>OX596056.1:0-10000000 GCA_951394065.1 Venusia cambrica
AAGAAATCGACATTTTATTTACATATTTTTACAACTTTTACAAATTTACAAACTTAAAATCGACCCCTGACTTTTGACAATGTTTCGTACGCCGAAAAAACTCACCAAGGAGGCAAGGACGGGCTCTCCGACCACACCAGGCTCCCCAACGATGAACGAGGGTCCCTCCCAAGTGGGAGACAACACTTACGACCTGATCGACCTGGCGAAAACATCTGTAGATGTCAGGAAGAGCGTAGAGCGGTTGGAGCTGGTAGGAGGTACGGCCCAGTCCTCGCCCCAACAAAATAACTCAACCGCAAATCCAGTCTTATCAATCAGGATAGTAAGCACACGCACGAAGGAACAAACCTCACCAAACAAAATGGCTCCAAAAACCTCAACAGGAGCAAAAGAAACCGTGCCGCCCCCACCAGAGGAAAGCCATAAACCCACAGTCGCCGCGAAACAAACTAGCCAAAAAACCAAAGAGAGCCCCGCAAAAGTCGGTAAGCGGATCGCCGAGGCACGAAAATGTCTTGCCAAAGCCAAACATTACCTGGCCCAAGGTCTTAACATCAGGAAAGACATTAAAACCGAGGTGACCACCGCACTCGACCGAATGTATCAACTGATGAAGGAGGTCGAGGAAGAACCAATCACGGGAAAGCAGTGGAAAGAGGTAGGTGTGCAAGCTGAAATATCTGGAAACTCTGAGGGAAAGGTGAGTAAAGGCGAAGAAGAACCAGAAGAGTACCCTGGATATAGGGAAACGGAGGCAAAACACTGTGCAGAAGGCATAGGCAAACAACTGGAAAAGGCCAAAAACGTAAGCTACCCAATAAAGACAGAAGTTGCTCGCCTTACCGACAGACTCGTCTTCTTGGTGAAAGAGAAAAACCTGATAAAGGGAAGTAGGAGGAAAAACACCGAGAAGGAAAATATTGACGTCTCAAAGGAAAAGCCTAAGGGAAAAGATATAGAAGACCCCATTGAAGCTCGAGACCTCAAAAGGCAAATAGAGGAACATAACCACCTCCTTCGAGAAAACACCCGAAGAATGGAGAGCCTCCAGGATGCTCTAGAAAAACAGAAGGAAATCCTGGAGGGAACCACCTACGCGAGTGTGGTCCAAAGGCAGCCCGTGAGACAGTCCGGCGAGCCTACTACACTACACTCCGTGGTAGTTTCCTCCAAGGACGATGAAGACACTGGAGAAGAAGTCCTTAAACGCATACGAGAGGCAATAAATGCGAAGGAGGGAGGTTTTAGGGTGGACAGAATACGAAAGGCTAAGGACAGGAAAATCGTAGTGGGATGTCGAACGGAGGAAGAAAGAAATAGAATAAGGGAGAGATTAGAAAAGGCCGAAAAACACCTCAACGTGGAGGAGGTAAAAAATAGGGACCCCCTTCTGATCCTCAAGGATGTACTACAGTACAACACAAACGAGGACATCGTCAAAGCCTTGAGGAATCAGAATGGGAGGATTTTTAAAGACCTCCGCGAACAGGAGGACAGACTGGAGATAAAATTCAGGCGGAAAACTAGGAACGCGCATCTCAACCATGTTGTGTTGAAGGTCTCCCCGCAGATATGGAGCCGTATGCTGGAGGCCGGGGGGGTGCACATCGACCTCCAACGCGTTAGAGTGGCGGATCAGTCGCCACTAGTACAGTGCTCCCGGTGCCTAGCGTACGGCCATGGCAGACGCTTCTGTAAGGAAACCGTGGAGAAGTGTAGCCACTGCGGGGGGCCGCACATGAAAGCGAACTGCGCGGACTGGCTGGCCGAGATACCCGCCTCCTGTTGCAACTGCTCGATGGCCAAGATGGAGAATAGGGAGCACAACGCCTTTAGCCAAGAGTGCCCGGTCAGGAGGAAATGGGACGCACTGGCACGAGCTACCACGGCTTATTGCTAAAGTGGTCCCAACGACACAGACGACTCCCAATCCCTCCAAAGCCTACCGGGTGGTGCAAGCGAACCTCCAGCGAAGACAGCTGGCCACACAGGAATTGATGCTGGAAGCCACAAAAAATAAGGTAGCTTTTGCTCTGATACAGGAACCGTACGTAGGGGCGAGGAGTAGAATGGGGCAGAGCCAGGGCACTAGAGTCTTCCAGTACGCGGGACAGGATGACAGAAAAGTCAAGGCGGCTATTGTCGTTTTCGACAGTGACCTTGACGTCATCTTGCTCCCGCAATGGACCACGCCCAACATCGCAGTGGTCAAACTGAGAACTAGTGCCTGGGAGTTACTAGCAGTCTCGTTCTACTTCGAGCCCGAAGGATCCAGCACGCCGTATGAGCCATACCTAAAACACCTAGAAAAGATAAAACACAGCATCAAAACCGTGAAAGTCATCATTGGGGGAGACGGCAACGCACACAACACCTGGTGGGGCTCAGAGGACATTGACCAGAGGGGCGAAGACCTGGCCGGAACCCTGGAAGATCTGGACCTGCAAATCCTCAACATAGGCGACATCCCAACGTTCGACACCGTCAGAGGGGGGAAAAGATACTCCAGCTCTGTCGACATCACGGCCTGCTCAGTGGAACTCCTCGGACACGTCGAGGACTGGAAGGTGGACGAACAACTGGTGAACTCCGACCACAATGCAATCACGTTCCGACTGAACCTAAGGGAAGCGAAGGGCATGCACATAAATCGAACGACTAGACTGTACAACACGAGGAAGGCAAATTGGGATCAGTTTCATGAGAAACTGACCCAATTACAGCAAGACTCAGAAATTGACAGTGACAGAATAGACATCATTACAGAAACCAGACGACTAGAACAGACGACTGACATGTACATAGACACGATTAGCAAAGCATGCAACCACGCTATCCCGAAAAAGAAAACAAACGTGCAATTTACCTTGCCATGGTGGTCGGAGGAGCTCGCCCGCCTGAAGAGAGAAGTCCGAACGAAGAAGAGGAGAATCCGTTGCGCAGCGCCAGTCCGAAGGGAGAAAGTAGTCCGAGAGTACCTGAAAACAAAAGAAGAGTATGAGTTAAAGGTTAAAAAAGCACAGATAGACAGCTGGAAGGACTTCTGCAGTAAACAAGACAGAGAGGGGATGTGGGACGGAATATACAGGGTAATAGGAAGAACCACAACCAGACAAGAGGACCTGCCGCTGGAAAAAGACGGAAAACCGCTAACGCCAAAGCAATCCGCGAAACTGCTCTCAGAAACCTTTTATCCTGAAGATGAGCACGAGAAGGATAACGCGGATCACAAGCAGACTAGGGAGTTAGCGGTAAAAGTAAACGGACCGGGTCATGATGAGAAACATGACCCACCGTTTACTATGGAAGAAGTACTAACAGCGGCAGAGAGTTTCAACCCAAAGAAGGCCCCTGGAATAGACGGTTTCACACCAGACATATGCCTCCACGCGATTAGAAACAACCCAGAAGCCTTCAGGTCTATAGCGAACAAATGTCTCGAACTCGGACACTTCCCACGACCATGGAAAGAAGCAACGGTGGTCGCACTAAGAAAGCCGGGGAAGGAGAACTACCAAAGTCCGAAATCATACAGACCAATAGGCCTACTCCCTGTACTTGGGAAAGTACTGGAGAAGATGGCAATAGGAAGGGTAAAATGGCACGTATTACCCAGGCTCAGTACTCGCCAGTACGGATTTATGCCCCAGAAGAGCACGGAGGACGCCCTCTATGACCTGGTAGGACACATACGGGACCGACTTCAACAGAAGAAGGTCACGACTGTGGTCTCCCTGGATATAGAGGGAGCGTTTGACAACGCATGGTGGCCCGCAGTAAGAGTCCGGCTGGCTGAGGAAGGATGCCCAATAAACGTCAGAAGGCTTATGGACAGCTACCTGGAGGAGAGGAGGGTCCGAGTCCGATATGCAGGCGAAGAAGTCCAAAAAACTACCGAAAAAGGCTGCGTACAAGGTTCAATCGGTGGACCCGTACTCTGGAACCTGCTATTAGACCCGCTCCTAAAGGAGCTGCACCTGCACGGACACTATGTGCAGGCGTTCGCAGACGACGTGGTTATGGTATTCGATGGAGACACCGGCGCAGAAGTCCAAGGACATGCCAATGACGCGCTCGCCCGTGTCCGGGAGTGGGGTGTCAAAAATAAGTTGAAGTTCGCACCACACAAGACGAACGCGATGGTGGTGACGAGGAAACTTAAATTTGACACCCCGCGCCTGACGATGGGCGGGATCGACATTGTCATGTCCAAGGAGATCACGATCCTGGGGCTAGTGATAGATGAAAAGCTAACATTTAACAAACACGCTGCTAAAGCTTGTAAAAAAGCTCAGAACATCTACAAACATCTATCAAAAGCCGCCAGGATCAGCTGGGGTCTCCATCCAGAGGTCGTGCGAACCATATACACGGCAGTAGTGGAACCAGTTGTGATGTACGCGTCTAGCGCCTGGGCTCCAGCGACGAAAAAGCTATGCGTCCAAAAGCTCCTCAACAACACACAACGCGGATTCGCACAGAAGGTATGCCGGGCATATAGAACGGTCTCCCTAAACTCTGCGCTGGTGCTGAGCGGCATTCTACCTCTCGACCTCAGAATACAGGAGGCAGCCGCCCTGTATGAGGCACGGAGAGGTGTCACCCGACCGGCACTAGCGGACAGGGAAGTGGAGAGGATGACGGCATACACTGAGCAACCCCACCCTGCAGAACATATGGCCATGGGATTCGTATGCCTGGAAAACCAAGAGCAGGTGGACATCCACAGCGATTACGCAGTCCGGATGTTCACAGATGGTAGTAAGCTTGAGGGTCAAGTCGGAGCCGCATTATCCATATGGACAAATGGGGCCGAGACAAAAACTCACAAGCTGAAGCTCTCATCGTACTGCTCGGTCTACCAGGCTGAATTGCTGGCCATATGCAAAGCAACGGAGGAGATAATAAACAGCTCTGAAACCCGAATCGGCGTATATAGCGACTCAAGATCCTCACTCCAAGCCATCGTAAACAAGAGTTCCACTCACCCACTTGCTGTGAAAATCCGCTCAAACCTGGAAACCAGCAGGAAGCAGAACAAGGAAGTGGATCTCTTCTGGATCAGAGCCCATGCAGGACTAGAGGGGAATGAGAGAGCTGACGCGCTGGCGAAAGAAGCGGCACTAAAATCAAAAACGAAGCCAAAATACGACGCCTGCCCTGTTTCGCACGTCAAGCGACAGATCCGACAAGGAACTCTTGACGAGTGGAACAGGAGGTACACGACGGGTACAACAGCCGGAGTGACGAAACTATTCTTCCCAGACGCCACCGGGGCGTTCAAAATTATTAAACACATGATCCCAAACGGTATGACCACTCAGGTAATGACCGGACACGGCGGATTCTCCGAGTACTTGTTTCGCTTCAAGTGCAAGGAGAGTCCGGCGTGTATCTGCGAACCAACAAAACATGAGTCAATAGAACACATAATTTTTGAATGTCCGGTCTTCGGCAGGGAGAGATATGAGGTCGAACAGGAATTAGACATAGAAATCAAGCCAGAAAATGTTAATAAATATATAATAAATAATCAGGTTAGAGATAAGTTTATTAAATTCTGTATCAAAATAGCAAATAAGGTAATTATAAGAAATAGAGATAAATAAAATTGTTGCTCATGCATATTATAGAATATACATGAAATCAGCCATATTAATGTAGACTCTAAATAAAACTGTTAGACATAGAATAGACTATATAACCTAGATAATAAAGAACTATGATAAGTGTATATCTGAGTATATACACAACATGCATAGGAACTAAAAAAGTAAGGTAGTTAATAATAGACACTGTATAAAATTACATTGAGTTAATAGAACTCGTACTAGGCTAAGATCTCCTAGGATTGCTGTAGGTTGTAAGACTGTAAGACAGGGTAGAGTTGCAGCTTGAAAAAGCCGAAGAGTTTTCAGGCTGAAACTCTACCATGTCATTGTTGCATATCGAACTGTAAAGGACAAAAATATAAAAGCCTGTCCTTCTTATAGTGAAACAAGTAGAACCCTAAGATAATTAGATGGTATTGTGTTGCTTATCAACATGCCTCTAGTACATAAGATAAAGTAAAAGGGTAAAAAATAAAACCCAGAGAAATAAATATAAAAAGAGAATAAAAGACTCTGACGTCTAAGTCAGAGGGTCGCCTACGCCCGGTTTAGTGATGCCGGGAAAAAAAAAAAAAAAAAAAAAAAAAAAAAAAAAAAAAAAAAAAAAACCTAACCTAACCTAACCTAACCTAACCTAACCTAACCTAACCTAACCTAACCTAACCTAACCTAACCTAACCTAACCTAACCTAACCTAACCTAACCTAACCTAACCTAACCTAACCTAACCTAACCTAACCTAACCTAACCTAACCTAACCTAACCTAACCTAACCTAACCTAACCTAACCTAACCTAACCTAACCTAACCTAACCTAACCTAACCTAACCTAACCTAACCTAACCTAACCTAACCTAACCTAACCTAACCTAACCTAACCTAACCTAACCTAACCTAACCTAACCTAACCTAACCTAACCTAACCTAACCTAACCTAACCTAACCTAACCTAACCTAACCTAACCTAACCTAACCTAACCTAACCTAACCTAACCTAACCTAACCTAACCTAACCTAACCTAACCTAACCTAACCTAACCTAACCTAACCTAACCTAACCTAACCTAACCTAACCTAACCTAACCTAACCTAACCTAACCTAACCTAACCTAACCTAACCTAACCTAACCTAACCTAACCTAACCTAACCTAACCTAACCTAACCTAACCTAACCTAACCTAACCTAACCTAACCTAACCTAACCTAACCTAACCTAACCTAACCTAACCTAACCTAACCTAACCTAACCTAACCTAACCTAACCTAACCTAACCTAACCTAACCTAACCTAACCTAACCTAACCTAACCTAACCTAACCTAACCTAACCTAACCTAACCTAACCTAACCTAACCTAACCTAACCTAACCTAACCTAACCTAACCTAACCTAACCTAACCTAACCTAACCTAACCTAACCTAACCTAACCTAACCTAACCTAACCTAACCTAACCTAACCTAACCTAACCTAACCTAACCTAACCTAACCTAACCTAACCTAACCTAACCTAACCTAACCTAACCTAACCTAACCTAACCTAACCTAACCTAACCTAACCTAACCTAACCTAACCTAACCTAACCTAACCTAACCTAACCTAACCTAACCTAACCTAACCTAACCTAACCTAACCTAACCTAACCTAACCTAACCTAACCTAACCTAACCTAACCTAACCTAACCTAACCTAACCTAACCTAACCTAACCTAACCTAACCTAACCTAACCTAACCTAACCTAACCTAACCTAACCTAACCTAACCTAACCTAACCTAACCTAACCTAACCTAACCTAACCTAACCTAACCTAACCTAACCTAACCTAACCTAACCTAACCTAACCTAACCTAACCTAACCTAACCTAACCTAACCTAACCTAACCTAACCTAACCTAACCTAACCTAACCTAACCTAACCTAACCTAACCTAACCTAACCTAACCTAACCTAACCTAACCTAACCTAACCTAACCTAACCTAACCTAACCTAACCTAACCTAACCTAACCTAACCTAACCTAACCTAACCTAACCTAACCTAACCTAACCTAACCTAACCTAACCTAACCTAACCTAACCTAACCTAACCTAACCTAACCTAACCTAACCTAACCTAACCTAACCTAACCTAACCTAACCTAACCTAACCTAACCTAACCTAACCTAACCTAACCTAACCTAACCTAACCTAACCTAACCTAACCTAACCTAACCTAACCTAACCTAACCTAACCTAACCTAACCTAACCTAACCTAACCTAACCTAACCTAACCTAACCTAACCTAACCTAACCTAACCTAACCTAACCTAACCTAACCTAACCTAACCTAACCTAACCTAACCTAACCTAACCTAACCTAACCTAACCTAACCTAACCTAACCTAACCTAACCTAACCTAACCTAACCTAACCTAACCTAACCTAACCTAACCTAACCTAACCTAACCTAACCTAACCTAACCTAACCTAACCTAACCTAACCTAACCTAACCTAACCTAACCTAACCTAACCTAACCTAACCTAACCTAACCTAACCTAACCTAACCTAACCTAACCTAACCTAACCTAACCTAACCTAACCTAACCTAACCTAACCTAACCTAACCTAACCTAACCTAACCTAACCTAACCTAACCTAACCTAACCTAACCTAACCTAACCTAACCTAACCTAACCTAACCTAACCTAACCTAACCTAACCTAACCTAACCTAACCTAACCTAACCTAACCTAACCTAACCTAACCTAACCTAACCTAACCTAACCTAACCTAACCTAACCTAACCTAACCTAACCTAACCTAACCTAACCTAACCTAACCTAACCTAACCTAACCTAACCTAACCTAACCTAACCTAACCTAACCTAACCTAACCTAACCTAACCTAACCTAACCTAACCTAACCTAACCTAACCTAACCTAACCTAACCTAACCTAACCTAACCTAACCTAACCTAACCTAACCTAACCTAACCTAACCTAACCTAACCTAACCTAACCTAACCTAACCTAACCTAACCTAACCTAACCTAACCTAACCTAACCTAACCTAACCTAACCTAACCTAACCTAACCTAACCTAACCTAACCTAACCTAACCTAACCTAACCTAACCTAACCTAACCTAACCTAACCTAACCTAACCTAACCTAACCTAACCTAACCTAACCTAACCTAACCTAACCTAACCTAACCTAACCTAACCTAACCTAACCTAACCTAACCTAACCTAACCTAACCTAACCTAACCTAACCTAACCTAACCTAACCTAACCTAACCTAACCTAACCTAACCTAACCTAACCTAACCTAACCTAACCTAACCTAACCTAACCTAACCTAACCTAACCTAACCTAACCTAACCTAACCTAACCTAACCTAACCTAACCTAACCTAACCTAACCTAACCTAACCTAACCTAACCTAACCTAACCTAACCTAACCTAACCTAACCTAACCTAACCTAACCTAACCTAACCTAACCTAACCTAACCTAACCTAACCTAACCTAACCTAACCTAACCTAACCTAACCTAACCTAACCTAACCTAACCTAACCTAACCTAACCTAACCTAACCTAACCTAACCTAACCTAACCTAACCTAACCTAACCTAACCTAACCTAACCTAACCTAACCTAACCTAACCTAACCTAACCTAACCTAACCTAACCTAACCTAACCTAACCTAACCTAACCTAACCTAACCTAACCTAACCTAACCTAACCTAACCTAACCTAACCTAACCTAACCTAACCTAACCTAACCTAACCTAACCTAACCTAACCTAACCTAACCTAACCTAACCTAACCTAACCTAACCTAACCTAACCTAACCTAACCTAACCTAACCTAACCTAACCTAACCTAACCTAACCTAACCTAACCTAACCTAACCTAACCTAACCTAACCTAACCTAACCTAACCTAACCTAACCTAACCTAACCTAACCTAACCTAACCTAACCTAACCTAACCTAACCTAACCTAACCTAACCTAACCTAACCTAACCTAACCTAACCTAACCTAACCTAACCTAACCTAACCTAACCTAACCTAACCTAACCTAACCTAACCTAACCTAACCTAACCTAACCTAACCTAACCTAACCTAACCTAACCTAACCTAACCTAACCTAACCTAACCTAACCTAACCTAACCTAACCTAACCTAACCTAACCTAACCTAACCTAACCTAACCTAACCTAACCTAACCTAACCTAACCTAACCTAACCTAACCTAACCTAACCTAACCTAACCTAACCTAACCTAACCTAACCTAACCTAACCTAACCTAACCTAACCTAACCTAACCTAACCTAACCTAACCTAACCTAACCTAACCTAACCTAACCTAACCTAACCTAACCTAACCTAACCTAACCTAACCTAACCTAACCTAACCTAACCTAACCTAACCTAACCTAACCTAACCTAACCTAACCTAACCTAACCTAACCTAACCTAACCTAACCTAACCTAACCTAACCTAACCTAACCTAACCTAACCTAACCTAACCTAACCTAACCTAACCTAACCTAACCTAACCTAACCTAACCTAACCTAACCTAACCTAACCTAACCTAACCTAACCTAACCTAACCTAACCTAACCTAACCTAACCTAACCTAACCTAACCTAACCTAACCTAACCTAACCTAACCTAACCTAACCTAACCTAACCTAACCTAACCTAACCTAACCTAACCTAACCTAACCTAACCTAACCTAACCTAACCTAACCTAACCTAACCTAACCTAACCTAACCTAACCTAACCTAACCTAACCTAACCTAACCTAACCTAACCTAACCTAACCTAACCTAACCTAACCTAACCTAACCTAACCTAACCTAACCTAACCTAACCTAACCTAACCTAACCTAACCTAACCTAACCTAACCTAACCTAACCTAACCTAACCTAACCTAACCTAACCTAACCTAACCTAACCTAACCTAACCTAACCTAACCTAACCTAACCTAACCTAACCTAACCTAACCTAACCTAACCTAACCTAACCTAACCTAACCTAACCTAACCTAACCTAACCTAACCTAACCTAACCTAACCTAACCTAACCTAACCTAACCTAACCTAACCTAACCTAACCTAACCTAACCTAACCTAACCTAACCTAACCTAACCTAACCTAACCTAACCTAACCTAACCTAACCTAACCTAACCTAACCTAACCTAACCTAACCTAACCTAACCTAACCTAACCTAACCTAACCTAACCTAACCTAACCTAACCTAACCTAACCTAACCTAACCTAACCTAACCTAACCTAACCTAACCTAACCTAACCTAACCTAACCTAACCTAACCTAACCTAACCTAACCTAACCTAACCTAACCTAACCTAACCTAACCTAACCTAACCTAACCTAACCTAACCTAACCTAACCTAACCTAACCTAACCTAACCTAACCTAACCTAACCTAACCTAACCTAACCTAACCTAACCTAACCTAACCTAACCTAACCTAACCTAACCTAACCTAACCTAACCTAACCTAACCTAACCTAACCTAACCTAACCTAACCTAACCTAACCTAACCTAACCTAACCTAACCTAACCTAACCTAACCTAACCTAACCTAACCTAACCTAACCTAACCTAACCTAACCTAACCTAACCTAACCTAACCTAACCTAACCTAACCTAACCTAACCTAACCTAACCTAACCTAACCTAACCTAACCTAACCTAACCTAACCTAACCTAACCTAACCTAACCTAACCTAACCTAACCTAACCTAACCTAACCTAACCTAACCTAACCTAACCTAACCTAACCTAACCTAACCTAACCTAACCTAACCTAACCTAACCTAACCTAACCTAACCTAACCTAACCTAACCTAACCTAACCTAACCTAACCTAACCTAACCTAACCTAACCTAACCTAACCTAACCTAACCTAACCTAACCTAACCTAACCTAACCTAACCTAACCTAACCTAACCTAACCTAACCTAACCTAACCTAACCTAACCTAACCTAACCTAACCTAACCTAACCTAACCTAACCTAACCTAACCTAACCTAACCTAACCTAACCTAACCTAACCTAACCTAACCTAACCTAACCTAACCTAACCTAACCTAACCTAACCTAACCTAACCTAACCTAACCTAACCTAACCTAACCTAACCTAACCTAACCTAACCTAACCTAACCTAACCTAACCTAACCTAACCTAACCTAACCTAACCTAACCTAACCTAACCTAACCTAACCTAACCTAACCTAACCTAACCTAACCTAACCTAACCTAACCTAACCTAACCTAACCTAACCTAACCTAACCTAACCTAACCTAACCTAACCTAACCTAACCTAACCTAACCTAACCTAACCTAACCTAACCTAACCTAACCTAACCTAACCTAACCTAACCTAACCTAACCTAACCTAACCTAACCTAACCTAACCTAACCTAACCTAACCTAACCTAACCTAACCTAACCTAACCTAACCTAACCTAACCTAACCTAACCTAACCTAACCTAACCTAACCTAACCTAACCTAACCTAACCTAACCTAACCTAACCTAACCTAACCTAACCTAACCTAACCTAACCTAACCTAACCTAACCTAACCTAACCTAACCTAACCTAACCTAACCTAACCTAACCTAACCTAACCTAACCTAACCTAACCTAACCTAACCTAACCTAACCTAACCTAACCTAACCTAACCTAACCTAACCTAACCTAACCTAACCTAACCTAACCTAACCTAACCTAACCTAACCTAACCTAACCTAACCTAACCTAACCTAACCTAACCTAACCTAACCTAACCTAACCTAACCTAACCTAACCTAACCTAACCTAACCTAACCTAACCTAACCTAACCTAACCTAACCTAACCTAACCTAACCTAACCTAACCTAACCTAACCTAACCTAACCTAACCTAACCTAACCTAACCTAACCTAACCTAACCTAACCTAACCTAACCTAACCTAACCTAACCTAACCTAACCTAACCTAACCTAACCTAACCTAACCTAACCTAACCTAACCTAACCTAACCTAACCTAACCTAACCTAACCTAACCTAACCTAACCTAACCTAACCTAACCTAACCTAACCTAACCTAACCTAACCTAACCTAACCTAACCTAACCTAACCTAACCTAACCTAACCTAACCTAACCTAACCTAACCTAACCTAACCTAACCTAACCTAACCTAACCTAACCTAACCTAACCTAACCTAACCTAACCTAACCTAACCTAACCTAACCTAACCTAACCTAACCTAACCTAACCTAACCTAACCTAACCTAACCTAACCTAACCTAACCTAACCTAACCTAACCTAACCTAACCTAACCTAACCTAACCTAACCTAACCTAACCTAACCTAACCTAACCTAACCTAACCTAACCTAACCTAACCTAACCTAACCTAACCTAACCTAACCTAACCTAACCTAACCTAACCTAACCTAACCTAACCTAACCTAACCTAACCTAACCTAACCTAACCTAACCTAACCTAACCTAACCTAACCTAACCTAACCTAACCTAACCTAACCTAACCTAACCTAACCTAACCTAACCTAACCTAACCTAACCTAACCTAACCTAACCTAACCTAACCTAACCTAACCTAACCTAACCTAACCTAACCTAACCTAACCTAACCTAACCTAACCTAACCTAACCTAACCTAACCTAACCTAACCTAACCTAACCTAACCTAACCTAACCTAACCTAACCTAACCTAACCTAACCTAACCTAACCTAACCTAACCTAACCTAACCTAACCTAACCTAACCTAACCTAACCTAACCTAACCTAACCTAACCTAACCTAACCTAACCTAACCTAACCTAACCTAACCTAACCTAACCTAACCTAACCTAACCTAACCTAACCTAACCTAACCTAACCTAACCTAACCTAACCTAACCTAACCTAACCTAACCTAACCTAACCTAACCTAACCTAACCTAACCTAACCTAACCTAACCTAACCTAACCTAACCTAACCTAACCTAACCTAACCTAACCTAACCTAACCTAACCTAACCTAACCTAACCTAACCTAACCTAACCTAACCTAACCTAACCTAACCTAACCTAACCTAACCTAACCTAACCTAACCTAACCTAACCTAACCTAACCTAACCTAACCTAACCTAACCTAACCTAACCTAACCTAACCTAACCTAACCTAACCTAACCTAACCTAACCTAACCTAACCTAACCTAACCTAACCTAACCTAACCTAACCTAACCTAACCTAACCTAACCTAACCTAACCTAACCTAACCTAACCTAACCTAACCTAACCTAACCTAACCTAACCTAACCTAACCTAACCTAACCTAACCTAACCTAACCTAACCTAACCTAACCTAACCTAACCTAACCTAACCTAACCTAACCTAACCTAACCTAACCTAACCTAACCTAACCTAACCTAACCTAACCTAACCTAACCTAACCTAACCTAACCTAACCTAACCTAACCTAACCTAACCTAACCTAACCTAACCTAACCTAACCTAACCTAACCTAACCTAACCTAACCTAACCTAACCTAACCTAACCTAACCTAACCTAACCTAACCTAACCTAACCTAACCTAACCTAACCTAACCTAACCTAACCTAACCTAACCTAACCTAACCTAACCTAACCTAACCTAACCTAACCTAACCTAACCTAACCTAACCTAACCTAACCTAACCTAACCTAACCTAACCTAACCTAACCTAACCTAACCTAACCTAACCTAACCTAACCTAACCTAACCTAACCTAACCTAACCTAACCTAACCTAACCTAACCTAACCTAACCTAACCTAACCTAACCTAACCTAACCTAACCTAACCTAACCTAACCTAACCTAACCTAACCTAACCTAACCTAACCTAACCTAACCTAACCTAACCTAACCTAACCTAACCTAACCTAACCTAACCTAACCTAACCTAACCTAACCTAACCTAACCTAACCTAACCTAACCTAACCTAACCTAACCTAACCTAACCTAACCTAACCTAACCTAACCTAACCTAACCTAACCTAACCTAACCTAACCTAACCTAACCTAACCTAACCTAACCTAACCTAACCTAACCTAACCTAACCTAACCTAACCTAACCTAACCTAACCTAACCTAACCTAACCTAACCTAACCTAACCTAACCTAACCTAACCTAACCTAACCTAACCTAACCTAACCTAACCTAACCTAACCTAACCTAACCTAACCTAACCTAACCTAACCTAACCTAACCTAACCTAACCTAACCTAACCTAACCTAACCTAACCTAACCTAACCTAACCTAACCTAACCTAACCTAACCTAACCTAACCTAACCTAACCTAACCTAACCTAACCTAACCTAACCTAACCTAACCTAACCTAACCTAACCTAACCTAACCTAACCTAACCTAACCTAACCTAACCTAACCTAACCTAACCTAACCTAACCTAACCTAACCTAACCTAACCTAACCTAACCTAACCTAACCTAACCTAACCTAACCTAACCTAACCTAACCTAACCTAACCTAACCTAACCTAACCTAACCTAACCTAACCTAACCTAACCTAACCTAACCTAACCTAACCTAACCTAACCTAACCTAACCTAACCTAACCTAACCTAACCTAACCTAACCTAACCTAACCTAACCTAACCTAACCTAACCTAACCTAACCTAACCTAACCTAACCTAACCTAACCTAACCTAACCTAACCTAACCTAACCTAACCTAACCTAACCTAACCTAACCTAACCTAACCTAACCTAACCTAACCTAACCTAACCTAACCTAACCTAACCTAACCTAACCTAACCTAACCTAACCTAACCTAACCTAACCTAACCTAACCTAACCTAACCTAACCTAACCTAACCTAACCTAACCTAACCTAACCTAACCTAACCTAACCTAACCTAACCTAACCTAACCTAACCTAACCTAACCTAACCTAACCTAACCTAACCTAACCTAACCTAACCTAACCTAACCTAACCTAACCTAACCTAACCTAACCTAACCTAACCTAACCTAACCTAACCTAACCTAACCTAACCTAACCTAACCTAACCTAACCTAACCTAACCTAACCTAACCTAACCTAACCTAACCTAACCTAACCTAACCTAACCTAACCTAACCTAACCTAACCTAACCTAACCTAACCTAACCTAACCTAACCTAACCTAACCTAACCTAACCTAACCTAACCTAACCTAACCTAACCTAACCTAACCTAACCTAACCTAACCTAACCTAACCTAACCTAACCTAACCTAACCTAACCTAACCTAACCTAACCTAACCTAACCTAACCTAACCTAACCTAACCTAACCTAACCTAACCTAACCTAACCTAACCTAACCTAACCTAACCTAACCTAACCTAACCTAACCTAACCTAACCTAACCTAACCTAACCTAACCTAACCTAACCTAACCTAACCTAACCTAACCTAACCTAACCTAACCTAACCTAACCTAACCTAACCTAACCTAACCTAACCTAACCTAACCTAACCTAACCTAACCTAACCTAACCTAACCTAACCTAACCTAACCTAACCTAACCTAACCTAACCTAACCTAACCTAACCTAACCTAACCTAACCTAACCTAACCTAACCTAACCTAACCTAACCTAACCTAACCTAACCTAACCTAACCTAACCTAACCTAACCTAACCTAACCTAACCTAACCTAACCTAACCTAACCTAACCTAACCTAACCTAACCTAACCTAACCTAACCTAACCTAACCTAACCTAACCTAACCTAACCTAACCTAACCTAACCTAACCTAACCTAACCTAACCTAACCTAACCTAACCTAACCTAACCTAACCTAACCTAACCTAACCTAACCTAACCTAACCTAACCTAACCTAACCTAACCTAACCTAACCTAACCTAACCTAACCTAACCTAACCTAACCTAACCTAACCTAACCTAACCTAACCTAACCTAACCTAACCTAACCTAACCTAACCTAACCTAACCTAACCTAACCTAACCTAACCTAACCTAACCTAACCTAACCTAACCTAACCTAACCTAACCTAACCTAACCTAACCTAACCTAACCTAACCTAACCTAACCTAACCTAACCTAACCTAACCTAACCTAACCTAACCTAACCTAACCTAACCTAACCTAACCTAACCTAACCTAACCTAACCTAACCTAACCTAACCTAACCTAACCTAACCTAACCTAACCTAACCTAACCTAACCTAACCTAACCTAACCTAACCTAACCTAACCTAACCTAACCTAACCTAACCTAACCTAACCTAACCTAACCTAACCTAACCTAACCTAACCTAACCCAGTGGACACTAGGGGAGAAGAAATGGCTGGGGCATTGGAGGAAATGAGGTTGCAGGTGCTAAATGAAGGCGACACTCCCACGTTCGACACAATCAGGGGCAATAAAGCTTACACAAGCCATGTCGATGTGACGGCCTGCACTGAAGACCTGCTCGGCTTGGCGGAAGACTGGAGAGTGGAAGAGGACTTAGTAAGCTCGGACCACAACGGCATCACCTTTAAAATTAATCTAACTAAATCAGTAGGCATCGATGTAGAGAGAACCACAAGAATATACAACACCAATAAAGCAAATTGGAGCCTGTTTACTGAAAAACTGGACCAATTTAAAATAGAAAATAAAATCACAAAGATAGAAATAGAAAAGATCCACAATAAAAATGAGCTAGAGGAAATAGTAATTAAATATATGAATACAGTTAAGCAAGCATGCAAAGAAACAATACCTATGAAGAAAACACATGAAAAACTCACCTTGCCGTGGTGGTCCGAAGAACTCGCAGAGATGAAAAAGAAAGTCACCACCATGAGACGTAGAATACGCTGTGCAGCGCCGGTCCGGAAAGCGAAGGTCATCCAGGAGTACCTGCAACAAAAAGAAAAGTATGAAAGTGAAGCTAAGAAGGCACAAATAAGGAGTTGGAAGGAGTTTTGTGAGAAACAGGACAGGGAAGGACTCTGGGAGGGGATATATAGGGTCATCGGAAAAACAACCAAAAGACAGGAAGATCTCCCCCTAGAAAAGAATGGAAAAATGCTGGACCCTA
Organism: Venusia cambrica; assembly: GCA_951394065.1. Lineage (NCBI taxonomy): Eukaryota > Metazoa > Arthropoda > Insecta > Lepidoptera > Geometridae > Venusia > Venusia cambrica. The sequence goes on from OX596056.1 coordinate 17,769, forward strand.
AGGCCTCTGTCAGGTTGCTAGCCGAAACATTCTACCCCGAGGACACGGTTTCAGGGGAAAGCACAACTCATAGGCAGACAAGAGAAACAGCCGACCATGTAAACGTGTGGAAGCATGATGAGCAGCATGATCCACCGTTTACTAAGGCAGAGCTACGAGCTGCGATCGAGAGTTTTAACCCAAAGAAGGCTCCGGGTTCGGACGGGTTCACGGCTGACATATGCCGTCGCGTCGTCCTTAGTGACCTCGACTTAAACCTCGCGATGCTGAACAAATGCCTGGAAAATAACCATTTTCCCGACATCTGGAAGGAGGCCACGGTAGTAGCGCTCAGAAAACCGGGAAAGGACTCTTACACTAACCCCAAGTCCTATAGACCAATAGGCCTCCTTCCAGTAATGGGTAAGATCCTGGAGAAAATGGTAGTGAGAAGGCTAAAGTGGCACTTACTCCCCAAAATGAGCCCACGCCAGTACGGCTTTATGCCCCTAAAGTGGCACTTACTCCCCAAAATGAGCCCACGCCAGTACGGCTTTATGCCCCAGAAGAGCACCGAAGACTCCCTCTATGACCTGATGAAATACATACGCGGAAAACTGGATGCCAAAAAACTTGTCACGATGATATCACTAGACATAGAGGGAGCCTTCGACAGCGCATGGTGGCCCGCTATTAGGGTACGACTGGCCGAGGAGGAATGTCCTGTCAACCTGAGGAGGACAATAGATAGCTACCTGCAAAATAGGAAAGTAAGAGTGAGGTACGCCGGGGAAGAATATCTGAAGAGCACCAATAAGGGATGCGTGCAAGGGTCCATCGGCGGTCCAATCCTGTGGAATCTTCTTCTGGACCCTCTTCTGAGGGAGTTGGACGCGCGGGGGGATTACTGCCAGGCTTTTGCTGACGACGTGGTGCTAATTTTCGAAGGGGATACAGCACTAGAAGTCCAGAGACGTGCAAATGCCGCCCTCGCCCATGTTCAGGAGTGGGGTGTCAAGAACAAGCTGAAATTTGCTCCGCATAAGACTAAAGCCATGCTCATAACACGAAAGCTAAAATACGACACACCACTGCTGCGGATGGGCGGGGTAGACATAGGCATGTCTCCCGAAATCAAGATCCTGGGACTTACAATCGACCATAAACTCACCTTCAACACCCACGTCTCAGAAGCATGTAGAAAGGCCCTCAACGTGTACAAATCCCTCTCAAGAGCCGCAAAGGTCAGTTGGGGACTCCATCCGGAAATCGTCCGTACGATATACACGGCAACAGTAGAGCCAGTGGTCATGTACGCTGCCAGTGCATGGGTACAAGCGACCGACAAACTGGGGGTGCAAAGAAAACTTAACGCTGTCCAAAGGAGTTTCGCGCAAAAACTGTGCAGAGCATACCACACCGTCTCACTGAACTCGGCACTGGTGCTGGCCGGAATACTGCCTCTAGACTTGAGGATAAAGGAGGCAGCCGCCCTTTACGAAGCAAAGAGAGGAGTACCCCGGCTAGCACTAGGAGACAGAGAGGTGGAGCGAGTGGTAAAGTATGCCAAGATGGAACACCCGGCAGAGCATATGAGCCTTGAGTTCATGAGCCTGGAAGACCGAGAACAGGTGGAAAACCACAAAGACCAGGCAGTACGCATTTTCACTGATGGTAGCAAAATTGATGGTGAGGTTGGAGCAGCTCTATCCTTCTGGGATGACGCTGCCGAAACCAAAGCCATCAAACTCAAGCTGCCAACATACTGCACGGTCTACCAGGCGGAACTCTTGGCCATATGCAAGGCCACAAGGGTGATACTGAAGCGCACAGAAAACTCCTTTGGAATATACAGTGACTCCAGGTCGTCACTGGAAACCATCGCCAACCCCTGTTCCCCCCACCCCCTGGTAGTAGAGACTAGGAGGAACATCAAAGAGGCCAAACTCCAGAATAAGGAAGTATCCCTATTCTGGATCAGAGCACATGCGGGCCTTGAGGGGAACGAGCGTGCAGACGAGTTGGCTAAAGACGCGGCAAGAAACTCCAAAAGGAAACCTGACTACGACGGCGTCCCTGTTTCATTCGTCAAGCGCCAAATCCGTGCGGATTCGCTTGAGGAATGGAACAGGAGATACATAGGAAGCCAAACAGGATCAGTGACTAAGATGTTCTTCCCCGACGCCATCGAGGCGTACAAAATTGTTAGGAAACTCCAACCAACTGGCGTCATAACACAAATAATGACAGGGCACGGTGGGTTCTCCGAATACTTGAACCGGTTCAAGCGTAAGGAGAACCCATCGTGCATATGCGAACCCGGCAAAGACGAGACGGTGGTACATATACTACTGGAGTGCCCTGTGTACGGCTTCGAGAGATATGAGGTAGAGCAACTAATGAATGTTAAATTAACAATAGCAAACATACAAGCTATCATGACGGACAAAATCAACCGTCCAAAGTTTTTGGAATATTGTACCAATGTAACCAATAGTGTAATAAAAAGAAATAAATAGCATAAGAAAAATATGATGTATATATATAATGAATTATATATATAAAGCATAATATGAGAAAATAGCCATGAAATAAAATATTAGATATAGTACATATTACATAAAATCTGTAAACGCTGTAAATTGTAATATTGTTGTAAGAAAAATGTAAAATAAATGTTGTTAGACCTAAGGCAAAGTATATCCCAAAATTGTAAATGAAAGTAGTAATATAATAGAAATAAGCTAAAGTAAGTGAAGGAACGTAGAAAATAAGACACAAATAGAAAGAAATGTATAAAGTAGATTGGTAGATTGTAATACGTAAAAATAAAAACTGTCAAACCCCCAACCCATCCTCCTGTAGATATTAAGTAAATTCGAAAAAAAAATATGAAAAAAGAATAGGAAAAGACTCTGACTCTTGCTCAGAGGGATTCGCCTACGACCGGATATTTAACGCCGGGAAAAAAAAAAAAAAAAAAAAAAAAAAAAAAAAAAAAAAAAAACCTAACCTAACCTAACCTAACCTAACCTAACCTTTTTTTTTTTTTTTTTTTTTTTTTTATCCTGGGAAAATCCATTACGGATACCACCGAACCGGGGGTTTGGGTGGTTATGTGGGGCTCTCCACACCTTACTTTGGTGCGTAATACCCACTAAAAACCCAGGGTGCTCCACCGTCGCCGACCGAAGACGGGAGGCGCGGGACCGCCTGCGCATTCGCCGCAGCTCCCGTCGAGTCGCAGCCCACCGTGTGGCAGACCCACCTCTTGGGAGGGTGTAAAAGGCCCTCCCACACCTCGTGTGTGATGCCCCGGAGCACTTGGGGCATCTACACCACCTCACGATGGCCTATAACTGAGAGGTGCCAGGTGCCCCCGCACCCAACACCTCAGGCCCTCGGAGCGGAGACGGAGTGCGGGCTCTGTTAGCCCGCCTCCGTGTCCGCGCCCTCCGGAGCGGCAGAGAGAGAGGATTCCTTTCTCTCTCCCGCTCCTCTACCTCCCTCTGCGAAACAATAGTCTCACAGAAGGAGGTCACCGCCTCCCACGACCTCTGATCATCGACCATCTTACAAATGATTGCCGATAAGGAGAGGTCCGTCCCCACGACCGCGACCAGTGATCGCCGCGGTTCATCTCCCCCTGGGCATGCCTCCAGTGCGTGCTGGGCGGTGTCTACCGCGAAACCGCACTGGTGGCAGGCCGTGGAGTCTTCCCTTCGGGCGACACGACACAGATAACTCCCGAAACAGCCATGTCCCGAGAGAACCTGCGTCAGCCGGAACGAAAGACTCCCATGCCTCCTTCGGACCCACTCTCCGAGTACGGGGCGAATGGCCTGGAGGAGTCGTCGGGCGCTTTCCCCTCTCGGCACGGGTCCAGCAAGGAGCCGTTCCTCCCAGGTGGCGAGAGCCGATGTCTTGGCCTCGTCACGCCAGTGCGCCACCTCTATTGGTGCCGGTCGCTCACCCCGCTCCCGCGCCTGCGCTCTGCGCCAGTAGACTGAGGCCAGGACTTCAGCCTCGAGGTCCCACGGAAGCGAGCCGGCGAGCACGCATGCCACCTCGTGAGAGAGTGTGCGATACCCCCTGCACACTCTCACCGCCATAACCCTTTGGGCTCCGATCAGCACGGCGGTGGTCTGCCGATCGAGATGACCCGCCCATATCGGGGCGCCATACAGAGCCATTGAGCTCACCACCGCTGTATAGAGGCGGCGGCAGCTTCCCTCCCCGCCTCCGATGTTAGGGAGCAGGCGACTCAGTGCGCCGGCTGTTCCCAGAATTTTGGGGGACAGCCGCCGCACGTGCTCCTTGAAGTTCCATCTGCCATCGAGGACGACACCGAGATATTTCAGCGTCGTCCCGACAGAGATGGAAGTTCCACCAACCACAATGGTGGAACCTGCAGGTGGTGCCCGCCGAGGACCATGAAAACAGATGGCCTCAGATTTGTGAAGCGCCACCTCCAGACCCAGCATTCGAATTCTGGCAACAACCGTCGCGACACCGGCGGTCGCCAGAATCGCAGCATCTCTGTAGTTTTCTCCCCGGGCGGCAACCAGCGTGTCGTCAGCGTAACAAACGACGCCGACGCCACGAAGGTTTGCACCCCGGAGAGCCCAATCGTACCCGACGTTCCACAGGAGTGGACCTAAGACCGATCCCTGTGGAACGCCGCGCGTCATGGGGCTACTTCCTTCACCTAGAGTCGTCGGGAAGACTACCTCTCTATCGGAGAGATAGTCCCCGACGAGTCTGCGCAGGTACTGGGGCACCTTGTGGTACTCCAGACCGGCATGTATCGTGCTCCAAGGCAGTGTGTTGAATGCGTTGGCGATGTCCAGCGAAACGGCCAACAACACACCGCCGCTGGAGCACGCCTCCTCGGAGAGGTCGCGGACGCGGGATATAGCATCGATCGTCGAGCGACCTCTCCGGAAACCGAACTGGTTGGGCGCCAGATCCGGTCCCGTCGTCTCGAGGTGCCTAACAAGGCGGGCAGCGACTACTCTCTCCAACAGTTTGCCCGCCTCGTCAAGCAGCACGATCGGACGATAGCCCGAAGGCTCATCCGCTGGACGACCCTCTTTCCTTAGGAGGACGAGTCTGCCTCTTCTCCATCTCTTGGGGAATCTGCCTTCCCTGAGGCACCAGTCAAACAGGTCCTTCAGGGAAGCCCCTAGATGTTTATAGGAGAGGGCCCATGCGCGACCCGGTATACCGTCAGGCCCAGGCGCTCTGTTTTTGGCCCTCATCCTGAGCACTGCTACACCCAGCTCAACCTCGGAGACAGGGGCAGGCTCATCCACCTCTTCGGCGAGATCAGCCGATGTCGAGGGGGGCGCAAAGTCGGACCCCGGAGCACCGGGGAATAAGCCGTCAACCACTCTCTGCAGCACTGCCGGTTGGAGCGAGGCCGTGATGGGGGGAGCCCAGGGGCGAAGCTTCTGCCTTGTCCACTGGTACGGACGGCCCCATGGGTCGCGCTCTAGCCCCTCCAGCAGTTGTTGCCAAGCCTGTCTCTTGCCCTCGACTATCGCAACGCGAAGAGCCCCGGAAGCCTCTTTGTAGGTGGCATAGAGGGACTCGCTCACCTCGTTCTCCTGCCGCCTACGTCTCCGATACCGCTGGTATTGGCGGCGCCTCATCACGCACGTTTTCCGGAGTTCGGCGATCTCCTCCGACCACCAGTAGACTTGGCGTTTCGGCTGTGGGGCTCGCGCGCGCGGCATCGCAGCATCGCAGACGCGCGACATTGCCTCGCACAACTTGTTCGCCATTTCATCCACGTCTACTGGGTCCGGTTCCTGAGGAGTGCCGTTCCACGTTTCGACGAGGGCTGCCTCCTGCAGCACTTCGGCGTTGAGGCGCTTCAGGGCCCATCGCGGACCGATCTCACCTCCCGTCCTTCTCACCTCGTTCGTCTGGGACGAGAAGACGCTGAACCGTATATACCGGTGATCGGACAGCGTCTCCACGTCCACCAACACCTGCCAGTCGCGAATGCGGCAGGCGAGGTCTGGCGTGACGAGCGTCACATCGACGATCGACCCACCAGACTGACGGACGCAGGTGTTTTCCGTCCCACGGTTCGCGACGCAGAGGCCCACCTCGGCCGACCACTCTAGCACGACGCCGCCCCGAGGGTTCGTCGTCGGGGATCCCCACGCCGTAGATTTGGCATTGAGGTCCCCAAGCACGAGAACGGGGCGTGGGCGGGTCTGACCAATCAAGGTTCCTACCTCACCGAGAAGAGCCTCCAGTTCGCAAACCGGCCGGTTTCGGGAGTGGTACGCCCCCACGACGACGACTTGGCCCAAACAAGCCGCCACAAAACCCCTTCCTCTCACCACTCCTTCGAGAGAAGGGGAGTGAGCCGGCGACTGTGTGGTGATCGCAACCAAGCCATCGAGGTCCCCAGCCCAGTCAGACCTGGATGGGACCGCGTAAGGCTCGGCGGCCACCGCCACTTGTATCAACCGCTCCGCCATTGACTGCAGGAACAGGTCCTGAGCACCGGCGGAGTGGTTGAGATTTGCCTGGAGAAAAGTTAGGGCCATACTAACTAACTTTCCTCCATGCTTTCCACCGGCCCTTTGTCAGGGCTAGGCGGTCGCAGCTGGGCCTTAGCCTCAGTCGCGACGGTCTTCCGTCTGGCCCCTGACTTTGACGGGGGCTTGGCGCAAGCCTTGCCCCCGGAGAGGTGGTCCGCCGGCTTGCCCGCGGCAGCACAGCGGGTGCAGCGTGGAGCGGCGGTGCACTCTTTGGCCTTGTGGGCCTTTTTACCACAGCGGTAGCACTCGTCGCTGCGGTCAACCTCGGCCTTGCACTGGGCCACAACATGGCCCAATTCGAGGCAGCGATAGCAGCGGCGCGGTCTAACAGCCAAAATGCTGACCCGCGCCGCCACCCAGCCCACTAATACACGGCCACCGCTAGCCATTACCTTCTTGGCAGTTATTGTTGGGCAGCGCACAAACACCGTGCCCATCCCCGCTTGGCCCCGGCGTATTGTGCCAACGGATATCGTTGACACAGGGCACTCGCCTACCCTGGCTAGGGCTTCCGCCAGCTCCTCCGGAAGGACGGAATCGTCCAGGCCGCTGACCCGAAGGTCGGTGGTTGCAGTCGGCCTTGAGACTCGCACGCTCTCATCGTCTCCGAGCACCGCCCTTATTTTGCCAGCAAGGAGATCCGCTTTGGCGGCATTGTCCTCGCCGGAGATCTCCAGTACTCGAGCCCCGGTGGCCGCTGTCCTAATCTTCAGCGGTGGTACTCCCAGCTCGCCAAGCTTGATGTTAGCCTTGGCCGCCTCCAGCACCTTGGCATATGTGACACCTTTCTCCGCCGCCCCCGGTTGCAGAGTGATCACCACCGCTGCGGTCTTCGGGGGGCGGAGTTTAGCCACACCTGGTTTAGGGGGCTGTGTCTTCGGCTTCGCCTTCGGGGGTGGAGGGGCTCGGGCCGGAGGGGCAGACCTCTTCTCCGCGAGTCTTGAATCTGCCGACACCGGCACAGTCTCTCGCCTCCCAGCTTTTCTTCGCCTCGTCACCACGTTCCAGGCTTCAGCCGGAGGAGCCATGGCGCCAGCGGGGACAGGGGCGGCCGTAGCTGTTGGAGCGCCTTTTGTCCTGGGCACCTGCACTGAAGTAGCGCTTGGAGGACCCTTTCGTTTGGGATCTGCTGTGGCTGGTACCTCGGCCTCCCTTCGCCGATCTGCGGCCAGTGGGGGCCTCAGGATCTGCGCGGGTAGCAGCCTCTCCTCAATCCCGGCAAAGCGGGCGTTAACCATGGTGCCGACTTGCACCATGATCTGTTGCACAACGTCTTCCGTGCAGGGTGTTTGAGCCGGGGCCCGAGCAGATGCAGATGTCGGAGGTGGGCGAGCTTGGGACGCCCTCAGCTGCTCTATCTCTCGTCGGAGTTCCTTCAGCTCCGACGAGAGCCGCTCATTGGCCTTAACGAGGAGGGCCATTTCCTCTGGCATAGATCGAGCCCGCGATGTCTGGAAGGATGCCTTAATGGTGGCCGCAGCGTCTTTCAGAGCCTTTACACTCGTGCCCTTTAAGTTTTTGGACTTGGTGGCCACTGCAAGGATGGTGTCCACCGAGCCCAGCAACATTTCCTCCAGCTGCGCGGCGTCACAGTCGCCGATCTGAGAATCACACACCGCGGGCACCGATGCTGGCGCCTTGCGGAAATGAGCCCTCCTCTCTTGAAGCTCGTTTTGGAGCTCCTTTTCGGCTGTGAGCCGCATCTCCTCTTCTCGCGCCCTGTTGAGTTCGGCCTTGGCTTTCGCCAGGCCAACGTATTCGCCTGTTGTAGGCGGGCGCCCTCTTCCTCGCCGAGGGGTTGACACCTTGGGTGACGGTGATGAGTCACCCGTGTCCTCCTCCTTTTCACCGTTTCTGCGCCGCTTGCGCATTCTCCTCTCGGAGCCGCCTCCCGGAGACGAAACCGTCTCCCAGCTCATGGTGTCAGATTCCGATTCCGACAAGTTCGGAGTGGGGATCCGAAGCTCTAGGGCTAGCAGAGATCCACTCGGGGGAACACCAAAAGCCTCCACCTCCACATTGTCCTTTTTCATGCCAAGGTCATCATTCAGAGTCAAATCAAGGTCCGGGTCATTGCATAAGTCGTTGTTACGTGGGCCGGAGCCCACGAGGCGGTTCTTGCCCCCCTCAGATACGATGGGGCTGGGCGCCGTAGCACCGTGGGATTCGTCAGCTTGGCTGACACCCACCTGAGGATTCGTTCCAGAAGTCGCCATTATCATGTTTGTTTTTTTGCTTTTTTGAGGGGTGAGCTCCCCTTTGGTGCCCTTGCTACCGGGTTCCCCCCGGTCATGCATCCCATGTGCAGGCACCGAACAACGGGATTCGGAGACGCATTATGCCCGACAGGGTGGCCGGGTTGACCCTCCCTGCCGCGCCACTAGCCTTGCAGGCCAGCCATCCTACGACCCGAAGGTCCGCTGCGACTCAATGCCGCCATTTAAACTTGTGCCCGACAGGGTGGCCGAATTGACCCTCCCTGCCGCGCCACCAGCCTTGAAGGCCGATCATCCTCCGACCTGAAGGTCCGCTGCGACTCGATGCCGCCATTTTATTTTGTGCCCGACAGGGTGGCCGAGTTTACCCTCCCTGCCGCGCCGCCAGCCTTGAAGGCCGGCCATCCTACGACCCATAGGTCCGCTGAGCCCACATTGGACTCCCAGCCCCGCGGAAGCTCTTCGCGAGCCCGCCTGTCCATCTGCTGTGCCCTATGCTACTAACACAGGGACACGCAGAGGACACCCTCGCGTCGGATTATTAGCTGCCGTCGATAAGTCCCCACAAGTGGGAAGTGATCGACGGCACCCAGGGTACACCACGAGGAGGTTATCCGACCCAGTACCCCAACCTAACCTAACCTAACCTAACCTAACCTAACCTAACCTAACCTAACCTAACCTAACCTAACCTAACCTAACCTAACCTAACCTAACCTTTTTTTTTTTTTTTTTTTTTTCGTGGGGAAATCCTCATGGATACCCATGCCTCGGGGGAGGCAATGGGTTATGCCGGACTCTTACCGGCTAAAACCACCACGGGGAGCAGACCGCCGCCGAGATAGGGCGAGATGGGGTCGCGTTAGCATTCACCATCTCGCCCTGGCGGTAGGCCCGAGTAGATATCTCGGGCCACTCAGCGCCTTTGGAGGGGCAACCTTATCCCAAAGGCCACCCCCCAGACGTGTGGGGCCGTGCAGGCCGGCAAGGAGTCCCCCGACCCCCTACCAGCGGCCCCACTACGGGGGATCGAGAAGGCGGCCATACCGCCTCCTCCGTCCCCTTGCACGTCTACGCCGGAGCGGGTCAGAGTGGGCGTCGTCCTCCCTGATCCGCTCCGCAGCCTCCTTTTGCGTCATCACCGCTTCGCAAAAGGAGACCATCGCCTGCCACTCACTCTCACCGCAGAGCATGGCGCTTACCACGCTCGGCAGCGAGAGGTCTCGGCCTAGTATCGCTGAAAGTGTGTGTCGCATGGGACCCCACGCGGCACACACCTCCAGCGTGTGGAGCGCCGTATCCTCTGGCGCCCCACATTCGTGGCAGGCCGGGGTCGCCTCCCGTCTCGCAATCTGGTGCAGATACTTTCCGAAGCAGCCATGCCCGGAAAGTACCTGCACCAGGCGGAAGGTCAGCGACCCGAACCGCCGCCGCAACCACTCCCGGAGGACCGGGCGGATGGCCTCCACCGTCCACTGACCAGGGACCGGCGGAGCCAGGTCCTCCGTCCACCGCGCCAACAGGGCGACCCGCGCCTGCCGCCGTATGCGTCCGACCTCCTCCCACACTAGGGGCTCCCCGCGGGATCTCCTCGCCGCCACGAAGTGGTACACTTCGGCGAGGATCTCCGCTTGTAGCCCCCAAGGGGGATCACCGGCCAGGACGCATGCGGCCGTCCAGGACACCGTCCGGTATCCGCGTATCGCCCTCGTCGCTATGACCCGCTGCGGACGTCGCAGCAGGGTCATGTTCGCGCGACCGAGGGCGTCCACCCAGACCGGCGCCCCGTACAGGGCCATACTCCGGATCACTCCAGAGTATAGCCGGCGGCAGTTGGCGCTCGGGCCACCCACGTTGGGCAGCAGCCTCCCTAATGCGGCGGCGGCTCCTAGGACTTTTGGGGCCAGTTGGGTGAAGTGCGCCCCAAAAGTCCACCTTCCGTCCAGGATGAGACCCAGATATTTCATCTGGGTCCCAACCCGGATCGAGACCCCGTCCAGAACTACACGCGTTCCTGGAGGGGGTCCCCCCCGAGGCCCATGAAACAACAGGGCCTCGGTCTTGGAGAGGGCGACCTCCAGTCCCAGGGAGCGGATGCGGTCGACCACGAGGGTTGTCCCCAACGCAGCCAGCCGCACCGCCTCCCCAAGGTCCCTCCCCTTGGCCACGACCAGGGTATCGTCCGCATAGCACGCCACCCGCATATTGGCGGGAAGCGTGCCACGCAGCACCCAGTCGTAGCCAATGTTCCACAAGAGCGGTCCCAGTACCGACCCCTGTGGAACACCGCGGACGACGCGACGGTGCCTCAGCCCGTCGCGCCCTTCCACCAGGACCTCGCGGTCCTGGAGGTAGTCCGCCAACAGCCTCCGCAGATACAGAGGCACTCCGTGATAACGGAGCGCCTCCTGTATCGTCGAGTGCGGCAGGCTGTTGAAGGCGTTGGCTATGTCAAGAGAGACGGCCAACGCCTTTCCTCCCTCCCGGACCGCCTCCTGGGTCCACTCTTTTAACCAGAGCAGGGCGTCTATCGTAGACCGCCCCGCTCTGAACCCATACTGGGCCTGCGAGAGGTCAGGCCCAGTTCCCTCCAGGTGCTGTATGACACGGGAAGCCAGCACCCTTTCCAGCATCTTTCCCGTGTCATCCAGCAGCACGATTGGCCTGTATGCAGAGGGCGAGTCAACGTCTCGACCCTCCTTCCGCAACAGGCACAACCGCCCGTCCTTCCACGGCTTCGGGAACCGTCCAGACGCAAGGCACGCGTCCATCAGCTCCCGAAGCTGTTCCCCCAACTCCTTCAGGGCAATCCTGAGGACGCGCGCCGGGATCCCGTCTGGACCCGGCGCCGTCCTCTTGCCCTTTAGCCGGTCGACGGCCACCTCCATCTCCGCCTCCGACACGGCTGGGATCGAGGCGGGGTCGACCACCTCCCCGTAGAGGGACGGCGGTGCCATCGTCGGCGGGGCGTGGAGGGGGTCGTTGAGGGGAAAGAGCCCCCCCATCACCCGGCCGAGGAGCTCCGGCTGCAGGGTCTCCGCTACCGGTGCCGTCTGGCCTCGGAACTTTTTCCGGGCAGCCCTGTACGGACGGCCCCATGGGTCCCTGTCGAGGCCCTCCAGGACCTCGGCCCAGGCCTGGGCCTTCGCCCTTCCGACGGCCAGCTGTAGCGCGCGTCTCGCCTCCCGATACGCGCTATACAGCCGGCGCTCAGCTGTCAGTTCCTCATCTGACAGCTGATCGTCGGTCCGGCCGTTGCGCCGCCTCCTACTGCGGGTGTACGGGCGCCTCGCCTCTGTGCAGGCCGCTCGGAGATCCGCTATCTCCGAGCTCCACCAGTACACCTCGCGACGGCCTGGGCGGCGACGCGACCGCGGCATGGCGGCGTCGCACACCGCCGTCACCGCCTCCCGGAAGCGACCCGCTGCGGTGTCGACTTCCGGGTGCGTGGGAGCGGCAAGCCACGACTGGACGATAGCCGCCTCGGCAGCTAGTTCGGTGTCGAGGCGGCTGATCGTCCAGCGCGGGAAATCCGCTCTCACCACGCTTTCCCCTCCCTGGTTGTCGGAGGTGGAGATCTCGAACCGCACATACTTGTGATCCGAGAGAGTCTCAACCTCCGACAACACCCTCCAGGCCCGGGCACGTGCCGCGGTGGATGGGGTGGCGAACGTAAGATCCACCACGGACCCCCCGTTCCACCGCACGCACGTGTGGGCTGACCCTCTGTTTAGTAGGGTTAGCCCCGTGGCAACTGCCCACTCCCTGACAATCTCCCCTCGAGAGTCAGTGGAGGGGTTGCCCCATTCCCGGGCCTTGGCGTTCAAGTCCCCCATAAGGAGGACCTGTCGTGGGGCCTGCCTTCTCACCGCTGCGGCTAGGAGGTCGACAAAGACCTCCAGCTCCGCAGCGGTTCTGTTAGGGGAGAAGTATGCGCCGACTAGCGAATACTCCTCCCACTTTGCCACCACGAAACCTGCACCCCTCTCTTCGATTGAGAGGGGGAGGCCGCCACTCACAATGGCCACGGAGCCGTCCACGTCCCCAACCCAGGAAGGATGTTGGGGTGGGACGTAGTACGGCTCCGTGGCGACCGCCACGTCAATCTTCCACTGCGCCAGGGACTGAACGAACAGGTCCTGGGCCCCAGCGCAGTGGTTGAGGTTCGTCTGGAGGAAGTGATGTCTGGCTTGATACATTATTCAGACATCACCTCCTCCACCTCCGGGGCTGCGACTTCCTCTGGGGCGGCCTGACAGGTAGCCGGGGTGGCCCTGGTCCCGGGGGCCTTTCCCTTAGTCTTTGGGGGTTCGCAACTGCGTCCCCCCATTACGTGCCCGGAAGGGCGCCCCGAGTCTGCGCAGATTGCGCAGCGGGGTTCGCTCCTTCCGCACGTGGCCGCCCGGTGACCTGTGCCTCCGCACCGGAAGCACAGGTTCGTCCTATCGGCTGACGAGGGGCACTGAGGACGAGTGTGCCCCAGCCCCATGCACTTGAAGCAGCGCATGGGGCGTTCCCCTAGGGCCACCACTCGCGCCGAGCTCCACCCGACCAACAGCCTACCCTTTGTCAGCAGCGCTTTGGCCGCTGAAATCGGGCAGGACACCAGGGTGGAGCCCGCACCGCCGAGGCCGGGTTGCAATTCCCCGACCTTAACGAGCCGCGCTTCACAGCCCCCCACCCTAGCCACCGCTGCGGCCACTATCTCCTTGGTGGCCGAGTCATCCAGGCCCGTAATCCGGACGTCGGTGGATTTGACGGGCCTGGTGATTGTCGCCACCTCGGACAGGACGTCGCGGAGCTTCTCCGCGAGCCTGTCCGCCTTCTCGCCGTTTTGGGAACCAGGTATCTCCAACATCCTGGCTCCCGTGGCCGTCTGGCGGAAGCGGAGCTCATCGATCCCCAACTCTTTGAGATCGATGTGCTCCTGCGCCTTCTGAAGGATGGCGCTGTAAGTCGCCCCCTTTTCCGCGGCCTCAGGCTGCAACAGCAGCACCACAGCCGCGGACTTCGGGGTCCTCAGCGCCACCTTAGGCTTCGGGGGGGCCACCGGCTTCGGCCTCGCGCCAGTCAATGGGGCAGAGGCAGGAGGAGCAGTGGATTTCTTCCCCCTGGCCCCTCTCCTTCCTTTTCTTGCCACCGTTGCCCAGGTCTCTTCCTGGGCAGGAGCGGCGGCGGCGGCAGTCACTCTGGAGGGGCCAGCCACCGGTGCCACTGTGGGAGGGGCTGCAGTCTTCGGGGGAGTGGTGGAGGAGGTTCCACCCCTGCCCCTTCCTCCACCCACCGCCGCTGCCCAGGTCTTTCCCTGGGAAGCGGCGGCGGGGGCAGGCATCCCTGAGGGTCCAGCCACCGGCGCCGCATTCCTCCCCGCTTTGGGGGCAGGGTTGCGAGCCTTTGGTAGCGCGGAAGCCACTGCCGCCCTAACGGCATCCGCCCTCAGTGGTGGCCGAACCACCGGGGCCGGCAGGAGACGCTCCTCAATCCCCGCGAGTCGGGCATTCAACATTTGTCCGAACGTGTTGATCAAGGAGCTCTTCAACTCCTCCGCAAATTCGTCCCTCATCACTGTGGCCAGTGGAGCCTGATTCCCAGTGGCGGCAGCAGCAGCGGCGGCAGTGGTAGCCGCCTCCGTCCTTGCTTCGGAGAAGCCGCGACGCAGTGCCTTCACTTCCGCCTTGCAGGACTCGACCTCTAGACGCAGGCGGCTGTTCTCCGCTCTTAGCCTTCGCGTCTCCTCAGCCTCGCTCCTGCTCGCCAGAGCCTCGACTACATCCTTAATAGTCGAAGCAGACCTCTTCAGGCGGCCGACAAACTCGCCCTTGAGGTTACCAGACTTTTTGGCAACCTCTAAAATGCAAGCGAGCTTTTCGCCCGCCTGCGCCCTCAGTTCTTGGGCATTCAGTGCGCTGAGATCGCCGACCATCGCGGAGAGATCAGAATCACTCCCGGTGTCAGTCGCGAGATCGGCGATGGCAGCGACCGGCCCTTTCTTAAATCGCCTAGTTCGTAGGACCACATCAAGCTCCCCGTCGTCAGCTAGTACCGACGGCAGCGGAGAAGGCCTCAGGAACTCAGTCCTGGACGGGCCTGCCTTAGCAGTCTTCCCCTTCCCTCTTCTGGACGAGTTCACCTTGGCAGCGACGGTCCCCTCGGTCTCAGTGTCCGAGTCAAATCCCCCGGGCACGAAGAGCGAGGAGGACGGCCGCTTCCGGCTTCCCTCCATTTCGGAGTCGTATTCCTCCGACGACGTCGTCTGGCCCTGAGAAGAGCCTTTTGGGGGGCCCTGAGAAGGGCCGGTTGGGTGGCCCTCAGAAGGGCCGATGGAGTGGCCCTGAGAAGGGCCGATTGTTGTTTGGCCCTCAGAAGGGCCGATTGTTTGGCCCTTAGAAGGGCCCTTTTGAAACCTACCTATCTTATTGCGCTCCGGCAACGACATATTTATCCACCCACAACAGTTGGCAACAACGCGAGGGAGCCTAGCTCGACCCTGCTAATTGTCACCAAAAGTTTTTTACGTCAACGTAAGGTTAGTTCGGAAACAGATGAGAAGGACCAAACAAAAATCCGAACGAGGCCGTCGAACCTAACCTTTTTTTTTTTTTTTTTTTTAAGTGGGAAAATGCCCTCGCATTTCCCTTCCACCATGGGGGTGGTGGAAGGGGGTATGTGGGACTCGAACCCACTAAAAACCCACTATGAGCAGTCGCCCGCCTTCGTGGGGCCGAGATGGGGTCGCGTTAGCATTCACCATCTGGCCCCGGCGGTTGGCCTGGAACCCATGTCCAGGCCCCGGCCAAGGAGGGGTGGTCACTGCTCACCAGGACCACCCCTCAGACGAGTGGAGCCGTGCAAGCCGGCGGAGAGTCCCCCGACTCTCCACCAGGTGGCTCCACTACAGGGGAAGTCGAAGAAGGCGGGCAAACCGCCCCCTCCTACCCCCCCTTCGCCTCCGGCGGATCGGGTCAGAGCGGGCATCGTCCTCTCTGACCCTCTCCGCGGCCTCCTTCTGCGACATCACCTGTTCGCAGAAGGAGACCATCGCCTGCCACTCCCTGTCGCCGTCGAGCATGGCGTTGACCACGCTCGGCAGCGAGAGGTCCCCTCCCAGGGTGGCTGAAAGTGTGTGTCGCATGGGACCCCACGCGGCACACACCTCCAGCGTGTGGTGCGCCGTGTCCTCCGGCGCACCACATTCGTGGCAGGCCGGGGTCGCCTCCCGTCTCGCGATCTGGTACAGGTACTTTCCGAAACATCCATGTCCGGAAAGCACCTGCACCAGTCGGAACGTCAGCGACCCGAATCGCCGCCGCACCCAGTCACGGAGGACCGGGCGAATGGCCTCCACCGTCCACTGACCAGGGACCGGTGGAGCCAGGTCCTCCGCCCACCGCCTCAACATGGCGGCCCGCGCCTGTCGCCGTAGGCCCTCCACCCGATCCCACTCCAGGTGCTCCCCGTCGGATCTCCTCGCCGCCACGAAGTGGTATACTTCGGCGAGGATCTCCGCTTGGAGAGCCCAGGGGGGATCGCCGGCCAGCACGCATGCTGCCGTCCAGGACACCGTCCGGTATCCGCGGATCACCCTCGTCGCAATGACCCGCTGCGGTTGTCGCAGCAGGGTCATGTTCGCGCGACCGAGGGCGTCCACCCAGACCGGTGCCCCGTACAGGGCCATACTCCGGATCACTCCGGAGTATAGACGGCGACATGTGGCGCTCGGGCCGCCCACGTTGGGCAGCAGCCTCCCCAGTGCGGCGGCGGCTCCCAGGACTCTCGGGGCCAGCTGGGTAAAGTGGGCCCCGAAAGTCCACCGTCCGTCCAGGATGAGACCCAGATATTTCATCTGGGTCCCAACCCGGACCGGGACTCCGTCCAGGACCACTCTGGTCCCTGGCGGGGGTCCCCCCCGAGGCCCGTGGAACAACAGGGCCTCGGTCTTGGAGAGGGCCACTCCCAGCCCGAGGGAGCGGATGCGGTCGATCACGTGGGCCGTGCCCACCTCGGCCAACCGCACCGTCTCCCTCAGGTCCCTCCCCCTGACTACGACCAGGGTGTCGTCCGCGTAGCACGCAACCCGCATGTTGGCGGGCAGCGTGCCACGGAGGACCCAGTCGTAGCCGATGTTCCACAGGAGCGGTCCCAGCACCGACCCCTGTGGAACCCCGCGGACGACGCGACGGCGTCTCAGACCGTCGCGTCCCTCCACCAGGACTTCGCGGTCCTGGAGGTAGTCCGCCAACAGCCTCCGCAGATACAGGGGCACCCCGTGGTAACGGAGCGCCTCCTGTATCGTTCCGTGCGGCAGACTGTTGAAGGCGTTGGCAATGTCCAGCGAGACAGCCAACGCCTTATCCCCCTCCCGGACCGCCTCCTGCGTCCACCCCTTGAGCCAGAGCAAGGCGTCAATCGTTGACCGCCTCGCTCTGAACCCAAACTGGGCCTCCGACAACTGAGGCCCAGTGCCGCCTAGGTGCCGGACGACGCGGGAAGCCACCACTCTTTCCAGCAGCTTCCCCGCGTCGTCGAGCAGCACTATTGGCCTGTATGCGGAAGGCGAGTCTACGGCACGACCCTCCTTCCGCAACAGGCACAGCCGGCCGTCCTTCCACAGCTTCGGGAACCGTCCGGACGTGATGCACACGTCGAACAGTTCCCGAAGCCGATCGCCCATCTCCCTGAGGGCGATCCTCAGGACCCTCTTCGGGATCCCGTCCGGACCCGGCGCCGTCCGTTTGCCGCTCAGGCGGCCGACGGCCAACTCCATCTCCACCTCTGAGACAGGTGGGATGGAGTCCGGGTCCACCTCCTCGACCGGCGAGGAGGGCGCCGCCATCGCGGGCGGGGTGTGGTGGGGGTCGATGGCGGGGAAAAGCCCCTCCAACACCCCGCCCAGGATCTCCGGCTCCAGGGACTCCGCAACCGGGGGTGCCTGGCCCCGGAATTTCTTCCGGGCCGCTCTGTACGGGCGCCCCCACGGATCCCTATCGAGGCCCTCCAGGGCCTCGCGCCAGGACCGCTCCTTGGCCCGACCGATGGCCAGCTGCAGCTCCCGCTTCGCCTCGCGGTAGGAGCTGTACAGCTGCGCCTCGGCTGTCAGCTCCTCGGCTGACAGCTCGCCGTCGGTCCGCCCGTGGCGCCGCCTCCTACGGTGTGCGTAGGAGCGGCGCGCCGCCGAGCAGGCGGCTCGGAGATCCGCTATCTCCGAGCTCCACCAATAGACCTCCCGGCGGCCCGGGAGGCGTCTGCACCTCGGCATGGCGGCGTCGCACACCGCGGTCACCGCCTCCCGGAAGCGGCTCGCTGCGACTTCCGCCTCCGGGTGTGTGGGCGCGGCGAACCACGACTGGACGATCGCCGCCTCGGACGCCACCTCGGCGTCGAGGCGAGAGATCGTCCAGCGCGGGAAGTCCGCTCGCGCCACTTGCCCCCCTTGGATGTCGGAGGTGGAGGAGATCTCGAACCATATGTATTTATGGTCCGAGAGAGTCTCCACCTCCGACATCACCCTCCACGACTGGACACGTGCTGCGACAGCGGGGGTGGCGAACGATACGTCCACCACGGACCCCCCTCGCTGTCGCACGCACGTGTGGGCCGACCCTCTATTCAAGAGGGTCAGTCCCGTGGCAACCCCCCACTCCCTGACAATCTCCCCACGAGAGTCGGTAGAGGGGTTGCCCCAGTCCCGGGCCTTGGCGTTCAGGTCCCCCATAAAGAGGACCTGACGTGGCACCTGCCTTCTAACCGCCGCTGCTAGGAGGTCCATAAAGACCTCCAGCTCTGCAGCGGTTCTATTGGGGGAGAAGTATGCGCCCACTGCCGCATACTCCCCCCACTTGGCCACCACGTACCCCGCACCTCTCTCTACTACCGAGAGGGGGGGACCGCTATGCGCCCTTCCCACGATGGCCACGGAGTCGTCCAGGTCCCCAGCCCAGCACGCATGCTGAGAGGGGACAAAGTACGGCTCCGCAGCGACCGCCAAGTCGACGTTCCACTGCGCCAGGGACTGCATAAGCAGATCTTGAGCCCTGGCGCAGTGGTTGAGGTTCGTCTGGAGGAGGTTGAGTTGGCCGACTTGATCCATGTTAGTCAGCCATCTCAACCTCCTCGCAAGTCGCTTGGCTCGCTCCCGTCACGGGAGCGACCAGTGGAGTCACTGGGGTGGTCCGGACCCCAGCGGTTCTCCCCTTCGTTTTGGGGGGAACACAGCTTCGCGTCCCCATTGTGTGCCCGGCCGGCCTCCCCGACTCTGCGCATATAGCGCAGTGGGGGTCGGCCCGCCCGCAGGTGGCCGCCTTGTGACCTGTGTTTCCACACCGGAAGCACAGGTCACCCCTGTCGGACGTGGAAGGGCACTGGGGGCGTGTATGCCCCAGCCCCATGCACTTGAAACAGCGCATGGGGCGATCCCCCAACGACACCAGCCGTGCCACGCTCCACCCGACCAAAAGCCTGCCCTCCTTCAGCAGCACCTTGGCTGCCGAGACAGGGCAGGAGACAATGGTGGAGCCAGTGCCTCCGGGGCCGGTGCGCACCTCTCCAGCCCTCACGAGCCCGACGTCGCAGCGGCCCGCCTCGGCCACTGCAGCGGCCACCTTCTCCTTGGTGGCCGTGTCGTCCAGGCCGATGACGCGCAGGTCCGTCGTTTTGACGGGCCTGGTCACCACGACCACCTCCGACAGGACCTCGCGGAGCTTCTCCGCGAGCCTGTCGGCTTTCTCCTCTGTTTGGGAGCCAGGAATCTCCAGCATCCTGGCTCCCGTGGCCGTCTGCCTGAATCGGACAAGATCAATTCCGATCTCGCGGAGTTTGATCTTGTCCTGGGCCAGCTGCAGGACGGCGCCGTAAGTGACCCCGGCCTCCTGGGCCGCGGGACGCAATGTCACCACGACCGCCGCGGAGTTAGGGGCCCTCGGTAGCGCCGCCATCGGCCTCGGCGCCGCCTTGACAGCGGCAGCAGCCGCAGGCGCAGAGCGGGCCGCAGCGGCGGCGGCAAAAGTCACCGGTGCTGTAGGGGGGGAGGATTTCTTCCCCCTTTTCCCGCGCTTCCTCGGCCCTGGGGCAGCCACTGGGGCAGCCACTGGAGCAGGCGCTGGGGCAGCCGCTGGGGCAGCCGCTGGAGCAGGCACTGGGGCCGCTGAGGGGACGGAGGATTTCCCCCTCCCCTTCCCTTTCCTCGTCACCGTCGCCCAGCTGTCACCAGCAGGGACAACTGCCGGCATGGGCCTGGGCGGCGATGGTACGGCATCCGCTGCAGCCCTCTTTGCGTCCGCCCTCAGCGGCGGACGGACCACAGGCGCTGGCAAGAGGCGCTCCTCTATTCCCGCCATTCGGGCACTCAACATGTCCCCGAATGTCAGGGAGAAGGAGCGCTTCAGCTCCTCCAGCATCTCCCCCATCCCTGGGGGAGCCTGCATCGCCACGGAGGCAGAGGCAGCAGCAGCGGCGGCAGCTGAGGTGGCGACGGCGGCCTCCGTCTTGGCCTCCGAAAACCCACGACGGAGCGCCTTCACCTCTGCCTTGCAGGCCTCCACCTCCAGACGTAGACGGCCATTGTCAGCCCTCAACAGCTGCGTCTCCCTGGCCTCACTCCGCTCGGCGAGGGCGTCGACGACCTCTCGCAGGCACCTCGCCGAAGTTTTTAAGAGGCCAGCGAGCTCCCCCTTGAGGTTCGACGACCTCTTCACGACCCCCAAGATGTTGGAGAGGCTCTCTCCTGCCCGCGCCCTCAGCGATTGCGCGTCCAGCGCACTGGCGTCGCTTTCCACCAAGGAAGCGACTTCGTTGCCACTGTCCGCCCTGGCCGCCTTTTCCGAGGCCCCCCTGTAGCACCGTTTGCTGAGGGTTTCCGCCATCGCAGGGCGGAGAAACTCCTCCCTCGACGGACCCCCAACTTTGGCAACTCTCCCCTTGCCCCCTCCTCTCTTCGACGTTGCGACCTTTGCAGCCGCCGCACCCTCGGTCTCCGTGTCGGAGTCTAAATACCCCGGCGCGAAGAACGAGGAATACGGCCGCTTCCTGGCCGCCTCTTCAACAGACATGTCCGAGAAGTCGGACTCCATCCCTTCCTCCGTGCCGGAGGGGCCCTGAAGAGGGCGTTTTTTGGGCGCAGCCGATGACTCGGACTCCGACCCCGATTTAACCCCCGTGGACTGGCCCTTAGAAGGGCCTTTTACAAAGCGCCCGTTCGCCTTGCGTAGTGGCTTCGCAGCCTGCGACGCATAATGCGGAGTCTGCGATGTCTCCACGCAAGACGGACCGGCTTCAGCAGCTTCCCGAATACAGGGGGGGGGTGACCCTCCCCCGCTTACGACAGGCCGCTCGTCCATCCTGATATGGGAAGGCGGAACAACGCACAGGAGCCTAGCTCGACCGTGCTAATTATTCACGCCAACCCACAACAGTTGGCAACTACTAACAACCCACAACAGTTGGCAACAACGCGAGGGAGCCTAGCTCGACCCTGCTAATTGTCACCAAAAGTTCCGAGCGTCAAGGCAAAGTTAACGAGATTGGTCCGTGTCCGTGTGAAGGAAAGTTCATTGGGTCTCGTTCGGATTTTTGGTCTCGTTCGGATTTTTAACCTTTTTTTTTTTTTTTTTTTTTTCGTGGGGAAATCCTCATGGATACCCATGCCTCGGGGGAGGCAATGGGTTATGCCGGACTCTTACCGGCTAAAACCACCACGGGGAGCAGACCGCCGCCGAGATAGGGCGAGATGGGGTCGCGTTAGCATTCACCATCTCGCCCTGGCGGTAGGCCCGAGTAGATATCTCGGGCCACTCAGCGCCTTTGGAGGGGCAACCTTATCCCAAAGGCCACCCCCCAGACGTGTGGGGCCGTGCAGGCCGGCAAGGAGTCCCCCGACCCCCTACCAGCGGCCCCACTACGGGGGATCGAGAAGGCGGCCATACCGCCTCCTTCGTCCCCTTGCACGTCTACGCCGGAGCGGGTCAGAGTGGGCGTCGTCCTCCCTGATCCGCTCCGCAGCCTCCTTTTGCGTCATCACCGCTTCGCAAAAGGAGACCATCGCCTGCCACTCACTCTCACCGCAGAGCATGGCGCTTACCACGCTCGGCAGCGAGAGGTCTCGGCCTAGTATCGCTGAAAGTGTGTGTCGCATGGGACCCCACGCGGCACACACCTCCAGCGTGTGGAGCGCCGTATCCTCTGGCGCCCCACATTCGTGGCAGGCCGGGGTCGCCTCCCGTCTCGCAATCTGGTGCAGATACTTTCCGAAGCAGCCATGCCCGGAAAGTACCTGCACCAGGCGGAAGGTCAGCGACCCGAACCGCCGCCGCAACCACTCCCGGAGGACCGGGCGGATGGCCTCCACCGTCCACTGACCAGGGACCGGCGGAGCCAGGTCCTCCGTCCACCGCGCCAACAGGGCGACCCGCGCCTGCCGCCGTATGCGTCCGACCTCCTCCCACACTAGGGGCTCCCCGCGGGATCTCCTCGCCGCCACGAAGTGGTACACTTCGGCGAGGATCTCCGCTTGTAGCCCCCAAGGGGGATCACCGGCCAGGACGCATGCGGCCGTCCAGGACACCGTCCGGTATCCGCGTATCGCCCTCGTCGCTATGACCCGCTGCGGACGTCGCAGCAGGGTCATGTTCGCGCGACCGAGGGCGTCCACCCAGACCGGTGCCCCGTACAGGGCCATACTCCGGATCACTCCAGAGTATAGCCGGCGGCAGTTGGCGCTCGGGCCACCCACGTTGGGCAGCAGCCTCCCTAATGCGGCGGCGGCTCCTAGGACTTTTGGGGCCAGTTGGGTGAAGTGCGCCCCAAAAGTCCACCTTCCGTCCAGGATGAGACCCAGATATTTCATCTGGGTCCCAACCCGGATCGAGACCCCGTCCAGAACTACACGCGTTCCTGGAGGGGGTCCCCCCCGAGGCCCATGAAACAACAGGGCCTCGGTCTTGGAGAGGGCGACCTCCAGTCCCAGGGAGCGGATGCGGTCGACCACGAGGGTTGTCCCCAACGCAGCCAGCCGCACCGCCTCCCCAAGGTCCCTCCCCTTGGCCACGACCAGGGTATCGTCCGCATAGCACGCCACCCGCATATTGGCGGGAAGCGTGCCACGCAGCACCCAGTCGTAGCCAATGTTCCACAAGAGCGGTCCCAGTACCGACCCCTGTGGAACACCGCGGACGACGCGACGGTGCCTCAGCCCGTCGCGCCCTTCCACCAGGACCTCGCGGTCCTGGAGGTAGTCCGCCAACAGCCTCCGCAGATACAGAGGCACCCCGTGATAGCGGAGCGCCTCCTGTATCGTCGAGTGCGGCAGGCTGTTGAAGGCGTTGGCTATGTCAAGAGAGACGGCCAACGCCTTTCCTCCCTCCCGGACCGCCTCCTGGGTCCACTCTTTTAACCAGAGCAGGGCGTCTATCGTAGACCGCCCCGCTCTGAACCCATACTGGGCCTGCGAGAGGTCAGGCCCAGTTCCCTCCAGGTGCTGTATGACACGGGAAGCTAGCACCCTTTCCAGCATCTTTCCCGTGTCATCCAGCAGCACGATTGGCCTGTATGCAGAGGGCGAGTCAACGTCTCGACCCTCCTTCCGCAACAGGCACAACCGCCCGTCCTTCCACAGCTTCGGGAACCGTCCAGACGCAAGGCACGCGTCGAACAGCTCCCGAAGCTGTTCCCCCAACTCCTTCAGGGCAATCCTGAGGATGCGCGCCGGGATCCCGTCTGGACCCGGCGCCGTCCTCTTGCCCTTTAGCCGGTCGACGGCCACCTCCATCTCCGCCTCCGACACGGCTGGGATCGAGGCGGGGTCGACCACCTCCCCGTAGAGGGACGGCGGTGCCATCGTCGGCGGGGCGTGGAGGGGGTCGTTGAGGGGAAAGAGCCCCCCCATCACCCGGCCGAGGAGCTCCGGCTGCAGGGTCTCCGCTACCGGGGCCGTCTGACCCCGGAACTTTTTCCGGGCAGCCCTGTACGGACGGCCCCATGGGTCCCTGTCGAGGCCCTCCAGGACCTCGGCCCAGGCCTGGGCCTTCGCCCTTCCGACGGCCAGCTGTAGCGCGCGTCTCGCCTCCCGATACGCGCTATACAGCCGGCGCTCAGCTGTCAGTTCCTCATCTGACAGCTGATCGTCGGTCCGGCCGTTGCGCCGCCTCCTACTGCGGGTGTACGGGCGCCTCGCCTCTGTGCAGGCCGCTCGGAGATCCGCTATCTCCGAGCTCCACCAGTACACCTCGCGACGGCCTGGGCGGCGACGCGACCGCGGCATGGCGGCGTCGCACACCGCCGTCACCGCCTCCCGGAAGCGACCCGCTGCGGTGTCGACTTCCGGGTGCGTGGGAGCGGCAAGCCACGACTGGACGATAGCCGCCTCGGCAGCTAGTTCGGTGTCGAGGCGGCTGATCGTCCAGCGCGGGAAATTCGCTCGCACCACGCTTTCCCCTCCCTGGTTGTCGGAGGTGGAGATCTCGAACCGCACATACTTGTGATCCGAGAGAGTCTCAACCTCCGACAACACCCTCCAGGCCCGGGCACGTGCCGCGGTGGATGGGGTGGCGAACGTAAGATCCACCACGGACCCCCCGTTCCACCGCACGCACGTGTGGGCTGACCCTCTGTTTAGTAGGGTTAGCCCCGTGGCAACTGCCCACTCCCTGACAATCTCCCCTCGAGAGTCAGTGGAGGGGTTGCCCCATTCCCGGGCCTTGGCGTTCAAGTCCCCCATAAGGAGGACCTGTCGTGGGGCCTGCCTTCTCACCGCTGCGGCTAGGAGGTCGACAAAGACCTCCAGCTCCGCAGCGGTTCTGTTAGGGGAGAAGTATGCGCCGACTAGCGAATACTCCTCCCACTTTGCCACCACGAAACCTGCACCCCTCTCTTCGATTGAGAGGGGGAGGCCGCCACTCACAATGGCCACGGAGCCGTCCACGTCCCCAACCCAGGAAGGATGTTGGGGTGGGACGTAGTACGGCTCCGTGGCGACCGCCGCGTCAATCTTCCACTGCGCCAGGGACTGAACGAACAGGTCCTGGGCCCCAGCGCAGTGGTTGAGGTTCGTCTGGAGGAAGTGATGTCTGGCTTGATGCATTATTCAGACATCACCTCCTCCACCTCCGGGGCTGCGACTTCCTCTGGGGCGGCCTGAGAGGTAGCCGGGGTGGCCCTGGTCCCGGGGGCCTTTCCCTTAGTCTTTGGGGGTTCGCAACTGCGTCCCCCCATTACGTGCCCGGAAGGGCGCCCCGAGTCTGCGCAGATTGCGCAGCGGGGTTCGCTCCTTCCGCACGTGGCCGCCCGGTGACCTGTGCCTCCGCACCGGAAGCACAGGTTCGTCCTGTCGGCTGACGAGGGGCACTGAGGACGAGTGTGCCCCAGCCCCATGCACTTGAAGCAGCGCATGGGGCGTTCCCCAAGGGCCACCACTCGCGCCGAGCTCCACCCGACCAACAGCCTACCCTTTGTCAGCAGCGCTTTGGCCGCTGAAATCGGGCAGGACACCAGGGTGGAGCCCGCACCGCCGAGGCCGGGTTGCAATTCCCCGACCTTAACGAGCCGCGCTTCACAGCCCCCCACCCTAGCCACCGCTGCGGCCACTATCTCCTTGGTGGCCGAGTCATCCAGGCCCGTAATCCGGACGTCGGTGGATTTGACGGGCCTGGTGATTGTCGCCACATCGGACAGGACGTCGCGGAGCTTCTCCGCGAGCCTGTCCGCCTTCTCGCCGTTTTGGGAACCAGGAATCTCCAACATCCTGGCTCCCGTGGCCGTCTGGCGGAAGCGGAGCTCATCGATCCCCAACTCTTTGAGATCGATGTGCTCCTGCGCCCTCTGAAGTATGGCGCTGTAGGTCGCCCCCTTATCCGCGGCCTCAGGCTGCAACAGCAGCACCACAGCGGCGGACTTCGGGGTCCTCAGCGCCACCTTGGGCTTCGGGGGGGCCACCGGCTTCGGCCTCGCACCAGTCAATGGTGCAGAGGCAGGAGGAGCAGTGGACTTCTTCCCCCTGGCCCCTCTCCTTCCTTTCCTTCCCACCGTTGCCCAGGTCTCTTCCTGGGCAGGAGCGGCGGCGGGGGCAGTCACCCTGGAGGGGCCAGCCACCGGTGCCACTTTGGGAGGGGCAGCAGTCTTCGGGGGAGTGGTGGAGGAGGTTCCACCCCTGCCCCTTCCCCCACCCACCGCCGCTGCCCAGGTCTTCCCCTGGGAAGCGGCGGCGGGGGCAGGCACCCCTGAGGGTCCAGCCACCGGCGCCGCATTCCTCCCCGCTTTGGGGGCAGGGTTGCGAGCCGGCTGTGGCGTCGCCTTTGGTGGCGCGGAAGCCACTGCCGCCCTAACGGCATCCGCCCTCAGTGGTGGCCGAACCACCGAGGCCGGCAGGAGACGCTCCTCAATCCCCGCGAGTCGGGCGTTCAGCATCTGCCCGAACGTTAGGGTCAAGGAGCGCTTTAGCTCCTCAACTAACTCCCCTGCCCCCTGCATGACTGTGGGGGCGGCCACCTGCGGCCCAGCTGCGGCAGCAGTGGCAGCAGCAGTGGCAGCAGCAGCAGCCTCCGACTTTGCCTCGGATTTTTAACCTAACCTAACCTTTTTTTTTTTTTTTTTTTTTTTTTTTTTTTTTTTTTTTTTTAAGTGGGAAAATGCCCTCGCATTTCCCTTCCACCATGGGGGTGGTGGAAGGGGGTATGTGGGACTCGAACCCACTAAAAACCCACTATGAGCAGTCGCCCGCCTTCGTGGGGCCGAGATGGGGTCGCGTTAGCATTCACCATCTGGCCCCGGCGGTTGGCCTGGAACCCATGTCCAGGCCCCGGCCAAGGAGGGGTGGTCACTGCTCACCAGGACCACCCCTCAGACGAGTGGAGCCGTGCAAGCCGGCGGAGAGTCCCCCGACTCTCCACCAGGTGGCTCCACTACAGGGGAAGTCGAAGAAGGCGGGCAAACCGCCCCCTCCTACCCCCCCTTCGCCTCCGGCGGATCGGGTCAGAGCGGGCATCGTCCTCTCTGACCCTCTCCGCGGCCTCCTTCTGCGACATCACCTGTTCGCAGAAGGAGACCATCGCCTGCCACTCCCTGTCGCCGTCGAGCATGGCGTTGACCACGCTCGGCAGCGAGAGGTCCCCTCCCAGGGTGGCTGAAAGTGTGTGTCGCATGGGACCCCACGCGGCACACACCTCCAGCGTGTGGTGCGCCGTATCCTCCGGCGCACCACATTCGTGGCAGGCCGGGGTCGCCTCCCGTCTCGCGATCTGGTACAGGTACTTTCCGAAACATCCATGTCCGGAAAGCACCTGCACCAGTCGGAACGTCAGCGACCCGAATCGCCGCCGCACCCAGTCACGGAGGACCGGGCGAATGGCCTCCACCGTCCACTGACCAGGGACCGGTGGAGCCAGGTCCTCCGCCCACCGCCTCAACATGGCGGCCCGCGCCTGTCGCCGTAGGCCCTCCACCCGATCCCATTCCAGGTGCTCCCCGTCGGATCTCCTCGCCGCCACGAAGTGGTAAACTTCGGCGAGGATCTCCGCTTGGAGAGCCCAGGGGGGATCGCCGGCCAGCACGCATGCTGCCGTCCAGGACACCGTTCGGTATCCGCGGATCACCCTCGTCGCAATGACCCGCTGCGGTTGTCGCAGCAGGGTCATGTTCGCGCGACCGAGGGCGTCCACCCAGACCGGTGCCCCGTAGGTGGCCATACTCCGGATCACTCCGGAGTATAGACGGCGACACGTGGCGCTCGGGCCGCCCACGTTGGGCAGCAGCCTCCCCAGTGCGGCGGCGGCTCCCAGGACTCTCGGGGCCAGCTGGGTAAAGTGGGCCCCGAAAGTCCACCGTCCGTCCAGGATGAGACCCAGATATTTCATCTGGGTCCCAACCCGGACCGGGACTCCGTCCAGGACCACTCTGGTCCCTGGCGGGGGTCCCCCCCGAGGCCCGTGGAACAACAGGGCCTCGGTCTTGGAGAGGGCCACTCCCAGCCCGAGGGAGCGGATGCGGTCGATCACGTGGGCCGTGCCCACCTCGGCCAACCGCACCGTCTCCCTCAGGTCCCTCCCCCTGACTACGACCAGGGTGTCGTCCGCGTAGCACGCAACCCGCACGTTGGCGGGAAGCGTGCCACGGAGGACCCAGTCGTAGCCGATGTTCCACAGGAGCGGTCCCAGCACCGACCCCTGCGGAACCCCGCGGACGACGCGACGGCGTCTCAGACCGTCGCGTCCCTCCACCAGGACTTCGCGGTCCTGGAGGTAGTCCGCCAACAGCCTCCGCAGATACAGGGGCACCCCGTGGTAACGGAGCGCCTCCTGTATCGTTCCGTGCGGCAGACTGTTGAAGGCGTTGGCAATGTCCAGCGAGACAGCCAACGCCTTATCCCCCTCCCGGACCGCCTCCTGCGTCCACCCCTTGAGCCAGAGCAAGGCGTCGATCGTTGACCGCCTCGCTCTGAACCCAAACTGGGCCTCCGACAACTGAGGCCCAGTGCCGCCTAGGTGCCGGACGACGCGGGAAGCCACCACTCTTTCCAGCAGCTTCCCCGCGTCGTCGAGCAGCACTATTGGCCTGTATGCGGAAGGCGAGTCTACGGCACGACCCTCCTTCCGCAACAGGCACAGCCGGCCGTCCTTCCACAGCTTCGGGAACCGTCCGGACGTGATGCACACGTCGAACAGCTCCCGAAGCCGATCGCCCATCTCCCTGAGGGCGATCCTCAGGACCCTCTTCGGGATCCCGTCCGGACCCGGCGCCGTCCGTTTGCCGCTCAGGCGGCCGACGGCCAACTCCATCTCCACCTCTGAGACAGGTGGGATGGAGTCCGGGTCCACCTCCTCGACCGGCGAGGAGGGCGCCGCCATCGCGGGCGGGGTGTGGTGGGGGTCGATGGCGGGGAAAAGCCCCTCCAACACCCCGCCCAGGATCTCCGGCTCCAGGGACTCCGCAACCGGGGGCGCCTGGCCCCGGAATTTCTTCCGGGCCGCTCTGTAAGGGCGCCCCCACGGATCCCTATCGAGGCCCTCCAGGGCCTCGCGCCAGGACCGCTCCTTGGCCCGACCGATGGCCAGCTGCAGCTCCCGCTTCGCCTCGCGGTAGGAGCTGTACAGCTGCTCCTCGGCTGTCAGCTCCTCGGCTGACAGCTCGCCGTCGGTCCGCCCGTGGCGCCGCCTCCTACGGTGAGCGTAGGAGCGGCGCGCCGCCGAGCAGGCGGCTCGGAGATCCGCTATCTCCGAGCTCCACCAATAGACCTCCCGGCGGCCCGGGAGGCGTCTGCACCTCGGCATGGCGGCGTCGCACACCGCAGTCACCGCCTCCCGGAAGCGGCTCGCTGCGACTTCCGCCTCCGGGTGTGTGGGCGCGGCGAACCACGACTGGACGATCGCCGCCTCGGACGCCACCTCGGCGTCGAGGCGAGAGATCGTCCAGCGCGGGAAGTCCGCTCGCGCCACTTGCCCCCCTTGGATGTCGGTGGTGGAGGAGATCTCGAACCATATGTATTTATGGTCCGAGAGAGTCTCCACCTCCGACATCACCCTCCACGACTGGACACGTGCCGCGACAGCGGGGGTGGCAAACGATACGTCCACCACGGACCCCCCTCGCTGTCGCACGCACGTGTGGGCCGACCCTCTATTCAAGAGGGTCAGTCCCGTGGCAACCCCCCACTCCCTGACAATCTCCCCACGAGTGTCGGTAGAGGGGTTGCCCCAGTCCCGGGCCTTGGCGTTCAGGTCCCCCATAAAGAGGACCTGACGTGGCACCTGCCTTCTAACCGCCGCGGCTAGGAGGTCCATAAAGACCTCCAGCTCTGCAGCGGTTCTATTGGGGGAGAAGTATGCGCCCACTACCGCATACTCCCCCCACTTGGCCACCACGTACCCCGCACCTCTCTCCACTACCGAGAGGGGGGGACCGCCATGCGCCCTTCCCACGATGGCCACGGAGTCGTCCAGGTCCCCAGCCCAGCACGCATGCTGAGAGGGGACAAAGTACGGCTCCGCAGCGACCGCCAAGTCGACGTTCCACTGCGCCAGGGACTGCATAAGCAGATCTTGAGCCCTGGCGCAGTGGTTGAGGTTCGTCTGGAGGAGGTTGAGTTGGCCGACTTGATCCATGTTAGTCAGCCATCTCAACCTCCTCGCAAGTCGCTTGGCTCGCTCCCGTCACGGGAGCGACCAGTGGAGTCACTGGGGTGGTCCGGACCCCAGCGGTTCTCCCCTTCGTCTTGGGGGGAACGCAGCTTCGCGTACCCATTGTGTGCCCGGCCGGCCTCCCCGACTCTGCGCATATAGCGCAGTGGGGGTCGGCCCGCCCGCAGGTGGCCGCCTTGTGACCTGTGTTTCCACACCGGAAGCACAGGTCACCCCTGTCGGACGTGGAAGGGCACTGGGGGCGTGTATGCCCCAGCCCCATGCACTTGAAACAGCGCATGGGGCGTTCCCCTAGGGCCACCACTCGCGCCGAGCTCCACCCGACCAACAGTCTACCCTTTTCCAGCAGCGCTTTGGCCGCTGAAATCGGGCAGGACACCAGGGTGGAGCCCGCACCGCCGAGGCCGGGATGCATTTCCCCGACCTTTACGAGCCGCGCTTCACAGCCCCCAACCCTAGCCACCGCTGCGGCCACTCTCTCCTTGGTGGCCGAGTCATCCAGGCCCGTAATTCGGACGTCGGTAGATTTGACGGGCCTGGTGATTGTCGCCACCTCGGACAGGACGTCGCGGAGCTTTTCCGCGAGCCTGTCCGCCTTCTCGCCGTTTTGGGAACCAGGAATCTCCAGCATCCTGGCTCCCGTGGCCGTCTGGCGGAAGCGGAGCTCATCGATCCCCAACTCCTGGAGATCGATGCGCTCCTGCGCCTTCTGAAGGATGGCGCTGTAAGTCGCCCCCTTTTCCGCGGCCTCAGGCTGCAACAGCAGCACCACAGCCGCGGACTTCGGGGTCCTTAGCGCCACCTTAGGCTTCGGGGGGGCCACCGGCTTCGGCCTCGCGCCAGTCAATGTGGCAGAGGCAGGAGGAGCAGTTGATTTCTTCCCCCTGCCCCCTCTCCTTCCTTTCCTTGCCACCGTTGCCCAGGTCTCTTCCTGGACAGGAGCGGCGGGGGCAGTCACCCTGGAGGGGCCAGCCACCGGTGCCACTTTGGGAGGGGCAGCAGTCTTCGGGGGAGTGGTGGAGGAGGTTCCACTCCTGCCCCTTCCCCCACCCACCGCCGCTGCCCAGGTCTTCCCCTGGGAAGCGGCGGCGGGGGCAGGCACCCCTGAGGGTCCAGCCACCGGCGCCGCATTTCTCCCCGCTTTGGGGGCAGGGTTGCGAGCCGGCTGTGGCGTCGCCTTTGGTGGCGCGGAAGCCGCTGCCGCCCTAACGGCATCCGCCCTCAGTGGTGGCCGAGCCACCGAGGCCGGCAGGAGACGCTCCTCAATCCCCGCGAGTCGGGCGTTCAGCATCTGCCCGAACGTTAGAGTCAAGGAGCGCTTTAGCTCCTCAACTAACTCCCCTGCCCCCTGCATGACTGTGGGGGCGGCCACCTGCGGCCCAGCTGCGGCAGCAGTGGCAGCAGCAGTGGCAGCAGCAGCGGCCTCCGACTTCGCTTCCGAGAAGCCGCGACGCAGCGCCTTCACTTCCGCCCGGAGGGATTCAATCTCCAGGCGTAGGCGGCCATTGTCCGCCCTCAAGTGGCGCGTCTCCTCCACCTCAGTCCTACCCGCGAGGGCTGTCACGACCTCACGCAAGTCGGAGGCGGACTGCTTTAGTCGGGCGACGAACTCGCCCTTTAGGTTGCCCGACTTCCGAGCAACCTCCATAATGCAGGCGATCCTCTCGCCCGCAAACGCCCTCATCTCCTGGGCGTTGAACTCACTGGGGTCCCCGGACCTTGCGGTGACATCGGTATCACTGCCGGTGTCAGTCACAAGGCCGGAGACGACAGCGGGACGCCCCTTCCCATATCTCCTGCTCTGCAGGACCTCGTCGAGTTCCTCATCCACTGGCCGTGGCTTGAGGAAAACCTCCCTTGCTGCCGCCCTCGCGGTACTCCCTCTGCCTCTCCTGGCAGTGTTAACCTTGGCGGCCAACGTCCCCTCGGTCTCAGTGTCCGAGTCGAATCCCCCGGGCACGAAGAGCGAGGAGGACGGCCGCTTCCGGCTTCCCTCCATTTCGGAGCCAGATTCCTCCGACGTCTGGCCCCGAGAAGAGCCTGTTGGGGGGCCCTGAGAAGGGCCGGTTGGGTGGCCCTGAGAAGGGCCGATTGTTTTTTGGCCCTGAGAAGGGCCTTTTATGAAGCGCCCGTTCGCCCCGCGTATGGGCTTCGCAGCCTGCAACGCATTATGCGGAGTCTGCGATGTCTCCACGCAAGACGGACCGGCTTCAGCAGCTTCCCGACGACAGGGGGGGGGTGACCCTCCCCCGCTTACGACAGGCCGCTCGTCCATCCTGATATGGGAAGGCGGAACAACGCACAGGAGCCTAGCTCGACCGTGCTAATTATTCACGCCCACCCACAACAGTTGGCAACACCAACTATCCAAAACAGTTGGCAACAACGCGAGGGAGCCTAGCTCGACCCTGCTAATTGTCACCAAAAGTTTTTAACGTCAACGTAAGGTTAGTTCGGAAACAGATGAGAAGGACCAAACAAAAATCCGAACGAGACCCAATGAACTTTCCTTCTGGTCAACCTAACCTAACCTAACCTAACCTAACCTAACCTAACCTAACCCAGTTGCGCCTGGCCCGCAGTCCAAACGCCAGCTCTCTAACGTGTTTCCGCGCTCGAAAAATCTTAAAAATAGTGAAAAGTGCTCTGATTTGTACGAAAATTCAGAGTGTTGTGCGCGCAGTGAAGTGGATCACAAAAGTGAAAAAATTTTTGGAAAAAGTGAAAAAACGACGGAGATATCTCCAAAAAACAATATTCTGCACGTGCACGGAACTTTGAGGCCGTGCGCTGCACGATTTTCAGCGGTGACCCACTTATTTTCTTTTGGAAATTTGGAATACCCCACCAGGACTTACTCCCAGCGGAATCTGGGATTTTTCCCACCACGCAATCGTGAGTTATAGCTATAAAAACAAAAAGCACGTGGGGCCCGAATTCACTTTAGCACGACGTGCAATACGTCGAAACACGTGCCTTGACGAGAAACACTCAAATCCGTTTGAAGAAGTGAATTCGGACCATAACTGACGGAGCTAGACTCGAAAAACGACACTCAACACGTGTATTGTAGTGGTGGGAAACGGTTCCAGACATCCAGAGAGAGAATACGCGCGACGACCCCCCAATTTTATCCCGGAAATCAGTGACCTTGCTGGCTCCCGAGGCTCTCGCAAATTCTGGGATTTTTAGGTGGAACAACGCAGGAGATAGGAGACCTACAAGAAAGTAGGTAGCCTAATAGGTATTTTCCCCATTCCCAAACCGGGATACCTAGAGAGACAGAGATTGCGGCTATATTCCCAATTCTAAACTGGCAACACCGACCTAAACAGGAATCAGACCATTTACACCTGGTTCCTGTCAAAAAACCGCATTTGGTAGTTTTTGTAAACCGAAAAATTTCCTGGAAAAATCACAGGAAATAAACGGGAAGAGCTACCATCTGTAAGACAAAAAGGACAGACAGGGAATATATCGCTGACCCCGGCATACTTTTACTTATAATTTTAAGACGATATTTGGACCTGTGGTGGACGATCAAACCAACTAGGGAAGAGAGACGCCATTACCGAATTAAGTTGGTACCACCATAACCCTGGAACCGAAGGTCTGATCAAAAAACTGAGCTGAAATTAATTCAGTATGCGACCAGAGGTCGCCTGAAGCAATTCCAGGGTTATCTCACAGGTCTAAGCCACCACCAGCTCTCCAGCACCAACTTCGGACCTTCTGGAGTGGATATCTCCTCACTGGAAGCGGATACAGTGAGCAAGAAGACGGTAGAAGTTGGGGGACCAGCCACTCTTTAGGGTTCCAAAAATCAAAAGTTGGTCAAGTACTCACCCTGGAAGAGAGCCACTTTTGAAAGTTTGACCACGTCTGGACCAGAGACAGACCCACGTAGAAAAAAGACCAACCAAGGAGAAGAAAGTGAATTTCAGCCCCAACAGACTGACACCTGGACCAAGGCAGAGAGATAACCAGCACCGGAGATACGGCAGTTTTCCCAAAACCACTCCAAAACAGGGAAACCAGCCGTTTGCGGTTGATTGTACTTAACTCGCCAGATTGACAGGAGAATCCCGAATCCCCCAGGAACAAATCAGTCCGGGAAAAAGCGGTACCTATAGGACATAAGCACCCCCGACACGAGGACACCACTCCAGGATTTTTAGGAAGAACACCAGGGTTCCCACGCGGTTTCCAGAGAACACAAAATAGTTTACCAACCGCAGGAAAACCTGAAAATCGCTGTAACCCTGGAACGGTGCGTCTGAGGCAAAAAAGGACAAAATTTTCAGCCCCCCCCCCTAAAAACCCCCCCCCCTGCTCGTTACACTCACACAAGTGGACCCCCCCCCCGGACACCAACCCCCCACCCCCCCCGGAGCAACTCACCTTGAGACTCGATCGTTGGACGGCGGCGGCGGCGACGGTCACCGGCGGCGGCGGCGGCGGCGGCGGCAGCAGTACCTGCAACTAAGTAAATATAAGAAACCCCCCCCCCCCACCCCCACCCCCCCTACACTTTATAAACCCCAAACCCCTCAACCCTCAGTAGTACCGTAGGAACCACTTGGGTCCCATACGCTCCAAACAACTCCCCCCCCCCCTACCCCCCCCCCCCCCCTAACCCCCTTTTAGAAATAAAATATTACTTAGGACATAGCTCCCGACTCTGTAGACCCACAGGGCAGGGATTTTCTCTGCGGACACCGGACGCACGGGCTCTACCAGACGTCAAAACCTGACTCTACATAGAGGTGAAAGTCATCATCACCCCGTGACATCGGGAGAGCACCCCTGCGTTCAGTTAGTGGTCGTAGACAAAAAGTTTACTGACTCTTGACTCTGGGTAGAGTCAAAAAATTATTCCATTTTATATACTGTTTGTGTTCTGATATTTTGATTTACTGCGTGTACATAGTGGAGGTAAGGTGTAGTCACCACACCCCACATAAATCTGCTGTTGGGCCACGTATCTCTCAAACCAAAATCGACCTTGACCGTACTGCCTAAACCACAGTACCGACTCTACATAGAGCCAAAAAATTTTTTGGTAGAGTCGGACTCTACCAACTATAAAAACTAATATTAGGACAACCGTATTATTTTCTGTGTTTATTGCTTTTATTTGACGTGTTTTTATACAATTTATATTTTACTATTTACAATTTTTACCGTGTGCTATTAGTTAAGTGTCGACTGCGTATTTTTACGCATATATTGCTCGGACCCCTTAACTCATACTCGACCGTACTGCTTAAACCATATCTCTTGAACCAGAGCTCCTATCTTTTTGATTGTTTTGTCTTATTTGCCTAGCTAAAGCCTGGAAATCTATATAGAGCACTTAAAAATACTTACCTATCGCCATACATACACTCATCCACGTTCACCAACATAGCGTGCGTTGGCTGGTTGAAGCTGGAACCGGCACCTGAAACAGAAAAAACATTCAATTAGACTAGATTGAGAACAAAAAATAATACAGACTAAATAATACACCAAAATAAGAATTAAATATCATTAGAAGTAGAGACAAAAACCTCTGAGGACCTACATAGAGTCGAATAAAATTATCTTATTTTATTCTATAAATTATCATTGTTTATTAAGCGTGTTTAGACCTAAGTAGTTAAGACATTGACCTTTATTTACAACATATTTACAACTTTTACAAATTTACCCATCGACCCACTGACCCTTGACCATGTTTCGCACGCCGAAAAAACCCACAACGGAGGCAAGGACGGGCTCCCCGACCACACCAGCCTCCCCAACGATGAACGCAGGTCCCTCCAAAGTAGGAGACAGCACTTACGACCTGATCGACCTGGCAAAAACATCGGTAGATGTCAGGAAGAGTGTGGAGCGGTTGGAGCTGGTAGGAGGTACGGCCCAGTCCCCGCCCCAACAAAATACCTCAACTACAAATCCAGTCCTATCAATTAGAATAGCAAGCACACGCCCGAAGGAACAAACTTCACCAAGCAAAATGGCTCTAAAAACCTCAGTGGGAACAAAAGAAATCAAGCCGTCCCCACCAGAGGAAAGCCACAAACCCATAGCTCCCTCGAAACAAAATAGCCAAAAAGCCAAGGAGAGCCCCGCAAAAGTGGGTAAGCGGACCGCCGAGGCACGAAAATGCCTTGCCAAGGCTAAACACTACCTGGCCCAAGGTCTTAACATCAGAAAAGACATCAAAACAGAGGTGACCACTGCACTCGACCGACTCTATCAATTGATGAAGGAGGTCGAAGAAGAACCAAACTCGGGGAAGCAGTGGAAAGAGGTAGGCGTGCAGTCTGAAACGATTGATAACCCTGAGGATAGAATGGGTAAAAGCGAAGAAGAACCAGAGGAGTACTCCGGATATAGGGAAACGGAGGCAAAACACTGCGCAGAAGGCATAAGCAAACAACTCGAAAAAGCCAAAAACGTAAGTTATCCTATAAAAACAGAAGTTGCTCGCCTTACCGACAGACTTGTCCTTTTGGTTAAGGAGAGAAACCTGATCAAGAGAAGTAAGAGGAAGAACACCGATAAGGAAAATGCTAACGTAGCAAAGGAAAAGCCGGAAGAAAAAGATAAAGGGGACCCCATAGAAGTTAGAGACTTCAAAAAGCAAATGGAGGAACACAGCAGCCTACTCCGTGAAAACACCAGAAGGATGGAGAGCCTTCAGGAAGCTCTAGAGAGGCAAAAGGAGCTACTGGAGAAAGCCACTTACGCGAGTGTGGTCCAAAGACAAACAGGGAGACAATCCAGCGAGCCGAAAACGCTGCACTCAGTAGTGGTTTCCTCCAAGGATGACGGCGACACTGGAGACGAAGTACTGCAACGAATCAGGGAGGCAATAAACGCGAAGGAGGGAGGAATACGGGTGGATAGAGTTAGGAAGGCCAAAGACAGAAAAGTTATAGTGGGCTGTAGAACGGAAGAAGAAAGAAATAAAATAAGAGATAGACTGGAAAAAGCGGAAAAATACCTAAACATAGAAACAATAAAAAATAAAGACCCCCTCTTGATTCTCAAGGATGTACTCGAATATAACACCAATGAGGACATCCTTCAGGCCCTAAGAACGCAAAACGAGAAAGTTTTTAAAGACCTCAACGAAGGGGAGGACAGAGTGGAAATAAGGTACAGACGAAAAACCAGGAACCCGCACCTCAACCATGTTGTGATAAAGGTCTCTCCGCAGATCTGGAGCCGTATGTTGGAGGCAGGGGGCGTGCACATCGACCTCCAGCGAGTAAGAGTGGCGGACCAGTCGCCACTAGTGCAGTGCTCCCGGTGTCTAGCGTACGGCCACGGCAGACGCTTCTGCAAGGAGACCATAGAGAAGTGTAGCCACTGCGGGGGACCGCACATGAGGGCGAGCTGCGCGGACTGGTTGGCTGAGGTACCTGCCTCCTGCTGCAACTGCTCGAGCGCGAAGCTGGAAAACAGGGAGCACAACGCGTTCAGCCAGGAGTGCCCTGTCAGGAAGAAATGGGACGCACTGGCCAGAGCAACCATAGCGTACTGCTAAGGTGGTCCCGTCAGCACAAACGCCTACAAACCCCCCCCCCAGAGCATACCAGGTGGTGCAAGCTAACCTCCAACGCCGACAGTTGGCCACGCAGGAACTGATGCTGGAAGCGACTAGGAAGAAAATAGCGATCGCGTTATTACAGGAACCCTACGTCGGAGCGGGAAGTAGAATGAGACAGACCCAGGGCACCAGAATCTACCAGCACGCGGGACAGGATGACAAAAAAGTCAAAGCGGCTATTGTCGTTTTCGACAAAGACTTGGACGTCATCCTGCTCCCAAACTTGACCACCCACAACATAGTCGTGGTAAAAATAAGAACGTCCGCCTGGGAGTTCGTTGCTGTCTCGTTCTACTTCGAGCCCGAAGGAACCGAAACCCCGTATGACAAGTACCTAGAACACCTCGAAAAGATCCAACACAGCATCGGAACTGCCAAGGCCATTTACGGAGGAGATAGCAACGCACATAACACCTGGTGGGGTTCAGATAAAGTGGACCAGAGGGGACTGGACTTAGCAGGAACGTTAGAGGACATGGGAACACAGATCCTTAACAATGGCGACATCCCAACCTTTGACACCATCAGGGGGGGCAAAAGGTTTACCAGCTCCATCGACATAACAGCCTGCTCAGCGGACCTCCTCGGACTTGTGGAGGACTGGAAGGTGGATGAGGAACTGGTAAACTCCGACCACAACGCAATTACGTTCCGACTAAACCTAAGGAAAGCGAAGGGCATGCAAATAGACCGAACGACTAGACAGTACAATACAAGAAAGGCAAATTGGAGTCAGTTTCATGAGAAACTGACCCAATTACAGCTAGACTTTGAAATTGACAGCGACAGAATTGACAAAATTACTGAAACAGGACGACTGGAAGAGATGACTGACAAATACATTGACTCTATCAGCAAGGCATGCAACCACGCAATCCCAAAAAAGAAAGCAAACGTACAACTTACCCTGCCATGGTGGTCGGAGGAGCTCACCCGCCTGAAGAAGGAAGTCCGCACGAAGAAGAGGAGAATCCGCTGCGCAGCACCAGTCCGGAGGGAGAAGGTCATTCGCGAATACCTGAAAACAAAAGAAGAGTACGAGTTAAGGGTAAAGCAGTCACAGATAGACAGTTGGAGAGACTTCTGCGGGAAACAGAATAGGGAGGGGATGTGGGACGGCATCTATAGAGTGATAGGGAGAACCACTGCAAGGCACGAGGACCTGCCGCTGGAAATGGACGGGAAGTCGCTAAGCCCAGAGCAATCCGCGAAATTGCTCGCGGACACCTTTTATCCGGAGGATAGTCACGAGAGCGATAACGCGTACCACAAAAATGTTAGGGAGCTGGCGGAAAAAGTAAACGGACCGGGTCATGATGAGGAACATGACCCACCGTTTACCGAAGATGAAGTTCTCACAGCGGCAGAGACCTTCAATCCCAAAAAGGCCCCTGGATCAGATGGTCTCACGCCAGATATATGTCTCCGCGCAATCAGACATAATCCAGATGCCTTCCGATCCATCGCAAATAAATGCCTAGAGCTGGGACTTTTCCCAAGACCATGGAAGGAGGCCACGGTGGTGGTCCTTAGAAAACCGGGGAAAAAAGACTACCTAAATCCCAAATCATACAGACCGATAGGTCTACTTCCGGTGCTGGGAAAGGTCCTGGAAAAAATGTTGATTGGTAGGCTGAAATGGCACTTAATCCCTAGGCTTAGTACTCGCCAGTACGGATTCATGCCCCAGAAAAGCACTGAGGACGCCCTCTATGACCTGATAGAACACATCCGTGACAAGCTTCAAAAGAAGAAAGTCACGGCTGTGGTCTCTCTGGACATAGAGGGTGCCTTTGACAATGCCTGGTGGCCTGCAATAAGGGTCCGACTGGCTGAGGAAAGATGCCCAAAAAACCTCAGGAAGATGATAGACAGCTATCTGGAAGAGAGGAGGGTCAGGGTCCGATATGCTGGAAAGGAAATCTCAAAAACGACCAAAAAAGGGTGTGTACAAGGATCCATCGGTGGTCCTCTACTTTGGAATTTACTAATTGACCCACTCCTCAAAGAATTACACGAAAATGGTTACCACACCCAAGCGTTTGCTGACGACGTAGTAATGGTCTTTGACGGAGATACCGGCGCGGAAGTCCAAGGACAGGCCAATGCCGCGCTCGCCCGTGTTCGGGAGTGGGGTATCAAAAATAAGCTAAAGTTCGCAC
This sequence comes from Venusia cambrica, assembly GCA_951394065.1. Lineage (NCBI taxonomy): Eukaryota > Metazoa > Arthropoda > Insecta > Lepidoptera > Geometridae > Venusia > Venusia cambrica. Next base: position 57,405 of record OX596056.1, read on the forward strand.
CACATAAGACGAACGCAATGGTGGTGACCAAGAAGCTGAAATTTGATACCCCACGCCTGAGAATGGGCGGGATCGACATTGCCATGTCCAAGGAAATTACGATCCTGGGGCTCGTAATAGACGACAAACTGACATTTAACCAGCATGCCACTAAGGTATGTAAAAAGGCACAGAACATCTACAAACACCTGTCAAGAGCCGCCAGGATCAGCTGGGGCCTACACCCTGAAGTCATAAGGACCATCTACACAGCGGTTGTTGAACCTGTGGTAATGTATGCGTCAGGCGTCTGGGCACCGGCAACGAAGAAGCTTTGCGTCCAAAAACTCCTGGATAACACACAACGTGGTTTCGCCCAGAAGCTATGCCGATCATACAGGACAGTCTCCCTAAACTCTGCACTAGTGCTGAGCGGCATACTACCTCTCGACCTCAGAATACAGGAGGCAGCCGCCCTGTATGAGGCACGGAGAGGTGTCGCCCGACCAGCACTAGCAGACAGAGAAGTGGAGAAGATGACGGCATACGCAGCACAACCTCACCCTGCGAAACATAAGGCCATGCAATTCATATGCCTGGAAAACCAAGAGCAAGTGGACATCCACAGCGATTACGCAGTCCGGATGTTCACAGACGGCAGTAAGCTTGAGGGAAAAGTCGGAGCCGCAATGTCCATATGGACAAATGGGGCCGAGACAAAAACCCTCAAGCTGAAGCTCTCGTCATACTGCTCGGTCTACCAGGCGGAATTGCTGGCCATATGTAAGGCAACGGAGGAAATCCTGAAGAGCTCGGAAACCAGTTTCGGGATCTACAGTGACTCCAGATCCTCACTCCAGGCCATAGCAAATAAGACATCCACCCATCCCCTCGCAGTTAAAATTCGAAAGAATTTAACAGCCAGCACCGATAGAAACAAGAATGTGGATCTCTTCTGGATTAGAGCTCATGCAGGCCTGGAGGGAAACGAGAGAGCCGACGCACTAGCCAAAACTGCAGCCCAAAACCTAAAAACAAAACCGAATTACGACGCCTGCCCTGTTTCACACGTCAAGCGACAAATCCGACAAGGAACTCTTGACGAGTGGAACAGGAGGTACACCACGGGTTCAACAGCCGGAGTCACCAAACTGTTTCTCCCGGATGCTAGGGGGGCGTTCAAAATTATAAAAAACATAAAACCGACAGGCGTGACCACACAGGTAATGACCGGACACGGTGGGTTCTCCGAGTACTTGTTCCGCTTCAAGTGCAAAGAGAGCCCAGCGTGCATCTGCGAACCAACAAAACAAGAGTCGATAGAGCACATAATTTTTGAATGTCCGGTCTTTGGTAGGGAGAGATATGAGGCCGAACAGGAGATAGACATGGTGATCAAACCTGAGAATGCTTATAAATGTATAGTAAATAATCATGTTAGAGATAAGTTTATTAAATTCTGTGTAAAAATAGCAAATAAGGTAATTATAAGAAACAAAGATAAATAAAATTGTTGTTCATGTATATTATAGGAATATACATGTAAATCAGCCGTAAAAATATAGATGTAAATAAAACTGTAAGCCATAGAATAAACTAAACCCAATAGATAAAGTAGCTATGTAGAATGTGTATCTGAGCATATACATAACATACATAGGAAATATAAGATAGAATATAAGAATATAAAATAGATACTGTATAACATTTTTAGGAGATAGTAACATTATGTGCATAAGTTAAAATAGGCTAAATATCGGATAAAAGTTAGAAAGGAACATTTTGTATATGTAAGATTGTAAGACAAAGTAGAGTTGCAGCTTGAAAAAGTCGAAGAGTTTTCAGGCTGCATCTCTACTAAGTCAAATATGTGCTCATTGATATGTAAAGAACAAAACAAAAAGGATTGTTCTTCCTCCAGTAGAATGTAAGACACTAAGTTGTAAGACTAGATTTAAGGGTTGCTTAGCAACATGCTTCCAATTAATAAAGACAAAGCAAAAGGGTAAAAAATAGAACCCGACGTAATAAAAAGAAAAAAGAATGGAAAATGACTCTGGCATCTGAGCCAGAGGGTCGCCTACGCCCGGATTATTGATGCCGGGAAAAAAAAAAAAAAAAAAAAAAAAAAAAAAAAAAAAAAAAAAAAAAAAAAAAAAAAAAAAAAAAAAAACCTAACCTAACCTTTTTTTTTTTTTTTTTTTTATCCTGGGAAAATCCATTACGGATACCACCGAACCGGGGGGTTGGGTGGTTATGTGGGGCTCTCCACACCTTACCTTGGTGCGTAATACCCACTAAAAACCCAGGGTGCTCCACCTTCGCCGACCGAAGACGGGAGGCGCGGGACCGCTTGCGCATTCGCCGCAGCTCCCGTCGAGTCGCAGCCCACCGTTTGGCAGACCCACCTCTTGGGAGGGTGTAAAAAGCCCTCCCACACCTCGTGTGTGATGCCCCGGAGCACTTGGGGCATCTACACCACCTCACGATGGCCTATCACTGAGAGGTGCCAGGTGCCCCCGCACCCAACACCCCAGGCCCTCGGAGCGGAGACGGAGTGCGGGCTCTGTTAGCCCGCCTCCGTGTCCGCGCCCTCCGGAGCGGCAGAGAGAGAGGATTTCTTTCTCTCTCCCGCTCCTCTACCTCCCTCTGCGAAACAATAGTCTCACAGAAGGAGGTCACCGCCTCCCACGACCTCTGATCATCGACCATCTTAGAAATGATTGTCGACAAGGAGAGGTCCGTCCCCACGACCGCGACCAGTGATCGCCGCGGTTCATCTCCCCCTGGGCATGCCTCCAGTGCGTGCTGGGCGGTGTCTACCGCGAAGCCGCACTGGTGGCAGGCCGTGGAGTCTTCCCTTCGGGCAACACGACACAGATACCTCCCGAAACAGCCATGTCCCGAGAGAACCTGCGTCAGCCGGAACGAAAGACTCCCATGCTTCCTTCGGACCCACTCTGCGAGTACGGGGCGAATGGCCTCGAGGAGTCGTCGGGCGCTTTCCCCTCTCTGCACGGGTCCCGCAAGTAGCCGTTCCTCCCACGTGGCGAGGGCCGATGTCTTGGCCTCATCACGCCAGTGCGCCACCTCTATTGGTGCTGGTCGCTCACCCCGCTCCCGCGCCTGCGCTCTGCGCCAGTAGACTGAGGCCAGGACTTCAGCCTCGAGGTCCCACGGAAGCGAGCCGGCGAGCACGCATGCCACCTCGTGAGAGAGTGTGCGATACCCCCTGCACACTCTCACCGCCATAACCCTTTGGGCTCCGATCAGCACGGCGGTGGTCTGCCGATCGAGATGACCCGCCCATATCGGGGCGCCATACAGAGCCATTGAGCTCACCACCGCTGTATAGAGGCGGCGGCAGCTTCCCTCCCCGCCTCCGATGTTCGGGAGCAGGCGACTCAGTGCGCCGGCTGTTCCCAGAATTTTGGGGGACAGCCGCCGCACGTGCTCCTTGAAGTTCCATCTGCCATCGAGGACGACACCGAGATATTTCAGCGTCGTCCCGACAGAGATGGAAGTTCCACCAACCACAATGGTGGAACCTGCAGGTGGTGCCCGCCGAGGACCATGAAAACATATGGCCTCAGATTTGTGAAGCGCCACCTCCAGACCCAGCATTCGAATTCTGGCAACAACCGTCGCGACACCGGCAGTCGCCAGAATCGCAGCATCTCTGTAGTTTTCTCCCCGGGCGGCAACCAGCGTGTCGTCAGCGTAACAAACGACGCCGACGCCACAAAGGTTTGCACCCCGGAGAGCCCAATCGTACCCGACGTTCCACAGGAGTGGACCTAAGACCGATCCCTGTGGAACGCCGCGCGTCATGGGGCTACTTCCTTCACCTAGAGTCGTCGGGAAGACTACCTCTCTATCGGAGAGATAGTCCCCGACGAGTCTGCGCAGGTACTGGGGCACCTTGTGGTACTCCAGACCGGCATGAATCGTGCTCCAAGGCAGTGTGTTGAATGCGTTAGCGATGTCCAGCGAAACGGCCAACAACACACCGCCGCTGGAGCACGCCTCCTCGGAGAGGTCGCGGACGCGGGATATGGCATCAATCGTCGAGCGACCTCTCCGGAAACCGAACTGGTTGGGCGCCAGATCCGGTCCCGTCGTCTCGAGGTGCCTAACAAGGCGGGCAGCGACCACTCTCTCCAACAGTTTGCCCGCCTCATCAAGCAGCACGATCGGACGATAGCCCGAAGGCTCATCCGCTGGACGACCCTCTTTCCTTAGGAGGACGAGTCTGCCTCTTCTCCATCTCTTGGGGAATCTGCCTTCCCTGAGGCACCAGTCAAACAGGTCCTTCAGGGAAGCCCCTAGATGTTTATAGGAGAGGGCCCATGCGCGACCCGGTATACCGTCAGGCCCAGGCGCTCTGTTTTTGGCCCTCATCCTGAGCACTGCTACACCCAGCTCAACCTCGGAGACAGGGGCAGGCTCATCCACCTCTTCGGCGAGATCAGCCGATGTCGAGGGGGGCGCAAAGTCGGGCCCCGGAGCACCGGGGAATAATCCGTCAACCACTCTCTGCACCACTGCCGGTTGGAGCGAGGCCGTGATGGGGGGAGCCCAGGGGCGAAGCTTCTGCCTTGCCCACTGGTACGGACGGCCCCATGGGTCGCGCTCTAGCCCCTCCAGCAGTTGTTGCCAAGCCTGTCTCTTGCCCTCGACTATCGCAACGCGAAGAGCCCCGGAAGCCTCTCTGTAGGTGGCATAGAGGGACTCGCTCACCTCGTTCTCCTGCCGCCTACGTCTCCGATACCGCTGGTATTGGCGGCGCCTCATCACACACGTTTTCCGGAGTTCGGCAATCTCCTCCGACCACCAGTAGACTTGGCGTTTCGGCTGTGGGGCTCGCGCGCGCGGCATCGCAGCATCGCAGACGCGCGACATTGCCTCGCACAACTTGTTCGCCATTGCATCCACGTCTACTGGGTCCGGTTCCTGAGGAGTGCCGTTCCACGTTTCGACGAGGGCTGCCTCCTGCAGCACTTCGGCGTTGAGGCGCTTCAGGGCCCATCGCGGACCGATCTCACCTCCCGTCCTTCTCACCTCGTTCGTCTGGGACGAGAAGACGCTGAACCGTATATACCGGTGATCGGACAGCGTCTCCACGTCCACCAACACCTGCCAGTCGCGAATGCGGCAGGCGATGTCTGGCGTGACGAGTGTCACATCGACGATCGACCCACCAGACTGACGGACGCAGGTGTTTTCCGTCCCACGGTTCACGACGCAGAGGCCCACCTCGGCCGACCACTCGAGCACGACGCCGCCCCGAGGGTTCGTCGTCGGGGATCCCCACGCCGTGGATTTGGCATTGAGGTCCCCAAGTACGAGAACGGGGCGTGGGCGGGTCTGACCAATCAAGGTTCCTACCTCACCGAGAAGAGCCTCCAGTTCGTAAACCGGCCGGTTTCGGGAGTGGTACACCCCCACGACGACGACTTGGCCCAAACAAGCCGCCACAAAACCCCTTCCTCTCACCACTCCTTCGAGAGAAGGGGAGTGAGCCGGCGACTGCGTGGTGATCGCAACCAAGCCATCGAGGTCCCCCGCCCAGTCAGATCTGGATGGGACCGCATAAGGCTCGGCGGCCACCGCCACTTGTATCGACCGCTCCGCCATTGACTGCAGGAACAGGTCCTGAGCACCGGCGGAGTGGTTGAGATTCGCCTGGAGGAAAGTTAGGGCCATACTAACTAACTTTCCTCCATGCTTTCCACCGGCCCTTTTTCAGGACTAGGCGGTCGCAGCTGGGCCTTAGCCTCAGTCGCAACGGTCTTCCGTCTGGCCCCTGACTTTGGCGGGGGCTTGGCGCAAGCCTTGCCCCCGGAGAGGTGGTCCGCCGGCTTGCCCGCGGCAGCACAGCGGGTGCAGCGTGGAGCGGCGGTGCACTCTTTGGCCTTGTGGGCCTTTTTACCGCAGCGGTAGCACTCGTCGCTGCGGTCAACCTCGGCCTTGCACTGGGCCACAACATGGCCCAATTCGAGGCAGCGATAGCAGCGACGCGGTCTAACAGCCAAAATGCTGACCCGCGCTGCCACCCAGCCCACTAATACACGGCCTCCGCTAGCCATCACCTTCTTGGCAGTTGTTGTTGGGCAGCGCACAAACACAGTGCCCATCCCTGCTTGGCCCCGGCGTATTATGCCAACGGATATAGCTGACTCAGGGCACTCGCCTACCCTGGCTAGGGCTTCCGCCAACTCCTCCGGAACGACGGAGTCGTCAAGGCCGCTGACCCGAAGATCGGTGGTTGCAGTCGGCCTGGAGACTCGCACGCTCTCATCGTCCCCGAGCACCGCCCTTAGTTTGCCAGCAAGGAGATCCGCTTTGGCGGCATTATCCTCGCCGGAGATCTCTAGTACTCGAGCCCCGGTGGCCGCTGTTCTGATCTTCAGCGGTGGTACTCCCAGCTCGCCAAGCTTGATGTTAGCCTTGGCCGCCTCCAGCACCTTGGCATATGTGACACCTTTCTCCGCCGCCCCCGGTTGCAGAGTGATCACCACCGCTGCGGTCTTGGGGGGGCGGAGTTTAGCCACACCTGGTTTAGGGGGCTGTGTCTTCGGCTTCGCCTTCGCCTTCGGGGGTGGAGGGGCTCGGGCCGGAGGGGCAGACCTCTTCTCCGCGAGTCTTGCCTCTGCCGACACCGGCACGGTCTCTCGCCTCCCACCTTTTCTTCTTCTCGTCACCACGTTCCAGGCTTCAGCCGGAGGAGTCATGGCGGCAGCGGGGACAGGGGCGGGCGTTGCTGTTGGAGCGCCTTTTCCCCTTGGCACCTGTACTGGAGGAGCGCTCGGAGGACCCTTACGTTTGGGATCTGCTGTCATACCAGCCTCGGCCTCCCTTCGCCGATCTGCAGCCAATGGAGGCCTCAGGGTCCGCTCAGGAAGCAGCCTATCCTGAATCCCAGCAAACATGGCATTTATCTTGGTGCCGACTTGCACCATGATTTGCTGCACTACCTCCTCTGTGCAGGGGGTTTGAGCCGAGGCTGGGGCCCGAGCCGGTACCAAAGTCGGAGCGGGACGAGCTTGGATCGCCCTCATCTGCTCTATCTCTCGCCGGAGTTCCTTCAGCTCCGACGAAAGCCGCTCATTGGCCTTTACAAGTAGGGCCATCTCCTCGGGCATCGATCGGGCCCGTGTTTCCTGAAAAGATGCCTTTATGGTGGTCGCAGCATCTTTCAGGGCCTTTACGCTGGTGCCCTTTAGGTTCTTGGACTTCGTAGCCACCGCAAGGATGGTGTCCACCGAGCCCAGCAACATTGCCTCCAGCTGGCCAACGTCGCAACCGCCCAGCTGAGAATGGGACACCGTGGGCACCGATGGCGATGGCGCCTTCATGAACTCGGTCTTCTTCTGTTTGAGCTCATCTTGGAGCTCCTTCTCAGCTGTGAGCCTCAACTCTTTTTCTCGCGCCCGATTAAGTTCGGCCTTGGCTTTCGCCAGGCCAACGTATTCGCCTGTTGTAGGCGGGCGCCCTCTTCCTCGCCGAGGGGTTGACACCTTGGGTGACGGTGATGAGTCACCCGTGTCCTCCTCCTTTTCTCCGTTTCTGCGCCGCTTGCGCATTCTCCTCTCGGAGCCGCCTCCCGGAGACGAAACCGACTCCCAACTCATGTTGTCGGATTCCGATTCAGACAAGTTCGGAGTCGGGATCCGAAGCTCTAGGGCTAGTAGGGTTCCATTTGGGGGAACACCAAAAGCCTCTATCTCCACATTGTCCATATTCGTGCCAAGGTCATTATTTATTGTAGAATCAAGGTCCGGGTCATTGCTAAGGTCGTTGTTGCGTGGGCCGGAGCCCACGAGGCGGTTCTTGCCCCCCTCAGATACGATGGGGCTGGGCGCCGTAGCACCGTGGGATTCGTCAGCTTGGCTGACACCCACCTGAGGATTCGTTCCAGAAGTCGCCATTATCATGTTTGTTTTTTTGCTTTTTTGAGGGGTGAGCTCCCCTTTGGTGCCCTTGCTACCGGGTTCCCCCCGGTCATGCATCCCATGTGCAGGCACCGAACAACGGGATTCGGAGACGCATTATGCCCGACAGGGTGGCCGGGTTGACCCTCCCTGCCGCGCCACTAGCCTTGCAGGCCAGCCATCCTACGACCCGAAGGTCCGCTGCGACTCAATGCCGCCATTTAAACTTGTGCCCGACAGGGTGGCCGAATTGACCCTCCCTGCCGCGCCACCAGCCTTGAAGGCCGATCATCCTCCGACCTGAAGGTCCGCTGCGACTCGATGCCGCCATTTCATTTTGTGCCCGACAGGGTGGCCGAGTTGACCCTCCCTGCCGCGCCACCAGCCTTGAAGGCCAGTCATCCTTCGACCCAAAGGTCCGCTGCGACATACTGTCGCCTTTCCATTTCGTGCCCGACAGGGTGGCCGGGTTGACCCTCCCCGCCGCGCCGCCGGCCTTGAAGGCCGGCCATCCCACGACCCATAGGTCCGCTGAGCCCTCATTGGACTCCCAGCCCCGCGGAAGCTCTTCGCGAGCCCGCCTGTCCATCTGCTGTGCCCTATGCTACTAACACAGGGACACGCAGAGGACACCCTCGCGTCGGATTATTCGCTGCCGTCGATAAGTCCCCACAAGTGGGAAGTGATCGACGGCACCCAGGGTACACCACGAGGAGGTTATCCGACCCAGTACCCCAACCTAACCTAACCTAACCTAACCTAACCTTTTTTTTTTTTTTTTTTTTTTTTTTTTTTTTTTTTTTTTTTTTTTTTTATCCTGGGAAAATCCATTACGGATACCACCGAACCGGGGGGTTGGGTGGTTATGTGGGGCTCTCCACACCTTACTTTGGTGCGTAATACCCACTAAAAACCCAGGGTGCTCCACCTTCGCCGACCGAAGACGGGAGGCGCGGGACCGCTTGCGCATTCGCCGCAGCTCCCGTCGAGTCGCAGCCCACCGTTTGGCAGACCCACCTCTTGGGAGGGTGTAAAAAGCCCTCCCACACCTCGTGTGTGATGCCCCGGAGCACTTGGGGCATCTACACCACCTCACGATGGCCTATCACTGAGAGGTGCCAGGTGCCCCCGCACCCAACACCCCAGGCCCTCGGAGCGGAGACGGAGTGCGGGCTCTGTTAGCCCGCCTCCGTGTCCGCGCCCTCCGGAGCGGCAGAGAGAGAGGATTTCTTTCTCTCTCCCGCTCCTCTACCTCCCTCTGCGAAACAATAGTCTCACAGAAGGAGGTCACCGCCTCCCACGACCTCTGATCATCGACCATCTTACAAATGATTGCCGATAAGGAGAGGTCCGTCCCCACGACCGCGATCAGTGATCGCCGCGGTTCATCTCCCCCTGGGCATGCCTCCAGTGCGTGCTGGGCGGTGTCTACCGCGAAGCCGCACTGGTGGCAGGCCGTGGAGTCTTCCCTTCGGGCAACACGACACAGATATCTCCCGAAACAGCCATGTCCCGAGAGAACCTGCGTCAGCCGGAACGAAAGACTCCCATGCTTCCTTCGGACCCACTCTGCGAGTACGGGGCGAATGGCCTCGAGGAGTCGTCGGGCGCTTTCCCCTCTCTGCACGGGTCCCGCAAGGAGCCGTTCCTCCCACGTGGCGAGGGCCGATGTCTTGGCCTCATCACGCCAGTGCGCCACCTCTATTGATGCCGGTCGCTCACCCCGCTCCCGCGCCTGCGCTCTGCGCCAGTAGACTGAGGCCAGGACTTCAGCCTCGATGTCCCACGGAAGCGAGCCGGCGAGCACGCATGCCACCTCGTGAGAGAGTGTGCGATACCCCCTGCACACTCTCACCGCCATAACCCTTTGGGCTCCGATCAGCACGGCGGTGGTCTGCCGATCGAGATGACCTGCCCATATCGGGGCGCCATACAGAGCCATTGAGCTCACCACCGCTGTATAGAGGCGGCGGCAGCTTCCCTCCCCGCCTCCGATGTTCGGGAGCAGGCGACTCAGTGCGCCGGCTGTTCCCAGAATTTTGGGGGACAGCCGCCGCACGTGCTCCTTGAAGTTCCATCTGCCATCGAGGACGACACCGAGATATTTCAGCGTCGTCCCGACAGAGATGGAAGTTCCACCAACCACAATGGTGGAACCTGCAGGTGGCGCCCGCCGAGGACCATGAAAACAGATGGCCTCAGATTTGTGAAGCGCCACCTCCAGACCCAGCATTCGAATTCTGGCAACGACCGTCGCGACACCGGCGGTCGCCAGAATCGCAGCATCTCTGTAGTTTTCTCCCCGGGCGGCAACCAGCGTGTCGTCAGCGTAACAAACGACGCCGACGCCACGAAGGTTTGCACCCCGGAGAGCCCAATCGTACCCGACGTTCCACAGGAGTGGACCTAAGACCGATCCCTGTGGAACGCCGCGCGTCATGGGGCTACTTCCTTCACCTAGAGTCGTCGGGAAGACTACCTCTCTATCGGAGAGATAGTCCCCGACGAGTCTGCGCAGGTACTGGGGCACCTTGTGGTACTCCAGACCGGCATGTATCGTGCTCCAAGGCAGTGTGTTGAATGCGTTGGCGATGTCCAGCGAAATGGCCAACAACACACCGCCGCTGGAGCACGCCTCCTCGGAGAGGTCGCGGACGCGGGATATGGCATCGATCGTCGAGCGACCTCTCCGGAAACCGAACTGGTTGGGCGCCAGATCCGGTCCCGTAGTCTCGAGGTGCCTAACAAGGCGGGCAGCGACCACTCTCTCCAACAGTTTGCCCGCCTCATCAAGCAGCACGATCGGACGATAGCCCGAAGGCTCATCCGCTGGACGACCCTCTTTCCTTAGGAGGACGAGTCTGCCTCTTCTCCATCTCTTGGGGAATCTGCCTTCCCTGAGGCACCAGTCAAACAGGTCCTTCAGGGAAGCCCCTAGATGTTTATAGGAGAGGGCCCATGCGCGGCCCGGTATACCGTCAGGCCCAGGCGCTCTGTTTTTGGCCCTCATCCTGAGCACTGCGACACCCAGCTCAACCTCGGAGACAGGGGCAGGCTCGTCCACCTCTTCGGCGAGATCAGCCGATGTCGAGGGGGGCGTAAAGTTGGACCCCGGAGCACCGGGGAATAAGCCGGCAACCACTCTCTGCAGCACTGCCGGTTGGAGCGAGGCCGTGATGGGGGGAGCCCAGGGGCGAAGCTTCTGCCTTGCCCACTGGTACGGGCGGCCCCACGGGTCGCGCTCTAGTCCCTCCAGCAGTTGTTGCCAAGCCTGTCTCTTGCCCTCGACTATCGCAACGCGAAGAGCCCCGGAAGCCTCTCTGTAGGCGGCATAGAGCGACTCGCTCACCTCGTTCTCCTGCCGCCTACGTCTCCGATACCGCTGGTATTGGCGGCGCCTCATCACGCACGTTTTCCGGAGTTCGGCAATCTCCTCCGACCACCAGTAGACTTGGCGTTTCGGCTGTGGGGCTCGCGCGCGCGGCATCGCAGCATCGCAGACGCGCGACATTGCCTCGCACAACTTGTTCGCCATTGCATCCACGTCTACTGGGTCCGGTTCCTGAGGAGTGCCGTTCCACGTTTCGACGAGGGCTGCCTCCTGCAGCACTTCGGCGTTGAGGCGCTTCAGGGCCCATCGCGGACCGATCTCACCTCCCGTCCTTCTCACCTCGTTCGTCTGGGACGAGAAGACGCTGAACCGTATATACCGGTGATCGGACAGCGTCTCCACGTCCACCAACACCTGCCAGTCGCGAATGCGGCAGGCGAGGTCTGGCGTGACGAGCGTCACATCGACGATCGACCCACCAGACTGACGGACGCAGGTGTTTTCCGTCCCACGGTTCACTACGCAGAGGCCCACCTCGGCCGACCACTCGAGCACGACGCCGCCCCGAGGGTTCGTCATCGGGGATCCCCACGCCATGGATTTGGCATTGAGGTCCCCAAGTACGAGAACGGGGCGTGGGCGGGTCTGACCAATCAAGGTTCCTACCTCACCGAAAAGAGCCTCCAGTTCGTAAACCGGCCGGTTTCGGGAGTGGTACACCCCCACGACGACGACTTGGCCCAAACAAGCCGCCACAAAACCCCTTCCTCTCACCACTCCTTCAAGAGAAGGGGAGTGAGCCGGCGACTGCGTGGTGATCGCAACCAAGCCATCGAGGTCCCCCGCCCAGTCAGATCTGGATGGGACCGCGTAAGGCTCGGCGGCCACCGCCACTTGTATCGACCGCTCCGCCATTGACTGCAGGAACAGGTCCTGAGCACCGGCGGAGTGGTTGAGATTCGCCTGGAGGAAAGTTAGGGCCATACTAACTAACTTTCCTCCATGCTTTCCACCGGCCCTTTTTCAGGACTAGGCGGTCGCAGCTGGGCCTTAGCCTCAGTCGCAACGGTCTTCCTTCTGGCCCCTGACTTTGACGGGGGCTTGGCGCAAGCCTTGCCCCCGGAGAGGTGGTCCGCCGGCTTGCCCGCGGCAGCACAGCGGGTGCAGCGTGGAGCGGCGGTGCACTCTTTGGCCTTGTGGGCCTTTTTACCGCAGCGGTAGCACTCGTCGCTGCGGTCATCCTCGGCCTTGCACTGGGCCACAACATGGCCCAATTCGAGGCAGCGATAGCAGCGGCGCGGTCTAACAGCCAAAATGCTGACCCGCGCCGCCACCCAGCCCACTAATACACGGCCACCGCCAGCCATCACCTTCTTGGCAGTTGTTGTTGGGCAGCGCACAAACACCGTGCCCATCCCCGCTTGGCCCCGGCGTATTGTGCCAACGGATATCGTTGACACAGGGCACTCGCCTACCCTGGCTAGGGCTTCCGCCAGCTCCTCCGGAAGGACGGAATCGTCCAGGCCGCTGACCCGAAGGTCGGTGGTTGCAGTCGGCCTTGAGACTCGCACGCTCTCATCGTCCCCGAGCATCGCCCTTATTTTGCCAGCAAGGAGATCCGCTTTGGCAGCATTGTCCTCGCCGGAGATCTCCAGTACTCGAGCCCCGGTGGCCGCTGTCCTGATCTTCAGCGGTGGTACTCCCAGCTCGCCAAGCTTGATGTTAGCCTTGGCCGCCTCCAGCACCTTGGCATATGTGACACCTTTCTCCGCCGCCCCCGGTTGCAGAGTGATCACCACCGCTGCGGTCTTCGGGGGGCGGAGTTTAGCCACACCTGGTTTAGGGGGCTGTGTCTTCAGCTTCGCCTTCGGGGGTGGAGGGGCTCGGGCCGGAGGGGCAGACCTCTTCTCCGCGAGTCTTGAATCTGCTGACACCGGCACAGTCTCTCGCCTCCCAGCTTTTCTTCGCCTCGTCACCACGTTCCAGGCTTCAGCCGAAGGAGCCATGGCGCCAGCGGGGACAGGGGCGGCCGTAGCTGTTGAAGCGCCTTTTGTCCTGGGCACCTGCACTGGAGTAGCGCTTGGAGGACCCTTTCGTTTGGGATCTGCTGTGATACCAGCCTCGGCCTCCCTTCGATCTGCGGCCAATGGAGGCCTCAGGGTCCGCTCAGGAAGCAGTCTATCCTGAATCCCAGCAAACATGGCATTTATCTTGGTGCCGACTTGCACCATGATTTGCTGCACTACCTCCTCTGTGCAGGGGGTTTGAGCCGAGGCCGGGGCCCGAGCAGGTACCGAAGTCGGAGCGGGACGAGCTTGGATCGCCCTCATCTGCTCTATCTCTCGCCGGAGTTCCTTCAGCTCCGACGAAAGCCGCTCATTGGCCTTTACAAGAAGAGCCATCTCCTCGGGCATCGATCGGGCCCGTGTTTCCTGAAACGATGCCTTTATGGTGGTCGCAGCATCTTTCAGGGCCTTTACACTTGTACCTTTTAGGTTCTTGGACTTTGTAGCCACCGCAAGGATGGTGTCCACCGAGCCCAGCAACATTGCCTCCAGCTGGCCAACGTCGCAACCGCCCAGCTGAGAATGGGACACCGTGGGCACCGATGGCGATGGCGCCTTCATTAACTCAGTCCTCTTCTGTTTGAGCTCATCTTGGAGCTCCTTTTCGGCTGTGAGCCGCATCTCCTCTTCTCGCGCCCGGTTGAGTTCGGCCTTGGCTTTCGCCAGGCCAACGTATTCGCCTGTTGTAGGCGGGCGCCCTCTTCCTCGCCGAGGGGTTGACACCTTGGGTGACGGTGATGAGTCACCCGTGTCCTCCTCCTTTTCACCGTTTCTGCGCCGCTTGCGCATTCTCCTCTCGGAGCCGCCTCCCGGAGACGAAACCGACTCCCAACTCATGGTGTCGGATTCCGATTCCGACAAGTTCGGAGTCGGGATCCGAAGCTCTAGGGCTAGTAGGGTTCCACTTGGGGGAACACCAAAAGCCTCTATCTCCACATTGTCCATATTCGTGCCAAGGTCATTATTTGTTGTAGAATCAAGGTCCAGGTCATTGCTAAGGTCGTTGTTACGTGGGCCGGAGCTCACGAGGCGGTTCTTGCCCCCCTCAGATACGATGGGGCTGGGCGCCGTAGCACCGTGGGATTCGTCAGCTTGGCTGACACCCACCTGAGGATTCGTTCCAGAAGTCGCCATTATCATGTTTTTTTTTTTTTTTGCTTTTTTGAGGGGTGAGCTCCCCTTTTGGTGCCCTTGCTACCGGGTTCCCCCCGGTCATGCATCCCATGTGCAGGCACCGAACAACGGGATTCGGAGACGCATTATGCCCGACAGGGTGGCCGGGTTGACCCTCCCTGCCGCGCCGCCAGCCTTGCAGGCCGGCCATCCCACGACCCAAAGGTCCGCTGCGACTCAATGCCGCCATTTCAACTTGTGCCCGACAGGGTGGCCGAATTGACCCTCCCTGCCGCGCCACCAGCCTTGAAGGCCGATCATCCTCCGACCTGAAGGTCCGCTGCGACTCAATGCCGCCATTTCAAATTGTGCCCGACAGGGTGGCCGAGTTGACCCTCCCTGCCGCGCCACCAGCCTTGAAGGCCAGCCATCCTTCGACCCAAAGGTCCGCTGCGACCTGCTGCCGCCTTTCCATTTCGTGCCCGACAGGGTGGCCGAGTTGACCCTCCCTGCCGCGCCGCCGGCCTTGAAGGCCGGCCATCCCACGACCCGAAGGTCCGCTGAGTCCTCATTGGACTCCTAGCCCCGCGGAAGCTCTTCGCGAGCCCGCCTGTCCATCCGCTGTGCCCTATGGTACTATCACAGGGACACGCAGAGGACACCCTCGCGTCGGATTATTCGCTGCCGTCGATAAGTCCCCACAAGTGGGAAGTGATCGACGGCACCCAGGGTACACCACGAGGAGGTTATCCGACCCAGTACCCCAACCTAACCTAACCTAACCTAACCTAACCTTTTTTTTTTTTTTTTTGACGCTGGGAAAAATGCATTACGCATACCCTCCCATCGGGGGTGGGAGGGTTATGTGGGACTCCCCGGTGGCCCGGTATACCCACTAAACAACCCAGCGGCACTCCCGCATCGTCTGTGTGGAGGGAGGACTGGGAAACCGGCAGAGCCTTTACATCCAGTCCCCCCTGACGACCGCCCGCCTTTACAGCGGGGCCTTCACGCCACTCCCCCCGGAGGAGGGGGGCCCGAGAATGACTGCGAGTGCTCAGCCATTCTCGCCCGACGTGGGTGGTGAATTGTGCAATACGGGCGAAGACGCCCCCGCGCCTTTCGCCCGCTATTCACCACCAGGTGGGAGAAAACGACGATTGTTCAATCGCCTTCTCCCACCCCTTCTACGCCTACGGAGCGGTGCCGCGAGGGGATCTTCCTCCCGCGCACGCTCCGCCACCTCCTTCTGGGACATGACGTCCTCGCAGAAGGAGGCGACTGCTGCCCAGGCCCCCTCACTTCCCAGCATAGAATTGACCACGCCGGGAAGCGAAAGGTCCTGCCCAACCACCGCGATCAAACTGCGGCGCGGCTGGGACCATGACGGACACACCTCGAGGGTGTGCTGCGCCGTGTCTTCTGCCGCGCCACAGTGATGGCACCTCGGGGTCTCCTCTCTTCCGATCCGGTGCAGGCAAGATCCAAAGCACCCATGCCCGGATAATACCTGCACCAGACGGAACGAGAGGAAACCATGGGACCGCTCGAGCCAGTCTCGCAGGACCGGCCCGAGCGCGTCCAACGTTCGGCGGCCGAACGGAGCGATGGCGAGGTCCTCCACCCAATGGTGGATGACTGCGTCCCTCGACTCTCGCCGGACCGCTTCCCGCTCTTCCGGGGTGGGGTGCTCACCGAGCGCCTTACGCCCCGCTGCCCACTCGTACACTCTAGCGAGCACCCACGCCTCGAGCTCCCAAGGAGGGGTGCTAGCCAGAGCGCACGCCGCCGCAAAGCCCACCGAGCGGTAGGCCCTTGCAACCCGCAGTGCAATGGCCCTTTGGGGCCTGCGGATTGCAGTGGCATTCTCCCTCCTGTTGAGGGAGTCCGCCCAGATGGGGGCCCCATACAGGGCCATGCTCTTCAAGATGCCGGCATACAGTCGCCGGCATCGCGCCTTGGGCCCCCCCAAGTTTGGGAGGAGCCAAGAGAGGGCGTCCGCGGCCTTCAGCAGGCGTGCTGACAGCCCGCTGAAGTGTGGGCCGAAGCGCCACCTGCTGTCGATTATAAGGCCCAGATATTTCATCTGGGCCTTCACTTCAATCCTGACGCCCTCCACGACAATGTGGGCGTCAGGCAGGGTGCGCTGCCTTGGCCCGTGGAAGAACACGGCCTCGGTTTTATGCAGCGCCACCCTCAATCCTAGGCGGCGGATCCTTCCCGCAACCAAGGATCCGCCAGCCGAGGCCAGACTTGCCGCCTCTCTAAAGTCCCTCCCCCGGGCAGTGAGGAGAGTGTCATCCGCGTAGCAGATGACACTCGTGCCTCGGAGAAGGGTTCCCCGCAGGAGCCAGTTAAAGCCTATGTTCCACAGGAGTGGTCCCAGGACCGACCCCTGTGGAACACCGGACTCTGCGCCGTACCGGCGGACTATGCCCGTTTTGTCCACGAGGAGGACAGCTCGGTCCGCCAAGTAGCTGGCCAAGAGGGCCCTCAGGTATTGTGGCACTCCATGGTACCGGAGTGCCTCCAATATTGTCGAATGGGGGACGGAGTTGAAGGCGTTGGCTATATCAAATGACACGGCCAGCACCCCTTCCCCCGTCCCGACTGCCGCCTCCACTTGGCCCTTGAGTCGGGCCAGCGCGTCCACTGTCGATCGCCCCCATCGGAATCCAAATTGGGCGTCCGACAGGTCCGGCCCAACTCCCCGCAGGTGGTTGTTCAGCCGGGTGGCGATGATCCCCTCGAACAACTTACCGACCTCATCGAGCAGTACGATGGGCCGGTATGCCGAAGAGGAGTCCGCCGGGCGACCCTCTTTACGGAGAAGGCACAGCTGCCCCTCCTTCCATGGTTTCGGGAACCTCCCAGACGTGAGACACGCGCTGAAGAGGTCCCGAAACCTCTCCTCCATTTGGAAGGCGGCTATGGCCACCACCCGTGCAGGGACGCCGTCCGGTCCGGGGGCCGTCTTCTTAGCGCGGAGGCGAAGAGCCGCCGCCCCGAATTCCGCTGACGTCACTGGAGGGACCTCCTCTTCCTCTGACGGACCCGTCCCTCGCGGGGGGTCCATCACTGGTGGGGTGAAGTTGTTGGCCCTGCATGGAAACAGGGACCGGACCACCCCATCCAGCAGTGACGGCTCAAGGGTCTCCGTCAGTGGGGGACCAAAGGGGCGCAGTTTGTTCCGCGCCGCCTTGTATGGTCTCCCAAAAGGGTCCCTGTCGAGGCCCTCCAGCATCTCGGCTCTCGCCGCGTCGTCAGCGGCGATGATGGCCGACTTGAGGACCGTTTTCGCCTCTACGTACGTCGTGTAGAGGTGGTCCTCGTTAGCCGGGTCTCGCGAGCTACGTCTTCGGCTCCGCGTGTAGGCCCTCCTAGCCACCACACAGGCGGCTCGGAGCCCCGCCAGTTCCTCCGACCACCAATAAACGGCACGACGGGGAGGTGGGCGGCGAGACCGAGGCATGCTGGAGTTGCACACCTCGGTCAGAGACTCCCTTAGCTGGCCCGCTGCGACGTCCACGTCCAGGACTTCGACAGGAGGTGCAAGCCAGTCCTGGACGAACGCTGCCTCCTTGGCCGCCTTTCGGTCAAGGCGGGTGAGAGCCCACCGTGGGAAGGGAGCTTGGCCCGAGCGGGCCGTCCCCTGGGGGCTCTGGTTGGAGATGTCGAAACGCACATATCGGTGGTCCGACCATGTCTCCAACATCTCTACCCGCCAGTTCACGACGCGGGCGGCTAGCACGGGGGTGGCGAACGAGACGTCAACCACTGACCCTCCCCGTCGCCGCACACACGTTTGAATTGTCCCTCTGTTTAGGAGGGACAGACCAGACGATGCTGCCCAACACTCGAGGGCGCGTCCCTGGACGTTGCAGCGGGTGGCCGGGTTGCCCCAGGCTGCCGACTTGGCGTTAAGGTCGCCCAATACGGCGACGTGGCGCGGCGCCGCCCTACCGACAACTCCGGTGAGGACTTCGAGGAAATCCTCGAAGTCCGAGAAAGGGCGGTTAGGGGAGAAATAGACACCCACTAGGGCTATATCTCCCCACGCGGCGGCCACGTATCCCGGTCCCCTCTCTAAGAGCGAGAGGGGAGGGGAGTCTGTGGAAGACCGCGCTACCAATGCTACCAAGCCGTCCTGATCACCCAGCCAACGGCCAGGGACCGAGAACGGCTCGGCAACCACCGCCACGTCCACCAACCACTCAGCCATGGCCTGCATAAACAGGTACTGGGCTGTTTTACAGTGGTTGGTGTTAGCCTGGAGAATGCGATGTCCGATCCTATCCATCATTCGATCATCGCACCCCCCTCGTCGTCGGCCGTCGCTGCATTTTCAGCAGTGACGGTTGCAGCAGGCTGGGCCGGCACCTGCGTTCTGCCCTTCTTGGGGGGAGGATTGCAGTTCCTCCCCTTCATCACGTGGCTCGCTGGCCGGCCGCTGGCAGCACACACCGCACAGTGCGGAGTGGCGGCCTTGCAGGAGGCGGATTTGTGTCCGGCCTTGCCGCAGCGGTAGCAGCAGTCCGTCCTGTCGACCTTGGACGGACAAAGGGCCCGGGTGTGTCCTATTCCGAAGCACTTGTAGCAGCGCAGGGGCTGATTTCCAAGTGCTCGTACTACACCCGAGCTGAAGCCGACGACTAGCCGTCCCTTGGCGAGGGCGGCATTAGCCGCGGCGACTGGGCACTCGAGGCGAATAGCGCCCATGCCACCGCGGCCGGGTCTGATGTCCCGGCCTTGTACCGCTGCGGCGTCGCAGCCCCCTGCTGCTGCGACCGCCGCCACCACCTCCTCCTTGGTGACCGAATCGTCCAGACCGGTCACCTCCAAGGCCGCAGATTTTACGGGCCTCGCGACCTTGGCCACGTCTGCGATGACCTCTTGCAACTTAGTTGCGAAGAGGTCCGCGTTGGCGCTGCCCTGAGCCCCCGGAAACTCGAAAATTCGAGCTCCGGCTTGGGTCCGGCGGCACACGACTGTGCCGATCCCCATTTGGGTGGGATCGGCGTTGGTACGAGCCCGCTTTAGGACGGACTCGTACGTCTCCCCACGCTCCGCGGCCTCCGCGCTGAGTGTCACAACGACGGCCGCGGTCTTGGGAGGAACCAACTTCCTCACTCCGGCGGGGGCCCTGTTGGCTGCGGGAGCAGCGGTGGCGGGCTTGGCCTTCTTGCCTTTCCCCTTCCCCTTTCCCTTACCCTTACCAGTTTCCTGGGACGGGCTGGGAGGGGTGGTGGCGGGGGTGGCAAGCACAGCGACCGTTCCCGCCCTTTTCTTGGCCTTGCCCTTCCCCTTCCTAACCACCTCCGTCCACGGCTGGTTGGACAGAGTGGTGGAGGGCAGAAGGGGGTCCTCCCTCTGAGGGGTGGATGGCCCCGGCTCGCACAGCCTCTTGTCGGCCGCGAGTTGTGGTCGGAGGCGTTTTTCCGGCAAGAGCCGGTCCTCTATGCCTGCGAAACAGGCTCTCGTGAAGGCCCTCTCCTCCATGATGACCTTGCGGATAGTATCCTCAAGGTTGGAGGGGCCTTCCACCGCAGGTCTCGGTACGGCTTGGGTAGGTCGGGCCGCAGCTTCCGCCAGCTTTTTGTGAAGCTCACTGACCTCCGACTGCAGGCGATCGACCGTCGCTTGCAGTTGCCGCGTTTCGTCGGTTGCCGTGCGCTGCGCCAGCTCCCGAACGATGCCGCGCATACTTGCGGCCCGGCATTTAAGGGACTTCTGAAAAGTCCCTTTTAGGTTGGTGGACTTAGAGGCGAGCTCCATAATCTCCCCTTCGTCCTCTTGAGCCATCCGCTCAAGTTCGCCCAGAGTGTAGTCCGCGTACAGGACGCTGGACGCACCGTACCCGGACTTGGCCCGAGTGACGCGTGCCTGTTGCTCCTTGGCGGCAACCTGCTCCTCCAATTCTTGCTGGACTCGCACCCGTCGAGCCAGGTTTAGCTGACGTTGGGCGTCAGCCAGACCCACGTCGTGCGTATCAGCCAAAGAAGAAGGCTTTTTGGACTT
This sequence comes from Venusia cambrica, assembly GCA_951394065.1. Lineage (NCBI taxonomy): Eukaryota > Metazoa > Arthropoda > Insecta > Lepidoptera > Geometridae > Venusia > Venusia cambrica. The sequence continues at coordinate 77,846 of OX596056.1, forward strand.
TGCCTTCTTCTTCGGCTTGGCACTCCTTGTGGAGTCCGAGGAACCTTCGGACGCACCCTTCATGAAGGCCCGCTTGCGCGTTTGTTGGCGACCTTCTTCCGTCGCCATCGAACTTGCGTCCGACACAGACGCAACGGACTCGTTGTCAGAGTCTGACAGCTCGTCCGCCCTCAACCCGCTAGCTGCAGGTGGTGCGCAGCTAGCTCCCGACGCTGAAGCGTCGTCGTCAGGTTGGCCCTGAGAAGGGCCTTTAAGGAAACGCCCGGAGGCGTCCCGCAAAGCCTTCGATTTAGGCATTTCGCCGCAAAGCCGCAAGGTGATGGGAAGGCGGAACAACGCACAGGAGCCTAGCTCGACCGTGCTAATTATTCACGCCTACCAACAGACCACTTGGCAAACCTTAGCCCGAAAGGTAAGAAATGTTCTTTCTTGTTCTTGCCTTTCTTTTTTTTTTTTTTTTTTTTTTTTTTTTTTTTTTTTTTTTTTTTTTTAAAGTGGGAAAATGCCCTCGCATTTCCCTTCCACCATGGGGGTGGTGGAAGGGGGTATGTGGGACTCGAACCCACTAAAAACCCACTATCAGCAGTCGCCCGCCTTCGTGGGGCCGAGATGGGGTCGCGTTAGCATTCACCATCTGGCCCCGGCGGTTGGCCTGGAACCCGTGTCCAGGCCCCGGCCAAGGAGGGGTGGTCACTGCTCACCAGGACCACCCCTCAGACGAGTGGAGCCGTGCAAGCCGGCGGAGAGTCCCCCGACTCTCCACCAGGTGGCTCCACTACAGGGGAAGTCGAAGAAGGCGGGCAAACCGCCCCCTCCTACCCCCCCTACGCCTCCGGCGGATCGGGTCAGAGCGGGCATCGTCCTCTCTGACCCTCTCCGCGGCCTCCTTCTGCGACATCACCTGTTCGCAGAAGGAGACCATCGCCTGCCACTCCCTGTCGCCGTCGAGCATGGCGTTGACCACGCTCGGCAGCGAGAGGTCCCCTCCCAGGGTGGCTGAAAGTGTGTGTCGCATGGGACCCCACGCGGCACACACCTCCAGCGTGTGGTGCGCCGTATCCTCCGGCGCACCACATTCGTGGCAGGCCGGGGTCGCCTCCCGTCTCGCGATCTGGTGCAGGTACTTTCCGAAACATCCATGTCCGGAAAGCACCTGCACCAGTCGGAACGTCAGCGACCCGAATCGCCGCCGCACCCAGTCACGGAGGACCGGGCGAATGGCCTCCACCGTCCACTGACCAGGGACCGGTGGAGCCAGGTCCTCCGCCCACCGCCTCAACATGGCGGCCCGCGCCTGTCGCCGTAGGCCCTCCACCCGATCCCACTCCAGGTGCTCCCCGTCGGATCTCCTCGCCGCCACGAAGTGGTAAACTTCGGCGAGGATCTCCGCTTGGAGAGCCCAGGGGGGATCGCCGGCCAGCACGCATGCTGCCGTCCAGGACACCGTCCGGTATCCGCGGATCACCCTCGTCGCAATGACCCGCTGCGGTTGTCGCAGCAGGGTCATGTTCGCGCGACCGAGGGCGTCCACCCAGACCGGTGCCCCGTAGGTGGCCATACTCCGGATCACTCCGGAGTATAGACGGCGACACGTGGCGCTCGGGCCGCCCACGTTGGGCAGCAGCCTCCCCAGTGCGGCGGCGGCTCCCAGGACTCTCGGGGCCAGCTGGGTAAAGTGGGCCCCGAAAGTCCACCGTCCGTCCAGGATGAGACCCAGATATTTCATCTGGGTCCCAACCCGGACCGGGACTCCGTCCAGGACCACTCTGGTCCCTGGCGGGGGTCCCCCCCGAGGCCCGTGGAACAACAGGGCCTCGGTCTTGGAGAGGGCCACTCCCAGCCCGAGGGAACGGATGCGGTCGATCACGTGGGCCGTGCCCACCTCGGCCAACCGCACCGTCTCCCTCAGGTCCCTCCCCCTGACTACGACCAGGGTGTCGTCCGCGTAGCACGCAACCCGCATGTTGGCGGGCAGCGTGCCACGGAGGACCCAGTCGTAGCCGATGTTCCACAGGAGCGGTCCCAGCACCGACCCCTGCGGAACCCCGCGGACGACGCGACGGCGTCTCAGACCGTCGCGTCCCTCCACCAGGACTTCGCGGTCCTGGAGGTAGTCCACCAACAGCCTCCGCAGATACAGGGGCACCCCGTGGTAACGGAGCGCCTCCTGTATCGTTCCGTGCGGCAGACTGTTGAAGGCGTTGGCAATGTCCAGCGAGACAGCCAACGCCTTATCCCCCTCCCGGACCGCCTCCTGCGTCCACCCCTTGAGCCAGAGCAAGGCGTCGATCGTTGACCGCCTCGCTCTGAACCCAAACTGGGCCTCCGACAACTGAGGCCCAGTGTCGCCTAGGTGCCGGACGACGCGGGAAGCCACCACTCTTTCCAGCAGCTTCCCCGCGTCGTCGAGCAGCACTATTGGCCTGTATGCGGAAGGCGAGTCTACGGCACGACCCTCCTTCCGCAACAGGCACAGCCGGCCGTCCTTCCACAGCTTCGGGAACCGTCCGGACGTGATGCACACGTCGAACAGCTCCCGAAGCCGATCGCCCATCTCCCTGAGGGCGATCCTCAGGACCCTCTTCGGGATCCCGTCTGGACCCGGCGCCGTCCGTTTGCCGCTCAGGCGGCCGACGGCCAACTCCATCTCCACCTCTGAGACAGGTGGGATGGAGTCCGGGTCCACCTCCTCGACCGGCGAGGAGGGCGCCGCCATCGCGGGCGGGGTGTGGTGGGGGTCGATGGCGGGGAAAAGCCCCTCCAACACCCCGCCCAGGATCTCCGGCTCCAGGGACTCCGCAACCGGGGGTGCCTGGCCCCGGAATTTCTTCCGGGCCGCTCTATACGGGCGCCCCCACGGATCCCTATCGAGGCCCTCCAGGGCCTCGCGCCAGGACCGCTCCTTGGCCCGACCGATGGCCAGCTGCAGCTCCCGCTTCGCCTCGCGGTAGGAGCTGTACAGCTGCGACTCGGCTGTCAGCTCCTCGGCTGACAGCTCGCCGTCGGTCCGCCCGTGGCGCCGCCTCCTACGGTGAGCGTAGGAGCGGCGCGCCGCCGAGCAGGCGGCTCGGAGATCCGCTATCTCCGAGCTCCACCAATAGACCTCCCGGCGGCCCGGGAGGCGTCTGCACCTCGGCATGGCGGCGTCGCACACCGCGGTCACCGCCTCCCGGAAGCGGCTCGCTGCGACTTCCGCCTCCGGGTGTGTGGGCGCGGCGAACCACGACTGGACGATCGCCGCCTCGGACGCCACCTCGGCGTCGAGGCGAGAGATCGTCCAGCGCGGGAAGTCCGCTCGCGCCACTTGCCCCCCTTGGATGTCGGAGGTGGAGGAGATCTCGAACCATATGTATTTATGGTCCGAGAGAGTCTCCACCTCCGACATCACCCTCCACGACTGGACACGTGCCGCGACAGCGGGGGTGGCGAACGATACGTCCACCACGGACCCCCCTCGCTGTCGCACGCACGTGTGGGCCGACCCTCTATTCAAGAGGGTCAGTCCCGTGGCAACCCCCCACTCCCTGACAATCTCCCCACGAGAGTCGGTAGAGGGGTTGCCCCAGTCCCGGGCCTTGGCGTTCAGGTCCCCCATAAAGAGGACCTGACGTGGCACCTGCCTTCTAACCGCCGCGGCTAGGAGGTCCATAAAGACCTCCAGCTCTGCAGCGGTTCTATTGGGGGAGAAGTATGCGCCCACTACCGCATACTCCCCCCACTTGGCCACCACGTACCCCGCACCTCTCTCTACTACCGAGAGGGGGGGACCGCCATGCGCCCTTCCCACGATGGCCACGGAGTCGTCCAGGTCCCCAGCCCAGCAGGCATGCTGAGAGGGGACAAAGTACGGCTCCGCAGCGACCGCCAAGTCGACGTTCCACTGCGCCAGGGACTGCATAAGCAGATCTTGAGCCCTGGCGCAGTGGTTGAGGTTCGTCTGTAGGAGGTTGAGTTGGCCGACTTGATCCATATTAGTCAGCCATCTCAACCTCCTCGCAAGTCGCTTGGCTCGCTCCCGTCACGGGAGCGACCAGTGGAGTCACTGGGGTGGTCCGGACCCCAGCGGTTCTCCCCTTCGTCTTGGGGGGAACGCAACTTCGCGTCCCCATTGTGTGCCCGGCCGGCCTCCCCGACTCTGCGCATATAGCGCAGTGGGGGTCGGCCCGCCCGCAGGTGGCCGCCTTGTGACCTGTGTTTCCACACCGGAAGCACAGGTCACCCCTGTCGGACGTCGAAGGGCACTGGGGGCGTGTATGCCCCAGCCCCATGCACTTGAAACAGCGCATGGGGCGTTCCCCTAGGGCCACCACTCGCGCCGAGCTCCACCCGACCAACAGTCTACCCTTTTCCAGCAGCGCTTTGGCCGCTGAAATCGGGCAGGACACCAGGGTGGAGCCCGCACCGCAACCTTTTTTTTTTTTTTTTTTTTTTTTTTTTTTTTTTTTTTTTTTTTTTTTTTTTTTTTTTTTTTTTTTTTTTTTTTTTTTTTAAGTGGGAAAATGCCCTCGCATTTCCCTTCCACCATGGGGGTGGTGGAAGGGGGTATGTGGGACTCGAACCCACTAAAAACCCACTATGAGCAGTCGCCCGCCTTCGTGGGGCCGAGATGGGGTCGCGTTAGCATTCACCATCTGGCCCCGGCGGTTGGCCTGGAACCCATGTCCAGGCCCCGGCCAAGGAGGGGTGGTCACTGCTCACCAGGACCACCCCTCAGACGAGTGGAGCCGTGCAAGCCGGCGGAGAGTCCCCCGACTCTCCACCAGGTGGCTCCACTACAGGGGAAGTCGAAGAAGGCGGGCAAACCGCCCCCTCCTACCCCCCCTTCGCCTCCGGCGGATCGGGTCAGAGCGGGCATCGTCCTCTCTGACCCTCTCCGCGGCCTCCTTCTGCGACATCACCTGTTCGCAGAAGGAGACCATCGCCTGCCACTCCCTGTCGCCGTCGAGCATGGCGTTGACCACGCTCGGCAGCGAGAGGTCCCCTCCCAGGGTGGCTGAAAGTGTGTGTCGCATGGGACTCCACGCGGCACACACCTCCAGCGTGTGGTGCGCCGTATCCTCCGGCGCACCACATTCGTGGCAGGCCGGGGTCGCCTCCCGTCTCGCGATCTGGTGCAGGTACTTTCCGAAACATCCATGTCCGGAAAGCACCTGCACCAGTCGGAACGTCAGCGACCCGAATCGCCGCCGCACCCAGTCACGGAGGACCGGGCGAATGGCCTCCACCGTCCACTGACCAGGGACCGGTGGAGCCAGGTCCTCCGCCCACCGCCTCAACATGGCGGCCCGCGCCTGTCGCCGTAGGCCCTCCACCCGATCCCACTCCAGGTGCTCCCCGTCGGATCTCCTCGCCGCCACGAAGTGGTACACTTCGGCGAGGATCTCCGCTTGGAGAGCCCAGGGGGGATCGCCGGCCAGCACGCATGCTGCCGTCCAGGACACCGTCCGGTATCCGCGGATCACCCTCGTCGCAATGACCCGCTGCGGTTGTCGCAGCAGGGTCATGTTCGCGCGACCGAGGGCGTCCACCCAGACCGGTGCCCCGTAGGTGGCCATACTCCGGATCACTCCGGAGTATAGACGGCGACACGTGGCGCTCGGGCCGCCCACGTTGGGCAGCAGCCTCCCCAGTGCGGCGGCGGCTCCCAGGACTCTCGGGGCCAGCTGGGTAAAGTGGGCCCCGAAAGTCCACCGTCCGTCCAGGATGAGACCCAGATATTTCATCTGGGTCCCAACCCGGACCGGGACTCCGTCCAGGACCACTCTGGTCCCTGGCGGGGGTCCCCCCCGAGGCCCGTGGAACAACAGGGCCTCGGTCTTGGAGAGGGCCACTCCCAGTCCGAGGGAGCGGATGCGGTCGATCACGTGGGCCGTGCCCACCTCGGCCAACCGCACCGTCTCCCTCAGGTCCCTCCCCCTGACTACGACCAGGGTGTCGTCCGCGTAGCACGCAACCCGCATGTTGGCGGGCAGCGTGCCACGGAGGACCCAGTCGTAGCCGATGTTCCACAGGAGCGGTCCCAGCACCGACCCCTGCGGAACCCCGCGGACGACGCGACGGCGTCTCAGACCGTCGCGTCCCTCCACCAGGACTTCGCGGTCCTGGAGGTAGTCCGCCAACAGCCTCCGCAGATACAGGGGCACCCCGTGGTAACGGAGCGCCTCCTGTATCGTTCCGTGCGGCAGACTGTTGAAGGCGTTGGCAATGTCCAGCGAGACAGCCAACGCCTTATCCCCCTCCCGGACCGCCTCCTGCGTCCACCCCTTGAGCCAGAGCAAGGCGTCGATCGTTGACCGCCTCGCTCTGAACCCAAACTGGGCCTCCGACAACTGAGGCCCAGTGCCGCCTAGGTGCCGGACGACGCGGGAAGCCACCACTCTTTCCAGCAGCTTCCCCGCGTCGTCGAGCAGCACTATTGGCCTGTATGCGGAAGGCGAGTCTACGGCACGACCCTCCTTCCGCAACAGGCACAGCCGGCCGTCCTTCCACAGCTTCGGGAACCGTCCAGACGTGATGCACACGTCGAACAGCTCCCGAAGCCGATCGCCCATCTCCCTGAGGGCGATCCTCAGGACCCTCTTCGGGATCCCGTCCGGACCCGGCGCCGTCCGTTTGCCGCTCAGGCGGCCGACGGCCAACTCCATCTCCACCTCTGAGACAGGTGGGATGGAGTCCGGGTCCACCTCCTCGACCGGCGAGGAGGGCGCCGCCATCGCGGGCGGGGTGTGGTGGGGGTCGATGGCGGGGAAAAGCCCCTCCAACACCCCGCCCAGGATCTCCGGCTCCAGGGACTCCGCAACCGGGGGTGCCTGGCCCCGGAATTTCTTCCGGGCCGCTCTGTACGGGCGCCCCCACGGATCCCTATCGAGGCCCTCCAGGGCCTCGCGCCAGGACCGCTCCTTGGCCCGACCGATGGCCAGCTGCAGCTCCCGCTTCGCCTCGCGGTAGGAGCTGTACAGCTGCTCCTCGGCTGTCAGCTCCTCGGCTGACAGCTCGCCGTCGGTCCGCCCGTGACGCCGCCTCCTACGGTGAGCGTAGGAGCGGCGCGCCGCCGAGCAGGCGGCTCGGAGATCCGCTATCTCCGAGCTCCACCAATAGACCTCCCGGCGGCCCGGGAGGCGTCTGCACCTAGGCATGGCGGCGTCGCACACCGCGGTCACCGCCTCCCGGAAGCGGCTCGCTGCCACTTCCGCCTCCGGGTGTGTGGGCGCGGCGAACCACGACTGAACGATCGCCGCCTCGGACGCCACCTCGGCGTCGAGGCGAGAGATCGCCCAGCGCGGGAAGTCCGCTCGCGCCACTTGCCCCCCTTGGATGTCGGTGGTGGAGGAGATCTCGAACCATATGTATTTATGGTCCGAGAGAGTCTCCACCTCCGACATCACCCTCCACGACTGGACACGTGCTGCGACAGCGGGGGTGGCGAACGATACGTCCACCACGGACCCCCCTCGCTGTCGCACGCACGTGTGGGCCGACCCTCTATTCAAGAGGGTCAGTCCCGTGGCAACCCCCCACTCCCTGACAATCTCCCCACGAGTGTCGGTAGAGGGGTTGCCCCAGTCCCGGGCCTTGGCGTTCAGGTCCCCCATAAAGAGGACCTGACGTGGCACCTGCCTTCTAACCGCCGCGGCTAGGAGGTCCATAAAGACCTCCAGCTCCGCAGCGGTTCTATTGGGGGAGAAGTATGCGCCAACTGCCACATACTCCCCCCACTTGGCCACCACGTACCCCGCACCTCTCTCTACTACCGAGAGGGGGGGACCGCCATGCGCCCTTCCCACGATGGCCACGGAGTCGTCCAGGTCCCCAGCCCAGCAAGCATGCTGAGAGGGGACAAAGTACGGCTCCGCAGCGACCGCCAAGTCGACGTTCCACTGCGCCAGGGACTGCATAAGCAGATCTTGAGCCCTGGCGCAGTGGTTGAGGTTCGTCTGTAGGAGGTTGAGTTGGCCGACTTGATCCATATTAGTCAGTCATCTCAACCTCCTCGCAAGTCGCTTGGCTCGCTCCCGTCACGGGAGCGACCAGTGGAGTCACTGGGGTGGTCCGGACCCCAGCGGTTCTCCCCTTCGTCTTGGGGGGAACGCAACTTCGCGTCCCCATTGTGTGCCCGGCCGGCCTCCCCGACTCTGCGCATATAGCGCAGTGGGGGTCGGCCCGCCCGCAGGTGGCCGCCTTGTGACCTGTGTTTCCACACCGGAAGCACAGGTCACCGCCCGCACCGCAACCTAACCTAACCTAACCTAACCTAACCTTTTTTTTTTTTTTTTTTTTTTAAGTGGGAAAATGCCCTCGCATTTCCCTTCCACCATGGGGGTGGTGGAAGGGGGTATGTGGGACTCGAACCCACTAAAAACCCACTATGAGCAGTCGCCCGCCTTCGTGGGGCCGAGATGGGGTCGCGTTAGCATTCACCATCTGGCCCCGGCGGTTGGCCTGGAACCCGTGTCCAGGCCCCGGCCAAGGAGGGGTGGTCACTGCTCACCAGGACCACCCCTCAGACGAGTGGAGCCGTGCAAGCCGGCGGAGAGTCCCCCGACTCTCCACCAGGTGGCTCCACTACAGAGGAAGTCGAAGAAGGCGGGCAAACCGCCCCCTCCTACCCCCCCTTCGCCTCCGGCGGATCGGGTCAGAGCGGGCATCGTCCTCTCTGACCCTCTCCGCGGCCTCCTTCTGCGACATCACCTGTTCGCAGAAGGAGACCATCGCCTGCCACTCCCTGTCGCCGTCGAGCATGGCGTTGACCACGCTCGGCAGCGAGAGGTCCCCTCCCAGGGTGGCTGAAAGTGTGTGTCGCATGGGACCCCACGCGGCACACACCTCCAGCGTGTGGTGCGCCGTATCCTCCGGCGCACCACATTCGTGGCAGGCCGGGGTCGCCTCCCGTCTCGCGATCTGGTACAGGTACTTTCCGAAACATCCATGTCCGGAAAGCACCTGCACCAGTCGGAACGTCAGCGACCCGAATCGCCGCCGCACCCAGTCACGGAGGACCGGGCGAATGGCCTCCACCGTCCACTGACCAGGGACCGGTGGAGCCAGGTCCTCCGCCCACCGCCTCAACATGGCGGCCCGCGCCTGTCGCCGTAGGCCCTCCACCCGATCCCACTCCAGGTGCTCCCCGTCGGATCTCCTCGCCGCCACGAAGTGGTACACTTCGGCGAGGATCTCCGCTTGGAGAGCCCAGGGGGGATCGCCGGCCAGCACGCATGCTGCCGTCCAGGACACCGTCCGGTACCCGCGGATCACCCTCGTCGCAATGACCCGCTGCGGTTGTCGCAGCAGGGTCATGTTACTGCGACCGAGGGCATCCACCCAGACCGGTGCCCCGTAGGTGGCCATACTCCGGATCACTCCGGAGTATAGACGGCGACACGTGGCGCTCGGGCCGCCCACGTTGGGCAGCAGCCTCCCCAGTGCGGCGGCGGCTCCCAGGACTCTCGGGGCCAGCTGGGTAAAGTGGGCCCTGAAAGTCCACCGTCCGTCCAGGATGAGACCCAGATATTTCATCTGGGTCCCAACCCGGACCGGGACTCCGTCCAGGACCACTCTCGTCCCTGGCGGGGGTCCCCCCCGAGGCCCGTGGAACAACAGGGCCTCGGTCTTGGAGAGGGCCACTCCCAGCCCGAGGGAGCGGATGCGGTCGATCACGTGGGCCGTGCCCACCTCGGCCAACCGCACCGTCTCCCTCAGGTCCCTCCCCCTGACTACGACCAGGGTGTCGTCCGCGTAGCACGCAACCCGCATGTTGGCGGGCAGCGTGCCACGGAGGACCCAGTCGTAGCCGATGTTCCACAGGAGCGGTCCCAGCACCGACCCCTGTGGAACCCCGCGGACGACGCGACGGCGTCTCAGACCGTCGCGTCCCTCCACCAGGACTTCGCGGTCCTGGAGGTAGTCCGCCAACAGCCTCCGCAGATACAGGGGCACCCCGTGGTAACGGAGCGCCTCCTGTATCGTTCCGTGCGGCAGACTGTTGAAGGCGTTGGCAATGTCCAGCGAGACAGCCAACGCCTTATCCCCCTCCCGGACCGCCTCCTGCGTCCACCCCTTGAGCCAGAGCAAGGCGTCGATCGTTGACCGCCTCGCTCTGAACCCAAACTGGGCCTCCGACAACTGAGGCCCAGTGCCGCCTAGGTGCCGGACGACGCGGGAAGCCACCACTCTTTCCAGCAGCTTCCCCGCGTCGTCGAGCAGCACTATTGGCCTGTATGCGGAAGGCGAGTCTACGGCACGACCCTCCTTCCGCAACAGGCACAGCCGGCCGTCCTTCCACAGCTTCGGGAACCGTCCGGACGTGATGCACACGTCGAACAGCTCCCGAAGCCGATCGCCCATCTCCCTGAGGGCGATCCTCAGGACCCTCTTCGGGATCCCGTCCGGACCCGGCGCCGTCCGTTTGCCGCTCAGGCGGCCGACGGCCAACTCCATCTCCACCTCTGAGACAGGTGGGATGGAGTCCGGGTCCACCTCCTCGACCGGCGAGGAGGGCGCCGCCATCGCGGGCGGGGTGTGGTGGGGGTCGATGGCGGGGAAGAGCCCCTCCAACACCCCGCCCAGGATCTCCGGCTCCAGGGACTCCGCAACCGGGGGTGCCTGCCTGTAGACGGCCATTGTCGGCCCTCAGCATCTGCGTCTCCCTGGCCTCGCTCCGCTCGGCGAGGGCGTCGACGACCTCTCGCAGGCACCTCGCCGAAGTTTTTAAGAGGCCAGCGAGCTCCCCCTTGAGGTTCGACGACCTCTTCACGACCCCCAAGATGTTGGAGAGGCTCTCTCCTGCCCGCGCCCTCAGCGATTGCGCGTCCAGCGCACTGGCGTCGCTTTCCGCCAGGGAAGCGACTTCATTGCCGCTGTCCGCCCTGGCTGCCTTTTCAGAGGCCCCCCTGTAGCAGCGTTTGCTGAGGGTATCCGCCATCGCAGGGCGGAGAAACTCCTCCCTCGACGGACCCCCAACTTTGGCAACTCTCCCCTTGCCCCCTCCTCTCTTCGACGTCGCGACCTTCGCAGCCGCCGCACCCTCGGTCTCCGTGTCGGAGTCTAAATACCCCGGCGCGAAGAACGAGGAATACGGCCGCTTCCTGGCCGCCTCTTCTACAGACATGTCCGAGAAGTCGGACTCCATCCCTTCCTCCGTGCCGGAGGGGCCCTGAAGAGGGCGTTTTTTGGGCGCAGCCGATGACTCGGACTCCGACCCCGATTTAACCCCCGTGGACTGGCCCTTAGAAGGGCCTTTTACAAAGCGCCCGTTCGCTTTGCGTAGTGGCTTCGCAGCCTGCGACGCATAATGCGGAGTCAGCGGTGTCTCCACGCAAGACGTACCGGCTTCAGCAGCTTCTCGACGACAGGGGGGGGGTGACCCTCCCCCGCTTACGACAGGCCGCTCGTCCATCCTGATATGGGAAGGCGGAACAACGCACAGGAGCCTAGCTCGACCGTGCTAATTATTCACGCCAACCCACAACAGTTGGCAACAACTAACAACCCACAACAGTTGGCAACAACGCGAGGGAGCCTAGCTCGACCCTGCTAATTGTCACCAAAAGTTCCGAGCGTCAAGGAAAAGTTAGCGAGATTGGTGCCTCAGAGCGAAAATTGTGGCAAGGACCAAACAAAAATCCGAACGAGACCCCAACCTAACCTTTTTTTTTTTTTTTTTGACGCTGGGAAAAATGCATTACGCATACCCTCCCATCGGGGGTGGGAGGGTTATGTGGGACTCCCCGGTGGCCCGGTATACCCACTAAACAACCCAGCGGCACTCCCGCATCGTCTGTGTGGAGGGAGGACTGGGAAACCGGCAGAGCCTTTACATCCAGTCCCCCCTGACGACCGCCCGCCTTTACAGCGGGGCCTTCACGCCACTCCCCCCGGAGGAGGGGGGCCCGAGAATGACTGCGAGTGCTCAGCCATTCTCGCCCGACGTGGGTGGTGAATTGTGCAATACGGGCGAAGACGCCCCCGCGCCTTTCGCCCGCTATTCACCACCAGGTGGGAGAAAACGACGATTGTTCAATCGCCTTCTCCCACCCCTTCTACGCCTACGGAGCGGTGCCGCGAGGGGATCTTCCTCCCGCGCACGCTCCGCCACCTCCTTCTGGGACATGACGTCCTCGCAGAAGGAGGCGACTGCTGCCCAGGCCCCCTCACTTCCCAGCATAGAATTGACCACGCCGGGAAGCGAAAGGTCCTGCCCAACCACCGCGATCAAACTGCGGCGCGGCTGGGACCATGACGGACACACCTCGAGGGTGTGCTGCGCCGTGTCTTCTGCCGCGCCACAGTGATGGCACCTCGGGGTCTCCTCTCTTCCGATCCGGTGCAGGCAAGATCCAAAGCACCCATGCCCGGATAATACCTGCACCAGACGGAACGAGAGGAAACCATGGGACCGCTCGAGCCAGTCTCGCAGGACCGGCCCGAGCGCGTCCAACGTTCGGCGGCCGAACGGAGCGATGGCGAGGTCCTCCACCCAATGGTGGATGACTGCGTCCCTCGACTCTCGCCGGACCGCTTCCCGCTCTTCCGGGGTGGGGTGCTCACCGAGCGCCTTACGCCCCGCTGCCCACTCGTACACTCTAGCGAGCACCCACGCCTCGAGCTCCCAAGGAGGGGTGCTAGCCAGAGCGCACGCCGCCGCAAAGCCCACCGAGCGGTAGGCCCTTGCAACCCGCAGTGCAATGGCCCTTTGGGGCCTGCGGATTGCAGTGGCATTCTCCCTCCTGTTGAGGGAGTCCGCCCAGATGGGGGCCCCATACAGGGCCATGCTCTTCAAGATGCCGGCATACAGTCGCCGGCATCGCGCCTTGGGCCCCCCCAAGTTTGGGAGGAGCCAAGAGAGGGCGTCCGCGGCCTTCAGCAGGCGTGCTGACAGCCCGCTGAAGTGTGGGCCGAAGCGCCACCTGCTGTCGATTATAAGGCCCAGATATTTCATCTGGGCCTTCACTTCAATCCTGACGCCCTCCACGACAATGTGGGCGTCAGGCGGGGTGCGCTGCCTTGGCCCGTGGAAGAACACGGCCTCGGTTTTATGCAGCGCCACCCTCAATCCTAGGCGGCGGATCCTTCCCGCAACCAAGGATCCGCCAGCCGAGGCCAGACTTGCCGCCTCTCTAAAGTCCCTCCCCCGGGCAGTGAGGAGAGTGTCATCCGCGTAGCAGATGACACTCGTGCCTCGGAGAAGGGTTCCCCGCAGGAGCCAGTTAAAGCCTATGTTCCACAGGAGTGGTCCCAGGACCGACCCCTGTGGAACACCGGACTCTGCGCCGTACCGGCGGACTATGCCCGTTTTGTCCACGAGGAGGACAGCTCGGTCCGCCAAGTAGCTGGCCAAGAGGGCCCTCAGGTATTGTGGCACTCCATGGTACCGGAGTGCCTCCAATATTGTCGAATGGGGGACGGAGTTGAAGGCGTTGGCTATATCAAATGACACGGCCAGCACCCCTTCCCCCGTCCCGACTGCCGCCTCCACTTGGCCCTTGAGTCGGGCCAGCGCGTCCACTGTCGATCGCCCCCATCGGAATCCAAATTGGGCGTCCGACAGGTCCGGCCCAACTCCCCGCAGGTGGTTGTTCAGCCGGGTGGCTCCAATGGCGGCCTTGAGCGCGCTCTGCGCCCCTCTGTACACCGCGTACAACGCGTCTTCGGACACGAGGTCGCGGTGCCGACGACGGCGGCTGCGCGTGTGTGCGCGTTTTGCCGCGACGCACCCCGCCCGTAAGCTGGCGATCTCCTCAGACCACCAGTACACTGCGCGACGGGGGGGGGGCCGGCGGGACCGAGGCATGCTTGAGTTGCACACCTCGGTAAGGGCGTCTCGCATATGCGAGGCTGCGACATCCACATCAGGACTGGCAGGGGGACCTAGCCAGTCCTGGACCAGTGCGGCCTCGCTCGCCATCCCCCGATCAAATCGGGTCAGAGCCCATCGGGGGAATACCGCCAACCCCTGAGGGGCGCTTTGGGGGTGCCGGTTGGAGATCCCTATCCGAATGTACCGGTGGTCGGACAGGGTCTCTACCAGCTCGACCTGCCATGTGTCCACTGTGGCGGCTAGTGCAGGTGTGGCGAACGACAGGTCCACCACGGACCCTCCCTGCTGCCGCACACATGTGTGGACTGCTCCCCTGTTGAGGAGGGACAGGCCGGCCGACGTCGCCCACAAATCCACCGAGTGGCCGCGCATGTCGGTGGCCGGGTTGCCCCATGCCACCGACTTGGCGTTGAAGTCGCCGAGCAGCAGAACCTGTCTCGGCGACACCCGCTGTACCACCCCTGACAGGACGTCTAAAAAGGCGTCAAAATCTGCCAGGGGACGGTTGGGGGAGAAGTATATCCCAACAAGGGCGATCTCCCCCCACGCTGCGGCCACATATCCATGTCCCCTCTCCAATACCGAGAGGGGGGTGGAATTTGTGCTCTGCCGCACAGGGACGATCGCGACCGCGTCGTCCCTATCCCCGATCCAATTTTCGGGGACATAATACGGCTCGGCGACAACCGCCGCGCCGGCACCCCACTCGGCCAGGGTCTGCAGGAGCAGATCCTGGGCCGCCCGGCAATGGTTTAGGTTGCCCTGGACCACTACCCTATGGGACATTATGTTTCCATGGAAGTGGTCCCCTCAGGCGCCGGGCTAGCCTCGACGGTCGGTTTTGCAGGCCGAGTCTGGGCCTGCACTTTGCCCTTCTTAGGGGGGGGATGACAGCTCTTCCCCCCCATCTTGTGGTTGGCGGGCTTTGCGCTCGCCGCACATACGCTGCAGTGCGGCGTGGCAGAGCAGGAGGCCGATTTATGGCCTTCCTGACCGCAGCGAAAGCACGTCTCGCCCCGCTCCACCTCGGAGGGGCAGCGCGCACGGGTGTGGCCGGTGCCGAGGCACTTATAGCAGCGCATCGGCCCGCTCTCTGCTGCCCGGACCACCGCCGAGCTCAGTCCCACAAGGAGTCGCCCTTTCGCAAGGGCGGCTCTCGCCGCCAGGACAGGGCATTCAATGTTGATTGAGCCCATGCCGCCCTGCCGGCGAACTATCTTGCCGGCTCTTATCGACTCCGGCGCGCAGCCTCCGGCTAGCGCCACCGCAGAAACGACGACGTCAGTGGTGGACACTGAGTCGTCCAGGCCCGACACAATTAGAGACGCCGTCTTCGTTGGCCTGGAGACCACAGCGAAGCCGGCGACTGCCTCCCGCAGACGCCCCGCAAAGGCCTCCGCATTGGCCTCCTTACTTGCCCCTGGGAACTCGAATATGCGAGCCCCAGTCGCCGTTTGGCGGCAGGTGACCTTGATGCTGACCTTGACAGACAGACCTTGACAGGTGATGCCCATTTCCACGGGCTTCACCGATCTGGTGGCCTTCTCCAGCACCGACTCGTAGGTCTCCCCCTTTTTTGCGGCTTCGGGCGTGATCGTGACAACGACCGCCACAGTTTTAGGGGGAGGGGGGAGTTTTGGGGAGGCCTTTTTGGGGGCTTTCCCGGTCTTCTTGGGCGCCGGTTTGGGCGCCTTGGGGGCTAAGGAGGGGGGGGCTTTCGCCCTCCTATCCCGGTTCCTCTTTGGCTTCTTCTTGGCCACCGTCGTCCAACCTTGGTTGGCGGCGGTGGTCGAGGGGAGCAAAGGATCCACATAAGTGGGCTCCGACGAAGGGCCGGGAACCGGCCTCGAGGCGGGGGTGGGGCGGTAGGGGGACGGCGACGCTCCTGGGGCCTTGGCTCCCTCGCTCGACTTGGCGGCAGCGGCTGGCGCAGGCATGGCCGACCCTGAGGCCTTTGCCGCTTTGGCAGCATACGTGGCCGTCGACTTGGGGGCAGATGGAGTTGCCCCCAAGGGCTTGGTGCCTTTGCCCTTGGGCTTGGGCACCTGTGGCACCGCAAATACTGCTGCCTCCTCCGCGGCAGCAGCCTCCCTCTTTTTGTCCGCCGCGAGGGGTGGACGGACCTGCTTCTGCTTCACCGGCAGGAGCCGGTCCTCTAGGCCGGATATGATAGCCCGGGTGAAAACCCGCTCCTCCTGGGCTATCTGTCGGAGAGCGTCCATGATGTCCGCCGGGAGGGCGGAGGTCTCCATCCTCACCTCGGGTGCGGGTGCCGGGGCGGGAGCGGGGCGGGCCGAATCCTCAGCCGCCTCTCTACGAAGACGCTCATTCTCTCGCTGCAGACGGTCGATAGTCGCCTGCAGCCGTCCTGTCTCGTCAGAGGTCGAGCGCCTCCCGAGTTCCTCCACTATCTCCTTAAGGGAGTGGGCACGACTTTTTAGGGCCTTTTGTAGGGTGCCCTTCAGGTTCGAAGACTTGGCGGCGATTGTGGCGATCTCCGCCGTGTCCTCGATGGCCATGCGCTCCAGCTGAGCTACGGTTTTAACCGCATGGTCGGAGAGGGGCACGCCATATCCCACCCTGTTGCGGATGGCGCTGGCCTCGCGTTCGCGCGCCGCGAACCTCTCCTCTAGCTCTAGTTCGAGCGCCTCCTTCTTCTGGCGGTTCAACTCTTGCTGAGCCGCCGCCAGGCCGACGTGATGCCCCGTGGTGGGTTTGCATCCCCGTTTCGCCGCTCCTTTCCCTTTCGCGGAGGGGGTATCAGAGCCCGAACCAGAGCTCGTCTCTGTCCCCTTCCGTTTGAGGTATTTGGAGCGGCCATCCTCCACCTCGGGTGTTTCCGCGTCGGACTCGCCCATATCCTCTGGACGGAAAAATAAGCTTCCGCTATGTGGCAGCGCCGGAGCGCGCGCCCTCTCTTTGCCGGGGGATCGGCTCCGTGATCTGATCGACGGCGACTCTGAATGGTCGTCGACACGCTGCCGAGAACCAGCCGTGAGGCGAAGTGTGAGACGGGAAGTTCGCCTCTTGCCCTCCAAGTCTGGATCTTCTGATCCACGGGATGGACTCCGCCTGGAATCCGAGTCCGACATGGTGGCAGGTGATCGGAAGCAGATGAGAACAACGCTAGGGAGCAAAGGCTCGACCACGCTAATTGTTCTCAAACTGTAACTGACCACTTGGCAAACCTTAGCCCAAAAGGTAAGAGAAGTTCTTGCTTGTTCTTGCCTAATTTTTTGCTCTTTTTCCCTCCAACCTTTTTTTTTTTTTTTTTTTTTTTAAGTGGGAAAATGCCCTCGCATTTCCCTTCCACCATGGGGGTGGTGGAAGGGGGTATGTGGGACTCGAACCCACTAAAAACCCACTATGAGCAGTCGCCCGCCTTCGTGGGGCCGAGATGGGGTCGCGTTAGCATTCACCATCTGGCCCCGGCGGTTGGCCTGGAACCCATGTCCAGGCCCCGGCCAAGGAGGGGTGGTCACTGCTCACCAGGACCACCCCTCAGACGAGTGGAGCCGTGCAAGCTGGCGGAGAGTCCCCCGACTCTCCACCAGGTGGCTCCACTACAGGGGAAGTCGAAGAAGGCGGGCAGACCGCCCCCTCCTACCCCCCCTTCGCCTCCGGCGGATCGGGTCAGAGCGTCATCGTCCTCTCTGACCCTCTCCGCGGCCTCCTTCTGCGACATCACCTGTTCGCAGAAGGAGACCATCGCCTGCCACTCCCTGTCGCCGTCGAGCATGGCGTTGACCACGCTCGGCAGCGAGAGGTCCCCTCCCAGGGTGGCTGAGAGTGTGTGTCGCATGGGACCCCACGCGGCACACACCTCCAGCGTGTGGTGCGCCGTATCCTCCGGCGCACCACATTCGTGGCAGGCCGGGGTCGCCTCCCGTCTCGCGATCTGGTACAGGTACTTTCCGAAACATCCATGTCCGGAAAGCACCTGCACCAGTCGGAACGTAAGCGACCCGAATCGCCGCCGCACCCAGTCACGGAGGACCGGGCGAATGGCCTCCACCAGATCCCACTCCAGGTGCTCCCCGTCGGATCTCCTCGCCGCCACGAAGTGGTACACTTCGGCGAGGATCTCCGCTTGGAGAGCCCAGGGGGGATCGCCGGCCAGCACGCATGCTGCCGTCCAGGACACCGTCCGGTATCCGCGGATCACCCTCGTCGCAATGACCCGCTGCGGTTGTCGCAGCAGGGTCATGTTACTGCGACTGAGGGCGTGCACCCAGACCGGTGCCCCGTAGGTGGCCATACTCCGGATTACTCCGGAGTATAGTCGGCGACACGTGGCGCTCGGGCCGCCCACGTTGGGCAGCAGCCTCCCCAGTGCGGCGGCGGCTCCCAGGACTCTCGGGGCCCAGCTGGGTAAAGTGGGCCCCGAAAGTCCACCGTCCGTCCAGGATGAGACCCAGATATTTCATCTGGGACCCAACCGGACCGGGACTGGGACCGGGACCGGGACCTGATGTTCCACGGGGATGCCCGTGGAACATCAGGGCCTCGGTCTTGGAGAGGGCCACTCCCAGTCCGAGGGAACGGCTGCGGTCGATCACGTGGGCCGTGCCCACCTCGGCCAACCGCACCGTCTCCCTCAGGTCCCTCCCCCTGACTACGACCAGGGTGTCGTCCGCGTAGCACGCAACCCGCATGTTTGCGGGCAGCGTGCCACGGAGGACCCAGTCGTAGCCGATGTTCCACAGGAGCGGTCCCAGCACCGACCCCTGCGGAACCCCGCGGACGACGCGACGGCGTCTCAGCCCGTCGCGTCCCTCTACCAGGACTTCCCGGTCCTGGAGGTAGTCCTCCAACAGCCTCCGCAGATACAGGGGCACCCCGTGGTAACGAAGCGCCTCCTGTATCGTTCCGTGCGGCAGACTGTTGAAGGCGTTGGCAATGTCCAGCGAGACAGCCAACGCCTTATCCCCCTCCCGGACCGCCTCCTGCGTCCACCCCTTGAGCCAGAGCAAGGCATCGATCGTTGACCGCCTCGCTCTGAACCCAAACTGGGCCTCCGACAACTGAGGCCCAGTGCCGCCTAGGTGCCGGACGACGCGGGAAGCCACCACTCTTTCCAGCAGCTTCCCCGCGTCGTCCAGCAGTACTATTGGCCTGTATGCGGAAGGCGAGTCTACGGCTCGACCCTCCTTCCGCAACAGGCACAGCCGGCCGTCCTTCCACAGCTTCGGGAACCGTCCGGACGTGATGCACACGTCGAACAGCTCCCGAAGCCGATCGCCCATCTCCCTGAGGGCGATCCTCAGGACACTCTTTGGGGTAAGGCCGCTTTTCTGTTACCATTTAAACTTGGTCGGTTTATCCATAGCACGGACCATTTTACGTATTTTTAAGATATCTCGTCGTTAATTTCAGAGTGTATTGAGCTAAAATTTTACAGGCAGATACTTGAATAGATGCACAAATTGCTGGAATACTTTTCAGTTTGCCAAACCATAAAAAACTAGTCCAATCTATTGACAAAATTGGCCCTGTCTTCGTCTCGGTATTTTTCAAATAGCACATTAATTACTCACAATATCTTAATGAGAATTGGGGTGACGTTGTAAGCAGTAATAAGGCATATAATAAGGTATAAAGTTGGTCTCTAAAATAATTCTTAGATCTTGAAAATCTCATTTTATGTATCATTTTTTTTCTTACGAACTGGACGTATTTTTTTAATTCTGTTTTCACAAACATTAAAACAAGATGGTAAAAACGTGTGTTAAAAAATCATAACTGTACGTTTTGCCTGCTGCTGGATCTCTTAAACGGTAAGCGAGTTCTTTAAGAGATCCAGCAGCAGGCAAAATGATCTCCCAGGGGAAACTTGAAGCTTTTAGCATACACATTTACCTCGCGTCGTACTCTTACTGATGACGTCTTTTTTTTCATGTAAGTCCATTATTGAAAAAAAGATGCCGCTGGGAGAACGTTTTCACGCGTTCTTCCAGCGGCAACTGTTTTTTTCAAATATCTCAAAAACGGCTGGATGCACAAATTTAAAAGTACCATATGTACACATTTACACGGCTTCACTAACTAATTATTTAGCCAAGCAAACTCATGAAATTCGACATTATTCCGCTGGGAGAAGGCACACTAATTGGAATGGATTTTGAACATTCATTTGAAATTGGCGGAATCAAGAATGTGGGTAGGTATAGGTAACTCTGTGGTATAACATTGGCCATTTATAAATACACCACACTTACTAGAAAAAAGGTTCCTGAGATTCATAACTTGGAGTTGGTACTGAAAGTTCCCAGGATTCCCGTTTACATACTTATCATAAAAAATATTATAGTTATTTTGCGCTATCAAATAATTTCAGTTAGGTACTAGGTAAGTACTACGTACCATGTACCTTCATAAATTTTTTGCTAGCAGAAAAAAAAAGAGCAGAAAACCATTATTTAAAGATATCTTAGTTCAAAGATAAGACATGAATAGGTAATAATTCACAAAGGGTTTTGAATTAAAGCAACAATTCCACCAAAATTCAGCTTGTAGGTACCTACTTACCTAAAGCAGATGATCCACCAAATACAATAGGTACAAAATATACTTTATTTGTACGAAACACAGGTGTACAGAAAGTTCCTATATTTTTCTAGTTTGCTCGGCCATGTACCACATTTGACCAGGCATACAAATATTAATTAATTAGTTAATCTCAAACTGACCATAACTACTTGCTATATTTTATTGCTATACTTGCTACTTTAACTAATAGCCTAACTACTTGCAATACTAATTGCATGCATAAATATCAAAATGTTTAAATAAAAATAAAATGTTACTTATCACTACCGCCACCAGTCAATTCATTTTACAATTTGTGTGTCAAATATTCCTAAATTTTATAATAAGCTTTGTTTAACAATATTTGGGTTAGGTACTTTATTCTTAAATGTATGCATTCAGTAATTTATTGTATATCTTGGTCCCATGCAAAACATACTTTTGTCGTGCCAGGCTGTCTTGTGAGATGTCATACAAACTTTATGCACACACTGACTCTGAAGAACACCAAAATTTTCATTATTTTTCCTGACAAATACAGTAATGTAAACAGATGGAAAAACTAATATTCTATATTTAATAAAACCAGGTTTGCATGAATCCAATGGTTATCTAATGAATACAATGTTTTTATGCTATGAAAACCTTCTCTCTATTGGTACCATTCCCCACAATTTTATTGTATGACAGGAAGTGCTTGGCCTTCATCTAACCTAGTAACAATATTACTCAATATCTAAGTATCGAGGCAACATACACATTATATGCTGTTTAAACAGCAGCCATATTTGCACCATACTGCACTCTGCAGTTCACACTGACTTACTCACTAGCTAGCTAGCTAACTAGGTCCCGATCTGTAGTTAGGGAAGCTATTATGGTAGGACAATAAAAAAGGTGATGGGTGATTTAGGTAAATAATAAAGTACCTATACTTCCTTAGCCCTAAAGTACCACTTTATTTTATTTATTAAATTCAACAGTACACTTTATGGCGATAATATTCAAATAAAGCAAATGTGGTTAATTTTATGTAAGTACAATGAACTACAACGGGATGTTGATGCAGGCTTGGTGCTCAGAATAAGTTAACTTTCTGGTCACTTCTACCTGTCCAGTACAGCATTATTTTCTTCTGAGAAGCCTAGTTTGGTCCATTCTTCTTTAGCCATCAGGTTGTGCTCCATTCTGCAACCCAAGTAATCCTTAGCCTCCGTTCTGCACTTGGAGTTATCGCTGTTGTTATTAAACAGACATTTCATGTATTTCGTCATGGTCCTCTTACAAACTCCTTCATGATCAAGTGGAAAACTTCCCTTATCAGGCGGCGTTGGAATAAAAGTTTTCTGCCCAAAAGTCATAGCTGTCGACATCTTGTTTACAATACTTCTTCACGTTTATTTACGCTTCTTAACTTATTAATTATTATTCATAATAACTCGATGTTGTGCTTTTAGAGGTGTGACTAATATATTAATAATAGGTATAGGTAACCTAATACTAGCAATGCATATTGGTAATAGGTATTGGAATCTTCGGCATTATATTATTTTATAATAGTCAAATATTAACCTGATCCAAGATTCGTGTCATGAACTTCACCGCGCAACAAAGCGGTGGAGCCGCACTCGGCTCGGTGGTGGCGATGGCGCGCAGTATTGTCACTCTGCTGTCAAGCACTCATGTGTTATGTGTTCTCGTACGTACCGTTAAGCACTGTTGTTACGGGCGTTCATGCGAGCGAGACCGAGATGAATATGTATTCTGTGATTTGATTGATATGCGTCAAGAAGTGAGTGAATCTAAGTAAATACCTAATAGTTTCTGTGATTGATATTGGTCTGTTAATGAGTGAATTTGTGTGAAAGATATTCATCTAGTAGTGAGTGAATCTAAGTAAATAATAGTCTCTATAATTGTTATTCGTCTGCTAATGAAGGAATTTGTGTGAATGATATTCATCTAGTAGTAAGTGAATCTAAGTAAATACCTAATAGTTTCTGTGATTGATATTCGTCTGCTAATGAGTCAATTTGTGTATTACACAAATATATATAATACATATCCCATGAATAATCATTGTAGGTAGGTACCTACATAGACCACGGAGGCTGTTTTAATTACCTAACTCAAGCCTTCTATGTAGGTACGTAAATAGTTAAATGACAACAAGCCTTATAACTCAGTTGATAGTAACTTCTAATTCAAATCTACCGTGTGGACAGTTGCTAGCCGATTTGACTTTCAGGTCATTGAAACAACTGAAGACGGGCGTGCGTTGCCAATCACCATCGGTGAGCCTCGTTGCCAACCGTGTTGCCGCATGTTTCCAACAAACGCAAGACAGTTCAGTTGCACTGCGGCAGCTGGCGCACGTGCCAAATTGATGATTAAAAAATGAGAGCGCGAACTAATATCAGATTTTTAACAAGCCTCATAGCTCAGCTGTAGTAACTCTGCTTGTGGGATCAATTCCCACCCAGGATAAACATTTGTGTGATAAATACTGATAGATGTTTATTCGGTATTTAGGTGTTGTATCCTAACTAGGTAGGTAGATACTCTGCGTACCTACTTTTTTTTTCATTGTACGACGGCGAAGCGCTTGGTCTTCATCTCTCCTGGTTAGGTACTAGTTAAGATTAGGTAAGATGGTGGTAGCTACCCAGGCGGACTTAACCATAGTCCTACCACCAACCAAACCAAGCAAAGTATTTGTTCTCCCTCAGATTGTAACGTAGCTCGGTGATAGTACTCGGTTTCCAAGTACCTAGTCTCGCCTACTACGTTCGATTCTAGAACTGGCGCCGCCGCCGCTCGCCCCTACCGCGGGCAGGCCGGCAGTCGCAGTCGCGGACAGATACTCGGGAAGCGAGGGCACGTCATATTGCACAAGTTATTATCATCATTTGCCGGTTTACGTATTTTAAACATACACACTCGCTCACATTTCTTATAGTAAATCCTCAGTAATACTAAATTCAGTGTAAAACCCCGTATTCGGTAAGTGTTGAACATTTCTTTTCACACAAATAATGTAGGTAGATACTTTAGTTTTGTAACGGTTTTTTCAATAGCGTACATTTTATGTTATTTCCTCTTCCTTCTTAGCCTACTGCTTTTAATATGCTTACTACGCACTGTAGAAAGTATATATCTACTGTTTACTAGATTTTCTACAGTGTACTTCATACCTAGGTACCTGCCGTACCTACCTATCATTCACTTCTCACTTCATGCTTTGTCTACCTACCTACTTCATTATTTTTTGTAAACTCCGCTCTGATAGTGTCATATAAAATACACCACTATCCGTACGCTTGGGTCTTGCTTGCTCCGGTGATGGAGACTATCAGAGGGAGTGGAACCTGGACGCTTTTGTGACACCCTTATATGTCCAATTCCAGGGGTCCGTAGTTACGGTCGAGGCCTGGTACCTGCTCGTGTCATACCTACGTGGTGCGCATTTCACCCGCATCCACGTACCTACCTGGTACCTACTACCCACCGAGCAAGGCAACTGCAGCATCCAAGGAAATCTCCATCGGCTCCACATTCCTGGACCATCCGAGGGGAGTACCTAACTTCACCTTTCTCGAACGCAACATCGTAAAATCAGTGACCAGGGCTTAACACGAACTCAATAAATAATGTGATTAACATTCTGGTTTTTTTTATATTTAATTACCAGCCTTCAACGTCACAAGATCCAGAGATCCTGGGATCGAACCCTGGATCTCTGGATTTGACGTTGGTAGGCGAAACACTAGACCACGGAGGCTGTTTTAATTACCTAACTCAAGCCTTCTATGTAGGTACGTAAATAGTTAAATGACAACAAGCCTTATAACTCAGTTGATAGTAACTTTGCCTACTGCGCTGTAGGTTGTGGGTTCGATTCCCACTCAGGACAAACATTTGCCTGATGAATATAGATGTTTGTTCTGTGTTTGGGTGTTGTATCATATAGTACGTATGTATTTACCAATAAAAAAGTAAGTTTATAAGTAAGTAAGTACCTATTCTATTCGTAATCTATTTCTATATTACAAGCTATGCTTAGTTTAGGGCAAATAGCTTTTTTTTTCGTCTAAAACACAAAAATGAGATAAAGAAACGCAGGCTTTTTGAAATTTTGAATGTGCCGAGAGATTGTGTTGTGTCGGTCCGCATCCGCACCGTCCGAGAGCTCAAACCACACTAAAGTTGGGAGCTTGTTGCCAACAACCTTGTAGCCGGCGTGCAAACGGTTTTGCCAATCGACATGCCGACAAGGTCACCTCTGCTGAAACGCTTGTTGGTAACCGCCTGGCACGTTTTAACGTGAGTCGTTTTTTTCGTTCGTATTGTTCTCGTTCGTATCGTATCTTCTATTTTGTTGAGGCTGGTTTGAAGACATGCGACACCACATATATTAACAAAAATAAACAGCTGTAACCGTATTGTTATTTAAATCCTGAAGACTTGTGCGAAGGACAAACCGGTGCCAAACCGTAAAATTCATCAATGCAGTTTGCATTGATGAATTTTACGGTTTGGCATTTTTTTTATGTTTGGCACATTTAGAGGTAAGATAGCCAGTTCCTCAGTTTCTTGAGGATTTTGGGTGAAGTGTGCGTCCGTCTTCAGCTTTATCTAAACATGTAACCAGGTAAGATGAAGGCCAAGCGCTTCCCCGTCGTAAAATAAATTAATAAAAAACCTATTGATGGCATTTGGTGGGTTTGTAGAACAGCCACCGCCAAAAAGAAAAGGGTTTTTATCATGTATTTTACCTATATTTATCCCGAAGTATCGGTGAATCTAGCCAGATTGAAAATCGTAAACAGCCCCGCTTGTGACTGCGGAGCTGAATATGTAGAAGTGGACCATTATTTTATTTTGTTGTCCTAATTATGATCACATTTCGCTGTACAATAGCCTCATTTCAATAAAGGTTCTGTTTCCTACTTCAATTAAAGTCCTTCTTTCCTCATCCGATCCTTGTATATATCAATATTTATCTTCATTTATTGACAATAATGATGTAAATATTTAGCTAGTAATTGTTAGTAACTTGTAGTAGAATATATTTTTTATATTCAATATGATAAAGTTGTATCGCATAATTTTGTACATATTTATTATTCAACGTTACTGATCCTTATCCATCCTCGTTATCTCCCGGGTGCTTTATTATAATCCTGTTTCCCATTTTTTTTTTTAAACTTGTATATGGCAATGCCTAAGTCACGCGAAGCCAGGATAAAAAAAGTATCGGTGAGGTTGCACCAGCCGAGGTTGCACTCTGACTGAGATATACAGGCTGAGTTTTTTTTACCAGGGCCACTGAGGCAAAGTCTTAAACCGTGAGAGTTATCGAAAAGTCATTTTAGGAGTTACGTGCTCGATTAAAAAAAAAACTAAGTTCTGCATTAGAGAAAAACATTTTTTTATAGTTCTGCTGGAAAAGTGTTTTTGAAAAAAAAAATCCATCTTTGTTCGATGTTAAAAAAATCACGTAAGATGACAATGTGCCCAAAATTGTTGAAACACATTCAAAATTTAAAATGTATAAATTCAACTCTAATAATTTAGGTTATCTTTACTAAATCAAAGCCATTGATATAATTTTCCTACCCAAAATATTAAATGGATACAAAGACTGCTGCGAGTTCTAGAGAGGGTATCTGTTTCCATACCAAGAAATAGTTACCGTGTTCTCTTGCCTTTTTGCAATAGGTACCTACTAACTACGGCCAACACTCTCCACTATATCGCATGTGCTCTTGATATATCATATATCTGTCTGTCATGAACTCGATATTTTTGGTGCATGAGTCAATAGTATTAAATCTTTTTTCTTTTCCAAAACTTTGTAATTAAAATTTAATCTTATTTTTTCATCCATTATTTTATGAAACATAACTTTTAGTGACTAGGAGTGTAAAATTATTTAATGTGCATGTTGTGTTTATATCTAGAAGCTCGTTCAACTCAGCAAGTCTTGTCTCTCTTTTGTATAAATTTATATGTTGCCCGTTAAAGTGTTAACGTCTAGTTTGAGAAATAAAAACCAAGGACAGCTGATTTTGTGAATGTTTAATAAGTCGCTATTATAGTTATCAATCTGCAGCTATAACTGCTATACAAGTTACATTTATGCATAACTAAATAGTTTTCTAACAGTCGCATACTATGGATATTGATGGTCGTATGTCGTATGTAGAGTTGGTGTATTAGGGTCATATTTTCGTATCCATATTATTGTTTATAACGCTTTGCTGGGATTATGTTATGATACCTATTATAGTATAATAGACAAATAATAGGTAGTGTTCCGACCGATTCTGATTCTAGCGTTTTTTTAATTATCGCGATTATTATACATAATTAAACTGTCGGGAATATAAAAAGGTACGCGATGAAGACCCGTTTTTGTCATTAATTATGATTCTGATTCTGTATTCAACGCTACCTACGGAGCTTAAAAGATATTCTATCAGGTATTCTCATTGGGTAGGTATCCATAATCGGGTTCAAGTGGCTCTAAACGTACCTACATATACTACTACTAATGTAAATGTAACGGTTTTTTTTTTTCGTCTTTTATGAGGCTTAGGACTGTGAACAAAAATAAACATAAGTGTTTAAAAAGTTAATCACCTATGTAGGTACCTACAATGATTATTGATTGCTATTATTCACACAAATTGACTTACTAGCAGATGAATATCAATCACAGAAACTATTAGGTATTTACTTAGATACACTCACTACTCTCTATGAGTGGTTTTGTGTGAATGATATTCAGATGAATATCAATCACAGAGACTATTATTTACTTAGATTCACTCACTACTAGACGAATATCATTCACACAAATACACTCATTAACATACCAATATTAATCACAGAAGCGATTAGGTATTTACTTAGATTCTCTGAATTCTAGACGCATATTTATCAAATTACAGAATACATATTCATCTCACTCTCACTCGCAATACCTACTGCGCGCCATCGCCGCCACCGCGCCGCGCGCGGCTCCGCCAGTCTGTTGCGTTGCGTGGCGAAGTTCACGAAACTAATCTTGGATCAGGCTAATACTTGACCATTATAAAATAATATAATACCGAAGATTCCAATACCTATTACGAATATGCATTGCTAATATTAGGTTAGCTAGCCTATACCTATTATGAATATATTAGTCACACCTCTAGTCGTATGTGACGTATGTGTGAGTAATAGTATTCTATGCGTATGTGTCTTCATACAGTTTCGTCCTCTCGTTCACAGAGTACTTTATTATATACTGAAACTCTCGTTCGACGATATGCTACAAACTAGGTTTTTTTTTTTTATTTATGAAAAATAAATATGTTCAGTGTAGTAGGTTAGGTTATCTTATATTATTGTGATTTTAAATTTACAGAAAAGGTACTGTAAAATGTCGCGTCTTATCATAAAAAATCTACCAAATAAGGTAAGACTAACAACACAAGTACCTATGCAAATCTAAAAATCATACTTCCTAATTTTAATATCAATATTCTCATGATAAGGTTACCGTGGAACAGCTTAGAGAAATATTTGGACAAAAAGGAGAAGTAACTGATGTTCAGCTAAAATACACGAAAGATGGCAAATTCAGGAATTTTGGCTTCGTGGGATACAGGTCAGAAGAGCAGGCAGCTGCAGCAACAGAACACTTTGATGGCACTTGCATTCACTCAATGAAGATTCAAGTCCAGCCTTGCGCTAACTTAGGTGATGAAAAAAAGCCTAGAGCTTGGAGTAAGTATGCCTCAGACAGTACTGCCTATAAGAAACTTCACAAAGATGAAATAGAAGAGCAAGAAAATCTGAAAAGGCAACAGAAAATAGAAAAAAAAGTTGAAAAAAATAAGAATAAGATAAAGGATTTGCTAAAGAAGGTATGTAAATATATGACTGATTACATTTTCATTAAACATCATATGACAGATTCCGACACTCAGTTCCCTCAATTTTATTTGTTAATAATATTCTCTGCAATCAGTTGGTGTTGATGGTGTGTATGAGTTGATGTGTTGATGGTGTGTATGATCCATTAGTTAGATTACATTCGTAAGTATATTTCAGCACAAAGACGATCCTCTGTTTGCGGAGTTCATTGAAGCTCATACCAGTGATAAAACAGCTTGGATTAAGAATGCGTTTGTCGAAGCTGCGAGAAGTGAAGATGACAGTGGAACGGAATCTGTGGAGGAGAAACTGCAGACAGTACCTGACGACGAAACGGAACTGCGGCCTGAAAAAGTGGCCGACAAACAAATTACTGACCTAGAGGTATGTCTTTAATCTAGTTTCATGTTACAAGCTATGCTTAGTTTGAGGCTGGATGGCGCTGTGAAAAATTAATGCCCTGTTATAATTATGATAGATTGGAGTGTTATCTTGAGTTTCTGTACCCAGTCAGAAACTCAAGATAACACTCCAATCTATCATAATTATAAAATAAGAAATAGAATTAAAAGGTTAAGGATTAAATTTCATTTTTGACACACTCAAATTTAGGTATAAGCCAGCACACTACCAGCAAAGAGCCCACACACACATTGAAACTGCTTGACGCCCAATTTTATGCATTAATAAACTAATGTTGATACTTGAAAGTTAAGTACTTAAAGGTACTTAAGGATAATAAATTAGGTGTTAAAATTTTGAAATAGCATGTGGGTAGCACCATGAGTGTAGATTTTCTACTTCTTTCTATTCTATACTATATATATAAAATTTGAAGTCCTGACTGACTGACTGATATGTCAACGAACAGCCTAAACCGCTGGTCCAAGAGTCATGAAATTTGGAGGGTATGTTTGTAATTGTAACAGGTAGCAGGTTTAAATTTTCAGAGAAAATTTATAGTCACAACGAATAACCTAAAAAAAAATTAATAAAGGCGGATCATAATTTCACATAGGTACACATAAAAACGTGTCTGTTTTTAGCTCTGTCGTTAGCTAATGGTAATATCTATCAATTTCTAACTTAAGTGTAAAAATGGCGCTTACGTTTAAGGCAATAAATTATAAAAACTGGCCAAGCGTGAGCCGGACCCGCACTAAGACTGAAAAAAAAAATTATTTTTGCCTACAAATGTGGGTCAAACCTAGGAACTCTCACTGTGCGTGTCTGACTCGCACTTGTCTGTTCTGACAATTAAAGCACACCTCTGTACAGCTGGTAGGTCCTAAACATGAAATTTTCTAGATTTGTAAATCCCATACCTTCTCCTTGCGCCTATTTTAAAAAACTATTACGTGGACGGAGTCTAGTTAGTAAAGCTAGTTAAATTATATACCAGTGATTGGAATTTGTGGAGCTAATGTTTCATGAACTTTATTAACACTTAAAACTGTGTTCCGGGTTTCACTTACATTGAAATGTATGTTATACAATTGAATTCGAATCTGTTTTTTTTTTTTCAAAATTGAAAAAATAAGATAAAGAAAAAAACTTTTTTTTTGTTGACAATCTGCTATCAGCTTTAGCCGTAATCAGCAGGAGGAATTATGTTGGTGCGATTCATGGCATGCATCAAATGGCTCCGTAGAATGGCTAGAAACTTAATCTCGCGTGTCCAAGGTCAGGACAGGATGTGCCATCGTTTTAGGCGTTTTACGTTTTCTTTATCGTCTAGGAGGTCTTTGGCGATTTCATTTGTGTGACTGTTCAGTTATTCTTTATATTTGGAGCTACTGTTGCTGATTTCCTGCTTTACTGTTGAGATCTCCAGGTGTTCATGTATTTCAGAGTTTCTCACAAACCAGTGTGCGCTTGAAACTGTTCGCGGAGACAGGCTTTGGAATCTCTGGAGAATCTCAATGTTGGAGTTACTAGCAGAGCCCCGGAGTTCTAATCAATAAGTCCAGATCGGCTTTATGATAGCTTTGTACACTAGTAGTTTATTGCTGAGTGATAGCTTTGATTGAACGACCGAGCAACCAATTCAGTGAAAGACGTTGCCGGTTTGCTTCTTCACGCTTGGTTTTAATGTGTTTTAGGTGAGTCTTCTATCAAGGTGCAGACCAAGGTACTTTACGCTATTACTGGTTGGTAGTACC
Source organism: Venusia cambrica (assembly GCA_951394065.1). Classification (NCBI taxonomy): domain Eukaryota; kingdom Metazoa; phylum Arthropoda; class Insecta; order Lepidoptera; family Geometridae; genus Venusia; species Venusia cambrica. The sequence goes on from OX596056.1 coordinate 108,278, forward strand.
TTGTCTTTCATGCAAACGCTTGGATGATTGTCCAAGCCTTTTCGAAGTGTAAATGTGACATGTACCGATTTGGCTACGCTATGTTTGATTCGCCACTTCTGTAGCCAGGTGTCTATTTTACGTAGCTGTTCTTGGAGTTTCAGTGAAGCTATGTTTGGGGTCTTTGTCACTCGCTAGGCTGGCAGTGTCATCTGCATAAGTTGCTGTAACGACATTTTTTGTTTCTGGCAGGTCTGCCGTGTATATGGAGTACAACACTGGTCCAAGTACCGATCCCTGAGGTACTGAGGCTTTCATGTTATAGAGCATTGAGTAGGCTTCTTCATACTTCACTTGAAATTGTCTTTGATCCAAGTATTACTTTAGGACCATGTAAAATGAATTTGGTAAGAGGGTCTTTAGATTATAGAGAAGTCCTTTGTGCCAGACTCTGTATGTGTAAGAATACAGCTGAACAGTATTATTTTTTCTCTAAGGACTGTCTTATTTTATGGACAATTTGATGCACTTGTTCTACTGCCTTGCGTGAAATCCAAACTGATGGTCAGGAATGATATTGATCACATCAAGTACAGGCTTAAGCCTTTTCGGTAAGATCTTTTCGCAAACTTTAGATAGTACAGGTAAGAGACTTATCGGCCTGTAGGAGCTGGGATCTGTCGGTGGTTTTCCTGGTTTTGCTATCATACATATTTCTGATATTTTCCACAGTAGTGTATTCTTAGAATTAACGTTTACGTTTACGTTCTATCGGAGTGACCAGAGCAAGTGGTAGTGATAGCTGCTGGTTGCTGTTGACCATAGCGTCTATTTAGTTTCATTATCAGAGTTCTCTACAGTTGAGTTGGATACATTACGTGTATAACCTAATGTATCAAATGTACTTCGCTAAGGTGTTTCGCAAATAGCTCACCCACTTCTGTCAGGAACTTTCTAATTGGTGGAACATGATTTTGAGGTCTTTTAAAGCTTTTTGTGATTTTCCAAAGTGAGTAGGTAGTTGTCTTTTTTTGTGAGTTGAGAGGCTAGATGTTTTTATCTTCAAATGCTTATTAGTTCTTTTAATTCTTTAGATATTCTATTATATTATTTTCTATCTTCACTTGATCTTGTTGAATGGAGTAGCCTTCTTTGTTTTCGCTTTTCTTGTAACTTAACACGTTTTTACCATTGGTACATTGCTTTTGTCAGAGTGATAGTTTAGCGTAGGAGTAGAACGCCACGCGGCCACTTGTATGAGGTTGGTTATGTAGAATGTTGCTTCATCTATGTCTTCGTTTGTTTTAAGTTTAACTTTTAGTTCAACTTCCTCTTCCAGGTACTCAGCAAATGCCGTCCAGTCCGTTGTAGTTTTAGAGCGTTTGCTTTTGCTTTCTTTGTGTTGGAGAAACACTGAATGTGGCTATAACAGGAGTGTGATCCGATACAGAGTGATGACCTGACATCAAAGTATATATCGGACAGCCCTTTTACAAACAACTGTTATGGTCAACGCTTTTCTTTAGTTCACGGCCTTTTGTGGTCGTAAGTCGCGATCCCCACTGGGTGTGTTTGCAATTCCAGTTTCAAGAAAAAAACATATCAAACTTTTAATGTCATTTCATTCTCTTAAAATTATTAAATCGTCTACTATATTATGTATGGGTAAATACTTCGCTAGCTTTTGTAAATTTTTTTTTCTGCCATGATGTCTAATGTCTCTAAAAAATCTTCATGTTGCTCATCTTCGTCCACCGATCCTTCTTGGCTGCTCTCTCTCTTCACAAAACTGTAAAAATATATTTTATAATGCAAGAAATAATGAGAAAACACACTCACAAAACCACGTTAGTTTTATTTCCTTCTTTTGACCTTTTTTTCCTTTTAAGTCCAAATTTCCAAATTCGTGGCATCTATAATAAAATATTTATATATAATAATTAATAGAGATGCAAGACCTCTACCCCTTTTTTTGAGGGTGATGATAACGTCACCCTCAAAAACCCCGAAAATGATATGCATATTGATTTTTCATGAAAAAGTGACATCTTGATCATATTATTATCATTATTTTTAATTCTATGGTAATAAGCACTTATAGTGGGTAGTTTTCTACATATCTACAAATAGCGAACATTACTTCTATTTCGGTCTAAAAGTATCAACTATAAACAGCCACAGTATGCAACACAAACGGTCACTTTAGAACTTTGTCGCTCCAACTATATTAAAAAAATGCGACACACCACACCCGTGCTTCCATGACCGCGTCTGAGCGCGGAATGGTGAACCGGAACGTAATAACCGAGTCTATATAAAACAGATTTCCTTTGAAAAATGTATGGAGAATTTTTTGTGCGTTTTCGACTGACTACTTATTCTCATAGTTGGAAACTTAATTTATTTGTGAGGACCATGAAAGACACAATTTTATATAATTTTCACCATAAAATATGCAGCGGATTAAGCTATTTATGTACCTATCCAGACACCATTTTTCGTCATTTTCATCGATTCTCGCGACGGTAAACGCGTATTTATGTGAAAATGTTGTATAGAACTGCCCAGTTTTTAATCGCTATTTTTGTAGATGAATTTATAAGCTTTATTTTTTACCATGACATATACCTAAACACTATTGATATTTGTTGATGCGTCCTAAAGTTCAATCTTATAATTTTATTTTTATTACTAATATATTTTATAGGTTATTCGATGTGATATGAAAATTAATTAAAAAAGTAATAGAGATATGAAACAGGAGACCAGGACCATTCAAGTGATGAATGCCAGACCAACTTCTCATTTGACATTTCATTTGTTATTACAACTGTGATAGTGATAGGTACTAACACTAACTACTACTCAGTAGTAGAAGTAGGCACGTTCTTATCATATTTACAAACAAATCAATACATTATGTAAATATACACTGCCGCATGTAAAAGTACCTTACAATACAACATCCACTTTCATAGTTATCGCACTCCTTTACAATACGATATTTGTGTGATACAATTTTATCGAATGAAATATTGATTCGTCATTCCAGTACATGAAACTGCTGATGAAGAAAGTCGGTAGGTCACCGGAACGAGAACCGACAGCGAACACAGAACAGCAGACTCCGAAGAAAATAAGAAATAGACCTCTGCATCACGTCAAGGTAACGTTGTAACGAAACATGTCGGTCGCGGTAAGCTCTATGTGGAGCTGTGGAGTGTCTGTCCCCCAGGGAGTCGGTCGCGGTAAGCTCTATGTGGAGCTGTGGAGTGTCGGTAGGTACCCCAGGGAGTCGGTCGCGGTAAGCTCTATGTGGAGCTGTGGAGTGTCTGTACCCCAGGGAGTCGGTCGCGGTAAGCTCTATGTGGAGCTGTGGAGTGTCTGTCCCCCAGGAAGTCGGTCGCGGTAAGCTCTATGTGGAGCTGTGGAGTGTCTGTCCCCCAGGGAGACCTAGGAGAACTAGTGAGGCGCTCAGCACGTCGCGTCGGCCGAGCGACGTTACCGCTCGCCTCGGGAGCAACAACAGGGCCAAACGTTCACTTCCACGTCACCGCCTCCCCTTGGGCCGGCGAGAGGTGTGATCGCCCATTATGTAAGGAGGCGAACGTCGACGCGCAAACATAATCGAAATCACAATTATATATATTTATCTATATATTAGGGCACATAATATTTTAAAAGCATACGAAATATACACAATAGAAAAACTTAAATAACCATGAAAAGAAACAAAAAAACAGTAGGTAATAGAATTGTATGCCGCAACAGCAAAAAAGACCTCGACTCGGCATGAATGCCTTACTGGGGATAGATACTGGGTACTGGGGAGTAGATGGGTGGGCTGGTATTCTGCAGAAACGTTGACCGAACCCCCGCAGCGGTCCTTTCCTCCCGTTCTTTATTTAACAACAATATGCAGGTGGTTTGTTAATGATGGTTGTTATTGCGACACATTACATTGACACAATGGCTTTCCTGAACTGACGTCTATGGATACCTGTCACGGCTGTCAACCGTCTGTCTATAGGTAGAGGCCGTCTTCAAACGGTCCTTACCCGTACCTCTTAGGATCGTAAAGACAAAGTGTCCGTGGCAGATGTACATACATATACTTCATGTACAACAACATTATGCAACCCCTTTGTTGGTCCAGTATCTCACAATAAGAGTGACAGACAGACTGACTCCTTGTGAGTTGAATGGCTCGTCCGGGAGTGTTGGTGCTACCACCAGACCTATTTCGGCCGCCGAGCAACTTTGCTGTGTTCTGGTTTGAAGGGTATGAAAATACTTTAGTGCATCCCCTAAAAATTTAAACTAAATAACTGGAAAATATTTTTTTTTTATTATACAATGGACTGTCTTATCGCTTAGAAGCGTATTCTTCCAGACAATCTTTGGATGGACATAATTTTATGGCTATAGACGTGGCTAGTGGTGCACATATTAATAAGATATAGTTTACGGTCGCAATGCAGTGCCACGAAGTTTATGTCAGTAAGGTTTATGGCGAAAGTAATGTTTATTGACATTAACATATCGCGGTGTAAGAACCAGATGAACGTATTCATTTTTGTCAATTTTACAGGAGAGCATAAAAACTGTGCATATTTTACTTCTTTCAACTTTGAAATGTTAAATAGAGGATAATATATAATTAACTAGTGTTAAAAGTATACAGACATTCACACATACTACAAGAGAATTAATTAGGATAAAAATATGTGTGTACTTATAAAAGAAAATATTTATATTTTTTTCAAAAATTGGTTGACATACGTTACTTTGGCTCTTACTTATCCTAAACTGGTTTACATTTATGTATTTAGATACGTTATTTGTGAAGTTAATTAGAATAGCTAAATCAATAAGGTAGCATGATATAAATCTTAAATCTTTTTTAACTATTATAGTTGTTGTTAGTAGCATGATATAAATCTTAAATCTATTTTAATAGCTATAATGCAATTAAACTAAAATACAGCATACTAGTCATTAAGAGGTCACCCACAAAAACAGTAAGAAACTTCGCCAACATTGGTGGTTCCAACTGTCAAACTCTCATAAAAGTAGTGATATTGAATAGGCACGATGCCCTGCCTGCGCGAATCTTGCAAATTAAATATAGCTATATTATGTTTATTGTCTTCTTTGCAAAATTGCAGCCACCTTATTTTAAGCTAGTTCACGCGACTAAACCTAAGCTTTAAATTCAAATTCAAATTCAAACCTACCTAAATAGTTTTCTAATAAATAATAGAAAATAAGGAATAAGTTATGGCATATTTTCGGTTTTTAATAATATTCAGAAATAAAGGGTGGGGTGTCCTGACTAATAACAAAACAAAAAAAAAATAGGGGATTCCCATACATTAAACGTTTTTATAAATTGTTATTTTCGACCTGTATAATAACAAAGTTGGTGTGAGTAAATAGTGCTTTATGGTAAATAAATAAATGAATAATAAAATCTGTCCAAACGTGAGTCGGACCGGCACTATGGCTTCAAAAAGCCTGCATTTTTTGTCTGGGAATGTGGGTCAGAACCCTCGGTGTGCGTGTCTGCACTAATCGGTCAAATTTATCCAGACATCCAACAAATATATATATTTAACAAGTCTCATAGCTCAGTTGGTAGTAACTCTGCCTTCTGTGCTGGAGGTTGTGGGTTCGATACCCACCCAGGACAAACATTTGTGTGATGAATAGATGTTTTTTCTGTGTTTGGGTATTGTATTGTATGATAAGTATGTATTTACAAAAAAAATATATAAGTATTCTATCCGTAACCTAGTTCCCATAATACAAGCTATGTTTATTTTGGGGCTAGATGGCGTTGTGTAAAATTAATTTCCTGTAATATTTATTTATTTATTTGTTTATAACATAATACTTGCACCTATTTCAAAAAACCAATACGCGGATGAAGTCGCGAGTAAAAGCTAGTTCACCTATAAACACGGTAAGCTTGAAAAATTTATGAGTATCAAAAAGGTACCTTCCAAAATGTATATTTTAGGGGTATCGCACTGCGCGTTTCAACTTGTACCGAGTATAATAAATAATAAATCAACTTTTTGGTGTAATTTGAATTGAACATACGTTTGACAAAATCTCAATGGGGATTGCAAATCACTACGAAAATATTACAGCCACAGTAACGTTTGCGGTATTACGTCGTTATACCATACCATACCTTGTTATGGTCTTCAAAGTAGACATCAAAAATGAATATGATTTGAAGTCAGAACAACGTTTATGCTTATTCGTTGTTACGGCACGCTAACATTTTGACAAACGAGCAATCGTTTACGGTATTTTGGCACTACCTATTAATAACTTATTTAAAATTGCTACGTCATTTTGGCACATCGTGCAGGACCACGTTTTGTTCGGGTTTTTTAAGGAATTAAAGATTTATTTAAGAAATATGACTTTTATTATAACTTTCGCTAGCACTCACTGACGCCATTACCTAGACTCTATAACTATAGACAAGTAGGCATCTCTTGGAAAGCCACAGAACATAGGCTATACAATAGTAGGTACTTACTTATATTTTATTGCCTCTTACAAAACATTTTAATACCACCCCTCAAGAAAATATTGAAAAAATGAATACAATAGTATAAACATGTTTGTTTTACATAAACATAACACTACTACTATAAAGAAGTTATACAGGCTCTGATAACTTAACTCTACTACTAAACTAGCACATAAACAGTCTCTCCCTTAATTTTTTAAACAATGTTCCCCCCAATGTCTTAGTAAAAATGTCTCCTACTTGGTTACTTGTATTTATATATTTTAAACAAATGATGCCCTTTTCCACTTTTTCTTTTACAAAACTTTTCTTAATTTCTAAATGCTTTACTCTACCAGTGGTCATATTGGCCATTTTAATAGTGGACTGATTATCTTCAAATAATGTGATCTGACCCACATGAAAATCAAAATCTACCAGCAAGGCTTTGAGCCAACAAGCTTCACTGGTCGCTTGGCTCAATGCCACAAACTCAGCCTCAGTTGAGGACAAAGCGACCGACTGTTGCTTTCTTGTAAACCAAATCACAGAACACCCAAATACCTTAAATATACATCCAGTAGTTGATTTTCTATCAGTACACCCACCCCAGTCACTATCAACAAATCCAATAGCATCATCATCATAATCGTTCCTAAACTTAAGACACAAATGTAATGTCCCCTTAATGTATCTTAGAACATTCAAAAGTAGCTTGTACATAAGTTTACTAGCACATACTTGATATCTACTCAAAATACATACTACAGCACATAGATCTGGCCTGGTTGCAACAACAACATACATTAATTTTCCAATCAATTTTCTACATTTATTTTCAATCTCTTTACTTTCAGGTCCATCTCTTATTAATAATTCAAACTTGAAATTTTTATCAATTGGCAATGACAAGGGTTTGCAATCTGACATGTTGTACAAAGTCAACAGTTCCTTCAAATAATCTTCCTGAGAAAGATAGGTTATCCCTATTTCCTGTCTCACATTTATTCCTAGATATTTGGATATTGTTCCCATTTTCTTCATTTTAAAATTACTACAAAGAGCATTGCTCAGGGACTCACACTCCTCCTTATCATTTCCAAAATACAATATGTCATCAACATACAGTAATAAAAATATTTTCTTATTACCTTTACATTTTGAGTACAAACAGAAATCTTTGTCAGAAGGGTTAAAACCTAAACCTAGCATGACATCATCAAAAGTTTTATTCCAACGCTTGGGGCTCATTTTCAAGCCATAAATTGATTTGTTAAGCTTACAAAATTTAAATTCTGATTTTAATCCTTCTGGCATATGTAAATATACCTCTTCCTGCATTGCACTGTTTAAGAATGCATTACAAACATCCATTTGCTGGACCTCAAGATTCATTTTAGTAGCTACAGCCATAAACACACGAAAAGTATTTAAAGTTGCTACAGGAGCAAACAAATCATAGTCACTAATATACTTTTGTTCAAAACCCCTAGCTACTAGTCTAGCCTTATATTTAATATCATTTTCTTCACTCTTTTTCTTCTTGAGAACCCATTTTGTGCTAATAATTTCTTTCCCTTTGGGCACATTAGACACTAAAGTCCAAGTATTGTTATCCTGAAGCTGCTGAAGCTCAGTTTGCACAGCTGCCTTCCATTGTTCAGCTTCATCGGATATCATCGCATCGGAATAAGTGATACCCTCACTTTCCACGGTCATACCAACTTCATAGTCCTGAAGCGCTAGTGGTTTCTTGACCACTCTTCCACTTCTTGTTTTCTGTTTTATTTCCTTATTCTCTAACACTTCAGGTTCTGGTTCTGGTTCATCATCTGACACCTCTGGTTCTGGTTCAAGGTCTGATATGTCTGGTTCTGAATCAAGGTCTGGTACCTCTGGTTCCGGTCCATGGTCTGGTACCTCTGGATCCTCACCTGTTACATCTGATTCCTCCTCTGGTAGCTGACATATATTGTCCAACAGAATAACATTCTCTTTCCTTTGTTTCTCTATATTTACCTTTTTACAGTTTTCTGTCTGGAGAAGAACGACATCCCTTCTAACCAGTACCTCATTTCTTTCTTTAATGAAAACTCTGTATCCCTTTGAACTTTCATATCCTACGAAAAGTCCTTTTTCACCCTTAGCATCCCATTTTAACCTCTTTTCTTTTGGAATATGGACATAAAGTTCTGATCCAAACACCAATGTCAGTTTGCTGATATCAAAGTCCTTACCTTCCCAGAGTCGGAACGGAGTTCCACTACTGTATCTGCTTTTAGATGTTCTATTGAGTACATATACCACTGTATTAACAGCTTCTGCCCACAGCTCTTTTGGTAGTTTCTTTGCATTTAACATAGACCTAGCAGCCTCAACCAATGTTCGCATGTCACGTTCAGCCCTACCATTCTGTTGTGGTGTGTATGGTATAGTAGTCTCATGTAGGATACCTTTGCTATGCAAGAACTGTTTCATATCTTTATTTACAAACTCACCCCCATTGTCAGTACGAATTTTCTTAACTACGCACCCGGTGACCTTTTCTGATGCTGCAATAAAGTTTTTCATGTTCTGGAGCACCTCAGACTTCTGCACCATGAAGTAGACCTGCCGATAGTTAGTAAAATCATCCTTGAGAAGTAGAAAATACCGTGACCCACCAATAGAGCTAACCTCCATCGGCCCACATACATCCGCATGTACCAACTCTAGCGGTTTCTCTGTAGCACTCTCACTGTCTTTGAAAGGTAATTTGTGTATTTTCCCTTTCATACATGCTTCACATGTTGTCACACTATCGTCTGTATGCTTGATATTGTTCATTTTTAACACATCTCTTACAAGTCTATAATTCTGATGACAAAGTCTCTCATGCCACACATTTACACTGGCCACAGCAGAAATGTCCTCGAATATGAAGTCCATCACATAAAAGTTACCTTCGCGTACCCCTAATGCACATAAATCATTGTCTTTGTGAACTAAACATTTTTCATCAACAAATGACACTTTGAAACCCTTGTTTGTGATACTAGGCACCGAAAATGAGTTAACTTTCAAGTCCGGTACATACAACACACCATGTAAAGTTGTATTTATGTAAGTTTGTCCATCAAAGGCCTTCAGTTTCACATCACCGACGCCAACAACCGGCAGTCGTCGTCCATCACCAACAATAACGAACCTGTTTGACACTGACAGTTCTTTATAATTTATGAGAAAAGTGCGTTCAGAAATCATATGAGCACTCGCTCCACTATCAACTAACCATTTCCCATTTTGACTGAGATTAGATTCTACATCCAAAATGTCTGTGGAATATGCACCTGCAACAAAAGCATTATTTTTGTTGCCAGAAACATTCTTTGCACTGTTACACTGAGATTTTAGATGTCCAGTTTTATGACACTTGAAGCACTTGCGAGTATCTTTATCACTTTTACATTGTGACATGAAATGTCCGATACGTCCACACTTGAAACATTTTATAATCTTGTTATTGTTATATTTCCCTGGCTGTGCATACAATGCTACACTTTCACCTTCACTGGCTTTTGACTTTATCCTCTCTTCTTCTATGAGTAGCCTTGCAACCAATTCATCGTAGGTTTGCCTGCTCGGCTCGACTGATTCCCATGCAGATATGAAGTGACTTAAAGTTGATGGCAAGGACATTAATACTTTAGTTATCATGAACTTCTCTGATACTTCTTCACCAGCTTGATTCATCTGCGTTTTTAATTCTTGCAGCTTTGCTAGAAACGTTGCCATGTCCGCACCCTCTTCAAATTTAAACTGGAAGAACCGCTGTTGTAAGATATGTAAGCTTGTGCTTGACTTTTGCTCATATACAGAATGGAGCTTTGCCCACATCTCCGCAGCAGTCTTGCATGATAAAATGTGAACCATTACACTCTCACTTAACCTCAAAACAATTTGTGTTTGTGCTTTTGCATCTTTCTTCCTCCACTCTTCACTCCCATCTGTGGGTTTAACTTCTGAGCCTTCTACTATTTTGTAAACATCCATGCCCCTCAGTAGCACTGAGACTTGGAACTTCCATAGATTCCAATTTTTCTGGCCTTGCAGTTTGATGGCCCCCAAGGCCCCCACTCCAACTGCATCCATGATCGTAGGTTATCGTCACGCGCACGCTGATTTATACTTTTGCCTCTGCCTCCCTGGCACCGCAAACCCTCAGCCACCCCGCACGTTGGTTCCTTGCCGCCGGCGAAAAATAAAAGCCCGCCAACCCAACGCCCCTCAACGAACACGCCACGCGGTCGCCGCCGTATCGTTGATCGTTGTTGACCTCTTGACACTTCCAATTCCTTTTATCCACGAAACAGAGTTATGAAGCAGACTGGGCCCATAACCTGTTCGGGTTTTTTAAGGAATTAAAGATTTATTTAAGAAATATGACTTTTATTATAACTTTCGCTAGCACTCACTGACGCCATTACCTAGACTCTATAACTATAGACAAGTAGGCATCTCTTGGAAAGCCACAGAACATAGGCTATACAATAGTAGGTACTTACTTATATTTTATTGCCTCTTACAAAACATTTTAATACGTTTAAGATCCATTTATGAAAAAAAAACGTTTTTCGACTTTTTGGTAGATACGTTCATCTGGTTCTACTGGTAGGTACACCGCGATATATACATGTTAACATGTCACCCATTCTTAGGTTAGGTGTATAGCACCACAAACCTTTTCAGAAACTACTGTGGGTTTTCCCAAATTCATATTAGGTATATATTTCAAATCAACCCATTAGTAGGTATATAGAAAGAGCATCTCAAAAACTGTGCAACACAATTTATTGAAAATCTACGCAGCAGAACCCAAGATTTAATATAATATTGATTATAAAATGTGAAAAAAAAATAGGTACTAAAAGAACCAATCTAGAAAACCTAAAATGAACGTACAATCGGTGGTCTTGTCCCATAGAAGTGATATCTTCCAGCCAACATTTGAATGGTTTAGTTATTACATAATGTAAATTGTTGCATATCATTTTCAGATAACAGGACTACCATTCAAGTGCAAGAAGAAAGACTTAAAAGAATTTTTCAGACCTCTGGTACCGTACTCCATTCGGCTGCCACTTGGCAAAGGGAAGAAGTTGGCAGGCTTCTGCTATGTGGGATTCAGGACAGAAAAAGAATTAAATAAAGCATTGATCAAGGATAAACTGTTTTTAGGTAAGATTTGTATGTCAGTGGTGCGGTTCATGTGGAGAGAAACTATAAATATATGTGTACCGTCTTACAAAACTGTTATTATGATATATGAAGATAGCATTTTGTTCTTTATGGTTTTGTATCATATGGTGTTTTACATTTATTTATAGGCAATCATCGGTTACATGTTAACAAATACGAAGATAAAGCGAAGCAAGCAGCGGAAGAGGAACAAGAAAACTATAAAAAGAAAAGACAAGAGGTAATAATAAACCGGGCAAGTGCGAGACGGAGGCGCACACCATTGCGACATTTCTAGTTATTGCTTGCATTTCGTTCTGGAGAATTGGTGCGGGTGCGCCTCGCGCTTGGCCTGTTCTTTGTATTTCATGTTATAGATGCTACTAATACAATACAATACAACAAATCGTTTATTTTCAATCAACTCAGGATCATTTGATATCAAATGACACCAATCACCAAGTTAGCTATTAATTGATCCACGGAGACTATCACACTAAAAGCAAATTATGAACACTATACAATACAAGTGTGCTTTCATAACACCTCACTCTGAGCACACACTTTCTCAATCTCTATTTATGCTCATAGTGGGTGGGCAATGTTATAAGTGCACAAGTCACCCCTTCCTTACGATATGTCATATGAAACGGTTGATGCAAACAAACGTCAAAATGATAACCTACACAATGGTTCAACAAACTTTTAAGATACTGATTTGAGCAAATATGTAAGAATATTAAATATGCAAGTATCCAAACATGTGTAATTTAAAAAATATCAACGAAAGCTTTACACAAAAATTTGTTATCAGTTCTATTATTTATGTAATTTTGATTATAAATTATATAATGTTTAGAGAAACACTCAAGTGTCCTAAACCTATCCCTAGAGTTGCCTTTACCTATGAATATAAATAAATAAACAAATATGGATTCGTGAATAATAACGATAAACATAACATCCTGTATTCATCACACAAATGTTTGTTCCGGACGGAATCGAACCCGTTGCGGGCTGGATTCCGTACGACAGTGCAGAAGGCTGAGGTACTACCACTGTGAGGCTTGTAATTGTAATCGTAGTTATGAAAAATCAATTTATATTTTTGTTATTACTTTTATATCCATAAAATTTGATAATATAGGAGGGTCGCACTTTTAAAAGTCATACGTGCTACTTAATTAACTCTGAGTGGTTCGCTAACAATCGTTACACGTTAACATAGAATGTTGGACTCCCGAGCGCACTAGAAACAACGAGCAACCTCGAAGCGGGCACGACGCGTACTGTCCCACCCCACCTCCACAAAATACGCCTGCTACTGGAAAACTGCTCACAAAAGGAGTATTATCTAGAATGAGACAACACCTCGAAGAAACCCAAAACACTGATTTGGATTTAGAGAGGGAGGACTTGGAACGATCGAGCAAATTCATCGGTTGGTAGATGTCATTCAAAGAGCCCTTGAAAATAAAAAGTACTGCTCTGCCATTTTCCTGGACATCAGCCAGGCGTTTGACAAGGTTTGGCACGACACGAGGGACTACTCTTCAAAATCAAGCAAAAAAATTCCCACACCTTTAAAATCATCAAACTTTAAAATTCCATGAAAAAAGATGCTTTGAAGTAAAGCACAACAACGAGTTATCAAAACTACATAAAATTAAAACCGGAGTGCCGCAAGGCAGTATCTAGGGGCCAGTGCTGTACCTGATATTCACCGCAGATCTACCCACCCTCCACGACATTACTACCACTGCTACGTATGCAGACGACATATCTATATTGTCTGTCCACGAAGACCCAGAAACAGCATCAAGAAACCTTCAAAGTCATCTTTCTCTTGTCCATGAATGGTTTAATAAGTGGCGCATCTGACATGACTTTTACCTAACTCTCACGGTTTCCGACTTCGCCTCAGTGGCCCTGGAAAAAAACTCACTCTGTGTATATCAAATTAAATATAAAATATATTTATGAAAAATACGTATACTAATATATAATATATTGTTTTTCGTTCTCATTGTCCTGTTTTCCTGTTTTTTATATAAAAGCCAAACTACTGGACCGATTTTGATAAAATGTGTATGGGACCAATCTTGAATGAATCGGTCGAGAAATGACGGAGTTTTGAGATAACAAACATAAACAAACATAAACAAAACAACCGAATGGAGAAGGAGGAGGGCCTTTTTTAAGTTGCTTAAAAATGTACGTAATTGTATATTTTATTTCAGAAAAACGGTTGTGAAGAGACCATCGGGGAAAGTGGAAGCATATTTGTGCGGAATCTACCGTATGTACTGTCGGAAGTAGAATTAACTGCACTTTTTGAAAAATATGGTAAGAACCTACCTATACCTATAGCTGCCCCTAGTCCGGTAGGTACCTACTGTCTGTCTCCTCGTGTGATGCAAACGTATTGTTATTGTGTGACGGAGAAGCGCTTGGCCTTCATCTCACCTGGTTACAAGTTGATTATCTCAACTAGGCCGAAGGTGGAGGCGCACTTCACCCGGAATCCTCAACAGACTGAAGAACTAGCTATCTTACCTCTAAATGCCGGAACAACAATTTTAGAATTGTTGTTATGGCGACAGAATTAGGTAAGATGGTGGTAGCTAGCCAGGCGGACTTAAATGAAGTCCTACCACCAATCTAACCAAGCACAATATTGTACTCCCCCTTTTGTGTTAATATCCCAGGGGCTATCCACATACTCATTTTCAAAGGCCTATCACATGTGGTTATTGAGATTTACAACATTTTATTCCGGAATTCTGCCCCAATTTTTAACCCGTGCGATTTTTCAAAATTCCTTTCTTCTTCGTCCATACATTACCAAAGGAAGATAACCTGTAAAAGGTCAAGTATCTGTGTCGAGCTGAGCGTAGATCGTCATTGTATCTAGATCGCTGGATGTTTTAGTGACTAGTCATTTGAATAGGTAGAAAAGGTTATAGAGATCAGTTGCGATATATTATCCGTTGAACGATCGACCGCGTGTGACCCCGAGGTGTCTGTGCCGGCAACAGGTCCCCTCGCAGAGGTGAACGTGCCGATCGACCCGGTGCTCAGACAGGGCAAGGGCTTCGGCACCGTCACGTTCGTGATGCCGGAACACGCGCTCCGAGCCTACTCCGAGCTGGACGGCACCGCCTTCTGCGGGAGGATGCTGCACCTGCTGCCCGCGCACACCGACGCGCGCGACGAGGACGCGGGGAGCGACGATGGTAAGTGTCACATGCAAAATGTATGTGTTTGTTATTATGTCGGTTCAGTGTCAGTGTGGGTGAAGTGCGCGTCTTGTGGATCTGATTTTACTGACGGAGTGCAGTGCGCTAGTTGCAGTAGGGACCTCGACTGTGGATACGCTCAAATGACCGAAACTGGCTGGAGAAAACTTGGAGCTGACAGCGGGCTATGAGCGTGGTGGAAATGCTTTCCCTGCTGCTTATCTGTTAGCCGCCGCAGCCAGCACCTGTACCAGCGTTCCCCTGAACCGGCGTCACTGGACGTCTCGAGCGAGATTCGGGAACCTTTGCCGACAAATGGTTGGCACGCCATCGCTGTTCCAGGACGTAAAAACCAAAAAGGATCTTATGCCTACCTGTGACTTTATGGGAACGCGCCTTGATGATTTCTCTAAGAGGATCGCTGAGGTGGAGTCTCGAGTATCCAAGGTTGATAAATGCAGGAGACCATAATTGGACTAGAGGCCAATGTAGCTGATCTAAAATACCAACTTTCTGTTGCTGATCACAGATTAAAGATCAATAACGTTGAGATTAAGGGGGGTTCCTTTCAAGAACAATGAGAATCTCTTGACGATAGTGGAGCCCGTTAGCAAAGAGCTGTGTGTATATCCTTCCAACAGACTTTCTTTACAGAGTACCTATACACGGCTCCAATGAGAAGGCCATCATCGTTAGCTTTACTAACTGCCTACGTAAAGGAGGATTTTATAGCAGCTGCCAGGGTCCGCAAGTCTCTATCAGCTCCTGGCATAGGCAACCGTGAGTCGGTCCGTCGCATTTATATCAATGACCACCTGAATGCTAACTTCAAGAACCTACTCAAGATAACACAGTCCTCGCGAAGAAGAAAGGACATAGCTACGTGTGGGTGAAGAATGGAAAAATCCACACGCGAAAAAAGTCTATGAAAGTCTATAAGAAAAATGAAATACAAAATATATGGTAGGACTTCTGACATGATCAATGTTATAAGCTTCTACGTGACAGAGTCCATTCTTTGGTAGACAAATGCTTCGATAGCTATATGTCATCAACAGAGGATATTGGTACTTCATCGCTTCATTCTTCATATATAGTATAATAACAATGTAGTATCCTTTAGTTTACAGGCAACTTTGCACGATTTCAGAGAGAAATCCCTCTATTTAAAACATTGAATCGTTATCAGTATACCCATCCCTAGCCCGTGCGTATCGTCTTTACCTCATTCATTTAGAGATTTTGGAAACAAAGCTTTCTATGGGTAAGTATGTAAACATAGTATGACACATCTATCTGTGCCTATTTAGTACACACGGGTGGGTATTTAGGGTTTGTCCACGACACGGTTGTTCAAAAAAAAAACGTGCGAGCTTGTACATGACACGGCAATACCACCGGGCGAGACATTGGCCAAATACTGGTGGGGCTGTGTAGTACGTGCTGCGTCATGAATTTTCTTACGAAAAAAAAGGAAACACATAAACATATAGGAAACGGAAAATAGAAAAAAAAGAGAAAGACGGTTTTTGATTGGATTGGATTAATAAGTCTTGATTTATGCTAATTTTATAACAAAATCGGCAATCAGCGTATGTACACCGTCATGAATCCGTGCATACGTCCGGCGCCGTCGACACACTCCCATAGACTGCCATACAATACAACGCTGAGTAAAATCACGCCGTGCGTAGACGCGGCGCGCCGAGGGGCAGTCACGGCGCACACGGCCGCGGCGCCGTGCCGTGGCGCCACCGTGCACGTCTACAAGCTTTCATAGTGAACCATACAACACTGACGACCGTGTTAACCGTGTTGACGCGGCGAATTAACCGTAGATTTTCACGGCGATAACCGTGTCGTGGACAAGAGGTGTGACTAACTGACTATATATTCGAATGAAGCGATTCGTACAATAATTATCGAACTTCACTTAAGTTCATTTGATCATCTAGTATTGAACACAACCCCAAAATGTTTTGGGCTAATGTGAAAACCCGGTCTAAGTCGAATGGTATTCCCACGTGTCCCAAGTTCCCAACTATTTAGATACTTCGGCAACTACAGGTGAATCTGTCTATGATGCTTTTTCAAGGTATTTTTACTGAACTTTCGTTGCACCCTCGAGTAATCAGCCGGGGTAGCCTTGACTCAGGGGACACACCTAGTAGTTTTGATATTTCTAGTATTTAAATAGATCCGGATGAAGTGATGAATTTAATATCTAACCTTGATTTGTCGAAGTCTGTTGGTCCCGACTATATTAGTCCTATTTTCTTGAAATCCTGTGCTAAACCAATATGTATTCCTATTTCTCTACAATTTAAAAATTCTAGTACTGTCTGTTTTGTCCCCAATCTTTAGAGATCTGCTTTTGTATCGCAATATACAATTTTGTTTTGTAATTCACAAAAAGGGTTCCAAGTCAGAGGTAACCAACTATAGACCTATTTCTAAACTTTGTATAATTGTTAAACTTTTCGAAAGTATCATATATAAACAGGTCTATGCTGCACTGCATCAATCTTTCTTCTCTCTTTAACGTGGATTTGTTGAAGGGTGGTCAACTGTTTCTAATCTTATCCTCTTTAATGAGTTCTTGACTAATCAAACGCCTTACTGTGATATACCGATTACAGTAAGGCGTTTGACAGGATCGATCACAACCTGCTACTTTCGAAACTATTCATGATGGGAATCAGAGGTGACTTACTCAGATGGTTTGCCTTCTACATAAATAAAGGTCCCAAGCAGTTGTTATCTACAATTGTATATCTAGCTGGGTTTCTATTCCCAGTGGTGTCCCTCAAGGTCTTTACTTGGATCCTGTTTTTTTACATATTTGTCGATGACATTTCAAACTGCTTTATGCTGGTGTTTGAAACTGCTGCTGATGACGTGTTTCCGTTTAAGAAATCCGTATGACTCTAATGACTATTTGGCGCTTTGTGGTCAATTCCATCTCCTCCCGCTGAGCGAGCGGCTTGATACAGGTGATGTATATTTTTTGCTTAAAATTACCAACAATCACATATACCCACTGACATTCTTAATAAAATTAGTTTAAACGCTCCCCTTAAACAACTCAGATTTAACCCTATAATAAGTACTCCTGTAGTAGGAATGATCTATTGACAAAATGCCTTTCTTTGGCGAGTTGGCAACAAATTCAATCGACTATAAAGAGAGCACAGTGACCTGGATCTCTTCTGCTCCAGTGTCGAATCCGTGAGGCGGCGACTCAGCGGCGATTTCTTTTCTATGTGTTCCATACCATAGTTTTAATTATATTTTTTGTGGATCATTTATTTGTACTACATTTTATCTACTTTCTTTTTTTTTGTAGTGCTATTGTTGGATATCTGGATAAATTTGACCGACTTTGTTATTATATAGATCGAAAATAACAAATAATAAAAACTTTTCATGAATGGGAACCCCCTTCTACTCGTATTGTGAATAATATAATATGTTTATTATTAGTCAGATCTGAAAATTTCAACCTTCTACCTATTACAGTTCAAAATATATCTTAAAAAAGTGTTTCATAAAATACCCTTTATTTTTGCAAATCCAAAATAACCTAATATATGCCATAACTTTTTTCTTATAGGCAATCTACCTACACACTTTCAAGTGCCCTTCATGTGTGGTTTCAGCGATATGCAACACAGTACTCCGAACTTTGAACCCCATTTGAAACCGCTTAGGATGCAATTTTTTTTCAAAATGACTTTGTTATCGTCTACGCACCAAGACAAACATGCTCTCGAAATATAAAGTCTGTACGACCAGCGGTTTCGGCGGTGCGTTGTATCTATTCTATTCAATTCAATTCAATTATTTATTTCATCTATAGACAATTACATTGCACTTAGATAGGTCACACATACAGATTGGTTGCTTACTAAATAATTAACACAAATCAAAAAGTTACAGAATTGAGTTCAAGTTTCAAAAGCATCGTCAGTCTATGAAATATATTACTTAATTAAAAATACCTATTATAACTAGAGGCGAAAGAACTGCTATTATATAATTTAGTACCACTTATAGATCAGCA
Source organism: Venusia cambrica (assembly GCA_951394065.1). Lineage (NCBI taxonomy): Eukaryota > Metazoa > Arthropoda > Insecta > Lepidoptera > Geometridae > Venusia > Venusia cambrica. Next base: position 127,305 of record OX596056.1, read on the forward strand.
AAATGCTTTGTCAAATTGTATGAGTAAACATTTCTTTGTCATCCAGAGCTTCTATTATATTAAAATAGCTTTTCCATCAATTGTTTTCTTACACATAATTTAATGTTTTGTTCTGTCAATTCTTTAATTTTATCTGGTATGTTATTATATAATTTTAATGAAATGCAAAAAAACTTTTTGCAAGCCGTGTCCATGGTTTATTAAGTTTATTCCTATTTCTAGTGTTGGCATTGTGAATGTCACTTCTCTTTTGAAGAATACCTAAATGTTCTCTAACGTAAGTTATGTTTTGAAAAATGAACTAGCCTGTCTTCATCATTATGCCCAATTCTTTGAATATTTGTGTACAGGAATCCATTCGATGGAGACCAAGTATATATCTCACTGCACGTTTTTTTGTAAAATGAAGACTATCTGTATCAGCAGCGGCACCCCAGAGTAAAGTCCCATATGTAATGATCGAGTGGAAGTAGGCGAAGTACACATCTCTGGCTGCTTGCACTCCTCTCCCCTAACTCTTTCATTTTCCTCATAGAAAATGTTGCGGAGCTTCATTTTTTAGTATCTAGCTTAACTCCTAAGAATTTTACTTTTCTGGATATGAATATGATGTCGAAACTATTTAAGCTTTGTTGAATACACTCTGAGGTAATGAGAGCAGCCCTAGGACCTAATGCAAATTCCTTAATACTTGTTTTGTCTACATTAAGTAACACGTTATTGACTGCAAACCATTTTTTTTATATCAAGCAACGCGTTTTTAAGTGTTAAGCTTAAGCGTTCGTAGTTTCGATTTTTAATAATAAGGCTAGTATCATCCGCAAATTAAATAATGTCAATTTCCTTGAAAACTACTGATATGTCATTAATATAAATTATGAATAGCAGGGGCCCTAATATAGACCCATTGTGGTACACCTAAACTAATCTTACTTTTTTCGTATCCAAGTCCATTTAACTATGTTAAGTGTTACGTGTACTACTTATTTTTTGTGGGCAATCTATATACGAATTTTCAAACGTCCATCATGTACGGTTTCGGAGATAACCCTATTTGAACGCCTTGGGCAGCTAATTTAAAAAATCCTTTCTTAGGGGACGCCTACACACTAAGACAAATATAACCTCCAAATTTCAAGTCTGTAAGACCAGCGGTTTAGTCTGCGCTAGTTGAATCAGTCAGTCAGTCACTCAAGACCTATTCTTATATATATTAGAAGATAGTAAGGGGTAAGGTATTCACTTATAGTATTCTGTCCACTGGCTACGATGTACGATCGGTGCTTTGCTCTCATTCTATGCTAAGCCAAAATCTATCCAGAGTTAGGAACGAGATAAAGCCTCGATCACCGGAGTGTTCGTGGCTCTGAATAAAGAGAGGTTGAGGAAAGTGAAGTGTGATAAAAGTAAACTTTTATTTATATAAATTATGTTAATAAGTATTTTTAGTAACATAACCGCCGTGGATAAATACCTAACACAAAGCAGACATCGCGAGATCTCAGCTTTACGTGAGCTATTTGTTAATTACGTTTTTACAAAAATGTTGTAAATAGGTACGGAGTACTGTTACTTACTCTGTGTCTAAGTAGGTAGGTACCCGGTTAGTTGCAACACGCGAGTTGGTCTCGGTGTCAGTGTCAGTGTCAGTGTCAGCATTGAACGAACCGTTTGTTCCTCTCACCGGTCGGCTATTGTTATTATATTTGATGTTGCAGAGGGATTGTCGTTCAAAGAGAAGAAAGCTAAGAAACGCGCGGCGCAAGCGAAGTCATCGCACAACTGGAACGTGGTGTTCCTGGGAGGGAACGCCGTCGCGGATGTGGTCGCCGCGCGCTACAGCTGCACCAAGGAGAAACTGCTGGGACTGCACGGAGACGGCGACGTGGGGACCGGTGAGTCGAAGTCATAACGTGGTGTTCCTGGGAGGTCACGTGGTCGCCGCGCGCTACAGCTGCACCAAGGAGAAACTGCTGGGACTGCACGGAGACGGCGACGTGGGGACCGGTGAGTCGAAGTCATAACGTGGTGTTCCTGGGAGGTCACGTGGTCGCCGCGCGCTACAGCTGCACCAAGGAGAAACTGCTGGGACTGCACGGAGACGGCGACGTGGGGACCGGTGAGTCGAAGTCATAACGTGGTGTTCCTGGGAGGTCACGTGGTCGCCGCGCGCTACAGCTGCACCAAGGAGAAACTGCTGGGACTGCACGGAGACGGCGACGTGGGGACCGGTGAGTCGAAGTCATAACGTGGTGTTCCTGGGAGGTCACGTGGTCGCCGCGCGCTACAGCTGCACCAAGGAGAAACTGCTGGGACTGCACGGAGACGGCGACGTGGGGACCGGTGAGTCGAAGTCATAACGTGGTGTTCCTGGGAGGTCACGTGGTCGCCGCGCGCTACAGCTGCACCAAGGAGAAACTGCTGGGACTGCACGGAGACGGCGACGTGGGGACCGGTGAGTCGAAGTCATAACGTGGTGTTCCTGGGAGGTCACGTGGTCGCCGCGCGCTACAGCTGCACCAAGGAGAAACTGCTGGGACTGCACGGAGACGGCGACGTGGGGACCGGTGAGTGGAAGTCATAACGTGGTGTTCCTGGGAGGTCACGTGGTCGCCGCGCGCTACAGCTGCACCAAGGAGAAACTGCTGGGACTGCACGGAGACGGAGACGTGGGGACCGGTGAGTGGAAGTCATAACGTGGTGTTCCTGGGAGGTCACGTGGTCGCCGCGCGTTACAGCTGCACCAAGGAGAAACTGCTGGGACTGCACGGAGACGGCGACGTGGGGACCGGTGAGTCGAAGTCATAACGTGGTGTTCCTGGGAGGTCACGTGGTCGCCGCGCGCTACAGCTGCACCAAGGAGAAACTGCTGGGACTGCACGGAGACGGCGACGTGGGGACCGGTGAGTCGAAGTCATAACGTGGTGTTCCTGGGAGGTCACGTGGTCGCCGCGCGCTACAGCTGCACCAAGGAGAAACTGCTGGGACTGCACGGAGACGGTGACGTGGGGACCGGTGAGTCGAAGTCATAACGTGGTGTTCCTGGGAGGTCACGTGGTCGCCGCGCGCTACAGCTGCACCAAGGAGAAACTGCTGGGACTGCACGGAGACGGCGACGTGGGGACCGGTGAGTCGAAGTCATAACGTGGTGTTCCTGGGAGGTCACGTGGTCGCCGCGCGGTACAGCTGCACCAAGGAGAAACTGCTGGGACTGCACGGAGACGGCGACGTGGGGACCGGTGAGTCGAAGTCATAACGTGGTGTTCCTGGGAGGTCACGTGGTCTCCGCGCGGTACAGCTGCACCAAGGAGAAACTGCTGGGACTGCACGGAGACGGAGACGTGGGGACCGGTGAGTCGAAGTCATAACGTGGTGTTCCTGGGAGGTCACGTGGTCGCCGCGCGCTACAGCTGCACCAAGGAGAAACTGCTGGGACTGCACGGAGACGGCGACGTGGGGACCGGTGAGTCGAAGTCATAACGTGGTGTTCCTGGGAGGTCACGTGGTCGCCGCGCGGTACAGCTGCACCAAGGAGAAACTGCTGGGACTGCACGGAGACGGCGACGTGGGGACCGGTGAGTCGAAGTCATAACGTGGTGTTCCTGGGAGGTCACGTGGTCGCCGCGCGGTACAGCTGCACCAAGGAGAAACTGCTGGGACTGCACGGAGACGGCGACGTGGGGACCGGTGAGTCGAAGTCATAACGTGGTGTTCCTGGGAGGTCACGTGGTCGCCGCGCGCTACAGCTGCACCAAGGAGAAACTGCTGGGACTGCACGGAGACGGCGACGTGGGGACCGGTGAGTGGAAGTCATAACGTGGTGTTCCTGGGAGGTCACGTGGTCGCCGCGCGCTACAGCTGCACCAAGGAGAAACTGCTGGGACTGCACGGAGACGGCGACGTGGGGACCGGTGAGTCGAAGTCATAACGTGGTGTTCCTGGGAGGTCACGTGGTCGCCGCGCGCTACAGCTGCACCAAGGAGAAACTGCTGGGACTGCACGGAGACGGCGACGTGGGGACCGGTGAGTCGAAGTCATAACGTGGTGTTCCTGGGAGGTCACGTGGTCGCCGCGCGCTACAGCTGCACCAAGGAGAAACTGCTGGGACTGCACGGAGACGGCGACGTGGGGACCGGTGAGTCGAAGTCATAACGTGGTGTTCCTGGGAGGTCACGTGGTCGCCGCGCGCTACAGCTGCACCAAGGAGAAACTGCTGGGACTGCACGGAGACGGCGACGTGGGGACCGGTGAGTCGAAGTCATAACGTGGTGTTCCTGGGAGGTCACGTGGTCGCCGCGCGCTACAGCTGCACCAAGGAGAAACTGCTGGGACTGCACGGAGACGGCGACGTGGGGACCGGTGAGTCGAAGTCATAACGTGGTGTTCCTGGGAGGTCACGTGGTCGCCGCGCGCTACAGCTGCACCAAGGAGAAACTGCTGGGACTGCACGGAGACGGCGACGTGGGGACCGGTGAGTCGAAGTCATAACGTGGTGTTCCTGGGAGGTCACGTGGTCGCCGCGCGCTACAGCTGCACCAAGGAGAAACTGCTGGGACTGCACGGAGACGGCGACGTGGGGACCGGTGAGTCGAAGTCATAACGTGGTGTTCCTGGGAGGTCACGTGGTCGCCGCGCGCTACAGCTGCACCAAGGAGAAACTGCTGGGACTGCACGGAGACGGCGACGTGGGGACCGGTGAGTCGAAGTCATAACGTGGTGTTCCTGGGAGGTCACGTGTTCGCCGCGCGCTACAGCTGCACCAAGGAGAAACTGCTGGGACTGCACGGAGACGGCGACGTGGGGACCGGTGAGTCGAAGTCATAACGTGGTGTTCCTGGGAGGTCACGTGGTCGCCGCGCGCTACAGCTGCACCAAGGAGAAACTGCTGGGACTGCACGGAGACGGCGACGTGGGGACCGGTGAGTGGAAGTCATAACGTGGTGTTCCTGGGAGGTCACGTGGTCGCCGCGCGCTACAGCTGCACCAAGGAGAAACTGCTGGGACTGCACGGAGACGGCGACGTGGGGACCGGTGAGTCGAAGTCATAACGTGGTGTTCCTGGGAGGTCACGTGGTCGCCGCGCGCTACAGCTGCACCAAGGAGAAACTGCTGGGACTGCACGGAGACGGCGACGTGGGGACCGGTGAGTCGAAGTCATAACGTGGTGTTCCTGGGAGGTCACGTGGTCATACGACGCAGCTGACGTGAACCGTGGATGGTACGCTCTCCGGTGGATGCGCCACACGACGTATACAAATATCTCTCCGGTGGATGCGCCACATGACGTATACAAATATCTCTCCGGTAGATGCGCCACATGACGTATACAAATATATCTCCGGTGGATGCGCCACATGACGTACACAACGCACATATCGATCTGGTCCACGTGAAGGTCCCATCCCCACTGTTTCAGTTTCATTTATTGTTGTGAGAAGTTTACAATATACGTATTAGGTATAACGAATGTTGGTCTAGAAGTGCGTCACCAGGTGGATCGGACATGGTCAAAATTAGAAATCAAGCTCTTGTGAGACAGTCTACACGTTTATTTCAAAGTCACAATAACAATTTTAAAATAACGCAGGATTGATCTGATTTTAAACGGTTAAGTGGAAACGCGGTGAGTTCGGCACAAAGTAGACACGAACCACCGTTCGGCTCAACAGTCGGAATAAAAGTGTCCGTCCTGCGTTCGTATTCCAGAGTTTCCAGTAATAACAAATGACAACGAATGTACGAACGATCGAATGAATGAATGACAGATCCAAAGTAAATGATTCACAGCTCCGAAGCGCCCTCTGTCTACTTTGCACCGACTTCACCCAAGTGATTCACTTGACGTCTCCAAATAAATAGCCGATAGGCGGCGCTTAAAACTAAATTGCAATAACACTAACAGCTGGCGTGAAAATAAATGAACACGGTCACAAACGCACAACACTAGAAGGGCCGCGTCTACAATGCTCCGACAGGTATACTCACATACACTGTTTCACAATTCAATCACTTGCAATAAAGTCATATTTTAATGTCATGCAATTATATATTTTTTTCTTAATGTCATGGATTCTCTCACCCTTCGGGTACAAAACCGCAATAGATTCAATTTGCGAAGATTTTAAATAGTACCCTAAGCCGCCTCTGTGGTCTAGACCACAGAGGTTAAACCACTAGTGGTTCAACCCACGGATTTCAGATCAAGGTCCCGGGTTCGATCCCCAGGGGGAGCAATATTGTGCTTGGTTTGGTTGGTGGTAAGATTTTGTATAAGTCCGCCTGGCTAGCTACCACCATCTTGCCGAATCTTGTCGCCATAGTAACAATTCTTAAAAAAAAATGGTGTTCCGGCATTTAGAGGTAAGATAGCCGGTCCCTCAGTTTATTGAGGATTCCGGGTGAAGTGCGCCTCCACCTTCAGTGAGATGAAGGCCAAGCGCTTCCCCGTCGTAGGTAGATGCACACAGAGTAACTCGGTGTGCGCGTTGTATGAACGTGTCAGTGAAGCTGGCGTCCGCTCTCCCGCAGACTCCAGCGCGGCCGTGAGACTGGCGCTGGGCGAGACGCAGCTGGTCGCCGAGACGAAGGCGTTCCTGGAGACCAACGGAGTGTATCTGGACGCTTTCACTAAGGTGACGTACACGATTAGCTCGTCGTGACCCCGGTATACGGGTAGCTCTAGGTACTGACCGGGATGTATTTTTCAGACGGCGATAACGAGATCGAAAACCTGCATACTCGTCAAAAACTTACCGGCCAACACGGAGAAGGAAGAAATAAAATCACTTTTCGACAAGTTCGGTCACATCGCGAGGTTCCTCATGCCGCCGCACGGCATCAGCGCCCTGGTCGACTTCGTGGAGCCGTTCGAAGCGAAGAAGGCGTTCGGCAAGCTGGCCTACTCGCAGTTCAAACATGTTCCGCTGTACTTGGAATGGGCGCCCGAAAATGTATTCCTCAAACCTGAATCACGTGGTACTACCATTGGAGAATCGGAAGCGCCGCCGCCGACCGCCGCCGTCGAGCCGACCTCCGCCTCCGCCTCCGCTCCCGCGGAGGACGGACACGGAGATGCAGATGGAGACGGAGACGGAGACGGGGACGAGGAGCCACGCAACGATACAACTCTCTTCGTGAAAAATCTCAACTTCACCACTACCGAGGCCCAGTTGAAATCGGTGAGTGATCAGTACCTCTATGTACAGTGCTGTATTCCGACGCGAGGGCGCTAGTGTCGGCCCTTCGCCCTCTGTGGGAGCTCACGGCCTGTCGTGTCACGTGTGTCGGCCTGTGCTTATGGTGACGTTGTGTTTCTGGCGACACTTGCGCTCTTACGGGACACTCTCAGGTACGTGCGAGCTGGACTCGCTCCTATTTGACAAATGTATTAACTTAACGTAATACACGGCTCGGTCTTCATCAAGCAAAAAACGTCTAACTGACAGATATGTAGTCTTATGATTGTAAATGTGATACATAATAACCCTTTGGTATATAATAAAAGGTCTTCACCAATGAAGTTGCAGTTTTGTAGTGCTGGTCATTTCGAATAAAAACTATTTCTGAATATCTATGAATTCTAATTTCAAATTCATTTTATTTTTAATACATGACATGCTATTTTCAAAATCAGTCTTTTGTTTACCTATTAGCGTTATGTTTTCATCCCATTTGGGTCGATTTCGTCATCATGGATACGTTAAAAATTCGATTTTAAAAATAAAGTAATTATGGATTATGAGTACCGACGGGGTAGCAACGCGGCACAGACGGCACGCAACATTAACGACGTATACGGAGAGAACACTACAAACGAACGCATAACCCGTTATTGGTTTACCCGCTTCCGTGCTGGAAATTTCGACCTGAAAAATGCACCCCGTGGTCGTCCGGAAACTTTAGTCGACGATGACGAAATAAAGGCGATTGTGGAAGCTGATGATACTCAGTCTACTGTCGAATTAGCAGCAGCTTTCGAAGTTAGCTTCAAAACTATCTTGATCCATTTGCGTCAAATTGGCAAGGTAAAAAAGCTTGACAAATGGGTGCCCCACGAACAACGCTTGTTTGTACCTATTCCTACTATGGCAGTAGTAACAGCTACTGCATCCGTCCTAGTTTCTTAACGAGTAGGTATTTCAATTAATGTAGTAAGGTCGTAAGTGTTGTTCGGTGAATGTTTCGTCTCGTTTGCAGCATTTCTCATCGTGCGGTAAGATACGGAGCGCGACCGTCGCCCGCAAGAAGGATCCGAAGCACCCTGGGCGGCTGCTGTCGATGGGGTTCGGGTTCGTGCAGTTCTCGCGGCCGCAGCACGCCGGCGACGCTCTGAAGCTGCTGCAGAGCTCCACGCTGGACGGGAAGTCGCTACAACTCAAACGTTCCGAGAGGACGAATACGTGAGTCTTTTTATATTCTAAATATATTTATTGCTACTTCAACAGAATTCAAGTTAATACAGAAATATATCTAGGTAAAATAATATATTTTTTTGTCTATGTAAAGAGGATTCACTTAAGTACTCAAATGTCAACGATTCCCAGACTAAGCAGGGCCTGTATCGCGGGAACCGATATAATTAACAGGTAACGAGTAAAAGAGCTACAATTGACTGTCAAACTATTATACAAAATAACATTTTAAAGAAACGAAATAATATACAAACAATAAAAAGTAAAGATTATAAATGAACTTAATAAAAATAATGTAAAATCAGACAATGAAAAAGAAAACAAACTAAAAAGGCATTCTTTAGGAGACTTAACAGAGGATCTTCGGTTTCATCGTATGATAGAGTCAGTAACCAGTTTAGAGCAGCGGATATTAATTGGGCGACGGATAAAGATTTATAGTCAATGCAAAAGTGTTTGATAACCCTATCATTTGCCCAGCGTTTCGAAGATCATATAAAATGTTTTGTTTATAACAAAACATTTTATATGATCTTCGAAACGCTGGGCAAATGTCGTAACTGGCGGAACTACAATTTTGTTTGAATGGCGTTGGCTGGGTGAATAATATTTTTGCAATAATGAGTTTGGTGAGTGTACTTTGAAACAAATTTTTAGAAGGAACAGCTTTCTTACTGAAAGTACACCACTCTCCTTATGGACCAGGTCTGTCGAGTATCTTCGGGGCTTTTTAAACATGGTTTTTAAAACAGACCGTTATGCTTGTTCAACCTGAATTAGGAATGTTTTTCCGGCGGAACCCCAAGCGTTAAGGCAGTACGTGAGTAATGACTGACACAGGGCGTAGTAGACTGTCATTAAAGTTTCAAACTCTGCCGCCTCACGTAGTTGCTTCATCACGTGAACTACCTTTCGTACTCTGCCAGAGACAGCTTCAATGTGCTTCTTAAAGGAGAGCTTCTCATCTACTATGACACCTAAATATTTTAGTGACACAGAGACACAGACCTAACGAGCTCTTCGCAGCTACAGCCCTGGCTTTGATATAGTATGCACAGTTGTTCGTATGTATTTTAAGGCATGGCAGGGAAAGAGGGGGTTCCGATGCTTTGGTTTTGTAGAAACAGGTGTACCTGGTTTTTTTTGTGTTTAAGGTTAGCAAATTACTTTGTAACCACAGCTTCCGCAGAAGAAAAAGCTGCCGTCCACGTCGTCCCACAAAATAGTAAGGCCGTGTCATCCGCATAGTACAAAGCACCCATGTTGGTTATAGGTAGATCCAGTAAGTGGTTGATGCACAGAATGAACAGCGTTGGGCCAAGGAGAGGGCCATTGAGGGACACTGATGAATGCACCGACTTTGACACGCTGTCTCCGCTCATTAAGATAGCTGTTAAACCAGTCTAGTGCACAACCACGAATGCCCAGGAACTCCAGCTTTCTCAAAAGAATCGGAGTGGAGACAGTATCAAAAGCCTTTGCCAGATCCAGGAACACGCCAACGGAGCATTGTTTATTATCTAGTTGTAAATAAAATATTTAGCTAGCCTATTGTTTACTAATTTCTCTAAGAGCTTTGAGATAGCGCACAAAAGAGAGATGGGGCGATACTTGTCAACTAGATCTTTTACAGTTTCCAGACATCAGGAAACACACCCGCAGATAAATTCTCGATAAATATCATGGTCAGGGGTTCGACAATTGATTTACAAAGGACTTTTAGAGTTTATTAGCGTGTTACTTATACCGTTGATTCCTGGAGCTTGGTCATTCGAGAGGCCTATGTTTAGATTCTCGACTTCTCTAAAATCGGTTGGTTCCATGAAGAACGAATCAACGTGTGAGTCTTGAATCAGGATAGCTCTAGTTAGCGCGTCTTCAGATTGTGCACAGGTTTAGCAGGTTTTGTTTGCTTCTCTGTCCTGTGGATGTGAAGTGCGAGTTACATATGCCAGCGAGAGTTAACAGTTCCGTAGGTTCCGCTTTAACGGCGTTCATATGGCATACCGATTTTAGAGTCTTACATAACTTAGGGTTATTTTAATTTTCACATTCAAGTTTAAATTTACGTATGAGTGTAGAGAAAAAAAATCGGTACCGAGTGAGGCTGCTGATGTCGTTATCAGGATCCATCCTTACTTGCATGTGCAACCTGTCTCGCTGACGCATGCATCGCATTAGTCCTGGGGAATTCCAGGGCTTTAGATTGAATTTAGACCTAGATAACCTTACACTTCGCGTGTGCTTATTGATAATTGCTGTAAATACCGAAATAAAAGCATTCGCTAACTCATTTACGCCGCTTAAGCCACCTAAAATATCCGTCCAGTTAGCCTCCTCCATCTCTTTCTTAATAGCGTCAACGTCTCTTTTTAGAGTAAGCCGACTAGGTTTCGGGGGCTTATCCGATTTCAGAACAATTCCTAAGATAGCAACGTAGTGATCAGTTATCTCGGTTTTGCACAGTACGCCTACACTCGAGTGATGTTGCTTACCCCTGACGTATATATATGGTCTAAGCACGAGGAACTTCTAGTTGGCTGAGTGATCGCCGGTAAAAAAACATTTTCGGCCATAAAACACAGATTATTGGAGAAAGTATCTAGAATATTGGTGTTTATGTTACCAGCTATAATTAACGGTTCAGAATATACGCTTTCAAAGTAAGATTCTAGTAAATTTAAAAAACGGTCGATGTTTAAAAATGAAGGTGATCGTTAAATTCCAAGCATGACTACATCGGCACCAACTTTAATTTATAAGCTATCAGCATCATCGATATTGGGTTCAGACACAGTTGCATTAAGCGTATTTATAATATAAACACCGCTGTTTTGGCTATGGGCTCTTTCAGTATGATAAGCGGTATAGCCCGATATTTGAGAAATCACATTATTACAAGAACTCAACCAACATTCAGTGAGAATGATTTAACCGCCTCTGTGGTCTAGTGGTTCAACCCACCGATTTCAGATAGTCCCCATGGGGACTACAATATATTGTGCTTGGTTTGGTTGGTGGTAGGACTTTGTTTAAGTCCGCCTGGCTAGCTACCACCATCTTACCTAATTCTGTCGCCAAAATATACAAAATACAATTCTAAAATTGTTGTGTTCCTGCATTTAGAGGTAAGATAGCCAGTTCCTCAGTTTGTTGAAACAGGTGGCGCGTATTTCGAAAAAGATTCGCACTGCTCGGGATCCAACAGGGTCTTGCATATTATGCCGACGGTGTCTATGTCGTCTCCCATCCTGCTAATAGGGGGGACTTTATCTAAGCTCTACTGTTATCGGGACGAGGTTGCAAACACGCGGTCTAGATCGCCTTCTTTCATACGCAAAGACAGCCGCAGATCCCTCCCACTGCCTGATGTAGATCGCTCCATTATAGCACCAACAGTGTTTTTTTTAGGTGATTGAAGGCAAAATGTTCTTGTGGACTTTTGATGCTTTAAGCAGCTGATCTCTTTTATTTCTTAGTACAGCTGGTTTCCGAGATCTGACTCTAGAGAGCCGGTCCACCTCTTTCTCGTCGAGCTCAACTCCCACCTTCCGTGCGGCCACCTGTATAGTGTGGCGCAGGTTTTCTCTTCCAGGTATTTTTCCGCTCAGCAGAAATAGCGTCGGTGTTTGTGTTAGCGCATTGAGAACAAAATTATTAGTCACTTGGTGTATCGGTCGGTACACGAGTGTTACGAGTCTATCTTTCGTCTGCTTACGGGAACCTGCACAAGTGTCTCACTAAGACAAGCCGCGAAAGTGCCGTCAGCGTCCGTTGTGTGCCAACGGTGTGCGCTCTGCCGTTGCCGTGACTAAGTTACAATTACTTGTAATAATCGACTTAGTCTCACGTACACTCATACACTGTTTAATTATGGTATTATTGCAGGACTTACGTTTATATATCACTTAAACAATAGACGTTGCTGAAACTGGTTAAAAATCTATTTTGATTGTGGAGTGAATTGGCAAAATGTTGACCGTCGAACTGAGGCGTCAAAGATGAAACGACGAAAACGTTGTCGATATGGTACGATATTGTCCTTGGTTCGGTTGATGGTAGGACTTTGTCTAAGTCCATCTGGCTAGCTACCACCATCTCACCTGAGTCTACCGCTATAAAAGCAACTGTAAAATGTTGTGTTCCAGCACAACAGAGGCTGGGGGGTAAGATTCCTGACGGTTGAGGGTTCGCTTCCTTCGAAGTGATCGTAACATGAAACCGAGTGAGATGCAGGCAAAGCGTCGTGACATCTCCGCAGGTAGCGCGCGCTGCGATTTATGACTATGTTTATTTCACAGGAACGAAGTTCAGACATCAAAGAAAAATATCAAAGACGCAAAACAAAATGGCACTAAAATACTTGTTCGAAATGTTCCATTCCAAGCTAACAGAAACGAGCTACATCAAATTTTCAGGTACCTACACTATTATATATTCAGGTACCTACACTATTATATATTTAGGTACCGACACTATTCTATATTAATTGCAGGACTTTTGGCGAAATCAAAACACTACGACTACCGAAGAAACTGAGTCCCGGGGCGGAACAGCATCGCGGCTTCGCCTTCGTCGATTACCTCTCCAAGGCTGATGCCAAGGTTTGTTGAACCATTCCACCATAACTTGTATCGAACACGGTAAAGTGACGTCACCTGAACTACTTACAAACTATATGCGACATTTGTCAACCTCCGAGTTAGTACTTGTATATTCATTTTATTTAGTGTATAACCATCCTGATAAGATCCCTCTTGCGTAGTAATCTCGTTGTACACAGAGCTCACATTACATTTTATGGGTAGGTTACTTTTGAAGCCTTCATTTTTAACCGACTTCAAAAAAAGGAGGAGGTTCGCAATTCGGCTGTTTGTGTTTTTTGTTTGTTTGTTACTCGATTTCTCCCTCAATTCGAAATAGATTTTGATGATTCTTGTTATTTGGTAGGCCATACTTTCGAGATGGTCCTATAGAAATTTAATAAAAATCGGTACAGTAGTTTGGTTTTTATATCAAAATAACTGGAAAAAATGTGTCATCCAAGTAAACGAAATTGCGTATTCTGCTTTCCTGTGGTGTTTACGGTCACTAGAGTAGATCTATTGAACTGTTTACCTTCCAGTATCATCATCATCATTATCAGGGTTTTGTCATAATCACCATGCTTGGCAGGCGTGTTGTTGGTCGCAGTAATGATCATTACATAGTAGTTATTGGTTATATTACGTAGATAATTATCGAAAAGTCATGTTAGGAGTTAGGTATGTGCTAGATTTAGAAAAAAATAAGTTCTGCATTCAAGAAAAACTATTTTTTACTATAGTTTTTCTGGAAAAGTGAGTTTTAGATTTTTTTTTAAATCGAGCACGTAACTCCGAACATGACTTTTCGATAACTCTCACGGTTTCATCCCTTTAGAGGGGGAGAGGCGAGATATGAAGCTTACACGATCTAATGCCGATGATTCACTAAAATCATTAATAATTATACAAACGTTTCATTCAAATGCGTGATGTACGTTCAACAGACAGACAGATATATGTGAATGTACAGATTTGAACCCGCTACATTTTTATTGTATGTATAGACAAGGGGAGGTGGCTTCATTCCCTTTTTTGGTTGATTCTATTTGTGTCTGTACGGCGCTGTGTGTCGGTGGCGAACCGCAAGCTTGTGTCGGCGGCGCTAGTCGCTACTTCTACCTACTAACGATAGATCGATCGATCCACCTAAATGCTTCGGAAACGATCATTCATTACAATTCATTGAATGACATAACCCTCCTGATTTCATAAAAACAGTTAAATTAGTATTTTATTATCCGGTATAAGTATAAGTTTTGTGCGTTTGATAGATTATAATTTAAATTAGATAAAATACATCGAACTAGTCACCATTTCTTTTTGTTTATGTAATAATACATATTTATCTTGAAGGAAACTCACTGTATTTATTCAATTGCCAATTGTCATCGACACAACAAATGTCAATGTCAACTTTTAGTGTCAAACTTCAATAATCATAAGCTTGAAGTTAGTTTTAGAACAATGCCATCGTGAAATTCAAATCTTGTTTCCGGAAAAAAAAATGACGTCTTATTTAGTAAAAAAACGAACTATCCGTTACCTCTTAAACAGTAAACACAGCACATAACATTTTACAAAAATGCTTATCATAAGTTTGACACTAAAAGTTGACATTGACATTAGTTGTGTCGATGACAATTGGTAATTGAATAAATACAGTGAGTTTCCTTCAAGTGAAATATATACTCGTATAATTACATAAACACAAAGAAATGATGACTAGTTCGATGTATTTTATCTAATTTAAATAATAATCTATCACGTTCCACTCGTATGGATAATAATAATACTAAATTGTGATACGTCGGTACAGATGGCGTTTGAAGCGCTCTGCCAATCTACTCATGTTTACGGAAGAAGACTGGTGTTGGAATGGGCTGACCGCTCTGATGAGGATGAAGACATCGCTCTGCTCCGGAAACGGACGGCAGACGCGTTCAACGCGGAACTTCCTGGTGGAAAGAAGACCAGGAAGGGAGCCGTCGACGCAGATACCTTTGTGGTGTAGGAACACATCGTTATCTGTTCCTCATAAAACTAAACAATTTACATGTTTCGTGTTTCATTTATACTACCTACCTAGGTACATCATTCCGTTTGGTACTCACTAAGTAAGTGTACCTACCTTCTGCATCATATGGACGCTGGTGGTCAAGTTGACAATATTTACCCTGACTTTAGTGAAGCGTTTGATAGAATAGACCACCGGTTGCTCTCACAGAAACTTCTAAAGGCGGGAATTATTTATAGATGGTTCACCTCCTACATTCAAAATAGATCCCAGGTTGTGGTTCTTAATGGGTTCTCTTTCTCTAGTTGTACTCGTATATAGTAGTATACAGCGCAGATTTCTGCGATATCTGCAATTTAAATGCAATAGCTTTGCCCGTGATTATTCAGCTAAATGTAAAAGACACCACATACCTACTTCCCTTACAGGAGAGACGATTGATTGCTGACCTAGTTAGTACTCCTTTGATAGCTAACTGATTCAGGCGTCACTTTGCGGAGATTCATATTTCAAAATAAAATCTGAAAACAGAAAAAATATTGAGTAACAAATCCGTCAAATCTCTGTGAAAAAATCAAATCGACACGTGTTACGCCTCTACACGAGGCATCCACAGGAAAAAATAGTCTTGCTGCTGACTGACGAGCCCTCGTGTGTCGTGCTACCGCTCCGAGCTCTGCGCTGCAAGTGAAACTCGTCCTTTTTTTTATTTTATTTTTTTGAAAGTACACTACGCTGGCCTGGTTCTAACCCTGGAAGGCGACAGCTTTGCGCGGACCTGGCTGGCGCTGAAGGCGCGAGCCCAAAAAATGTTTTTTGAGGCAACAAGCGCAAGGGCACCACTTGGGTGCGGACCTCGGCTTGGGCTGTTGCCGTTTGGTGGGGAAGGATAGGAATGGCCGAAGGCGATACCGAGGGTAACGCTTTGAGGCGGAAAGGTTCATCGACTCCGCCGGCGGAAAGGTTCATCGACTCGGTCGATGAACCGGATAATATAAATAATAATGTCATTATGGGGCGGACGCGGACTTTGTAAAGTGTCACCTTATTTCTAAGGGACATTTTACTTTTTGCGTTGATCATGGGGCCTAGTCTGCCTAGGATGTAAAAGGTACGGTTACGCACCGTCCTAATATGTGCTTTAAAGTTTAGACGGCTGTCAATTTCGACGCCCAGATAGCGGGCGGAAGGGACTCAGGGTATGGGTTTACCAAGAGAACGACACAACAGTGTCGGGTTTATGGAGGTAATTCATTGAAAAGAGCACGGCTGCGCTTTTCGTAGGATTAACCTCAATTCTCCACTTTCGGAACCACTCTCCTAGGGTGGTGAGGGCGAAGTTCAGTCTCATACAGTTCCGATCGGAATTATACAATCATCATTTGTGTCATCCGCAAAGAGGGCTAGTTCTACCAGATTGGTACGGGGATATCGCTGGTGTACCTACAGCGTAAATAGAAGGGAGCGAGAACGACCCTGGGCGACTCCGGCTCGGATTGGTCTGGGGGCAGAGAGCGATCCTTCGACTCGATAGTGAAAGCTTCCACTGTGGAGGGAGTCTCGTATAATTCAAATTCATAACTGTTTATTTCGGACAACTTAGATAAATAAAGGTTAGTAGCACATAATATAGATAAAAAACAAAGGAGAGGGAGTTAGTAAGACACAATTAAAATAAAATAAAAATAATAAAAGAAGACACTGATTTACAGAGCGATCACCAGAGTACCGAACAGTTTTCTGGGATCACTCTGTGTACCAGGCTAGCCCACATCGGTGACGTGTACCTACCCGCTATAGTTTTCAGGATGCTGTTTTGGCTGTCTCGAATTCTACGAATCAGGGATGCAGATTTTTTGCGAACAAGAGCTTTAAAGCCATCTGTTTGGTATGCAGCAAACATCCCCGAAGCACTGCAGATGCGAGGCAGCCCCAACATCATCCTGAAAATATTATTATACTGAATGCGTGTAGGGTGGTCAGCGAGTTTTTAGTGTACCTACTTGAACCACAGGCTTCCCGTGTACATATTCAGACAGTAGGCTTTAAAAGGAGTTATTTTTACTTGTTCCGAACAACACCGAAAACCTTCAGGCTAGCATATTACCCCTAACTGCTAGCGACCTACGCTCCCTCTCAATATCAGCATCGCCCTTAAGGTCGTCGGCGATGAAATGTCCCAGATAGGTACTTAAACTGAGTTACTCTTTTAACGTTCATGCCATTAAGGGTTACATTATATGTGTTGTTATCGGGTCCTTTTCCGACGGCCATAAAGACCATGTATTCTGTTTTCATTAGGTACATCATAAACAAGTCCATGTTCTGCAGCATAAACGTTCACAGACTTTCAACATCTCTTGCAGACCACCCACTGTCGGGCAGAGCAGCACCATATCATCCGCATAACTAATATTATTAATACCTACGCCATCTATTCATGTCTAATGAGTACGAGTCTGTCTGGTAGTCCAAACTCAAATAGCTTGTAGATCAAGCCATTGTGCCAAACTTTGTCGAATGCTTTCGCTAGGTACATCAAGGAATACGGCTCCCGTATGAGCGGGCCAGCACGCATTGCGCTTTTCTAGGATGTGTTCCGTGATGCGGAGCACTTGTTGGAGGCACGAGTGTCTAGCTCGAAAGCCAAAATGCTCGTTGGGAAGGAGCTTGAGATCAGAGACGATTCGTAAGGAGTAGCTCATAGATTTTACTTAGCGTTAACTCGCTACGTAAAATCTAGGCTGATTGGACGTTAACTGGAGGGGACTCTAGGGTCCTTACCTGGCTTATGAATCCCAATAACATGGGCGCACTTCCAAGCGTTCCATAAACTTTCACTGAGATCGGTTGAAATAATGTTATCTTCTTTGTCCGAAAATACCCTTTATTTTCTTAGGCACTACCGCTTGGCACTATTACTCGAGTATAGAAAAATTTTACTTTCCCCTGCCGCTGCTATTCTTATTGGCTGAGATTAAACGCATACTATCAAAATTTCCTGTGGATTACCTCATTACCAATGGCACGACTAAGTATATCAAA
Source organism: Venusia cambrica (assembly GCA_951394065.1). NCBI lineage: Eukaryota > Metazoa > Arthropoda > Insecta > Lepidoptera > Geometridae > Venusia > Venusia cambrica. Next base: position 145,361 of record OX596056.1, read on the forward strand.
GCAAGATAAACAAAATATTTATTTTTCAATAATTTATAAAAACAAAAGTTTAACAAAATCAAGTTTACATGTATTCTATGTAAAACATTGTCCTTTTCTTAATTAGATACTACATCGCATTAAAAACAAAAGTTATCTCCTATAACAAAAATAAGTTAAAACATAAACAAACACACTAGGTGGTAGGACATTTTTGGTACAGAACCCTAAAAAAAACATTATCGCAACTTCTCCAACGCGTTACCTACCGTTAATTCTCCATTGATAAATTGAAGTAGAATAGTAGTTATTATAAATATGCATTATAACTCGGTCTTGTCATCCTCCCTCGCTACGCTCGGGAGTATAACAACCTCGTATATAATGGGATGGTTTAGTCCCTTGTAAAACACTCTACTTTTCACTTCGATTGCGAGAAAATAAAACAATTCAAAATTAAACAATTTACAGTAATTTTATTAAAAATTAAATTTGCAGTTAGAGCAATTTTGAATGTTTAGTGATATGTTTTTCCCGGGAAATTTTATTTCGGTTCTCTGTGATTGGGATGTGATAATATTTTGAGTTGATTGTTGTGGAGTAAAAGTTGGAGATACTCGACTCATGCTTGAGTTTCCTGCATTATTAAGATCCGAGTGCGGCTTCAGCTGAGTTGACATATTTATCCAATCCCGCGATGTAGATGCTTGGTAGAATATTGATTCCTTCCGTAATCCGCTGCGTGACGTGATACTTGTTTTGTATAGAGTCCTCTATATAACCTTCAGCCACTTGATCGGACCTCAATCCACCGTGCAGTTTTAATGTCGTTATATTCGCACCAGAGTCCGCCAGCAGAGTCGCGGATGTTCTGCGGAAACAATGGCCCGTGTAGAGTTCCGGAATTTGGTAAATTTAGATAAGTGGCAATATCTTTAGGCATGTTACCAAATTTATTTTTGCCTATGACTTGCCTTGTGCATTTACCATTTTGATAATTTAGGAAAAATCTTCTCGTTGAAACATTAGTGGGACGTAACACCTGATAGGCTTTAACTATATTAAGGTATTCTCCACTGATGACAAATTTAGTGTTCGGCAGACTCACAGCTTGTAGGTTTGTATCCGTTTCTACGTTTTCTAGCGTTATATTAGCAAGCTCTATTCCTCTGCATGCACCGCTGATTCCATAAATTAAAGCAACCTGTTGAACAAAAAAATAAGTGTGTTAATAATCGTAATCACCTAGGTACCTGTATGATACCATGATACTAAAATAGTTTTCATTTAAAAAAAAAAAGATTGACGGAGCACCAAGTCGAGTTTTTATGAAAGAGACCGAATGCTTTGTATGGGCTGATGATTTTAGACAAAAATTAAAAAGAAAAAAACTTTTCATCCCACCATCTCGGAAAGAGTATTATTACTATTCGTTATCTGAGTGCAAAAGCCGTTTTTATCCGCTAGAGGTTAAAGTAAAATTGAATTTAGAACATCGTTTGCACTAAGTTTGTGAATTCAAAACATCAATAAACCTATTTACTTCTACCTCCATGGTGCCGAATTCATCATACCTACAACCTTTTCTAATTTGTTAAAAACTCGAAATCGGAACCTTCTTGGTGTACCTATTACTTGTAAAGGCATCGTAGGAGCCATTACACTGAAAGAGCCTCAGTCAGATCCTTGGACTGGCCCTTCTACATCAAAAATGAGTCATTACTAAACACCTAACCATCGCCCTCTCATGCCAACATTTACGCCAAGGGAATCCGATGAATCGGTACAACTATTAAGTATGACAGATAGTTTACCGAAAAACAGTACACAAGTGACTAACACCAATATTACCTACAGTACCAAACAAAAATATTACACTCAATTTAAATAACTGTAGCAACGTTACTTTAAAATTTTCTTAATTATACCTTAGTATTATTTTGTTTATATAACAAATAACTATTTTAGCCCTAGGTATTAAACTCGAGTTTTAGGCCCGCTAAGCTACACTATTATGATACACTTTTTGAGCAAGAGAAGTGAAAAAGTACATTATAGGAACGATTATTTTGTATTTTAGCTAACAGATTTTAGCTAAAATTATTATTGATTTGACAAATTAAACCTTCTAGTAAGGGATTGTCTCATTAGCAGCCCAGGCTTTTCGACGATTTTCCTCTGTTAGTGAAAGCGCTTTTCGTTCTTTGCGATTGCAACCTTCTGCTATGTTGCCTCATCTGTGTCTAGAGCTGAGGTCATTGTCACGAGTTAAGAAACAGCTGATTTTAGGGTAGTCTCAACTCAAAAAACCAGCTGTTGGTATCAGAACTTTGATCCTGTTTTATCAAAAACTTTGAACCAAAATTCATAAAGTCGTAAAACAAACTTTGTTCCCCGAGTATGGTCGGATAACCCCGTTTCGGCATAGTACACATATTCTGTTACAGGTTGTAGACCCTCCCGAGGAAGTCGCTACATTCGACAAAGGGATTGTACCACGCGATGGACGGGTAGCAGCTCATCCATCTAAGAATCTTACCTACCTTACACGAATACTTCGATCACTAACTCATCTGCCAAACGGGGTTATTAGGGCAAATCCTCTCCTTTCTCCTGTTGGGATATGGGTAGCAGCATACACCGGTATACCTCGAACAACTCGCCTGAAAAGCGTGGTATGCTAGTTATGGCAACGGTCCCCGTTCCGGTCCCTTGTTCTCTTTGAGACGAGAGTTTTGAGATACGTGACGTTGGAGACACTCGAGTAGGTACCGAGTTATCCGGGCAGGTTCTCTCCATCGTAGATCTTATCCTTGTCTGAGGAAATCAAGAAAAGATTTCTCAAGGAGGCTGATGTCAGATGATGAATCTGAAATCTTATTAAGTTGGGAAATCCGGCACTGTATGTATGTTTGTGACGGCATAACTCTCGTAGGGTTTCCCGATTTTAATGAAAATAAAACTGTTTAGAGATAACGTAAATAGAATTTTATTGACGCGGGTAAGATCAATTCTAAATTTGGAACATGCAGAGAATATACCTAATATGACACATCAATCGGTAGGTATAAGGATTTTTTTGTCACTAGGGTAGTTTTTGAGAAACAGGGGTAGGTATTAAGTAAGACAAGAATATTTTTGGGGTGTCATTTGAAAGAGTAGGTATTGACTACACATAAAACTTTTTTATAAGGGTGGTTTTTGTACGTTCAGGGGATTCGTTAATAGGGTAGGTAAAACGCTTGGTTTTTCTTGTAGGATAGACGTTATAGATATTGATCTTAAAGGGGGACTTCACAATTAACTTATTTTTGATTTGCCGAAACTGTAGGTATTACTTATATTTTACTGTACCTATTTAAATTAAGGGCTGCAAAAGGGAAAATAATGTGTGAAAACGTGATACTTACGTATGACGTATATCATATAAAATGGGGATTGTGACTGCAGATATCAAAATTTGTTTATATTTGTCCTTACCTGTGTTATGGTGATTTTAAAGATGAAGGGACAAAGGATGATCATCAGGTTTTGTAAGGTACCTACCTACCTATTCGGAATCTCAATAAAACTGTCTATTAGATTTATTTTTGGTCGATAAAATCCAAGACTTACATTATTGTTGTCCACTACAATGTGAAAGGAAAGAACTACTTCCAAAACTGTCAAGTTTGGGCATTGTTACTACGCTTTGCAGACAGATTGGAGCTCACAGTTAAAATTTTGTTTAGGTAGGCAGGTAGGTAGGTACTCATACACATAAAATTACACTTAAAAGCGGCTGCCTTTTTGGTGAAGACCCATGAGGTGTAGATTTTTAAAACACGGCTATACTTAGGCAACGGTTTTGAGAGCACTTTTCAAATCTTTTTCATATAATGGGTGACATATCAACTTGTTTGCTAGCCACCTACCCTTCCATGACGTTTACGTCGGTGGTTTGGTGCTATGAACTAATTTCTGGCTTTGCATAGAATGAGCAACGATAGAGAGCCTCGAACACTCGTGAATAAAGAAAGATTGAAACATATAAAAAGCCCTGAAGTAAAGTGAAATAAAAGCACTCTTTTATCGTTTGTAAATAACCTATAGGTACCTACGTTCTATTTGAGAAATAATCTCAGTGGTTCATATATTTTTTTTGTACGAAGGGGATGCGCTTGGCCTTAATCTCACCTGGTTAGGCTCAAGTTAACATAAAGCCAAAGGTGGAAGTGCACTTCAACCGGAATCCTCAACAGACTGAATAACTAGCTATCTTACCTCTAAATGCCGGAACACAACAATTTAGAATTGTTGTTACCTATGGAGACAGACTTAGGTGAGATGGTAGAAGCTAGCCAGGCGGACTGTTCAAAGTTCCAATAACAACCGATCCAAGCCAATAGCTAGACCACAGAGGCGGTAGTTAGGTAGTACCTACCAAACTCAAACCAGACAACGAGATCTCAGTTCGGGGCGAACTACTAGTATATATATTTAAATAAACTGCCCTGAACCTGAACCATACACAGCACACCATCAAAGACCACATCCAAAATAGTGCACAAACAAATCTTAAAACTATATTTGTATGCTGACTTTAGTATAGGAGGTACTCGTACCTACTTATTAAAGACTGCATCAGGCAGCATGCCTTATTTATTTTCCATTTTTATGAGCATAAAAATTAGAAATGTTTACTTGTAAATATTAAATGTACAGACACAGATTTTCTACGATTTTATTAACATAGATTATTAGGCATGGGGAAGGATGTCACATTTAAGTTTTGCAAGATCTCTAGATTCAGAAAGGTACAATAAAACACCTCCCTCCTACTTTAGCTATTACCTAGTACTTACTACATGTACACATACAATTAGAGATACATTTTTTTACATATTTATTACAATTAATAGTTGCTTTATCCAGAAGACCGGAAATAGAATAAGCATATTTACATAGGAAGGTACCTAATGTAAATATATGAATTCTAGAAATTTCTTTTGAGTTACTTGAATATCATGAATAATTAAAGCATATCAAAAGTACTAGGTAGGTACCTACCTAAATTCCTAACTAAAAAATGCAATTTTACATCTGGTTTGAGGAAAACATTATTCAACTAATAATTTTTTATTTCTTGTTTTTCATGTTTGTGTAACATTAACAAAAATACTAGCTACAGCTTCTGGGTCATAAATATTGTAACATAGGTAACTAAACCAAACTTCAGAGTATTCATCAAATGCTAAATATGATTGAGAAAGAAAACATACATTTCCAAGTTTTGAAAACATTTGAACACTAACAGGAATGTGTCAATAGTCAATTTTTTTAAATACAATGAATTTGTAAAACATGTTACTCACCGAGTTAAGTAAACAAAAAAGCATTTTTATGTAATGTATATAATGTTAACAAACATTAGAACCATCATGTTCCAGGCCATGACTTATTCAACATCCATACAAACTAACATCTTAACTTCCTTCAATCAATCTTAACTGTTGAATAAATCTTTCTAACAAATAAGCTAGTTCCCAAATAGCCAACGGTGCCACAAATTATTCCCAGAGCCAAACTGAACAGAGCCATATATCCAAAATAGAAAGTTGTTTGAAACAGACCATACATCTTAGTCTTGAACAGGAAGTAGTAGAATGAATATGTGTATACATAAAGAGCTGTGCTGCCGGCCGAGAGGAAACTGGTCCATTGCCAGCGATAGTCCTCCGCATTCAACAAGAAGTAAGTGCACACAATAGTTACACAGACTGTGACAACCATGAGAATCAAGAAGACAAGCAACATAAATCCATACACATAGTAAATTTTATAAGCCCAGAATGAAGTAAATATAAAATACATTTCAATAAAGATGGATCCAAAAGGCAGAATACCTCCGACAGCAATGATTACGGTTGGTTCCATGAACCATTTCTTTTCAGGAATCGGACGGGGTACAGCATTAATACGGCAAGGGTAGTCAGGTTGGCCAGCCAAGTTTCTTCCTAGAACTGTGCCCACTAAAGTGAGGGGCAATATCACAAAAGTGCAGATAGACATAACAGCAACCATGCTGCCAAAAGGAATAGCCCGGGATGCATGGTAATACATTGCAATGAAGTTGATAAAAAATGCAGTTCCACAGACTAGCACTGGTAAGAAGAATGCAGATAGGAGCATCTGTTTGATCCACAACTTGCCACCCATCCTCGCATACAGAGATCCTCCAAAGTAGCCGTTAACTGGAGAGGTTGCTGCATAGATGAAGATAGCTGTGGATAGCAAAGAACCTCTCTCTGTATAAAGTTCACCAAAAATGGTAAATATGATAACAGCTAAAGTGACCACAGTAAGCTGATAGCCAGACCCAACAAGAGCCGAGAACAGACTGAGGTGTGGCACAGGTCTGAATACATCCCCATGAACTTGCTTCCAACCATATTCATCACCTAGATCCTTCTCCAAGTCATCAAGATCATCATCTTTCGAGTATCTTGCATAATCTTTACGCAGTGTTCTCATTAGAATCATAGAAACCAGACCAACAAGGAAAATAACCATCATGAAACTGTTGAAGATGGAGAACCAATGAATCCTGTGCTGGAAGAAGTTAGGATCTAAATACTTATCAAATCTATCTTCATAATTGATGTTACTCTTCTTCCAATTGACTTCATATGTAAATGGAAGTTTGGAATCGGCAGTGAGACGTTCCTTGTTTTCGGTGGTGAGATTTACTTCGACAATCCTGTTCCCGTTGTAACCAATATCGAATTTCTTGTGCGTCCAAATATAGAAGTGATCACCATCAATTTCGCCAACGGTCCCCCAAATCGGTAGGTCATCTATATACATCTGATACCAGTAGTGGTTCTTTACGGCATAAACTAGGGCTTTGTAAGACTGGTCGTTAAGTTCTATGGCACAAAATTGCTGTGCCGGTGCGTTATCTTTATACGTGATGTCGAGGCCACTGAACTCCAGTTCCACACCTTGAAGCGCTTCCGACAAGGTTTCATGGTAATGTCCAATAGTAACTTTGGTTCCGACGCAGAAAGGCAGCGAGAAATATGCGTATGTTTCTTGACGATTGTGGTACGGACCGACAGTGTTCATCCATAGCACTACTTGCTCCCCATTCTTGTACGAATGATTATGCTCGTCACAATTTACTATAGTCCATGAGATCAACAAAATATAGAGAGATTTCATGTTAGACTTCTTTTTTTGGAATTTCAAACGAACTACTTTACTCTAAAATAAACATACACGTATGTAAAATACCGAAGTCAGTAAGGTACACAGAACACTAATATCATTTTTTTTTTTTTAATGGCAATCGGCTTAACCATTTTGCCAGTGTCACGTCATTTTGTTCAATATTAAAATAGGACAAAAAAAATGTAAAGATTTTTTGAAATAAAAATATAACAAAACCAGTTTATAATTTTATGACATTTGAATTTATGAAATTTACTAGAAAATTATAAATAGTTGCACCAATATCCTATTAAGGTACGTAAGGTAAAGGTACGGATCAATCAAAGAGTATAGTAGACTCATAGGCATTAGGCTCTATAGTACCTTTAATGCTTAGTGGTATAGTGTAGAATCCAGCAGGCCCCGTAAAGTCTGAACAATTTAACCATAGAATTACCTACCTACAAATACTACGCGACGGGTTTTTAATGGGGCCGATGACGTTCAAATTGCTTAAACTGGTGTGGCTGGCTGGATGTATTTGGGACTGGGATGGGATGGGATGCATATTGCTAGGGATGTGACTTGTTGATATAAAACCTATTACCAATCACCAATAACCAACATGTATATAGCTGCATAACGATTGACTCATTGATTTGATTGACATGGTTGTTTGACCTGATGCAGATGATGAGTGAATGAGGTACTGTATACGTATCAGCAGGGAATTTATCAGTGAGACGAGGAAAAATCCTAAATTTTACACGTTTCAAAGTAAAAGTAGTAGTAAACTTGAAATTACTGAAAAATTACCCGAAAAAATGCTAAATTTAGTATTGCAATTTTGAATAAAAAAATGTAAATCGTTCAAAAATTTCTAAGTTTGCATAGAAAATTAGCATACCAGATGTGGCAATTTCAAGCTAAATGTATAAAGATTTTCAAACAATTATGTCAATGCAAAACTCATTTTTGTATACCGCCTTCAATTAAAGTAGATTTTTTTTTTGAGGCAAGAGACATTTTTGCATACCGCCATAAATTATGATTGTTTTTTATTTAATTTAAGGAAGGCAAAAGTTAATACTTGTATACTACAACATGAGGCTACACTCATTTTTGCATACCACCTTGAATAATGGTTGTTTTTTTTTGGAGGCAAGAGACATTTTTGCACACCACCTTAAATTGTGATTATTACTATTATTTTATTATTATAAGCCTTAGGTGTCCTATTGCTGGCCAAAGGCCTCTCCCCACTCCTTCCAGACCGTCCTAGCCTCAGCTGCGATCCTCCAATTCTCGAGGAACTGGTCAAGCTCATCTCGCCATCTGCGTTTTGGTCTACCGTGACGCCTACTCGCTGGGGTAGGACTCATTTTTGCATATCACCTTGAATAACGGTTGTTTTTTTGGAGGCAAAAGACATTTTTGCTTACCGCCTTGAATTATGGTTGTTTTTTTTTTGTGCAGGGATGGCAAATTTTAATATCGGTTTTTTTTTTATGCATCTTACAGTCACGTGGTATGTTCACGTGACGTCACACCACTTTGACCCGAGCGGAGCGAAGGTCAATCAAAATCCCTCGCTGTGCTCAGTACAATCGAGCTTTGTGTATATTCACGTATATATTGTTACGCCAGTCTCTAGTCTAGAATATTCGCGAGCCTTCGCACAGTTCCGAGATAATAAGACAATAACAACTTGTTTATCAATAACACAAAAGGATGATTTATGACCGCCGTGCCAGATTACGCATTAGTTAGCGGCGCGACCATTCCCGCGCTTACTAGAGCTTTCGATACGAGTTGGATATAAATTGACGCGCAATTCGGAAGCAAGTCAGTATTCGATTACGATACAGCGACTTAACATCAAGTGATATTTGAGTGCGATAACAGTTTAGTGATTCGGTTAAACAGAGTTTAGTGATTCGGTAATATAACTAAGTAGTGTTGTACTGTGATTGAGAGTAATTAGTTTGGTGCTGAATAAACGTATCTTATTTTGTGTAATAACCGGTTGCTTTAAATTCTGACGAACCCCAGCTCGTAACAATATAATTACATATAAATATATATACACGGTGTAACAGAATATGTGTACTAAGCAGTGGGGGGCTTTTCGGACCAGAAAAAGTATTGGTTGTGGTGGGGAGATAATAGTGAATTCCCATTTTCAGTTTCCCATACAAATCTTTTCATTTTCTCAATGACAATGAATAGTGACGACCCTATTCCTTTACCGCACTATGCATGTAGGTAGGTAGGTATCAGTTGGTAAGAAGATTACAAGACTATTTTAAACACGCAAAAATTTACTACCTACCTATGTTGTATGTTTTGTACGTACCTTGTTTAGGTAGGTATCAGCTGGTCGGAAGATTACCAGACGATTAAACAAGCACAAATCCACTATGTTGTTTCCGTCGAAAAGAGTCTTCCTACTCACGAAAGCAACGGTAAGAGGGCAGCTCCTCCATACAGCTCATTATTTGGAGCTTCACCAACACACAACATCATATTATAATATTCAGCATTTCTGTACGTCTCCATTTTTTTTAATTCAATTTAAAAACACACGATAATCCGAAAAATTGCTCACCGGCCAACCCAAACCGCGAACGAAACGAGACTAAAGTACTTTCGGTTCGGCTAGTGTTGTGGCAGGTACCTATTTGATTTTTGACGAAAAATTTTAGGGTTTTTTTACACTGCCTACGAAAAATAAAAACGGAAGATGCAGTCAAATTAGGCCTTCATGCATCTATTACTTTACTTTCATGTGTCAATAAGTAGTCTAAGGTATTCCACACCTTGCACTTGCACTACCTACCTGCAGCTAGTTCCATAGTGAAGCTTGAAAGCACGAAAAGTACAAAATACAGATTCTATGTTCTGAATACACAAATTTTGTAAAATTTGTTTTAGATAAAAAAATAATGTACGGAACCATTGTTAAAAATAATACTTAAAGTGACGGTTTACTCAAAGAGATCGACCAAGAGACGGCCGGCGCGCACGCGGCGCCGCCTATCTTTGACGAAGCCGCAGGCTATCTTTGACGACGCCGACGTGGCGGAGTGTCAAAGGTAAGGCGCTTTCTTTGTGCAATTGTCTGTGTCAAAGAATATTAAGGACAGATGAACCAATTTTAGTGAGAACTTGGAGTCATCTCGTGAAATTAGGTTATTAGATGGAACATACACATAGATAAATTACATAGGCACCTACAGTTACAAAAAGACGATGAATGCGACATTGGACGAACAAAAGTACATTATAGGAACGATTATTTTGTATTTTAGCTAACAGATTGATAAAATTCTTATTGATTTGACAAATTAAACCTTCTAGTACAGATATTTTTTTCTAACATTTATTCAATAAAAAGTACAATTAAACTAACTATGTACAAAGGAATCAGTCAGATTACCTAAGGACCGTTACAAACGGCCTATAGGTAACTCAACTGATCCAGACCAGTACCAGACAGTAGCGTGCCCAAGAAACTGGCTGTATTGCCACGCTGAATAGCTATGTTAATTCGCTGGCCTAAATAAGAGCCAGCCCTTGGGTCACGTGTCGTCTCAATCAAAAGCCCCGCAATATTTTTGAAAACCCGGAGGGCACCGGCTCCCCACGGACCCAAGGTCTCCACCCCAAAAGGCTCAAATAGGTAAGCTCTGTCGAGACCACTATATTTGCGCCTTTTGTGATCCTCGGCCGAATCAGCCGCCGCACCAGCCCTAACTGATGTCCCAGGCAGATGAGATGGCGCTAGGGTGTCGACGCAGGTAGCGTCCCACACCAAAGGCCTACCCATTTCCCAAGGGACAAGAGTCATACCGTCGGGCCGCTTACCATCATCACGTAACAGACCATTCGGTTCAAGAATAACAACAAGTAATGAATTGTCTCATTAGCAGCCCAGGCTTTTCGACGATTTTCCTCTGTTATGATTGTGACCTTGTGCTATGTTGCCTCATCTGTCTAGAGCTGAGGAGGTCATTGTCGCGAGTTAAGAAACAGCTGATTTTAGGGTAGTCTCAACTCAAAAAACCAGCTGTTGGTGTCAGAACTTTGATCCTGTTTTACCAAAAACTTTGAACCAAAATTCAAAAAGTCGTAAAACAAACGTTATTCCATGAGTTGGGTCGGATAACCCCGTTCCGGCATAGTACACATATTCTGTTACAGGTTGTATAAACTCACAATCGTGGATTGAAAAGGTTTCTTGCATTTTGACATCAAAGTTATGACATTAAAAGTTTTGATCTAAGCTAAATTATTCAAATACGTTTGTATATACATTCTTGAAGTTTTTTATGGTTGCGTAGAATAACAACAAGAACCGAATACCATTTACAATGAACTTGTATGTTTGCCTATTTAAGAGCTAGACACTTTTTAGGGTTTAAAAAAAAAGCTAGATTACTTAAAAACGGTATATATTTTTGATAATATTACTATGTCACAAATACGCACAAATGAAGAGCTACTCATGTATGTATATCTTAGGAGTGCACATCTAATGGTTTAGGAGAAACACGATTCTGCAAAACGTTCCCCCAGCAGGAAATGAAATATCTCAAAAATCTTAAGGCCCACTAGTTCCATTTTTCACGCACTTTTATGCACAAATGTAAGCTATCTGCCCATATATGTCACTTATTACGTCTCGCGAGGTCTTATACGAGAGCGAATCAATATCATTTTATATCCGCGATTGAAAGTGTTGACTGGGTGGATGTAAGTCAAAGGCGGATGACTGCAGACGAGCTGGCCCAATCAGTTATAAATATCATAATAAATAAACTAGATATATGCTTCCCACTCAAACTCGTGTCCGACAGGACAAAGATTACCTCATGGGTCACAAGAGAAATTGTGAGCTTAGAATTCCTACTGAGAGAAATAAAGTCTAGTGTTGCAAAATTCCCTTCCAACCAAGCGTTATTAGATAAATTTAACGATTACCAAAATAGATTTAATCAGATTCTAAAAACGGAGAGAAGTCGTTTTTACTGTAACATTATATCCAGCTCGACTAACACGACCAAATCCATGTGGGATGTAGTGAGGCTCGAGACCGGACGACGCCGACTGAATGTTGAGCTTGTCGATACCCTCCGCAACCCTGGCGGTTCCAGGTACGCGAGCGGAGCTGAGGCAGTAGATGCAGTAAACTCGCACTTCGTTAATGCCGCGACGACCTGCGGCGCGCCCGCCGCCGACGTTGCGGCTGCGTTACGTGCGCTGGAAGGCGCGCGGGCTCCCGCCGACCGCTCACTTAGGTTCAAACCTTTTACGCCCGTTGAGGTATTTAATATTATTTCTAATGGAGTAGCGCATAAGTCCACTAAGGATATATACGAAATATCGGTGTCGTTGGTGCACGCCGCCGCGGCGCCGCTTAGCTTTATTCTTTCAACACTTTTTAACTTGTGCGTGCGAGAGGGACGTTATCCGCAGGTATTAAAAAATGTGAGAGTCTCGCCCCTGTACAAGGGTAAAGGTAAAAAGGAAGACCTTAACAGCTACCGACCAGTTTCAATAATACCTGCCGTAGCAAAAGTTTTTGAATACGGCCTCAGTGGAAGGCTCACTGAATACCTTGCGGACACTCAATCCCTCTCCGACAGACAATATGCCTACAGGTCGGGACGGTCCACGACGGACGTTGCCCGAGAGTTGGTAAGTCGTGTGCTGCGAGCTCGTGAAGACCGACTACAGGTGGCGGTCATTCTGTGTGATCTATCGAAGGCCTTTGATGTCGCAGATCATAGGGTACTTACCGCTAAGCTGGCACACTACGGTATCGATGGCCCCGCACTCTCTCTTATGAGTAATTTTATGAGAAACCGATCGCAGTGCGTAACAACTGGCGAAAACGTCAAGTCTACGCCCCTCACGGCGACTATAGGGGTGGCCCAAGGATCCTCGCTGTCAAATATTATGTTCTCCCTCCTCCTTAACGACCTGCCGGAGTGCATTGGTGACGCGCATGCACTTATGTATGCGGACGACGTTGCTGCTGTAGTCACGGCGCCAACGTTAGACGGCCTGGAGAAGGGGTTGAACGTGGTAGCTGCGAGGCTGTATGAGTGGTTCCATTGTAACGGCTTCCTGTTGAATGTAACTAAAACCAATTTCATGCACTTTAACCTTGCTGGCCGTACCTATAGAAGCTTGGATGTGCTCCTGGGGGGTACCGCAATCACTCAGGTAAAGCACACCTTATTCCTGGGCTTTATGGTGGATCAGAGCCTAACATGGGATCTGCACATTGATAGACTCTGCGAGAGGGTGGGCAGAGCCTGCTTCGCTTTGTGGCGTTTATCGGCTACTCTTGAGGAAGGGATGACCAGAAGCTGTTACTTTGCGTCCGTTCACTCGCTACTTCAATATGGCGTGGAGCTGTGGGGCAGAGCTGCTGACTGGGAGCGAGCGTTCAGGATGCAGAAGAGAGCTGTCCGAGCTATTGTGAGAGTTTCTTGGAATACCCCGGCTCGCCCATTCTTCAAGAAGCTAAAAATAATGACTGTACCTGCCCTCGTCATCTTTAACGCAGCTGTGTATGCTCACCAACACCTGGACGAGTACGCGAGACTCGGCGACGCCCATAGGTATCCAACCCGACACGCGCAAAGGTTGCGAGTGGTGCGGCGGCGGCTCACAAAGTCTAAAAAACTGATTCACGTGATGGGGCCAGCCGTTTACAACCGTCTTCCGGAAATTATTACTGCTGCCCGATCACTGCAAGCCTTTAAAAACAACCTGAAGAACTGGCTTATCGAGCAGGCCTTCTATAAAGTTGACGAATTCTTTAACGATAACGATTTTACGGTGTAGGTGTTACCTATATCTTATTTACTATATTATACAATTTTTATTATTTACTTGACGATAATTTATTTTATATAATCAATCTCATTTTGATGATTCTTAGAATGATAATTTATATTTAAGTCGTAATTTATATTTGTGATGTACAATTTTATTTATTTTCTTGTTTTATAATTGATTAACTAAATGGTACTAAGTACCTTTTTATTATTTTCAAATGCATAATGACCTGTAACTTGTGTTACTAATAAAAAATCTGAATCTGAATCTGAATCTGAATCTGAATCTATGGCTACGGTCATTCGTTTAGAATCTTCCTGCTGGAGGAACGTTGCTCCAGCAGGAATCGTTTTTCGCCTTTTGTTCCAAAACGGTAACATGCACTCATTTCATACTTGGCGCACTAATACAGCATATATCGCTCTAAGTATTTGTTGAACTCAATTCGTTCTAGAAGATACTGCTGGAGTAATGCACACCACCAGGGACGCTACCGCCGACGGCGAAGCCGATCTCCATTGGCTTAAAATTAGCTTCATGAGAACTAGAAACGATTTTTACCGTCAAATGTACTGAACGGATAGGTTTCATAACATGTGTACACTTTTGAGATGGGAAACGCTATTTTGGATATGACACATACCCGGTAGTAAATATCGTTTCTAGTTCTCATGAAGCTAATTTTAAGCCAATGGAGATCGGGTTCGCCGGCGGCGTTAGAGTCCCTGACTCTGTAATACCCAAACCAAGATCACAGAACTCATTAGAGTTCTAACTATTAAGTTATAACAATAGTAATCATTTTCGTATTGAACCTTTTTTAATCCAAGAGCTTGTTTCTGCAATACAATCTAGAAGAGCTTTCAGATTTCGGCCTTGATGGTTTGCCCTACATAGTTTAAAAAAAATGAGTCATAATAGTTAAGTTGTTTTTTTTTAAATATTGTGGACGAATTGTGTCATACCCCAGAGTTGGAAAATAGATTGTATAATTCCCATTCTTAAAACTAGCAAACCAAAGTTGGACCCTGATTCATATCGACCAATAGCACTTACTTCATGTGTTGGCAAAGTAGAGTTTTATTAGAGCACAACGGTCTTTTACCATCCAATCAATTTGGCTTCCGTAGAAACTATTCAGCAAGAGAAAGCATATGTCAACTTCAACTTGACATACATAATTCGCTTTCAATAAAACACAATTTGATCGCAGTCTTCTTTGATATAGCAGATGCTTTTAATAGCGTTAACATTGAAGTCCTCTGTGACAAGTTGCTTTCTAGAGGAATTTCTTCACAAATTACCAATTGGCTACACGCTTTCTTATTAAAAAGGGAAGTTTACGTTAAATTCAACAAACACCTTAATGGTCCTCGTCATTCTTCGCTGGGTGTATGACAGGGATGCATATTGTTACCTCTGATATTCATTTTGTATATAGGTCGTTTAAATATTATCCTTGGTTCTCTTGTTAAAAACCTACAGTTCACTGATTTTGGTTTTTTATACATCGGGAACAAATTTGGCACAGGTGGCCGATATTGTCAATGACGCATTAGTTAGTCTTTGTAAATATTTTACGTATTCAGGTTTGGATGTTAATTCATCTAAGTTAAAAGTTGTTTTATTTGGGAAAAGATGCGTTAACATGCCAGACAGTCACTATAACGGTAGTATATTACCTTCGTCGCTTGAGGTCAGATTTTTGGGAGTAAATTTCTCACAAAATGTATCTTTGAATTTTATTGCAACAAGATCGTTGCTAAAGCCAGCAAGGCTCATAATATACTAAAATCTTTGTGCGGTACCTATTGGAGTGCTGATCCGAAGGAAATAGAAATGTTATATAAATAATTAGTTAGAAGCCATTTTGAGTATGGTTTTCTATGTTATGCTTCTGGCGATATTGTAAATAAATTTAATGTTTTTCAAAATAAATGCTTAAGATTAATCACTGGCACATTTAAAAGTACTCCTATAAACTCAATGCAAATTGAATGTGGAGTTCCACCAATCTCTATTCGTTTTATGTATCTGAAGGAAATATTTTTGCTAAAGCTTTTTAGTGTCGCTGGCAATTCCCTTATGGCTAATATTTATCAGGGCCCTTACCCTACAAACCGATAAACGATATATCGGGACAGTTATCGTGCAAAAGGTACTCTTAGTGACATCGTTTTGAGTATCGTTTGACGATAGATCGTCCGACATTATTTTTGACAATCGATGCCGAAATGGTACTCTAGCACCAAAAAGGATACGATGATTTGAATTAGACAAATAAGAGCCGTCAATTTGACCGAACTCGACGAACATTGTAACGACACATAGTTTGCTATCGTGTACGTTATCGTTTCTATTTATAACAGTGCTTCTACCTAAAACAAGAATGTATCTATACATATAGAACATGAAAGAAGAGAGTTAAATTAATTATTTAAGTAGTAGGTATAATATGTACCTACAATGTTTATGTCAACCTGCCTAATAAACTTTGGGTTGCTTAGCACTTCCAATCCGATCAAAAAGTCCAATCAAACTATTTCTGTAGGAGGTACCTAGGTGCAGTGTTTATGTTAACCACTCAGGTACCTACCTACATTGCTTTGGGTTACATACAACTTCAAAAGTTAAAAATGGTGGTGAGTTTATTGAATCCAATCACAATGTATATTAAATTGGTTTCAGACAATTTTTCTATCATATGAAAACTACGTAGGTAGGTAGGTAGACGGTAGGTATAGGTAAGTAACATACAACCTACTTTTTGCTACTGCTTGACAGTATTAACACTGCCAATTAGGGAGTTAAGAAGTTGTGTTGCAAATCTTGCAATAACCTCCTTGCCCTAGTGCGGCCAGATGCCCTTAGCAGATCCCTTGCTTGATCCCTATGCACGGTCAAGGAAATCTAGCAAGACGTCCAACGTTGATGATCAAGTGTTGACGTGCAGCTCATGTTAACTTGTCACCCTTCCCGTAGGTTCTTCCGCGCAATCGATCGATCCTATTTTACACCATGTCGCACACGCAAGTAAACTACACCAAAATATCATCAGTAGGTACCGATAGGTTAGTGTAGGTACTAACCTATGGTAACTGTAGCTTAAAACGATGACGCCCGCTGGCTGGTGATTTGACCATAGACAATATAACATTATTAAATATCATATCACTCTAAAAAAATATCAAAGTCTACAATAAGTGATATTGTTGTATAACTTTAGCCTTTCTCTAATGGGTAACTAAAAAAATTAAAGATAAAAAACAAAGTCAACAAACTATGACATAAAACGGATCTAGACAATCAAGCAGAGATTTATGCCAAAAGATTTTTATTCATGCCATGCATTTTGTTGTCATTAATTCCGAGCATTCGATACTAC
This sequence comes from Venusia cambrica, assembly GCA_951394065.1. NCBI lineage: Eukaryota > Metazoa > Arthropoda > Insecta > Lepidoptera > Geometridae > Venusia > Venusia cambrica. Next base: position 162,768 of record OX596056.1, read on the forward strand.
TTTCGACAGACGATGATTAAATTCGATGTTTTGCAGTGTGCCACCGATTATTCGGAAGTCTATCGTATCGTTTCGAATAAATCGCAATCGGTTTGTAGAGTAGCACGGCAGGTGTCAAAACAGTTTCGAAACCACTTTTCATTCTAAATAACTTTACAAATTTCTTAGATTTAAAAAAAAATTAAACATCTATCAACCAAATTTCATTATGCCTTGTCATCAAGGTTCATTCATTGGTAAATTTCTGGCTATGAAAGTAGTAATTGATGAAAACTTGTCATTAAAAGTCTTCTTTGTAAATAATATGCTATCAGAATGGATAAATTTAATTTAAATTATATATACAGATGGCTCAAAAAATTCAAGTGCTATATTTGAACCATTGTTAAATAGGGGGGTAGGATTTAAAATTTACAATAATACTAGTGTCTTCACAGCTGAAGCTGTGGCTATTCTAGGTGCCTTAAAACATATTAAAACTTAGATCATACCAAAAGGGTAATGGTTAGTGACAGCATGAGCGTTTTGAAGAATGTATCTAACAACAAGCTACATTCTGACACAAACTACATAATTTATGAAATTAAACAATTATGGGTGGGTGCAACTGGTTAATCTTCATGTATACGTCGACTTTGCAAGGGTCCCGTCGCACATAGGTGTTGAAGGTAATGAAAAAGCAGATTATCTAGCCAATATCATTGTTAGTATGGCGGATAATATACCTAACCTTGGGTGCAGTGACGCTCATGTTTTTTTTACCATATACGGATGTTGTGAGTTTGCTGAAACAACGGATGTGTCACGAGTGGAGAAGACATTCGTATCACTGCACACAGGTGGAAAATAAGGGCAATTGGTTTGATGCTCTTGATGTTCAAATAAACTCTTCTCCATGGTTCTGCAAATGTAATTTTTTTGGTCATAGAAAGTTTACACTATAATTTGTCGGTTGCGTTTTGGTCATTGTCATTTAAATTTTCACCTTTACCGTCTATAGTCTACTTCTCGAAATTGTAGTTATTGGCAACATAAAACTCAATCCCTCGATCAAATCTTTTTTGAATGTTCGTCATTCAACATTCAGCGTCTATTTTTTTGACGGGGAAGCGCTTGGCCTTCATCTCACCCGGTAGCAAGATGAGATAAGGCCGAAGGTGGAGGCGCACTTCACCCGTTATCCTCAACAGACTGAGGAACTGGCTATCTTACCTCTGAATGCCGGAACACACAATTTTTTTTTAAGAATTGTTATTATGGCGACAGAATTAGGTAAGATGGTGGTAGCTAGCCAGGCGGACTTAAACAAGATCTTACCACCAACCAAACCAAGCATAATATATTGGACTCCCACTAGGGATCGAACCCGGAACCTCTGGATCTGAAATCTGTGGGTTGAGCCACTAGACCACAGAGGCGGTCTTGTGTTGATTGACGACCTAATGGAACTCCATGATAATCACGAATCAGTCCCGCGATGTTTGTAGGATCTGCCCGAAAAACCTGTCTAATTTTAATTGCACATACAAATTTATAGTTAATACTGTACTTGATATTTAATTTGATAGTTTTAAGGTCATTCGTTGTAATTAAATGTAGTGTAATCTAGACTGGGACTATTTTATTCAACTATGACAATAATGGACTTACGACAAAATTCTCTGATAGAGACTAAATGGACAAAATATAACAAAAATACAAATATATTAGATGGATAAAACGGAAGACATAAATTTAAAATTATCTACTTATAAAAATATACAACGTGAGACCAGGCGGTATGGTGGTGAAACTTTAGCTTCCCTAATTGGGTTAAAAAAAAATTGTTTGTTGACAATAGTACATTACATACATGGTAAAGTTGTATTTGAGGTTATAAAAAACATTAAAACATTTAGATACATAATTTAATTTCAATTAAGTATACTTTACCATGGATATGGATCTACCGAGCTGTATTCAAGCTAAGCTTAAGTCTGATACGGGCGAAGAAGCCGGGGGCTCTTTAGATATACCGCTAACAGTGACGAAAGATCAATTACAGCTAATATGCAATGCCCTACTAGAAGAGGTGAGATTTCTCCATATTTTTGGGTTTAATACCTAGTAAGCATTACGTACAGCCTAGTCATATCTTATATCATGCCCTACAGGAAGACAAACCGTTCCTATTCTTTGTGAAAGATGTCGAAATCAAAAGCACTTTGCAAGAGGCTCTGGACGTCAAAAGCCTAAATTGTGAAGAGGTAGTAGAGATCATATATCAACAGCAAGCTGTATTTCGAGTCAGGCCTGTTACAAGATGCACTAGGTAAAGTATTAGACTAGATAATTTTGTTCGACCATTGGAACTCTAACTAACCTTTTTTGATATTGACAGCTCAATACCAGGGCATGCAGAGGCTGTGATATCTACTAGCTTTAGTCCATCAGGAAGGCAGCTAGCCAGTGGTTCTGGCGACACTACTGTCAGATTTTGGGATCTACCCACACAAACTCCCCTTCATGTGTGTAAAGGTATTGTAGGTCGCATGGTTGAAACTTATCATAATATTTATAACAGCATTATGCTTATTTGATTATGGAATGAGATCTCAGAGAAAGTGGGAAATCTGGCAGTGTGTTTATGTACAGTAATATTTTGTTGGTTGATATTTTTATAAACTAAACAACATTATTAAAGCATTTAATAAATAAAAAAAAAAACTTTACTAGATATCAAATTTAGTTTAAATACAAGCAATCATATTTTGACAACTAAAACAAAATTAAAGAGAAATAAATATTACTGAATCAAAAAGTATTGATATTGTTAGGACTGGCACAATGGACCACTAATAAGAAACATTGCAAAACAAGATTTTTTTTTACTATTATAATCATAGATTTAGAATATACCTACTAACATTAGATTGGCAATAGAGTGATGAATGAGGACAAGACAAAAAACAAAATACATTTGTGTGTAATGTGAATGTGTGCGAGGCAAATAGTGAACCGCCATGCCCATGCACCAACTGATACTTCATCCTGTGAGCGCGCGCTGTGAACCGTTGTGCGTTTTTTGTTACTTATTAAACAAAATAAAAAAATTGTAAAAGGTATAAGTAGTGGCTAGTGGCACTAACAATAATTACTATCAGGTACTGATACTGACCATCACACTGTGCTCTTCTCTTGTGTGAAAAACTTACATTATTTCAATGAGGGAAATGAAAAGACCATGTTTTAATATCCTTGTAGGTCATACAAATTGGGTGCTTTGCATAAGCTGGTCACCAGATGGTCTAAAATTGGCATCAGCATGTAAAACTGGAAGAGTTATGCTATGGGATCCAATCACAGGCAATCAGATCGGTAAAACTATGATTGGACACAAGCAATGGATCACCGCGTTGGCATGGGAACCATACCACATGTAAGTTTATAGTTTCTTCCAATGCCTACACTTAACTTTTTTAACTTAGCACAGTAAAAACCACCTTCATTATTGATCGAGTTAGCGAAGCGAACAAGATCTCAGATCTCAAGTTGGGAAATCTGGCACTGTATGTATGTATGTATGTGGCTATGTTTGTGACGGCATTACTCTATCAAATTTAAACTGAAAAGAAATAACTTAAATAGAAATTGATTTTCGCGGGGGATTTTCGATAAGTGGGGTAGTTTTTGAGATATTGGGGTGAAAAGAAATACAACTTTTCTCCCATATCTTTTGTATGGCTGATCCGATCAATTCAAAATTTTGAACATGTAGAGATCTACTCTCGTAAAGATAGATACCTATCTATCTTTACGAGAGTTTTTTTGACACTAGGATAGTTTTTGAGAAATAGGGGTGTTAAGTGACACAAAAAGATTTTTGGTATGTGGGGGGGAAGAGTATCGGCTGCACATTCATGAAATATATATTTTACTTTTAAATAGGGGGTTTTCATAACAAAAGGGTTAAAACGCTAGGTATGTCTTGTAGGATAGACTGTTAAAGGGGGTTGACGTCACCATTAACTTTCTTTTGTTTTGCTGAAACCACCCTTGTATTTAAATTAAGGATTGCAAAAAGGATTAAATAAGATTGAAGTCTTGAAAATGTGTGAAAACATGAAATATTATATCATAATTATCGTCGTTGAGACTGCAGACTTCAAAATATGTTTATTAGGGGTGGTATGATGAATGAGGCAATGGATAATCATCAGGTCTTTTTAGATAAGAAAGGGTACTCTTAGGACTCGTAATCTTTTTAAAACTGGTCTATTTCTTTTTTGTTACCCACTCATTAGGGAAGGGTGTCGATAAAATCCAAGAATTACTTTTGGGGTGTCATGCAAGTGTTTTGACTGTGCATATTCCATATCAACAGTAAATTATTGTCCACCACAATGTGAAAATATCTTCCTCTAGAACTGTTAGGTTTCGCCGTAATCATCACGCTTGGCAGACAGATTGGTGCTCACAGTTAAAGTTTTGTTAACACACAGAAAGAAGCTGACTGCCTTTTAGGTTGACTTAACGACATCCGTAGGCTGGAGGGGTAGGTTTTTAAACCACGACTACTAAGTCAACGGTTTTGAGAGCACTTTTCAAAACGTCATCAACCTTTGTTTCATGTTAGTAAAGAATTAAGGATATTATAGGTTAGCAACAAGAGCTACTTAAGATAAGTTAGCGTCATAAGCCACCATAATTGTTCCAGAAACCCAGAATGTAGAAAGATAGCAAGTTCTTCCAAAGATGGTGATGTGAGAATTTGGGACACAGTGACCGGTCTGACTGTCCTCAGTCTCTGCGGTCATTCAAAAGCTGTAACATCTGTCAAATGGGGTGGTAATGGACTTATTTACACATGTTCACAAGATAGAACTATAAAGGTAATGTGCACAAATTATGTTTTGATATTTACCCTGTCGGTACCCGCCATCCAGAACATTAAAATCTACAAAATACACGCATTTTTTGCTCTAAAAAGCTGGCGCCCTAGGCAGCCGGTGCTTTTGATCAATTCTTAGATACAGGTGGGTTATTTTTTAATTTAAATTAAAATTGGGAGCTACTGTCACTACACATTTTAAGGAGGTAGGTGGTCGAGTAAAAATGCATCATTGTATTTAATGTTTTATTTAAATTGTTATTGTTCTTACAGTTTAATATTATGCGTGCATGTCTGTGCACCGACAACGGTTCACCATGAATGTGAATGGACCCACCTAGTGTTCTGGTGTTATTTCCTCTTGGTAGGTGAAGGGAAGCGGGACTGAAGTATCGTTTCATCAATTTCATTAGTAAAATAAAAAAAACACTTACAAAGCTAATAGGTATCACTAATATCTGACTCTGCATGGAAAGCCGGTGGGTCCGGCGGTTACAAAGGCAAAAGTTGAAAATGAACACCTTTGCTTGACAACATGGCGTCATCACTGAGTACGACGTTGAGTTATTCGCTAAAATAACTGATGATATTAAGTATTTAAGAAAACTAGTTGTATAACTAGATTCATGTTAAAATTAACTATATAAAGAATCACCATCGTAACCAAAGTCTTCACTGTAAACACGTAAACTACTCTCAACAATTGAACACACTGAGGCATACTTTATTGACTTTGTATTACGAATAAAATAATATCCGATACCTACCTACTTACGTGTTATGTCACAACACAAAAACCTGTTATTTACAAAAAACACACCGTTTTTAAATGAATTTGATGATAATCGTAGAGTATTTGGTATTGACAACTTCAGGGCCTTGGCCATCGATCAAAATGCAAGCAAATGTATGCTTATTGCTAATAGGAATTGAATCGAGTGCGGAAGCGATGTGACCCGAGAGAGACGGCGGGGACCGACCGGTTCACTTATACATAGAACATTGATAGACTAGTGTTTTGTGTCTGAACTGAACACCCAAACTTAATAATGAACCTGCTTACTTTTTATTTATTATTGTCACAATATTTTTGCGTCTGAAATTGTTTATTTTATTGTACTTACAACAAAGAAGGATTTGGCCTTCATCTCACCTGGTTTCGTGTTACGATAACCACTTCACCCAGAATCCTCAAGACTCTGAGGAACTGCCTATCTTACCTTTAAGGCACGGTCAGTAGACGTATGCTCTTTTTCAAATGGAAAAATATAATACTTCGGAACAAGTCACGAGTCTAATTTATATATATATTACTTCAGATACCTATCTATATTAAAGGTAAGCTGAAAACATAATAGCAGAAAAATATTTTAAATTATATAAATATAAATTACTATAAAAATATTTATTGAAAATAAAATTTACGCGAGAAATATTTTTTGATACCTACAAAAACACGAAACAGATTGTGGGAAGTCCCCCACTTGATGGAACAATGACATTGTGATAGTCGCGGGGAGTCAATGGATGAAGGAGGCTCAGAGTCGCTATTTGTGGTGTCGGTTGGGGAGGCCCATGTTCAGCAGTAGATGTGTGTGGGCTGATATCATGATAATGAATAAGTATTTATTGTTGCCAGTGATATTTAATTTTAGTATTACAGTTAACTATTTATATTTATCAAGTTGGTATGGTACGAGTACATATACAATTCCTTGTTACAATGTGGTTTCATAAATTAAAATTGAATGAATTATGTTACAACTATCTCCACAGTTTCTGTCAAGTATCCTCACCAGATACAATATTCATAATTTTAACCGACTTTCAAAAAAAGGAGGAGATTTTCTATTGAATGTTTTTTTTTATGTATGTTCCCCGATTACTCGAAGACGCCTCGACCGATTAGGAAAATTATTTTTTTGTTCGAAAGGGTATACGTCACAGGTGGTCCCATTGACATCAGATCAGGATCTGATGATGGGATCCTGGGAAAAATCGAGGGAACTCTTCAAATATAATAGGCATACTTGAAGAAATTTGGGTGTATTACCTGAAAAGTAAACTTTTCTTGCGTGATCTGCTTTGACTGTCTGTCTGTCCGTCCATCTGTCATCAAAATAATTGGAAAAAATACGTCATCCAGGTAAACGAAATTGTATCATATTCTTCATTGAAATCGGTTTTCTTCTTTGTTTTTAAAACGTAATTATGTATTAATTGAACCCAGATCTTTATTCTGTACCTACTCAGAAAAGTCTAAATAGGGACATAATATTTCGTTTTACCAGGTATGGAGATCAGAAGATGGGATTCTCTGCAGAACATTGGAAGGCCACGCCCATTGGGTCAACACGCTAGCTCTGAGCACAGACTATGTGCTAAGGACAGGACCGTTCCATCCTATTTTGGATCAAAAAGACGCAAAGAATGATAGTAAGAATGTTTCAAATGATTACAATTGATTACAATTAAAACATTATTTCCGACAACTTCAGATTACAACCGATGTTATATTTTTACATAATATACGGTCAATACCTACCTACCTGCATATCTAACTCTACCTATCACTAACGAGGACACGGTTAATGGGGACATCGGGAATACACTTGGTTTTGGAACTTGTTTTTTATTTCAATTACTTTGGGTACGTTTGGTTCACACACGTCTGAAACGTGATTTAAGAAATTATTCCAAATGATCGGGTGCAAACAAACAAAGCCGGCCGCAATAAACAACTATTGAGATAGGTACGATATATTTTTATTATAATACTTGTTCTATAACTTTTCCATAGGTCCCTGCTGTCCCGCCAGTAGATCGTATTTTTCCATAGGTCCCTGCTGTCCCGCCAGTAGATCGTATTTTTCCATAGGTCCCTGCTGTCCCGCCAGTAGATCGTATTTTTCCATAGGTCCCTGCTGTCCCGCCAGTAGATCGTATTTTTCCATAGGTCCCTGCTGTCCCGCCCGTAGATCGTATTTTTCGACACTTGCTACACTTTTCCACTCATCTTCACTATATGTAGGTACCTATGTATTATCTTGTAGTTCTGTAATCTGGCACTACGTGTACCTAGTCTAGTTGATATGAATATGATGGATAGAGTATATGAATCTAGCCCAAAATGTTCAAATACAGCGCAAATGTCTCCTTGCTTTTCGCTATCTTTGCTGGGTTATGTACCTACTGTCTAGACTCTAACGAATATAGGATCATAAGTAATCAAACTTTTTGTAAAAAAACATATTCACCGATGGTTTTGTGACGCTTGTTTTTTCTAGTTCCATTTTTAGTAAATACGCATTACACACAAGGCAGGACTTTCAACAAAAAACTTCCACGCACTAAACGCGCAAGCTGTATTCTGGCGGGTGATTTTGCTAGGGTAGGTATTAAACAAGAAAATATTCTCGTCCGAAATTCGAACTTATTTTTTATAACAGCTTACCCACTACCTAAGTAAAACCCCATATCTTTTTAATTCTTAGCCATTTTATGACCCTAGTTGCTAATCAGCCAAACCCACTTAAAAAAAATATCTATTTTAGAATTAGTCCTTCAAAAACGGGCTTTGGAGAGATACGAAGCTGTTTGCAAGCTCGGCGCTGAGAAGCTCGTCTCAGGATCTGACGACTTCACCTTGTTCCTGTGGCTTCCTGAAGTGGAGAAACGTCCCGTGGCGCGCATGTCGGGTCATCAACAGCTGATTAATGATGTCAAGTTCTCTCCGGACACAAGGTTATATGTCTACCTCCTACACTCCTACCTAATACACAATACTAGGGATATCGATCGCGTGGCGCGACTTGCTGCCGGCAGACCTGGGGGGTGAGACTCCGAGTATACCGAGGTGATCTGCGGCCGCCCCGCCCCGCCCCGGAGAGAGGCACCCGACCCACAGATCAATAACTATCGAAGGCAACTGGCAATACTGAAAGTTGCAGGATATATTCATTAGGATACATTCCATAGGAATACCGTGATAAATTATAAAGTGTAATCAAAATAAAAATGTACTTGAAATAGGTCGGCTGTACTGATTATTCAATTATTCAGGCAAGTGTAGGTACCTACTTGTATGGATCGACGTGAAACAATATCTCCCGATGATAAGTGGGTAGGTACCTAGTTGGGGTAATACCTACATAGTAGTACCGAGTAGGATACACGTTCGTTCACCGTTCTCTGTAGTGACCCTGAATACACAATAGTCACTTTAACGTCCTCTGTACGTATACGTAGGTAGGTGCGCCCAACGGTCGGCCGTCGCGTCGCTGACCAATGTAATACGTTTGATCACCAGGACGATAGCATCGGCCTCTTTCGACAAGTCCGTGAAGCTCTGGGAGGCAGCCGGGGGGAAGTTCATCGCCACCCTGAGGGGACACGTGCAGGCTGTGTACTCGGTGGCTTGGTCCGCTGACTCCAGGCTGCTGCTCAGCTCCAGTGCAGACTCTACGCTCAAAGGTCTCATCTCTCTCACTACTAACACATGTACATCTACAGTACCTACCTACCTACTATGGAAGTATCACGATCCATGTTATTTGTAGTGTGGAGTATGAAGAGCAAGAAGTTGGAAGTGGACCTGCCTGGGCACGCTGACGAAGTGTTCGCAGTGGACTGGGCGCCCGACGGACAGTACGTGGCGTCTGGGGGGAAGGACAAAGTACTCCAACTGTAAGTCGTGCGGTGTCTGTCTGTAGGCAAGTAGGTAGGTACGCGTAGCTCGTGGGGACATTCGATATGTCACAACTACTACAGGCACCTATCTCAGTGTTTCGGACCACAGATATTATAATATCCCTCGCTAATTTCTATAATCGAACCCTGCAGGAAATGGACCTCCAAAGCATCAAGCGAAAAGTTATTTCCCACCATCACCACCTCGGCAGGCAGGTCGGTGATTGCAACTTGGTTGTTGTTGTAATATATTTTGTTTTTTTGTCATCTCACCAACAAGTGTGTCAAGTTATGACAAGGCCGAAGGTGGAAGCGCACTTCACCCGCAATCTTCGACAGTGTGAGGAGCTGGCCACCTTACCCCTGCCCCGGAGACAAGGGGGCGCGTGTTCTTGCAACCAACAGTTGCCGGGCTGTCTGTGTTCTGTAAATTACACTTATTCCGGCGAGTGTGCGCATCTTTGACCTATTCCCTCCCTCCCCTTTCCACAACCGGACTAGCAGACGTACGGCGCTACAACCCAGCTGTACCGTGTAAATTTTCCACTGTGCCGAACTCATCGTTTCACCTTTATCGTTAATGTAAGGTATGGAACTCGTTGCCCTCGTCTGTTTCCGCACCGGTACAATCTTGGAGTCATTCAAGTGTGAAGAGGTTGCTGGAACGCTTGATTACAATAAAAATGTAAAAAAACATCAATTATTGTAGTTAAGGTGAGACTCTGGTTAGATGGTGATAGCTATAAAATCATACCATCAACCAAACCGAGCACAATACAATATATTTATTGATAACACCAAGTTATAAGCCGAGTACTCAAGTACAATAGTGGCCGATTATATAAATACACTCAAAATATAACATTAAAATAATTGTTGATTGCATTATACATTTCAAACTATTATTAACAAATTGGGAGTTTGTAGAACGAGTTTTCCAGGAGCCATTTGCGTATTCTTGATTGAAAGGCCGTCGTGGAGGTTGCATCCCTCGGATTGTGTCCGGCAGCCTGTTTGGCAGATTTGCACAATTCGTGAGTTGGTGCGACTAATATGTGGGCTAGCTTGTTGCTACGGAGAGCCCGGGTGGTGTTCACGGCCCTATGTTTAAAGACATCGATGTTTTTGTGGGTGAACATGGCCTCCTGGTAGATAAGCACAAAATTTTACCACTCTGGGGATCAAACCTGAAACCTGTTCTGTTTGGTCTGGGAATAAGGGAACTTGCTTCCTTCACATAGGGTATTTAAGTTTGTGTAGGACAAAAGCACAGCCTACAACAGCCCAACATACAACCATTCTCTTTCTAAACAGATTCTTCATTTTTGTTAATTTGCTGAAGTAATAATATATTTATTTTTTATTTTATTTCAGATGGCAACATTGAAAAACAATTTGAACAGAGTACAATGCAATGTATTACAAAATCAAGACACATTATAATATTATTATATTTGAACAAGCTAGTGTTTTATTTCAAATTAGTACTCTTCTTTACATTAGATTTGATGCCGGAAACTTCTCCTCCATACCTAGAGACTTCAGTCCGTATCTCTCGGACCGCACCCTTCCTCCTTATCTTGGCCTTTCTATACTTGAGCTTGTGTTTAACTCTGGGATTCCTCTGTATCTTATTCCTATGAGGTGTCAAGCCCTTGTTCTTTGCAATCTGGTATGTAATTTGACGCTTGTCTGCTGTCTCCTCTATAACCATATCACATGTGCCTTTCACAGGTTTTGCCGCATCCACTTCAGTTTGTGGACCATCATTATTTGCCGCATCCACTTCAGTTTGTGGACCATCATTATTATCAGAGAAACCACTTTCTTCAGATTCTTCAAGACTTCTTGGACTATTTTTGGCAGCCTCTACTCTGAAGAAGTCATTACCCTCATAATTCTCCTCATCATCAGACACTCCTGTATCCTCTCCTTCATCTTTTTCCAAGGCACTTATGAGTTTAAGTTTTTTGAAAGTTGCATTTGATGAAGACTTAGATTTATGCTTTTTCTCTACCTTTGTTTTGAGCCCTTTGACTTTCAAGAGTACATTGTTTTGGACTGCCTCTAATATGTTTTTTATCTGAGGTTTTACAACATCTAGGTAAATAGGCTCCATCTTATTTAGCATCTGTCTGTACTGGTACAATCTCTTTATAATTGGGTGATTCTGAATGTTCTTTCTTTGACTTTTAAGGAGTAGATAGAAACTTATATTGCTGCAATAGTTCAAAATAAGATCATAGTTTGTTTTAACAAATTTGGAAGCTGGGCAAGTAGGGAGTTTCCCATCTTTGACTAGTTCTAAAACAGGATGCAAGTCATCTTTGGCTACTGTTAGTTTTGTTTTGAAGTCATTGATGAGACCAGCAAACTCAGGGCTTTCCTTTTCAAGTAGCTGCAGCTTTTGCCTCTTAGACATTTGACTTAGGTCACTTTTGAGTGACACAGTTTCTTGATCTTCTACTAGTGCAACTTGATTTGAGAAATACTCAATGGGAAAGTCCTCATCTCCAAGCTGCTCTAAGAGCCTTTTCTGTATTTTTGATGCTTCTTCTTCTTCTAAGAGGGCTTTTTGTTCTTCATTTCCAAAGCCACCATAATCCTCATCAACATAATCTGTTGCATAAAAGGACCTTTTCTGTTTACCCCATGCTTTGGAGTCTGGTAGATCATCATCAGATTTCTCCTGCCCCTCCACATCACTGTCGGCTATGCCCAAGTCATTGTTGCCTTCAGATTCTTCATCAGATTCAGAAAATGCATACATTTCTTCTTCACTTTCCGAGTCATGTTTACGTTTCCGGACCTTATCCAGTAATTTCTTTTCTTTAGCAGAGTACTCATCTTCGGAGTCTGAAGGTTCATAATTCCCCTGTACATCAAAGCGAGAATTTACTCTGAAACAAAATTAAAAATGATTCTTACTTTGTAGATATAATTAAATAGAGCAGTTTCTATAATGTCCTGTAATATTTTCATCTGGCAAATAGATGATTTAGTCCATTGATTAAATAAGTAGCAACTCATTGGATAGTATGTTTTAGTTACCTATTGTAGTAGGAAACATTTTCTAGTATCAAGGAATGGATCACAGACATGACATTACCTTATTTTTTCAGCCATGTTCAAGATATGAGGTGTCGTTGCAGCATTTACACAGCGGATACACGCCTTACTCTAGATCTATATTACCTATCTCAAAATTTACATAGGTAGTTACACGATTACACGAGCACTTTTTGGTTCTAGAGATGCATTAGCATCCATTAGCTTTTTTTTATGTTTGATTTAGTAGGTATTTTTCGAGAAACGAGAGAGAACGTGGTGGTAGAATAACGGCAGACGGCATGTTAAGGTTATATATGTAATGTAGCACAGACCAACAACTAGGGAATATTCATAGATCCATTAGTTCATTCAATCACTCGCCCAAAGAGAATACAATACTATTTTACTACGTAAGAAGAGCCTGGACTACTCAATAAAAAATAATTAACCAAACGTCAAAGCTAGGCTTATAAATCCAACTTGACATGACGAAAATAACGACGGTCAAACCTACCAACATAATGGAATAACTTATAAAAAAAAAATATAACCGACTTCACCACTAAAAACTTAAAATAACTCCTATGGCTAAGTTACATACAATTTGAAGTTGTTGCCGATTTGCCATACAAATCAACATGTAGGGTGTTTACGAAACAAATACCAGCCTTCAGAACGCACTTCGCGGCGCTCCGTCCCCCGGACCCCCGCCCTCTTACCTTGCCGTTCTTCATAATTCGTACGAGAATGTCGAAGACACATCGCATCGACTTTGTTTTAATTATCTATTAACGTTTTCCAGTGTGTTTCTATCTGTATACTTATTTCAATATTATAAAACCTCATCCATGTAAACTTGGTGAAGTAATCACCAAGTTTTGGCGACCGTAACAACAAAAACTCGAACTGAGCATTTGGAGACGATGTTTTGTTGCAACAACGGCTGACGGCAACGACGAATCGTGAATCCGAGGGGGATTATTGCAAGAAATAGAGAAACAGGAGTGCAGAGTGTGTGATCAGTGCCGTTGAACTTCTCAAAGGGGAGTCTCCTCGTTCCTTATTTTATTCCTAATCCTAATTCATTTCGTGCTCGAGTTCGTAATAATTATCTTTGTTTGCAAAGGGCGTGACCAGTCCCGCGCTTCATGTAAGTTGTTTCTGATAAATCAAGCTAATATCAGCATTCGTTCACAACGTATCTAATTATGGGATGAAATTTCATCCCATTATTAGATACGTTGATACTTTGCCACCATTTTTTTTTCAACACAATTATTTTCGCAATAAGCTGCACAACTTTACCATGTTATATTATTATCAATGGTCATTACATAACAGGCAACTTTGCAAAGTTGCGTAATAAAATCAGTAAAGATTATAAAGATCCAATACATTGCTAGGACTTTTACCTATCCTTGTCTACCTATTTTACTTTGCTTTTTTTTTTTGCTTTTGTTTCACAACTAGGTGCCATACGCACCACCTTCAAGTTATATGAACTTACCCTTAGAGCTATTTTAAAGTTTTTAGTGGTCAAGTTGGTTCCATTTGTTTCAAAAATAACTTATTTTAGCTTTTATTGTGTGACAGGGATGTTATCGGCCTTTATCTCACCTGATTTTCAAGTTATGATATGGCCGAAGGTGAAAGCGCACTTCATCCGGAATCCTCAATAAGATGAAGTACTGGCTATCTTACCTCTAAATGCCGGAACACAACAACTTAAGAATTGTCATTATGGCGAAACAATTAGGTAAGATGGTGACTCAAACAAAATCTTGCCACCAACGAAACGTGTAAAACCTACGACACCACGACGACTACAACACCCTATTTAATAGTCGTGTAAGGGTGCAATAATACGGGATTTTGGGAAATATCTACGCAATGGTGGGAGCGAAAATAAATACAATGGCCTAAACAAATGTGCACTGTGATGCGCGTTCGGAAACGGACGCGTCTTGCGCAAACATAGCGGAGAATTTATAATTCGCGATACGCGCGGCTTGCGTCGCTGCCCGATCCGTCGCGATGACTGCAAAACAGCTCATTGTCAAAGAGCTGGTGACATTCATACAGAATGCCATCGACACAATAGACGAGATCAGCATCCTGCAAATCTGTAAGTCCAATTTCAAGGAGGAGGAGATCTGCAGTGGGAAGACGCTGATCTTTCAGACGTTGGGCAAAACCGCCACGATGCCGTCCCATCGGAGGGATGGAGGGGAACGCAGTCTCCAGGACATCATCACCCTGCTCAAGGAGACTGACCCAGACGACGTGCCGGATTTCGTCGCGAAGGAGCTGCACAAGCTCCCGCCGGTGGGGTTCGACCACGTTAATGTGACTAGGCTCCTTAAGGACATCACGTTCCTGAAGTCGAGCCTAGCCGAAGTCCACGCAAAGTTAGAGACCTCAGATAATACCATCTCTGAGTTGCGTGCCGTCGTAATATTAATTCGGTATGTAGGTCACCGGCCTCTAACAATTGTAAACACAAGTCGCGGCGCGCAGAATTTTTTCTTTGAGCTGCAGTTTCGAGTCAGCGGAATTTGCAGAATTGAACGAGTCACCAGCCGCTGTCTCAAGTGCGGCGAAGACGACCGCGCGCCGCCCACAATCCGCGGCCCCCGCCGCCCGCGCACCTGCGCCCCCTGCCACCCGCATCAAATGTTGATCTTGATGGAAAGCTATGCCAAAGAGCAGAAATTGTTGGAGTGATTTAAATTCCTGCTAAGTCTGCTTGAAATTTAGTGCTAAAATAGTTTAAATTTCTCGCCAGATATTTCAAAAACTAATGTGTAAAATAGCGCCATCTCTGCGCTGGCCCCTTAAATGATCCAAACATTTTGTCATGCCTTTTTTGTATGCAGTTGATGTCCTCCTCGTGAGTAATAGTACTCTATGGTCCGAATTGAATGATTATGATACAGACAAAATAGGTTATAAAATAGAGATGTATCTAATTATTACGATTAGGATATAGTTAGGATTTTTTTGACAAAATTCAAAAAGCAGGTGCCTCCGCCAGAGAAGCCAATCGAATCGCGATCGCGACCAGTAGTATCAATAAAATACACCTAGGTATAGGTACTAAAATGCTGTCAACAGAGTCAAAAGGTATCGTCCTGTATCTGTTACTATTCGGCAATGTTATCAACAGAAGAAACCAAACACCGGGTGCCAATGCTCTACAAAGAGAAAAGTTGAATGAATGTGCTCGCTGTAAAGTACTTACGGATTCTTTTAATCACTGGCTAGAGAAAACTTCTCGGGGTAAATACGATGGTGGTGATACAGCATGGGAAGAAGCCAAACTAACATCCTATGCACGAAGTGAGATACGTTTTGTAGAGGTTCAAGAGGGTTTGTGTTCGGAACTAAGTAAAGATAAACATGACTGCTATACATTCGCAGACGAAGCCGAGCAATTGCTAGAGAAATGGTGGTTCCATAAAGATATTAATACCATGAACTTGTATCCATGGCTATGTATAGAAACACTCAAACATTGCTGCCCTATTCATCATTATGGCGAAGCATGTGCACCTTGCCTTCTAGGTGAGGATAGTGATATATGCAGTGGGCATGGAAAATGCAATGGCGATGGGACTAGAAATGGTGATGGATTATGCATTTGTGACCCAGGATATAATGGAGCTTCTTGTGGAGAATGTTCTGATAACTACTATAGATGGCATGGATAGGCATGTGATGGTTGTACTAGCTCGGGAGCTGCTGCGTGCCTAACTTGTAAAGCTGGAAACTGGAAACTGGAATCCAGAATATGCACTGATATAGATTAATGTTTATTTTCACCCTGTAAGAGACACCAGTATTGTATTAACAAAGAAGGCTCCTACAGATGTAAACAATGTGATAACTCTTGCTTAAACTGTACAGGAAAAGGGCCTTATAACTGTACATCTTGTGTTACTTCTAGCTATTTTTGGAATGGCAGATGTATAAATAATGATGACAATGCTGTAATTATGAGTGTATTCTATAGAATGGCTTTCTACATTGCATTACTTATGATACCTGGAATTATATTATATACTTCACATCATCCACTTGCATTTCTTGTCTTTCTTATTCTTGCTATTTATATTTATTTTACAGAGAAGTCCCTAGACTAAGCCATAGTAGGTTTATTATATTGTTTTTAGAAATACCCTCAAAACAGTACTCATGGTTTTCGTTCATTTGTAAGCAATCTGGTTTGGTACATTAAGTACACTATTATATAATACAAGATGCAGTAGTTCTATCTCACAATAGGCAGATGAGCTAAACTTGTAGTTGTGATATGTCTAACTCTCACACACTCTTGTGTGTAACTGCAGGTAGTTAAAGCAAGTTCCCTGGTGTATGTAATAGGTAGACAGCTGAAAAAATCTCTTCCCACCACTACATAATGAAACACCAAATAATAAAATAAAATAATGAAAAGACAGTGATTTTTTTTTACCCTAAAATGTGGGTCTGACTCAACCCTTGGTGTGCCTGTCTGTGCCTGAGCGGTTTTTATTTCTCTGATTTGATTTTCTGCAAATTATTGTTCAGAATCTGATCATCATGAGATTCTTTTAGTTCTCTGCAACTAAAAATATGTTGGAGCTACTTATGGCTAACTTGAAAATTATAGCAGGTACTATCCTGCAGGACCTTGAGGACCTGTTAGCACGGAGGCGGTTAGGTATTCTCGGTAGAATGGGTCCTCGTTCAGCGACCTAGTGAAATGCATCAGGTTGACTAACTGCTAGTCCCTCCTCGTCTCCTAGTTTTATAAAAAAAACATTCTCTCACTATAAGTAAAACTCAATTCCTTCTAGAACATAGTTGCCTGCTCGATGCTCGGCGAACGCACACGCAATAGGCTGCTCATATCTAAGATCAAGGAAGCTCATAATTTGCAGAAAACCTGAGAGGAGGCAGGTACAGGTCCTAGTAGGTATGTCTTTTCCACCTTTGGCTGTTTTTGTAAACGAGTAATGGAATGGAAAGCACATCACGGCAAACAAACAAGGTTTGGCCAATTTGAAGATTTTATATTTGAAATGGATTTGTAAATTCCACACAGATGTGGCTTATTCAGCACCGACATGGAACCAATTCTCTAGGTATTATCCAGCACCTATATACTCTGTGGGTATTAAGATGTAGGACCTACTACCTAGTGTCAAGGGGAACAATTAACAAACGTACTAAACCCCAAAATAGGACAGCTGCCTGGCGGCGCGGCGGCGCACAAAGAGCTACGTTATTGTGTGGTAGGTACTGTCTGGTACCTGGTACTAGGACGGACCTACTTTAAGGACAATATCTTTCATATTGGCTTTTAATCTAATAACCTAGATGGCAGTCCTGCTTGTCACTTGTAGTTATTTAAAAAACTATTGAAAAAGGTGTATTAAAAATACATTTATTGCAAAAAATACATAACTAAATTGTAGTGTCATTTATATACAGAAATTAAATAAATGATTTAACTGATATTACCTAAAATATAATACATTGTTAATAATAATCAAAGCTGATTATCCTATGATCTAAACCTACTTAGCTTTTAAGTTCAGCAATTTAACTCAATATATTATTGTATAAAGTAGCTTTAGCAATCAATGATAATAGGCAACATGAGTCAGTACTTTTCTTAAAAGGGAGCAGTAAGGACAGGTACTATACTACCTCACGCACAATGGACCACGGGAGTCCTGTACATAAACAAGGGCAGGTATGGAGCTAGGCTGGCTATACTAGCCGGACATTCCTCACGCAAACCAGACAAACTGCAAACCATTTGCAATTTGTGAGTTTTCTTATGCCAACGCAAAGCTTGGTTGATCTCATAGACATTTAATCTCACTTATCCCCCCAATCCCATTACTACCAGCTCTCCAAGCAACTGGATTGATGTTACTACCAGCTCTCCGAGCAACTGGATTGATGTTACTACCAGCTCTCCTAGCAACTGGATTGATGTTACTACCAGCTCTCCTAGCAACTGGATTGATGTTACTACCAGCTCTCCTAGCAACTGGATTGATGTTACTACCAGCACTCCGAGCAACTGGATTGATTCACATCGAAATACTTTTTAAATGAATTTACCATTATCAGGCGGCCTGTAAATGCCACTACATTATTTTACTAATAAAAAAAATGGCAGATGTAATGTGTTCAGACGTCGAGACCAGAGTTGCTTGGAACGGTTTAGTGTTGGTACATATATCATTATACCTGCCTTTTCAGACACCTTTCAAAAACTGATACAATATTGATTGATACATTAGAAAAGTAACAGTAGTGTAGTGTAGTGTAGAATTAAATTAATGACTATAAATACAATTCGTAACATTAGAAAACCACCCATCAGGTACATACTTACACAAATGCGATTCACAAATTGGGGGCACAAAATTCATCAAAATGTGAATAAAAATTGGCAACTTTTTAATTTGGCAGCAAGCTCAGTTTATCGGTGGATTATACAAAATCAGAACATTCATAGACGTGTGATGATTTCTTTAAACTTGAAAAATGTATGTATCTGTATGCCAGCCAGTGTGATCTGTACTGTGAATAATATACCTATAATATGTGTGTATTGTATATAATTATATAACCAATAGATACACAAAAACAGCTGTTCCATTCAAGTAATTCATGAGATGATTGCATTTTACCGACATGAATTCATTATCATCATCATCATAGGTAATCAGAACGGTGGTTATTTGTCAACAGAGCGTTGTTGGTAAGTATGTCTCAGTCTCTCTACCTCTCTACCACATTCAACTACCTCTCTACCACATTCAAATGAAGTTGCCTTCCGAGCGTCAACTTGTTATAATTTATGTCATGATTTTTATTTCGCTGAACTTTTCTTTGGTGAATGTATCGTATGTCGCTCATGCATAAATAGGTACCTACCTAGTGTGTCTACCGTATAGTATACACATAAACAGTAGGTACTTATGTAAAGATCATGGGGATTTACCGGAACCACTTAAACCTACAACCTAACTCTTGAATAAATCACTCAACAGATATAACATACAATAAATGAAAACATGTCTAATTTGTTATATATTTTTGGTAGAAATAAGATTTAAGTACTAACATTAGGTTTCGTTGAGTTAACACTATTTATTTGTGAGAGAATCGCCTAGTTGCCAGTGTGGTGTGCGTATCGTGGGAGTGACACAACTACCGGAAACTTACACATACAGAGTGACAACTAGACCTAACCACTAACAAGCCAAAACAATACGCGTCGTGGACAATACGCGGCGCGGTATTGTTGCCACCAAATGTTCATTTACTTCATTACATTGACATTGACATTGACATTGAGATGCACTTCGACAATGTACCCACCGGACGAACAAAGGTAAGCAGATAGTTACTGCGAGTAACGAGGCGAGGCGAGAGACGGCGCCTCGTGCTACTGTTACATACGTAATGTATAGCCGTCGTCATTTCAGATGAAGACGTACCGTTAACTTGTTGTCACTAGTTATTAGTATTGTTAGAAGGTACGAGTATGTTACGGTACCTGAATATATAACTAGAGGGCCGCGCCACTCGTGTCGCTCCACTCCACTCGACTCGACACAAACGAGTGCTACTTGACACTAACACTTATAGCTCAGCTCACGACTCAATATTCAAATCAGTCTGCTCCAAATAACGCTAAACATTACGGTTACATTAGCTCTCGGTCCCTTTCACAATACTCTATGAATCGTTACCTACTTCCTACAATAAACTAATTATCCATTAGTCGTGTTAATGATTCGATAAAGCGATAAGTACTATGTGTGCGTGCGTGCGTGCGTGTGAATACTCAGTCTGTTCAATGTTCATGGAATGTTTTAATTTGAATACAATTTGGTTAAATCAAAATTTCCAGTGGAAACATTAAATGCAAAGAGAACATCCCCATCGAGGTATCGCAGTCCCCACGAGTGGTACACTACTGGTAGGAGGGAGCGAGACGGCGATGCGAGGAGAGCTGCGCGGCGAGTTGTCGATGCTGCAGCAGACAGTAGAGGATGCCGGCTTGCGCCATGGCGTCCACGGTGCCGGCGGCGAGCAGGTCGGCCCGCGGCTTCACTGCGGTCACGTGGGTGGCGGTGGTGGTGGTACCAGCGGCGGTGGTGCTCGGTCGCAGCAGTGTGGGACCCCACACCGTGGCCAGGTTGTGTAGCGACATCTTGTTCTCGCCTTCGTGCTGGTTCACTCTGAACATAACGTGACACAACACCTTCATGTACAGACGACACTCACAGTTTACAATAATAAATGCGATGTTTGTGTGTGGCAACGTTTGTGACGGCATAGCTCTGGAACCGGTCATCCGATATTCATAAAAATATTAAAATATAACATAAACATACATTTATTGTCGCGGGGGAACAAAAGAAAAGCCGCCATTTTGATTGAGATCAAATGAAACGGACTCAGGTAATCGGCCAGCTGGTGTAACGGGTTTTTTAATTATTCGGGTGGAAACAACTACTATATTTCGTTAATAACTTTTGCAATGGTTGATCCGGTCAATTCGAAATTTTGAATGAACAGAAACATACATTGCAGTTGAATAATGAGTTCAACTGTTTTAAACTAGGGTGGTTTTTGAGAAAAAGGGATGTCAAAGTTTTTATAAGATGGAGGTGCGTTAAAAGGATGAAAAGCTTTGTATGTTGTGTAGTATTAATCGCGATTCCGAACAGGCGCTACATTTGACATTTCTAATTGATCCTAAAAAATGTTAATGAATGAAACATTTTTGACTTTGACTTTGTTAGAGGGTTGACTTTAAATGAAGTGTTGCAAAGGGGGAAATTAAAATTGAAGTTTTGTGAAATGTCATATGATATGAGGATTATGTCAGCAAGTTTCAACATCAGTTATTTCATTATCGTTATTTTATTTTCTATAGTATTTCTTATATATCTTATTGTATATCTTGTCCTTGAGTGGTTTTAAGATTAAAGGTTTTGATGATCTTGCAAGACCAGAGTGCCTAGTGCGAGTTTTCAATGCGTTTGAAACACACACGCGTAATGTACTTTACACTTATTTTTACTACTTTTTGTATGTTACTGTTATGCTAAAGAGCTCTGAGCTCCTTCTTTCCATAATACTGAATACGAGATTTAAAGAATACTAGAAGCAGATAACATCTCAGTATAAATAATAATGAGTAATGTTTTGGTTTACTTGACGAAATGGTTGAGGAGGAAATCGATGCAGTTCTTGTTGAGGTCCGGAAGCAGCGCGTAGCACTTGAGCAGCGCGTGTCGCCGCGTCTGCGCCGGCGCAGAGTCCACGGATGTGCCCACTCCCTGGTAACATACAGACAAACAAACAAACAAACAAACAAAGTCAGCGCCAGTTACAGTGAGAGTGAGAGTGAGAGTGAGAGCCAGAGTACAGTACCTGGTTAGCCCCCCACGCCTGCAGCAGGTCCGGGTAGATGGCGTCCGTGAACAGAGCCTCGGGCAGCTCTCGCAGGTACAGCTTCAGCACGCCCGTCACCGAGTGGATGTCCACTTCCTTCAGTAGTTGTTCCGCTTCGTACGCATCTGTATGGACAAACACATCAACCAACAAACAACTTCACTATTCATATTAGCCTTAAACTATGCGTCTATATTTGTATTGGTACTAAGTTACTTTGCGTCCGCACTGGCACGTGGACAACTGTGCCGTCATCTGCGTACCCATAGATGCCGGGAATTAGCTTAATTAATTAATGTGGAGCAGGAATAGAGTTGCTGATAAAACAGACCCTTGAGGTACACCGGGATTAATAGCTAATGGATCTGACGAACAGCTACTGATGACCACTCGAATCGATATTTCTCTCAGAAAGTCTGTGATCCACAGTAAAAGGATGGTAACCCGTAGGAGGAAAGCTTGCTAATGAGACCCATGGGACAAGTACTAACAAAAGCCTCTGAAATGTCGGGAAACTGCGATATATAGTTTCCGGCGAAAGCCGTCCTGACGCTCACTAAAGAGATGATTACACTCTATGTATGCCAGGAGTTTACAATTGACAATTCGTTCCATTGACTTGCAGAGAATGAAGGTAATAGAGATTGGCCGGTAGTTAGCGGGGTCTGCTCGGTTACCTTTTTTCGTGACAGGTTAGACATTAGCAAGCTTCCAAAATGATGGTACCTTACCGGTATCCAAAGTATGTATTATTGTATGATAAGTATGTATTTACAAAAAAAAAGTATTTAAGTATTCTATCCGTAATCTCGGTCCCATATTACAAGGTATGGCAAGCTATGACAGGCGGAATAGGTGATTTAGAATCGGAAACAGTTCGGGAGCACACTTGTGTAACACCGACCGGCGGTAAGTAGATATACAAGAGATGTACGCACTGGTCTCGAAGCTCTTCTTGAGTCGCGAGAGGTCGGAGGCGCTCCCGGAGACTCGGTACACGCCCACCTCGTGCAGACCGCGGCGCTCCACCTCGCGCACGCACGCGCTCACCACGAACGGGATGCTGCGCTTCTCTCGTCTGCAACAACCGCACCCGCTATATATACACCACGTGACCTCTCTAACGCAATGTCCGTACCGTGCCCTTCATCTGCTCGGTTACTTTCAAACTTCCTCTTATAAATGAATGTGTGACCCACGGTCTTGTTGTGTCCCCCCCCCCCCCGGTTCGCGTTCTCGTTACGGTGACTCACTTGGCGACGTGCGTGATCTTGGCTCCGAAGAGCGCCCCCCCCTTGGCGGAGGGCACGCGACGCGCGGATCTCTCCGGAGGCAGCACTCGCATGCGCAGAGGCAGCGAGCCGCCTCCGAGGCAGACGGTGCGGTTCACTCCTCCCGCGGCCCCCTCGCTCTCCCACTCTCGCAGCAACTGAAACAGTCCCCATGTCTCACTTGACCTGCCCCGTGCGTACGTACACGTACACGTACACGTACAGGAACGCCACGCCCACCTTGATGGTGCACTTGCCGCGCAGCACGGGCCTCGCGGCGTCCTCGTACAAGAGAAGCCTGAGGTTCTGTGAGCCCTCCAGGTCCAGGGTGAAGGTCTCGTTCCACCGCGGCTGCGCGGACCGACAGACTAGTTTCGACTTTGCTTTTCGGAAGTAGTGTCCGTACGAGTCCACCTCCACTACTATGTAGTAATCTGGAAATACATGTATTTACTTGTGTACGTGTGTTATACATGCATCTAATCTCAACATTAACTTAAAGTCAACATTCTTTGACGTTTTAAGGAAGCCTATTTTACCTCTAGAATCGTACACAGTTTCCTAAGATTGATAATTTACTTTCCCTAAGCGATACCTAGAAATTGAATTAAAATTCAATTATTAAGACATGACATCCGTTTTGATAGCAGGTGATACCTACGGAAGTACCTACACAGGTATGTACTTACACAGAAAAAACAATAAATATAAAATACCTAGGCATGTCAAGTTTTTTTTCTAGTATTAATGTACATCACTTATTTAACTAAACTCATCAATGTTCCTGTAAATGTGCATAAATTTTCACATATGTATTGGGAGCTAACTACAACTAACTAAGAATACAAATCTCTTTTAAAGGTTATCTCAGAGAGACACGAGTTTTCATTTTATAAATTTCCCGTACAGCTCCCTTCTTCAGAATACAAATACTTTCAATATCGGCTGCACTTCAAAACACTGTGAAAGTAGCTAAAATAAAATAACCTAACCATAGCTTCGTTCTAGCAAATGAATCAATATGAATACCCCATTACAAGCTTTGCTTCATTTGGGACTTGTTAGCGCTGTGTGAAATTAATGTCTTCTTCTTCTTCAATAAAGTTAAGTATTTCACCATTTAAGATAATTTTACTAATATTGTGTACTTGAACAGTTGAATCGAAGGCTTTTAATTTAGGAGGTATTTACTGTAAGCCAGT
The DNA here is from genome assembly GCA_951394065.1 of Venusia cambrica. NCBI lineage: Eukaryota > Metazoa > Arthropoda > Insecta > Lepidoptera > Geometridae > Venusia > Venusia cambrica. The sequence goes on from OX596056.1 coordinate 187,325, forward strand.
GAATAACTTTATAGCTTGAGGAGCATTTACACATCATAATTATCTTTAGCCCTATGACTCTAAAATATGAATGAAGTATCGTCTGCATACAATACAATATCACAGGAACGTTGACATAGATTACAAACTGAAAAGGCCATAGGGTCGATCGATTGTGGTACCTAGTGGATGTTTCCTTGGCTATTTGACTTCTTATTAGGTTAAAACTGGTCTATTTTTGGCACTCAATAGGGTTGTCGTTTAGATACAAGAATTACGTTTAGGGAAGCCCTTTGGTCGTCTTTAACGACATCCGTGGGCTGTAGGGGTAGATAATGTCACGACTGATATCAACCTTTCGGTAATATTAGTAAGGGGTGACTTATTCACTTATAGTATTCTGTCCACCGTGAAGTACGGTCGGTGTTATGGTTATTTGCTCTCAATCTAGCTTCGGATAGAACAAGATTTAGAAACCTCGAACACTCCGGTGAATAAATAGCGATCGAGAAAATGTTGAGAGTTGTGTTCAACGGAAGCACACTTTTATCGTAGTGTTAATAAGTTTATTTTAGCGATTTAATCTCCGTGGCTAAACACACGAGCGGACATCGCGAGATCTCAAGTTAAGTTAGAACAACAACAACAATAGTGAGCAGGTATACAATGAACAGTGGTAGCAGTGGTAGCAGTGGTAGCAGTGGTGGTGTCGTACCGGCGGCCGAGTCGAGAGGCGCGAGCATCCCGCCGAGGTGCAGCTGCAGGTCGCCAAGCAGCAGCGAGGCGTCGCGTCCGCTGCGCAGCAGGTACGACCCCATGTCCGTCTGCAGGTAGCTGCGACACGCCGTCACCCACGCCTGCAGCTCCAGCATCGAGACCGCACTGGCGCCGGCGGGGGGCGCCGACGACGACTGCAACGTACGCGCACGCCACTCAGTACAGTACGTCAGGTAGCGTGTCCCTCTCCCCCTCCCTCTCCCTCGCACTCACCTGCAGAGCGTGGATCGAGTCGACCCACTGCGTGCGCTCGTACTCGGAGCTGAGGAAGAACACGTGATGCCTGTGCAGCGCGGCGCCGCCCACCGCCTTGGTGAGCACGCCCACCCGCAGCGCGAGGTTGGGGGACGCGAGCACGAGCTGCCCCTCCACTTCCGCGAGCTTCTTCCGTTGTTTGTCCGCGGCGCCGCGCCCGCCCATTCGTACTTTCTGCGAGGACCACATCGTTACTCAGACAGATGCCTGCACAGCTCGCGGCTCACCTCACCTCACCTCACCTAACACGTACGATCCCTTCTTGAAAGGGAGTTCGTATGCATTCTGTGGGAAGACTCGCTCCATCGAAGCCCGAACGAGCCTCGAATGTAAAAGCAGGAAAACACCGGTACTGGTAAAATGGGGTGCTAAGGGATTGCGGGAGGACAAGAGACGTCAAGCCTGATTTAATTGAAACCTTACTGCTAAGAATTTAAATCAAATCAAATCAAATCAAATCAAATTTTTTATTTGCACGAAACAAGTGTTACAAGTTCTTAAATCTATTAAATTAGTCTCAACTTATTTCTACCATGGCGGCATGCAAATTTTATTTAAATTTATGTTTATTTTACATTTATTATTATTTATTACAAAAACACATACTTAACAACATCATGGATTCGACAGGTAGTCATTCATACTATAATAAAGTTTTTCATGCAAAAAATCTAGAAATTTTCTTTTAAAAATATTAATGTTATCAGACTGTTTTATCTCTTCAGGAACCTTATTATATAAACGTGGGGCCACACCTAATACACTTTTCGATAACAGGGCACTTTTATGGGTTATTGCTCTTATTTTATTATTACACAGTCTCTTACTGCTAAATGTCTCAAATAAATTTTTGTTTTTTCTAACAAACATAACAATCTCAAATATATATAAGCAAGGGAAAGTCAATATATTCAAATTTCGGAAATAAGGTTTACATGAGTCGGTTTGCCGTAGGTTGCATACTGCTCTTAGGCACTTTTTTTGAATCTTGAAAATACGTTCTCTTTCTGAACAATTTCCCCAGAATATCACTCCATATCTAAGGGTTGATGTAACATGTGAGTGATATGCCAATAGAACAGTCTCACGTTTTACTATTTTGGAAAGCATGTGTAAAGCGTAAGAAAATCTATTAAGTTTTGCGCATACAACATCTGCTTGTTCATTCCATGTCAATTTGCTATCAATATGAATTCCTAGAAACTTAATATTTGCTACTTCCTCAATTTTCTTACCTGCGTAATTAATATTCAATGTCAAGTTTTTGTGATTGTAATAAAATGTCATAATGTTGGTTTTGTCAAGATTTGCAGATAGATTATTAGAATTTAGCCAATTAATAATTTTTACTAACGTGTTATTTGTCTCGATTTCTAAATTAGTATAGTTATCAGCAGTGATGACCACCGTACTGTCATCAGCAAAAAGTACCATGGGATGGTTAACTGCTTTCGGTAAATCGTTTATATAAGTTAGAAATAAAAGAGGACCCAGAATACTTCCTTGTGGAACTCCGTACGTAATTGGGGCTGTTTGAGACGCATATGTTACTTGATTCCTAGTATTTAAGCAGATACTATTAATTTGTGTAATCTGTGTTCTGTCTTCGAGGTATGATTTAATCAAACTATTGGGGTTTCCTCTGACACCATACGCATTTAGTTTCATCAGCAATGTTGAATGATTTACGAAATCGAACGCTTTAGTAAGGTCCATAAATAAAGCACATAGTGGTACCTTCATGTCATGACTCAATAAAATTAATTTCATTAATCTAAAAATTGCTATATCTATCGATTTGTTCTTTCTAAAGCCTACCTGTTCTTCGCAGAGAATCTTATAGCTTTCTAAGTATGAATTTAGGCTTTGATGTATTGTTTTTTCTATTATTTTAGAGAAAATGGGTATTAATGCTATTGGTCTGTAGTTGGTCATACTAGTTCTATCGTTTTTTTTAAAAAGAGGTCTAACTACGGTCATTTTGAGTCTATCCGGGAATTTTCCTTTGTCAAAACATAAATTACAAATAAAACTTAATACAGGTGAAATTAGATACGATACACATTTTACAACTTTTGTGTTAATGTCATCAAAGCCAGTACTTTTGGTATTTTTTAATGAGTTGATAATACAAAATATTTCAAATGGGGTAGTTGGGCTTAAAAACATTGAATTAGATTGACTCCAAACTATGTCTCGAGTGGTGTTATAACTAGTATTATCCTTCACTTGATTCACAAAAAAATTATTAAATGCTTGGGCTATGTCATGAGGTTTAGTTAAAGTTATATCATCGTCTATAATACTATCAATATATTGTAAAGGCACGTTATGTTTATTTTTATTTATAATTTGCCATGCAGCCTTGGACTTATTTGGTGCCATAGCGATAGTATAATTATTTTGGGCTTTCTGGGTTAATTTTAAAATATGTTTTAGTCTATTAGCATATTTTTTAAATGCGTCTCTATTTTCTTTACTACGATTTTTCCTAGCCTCCCAGAGCATTTGCCTTTTTCTCTTCGCACATCTTTTGATACCTTTACTTATCCACTTAGACTTTTGGTAAATTGAGTTTTTTATCTTTACAACAGGAAAACAGAGGTCATAAAACAGTTTAAATAGGTCGTGAAAAGTCGTAAAAGCTACGTTTGGGTCGCTAATGTTATAAATTTCATTAAAACTAAGGCTTTCTATACACGATTTGAATTTTGTTATATTATCGTTCTTATAATCACGTCTTTGATAGAACCAATATTTTATCGGGTAGTATTTGGCTACACGGCAGGAGAAATATTGTGCTGTATGATCAGAAAGACCGAATTCAATAATTTCACAAGTTGATTTGTGGATATTGTGTACAAAGTTGTCTATGCAAGTTTTACTTGCGAGGCGTGTTGGTCTATTTAATGCAATTTTGAGATTAAAGGAAGTAACAAGTTCTATAAAATCTTTAGCTCGAGTATTATTAATAAGAACGTCAATATTGAAATCACCGCATATAACTATCTTTTTGTTTTGAAGACCAAATATTTGTAAAACCTTTGCAAGTGAGGTCAGACATTTTTTTACCGTCTCCTTTTTGTGTTTAGGTGGTCTGTATAGGCATATTATGATCATTTTGTGTTCCTTTAAGTAGATGCCACTGTACTCTATAAGATTTTCTTCACTCATACCTTTTAGTTCAGGCAAATTTTCAAAAGTGAGAGAATTATTTACTAATATGCATGATCCCCCGTCCCTGTTTGTCCTGCAATAGTGAGATGCTAGAGTAAAATTAGGTACGTTTAAGATTTCAGTGTCATTTTTTAACATATTATGTTCGGTAACACAGATAACGTCAACATTTTTATTTTTAGATTTTAATTCCTCAACATGTATCGTTAACTGATCTTGCTTATTTATTAAACCATTTATGTTTTGGTGTAAGATGTCAATGTGGTTAGACACGAAATGTATGAGTTCTTTTCACACCTTCATCCGTGACAACTTTGTCATTATATTGAGTTTTGAGGTTTTGTGGCTGTTCCTGCTCAATATATGTCTGTGTACTTTTATTTGCAAACTTCTTTGATGTCAATGATTTATTTATGTTTTTGTAGGTCAGCATTTTTAATCTATATTCTACGCGTAGCATTGTATGGAATATTGAACGGCAACAGTGTCTTCTTGAGGTGGTTTTGTAGCGGTTGAAGGACATATTTACAACAGTTACATGGTCATATTGCTTACTCACAAAGTTCAATGCATAATTAAGCCTATTTTCACTAAGAAATTTACTAAATGATATTTCGCTTAACAATACATTTGTGTGTTTTGTCGAGTCAAGAAAATTGCCAAGAATAGTCATGAACTTGTATGGATTTGTATCATTCATGCCACCTAAGACTAAAATGTAATCATTTTTAGTGAGTTGGGGAATTTCTTGCTTCTGGGAGTCCAGTATTGACGTCAAGTCTCCTCCAGGCTTCAGCGTGGCGGTCACCACGTAGTCAGATCCTATAAGTTCTTGCAGCGTTGTTCGGATATTCTGGCCACGTTGATCAGCGATAACGATGACCTTTTTTTGTTTTTTATACTTGTTTTCTAAAATGTTGGTTCCTAAAGGTTTAAGTTCAATAGGTTCGTTTTTTGCATGTTCTGGTTGTGAGTTTAGTAGATATAGTTGTGACCCTTGTTCCACTTCTCTGGTTTCTGTAGATTGTGATACCGCTGTTTTCATATTTTTTTGTGCTAAAGGTTTGCGCCTGTGTGGCGTGTTATTTTCTGATGTGGTTTGTGTTATTAGGTGTGAATTATTTTTTTCTTTAATGATTGCTTCATCTTGTGTAATTAGATTTAGTTTAATATTTGATGGTGTGAAAGATGATCCTGTTCTTCTATGCTTACTTTGTTTTGCTGAGCTCGGTGTTGTATTTATTATTTCAGTTGATCCAACTTTTTTGTAAATTTCAATTATTTTTTGTGATTTTTCTAAATCAGATTTCAACCTGTTATTTGCTATATTCAGTTCATCAATTTCCGCGTTAGCGCTCAACAATTCCGAGGATAGTTCCTTTATTTTTTCCTTTAAAGCATCAGAGAATTCATTTTCGCCTATTGATGTATTAGGCAAGCTCATCATCGTCGACTCAAAAAGTGAAGAGTTGCTTTCTGATAAATCCAACATTGACTTACTGCGTTGAAGTGGTTTTCGTACGGTGACATTATCGTGGTCCATTTTGTGATGTAATAAAATCTAAGAATTTATCGTCGAAATAGTAGAAATTATTTTCCTCAGCTGGCAACTCGAAAACTGCGAGTTGCGTTTCGCAGATGGGTGTGGGTAGTTAGCCGTCCGCCGGCCGTTACTCCGTGCAGCAGCGCCAGCAGCGGTGCGAAGACGATGACTCACCCACGCGTATAATGTTAGCGGCCGCGGGTCGTCGTCGGGCCGGTTATTCAAAGTTTTTGCTATTTATTACCAAACCACTGGGCCTAACTAAATAATTTAACTGTCACTGGATAGGGTTTTGCATTGACTATATAGTAGCATAGGTCACAATATCGTCACTTTAATTAAACCACTATTATAAAATAAAATACTCGGAGCAAACGAACATAGCTGTTGCTTTAGTCAGCGCGCACGATGAACTCCTGAAATTTAAGGCTTTGGATTCAACAATAAATTATTTTATTTAATAGCTGGTAATATTTTGCTACTTATTCCTGGCTACACCATGTATCCAAGCCACAAAATTATCAAACAAAGGCGTCAAAGTCGAGCGCGAAAAAACACTGGTTTTTCACAAGTTTAAACTTTTTTATTTTAGCGAAGTACTGTGAGTTTAAGTTAACAATAACTGTTGCCGTACTGTCGACGCCTCAGAAGATAAATACAGAGCAAAGTAAGTTAGTTTATCTTATTTACATCTTATTTTAATTCGAGAAACGGGTATTTATAGCGAATTTTACCTATATTCATTTACATCTGTTTTACGCATTTTAAAATATCAACTAAAATTATCGTACTTTTGGGGTGAGAAGGGCTGTCTAGAGGGGTGAGTCGGGATAGGAACGAGGTGAGTTGGGACGTGGTATGGGAGGAGTTGGGTCGAGAATGAGGTTTCTAGGGATGCTAGAGAGGTGTGTCGGGTTTCTACATTTTGGTGTTTCTTGCTCGTAATATCAACATAAATGACCTAAAAAGTGTAAAAAAAATAAAATGATGCCGGCACTACGTCTATTAAACTGTAAACCAATCCTAGCAAGAAGAAACATATAAAAACTAGTTTCAAAGTTGTAGATCGTCTAGACCTGACATCCCGGTACCTTATCATCGCTGGCGGCTCTCTCCTCGGCCAGGATCTGGTCGCGCACGGTGGACGCGAGAGACTTCAACGCGACGATGTTGGCAGGCGAGGTCTCTCTCGCGTCGCCCCCCGCCCCCGCCCCCCCACCCTCTTCTTCTACTACCGATATGTCAGGCAGCGGGATGAACCACTTCAGTTCGAACGTGAACTTATCTCTACCGGAGGCCTGCAATCAACTACATTTCAACGAAACTAACGAGTACAGTAAAGAGTACGGGCTGTGCTGGCGTTCTAACGACACCCACTGACACATTTTTCACACAGACAACTTGCAGAGCTGTAGTGACGCACGTTTGCAGTGGTGACGTACTCAAGTGGCGGACCTTCATTTATTCTATTATTTTGTATCGATTGTATGATCATGGTTAGCCATGGTTACCACGTATTTTTGTAAAAACTTATTTTAATGAAATTTGTAATGTAAATAGTTTAGCTTCTGGAATAACACACAATCTTATTTTCCAAATTCAAACCCTAAGGAAAACTGGGAAACCTGGGTTAACCAGGCTAGTAAAATTTCTATGGAAAATTGAATACCTTGGTTGCACACACGACGTGGTACAATATGTGTTGAAGCAAATAATTAAACACGTATGTATTAGAATTAGATTATTAAAAGCTACGCACAGATAGATGTGGGAGAAACTGACCGCTCCCCATATGTATTTTCATACAACTTTTGGCGGCCGCATGTATTTGTCCAGTTCATGATCATCATCAACCTATCGCAGTCCACTGCTGGACGTAGGTCTCCCCCAAGGTGCGCCACTGAGCCCGATCTTTGGCCTTTCTCATCCACTCTCTGCCCGCTCTGTGCGGAGGTCGTCGCTCCACCTAGCCGGAGGACGTCGTACACTACGTTTGGTCACGTGGTCTCCACTGTAGGACTCGTTGGCCCCATCGGTTATCGGTCCTTCAACAAACATGGCGCCCACTGCCACTTCAGCCTGTTGACTCTTTGAGCTATGTCGACCACCTTGGTTCTCTGTCGGATAACCTCATTCCTGATTTTATCCTTCAGAGAAACGCCAAGCATAGCTTTTTCCATAGCACGCTGAGTGATTTTCAATTTGTGGATTAGCCCTACTGTCAGTGTCCACGTTTCGGCAGCGTAGGTCATCACAGGTGGCACTGCGGGCTGGAGGACGAGAAGACCTGACGAAGTTTCCCAAATGCTGCCCAGATAAATGTTGTTCAGTTCAACTAATTCGATTCATGTCGAAGAAGGTTGCCAAAATAATGGGCAAATTTCCAAGCACATTTGAGTAAACAATATTTTTGTTCGAAAGTGTCTCTGTTTGTTTCTTTGATACCTTCCCACGACAGAACAGCCGAGCGGATCTTAATGAAATTAGTCATGGATACAATGTATGCCATGGGATAGGGATAGAGCCACCGCCACCTCGCGGGTGTGTACAGTACATTGTAACACTGGGTCGTGTCGTGACGTATGTAACGATACACACGCGTAGTGTCTTACCTTGTATTTAGCGCACGCTATAACGTCATTGAACAGGAACAGATGCCTCAGTTTCCGATGACCATCCGAAAGTTCTACTATGAACGAATTCTTCACCAATCTTCTTTGAGCTCGATCTGCATTCTGCAACGTAACACTCATCTGTGAGTATCTCCCTCTCCCTCTACCTGGGATCTGCGAGCTACGTGTCCAGCAGCCCAACTCATAAATAATGCAATAATAATACGTGTTCGTTCGTTGTACTTACGGGGAACATGGACTTGGTCTGTATGATGTTGAACTCGTCTAAGAAATGCTGCGTCATGTTGAGTGCGTCCGTCAGCATGGCGTGGTCCGGGTGGCTGGCCGGAGTGTACTTGATCAGGTCCTGTGCGAACACGGCATCGGGTGAGATCCTCTCGGGGAGGTGTGTGTGTGTGTGTGTGTAGTGTAGTGTAGTGTACTCACGTGGAGCACCAGCGCGTTCTTCTGCACGCGGGCGACCGGCTTGTGCAGCAAGTCGTCCAGCGAGACTGGCTGGCCGCGACACGCGATGCGTCGCGTCAGGTCCGCGAACGTCGGCGACGTGCCGCAGCGACGCCGCACCGCGTCCGTCGCGCGCCCGTAGTTGTGCAGGAACGCACCGTATATGTTTATCTTCTCTGCCTGACCTCACGCAAACAAACAAACATGTACACACACACACACACACACACCGCACCGCTGGACGTAAGTCTGAGACAATCGATCGCTCACTCTTAACCGTTTACGACGGAGTTTGGGAGATCGTAGTACTATATAAACTCTTTTTGGAAAAAATGTAACCGACTTCACCACTAAAAACTTACAAATAACTCTTAGGGTAAGTTCATATAATTTGAAGTAGGTGCCGAATCGCCAAACACAACAACATGTTTATCGTATCAAATTATATGAACTTACCCTAAGAGTTATTTGTTAGTTTTTAGTGGTGAAGTCGGTTACATTTTTTTACAAAAAGTTTATTTTTAGCTTTTTTTTTGTTGTAAAACCTACGACACCACGACGTCTCCGACAAACTATTTAAGAGTCTTGTGAGGGTGCAATAATACGTTATTTTTTGTATGAAAATATATTTTCCAAATCGATTGTGTTATAATGAAGTTCTGAGGTAATGCAGTAGTAGTCGTTAAAGAGTCATCGATCACCAACACGCTTGCCAAGCTTGAGTGTTATGGCAAAACCCTCCATTGCTTTCTTTAGCATTGGGGGAGGCCCATGTCCTATACAGTTGACTTTTATGAACTGTAATGATGATGATACATGTATACAGCATTTATAGCCAGAATGCGTCAAAGTCAATTCCACTTACTACTACGTATCATAATTACTGCGACCAACAACACGCCTGCCAAGCGTGGTGATTATGGCAAAACCCTGATAATGATGATGATGATACTGGAAGGTAAACAGTTCAATAGGTCTACTCCAGTGACCGTAAACACCACAGGATAGCAGAATACGCAATATCGTTTACTTGGATGACATATTTTTTCCAGTTATTTTGATATAAAAACCACACTACTGAACCGATTTTGATAAAATTTCTATTGGACCACCTCGCGAGGATGGTCTACCAAACGTAACAAGAATCATCAAATCTATTTCGAATTGGCGGAGAAATCAAGTAACAAACAAACGAAAAATAAAAAAAAACATACACCCGAATTGAGAACCTCCTCCATTTTTTGAAGTCGGTTAAAAAGTATTACCATTTTCTTGAAATGGAGTCCGACGGAAAGAGGCTCTTCCCAGGTGGCGACCGCGGCCTTGAGTCCCTCCAGGAAGTTCATGTGCAGCTCGTGCAGCTCCGCTATCTTGTAGAAGATCGTGTGGAACTCGTCCTCCGTGATGACCGGCTGCGACGTCGGCAGCGTCGCCTTTATCGCGTTCATGTACTGCGAGCGAGAACAGGAACGCGACCAACGTATACATATACAGTACCACTCGGTCGCTACGTTCATGTACTGCGAGCGAGAACAGGAACGCGACCAACGTATACATGTGTACTACTGACTGTTGTCAATCAATCAATCAATGTGTCATTATAACGTTTGTGAACGTTGACAAGATATCACCTTCTCCATGACGTAGAGACACTCCACGTAGACGGTCTCGCTCTCGATGATGCTGGTGATGATGCAGCGGTGCATGGTGAGCCGCTCCGCCTCCGCATTGTTACTGGACCGCGACGTGGATTCCTGCAACACATACACACGCGTACATACACACATACATACATACATACACACATACATACATACAACATCACCGACGACCCAGGACTCGTTAACATATATATAGTAGTTCACCCCAAACGGAGATCTCGCGATGTCTGCTTTGTGTAAGGTACGAGTATTCACCGCGGACATCATTTTTCAAATAACACGTTAATTACGTTCTCATTGACAAACGTTTAAATATGTGCACTTGGCATTCTCCTACCTAAGTCATTTGGAATACAATCGTATATTCGGAAACTTCCGAAGAAGATTCCGGAAACGTCATTTTTTGCTCCAAAATGTTATATAATTCCAAAGAAACTTTTCAGAAATGGTTAGAGAATAACGTTGAAATGTATCGGGCTCTGCAGAAACCGACCAAAAGTGATGTTTCCGATCCGATAACTTTCCGAGTATATGCGATCGGAGTATATCCGGGCCTCGGCCACAACCTACGAAAACTTTCCGAGTATATCCGGGCCTCGGCCACAATCTACGAAAACTTTCCGAGTATATCCGGGCCTCGGCCACAGCCTACGAAAACTTTCCGAGTATATCCGGGCCTCGGCCACAACCTACGAAAACTTTCAGAGTATATCCGGGCCTCGACCGCAATCTACGAAAACTCTCCGAGTATATCCGATCGGAGTATATCCGGGCCTCGGCCACAACCTAAGAAAACTTTTCGAGTATATCATTTAGTACATTTAGTGTGTTGACAGTAATCTGGCAGGACTTTATAATGAACCTTTACCTTATGCCTACGTTTTATTATTATGTAAATTAGTTACGGAATCAGTTACCCGTGGCTTTAAAGTTACACAGGCTTATTGTTTAGCTGGTTACATACAGATTAGGCTTGTTATGGACAACAAACAGTGAAGTGTAAACATAGAGAAGGAAACAATATAAGTAACCGAAAACGAGTGGTTCATTACATTTCTGGTGCACATTTCTGTGCAATGCAATAACCATGACACGATTGTTCATTTATGGAACTTTTCTCGCTGCCTCGATACAATGTTTCGACTCGGAAAGTAAGTACCATTCATCAAATGCCTGTAAACAGGTTCAGCCGAGAGTATATTCGTTCAGTGGATTTACACAAATTACATTTGTTGTTCAAGGTTTTGAATCGTCACATAATGCAATAGAGCTTGGTTCATTTTACGATGCAATGATCTTCAGCGATGTCGCTGATATCATGAAAGAGTTTCAAACGAACGTAAGTATTATTTTATTTGACTGTAACTGTAAGTACCTGTACAAGATAACCTCTCAGTGATCGTTTTACAATATGTTTCTAGAGTTTACCATTATTAGACAAAGATGAAAGTGCAAGCGATGAAAACGTAGAAGATCTATTAGAAGAGTATCAAAAGTTTTTAGATAAAGAACACAAACAGAGAAAGGACTACGTAGAACGCACCAAGCTTAAAAACAAAATACCACTCATACGTCACGAGAGATTCAGTAAAAGTAACTTTGGAAGCGGTGGACCGTACAACGATCATCTGTTCACAAATGACTACTTCAATCCTTTTAAGGTGTATAAATCAAGAAGTCCTTTGGATTTTTTAGTTCCACTTAATTCAAAGACTGATTTTAAACAATCGTCATCTCTCCCGCGTGACAGTATGGAACTAAACATCTTTAAAAAAAATGTACAAAGAGAAAACAGCCCTCCGGCGGCGGTACCGCCTTTCACAAAGCACATTTTCAAATCACCACCGTGCTGCAAGAACGAAAACAATATCATCAACTGCAATCAATGCGTGGCTACTAAATACTACTCTCGAAGTGAATCAGAACCAAGAGCTAGAGCTGGTCCACACTCCGACGAAGGCCTAGGGAATCCGGCCGCGGACACTAAATACGCAAAAGATAATGTTCCAGTGCCCGTACCTGACGATCTACTCGGTATTCATATCAAGGTCGAGTTCCACTTACCAAAAACGCTCGATAAACAGCAAAACGTTATCGACCTCGAACAGTTAAAAGATTCCTCAAAAAATCTTAGAAATCCAAATTACTTGTATAATTTAAATTTTCCGATGAATATGTTTGGATTGACAAGGGTTTCAAAAATCAACTCGACTCCACTTCATAAGATATCTATTCACAAGAAAAAAAAAACTAAAAATAGCACCGGCGGCAAAAAGCACAGAAAAAAACTAATAACTTTTCATAGCATTAAACTGGAACCGCGGCAAATATACGAAGCACATTTTGGTAAATACAATAGCACTCAAAGTACTTCTCAAAACGATACCCTAAGTACCGTAGTTTCTTCAACTAATTCGCCTTTAACAACGAAAATCTTGGAAGCAAATTTAATGAGCTCCTCAACAACCCCTCGTAGTAACAATATGGTAAAAGAAAACATATTGATATTCGTCAACATTTCCAATAATGCTGCTAACGATACCGAACCATCTCACAACACGAACAGCGATATACAAACGGAACACACGGGTGGACTTGTGACAACTACTGACATTTCTAATTCTATACATTCATTAAAAAAACGTGAAGTCATAAGTAATGTCGCGAACGACGTCGACGGATCTGTCGATGAAACTACACTCGATACAATACATGGTTTTAATAAAACAGAAAGGGTCGTTCCGAATACTACAAAAGCTTACAAGGACTTTTCCAAGAAAGTTGAAAAAAAAATACCTGGTGATGAAGAGTTATTATTCTGGCCAAATGTTTCCGTCGATACATCTAAAGGTGTTTTAAACACTAATATAACAGCTATAATGCTAGAAAACGAGTCAAAGAAAGCCAAAATGAACATGACCAAAGACGCGATGCACAAAAATCACAGGAAAACTTTAGAAAAAGCAATATTCGGGAATGTCGAGTGGAATGACGTCGGCACAGTGGTTCCCGCGCTCGTATCGTTCGTGGGAAAGTATACGGAAGGCGCACTCACCGCATGCTCGGCCGACACCTGCCACTCGGTGAGGTGCGCTCGCACAGTGTGCGCGCACCGGGTCTGCGCACCGGTGCAGCGCTTCAACCAGAGGGGGCATTGTCTGGGGGCTACCTCCACCGGTGAGTTCATCATTCCGCTACAACTGGCTCGAAGGCCATATCAAAACTAAACTAGCCAATTATTGTTATATCAAAAGTTGGAGGAAGTTTTGCTATTGCGAGCATTGCGAGTAGGTACTCCGATCGCAGTTGGTCTCTAGATTATCTGCGTTTCGCTGGAAAAAGTAACAATCGGCTTCAAAAGGCTTTAAATGTTTCCGATCAAAGCAAGGGTTTATTTTTATTGTACGACGCGGAAGTGCCTTGCCTGGTTTACAAAAAAGTTATGTAAGTATGATAAGGCCCAAAGGTGGAAGCGCACTTCATCCGGAATCCTTAACGGTCTGAGGAACCGGCTATGTTACTACTATGACTATGTTAAATGCCGTACAACAATACAACAATTTTATATAATATATGTTGTTATGGCGACAGACTTAGGTAAGATGGTGGTAGCTGGCCAGGCGGACTCCAACAAATTCCTACCAACAACCAAACCAATACAATATAGTACTCCCCACCCCCAAATCACCTGTATATGTATTATATTAATGGACTTTGAATAAGTCGGCTGTGTCACAACAGATTATAACTATTTGGCTACTAAACCAAACTAAATAATGTTAAATTATGTATATATTTTACCAAATGAGCTTTCAAAATAATTTATATAGAAACTAGCTTTTGCCCGCGGCTCCGCCTGCGTGCCACATACCCAGAAAAAAGTAGTATGTTGTTTCCCATGGGATAAAGTATAACCATGCCGAATTCGAACGAAGCTGGAAAGCTGTAACTTTACAATTTAGCAATTAGGAATCGTAATTAGGTTAATTTTATAAACGTTAGAATTATTTGTTTAGTTATATTGCATGATTTATGTTCATATTTTGTACCTACAGGGTGTCATGTTCAGTTTTGAACAAACCCTTCAATAAAGAATGAAATTAATATTTGTGATATCGCTATTGATTTGGATAACATTGAGTATATTGTAAACCATTTGTAATTGCAGAGAACGTAGCGACGATGGACTCGATCATGGATTTGCCATCGAACTTACTTTTGGAAATAGTGGACATCCTCCAGGACAAGATGGCGGGCACCTTGTTTGGGAAGGAGACGCTCTGCATTCATTCCAAGTGCATTACATTCAGTGCATATAAAAAGTTATTTATTAAACAGAGGTGTACCTCCAAGGAGCTGAACTCGAAAGGGCACTGTGTTGTTTCAAAAGAAGGGAAACTAGCATAAATTGTAGGTAATGTTTAGGTGTAGCAACTGAATGAAACATTGTTTACTAAATATATGGAATGCTCCGCACACGCCCGTTTGTAATTGTAAGTGCCCTTTGTTAAGGTCTGATAAGAACGGCACTTGGTCTCACTCGTACACTACGGTACTTTATACACATTTTGATAATCCAAACGAAATGTTGTGGAAATTGGCAATAGTCGCAGGCATCAGCGCGGGGCTAGCGCGGGAGGGCGCTTTCAGCGTGAGTCTCACTTGTAGCTGTATTATGTATTATGTGCCTACCTACAGGTACTAACCGATTATTTTCAAAATTTCTGAACAGGATGAGGATGGTGGAGAGTTTTACGTAAATCCTTGGTCCAGAACTGCTGAGAAGCCTCAAATTATAACGTTTAGTGGCAAAGGCGACGTTATCAGGACGAATGTACCACAAAAACGAATTTTAAATCTAAACAGAATTTTAAAATCCATGAGCAGATTGAGCAGACGAAGTATCATTAGGTATCTAGGCGGCGACGACTTAATAAGTAATCTAACCGTTTTAAGTGAAATAAACGATATCATCAAAACGATGCATCAAACTAAATTGATTAAAAGAAAAACTAAAATACTGACCAACTGCGATGAGCTGTCCAGTGTGTGCAGATTCATGTCGTGTCCTGTCATCCAGGAGTACTGCATCCTGTGCCAAGTCAAGATCGACGAAACCGATCACAACTCCACATTTTGCGAAAAAATATCTACCAAATTCTTGTCCAAGCAGCGCGCAAATAAATTATAAATGTATGTTTGAAACGTAGCATGAGTTGGAGCACACAAACAACTCCGACTCAATCATTTACGTATGTCGTATCCTTTATACTTTATCCAGGATTTCAACAACTTAGTAACACTAAGCATCTTGCCATACATTTCAATAAACACGTCTTTATTCACGAGTTTGTTTTCTGTTCGTGTGGCGACTGAGGGCTTCCTGCTGGCTGACGTACACCCTTATTCCTAATATCCCCACCTATACATGTAGATATTATACTTATTTTTATTTTATTTTGTTTATTAAGGAACAACAAACAGACACAATATAAATAATTACAATTATACACATATACGTTATACATGATCATATCTCACATCTTATAGAGTTCAAAGTTCGACAGTCAGCTGTCTGTCATCCGAAATATAAATGTTATCGACGTTTCGTTACATTCTGAATGTCTGAATGTCGTCTGCACAAACTCTAGAATGTGCAACATCCGATCCTAGATACGGCAGGTTGGTGTGTCACACCTGTCTAATGAACACTTAACTAGTCCTTGGTCAGTTACTTACAATAATTACCCCCATAATTTGGGACCATCAATAAATAAATATATTAAGTAATATATTACATACAGGTCATTCATTTGGTTTGAAACTGCGTTTCTGTTATATTAATACGATAGCTGTCAAACATCAGATCAATTCACATCACTTTGTAATGTGTTGTCTATTTGTATATTCGGTGTCAGTGGGCATGGCATTTTACATTCGTGTAAGTTGCCTAGGTATACGGTTTCTCGGTAGGTATTTATAGAAAGCGAGGAAGTGTATTCGAACGACACCATCGCGCATCGCATCGATACAATAAGCGCCTTCGCCTCTTCGACATTCTCGAGAGGAGAGGATACGGGCACAAGTAGTGTACCGGGGCCGTTGTCGGCGATACTATCGTAATGGTAAAACGAGATGATCTCGTGCGCCGGCGCCGGTCGTTCGTTCCTCGTTAGGTAAACATTCCCGAGAGCGCGTTATCTCATCCCCGCCCCCGCCCTCGCCGGAGATACGAGGTACGTACGTACCCACAGTACAGGTATATATAAAGCGAGGTGCACCCACTTGTGAGTTACCGCCGCGAGCACCTGCGCCGTCACCATGTCGCACAAAACATTACTCATTATTGTGGTATTTGTGTTGGTGCCGGGAGCTCTCTGTAAGCCGAGAGAGACACCGAGTGAGTACCTCCACCTTACCTTTTAAACGAAACAATTGCATACAATACGTCCCGCATCGCTCGAGTGTGACTGTATAACGAAATCGGTTGCAGGTGATGTGAACGGGCGCGGCTTCGGTTCAACGCTGTGGGGGTGGGTGACGTACCCTCTCGCGTGGTGGAGCGAGTCCGAGTCCGCGGCGCCCGGGCACCGGTCGGAGAGTATCGAGGTAGCGAGACGCAACGTGACCGTCTGGTGCGACGAGCAGACTTGCACCACGCGAGCGTGCGACGCAGCGGGGTGCGCGAACCACACTTGCAACATTTACGACACCGACCTGACGGGCGAGTGTCGCCGGAACACTGCAGACGCGGCGGCCGAGGAGCCGCGCCCCGCGCCCACGCCCGCGCCCTCGCCCACGCCCACGACCGCCGCGAGTGTGTCCGCTACACACGAGGTGGAGGAGGAGCGTCCCCTGCAGCTGGAGGCGGCGCTGTCCTCCTCGCTCTACGGACGCGACGAGGACACTCAGGTGAGTGAGTCACCGCGCACCAACTAGCTCACTAGCCGACGGTGTCGATGAGTCCGGTCGGTGTCTCCTCTCTCTCCCGACGGACGACACAAAGAGCGACTGAACCACCTGTATCGATCGACTCCCAGCATCCGCCACGATGTAGTTGGTCGATCGACACTTGGGGGTTCTACACTCCGTTTCGGGTTTGATCGCGGTCGCCACGCGAGAACCGTTACTTCCCAGCGGTTATGTAGATGTTCATTACATATTTATTGTAATATAGATTTAACAACATTTATAACATTTTGTTTAGTTTCAGATATAGCCTTATGCGTGACAACAAGTGCAGCGGCAGACCCTACGAGTACCTACCTTCGAAGAGACCGATTCAAGCATCACACGTGACACAACGCCACGCGTAACGCGACCGCGACAGCGACCACGACAGCGACCACACATCGACACATCGTGATCGCGAATGCACAGCACGTTATACCTGAGACACATTCGCTACTCAACATAACTAAATGGTAACAATTATTGTAACGTTACGAGAATCTATTGTAAGTAGGTACCATTTACTTTAAGCGGGTCCATTGGTCGATTGTAACGTACGTAGATCTACAATGTAATAACATATCTCACAATGTTACAAGTTAAATACAAAGCGAGACTCTCGAGGATAACAGTAGGTACAAGACGTGTAATAAATAAATAATAATGCAAGTGATAAACATGAGCGTTTCATTAGTAGCACAGAGTCGCTTCATCGTTTAGTGAGAGGAGAAAGCAAAGGACGAACCGTGGTTTGTTTGTTTGTTTGTTTGACAAAGTTGTGTGTTGGAGACAGACGGGTCTCCTCATCGCGCGCGTTGTCGACTCGACTCACCGATAAGGGGTCTGTCTGTCGGTACTCGGGTGGAGATAACGTTTGTCGTTGTTACCTACCTGTGTTTACTCCGGGCATTCCTGTCATGTGGCTCGATAGGGCCTTTCAATAAATTATGTCTAAACAATAAAACCATTATAAACGCAGTTTCTTGCAGGTGTTTGACTTATTTTTCGATTAATAAAATTGAGTAACCGCAGAAATGCTCTAAATGGAACAATATAAAAAATTCAAAATATCGTATAATAAGTAAGATTTTTTAGGTTCATTTTGAATCGTCATATCTACCGCCTGTTCGGAAACGCGACTAGCACGCAAGGATAAAGGCAAGAAACTCGAATTTTTTTTTTTTTTATGTAAATACATTTTTCCATTATAAACCGATAAACTCAATATTATCTTAAAAACATGGTTACTTAGTGGGCAGTTGGTCAGTATTGAGAAATCACCATTTACGTAGCCGCAGCGTGGTTGGCAACATCGGGATATGCATTGTCAGCATCTATGAAGGCATATGTATAATATGTGTTGATCATATAAGTATACAGACCCTAGACCTACCGGAAGGCAGGCCAGACAGTTCAGTGGGACTAATTACTACGTAATCATCATTACTGCGACCAACAACACGCCTGCCAAGCGTGATGATTATGGCAAAACCCTGATAATGATGATGATGATACTGGAAGGTAAGCAGTTGAATAGGTCTACTCTAGTGACCGTGAACACCACAGGAAAGCAGAATACGCAATTTCGTTTACTTGCATGACATATTTTTTCCAGTTATTTTGATCAAATTTCTATGGAACCACACTACAGTATGTATGGCCTACCAACCAACAAGAATCATCAAAATCTATACGATAAGATAAGATAAGATAGATTGAAGTTTGAGAACCTCCTCCTTTTTTAGAAGTCGGTTGAAAAATGGTCAAGTGAATGTCGCCCGGCATTCCGGCGTCCGCACGGCGTGTAACAAGTGTGAGCGGATCGCTGACACCCTGGGTTGGGATCATGTCATCCTCCAACATATGAACGGTGCGTCTGAACCTCCCGGTACAGAACGGTTGCCTACCGTACATCCTCAACTCACCGAGGAACCTTATCTATAAATGCTGGAACACTACTATTTCAGGGTGACGGTGTAAGACGGTGGTAGCTAGCCAGGCGGAATCAAACAAAAGTCCTTGCAGCAACCGAAGCAAGCACAATATAGAACTGGAGGAGGCTCTGCGTCATGTTCCGTGGTGTTTACCTGAGCGAGTAGTTTCCTGGCGCCCCCTCCCCCCTCGCACTCCGAGGAGACGGGTCGCAGCAACACGTCGCCGCTCTCCGTCGGCTCGCTGCTCTCGGCGCCTTCACCGGATTCTCTACAGATATCCTCTCATTAGTTTACTCTCATCTTATCTCTTATCTTTTTCTTAATATATATAACTCAAAGGTGACTGACTGACTGACATAGTGATCTATCAACGCACAGCCCAAACCACTGGACGGATCGGGCTGAAATTTGGCATGCAGGTAGATGTTATGACGTAAGCATCCGCTAAGAAAGGATTTTGATTAATTCTACCCCCAAGGAGATAAAATAGGGGATGAAAGTTTGTATGAAACTTTGTCAATTTTGAACCGATCGAGCTGAGACTTTGCATGCATAAAGCTACTATGACGTAGGCATCCCCTAAGAAAGGGTTTTGAGATTTTGCATTTGTTTTGTTTCGGTTTAGTAGTTTTGGTTATAGACTCTGCTTTGTATTTGGCATTTGTTTTGTTTTCGTTTGGTTTAAGTATAGGTTTTGTCGGTTAGACTTTTTTAAAATGGCTAAAGAAAATCTGAACGTTAATGGAGAAATTGAAGAATGGACTGTCGTTTTTAAGTTTTGCAAGCCCTAATTTTTTACACACGCTCAACAAAAGTAAAGCCGCAAAAACTATACCTAATTAATAATAATACTTCTTATCGCGAGCGAAGCCGCGAGCAAAAGCTAGTACTAATATAAAATGCTAACTGACTCACTATAGATTCCTCATTGAAATAAATAAGAACGTGATTCGTGGTTTTTCGTTTTTTTAATAATTGAAGGGTAGGGGGTTCCTTTTATTAGAAAAAATATTAAAAAACATTGTTATTTAATAGAAAAAACGCGATGTACACTTAATAAACTTCTTAGGTTTCCATAATAAACTGGTGTATTTTGAGTGCTCTTTATGCAATGGATGAATGTCAAAACTACCAAGGTCTGATGATGGAGTGGAATCAATATAAAGGGGTTTTTTCACTAAATAACAGTAATACATATTAAGAGCGTTGCGTATTTAAAATGATTGTATGTGTGATACTCTTCTTCGAACCATGTAAACCACGTGTGTGGTCTAACGATGATGACAGCGGAACTCCTGAATAATGCATGGTATAATAGTCGTGCTTATACTTTTTGAAATCGGTATAACGAGACATTCAATGACAAACGTTTTTTTTTATTTACCCGGCCGTAGCAGTCGCGGCTTAAAAATCGACCCCCTCCAACTCAGCCCGCGGATTTAGTAAAAGCCGATTAAGGGATCTCACCAGAGGAAGCAGCAGCTTCCTGCTGTATGTTACATGACATCTTTACTGTGATCACCAACCCGCCTGTCAAGTGTGGTGATTATGGCAAAACCCTCCCGTTTTTGGAGGAGGCTTTATCCAATATCCAATTTACCACTACATAAATGGGCTGTTGACGTGACTGTATTTATGACCCTTGACTACTTGATACACATTTCTGCCACTTCAGCTCGCTAATTCTGAGAGCTGTCAGCAACGTTGGTTCTCCTACGGATATCCACATTCCGGATTCTATCACGTAGTGATATTCCAAGCATAGCCCTCTCCATAGCCCTCTCCATAGCTCGCTGTGCGACTTTGAATTTATTTATAAGACCTATAGTTAGCGACCACGTCTCGGATCCGTATGTCATCACTGACTTGATACACAGAATTATTCTAATGCATAAAAGGACAAGTCCTGACTGACTGACTGACTGATTCAACTAGATACAACGCAAAGCCTAAGCCGCTGGGCATACAGACTTGAAATTTCAAGGGCATGTTTGTCTTGGTGTTTTTTTTTTAATTGTACGACGGGTAAGTACTTGGCCATCATCTCACCTGGTAACAAGTTGAGACAAAGCCGAAGGTGGAGGCGCAATTCACCCGGAATCCTCAACAAACTGAGGAACTGGCTATATTACCTCTAAATGCCGGAACACAACAATTTTAGAATTGTATGTTGTATATTTTGGCGACAGAATTAGGTAAGATGGTGGTAGCTAGCCAGGCGGACTTAAACGTTGTTTTTCCTGTAAACAGGAGTGCTGTGTCGTCTGCAAAGGTTATAATTATTGTGTTATGGAGATTTTTACTGCAGAGTTCGTTGATGTATGTCAAGAAAAGCGTTGGGTCCAGTCCCCGTGGGAGTCCGAAGTTGACTGAGAGTTTATCGCTAAAGTTATTATTTATTTGGGATCTACTTGAAAGATAGTTCCGAAGAAGTTTCAAAACGACACCTCGAACACCCAAGGCCTCCATTTCACGAATAAGCAGAGGGACAGAGACAGTGTCAGGGTATATATTAACAAACAGTGCATTGTGAAGTCAAAACCTTCACAAAAAAACTCAAAACCAACGAGTAAGCGTTTTACAAGTTAGTACTAACTAGTCACTTGGATTGAAGTGAGTCGGTGGTCGAGTGCACACAGTACATGTATCTATATATAGTACTCACTGTATGAAGTAATGTATGTTGACGTAGTTGGGCGCCGTGGCGGGCGGGGAGGCGGGCGGGGGGGAGGCGGGCGCGCGCGGCGCCGTGGGCTCGGGGCACGGCGCCGACCCCGCCCCGCACAGACTCTCCTCGGTACTGGACCCCGTGCCACCTGACACCATGGATTGTTACAACACGATCGTCGAGTCACCCGGTCTGTTCAGTGGCGGGAATATGAGGAGTATCGGGTGACTGTTTGCAACTGAGAGGAGTGCGGAGTGTGCGGTCACGGCAGGGAGAGGAAGAGTAGTTCGCAGCGAAATTATATCTCGCGATGTCTGGTTTATGTCAGGTATTCAACCACGGTGATTATCACACAAAAATAAAGTTATTAAAACTACGATAAAAGTACTATGCAAAGCCAGAATGAGAGCAAAGCACCATAGCACCGACCGTACGTCATAGAGCGTTAGCAGAACACAAGAAGCGAATAAATACAGGGTGGGCCATAAATTTTTGCAAATGGCAACACTCGATTTCTCAAAAACCGTTACAGGGAGGGGCGCGCGGGGTACGGGGAATGATGCGCCGCTTTATGCAATTTTAGTCACGATGGAGCGCTTCACAGGAAAACAGCGTGCTTTTTGTGTAAAAATGTTTTACAAAAACAACGACTGCTACGTTACTGTACGACGGCTATTTAGAATTGAATACGGATTACAGCGTATAAGTGAGTGTCCAAGTGTTCATTTAATTAAAGCTGGACTGGAGCACGGAAAACCCTCGCCTTAAACACCAAAAGCCCCTTCATTCACCTAAAACGACTGTATGGGCTGCCATATCGGCTAAAGGCATAATCGGTCCGTATTTCTTTGAAAACAGTCAGGGAAATAACGTAACTGTAAACTCAGTGGAATACGTGAAGATGTTGCGAGAGTTTTTGACACCACAGTTACATGAATTTGAAGGATACAACAGCAGGACTTGGATGCAACAAGATGGAGCAACATGCCATACGTCAAATGTGACCAATTATTTCTAGTTCGTTATTACATTGTAAAAGTTATTATCCTTTTTCTATATATCCTTTTTTTATTGTTGAATGATGTACGTGTACACTGTACATAGCATACTTGTTATCCCGATATTCCCACGAGAATAGGATCATCCGCTCATATAAGTGAAACGAGTTGAACTTAGTGGAATAGGGGCGTACACCAACCTGTCTGTCGAGCGAAGTGATTAAGGCCAACTTTCGTGTTGGACGCAGTTTTTTCTAATATGTGATGTGCGCAGTTAAGCCAATGGTTGGCATTCCATAGGTAATGCTTGGAAATTGTGACAATCGTGGCTTGGCAACCCTATCGAGTGAAAAACAATAACTAAATAGCTGGTCTATTTAGTTATTGTGTTAACTTAAATTACAAAATAAAACACCACTCTCCCACAAGACCCGATCATTGAAATAAATTTATTTTATTTTTTTCCGTAGAAACCCTGTCAATTTGTTTGTCTTACACAAGATTTCTTATTTACCCCCTTTACAGGGGCGATTTCAGTAAGTAAATAAATAAATCGTGTTGTGGTGCCCACTTGACGGATTTCCCAACTTAACTCAAAGGGCGAGCGACCGAGCAAAGGGAAATCACACGCTTCGCTCGCTCGATCAATAAAACATGATGTCATGTATAAAAATAAATGTGTCCGTTTTAAATTGAAGAGGCATTTGTTTAAATACTTAGTGAAGAAAGGAATAAGCAAAGGAGTAAGCAGAGGATCGTAGGGTGCGTGAGTTAGTTGTTTTGTGTTGGGATATGATCGTACCCGCTTGTATGTACACATATTCGCCGTCGTTGATGTTGTCAGCGGGCACTTGGTCGTAGTAGGGCTCCTCGTCGGCGGCGGCGGCGGCGGACGGCAGGCTCTCCAGGGAGATCGGGGGGGACTTGTCCTCGGCGTGTTCCACGTCCGGGGAGGAGGTGGGGGAGGTGGTCTCGTCGAGGGAGTGCGGGGTGGCCGCACCGCCTCCCCCGCCACCCCCGAACGCGCCGCCGCCGCCCGATCGCTTGCGCTCCGATGACAGAGAGTTGATGGACTCGTAGCTTTTCACCTGCAACACAGATTTTGTTCTAAAGGACAATCCAAATGATCGTTACAAAAATCAATATAAGCTATCGTTCGAATCGATTTCGTTATTATTTTATTTTATGCTTGGTAAGGGTAAGCTCTCGATCTCGAGGCCTGGACGTTGCCCGGGCGAGCATCAGGTGATCAGCATGTACCATGGACAGATGAGACTTTCCCTCGTCATGCGCGTGAACGGCCCCGGCTCGCAGGTCTCCAGCGCTCGGATCACGCAGCCGCGTCCGTTGGCTGGAGGTGGCGGTCTCCTAGGACCACGCAGCCGCGTCCGTTGGCTGGAGGTGGCGGTCTCCTAGGACCACGCAGCCGCGTCCGTTGGCTGGAGGTGGCGGTCTCCTAGGACCACGCAGCCGCGTCCGTTGGCTGGAGGTGGCGGTCTCCTAGGACCACGCAGCCGCGTCCGTTGGCTGGAGGTGGCGGTCTCCTAGGACCACGCAGCCGCGTCCGTTGGCTGGAGGTGGCGGTCTCCTAGGACCACGCAGCCGCGTCCGTTGGCTGGAGGTGGCGGTCTCCTAGGACCACGCAGCCGCGTCCGTTGGCTGGAGGTGGCGGACCCCTAGGACCACGCAGCCGCGTCCGTTGGCTGGAGGTGGCGGACTCCTAGGACCACGCAGCCGCGTCCGTTGGCTGGAGGTGGCGGACCCCTAGGACCACGCAGCCGCGTCCGTTGGCTGGAGGTGGCGGACCCCTAGGACCACGCAGCCGCGTCCGTTGGCTGGAGGTGGCGGACCCCTAGGACCACGCAGCCGCGTCCGTTGGCTGGAGGTGGCGGACTCCTAGGACCACGCAGCCGCGTCCGTTGGCTGGAGGTGGCGGACTCCTAGGACCACGCAGCCGCGTCCGTTGGCTGGAGGTGGCGGACTCCTAGGACCACGCAGCCGCGTCCGTTGGCTGGAGGTGGCGGACTCCTAGGACCACGCAGCCGCGTCCGTTGGCTGGAGGTGGCGGACTCCTAGGACCACGCAGCCGCGTCCGTTGGCTGGAGGTGGCGGACTCCTAGGACCACGCAGCCGCGTCCGTTGGCTGGAGGTGGCGGAGTTCGCAGTACCTACCTACCGGCGGCTGCTGGTGCTCGATGATGGTAGCAGACGATACACTTGATGGATTATTGCTCCTGTTATTTTCTCGTTCGGTAAAATATCATGACTCCATGAGAGTATACCGTTATTTAATAATACTCCTTCGATAGTTGCAATAACACCACAAATGTCGGAAGACGTTACTCTGCAGAGGTAGAGGAGGCTCCGTTCGTGAGATCGGTCCCCTGCATAAAACTTACAAATGCAATTCATAAAATACTGACCCTTTCGCTGATAGAGGGAGTGGAAGCTCGACTGGCGATGGACTCGCGCGAGTCCGTTTTGCGGAGTCTCCGCCCCAGAGAGGAAGGCGGGCTGTCTTCGGGCACTCCGCCACTTTCCGGAAGGGAGGCGCCGCGTTTGTTGAACACTTTTGGTGGAGGTCTAATAACAGAAATAACCATTATTATAGATAGACAGCTATTTACAGTCGTTTTTCGGAATCAGGTCACATTTGGATCACTTTGGATCTACTTTTTGACTCGTCAATAAAAAAAAAAAAAAAATTTCTTTGTCTTTCACGTTTTACCTTTATACGAATAGCAGGAAAAAATATATGCGTTATTTTAAAAGGAGAAAATAAATTCCATAACTAGCCTATTTTGAAATGAAGTAAATAAATATTACAGGTCACTAAATAAATTAAAAAAAAAATGTTACGACGGGGAAGCGCTTAGCCTTCTTGTCACCTGGTTACAAGTTGAGATAAGGCTGTAGGTGGAGGCGCACTTCAACCTGAATCCTCAACAAATGAGGGACCGGCTATCTTACCTCTAAATGCCGGAACACAACATTTTTTTTTTAAGAATTGTTATTATGGCGACAGAATTAGGTAAGATGGTAGCTAGCCAGGCGGACTTAGAAAAAAACTTAATTACCAACCAACCTACTTAACCTGATAATGGTGAAAACCTGATTTGGTAAGGTTGTTTTTTTGGAGCAAATGAATGTTCACACAATCTATATCTATATCAGACTATCCTTTCACTCAAACTTAGGGTTCCGCACCCAAACGGTCGCAACGGTTCTTAAACTTCGATTACCATTCTATATTTTGAACCGTAACCGTATGTTCGTATACTCGTAGTACGTATTCGCGGAACGGCTAGTTAAGGTATAAAAATATATACCTTAACTAGCCGTCAAATAAATTTGTTTCTATCTCCTAAAATGGGTATTCAAAATGCGCAATGTTAAGTCCTCATCATATAATTTTGAAACCACGACATAGTAACGATTTTGAGACACCTTGAATAGAGGCGGTTCACGATCACTTTTGTCACCTCGAACTACGTAACAAATAGCGATCCTGAGCCGTTGTTCAACGGTGGACGTATATTTTGACGGGTTAGCTCTTGACCTCTATAGGCTTGTCCAGCTGTACCTAGACCAGAGCAAGGTTAGAGCGAGGTGTCCCAGAGAGTGGTCGCTCTCCTTCTCCCTCGCACTCACGGAGCTAGCCCAACCGTGGTAATGGACTGAAGCGATAGCGTGACAAGCTACATGCCTCGCGTACCGAGTACTGGGGTACGTACACTACACCTACTCATCACTTAGTGAGTATCACACACAGTCATGTAATGTATCCTCCCTCGTGTCGTACGAGTACCTACAACACAATTGATTTCGCTTTCGAATGTATGTCGTAATTAGTGCGAACACTCAACCTGTTTTTAGGTAACTAAATCCTACTAAAGTGTTATAAAGTAAATGTTACGTATGTGAGATACCAGCTGGTATATTACATACGTCTTTTCAATTTTGGGTTCAATAAAAATGGCGGTTTTTCTTCAGAACAATTAAT
Organism: Venusia cambrica; assembly: GCA_951394065.1. Lineage (NCBI taxonomy): Eukaryota > Metazoa > Arthropoda > Insecta > Lepidoptera > Geometridae > Venusia > Venusia cambrica. The sequence goes on from OX596056.1 coordinate 214,348, forward strand.
CGGTTTCATTTCATTTCATTGAGAAATCGAAGAAAACTCGCCGTTTTTATTGAAACCGGTTGAAACCTAAATGAAACTGAGTTTGGTTACAGGCCAGCTGATATACGTTTGACAGAAACCAGCTGTGGAACTAAGTGAAGTACTGCACGCCCGTTTTCACATGGTTGGTGGTTATCAATATTATGAAGTAAGATGCTTCAATATCATCTTTTGTTTACTTTACCTGCCGCCTAATTATGGTTTCAATCTACCATAGTAATATTACTCGTATTTATTATTGGTCAATAATTTAACACGGCGCCATATAACCTAAAACTAAGCAAATTGTATTTGTATATATGGGAACTAGATTACGGATAGAATAATTAAATGATTGTGTTCCGGTATTTAGAGGTAAGATAGCCAGTTCCTCAGTCCGTTGGGGATTCCCCACTTGAGGATTCCCGGTGAAGTAAGCCTACACCTTCGGTTTTATCTCTATATAGCATAGAATGTGCCCAAACACGGAACAAAAATCTATATTTATCACACATATGTTTGTAATGTGTGGGAATCGAACCAACAACCTACAGCGCAGAAGGCAGAGCCACTACCGAGTATTATTTTTTCTTCGTGAAAATCACTGTAAATAACGCTCCCAAAAACGGCGGAAAAGCATCTATCTGGTCTCAGTTACTCAAACGATTACACACTCGTAATATAAACAAATGTCAACACATCCCCGTGGATGCTCGCTGCGCAGATACGTTTAACTAATAATGAGCTGGTGTCGTTACAATACACGATGCCACGAGTGTACCTACACCTAGCTAGCGAGCTAGCTACGAGTACCTACACGTAGCTAGCGAGCTAGCTACAAGCGCACAAGCGGTGCCGCCGCCGCCGCTGCCGTGTACCGTTTATATTTAGAGGTTATTATTATTCACCATTACTAAATAAGGAGATTACCGTGACCAGTCATTGGAACACTTTACAAATACTATCCAATGTAACAAATAAACTCAACAAACAGCTGTATCGTGATCGTGAGACGATGTGCGGATGTGTGATGCGGAGGACATCACATTATCTGCTCGTATCGTAATGCATCGCAGCTGTCAACCATCCCGTTACATTTTAAATACCCTGACGATATATATACTTATGATAAAAGTAGAAATGCTTTCATTGCACGTTACTTACCCTATTATATCATATTATAGCTGTTGTTGTTGCTAACCTACAATGATTTCGTCGTCTGTTCGTCTGTTTTTCCGCTGTGCTACGACCCTAATGTCTTCAAGAAGAGAGTTAATAGGCACTTTCTGGGTAGGCTCGTTCCATCGTAGATCTCATTCTTACCTGTGTAAGTTTCGTGGTCAAGAGCCGACCCATCGTAAATAAAAATAAAAAAAAATGAAAAGTGCTCTCAAAACCGTGGTTTAAAAATCTAGCCCCTTCAGCCAACGGATGTTGTAAAGTCAACCAAAAAGGCAACAGCTAATGCACCCCTTTGTTACGAAAACCACCCCTATTTAATAGTAAAATAAATGTTTTATGAATATAATAATAATAATATTTCATTTATTCATAACAATTCACATTTTCAAGCTTACAAATAAAAACATATGGATCAAAAGATGGATACAAAAAAAAGGCTTGTTTTTAAAATCAGTCGTCCATTCAAAAGATATGGGTGAAAAAATATTTTTCTTTTCACCCCAATATCTCAAAAACTACCCCACTTATCAAAAATCCCCCGCGACAATCAATTTATATTTACGTTATTTCTTTACAATTTAAATTTCATGAAAATCGGATAACCCGTTCGAGAGTTATGCGATCACAAACATTGCCACATACATACATACAGTGCCGGATTTCCTAACTTAACTGAGAGATCTGTTCGCTTCGCTCACTCGATCAATAACTGTTTATAATATTTTGTTTCTACGTTTGAACAAAGTTATAGCGTGATAAGAAATGCGAAACGTCAAAATGTATTTCTTAGATTTGATGGACTGTAAGTTGTGGTCGAGTCGAGTCGAGTCGTGTCGTGACAGCTACTGGCACTATCACATTGCAACACACTAGACTTGTAGTGTTGAGACCGTACCTTGAGGGATGCACCGGTCTTTAGCGTTGACCGTTTGAATCTGTACTTTAGGGTAGCGATTGAGATTGAGATATTTAAGTAAAATTGTATGAAATAAGTATTGCGTTGGTAAGTATTGTGATGGTGGAGAGTTATAGATAAGGCACAGGTATGAGGCATATTCTAAGAAACCGCTGCCTCGACAGCCTGACGATGACGGCTACAGTGTACAGTGTACACGGCGCACCGTACTGCGCTGAGCGGTACCTACCTACCGAGTAACGAGACACGTCACCACGTCACCCAACACCCGACCCCTCCATCGCAACAATCCGGTTAATGGATCTCACAAGAAGACAGAAGAGGGCATGAGATTACTTATGTGCATTATCTAACACGATTACTGGTACCACCTATTTGCCTGCCGAGCGTGGTGGTTAAGACAAAACCTTCTCATTCCGGAGGAGGCTGGCTCTAGCAGTGTGAACAGAACTAAAAGCAGAAGTAGTAGATATTCCTATACCTAATGTCTCTGCTACTATGACTCATTTTCTTAGATCGTTTGAATTTGACAGCAGAGAAAGTAACGTCAGTTGATTTGTGCAATGACTAGGTGAGCTTCGTCCACGTGGTTGATACGAGGATCCGTGGAGGTGTTCCGTCGCGTCGCTCGTGTCATGTCAGGTCATGTCATGGCTTAGAAGTGAAACTTACTTCGGTGGAACTTTCTTCTTTGCTGGAAGTACTGGATCCGAGGGGCTGCTCTCGGACTGCGAAGACAGCGAGGATTCATCAGCCTTCTTCGCTTTTTCCGCTAATTTTAGACCATTCACTTCGATGACTGTTACAAAGTCAGCCGTTTGCGATTGTGGCCGGGTTTTAGCTTGAATCGGACTCGATCGCTCTGCAGCTTCTGTCCAACAAAACAATATACACGCTATTACGGAATATACACGTTCGGTCGAGGACGAGACTTGGTTCAGATCATCGGTAGCCAGATTCGAAAAACATAAATAACTAGTAGTTCGCCCCGAACTGAGATCTCGTGATGTCTGGTTTGTGACGGAGATCTTTTCTCAAATAGAACGTTATTAACAAACGATAAAAACGTGCTTTCATTACACCTTTCTCACCTTACTTAAGGACTTTTCTCTCTTTATTCACCCGAGTGTTCGAGGCTCTCTCTTGTTGCTAACGTAATGTATCCTTACTAACACGAAACAAAGGAAAGGCGTTTTGAAAAGTGCTCTCAAAACTGTTGCCTTAGTAGTTGTGTTTTAAATATCTACCCCTCCAGCCCAAGGATGTCGTAAAGTCAACCAAAAAGGCAGCAGCTTTTTTCTTTGTATCAACAAAACTTTTACTGTGAGCACCAATATGTCTGCTTAGCGAGGTGGCTATAATGATCGTAACGTACCGTATTGAGTGAATAACAATAGATTAAATAGACCAGTTTTGAAATTTCGAATACCCTCACTTATCTTACAAGACCTGATGATCATCCTTTGCCCTCTTCATCTTAAAAACCACCCCTAATAAGGGCAAAATAAAAGGGCAAACTAATTTTGAAATCAGTCTCAACCCCTATTTCATGTTTTAACACATTTTCAAGACTTCAATTTTATTTACCCCTTTTGCAACCCTTACTGTAAATACAGGGGTCGTTTCAGCAAATCAAAAGAAAGTTAATTGTGAAGTCAAGCCCTTTTAACAGTCTATCCTACAAGACATATCAAGCGTTTTAACCCCTTAACGCGCCCCTTTGTTACAAAAACCACCCGTAATAAAAAGTAAAATATATATTTTATGAATGTGCAGCCAATACTCTTTCAAATGACACCCCACAAGCCAAAAATCATCTCGTTTCACTCAACACTCCCATTTCTCAAAAACTACCCTAGTGTCAAAAAAAATCCTCAAACCGATTGATGAGTATAAATATAATCTCTGCATGTTCAAAATTTTGAATTGATCGAATCAACCATTTAAAAGATATGGAGGAAAATTTGTATTTCTTTTTACCCCAATATCTCAAAAACTACCCCATTTATCAAAATTCCCCCGCGACAATCAAATTATATTTACGTTTTCTCTGTTCAGTTTAAATTTCATGAAAATCTAATAATCCGTTCGTGAGTTATGCCGTCACAAACATTGCCACATACATACAGTGCCGGATTTCCCAACTTAACTGAGAGATCTCGTTCGCTTCGCTAACTCGATCAATTATATTTTCGTTTTGTATTTTTAATGTTTCTATCGGCTACGGAGGATGGCAAAATTAAATTCACTGTCAAAAATGTGTTTGAAATTGATTGAGAATCAGCTATGTTATACCTACACGTACTATATGATACAACACCCAAACACAGAACAAACATTTATATTCATCACACAAATGTTTGTCCTGGGTGGGAATCGAACCCACAACCTACAGCGCAGAAGGCAGAGTTAATACCAACTGAGCTATGAGGCTTGTTGACATGAAGTAAGTTTTAAAGAAACAATAAGAAGCCCTGCCCGCGGCTTCGCATGCATGGTACCTAACGGTAACCATACCCGCAGATGACAAGTGTCCTCTGATCCGCAACATGGAGTCGGTACACTATATTCATAGGTACCGAATTGCAAGAATATCCATTTCAGTTCGTTTCAGTTCATCCTTAGGTATAGTTATGATGAAAAGGAAATAAACATACAGAACAGAACTTTCAATTTATAACATTAGTATGGACGAAATATGTTAATGTTGTTGAATGTATCTGCACGAAAGAATGTATCTTTCATATAACTTTTATTTATATGAAACTATCAAACTTGTACTTTGTTAAATCTACACTACTATAAAAAGAAAAGATCGTATTTTTTGTATCCCAGTATATTCGACTATAGGCTATACTTTTTATCAGGTTTTATTAGGGATCCTTACGGAAACTCTAATAATGTGAAGGAAAATGACCGACAAAATTCGTTACATCGCGTGCATGCGACAACTATTTGATGATTGAACAAAAATGTCCTACAGTTTTAGACAAAAATATAAATCAATAATCAATACCTACAAAAAAAGTCAGCGATAGCGTACATCCCACTATTATAGATATATCACTAAAACCACTTTTGAATGTTAATAAAACGACGCCGGTCGAAACTTTAGCACGATATTTGTATCTTGGTAATAATCCTTATCTAAATATATCACTTCGTAGTCCAGGCAGGTAGATAACTGTTTGTATTATATATACATTCCATATCGGAAATATAAAAATATGAATTACTGGATGGATTTGAACGAAATTTTGCCAATATTGCTGATATCGATATCATTGGCTAGGATGCAAACTTTTTTTATATAAATACTAAGCAAAGTAAATTATAAAACATTTGTTTCATGGGTATCAAGTATCAGCCAATCAGAAGCCTAAAACGCTGTATCACACTATGTGTATACCATCTCCGAGCATAGTGGGATAATTATAATCCAAGTGTAGCAAGCAGCAGGCAAGAGCTGCTTAGCAAGATCAAGAAATAACTTAAGAAACAGAGAACCTATGATATCCAGACCAGACATACACATTAGGCCGAAATCAGTATCTTTTACATAAACTAGCTTCCACAAGTTTCGTATAACAAATTATCAATGTGTATGTCCACTTTCAAAATATGAAGTATGCATTCGACAAGTTTACCACATGGCCCAGATTAGAGATGTAAGGAACAGCTGTACCAAATTAAATGGCAAATATTTTTATTATATTTATATGACAAGGCTCCTGTTTGCGCACTCTAAAATAATATGTGATTGATTGTGCGTAAGGTGGTACATTGTGCTACCTCTCGTACATTACTTATTTACTAGCCATTTGTCTATTAAATAACAGAACATATTTGAGTTAACCATTCATAGGTTTTTGGAGCAGTAAGGGAGATGCGCAGATAGTTGGCTACCATCTGCTCTAATTCAATTTGAGAATGTAGCCTAGCCCTTAACATACAGCAGAAGAATAGAATGGATAAAAGTTTCATTGTGAATGGTGGACAATGTGGTTTAATTTTTATTGTATACACATGTTTCTATACAACAGCTACATCATTAAACTAAACATAAGTTATGTAGGTACCTACTCAACACAAAGTAGGAACAGGCGGTAGATTTGACGTTTCAAAATGATCCTAAAAATCTTAATGAACTTTGTATTGACTTTGACTTTGACTTTAGGACTTACCACTAGCATCTTGACTATCATCAATCCTCTGAACAATCTCACTGTTACACCGCCTCCGTGCCTCCACTAAGTTGGATGATAGCTCATTGATGCACTGGTTGACCGAGCTCCTCTCTGCAATGTGAACTGGCTTTGGTCTGAGCTGCACATGCTCAAACTCAGCCAATTCTGGCAAGGCTGCGGCATCATCACTCTTACTGCTACTGGTACTTTCATCTACACTCTTTTTAGATAAAGAGTCACTGTTGGATTCCTAAAATATATATAATAATGTAGCAAACTTAAAGAGCATGAACATTAACTAGTTTAAAGCCTCACTGCTCAGTGGGGAGTAGCTAACGACAGCGTCAGCGTTGTAGGTTGTGGGTTGGATTCCCACCCAGAACAAACATTTGTGTGATGAATATCAATGTTTGTTCTGTGTTTAGATGTTGTATTGCTTAATAAGTATGTATTTACAAAAAAGTATATGAGTATGATGTTTATCCATAATTTAGTTCCCATATTACAGGCTTTACTTAGTTTAGTGATATTAATGCCCTGTAATATGTATTGATTTATAGTTTATTTAAATATTTATAGATGTAGGTAATTGAAAGAACATGAACTTGAACTAGGTAGCATTCCAACTATGAACCTATGCATGAATAAAGAAGACTAGCATGTTGTTATTTGGTTCATGCAACAAAACACACAATATCCTTCACAAGATCACCATCATAAGATGTTACAAACAATTGTAGGTATGTACCTACAGTATCTCATACTATGTGCAGTTTGTTGTTGCTACTGCTATATTTGCTAAAACATAATTGGCCTAACCCAGCTGTAGACCTACATAGCCTAACCTTGAAATTTCAATTCAATAACAATATTCAGATAATTTAGCATCACCCTATTTCTAACAAAACACTAGATGATAGTTTTTCATTGAAAGGTTCCTCGCCTGCTGTCAACTTGTAGTACAAGGCATCGATTCACATCAAGGTCTTTCGACAACATACTACTGCTCTATAAAATCTATTGTTCTTTTTAACAATGAGCTATTTCCATCAAAATTCCCATAAGTTTCAATGAAGGTATAACCTTGACCGGTATCACTTTCCTTGCAATGAAGTAGGTGTGACCTGTTAAGGTGTGTCACCCAACGGGGTGTTGGCTGACATGAATGAGTGACCTGCTCAAGGTGTGTCACCCAACACCCCATTCGGTGACATGAATGCCAATCAACATAATTACTCTGTACTAATTGTAAGGTGCCACTACACTGCTGCTGTAGTGTTCATAGATTGTATTGTTAGACACATCCACTGTTTCATATTTTGTATAGATTAAGGTGTGACTTCTAATATTATTTTTCCATTGAAATTGACACAATAGCTAATTGGGTGTTCATCAAAGGGTTATCATTGTGCTTACTCACTATGTATCAAACATTGGTAATTTGCATTCAAGTCACATTTCTTGTTTATTGTGATGATTCACCAGCCTTCACCACAGGCTGAATATCATAAGAGGAACCTTTCATTTGCCAATAGGTACTAACTAAATTTTGTCACACAGCCTTTTTTTTATGGAACAAGGTAAAGGTGGACAGAAACTTCTAGGAAGTGATTTTGCTAATCAGTTTTACCTAACTTGGTTGTCTGTTTATTTTCATGCTTCAATGGCTGGAGATGGTTAGTGATTCATATTTATAGCTAACGGTGAAGTTGTCTACATTTTCATACATTAATATGTATACCTTTTACAGTAAGCTCTGAATCATGCATCACTGATATTAATTATTTAGGATACCTACCAGTTATCAAGATATTGTATATGTTACAACCGTCCCAAATCATTTTCTAGTTCATTACAATAATAGGGTGTATGTACTTATATCTAGATATGTAATCTATTGGAGATAAGAAGTACCTATTGATAGTCATACAGAACAGGTGAAAATCTCTAATCAATTCTGCATTTATTTACTAAATGCAAAATGTCTTTTATGAAATTACAACTAACAACTGAAGGTATAGGTAGGAGATAACTCCTACCTGTTTCGTGTCCGAAGCTATAATATCCGCGTCGTTCACGTCAGCCCCTGAGTGCTGAGCCCCTCGAAACACCTGTGCTGCTGCTTTGTGTTTCTCAACATCTGATAGCAGGGTCTCTAGGTATTCAACATAGAACTCTTCCTTTTCAAGTTCTTCTCGGAGAATTGCAACTTTTTGTTTGTGTTTAGCCAAATTAGCCCTGACATCTTCTTCCCAGGCTGCTGGTAATGCACTCTCAGGAAATCTTTGCACCCATACACGTTGAAAATCACCAAAGACACTCATCTCTCACCAAACGATTTCATGACAAATTTATGTGATAATCAATTAAATTCACTGTTTTACTTTCATGCAAAAAACGTATTACAAAAAACCATAGTATTCTATGCAAAGAACTGTCATCGCCATCGCTCATCGCATCTCTCTCTCTGTTACTGTTATACTCTTTGATCGCATCAAAGAAGACAGATCGACCAAAAACAAAGAGTATTGAATAACTCGGATCTTTGTTTTTTATTACAATTAGAAACTAGGAGACGGGATAACCAAGTAACAAAGAATATAGCCTACACGGCACTGCATTGCTCCCGTCAACTTGAGGCATAAAGATGCTAAGCCTCGCGTGCCCGTAATTTCAACGGCAACCATACCCTTCAATCCGGGTCACAGCAATGTTGCTTGGTGGCTGAAATAGGTGTGGTGTTAGTACTTTTACGGACGAGCCCTTTCACAAGGGGCTCTACTACTCTTAAAATCTACCTAACCAACGTTCTACCAGTAGGTAGGTAGACTAGACAGACAGGCTTCATAAAATAGTTGTTTAACTTATACATATCCAGCTTATACTATCGAATATAACGCTTTATATATAAATATAGATTCCTATTATAATATAATAGTTAAATAATTGTGTACCGACCGATTCTGATTCTGTATTCAACGCTACCTACAGTAGGGTAGGTATCCATAATAGGGTGAAACTGGCTTTATGGGTGCATATGTAAATGTAACGGTGATTCAATTTTCCTTCATACTTTATCAGGATTAGGGCTGTTAACGAAAATAGATACATAGAGGTTGGCGTATTTAAAAAGTTATTCAATTATGTATAATGATTAGGTATTGATTTATATGAAAATGAAAATGAAAAAATATTTATTAACAACTCAAGCTTGCACAAGTAGGTTGGTACTTAAAAATTATACTAAAACTAAAATTATCAATACAAGATACAAGTTTGAGGAGACATGATTATTTAAACAAGGGTATGTGCAACGATTCGCGCACTAGGCGTAGCCTGTATCGCGTGGATCTTAATACGATTGTCAGTTAATAAATCCTCAGCTATAGTATACAGTAATAAATTTGAGTTGAAATGACAAATTAAAGATAAATTAAAAACTAAAATTAATATTAAAAAACAAATTTGGAAAACGGTACATAAGTATATAACGATAACTTATATGAATATTTAATACATGTAGATGGCAAATGACTTGAGCTTAGAAGCCTAATTTATTTTACATAATAGGTTCTCAGTGTCATCATAGGACAATATAGCCAACCATTTCCTGAAAGTTAATTTAGCGTGTTTGACAGATTGGTACTTCATCGTCACAGTGTTAAATGACTCTGTTGTACCCGAGGCCTCTGATATAATTACCAAAACGTTCTGCAAAATTTGAAGAGTTAGTAGGAAATGGTACTTTATAGACACGACGTTTAAGTAATTCATCTTAGTCCTCAGATGTCTGGACAGATTTGTGTACTGAGAGAAATGTTTGGAGAATAAACAGTTGTCTGACAGTTAGCACACCAACTTCCTGGTACACTTGAACCGTTGGATAGCGACGCGGCTTACGGTGCATTACTTTTAGAACAGAACGTTGAGTTCTTTCGGCCTGTATTAGAGAAGTTTTATTTGCAGAACCCCAGGATGCAATGCAGTACAGTATCAATGATTGTCATAAAGCAGTGTAAACAGCCCTGAGTGTACTGGGTTCCGCTGCACAACGCAGTTGTTTCTTTACATAAATGACTTTCCTTACACGACCTGATAGCGCGTCAATATGTTTATTGAAAGAGAGGTTTTTGTCCACAATAACACCAAGATATTTTACTGAGTCTACTCTAGTAAGTTGATCACAATTACAATTTGTAACATGACTAGCGCAGGTGTGTATTTTTAGTGATGACAGAGTTAGAGGAGGGGATGAGAACTTTGTTTTATGTATCATTAATATAAAGTATAAACAGAGTAGGTACCAAAATGTTACCCTGAGGAACTCCAAACCCCACAGTCTGTGAGCCGCTGACTGATTGACCAACCCTTACACACTGAGTCTGACATATTTAGGTACATGATTTCTATAATTCTAACTACGTATATTTTTAATTAATTTTTTTGTTTGATATTTTTATATAGGTACTCTTTGTTTTATTTTGTTTATCTCCGATTCAAAAGTAAACTGTAACCAAATTTCACTGATCCTTGATCGTTTCATTGTTGTACAATAAGTACGCATCACGTAAACACTATTAGTCACACAAATTCACTCATTAGCAGACGAATATCAATCAGAAAAACTATTATTTACTTTACTTAGATTTACTCAGTGATAAACGAAAATAATATCAATCAATTCACATAATAAATATTAAAGGCATTCATCGCCCGAACAGCTATGTTGCGTGGTGAGTTATACGAAACGAATAATGAAAAAAACGAATATTAGTCACACTCACACCTCTAATCCAGTAACAGTCGCGGTAGAATTTATTAAAACATTTCTTATCTTTAATCCTAAATTATAAAACACTGGTATATTTTTATTGACAGTGACATAATACATCAATCAATCAGCTGTTCAAAAATATGTTTTATGCTAAGAAAACGAGTAAACGAGTTGTGTTTGTGTATGTCTGTATCTATGTGTTGTTTTGTGTTGTTTGGTATTGGTTAATCTGAAATCTGACTTCGTATAGAAATGGATAAAAACTATGTGAAAACAGCAATAGAAGGACTAAAATCTACGTCATCTAGTCGCGTCCAAGAAGTATTACTAAAAATAAGAAGTAAAATCATTGCAGATGCGAAGGGTCTTCACTTTTTCAGAGAATGCGGTGGTTTGGAGTACTTGGTTCCGCATTTACGCAAGCCAAACGAAAGAATACTCGATCTCACGCTTAGTATTCTTGGCAATTGTTGTTTAGACGACCAAACATGCTTAGCGGTAAGATCTCAGATATGTATCTTTTTTTTTATGAAAAATATACCTTACCTACCAAATTTAATCATTTTTGCAGGCTGGAAAGCTAAACATATTTACACCTCTTGTAACGGTGCTAAAAACAGTATCACGTGATAGTATTATTGGGAGAGCATGTAGAGTTATTGGTAATCTAGCACAGAAAACCTCAAATGCAGAGGAACTACATAACCAAGGTGCTGTCTCAGCTTTGATCACACTTATTGAAAAAAGAGATAAAAACACTTCATACCCTACGCTGACTATGGCAGTCCGTGCAATCAGGTAAGTAATACAATTATTTGTAATATCTAATAGTGCCTACTCAAGACTTATTTTCCATTTTGTGAAGTCATACCTGAGGCATGCGGTAGTTGTTATCAAATCTGTGTGGCATGTGAATTATTTGTGTCTTCAACCATTATACCTGTTTTAGACTGCCTGTAAAGTTATCAATAGTAAATACTTGATTATTATATTTTTATTGTTTCAGGCAGCTATGGATGGTGTTAGACAAAAGAGAAGAAATGCTAAGTCTAAACTCAGCACGCTGTATAGCAATACTTCTTATCACTGAATGTGAATCAGCTGGTTTTCTAAAATCTACCAACCTATTGAAGGAACCAGCAGAACTGAGAAAAAGTCAAGAGGAACTTATTAGTGGGATACTTAAATGCCTTGGATATTTTACCACTCACACTACTTCTCCGTGTGCTGATCAGGTAAAAAAGCCTATAATCAGATGTCCAACAAGTTCATTTTATATATTAGTTATTTTGATTAATGTTATGATTGAAAAAATGAAGCAATTTTTATCTCATTACAGTTACAGGGTGATGGCAGAGGCTACCAATGTCTAGTAGCTTTGACCAAGACATTTGAATCGCTCGCACTAAAGTGCCTTATGAACTTGTGCTACCTATCAGCCTGTCGGCCGCTTCTGGGTACTGCTGGCATGGTGGAGTGTCTTGTGGGGATATTAAACAAAAATCAAGGTATGAAAAATAAATATGCACAATTATTCACATATTACATTTGTATTTCTATCTTGGTGTGAATACTATTGTTGTTTTAGTAGGAGCACTGCACATTACTGGGGCTGATGTGCCTATTGCAGTTACATAGTGGTTTGTAACTGTCACTACACTTGGTTGTTCCCTGTAGATAATAGTTTATTGGTTTGTAGCCCATTACATTATACCTACATTCTGTCCCTATTTAAAAAAAATAAAAAAGCTTAAATTATATATAAGTAATAATAAAAAAAATATACCGGCTCTGTGGTGTAGTAGTTTATGTAATGTACGAGTAGGTGCATTCATACCGTTTACAGCGGTGCTGTGGTGGCCGGAGGGCGCCGCCCGCGCGCTCTCCCAGCTGAGCGGCGAGTCGGTGAACAGATCGCGACTGCGCCACTGCGGCGGTCTGCCGCTCCTCGTGCTCGCGGCCAGGGAGAGCGTGCACGCGATGCGAGCTCTGCTGCAGTACGTCTTCGATGACTCATGTGAGTGCTGCACTATCTGCACTGCACTGCACCGCACTGCACTGCATGCAAGTCCCACCAACACCAACATCTTCTACTTTTCAGCGTTTCAAATACTGGTTAACGAAGGACTTATCGGTCTGCTAACGGAAGAGCTGACGAAGCACCTTGAAACGATGGAGTACGAGCACAGCTACAACGAGACAGAGACTGAGGAGCTGGACGACTTGCCTTGCGCTGAATGCTCGCAAGATACCTCACCGACTTCCACGGATGTGACCGATGAAAAACCAGCTCTATTTCAACGTCGAAAAGGTCCACTTACCGATGAAGATGAACTAAAGGTTGTGATAGAAAGAGACAACATGATAGTTGGTTTTATAGACGCGATCGATAGCGGATCTGATGATAGTACAAATGAAGAAGAATCGTCACGAAAGAAGAACTTGAAACGAATTCGCTCAAAAAGTCCTACTACAAAGGTGAGTGATATTACAACAGCAAGCCTCATAGCTCAGTTGGTAGTAGCTCTGCCTCCTGCGCTGTAGGCTGTGGGTTCGATTCCCACCCAGGACAAACATTTGTATGATGAATATAGATGTTTGTTCTGTGTTTGGGTGTTTTATCATATAGTACGTATATATTTAAAAAAAGTATTTAAGTATTCTATCCGTAATCTAGTTCCCATATTACAAGCTATGCTTAGTTTGGGGCTAACTGGCGCTATGTAGGCTGTGTGGCCTATAATATTTAAATATATCTATATATACGTAGGTATATATAGATGTATTTAAGGGTTTTAAGCAGGGTTTATTACGACTTTTCTTCGGTATTATACCATTAAAATGAGATCTCACCCCACTCGAGTTCAGCTCGGTCCTCGTCGTGAAGTGTATAGTAGAGTTGATTTTCCTTTGCAGAAATGTCAAGGGAAGAGTAAAGACTGGTCGGCAAGTGTATACTGGGAGCCCAAAAGCCCCGAATGGCCGTCGACCTCCCGAAGCATCGCGAGTCCGGAGAACGGAGCGCCATCTCCGTCCTCCGACGGGAACCGCTCCGGGTTCAGTCCAGACCATAAGTACAGTAAACGGGGAAGGTGGGATTGGAGCCCCGAGTCCGGGGTCAGCAGCGGTGAGGGGGCTGCCTCGCCTCATTGGACGGAGTACCAGTGGAGCCCGAGCAGCTCCGGCAGCCCTGGCTCGCCTTTCTCTACTATTCACGAAGGTACGCATTGTTGCTATTCTATGACAAGTGAAACCGCGACAGAGATGAGAGCTGCCTTCGTTTGATGTAGATTCCTCGGACTCGGAGTTGTCGGGTCGCTACTCGCCGGTGTGCAGCGACCACGACACGTCGGAGGTGCCCACCGCGGTCGCGGACACCGCGGAGATGGACGCGGCTCAAGTCGCCTTCGACGAGCTGGCCGTACACGATGGAGAGATCAACGATGATGAGCCTTTTCACGAGCTGAAAGGTAATTGTTATACTGACTTTACATCAGCGGCGTCGGCGCTTCACGGAACTTCCGTAACGCTCTCTGGTCTGGTCTAGTCTAGTCTTGTCTAGTCTGACTAATGATAAACTACCTTGTCCTTTATATATCACTAGCTGACCCAATGCTATAGGTACCTAGTACAAGAGTGCACTGAACAAACAAACGTTGTTTTACAAATTCATATTTATTTATTCACACTTACCCATCTTTTATATTTAAAAAAATGATGTTCTACAGTTAAAATAAATATTACAGGACATTTATTTCACACAGCGCTATCTAGCCTAGCTTGTAATATGGGAACTAGATTATGCATAGAATACCTGCGCGTGTGACGTAGGTACGACAGTGAGGACACATACAAACAAACAAACAGGCTTTATGTGTCGTTCCCCAGATGAGTTGAACATCGCCGGGGCGTCGACTCGCATCGCGTGCGTACTGGTACTGATGTACCGCGTGTGTCAGGGCGGGGGGGGAGCCGGTGCGGGGGGCGCGGGGGGCGGGGGCGACTCGCCCGGGGACGCGGCGGAGCAGGCGTCGGCCTCGGCGCTGGTTGCCGGCGCCGAGTGCCTGCCCGCGTTGCTCGAGTACGTCGCGCGCTGCCACAAGCCGCTGGGCCGAGCGGCGAGGATACTTACCACCATTTTGGGGTGACACATTATACTATTATATAATTACATAGTTATGTAGCTATGTGTACTGACATCGAAACATTTGAAGGTGCCCACCGAAACGATGAATCAGTCTCGAGCTCAACATTGAAACGGTTGGAGAACGATGGTCTGCCTCTAACTAACTACATTAGTCGTCTTGTATGGCACACGCGACACGACATAGCACGTCAAGTGTCAGGAGCTCTCGTTGGTTGTCTGTCGGTCACTCGGCTAAGTAAACACTATTTTTAACCGACATCAAAAAAAGGAGGACGCTGTGGTGTTTACGGTCACTGGAGTAGATCTATTGAACTGCTTACCTTCCAGTACCATCATCATCATTATCAGGGTTTTGCCATAATCACCACGCTTGGTGTGTTGTTGTTGTTGATCGCAGTAATGATGATACGTAGAAGTCTCCGTAAAGAAACAATAGAACGCATCACACGGGCCTCCCCCAATGCTAAAGGAAGCTACTACTACCATACACTGCACTATTGTACGAACCGATTTTTAACATTTGTTTAGGTCATTTGTATTTAGCTTCGTTCCCATCAGTGTGTAGATATTTCCCAGAATCCCGTATCACCCTCACACGACTCTTAAATAGGGTTTTTGTAGGTTTTACAACGAAAAAAAGCTAAAAATAAACTTTTTTTGAATAAAAATGGAACCGACTTCACCACTATAAGGGTAAGTTCATATAACTTGAAGGCCCTATTTTTACGTTTTAGTGGTGAAGTCGGTTCCATTTTTATTCTAAAAAAGTTTATACATATAACTTTTTACAAGCAAACGTTTAAAGAAAGATTGTTTTTTTTTCAGCAATGCCCTGTGTTTAGTGAATATACTAAAACATAAGTTAGCTTTAAGACTGCACACAATGTGCGTAACGAGCAAACATCCAGTTCACAAATGTCAACAATGTAAACAAGTAAGTCCAACTGATACGTACCTACCTAGCGTAATGTCTGTCAATGGATTGTAAAGTACGTACGTTCCTCTCGTTGCTCAGATCAGAAGACTCAGCGTGAAGCTACTGAGCCAGCTGACGGAACTGGCCGAGTCGAGTTACGGCGTCGGTGAGATCAGCTATCAACTGCTCCGCGGCCCGCCAGCGATGAAGGAAACGATAACACTGACTCTGCCTTACATTGTTAGGTAACTCGATTATGATCACTACTATTCTATGCTAAGTACCTACCTACATACTCATGGTACGGGTAAACTGTAACGGGTCTGTAACACAATCTCTACATTCAATATGTTTTGAAAAATGTAATATGAGGAAACACTACTACCGATACACAAGTCAAACCAGTAGTTTTTCAAAATTGTTGCTTGTCTGTCTGTCTATTTGTTGATAGCACTTTACGCTGAAACTACTGGATGCTAAGGATTTGAATGAGCCTGCATATTTGCATTGCAGATTGGCTGGGATTGTGTAACAACCATTCAGTTTCTCATGTTGTCAACGGTGTTAAACATTCTGTGTTACGGATTGGTTGTCGCTATTGACAAAGCTGTCAAATAAGTCAACTTCCCTTTTTTTATTTATTTCTTCTTTGTAAATGTCACGTTGGCATTACTAAGTTCTACGTTTTATATATTCAACAGATTTAGCAAGCATTAATTCCTTGCAAATCTACATTCAACAGATTTCGCCAGCATTAATTCCTTGCAAATCTACACCGTTGTAGAACTACAGGGTTGCAAAGTATTTTTTAGTAAATCGAATATATTGAGGGATTGACTTGAAATTTGCTATTAATACCTAGTAAACAAAGTAAATAATGAAACACTTGTTTTAAGAGTTTTTGATTATCATTGTTTTAAAGGCTTTAAAAGAAACCAACGTGTTACGTTGGTTTCTTGAGCTTTCCGTACAAAGAGTTTACTCCGCGCGAAGTCTTAGCTGGATATTCTTTCCATACATTGAATTCAATTAAATTTCAGAAAAGGTCTAAGTCTTGAAATTGAATACGTAGGTATGTTGTTTTACTCGGCCTCAAAACACCCATCAATAGTCGGTTTCTTTATCCTGCCCCGCTGGCGCTCGGAAGCATAACAACCTCGTTTTAGTTCCTTGAGTAATAAATCTAGCATTAGCTGGTCTAGGTATAGGTACCATCGTAGTTACAGTAAACCTAGCGGCTGACGGAACATCTTGTCATTACAGGACAGAAAGGCCACTGAAAAGGTTGTTGATAGATTGCAGCGCCCTCCAGCTGCTGTTCTCCGCCGTGGGGGGCGTCGCAGAGCATTCCGAACACCTGCACCAGTACGTGACCGCGATCGCCAAGCTGGCCGCCAACGTCCGCGTCGAGGACCCTAAAGCACTGGAAAACAGGTTTTCAGAGCGCGTCGCGATCGAATACGATTCCATAGTGGAGGACGCACCGGGACCAGGAACGGTCACGTTCCAGTTGGACGACCTGTCCACGGTGCGCGCGGACCGACGGCTCCTGTGCCAGAACTCGGACGTCTTCAGCGCCATGTTGATGGGGTGCTTCAAAGAATCTGTACAACGATGCGTACGCTTAAAGCACGTCACCAAACGGGCGCTAGAGTATCTTTTAACGCTCGTACATTTAGGACTGAACGACTCGAATACAAGTATCGATGTGTTCCCTTTGGCGGAAAACTTGGAAACCAATCTCGAAGTACTGTTGCTCGCCGATAGGTTTCTATTCGAGAAGCTGAAGGAATTGTTGACCAGCGCCATTGTACAGTTCGAACTGACTCCCGCGACCGCGCACACCATCTACGTGTGGTCGCTGACCGAGGGGATGGGGTTCCTGTGTGTAGAAACGGTGGCGTATCTACTCACCGGGGCCATGGGGGACGGGGAACGAAGTCGCGCCTTCAGAACTATACTCGGCATGGAGTACAGAGACCAGTGGATAGACGACGTGAGGACTATCATAACGAGGCAGCTGCACCACTGCCAGTAGACCCCGTAGACCCTGTCTCTGTCTCTGTCTCTGGTTATGTGCGACTCGTTACATTATTACATTGCTTAGCAAATAATTCTGGCCGGGAACTTTGCCACTTCCTAAATATTAAAGCTTTAATGTGTTAACTGATGTACCTATAGGTCGGTAGGTAGATACTGTTTTGTGCATATGCGGAGGTGTAGGTTTACGACTATTTTTATGGGAAAAATAATTATTTTTTAACAAATTATTATTTAAAAATTAAATCATCAGTTTCAGCTGCAAAGATGATTATAGCACTATATATTAAGTTATTTTTTTTAAGTCTATACATTTATTTTGAATTGTGAAGAAATCCTTTGGTATTATTTCTTTAGTTCATGGAATAGGGTTGACATTTATGTTTTTTATTGAACGACGGAGAAGCGCCGAGCTTGGATCTCAAATAGTTTCAAGTTTAGGTAAGGCGGAAGATGGAAGTGCACTTATCCTCAACAAACTGAGGAACCGGCTTCTTACCCCCTGAATGCCGGAACACAACAATTAAAAAAAACAAGCTGGCCAGAGGTTTTTGTTTTCTCGTTGTGGGCTAGTCTCGATTCCTAACAGGCGGCAGACTTTCAAAATTATCCTAAAAAAATATCTTGCTGAATAAAAACAGATAGGTAGGTATTGACTTTGATATAAAGAGGAGCGGACTTGGGTAAGATCATGGTACGATAGAGTAAGCTATGAAGGCAGACTTCAAAGTCAAAGTCAACATTTTTTTATCACTTTGAAATGTCAAATCTACCGCCGCGCCTGTTCGAAATCGCGACCAGCACACAAGGAGAAAGGCAAAAAAACTCGGGCTGGTTAATTTTCTGATGGTCCATTTAACATTTAGATATACAGTTTTAAATAACATTCTAGGTCATAGGTCACCATAACCCTAAATACTTAGTAATATCTCAAAACATTGATTACTAGTGGTTCTTTAAGAACAGTAGACCTCGCGAGCCCCTAAAACCATGCAATAACCGATGCTTTCCTCTTTCACTTTTCCTGTTAGACTTTTGAGCAAATCTCCTAAATATATATAACTCAAAGGTGACTGACTGACATAGTGATCTATCAACGCATAGCCCAAACCACTGGACGGATCGGGCTGAAATTTGGCATGCAGGTAGATTTTATGACGTAGGCATCCGCTAAGAAAGGATTTTGATTAATTCTACCCCCAAGGGAATAGGGAAATTAGTGGGTTTTTGTTAATTAGTATAGGGAAATTGTATTTGGCATTTGTTTTGTTTTCGTTTGGTTTAAGTATATGTTTTGTCGGTTAGACTTTTTTAAAATGGCTAAAGAAAATCTGAACGTTAATGGAGAAGTTGAAGAATGTACTGTCGTTTTTAAGTTTTGTAGGCCTTAATTTTTTTACACACGTTAAACAAAAGTAAAGCCGCAAAAACTATACCTAATTAATAATAATAGTCCTTAACGCGAGCGACGCCGCGGGCACTAGCTAGTAGGGGTATAAGTTTTAGCGATTACTCGCGTTCCCTTGGTCTGAGGAGATCGAACCTGGTGTCTGCGGTTTTGTCTTGGAAAGGCGGAGAGGACTGCGTAGTCTTATTAGAAAACGTAGGTATGAATAAATAAAAATAAACCCCAGCTTTTCCCCCCTCCACTCACTTTTTTTTTTCACTACAACTTGTGTAGAATTATATCCTTAGTGTATCTTTCAAATTTAAATGAAATCGGTCGATAAATAACGCTACAGCAAACTTCACCCAAATCAAAAATCGCGATCGACTAAAAAAATTTAATAAATAAAGGAACATGTGTGCCAATTTTCATCAAAATCGGTTGAAAAATGCGACCTGTTTAAGCGAGACCAAACCGACAGCCGCCGATAGACAGCGGACAAAGCATTTTGTGCCAATCTCGAAGACGCTTCGCTCGCTCGGACAATCATGCACTTATTTACATAAAGGGCAGTTTGTTAACATGAAATCACCAATTACCTAGCTGTCGACTGGTATAGCAACATCGGGCTACGCGTTCTTATCATCGATATAGTCACTTATTTTGTAGAAGGTAAGCACTTTTAATTAAATTATTAAATTAAGATTTAAGATCCAGAGGTCCCGGGTTCGATCCCCATGGGGTGTACAATAGATTGTGCTTGGTTTGGTTGGTGGTAGGACCTTGTTTGAGTCCGCCTGGCTAGCAACCACCATCTTAAGTACTTACCTAATTCTGTCGCCATAACAACAATTCTAAAATTAAAGGCATTTAGAGGTAAGATGGCCAGTTCCTCAGTTAGTTAAGGATTCCGGGTGAAGTGCGCCTCCGTCTTCAACTTATCTCAACTTGTAACCAGGTTAAATGAAGGCCAAGCGCTCCCCGTCGTAGGTACAACAAAAAACATATTATTTAGGAATATAAAATTTGAATTTACGTGGCGCTTTGAGGAAGCTTAATATAGAATTTCACACAGTTTTAAGGCGCGCTACGCAGCTAAAATCGCGGCAGAAACGATTATGAGAGTTGACAACGGCAAGCTAAAGGTGGCGCATGCGTATCGTAAATAAAACCTTTTGATAATTATTTTTCTGAGATCGCTTTGCTGGTATGTAGGTAGGTAATGTGACCATATGATGGTACCTTTACTGGCACAGAACAAATAACTTATTTAAATTCGACCTAATATTTATTCTGAGTCTAGGTGTTGTCTGACCGCTGCGAGGACGACAAGTACACGTCCGACGTCGACAGTGGTCACAGAGCTACTGATTGAAAGGCGGGCGCGCGGTGCGCCTGTAGTTTTTTAAATAATTCATGATTAAAATTAAATTGGAATTGGTATCAAAAAACTAGTTTACCTTTAATGTAGATCAACATGTAACCTATCATTTAAAATAAATCGTAAGTCAATATTCATTGTAAGTATCACAATATTTCTCTTGTAAATTTTGAAACGTACCATTTTCAATAAATATTTTTATCGAGAAATTTTTCAGCTTACCTTTAATGTAGATAGGAACCTACCTGAAGTAATACATATATAAAAAATTGTCTCGTGACTTGTTCTGAAGTACAATAATTTTCCATTGGAAAAAGAGGAAACGTCTAATGACAGGGCCTTAAGATTATGATATAAGATAATGATTGACTTTTCCTAAGCGATACCTAGGTATATCAAGTTTATTATATTTTTATTTCTAGTATTAAATCTGTGTACATCACTTGTTTTAGTAAACTCTTCAAGTGATTGCACTTGATCACAACATTATACATCCCAGCTGTAGCGGCTGTAGCCGAGAGATATGACAACTACGTCGGTACTCCCGTAGCTCAGTTGGTTAGACTTCACGTTTCCGGCTTCAGGAAAACACGCGGGTTCGAGTCCCGTCGAGGGTTGGGAATTTTTGTGTCATAATAACATTTTTAAACTCAGCAACGTTTCTGTGAGTGTGCATTAGATTTTCATAAATGTATTGGGAGCTGACTGTAAGAATACCAATCTCTTGAAAACCTTCCCATGAGAGTTTTCATTTTATAAATTGTCCATACAGCTTTCTTCTGCAGAATAACAATGTGTACTTAAACAAAAATCCTTCCTCTGACTGACATTTATTGGGCAGCAGCTTACACCCCGTAATGGCTGTGTGTAAGCTACTTCACCTTGTATTTTCAATAATGATATTGATCTATTAATTTTATTAGTGAGGTTGACTATTTAATAGTCAATATTATGAAATTAATAATTTTTTAGGAGCACCATGTATTTTGAATTTAAAATATTCTTTATTTACTCTTAATTCGTACATATATTATACTTATATATAATGAAGTACCTAACCTACGAAGGTTAATGTTTGTTTTTAGATCTGCGAAGAGACACACCTATTTTGATGTGTTCACCAGGAATCAGCACTTGGGAAGTGATTGGTTTCACTTCACTTTCGTTTAAACATTTCAAGTTAAAATTGTTGACAATCTGCAACAGAAAAAATAAAATATAGTCAACATAGCATGTCGGCACATATTATTATGAGAAGGCATTTTCTTGGTTATAGTTGTTCATTGATACTGAAAGTCATAGGACACTGATGTGGATGTCTTCACTAATTACAGAAGTAGTACCTGCTACTGCTACCTTGCTAGTAGGTATAGTATAGTACTGGAGCCCTTCTACCAACAACGAGATTTAGTATATCTATATGATGTAATCATAGTGCTAATCTAGTGCCCAGCTCTGCTACTTTATTGATTCATTGTATTCATGTTGCCAGGTAAACATTGGTTTTTACCTGATAAATTAGTTCATTCATCTGCATCATGGCAATTTTTTTTCCAATACAAGATCTAGCACCAAGTGCAAATGGCAAAGAAGCAGGTGGTACATGGTTTTTCAAATCCATTCTCCGAGAGTCATTTCTATCCCAACGGTAAGGTAGGAACTGTTCTGCATGGCTGAAGTTCTGCTCATCACGGCCAGAGGTGTATATTGATGCTATAACTGGTGTCTGAAAAATTATTACAAGTAAAACGTTAAACCAACTCCTCAGTACCATCATTGTCCTTTATCATCATCAGATGCCTATTGTAGTCATTCATACACTAATTAAGAGAAAAAATAAAAATTTGATTATGAGTGGACATACATTTTATTGTGATTTCTTTGGCATAACTCTCTGAAGTGTGCAACTAATCTCTTTTCTCATGTGACTGTATGGGTTCTCCAGTTCACTTGGGGCCTCGGGAATACCAAGCTTCCTCCTCAACGGTGGAGACAGGAGTATGAGGTTGTGCACCAAGCCAACACCGCTAGATGTTAGCCAGTACAAGCACATACAAGATGGGACACTTGCTGCTACAGGTATCATCACAATTGAAAATGCTCTAAAGATATTTGAGAAGACATTGTACATTTTTGAAGGCTGTCTCAATTTAGACATCCTCTGTATTTCAATGATGCTCAAATTAGTCAACCCAAATGCAACTGGCAATATCCAAGAATGGTCAGGTTCAGTCAGGTTAGGAACCCAACCAAATCCTCCAGCAGAAAGTTCCATAAAAGTTACCAGTGATGCAGGATCACCACTTGTCATATAAACCAGATTTCTTATTGCAAATGACATGCAAATCCAGATTGGTATTTGGAACCATATTACTAAACTTGCTTTCAATGGATGGCAATTGTCTCTTTCAATCAGTTTCACCCATTGCTTTTTCAACGATCTCTTGTACAAAATTGCAGTTTGTTTATCAGTCAGTTTCAGTTGTTTCCTTGCTATAGCTGTTTCTCTTTTTAACTCATTGACTAGATCCTTCAGCTCAAGACTAATGTTCTCTACTTTAGCCAGTACTGAGTTAGAATATACTGTGAGAGGCAGAGTCATACACGACCGTATGGCTATTGTGGAAATAACTACAGTAGCCCACCACGGAAGACCACTTGTATCATGACAGTATAGCAATCCATCTTGAATTACATGAACCGGATAACTATTGGAAATCCCTGTATATAAACCCTCTTGCCATTTCACAAATCCATCCAGAGATATGTGCCTTTTATTTGATAAAATCGGAGTTACTATTGGTTTACTGGAAGATCCAAGGCAGTCCAATGTTTCTGGTTTATTTACGCAAAGAGCACTAAAAGCACGATTTTTAATTGTTTGTAAATTATTGCACAATTTCAGGGTATTTTTATAATAAATCATTGTTTAGTTTATTTGTAGTTTTTTTTGTATTCTCTTATTCTGTTTTGTTTCCGTCGAGCTTTTTTGACGACACATGCATGTGCATGCGGCACATTCAACATCATCATTTCATTCATTCATTTGAACATAATGAAAGTAAATAAAATCAGCTGTAGTCAGTGTAATCAGTTTGTTAATGTTATTATGAAGACATTTCAGTAGCAGTAGGTACCTAGGTGAAATTTCGTCAATGCAAACTATCAGCAAAGTTGCTTTCACATTTTTTTTCGGCTCGGCCGATAAATAGGGTCACAGAAACCTAGACCATGAGGTAAATTACCATAAAGCATAATTGTTGTATGCAAGGTTAATACTTTTTCAGTGTTTTATAAAACACTAAAAAGTATTCTTTCGCGAATAGAACACACATTATTTTCGATTACTTTGTTTACATAAATAGAGGTACGTGATTTGCACAGATTTCTGAGATGTAGTTGGCAGTTTTGGCCGTTCGATTATTTTATTTTGTTTGAATCTGAGTGAATCCTTTTGGTGGGTTTTGTAGAATAGCCACCGCCGCCGCGCCGATTATGCAATGTTATAAATACTACATTTAGTTAGACAACCCCGGCAGTTTATGTTCATTTTTCAATATAGATTACCTAATAGGTAATTAAACTGTGCTCCAATCACTCTCAATAAGAAATAAAAATAAAGAATACACATATCGAAAGTGACGTTTGTAAACTGATGTTGGTTCAGTCAGCTCGATTAATGTGGATTGATGATAGAAAACGGTCTTAGTTTTGCGACAGTGAAGTTTTGTGTTGATTAATTTTCGTGACTTATCTTAACTATTTCTGAAACCGTGTCACAAAAAAATACAATTTTAAATTCGTCTTAATATTTATTCTGAGTCTAGGTGTTGTCTGACCGCTGTGACGACGACAAGCACACGTCCAACGTCGACAGTGATCACAGAGGTACTGATTGACTGCGGGCGCGTGGTGCGCTTGTAGTTTTTCAAATAATTCATGATTAAATTTAAATTTGAATTTGTATCAAATAACTAGCTTACCTTTAATGTAGATCAACATGTAACCTATCATTTAAAAGAAATCATAAGTTAAAATTCATTGCAGGTATCAAAATATTTCGCTTGAAAATTTTGAAACGTAGGTACTATTTTCAAAAAATATTTTGATCGAGATTTTTTCTGCTATTAAGTTTTCAGCTTACCTGTAGATAGGTACCTGAAGTAATATATATTTATTTAAATTACACTCGTGACTTGTTCAGAAGTACCTACTACGAGTATAATTTTCCATTTAAATAAGAAGAGACGTCTACTGACAGGTCCTTCTTAGTTTGATAGTTAGGTTAGACCATTCACGTACACGCTATTGGCCTGTATCGGACTGGCAACGCGGCGTCAATAGTCACCGCAACAAATTACTCTTATTTTTTTTAAATCCTAGGTTTAAAAGTTAAAATAAGTGTTACATAAAGGTGAGTTATTATGGTTAAGTGTACACTACAATGACATAACGCATTTAAAAAAGATAACCCAAAGAATTATTCGTTTCACATGTAAGTAGGTACCTACGATTGAAATGTTTAGCTATCTAAATGCAATATTTTAGAACTGCAATAAAAGTTTTGGGCATACATGGACTGCAAAATTGAAGTATTTTATCCCAATAATACTCTGAATGTATTGGTATTCAATTAAAAATAATATCAATTACGTGAAATACTGATAATATTAACTCACTTTTGACTTATAGAAACTTAACCACCTCTGTGGTCTAGTGGTTCTACCCACCGATTTCAGATCCAGAGGTCCCGGGTTCGATCCCCAGGGGAACAATATTGTGCTTGGTTTGGTTGGTGGTAGGATATTGTTTAAGTCCGCCTGGCTAGCTACCACCATCTTACCTAATTCTGTCGCCATAATAACAATTCTTAAAAAAAATGTTGTGTTCCGGCATTCAGAGGTAAGATAGCCAGTTTCTCAGTTTGTTGAGGATTCCGGGTGAAGTGCCCCTCCATCTTCGGCCTTATCTCAACTTGTTACCAGGTGAGATAAAGGCCATGCGCTTCCCCGTCGTACAATAAAAAAAAAACTATTATCGATCATCGATATTTTGTTAACTGGCTTCCTCCAAAGAGACCTATTAGTTATCTTTGGAGGAATATAAAAATTCAACATGTTTTGTTTAGCTATTAAGCTATTTAAATATGCTGTTGGTATCTTCTGTGATATTTCCAAGTCAGTCGCAGTCGATTTATGGTTCGTTTGTAGCGGTAGGTAGGTAGGTACGTGTGTAAATAAAGACGACCAAGGCCTGGATATATAATTATACACCAACCTACTTTGACCACCACCTTGAAAAAAACTTTATTAGCTCATATTAAACTCTGTGGAGCAATCATTACCATTTCATTGGCGAAAGTCATTTAGAATCATACCTTACTACCTACTGTTACATCTTCTGTTACTGTAGTAAATTCAAAAATATTTAATTATTACATGCAGAGGCTATTTATTATCTAAATAACTTACCCCTCCATCGAGCTTATATGGTCCCAAAACACTCTCTTTAGGCAAAATTCTTGTTAGAAATGGTGCTGCAGGGTAGAGTCTCATTGCTTCCTTGATAACAAATTTGACGAACTCTTGGTCCCTATTCTGTATTTCTTCTGATACGCATGTGTTCGTTGTAATAAGATAAATGATCCACAAAGATGTATACGCCGTCTGAAAATCAGAAGCTATAAAAAATTGTACCTACCCTGACAAATATAAAAAATAAACATAAGTAAAAAGTCATCCAGTCTTTTGTGCTTACTCTATGCGGATGATATGGTGTCAGGACACTAGCGCGAAAGACATTTGCGCGAAAAAATCATAAAATTGCTAATATCTCTGGAAATAAAGGTCGTAGAGAAATGCGGATTTAACCATTGCGTAGACGAGTTCTTCTCCTTTCTTTTAGTATGTCTCACTTATCCCCGCCCTCCTCCTTTTCCCCCTATATAAATAAATATATTTTGTCGTAGAGCTTCGTAGAGCGTACTACGGCGATACGCTGGATCCGCGTAGCATACATAATAATTTAATTCGCACCCATTTTTCTACAAAGAATTAAATTCCTTATATCTCTGGAAATAAAGCTTTTAAGAGAAAGGCTGATATAACCATTGTGTAGCTGAGCTTTTGTTCTTTATTTTATATAATTTTCCTACTACCTACCCCTACCCTTTCTCTTCTTTCTCCATATCAAAAAATCTCTTTCATCGTAAAGCTTCGTAGAGTGATAATACGAACTTAACATAATCTACCATTGAAACCAACACTCGCAATGTGCGCAAGAGGAGTCTCTGATGCCCCACCTGGCTAGATTTTTATTCCGGACCGGCCACAGAAGATCATGTCCAGGGGGCAGGTGGCAAGCCGGGGTTGTGAAATGTGGAGGGGGTAGATTTTTTCACATCACAGACTTTACGACTTTTGGACTTTCGTCTAGAGACTTAGTAGGTACCTATGACACAAAAAACTCTTTCGACTCTTCGAGCGGGCGTGAGGTGACCGGTCCAGTACAAGGGATGTTGATTGTCTGTTTCCTGCTTCCTCCTTTTAATGCAACAGTTTATTTCACGGTGTATTTCAGGAAGCTCAATGCTAGGCTAAGGGTTACAGTATTCTAAGTGGAGTCGGTTTAAGGGCCTACTGGGCTTCAATGCAGCATCTTTATGCGGCAAGTATCAAGTTAACATGTGTCAAATACGCACATAGTCATTTTTAAACAACGAGAAGTGCAATGGTGCACGACGGGATTTGATCTTCTAATTAATAAACACTTTCGGATCGAATATGCCAAATACTTTTAATCATGATGTTATAAGCAAGAATGCTACATAATGATCCAAAAAAAACAAAAGAATTGAATATGTGCAAGTCATGTATGTTGGCTGAAATCAAGATAATGATATAATTACTTATTACCGTTTAACAAATGGCATCCACCTGAGTATTTCACATGAAGACTGCGATAGCTAACCCTTTAAAGCGTATTTGGTTTTTATCGATTTTTCGTGTGGACTGTTTTAGACCATGTAGGGCTGTAGGGTCTAAAGTCAAATACCATTGACAAATATTATCAGTGGCAGTAGGTACCCGGGACTGATAAGGGCCTTCCAAAGCAATCAGACATCATCATTCTCAGGCAAGAATTTACGAAATTCTTGGATTTTTATTGAAAAAATATCAACAAGGGCACAGTGAATATTGATAGCTTTGCTTATCCTTGGGATGGGTGAGTTGCTGCCTAGGACATTGATGCGAAAAGGAGGCACTAGGAGTGGGATTGGTTGACGAGGTAATCTACAAGGGACTCTAAAGTTTATTTTATTTAGTAATTGGGGGAAATCAGTTTTGTTGTTTGACCATTTATATAAGAAAAAAATGTCTATCTGTGACCTTATTTTTTCAAGGGAATGGATTTTAAAAAACTCAAGCCGATCCGAGTATGATCGCAATGTTTTGGCCTTAGTGGCCGCATAGGCCAAGTGCCACAAGAACCTTTTGTGAATGCGTTCAATTTTTAATTTGTTTGTAGCACAATGAGGCCGCTATACTACAGAGCAATACTCAAGGAATGCTTCGTACCAGAGTATTGTAAAGCAAGATTTAGGTAGGTTTTTTAACTATTTTGCTATTCCTGATAATAGATCCTAACATTCTTGATTGATTTGCTTGATTGGCTTTATTCTTGAAAAGGAGGAGGGGTGGGGATAAGTGAGACATACTAAAAGAAAAGAAGGGAACTCATTTACACAATGGTGAATTCACATCCACATTGCTCTACGACCAGAGATATTAGGAGTTTTATGATTTTTTCGCGCAAGTGTCTTTCGCTCAAATGATTTTTTGTGCAAGTGTTCTTCGCGCAAGTGTCTTACGCTCATATGTCTCTTCGCGCAAGTGTCCTTCGAACAAATGTCCTTCGCGCAAGTGTCTTTCGCACATGTGTCTTTCGCGCAAGTGTACCAGACCCGGATGATATTATACCTACCTACTAAAAGAAAAGACACATGCGCAATAAAGTACGCTATCAAGAAAGCTTAGGTTAACCCAGAAAAGAAGAACTGCGGGTACAACTAAGTGGACACACAGACAACGCAGGACAGACCGTCCTGGCGCTTGTAAGTACGAGGAAGGCCGAATACCCATGTAAAAGGAGAAGACACGGAAGAAACAGAAGAAACCAATATGTCAGATGACATTCGTTAAACATACCAACCTATTATTAATCTAACTATACAGGTAGTTAGTTTAATAATAGGTGGACCTCGTGAAATACGCGTTTAAACGAATTTATTCCAAGTTCACGTTTTTTCTTACTGTATCTCCAGCGGCTATGACAAAGTCTGCTATAATTCTTGTTATCGTTTCATCGCTGAGGTTCTCCTCGCACAGCAGTTTTATGAGTCCGTTATTATCCTTCTTTTTGTCCAAAATTTCCCGGACAAGTTTGTTGGCTGGAAAGCATTTTTTAGATAGATAGGTACACAAGATATACTGAAGTATAAGTTTATTATCATTTATGTATGCCTTTAGTTAGATAGGCTATCCACCTCAGAGGGATCCTCGGTAATAAGTACCTACCTACGCGCGATACGCGCTTTTCATTAATAATATATACAAAACATATCATTAATTAAATAATATGAGAAAGTTGCAACTAAGAATAAACACCCTACATGGTAGGGAACTAATAAAAACATTATTTTTGATATTCGCACGTAGGTAATACCTACTAATGCCAATGCGCCTATGTATTTTACAGAGGATTTAACTGTTCAAGATGCAGGCTCAGATCAAGTAAAATGTCACATATCGTTACCTAGAGAAAGCGACGTGTCAACAGAATCTCTGAAATCTCTCCATTCCTTTAAATTGAACTTCTGATACCACTCAATAGGTAGACCATATAACTTTGTGGTAGTTTGGAAAATTCTCTTAACTGATTCGGAAAACATCTGTAGTAAAATATTATCTGTTGATCTTTTTGTAGAGTTTGTTCCTAGTAGGATGGCAATTATTACTGAAAAAAAATGTTAATAATAGGTAGGTAGGTAGGTATTTTTCGTAGCTACATAAAAACTTAATCTAATTGAATACTTAATGAAATTAAATAAATAATAATAACCATTGGTCGAAAATCTATACAAATCAGATTCTAAGTTCGGTTGAAAATGTTCATTCTGAGCTTGAGTTTCCCAATCTTCAACAAATTTTAAAACTGTTTCTCGTATCGGAGCTTGAATCCATGTCTCCACGTCATTTCTAAGAAGATATTTATTCATTACACGTCGGTTGTTCAACCATTCTTTACCGTTCATAAAAAACAGTCCTCTTTTATTTCCATATAGCTTTTCATAGTGCACCCATGGATCAGGTAATAAATGTGTTGGATACTTCCCTTCAAGATTTAAAAATAATGACTTCATAACCGCGGGATCACTAACAAAGACAAGCTTTGTACTCCCACCCAGCTTTTCATAAAATAGTGGACCAAGCTTTTTGTGACGATTGTCTATGTATTCGTGTAATCTAAAAAATACAAAGGATATATTCAATGCTTCTCAAAAATATAGGTAGGTAGAGGCAGGCGAGATAATAGGTATAGGTAAGTACCTACATAGACATTATAATAGCAATTTTAAACTTTAGTTAGGTACCTACTTCATCAACAAAATGAAAAAGTTTACTTTCTAACCTTATTCCACTGCCAGCAGCTAACAGTTGCAGTCTGGTGCCAATAATTGGCAATGATTTAGGATGCGGCATAT
Source organism: Venusia cambrica (assembly GCA_951394065.1). Taxonomy (NCBI): domain Eukaryota; kingdom Metazoa; phylum Arthropoda; class Insecta; order Lepidoptera; family Geometridae; genus Venusia; species Venusia cambrica. The sequence goes on from OX596056.1 coordinate 245,059, forward strand.
CGTTTATGCATAGGTGTACATCCGAATACGAATGCTTATGGGATGTCACAACGCTTCGATTAGTAACATAGTTGTATCGTTCAGACCTCATTCGAATGAACCGATTCATACCTATTTGCTGAAAAACGAGCAATGTTCAAAGTTAACATTACCTATTTAGGCGATAAAATTCACTATCCTGACTCTGATTGACTCACTGACTGAATGATACTTAGTGTCAATCAAGTTCCGATCAGCCGCATACACACACTGATAAACTTTCGCATTTATAATAATAGTGTAGATAAAGTTGCGGGCATAAGCTAGTACTTAGTAGCTATGGTGCTGTACAGTATAGGGTAAAACCTGCATGAATAGAGGTATATCGTTTGCGTGTTGAGATTTTACCATTCCATTACTTGATTGCCTAACTTAATAAAAAGCTTCGGTGCGAGGAGTGTGATATTTGGCATTTGATTTGGAGTTCCTATCTATGGAGAAGGGTTGGAAGTACAACTAAATTCCGGTTGAATGTCGACCTCTAGTTATTATAATAAGATACCTACCTCTATAGGTAGGTATAGGTGGGTATCTACTAAATATTTAATCACACTTGCAGCAATTTCAAGGTTAAGCATCAACTTTAAACTGTAATACCATTCTTGGTATATCATGTGTCAATGCGATTTCAACAACAGCTTATTATATTTAATTGTAATAGGAGATATAGCAACATTGTTATGAGTGTAAATAACACTTACTTACCTGTGCAATCTTGTAACGTAATCCAGAGGAATGTTGTTCTTCCACACCTAAAGAAGGACTGAATGAAGAGGTTTCTCTTGCTATTATTATTTCTCAGCTTTTACGAGCGAGACTGATCACATAAATGTATGGAAATAATTCAGTAAATTATTCATTAAGTTCGTTGTTGACCGTAGCATAACTTGGCATAACAATAGCTATGAAAAAACTTGGGCTTTTGTAAACTATAGTTTGGTACCTACTTAGAGACAAATAAATATAATGTAGCGCGGAAATAGGAGACAATTCTCACCCACCACCTATCATGACACGTCTAGCTAGTACGTAGGTACTTACCTGCATAATTAGTCAATTCTTCATATACTTACACCTAAGCACTTACACACTATACATAAAACTAGGTAGGTACCTATGTACTTTACGTGTAACTGATGGGCGTGATTGACTCAGTCTGTAATAATACCACTGCTCCTTGACTCTTGTTTAATACAAGAATATTTTTCTTCTGCTTTCATTTTAAAGGTGAGAATGAGTGCCATCTATTATTTTATTGATTAAGATAACTAATAATTTTCCTAAATTCACAATTTACTATGCCAAAGGACGTTTTATAATTCATACAATTAGGTAAGCTCTTAATAGCAGCGTTTTACCTGAAGTAAAACGCATATTAAAATATTTACCTCACTGGAAGCTAATTATGATGAGAGAGCATATCCGTTTCCATCGAAAAGTACGTAAATCTACGTAAGACTTCCGGTCTCAGTGGTGACACCTAAATCTGTGAGCGCCATTTTTAGTTCATTGGCTTAGTTACACCAGGCAGCGATAAAACCTTAGCTTCCAGTGAGGTAAGTATTTTAATATGCGTTTTATTTCAGGTAAAACGCTGCTATTAAAAGTACTTGACCGTCACTGGAAGCTAATATAATGAGACCTGTTTGTTATCCCCAGGTGTCGCCACTTATGAAGGAAGTTAATCTAGCGCCAATATAATGTCATTATTAACTAGGTAAACGTAATATAGAAAAGCTAAGCCGCATTATGGCTAAAACAATTACTAAATATACCTATTTGAACACCATACTTTACCATACGACTAGTATGGTAAATTTTCAAAAGCATTCATAATGATGAATGACGAATACTGGAATGGACAAAAGTATTCATATACAAATCAGATTAAACCATCGAGAAATTAATTATAAGCACTAGAAAACTAATCAAGAAATCGAAATATTTCATTGAATTAGTTCGATATATCATATTATCAATAATAATGTATTATTTGGGTTGCATTGTTAGATTTAATGCACATAATTATCGGACCATTCCGTATGGCATTGTTCCTTATTTTGAACCTGAAAAACTTTTGAATGTACTTAATATCAATGGCCACTATCCTATTGAAAATTTTGTCTGGACCCTTAGGGGTCCAGACAAAATCATCTTCTAGCCTAAGCTAGAAGATGATTTTCCAGCTTTTAAATATACAAACTATACTCTTACAAGCAGAAATATCTAAACCTATTGAACCTAGCAACTTAGACATTAAATTCAAAAGCATTTCTCTAACGGCATCAGGCACATGTTTTTTGATAATATATACAACGAAATCATCAGCAGATTGAGAAACATTAACATTATTTAACCTTTTGCATTTATTTATAGTAGCTATATTAAATAGAAGCGGAATTAAGGATCGCCCTGAGCTAATCCTCGACCAGTCCAACGTGACATGATGCACTCATCAGAAGAAATTTCTAACCTGACCCAGAAAACACCACAAATACCGGCTTATTTTAGATCCTACTTTAAATTCCTCAAGAGTTCTTATCAAACTAGTAATATCTACATTGTTATAAGCATTTTTTATATCTATAAAACATCCTAATATTGTCAAATTATTTGTAAATCCTAACTGTATATGAGCTGAAGCCAAACAAGTCTTTATCTAACCAAGAACGCGACTTTCTGAAACCTACCATGATTTCAGGAAACAAACGTAGGTAAACTCTCGAAATAACATTCTAGTAGAAATGGGATGAAAAGAAACCGGTGAAGTATGTTTGGGAATAGGAACAATTTTAACTATACGCCACTGCATTGGGACAAATCCGTCAGAATTACAAAGATTGTAAAATTCTAACAATAGTTATTTGTTATAGTACAAGAGTGCAAAGTTGCTTTTTAACCGCGTGTTCAATTTTGATGACCGAGCAAGCGAGGGAATCAAAAGAGCACGAGGTGAAAAATCTTTGCACTCGAGTGCAACACGTAACTTTTCATTCCACCTCAGCGAGAAAATGACTAAATTAAAAAAAAACGTTTACAATCACAAGATAGGTACTTTTATTTCAGTTTAGGTATTAATTACTACATTATGACAGGTAAGTATTACAGAATAATCTTTAAATTATAACAAAATAATACTAAGGTAAATTAAGAAAATTTGAAACTAAAGTTGCTACAGTTATTTAAATTGAGTGTAATATTTTTGTTTGGTACTGTAATATTGGTGTTAGTCACTTGTGTACTGTTTTTCGGTAAACTATCTGTCATACTTAATAGTTGTACCGATTCATCGGATTCCCTTGGCGTAAATGTTGGCATGAGAGGGCGATGGTTAGGTGTTTAGTAATGGCTCATTTTTGATGTAGAAGGGCCAGTCCAAGGATCTGACTGAGGCTCTTTCAGTGTAATGGCTCCTACGATGCCTTTACAAGTAATACACCAAGAAGGTTCCGATTTCGAGTTTTTAACAAATTAGAAAAGGTTGTATGATGAATTCGGCACCATGGAGGTAGAAGTAAATAGTTTTATTGATGTTTTGAATTCACAAACTTAGTGCACACGATGTTCTAAATTCAATTTTACTTTAACCTCTAGCGGATAAAAACGGCTTTTGCACTCAGATATCGAATAGTAAAAATACTCTTTCCGAGATGGTGGGATGAAAAAGTAATTTACCAGATAATGGTAGATGGTCTATCATTGAGAAGGATACTTCATCGCAACTCCATCGATTTTGAGAAATTTTGACTACGGGAATATGAGTATCAGCAGCACTCTGTACAATATTAATAAACCTATCATAAAATATTTGAGAATCATTGGGGATAATTAAATCAAAAAGAGAAACTTTTGTGTGTGATGTATAAGTAGACCAATCACAATTTTTAAAGTTCTTGTTTCTTACAGTACTATTAAGGTAATTTGAAAGACAATTTTATAATAATATGATCAACGATTCATTAGTGGTTTTCCATTTAAAATTAATAGCTATATCTGAAGAAATAAATGAAATGTCAGGAGACGATTGTTGTAAAGCACCATTTACATTTTTGACCCTAGTTGGACTACCATCGTTTAAAAACGTAAAGTTAGAATCCAACATTGCTTCAATAATCTGATTACCCCGATCATTGGTTTTATAGGACCAACTCTTATGATATCCGTTAAAATCTCCAAAAAATAATGTTTTAGTAGTACTTAACGAGAATATATAATCCCAATCATTTTGAGTGGTACGAACACAACGAACGGTTGATGACGCAGGACAATAAATAGATATGATGTTCTCAATATTTTTACGAGCTGGGGTTTGTAAGAATTAAAAGCAACCGGTTATTACTCAAAATAAGACACGTTTATTCAGCACCAAACCAATTACTCTCAAACACAGTACAACACTACTTGGCTATACTTCCGAATCACTAAATCCTGATAAACAAGTTGTATCTGTCTTATTTTCTCGGAATTATGCGAAGGATCGCGAATATTCTAGACTTTTCTGACTGGCGTAACAATATGCTGACAACCAAGAATTTTTACATGAAGTATTTGAATCCCAGAATTCAAGTATTGTGTCGAGCAAAAGATTGATTTTACCGAATGTTGAGTCAAAATAGCAACACCACCATATGCATCTTCTCTATTCTTACGATAACAGTTATAACCACTGATGTTAAAATCACTCTCAGACTCCAACCATGGTTTGGACAGAGTTGCAACATGCACTTTTTTTTGACTCAACAATGACTCAAATGTACTCCTTTTCGGCCTTAAGCTCTGGCAATTCCATTGAATTACGTTAACAGAAAAATTGATTTCAGAACTACAATCCATAATTAAGGCCAGTATTAAATAAAGAACTGACCGATATATTGCTAGCCACTTAGGCCATAAGCCACTCTGTACACAACTTTCTTACTAGTTGGGTGTTGTATTGTATGATAAGTATGTATATACAAAAAAAAAGTATTTATGTATTCTATCCGTAATCTAGTTCCCATATTACAAGCTATGCTTAGTTTGGAACTAGATGGCGCTGTGTGAAATTAATGTCCTGTAATATTTATTTATATAATTATATTTTCTTACTCATTGTTTCACCATTGAAAAAAATACATACCAACTGATTTAGTCATTTTGAAAGTCCAAAACCAATGTCTTTGTCATCCTTCTCTGTCTCCGTCGAGTCTATTTTTGTTTGGGCAGGTTGAGCTGTATCTCTGGGTCTTCTATTCTCTTTACGAGGTTTGACACTTTCTGAGCAAGTTGACATCTCCTCAACCCCCATTGCCCCTTCCCGGCGTAGTTACGAATAATCTGCGGTTCTAGTTGTTCTGGTAATATAGGTAGTCTCAGCTTATTCACTTCACCACGTGACTTCACTTTGTCGGCAAAAGTTACATTTTCTAAAGGCTATTAATAATAGATATTAGGTCTTTTCAACACTACAAGCTCTACTGCTGGACTGCTATTTTCATAGGATGTAATAAGTCGTTCTGGTACTTTTACAGGAGGTACGTACTTGGCATGGGCATTCTTATACGTTATATTTGATTCAACCATTAACTCACGTATCCTTTACTCCCTTTTGTAAACTTGACAAGACTTATTCATAGCCATATGTGGCCCATGGCAATTAGCACATATAATAGAGTTTGTCTCGCAGTTGGCATGTTTTTTAGAACATTTTGGGCAAACAATCTATTTACTTGGGCGGATCTTGGAAGCATGGCCAAACTTCCAGTATCTACTACACTGCGTGAAAGGGAAAGTGTAGGTCTCCACAGGAATCCTCATTTTATAAATATAAACCTTTTAAAAATATAATACCTTTAAATCCTAGTCTCATCCGAGCTTCTCCTCTACTATCAATATTCCGTTTTTTTAATCTTTTAACTGAAACTATCAGATCCGAGCATGTCAGTTGTTTTTTCAATTCTTCTTCGGTAAGGTCTAATTCAATATTTCTAATTACACCAAAGGATAGGTTCACTTCTGAAGTTTTATAACATCTCCATTCTAAGTCTGTAAATGTTTTATTACTTATAAAACTATCTGCACTTGTCTCTTTTTCAAAAGTAATAAGCAACTTCAAGTTACTGATATACTTCACTTTCCCTATATCATTAATGTCATGTTCCTGAAACAATTTTGCCAAAGCAAATTGCTTCGGTAAAGGGTTGATACTTGTCACGCAAATTTGGATATATTTAACATCTGTAATATTCTCAACGATTTTTTTCCCGCCTTTAGTTTCCCGAGAAACCGCAATCCAATCATCTTCACTCTTTCTCTTTCTATTTACGGCTATTGACTCAAACTCCATATTCTCTTGGTCTGTCTATGTATGGTCTTCTATGGTAACCTGTCCCTCTACAGGAATAGAATCCTCCAAATATATTTTAGGGGAAATTTGTGGCAATAATTGCCTTGGAATTTCATATTTTGATTCAAAATTCATATTCAAATATCAAGAAAGACGGCTGGACGGCCGCCAAAGTCAAAGTCAAAGTCAAATATGTTTATTCAGTAAGATTTTTTAGGATCACTTTGAAACGTCAAATCTACCGCCTGTTCGGAATCGCGACCAGCACACAAGGAGAAAGGCAAGAACCTCGGGCTAGTTTTTTTTTTCATGATCCATTACAATAGCTTAAAATTATCTAATACTAATTACAATTTATTCACTGGAGCAAATTCATTTTTTTTAATGCCAGGCTTTCTTATCTTCTAGGTAATCTGAAATTTTATAATAAGCTTTCCTGGATAGCTTTTGTTTTACAAAATTTTTGAATTTATTATTTGACAAGCTTAGCACATCACTTGGCAATTTATTATAAAAGCGTACAGTTTGCCCTATGAACGATTTATTAACCTTATGGAGCCTAGTTGTGGGAACAGCGAGTTTATTCTTATTTCTAGTATTATAATTATGTTTATCACAGTTTTTGTCAAATAAGCTTATGTTTTTACGCGCATACATAATATTTTCATAAATATATTGGCAGGGCATAGTCAATATATTTATTTCTTTGAACTTGTCTCTTAATGAATCTCTGGGACCCATTTTGTAAACAGCGCGAATAGCCCTCTTCTGCAAAACGAATATGGTGTCTATATCTGCAGCACTTCCCCACAGTATTATGCCATATGTGAAAGTAACTGAAGTAAACTAGTCTTGCTGTAGCAACGTCTGTGAGAAGACGTATCTTCTTTACAGCATATGCTGCAGAACTAAGTCTCTTCGCCAGTTTATCTATGTGTGGGCCCCATTGAAGTTTATTATCTAAAGTTAATCCCAAAAATACAGTGGTTTTGACTAATTCTATGTTTTCCTCTTTAACTTTTACATTAGCTTCAACTTCAGTTACATTTGGTAAAATAAATCGAATACATTTGGTCTTTTTCTGGTTGAGTACTAAGTTATTTACATTAAACCAATTAACAATTTTTGAGATTGCATTGTTTACGTTGTCAAAGTTAGTCATTTGTCGCTTCAATCTAAATAGAAGTGACGTATCATCTGCAAACAGTACAATCTCATGGTCATCTTTAATTATTTGGGGCAGATCATTAATATATACTAAAAACAAGAAAGGCCCCAATATTGAACCCTGAGGTACACCCATGGTAACCAAAGATCCTGAAGAACGCTGGCCGTTCACGTCGACATGCTGTATGCGATCACTTAGGTAAGACGTGAGTAAGTCTAGTGCTACACCCTTGATACCATAGTGGTCTAATTTCATAATCAGTGTTTCATGGTGCACGCAGTCAAAAGCCTTAGACAGATCACAAAAGACTCCCAACGCATCATGTGATTTCTCCCAGGCCTCGAAAATATGCGATACTAAACTAATACCGGCATCAGCAGTTGAGCGACCTCTTGTAAATCCAAATTGTTTATCATGAAATAGGGCGTTAGTATAAAAATGACTATGTAACTGTATAAGAATAATCTTCTCAAAGATTTTACTGAATGTCGGTAGTACTGATATCGGTCTAAAGTTTGTTGGATCAGAACTGTTACCAGATTTAAAAAGAGGAGTTATTTTACTATATTTCATTAAATTAGGGAATACGCCGCAGTCGATGCATTCGTTGAAAATAAAAGCTAATTCAGGCGCTATAACGCCTATTATTGGTTTTACAATGCTTACAGAGATGCCCCAGAGGTCAGAGGTCTTCTTTTCATTTATAAGTTTAAATGCTTTAATAATATCGTTATTATTAACATATTTGAAATATAATGGTTTATTACATGATTGTACATTATTTTTCAGTATTGACTCTGCCATAATATTTGAAGAGTTCAATGATTTTGTGGTAGAAACAGGTATATCAGTAAAAAACGTTTCAAAAGCTGTCGCAAAATCAATATTTTGGGATATATTAAGATTTCCTATTTTTAAATTAAATTCGTTAGTGTTGCTGCTTTTCCCTTTTCCAGTCTCACTATTAATCATTTTCCAAGTAGCTTTAATTTTATCTTTACTATTTACAATCTTTTTTCTCAAGTATTGGGATTTAGCGGCCACACAAACTGTCTTAAAGGTTTTAGAATAATTTTTAACTTTATCATTAAACTCTTCACTAAAGTTGTACTGTTTTTCACCATAAAGCTCATACAATTTTCTTCTACTTTTATGTGTTCCCGCTGTTGCCCACTCACTAAATGTTGTATTATCAGAGACTGTGATTGTTTTGGATGTATATATTGAGTTAAATATGTTGCTTAATTTTGTAAAAAATGTTTTATATAAACAATCAGGATAGTTGCCATTATATGAAACAGGTAATTTAGACATTAGTGCTGATTTTAATTTTTCCACTCTATCAGCTGTCAGTGGTACAAAAGTATTTTTTATTTTTATATTAGTTTTACATTGTGTTTCGATTTTAATAATTTCTCCTAGATGGTCAGATTTTATTTTACTTATTACACTCTTCCATATAATGTTGGCATCTGTAAATATATTATCTATACATTTAGCTGAGGTTTCAGTTATTCTAGTAGGCTCCATAAACATAGGTTTTAGATTAAAGGAGTTAAACAAGTTAGTAATTTTTTTGCTAAATGTGTCTTTGGTCAATAGATCAATATTAAAATCTCCACAAGCTATCAATTGTTTTTTTGATTGTGACACTTTAAACAATATTTGTTCCATAACATTTTCAAAAATTGAATATTTGGCACAAGGTGGGCTGTATACACTTATGATAATAAGTGTATACGCCCCCAATTGAAAGAAAGTTGGACTCGTTCCTTATTTGACCTTTTCTTTTCAATAATAAATAACTAGTAGTTCGCCCCGAACTGAGATCTCGTGATGTCTGGTTTGTGACATAGATCATTTGTCAAATAGAACGTGATTAACAAACGATAAAAATGTGCTTTCATTACACCTTTCTCTCCTTACTTAAGCACTTTTATCTCGAACTCTCTTTATGCACCTGAGTGTTCGAGGAAAGTGAAACAAAGGAAAGGCGTTTTGAAAAGTGCTCTCAAAACTGTTGCTTTAGTAGTTGTGTTTTAAAAATCTACCCCTCCTGCCCACGGATATCGTAAAGTCAATCAAAAAGGCAGCAGCTTTTTTCTTTGTGCAAACAAAACTTTTACTGTGAGCACCAATCTGTCTGCTTAGTGTAGTGGCTATAATGGCCGTAACGTACCGTATTGAGTAAATAACAATAGATGAAATAGACCAGTTTTGAAATTTCGAATACCCTCTCTTATCTCACAAGACCTGATGATCATCCTTTGCCCTCTCCATCTTAAAAACCACCCCTAATAAGGGCAAAATAAACTAATTTTGATCAGTCTCAACCCCTATTTCATGTTTTAACACATTTTCAAGACTTTAATTTTATTTACCCCTTTTGCAACCTTTAATGTAAATACAGGGGTCGTTTCAGCAAATCAAAAGAAAGTTAATTGTGAAGTCAACCCCTTTTAACAGTCTATCCTACAAGACATATCAAGCGTTTTAACCCCTTAACGCGCCCCTTTGTTACAAAACCCACCCGTAATAAAAAGTAAAATATATATTTAAGATAATACATTTATTCAATAAAAAGTACAATTAAACTAACTATGTACAAAGGAATTAGTCAGATTAACTAAGGACCGTTACAAACGGCCTAAAGGTAACTTAACTGTTCCAGACCAGTACCAGACGGAAGCGTGCCCAAGACACTGGCGGCATTGCCACGCTGTATAGCTATGCTAATTCGCTGGCCTAAATAAGAGCCAGCCCTTGGGTCACGTGTCGCCTCAATCAAAAGCCCCGCAATATTTTTGAAAACCCGGAGGGCGCCGGCTCCCCACGGACCCAAGGTCTCTACCCCAAAAGGCTCAAATTGGTAAGCTCTGTCGAGACCACTATATTTGCGCCTTTTGTGATCCTCGGCCGAATCAGCCGCCGCACCAGCCCTAACTGATGTCCCAGGTAGATGAGATGGCGCTAGGGTGTCGACGTAGGTAGCGTCCCACACCAAAGGCCTACCCATTTCCCAAGGGACAAGAGTCATACCGTCGGGCCGCTTACCATCATCACGTAACAGACCATTCGGTTCAAGAACGGCTGGCACATTGACATTGGTAAACGCTCGACGGATAATGTCATTAAGACTAGCGTGGCGCGAAATCCTGCCGGCAGACCTTGCACACGAAAGTCCGTGAAAACCAAATTGATCTACGGCCGCACCGCACCGGCACTGGTGAGAGGCGCAGCATCTTGCACCCAACCGAAGACAAGTGGCAATACGGAAAGTTACAGGATCCATAAGTGTACCGGTATTGTAAGATGGATGTGCTTGCAGCCAAAGACCTGATTCCCATTTTGAAACAGCTAAGAGACGAGCACGATCTGTGGAGGTTGAGCACGTATGTAATAGATAATTCCGTGTCAACTCGCACAGAGGCCCGTCCCACTGCCGTTGTGCCTTAAGGTGTTTTGGGGGATTTTTATTTAATGAATGTGCAGCCGATACTCTTTCAAATGACACCCCACAAGTCAAAAATCATCTCGTCTCACTTAACACCCATATTTCACAAAAACAACCCTAGCGTCAAAAAAATCTTCAAACCGATTGATGAGTATTAGTATAATCTCTGCATGTTCAAAATTAAGAATTGATCGAATCAATTATTCAAAAGATATGGGTGAAAATTTGTATTTCTTTTTACCCCAATATCTCAAAAACTACCCCATTTATTAAAAATCCCCCGCAACAATCAAATTCTATTTGCGTTTTCTCTGTTCAGTTTAAATTTCATGAAATCAAATAATCCGTTCGAGAGTTATGCCGTCACAAACATTGCCACATACAAACATACATACAGTGCCGGATTACCCAACTTAACTGAGAGATCTCGTTTGCTTCGCTCACTCGATCAATTATTTTTTTCGAAATATAATGTTATCAGGCTCAAATAAACGTATTAATTTAAAATTATACAAATAAAATCAAATTTGCAAACATTTGCGCCATCACTTTTTTTTTTGACACCGATGCTAATTGCTAGTTGCTACGTTAGGATATAAGTGTTCTGTGGTTGCTACTGAATTGCTAGTTAGCATTGCCAGTGAGTGACTTGTCAAAATTTATTAGAATCATCGCTGTGTAGGATTTTCATTACAGAAATATAATTGTATAAACTTTCGAAATGACTGGGAAAACAAAGCCAGAAGAACCAAAAAAGGAGAAAACTGCCGAGCCTGCAATAGCTCCTAGCGATGATTTGGTACGTTATGACGTTAATAGATTGTAATGCCGATTTTAGTTGCGGTTCCCATTGATGCATATCTATTGCTTGTTTTTAATTTATTTACAGTCAGAAGAGGATAAACGACTTCAAGAAGAACTCAATATGCTCGTGGAAAAACTATTGGTGAGTATAAAAGGAATAAAATTATTTTATATCCCATTGTTTGTATGTTATGTATGTGTATGACTGACTAAGTATTTGCAGGGCCATGAAGTGGATCTTTACCTGCCATCATTACAAATGCTCAGTAACCTCATCAGAACTTCTACGACATCGATGACATCAGTTCCAAAGCCCCTTAAGTTCTTGAGGGAACATTATCCAGCGTTGAAACAAGTATATGAAAAGATAAAAGATCCTAAGACTAAGAAATTCTGTGCTGATGTTGTATCAGTACTCGCCATGGGTGTGAGTGGCTCACCAGTAAGTATTGGTGCCATATTTGTAAACATAATGATTTAAAAGTTCATATTTTTTATGCAGATAGGTCCTAATAATAGAAGACTACATGCGAAGTCTCAATATACGCAAACATTTAGTTTTCGAGAAAAAAAATGCAGTTGTAAGTACCTAAGTACCTACGCAAATTATGACAAAACCCCCTCACCAGCCCCATCCTTAAATTCAACGGTCCATATACTAAAGTTTAACCAAATTAATTATCTCTTTACATTTAACCAAATTCAGCAATAATTTCTAACAATTTTCAGGATGCTGCAGAAAAGCGTGAATGTCTCAAATATTGTCTTCTTGGAACAATGTCAAATGTTGGAGACTGGGGTCATGAATATGTTAGGTAAATAAATATTCCACATTATAGATAATTAGATTTAAATATATCTATAGGCACACATATATTGTTAGTTAATTTGTACTTAGATATACAATTTGGTTCTAAAGAAATATGAATATATACCTATATATCAATGGAGCTTATGCCTTGATTTACATATCTCATATTCAAAATACTCTTGAAAACCATTTTTTCAGGCAACTTGAAGGGGAAATAGCTGAAGAATGGAATGTTGAGAACATGGAGAGCTTGCTCTCTTTAGTGCGAGACGTGATCTCATTTGACATGAAACACTCTGCTGAGATCCAAGCCTGTGATCTGCTTATGGAAATTGACAGACTAGACTTGCTCACACAGCACATGGACGCCAGCAACTATCCAAGAGTGTGCCTGTACCTGATTGGGTAACATCTTTATTTCTATTACTAGCTGCATGTGCAATTCAACCTTTATCCTCTATTTCTTAGTGGTCAGGGTTCATCTGGGGATGGGTAATTAGAAGCTTGTATGCCAGATGTCATGTTTCTACATCAGCAGACTCGGGCTGTGTAAAGCGTCTGTTGGTCAGTGTCTCCTTCAAAATCTGTTAATGAAACAATTGCTGATTCATAGATACCACTAATATAAGTGATATGGGAGACAATAATGTACAACCCGATAATGCACAACCAATAATTGGTGACCATATCAAAAAGTGGACTTGGATTATTGGCTGTGCATTATCAACATGTGTCAATAATGCACAGCCAATAATCCAAGTCCACTTTTTATTTTTTTTGTATTGGACTACCTTGATGTATTGTTTTCATGGGATTTCACGATTGTAGTTTTATTTCCACTGAGTACCTAAACTAGATAATTATTTACGGTTGATGTGTTTTTATCGGGATTCCCGTACGACAAACAAATGTCAAAGCTGACAGCCAACCCTGACTCTACCTGGTCTTACGCGTGACTTTGGGGTGTGTATATAAAAAAGGTGGAGCCAGAATACAAGCATCACTTCACCCACTCAACTTTCGCTGTGCTACGGACGACAGAGGCCACTTCCCCCTTCACCTCGAGGGCTGGTGATAGTTTGTAAAATTGAATTGAAATATAGTGATTTGAACTATTGGCTGTACATTATCGGTTCTGCAATATAATTTTGACAATGTCATATGGGTATATGACATTGTCAAAATTATATTGCAGTCTGCCCTGTTAGACTTTATGAGCCGCCAATCTATGTGAATTAATAGTAGGCATTCTATGCTTGGGACGGCATGTGAAGCTATTATATCGGTTGCAGCGGTGATGTGCCTGCCTATACAAAAACAAAACTACAAAAATCACAAAACAAAACTTTTTTCAGGTGTGCCAGCTATGTGGTAGAACCTGAGTCTACACAAATTCTTCAGGGTGTATTAGACACGTACCAGCGTTTCGGAGAATACCCTCGCGCGTTGCTGGTAGCAATGCAACTTCATGACAAGGCCAAGTGTGAGGAAGTCTTCAATGCATGCACTGATCCGTAAGTACACCTTTACATGTGAAGCATTGTAAAAAGATTCCAGTTTCCACACATACACTCTAAAGTGGTCCATTGTGTGTGAGATGTGGAGCATTAGTAAGTTTGTCAATGTTTATCACATTTACTCACATCAAAATTAATCGAATGTTAGTGTTGAAAGTATGTAATGAAACCGTTTTCCCTGAAATAAAAAGTAATATTTAGATATAAGCCGGAGCTTGACCTTCTGTGAGGATAAACTCTTGAATGATGCTCGGCCGCAGTGTGGCGCCGCTCGTCACTGTCGTCGCTGTCGGGAATGTTCCTAGTGAGGAGAGTAGTGACTCACAAGCTACCAAATGCTAATTAAGTGGTCTTGAACTCTGGTTCAAACCTTAAAATTCCTTTAGTTGCCAGCGATGGCAAGGGAGGTTATAATGAAAACTGGTATTATTCGCGTACCTTTTGATTTATGTTACAACCTGTGTCTGCTTATGACCACGGCTATCGTAACATTGTCATTCATTTGTGATTAATTCAATTAAACATGTGAGTTGGTCGGGTTCCGGAGGGACCCATACATAAACATATACACATATGATAGGGCTAAAGATAACTATGATTGTGGAAATGCTTCTCTAGCTAAAGTTCTTGATTGATTTACAGTAAATATCCTCCTACTAAATGAGAAAAAAACAAAATGCATCCGATTCACCTTGCCTAATGTTCAAGTCAGTAATGCTAACATCATCTTAAATGGGGAAACACTTAACTTTATTGAAGCAACTACTTTCTTAGGTTTAAATTTTGATGCAAAGTTGCAATGGGGTATTCATATTGAGTCATTAGCTAGCAGATTAAGCTCGGCTGCATATGCTGTACGTACAATAAGGCATCTTACTGATGAAGCTACGGCGAGGTTAGTTTATTTTAGTTACTTTCACAGTATTATGTCTTATGGCATATTTTTATGGGGAAATGCAGCTGATATTGATAGCATTTTTATTCTACAGAATAGAGCTGTACGGGCAATTTATAAAATGAAACTCGTGACTCTCTCAGGGAACGTTTTAAAGAGATTGGTATTCTTACAGTCAGCTCCCAATACATTTATGAAAATCTAATACACGCTCACCGAAACATTGGTGAGTTTAGTAACACAGTCACATGATCTTGTAGCGGAAGTAAAATGATGACAAATATTGTAATAGTCGTAACGTAACGTATGCTACACGTCTCTGCAGGTTGATCAAGAAACAGTTGTGCTACATGCTCGCTCGCCAGTATGTTCCCTTGGACTTGGATGACGAAGATCTTCGCACAATCCTGCTCAATGCTCATATCAATGACCATTTCCTAAGTTTGGGTAGAGAGGTAAATATAATCGTCTGCTTTCTGTCTGCTACCTGCCGACGTACTCGTACCTACTACTCGTACCTACTACTCGTCCACTCGTATATTGACTAATATTCATTTTCGACATGACTGTTGTTGCTAACATATTGAGTTAGCAAACATGAACATTGTCAAATAACATACATGATTTTATAAATTAACTAGCTGAAAGTACCCGTGCTTCGCTACGGTGAAATAAGAAAATAGGAATAGCTGTAGATACCTGGTATACAGCTCGTACTGAACGACAGGGTTCCTATTTTCTACACGGCCCGTCCTGGTAATTCTGAAATCTTATGTCCAGATCATAATTATACTATTTGATTTAAAATATAGAAAAAAAGAGAACCTGGTGCTTATTTGGTTGTTAGTAGACATAAGTATCATTGGATTTCAAAAACATAGTAGATAATAAATAATCTTCGGAAATCTCAGCGCTTTAGAGACTCGCACCTAGTAGTCCTAGATTCACGGGTGCGGCATTCCTTAATGAGTTTTGGTCGCCGGGCCGTTTCGTACGGACATTGCAGGCTAGAATTACCAGATTGCTTTGGAGGGCCGTTGTCGGTCCCGGAAACCTACTGCCACTAGTAATGGTCGTCAAAGAGCCATGTGGCGGCTCGTAAAGTGTTTTGGATAACCAGGGCTGTTTTAACCACCTCTGTGGTCTAGTGGTCCACCCACCGGTGTCAGATCCAGAGGTCCCGGGTTCGATCCCCAAGGGTAGTATTGTGTGCTTGGTTGGTGGTAGTCCTGCACAATATTGCACACTGCCTAGGGATTGAACCCGGGACCATTGGATCCTAAATCTACAAATTTCAACTCAATTGTATCAAATAAAAAGATATCTCCGTACAGAAAGATTTGCCCCATGTCACCCTATCAGAGGCAAAATCTAAAAGTATTTTTATCAGAATTTCAATATGGTTATATAATACACATACATATTGTCAATCGAATGAAAGTGAGGATTTTTAATTTCATGACTTGCCCTATTTCACCCTTTTGGAGGTGTAGTAAAAAAAACATGACACACATCATATTAGTCTTCGAAACACAAATACATGCAATATTTGAACTAAATCCAATTATAATGATTTCGAATGCATGTTTTGGCCCATTGCACCCTTTAATAGTAAGTTCAATTTTTACAAGCATGTAATTATAATAAACATACGTAAACAGAATTTCCACTCGATCAGATCATATAAAATATATATAAAGATTAAAAAAAAAAGTATTTCCTCATTTCACCTTTTAGTGGAAGTTCTTTTTATTATTATCAGCATTTCAAAGTAATTATAAATACACTTTCAAAAAACTATGATATGTATGTCAATAGTCGTTGAAACACAAATACGATTTGAGATGCATTTTTTTCCCTGTTTCACCCTTTTAGAGGAAGAATCACAAGGTTTTTTTTCCATAATTAGCATATTAATGTGTATTTCAGTGTTTTTTTTACACAATCGGAACATAAATAAAGATTTTGCGTACAAACTTTTTTGCCCCAATTAATCCTCTATTAGGTTGATCTTACGAAATGATTTTTCTAAATCTCCTTCTTTCTTTAATTTTACGAAATAAAATTTAAACTCAATTAGATCAGATAAAAAGATTGTTCACGCAAAAAGTATTGGCCCATTTCACTATTTAGAGGAAGACTCCAAGTTTTTTTTATTAATGGCATTTCAAAGGTATTACAAATACACTTTGCAATTTTCAAATCAATTGGATCAGAAATAAAGATTTTTCATAGAAACTGTTTTGCCCCTTTTAACCCTTTAATAGTAAGATTTTTCTATATATTTTTTTCAAATACGCAATTAAGCTATTATTAGAGACAAAATTTCAACTTGATCGGATCAAATGTAAAGTACATCTTCATACTAAAAAAAAATCCCCTGTTCACCCTTTTAGAGGAAGAATCGCCAAGTGTTTTTTTCATAAGTAGCATTTCTAAGTAATTACAAATACACGTACTAAATTTCAACTCTAACGGATCATAAATAAAGATTTTGGATACAAACTATTTCACCACATTTCACCCCCTTGGGGGAGGAATTTCCTAAAATTTCATAGTAAGCACCTACATGTCACAATAAACACCCTGGCAAAATTTCAAGTCTGTAGGTCTTGCGTGATTATACCTACCAATCTACCTATCACGTCAGAATAAATGTAAATATGTTGATATACATTATAACTGTACAAAGGCCAAAGTTATTAGCAAGTGAGCTGAATAACTTTATCAGTCTATTGTAATCTTGCTTTTTTAGCTCGACATAATGGAACCCAAAACACCAGAGGAAGTGTACAAGACCTGGCTAGAGTCAGCTGGGTCGGCGCTCCGCCCCTCTCTCCTCACGGAGCACCCTGTAGACTCGGCGCGTCAGAACCTATCAGCTACGTTCGTCAACGCTTTCGTCAACGCCGGGTTCGGACGCGACAAGCTGGTCACCACTGAGGATGGCAACAAGTGGATGTACAAGAACAAAGATCATGGTAAGATAGATGTTACTTGTGTAATAAATACCCACTAGTTAGCCCGCGTCGTAATATCTGCATCACACAAAACAGTATGATAAGAGAGTGCTTTCATTACACTTTACTTTATGAATACTTTTTCTCAATCTCTCTGCAA
This sequence comes from Venusia cambrica, assembly GCA_951394065.1. Taxonomy (NCBI): domain Eukaryota; kingdom Metazoa; phylum Arthropoda; class Insecta; order Lepidoptera; family Geometridae; genus Venusia; species Venusia cambrica. The sequence goes on from OX596056.1 coordinate 263,192, forward strand.
AGCCAGAATGACAGCAAAGCACGATACCACCGACCGTACGTCATAGTGAGTGGGCATGATACAATGAATGAATAGCAACCTTTTCATATTAGTAAGTGGTGGCTCCTACTTATATGAAAAGGATCCACATGTTTATCATAGAGAACTCTCGAAACCGTTGTCGTGGTAGTCATGGTTCAAAATGAAAACCGTTGAGTCACCGGATGTCGCCGGTCACAACATATAAACAGTTAACGAGATCCTCGCCAATGATCTCAGTTATAATGAAGTATGTAAAGTTTCATAAAATTCAAACAGTATCAGTAATAATAATACAAATTTTCATAAAAGCAACACGTAAAACAAACATACACACAAATGTACACAAGTGACAGATCCAAGTCCGCAATACAGCCATTCAAGTGTTTGGGAATTGTATTTTAAATTCAAAATTCAGTCTTAAGAGCAGCTGAGGTCCTTGTGAAAAGGCTCGTCCAGGGAAGTACAGGGAAGGGTTGGAAGGGTTGCAGGAAAGTATGGATACACAAGGTATGCCTCGTAGGTCAAGTTGTTTGCGGCTGTAACCTGCGCACTAAGGCTTTGTTACAGTCAACAGTTGCATTTAGAAATAGATGGGCTGCGGTCTTCAAGTTGTGTAAATAAATATAGTTAGACTGTAGGAATGTTACATAACGATTGGTTGTCGTAGGCATGCTATCGGCCGCCGCGTCGCTCGGTATGATCCACCTGTGGGACGTGGACGGAGGCCTGACCCCCATCGACAAGTACCTGTACACCGCCGACGAACACATCAAGGCAGGCGCTCTGCTGGCACTGGGACTCGTCAACTGCGGAGTCCGCAACGAGTGCGATCCGGCCCTCGCGTTGCTCTCCGACTACGTGCTACACTCCAGCTGTAACCTGAGGATCGGCAGTGTCCTTGGTGAGTTGGTTGTCTCCGCTCCTCTCCGATCCACGTGACATCGTATGAACGTAACACATGCAGGTGTAATGTAAACGTTATGTCTGGTATGTCAGGGTTGGGTATCGCGTACGCCGGCACACAGCGAGAGGATGTACTGTCCCACCTGCTGCCCGTGCTGAGCGACACGGCCGCTCCGCCCGAGATCTGCGCGCTCGCCGCCATCTCGTGCGGCCTCATCGCCGTCGGCTCCTGCAACGTGGATGTGAGTACTGTCCTGTACTTGTGTGAAGGTACCAGCTTCAGTTCAAACCATGTATGTTTGTGACTTGAACTATTTATGTTATATATTATTTTAACATAGTCTCTGCTTATATTTGGGTGGTTTGGTATACCGGCTTAGACCCCAATGACAAATGTAGTCTGCTTTTAGCTATAATATGAATATGAAAAGATAATGAATGTGAAACTGTTTTGACGTTATGTTCAGTGTTACCCTCAAAGAACACGTATGCTCTTTCATAATATACCAACAGATGGCACAGATAAATTATTGATAGCTCTGAAAAAAAATCCGTAGATTTTTTCTATCGAGCCTGGGATTTGTATACACCTCATTCTGCCGGTAACATAATACAAATTGATTGTCGCAGAGGATTTTTGAAAAATGATCTGTTTTTGTTTCATGGGGGCGCGCTAAAAGGGGAAAAGGCTTGGTATGTTGAAAAGGGGTTTCTTCACAATTCACTTTTGCTTATGTATTTACTGAATTGATTTTACTTTTACCCTTGTGAAATTAAGGGTAACAAAAGGTGTTAAAAATATTAAGTCATGTGAAAAATGTATTTATTTTAATCCTTAAAAGTGGGTTAGTAATATGCATAATAATAAACAAAATGGGTGGTTATCAAAACAAAGGATTGCAAATGATCATCAGGTCTTACGAGATAGTCAAGTGTATTTGTCTTCTTATAGAATGAGAACCGGTCTATTTATTGTGTTAATAAGTTTATTTCAGTAAGATAATATCCGTGGTTAAATACCAAACAACGCAGACATTGCGAGATCTCAGTTCGGGACGATTTCTTTGCATAAAAAAGTATGGGGTTCTCTTCTCTATCGTAAAATGTTACCAACAGAGTTGACACTTGTTTGTGTGTTTAAAGTGCTTACCTTGATGTATGATAGTTATTACATAAATATATAGCCCTTTTAAGTAAATAATGCAAAAATAACAAGATCTTATTTAATTGCAATAATGAGCCCTCTTCATATTAAAAAAAAAAAAAAAAAAACAGTTGACCAAACATAAAACACAAAGTTTCAAGCCATGTCTGGATATTATGATACGCAACGTTTTATCGAACTTCAACCCCAGTTTTGAGCCCGATTTTTTCTTAATTAAAAAAAACCTAGCTTAGTGCACCCAATACATTACATGCTACCCAAAAATTTAAAGTCTAAATCTTTGGTTTGGGCAGTGCCTTGATTCAGTCGGTCAGTCAGCTTCATCACTATGATATATATATATATATATATATATATATATATATATATATATATATATATATATATATAATGCCAACCACAACCTGACTTCTACCGGTCATAGACTATGAGCAGCTGCAGCGCAGGCCCGCTATTGCCATAATGACGTATTTTGGCAGTAAGTAGTTTGTGGTCGGCAACGTCAAACGCCTTCGAGAGATCACAGAAAATAAACGAAACTTGTTGCTTCGAGGATCGGGCGTATCAGAACTCGTGTCAAACCTGTTGTAGAACCTGTTACCGCCCTGCAAGCGTATTGCAGGTCCCTTTATACACGGTTCAACTAACATCTGTTGACCAAAAAGTAGAAGCATTTTAGTTTTTTGTATTAGAGTCAGCTGAATGCGTACGGCTGTTTCGTTCAGTTCGGCGCGGGGCGAGCAGAACGGACAAACGTCCATCCGAATATCTAAAGCAATCGTTGACCTGTATGCTCTCACCCAGATGCCTGAGCCAACTCTCGCTTTTGTAACATTAGTGTGGTGTGTTGTGAAACTAATTATATTTCTTTGTTTCTTACCTGTTTACAACTTAAAATGGCAGAACGGATCCTAATTCAATCTGGCATGGATATAGTGCATACGATGGGAAACGACATCAGGCTACTTTTTACCTAGGTAGGTACCACATGAACGAAGTGGCAGGCTAAAGCTGGTTAATAATAAATGTTCCGTTTTAGGTGACGTGCGCGATCATTCAACGTCTCATCGACGACAGCAAGGATCTGCATTCATCTACTTACGTGAGGTTCCTACATCTAGGACTTGGACTTTGCTTCTTAGGTGAGATCAATCTTTTACTCTTTTATTTTAATCGTCAGCAAATTCTTCTGGTGGGATGTCTTACCTCTTAATAGAAGTATTAAAAAACTATTTGTTTTTTTACTACAAAAAAGCCCGTAGGATTGAACCACCGGTATTTAACCCAGAGGTCTCGACCTCTGGGTTAAATACCGGTGGGTGAACCACTAGACCACGGAGGCTCTCTTCCCCAAAACAATCTAGAGTCAACCACGACAACCAGCTCACGCTGGTCGGAGACTTCAGTAACCAGTGTGCTGTTCATGTAATACGTTTAAACAATTTTCCTACTCAATTTGAGTTGCCTGGATTAAGGACCATTCTGTGTTGCTTACACACCGATCGTTTATGTACTTATATATATTATAGTTATGTCACCTAGTAAATAAATTTGCCTACACAGCTCTAAATCATCAGCGTACATCTGGTGACTCGATGTTAAGGCTACGCATAAATCGTTTATGAACATTAAAAAGAACAATGGTCCCAAATTTTAGCCCTGTGGCACACCAAAGGGAACTATTTTAGGTGGCGATTTGAAGTCACATACCATAACTAGCTGGGAACGGTTATTGAGATACCGCACCACCTCAACAGTGAGCCACGAATCCCCGAATGAACGAGTTTTTGAGTCAGAAGTCTGATCAACCAAGTCAAACGCCTTGGAAAACTCGGTGTAGGTAGCTTGAACCTTGTATCCTTTTTCCAACACTTCTAATATGACAGTGATATAATTAATATGATAAAAATAATAAATCGTTTAACGCTGTTGACCTTCCCGAAATAAAGCCGAGTTGTTCAGAAACAAGGGTTCTGTAAAATGAAAGATAATACGTCTTTGAACTAACGACTCTAATAATTTTCCAAATGTACATAATATTGATATGAGCCTATTGTTGGCTCTATCTGATTATTGACATATTTAATCTGATTGATTTCCACTTTGACGAAAAAGTACCAAGCAAAGTGAGTTATTAAATTTTATTTGGCTTTGCAAGTTTTGATGCACAAGTTTTCAAAAATACAGGTGGAATAGAATCTGGACCGGGGTCTTTATTATAATCAAGGTGTTTTAAATGAATGTAAAATAATAAGTTGAGAGCACGAGCACCATAAAGTATGTGTGTTGACATTCAGGCTGCAAAGAGAAGACGGAAGCGACGATGGCCGCGTTGGAAGTGTTGCCGGAGCCGCAGCAGTCGCTCTGTCAGACGACGCTATCGATGTGTGCGTACGCGGGCACCGGCGACGTACTCGTCGTGCAACAGATGCTGCACATCTGCTCCAAGCACTACGAGACCGATGTAACTACTATGTACTTGTAAATAAACTGTCCTCTGCAAGTCGGGTCATCTACAGGGGTCTTCTACCGTATCGCACATCTACAGTGCACAAACATGCGTGCTAGTGCATGCAAGCCTAGCATTATCTTAGTAGGTAGGCAAATTTCATCGAAATGTAAAAAATATAACAATAGTCCTCACACTAGGATACCCTGTGTTGTGGGTAGATATATTTATTGAGCTGCTATATATTTATTTATGACCTAATATTACAGTATTGTGAAGGGTATCATCACAGCAAAATGTATTTGCTTGATTACGAAATCTTAATAAGTGGATATTGGTATTATTCAGCAGGAGGTGAGAGTTTCTTTTGATAAGGTTTGGCACAAGGGTCTCATTATCTCGTGAGCAAGCTTTCCTCGTACCTATTACAGTCCAACCTTTTACTTTGGATCACAGACTTTCTGAGGGAACGATCGATTCGAGTAGTCTTTATTGGATGTACGTCCGATCCATTGGCTATCAATCCCGGTGTACCTCAAGGGTACTCAATCTATCAGCAACTCTATTCCTGCTTCACATCAATGATCTGCTAAAACTGGTACCTATGGGTACGCAGAGCTAGTGCGGACGAAAATGGTGGAGCGATTGAACCTCGAGCTTAACTTTGTGTCTGAATGGGGGGACGCTAATATTATACGGTTCAACGCTTTCAATACTCAGGCGTGTGTGTCTATTTTACGATTTTAAACGAAGATTTTTAAGTAAGATTACGATAGTTTGACCCTTTTAGAGTTGCACTTTTCATGAGCTTCGAATTTGGTTCCCATATCGGGTCCAAGGTTAAATTCGCTGCTATGAAGCTCGGTATTGTTGCGGGTGCGGGAGTGTTGTGAACACAGAGACCGCTTTTATTTGTACAAAGTTCAGGTCCAATCTTGTATGGAGTAGGTACTGCTGCCGTCTCTGGGATGGCTCGGCCCGGTATCAGCTCGATCGAGCGTCGTGCTGCTACAAGCGAGGCTCATACGTGATGATTCGCTTGTTGAGGACAATTTGCAGAGCCTACAACGTAAACGGCGGGTTACCAGGCTGTCTGTGTTCTTTCCCCTGGACGAGTGCGCACGATATATTGATCCCTCCATCCCCTCTCCACCCCCGGACTAGCAGACGAACGGCAGGCTACAACCCGTACCTTGTAAATGTCCCATTGTGTCGAACTCATCGTTTTGCCTCTTTATCATGAATGTAACATTAATATTTACATTTGGTTACTTAGTTACAGTTGGTACTCCTTGCATCTTTCAGCACCTCAACTATCTTGGAGTGTTCAAGTTCAGAGAGAATAAGTTCCTTTTGGACGAGCTCCCTCTATCCACTTCTTTGCTTCTTTTTCAAGTAAGCTGGTGATCAAACGCTTGCCTGTCACCAGTAAACAATAAAAATGTATGTTTGCCAACACCATGTATGATATCAACGGGGTATCGACCATCATGTAACGGTCCCGTTTCGTGCCGCTCTGACGTCGACGGGCAGGATACGAACTTCAACGAAAATTACGTAATCGTGTAACAGAAGTCGCTTCAACTCTATTATATTTATTATTTTACTGGGAACTCTCAAAGAAGACAGGAAAGCTGGTTTATGTTTCCCTAGATGTGCAAGTATCTTCTCGGTGTGCATTTTCTCGTACATAATTAGTTGTTTATACAACATACTTGAGTGAATTCCACATTACCATCCTCTCTCCTATATAATGAACGGGCACCGACAACACATCGTTCGATCAGAAGCAAGCTTTGTGTTTTCGAAACCGAGTGACAGTTCAGCGCATTCATCACTGAATTGTGATTGTGAATCGTCCAACAGAACGAGCAGTCGTCCACCGAGGACACGGCCTTCAAGAAAACTGATAAGAAAGATGCAAAGGACAGCACGACGACGCCCGCCGCCACTCCGGCTGCCGGCAGCAGCGGCGGCAGCAGCGGCGGCGGCTCCAAGGATGACAAGAACAAGAGTAAGTACGTGGCTCGAGCGACGTGTATCGAGTGCCAGAACACATTCTGGGAGGTCAACGTGTCGCACGTGTCGTGCAGACGAGTGCTACTGGTCGCTAGTTGAAAGCACACATCATCTTCTTTTATGTTTGTACAAAGCTCAGGTCCGATCTTGTATGAAGTACTGCTTTACTGCTTTTTAAAAAAGTAAGCTGGTGGTCATAAATATAAAATTATATGATCGTACATAGCACCTATCACCCATTAAAAATATTCCTGCACAATATGTCAGAAGACATGTTGGAGTTTTGACTGAAATTGAAATTAAAATACCGGCCGCCGCCTGCCTGACGTCAACCCTCCCTGGTAGTACTCGGTTGTGTGAGATCGGGGATGAGGAGGGTTGAGGATACCGATGTCCCGGGAGAATGGTGCGTCTGATACTAGCGGTAAGAGTAGTCCGGGTGCGTACTGCACTTGCAAGCACGCACATGTTCTAATAAAAATGTATCGCTCTAAAAACGTAGCGGCTCTCTTATAAAATCATCGTTAGTACCGGTATTTCTGTTAAGTAAATGGCGAGTTTGAAATGCAGTGGCAGCCCGTCCAGCCCCCAGAGCGGCGGGCGCGGGTCACGCACTAGTCCGTTCCCCCTTGGAGCTCTGCATCTGTACACGTGCGTGTACTGCGTGTACGTAATGACAGGCCGAGGCAGGCAGGCAGGCAGCGTGTACAGGGCGGGTGACAGTGATCCGTGTGTTGTCGTCAGGCAAGTCGAAGGACAGCAAGAGCAAGGAGAAGGAGAAAGAGAAGGAAGCCAACAAGGAGCTGTCGTCGGTGCAGGCCGTGGCCACGCTCGGGGTGGCCGTCATCGCGCTCGGAGAGGAGACCGGCGCGGAGATGTGCACGAGGATCTTCGGACAGCTGGTACTCACTCTCTCTCTATATATGTGCTCCGTGTCTCACCTGCAGCTGTAATAATGTTTGTGTGTGTGTGTGTGTGTGTGTGTAGGGTCGGTACGGCGAGCCGGCAGTGCGCCGCGCGGTCCCGCTCGCCATCGCGCTGTGCTCCGTGTCTCACCCGCAGCTCGCGGTGATCGATGTACTCAACAAGTACTCGCACGACTCCGACAACGACGTCGCGTACAACGCTATATTCGCGATGGGACTCGTCGGCGCCGGCACCAACAACGCCAGGTACGTCGCACGCTCTCCCACTCGCTCTCACTCTCCCGCTCGCTCTCACTCCACTCGTTACTCGCATCACTCCAATATCACAAAAACTACCCCATTTATGAAAAACTTGCGACAATCAGTTTATATTTATGTTATCTCTCTGTAGTTTAAATTTAATTAAAATGACATAACCGTTATTAGAGTTATGTTGTCTGTACTGTACTGTATGTACGTACGCGCTCGTTCCCGACAGACTGGCGACCATGCTGCGAGCGCTGGCACTGTACCACGGCAAGTCCCCCGTCCACCTGTTCATGGTGCGACTGGCACAAGGTCTGTGCCACGCCGGTAAAGGCACGATCACGTTGTGTCCCGCGCACAGCGACCGTCGCCTCCTCTCGCAGCCGGCGCTGGCGGGACTGCTCGTCGTCATGACCGCCTTCCTCGACTGCAAGAACAGTGAGTATATCTGTACCTCTGGCGAAACGTGTAACATCTCATATCTTAACAAATGGTAATCACAACATCCAACTGAAGTAGTCAACTTATCGAGACAAACTTGTGGCGCCTGGTGGTCTCTGTATGGAACTCGGGATTCAGGAATTATCTGATCCCACAATCCTGACACAACTACACACGCGAATATACGATAGAGATATTAAAAAAACACTTCAACTATTTTATAGTATAGATGTCTTAGTAGGTAGTGTCAAAGGCAAAGTGAAAAAAAAAATGATTTTTAGGATCATTTTGAACAACGTCAAATCTACAGCCTGTTCGGAATCGCGACCAGCACACGAGAAAGGCGTTTTGATGATCCATGCAAGATCTATTGTATAAAATCCAAGTCCTGACTGACTGACTTATATATCAACGCACAACCTATACCGCTGGTCCTAGAGACATGCAATTGGAAAGTGTGTTCTTTGTGATGTGTAGGTATCCAGTAAGAAAGGAATTTTGAAAATTCGCACCCCAAGGGTTTCAAAATGGGGTTCAAAATTTGGAGTGAAATGTTTTTTTTATATATACTTTATTGCACACATAAACATAATAACAAAGAAAAACTTAAAAATTAAAATACATGGCAAAGGCGAGCTTACCCCTAAAAAGCGTTTTCTTCCAGCAAACCAGTGATGTGGAGAGAGAAAAGATAGAATGTTGCATTTTCCGAAACCGTACATGGTAGACATCGACACCAACAAACAAATTGACCTCGGGTCTTACAAAAACTTCGCGAAAAAAGTGTACAGAATAACCTATACATGTGATTTTAAACAAACTAAAACAATTTAATTTATGTCTTTATCAGTGTACGCACAACATACGCAGCTTCAACTGATGGTTGTTGCACTACCTTGCAAAGTTTGCTTTAGCGAAAGTTACAGAACAATCTTATTATAATAATATATTATATATATGTATATCGTTAAACTTTTTACAGTTTTATGTTCACGGACATATTATTTTATTGTTATTCGCTTTTAATGTCTAAGTCGTAGCCATGTCAATTACCTTGAAATAAATGTAAATGGTTGTATAATTGGTCAGCCTGTTTTGGTTGGAAATACACATCATTGTGGTATTCTGCTACGATTTTTCTCCAAGTTTCATAACGTGTTGGATCACTAGGAAATCGGAAATAAATATTATCTGGTAGTATTTGCCCGCGGCTTAGGCCTTAACCTACTTCTTGTGAATAATAATATATTTTTAAATAGCAGCTGTTGTAGAAAGTTTGTCGGTAATGATGATAATGAGTATTTAGAAATACCTATCAAATTTAAAAATGAACAAGCGACTCTATTCGTTTTTGTTCCGCAATCGTCAGCGGGCGAGTGATCGTGGTACGGCATCGTAAACGCATGAGCGGGAGCGACGTCAAATACACACGGAGGTAGGATAAGGATGTCATAACTGTCTATGCAGTTAAAAGCCTTAGATAGATCACAGAATACTCCAATGGTATCCTGTTTTCCTTCCCAGGCTTCAAAAACGTACTTTAACAGCATAGCACCAGCGTCCGTCGTTGAGCGGCCTGTAGTTAACCCAAATTGTTTTTAATGCAGTAGCATGTTGCAGTTAACTGGTTAAGAATATTTTTTTCAATACAAAATTATTAAATATATTTTACTACATGCCAGCAGAATTGAGATAAGACGATAGTTTGCTCTGATCTTTTTCATTTCCAGACTTGCATAAAGGGGCCAGCTATGTTTCATAAGATCAGGAAATATACCTGAACCCGATTTTTTTTAAAATATCATAGAAAATAAGAAATAGTAAAATTCAGGTAGTACCTACGGGCTTCTTTTGGCTCGTGTAACATTAACCCTTTCAGAGTGGAACCTACATTGCTCCAATAGAATGAATGCTTGTTTGCAGTAATCCTGGGAAAGTCTCACTACTTGCTGTACGTACTGGCGACAGCGATGCAGCCGCGCTGGCTCGTCACACTCGACGAGAGCCTTCAGCCCTTGAACGTGAGCGTGCGAGTCGGACAGGTACCTACGTCGTCTGCACTACTTGTCAGAACAAGTGACACTACTTGCTGTACTTACCTACTGGCGACAGCGATGTACACCATGTACAGCAATGCATCACAAAACTCTTTCACATTTTGAAAGAATTGAGGTCTTATTTTTAGTTGAGTGTCATGTCCTATTTATTTTTATATATAAAAATAACAAATGGGCACTGAATTTCTATTACAATAACTATCATGTTTATAAGATAAATCAGCTGGACTCGTTAAATTGATAATTTAGCTATCGCTAATAATATTGTTGATAAGTACATAAATAATGTTTATCTTTCAACTGATGGGTTATCTCTTGATCAGTTTAGCTCTAGGCCAAAGCAAGGATGCGGGCTCCCCGCGCACCGACGCGATGGGACCGCTAGCGAACGTCAAACTCACTATTATTGTCCATATGAATCCATTCTCTACAATCTATTGTTGATTGATAGCAATACTTAAATAAATAAGATCAACTAGTACTTCTGACTCATGGCATACTATATATTTGTTTGTTTGTTTGTTCGTTACAGGCCGTTGATGTTATCGGTAAAGCTGGTACTCCTAAAACAATAGCTGGTTCTCACACACACACTACTCCAGTCCTCCTCTCGTTCGGAGAGCGCGCAGAGCTGGCTACTGATGAGTATCTGCCACTGTCTCCCGTTATGGAAGGGTTTGTCATACTCAAGAAAAATGAAGATAGTGTCATGGCTTCTGTTCACTAGAATTTACATTTAATTACGGCTAATAACACTTGCTATCTAAATATATTTACTATAATTAATTATATCATGTTGTTTTAAATGTAGCCTACCCCAAGTAGTTCTGTGCCCCAGGAAACATTTTGGTCCAGTTACATTTATTTTATTTTGTTTACTTAATAGTACACTGACAGTAAGTTTATAATTGTTTCAACTTGTGCTGTCAGTAGCAGTTTCCATTGAGTTACTCTCATTGTGGAGGTTGTAACAAACAGTAGCTAACTTTGCATTTAAAGCCCTAATTTCTCAAGTTAGAGTTGATTTGTTTGAAAAGCAGTTATTACTTATATCTTTTGTTCGCCGTGGTACCATTAGATAGTAAACACTGTTCAGGAATGACATCTGTCACAATATTTACTCGCATCTGACAGTTTGATGAGCCGTTTTTCCGCTCAATTTCGATTATGTATTACACTTCGAATTGAACTGAACAAGTACCTAAATTAACTAATTAATATATTAATTCTCCTGATGAATTCACGTTACATTCTTCCTCATATTCAGAAAAAATGGATATATCTACACTGCATAAAATCAATGTGTTGTTGTGGAGTGATTTCGGCTGGACTATTAGTAAGGTCCGAGCTGATTCTCAGCCCAAAGTGGACCTCGTTCTATCAAGATGTCTTCCCGTGGCGGCAACAGCTTTAAAGTTACGTGAAGTTCTAGCTTTTGAAACACTTTTTCATCACGACAGAACACAGATGTAATTGCTAAATTTGCATATCTTGTAGCCTCTTTTAATATAAAAAATATATAATTTACAGTCCACTGCTTAAACAACCACTGATGGTAGGTACTGTGGTAATTTTTATTTGCCGTTGAGCCATTAATTTATTTTTAATTGGTACCATTGATGGTATTTTTATTTACCTTTGTACCATTACCACAAAATCAATGCAATTATTATTTTAATACAGGAAATCTAACAAGAGGTGACAAGTATCTATATCTACCTACTTCTCTAATCTAACGATAATGCACACTCATTACCTTCTTCTATTAAGAAATGTAGGTAACTCTAGTATATTTCTTACTGGCAGTTTGAAATTGATTTTCCAAATTATTTTGACCAAGGGAAAAAAAATAATGATAATTTTATTTAATGTTTTTAAAAATATTGTTATTAAATAACGTAACGATGCAAGAAACCTTAAACAACCTAAAAAAACGTTCACAGGATAATTCCGCTTCTTAACCGTGGGACGGTTGGGTAGTCCGGCCAACCTGACTACGGAAAATTAATATATAAATATATAATATTTATATATTTATTTTATTATAATATTTATTATTTATAATTTGTTTTTTCCGTTAGGTACAGTTGACCATTCCATGAAAAAAAAAAAAACACCTGTCCGGTCAAATAATAATATATACACAAGCTATAACAGAATATGTTTACTATGCCGAAACGTGGTTATCCGACCCGACTCGAGGAACAACGTTTGTTTTACTACTTTTTGAATTTTGGTTCAAAGTTTTTGGTAAAACAGGATCAAAGTTCTGATACCAACAGCTGGTTTTTTGAGTTGAGACTACCCTAAAATCAGCTGTTTCTTAACTCGCGACAATGACCTCAGCACTAGACACAGATGAGGCAACATAGCAGAAGGTCACAATCACAAAGAACGAAAAGCGCATTCACTAACAGAGGAAAATCGACGAAAAGCCTGGGCTGGGCTGCTAATGAGACAATCCATTACTAGAAGGCTTAATTTGTCAAATCAATAAGAATTTTATCTATCTGTTAGCATAAATACAAAATAATTGTGCTTATAATGTACTTTTATCCGTCCAATATCGCATTCATCGTCTTTTTGTAACTGTAGGTGCATATGTAATTTATCATTGTGTATGTTCTATCTAATAACCTACTTTCACGAGATGACTCCAAGTTCTCACTAAAATTGGTTCATCTGTCCTTAATATTATTTGACACAGACAATTGCACAAAGAAGGGTTTGAGGGTTTTTGCAGGGATTGAGTAAACCGCCACTTTAAGTATTATTTTTAACAATGCTTCCGTACATTTTTTTTTATCTAAAACACATTTTACAAATTTTGTGTTTTCAGAAAATAGAATCTGTATTTTCTACTTTTCGTGCAGATGCTAAAATAAAAAGTACTTACCTACCTAAAAAAAAATTACTCAGTTTACCTAAGACTTTTTTCAGTTTTAACTTTCAGTTAGAACTTTTTGAGGGTATTATCTACGGCCGCTTGGCTACAAAGCTCATTATCATTACTAAAAGCTAGGTAGCTACATTTATATAATAATAATAACGTAATTAGTGATTCGCACCATGTTTACCTACACTAATAGGTCATTCTAGGTACAATCTTTGTCTCAAGCTTCACTATGGAACTAGCTGCATGCACGCAATATTCGAAGATGTGTAGGTTAGGTAGGTAGTGCAAGGTGTGGAATACCTTAGACTAGTTATTGACACATGAAAGTAAAGTAATAGGTGCATGAAGGCCCATTTTGACTGCAGCTTCCGTTTTCATTTTTCGTAGGTAGTGTAAAAGAACCCTAAACTTTTTCGTCAAAAATCAAATAGGTACCTACCTACCACAACACTAGCTAGCCGAGCCGAAAGTACTTTAGTGTCGTTTCGTTCGCGGTTTGGGTTGGCCAGTGAGCAATTTTTCGGATTATCGTGTGTTTTTAAATCGAATTAAAAAAACTCGCGCTGGTGACCTATATTACAGGTTTTTTACAACCTACAAATATATAGCTCTATATAATTTTCCTTACCTTAATACCTACTCTAATATATATAATTAGTAGTACCTCTGTGAGAAAAAATAAACGTTTTTTTTTTAATTATAATTATTATATATATATATATACACAGTCAGGTCATAAGTATTGTCACACAGTAAAAACTTTTCTTTTAGAATGCTGGCCACAAAAAAGTTTATTGAATTCGAATTTCGAATTGTTCATGAAAATAAAAATGTATAGGTACTATTTAGAATGTCACTCATTTTTAAATATGGAGAGGACGCTTAAAGAAGACCGTGTTGCAGTTATTGCGTTGCATCGTTGCGGTTACGCGCCAATTCAAATTTTTGACATACTGAAAAATTTGAATATAACCAAAAGATTCGTTTATCGTACCATCAAACGATACAATGAAGACTCTAGTGTAGATGACAGGTCAAGAAGTGGTCGCCCTCGGTCTGTTAGGACTCCAGCAGTAATAAAAGCTGTGAAGGCGCGAATTCAAAGAAATCCCAAACGTAAGCAGAAACTGTTGGCCCTTCAGATGGGGTTAAGCAGAACCACGGTGAAAAGGGTGTTAAATGAAGACTTAGGGCTTCGGGCATATCGAAGAAAAACCGGACATCGTTTAAATGCTCGTCTAATGGACCTGAGACTGAAGAGATGCCGCGCTTTGTTGAAGCGGTACGCAGGAAAAAAAACAAAATGATAAGGTGTACGCACACGAAGAAGCGAACAACCGTATTCCGCGTGTCCAACGAGGTCATTTTCCATCCTCGCTCATGGTATGGTTGGAAGTTTCTTATTGGGGCTTAACAGAGGTACATTTTTGTGAGAAAGGTGTAAAAACGAATGCAGTTGTGTATCAAAATACAGTCCTGACGAACCTCGTGGAACCTTTTTCTCATACCATGTTCAATAACAGGCACTGGGTATTCCAACAAGATTCGGCGCCAGCTCATAGAGCGAAGAGCACACAAGACTGGCTGGCGGCGCGTGAAATCGACTTCATCCGGCACGAAGACTGGCCCTCCTCCAGTCCAGATTTGAGTCCGTTAGATTACAAGATATGGCAGCACTTGGAGGAAAAGGCGTGCTCAAAGCCTCATCCCAATTTGGAGTCACTCAAGACATCCTTGATTAAGGCAGCCGCCGATATTGACATGGACCTCGTTCGTGCTGCGATAGACGACTGGCCGCGCAGATTGAAGGCCTGTATTCAAAATCACGGATGTCATTTTGAATAAACTTTATTGTCATAAGAATCTATGTTTCGTTAAGTTCATTTTGGTATATAAATGGTTACATAATGAATAAACTTGTTTCAATTATTTTATATTAAACTTGTGACAGAATTTATGACCTGACTGTGTATATACAGGTGAGTTTTTTTTTCAGGGCCACTGAGGGCAAGTCTGAAACCGTGAGAGTTATCGAAAAGTGATGTTAGGAGTTACGTGCTCGATTTAAAAAAAAAATAAGTTCTGCATTCGAGAAAATCTATATTTCTTTACAGATTTCATAGAAAAGTGAGTTTTTGAAAAAAAAAAATTTTTGCATTTATGAGTTCTTTGTTTGATAAAAAAAAAACTAATGTATGATTACTATGTGCCCGAAGTTGCTGGAACACTTTCAAAAAATATTATTTAAATTTCCATAGTCCGTTTGGCCGGACTACACAACCGTACCACGGTCAAGCAACGGATAATTCGATTTCTAAGGAAAAGTCGCTTATAATGTAGCCCTAATTTTATAAAAAAAAAAAACAACTATAACAGTCAATCATATCTTACATAGATACGTTTTGGTTTAAGAAGGTAATATATTACACAGGAATAAATTATCTGTATTCGCTGAACGCCACCGCACCAACAATCCCGTCTCAAGTTTGGCATGCAATGCAAAGTTGAATAGAGAAATCAACAAAAACAATGTCTCATTACTTCGTCTATTGAATGTTTTACAAAATTTTAAAATATTGTACACATAAACAAGGGATCTAAATAAAATACACGTAATAAAGGCGACATTTTGAATGATGTTTTCATAATACGTGTACAGATGGAATTAATTAATTATGAGATTGGAGTTGGATTTGTATTAGAAAAATTGTGAGTTTCGAATGATGTTTTAATTTTCATGAAATTAAAATCATTTACAGAATTGGTCTTAAATTTTATTCCATTATAGGTTTGCCATTCATTTGTTTTTATTTTGATGATTAAACGTTATTTAATTACATTTTAGTTATTATTTATTTCCTGAATATACATACCATGGTTGACTAAAAATATTATTTGCAATGGTTGCAAATCAACATAATGGAACGACGCCAAACAATAATTGCCACAGTACCATGGTAAACAAACTACTTATATTGCTATTTTTTACTAGCATTGGCTGATAAAATACTTGTTTGTTTTTTTATCTAAGATCGGAACAACAGGTTTCTGCTCCCCACTCCTTCTCTAGCAGTACACATGCCTACTTGTATCAAAACTATTCAATAATTTTGATTAATATTTTATTAAAATCTGAAAAAACTAAGTTAGTTTTTTCAGTTTTGTTACTACATTTCATCTTCATTGGTTTGTTTTATACAAGAGATGTCTGGAGAAGGGTCTGGTTTCTCTGAATCCTCATCCTCTTCATTATCACTGCATTCAGATTGTGAGGAAGTCTGTTTATTTTCTAGTTTTGGTTTTTTGCTCTTTAGCTTAGCAAGTTCCTTTTTTTTTAGCCGTTTGGCCCTTTTCTTTGCTGTTTTTTGTTCTGCATGTTGTTTGTTTTGATCAATTTTATTGTGATACTCTTCATCCAGTTTTTCCTGAAAATTTTAATGAAATTTGTACTTATTACTCTTACCCTATACTAAAAAATAGTGATAATAACAGTTGAAAGAATGTGATTTATAGTTATAGATGGAGCTATAAAATGACGAGTAGGTATTACAGGTATCATCCCGCGCATCTGTTGCGGAATCTAGGAGGTGGCGAGCACCACCCGCTTGGCATTAGCCGTCTTATGCCCACATGTACAACAGTCGAAGTGACCAGTGGTCAGGACATGTAACATACAAGGGGAGACAATGATTGACGATTGATGATGAGACAAACAATGTTAATTATGACTCATGCTGCATTTGTTCATCAAAAGCCTGAAAAAAACAAACCTTTTCACTTTTTTCAACAATAAACTTTTGTCTAGCATACTCCTTTCTCCTCAAGTGACGGTATACATGGAACTCGCCAGAACCTGCTCCAGCACTCGATCCCATAACATTGCGGACAAAATCAGGTGCGGCAGATAAAGTCTTATCCCGTGGTCTATCAGGAATCACAACTGGCTTCTCCTAGAATTTTTTTTTTCTAAAAAAATTTAAGGGAATCGGAAAACTTGAACAATTTTTAAGTTTTTCCAATTCCCTTAAATTTTTTTCAATTGTTCAATAATTGGATCTTTACAATAATAATAACTAATTACAATAATTGTAATTACTCTTTTTAAGTTTCTCTAATAGTTATTATTAGAGAAACTTAAAAAAAAAAATAACTTAATAATTATTATTAGAGAAACTTAAAAAAGTAATTACTGAGGACTTGAGGGCTTGCCTTTGACTTTTGACAAAAAAACATATCTCTGGGAATTAGATAAAAAGTTACACAAAGAATCAGTGAATTGATGACTTGTTGGATAATTTTTTTGAGCTTTAAGGGAATTGATTGTAATTGTAAATGGTGGAGAGTATCAGTGAGTTGATATAACTTACTGGATTTTTCATGAGCTTTTCTAATTTCAGTCTTTGTAAATCGGTTGCATTTTTTACTTTAACAATCACCTTCTCATCTTTTTTGGATTCTGTATCGCTCATTATTGCAATAGATTGTTAATGATTATTTATTTTAGTTTAGAATAGGTAGGAATAGACCAAGGAAATCCATATAACCACATGAATGAATAGTAGGTAGTTAGTGGTTTAGTAGAACGGAGTGATTCTACTCTAGTCAACAAACTTGATAAATGCTATACAACAAAATATAATTATTTTGTTTTGAAATGGCAATGGCACATGGCACGTTATATACACAAAACAAAACAATGAACATTAGCGTCAAGCTGTTATGAAGACATATGCTATGCGATATCGTAAACAAAAACAGCTGTTAACGGTTTATTGTTATTCTGAAGACACATCAGTATCACCATATCGTACAATTGCAAGTATAGAACACAGATCGGCGGAAATCACAAATGCAATTTACGATCAAAGTCGCTTTCACAAAATTTGCTGGCTTGGCCGGTTCATAGTTTTATTTATTTATTTCTTAAGAAACTACGAACTCAAATTTATTTTTATAATTTCAGAAAACAAAGATCTCCGCTTTCTGCGGCTTTGTAGAGGGTAGGAGCCGGGAGTCCTAGGCAGAGAAGACGTCAGGGTTTGTTTTCAAGACCTGCGGCTCCCTCCAAGGACGGAAAAGGTGGCTTCATTCTTTGTATTTAGTTTTCATCGTTTTGACAGTAGCTTACGTTGTTGTTATTATATGTCAACAGAGCGGAGCGCGGTTGCTGTGGAGCCCGGAGGCCACGCTTGCGCCCTGCCCGCCTGTCACTACTCTTCTCAGCTGCTAGATTAGTTTATTTGTATTTACTTTTATTTTTCTTATAATGCTAGCTAGTAAGAATAACCATGTGATGGCGTTTTGCACACAACCAACAAGTGCAATTCGTGATGATTCTGGGATCCAGGCTATCGTGTCTGTGCCGAACCTAGTTCAGTGCACTTTGTGTTCCCAGCCTCGCTTTTTTAAGGGACAGAGAGGCCTCAAAATTCATCAAACTAGAATTCACGCGAATCCCATTATACCGTCATCTGCTCCGGTCGCAGACTCGGTAAATATTTCGATACAAAATTCCAATGTTATCACTAATCCTCAACCTTTTTGGAAAATCATTAGTCAGTGCAAAATTACTTCCCCAGTTTTAAAACGTATTCCTCGAGGTGCCCGTCTCTCTGTCGCCACAGCTCTCGGACAAGCCATCAAAAATGCAATATCTAAAAATAATAAAGAGGCTTGGGAACATCTTCTAATATTTCCGTATAGTGTACTACACGTAAATAAAGATTTAGATCCTAAAACATCATTAACTATTAGAATAAAGCAAAATTGTGTAAGGTACACTGCTCGCGATGAGCGCACACACTTTTTGTGTAATGATCAGGACCCGATTAGAAATTATAAATTTAAGCCATCCCCCGAGTCTGCTCTCTTCAAACTTGTAGAGAGTAAGATTAGCGATGGTGATATTAAGGGTGCCTCCCGTATACTTTTTTCTAGTGACACGATAGCTCCAAATTCCGTTGCAACCCTCATTTCTCTTGAAAGTAAACATCCGGCCCCGGGGCCAGATTTCCACCTCCCCGATGCACCTCAAGATAGTGATTGCGCTGTTGAGGCGACCAGTCAGGATGTACTCAGTGCCGTTATGTCCTTTCATAGTGGCTCAGCCGCTGGCCTGCTATCTGGTGGGTCTGGCCATGCGGGTGATGTCCTTCTTGAAGAACTGACGGCATTGATCAACCTCATGCTGTCGGGTCGAGTCAACAGCGAGATTACAGAAATCTTGTATGGTGCTAACCTTTGTGCTTTAAAAAAAAAGGATGGCGGGATAAGACCCATAGCCGTAGGCACCACCTATCGCCGCCTTGCAGCCAAAGTCTGCTGTCGCAAAAAAGCCGCGTATCTAGGCGACTATTTCCGACCCGTACAGCTAGGCTTTGGTTCGCGAGGCGGTTGTGAGGCCGCGGTCCATTCTTTAAGAACATTTTTAGATCGAAATTACGGGGAGGTTATTCTAAAAGTAGATATCAAAAATGCTTTTAATTCGGTTGACAGAGGCACCTTGCTAAATCAAATCAAATCCAAAATTCCCGAAATTTATCCTTTTCTTTTTCAGTGTTATGGTTCGCCATCTAAATTAATTTACAAGAACCAAACTATTTCGTCTGCAGTTGGCTGTCAGCAAGGTGACCCTCTAGGCCCGGCCATTTTTAGCCTTGCCATTCACCCAATTATTCAACGCCTGAAATCTAAATTGAATGTTTGGTATCTCGATGACGGAACCCTGGGTGGCGATGTGGACTCAGTATTTGGCGATCTAAAAATTATTATAGATGAATTTCGGCAGATTGGCTTAGAACTAAATTTTTCGAAATGTGAAATATACATTTCAGATACATGTTTGGATAGAAATTCAATTATTCAAAAGTTTGAAACTTTGGCTTCTAATATTACTGTTGTAGATAAGAGTTCACTCCACCTACTAGGTTCACCAATTCTTGATGAATCTTTTCCGGGTTTCGTCGATGACAAAATTCAAAATTTTATGAAGGTTTCGGACAGACTTGCAAAAATTAACTCACATATGGCTTTCAGCATTATACAATTTTGCCTTTTTGTCCCAAAATTTACTTATGCTTTACGATGTTGTCAACTGTGGAAACACAGTGAGCTGGTGGAAGGCTTAGACAACATAATAAAGAACATCCTTTCCACGGTTTTGAATATTGAGTTGGATGACAGAGCATGGTCGCAGGCCTCATTGCCTATTCGATTGGGCGGTTAGGTATACGCAAAATTTCTAGTGTTGCTTTGCCAGCGTTCTTGTCTTCCGTCTATAGTACACATTCTTTGGTTGAGAAAATTCTAACACCATCAATTTCGGCTGTTCCAGGCAATATACTCCAAATTTCTTATCTTGACGAGGCTCGAAATGCTTGGCATAGTGCTTGCCCTAATACCGATCCCCCAAAACACCTTTCAGCACAACGGCAGTGGGACGGGCCTCTGTGCGAGTTGACACGGAATTATCTATTACATACGTGCTCAACCTCCACAGATCGTGCTCGTCTCTTAGCTGTTTCAAAATGGGAATCAGGTCTTTGGCTGCAAGCACATCCATCCTACAATACCGGTACACTTATGGATCCTGTAACTTTCCGTATTGCCACTTGTCTTCGGTTGGGTGCAAGATGCTGCGCCTCTCACCAGTGCCGGTGCGGTGCGGCCGTAGATCAATTTGGTTTTCACGGACTTTCATGTGCAAGGTCTGCCGGCAGGATTTCGCGCCACGCTAGTCTTAATGACATTATCCGTCGAGCGTTTACCAGTGTCAATGTGCCAGCCGTTCTTGAACCGAATGGTCTGTTACGTGATGATGGTAAGCGGCCCGACGGTATGACTCTTGTCCCTTGGGAAATGGGTAGGCCTTTGGTGTGGGACGCTACCTGCGTCGACACCCTAGCGCCATCTCATCTGCCTGGGACATCAGTTCGGGCTGGTGCGGCGGCTGATTCGGCCGAGGATCACAAAAGGCGCAAATATAGTGGTCTCGACAGAGCTTACCTATTTGAGCCTTTTGGGGTGGAGACCTTGGGTCCGTGGGGAGCCGGTGCCCTCCGGGTTTTCAAAAATATTGCGGGGCTTTTGATTGAGGCGACACGTGACCCAAGGGCTGGCTCTTATTTACCGTCGGGCCGCTTACCATCATCACGTAACATGTACATTTTTATATATACATGTATAAACTATGTACGTAAAGTTAATATTGGGAAACATACTACGTCACTATTAATTTAACTTCTAGTCAATCGCTGTCTGGCTGAATTTACGCTCGTTAAGAATAGATCTAAGTCTAAATCAGGGTGCCTGCAACACTTATTACATAGATCGCAAGTTCTACATAAAAATGCAATTTGCCTATAGTTTGTGCCAGCAATAGTTATAGAAATTGTGGGGTTAAATCGAGTGATTTTGGACGGGGCGTGAATAGCAATTTTACTCAGTAGCTCAAAGTCAAAGACAAATATTTTTATTCATTAAGATTTTTAGGATCATTTTGAAACGTCAAATCTACCGCCTGTTCGGAATAGCGACCAGCACAGCGAGAACCACGGGCTGGTTAATTTTTTGATGATCCATTTAACATTTAGGTATACACAGTGTTTATGATAATTTAATAACATTAAAAGTGTTAGGTACCTACATCATAAACCTAAATACTTAATATTATCTTAAAACATTGATTATAACATAACTACCTAATGTTTATATATTGTTGTTTGTAGTTTCTTTACATTGAGAAATTACCATTTAACTGTCAACTGGTTTAGCAACATCGGGCCACGCGTTCTTATCGTCGATATAGTCACTTATTTTGTAGTAGGCACTTTTAATTAAATTATTCTTTATATAAAATTTGAATTGACGAACAGTGAGTTTGGTGGCGCTTTGAGGAAGCTTATTATAGAATCGTACACAGTTTCTTAAGAATGAACGATTTACTTTTCCTAAGCGATACCTAGGTAAGTATGTCAAGTTTATTATTATTATAGTATTAAAACTGTGTACATCACTTCTTTTACCAAACTCATCAATGTTCCTGTGAGCGTGCATTACATTTTCATGAATGTATTGGGAGCTGACTGTAAGAATACCTACCAAGCTCTTGAAAACGTTCCCTGAGAGAGTCACGAGTTTTCAATTTATAAATTGCCAGTAGGTACAGCTCTCTTTTGCAGCATAAAAATGCTTTCGATATCTGCTGCTTTTCCCCATAAATATATGCGAGGACAATCTATTATATTTGAAGTTATTTTCAAAAGGAAAGATAAATCAGCAATATTACGCCTTTTTGCTAGATCAAGAAAGTGTTTTTTTTTTTTTACAGAGATCATCATTTCCGAGGGAGTTATAGGGAATTAATTAATTATAAGGGAATTTAATGAACCGAAAGCAGAGATATTTAATAAATTTAATTTGAATTCTTTCAACTCTATTAACATTTAAACCATATCGCGGATTCCAAACCTGTGACCCATATTCAAGAATGCTTCGGACAAACGAACAGTACAGTATTTTGAATGTTTTAACTCGGTTGAAGCTATCGGAACTCCTCATCACAAATCCTAATGAACTTTATGCCTTAGAGATGATAGCGTCGATATAACAATGTACCTACATCTAAAATAATCGTGAAAGCCATTTTTTCAGTTTGTTGTTCAAAGGTTGTCCTAATTAAAAAGTAAACGCCTATAGCCATTTTTCATAGTTTATTGTACAGTTTAATCCTTTAGGATCAGAAAGTTGAATTCTCATAAAGCTGAATTCCCAAAATGTATAATTAGAGTTTTTTTTTTTTCATTTTCTTCTCTGCGTATTGGCCATTTGTCAATGTTGACAATAATCCAATCTGGTGTCTGAAGATTTTGTATTGTATGAGAGCCCAGTCCAATGACTCTTCTCTCACTCTCTGTCTGCGAATCGTATTACAAAATCCTGGATGTCTCAGTCTTGAGAATGTAGGCTTTCCGACCCCTGCAGTTGTGCGGCTAGTTCATTTCTATGCTTAATCATCCTTAATTGATAATTCTTGCTGTATGCCTCTATTTCCTGTTTCACTGTTCTGAATTATATAATATCCATGTATATAAACTTGTTGGTGATATGTTGTGGAATGTTGAACATGTTTCTTATTGTTTTGCTCTGGAACCTTTCCAATATTTCGATGTTGCTGTTACTTGCTGAGCCCCACAGTTGGATCCCGTATGTCCAAATAGGCTCTAAGATTGTTTTATAGATGGCCATTTTGCTGTTATAAGTCAGTTGTGATTTGCGTCCAATCAGCCAATTCAGGCTACGGACCTTGGTGTCAAGTTGTTTGCGTTTAGTCCAAATGTGTTTTCGCCATGCGAGTCGGCGGTTAAGATGCATTCCAAGGTACTTTGCATCATCCGCCTGGGGAACATGTGGACACTTGACAGGTGGACATGTCTTTCGCCTGAGAGTGTAAGTTACTTGAACAGATTTGTCTTTATTCGCTTTGATGCGCCACTTATCAAACCATTCTTGGACAAGAGAGAGATGACTTTGAGGGTTTTTTGATGCTGTTTCTGGGTCTTCGTGGACAGACAATATAGAGGTGTCGTCTGCATACGTAGCAGTGGTAGTTATGTCACAGCACAGGCCCCGGAGTGCCTTGCGACACTCCGGATTTGATTTCATGTAGTTCTGATAACTCGTTGTTGTGCTTTACTTCAAAGCATCTTTTTTCAAGGTTTTTTCAAGGTTTTTTTTGATGATTTGGAAGAAGGAATGTGGAAGTTTTTGCTTGATTTTGAAGATTAGTTCCTCGTGCCAAACCTTGTCAAACGCCTGGCTGATGTCCAGGAAAATGGCAGAGCAGTACTTTTTATTCTCAAGGGCTTTTTGAATGATATCTACCAACCGATGAATTTGCTCGATCTTTCCATGTTCCTCTCTAAATCCAAATTGGTGTTTGGGTAGGGTTTCTTCGAGGTGTTGTCTCATTCTAGGTAATACTACTTTTTCGAACAGTTTTCCAGTAACAGGTAGCAGGCTTATGGGTCTGTATGAAGTCACTTCTTGTGCTGATTTACCTGGTTTCAGGATCATGACAACCCGTGCTATTTTCCATTGGCTGGGAAATGTCAATAGTCTCATATAAGGACCAAAAAGAGTATTTATTTTGGTGGCAGGTTTTTTAGGAGAGATGCATCAACCAGGTCATATCCAGGAGCTTTACCATCTTGTAGGTCGCGGCTAACTCTGGCAAGTACTTTTGGTGAGAAGCTTTTCAAGGGAGGGCTAATTTGTACAGCTGATTTGAGATAGTTTTCTATTTCTTCGTCGTGTTGTTTACTTGTAATTGGTAGCGGTTTAAATACTTTGTCTCGGTGTGTTGCGAACGCGTTAGCTTTTTCCTTGTCAGATCGGGCCCAAGTCCCCATTTGGGTTTTTATTAGGGCTATTTGTGTTTTTGGTCGTTTAAGTTTAGATGTCGCCTTCCAGAGCGAGTAGTTTGTATTGCTTATTGGAGTAAGTTTTCTCAGGTATTCCTAGAGGTTGTCATTGTTAAGATCGCTAATTATGTTTTTCAGTACTTGTGATGCTCTGCTAAAGGCCGTTTTATCCCTTAGGTATCTCGTTTTGTGCCAGACCTTGCGTAATCGTCGTCGTTCAGATATTTTGTCTTTTATGAGGGTCGAATAGACGTGTTCCTCCGGGACGAACACTTTGCGCTTTGGAGTTGATTCGTGTGCCTGCTACAGCCATGTGTATTATCCTGTTAAACCACTCGATTACTTCTTCAACTTCTTCTATGGTCTTAAGGGATATTTTTAGTTCAACCATTGTTGAGATTATGTTTTGATGATAACGTTAAGAACGACAGGTGTGTGGTCTGACGAAAGGTCTATGATTTGTTCAGTATTCATTTTGTTAAGAGGAAGGTTCTTGGTTACAAAGAAGTCTAACAGATCAGGTTTCCTTGCATTGTCCGTTGGCCAGTTAGTGAGTTCGCTAGTTGATAGCTAGTCAAGATTGAGGCCACTCAACGCGTGGCAGAGTTGTCTTCCTTTTGGGTTTATAAGTCTAGAGCCCCAGCTTACATGTTTAGCGTTCCAGTCTCCTCCGCAGATGAAGCGGTTTCCTAGTTGGTTTAGGTATTTTTTTTGTAGTAGTCTGCAGTTATAGAGTGTTTGGGAGGGCAGTACTCTGCTGATACTGTAATATCTGAGATGTTGTCTGTAACTTTTATTATAGATGCCTGAATCTTCTCGGAGTAGAAAGGTTCAAGTGGGTAATGTTTTAAGTTTGATTTACAATGACGGCGGCCCCTGCATGGGCTTCTCCGGATGGATGGTTTGTGGTACTATATAGTTTTCGATGTCAATATGGCTTTTCACGGTTAGATTAGAGCAATGTAATTTTTTCAGTTGTGAGGAATGTTTCCAGTTCTTGTTTAAGTTCTGTTAGGCCATTGGCGTTCATGTCACACTACGCAAGTTGTAAATCATTTTGTCAACAGGCTGCTGATTAGCTGGATCATTTTGTCCATCATGTTTGTCATTGATAATTCAAATTTGTTAAAAATTTTGCTAATGATTTACTCCAAGTTGTTTGCTTCTGCAAAAGATCTGACCGACCGGTCAACTACATACAGTTGCGTCTGTCAGGTTCAAACTTGAGGTTTTTTTGTATTTTTCTCTCCATCGTTGGTCTGATAGGGGTGAGTCTTCGTCGTACTGCCTGGGTCTGTAGTAATCTGTCCATGCTGTTTTTTTGGGAATTATGGGTTTTACTTGTAGGTGGTTTAACTACGTCCCGTTTATTTAGCTGAATGCTCCCAGAATGTTGATTAATTTTTGATTCACTAAATGTTGAATTCCTTAAAAGTTGATGTACAAAGGTTTTCATAATTAAAAAAGTAAACGCCTCTCCATACATAAACAACAAAACAAATACCATACAAAAACATGTGTCACTAGGCGACCCGGACGCAGGACGCAAAAGATAGGGTCTGTTTATATTCCAAGCAGTTTATGTTCTGTGGCTTTGATCGCAAATACAAATTAACATTATATAATTACATGATATTTACAAATTAATACGCACAATAAACAGTTTATTTTTGAATAAAATTGTACTACGGGGAAGTGCTTGGCCTTGTATTGCACAGACAGGGCTGTGTATCGACGTATTAAATCTGGGTTTCGTATTTTATTATTTCTTTGTTAGGCAAATTCCACGCGGTAATGTTTAAATCTAATGATTAGTAACAATACACAGATAGCTAGAAATAAACGTGATATCTACAGTGTGCTACCAATAATGTTTTTAGTACTTTTATCAAGCAGGAATGTGCCGGCTCGGCACGAAAATAATTATTACTGTCGAGTAGTTTTATCAAATACACAATGTATGCATAAAAACTGTCAATTACTTACCCATTCATGATAAAAGTAGACACAATTGTTGACACACAATGCACAAATGATAATAGAAGTTATTAAAATATTTCATTTCATTTATTTCATTCACAAATAATATATATTGTGTCGGAATATCTTAAGCTTATTCTTAATCTAACATTGAGTAATCATTATTAAAAAAAATATTAAGTGTAAACATTCAAATAATAAATAGGTAACAAACAGTAAGTAACAATGCAATGTTCAGGTGTAAAAGATTGATCAAATTAATTAAAATCAGTGATATAAAAATAGTTACGAATGTAAAAAAAAAGCAATAATAATAAAACTTATCTGATTTATGTCAAATGTTATTCACAATAATTACAGTATATAATAATAGTGCGCCGCACGCTATTCTCTCGCAAGCGAAGTAGTGCGCAGCGCGCCGACTTTAAAAATCGAGAAGCCAGCTTTGGCGTGGTTTAGGAACAAAGCAAGTGTTTGCATGCCATCCTTATTGTTTCCCCCACACTTCGTGGAAGTTAAAACAGTACGTGGATACAGATATCGTAATTATTTTGGCAAAAAACCCAAAAAACACCAGACATTATCACCATAAGTCGATACACAGACAAGGAAAGGAACTTTTGACAACATACTATCAGACGACAAAAATACTTTCGTATGTCCGGGTGGATGTCCGGCTGTTCTCCTCTACAGCTTGTATTTCTCAACCTGTAGATTCTCTTGATATTGTGTTAGTATGTTCGATGAGTATAGGTAGTTTTTTCATTGATTAAGTTTTTGGAAATTCTTCTAAATAGTGGAGATACGGGGGTTGAAACAGCACAGACAACATAGATTTGTCTAAATTAGTCCCACTTCCACTGCGGCAAACTTTCTTAGGCAAAAGGACTTTAAATCTTTCTCTCTGTAACTCTTTGATTTAGGTATCGGAAGTATTACCCATCTTTACTTTGTGAAACAGACAGAGTGCAATTTTCACAGCAGACTGAATTTATGGTCTGTGGATCGAAACGAAGAACTAGCAAATAGCTGAGCCTGGTAGTCTGTGCATGCATGCAGCGGTGGTTTTTCGGAAAAGACCGATTCTATCTTGTATATTCTATAAAATAGTACGTACAACCTATATAATCTATCAATCTTGAATCTTTTCATTCACATTCACCTTGAGAAGGTCAAATCATTTCGCGACCCCTTGTTCTTCCGATATCCTGAAATAAATTGATAAACTGTGAACAGTGTCCAATTAATTCAGGTAAGGTGATAATGAAAAAAGGTAGTAAATTTAGGCCCAACAAATTTTAGCAATCGAAAAACTGAAACATTTTTGTTCGATCACAGGCCTTAAAAAGATATAAGTTCTCGACGTTTGTCAATTGTTTAACAAATAAAAGCTAGGAGTTGATATATAGGTAAGTAGTGGTATTAGCAACATTAGCTGAAATTCGTATCCGTCCAGATTTAAACACTATCGATTAAATCAGTAGGTAGGTGCAACGCAACCTACACTTGACCTTTTGCTCGCCGCCCGCCGCACCGGGCGCGGCTAGCTTGAGAACCTCTGTAATAATCCCAAATTAATACTTTCAGGAGTTTTTAAAAGTTATCCACGATGCCAATCAAATCTATCAAAGCTCGTCAGATCTTCGACTCCCGCGGTAACCCAACTGTTGAAGTTGACCTGGTATGTACTTATATTTTTAATTGGATGTATCTCGTTTTATCGGAATTTTAGTCTGCTGTATATTTTTTGTAACTCATGTTATCTGATTTAGGTTACTGAATTGGGTCTATTCCGTGCAGCTGTGCCCTCGGGAGCCTCAACCGGTGTCCATGAAGCTCTGGAGCTCAGAGATAATGTGAAGGGAGAGTATCATGGCAAGGGAGTGCTCACAGCTATCAAGCACATCAATGAAACCATTGCCCCAGAACTAATCAAGCAGAACATTGAAGTCACTGAGCAAAAGAAGGTAAGCTATTCTTGAGTATGCAATTGATGTAACTCTGTTTCTTTTCTAATTGTATTGTTGTGTAATGTAATAAGAAAATAAATGTAAATGGTAATTGACTATATCACTTTCATAGGTCTTGATCATAATTGCACAAGTACAATAGTAGTGGCAGAGGTCTATTCTGCTAATAATGTTTATGATCACCCATCACATCATATGAATTGTTACTGTCTGCCCCCACAAACGACCCCCACATGGTGCAGACGGTAACACTTATAGCTATCTGCCCCCACATATGAACAGGGCACACGGTAATACATTATGACCGTGTGCCCCCATTTCTCATACATGGGGGTTTCTTATAAATAGGGGTATAAGTATATCAATAACACCAATACAAAGAACTCGAAAATGCAGTTTTTTTTTTTTTTCAAAAACTCACTTTTCCAGAAAAACTATAAAAAAAACTAGTTTTTTTAATTCAAAACTTATTTTTTTTTAAATCGAGCATGTAACTCCCATCATGACTTTTCGATAACTCTCACGGTTTCAGACATGGCCTCAGTGGCCCTGAAAAAAAACTCACCTGTATAGGCAGGTCGTTTATTTATTTCAATAATTGAAAAAACGTTTTGAAGTTATTGCATCCATACAACTTACGAAACAATAAAAAAACTATTCAAGCCATGGACTAGGTTGGTAAAGGTTAGGAAACAAGGTTGCCTTGCCAAAATATTAATGTTCAATAAATTATTCAGCTGAGGATCACAAAAAGCGCAAATATAGTGGTCTCCACAGAGCTTACCTATTTGAGCCTTTTGGGATGGAGACCTTGGGTCCGTGGGGAGCCGGTGCCCTCCGGGTTTTCAAAAATATTGCGGGGCTTTTGATTGAGGCGGCACGTGAACAAAGGGTTGGCTCTTATTTAGACCAGCCAATTAGCGTAGCTATTCAGCGTGGCAATGCAGCCAGTGTCTTGGGCACGCTACTGTCTGGTACTGGTCTGGATCAGTTGAGTTACCTATAGGCCGTTTGTAACGGTCCTTAGGTAATCCGACTGGTTCCTTTGTACATAGTGTAATTGGACATTTTATTTATTAAATAATAACTGTATTACTCTTTGAAAAAAAAATACCTTTTTGTGTAACTGAATTAAATTATAGAAAATTTAAGATGACGATGATAAAGCATTTCTTTGAAAGCAACAGCAACCCTTTCTACAAATTAAGTGAATATATGTCAATGGAGTTCACACATCATTTTCGTAGAAAACTAATTGCCTAGATTAAGATAAACCTTTAATTTTAATTTATGTTATTTTAATAATACTTCATCATAGGTATATCCCTAAAATATGTTTGTTATAATGACTTAAGCTAATAGCTTAGCTAACCAACAATACCAGCCTTTTCTGCTGCATCTGCATTTGTTTTTCCACCAGCTATTATAGATGTATCATCAGCAAACGTCGCAAGGGGATTATTTTCTAGGGAGGATATGTAATATTTTATTTAAGTTGTATGGATGCAATAACTTCAAAGTGTTTTTTTAATTATTGAAATAAATAAATGATCTATACCTATATTAATATAATTGACAGTACTTTATTATATGGCCTACTATCCAGCATAGTATTTTGTTTACAAAGGAGTACCTGAAGTTAAATTTGTCATTACAAGATTTAGTTGTGGGGATAGATTGAATTACAAATTATCGTATGCTATCATACCATATGAGAAACACCTCATATGAGAAATGGGTAATTAAGGGTTGCTGAGCCTTTTATAAGGTTGTTTACCTGACCTTCCCTTATCAGTTGTCAGCAAACGTCAACCGATACACATCTCCGTTATAAGTTGGTTCCGAACTGCCCGAGCAAAACACTTACCCTTACCCTTAGAGTGTGTGGTGAAGTTGGTTCCATTTTTTTTCCAAAATAACTTATTTTTAACTTTTTTCGTTTGTCGTGTCGTGTAAGGGTAAAGGGCTACTATGGTGCAGTGAAGGGGTGCACTATGTCAGGATAATGGGAACAATTTTTCATTCCCACTATCCTGTTTTTATATTTTAAAGCCAAATAACTTAACAGATTTTGATTAAATTTCTATGGGACCAATATGGAATATGGAATCATATCCTTTCAAACGAAAAAAAATATTTCAAATCTTTTGACAAATTATGGTGTTCTGAGGTAACAAACATTATAAAGACATAAAAAAAACATACCTACATACCATATATTTTCCAGCTATTTTGATATAAAAACCAAACTACTCAACCGATTTCGAATTGGCGGAGAAATCAAGTAAAAAAAAAAAACGTACACCCGAATTGAGAACCTCCTCCTTTTTTTGAAGTCGGTTAAAAATAGACCAGTTTTAATGAAATTTCGAATACCCTCTATAACTTATTTTGAAATCAGTCTCAACCCCTATTTCAAATTCAAATTATTTATTGCACTTATGTTGTTATTAGGTATACAGGTGTTGTGTGGATAAAAG
The DNA here is from genome assembly GCA_951394065.1 of Venusia cambrica. Lineage (NCBI taxonomy): Eukaryota > Metazoa > Arthropoda > Insecta > Lepidoptera > Geometridae > Venusia > Venusia cambrica. Next base: position 294,165 of record OX596056.1, read on the forward strand.
TTTCAAACATAAACCCTGTTAGGGCACAGCAATATTACACTAGGAGGCGCATTAAACTTATTAGCTAAATAAAACTATACATAATACTAAATTCAATAATAAACTAATATTCTTATTTATAATACCTGTACTTTTCTTACATACTAATTATTTTGTTTATGTATCACCCAGAATATTTTATATGTACCTGTTCATGTTTTCAAGACTTCAATCTTATTTACCCCTTTTGCAATCCTTAATGTAAATACATGGGTGGTTTCAGCAAATCAAAAGAAAGTTAATTGTGAAGTCAACAGCCTATCCTACAAGACATACGAAGCGTTTTGACCCCTTAACGCGTCCCTTTGTTACGAAAACCACCCCTAATAAAAAGTAAAATACTTATATTATTTATGTATGTGCAAATATCTTTTCGTCTCACTTAACACCCCTATTTCTCAAAAACTACCACGAAAATGCTCGTACCGATTGATGAGTATTAATATAATCTCTGCATGTTCAACATTTAGAATTGATTGGATCAGCCATTCAAAATATATGGGCAAAAAATTGGGTTTCTTTTCACCCCAATATTTCAAAACTACCCCTCTTATTAAAAATCCCCCGCGACAATCAAATTCTATTTACGTTATCTCTATTCAGTTTAAATTTCATGAAAATCGGTTAATCTGTTCGAGTCTTGTGTAATGTTTGTGACGGCATGTCACAAACATTGCCACATACAGTGCCGGATTTCCCAAATTAACTCGGAGATCTTGTTTGCTTCACTCACTTGATCAATAATTTCTGTTGTTATTGTTAACAGATCGATCAATTCATGATCACCCTGGATGGCACTGAGAACAAGTCCAAGTTTGGAGCCAATGCCATTCTTGGAGTGTCCCTGGCTGTGGCCAAAGCCGGAGCATCCAAGAAGGGAGTGCCTCTCTACAAGCACTTGGCTGACTTGTCGGGGAATGCCAACATCATTCTCCCTGTGCCCGCCTTCAATGTCATCAACGGAGGCTCACACGCAGGCAACAAGTTAGCTATGCAAGAATTCATGATTCTGCCTACAGGTAGGTACATTCTGTTTGTTTTATTGATTTATTTATCAGGTATCTAAGTTGATAAATTTAAGTCTGTTTTTTCAGTTGTTTGGAGTGGAATGACTGTGTTAGAATAGTAATATGGTGTTGATAAATAGGTGTGGAGTAAGAAACAGTGTAAGTAGCGAGTATCGAGAGAGTGGTGTGCTGTCAAAGAGGATTTAGTGACAAACATTGAGAAAGGAATGATTGCTAAGATTGGTTCGGACATCTAGAGAGGATGGATGAAAATAGGTTGACATGCCAATATAATTATGTGGATATAAAGTGAACATTAATAATAAAAAGCATGTACTCTGCACAGATTTCGACATGATTGTTAATGAAGCTAAGATGAAACAGACAAACAAAACTGTTAACTCCATCACGATGTAATTACACACCCACAAATATAATGTATAAAAGTTTTAAAATGTGCAATTGTCGGTAAATGAAGTTGATTTGCATTTGACAGGAGCGTCATCGTTCAGCGAGGCGATGCGCATGGGCTCGGAGGTGTACCACTACCTGAAGAAGATCATCAAAGAGAAGTTCGGTCTGGACTCCACCGCGGTGGGAGACGAGGGCGGGTTCGCCCCCAACATCCTCAACAACAAGGATGCTCTTTTCCTCATCCAGGACGCCATCCAGCAGGCCGGATACACTGGCAAGGTTTGTACTTTATTGTTTGACAAATAATTCCCTGCATAGTTTATTACGAAGGGCTTCCTCACAGGACACGGATGTTAGCTCTACGAACCATTGAAGCCGAGCTAGGCCTCTTCGAAACTTGTACAACTCTTTGAAAGATGCATCGCCATTCTCGATACTCACTGACAGATGGCGCTGTTGCTAAAGTCCATGCTACAACGTTGAATATCCCAAATGTAACCATGGACAAATAAAATAGCCACGTGTCATGTACCCGGATAATAAGTAGCCCACCTATTTCCTCGTGGCGGTGGTTTGTGTGTGTATATAATGTGGGCTCGGCATACTCCGTAGCCAAACAACATTTAGATAAATGATTAACCAAATATACCAGTATGTGGATTGTATGTAACGATATGTTTATCGTCAGATCGAGATCGGCATGGACGTAGCCGCGTCCGAGTTCTACAAGAAGGGTACGTACGACCTGGACTTCAAGAACCCTCAGTCGAACCCGGCCGACTACCTCTCCTCCGACAAGCTCGGGGAGCTCTACTTGGAGTTCATCAAGGACTTCCCGATGGTCTCCATCGAGGACCCCTTCGACCAGGACGACTGGGCGGCCTGGTCCGCGCTCACCAGCAAGACTCCCATCCAGATCGTCGGGGACGATCTCACCGTAAGCTATTACATATGTTCACTTACATGTTTACCTTAACGAAGGATTCAACTTGACTTTATACAATGGGATGATCCATCCAGCCTGTAAGTAGCCGGGGAGTTATGAAGCCTCTCTTACAGTAAAGTTACCGGAGACAACTGCGGGCTGTATGACCCATACTTATCTGATGATTTAGTTGAATGCAGTGATCTCATATCGTTGAATAGTAAACCCAGCTGGGAAAGAGACGACACCTGTAAGAATGCACGTCATTATAATGGTGGACGTTAACAGTTGTCAGTTGTCCGGTTGCCACTGTACAGGGCAGACGCTTGTTGCCCGTCGTCTTACATTTTTTTCTTGCCTTTTGTTATTGGCTGATTACCGAAATCGGTCCCTCTCGTTTATTCCTTGGGTGTTTTAACGGCTTGACTCCTCCTTCTGGGCGTGTGTGGAAAGAGATTTGTGCGCCTTCATCCGCCGTCCGGCCTTCCCTCCGACTCCACATTGTTGTCTTCATCGAAAATTTGTGAAGTCGCTCGGAAAGGAAAGAGGGATCTCACCTGTCGCGACTTGAACTCGGAGCTTCGGTACGTAAGTCGGGCGTTCTTGGCACTCGACTATCAAGTACACTGCGCGCACGTCGAAAATTAAGCAACGTACCCTGCCGTACCTCTTTGGCGCTGGTGAAATGGCTGTATATAACGACTATGGATCTTGCGCGGGATGCTTGGGTTCCTTGAATGCCAATGACACTGTTGTTGCTTGCACGCGGGCTTACTGCGGTAAAAAATTCCACAAGGAGATTTGTATTGGAAAAACCATACCCGGATTTGTGGAGCTGGCAAAATGGATCTGCCCTCAGTGCAAGTGTAAGGAGAAGCGCGGCGGGGATAACTCCAGCACACCTGTTAGAGGTTCTTCCCATACACCTGACAGTAATGTCACAATCCGGCCCAGGACGAATATGCCATTAGCTAATAAGCAGGCTCCGCTGAATAAATCACCTACAACAGCCCTTCTGGTCCCACCGAGTTCACCTCCGGAAATACAAACTCTAGTCAATGAGATACGACTTCTACGCGAGGATGTATCTACTTTTCATGCTAAACTGGATAACGTGTCATCAGCCATGGCCTGCCTCAACGAACAGATGATCCAATTGATTGCTACTTCGGCAATACGGGATGAGAGACTCACTGAGTTAGAGGATCGATACACCACTGATGTGTCTCTTCTTAAAAATCAAGTTCAGAGGCTGGAAGACCAGTTCAACTCCCAAGCACAGGCTTACTTGCGCAATGAGATTGAAATAGTTGGCGTTCCTGAGACTCAAAACGAAAACTTACATCACTTGGCTCTCGTGGCAGCTAAAAAAGTGGGAGTCGATTTAAAGGAAGATGATATCGACTGGGTTCTGCGTGCCGGCCCGAGAAAATCTCCAATCGTTTCCGGGTCTACTGCAAACATTTCTCGTCCTGTTGTCATGCGTTTCCTAAGACGTGCCAAACGTGATGATTTCCTTAAGCGCGTAAAGACAATCAAGTCGACTACCACCAAAGACCTTGGCATTGATGACCAACCTAGAAGAGTATTCTTTAATGAGAGACTGACGCGTGCGAATCGACAGTTGTTTCGAGAGTGCAGAGGTCGAGCAGCCAACGCTGGATATAAATTTTGCTGGTCGTATAACGGCTCTATCTACATACGCTGGCGGGAAGGTCAGCGGCCTATACAAATCCGCAGTATTCTGGAACTGGAAGATCGCCTCAGCTCGTCGAGGGACACCGTGGCAGCGCACGCATAGTCTTTGCAAAGCGTGCATTGCTTTCTTTCTAAATTTGTTTCCTAACGTTATTGTTGTTCAATTTATGTGGGGCTCCTAATCACACCTATACACATTATATACATACTATACATTATACACATTCTTCATATTATACACATACTACACATTATTCACATACTATACATTATACACAATTTGCCACTTTCATATACATACAACACCTGCTCCCCTTTATGCCACTTTTACACCAATTTGAACTAGGAGTCATCTGCGCAACGTCGAATCCTATCCTACATACAGCAGTAATATTAAAAAAACTCAAATTTCTCTTTCTATGGATTCTGTAGAGGTACAACTTGACCTTGATGAAATTTTTACTGACGACTGTTGCCTTTGCGATATTCCTGAAAATTGTAATTTGTTATTTAGTGAGCAATTTAATATTAAAATACTTACTTTTAATATTCGTAGTCTCCAAAAAAACTTCGATGAATTTTCTGTACTACTGGGAAGATTCTCCATAAAAATCGACATTATAATTCTTACGGAATGTCACTTAGGGTCTTGTCCTATCATAAGATCACTGTCGGGCTTCACCCCGCATGGTACATCTTATATAAACAACAAATGCGGCGGAGTCGTTGTTTACACCCGATCAGATTGGAACATTAATGTCTCTGAGCCCAGTATATTGGAAGCGGACTCCATCTTGATTAAATTACCTAATTCTCTGTACATTCTCGGTATTTATAGATCACCTTCATTTAAACAGATAGATAATTTCATAAATTCACTTGATAATTTTTTAAAACATAACTCTGCTCTCAAATCAAACGTCGTCATTGTTGGTGATATTAACATTAACACTATTCCTGATCTACCAACTACTCACCCACAATATGATGAGTATCTATGCTTTATCGCAGAGCAGGGCCTACGTAACCTGGTTTGTGCTCCTACCAGAGGCCTATCTTGCTTAGACCACTTTCTGGTCGATTCAAGGGCCCATGCATGTAGTGTTGTGTGCAAGACAGGTATAACCGACCATGATGTTGTAATCGCTGGCATGAATACCTCCCCCTGTACTACGCGTCAGTACTTTAAATCCATCATTGACTACAAAGCCATGACGCTGGAAATCACCCAGGCTAACTGGTCAGAGCTGTTATCTTGCGAAAATGCCTTAACAGCTGCTAGTCTGCTCTCCTCTCAGCTCGAGTCCATCATGAAACGTCACACGAGGCAAGTTGCTATTAGCCGTCGTAAACAAATACATAAGAATTGGATAACTCCGGGGCTCATAAAATCTATGAGGTATAGAGATGCGCTTCATCTAGAGTCCAAAAAACATCCCAATGATAGAAATCTACATATCAAGTATTTACGTTATCGGAATACTTTTAACCGTTTACTAAGTCAACTTAAAAAAGAGTATAACAAAAACCGACTTCTAGAAAACAAAAACAACTCTTCTAAATTGTGGAAAACAATTAAAAATATATGTGAATTGAACAACAAAAAGGACGCTTCTACTAACCTGCTTGGAATAAAATCTACTCCTAAAAGCTCTCTCGACACCTGTAATGAGTATTTTGCTAGTGTTGGCAAGGACTTAGCACGTACTATATTAACTAATCTCAACAAAACTGAAGATGACTTGGCTGCTGAGGTCAAGATATCCCACAACTCGCCAAACTCTTTCTTCATGTCCCCCACTGATCCCCTTGAAATTTATTATATTGTAAAATCCCTTAAAAATAACAGAGCGCCCGGTAAAGATGGTCTGACTAATATTTTTCTTAAACAATATATTCATTTAATTATACAACCTTTAACGTACGTCTTGAATCTTAGCCTTTCTACAGGTGTATTTCCCGATTTTTGGAAGATCGCATCTGTTCTTCCAATTCACAAGAACGGGGATAAGACAGCTCCTTCGAATTATCGACCGATCTCCCTGCTCCCAGCTTTCTCCAAAATTTTAGAAAAATTGTAAATAAAAGGTTAACTGCATATTTGGAACAAAACAATATTATTTCTCCCGCTCAATTTGGCTTTAGACGGGGTAGATCCTCGGAGGACGCAGTCCATCTATTGCTAGAAAAGGTAGTGTCAGGTCTTGACAATGGCAAAAAATGCATTGGTGTCTTCCTGGATTTGGCAAAAGCCTTTGATACCGTGTCTCCCATAATTCTGCTTAAAAAATTGGAGTGTCTGGGAATCAGGGGTGTAGCGCTTGAGTGGTTTCGTAGTTATCTGAGTAACCGTGGTAAGTGTGTTTCTATATCTGGGCAGGCGAGTAGTATAAAGGAGCTGTCTTTTGGGGTTCCACAGGGTAGTATCCTGGGGCCTACTCTTTTTACGCTCTACATAAATGACCTTATGGCACTTTTTGATAACTCTACCAATGGCCAAATCACATGCTATGCCGATGATACAGCTATCGTTTTCCTTGGAGATAGTTGGGTGCAAGTTTCTCAATTCGTTGAAGATGGTTTGTCCTGTATTGCTGCGTGGCTTGACGCTAATTTGCTTACTCTTAACGCTGCTAAGACGAAATACTTATGCTTCCATAAAACCAAAGCATCTAGTCCTCCTCCTCTTCTTCCAATTAAAATTCATAAATGCTATAACCGACTTGCAAATAATTGTACATGTCCTTCTATTGAAAAAACACTATGCCTGCGATATCTAGGTATAAACCTTGACCAAAATTTAACATTTAAGCATCATATTCTCTCGCTTTCTGCTAGAGTCAGAAAACTCATTCACATAATAAAGCTTCTCCGTGATACTTCAGATGTAGATACTCTGATGTTGGTGTATACATCTCCTTGCCGGTCTATCTTGTGTTATTGCATTACGGTTTGGGGTGGTGCAGGCAAGACTCACTTAATTACCCTTGAAAGAGCTCACAGATCGGTGCTCAAAGTCATGTTCCGCAAGCCGTTTAGATACCCTACTATTTCACTACACACTGAAACTCAAACACTGAGTGTTCGCCAGCTCTACCTCCAGCAAGTGATAATCACCTACCATAAGACTTTTCTGACTGAGCAGAAGGCTGCTCCCCCGTCTGTGAAGCGTCGCATTTGAATAAATGTTCCTGCTATTAAGACCTCTTTCGCAAGACGGTTTAAATTCTTTTCCTTTCCATTTATATATCGCATTGCTAGCAAACATTGTGAATTATCTTGCTCACTTTACGGCGTTAAAGAGAAAGTGAGAAAGTGGCTCCTCACCCTTGATTATGATGATACAGAGAGACTTTTAGCAATCCTGACGTGAATCCCAATAACTTTGCTCTTTGTTTCCCATCCGTGTTCCTTACTCCTACTTATCCAAATAACGCATGCACACTCTAATATACACACACATACACACACACACACACACACATACACACACACCCTATGTTGAACTGGAGCGACACATTGTGGTTTGTGTCTATCGTCCCCCCCGTGCAAACTACGTGCTATTCGAGTCCACTATGGAAAATGTTTTAACCAAAATTTTCAGTCGTAATAAATCAATAATAGTGCTTGGGGACTTCAATATTGATATCCCTAATAATCCATTGAGCGAAAAAATAATTAACTTATTTAAATGTTTCAACTTGAGGCGCCAATTCAATGAATCAACTAGGGTAACTCTTACAACTGCCACTTGCATTGATAATATATATTGTAGTGATACTCCCCTTCAAAAAGATATGTTTAAAAAATTTGACTCAGACCATTATGGTCAGAGTGTGATTTTTGATTGCAATTCGAAACAGGAGCTTCCGGAAATCACTTACAGGCCAATCACCGAATTTCGCATCATGAAATTTCAAACCAACATTGGTAAAATGATTCCCCTTATTCCATACTTAAATGATCCGAATGAACTTTATAACATATTGTCTAACATAATACATACAGAACACGATGATATTTTCCCACTACTAACGTGTAAAGGTAAATCTGGCTCTGTGTTTGCAGACTGGGCTACAGCCGGTATCTATAAAAGTAGGAATAGACTATATGAACTCTACGCAGAGAGAGAGTTAAGGCTACATGATCTACCATTTATTAGTTTCGTCAAAAAATACTCTAAAATCTTTAAACAGGTATGTCATTCAGCAAAATCTTTGCAAATAAAAAGGAAAATAGAGAACTCAACAAATAAAATAAAGGCTACTTGGAAAATGATTAATAATGAAACCGGTAAAACAAAACCTCTAAAAAAACCAATAGCTTTAAAAGTAGATGATACAATTGTAATTGATAATTTAAAAGTTGCTAATGAATTTAACCGTTTTTTCTCTAGCATACCTAATATTGTTACTCGGCCACTAAACTCATCTGTTGATTGTGCGTTGGCTCTACTTGAAACAAGTGTTGAAAAGTGTCATGTTTCCTTTAGTTTTAGACACGTCAACTCTGACTGTATTGTAAAAGCTTTTAAGTCAATGAATATAAAAAAATCCGAAGACCTTTGGGGGATTTCCGTAAAGATATTAAGTACGATAGTAATTGATATTGCACCATGTCTGGCATACATATTCAATAGAAGCATCGACGAAGGAATTTTTCCTGATCTGATGAAACATAGCAAACTGATCCCTTTATTCAAGTCTGGTAATGAAAAGGATCTAGCAAACTATCGACCAATATCGATTCTGCCTGCATGTAGTAAAATATTTGAAAAACTGATTCTTATTCAGTTACAGTCACATTTTAACTGCAACAGGCTTTTGCATGAAAAACAATTTGGGTTTACTAAAGGCCGTTCAACGACCGACGCTGGTTCTATGCTGTTGAAGTACGTCTTTAAAGCCTGGGAGGGAAAACAGGATGCCATTGGAGTATTCTGTGATCTATCTAAGGCTTTTGACTGCGTAGATCATGACACCCTGATCTCAAAGCTTAAACACTACGGCATCCAGAATCAGGCAATAAACCTCATGCATAGTTACCTATCAAATCGCATTCAAAAAGTGGATATTAGCGGTATCAGATCTTCGGGAACCTCCACTAACATAGGTGTACCACAAGGATCGATCTTAGGGCCCTTTCTGTTTCTAGTCTACGTCAATGATCTACCATCCTATGTAGGGGACCTATGTGACATTGTATTGTTTGCTGACGATACTTCATTAATATTTAGAGTCGATAGGGCTAAAGATAACTATGATTGTGTAAATGCTTCTCTAGCTAAAGTTCTTGATTGGTTTACAGTTAACAACCTCCTACTAAATGAGAAAAAAACAAAATGCATCCGATTCACCTTGCCTAATGTTGAAGTCAGCAATGCTAACATTATCTTAAATGGGGAAATACTTAACTTTATTGAAGCAACTACTTTCTTAGGTTTAAATATTGATGCTAAGTTGCAATGGGGTATTCATATTGAGTCATTAGCTAGCAGATTAAGCTCGGCTGCATACGCTGTACGTACAATAAGGCATCTTACTGATGAAGCTACGGCGAGGTTAGTTTATTTTAGTTACTTTCATAGTATTATGTCTTATGGCATACTTTTATGGGGAAATGCAGCTGATATTGATAGCATTTTTATTCTACAGAAGAGAGCTATACGGGCAATTTATAAAATGAAAACTCGTGACTCTCTTAGGGAACGTTTTAAAGAGATTGGTATTCTTACAGTCAGCTCCCAATACATTTATGAAAACCTAATGCACGCTCACAGAAACATTGATGAGTTTAGTAAAAGAAGTGATGTACACCGTGTTAATACTAGAAATAAAAATAAACTTGAGATACCTAAGTTTCGCTTAGGAAAAGTAAATAATTCATTCTTAGGAAACTGTGTGAGATTTTATAATAAGCTTCCTCAAAGCGCCACCAAACTCTCTACTCGTAAATTCAAATTGTATATAAAGAATAATTTAATTAAAAGTGCCTACTACAAAATTAGTGATTATATCGACGATAAGAACGTGTGGCCCGATGTTGCTATACCAGTTGACAGCAAAATGGTGATTTCTCAATGTTAACAAATTGCCCATAGGTAGATAGGTAATAACAAATGTTTTAAGATTAAGTATTTAGGTTTTTGTTGTATCTACTTAGAATATAATTACAAATTGTGTATCTAAATGTTGAATGGATCATCAAAAAAATTAACCGGCCCGAGGTTCTTGCCTTTCTCCTTGTGTGCTGGTCGCGATTCCGAACAGGCGGTAAATTTGACGATTCAAAATGATCCTAAAAAATCTTAATGAATAAAGAAATTTTGACTTTGACTTTGACTTTGACACCCCTTTTCACTGTCATACTCAGTAATTTTGTTTTTTGTTTTTAATTTAATTTGGTTTTGCCCTGTTAGTAGCACAAGTCTTTTGGTAATTCTTTAAATAGACTCCCGCGGCACAGGCTAGCCCTAGTGTGGGGTCCTCTGGTAATTTTATAATTGATTTAAACTTATTGGCAATAAATGAATTTGAAATTTGAACAGGTGACGAACCCGAAGCGCATCACCACAGCCGTCGAGAAGAAGGCGTGCAACTGTCTGTTGCTGAAGGTGAACCAGATCGGCAGCGTCACCGAGTCCATCGACGCCCATCTGCTCGCCAAGAAGAACGGATGGGGCACCATGGTCTCCCACAGGTAAACCTCGCATGCATTATCCTCTTAACTTGCATTGCTTCCATTGTGATTGTGACCCGTAAACCCGGATTGCATATATTTTTGCAAGCATTGTAAACCCAGTTTGCGCGCATTGTAAACCCAGTTAGCGCGCATTGTAAACCTAGTTTGTGCGCATTGTAAACCCAGTTAGCGCGCATTGTAAACCCAGTTTGCGCGCATTGTAAGCCCAGTTTGTACGAATTGTCATCGCAGTTTGCATACATTTAAAACCCTGTTCGTGTCCATTGTACTCCTGTTTATGAAAATAAATGATTTAATTTAGATGTTCCTACCAAAGTAACAAAAACATAAAGAAAGTAATATGTGACCTGCTCGTTCTGATCGAAAACAACTCCCCAGGTCCGGAGAGACGGAAGACACGTTCATCGCAGACCTGGTGGTGGGGCTCTCCACTGGACAGATCAAGACGGGCGCGCCTTGCCGCTCCGAGCGACTGGCCAAGTACAACCAGATCCTCCGCATTGAGGAGGAGCTGGGCGCCGCCGCCAAGTACGCCGGCAACAACTTCCGCAACCCCGTCTAAAGCGCGCTCCACCGAGTCCATACGTTACCTAACCCACTTCCGCTGGCTTGTGGGTTCTCGGTTCTCGTTACCAAAGTCAGATCTGACCGTCTACAGATATCTGTATCACTTGTACGTTCGTATTAGCGTCTCGTAGTGTTTGTTGTTACTGAGGCGAACCTCGGCCGCTCTGGTCGATATCTGTTCAATGTATGGAATATTTATTTATTTATTTATAACTTAAGCATACTGGATTCTAATGTGATCGAAAACGATGTTATATTAATTCAACAATAAATAAAGCATCCTAGATATTTATTGTTGTTATTTCAATGAGATTGTAAGTCGGACACAAATCGAGTTGCGTTTCCGAGTGCCGTCTGCTGTCTGCTGTCTGCTGGATCATTTTATAAGTGTAGGAAGGCACCCACCTACTATAGTATGTACCATATGTAGTGTAAATATCGAAATAAATATAATCTATCCCTTTTTATAAATTTGCAAGTGACGTTACCAAACATATCTCTGTATTTGTATTGATTTAAAAAGATGCTGGTTTCTGTTGTTTTGTCTGAGAGGCACAACATTTAATAATAGTACAAATAGTGCCTACCTGCTAGTGTTATTGCAATATCGATAATTGACCTTGAAAATATGGAAATGCTATAAATACTATCGATAGTGAAAATTAGGCGATATTATTGGAAGTTTGTCGATACTATTGATTCTGTCGAGATTCGATAGTATCGCGACAAAATAGTCGATACTATCTATGATATATCGACTCGTTTCACCGATAGTTTTGTTTTAGTAACTATCGACGGATTTTTGATACTATCGACTGGGAATAAAAGGTCTGGTCAGTAACACGAGGACACAAATATACGACATGTTTAATGTTTATACGAACAAACTTGCGAACGAACGACGCTATGGACGACAACATTATTCCGTTTGATGTATTTTGGCCGCGCTTTAATTGTCCAGACGTGTCAATCTAATAAAGCAACTTAATGAATGACCTGCGAATGTTAAATATTTTGAATGTAGTGGTAGATGAACTACACATCACCAACTTTATTATTCCTTATGAGCAAGAAATAGTATGGTAAAATGTTCGACTATCGATAGGACAATAATATCGATAGTATCGATACCTTTGAAACAAATTCTATCGACACATCAATAATATCGATAGTGTTTGTGCTGATACTATCACATAGACCAGCTTTTTATTTGGCTGATAGAAGTGGGACTAAAATGGTTTCTGCCTTCATTGAGCCGAGACGTATACCTACAGACGTATAAAGCACAGGAGAGGCGCAGTCCGCGCAGCACAGCACAGGTAGGGCAGCATCTCCGTATACGTATACGGAGAGGCGCAGTCCGCGCAGCACAGCACAGGTAGGGCAGCATCTCCATATACGTATACGGAGAGGCGCAGTCCGCGCAGCACAGCACAGGTAGGGCAGCATCTCCGTATACGGAGAGGCGCAGTCCGCGCAGCACAGCACAGGTAGGGCAGCATCTCCGTATACGTATACGGAGGGGGCGCAGGCCGCGCAGCACAGCACAGGTAGGGCAGCATCTCCGTATACGTATACGGAGGAGGCGCAGGCCGCGCAGCACAGCACAGGTAGGGCAGCATCTCCGTATACGTATACGGAGGGGGCGCAGGCCGCGCAGCACAGCACAGTGAGGGCAGCATTTCTTTATACGTATACGGAGGGGGCGCAGGCCGCGCAATAATACTGGCCAGTGACACAGGACATTCATATTTGGTGTGCGTTCTCCCAGCGGAATAATGTCGAATTTCATGAGTTTTCTTGGCTAAATAATTAGTAGTGAAGCCGTGTAAATGTGTATGGTACTTTTAAATTTGTGCATCCAGCTGTTTTTGAGATATTTGAAAAAAAAACAGTTGCTGCTGGAAGAAGTACGACGCGAGGTAAATGTGTATGCTAAAATAAAATTTGTGCAGACTATGGTACGGAGATATTTTAAGTTTCCCCTGGGAGTTCGTTTGGCCTGTTGCTGGATCTCTTAAACGGTAAGGCGTACAGTTACGATTTATTTTTTTGATGTGTATCAACGTCAGTAGATTAGAAACCTACTTACACTTGATCGTTTCATTTTTCTCTAAGTAAAGTGCAATACAATATTCTAGATCTATTGTAGTAGGTACAGGTGCGCACCTGTACCTACTACAATAATCTGTATCAAATTAAGAAGCCTAACACAATCTATGGTAAGGCCGCTTTTCTGTTACCATTTAAACTTAGTCGGTTTATCCATTGCACGGACCATTTTACGTATTTTTAAGATATCTCGTTAATTTCAGAGTGTATTGAGCTAAAATTTTACAGGCAGGTACTTGAATAGATGCACAAATTGCTGGAATACTTTTCAGTTTGCCAAACCATAGAAAACTAGTCCAATCTATTGACAAAGTTGGTCCTGTCTTCGTCTCGGTATTTTTCAAATAGCACATTAATTACTTACATTATCCAAATGACACTTGGGGTGACGTTGCAAGCAGTAATAAGGCATATATTAAGGTATAAAGTTAGTCTCTAAAATCATTCTTCGAAGTGCTTTTTTTAATTCTGTTTTCACAAACATTATAAAGAAATTTGTAGCAACGTGTGTTAAAAAAATCGTAACTGTACACCTTACCGTTTAAGAGATCCACAAAGAGAGCAACAGGCCAAACGATCTCCCATGGGAATCTTGAATATTTCCGTAACCATAGTCTGCACAAATTTTATTTAAGCATACAAATTTACCTACCTCGCGTCGTACTCGTACGTCTCTCACTGATGACGTCTTTTTTTTTCATGTAAGTCCATTTTGAAAAAAAAGATGCCGCTGGGAGAATGTTTTCACGCGTTCTTCCAGCAGCAACTGTTTTTTTCAAATATTTCAAAAACGGCTGGATGCATAAATTTAAAAGTAGGTACCATACACATTTACACGGCTTCACTAACTAATTATTTAGCCAAGCAAACTCATGAAATTCGACATTATTCCGCTGGGAGAACGCACACGCATTTGTAGTCGTAGGTAGGTACTTACATGCCGGTTTCCTCACGATATGACCTTCATCTTAGAGCATGTGCCTGTATCTAAATACGCACATAAACTACTGATGGCGAAGGAGTAGTGTCATGGGAAATGCTGCCCGGCACTACGTAGTCAATGTAGTGTCCCGGGTGGGAATAGAACCCACAACCTACAGAGCAGAAACTGAGCTATGAGGCTTGTTAAATTTGGAAGGCCTATCGATGTAATTATAGTGAGATTAACTTACTTGCGACAACGATCCTTTTGTTTGGCTTGGCATGCCAGAGTCAACTTCAAAAATAAAGTTACCAAGGTACCCATTCAATTTAGGTATATTAATATATCAAGTTTTTAGAGAAGCGAAGGACCAAATGAATACGTAGGTAATGAATGACGTAACATTTGAAGCTCGCATGCATCTAACTCGTGCTAGTGTGAAGTCACTCGTCAACTTGTATATAGTAGGTACTTACCTGTTTCTATGAGGTATACTGTGGCAGCGTGGACCTAGGTAGCTTAGCGCAGACCGGATAGCAAGTTACCGTTGTGTAGCGTGCATGTTTTTTGCGTGTTGTGATAATGATAAACAGAGAATACGTCGTTACTCCTAACAAGTAAACAATCATTTACGATAAATCACCGGTTTCTCTAATAGATCGACCAGTATCCCTCAGGTCTCAGTGTGCATTCAATCGAACACGGACGCATCGACGATGTCGCTAATAAAGCCAGAGCTACGGGTAGTGACATACATGTGTCCAACTCATCCGGTTCAACTGTACGAATTGATCCTACAAGTGTTAGAGGACGCTCTAGATTGCCACACGACTCTGCAGTACGAGGGCAGAAGTCCGGGGCCACTTCCCAACCGCCCGGACCCCTTTTCAAATGACAAAGTCGATTTGGGTAAGTTAAATAGGTAGGTACCTACCTATATTAAAATACGGCTCTAGTGTAGGTACTGGGTAGTAATAATGTAGGTACCTACCTATTCTCTTTTCACTTCCTGTTCAGTCCTGCCTGACTGTTTGTAAAGTACCTATACCTTTGTTCAAAATGCGCTATGCTAACAATTATTAGACGGATGACTGCAATTTAGTAATAAAATAGTGTGTGTTGTGGTGTGTGTACGACTGGGACTGTGTGGCGTAAGCCCAGGGTCTTCCTGTTTGAACCGCGTGTGTTGTTCGCTGCTCTCCTTCAGACACTAACGCTACCACAACCATTCTCTATGAACAATTCTTGCAGTAGGTAGATGTGTGTGTTTATCTAGGTACTAGGTAGGTAGTACGAAGGTCCATGACCATGTCATTTAATTTATTTTGTTCGGGAAACAAACAGATACAATAAGTACCTATTTATAAAGCCACCTAATAGGTAGGTACATTAAAAATTAATCCTAATCCAATAAAGTTACTTAGGTACCACTTTTAAGTAGTACTTAGATACCTAACTATAGATGCCTTAGGTAGGTATCTATAGTCACGACCTAAAGCAGTCAAATAATTTCCTTTATTTCAGGCTTCGTGACTGCGGCAGCTTACATGAGTCTCCGTGAAAAGAAACTAGCGGCAATAGAGTTACTCCCGGTCACTCCGGTGTTCGTACATCAAATCAATGTGGAAAATAAGCCAGGCTATTTTTCAGATATCATTATTCACAGCGATAAGAAGTAAGATATACAATTGAAATCAATAGATAGCACAAGCGAAACACTGGGTAGTACCTACCTACCTACGAATATTTGACAGCATTCAGTAACTCGACCTAAAGCAAATAAACGTGAGATAAAAACATTATCAATATGTCACTGACTCAGATAACGATGTGGACTACATTTTCACAATAAAGTCTAACTATTAATGCCATTATCGGTATTTACTTACTAATTAGTTTGAGAACGTTGCGTTCCAGGGCACACAACGTGAATACGTTGGTGGACTTGCGCGGTTGCAATTTCGCATACAGTGACGAGGAATCTCTTAGCGGAAGTAAAATAGTACTGCGTACCCTGCAGGAGAAGGGGGAAAATGCCTCGTTCTTCGGATCACGAATAAGTATGTCCGTTATAAATACCTACTCACCTACCTACAAATTGACTGCATGCTCTTTGATTATTGTTTGCTTCAGGGTCGGGTTCACATGCAGCATCAGCTCAGATGGTACTATCCAAACAAGTGGAGTGGGCTGCGGTAGATTCAACAACATTGCTTTACACTAAAAAGTATATGCAAGATGGTGGTAAAGAAATTATAATATTGGAGACTTTGGGAAGGCTCCCACCTTATCCTGTAATAGTTAATGCTAAATTATCAGGTGAGAAATTTGTTTCATTTTGTAGATTGTATGCCATAGTATACATAAAATTAAATGTACTTTGGCATCACAGGCAGTCTAGTGAGACTTAACCTGTTAGCACAAAGTAATCAGTAACCCAATGGGAGCTGTGAAATACTAGGATTGTGTATTATATTATATTATACACACATACATTGGGATGTGCAGCACCCAGCTAGTAAGTATGAATACTTTTTAACACATTGTTTATTTGTAGGAATGACAAAACAGGCTATAGTAAAAGCTTTACTTAACATTCATGAAAACCCGGTGTGGAAGAGAAAGTTTGCTAAATTTGGCCTCATCAAGTTTGAGAGCAACAGCGATGTCGCCTACAATGGGCCGACTGCACAGGTGTGGGCAATCTCCAGCGAAAAACTCAATGTTAGATATTATTAGAGTGTTCCTTCTCATTTCTTTATTTTACATTCTTTATATACTTTATGTTGATTACAGTCCCAAGTAATGCACTGATTATTTTGTAAGCAAAACAATGTTTATCTATTAAAATTATTGAAGCAAGGTGTTTTCTATTGTTATTATTGTTTATATTTATTCATTTTATTTAGTAGTTATGCCATGTTTAGGTATAACCAGCTTGTTTTTATTTATAATATAAAGAGAACTACTTGTACTTCTGCGTCCCTTTCTGCAGAACAAGGTTCAGTGATACAACTTCCTTTTTATCTTTGCCTGACTTGAGGAGTACTCCTTTTGGTATTTTGATCACACCTAACATCTGAGGATCGGGAGGTGGCTTTGGCTTTCTTTGTTCATGCTGAAAATTACAAAATCATTGTAGCAGAGTATGTGATAAACCTAGTAAACTAAACTAATCAGATATTCAACAATTATATTTTAGTTACATATCTACATTAAGTAGACAAAACAAACATAGCACAATAACAAGAGATAGTGTTCATATAGGTACCTACAACTATACTTTAGGAACTAGCTACATCGCATCGTGAAACGGTAACTACTCTTATTTATTAGAAGCACTAAACGATTCCGCCTCCGTTAATGTGATCGATCTCTTCGTCGGTGAGAGGTGTTCTCCTGTACCGCGCCGGCAGATCTATGTCAGGGATGGCCGCGCCTGTGCTCATGGCAGCGGCAGGTTGAGCCGCGACCTGCAAACAAACAACACGGTCACAAATTCTCCGTCTCAGCCCAGGTGCCAATAACACCTATTATATAAACATCTAAACATACAGGAGCACCGCCTACTGGGCACGATCCAACTTTCGCCGCCGGAGCGGGGGCAGCTCCACCTCCGGGTTTCCCACCCTTACGAAACTTAATTACTGGAACACGTGAGAGCCATGTCGTAAGACGAACCATTCTAGAATACTTAACAAACTTATTGAAATCAATTTATATTTAGAGACAAAAATGTGAACAATTTGGGATTTATTTATTCATTTGCAAATTTTATTGTCCGTTTCAGTTTCAGTCAGCTGATATTGAAATTGACATAACAAAAAAGGTATATGTGACTGAGATGTCACTGTCACTAGCAATAAAATAACATCAGGCAGATCTTCCGTGTAACATTAATTAAAATGTCTTGTATAATTCGCAATTAGTTAGATGCTGTAGTTGATGTACCTAATCTAAGTCATGTTTTAGCATATAACCTACTACCAACTAATACTACAATTATTACGAGGCACTCACTCCAAACCACGAAGAAACCAACGTATGAAAGCCATCAAGACCACCGTAAAGCCATATCGGCTTTGCTTTTTATTTATGCTTAAGTCTTTCGAAGCAAAACCAAGCGACTCAGCGGTCGTCGTTGCTGAAGTTGATGCCAGCCTAAGGCTCGTTTCTTAAACGGACCTCCTTGAAACGGTAGAGGGGGTGAAGACCAGTGATGATGATCTTCGGATCTGATATTCAGCAGATCCGCTAGCAGCGCAGAGTGAGCTAACGTGGTATATCCAAAGACCTTATACGGTATACCCACTCCACCTACACACACACGCCATGGGAGGAAGGGAACGGAGGCGTTTCATCAGCCATTTCCTGTCTAATCTTGGCTCGATCAGAGAAAAATACGAGGGGTGATCCAAAAGTAATGATAATCAGTTATTTCTACTGCACACAAAAATACAAAAAAAATATCAGTCACTTGCTCAATTACCAACTAGTTCAGGAAAAAAAAATCATATAAATAGGCCACGATTCCCGGGAGCTACATTCATTTGAATACGGACTGTAAAGGAGTGAACATCAAAATGGAAAAACACGAAATCAGAGCTGTCATTAAATACCTCTGCTTGAAAAAAATGTCTACCAAAGACATACATAGCGACTTGGTGGAAACATTAGGGGACTCTTCTCCTCCATATTCCACAGTTGCACGCTGGGCTAAGGAGTTTAAGCTGGGAAGAACATCGACGGAAGACGAACACCGCGAAGGACGCCCATCGACGTCCCTCACTGAAGAAAATGTGAAAAAAGTTGAAGAAGTTGTATTGGAAGATCGAAGAGTGACTATCAGGCATGTAGCTGAGGTCACAGGGATCTCATATGGCAGCATTCAAAGAATCCTTGCGAACGAATTGCATATGAGAAAGGTCTCCGCGCGTTGGGTACCGAAAATGTTAAACGACGAGCAAAAGAAGAAACGAGTCGACATGTCAAGAGCAAATCTCGAAAATTTCCAGGCAGACAAGGATAATTTTTTGTCACGTTTTGTGACCATGGACGAGACCTGGATCCACCATTTTGATCCTGAAACAAAACAACAATCGATGACATGGAAACGATCCGATGAACCGACGCCGAAGAAATTCAAAGTGTCAAGCTCAGCAGGGAAGGTTATGGCGTCTGTTTTTTGGGACGCTGAAGGAATAATCATGGTGGACTACTTGGAAAAGGGGGCCACTATTACAGGCTCCTACTATGCAGAACAAATAAGAAGATTGCGGGAGGCTATTAAGGAGAAAAGGCGAGGCAAACTGCGGGCTGGAGTGCTGTTCCATCAAGACAACGCACCGGTTCACAAAGCTGCAATTGCCATGGCTGCCATTCAGGAAGCGGGCTTTGAGCTGGTGGATCACCCCCCCTATTCACCAGATCTAGCCCCCAGTGACTTTTATCTCTTTCCACGACTCAAGGAACATCTCCGAGGCAAGAAATTTGACGATGATAGACGGTTGATGACTTTTTTGAGAGTCAAGATAAAGATTTTTTTTCTAAGGGAATTTTAGGTTTAGAAAAGAGATGGACTAAATGTATAGACTTGCTAGGAGACTATGTTGAGAAATAAATTTATTTTTTTATTTTATTCATTGTGTTTGTTATTGATTATCATTACTTTTGGATCACCCCTTGTAGCAACATGACCACTGAGCATAATAAGGTAAACACGACATAACGACACGACACTGTGAAAGCCTCGCCGTGGCTTCATTATAATCAGTAAGATGCCGTACGTACTGCGTATACAGGCTGAGCTAGCTAATGACTCCATATGAGTACCCCATCAATAATTAAACCTAAGGAAGTAGCTGCTTGTTTTCTTTACCGGTGTCTGATTTAGAGGTCCCGGGTTCGGACCCCTGAGGGCGCACAATTTTATTATTTATGTCCTATCACCATCTTAACTAATTCTGTCTCATAACAACAATTCTGAAATTGTTGTGTTCCGACGAAGTGAGAGAGCCATTGCCACAGTTTGTTGAGGATTCCGGGTGAAGTGCGCTTCAGTTTTTGGCCCTATCATAACTTGAAAATCAGGTGAGGATTCAGATAAGGGCCAAGCATTTACAACTAAAAAAAAACAGTAAAGTTAAGTAGGTAGGTACCTAATTTGATATGTAAATGTTGGCATTGTTGAGTTGAACACATCAAAGGCAATGTGCATTTTTTTTAAATTCTTTATTGGAGGGTTTGTTCAAAACAGAGGGTATTATTAATGTACTGTAAACCATGAAGAACTTTAGTTAAAGAAGCATTTTAAGTTTATATACCTACCAAATGTGGGTACCTACTTTATTTTAATTGAAAGACCTGAGAAAATTTGCATACCTAGTATAGTACTTAAAGTTAATGAAATAAACTTTTGTATTGTATAGTATTGTATCTATCGTGGACAGGAGGCTCACAGCCGCCATATTTATTAGTTCGGATTTTTTTTTCTTTGCCTACACAGTAAATTTTTATTTGCTCTACTGCTCTTGAAGTAGATAATTCTTTAAAATTCAAAGAAAAAGAAACTAGAGCTATAATCTGCAAAATTAATCGTTTTATCTTTCTATGATATCTACTTTGCATGACTGTTTTTTTTTTTATTGTACCGTTCTGTTTTTTTTTATTGTACGACGGGGAAACGCTTGGCCTTCTTCTCACCTGGTTACAAGTTGAGATAAGGCAGAAGGTGGGGGCGCACTTCACCCGGAATCATCAACAAACTGAGGACTATTGCTTGTAGATCCAGGTAAGTCCAAGATCCAGTAAAAAATGTTTTGGCCCTCTACCGTGTCAGGCTTACAAACATATTATTAACTCTAAAATAAAAAGCTTTTCTTTATAAAGCCGACATATTCATACGTGTATATAATTTTCATACTAACCCTTGTATACTATACACAATTATAATACTTCTACTTGCTAAAATTGTCATTTAATAATTATGTTTGTGTTGACCATGTTTTAGAATATGAATTTGGTGATCCCAGTAGTGTAGGAGACTGGCCATATTAATAAACATACTCCCGTATATAATCTGTCTATGAAGCTACCATGACATGAACACTGGCAGAAAAGTGACCCCTTTAGCCTATCACTAATTTTGCCATAAATGTCATAAAACAATGAAAGAAGTTGAAGTTGAATATTTATATACTAACAGGAAGGAAGGAATTGTATACAATATTCTTTAAATTTACAAAGCAAACAATTTATTCGTTAAAATGGGAAAAGAAGAAGTTACCACTAAAAAGCGGCGTAAATTAACGACCACATCTTCAACAGATAGCCAATCCAAGCAAATTCCAACTGATGTTTACAAGGTTAGAATTTCTATTAACTACCGATTTGAAATAAACTCCATTTTGCATCAGAATTGTGTAGTATCTGAGATCTCGTGATGTCTGATTTGTGAGATTGACCCACGGAGATTAATTCTCTAACAGAAAGTAATTAGCACTGCGATAAAAGTGTGCTTTCATTACACATACCTTGAAGCACACTTTTTCTCAATTTATTCACCTGAGTGTTCGAGGCTCGCTCTCGTTGATAGCTAAAGTTAGCAAAGTTCTATGCAAAGCCAGAATGAGACTAAAGCACCGAAAAAAGTCTTAGATGGGCATAATACAATTAGTGAATAAGTCATGTCTAACATGAAAGGGTCAAATTTTTGGGAAATGCTCTTAAAACCGTTTGCTTTGTACTCGTGTTTTATAATTCTACCCTTCTAGCTCAACGAATATCATAAAAGTCAACCAAGGGGCTTCACCAAAAAGGCAGCAGCTTTCTTCTGTTTTAACAAAACTATAACTGTGAACACTAATCTGTCTGCCAATAGTGGTGATTATGGCCAAACCTTACAATTTTGGAGGAAGTTCTTGCAAAATTGTTGTGGACAGTAATGTGCTATTATTGTGGGATGTGCACAGTAAAATCCTAAAAAAAAGTATTGGATCTTATTCACACTCTTGGCTTGCAAATTCAACTTTTTGCAAACTCAACAGGCTTAGGAATTCAACTTTTTGATCCTAAGTGGATCCTGGTTAATGAAGAATACAAAGATGTGGAAAGCAATAATGTCCAAAGCTTCATTACATACCTCAAGAATTATTTAAGAGATAAAATTATAAAAGAGTGGTGCATTTACAATAGAAAACACCGAACTAATAATATTTGTGAGAGCTTCAATGCTAAAATCAATAAAATAATAAACAAAAGCTATGTAACTATTGCAAAATTAAAGAATACAATTAAAAAAAAACGAATTCCACACTAACAATAGTAAGAAAGTCTTTTATAAACTATGCGATGACCAAATCCTGAATGTGCAAATGCAACAGATTTCTGGCGATCTTATGTAACCAGAAATCATTGGGCATTTTTTAGAAAACTGTTTTTTTTATTTATTTTTTTTGTTACCGTTTTTTAATAAAATGAAAGCGAAATAAATGTTTAAATTTATTTAAATTTGTCCAAATTAATCTTTAAATTTGTCCAAATTAAAATTTCAATAACTAGGTACTTTATTCAGTTCACACTAGCGCAGTGGGTGGAATGGGGTAATCGTGAATTACCCGTCCACCCACCAATGGGACAGTTCAGTGGGTGGATGGGTTGTCACCGGGCAACTTTTATTAACTATTTTATTGAATAAGTACCAAAAATGAAGACCAGTTTTAATTTAAATAAGAAGCCAATCCCTGTAGATCATCCTTTGCAACCTTTTATCTTGAAAACCAGGAGTGAAAAATTAAGGGCATAATAATGATACATATTACATATTCATTTACTAATGAACTAATTTTAAAATCTGTTGTCTGCTACCCTTTTTACCTTTTTTTAACTTTGTACCCTTTACCACCTTTAATAATAAAATTATATAATTAATAAAAATTGTAACCTTTACTGACAATATAGGTATTATGACAATATTGATTTCAGTAAATAAAAACCAATAGTGAATTGTGAAGTCAACTAAAATTATATCCTATAAGACAAATAAAGTGTTTTACCCTCTTAAAGCTAAGTTAATGATATTAAAACCACCTCTATTCAATAGTTAAATAATTTTATTTGAAATGTGCAAAATTTAAAATTTCATTGAAATCATATAACCCATTCGAGAGTTATGCAACACATCATAAACATTGCCAGATTTACTACGCCAACTTAACTGGGAGATCTTGTTCGCTTCACTCATTCAATTGGTTCGGTGTTGATTATAATTTCAGCGTGTCGTAGAATTCGAAGAAGCGGAGGCCCAACTTCGACCAGCTGAGAAGGATGCAGCTCTCTATAAAAAGTTGTGTCAGGACATCAGAATAATATTTTCTGAGATTGCAGAACTAAAATCTAAAGATACTGAAGAGGTATGTTTTTTAATCAGTTCTGTAAATGAATTAACCTACCTACTTGATTCTATTGGAACATTTCTGATTATGGCTATGCCTAGCCAATAGCAGATTATCAACAGCAAAAAAAAACCTACTTTGTTATTCATTCTCAATGGGGAAAAGTATTTTCTCTTACATAAAGATAAGTGCTTCTTTATCTGTCTAGGAGTGCCTTCGTTTTTATCACCTGAGACTATGGCTGTTGATGATTACACTACATATTTTAGGCATGAAGATTTTTTAATTTCACATAGCTTGAAAGTCCCCCCACAGCTTAAGTTGCAGTTTTACAATAGTAACAATTTGACATTGTTTTATTAATTTTCATATAGTAATAAATTCCAGGCTAAAGAAAAAATTAAGTCAAAGAGAATTGAAGCTTCCTTGAGCATTGTAGCACTGAAGAAATTAAACCGCTTAGAAAAGGTGCGGACCAGAGCAGGAAGAGATGCACTCCACAAGGAGAAACAAAGAGTGGACTCCACTCACTTACTGCTGCAAAACTTGTTGTATGAGGCTGACCACCTGAACAAGGAAGTTACCAAATGTCTGCAGTTCAAGTCAAAAGATGAGGAAATAGAGCTTGTGCCGCTTGCAGATTTCTATCAAAATGCACCTGCTGAGATATCGAGGATGGTATGTTTATTTTAACCTTTCATTATAAACTGTATGTAATAATAGTGGACCTAAAAAGATTTTTATTCCAGGAATTGACTAAGAAAGATGAGCATCATCTTCAACTGGCACGATTAGAATGGGAGCTTTGTCAGAGGCGTGAGCTGTCAGGGGTGTGCAATGAACTGGTTTCCTCCAAAGAGAGAGTCGCAGCCGCCATCGCCGCGGCGCGTTCTCGACTTGATGCTCTATCACCGCATCTCACTGAAGTTCTCAAAGCTACCAAGCCTCTGCAAGAGTGCTTAGCTCTGCGTTTGGATGATAAGAGGGATGAGGCAAGGTCTGCCTCACTACTCCCTCCACCATTGTTTCTTCTATATGCCAATGCAAGTGCTTACTCAGATGTACTAGGAGCCAAAACTGTAACTGCCGGTTAGCATACAGTATTACATCTTTTTGTTTGTTAAACCTGAATTTATACTAATGATTGTTAATCTATCACAGGCATATCTGGAGATGATGATGAAGCCAGGCGACTGGAACGGTCAAGTGATGTGGACACAGATTTAGTTATCTCAAATGACTCCGATTCAGATCAAGAAAACAATGATGAAGATGTAAGAGATAAAAAGAAGCGCCATCATAGGACTGCCAAAATATCTAAAGAAGAGAAAGCTGAAGCCAAGAAAAAGGAAGTACTGAAGAGACACCCATTGAGTGTCCAGGTGTCGGTGATTGTGAAGGATGGCACTGCACTGAACCTGGTATTTTCATACCTCATACATTTAAAAATAGTAGTAGTCAAGTTCACAGTAGCATTGCCCAAACCTATGACAGGTGTCTCGGCTGCGGATGTTCTGAACGGTCACTGCATTCTGAATGAGCTATACCGGGGAGACACAGGCAATGACTCACCACACCCTGCTACCACTTTTTTACTAAAAGCTGCTGGGATTACTGAAGGTTTTACAAATTTCATTTCAGAAGTAGGAAGGCCTTACATTTGGGCTCAGAGAATGTGCGGCTTAGACTTTATGGCGGCTGTAATGGATGAACAGAAATGTAAGATCATCCCTCTATGCCCTAATCTGAGTGTTACAACTGTTGAGAACTTCATTCTGACCCTGAAGAAAAGGTTGAAGTCTAGAGTGTCATTAATGAGAGAATTACAAGATTTGGAGTTGGGGAAAATATTATCAACTAAGGATTCAGCAGCATACCCAATCAGAGTGTCAGGGTCTTTGATTCAATGGCAGTCAATCGGATGGCAGGAGTATGTGCAATCTCCATCAACAGCTTTCTTGATTGCTGAAGATTTGGTAAATTGCAATGACTTGCTTTACAGAGCTATATTCACAAGACAATCTGCAAAGCTTGTCGCATTCGTTGTTCTCAGAAGTGACTATCCTAAGAAAGCACCTATATTCTCTTTGACCCTGCATTGGAACGGGACCCACCATGCGGGCATTAGTGATGACATCCGTGACATTGAGAGAGTCATCAACACTGACTGGGGATCAGAAGAACACACACTATCAGCACAAATCACTAAGCTGCTTACTTGTCTTGATATTCTTCTGGAGACCACGGGTTCCTCAGAGTTTCCACCAGATAAAGTAATGTTTAGTCCTGCTCGGGGCAGGAACAGAATGAAGCCATACAAACTTGTAAAACAGGGATCTGGAGTGTTTGTTCAATACTGAAACGAAAATGTACATCGCATAAGCTGAAGCTGAACGGTGCACCATTATATGCCTTCTAAGTATTTAATGGGTTTTATTCTGATTTATTTACTTACCTACCTAAGTTATTTGAATAGTAATTATTTTTCTTATATACACCTGGTTAATGCTTGTAGCTACGCGACTCAAAATAGCGCAATTTTTTAGTTGCTATTTTTTATTTATTTATGTATATTTTTGTGTGATAATAGCATAAAAAAAAATAGTACCAATTTCTGAATATCTTATGACTAAATAAAGATGTGGTGGACTGTGTTTCTTCAAATAAAATTGATGTTAAAATAAGTATTTATTAAAACGAAACAAAATAATATTATAATACAACAGTCTTTAATCTTATTTCAGTAAAGCATTGAACATAATTTCCGAAGAGGAAGAGGCGTACGTTAAATTAAACAGGATCACAATTTGGGCAAATGAAAATGATTTGAATAATATGTCATAATGTCGTCAAACACTCGATCAACTTAGTTTTTCGATAAAATACTCTAGTTTATAGCTTAAACCTAAAAATGCCATATTGTTATTGGTCGACAATGAGATCTCTATAGCATTATGGTACACTTTGATGTCACACTTACAATAGGTAGGTACATACACATTAGGGACAATCTACAATATCTATCCTAGATTTTTTTTTTAGTACTTTTGTCTATTTATTTCTACAATACGTACGGAAAAAAAAATCTTATGCCCTTTCCGCAGTAAATTGCTTAGTAGGTTAATGTGTGCTTACATTACTACAATACGATTTGAAACATACTAATAAATGATACAACCATTTCAAAACAAACTAAGACACACATCTGAGAAGCTCTATGTTTCTCGAAGCAAATGACTGAAAGCAGCTCTGAAACTACCTTACATATAAATAGTTGTTTATGAGATCTACGATACCGATCCATATGTAATGTAATATTAAGTTCACTTGCAATGCACTGAATATAAAAATATAATAATTCACTATTGCAATCTCTGGTAATCCTCATTTTCAACCATTGCTTAGATATATAAACGATTTTTAATTTCACTTATTCTTTTATTAATTCTTGTTACTAATTGTTTTTCGTGTCTTTCGATTTTTTTAACAAAATAAAATCACTTTTTCACTCAGCGTCACTTGTGTTTGTTATTGCATTACGAGATCCCGGCCTCAAGCTTGACGTCCATGATCTTACGCGGCCCCTTGAGGCAATTGAGCCGCCTTTGAACTGCATCTCGGTCTGAAAATGTATATTATATCTATTTTACATAAATGTACCGAACCGACAACAATTATATGAGTGCCTATACCTAGAAAAGGCGCGCGCGCACCTGACCATAAAATACACATACAATTGCTGTCCGTTTGTTTGTGCACTCGTATTTCCTGAACGGCTCAACCGATTTGGATGTAGTTTTAGATGGTGTATTGTGTTTGGTTCGGAGCAGGTTCTTACGATCAATTGATTTGATAAATATACATAATATCTTCTTGGCGGCTGAAATAGGTATGGTTGTACTTCCCCGGACGAGCACTTTCACAAGGGGCTCTACTACTCTAGTTGAGGATGAGTTTGGTAAATACCTATTCCTTGGACATTTTAATTTAATCTTTATAGTATGTAAAAGTGCTATCGAAACTGGTGCGATGTCGTAGGCCAGTGTAATCGGCCGCTGGCTAGATAGATACGTACACTTGGAGAGCGCGGTGCGATGTCGTGGGCCAGTGTAAACGGCCGCTGGCTAGATATATACGTACACTCGGAGAGCGCGGTGCGATGTCGTAGGCCAGTGTAAACGGCCGCTGGCTAGATAGATACGTACACTTGGAGAGCGTGGTGCGATGTCGTAGGCCAGTGTAAACGGCCGCTGGCTAGATAGATACGTACACTCGGAGAGCGTGGTGCGATGTCGTAGGCCAGTGTAAACGGCCGCTGGCTAGATAGATACGTACACTCGGAGAGCGTGGTGCGATGTCGTAGGCCAGTGTAAACGGCCGCTGGCTAGATAGATACGTACACTCGGAGAGCGTGGTGCGATGTCGTAGGCCAGTGTAAACGGCCGCTGGCTAGATAGATACGTACACTTGGAGAGCGTGGTGCGATGCTGCGGATGTAGCGGATGCCGCTGCACCAGGGAGTGCAGCAGCACTTGCGCCGACATGTACCGTCGCTCGCACTCCTTCATGTCACCGAACAGCTCCTCGATCGCCGCCATCTGACACTGAGCAACACATACAATAAATACATGATGACAGGTGTCTATGTCTGTGTCTGTCTATCCTTCACATTTGAACTTGTCTGTAAGCGAGTCGACGTAAACCGGTTTGTTCTCTGTAGTATTACGATAGAACTGCGACGCAGACGCAGTAGCGCGGCATTGCAAGTAGCCAGTCGATACTGGTGTGTGTAAACAAGACTTGAGAGGAGGCAGAACAAACTCACCAGTTCGATGGCATGCTCGTAGAGGATCTTGTCGCAGACTGCGGGGGCGACGCCGGCCTCGTGCAGCCGCTTCGACTCGGTCACGATCCACTTGTACTTGCCGTTCATAAGGGATACAACTGGAAACGAAACAACGCACCCCTGTTGTTACATCTGTTGGCCGATATCAATGTGCCCACCACGTGGTACGTTTCACAGCACCCGACCTACACACGACCCACTCTCGGCTTTTCTAGTAGTGGAGCAACACATTGTTTATTTATAACCGAATGTAAACCGCACAACAACTTGGAGACGTTTGTTTCGGAAAGGTGGTTGGTTCCCTGTAGGTGTTCTCTAAATCTTGTGCACTTCCCGCCTCTGTGGTCTAGTTGTTCAACCCACCGATTTCAGATCCAGAGGCCCCGGGTTCGATCCCCAGGGGCAGACAATACTGTGCTTGGTTTAGTTGGTGGCGGGTCTTTGATTAAGTCCGCCTGGCTAGCTACCACCATCTTACCTATTAGCAACAATTCTAAAAATTGTTGTGTTCCGGCGTTTAGAGGTTAGTTAAGCATTCCGGGTGAAGTGCGCCTCCACCTTCGGCCGCCCCCCGTGACCTCCGAGACCACGTGACAGGCCAAATTTGGCAGTTTTTTAGACTTTTGGCAGACTTGGACTCGGGAACTTCCAAATATTCGATTTTTTCCCCACTCGATCCCCCCCCTCTACGTTTTAAGATCAAGTTGCCCATACAACACTCACTTCCTTCAACACAAACAACCGTGTCAGTGAGTCAATGGTAATCCAAAAATGGTAAAATAAAGGCTAATGTTATCTTAATTTGGAAAATTATCAATATGGAGGCAAATAGTGCTGCGAGGAGGGAAAATGCGTATAAGATGTAGCCGCCACCCCCGCCACCCCCTTCACCCCTCAGTACAGTAGAGTGACATCAGTGCGAGTTCGTTACCGTTGCGCACTTGCGGCGTGGGCTGCAGCGTGCGCGAGCGGTAGTGCGCGGCCGCCAGTCGCAGTCCCGCCGCCAGCGCCTGCATGGCTTGCACGAGCAGACCGAGTCGCACGCTCTCATTACATCGCTCTGAAACAGACGGTACGTACATTACACACATCTGATCCATTAAAATGGACATGGCTCCATGGACATACCGTGTATTGATTGGAACATACCGTCCGAGACGTCCATGAGAGCGGCGATGGGCGCGCCGCACGACACCGCGAGGTCCGACAACAGCTCCGCGAGCATCACCACGAAGTTCAGCTGAGAGAACACCTTGCTGTGCTCCTCCTGAGACACAACACGACCATCTTACTACTTACTGAACGATGTCCTTATCTTCTCTACTTGTTGCTCTTACTCTTACTCTTACTAAATCTTTTATATATTCATTCATTCAAACGGAAACCAACAGCACATATACCATATAGAAACATAATGGAGACGGGAGGTCAAATAGATGCTACATACACAGATTACAGCAAGACATTTGACAGACTCGACCACGCCATCCTGTTAGCCAAACTCCAAGCAACTGGATTGGTTCATATGTCGAATGTCGCTGCCAAACAATTATTCTCAATGGTTTTCCCTCTCAATCTATACCCTCCATCATCCCATCTGGCGTCTCACAGGGTTCTATTTTAGGACCTCTGCTATTTATACTATCTATAAATAACATTGATCAATGCTTTCATACCTCAAATTTTTTACTATTTTCCAATGATAGGAAAATATACAAAAAAAAATACTCTTTAAGTGATTGTGTGATTCTACAGCAGGACTTGGACAGGTTGCAGAATTACTGTCACACCTCCAAAACCCGAGGTCACTCCGTGAAACCTGTGAAGACCCCAGGAGTATTCTGCGCTTCTGGTCGGAGTTAGGCTGGCTATACTAGCCGGACATTCCTCACGCACAATGGACCACTTAGGAATCTAAGTGCGAAAACGGGAGTCTTTTTACATTTTACTATTTTTAACGTTTTTCTGATTATAAAGCCAAAAGCATTTGATACTCTTCCAATAATTAAATCGATATGAGAGTCAAAGATGAACTTGAAATCGTGAAACACTCCCGATTCACTGAAACCACGACATCGATCACGGATCTGTTCATTTAATAAATAAACCGATTTGACCTCGGTACGGTACATTGTCGTGTAAAAGTAACCACTGAACATTTAGTAGGATTTAGGTCAAGTCAGTAGGTAGGTGTCTACTAGACGATGCCTGCAAATGTAACACATCTGAACTTGTATCGATAACTTTAAATATCTCATATCATCAGCGAAGCAAAGTAGTTGTCTGTTAACGAAGCAGTTACAGATTGGTATTGACAAACTTAAGGAAAAGCAGAGGTCATCTACCTTGAGGAACACCACTCGAAATAGAAACACAGCTAGATACATCATTGTTGATTGAAACTGGAACCAGGTTGAGACCTGTTGTTGGTGTGGGAGACAAACCATCTGAGTAAGTCTCCTCTGATTCTCATCATAAGTAGCTTATAAAGTAGCAGCCTCTGATCAATCCTAAACGCCTTACTGTAATCGACATGGTGGCCATCATCCAGGTGGCATCCGTCAAGAATTCGTTAAAGATAATAAGATTAGATACGGGTCGCCGTGATCGCCCTTTAAGGAATCCATGTTGGCAGGAGGAGAAGGATTTGTGAAGTGCAGCATAAAGCATAATATGTTCTTTGTGGATTTGACCTACGCAGTAAGTTACTTGCTTGTACCGTCTCCTAGTTGTATAAAAAAAAAACCTGTTTATATAGAATCACTACAAAATAATAATGCAGTTGGGTTTAGAGACAATCATAATGTAGGTATAACGAAGGAAAAGGCAAAGCGACGTTACCGCAAGAATGGTCTCCTCCTGCAGGTTCGGTATGTAGACGGGCGGGTCGAGCGGCTGGTGCAGCTTGATGCCACGCAGCAGTGCGTCCGGCAGCGTGGCCGCGCGCTTCGGAGACCCGCCCAGCGAGCCGCTCGCCTTCAGCGCCAGCGGGACGGGCGGCGACGTACCTGTGCACACCGCAGTCAGTACAGTACAGTACAGTGGAGGGAGGGGGGGAGGGGGGGCGGGGTGCGCGTGTGACAGTTACCGGAGCGACGCAGCGGACTCGCGTTGGTGGGCGACACCTGCCACAGCGAGGGGGGCGGCGAGCTGCCCGAGTTGCTGCTGCGGCGACGTGTCGACGGCGGCGTCATCGTGAACGGGACCTGTCGACAACAAACACCACACCTCACCTCACTTGTAGCGATTACACGAAACACTCGAATCTGACTCCAGTTATTACTTGCTTCCACTTTTTCTGGTGGGTTTTCTGGTTGGATTTACTTTAGTGGAGGTTACACTCTCGCCATTCATTATGTAAATAAACCGTTGGTGAGTAAACTAATAAAGCGGTCCGATGCGAGTCAGACTCGCGTGGAGAGGTTCCACACTACGTAGGGAGGTCTAGGTATATCTTACACTAGAGGAGCCTTGGCCAGGTTAAATGAAACTGATATAATAGAAAGCAAAATGAAGCGATCGCCCCGCAGGATTTGAACTTGCCTCTCTTGATCGGCAGTACGCCGTACTAATGAACACACCAATCGTGCTCGGATAACCAATTGAAATTAGATAACATTGCATTACTCTCTGTGAGTATTATAACGATTCCCCCAGAATGTTAAGACCTACAAAACTCCCTCCGGGAATATAAAACGCGATGAAGACCCGTTTCTGTAAATTATTATATATTTATTTAGTTTCACTTTACCCCCCAAAGGAACCTTTGAACCCGGAATTCACACATGAACGCGACTCGTGCATGACAAGTCACCAAATTCCCAAATGTACCAAATTTCATCACTTTTCGATCGGTAGGTCGTCGAACACGGGGTGTGACGGTCAGACAAACGAGTGATCTCATAGGGCTTCCGTTTTGTCATCGGCAGTACGGAACCCATATAAAATAAAGCAATATCGCCTTACAACAGATACGGGTACAATAAAATAGAAGTAATATAAATAGGTAACTGACATATTGTTACTATTCTATTGGTGATGATTGATGGATGCATCAAGTTGTCATCATCAAGTCTGGTAGCACACAGCCGCTCACAGTAAGTCACAAGAAGAGCCTGAATGTGGCCATAGTTTAGTGACAATGAACATATCATAGAGAAATGTACTAAGTGAGTGAGTGAGTGAGTGAGTGAGAGTTACGGTAGGAGGCGAGAGAGATCCGATGTTGTTGGCGTTCCGAGAGTAGTTGGAGCGCAGTACGTCGATCGGCTGCGACCGCGGCACGTTGTTGTTGGCGGCCAGAGCGAGGCAGTTCTGCAGACAAACAGACAAACAAACATATAGTACATCCCCACGTACTCAACATGGATCAAAGCCAAATGATGCATCGCTCAAATTACGATATTTTGTAATGGTTTTCAACTAGGTGACTTTATACATTTAGGTATGTACTGTGTACGTATAACATATTTTTTTGGCTTTCATCTTGTATTCCAGCCAATTGCCAAGGTTTGATCGTTATCTTTGCTATTTGTTCAAGATATTTGAACACGCAGCAAAACGCATAGTGCATTGTAAGCGTTCACAATGGCAGTTTGCTGCGAATCAAGTAAATCTAAATCAGTTCGCGTCTTACCATCAACCAGAGCGGCTCATAACCATAATTCATTTAGCAGTAATAATTATTTAGAGTGTTAGTGCTAAGTGAATCAAACCAATATAATTTGTCAAAATAACCAGACTTTTATATACTTACCTATTTATTAAACTCAAGGGATTTGTAGGGGTCTCGCCGACCATAACATCGAGAAGCTAAAATCCTTTTCATGGTCCTTCGACTTATTAATTTCAAAGGAAACCTTTTCATGGTCCTTCGACTTATTAATTTCAAAGGAAACCTTTTCATGGTCCTTCGAAAATAAAAATTACCAGTGTCTATCGAGTGTACAGTGCTACAAAGCTGGGGGCTGCAGTACCTGCATCACCAAGAAGAGGGCTGCGGTGACTATCGTTTGGAGCAGACAAGGTCAGAGCGATCCATTTATTATATCTACATTGTTTGTGTATTGTATAGCATACCAGCAACACGATGGACGTAGAAAATCTCTTCATAAACCAGACGGAGATCTACGAAGCTCTGATAAAGTTGTTAACTAATATAAAAAAAGATGGTTCTGAGCGGAAGACCATCGATATTTATAAGCGGAAGGCTGACATGTTGGAAGCTTATTGGAAAGATTACCAAGACAACCATAGTAGATTGTGTGAGTTTGCGTCTCCTAATCACGCGTACTTCGAGAAAGGGTGCTATGACATTGCCCGAGAGGTTTACTTGCGTATTAGAGAGATCATAGATAAAACCTTTGACCAACTAGGTAAAATGAAGCTGTTAGGTGTTAGCCCCCATAAACCAGAAGTGGAGGCACCGCCGCCGCAACAATTACCAAGCATTTACGCGGAGCAGCGCAGCATTATCCAAGGTCAACAGGAGGTGACCCCCCGTCAACCAGGGACGGGGGCACAGCCATTACCATCGCCTAGTCTGTATGCGAGGAACCATCGCATCAGGCAGGATCAACCAGGGGTGAATCTTTGCCAACCAGAGGTAGAGGTGCCACAGCAACCATCAGCAAGTGTCTGCACCAGGCAGCTCAGCGTGAGTCAACGTCAACCAGATACGGAGGCTTCGCGGCTGCACCAAGACACTGCTTCTCGTTATGAGGAAATTTTCCCTTTGCGAGAATCTTCGTCTCCATCAAGGGGAAGAAGTAAACTAGATCACTTAATAAGAAAGCAGATTATTAACTTCAAAGCGTTTGAAAGAACTGTAGTTCGGATAGACATAGGCAAGTTCGAAAACAAGTGGCAGTTCGAAAGCGCTCTGAAATCACTGGACAGCCGTTGGAGTGATATCGATAAGCTCCATTGGGAGATCGAAAGTGAGGACGGAGGCTGCGACAGCGCATACCAAGAAGATTTCTGCAAACACGAAAAAACGTACTGTGAGTTGACGGACAGCATCAATACCAAGATGTGGACAGTAAAGCACCGCGAGAAGTCAGCTCCTCAGATAAATATTCCTGTTTTTAACGGGACCTACAACCATTGGGTCTCTTTTAAAGATTTGTTTAGTGAGGCAATCGATAAGAACCCGGCAATGTCCAACGCGCAAAAGATGCAGTTCTTAAAGAGTAAGGTGACCGGAGAGGCGGAGCGTCTGATACATCATCTGCAGATTAGCTCCGATAATTATCATGTATGTTGGGAAATTTTAAACCACCGCTATGAGAACAAGAAGCTTATTTTTACGTCTCATGTCAACATACTTCTTGGTGTCCCAAGCATGACACAACAGTCGATGCCGACGATAAAAAAGTTGCATGATGTGACGAAAGAAACCCTTCATGCAGTTAAGAACTTGGGCGTCGACGTCGATTCGTGGGATCCACTTTTAGTTCATCTTTTAGCACAAAAATTGGATAACGAGACCTTCAAAGAGTATGTAGAGTCTGTGAAAATGCCCAGAGAACTGCCCTCTTTACAGGAGTTCCTGGCATTCCTAGAGATTAAATTTACAGCTTTGGAGGTATCCCGTCGCAAGCAAGAGCCGGTCGCTAACCAAAAAGCTACGCCTCAATCGTCAAAATCAAATTACCATTACCATAAGAAAAGTTTTCAACAAAACCATTTAGTGAGCAAAGAAAGCTCAAGGCCTAGTTCAAACGCATTTCACGTATCTAGGTCTCCAACCTGCGGAGTGTGCAATGCTGAGCATGGATTATGGCAGTGCCCTGATTTTCGCAAGATGACTAATGAGCAAAAATTAAATACAATCAAGCATTTAGATTATTGTAAAATGTGCATGTGTCATCACAAAAAACCGTGTCAATCGTCCAAACGGTGCCGGGTTTGTTTAGGTCCACACAACAGTTTTTTACACGATGCCCTAGTTAATCAAGGTCCATCTCCGTCAGCAAGATCGAAGACGAACACGAGTGGCAAGGAAATGGTGTCAAGAACAACCAACGTGTCTTGGGATGAATCTTCTGAAATACTTCTCGCCACTGCCATAGTTAAAGTCATAGGGGTTGATGGCAGTCAGCATGAGATGAGAGCTCTAGTCGACCAAGGATCTCAAGTATCCTTGATCAGCGAAAAAGCGGCTCAAGTCCTAGGGTTGAAGAGAAACAGTTTTAAAGGTCAAATATTCGGTCTAGGACAGAAGCAAAATAACGCAAAGGGCACACTAGAATTATCGATCCAATCCTGCCACAGTGATTATTCCCTGAACATCAACGCTATCATCGTAAATAATTTGATGAAGCAGCTACCAAATAATTCGTTTATCATGCCGGAATCATGGCATCATATCCAGGGTATAAAATTGGCCGATCCAAAGTTCAATGTAAGCAGACCAGTAGATTTACTCTTCGGGGCCGATATATACAGCAAGATTATGTTAGGCGGCATTCTACGAGGAGATAAAGATGATCAACCACTGGCCCAACAGACACTATTAGGATGGCTGCTCTGTGGGTCCACAAAACCACAATACCATTGTAATGTCGTTCTCAATCACACTGAAGATTTATTGAAATATTGGGAAAATGAGGATATAAATCAACAGGTAGAGATGTCAAACGACGACCACGAGTGCCTACAGTATTTTTTAGAAACCACTAAGAGGGTTGAAGGAGGAAAATATGAAGTCCGACTACCATTTAAGCCCTCCATGAAAGAAAAGCTAGGTGTTACTAAGCCGCAAGCTTTGGCTCAATTCCGTAGTATGGAGAGAAAGCTAGAGAAGTGCGCTGAGTTAAAAGTGGATTACCAAAAATTCATGTTTGAGTACATCAACCTGAACCACATGAAACCATTAACCAATAACCAGGTGGCTGGGTACTACTTGCCTCATCATGCAGTCACACGAACAGAGTCCACCACCACCAAACTGAGGGTTGTGTTCAACGCATCCGCTAAATCCTCTTCGGGCTACAGTCTTAATGATGTAATGTACAGGGGTCCAAATATACAAAAGGATCTTCAGGAACTTATCCTAAGATGGAGGCAATTTAAATACGTATACACTGCTGACATCGAAAAAATGTACCGCATGATAAGAGTCCACGAAGATGATCAGGACTATCAAAAAATTATATGGAGAGATTCAAACCAGCATATCCGAACTTATCAACTCGTCACGCTTACCTACGGAACCAAACCCGCGGGATTTCTAGCTATGATGTGCTTAAGACAGTTAGCGGCTGATGAAAGACAAAGTTTCCCCGACGCGGCAAAGGAGTTAGAGGAGTGCTTCTATATGGACGACTACTGTGGAGGGCACCATTCCATAGAAAAGGCGAACCAACTGAAGGCCGACCTCATTAAACTGCTAAGGCTAGGTGGATTCAATCTAAGAAAATGGGCCTCAAATAAACCAGAGCTCATGACAGATTTGGAAAAGGAACAATGCAACCAGTCTACGTACGAGTTCAAGCAAACCGATTCTACCAAAACGTTGGGACTCGGCTGGAACCCGCAAAAGGACAAGTTCACATTCAAGTCTACTATTGATCCGCAGTCGCCAATCATAGCCACAAAAAGATCCCTCCTATCCGACATTTCAAAATTATTCGATCCGTTAGGGTGGCTTACCCCCCTTAGCACTACGATGAAGACAATGTTCCAAAAAGTTTGGATGTCAAAGTTAGATTGGGATGCAAAACTACCAGAAGACATCAATTCCGAATGGACCAGTCTCAAGCAAGAGTTACCATTGATTAGCGATATCGAGATAAGTAGATGGCTGGGAATTGAAGAAACCCAAAATATAACATTATGTGGCTATTCCGATGCGAGCCTCAAAAGCTACTCTTGCGTTATCTATTGTAAGACAGTAAAGAACGGGAAAACCACCGTAAGGCTAGTCGCAGGAAAAGCCAGGTTGGCGCCTCTAAACAAAAGTGTGTCTATACCAAGGCTGGAGTTGATGGGGGCACAGCTGTTAACCCAACTGATGCAGAAAGTCCAAAGCTGCTTAGCGGATTATCCGATTGATGTTCACTGCTGGACCGATTCGACCGCGGTGTTAGGATGGTTAAACGGAGATCCTGCTCGCTGGAAGCCATTTGTTGCTAATCGGGTAAAGTTCATCACCAAAACAATACCTGCGGACAGGTGGCGATATGTCAAAACCACAGATAATCCAGCTGATTGCGCAAGCCGCGGATTAACGGTCAAGCAGCTCAAAGATCACACATTGTGGTGGCACGGACCATCGTGGCTACCATCACATACCAATCAGAAAAATCAAACCATTTATGAAACCGAGCTAGAAATAAAAGCGTCGTTTTGCAATATAGTTACTCAAACGGATAACAATGGTGCAAGTGGTAGTGAAATAATAATTGATTTATTGCAAAAATATAGCTGCATAACAAAAATAATTCGCATTATCGCATGGATACTACGAGTGCCAGTTTGCAATAAACGAGGTTACCAAGGCTACCTAGATTCACATGAACTCAATCGCGCAAAAATGCTGATAGTCAAAAGCATACAGTCAGCTGAATTTTTTGATGAAATTAATTCTATAAATAAACGCGGAAATGTAGGTAATAAGAGCAGAATTCTTAATTTGAATCCCACTTTAGGCAAAGATGGGATACTACGCGTCGGAGGTCGATTAAGAAATGCTCATGTAAGTGAAGAGATGAAACATCCGATCATCTTGCCGCATAACCACCGCCTTACCACATTGATGATAGATCAAGCCCACAAATCATCCCTTCATGGAGGAACGCGTCTCACTTTGGCTACTCTCCGCCAGCAGTATTGGATTATCGGGGGATACAGTGCAACAAAAGCGCATGTGAGAAGATGCGTTATATGCAAAAGGCAGGATCCTGGAAAGCAGAACCAGCTTATGGGAGATTTGCCGGAAGCCAGAGTTAATCCTGAACATGCATTTCATCACTGCGGGGTGGACTATACAGGGTTTGTCGAGGTGAAAGCAAACAAAGGGCGTGGGATCAAAACCACAAAGGGTTACATTGCGGTGTTCGTGTGTATGGTTACAAAAGCCGTCCACCTAGAGCTTGTATCAGATATGAGCAGTGCAGTTTTTTTGGCAGCACTAACAAGAATGACAGCCAGGAGAGGAGTCCCACGTCATATTTACAGCGACAACGGAACCAATTTCGTTGGAGCAAACAGAATAATAAAGGAAGAGCACGACCAGCTGATGCAAGTGTTCAGCGAAAGTTGCCTGGTTGAAATAGCAGAAATGGGAATCCAGTGGCATTTCAATGTGCCTAGCTGGCCAAGTGCAGCCGGTCTGTGGGAACGAGCTGTTAGATCACTTAAGGGGCATCTTAGGAGGGTTGTAGGGCAGCAGAAACTAACCTTCGAGGAGTATACCACATTGTTGGCTAGGATAGAAGCATGCCTCAACTCTCGCCCTCTATGTGCCTTGACAGAAGAACCGGACGACCTAGATTTTCTTACGCCAGCACACTTTCTATCAGGAAAACCAGGGACAGTGCTCATAGAAACAGAAAACGATGCCCGAACCAGATGGCATCTGATAAAGAAGTTGTTTCAAGATCTTTGGAAGAGATGGAAGGCTGAGTACTTAGTGCAGCTATCATCCAGAAATAAGTGGCGCAAACCACAGAAAAACATTAGCATCGGTGACTTGGTTGTGATCCATGACGACAATCTACCTCCAGGAAAGTGGGCTCTTGGTCGGGTTATAGACACGCACCCGGGGGATGAAGGTTTAGTCAGGGCTGTTTCGCTAAAAACAAAAAACGGGGTCATGAAACGGCCGATTGTGAAACTTTCTGTGTTGCCTCTTAACAACAATGACATACAAACAGAACCAGAACCAAAACCAAAACCAGAATCAAAACCAGAACCAAAACCAGAACCAAAACGTAAAAGTATAGCAAGATCCACAATGACGACCATCGCAACCACGCTTCTGTGTCTCACCTTGCTATTCACACCAGCTCAAAGTCTGCACGAAATAAAACAACTATCAACCAACCAAACTTTATATTTCGATCCTATATCAAAGTTACATCTGATCAGAGATAAATGGTCCATAGTTGTATACTACGATATGGGACCATACTGGGGAGGCATAAAAACATACAAGCAAATGATGAATTATACAGAAAAACTATGCCAAGTGATTGAAAAAACATCGCAGTGTAATAATATCCTCCAGCAGGCGAACCATGATTTCCAAGAAATGACTTACTACAACGAACTTTTGCTGACACAGCGTTTCAGCGTCCACGCTAGACGACGGCGGCGTCGCGACACGGCCCAGACAGCGAGGCGCCTCCCGCGGGGAATTATTAATGCTGTTGGCTATCTAGCGAATGATTTGTTTGGAGTTTTAGACTCACGCTTTGCGGAGCAGTATATCAAGGATATTGATATCTTAAAAACGAATGAAAAGCATCTGTCAAACCTGTGGAAAAATCAGACCTCCATAATTGAAGCGGAGTTTAATCTAATGAAGAAGATGGAGACAACTGTAGCGCAACAAAATCAAGAAGCAAACAGAAAACTTCTGGTCTTCCAAAACAATGCCAATGTCGTTCAACGTGAAATTCAAAACATATCGTACATTCAAGACTTCACGTTGTCAGCAATGGCCGCAAATAATCTTCTTCTCGCGCTCAAACGACTACAAGATACTCTGCTGGACACCATCGCTGATATCTATCACGGGCAAATAAGCTTGCATCTGCTAACACCAGCACAACTCAAACGCGAGTTACAAACAATATACGGCAAGATGCCAAGCGAACTCACACTACCAATAAGCGATATAGATACAGATTTTCCCTATATCTACAAAACATTGAAGGTCAAGGCTAGGGCTACCAAAAGGTACGTACTTATCGAAGTCACCTTCCCGCGTATAGGTAGAGAAAGCTTTCAATTATACAAGCTGCTACCTATACCCCAACAAACAAATACCAACATGATCAGAATAATACCAGCATCTGAATACGTAGCGGTAAATCTGCAAAAAGATTCATATTTTTACGTCGCTCCAAACGAGATACTAGGGTGCTTACAGCATGAATCCGCATATCTTTGTCAGCTGGCAAAACCTATCTTTACCATTAAAAATGACGAAAGTTTTTGTGTAATGGACAAATCGAGCAATAAGTGCACAGTAGAGGAACTGACCTGCACCAACATATGGGCAGAGTTACACTTGCACCAGCACTTATTCTTTTGTTGCGATAAATGCACAATCAAAATAATATGTGGGGATCAAATTACACTACAGCAGCTAGAACGAAGTGGGGTCATTGCCACAAGTGAAGATTGCTTAATCAAGGGCAATGATTTCTTGTTATACTCGATCCGCCACCACTCATGCCAGAAAACCCTTACACCATCCATCTTCATGCCCGAACTGGATCAGATAAATCATATTATCAACGTGAAAATCCCCAATGACACATCAACCAAAGTAAGCGAGGGATTAAACATATCAATGGCCAGTTTAGGAAGCGCCATAGAAAAGCTGAAACAGAGCAACGCAGATATAGAAGACATATCCGCTCATAACATCCACCACTACGCACTCGGCTATCTAACGCTAGCGGGGGTAGTGTGCATGGGTGCAGCCTGGATATGGAGGAGCGGTCGGTGCCGTCGGCAACGGGTTCCTGCCTACGAGCATCGCGGCGAGGGTCACCGCCGACAGGAGTCTGCGGCGACCCCGCCGTCTCCAAGACCCCGGCGTCGAAGCGAATGTCCCCAACGACAGGAGGCTGTCGGGACAACCGCGCCGCCGGGGCCCACCAGTGCCCACAGTGAAGTGTTAAGTGCAAGTGAACTTAACCATAAAAGTGAGTGTTCGCTTCACAATTATGCCAATCGTTGGCCTAGTGTAGGTTATAGTGCAAGAAAACAAGGCAAAATGGACACGGACATGGACCACAATAATGACGGTTTTACTTTAGAGGAGATAAGTCATAATTAATTAGTAACATAGGCATATAAAGACTTTAATTTTATTTCATAACCATATTGTTTATTCATAATGTCTGTGTTTTATAAGTTATGTTAAGGTTGAACTGTTATACCATAAATTTAAGAAAATTACCATGTTTTGTAAGTAAGGTATTCATCATTCACCAGATGTTAACTCCATCCCACATCTCATTTCGGTCTCGGGAGTATGTTCAAGATATTTGAACACGCAGCAAAACGCATAGTGCATTGTAAGCGTTCACAATGGCAGTTTGCTGCGAATCAAGTAAATCTAAATCAGTTCGCGTCTTACCATCAACCAGAGCGGCTCATAACCATAATTCATTTAGCAGTAATAATTATTTAGAGTGTTAGTGCTAAGTGAATCAAACCAATATAATTTGTCAAAATAACCAGACTTTATATACTTACCTATTTATTAAACTCAAGGGATTTGTAGGGGTCTCGCCGACCATAACATCGAGAAGCTAAAATCCTTTTCACTATTCGTTGCGGTTTAAAGTCAAATAATAATACTAGTAAGTATTGAAATAAAGAAGTCCGTTTTTCGTACACTTTAAAAAGTACATTTTAATCGGTAGATCATCATAGGATTCGGTTAGTTCCTCCGCTCTCTCCACTGAGAGCGGAGGAACTAACCACGAGACTGGAAGTGATGTCCCGACGCCGCGTCGAGACGTCGGCTTCAGCCAGTCAATTGAACAAGTAGGTACGTACGTACGTACGTACGTACGTAGTGCCTACAGATGTGGCGCTGAGAACCGGCGCTGGGAAACTACAACCAGCTTCGTCGACACCCGCGCCGACTACGTGACTGTACCTCACACAGAATCACTTACTTGTTTTAACTAATATCGTATCAAAAACATATTTATGATCATTTCCACTTGTCAAGTAGCGTCGCGACTAGCACACAAGAAGAAACTCGGGCTAGTACATTTTTGGAATATCCTTAATTTAATTAAAATAACAAATTAAATATTATCAAAAAAACACTGAAAATAACTAAAATAAACTAACCTCCTCGCGGCTTCATCAGTAAGATGCCTTCTTGTACGTACAGCGTATGCAGCCGAGCTTCATCTGCTAGCTAATGACTCAATATGAGTACCCCATTGCAACTTTGCATCAATATTTCAATCTAAGGAAGTAGTAGTGTCATGATCAACGCAGTCAAAAGCCTTAGATAGATCGTTTCCACACGGACAGGATGCCATTGGAGAACATGAACATCCATGTAGACAGACTGAGCACTCTTCATTGACATCGTCT
This sequence comes from Venusia cambrica, assembly GCA_951394065.1. Classification (NCBI taxonomy): domain Eukaryota; kingdom Metazoa; phylum Arthropoda; class Insecta; order Lepidoptera; family Geometridae; genus Venusia; species Venusia cambrica. The sequence continues at coordinate 337,090 of OX596056.1, forward strand.
GTCCACAAAGGTAGACATGTAGTCCCCGCAGGTCGCATTCTACTACAGTTGTGGTGAATGTGCAGTGCGGTGTAGTGTAGTGTAGTGTACTCACCCTGGTGTGGTGGTGTGCGTCGGGCGGCGTGTGCGTGTGCGTGTGCGTGTTCGCGTTCCGCTCGGCCGGCAGCGCCAGCGAGCGCGGCCTCGGCGTGGCCTCCGAGCCGGAGGAGGCGCCCGAGCACTCCGCCGACCCGCTCTCCGTGGCCTCCACCAGCACGAAGTCATCCTCGCCCGCCCAGGTCGTGTCCGATGACTCAGCTAAAATAACGATCATTTCATATAATGTCACAGGATGGACCTCATTTTAGGAGTATTCAGGGCAGCTACCAGTTCTTTAGTATCATCACCTTCATGTACCTGCCCGTTATCCCACACTAGGTGGGGTCGGCACAACACTCGTTCCCCAACTCCACCACTCATTCCTTTCTTACCCGTATCATCTCTCACACAATCTATCCCTCTTGTCTTCGGCCTACCTCTACGCTTATATCCATTCGATCAAACTCATATTCACATTACACACTTCCACATCGATGAACAAAACGAACTATGTATATATGCATTATCAGCTTTCATGGATACACATTATTGTAAACTTAAATGTTATTGTTTTGTGTAAGGAGAAATGTAATGAGGAAGGCTTTAAGGTGATAGAGAAAGTCATGAAACGTACGGTACAACACCAGTTTACTTACATGACGCAGACACAGTACAGTACAAGTATTCAGCCCGGCAACCCAGTAATGCGTATAATATTACCTACCTATAAAAATGTCGGAAACGACAGTGAATAACGTTTTGCTTTAATTATGCCAATAAAAGCCGGTCTCTGGGGGTAGGTTAGTTAAGGTTATCTCAGTGAACACATTACAATGCAAAGCAATAACTCAGGTGTACGAACGACAGATATGTCCGACTTCGAGTTATAAATGAGTGTAAATAAGTCCACTGTCGATATAACACGGGGCCTGTTTATTATAACGCGTCTCTAATGAACCGTGTTGCTTTGTGTCGTCGATCTTGGACGGACACTGAGATTTACAAACAAGTTTCACCACAGACAGACAGACAGCGTAATAAACAAAGGTAGCAAGCACTTCTGGTGCAGGAAAACTATCATGGAGTTACGTTACAAAGATACCGCGTTTCTGTGACGTCATCACTTGCGTAGGCTATGTACCTACCGACTACCGAGTGTTGCTCTGCTCTGATCTCCTTCATTCAATATGTGGACATTCATAGAGCTGTTTATCTATTACCGTAGGTGGAACCTGAACTAATTAAGAGATGATAAAATATTATCTAAACAAATCATTATTACTTATATATAAGAAAGTTATTCTATATGTTACATTTTCAAGAATAAATGGAATATGGCGTGGATATAGTGTAGTGTACGCCATGCCAAGAGCAACGCACTGCTTTTTATCCGGGTAGGTTAGTACAGTTTTGTAATATCATAAGTAGTCACGTGTATAAAATTGATATAATAATAAAATTATGAAAATGCTAGTACCTACTAGGATGTGGAGTCGAGCGTGTTCTTCGTGTATTAAAATACATATATGTATAGTTCGTCTTCGGCTATAACTGAACTGAAATGGTCAAAAGGCAATGGGCTGAAGCAATATTACGGCAATAGCGGTTCTGCAACAACAAATTGCATTGTTCCGAACGTAGACTGGTGCGTGTGTATTCTATTGTATTGTATTGTGTGTGAAATGCGCATTATGGTCGGTCACGTGACGATGCGCACCAACATCAACACAACACTCATATGTTCTGCTTCAGGGTGTTGTTTATTTACTTTCCGAGAGCCCCGTTCTCCGGATACTCTCTGGGTCTACATAGGTATATCTTATGAATATTTGTAGAGCATTGGAATCAGGCTTCAGAATCATTTGTGGTTCGCTTCTGATATTGCATTTTGTAGTACCTACATAATAGTGACTGAAATGACAAATCATTCGGAAAAGTTACGGAATAATTATTTACTGGCGGTGAAGTAGTTGAGTCAGTAATTTCCTTGAATTTAAAACATTATTGACAATGTTTTCTTATTCTCGAAGTTAACAATTTTCTAAATTTTAAATATTTAAAACATTTTTCTATCTCAAGATCTGATGAAATGTATTAGGTGTAAGGGAGATTATAGAAAAGAGCCCATCCCCTGCCATTCCTCGAACTCCCAGACGTAGGGTTCGCCTCCCGACGACTCGAAGTCATAGTCAGTTCACAGTTGAAGGTTGTGGGTTCGATTCCCACCGAGGCCAAACATTTTCTGTGATCAAAATTATGTTTGTGGTGTTGTATCATACGGTAAGTATGTATTTAAATATTCTATCCGTAATCTAATTCCCATATTACAAGCTACCTACGCTTAGTTTGGGGCTAATGACGCTGTGTGAAAATAATGTCGTGTAATAATAAGTATTTATAAAGGTGTGTGTTAGGGTTTGTATATAAATAAATGTAACATGTAACTCACCGGAGGATGTCGGATGCGTCTTGTGCGAGTGCAGCGCGGGCGCGGAGGCCGGCGGCGGCGGCGGCGGTACGGAGACCCGAGCCCCGGCCCCCGCCCCCCCCGCCGCGCGGGACGTCGCTGACGGCGGCGGCGCTCCCGCTCCTGTCGTGGGCAACACAAACACTCCCTTACATGTGCTGTTCTGCTCTCTTCTATCCCACGTACTCGTTTGTAGTACGGTAGGTACCTACCGTGTCATTGTGATAGTGTGCGTGTATGTTCTCGGCTTGCTCAGATCGCAATCGTAGGGAAGTGTCAACAAAACTTTACAAAGATTCTGAATCGAACGTGATCCAATACGTGGTACAAGTAAGCTCCAGCTAGTCCACCCGTCTGAGGATCTCAAGGTGAACTTACAGCGCGAGCCTCGGCTTTGGTGGGAAGTCATCCTAACTCCAAACACGTAAGCAGCGTAAGCACTTGCTCGCGATTCAGCCAAGCTAAAATCTACTTTATGTTCAAAACAGCATGCTCCAAGTTTGGTGAGAGTTGAACAATCCCCGAGTGCGCCGCGCGAGTGCGTCTGCGCGAGTTCGCCGCGCGCGCTTCGACACTTAATGAAGTCGAGCGCCGACATGGAACCAGATAAAGTTAACTCGTACCCACACAGTGTGCTGATAAGGAAGGGAGAGAGCTCGTGCAACAACTGGTGAGGTTTCCCCCATACACCTACATCGATACCTAACAATAACAATGCGATGGAGCTGAAGCTGAGCCGAGTGAGGAACACAAGCTCTGCTTTACGTATTACATACATTAGGTACCCAGTAGTCCTTGAAATGTTTGTTTGTTTGAAACGACCGCGACAGTGCGATGCAAAGTATACGTCGACAGTAGTATAGGTAGCTATAGGTAGGCAGAGGTATGTAAGTACCTACTCCTTCCAATTGTTTGACTGGAACGTTATTGACTAATTACTCGTATGTGCATTATCTAGTGTGATGGTGTGCTACGTCTATCCTAGGAGCTACTGACGACCTGCCCGCATCTGCACTGCACTGCACGTCTGAGAATACACAAACACATGACATGACACTACACCCCCACCCCCACCCCATGCACAATCAAAGCTTAGGTATTCAAATATAGTACCCTGTCTCTCCCAACACTGTTGAACGTACGAGTTAGTTTCGGGGCGACCTTGGAGCTCACTCTCCACTACGTCAGCCAGCTCTGAATCCAAACCTAAACAATATTTAAACTGTGACTATGTACACACACACAGTAATTATATAATCGTTGATACATAATGCGACAGTGAACTGTAGTTGAACATTTCATGGACTATGTATGTATGTATGTATGTACTACGAGGGGTGCTGGGGTGCTGTGCTGTAGGCATGGATACTAACGGCTGACTAATTATGATGGGAAATGAATAGCTACTGAACTAGGCGTACGCAACTTAACAACCTACACAAACATTCTCGTTTTACATAAGTAGGTAAAGTAAAGTAAGTATATTGTATATCTGATAATTACCTAAACATACTAATAATGATACAAAGTATGTCAATAGTAGGTATATTATTATGTGGTTACGTAACAAATGAGGCCAACGAGATAGAACAACTAACATTTAACCTTTGATTATAAAAAAACTGCGAAACTGATGTGAACTGAGATCTCTAGGATGCGTGCGTGTGTGTGTGTGTGTAGCTATATGTAGGCAGTGTTTTGTGTGTGTGTGTGTACAACAAAAGGTCTGCGCAACGTGTGGGGGGGGGGGTCGCAGGTCGCAAGTCACGAGTCGCAGGTCGCGGGTCGCACAATGACACGGTTTCAAACCATTACTCATCGGTCGATTACAAATGTATTTTATTCGACATTGTAAAACTAATCGACGTTGGCTTTGTTCTTCGTTTCTTTCACTGTCATTTCAAACTGTAAAACTAGTTCAAACCTCGCTAATTTTAAATCAACGAATAATTAGATTTTCAGTTGTTACAATTCATCATGATCATCAACGTATCGCAGTCCGCAAGGTGCGCCACTGAGCCCATCTTTGTCCTTTCTCATCCACTGTCTGCTCGCTGCTGTACGAAACAATACGCCCTACACCACGCTTGCCTAGACACGATATCATTTTATTATTATACATATACACAAAACATATGAATACGACTCACTTAATTACCCTTGAAAGAGCTCACAGATCGGTGCTCAAAGTCATGTTCCGCAAGCCGTTTAGATACCCTACTATTTCACTACACACTGAAACTCAAACACTGAGTGTTCGCCAGCTCTACCTCCAGCAAGTGATAATCACCTACCATAAGACTTTTCTGACTGAGCAGAAGGCTGCTCCCCCGTCTGTGAAGCGTCGCATTAGAATAAATGTTCCTGCTATTAAGACCTCTTTCGCAAGACGGTTTAAATTCTTTTCCTTTCCATTTATATATCGCATTGCTAGCAAACATTGTGAATTATCTTGCTCACTTTACGGCGTTAAGGAGAAAGTGAGAAAGTGGCTCCTCACCCTTGATTATGATGATACAGAGAGACTTTTAGCAATCCTGACGTGAATCCCAATAACTTTGCTCTTTGTTTCCCAAATATACACACACATACACACACACACACACACACACACACACACACCCCCCCCTTCTCACTGTCATACTCAGTAATTTTGTTTTTAATTTAATTTGGTTTTGCCCTGTTAGTAGCACAAGTCTTTTGGTAATTCTTTAAATAGACTCCCGCGGCACAGGCTAGCCCTGGTGTGGGGTCCTCTGGTAATTTTATAATTGATTTAAACTTATTGGCAATAAATGAATTTGAATTTGAATTTGAATTTGACAATACAAACCAGATAAGTTAAAATATCAATAGTTGTCTACAAGTAACTGCATATTGTAGGCTGCGTTGGGATCGTGACGCAGTAAGTACGGACAGTATAGGTAGGTAGGTACCTGTACTGTGTCACACACACACACACACACACACACACACACACACACACAGACAAGTACAGGCGAGGACAGACCACGCACCACCAACTACTACCAGACCGGGATCATGACAATATTACGAGCACCTATGTACCTACTTCCACGCCTACGTAGCACACCCGCTTTGGTGTGCTACGAGGAATGCCTCAATGTTGGCGACGACACGACACCGACCGATGATGTCGTGCTCGTGGTTAGTGGCTGAAGCTGGTTCACTATCACTACACTACTCTTGATACGATGTAGGTATTTTGTCAGTTGTGTGGTGAAACTCACAGAGTGCCGGGGCACGCCTCGATGTAACTGTTTAGATGTGTTTGTCTACAGTACGTTACTCATGTCTGTTGACGTAGTTAGTGATACTCAGGATTACGATACGATAGCGTGAGCGGAGCGGAGAGTATCCGTGTGATGTGTATCCGCGGAGATAGGTTTATTACACGAATACAACATTAGATATTAATCAATGAGAACTGATGCGCTTGGCGTACAGCTCATCTGGCTTCAACTTATGATAAGGCCGAGGGTGGAAGCGGACTCCACCCGGAATCCTCGACAGACTGCGGAAACTTACCTCTAAATGCTGGAGACAGAGCCAAGCTGAAGCAAAGTCCTACCACTAACCGAACAAGAACAATATTGTATTCCGCTGGGGCTCAAACCTGGGACCTCTGAATCTGACACCGGTGGCGAACGACTAGACCACAGACGGAATCAGAGCTAGTGTTTTAGATATAGATAGTGTTAAATGTGTAGTAGGTGTAGGCGGCCGCTAGCGCGAGTGACGCAGTGGAGTGGAGTGGAGTGGAGTGGAGTGGAGTGGAGTGGAGTGTGTGTAATGTAGGTACTCACTGGTGGCGGAGGCGGAGGCGGTGCGCGGTCGCTGCAGGAACGGATGGTTGAAGAACACCTCGAAGGGCATGCGCTCGCGAGGGTTGCGACGCAGCAGCCCTATCAGCAGCGCGCACAGGTCGGCGCTCGTGCCGCCCGGCATCCTGCAACCAACCGACCAACCAACGTGCACTCACTCACTCACTCACTACCGCACCTCGCTAACACCTTGACACCCTCGGTGACATCCGAATCCACGAACACTCACATATTCATATGAATGTCCTATTCAGATATATGTGTTACGTGTTCTGTCATTCATTAACGTTTCTAACATGTTATTATAATATACGCTAGTAGACAATCGAGCCAGTGTCGGATTTACTATTCGATTTTAGGTCGACTAATCTTATTCAAATGAATGCCTTGTTATTTTAAAACAAACGTTAATTTAAGCAATTGTCCTACGTTTTAAAGTTCACATTGTAATTAGTACTTGGCATTGATCTTTCTTACGAAAGTGGCGATATTTAAATGTTCGACCTACCGTATGATTTAAAAATAAAATCTATAAATAAGTCTGTTTAATAGCAATTTAATCTATAAAATTAATTAATGTTGAGATAGTAAATATACTCTGCCGTTTAACGCAAACGACCTTCTGAATAGAAATAAAGCTGCTATTTACTGTTTATCTTCTTGTTATCGAATAACAAAACTTATACTTTAATGTGAACTCGACAAAAACTACTAAGATCTGACCATCAAATAGGTACACGGTAAGAGTAGTTAACCATGATTAAAAACGTTTAGTGTATTCAAACAAACAAAGGAAAATGATAGTAATTCCACGAGCACTAGCGATGTCACTCGTACATAGACGCGGTATCCGTTTCATCGATCTTTACCTTTACCTTTCCTAGGTACACCTATATAGGTACCTACTATAAAGACGTACATTGCTAAATCGTCAGAGTATAGGCGACCATATGCTTACACTCGACGAAGTAATTGTTGATATTAGTCAGACAAAAAAATTGCGAAGATAATAAAACTAATAAATAGACACGTGAATAAAATGAATTAGCGTTCGATCCTCGTTCATCCAGTCGAGGATTACAAACAAACAGAGACAACCGTTTCGCGACAATAATTATGTACAATCTAACTGAACACTTATTAAAATATCTATTGTATTATGTCCTGTAATGATAGAGGGAATGTTCTAAATAAAAAATAGTGTGTTACTAATCCACATTTTAGGTGTAGGTATATAATGTTTCGTTATGTTACTATTTCACACAAAAACGAGTGATCCAGATTGAGCACAAACTGAAACTTCATACGAATGTAGAATACAATAAGGTGAAACATGTATTATTAACTAGCATTTGGCAGTGTTCCCCATGACATAAGTACACTATCTAAAGAGTAGTAGAGCCCCTTGAGAAAAGGGCTCGTCCGGGGAAGTACTACCACCATACCTATTTCAGCCGCCGAGCAGCATTGCTGTGTTCCATTAAGGGTATGGTTGCCGGTGAAATTACGGACACGAGAGGCTTTACACATTTATGCCTCATGTTGACTGGCGCAATGCAGTGCCGTGTAGGCTATGTCCTTTCTGGATGTGACCTACGAAATACGGCATTGTTATAGGCAAGAGATGCACTTAGCGTCAGGTCTGCTACTTGCTTGTCACGTCTTCTACCTAGTTGTATAAAAATATAACTATGTATCCATGGTCTTTTTTAAACTTTCGCGATTAGAACAGATATATACCCGTTTCTCGAATTAAAATTATATGTATCCATGTCAGATGTTTACTCTTAAAAAGGTAACAAACAGAGTTACTTTCGATAATGTATCTATTAAATTGATCCTTTTATCGTTAAAAAGTTATTCAAATGATTATACGCAGTTACCCATCGGGTCGACGCCGCCTGAACTAAACTATATCAAACACATAGGTACTGGGTGGGTGGGAATGTTGTTAAACAAATAAACAAGTAGGTATGTAGGTAGGTAAGATGGACTTCTTCTTTTTGAGGAAGTCGATTCAAAATTAAGTTAAGTGTAAGTGGTACTTAATCAAAGTTAAGTGGTACCATTATTTGCATTCTCAATGGAATTTAAGTTTGATATGCAGTCGTTCAAATAATTGGGAAATAAATCAACTGTGGCCGACTGACCTGACACACTTTAGCTGTGTTTATAATTATCCACTACATTACTTGATACCTACTATACAATTGATACTACAATCACGTACTTAGATAAATATAGTTGCAGTACGATCCTAGCTACAGAAGTCTCCATCTCCATTAAAGGTCATATTATATATAATTGAGCTGATTTCACCTTATATGAGTGAGCACAGTTATACCGAGCCGAGCTTGTAACAAAAGACAACATGTGACCTCTGTACCTATCTGTATCTCTACTGTACCTACACTACACTACACTACACTATACACACGGTAGCTACAGTACAGTACAGTACAGACTACCGACAAGCACTAGCAGGTGTGGGTGTGACCGACTCACTTAGGCTGGAGGTCGACGCTGTTCTCGTAGAAGGCCTTGAGCTCGTGCGGGGTGGTCGCTTGGAAGGGAGCCTTGCCGGTGAGGCACTGGTACACGATGGTGCCCAGACTCCACAGGTCTGCTTTGGCGTCGTACTTCAACGACATTATCACCTCGGGCGCCTGAAATTATACATCTATAAGGACCAACGTACGCTATACAGGGCCAGTCGTACACTACCAGAAGAATACGAACAAACTACTGAGTTCTAAAACGTTATACGCCATCACCTGTTTGTTCTGCGTTCGCAGAGATCTGGATTCAGAGCTAATCTATCGCAGCAGTGGACTGCCTATCGGTGGTCAGTGGGACCTTTGGCGGTTATGGAAATAGGAAAGCTAATATAATACTACTCTAATTAGATCTTACAAGCATTGCATTTATAAATAGATCAGTTGTTCACGATATGTCTCACCTTTGTAAATTCTCGTCATAATTAGAGCATTTAGTGCGACTTCTACAGCCGGAACATCGCTCTGTTCTGTAGGCTGACTTGCAAACCGATTCATTGCAGATAAGTATAAAAACGCTTTAGAAAATGTAAGAGCCGCCAATCTTATTGTAAGGGCGAGCACGCAATCGTTTTGATCTAATAGGTACCTACTTACTCGTATCGTATCACGCCACGCACCGGTAAATGTAAAGTTTCCGATTGCAGACTTGTGCGGCAATTACATTTCTCACTCTTGATCAGAGTAGAGACGAGATTACACGAAATAATAACAAAACGTGAACATTTTAGATTAATTCTTTAAAAAAATATCTTAATAGGACTACAATACATTCTGTTAAAAACGTCTATACTATAAAATGTGTACGAATTAATGTTTTAATGTTTTGACGCTGAACTTAAATATAACAACACATCGACAGTAAATTTTGATTTCCAACAAACTATTTAACGACAAGTCAATGATTACATCTGGCATTTTATTTGCCCAGTTATTGGCAATATATATTGCCCTGTGATAGGCAATGGTTAAATATTTATTTTATTTAACTCATGTTTTCCCAGTTCCCACGGGTGGGCAACGGTTAAAGTAACTAATAGACTCACGACTTTTTTCCCTTCGAGGATTCACCTCTGATCACTACGGGCAACGGGTAATAACTTTATAATACGTACAAAAATGGCAATAACAGATTAAAATGAATATACCAATAGCTTACCATGTACATCGGTGATCCGCAGAGCGTGACAGCCATGTTGCCTTCTTCCAGGAACCTTGCGAAACCAAAGTCCGCTGCAATCAATGTATAGCATTACATATTACACATTACAATTATACTCCTTTCATGCAGAAGTACACGTCAACTCAACACTTCTGGGAAGGTTTTAATATTAAACGTGGTGTAAGAAAAATGTGTTCACTCTATGTCGGGGGGGCACCAGCACCACCAACATTTGACAAAAGAAAAACAAGTCGATGCTCCAATCTCACTGCACTGGTTCTGGGAAGTCGGTGACCAATTCAATGATATTCGATAGTGAAGTGAGTGAGGTGAGGACGACAGCTGATAAGACCTGCTGCTGTATGTACTGCGGTGTTGAACATAATGCTACTCGTATGTATTACAATGAGCACCCAAGTCGCTGGCATTACTATTACTATCACTCGTAAAACAATGTTACAGTTTATTGTAGACAATCCAGACACAGAGGAACGTAACATTGTGATGGGATTCCGAGCACAAAGTGAGCTGATCTCTGCACCGCCGCGTCGTCGTCGCAACTCCTTGCTGCTATCGCATCACCTACGAGTATGTGCATCGTCATTCGTTGCTTGTATCGCTATCGAGTATACCTACCGTTACTGCATACTCATGTCTATATCAAACATGTCATGATAGACGCATCATGAAACCAAGAGCGATGAACCAACCAATTTTGAGTGTCATCTCCGAGGCGTGCGCGGTGCGAGGCGGCGCCACGTTGTGCGTGAGCAGGATGTTCTGAGGCTTCAGATCGCGGTGCACGATCCCCTTGGCGTGGATGGCGCGCATGGCCTCCGCCAGCTGACGGAGGAACAGCCGGATCGTGCTCTCGCTGAGCAGACGGTTGGCTTGCAGGTAGTCTGCCAGGTCACCGCCGTTGCAGTACTGTGGACGATATCATTCACTATCATCTACTTTTGTCTTGGATGGTGATTGGTTGGCTCGTGTTGACCGGCTAACCACATTAACTAAATGGTAGGAGCCAGCAGCCAGGGACTGGGTCATCATTTGAAACGTCCGTTCCCTTCCGTGGTCAGATAAAGCTGCCAGCTGGGGAAAATTTTAGTCACATTATATTTGGTATTTGACTTATTTCATAATTTTACAAAATGTCCAAAGGGCCAGATTATCTGTCCGGAATCATTACGGGTACGCAACCCCACAGTACCACAGTGTACTGTCACACTCAACATTCTTCCGTGACATTAGTATTCCCTTCTCTCTTTATCCCCACATCCCGCACAACAGTCATGAAGCGGCCTGGGCCTTGATGTGGAGGCAGAAGACGTGTTGGACCGACGACCCCACCAAGTGTGGGATAACGGGCCGGAAGATGATGATGATAACAATATCTTATCATCTTTTTGGTTGTAAAGCATAAGTCTTATCTGTTTACTAGCCTTCAGGTTCAGTTCAGTTCAGTACCTACCTGTACCTACTCTTTACGATTTTCAAACAATGACGTAAGGTTCGATCAATATCTATTAACCTCTAACATAGCTCATTACTTTAATACAGCTCCAGTAAAGTGTATGGAACCACAGAGTACCCAAACCTCTACGATATATTATTTTGTGTTCGAACTCTGTACTGAACGTTTCATAATTTCATTCGATTTGCTTAGAGTCAGGTACCTACTTATATTATTTCTGTTTAGTAAGTAGGTATATTATGTTTACGGCCATATACGAGATTAGTGTACGTTTTGTCACGGCGATTCCAATAAAAGCGTGAATCAGATACGTTTTATCCGTCCGTATTCTAGTACTAAATGCAATTATAATTGTTGTGTTTCGGCATTTAGAGGTAAGACAGCCAGTTCCTCAGACTGTTGAGGATCCCGGGTGAAGTGCTCTGCCACATTCAGCCTCATCATCATTAGAAACCAGGAGAGATGAAGGTGCTTAAAGCTTCGCCGTCATACAATACAATTCTTAGTTTAATCTAATCAGGGTAGGTATATCTGGCATGGAGCGTCACATTTACCATTAAATATTCACTTCTGATAATGGTTTTTATATAAACATACGTGTTTTTTTATCGAATACCGGCAGATACTTATATACTTATTTTATAAAAATAAGACTAAATTAGAAATTTATGAAAAAATGAAATATAATATTTAGTAATTTATGCAGTGGGTTGTTATCAGGCTTGATTCACGATAAGCTCGTGTACTACCAGCAATCTTATCATTGAGTGATAATAGGTATAAGTGTCAGTGAGTTATGTGCTCTGCTCTACAGAGTTAGTGCGTGCGCTCGGCACTCGGCAGGTATCGACTCCTCGCTTCTGTTGGCACATACCTATTGCTAAAGTGTCATCTGGGTGTGACCATCATGCTAAAACATCTTTGTCTGCTCGCTTTGGCAGCGGTTGCGTAAGTATTCACTATTATATTACTATTTATATCTGAGAATCCATCGGTTGGACTGTGAGCGGATTTGTAATCTTAATCGCTTCGGTATGTAAAAGACAAACGTCAACCATTCATAGATCGATACGAGGATTCAGATCAATTTCAGTTCATTTAATGAAACCGGCGATATAAGTCTCCACCAAGACTGATGGGGGGGGGGGGGGGGGGGGTTTATCAAGTCTCAACGCTCAGCAGGGGGCATACATTGCAGTGTTGAAAGTACACAACCGTACGCTTTCAATACTGCTGCTCATTTTGTAGCCTACGGAGGTCCCGCCCCATTGGGTCATTGGGGATTTACCTTTCGAACATTAGCCGGCTTGTACGAGATCGATGAGACGACAATTGATGCAGAACTAAGTCATAGTTTCCCCGGTATAGTGTACACTTATCAATCTTTATCTAACTTAATATTATTACCCAAGTACGTTTTTAGCGTCACCTTGCAACGATAAAGCTATTACGTACCGTTTTTAGATATCAATTTTAATCGGAAGTCACATGCTATTTTCAGGTTTGTGGTAGCGCAGAATGACGAATTCAATAATATTCCAGTAGAAAATGACAATCAATTTCCGCCGGAAGATCATTCCGAATCTGAGGGAAGTATTATTGAAGGAAGCGGATCAGGAGTGTTAGAGGAACCAGTCGATGCCACAACACAACCCAGTGTACCACTCATTGAAGATGTTCAGAGTCACGTAGCGACGGTCGGTGACCTCCCCACTCCCGTGGACACGTCGTGCCCAAACAAATGTGTGTGTCATACAGAAGGTGATCCCGATCATTTCGTCGTAGACTGTTCTGGATACGAGTTAACTGAATTTCCGTCGCCGATTGACACCAAAACTACAACTCTAAACATTCAAAATAACAAGTTGACTGAAATCCCGAAAGACATATCAGCACTGAAGAATTTAAAAGTATTGAATGCTAACAACAATTCAATTATGGATCTGGCATCTGGTGTAAGTATTAAAACTATGTTTCCAAACAAAGCAGCTGAAGATAATTTATATTTATTATTTATATAGAATGAACCCTGCGTTGACCGGATCTCTCAAGATATCAAACAGTACCGCTTCTGTGGTTCGTCTACCGGTGCCGGATCCAGAGGTCACCGGGTTCGATCCCAGTGGAGTATAATACATTCCTAAATTGGTTGGTGGTAGGACTTTGTTTAAGTCCACCTGGCTAGCTACCACCACCTTACCAATAAAAACATTTAGAAGTAAGATAGTCAGTTCATCAGTCTGAGAGAACCGGGTGAAGTGCGCTTCCACCTTGAGCATTATCATAACTTGAAATCAGTACGCCGCACTGTAAAAAAATACTTACATATATATGTATACATAAATAATGGCAAATATGTATAACGATTTCAAGGTCTATTTTATTATTATAATGTCTCGATTTCCCATTTTCAGTCAATCAGCGAACTACCCGAACTCCAAACTCTGAAGTTGGCTAATAACAAACTGATAGAACTTCCAAAAGACTTGAAAAACAGTTTCGGACTTACCAAATTAGAAGAACTAGATTTAGGAGGCAACGACATGAGAACGGTATGCATTGTTTTTCAAATACAACTTGGTAGCCTGGTGCTAAGTTCAACCGCCCTGAGAATTAATATGATAACAGTAGTAATATAACCTATTTTCATATATTTTTCACCATGATGTTAGGATATAGGGTGGGGAAAAATATTTTTGGACCAACATATAAACTTCTACTTCCTAAATCTGTAGAAGAATATTAGCCTGTAACCAGCAACTATACATTCAGTTTCATTATTTTCCCTTATTTGTGCGCTATCATTTGTACTATTTTCTCCTTCTAACCTTAGAGCTGGTCTGTTAAAAGCGATAAGCGATAGGGCCCATTGTACGTATACAATGTTACCTGATGTTTTTATTATTAGATGTAATTTTTTATGTACAATAAAGAGTTATTCTACTGTATTCAATTTATACCCAAAACCAAACCAGAACTAATGCAATGCAGGCAGACCAGAAATATGTATAATATTCGCACTTTCCCTGACGAGTCTTATTATCTTAGTTTTAATCTGTTTCAGTCGCTGACCAAAGAGACTTTTTCCGGCTTTAATGCTCTTCGCACGCTGACTCTGCCAACAGCAACAACGGAATTAGTGAATGACTTGTGCAGTGCTTTGAAAAACAGTCTAGAGTCCGTTTGCACTGGATCGTGCAAAGACAAATCTTACGAATGTCCCGATGCACCGGCCCCCGCGGCTGCCGATGAAGATTTATTATTAGCAGTTCTACCAGGACTTATTGCGCTGTCTGATTTTGGAAGTGGCAATGTGGATCCTTTACAAAGTGTACAAACAAAGGAAGAAATAACACCATCAAAAGAAGAACCACTTACTAACGATGGCACGACTACTTTGAAAACTGGCCTGAACGATAATACTGCAGAAATAAGGGAGTTAGTAAGAACTGCCGTAAACACAGCTGAATCAGCGGGCATTTCACCCATGAGCACTATCATAGAAGCATCGCAAGGAGTCGGAACATCGATTAGTGGAAAGGATGAAAAGGCTTCAGATATATCAGTTGGCGCTACAACATCAGAATCTAAATCGGGAGGAGTAGATAAAAGTGTGATCGGTATAATAGTAGCCGGAATGGTATTGGTCGTGGCTGGTATAACTATCAAAAAGAACTGGAGCTCACTTAAAAACAGGTTTAGTTCCACCCCAAGGCCAGCTAACGATCGCACACCTAACACAAACGGAACCACTCCGGAAGAAGTCCCATTGCAGGACAATAAGTCCCCTGTGTAGACTACATTAGATATTGTATCGTAACTAGAAATTAGTCATTTTATTACATAAGCTAAGCGATTTAAAATTTGTGCTGTGTGAACGTTTTTGATCTGACTGTAAAAATATTTATGAAATATTAACTGTCCAAACTATATTTAATATGACAAAGCGTTGGAAAGTTTGACTTGCAGTTAGGATTTTGTATGTAGATGTAGATTTAAGAATGTGAAAAGATTAGAACACAGTAAGTTTCATTAAGAAATTAATAGTTTACCAAGTTGAGTACTAAATTAAACTAAGAGTGAAACGATTAGCAGTTTTGTTTCATGCTTGATAAACTTTCGGGCCGATCGATAAGTATGTATTTATTACCATGATATAAATTATAACATGCATATTCTTAAATTTTGTACGTTTTAGCATTAGTTACAAATATTTTGCAATAAATCCAGTTAAATAATAAAACGTATTTGAACAGTTACACCGCACCGTACCTAAGATGATCAGAATGATGGTTGTCGTGTCAGACTGACAGAGCACCAGCCTGCTTGAGTTGAGTGTACCTACTATCTATGTAACCGTATTGATACACCGCAAGTGTTATTTAATTAGTAACGGTCACACATATAACGAGGACACGCTGCCTTTGCCGCATGTTTACGATTGCGAATCTCAAGCTTCCTATTTACCTACCAGTAATGACCATCGAAATAATAATCTAGTTATCATAAAGTAAAGAATGGAATCACCGGCATTATACATAGCCCCGCCTCGCCGCCACCGGCCTTAGCAACAACTGGTTAGATAAATGTTTGCCGTTCGCACATTGTTTTGTATAAATGTTGAGTTAGCTCTTGACCTAGGCTTGTCTAGTTGTAGGCGGAGCAAGGATGAGATGTTGGATGGAGCGAGCTTGCTTCCCCAGAAGGCTGTGCTCTCCCTCTCCCTCTCCATCGCACTCGCACTCGCACTAACGATAGAGCAGGAGGTGGTGCTGTGCTGGAGCTAGCCAGGCGGATCGTTCAGCCGTAACCGCTAGCAAAAGCACTTCGGTGCACCTATATTTTGATATCAGAGGGAGTTTAGAAGGAAATGTGTATTTATTACCTTGAAAGTACCACCCAAATCAGAATTACACTTGTAGCATATAATGGTGGAAAGTGCTTGGATTACGGGTACTGTTACTATGTTTGTTGTGCTAGCAACTTCAACTGTTCCGTTAGCTAACCGAGAAGTAAGTAAGATCGCTCACTTGTGATAAGACGATCTTTCGAGTCGTCGACGTCGTGTTGTGTTGTATTGCATTGTTTGTTTGTACCATTAAGGAAAAGATACAACACGCCATGAGTGTCTCATCACACATCGGTCTCCGCGTGCGGGTCTTCAGCCTGAGCTAAGACAAACACGTTGTGGCGTACATCCCTACTGACTGTAGGTACAGAATAAGTTTCAACAAGTACTTTTTGATCAACGAACAAGAGTGAATCAAGTGCAGTGCCCTCGTTCCACTTTTACGTAGGTACATATTTTACGCGTAGTAGTGTTTTGAATTAAAGTGAAAACCTTTATTGTATTTAATGTTTTATTTTTATAGCGCGTCGGCATTTCACTATGATTTTTGAGCCATGATTTACAAAGTAGTATGGAGATAAAACATTACACATGTGTGTGTTTGAATTCTTTTATATGAACAGGTACGTTCATATAAAAGAGTTCAAACATACACAAAGAAACAACTGCACACCAACTAGGTGACGCCGCCGCCGCCGCCGCGGGCGCCAGTGAACAAAGCAACCTGAATCGGTAAATCCGTGACCCGTGACACGCGTACCTTGAAGGTTCGAGCAATAATTTTATTTGATACATACCTACCTACGAGTAGAATCTCAAAATAAAAGTTTCATTCCTATTTCTCCGGTGGTATTTCATTGAAAGCGAACGTTCGAAAATATATAGCTGTAGATAGGTACGTTATCTACACGCGCACAAGCAAATGGATATAGAAAGCTGTAATTTCCGTTACAGCGCTTTCCACTAAAGTTGGGTTAGCGTTAGCAAGTACTCGTAGGTAGCTATCATTATCACAACGTCTCGTCTCACGCAGATGCAGATGCGAGTGAAACCTGCCCGGGACGGGACGGGAACGGGACTGACGCAATCATTTACACAGATTTATCATGATATTGCACACTCGTCTTATTCATGATAGTTTCGTATCGAATCCTCTTGCACATGCAGGCGAGTGTATGCAACATTATATCTAGTGTATAATAATGCATGCATTACGTGTAAGCAACCCAATAGAGTAATCAATTGTTTTATTCCCCAGGAGTAACTAGAGTGTAGCAAGCAACAGTTACCTATCTACGAGTATACCATACCATCACAAGGAAAGGAACATGTACCTTCCTATCTAACTATTGCATGTTACGGAAAGAATTACCTTTTTTTGCTTATCAGAGTACATGGTTGGAACATTACCTGTAATGGTTGGGTACTTTGAGTAGTTAGAGGGTTTCAGCAGAGAGGAGACGGAAACGTTTGCTTCGTAGTAGGCGGTTAATAAAACTATATTTTTGCTGCCATTTTTAACCAACGATTGTTACAATTTTTAGAAATAAGATTGTATGTACATATATCTATCTATAATGAGAATTAAAAATGTGGTGTATGTAGTGTGCCAATGAATATTATGTGTTTACTAGAAAGGTCTTTTTTGACAAGTCCTTAATTCGAGGGGAAACCCCTACTAGGTGGCCGAACTCGATGCTTAGGTTAGGAGGGCTCTGGTATGTGTGGCACGTAACGAGGCCACCTTACTTTACGTAGTATGTCTGCAAGCAGGAATGCTTGGGAGCAGACCTTGGTCCGTCTCCACCGCTGGCCGAGAGAGGTCATGCCCAGCCACAGTGACCACGATCCACCACACAAACGATGAATCCAGTTGTAATAGTTTCTCTCTTCTGGAGAGAGAGCAGCACCGCCACTCCTCTGTCAGGTGAATACCTCGCCTCGCCGCCGCACGGGCAGGCGCCAGCCACAGCGTCCGGTCCCTTCCGAGGCGACCCTATTGCTGGGTCCACCTTGCCTCATTACGACGTGCCCTCTGCTGTTTCAGAATAACATGTAGAGAGGCCCTCTCCAGTGTTACAGTGTTGTGACAGAATTAAACGGTACACCGGAACCCCCTATCCGCAACCTGGGGACGCGCCACATAGGAGTACCCTGCCCACTGAGATTCTCTATACCCAGCGGGTTAGTGGGCCTTGTACTGTCAAGTCTAGTCTATATCGTAAAAAAACTTAAAAGTAACCTTGAGATTACCAACAGCATATCTATAATTATCAAACGAGAAAGTAATGCTCTAGTGTAGTCTAGTTAGTAAGTCTTGTAGCTATTTCTGTCCTTTTCTTTCATTCCCAATATTTATTTGTTTCGGTATGACCGACGCGTGCCGATGCAACTTTGACCTTACAGTTGTCAATTCTAAACGTGAGCCAATCAAATTCTTCTTTTGCAATAGAGCAAAATATTTAGGTACCTATAGTTTTACAGTTGTACGTGGATGTACAACACAACACAACACAACACAGCACAGTAATGTACGCATCCTTTCCATTAGACGTACAATATTGGAACCACCGACAGAGGATGGAATTTACATAATATAGTTGTACTGGAGACAGATAATGCATCAGAAACACAGCTTCCCTACATCGCAGTGGATGCTCACAGATAACCTAACCTATAAAGACAAGTAACTACATAGATAAGTATAGCATTAAAGATACTAATTATTTGAAAGCTGGTTTTGCCAAGTAGTTTAAGGAAAACATAATTTAACAAAGAGTTATACCTACCTACTATTAAACACTGAATGACTGCAATTCAGTGCTTAATATAACTCAAAATAGTTTTAGTAGCTCATTATTTAACCTTCGCCTATTTTCCAACACGCGCGTGGTGCTTTATATAATAAATCGATTTAAAATGCTAAATAGATCAGCTTGGTAGAAACAAGTACAGTCGTCGGTAGTCATATAACTAGGAACATTACGCTACAACTCGAGTACGACGCACAACCGTTCAATGTTGGTATTTCCGGGCTGGATTTTTTATAACATTTTGCGGCTACGTAACATATTATAGATGGAAATACACATATCTGTAACACACTGCTGTGCAGATCATATTAATTTACGGTAGAACAAAAACACAATCACCACTTTTTCCCTTTCAAGGATTCACCTTTGTTTACTACTCACGAGGATCTCCTGCTAGGGGAAATCAGGGTCACGTCCACGTCAACTTGCGTTCGGCTCATGTCCACGGCAAATATTTGTTAGAAAAGAATCTATTAATTTTAAAGTACGTAAATTGGGGCTATTCGGAACATTTTACATGGAAAAAACAATTTATCTTGAAATCTAATAAGTTGCAACGCTTAGATTTATATATATATATATATATATTTAAAAGGGCTGTTCCAAATATCGTCAATTTGGGGTTACTTGGAATATTGGAATTTGACCACGGATCACGGCTGTGTACTGATTTAAGATGGTAAAGCGATATTTGGAACTATGAAAGGGAATGTTTCCTTTGCTTTAAAGTGAGTTTTGTATGGTTTTAGTAAAAAAAAAGACTATATTTTAATTTGAAATGTTTTATACAAAAAAATCTGAATCGCGACTTTGAGGCTAGTCTATCTAAAGTTACTTATCCCATAAACAAACACCGGCTAAGATAGGTGATATTTGGAATTTAAGGGTCATTTTTATTTTCATGAATTATGTAGGTATGCTGTTTCATGAAATAAATGTTTAATTGTACTACATAAGCCAAGCTCTAAACTAGGTAAGTAATCAAAAATTTTTTTTTAAGAAAAACAATCCATAAGTACTACAAATAATACCTACTCGACTCGAACAGCTTTTTCAAAATTTTCGTTAGAATAATTTTGGTAAAGAGTGTATGTACTGTGTGGATTTGCCTTTTCTGGTACCTTTATTACCTATATATTATTTACCTATTTTTTTTATAAGTTCGGTCTATGTTTCCTGTAGGTACCAGGTACATTATCATTTTTTATCATCTATGATAGAAAATTATACTCGTAATAAGAATCTTGCCTCCCCTTAAATATGGTCAAAAATAGCAATCGGAGCTATTTAAAACTGATACCCAGAAGCTTTGTAATTTATTTACAGGTATAGCAGGGGCTAATTGGAATGATGTTCCGATTAACCCCAAAACTTATAAAAAACCTAATATTCATAAAAAAAAAACCGTCTAAAAAGAGCTAGAATCAAATGAAACATACTAGTTAAATCACAATAAAACGCAGATAAGCATGATATAACGCATTATTTACGTACTTTCAAAAAACAAGCGTTTCGACGAAGAAGTTACAACACATACATTTTACCGCTCTTGGCAGTGGTCGCAAACAATATGTGTTCAACTGGTTGTGAGAAACGCTAGCAACCTCAATTTTTCACAGTAAAATTGACAAAAGTCATAGTGCTACCATATTACGACGAAAATGTTTTACCATTACTGGATAAAAAGATAAAAGCAATAAAATCTTATAATTTCATAATTCCGAATAGTATAACTCTTCCAAAAAAACCCAGTTTATGGTAGTATTTTTTGTTCAAATAATAATGTACAATTACCTAAACTAACTATTTACAAGGAAGCAGTCGGATAACCAAAGGACCGTTAAACGTTAACAAACGGTCTAACAGGTAACTCAACTGTTCAAGACCAGTACCAGACGGAAGCGTGCCCACGTTTAATACCTATATTTAACGGCCTATATATATAGTTCCTCAGATTAGCAACTCAACGCAACTTTACTCTAGTTTCGAACTAAGATATAGTAATAATAAAGGTGAGATTGCTGTGCGCTCAACCACGGCTCTTATGACCACCAGATGACAGAAATATGCGCGTATTTACCTATACGTTTTGTTTTTTTTACGGTAAAACAAATATGAATTTTTAAAATCTAAAACACAGACCGTCTACTGTATACCGTGTTTATTTACTGTACAAAGTGTCAAGGCCTAATTGGGCGTATTTATTGAATGGCGAACATTTTTGGTACAAATTAGAGTCAACTTTGGATTTTTTTTTTCTACAAAATTTTATGTTATCGTGTTTTCGAAACACAAGCGTTCTATCATCAATCCTGAACTATAACATAATAATATTAATTTCAAAGTAAATGCTACAGTATTGAGGAAGATATGATCGCTGAAGCTAAGCCATTTCACATACCTGCCTAATAACGTCTCACTCAAGAAGTTGCTGATTGTTGTCCGAATACGCAGCTACCGATGTAAATGTGTTTAGTTTATTATTAACATGATCATGGCTACAATGTGTTTGTGATATTACAACACGCGCCGCGCCGGTGCTGTACGTACCGCTATAGTACCTACAAGTTTCACACGTGGACAATTGAGATCAGTACAATTTCACATTTGCATTGTTTTATCTCAATATTGTGAATTTCAATTGAAACGAAGCACTGCACTGCCCTGCACACTGCACACTGCACGCGCCGTTTCACGGCTTTGTTTATAAACTTCAACATCGCAAAGTTCTGGCGGCATCGTACATGCAATAATTTTACTATGTAATCAATACCAAAATATAACAGTTGAGACCTATTGGTGTTTGTTGTAATAAACACAAATGTTGAAAATGAGTGGAGTCATCGTCCGTGGCAGTCACGTCAGCGACGTAGATCGCACGACTCGAGGAACCAATGTGGCGTGGCGTGGCGTGCCAATGAACTTGAGTTTGGCTTTGGTCGCGATCGCGATCGCGATGAGGGCAAACATTGTTGTTTCAGATTCTTAGCTGCATCTGCGTTGGATAATATCATTATACCTAACTAGATCGTGGTACCGATATTTTGTATCTGTAAAAAATCCTATGCTCCTACAAATGTTTTTAAAAGTAGCTTTAAAAAGTAAACGAAATGTTCTGTTGGTGTCGGATTATGAAGTTCTGCGCAGAATTGTACCTATTTGTATCTGTGTACCAGTGTGTGTCCCACGAGCCACGTGGAGCCACGTGTCACCACCGCCGCGCCCGAGACACGTGTAGTGTAGGTAGGTGCTACTATTATTGCACGTCGCAGTCGCAGTCGCAGCAGACACTCTGTCGTCTGTGGCTCCGGCCATTCGTTATCCAACAAATGAGATCAGCTCAATGAGTAGCTTGTTGGTATTAATACAATGGACGAAGCCCGCCTACCGCGACTCTATGCACAATGTCAAGTTAACTAAGTAAGTACTTAGTTAGCAAATAATGTATGGTTTAAATGTCCCAAGGTCTCCCGTTCATTAGATAGGTAGGTACCTAGGTACTGATTGTATGAGACCATTGCTCTCTACGAGGTACGTAGTGTAATCATCAATACATGAACAGCAATAAGAGGCGTGCGAGTGATAACGTGGCTTTCGGGCTAAACATGTTGCGATAAAGGGGTTAGTAGAGCACGATCGTGCGATTCCGCTCGCGGCGATCGGTTCCAAGTCCTGCCAACTAATGAGATAACAGCTAGAACATTGTCTGGTTCTTATCTTTGACAATCTGTGTACTTATCCCCTTGACCTATTACGGTACTGTACTGTACTGTACTGTAATGCGCAACAACTAAGTAGGTACCTATAGCGTCTCGTTATACCCTAGGCGGTGGCGGCGCGGTGGCGGCGACTCAGACTCGAAGACAGGAGAGTGTGAGGACTCATGTGTGTAATGCCGCATGCCACACAAAAGGAACGACGACATAAACACACGCTTCGAGTGCGTGCTGCGTCTGCGTAGCGTGGATGTGTGTACCTACCTTCTGTATAGGTACGTACATACGTACGATACGATAGGATGCGCGGGCTTGCTTGCTTTGCTTGGGTGACCTCGCTTTAAATGTACGCTCGCTCAATGGACACGGAAGGCGATCACGTCCGCACCTTACCAAACCTCTATTTTATCTATTTTTACTTAGTTAAACTAACAGATTACTTCTACGTAATAATAAATATACCTACCTACCTATTCCGCGTTGTTGACTCTTGGATATATGTAGAATCGCGTTCGGGAAGCAATGCCCGGAAGTTTTAATTACTCAATATAGGTAGGTATAGTATAGATGTTTAGTATTAACACACAATGCCGGTCGTCTACTCATTTTGATGTTTAACTTCAGACAATCGCCTCAAGCTATTCACGATTTATATTTATATTGATCAATACAACGATGAAGTACTCGTTCGTACTCAAACGGCATCGTTTCTCTAGGAACCTCAAAATAGTGTAGGTACTTATTAGTATTAGTAGCGAACAACAAATGAGTCCGAGGCGCTTATCGGTTAGTTGTTGTGTCGTGAGCCTCTGTTCTCTGTTCTTATCAATTCAACAACAAACATGACTTACGTGAACGCGACCAAATGCTCTTTACTTATTGTTATTTCCTAGTGTTCTACTTCTCTTTCTCAACTTTTTACATATGAGGAGTCGTTTGGTTCTCCTAAATTGCGGCAGTGTTATAATTGTGACGGAAACTAAAACGGAATACGTATGCCGATTCTAAATATATGTAGAATTTTTTGAAATTTGTTGGTGGCTGGAAAATCGTTTGGTGCATGTTCGAAACGAACTTTAAGTACTTATCTTTATAAGTAGGTAGGTACTAGAAGAAGTTGCCCTAAAGACGGATCTCGCGATTTGCCAGCACAGCACCGAACGAACCAGGACTGTTCCAGGTTTCAAACTAGTGTAGACCGTCTGTACCTACCCTTGTGTGTATTAACAAGCCTCATAGCTCAGTTGGTAGTAACTCTGCCTTCTGCGCTGTAGGTTGTGGGTTCGATTCCCACCCAGGACAAACATTTGTGTGATGAATATAGATGTTTGTTCTGTGTTTGGGTGTGTATTGTATGATAAGTATGTATTTACAAATTTAAAAAAAATATGTATTTAAGTATTATATCCGTAATCTAGTTCCCATATTACAAGCTTTGCTTAGTTTGGGGCTAGATGGCGCTGTGTGAAATTAATGTCCTGTAATATTTATTTATTTATTGTAATGTTTCAACGAAGTAGGAAATTGAATTGCCTCCATCAATACTACCAGGAAGGCAGGAAGCGGGTAATTGTAACGTGACCTACTGACTCCTGATGACCCTTTCCGTAATCCTCAATTCGATAAAAAGCTCAACGTCGTACATATTCCTTGATTCATTCATATTGTGACTACTTATACATTCATACATTATTATTAATATTATAGGTTGTAAAACTCATAAGACAAATAGACATGGCAAAGCATTTATCATTTTCGAATTTAGACTTAGGAAAACTAAATAAACTCTGTTTGGAGACCCAAACAGAAGAAACATCTATACGTAGATGTAAATCATATTATGGTGTAATAATGTATATCATAATCATGTCATTTATGGGTAGATTATGTAATTTAGAGGATTGTGTTGAAACATTAAATCTTTAGCTAAAGCAATGAAAATAAAATAATCATTTCCATGCATCATCGTAATATGATGGTTTGGTACGCAAAATCATGCGGCGGAGGCGGCGGCTGCAGACTGACATCTTGGAGAGGAATCATTCAAGAATTCCACATACAATGTTACCAATGAATAGTATTTAAATCGGTCGCGTCGCGATACCGAACTTGATTACGCTCTGCATAAGTGCAGTTTAGAATGAAGAAACTGTGTGACTGTAGTAGTTCTGCATTATGCGCTGTGGGTTGCGAGTTCTATTCCCACCTCAGACAAACATCGTGTGATGAACACAAACATACAACACAACACCCAAATTGTTCTGTACATATATGGGTGTTGTGTTGTATGCTTGTAGGTATTTAAAAAAAAAAGGGTATCAGTATTCTATCTAAAATCGATAGTTTTCCTGGTTAGGTGTGTGAAATTAATTCTTGTCATGTCCATAAGATAGACATAATACAACGGATTTAACTCTTAGTTTTCGTTGAAGGTCAGAGGGGCCGGGTCGGGTATCAGTTAACATTATTTGTAATTTTGTGCATAATTATTTACAATTTTACTGGTTTTCATGTAAAAATATTATGTGAATCTCATATTATATGAGTAACTGAACTACTAATAGATATACGAGTGACATAAACTGTAATTTAGAAGTGGGATTATGTAAATGTGAAACGAATCACGTCACTGAAGGACACAAACGAAGAAGCCAGCCAAAAGCATAGATTGATGACTGGAAGACGGGCCATTGCCATTGCCAAACGATGGAACCAAAACAGCAGACAGAGCACACAATTATAATTACTTCAATATGTATACATTTATGTCGCTACAAGAAATAGTAAATGTGAAACGTTCGAGTTGGGTATTGGTAAGGTAGGTATAGTATAGTATAGTATAGTATAGTATAGTATAGTAAGTATATAGGTAATGCAGTGAAGTTTACCTCCATGACGACGTAGACGTAGGCGGGGCTGTCCATGCAGTCGTGCATGGCGACGAGGTTCGTGTGGTGCAGAGCAGTCAGCTCTCGGAGGATCTTGATTTCTTTTACCAAAATTTCCGAGGCCTTCTGAATTCCTTTCTTTGTGACCACTTTAACTGCTACTGACTGGGACGGATTCTGCAAACAATTTATTACATTGGTCAGTTTTTTTTTTAATGTCGTTTAGGACACGGCATAATATATGCAACAGATAATTTAGTTTTATGTCGTGTAGAAAGTAACATGTGATGATGTAATTTGACAACGTCACACGTTGTCAAATTACACACATAGTAAACGAATACGGCATGTGTCTCTAGCTATAACTGTAGCAAACGTAAAACGTTATTGTGCATTCAAAACATTACCCCCTGATCATTTGCGAAAACATGAATACGATCAAGTAAACTACACTACACTAAGTTTTATGTAGTTAGTTAGTTAGTTAGGTAGTTGTACTAGCCAGTAGGTAAGTCTAGGTTACGATGTTTGCGCTTCCACCTTCGGCCTCATCATAACTTGACACCAGGTGAGCAGGTGAGATCAAGGACAAGCGCTTCGAAGTCGTTCAATTAAATAAGGTACTTTTTTGTGACAACGGTTGATAACACTTGAATATATTGTCAAATATATATAGAATCACCTCAAATGAATTAATTTCTTTGTTAGGCAACAAACCGCATTGAAACCGGACCCGTTGTTTCGGAGTTACGATGCCACTCAGACAGATAGACTTACAGACATACTAAGGCCACTAACTGATAACTTTTTACCCAACTACGACGAAACAAAAAAGAGGGTTATTATTTGGACCGGTATGTATTTATGTTTCTTCTGTTCTGTTCCCTCATAACTTCTAATCTGAATAGCCCTCTAGAGTACTTCTAGATGTAGAGGAAACGTATGATCGCTTACTTTACTACTGTTAGAACGTATTGTTAGGGTGGTACCTAGGTGGCATATGACCACAGCAGCTATCCTAAAACGTTTGTAATGTAAGAATTTCAGATGAGAATATGTTTTCTAGTTTTTAGTTTTGATTTTTCAATAACCCGGGTTTAGTTTTTGAACATACTTTTTTTTAGTAAACAATGAAATTTCAATGGTTCAAATTGTGAAAAAAAAATACCACGTGGCAGATAAAGCAGGCATAGTGGTAGTGGTACCAAGATAACCCATGGCCCCTACACCACGTGGGCGATCGCTACAGTAGATAAGGACAGCACAACTGAATTAAACCAGTCTCCATGTAGTCACCTACAAGACGAAGGAAGCAGCGCGTACATTCAATATTTTACGAGAAACAGTGGTACAGTTCGTACAGTAATGTGTGCAGTTATGGTTATCCGTTGAGCGCTTGTGTAAATGTTTGCAAATCGCAGGATGTCTCTATTTAAGTCGCCACCGCGAGTTTTGGTTCGATTTGCTTTTATCCAGAAGGGCGGGGTTGTGCGTCGGCGCCGCCGCCGATCTAACATTAGCCCGCCGCCGCCGCCCTACATTCCGGAGGTTCGTGCGGCGACCTACATTTCATCATGAGCCCCGCATAGTGTCGCAGATAGGTTTATTAGACGCAACGACGTAATACGTAGATAACGCCATCTATATCGGATAAGGCGGTTTTGAATTTTTGAATTATCTTGGTCGATCACTATTGCAATTGCAAAGAACTATGCGTAAGCAATATTATGAAGTGGTCGATGAAACAGAGCGTGTAACGGGCCCACCTCCCGCGTCTTGTGTTGGTAGTGCCTGGTGGCGCAAGGTGACGGTCATCATCGAGCAAGCTCCAGGACTCCTCAATTCAATTAATTTATTATTGCCTTTTTTTCAATATTGCCTAAATACACGCCTGTCTCTTTTAAGACCGCACGACTCGAGTGTACCGTAGAGTTGACTCTTTCTTCTCGCTTCATTCGAAATCATCTGATCTTTCCATTTCTAGGTCATGTTATTTACATTTATTAGATAAGTAGTTCAATTGGTGTGCATGTGTATACTATTTATTTTCACTTATAGTTCAACTTATTTTTGCAATTGTTATCTAACACACAGCACAGCCAAAAATTGAGTGTGAACGTGGCTATGGCTAAGGTATGAGAATGTCGCGTTCCTATTGGCGAGTGGAGATACGAGCACTGCACGTGTTGCACGTACATTTCATCATTCAGGTTGCTATTGATAAAAACGATATCGGATCGTTCTTTAGCTATCCCTGGATGGGTGAACTTCCAGGACACATCTAGGACGTTGAGCGTTTCCTGAGCGACGATACACCCTCACTGTTCTCGTATCAGCCTTGAAACCGAATCGTGATTCATCGCATAACATAATTAGGTGGCATCGTTGTTGTAGCTATAGCATCTACCCGTGGTCTGCCTGCCTGCACCATTTAACACGATGAGCTCGATTCCAGTGTCGGATCTGTGGCCATCTGATTGAACAACGTGTACAAACGCCATGTCATACTCATGCGTTTCACACAGTTTGGAGACACGACACCAGATAGCTAACATTCAGGCATTACTTTGCAGAATGAAAACAAACATGTGTAACAAATCCGCTCAATTCCTTTGATAAAATTAAATGGCCACGTGTTTCGCGTGTACACGAGGCTGCTTTAGGAAATATAATGTTGCTGGTTAGTAGAAAGCTGACGAGCCCTTTGCAGACGTGTTGCCGTTCGGACGCTGCGAGTGCTGTGCTGCAAGGTCGGGCTCGATTTGATTTTTTTCAAAGGAATTTAACGGATTTTTTATTAAATATTTTCTGTTTTCAGGTTTATATATTGACGTACAGCCGAACCATCAGCACTGTGATGCGATTGGCCAGTTAGCTTTGGTTCACGTCTAGGTACATATTAACCAGTATGTATCGGCGTTGCCGAGGTGTCCGCCGATCTCACTTGATCGGCGGCGGCGAGGCGTGTGAAGTAAAAATCACCGGCGGCTGCGGCTTAATCGGCGTGGATGGTGAAAATATACCTTCATGTAAATATTGAATAAAATCGTAAATCTACAACGCCGCCGATCGAAACATCGGCGTGGCGAATCGGCGCAAACCTCTATAGGTACTACGACCTCGGCCTGGGTACTGTCCAGACGGATTACCTTTGTCACAATACCGCCTTCAGAGGCGTGGTGATAACCTTATACTTATTCCGTGGTAAGTTGACCACGCTCCATTGCTGCAGTCACAACTCCTAGTGTTTTTCGCAAAACATAACTCGTGATTACTGCAGTTACTTTGTTATAGGCAAGAGTTGCTGCTTGCATGTTTCGTCTCCAAGTTGTAATGTTAGTCAAAATTAAACGCATCTACGAAATGTCCCTGAATTGGACCAAATATGTTATGATTTTATTGTTTTAACAGCTCGGTTGGTCGGCCTTCCTTCAAACATTTACTAAGTATTATAAAACATAAACAGGACAAACATTTGTGTGATGAATATTGATGTTTGTTCTGTGTTGCATTGCATGATAGGTCTCTATGTATATAAAAAAAGTGTTATATTCGTAATCTAGTTCCCATATTACAAGCTTTGCATAGTTTGGGAATTCTTCTTAACGAATCAAACAATCCAAGTCTAACAACATCTTCCTCGACCAGTTCATCTAGTTTGGGACTAAATGGCGCTAAGTGAAATTAATGTCCTGTCCTGTTTTTAGACATAATTTATTGAAAAATAGGAGAAAGAGGCGGTTGGATATTCCATCCAAAGAAATAATTAGGAAAATCTATAAAATTTTAAATATTTGGAAATCAATAGGTGTTGTTTAGACTTAGTATAAATCCTTAGGAAGGTCGATTAAAATTGAATGTAAGCTGAATACTTAGTCCCAGTCCACCTAGTTCCACTCTACGAACGGAGTTTCTTGTCTTTCCCGCGTCTCCATCGCAATCTGCGAACTGATATGAAAGTTTTCGACGATTTCATTCCCAGTAGTTAGATTTAGAAACTGTATTTGAGTTAGAGACTGAAAGGATGTGATGGCAGTGAAGATAGATATTGAGAGAGTTCAAGTTTCTACTACAAGGATAGTACGTCCTCAGTAAAGCTGAGCAATGACTGCAAGCTCCTACATAATCTTCTTCGAACAATGAGCTACTACAAATATTACAATGTATATCTTACCTATATTCGGTAAGAGGTACATCAATTAAAACACCACGTCTGTTGTATTCTCGAATGGATTATTAAACTGTTTTAGACATTCGCTTTTGTGTACGAATTCGTCTCGCTCGCCCACTCACATCGGACGCGCCCATCTTAAAGGCCAAACGATCGTATCCAACAGATGTTGGCTCGCTAATAGAAGGCTGGCTATCTACCAACAGCCGTAAACATATGCAACTTGCATTCTCTAAGTCAGTCCGCAGGATAGTCGAGCGATCTGATGAATATCATTTGGAATAGAGGATACGCAGCCGACATAAGGCGGCTAGGTGTCACCGACTCGTGCGCTGTTCGTCTGAGCAGCACGTGTCAGGCGCCCTTGGGCGACAGAACAGCGCTCAGCAGCGTGTCGTATTGTGGGCGAACATATTGTCTCGGGGCTTCGCACAAAGCAGCGTAACCCGACCGCACTCGCTTCACATCACCCAGGGCCGGTATGACGATTTATGTAGGTCGTAGCTTTAACTGAGTTTTTCTAGTGTATACGTACGAATAAGTACCTACATAGGTATTACAAGTTTGAGCACCACTAGGTACCTACTTGGTCATTGGAAGTTTACAGCCAGCAGCATCAGATGTCTATGAATCACGATCACGACAAGATCACTTGTATAGTGACCAGATAATCATTGTCATATTATTTGTTATTAAATATGTTCATTTGTTAATATTTTTTAGGATACTTTTGATCCTAAAAATACTTTTTTCAAACCTGTTTGGAATAGCGACCTTTCTAGTTAGGCTAGTTACTTTGTAAACCAGATTTGTAGTTGTTAGATAGTACTGGTTACTTCTTTGCTATACTAAGAGTGCAGCAAAACACTGGACAAAGTCCTTGCAGGTGCAAATGTAAGCTGGAAGTGAACAGCTGATGGACAAGTCTAATGGCAAGGACAATGGACTTTATTGCTCCGGTCAACAACTTGTTGGCATCTAGGTGTTCATTAAACACACAATTCACTAGTTACACTATCACCTGCGCAACTTGTTAATGTTCACAATTTAAGTATTTTCTATCATTATCATATCATATATATTTTTTTGGTGGAGTGTTCCCGGAGAGCGCAGATAAGGGAGGAGCTGTCCTCATTGATGACGGTGAGCGCCTTGGATGTAGGCTTGTTTCAGGGTGTATTATCGGAGCAGACCTCTGCCGCCGCTATTGCACTCTGCAAGTCGGCATTCATGGTGCTCGAGGGTGAATGACTGATTGTATGCGAGATCTATGGCACTGACATAGTCGATATCGATTTAAAGTCCCTAAATAAAAAAAGAAAAAAAAAGTTTTTTTTTCTAGAGATGAGCCGAATGTGGTTTTAACCGAATACCCTAAGAATTTGCCCAGCATTCGGTGAAAATAAAAAGTTCGGCCGATTTTTTTTTATAGTACGACGGGTAAGCACTTCGGCCTTCATCTCACCTGGTAACAAGTTGAGATGAGGGCGAAGGTAGAGGCGCACTTCACCCGGAATCCTCAACAAACTGAAGAACTGGCTATCTTACCTCTGAATGCCGGAACACAACAATTTTAGAATTGTTATTATGGCGACAGAATTAGGTAAGATGGTGGTAGCTAGCCAGGCGGACTTAAGGCGCGCTACGCAGCTAAAATCGCGGCAGATACGATTATGAGAGTTGACAACGGCAAGCTGTAGGTGGCGCATGCGTATCGTAAATAAAACCTTTTGATAATTCTTTTTCTGAGATCGCTTTGCTGGTATGTAGGTAGGTAATGTGACCATATTATGGTACCTTTACTGGCACAGAACAAAAAACTTATTTAAATTCGTCCTACTATTTATTCTGAGACTAGGTGTTGTCTGACCGCTGCGAGGACGACAAGCACACGTCCGACGTCGTGTAGGGTCTACGACTGACGTCGTCACAGAGCTACTGATTGTAAGGCGGGCGCGCGTTGCACCTGTCGTTTTTCAAAGTATTCATGATTAAAATTAAATTTGAATTGGTATCAAAAAACTAGCTTAAGTTTAATGTAGATCAACATGTAACCTATACTTTAAAATAAACCGTAAGTCAATATTCATAGTAGGTATCACAATATTTCTCTTGTAAATTTTGAAACATACCATTTTCAATAAATAATTTTCTTAAATTAAAGTTCTATAATACTTTTTGGAACTATATTGTAAAATCTATAACAATTCTTATTTCTACCTCATGATGACATTATGAAAGGTCTTGAAAAAAAAGAAGAGACTTCAAGAGACTCCATAACTTTTGGATATATATAAACCAGCTTTTACACAATTTGGTAAAATATCTAATTGAATCTGTAAATGGTCAATTCACCCAAAATATTTTGATGCAAAAGGATCCAGTTCCTAGTAATGATTGAAGGTCCATAAAAGACCAACAGACTTTGACAACAGAGTAGGTAGGGTAAAACACTCAGTATTCAGCCCTGCACCAGTTCTCAGCCTTTACAGCATTTATCTGCATATAAATAGTGTTTAGATTATTTTACATGTTGACAGCAACATTAAGCAGAATCCATACACTATGATTGATAAATACTAGCACCTACAAACCAATAGCATCTCATAATGCCGAGCTATGATTGTTCATTTGCACTGCCACCAGCTACATGACCACCCTTGTTCCAATTTCTTTTTTTTTTCGTAAGAGAATGTGTTGGACTATTCAGATGGTATTCCTTTCAATTTATCGTAATTGTTATATATTATTATGTTTTGCTACTATCCAGTTATTATGTGATTATCTAAGCTTCAAAATCACTTTCTTTGCCTTAAATATTTTAATTTGGGTGGCTGACTACTGGGTGTTGAATTTTTAAGGTAAATTCAGTAGTCAGCCATGAGTGGCTAACTATTGGTTTAGTTGCAATGTTTGTATATTTGGTTAAAATTCACATAGTAAATAGAACTTTTTTTTCTTGATACCTTGAACATAACTCTTAGTACACTAAATGTTCATTTTACCATTACGCATTTAAATGTATGTGGCCGACTTATAGATCTAAAAACCCAGTAGTTAGCCATAAGTTCTGTCGCAGAAAATTGAACCTTGATACCTTTTTTACAAGGACAATCTTTTGGTAGTTTTCATAGTAGATCTATTTCTAGTATTTTAAGATTTGATCATGTTGATAAGGCCGATAAACAAGTACAAAGAAGAGCAATTAGCACAGGCAATAGCGATTAGAAATGGCAAGAGTATAAGTTGAGTCTTAATTGTCCCACAAGTAACTTTTCAAGACCGGCTCCATTTTAGGGTACCCAGTAATGCCCCATAAAATAGACACAGGCACGGTACTCACCAAAAAATTAACTGTCCTCAAAGACTGGTGCATAACCTCAGCTAAATGTGAATTTCCTCTAAAATCTAACGACTTACTTAATATCGACTGGACTATTAAAGAAAACAGACCTAACCTAATTTTCTAGTTGTTCCTAAGACACATGCCCTGTATGGTATAGATATGACGAATATAACTATCAACCAATAAATTTAACTAATATTTAAAATCAACCATTAGATTCAATAATCAGAATTAACATTATCTAATAAAAATATCATATCAACTTCAGCCTGAGTTAGAACTAACATAATTGAATGCATTGAAATTTTAACTTTAAAGTGCTACAAATAAGAAACAGTGTCGTATGTTGCTGCTCGCAGAGTTTTCAACTATGTATTAGGTTGACTTCATTCAATTCTATGCTTTCGACTACTCACTATGGAGATTAAATTTCTCTGATATGCTGTATATGATATTTTTATTCAATACAAAGTGATGTGATATTTTAAACAAATACCCATAGTGCTACTATGATAGAGACGAATTAGCGGTTACTTTTATTTGATCAATAGAATAAAATATTCAACTGCATTAATATCAACCAATAACCAAATCGTGTAGGTACTAAACAAATAATATTAACATATATTTTCAACCAATAAAAATATTGATATATTTTCTTATCAATTAACAGTTAACTAATATTTAATTTTAACCATTATTGCCATCTTTAGTATGGTACCATTTGAAATGTACCCAATTTGCTGGAGAACTTTATGAAAATGTGTTTGATAAACAATTAATTTGTGAAACATGCCAGACTAGTGATAGTAGGCTGTGTTAGCCTGGCTGACTATAGGGTAGGAGAAGGCTGATTTCTGGGTTATTGAGGCTGACTACTGGTAAAAAGTGCCATATTTTATCTAAAGTGTTTTTTTTCTATGATAATGAAAACTTGTTTAGTATTTGCCTATTTCATTTTAAAATTTAATAAATTACCTATAAAAAAACGACGTGGTTTTATGCATTTATATAACATTCAAACTATAGCTTATGAAAGTTTCAATTCTCGCTAAAAGGCTGACTACTGGGTGTTTTACCCTACTAGATAACTCATATATTGCTAAACCTAGATGCACCAGTACAAGGCCCTAGCTGCCCCCTTTTACCTAGAAGTAGTTGTGTGACACTATTTACATTAGGCTGCAGTCTTAGCTAATGTTATTGTATTGATTCCAATCAACTTAGAGGTTACTTTTATCAGCTGATTCATATTTATATATTGTAAATCAACAATGTCTGAACATGCAACGTACATTTTGATGTCTAAACTATGTGTACTCATTAAGCATTTCAAGTAATTTATTTGGCATTTTACAAAAAAAATGTTTACTTTAAATGACGGTGATCTAATTTAAACATAATTTCATATTTACTATAAAAAATATTACCTACTAAGTACCCAATAGCTTCCTGGTGAATAGCTAGAATAAACGTATTAGCATGGATTTATTTTTTTTAAACAAAAAACAGTGTGATTAAAGAACTGAAGTTATTGCTAGAAATAAAACAAGCACATACCCTTCTCTTCCTTCCTTTGTATACCATGGCGAAGGCTCCGTGACCTATTATGTCTTGTTTGGTGAATTCGTATTCACCCACTTGGATAACTTCCATTTTAACTAGTTTTCCCTTAACCACAGACATTTTAGAAGAATTTTATTTATTTACAGTCTTGCACAAAGATCAATATTATTATTTGAGAATTAGATCACGGAACTTGACTGAGCGCTACATTATGAATGAACACATCGGGCTAATAATCACTTCCACCTTTTGTTCAATTGTTATTATAGTAAACACTAGTTAGAAATACACATTACTGTACTCCCTATTTACAGTTTGCGTTACATTACACTAAAACACAACACACAATGAACGCAAATGAATAGAGTGATTTTATTTTGTGTTTGATTTTGCTTGCGATTTGCGAAGCAGGATATTAGTGTTGCAAGGAATAAATAAAAGCCGTACTCGACCATTCTGGTAGATCAAGACCACCCACATGTCACCGTTTATTAGACCAAATATACCAGAATGGAAACCGGACAAGATAGGTCACGCCACGATGAACAAACCGTCATTTATTTAAAGACTAGATTAATTTAGACTACACTTTTAATAGAGATTTTTTTATTTAGCATGAATGTGATTAGCTATGAATGATATTTGTAGTATGATGTTTGTGTAGTGATAAAAGAAGAAAAAGAAAATTATGAAATGTTAGTGTTGCTTTTTGTTGTTTGTGTCTATATATGTATATATATATATATATATATCGGGTTATATATATCACCCGTCAAAATAGGCCCAGCCATTTCGGTTTTCGGATAATATATATATATATATATATATATATATTATTTGTTAGTATTTTCCGAATCAAAAAAGCCAATGTGTAGGCATCTTTTATATATGTTTTATTGTGTAGTCTGTACCTATATGCCTTAACTTTTGAATTTGCCTCTGTTTAATTTTGTTTTTTACAATGATTTTATTTAATGATGTAACGATTTTATTAATATTACTGTCAGGTTACATTTTTTTAATCCCACTAACTGCCGATGACATCAGACTGTCCAGTCCGTCAACGTCAGCAACAACAAAATCTTCGACAGCAACAATTAATTATCTTAATATTTCAATTTACACAAACGAACGCTTTAGCAGGTCGATAATAATTATTCTTACAGCAATCAGCATTAATTAAAGTTGCAGGAAATTCACTTTGATTGGCGCGATACAAAGCGATTCATCGTAGACGTGTTACGCTGGCGCCTTCTCATACAAAATGTAACCATTTTATGATGGCTGCCTCGCTGCCATCGACACGACACGGCACTTCACTAAAGTGACTTTGACAGCCGCTTGTACAAACTAATGAACGCGCGGTCAAATTTATTTCTAAATAAAAAACTTTGAACTTTGTAGAGTTACAAAATATTGATCGTTTCTTACGCATTTGGAGAATGGAGACGGTTATGCCAAAAGACTGATAAATAATGCAGGGGAGAAAAAATAATCATGATCGAGTGTTGTGACCACGGGACCAATACAATAGTGAAGCGGCGCTGAACTTTGATTTAGCGTTTCAGGCCCGCGCTTCTAATTATCTGTTTCTTGTAGTATATAATATAATGCATGAGCTAGCTAGCGACCGCAGTGTCGCTGACTCACACATTATAAACTAATTTATTATACTAATAAATGTGTAGCGGAATATAATAAATCATCTAACTTTTTATTTTCCGCTAATACGTGTTGGTGAATAGGTATCTTGTAGACCAGCGTGCTACATCATTGCTTCCCACCAGGTGAGATTGTGGTGTAACGCAGGTCTTCTATCTTAATAATGAATAAAAAAATTTGATCACTCGATACTCTTTGACAACCAACATAATTATCAACTAACCATGAGAGTAGCAAGGAGTGCCCAAATGAACTCCTGCCACTTTCATGAACGCAGAAATTACTGAACAAACTTATATAAAAAAATGTCTCGCAGATTGGTAGTTTACTACCAAGATTGATACTTTTTACAGCTGATTAATGTTCCATTAGACAAATACCTATATACCAAACCAAATATCAAGTGTTTACGTCCCTTAGTTCGTTTTGTGATAATACAATGGCAATTTATTATTTTTGTACCTATGTGGAAGTAAACTATCAGTATACCTACCTTCAAATCCGTTCAGCTGTTTTTGCGTTAACATATATTTTATCAGTAAGATATGCCTGAATTACACATAATGTATGTTTTAATAGGTTCAATATTAGGGCCTTTCTTATATTTAGTTTGTATTATTGATCTGTAATCGTACTCTTCGTTATTGAGGGCTGTGATTCTTCTGTGGAAGGAACTTGGGTCTGTCAATTTTCCGCAAGCTTTAACTGCCCTTGGTAAGGACCAAGTGTATGTGAAGAACGCCGTGAAATTTCGTATCAAAAGTCGTACGGATCTGATCAATCCATGTGGTAGGGCTACGCTCTCTGGGTTGATTGCCATCAACCATTCCCGTGACCATCAACTGTTCAAGGTTGTAATTTTTTTTCCTGGCTATGTGACCGAAGAACTCCAGAACTTTACCGATGGCATATGGTATCCACCATTTATGCCATCAATCTTGTCTTTACCTTGAGCTCACGTAGGAAGGACGCGTTGGGGCGCAAGGCAGTTCAAGGTATTTCTAGTAACTTCCTTCTGCACCATAATTCGAAAGCTATTTAATGTCAGCTTTTTTAAGTGTCTATGTTTCAGTTCCGTAGTGGAAAAAGGAGAAGACAAGGGTGTTGATGAGTTTCACTTAGCCTGCCAACACCGACCTGCGATCTCTCCATATTTTATGCAACTGCGTGACAATGCGTTTTTGGTCATATCTATGCGTATTCGTATTTTTCACAGGAGCCCGTATAATTTTTTGAAGATCCAAGATATACAAAATCGTTTATTAGGTATTTACAGAATACCTACGATAACCGGTCAGGTTTAATTTGCGGGCACGATCAACTATAATGATTTTGGTTTAGGCGTGATTAAACTTTTCTGTTGCTGATTCGCTCCATCCTTCCAAGGAGTTCGACAGTCTCAGTTTCAGTGGCTGCCATCAGCATAACACACATTTTTTTTAACAAAAGGTAGGGTTTTTTTGCGACCACATCGCCCAATCATACAACACTAGACACATAACTAAAAGAGAGAGTAAACAGAAAAACTTAAAACAAAAACAATTGAGCTTCTTTACACATAGGATCCGACAAAATACTATTACATATACCAACATCTAATTTATTATACACTTTGAGAATTCGGATGTCTGCGCTCCGTACACATTCCATCAAGTTGGCCTTCATCAATTTTGCCACATATAATACAGTTTGGCGATTCTACTTTTTTCATAAAAAAATGCAAACTTGTTAGATGGAATGTGACCGGAACGTAACTTGAGAGCAGTAACTAACACGTTCCTTTTGTGTTTATTTTCGTCTAACCACTGGAAGGACACAAATTTGTTAGTTTATACTGCCTATTGTGACCCCACCCTCCCAGTCCTCACAAGTTCGCCTAGTAGTGTAACAAGATATAGAAGAGAAGACAACATTATATTATTTAATATTCAGAAAAAAAAAACATAAAACTGTTTGTACACTTACGTGCGTTAAATAAAAAAAAACACCCAGTGAAAACTGAATTCAAAACGGGTGTGTGTAGCCCTCACCACAACAATAACTAAAAGGTTGCCATGTAAAAACCTTTTCGTTCAATGATCTTTAGTGACAAAAGGGTAAATAAAATGAAATCGATAGCCCCACTATTATAAGCTTTGTTAATAGGAAGATCTTTTAACCCATAATAAAACATTAGGAGAACAATATCCCACCGTGGGAAGCATAGCTCCCACTGTTTTATTATAGGTGGGCCACCTCAAAAATCGTTGTTTGTCTTACGGTAACACCAAATTAATCCAGCTATTTCTCAATGCATAGACAATAATAAAAAAGGTAATCTTTTCAATTGCAACAATCTTCGACGAAATGTCAATTGTCATCGTAATTCAATGTCAAAGTTTGAAGTTAAGATTTATTGCGCAAAAGCCGGTGCTTACGATTTGTTTTTTGTATTAAGATTGAAAAAAATCAGGTACCTACGTAGATTTGAGTCAAATGGAAAGAATACCATCTTACCTAATTCTGTCGCCATAATAACAATTCTAAAATTGTTGTGTTCCGGCATTCAGAGGTAAGATAGCCAGTTCCTCAATTTGTTGAGGATTCCGGGTGAAGTGCGCCTCCACCTTCGGCCTTATCTCAACTTGTTGAAAGGTGAGATGAAGGCCAAGTGCTTACCCGTCGTACAATAAAAAAAAAAAAAAAACTTACTATCTTTTGGTTGTCTGGACCACAGATCAATAACTATAAGAAAGTTTCTACAGACTCAGAGTAGGTACATACATCGTCACAATCACAAGTAAAGCTAGGCAAATACTTAGTAAAAAATTAAACTATGTAATACAAGACAATGGGAGCTATGCTTCGCACTTACACGATTTACGTGACCGCAAGATCTGGTAACGAGAAATTTCCCACCATAAAAAGGTCACTTTCCCCCCATTTTTTGAAATCTATGACCCAAATTACCCATAAACCGATCTTAGTTGTTCATTCACTCTTCCACAGGCTCGCATTTTAATATGGATTTAACGTATGAGAGCGCCAGGCCGCCAGCCCTCATGCCAAGCCAAAGTTAATTTGATAAAATCCTGCAAAGGAATGTCCAACAGACAAAGTAGGTAGGTAGTTACCTAGGTACGTACTATCATGTAGTAAGTCTACTTATAGTAAAAATAAAACAACATTTAGGTAGGTTACCTACCTACTACCTTACCTAATTACATAGGTAGGTAATTTACCTATATCTCCATTATACTATAACGAATGGTTCCCAACTACATAATAGGTAGGTGGATCGTGCGGATTACCTATCTATTAGAAGGAACCTAGACAGATTACTTACCACGAAGGAAAAGTTAAGCTAAATAACGGGCGTGATCATCATCCTTCGTTGGCCGCCACCCCGCCTAAGCGAACGCTGCCATCTAGCGCGTAAGGTAGGTATACAGAATAGCATTATCCCGACATTAGCGTTAATGTTAAAATACTATTACTTAAAAGTTATTATATATTATGTTATGTAAGTTGTTATATATGGTTAGGACCGGACCGGACGATCGTGTTTCGTTATATGTGATAAGGTATTAACCCGCCTCTGTGGTCCAGTGGTTCAACCCACCGATTTCAGATTAGAGGTCAAGGGTTCGATCCC
Source organism: Venusia cambrica (assembly GCA_951394065.1). Taxonomy (NCBI): domain Eukaryota; kingdom Metazoa; phylum Arthropoda; class Insecta; order Lepidoptera; family Geometridae; genus Venusia; species Venusia cambrica. Next base: position 377,316 of record OX596056.1, read on the forward strand.
CAGGGGAACCATATTGAGCTTGGTTTGCTTGGTGGTAGGATTTTGTTTAAGTCCGCCTGGCTAGCTACCACCATCTTACCTAATTCTGTCGCCATAATAACAATTAAAAAAAAAGTTGTTTTCCGGCATTTAGCCAGTTCCTCAGTTTGTTGAGGATTACGGGTGAAGTGCGCCTCCACCTTCGGCCTTATCTCAACTTGTTACCAGGTGAGATGAATTCCAAGCGCTTCCCCTTCGTACAATAAAAAAAAGTATCAGTACGTTGGTATTTTATTATCTGTGCTAGTAGTACGCTATGCTTCTATTTCCTGAATTACGATACAAGGAAAACACAAAACAATAATATTTATTTTCAGTTTTTTTCAGCCTTGAATGAATGTACTCAAACATGTTTTTTTTTATAAATTTTAATTATTTCCAGAGTAGATTCAGAGTTCATAAAATAAATAAACGAAATAGATAAATGCTGTATTATATCTTAAGGCATGCATTTTCTTACCTACCTACCAAATGAATTTCCTAGTAGTTTGGTAGACTCCATATAATAGAAATAAAGCTTGATATAATTGAAACAAGAATGTTCATTGTTTGTTATCTACTATCTTTTCTGATCACCTAAGTCGTCAATGCTATCTTCATCGATCTGAAATAAAAAAAAATAATTAACCCCTCAGATCAAATAAAAAAAAGGCTTTTTATTAGATCTGAGATTAACCCTAATAATGATTTTCAAACAGATTTAATCAAACATGACTGTTTAAAACATAGAAAACAATGCATCTCTGGTTTACAGTCATGTCAAAATATTATAATTTAATTAGTCGAGCAGCACTGGGAATGATGTGCATAATCCAGAGTGTTGGTTTTTAACTGTCACTGCTCTTAGTTGTTTTTTGTCCCACAGAGGAGTCATCTTCGTATCAGGTACTCTATTGCAGAGGCAGCATTTTAGTTTTTCAAGGGTTTCACAGTTGAATCTTAAGCTATGAGCTGGTTTTTTTCAATGAATATAATTATGGAATGGATGTTAGGCAGATTGAACATCTGTATAATCTGGCTAAGGTCTAGTGGTTCAACCCACCGATTTCAGATCCAGAGGTCCCGGGTTCGATCCCAAGGGGAGTACAATATATTGTGCTTGGTGGTAGGATTTTGTTTATGTCCGCCTGGCTAGCTACCACCATCTTACCTAATTCTGTCGCCATAATAACAATTCTTAAAAAAAATAGTTGTGTTCCGTCATTCAGAGGTAACATAGCCAGTTCCTCAGTTTGTTGAGGATTCCGGGTGAAGTGCGCCTCCACCTTATCTCAACTTGTTACCAGGTGAGATGAAGGCCAAGTGCTTCCTCGTCGTACAATAAAAATAAAAAGGTATACTAGTAGTTTGCCCCAAACTGAGATCTCGTGATGTCTGGTTTGTTAGTTGTTAGGTACCTATTCAAAACCACAGAGATTATTTCTCAAACAGAAAATTAAAACTATTAGTTGTGCCTACTATCAGCTGTTATTTTGACATTACAAACAGACACTAAGATTTTTGTTGATTGAGTGAGCGTAGCGAATGAGATCTCCGAGTTCAATTCGAACTTATTCGAATAATGAGTTCAATCAGGCACTGTATGTATGTATGTGGCAATGTTTGTGACGGAATAACTCTCGAACGCGTTTACCGATTTCAATGTAAATTTATCTGATTTTTTTTTTTATAACTGGAGTTTTGGGATGGAAAGAAATACAACGTTTCGCCCATAATCTTTTGTACGGTGGATCCAATCGACTCGAAATGTTTAATTTGCAGCGATTACTGTAAATAAGTTAAATGATGATTTTTGACACTGGAGTAGTTTTTGAGAAATAATCTTTTGAAAGGGCCACCCCCTTCTTGTAATATGAGGGTGCGTTAACAAAGTAAAACACTTGGTATCTCTTGTAGGGTATAATGTTAAAGGGGGTTTGTGATGCATCCCTTGATTGACATAAAGGGATGCAAAGGGGGTAAATAAGATTAAAGTTTTAGAAAAAAAATATCATAACAACAGGGTTTAGATAGCAGATTTCTAAATTTGTTGATATTTGTCCTCATAGGGGTGGTTTGCAAGATTAAGTGTTGCAAAGGATGATTATCAGGTCTTGCATGATAGTAAATTGAGTTTTTAAATATATTTCATAGATTTTTCAAAAACCTACAGGGTTCTTAAAACTGGTCTATAATTTTTTGCCAAAGAAAATGCAAGGGCAAGACTGTGCACATCTCATATCAACAGCACATTATTGTCAACTACAAAGTGGAAAGAGTTTTCACCAAAAATAAGTTTTGGCCATAATCACCACGCTTGGTAGACAGATTGAGTGACAGACTTGGTGTTCACAGGTAAAGTTTTGAGAAAGAAAGAAAACCACTACCTTTTAGTGGAAGCCCCTTGGTTGATTTTTGCGACATCCATAGGCTAGAGAAGCTATTCACTTAATGTATTGTGCCCACCCCACGCTGATGTACTTGGCGGATTTTATTCTGGATTTGTATCAAATGAGAGTAAGCAACAAACATTATATATTTTTTTATTTATGATAGCCAAGTGTTTGACCACCAACTTACTTGAAAAACAAGTAAAAATGTGGACTAAGATGGAGCACGCTTGTCTAAAAGGAATTTGTTTACTCTGGACTTGAAAAGACTCCAAGAATGTATTGGTGCGGAAAAACAGACAAGGGCAAGGAATTATATTTCTAACCAGTATGAATAATAAAGGTAGAGGCAAACCGATGCGTTCAGCACAATAGAACATCTACATGGCACGGGTTGTAACCTGCCGTACGTCTGCTAGTCCGGTGATGGAAATGGGAAGGAGGGATTATGTCAAAGATATCGAGCGCACACTCGCCAAAGTGGTATTTATAGAACACAGACAATCTGGCATCTAGGCTCTGCAAATTAACCTCAACGAGCGAATAATCACCTATAAGTCTAGCAGCACGACGTTAAATCGAGTCCAAGGATTTAGCTGGTACTTGGCTAGGCCGTCCCAGAGATGGCAGCAGTATTTCATACAAGATCGGACCTCAGCCAGGATACCCAGATTTAGCAAATTTGGCCTTGTACTCAATATGGGAGCCAAAGCTCAGATTAGATGGAAGTTCAACATCTAAAAGGCTGAACTATCATTGAACTGAAGCGAAATGCTACTAAAATAAGTGCAGGGTGGAATTAGCTTTTCTTTGCAGAGAACACACAAGCCCGAGTTTTAGAAGCGTTGAACCATACAAGATTTGCGTCACCCCATTCAGATTCAGTCAAAGTTACGCTTGGGGTTCAATCGCTCCACCATCTCCCTATGGAGGCTGCAAAATTTCGTCCGCTCTAGCACGTGGATTTGCACGTGGGCAAAATATCTATCAACAACTGTGCTGTCATCTGCGTACCGATAGATACCTACTATTATTAATTGATGTAGGAATAGAGTTGCTGATAGACCAGATCCTTGAGGTGCATTGCAATGCGGAGGTGCATTAATAGCCAATAGATTGGACGAACAGTCACTAATTATTACTCGAATCGTTACCTAGATGATGGTACCTTACCGGTATCCAAAGTATTTATTATTGTATGATAAGTATGTATTTACAAAAAAAAAACGTATTTATGCATTCTATCCGTAATCTAGGTCCTATACTACAAGCGATGCTTAGTTTGGAGCTAGATGGCGCTGTGTGATTAATGTCCTGTAATATTTATTTATTTAAAGACAGGCGGAATAGGCGAGTTAGAATCGGGAGCACACTTCTTTTAATACCACAGACGTGTGTCTAGCGACAAAAGTACCCTCTTTTGCTTCATATGCACTTCTGGCATGGATTTTACACACCAGGGAAGCGAATGAGGTAACTCATAAGTAGAATCTAGACGTAAAGACTCCGCGAAGAGTGAAACAAACAAGTTGGATCTCTTCAGCAGTTTGGGCAGAGATCAGGTTTCATCAAGGGCGGCAGTGAAGGGTGACAGCAGTTACGACTCAACCGATTTGGCGAGAGACCAAAAAGCTTTGCTTCCGGGTCGATATGAAGCAAGCTTGACGCTGATTCTGCCACATATTGGCAGAATGTTAAGGCGAGCCCTCTTCAGTCCTGTTAAAAGCTATCTTCTACGACCTGACTTTGCAGACTCGCCGTTCCGGGCTGAAACCCAGGCAAGATAGGCTTCATGCTTCAGTGCCGTGAGTGCAATGCCGTTCAGTGAGTCTTTAGCAGTCATCATTAAACCAGGAGTGTACTGTAGTAGAGAGTGGTTTGTCTGAGTAAGGTATGAAATATTCCATACCTTGATGCACCACTTCCACTATCGCTTCAGCACAAAATGAAGGGTCATTTGAAGAGAAGCACAAAGGCTGCCAAGGATATGACGCGAAAAAATGGCGCATCTCATCCCAATCCACTGACTGCCCTTAAGGCTGAGAAATATAGGTGGGAATGAGATGAAACTGACTCCACCAGACAATGGTCGGTAGCGATCTGGGTCCGTCGTCGTCAGCAGGAGGTCAAGGCAGTTTGCGAAATGGTCATCAACATCAGACACCCAAATGGCCTCACCAACTATCTGAGAGTGGTTAAAAGTGAGCACAAATTAAAGTGCCTCTTTCCCAGCAAGGTCGATGCCCTTGGACGCGGAAGTCATTCCTGATGATGAGCATTCACCTTCCCCCAAGGAGTGGCCAATGGTGACCAATTGGCACGATGGATCACTCCGAAATTTTTCGAGATCTCAGTTCGGGGCAAACTAATAGTATATTATTGAAATATATTAATAATAAAAATAAGTAACATCATTTAAAAAAAAAAAAAACCTACTTATCTATCCTAGATATATTATTTAAAAAAATATAAAATATAACAGGGAATAATAACAAAGCGCCACCTAGTCCCAAACTAATCACAGCAGTAATTTGGTAACAAGATTACAGATAATTCTTTGTTTTAAATACATACTTATCATACAATACAACACCCAAACACATAAACACATAATATGAAGGGAGGGCATTGCAATATTTTTTGCTATCATTATCTATATCCATACCTCCATACCAATATAATAATTATTTCCAGTTTGTTACATTTTTACAACAAATGTATCATATTGTAATATGACATGGATTAAGTTTCGGCCATACAGGCTACCTTTTATCGAGGTACCACACAATGCAACACATGCAAAGCTAATTTATTCAAATGAACACATTATAACAAACCTCTGGCCATTTTTCAGGTATAATATCAAAGAGATCATCCTTCACATCTCCTTGGATGACAATTTCGTCATCACCAGTAACAGAAGACCCGCAAGCAAACTTTGTACCAAAGAATTTGGCAGCCACTTTCAAGTCAATATCTGAAATTTTTTAAAATGATATCATATTATACTGTAGTTGATACTGTATTACAAAAAATTCATTGACAGACTTACTCCTTTTAATTGTTCAATGATTTTTTTTACATGCAAATTGTAAATAGCTTGTATTTGTACAAAAAAGTTTGTCTTATAAAGTTGTATGAATGTAATTATACATACCAAATGTGCTTAGGCCAGACACAACCGTGACAGACTTCTTTTTACCGCGAGGAGCCCTAGAAACCTGCACAAGTTTAGGTACATCTTCCTTCTTCTTTGACTTTAGCATGCCCTTGCCACCTCGCTTCTGGCGTTTCTTCTCCTCTTCGCCGCCAGCATTTTCCTCTTCATCTGTAATGATTGTAACCAAACGAAAACTCTAAGTACTGATTGGGAGAACGAAAATTCAGTAGGTACAGTAAGACACTATCATAACCTCTATAGGTACACAAAAAAGCTTACCAATTTTTACTTTCTCAAATTCAGTAGGTAGGTGTTTTTCTAACCACTGTTTACATTTTTCATATTCTGGGTAATATTCACAATATTCAATTGGCATAGAACAATTACCGCAATATTTCACTTTTACTGGATACGATACTGCCTCCCGGGGACCGACAGTGAGATCTCTATCAGCCATTGTAAAGGAAAATAGATGTTTACTCTAGCATAATCTAATAATTTGACAATCGTGTATCACTTTCATACAGATAGATAAATGTAATTGAAAGTATACATTTATTTGCTTTTGGAAAAGAAACAAGAATTATAAATTCTAACTAAATCTGTGGATTAAGTTAAACTGACTTGATTTGATTTGATTGTTCTGACTGATCTGACGAATGTGACAGACAGACAGATGACGATGACAGTGCAGTGCATTGCATGTATGTTGACTTGTCAAGCCTTAGCGCAGTGGCACTAGGTAGTAGGTACCACTATATAAAATAAATAAATAGACTCACGACTTTTTCCCATTCGAGGATTCACTTCTGATCACTACTCGAATGGATCTTATGAGGATCACCTAATAGGGGGTAGTCAGAGGCACGTCCAAACTTTTTGCAAGTAGCAAACTTACAGTTTGGATTTATACGTGACAGGTTGCAAGCCCATCGCCGCTTAGTAAAGTAATCAAAGACCTTAAAGTTAGTAAGTATCAATGACCTTTTGAAAATACTAGCCTGTGTGTGACAAATGTCATTCAGACTTTTTGGTGTTAGAGGCATGTCGGTAGTATAGGTAATAAATAAGGTAAGACGCGGTCGCCATTGTATAACTCGCGATCCAGCGATTGCTGCTTCACGATATGGCTCAACAATATAGCCCAGAGGATTAGCTGGCTCATAGGCCTGAGTTTGGTTCTCTGACGAAAACCTATAGAATACTTTTTTGTTTCGAATCCTTTCCCTTGGAGAAACTCTGAGTCCTATAGCACTCTCCATAGCTCACTGAGTGACTTTAAACTTACAAATGTAATAAGCGACGGGACTCGAATCATTTCCTCAAGCCGGAAACGCTCTAACCAACGACGAGGGTCCTGACGCAGATTTCGAATTTTTGTGTCATATAGATCTTAGTGCTCAAGCTGAGTATCAATATGACACAAAAAGTTATAACATTTGTAAATGTTGTGATGAAGTGCAATCACATAGAATACAAAAATTTTACTTTATACTTGTGGAACTGTCCTACCGTTCGTTAGTGTCCACACGATAAGGCTCCATACTAGAGCATGGAATATCGTCGGAGACTTTTAAGTCTTATTTTACAATAAGTACCTACCGATATTGATACGATATTAACATTCTCAATTAAATTTTCCGATATTGTATATATCGATAGTATATAACCATATAATGGAGCAAAAATATATTTGGACTAAAAAGGTCAACAGTTTTGAGAGCACTTTTCAAAAAGGGGTGACTTATTCACTTATTATATTCTGCCCACCCACTATGACGTGTACGATGTACTACACTATGACGTACGGTCGGTGCTTTGCTCTCATTCTGACTGTGCATAGAATGAGAGTTACAAACAAGAGAGAGCCATGAACACTCAGGTTATTAAAAAGATATTGAAAGAAAATGAGTGCTTAATAAGTGTGGTAAGTAAGGTGTAATTAAGGTACACATTTATCGTTTTAATAGTTAAAAAAAAACCGTGGTTAAATACCTAATTACAAATAAATACCTATTAACCAGACATCACGATATATCAGTTCGGGGCGAACTACTAGTATCTCTCAATTTATATAAAGTACCTAGGTACTAGATATAAAACTAACAGCGTTACACATGTACTCGTATATAAAGGTAAAATAAAAATCTATCTGATGAGAACCCTATAGGATATAGTGGGAGAACGAAATTCCGTCATTATTATCTATGTCCATGTAACATTTGGCAAATTAAAATCATCAAATACAATAATTTCATTCAATAAGTTATTTAAAGATATTTTTGTTTATGGCAAAGATATGTAACTGAACAGACATTTTATTACCCTAAATTCTCATCACAGATAGGTAGTAGGTATCAGCTACTCCGATGTGCATTTTGTACGCAGAATAGGAATAACGGTTTCTTAATGCTAATTCATTCTTACCGCTAGCTCCCGGTGGACAGCAATGAGAAACCCATCCCCATACTCTTGATCAGTCTTCAAATAATTTCGATCACGTCTCCAGACCATGTAACGAGCATCGAAGAGTTCGTTGTTATTGAAGCTATCATCAAGCCAAGTTTCTGTGATACAGATTATATCATACGAACAGAGGGAGATATTTCTGTAATCTTACAGAAATAATTCCCTCTGTTCGTTTGATATATTCTCTCTAACTTAATTAATTAATTCTAACACTCTAATAACAAGTGCTTACATTGTAAGCACTTGGCCTTCATCTCACCTGCTTACAAAAGTTGAGATAAAGCAGAAGGTGGAGTCGAGGCGCACTTCACCCGAAATCCTCAACAAACTGAGGAACTGTTATAGTTTTTGTACGAAGACCGCGTATATTTTGATAATAAACCAACAGTATTACGATTGTGAATAGGCAAAAATATGTTGTGAAATGGTAGAATTAGAAAAATGGGCAAAATATTAAATAATATTGCAAATAACAAAACATAATAAAATGTATAAAATATGGCAAAACTAGAATACTTATTGACAGTAAAAAAAATAGTACAACAATAGGCAACTCTATTCCTGCCCCACATCAATAATCTGCAATTTGCAGCCTCTGTAGTGAGATGGTGGAGCGATTGAACCTCAAGCTCAACTTTGTGTCAGGGTGACGCAAATCTTGTACGGTTCAACGATTCAAATCTTAGGCTTATGTGTTCTCTTCAAAAAAGAGCCAATTCCACCCTGCACCTATTTTAAGCGGCACTTCGCTTCAGTTCAATAATAGTTTGAGCCTTTTAGGAGTTGAACTTTCATCTAATTTAAACTTACTCAATACTCAATACATTTATTGCCACATGCAAGTTACATTAAGATCTTAAATATATCTACTATGACAGGTTGTTGCTGATGCAATATTTTTACACATCAGCGGATGCGTTGCTGATGCTGATTTTTGTCTTTGACATCTGCAGATGCTGATGCGGATGCTGATTTTAATCATTTAAAAAAAAACCTTACAATGTCCTGGACATTTTAATGATTTTTTTTCCGATATTTATTTATTTATTTATTAAAGATTACCAGTGAATAATACACATTTCTTACAATTACAGCCTAACAATTATAACATTTCTTGTGTTTACTCATTAAAGGCAACCACAGCTAACATAGACATCATAAGAGACTAAACATTTTAATTAAGATTAAATTTAAGTAAAGTAGTCAGATATGTCATTAGAATTAGAACTAAGAAATTATAAATAGAATCCTAAAATTTACATTTTATTTATCACAAAAGAAAGTAATTTATTACGTTAAATATATCATTTTAAAAAAAAATTAAACTTGTAAGATTATATAAATAGATCAAGACATTTCAAGACATAGGTACATTCAATTAAAACCATTCAAAACACAATAAATACAAAAATAAAACTGTATTTCAGTCATATTTTAATAATAATTAGCTAAACAATAATTTGATATTTCAATCGTACAATTAATTTAAGCAATTCCAAATTCCAATAAATTACAAAGTCAATTGGTAGGTTCTAATCCAAAAAGATAATTTGCTATCTTTTTTTTGTAAGTATAAATACTATCACTGAATATATCAACATCAAGCGTAAGCATCAAGCGCAATATAGGATCTACATGAAATATAATTTTAGTTTCTTTGGTATTGAATGAAGTCAAATATTGTTTAAACTATTTTGTGTCATTTATTAACAAAAATCTGCGGGCTTATCTAACATTTAATTAGATTGGAATTTTGATAAAGGTAAAATATTATAGAAATATATAAGTATGAAAATTTCCCTACATTATTACATATTTACAATCATTTTTCATGGTTTCGTCGCAAAGAAAATCTTCTAGACAATAATAACATTTATTTATCAATATTTTGTGGAATTGGTTGCTTTGCTCAATACTTTTAATGGTTTTTGGGAGTGCGTTGTATGTATGTATTTTAATGGCCATAAAATTTGGTCCCGATGATAACATTTTTAGCCTGGATCTGGGACGCTACCGCCGACGGCGAAGCCGATCTCCATTGGCTTAAAATTAGTTTCATGAGAACTAGAAACGATTTTTACTACCGGGTATGTGTCATATCCAAAATGGCGTTTCCCATCTCAAAAGTGTACACATGTTATGAAACCTATCCGTTCAGTACATTTGACGGTAAAAATCGTTTCTAGTTCTCATGAAGCTAATTTTAAGCCAATGGAGATCGGCTTCGCCGTCGGCGGTAGCGTCCCTGGGTATAACTAATTTATTTTTGTGTCTAGTTTCAGATCACCGCGGTTTATCTACTAATTTCGCAAAGAATTGAGGATATTTTCTTACAAATTTCTAAAATATATTTCCCCGTTGATGTTAAAATATTATATTTTAGCAAATAAGGTTTGCAACTATCGCGTGTTTTTATGTTACATATTGAGCGTATACATTTTTTTTTCAAAATTAATAGGTCTGGGGCGTCGACGCTATTGCCCCAAAGTGTTATTCCATATCCTAACCACGAGTCAGCATAATGAGAAGTATGCTGATATGGAGGTTTTTGTGTCCGTAGCTTTTCGCAGTTCCCTCAGTGCATAGGCGCCGCCAGACAGTTTTGCTTTAATCTTATCTAAGTATATGTATAAGCTTTCCAATGTATGTGGGTGTCAATGTCTAAGGCAAGTAAAGTAAAAGTATTGACGCAATCGATTTTTCGGTTGACTTTGGCTCCCATATTGAGTCCAAGGCCAAATTTGGTGTCGCGAAAGTCGTCAGTCAGCGATTAATTGCAAAGAAATTTTTCTAATGTCGGCACTCGGCTATTAAGTACTTGTATTGAATACTGCAAAAGTCGGCAAAGTGCGAAAGTCGGCATTCAGCTCCGAAATCTATTTTTAACATTTGACTTTTTAACTTTTTGTGAAGAATCAAAAAAGAAAGTGGCCTCAAATGGTATGGTTATGATGATTCTTAAGTTACAAATAAGATGGAAAAAAAATGTACAGGTAGATTTACTAATTTATGCTAAAGTTTAACTGAAAAATTTCATAAATGTATTTCTAATTTATTGCAAGAAGTAAACTGTTTTTGTTCTTAACTCACGTTTAACGTTTAACGTAAGTAGGTAAAGGGTAGGTAGGTATTTTTAATTCACTCGAAAAAAAAACCCTGCAAATAACCCGATACATTTTTTTTTCAAAGCATTTATTATATGGTAACAGCGACCTCAAGCTCACATGTACACAAGTACACATGTTATGAAACCTATCCGTTCAGTACATTTGACGGTAAAAATCTTTTCTAGTTCTCATGAAGCTAATTTTAAGCCAATGGAGATCGGCTTCGCCGTCGGCGGTAGCGTCCCTGACTCATCAGATCAGCTCGCTGTACCTATAGTAGGTATTACATGATCGTCGGAACATGATATGGCAGGTTTGCCAAGTTTTTAATCAAGTAGCTTATACTCGTAGTTGCTGAAGAGTTCTGCTGAACAGCTCTTGACTTCATCATCAGATCAGCAGACTTACCCTCGAACCCAATAACAATTCTAATTCAACATCAATCGCAATCCGATTCTCTAACAATATTGACTAATTGCCTCTTGCAAAACAATTTGATAGGATTGCATTGAAATCGGAATTGCGCTAATATTTGATTATGATTCCAAATTTGGGCTTTTTATCAGTACACAGTGATTACAAATAGTTTAAAACATCAATCTAAACATATTTTCAAACAAATCCAATAAAAAAATCGTTGTTTTGACAATTTTTTATTATTTGTGGCGGCATGGATACCCACCCGTTGCTTAAGGCATAGATGGACAATTAAATTCCAATTGCTATTAGTTCATTCAATATCCACACGATGGATTTCATAAATCGTCGGAATTCCAGTTCATTCGGATGTCAAGTAGGTAGTGGTTCTAATTCAGCTACCTACATTAACTTATCTACATTGCAAGTTAAATAAATTAAAACTTGTAAAAAATTGTCTGTTTGAGTGGTAACGTCCATCCATATTTATTTAGGGAAACGCGTGAAATTGCTTCCTTTGTTTTTTAAGGCGCTCATTGACAATTTCAACGAAATCCTTTATGGTGTTGTAAGTTCGTATATTCAAATAGATCAAGAGTTTGGGGATGCCAGGTCAGGTCAGTGTAGACTTGTTATAGAATTATTTGATCCTATATTTGCTTTAACTTTCTATATTTCGTGGTGGTTATGCTAGAGAGATGCTCCCCAGCACAACCCCTTTGAATAAGGGTTTACGTTGAAACTAGAGATATAAGTAGTCTTTTTTTTAATAGGACTAGAATTTTATAGTAATCCTACAGATATTTTAAAAACAAAGAAAATGTTTCAAAGCCTATGTGGTTCTGCCCAGGAACATGACACCAAATTTGCTGCTATGAAGATGTCGAGTTTTAGCAAGGATCCAGTGCTAAAATTCGACAGTAAGTAGGTACGTACTTCACACCGGAACAGTTTTTAAGCTTGTATAAAGCTCAGGTCTCATTAATGTTTTGGGAGGTACTACCTTCAACATTTGGAAGTGATCATCACCCTATCCTATTAAGCATATCAAATAAATTTCATCGTCCAACTTTTGCTTTTAACCCTCTTCTCAAATTTAACCTCAAGGTCCATAATTGTATGTGGGAAAAGTTAAATGATTTAATATTTGAAAAGGTAACTGAACTAAGTCCTATTTCTTTTTTTAATATTGACCAATGCTGTTGAGATATAACCAGATCTCTCATTGAATGTGCTACATCATCTTTCCCTTTGAAGAAACCTCCTCCTAAAAATATCCCATCCCCTCCGTGGGACACTGAATGTTCTCAAGCTATTAAAGACAGAAAAGCAGCAGAAAAAGCCATTAATGCAAATATGATTTTAAAAAATATATGTAGAATGGAATAAAATAGCTACAAAAACAAAAATAATTCTCAAATCTAAGAAAAAGGAATGATGGAAAACTTTCTGTTCTGGTTTTTGTTCTAAAACTCCTTCTTATGTTCTGTGGCAGATGATCCGTCGTAGGTATAGGCGTTCCTGGATCTCTCGTTCTTCTCGTGTTTGTCCGTCTCAGTCGTGGGCCGACGCTTTCATGGATTCTTTAGCTCCTTCTTATTCTCCGCTTCCATCTGAACTTCCTTCGATCTCATCAGATTCTCCAATGAATCCTCTTGATCAACCCTTTACTTTTATAGAATTCAAAAATATTCTTAGTTACGTTGAAGATTCAGTTCAAGGAATGGATGGTACCTATTCCATACTCCTTTTTTTTCCAAGGCTTCGGATACATTTCTACATTATTTCCTGAATCTCGTTAATTCTATATTCGATTCAGGATGTGTTCCTAAATCGTGGAAGTCTCAATATATAATTCCCATTCTTAAGCCAGATAAAGATCCTGTAGACTACAAATCCTATAGACCGATTGCTTTGTCCTCGGTTCTAACTAAATTGGCAGAACATCTTATTAAAAACAGATTAGAATGGTTCTTGGAAAGTAATAACCTTCTTGCCAAATCCAAATATGGGTTTAGAAAAGGCCACAGCACTATGCCTTAGTATATTTACTACAGATATACGGCTATCATTCTCACGGAATGAGTCGGTTGTTGGGAGCTTTTCTTGACATCTCTGCCGCTTATGACAATGTTCTATTACCTATTCTCAGGAAAATCCCAAACAAATTAAGCTGTTTCATAATGAACTTACTATCTGAAAGATATATTTATTTTCGATGCCCAGACCCATCAGTCTCCTCTTCAAGAACTATCTGGCAAGGACTTCCACAAGGCTCTGTCCTGAGCCTAATTTTATATAACTTATATACTTACGATTTACAAGCGTCAGTTGGTTTATGCAGAATTCTACAATATGCGGATGATATTCTCTTATATGATTCGCATAAAACAATTCAAAATGCAGTTGAAGCAATTGAAATATCTTTGATTGATTTTAAATCTCTATCTAACCCGCAACGAAACAGTTCGCATTCTACCGTGTAGGGAAGAATCAACCTTCATAAAAAATTACTAAGAAGGTTCTATTTAAAAAAAAAAAGATTGACGGAGCACCAAGAAGTCGAGTTTTTTCTGATGATTTTAGACAAAAATTAAAAAGAAAAAATACCTTTAGCCCTAGGTATTAAACTCTAGTTTTAGGCCCGCTAAGCTACACTATTATGATACACTTTTTGAGCAAGAGAAGTGAAAAATAAATTTGGTAACATGCCTAAAGATATTGCCACTTATCTAAATATACCAAATCCGGAACTCGACACGGGCCATTGTTTCCGCAGAACATGCACGACTCTGTTGGCGGACTCTGGTGCGAATATAACGACATTAAAACGGCACGGTGGTGGATGAAGGTCCGTTCAAGTGGCTGAAGGTTATATAGAGGACTCTATACAAAACAAGTATCACGTCACGCAGCGGATTACGGAAGGAATCAATATTCTACCAAACATTACAGAACCCCAAGCATCTACATCGCGGGATTGGATGAATATGTCAACTCAGCTGAAGCCACACTCAGATCTTAATAATGCAGGAAACTCAAGCATGAGTCGAGTATCTCCAACTTTTACTCCACAACAATCAACTCAAAATATTATCACATCCCAATCACAGAGAGCCGAAATAAAATTTCCCGGGAAAAACATATCACTAAACATTCAAAATTGCTCTAAATGCACATTTAATTTTTAATAAAATTACTGAAAATTGTTTAATTTTGAATTGTTTTATTTTCTCGCAATCGAAGTGAAAAGTAGAGTGTTTTACTCGGGCCAAAACCACCCATTATAACTCGGTCTTGTTATCCTCCCTCGCTACGCTCGGGAGTATATAATGGGATGGTTTAGTCCCTTGTAAAACAATCTACTATTTCTTCTCTAATTTTAAAATTAGATACAATAAAGCGATGCATAGATTAGGGTCTATTTCTATAAAGAAGAGCAAGGTGAGCGTAGAAGTTCGTGAGGAAGGGGCCTCCTTGGGCAGCGGTTATCTGGTGGTCTAGCGTGGAGCGGAGCAATTGTGTTTAGGTGTACGTGGTGACAGTTGTCAGCGCGGTCGAATAATCGTCGCGCCAATGTCACCACGAACTCCTCAACACTAGGTATTTGTAAGTCCCGGGCAATAACATCATTCCTAACATATCTCACAGCTCCTGTGCAAACTCGTAGGGTGATATTTTGTTGGGACAGCATTTTTTTTCGGTTAGTGGCCGAGCACAGTGAGTACAATGCTGGTGCCGCGTAAGTAAGTCGCGACCGTAGTTATGTTTTATACACTCCTGTCTTGGTCCTTATAGGTAATTTAGACGTGAGAACCGGTCGCAGCATGGCTCGGGCCGTTCGCGTTGACGAATCGCGCGCTCTACCTGAGCGTTCATCGACAGTGTTCGGTCATGTCCACCCCAAGGTGGACCCACCCCGAACTGAAGGCTGCCATTTAATCTCTTGGCCTCGCAATTTGTGCGGAATAAGCACAGTACGCTCCGCGAAACCAAGACTGCAGCAGTTGTTGTGACATAGACAGCTATTCTCCACTTGTCAAGCCAGTCTGGCAGTGTCGAGTAAGCATTGCATCTGACCGCGTGCATGAACTGGGCTTATAGAGGACGAAAAGAAGGCACTGTCGTCCGCAAAAAGCGCTAAGGTGACGTCGCCTTTACCAGAATCAATGCCTTCTCCAGGATCCAATGAGCTTCAAGATGAGGCCCACGTGCCAAACACGATCGAAGGCCTTTTCTACGTCGAGGAAAACTCCGACTGTAGAACGGCCGCTGTTTAGCTCGTGGGTCAGATGATGTATGACTCGAACGAGTTGGAGCTTTCAAGAACTGACTTTAATAGATACCTGTCAACCGTATGTCTATAGGAAGTGGCAGTCTTCGAAAGGTCCTTACCCGTACCTTTTAGGATCGTATAGATAACCAATAAATAATAGTTTAAAGTAAATGTGTCAAAAGTGGTGACGGTAGAGTCGCTTTACTACAAAACAGTGATCTAAGTAGAGCCTTCCCTTGCCCTGTTGGTTGACGTTGACACACGACAAGTCGCGCTTTCTCAGCAAGGGCGGGGAGGGGGAGGGGACACAAAAAATCTGACTGAGCATAAAAACAAACACGGATGGAGCCGCACCCGCAAGCAGGTCCGCGCAAAGCTGCCCAGGTTCAGAACCAGGCCAGCGTATTGTCCTTTCATAAAAAAAAAAAAAAAAACCGCACCCGCAGTTAAAACATAATTTTAATTAAAACAGTTGTTCGGTACCAGCTTATAATTTATATTAATATAATTTTAAATCGGGTCAACTTTGGTTTATAGCGTAGGTATAGATAGTAGGTATAACTTGTCGAGTGTTGAGGTGTTCGTTGTCCATGAACAACACGCCGAGTGGTTCTCAGCACCCCGGAGGAAATGTACCTCTAATATTGAATTTGGCAAATTTTAATCAAAGGAATATATATTTATTTATGATTAAAAGAAACTGTATTTAAAAGTCAGTTTAATGCAATATTAAAGCGATTTGAATGACCCTTTCGAGTTGTCTCATAAAAATACAGAATGTTTATATTCTACATTTGGCGGTTTCAATACCCGGCTCTAGCAAGTGACTTTAAAAAATGTCTAAATGCAGCTATTTTGATTACTACTAAAACTAAATAAATGTTTCCTTTGGTTAAAATTTGCTAAGTTGAATATTTAGGGTATGTACTTTTAGTCCGGAAGGTATTGATTTGGCTCACCTCGATGTATAATAGCGGGAGGTACCTATTGCTTTTGTTTGCGGTGCAACGATTAAATAAAATCTTTCATAAATGTATAACATAGCCATGCTTAGTTTGGGGCTAGATGGCGCTGTGTAAAATTAATGTCCTATAATATTATTAATGTCCTATAATAATATTATTATTAAAAAAACTATGTATATAACTAAGAAGGTACCTTATAACAAGTAAATAAAATTTAAACAAACTTATTTTACAATTTCGGGACTAGCTGAAACGAAGTCGTGTACATTCTATTCATTATAGATAGGTACCTCTACCTACCTACCTTGTACCTACTTAGAGAGTCTCGAATAACGTTTCCTATCGTGCAGTATCTTTATACAGTTGTATGATAAGGTCTCAAATTAATTCGATACTTAAATCATTATAATATCTATTCTACACCGACATCATATTAACATCTCATTGCGTAACAACTTTACAGGGGATGTATAAAATTATAAATTCTTCCAAATATTCTAAAGAGGTTTTATAAAGATGTGAAATAGATTTGTGTAACTGTAGGGCAAAAGATAATAATATGTATTCTGCCACCTGCTCGTGTCTCTGTGTGTGTGTGTGTGTGTGTGTGTGTGTGTGTGTGTGTGTGTGTGTGTGTGTTTGTGTGTGTATTCGTGTGAGTACTTTGATGTAGGTACTCTTGAGCCTAATGTGTAACATCTACACATCTATAATACTGTCGTGTTTCTTATCGGATGCTTTAAGTTTCTGTTGCATTTGTGTGAGCATGTCCTGCATTCGTCGTATCTGTAAAAACAAAAATATGTCATAAAATAGAATACCTATCTTCCCGGCAGCTCAGGAAAATAATTTGGCCCCTCGAGTGTAAAGTGACACAACGCCATCTGGCCCAAACTAAGCAGAGAGCTTATCCTATGAGAAAGTATTCTGTATCAACTTTTTAACTCGATCAACAATCAAAATGATGATTACTGTAATTATGAGTTGTGACCAGTTGTCACAACTCATAATACAGTGATGGTGCCGGTGTAGGAGCAACATCGTTTTCTTTTGATTATTTTCATCACAACGCTCTGATCTCTAACCAGCCCGGCAAGCTTAAAAACCATCCAGTCTTGGAGGAGGCTCGTATCAAAGTCATCAGTTCAGTGGATGTATGTTAGCTGCGATGGTGATGACAGCACCATCCAGTTTCCGAAAAGGCTCCGTCCAGCTGCGGACTTCAGTAGGTAGCATAACTTCCTATATGATGTATATGATGAGGTAAGTTGATTGTTTGTTTACCTCTTCATCTTTCTGTAGCAGCAACCGGTCGGTATCGGTGATGGCCACGTCGTGATTGTTGCCCATCGAGTCTCTTTTCAGTTTCCTGCGAACATTCAAACATAACGAACGTTAACAAAACGTTGTCCAACATGAGACCGTGGGACGGGAGGTATTCACTTGGAGGCAGAATGCGGGTCCTACATGTTAATGAACCCTGCAAGTGCGTGGATATCAGCTTCGTTCGCAGTTTCGTGAAGTGGACTCACCCCCGTTCCCTCATAGCGTGTTGCGATATCTGCGAGATGCACTGCGCCCTGAAGTTCTCGTAATGCACGTCCTGGGTGACGTCCTTCAGGTCCTGCATGTGCGTGGATATCAGCATCGTTCGCAGCTTCGTGAAGTCCGAGTGACGAGGGTTCTCCACTGGAAAACGGAACCACAGGTTACGATCGCAACACAAGCTCGGTTTGGGCAGGATGCCGATCTTATCGTTCCTATGACCTTGGGCTTCACTGCCTGGCGCTAAAAAACTTACTTGACCTGTTTTTACCCCCTTGTCAAATCACATAGACCAGTTCGACGTTGTCACAAGCAGGGCGATGCATTTCCACCAATCCTGTTTTACTTGGTTGAATACGTCATCCAGAAAATCCTCACACTAGACGGCGGAATAGAGTTAATGGGAGACACCGGATTATCGGGTACACTGACGACCTAGCCATACTGGGAACAAGCGACGTGGACGTAAGTGTAGTGGATCAAGCCTTGGAGAAAACAGCGATACAAGTCGGTTTACAGGTCAAACGGAAAAAAGCTAAAAATAAACTCTTTTTGGAAAAAAATGAAACCGACTTCACCATTAAAAACTTACAAATAACTCTTAGGGTAAGTTCATATAATTTGTAGGCGGTGCCATACAATAAACATGTTGTGCTTGGCAATTCGGCACCAACTTCAAATTATATGAACTTACCCTAAGAGTTATTTGTAAGTTTTTAGTGGTGAAGTCGGTTACATTTTTTTCCAAAAAGAGTTTTCGAGATATAATCTCCGTGATTTAATCATTCAAAGCAGACATCACGAGATCTGAATTCGGGGCGAATTACTAATTTCGTAATTACTATTCGATTTTATTTCCGAACAGGCGGTAGATTTGACGTTTGATCCTAAAAATCTTAATGAATTAAAAAAGTTGACTTTGACTTGTAAGGTTCAACTGTCAGTCCTCAGTGTCACTCACCGTCCACGATCCCCCATGGGTACTGCCGTCCCCGGACTCGCTTTCCCCCGACCTCGAGCATGGTATCGGCTGCTACCACCGCGAAGGGTGCAGCTGCCTTTAACTCTCGGTCCTGCTGTTTGAAATCTTCATCTTCATCGCTGTCGCATTCCGGGAACTGGTACACCTGAGATAACGCGCGCGGACTAGATATATACTACACCTCAACTGGACATCAGCAGTCAGCACCAGCTATAAATAATTGATGGAGCGAGTGAAGGTTGGGTGATCCGGCACTAGGCGTATGTATGTAACGCTGACGGCATCACTCTCCAACTGATTATCTGATTGACGGGGATTTTTTGTGAGTTCGTTTTAGAGATATTGGGAAATTGAATTGATTGGAAAGGATTACAAATTTACGCCAATAACTATTGAATGGATAATCTGATAATTTAAGAGTTTGAAGTGCTCTACCAACGTAATAATTTACGGAGACCAACATTTTGCCGCTCGTCGACTGTCTTACTTCTGAAATAGTAGTTTTTTTTCCTGGCTTCGCGTCTTCGTTACCTAGTTTTAGCCAATGTGACACCATTTTGACATTATGTTCATTGCTATCATCATCAGTGTACTTGAGTTACCTGTATTTGGTGATCGTCCAAGTCGTTCAGTATGTTGGTCTTCAGCCGGTGGATCTCGGCCGCCGTGAGAGAGTCTGCCTTCGCGATCACCACCACGATGTTCACTTTCCGATGCAGCCGCTTCATCATCTCCAGGTCCACCTGCCGGACGCTGTAACCGGGTATTGCGATACATATAGACACACCGCCTGCTGAGCATACCTTGCCTGCCTACATAAATTGGTTTATCGCTTGTGAAACGAGTTGATAGTTGTGTAGTAAGTAGGTATAGGTAGGTTCTAGCATTTGCCCACTACTTCTTCCGCGATGTGAAACGTGTGTGAGTAGCAAAAAAAAAGCAATAGGTAGCTACATTTTCATCTATCATGCATGAGTCATGTCATGCATGAGTCATGTCATGAGGGATGAAACTATTGCTTGTTTGTTTGTTACTCACACAATAAGTTTCATCTCTCTTTGGACGATGTCGTGAAGTCAACGCGGACGGAGTAAGCAGACGCTAGTCTTCCATACGACACATCTAGGTTCACCTATATTACCAAATTTCAAGTTTCCGGAATAAAAAAAAATAACCATCTGTATGCCAAATTTCATCCAAATTCGTTTAGCCGTTTTTGCGTGATCGAATAACAAACATCCAAACATGAACATTTATAATAATAGTAGGATACCTAGGTATGGAAGAATCTAACCATCAGTGCGCGTACCTACGTATACCTGATAAAACCTGCCAAGTCATCAATTGGAGATTTCATTGCTCATTTTATTGGGAGCGATGTTATACCTAAAGCGAGTACCTAGTACCTACCTAGCCTAGATAGGTACCAAGTGTTTACGAGATGGGCCTCAGTTTCAATCAACCTATTAAGGTTATTGACACTTGAGTTTAATGCGATAAATCATTTGTGTCTAGGATTCAATGTGAAACCAGTAGGTGGGTAGGTAGGTACGTTCCATATGTAAGAAGCAGGCTCACGCGCCCTCTCGGCACTGAGATCACTTTTGAGAGCTTTACTTTGTAGCAAGTCGGTATATATATATATAGTAGGTAGGTACTTTATCGTTTAGTATGGGAATGGGTATCTTGTGTACCCACGCGTGTGCTTCCGCAATACACGTGTCGGCATCGGCAGCTCGGCTCGGCTTGCGCAGAAGGCGATCATAAAAGAAGCCGGTCGTTCCTAAACTTTTTAAACGGTTAAAAATACCTACTTTGATATCGTTCGGTCGGTGCAAGATGCAGAGCAAATATTAGGACTCGGGACTCCATAAACTACTTATATAGCCAGGAACCAATGCGATGGACATTCAGGAGGTACGTCTTAGGTACGTTCTTATACTGTGATAATGAATGTAATGAAGCATGGAGGTAGGTAACAAATGCAACGGATAAACGAGCAAAGCTGCGCTGCACTCGACCCCTTTTATCGACCAACAATAGGCAAAACCGCAAGAGAAGATTGCCGCGATTTAAGTTCACTTGGGGATTATTGAACGCAACACGGTACTGAACGTGAATACATGAACTAATACCTGTACCTATGTGATAATACACACAGCAATACTGTGGCAGGGTGGGACGAAGTACAGGCAGTTGTGCACTCTATTGTCTTGTCAGATGACTTACCTATGGGCCCAGGGCGGGACGAAGTACAGGCAGCAGTGCACTCTATTGTCTTGTCGGATGACTTACCTATGGGCCAAGGGCGGGACGAAGTACAGGCAGTTGTGCACTCTATTGTCTTGTCAGATGACTTACCTATGGGCCCAGGGCGGGACGAAGTACAGGCAGTTGTGCACTCTATTGTCTTGTCAGACGACTTACCTATGGGCCCAGGGCGGGACGAAGTACAGGCAGCAGTGCACTCCATTGTCTTGTCAGATGACTTACCTATGGGCCCAGGGTGAGACGAAGTACAGGCAGCAGTGCACTCTATTGTCTTGTCAGATGACGTACCTATGAGCCCAGGGCGGGACGAAGTACAGGCAGCAGTGCACTCTATTGTCTTGTCGGATGACGTACCTATGGGCCCAGGGTGAGACGAAGTACAGACAGAAGTGCACTCTATTGTCTTATCGGATGACGTACCTATGGGCCCAGGGCGGGACGAAGTACAGACAGCAGTGCACTCTATTGTCTTGTCGGATGACGTACCTATGGGCCCAGGGCGGGACGAAGTACAGGCAGCAGTGCACTCTATTGTATTGTCGGATGACGTACCTATGGGCCCAGGACGGGACGAAGTACAGGCAGCAGTGCACTCTATTGTACTGTCAGATGACGTACCTATGGGCCCAGGGCGAGACGAAGTACAGACAGAAGTGCACTCTATTGTCTTATCGGATGACGTACCTATGGGCCCAGGGCGGGACGAAGTACAGGCAGCAGTGCACTCCATTGTCTTGTCAGATGACTTACCTATGGGCCCAGGGTGGGACGAAGTACAGGCAGTTGTGCACTCTATTGTCTTGTCAGATGACTTACCTATGGGCCCAGGGCGGGACGAAGTACAGGCAGCAGTGCACTCTATTGTCTTGTCGGATGACTTACCTATGGGCCAAGGGCGGGACGAAGTACAGGCAGTTGTGCACTCTATTGTCTTGTCAGATGACTTACCTATGGGCCCAGGGCGGGACGAAGTACAGGCAGTTGTGCACTCTATTGTCTTGTCAGACGACTTACCTATGGGCCCAGGGCGGGACGAAGTACAGGCAGCAGTGCACTCCATTGTCTTGTCAGATGACTTACCTATGGGCCCAGGGTGAGACGAAGTACAGGCAGCAGTGCACTCTATTGTCTTGTCGGATGACGTACCTATGGGCCCAGGGCGGGACGAAGTACAGACAGCAGTGCACTCTATTGTCTTGTCAGATGACGTACCTATGGGCCCAGGGCGGGACGAAGTACAGGCAGCAGTGCACTCTATTGTCTTGCATGTGTCGTCTGTTGAGGCCGCTCTCGTCAGTGAAGTATTGTCTGAACTGCTCGTCGATGTAGGCAGAGCACACTCTCCAGGAGTCCTCGCAGTTGATGGCGTCCCCGAACCCTGGCGTGTCGACTATCGTCAGTCGCAGTTTTACTCCGCGCTCTTCTATTTCCATCGTTTTCTTTTCAATCGTGGTCGTCTTCTCTATTCGATCTGAAATAAACACTAGGTCATTTTATTTGCTGAAGTGATTTTATTCAGTCGATGAATGAATGTTGTTTTTAATTCACCTTGGACCTCAGGTATTTTTCTGTTTTTGTAGAGATCTCCTAAGAATAAACTATTTATGAGAGTGGATTTCCCCAGTCCCGATTCTCCGACAGCCATGAGAGTGAAGTCGAACCCTCTCTTCACAGATTTGCGATGGACCTGTTCCGGCAGCGTCGCGAATCCGATGTAGTCTCGTTCACCGCGGTCTCGTTCTGGAGACAAACACATACGTGGGTACTTGCATACTTGCATACCTTTATTTGAATATTCATTAACAAAATATCGTTGCCGGGTTGCTCATCAATATGCATCGTGTCGATTCGATATCGATATCATCGACGCGACGCTAGTAAATTGAACCTTACAAATAGTGAGGTGGTAAAAATTACCTACCTACATCCATCCGACACGATTTCCTGTGTTCACCGTTGCTCGAAGTGCGTACAGTATAGGCAGGTACTGCGACGCACCTAGCCTAGCTATCAAGTCGATGGGCTTCGCTGCACAACTCTATCGAATCGAGGCGCCGCCGCCGATGATGGTGGCTATGCCTACCTACACTGTTCCATTTATATAATTGCTTGGAGTTTCATAGCGTTCTAAATCTATTATGTGCCTACTGCTGAGTAGTCTTGTCTCTCTGGAGCATAAACAATTATCGATAGGGACGGAAAAACGACGCACAAGAAATGTACCTAAAGCTGGTGTAGGTATTAGTCCATCCCAAAAAATTGTATCTCAATCTATGGTCAGGCGGCCTGACTCAGGCCTAATCAATCGCAGTGCGCCTACAATCATAGTTCCAAGGATGACATTTATTGCCTCCACGAGCGAATACGGTGAAAAGAATAGACGATGTTTGCAGTTAAGATGTACCTACTTAGGTGAGTATTCAAGACACGACTTAGACACGATATAATTATGATACCTACCAGTGAGACTGTAAGAACACTTTTCTTTGTTAAAAGTCATTCGAGTCAAGGAAGCAGGGCAAAGCGAGGCAGCAGAGTGGAACAGTACAGGTTCCCTAGCCGCCGCCGCCGCAGCCGCTGAGCGCTCAGGGACAGGGACTCGCGCTATCGAGGACAACGGAGCGGAAACGAGCTACGTGCTCATCAGTTGACACTAATCATAATCTACCTAGGTACCTACCTACATCAACACACGCATATGCCTGTCTGTAATACGAATTTTCTGTCGAAAATACGAATTTTCGACACAGACTCATTTTATGAATACGCAGCAACCAGATTATTCACATGATGGATGATGGCTTTATTCTTAATTGTTGATGAACCCAAGATATGATATCAAGGTAGGTGTATACTTATTCCCAACTCATCACGACTTTGGTACACTTTGTTTGATATGATAACGTGGGTAATGATTCGGGTAACTAATGAGACTCACAAGTATTTGCGTAGGTGTGGGGCGCCCTACTTTCGGTAATACGATCAATTAGGGAGAGAAATCCCGCTCCTTTCAAAGAGGAAACATCTACGGCTCTCATCTGATGGAAAAATTGAAGATCCGCAATAATTTTAATTAATCTACTACCTCTTGTCTCTCACAAAACATGAGATAGCCGCTAAGTTATTTTAAAGTTTCAGGTCTACATGAGAATCGATGATGTAAAGAACATTATGCTAGGTAGGTATGGGTTTACAAAAACGAATCTATGAGAGAGAATATACAATGGAGATACCTACTTACGAGTTTGTTTTGTGCTATGTTAAAGATTTTCCCACGAGCTCATTTAAAATGTCCTATCCAGAATGTCTCAAGATTACGCGAGTACCGACCGATCTACCTACCTACCTACCTACCTACGGAAACAAAAAGTTAGACATCGACGACACAGATGTAAATACAATCTGTTGTGAGCTATGATCCGACTCTGATGCTCATACCACGTACCTTACCCTTACCCGTGGAACAACCAGTTGGACATAGCGGTTGTACCACCGCTCGGTAGCGTCTTAAATTCACCTAAGTATTATTATATAATTATTATTATTAAATTATTGATCTTCACCAAACACATGATTACTGCCATATTAACTCTTTACAACGATTCTTAACTAAAGTTATGTTTTATTTAATATTTTAGAATGAGAGTTATCGAAACAGGATTTTTTAAATTATACCTAACATTGTACCAAGTCAAAACTTAACATAATACAAATGAATGTAAATCAAAATCCATAGATGGATGGACTTACGAATTTTGATAATAGTCTTGAATGGGGAATTTGTATGTTCATCTTCATTGTTATTAGCGTTGTCCGCCTGTTTGTTGGCGATGTTGATGTCGATGATAGCGAACGAATCACTTTTCTCCATTGTAGATATTTTTATTTAGAGGCTTCGAGTGTGAAGGTGGGCAAGTGTTCCTCCCTCGTCAGCTCGTCACCGAAGACTCAGTCATGGAACAGCTTGGCGGAGTTTCGATCGCACTCGTCTCGGCGCGACGCCGACGCTTGCGTCCGCCCGGCGCGCGCTCTCACTCCGGCGACTGCCCGTTCACTAGCCATACCCACATTACCCACGACGACACTACTGCTATGGCTATGGTACTTTCAAAATGCATCACTTTTAATTTAACTAGCTAAACAGGTGCTCAATTAAATTATAACTCAATTACAAACTCTGTCTAGACCAGGTACCTAGATACGACAGTTGACCTCGCCCTAACTCGAGCGACAATTCGACAATTATTTTTATTTAGAGTGCCGCTGCCGGCTGCACATTCACGAGACCGTCGTGGTAATTGACGTGTACCGTACCGTGTACCTACCTACTGAAGCCCGTGGGCAGAGGAACTGTATGCATCGTATAAACCGAATATCATTTATCATAATACTGTCATGCAATTGATCTTCAATAACGATTCTTTGTCAGATTGTTTTGATTGAAAACAAAACAGTCGCATCTTCGCAGAATGCTATTTTGATAACAATATCTTAAACATCTGCATTATGGCTGTTCTAGACGATCTCCGAGTACGAGTCGAGTAAACGGTCGAAGGCGATTCTCCACCGGAACTATTTGCATTATAAAATGTATTGTCTGAATAAAGCTTTACGCATCTTAGCATGATCGCGTATACCTACCTAAGTAGGTAGGTACTACGTTGTTTTGTTGCACAGTTGTTCTCTAGTACCGCGTAAACAAAAATCAATACACAGCATAAAAATTTGCAATCATAGCGTCCATCAGAATCTCGGTGTAGATAGGTACCTAGGTACTATGAAAATATTTGGGCCTTAATCCTAAACAATAAAAACAAAAAAACTTACCATTCGTCATGTTTTCAGTAGAATCCGCCGATAGGTAATCCTACCGATTTCTAATTACTAAAGAAAATTTATATAAAATTTTCTTATCAGTTATCAGTTTTGTATGAGTCTTTAATATTAGAATATCGATTATAAAGCCTTTTATTACCTACATCTTCTACGATTTTATTAATCCGTTATATTTTAACATTACAGGTATAGAGAACACATAAAGTCAGGTTGGTGATTGCGCAATCGAAATCCAGGTCCACTAAAATATCACTGCAGCTTCAGAGGTACTTTTCACTACACTAAAAACATTTGAAAAGCAAAATAAAAGTCGCGCGAAACTTAAAATAATATCACGAGGCTAACCCTAAATGTATAATTAATCAAAAATGTACAAAAATCGAAGAAAAATAAAAATCACATTGTTTGTGCGCCGTCGTGTGCGTGTCGAGTTATGTAATGGAGCCCCGGCAGCTCCCTCGGCGTGGGTTACCTCCCTGCCCTGCCCTGCGCGGTGGACCCCTGCAAGTCGAGAGACCCTCATCCATCGGCATAAGGTCTACCCTCGATGTACTGCCACCGATCGATAGCCGCTCGGTGAGCGCCTGCGTAACAATCCGCGCACTGTTCTAATGTTTTGCTCTTCGAGATTTTGTTGCCCCAGATGCATTGTACTGGGTGTAAGCGCCTAAGTAACTCTGTATATCAAGGTCACATTCATGTAAATGGGGAAAACCCCTCACTAATACTAGGCGTAGGTACAATTCATAAGATCGCATATCACAGTTACAATAAAGCATTTTGAACCAGTCTCGGAATGAACTTCGTCTACCAGTCCGTTCATACATACACAGAGCTAGAGGTAAACTCTAGCTTTGTATCAAGCTCATATATTATATGGAGTTCATATGGCATCTCTGTTGAATCTAAACAAATTTGTGATAATGATAGACCTACCTACACTACACAAGGACCACCAAGTAGGTATCTTTGACTGAGTGACAGACAAGACAAATGAACAGCCCAAGCCAAAAACCTATTGGTAACTGAAGCCTAAACATTTTCAAGTAGCTACCGTGTTTATAGTGTAAATAGAGCATTTTAGGAAATTATCATGGGATCATAATGAAAAGCCGTCACAGTCAACTGTTGGACATAAGTTTTAGATAAGGCACGGTAGTTTCACAAAGACACTGCAAAACCCTACGATTTAGGAGTCTCGCCCAACGAGTGTTGATGTAGACTTCGCCTTGTACGACACTCGCGTGTAGAAGAGGTTGTTCGTGGTAGGGTACTCTACACATCTGCTTCACCTGAGCCAACACTTGGTTCAAGTTGGCTCCGATCATCCCGCGTACATTTTAGAGTCCTTTTTTTCTTATCGCATCCCTACACTGAGTAACTAAACATTTACCGTCTTTAGGCTACGCTAAGATTATATAATGTACCTATCTCATTTCCAAACATAGGTACTATAAGTCCACTTTAATGTTCCACATAATAATCCCGCAACTTTCCATCTGGACAAATTGTGCCCCGTTGCCGTATTGTCTGCTCAAGTTTCTTCCGAGCCGATAGGATCCCGTCCTTGTACCACTTGTACCTACTCCACTCACAAAGGTGGAGGCTGTGACCATGACCCATATTCTGATCAAACCTTGACAGCTTCGTACGTCGTATTCTGAACAGCTTCAGAAATACTTCGTGTTTTTCAAGGCTAGCTAATACAGCAATAAAAAGTGTTGTCTGTTATTGTGATTTTTGTTGACTAGGTATAACAGTCTTACTTACAATATGAGTGCGCTTTCAAAACTTAGCGCCCAAAGGTTACCAACGGGACCTGACTCCGTTGTCCGACTTTTATAAAACTGGGTATTTAAAATCGTAAAAGGAAAAAGGTTGTGAAAAATATCCTCCAACCACTTCAACCCATATAAACCCACTGCCATCACTATCACTTCAACCTATATAAACCTACGTCTCACTGCTATCACTATCACTTCAACCCATATAAACCGACGTCTCACAGCTGAACAAAGTATTTTCTGTTTTCGGCGCGCTCCATTGTAGTTGTAGTGGATCTTATTCTTGCCCAGACAACCCTCTCTTATTTGTGATTGAATTTAATTTAATGTATGAAAAACCATCCAGCTCTTTCATTGAATGTCTTCTGCAGAAGGCACAAAGCTGCGTCGTACTTACCTAGGTACTCACAACCTGGATCAAGTACCTAGTTGTGTTGTAAGTTACAACCTAAAATACAACTAGGTAGGTAGGTACTTGCAACCTACCTACAACTGATTACCTTAGGTAAGATGATCGAGCGGTAGAGCAGATTGTCTACTCTATGTGATGTGAGTAACTACTGATCTACTTAATCATAGTAGTATATTATGCTGGATAAGTTTAGGTACATAGATAAAAAAGTGGCATTCTGACAGAAGTGAAAACTTGAAGTTTGTCAATGTTTGCCGAAGAGGACAGCTCATCGTTGGTACTTGTATCTCAATGTTGTCGAGAGGTATTTATAATTAAGGGTTGTAATTGCAACACAACTGACACAGTCACTTCTTAGAACTGACATTGATAGATACCTGTCACGGGTGTCAACCGTATGTCTATAGGTAGAGGCAGTTTTCAAACGGTCCATACCCGTACCATTTAGGCTCGTAAAGATATCGTGCCAAAGTCAAATGTGGCAAAAATGGTGTCGGTAAGGTTTCGCGAGTTCAATGGTTTTTTTCCATCTCAAAAAATTCGTCACGTGGATATTTATAGAGAATGTTGAACGCTTAGAATACAAGGACAATTGGCAACATTTAACTGACATTTTGTGGACAGGCACTTTGTGGATTCCAAAGAACCGCGTACAGCCGCGCGTCCAGCAGCTAGATGTGTCGACGATATTGCAACATCGTGATCGTGAGCCGCACCTGGGGGAGACTGGCTCACTTCCGTTCGGCGTGGCACATACCTACAGAGAGCCCTTTACCCAGCGGTGGCTGAAATCTGGCTGTGGATGATGATCTTGAAGACTTTGTGATCAAACACTTACAATCAACAGTCGGGTTAACATGTTCCTTTCAAAATATAAAAGAATAAGTTTTCTCGACAACTTTGACTGAGGCTCAGATTGCATGTAATACCTACCACCCTCTACATATAGTCTCACGCCTGCAGGCAATGACCATTTCCCCTAACTACTTACATTTGCTCAATGCATATCTCGTTTGTCTAATTCCTCTTTCATTATTTCAATGATTGCATGAATCTTATCGATAGGAATCTAAATCTAACCAAAGGCTCAAGTCATAATATGAGCACATAAAGTTTCCGCTCCCGAAAAGCACGATTGCCTCCGAATAGGGTTTTTTCTAATTATTGGGACCGAGTTTAGGTAAAAGCAGATCGTATGTAGTGTAGCTATGGGAATGGGCACTCCTGAAATCCGAGGTTCATCTCACTTAGCTTTGCCCTTGATAACGAACGCGAGGCGTGGGTTTAGGGCGTGGGGCGTGGACGAAATATCAAGCGGTCCCGCGTGCAGCTCATTTGGAAACAGAGTTGATCTCCCAGGGTTCTGCTCAGGAATACGACTGATATATAAATCTAGGTTAGAAGTTTAATCCGATCTCGTTTGGTTTGCGAATGGCTCCCTACGGGATCTGAAAATAGCTAAGCGTGAGCTGACGATACGGCGGAAATAGCAAGAATTATCACCTTTTTAACCAACTTAAAAAAAAGGAGGTTCTCGATTCGTCATGAATGTTCCCCCATTACCTACTCGAAGACGCCTGGATCGATTTGGAAAATTCTTTTTGGTTTGAAAGGGTTCACACACACAGGTGATCCCATCGTCATCAGGTCAGGACCTGATTAGGGGATCCTGGAGAAATCGAGGGAACTCTTCAAATATTATAGGCACACTTGAAGCGATTTGGGTATTTTTAGGGTGTATTACCTCTAAAGTAAGGAAAAAACGGACCCCTGTCATCAGGTCAGGATATAACAATGAGATCCTGGAGAAATCGAGAGAACTCTTAAAATATAATAGGCACACTCGAATAGATTTGGGTATTTTTGGGAGGTAATACACCCTTACCTCAAAAGTAAGGAATAAACGGACCCCTTAAAGGATCACGCTTTTGTCTGTCTGTACAACCATCAGTCATCAAAACAATTGGAAAAAAAAACGTCATCCAAGTAAACGAAATTGTATATAATATTCTTCATTGAAGTGGGTTTTCTCTTTAGTTTTTAAAACGTAGTACTACCTCTACTAATAGGTAATAAATCTTGCGTCTACCAATTGAACTACGATGTAATACTTAGACTAAGATCTATTGCAAATACGGAAAAGGAACCTACAATAATAACTAGCTATAATAAAAATATTACTCAGGTGTGATTAGGTTACATTAGTTTCTACAACGTTATAACTAGGTACCTGCATAAGTAATAGTTCCAGTATATTGAATATCAGATTGTCACGCAAGAAACCATATCGGCGGGGAAAAGTGCCGGATGAAACGAGAGGTGGGAAACTTCGCCGACGTCACAACAAATGGAAGGAAGCCCCACGAAGTGGCTTTTATTTCTAATGAGGTAGAGTCGATATTGGTAGCCGAGTTAGGTAGCAGGCATGGACCTTAGTGGATTGAGATAGGGTGCGTTTTAGTGGCGTGCTGTTGAGAGAAAGCACTTTCCGGTTGTGTGCCGGGTTGGATGACGCAGATGCCTCCGTGAGACGAGGAGCTCCACCGCGCCACCACCGCCACCGCGCCGCCACCGCCACCGCCACCGCCACCCGCCACTCGTCAGTCGGCCGACAGATGCCCGCGTGTCTGCAGGGACCTGAGCCTCACTTTACCTTCACATCTCCGCGATTACTTTCGTCAAGTGAACAACTTTGTATACTTACCTAAATGTTATCAATAAATTGTGATCCTATTTAGCAGAGGGCTACAACTCATCAAAGGTACGTTACTTTATTTACGTGTACCAAGTAATTACACATAGCACCTACATCTGAAAGTAGTCTAAACTTCTGCTTAAATCTTTATCATTGCACCTACCTACCTATACCTATGTAGCAAAATAATCAGTCCACTCTAGATCTGGGAATATTATAACCTATTTACATTACATCACGACTAGCCACATATATATTAAAATAATAAAGAAAGTCAGTAGGTAGAAACGAATGTCGG
Source organism: Venusia cambrica (assembly GCA_951394065.1). Classification (NCBI taxonomy): domain Eukaryota; kingdom Metazoa; phylum Arthropoda; class Insecta; order Lepidoptera; family Geometridae; genus Venusia; species Venusia cambrica. The sequence goes on from OX596056.1 coordinate 408,941, forward strand.
TAAGTACAAGTCTTATTAGAAAATGAAAGCCGCAGTAGATTTTAATTGAAGTCCAATAAAGTTTTATTAGTTGTTTTCACTTTGTAGTTACTTACCTACTAGGTATACCTACCTAGAGACATCTCGCTCAACACTGATCAGCTTTCACACAACAAAAAGTGTGTTGCATTGTTTGTTGATGATCATCAGGTTCACGGCGCAGCTGTGCCTGGGCCTGTGAGGTTTCTCCATCAATTACCTACGATACGAGTACCTATAGGAAGGTACGTTGGATCTTGAATTCCTTGGCTTGGGTTGAAACTAATTGCATAGTATTTACGTTACGCGCTATGAGGCAGAGGTAGGTAGGGTAAAACACCCGGTAGTTAGCCTTTTAGCGAGAATTGAAACTTTCATAAGCTATAGTTTGAATGTTTATATAAATGTATAAAACCACTAGTCGTTTTTTATAGGTAATTTATTAAATTATAAAATTAGATAGACAAAAACACAACAAGTTTTCATTATCATAGAAAAAAACCACTTAAGATAAAATATGGCACTTTTTACGGAGTAAACCAGTAGTCAGCCTCAATAACCCAGAAATCAGCCTTCACCTACCCTATAGTCAGCCAGGCTAACACAGCCAACTATTTAGTCTGGCATGTTTCACAAATTAATTGTTTATCTAACACATTTTCATAAAGTTCTCAAGCAAATTGGGTACATTTCAAATGGTACCATACAGGGCATGTGTCTTAGGAACTTAGCTGAGGTTATGCACCAGTCTTTAAGGACAGTTTCTTTTTTGGTGATTAACGTGCCTGGGTCCATTTTACGGGGCATTACTGTGTACCCTAAAATGGAGCCGGTCTTGAAAAGTTTCTCGTGGGACAATTAAGACTCGACTTATCTTCTTGCCATTTATAATCCCTATCGCCTGTGCTAATTGCTCTTCTTTGTACTTGTGTATCGGCCTTATCGACATGATGAAATCTTAAAATACTAGAAATAGATCTACTATGAAAACTACAAAAAGATTGTCCTTGTAAATAAGGTATTACAGTTCAATTTTCTGCAACAGAACTTATGGCTGACTACTGGGTTTTTAGATCTATAAGTCGGCCACGTACATTTCAACGCGACTACTGGTAAAATGAACTTTTATTGTATTAAGAGTTATGTTCAACGTTTCAAGAAAAAAAAGGACTATTTACTATGTGAATTCCAACCAAATATACGAAAATTGCAATAAAACCAATAGTCAGTCACTCATGGCTGACCACCGGATTTACCTTAAAAATTAAATACCCAGTAGTCGGCCACCCAAATTAAAATATTAAAGACATTGAAAGTGATTGTGAAGCCTAGATAATCACATAATAACTATTTTACAGTAGCAAAACATAGTAATATCAGAAATTACGATAAATTGAAAGGAATACTAACCGAATAGTCCGACACGTTCTCTTACGAAAAAAGTTGAAATTTGAATAAGTGCGGTCATGTAGCTGGTGGCAGTGCAAATGAACGATCATAGCTCGGCATTCTGAGATGCTATTGGTTTGGATGTGCGAGTATTTATCAATCATACTGAGATCTGGGGCAGGGCTGACTACTGGGTGTTTTATCCTAGGTATAGATAGGTATCTACTAGGGATGTTGCGGAGCTTCGGTTCCGACTCCGAAAAGTCAGAACTTCCGATTGATATTACACCTCCCGACTTCGACTTCGGTTCCGATACTCTCGAACCGGAGGTTATATCGGAGGTTGAAGCATAGCTTCGGCGGCGGCGGCGGCGAATTGACCGCGGGCAGGGCGACTTACAAACATGTTTGTGTATGTCGCGCGGGAAATGCACCGTGTTTATAATGACGTTTCCAGCCGATTTGTGACAAATATATAATATATGTACCTAGTTGAAAAAAAAAAGAATGAAACCGAGAAAAGTGTCTTTTGGAACTTTTACTTTGAGAAGTTGGTGATGACACGGCAAAATGTAATAAGTCTGAAGGTATATTTACCGAAAGGAGTTACGAATCCTACTTTAAAAGGTCATCTATAGTCTTTACATGCTACTGAATAGGAAGAATTCAATAAATTAGAAACTAAAAAGAAAAATTGGTACAATACAGTCTTCGACATTTACACTGTTTCAAGTGGCCAAAAAAAAATCACCCTGAGAGACACTTTGATGAATCAAATAGTAGGTAGGTATAGTAGGGTACTATGTAGGTAGTTCGAATCATAAATGGATAGATTGATTTCTTAAATTATTACTTGCAAGATCTACCCTTCAATTTCGTGGAAGGATTTAGACGACTTGTGCAGTTCATTGCGCCGAATTATCAGTTTAGGGAAGACAGTTTTTTACCGAATATACCTATTTGTGGTCAGCTGTATGCAAGATTAGCAAAAAATATAAATGATTTACTGTAACAATTTGAAAAAATCTCATTCACAACAGATATTTGGACTCAAACTTTGCAACTCAAAGAGCGAGTTCAAATGTATCGTTTAAGTCTAACAGCACACAGCATAAATTAACATTTTTAACTATTTAGCTTTTTTTAAACTTTAAATTAAACTAGCGAATCTTTCTTCCACCTCCGACTCCGACTCCGACTTCGGTTCCGGTTCCGACTCCGAAAAACCAATTTAAAACCTCCGAATCCGTCTTCGATTTCGATAAAACCACCTCCGTTACATCCCTGGACTTACCGTAACTCTATGAAACCGGGACTGCAAACATATTGGTGGTACTTATTACCACAAATATGTTTGCATTGCATCTAAAGCAACCGAAAACGTAGTGTAATTTAAAGATGATTGATAAAAAAAATGTTTTCGTTTAGAGCCCAGTTTTTCGACTCATATACCTTTACAGCTATCACCAATCCGTCTGCCGAACATGGTTATTTTGGCAAAACTCACCAGCTTTGGAGGAGGCTCTGTCCAGCAGTGGACTGCAATGGGCTGTTGATGTGTTTTCGACTCGAGATTATAAACACACAAGACTCTTAAAATGGAAGATGACGTGCGATATTATAATATATTAATAATCATTCAAGGAAGAGGTACTCGTAGCTAAACACGCTAACAGGAAAATACGAGTATCGAGACCTTAACTTGAATCAACTAAGTTTAAAACGATTAGGATCTCTACGAACATGTAGGTACGTGTAAGTACCTACCACGAAGTGTGTGCCTTCACAGATATGTAAAACTTCTTTAGGCGCGTTGGGCATTTTTTGAGATGGGAAATAACCATTAAATTCACGACACCTTACCGACACCACTTTTGACACGTTTGACTTCAAACACAGTGTCATGTTACTTTACGGGTATCTTTACGGGTAAGGACCGTTTGGAGGCTGCCATGACAGGTATCTTCAACGTCAGTTCTAGAAGTCATTGTGTTAGTTGTGTTGCAAAAACTACCCTTATTTATAAATATCGTGACCAACGCGACAACATTGAGATTCAAGTACCATCAATCTCAGCTGTTATCTTTGGCAAAGATCGAAAAACTTTCACTTCCTTACAAGTTTTCACTTCTGTCGGCACTCCCGGAGGCCCACTGTTTTTTAATACTATTGAGTTTTAGATCGTGTGTCGAATTCACTATATAGTACACGTGGTGCCTCTAGAAAAAAGGGTATTTATTTATTTATTAATAATTCACAAAACAGTTTACAATCGAAATAGACTTACAATAATTACTTATGACATCTTGTTCGGATCTAGATTGTAGACAAATATGTGAATCCAAAAACATTAGTGTTGCATGCATTAAACTTAAAATACCCTTAAACCAGAATCAGCAACATTTTGTTTGTAAAAAAAATAAAATATATATATAGCTTCACATTTTACAAAATAATACATAATTAAAGGACATTATACGACTTCAACCTTATTTTGATAATATAAGGATAAAGCTCGATAAGCACAGCGTTTAAACCTCCGGATATTAATAGTGAACACATCAACATCATAAGACTTGGCCAACTCATTATACAGACGACACATACGAGGCAGAGGATTGTTGAAGGATACATTATTTTTGTATGTGCCTATGATAAAAATTGAGGGGTTACGAGATCTATATCTAATGTTAATACCAATTGATGCTAGTAAGCTAGAGCAATCTATAGTTGAATGAAGAATTTTGTGTAGGTAAATAAGGTTAACGTGGTCTCTTCTAAATGCTAAAGTGTCTATCTCAAAGTGGTTACATCTAGTTATATAGCCTGAGAGTGAACGGCCCAATTTGTGGCGAAATGAAAGAGTCTTAAGACATTTATTCTGAATAGCATCAATTCTGTGCGTATGGTTTGCATAATGGGGTGACCATATTGGACTGCCATATTCAAGAACCGATCGAACAAGGCTATTAAACAGAAGAAGTAAGCTGTTCGGTTTTTTGAAGCCTTTGGTTACCCTGGAAATAAAACCAAGTAGCCTGGAGCTCTTTCCTACTATGTAGTCGTAGTGGTTTTTAAAGCATAGTTCTTCATCAAAATATATTCCTAAATCTTTTGCGATGGGTTTACGGTCCAGATTGGCACCAGCTATAGAATAATCGAATACAATTTTATAATGTTTTTTTGTGAAAGTGGTAACGAAGCATTTACCGATGTTTAAGAACATGCGATTACGGGCGCACCATTCAGATATTACATCTAGATCACGCTGGAGCCTTGCGCAGTCGTTGACGGAACTTATGCTTGTGAATACCTTTAAGTCGTCGGCGTACAGCAAACACTGACATTCAAGGCTCTCAGCTAGGTCGTTAACAAACAGCACAAAGAACAAAGGCCCCAGATGTGACCCTTGTGGGACTCCGGAGGGAATCAGTATCTTTGACGAGGTATATCCCTTGATCGTTACAAGTTGACTTCGATTATTGAGATAAGAACAAATCCAACGTAGAAGACTGCCATGAATACCGTGATAAGATAATTTGGAACATAAGATTGAGTGATTGACCTTATCAAACGCTTTTCGAAAATCTGTATATATAGAGTCTACCTGCCCAGACGAGTCAAATACATCACATAAGTAGCTTTTATATACGAGAAGGTTGCTAACTGTTGATCTTTGTTTGACAAATCCGTGTTGATTGTCCGAGATAAATGGCTTAATGTGGGCATAAATATGGTCGTAGACCAAAGATTCAAATAATTTTGCGAAACATGATAGAATACTTATAGGACGATAATTATCACATTGTGTCTTATCACCAGATTTATAGATTGGGATGATGTGGGCCGTCTTCCATATTGTGGGGAAGCTGCCAGTATTAAGTGATTTATTGAAAAGTAACGATAGTGGCGCAGACAGCTCCGAGCTACATGCTTTTATGAAAGCAGGCGGGATAGCATCAGGCCCGGCCCCTTTATGGTTGTCCAATTGGTTTATTTTAGCGTCAATAGTAGACTCTACTATGTGTATAGTTGACAAAATGTTATCGCTGGCACTAAGGCAGGGAATCCACGACTGAGAGACTGGTGACTCGTCCTTTTCGTACACAGAGCCGAAGTAATTACTGAAAAGGTCACATATCCCTTCATTGTCAGTGGATTGCTGACCATCATAACTCATGACTTGAGGTATAGTCGAAGAACCTTTTTGGTTTTTAATAAAGCTCCAAAATCCCTTGATATTATGTACCAATGAATCCTCCACAGATGATCGGTACCTTATGTAGCATTCATCTAATAATTTTTTGGTATTAGGTATTAGGAACATATTCAAATTTAAAACATTTTATGCATTACGGCAAATAAACACCTACTATCATTATTATATTGCACAGTGAACACTCTACATTCGAAACTACTACGGCTGACTGGGATAACTCAATTTTCAAAATTATTTCATTACCTACATCTCTCAACAAATGGATACGTATTAGGTATGCTCAAGGTTCATACTTCATGATCTTCTTTTTGGGGTTGTGATATGTCCTGAATAGAGTGCCATTATTGATCGAGTGAGCGAAGCGAACGGAATCTCTGAGTTTAGTTGGGAAATCCGGCACTGTATGTATGTGGCAATGTTTGTGACGGCATAACTCTCGAACGAATTATCCGATTTTAATGACATTTAAACTGAATAAAGATAACGTAAATATAATTTGACTGACGCCGGGGATTTTTGATACGAGGGGTAGTTTTTGAGATATTGGGGTGAAAAGAAATTCAATTTTTCGTTTTGACACTAGGGTAGTTTTTTAGAAATAGGGATGTTTAGTGAGACGAGAAGATTTGTGGCTAGTGGAGTGTCATTTGAAAAAGTATCGACTGCACATCATAAAATATATATTTTACTTTTTATTAAGGTGGTTTTCGTAACAAAGGGGCGCGTTAAGGGGTTAAAACGCTTGGTATATCTTGTAATAGACTGTTAAAGGGGTTTGACTTCACAATTAACTTTCTTTTGATGAAACCACCCCTGAATTAAGGGTTGCAAAAGGGGTAAATAAGATTGAAGTCTTGAAAATGTGTTAAAACATGAAATATCATATGAAATAGGGGTTGAGACTGATTTCAAAATAAGTGTATTTTGCCCTTATTGAGGGTGGTTTTTAAGTTGAAAGGGGCAAAGGATGATCATCAGGTCTTGTAAGATAAGAGAGTTTATTCAAAATTTAATTAAAACTGGTCTATTTATCTATTGTTATTCACTCAATACAGTACGGTACGGCCCTTAACGCCACGATAAGATTGGTGCTCACATTTAAAGTTTTGTTTACACAAAGAAAAAAGCTGCTTCCTTTTTGGTTGACTTTACGACATTCGTGGGCTGGAGGGGAAGATTTTAAAACCACAACTACCAAAGCAACAGTTTTGAGAGCACTTTTTAAAACGACATCAACCTTTGTTTCATGTTAGTAAGGATACACCACGTTAGCAACAAGAGAGATCTTCGTGATAAAGAGAGTTCGAGAAAAAAGTGCTTAAGTAAGGTGAAAAAGGTGTAATGAAAGCACACTTTCATTGTTTCTTAATTATGTCCTAAGTATTTGAGAAATAATCTCCTCACTCACCAGACATCACGAGATCTCAGATCGGGGCGAACACTAGTATTTATAATTTTAATAAGTAATTTCCAGGTAAGTAAATAATAATTTGAAAAGATGCCTACCGAGGCCGAGGCTATGGAATAGGGTCAGCTCAGCGGAAGGAAAGCTGCCGCAGCCGCAACCGTTAACAAGATCAACGTTCAACTTTACATATTATCATCAAAATTGTTGTTTGCTATTTTCATAGAGCTACGGGGATCCGGTTTGAGCCTCTCTCTCTACGTCCATGATTAAATGCAAATCATTTTAGCATGGATACCTTCCCTACCAACTATAGAACTGCCTACTACCTTACCTACTATATAGAACAATTTCTACTAACTCGCTTTAAATAGATAGTACTATTTAAAGAAAGTTTGTAGAAATGTTCTTATAAAAGAACCGCAATGTTTGTAAACACAATATGTATGTAAGGCACGTTAGATAGACGAATCGTCGGGTAGAGCACATCATGTTACTAAATTGCTTTCACAAACATCAGCAGTAGATACAACGAACACAATCTCACTCACCAGCTGAACAACGAACACAATCACACACACCAGCTGTACAACTAACACAACCACACACATCAGCTGTACAACTAACACAATCACACACACCAGCTGTACAATTAACACAATCACACACACAAGCTGTAGGTACAGATAACACAATCACACACACCAGCTGTACAACGAACACAATCACACACACCAGCTGTACAACGAACACAATCTCACTCACCAGCTGAACAACTACATTTTATCTAGTTCAAAGTGGGGGTGTACAACAGGGCTGACTATAAAGTGTCGACTGCAACCATCGACACAAAGGTTTTTCTTAATTTTAGGAAATGTTAAGAATCGTTTGGGCTTAGTCCCAAGTCACGGCTGTATGGAGAATATCTTCAAATACGTACTGAATCGTTTGACGAGCGCAGCGTGACCTGGCATTGCCATGGTGTAGTGTAGTGTAGGTGTAGGAGGATGGGCCACCATCTTCTTTGAAGTGCTTCGAGAGCGAACAACTGTAGTCGTCATATTGAGACTCAGCTCGAGCACTGATCATCAGTGTACCTCGTTGCTCAGTTGGTTAGATCGTTTCCGGCTTTATTCGGATAACATGCGGTTCAAGTCCCGTCGCAGGTTGACATTTGTAAATGATGTGACCAATATATATAAATAACTTGATTCGTCTTATCTTGAAAGACCCTGCATGGACATTTCATCAGTAAGATTCATTTTCGTACGTGACCTGACAGATCCAAAAGGGCACTGTGACTATAAAATAGCATTGATCCTTACATACATTAAACAAACAAATTCCAATATTAAACAGTTCTAAATTCAAAATCACCGGTAAAATGTTACGACAGAACTAAAAAGGCGTCTCTCGTATTACTCCAAAATTAAAAAAAAAACTGAATGTTCTATTCTTTAAGCTCCTATTATTTTATTACCTACCTATTCAAAATATAAAAATAACTTTGTAAGGGATCGTTGGGTCAGGTTCGGGCTTCGGGTCAACCACAGCCGCCTCGGAGCAGAGAGGCGGCAGGCAGTAGGCAGTAGGTACCGTTCAGTTCCCGTCAAACCTGTTATTTGAGTGTTTACCGAGGAAGGTCGGTCCACTGACCTAGTGACCTTCACGACCGGTTGCGTCCTCGCTGGCGTCGGCGCAACTGGAGCGTCGTTCATACTAAACACTATTCTAATTTATTATATTAAAAGAAAGTGTATCCGTAAACGATAGATACGTACCTACCTACGGGCTTTAAAATGCAACTACTACTTAGTATTAGTATCGCACAATAGTAGCCGACTACACGGGTACTGTACTCATTCATAAACACACTCATTCATCGATCGAAGAAACAATGAATTACTCCGGCCAGTCCGGAAAGTAAAGCAAAGTGGTATGTTGACTGACAACTACGACAGTATCACAAAACTTGAAATAAAAACACTTTAGCAAACACCATTGCACGATACGATTAAATGAAGGGCAGTGAATAATGTAAGATGCGAATGATGCATTAAAACTTGTTGATGTATTTCAGATGTCCGGGAAATGTACAGTCTGCGTTTTTATGTTGCTTGCCACACTGGGGGTGACGCGGTCTCAGTCTGTTCCTGAGCAGAGCACCAATGGAGGTTATTATATATATTTATTATTGTATAGTACGACGGGGTGCTTGGCTCATCTCACCTGATTTTTCAAGTTATGATGAGGCCGAAGGTGGAAGCGCACACCCGGAATCCTCAACTGAAGAACTGGCTATCTTACTTCTAAAATGCTGGAACACAACTATTTAAGATGTGTTGTTACGGCGATAGTAATTACAGGCGTAATTACACAAAGTCCTACCACCAACCAAACCAAGCAATATATTGTACTACCCCTGGGGATCGAACCCGGGACCAGTTGATCTTACACCGGGTGTGCGAACCACTACACCACAGAGGCGGTTAATACATCGCCTCCCATCATACAGGCACACCATGTACTACACCACACGTATGCCAGTTTATAAGTAGCCCCTGCCAAGGCTTGTTTGATCACCTGCATAGGTACCGTACTGCAAGACAATACCGACGTCCTCCCCGGGGATTCTGTAGCAACGTTGTCAGATTGCCAGTTGGATCCCAACCCAAGGTATACATACATATTCAAGGAGTTGGGCTGGCTTGGAACAGCACAACAGGGGGCAATGCACATGCATCAACAGATTACACTACAATGCAAACAAAATCAATGTAGATTTTTTTTCAAATATTATATTTACCTGAGATCGATTAACATAAAATAACCGTAGGCTAGTCTTTGTAACTAGACTGGGATACAAGGAGTGTAAGTACACTCCTTGTATCCCAGTACATACTCTTACACTACTAGTTACATATTTACGCTGAATGTTGTATCCCATGACCCTCAGGTCTAGTAAGAGATGAAGTGTCAACGAATCTGGGGGAAGTGGAGTCGAGGGACAACGCATTCGAGCTGGAGTTCAACTATCACGACCACGATCAGCTGACGAGATACCTTCGCTCGGTGTCTGCGCGGTACCCGGCGCTGACTGCTCTCTACTCCATAGGGAAGTCTGTACAGGGTGAGTCTACTTCAATGGGACAAATCAACTATTATAGCAATCGATCGGACATCAGCTGTTTCCGATGAGGTACCTAGGCTGTGGTAGAGCAATGCTCCTAGTATACGATACGTAGGTACCTCCTAGCGTACGGCCTACGAATACGAAGAAATCGCTTACGAATTAGGCATTGAAAATGCGGCAAGAAAGTGTTTTATCTTATCGGGAAAATGTCATTGCATTTGATTTACAATTCGTGATGTTTGCAAGTAGGTACTCGATTGCGGATCTCAACGATGTAGGTACGTGATTTAAATCATTCGTTGTCCTATCAAACCTTGGCACGGATATTGTTGGCTGCAAACAGTATACATTTCCACATTCAAGTATGAAACCGGTTAGCCCAGCTGAATCTATCGAATAGTCAAAACATTATATGTGAAACCATTATTTTTTTATATTCAGGCCGGATACATAAACAAATATACAGTACTGAAGCATATTATATTAAAATTGTTCAGGTTTACTAATTTATGTATGTAAGTACCAGAATATTTTAGTAGGTAGGTATATTTGGAATTTTGAAATGACCAATTGATTTAGATTAACAAGACAATTCACAGGAGTCAAGAGCTAGGTCGATTTGCCAACAAGTAGGTAATGTGTGTGAATACAGGTCGAGACCTCTGGGTGATGGTGATATCGACGTCCCCCTACGAGCACATGATCGGCAAACCTGACGTTAAGTACGTCGCCAACATTCATGGAAACGAGCCCGTCGGTCGGGAGTTGCTGCTTCACCTCATTCAAGTGAGTTACTGCTTCACCTCATTCGAGTGAGCTACTGCTTCACCTCATTCAACTGAGTTACTTCTTCACCTCATTCAAGTGAGTTACTGCTTCACCTCATTCGAGTGAGCTACTGCTTCACCTAATTCAAATGAGTTACTGCTTGACCGTAGTCAAGTGAATTACTGCTTCACCTAGTTCAAGTGAGTTACTGCTTCACCTCATTCAAGTGAGTATGTGTGAGAAGGCAAAGCGTATGATTCAACACCCGATTTACCTATTATGTACAATTATAATGTGAGAATATTAGTACCAAATCATTGTTTACTTAACTTTCATTAGTACCGTTTTTATTTGTACGTGTAATTCATAGTTTCCAAAAAATATTACTTTTAATTATAACAAACTTTGAGAAATCATTAGATCAGGACAGGACCTGATACATAAAAATCACAATTTTACATTTGTTTACCTTTCAGGTAAGTATATAAATTAATTAGATTTGACAGTACCTAAACATTTTATAAAACCATTATAAGAACTGTTAAATATGATGTTCACGTGTTTTCTAGTACCTGGTGACGTCCTATGAGACGGACGCCTACATCAAGTGGCTGCTGGACAACACCAGGATCCACCTGATGCCGTCGATGAACCCGGACGGTTTCGCCGTCTCCAACGAAGGACAGTGCGACACCATCCACGGGAGGTGAACACACCTACTTAATGTGTTGTACTGACACACCAATACGATATTATTTTGAGTGATGAGTTTGTTGATAACAATAGCCCGGATCGAAATGTTTCTTACTAACGAGTTGTTGCCGACAACCTCGCCCGTGAGGTACCTAGCACCTATCCGGATCAACATGACCTTCAGTTTACTCGTGTAAAGGTAACAAACAAACAGACACTTTCGAATGTACACCTGTATACCAGTGTGATTATGGATACGGTTAGTTACACAGTTTCGAATAGGTAGTGTCTATTATACAGATTTGGAAAGCAGTAGGTAAGTTCGTGTTGGTTGCAGACACAACGCTCGTCGGTACGACCTGAACCGCAACTTCCCCGACTTCTTCAAGACGAATACGAAGCAGTCGCAGCCGGAGACGGAGGCGGTCAAGGAATGGATCAGCAAGATCCAGTTCGTGCTCTCCGGGTCTCTGCACGGCGGCGCTCTGGTCGCGAGCTATCCTTTCGACAACACGCCCAATGCCAGTAAGCATTTACCGCGAGTTCCGTTTCTAGGGCACTTTCACTGAGCACTGTCGCCAACAGTTGCATACGAAAGCACACACCCGAAGGTTTGAATCATCACTAAACTCGAAACAATGAATGTATCTTACCGAAGGATGCTTTCAATTTTACACTACGGTTTAGAAAGTTTGGAGGTAATCGACCAATTTATTATTGCTAAAGCTTTAACTGGCTCGGTCTGACTAAGAATCCTGTTATTATTTTGTAATGTCTAAATTGTGTACTAGAACGGTGTTTTTCATTTTGCACGCTACATCAGGAATCTGCAGATCTTCGGTGTCGTGTTCGGGTGAAGTATTTTAACTATGACTCTGATGCTAAGTTATCATTAGTTCACGAATCCGCTCTAGCTATTTGTTTCAGCATCACTCCACCCGTCGGAGTGTTTGTGTGAGGAGTTAATGTATGTTACGTCTCCCCCACATGTCCCCTGAACGCAGTGTTCCAGAGCTTCGGCAACTCGCCGTCGCTGTCTCCCGACGACGACGTGTTCCGCCACCTGTCCCTCGTCTACTCCAAGAACCACGCCAAGATGTCCCGCGGGGTCTCCTGCAAGTCGGGCTCCCCGCGGTTCGACAATGGCATCACGAATGGTGCCGCTTGGTACCCTCTCACAGGTTATATATTATTTCATAATGCTGTTCCTGAATTGCACCAACTCACTGTTTTTTTAAATAGTGATTTCGGAGTAAGTCATCTTTTAAACTCTTACCAAAGAGAATAAAAATATTTATTCGGAGACTTATCAAACATTAAACTACCAATGTAGGTAGTTTAATGTTTGATAAGTACCTATAGTAACCTGATGATGATTATGAAATGTTGTGTTGGATTCCCAACAATGTTGGTACCTAGGTAGGTACTGTAAAGTGGAGTCACTTTTTAAGAAAAATATGGGGTCAACCTTGAACCATTGTCGAACAACCTTATTTCGTTTTACCACCAACTCACTTAAAAAACAAGTTACTTACATAAAGATGTGGCCTAAGATGGAGTATGTTTGTCATAAAGGAACCTATTCATCATATTATATGATAATCATCTAGAAACAAGTCTTAATCGCATAAATGGCACGTGTTACAGGTGGGATGCAAGATTACAACTACTTGTGGCACGGGTGTATGGAGGTCACCCTCGAAATATCTTGCTGCAAATACCCCCCGGCGCACGAACTGGCCAAGTACTGGCAGGATAACAAACAGGTATCGTCACGTTTATCTTTAACTGTTTTACAGGTATTTACCTTTTTTAAACACTCTTCTCGTCTCTTAACCTTCCATAACGTGGCCATACAATGCAACCTCAACGTATCTGTAACTGGCGACACTTTAGCGCTGCCTCAATATTTTCTTTCGATTCTTATCTCGTAACTCAACACCTTGCATCTCAACATGTCATCTCTGCCGCGTGCACTTTCTTTTCATAATTTACTTTTGTGTGCCAGCAGCCAGCACTCAGATCCGTACATAGCGACAGGACTCACGATGCTCTTATACATAGATTACCCATATGGCCATTATTACATATGGGATTACCCATAGAGACTGGACGCCATTTCATCCATCCGCGTTTATTGCATTATTTAGTTCACGGTAGATGTCGCCGTCGTTACCTGCCATACCATACTTATACTGTAGAGAGCTCAAGGAAGGTACGCCATACCTTCGGGCAAGACAAACTGCGCGGACCAACTATAGTTGTATATATATATATAACATAGTTATTTTTAAACGTACCGTAGGTACTGTACAATTCTCCGAGTCAGAACTGGCTTCAACTTTATTTTTTCACAAACATTACATTTGTTTTTTACGAGATTACCGTACACTCAAATTGCGTACATGCCGCTACTCGGGCTTCATACATGTATTGTTGACAAAAGCGCAGTTATAAGTCAATTTTGTTTAATAAACGCGAAGTTGCCACCCTTCAAATCACAAACAGAGCAAGATACCAGCAGGCCAATAGGCCTGCAATTAAAATGCCTGCATTTCTGATTGAAACCGATTGAAACCCTAATGAAACAGAGTTACGTAATAGGCCTGCAGATCTCATCGCACTGATATCGCAGTTCGCTGCGTAATTTACTGTGAGCCGACCTCACGTAGGTATAGGTATCTGCCCGCTTAGTAGATAAATGACATCGATGTTTCGTGCAGTCGATGATAAAATACCTGGCCGAAGTGCACCGCGGCGCGCACGGGTTCGTGATGGACGAGAACGGCAACCCGGTGGAGCGCGCCTCCGTCAAGGTCAAGGGTCGCGAGGTCACCTACCACACCACCAAGTACGGGGAGTTCTGGAGGATACTGCTGCCCGGCACTTACAGGATCGACGTGAGTTTTATATTATTGTTGATGATGGTGTTTCTAACACATAACCTATATACTGAAACTACGATGTAGGTATTTAGCAAAAGTATTGCTGCAGCGTTCCCGCAGTGCATGCGCTTTTTCGCGTTTCGGGGCATAGCTCTTTTCACCCCCTAAATTGTAACAACATGTTTTGTGATTGGTACCAATCGCTTAAATATAATGTATTTTATGTTCAAACGAATTACTAAATTCGAAAAAGTTTTTGGTTTTGGAAAAATATTGACTTTAAATAATCATAATTTCAGTGCAAAGAAAGCTTTTGTGATTTAAAAAACTGGCAAAAATAAGACGTTTTTAACTTAGGGAATTAATAATGTGTTGAATACACGTTTTTTTTACCGAACTCGGATAATATTAAGAGGTAGAAAAGTAAGAGGTAAGGGGTTTTGTATAAACATGTACCTACAAAACCCTACGCGGTACCCTCATTTACTTTTCCACATGTTTTCTGTAGAAATTATGTAAAAAGTACTAACCCGACCAGAAATTAAACTATTTAAAGAAAAGACAATGCAGCGAAGGTCTGGTCTGGATTGGTATTGGGTCGCATCTTGAAGTAGTTTTAGTGAATTTGACCATTCGAAATAATCATGCGGGACATTTTATAGCTTGGCAAAGGTTTTTACTGCCATACCTGGACATGGGCAGGTGATGTTTACCAAATATGTATTTCAAGAATAGCTAAGTTCCTTCATAACACGTTGTATTCCAGGTGGGAGCCGAAGGGTACATTCCCCAGGAGGTGGAGTTCATCGTGATCGACAGCCACCCTACCCTGTTGAACGTCACCTTACACTCCGCCAAAGTAAGTCTCCGAACAAACATCTTGTCGAATGTGCTTCAAATAATGCAATACAAGTATCCTTATGTAAATATGTTTTCTGTTTCTGTAGGTTTCTTTCTGTGTACATACGAAAGGTAATCAGTAATCAGTAGTCAATATTTTCTTTGTTCATGCACTTTTTCTAATATTTATTCCAGTATGTAGCATAATAGACTCTATTGCGCAAGAGCGATGGTTCGCAGTATTTGCCACTTGCACTTTACACACAAACCGCGCTAGCTCCGGCTCCAGGTACATTTCCTACAACGTCTGACAGTAGGTACTTAGTCGCATTCAGAGGCTGCATCATGTTTCGCAAGCCGTTCCCTTTATCGTGTCGTGAAGCTATCGTATCGTTTCAGTGAGTTATCTCATTGGTAACAAACAACGCGCGGCAATCGCGCTTGCGTGGTAGAGTCTACTATCGTGTGGTGTGGTGGGTTGTACGAGGTGTTTTTTTGGGTTTAGGGCTACGTCCCGAGCCGGTCTACTCCGCGAAGGGCGGGGGCAAAGCTCGCCGCCGCCACCACGACGCTCGCCCCTAACGCCCCACATGGACTTGTATTCCCTGAAGACTGATCGCTGATCTAGCTCTAACTTTACGATAACATTACAACTTCGCATCGCTTTTGTCGTAATGGGGCGGCTATTGAATAGTGAATGCGTCAGGTAGAACTTACATATTGGTATCTGATCTGAAAACGGACATGGACTGTTGTTTTTTGTGCTTTGTACAAGTAGTCATCGGAACCTACATAATATTGATCCTTTCACCGTGTTTTTTGTATTGTATGACAGTGAAGCGCTTGACCTTCATCTCACCGGGTTTTCAAGTTATGATGAGACCGAAGCAACTGACCATTTTACCTCTAAATGCCGGAACACAATAATTTTAGAGTTGTTGTTATGGCGACATAATAGGTAAGATGGTGGTAGCTATAGCTAGCCAGGCAGACCTAAACAAAGTCCTACAACTAAACCAAGCACAATATTGTTCTCCCCTGGGAATCGTGCCCGGGACCTGTCATGTCACCGGTGAACCACTAGATCACAGAGGCGGTAATAGTTATTTGTTATACAAGAGTGCAAAGTTACTTTTTAACCGCGTGTTCAATTTTGATGACCGAGCAAGCGAAGGATTCTAAAATTGCGGAAATTGGGAATCACGAGCGCAGCGAGTGATTCAAAATTAGAATCCTGAGCGTTAGCGAGGGAATCAAAAGAGCACGAGGTGAAAAATCTTTGCACTCGAGTGCAACACGTAACTTTTCATTCCACCTCAGCGAGGAAATGACTAAATGCAAAAAAAAAACATTTACAATCTACATTATGACAGATAAGTATTACAGAATAATCTTTAAATTATAACAAAATAATACTAAGGTATAATTAAGAAAATTTGAAAGTAACGTTGCTACAGTTATTTAAATTGAGTGTAATATTTTTGTTTGGTACTGTAATATTGGTGTTAGTCACTTGTGTACTGTTTTTCGGTAAACTATCTGTCATACTTAATAGTTGTACCGATTCATCGGATTCCCTTGGCGTAAATGTTGGCATGAGAGGGCGATGGTTAGGTGTTTAGTAATGGCTCATTTTTGATGTAGAAGGGCCAGTCCAAGGATCTGACTGAGGCTCTTTCAGTGTAATGGCTCCTACGATGCCTTTACAAGTAATACACAAAGAAGGTTCCGATTTCGAGTTTTTAACAAATTAGAAAAGGTTGTATGATGAATTCGGCACCATGGAGGTAGAAGTAAATAGTTTTATTGATGTTTTGAATTCACAAACTTAGTGCACACGATGTTCTAAATTCAATTTTACTTTAACCTCTAGCGGATAAAAACGGCTTTTGCACTCGGATATCGAATAGTAAAAATACTCTTTCCAAGATGGTGGGATGAAAAGGTTTTTTATTTAAATTATTATAAAGATAAACATTGCAATGTGTTGGTATTGGTTAGTCAGGTTACAATAGTACAAACCATTACTTAAGTACCTATCATTGTTTACTCGGCTCTAATTGTAACTTGTAGCTTTACTTAACGATATATCATACAATATTGCAATGTGTTCGATGATGTGGCTCTAGTTTTACACATTTACAACGCCAGCTATAACAATACAAAATACGAGCATTGCATGGCATAGTGGTGCGACGACCCACGACACGCATCTCAGCGTCTCGGAGTTTGAATTGAGATAGCTTTTGCTAGTTCCTACGTAGATAGCAATGGTCATTTTGATCTAAATCGATAACAAGTAAGTACCTAGTTTGTTCGTCTACAAGCGCTTCCTATCCTAACCTCATGTTATGGACAATAATATAGCTACTAAATATCATTAGACACTATGTTTCATTGTTATAAATAATGAAATATAGATAAATGTTACATCGTAGGTAGTCTTGCTAGATGTGTTTTCTCAACAAATATACTAAGTACCATGATGTTGTTGTTAGTAAAAAATACCTATGTATAGTACTTAGTGCTAAATGTTTAAATTAATATTAACTCGTATTTCTTTAATAGATATGAATACATGAATGTGTCTACATTTTTCTATTTATCTTTAACCGGTTTGGAAAAAGGTGAGTTATGATAATGTAAAGTGGCTTGTAGCATGGTTATATTTCATGTAACATTCACTTATTTGCATAACCACCAACCGATTTGCCAACGTAGTATCTTAGGTGGTGGATCAAATCTCTCTTCTTCCTGCCCTTTTCGCACACTTATGTGGGTTCGGCCCAGCAATTTCTCCTTCTCTACTGACACCTATTTCCTTTGTACCCAGCATGCACTCCTCTCATACGTTTGATCACTTCATATTTTTGAGCAAGGATAAGACTTAAATAGTTTTAGCATACAATTTCTGTGTGAAAAGCATCATTGCACCTGATATCATTATCACACAGCCTATCTTCCTTATTTATCCCTATTAGTGTTTTCAACTTGCCAACATTTACAAATGTTGATATATTTGAACATCTGATATCAAATCATGATTGAATCATTTAATG
Organism: Venusia cambrica; assembly: GCA_951394065.1. Taxonomy (NCBI): domain Eukaryota; kingdom Metazoa; phylum Arthropoda; class Insecta; order Lepidoptera; family Geometridae; genus Venusia; species Venusia cambrica. The sequence continues at coordinate 427,350 of OX596056.1, forward strand.
AATTTGTTACTGTGGCCTGTACGAGTTTCACAACACCGTAAAAGATACGTGAAGCTTGTGTTTCATATTCATTACAAGTCGGGTCACGTAAAAAGAGCTGGAGGGGAACAGTTTGCGAATGTCATTTTTTTATTCTATAAACCATTGTTGTGTTTGTTATACGACTGATTTGGAAGCGAAATTAACGTTGAAACGGCGCGAAAAGTAAATATCGACTGACGATTCGTCGGTTATCATTCGTTCCATTCGTTCGTCAGGGAGGAACCAATAGCGCGCCGGCAAACTCGTGCTACCAAACCGACCGCCTCCTGAGCAAGAGTTCTACTTACGTGACGCGACCTGTACCTAGTTTGTCCACAAATCACATTTTTAACATTGAGGTCCACTATAACGTTGCGAGTTACCATCACTAACTTTAGTATTTCACAACAGCGAATAGACGGTCAGTACTACCGACCGCTGCCGCCGCCGCCGCGAGCGCCCGCGTCGCCCGCGCAGCCTGGCTTCATCGCCTCCATCACCAACTCGTTGGGCAGTATCGTCTCCAACTTCTTCGGATAGACATCGGTATCGGATCGGTACACAACGGAAGCGCTGCAATGATGAGCCGGCGATTCTGACAGGGACACCATTTGACGAGTACCTATATACTCTGTGGTCATTCTTGTTGATTTGCGTGCGCTTCCTGGTGATAGACTTTTTGGAGCCCGCCATCGGTGGTGTGGATATGTATAACTCAGAGTACCTGTATTCGTATTCATTTGTATCCATAAAGATGGACGATGGTCTTTCACCATAAATTGAGTAAACCCAAACATTATTTATGACGAGAATTCTACTTTTGGATCCTTTTGGCTTAAAGGTGGCCACTGGTTACTGTTCTTACTGCTAGACTTAAGCCTAGACAGAACCTTAAATATCCAGTTTGCCCTGTAGTTATAGACAAATCATTGTAAATAGTACACTTGAATCTTTGTATAAGATAAGCGTGCCTGCTTAACAATTGCATTAGAATTGTTGTTTTCTTTTTAAGTTGTAAGTTAAGTATTTATTAGTAAATGTAAGTAGATGTAGGTAATGTGCGAGCGTGACGTGACGTGACGTGACGTGGTTCTGTCGAAGAGTGTGGAAGTGACTTTATGTTTGCGTAAGAATGCATTATCTCACTCAAATATGACTAGGAATTTATTTTGACTGTTTTAGTTAGTATTGTTAGTAATAAGTGATAATTTATGACTGTTTTTGAACTTTCATTATTCCGAGTTTGAAGAGATTATAATTTTGTAAATATAACTTAGAAATAGATTATTTTTAAAATAAAGATTTATTTTTGTATTTAAAAATGTATTTATTTTTTGTATCAAAACGATTCTCATTTAGAGATGAGTTAAACTAAAAGCATTGAAACATTTATAATTGCTTGTTTTTTATAAATAACAATATGTTGACGAACCATAAGGCTCCGACAATACAACGATCAGACAAGCGAACTTTATGATCGATAGTTATTACTTGAAGTTCTTCTAATAAGTACTAGGGTTACAGAAACAGAAAGGAGCTTACTGAGCTACTCCACGTCCACTTTGACCTGGTCCCTGGCGACTTGGAAGGCGGCGATGAGCGCAGCGAGCTCGACGCGCTCGCTGCATCCGCTCGAGAGCCGCGCTTCCGCGTCCGCCATCTTGATCAGCAACGTGATCAGTACTTCCGGTGGAAGTTTCACTGAAATCATTAACAAAATACTATAGCACTGCAACTCTTCATGAAAATGCTTAAACTAAGAGAAAATTAGCTATAATTATGAGCTATTACATAAAAACAATATGAAAAATTGCAATTTTTTTTTTATCAAATATGGAGCAATGGATGTGAATATCGTTTGTTTATTGTACGACGGGGAAGCGCTTGGCCTTCATCTCACCTGGTTGCAAGTTTAGGTAAGGCCGATTTCTCAGTGGTGGGCACTGGTACAACATGCAGCAAAAACGCATCAAAAAGATATGTAAAGATTAAAAAACAGATCTCAAAAACATCAAAATTGTTAAAATCTCAAAAAAAACACAATAAGAGCATAAATAATAAGAGTAAATTAGAAATATTAGAAAAATTCAAACTGTGTACAGTAGAATTAGAAAATAATAAAACAAAATATGAAAATGACATGCAACTTCTTGAGTCTGAACTTGCCAGTGTTAACGGCTGCTTGAGATCAATTACTGCACGTTATGAAAAATCTCAAGAGGCTATTAGGGAATACTCTCTGGCCATGGATGAACTGCTTCAACTGTCACAAAGTAATCAGGAACGCTATGACTCTTTGGTGGCCAATCATTTGTGTGACTGCCAACGCTCTTTGCATTCACAGCCAGAGAGGCCAGTCTCACCCATGAGCCCTAAAGTATGTATTGGATCCAAGATTTCATCGACTAAAAAAATCATCACAAACAAAACTGTTATATTCTGCGATGAAATTGGAAAAGATTTAGGCATAATATTAAATAAGATGGGACACTCAGTAATAAATAATTGTTTACCGAATTCTAGTCTTCATGATGTAATGAAATTGTTATCAAAATCCAATCTGACACCGGAATCAAATTTAATCATCATGTATGGAAATAGGGGTGATGTCAACAAATGGGACCTTATTAAATACTTTGAGACTATAAGCTCTCTGAATGTAAACAAAATTGTATTGTTTACATTTCCTTATAGTAATTGCTTGCCACAAGCTGAAAATGATTTTAGATATAAATTAAACAAGACATTGTATACAATGTCACATAATAATAATTTAATCCATCTGATTGATTCTAACAATTGTGTTAGTAATAATGTTTATTTGACCCGAGGTAGTTACTACCTACCAAACTTTTACAAACGACAGGTAGCTGTGTCGCTATCTTATTTTTTTAGTATAACAGCCAAGAATTTGGCTAATCAGACTGCTTTTATTGAGCACAGACAAGATATTAATGTATTGGAAAATATTCCAAGTAATTTAAATTAGTTCATAAGACAATAGAGGAAGCCTCTAGCATAAATGAGCCACCAAATATGTCACATAGCAAACATAGCTTAGTAAGGAAGTCAAAAATGTGTTTAAATAATTTGCCTAAATCAAATAAGTCAAATAGGTGTAATACTATACTGGTAAATAATACTAAGAAAATATGCCCTAAACCCAAAAATTATATCAAATTGTTAAGTCAGAACATTGAAGGCTTAGAAAACAAGGTGCTTGAACTGGAATTATTCATGAACTCTGATCATATTGACATCATTTGCATAACTGAACATTGGCTTAAACAACATGAGCTCATGTTTAATTTCAGTAATCACCAGATTGGCAGTTCTTTCTGCAGAGTGAATCACATCCGAGGTGGCTCAATAATATTGTTAAACAAACAAATAAAATTTAAAGATCGGACTGACATTGTTAATCATTCAGTTGAAAAGGAAATTGAAATAGCTTGTGTAGAGCTGGAGCAATTCATTATCATAAGTGTATACAGCCCACCTTGTGCCAAATATTCAATTTTTGAAAATGTTATGGAACAAATATTGTTTAAAGTGTCACAATCAAAAAAACAATTGATAGCTTGTGGAGATTTTAATATTGATCTATTGACCAAAGACACATATAGCAAAAAAATTACTAACCTGTTTAACTCCTTTAATCTAAAACCTATGTTTATGGAGCCTACTAGAATAACTGAAACCTCAGCTAAATGTATAGATAATATATTTACAGATGCCAACATTGTATGGAAGAGTGTTATAAGTAAAATAAAATCTGACCATCTAGGAGAAATTATTAAAATCGAAACACAATGTAAAACTAATATAAAAAGGAAAATTAATTTTGTACCACTGACAGCTGATAGAGTGGAAAAATTAAAATCAGCACTAATGTCTAAATTACCTGTTTCATATAATGGCAACTATCCTGATTGTTTATATAATACATTTTTTACTAAATTTAGCAACATATTTAACTCAATATATACATCCAAAACAATCACAGTCTCTGATAATGCAACATTTAGTGAGTGGGCAACAGCGGGAATACATAAAAGTAGAAGAAAATTGTATGAACTTTATGGTGAAAAACAGTACAACTTTAGTGAAGAGTTTAATGATAAAGTAAAAAAATATTCTAAAATCTTTAAGGAAGTTTGTGTGGCCGCTAAATCCCAATACTTGAGAAAACAGATTGTAAATAGTAAAGATAAAATTAAAGCTACTTGGAAAATTATTAATAGTGAGACTGGAAAAGGGAAAAGCAGCAACACTAACGAATTTAATTTAAAAATAGGAATTCTTAACATATCCCAAAATATTGATGTTGCAACAGCTTTTGAAACGTTTTTTACTGATATACCTGTTTCTACCACAAAATCATTGAACTCTTCAAATATTATGGCAGAGTCAATACTGAAAAACAATGTACCATCATGTAATAAACCATTTTATTTCAAATATGTTAAAAATAACGATATTATTAAAGCATTTAAACTTATAAATGAAAAGAAGACCTCTGACCTCTGGGGCATCTCTGTAAGCATTGTTAAACCTATAATAGGCGTTATAGCGCCTGAATTAGCTTTTATTTTCAACGAATGCATCGACTGCGGCGTATTCCCTAATTTAATGAAATATAGTAAAATAACTCCTCTTTTTAAATCTGGTAACAGTTCTGATCCAACAAACTTTAGGCCGATATCAGTACTACCGACATTTAGTAAAATCTTTGAGAAGATTATTCTTACACAGTTACATAGTCATTTTTATGCTAACGCCCTATTTCATGACAAACAATTTGGATTTACAAGAGGTCGCTCAACTGCTGATGCCGGTATTAGTTTAGTATCGCATATTTTCGAGGCCTGGGAGAAATCACATGATGCGTTGGGAGTCTTTTGTGATTTGTCTAAGGCTTTTGACTGCGTGCACCATGAAACACTGATTATGAAATTAGACCACTATGGTATCAAGGGTGTTGCACTAGACTTACTCACGTCTTACCTAAGTGATCGCATACAGCATGTCGACGTGAACGGCCAGCGTTCTTCAGGATCTTTGGTTACAATGGGTGTACCTCAGGGTTCAATATTGGGGCCTTTCTTGTTTTTAGTATATATTAATGATCTGCCTCAAATAATTAAAGATCACCATGAGATTGTACTGTTTGCAGATGATACGTCACTTCTATTTAGATTGAAGCGACAAATGACTAACTTTGACAACGTAAACAATGCAATCTCAAAAATTGTTAACTGGTTTAATGTAAATAACTTAGTACTCAATCAGAAAAAGACCAAATGTATTCGATTTATTTTACCAAATGTAACTGAAGTTAAAGCTAATGTAAAAGTTAAAGAGGAAAACATAGAATTAGTCAAAACGACTGTATTTTTGGGATTAACTTTAGATAATAAACTTCAATGGGGCCCACACATAGATAAACTGGCGAAGAGACTTAGTTCTGCAGCATATGCTGTAAAGAAGACAAGTCTTCTCACAGACGTTGCTACAGCAAGACTAGTTTACTTCAGTTACTTTTACAGTATTATGTCATATGGCATAATACTGTGGGGAAGTGCTGCAGATACTGCACCATATTCGTTTTGCAGAAGAGGGCTGTTCGCGCTGTCTACAAAATGGGTCCCAGAGATTCATTAAGAGACAAGTTTAAAGAAATAAATATATTGACTATGCCCTGCCAATATATTTATGAAAATATTATGTACGCGCGTAAAAACATAAGCTTATTTGACAAAAACTGTGATAAACATAATTATAATACTAGAAATAAGAATAAACTCGCTGTTCCCACAACTAGGCTCCATAAGGTTAATAAATCGTTCATAGGGCAAACTGTACGCTTTTATAATAAATTGCCAAGTGATGTGCTAAGCTTGTCAAATAATAAATTCAAAAATTTTGTAAAACAAAAGCTATCCAGGAAAGCTTATTATAAAATTTCAGATTACCTAGAAGATAAGAAAGCCTGGCATTAAAAAAATGAATTTGCTCCAGTGAATAAATTGTAATTAGTATTAGATAATTTTAAGCTATTGTAATGGATCATGAAAAAAAAAAACTAGCCCGAGGTTCTTGCCTTTCTCCTTGTGTGCTGGTCGCGATTCCGAACAGGCGGTAGATTTGACGTTTCAAAGTGATCCTAAAAAATCTTACTGAATAAAAATATTTGACTTTGACTTTGAAGGCGCACTTCACCCGGAATCCTCAACAAACTGGGGAACTGGGAAAACTTACGTCTCTGAATGATGGTGTGCACTTCAGTCAAGATGTCGCCGAGAGCCAGACCCTTCAGTAGTTTCAGATCCTGGATATCTATCCTATGCTAAGGTCATTTATCAAACAAACATTTTACAAAACCCATCAAGGCCCTCCCTCTACTGTAGAGTAAATATGGCCCTATAAAATCCTAAATCGATCCCGTTTGCTCTCTTCGGAGAAAACCTGTGTCCTGCATCAGGCTATCATAGTGATGATGATGAATAATAAACAAAGGAAGACTTTGTCTTTTGATTTGTCCGGAGCGTGTGTGCCTTGTAGTGTGTGACTGAGAGCGCATGGGGCTACACAACAACAACAATGATTTCGGAAAGGATACTCTTAAAGCTGGTAGCGAAGTCGTTCTCATTCAGCAGCCAGTTGACGACGTTGGTGATATCGGAGCGCAGCGGGTGTCCCACGCACGTGTACACGTTGTCCTCGGTGACGTCACGGTACGCCATCCACGTGCTTTGCAGCGTGTTGAGGACCTTGCGCATGTCCCCGCCGGACAGAGTGAGCAGGGCCTTGATGCCATCCGGCGATAGCTTCACGCTGGGACATCACATTACATTGCTCGATATAATGTTACACCATAAACATACAATGCGTTATAATTGAAGAGCTTAAATCATTACGTACAGACATTTAAATAGGTAGTTGCATATTATGTACAGCACCTACCTATATGCAGAGATGTAAAACCCTCACCCTTCAGCGTGTGCGATCTCCTGCAGCCGCGGTATGATCTGGTTGTGCGCGAGCGGCGCGAACCTGAAGCGAGTGCAGCGCGACTGCAGCGCCGGGATTATCTTCCCGAGGTAGTTGCATATTATGCAGAAGCGAACGTTTTCTGTGTACTTTTCTATTACTGAAAATGTACAACATCGTTTACAATCTACACTATTATTGTAATGAGAATTAATTTGTATTTTTGTTTATGATTCAATCATTACTGGACCGATTTTAAAAGATCTTTCACCGGTAGAATGCTACAGTATAACTGAGTAAAATAGCCCATTTTTTCTACAGTTTATGATAGTGATCCTTACGAAAACTAACAATGTAACGCAAGGTGACGGAAAATGACCCGAATAATACGTATCATTACATCGCGTGCGCTGTGAAAACTGTTGATGAAAGAACAAAGTAACGTTCTACAGTTTTAGAGAACACAACAATACCTTCAAAAATGTAAGCGATGGCAGATGTCCAACTATTACAATATGTAAATACACATAGTTTGAAGTGTAGCAAAGTTCCTTGTGAAAGGGCTCGTCCGGGGAAGTACCACCACATTTAGAACGCCACGCAGCATTGCTGTGTTTCGGTTTAAAGAGTTTTATATTACCGGCACACAGGGCTTAACCTCTTTAAGCCTCAAGTTAATGGGCGCAATGCAGTGCAGCGTAGGTCATGTCCTTTTTGGATACAACCTAATCAGTAAGGCTTTGTCATAGGCAAGAGAGGCACTTTACACGAGTTGCAGCCCGACACGCTTGTTCCGTCTCCGTTGTATTAAAAAAAAACTTTTTTATGTTTAAAAAGTTAATATTAACGCCGGTAAATACGTCTCAGAGTTATTTGTACCTATGCAATCGATCCAATTAATGGCTGTTTCAGTACCCGTAGATGACTTTTTTAATAATTCAAATGAAAAATTCCATTCAAAAGATATCATGAATTTAAAAATGTTATCAACAGAATAAAATTATTTATTTGATGGACCTGAGTGAAACTTTACATAATTATTACTGATATAGTAGAGGCTAGGTATCACGGATCACGAAACTTTTTTAAAAGAAAAGGGGGAAAACGTTTTACGTAACTTTTTACTGGAAAGGATTTCATAATTCACATATTGTTCGTGGATTTGGAACACGAAACTTAGTCAAAATATAGTTGAAAAAAATATTAAAATGATGAGGTAACACCCAAGACCTAAAAATCTAACCGAGTACCTACTACAGGGTGGCAAAGTTTTATTTTATAAATTAAATACATTGACGGATATATGTAAATTTTAGGTTTGATGAAGCTGATACAATGTAATAATAAATGCCTTGCTGAACTGACGCTCGTACAGAATAGGTCATAATCTATTCGCCTACATAGCTCATTGAAGTTATCACATGCTCGCCACAGTACCGCGTAAGCGAGTATACATAGATAACAGGGTTAAATCTGGGTCTGGAAGGAACGATCAATTTAATGTTGCTTAATAAATCAGCACAGTTAATATTACTGGAAGTAATTTTGAACAAGGATAGATCGGCGACTTCGCGCCGCCTAACTCGGGGTATAGGTACATGATTCATCAGGAGCAGTCTTTGCATGGATCTGGATTATGCATCTTAGGGTGCAGTCGTTGTTTCAATTCAATCGATAAAATGGCGACTATGTGAACATATTTGTAGTCATGGTTTAACAATGAAATCTCTACAACATTTACCATTTAGATACCAATCCTACGGTCGCTAAATAATAGAGCTTATTATGTAACCGACTGTTTCGCCCCTTTTCCGATGTCTGCGTTGTCACTTATCATTATGAATCAATCGTCTCAGCTGAAGGAAAGTCCCGACTTTTTATTTAACTATGTAATTTTTGATCTACTTATTGTATTTAATTGGATTATGTTTATTCTGATTGGAATCATACAAAGGTGAGACAGATGAAAGTAATAAATAATACTTTGTATGCGTTCATGAAACAAAGGCAATCAAGCGAGTCATCGAATACAAATATGAACCTCAAATTGGCGAAATGGAAAACGTTTTAACAGTAAAAATAATTGTTCAGATTGTACAATATGTTTTCGTCTAGTGAATTGTCTACCTGTTTTGATGTAAGTGTTATGGCAGCGTGGACCATCACTTGAACGGACAGTAGCAGGTTATTGTCATGATCGTCCACCAGTCTATCTGTAGCAACTTCTTGTAGCATCATTAAACAAACCGATGAATAATAATGAATTATCATGAAGTAATAAGTTAAACTCTCTATATAGGTATTAACAATATTTAATAATGTGTCAACATAATCACACGACATAGGTTCACTGCAGAAGACACACAGTGGAGGAAGCCCGCCTGTGAAACATCCGCAGCGCTCTCCTGTTCATGATGAGCGAGTGCGTGCTGGCATCGTCTCCGAGGGCGCTCTTTTTACTTTTATCTGCTTCTTTGGGAGGAGGGGATTTCCCTTTCGGAGTTGATTGAGGCAACTTGCGTAATTTCAACCCCAAGGCCCGGGCTACTAAACTTGTGAAGGCCACGTTCACCTGGAAATAATACAGTATTTTAATTTCAGTGACCTTCAAAGATTGAACGAATTGATACGGAGGAACTGCGTGTCGGACTAAGCATGATATAAAAATACTGACCGAAACACACATCTTACTAGTATTAGTATCAACGTGCGTTAGCTAGACGTTAGTATAGTTCAGTTATCTGTCGAAGTCCCCGTGGCAGGCAGACAGACAGACAGACAGGTTATAGGTAATTTTTCTCCTAGTGGAATGGCTCGTCCGGGAAAGTATTGCCATCACACCAAGCCGCTGTGTTCCGGTTTGCAGGGTATGGTTGTCGGTGAAATTACGGGCACGCGAGGCTTAAAACATTTATGACTCAATGGCGCAATGCAGTTCCGCGTAGGTCATGTTCTTTGTGGATGTGACCTCCACAGTAAGGCGTTGTTATAGACAAGAGATGCACTTAACAGCAGGCGGGCGACTTGCTCGTTCCGTCAAAATAAAAACTGATCAATATTGATTGATTGATTGTGAGATTGCCATAAAACAGTTTCAGAGTAATCACATAATGATCGCAATCACCATTTCTCCCGTCCTGGCGGATCCTTTGAAGGACTCCAGTAAATGTTCCGACGCGAACTTCAGCACGGCCGACAGTCTGACGGCCCGCTGATGCTCCAAGTCGGATTTATTACCAAACAGCGCCATCAGAGGTTTCTTCACTTCCGTTTCGAACAAGTGCTTGATTTTAGTCATCCATATCGAGAGTTTCTCAAAACTCTGTAGATTTGTCAGGTCGTACACAAACAACACTATCTGAAAACACAGTAACACAATTGATTTACCTTTATCATCTCCGGTGTAGGTTCGATTCCCAGGGGAGTCCAACATTGTGCTTGGTTACCGCACCATCTTACCTAATTATCCCGCCATAAGAACAGTTCTGAAATGTTGTGTTCCGGCATTTAGTATAAAGATAGCTAGTTCCTCAGAGCGTTGAGGATTCCGGGTGTAGTGCGATTCCACCTTCGGTCTTATCATAACTTGATACCAGGTGAGATGAAGGCCAAGCGCTTCCCCGTCGTACAATAAAAAAAAATCTCTTCTCGTCCAGTCACGTCACGCTCATTATGGACAGATTTAGAACAAGCTGATAACAGAAGCGGCGGGTACCATCTGATATATAAAAATGTAGTCGGATCGGATACGTACGTCGGAAGCGTACAGATAGTTCCCCAGCATGGTCGTGTCGAGCGCGTTGCCGGCTACATCGCACAGCTGCAGCGGCGCGGGAACACGGAGCCCTACACACTGGCCGGCCAGCACCTCGGCCCCCTGCGTGCTGCCCCCCCCCGCCCCCGCCGCCGTGCCGCCGCCACCGCCCAGGTAGCGGCTGCACAAACTACTCTACAAACAATATACAAAGCTATAAATAAACTATAGCTATAGAGACGCTTGCAACACGTGGGGCAGTATTGTTTTACTATACACGTGGTAGGTTTTCATCAAACATAATTATCCACCTTCGCCCACTCAGACGCTCTCTAAGGGGAAAAGCTCGTTAGTATGATTCGTTTCGCTTTAACTCTATACGTCATGTAGGTACATTGAATTATTTAAGGAATAACAAACGACTTATTACACTATCATTACATTGGTGAATGGACATTCATGTGGAACAACTACCGCAGTCATGACTCGTTTAGTAATAGAGGTGTTCGTGTTTATCTGTAGGTACCAAGTCTGTCTTTTCAAATGATATTCTTTAAGGCAAAGCATTAGAATGAAATCATAAAGCATACTTCAGTCTTTTAGTTTCTGAACTTTGTCTATAGCAACGGAGATTTAATTGAGATAGTACTTACCTAGTATAAAAGCTACAATACTATTTTCTGAAAAACAACATTAAGCCACTTAAAATCCGCATTGATAAATATGACTAAATTCAGTTGGAAGTAAGGCAATATCTTATAAGAACAATACAAAGTGACTTACCTTTCCTGTAGAGGGTTCCCCAACAACAGTGATTTTAACTGTTTTGCTTTGAACTTCCTCGTCCTCACTATCTGACATTATTGTTACAACTTCTTTACATTCTATTATAGTTTAAATATGGTTGAACCGAAATAAACACAAATAATTTATACGTTTATAAGATTCTAATGTTATGGGATATGTGTAACATGCTAAGCGACTTAAACCAAAGTTGTCACCGTCTAATGCAGGTGCCAGGTTTGTTTAGATACAAGTATCCATGGCAACGAACGGAATAGGAATATCGGAGCGCATTATCACGGTCAAAGTAACATAGCCCGGCAATCGATAACTTTTATCAGTTGACCTTGCATGCTCAGAGGATTCACTAACTTACAGCTATACATGAGTTTTGAGCAAGCTTCCACCGCTCTCTGGTGGTTCACTCACCGGTATCAGACCAGTGGTTCCGGGTTCGACTCCAGGGGGTACAAATTTGTATTCGGTTTGTTGGTTGGTGGTAGGGCTTGTTTTAAGTCCGTCTGGCAAGATACCACCATCAGTATCACGCAATAACAACGATTCTAATCATCGTGTTCCGGCATTTAGAGGTAAGATAGTCAGTTCCTCAGACTGTAGAGGATTCCGGGTTAAGTTCTTCGGCCTTATCATAACTTATAACCAGATGAGATGAAGGACAAACGCATCGTCGTCGTACAATATTGTATATAGACAGTTTGATATGAAACATCACAACACTTTATCTGTCAGAAGGAAGCTGCTGCCTTTTTAGTCAAACCCCTTAGTCGATATTTATGACATTCATGGGCTGGTGGGGTAGATTTTTAAAATCACGACCACACACAACGGTTTAGAAAGAATTGTTAAATAATTAATTTTTCAGTTTATTTTATTTGAGCTCATATTAGGTTGGTTATCTTTACAGATTGGTTACTTTTAAAGGCTATTTAACCCTGTAGTACTCCAACGGGGTAGATTTTTTTTAGAAATTGATGATTGGTAAATTGTCGTTTAAATTAAAGAATATTTACGCAAAGTTTTGTGTTCCCAATTTTTACTAGTAAATAGTTACATACACTTTTTTACCCCTTTTCGCCTCATCAGACGGAGGGAGGAGGGGATATAAAAAGTTATTCTATAACTAAAACAAAAAAGGTAAAAGTAGTCATCCTAGACAGCCAATGATAACAGTAATAGTTATGACGAATTTCATTCTTAATCATCAACAACTTTTTTTTTCACGGTGTTATTTTAAATGGAATGTTCAATTTTAATAATTCAAAAAAGTATCTACATGTTCGCCTTGTCTAGGAATTGATTTATTTGGATAAGGGCGATTATGTTAACTTTTTAAGCATAATAAAGTAGGTATAATGACATAATTCTATAACAGTTTGACGTAAGTAATGGTATGGCTGATTTTTATTGTAGACAATGATGTGTTCTATAAAACTGTAACACATCACTTTGTTCTAGTATCAATAGTTTTCGCAGCGCACGCAATGTATGACATTTTATCACACATTAACATTTAGAGGTTAGATAGCCAGTTCCTCAGTCTGATAGTGAGACGTGGTGACATGAAGGCCAAGCGCTTCTCCGTCGTAAAATAACAAAAGAGGAATAAAGGTTGTATCGAGAGGATGATTTAAAGCAGGTTGACGAAGCAAGTATATAATGTCGATTGTGAACAATTGCGAGAGAAACAACTCAGCGAACATTATCTGCCCAAGTTGGAGATGTTCTCGAAAGGCCAAGTCAGAGTACCCTAAACCAACAAGCATCAAATTTAATTTAGAGGGTGGGAGAGAAGTGTTCAGCACTGACATCCACATTGGGGTGTATTGTGCATTGCCTGCAGTTGAGCTAACCTGACCCCAGCCAGCACAGCTCTGCAAACTAGCGGAGCCAGGACCTTGTTGATGGCAGCACTGCTCCAGAGTCCCCACAGATGAGCTATGGGACTGTGAGCTGCGCTGAATGAGGTCCTGATGTCCAGATATTGTCCTAGCTTTGGTTGTGGCTGTGCCATGTAAAATGACAGACGAGCATAATTATACGAAGAATGTGATGAGAGTGAATGAGGCACATCAAATTAATTGGCATTTCACTTACTTCTGCGTAGAGCATTTTGTGCATCATTGGTCATAGCATCAGCTTCATCCAAAATAATCAGTTTAGGTCCTGCTTTAAATATAGTTCTTGTGGATGCAAAACTCAGCACCTGTCCTCTCACAATACCAATGCCTCTGTCATCTGATGCATTTAGTTCTAAAACCTGAAAAAGGACACAAAAACTATTTAAAATACCCTTCTATTATGAAGAGATCTATCCGAGACTACTCATAGTCCCGCGAAAATAAGATAAAAATAACTAAACAATAAAAACAATACTTTTAGATAGTTTGATCTTTATTTATTTGGGACAAAAAAAACAGTCATAATATTTATAAATACATTGTATTCAGGTAAACTCGTCTAGCGCTAAGTAGACTCGCAACATAGTTATTAATAATTTTATTATTATTATTATTATTATAGTTATTGTTTTATATAAAGTTGATGTCCATGCCGATCGCCGAATACAACGGAGACACAGATTACGCAATAGTCAGCGTCACTATAATTCGCGCAATACAAGAATGTTCCATAGAGTTGGATGTAATGCCGCGCGACTGTGAAGCAGGACAGTCTTGAATTACAATACAACGAGTTAACATCAAGTAGTGAAGTGTGATTACTGTGCTCAGTGAATTGGAAGTGCAACTTAGTGTTGTTTAACTTAGCGTTGGGTGCCGGAACCTGGCCCCTAGCTGGTCTATGAAGAGCACACCATGTTTGTTTTACATTAAATGACAAGCTAAGACTTTTTCATCAAAGAAATCCACTAATAATATAGTCTAGGATATCTCAACATTTAGCTACCCTGGTCTGCTTATACAAAATCACCTCAGAGGGAAGTGACCATAACAGTTGCTAGGAGTTAAACTGGACGCTGTCTTCATTGTAGGTTTAAATTATACTTGCCACCAGCAGTTTAATTACTTACCATTGAGTTGAATTGCTGAGGTGTATACATTTGTCTAGCACAAGCTAATATAGTGGACGTCTTGCCTGTTCCTGGAGGTCCATAGAACAACAAATGAGGCAGTTGGTTCCCCTTCATAAACTGATTTACTAAAACAAATGGATTACATATTAAGATGACAATAATTAATACTAGTTGCCAATGGTCAATATTTTACTGTAACTATAACTGGCAATACTAGTTGGACATTCATTCCACATCCACTCCTACACACACCTTCTCTAAAAATTATATAAAGTGGTAGGTGTGATGGACAGAGAAGAGAACGGCTTTCAAGGATACGGTATAATAAAAACAAAAACTAGAACTACAAATATACCTACATGAAAAATACCTATCTTTGTGGGACTAAGACCTGTAAGGGTCCACTTGGCTAGTGACCACCCTCCTGCCTAAGTTGGGTGTCAAAATGCCGGCCGTGTTCCATTGGTGTGCAGGATAACTTATGCCTTCTGGGAAAGATCGCTCCATCATAGACAGCTCTGGCCTAGAGCTAGAGGTGCCAAGACGTTAAGACCTCTACCCCTTGAGCTAACCCATCAATTAGTTCATGTATAAATAGAGATAGAAAGTCATACATAACCACTTCTGTGATCTAGTGGTTTGCTCACCGGTGTCAGATCCAGAGGTTCCGGGTTTGATCCCTAGGGGGAGTACAATACTATGCTAGATTTGGTTGCTGGTAGGATTTTCCCAGCCAACACATATGGGTTGCACAAGAGCTTTATAGCGTATTTTTTGCGACTTATGGCTGTAACACTGAGTTCCATAGCACACTATGCAACTTTTATGCAGTGCTTGTGCCCCCAGGGGGGCCCCGATTTTGGCAACCTGCAGTTCTGATTGAGCCGCGTAGCAGTGATAGTGCTAGAATAGTGAAAGAGTAGTAAGGTAACACATAATATGTTTTAGCCTCCTGTAAGGCATAATACATACATACATAATTTACACTCTTTTAGAACTTCAGACAAATTTAAACTCCGCTATGGCACCGCTCTAAGCCTCAAAGGTCTAACATAAGATGCAACTTCCACCAGTGTGTTAGTTAGGTTGTTTTAGTTCGCCTGGGTATCTACCACCATCTTACCTAATTCTGTAGCCAAACAACAATTCTTACATTTGTGATGTGGCATTTATACGTAAGTGAGCCAGTATCTCAGTTTGTTGAGGATTCCGGGTGAAGTGCGCTAACACCTTCAGCACTATCATAGCTTGAAAATCAGGTGAGATGAAGAGCAAGCATCTCCCCGTAGTACAATTTATTTTTTTAATATGCCTATACATGGGTGAATTCATGGTCAAAAGCTAGACTGTTAGATATTATGTTATCATACCTACTTCAGGTAAACAACAGGACAACTACATTTTTAGGATAGAGGTATTGTTCTCTTACTTGTTTTAACGATATCATCGTGAGATACTAAATCATCTAGCTTTGCAGGTCGGTACTTTTCCACCCTGTAAATGTACAAAATCGAAGGTTATTCACATGTTGATGTTTTGGCTTTGCTAAGAATTTATGAAGAGTTACGAACCATGGCAAATTTTTACTTCCTTCTCCGATAGTCATTTTCGAAACGAACACTTCTTTACTTTTTATAAAATAATAGTAACAAAAGTCCTTATTTTCATTTCCACATTTTTAAGCGAAAGATCTAAACTGTTTGTTTACAAATAAAAAGCCGCCATCTGTTCCAGTTCCACAGATCAATAACTATGTATTCTACCCACAGCAGCCACAGCACAGACATATAGGAAGCATAAACACAGAGCTAAAAGCTAACTGCGCACTGTATTTTAAAAACGAGCTGAGCGAGAGGTTTGAAAATAGTAATTCATCTCGTTTTAATAGGGTGTCCACACCACCCACTTCAATGAATCAAAATACGAATTAATTGATATATTTATTTTCTTAGTATTGTAACAATAATAGGTTACTACTGTTTTTATTGAATTCGGTTTTTCTAAATAGGTACTTGCGCCTTTTACCGGAGCCGGAACCACTAACATAATTGATAAAAAACTAATATTTTTGTGAATGCGTTAAGTAGGTACCTGAGTCTATCGTTTACCTAGAAGAGTTTCTTGTCTCAAAAATCATTGAAGGATATAAAACACAAAATATCAGAAAAAGATTATTCATTAAAAATTATCGACAAAATTAGAGTACCTAATAGGCTAAGTAAGATATATTTTCAAAGAACGCCAAAAATGGCATTATGTGCCTTCAAGTCAAAGTCAAATATAATAGTGGCTACGGGGACTTGGCTCCCCTGGTTCCCTTAGGGGAGCCAAGGTGATTCTGATAGGGCCTTGGCTCCCACGGACGGGGGATACAAAATACCACACATTTTCAGTATTTTCAGGGATACGGCCGTTTGAAGTATGACAACTGTCATTGAAAATGTAGGTCTTGGTCATAGCTTTGATTTGAACTAAGAACGGAAAATATAACCCTAATGTCTTCAAGAAAAGAGTTAATAGGCACCAAAGTCAAAGTCAAAGTCAAATATGTTTATTCAGTAAGATTTTTTAGGATCACTTTGAAACGTCAAATCTACCGCCTGTTCGGAATCGCGACTAGCACACAAGGAGAAAGGCAAGAACCTCGGGCTAGTTTTTTTTTTTCATGATCCATTACAATAGCTTAAAATTATCTAATACTAATTACAATTTATTCACTGGAGCAAATTCATGTTTTTAATTCCAGGCTTTCTTATCTTCTAGGTAATCTGAAATTTTATAATAAGCTTTCCTGGATAGCTTTTGTTTTACAAAATTTTTGAATTTATTATTTGACAAGCTTAGCACATCACTTGGCAATTTATTATAAAAGCGTACAGTTTGCCCTATGAACGATTTATTAACCTTATGGAGCCTAGTAGTGGGAACAGCGAGTTTATTCTTATTTCTAGTATTATAATTATGTTTATCACAGTTTTTGTCAAATAAGCTTATGTTTTTACGTGCGTACATAATATTTTCATAAAACTTAAACTTGTCTCTTAATGAATCTCTGGGACCCATTTTGTAGACAGCGCGAACAGCCCTCTTCTGCAAAACGAATATGGTGCAGTATCTGCAGCACTTCCCCACAGTATTATGCCATATGACATAATACTGTAAAAGTAACTGAAGTAAACTAGTCTTGCTGTAGCAACGTCTGTGAGAAGACTTGTCTTCTTTACAGCATATGCTGCAGAACTAAGTCTCTTCGCCAGTTTATCTATGTGTGGGCCCCATTGAAGTTTATTATCTAAAGTTAATCCCAAAAATACAGTCGTTTTGACTAATTCTATGTTTTCCTCTTTAACTTTTACATTAGCTTTAACTTCAGTTACATTTGGTAAAATAAATCGAATACATTTGGTCTTTTTCTGATTGAGTACTAAGTTATTTACATTAAACCAGTTAACAATTTTTGAGATTGCATTGTTTACGTTGTCAAAGTTAGTCATTTGTCGCTTCAATCTAAATAGAAGTGACGTATCATCTGCAAACAGTACAATCTCATGGTGATCTTTAATTATTTGAGGCAGATCATTAATATATACTAAAAACAAGAAAGGCCCCAATATTGAACCCTGAGGTACACCCATTGTAACCAAAGATCCTGAAGAACGCTGGCCGTTCACGTCGACATGCTGTATGCGATCACTTAGGTAAGACGTGAGTAAGTCTAGTGCAACACCCTTGATACCATAGTGGTCTAATTTCATAATCAGTGTTTCATGGTGCACGCAGTCAAAAGCCTTAGACAAATCACAAAAGACTCCCAACGCATCATGTGATTTCTCCCAGGCCTCGAAAATATGCGATACTAAACTAATACCGGCATCAGCAGTTGAGCGACCTCTTGTAAATCCAAATTGTTTGTCATGAAATAGGGCGTTAGCATAAAAATGACTATGTAACTGTGTAAGAATAATCTTCTCAAAGATTTTACTAAATGTCGGTAGTACTGATATCGGCCTAAAGTTTGTTGGATCAGAACTGTTACCAGATTTAAAAAGAGGAGTTATTTTACTATATTTCATTAAATTAGGGAATACGCCGCAGTCGATGCATTCGTTGAAAATAAAAGCTAATTCAGGCGCTATAACGCCTATTATAGGTTTAACAATGCTTACAGAGATGCCCCAGAGGTCAGAGGTCTTCTTTTCATTTATAAGTTTAAATGCTTTAATAATATCGTTATTTTTAACATATTTGAAATAAAATGGTTTATTACATGATGGTACATTGTTTTTCAGTATTGACTCTGCCATAATATTTGAAGAGTTCAATGATTTTGTGGTAGAAACAGGTATATCAGTAAAAAACGTTTCAAAAGCTGTTGCAACATCAATATTTTGGGATATGTTAAGAATTCCTATTTTTAAATTAAATTCGTTAGTGTTGCTGCTTTTCCCTTTTCCAGTCTCACTATTAATAATTTTCCAAGTAGCTTTAATTTTATCTTTACTATTTACAATCTGTTTTCTCAAGTATTGGGATTTAGCGGCCACACAAACTTCCTTAAAGATTTTAGAATATTTTTTTACTTTATCATTAAACTCTTCACTAAAGTTGTACTGTTTTTCACCATAAAGTTCATACAATTTTCTTCTACTTTTATGTATTCCCGCTGTTGCCCACTCACTAAATGTTGCATTATCAGAGACTGTGATTGTTTTGGATGTATATATTGAGTTAAATATGTTGCTAAATTTAGTAAAAAATGTATTATATAAACAATCAGGATAGTTGCCATTATATGAAACAGGTAATTTAGACATTAGTGCTGATTTTAATTTTTCCACTCTATCAGCTGTCAGTGGTACAAAATTAATTTTCCTTTTTATATTAGTTTTACATTGTGTTTCGATTTTAATAATTTCTCCTAGATGGTCAGATTTTATTTTACTTATTACACTCTTCCATATAATGTTGGCATCTGTAAATATATTATCTATACATTTAGCTGAGGTTTCAGTTATTCTAGTAGGCTCCATAAACATAGGTTTTAGATTAAAGGAGTTAAACAGGTTAGTAATTTTTTTGCTATATGTGTCTTTGGTCAATAGATCAATATTAAAATCTCCACAAGCTATCAATTGTTTTTTTGATTGTGACACTTTAAACAATATTTGTTCCATAACATTTTCAAATATTGAATATTTGGCACAAGGTGGGCTGTATACACTTATGATAATGAATTGCTCCAGCTCTACACAAGCTATTTCAATTTCCTTTTCAACTGAATGATTAACAATGTCAGTCCGATCTTTAAATTTTATTTGTTTGTTTAACAATATTATTGAGCCACCTCGGATGTGATTCACTCTGCAGAAAGAACTGCCAATCTGGTGATTACTGAAATTAAACATGAGCTCATGTTGTTTAAGCCAATGTTCAGTTATGCAAATGATGTCAATATGATCAGAGTTCATGAATAATTCCAGTTCAAGCACCTTGTTTTATAAGCCTTCAATGTTCTGACTTAACAATTTGATATAATTTTTGGGTTTAGGGCATATTTTCTTAGTATTATTTACCAGTATAGTATTACACCTATTTGACTTATTTGATTTGGGCAAATTATTTAAACACATTTTTGACTTCCTTACTAAGCTATGTTTGCTATGTGACATATTTGGTGGCTCATTTATGCTAGAGGCTTCCTCTATTGTCTTATGAACTAATTTAAATTACTTGGAATATTTTCCAATACATTAATATATTGTCTGTGCTCAATAAAAGCAGTCTGATTAGCCAAATTCTTGGCTGTTATACTAAAAAAATAAGATAGCGACACAGCTACCTGTCGTTTGTAAAAGTTTGGTAGGTAGTAACTACCTCGGGTCAAATAAACATTATTACTAACACAATTGTTAGAATCAATCAGATGGATTAAATTATTATTATGTGACATTGTATACAATGTCTTGTTTAATTTATATCTAAAATCATTTTCAGCTTGTGGCAAGCAATTACTATAAGGAAATGTAAACAATACAATTTTGTTTACATTCAGAGAGCTTATAGTCTCAAAGTATTTAATAAGGTCCCATTTGTTGACATCACCCCTATTTCCATACATGATGATTAAATTTGATTCCGGTGTCAGATTGGATTTTGATAACAATTTCATTACATCATGAAGACTAGAATTCGGTAAACAATTATTTATTACTGAGTGTCCCATCTTATTTAATATTATGCCTAAATCTTTTCCAATTTCATCACAGAATATAACAGTTTTGTTTGTGATGATTTTTTTAGTCAATGAAATCTTGGATCCAATACATACTTTAGGGCTCATGGGTGAGACTGGCCTCTCTGGCTGTGAATGCAAAGAGCGTTGGCAGTCACACAAATGATTGGCCACCAAAGAGTCATAGCGTTCCTGATTACTTTGTGACAGTTGAAGCAGTTCATCCATGGCCAGAGAGTATTCCCTAATAGCCTCTTGAGATTTTTCATAACGTGCAGTAATTGATCTCAAGCAGCCGTTAACACTGGCAAGTTCAGACTCAAGAAGTTGCATGTCATTTTCATATTTTGTTTTATTATTTTCTAATTCTACTGTACACAGTTTGAATTTTTCTAATATTTCTAATTTACTCTTATTATTTATGCTCTTATTGTGTTTTTTTTGAGATTTTAACAATTTTGATGTTTTTGAGATCTGTTTTTTAATCTTTACATATCTTTTTGATGCGTTTTTGCTGCATGTTGTACCAGTGCCCACCACTGAGTCTTCATGAGTCAAATCAATCACTGTATTGGGCACATCACTACTTGCAACAGAAACTTGGCCGAGTACACTATCCACTGACAGTAATTCATTAAATAAATTTTGAGTTTTTTGTGCTGCCGAGCAATGAGATTCCTCTTCCAATTGTGTGATTCGTTGGTGGGCATCACGCAGCTCTAGCTCTAGGGCCGATGTTCTCTTCAAGGCAATCTCATACTCGGTACTGCACTGATCAAAACCATGTATTATCATTTCTAACCTATTTTGTTCCTCAAGTACACTCTCATATTGACAGTGTAATGAAGATAACTCACTTTTTAGTTTTGTGTTATTTCCTAATGCTTCTAACAATATACTTTAATTGTCCTCCCTTTCACAAGTCAACTGGCTGCACAACTCCCTGGCCAGTTTCAGCTCATGTAAAGCCAGTTGAAGTTGGGATTCTTCCTGGCGAGCTTTGCGGGTTTGCATACGGTTGGCCATTACAGAAAGTGTTATAATTTCAACAAACTTCTAGCCAGGATAATTGACGGCCAGATGAGGTTATGCCGGCTAAACCAAATTCGAAGCTCTATAATACTTACGTGTAATTATTGGATTGAAATTACATTCGAGATGTAATGTTTAAGCTTAGAATACACTGTAAGTTAGATCAAACCACTCCGAACCGAGAGAACAATGACGAAAATTAACCGTGAGACAAATGGCCACTTTGCATCAGATACACATCACTTTTACAAAGTATTTATATACGTACACGTATGTTATCGATTATTCTAGTAATTTATGTCAATATTGTAACCAAAACACACTAAAATCAAATAAAATTACAATTTTATCATGGGACAAATCTCAGTCAGCTGTTAACCTTAGTGTTGCCACAAACCCATTCCCACCTGGGCTAGCTAGCCATCGTTGACCTCATCCTTGCCTTTGTAAACTTCGTAAGTAAAGTAGAGAAAGTATGGTTTTGAGATACTCCATCTGACAACAACCCATACCATGGGTATTTATATCTATGTAGGTAATGAAAATCCACGGAATCCACTTTGTTTGTGGATACCCTACTGTATCATAATTACTCACCCAGCTGTGGAAAGACAGGCCACAGCCGGGATACCATTACAACTATACGGTATACACGCAGCAAAAATACACAATTTCCTCTATATTTAAATAATTAAATTGTTTATCGTTAAATACAATTGAAGGTTAGTTTAGCCGTTAGGAAAAGAAGCCATATTGATTTCGTAGTTTTCTGAACAAAGTGGACACATATGGATGACAAAATACTACCGTTATCGCTTTTACACGCCAAAATTCTGTATTTCGTAAGTATTTTGTGGTAGAGGATTTCATGGTTGTAAAATAAAAATCTGTTAAGTATTTGTTTATGCAATGTGTATCCAGTTATATGATATAAATTTAAAGAAAATCAAAGAAAGCTCCCAAGGCTTACCAATAAGGGATTCAATATGTAATGGCAACATGTTGACAAGGAAGCGCCACCAAACTCTCTGCTCGTAAATTCAAATTGTATATAAAGAATAATTTAATTAAAAGAGCCTACTACAAAATAAGTGACTATATCGACGATAAGAACGCGTGGCCCGATGTTGCTATACCAGTTGACAGTTAAATGGTGTTTTTCAATGTCAAGAAACTGCCCATTAGATAGTTATGTAGTAATCAATGTTTTAAGATAATATTAAGTTTTTAGTTTTATGATGTAGGTAACACTTGTAATGTTATTAAATTATTCTAAACAATGTACCTAAATGTTAAATGGATTTTCAAAAAAATTAATCAGCCCGAGGTTCTTGCCTTTCTCCTTGTGTGCTGGTCGCGATTCCGAACAGGCGGTAGATTTGACGTTTCAAAATGATCCTAAAAATCTTAATGAATAAAAATATTTGACTTTGACTTTGACTTAGGAAACATTACTATAACTGAGATATCTCACCTGGCTCGTTATTCTACTCTGACATAGACTTACAATTTTGAAACTTATTTTCAGCGAGTGAAAATTTCATGTACCTAATTTTTAAGTGCGCAATCCAGTTTTAGTATAGATTCATGAGGCCACACTAACAAACAAAGAGTCTATATAATACTAGCTTAAGCTAGTATATTATAGCGCAGATATTTTTCAATGAGGCGCTAGGAGAAGGATTGGGATTATCTTCTGAGAAATATATATTCTTAAACCTTATATCTAAACATTTTATGGTCTAGGTCCTATCAGCCTACAGAGGATGTGCCATAATTGTCAGAACCGAATCGAGTGTGTCAGACTCGCACACTGAGGGTTTCGAGTTACGACCCACATTTCCAGGCTTTATGTTTTTTGAAGTCTTAGTGCGGGTCCGACTCATGCTCGGCCAGATTTAATTATTGATTTGCTTGTTTATCTCAAAGTAAGCACTATATTCACACCAAGTTTTGTATTGGTAGGAAATAACAATTAATAAAAACATTTCTTGTATGGGAACTCCCTTTTATTTTTATTATTTTATTGTTATTTGTCAGATCTGAAAATGTTAACCTGCTACCTGTTACAGTTCAAGAAATCTTTTTCAAGAGTTTTTTCTTACCTATCGGACCCTCTGTCCTCTATTTTTGAAAACCCTAATATAGGTATTAACATTACAATCTGTTTACCTACTAATTTTCAAGTGCCTTCAATGAGTGGTTTCAGAGATATGCTAACGCCTCACTCGGAACTTTAAACTCCTTCTTGAACCCCTTATGGTACTAATTTTCAAAATTCCTAGCGGGCGTCTACACACCAAGAAAAAAATATCTTCCAAATTTCAAGTCTGTAGTACCAGTGGTTTAGGCTGTGCGTTGAATCAGTCAGTCAACACAAGCCTTCTATGTAAAAATCATTGTGGCGAGATTCCAACTGCTCGATCCTGAGTAAGAACTTCGTCTTCTGTCTCACATACTCCATTACACCTTTAGCTTCCATCGAGTGGTGAAGTAGAGACACGTACAGCAGCGTCATGGGCACGGCAACGCGTAAGTTGCCTACTATAGCCTCATCGCTAACTATTACCGCATAGGTTTCTAGAAGGCTTCCGCTTCCTTACCACCGTCGTGAAGCCCTCTGTATCCTTCAGCGGAGCTCTAGTGGGTGCAGCGCTGCATACCCGAGAAGAAAGCTGGAGTGGGTTTGAGAGTAGAGAAACTGAACTCTCGTCATAATGTGAGCTTCAGTTCATTTATGGTGAGGGTTCCTACTGCACGCATCTCGACCTTCCTGAGCCCTGACTTCTGGCCGAAAGGAAGTGAAATTCCGGCGGTTCAGAGGCCGTCTGCCACACGACCCCCCGCACCGCAACACGTCAGCGACTACACGTGTAACCTAGAGTAAATAAGTTTTAATAAATATTGTATGTATTTTAGTTTTAAGGTATATATTTTATGGGTCCTAGAATTAGTATTTATTATATATTATATTAGCATCATGTACTATTCTTATGTTACCTGAATTAAACGTTTATTATTATTATTATTATTATTATACAGTTCCACAGCTCTGCTTCCTCCCCTGTGTGTAAGGGGCTGCAGGGGTGCTGGCCACTTTAGCTGCATAATCACGTTGTCGGGGAGCGGGCAACGTGACCGGTGTCGGTTTGACTGCGGGGGCGTCGGGGGTATATATATATATATGTATTTACAAAAGTATTTAAGTATTCTATCCGTAAATTAGTTCCCATATTACAAGCTTTGCTTAGTTTGGGGCAAGACGTTGCTGTGTTATATGGTAATGAATTATAGGTAGGTACTGGAAATAGCTTTCTAATCTTTTTTATTTTTCGTCTAAAGTACACAAAAGTGCTTAAGAAACGCAGACTTTTTGAAGGTGTCGGAGCCATTGTCATGTGTCGGTCCGCACCGCCCGAGAGCTGAAATCACACTGATGTTAGGAGCATGTTGCCAATCGTGTAGCCGGCGTACTAACGGTGTTGCCCACCGACACGCCGCGCCGCCGCCGTCAAGGTCACCTCTGCAGAAACGCTTGTTGCCAACCGTCTGGCATGGCTTTTAATCCGCTTTGCAATAGGTACATTATTTATTTCTGAGTCAGTGTCAGTGCAATGTCAGTGTCATGACAATGACACTGTCATTCTCTAATGTCAAATACAGTGAGTGCGCTCGCTATGTGCGCCGCGCGGCGAGGGTGAGCGTGAGCTGAGCAATCAGCGAATGCTGAATTTATTTTAGTTAGATATTAACTCGATTCGTTCGATTATTCCGTACAAAGAAAATTAAATGTACACATTCCGTACTGCAAAATTATAGTGTGAAATAAAGCCATCAACACAATTCAAGAAACCTTTCACAATGAATCTTTCAGGTAACATTAGTAAACATATTTTGCTAGCCATAAAAACATGTTTGCAATCCCTTGTTTGTAATTGATTTTATTGAACTCCTCACTTCTCGTAAATGAAGTTTGTTGTATGATTTCAATGTAAATCAAACAATATTTTTTATATTTCGCCTATTTATTTTAGATCCATCTGACGATGATTCTAGCAGTGATGAAAGTCGCGCTTCACCGGCAAAACGACCTCGTTCTGACACTCTAGGAGCATCTTCTACTACATCACACGGCTCTAGTAACTACTTTTAACCAAATAAATCTTTATTTACTTCATACACAAATTTTACAAACCTACAATGTGCTGTTTTCAGTTTTACCAGAATCAGACTCAGATGAAGAATCTGACACCAATAAAGGCGTCAATTCGGGATCAGAATTTCAAAAACCAGCAAAAGTATACGGAACTTACACACCACGCAGTTCTGAAGATAACAAAGATAACAACATGAGGTTAAGCAGAAGCAGTTTAAGTGAGAACTGCTCATCAGCTAATGAGGATGATTTTCGACCAGGTTTTGATGACAATGATGGAGATTCTATGCGTCCACCTAGCTTTGGGGATTCAGAGTCATTTTACAAAAAGAATATAGACCAGGGATTTGAAGACGCCTACAGTGCAGATTACTCTGAGAAGTCAAAACGTATGATGTCTAGTATGGGGTTCAAGCCCGGTAAAGGTTTGGGTAAATTTGAACATGGTCGCACAGAGCCAGTGGAGGCCTCAGCACAAAAGGGGAGGAGAGGTCTTGGTGCTATGCCTTCTGTAGTTGGAGCTATACCCAAGGACTTGATGCAATGGTCACCTGAAGATACTAAAGCAAGTGCTCATGAAGAAGTTGTAAGTCTTTAAATGTTTTACTTAATTTGTCAAAGTTTAAATAGTTTTATTGCTCTTCTATAATGAAGACTAGAGGCCACCATTGTGTGGTTTACCTTTCGGTATCAGATCCAGGGGTCCAGGGCTCATTCTCCAGGGAGGTACAATATTTTACTTGCTTTGGTTGGTGGTTGGACTTTGTCTAAGTCCACCTGGCCAGCTACCACCATCTTACCTGAGTATGTAGCCATAACAATGATTTTTAATTGTTGTGGAAGTAAGATAGCCAGCTCCTCAGACTGTTGAGGATACTGGGTGAAGTGTTATTCCACATTCAGCCTTAGTATACCTATATATAACTATAGTTATATCTCAGTACTTCCCTGTCATATAAAAATAGTAATAACAATAGTTGAATGCATAAATTATAAATATAAAAGTGTTACAGAAACTGTTTCAGTTTCTCTGTAGTCACATTTACCTAATAAAAATATTCTGTCTCCTACCCATGATACCTTATATACATACACACTTTGGCAAATAAAAACAACATGTTGCAGGCTTGGCTACCTACAGCAGCTGAAGAGCCACCATCAGGGGATGTTTTGGAAGAATGGCTGAAAATAGGACCAAAAAAACTTGATATTGAAAACGAGGCTAGCTTTGTTGATCTTTGCATACTGAAAGGAGTACTGGAGGCCAAGGTAAAGTAAATATTATTGTAAAACACTTTTTAACTTGGGTCTGGTCTTTGTTGGTACGCTTGTACAGTACAATAAAATCAGGAAGTTCATAAACAAAAAATGTGTCCTGGCACTAAATGCCGGATATTTAAAAAAAAAGGCAAGATCCACCTTCAGCCTTATCATAACTTGACACCAGGTGAGATGAAGGCCAAGCATTTTCCCGTAAGACAGTAAAAAAATGTGTTTTTTTTTATAATATTACATATTGTAAGGCTTTTAAACATAATGTTTATGTCAGCCTCATAGGGTCCGACACCAAGTGAACAATCAATAATATAGTCTAAAACAAAAAACAAAACACAAAACAAAACAAAAAATAAAACACAAAACAAAACAAAAAAGTAAATGCTGAGAATTGGAAAAACTAAATGTAATCAATTGTTATATCTTAATGTTAGGTTTATTCAGTAAAATCAATTATTGTGATATGAACTGTTTCCTAGCACTTCATGAGTAGTGTTATTTGTCATCTCATCTGCCCATTGAGAGTGTCAGCATCAGGTATTTGAATAATTTCCTCAGATTCTTAACTCATCTGGGATTCTACTTCTTATATCACCAAATGCAGGTTGTGTAGGTGCATCTGGTAATGGAATGCCCCCAGGCCCTATTTCTCTCACTCTCCTCAGATTCTGTCAATATGTCATTGGCCATTATCAGTTGCAACTTTATAACATGATGGTCTATTTTTGTTCCCAACTTTGCCTGGTATCTGGTAGCCATCTTGGGCCTGTATTATTGGGCTATCGTTTTAGTGCACTGCATTTTGGCCCACGGTCTGTTTTTCTATCTCTTCTCAGACTATTTTCATGTATCTGGTCACAGATACATGGTGTAATGTGTTCAACAATGTATGCAGTTTTCTTTTCATCAACTAAACAATTTTGGTTTGGTTGGTGGTAGGACTTCGTTTAAGTCCGCCTGACTAGCTACCACCATCTTACTAATTCTGTCGCCATAATAACAATTCTAAAATTGTTGTGTTCCGGCATAATATAGCCAGTTTCTCGGTTTGTTGAGGATTCCAAGTGAAGTGTGCTGGATTTCCTAACTTATCTCTGGTATCTTGTTTGCTTCGCACACTCTATCAATAGTGTGTTAGCCTAGGCCTTCTGAGCCATGGATGAGGTCTATGTTGGAGTGAAACAATACAATACGATAATGATTAAGACAATGGTTTCCATGGAGTCTCTTTAGTAGTTATTATTAATCACTTCCTTTCTTTTGTTCTACTTAAAAGTGGAAACTTTGTTGGATTAGGTTTTTTTTTTTAATGTATTACCTATTCGTATTTTGTATCTGTATGTTTCCGGAATGAAGTAAATAAATAATATTTGATGAGGTTTATTTTCAAACTATGCACAGTCCAGACCTAGGCGCCTGAATGCAATGTTCTTTGCGCCGCATTATTATTTTAAAAGTTTCATGCCCTGTGCTGCTCCAGACTAATTACAAATTCATATAAATCATGTGTAGACTAGCAAGATTCAGAATATTTAATTGACTTTATATTTGTTCTTTAGACCAGTTCTCCGTCACTTTTGGACCCTGATACATCTATCTAAAGACTGTTAATAAATATCAAACGAGATCTAATTTGTGAAAGTTTGGATCGGAAATCGTGTTATAAAGAGCCATAGATTTACTTGTTTCAGACAATTTTCGACAGCTTGTACGACAAAGACCTGCGTCACGCCAGGTTCCGCAGCAACCCGTACGAGACCATAGGAGCCGTGATGTTCCTGAACCGAGCCGCCGTCAAGATGGCCAACATCGACGCCGTGTTCGACTTCCAGTTCACACACCCCAAGAAACCCACCGGCGAGGATGCCGTGGACAACAAGGATATCATGTACTTCGCCGACGTGTGCGCCGGCCCCGGCGGGTTCTCGGAATATGTCTTCTACAGAAAAGGATGGAGGGCAAAAGGTACGCATTTAAGTATTTAGGAGTTCTGGGTGTGATGAATTAACTACTTCGTTACTAGGGCACTGGTGTCCACTGAAGGCCCGCTCTGCGATAGGCCTTCGTTAACGGTGAATAGTGTTAAAGTGTACCCCATGTGCACATTACATTTATTTTCAAAGCATGGATCTCGACCCTCTGAGTACTCGACGAGCTATACTCAAGAGGTTATAACGTTTGCAGGTTTTGGTTTCACACTAAAAGGTACGAATGATTTCAAAGTATCCGAGTTCTGCGCGGGCTCCTCGGAGACGTTCCTCCCGTTCTACGGAGTGAAGGAGGACGGCAACGTGTTCGACCCGGACAACCTCTCCTCGCTGAAGGAGTACGTCTTGCAGCAAACCGAACATAGAGGAGTGCATTTCCTGATGGCCGATGGTGTAAGCCGACCTGTACTACAGGGTTGCGACGCGCTATCCCGCCGGCGTCGCGTCGGTAGGCCCGGCCGCATAGTGCGTTGCAAACAAACTTGAGCTTTTACTGCTCTCACAGCAAAGCGCTTTCGATGTAGATGTTGTGTGTATATATAGATGTTGAATCGGTGATTGATTTGTGTTCATAAAAAATAAATGTATCTATAGGTATTAGTATTCTATCCGTAATCTGGTTCCATATCACAAGCTTTGCTTAGTTTGAAATTGTATTATTTACAATTACATCACTAAAAACATATTTTACCTCACAAGCCAACACTCGACGCTTTAAACCTGTTTAAAAAGACACCTGCTGTGCTGAAAATAAAAATTAGTAAGGAACTTTCCTCTCGTGTACCTACACTTTGGAGAGCGAATATATGTAACAGTAGAACGTTTTGTATTTCAGGGATTTTCGGTAGAAGGCCAGGAAAACCTGCAAGAGGTTCTATCGAAGCAGCTGTACCTCTGCCAGTGCCTCGCCGCTCTGATGCTCGTGCGCACTGGCGGACACTTCGTCGTCAAACTGTTCGACGTATTCACGCCTTTCAGTGTAGGCCTCGTTTATATTATGTATAGATGTTTCGACAAAGGTGAGGATGTTGGTATTCTTAGTGGCCGCCGGGGTCTAACGGGGCCGATAGCATGTCTGTTAGTACCGATACCGTAGTGGTCGCCGGTGTCTTGCGGGGCCGATAGCATGTCTGTTAGTACCGATACCGTAGTGGCCGCCGGGGTCTAGCGGGACCGATAGCATGTCTGTTAGTACCGATACCGTAGTGGCCGCCGGGGTGTAGCGGGGACGATAGCATGTCTGTTAGTACCGATACCGTAGTGGCCGCCGGGGTCTAAGGGGGCCGATAGCATGTCTGTTAGTACCGATACCGTAGTGGCCGCCGGGGTCTAACGGGGCCGATAGCATGTCTGTTAGTACCGATACCGTAGTGGTCGCCGGGGACTAACGGGGCCGATAGCATGTCTGTTAGTACCGATACCGTAGTGGCCGCCGGGGTCTAACGGGGCCGATAGCATGTCTGTTAGTACCGATACCATAGTGGCCGCCGGGGTCTAGCGGGACCGATAGCATGTCTGTTAGTACCGATACCGTAGTGGCCGCCGGGGTGTAGCGGGGACGATAGCATGTCTGTTAGTACCGATACCGTAGTGGCCGCCGGGGTCTAACGGGGCCGATAGCATGTCTGTTAGTACCGATACCGTAGTGGCCGCCGGGGTCTAACGGGGCCGATAGCATGTCTGTTAGTACCGATACCGTAGTGGTCGCCGGGGACTAACGGGGCCGATAGCATGTCTGTTAGTACCGATACCGTAGTGGCCGCCGGGGTCTAACGGGGCCGATAGCATGTCTGTTAGTACCGATACCGTAGTGGTCGCCGGGGTCTAACGGGGCCGATAGCATGTCTGTTAGTACCGATACCATAGTGGCCGCCGGGGTCTAGCGGGACCGATAGCATGTCTGTTAGTACCGATACCGTAGTGGTCGCCGGGGTCTAAGGGGGCCGATAGCATGTCTGTTAGTACCGATACCGTAGTGGCCGCCGGGGTCTAACGGGGCCGATAGCATGTCTGTTAGTACCGATACCGTAGTGGTCGCCGGGGACTAACGGGGCCGATAGCATGTCTGTTAGTACCGATACCGTAGTGGTCGCCGGGGTCTAACGGGGCCGATAGCATGGCTGTTAGTACTGATACCGTAGTGGCCGTCGGGGTCTAACGGGGCCGATAGATACCGACCGATATCTCGAATGGGTAGGGGTGCCACTATCGGGATTTATAAATATCAAACTTATAGTTAGCAAACGAGCCTTATAGCTCAGTTGGGAGTAGCTCTGCCTTCCGCGCTGTAGGCTGTGGGTTCGATTCCCACCCAAGACAAACATTTGTTCAATGAATATAGATGTTTGTTCTATTTAGGTGTTTTATCATATAGTAATCTAGTTTCCATATTAAGCTATGTTTAGTTTGGGGCTAGATGGCGCTGTCTTTGACTTTGTGTGAAAAAATAAGTTAAAATAAATGATTAAAACAAACCAAAGTCGATAAAACCTTAGAGATATTGTAATAGCAAGTGATCGTGTTCCGTGTACGAGATGACGCAGCGGTTGGTTTCAGTGTGCATCCACAAGCCGGTGACGTCACGGCCGGCTAACTCTGAAAGGTACCTGATCTGTTTCTGGAAGCGAGCGGGAACGGACTCCGCGGAGCGACATCTCTCCTCGGTCAACTCGATGCTCTGGAAAGGAGTGGAAAGTGATGGAGACGTTCTGGAACTGGTACCTATGAGTGTGATACGAGAGGACGCGGGGTTCTACGAGTACATTTACAAAAGCAACTGTCTGTACGTATCGTACATTGACATCACTTGCACTATTTGAGTGTTGCTACTACTTTAAATGTTTGTTTTCAGGTTAGGAGAAAACCAAATAAAGCATTTGCTGAAGATCGCGGCGTTCAGCAAAGATAAGAGCTTGAAGGAGACTTGTCAGGCGGAGATCAAAGCGCAATGTCTGAAACTGTGGAAGGTAGCTACTGAATAATCAGTTATTTCTTCATTCGTGAATAATCAGTTATTTATATAACCTTCCTTATTAACCGACTTCAAACAAGAAGGATATTCTCAATTCGTCGGAAAAAACGGACTCCTTATAGGATCACGCGTCTGTCTGTCTGTCCCTCGGTTCATCCATCTGTCATCAAAATAATTGAAACAAATAAATCATCCATCCAGGTAAACTAAATAGTATCATATACTTCATTGAAGTCGGTTTTCTTTTAAGTTTTTAAAACGTAATTATGTAGTTCAATTATTGAAATTATAGTGACAATTTATTTTGGAATACTACGCTGGCTGGCTGGCTGCTTTACGGAACAAGTGAATCCCCAAAGTTGGTGGTGAACTATGGAGGTGTTGTTGTTTGTTTCTGGTGGACCGTGGTGGCTGGTCGATCATATCATCACAAACCAACAGCCCGTTAGTGTCCACTGCTGGATGGTTCATATCATCACAAACCAACAGCCCGTTAGTGTCCACTGCTGGATGGTTCATATCATCACAAACCAACAGCCCGTTAGTGTCCACTGCTGGATGGTTCATATCATCACAAACCAACAGCCCGTTAGTGTCCACTGCTGGATGGTTCATATCATCACAAACCAACAGCCCGTTAGTGTCCACTGCTGGATGGTTCATATCATCACAAACCAACAGCCCGTTAGTGTCCACTGCTGGATGGTTCATATCATCACAAACCAACAGCCCGTTAGTGTCCACTGCTGGTCGATCATATCATCACAAACCAACAGCCCGTTAGTGTCCACTGCTGGATGGTTCATATCATCACAAACCAACAGCCCGTTAGTGTCCACTGCTGGATGGTTCATATCATCACAAACCAACAGCCCGTTAGTGTCCACTGCTGGATGGTTCATATCATCACAAACCAACAGCCCGTTAGTGTCCACTGCTGGTCGATCATATCATCACAAACCAACAGCCCGTTAGTGTCCACTGCTGGATGGTTCATATCATCACAAACCAACAGCCCGTTAGTGTCCACTGCTGGTCGATCATATCATCACAAACCAACAGCCCGTTAGTGTCCACTGCTGGATGGTTCATATCATCACAAACCAACAGCCCGTTAGTGTCCACTGCTGGTCGATCATATCATCACAAACCAACAGCCCGTTAGTGTCCACTGCTGGATGGTTCATATCATCACAAACCAACAGCCCGTTAGTGTCCACTGCTGGATGGTTCATATCATCACAAACCAACAGCCCGTTAGTGTCCACTGCTGGATGGTTCATATCATCACAAACCAACAGCCCGTTAGTGTCCACTGCTGGTCGATCATATCATCACAAACCAACAGCCCGTTAGTGTCCACTGCTGGATGGTTCATATCATCACAAACCAACAGCCCGTTAGTGTCCACTGCTGGTCGATCATATCATCACAAACCAACAGCCCGTTAGTGTCCACTGCTGGATGGTTCATATCATCACAAACCAACAGCCCGTTAGTGTCCACTGCTGGATGGTTCATATCATCACAAACCAACAGCCCGTTAGTGTCCACTGCTGGATGGTTCATATCATCACAAACCAACAGCCCGTTAGTGTCCACTGCTGGTCGATCATATCATCACAAACCAACAGCCCGTTAGTGTCCACTGCTGGATGGTTCATATCATCACAAACCAACAGCCCGTTAGTGTCCACTGCTGGATGGTTCATATCATCACAAACCAACAGCCCGTTAGTGTCCACTGCTGGATGGTTCATATCATCACAAACCAACAGCCCGTTAGTGTCCACTGCTGGATGGTTCATATCATCACAAACCAACAGCCCGTTAGTGTCCACTGCTGGATGGTTCATATCATCACAAACCAACAGCCCGTTAGTGTCCACTGCTGGATGGTTCATATCATCACAAACCAACAGCCCGTTAGTGTCCACTGCTGGATGGTTCATATCATCACAAACCAACAGCCCGTTAGTGTCCACTGCTGGATGGTTCATATCATCACAAACCAACAGCCCGTTAGTGTCCACTGCTGGATGGTTCATATCATCACAAACCAACAGCCCGT
Organism: Venusia cambrica; assembly: GCA_951394065.1. NCBI lineage: Eukaryota > Metazoa > Arthropoda > Insecta > Lepidoptera > Geometridae > Venusia > Venusia cambrica. The sequence goes on from OX596056.1 coordinate 461,678, forward strand.
TAGTGTCCACTGCTGGATGGTTCATATCATCACAAACCAACAGCCCGTTAGTGTCCACTGCTGGATGGTTCATATCATCACAAACCAACAGCCCGTTAGTGTCCACTGCTGGATGGTTCATATCATCACAAACCAACAGCCCGATAGTGTCCACTGCTGGATGGTTCATATCATCACAAACCAACAGCCCGTTAGTGTCCACTGCTGGATGGTTCATATCATCACAAACCAACAGCCCGATAGTGTCCACTGCTGGATGGTTCATATCATCACAAACCAACAGCCCGTTAGTGTCCACTGCTGGATGGTTCATATCATCACAAGCCAACAGCCCGTTAGTGTCCACTGCTGGATGGTTCATATCATCACAAACCAACAGCCCGATAGTGTCCACTGCTGGATGGTTCATATCATCACAAACCAACAGCCCGATAGTGTCCACTGCTGGATGGTTCATATCATCACAAACCAACAGCCCGATAGTGTCCACTGCTGGATGGTTCATATCATCACAAACCAACAGCCCGTTAGTGTCCACTGCTGGATGGTTCATATCATCACAAACCAACAGCCCGTTAGTGTCCACTGCTGGATGGTTCATATCATCACAAACCAACAGCCCGTTAGTGTCCACTGCTGGATGGTTCATATCATCACAAACCAACAGCCAGATAGTGTCCACTGCTGGATGGTTCATATCATCACAAACCAACAGCCCGATAGTGTCCACTGCTGGATGGTTCATATCATCACAAACCAACAGCCCGATAGTGTCCACTGCTGGATGGTTTATCCATTATCACAACGCTTCGCAGGCGGATAACGGATAGGTGTAGATAACTGCCAGAGGGCGAGATCCCTTAATCGGCTTATAAGACCTCCTTGGGCTGAGGTAGAGGGGTCGATTCTTAAGCCGCGATAGCGACGGCAAATTATTTTTTTCAAAAACCTTTTGCTGTTGGACATTTACCTCATCCAAGAGAGAAGTTTGACAGATGGCGTGACACAGTAGACAGATGCTGACAATACACTGCAGAAAACACAGCTAGCCATTTTGTAATGTACAGGACACCTGTGACATTAGTGCCCTATATGATCCCGTGACTGGAAGAGGTTTAGGGAGGTCTGTCTATAAACATATAGACAGCTGAGTTTAGCAGTAGCTGCGCTGTAGGTTGTGGGTTCGATTCCCACCCAGAACAAACATTTGTGTGATGAATATTCATGTTTATTCAGTGTTTCGGTGTTGTATTGTATGATAGGATTTACAACAACAAAAAAAGTATGATATCCGTAATGTAGTCCCCATATAACAAGCTATGCTTAGTTTGGGACTAGATGGCGCTGTGTAAATTAATGTTCTGTAATATTCGTATATTGCATTGAATCTCGAATTAAATTTTCAGTTACCAGACCAGGTGAGGGTTCAGCCTGAACGATTAAGTCCAGACGAGACGCTAAAAGCGATGGTTTCCCTGATGAAGAGACCTCCCCCCGAGGCCAACAACCCCCTCGCCCTGAAGACATCGCTCACCAAACACCCCGAGTATATAGAACACCCGACTCACTTAGACAAGTTTAGAAATGTCTACGACTGGCACATGATGTTCCTCAGCAGTGCCAAGAATAGTCCGGATTTAAAAATTATCATAGGTACTGTACTGTATCCCATAATCAATATATATTAATTAGTATATCAGTATGCATATATTATATTTGAGAATGTGTTCCACCTTTACTGGACATTCATTCCACACAGCGCCATCTAGTCCTAAACTAAGCAAAGCTTGTAATATGGGAACTATATTACGGAATAATATATATATATATATTTTTTTTAAATACGTGATAATCATACAATACAACACCCAAACACAGAACTAACATCAACATTCATAACACAAATGTTTGTTCTGAAAAAGAATATAAAATATGGAATCAAACCCGCAACACAACGTGATGCCTTGCCCTTGTGAACTGTTTCCGGTTCCGAACTGACGGATTTCATTCTAATTGTAATTAGATGATGATTCTTTTTGACGTTTCTACGTTGACGTTCGTCGACTAGATTCACGCCATTATTTCTGAAGTAATCAGTAAATAAAGGACTTATATTTGTAGTTTCTACAAAGTAATGGTTTATACCTATGGTATATTATTTATTGGCTATGTTTTGCAGGTTGTGGTGGAAGGCAGTTATTCCAATTAGAATCGCATGGCTGGAGAAGTGTAGTAGATCTGCACATTACTATGCCAGCTAAGACGCTCATTTATGGAGAGGTATGATATCATTATAAGAAACCTATAAAAAAAATGATATTGGGAACGCATTCCCAGGGTCGCCGCGCCGAGGACCTGCCATAAACCGTAGATAACATTAAATGATTCAGAGTAATTGTATGTACTGACAATACCGGCGATGATTAACTAGCGTTTGTTTCAGATAGTAAAGGAATATCGAGGTCAAGGCAACAACCAAATCTATAGCAAAGCTTTGCACATCATAGACGCCATGATGTTGGGAGGTATCGATATATCGCATCTCTGTCTGTCGGAGCGGTAAGATAACTCTTGTTGAGGTTAAGTTTGCCTTTTTCATTCTATGTTTGGATGCGTTTATAATTCACTTCCCAAATTCCCTCATGACTCTTGTTTTAATCTGTGGAACAAACCGACTTCCCAAATTCCCTCATGGCTCTTGTTTTAATCTGTGGAACAAACCGACTTCCCAAATTCCCTCATGACTCTTGTTTTAATCTGTGGAACAAACCGACTTCCCAAATTCCCTCATGACTCTTGTTTTTATCTGTGGAACAAACCTACTTCCCAAATTCCCTCATGACTCTTGTTTTAATCTGTGGAACAAACCGACTTCCCAAATTCCCTTATAACTCTTGTTTTAATCTGTGGAACAAACCGTCTTCCCAAATTCCCTCATGATTTTTTCATTATTGAGTTCTTTGTTTGATAATAAAAAAAAATGTACGATGGCTATGTGCGGAAAGTGGTTGGTACAATTTCAACATTTAAAATTTATACATTCAACTTTATGAATTTAGTAAAAGTTGTTGTACGTTCAGACTATACGTAAGCGAAGCTATTCAATCCTCTCTTGCTGTATTTTCTGTTCGTGTAGAACTTTTAAAACTCGAAATGTCTTCAAAATGGATCGCCAAGTAATATTAACAATGGAGTTTCTAAATAATAATAACCTACTTAAGGTTGTTTTACGGTTATAGGCTATGACTACCAGCCAGTAGGTAGGTAGCACAATATTTGTACTTCCCCTGGGAATCGAACCCGGGACTTCTGGATCTGACGTCGGTGGGCCAGCCACTAGACCACGGAGGCGGTTATCCCGACGTTTCGGCGGCCGTGGTCGCGGGCAGACTGCAACTTGGGAGCCACCGACCAGAAGTGAAGGCGTTTATAATAACTACTCAGCTTGGTCTTGATTTCTACAGTTAGCCACATCCACACTAGGACGACACACAACACTGACAGTATCAACACAATTTTTCTTATGATCACATCTATTTATCATTTTAATCGTGAACACAGCTTCAGACTCCGCCTCTTGGAATCCAGTGGTAGCACGGTGCACTAGGTGTGATCCTAAGAGAAATTGTGTCGATACAGTCAGTGTTGTGTGTCGTCCTAGGTGAATGTAGCCTTTTTTTTTTATTGGACGACGGGTAAGCACTTGGCCTTCATCTCACCTGGTAACAAGATGAGATAAGGCCGAAGGTGGAGGCGCACTTCACCCGGAATCATCAACAAACTGAGGAACTGGCTATCTTACTTTTAAATGCCGGAGCACAACAATTTTAGAATTGTTATTATGGCGACAGAATAAGGTAAGAATTTGGTAGGTAGCTAGGCGGACTTAAACAAAGTACTACCACCAACCAAACCAAGCACAATATATTGTACTCCCCATGGGAATCGAACCCGGGACCTCTGGATCTGAAATCGGTGGGTTGAACCACTAGACCACAGAGGCGGTTGATAAAAAAAGAGCGGCCTATTCTAATAATCAGAACCAGTCGGAGGGTTGTTTTTAAAAACGCCTTCACTCCTCCGCCACGGCTGTTGCTATTCGCCGACACCAAGTCCTGACCTGAGCTTGGCCACGAATTAACTGATGTATAATTTTCCAGAATATCCCAATGCAAGTCGTTCTGCGCCGCGTTGAACAAGCCGTTCGACGGACAAGCTCTCCCGATGCGATGTAAACGTATGTTCAACTTGGAGCAGTTCTCGAATGCAGTACAGAGCCTCGACCACAGAGCCATGAAGCGGGTGAAGAGAGCGGTCACCATTACCATAGATGCTCCTGATGGAATACACACTAACGAAACATTTTACGTTGTTGGATCTATTTTATTTATAAAGGAGATTAAAGGTTTGTGAACTTGTGTCTCGTCTTGATTGAGATGTCTCGGTACATCTGAATAGTACCAAAAAATAATATACTTTTTGAACGGTTCAACCAAAACATGGGAGCGTGAGTCAGGGATGACATATCACCGTGCTTGGCAAGGAAGGTGAAGTGATATGATATCATAGTGAAGATTTGCGGAAGGTGCTCCCGCCTATTTCCTAGCAAAATCCGTTACTCGTCTGAGACAAAACAACACAGAATGAGTTGAAGAGGTACTATTTTAATGACAAAGCCAGCTTGGCAAACATACACTGACCTCAGTGGTATAGTAGTTTGCCAACCTGTGCCAGATCCAGAGGTTCCAGGTTCGATCCCCAGGGTAGTACAAAACATGGTTGGTGGTGGTACACAACCGCCTCTGTGGTCTAGTGGTTCAACTCACCGATTTCAGATCCAGATCCCGGTTTCGATCCCCAGGGGAGTACAATAATGTGCTTGGTTTGTTTGGTGGTAGGACTTTGTTTAAGTCCGCCTGGCTAGCTACCACCATCTTACCTAATTCTGTCGCTATAGCAACAATTCTTTAAATAGTTGTGTTCCGGCGTTTAGAGGTAAGATAACCAGTTCCTCGGTTTATTGAGAAAGGTCGGGTGAAGTGCGTCTCCTCCTTCGGCTTTACCGCAACTGGTAACCAGGAGTGTGAGATGATGGGCCAAGCGCTACACCGACAACAACAAAAAACGGTATCTCACGCAAATATACAGAAATAGCTCATTAATGTGTTGCGTTGTGCCTCTTTCCAGAACCATGGTCAGCACAAATATCAAAATCAAGTGGATACAAATATTACTTTAGCATGGGGAAAGACATGAAGCCTCGCAGCGAGTACTACATCCCGGAAGAAGCTAGCTTGGACATGGTCGGTAGCTTCTCGACCCGCGTCATGTGGCCATGGGAACCGGCAGCCAGCGCAGTCCTGGACGGGGGACATCCGAACTGTGCCGGGGGGGTGTCCAAAGCAGATGTCGAAGATTTCATCAACCACAATATCAAGAGATAAAGTGTTCATCGTAAATCAAAATGAAATAAACAATTTACATAAAACCAGTACATAGTCTTGTTCTGTTCCTCTTCCCATAGTTTATGGAAGCAAGACAGGTGTTTAAGAACTGTAGCAAGTACAGATCGTTGTTACCTACAGGTAGCAACGTAGGATTTTGTTTAAGTCCGCCTAGCTAGCTGCTACCATCTTACCTAATTCTGTCGCCATGATAACAATTCTTAAAAAAAAATGTTGTGTTCCAGCATTCAGAGGTAAGATAGCCAGTTCCTCAGTTTGTTGAGGATTCCGGGTGAAGTGCGCCTCCATCTCTACTTGTTACCAGGAGAGAATGAAGGCCAAGCGCTTCCTCGCCGTACAATAAAAAAAAAAGCAACGATCACCTTATTTAAATATTTTGCAGTCGGGTTTTAGTTGTTTTCAACTTTTTATTTTATGTAAGTAGATAAAACGGGTGGCCCAAAAGTCAATAATCTGGTTATTGATATCAGTGGTACAAGGTTATGTGTTTTTTTTCATAAATAGTGGAAAAACTAGCCCCAAGCTAGTGGGACCATAAAGCCTACAGGTCAAAATTGGTAAGACCCAAGTCAAATGTGAATAAGTAATCATTCCACAGTTATGGGGTCCTTATTTTTTTATTGTATGACGGGGAAGCACTTGGCCTTTATCTCACCTGGTTACAAGTTGAGATTAGGCCGAAGGTGGAGGCGCTCTTCACCTGGAATCCTCAACAAACTGAGGAACTGGCCATCTTTCCTCTAAATGCCGGAACACAACAACAATTTTAGAATTATTGTTATGGCGACAATTAGGTAAGATGGTGGTAGCTAGCCAGGCAGACCCAAACAAAGTCCTACCACCAACCAAACCAAGAACAATATATTGTACTCCCCAATGGGAATTGAGCCCGGGACCTCTTGATCTGAAATCGGTGGGTTGAACCACTAGACAACAGAGGTGTTTAACTATGAAATTGTCATTTTTGTAATGAAAAATGCTATCTGTCATGTTTCCTTTTTCGTAGTAGACCTACTGATACCTAGATACCGATTCTGTCTTAAGGGTTTTAAAATAATATTGACTTGAGGTAGCCATTTCTAATAATCCTGCTGCGAAAAGTACACCCTAGCAAAACTATAGCAGGAGGCAAACCTAGATATGCATTTGTTCAAACATAAATAAAAAAACAAATAAGTCAAACCATATATTGAATGTTTAAAGAACCATAATAATTACACAAATGCAACTGAAACATGTTTTAAAATAAAACCTTGGTCCATTCTACTTACAATCATTGAGTAGGTATTTGTTTGTAAACACATGAACACGACTGCGTCAATTACCTAGATTTTACACTTAGTTTTGGGTAGTGTCATTTATCACTGTCTTAATCACAAGTTTCAGTTAATTTCTTTGACATAGGCATCGAGTTCTGCATCAAGCTCTTCAGCAGTGGGGGTTGGTTTCTTGCCGCGGCCACCCCCTGCTCCCCCGCGACCCCGACGGGCGCCGCCCCCCCGCGGCCCTGACTCACGTCCGACGGCACCGCTTTGTTTCCTCATGGGGCCTACAACCAACAAAATTAAATACTTGAATTCAGACCTTGGTATCAAATTAAAACCTGTTGCATAGTTATAATATACTTTTAAAGTTGGGACTGGACCAAATTCTTTACATTTCCTAGTCATTATTTCCGTAATATAGTTCCCAACATACAAGCTTTGCTTAATTTGTGACTAGATTGTCCTGGGACCTAACCACAACCTTAAGCATACTCATTTTAATCTTACATTACACTATTACTTTTGTCTCGTTTTTACTACACTGGATAGATAGTGAAAGTAATATCAAAACAAGAATGCTTGAAGACGTTGTGGTACCCCCCTGTAATATTTATTTATTATGTCTACACAATTAATGAATGGTAAGGTATGCACATTATATTGCACATAAAAGTCTCAAGTCAAATTATTTGATCCGGTATAAAAATATGTTATGTGTGCCAGCGAACGCACAGCTGAGTGAAACACTTACATAAACTAAGCAACAAAAATTTACGAAGCTAGTGTTCTGTGCTCAACTTGATAATTCCCATATAACCCTGAGTGTTACTAATGTAATAATTAACTTACCAAAACATTCAGTGGATCAAGTTTTTTTGATCAATGAAACTAATTTATGTTAAGAAAGTGATGCGGTTTTGATAACCTCATTAGTACCATATAATATAACGTTTTAATGAGTGGTTTCAATTCCCAGACTTCAATTGTAAAAAAAAATCTGATCAAATACCTACCAAAGCACAGTCAAGTATCTATTTGAATTGCTGCTTAGTGAATAATTATCTACATATCCCCAAAAAAACAGAGATCTAGAAGCCCTATACTTAGGTACCAAGCAGCATCCCAATAAATTTTACCCCTTACTGTAGTAACAGGAAAATGTATTGGCAGATAGACCATTGTGTGTTCTGGAATTGCAAAGCCACAGTAGTTGTTTTTTATATAGTACAAGCTATTACTTGAATTATGGACAAACAGCTACCACTACGAGATGTGTTAACACTGAAAGTGTTGAAATTAAAATGTCATTGATCAAATGATTCAGTTACTTTAATAGGTTGAGATTTTGACAAGAGTTTAGTTTGTAGCTAGTTGTCAAGCTTACCTCTATTACCTCTATTAGAGTTTCTCCTAGGCGGACCACTACCGCCACCACCGCCGCCGCCGCCGCCGCCCCTGCCGCCTCCAAGACGACTTCCACGGTCATCAATCCTAAGGTTGCTGAGGCTGATTTCTGACGTAGCCAGTTGTATATTCATTGCTCGCCCATCCAATGGCACACCATTGTACTGCTTCATAGCCTTCAAAGCATCTGCTTTTCTATCAAATACAACATCAGCTGTGCCTGTAGAAAAAAACAATCATTTATAGTCCTTCATTATGTAAAAAAAGGATGACTTATCAGAAGAATAGATGCTTACCCAAAGATCTCCCTGATCTGTCATAGTGAACTGCAGCACTTTTCAAATTGCCGAATTCAAAGAACAATTCTTGGATATCCGAGTCTGAGACACCAAAGTCTAAGTTGGACACAAGCAACTTGGTCGGACCTGTAGTGATAGCACCGCTTCGAAGTGCCTTCCTTTCTCCGAAGTCATTAAACATGTCATGTTTCCAAGCGCTGTTTACATCTCCCTGAAATAGGTCGTCCTTCATAGAGCTTGCCATAGGCCACTCTAAGCTGCTTTGAATGACACACTCAATGCAAATGGGGATATAAAAAATTTCCATATATCAATGTGTCCACACAAACATTTTAATGACAATTTATATAGATTTAGAAAAAATAATTCATACAGCTTGAAAACAAAATGTTTCATCACTATTTCACATCACTTTACACATGAGAAACACCCCAAGTCAAGTAATTATGATAAGAATTATTGTTTATTTTGATTCTTGTATCGTAGCTTTGAGAGACGCGCGCTAGCGCTTGCCATCACGTCGAGGTCCTCTGGATATCTGCTTCCACTTAGTGGAGCAGACTAGTGTTGATTGGTCCCCAGAGTTAAATATTTTCAATATCCCCAACGAAGAATAAAAGCAATGTTGCGTCGCCATCATCCAGCATTTTCATGTACAAGTTCCATGGAGGTATGATCGTATGGGTTGGATAGTTTATTGTTTGTTTGGCATATGCTACAATGTAGATAACAACAGAGCTGAAAATAGAATGCATCAGAATGCATCTGCGAGCAAGTTGATCCCATGGATGGACCAGGACCCTAAGAATCCTCGCAATATTAGAGCGTTCGCAGCTCGACACATTTTTTTGTAATGCGTCATTTTTCACCACGTTCGCCGCCATTTGCAATTGTATCATCAAATTATTGGATTTACCCTGTTGTAATTGGGTGACTTGGCTATGCCACCCTGGTTTCTGCCTCGTAAAACGCCGCCAGCTGGACGACCGTTACGAAATCCACCACCTGCACCTGCACCTCCTCTTCCAGGTCTTTTTGAATCAAACTTTCGTCCCGCTCCACCACCTCTTCCTCCTTTTTTGCTTGCTTTTATGATATCGTCCAACGCCATCTCAATTTTGTCAACCATTTCAATGAATTAATTGTTTGACAACGGCTAGCAACAGCACCTTTACAGTATAAATGTGAAAGAAAGAAAATAAACTTGTACTCGCACCACCACTCAATCTATCATTTCAACTCAACAGAAAGAAAAAGAAAATGGCGTGGCGATGGCGACAGTGAGTAAAATGAGAATGAATATGAAAAATTTGAAAGACCGATTGACCGAACGCACATGTACAAAACAACAAAATGGATGCCAACACGTAAACAGGATGTGTCAGTGTCAGTGATGTTTTGCGCCAGCTAGAGGCCTTACCCACAGGTAGATAAAGTTAAGCTGTGTACGAAGCGACGCGACACAACAAATACAAATACAAATACAAATACAAATGTTTATTTCTTTAACTTAATCTATACAATATATTACATGTGATTGAGACCTCCTTTTAAGCAAAAAGATACCTGTGTTAGGATGTCTCGCTCTTCCATTACAGTAGTTTGAAAATTAAGTTTAAGATAAAATAAAATAAAACTAGGATGAGTTGTGAAGTGTGTGTGTGTGTGTGTGTGTGTGTGTGTGTGTGTGTGTGTGTGTGTGTGTGTCTCTGCGTGTGGTGTGTGTGTGTGTGTGACTGTATGTATGTCTATGGTTATGGTGTTTGTATGAAATAATATCAGAATAGTGCTAGATAACAATTTCAAGTAGTTCTTCAACATCAAAGTAGGTAAGGTTGAGTAACCATTCCGTAATTTTTTGTTTGCATTCATATTTATGCAATGGGTATATATTTATTGCTTTATTTGCCTGATTGTAGAGATGAGCCGACTGCACAGTGAAATGTCTTGATGCAAATTTTGTGCTTACTGCTTGTTTTACGATAACCTTATCTTTTCTTCTTTTATTTAATTTAGTTTTGTCATATGTCAAGCTTTTGTGTAATTTTAATAATGCATGTAGAACATAAAGTTTTCTCACTGATAATAAGGCTAAATTTGTGTAGAGCATATGAGTTGAGTATCTAAAAGGCTTAAAATGCATAACTTTTAGAAGCAACCGCTGTGCTCTCTCCAACTCTAGAAGTTTTGTTTTGGTAGCACCACCCCATATAGGTATGCAGTAATTTAAAACTGACTGAGCAAGTGCTTCATAGATTTGATTTATAAGTGGGGTTTTGGCTATATGTCTAAGATTTTTAAAAATCCACATTAGTTTTCGGATTCTGGTCATTAGCAGCTCAATATGAGAGTGCCATGATAATCGTTGGTCTATCATTATTCCTAAGTATTTTAAAGTTTTTACTTTATCTATACTAGAGCAATTGCAGGAAGTATCTGTTCGTGTACAACTATGTATTTTTATTTGAAAATTCGATTTAGGCTGAGTGTTATTATAAATAGAGAAGCACATATAGTGTGTTTTAGAGACATTTAGTGTGAGCAAATTAACTTTAAGCCATTTAGCGACCTTTTCAAGACCAGCTTCAGCTTTCTCTCTAGAGTCATTCCAAGACGAACCAATAAAGGTGAGAGCTGTGTCATCCGCGTAAGAGAAAATATGTCCGTCTCCCAGATCAAGGTCACAGAGGTCGTTAATATAAATTAAAAATAGTGTTGGTCCTAAAACGCTTCCCTGTGGCACGCCGTAGCTTATTTTCTCCTCATCACTAACAATCTCTCCTATTTTTACTCTTTGTTTGCGATTATTGAGATAGTCTGTCATCAAAGCAAGTGGTATACCTCTTATACCTATATTCTCAAGTTTAAGGGTTAAAATGGGAATTGACACTGTATCAAAAGCCTTTTTGAGGTCCAAAAACACAGTTAAACATTTTTTACCTATATCGACTTTATGAACAATCAGATTGGTAAGTTCAGAAACTGCATCTTCAGTTGAAAGATCACATCGAAACCCATACTGAGATTTAGAAAGAATGTTATATTTATTAAGGTACGATAATAACCTAGAGTTGATAAGCTTTTCTAATATCTTGGAAATGGAAGGAAGAACCGATATTGGTCTATAATTATTAATGTCATCTCTATTCCCGCTTTTATACACTGGCGTTATTCTAGATTCTTTGAGTACCGTGGGAAATATCCCTGTACAAAAACAAAGATTAAATAAGTGACACAGTATTGGGGCCAGAACATGTTTTTAAAGTTTTAAAAATATTGTTGTTATGTTATCCCAGCCCGGTGCACTTTCAGATTTAAGGTTGGTTATAACATTACTCACTTCTATGAAATCTGTTTCATAGAGAACAAAAGAGGACGAATGATCATGGGGCAAATTTAGAAGTGACCTATCTGGAATCGTATTGTTTGGAGTAATGCTTTCAGCTAGAACTTTTCCAATATTTGCGAAGTATTTATTTACAAAATTAGCAGATTCCTTTGGTAAGGTTTTGATGTTAAGTAGTTGCAAGTTAGGGGTTTTTGGTGGTTTGTACTGCGTTATATTATTTATTGATTTCCATAGCTTCTTATTATTTTTTGTGCAATTTTGTAATTGTTTTTTTTCATATGTGCGTTTAAGTTTTTTAATTAAGTTATTACAATAGTTTCTGTATCTACGGTATGTTATTTTTAGTATTTCATCGTTAGGATTGTTGCGTACATTTCTTTGCATATTGTTTCTATTTATTATACAGCGTAGAATACCCTGTGTTATCCATGGTTTAATTATTTGTTTACTTCTAGGAATGCGTTGAATGAATGTGTTCATGGTGAGGCATTTTTTTATTTTATCTATTAATAATTCACACAGAGTATTAGGATCTTTTAAACAAAGTAATTGCGTTATATTTTCATTATTTAAACTTTGAATTGCCTTATCATAATCAATATTAGTTTTAAATTTACAAGTACTATTTTTTGACATTTGAGAGAGTTTTAGTAATACTGTAAAATGGTCAGTTGTTGATGTGTGTACTACGGCAATTGTAGCAGATAGTTTGTTTTTGTTTATTTTTAGAATGACATGATCTAAGCAACTGTCTTGTCTGGTTAGGAAATTGTGCCCCGGTAGCAGCCCAAGCCACAATTTTAAAGAAATAATTGAAAGGCGTGAAGATACTTTTCATTGGTTTTATAGGACGATTGATGTATTTATTCTAGACCGTGGTTTCAGAGATACCCTAGATGAAGTTGAGTCCCCAGGTTTTATCACAAAGGTTCCAATGTCAAGCTCTACAAGAGGATCTCTAAGTACTGAAGCAGTCAACAAGTCAAGAATGGTGACAATGTGTCGTTGGGTCATGGAGACAATAAACGGACGTCTAAAAATCTATTTAAATGATTACGACTTACTGCAAACATTAGAGCTCTTGGGCACCTCTATATTTAAATAAAAATAGCAGGGGCCTTGCTAAATGCTTTTTGGCATTCTCTAACAAATCATAGAATAGTCGCCTAAATACTCCGAGAAGTAAATGAAAGATCAAAACTCTATGTTTGATCTTTCATTTACTTCTCGGAACTAAGTGTCCGTTATGGTAGCGTACACATTATCGAATTCACGTTCGTTGTTACGCCTAATAAATACTGCGTAAATAGAGCATGTTAAGTGCAAAAATAAAACAAATAGTGCCTCTTTGGTCTAAGAAATATTTCTTAAACCATTCTTAGTGTGTACGCCAGCATAACGATTAAGGTAGCCTACATGTGACCGTACTCGAAAACGGCTTATACTTTAGCAACGAAATTTACACACAAAAATACTGCCCGAGCTTTGTATATGTGTTTATACACAGTGCTTTGCGATGCGCGCTCGGAATCAGACGCATTTCACTCGAGCACAGTTACGAATTGAATAATTCGCGGTACACGCGGCCGGCGCCGCTGCTAATATCGCGATGCCTAAGGCGATCATCGTGAACGAGTGGTTGGCGTTCATTCAGAATGCCATCGACACAATGGACGAGATCAGCATCCTGCAGATCTGCAAGTCGAACTTCAAGGAGGCCGAGATTTGCAGTGGGAAGGCGCTGATCTTCCAAACGCTAGGCAAAACTGCCCAGATGCCGGCCCGCAAGAGGGATGGAGGTGAAAGAAGTCTCCAGGACATCATCACCCTGCTGAAGGAGAGTGACCCAGACGACGTGCCGGATTTCGTCGCGAAGGAGCTGCATAAGCTCCCTCCGGTGGGATTCGACTACGTCGACGTTACTAGGCTCTTGAAGGACATCATGTTCCTGAAGACGAGCTTGGCCGAAGTTCAGGCAAAGTTGGAGGCTTCGGATGATACCATCTCTGGGCTGCGTGCAGAGTTGGTGTCACTACGTAACACTGATTCGGAATGTAGGTCACCTGTGGCCTCTAATAATGTCAACACACGCCGCGGCGTGCAAAACGCTTCGATGTGCAGTTTTGAGTCAGCGGAATGTGCGGAATCCCACGAGTCACAGGTCGCTTCCCCGAACGCAGCGAACACGAGCCCGCGCGCCGCCGCCCGCGCCCCCGCACCGGCCGGGGGTCAGTCGACACCGGTTACGTTGCCCCGACAACGTGATTACGCAGCTGCAGCGGCCAGCACCCCTGCAGCCCGTCAAACAAAGGGGAAGAAGCAGAGCTGTGGACTTGTCCGCAGCGCTGCACCCGCTAGGCCTCCGCGGAAGGAGCCTTGTGATGCAGAGGGCTTCACGAAGGTGGTGAGGAAATATGTGAAGCCTTCTTGCACGAACCAATGTGGCACTGCATCCGGTGACCACTTATTCCGAGCGGAAGTACCCACTACGCAGATCTACGTGTCCCGCGTCCACTACGACGTGAAGACCGCAGAGGTGGTGGAGTACGTCAAGAGGAAAGCCGGAGTGGGGTTGAGGGTTGAGAAACTGGACTCTCGTCATAATAGTCATAATAGTCATAATAGTCATAATAGTCAATTTATTGGTAAATATAGATTTACAGGTCATAATAATATAAAAAATATCTTATTTTAACAATATTAAAAAATATTGCAGATAAAAAAAAAAAACATTATAAAAATTAAACAATAAAATTAATAAATTAGGTAATTAATTCGTTAAAGTCATAGAATGCCTTCTCCACGAGCCATGACTTGAGCTTTAATTTAAAACTTAAAAGACTAGAAGCGCTTGTTACGTGCTCCGGTAGACGATTATAGACGGTAGGTCCCAGCACGTGAGTGAGTTTCTCCGATTTGGTAAGTCTGTGCGTCACTGCAGCGAGCTTGCCAGCGCCACGCGTATTATATGTACGCATATGTCTGTCTCCGCGTGTTGGGAATGCTGCAAGATTTTGCCTCACGTACATTGCGATCTGGAAGATCACAATCGAGGGAAGTGTTAGAATTTGCAGCGACGTGAAGTAGGGTTTCATCGATGTGTCCCATGTCACTCTTGCGATCGCCCTCACGGCACGTTTCTGCATGCGCAAGGCACGCTCCCTGTCTGCAGCGTGCCCCCACAACTCAGCCCCGTACTGTAAGAGCGAATGAACGGTCGCAAAGTAACACGTTCGGACTACATCTGATGAAACCACGCGAGACAATCTGTACAAGGCGTAGCATGCGCTGCCAAGCTTCGCGCAGACTTTGTCGATGTGCTTACTCCAGGTCAGGCCACGATCGATTTCAAATCCAAGAAAGGTGGTTGCCTGAACTTGCTCAATAATTATTGAGTTTATAGTCACTGACAGATCCCTAGTCTTGTGTCCTGACAACGAAAAGTGTACAAAGTGTGTCTTTTTGTGGTTCAAGACGAGTCCGTTCCATTTAAACCACTGCGCCACCTGGTGAACAGCCTCATTCAACCGCCGCTCGAGTTCGTCGAGAGAGAGGGCGGTGACGACCGCAGCCACATCGTCCGCGTACATGAACACCTCGCCGGTGGTGATGTGCTCAGGGAGGTCGTTCAGCAATAGCGAGAAAAGAATGTTGGAGACTGATGAGCCTTGAGCCACGCCCATTACGGTCCCCAGAGCGTCAGATTTTGTTTCACCTGCGTCGCCGACAACTATCTGATAGCGGTTTTGAAGGAGATCCGTCAACACCGAGTGAGCTTCGCCACATATGCCATAGTGCTGAAGCTTGGACGAGAGAACGCTGTGATCTGCGACGTCGAAAGCTTTCGACAGGTCGCAGCACAGGACTGCCACTCGACGTTTCTGTTCACGAGCTTCGAGTACTCGACGGACTACGTCACGTGTAAGTGACGTAGTGCTGCGGCCGGCACGGTAGGCGTATTGTCGCTCGGATAGTGCGGACGTTTCATCTAGGTACTTGGTGAGACGAGTGCTGATACCGTTCTCAAAAATCTTAGCAACGGCTGGGATTATAGATACAGGGCGATAGCCATCAATGTCTTCACGTTTACCCTTCCCTTTGAACAAAGGGGAGATTTTGCTAACCTTGAATGAGGCAGGAAAGGTTCCGTTTATAATGCAGCGGTTGAATAGAGCGGCCAGCCAAGGAGCTAGTGGGATAGCAGCAGTTGACAGTAGGTCCATAGAGATGTCGTATATGTCCTTAGTGGGTTTGCGTGGAATCCGCGTTGTTATAATATGGAACACCTCTGAGGCAGTAAATCTGACGAGCCTCAAGGAGCGGTCCGCAAGAGGGCGTGTGGCTTTGAGAGCCGCGTTCACACGGGATAGCTGCGCGCGCGGTGCGCCACACGCAGTAGCTGCCTCTACGAACCTCGCGTTCAAGGCATCTGCGACCTCCTTGCGCGACGCAAATCTACTGCCTGAGGAATCCTTGACAACATCTGTGAAACTTGCTGGTGTATGGGTAGTTGCACACCTTTCAATATTTACAACGCGCCATATCGCTTTGTGCGAGTTGGAGCTATTGCAGATAACTTTTTCATAGTGACGTATCTTTTTACACTTCACAGCGTTTTCATATTTTTGTGTGAAAGTGTCTATACAATGTTGTAAATTTGCGTCTGGATACTTTTCTTGGAGGTTTATGGCATCAAAAAGAAGGTTTTTTAAATCTATTAAATCCTCGGTGACCCACGAGTTCCTTTTGATGTTTACTTTTTTCAAAGGAAAACATATTTTAAATTTATAAGTAATAATATTGATAATTGACTTGGCTAGATTATCAACAGACTGTACATACCTTGTAAAAACTTCAGTCCAGTCTATACTAAACATAGCCTCTTGGAACGCCAACCGATTTTGGTATGAATAGGTTCTTGTCAGTCGAGTCCGCGGTGGCGGAGCCATACGAAGGCAACTAAACGCGGCTCTCACGGCATAGTGATCGCTGAGCCGGGTAGCAACCGGTGCGGTTGCGACCGTTCCGCGCGGCATGTTGCTGTAAACATGGTCTATGCACGAAGATGAGAGAGCAGTAACACGTGTTGGGAAGTCTACTTCATTTCGCAGGCTATTAACAGCCAACATATCATTTAATTTTTTCCTAACGGAGCATAGGTCACTTAAAACGTCAATATTAATGTCACCTACGATTAAAACATGTTTGCCCTTGTCACTGGCTCGTGCGAGAAGGGGGTTCAAATGCGTTAAAAATTCTAAAGAAGTGACTAGCGGTGTTCTATAAATACACACAATTAATACATTAAAATCAATAAGTTCGACAGCAGATACCTCGCAGTACCTTTCTGTCGACATTTCTGTCAATTCTAGGTATTCAGTGGCTTTTATACCATTTTTCACATAAATACAGGAACCACCGCGCGTAATGATAGTCCTACAAAAGCTAGATACTAACGTGTACCCATCTAAATATATACATTTTAACTTATTTGTGGGCAAATGATGTTCCGTAATTGCTAAAACATCGCAAACTAATTGGTCGCGTAAAAGTACTTCTAATCGTTGCGTTTTATCATTAAGTGAATCGATATTTTGATGACAAATAACTAGAGGTGCAAGTAATTGATGCGACGATCCAGCCGATCCACTGTCAGTCGTGGTCGAGCCGCCGGTACCGCTGCCGCCTGCGCGCGCGGTCCCAGTCCCGCGTGACTCATGCGTTGCAGTTGATGCGCTCGGTGGTGCCCCGCTGTACGCGAGGCCGAGCGGGAAACCAGTCAGCGAAATGCACCCTCGGAGGCCAGGCGGCAGGCGCCGTTACCTCTTCGTACACAGCTTCGGGCATCCCGATGACGAATGACGCATGCAATTGCGATCGAATGGTCCGTTTCTCCACAGTGTACTGAGCTGCGGTGATGTTAGTTAGGAACTTTTGTATTTGTTCCGTAGTGGTGTCCGGCTTGAATGACCAAGCTTGTATGTATTTTATTCTGTCAGCAGCTTGTATATCTTTGTGAGCGTTGCCTGTCCCCACAGTGACGAGGCGTTGTGATCGTTGTGACGGTACCTTCAGAGATTTATTATTAGCGGACTTGTTACGTTCAACAAGAGTCCATTGTCCAGTGGTTTGATCATTTTGTTTATTCGTGTCTCTAGGAGTATTTATCATAGGTTGTTCGTCATTTTGTGCTTTTACTCCTACTAGAACAGGAGTCAATTTACTGGCCTGTACTGAGCTTTCTTTATTTTTCGGTGGTAGCTTTGCGATAGGTGCACATCCATTGCTGCGTTTCTTACCAGGATTGGTTGATTCTGCGATAGCTAGCGATGCGTGGACGCGCGCCGCGCGTATCGGTCGCTGAGATGTCGCTGCCGCAGTTGGTGTCGTGGTACACAGGGCAGGAATTGTTGACTTGCTGGTTCCGCCATTATCACTTTGCAGAGTCAGCTTAGAAATTATCACAGTTTGTTCGTTAATGCGTGATTCTAACGAGTCAATTTTATTCACCAATGTTGACACTGTATTTTGTAATTCGTGAACCAAACTTTCAAGCGATTTCTTCGACATTTTTATCTCGAAATTATTTAAAAAACCACGGAGCGGAATGTTACGCGCGTAATGTGAGTTTCAGCTCATTTATGGTAAGAGTTCCTACGGATCGCCTCTCGACTTTCCTGAGCCCTATTTTCTGGCCGAAAGGAGTGAAGTTCCGGCGATTCAAGTGTCGCCTGTCGCGAGATCCCCCGCACCGAAACACGTCGGCGACATCACGTGTGCTTTAGTTTAAGTTCTATTTTGTATGTATTTTAGTTTTAAGGTATATAATATGGGTCTTAGAATTAGTATTTAAACATCCTGTACAATTCTTACGTTACCTGAAATAAACGTATATTATTATTGTTATTATTATTATTATACAAAATTTCATAATGATTGCTCTTATACCTTATCTTTTTTTTCTTTGTGTGAGTTTTTATTGTATGTTTTTTCCTATTGTTTGTGTTTTCTCACGTACTTGTTTTACATTTTCTTTTTTATTATTATTTACTATGTGCTGCCTACTTGTGTAAATATCAAATAAATTCTTTCTTTATAGGAACGGAGATATTGAACAAGACTTTTGAATGACATTCAGAGCTGGCGTTATGGCAGCGTACCCAATAAACAACGTAATAGTTCTTATAGAAAACGAGCTTTTCTCTTTAAAATTATATGTAACGTCAACGACTGAAAGTATATATTTATGACCAGAATAACTTTTCAATATAAAATTCCAACAATATCAACAGAAAGCATAACCATGGGAAGGTCTACTTTTTTGGGGTTAGTCATAATTCCAAAAGGGGGAGCATAACTATGCTTAAAAGTTTTACAAGTATCGCAAGATTTAATGTAAAAATGCACGTCTCCAAACATTCCTTTCCAAAAATAATGTTGTTTAATTTTTCTTAAAGTCTTATGAATTCCAAAATGACCAGAATTAATATCATCATGATTTGATCTAATAGTATCCAAAACATTTTCCTAAGGAAAAACGTATAAATTGATTGCTCAATTTACATGTTTTTCTTAAGGAACCGAGTGTTTTTTACGTACACGTTGGCAGGGAATTTGGCTGTATCTATATATATATATCTATACGTATAAATAGTGTGTAAAATACTGCCTCTGCCGGTAGTCATACTTTATGCAATTTCGTAGTGAAACAACATAAAAAGTCTATGTGAAGTTCTAGAAACAAATTACTTTTACCCATATTTAGCTACTTATTAAGCAAAGCATTCATAAGGCTATAATACACATTATAGGTATTAGTTGGTGGGCATCTTCAATAAAATAGGTTATTGTAAACAGTGGTACATATATTAGTTGCTCTGAATTTTATAACATAAAATTATCTTCATTGTTAAAAACACACGATGACAGACAGACAATAAAAAACAAGTAGTTGCTAGGCAACTAACCATAAACTACAATCTATGTCATAGTGCATTAGGTAGGTACTTAAAACCTTCATATTACAACACCCCCACTTAATCCACTATGCTGCGAGCAGAACACATGCTTCTGCCTTCCTACTCCCTTTGTCATCATATCAGCAGGCATAAGGGCAGTCTCACAATATTTAATACGAATTACCCCTTGCTCTGCTAACTCTCTAACGAAGTGATATCTTATGTTTATATGTTTGGATCGTTTTCCAATAGCAGGTGTATAAACTAACTTACTGGCACTTTGACTATCACTATAAACAGTAACAGGAATGTTTGTCTGGTCAGTCAGTTCTGAATATAAACCATTCACTGATATCACTTCCTTAGCCACCTCACAGATTGCGATGTACTCAGCTTCAGCAGTGCTTAACGCTACACAACGCTGTTTTACTGACTGCCAAGCTACTGCAGCACCACCGAAAAAAAGAGTATAGCCAGAGAAAGATTTCCCATCAGGCCCATTCCCCCAATCAGCGTCTGCATAGGCAACCAAAAGCTTATTACATTTTTTGTAGCACAACGATAGTTCCGCTGTCCCCTTCAAATACCTAAGCACGCGTTTCAGTGCCGCCATGTGAGTTGAATCATTGCAGTTATTAAATTGACTCAGCATCGTAACTGCATAAGATATATCTGGTCTTGTACAGCACGCCAAGTACATAAGGGAACCAATAATTTCCTGATACTGCGTGTTGTCAGTCTTTTCACCAGATTTCAGACGAAGATTTAGTTCAACTGGTGTGCTTACTGGTTTGCAGTTCGACATTCCATATCTCTCTAAGATTTTGTTAATGTACTTCTTTTGTGACAAGTAGATCTCATTTTTACTCTTCCACTCGATCCTGACTCCCAGACATTCTCTTGCTTCACCCAAATCCTTTATTTTGAAAAATCTTCCAATCTGACGTTTCACTGTCTCAGTTTCTACAAGTTTGTTTGTGAATATATAAAAATCATCCACATACAGAGCTATGACAGTGAATACTCCTTTAGTTTTCTTTGTGTAAACACACTGGTCAAACTTCGACCGAATAAAGCCCATTTTCTCTATATGTCCGTGAATCTTTTGGTTCCAGCATCTGGCAGCTTGTTTGAGGCCATATATAGCCTTTTTTAATTTACAAACTTTGCCTTCACTCCCCTCTTGAACAAAAGATTGCGGTTGTTCCATATAAATCTCTTCCTGCAGATCTCCATTTAGAAAAGCGGTCGAGATATCAATATGATGTACGCTCAGGTTCTTCTCAACTACCAGAGCTAGCAGAAGACGAATCGAAGACATTTTGACAACGGGTGCAAATGTTTCAAAATAGTCTTCACCAAGTTTTTGTGAATAGCCCTTAGCAACCAGCCTGGCCTTATGGCGCTGCACGCTTCCATCAGCTCCAACCTTCAGCTTGAAAACCCATTTTGTTTTGACGACATTAACATCCAACGGTCGATCCACCAATTCCCAGGTACCATTTGCCTTCAAGGAATCAAACTCATCTTTCATCGCTTCTACCCAAAGCTTCTTATCAGAACGCTCCAAAGCATCTTTAACTGAAACGGGATCAGAATCATCTGACACATGGAAATTATAAACCATGTCTTTTTCCCGTTTCGGAACCCTATTTCGAGCAGGGTAACGTCTTGAACTTTGTACATCTCCAGCCACAGAACTCTCTAAGTCGACAGAATCGTAAAAATCATCACCAGAATCCGATCCTATCGGTGACCTAGCCCTCGTTAAGCTAGATGCACTTCCATGAACATCTACTTCGATAACTGGACTCCACGAATCTCTGGATTCTTCATTAGTATGTACTTTCGAGCTAGCCACCGGAACCTCCACTGCAACAGGTCTAGCAATTCTAGGAACCTCTGGTTGAGTAGTGAAACGACTAACTCCAGGAATGTCATTATGTAGATACATGTCCACAGAATCCTTAGAAACAGGAACAGAAACTTCACGTTTCTTAGTAGTTACAGGAAGATTTTCCATAAACGTTGCGTCCCGAGCGATTATAATCCTTCTTGGATCATCGTTCAAATTGATAAATCGGTATGCCTTTGAATCGGTGGAATACCCAGTCATTATCATTTGAATCGTTTTTGGATCAAACTTCTTTCGACTATGATCCTTTACCAGAACATGAGCTCTACATCCGAATACTTTCAAATTCGATAGATCAACTCTCTCTCCTGTGAAAAACTCCTCTGGAACTTTATCCTTAAGGGCCATCGTTGGAGACCTGTTCTTCAAGTAAACGGCACAACCAACAGCTTCTCCCCAGAACCTCTTGTCCAATCCAGCGTCGTGCACCATACTTCTAGCTTTTTCTGTTATGGTGCGTATTGTACGCTCTGCGACTCCGTTTTGTTGAGGGGTGTAAGGTACTGATCTCTGGTGTTGGATCTCATGTTTCTTCAAGAATCCTTGAAATTCTCCATTTGTATACTCGGTGCCATTATCGCTACGCAGTTTCTTTATTTTCTTTCCCGTCTGATTTTCAACCAGTGCCTTGAATTCCTTAAATTTAGCGAAAACTTCAGTTTTTGATTTCAGCAAATAGCCAAATGTCTTTCGGCTATAGTCATCCACAAAAATCAAGTAGTACCTGTTACCGCCCCACGATTCTACCTCCATAGGGCCCGCTAAATCTGAATGCACAAGTTCCAGAAAATCTTTAGCTCTCTTACTTTTACCTTTCGGAAACATCTTGACGCACTCTTTACCTTTACAGCATCCTTCACACGGTTCCGTGCTCACCTCTCTAAAAGTTAGCCCATCCACCAAACTTTTTAGCCTCACCATCAGTGCCCCACTTAGGTGACCTAATCTTCTGTGCCACAACTCGAAGGAAGCACAAGAAGATTCTTCTGGAGGACACGTCAGAACCATCGCTGTTTCTCTATCTAAAACATACAAGCCTTGTTTCAGTGGTGCTGTCAAAATTGGCTTACCTATTATTTTTACTTTACAATGACTTTAGTAAACCTTGCAACAAGCCTCATCGAAAACAACAGTGCAACCTTTACTACACATTTTACTTACCGACAGCAAGTTTGCCGTCAAACCTGGGAGCATGAGTACATCTTCAAACCTCACAGAACGTCCCATGACATAAACATCCCCTTGTTCACTAGCTACAAGTTTGTCATTGTTCGCAGTCGTCACTAACTTAGAACAAATGTCTTTCCTATCTTCAAGAGTATGTACGTCGGACGTCATGTGTGATGTTGCTCCGGAATCTACGACCCAATGGCCCTCGCCTACCATAACAGACAAAGCGGCCATAAGACCTGAGGTCTCATTACTGTCCTTTTTCTTAAACAACGTGCGTTTGTTGTCTTCAGGCTTTCGATTATGACACTGCCATTTATAATGCCCTTTCTTCTTACAAAGATGGCATATAACGCTCTTCTTGGTTTTTGACATCAGTGCCGTCGCCTTGTCATCTTGACTTGTGTTCTCTGTGCTACCTTTTCTCAAGGTTTCTTTTATCAATGCTGCCTGCACAGTCTCCGTTGAAATCTGCACATGTGAATGCTCCAATGTCATCACTAGAGGGTTATATTCATCGGTTAACCCAGCTAGCATAATAATCCCGACGAATTCATCATCTAGACCTGCTTTTATACCAAGTAGTGACTGACTGGTTTTCATGATGTCCGTGATGTATTCCTCCATTGACGGAAACATCGTCAATTTCACATTAAAGAGTTTTCGCAGCAGATACAATCGTCTTAGTAATCCACCGTCAGCATATGCTTTCTGTAAAGCTTGCCAGGTATCTCGTGCAGTCTTGAGGTTCATGATTATAGGATAAATATTTTCCTTACACATTAGACAGATCTTACTCCGAGCTTTGCCATCCTTTTTCTTAGCATCCTCAGAATCTGCCGTGAACTTCTCGTCAACGCATTCCCATAAGTCCATGTCGGTGAGTAACATTTCCATGGCAAAAGCCCATGTGCCATAGTTGGATTGGCCGACTAATTTTTCAAAACCATTATGGATTACCGATTGCATATTGAGATATGAGTTGTATCTCTATTTAGATAGCACATCCATTCAGAACTCCTGGGCCCATAACCTATTAGTTGGTGGGCATCTTCAATAAAATAGGTTATTGTAAACAGTGGTACATATATTAGTTGCTCTGAATTTTATAACATAAAATTATCTTCATTGTTAAAAACACACGATGACAGACAGACAATAAAAAACAAGTAGTTGCTAGGCAACTAACCATAAACTACAATCTATGTCATAGTGCATTAGGTAGGTACTTAAAACCTTCATATTACAACAATAGGGATGCCTAGAATATTAAGTTTAGAGAAGACAAAATATTTTGTAAAAAAAAAAGCCCTAAGTACCATTGTCTTGTTAGAATGTTAGTAATAATTAATGTATTAACCATTTTTTTCTTCTCTCATCTTTATTCAATAAAATGTGCAATGAAACTAAACTATGTATAAATAAATCAGTCAGATTACCTAAGGATCGTTACAAACAGCCTATAGATAACTCAACTGTTCCAGACCAGTACCAGACGGAAGCGTGCCCAAGACACTGGCTGCATTGCCACGCTGAATAGCTATGCTAATTCGGCCTAAATAAGAGCCAGCCCTTGGGTCACGTGGCGCCTCAATCAAAAGCCCCGCAAGATTGTTGATATTAGCCATTAACCTACTAACAACAAACATAGTGACGTGCAGCCTTCCCCACGACAACGAATCCTGCATTAAAAGCCGCTGAAAAGTCAACTCCTAGCGGCTAGAAGTTGAAACGCTAGAATCAAGCCTTTCACAATAAAACCACATGACTCAGCAGATGTCACCGTTGAAACCAGAAATAAGAGCATATGCTTGCTTCTTACCCACTCCTCCCAGAAGCGATTGAGGTGTAGCAGAACGATGATGATGATGTGATGATGAAAATTGAAAACCAACAAACAAATGAATGAAGCAAACCAAGTTTATAGAAAAGAAGTGATTTTTAAAAGTACCTAGTTTAAAACATTAATAAGGCAAATACCATAAATAATGGCGCTAAATAAATTCATGCATCCCAGAAATATTTATAGAACACCACCTGATTTTGAAAGTATGATGAAAACGCATGCGACTTTCTCTGCGATATCAAAAATGGTAGTAATCCGTTTATTTTTTCCTCCCTTAGCTCTTTTCTTAACTCAAGAGCTGCGTTTTTAGACACTATAGTTATAAAAAACCTTGACAATCCATAACCTCAGCAGAAATGTATTTACAATACAAATTTATACTTTTCAGGATGCAAAAGGTAAAGTCACTATTGATTTTAAAGACCCAAGATCTTTACGTGTTCTGACTAAATGCTTGTTAAAATCTGACTTCAATTTAGATGTGGAAATTCCTGAAGATAGATTAGTACCGACACTGCCCTTGAGGCTGAACTATATTCTTTGGGTTGAAGACTTGATGGCTGTGATTGAAAGGGACACTGATGTGCGTGGGATTGATATTGGTTAGTTATGTTATGATACAAGTAGCCTCCAAATACTGTCAGCAAAGAAAATAAACGCAAGAACACCAAATACAACAAAACTTTACCACCCTTATTTAGATTACTTAAATGCATGATCTGTTAATATTGATCTAATTTATATTTAGACTAGGTTCTAGTTGTATTATGTGTCCTTGTGAGTATAGGAATTTTGGTAACCCAAATAAAGTTTGAGTGTTCCTTTTTGATTTAACTTATATAATAAGCCACTTCACAAATAGCAGACAATTTCCACTACAAATAATATGATTACAGGAACAGGGGCATGTGCCATATATCCATTATTGGGTGCAAGCAAAAATAAATGGTTTTTCATTGGAAC
This sequence comes from Venusia cambrica, assembly GCA_951394065.1. NCBI lineage: Eukaryota > Metazoa > Arthropoda > Insecta > Lepidoptera > Geometridae > Venusia > Venusia cambrica. The sequence goes on from OX596056.1 coordinate 487,312, forward strand.
TGAAGTGGATTCAGTAAGCTTACAAAAAGCACAGGAGAATGTGCACAGAAATAATCTTCAAGAACTAATAGAAAGTATGTACCTACTAATTCTACCAATTAACAAGTCTAAAAAAGTAACAGCCTGACTACTTTTAATCTTCATAGAATTCACCTCTGATGACTATTCTAGAGTGGTGTGGATTTTATGAGGATCACCTATTAAGGGGCTGTGAGAGGCATATTCAAACCATCTTTCGGCCAATGTCCATGGTTTGTAAATAGCTAGTATTCAATATAATGACATTACAAGCCCATCACAACATTTAGTAGAATTCTAGCCAGTGACAACATATGCCACTTGGATAATTTGGGAAATGCCTGTTTCCATTCAATGTGACGTTCACTCTCGGCATGTGCATGTGTCAAATGCTCATAAACGGAAAAGTCCATTGATGCATGACTGGATTTTAACCCACAACCTCTGGATCATAAGGCGGGCCCATATTTACTTGGCCAAATAGCTCTATAAATTTTACCATCTAGCATCTAGTCCCATGCCAAGCAAAGCTTGTAATATAGGAACTAGATTATAGAGTATTTTATGACAAAAAAATCATACATACCTACTTATTTGACAAGCCTCATAGCTCAGTTGGTAGACTACTACCAGCTTAGAGCTAGATGTCGCTGTGTGAAATGAATGTCCTGTAATATTCATGCAACACCTGTACACAACAAATGTGATTAATATACCTAGCTAGATATTAACCGCACATAATTAGTTTTATTTTTGATAAATCTTTTTTTCAGTTAAAAGTAATGAAGAAGCAGTGCTAATAGAAAATCTATTTGCAGAAGATAATACACAGATATTTGATTTTTGTATGTGTAATCCACCATTCTATAGCAACCTTCAGGAACTGTGTGAATCTCGTAGCCCAGCAAGGTAAATAGATATTTAATGTGGCAACCAAAGTAGGTAGGTACATGCCGATTTAAAATGCTCTAAACTAAAATTCAAGTTCTTAAATCACTCATTTGCACTCAGATCAAGTATTTTTTACTTGATCTGAGTATTTGCATAGATATTATAATATAGTAACGGGCTGACTGTAGTGAGCGCTTATGCTGACATACTTATTTTAATTTGGCTGTACAGTCATTGACTCATCAGGAACATCTCATTAGCCACCAACCAAGGTACTACCTACCTAAATAGACTTACACCTACCTATTTCAAGAAATTTTGTTCTCAACAAGTTTTTTATTCCAGACTTCCTCCTAAAAATGGCTTCACAGGATCAGTTCATGAGCTCATAACAGATGGAGGAGAGCTCGAATTTAGCCGAAAACTGATAAAGGAGAGTAAAAATTGTAAAAACAATGTCCAGTAAGTTTGTGGAATGTACCTGTACCTACCTACCTACCTGGTACTGACAGGTAAGCCTTTACTCTAAAGAAGGTAATATTGTCCCATTATAAACATATGTTTCCTTTTACAGAATATTTACAACAATGATTGGTCACAAATATAATCTCTCAGAACTAATACAAGACTTAAAAGCAGAAAACATCAAACACACACATACAGAGTTCTGTCAGGGTAGAGTGACCAGGTGGGGTCTGGCTTGGACTTATCAAAAACATAATATTTACAACCTTGGTATGTATGTATACTAATACCTAAAACACTGTCTTTTAATAATTGTAGGCACCTAATAAGTGTTTTGAAGAAATCAACCGGCCAAGTGTGAATCAAACTATAATTGTTCAGGTTCTGAGTCAGATCAAAGTCAAAGTCAAATATTTTTATTCATTAAGATTTTTAGGATAATTTTGAAACGTCAAATCTACAGTTCTCTCAGTTGGTAGTAGCTCTGCCTTCTGCGCTGTAGGTTTTGGGTTTGATTCCCACCCAGGACCAACATTTGTGTGATGAATGTAGATGTTTGTTCTGTGTTTGGGTGTTGTATTGTATGATAAGTATGTATTTACATAAAAAAAATCATTCCAGTATTCTATCCGTAATCTAGTTCCCATATTACAAGCTATGCTTAGTTTGGGACTATTGTGTATTATGTGTGAAAATTAAATTCCTATATTTTTTTAAAGTCCCATATTCTTGGAGGTTTTATAGGGTTCTGTACCCTTATAAGATCACTTTAAAGGCCCATCATGCCCACTTTCCTTCCAAAATATGAAGCCTAGAGGCTTGACATTTGGCATGGTATAATAAGGTACTTTGCGCGCTACCATATTTCAGTAATCAAAATAATAAAATGTAGATAATTTATATTTTTACACATTACACATTTTAAATGTTCTCGCTTATCGAGCACAATTAAACGCGAAACGGAGCGAGTTAAGACGACTACCTACTCACTCGATGGACCGAGGACGTTGTGGCGGTCGCTACTTTTGGCGACGATTAGAAGTGGCCTGTTTTCAGTAGTGGACGTGCGATGATGATGATGATGATGATGATATTTTACAATTGTAATTAATGTACCTGAGAAACGGGAATATGAATTGAATACCTATGCGATTCAATGCCAACATTACAAGAACAAATTTACTTTGTAAATGTAAAAATATGTGAAAAATCATATTTCGATAAATATGGGTTTCACTGTAACTTTCCTTTGATATTACCCAACCAAAGCATGTAAAATAAAACATAGATTCGCTTTATCTATTGTAAAAAAAATATTTTTTTCTCCAACTTCGTCTATGAAATCTTTTGGTGGTTTCTTTCTCAAATTCACGTAGTGTAGTGTACGTCATGTTCCTTCTGGAGTGTAATTTTCTAAAAGGATAGTATACTCATTGTTTTACTATGCCACGGGTAAGCGCCTGGCCTTCATCTCAATGTAAGTAGGTATGGCTATAGCTATTTTTCAACATAGGTACGTCGAAGCTTCCGATGGAGATTCCAGAAACGTGTGAAACGTAACTCCAAAATAAAAAAAAATACAGTAGTGTTCGAGTAACCTCGAGAGACCTCAACAGATTTTAAAAATGGTTAGAAAACTATCCGATCCTAATTGATTCTATGAGAATCCGACAAAATGTGATGATTCCGATTCGCGAACTTCTGTGTATTTGAGAATAAGTACACTGGTGATATTGTCTAGTTATGATGCCGAAGGTGGAAGCGTACCTATTTCACCCGGAATCCTCAACAGACTGTAGAACTGGCTATCTTACCTCTAATGCCGGAACACAACAATTATAATCAGTTATTACGGTGTCATACTTGGGTAAGATGGTGGTAGCTAGGCAGGCGGACTTCGGCTGGCTGCCACCAAACAAATTTGAACCCCCCTGGGGATCAAACTCGGGAGCTTTCGTTGGGTGTCCGGTGGACGAACCACAGACCAGCGAGGCAGTTTTGCTAAAACAAGCCTATTTAATTGCTCTGTTTTTTTACAGTTCCTCCAAGAGAAAAATCGCGAAAGAAGGCAATACCAGTAATACACAAATTACCAGAACTACCAAACTGTGACAATAATGTGGAAAATGCCTACAACAAATTGAAACAAGTACTAACTATTTTAAAAATAAATTGTCGAGTTGTCAACAAACGAGGTAACCTCATAGCCTTAGATATTGTAGCAAATGTCAATACATGGTCAAACCAAAGACGCAAGAAAAGACAACTTAAAAGATTAGATGAAGTTGCTGCAAAGAAAAGTAATCCAGGCCCTGAAATTGAAAAAACAAACTCTTCAGAACAATCGAATGGAATGTTTAATATCAATGAACAAACAGTAAAGGGTGATACAAGACATGAAAGTGCAAATGAAATAAAATCTAGTTTAAAAAGTGCAGAAATCTGTGATGAGATCGATAACACTGCAAAAGACTTACAATCTCATCAATCAGTGCCTAGCCTAACTAATCTTTCTACTGAGAACTGTTATCAAACTTCAGAAGAAACAGAGCCTTTGGTGCAAGCATTTCTAAAGTTATTCAAAAAAGACAATTTCATTCACCTAGAAACAGATTTTTATTCAGGATCTGGTGGAAAAGAAAGTTTATACCAAATTGTACAGTTCATAAAAAATAATTGGAAGTAAAAGTGGTTTTTTACTAAGATGATGTTTTTGTTGGTTATGTACCTACAGCGCGACCAGAACCTGGATTATTAAACTTTAGTTGCATTCGTTGTATCAATGAAACCGCGCCAAGTATTACGAATCTCACGTAGATTTGCAAATCTCGTGATCATCGCTATCAAATGTTACTTTTGTATTGTGAATCAACTAGCTAGAGTGCAGTAGGACTAGCCAAATGCTACGATATAAACTTTTGACTAGTCGCAAATTAGTTATTAAAAAAAAAAAGAAACCAACTTCACTGAACGCTTGTTAATAATTCTATGGGTAATATAAAGGTTGTGCCGACTTGCCAAGCCAAACAAGAGCATCGAAGTATGGTAATCATCACATGTTCCGAAGTGAACTTGGGTACCATTTAATTATTTTCAAGTTTTTAGAGAGTTAGGTTACGTTTTTCTTTTCAAAAGGAACTTATTTCAATGTTTTGAGTTTAGATGAAAAACAAGGATATCGCACGCAAATAGTGGCATATTTTGTCATGTTAGTAAAATATATTATATAGTGACTGCTTTTCAAACAAATAGCAAGAACTTAGGGCTTCAACTGCAAGTAAGCTACTATCTTGACAGACGTGTAGGTACCTATCTGATATGTAAACTGCTCCGTTGTGTTTTGGTGGAGTTTTAGGTAAGTGAGACATTCCGGCGGATGGGGCGAAATCATTTGTTATTTTTATCTAAGGTTTTGGGCAGATGCTGGTTCAGCAAACTCCTGGACATTCTGAACGCTGAGGTGGTGCTGGGCAGAGCATACGGGACGCTGTCCTAAAGCTGAGGCTAAATTAGATTTATACCAACCGCGATCACCGGCTTGTTGCCAAGCTATGACAAATCTCCCCCATTCCCTTGTACTTTTTCGGGCAGTTTTGATGATGACGTTTTGTTGTTATCGTTGTTGATGATGATGTGTTATTTTAGGGAATCTTACAAATATATTGTATTATATTCAAATGGTGCACGGCCTTGAAAACCCACAACATACATTTTTATATGAAATTGCCCTTCAATAAACAAAACATTTATTCAAACAGTTCGTACAAAATAAACACACCAGGTAGGTACTTACGAGGGAAGTAGACAATATGGGTAGTGGTCCCGCTTTCCTTAATAGGTAAACGCACTTCTTCGCTTATTTCTAAATAGATAGTCCGGCTACTTTTTAAAACGGGTCTAATACAGACCGATAGACGTTATCTTTAAAAAAAAAGAATCCTCAAGTAGGTACTAATCGGTAGATAATAAATAGGTCGGAATTGAGAACTTGTGAGTATTCTATGATTGAGAACCTCATCCTTTTTTATGTTGGATCCTAAAAAATCTTACAAAGAGCCAAATTCAAATAACGTTAGCGTAATTAGGTAGGTACCTAAGATTTTTTACGATCATTTTGAATCATCAATTCTTCCGCATTTTCGGAATCGCGACTAGCTTAGGGAGGAAGTATTTAGTTTTTGAAGATCCATCAATTATTTAGAAAAACCGGCAAATTGTGACGGGAACTTCCCATCACAATTTAGAGAAAAATAGCTACCTAACGTACCTACTTAGCAACTAAGCTAAGTATGTCCGTTAACGCAACTAGCCACCTGATCGAACCAACACAAAACAGCCTACCTAGGTAATGGCTGATGAAAGGAAGCCCCATTTAGCGACTGTGCTGTGCCCCCTTTGGAGGATGCACAGAAACTCCAAGCAGGCAGATCTGAACAGGACTACACTTTACTATGCAATCGCGCAAAAATTAAGTCCCGCCTACGGGCGTGAGTCGTGCGTTACGACTCATGGTTAAAGTTGTGCGCTTCATCCCTCGCTCCTCGCCCGAAAAATACTGAACCATAGTGTCTTTTTTTTTGTACGACAGGAAAGCACTTGGCCTTCATCTCACCTGGTTACAAGTTGACATAAGGCCGAAGGTGGATACGCACTTCACCCGGAATCCTCAACAAACTGAGGAACTGGCTATATGCCGGAACACATTTTTTTTTTAATAATTGTTATTATGGCGATAGAATTAGGTAAGATGGTGGTAGCTAGCCAGACGGACTTACCCGATCGAACCCGGGACCTCTGGATCTGAAATCGGTGGGTTGAACCAATAAACCACAGAGGCGGTCAAAAATATCAAAGGCTATGGAAACTTAGCCAGAGATATCTCTATCGATATCTCTGGCTAAGTTTCCATAGCCTATATATATATCTATGCTATAGTTATGGCCTTTGACATACCTACCCACCACAAATATACCTACTATTCGTGGGGCTCCTGGCAGATATTAAACCTGCTCTCGAAGAACATCGTTTTAGGGTGCGGTTTATTCGATCTATTCCTCCAATTATAAGCAGACCATGTTGCCTTTTTCATGCTCAATTCGAAGAGCTCGTGCGTTTGTACGGAATTAAAGAATTGCGGGCATTACTATAGAGGCATGGCGCGGGGCTGCCGTGGTGTGGCGCAGTGCTACCGCTGGCAGGCCATTGGCCACGACTCTGCTAATTGCTATCGTCCACTACAATGTATCTTCTGTGGGGAGGAGCATCCTGCAAGTGTTCTCGTCCGATCACAGATAAGCCAACATGCTAAATCAAACTGCGTAAAGCTACACACGGCCAACGACCACCGCTGCAGTCTTTCGGCGGGAAGCCCTCAAGCGCGGAGCAAAGATACTCGGCCCTAATCCAGTCAACGGGCGAAATGTACGGGTACGGGTAAGTAATAAGTATTAACGATCTATAGTACCTCAGATTAGCCACTCAACGCAACATTATTCTAGTTTCATTCATATTTGTTTTTTTACGGTAAAACAAATATGAATTTTGAAAATCGAAAACACAGACCGTCTGCTGTATACTGTGTTTATTTACTGTTCAAAGTTTCAAGCCCTAATTGGGCGTATTTACCGAATGGCGAACATTTTTGGTACAAATTAGAGTGAATTTTGGATTTTTTTTCCATTGAGAAAGTTTTATGTAATTGTGTTTTCGAAACACAAGCGTTCTAGCATCTATTCTGAACTTTACCATATATTCTTTTTTTTTATTATTTATTTACGATGGGTCGGCTCTTGACCACGAAACTTACACAGGTAAGAATGAGATCTACGATGGAACGAGCCTACCCAGAAAGTGCCTATTAACTCTCTTCTTGAAGACATTAGGGTCGTAGCACAGCGGAAAAACAGACGCTGGGAGCTTATTCCAAGTTCTTGCAGTGCGCACAATAAAAGATTCTTGAAAGCGTTTAGTTCTTATGCGTGGGATATCAACCAGGTGAGGATGATAATAGGCTGTGCGTTTGTTTCTATTGAAAAACGGCGAAGGTGGTATAAGGTCGTGAAGCTCCTGAGCACACTCACCGAAGTACAATCTGTAAAACACCGACAAACACGCAACCTTGCGACGATGGCTCAGGCTGTCGAGCCTTGCTTTGGCAAGGTACTCTTCACCTATGAGCCTCTAGGCTCTGCGCTCCACCGAGTCAAGTGCGGCAAGTGGAGCAAGTGAGCACTGGAGCAGGGCGGTATATGCGAAATTATGACATTGCCCGCGATCTACAAATGCCCAGTATTGAGGAGTTCGTGGTGAAGTTAGCGCGACGTTTGCTCGATCGCGCTGACAGCTTCAGTCACTTACACCGCGAACAGAATCGCCCCATCGCACCGGAGTACGATCGCTCTGGCGGCCTTAGAGCCCGCAGAGTTCTTAGCCGACTTGAGTCCAGTTCTATAGATTAACTTTAAAATAGCGTAAAGATTATAACTTAATTATTATTATAACTAATAAAATAATAAATATTACAGGACATTAATTTTACACAGCGCCATTTAGCCCCAAACTAAGCATAACTTGTAATATGGGAACTAGATTACGGATAGAATACTTAAATACTTTTTGTAAATACATACGTACTATATGATACAACACCCAAACACAGAACAAACATCTATATTCATCACACAAATGTTTGCTCTGGGTGGGAATCGAACCCACAGCCTACAGCGCAGAAGGCAGAGTTACTACCAACTGAGCTATGAGGCTTGTTAACTAAGTGAACTGTTCCTAACATTAATAATATTTTCTTGTAAAACTTTAATTAGTTAGTTGATGTACACAGGTACCTATCTATGTCATGTCTTAGCGTCTAACCCACTAACAACTAACACTCAAAACCAAACCACAAAGAAACCAACGTACGAATCTACCAAGGCCAACGCAAGGCCGCTGTAAGTGTCTTATATTATGCTCAGTGGCCAGCATATTATGCCAAAGTCTTTCGAAGCAAACCAAGCGAATCGTCGGTGATCGTCGCTGCTGAAGTTGTTGCCAGAAATAGGAGCCCAAGGCTCGCTTCTTACCCGCACCTCATTGAAACGGAAAAGGAATACAGAAAGACAATAATGCACAGCCGATAATGCACGACCAATAATTGGTGACCAAATTAAAAAGTGGACTTGGATTATTGACTGTACATTATCAACACGTGTCAATAATGCACAGCCGCATAATCCGTGTCTACTTTTTCTTTTTCGTGGTGGACTATGATTGATGCCTTGTTTTCATGGGCGAATGCAAGGCGAGTGTAGTTTTATTTCTACAGAGTACCTAACCTTGATAATATTTATATACGGTTTTTTATCGGGATTCCCAGGCGACCCATTGACTTCCATAGCGTACAAATGACAATACCGACACGGCCAACCCTGACTCTACCTGGTCTTATGCGTGACATTGGGGTGTTTAATTAAAAAAGGCGGAGCCAGAAGCTTGCAATGCAGGTCCTGAGAGAAGCGATTTCGAAAAACCAAGCGTAGGATAGCGCTGGTTGAGTGGTTGAAGTGATTCTCAGGCGACGAGTTAGCTTTCTGGCGAGAACTCGTCCCAGAAAACGTACTAATAAGTTTTATTATTTTGTAGGTATCGGCAACTCTGCGAGTTCATACAATTCATATGTATTGTATGAACTCGCGGAACTTGTACAGTTCAAACGAGGCAAGAAAGACTATTGGCCAATGAGAAGCATGTGGCGTCCAATTAATTATTCACAAAATATTGGCCGTATATTATCAATAGTGGATTCGAATTATTGGCTGTACATTATTGGTCGTGCAATATAGGGAACCTTATTATTGATCTGTGCTGTGCTGTAGTTCTGATTAAACGACTCTATTCTATTTCTCTGTCTGTACGTTGATACGTTCCATTTCATAGATATTCATCGGATCGATTATTGGTGTAGATGTAAACAAATAAAGGAAGAATAAAAATATTGTTACTGGATCTTGTGTTTGAATTGTATGGAAAGCCAGAAATTTTGCAAACAATGGAAAGCGAACCACCTCCATCAATTGCCTCTGAACCAGCTCCCACCACAAGCGAAGAGGAACTGAAATTAGCTTCAGACGCTGTTCTTCCATTACCGACAACACCGGGAAACCCCGAGGTCTCTGGAGGGACACATCCAACTCCTACAAAAGAGCCGCAGAAACCTTCCCCAAAGAAACCGAAGAAACGTAAGCCTAAAGCGCGGCGGGACGTGACTGCTCCCAGACAACCTCTAACAGGTAGTTCTTTTTGAACCAAGATTTTCCTTCGACATGCTAATCCTATTAAGTGTAAATAATAAGTTTTTTATTCATAGGCTATGTTAGATTCTTAAACGAGCGCCGTGACCAGTTACGAGCTGCACATCCTGAACTTGGATTTGCAGAAATAACTCGCGAGTTAGCGAGCGAATGGAGCAAGCTCCACACTGAAGAGAAGCAGCAGTTTTTAGATGCTGCTGAGCAAGATAAAGAACGGTAAGTACTGCATGCAATACTTGTTAGTTTACTCAGTTTGTTTAAATTGGACTGCTGAACTCCATAGCGCCTCTGTGGTCTAGTGGTTCAACCCACCGATTTCAGATCCAGAGGTCCCGGGTTCAATCCCCATGGAGAGTACAATGTATTGTGCTTGGTTTGGTTGGTGGTAGGACTTTGTTTAAGCCCGTCTGGCTAGCTACCACCATCTTACCTAATTCTGTCATAATAACAATTCTAAAATTGTTATGTTCCAGCATTTAGAGGTAGAGGTTTGTTGAGGATTCCACCTGAAGTGTTCCACCTTCGACCTTATCTCAACTTGTAACCAGGTGAGATAAAGGTCAAATGCTTTCTGTCGTACAAAAAAGGTTCCTGGAAAATCACCAGCACCTCAAAGAATGAAATGGTATTTCCTGGGAATTTGCGATTCCGAGAAAGAAACCCAGTACCACATTTGTTGGATTTGTTTCAGTGCTTTTTTATTTTTGTCACAGGTATATTATCGAATGTGCAGAATACAAAAAAACTGATTCTTATAAGGAGTTTAGAAAACAGCAGATAGAACAGAAGGAAGCTGCACTTACTAAAAAAACTAAACAAAACCCTCCCGCAGATCCAGCTCCCGCTGCTGTTACTGGTAATTGAGACTAGTATTTATGTTATTTCTCTAAGTTTACTGTAGTTACACACAGAACATACAAGGTGAAACAGAATATGTGTACTAAGCAGTGGGGGGGGCTTTTCGGACCAGGAAAAGTATTTGTTGTGGTGGGGAGATAATAGTGAATTCCCATTTTCAGTTTCCCATACAAATCTTTTCATTTTCTCAATGACAATAAATAGTGACGACCCTATTCCTTTACCGCTCTATGCATGTAGGTAGGTAGGTATCAGTTGGTAAGAAGATTACAAGACTATTTTAAACACGCACAAATTTACTACCTACCTATTTTGTATGTTTTGTACGTACCTTGTTTAGGTGGGTATCAGCTGGTCGGAAGATTACCAGACGATTTTAAACAAGCACAAATTCACTTTGTTATTTCCATCGAAAAGAGTCTTCCTAATCACGAAAGCAACTAAGAGGGCAGCTCCTCCACACTGAGCCTCACCAACACACAACATCATATTATAATATTCAGCAATACTGTACGTCTCCATTTGTTTTAATTCGATTTAAAAACACACGATAATCCTAAAAATTGCTCACCGGCCAATCCAAACCGCGAACGAAACGAGACTAAAGTTCTTTCGGTTCGGCTAGTGTTGTGGCATATTTTACTATTTGATTTATGACAAAAAAAATTAGGGTTCTTTTACACTACCTACGAAAAATAAAAATGGAAGATGCAGTCAAATTAGGCCTTCATGCACCTATTACTTTACTTTTATGTGTCAATAAGTAGTCTAAGGTATTCCACACCTTGCACTACCTACCTAACCTACACATCTCCGAATATTGCGAGCATGCAGCTAGCATAGTGAAGCTTGAGACAAAGATTGTACCTAGAATGACCTATTAGTGTAGGTAAACACGGTGCGAATTACGTTATTATTATTATCTAAATGTAGGTACCTAGCTTTTAGTAATGCTAATGAGCTTTGTAGCCAAGCGGCCGCAGATAATACCCTCAAAAAGTTCTACTTGTAATGATCTGAGTTCGAACGTACCTAAGTAAATTTTTTTAGGTAGGTAAGTATTTATTTTAGCATCTGCACGAAAAGTAGAAAATACAGATTCTATGTTCTGAATACACAAATTTTGTGTTTTAGATAAAAAAAAATGTACGGAACCATTGTTAAAAATAATACTTAAAGTGGCGGTTTACTCAAAGAGACCGACCAAGAGACGGCGCGCACTTTGACGCTAACTTTGAGCCGCCGCCGCTTACCTTTGACGATGCCGCCTTTACGGAATGTCAAAGGTAAGGCGCTTTATTTGTGCAATTGTCTGTGTCAAAGAATATTAAGGACAGATGAACTTGGAGTCATCTCGTGAAAGTAGATTATTAGATGGAACATACACATTGATAAATTACATAGGCACCTACAGTTACAAAAAGACGATAAATGCGATATTGGACGAACAAAAGTACATTATAGGAACGATTATTTTGTATTTTAGCTAACAGATTAAACCTTCTAGTAATGGATTGTCTCATTAGCAGCCCAGGCTTTTCGATGATTTTCCTCTGTTAGTGAAAGCGCTTTTTGTTCTTTGTGATTGTGACCTTCTGCTATGTTGCCTGTCTAGAGCTGTGTCTAGAGCTGAGGTCATTGTCGCGAGTTAAGAAACAGCTGATTTTAGGGTAGTCTCTACTCAAGAAACCACCTGTTGATGTCAGAACTTTGATCCTGTTTTACCAAAAACTTTGAAACTTCGTTGTTCCACGAGTCGGGTCGGATAACCCGTTTCGGCATAGTACACATATTCTGTTTCAGGTTGTATATAAGGTTATAATCAACTGTAGGTACCAAGTGCAGTCTAACATCAGTGATTTAATTGGAAGATACAGTACAAACTGTAACCTGGCAGCAGGCAATGGCATCATTGTGACAGCTTGGAATAAAAATTGTTTGTCCAATCACTAACCTAACCTAATTTACATTTATGAGTGTAGGCCTCTCCCATCTACGATCAGCTGCAGCAGCTGATCGTCGCGCATGGAGCAGCTGCTGTTGTGTGTAGGTAGTGTTGTACCAGTGGATGGCCCACTGGACAACACTACCTACACAACATTAAAAAAGAAAAAGTTACAAATCTGACTGACTGACTTATCAGATTACGCTGAAATTTAATTAAAAACATGGAGATTGAACAAGCATCAGCCTATTTTATGTTGCCTGGTGCCTTTCACTACTCTACTACTCTTGCAAAAGGCTCTAGATTGGGAATAAGACAATGTCTAATTTTCATTACATCAATAAAATTTGTTTCTGTGATATGGGAATAGCATGTCAAACATTGTCCTACAAAACTGTTGTTCTCTTTCACTCAAAAACTGGTTTTATTTATTTAATTTATTGGAAAATTAACACCTATTTTTTATCAACTTCAATGGTCCCATAGAAATTTCATCAAAATCGGTACAGTGGTTTCGTTAGCTAGACAGCGACTGACCCGAGTATAAACTTGGTCAGTCGCTGTCTGGCTGAATTTACGCTTGTTGCTTATCCACTTTAACATAATCAGTTGCAGAGAAGCCACCAGAGCAAGTAATAGCGGTGACCTCCAACATTACCGTTCCGCTCATCAACCAGCCTCGTCCTCGCCAACAGACGCCACCGAGACCTCGTCCTTGCATCACACCGGCCTCTGTATGTACCTTACCTACTAAACTGCAGCACTCATTCTCATATATTTATAACATCATAACTATAGCGCACACACTATGAATTGTAGATTGTGTACCTTAAAAACTAGCTGTAAGTAGGTAGGCGAGTAATATTATTGATACATACCTACCTACCAACTGTGGCCGATGGCGTTGAGCACGTGAAGTTTGTTCGTGACTCACTCGTATTGTATGAAATAATCGTCCGCGATATTTTCTAGACACAACTGTTTATGGCGATAGTTGCACTTTAGTGAAGACCGATCGAAAGATGTTCGGTTGGGAAGTGCCACTGTTGTCGCTCTCACTGATTTCAGCTATGGAAACAACATTAAAGGCTGGTTTTGTATATAATAAAAACTGTTTGTTTACAGGGAGAAGAGTTTGCAGGAGAAACAGATATACCAATCTTCACAGAACAGTTTCTGCAACATAACAAATTAAGAGAATCTGAGCTAAAACAGCTTAGAAAATCTAACTCGGATTACGAACAGCAAGTGAGTTGGTACCTACCTATAATCCATGCAGATATCGTAGCGCGGGCGCGTTAAGACACGACTGATCATAAGGATCATGCCCTGCTTACCATCTTATTTCTTAACTACTAATATTTATTATTATTATAAACACCTATTTGAATTTTTGTATGGATGGAGAGATTCAAATTAAAATTGTTGTGTTCCGGCATTTAGAAATAAGATAGCGAGTTCCTCAGTTAGTTGGGGATTCCGGGTCTTATCTCAACTTGTCACCTGGTGAGATGAAGGCCAAGCGCTTCCCCGTCGCAATAAAAAAAAAAAGATGTTGGTCATACGTTCTCACGCGAAAACGCTGAATGGATGTTGAAACTACAGTAATACGACAAATACATCAGATTAACACATACTCTATCCTTTATGAAGATATTGGCCATAATATAATAATAAGTGTCGAGTCAGACAAAAAAAATGCTTTGTCCTTGCAGACATTGTATTTGAAGATCCCATCCCTTAGGGTAAGGGGTAAAATAAAAGTCGAAAAATGTTTGCTTTTTCATAAAATTTCAATACTAATGAAGTCTATACAAATCGAATTGCAAAAGCAGCTGATCATTTACAGAGTTGAAAACTTTAATATGATTAGCAAACTTTTAAAATTCGGGATATTACGAATGAGAGTGGACCTAAAATGAGCCGTGTGGTACTCCAGATGGGCTAAACGCTGTTCACTGCTTGACAGCGATTACGGACATGGATATAAGTCATCCATATCTATGAACGTTGCCCCGGATGGATGCCCGCCTTATGAAGCTTATGTGTAGAATACGATACCTCATGCTTGGGCCCTTAGGAACCGGTGTCATTGTAGCTGTTTTTCCGGATTCTAGGTACCATCTTATAAATGTGTACCTGCACCACACAAACAGAACATTTCTGTCTACATACAATGACGGTACCTACCGTGTTTGTTTGTTCGTGTGGGCTTGTAGCAGCCCTGGTGTCAGGCACAAGCCAATGCCGTGCGAGGTGGCTCTACTGCAGGTATTAATAGATCGTCATCACCTGTGTGCTTCCAGAACGCAATCCTTCAAAGGCACGCGGAAGAAGTCAGCGGAGCGACGGCGAAGCTGCGAGCTGAGACCGCGGCGGCCACCGAGAGGACCGCGGCGCTGAACGCGCACCGGCGGTCGCTGGTCGCCGCGCTGGTACACGCGCTGCACTCTGTCGCTCTACCGGGTACGTAACCTGCGGGCTGAGACCGCGGCGGCCACCGAGAGGACCGCGGCGCTGAACGCGCACCGGCGGTCGCTGGTCGCCGCGCTGGTACACGCGCTGCACTCTGTCGCTCTACCGGGTACGTAACCTGCGGGCTGAGACCGCGGCGGCCACCGAGAGGACCGCGGCGCTGAACGCGCACCGGCGGTCGCTGGTCGCCGCGCTGGTACACGCGCTGCACTCTGTCGCTCTACCGGGTACGTAACCTGCGGGCTGAGACCGCGGCGGCCACCGAGAGGACCGCGGCGCTGAACGCGCACCGGCGGTCGCTGGTCGCCGCGCTGGTACACGCGCTGCACTCTGTCGCTCTACCGGGTACGTAACCTGCGGGCTGAGACCGCGGCGGCCACCGAGAGGACCGCGGCGCTGAACGCGCACCGGCGGTCGCTGATCGCCGCGCTGGTACACGCGCTGCACTCTGTCGCTCTACCGGGTACGTAACCTGCGGGCTGAGACCGCGGCGGCCACCGAGAGGACCGCGGCGCTGAACGCGCACCGGCGGTCGCTGGTCGCCGCGCTGGTACACGCGCTGCACTCTGTCGCTCTACCGGGTACGTAACCTGCGGGCTGAGACCGCGGCGGCCACCGAGAGGACCGCGGCGCTGAACGCGCACCGGCGGTCGCTGGTCGCCGCGCTGGTACACGCGCTGCACTCTGTCGCTCTACCGGGTACGTAACCTGCGGGCTGAGACCGCGGCGGCCACCGAGAGGACCGCGGCGCTGAACGCGCACCGGCGGTCGCTGGTCGCCGCGCTGGTACACGCGCTGCACTCTGTCGCTCTACCGGGTACGTAACCTGCGGGCTGAGACCGCGGCGGCCACCGCCTACCAACATATATAAACTTACTTTTTAAAAAATATACCAATAATACATTACGGATTGTTTTTACGGGAAACGGAAACCAAATGCTTTACGTGATACGCCTCATTAAAAACCTTGCTGTCTTAGTGTTACTCAATTGTACAATAAATGGCAGGCTTTGAAGTCATTTCTAATTTATATAACGTGTGGACACTATTTTCGTCGGCCATAGTTTGTGGGCAGTGAGCGGGTAGGTGTCGGTACGAAAATAAGAATACAGATTTTTAGTAAGAGAAATGACATATGAACCACAGAACACTAATATCCTAGTAGTACGGAACGCGAGACAGTTCCTACGACCTTATAACTCGACCATTGTAAAACGTCTGTCTGTCCACCGACAGTGCCGTTTTCCAGTCCGCCTAGCGCCTGCAGATGGCGCTTGCGTCCCGCGATGCCAGTTAAGTGGCTGTATCCACTGAATAGTAACTTCACATTCCGACATCAAATACCTACATTAGTTCCATATGGTACAAATATATTTTGGTTGGTGGTAGGACTTTGTTCAAGTCCGCCGGGCTAGTTACAATACATAGATAGCCAGTTACTCGGTTTGTTGAGGATTCCGGGTGAAGTGCGCTTCCACTCTAAACAAGCCTCATAGCTCAGTTAGTAGTTACTTTGCCTTCTGCGCTGTAGGCTCTATTCCCACCCAGGACAAACATTTGTGTGATGAATATAGATGTTTGTTCTGTATTTGGGTGTTGTATCATATAGTCCATATGTATTTACAAAAGTATTTAAGTATTCTATCCGTAAACTAGTTCCCATATTACAAGCTATGCTTAGTTTGGGGCTAGATGGCGCTGTGTAAAATTCATGTCCTGTAATATTTATTATTTACTGTGAATTTTATTTATTTACTTGTATCTTCGGCCTTATCATAACTTGCAAAATCAGGTGAAATGAAGGCAAAGCACCGTAAAATAATAAAAAAAAACAATAATTTGCCAGAATCCAAATACATTTTGATTTTGTTGCTATATCTACATTCCATAATTAAACGTCAGGTTTTCTGAATGTTACCAATGCTTACCGGAATAAATGGAAAAAAAACACATTTTTCACAAAATAAATGGGAATAAACGGTGTAGTTACAAAACACATTTTTTTTTTCAAGATTTGCTTATTTATAAAAAAAAACATTTTCCTCCTCCAGCAAAAAGGCGTAATATTTATCTTTCCTTCTGAAAATAAGTTTAAATATAATAGATTGTCCTGAACTACTGAGTAAAACAGCCATTCATGCCCTGTCCAAGTTCACTCGATTTAACCCCACAATTTATTTTGTGGGCGTGTCGTTTGTTGGCACAAACTACAGGCCAAATGCATTTTTATGGCGAACTTGCGATGTACTCAATAAGTGTAGCAGGCACCCTGATGTAGACTTAGATCTATTCTGTACCAGCGTAAATTCAGCCAGACAGCGACTGACCAGAAGTTAGTTTCGTAGTGACGTAGTAGCTACTTAGCTTTACCTATATTCACTTTACATAGGTACCTACATAGTTTATACATTGTCTATAATTGCATGTCATTGTCAAGTGAGTTTTTATGTACTTATGTCTTCACATTATTGTAAGTTATTATATCAATATTGTTACTATAGTGAAAATCTGTAATTAGCTAAACTATCTAAGATAAAATAGATGTTGATTTTCCAATTTTTTTTTTTTTTTTTTGTCAGGAGGGCCAAAAGGAGCATCAGAAGCTAACATAGATGAATACATGGAGAAACTGGAACAACTAACTGCAGAAAATAAGAACATTCCCGTAGTTAAACAAGCCAGAGACATATTAAACAAAATAGAACTACCTATTGGTTAGATTACATATTTCTATATAGCAAGTAGTCTACATTTCTTCAACTTTTGAAATAAGTTTGTGTTGTCGTCTATACTTAGTTCCGCTACAGAGTGGTTACAGTAAGCGGGTGCCGCCGCCGCCGGCGTCAGCCAATTGAAGGGTTAAAAAATATAACATAAAAACATAATGAAAACTTATTTATTTGTATTATTTTGCAGGCATGGAACATAATTTATATGCAACAATTTACATACAAGAAAATACTTCAATGTTTGCATATAAATCTATTCTAACCAGCATCAATGCACAGATATTAATATATACAAATCCTACTACCTATATTCCTCTCGTTATTAATTTCAGGTCTGTGGTGGGTTTCCTTTATTAAAAAATAAAAGTCGAGGTTCCTGAACCTTAACCAAACAGACAATGCAAGAAACAAAATTTTGTTAGATATTGGTATTGCTAACTATATGAAAACATCACATGACAAACTTAACATATCTCAACAATGTGAATTCTGTGTCCTAGGCCCTAGATGTATCTAATTAATAATACTAATAATGTAATTAGGTACTGATTATTCAGCATCAACACATTGCTCTTCATTACTATTACGTTCACGATCAACAATGTCATCTTTATCCTCCAGAAGTTCACAAATATTCGCAAAGTCATCATCACAAACTAAGATGTCATCATCAGAATCATCATTCTTGGCGTCTGTGTCATATTCATGAAGTTTTTTACGCCATATTTTGATCAACATATCCCAGGCCCTTCGGCTGTACTTTGTATATTTATCGGGTGTCTTTGGATGCTCTTTCGTCCGTTGCTCCCTGAAAAACAAAATACATTTTGGATGTACAAGTAGATAGTAAGATCCACCAGCTTTCATCAGATACTTTCAAATTTGTGTGGCCAGCAGTTTTTGAGATATTTAGAAGACGAGAATGAGACACCTTAAGAGGTGGCTATTAAATGCTGATGAACCTCAGGGGTCAGTGCTATGTGCCACGCTAATTTTGCTACACAATATGTATTTAATATTATAAACATTGTGTATGCAGACAATAGGACTGTTGTGGAAAGATACAATGTCTAATGCCAAGGCCAGATAGAATGTCATTCAGAAGGAGATATATGAAATACTGCAGCATTTGAATATGGAACTCAAGACTGTCTCCAAATGGGGCAGTAATCCTGCATTCATGGATGTCCCTGTAGCCATACAAGATCATCTCGACCTTTTATGCGTCACGCTACATCGATTCAAGACCGATAACCGTTTCTATGAAGCTTGGCATACACCCATTGAATAAGCGGTTCGGAATCCACCTTCATTATAAGAACAGCCAAGGTATGGTACTCTGCCGTCGTCAGTGTTTCCCGCTACATATAACTTGGGTCGTAGGCAAGGCAAGGGTGATCAGGTCTCCTAGACAATCATGTTACATCGTCACTTAACATCAGAGCCCTTATTCTGTATGACCAATCGTGTCTTCCCTCCCCCGTTACGACTGCATGGAATCATCGTATTGACATATCGTAACGCGAGCGCGAAGACACGATTGGTCATACAGAATAAGGGCTCTGGAAAGATTGTGGTCAAATGATGGTCATAAAGTAGGTATACCAAAAACATTTAAATTGTTCTTACATAGTGACTTGCTGAGTGTAATTAGCATAACCAACTGTATTTTTTCCATAGTCAATTTGTTTTTGTCTTCTTTGTAATATGACTGGATCAGTCTCTAGCTCCAGTTTCTTGGGTTTGCTGAAATACAATTCCATTTTAACAGTGTGTTCTAGGTCTAGGGGGGTTCGATCCCAAGGAGGGTACCATATTTCTCAGACTTTGTTCGAGTCCGCCTGGCTAACTACCACCATTTACCTAAGTCTGTTGCCATTTTAACAATTTTAAATTGTTGTGTTCCGGCATTTAGAGGTGAGATAGGCAGTTCCTCAGATTGTTAAGGATTCCGGGTGAAGTGCGCTTCTCCGTCATACAATCAAAAAATAAAAAACCTATTACCGATAAAAAAAAAAAGGTTTTTTTTCTATACAACATGGAGAAGGACCAAGCAAGCAGCTCATCGAACTTAACTCTTGCTATAACATAGTAACTTATTACTGCATAGGTCTTATCCACAAGGAATGTGGCCTCCGCTGCACTGCATTTCGCCCATCAACTTGAGTCTTAGATGTGTTAAGCCCCGTACGCACGTAATCGAACCAACAACCAAACCCTTCAAATGAGAACAGCAGCTGCTGCCGGTCGAACTACGGATGGCGATAGCCGGTACTTTCCCGGACAAGCCGTGTGCGTTCGACCAGCAGGGAAGTATATTCTACATCTATAAGGAATCGAGTATTTCAAATAATTAGAGGGGTACATGGTGTAAATGTACGACAAAACATAATATTTGTAAACTATTGAGACCTAACACAGCTAAAATTACATAAGTAGGTATATGAATAGCTTGTGTGTAAATGTGCAACATAGAATACAATTTGTGCGACTTAGGGTTTTAGAGATATTTCATTTCCTGTTGTGGTAACGTTTGAACATTCTCGCTTTTCAGGAAAACATAGCATTTGCGACCGTTAGTCATACATAGCTCTAGAGTAGCTCTTAATTTGTTACAATTAGTAATTAGGAATAACGAAATGCAATTCCATTCGTAAAACTAACAAAGCATCTCATCTCAAAAATGCAGTATCTACATGTGTTGCCGCTGTTCTAAAATGATTCTCGTTAATCCAACAAATAACTGCATGAGTACTCTTCAGGAAAATATTTGAACAAGTACCTTGTAATTTAAGTAAGTTGTAATTAAAATGAACCTACACGTTTAGCTCAGTGGATGAAAATTACATAGGTACGTAGGTACATAAATCAAGAAAACCCTATGAATGCTTTGCTTCATAAGGAAGGAACAGAATGTTATTCAAAAGTCTTGTTCAAGATCTCCGTTCCTATATGAGCAATTATTATGAAATTTTGTATAGCTCCCGTTTTCGAGTAGGGTCATGTGTACGCTAGCTTGTTCTTTATGCTGGCGTACACACTAAGAAAGGTCATTATTTCTTAAACCAATGAGGCACTATTTATTTTATTTTTGCACTAATTATGCTCTAGATACGCAGTTTTTTTAGGCGTAACAACGAACGTGAGTTCGATTTTTGTACGCTACCATAACGGACACGAAGTTTTTAAACTGACAACATTGATTGAAGAGGACAGTTTTCCGCACAGGATGTCTAGTCCTCCTGTGGGCCCTTTTTGCGTAGATTTCAGTGTACCCAGGCACAATACGCTCAGACTTGATAGTAAGCAAAGTTAAGGAGGTCATCACTATGTATTAACTCGTCGCTTTTTAGCGGTCATTTGAATATGGTTGAATAGCAGTAGTAAGCCTTTGTTTTAGCGGTTACAATTGTTTATATCTACCTAAATACAAGATATTTAGAGATGAAATTTTCCCGACATATATTTTACTTAACCGCTATGTTTTTGGTGTCGTGCCTAACGTGACCATTTTTTTTACTAATATATATGCAAAGCACAAGTTTTGAAAGCCAATTAAAAGTATCCACATAATAATATTTTTTGACCCAGAATCCTCAACTGTCTTACTTCTAAATGCAATTTAAGAATTGTTGATGGCGACAGTATTAGGTAAGATATTGGTAGCTATCCAGGCGGCCTTAAACTAAGTCCTACCTCCAACCAAACTCAGCACAATATTGTACTCCACTGGGGATCGAACTCGGGACCTTTGGATCTGACACCGGAAGGCGAACCACAGAGGCGGTCTCGCGGGTCTCGCTCTCTCTGCCATGAGTTGCGAGTGCAAAAAAAAATAGGTTTGTAAACTCATTAAATTATCGCTTCGTTTGCGAAAGCGATATATTTTTGCCCCCACTGGGAACAACGGGACAGATAATAGATGAAAGCGGGACTGTCCCGCCCGTTTAATACCCAATCATGTGTTGATTCGAATTCTTGCATTTTGACGGTCATACCTACATACTTAGTATGATTTGTTTTAAATTTTTTTTTTTAAAAAACGATAGTATGCACTTTTTTGTAACTTTTTATGGTTGTTATAACGGTATTTGTACAAGTAGTGACAAACACTGTTCAGTGGGCTTATATGTTTGCTCATTGCAGTCCCTGATTTATTTGTGGATTTTTCGAAAATGTATGTAATGGTAGATACATTATGTTTGCTCATTGCAGCCCCTGATTTATTTGTGGATTTTTCGAAAATGTATGTAATGGTAGATATATTATGTTTGCTCATTGCAGCCCCTGATTTATTTGTGGATTTTTCGTAACTGTATGTAATGGTAGATATATGTCTTCCTAAAATCTTATTACCTATACAACCTGTAACAGAATATGTGTACTATGTGGAACAACGTTTGTTTTACGACTTTTTGAATTTTGGTTCAAAGTTTTTGGTAAAACAAGATCAAAGTTCTGACACCAACAGCTGGTTTTTTGAGTTGAGACTACCCTAAAATCAGCTGTTTCTTAACTCGCGTCAATGACCTCAGCTCTAGACAGATGAGGCAACATAGCAGAAGGTCACAATCACAAAGAACGAAAAGCGCTTTCACTAACAGAGGAAAATCGTCGAAAAGCCTGGGCTGCTAATGAGACAATCCATTACTAGAAGGTTTAATTTGTCAAATCAATTAGAATGTTATCTATCTGTTAGCTAAAATACAAAATAATCGTTCCTATAATATACTTTTGTTTGTCCAATATCGCATTTATCGTCTTTTTGTAACTGTAGGTGCCTATGTAATTTATCAATGTGTATGTTCAATCTAATAACCTACTTTCACGAGATGACTCCAAGTTCTCACTAAAATTGGTTCATCTGTCCTTAATACTCTTTGACACAGACAATTGCACCAACTGATACCTACCTACCTACATGCATAGTGCGGTAAAGGAATAGGGTCGTCACTATTTATTGTCATTGAGAAAATGAAAAGATTTGTATGGGAAACTGAAAATGGGAATTCACTATTATCTCCCCACCACAACAAATACTTTTCCTGGTCCGAAAAGCCCCCCCCACTGCTTAGTACACATATTCTGTTTCACCTTGTAGGTATCACTAAATGTCACAAATTAATAGATATTCATGTAATATGTAATGATATTCATAACTTACGTTCGCAAATGCTATGGTTTCCGAGAAACGAGAATCTTAAAAGCGTTTGCCCAGCAAGAAGAAATTAAATATATTGAAAACCTCTTATCATTTTGATGTCGCACATTTACATTTACACACAAGCAATAAGCTATCAATAGTGCTATAGTTTTTTTCAAAAACGCCTAATCAATGAGTTTCTAGTTACTTACATTAGTTAAGATAATTAAATCTCATACATTACAGAACATTAATTTCACACAGTGCATCATAATTCTGTTGCCATAACAAACATTTTAAAATTGTTAAGTTCCAGCATTTTATAGGTAAGATAGCCAGTTCTTCAGAGTGTTAAGGATTCTGGGTGAAGCAATTTCCTACCTTTAGCCTTATATCTATACAATCCAAAAATTGTCACACCTTTACACCACTCAAATTATTTATAAAACTCTATTCCTTCTAGAACATACTTTCCTGCTGAGCGAATGTACATGGACAAGCCACAAGGAACTCCACTACTCGTAAAGTGCTTACCAGCAGCATTATAAAATTATGACCTAGACTAATTGCATGTTGTAATATTAGAATACTTACTTGTTCTTGTCAGAGTTTGGTTTTGTTTTTTTTCTGCTACTTGAATTCTCTCTGCTATCTGGCTTTGAACTTTTATAATCTCCCATGTCTATTTCACCTGAAATATTATTTGCAGGGCCTAATACAAAATCACACATAGCTATTTATATTCATTTATTGTATGAATGAGTGAAATGTTAACAAATATTTTACCAACTATGAAGGAATGGAATAATAGAACATTATTTACTAACACTGATAGCTAATTGATTCAGGCATTACTTTGTGAAGATCCCTTGTTCAAAATAAATCTGAAAACAGAAAAAATATTTAATAACAAATCCACCAAATTTCTTTGAAAAAATCTAATCAACACCTGTTTTGCCTCTACACAAGGCATCCTCAGGAAATATAGTCTTGCTGCAATGCTGACGAGCCCTCTGTAGATGTGTTGCCCCACCGAGCGCTGTGCTGCAAGTAAGTACTTGCATGTTTTTAATTTTTTTGAAAGAAACTTATTGGATTTATTAGTAAATATTTTTTCTGCTTTCAGATTTATTATGTTTAATGAACACAACATAATGAAAAGGGTAAGTACATGAGAAACAATGGTAACAGTGTGTTGCAGTACTACTATATACCTCACCACTATACCTACATATTGGTAATTTATAGGTTCAATAGACTGAACTGAATGACTTATGAATAAATAAACACTAGACAAATGAAAAATGTTGTAGCTGATTTTTTTAAACATTACCATCAATCTCTTCTGCTTGCTGACTCCAAGTTCTTTTGGTATCCCTACTCATTTTGGCTTGTGTATTCTGAAACAAGGTACAATATTTTACTTACATGCATGTGATGTGAATGTGATTGTCCGAGACAAAGTAGGTAGATATTTTTTTCTTTCTACACCTTAAGTTCTGTGGTTACGTACAGCTTAGCTAACTTCAATGTACATTTCAAAGTGCTAAGGATATCAGACTGAGAAAAGCGTGAGTACTCATTTATTATTATAAACAAAGCCGGTCTATAGTTACGTCCAGCCTAACTTTAATGTATTTCAAATTGCTGTGAAAAAAGGAAACAGTCTGAGAATACGTGGCTTCTCATTTACTAATATGATAAACCATAAAGCACATGAAAAAATGATCAAGCGACGTGTTTACCTGGCCGAGTGGCTGAGACTCCTACTATAACAATATCTAAATCATCAGTTACGGAAACCTATACTTATATCACTGTTATAGTAGACCAACACTCGATGCGAATTCTCATAAATTTCAAAAGTCTGGTCAACTTTATTAGGAAAAACTCAACCGCACAGACAATTGAAAGCGAAGCGCGAAAAAAACAAACAATAGCATTGCATTTCGGTTTACTATTAGTAAATAGTAATCTATGCTCGCAATCGCAACGCAATCACAGTCGCACAGAAACTTACAATACTATTACTCACAAGCACAGAACACAGCACGAATATGATCAATGAGACAGACAGAGCACTAATATCCAAAGAGTATATAATTCAGGGATAGAATTAGATAGAGTCAGGTCGTGTACGACGTTTTTTATCTATCTCGCTCGACGCGACGACAAGCGATCATCGCCCAAGTGGTGAGCGCCATATAGCCAGCTACATAGGTAGTTGCCATGGCAATGGCAACTACCTATGTAGGTAATAGTAATAGTATTCTATGGGTAACTACCTCGTATCTGAGTATTGCGTAGGTGCCCGCTTGGGCTTTCTTTCGCTGTATTTTTTCTTTCTTCGCTTCAGGTCACATCAATGTGACTGCAATCCTGAGGAGAGTTGGTGTCACAGGATTTTATCGTATTGTCGGCATTGTCTTCGATCTTCAGGCGACCACGAGTGCAGTTGATGAATATGGCATTTAGGCAGCAGGCGTCAGAGACCATTTGACGCGCCCACTGCACCACTTCTTTCGCTGGCATTGAGAGAAACAGAAACAAACACAAAAACGTCACTACGAACTAAGATAAGAATACATCCATTCGTGGCTAACATAATTATGCCACACCCATTAAATAGTACAACATATACTTTTTTCATTTAAATAAATATTGTACGATGACGGGGAGTTGCTTGGCCTTCATCTCACCAGATATTCAGGTTATGATAAGGCCGAAGGTGGAAGCGCACTTTACCCGGAATCCTCAAGAAACTGAGGAAAACTGGCTAGGTACCTCTAAATACCGGAACACAACAATTTAATAATAATTGTTGTTATGGCGACAGAAATAAGTCAAATGGTGGTAGCTAGCCAGGCGGATTTAAGCAGTAGGTACTACCACCAACCAAACCAAGCACAATATTGTGCTCCCTTGTAGATTGAACCCGGGACCATTAATACATACAAACCAGTATACACTCAATTAGGAAAAACTGCCTACCGATGAGAAATGCGTTTGAGGCATCAATCTAACAAATCATCGGTCTGTGTCGGTTTTTTTGCGAACTACACGCGCTTATACCACAGAGGTGGTTAAAAACTTACTCTTTGGGTCAGTCAGTCAGTCATTCCAGCAAAGAGTATATCATTATCATCATCAGTCTTGTCGTGTCAATGTCATGTTAGCAAGGCAAAAAAAGTTATTATTTTTCATTTCAGTCTTCAGTCAGCTCAGCAGTTTGTTTTGTATTGTTTGACTAAAATTCTGGAATCATGGATTAAATATGTATTTTCTGCAGATTGGGTTGCTTTAGTATATACACAGATAAATATCTCATCATGGTAATAGTAATATTCTAAAACAAATTAAATATCATGGCTATATTTAAAGACTTACACTCCTATAATTTTTCGACAGGCCGACATGGAAATTAATGAAGCCCTGGCCTCATTAGAGATGTTGATGACGGAATTCTTTGCACCAACTACAAATAATTATAGAAAAAGGGAGATAGAGAGTATGCTCGAAAATTTCTCGAATCGAAGAGATTCATGGAAACATTGCCTACTCTTTCTACAGAAATCTCAAAACCAATATGTATTAATGTTCACACTTACTACGCTGGAGGTTAGTGGAAGTCTGATTTAATCCTACAAAGAGCATGTGCTGAACTTAAGTTTGGATGTGCCGCTGACTACCCCCTAGTAGATAGTCCTCTTAAGATCCATGCTTTGAGTAGGTAGTGATTAGAAGTGAATCCTTGAAGGGAAAAAGTCTGTTACTTTTACTAATACATAATAATAAAATTGTAGATCTTTTTTGTATAGAATATTGTTTCTACTGCACTGTTCACATCAAATAGAATTTAAACCATATTTGAAACTTGTGTTAATTTGAAGCTGCTTGGTCAGTTTCATGCTAATTTAAGTAATTCCAAAATATCAGAAGAAAAGCCTAGCATTGTAGTAGCTTTTGCATATTTTTGTACTCACTAGTCTTTTTGAAATGTTCATTTGGTGGGTTCCAAATTATGCATCTTAGTTGACTTAGTTTTAGATGAAGTAAGCTTAGTTTTGAAGTCTTTTGAGTTTAAAAACTAAAAATTATTCAGTCACAAAAAAATAAAAATGGCATGTTAAATTAAACTAGCTATATACAAGGGAAGCAGTTGGGTTACCCGAGGACTGTTACAAACATTTCTTTAGGTAACTCTACTTCCAGACCTGTACCAGACGGAAGCGTGCCCAAGACACTGGCTGCATTGCCAAGCTGAATAACTATGCTACCTAAATAAGAGCTTGCCTTTGGGTCACATGTCGCCTCAATCAAAAGCCCTGCAAGATTTTTTTAAATCTGCTCCCCATGAACCCAAGACGAAATCTTGGGTCCCCAAAAAACTCAAATAATTAAGCTCTGTCTAACTGATGTCCGAGGCAGATGAGATGGCTTAATAAACCCTAGGGTTCAGTCCAGGTCCAGTTATTAAAGGACTTTGAGACTGTTTTTAAAATATGGGCAGCTTGTAGACAAAATTGGGGCTAATTTAAAACAATCATATAGCCTTTACTGAATTTCCGCATTTGCTCAAGATAAATACTAGGTACCAATCAACATTTTTTTCTGTAATAACATTATGTTATTGTAACAACAGGTTTTTGTAAGCAACATATTTAGATTTTTAATGTTGTATATTTTATCTGTACCTATTTCAGAACATCATCAACAGACAGTGGATTAGCTTAACAGACAATGAGAAAACAGAAATAAGACTGGCACTCTGGAGTGAGTTGCTTTCAAAGCATGAAGTAACAGCTTACTTCATTAGAAATAAATTGGCAGCCCTAATGGTGTCAATAGCTCGCTATGACTGGCCTCATTTGTATTGTGACTTCTTTGAAAACATTGTTGAGGTGAGAAATCAAACCAGTTTTTATATTTGGTCTGGAATGAAAGCTGGTTGATCATGAATGAAAAACATTTTTTTGTAGTACATAATGCAGAGAAGGTTATTTGTTATCTATGTGATAAAAGCAATTTTTATATGATGATGGTAGTTTTAGTTTGGAATAATTTTAACTAAATTAAATTTACACAAAAAAATATACATTATAACAAATTTAATAATTTTCAGTAAAAAATATCAAACCTTTTTTAATGAATGGCAAAGCAAGGCATGCAGTGTTGCAAGCATTAATGAACCTAGACTTGACTAGCACCCAAACTAGTAGAATGTATTACCCGATTGTTTGTCCTCAGAGTTGCCTTATCTACTTCTGTCAAATATTCATCTCTATTTTTAAAGTTTGGGCCTAAAAAACAATATTAATATCGGGGATATGACACAATTTTATTGTACCTATTAATCTATAGATTTTTTAATAATACATATATCATATATAAAACAACCATCTATTATATATACCAATAACAGAAATTCATAACTGTGTTTGTTCATTTGTTACATTTTGTTACATAAATAAACAGCTCAATGGATCTAAATAAAATTTGTCATGGATTTATCTCATGGGGTTTATCCAAGTACAAGGTTCAAGAAGCAATGAGCTAATGCTAGTGGTCCATATATTATATGTAAGTGAAAACTTTTGTTGTGGCATCCTGTAAGTGGAAAAACAAACTGTTTTAAGACTGCCACTTATATAACCCTAAGTTTGTTTTGTCTGTTGGATGTCCTATTTTAATAAATAAATAAATAATAGAGTAACATAGTTAAAAAATCCCTAGGGCAAACTTATTTTATTTTTTAAGGAGTCTTAGAGGATAGCTATAAAACAGAATAAGATAGGTCAAGAATAGAAACATAAATCCAAAAACAATAAAGCACTTCAAACCCTATTGAATCAAATGATTGTTAAAAAAAGTTTGGATGGGAGAGCTGTACTACTGGGCCTTAAGATCTTCATAAGATCACACGGAGGACAAGTACAGTAGATCAGATATTTTGACTGTTTGAATATATTTTTATGAAATCTGCCACTGAGTGACCACGGCTGTCAAAAAGTTGTTTACTTTTAGCTAATAAAATGTGGCGGTCGACGAAGTTTACTCGGGCTGATACTCGCGCAAGCAGCGAGCGAGGAGCTCGGCGCAGCGCGCGAGACTGGCGTGCTGCTGCCGTCGGCGCGGCGCACGCAGCTGGAGCGACTCATGCTCAAAGGCATGCCGCAGATGCTGGCTGCACTCAGCGGTGAGATACTGACAAGCTATCCCTCTCGCATGTTCCTCTTCTAACTAGCTCTGTGGCCTTGTGGTTCGCCGATCAGATCCTACGGTTCCAGGATCGATTCCTAGGGGGTCTTTGTTTATGTCCGTTTGGTTAGCTTAAATTGTTGTGCTCCGATATTTAGAGGTAAGATATCTAGTTCCTCAGACTGTTTCCTCTACAGTCTGAGGAACTGTATATCTTACCTTTCGGGTGATGTGCGCGTCCACCTTTGGCTTTATCTTATCTTGTAACCAGGTGAGATAGCCAAGCGCGAGAGTCACAGTGAGAGGTGAGTTCTAGACCAGGAATAACATACAGACTACTTTTATTCACATACTACACCAGCCAAGCTTCTGGCAGAATTTATTTAGTAGGTATATAATATACTTATATTTCCTGGAACATCATAACAATTTAAAACATATTTTATATATAATTAGCATATTATATGGTAATCCTGATCTACAACATGTGTGCGAAATTTAATCTCAACCCATTCAGTAATTTAAAAAAAACTTGCCATTCAAATTATTATCAGGATCTAATTATACGTAGTATAATACATAGATTGTGCTAGCAACTGCGCTAATATTAAGCCAAGCATTGAGTAGATATTTAAACTCGACATTTATTTGTTTATTTTAATATGGAAAATCGCTATAAAAGTGCATTACAATTTACTTCAAAACTTAAATAGAAATAGTTAGCCAATTACATACAGGAGTTCACTTTAAAAAAAAGTTTAAGCCTTTAATAAATATTAGCTTTTTATAATCTCCTGTTTTCAGTCGGTAAAATTGTGTGTAGTTAATCCAAATTGATATGTGCACTTTATAAAGACTTACACTGTATAGGTATATATATTTATTTACAGCGATCTTAGAAAAGAATGCTCAAAAAGAAGGTCAGTCCAACCCTCCGCCGTCGCCGACCAGCGGCGCGCCGCACGCCTCCGCGTTGCCGGACCTGCTCGCGAACGCGCACGACGCGCACGACGCGCACGCAGCAGATAAGTGAGTACCTGTACCTACCTGTACCTACCTGTACCTACCTGTAGCTGGCTGCAGACGGGGAGGTTATGATAAGGCTGAAGGGGGAAGCACACTTCACCCGGAATCCTCATCAAACTGGGGAACTGGCTATCTTAACTCTAAATGCAGGAACGCAACATTTAAAGAATTGTTGTTATGGCGATAGAATTAGGTAAGATGGTGGTAGCTAGCCGGCCGGACTTAAACATCCTACCAACCAAACCAAGCACATTATTGTACTCCCCTGGGGTGCGTACCCGAGACCTCTGGATCTGACACCGGTAGGTGAACCACTAGACCACAGAGGCGGTAAAAACAAAAGTGTACATTAGTCGTTCTACTGCCGGGCAGTTTCATGTGCTCATCAGAAAATTCTGCATACAATATTGCATTACAATATACTTGTCAGTTCTTTCGCTTAGTTTGTCCAGACAAATAATATGACGTGTGGCTGACTTGACTGATGTTACACCATAAACGCGAAACTATGTAATGTTATATTACTGAATATTCACGCAGCACATCACAACTTAGCACATCTGGTAATATGAGAACTAGATAAAATATATCAAGTACTTACATATTCATATTTTGTTCCAGAGCCTTGAACACAGAAATAATAGTGAAATGTCTAACCACTCTCCAGCATTTATTTTCGTGGTTACCTCTCTCATCCCATGTGCCACCATCGCTAGTCACCACGGTCTTCTACTGGGGCAGTATAGCTACTCAAACACAGGTAACATTCTAGCGTATTTACATAAATCAATGCATGCAGAGGACATCAATATTATTTGTAACCTAGCTGACCCCGCGCAGTTACACCTGCGCCAAGGTTCCAGGATCATCACTATCATTTCATATCATAAGCCCACTGCTGAACACAACATTTTATCGGAAGCCTCGCTCCGTTGTAGACCTTATACTTGCCCAGGCAAACCTCAAGATCGAAGGCCAACTGACCCTACATAACAACATCGCCCCGAGGTCGAGGCCAATTCGTTTCCTGAGTGCCTAAGTGTTTATGACAATGTGATACCAGGTTTAAGAGCTCACCCATATTAATTGGAAAAAAATATTTTCATGCTAACAGTGCTAACATTTTTAAGAAACAATGATAACTTGATATAATATGAGTTTGGGAAAAGGAAATAAAATAAAAACAATTTTACTATAATGTTCTGTGTATTTTAATTTCGTTGTTGTAACTCAATTAATGATCCTGATTGTTTTAGTAATTTTACAACACTAAAGCCAGCATAAACAAGACTGATCAAATAGTTACAAAAGGATATCAATAAGTCTGTGTAGGTGTAATACGTATCGTTTTTAAATCGTAATCGTAAGTAGTCGAACGTCGTAACGGACATCTTTTCTAAAATGACAAGATATGGGATCTCAACTTCTATACCATCCAGTTTAGCAAGGCTCAGCTTAAAGTTTGCTGTAGATAAATTCATTTAGAAACTATTATGCCTAGACTAGAAAACAAAATTAGACTTAAAAACGGCTCAACTTTTTTATTAATCTTCCTATTAAGATACTTTCTAGGCATAATTTAAATTTTAATATTTATTGAAATTTTCTAGACATAGAAAGATCTAGAGAAAAGATCTAGATCTAGAAAGTTTTTTTATGGTTCACTTGAATAGTCAGGGTATGTCCCTTACGACATTTACATTTTTCACCGACGATTTATAATTTTTTGTATTTCAAGTTTGCACCTTGGTCACAACATTTACAAATGTTAAAATGATACAAAAAAACAACAAGAATCAGCGCATAGCATATAATATATGGCACAAGGATTCGCAAATTTTTAATTATTCTGATTAGAGATCAAAAAGTTATCAAAAATCACCTGCTACAATTAATTGCGATTGATGTAATCACTTAATGATTAAAATCGGATAAAATATGTTCGATTTATTTTACATTATTTATTTGGGAAACAAACAGCTTCCTTATAAATTAAATAGCTTAATGAAAATAGTTACAATTATGCCAAACAGCTTTTGCTTATGGGTTAGTGAAATAAATAGAACTAGTTCAAATAGGTAGGTACCTATTGAAAAGGAGAATATAGCCTATGCTTTAAGGTTAGTTTTTTAGTTACGATGCTATCATCATAACCAAAGACTAACGAATAAATAACAAGTATTACTCGTATATTTACGCAAAATTTAACAATTAATATATATTTATATACATACATATTAAGTAACTTCACAAGAATGCGGATGAATTAATAAATAGATAAATGATATCAAATATACATTAATAATATTTATTATTAATTTGCTAAGGCCAAATACTACTCAATACTATAGTAATGTGTGTGAAACAGATAATCAGCGCGAACGAAATAAGAGTTCTTTGGATAGTTAAGCAGAAAAAATTAGATATAAAGAGTTTAAAAAACACGGGATAATGTGGTCAGTGAATATTACGAATAAGAGTGGTCCTTATGCGCCTTGCGGTACTCCAGCTCTAGATGGTATACAAGATGGGTAAGACGCATATCTATTGTGTACTTCTGCTTGACATCGATTATTGACATAGGTTGTAAACACTGCATGCAAGTTGCCGCGGATGGCCGCCTCAAGAAGCTTAAGTAGTAGAATATGGTGATCAACTCTGTCGAAAGCCTTGCTGTAATCCGTATATATGGCATCGATATATACCGCCACAAACAAACATACATACAGTGCTGGATATCCCAATTTTACTCGGAGATCTTACTCGCTTCGCTTGCTCAAACAACAAACAATAATAAATACGTGCAGGTTAATGCAATTTTTCCATTGTATTCTTGTGGAGTCCAATATCAGCAGTGCAGTAGAGTTTATCGTGCCGAGATGATAGAATGTTGTTTATCGTTTGTTGTAGAGTACGGAAGCTGCGTTAGCGGGGTTAGGTGGAGTGTGCGAGTTGCTGTACCGCCGCTACGCGCCGCCGTCGTCGTGTGCCACCGCGCTGCGGCTGCATCACTGCGCGCTGCGGTTGCTGCGGCATCTCACGCACCACGCGCAGCTCCTCACGCACGCGCCGCACGAGTGAGTCCATCGTGCTGTCGTTGGCGGGGCTAGGTGTCGTGTGCGAGTTGTCGCCTGTGCCGGTGGAAATTATGTTTTGGATGAAAGCGAGTGTATGCGTCGAATGATTTGACTGACATCAGTGAGCACGGCGGAGAGGGAACGGAGGAATGTTATCATGGTGATATAAGGACGCAATGATATAGACATCTTTCAGCTTTAGTCTTTTCTCTTAAGAGATGTTAGATGTGGTCGACGGAGTGTTCGAAGTGGCTCGCATGGCGGCCGACTTCCCGACCGCTGCGTGAACGCACATGGCGTTATTGTGCGGTTTACGAACCGTGCATTACAAATACGTTGCTATAATAATTCCGGTGTGCTTGTTTCAGTTACCTGATAAAGTTATCGGAGTTCCTCAAGTTGTTTGTATCGTTGCATTTCAAGAGGTTGGAAACTGAACCAGAGTTTGATGCCATTGAATTTCTGTCGTATCTGTTTCAATACACATTCCAGGTATGAATACCTATTTGTTATATTTATATATCCTACTTTTCTCACGATTGTTCAATCTTTACTTGAGAAGTAAATATTTCTCTTCTCGTCTTCACTTTTTACTTATCACAGACATTTGTCAAACACCGACACGTCGCTTTCATGTTTCTATCGTGTACTTATGTATTAAAACATTTGCAGGTTCCTACATGTGCTATATTTGTTAACTGCTTAGATGTATGGACACAGTTTATTGACATTCTGAAGCCCGAAGATACAGCAAAGTAAGTTTATTAAATAAATCACACAAATAATTGTGTTTTTGCATGTTTGATTTACTAATGAAGTGTGTTTGTTTTAGGTATTGGGAGGCATTACAAGCATTAGTTAATGGCATTTTGAATAAAATACAATTCCAACACAATAAGGCGCAACTACAGCATCTCGACAACGATATCTGTGATGACGATGTAAGTTACAACTATGAATGCCAGAAGTATATTGTTGTACCTAATAAGTATTCCACTTTCATCAATGTAAAAATAATATGATAATAATATTGCTTTAGGGTCAAACTGAATGGCAGACATTCCTGAAGCACTGTATAGAGTGTATTGCTCGAGTCGCGGACTTGGCTCCTTTGGACGTATTCACTTGTGTGGTGAGTTATATACTGTATTGTTCGAGCAGCGGACTAAGCTCCGATAAAACATAGTGTTTTATCAAGTAATATTGCCGAGCCATTAAAGAGATGACAACAATACTCTCAGAGATGTCAATAATACTTCTTTCCTAACCATACCTGTGCTTTATAAAGACACATGATTCTGATTGAGAGAACTTTTCATAAAACAGATTTTTTTTTTATGCTAGTAAGGGGCAACTTATTAATTTATATTGTATTCTGACCACTCGCTTTGACGTACGATCATTACTCTGGTGCTTTGCTCTCATTCTAGCTTTGCGTGGAATGAGAGTTAGCAACGAGATTGAGTCTCGAAAACTTGGGTGAATAAAGGGAGGTAGTTAGAGAAACACTGTGTTTTGGGAAACGTGTAATTAAGGCACACTTTTAAATATTAACAATAGCTTTATTTTTATTTATTTATTTTATTTTTTTGGTTTATTTGGAGAACAAACAGTACTTAAAAACAAAATTACAATAAAACTTAATAACTACTGACCATTTCAATGTTCCCACATGTAAAAATCTTTGTAGGCTTGCTTGAGAAGGATATAAATATATATATCTACAAATTAATCTAATTGATAAAGTACATTATATATGATAAGAAGAACAAGGTAAAGAAGTATTTCCATTTTTACTTAATAATTAAGAACCGCTGCTGAACCAGTGACTTGCCATACTTTTTTTTTACCGAACCCGGATTTGTGTTGAAGAGACCGATTTGATCCTGGCTGTTTCTGTGTGTGATATACTCCGTGGTAAAATACCTACCACAAATCAGACATCAAGAGATCTCAGTTCGGGGTGATATACTGATTATGATATAATTAATTATATAATAGGTATAATTTAAACGGCTATGTTCAATAAAAGTTTGGATAGCAGAGCGGAAGAAATAACAGCTAATTGTAGCGCTCTGGCGACTGCCGCGGCACGCTCGCTCGCCTCGCACATTATGTTATTTATAATTTACTTATTCATTTTTAAATTTTATTTAAAGTGATTATTTATTTATTATTACTTGTAAAACCAACAGCTTGTTACAATCGCTTAAGAAATAGAAAGCCAATCAAAGGAATCTCACTTGCAGGTACTGAATTAGGTCAACAACTAGTTAATATATAATGTACCTATTGTTGGCACGTACAATCTGTACTTGACTCACTTGTGTTGTTTTTATTGATCGACGTAAGAAAATTTTTGTACACATTCCAAAAACTTTTTTTTTTCTCCTCACCTAATTCATGTATGGCCATTTTCGATATTCTCTTTCATAAGTCTTAATTTTGACTAATTAAGAAAAAAGTAAATGTTTTTCATGTTGATAGATTTTAGAAATAATGTTTCAGCTAGAACGTTGGCAATGCCTGGCGGGAGTGCACGCGCGAGCCTCGGGCCGCACGGCCGGCGGCGGCGAGGGCGAGCGGCTACTGGCGGCTCTGCTCGACCTCGCTACCTTGACTCGCGTGCTGGGCAGACTGGCGCCCTCTCTGCTCGCCGGTCAGTACTTCACTAACGGTGACACTTCCTACTTAAATGTTGCGCCAATCGACCGAGACGTTGTTGTATAAATGTTTGATTGGTACAGAAACTGTCGGGGCCCAACGGACACTGGCGGCTGGCGTAGGCGCGACGCTGGTGGAGCGAGTGGCGGGCGCGCTCGCCGGCGCCGCGCTCACCCGCCCGCATCGCGCGCATCACGCGCACGCGCACGCGCACGTGCAAGTGTGAGTACCTATTGGTTGTAGCTAACGATCTGTTGTTTCTGTTCCACGTGATTGTGACATCAGTGTTTCGTTGGTACAGTCACGCCGAGATGTTCGCGTGTATGGGCGCGTGGTGCTGCTACGCGAACGATTGCGGAGTGCCCGTCCACACCATGGAGGGACTTTTCTCGTCCGCTGTACCATTCCTGCTGCCACATGAAATTTCCGTAAGTACTCTGCGCTTGCTCTAACCAACATCACAAGATCAACAAGTATCTGACATACAAACTTGGATAAAGGGCTACTCACACGGATGTGGTCTATACAGATTACAGCAAAGCATTTGACCGAATAGACCACAGCCGCCTGATATACAAGCTATCAGCTGGAATTCGGGGCGACCTTCTAAGGTGGTTCGCATCATACGTCTAAAACAGATCACAAGTAGTTGTGTGCTAGGTAACTTTACTTATGACGTGGATGAGAGTTCCATACGGTTTCCCCCAGGGATATTATTGGAACCTCGCCTTTATCTTATTTCTATAGTGGATATATGTTTTTTTAATACTCAGCTTTGCTGATGGTATGATTTTTTTTTATTATAAATGCATACTAATACCTGTTAAAATGATGTTGCTCTTGTCCAAGAAGACCTAAGCAGCCTTAATACATTATGTCAAAATATATTATATCTTAATACAACCCAAGGGCTGGCTCTTATTTAGGCCAGCGAATTAGCATAGCTATTCAGCGTGGCAATGCAGCCAGTGTCTTGGGCACGCTTCCGTCTGGTACTGGTCTGGAACAGTTGAGTTACATATAGGCCGTTTGTAACGGTCCTTAGGTAATCTGACTGATTCCTTTGTACATAGTTAGTTTAATTGTACTTTTTATTGAATAAATGTATCACAATTTATAATAATAAATAACAATAATAATATATTTTCCATCACAATTTAAACTAAGGTATTTTTTTTTATATATATATAAATCAATTATAAATTTAAACAATAAAATCAAGTAGTATAATTAATACTTAAGTATGTACGTAATCGCATAGATTATGTATACTATATTATTTAAGGAGGATTCATGTTAGTTTTCAAATAATTACAATGGTTGATAACATGATTTCAATTAAATTATGAACAATGCACAAATTTTAATATTTAGGCTTTGCTAGCTCTTGCGGCAGGATACCCTGAGTTTGCAAAAGCTAGATCTTAATGCGACTAAATGTAACGTGATTTCATTCACCTGATTGCTTTTTTTTGTGATATACAAGGTGAAACAGAATATGTGTACTAAGCAGTGGGGGGGCTTTTCGGACCAGGAAAAGTATTTGTTGTGGTGGGGAGATAATAGTGAATTCCCATTTTCAGTTTCCCATACAAATCTTTTCATTTTCTCAATGACAATAAATAGTGACGACCCTATTCCTTTACCGCACTATGCATGTAGGTAGGTAGGTATCAGTTGGTGCAATTGTCTGTGTCAAAGAATATTAAGGACAGATGAACCAATTTTAGTGAGAACTTGGAGTCATCTCGTGAAAGTAGGTTATTAGATAGAACATACACATTGATAAATTACATAGGCACCTACAGTTACAAAAAGACGATGAATGCGATATTGGACGAACAAAAGTACATTATAGGAACGATTATTTTGTATTTTAGCTAACAGATAGATACAATTCTTATTGATTTGACAAATTAAACCTTCTAGTAATGGATTGTCTCATTAGCAGCCCAGGCTTTTCGACGATTTTCCTCTGTTAGTGAAAGCGCTTTTCGTTCTTTGTGATTGTGACCTTCTGCTATGTTGCCTCATCTGTCTAGAGCTGAGGTCATTGTCGCGAGTTAAGAAACAGCTGATTTTAGGGTAGTCTCAACTCAAAAAACCAGCTGTTGGTGTCAGAACTTTGATCCTGTTTTACCAAAAACTTTGAACCAAAATTCAAAAAGTCGTATAACAAACGTTGTTCCACGAGTCGGGTCGGATAACCCCGTTTCGGCATATTACAGATATTCTGTTTCAGGTTGTATATCTGGTGAATTATTACAGTAAAATATTATCTAAAAGAGCATATTTTGCTAAGTCAATGAAGTTAAAGATTTACGAGTGATTCATTACTTAAAACTTGTCTTCGATAGTCATGTTTCCTCAATTGTTAAAAAAAGCCTCAAAAGCCTTGGGTTTTATCATGCAGTCCTCTAAGGATTTTTTTAGAGGTACATTAAAACTGTAAATTGAATCACGCACTCACGCGAGATGCCACATAGAATACACTAACTAATAACCATCTTTAGTCGTAAAATGTGTGCACATATTGTAGGAACCGCCCCTGCTATCGCACGCGGCGGCGCACCTGCTGTTGAGTCTGTCAAAGAACGTGAAGTTTGCGAGCGACCCCGTCACTTTGGTGGGAGATCTGTACAGCCACGCGCAGAGAGCATTACATTACTTGGAACCGAAGGTAAGAAGCAATTGTTTCACTACGTTTCCTTGTCTCGATTTAGGTAAACTTCACATCTTTACTCTGACGTGGACTTTACATTGCTGGAAGAGACAAGATGCAATTAAATACATCCATGTTATCTTAGATGGCGGGCTAGTGTATATTTTTCTTATATGGTATATACTGTTCGATAAAATGTCTGCTGATTACGATTATAGAATCCATTTTGAAATCCAAGATGGCGCATTTGTGTTATGGAACACGTGTGTCATAATAATACCAAATCAAATAATGGAATATTGTAATGAGTTTGACTCTCATAAGCAATGTTTTAAGCAAGCTTTGTTCGACAGACTGCTGGCGTGGTTCGCGAGGCTTTGGTGTCTCTGTCTCTGCGCGGCGCGGCGGGAGTCGGCGGGGGCTCGGAGGCCCGCACCTTGCTAGCGACGTGGAGCGCGAGCGTCACTTCCTCGCCCGATGTGGCGCTGCCGCCGCTGACGGCTCTGCTGCACGCGTTCGCACACGCGCCCACCGCTTACAAGAAAGTAAGACACTCATACACATATCCCTTCTTTAACTTTAATAGACCCCGCCAAGATATGCGTAGACTCAAAAGATAAAGCCGAGACTCACCTATGTTTTGTCGTTTTGCCCTGAGCCCCTGACGCAAAGATAATAAATGAACATGGCCGTTATTTCGCTGATCTGTGTGTTATAAATAATATGAACAAGAGATAGTATTGTAGTTTGTTTGTTTATCTGCCTGCATTGTCCAGGTGATAGCAGACGGCGTGTGTGGGGGCGCGGCGGCGGCGCTGCGCATGCTGCCCGAGCGCTCGGGCGGCGCCGCCGAGTCAGACATCACAGACTTCTTCCTCGCGCTGTTCACGGCGCTCCTGCCGCAGCTCGGCGAGTTCGCCTACACCGCTATCGACGTCTTCCTCGATGTTGCTCAGAGGTACTTTCATTCGTGCTCCCCTCGTTACTCAGTTGGTAGTAGCTCTGCCTTCTGCGCTGTAGGTTGTGGGTTTGATTCCCACACAGGACAAACATTTGTGTGATGAATATAGATGTTTGTTCTGTGCTTGGGCGTTATATCATATAGTATGTATGTATTTACAAAATAAAAGTTTACAAGTACTTTTTCTATCCGTAATCTAGTTTCCAAATCCTAGCTATGCTTAGTATAGGGCTAGATGGCGCTGTGTGAAATTAATGCCTGTAATATTTATTTACTTTTCGGGTCTTAAGGTCTGTTCTACCTTTGCGCTCTTTAAATTTTAATATGTTGGTTTTTGGGGCAGGCCCTAGTAATCTGGTAAATATTGGTAAAAGCCAAAATATACGCTTTAAAGCGTGACCATATGCGTAGAGCATTTACAGTTTTTCTGACACGTCTCTATAGAACCTGAATACGCGCTTTAAAATACAGACAAGTTTTCGCAGCTACACGTATCATTTAACATGCTTGCTGGCATGCCTAAGACATCAATGGACGAGAAACTGCTGTTATATGGAAAGAGATGTCGTAAAAAAAGTAAAAGTAAAAACTGGTTTATTAAACAGACATTATTACAGCTTTTTTACCTATGGTCTACACACTAGGCTGAGCCTGTACTGTGGAGGCCATAATACAAATTAACATAAAGTTTGTGCCTCGGCTCTATAACTAATCATGAAAATGAATATAAAAAGAGTTGCCTCTCTCAAATAGCTGTCAAACCAGTCAAGGACACGACATCTGATAACCTAAGCTCGCTAGTTTGTTCAACATTGTGAGAGCGTAGCCAGAGTCATAAAACCTTTATTAGATGAAATTATTGAGGTTAATAATGAGACAGTGTCTTCGGTGGATTTTCCCTTTTTGAACCCAAATTGCTAGGCAGAAATAATTTTTTGGGACTTCTTGAACTTAGATAGTCTTTCAGCAGTTGCAGCGAAGTTACAAACGCGCTATATGCGCGTGCAGCTGCGAGGGAGTTACAAGCACACTAGCTATACGCACGCTGATGAGTGTTGTGTTCAGGGGCGGCGGAGAGAGCAGCGCCGAGCGTCTGGTGGAGTGCGTGCGTCTCGGAGTGGAGGCGGGAGGCGGCGGCGTGCGCGTGCGGCCCGTGCTGCAACTGTTGCACGAGCACGTGTTGCCGCGCGCGCACCACCACGCGCCCGACCTGGCGCGCGCCGCGATCCGACTGCTGGCGAGGTGACCTCACTGCACTATGACTTGACCTGCACCGATACACCGACGGAGACCTGTACTGATACAACGTTGCAGTGTGATGATCCACCGCTGGCGATACTTCTTCCCGAACAAGTGCACGGAGGAGGAGGCGCTGCTGCGGTCGGACGAGCTGCGGTCGGCGCTGGCGGCGCTCGGCCGCGCGCTGCTGCTGCCAGACATCGAGCTGCTGCGA
The DNA here is from genome assembly GCA_951394065.1 of Venusia cambrica. Classification (NCBI taxonomy): domain Eukaryota; kingdom Metazoa; phylum Arthropoda; class Insecta; order Lepidoptera; family Geometridae; genus Venusia; species Venusia cambrica. Next base: position 528,183 of record OX596056.1, read on the forward strand.
CTCAACATCGACACGCTGCACGTGCTCAACACCAAGTGGAAGCTGTATCACAAGGTACGTCGCCGTACTGGTACCGCAACTCCTTGTGCAGGAATTATATAGTCATATTGTAATTAAGTCTAATTGTAACCAAAACGCTCAAAAGACTAAAAGTGGGCGGAACTAAATAAATATTCTAAGATCCACACCTATCCTATCCAAAGCAACTTTATCTTAATGATGTACAATGAACAGCCGCGGTAAAACAATTGTAAATCTATGCTTATAATAAAACAAATGATACAGAAGCCAAAACAATAGTTATTTCCATTGCTGTCTGTCTGTCTGAGTCTTGAACGCACTTCACGCTGAAGCTACTGGATGGATTAGAATGAGACCTTTGCATATTTCAAATTGTTTGCGTTTTGGTGTATTACTGGTAAGCAAATGTCTATTTCTAATAATTATTACTGATATCATTGGTAAGGAACTTAACCTAAATATACCTTTTATCTTCCCACTCCCCATCATTGTGAAGGATTCTATAAACTTTTTATCTCCCCTCCTCCTGTCAGGAGTGAAAATTGGTATAAACGTTCGTATGTAACTTATTATTGGAAAAGATTTGGCGCCCGAAACTTGTGTATATATGTGTAAATATTATTTGTGGTAAACGATAACATCAATTTCCTGAAAATCTACCGCGTTCAAGTACTACAGCAGCGTTGTAAAGAATTCTAAGTAAATTGAATACATTGACAAATCGATTTGAAAGTTGCTATAAATACTAAGCAAAGTAAATTATGAAACATTTGTTTAACGAGTATGTTCGTTTTCAGGGCTTTACCAGTAACCATCCTAAAATGAGCTCTCTGTACGTTTTTGTACTCCCCTTGGGGATCGAACCCGGGACCTCTGGATCTGAAATCGGTGGGTTGAACCACTAGACCACAGAGGGGGTTGAAGTCGTAGACCTTTAGTTACGTTTAAAATAGATATAGATTATCAAAACTCTCATAATTAAACATTGCAAGGTTCAATGGGCAGCCCGGTAGCGGAGTCGATGGCCGCTGGCAGCTTGTCTGCGCACACCTTGGAATTGATATTGTATTTGTAGATAGGTATAAAGCAAACGCGGGGTTTGTGGTTCGGACATTTCAGTATGCTAGTGTCAGTCAGGTTGCGTAGCGAACATTTATAGTGAAACGTACGATGATGGAAGAAAGAAAGAAACTCTTCGAACCTCTAATGAGTTAATACCCCGGCAGCCCAGAAGAAACTTAGTGGGATACAGGTATATTCTGCGGTCGTAAGTCCATCAATGCCTAGTTGAGGCCAAGGCTTCTAGAGTATTTCTTTTAAATTATGCGCGGAAATTTACCTAAGTAGTCACCACTCAGACAGAACTTTTTATTTGAAAATACAATTACTTTTCAGAATCAACGACGAATAGCGAACAACATTATTTACCCGCGTTAGTGTTCATTTTTTTTTTTTTTCAATAAATAGCTTTCTATTTGCAAGCCACTACGAAATTTAAACCTTTTTTTAAAAACCATTGATAAGTTACCTCCTTGGTTGCCAAGTGACGGAGTGAAAGATCGTTCCATTTTGAAATTACACTCCAGATACATGTTTACTACTGTACTGTAATAATGTGGCCCCTAAAACAAGACAGATATCGATTTTCATACAACTTGTGCCGGCCGCTGCTCGCATGTATTTGTTCAGTTCAGCAATTTCGGTTTAGCTTTATTTCCTAGCATGTTTGATAAAAGCAATGTCGAACGTTGCAGGTGATATTCCGTTCAGAATTCCTCGGCGAGTTCCTGACCGTGTTGCTGGGCGGACTGCTGGAAGGCGGATGGAGAGCCTTGGCGCGGGAGGAGATCACCGCGGCGGTGCACGGCATGGCGGCCGTCGACTTCACGGCGTTCCGGGTCGCCTTCCTCCCGCACTTCCTGGGTCAGCTGCCGGGACTGACGCCTCAACATTTACACCATCTGGCTCAATTCCCATCTGACACCGTAAGTACCGGGTCGCCTTCCTCCCGCACTTCCTGGGTCAGCTGCCGGGACTGACGCCTCAACATTTACACCATCTGGCTCAATTCCCATCTGACACCGTAAGTACCGGGTCGCCTTCCTCCCGCACTTCCTGGGTCAGCTGCCGGGACTGACGCCTCAACATTTACACCATCTGGCTCAATTCCCATCTGACACCGTAAGTACCGGGTCGCCTTCCTCCCGCACTTCCTGGGTCAGCTGCCGGGACTGACGCCTCAACATTTACACCATCTGGCTCAATTCCCATCTGACACCGTAAGTACCGGGTCGCCTTCCTCCCGCACTTCCTGGGTCAGCTGCCGGGACTGACGCCTCAACATTTACACCATCTGGCTCAATTCCCATCTGACACCGTAAGTACCGGGTCGCCTTCCTCCCACACTTCCTGGGTCAACACCACGGGGATATGCCTTCATCGCACTTCATCCGCGATCTCCAACAAAATGAGGCAATGGCTACCTTACCTCTAAATGGCGGAACACAACAAATTAAGAATGTTTGTTATGACGATAGTATTGCAACTGGCCAGACGGACTGAAACAAAGTCCTACCACCAACCAAATCCAGCACAATATTGTACTCCACATATATTGGGGATTGAACCCGGGACCTCTGGATAAATAAATATTACAGGACATTAATTTTTACACAGCGCAATCTAGCCCCAAACTAAGCATAGCTAGTAATATGGGAACTAGATTACGGATAGAATACTTAAATACTTTGTAAATACATACATACTGTATGATACAACACCCAAACACAGAATGTTCACTGTGTGGGAATCGAACCCACAGCGTACAGCGCAGAAGGCAGAGTTACTACCAACTGAGCTACGTTACGTTGGATCTGCCACATGTTATGATTGCGGCGCGTCCGCTTTGTTCAAAGGTAACAAACAATGATTGAATATTTCAGGACCTCCCTTCGTTCTCGCAGAACATTCAACGTCTGATGAACGATGTGAACTGCTACCGCGCGTACAACTCCTCGGGCGCCGCCGAGGGCATGTCCTAGATGTGAACTGATACCGCGCGTACAACTCCTCGGGCGCCGCCGAGGGCATGTCCTAGATGTGAACTGCTACCGCGCGTACAACTCCTCGGGCGCCGCCGAGGGCATGTCCTAGATGTGAACTGCTACCGCGCGTACAACTCCTCGGGCGCCGCCGAGGGCATGTCCTAGATGTGAACTGATACCGCGCGTACAACTCCTCGGGCGCCGCCGAGGGCATGTCCTAGATGTGAACTGCTACCGCGCGTACAACTCCTCGGGCGCCGCCGAGGGCATGTCCTAGATGTGAACTGATACCGCGCGTACAACTCCTCGGGCGCCGCCGAGGGCATGTCCTAGATGTGAACTGATACCGCGCGTACAACTCCTCGGGCGCCGCCGAGGGCATGTCCTAGATGTGAACTGATACCGCGCGTACAACTCCTCGGGCGCCGCCGAGGGCATGTCCTAGATGTGAACTGATACCGCGCGTACAACTCCTCGGGCGCCGCCGAGGGCATGTCCTAGATGTGAACTGATACCGCGCGTACAACTCCTCGGGCGCCGCCGAGGGCATGTCCTAGATGTGAACTGATACCACGCGTACAACTCCTCGGGCGCCGCCGAGGGCATGTCCTAGAACGGATGCACTTTGCCATAATAATGGTCCCGATAACAAATACGATAAAGCGACTACATTTGAGAAATGTGTCTTTATTTTATTTTTGTACAATGAAGCCAGAATAATGTTTAAAAATAAAGAATACATTTGTTTAATATTTTAGGGGTATTAGGATAACTGGAACGTTACACACAAGTTCTGACAGTTCGATCACTGATCATTGTGATATCGTTATTGTAGTGGATGTATTTTGTATTGGTAGTGTATATATATTTAAACTTTGTTTATTAAATAAGTACAGTAGGTCTTAGGTGTAAATTTGTTTCGGGCAGAGGTTTATCCAAAGGCTGCAATAAGGAAATAGTTTGTACTAAAGATACAAATATATTCAATACATAAAGGATAATGTATTGTATCGTCATTTGTCCGACTGCAGGCAGGCGGTCGGCTATAGACTTGTACCTTAATGCTGCCATGTGGTTAAGGAAAATATGTTTTTTAGTTATTTAAATGTAAATAAAAAATCACCATACGAGCCTACGTTACTAGGATAAGTATGAGTGGACTCGCTATTTACAATTTTGAATACCCTGAAAGGTGTTCACGAAGAGATGTCTCTCAGTTTTGGGTAGATAATGCTATTGAGAACTTTTGTGTCTAAATCTATGTAAAATGTCAACTGCGTGTTACATAGCCTCCTACAAAATTTAAGGGTTTTGTCACAATCACTCGGATGCGGCAAAAGTAAGCTCTGTTCTCTTCTGGTGGTCCCTTAGTCGGCTTGGAGGATCGATTGTTAAGTCGGCGTAAACGTAAGCATACTCCCTAGTCATTGGAATTTATTATTTTTCTCAGCACATTTCTTTTTTTTTTTTTAATAATAGATGTTGATGTTTAAGTTCAAGTTCCTGGTGCATTTTTTTTATGCATTTTAATAATTATTAAACAAAAGTGAACTCAAAAAGTAACTAAGTATATAGGTACAACAATATTTTGAGGAGATAGACATTCTTATTAAATTGTGTTATTACCAAGCTATGTTTCTTTTAGTTATTATGTATCTGGACCCAACGGAAGACCAGCGCAGGCCTTACAGCCTGCATTAATGCTGAGTTGGGACCTTTTTGGGATTACCCACCTTTCATTGTACCTACCTGTTTGTTTTTTTTTTAATATTTCCCAAATAAATAAATTTGAATTTGACATTCGTTTGCATTTAAGTTCATTTAATATTTCCCAAATAAATAAATTTGAATTTGACATTCGTTTGCATTTAAGTTCATTTACTTGTGGTTAGGTAGGTGCTGAAAGAGTTCAAATCAGAACTTGGTCTTGGTTATTGTAATGTAACAAGAAAGTGTTTCATGTTATTTTATTTGTATGTAAAAGTAAAGGAAATTAGAAATATGCAACGTTATTATCGGCATTTTTATTTAACGATATAACTTATGATAAGATGGCACAGATGGCTACACCCAGCAATGAGATGAGCCGACTGGCACGTGATGATGCTGATGCACTTTATTGTAAGTTTCTTCGACCATCAGTTTATGGCTCGAGTAGAGTTTCAGTTCCGGCGTGAAGTCGAGCCATTGGACGGCGAGCTCGTCTCTGCCTGCGTTCAGGTTCAGCGCCGCCACGGTGCCGCCCGCGTCGTCGTGGAAACTCAGAGCCAAGCTCTCGATCCACGCGTTGTCAGTGTTGCGCGGGTCGTCGACGTAGCCCTCGTGCACCACCTTCCCTCCGCTGAACAACTTTCTGAACTTCTCATTCCAATGTTTTATGTCTTCTGCAGAAAGAGTAGCGCAAGTTTCAAATATTAATAGCTTACAAATGTTTGGTTAATATATTTAATTGAGAACACTACTATAAAGTTAAGGCAATGCGACCTAGGAGAATGACTAAATTTGCCCCGGTGGCTTAAAAAACGGTCACACGCCGCGCATAGAAAACTATAACATTTATAAATATAACGCATCTAGTTGTATCTATCCAGCTGAGAATCTGTCCAGTTGCTACGGAGGAATTGTTTACTACGTAATAAATCATGACTGATATGAAACCTACCCCAGCCAGCTCAGCTCCGGAGCAGGACTTTGGGTTGTTAGGGACACTTATTGAGCGCCTGAGTTCGCGACAGCGACAATGGTGTGGGCGATGATGCTTGCTCCAAGTCGGCACCAAGCATCATCGCCATAGTATACATACAGTATAACTTAATGTGTGTGTTGCAATACCTATATGACCTAGGTCTTGCTTCTGTGAAAGAAAATAACCGCAATAATTGCATTGACCTTGAATTTTTAAACAGCGAGTAAAAATAGTAATCACCTTTGCTCATATGTTCAGAGTTTATAGCTTCCTCCTGAAACTCCCTGATGGCGGTTGTTGTTGGCTTTTCCCCCGGGTCTACCATGCCACCGGGCAGAGCCCACTCGCCTGTGTCTCCTCGTTGAATTCCAATAAACTGAAGAATAGGTCTGAAAATTCAGATGCTGATACATGAATATCTGAATTTTTATACAACCAATGGTCACAATAAAATATGTAAGTATGTAAATAATATTCAAAGGCCTTTTAACCGAATTGTAACTACCCTTGCAAATGAAGAATTCAAGATTCTTCTTCATAGGCTGATAAATGACCTTCAGATCATACCAATTCGCAAGTGGCCTACCACTGCCTTAGTAACAGAGTTGTTCACAACTGGAACCGACACTCGGAGGACTCTTCTGTAAACACCTTCAAAAGTAATTTCGACAACTGGCTATGAATGAATAAAACTAAGCTTAAAAAAGTGACCGAAACATCAACAATGCTTATTAGAATTCCAACACTGCGACACCCAAAACATGAGGTTTGGTTGGTGCCACCCTCCAACCAAACCTCATGTTTTGGGTGGAGGCTTAGTGTACAAAATTGGTGACCACCAAGCTGGTGGTAGTATTTTGTTTAAGTTTGCCTGGCTAGTGGCTACCACCATCTTACCTTATTCTGTTGCCATAACAATAATTCTTAAATTGTTGTGTTCTGACATTTAGAGGTAAGATAGCCAGTTCCTCAGTTTGTTGAGGATTCTGTGTGAAGTGCGCTTCCTTTGCTTAATCACAACTTGAAACTCAGGTGAGATGAAGGCCAAGCCCCATAATATTAGGTCCTTACATATGAAATTGGCGTTTTGTCGTACTGGCCACTTTGATCTTAAATATCTCCTCTTTGGTTAGGAATTCCAAATTCAAATTTAAACAGCTATTTACTCATGCATTTGTGTTTCGAAAACCGTAATTCATTTGTTTTTTCTCTTTTGCTTTTTTTTCTGCGTCACTCATTTCACAAAATGGAAAACTTAAAATATCGCATTATTTACGAGTACGAGTTCCACCGTGGCACCAGTGCTGCAGAAACGGCTCGAAGGATTAATGATGTGTATGGTGGTGGTGTCGCAAAAGAAAACACGGTGCGTTTTTGGTTTCAACGCTTTCGTTCTGGAAATTTCGACCTGCAGAACAAGCCCCGTGGACGGCCGGAGACCAAGGTCGATAATGATGAATTGAAGGCTATTGTGGAAGCATATCCATCGCAAACCACATCACAGTTAGCTGCAGGCTGCGGTGTTAGTGACAAAACCGTTTTAATCCACTTGAAGCAAATTGGGAAGGTGAAAAAGCTTGAAACCTCATGAATTGAGTGAAGCAAACCGACAAACGCGCGTCGACTGCTGCGTTACATTACTCAACCGGCACAATAATGAAGGAATTTTAAATCGGATAATTACATGTGATGAAAAGTGGATCCTGTACGATAATCGTAAACGCTCATCGCAATGGCTGAACCCTGATGAACCAGCAAAATCTTGCCCCAAGCGAAAATTGACTCAAAAAAGTTACTTGTAAGCGTTTGGTGGCTAGTGCCGGTGTCGTACACTATAGCTTTCTTAAATCTGGTCAGACGATTACGGCTGATGTCTATTAATATAAGGGGGGGCACTGAGGACCGGGATACAGAATCTCTTGTCCGGAACTCAGGGCACCAAAATTAGAATTATATAATTACCTTCTACCAACCTAGCTCTAATTGTTTTATGTATCCTAGTATTTTAAGAAATAAATTTATCATATCTTATCTTATCTATTGTCAGCAACTGCAAACCATGATGGAAAAGCTCGCTGTTAAACAACCGAGACTTTTCAATCGCTCTACGCCACTGCTGCTTCAAGACAACGCTAGACCACACACGGCCCAACAGACGACTACCAAATTAGAGGAGCTTCAATTGGAATGTCTAAGACATCCACCGTACTCTCCGGACCTTGCTCCAACAGATTACCATTTTTTTCGAAATTTGGATAACTTCTTGCAAGGAAAAAAATTAAATTCCGATGAGGCAGTCCAAACCGCTTTCAAAGATTTCATTGATTCCCGTCCGAATGGTTTTTTTAGTAAAGGGATCAATGAACTACCTATAAGATGGCAAAAGTGTATAGATAGCAATGGTACATACTTTGATTAATAAAATATATTTTAATATGAAAAAATTGCCTTTATGTTCCTCCCATACAAAACGCCAATTTCATATGTAAGGACCTAATACAATAAAAATAAAAAACATGTTAACCTAAGGTAGAGGGTGTTTATCTTTAATAATAATGTTTATGAATACTAACTTATTATCTGCATCACGGGCAATATCACCATTCTCAAGCCTTTTCCATCTAGTGATGACAGGATCAGCAGCATGGTTGGGACCCCATCTTCCAAGCACCCCACGGCCCACGACACCCGTCCGTCCAATAGGATTCAATGGATATCCATTCTCTATATTATAATCTCCCATGTAACTGACTCTACTTAGGACACCATCAATGCTGTTCCAGTTAGGTTTAAAATCTTTTAGACCTGCAAATAAAATGAAAAAATAGAATAGGTAGGTACCTATATTTAATAAAATAAATAATTTCATGTGGAATGCATGAAATTGATAGGGATTAAATTATAGAATAATGGTTAGGTATCAACTTACCAATGTCAGGGTCAGCATAAGGTTTTCCATTTATTGATGCTGCTGTGTGATTTGCCGGTTTGTAATGATTATACTTTACTGACCAGCTTACTTTTTCATCTGGCACTGGGAACCTCTCAACGTTAGACCGCGGATAAAGCCCGCCGCGGCATTTGAAATGGGTTGTTATCATAGTCAGTGCTGGTCTTACCATCAAAATGCTAAAATAAACCAGAAATACCCATTTTAAAGAGAGCAGCAATCTACAGTACAGACTCATAGGTAACAGAAACGAATACGAGCAGTTTATCGAACAGAGTTAAACAGTAATAAAGATAAGGCTAATTGCAATCATGACCGCCATGCAGGTACCTACCTGCACCTACCTACTGCATTTGTCTTAGTTCTTTCCTGTTTTTGAAAATCCGGTTTTTATCTCGGATTAAACAGCTTTACGGAAGTATTTATAATCCATTACCTACCTACTTGTTGCTAGGTAGGTATAGGTACTCCTATTTGTTTGTGTAGGTACCTACCTACGTATAGTTAAGAAATAGTAGAGGTGTGGAGTGGTGGAGCATTTAACTTTAATAGTACCTACATCACAGAATACAATTACTCACAAGACCTACATAATTGTAAATTTTCATTAAATTAGGAGTACATGGAGGCTAGAACTGCTTGACTTGTTTGTTTTTTGTTTACATTTACACCATCAGTGCACTGGTCTGTCATCAACATTTCTACCGTTTCAAAAAAGTGCGGGTAAGAAGCAAGCCTCTAAGGCTCAACTTCAGCAGCTACGAACGCTGATTCGCTTGATTTTGCTTTGAAAGACTTTAGCATTATGCTTTTCAGCGGCTTTACTTTGGTCTTGGTGGCTTTCACTGAGCGGAGTGTGTGCCTCATAATAATTGTAGTGTTAGTCGTTAGTATGCTATACGCTAAAACATGACTTCGATTACTGTACCTACATAAACTACAGGTTCTAACTAATTACCTATTATACAATAAATTTTAATTAATGTTGCACGGAGTTATGTAAGTACTTAAGTAATTAGGTATGTTAACGCTATTTTAAAGTTCATCTAAAGAACTGACTCAAGTGGGGGGTTTTTTTTTGGCTTTGCCCACGACCACATTTATCCAATATTTTTTTTTATTCCCGACATTAAATCAATATTTGAAAGACAAGCAACATATAATGTCTTAGTTTTATAGATAAGTAAAATAAATAATTAAATAAGTACTTAATCGTTTATTTCTGAATAATTTACAATGAGGTACTTAAATTAAAAGCGAAGTTACGTTTAATTTTATATTAACGGTATTTAATTACACAGTTGAGGTGCATAATAGCACCTTCTATGGTTTTTTGTAACCGTTAATGATATGTCTTCATGTTAAGCAGTACAACAGGTAGGCTCTGTTCCTCACACTAGGACTAGTAGCCTGTATAGTGAGGTCACAGGGTCTTGCCAAAGTATACATAACAAATGACACAAAACTAGACACGTGAATAAAAGAGAGAGAAAAAAAAACTTCTACACAAACTTCAAATTTAAAAACAGTTGAGCTTTTTAAACATATAGGATCCGACAAAATACTATTACATATACCAACATCAAATTTATTATACCCTACGAGACTTCGGTTGTCTGCGCTCCGTACACACTCCATCAATCAATGTTGATTTGACATTCCTAAATTGTTGAGTTTGCAAAAAGTTGAATTCGCAGCATGTTGAATGTTGTTGTAGACTGTGACACTTACAATATTCGACGCGAATGCTTAATATGCCAGAATCGCATAGGTACTAGGTAGCGGTTAACAATAATACTCGTAATACAGCATTGTATCGAAATTGAATTCGTTTGAAGTTTGATAGCTGTCATTGAACATTTAGATCGACCTAGATCGAAATGTTATAAGTAAATAATAGCTTAGTAAATAGCTTTCATTTGTACTTAAAACGGAGAGTCTAGGACAAGCATGAACGTATACTAAAGGACAAGTACTTTCAGAAATATGGCCGTTTGAAGTTTGACAGGTGTCATTTAAAATATAGATCTTAGTCCATGGACCTATATTAAAACGAGCCGAGCGAGAGGTTTGAGAATAGTAATTCATCTCGTTCTAATAGGGTGTCCACACCGCCCATTTCAATGAATGAAAATACGAATTAGTATACATATATTTATTTTCTTAGTATTGTAACAATAACAGGTTATTAGTGTTTTTATTGAATACGGTTTTTCTAAATAGGTACTTGCGCCTTTTATTAAGCCGGAACCACTAAGGTAATTGATAAAAAACTAATATATTTGTGAATGCGTTCAGTAGGTACCTGAGACTATCGTTTACCTAGAAGAGTTTCTTGTCTCCAAAATCATTGAAGGATATAAAAAACACAAGATCTCAACAAAAAATATTTATTTAAATGTATAGGTACAAAATAAGAGTATCTAATAGGCTAAATAAGATACATTTTAGATTCAGAGAACTACTATACTCCTGTTACAGGAGTATAGCAGGCCACAGCCAGGATACCATTCCTTTTTACACCATACACATTCATACACGCTGCAAAAATACACCCTTTCCTCTATATTAAAATAAATAAAATTGTTTATCGTTAAATGCAATTGAAGGTTAGCTTTGCCGTTAGGAAAAGAAGCCATATTGATTTAGTAGTTTTCTGAATAATGTGGACACACATGGATGACAAAATACTACCATTATCACTTTCACACGCCAAAACTCTGTATTTCGTAAGTCACTTTGTGGCAGAGGATTTCATGGTTGTAATTTTTTTTTTAAGTATTTGTTAATGCAATGTCTATCAAAGTAATATGATAAAAAAATAAAGAAAATCAAAGAAAGCTCCCAAGGGTAAGCCTTTGGAGCTTTAGAGGAATTCAATATGTAATGGCAACATGTTATACAAGGAAGCATTACTTTAACTGAGCTATCTCACCTGGCTCGTTTTTCTACTTTGACATAAGACATACAATTTTGAAACTTATTTTCAGCGTGTAGTTCACTCCACACGCTGAAAATAAGTTTCAATTTCATGTACCTAATTTTTGGGTGCGCAGTCCAGTTTTAGTGCAGATTCATGTCTTTTCATCGAGAGTCTAGGATGAGTAGTTTCATTGTAGTTTCAGAGATATGGCCGTTTGAAGTTTGACAGCTGTCTTTAAATGTACCTACTTATGTCAAAACACGCTCACTTTAGGACCAGCTTACCATTAAATATAGCTTAAATTTATTTATAATTTATTTTCCTCGCTAGGTATTAAAAACCAAGTTTCAATTTGATGGAATTAATTTTCTTGGTGAGTTTTCACCAAGTTTTTGAATGTGTTTGTTTTCATCCAAACAAACTTTCGCTTTAATAATATTAAATTAAATAAAAAAAAAATAGCTTTTCTAATATTTTATTGAAATATACGATGAAGGAAACATAAAATCTTTAAATGTGCCCTTACATCACATCTATTTTCGTCTTCGAGTTGTCTTTTTTGTTAAAGGTTTTTTGAAAACGTCATCTTCATCTACCTGTTGTATGTCCTCATCATCTGGAAATATATAAGTATAATTATACGCAAGTTCTTTTATTTTAATAGGTAAGTTTGTTATTTCGGTAAAACTATGGTACTCTGGTCTGGTACCAAGCTGCAGGCGTTGGGGCGGTCGGATGAGATCACGACCACGTGGTATCGGGTTTCATCTGATCCTAACCAAGTGCTTGGAGTCAGACAAGTTGTCTATTCTGTAGGAACGGAAAACTTAGGAATTAATGACAAACCACAAAATGGTGAAACACGAAACGTAGCGCCGTAATCTAACCACGTGACAGCTACATCACAATTACATAATCCACGTTCTATTATACGCTTTATTATTTTATTTTATTTTACGCGTACTGCATTCAAATTGCATCTCCGGTACCGATATTTTTTAAAGAGAATTGAATTCAGCCAAACCGGAGTACTAGTGCAGTTCTCAATTTCCATTCATAGTCCCGGCTGCAACACGCATAGACTTTACGTTTCGGTAATTTAATTGTGGGCTTTTAACACAACATTTTTTTAAGAATTGTTATTATGGCGACAGAATTAGGTAAGATGGTAGCTAGCCAGGCGGACTTAAACAAAATGCTACCACCAACCAAACCAAGCACAATATATTGTTTTCCCCTGGGGATCGAACCCGGGACCTCTGGATCTGAAATCGGTGGGTTGAACCACTAGACCACAGAGGCGGTTAAAAGCGGTCATCAGTTTCCCGGCCAGACCGCTTTTTCTTTTAAATAATGACAATATGGTACAGGTACTCACCAGAATCGTCCGAAATGACTTTCTTGTTTCTTGCCGAAGCTTTTCTATTGGATTTTCTGACCGACGGCGGAGGAGAGTCGTTACCGGGAGGTTCATTCTGGACAAAGTAATTTAGTTCTACATTATGTGTATAACTGTGTAATTAGCTTCAGAGATATATGTATATACTATAGTGATGATAATGTATTATGATCATAGGGAAGAGGAGCTTAATAATTAACACTTCTTCAAAATGGAATACCCATGAAAAAATAATAATTGCAGGTATAATGGAATATGGAACCTAGGTTTGTATAGCTTTACTTTTCTCAAAAAGCAAAATACACGCTGGAGAAATACACTTTTTTTAACCAACTACATTTTATCGAAAATCTGAAAACGCAATTATAATTGATTATTCTCTTCTAAATAAAACAACTACTTCCACAGACCCAATTCATTTAAAGTCCAAAAGAAAAGGTAATATTTAATCCGGGCCTGTATATGAAAGTGAGATGAGTTGGTTCGTAGTACCTCATCGGGACTGGAAGAGGACCGCCGCCTGTTGCGTCGCTGTGGCTTGCGGCGGGGCGTGGCTCGGGGCGCGGGCGGCTGCGTGCGCGGCGCGGCGTCTCCGCCCTCTCCCGTCACACACAGTTCCTTCTCTTCGCCGTCGCGGACCGAGAAGCATTCTTCTATCTTGTCTCCTAGTTCCGTTACCAGATTCTGTGATGGAACAACATACATAAAACATAGTATATACATAACATAGTAGAGTATCACTTGTTTTTGTAGACATTTCGAGAGGTTAAGAGCTTTAGTAAGAGTGTTTGTGTTACACTAATCATTAACACTAAGAGTGCTGAGAGAGCGACTATGAAAATAGCAACGTGTGTTTCACAGCACCCAAAGAGTTAAATTGTGGCTTTGTTTTCTTTCATAAGCTTACGTATGCTGTCCCTGGTATTGCACCATTTTTCATAAGTTATTAAATATATTGTCAAATTAAATCAAAAACTATTCTCAATCAATAAACCCTCTTTTACTCAAAGACTTAGAAGTATTGTTAAGGAATGTCAGACGCAGGCAACAATCTCCACGCTATGACTGGATCACTGTCGTACCTTTACTTCATTCTTCGCCATCTTAGCAGTGTTATTCATAATGGTGGTGAAGCACTCCATGACGCCCGCACAATGCAACTTGTCCTTGTAACAGTCGAGGTTCTCGATGAGTTTCCGGAGCGAGCGCTCGTTGTACGAGAACAGAGAGAGACAGTACGCCAGGTCTCGCCACTGCCGCTCCGAAGTGGCCAGCTTGAAGCGCTGGCACAGCTTCTCCACTAGAGCCTCCATTTGCCGGTCTTTTTGTATCAGGGATGTGATATATCTGAAATAAGAGTATATGATAGATGCGTTGATTAATTTATGGTGTCCAGATACATCACGGGCCGGAGAGTGGAGTCAGTTCTGCCGGAGTCTTCAGTGAGATCACGTAGCTATTATTGACAGTTGCAATTCATTGCATCGCTGTGATATTGCCTTCATAGTCCCAGTTTGAACCCGGAACACATATTGTGGTCGACTATCTGCTAAATACAGCGCGTTTTATTTATACCCTCATCTCACCAGGTTTCAAGTTATAATAAGGTCGAAGGTGGAAGCGCACTTCACCTGGAATCATCAACACTCTGAGGATCTTGCTATCTTACCTCTAAATGCCGGAATATAACCATTTATAATAGTTGTTATGGCGACAGAATTAGGTAAGATGGTGATAGCTAGCCAGGCACAATATTGTTCTCACCCTGGGGATCGAACCGGGACCTCTGGAACTGACACTGATATCCGGCATGACGTTATACAGCGCGTTCCCTTTCTGCGAGAGTTGTTTGAGGAATATGTTGGTGATGGAGCGACGGTACTCATACTCACTTCATAATAACCCGGTACTGTTCCTCAGGCACGTTCAACTCGGGATCGCTGAGCCTCGATATGATATCCGGCATGACGTTATACAGCGCGTTCCCTTTCTGCGAGAGTTGTTTGAGGAATATGTTGGTGATGGAGCGACGGTACTCATACTCACTTCATAATAACCCGGTACTGTTCCTCAGGCACGTTCAACTCGGGATCGCTGAGCCTCGATATGATATCCGGCATGACGTTATACAGCGCGTTCCCTTTCTGCGAGAGTTGTTTGAGGAATATGTTGGTGATGGAGCGACGGTACTCATACTCACTTCATAATAACCCGGTACTGTTCCTCAGGCACGTTCAACTCGGGATCGCTGAGCCTCGATATGATATCCGGCATGACGTTATACAGCGCGTTCCCTTTCTGCGAGAGTTGTTTGAAGAATATCTTGGTCATGAGGGCGACGCGCGCGTCGGGGTCGGCGCAGCAGAGCGCCATGTCTGCGATCTGTCCCTTCACTCGTACCATCTCGTGCAGCACCAGGAACGAGAGCATCTTCACCGCGCACTGGCGGACCTCCAGCTCCTCGTCGCTCAGACTGCAAATACAAATACAAATATATATGTTTATTTTATCAGACATACGAACATATAAATACATATCATTATTGAAAAGGATTTTAGCTTCTCGATGTTATGGTCGGCGAGACCCCTACAAATCCCTTGAGTTTAATAAATAGGTAAGTATATAAAAGTCTGGTTATTTTGACAAATTATATTGGTTTGATTCACTTAGCACTAACACTCTAAATAATTATTACTGCTAAATGAATTATGGTTATGAGCCGCTCTGGTTGATGGTAAGACGCGAACTGATTTAGATTTACTTGATTCGCAGCAAACTGCCATTGTGAACGCTTACAATGCACTATGCGTTTTGCTGCGTGTTCAAATATCTTGAACAATTATAAAATAAAGTTGATTGAAAATCTAATTGCAATTGTAGGTACCCGTTTTGTAAGAGGCTCATACATAATCATAATTATCTTCTCTATATTTTAATGAAGTATCGTCTGCAACACTACAACATAATATAGGTCCCCTACACAGGAAGGCAGATCATTGGCATAGACTAGTAGGCTAGAAATAGAAAAGGCCCTAAGATTGATTCTTGTGGTACACCTATGTTAGTGGATGTTCCCGAAGATCAGCTACCGCCGATGTCCACTTTATGAATGCAATTCGATAGGTGCGCATGCATGAGGTTGATTGCCTGATTGTGGATACCATATTGTTGCTTTGAGATATGGGTGTCATGATCAACGTAGTCAAAAACCTTAGATACCTCACAGAACAGTCCCATTACATCCCGTTTTTATTTCCAGGCTTCAAAGACATACTTTAACAGCATAGCAGTCGTTACGGCCTTTCGAGGTGAGGTTTAGAGGTCTTCCGAGGTGAAATCGCTAATATAACTGGATTAAATAAATGTTAACTTGCATCGACAACATGTCGGTACTCACATGTGATAAATATGATGAGTCCACGGCTGTGTCAAGTTCGGGAAGCGCAGAGTCAAATCGGCGAAGGCGATAGTCAGGTTGGTACGGAGAGCTACGTTCTTCGACCTCTTCAGGACGGTCACCATCAGTTGCAGTCCATCCTCGCACACCGAGCTGGATACCAGCATGAACCTTCACAACATAAAACGATTTTTAAGTTGCTTTATAAGATAACCTTGCAATATCTACAAGTTTAATTTATTTACGACGGTTTTCTAACTTTAGCTCGAGTTTACTTGAAGGTCCAGCCTAAAATAAACAAGAATTGTTCATACACAGATAAAACTTTTTACCAGGAAGCCTTAATAACGTCGGGATTAACAGCCCAGGCTTTAATGTAAAAAATCCTGTTACTGATAGATAGTCCGTTTAGACAGATAGAAAGACGAAAAATCATCGTTTATTTTATTATTGAAAAGACTAAATAATGACTATAGTAAGAGTACACTACGCCGACTTGATGGCTTTTATCCATTGTTTTGATTAATACATTTTTGGAAAGGACAAAGCTGGAAACCGTCAAAGACCTTTCAGGAAGCCATGTTGCGATGAATTTAAAAGAGTTTTGTAAGTACATTTAGCTGTAGACAACGTCGTGTAGAGCGTCAAGACTAGTAGTTCGAATATGCACAATGTAGAAATGGGCCTACAATTAGTTACTTCTATTCAATAGCCTTTTTTGTGTATGGATTAGACAAAGGCGGATTTCCAGATGCTGGGAAATTTGCAAGTTCTTATAGATTTTCTGCAGGGCTAGCATCTTGGGACACATACTGAGAGGGCAGGTCACAGTTATTCAGATTTATTTATATTGTACGAAGGGAAACCTCTTCCGGGGGGCCTTCCCTGTTTCAGGTCTCTCTAGCACTTGTGATGAGTACCTGGTGAAGGTGAGTGCGGCGGCGGAGTGCAAGGCCGGCGTGCACTTGGCCGGCGTCGCCAGCAGATGTCGCAACAGAGGCAGGTACCGCGCGAGAGCGGTGCCGTCGCCCACGATGTCTCTCTCGCACACTCCCCTCACGTACTCTGCGTCCGCGTCGTCCGCCACCGCCCCTTCGAGCCCCGTCTCCTCCTCCGTCATGGTGGTGTTCGCCTGCAGAGTACATACACTACACTGTGTACGATCGCATTCGTTACTCGATCACAATCACAGCACATTTATAACAAGTATTTCTACCTAACTAAGCAATTCAAGTATTTTACAAACTTAAAATTAACGTTGTTTACGTATGTATGTCTTTTATCTA
The DNA here is from genome assembly GCA_951394065.1 of Venusia cambrica. NCBI lineage: Eukaryota > Metazoa > Arthropoda > Insecta > Lepidoptera > Geometridae > Venusia > Venusia cambrica. Next base: position 545,889 of record OX596056.1, read on the forward strand.
GTTAAAAATATTGTGCTTACAATACCGTATTATATCGTTTCATGTTCTTGTATAGCCTTATAGGTTTTACATAATCATTCAGAGGGTTTCATCTTGCCTATGTTGGTTCTCACATGGATAACATTTTGCACTGTGCATTCTCTGATCATTGTTGTAATGTTTAATTCCTTAAATTTATCAGTATCTACTATAGCATATCCCTAAAACATATCTTATGGCACGTATATGTAGTATTACCACCCTATTTGTATCGGCAGCTGTGCCCCAGAACAAATTGCCGTAGTCATAAGTGAGTGGAAGTAGGTAAAATATACATCACATTATTTTTTTTGATTACATCTTAGCTTAATAAGTAACTAGTATAAGTATAGTGAGGTAATAATAATTATAATAATAATATGTAGCGGAGCAGAGTTTTTTAAGTTAGAGTCTAAGTGTACACCCCAAGTTAGTTTAGTGTCTAGGCCATATCCCCAAGACTTTTTGTACTGATACATAAACGTTTTATGCACTCTGTCGTTTTTTAATTATGAAGATTTGTATCATATGTATAAATTGTACCAAATCTTCACAGTTTACGTAACTAATTTTACACAGCGCCATCTAGCCAAACCTAAAAAGCTTTACAAGCTTTGCTATTATTTATATTTAGTTAATATTTGTATGGGAACTAGAATACGGAGAGAATACTTACATACTTTTTTTTTATTAACAAATACTACATAATGCAAAACACAGAAAAAACATCTATACTTTTCAAACAAATGTTTATCATTGGTGGGAATTGAACCCACTACCTAAAGCGCAGTAGGCAAAGCTGCTACCAACTAAGCCGTGAGGCTTGTCATATAAATGGCTAAAATCTAAAACAAATTTTAAAGTGAATATTGTAACGTAATTTTGATTGTCATCGATTTGTAAACTAAATAAATAAATAGAGGCGTTCCGATTTTAACAGAGGAAATATGGACAAGTGTAAGCAGATGAATGATTCACACTGCTACATACATACATACATCATTATGAGATCATTAGGTAATGCAGCTCATCTGATAAGCACTAAATAACAATATATTAAACTCTTACAACTTGCCGACATAAAATATAAACTAAATATCTAGAATGAAAAAAATGCATATGCGTAATGGTAGTTGAAAAAATATATACGAAAATAATCAAAGTTTAACCAAGTAAGTACTATTTATGTGATGAAGTGGATAGGGTCTCTAAGGAGATAAATCTGGCAGACCGAATACAAACAACGATTTTCCAGGAGCTAAATAAAATAAAACAAAAAAAAATGACCAAGTACTAACCGACGCGCTTTTAGTTAAATGGTGATTCCTAGACGAGGCACTTGCATTGCTTGCGTTCATGGCCATCTGCTGATGTTCGAACGTATACATTACATCTGGCGAATGGAGGAACTACAATAATGTGAACCATATGTTGCAGGCTTCATTGAAAATGTCCAATTAACAATTCTGAAATTACTTACACTTCACGTCTCAACAACTCTACAAGTACGTAAGTAGTGAGTTGTCAATCTTTCAAACTGCTATTGATTCCCAAATCCTCAACAGGATTTTTTTATTATTTATTTTACTGTACGACGGGGAAGCGCTTGGCCTTCACATCACCTGGTTACAAGTTGAGATAAGGCCGAAGGAGGAGGCGCACTTCACCCGGAATCCTCAACATACTGAGGAACTGGCTATCTTACCTCTGAATGCCGGAACACAATAAGTTTTAGAATTGTTGTTATCGCGACAGTTGTTATGGATGCAGCCGATATAGAAGTACCCTGGATCCTGTTCATGTTATAAAAGGGCACCAGCCCCTGTAGTATGCAGCATGGACTCGGTGCACTCAGGAAGCTGGTCAACATCTGTGAGCGCTATGCGGAGTCAGGTACAATGGCACCGAGAGTGAGCTGATGGTATTCAAGGCGGGCTCGAAGAGCTACGGAGTGGTGGTGGCGCCACCGGTCTCACTAAATGGTAAGTTACTAAAGCGAGTGTCACAATTCAAGTACCTGGGCCACTGGGTCACCGAGGCGCTCACGGATGATGTACACATGGAGAGGGAGCGGGAGCGTTAACGGTAACTACGTTGTTTAGCGTTGTTGGCGTACTGCCAGTCGTTCTATACGTGCAGTGTATGGGTCGATCGAACGCGTTCAATATAATAATGCGTTCAGGATGGTGATGGCGCTGCCGCGTTCTGTAGCGCGGCAGGAATGTTTGTAGACGGGTTCGCAGCCGTACAGTACTGCGCAAGAGAACGGCGTCCCTGATGCGCACCAACACCATCCTGCGACTGATGGCGGAGAGGCAGGACATGAAGAGCTGGACGAGCATGCACGCACACTCCAGGTCTCCCTTATTTTTGTAGTAGTTTAGCACTAAGTTTTAAGTTTTAATTATAATTACTTTTTTTACTTTACTTATATGGAAATTGTATGCAATATGTGTGCATTCTGAAATAATATATAATAATAATAATTAATAATATTAATGTTGTAGAATATTAAAGACGTCAAAGGTAAAGATTTGAAGCCCTAGATCCCTAAACACTTTAATTTTGAGCTGATGCTTATCATAACAGAATGGAAACAGCCAGACTGATTCCTACCGAAGTACCAAGAACCATCCCATTAGTTTCTGAGCTACGACGCCACAGACAGAAAGTCAGACTCCCTTTAGTAAGGAGGGTGGTGGTGACACTTACCGAAGGGCCCTTGTTGGAGGCGACACTGTTGGAGCGATGGTTCCTGGAGGAGGCGCTGGCATTGCTCGCATTCATCAGCGTCTGCCTGCGGAGGTCATCGACCCGGCCGCGCTTCCCGGGGGTGGCGAACGCGCCGACCTTTTTCTTACGCTTTTCTTCTAATTTACGATCTTCGCGAACCTATAAATATCACATTTTTTTTATTGGAGGAGCTTGGCTGAGCAACTGGCTTCTCTATATTTTATATATATATATTTACCTCTAAATGCCGGAATACAACCATTACTTAAACATTGACTCAAACAAACAACATTACTCCCCTGGGGATCGAATCCGAGACCTCTGCATCTGACACCGGTGGGCGAACCAGTAGATCACAGAGGCGGTTAAAGTTAATTAATTTGAAACGTAACATCATGTAAGACTTTGTGTGTATCTGTAGAATGATATTCTCACCTGGTTTCTCCTCCTCAGTTCGCTGTACACATATATGTCTAGATAGATGAGTTGCTGCAGTGCCACGTGACCCAGCACGAACACGAACCGCGCGAGCAGCTCGGCCGGCACGCGAGCCTCTCCATCGTTCCCAGCATCTTTCACCATCGTCTCTTCGATCCTCGCGTACAGCTCGGAGAGGATCTTCACGGCTACCACCGACGGCGTGTCGCAGATGGCGTAAACCAGTTCTATGGAGTTCCCAGCGAATGAGCTGAATCTGTTGAGCTTGGAGAAAGCTTCGATCAAGCTTGCGAAGATGGAGGTGAATACAGGGTGTTCCGGCGGGTATCGCTGGCTCCTGGTGCCCACCGGCAGTAGCAGCTGAACGCACAGGTTGCGGGTGCAGTAGTCGGCGACGAGCCCGTGCGTGCGGATCACGTCGAGGTTGGCGATGGCGACGGAAGGCTTGGCTTTCGTGATCATGACGAGCAGCGAGAGCGCGGCGTTGCTGTCGGCGTCCGTGGTGCCGTCGATTTTCTTCAGAAACATTTCCCAGAACACCTGCGCACAAACGTGTTCTCCTTAACGTGAACTAGCAATGACAATCAGTCTCAACAGTTCTGTCGATAAGAAAAGTGACGCAAGATAAATAAGAAGTGAAAAATTCTTTTTAAAAACGAGCTTTTATTCAAATGCAAGTTTGTATGAAACTTTGTCAATTTTAAACCGATCGGGCTGAGACTTTGCATGCATAAAGCTACTATGACGTAGGCATCCCCTAAGAAAGGATTTTGTGATTTTGCAATTGTTTTGTTTCGGTTTAGTAGTTTTGGTTGTAGACTATGCTTTGTATTTGGCATTTGTTTTGTTTTCGTTTGGTTTAATCAGTTAGACTTTTTTAAAATGGCTTAAGAAAATCTGAACATTAATTGAAAGGTTGAAGAATGTATGTTTTAAAGTTATGTAGGCTCTAATTTTTAACACACGCTAAACAAAAGTAAAGCCGCAAAAACTATACCTAATTAATAATAATACTTCTTAACGCGAGCGAAGCCGCGGGCAAAAGCTAGTATATAATAAACTGGATTCACTGTGGTCAAAGGTAGCGGTTTATGGGCACTATACAATGTACGTAAGAAAGAGATGCACAGGGTTTCTTGTCTACAATGTACAAACATAACAAGACATGTGACACCTTATTCGAATGTGAACACTAATGAAACGCCGGAGGTTCGGTCAATACCACAACCATCCTATATTTTACAATGATAATATAATGTAATGAAGGTTCAGACAATACCACAACCATCCTATATTTTACTATGATAATATAATATAATGAAGGTTCAGTCAATACCACAACCATCCTATATTTTACAATGATAATATAATGTAATGAAGGTTCAGACAATACCACAACCATCCTATATTTTACTATGATAATATAATGTAATGAAGGTTCAGACAATACCACAACCATCCTATATTTTACTATGATAATATTAGGTCCTTACATATGAAATTGGCGTTTTGTCGTACTGGCCACTTTGATCTTAAATATCTCCTCTTTGGTTATGAATTCCAAATTCAAATTTAAACAGCTATTTACTCATGCATTTGTGTTTCGAAAACCGTAATTCATTTGTTTTTTTCTCTTTTGCTTTTTTTTTCTGCGTCACTCATTTCACAAAATGGAAAACTTAAAATATCGCATTATTTACGAGTACGAGTTCCACCGTGGCACCAGTGCTGCAGAAACGGCTCGAAGGATTAATGATGTGTATGGTGGTGGTGTCGCAAAAGAAAACACGGTGCGTTTTTGATTTCAACGCTTTCGTTCTGGAAATTTCGACCTGCAGAACAAGCCCCGTGGACGGCCGGAGACCAAGGTCGATAATGATGAATTGAAGGCTATTGTGGAAGCAGATCCATCGCAAACCACATCACAGTTAGCTGCAGGCTGCGGTGTTAGTGACAAAACCGTTGTAATCCACTTGAAGCAAATTGGGAAGGTGAAAAAGCTTGAAAGGTGGGTACCTCATGAATTGAGTGAAGCAAACCGACAAACGCGCGTCGACTGCTGCGTTACATTACTCAACCGGCACAATAATGAAGGAATTTTAAATCGGATCATTACATGTGATGAAAAGTGGATCCTGTACGATAATCGTAAACGCTCATCGCAATGGCTGAACCCTGGTGAACCAGCAAAATCTTGCCCCAAGCGAAAATTGACTCAAAAAAGTTACTTGTAAGCGTTTGGTGGACTAGTGCCGGTGTCGTACACTATAGCTTTCTTAAATCTGGTCAGACGATTACGGCTGATGTCTATTGTCAGCAACTGCAAACCATGATGGAAAAGCTCGCTGTTAAACAACCGAGACTTTTCAATCGCTCTACGCCACTGCTGCTTCAAGACAACGCTAGACCACACACGGCCCAACAGACGACTATCAAATTAGAGGAGCTTCAATTGGAATGTCTAAGACATTCACCGTACTCTCCGGACCTTGCTCCAACAGATTACCATTTTTTTCGAAATTTGGATAACTTCTTGCAAGGAAAAAAATTCAATTCCGATGAGGCAGTCCAAACCGCTTTCAAAGATTTCATTGATTCCCGTCCGAATGGTTTTTTTAGTAAAGGGATCAATGAACTACCTATAAGATGGCAAAAGTGTATAGATAGCAATGGTACATACTTTGATTAATAAAATATATTTTAATATGAAAAAATTGCCTTTATGTTCCTCCCATACAAAACGCCAATTTCATATGTAAGGACCTAATATAATGTAATGAAGGTTCAGTCAATACCACAACCATCCTATATTTTACTATGGTAATATAATGTAATGAAGGTTCAGTCAATACCACAACCATCCTATATTTTACTATGGTAATATAATGTAATGAAGGTTCAGTCAATAACACAACCATCCTATATTTTACAATGATAATATAATGTAATGATAAGTATCAGATAATGAGAATAATGTTGATAATAGAATCAGCATACCTGTATAATAGCGGGAGTGATATCTCCGTTGAGCAGCCACTTGTCGACCAAGTGGTGGAGCGCCAAGGCCCCCCCGCGGTCGACGTGTCGCACGAGCGCGCACAGTTTGTTGGCGACGGCGAAGGCGCGCGCGCGCTCGCCCTTGTTGTCGCACTCGAGGTACATGTCGCGGTACGCTCGCTCCACGGCTTCACGCTTATCCTACGAACAGGACAACTACACTATAGCCCAGTCGGTAGTCACTCTGCCTTCTGCGCTGTAGCTTTTGAGTTCGATTACCTCCCAGCACAAAAATGTAGAATATAGATGTTTGGGTGTTGTATTGCATGATAAGAATTTATTTACAAAAAAATAAGTATTTAAGTATCGTATCCGTAATCTAGATCCCTTATTGCAAGCTATGCTTAGTTTGGGGCTAGATGTCGCTGTGTGAAATTAATGTCCTGTAATATTTATTTACACTGTCAGCAGAGCTTTATTAGGTTTGGGGTAGTTATAATATCTGTATCTAGCCTATCAATTTAGCTAGTTACCTATCGAGTTAAAGAAAGTTATTGGGAGACAAAAAAATATGATATATTGCATAGCATAGGATACGCCAAAAATATGTTGTTTTTTTATTATTGTACGACAGGAAAGCTCTTGGCTTACATTTCACCTGGTTACAAGTTAAGATAAGGGCGAAAATGGAAGCGCACTTCACCCGGAATCCTCATCAAACTGAGGAACTATCCTACCTCTAAATACTGGAACACAAGTATTTACAATTGTTGTTATGGCGACTGTCTTTAAAAGGTAATGATTTCTGAGGGTACCAGTTGCGTGCTGAATACTTTGCGCCTGCTTGCCAATAACATCACACACGTTGACAGCTAGCACCCAACGAGCTAACAAATCCGAACAGGGCAAACCATCTAATTGAAAACTTTTTTATTGTGTCTAATGTACGACGGGGACGCGCTTGGCCTGGTGTCAAGTTATGATAAGGGTTAAGGTGGAGGCGTACTTCACCCGAAACCCTCATCTGACGAAACATCAGGGCCCCGATTCAACTAAAATGCCAATGTTATGACAATGTTATCGTAGCAGAATACCAAAAGGCAGAGATACCATTTGTCATAGTGAAGAGATTGGTTCAGTAGAATCGGGGCCCAGAACTTCATACAATGATTTAGAAGAGGTTGACAACCACATTTTGGTCACAACTTTTACAAATGTTATAATGACACAAGCTGGTCAAGCTGAGTATCAATATGACACAAAATTCGGAATCTGCCTCAGGACCCTCGTGATTCGTGGCTTTAGGAAGATGCGGGTTCGAGTCCCGTCGCGGGTTGTGAAGTTTTGTGTGATTATAACATTTGTAGAGGTCGATAATGTGTGAAGTACCTGATCGGGGGACCACACGAGCAGCAGCATGTTGGCAACGCCTGTCTTAGCCGAGTCGATGTTGAAATGATGCGCCGTCGTGAAGAAGTCGATGGCCTCGCTGACGTCCCCGGCCTGCTTCGACATCAGCAGCGAGGTCACCACGGGCATGGCTTCAGTCACCACTCGACAGAACGTCACTGTCTCTTGTAAGAACGCGACGATGCTCTCCTTTTCTTCGAGTCTCTTGTAAAGTGCCAGATCGTTCTCGCACTGTTGTGTGAGCGAGATGGATTGCGTGCGTTCGGGGATTATATACATGTTGCGGAGGAGAGCTACGAAATACTCTATCTGAAAGTAACATACGACATCTGGAATACTTCACACGTATACGTAAACCACTCTTATATGAACGTAGTTTACATAAGACAGGCATAAGCTTTGTCATTGGTTGTTCAGTCATCAATAGTGACAAACAACCAATGACTATGCTACCTTTTTATGTGAGCGTAAACGCTGTGTAGGGGCTTTCATTCTTTGAATAGTTTATCCATAAAATACTTTTATTTATGGAGACATTAATACTAATTTATATAGCCAAGATTCAGACGAAGGCAGCTCCGAACTCCCGTAGTACCACACTTAAATACAAACGTTTGGCCGTTTATTTGGGAATGGAATTACCGATTCGGTATAGGTACCGCCGAACCATAAACGAAAACCGTTTTCATAAATAATGTAAAAATTTACACTAATGGTATAATGTCTATTGATTTTAATTAAATTTCTACTAGATAATTGTCTGGTTATTTTCTATAAGTATTACTTGTTTCTATACTATTAGTTTTTTTCTATGTTCTCCCTTCTGTAGCTGTGTTTCGGACAAGTAAAGTATTTGTATGAGTAAGTTACCTGTTCACTTTTCTGCATATCACATCTCATCAGCTTGGCATCCGGATGCTGGCGCTCCGTATGCTTGACGACCAAGTACGCTTTAAGGTAGTTCCGATCCCGCAGATGCGTTCGGATCGCATCGTACAAGTTCTCCAGCGACGCTTGCGAGAGCTCCTGTTCGTCCTGCGTTGCCGTCTCGATATTGGTTTTGATAGAGTTAACGACGTCCTCTTCGATCGTCTCCCACTTCCTGATCAACTCCTCGTCGGGGCCCGGGTTCACTTTCTTGTTGAGATCGTCCAGGATCCGCTGTTCCGTCGCCAGTTGCTCCTCTAAAAGGTCTAATTTCAGTTGCGAGGAAAATGGATTGGATTCTATAAACACCTGGTAAACAAACATAAGAAGTCTGTTTTAAGCTTTCGCGATTAGAACGCGTTATTTGATACGAAAAAACGGGTATTTATCGCGTATTTTACCTATATAACGACGTTTCGGCGGGGTTGCACCAGCCGTGGTTGCGGGTGGATTGATTTATATAGGTAAAGTACGCGATAATCTCTTAGTTATGTTGGGAAACCCAGGCACTGTATGTATGTATGTATGTGGCAATGTTTGTAACGGCATAACACTCGAAAGGTTTATTAGATTTTGATGAAATTGAAAATTTAAAGAGATAACATAAATATAAATTTATTGTCGCTAGGGATTTTTAATAAGTGGGGTAGTTTGGTTTGACACACAAAAAAACATCCCCTTGGTTGACTTTAACAACACCCATGGGCTGGAGGTGTAGATATTTAAACCAAGATTACTAAAGCAACGGTTTTAAGAGCACTTTTTAAAATGTTTACATCAAGCTTTTCAAGTTAGTAAGGGGTGGGGTGACTTATACACCTAACTAACGTATTCTGCCTTCTCACTTTTACGTACGGTCGGTGCTTTGCTCTCAGTCTGGATTTGCAATGAGAGTTATTTATCATAAATGAGAATTGATATTGGGAAAAGTGTGCTCCGAGTAAATTGTAATGAAAGCACACTTTTATCTTTTGTTAATAACTATCTTTGTAAGAAATTATGACCGTGGTTAAATTCCTTACCAGATATCACGAGATCTTAGTTCGAGCCGAACTACTATTATATTAAGAATCAGGTTATGTTAAAGTGACCTGAAATTTATACGTCTGTCTATCTTTTTGTTCCGACTAGTCTCCGAAACGGCTGGACCGATTTCGACAGGACTTTCACTGGTATATAACTAATATTAGGAGTTACTTATGCTACCTATTAGAAACAAAGTTTCGCGCAAAAAAAATCCAATAGATAAAAGTTTTTTTCGAGTAGCTGCCTTTTTTTATTGCACCCGTACCACAATTATTGTGTTGTAAAAAAAGCAATCTGTGAAATTCCCAAGCAATGGCGGGAACGAAGCCCTGGGTGTTATAGGTGCACAAAAAGCGATGTGATATAGTTACCTTCATTATCATCATCACAGCCCACTGGTGTCCACTGCTGGACAGAGCTTCCACCAAAGCTGCGGTATTACCATAATCACCACGACTTGCGGACGGATTGGAGATCGCAGTAATGGTGTAGATAATACACAGAAGGAAGCTGCCCTTGTGATCCTCGGGCGGAGTTGGAGGGGTCCTGCAAGTGGGGGGAGGTTACCTTGAGGAGTTGGATCGCAGCTTTCCTGACGAGCGCCGCCTTGTCGCGCAGCCGGCCGACAGCGCGCTGCAGCACGTCACGTTGGCGAGTCACCGGCACGCAGTTCTCACGTTGTAACCTACTCCAGAATTGAAGCACCTAAACACATACATTTACTAGAGATACCCGGCTATGATCCAAACACTTTTTAGCGAAGCCGCAACCAGAAGCTATTCTATCTATAAAGTCATTTGGTGCGCATAAGAAAACTTCATATTGTATATTAGTTTAACCAAGATTTCTCATTATCTTAATAGAAACATGTATGCTCATAATTAGTTTCAAGTGTAATATTATGAGTTACGAAGGTGTAGGTATGTGATATGTCTAAATTGTATTGATTATTGGTAAATAAAGTGGTAAGTCCTCGGGCAAAAGGAGGTAGATTGTATATTATGTTTAACAAGCCTCACAGCTCAGTTGGTAGTAGCTCTGCCTTCTGCGCTGTACGTTGTGGGTTCGATTCCCATCCAGGACCAACATTTGTGTGATGAATAGTAAACTCGTATCTGTTGTGTAATAAAAAATGGAACAATCTTTTAATCAGAAACAGGACAACCAAGGAGGTAACTTATCAAAGGTTTTATTTAAATTTCGAACTGACTTGCAAATATAATGCTGGTTATTGAAAAAAAAAAAACACTAACGCGGGAAAAAACATGTTGTTCGTTGTTCGTCATTGATTTGAAATGTAATTGTATTTTAACCGACTTCAAAAAAAGGAAGAGGTTCTCAATTCGGAATCTTTTTTTTTTATGTATGTGTCCCGATCACTCAAAGACGCCTGGAACGATTTGTAAAATATTTTTTTTAGTTTGAAAGTATCACACAAGCTTTGGGCACAAGTAATCGATGGTAGTTTATCGGACCTTGTGCCGCACGTAGGCGGAGACGTCGTGCACGTGGTCGAACAGGTCGTCGAGGAAGTCGTCCCGCAAGCCGCGCTGCTGCTCCGACAGACCCTCGCCCTTCAGCTCCACGTGCAGCGCCTCGCACATCATGCCCAGCACGCTGATGCGAAGGGTGTACGACTGGAAATTTACACTGCATACTTTAACAACTACTAAACTTGCGCTACTGTAAACTAATACATTTATTCAATAAAATGTACAAAGGAATCAGTCGGATTACCTAGGACCGTTACAAACTGAGGAACCGGCTATCCCAGAACACAACATTTTATTGAATGATTGTTATGGCGACAGAATTAGGTAAGATGGTGGTATTGCCAGGCGGCATTGAACACAAACCAATCAAGATATTGTACTCCAACTGGGTATCGACACTGGTCTATCTACGCACGGCATTCAGAGGCAACATAGCCAGCTCCTCGGTCTGTTGACGATACCTACGGGAGAAGTGCAACTCCACCGTCAGACTTATCATAACTTGAAACTAGGTGAGATGAATATCACTTAACAAGGATTATATCGGAAAGTAGAGTGTAGAGTAAAAGCCGAATATGGGAGAAGAGTAGAGGTAAGATAGCCAGTTCCTCAGTTAGTTGAAAATTCCGGGTGAATTGCGCCTCCACCTTTGGCCCTATCTTAACTTGTAACCTTGAGATGAAGGCCAATCACTGTCCCGTCGTGCAATAAAAAAAAAGGAGTAGGCTCTGTCCAGCAGTGGACACTAATAGGCTGTTGATGTGGTATGTAGAGTGCTACAAGTAAAGCGAGGGTATGTCTCACCTCATCGCTTTCCAAATACGACTGCAAGGTAGTAATGGCGCTGGTCATTTCCCTGGGCAGTTCCTTGGTGAGCTCCAACAAGAAGGCGCCGCAGTTCCGAGCCGCGCCCAGCTCCGTGGTGGCGCCGGCCGCGGTCTCTTCGTCACTAGTGGCTAATGCTTCGGCGATCTCACGCACCTGTGCCAATGTCAGTGTTGCGTTCACTCCGCGGGGCCGCTGCCACTAACACGGGCCCGTCGCTACTCTACCGTACACGTCACCGCAAGCCAACTAACACATTATAATAGGAGATAGACCGCAGCATCCATCTCAATTCTTTGTTCGTGTAGCTACTCCCTCCGTCATTGTCGCGTTGCTCGTTCTTTCACCATCAATGCGGTAACTTTGGAACTTCCTTCCCCATGCTATTTGAGCTATTCCATCGCTCAACGTATTTCAGATATTTTACTATGTAACATTAGTAAATCTGTATGTTAGGTATATGTATTTATTTACATTTAGGGCATTGGTGTTTATATATTTATTACGTTTATCTTTATTGTATTAATTAGCTGTATATCAGTAGGTTATTTTATTCCACTGAACTTTGGTGTTATTTTTTATATTTGATTGATATTAACATATTTATACGAGTATTATGCACACAATATATTTCCATTAAATTGCAACCTCTCATTACAATCAAAGGGTTCCTGTAAGAAAGCTCTACAAGGGTTAAGGTTGCCTATATACAGTTAGTTGCCTCCAATAATCTGCACACTTCATCATTTTCAAAATGGTTTCGTATCCACATCTGGTAAATATGTTTTTATCAGGTTCCAATACAAAAGTAATGGCAGAATTTACCAGACGCTAATTTCAAAGTTTGAGCTTCGGTTTGAAAATTATGAAGTTTATTATATATACTAACATTTTATTTCTTTGTTTTTGTTTCATAATTTAAAAATCAATGAAGCCCATGCCTGTGCAAGAGCAGATGACTTGATCGGGTGTGATGCTCATATTTCATTCTACATAAAGGTTTCAGCAATATTATTTCAATATAAAACGCAGAATGATCGCGAAACGTAACTGTAATACACCAATAATGTTGTCATTTAAAATGTTGAGGTGATGTTTTAGCAGAACACTTACCATTTGCGGTCCAAACGTTCCAAGATTGAATTCCTTTGTGAGCTGCACTACTCCTGCGCATATTGGAGATACCGAATGCTCAACCATTTGCAGAATCTGAAATAACATTCAACATTACATCCGTCTGAGTTTCATTTAAAACTGCTCTTGTGAAAAACTGACAAATAGATTTATTATTCCTTGATAAATACGTATACGTAGTACGCACCTGCACCAACTTTATAAGAGAAGATGTACCATGATTGTACTTTTTTATCAAAACTCCTAGTACTTGAAAAACTGTCTCTCTGACAGATTTATTTTTGATGATGTGCTCCTCTAAAGCCTTGTAGCAAGGCTCGCCCACCATTCTGAAACACATTGACAAGAATTGAAACTTGTGTGGCTATGCAACATAATTAAATAAATGAAACGGTTATTAGCACAAAATTTTTACGTCGATTTGCTGACGTTTCGAGATCATTTTGAGACCCCTTCTTCACGAGCTTCGCCCGCGTGCACGTTCGTCGGTCGACGCTTAAATTTTGTGGTAATAACCGTTTCATTTATTTAATTACATTGACAAGGTATAGTGTAATGCAATCCCGTAACTCGTTGGGTGCTACTCACCTCCAGTGCACGCTCAGCACATCAAGGTTTTTAAACCTAATGATGTGGGTACAGTATTCCTCTATGAAACCCTTACAAGAGCATTATTCAACAGGCAGGTATCTTTTTTTTTATACAATTAGGAGACGGAACCAGCAAGAAGCCCACCTGATGTTAAGTGCATCTCTTGCCTATAACAATGCCTTACTGCGTAGGTCACATTCACAGAGAACATAGCCTACACGGCACTGCATTGCGCCCGTCAACTAGAGGCATAAAGGTGTTAAGTCTCGCGTGTGCGTAATTTCACCATACCCTTTAAACCGGAACACAGCAATGCTGCTCGGCGGCTGAAATAGGTATAGTACCATAGTGGTACTACTTCCCCGGACGAGCCCTTTCTCAAGGCGCTCTATCATTCTCGAGTCTCTTTTTGACCTATCTCATACGTAGGATTGTTTAGTTACATCCGAACTTTACATTGCTATACGGCGCGCAGCTCCATTCGATACTGATCATTTATGCATGTAGATAAAAATTTAAAATTAATTGACGCTCAAAGTGGTCGCCGCGCTGCGCCGCTGCCGCCTTTACCATGCCGCCGCCGCCGGTGTGAATCGGCCCTTATTGTATACAGACCAAACTCAAATAGCTAATATAAATCTATCCATACCGTATGAGATAATATAAATCTATCCATATCGAATGTATATAAGTTTAACAGGCCTCATAGCTCAGTTGGTAGTAGCTCTGCCTTATGCGCTGTATGTTGTGGGTTCGATTCTCACCCACGACAAACATTCGTGTGATGAATATAGATGTTTGTTCTGTGTTTGGGTGTTGTATTGTATGATAAGTATGTACCTATTCACAAAAAATAACAAGTTAGTATCTAAGTATTATATCCGTAATCTAGTTTCCATATAACAAGCCTTTCTTAGTTTATGGACAAGATGGCACGGTGTGAAAGTAATCCCTGTAATATTTATTATTTATATATTTAATTGTAACTCCTCCTTTTAATGTTGGCTACAATGCCCTACACATATTGCGCCCATTGTACTTAGTACTTAGGTATACACTAGTGTTACCTCTGTTTGTATTGTCTGATGTCCTTTTGTGCAGAAAAGTGTTATTCAAGCATGTCCAATTCAAAAGATTTTTTGCAGGTGTGGGTAATTGAATAGAGATAGTTTACATTACTTTACATGCAAACACACAATATATACAGTATCTCACCAGATGAGAAGGCCAGGCAATAACCCCTAGTACAATAAAAACGAATAGATACTTACGAAACAAAATTATCCTCAGCGAGCGGGGGATCCCAAAGCCTGGATAAGGGCTGTTGCAGCACCAAATGTAAGGTAATCAGTGCTCCCTGCTTGTCGGACTCGGTCCACCCACAGAACTCATCATTATCAGACGCCTTGGCCTTGCCTTTCTTACCCAGTGTCAATTTTGTTGAATTCTAGAAAAAAAATTTCACTTGGAATAGTTGGTACTGCTTAAAATAATAACCCAAGGAAAAATATTAATTGAAAAAAAATCATCCATATTGTTAAGAGTAAGTTAGTAATAATAAAAATAACAAAGTTTTCTTTTTCTTGCCTTACATGTATCTTGTTACAGGCCATAGATGAGATTCATTTTTATTTTAGGAAGTAACTTACATCTGCAGCCAGTTTCACATCTTTGACTTTCATTAGTTGAGTGAATAAATACAAAGTCATTTTTACAATGTTCAAGTTTTTAACTCGCTGGTCAGCATCTATTTCTTTGTCTTGGAATATTTGCTCTAAGTGATTGCATAAATTCTTTGCAGATCGGGTTACATGGTCAAATCCTGAAATTCCAAATAGTAAATACTGCCGGTTAACTAACTGGAAAAGAAAGTGGATTAGTAGTATATTGACTGACAAAGCTTTATATTACAAGGCGCAACATACAGCCTAAAATAAAAGTGATTGGAGTAATCGGAAGATAGCCCAACAATGGGATGATAGGGCTGACAGAAATAGTAGGAGACTAGGATGATGCAAGCAAGGAAGTAAGGTTGACAGTACCAATTCCGATATCGGAAAGAACACACTTCTATACAGGGTGAGTTTTCTCGACCACCCTAAGAAGCGAAAATCTAAACGGCTACAGTTATGGAAAAATGTTGTTAGGAGTCACGAGCTCAGATTGAAAAAAATAAGAACTGCATTTAAAAATGTCAAAAAAATCATAAAATTTTCGAGAAAATTGATTTTCTTTGCAATAAAATAACTTATATTATACTTGAACTCAATAAGATTATAAAAGGGGTCTTCCAATATATTTTTCAGTACCAGAGAAGTGTTTAAGAAAATAAAGTACTGAGGTGTTAAATAAAATTGTCTAAAAAAGTATTTAACAGGACATCATTCTGTAATAAGGTTGTATTATCAAGTGAATGTTTATTTGTTTTTAGGAAAAATTATATTAATTTTACTGAATATGTAGCTGTCAAAATGCAGTAACAATGTGTGAAATGAAAGATAACAGCACCTGCTAACAGCTACCTTGTGGCATTCCCATATTCTCCATTCCCACCAAAGTAGTCCTGTAGTAGGACTACTTTGATAGGTAGGAACATATCAGACTCCAAGAGCTTGAGTAAGTTAGGTTGGAAGAGGGAAGCCCGCTGGAGCTCCTCAACCCCTCCTTGGACCCAGTCTTGTTTAGTTTTACATTACCTTTGTTTATCATATTCCATTCCAGTTTACTCCCATGAACTATGATTGAGAAGTATGTGTCAAAATGTTCCAAAATAAACTCAACTCCTTCATTGTTGTAGGCCCTTGCAGCATCTGAAATAATTTGATAGAACAGAAGAAAGAAACTTTATATAGTTATTTTATTTACCACTTAATTTAAACAGAAAAATATATTGGTATAGGATACTCAGGACATAAGTCAGTTGCTGGCAATTATGTTTTTTTTAATTGAGATGGGTCAGCTCTTTTCTTCGGGCTTACTTACTACTTAATAGGTCTACCATTGTTAACAATTATATATTAAATAACAATTATATATTATAATAATAAAGGTAGAGAGTACACAATTATACAGTAAGTAGATAATTACTATTTTCATACGCAGAAGCTGGGCTTACTAAGTACCTACCTAAGTTACACAGGACACTGGCAATGCAGCCAGTGTCATGAGCATGCTTGTCTGGTACCTACCGAGTTACTAGCACATTTGTAATGGTCCTTGATTAAAAACGAAATATATTCTGCATGAATAAGCTGAATCTAATTACATTAATTAGGTATAGATCAGAATAATAATGTTTGTTTGTAACAATGTCAATAGATGCGGGCAGTTACAATAATTGCAGTGTCACACATACTATTATGTTTCTGTATAATTCTGTATGAGTAATTGTTACATATATTATCGGGCTGTGATAATAAATATTTATGTTTGTTTTGGGGCATCTAGATCAGATTGCAAATATTCACAGGCAATTTATGATACCTAGTGCTTGGCAGGAATATATGAATGGAGGCGGTCCGATACAGATGTTTTATGTTGAATATTGTATTTTATATTAAAGTAATACAGCCTTGTAATTTACCTTGTAATTTGGATAGTAAAACCCGCGGCTGAACGATATCTTCGACGTGATAACGTCCTGCATGAGACTCCAATAACTCGTCTTTTTTCAGAGGTAAAGCAAACTCAAAATTGCTCATTTTGCGCTATTTAATTCATATAGCAGACAAAATTACTGGCATGGCACTTATATTAGGGAATCTGCAATGTAATGTAATAATTTTATTCAAAAGCGGCACAAAAAAGTAAATAAACAACTCGAATCAAGTCAAAACAGTCAACGGCTCTTTTTCAAAAAATGTTATCCAAAGACAAAAAGACGGTGCATTGAAGAATGACAATACCAATGACCACAGTTAATATTAATACGTAAAAACTGCTTGCTTGCTTTGTTTTGTTTGATACTAAATTGACTACAGAACAGAAAAAAACTGGTGGAGGTAGCAATTTTGAATGAATCAAGGAATTTGCTTGTCGGTATCGCCGCCAAGGGCGCCAAGCCAAACTAGAGAATGGTGTAATTAGGGTCATATTTTCGTATTAATATTATTGAATATAAGGCTTTGCTGGGATTATGTTATGATACCTATTATAAAATAATAATCAAATAATAGGTAGTGTTCCGACCGATTCTTATTCTATATTTAACGCTACTTAGGGTGTTTTATAGAGATTCTATCAGGTATTCTCTTTGGAGATTCCATAATCGGGTGAAAGCGGCTCTAAGCGTACATAACGTAAATTTAACGGTTATTAAATTTTATGAGGCTTGGGACTGTGAAAGAAAATAAACATACGTTGGCGTATATAAAAAGTGTATCTCCTATGTAGGTACCTATAATGATTATTCATTGCTATTATTCACACAAATTGACTTATTAGTAGACGAATATCAATCACAGAAACTATTAGGTATTTACTTAGAATCACTCACTTCTAGCCACCGTGCCGCGTGCGGCTTTGCCGCTCTGTTGCGAAGTTGAAGTTCGCGAAACGAATTTTGGATCAGGCTAATATTTGACTATTATAAGATAATATAATACCGAAGATTCTAATACCTATTACGCATATGCATTGCTAATATTAGGTTACCTATATCTATATTGGTCACACCTCTAAGCCAAACTCATGTCTTACGGGCCCGCCCCTGGCATGGCAGTTTTCATTTTCACACAAGAAAAATACATGATGCCATTATTATAACATCACGGATATATATTATTTTATTTTTAGTCTAGTCCTACACTAGTCCATTTTCGAAATAAATTCAATGTTGTCTCCTATCCCTAGATGGAAAATAAGACTCTTGTACAAGTAACCTAACCACTGAATAGAGTAGATATATTCGATAAATCGAGAAAGAATAATCGCAAATTTTAAAACGAATATCTACGTAGGTAGGTACTTCCCTAAGTCAAATTCATAGGTCAGGAATTTTAAAATTAATGTGTATATGCGATAATGCGGCAATATATAATAAAAAAATATATATTTGGGAAACATATATAATAATATAGAACTAGGAAATTTAAAGACTGAACGGTTTTGTGACGCTGGACTTCGGCGGCAGGTAACTGGCCAGGCGATCCATTGCTGGTACCTACCGACAGAGTTGGGATCATTCAGCCGTAACCACTAGCAAAAGCCGGTTAATCCGTTGCCAAGGGTTAACCAATAGGATAGTAAGTAGATCCCACCCAAGCTCCCAGAGCTCATCATCTGGGTCATTTTACTACTTATACAGTTACATAGTCATTTTTATACTAACGCCCTATTTCATGATAAACAATTTGGATTTACAAGAGGTCGCTCAACTGCTGATGCCGGTATTAGTTTAGTATCGCATATTTTCGAGGCCTGGGAGAAATCACATGATGCGTTGGGAGTCTTTTGTGATCTGTCTAAGGCTTTTGACTGCGTGCACCATGAAACACTGATTATGAAATTAGACCACTATGGTATCAAGGGTGTTGCACTAGACTTACTCACGTCTTACCTAAGTGATCGCATACAGCATGTCGACGTGAACGGCCAGCGTTCTTCAGGATCTTTGGTTACAATGGGTGTACCTCAGGGTTCAATATTGGGGCCTTTCTTGTTTTTAGTATATATTAATGATCTGCCCCAAATAATTAAAGATGACCATGAGATTGTACTGTTTGCAGATGATACGTCACTTCTATTTAGATTGAAGCGACAAATGACTAACTTTGACAACGTAAACAATGCAATCTCAAAAATTGTTAACTGGTTTAATGTAAATTACTTAGTACTCAACCAGAAAAAGACCAAATGTATTCGATTTATTTTACCAAATGTAACTGAAGTTGAAGCTAATGTAAAAGTTAAAGAGGAAAACATAGAATTAGTCAAAACCACTGTATTTTTGGGATTAACTTTAGATAATAAACTTCAATGGGGCCCACACATAGATAAACTGGCGAAGAGACTTAGTTCTGCAGCATATGCTATAAAGAAGATACGTCTTCTCACAGACGTTGCTAGAGCAAGACTAGTTTACTTCAGTTACTTTCACAGTATTATGTCATATGGCATAATACTGTGGGGAAGTGCTGCAGATATAGACACCATATTCGTTTTGCAGAAGAGGGCTATTCGCGCTGTTTACAAAATGGGTCCCAGAGATTCATTAAGAGACAAGTTCAAAGAAATATATATTTTGACTATGCCCTGCCAATATATTTATGAAAATATTATGTATGCGCGTAAAAACATAAGCTTATTTGACAAAAACTGTGATAAACATAATTATAATACTAGAAATAAGAAACTCGCTGTTCCCACAACTAGGCTCCATAAGGTTAATAAATCGTTCATAGGGCAAACTGTACGCTTTTATAATAAATTGCCAAGTGATGTGCTAAGCTTGTCAAATAATAAATTCAAAAATTTTGTAAAACAAAAGCTATCCAGGAAAGCTTATTATAAAATTTCAGATTACCTAGAAGATAAGAAAGCCTGGCATTAAAAAAAAAATGAATTTGCTCCAGTGAATAAATTGTAATTAGTATTAGATAATTTTAAGCTATTGTAATGGATCATGAAAAAAAAAACTAGCCCGAGGTTCTTGCCTTTCTCCTTGTGTGCTGGTCGCGATTCCGAACAGGCGGTAGATTTGACGTTTCAAAATAATAAATAAATAAAAAATAAAAATAAAAATCGTTTATTTCGAGCAATTTTAAGCTCATATAGAGATAATGTACATACAAAAAAAAAAAAAAAAAAATACAAACAAAAATTCAAAGTGATCCTAAAAAATCTTACTGAATAAACATATTTGACTTTGACTTTGACTTTGACTGTAGGTCCCCGTCCGGAAAAAATCCGAATGTAGTTGCATAGGACATTGATTAATTTAAGATTTAAATTCAAGAACGACAAACTGCTCCAATATGAACATTTTTCAGATTGGCTTTTCGGTGACACGCTAATGTCGTCCGCGCTAATGCCAAGTGGTGACAATTAATCCAGCTTAAAGTTGTGGCCGCGGCTGCGGCGGCGGCTAGCAAATGAGCGCGAGCGGCAAGGTGGATATTCCGAAAGCAATGCAATGCTACAGATTTTGATAATGGCAATATTTTTGACACGTTGCGTACATGTCATTTGACGTTTCGCTTTCTATCGCCAGCGAGCGCGGATTCCAGCTGACACCTAGTTCGATTCGAGAGAGAGATTACAGTTTTTTGAAAGTATTCGTCGCTATTGTTAAACATTTTGTGTGTGAACAGCCAGGAATAAAAATACAAATAATGTCTGCCAAAGCAAACAAAGCCTTCACCAAGGAGGAGGAACTTCTGCTTCAGGATTTCAGTCGAAATGTTTCCACTAAATCATCAGCTCTATTTTACGGGAACGCGTTCATAGTATCTGCTATTCCCATCTGTAAGTATCCATATTGCTACATAAAAAGTGACCTTTGACAAATTCACTACGTGTTTTATTGATAAAATTCGAGATATAAAGTAGTATATAAAGGTCAATGTATTATTTTGCTCCAGGGCTGTTTTGGAGGGTCCATTCTCTGGAAGTGAGTACTTCCCTGGCCTGGTTTGTGCTAGTGACAGCCGCTAGCACCTGGCTGCTGGCCCTGGCATACCGCAACACTAAATTTCATCTGAAGCACCGTATCGCCGTCCGTCGGGAGGATGCTGTCGCCCGCGAGATGTCCCGTAAACTCGCCGACGACAAGAAGATGAGCAGGAAAGAGAAGGACGAGAGGTTGGTATCGGCATTATTGTAAACAATGATATCTTCATTACTGGTAGGTATTGTTTGGGTCACCATGTAATGTTACTGGTTGTAACCAAGAAGGTAATTTTCACTGGTTTTCCTAAAAACCATTTAAATATGTATACATTTCTTATGGATATATATTTGCGCAAAGTTTTAATCAGCAATCTTCCACTACCTAAATCTTTTTTTATTATTATGAATTGGATTCTTCTAATTCTTCAAAAGCTTTTGATTTCAACTAGGCAAGCTCGTCCAAAATAGGAGGGTTTTGGCATTAGTACCAAACTTCTCTTTGTTGATTGGTGATTGCAGCAAAGGTGGTAGATAATTCACCTAAGGAAGCTGTCCATCTTCTGGTGAAATCCCTTAGTTGGTTGTTAACACGTCTGCAGGCTGAGTAGGGACCTCTTATTATGAAATAATTATTTAGAACAGAGTGGTCAAGAGCTATAGGAGTAAAAAATACATTTGTCTTCCATAAAATGAGAAGAAAAACAATTTTGATAATTGATTTTAGCCTACCATTAACATGATACATTAATCTATGTCTTTTTTGTTTACAGAATTCTGTGGAAAAAAAATGAGGTAGCTGACTATGAAGCCACCACCTACTCAATCTTCTACAACAATGCCTTGTTCCTGACCATTGTCATCCTGAGCAGCTTCTACATCCTCCGCACACTCTCTCCTGCCGTGTATCCTTTTACATGCATTAAATAAAGAGCCTGTTTATCAGGTGCTTTGAAAGAGTAATAGACCTTGTAAGAGGGCTGATCAGGGAAAATGCTACTATTGTACCTATTTATGTAGCCAAGCAGCAAAGCTGTTGTCTAAAGTAGTAGAGCTCATAGAGGCACTGTTGCAGGTGACTCCACAAATGCTTGTGCTTCTTATCAGTTCCTGTTTGTTCTGTCATTAACTTGTAAAATAAAAAGTAAGATGTTGTTATCCTGAATAAATGCTCACATTTATACAACTTGATCATGAAAGTGAGCAAGCAGCTCTACTCTACCCAGGTAGAATCAAGTGAAGGTCAAGTGCGAATGTAAACATACCCTAATATTAGTTTTTTTTTTAATGATGGGGTAGCTCATGTCCTTCATCTGTCCTGGTTTCAAGTTATGATAAGGGCAAAGGTGGAAGCACACTTCACCCGGAATCTGTAACAGTCTGAGGAACTGGCTTTCTTACCTCTAAATGCCGGAACAACAATTTATAATTTTTGTCATGGCAACAGACTTAGGTAAGATGGTGGTAGCTAGCCAGATGGACATAAACAAAGTTCTACCACCAACCAAACCAAGCACAATGTTTTACTCCCCTGGGGATTGAACCCGGGACCTCTAGGTCTAACACCTGTGGTTGTCAATTTATCAAATGATTGAGTTAAATACCCTGTCTCTGTTTTATTTGAAAAACTAAATTAATAAATGGTTTTTAAGCTTACTAATTTGCACAAACGTTGCTGAAGTGTTTCAAGCCATACTCAGCTGTTTAGAGCCCACCATAATGCCAGAAAATGTGCACGACTATTTGCCAACTCTTAAACATATATTAAATGTTTCTCTAATTACAGTCAAATAATTGATATTGTATGTAATGTAAGAACTGTGTTCCAAACATGTAATTTTCCTTATCTAGTTTTGTACAGTAACTACATTATCTCGCTGTCATTTGCCTCTGGACTCCTGGCGCTGCTTTCGACTGGTACCAAGTGAATACATATTTTTATTGAAATCTTAGTTGCCACATCCTCATCTACAAGTACATAAACAAAATCGGTGGTAAATCAAAGGTGTTCAAAAAGTTGATATAACATGGGAAGTGGCAACAGTGTTGTGTATGGTGGTATGCTTGCGTTGTGTAATTTTAAAGTAATTTTATAATATAATTTAAATAAAACATCAGAAACAGTCTTTACTTTTATTTACATCGAAATGTTAGAGCTATGGTTCATTTCATGCCATATGTGATACCATTCTATGCTTAGTAGTAAACTTATCTTAACTATTCTAATCTTATAGCTGTTGTTAGGTTGTTAGTAGGGTGGGTGGGTTCAGTAGGAAATGGAAATCGCATATAGCGTTTGTGAAACCTATTTTCAAATTATAATTTCACTGATGCGCTGCACGCAGTTCTAAGTTAATAATATATTTTATGATTGAATGTTCATAAACAGTTGGTGTTATTTTATTTCATTGCCGTAGAGTTAATTGACTAGAAAGTCGAGTTCGTCACAATCACAACTGGTCGATTATCAACTTGGTGTTAGAAGACACTGAACTACGAAAGTACGTAGGTATTCGTACGAATGTGATGTAGCACCAAGTTATTGCGACTGCATAGACAGGCACGAAAACATTGCTAGGCCAACGAACTAGGGACGCGCGATACGGAAGCTGGTATTTTCGGCTCGCGGAAACTTCAATCGGAACTCATTAACCAATACCGAACACACCTACAGCTAACACGCGCACGATTTCATTCACCGCAAGTCTGCGTCGTATTATTTTTTGCTTTTACACTAAGTCAGTATTTGCAAGGGCCCACAACGTAACGATATTTTTTGTTGTAGGCACCTACTTTTTGTTGCAGGTACCTACTTTTTGTTTCAGTTTGCTCTTGATATGTTCTGACGATCCAGTCATTTGTGATTTTTCCTCGTTTAGAGACTTCTGCATTTCAGTCAATCCTTGGAAACTACAACTCCATAGTCATTTGGAAGGTGTCAGCTGCGAGTTATCAAATCTGTGATTTATAGGCTGTTCCAGGCCCTCTATCGAAAGGTGTTGCTGCGTCTTGCAGATATGTACCTAACTTATAATAATTCCTGCTGACAGACCTTACTCGACATTGTGCAGTATAGTGTCGTGTTGTGTGTCCCCGGTGGGGGGTGGGGGGTGGGCGGTGCTGTCAAATGCCAGTGTTCCGTGGAACGTTGGGTTGTCAGCGCTCAGTACATCATGCCGGCGTGCAGCGGCTCCGACCGCTGGAAGTACACGTTGGGATTACTGCTGAAGGTGGGCTCGGCGCTCGCGTACACGGGGCCCTCCTCTCCTCGCATCATCACGCCTGCACATACAACGTTATATGAACATCGACATATCTACGTTACGTAAGCTGCTTTGTGGGTACTCAAACAGCTTCATTGAAGTTAAAGACAATGGATAAAAGAACACTAAATCGTGCAACTTTAAATATTGAAGTATGAATAACAAGTGTGCATTGTCAAGATACCTAGGTAGGTACCTACCTAGCGTAGCGCCTGCACCCAGGTTAGGTTTCAGTCAGTAGAGAGTGTCGAATGTGCAATGTGAAGCCAGAAGAGTGCTGTCATAGTTACCTGGTGGTAGTAAGTAAGGGTAGGGAGGGTAGCTGTAGGGGTAGTGGAACGGAGGGTGCAGGGGGTAGTGCGGCGGGGAGTAGAGAGCGCGAGAGTGCAGGTGCGGCGGGTTCGCGAACATCGCCCCGTACGGATCTGCGAACAGAAGTGCGGTCAGAACCTGCGCGGAGCGCTACACTCACAGTCAGCGCACGACGGATACTTAACTGACCGGCTGGCTGAGCTGGCGGCTCCTTGCGGTCCGCGGGCGGTGCCGCCGCCGCCGCCGGCGACACCATGCCGTACTTCACCGGCTTGAAGTGGAAGAACGATGGAGAGTAGCCCGAGCCGCCGCCGCCGAGCGAGCTCAGCGCCTCCTCGCGGTCCGCGGCCCAGCGCCCCTCGCGCCCGAGCGCCGCCAGCCGCCGACCCTTCGGCGCGAACATCAGCGCGAACACGCACGCGCACGTCGCCAGTAGGCCCGCTGCCACGCAGGCGTCGCGGTGCCTCTCGGGCGCGCCCAGCGCCGCCGCCAGCCAGCACGCCCACACGGCAGCCGTGGCGCCCGCCGCGCCCGCGATGTGCGTCGCCTCGCGGTAGTTGTCGCGGATGCCGCGCGACCGCAGCGCCACCGCCAGCACCACGCACACGAGACACGCCGCGTACGCCAGCGACAGCAGCAGCTCGGCTAGCGCGCCCGCGCAGCGCCCGTCCGCCCCGACGCGCGGCGGCGCACCCCCCAGCCACTGCGCACCGATCGCCACCTGGATCATCACCGCGAAGAACAGCAGCAGGCCCTGGTACGCCGCCGGGAGGTACACGCCGCCGTTCAGGCTCAGCAGAAACACGCACTTGACGAGCAGCGAGGCGAACACGATCACGTAAGCGACGCCCGTGCCGAAGCGCACCGCGCCGCACGAGACCGCGGTGGGCGCGGTGGCTAGCAGCGCCGCCGTCGCCGCGCACGAGAACAGTCCGAAGAGCAGCGTCTGCCCGAGCAGCAGGTGCCGATGGCTCGGCGCCTTGCGGCTCGCGCCGTACACCACGAACGCCTCGAAGCCCCCGATCGCCAGCATGCAGCCGCACGCCAGCGCCAGCACCGGCACCGCCCACGGCTCCGGCCGCAGCGCGCCGGCTAGGGGGGGCGGCGCGGGCGCGAGCTGCACGGTTGCGTTAGGGGGCCGCGGGGCGAGGGCGGGGGCAGGGGCAGCGCGCCTTGGAGGCGGCGGGGGCGGGGGCGCGGGCGAGGCTCGCTCCGGGACCATGAAGTACTCTGTGCTCATCTCGAGACGATGCGCCTCGGTGCGCGCGGGGCGGCGCGGGGGAGGCGGTGGTGCGGGCGGTTCCTCCTCCGCGCTACGCTCCCCGTAGTCCTGGTCATAGGAGTCTTCGTACTCGGGCTCAGAGCGGTGGTCTGCGTGGCGCGACTCGAAGACGGCGCGGGCGGGCACGCGCGGTGCGAGGCGGTCCCCGAAGCGCTGCGCCGCCACGCCACCGCCGCCGTCGCCGCCGCCTGCCAGCACGCTGGCGGCGAGGCACGCCAGCAAGGCGCGCGCCACGCTCCCCGCGGCCGCCATCACCGGCCGAGCAACGCGCGCATCCGTACCGCTACTCCCAACCCTGTCGAGATATAAACGAGCCGCATTATGTCACAGGTGGTGGATGGAGGCGACGCGCGACTTGTGCTCGCTATCGCAACATCCGCTCTCCGACGAAACCGGTTCGCGGTCGCCCTGCACCTCCCTAACTTACCGATTTGTTATTCTTTGTTTTATTTTAAGACACGAGAGTGAAAAAGTCGGAATGGGAATCGCGGTTTATAGCCCAGGCGAGCGAGTTTGAAACGTGGGAAAGAATTTTTATTAAGCTTGATTCATTCTTCATTTTTTTTTCGTGTAGTGACTGGGTAGGTGATAATTTACATTATAATACACTTATTTCCGGAGCATTACACTATCACATGAATGTTATAAAAGCGTTTGTTACGATGTTTGTTCCTTATTTACTGTTCTGGAATCTGGACTTGGAAAAAAACATATCAGGCTATTTTTGATCCTGGTATCACGCGGGCGAAACCGCGAGCAGAAATTAGTTATTTAGAAATAATTATAGGTACTAACTATTTCAATTGTAGAAAAATCAAACATTGTGTTAGATTTCTCCAGAAAATATTGTTGATCGAGTGAGCGAAGCGAACAAGATCTCCATATGGCAATGTTTGTGACGGCGTAATTGTCGAACGATTATCAAAATCGGATAGATTTTGAAAATTGAAAATGGAAAGTGATAACATAAATAGAAATTGATTGTTGCGGGGGAATTCTGATAATTGGGGATTTTTCAATTAAAAATTTTGAATATGCAGAGAATATATTAATACTCATCAATTGGTATGAGTATTTTTTTGACACTAGTGTAGTTTTGAGAATTAGTAGTGTTAAGTGTGACAAGAAGATTATTAAATATTACAAATTGGCTTGTGGCGTGTCATTTGAAAGAGTATCGGTTGCATATTCCAAAAATACATATTTTACTTTTGAATAGGGGTGGTTTTTGTAACAAATAATGCGTTTTACCCTCTTAACGCATTCCTTTAAGAGGGTAAAACGCTTAATAAATAATTTTCTTATATAAAACATAATTATAATTATTTATTTTAATAATTTGCTGAAACCTTATTTTGCAACCCCGAATGTCAATACTATATTATTGACATTTGGAGTTGCAAAATGGGTAAAAAGGGGTAAATAAGTTCGAAATCTTGAAAATTTGTGATAACGTGAAATGTCATATGAAATGAAATGGAGTTTTAGACTGCAGAGCTCAAATTTTTTTTATTCACCCCTTATGGCAAAGGTTGATCATCAGGTCGAAACCAAAAAAATATTTTGGGATGAAGGAGGGAATATCCCATATTAACAGCACATTATTGTATACAACGATTTCGAAAGAACTTCCTCCAAAATTGTAAGGTTCATAATCACCACGCTTTGCAGACAGATTGGTGCTGACATTTAAAGTATTGTTTACACACAGAAAAAAACTGCTGCCATTTTGAAGATGCCCCTTGGTTGACTTAACGAGATCCGTGGGCTGGAGATGTAGATTTTACAACCACGACTACTAAGGCAATGGTTTTGAGAGCACTTTTCAAAAAGACATCTATCTTTTCATGTTAGTAAGAGGTGACTTATTCACCGATTGTATCATGCTCACCCACTATGACGTACAGTAGATGCTTGTTCTCATTCTGGCTTTGCATATAATGAGAGTTACAAACAAGCGCGATCCTCAAACATTCAGTTAATAAAGAGAGATTGAGAAAAAGAGCGCTTTAGTAAGGTACGTTGTTAATTACGTTTTTTTTGAGAAAGAAAGTTACTTTAAAAAAAAATTGCCCTTTTAATCCTAAAATCATTACCTACCTACAAAAACTACATATTAATTAGTTCCAATGTAAAGCTATTTTTTCTCGAATAATCAAGATTGAATTTTAATGCAGCTGGCCAATAAAATATACATTTGAAGCTCTCCGGTAAGGCTGTAAAAGCGGATGCCAATAAAAAGTCAGTCGACGTCGGCGAATAGGTACCTACATACATATTGCACAAGGTAAAAGCGCATCCTGTACTAAGATCCATCATTCATGTGCATATTTATATGAATATTCACCTGCATTTCCATTACAGTTGAAATGCATGCTGATATGAATGCACTACATGCTTCGTTCGTTGCGAGAACCTCAGGTGACGAGAGAAGACTAGACGCGAGTCACGTGATCAGAAGGGCAACGAACGTATTATAGGTAGGTAGGTACCATCCCCAAGAACGGACATGGAACAACCTATACAACACCTATAGGTAGGCTGCGGGCCGGATATGCGATACTGGCTAGCTAGTTATCCTCTTAACAAGAGGAATGACCGTAGTAAAAATCAATGAACTTGTTCAAGATAATCTTTCTATGGCGTCGCGCTCGTATATATACGAGTATTAATAAAAACTAACGCATGTGTTTATCGCAGTAGAAGAAAGCGAAAATGTTCGTGTATCAAATAGACATGTCACGATTTTGAGATAAATTATGGTGACATTGCATAAGACCTAAAATAGCAAGACGGAAGGGAAAATAGCGGTTATTATTTTATCTCATGACTGAGTACACAATAAATCCACGTTGGCCGCACCGCACGATAGCTCGATATAAAATATGCATCTGTTTCCGTACAAGGAAGACTCAGGGGACTTCAGCGGGAGGCGGGAGATCACGTACACGGCTTCACGGAACAAGATCGTGACTTTAAACTTATTACTCCGTATCAGAGCTGAGCGTAGGTATTGTAGGCAGATTTGGTGCGAAGTAACGGTCGTTCGTGATGGTAGCACTCGCTGAGTGCGGCGGCGGCGGCGGCGGCGCTCGGGGTCGTACAAGCAAACGATCTCGGCAACGGTATCCGGTAATGCTATCTCGAATCACATCCAAATGTTCGCGATAACGGCCCTCGCCAGACCACCACCACACCACCACCACCGCCGCTTTGCTACTTTATTACGCAATTTATCGAATTCGGTGATGAACTCGGTGAGCAGATGATATTTACCCGCATGGTCTTGTAGTTCAGCCTTCGGTGTCAGACCCAGAGGTCCCGGGTTCGCTTCATAAGGCGGTACAATTTAGAGTTGTTGTGTCCGGAACTAGATACTTATTTAGAGGGAAGATTTCATGTTTCAGAGGATTCCGAGTGAAGTGCGCTTCCACATAACAAAAAGAACAATATATACATATTTGTAGGTATATAAACAAAATACTATTACTTATATTAGTAAGCTTACGATAGGTACTTGGGTCCCAGAATAAACAACAGTAGGTGTAGGTACCTGTGTACCTACTACTGTAGTGGTAGAGTAGGTACCGTACTTGTAATTATTATGAATCGATTGCCGTTTCGCTTCAGTGACTACCTACTCGCTAAGAAATGTTCTTGTAAGCATATGCAGCCGCATTACGCTATCTATGATTATGGTTATGAATACGAACGAATCATGTGGAGTGTGTGCTATTAGGCTAGTTCCTTGCTGGATTATAGATACATATATCTCGTAGGTCTGAGTACCTACCTATTATACGCACGATGGGAATGGGACGGGAAAGTAGGTACCTACGTACCAACATACTTAAGTACCCACAAAGAATAACCTACAAAGAATACCTTCGATTTCCAATACTTATGCAAAAATCGGTATCAGTCTAAGAGGTCTCTATTCTAGAACAACTAAACCGACGATCAAGTGTAGATTTAGTATGAATGTTGGTACCTACATCCGTTGGTCTTTCTCAAGAAATATGTCATAGTCTATGCTTGAGTCTAGATTCTCGTATGTAGGTAGGCAGAAGGTTGGTGATATGAAACTTATAAATCAAACTTAGGTTGGAGGGATAGGTGTGACCTACCCCGGGTTAAGGAAACGCTGGTTTTTGCGAGCGGTGACGGATATCATAACACTGGCGGAAGGACCTGCAAAGATCCACCTGGCAAGAGCCCAAGCCCCTGGTCCGGCGCCAAACGGTTTGCAATGTTCAATGGTTGCGCGGGACCTACCTTCTGCCTTCTGGGACAGCTCCATCGTAGATCTCATCCTTGCTCTGGCCTAGAACTACACAAGCCAAGAAACAAAACAAGAGAGGTCAAGCTTTTAATCACACATCCTTTTAATGGTTTAAAACACACATATAAATTACGAAAAGTTATTTATATTGGTAGTAGTAGGTAAGTACTTATTTGACGCCTACATTAGACAGATTGGACAACCAACTATCTGTCGAGTCGAGCAAATATCATGATGGTGCTATTTGGACAAGTCGTCTCATGCTCGTATCGTAACAGCGCTATTCATCATCCATCACATTCACATCCGCCGCCTATTCATATTCACTCACATCACCCATATTCAGACTCATTCACTCTAGAAAATAGTCTTTATTCAACATTAAGTTAATGTCTCACAATTTTCTCGACACGCTTTTTAAGGCGACATCGAATGGAAAGTCAAAGTTTTCCTGCGCGGTGTAGGTAGGTAGGTAGGTAGGTACGTATGAAACAATGAGAGTTGAGTTGAAACTCGGGAAACAGCGCAGTCCGTGTGCGGCAGTGCGTTGTAAAAGTAACAGCGCGAATACTCCGAGTGAAACTCACCAGAACTGATTGTGTCGAGCTGGTGCTGGTGCATGGCGGTGGCGGTGGCGGAGGCGGTGTGTCTGCCACGGCCATGTCACATTCCTGCGTTACCGACTGTTGTTTAACTGAAGCTTCGTGTCGTGCCGCGTCATCGTATTACCACTAACTCGTTGCGTAGGTATGCTTGCGTTTTACGAACAATTGGAGCCCCTTACGTATTCGTAACTAGGTGTGAAAGTAGCCCTCATCTGAGGGCGAAGTATTTCTAACGTGTCTGTCGAAGTAAATCACGCAACGCAACCAAATAGTTTGATGGTGGTGCATAGCAGTGCCCACTTGTGTATTTTACAGAAAAGGCCCTATTAGTCGGTTTGGGATCGTTTGGGAGGTTCTTGGTAGTTCTACTTAACAAAGTAACTCAATCCTCCTTGGGGGTCCGATCAAGACTAGAGGTATCTATTTAGCGAGGTATTTAGGAAGTCAAACGCAAACGTGACCATTTATCTACCTCTCACAATATATCCCAACATAGAATTAAACGCTATTTACCATGTCAGTCTGCTCTAGTAATTGTGCGTCAATAGATTTCTGACGGCTTCGACGTCGAAGGCATCTTTGTAACTCGTGTCGTGAGCCGGACATAAGATTGTTGGGTATTAAAGGATGTGCATAAATATATACAGTGCAAAATAAATCTAAAAAATATGATAAAACATTATTTTTGTGAGTATGACAGCTCGATTCGATTGTCAGCCGATCTTCAAATGATGTAAAGACATAATCGTGAGTTGACTGAACTCGAAAAAAACCTATCAACTCAATAAAAACAGAAAAACTTTGCGTGTCATAATACAGCTAACACTGCGCACATAAAATACTAAATGATTGGTTATTAATGAAACATGATATTGTGGAGCAGTTTTTAAGCCGTGCGCTTTACTTGCTTCTTTTTACAGAGACATGTGGATAATTATAGAAGCGAACTCAATAGGCAGGTACCTACCTACTGCCTATTCCATTATAAACTTTCTTTTCAATTTTTTTGCAATGTGCTATAGAAATGACAAATCGTTACATGATGCGAGATGGGTAATTAATGAAAGTGCAGGCAATTGAAACGGCAGATTCGTGATTTGAATGGTTCACGTCGTACCTGCCTACCTCACGTACTACCTACGTAATCGACAGCTAAAAATCATCATCAACAGCCCATTCATTAGGCTGCTGCCCGTCTTCTGGTGAGATCCCTTTGTCGACTTTTACGACATCCGCGGCTGCGTATAAGAGTCGATCCACCAGAGTCACAGCAAAACCACATAATTTTAAGAGACAATGAGTGAGTAGGTTGTACCTATCTCCTTCGTATTTGAAATATTAAAATCTGATCATTTCGTTAAATTCATTTTACCTGGGTGGCTTTTCTTACATTTGCTAAAGTGATTAAATCGGTCGAAAGATTGTTATAACTTTTTTAGCTTTTGTTGTGTTTTGCGATAGGCTTGATGAAATACCGATGCAGGTATACTTGTCTATTGGTCAAGACAACACAATTCTCCAGCAATTATTTCTAAATGGCCTGTAAATAACCAGATGAGCAAAATGCAATTAAGCCGCATAAAACCTTTTACCGATGCTGGCTCATATTAGTTTTGCAAAATAACTGCTTGCGTGGAACTCATTTCTATCTGACACCCCAAGTATACCAATAGGCGTTGTAAATTACCCTCAGCCCCATGCTATTCTCAGAAATTATAGGCGATGGAGCCTCGTCTGTAAATTACAATGATTTATTTCAGAACATTATTTTCCTATAGTGAACATACAAATATACATACGAAGCAGGGAAATACGGCCATATCGGTACCTAATTACCTACAATCAGGCGATGCCATAGCACAATAGTTATGAAGTTTTATTTCAGACTTACTTTTTATTGTAAAGCCTATTTATATCCACTGCTGGACAGAGCCTCCACTAAAGTTGGAGGGTATTGCCATATTCATTACAGTGAGCCATCACCAAGCAGCCTACCAATTGCCATCTGACCAATTGACGATTATCAGTATCTAGAGGCTCGGCATTGACAGATCTGAATGTAGAGCCTCTATTTGAGCGGTTTCCGGTAGTGGGAACCTGCTTTATCCCTAAAAGCAGACCTAGTAGTTCCAGCAGGACCTCAAGGTCTGCGTCGTAAAGTCTCACATTTACACCCAGCCGTTTGTGTCTGGACATCGATTTAGAATTTTATGACATTTCTCGATAGCTGTTTGGAATGGACAAAGCTTTGCAAGCTTTTGTTGAGCTGAGAGAGAGAGAGAGAGATATGTTGTTGCTGAACATTTAATTATTTAAGTATGTTATTTTTATAAACATTTCATATACAGGATGGGATGTGAACGGGACATGACATGAAGGGCAGCCGAACCCTTGCTGTGACCGGAAAATGTTGTTAGCAGACTAACCTAACTTTTAGAGAAATTAATTTCTGCATTCACATATATCTTAAAAATAATAATAAGTAGGTTCTAAATAGATACGGTTGCCTGTTATCTCTGTAGGTACCTTTGCCTCATATTGGTGAAAAAACATCATCTTCCTCGCTTGTTGAAGTTTATATTTCGTGTAGTGTTTCTCGAACGTAGAATGCTTTTTAATTTTGAGACTCCCAAATGGTTTTAGTTTTAGTAGAAGGTCTACGTAAGTAAGGACTCACATTTATATTTATCCAACATCCTCCTTTATTTAACCTCCCGGAATGTGAGCTGCTCCGCCATATTTTGCCTATTTACATTACAGGCCATTCATTTCACACAGCGCCATCTAGCCCCAAACTAAGCATAGCATGTAATATGGGGACTAGATTATGGATAGAATACTTACCAATAAACAAGTTTATTTTCAAATGGCTTGCGTTTGACTGTAGTAGTGTAGTGAATACGTATTACAAAGCTTTGTTTATATAATTCTCCTCATTTATCTTTTGTTTTAATTTACCACGTCGCGTCGTGTTATTACATTACCTCGGTAGAAAAGTATCAAAATGACGAGTATCAATGTTAATAGAAGTAGCGACCTAGTAAAGCATTGCAACTTGCGTAGGTTCTCAACTCATTATTATATTCTATTATGGTGATTAGGTATGTAAATAAAATCAAAGTTACTTGCTAATTACACAGAATAATATTACGTAGCCTAAAGATGGCTGCGATGCCCTTTGGGTCTGAGAACGCATCCATAATTTAATGGACGACTAATAACTCGCCTTCCTTTACTTAACGTGCTAGTGTCCATTAAAATTAAGTAGCTATATTACTGGTCGTGTTTTAATACGAATAATAAAATGGAAGAGCAAGAAATTATCATTTTGCAGCAACCTTCGATGTTTTTTGTTCGGGCTCTGCCGTAGACTGTGGTTATTTTTAACCTTTGGATTTTCCCATCGGTAGTCCATCAAAGGATTATTGTAGGTATTAGCTACTTTCCGATGACAGAACTTTGAGGCTCAATTTAGCCTTCAGCGATTTT
Organism: Venusia cambrica; assembly: GCA_951394065.1. NCBI lineage: Eukaryota > Metazoa > Arthropoda > Insecta > Lepidoptera > Geometridae > Venusia > Venusia cambrica. Next base: position 580,319 of record OX596056.1, read on the forward strand.
ACATAATTTAAGTATAATATGATGCCTTTTGACTTGATAACCCATCAAGTCAAAAGGTCGTCTGAGATGCCCATCGTCATCTCCGAGGAAGAGAACGTAGGGCGTCATGGTTGATATTGAAGATTCTCCATGGTTGTACCTAGTTTTAAACTTTCGCGAATACTTAGGACTGGCCACGACCACGGACGATCTGAAAGGTACCTACTACTTACCGTCGGCAAAAATACTTGAGGTATAAACTTTTTTTGAATGAAAATGGAACCGACTTCACCACTCAACTAAAATATCCCTAAGGGAATGTTCATGTAATTTGAAATTGGTGCCGAAATCTTCAAACTGAAGACTAGACTAGTGGCGGCTCGTGAAATCTGATACCAGAACTGTTACACAGTCCACACGCAGAAAGAAATATTGAAAATATGTATTAACAAAAAAAAGTATGTAAGTATAATTACTGCGATCACTAACACGCCTGCCAAGCGTGGTGATTATAGCAAAATCCTCCTTTGCTTTGACATAATTTTTCCTATGCAGTGAACTTTTATGATGATGATAATGGTGATGATGATACAAGTATACAACATTTATAGCCAGAATGCATCGTATGACAATTCCATTAAGCCCAAACAATGCCAGGTTAACTTGTTTCTTTATAGAGTTTCGGTGAAGTGCCTACCCTTTAGCTTCATCATCAAATGACGATGTTACCGGAAGGCAGGCAGTTCAGTGGGACTACTACGTCATAATCATCATTACTGCGATCAACAACACGTCCGCCAGGCGTGGTGATTATGGCAAAACCCTGATAATTATGATGTTGATGATACTGGAAGGTAAGCAGTTCAATAGGTCTACTCTAGTGATCGTAAACACCACAGAAAAGCAGAATATGCAATTTTGTTTACTTGGATGATATATTTTTCCTAGTCATTTTTGATCGAGTGAGCGAAGAAATCTGGCACTGTATGTATGTGGCAATGTTTGTGACGGCATAACTCTCGAACGTATTATCCGATTTTCATGAAATTTAAACTGAATCGAGATAACGTGAATTGAATTTGATTACAGGACATTAATTTTACACAGCGCCATCTAGCCCCAAACTAAGCATAGCTTGTAATATGGGAACTAGATTACGGGTAGAATACTTAAATACTTTTTGTAAACACATACGTACTATATGATACAACACCCAAACACAGAACAAACAGCTATATTCATCATACAAATGTTTGCCCTGTGTGGGAATCGAACCCACAGCCTACAGCGCAGAAGGCAGAGTTAATACCAACTGAGCTATGAGTTGATGGTGAGTTGATGATTGTCGCGGGGGATTTTTGATAAGAGGGGTAGTGGGGGAATGGCTGATCCGGTCAACTCAAAAGTTTGAACATGCAGCGATTACTTGTATATTAATACTCATCACTGGTTGATGAATATTAATATAATCGTATAAATACGAGGATTATTTTGAAACTAAGGTAGTTTTTGATAAATAGGGGTGTTAAGTGAGACGAGAAGATTTTTGGCTTGTGGGGTGTCGTTTGAACAGTAGGTACCTGTACCTACTGCCTAGCCTACCAACTCGTAGCCGTGCATCGCTTTTTTCATACAAAAGACATGAACGCGCTAAACTGTTACATTCATTACTGCAGTAAACTTACTACAAGTTGAAAGTCGCGCTCCCACAAGCTCTGTTTCAATTCTGTTGCAAAAATACCATAGAACATACTACAATGTTCTACACTAACATGCAGGTAGGTAGCTAAGCCTTCAAATTGAGATCATTTGGATTTTAAACCGGTATTATCTAATTTCGATTTGCATTTCTAGTTCGCTCTACCTGCTTTAATCAAGAACGGGTTCGATTTGTGTATTTTTTATCAAACAAGAATATGAGAATTATTTGATAACCGTGACGCAGGCAAAGGATTAGTTGAGCTTGTAAGTTCTTGGTTCTTAGATCTCTATTGATATGGAAAGAGTACAGTCGAGCTGAAATTGTTATCATCATCTAGGTTATCTACATGATGATAGGCAGGTAGGTACTCAAGCTTAATAATTCAATTCAATTTATTTATTCACGAACAATTTCACAAATCCTATTTGAATGTTCATTATAATAAAATTAAATTAAAATAAGTTGATAAGAAATGAAAGTCAAACATATTAATTACTAATAAAATGTCAAAATTAGTTACCTAAATATTTACAACAATGATGTCACCCTAGTGTGCACCAAACTCATTCACTGAATAGTAGCACCCCTCCAGCAGAAGCTTCTTTAACTTTATTTTTAGTTTTAAATAAATTAGGACTATCGATCACTTTCATATGTAGGGGTAAGAGATTAAAAAGTGTAATAGCTTGGTACCTGCAGCCATGCATTGCTACCTTTAACTTGGGATACATTGGACACATTATATCTTTCCTTCTTGTGTTTAGTCTAAAGGCTTGTGCTGATTCGTATTTGTGAAGATGCCGAGCGATGTCCATGAGGACACTAATATATAGAGACTAGGAAGGGTTACAATACATAGTACTTATCTTACATTTCTCCCTACATTAATTAATCGTTCGTATGACCCTCTTTTGAAATACAAAACCCTTGTCAATATTGTATTGGTATTACCCCAGAAATTGGCACAATATATCTGAATTTCGACTCTACTAAAGCATTGTATACCGATTTGAGCTGGTCAAGAATTATTTCTACTCTTAATCTCCTCAATGCGTAACAAGCTTAACTAATCATGTTTTCAGGTTCTTACAATTTAAAAATGCATCAACTCCTATAAATTTAATACATTTTTCAAATTTCACTTTCATACCGCTATTACATACATCGATTGTTTCATGATTTCGTGTCGTGAGTTTTACTAATATTTTGATGAGTACAAGAGAGTGAATAAGAGGTGCGTATCGTGACGCACTTGTTTCTATAAGTCATTCGTTGGTAGTAGTTGGAGTAGGTGAGGTACCATTGCTTAATACTTACCGGTTATTATAACTCTAAGCCCGTGACAAAAGTGCCATACATTTTGAAAATAGTATGGGAGTTACTTCTTAAAATGAACTCACACGAAAATTAATTTAAGAACTGGGACAGATTTCTTAAACTGTACCCACACTCAGATTTTTTCTAGTTGACGAAATATCATATCCCTACATAGAATGCCTTCTCACCTACTCGCAAGTACAATGGTGCCAGCCACTTACACAACAGTAAGTAACTGATTACCACATGATAACCAAATGTAACAATAGGTATGAATTTGGGTGGTATTAGGATGGCTATGGCTTTCGCCAGATACAGCCAGAAACATAATTATTATTTCAAAATATGAGCCTATCTATACAGTATTTTTCAAATTCTGTTTAAGAATATGATATGTAAAAAAAACTTCCACAAAACTGATCAATCAATTCGGTACATAAAATAACACTAGGTTCGTTGTTATGTTACTATAATTATGTTATATATCTACACTTTTTTACGTATTCTAACATTTTGGTTATAAATATAAATAAATAATATTACAGGACGTTAATTTCACACGTCATCCTTAGGTACATACTCAAACCTCAGTTGGTCTTTTCGCGACGTTTATTAAATAATTTGATGTAGATAACAAAATAAATTCCACACAAAATTATTGTGTAAAGTGCCATTTTCTTGCTGACTGTACATTTAAAAAAAAATCGGTTGCAAATAGATGTACGTTCTAAAGTGAGGGCTTATCTTTTATTATGAACCTACACTGCTTGGAAGAGGTCTCCTCAAGTCCCTGTAGTGTAGTGGCCTCTCTTCTTGGCATTGGCGAGTTATTATAAAAATCCCCATGCTTACCTTGGTCAAACAGGGCGGCGGCCACAACCTCTAAAAGCATTCTTGTTTCAACTTTAATCTACCCAACTACCTCAGAAGGAGGGTTATTCATTGTATGGACATGACTATTTTATTGTCACGTTGCGCCGCCGCCGCCGCCCCCGGCTTGATGGATAAGGGGTGTCAACATTTTTATGGGGGATTAAAAAAGTTTTATAACAATATTGATGTTAAATGAAAGAACATGCTGATTGTAGAAAATAATGTATTTCTACTATTAATATTTGATAAGTCCGTATTCTCGTAAATCATAAAGTTAAATACTATGCCGTCGGGTTTTGTTTTATTCAAACATTCTAGTACCTACTATCTGCCCAGAATAGAAAAAACGAGTCGGTTTAGTATTAGGAAACATATTGTTATTAATTGAATAGGTAAAGAAAAAACAATACTATCAAAATTATAAATCTTGATTATTTAACATTATTCTATCAAAATGTCGTGTACAATCCTTTCTTACTAACCCAACTCTTCAACAGAAATCTATGGTAAAATTTTCAGTTCTCTTTTTGGATTTGGTTTGATTGACAAGCAACTCAACAAAACGTTTACCTAGCTGAATACATGACTTATTATAGACTGTAAGTTTTTGTAATGTTTAAAATTTAAGTAGGTAATCAAATATTTAATACGTAAAGCGAAAACTTCAGAGCACGGAGGAGTGTGAGGTTTGGCATAGGTACATAGCTATAGTTTATATGAAGGAGTGCAGTATTCTATCTCGTTTTTACAGTCGGTATCGACCACTGGGCGCCCAGTTGAAAAAAAAAAATACAACGTGGATTTAAAATAAAACAGGCGACCAGTGCAAACCTTCGATGGGCTGTACATTTTTTTGTGTGAAAATACTCACTGTGTAATTTATAATGTATAGGCGAGGTGAGAGCAGACAAAAGCTCGCGAATTCCAGAAAAAGTGAACCGATTCTCTGACAAGGCAAGGTGAACAACAGGTTCAGTACCTATCGCCTTTTAGCCTGGAGCACTGACACTCGGTCAAAGCCCTACGCCGCCGGTCGGCTCGATACTTACGAAATGATTCCTTCAGTGCTGCTAACTTCAGATTTGCCGCCAATAAGTATCCCAGGACAATATATCAGGTTGCTTTTTCATAGTCACTCGCGCGGTAAAAGCCGGCCTCCATGCGTGCGGGCGGCGCAGGGTCTTACAACAAACTAAGCGAATTTCTGGGTGATCGCGATGCGTGACGGGCGCACGTGTTCGATGCGCGGGCGCAGCGTATCTCGTCTCAACTGTACCACATTACATATCACACTATAACATATTCCGTTCGAAGAGGTTACACTCACACTGGTGGTGAAGTACTGGCCTGGCACCACTGGCAGTACTACACATTGTTGGAATTGCCGAAATATCAGGACCATTTTCATGGTTCTATCATATTATTTCTTATCTCTTGGCAAAAGTAGTAGGTAATGCACACAAATTTGTCATTTTGGCTTCCCATAGGAGGCCAGTATAATGCAAACTGGGCATACCTGCCATTTAGGTTTTAAGGTGCGATTAAAACGTAGTTAAGTAAGTACCTAGTGATTGTAATATTATCTAGGTAATACTCATAAAAATAAATCGAAAGGTCGCACCCAAACCTTTCGATTATTTTTTATTAGTAATACCTACAATGGACGAAATATATTTTGTCCATAATCTATAAATAGTACAAATACAATATATAATAAGGTCTAGTGGTTCGCCTACCGGTGTCAGATCCAGAGGTCCCGGGTTCGATCCCCAGGGGGAGTACAATATTGTGCTTGGTTTGGTTGGTGGTAGGTCTTTGTTTAAGTCTGTCTGGCTAGCTACCACCATCTTACCTAATTCTGTCACCATAACAACAATTCTTAAATCGTTGCGTTCTGGCATTAGAGGTAAGATAGCCATTTCCTCAGTTTGTTGAGGATTCCGGGTTATGTGCGCCTCCATCTTCGGCCTTATCTCAACTTGTAACCAGGTCAGATGAAGGCCAAGTGCTTACCCGTAGTATAATTACAAAAAAACCCAAACATTTGTCGTAGGTCGTAGCAAGCCGCCGCCGCCGCTTTGCATACAAAAGACATAAACGCGCTTCTCTCTCTTTCGTTTTGCCATTTTTCAGATTCCAGGAAAGTTCTCAGACATCCGTTCGTGCAGGCGTCGAGTCGTCGGCAACATACATCACATCACACTGGACATAGCATACAATACCTACTATCAAGTATACATAGTATACGGCCTAGATATACGTAAGTAAGAAGAAGACGCTATTGTTGCATCTTATTTAGATTAGCATACTCAAATGCAAAAATAAGAATACACGTTAGTTTTTACTAAAATTGCATTGAAATCGAAGCAAACGCCATGCTGATCTTCAAGTCTCAAACCACCAGCCTCTAAGTATAAGTAGGTACGTACCTATCTGCCTACTGATGCAACTGTGGACGTTAACGGCTACCAGGAAACCGCAACAACACAACATACATATACACAAACCATCTCTTGCGTTGTAATTTTAATCCTAAAGATAGGTACAAGTACGTAACCGACTGCAGACAGCAGTAGCTGGCGTCAGCGACAAGAAACAATGCTGGTTCCTATATGGTTATGTATTGAATTTGTATGAAGCGGTATCGCCGCGCCCGCTGCTGCTCTCCGCAGTCGGCTACGAACTTGTACCTTAAGAGTCTATGATATGTGAAATGGCTTAGCTTCAGCGATCATATCTTCCACAATACTGTACCATTGACTTTTAAATTAATATATGTTATAGTTCAGGATATGCTAGCACGCTTGTGTTTCGAAAACACGATTACATCAAATTTTCACGACAGAAAAAAAATCCAAAGTAAATACGCCCAAATAGGGCTTGACACTTTGTACATTAAATAAACACAGTATACAGCAGACGGTCTGATTTTCAAAATTCATATTTTTTTTGCCATGAAAAACAAAACGTAGAACTACGCGCCTATTTCTGTCATCTGGTGGTCATAAGCGCCGTGGTTGAGCGCACAGCAATGTCACCTTTATTATTACTACTATTACATCTTAGTTCGAAACTAGAATGAAGTTGCGTTGAGTTGCTAATCTGAGGTACAATAGCCCGTTAAGGCTAACCGTGACTATAATCAATTGATGGCACCCCCTGGGCATCAGAGCAGAGGTTAGCGTACACTATTCGGCAGAGTTAAGGCACAGATATATAAGTAGACTCATGCACCCCGCATTGAGGTGCTTTCAGTATTCTGTTTGTAGACTAAATACACCCAGATGATTTAAGCCAGGTGGATTATTTCTAATAAACCGCTTTTCTGTGTTCAACACACATCAGAAGCGAGATCTAATCAATCTGATGAGGCGGCTTGCGGCTTGCGGCTTGCGGTGACGACATGCGCAATGTTTTTCAGTAAGTCAGGCCGCAGCTTTCCCGTTCCGCTTCGGCGATCCGAGATATTGAGTGAGCATTTCTTGATGCGTCTGTCATTAGGTTCGTGATATTGATGCACATACTGTTACAAATTTGGAGATAAGTGGCTCTGACTTCATGGAACACTTCATTATTGGCCACTTATGAGATAATCTCAAGTTTTTATAAAATTACTATTCAATCTACAGAATGTATCTGACGTTATTATACATGCTTATAGTCAGAGGGACTGATCGCAAGATAAAAACATTAAAAAAAACTCGTGTTTCACCTGCCAGCAATTGTTCAGATTTTTGACCAACTTGTCAAAATTGAGGAAGGTTTTCAATGAAATAGATTTTATTTTTTTATTGATGATAGCCAAGCGTTTGACCACCAACTCACTTGAAAAACAAGTAAAGATGTGGCCTAAGATGGAGCACGTTTGTCTAAAAGGAACCTGTTCACTCTGGACTTGAAGACTCCAAGATTGGTGTGCCGGAAAACAGACGAGGGCAAGATGAATTGTAACCGTACCTCTAACTAAGCAAGACAACATGTTTCTTTAGAGGTAGCTGCCAGCCGCTCACACCGTCGTCGTATTGACGGTGAGAACATACGTAAGTACCTATAGGTATACCTACCACTTTCAGCACACGATAAAAAGTAGGTTACCTCATTCGCTCAAGCACAGCATTGGAAACTAGCAAAACATTAATGAGCGATCACAAGACACAAAGTACTTTGTTATGTGTATGCGAGGATCCATGTAGCTCATTACATACGAGTACCTATACCTAGGTCTCATAAACTTAGTTAAAGAGAAGTTCATCAAATAAAACGGTTGGTATGATTGGTTGAACAATATTTTTATTTTAGAGACTTCAAGAGAACACAATTTTATAGAACTTAGCAAAACTAGGCAAAAACACGTTCAAATCTATTGAGGCGAATCTTAAACAAAGGCGTTTTTTAAATGTGGTCAACTGGCCTGCGTCTTAGATTTGGAGAAGGCGAGATGTCCTAAACTTACCATAACCTACAGACCGTTACATTTTGAGATCAATTCAACTGGTAGGTATCATCGTGAATCATTGTGAAACACCTCTGTGCAAATCTACTGTCAAAGAAAAAATAATACAAGTAAATAGCAAGATGTTTAAGTAGGTACTTCATGTGGGTAAAACAATGTGCAGAGGATCAAAAGTGCAATGAAGCTACAGATTCTATTGCAGAGACCAAAAATAAACCATCTTGGAAACTATCTACCTCTATAACAATTTTTAAAAAGACGTTGTAACAAAGCAACCTATGAATATTTACATAAACATCGGTATTTTTCAGCCTTCTACACATTGTGGGTGAATGTTAATTGTTATTAGCTTGGCTATCTTATCAATTTAAGTAATGTACCTATCTTTGTGTGTTTACACTCAACGGGACCCCGTTGGTAGGTCAGGATTTTAGTTTTAAATCTGTTCTTATTCATACTATTTAAAGACTGAATTGGTTCCATCGAAATAAATGCTTCCAAAGCCGATCTACAGCCAGCGGGACACATTCTGATGATTCCAAATATCAGTTATACTCGTAGAACCAAATTAGGAAATTCCCTATAAGCTCTATGGAGTCACACTGCCTCGGTTGTTGGCCGAACGGAGAAAGATAGAGAATTTGACATAACTAGGTACTATGGAGTTTCTATCACAGATCTCTAGCAGGACAACCAATCGAAGATAGTACATTGCTTAGGTACTCATATCGGCTATCAACCAGCAAACTTTAAGATGCAATCTTCTCTGCCTTACTACCTCCCTGGATTCCAAGATTTGAATTCAAACGATTAAACTAGTTAATAGGATGTACTTAGCGGCTCAGAAGTACTTACTTAAGTACGTAATAATAAACAAACCGCACTCAGAGGCGTCCCTTACTTTAACCTCCATTCGTAATTTTACATGGATTTTTCAAAATTCAACAACTGTATGAAACGATCACCCCGTAGCAATAACCACCAATCCATCCCGGTCGATCCCTCGTGCAACAACCGCATCCCAATATACAAATCGCGGACAGTCTTATCCAAAACCTTGTGAAACATTTCAACGTAAGTCGAGCTGCGTACCGAGCGAGCCAACGATCGTTCGTTGGATGGTGCGAGCGAGACAGCCTCATTATATCTCAAAAAGAGCGAGAGACACATTTTCAGGCATTCGTGTGTACCGATGCTGCGTTTATCTACGCTTTAGGTTTGTACTTCAGGTCATGTCGGTCTTCGTCGTCACTGTGTTCCTCCTGAAGCAGCAAGCTGTCTGGGGGCCCCCTCGGAGGGGCCCGTGAGTTCCCCGACTTCTTGGAGCCCCCACGACTAAACATTCGCGATAGCTGCGCGAATTTCTTGCGAGACACTGAAATACATTAATGTGGTCACATTCAATATGTTAATGTGTTCTTAGAATCTTCGGAATCGACGTTTTCTTTATTTAATTGTAAGACTGGGAGCTGCTTGTCTATCTCACCCTCACCAGATTCTCATGTTATGATAAGGCCGAAGGTGGAAGCGCACTTCACCCGGAATCCTCAACAAACTGAGGAACTGGCTATCTTACCTCTAAATGTCGGAACACGACCATTTAAGAATTGTTGCTATGACGACAGAATTAGGTAAGATGGTGGTAGCTAGCCAGGCGGACTTGAAACAAAATCCTCCACCAACCAAACCAAGCACTATTTGTACTACTCCTCCTATGGGGATTGAACCCGAGACCTCTTGATCTAATACCGGTGGGCGAACCACTAGACCACAGAGGCGGTAAAATATACTCTATAGTTATAGTGAAGGATAAGTTACATACTTTTGCCCATATTTTTAAGTCGATCCTTGAAATCAGCCTCGTCGTCGTGGTTCTTAGTTTTGTGTTCCTGCTCGCTGTCAAGAGCCGCCATGAACTCCTGGTTCCATCGCAGCTCCGCCATAAACTCCTCGTTCTGGAGCAGCGCCGCGATTCTGTCGTCATCCATATCAAGGCTGAGATCGATCCTCGCGTCAGTGCCGGGAGGGATCCTGAGGAACATCGGAGGGAGCGGTCCGAGCAGATGTGGCACCCATTTTTTCCGAATCGCGAGAGGAACTGAGTCGTCATCCATATCTCTGTAAAATACGGACTTGGTTAATGGTAACGATTATAGCCTTTCCCCTTTACATATGAGCCTCCAAAGCTAGTGGGTTTGACTATAAGTGCCAGCTCCAACACAGTCCTGAGAATGATCGCTGGTAGAGTGGACTACCTTACAAGGCGTTGTTGCGAGCGACACCTGCCCAGCAATTATTCTTGTAGTTTTTAAATAATGTTTATATTTAAACCTATATGAGTTTTATGGGCATGCTCGAAATAAATGAATTATTATTGTTATAAGTAATCTCTAGGTACTCTTAGTAGGCTGGAAGGAAATCGCAGTGGAAGTAAGTATAAGTTTGTACGTGCTCATTGGATACTCAACAACGAGTGATCTATAGGTGTGGCGGTGGCGACAGTTACCTGTCCCCTAGAATAGAACAACCAACAAAGTAAACACTAACCTAGGCATTGAGTGCCCTGACAGACAATAGCCAACGATCAAGCTCCACTTGTTTTCAAGGTGAGGTGCATAGTATGCTAACCAGGACGCGACGCCGCCGCCGCCGCCGCAATCAAAACTCGATTTTGTGTCGCTTTTGTTCATCCTTTGTAGTCTTTTAGACTCTACCATCCTAGGCGATTAGGCTAACATAGGTGCCAGGAGAGAGAGCTAGGTGAGAGAGATGGAGATTATGAGAGAGACGGTATAAATATGTACTTACTCGCATGTAGGCGAGTGAAACGGATGAGCAGATCATTTTTCTATTTCGGTGAAGACAAAACACCCAAGTTTAATGTAGCTACCTAGGTATAACTACCTACCCCAAAAGTTCGATCACATAATAAGTAACATATGTTTATAAGCCCTATTATACATACTTAGTATGTACCTCTCAAAGACTATTACGAGAATGTAAATCTAGCCATGCTAACCTTTTGATAAAGAACACGTAGTAGTAGACATAATACGGGTTAAGTATCTTGTCTGTGTGTATACGTACCTACACAGAAATATCCACCTCACATAGACGGCTGGTAATGTGCAGTTCATAAATTCATTAGACTTGTCTCGTTACTATGTACTGTTTGTCGATGCCATTTGTTGTGTCTCCTCGGTTCGTTCGTACGCTCAGTTTTCTAGAAACCTCCGAGCTCCAGACACCCATGCAGACACATGTAGGTACCATGCAGAGGCGTCTGTCGTCATGGATGTACTCACACAAGTGCCGTAGTATCGTTATCGGGCGCGCTGCCCCGGACGCGGCGCTCCCGCCGCCTCGCCGGGGAACAGCCCTCCACCAGCTCCATCTCCTGGCGGAGCCGCTCGTTCTGGTTGTCGGTGCTCATCGCCAGCAACTGGTCGATGGTCGCGTCCACGGCGCCCTGGTTCGCTCGCAGCACCGCCTCGATCACGTCGTCGTCCATATCCGGGAACATGGTCTTGAAGTCGGTCATCGCTTGCGTGAACTCCAACTGCTTGATGGAGGCGGAGGCGGCGGCCGCGGCCGGGGCTCCCTCGCCGGCGCGGAGCATGGCGCTACGTTACCACGGCAGCTGGGTGCGCGAAGGTCGCGTCGCCTCGGGTCTGGGTCTGACCCATCCCGCCGCGTCACTGTACGCAGCGTTGGCGCCGTGCACCCGCCGCCGATACCATGATGTGCAATTTTCACTTTCGTAGTGATGTGTGTGTACGTATGACGGCGCAGGCGCGAGTCGGGAGTCGATACCTAGGTACGTAGCGAGGGTCCCGCGACCGCGACGCGCATGTGCCGACTGTTTGTCTATTCCGTACTCTATATTCCGAATGTGACCTTTCAGAGTTGCGTTTTGCATCCCTACCTACCTATACCTACTGTACATTGACATAACAACGCTGGCTGCCTCATCGCTGCAGTTATGTAAAGGTTGGAGGCGTGAAATGGCCTACTTTGTACTATGTGCGTACACCTAGGTACCTACTAGTTATTCGTCTAGCTAAATGTTATCATTTTAATAATAGAAAAACTGTATACTATTTTAACCGACTCTGTGGTCTAGTGGTTCGCCCACCGCCGGTGTCAGATCCAGAGATCCCGGGTTCGATACCCAGGCGAGTACAATATTGTGCTTGGTTTGGTTGGACTTTGTTTAAGTCCGCCTGGCGAGGTACAATACCTAAGTCTATCGCCATAACAACACAAAATTGTTGTTTCAGCATCTATTTTGTAACATTAATTTTCAATGAGAGACTAAGGATCCCCGAGGAACAGAAGCGCAACTTTTCTAAACGTGTAATGTCAGCCTCCAGGCAGCATTTCTGTTACAGTTCCAGGGTTTGCGTCCGGTAAAATTACGGACACGTGAGGCGTAGCGCCTTTATGCCTCAAGTTAACGGGCGCAATGCAGTTCCATGTCGGTCATGTTCCTCATGGATGTGACCTACGCAGTAAGGCTTTGTTATAGGCAAGAGATGCACTTAACATCATGTGGGCTACTTGCTTGTCCCGTCTTCAAATAGTATAAAGAAATAAAAAATACCTAACATAAGCCTGACCCAAACGACGCCTCCTCCATCCAAAGACTCCCCACGACACCTTATTCAAAATAAAAAAGGTTTTAAAAAATGTAGGTGTGTAGTATGATTTATTTGAAGATAGCTTACATAAATAAGGTACAGTTTATATTTTGAATGTACAACCCACTCAATGACATAGACACTAAAACAAACACCATTAATTTCTAAAATGTATTTACTGGTACTACCAAAAACGTGTGGTACTTACACATATACATACTCTACTCGGGTAGATACAAAAAGGAAAAGTACATACGTTAATTCAAGTATAAGCCGATGTACAGAACGCTTCATTGCTAGACTCAATTTTAAAATCAACATTTTACATTAATTATAGCTAGAAAGAAAATACTTTAATGGCACCGTGAAGGTAGTATTTTAAAGATTGCTCAGATTATGTAAAGTGTCAAGAAAGTGTCACTCAAACAAGCCAGTTACATCACTACGACATATGGAAAGAGAAGAACTACTACAAACTCTGTAACCAACACTCTGACGATATACTTTAGTGATTTAATGCAAGATTAAGTTACAAGAGCAATCATTACGGAAAAGTCCTTAGAATATTTAATTATATAATGATAAAAATATATGAAATCTTAAAACGTACACAAAGTTAGGAATGAAAGCGAAATAGATTAATTTACTTCGTAACTATAGTAAATCTAGATGAAAAGCATTGAAGATAAAATATGAAGGTATTGCTTTTGCATACTTTGACATAGCTTCTACTTACAAATACTATGTAAATAATAAGCGGACGGTTTTCTAATATCGAGAACTAGGTTTTACATTTTTGATGAAAAAATATATTAAAATTGAATGTACAAGCCCCAATAGACATTTCAAGCCCCATAAAGAGATAAAAGAGAATTCCTTTGTGTCAGCTCACCTTTTATTTACTTTTTGTAATTCTCGATTCACAATTTATAAACAAACAAGACGTAAATAGCGATTTACTAGGTATATTACTTCTAACATACCTAATTATGAATTAAATACAACAATATATCACGATACGAAAATAGTGGCGACAAAATATTGAAATAAAAAAATCCTTATCTTAAAAATATATATGCCGTGACATTGCTATACTAATAATAGAAGATAATATGACCCCGAGATAGTTCGTTCAAAATTTATTAACTGATTTATATTGTTTTAAATACTTTCTCCACTAACGAACACACAAATTTAGGTCAAACTCGAGACATAACTATATTTTATGAAATAAACCGTTACAATATAAAATAAATTGATTTGAAAATATACTCAATGGTTGTAAATAGAGAAAATAAATAATATTTTCCGTTTGAACTTATGGTAACTAACTTTTATACTTGACATAAAATAAGTAAATAGGAACGTTCAGGGCGCATTACCTTGAAGCGAACAGCAAGCAGCACGGCACATTTACGACAACTATTTATATGTCATACTTAGTCAGGTCGACATTGTACCCTAGCTAGGTAGCATGTAGATACGATTCTGTCAATCTGACAGGCAGGGCTGTTCCTTCACAAGAATGCACCCTTCAAACTGGAGTACGTGAATCTATCATTTTTGACTCGAATAAATAATTTTTCGTCGAACTGGATAACCATAGACTTTATGGGGCGAATAGACTTAGATTTTGATTAAAAAAAGATACAAAAATAAATGGTGGATGAAGTCTGTGAGTGATGAGATTCATACGAGGGCCTGCGAACCGCCGCGGGGCGGGACGCTCTGCGAAAGGACCACCATGGTGTCGGTGGTGGGCGGCGGCTGAGGCTCGCTCGGCGTGTCCGGCTGCGAACAAAGTAACGATACATGTGGTAAGCTAATGAGACAGTTCGTTGTGTTCTTTAAACATGACGGTTGATAGGAGTCAGACAAAGAAGAAAACATGTTTTGTCGACCCGTGTCACGTGGGATGAGAGTATGACAAATGGTGAATGTATTTTAAACATGGCTGCGCCAGACTTCCGCTTCATTGTAAGGAAGGTTTTAACCGCGTCTGTGGTCTTGTGGTTCGCCCCCCGGTGCCAGACTCAGAGGCCCCGGTTTCAATCGCCAGGGGGAGCAATATTGTGCTTGGTTTGGTTGGTGGTAGGATTTTATTTAAGTCCCGCTGGCTAGCTACCACCATCTTACCTAAGTCTGTCGCCATAACAACAATTTTAAATTGTCGTGTTCCGGCATTTAGACGTAAAATAGCCAGTTCCGCAGTTTGGGTGAATTGCGCTTCCACCTTCGGCCTTATCAAAACTTGAAATTCAGGAGAGATGAAAGCCAAGCAAATCCCCGTCGTACAATAATATATGCAGTGTCTAGAAGTGTAAGACCCTACAGCAGAGTGCTGTAGTGTAGTGGTGACTTACAATAGTGGTGAGCGCGGGGTCGGCGTGTGACATGAGCGTGGCGGCGCGGTACGAGGGGGGCGGCGTCTGTTTGACCGCCTCCTCGTAGTCCGGCAGCAGACTGCTGTAGTCGGGCGCCGCGGACGTGAGGTAGGGCGGCGCGGGTCCGGCCGACATCAGCCCCTCGCTGGAGATCACGAAGGGGGTGAGGGAGTGGAGCGTCGCCGCGCGCCACGTGCAGTACTTGTAGCAACGCCACACCACGCTGATGCAGTAGCCCTGGCACGCCAATACAAGTTTAGCAAACTTCTTTCAAAAAAATTGTTTACATAAATTGTGATGATCTTTTAAATATTACAGGACATTCATTAATTTCATACAGCTTCATGTAGTTCTAAACTAAGCAAAGCTTGTAGCATGGGTAACATGCTGCCATTCTGTTTCAGTACGTCTTTGAAGCCTGGTAAGTGTTCTGTGATTTATTATATGATTTCGACTGCGTAGATCATGACACCTGAAACTCAAAGCCTAAACACTATGTAATTCAGAATCCGGCAATAAACCTCACACTTTTTTACCTATCGAATAGCATTCAAAAATGAACATTAACGGTAGCAGATCTTCGGGAACATCCACTAGCATAGGTTTACCACAAGGGTCAATCTCGGGGCCTTTTTTGTTTCTAGTCTATGTGATATTGTATTGTTTGCAGAAGATACTTCATTAATATTTAGAGTCCAAAGGGCTAAAGATAATAATGATCGAGTAAATGGTTTTACAGCTAAGAGTTCTTGATTTGTTACGGTTAATAGCCTAGTATTAAATAAGAAAAAAACATTATCCTAAATGGGTAATACTTAACTTTTTTGAAGCAACCACAATTGATAAATTAGCTAGCAGATTAAGCTCGGCTGCATACGCTGTACGTACAATAAGGCATCTTACTGATGAAGCCACGGTGAGGTTCGTTTATTTTATTTATCTTCAGAGTCTTATGGCCTATTTTTATAGGGCTGCATTTCCCTATAAAAACATGCCATAAGATACATTGGAAGTATTTTTAGTCTGCAGAAAAGAGCTGTACGGGCAATTTATAAAACGAAAACTCGTGACTCTTTTAGGTAGCTTATTAAAGAGAGGTATTTTTACATTCAGCTTTTAACACAATTATGAAAATCGAATGCACGGTCACAAGAATATTGATAAGTTTAGTAAAGTAGTGAGGTACTTGATTTACACTCCTATTACGGCACATATTTTTTTGGTTATACATTCTTATGACAGCCCAAATACAGAAAAACATCTAAATTAATCACTCAAATGTTTGTCCTGGGTGAGAATCGAAACCAGCCTACAGCGCAGACGGCAGATCTACTACTAACTGAGCTGTTATTGGCGATTTAGATACAGAATAATGCACCTGCCGAATGCAAGCTGTTCTTCGCGAGTCCACGCCTCATCATTAAAGCCCCTATACCTATACTATACATTCCCACATCCACAGAATAAACCAAAGCTTAACATACACCCTTTCTGCGAGTTTCACAAAAAATCCTACTTTAATCGTTTTGTGATCAAGCGTAATCATTGAAATTGACTTTTAAAATTGGATTTGTACTTTAAGTTGACATTTTATAATAATTTATCGAACGACACACAAACATTGAGCTAAATGAATTATCTATCTGGTTAACATTGCAAAGATAGAAATGAGTAAATCTCGATCGGCTTAGTTGGCGTCATGTTGTCCTTGCACTTGTATGACCTCTGTGCACGCGATTTTCCTTTATTGACAGTAAAAAGCGAGGTACACTATAACTTTAACGGATGATCCGCAGATTTATATTGCGTTTGTATAGTCTAAGCATAGTCATCTCAGTTTACTGTCCCGATCATGACCTTACACTTCCATGTGGGTTTCAATGATGGATACTAAAAATTACAAGAGCTATACAAATATTTCTATCGTCAAAGAAAACGAAACGAACGAAAAATAACATTTTCACTTGGAATGGGATAGTACAAAATCAAATGAATTCATGTCTTCTCCCGTTATAGCGTTAGTTATAGGAGATCTTTCATTTTCATAAAAAAAAAAATAGCTCTACTGCATAATTAAGTACTGGAAGAAATCGTGAAAATATGCATGTAAATAAATGAGTACCGAGTTGCAGATACGGTTCAAGAAACATGTTAGGTCGTGGGATCTCCTCAGCATGCGAGAGACGGCGCCACGGCGACGGTTGAAGCGAGTTCAGTACAGAGGCTACCTTGATGAGTACAGCTAACAGGAACACGGAGAGCACGATGAGCGCGAGCACGGGAGCCGGCAGGTCCAGCAGCTCAGCGCGCCACGGCACGCGTCGCGTCTCCGCCACCAGCCGGTGGATGGAGCGCAGGTAGCACATGTACCCGGTCGCCGTCAGTCTGCGCGGTGGTAAACAATCTCTTGACAAACATCTGACACTCAAACACCCATGCGATTCTCACTAAAATATTATTGCTAAATCTAGAGCAGTAGCCCCCGGCGGTGGATGGAGCGCGAATACACGTAGCCGTCATCGTACAGTGGAAAATACAAAAAGTTACAACGGGAGCTGGAGACTCGAGGTGACAACGCGGAACGCACCGTGTGTGTTTCTCTTCTCTTTCAGGTACTTTTTTGAACTTAGATTATTTAAGTGTTCTCTACATATTGTGGTGGGAGTGTGTTTATAAAGCTAAAATGGTTTGGAGAAAAAACATATCTTTTTACCAATCAATTTGATAGATAGAAGCTTCAGCATACTTAATTATTTTACCCAATGAAGCGTTATTTCCTTAGGAAGTCATCTTCAGTATCAGTAGTTAGATAGTTAAGTATCGCGCCTCGCGTAACAATAAAATGATATCGTATTCATACAACAGACATAAATCGCGCAGAATTATGGTGATTGTATAGTTACGTATTATAGATACATTTATTTGTTTGGGATGTTATAGCTACAGTCTGATGGGATAGCGGTAGGCATGCAATGCTATATTATATACAATTATAAGCCATAATCACCAGTCGCATCAGAAGTCCTAGGACTCAGTAGATGATTTGCCGGTAAGGAATTACTGAATTTGATATAAGCTATGACCAAGTTATAAACAATTGTTTTATTTGGCATCTTTAAATTTCACTCAAAATGAAAGAAATTTAAATTTTAAAGGACATTTGGTAAATTGAAATAAAAGTGGATGGTAAAATTTTGAATTTTTTTGATTGATTATTTTATGTAACTTTAAGGGTAAGCAAATATTATGGTATTTGTATTAATTGACTTGGTGAATGGTGAATGAGTTCCCAATACTTGGACACCGGACACAGATACTCTCACTTGACAGATATTTTACTCTTGTGTATGCAACGTGGTAGATGTCCCATTGATATTGTTTCATCAACAGCCCATTGATGTCCACCGTAGGACAGGAACTCTTCCGAAAACCGGAGGCGAATTGGTCATATTGTTTATGGTGTTAATTACCAAAAGTTTAATCTATTAAGTGTAGTAACTTACACAGTGATGGCGAAGTCGAAGATCTGCAGACAGAAGAACGGCAGCAGATGGGCCGGCTTCCCGCGCGACGCCCCGTAGATCAGCATGAGGGTGATGGCCAGGGTACACACTGTAACCAGTGCACCCACATCCACATCATCTAGCACATACATCAATGTTACTACACTACAAGTGCCTATCCTATATCTACACCACGCCGAGATGCAGGGTGTGGCGTTATTGAGACGAAGTCATATTTCTTCAAATATTTACATTAAATCTTTGAGTGAATTACATATGGTTGAGCAAATTAGCCAGTATGTTAGTTATACGTACATATTAACATTAGATGCATGGCTAAACTAAGGCCCTTACAAACATGCATAAGTTTACCTTCATACCATTTAAAATAATTTACATGCTATGTAACATTCCAGCTGCAAGAGATTCATCAAATAGGGTTTACTAGTTATTATTAATGCATTCAACCTACTTAATTATAGTAATGTGCAGCTAATTAAAAATGTTTCTACTCAATATATCTTTATCAGTTTAAATAATAATACAATGCAACACATCTCAAGAGTGTGGTGTGGCTTATCATATGTTTGTCATTGTATAGTTTCTTGTTGATTATCAGAGACCAATTGAATAAATATACTTTGTGTACTGGTTGTATTCTTTTATACACATACAATTGAAATACTGCTAATGAAAACGCCAAGCTTAATCATGGAATTAATACATTTTTAATGTTTATGATAAAGTTTTAAACATATTATTTGAGACACTAAGCTACATTTCCTTTCCTTTAGAACACATTTCATTCTCACCCATTAAGCCGTGAATGATTTACACATAAATAAACACACTTTCAAATTCATAATAAAATATTTCTTTAGATTATATTATTACACTTTTTTATTATACTACAGCACAGGATCTTCAATAGGAATAATAAAATAGATCAAATAAGCACCTAGCTTTGGTTAATATTGTCCAGGTGAACAGTAATTTATAATACTTACTGTAAACAAGTGAGTGGTCTCGAGGTTGGCCTGAGTGCTGTGGGTATGGACTGGGTGGTGCTTCAACATTAGACAATGGAGTCGGCATAGCATTGTTCAGCCGTCCCATGTCACTCCAGTTGGGCCCAGGGGCAGAGTCTTGCTCTAGTTCATTCAGAAGGCGAGGGTCACGCACAATGGCTGCTAGGAACACTAGAGCCACCAGGTGCAACAACTGTAAAACGGACTTTACTAAGCATGCTAGTCATTATAGTTTCTTGTTGTTGTTGTTGATGTTGCTGTTGCTGTTGCTTATTCAAATAGCTTTGGAACAAGACAGTAGTTATACAATGACAGCAAGCTGGTTGTGTACCTAACTGGGAAGGAATTTTTTAAAACAAAATATATACTTCTTTAAACAATCTTTTCAAATCCTTTATCAACTAGTTGAATAAACTAACAAGATTTTAAGCAAATCCATGCGCAAAACCCTCTCATTAGGTACCCAACACAATTTTTTTTTTTTCACCTTTTATGACTTTACATCCCCTAGAGTAGAAGGTGCCATATTCAAGTCATTTTTATTTTATTTAAATTAATAGGACATCATATAGCGTGTAACTAACAGATGATCCAGAGGCTTTAGTATGAGTTTCTGATAGCTAACTGAAACTTTTTTCGTTTTCGTATAGGGTGCTTATTTGCATACATTTGGTTAGCAGAATAGTAAAGCAACTGTAGTTACTTTCAATGTCCGCTAACCGAATGTATGGAAATAAGCACCCTATACGAAAACGAAAATAGTTTCCGTTGGCTGTCAGAAACTCACACTAAGGCCTCTGATGCTTCCATAATACCTCATTTGTCAAATTATGACAGTAGTTTAGAAGTTTTGAGGGATCAGATGAACAAACATACAAAATCATAACCCTCCTTTTTTCGCCTTTACCATAATCAGGTAAAAACATAATCCACCTTCTGAGGCAATCCGATAAAAAAACATTGCATTTTATTAAAACACAACTGCTTGCACAAGAACACTTTTAAGTAAAAATATTGACCAATTAAGGATAATTCTATATGGATAGATGGTTTTACCAAGTGCCATGATCCAATAAGTATGGTGCCAGTGCGGACGTGGAGACAGAACAGACAGCGCCATTCACTGCCGCGTTCGCTCCCCAATTTTGGGCGAAATCTCATCATTTTTCAATCTGCCAAACACAAACAGTAGGTAAAGTAAAGCATATTTAAATAAATAAAAATCCAGAGTAGAATATGTAACCTAAGCACAATAATCACGACCTTAGGTATATTACATTTCTATCATGAGTAAAATACAACAAACAATAGGTACTGTTGTGGTTGTACGTTGCATACACAATCACAGACAACACGTAGGTAGGTATGTTTTTTAGAAAAATACAAGGAAAGCGGTATCATGTAATATTAATAGGGTGGGCAGGTTATTTGCATAGACTATTATAATTATATGATTACATATTGTGGCACGTTATTGTGAGCGATGAATAGATCTAGCTGGTCGCAGTGAGATCCTGTTGTGTTTTGCAGGTGTACATACGACGTACTGTTCTTGATGGACTCGACTTCGCCACATAAAACTGAAGTAGTCTAGAAGCTCGAAGTTCTACGCCTATTCTAGCGTAGTAAATATTACAAACCTTTAATGGCGTAGTCACTTGAAATCATGTATTTCTTGTAAATAAAATTTTACAGAAATTCGCAATTTTCTCTTTTGGATTTATGTCAAACTGTCAAGTCAATTGTCTGTCAAACCAAATTTGCAAAGCAAACAATTTATTACATTTGCTACCAATCAAATGTTCATAAGACACAGATAAAATAGAAAATTCATCCCTTCGCTCCGCGCGACATCGCATCGTCGTCGTCGTCGTCGGTCGCATCGTCGCGTCGCGTGGTGATGTTAATGTTATGAACCACCAATTATGTTTAGGGTTTTTGTGGACCACTGACTGAAATGCATATAGTATAGGTTCATGCTGAAATGAACATGCCAACGAAAGAAGAAGAAGAAGAAGAGGTGAGGTAGGTACATGTAGCATAGTTATGCGACATAATTTTTATTTCAGTTCAGCACACAACCGTACCATAATGATTGATGATTATCGAATAATTACGATAATTTCAGGACAATGTATGACGACACTGGTACACTACAATCTTACGCAGATTGTACGATACTTTCCACTGTGAATATTATGATGCACAATTTGAGAATTGAACTGACAGCCAATAGCCCTATAACATATACGATTGTTTTCTACTGTCAGCACCATCTATTGACTTATTTCTTTCTTAGGAACACAAACATGCCGCCGGCGCCGCTTAATGTCTCAATCATTTCATTAGTTGCTAATAATTCTTAACTTTCTCTAAAAAAAATATAAATAAATAAATAATTGACCGTTACAATATATCATGGGGTTGTTAGCCGAATTCAGGATTCAAAATAATTATTTTTAGGGAAGCCATATTCTGAGGCGCAAAAAATTTAAATTAAACAGAGATAGATGTATTTCTATACCAACTATTCAGTATATCTATAGATATACCTACATGTTAGTTCATAAGTCGCATAATATTATGATAACTATTTTTTTAAATCCGTAAGCCTGTAGAATGAAAAATGAATTCTTCAAGCTAAAACGATGATTTACACATGATATCGGCGAGAAAAATTGCAAAAGTTTAAACACTCAAAGTGGAAGTAAGGTTACCATACCTCAGGACTTGTCCTGAGATCTCTGGATTTTTAGGCTTAGCTCAGGATTGCGGCCGGATTTAAGAAATCTCAGGATTTTTTGATTTTTCAATAACACTATACATTTTTCAGATCTTTTTTTAAAAAGCAAATTATATTATTTTTATTGATTAATTTAAAAATCAAATTTGGTCAAGCTAATTGCACAAATTAAGTCAACACAAAATATATTAAACCTATTCTAATCATCAATTTTACTATAATTATTTTGCGAAGATACCTTATTATGCAATTTTTTGTTTTTTGGCACGGTTCTAACGGCTTCGCATGTTAAACTATTCAAAATAAACTGTGTTAAAAGTAAAGCTCGGACTGAAGACACCGTTAGTCGGTTTCTTTCATTCGACCATTGAACCCCCGTGATAAAATAATATCTTTCTACGTAAGTTTGCACTCTGGGCTGTAATAGCAAATACGTATTGACAAAACGCAATATCTCTAGAAATCTTGATACATCGATGAAAATGGTTGCCCACAACCATTTTCAAGATCATCGGTGTATCAAATTTGCCTTATGTATCAATGTTTGGAGCAGAACATCAAAAACTGCGTCAACTAGTGTTGATATAATTGTACTTAATGCAGCAATTTCATCAAATAATTGCACATCATCTTTTGCGACAGAATTCACAATCTCATCTAAATATCTATAACTCAAAGGTATGACTGACTGACTGACATAGTGATTTTATCAACGCACAGCCCAAACCACTGGACGGATCGGGCTGAAATTTGGCATGCAGGTAGATGTTATGACGTAGGCATCCGCTAAGAAAGGATTTTGATTAATTCTACCCCCAAGGGGATAAAATAGGGGATGAAAGTTTGCATGAAACTTTCTCAATTTTAAACCTATCGGGCTGAGACTTTGCATGCATAAAGCTACTATGAAGAATTTTGAGATTTTGCATTTGTTTTGTTTTATTTAGTAGTTTTAGTTATAGACTTTGTATTTGGCATTTGTTTTATTTTCGTTTGGTTTAAGTATAGGTTTTGTCGGTTAGACTTTTTTAAAATGGCTAAAGAAAATCTGAACGTTAATGGAGAAGTTGAAGAATGTACTGTCGTTTTTAAGTTTTGCAGGCCCTAATTTTTTACACACGCTAAACAAAAGTAAAGCCGCAAAAACTATACCTAATTAATAATAATACTTGTTAACGCGAGCGAAGCCTCGGGCAAAAGCTAGTACTAATATAAAATGCTAACTGACTCACTGATAGCAACGCACAGCCTAAACGGCTAATCGTAGAGACTTGAAATTTAGAGGGTATGTTTGTCTTGATGCAAAAATGAGTGCTAAGAAGGGGATTTTGAAAATTCGTACCCTAAGAGGTTCCAAAAGGGGTTGAAAGTTTTCAGTAAAAGTATCCCTTAACTCTGAAACCGTGCATGATAAAAGGTCAAAATTATCATTATAGATTCCTCATTTGTAAAAAATAAGAACGTGATTCATGATTTTTGGTTTGTTTAATAATTAAAGGGCAGGGGGTCCTTTAATTAGAAAACAAATAAAAAAAAAACATTGTTATTTAACAGAAAAAACGCGATGTACACGTGGTTTCTATAATAACCAGGGTCTTACGATGATGACAGCGGAACTCCTGAATAATACATGGTATAATAGTCGTGCTTATACTTTTTGAAATCGGTATAACGAGGCATTCAACGACAAATGTTTTTTTGTGTGGTGATTATGGCCGAACCCTCCCATTTTTGGAGGAGGCTCTGTCCAATATCCAATAAACCACTACATGAATGGGCTGTTGACGTGACTATATTTACGACCCTTGACTAATGTAACTTGACTACTTGATACACAGTAATCTTCTTATGTATAAAGTCCTGAGTGACTGACTGACTGATTCAACTAGATACATAGCACAGCCTAAGCCGCTGGGTGTACAGACTTGAAATTTCTAGGGCATGTTTGTCTTGGTGTGTTGGAAAAGTTGGGTTGGAAATGCCTGCTAAGAAAGGAATTTTGAAAATTCTTAGGGCTAAAAATGGGGTTCAAAGTTTGGAGTAAAATGTTGTATATTCCTGAAACCACAAATAATAGGCACTTGAAAATTAGTATGTTGGTTGCCCATTGGGCATAAGTTATGGCATATTTACGGTTTTTAATCATTTACAGAAATAAAGGGTGTGGTGTACAATATTCAGACCTGAATAATAATCAACGAAAAAAAAAATAGGGGGTTTCTATACATGAAACGTTTTTATAGATTGTTGTTTTCGACCTGTATAATAACAAAGTTGGTGTGAGTATATAGTGCTTACTTTATGATAAATAAATAAATTAATAATAAAATCTGGCCAAACGTGAGTCAGACTGGCACTAAGACTTCAAAAAGCTTGCATTTTTGTCTTGGAATGTGGGTCAGAACCCTCGGGTCACATGGCGTGTCTGCACACCACGTAGGAGCTAATCGGTCAAATTTATCCAGATATCCAACAAATATGTTTATTTATAATAAAATACTTGCACCTATTCTAAAAATTAATACGCGGACGAAGTCGCGAGTAAAAATTAGTATTTTATAAAATCTCAGGATTTTTCAATGGAAATCAAGCCTTTTCTCCGGACTTTTAAATTTAAATCTGGTTACCCTAAGTGGAAGGGGCCTAGTTTAGGTCTGTGCCATTATGTCGTTATTTTTTTTACGTTACATTTGATTTTTTATCTATTATGGTCACTATGGCAATGGTACGATAAATTTGTTTTGATACAAATAAGTACGAATACGATAATTTTACGGCCCTGGTACGATAGCTGCCTGGCTTCAGGTTGTGAACACTGGTTCATTCAGTTCAGCTAGCTTTCATATTCAGCTCTGTTTTGTTTATGTGGTAATGTGTATGTATTTTATATCATATCAATTATTGTATTTAATTTGCAGTTATAATGGATAAAATACCAGATCAGACCGGGTATTTAGTTCTTACAGAGGACGGTGCGGTCCTCGAGTCTGGTGGTGAATTGGAAAACGACGAAAGAGTTGCTACGATAATAACTGACCTCATCACTCTTTCTAATAAGTGAGCAATGATTTTGTATCCAAAAATAGGTTTCTGATGTCTGAACTATTCATAACAGTATTGTCTATAGTAGCGACCTTGTAATCGTTAAATGATAACGCCCTGTGCGTATCTAAACCATATCTTTCTCTGCTTGCCTTTTTGTTTTGAATACCGAGCGAATCCTCAATACTCAGATGTACAACATGTCGAAATAGGTAGGTAGTAGGTATAAAATCAGTAATGTTAATTCACAATTTATTTACCATAAACCTCTTAACATTTCAGAGTGGATCCCTTGGCATTTGGTCCAAATGAACCATTCAAGAAAATATCTATAACCTATGATGACCATTGGTTTGCTATATGTTTATCAAACAAGAAAATCTATGTTGTAAAGAGAACCATACAACAAACTGGCAGTGAAACTAATGCAATTGTTGTGTAAATAAGTGTTGTGGCCTTCCACAAAATATCCAAGATGGGACGAAACCTGCTTATGAGTAGCCTTGAGAATGCATCATTCAATATACTATTTCAAATCCTGTTTCGCTGTGTCACATTTGTGATCAATGCATGGGTGATTAGAAATGTTGGTCATGAAGTTATAGGTATTATGAATGTTAGATTACTTTTACTGGAGAGCACAATTATATTCTTGAGTAGAGAGCCATTTAACAGAGCATGTCTCGGTCAAAAGGATGAGTTCACCTGGAGTCATCTAATTAATCAGATTTGGCTCTCTGTTCCAATTAGTTGTGCGCTTGCAGCTATTTTTGTGTACATTTGGTTGCACTGGCTACCTCTTGGTCATCCAGAACATGCATTCCAGTATGCTTTTGGATGTTGGAGTGTAGCCTTCTCATGTATTCTGGAACTTTGTGCTGCAAATATGGCACTTGTAGCACAATTATATTGCTTTGTTAAGTTAAAAGTGGCACTGGACACACTGCACATATTTGTAAGAACTCTACTTTTCCTCTCCATTATTATTTATGATCGGTCTCTGGCACTGATAGCATTTTCTATAGCACAGGTTGTCAGTATAGGAACGATAGTGTTGGCTTATTATGTATTTTTCTATTCGTATATTAAGAACAAACCTCTGTATGCTAAAGGTGCTCTCAAAAGTAAATTAGTACCAAACCTTGTTTTGCAGAAATTGTATGCAAATATGGATGATTTCCACTTTAATTCTATGAGAGATTTTTTTCCTAAATACTTAGGGTCATTTAATTCAACATTTAACAAAAAATTGAGCACTCTAACAGTAAGTTTTGCAAAGCAAGGTGTAGTGAAGCAAGTTCTTACTGAAGGAGAAAAATATGTTATGTCTTTGAGCCCTGTTCTTACTTTCAAAGAGCAAGCTATCTATGATGTTGTGAACAATTTAGGGAGCTTAGCAGCGAGGTTTGTTTTCAGGCCAATTGAAGACAGTAGCTATTTCTATTTCACACAAATGGTAAGCAGGGAACTGCCTCTTCAAAAACAAGATCAGAATAAGGTTCACGAATCCTGCACGGTCCTATCACAGGTTTGCAAAACAGTTAGTTCTATTGGATTGATAGTCTTGGTATTTGGGCAGAGTTATGCTCGCACACTATTACTGCTGTATGGGGGAGAGGCATTTATTGCAAGCGGTTTGCCAGTGCAGTTGCTCAAAAGCCATTGCTTAGCAATAGTGCTTCTAGCCATCAATGGTGTGACTGAATGTTACTCATTCGCAACCATGACGAGTGCACAGTTGAACAGTTATAACTACTTGATGGTGGTATTTTCTATAAGTTTCCTGTTTTTATCGTATGCTTTAACTTACATATTTGGACCAGTGGGTTTTATTATATCTAATTGTATAAATATGCTTGCAAGAATAATGCATAGTATACATTTCATCAATGAAAAATATAAGGACACAGGCTATAAGCCGTTAGAGGGACTTCTAGTAGGAAAACAATTTTTACTGACATTATTTGTTGCTGGTGCCATTTGCAAAGTTTCGGAGAACAAATTGGCTAATGATTCAATATTGCTGCACATAGCTATCGGGGCTTTTTGCCTTGCTACAGTCTTGATAGCATGGGGGTATGAAAATAAAGAACTTGTTATGAAAATGTATCAAAAAGTTTTTGATAAAAGCGAAAAAGTTTCGCAAGACTAGCATCCATTTGTTGTTAAGCTATTGTAAGAAAATATCAGATTATTATAGTAGGTATGTGTTTGGGTATGTTACATCTAAAATATTTATAGACATGTTACATTATAACCATTTAATAGATTTATTATTTGTATGTAAACAATATAGGTAAGTATAAGTATGTACTATAATAAACATAACTTACAAGTATGTATGTATGGGTTTTCAAAAAATCCCATTTCTAAATAGGATAAAAGAATATTCCCTTCATTTGTGCTTCACATATACGCTTTACTTCATCTGTAAAAATATAAAATGTTGTACATAACTATTAAAATCCAATAAGTAACTAGAGGTACTTACATATAATATATAACTTAACCATTTTGAAAAAAAAAAAAAAGTCATACTGTCTTTAAGATTATATGTCTAGAGTAAAGCCTCTGAGAGCTCTAGAATTATTTATTATCAAAGTAAATCATTTTTTGTTAACCTGAAGAAATACTTTGTATGCAAATGTAAATAAATTACCTGAGATTTCCTTAAGATTTGCATTTTTCTCCTGAATTATGACATAGAATTCCCTCTCATTTGATGACTTCCCAGTAATCCAATATTCGTCAGGTGTTTTGATTACAATTTCACCATAATTTCCGAGACTGAAATTAAAATGAATCACTTTACCTTTGCTAACTGCACTAACTGCTACATGTATGGCTACTGGTACACTACATACCAGTACCAGCTGACCATACCCATCGCCAGGGTGGCCAATTTTTTAGGATATTTCCTATAGGTAAATGTATATATTATTGACCTATGTGGCATGTATTTAAATTATCATTTTAATTTTGCAAAAAGAGCAATCAAAAAGATATACCTAATTGTCATCTTTTTGAATGATAGATCCTCTTTCTCTCAGAAAATAAATAAATCAAATCAATAGCTTTTTTTTTCTGTTTGAGCTACGCAAATAAGTGGTACCTAGATGTAAAAATGGGTACACTGCAAGTAAAAAAGCAAAGTATTAGTAAAAAAAAAAAACCTAACAACCTACTGACTTAGACCTATTCCGCCCTTTGCCTAGATCCTTATCTTGAGGCCGTGCGTAATTCAAAGACCAATATGTAATTCATAAAAATAGGGATTCAATTTTAATTGAGTTTTGTAAACGTTTATTTAAAATAAGTGCACATTTACAAATATCAATTAGATTCTTGAGGATCAAATAATATTGTCCCAAGATCAAAATAAATAAAAGTATGTAGGTACCTACCTACCATAAACTGATTTCCCTGACATCACCTTACTATTTACCTATACCTACTTAGATAATCTATGTAATAATTATTGATTATGGGCTGAATGCCGACGCGCCGCCGTGCGACTCTGAAGTTGTGGATTTAATTAAGAGTATGGATAGGTACGTGAAATGGCTTAGCTTCAGCGATCATATCTTCCACAATACTGATATCATTTACTTTGAAATTAATATATGATATAGTTCAGGATTGATGCTAGAACGCTAGTGTTTCGAAAGTACGATTACATAAATTTTTCTCTACAGAAAAAAAAACCGAAGTTGATTTGTACTAACAATTTTCGATATTCAATAAATACGCCCAATTAGGCCTAGTAAATAAACACAGTATACAGTAGGTAGACGGTCTGTGTTGTAGATTTTCAAAATTCATATTTGTTTTACCGAAAAAAAAAAAAAATTAGTACGAATACGCGCATATTTCTGTCATCTGCCGTGCTACTTACTCAACAAACCGATTGCGATATATTCGAAACGATACGATAGTCTTCCGAATAATCGGATACAATGGTACTCTGCAAAACATCGAATTTAATCATCGTCTGACGAAAGTCGTATCGAATGCTCGGAAGAATGACAACAAAATGCATGGCATGGATAAAAATATTTTGGCACAAATCTCTGCTTCATTGTCTAGATGTCCGTTTTATGTCATAGTTTGTTGACTTTGATATTTTTTTAGACTGATATGATGATGCTTAATTTTTTATTCTTTATGGTCAACTCACCAGCCAGCGGGCGTCACCGTTTTAAGCTACAGTTACCATAGGTTAGTAGGTACCGATGATATAAATTTGGTGTAGTTTACTAGCGTGTGCGACATGGTGTAAAATAGCATCGATCGATTGCGCGGAAGTACCTACGGAAAGGGTGACGTGTTAACATGAGCTGCACGTGAACACTTGATCATCAACGTTGGACGTCTTGTTAGATTTCCTTGACCCTGCATAGGGAACAAGCAAGGCATCTGCTAAGGGCATCTGGCCGCACTAGAGCAAGGAGGTTATTGCAAGATTAGACTCAACTCCCTAATCGGCAGTGTTAATACTGTCAAGCAGTAGCAAAAAGTAGGTAGTATGTTACTTACCTATACCTACCGTCTACTTACCTACCTACGTAGTTTTCATATGATAGAAAACATTGTCTGAAACCAATTTCATATACATTGTTATTGGATTCAATAAACTCACCACCATTTTTAACTTTTTAAGTTGTATGTAACCCAAAGCAATGTAGGTAAGTACCTAAGTAGTTAACATAAACACTGTACCTAGGGACCTCCTACAGAAGTAATTTGATTAGCAGGCAGGTACCTAAGTTGACATAAACATTGTAGGTACATATTATACCTACTACTTAAATAATTTGATTTAACTCTCTTCTTTCATGTTCTACATGTATAGGTTTATGTACATTCTTGTTTTAGGTAGAATCACTGTTAAAAATAGAAACGATAACGTACACGATAGCAAACTATGTGTCGTTACAATGTTCTTCGAGTTCGGTCGAATTGACGGCTATTATTTGTCTAATTCAAATCATCGTATCGTTTTTGGTGCTAGAGTACCATTTTAGCATCGATTGTCGAAAATAATGTCGGACGATCTATCGTTCAAACGATTCTCAAAACGATGTCACTAAGAGTACCTTTTGCACGATAATTGTCCCGATATATCGTTTATCGGTTTGTAGGGTAAGGGCCCTGGTGGTCATAAGCGCCGTGGTAGAACGCACAGCAATTTCACCTTTATTATTACTATATCTTAGTTCGAAACTAGAGTAAAGTTGCGTTGAGTTGCTAATCTGAGGTACTATGGGCCGTTAAATGTGGCGAACCACTAGTTATATCGCAGAATGCAGTTAAAATTTATATATGTTTTTCAATGTTGAAATGGGTGTGTTCTAAAGGAAAGTCTACAGCTATATAAAACGTTCTAAAAAGAAAACTACATTACTATTTTTCGGGATTTTTTACGCTTTTGAATCGACCCCACGATGAGAAAGATTTACACGGTTGCGTAATCTTTCCAACAACTAGATAGTTTCTTTAAGAATTGGTTTTGATGTATAATCAGTTAAAGGTTGTGTGTTCGATTCCCATCCGGGACAAACCCTTACGCATGAAATCGGCGCATCTTTGTGATGTGTTCCGAGTTTGGTTAGGACATTGCAGGCTCGAAACGCCTGATAGCCCGATAAATAAAATGTTAGTAGTCGTTAATGAGCCATGTTAGACGCCTATGGCGGCGGCTCGTAAAGTCTGATACCAGAACTGTTACAGTCCACGTGGAGAAAGCAAGAAAATATGTATTTACAAAAAAAATTAAGAGTATATAAGTATAATTACTGCGATCACTAAAACGCCTGCCAAGCATAGAGAAGACAATTCCACTAAGCCTAATCAATGCAAGGTTAAATTATTTTTTTACGGAGTTTCGATGAACTGGCTACCCTTTGGCTTCATCATTAGATGACGATTATACCAGATGGCAGGCAGTTTAGTGGGACTACTAAGTAGTCATCATTACTGCGATCAACAACACGCCTGCCAAGCGTAGTGATCATGACAAAACCCTAATAATGATGATGAAGATACTGGAAGGTAAGCAGTTCAATAGGACAACTCTAGTGACCGTAAACACCACAGGAAAACAGAATACGCAATTTCGTTTACTTGGATGACATATTTTTTTTCAGTTATTTTGATTTAAAAACCAAACTACTACAACCTGTAACAGAATATGTGTACTATGCCGAAACGGGGTTATCCGACCCGACTCGTGGAACAACGTTTGTTTTACGACTTTTTGAATTTTGGTTCAAAGTTTTTGGTAAAACAAGATCAAAGTTCTGACACCAACAGCTGGTTTTTTAAGTTGAGACTACCCTAAAATCAGCTGTTTCTTAACTCGCGTCAATGACCTCAGCTCTAGACAGATGAGGCAACATAGCAGAAGGTCACAATCACAAAGAACGAAAAGTGCTTTCAGTAACAGCCATGGGGTCTGCGGTGTCTACATCGGTGCAATGGGCTAGCCTTGTCTTAGTGTCGTATTGTGAAAATAAATTATAAATTATAAATAACAGAGGAAAATCGTCGAAGAGCCTGGGCTGCTAATGAGACAATCCATTACTAGAAGGTTTAATTTGTCAAATCAATAAGAATTTTATCTATCTGTTAGCTAAAATACAAAATAATCGTTCCTATAATGTACTTTTGTTCGTCCAATATCGCATTTATCGTCTTTTTGTAACTGTAGGTGCCTATGTAATTTATCAATGTGTATGTTCTATCTAATAACCTACTTTCACGAGATGACTCCAAGTTCTCACTAAAATTGGTTCATCTGTCCTTAATACTCTTTGACACAGACAATTGCACCAACTGATACCTACCTACCTACATGCATAGTGCGGTTAAGGAATAGGGTCGTCACTATTTATTGTCATTGAGAAAATGAAAAGATTTGTATGGGAAACTGAAAATGGGAATTCACTATTATCTCCCCACCACAACAAATACTTTTCCTGGTCCGAAAAGCCCCCCCACTGCTTATTACACATATTCTGTTTCACCTTGTATACCGATTTTGATGAAATTGCTATGGAACCTCCCGGAAGACTTTTTTTTTTATTATGACTTACCAAATAAAAAAAGAATCATCAAAATCAATTTTGAATTGGCGGTACCTCCGGAAGGAAAACATCGTGAAAATACTGGCTGGTTCTACAATTTCAAAAATACTGGCTGGTTCTACAATTTCAAGAATACTTGACTGTGCCGCAACGAGTCGACGACTGTTCATACCTTTTTTTGTCCTGATGCATTTCAGCTATTATGCTAAGCACTTCTGATTTAATGGCTGTTGATGGACTAAGTCTATTTATTGGAGGCTGAAACAGGCAAGATAAGAAATGTTTATGAAAAGTACCTATGTATTTAAAAAAAAAGTACCTATGTAAGTATTATATCCGTAATCTAGTTCCCATATAACAAGCTTTGCTTAGTTTGGGACTAGATGGCGTTGTGTAAAATTAATGTAACTTATTATTATTGTATACCTATATTTGGTTTGAAATATTCATTTATTTTTAAGAAAAGGTCATGTGAACCACATAAAATATTTACTAACAATAAAGGTTATAATAGGTTATTATAGTAAGATCCTGTTAAATAATTATATTGCACAGAACACCAATTCGAATGAGTGTTGTCGTGACGTGGACAAAATCAAAGTTCATAGATAAATTGACAATAAGATGGCACAAGCCTCATAGCTCAGTTGTTAGTAGCTCTGCCTCCTGCGCTGTGGGTTCGATTCCCACCCAGGACAAACATTTGTGTGATGAATATTAATGCTTGTTCTGTTTGGGTGTTGTATCATATAGTATCTATGTTTTTTACAAAAGTATTTAAGTATTCTATCCGTAATCTAGTTCCCATATTACAAGCTAGCTTGGTTTGAGGCTAGATGGCGCCGTGTAAAATTAATGTCCTGTAATATTTATTTTATTTATTTATATAAAAATAAATATAATAATAATATATAGTAAAGAGTTGGCTTAAAGCAAATTTAGGTACCTAACCTCTGGATTAAGCTAAATTTATAAAAAGTCAACAAGTGTAGGTTACTGCATACTTACAGACGTCTTGATAGCCAAGTTGAGCCTGTTAAAATAAATAAACTTGTGTTCAGAATTTGCAAGCTGTGCATTTTGCAGGGCGTGGATTGTGCACTGCTCACCGATTGAGGATGCTATGGTTGAGAGCTGGGGCCCCATAAACGCGTCGATAGCTTTCAGTGTTACCAGCTCAAGGGTTTTCTTTGCTGAAATAATAATAAGTGTAGCGTTTAGGTTTTAACAAATATCATATCTATATAGCAATATTGAGGCTGATGCCTCAATATTGCGCCCTCACAAGCCATGTACCTACCTAGGTAGGATAGGTTCAACCTACACAAGTTTAACAATGTATAAATAATAACTGAGTTAAGTACTATGTTTTCACACATCTGTATTTTTGGCAACTATTGCCAAAAATACAGATGGTTTGGTTTGGTTGAATATACAGAAATGCTTACCATCTACAGTAAAACAAACAGTAGCGCTCATAGTCCTGTACACAATAAGATGATACTGCCTCATTTCTGTATCATCTTCTAACTTCAAATGAACCTTGGGCACTCCATCAAGATCTTCTTTAGTCCTGATACCTTCGGGAGGACTGATGAACCTGCCATGTCTTTGAGCAGCGGCAACTGCCCCCCCTTGGATCTCTTTCTCAACTTGCTTTGGCAGAAGTGTTTGCACCAGGTACTGATAGAGTGTGAGCATGTCACTGGTTGATAGATTATTCCTGTAATTTACGGGATATTATTTTTTAACTAAGGTACTGAATAAATAATAGTACTGCTTAGTTACAAACAACTCAGCATAGAAAGCAAACAAAGAACCTTACCAAATAAGTTGTTCATTATAAATAAAAGAAACACATTTGAAATCCGGATAGTTGACTTCCAGTATATCAATGAAAGCTAGAACTTTAAAGAATGAGTTCTTGTCTAAAGGCAGGTAGTTGATTCCATGCACCACATCTGCAATATCATTGGTGAAGTTCTTTGATGTTATAAACTGCAACAAGAGGTGCCTGCTATTAGACGATTAAAAAATGTTGATTATGATTTGTATTGTATTAGTGTGCCTTCAAAGTATAGAATCGAAAGAGATGATGGATCTTAATGATGGTATTTAAAACTATAATACTAACTTCAGTCGTGCTACTCTACAAACCGATTGCGATATATTCAAAACGATACGATAGTCTTCCGAATAATCGGAAACAACGTTACTCTGAAAAACATCAAAATAATCATCGTCTGTCGAAAGTTCTATCGAATTCTCGGAACGAATGACAATGAACAAAATGCATGGCATGGATAATTTTTTTTGGCACAAATCTCTTTGCTTGATTGTCTAGATCCGTTTTTATGTCAAAGTTTGTTGACTTTGCTTTTTTATGTTTCATTTTTTTAGTTACCCCATTACGGAAAGGCTAAAGTTATACAACTATACCACTTATTGTTCTCTATGGTCAAATCACCAGCCAGCGCGCGTCACCATTTTGAGCTACAGTTACCATAGGTAAGTAGGTACCGATGGTATAAATTTGGTATAGTTTGCTTGCGTGTGCGACATGGTGTGAAATAGGATCGATCGATGGCGCGGAAGTACCTACGGGACCCTTCCCGACATGATAACATGAGCTACACGTCAACGCTTGATCATCAACGTTGAACGTCTTGCTAGATTTATTTGACCCTGCATAGGGATCTAGCAAAGGATCTGCTAATGGCATCCGGCCGCACTATGGCATGGAGGTTATGGCAAGATTTGACACAACTTCTTAACTCCCTAATCGACGGTGTTAATACTGTTCAGCAGAAGCAAAAAGTAGGTTGTATGTTACTTATCTATACCTAACGTCTACCTACCTACGTAGTTTACATAACATGTTAGAAAACAGTGTCTGAAACCAATTTCATTTTCATTGTGATTGAATTTAATAAACTCACCATCATCTTTAACTTTTGAAGTTGTATGTAACCCAAAGCTTACTAGCTAGGTTACTACCTACCTACCTAAGTTACTACCTTACCGAAGTAGTTAACATAAACACTGTACCTAGGTACCTCCTACAGAAATAATTTGATTGGAGTGGAAGTTATAAGTAACCCAAAGTTTATTAGGTAGGTACCTATGTCAACATAATTATTGTAGGTACCTATCGTACCTACTACTTATTTATTTTGATAACTGACTTATATAATTTGATTTAACTCCCTTCTTTCATGTTTCAAATGTATAGGTAGGTACATTCTTGTTTCAGGTAGAATGGCTTTATTTTTTCTGGCCATGGAAGCCATTTGGGACAAACAGAAGAAATTGCACCATATTACCTAAAGCAAGAATGCCTACATAATTAACATGGCAGAAGAGTCAAATCAAATAATTTAAGTAGTAGGTATAATAGGTAGGTACCTACAATATTTATGTCAACTTTGGTACCTACCTAATAAACTTTGGGTGACATATAACTTTAAAAGTTACAGATGGTGGTGAGTTTATTGAATCCAACTACAAGGTAAATCGAGAGTCCACTACCTAGAAACTTAAAGCTTACTAGGTAGGTATCTAAGTAGTTAAAATAAAAAACTGTACCTAAGTACCTCTTACAGAAATAATTTGATTGGACTTTTTGAGTTTATTAAGTAGGTACCTAAGTTAACTTATATAAACATTGTAGGTAGGTACCTATTATACCTTCTACTTAAATAATTTGAAGCAGAAAATCAAGGAATCACTGTTAAAAAAAATAGAAACGGTAACATACACGATAGCAAACTATGTGTCGTTACAATGTTCGTCAAGCTCGGTTGAATTGACGGCTGTTATTGGTCTAATTCAAATCATCGTATTGTTTTGGGTGCTAGGGTACAATTTCGGCATTGATTTGCCACAATCATGTATCTCATACGGAATACAACAATTTTAGAATTGTTGTTATGGCAACAAAAATGCACAGGTACTCACAGGTAAGAAGAACTGCTCACATTTAGAGTATATTTCTTCAGTTGAGATATCATTGAAAGGTCCTCTGAATAGATGAAACATTGTGTATGCTGATATTAGTATTTCATACATTACTGATGGATGAATCTGTGTACAATAAAACACTTATGAACACATAGAAATAAAAAACTGGTACTTGCAGAACTTTCAGTGAAAAGGTACTTACAATATCTTGACACTGATTTTCTCCAAGAGCAGGTGCTACTTTAGTTGTGTATGGTATTCTGACAACCTGCAGTAGAAAAAAACAGTCGCAATTTTAATTTATTTAAATGCAGTTCAACTAAACACATCTAGATTCACTTTGTAGTATAGGTAGATCCCTGTTTCACCCTACAATATGGAACTAAGACCAAAGAGGACCTCCAATGACATGATCACATTACCTCTGTACCTGGTGCATTGTGACTATCATATTCCAGTTAGGTTCTGAGTTGTAAATGACTTCCATTTTCACATTCCGAAATTCTTCAGTGATCGAATAGATCATGTATTAGGAATTAGTGCAACTTACCAGGACCATCCAGTACCCTTTCTCTGGCTGATAAAATATGTATCGTTTTGTCTGTGTTTGAAGAGCCTCACATGGCTCTGAAGAAAAGGTGCTGGAACATGAAAAGTTATTTTTTTAGCCATATTTGTTACCTACCTACTTTTTGCAAAAGTGGTAGGGCTAGGCTAGGGCATCAAAGGACAATGTTACCTCATAAACTTGACTACAGCTTCACATAACCCGACTTGCATTTTTCGAGCATCTGAACTGATATTGTTGGGATAGTAAAAAAGTATTCTTTTTAATTCCTGAAAGAAAACACCACTTTTTTATGATGACCTACGAAAAGAAAACATTAGATATTGAGCGGGTATTTAAACGCACATCGCCTTCTCTGGGACCAAAGCTCGAGTTGAAAATGAAAAAAGCACTTATTTTATTTTTGATATCCATATCTGTACGTTTTCCAAATAAATCTTCAAAATAAAATACGTTTTCAAGTTTTCAATGAAATTGTGTTCAAGTACCTAACCTAGACTAGCCAAACAAAAACAAACAAATACAAAAAAACGCTAGTTCTCTCTCTGACATCTGACACTGACTTAAGTACCTACAACGTTCATTTGACAGGGGCGTCCCTCACGGCACTCACCGAATGGTCAGCAGCTTAAAATAAAATAATGCGAACTAAGCTGTACTGTATGAGCTGCGACGACGACGCGACGACCCGATTGATTGATTGATTTCCCTTTGTACCTATTAATTACCGTTTCAAAAAGTCGCTACGTTTTTTGCAATAAACATGCAGCTTGAATTATTTCGCGACATGTCTTTATACTATATATTATATCTCCCTAATAATTTTGTAATTTCAGTAAAATCTTAAGTAGGTACCTCCTGAATTTTCATGATCTTACCTCAGGCGTAAATCGGAACGGGGAATGTTGGTTTGATTGAACTATGCACGCAGAACAACGCGCTGAACGTTGTTTGATTTTGGCCGGAATCTCGAAATTGTAAAGGCGCGTTTTCATAGAGAATATTTTTTCTCTTTTGTTGATTTCCCTCAGCTGCTGGGAAGGGTAAAAAAAAAACAAAAAGGACGAGGACGAGCCTCCAAAAAGAGGACGAAGGTGAACCAACACTTTCATACCTCCTGTTAAAACTAACAAAACTTAATTATTCATTTTAACCTTAAAAAGTACAATCAAAGGATTGTATCCTGATCTATAGGTACCACTGTTCATAATAACACGGAACAGGCCACTCAGATATGTAACATTAAGAAATCATTAGATTAGGTAGTAGCACAGAATTACTAATAGTAGGTACTAGCGTAGTAGTAGGTACCTAGGTACCAAACAATTTTTATTCAACATTGCTAAGCTTTTTTCGATTTGTACAGAAAATTACAATTTCCACCAATGCGGCGATGATCCTCCTGTCTTATCAATAAATAAAAAGTTGGAGAAACGAAAACGAGTGAACAAATGCTATTTTGCTATTAGCAGCTATTTTTGTACCTAAGTAAGCTAGTTTGAGGACAAATCTCTTTGGATTTTTAAAGCTATAACTACAACCGTGTTTATTATTTAAGTTTATTTAAATAAAAAAAACACCGCAATAACCTTAGATGTCCAAGTAGATAACTCAATGAAATCAGAAGTTTTTATCAACATTTTAATTGTAACGACCAACCAAAATCATAGCCTACAAAGATGTATCCATCAACTCCAAGTAGGTACCCTCAAAAACACTCGGCAACAACGACAAATGGCCGAGGTAGGTACGCATTTTTTTTTTTCGGACTTATTTTTTCTCGGACTATTTTTTATAACTTATGCCGGTCACGCTCTAGTGTTAGGTATAGCTCATAGCACAGTTGGTAGTAACTCTGCCTTCTGCGCTGTAGGCTGTGGGTTCGATTCCCACCCAGGACAAACATTTGTGTGATGAATATGGATGTTTGTTCTGTGTTTTGGTGTTGTATCGTATAGTGCGTATGTATTGACAAAAAGTATTTAAGTATTCTATCCGTAATCTAGTTCCCATGATTGCAAGCTATGCTTAGTTTGGGGCTAGATGGCGCTGTAGTGTCCTGTAATATTTATTTATAATGTAGGCTGTGCTGTAGGTGCCTAGGTAATGAATATAGTCAAGTGGAATTCACAAATTTCACAATTGAAGTAATATTAATTATGTTTTTATATTTAGAAGGGAAACTGTAGGTACCATTTAAACACCGTTGCATAAACAAATAATCATTTATCTTAAACTTTATCCGTTTACTTACTAACTTTCTTTATTCATACAAATACAACATTCATCTAGCTAGGTAGTTGCTAGTTGCGATTCTTATTTACGACAGTTTGCAGTAGGTATACAAATCACAGTAATCAAAGTTTTCATAGTCCAACTACTTAGTTGTACTCCCGCTTTTACTCAGAGTAAATTAAATACTACAATAAAAATAGGCAGTCATAGGCACTGTCGCTGACACAAGTGAAGACTTATAACTTTGGAATAATTTTTAGATCATAAAAATAATTATTGTTTCGTCTGAAGTATATTTTTTTTTTCACGTAGGGTCGAGGATCGTAGGTTTATTGGGCAGTGCCATATATTATGGTGGATCAGTGGCCGGGGCCCTACTTTGCTACCTACTAATATATAAGACCAAGATACCAATTATCGTTTCAATCGATTTTTTAGCAAGAGGCTACTAATACTTACGAATAAGTAGTCTCTGTGGTCTAGTGGCTCGCCTTCCGGTGTCAAGATCCAGAGGTCCCGGGTTTGATCCCCAGGGAGAGTACATTTTTGTTCTTGGTTTGGTTGGTGGTAGGACTTTGCTTAGGTCCGCCTGGACCAGCAAGCTACCATCATCTTACCTAATTCTGTCGCCGTAACAACAATTATTCAAAAATGTTGTGTTCTGGCATTTATTGATAAGATAGCCAGTTTCTCAGTTTGTTGAGGATTCCGGGTGAAGTGCGCTTCCACCTTCGGCCTTATCTAAACTTGTAACCAGGTGCGAGGAAGGCCAAATAAGACCACTTGACAGTGCAAGTTAGTTGCTAGTCCTATTACTGTTTGTACTCTTTCGTTACCTACTTTGGCTCGGTTTATTAGTAGTAATCTATACCATTGGCTATCGTTGCATAGCAACCAACTTGAACTTATTTATGTTTTTCGCAACAACGAACTTTTTTATGGTGTTTATCACGACAGTGCTTTGTGTTTATTTTATTCAAGTTTTGTAGCATCCTATCCAGCATCTGTTTTATAGCGAGCTATTTACTCCACGACTTTGGATTAAAAAATGTCGGTGCGCAATCCTAGACTACCTTTACTTCCTGGATATGGATCCAACCCATTGGTAAGACAATAACAATGAAAGGCTGTAAGTAATATCTCAGTGGATAAGTGGTAGGACATGTGGCTATTGATCCGGAGATCCTGCGTTTGGTTCCTGGGGGGGACGTTTTTCCCAGTTTGGTAAGGATCACTGACTATCTACCAGGACACTGAAAGCTTGAATCACCTGACTGTCCACTAAGTAAGATTCTGATGTTATTTGGAAGACGGGCCCGGGTATCTGTGGTGTAGTGGTCCTCCCACCGGTCTCAGATCCAGAGGTCCCGGGTTCGATCCATCGTTCGAAGTACCCACAATATTGTGCTTGGTTTGGTTAGTGGTAGAAGTCCGCCTGACTGGTGTCAGGCGGACTTAAACAACCATCTTACCAAACCTTCTTATCATACCATCTTACCAAAGTTTTTAGCCATAACAACAATTCTAAATTGTTATGTTCCGGCATTTAGAGGTAAGTAGTCAGCTCTTTAGTCTGTTGACGATACCGACGGGTGAAGTGCGCTTCCACCGTAGGCCTTATCATAACTTGAAACTAAATGAGACGAAAGCCAAGCGTTTCGAAACGCTTG
Source organism: Venusia cambrica (assembly GCA_951394065.1). Taxonomy (NCBI): domain Eukaryota; kingdom Metazoa; phylum Arthropoda; class Insecta; order Lepidoptera; family Geometridae; genus Venusia; species Venusia cambrica. Next base: position 621,501 of record OX596056.1, read on the forward strand.
GCTTTCATCACCTACCTTGTATGCGTATATTCACTGAAAATGTGTATCATGAGTTATTATGAGACTCTAATCGGCTTTTGATGTTGTATAGTGTCAGACTTTACGAGCCACTGCCGTACCAGGGACCGACGACTTACTAGACAGGGAGTGCCCCGCTCGGGATTCGAATCCAGGACCATCGGAACGACGCACACGCCCACTCCACGGAAGTTTCCGCCTAAGTGTAAATTGCTATTTTGTTTCAGATAGGAAAGACAAAGTTCGGCGTCAAACCAATATTCACGAGTATCGGAGGAACCAACATGCTGGTCGACAAAGCAGAAGAAGGAAACCGAGTGCCTTCACTGTACTGCCGGAAGCAAGCTCCGGACATGCCGACGTGGATCATGTTTGATAAAAACGTAGGTTTCGCAACCTCTGATAAGATACGACACAGGTATATATGAGGGATTCTATTTTAGCAGTACATTCGGTCTGCGTTTTATTGGCTCATTTGACGTAAGTAGAAAACTGACGAACAATGAAATCAAATGGAACAGATACGTATTTCTGATTCTAGATCTTGCGGTTTAAAGCCTTCTTCAAGCAATCTATACACGAGAAGCGCTGGGATTCTTCCGTGCTGCGGAAGGTGGACATCTTGTTTTTCCTAGAAGACGGCACCCTCAAGGTGATGGAGCCGAGGACAGAGAATAGCGGACTTTGGCAAGGTACAATCCTACCTCAGTCTGTCCATAAAATCGTGGCTTTCCGGTGAACTTTTCGTTCCAGCATGTTTATATACGCATTGCAACGCCGATACGACGGAGGAAATGCACGTACAACGAACAAGCATAAAGACGTGTCATAATAAGAGTAGTAGAGCTCCTCGTGAAAGGGCTCGTCCGGGGAAGTACTACCACCACACCTATTTCAGCCGCCAAACAGCATTGCTGTGATCCGGTTTGAAGGGTATAGTTCCCGATAAATCGCGGGCACCTTTATGCTTCAAGTTGACGGGTGCAATGCAGTGCCGCGTAGGTCATGTTCTTTGTGGATGTAACCATGATGTACTTAACATCAGGTGGGCCGCTTGGTTGCTCCGTCTCCAAGTACTTACTTGGAGACTACTACTAAAAACATCTTCCATGAATTTTAACACAGGCTTGATTAAAAAATACAGCAACGGCAGGCTTCTTACGTATCTCGCAACAGGCTTGCAACGGCCGTAAATTTGGCGATTATCGCTGTCGCCACTTTCGTATTATGTATCAGCAGATACAGAGCAGACAGCGATCCAGCAGTCTTCATCGACTGCTGCTCAGTGCTCTGTCGTTACAGGCGCCACTTTCCATGAGCAAAGTGCATTCAGCAACCGTTCTCGTTACATAATAACATTTCTAGTAACATTTTGCAACCCATCGTGTTGCTGTTGCTGTTGCTCTGCTTCTGCTGTCGCTACTACAAAACTATACGTAATAAGCCTGCGGGTTACTTATGTAGGAGATATTGAGTTGATGTGTTATAATTCCAGGCACATTGATAACCCGCCAGAGAATCCGCCTCCCGTACAGCTACGACGTGTACTACGACGTACTCGATCTCAACATCGGCCTGGAAGTGACATTCTTCGGGAAAGTGTTTCAGGTATCACACATACATACCTACTAGCGACAGTGGCTTCGTTATACATAGTGGATACTTGATAAAGCGTTAATACGATGTTTTCAAAGATCTTTTGATTGAGGCAACACGTGAGCCAAGGGCTCTCACGCCAGCGAATTAGCATAGCAATACAGCGTGGCAATGCATAGCAGTGTCTTGGGCACGCTTCCGTCTGGTACTGGTCTGGACCAGTTGAGTTACATATAGACCGTTTGTAACGGTCCTAAGGTAATCCGACTGATTCCTTAATACTTAGTTAGTTTCATTGTACTGATTTTAGTTTGAGAAGCGCCTTGTAAAAGGGCTCGTCCGGAGAATTACTACCACTATGTTATGGTTGCCGGTGAAATTACGGTCACGCGTGCCTCTAAGCCCTTGTGCCTCAAGTTGACGGGCGCAATGCAGTGCTGCCATTTTCTTTGCGGATGTGACCTGCGCAATAAGGCTTTGATATAGGCAAGAGATGTACTTAACATCATCAAGGGGGCTGCTTGCTTATTCCGTCTCCAAGTGGTATAAAAAACTAATTATGAATTAATTAAATATGTTGACAGATAGTGAGTTGTGACGAATTCACTCGAGTGTTCCTCAACCGTCTCGGGATCAACGTGCCTGATCCTCTGAACTGGCCTGATGCTGCCGAGGTAACATTCTACATTATCCGCTGGATCATCTTCCATCGACAAGTTCATACGTGCAACTTGCTCGCCGGTTTAAACTTACCTTATTTACTTCTGCAGTCTTTATTTCATATTTCAGAGAGCGCCCCCTGCTGGGAAACCTCCGAAGCACAGACCGTTTAAGCAATTCCTAGATTTTGATCGTCAAGTTTTACGGTAAAAATTACTTTTTTAATACAGTTGCTCAAAAAGTGGCGTATTGCAGGGACGTATAGCGTTCGGGATGTGGGCTATTACATACTCGTGCTTTTTTTTACCTTTCCCGAACTCTTGCGATCTCTTTCCCAACTGTCAAAATAATGTCTATTAAAAAGAAAAACCAACCATGAAGTTTTTACTAAAAAAAATCATAGAAGTTTTTATGATTCTTGCAAATACGTATATTTCTAAAAAGAAGCTACTAATCTGTTTCTATATCAGATATATTTTGATTTGATTAAATGAGTTAGGTTAGGTTTCATTTCATTTCATCTCATTAAATTTCATTTTCATTTCATATCAATAAAAAAAATCTACCAAAGACTTGGCTGTATGGGCATAGTTCCCTTTGCCTACAAGAATAGGTGAAAAAAAAACTCTTCTTATATTCTACGGTTGGCGCCATTTTCTAGAAATTTTCTTTGCGAGTTTATTTGTTTGTTGCACAAAATGAGTAATTTCGACCCTCTTTTTTTTGAATTAACACCACCGGAACTCAGTATAACTGCACAAAATGCTTCGGAGAACATTTTACCGGAGAAGTAAAAAAGTCGCTACATATGACGAATTTATTGCGTGGAGAGAAAAGAAAAGAGCAAATATTTTTTCAGAAAATGTTATGTTGGCATACTTCTCCGAACTCTCAGCAAAATTAAAACCTTCTACGTTATGGTCGAAGTTTTCGATGGTAAAAAGTATGCTGAAAATAAGGAACAACGTGGATATAAGTTAATACCCAAAATTAAATGCTTACTTAAAACGACAATCAGACGGTTTTACAAGTAAAAAGTCGAAAATATTAACATCCGAAGCTCCCGATGATCGTTATTTAGCCACAAAGGTAATTTATTAATAAGTACTTATATTTTTCTTTAGTATTCAGTTTACGAAATCGCAAAATACAGTCAATACATTATTTAAAACAAATATTAATCAAATCCCTTTTTTTGTAGGTTGCTCTGATTTTTGGCTTTGTTGGAGTTTGCCGCAGAGAGGAGTTAGCCAATATTACTTTAAAAGATATTGAAGCCCATGGAAAAATGCTACTAATTAAGATTCCGAACACAAAAAATAAGATACCGAGAAGCTTTGTTGTTGAAGGAGATTTTCTTAGAATAGTGCAAAAATATATGAATCAGCGGTCCCAAAAAGAAAAAACCGACCGTTTTTTTCAAAATTACCAAAAAGGGAAGTGTACAGCTCAAACAATCGGGATAAACAAATTTGGTAATATGCCAAAAGAAATAGCTACGTTTCTCGGTCTGCCGGATGCTGAGTATTATACTGGGCACAGCTTCAGGAGGACCTCTGCTACATTATTGGCAGATTCAGGAGCCAATTTGACGTCCTTAAAGCGACAGGAGGTTGGAAATCAGACAAAGTTGCAGAAAGCTATATTGGTGATTCATTAAACAATAAAATAGAAACTGGGAAAAAAATCACACATTCCATTAATTTAAGGTCCAGTCCATCTTTTTCACATGTTGAAGAGAACGTTCGTCCATCTACCTTCGTTGATAATGATAATTCATCAGATCCAATTTCATCAACTAGCAAACGCCATTGTATGACAAATATACATGATCAATCATACGAAATTAATAATAGTTTGTCTCAAACAGTAAATATGCAACCTAAAACTTCCCCAGTTAAGTAGTATAAAAACTGTACCAATTTCAATGTATATGTGAATTATAACTTTTATAAGAAATAAATGATTAGTTAGTCGAGTTTATTGCGTTTTTATTATTTTATTAAATTGCTTCATTTTTTCGCAACTGTATTAAAAATAGTCGTTCAGTACACGTACGAAACCGTCATTACAACTTGTTCCGTCAACCCTCGCCTTCGGCTGCGCCTCGGCTCGGGTACATTTGTCGGAACTCTTTGCAATGACAGCCTTTCCGAACTTGTAATGAAATATACTATTACCTAGGTATATGTTATGTCACGCACATATCAATTCTTCTTTTACTACTTTTACTGCCTCGGCATTTATTTTTCGTAATTGCACTGTGTAAAAATATATTGTTTCAAATTAAGTTATGAATATAGGACTACAATTTATTAATACGAATGACATGGATTCCTATAAGTAAGGTAAACCGGGTGTAAATACTACCGAAAAGATTTAGATTTAAATCGATAAGATGGTAGAAACAAGAAGACGGAAATTGGTAACAGTTTAGAAAGATGCTTTCTTAACAATAATCATGCGGCAATATTTATGCGTCAGAACATCACAGTTCTGCTAGTTTCCGAGTGCACGACTAGATTTAGGCTGTATGACGCCACTATTCGTGATTTACACCCAGCCAGGTAGATATTTATTGAATTTAAATACAAGTTGTGCACTTTGTAGGTTCTACGGTTACTGGGACGATCGTGACTCTGAATTCGGCATATTACATCACATGGAGATCCACTATTTCTTGGCGGACGACACGATTGAGATGAAAGAGACTATGCCCGCCAACTCGGGCATGGAAGCCGGGCCTATGTTTTTAAGAAGGATGCGGCTGCCTCGAGTGAGCTCCCGCGACTCTATCGCTTCATTTTCACTTGTTGAAATCTCCGGTAGCTACTTGACTTGGCTTGTCTAGGTGTAGGCCAGAGCTAGGATGAGGTCTACGATAGAGCGAGGTGTCCCAGAAGGCACTGCTCTCCCGCGCAACGACGGAACTCGGTAAACCACCTGTCTCCGGACTTCAGCAAGAGAGTGGCCACTAGAAAGGAGGACCTTTACAGCTCCTACTGTTTACTCTACTGCGCTACTGCTTTATCTAACAATAATATAGTTACCTAGTCTTCTTTAGTTTTACAGCTCGCTTTTGCATGCGATTATCATAATTACCTAGGTACGTAACATAAGTTACTAATACGCTTGTAAGTTCTCATTTTAAGTGAATTTATTTTTAAGTGAAATTCTTATGAGAATACATTTCTTAAGCCAGAAGTAAGCTCCGCCAGTGCTATTATTATTCAGTCGAAAACGCCGGCTAAAAGCAGCAATTCCGTTGGCTACGAGAATGTAGATCTCACTAAACCCAATCAAAACTGTGTTTTTTTTCATTGTACGACGAGGATGAGTTGGCCTCCATCTCACCCGATTTTCAAGTTATGATAAGGCCGAAGGTAGAGGCGCACTTCACCCGGAATCCTCAACCAACTGAGGAACTCGCTATCTAACCTCTAAATACCGGAACACAACAATTAAATAATTGTTATTATGGCGACAGAATCAGGTAAGATGGTGGTAGCTAGCCAGGCAGACTTTAACGAAATCTTACCACCAACCAAACCAAGCACAATTAAATCTGAAAAATAAAATCAGTGTGTTGAACCATTAGACCACAGAGGCGGTGTTTCTGGAATACAGACTTTAGAATTTGATCCCCTAAGAGCATGTGTGTGATAATTGCATCGAAAACTCAGCTCCCCTTATTGCTTCGTGACTTAGAATTTGTTTGCAGAAAATTCCATTAAAAGTAGAAATGACGGGCGGTCCGAAGCTAGCCTCCTACACGCCGGCAGACCTCAGCATAGGAGCGGTGGTCAATGTCTTCGGGCGCAAAGTGGTTCTAACGGACTGCGATCCTTTCACCAAGGAGTACTACAGGGTCACTTATGGATTTGGTAACACTATTTCAGTTAGCTAAGTAAAGTTATGATAGGCAACAACGGGATGTAACCGGGGGATAGGTAAGCCCATCCTCCTGAGTAGTGCTTCAGAGTCCTTCCAATCTTAGAGCTAACTTTAAAGTGGCATCCGAGGAGGCCGATCACACTGCAGTCATTTTACTTTGGTTTTCAAGGTTTTGTATTTATTACCATTTTCATTTTACAATAGGTACATATTTGTGTCCCAGAGTTATTGGATGACAACCTACGGGCTCGAAGTACCTAGATCTTATTACTATTACACTACTTGCACGACACTATAAATATATTTAATTAATAAAAAAAATCTTTTCACATGATCTGTTTTTTACTGAATATGTAAAAATGATTATGAGTGGAAGGATATAGGGGTGACCTTTACCCTGCAGTGGGGCAACCATCGGTATGATAATCCTGACGTTTTTAAAGATAGTCAAGTCTCAGTAAACTTTTCAGATATGTAGTCAAGACACTGGATCCAGTCTTTGTGAAATATCACGCTCGCAATTAATTTTAAACGATCCTTAAAGTCCTCTATTCTCAACCCTACTGATCCATCCTCGTTATCTCCCGGGTACTTTATTATAATCCTGTTTCCCTAATTATTTTTCAAAACTTGTATATGGCAATACGCAAGTCGCGCGAAGCCAGAAAAAAAAAACAATAAAAAAAAGTCCTCTTCTGTTTATTTGATCGTTTCGTCCATTTGTTTCGTCCAGACGCGTTCACCCCTCTGAGTATTCCGAATCGAGAAGGCGAGTGCGCGCCCACGAGCGTGGACACGAGGCAGCTGCCGCCGTGGAACGGGTACGGTTCTTACGAGGACTCCGCAGAGAACTGCCGCACGGTCGAGCCGAAGCCTCCTCATCGGGACTTCATTAAGTTCCTCAAGAAGGATAGGTCGGTTCACCTTTTACATCGGGAGTGTAATGTAGGTGTAGATCATTTTCTACTGTACTGATATTGTTTAAGATATTACCTAATTTAGATCATTATCATTTTATGATATATTCTTAATATTCTCATATTTACGTTACATAACAATAAGTTATGCGTTTAATACTAACTGTTGTGTAATTGACTCTTGGTAAGCGATGATACAGTATGGTAAAAAAAATACTCTACCGGTATAAAAGTGCTTTAAAAGTTTTCATACCAGTTTAAAAGCTACCTGTTGACGATCAGACTGGTTGATTTATATTTTTTATTGCCCTATTAATGTAATAATGTTTTTAAACATTTTTGATAGTAGTTTTTTAATTTTTTTTTACCGTACCACGTGTTAGTGCTTGGCCTTCATCTCTTACCAGCGGGCCTAGCACGGGGTTTCTTGTCTAGGGTAGAATAGATTAAAAATGACATAAAATTGACATTTAGGTGTAGAGAGTAGAAAGTTTTCTTCGATCGGGAACATGGCGTTCGAAAGAATGAACGGATAGAAATGTTTTCTAGTCTACTCTAGAGATGAGTCTACCACTGCGAGCATGCCATTTAATTTACTCTACTTTTGACGTTTGAGAATAGAATCATTTCTTCTAAAATTATCTACACCTCTCGAGACCTAGAGAAGCGTTTCTCTCGCTTAATTTAGTGAATATTTTTTATTATTTAATTTATTTTTGAATATTATACGGTTACTATGAATGGCGGAAGAAATTGGCTTCTGAGCCAGTACGAGGAGAAAAACGACCGGAGACGTAAATACGTTATAAAGTACGTTATAAAAAGGAAAGATTTGATTGTTTGTCTGTTTGTATTGAATAGGCTCTGAAACTACTGTACCAATCTGAATAATTCACCATTAGAATGCTACATTATCCGTGATGAACATAAGCTATATTTTATAAAAAAACAATTGGGGATCCATATGAAAACTTTATAATAAAAACCAAGCTGTGATGGGAACAAAGTTTTAATCAAAGTCAAAGATAAAGCCCTAAGCGTTCTTCTAGTAAAAAAAATATTTGATCATTGGTTTCGTTCCCGTTGCTATAGAAAGAGCTTGTCTACGAGGAAACTGTTTTCTAGGGTTTGCTTTGAGAAACGGCGTGTTCGGGCAAAAGAAAGATACGAAGACAAGAAACTGTCTTCTCTATTCTAGGGTAGAGTAGAGATGAAAACCCCGTGCTAGGCCCGCTGGTTTTCAAGTTATGATAAAGCTGAAGGTGGAAGCGCATTTCATCTGGAATCCTCAACAATCTGCCCCCTCAGCTCGGGGCGGGGATAAAAATGCTTTCCTCTGTTTTTATCCATCTTCTAGAGTATTTTGTCTCCCGATGGTGGATAAAAATAGAAGACAATTTTTTTATCCCCTCCCCGTGCTGAGGGGGCTGACGAGCCTACCTCTAAATGGCGGAAAACAGCAATTTTAAAAATGGTTGCTATGGTCAGGCTTAAGTAAGATGGTGGTAGCTAGCCAGGCGGACTTAAACAAAGTCCTACCACCAACCAAACCAAGCACATTATTGTAATTCCCTCGGGAATCGAACCCGGAACCTCTGGATCTGACACCGGTGGGCGATCCACTAGACCACAGAACCATTTTTTTTATTTTGATTTGATGTTTATTCTAGTTCATTATCTATATTTATTATATATATATCTATGTTTATTGCTCGTTGCAGTCAAGACTAAGCTATTAACTTATACATTTGAAATAAGTTAATTTATCGATGCTTTTTAATTTAATTAAATTTTTCAGGATCGGGTTTGACTCTCACATCTTACGATTTGCAGCCAGACTGATAAACGATAACCCTGAAGACGGCACAAGATATTTTATCATTAAATATTTTCTATCCGATGATACGATAGGTATTTTCGAACTGGGTGAACGTAATTCTGGGTTTAAGGTTAGTGTTTCTACAGTTCTACACAAAAACAAACCACGGAACTAATTTTGGAAGTTGTATCAAGCGCGGGAATCAAATGTATTACTCTAAACCTCTAATGCCGCGCCTCTATGCCGTGACGGCACGGATCACGTATTTAGAATCAACCCCTCCCCTCAAACCATGTCTTTAAAGCCGACTAAAGGATCTCAACAGAAGAAGGTAGCAGCTTCTTTACAGCGATCAATCTGCCTACCAATCGTGGTGATTGAGGCAAAAACCTTCCAGCTATGGAGGAGGCTCTGTCCAGCAGTGGACACTAATAGGCTATTGATGTGAAATCCTCTAATATAGGTTTCAGACAGTTACAGAGGAGAACCCAATAATTATGATGATTAATGATAAATTAATGACAACATACAGGATTTTCCTAGTTTGGGTACCTAAGTTTTTCAAATTTGTTTTGTACCTACATAAAAAACTTAAATGTGACTTGTTCTTAATTTATGTAATAGATATGTTAACGTTAGTTCTGCGAAAACAATATCGTTGGTGGATTATGATGATATTTTTGATGTGTTTTTTATGACAGAGGATATTAGATACTAGCATTTTTTACTAGGGTGGAAAATTCTTTCGTCGAGAGAAAATGTACCTTCCTGATGTCGATTTCTTTGTGGCCAACGAGCCCCCAGCGTACACCGACAGAGACATGTGGGTCGGCAACGACATAGTCATCAACAAGCACACCTTCCGCCTCGTCGGGGCTGACGAATACGCCTTGCGCTATCTGGAGCTGCACTGCCATGAGGTATACTTACCTACTACATTACATACATGCTATCTATTTGACACCTTCGGCCTTATCGTAAGCTGAAAACCAGGTGAAGAGTAGAATAAAGAGAATTCTGAATGATTATCATCAGATAAAATCCTCTCGTGTCTCATTCGTATAATCAATTGTTTTACCTTGTTTTTACCAAAGTCAAATATTTTTATTCATTAAGATTTTTAGGATCATTTTGAAACGTCAAATCTACCGCCTGTTCGGAATCGCGACCAGCACACAAGGAGAAAGGCAAGAACCTCGGGCTGATTAATTTTTTGATGATCCATTTAACATTTAGGTACAGTGTTTATACCACTACACAAGTGGTGACGGTTTTGTTAAAAGCCATGTCTATTTGTTCAGTATCCGATGGCAAATTTGGCGCTAATCATGGACAAAATCCGACGCACCCTGGCGACTCAGGAGAACGCATACAAAAACTTCGTAGCCAAATACATGGACGCTACGATACCCGACAACAAGGAACTTATGTCTGTGAGGTGTTTTAAGTGAGTACTGTCTCTGGGCACCGTCACCACCGCGGCCGCATTGAACCAAAGGCATCTCTCGCGCGTCATTTCAATTGGAGGGTTTTGAAATTCTGATCTGCAACCTTTTTGTGTGACCAAAGCGGTGGAGCACTGTTTCGGGTAGAATGGAAGATAATTATAAAGTTTCCCTGTACAAGAGTTTCACTTCTATCGTGTCTTTAAAACACACCCTGTTTTTTTTTATTTGTATTCTCTCATCTATTACATGCTTCTCATTTCCGTAGTCAAGATTTGTTGTTACACATGTTTTGGAACACAATCTCGCTCATAATTGTTGTACCTACCCTAAATGTATCATGTATCGATTGTGTATTGTTTCAAGTGCCAAATTAATCAAATAAAACGTGACAGCTCAAGTAAGATGGCTTCCAATTTTCTTCTGCATTTGTTAAATATCCACACTTGATTTAAATTCGAGAAACGGGTATTTATCGCGTATTTTACCTAAATTTATCCTATATTTATAATAATATTACCTATATTTATAATATAGGTAAAATACGCGATAAATACCCGTTTCTCGAATTAAAATAATGTGTTCTAATCGCGAAAGTTAAAAAAAGACTATCCACACTTGATTTCCGCAGCTTAGTTCTGTAACGATTAAAACGATGGTAACATTTGCAGACAAGCGCTGAAGGAAATAATGTGTGAGAAAATGACAGAGCACGAGTTCTTGACTGTCGTGAGACACTTCAGGGGGGATCCAGGACAAGAGAAAAGTCCCAGGCGGGAAATGATCAGGTAAGGCGGGGCGCACAGTTTGTACAGGCTTGTGAATGAAGCATCAGGCTGTATACATATTCTAGCATGACGGTTCACCGTTCGACCTTATCCTAATCGAATACTCGAAGGAATTGTCATACGCTCAAAAATGGAATTTCAAAAGATCGTGCTGCTTACCTAGTAATAATATATTAATTCATTTATTTCAGACAACTTAGTCCATAGTCAAACTTAGTCCAGATATTATTAATTTAAATCCGGGCTGTTTATATACGGGCTGTGCTGGAGGGGTCTTATTCCGATTATTATTTTTTGTACGAGTATGGGTCAGCCTTTGACCTCGATATTTTCACAAGCACGGATAAGATGTACGATGGAGCGCGCTTACCCAGAAGGTGCCTAATAACTCACTTCTTGAAGACACACACACACACAATCACACACACACACAATCACACACAATCACACACACACACACACACACACACACACACATACAAAGTTGACACAGGGAAATACAGACGCTGGAAACTGGTTCCAAGTCTTTTCAGTGCGCCCAGTAAAATATTTTTGATACACTCTCGGAAGTAAACTCTGTAAAAACATACAAACACGCCACCTCCAAGGCGTTGATTTTGATCATTTCATTATGTCGTATAGGGTAGCATGTCAAATGAGGGATTATTTACAACGGATTTCTATAAATTTGACAGCACAATTAAGAGTATGATCTACTTTCATCGTAAAACCTGCAGTCGTACTGTCGGTGCGGCTTAAAATAATTCGATATTACAGACAGAGTAGCAGATGTATTAAGCGCCGTTCGTGTTCTCACGATATCCCGATAACGAATAAACTCGTGTAACCGATAGACGCTCGTAGATCTCTGATATTCACCGAGCTGACCCGCGGGCTGTGGGACGCCCGCAACCGACTCCGCGAAGGTATCCAGCACGCGGACGAAGGGGGCAGGGGAGTGCTCTCCCACGACCGGATGAGGCAGCTGCTGAGGGCGCACCGTCTGCCCATCAACCCGGACCTCATGGACTGTATGTTGACCGTGTAAGTGTCCTCGCGAGACGAGTAGTACAGCTCTTTGTGAAAGGGCGAGGCCAGGGAACTACTTTATGATTCAAGTTGACAGGCGCAATGCAGTGCCGCGTAGGTCATGTTCTTTGTGCATGTGACCTACGCAGTAAGGCTAGCCCGAGGTTCTTGCCTTTCTCCTTGTGTGCTGGTCGCGATTCCGAACAGGCGGTGGACTTTTCAAAGTGATCCTAAAAAAATCTTACTGAATAAATATATTTGACTTTGGATTTGAACTGGCAAAAGATGCATTTAACATCAACAGCCTGAGCTTGCGTGATCCGTATCCACGTTTTATAAAAAAAAGAAACTTGTCAAGTCGCGTCGGAGCTTTTGACTCTACGTTTTTGATGAAAAGGGTTAGTTGTGTCTTCGGAGAGACGCAAGTTGTTCTTGATGTCGACAGCTATCTCCGTATGTCGATAGTTTTATTGTTGTAGGAACCGAATCATTTTACTGAAACTGCTCTATAAGTCGACGATGTTATTGGAACTGCTGATTTCTGTTTTTTTTGGTTTGTTCTGTAACTGAACTCATCATGGCATAGACATGAGGTCACGAACCGTGTCTCAAATGGTAAATACTTCTGCAGGCTGAAAAAAGACGAAAACTGCGACATTGATTGCGACGATTTGATGTCATTCTTGGATTTCCAAACGCGGCCCGTGTTCAACCTCACGGAGGCTGACTACCAGAAGGTAGTGCGCCACGCACCTCCCGTCAAAGATACTGAGGTAACGTTTATTTATTTTACTGTTCTCTGTTCGGGAAACATATATTTACTATATATAAAAGGAGATACAATAAAAATAAATCCTAATCCAAAAAGGTTTTCGCTTTTAAGTAGTTTTTAAGTTCATCAAAAGTAAAGAAGTGGACATAATGCAAAAAAAACAACAATAGGTAGTGATAAGTGTAAGAGTAGTAGGTAAGTGATAGAAATAATAAATCAATGTTTATAACCAAGGGAAGTCCACAACGCTGGTATACAAAACTCAACACGGATTCTTTTGACACGGATTCTTTTTCTTATGATATAAGATGATGAACTTGAGAAATCGTCCAGAGAACTGGCCTCACAGTGAAGATTGACCTTCTACCGTTCATAACAATTGTGGTTCGATTATAATTCGTTTGAAAATTGAGAACACCTGGAATTTCCTTTATGTGATGATGTATGTACTCAAAGAATCTCTTTTTTTCTTCAAAAGACTTCAAACCCTTTAGTTTTTGATTGAATTTAAACCAATCAGCTGTACAAGGATTTAAAGTATTCATCGAGACTGTTGCACAGATCTATTATTTGAAGAAAGAACCAGATGAAAGCTTGCAGTAAATATCGCTTTCTGTTTCAGTGCAAAATATGGTCCGACGTCGAAAGTTTGATTCGTGAAGGCTACGTTAACTGGAATGCCTTCTTATGTCAGCTGAATCTTGATCACTTAGTCAAAGATCAGACCAACTAACTCAACTACTACGTGTAGGCAACCAATATCTCAAATCTTATGTTTGTAATGTTTTAGAAATATTTACTCAAGACCTCATTTGGGTAAGAAATAGTTTTGGCTATCGTGGAATATGTTTTTTTTAAATAAAAATACAGTGTTGCTCGAAATTGTTTTTTTTCGTAATCACAATAAATACTTGAACACGTTTTCTCACTAGGTTCGCCTTTGAGGCTGTGATAGCAGAGTGAGCCTCACTTGTTCATTATTAAAGCTTGACCAATGTAACGTTGATTCGTTATTAATTTGATTTAAATACGAATAATTGCTAGAAAACCTTCATTTTCTAGCAATTATTACAAAAATATTAATTTCCGTAATTTTCCGATAGGTTGGTAAACTAGTTGTTACGAGGTTTTTGCTAAGGCCAAAGTTACATCGGTCACGCTACAGCCATCTGTTATGTCTATTGTGAATTGACACATTCACTGTTGCAAACATATCTTCACAACATCGAACATGTTCTTTGAAGCGATTACATCGCCGTGACGCAACACTATTGTGATTCTTATAAACAGGGCCCCACAACATTCACACACAAGATCCATTACACAATAAATAACTTATTTATTACAAAGTTAATCTAAATGACTTCATTCTAGTAAAAATACTTGACAATACCAAATAGAAGCGTATTTTTTATTATTTGTATTTTGCATTATAATTTATTGCGTTTTGCTTTGAAAATGCTCTCGGGGAGCGCTTTCAGCCATCGTCGTATACAGTTTACTGATACCTACAAGTTGTAGATAGCTCCTAAATAGATACCTATTCATCCATTTAAAATGAAATATGGATAATAATAATACCAATCGGGTGCAATATTTTATAATAAGCAATCGATTTCGTCAAATGTTTTAGGCGAACGTTAGAATGTAGGTTTTGCTGTTCTCTTCTCAGCTATTCTTTGTGAATATTTCCGGAATTTTTACGTTTTTTTACGGACGAGATGTGTCTCGTCCGAACTATTGACAATTAAATTGTTCTATCAAAAACAGTTTTAGGTGTAGGTACAAAACTTGGAAATTGTGTCACCCATGATCGTGACGTGAAGGATTCCTTATCCTCACCGTCATGGGTGACGTTTCGTTTTACCTGACGAAATTGACTGATGCAGAACCCATATTTTAACGTACGCTTCATAACAACGATATGTAATATAAAGTTAATATTTTATCATGTTTACGTCATAAAAAGTATGGCACAAGGTATTCACTTGTGAGTTTGTTCGATTTTATTCCTTTTTGACAACTAGATACACATCTAGAAATAATGGTCATCATAATCATCTTAGTCAAATATTACTTAGTACCTAAAATTATGTTAGACCACTGGACGGATTTGTCAGATTATATAATTTAAAATCCTATTTAAAAATACATTATTACGTAAAATGTACATATTTACAAGTCATAAATTATTTTAGGTAACTTACAATGATACGAAATACCTATACAATACAATGTTGGTTAGATTTTGTCAGATTTTTTAAAGGATGCTTATCCTGGAGATCATCCCCTCAAGCCGAATAGTCATCGAAAACGAGGGGTAGTAATATGATTTCAATGAACAGTTTTATGTCGATGCAGTTGTGCCCAGATTCACCACATGTCTTTTACCCTTTCTTTTGCCGGTATTGTTGGTCGAAATCTGTAATTAAACAAAACAATATGAGGGTAGACTGGGGTCGTTTGAAACAAGTCATGGTTGCAATATTGCATTTATCTCAGAAAGCATGATACCTAGGCGTGTGACACAACACTCGCTGCTCTGTCGGCCATGTTCGAATCTCTATGTCTAGCACTGTTCGGCCCAGCGAGCAACACAGCGCGCACGGAGGCCTCAATTGACCTGGGGTCAGTCACGTCTTCATTTAGTTTTTATGTGCATTACGTAGCTTAATTATTAATGCTAGGGCTTCCAAATAAATTGTATTTAGGAACTAGATATATTTATTTCTGGTAGCACAAAAATATTTCCTTTAAGAGCGATCATATCTTCAACAATACTGTAGCATTTACTTTGAAATTAATATATATTATAGTTCAGGATAGATGCTAGAACGCTTGTGTTTTAAAAATACGATTACATAAAATTTTCTCCATAGAAAAAAAATCCAAAGTTGACTCTAATTTGTACCAAAAATGTTCGCCATTCAATAAATACGCCCAATCAGGGCTTGAAACTTTGTACAGTAAATAAACACAGTATACAGCAGACGGTCTGTGTTTTTGATTTTTTAAATTCATATTTGTTTTACCGTAAAATAACAAAACGTAGAAATACGCGCATATTTCGGTCATCTGGTGGGCACAGCAATGTCACCTTTATTATTACTTGTGTCTTAGTATGTCTTAGTTCGAAACTAGAATAAAGTTGCGTTGAGTTGCTAATCTGAGGTACTATAGCCCGTTAAATACAAAAGAAACTCGGCAACATACAACTGAAGTTAAATTGTTTCAACCATATGTACTAATTTAAGTGTTAGCTATTTAAGCGTTGAGCCCTCATGGATCCAAAAAAATTATAATTAAATTAGCCAATTTTTGCACGTAATGCCCGGTCACACTTATTGCAAGTTACGTGATACCTTTTACGTGATAGTAGAAAAAAATGGAAGCTGGTTTTATCTTCAATATGTCGCGCTTGGTATTAAGTTCCCGCCTCCTTTCTTCCTTGAATACGTTATGAATTAAACTAGTAGTTCGCCCCGAACTGAGATCTCGTGATGTCTGGTTTGTGACAGAGATCATTTCTCAAATAGAACGTAATTAACAAACGATAAAAATGTGCTTTCATTACACCTTTCTCACCTTACTTAAGCACTTTTATCTCGAACTCTCTTTATTCACCTGAGTGTAATGTATTCTTACTAACATGAAACAAAGGAAAGGCGTTTTGAAAAGTGCTCTCAAAACTGTTGCCTTAGTAGTTGTGTTTTAAAAATCTACCCCTCCAGCCCACGGATATCGTAAAGTCAACCAAAAAGGCAGCAGCTTTTTTCTTTGTGCAAACAAAACTTTTACTGTGAGCACCAATCTGCCTGCTTAGCGTGGTGGCTATAATGGCCGTAACGTCCCGTATTAAGTGAATAACAATGGATGAAATAGACCAGTTTTGAAATTTAGAATACCCTCTCTTATCTTACAAGACCTGATGATCATCCTTTGCCCTCTTCATCTTAAAAACAACCCCTAATAAGGTCAAAATAATCTAATTTTGAAATCAGTCTCAACCCCTATTTCATGTTTTAACACTTTTTCAAGACTTTCTATTTTATTTACCCCTTTTGCAACCCTTAATGTAAATACAGGGGTGGTTTCAGTAAATCAAAAGAAAGTTTATTGTGAAGTCAAACCCTTTTAACAGTCTATCCTACAAGACATATCAAGCGTTTTAACCCCTTAACGCGCCCCTTTATTACAAAAATCACCCCTAATAAAAAGTAAAAATATATATTTTATGAATGTGCAGCCGACACTCTTTCAAATGACACCCCACAAGTCAAAAATCATCTCGTCTCACTTAACACCCCTATTTCTCAAAAACTACCCTAGTGTCAAAAAAATCCTCTAACCGATTAATGAGTATTAATAAAATCTCTGCATGTTCAACATTTTGAATTGATCTAATTAACGATTGAAAAGATAAGGATGAAAAATTGTATTTCTTTTTACCCCAATATCTCAAAAACTACCCCATTCATCAAAAATCCCCCGTGACAATCAAATTCCATTTACGTTTTCTCTGTTCAGTTTAAATTTCCTGAAAAATCGAATAATCCGTTCGAGAGTTATGCCGTCACAAACATTGCCACATACATCATACTTACATACAGTGCCGGATTTCCTAACTTAACTGAGAGATCTCGTTCGCTTCGCTCACTCGATCAATAATCATTAATCTTTAAGTCTCCTAGCAATTAACTATCAACAATGTGAAAGCTATGAACGTTGACAGGAATGAATTAATTTCTCTTACATTACTGATTAACATTTCCGACTTTAAGCATATTTAATGTAGTTAACATACTTTTGCTACATTTGTGAAACATATATTTTTAAACTAGCGTTGTTTACCTGTGCGGAGGGCTAGTAGGTGACATAGTGGTCTGACTCGATGCTAAAGGCGACATTTTGATACCAGAATTGTTTCCATTTATACTCGATCCTAAGCTCGACGCGGAGTCCATTCTGTAAAATTTAAAGAAAACCAGTAAAATAAATTCAAACAAAACCAACAAATCCATGAAAATTTCGTACCAATGGCACTTAAAAATGTCACTAGGGGGTTTATTTAAATTGCGAAACTCAATATGCATAGTCACTTGAAACAATAACACAAACGGACGGTGTTTACAATCTCACGGTGACATATACACTTCATGTAAAATGGTTTTGTGTTCACATCTGGTAGAAATATTATTAATTTGGTATTCAATAAGTTTAAATAATAATACAATTTACAAGACGTGAAATAATAGATTAATTTGAACAATTTGAAAATGATGAATAGTATACATATTATTGCAGGCGACTGTACTTAGTATACTGGCAAAGTAATGAGGCCCCTTCAAAATAGCAAGCATGGAACCTCATCAAAAGATTAACAGTAGACCCCCCCTTAGAACAAATTCATTTATTCACGACCATCCAACCCGCCAAACGTGTTCAATGCGGCAATGTTATCTCGTATTCGGACAGTTTTTGTAATCTAGCAATAGACAATTCAGCTGGATATCACATCAAACATCAATAGCCATATTAATGTCCACTGCTGGACACACACGTGGTACAAATAATAAAGTGTAAATAACTTACCGATCAATTTGTCTTCTAAAGAGCGGATACCTCCACGGCGAGTTGGGTTTCCTCTGTTCGTGTTGGAACGCCTGGTTGTCTCTGCCTCGCTCGCTCATTACGGACATGGACACCTGTCCGTCTGTTTCCCTCGTCTTTGATGATAACCTTCTAAAACATTACGATCGAGATCAGCATAGAGTACGAGTATATCACTTTTTGGGGGTTGGAGTCAACACGGCGGCAGGTCGGGACGAATTATGATAAGCGTTTTTAGCGGCTCTCATTGAACATTAATTGTTTGTAATCAAATTAGCATTTTGACCGAGAAGGCCACAGTAAAATATACTCTATTTAACCCCCTCTTTCCACCCGTGGAAGGTGACTAAGTCTTACAGTTAAGGTAGTACACGAAGGGATAGACAACATTCACTCGAGTGATCAACAGCCTGATTATTCCCTCTTAATCCCCTAATTGCATTCTTTGGAACAATTTGAGAAAAATAGCAATATTGAAAACCATATGAAAGATTAAAAGCCATAGCTGTCTAATCGTCGCAACTTGGGAATTGTAAACAATATACAAATAGAGAATTTTCTTTGTTCCCTTGCTTTGACTCACCTTAGTATCCTAGATGGTAAGGAAGCCTGGTTCTGCGGCCGCGCTCGCTGTCGACTGTCCACGATCAGTACGTGTCTGTCGTAGGGCGTGTCGTAATCAACTTCTAGCACTGTCGAGAACCGATGCGGCCAGATCAGATCCAGCATGGCTATCAGTAGCCCGACCACTATGCAGATTATACCTGAAATTTATCATAAACATAAACTGATCATAACACTATTTATTAAAAAAATATGTAGGAACCCTTTTGTTTTAATTAAATACACAAGTAAACATATTTCAAAGAACTGACATTTAAAAAGGAAATAAATGAAATGAAATGAATAAAGGTGCTATTACTATGGTTATAACTATAAGTATTAATATTGCATCGGAATCTTTCAAGATACTTTTATAGCCTCATAGCTCAAGATAAACATTTGTGTGATGAATATAGATGTTTGTTCTGTGTTTGGGTATTGTATTGTATCATTATACTCGTAGTACGTATGTTTTTACAACAAAAAAGTATTTAAGTATTCTATCCGTAATCTAGTTCCCATATTACAAGATATGCTTAGTTTGGGGTTAGATGGCGCTATGTGAAATAAATGTCCTGTATTTTATTTTTTTATTTATTACTTTGTTTTTATCAAAGATTTTCTGATACTGCCAGTCTTTCTAATCTTTTTCATCTTAAACTTATTGACAGTGCAAGAATGTCTGACGCCCGGTGGCTTACAAAGTCTGAAACGGTCGTTAACGGGTCGTTACACACCTAACACAAAAAAGGAGTTCATTAACAATTCATTTCAGAACGTACTGCGAACAGCGGTCACGCGTTTCCGCCGTTTGGAAGTCGCTATCTGACTCCTGACTTGGTTTCGGGTGTTAGTTTTAATTCAAGAAGCCTTCTGGGAAACCTCGCTTTACCTTAAATCTCATCCTTGCGCATGAGCTGACAAAATAAAATACCTGCAACCAGCACGAGCCAAAAACACCATCCCAAAGAGAAGAACAGCATGGCTCCGTCAAGCCTGACGACCAGAGGCGAGCGTGGTAGTGAGGCCCAGTACCCGCCGGCAGCTGCGCACAGCGTCACGCCTACAGTTGCCATGGCATACGCCCCGTATCGAGGCACTACAACCAGCAGAAGATTCATCAGGAGCCAGAGTGCCAGAGACGCCCTGGAATCATACAAAGTAAACCTGCTGCTAAAATTATTTTCATATATTGCATTTCGGTATAAGTAAGCATAGAATTATATCGCTTAGCCTACATCTCACCTGTTGTCAAGTTATGATAAGGCCGCAGGTTGAAGCGCTTTACCCGGAATCCTCCACAGACTGAGGAACTGGCTATTTTACCTCTAAATGACGGAATAAAACAATTTATAATTGTTGTTATGGTGACAGGTAAGATTGTGGTAGATAGCCAGGCACACTTCAAACTAGTCCTACCAGGCAAACCAAGCATTTTGTACCTACTTACCTGGGGATAGTCCTCTGGGTGGGCGAACCATTAGATTAGACCATACAGACATACATAACCAGACTCTTTTAAATTACATTATGCGCTTTTTGCACGCATTTCTTATCTTGCTAATAGTTAAACGCAATGTGTTAAGTGTTTAGAGTTTTTGTAACCCTGGCCTGAAATCACAGGAAACACATTCATATAAACCTTGGGGGCATGGTGATAAAAATGTAACGGACACGCCTTGATCTTGATCACGACAACTAGTTTTTTACCATAGTAGAGTTGATGTGGTATATCCGGCTGCACGGTACTTAGCTCCCCACTCGAAACCTTCATGCTGCACGGCGAAATGTTCGGCTACAGACAACACTGGATAGGGCAGTCCTTTCGACAACCCTGCATGGTACCAATCCTGTATAGCCCCTGCCTCTTCCCAACGAAATTGCTCGTTGTAATCCACGCCGGGGTCTCCTATAGTCGTGTTGCCCCATGATAAGGCTGAAATGGGAAACGCATTAAAACAGTTTATTTGCAATCGTATCGCATTTTTATCTAAAATAGCTGCTAAAGGTACTCAAATTACGACTACAAAAGGGCATGGAATGAAGCAACACTAAATCCAAAACTATACTTGGCACATTTTTTAAACAGCGGGTATTGTGGTAGTAATAAAACTCGATGAATCACAATCGGTGAAACGATCAAGGATGCTATTACGCAATATACAAAAGCCCTTATGCAAACGTTTACATTCACTAGGTACCATTTAGGATTGTAGAAAGAGCTCACCAGTGAGCGTTACATTGACGTGGCCGAGTCCCACGTGGACCGCCAGCCAGCAGTCGAGGCGGTCGGGAGAGAAGGCGCGGTAGGCGGCGCGGGCCACGCGTGCGCCCGCCACGTGCCACGACGAGCCGTGCTTACAAACTGAAACGAATACTTTCATCATTAGTAACATTCATCGAATTACTTCAATATGGAATAGTCCCAGCATTATCACTAACCCTTGCCCCGTCCTGTTACATACTCGATACCAGTATACTCGAAATGTTTTCGGATCGGAAACATCACTTTTTATCGGATCTGACATAGAATCCAATTGATTTCAACGCTATTCTCAAACCATTTAAGAATATCTTCTGTGGGAAGCATCGAATTCTAAAGTAAAAATATTTAGATTTCGGTGTTAAGAATAGGCTTTCCGAATATTTGAAAATAGCTATGCAGATGTCCACTTTTAATTGGGTAGTAATTTCACGAGTGACTGTTAATTGTAATAGATGTTTGTTCTGTGTTTGGGTGTTGTATTGTATGATAAGTATGTATTTACAAAAAAAAAAGTATTTATGTATTCTATCCGTAATCTAGTTCCCATATTACAAGTTATGCTTAGTTTGGGACTAGATGGCGCTGTGTGAAATTAGTGTCCTGTAATAAATTAGTGTCCTGTAATATTTTAATTACAATTTCAGGGGAAAAAATAATGAATCTGGGTTACAAAAATACTATATGACTGATTGTGACTACCAATAAAATTTAAAAAGCATCTATTTACTTTTTGTGCTGACAAAATATTGTAATATTTAGTCATACGCGGCTATGGTCCTCGGGCCACTCCCGCCGCACCCTAGCCTGTGTAAGTTCACATGAAATTAAAAAATTCCAGTCTGAAATTCTAGTTTACTTTAATAATCGAGTCCCTCTAATCATATATTAGTCGACAGTTTAGTTTAATTTCGCTCACTAAAATTCAAATAAAAACGTGGGTTGGTGCTACTAATGAAAATTGCTGAAAGTTTTTTATTTAGTTTGAAATTATTTCACCTTATTTAACATAATTTTAATTTGCAAACAACAGTTTTTAATTATTTCTAGGTCAAACAGTTTCTTTTTAATAACCTACCATGTAATTAGATGTCTCAATATTTCTCTCAACAAATAATGGCAATTTGCTGATTTGTAATGGTCAGAAGAAATGTAAAACTGATCTGTTCATTGAAATAGTGGACAGGCCGACAGAGCGACGGGAACTCGCACTGAAACTGGTTAATTAAGTAAAGAATATACGACTCATTGTATGTATCTGATTTAGTGCTCGTTGTAAGTACATGTAATTATTGTATCGATTTGTTTGACATGCCAAAATTCTGTTTAAATTTTTATATCCAATATTTGATTAATTTATCTCTTTCTATCTATTCTACTGTTTTCTTTTTTAAAACTTGTTCTTTTTTGACTTTTTGCCTTGATTTTCAGTATTTTATTTCATTAACACTCATTAAAATCGTGTTTGAAAAATATAGGTACCTAATACAAATAATAATTATTACAAATGTTATAATGACACATAATAAAAGAAAATATATTCATAATATTATTATGCTTACGTTTACAAATAATGCAATTTTGCTTCCCAATTTCATGCGTTAGGAGTACCAAACAGTTGTCAAAAAATTGTCTATTTTTATTAAAAAAATCGTCCGCTGAATAAAAACACCCTTTCAACAAAAGTTTTTTTAACTTGGAATTAAATACATTTTCACTCTCTATAGTTTTCATGTCAGTTGCTAAAGAATTATATAATTTGACAGCCTGATATCTACAGCAGTGCCTAGCGATGTTGAGTCTTGGATTAAAAATGGTCTCGATATCTTTCCGTCTAGTAGCGAGTCGTGTCGTTCTTTGATATGATGTTTCAAAACGATATGGGTGCTTTACTAAATTATTTAAGGTTTCCAAAATGTATAAACTAGGGACTGTCAAGATTTCAAGATTTTTAAAATGTTCCAAGTACGATTCCCACTGTGGTATTCTTACAATTGTATGAATAGCGCGTTTTTGTATTATGAAAGCTTTTTTCATATTATATGCATAGCTACCCCCCCAAAACCTAATATTATATCTAAGTTTAGATTCTACCAATGCATCATATACTGATTTAAGTTGATCTACCGTTAGTTCCTCTCGAAGGCTTCTCAAAGCGTAGCAAGCGGAACTTATTGAGTTTTCGATTGCCTCTAGCTCTTTTTTCCAGTTGAGAAACTCGTCTATGTGAACACCCAAAAATTTCACGCATTTTGCGAATGTAACATGGGCATTTTTATAGGAAATGTTCACGGAAGCGTTATTGTGACTAGTGGTTTTAAATAATAGGGCTTGTGTCTTTTCAATATTAAGATTTAAATTATTAGCTTCGAACCATGTATAGAAAGATATCAAAGCAGTATCAGTTTTAATTTTAAGATCTTGCAAGTTCTTTGCTGGAATGACCACGTTAGAATCATAAATACAATGCTGTCATTTTTATTTAAAAAGTGTTCACAAATACATAAATAGTTTTTTTTCGGACCCATCCAAATATACTTTTAAATCATCCTTATTAGAGGATAAACCACATATGTTTTGATAGTAAAAATGTAAGTGGCTTACAGAGGTTGATGTGTTACTATTACTACCTGAACTACTGTTTCGACTATCCTCACCCTGATCCTGTGAATCGTCTAAATATTCATTGTTGACTTTAATACACTTATTTACGAAATAAATTAATGATTGTTCCTGTCACTTGTCTTCTTATGATAAGTAATACTGGATTCAAAGTATTCGAAAGCTAAATATTGGAAAACTGTGCGTAGCCCAGCATTATTATTTTTTCCCGATGGCTTGTGAAACATTTTGTAGTCATAAGTAACATATATGTTAGTATCGTATAAGCATGCATATTTGTGTATTTCTATATCTAAAGATAAAAGCTTATTAAAATTGAAAATTCTGTGGTTTATCGCATCAGTTTTGGATTTAAAAAGATTTTTTGGTTGGTGTGCATAATATGATAGTTGTTTGTAATTTGTAATTTGTGTTTGTAATTTTCTAATTTTTTTGATTATTTCGCGATAATTTTTGCTTTCTGTGAAGTCTTCATCGCTAATGAAAATGATGCAGTGAATCTCTTTTCGTGAATCCCGCAAGCCTAGCTTGCAGGCCGGTGAGCAGCTGTAGAGTGTTGGCTTGAGGGGCAGGTAGTGACATATGTCGAAGTCTTCTGTACTTAGCACGCCCTGAGCGATTGCCGTGACCTTATTCCAGCTGTTACTGCTTATAAGGCATATTTTGGATTTGGCTTTTTGAGGACCTTCAAAAGGCGAAGAGTATTGCGGAGTCTTTGCTAAGTTGGGAATGTGGCTTATTGAATGCTGAGTATGCTGATGATCATGATGTTTTTTTCCGGTTACAGTCATGTCCAGTTGAGTCGTGTTATTAGGTTCCAAGATGTCCGTTTGACTTTGTTTATGTATCTTATTATAATTTTCTGTCTGTGTTTGTTTATGTTCTGTTTTTATTGGCTGTGATTTGGTTTTTATATTTGGGGTCGATGATGATGATGATGATTCTAAAGCTGCGTGCCTTGTTGGACTGAAGCCGATTTTTTTGTACAACGATTTTTTCTAACTTAATTCCTGATTATTCTTCCGTAACTCCGAGTTATCCAGCGATAACTGTTCAATTTCTTCATGGGCGCTGTTTAGTTGAGCTTGTAAAAAATCTATTTTCCCGAGAATAGTTTGTTCTTGACTATTCCACCAGTTTACCAGCATGTTTCACCAGCATGTTTAAGTGGCGAGTTTCCCCCTAAGACTTGGCATTCCTGAGATACCAATATACCCATATCACGATAAGTAGGTAAGATACTCACCTAATATGACTGTGCCGACGAAGAGGCTGAGTGTGACTATCGTAAAGGTTGAGAATCTCTGAAACAAAAATAATCTCAGTAAATCACTGCTTAGCGGGAGGTTCCCAATCTTATCAACGTGATCACAAAATTTAGGTACAAGTATCATATGAATGTCTCAATTTGCGGTCTCGATAATGTGAGAAACAAATTATGATGACCAGATTGTAATATTCTTAATGGTAGGCTATCTCGATATGAAATCATCATCATACTCATGGCTCTGGTATGCTATAAAATGAAACGCAGCTAGATTCGTTTGAAAGTTTTTTGTCGATTCAATCTTCACTTTAGATTATAATTTCAATTTGAATGTAGCAAATTCATAAATATCATGGTCTTTATAAAAACTACAGCAAAAACTCTACAGCCATACAATTTTAGGATTAATTTAGGATTAAAACGCAGGCCACGCGAGGTAAAATAACTTAACTTTCAGTTCAGTTCAAGCATCCTGCTATAGGATGAAGGCTAAGCTAAGCTACAGGGATTAAAGTAGAGAGTAGGTCTAGGGTGGAGTCATCTTCTTGTGGTTGGACGAGTCAGAACATTTTTTTGTAAGGAAACGTACATATCTTTGTTTTTATAGCGTACTATAAAAAAAAAAATATGTCCGTTTACTTACAAAAAAATGTTCTGACTCGTGGTCGTGCTTGACCTCCATCTCACCTGATTTTTAAGTTATAAGGCCGAAAGTGGAATCGCGCTTCCCCCAGAATCCTCAACCAACTGAGGACCTCTTGGCTAACATTTCACACATCCATATAGCTCAAAACTAAGCATAGCTTGTAAAATGGTATCTGCACTACGGATAGAATCCTTATATAAATGCAAATATATTGTGAATACATTACTTACTTACTATACAATTATAACACCCAAACACAGAACAAACATTTAATTCCTCATTATCATAGTTCTATTTTTAAGGTGCGCAATGGAGTATTTTCCTTCGTTTCATTTCATCTTAGTAGAATCATTACACAAATGTTCGTTCCGGGTGTGAATTGAACCCACAGCCTATCAGTGTAGAAGGCAGGGCTATACTACCAACTGAGCCGTGACGGACCTGTGAGGCCAGTCACATTTTTATAGTTTACTAGCTTTTGCCCACGGTTTCGCCCGCGTAGTACCCACCCGGATCAAAGTAGTTTATGTTCTTCCCCAGGATACAATCTATTTGCATGCCGAACTTCATCAAGATCCGTTCAGTCGTTTAGCCATGAAAACGTAACAGTGAAACAGACAGAGACACTTTCGAATATACAATATTAGTATGGATAAAATACCTGTTTCCTGATGCCGGGGAAGATAGCGAGGAAGGCGATGTATAGTGTGAGAGCGGCTACCACCAGCGCCAGTGCTGGCACGTCGGCGGCTACAGCAGTGCGGTTGTGGTAAGCGTACAGGGTCGGGCCGCCTTCCTCGCGAAACGCATCGAACCACCCCTTCATCGCACAACCAGCCTGAAAACAAAATACTACACTATTAATAAAGTTGAGGGGTTGAAATTTGTGTAATTGAAAACGGACTTCTATCTGCGTTAAAATCTACGTTTTTACTTGTATATATATATATATATATATATATATATATATATATATATATTGACAAAAAAGGTAGACAGTTATATGAACAAAATCATATTAAATGGTAAGTAATGTATGATTTACACATAAACACAGAGCTTTTTTTTTTAAATAAATTATCACCTATTTCACAGATCTTTGACAAGCCAAGAACTAAAAAGGTCTTAAAAATATGGGTAGGCCATTGTTACTTATTTACTGAAACTAACATGTAATGAGGGATTAACTATTTGCAAAGTTAATTATTTTCTTAATAGTAGGTATATATTATTTAGTAATAGTTTTGTTTTTGTAAAGATAAGTGCCACATATATGCATTAAACGTTTAGGCTCCTATGCTTTGAATAGTCAGACTCACCAACACATTTGTAATTTAGTTGTTGTTGAATAGTAGTCCTACTGTTCAACAACAACGGATTACCAACTTAAATGAATTAATGAAAATAAAATATAACAATCGGATTAAAGAATGCGACTATGTGGATTTACCATAATTGAAGTAAACCGATCGAGTTATACATATCTATTGAATCGAATATTAAACTACATTTACAATTCAACAGAGACTAGTAAAAACTTAGTGCCAGCGTAATGGAATGTTCAGATGACATGTTTAGGGTAATTACTCGTTACTCGAAGTAATGGTATTAAAATGCTAATTAAAACAGATTTGTTCTTGACACAAATAACCACAGCCATGGTTTATGAAGGATCGTTACTGTTTGAATTGATTACGTTTGTCGGAATGTTATATTACTAATTACTGTGTACATTATGATTCTTGTAAGTCTTTTAACCGTCTTGAAAGACTGTAAGTCTTGAAAGACTTACAGTCTTTCAAGACAGTGTATCAAGACGGTTAAAAGACTAATTAGTACAACCGTAGATAATGATAACTAATACACTTTATATGAACTTTAGTTTTTTCATCATTATATTGGAGTGGAGTAGAAATGGCAGTACTTCTATCAGCTGCCAGTCAGTCAAAGTCAAAGTCAACTTAATTTTTTTCATAATTTTATCGGAGTGGAGTAGAAATGGCAGTACTTCTATCAGCTGCCAGTTCTGACTCAGATAATTATAAATGTAAAGAGCTTCTTAGCCTCTTTTGAAACGGAATACACCGTTCCAAAAGCAAGTTGCAAAACGACATTTAAAACGAAACATTACTTTTAATTCGGTACCTGGCGCGGCACCGACCTAGGTACGTCACGGCAATAAGCTAATATTGAATACCACGTCAACTTACGAACGGTATCTTGAAGTGGAATTCTACAAAATGAATCACAGCAAAGGAGCCCGTAACACTCTTGGCAAGTAAGCATTCTGCGTTATTCCTTGGTATCGAGCGGACGTGTTTGTGTTGCTTTCGAGCTTATATAATTTTTTTGTTTGATACTGTGAAATTGCGGTTTCGGAAATATTAAATATCGGCTCCTCTCGTTTACTCTTGGGCATGTGTCCATATGACCCAGCGGCCATATTGGTGCGTGTCGGACGTCTCGTTTTCAAGTGTCTGCTTGCTGCTGCGCCACCTACTGCGTACATCGGATCCTCTTGCTCCTATAACTGAGGACTGTGGCTGTGGGTGACTGACGCCATTTTGGATGGTCTCGAGCCTCCCTGTCACTTGGTCGTCGGCGTGCCTCGGCTTGGATTCGTGTTTCGAGCTGCATACACTGGTCCGGATCGGCGTCTGAAGAATTATTGGTGTGCACAAAGACTTGCCTGCGCCGGGGTTTGAACTCGATGCTTGACCCTCGCCGCGCCCCGACACGGAGCTTCGCCGACTGAGCCACGGAAGCATTAGGCGCGCGCTTGAAATTGGTGTACGGTTTTATCGGTGTTTGATTTTACGTTTACTTGGCTAAGTCTTGCTTATATTTGTTTATCGGTGTTTATCAGTATCTACCTCGTGCGTTTGGTGAGATTTATATTTAAAATGCTTTGCCACGGTTGCAAGTCAGTAACTACTGGAAAAAACTTCTTGAAATGCAACATCTGCGCTTCTACTTATTGCTACATATGCTTAAATATCAATACTGAACTAAATAAGCAATTGAGTGCTGAACAGTTGGCGTCGCTTAGCTGTCCCTCGTGTCAAAATGTTACTAAACGAAGATTCAATGACAACACTCCTGTCAAGTCCCATAACCTCTCGCTAGCTGATTCCTTGAATGTGTCATTCAGTCAAGTATCCACTGAATCGCCATCTCAGTTTGCTGTGAGTGCTTCGTCCGCCGTCATTCGACCTGATGAGCCCGTTACTATGGAGAGTATAAGCCAACTGTTTGATCTGAAACTCTCATCAGATTCAGCTTTTATGTCAAACCTTCGTACCGCACTCAGGAAAGACCTTGAGGATATGGTCTCAGTGGAGGTTGCCCATGCTATTGAGAAGGTGAAGACTGATTTCTCGTTTACAACAGATCATATATGTCTAGAGCAAAAAGACATAAAAGCGGAACTTGCTGAAAAAGATAGAGAAATTAGGAAACTGGAGTCTGACTTTTATAAATCTCAGGAAGCTCTCAACATCCTTCAGAACCGCCTCACCATAATTGAGAAGATATCTCGGAGCTCCAATTTAGAAATTCATGAAGTGCCTGAAAGCAAGACTGAAGACTTAGTCGCCTTACTAAAAAAACTCTGTGGGAGTCTACAGGTTCCTATCTCCGACAGTGACATTAAGGTTTGTCGCCGTGTTTCGAAAATGAATACAGCCTCTAAGAGACCGCGTAACATTCTTGTAACGCTCTCTTCTCAGCGTCTGCGGGATACTCTTCTTTCTGCTGCATTCCGTTATAATAAAGCCCATCCCACTGACAAACTTGATGTCTCCCTCTTGGGTATTAGTGGCGCTAACACGAGAATATATCTGTCTGAGCACCTTTCTGCTGAAGTCAAAGAACTTCATAGCTTAGCTAGAAAATTGTGTAAAGACCTTCGTTTTCAGTTTGTTTGGGTGCGCTATGGTCAAGTGTTTGTACGTAAGAACGATAAGAGTCTTGCTATTCTAATTAAAAATCACGAAAGTATTAATAAATTATACTGCGAGTAATTGCTATATAGGTTGGGTCATTCATCAGATTATTGGGGTTTTGATATATATTTTTAGGTATTTGATAATGGTTTCTGTTTATTACCAAAATGTCAACAGAATACGAAGTAAATTAACAACTTTTTACTTAAATCTCTTAAATTCTAACTTTGATATAGTATGTTTGACGGAATCAAATTTAAACCTTAGTGTGTTTGATGCTGAGGTCGTTGATGACCGTTACAATATCTTTCGGAGGGACCGATCTGTTTCCTGTTCTCAAAAGGGTGAGGGTGGTGGTGTTTTAATAGCTCTTTTAAAGAAATTTGAGGTTATCCGCCAGACATCTTGGGACAGCGGTATAGAGGATATCTGGGTATCTGTCGTGCCTGAATTTCGCGATTCTCCTCGTCTAAACATTTGTGTTTGCTATCTACCCCCTGACATAACTTTAGTTAAGAGAGAAGAATTTTACGCGCATTGTCAGAAAATAGTACTAAACGATTACCCAGATGATAACTTCCTGTTAGTTGGTGACTTTAATACACCTGATTACTTTTCCGTCACTAATGAATCTCGGACTTCTACAGAAGCCGTCACTCTTAGTAAAACTTATCGTGCTTTAAATGAACTTATAACGACATGTGACCTGAAACAGTCTAATAAAATTCTAAATGTAAAATGTCGTTTACTAGATTTAGTATTATCCAGCCTTGATAACATTTCTGTCATTGAAGCTTTTCCCTTAAGTCGACTGGACAAGATGCACCCTGCTTTATTAATTAACATACCACTTAAGAATGTTTCAAAATCCCTGAAACGATGTAAATCTAAACGTCTTAACTTTTATAAATGTAATATTGAATGTGTAAGATCTGATCTTAGCTCTGTAAACTGGCAAGATGTCCTAATCTCTTCGGATGTTGACCTTTGTACTAGTCGATTTTATGACATTCTGTTTGAAATAATTGAAAAACATACTCCCTACATTTCTCCGAAGAAATCTTCTTATCCAATTTGGTATAGTAGAGCGCTCATTAAATGTAATGGCGAAAAAAATAAATTTCATAAACTGTTTAAAAGATTTGGTAATCCCCGTGATTATGACACCTTTTCATTATTGCGTGCCAGATGTAAGATTCTTATTAACGAATGTTATAATCGATATGTTTCTTCTACAGAGGAGTCTATGGAAAAAGATATCAAGTTTTTTTGGAGTTTTGTAAACAATAGAAAGGGAAGGGTATCAATACCTAATACTATGACATTTGGAAATAATTCCTCGTCAAATGGTCTAGATATTAGCAACCTGTTTTCTGATTATTTTAGTTCGGTTTTCGAAAAAGATAACACATCAGCTGACACAGCTTGTAACGATTCCCCCTCTGCTTTACTCGACTGTGGCATTTCATACTCATTACACGAAGTAACTTTAAATCAAAAAGATATTTTAAGAAAAATAAAACAATTGGACAATAATAAAGGGCCTGGTCCCGATTTGATTCCACCGTCGTTTGTGATATCTTGCAGTAAAGAGTTGTCTTTACCTTTGTGCATAATATTTAATAAATCTCTTTGTAATGGTGTTTTTCCCAAGCGTTGGAAAACAGCTCATGTTATTCCTATTTTCAAACAAGGGGATAAGTCTAAATGTGAAAATTATCGACCAATAAGTATCCTGTCATGTTTTGCCAAATTGTTTGAATCTCTTGTATACAGTTGTCTTTATAACCATGTCAAGCCATTTATCTCTGATAAGCAGCATGGTTTTGTAAAAAATAGGTCCACTGTAAGTAATCTGCTAGAGTACAAAAATTATCTCTGTCAGGCTTTTGCTGAGCGAAGTCAAGTCGACGCAATTTACACCGATTTCTCTAAAGCTTTCGATAAAGTTAACCACCGTTTATTATGTCATAAGCTTTTCCAATATGGATTCCATGGAACTTTATATCGTTGGATATGCTCTTATCTACAGAATCGGAGTCAATTAGTCGCTTTAAAGGGATTTCTGTCATCGCCAGTGATAGTAACATCGGGTGTTCCTCAAGGATCTCATCTTGGGCCTTTATTCTTTGTTTTGTTTGTGAATGATCTTGTAAATCGTTTGTCCTGTAAGTGCCTCCTGTACGCTGATGATTTGAAAATTTTTAAGACCATCTCTGGGACACGGGACTGTTATTCATTGCAAAACGACTTAGATACCGTTTTTCAATGGTGCAATACTAATCTAATGACTATAAACGTTGACAAATGCTTTGCAATTTCGTTTACAAACAAACGCAATAAAATTCTAAATGACTACAAAATTGAAGGTCGAACTTTAAGCCGCTCTTATATTGTGAAGGACTTAGGAATATTGTTTGACGATAAACTCACCTTTCATGCGCATCATCAACATATTATAACAAGAGCCAATCAACTTCTAGGTTTCATTCTGAGATCGACAAAAGTTTTTAAGAAGAATCGCAGTGTAATATATCTTTTCAACTCTCTAGTAAGAAGTATATTAGAATATGGTAGCCCGATATGGTCCCCTAATTACAAAGTGCATATCTATAATATTGAACGGATTCAGAGAAAGTGTTTAAGGTTATTATGTTATCGCTTGCAACCTGGCCGTCTGAGCTTGAGTTACGAAGAAAGATTAAGTAAATTTCAGTTGGAATCCCTAGAAACTAGGCGTAAATACTTTGATCTCATATATCTCTATAAAATAATTCACTCTCTCATTGACTCCCCTCATTTATTATCGATGATATCGTTTAACATTAGATTCAGAGCACGAAATTCCAATAAAATCAATATATTTATACTTCAAGTTTATAAAAATAATATCTCTTTTTATAATCCTTTAACTAGAATGTTACGCCAGTACAATGATTTACTGAAAGAATTTAGTCAAATTGACATCTTTGTTCGCAACTTAAGCCAATTCAGTAAACAATTAAAATCTATTTTATATACCAATTCCTAATTTGTCAACCCGTAGAACTCTGTTATGTTAATTGTTGTCATGTTTTTGTTCACATTTTTTTTTTAGTCTCCGTTCGTTACCAAATGTATTAACTTAGTTGTAAGCACATGTTTTTTACCTTACAATCTAGATTTGTACCTTAGTTTTATTTTTTTAGTTGTATTTTTAATTGGTTGTAAAGTGTATTGTGTTTAATAAATAAATAAATAAATAAATAAGTAGTTCCCGAAGGCGGAATGCGCCCACGCCACGCATTACGGTTGCGAAACAATCACCTGGTTACCTTCGGGAAACGGACGTGTAACTCAATAAAACCAACACCAGCTGGTAGTTTACTCGACTAACTGGGGATTGTCCAGCTTGCGCAAAAACTCATTGGCTGTGAAATTAGACTAAACCATTTTTATTTAAATTATTTGCAAGGATTCCAGCGAACATGAAGCAAGGTATAATATTCGTCTACCAGCCGCAAAAATGTGCCTCTATACTATAATAGACATAGCGGTATGGATGTGCTAACCTAACTTGTTTAGACATATGGCCATATGAGTCAGTTGCAGAATGTTTCTCAAAAGTAATAAGCAAAGGCAATCTTTCAACGGTGACATTTCTGTGTAGTTTTAAAGAGATTTTACACACAAATACCGCAAAACCAAGACAATGTGAGGAATTTAGATACACAGAATTTGTAACGGCAAGACATGTTAAGATCTTTATTATAATTAATTACAAATGGAATCGTTAAAACTATCCGCAATAACAACTTATTGACCTCACTAGGTCTTGAGTTACACGTGAGTAGGCGAGGCGTGTCGGAAGTGTATTGGATGGAGGCAGTCCGGCAGTGGTTACTGGCATAACCGGAAGAATTATACAAGGAATTACGAGGTTACTTGTGTAAGTACCCTTAGAGGCAACCTTCGTGGAGGCAAACTAGTGGCTATTATAGCCCCATGTGTTGCCTGACAACTTATGGATAGTGATTTATGCATCGAACTAATCAACACACTTTAATCTTTTGCGATATAATAATTTATGAGAATCAATCCAGTCGATAATATTATATCAGTCAAGAAACAAAAACATGCGTTCATAAAATTTAAAGTAGATAAAATGAATCAAAATCCGATAAAAATTAGAAATCGTGCAGCCTACAACAGTTAATGAAAGCTTAGCTTTCATTAACTGTTGTAGGCTGTTGTAGGGTACAACACCATAAAAGGATTTTTTGTTGTAGGGTACAACACCATAAAAGGATTTTTTGAAATTCCCATAAGTTGACGGGAATGAAGTCGCAGGGGTTTACTAGCAAAAAATGGTAGTATTTTTGTTTAATGCATGTTTGTTTGTTTTTTTGTTCGTAAATACGCTTGTATAAAACGACCGATCTACGAGACGAAACGATTTTAAAAATAGCTTTAGTTATTGATAGATATACGTAGGTAAGTGTTGATATTGAATGAATTAGTACCTGTCCATAAACACAAGGTTAAGTTTACCTAAAGAAAAAGCCATAACCTTCGAGCTTCCACACAACAACCACAATTTTAAATATATGTGAGCAGCAGAACAAATCGATTGTAAAGACGTATTCTGGTTTTAGAAATGGTGTGGCGTAGCAACACCATATTTTGACCCAAAAATGGAGATCGCGTCGTCAAAAGTATTAATACGTACAAGTTAGTCGGAAGCTTTTGTTCGGTCATTGAGCCCACGTGAGGTCACTCTGGCTGACCTTGGACGCAGGTGATAGCAAGGGCGGCCATCGTTGTACGCTCGGTAGACTTCAGAAACTCGAGTCGACTGTACTATGACTTATCGAGTTTCACTCTAAATCATATGACGAAGGCATTGGAGATAAAGCTTCACTCAAATAAACCAGCCAAGTGAGGACAAGCTCCGAGGGTTCTGACCCACATTTCAAGGCAAAAAAGGTATCTTGTATATATGTTCTTATTACTAAAAGCCCCTTTTTTTTTGTTGCTAAAGTGGCATCAGAAATGTATACTAAGTACGTACGGAACGGCAGTGGAGGCTAGGGTCCCGTTGGTACCCTTTGGGTACAGAACCCTATATTGAGGTTAGTCTAGATATCAGGTCGGTTAAATAAAATGTTTTTAGACAAGTACCTACCTATCTCTAATTTATCTCTAAAAATAAAACTGGTTAGGTCAAGGCTTAAAATCACACAACTACCTATTTCAAAATAAGTATGATTCATTTTATTTTACAATCTTTTCATAAAAGACCGACAATTCATAGAAGAGACATCAACGCGCTACTTTTGTTTCGCAGCATGTACCATTCATTATGATTCGATAAGACTTTATGTTTGAGAATAGTATTTACCTACAGATGCTAAAGGTACAGCTACAGATGATTCGATTCGGATCCGGAACACATAGACACGATAAACAATGGACGCGCACGTCTCTTTGTGTAGTATGTGACGGTATGCAAGTAGCTTCCAGGAAAATAACGCCTCGTCAAAGCCAGATCACCGCGTTAGTCACGGGCCTGCAGTCACGGCTGTTCGAAGTCGAGGGCGACGAGGACGCCAGCACCGCCACCATTAGAGACTGCCTCGCTCGTCGGAAGCTAACGACCATTAAAACTCATCACGTGCACAGAATAACATTACTGGAATATATTTTTCCTCATCATCTTGAATATTATGAACAACGTAGTCGTATTAATTGTGTAGGAGAGTTTGTACAGTTCAAAAGCATGACGTAACTTCTATAATTTCCTTGATCGGACGTTGATGAACTATTGACTGACAATTTTAAAATGAAGCAAGACTAATTTTAATTGCAAAATGACCTTAGAAAGGTGTCGACATTATAGGCTTTTAAAAGGAATGTCTTCATATTCGACATTGCAAACTATAAATGAAGCCTCGTAAAAGCGATTCCAATTTTTATATGTTAGCAGTCTTCTTTTTATATTGAGTTTATTTTATTTTGTTTTCACAGGTCAGTTTCGTTACGTGTGTATTTTACCGATCATAAATAGCATTAAGTACTTACCTGCTTATCTATCAATCTACTTGATTTAATAAAATTAATAGCCAGTACCGGCCTTTCAAATATAGAAGTAGGTGAATTAAAATGAATGCCCTAGAAACGAGTGGCGCATGAATGTAGGCCCGCCTCAGACATTACATAATCGAACGTGTGCTCCAATCTACTGGGAACTTGACCTTGCCAATGATTTAAAATATATCAAAACAAACGAGCACTATTATCGAACAGCATGCATCCATCAGCGAGTAAAAAAGAACAAGCAACTGCATTTGCAAGCCTTGAGTGTCCGTCTTGGTATTTGAGCTATTACTGCTATATATTTTTGACGATCAGTTAGCCGAATTGCTCGGTCACGCCGATTATTCTATAGTGCATCTCTGATACATAACATTACGTAGGTACCTACTGATTTTATCAACCGATCCAAAAATGGAGGAGGTTCGCAATCCAGATTTTGAAGCTATACCTACTTCTATTGGCGCGTTTGGGAAAAATTATGAGACTGAACTTTTTACGATGCGTGCACACCGACACCTAAAAGCGTCACCATGAAGTTGGTTGGTAACTATGTATCTCTCGATGAGAACTAATACCTACATTGAAGGTAGTTAGAAGAGTATAAGAGCAATGAGATAGTCATTCAAATAAGTGTTTTAAATCAATGGAGATAAAAAAAAAAGTACATGTGTATTAGAGTGATTCAAAATGATATATGATCATTTATTGTGTTTTCGTGATTAAGTGTTTTTTTACATTATAAACTTTTTGAAGTAGGTTTATAGATTTGAAATTAACTATCGGTAGATATGTATTCTTTTTATTTGTTTACATTATAAATTATGATTATTGCATTATCAGGTATTGGCGTACCTAGGTAGTAGTAGCTGGTAGGTAGTAATAACTATCTATTTATACTCACAATCTACTTATCTTGTTACCACTACTATGTTGGCGTAGCTGACACAAACCTAACTACTACTGTTGGGTATAAGATAACTGGTATAAGTTTACTGTCTAGGTAGGAATTCACCTACCTACCTGAATAGTACCTAATTAACAACCTGTCTGCAAATAACAATTAAATAATAGTAATAGGTAGATAATACCTAAAGTCAATTTTACCTTTCTATATATTCAAATCATAAGCTTAGAAATGCAATGCCCTGTAATGCATATCCTATTCCTCTTTACTTAGGTACTTACCTACTTAAAATAATATTAAACCCTAGTTCTTACGTTCTCTATAAGCGATTTTTTGTATTTTTTATGAGAACAAATGTTTTAAACCGTAGGTATATAGTTATTTATGTTTTGTTATGCTTAAGAAGTGCAACTTCTTCTTTTTACGTGCACACACATTTTTTTTCTCTATGAATGGTTACCGATTTTTCCGCGAGATCTTAAACGAATTGCGAAATTCTTTTCGATCGCTAGAAATAGGTTTGAAGATGGGACTTATTTCAATTTCGTGAAAATCCGATAAATATCCAAAACTTAGAGACCAAAACTTCTCAACAGCAGCAAATCATTGATATCTCCACCAATTCAGGTCTTACGTGCAAGATTATTTTTTATTTCATTGGGCACACATTGGGTGGTACTTATAGTTGTGTAGATTACCTTACAACAACTATGCTGTTGTATGGTTTAGCAAGTCGGTACCAACTTATAAAATATATGAATATCAATTATTTTCAAGTTATGAGTGAAGTCGGTTCCATTATTTTTAAACAACTTCTTATAATTGAAGTTGTGCACCCAGATTATGTGCTAGTGTACTGGCTCTGTTTTTTTTAATGCTGTTGATATACAAAAAAATGTTCAATTAAACTAACTATGTACATATTAGAACACATAATTTTAATTCCAGAAACGGGCAGACTGCCTGCGAACACGGCTGGTGCAACCCCGCCGAAACGTTGGGATAAATACTTACAGGTAAAATACGCGATAAATACCCGTTTCTTGAATTAAAATTATATCTACATTATAGTACATCTGTAATGTTTGTAGCTTGCGTGGCGCGAAATCCTGCCGGCAGACCTTGTGCATGAAAGTCCGTGAAAAAAGTTAAGTACTTATTATTATCCATAGCCACACCGTTTCTACCTTTATCAGTTTTTGTTATTAAAAAGATAATGATGGTTTAAAACTCACTAACAGTAAATAGCGTACAAGTTTCAGAATGAAAGTGGCTTAGAACATCTCTTTATTAATGAGCTCAGTATTAACCTACATTTGTGACAATTTCTCGTGATTTATTGCTGTCTCCTTTTGTTTTATCGATTTGAAATGCGAGATATTGTTACAGCGTCTTATTTCTCTCTCAATTCATCAATCACATCAATTACTTATCTTATGAACTAACTTCTCGACAGAACTAAGTCTACGTTTCGGTTAGGTAATTAATACGGATGGAATTATTGCGTTAAGAAGCACTGACGGTGAACAAATGTTGATTAGTTCCATTAAAAAAAAAAGTTTCAGCAGCTAGTTTATACTAATAATCATACATTTCTTTGTGGCGTAGGTGTCGTGTCATGTAATGTCGTGTCGTTTAACTAAACGGCATCGGCAAAGCTTAAGGTAGTCTATCGATTCAATTGAGTGCTTGGGATTATCATTATGTTTTCTGTTAATCATTTATATAAATAAGATGACGTATCACAAAGAATTTGGTAAATATAAAAGTTGGAAAATCCTGAATTTGTGTGTCATCGTCGACACCTCGCCAGCATTAGTGCATCGATACACGCGACAAGTAAACATTCAGTGCACGAGCATAACCTTCTCAAATGACAAGTTGCGTATAAAAAACAACGGACAGTCGGTATTCGAGCCAAGGCCCTGTAATGAGATATGTTACTGAGATACAGAATTAAGACAATTCTGTCGGTTTGAGTTGATAAAACCTTACAATTAATATGGCGCACACTGTTATTACGTAGATGGGAAGACAAATGGCTGGATTGTGTTTGAAGGTAAATTAAATAGTTAATTGTGGGGTCAAAATATTGAACTTTGGATTTGTTTGGCATTAAGTTATCAAAGGTTATCAACATGTTAATATAATACACATTATGTACCTACAATCATTCTACCATGAGATGAATTTTATAGATATACTAGCTTATGCCCGCGACTTCGTCCGCGTAATGTTTTTAACATTGACGCAAGGAGAGATAGACTGGGATTTCGAAATCTAGAAAATTTCAAGCTTACAGAGGCTATGCCTAATTTGTCAGACCAGTCAAGTGCGGTTCTGTCACACACCCGAGGGCTCCCACATTTCTAGACAAATAATGTAGGTTTTATGAAGTGGTAGCGCGGGTCCAACTCACGCTTGGCCAGTTTTTTTATTTTTTTACCACAAATAATGCACTACATTTACACCAGGTTTAACAATTTATAAAACTTTTCTTGTTTTGGAACCCCGTTTTATTTTTATTTTTTTGTTTAATATCAGGTCTGAAAATTTCAACCGGCTTCTTGTAACAGTTCAAAAGATTTAGCTCTATAAAATTTAAGTAAAAAGTAGGGTTTCCATAAATATTGGACCTCCTACTCTTTATATTTGAAAAAATCTTAAAAACCCTCAACACACATCACACCAAGACAAACATACACTCTGAGTAAAGTCGTACAACCAGCGGTTTAGTCTGTGCGTTGATATAACAGACAGTAAGTCAATCAGTCATGACTTTAAACTCTCGGGGGATGATTTGGAAAAACTGTGATACACTTGTCCCATAATTTGAATTGAAGTAAATATATATAAATTTTCGAATCAATCGAATAAGAGAATAAAAAGCTTCATGGAAAATAGAACCCCATTTTTCACCCCGTCAGTGGTGGACTTTTGAAAAACCTTTTCATTACACCTACAAATCACAAAGAACACTTCCTCCAAATTTCACGTCTCTAGGACCAGCGGTTTAGGCTGAATTCGCATCTAGTTGAATCAGCCAGTCAGTCAAGACTTTTCCTTCCTTTTCCCGCTACATCCATTTCTCGCTTCGTCATTTAGCCCGCTATATCCTTTTCCCGCTATTGTAACGCACACCAAAGGTTTCGACCCACATTTCCAGGCAAAAAAAAAACAGGCTATTTTGCAGTTAGTTCTGAAGCCTCAGTGCGGCTGTAACACACGCTTGGCCAGTTTGTATAATTTATTGGTATACCTTTATAGTAAGCGCTATATTCACAATAAGTCAGAAATTGATAGATATTACTATTTTTACGACAGGGAAATAACAATTTATAAAAACGTTTCTTGTATGGGAACCCCCTTTTATTAATATTTTTATTATTTTTCAGGTTATTCGATGTTATAATACATATTCTCTGTAAATTTGAACCTGCTACCTGTTACAGTTCAAAAGATATAGCACTTTTTAGGTTGTTTCCTTAAATATTTGACCACCTATCCTTTAATTTTTTAACTAAAAAAAACCCTAAAATATGCCTTTGTTTATTTCATATGAGCAATCTACATACGAAATTTCAAACGTCTATCATTTACGGTTTCGGAGTTATGCAACATTTCACTCCAAACTTTGAGACCCAATTTCACCACCCTATTTATCCCTACACCCTATTGGTTAGAATTTTGTAAAAACCCTTTCTCAGTGGATACCAATACATCACAAAGAACACACCCTCCAAATGTTATATCTGTAAGACCAGCGGTTCAGGCTGTGCGTTGATATTTCAGTCAGTCAGTCAGTCAGGGCTTAAAATGTTATATATATAGATTTAATTTATCAATCGAAATAAATAGAATGGTTGCATAATGAATAAGTGGTGCCACTTTGGGCTTACACTAAAAATGTAAAAGTAAGTATAAGACACGACTTTTTCTCCGTCGAGGATTCACCTTTGATCACTTCTCAGAGCGTGGATCTTACAAGGATCACCTACTCAAAATGGAACTGGATAAATCCCACGGGACTATAAGAACTTATATATATTTTTTAAAATTCTGTACGACAGTTTCGTGCTTGACCGAAGGTGAAGGCGCACTTAACTCAAAATCCTCAACAAACTAAGGAACTGGCTATCTTACCTCTAAATGCCGGAACACAACAATTTAAGAATTGTTTGTTATGGCGACAGAATTAGGTAAGATGTTTCAGTAGCTAATCAGGCGGTCTTAAACAAAGTCCTACCACCAACCAAAGTAACGGGCATTCCTTAGTGATTTAATATTTGCTCTTGAACTGGTTTTTGCTTCAACCCTAATTTACCACAGACTAGGTGCCTATCGTCCTACCAATTTATCATTTGGTCGCACACTCGTAAAGCAAGTGAAGAGGCAGTTGCTAGAGAGCAATACCTCCGGCCTACAGTATAGGATGCACTGATAACAATATCGTTTGGGAAATATTCTTCATTAACTTTGACAGCGCAGGATGTGGCGGTCGGTTGTGGTTGGTTTGATGACGTCGGCGGGGTGACATTGATCACTTCGATAAGAAATGGTGGAATCCGCAAAACACACGACGTGAGAAAATAATTGGGGAGACCTTTGCCCAGAAGTGGGAAAATATCAGTAAGATACTAAAATGACTCGAAAGTCTAGTGCGAAAGTTTCAAATGTAGGCACATAATTAGATGTAGGAGTTATGTTAGGATATCTGTACAAGATACACTCTTTGTTACGTGACTGCTATCTGTATGTCTTGCACGATGTTGCTTAATTGAGTGTAACGAAAGTTTTATGTTCATCTGCATTACAAGTAGGTACATTTAGTTTAAATTGACGTTGCTACATCTTGATATTAATATTTTGGCACATTTGCGAAATCTCCCGTTTTTAAATCATGCATATTTTAAATTCTTATTGTATCTATATAATCGTTTTCTATCGACATAGGTAAAGTTGTATTCATTGATTATTTAAAACCGATACAAACACAAAATAAATGTTTAAATAAATATTAGGAGTGACTTCCGTTCGTCGAGAGGGCGCGGGCAGAGCCAGCATTCACCGGGTTAGTTCCTTGTGACATACGTTTACTGCAATGCGTCAACATGTAGCTATTTTAGTATTTGCTTTAGAGTTTAGCTCCGAGTCTGACAAATATGTATTACATAAACTGCTCAAATATTGCCTGCAGCGTCTTGCTTTTGAAATAGTTCGAATTTAGCGTCTCTATGATTCGCCTGAGGTCACACAAAGGCCATTTCTTGTTGTTACACCATAACAAAGATAAATTAACATAATAACTTGAGTTTCCCGCATTATTAAACAACTATATTCTCAAATGATGAGCTTATATTTGAGTTTTTTGTCACTGTAATTAAGTATTAAGTACCTACATCGTTGTTTGCAGTAGGTACAACTAAACTTTTTATCATTGTGCATGGTCATTTTAAGGTTGGGTTCCTAATTACTACAACTAATGAGGAATATACAAAAAATGTCCTTAACGAATAACAACGATTTCGATATCATCTCTAATGTCGTTTGATCATGAGTCATGAGTAGTGATCACGACTCTGAATACAAACCCCTAGGAAAATCTATAGCTAATGCTATAGATTTTTGGACACACATTCTTGGTCAGACAAGTTTGTTATATGGAATAAAAAACTTGTCTGACCAAGAATCATATGAAAAACTGCATTACTAGACATATACGCGTACCTATTCTCGATGCTAGGAAAAACGACAAAAACCTGTTGTACTTACTCGCTTAAAATGAGAATGAATGAGTGAATTAACACTTTATTGTACACAGAAATAATAATATAGGCCAGCACATACATTTAGTGACAATAGTATCGAAGTGTAATGGGCGGCCTTAGCGCTAAAAGTTATTTCTTCCAAACCTAGCTTGAAAGGAGAAATGTAAAAAACAGCAAATAACAGCAGTAGTAATAAAAATATGTATTTTGTGA
The DNA here is from genome assembly GCA_951394065.1 of Venusia cambrica. Lineage (NCBI taxonomy): Eukaryota > Metazoa > Arthropoda > Insecta > Lepidoptera > Geometridae > Venusia > Venusia cambrica. Next base: position 664,354 of record OX596056.1, read on the forward strand.
GAGTGCAATTTTTTTTTTTTTTTTACACAGCGCCATCTAGCCCCAAACTAAGCATAGCTTGTAATATGGGAACTAGATTACGGATAAAATACTTAAATACTTTTTGTAAATACATACGTACTATATGATACAACACCCAATATTTGAAATGCTCTTTACTTCGAGGTTTATCTAGGCGAGGATTAGGTCTTCAATCCATCTTAGACCTACTCCTTGCTCCTTTTTCCGGTGGCTGCTTATTAAAGGCACTGGAACTCCCGCGAACACCTGTATGCGTATCAGGCATCCGGCTGTCACCTTTGACGAAAACCTTATTTAAGTAAATCCCACCCACTCCAAATGTACTCCAACTGCGATAACGAGTAACCTACAATTATGTGTGGAAGTTTAGCAGCCGCTATACTGATTTGACCGCACAAGAAATAAAGCAAATGATCATATCAATGGCAACACTGACACTGCTCATACAATAATAATGTTCATCAGCGATGGTGCACGGATCAACTGCCAAAGATTAAGCATGATTGATCAATTGAAACCGTCACCTCCAGATCCGTCTTGTGTCATGTCAGAACCGTGCTCATTAGTTCAACGACTTTAATTTAATAAAGGTATTATAGTCGGTTCGAAATGATTCAATTACGACATATTCACAACATAATAGGACGTATTTGTCAGACTTACGTATATCTATATAAAATTTGTCGTGATGTTGGCTGACTGACAATAAACGCAGAGCCAAAACTAGAGCTCTTAAAGAAGTCTGTTTTTTTTTAACTTTCACAATGTTGTTTCAAAGTTGAAATAATTGGAAAAATCAATCAGTTCATCTCGTCGAACTGAACTGAACTTTGTGGAATAGAGGTTCCAAATGTGAGGTTATTTTGGAGTAAACTAAGTAAATAATAATGAAAATTCCTAAAAAATTGGGGTGGAAATTCAGAATAAAATGGTGCATATCTCAATACCACACGGCACTTTAAAATCAGAATGTATTTTGCCCCTAGAAAATTAACATTACATGTAATTCCATAGATTTAAGATTTTTGTAAAATGAAGGAGGCTCAATAATACATATGACACGAAATAAATTAAATTATCCTATTACTTAATATGACGAATTACCTGACAATCATGGCTGAAGCTTTAGAGTGGGTTTGACTCACGCTTGGCCAGTTTTTAGTAACCGCTTCTGTGGTCTAGTGGTCCGCCCAGGGGTATCAGACTCAGAGGTCCAGGGAATTAAATGCCAAGAGGGATAAAAAAAATGTGTTTAGATTTAGGTTGGACATAAACCTAAATCTAAACACATTTTTTTTATGGCTACAATACTACCACTATCTTACATAAGTCTGTCGACATAAAAACAATTCAAAATTGTTGTGTTCCGGTGTTTAGAGGTAAAATAGCCAGTTCCCTAGTCTGTTGAGGATTCCGGGTGAAGTCCGCTTTTATCCCTCGGCCTCATCATAACTAAACAACACAGATGAGACGAAGGCGAAGCGCTTCCCCGTCGTACAATAAAAAGTATGAAACCATCCATCAATATAAGCACTTTTTAATCACACTACCATTGAAATCTGTTGGTATTACCGTTTTTATAATAGTAAGCTCAGAACCTCATAAGTTTTTCAACAAGTCTCGTAACTGAGCCTCAAAGCTCAGTTGGGAGTTACTCCCAACTGAGCTTTGAGGCTCCCGTGCTGTGGGTTGTGGATTCGATTTCCACCAGGACAAACATATGTGTGATGAATACTGATGTTTGTTCTGTGTTTGGGTGTTGTATCATATAGTACGTATGTATTTACACAACAAAAAAGTTTTTAGGTAAGTATTCTATCCGTAATCTAGTTCCATATTCCGTATTACTATGCTTAATTTGGGGCTCGATAGTGCTATGTGAAATGAATGTCCTGTAATATTTATCCTGTAATAATGAGTCTTGTTAAATGTCTGCCATCGCATGGTATTGTAGTTCTGTAACGATAACTCACCAAAAATGGTTGTTTTGTTTTAACATTCAAAAACAACGTGAACGAAGCTGCGGGGCCTTACAGTTGGTACCTCATATATGTATTTGTAGCTCTCTACTTATATCCATACCATCTTGTGAAGATGGTATGGATACATTCGATTGACATTTGCGGAGTAATTGAAGGGTAAGGCTATCAGGGTCTAATATGCAGGTGAAGGTTTCTGAGAAAAATCTAGCAGTCAAAGTGCATCACGTAAAAAAACTACCCTTAGCTGGATATAAAGTTAAACGTTAAAATAAATTCATTAAATGTATACTCTACAATAACAAACTATTGTGAAATCTCACTGTAATAAATGTACCTGCGTTCTCAATTAAATATTCATTATGTTCATTAACACCTCTGAGTTTTTGTAAGAACATTAAATCATTATGCTTGATTAAATGAGAAAAAGCAAAGTACTTAAGAATTTATTATTTATTCGTGACTAGCTTCTTATGCGATTGAAAGGATATATAAAGTTATTTTATTAGTAACACGAATATAGCAGGTAGGTACAAATTAATAATATAAGTGCATGTGAGATTAGTGATTGCGTGGGTATTCTTTCCCTATTTTACAAGTTTATTTTGTATATGACGTGTTAGTTCTTGACCCCTGGCCTAGGCCAGTGTAAGGACGAAGTGAGGTCTACGACAGAGCAACATTTCCCATTCGGCACCGGACTCTGGCAGGAGAGTTGTTAGCCAGGTGGATATTTACAAGTCCTATTACCCATACATATGATCATTCAGTCGAACGAACCTGCAAAGGTAAGCGATTTCTTTGCCCGGGGTAGACCATTCATAGATTTATCACCCCCCCCCCCCCCAAATTACCTTTATTTAAATGAGTATAGTATAGGCAATGAATATAGCTAAATTAGTAATGCGCTAAGGTTCCTCGGACCTTATTATATCATCAAGGGGTACATAATTTAGGGAATAGGAATCTACCACCAGCAGACTGGCTGACTTTTGTTAACGGTATTGAATGATCGCAACACTGACTTTTGTTAACGGCTGAATGATCTCAACACTGACTTTTGTTAACGGCTGAATGATCTCTACACTGGTGGTAGAACCTGTATAGGTCCGCCTGGCTAACTGACTGACGCCGAACGGCCGTGGGCCGTCAGTGCTCGGGAGAGCCAGCGCTTTACAACTTGCTCAATCGTAGATGAGGTCTACGATTGATTTCCTTGCCCAGACAAATAACAAATAATAATAAAAAAAAATGAAAACGGAAAAAATATTTAAGATCTTATTTTGAAATATGGATCTCCGTAAAATAACGCCTGAACCATTTTGGTAATAATAATATTACAGGACAGGACATTCAATTTTACACAGCGCCATCTAGCCCCAAACTAAGCATAGCTTGTAATATGGGAAGTAGATTACGGATAGAATACTTAAATACATATTGTAAATACATCCTGGGTGGGAATCGAACCAACAGCCTACAGCGCAGAAAGCAGAGTTACTACCAACTGAGCTATGAGGCTTGTTAAGATGAAGAGCCATCTTATTTCAAAATGTAAATGGCATATCATGAAATAATTTGTTGTTAGAGCCGCCGCGAACAATTTTTCTTTTTATTGTTAAAAAAGGATTCTACGTTTTGTAACCAATATTTTGTAATTGTACGTAGAACTATATTTTTTTCTGTGATTATACTTGAATTAAGCACAAGTCATTTTATCTAAGCCGTTGATAATCGTGGGATTCTAATGAATAGAGTTAACTAAAGTCTTAGGTTTCTCAAAGAATTCGTCAATTAAATAGCAAGAGAACGGCGGTTATTATCTGAATGGGCAGTTTGTCGAAACTACGGAACCAAGCCGGGCTGGGAGTGGCCCGGATACTCCTACGTCTAGCCTTTTAATTTGAGGCTGATGTGCTACGGTGGGTATCTACGTCTCGTGCCTTTTGAACAAAAAATAACCTAAAACATAATTATGTGTTATAAAAGTGGAAACAGTAACCACAGTACTTTTAAATTAAAATAATTACATGTGTATAAACATTTTCTAGATTTTTATAAAACAACAATAATTAACAATAGAGTTAGAATAGACAGCGACGCCTTAATAATAAAACAAATAACAATAAATACGGACCCCAAAACGAAAGAGACAATCCTCAAGTCAAGGACGATCCAATTTACAAAAACTATGATGAGCACAAAATTGAATGATATAAAAAGTTAAAATGGTGAATATTGGACACGTGACACATAGTTTAGATTCGCGGCGTGCTATTCATGTTCGCGTTAAAATAATTATTGAATGAAGTATGATAGTAACCGTAGATTATGCAGTTCAAGTTCAAGCTACTACTTGGAAATTTAGTGATTTAATTAGTTCTGACCCTACATCTCACTAAACAGTCCAAAATAGTTGTTACGTTGATGTTTATGCTTCATTAGAAAAGATCAGCGGCGTCACTTAAATAATAAATAAATAAATGAATAAATATTATAGAACATTAATTTTTACACAGCACCATCTAGCCCCAAACTAAGCATAGCTTGTAATATGGGAACTAGATTACGGATAGAATACTTAAATACTTTGTAAATACATACTTACTATATGATACAACACCCAAACACAGAACAAACATCTATATTCATCACACAAATGTTTGTCCTGGGTGGGAATCGAACCCACAGCCTACAGCGCAGAAAGCAGAGCTACTACCAACTGAGCTATGAGGCTTGTTGGCAATGGCGCAAATATGCTCCTAGCGCTCCTGGGTGAGTTATGTGGTAGGTATTGAGAGACATGGTATTTGAAATTGATTTAAGCCAACGCTGTGTTACAGTTACTGCTATCAATTACTGCTATCAATTACAATCATGCTCGACTATAAAGGTTCGCATGATCCAGCCACTCCCAACTACCAAGGTCCTGAAGGAAACCAGTGTTGCTTCGGAACTTCAGATCATCCCCGAAACAATATTATGCCGAGGAAGCGACCTGTTTGACCACCACAATCTGCTTGCCTCCCTACACAAATGTTCTAATTTATCTCAGTTTTTTCTTTATGCCTCCTTGCCTATTAGGTATGTTTTTTTTGTGTACTTGTGTGGGCTAAATAAATGTATTTTCTTTAACTAACTTTCTTTCTTTCTATCAACATCATAACATGGTGACATTTTTAACACGTGACTATGGCAAATTCCCCATTGCACTCTTTGGGATGGCCTGCAGTGAACTTTTTTGATAATAACCAACATACGTTATCTTATTTTAGGAAAATTGTTTTACGATATTCTGACTCATGAGTTATTGACCCATGGACTCATGAGTCAGCCTGCTACCACGATGGTGGGACTAAGTCAAAACGTTGAGAATTATAAAATGGTGAACAACACGATAAATAAAGAACATGAAAATAAAGGAGCAGAACTTGCAAATGAACCAACATATAACCCAAATCGTTGGGTTCCAATAACAAACAATAAGGAATATAAACAGGTATAAAGTTAATGACTCAAACCTGTTGTTACAATACAAAGAGCTGATCAGAAGTTCAGGAGCTGCCGGAGTTGGTCTGTTAAGGTCACACGAACCTACAACATCCTGTTTCCAATCTCAGTGAATGTTGATTGATTCAACGGTAGTCTTACTACGGAACCATTAGCCTTTTTAATGGCTCATCTACTTTAAACAGTGTAAGTATGTAGAGTGCCAGGTACTTAGGATCATGGTAGCAAATCATTAGGTACCTACCTTATGATTTGCTACCATGGCCCTTAAACAATTTGCTTTTAGTTTGGCTCAATCTTGGTATTTTGAGACATGAGAAGATGTAATATAACAGTTTATCATCGAACATTTGGTTCCATTTGGTATGTTTTTTTAATCTAAATAAAAGTTTATAATTTCATAACAACCTATGTTTTATTATTAATTTACGTTACTCCATAACTGAGGAATATATGTTTTTAATAATAAAAAAAGCCCAAGTCAGGGTAGTATGCAAAGTAAATCGTCTAATAATCTGGGTAACCAACATGACCGATATTATGTCAATGACTTATTCAAATTACATACATGTTAGGTGACTATGATCAATGCTAAGTCATGTTATGTATACGTTGATCAAATGAAGGATGCATTTTGATGGCGTTATGGCAAGCGTATTATTATATTATAGCAAGATTAAACTTCGAATTATGTTTTCAGGATATTTGATCATAATTGTAAGTTGACATTTATAAATTGTTTGGCTGTAAGCTGATCATGACTGTACTTTCATTATTTATTGTTACTACCGATTTGTAACCCATGTTTTGCAATTAACGAATCTTAATCTGAATCAGATTTATAGTCAAGCAGTTAACAATGTATGATAGATAACCTTCAATGAAAAAGACAAATAAAACACTATGAAACAAACAATTACACGCAAGAAACTGATCCCTATTTTTTATATTTTGCTGTGTTATAATGATACCAAACACTTATTTTTGTATCTACCTACCGTGGAAGCATATCCTTCCTTTACCTCCGGGATTTCCTCTGAGTCACATAGGTTTTCAGAAGAAATGGCAATTCACTTACTTTGAAATATGGCACGCAAAAAAAACGCTTCCTTATATGGCACTAGGAGTGTTGGCACAAAGCGTTTCCGTATATGTCACTAGGAGTGTGGCACAAAACATCACAATATACACCATCCGTATACTAGTGTTGTGTCACTTCACTTCACCGGGCTCCGTGTCGCGGAAAACCAGCGCGTGGTCGTCGGCTGCGAAAAATATCGGTCGTGTGGAATCGTTAAAGGCTCGGGTTGAACTGAGAGGTTTATTATTATAACGCGAGAAGGAGCGCCGAGCGAGCCAAGGTTCCGCCGCGATCGAGCACGTAGACGTAGCGCTTATCTGCCGCAGGTAGGCTTGTCTCACTTATTGTAATGAAGTACAAACAAGATCTGTTGTTTGTCACAACTACTAATCTTATCAAAGAAAAACAACACAAATATGAAACAGTCATAATAACAAACCTCACAGCTCAGTTGGTAGTAGCTCTGCCTACATTTGTGTGACGAATATATTTTTTTATTAGCTTGTTCTGTGTTTGGGTGTTGTATTGTGTGATAAATATGTATTTAAAAAAGCATAAACGTATTCATGTATGTAATATAGTTCCCATATAACAAGCGTTGCTTAGTTTGAAACTAAATGACGTTGTGTGAAATGAATATCCTGTAATAATTAAAGCGTAGATTAAGGCAATAGGGTTTACAAATTTGTCATTTTTAAATCTTACTTCGGACTCTACCCGCAATAGCAAAACATTCGGAATTTACATCACTTACCTATATTTTGAATTTACAACCTAATAACTTTCAAAAAAACATATACAAGATGAAAAGAGTTACAAATTCTGCACTGAGTAGATTAAATTTTATCGCTATCTATGAACCTTAAGCTAAATTACTTGAAAAACAAACTCTTATTTGACTAGCACTAACCATATGATTTCCGCTTTAGCCAGACCATGAGAATCATGGCCCTAGTAATACTACTACATTCTGCGACGACACCACTGTTATTGTGAAGCGATTGGTGTAGTAGAATCGGGGACCAGTTATGTCTTCGTGTGGTGTTGTTCTGGTCAACGGAGTGAATATTCACTCCCATGGTAACTGATTCTCGTGTATCGCAAGTTGGTCGCTCACAAGCTGCGTCTACGGCAGTCTCAGTAACTCACACATAGATCTTACGGTTTGCGCAGATATCACGATTAGATCCATATTTGGTGCCATTAAATGGTCATTTTTTGTGGTTTATTTCGTTGAGTGCATTAAAAATAATACTTATGGCTAGTAGGAATGGTGAATTAAATTTTGTTGTATTTCCAGCTCTTGGCAACATGGTTAATTTCAAAGTAGTTAAAATAAACTGACATTTTAAAGAACTATGGATTTGAAATCTTTATAACTATTGAAGCGTTACATTACGAGGCGACACTTTTCCGTAAAAATAAAAATCCTTTAGGATCAGAATGTTGAATTCTCATAATGTTGAATTCCCAAAATGTCTAATTTCCCAGAATGTTGATTAATTTTAGATTCTCAAAATGTTGAATTCTTTAAAAGTTGAATTCCCATAATGTTGACTTTTTTGGGATCACATAGTTGTATCAATCACTAAAGTTATGTATAATAAATGTGTATCAATATTTTGTGAAACTTAAATTAAAGGGGTTAGGGGTTATAATATTAAGTCTTCAAATTGTAGGGTAGATTTTTTGCATTTTATGCAGAAAGATTTCTAAGATTTTGCGTTATTTAAAAAAAAGTGTATAATTAATTATATTTATGCAAATTGCCCTTACTCAATCGCTTTGCCAGACATTACGCAACAAATCTGCATGCGTTTGCATACAGAACATTCTTTGTTACCATTAATGTGTTCACGTTTCATAAACTCTCTGCTAGTATCGATAACATTGTTTATCAACACAATAGTTAGCAAGTGCTAGAGAATGTTATCAAACAAGTGGCGTATGCGCAGTGGAAGCAGGTTGCCGAGCTCGAGGCAGACCGCAGGACGCTGGGAAACGTGACAAAGCAAACGTACCGCGATGAACGTAACAATAGACCTTAATCTTTATAAACAAATATTAGCGTACACAAATCACATCTTAATACGTTGTTTTTAATCAAATCAGTTCCTATGACACGTCATAATGATAAATTGTCACAAGTACGTAATATAAACAAAGCGCATCCAATATGTAATATAAACACGAACTATGATTTCACCGTGTTATAGGAACAGTGATCAAGAGTTGACGTCACCATTGATAACTACAAATTGTTTATGTGCGATATTGTAATATATACACTTGTATATAAGGACGTCCTTACTGTATCTCCCTGAGTAAATAATAGCATTGACTGAACAAAGAAAACACGATATTGGTATTCAGTATCTAATGAAGACAGTCAAAATTAATAAGCAGGTATTACTCACGTCTTAGAACTCTGGGATTTTGATAGTGTAGGTACTTATTAGATTTTAGAAATACTTCGCTATCTAATAACAGTATCCGTGACTCATTCAGAGTTTTTCTCGCCGATTTTAGTTGTGGTAACCTTTATGTTCACTGTTTCAGGCTTGATTGTATCTAAAGTTTTAAATTTAAATTAATTACTTGTTTTTATTTTTAGCTTATTTTAGGTTAATTAAGTTCATACAATCTAGTACACTTCACTTGACAACCATAAACAAGGCTCTAAATAGGAATCGTATACCTATGATACAGATTTTATTAAGGGAATCACAGGATATTCTATGTATAGATTTAACTTGTATATTTACGCACACCTTGCGAACCTAGGTACTAGGTACTATAGCTTTCTTTTATATGACCTGATTTGTATAGAGCTTTTGAAGGTAAATAAGTATTTTTAGTATAAATTCATACCATACAATGAATTGATTTTAGTTGATCATGATATTACAATGTGTGATGTATCGATCGAGTGGTTGGGTACAGGCTAGCCCCCCAGTAGTGCGCAACAGTGGTCATGTCGGAAATGGCACTGGAAGACTGGTTGACCTTTCTATTTGGTATATTCAGTAGTGTGATAACTTGTAGAGGTAGATAAATACGATATACTTTGCTTCCTACTGACACAAGGTCAGTTGATATTTCCTATATGAATTTAATTATGAATCTATCGACGTGTATCTAACAAGACGGCACTGACATATCGTATTATATCTCCTTCTCTTAGTGAAAGAGTTTGTCTGGGGATGATATCGTCAAACTAAGGTATTTATGTTGCTTAGTCTTTGCTTAGTTCCGATGTAAAGGGTAGTTGGTAAAACTATAAAAAAAATAATTGTTTATAAGTTCCAAGCTCTTTCGGCCCATGAAGAAAACCATTGCTCGATTCAGCTTCACAGCTGAATCATTAATGTTACCTATCAAGAAAACTTCCTCACTAAATAACATGCTTAAACTATTTATAAATCTCAGCGAAAATATTATTTTAAGCCTTATCGTCATCGAGTGTTAACAAACCAACGATGGATGTTGAAATTTCTTGCAGAATCCTAAAGAATGGTAAAATGTCAGCGGCGCTGTACTCGTATCGTTTTGAATACAATATGCAACGTGCACAATGTGTTCAATTTGTTCTCTTGTATGGTTCTCTCGTCGTGTACGGTCATTAGGTGACTAAATAAAAGTGACTAACTAAGGCCCATGTGTCTTCAAGAGTTGAGTTGATAAGACTCTTTCTCTTGTAAGCTCTTTCGAAAAAAAAAATTGCTGGAAAATAATTAAGACTACAATGGAGCTAGCTTACCTAGACGGTGCCTTTTTACTTTTTATTCCAACGGTCAAATTGAAAACTCCATAAGTCATTTGAAATCTATCGTACGTAGGTACATTATATTTGTCTTTGTAAAACCAATCAGAACGTGGAATACTTCTCGTTTACGTTTTTTATTTTTATTTTTTTATTTATACAACTAGGAGACGGAACAAGCTAGTAGCCCAAAAGATGTAAAGGGCATCTCTTGCCTATGACAATGCTTTACTCGTAGGTCTCATCCACAAAGAACATAGCCTACACGTTACGAGATGATCACGGTATGATAAGGGTCTATATAAAGCTGCTTGACGAAGTTATCCTGGAATTATAATTCACAAACAATTAAAAATAATACTGACTATGCACAAGGAAGCAGTCGAATTACGTAAGGACCGTAGAAACGAGGTATATGTTCCAGACCAGTACCAGGCGGAAGCGAGCCCCACACGCATGCTTTGCTACACTAAATAGTATTTTTTTTTATTTATATTAGCTATGCTAATTCGTTGGCCTATATAAATGTCTTGGGTCACGTGTCGTCTCAATCAAAAAACGAAGTTACTTTATATTATGGTCGCGATCGTAAAACATAAACGATGCTCTGTATTATCAAAATAACGAATAAACTTCTTTTGATCATTAAACCAACACGTTTTACGATTTTCGTTTTCATTTCCCAAGTTATTTAGGTTTAGCACTACGTTAATTATGGTGTAATAAAAAAGGCATTTTGAAATGCTAAAGCATAATAAATTTATTTTTCCCACTAGTAATACAGATTAGGTACCACCGTAAAATACTTAAAATACATATATATATATTTTAATTTGAAAGACAGATAAATAAAAGTATTTTTTTGAGGTTTGAGTAATCTAGGCGCGCATATCAACCGACCTGATGAGTCACTTGCCCTCACCGTCCAAGGCTGTCTTGTGAAACATCTTTTAATATGCCTTTATTTTACCTTAATGTGTATCATTTCACTGCAGGTATAGTACCTACAGTCTTTAAATAGAATATGAACTTAAATATTAAATTTAAAAACTTCATACTGCAAGAAAACTTCGCTAACTGTATCGACATTTGAATAACATATCTTTTAGTTATATATTGTATCATACTGTTTGATTGTCAAGCAACAGACTGGCATCAACAATAGAAAGTATCGCCATTTGCAATCAGTGCCGGAGGTTCATTGATTTAATCTTATCGAACCGGAACAAGCGATTAAGTATCTACCTATTACCTGAGCCTACAACCTGAGTTATTCACGTCGGTGTGGCTTGTTTGTGTGACTCGCTGGGAACTTACCTGTGTTGTATATATAAAACCATTGAGCTGGCTGACCCTTATCCTGAAGCATCTTCAGTATATTCATGGTAGCTTCCCTTTGTAACATTAGAATGCACTGAGCTAAGCTTCATAGGATGATGGGGATCAAGTCGCTCGCGGTTACTAGTTCTATCTTATAGAAAAGAGGCTTAGATGGCCCACGTGACTTGTACCATGTAGCGAGCCATGTGCTTTATGTACACTGTATCATATCGTGAATTGCTTTAGCTAGTGTTCTGACACAACTTTATCTACCGTATTCATGCACATTTTACTCACATCTAGTTTTTTAATCATATTCATATGGAACTTTTATAATAAATAAATCTCAGTCTCACATCTATTATAGAGATCAAAAAAACAGTTGTCAAGCACAAACGATACACAGGATTATGAAATAAAAATTGATAGATGATTAATAGAAAATTATTTATTAAAAATAAAGTAAATAGAGGAATGATTCAGAGATTAGATCAGCTAATGCTTCGTTAAAAATACCTGCATCATCTGTTAAATCATATCATATTTGTTTTATAAAATTTGTAACTTGAATGAATCAGACTAAAGACTTGAAGAAACGAATTAATTACGAAAATCGGTTACCAAAACGAAACAAACCAATAGCCAATAACAAAAAGTCCGCGTTGAAGTCTTCTATAGGGACTTGTTTTAAAAAACCATACATGATTTTGTCATCGATATTTATTTTATTACGACAATGCGGGTATTCATTGGATTTATTATCGATTTTCGATAAAGGTAAGGGATTTAACAGACAAACGAACATAGCTTATATAAAGTCAGTGAAGGATCCTTTAAGTAAGTATAGCTCTATAATGACATATAGTAAAGTCCCATCTATACCTATACAAGGCATGAGGCACGCCTAGTGCGTTAAGGTAATTGCTTTACCCACATCACTACCATAGCTAGGTATATCTATCACGTGCCTTTAACCACGTTGCATACTTGCAAACAAAACGTTATTTCAGTCTTTGCAAAGTAATACATTTACTAAATAAAATGTACAACTAAACCTACTAAGTACAAAGGAATCAGTCGGATTACCTAAGGACCGTTACAAACGGCCTATAGGTAACTCAACTGTTCCAGACCAGTACCAGACGGAAGCGTGCCCAAAAAAAATGCGTGGCTGCATTGCCACGCTGAATAGCTATGCTACTTCACTGACTTAAATTAAAACCAGCCTTTGGGTCACGTGTCGCCTCAATCAAAAGCCCCGCAAGCTTGCCCGGAGGCATGCCTGGAGGTATGCCCGGTGTATGCCCGGTGGTATGCCCGGTGGCATGCCCGGTTTCCCCGGCGGCGCTCCCGGGACAGAGGCGCGGCTCCCGGCGGTGCTGGACCCACCATCGAGGAGGTCGATTAATCATTCCACTCATCCACACTACACCACACCAAGCTATGTTACACACGTGTTTTAAGTCATGCCTGATTAAACAATTGAATCTATTTTTAGCCAAAAGACTCAAATAGGTAAGCTCTGTCGAGACCACTACATTTGAGCCTTTTGTGATCCTCGGCCGAATCAGCCGCCGCACCAGCCCTAACTGATGTCCCAGGCAGATGAGATGGCGCTAGGGTGTCGACGCAGGTAGCGTCCCACACCAAAGGCCTACCCATTTCCCAAGGGACAAGAGTCATACCATCGGGCCGCTTACCATCATCACGTCAAAGTCAAAGTCAAAGTCAAAGATGAGAGACTCGTGGATGGGACACCCAAAAGAAGCAAAACTAGAGGTAAGCGTGATTAGCATAGGTAGCCAAAACAAGGCAATCATCGCTGGGTTGGCAGTGATAACCCTCCGTACATTAAGTTATCACTAATACATTTAAAAGGTGAGTTAGTAGGATTTTTTTGGGAAAACCCGCTCTGTTGTAGACCTCATACTTGCCCAAGCAAGCCGCAAAGCCTAAAGTTGACCAATCGTTAACAAAAAATGAAGAGATACTCACACAATTGCATCTTAGCTCACAATAACGTTAATAAGAAAGCTTCTCTCTTTTTTTTTATTGTACGACGGGGAAGCGCTTGGTCTTCATCTCACCTGGTTACAAGTTAAGATAAGGCCGAAGGTGGAGGCGCACTTCACCCGGAATCCTCAAAAAACTGAGGAACTGGCTATCTTATTTCTCTTGCTCACAAGACAGATACATTTACCAATTCCTGTTTAAAATTCATGAAAATATTAAATGACTAAAAAGCTGAGATTAGATAAGTTCAATGTAAATGACGTAATAATAATGGGTGCAAATATTTCGTAGTAAATCAGCAAACCGTAATGACTAGTAATGACATCCGAGAGCTTGCCTTGAGGTGGCACGGCCGCAGCATGAATCACGAACAAATACTAGCTTGTGTCTACTATCGAAGGCTTTCTTATCGAACAGTATCAGCACAGCTACTGTCTAACTAGAGCTTGTCCGGGAAAGTTCTACCATCAAACCTATTTCGGCTACCAAGCAGCATTGCTGTGTTCCAGTTTGAAGAGTATGTATGGATGCCGGTGAAATTATGGGCACGCGATGCTTAACTACTTCATGTTTCAAGTTGACGGACGCAATGCAATGCCGCGTAGGTCATGTTTAGTGGATGTGACCTACGCAGTAAGGTTTTGTTATAGGCAAGAGATGCAGTTAACATCAGGTAGGCTTGCTTGTTTCGTCGTTTCGTCGAAGCTATAAAGCTTGTTTTCATTTTGTCTATAAAAAGTAAAAGTAAAGTAAAGGCGCTGCCAAGCCGGTAAGATAATGAATGAATGAATGAAAAATACTTTATTGCACACCTTAAAAATAAAAACTGGATAACTTAAAAATAAATGTACAATGGGCGGTCTTATCGCTAAGAAGCTAATATACACAGAAAAAACTTCAACTTCCACAGTGTCTCAAGTCCCTGCCGCGACCACGGCTCGGGCAGCTCTGCTGAAATGTCGATACATTAAAACATAGTTTTCTTTTGTAAATAACCGTAGACACTGAGATTTTTTTAAATTCTAACACCATCTGATCAATGGCCGAAAGCTCTATCGCTCGTGAGGCTGACAGCAATGATAAGTTTCGAGTGTTTAGTTTTGCGTTCGATTCCTAACATACTTTCCGTTATCGATAGTAATTATTATGCGATTCTCGTTGGTGCTATATTTGTGGTAGGAAGCTGGCCTCCACGTGACCTCATCAAGACATCACAATGAACAGGAAAACAATACACTTCCTCGCACTAGAAACACTTATCTGAAGCAGTTACTAACTGATACAGTTAGATCTAGCTTAGGTACATTACTACTGCGAGGAAGTGAGTGGAAGCGAATATTCATCAAAAAATAATTTAATGAATATTCATTAATAGGGCGTATAAAATTATATGACGTATAAAATGATACATTTTCGTCATTACGGTTTTAATTTCTATATGACTTTTTATTTACGATGGGTCAGCTCTGATGCCTTAGGGCATTAGACGTGAAGAAATTTGCATACATGTATGTTATTCAAACAAATAGTTTTATTATCAAAAATGATTTTTATAATCTTCACTTGTCACTCCTGAACTGTTTGAGGAACTGGCTATCTTACCTCTAAATGCAGTATCATTCGTTGCCTTGTACGACATCCTTGCGTGGAATCGTTGGTAGAGAGATATATATATATATATGTGTATATATATATAATAAATAAATAATAGACATTTATTCAATAAAAAGTACAATTAAACTATGTACAAAGGAATCAGTCAGATTACCTAAGGACCGTTACAAACGGCCTATAGGTAACTCAACTGTTCCAGACCAGTACCAGACGGAAGCGTGCCCAAGACACTGGCTGCATTGCCACGCTGAATAGCTATGCTAATTCGCTGGCCTAAATAAGAGCCAGCCCTTGGGTCACGTGTCGTTAGTAAATAAAACTACAGGACATTAATTTTACACAGCGCCATCTAGCCCGAAACTAAGTATAGCTTGTAATATGGGAACTAGATTGCGGATAGAATAATTAAATACTTTTGTAAATCCATACGTACTATATGATAAAACACCCAAACACAGAACAAACATCTACATTCATCACACAAATGTTTGTCCTGGGTGGGAATCGAACCCACAACCTACAGGGCAGAAGGCAGAGTTTCTACCAACTGAGCTATGAGGCTTGTTATATTGTATAGATATATATTCTACAGAAATGGACACCACGCGGATTGAAATTTTGGATTTCACTTTACGTCGTCGTTCCGTGATCTACGTTTTGTTGAAGAAGCCTTATCCGGCTCGACAAAAACCATGTTTGTTGGTATACCTACTGTTCTGTTGGAGTCACGACCGATGACATCACTCGCCGGGGCTCCACACCGCGGTCTCCCTGCCTACTTGCTTCACCGCATCATTTCCTGATGTGATGGTGATAATGCTAAAGAAACGGCTTAGTTCCGGCAACTGTATAGGTAGGTAGGTACAATAATATAAAGTATCTTATAACTAATATCAACGAAAATTTACCATGGTTTGTTGGTGCAAGAGTTATAAAGTATTTTGTATGCTATTTCTAGTCTAAAGCTATATCTGTGCAATTTCAGCTCGATCATTTCAGTAGTTTTGAGATATAACGCCAAACACAAAAACAAAATTTTGTATTTATAATTTTAGTAAGATGTCTACTCTGCCGATACAATAGTCAATTTTGTGTCTGGTTATCTTGACTTCTCCCCTCTCTTATCGTATCAC
The DNA here is from genome assembly GCA_951394065.1 of Venusia cambrica. Taxonomy (NCBI): domain Eukaryota; kingdom Metazoa; phylum Arthropoda; class Insecta; order Lepidoptera; family Geometridae; genus Venusia; species Venusia cambrica. The sequence continues at coordinate 680,788 of OX596056.1, forward strand.
TTAACCCATTTCACTCACGTACAAGGCGACTAATATCATAGTGGCAGACAGTCTACAAAAATAGTTAACAAACATTTTTTCGACTGTTTAATTAAAGTAATGTTAGGACATTATTGTTTTTTATTATTTTTATTTGAACTAAAGTTTACAAACTCCGTAGATCTGAATGTGATTTTTTTTGTTGTGATTTCATCACTGCAATCTCCATTACGCTTGCTTAGTATCTCTAAGTAACTCGAGCAAAATCTTCCAGTCTTAAAAATACTCGTAAATGCAATCCTGGATTTTACATAGCCCTTACTGGGATTATATAACGAAAGTCCTCAGCAGGTAAGAATTGAATTTAGAAGATTTAATATATTTAAGTGATTATTTTAACACAAGCATAAATTCTGCTTTCGTTTATGTTTTTTGTGCGATAATTATTTCCCTAGTGTGCATACGAACTGTTTCCACTTGGTCTCTCACCTGGCATTTATGTCAATGCTGGTAAAGCCTGTAGCTGTAAAGGGCAAGCTTGTTATTTAGTAAGAGTAACTAAGTAGGTAGTGTGCCGGCTTCACTAAGAATCCGGAACTAGTTTTGTTTGCCGCATTCCCTCTGAAATTGTTAAGTTTTATTCAACTTATAAATTATCATATTTTATACATCTCATCATACTCATGTTTCTTTTTAACTTACGACGGGGAAGCATACCTTCATCTCATCTGGTCTAAATTTGAGTTATGGCCAAAGGTGGAAGCACACTTAACCCGGAATCCTCCCCTTAGCTCGCCGGAAAACAACAATTTGGAATTGTTGTTATGGCGTCAGACTAAGGTGAGATGGTGGAAGCTAGCCAGGCGAACTTAAACAAAGTCTACCAATAACTAAACCAAGCACAGTATTAAACTCACACGGGGCTTTCAATCCACCTGTTAGCGTGGTGATTATTGCAATACCCTCCTGTCCAACAGTGGACAGGTGCTGTTGACGTTAATGCTGATTGCTCTTGAAACCCATTCAATTATGAAACAGCATATTTGAATACAATGGGAAGTATATTTTTTACTCTGATCCACACTAAAAAAACCCATTGACATCAAATATGTTGTACATCTATAATTATATTGAATGTAGCCCAATCAAATTCTGGGATGGTCCAATCAATCGTATACGTCATCCAATTTTCGTACGCGATCCTTAAATTCTAGAATACACTATTTAAATATTATTTATTAAAGGAGTATCACCTAGATAGTAAAGGTGTAAAAATCTGCATTTGGCCTGAGGCAATATCAATGACGTACACTTATTTTTAATGTAAAGTTAGATTGGAGGCCATGTGAGCTATGTGCGTGACTACAGATCACTAGCTCAGCTTCCGCTGCTGACCTTTACGTAGCCAGATTATATCCTACACCAGTCTGATATCTATTCGAATTATGCGTACAAAGGAGCTTATAAATAGAGTCATATAAACCGATAAACTAATAATTTCTGATGTTCATGCAATTCATTAGTTTTACGATCCCATTATCTGCCCGTAGCCGTCTTCAACAGGGCAAGGGTTTGCTACGGCCTTAGTACGTACTGTTGTACGTAGGTATATATATTCGTGGCTAGTTAATCGATTTTATCTATCGCCTCTTCGAGAAAATTGTTCATGAGCTAAACGGATGTGGTTTTTATGAATGAGCGTTGAATGACTTGGGATCGTTAGTAATTAAATGGCTGTAAACTGATGTCTTGGAAAACGATTATCGAAGCAAAGCTTCTTAACGGATGTTTTGAAGCATGGGAATGAGAACCTCAATCGTGAAAATGGCGCGGTCGTCTAAAGGAAGTCAATTAGAGTAGGTACCTAAAATACTGTCATTTGGAATACTATTAAGAATCAATCATGCAAACAATGACGGCACGGTTGTCTTGGCCATTATTGTTATATTATGAGTATGTTTAACCAATGATCTTGCAAATGTATAGCCAAACTTATAGAAAACGTATTACAGTTCGTTGACTAGCCAAGAGTCTTGCATAATATTAGGAGTAGACGCCGCGCGCCATACGCACGGGTAACAAAATGTCTAATGCCGCATCGCCAGCGCAATATACTGTCAAAGGCGACGTGAGCAAAGCCGCAGTGTCGCCAACATCAACTTTCCTCGAGAAATACCGTACGTGTGTTTACCACGAGTTTTTGCAAAATGCGAGCAACACGTTAGCAAATACGCTAAAGTGTTGCAGAAATATAGCAGTTTCTTCGTGATCATATTTGTATGTCATACCAGTATGACCACTAGCTCACCTATTACTTACTCAATTAATCTATTGCTTCGTTCATTTATATAATTATATATTATCATTTATATACCAGTGATCGAAGTCTGCTGCCACCTCCCGCCAGTCCAGTAGATTTAAACATTTGGTGTTTGCTGTATAAAGCTATAGTAACTAGCGGATGGTAAAAGCTAACATGTACTGAATTTAAAATAGTATCAAATACACAGACGGCTCACTCCGCAGGCGAGAATAGGTACTCGAGTGCTGCTAAATGAGTGAATTGACTCGAGAGCGGGACTGATCGATTTAACTTCACTGGTTGGAAAACTACAGTAGTTACGTCAGACGATTTTATCTACTATAGTTAGCCCATGGTGAGGCCACAGGTAGTTACCAACCAGAATTACTTACTAAATATTCTGTGGCGTTACATAACCTAAGTGCGCCCACGATGTCACCCGTAATGCGGTTGCTTTGTATGGGAAATACCACCTATGGATTGGTACTAACTCATCCATTGACATTTTTTACTGGACTGATGAGGCGATTGAGGCTATTTTGCTGTTGACGTGATGGCACCAAATAGTACCTAAGGTACTATTGTGATAATGTTGGTCACGAAAAAATAACAGTGAATCGGTGCTAGTCTCTAATGATGTCATCATTGTACACCCACATGGCATTGTGAGTTACGATGTCGGCATAATTTAGGTTGAAAAAATGAAAAACTATGTCAACTACTATTTTATCGATATTTTGTTCGAACTTGACTTACGAGCACCTACGTGCTCAAGTACTAACTCAGAAGTTGAATTAAAATTAAATACATTATTGATTAGGGACTTATTTCTGAAGATTAGTATATCTAAACCAATTTAAACCCATACCCATTGATTTAGTACTTGACGGTACAAATACTGACATAAATACAACTTCTACTGCTTACCGAAAAAGTAGTCTGCTATATCCAGAAACTGGCTTTAACCGAAAGAAGGAATCAAATTTGTATTATTTAATTTAGCCCCTAAAATGGTTTACTATGCGAACAATAAAACATTTTTATTCATTCAATAATTGAAGAAGAAAACAAAAAACAGTTAGGTATCATTGCATGTTTGGCGATAATGAGCTAACCCACACGCGTGCTGAAGATATCTGATGACAGCATGGAGCTCGATGATTATCACGATGACTTCCTGTCACGGAGCATGCGCGGAAGATGAGCATCTAGGACGGGCCAGGTCATGAACAAGATGAAGACTCCATCTCATCATTCAAAAACTGGCCTCATAGCTCAGTTGGTAGTAACTCCTAACTAAGCCTTTTGCGCTGTAGGTTGTGGTTTCAATTCCCACCTAGGATAAACATTTGTGTGATGAATATAGATGTTTATTCTGTGTTTGGATGTTGTAATGTATGATAAGTATGTATTTACAAAAAAAAAGTATTTAAGTATTCTAGTTCCCATATTACAAGCTATGCTTAGTTTGGGGCTAGATGGTGCTGTGTGAAATTATTATTTTATTTATTTATCATTATAAAAATACGACATCTAGGGTGTTACACAATGGTGTAAACCATTAGGTTTGAAAATATATTAGGTTGGTAAGTTTTGTAAGCCACTACGGGACTGGCATATTCGGACGACAAAAATTGTCCCAAATAAAAAATATATAAAAAAAAATACGACACATTTTCTTGTTACATAAATAAAAATTACTGCTTGTTGACTATTTTGTTGGAAAGAGTCCTCTGCAAGATATAAACTTAACCCACTTTGAGTTAAGCATATATATCTTGAGTCTTGAAGAAAGCAATGGAAGAATTGCCCCAATCATCAATTATCGGCAAGCGGGTCGGTTATCGCAGTATTGGTGATTTCCGCAGTCCATCCCTTTTGTGAAAACTATTTCGTGGCCTTTTGCGGTATCCTCGGGTGGGTTGGGAGCCGATATTATTTGCTGGGGCCGAGAATTATTGGAAAATTTCCACTGGACGCACATTCCCAAGGATGAAAACGGATTAACTAAATCTTGTTAAGAGAACCCAGTCCATCGCCAGATCGCCAGTCATGACCGTTTTGATCACGCCGCGGAACGCAGAGTGCAGCCTGTTCAATGCCACTTCACAATATGCACAGCGATTGTATATTATATACTAATATAAAATAATATAAATAGAACCTGTTGTTTATATTAAATAAAGAAGATATTGCGAGTTGTAAATAACATTCTTGTATAATTATGAATAAACCTACCTTAGTATGTTTGCATATTTACGTCGTAGACCTTACGTCTATTTTAAGCTAACTATAATTATTACTTGCTTATTGTTTCCAGTCGAAGCACTTAGAATTTTAAGTTTTTTTTCATGTAAGTGAACTGTAAAATTTCTAAATGGGAATAAATGTTCCATAACTTTATATTTTGAGTAAAAAATTGTTAGAAGAATTTTGTGTTCCAAAAGCCACCGTTGTGAAGTTTTGAACGTTGATTGAACCATCGAAATTAAGTTTACACCATAGTAGGTCATGTCTTGTGATGTAAAATATTGTATTGGATTTTAGATTATGATAATATGTGACTCGCGCCAAAACAGTTTTCAGGGTGTAACTAGAGTTTGATGCTCGCGGATGCAACTGCTATGCTGGTTTTATTATATACTTATGAAACCATTCATCAACCAAAAACTACTTTAAAAGTATTCTGAATGTTAACCCCTAGACTTGCATGGGATCAACCTTGGGCCGAACCGAACATAGGAAAACTTAGAAGAGCGAAAGAAGTGTCCTGGAAATATACATATATTGTAAAAACATGCAATAGCTATTCATCCTTTCTTAGATTCATTTGTATTATCATATTTATTCTTAAATGTGACGTATAATTGATCTGAAGATTAGTGCGGTAGGTATATTTCACCAAAATCGGGTGAGTTGCAAACCATACCACTAAATTTGTACTTTCATCATGAATGTTAAGATCAACCCTTTGTAACCCTTACTTGTACTTTGATAATAAGATTTTCATTTCATGTCATTTCCAATATCGATTCTGAGTCATAGTCGTAATGTGCCCTGACATTAAACTTCCGTTTTATTTCGGTTACGATATCTGTCTCGCAATAATCACATAACTTGCCGTTGGATTGTTGGTGATGCCGTATAAAACACGGTCTGCTGACCTACCTTGTCCCACAAATCTGAATCAATAAACATAAGATAAGATAAGATAAGATAAATAATTAGATAATTACTTTATTTACCAACAAATGTTTACAATATATTTATGTTTCAAAATATAACAGATTACAAATGGATCCCGCACTAGGGCTGGCCTGTGCTGCGGGCATCCGAGATAAATTGATTGACAGTTTGAGAAATAAGACACTTGTAAAAAGGATATATAAATTTAGAAACGAGTATAGTGGGTACAAATTAACTAAACTAAATTAAGTTAAATTAAGTGGATCAAGACAAGGTTGAATATAAAGACGTGAGCAAGCTTGTGTATGTATGTATGCGTGTGTAGGTGTGTGTGTGCGTGTGAGTGTAGGTGTGTTTGTGAGTGTGTGCATGTATGTAAGGATAGAAACAAAAAGCAACTACAGGAACCAGCTGAATTAAAAATTAAATGATGGCTACCAAAAGTTTTTCTGTTCCATTGTAGTCAAGGGTAACAAGCCACTTTTTTATTTTTACCTTTGCTCCATAAAGTAAGCATGACAAAATATCACAGTGATTGTTCACACAGCGATAGATAAAAGGGAAAGAATAGCTTTTAAATCGCCTAGCAAATGAGGTCCTGACCCGTGGTACATTAATACGAGTACGACGTTGACTTTTGGTTGGGGTAACAACGGGCAACTGAGACAGAAATACCCTATGATAAGCCGAAGCTGCTCTGAGAATGTAGAGTTGGCGAACACTCAAAGTCTGAGAATCAGAGTGAATCGCAACTGTTGGATAACGAAAAGGTTTACGATACATTACCTTTAGAACAGCCCTTTGGGCCCTTTCAAGGACAATCATATGTGTCTTGGAGGCACCACCCCAGACAGTAATACAATAGGTCAAGATGGATTCGCAGAGAGAGGTATATACAAGTTTAAGTGTCTCCTCGTCAGAGCCATCACGGAGCAATTTCATAATATGAATTAGTTTTCTAACACGATTAGATAAAGAAAGAATATGCTTTTTAAAATTTAGTGATTGGTCTACAATAAGTCCTAAGTAGCGAAGGAATTCTACTTTTTCAAGGTTAGGACACGAACAGTTACTATTCAGGGTATTGCCACATTTGTGTATACGTACAGTAAGACTGGAAGGGGGTCTAGACACTTTAGTTTTATGAAAACACAGATATTTTGATTTGGTTGCATTCAACGTAAGTAAATTGGTGTCTAGCCAATCAGCAACACGCGCCAAACCCTCCTGCGCTCGCTGAAAGACCTCTGGCCAACTATCACCCGTGAATAGGATAGCTGTATCATCAGCGTAACAAACAATTTGATTAAGAGGAGAAAATTCAAATAGAGATATAAGATCATTGATATATATTGTGAACAATGTTGGCCCGAGGATACTACCCTGCGGGACTCCAAATGAGAGGTTTTTAACTTCACTTACCAGCCCAGCAATTGACACGCATTGTCCTCTATTTTGCATAAACTGCATTAACTTGTAGTTCGCTATACATTTTAATCAAGTGTTGTGGGCCACGACTAAAATAACTTGTGTTCTGGTACTTCCACCGTTTTATCAATCAAGAAACTTGAATATTTTTGTTTTTAAAAAACAGAAAATAGATTGCTTCGTAGAATAGGTATAAAGGTACCTATCTAGTAGCTGTGGTGGCCTTGCAAAATAATTCGGGTCCCTCCTAATCTTCCTTTGGATATCGTTAGAGGCGACTAATCACAACAAGAGATGGACAACCCGAGTACTTAACAACAATACCTCGCCCCATGATGATGACGATTAAAATTAGCTTGCTTCTGAAAAAGACTAGAAAGACAAATACGTAAAGCCATATTTTTTATGTTTTATTGTACGACGGGGAAGCACTTCACTTTTATTTCTTTATTCCTGGTTTAAATTTAAGATAAGGCTGAAGGTAGAAGCGTACTTCTCCTGGAACCTCAACAGTCTGAGGATCGCTCTGATGTCATCAGGTTTCGATGTTCTCGCTCCACCTATTGACACTTTCACCTCGCAACGTGCCCCCTGTGTACCGGTACGTACCTTACCGCGATTTACGTCACCACATCTGGGTACAGTACAATTATATCACCGCCGAATCAGCTGCTGGATAAGTGGCACACCCAACGGTACAGTCTACTCATTATTGATTGTCCCGATTTGCATCAAAAGTCGATAAAAACATATCGGGATTTTAGCAGTTTTCATTCAACGATTCTAAATCATGTTGACTTGCCTTGCGGTGTTCCATAGACCAGAGTAAATCATCATCGTATCGTAGCTAGAATCTACAAGTGTCGTACAAGGTGACTGATAAACTATATTATCGGGATATTGACCACTATTTGTTGGTGAATGAATTGTCCCATCTCACTCATACTCACACCAACGAATCGCATTAAATATATCATTAATGTTGTTTTTAATACTGACAACTGTGATAGTTTCAAAGTTATATGACATATAATGGTCATAGATCCTTTTAAGGTGGCTAACAAAGGGTCAACTAGTTAAATAAACGGTCAACTAACTAAAAATAATTATATCGGCAAATAAAGTAAACTTTAAAAGTTAAGTGTAGGTGCAAAACATAACAGCCTACTGACGTACCTACTCCGTCATAAGTTCGAATGATATTGTTCGAATAGCTGTCAAAATAACTTGTTAGCAGATTTTTCTACTGACTTAAAAATAACCTATTTTTTACTTTTGAAATATTTAAACAACAGTTCATTATAAATTTAATGCAGACATCTGAGAGCTATATCAAAAACAACGTCAGTTGCTTACCTAATTTGATTTTATGATGAAATGGGCTTCATATACTCAGTAGCTCCGACTGTACACATTGCCTCTGAACCGAAATCTCACTTTTTGTTGTTTGCCCATTTTGTTTCATTGTGTTATTATGCTCGTTATCGGTCATTAACTGCTGCAGGCAATACGAAAGTGCTTTGACTAACTCTTGCGATGTTTGAACGTTTGGAAATACGTGGTAACGACTGGCTAATTCGTTTGCACAAAAAAACAGGCGCCTGGAGTAAATATTTATTTGTGCGCTTGCAAACCTGTCATTATAACTTCTATTTTCTTGAGTACCGAAAATGTTTTCGAATACTAGCTGGTGAATAAACTGCATTTAAAAAAAATACGATAAAATACGAATATTTTAAAAGAAAATACGGTTTTGAACGCCCAAGAAATCTGCGGGAGTTTTGCAAATCTTTATTACCCACAAGAAGAACCAACCCGAAGATTGAATCTTGAGAACCTATATAACCCGTAGCTCAGGCTGCACTTTTGACTCCGGACTGGTTTCACACGGATTTCATACATTTAGATACTTAACAGTATTGTGGTGTCTGCCTGCGGTTTATTTTAACTGTATCTTGCGTTGCGTTGCCTACGATTTGTCATGGGACGCAGGTAATCTTGGTACTTGCTGTATTGTGTTGTGTAAGCTAAAACTGATTTATTATAATACGAGCTCAAAAACAATGGATCGTGTCGTAATCTTGTTTGATATATGTGAACAACATGTACCTAAATAGTATACGATTCTAAATAAAACTGTGTAATCTATTCAGCGTATTGTGTTTCGCCACGCCATTTTGGTTTCATAAAGTTGATGCAAATTATAACTTACTTTTAATATTAAAAGTAAACATTTATCAAAGAATAACATTGATATACATGTAGATTTTTTGTCAAAAGAATACGGAAAAAAATCACATAATAAATAATGTTGCAATATTTACACTTACCGGTATTCTGTGAAGAGCTTGTACTTTTCTCTTTTCATTTCCACGTTGACAAACGAAACGGACGCGTTTCACTGTTCATTTCACAACACTGTTGGTGTGCACAGTCCATTACATAAACTTATAATCTGCAGAGTGCAAATATGGTCGAAATGCGCCAGTCTCATCTCATCACGTCACTGCCTGCAACAATGAAACACGAATTAGCAACGTTAGCGATGGAATATAATGTTTCTCTTGCAGTGATGTGGGAGTCGAGAGAGAGCGTAGAAAAGCAGCTATTTCTGATGAAGTCATGTTAGCTTGTCACGGATAAAAGGCGGTGTCTAATTTCTAAAGTTACTTATGAAGCGAGACTTTTGAAGGCTATTTTTTTTATATTACTAGGAGAAGGGACAAGCAAGTAGCGCACCTGGTGTTAAGTGTACTCTTGCCTATGACAAAGCCTTACTGCATAGCTCACATCCACAAAGAACATAACCTACATGGCACTGCATTGCGCCCGTCAACTTGAGGCATATAGGTGTTAAGCTTCACGTACCCGTAATTTCACCGGCAACCATACCCTTCAAACCGAAACACAGCAATGCCGCTTGGCGGCTGAAATAAGTATGGTGGTAGTAATTCTCCGGACGAGTCCATTCACTAGGGGCTTTTACTACTCTTATCCTCTTATTCTTCTCTTATTCCTACGCTTACATCGGCCTTAATTGATTTGATAGATTTTTAAGAGATTATTACTTAATAGAAAATACCAATTCCTTAAACGCTTTTTAATGTGTCAAAGAAACAACTCTGTATGAAAAACTTTATTATTGCTTATCTAACAAATCCAATGGCCAGTAAACATAGCTTAAGGTAGATAGATAGATAGATAGATAGATAACTCATTATTGTTCACCATTTACAAATAACATAACAAAATACAGATTGTGGTAACTTTATCTAAGCGTCACTGGTAAAACAATGGGCGGCCTTATCGCTGAAAGCGATCTCTTCCAGGAAACCGCTGGATGGACAGATAAGATAACGACTTTCAAGGAAGGTAATGCTAGTTATAGGCGTATCTATTGGTATGTATATACGAACACATCGATTTGCCTTTACCATTATTCTGAATACTGGTAAGGAATGGAACTTCTTGCCCTCGTCTGTTTTCTGCACAAGCGTGCTCTGTCATAGGCCACATCTTTACTTGTTTTTCAAGTGAGTTAGTGTCAAACGCTTGGCTATCATCACAAAAAAAAGTGCATACACCACAATAGATACAAGAGGTTTCCTACTTATGCTAAGTTAGCAGTATTAAGTTAATATAGGCAATACTATCACATAGCAGCCGGTCTCTACCTCGTTTCTTAGATATGAGGTCTGATATCTATCAAATAAAACTTCAACAAGGTTTGTTTCACATCTGCCCCAACAAACAAATAACATAAAAAAACGTTTACTTATCTCTTTTCGTTTATATTGTGTTTTTGTTGCTACGTCGAAGTACTGTATATAATGTAATGTAATATACGTCCTGAATTATTCCGTGTTAACACAGCTAACCTACTACAAGGGTAATGTCATTATAATTGAATGTACAACCGTATCACCAAACCTATACTCGTATGGATGCTGCCCATGTGCCTGCATGAGCTGTACGATAGCACATTCTAGTTTTGAATGGCAAGTAATAACATAATTGGTCAGCGATAAAATCCCCTGAAAAGCTATTTCGACAGCATTACAAACTTATAGCTGAGTACTTCAATTGCTTGTCAGCTTTTGTTTTACACCCCGAAACACTTTGCCTTTTTAAATCAATGTGTTTGCTGAGAGCATATATTTGGGGCTAACCAAAATATCTAATTAGCTGACCGTTTGAATGATAGTCATTGAAAATCACCTAATACTTCCGCCATTGAACCTAGGAATCAGTATTTCCTGAAACCAACATCATTATACACCTCATCAATAAATAATTATCGCTAATAGGTCTGCATTTTATTGCTGTTAAAATTACTCAAAGTATTTTTCCGGCAAAGTTCATGGACACTCTTCCAAAGTTCATGTTATGCTTGAGACACAATAAAGATAATAGTGCTTCGCTTGAACCAACCTACTCGTATGTTCCATCGACTGATATATAGATATATAGACACTAGGAGTGCATGGTGTGATCGCAGTATCGTTAAGTTGTTACTAATAGTATTCGTTATTTATCGATGACATGGTTGTACAAAGGTATTTAATGAGCAACAAAGCAGTCACGAAAATTAACATTTCTATCTTCTATAGCGTCAGGTTACACTTGTCTACTATGGCACTGAATTTTATTATCGACATTTATTTACATACAAACAATATGTACATTTTTAGATGTATTTACAAGCAGAGCAGTCGGGTAACTAAGGAACGTTCTAAACGGTTTACAGGTAACTCATCTGTTCCAGACCAGTAACAGATGTAAACGTGCCCAAGACATTGGCTGCATTTCCACTAAATAGTTCTGCTTATTTGCTTGGGAAACGTGTCGTCTCAATCAAAAGCCCCACAATGTTTTTTTTAAACCCGGATTTCATTGCACCGTTCTCAATTCGTAAGGGTCAAATAACCAATGACCACAATATTATTATTGACATAAAACATGTCAAAGTTCATGCCTGAATCGAATGACAATATAGGTACCTATTCTCAGTTGATTACTACTCTTTAATCTTAACTTCAAAGCAATTGTATAAAGCGTGTGTTTGGTCTCCGCTGCAAGTCTTTAATCATAACGTAATGGCTACAATAATGGACAAGTAATGTTTAGAATCGTTAATGTTATATTGCCTTGCCTTTTACAATGCACAATTTGTCTTAATTCTGCCAGAGGAGCTAAGTAAGTACCATGTAGTATACTAGCAAACTGAATCTAGCGGTAGGAACTCAAACGGATAAACAATTCGATGATATCATCTCTGAGATCACTAATCCGCCGGCCAAGCCCGGTAATTACGGCTAAACCCTTCAGTTTAGGGGAGGCTCTGTCCAACACACAGCATGATGGGTTGCTAATATGTGATGATGAGATCATAGACATAAAATAGATGCCTACCTTGAAGGAACTCATCAACAGTGTCATGTAGTCAATTCTATTATTTATTCTGTGGTTTATCATGCTTTGCAATTTGATTATATTAACATTATATATTTTTTTATAAAGTGTTAGTTTATCTAGGATAATAAAAGCTGAAATTAATTATTTCCAATACATACGATACCAACCTAAATGTTGAATGGATCATCAAAAAAAAAAACAAGTCCGAGGTTCTTGCCTTTCTCCTTGTGCGCTGGTCCCGATTCCGAACAGGCGGTAGATTTGACATTTCAATAAATCCTAAAAATTTTAATGATGAACTCATTTTAAACTTTGACTTGGACTTTTAGGAACACAACGTTCATAAAAGTTGACTGAGAGCTGTGTCTAGTTATTTAGCAACAAGGTCTTGCTAAAATAGTAAGAATATAAGTTTGTATGGTCCTTTCAACGTTAATTCTGGAACGTGAGGAGCAAAACATCGTGCAGGCGCGAGAGTGGATCGTGGGAAACAAATGGCGGCGACGCTGTCGTCAATCTGTGCAACTCAATAGCGTGAAAGGTATCGCAATTATTGTAAGATTGGCAGGTATTGGTTCAGATCCAGGCGATTGAATGGGTCAATATATCAGCTTCTATTATAGAGATACATACACATGAAGGTAAGAGACCTTGTTACTAATTATCTACATATCAAGAGTAGCCAATATATGTATGTTAAAAGTTTTTTTAACTTTTTCTTTCTTTGTTGGAGATTCCTTTGTAATTTTTATTTTAAGTGTTCTTGGCTCCAAGCACGCAAGAACAATTTTTTGTGTTTTCAGTTTTTATTCTAGTCTTGTATTTAAATAAATTAAAATTAATTTAAACCTTATCTCACATTAACCTCAGGGAAATATTTATTACAATTTTGTATGAAACATTGACACTTTTGTTTGTAATTTATTATCTAATCTAAGTTCTCATCATAAGCTTTCATAAGATTGGAGCTAGGCGGCACTGTGTGTAATTAAAGTCCTGTTATATTTATTTTTGCTACATACAACTTTCAATGATGCAATTTTTTTTTTTAAATTACTATTTTGTTTCATTTAATAAGGAAACTAATATAGGTAATTTTCAGGGGGTTCAGCCAAAGTAGTGGATGTCACGCTTAATGACTCATGCCGCATAGTCACTGGCTGTCCTTATCCGACCCCCTGGCTGCGAGGGGCAGCCAGGTCTACCCCTCGGCAGACATTGCCCCTCCTGCGGTGCGGCGTGATGTGGCGTGCTCAGTAGAAAAGTAATAACAAGAGTATGACTTCACGGCCACAAAATCCCACAAGCTCGCCTTAGAAGCTGAAGAAGCTTCCAACGTTGCACTCAGGCTACATACGACGACTCGGCAGTTTTGAGACGCAGTCTGTGGAATCATCGACAGCCTCCACCAGTAGATTTTCCCCCGCACTAGAGAAACTCCCACCTGGGCACGACCTGCAGTGGCCAGTGTGGAAGACCCTTAACCGGCTTCGGAAACGAGTTTTCGCTGCAGATACAATATGTGTAGGTGGGTACAGAGATCCTGGTAGCTAGATGTGATTGTGGCGAGCCTGTCCTGACAATGCAACACCTGCTGGAGTATCCGTTGTGTCCAAACTTCTGCACAGTGGACAGTTGTGAGACAAAGTTGAGGTCGACCTCAACTCTGCCTCACCGGATGCAACAAAGATTAGCCGCGCACCTGGCTACGAAAGTGTAGATAAAACCATTGACTCGATCAGAAGAAGAAGATCAGCGTGATTCATCGCATTATCAGTGGTTTCCTATTTCAGTCCACAACCTCCAAAATCAGATCGATGAGGTGTATCCCACACCTCATCAGCACTGATAGCATTTCTCTGGATTCTCTTGTGGTTGTGGCTTCATTTGCACTAAAACAAAACTTGCCATAGAGGTTTTACAAAAGCTAAATGAGTCATGTCAAAGTAGGTAGGTCCTCCTTAATTTATCCGCAGAGCCTATAAGTGCTGGGAGCACTCAACGACATACAATTTACAATTTACACTACGAATAATCCTGCGACCATCTGAATGAATCAACGAGTTCACGGTTATTCATTAGCATCTGAAAACATTGTCAAAAATGTGTGGACATTGATTTAGTAGGTATCAGAGGACAACCGCCTTTGTTTAGGTACAACACAGTGGCACTCTGGTACAACACAGCGACACTCTAGTACAACACAGCGACACTTTAGGCTTTACATTCGACTCAGGTGTTTCATAAAAACCATTTTCGAAACCGAACTCCAACTGTTGCAACATCGACGATGCAAGGATTACTTGCGAGTACCAACAGTAGGTATAAAACAGTAGTGTGATCAGGACTTTGCGCTCTTGTAATCTTAGCCCATTAATCCTAATCCTACTTACAATCTGTTCTGTAAAGTTTCGTGGATTTAAAAACATCATACGGCCTTCAATCAATTTAGATTAGTTGTATTTCCTCACAGGCAGATTTTAAAAGATAGTTGATTTCGTTTTGTCAACTGTAACAAACAATTTTTTATAAAACGTCATTGTTTATTTATTTGTTTCTTTTTCTATTAATTGCCTTGCTCGCTCGACCTTAATCAAACATTAGTTGATTTTACTGCATTACATAGGTAATAATTATTACACCTTTAAGAGCCTAAGTATATCTCATTTTGTTTTAGATTTCTGTTTAATAACGAACATTATATGTAAGATTGCGAAACCATCGGCCTTCGCATTAGAAGAGGCAGGACCTCTCGATTCAAAGGTATAATAATTACTCATTACTCTAATGGATCTCCAATCGCTGCTCAATGGTCTTTGTCACGAAGTGATAATAGTATGCGCCACTTGTATCTAGTTCTTGTTGCGTTTGTGACTTACCGGTGATTTACGTCTGTGGTGATAATTGTCTAAGACCTTCTCTGCGCTGCGCAGTAAGTCACACTATAGAGTTCGTTTTTCATGTCGTAACTATTGAAAATTAAAGTCGGCGAAGAGTCGGATTCACATTTTCTTGATGGACTTCTCAAATGAGGAGGATTAATATAAAAATAAAATAAACTATTTTATATCCGTCTAATTAACACGTATTATCTGTTACATTTATATTTACCGCCACTGTGCGGTCTAATGGTTCGCCCACCGGTTCAATCCCCGGGGGTAAAAAAATGTGCTAGGTTTTGTTGATGGTAGGACTCTGTTTAATCTGCCTGACTTGCAACCACTATAAGATAGTGCCTAACCTAACCTTGTGTCCCTTGTGGCATTTAGAGGTACGATAGCCAATTCCCCAGTCTGTTGAGGATTCCGGGTGAAGTACCTACACTGCCAACTTTAGCCTTATTTTAACTTGAAGCCAGGTGAGATGAAGGCCAAAAGCTTCCCCGAGAACCTACTTTCAGAACCTTTTAATTTTATAAAAATAAAGATAGAATATTGTAGATATTTGTGCACTAAGTACACCAGTATTCCATTCGTGTTCAGCTGTAAAATGTCAAGTCATGTCGTGGCTATATTTAGATATTCTAAAACGGTACACTTGCGAAACATTCACTCACAACAATACAAATAACGGAGCTGAGCTTAGAAAACACTTTTTAAATTAGATATGAGTATCTGACTACGAGTTTAAGATAAGAAGGACAATAGCATTAACACGTATTTAAAATAAACACAAGGAAAATCAAAATGCAAATATGGTGACGATCGCTTCTCAGCTTACGGCGAGGATTGCGCAAGAGAGCAGCATCGATCAGCGACGTCCTTGCCCGAAATTCCTTCACTAGCGTCACCCTGTACATATATACATACACATACAGCCTAAATACCTATATGTACCTTATATATATATATATATATATATATATATATATATATGATTATATATATATGATTATATATATATCTTACCTTGGTTTGTGTCACGCTATGTTTTTACGATCGACTGTATATTTGCAAAACATACCCATAATACAAATCACATGATTCCTACACAAAGACTTACTGCCAAGAATACACTGTGGTTCTGTTGCTACAAAATAAGTGATAAGCACTACAGATGGGTAACCTCAAGGCTTTTTATGAGGAGCTTAAGTATTTTTTTTCCCATGGCTAGTTACCGCAATGATTACAATCGATTTTCGACATGATAAATTAAATTGTGAGGTTATAGACGCGACTATTTTAACAAATCTATGTGTGAGAAACTATATCACATTGTGTACACAATCTGACTGCGTATGTGTGAGTGTGTGCAGCTGACACAATAGACGGGCAAAACCACGCACATAAGCTTTTATCTATTGTTTGAATAGAAAGAACAATCGCTTGTTGGGTTCTTTGTGGTGTTTATTCATAAATAAACACAAAAGCAATATCTAATTCGCTTATCATTCAATCTAAATTAGTATTTGTTTTAATTTAAAGTATCTACTGCCTAAAGTTGCACAAGTGACGAATTTATTTAAAAGTATTTCTACGAGTGGAAAGGGCAAAAGTGACAGGAAAGCAACATGCTGTTATAAGATTTTCGTGTTTGAATATTGCATTTACTACACTCTAACAGTCTAATAATTGAAGGTTTATTTTTCCATAATCACCACACTTGTGAGGCGTATTGGTGATCGCATTAAACGTGTTAGATAACACACACGAGGAGGTTGCTTCCCTTGTTCTGGTGAAGCTCCTTAGTCGGCTTTGAGGGGTTGATTCTGAGGCTGCGACCGCAACCAGTATATAATTTTTAAATTAAAAAAAAATAAATATCTAACATACTCTATTTGCCCTTCACGCCACAGGAAATCAACATATATTTGATCGTAGCAATTGTTATCTACCGAAGGCAGGTTTCGTAACCGCTAATGGATTTTCACTAACAAACAGAGTGTAGATTATACAAGAGCTGAGAACAAGATGTTAGATACCGACGGCGCGGCACAGCGCGGCGGCTCAAGTCAAATGTCAAGAACATTGTCGCACCTGTGGTTTGTAATTTAAGGACCAATTCAATTATGTAAACAGGTAGGTAGGTGTAATCTCTATGTTATGAACCTATCGCACATATATTACAAATGCAACAGTTTGTTTGGATGATTGATGTTCCTTCGCTCAAAAACCTCAGAAAGATTGAGCTGAATTTGTCAAAAAATACGGTTTTCTAGACCAGGAATAACATATAGGCCACTTATTAACTTGCAATGGCAAATCCGCGGCTAGAAGCTAGTTTTATAAGCGGAATGTGAAGAGGTCTCAAGTAACGTGTAATGTGCCTAATTCAATGAGGCCGTGGAAATGGCAAGGCTATTTTAGATACATACTCAATAAGCACCTCATTTATCAAGCCTCATAGCTCAGTTGGTAGTGAACCTGCCTACTGTGTGTAGGCTGTGGGTTCGATTCCCACCCAGAAAGGAAACAGGCAACCGCGATAACATCACGTATCCTTTACGTTTCAACACTGTCTGTTGAATGTTGGATAGTAAGAGAACATAAACCAAATGAAGTTTAACTTCTAACCGAGATACCGAGCAGGGTCGGCCTGACCAAAGCTAGTTCCACATGCACAGTGAAGGAAACCGCGATAACATCACGGTATCCTTTACGTTTCAACACAGTCTGTTGAATGTTGGATAGTAAGAGAACATAAACCAAATGAAGTTTAACTTCTAACCGAGATACCGAGCAGGGTCGGCCTGACCAAAGCTAGTTCCACATGCACAGTGAAGGAAACCGCGATAACATCACGGTATCCTTTACGTTTCAACACTGTCGGTTGCTGAATCTGATGCGTTATCTAATTGTAATGAGGTTTACAATTAGAGTCTCCCTTGCGGCGGTTTCGCAATAGTTCATAAATTGGATGTACACCCTTATGTAACGGCTTGATTAACTCTATTCTTCATAAGCATGAGAACTGACCCCGGGGAGGGTAATTAGGCTAATAAGTGCAAGGCAAAAACACGCTATACAAACGAAAGCTGATTTTTTAATGGTATTTATCATCATCATTGCAGCCCGAAAAACATCCCTCACTTCAGTACATAGACGTGTTCTATGAAGAGGATTAACCCTACCTTATCTCCACGCTTAGCAGGCGGATTTGTGATCGCAGTAGTTAAGTGCTCAGGTGGATACTGCCCAAGACCTGGTAAATGATGCTGCGTCAACGATAGGACACCAACTTGTTTAATATAGCGTTCAGTTTTTATTTTGACTTCAGACGTTAATATTTATTTTTATCGATACATATTATAGAGTGTGTGAGCTGTTTACGAAAAAGGAGATCTGGATCACAAATATTAAAACACAAGAATTTCACGTAGTTTAGGTGTCAATGAACCATTACATTTACTTGTGCACAAATTCTCGAGCCTCTGCCTTTAAAATACAAAAATAAACGTAGCTAATAGGCCCGTCTGATGTTTTGTACAACTAACTATAATGTTTCCCACATATTTCGGTACCCATTTGTATTCATAATATTACTGCTTTATTAGTAAGGCTGTACAATAAACGTTATTATTACAATTTTAAATTCTATAGATCTAACTATAGAAATTAATATAATTATGTATATGTGTTTGCAATTTCTATCTGCCTGAAAATATGAATATTTTCGAGATTCGTCAGTAGTGCTCTGACGGGTCATCACGCCTGGGAAACCCAAAAAGATGTTTGACAAAACCATAGTTGCGTATACAATTGTGCTACCGAACCAATTTCATCATTCTGCAAACTATGATTTTCTTGCAAAATCGTCATCGCCAAAGTCCTACGCTCGATCTTGTAATATGACGAAATATAATTTGATTAAAATCCATGTTAGTTTCAGTTCCGGTCACTGTAACTCGACTCGACACGCCGCCACCGCCACCGCCGCCGCCGAATCCCGGTATCCAGACTCCTTACACAAATATACTCGCTCTAATCTTTCATGACATAAGAAATTCAAATTAAAGTCTTCTAAAACTAACAAAAACCAAGTGTTATCGTTTACAAATCCACCTGCCAAAAGTGGTATTCAGGGTAAAACTCTACTCAACCCTCCTAACTAGGTTCACAGATCAATTGATTGTAGTTCTGCCTTCGCACTGTAGGTTGTGGGTTCGACTCCCACCCCGAACAAACATTCTTATGTACCTGTGTATTAACAATAGTGAACATTTTTTTTTCCGTTACCTAAACTAATAATACAGGACATTAATTTCACACAGCAAATCTAGGCCCAAACTAAACAAAGCTTATAATGCGGGAACTGGATTACGGAAGTAATACTGATATATATTTTTGTAAATATCAATCCCATGATAAAGTTTGGCGATCATCTATCATGCGTGGTAAAAAATGCAAAAAAAATATATTTAAGGTCTTAAGAGTTCAATTGTGAAATTTAATGATTTTGAATCATATGGTTTTAATGATCAAATTCTACGTACAGCACTATAAGCCATGAACAATTATTAGTGGTACTACAAACGGCAAACCAAATAAAAATACTTAGAATATATATGTTTACTAAAAAGTCTAACAAAATCCAGTAGTTAATTTAAATATCGCAGTACTTGTCAGAAAGCCGAACATTAATCACTTGTGTATTAAGATTGCCTTGACATCTGCAAGTGACACCTACAGCAAGCGCGAGCGTCCCACTCCACATAAAATGCTGCTGTCGCGTGCGCGCGCTAATGTTCAGTGAGTAAGTAGTTAGTTAGTTAGTTGTAGGTGCAGTGTTGTGATGAGCTGAGATGCCTACTTAAAAACACCAAACATTTCAGTGCTAATACCGTATTCTGATTCAATGTGGGTGCATACTACCACTACTACTCATTTTAGTATAAGATTCAGTAGAGTATGTACTCTACTGAATTACTCTACCTGTACTTTGCGATAAATATAAGACTTTATGTTTCAAGAAACTGCATTGTACCTGAACAATGAAAAAATGCAAGCCAGAGCCGCCGTAAATAGTTTTAATTGAGGACAAGGATATCGAGCTGGGCCGTTCGTGCGAGCGGCCGCGGGCGACATTCGGCGCCACGGAACCTTACCGCGTCGTCGTCGGGCCTGGGCCTGTTGAGCGCAGACCACACTTCGCTCCGGTACCAGGCTGCCGGACTTCCACCGGATACGGCTATTATTATCTCAGCACATCACTAGCACTAGAATATGTCGCAGTTGCGAAACTTCGGAGGTCGCCGGCAGAGAGCGCCGTCGCCGCGCGATCACTGAAAACTAAACCTGCGTTTACTCTCGTGTCGCGCCGCCACTCTGCTCCGCGACGGCGGCGGCAGCTACCTACCGGAATGAAAGCAAGTTAGAAAGGGACGACCAGACATTTCATTCTCTCAGCTGACAGGTTTTCTATCAAGACGCCGCATGCGACAGTCGATAGGTCAACAAGCAAGTTTGTAATTTGCAAATATCACAAAGCGCAAGTAAACCATCTCGGTTCTGAAATGGTGATATTCTAATCAAGTATGACATTTAGGTCTAATATTTGGTAAAATGTGAAATATGAACAAGCCACAGCAAAAAAGGTCACTTCCTTATTGTCGATGCATAATGCGGAAATGCATAATGCAAGTGGTGCGGTGAGGATGATTGGTGCGCCGTGCGCTCAGCTGGAACCATTTATCTACTACGCCTGTTATTTAGCTATCTACTTAGTTATGTCTTTAAATTTGTGTATTTTATTTAAATCCGCATATTTACGTTTCACTTACTATTATCATTATATCACTCTTTAGTATTGTGGAATAAAATTGTTTTAGTGTAGGTATGTACACAAAGAGTATAGAATCAATTCACGTAGGTATAATTTTTAAATGCAGTTCTTTGAATCATAATGATCTTGGACAGTATTCAGAAAATGTAGTTTGTTGTAAATTTAGTTTTTTACTTCCGTCGATAAAACATATTTCTTCACCAAGTTGCTATAATTATTTAATTGCTTACGTTAAAATAGTATTATTTTTCCTAATTTGTCCCCAAAAGGTCAACCTTTCGACCTACACAACAAAATACGTTGAATATTGCTTCGAGGTGTAAATAAATCTAGTTATATAATCTTAAGTCAAGGAAACAGAGCGTGCACGCATGAAGACATGGCTCGCTGATTTGTTTGTTCATTTAAGAAATGGTTATTTATAATATTGACAAAAAGAATCACCAAGAGTTTCTCTTTTCTAAAAGTAAGATGTTCGTGTTCTGTAGTAATTAATTAAATTAAACGAAAAGAAAAATACTTATTGTACCTACACCTTATTAATAAACTTGGATATCTTAAAACATAATACGTTAATATACAATAGGCGGTATTATCGTTTATTAGCGTACTTCCAAACAACCTTTGGATGGAAAAGTTTTTATGAATAGAAAGAACCTCTAGTAATAGTCAAATATACTCGTCAAATATACTTATACTCGTAATATAGACATAAAATAATGTTATTCAGATGTCAGTGTACTTTAGCAGTTCTTATTTAAGGTAAAATATACTTAAAAAACATGATTTAAAACCAAGCTAAGATCACTACAACATAATCGAAACATTCCATTAAAGGCCAGGGGTCAAGTTATTCATTGTTAAGCTACCTTGTATTTGATTAGTTATTACTTACCTAAAAGTCTTTGTGCAAAGAGCCCGTGGGCTGTGAAAGTCATTTAAAATTGCAATTTCATTATCATACGCAACATTGGATAAAGTTGTTGTGAGTCCCTCATATAAAAGTCACCGTTTCTTCACAAATCAATATTCAATAATGGGAACTAGATTCCGGAAAGAATTTTTAATTTATAAATACAAAACAATAAAAAACTCAACATGAGTAAGTAAAAGGAACTAAAAATAAGCCGAAATAAATGAATATGCAACAAGGGAATAAAGCAACGAGGGCTCAAGAGCTATGTACTGAGGGACTCTACAGAACTGTGGAGTTCTCGTTACTCGTGGAGAGTGGAGAGTGGAGAGTGAAGCGAGGGACTCAAATGCTCAAGACGAGGACGGCCAGGGGAGCATTCTTACTCTACTTTTCACACATTCTGCGAGACAAAAAAAAGCTAGGGATCCGTATATAAAGCATAAATAGTTACTTAGCTTTGTTATTGGAAATAATCTAAAATAATGGATTCCGACGCGGTCTTGACTCCTTTTGTGTGAGAACCCAGTACTATGTATGGGAGGAGTAAAGGAAAGGGCATTGAACAAAGTGGTCAAAGCCTTTTTTCCCTAAGTAGATTGTTAACAATCTCTATAGCGTCTGTTTTATTAACTCTGGAATCACTATCACTCGACATATTTTTTTTGGCAATACAAAACTATATAAAAATAAAAATGAATGTAATAATAAAATTATTCGGATCTGTTAAAATCACAACACCAAACCGTCATTTGTTTCTCGATTTCCACATTATTTCTTTGTGCCTCTGTTCTTAATTTTTAGTTTTGCAAACCTCCTTTCTAATTTGCCACTGGGCATTTTTTTCCAAAGAGTTTTCAAACGAATTAGACGTCCCGATACCTTTAATCTTAATCTTTAATCTCTAGGGAGTTTCATAATTATTTACCTCCTTTGGTAGATATCTCTTTGCTTTACGATGATAATGCATTGTACGACGGGGAAGCGCCTTGCCTTCATCTCATCTGGATTACAAGTTATGGTAAGGCCGAAGGTTGAAGCGCACTTCACCCGAAATCCTCAACAGTCTGAGGAACTGCTATCTTACCTCTAAATGCTGGAACACAACAATTTTAGAATAGTTGTTATGGTGACAGAAAAAGGATCATAGACAAGACCGACAAACAGCCGTCGTCACCGGCGTTAATGATCCAGCCGCTCCCAAGGATTCCGACTGAAACCAACGTTGCTCCGGACGATCCCCGAACCGAAGCAACATTATGCTGAGGCAGCTCTATTGGCCCACACTTTTTTGGTAATGCAGTTTTCACACCGCCTGCTCGACAATGTCCTAATTAATAAATTAGTGCATGGAATTTTAACAACCTCCATAGTCTAGTGGTTAGTCTACCCGTATCAGATCCAGAGGTCACGGGTTCCATCCCAGGGGAGACCAATATTGTGCTTGGTTTTGTTGGTACTTTGTTTAAGTCCGCCTGCTTACTAAGCTAAGCTACTACTTACCTAAGTCTGTCACCATAGAAACAATTCCATACTGTTGTGTATTTAGAGGTAAGATAGCGAGTTCCTTAGACAGCTGAGAAATATGGATGATGTGCGCTTCCACCGGCTTTGTGATAACTTGATACCTTGTGAGATGAAGGCCAAGCTCTTCTCGTAATACAATAAAAAAAGAAATATGAAAATGTAGGTATTGCCGTTATTTTACAAATCCAGTAAGCATTAATCATTGCACTTACTTCTTCGTGCAAACACGCTGACAGACAGACAGACCCGCTGCACTGTCGTCCACGAACCATTTATGTGTAACCAGCGAAGGGAAGTGTGGGGCAAATGATACGGTTGCCGACATCCGGATCATATTTATGAGAGCTGTTAGTATGATGTTGCAATTTTCCACCATTTGACGCTAATATGCGGGCAGCAATCAGCACAGTTCTCTACAGCTGCGTTGGCTTACACGGCTGATATTGTATCTAAACAGTTCCAAGCACACATTTAAGGTTACACTGGTTAGGTAAAGTGAGGGCGTGGTCCGTTCATCATAACAAGTCGTGTTTCATGTAACTGTTATTCGCGATAGTAAGCAATGTACTTACTTAGCTAGCGACCACGACCACGACCACCAGGGTCCCGATTCTACAAAACCAATCGCTTCACTATGACAATGGTATCATCACAGAATCGTAATGTTGGCAACCTTTTTAGTTACCTAAAATAATGACCAGTACTTCCAGCTGTAATGTTTTCACCATGAGTTAGCTTTATTTGTATGCGTAAGTACTATTTCTGCTTTCATGTTGAAAATTGACTTGACTCTTACGAATACGTTTCATTGTCATTTATCATACATTAAAATATATTTGAATTATTAATGGCTTTGGCTGTATTTTTTTTATCTGATTTGCATTACGAGCTCGTCACTTACGCTATTGTGATTCCTTTTTGTATCCTTGATACCATTATATGGTATCAGAGTCACAAGGTCTAAGGTAGAAACAGCTGATATTATATATGTGTATAATGCCAAGCTAAAATGTGCAGTACCTATCCATAAGTTTGAATTTATACGGTACCTATATTCTTTATCATTTAATAAATATAACTCAATTTGGGATGATAATGATAGTAGTAAGTCTTGTCTAAAAGCTCGACAAACGTATTATCCGTGTGTACCACGAATTGGCAAGGCTGCTGTTTTACCTTTTACTTTGAATTAAGAGAAAGAAAGAAAGAAAGAAAATCCATTTATTTGGCTCACACAAGAAAACACAACTTAGAAGGTATAGGTACAAAGCACAATTCGACCTTGCTAGCATAGCAAGGAAGAAAACAAAGGAAAAATAAAAGAGCAAGGCAAGTAGGTACATATTGAGTGAGCCAAAAAGGTCGCTGCCTCAGCATAATATTCCTTCGGGGATAAACCCGAAGCAACGCTGGTTTTCAAGCACGACCGTAGGAGGAGTGGCTGAGTCAAACGCGCCGGCGGCGGCGCGCGGCTTTTGATAGTGCATGCACATGCATGCAAGTCATGTCATGTCAACCAAGGATAAAACTATAACTAAAAAACTACTACTAAACTATTACCTTTTCATAATACTACTATATGATATGACTAAGTATGACGAGAGCGAGAAGCCTCAAATTACGGACCATAAATAATCCAAGTACGTTTTAAGGTCTGAGAACGGTAGCACTTTGCTATTTAATTGCTTGAACAATAACTTCATTGTATTAATGTTTCAATGCAAAATGAAGGAGGTTCAAGCAAACACTGTTATGATATCATATTTTATTAATTACATCCTATTTACAATATTTTTATTTACATTTAAATCATTGTAATAAATACAATATCCAGGAATTTTTGATTATCCCGGTCTAAAATGTATGACAATTATATTGTGAATTGATTTGTACGTGACTATGGTTTTGTACTACACGTTATAAAAACGAATGGATTACTTTACGGTATACAATTTTAACTCAACTACTTATCTAATGAAGATGCTAATAAATATTTGTATATTAATTTAATGTAATGGTTAACATTGTTATGAA
Source organism: Venusia cambrica (assembly GCA_951394065.1). Taxonomy (NCBI): domain Eukaryota; kingdom Metazoa; phylum Arthropoda; class Insecta; order Lepidoptera; family Geometridae; genus Venusia; species Venusia cambrica. The sequence continues at coordinate 706,293 of OX596056.1, forward strand.
CATTAAAAATAAATAAGTTAGGTAACTTTGCTGGTAACAAAATCATACATCGAACACAATCCTACAATACACAGACATAATTAAATCTCAGCGTGTTGGGCAGTTTTTGGCTTATTTCCCATTTGAACACATTAATCTCCGATGCTTATCGCTATCCTATATTGAACTTTAAAGGCAGTGTCGTAATTTTAATAGAGTTAATATTCGTTATGTGTTATCCAAAGTTCTCAAAGTGGTGTATGAAGTAAGGCAGTCGCCTGGTCCTGTTGACTTGCTCGCAGGCAGACATCACCGACTTGGTGAGGGGCCGCGGTCCGCACGAGAACACGCCTATCTTCGATACCTGGAGACAAGGAGATAGGTAAGTACGAACCGGTTGCCACCGTCTCAAGAGCCTAAATAAATATGATTTAATTGCGTAACAAACGTCTTGACATTGTGAATTAGTTTAAAGCTAGTTTTTTTTATATTAGGTAAGACGTAGGGCTAGAATTAAGCCGGTCAAGTGCAAGTTGAAAACGCTTACTTAGGGTTCCGACCAACGCTAAGGTTTATATTGGAGTGTTGGTCGGAACCCAAGTGGTTCGAACCTTTGGCTTGGCCAATTAAAAATTACAAAAAAACACGTTTCTTGTTTGAGAAGTTTTGTATATTAGCACTTTAGTTAGAAATTTTCAAGGCGTTTACAAAATCCAATCGAGTGAGAGGGACAGCGCGATGCTGAGTGAGTGGGATGGATGCGCACAGTCTCGCAAATATCATACGATAAAGGAAGAAAAGTTCTTTGACCACGAGCGCGTTGAAGTCTTTTGTACGGACAAAGCAACGTCGGCATCGGCGGCGGCGGCGGCGGCGGCGGTGTAGCTCCTGCGCAGCACTGAGCCTCTACGACTTTTAAAACGTATACAAAATCCATCGCTTGTGTACATTTTATACAACTTGGCGATGTAACAAGCAAGCAACCCATCTGCTGTTAAATGCAACTTATTTCATAACAAAGTCTTACGTAGGTCACATCCACAAAGAACATGACCAACGCGGCACTGCATTGCGCCCGTCTACTTGAGCCATAAAGGTATTGGGACAAGCGTGGCCGTAATTAACCGTACCCTTCAAACTGAAACACAGCAATGCGGCCCAAATAGATATGGTACTTCCCCAAGCCCAGACACGACCGAGTAACTTATGTATGGATAACACTTCGACAGCGCCTTTTTTATTAGAATAATGTTTCTTGTTTTATTTTGATTTTATCTTTGTGTTAGGCAATGAGGCCTGTACTATCTTTGAAAACTATTTACATAACAGCCCATTAGCATACAGAAATGAATGCTGCTCCGTAGGTGTGAACGCCTTAGGCGCCAAGCCTAGCGGATAAGTACTCTGGTGGTTATCTGTGTTATATCCTATTCAGATGGCTGATCAGATATTGATGATACTGACAGCCATCTGAACAGTCGATGTAAACAGTTTCCACAATTTTTTATTGTGCGACGGGTAAGCGCTTGCACTTCATCACACCTGGTTACAAGTACAATAAGGCCGAAGGTAGAAGCGCACTACACCCGGAATCCTCATCAAACTGAGGAACTGGCTATCTTACCTCGAGGTAAATGCCGGAACACAACAATTTTAGAATTGTTGTTATGGCGACAGAATTAGGTAAGATGGTGGTAGCTAGCCAGACCGACTTAAACAAAGTCCTACCAAATCAACCAAAGCAAGCACAATATTGTAATCTCCCTGGGGATTGAAGCCGGGACCTCTGGATCTGAAATGGGTGTTGAACCACTAGACCACAGAGGCGGCTATCGTGACCTGACTGCTTTCCTTGCACACAGATAGTTTAATTGTTTTTATAAAAGTTTTCATAATTGTTGTCAGATCCTTAATTATTACAACAACACTGTCCCCGCTTATTTACGTGTTTTTATTTTTCTTATCGCACGAGGGGTAAGCGCTTGGCCTTCATCTCACCTATTTTCATCTTATGATAAGGCCGAAGGAATCGCATTTCACTCGGAATACTCAATAGTCTGAGGAATTGGCAATCCTAAAATAAATACCGGAATACAACAATTTAGAATTGTAATTATGGTGACATACTGATAGCCAAGGTAGATAGCCAGGTGGACTTCAAAAAGTCCTACCACCAACTAAACCGAGTACAATATACTCCCCCTGGGATCAAACACAGACAGCTGGGTTTGGTCGTAGGTAGAACTTTGTTCAAGTCAGCCTGGCTAGCTAAGTATGTCACCCAAACAACTATTTAAAATTGTTGTGTTCCGGCATTTAGAAGATTCCGGGTGAACTGCGCATCCACCTTTGGCCTTATCATAACTTGAAACCAGGTAAAATGAAGGCTGAGAGCTTCCCATAAAAAAAAATGCTATTTCTGTTAACAATAAAGTGATCATTCATGAATTCACTCATTCAAGCATTCATTTCAGACATCCTATTTAAGTTTATACAACATTGAATACTTACATAGCTATGTTTCTTCTGCACGAATTTGAGGAATGATGACATGTCTGGTCTCCCGAAATGATTGACAGCCTTCAGTCCAGTGAACATGGACGTCCTCGACAGTCGTTGGAAATGATTCTCACAGATGTACTGAAAGATAATGTATCAACATTCATCATGAAAACATTAACACTGTCTTTATCTTACCAAATATTTATATAATTTGATTGAGGCGACACGTGGCTCTTATTTAGGCCAGCGAATTAGCATAGCAATTCAGCGTAGCAGTGCAGCCAGTGTCTTAGGCACGCTTCCGTCTGGTACTGGTCTGGAACAGTTGAGTTACCTACAGGCCGTTTGTAACGGTCCTTAGATAATCCGTCTGCTTCCTTTGTACATAGTAAGTTTAAATGTACATTTTATTTTGAATGTTTGTAAATAAATAAATATGAGTTTTAGCATTAGTACTAATAAGGATTTAGAGTTTTTTCTGTAATAATGATGAAAAAATAGATTCCAATGAATTGAGAACCTTCTCCTTTTTTAGAAGTTGGTTAAAAATGATTTGTAAAATTTTAAATGAACTACAAAACCGTGAAACAGTATATTGCATGCAGTTTATGTCCAAGAGAAATTGCAAGGTGTTTAGCCGACGACGGGGTTACACAGATCTGACCTTCTTGACCCCGTGTGACTGATGATTGTGTCACACTTAAGATTGCCAACTTACCAGCACATAAAACACTATGGAACACTGTAAAGAAATCTCCGAATGACATTCTAAATAATAAATCATGTCCCATAAAGAATGAGGCACCATGCATTCACAAAGGTTTATGTATTACAAATACCTATCTAAATCGCTTGACGGCAAGTACTTTTAGGCTTAGGAAGAGGTAGCTTTTTTTTTAAAAAACATTTTGTTTTGTAGAGTAAGTTTTTATGTAAAATAGTGACACATTCACAGGGTCTTGGTATCAGGGCGTACAAACTATGTACCCAATAAACTGATTCAGAAACATACCATATACGCCTACTGCTGACCCCAAGGATCTTCTTGCAACCTGTCTTGCATATTTTATGGACGTGTGTTAGGTTACTCCCAGCCAACCTTCCACGCACTGGTGACTTCTATGCAGTCATGTGAATAAGCACTGCCTCCCTGATGCACCGCATACGAGGGAGCACCAACAGCCTTCTGACCGTTGCAGGCGATGCTCTGTGCTTGGTCACATGAGACACTGGCTGGTGGTACTCAAGCCTGTCACCACCCATGGTCTCTCAATAATGTTATTTCAATTTAATTTTGTTTTTTAGCTAGAGAGTGTACTAACATTATTCATTTAGATATTGTAATGCTAATAACACATTATGGATTGATGAACTGAAATCAATGATATATTCATCGCCCTTATCAAAACCTCAAAATCAGGTGAGATGAAGGTTGAGCACCCCCCGTCCAATAAACAAAAAACATGAATATTATTATGCCCGTTTGACTTGCTAGATAGTTAATTAATTGGTGGACAAGATCATATGTGAGATTTACCAGCATGGTGGTCCTGAGATCGAACTTGTGGAAGAACTGCGTGATGAAGATGTGTATCTCGAGCACGTTGGTGACGTCTTTGCGCTCCACGTCACGCAGCACGTCGATGAACCACTCGAAGTGCTTGTGCGACGGGCAGATCCACAGGAAATACACCTGGTAACAGGCACACACACTCAGAATACGCGACACAACGGCTAAAGAGAAGCAATTTAATTCATCCGTCTTCCATTCCAGCTTCAAATATATTATCAGTTTTTATAAGCTTAATTTCTGTATTTGAGTGACAATGTAATGATATGTAGATGATAGCACCGTTGACCTGGTCTTATAATTGAGCCGAAGGTTTATAATAGGAACTCCTTAACTAATGTGGTCCAGTGTCTGATGATAGAGCCGAAAGGTATTTATTTTGATGTAATTTTTACTAATGAATACCCAGGTTTCTTTTTTAATAAGAACAGAAATCGAAAGCCATGATTGTGTAAAACTTAAATCAGATAAAAGTTAATAATATGTAGAAATATAAATAGAAATATATATACTGGCACCTTATAACAAACCATATATAATCATTAAATATGTGCCATTTCCCAGTTTTTTTTGAAATCAAAGTATGTAGAAATGGTTAGTGTGCATTTAGAAGCTATAATGTATCTTAACACCATTGCAATAGTGCCAAATTACCATCATTAGTGTACTGCTTCAGACATAGTTCACAGAAGTAACTGACCATCAGGCCTTGAATGTCATCAATCGATCGTAACTTTCTCTGGGCTTAGGGTCATCGATATAATATTCAAGGCTTACATTTACGTGACTTGTGAACCCTAACAACAATTGCACTGCCTGTTCTGCTAGCTGGTAATGTCATTAACACATCTCAACCTTTACGAAAACTAATAAATAGACAACAACTTGCCTTAACCCGCGTCGCCCACGTGTTACCCGGACACAGACTAGCCTAAATTCTCCCTCATAGCACGCAATTTATGAGGAGTAGAGCCTCTTGTAAAAGTGCTCGTCCGGGGTAGTACTTACCACCACACCTATTTCGACCTCCAAGCAGCATTGCGGTGTTTCGGTATGAAGGGTATGGTTGCCGGTGAAATGACGGGTACGCGGGACTTAATACCTTTATGCCTCAATGTTGATGGGCGCAATGTAGTGCCTAGAAAGCTTTTTTTTTGTGGATGTGACCTACGCAGTAAGTCATTGTTAACGGCAAGAGATGCACTTAATATCAGATGGGCTGCTTGCTTGTTCCGTCTCCAAATTGGATATAAAAAAATTCAGCCGTTTTATTTGTTAAACAAACAAGCAGACACTGACAAATTAATAATTGTAGTATGGTGACTTACCTTCTTACAAGCAACTCCAGAATATCTGTTGGTAGACGTGCCAAAGACGAGGTCGTTGAGTATGGAGGCGTAGGGGGTGACTCCGATACCGCCGCCGACCATCACAGCGACTTCGAACTTGTACCAGTCCTGGTTGCCGCCGCCGAATGGACCTTGTATCCTGCGCCGGATCACTACTACTTATATTTGTGAATGTGATCAAAGTTACATTTAAAACTACTTTTAGCATTAATGTTTGAGTATCCACCTGGGTAAAGCAGCGATACCTAAATGTCTTCATGCTCCAACTACCACTAAGTACAGTCATGGAGGAATTTGTATATGTTTTAATATTATTTACAAGATATGTGAATTATAGGATATGTCATACCTAACATATTAAATGTGACTTATAGCACCCTTCACCCTTCTTTTTCTTCGTTCTAGTTTGATATGGTTACAATAAGGAGGTACCTACTAAGTCGATTATTTCAATTTACAATCGATTTGTTTGAAGTTGGACTACGTCACAACTTGACCTCACAGAAAGCCGAAAAGACCATCAATGTTATTTATTATCGTGACTGATTATAAAGAATATATTATGGTAATTTATCTGTCCCTGACACGCCTGTATGTAAATAGTTGCAATGTTATGACATGACTTTCGTGCAAAGAAATATATTTTTACGAAGAACCCTGTGTTTAGGTAACTCATTAGACTGACTCAAGTGTCGGGTCAATGTCACTTGAGTAATGGACTATTATTTGCCGGAATGTTAGCTTATCTTGAATACAAGTGCGTTTTGGGAACACAAGGTCAAAGCTACGCTTCACAATTCAAACTGTTAGTCAAACATGTGTACTGCTGTGCCAGATTTGTTGGCTCAACTTAATCGTGTGTATATGATGTTTTAAACCACCTGTGTTGTTTGTTTCCAAGATATCGTAAGCCCTTTTAAGTGTTTAATCATTATTTGATGTGTTTAACAAGATGTTTTTATTTAAACACATAAATAAGGATTAACAGAGTTATTTAGACTAAAAATAATTAACTACGACATATTCAAAATGGTCTGTAAACAGCATTGTGCTAATCATCGTCTTTCTGCTGCTTATCCCTTGTTAGGTATGGTTGGGACAACATGACTTTCTCATCCATTCTCCTCATTCAGTTGTTATCTCAGTCATTCATGACTGGCCACACAGCTCAGTTGGTAGTAGCTCACCCTTCTGCATGTGTGGGTTCGATTCACACCCGGAACAAAAAATGTTCTAATGAAAATCTTAGTTCGTTAGAATTTTGACCTATAGTAATAGTGGTAGGCCTAACAAAAAATATATGGATTGTGTGGGAAGATAAGAGAGTTCAAGAAGCTAGTTTTTTTTATTGTACTACTAGAGGTAAGGTAGCCAGTTCCTCAGTTTGTTGCCGGAACACAACAATTTATAGAATTGTTGTTATAGCGACAAAAATAGGTAAGATGGTGGTAGCTAGCCAGGCGGACTTAAACAAAGTCCTACCACCAACCAAGAGTGAGCGATGAGTTGACGTCTGCTAGAGAAGAGTGTAGGAAGAAGACATGCTCTGCACCAGCATTACCTCTGAAGGGATAGCGTACAGGAAGATGATGATAGATTGTTCTGTGCTTAGATATGAAATTTATTTTGTGATTGTTTGTATTTACATAATAAAAGTAAATATGTAAGATAATATAATATGAGTGCCCATATTCTCCGTAATTTTGTTTCCATAGTTTTTAATTTAACGAGCTTTTTTTTTTGGGGTTTACTGGCGTTGTGTAAAATGTCAGTATCCTGACTATTCTTATTGTTATTTTCCATTTCAATTCTGGCCAAAGTCACACGAATCTAAACAGTTGTTCCATTTCATCCGATTGATCCGAGCATACGGAAAACGTATGCCTGATAAAGCAAATACAGGTAAAGTACGAAACCTGATTTTAGGACGATCTTCGGTGTTAAAGTTACACGGATCGAAATAGTTCCTCAGCTTCCAGGTCCACGGGCCTTGAGCCTTGATGTGGCATGAGAGGAAGTTCTCGTGCGGTGCTGAAGTGAGGGTGAATGAGTGGAACTCTTCTTTCTTGAAGGCTGTGCAGGAGAGTCGCACCCATTGACCTGAACAAAGACATTTTGCATTTTTGGTCAAGTACCTATCACACAACATGACAACATGAGCTCGTGGTGTGTCTGACTCCGTAGAATGTCACACACATCACACATCAATAGCCTATTAGTGTCCACTGCTGGAGAGAGCCTCATCCAACGCCGGGGGGTTTTTTCATAATCACCGCGCGTAAATCAAAAGTGATGGCGGTAAAGCTGTAGATCATACACAAAAGGAAGCGGCTCTTATTCTGGTGATAATCCTTAGTCGCCTTTTCCGACATCCATGGGCTGATTTGGAGGGGTCGATTCTCAAGCCGCGACTGTCAAGGCAAGTAAAATATAACTTAGCCCATTTACCAATGGTTTTTCTTAAAATATAACTTTTTTCAAGTTTCCTAAATACTCACAACTTCTGAGGTTGACTTTTTCATTCTTTTATTTATCAAGCTCACCTGATAAATATTTGAGGTTAGGCGGCCTGTAGAACTTGATTTTGATTACATCCGATGGCAGCATTTCCGTTTCCAACACGTCCAGTGCTAAGTATTTGGTTCGTAGTGATACAACCTACGAGCGAAAAAAAGGAAAATCTGTTACGGTGTTAGTAAAATGCGTCAAAATTACTTATGATGATGATGATGTCATCCTGGTCGATTTCAGCTACAGCAAATTTGCTTCTACTCACTTTGCTTGTTCCAGTTACGTTACTTACCTATATATTTTATAATGTTTTACATTCTTTTAAGAGTTTTCACAATTCTTGTGGACAAAAAATGATCGTTTTAAAAGAGAGCACTCAGCAACACGTTTCCCCTAGTTACATACCGTGCTAATTTTTAGTTTGTATACGTGCAAATGTGTATGTGAACCATTTTATATTTTCTTCCGCTTAAGTAACAGTTGGTAAAGGCTAAAGTTCAACACATACAAATGAAACAATAACTTAATCAAGTTTATAGATTTCGAAATGTATTCACAAAGTACTAAAGTTATGTATGTAAATACATAACACACCTCACCTTAATAAATACTTTTTTTTATTCTTATTTTTTTTAATATTTTAGTTTTCATACTTTTTTTTTCATATTTTTTTTATTAATTGACATAATTTAAAAAAAAACAAAAGTTCAAAACAAAAATCAACTTGCAAGTCCACTTCTTCGGGCTGCATGCAGCTCGCGGTACTACTTAAAAAACCAATGTTTTGTATATAGGTACGTTTCATTGTTTTAGCATAGACGGTTTAACCGTATTGTTTACCTTCACATTATTCCTACGCAGGATAGGTTGTTTGGCTTCTTGAAAGTTCAGTCTTAGTATACCTAATGGTGGTTTCACTCAATAGCGTATCCTCAGTTTAAAACAAGAACCACAACACAAATATTGATTTGTAGGCCCAACAAGTTTGAAATGAAACACTTACTTTATCCAAGGTGTATATGATCGCGGGTCCCATGAAGAATATCCAGAACCTGGGCGCGCCGGTGAGCCGCGCCAGCCCGTGCACTAGACACAGGGCATACAACGCCACGTGCAGCGAGTGCGCGCGCCAGAACCACGGGTAGGCGCGCTTGCGGATCGTGGGGTGCGCGAATATGAAGATTATACACATTATTATGAAGAGCAGCACACCGCTCACACCTGGGGAAGGAGGTTTGCTACAGCTTTCTAGTCTTATCAATTGAAGCCGTGCTTATAGCCTCTGTGGTCTAGTGGTTAGCCCACTGGTGTCAGATCCAGAGGGCCCGGGCTCGATTCCCAGGGGGAGTACCTACAATATTGTGTATTTTGTGCTTGGCTTGTTTGGTGGTGGTAGGACTTCGTTTAGTCTGCTTCGCTACCACCATCTTACATGAGTTTGTCGCCATAACAACAATTCGTTCCGGCATTTAGTGGTAAGATAGCCAGTTCTTCAAACTGTTAAGAAGTCCGCTATCCGAATAAAAAATGGTGGGTAAACTTGCTAAGCTATGTCTCTTTTCTTACATTTTACAGGTAAAACTATTCGTGCCACGAAGTTTTTGAAAATGATAATAATAGCTTACGTGTAGACTGCCTTTTATTCTTTAACAACAATATCTTGAAAGCACTTACCAGTAACAGTTTGGAAGACCCAATAAGTAATCCCCGGTCGGAAGTCTGAAGTGAAGTGCACTTCTTTGGTCAAGCACCTCAGGTTCTCGACGGGCTGCGTGGACACGTGGTAGAAGTTGACCATGTGCCCCGCTGTGTGCAGGAGAGAGAAGAACAGTGCTGTGCAAGCTACTATCTTGTGGAACTGTATACTGGAGTCCAACGGAATGTATTGCTGTATGCTGAATTCCTGTTTAAGTGGACGAAATTATAAGTGAAACATTATCGAAGATACAAATTTACTTTAAGTACATTTTTTTTATTGTACGACGGGGAAGCGCTTGGCTTTCATCTCACCTGGTCACAAGTTGAGATAAAACCGAAGGTGGAGGCGCCCTTCACCCGGAATCCTCTATTTTACCTCTAAATGCCGGAACACAAACATTTTTTAAGGATTGTTATTATGGCTACAAAATTAGGTAAGCTGGTGGTAGCTAGCCAGGTGGACTTAAACAAAATCCCACCACCATCCAAACCAAGCACAATATTGCACCCCCTGGGGATCGAACCCGGGACTTCTGGATCTGAAATCGGTGGGTTGGACCACCAGACCACAGAGGCGGGTACTAGTTTTAAATTGAAGCCATGGCTTACAATAACGAGTCTATATCATCGAACATGGTTTTGATTTTGCTAGTTTTATTTACCATAGAGCTTAGTATCGCCTGATAACTTCTCTGTATTTTATTTAACTTCTATACGGTATAAATAATAAATAATAATAAATAAATATTACAGGACGTTAATTTCACAAAGCGCCATCTAGCCCCAAACTAAGCATAGCTTGCAATATGGGAACTAGATTACGGATAGAATACTTGAATACTTTTGTAAATACATACGTACTATATGATACCACACCCAAACACAGAACAAACATTTATATTCATCACACAAATGTTTGTTCTGGGTGGGAATCGAACCCACAACCTACAGCGCAGAAGACAGAGTTACTACCAACTAAGCTATGAGGCTTGTTAATAATAAATGATGCAAGCGATTTAACTTACTTTTAATTTGGTCAACAAATTCCTCGACATAGTCAGTAGCAGTAAGCTGTAGCAGAAAGACAGACTGGCTGCGGAGCCTCGGGTGATGGCGATCCCGACTCCCATGATGTGCCTCAAGTCCAAATGTTCCGACATGAACGAGTAATGGGCAAACCTCTCAACGAACAGACCGATCGTGACCACGTAGAACACGAAGAGATAGAAAATGTTTTGTCGGTTCTCTTCGAGGAAGGTCGTGAGGTAGTCCCATTTCAGAAGTAACCAGTGTCTGAAATAAGGACAACTATTCTTGAAAAACAGCACAACACACTCTTCCGAGCACGCAATATGCTTAAAAGCCATACAACGTATTCTCTTCACGTATACTTATAAATACTTATAGATTTCATAGTGGATCATTAAATTGTAGTTTAGTTTGATGAACGTTCTGACAGTAATTCCATCTACATATACCTACTAGGTATACCGTTTTTTCGGATGCTCATGTTGAACCATGTCTGGCTAACTGGCCCTTACAACAAACAACAGCAGATCTTGCGTCTTTGCTGAGGTTGTGGATTTGATTTAAAATATGATTTCTTTGTAAAATGCTTACCTTGATTGTTCCATAGACGGTTCAATGTGGAAGCTGGTCATCCTTGCGACATTAGTAGAAGTATCCAAAAAGTTCTGCTTAGCACCTTTGCAGTCTAATCCGATCGCCACAAACTCTCCTTTGTATTCTTTCATCATCACCTTGAAGTCGGAGTACGTGAGGTGGTCTTTGTGTTGTAAACCGGCGTCCTACGACATACGACAGCATCGGTGAGTTATGTGACAACATACAGAGTACACACAATGGTGAAATTTCGATGATCAACGAATCATTTCCACGGCCTCGAGAATTAAATAGTTTCGCACCTCATACACTTATTCAAATGGTTGATTGATTGAGTGTTATGTATGATAGCAATAACAAAATTAAAATAATAGAGGAAGACCAAAAGGGAGATATATATACTAATGAGATTATCAACGTTGCGGGCATAGACTGGATAAACGAGGCAACATATAGAGAGTACACGTTTACCTATACTTACCCTTATTTTAAAAATGCGTGCCAATGACAGCATTCCTTAATTTGTTTGAAATCCTATCTGAGATCAAAATTAAAACAATTTGCAAAGATAAGAAATGAATTAGGGGAGACACAACCGGGTGGTAAATCAACGTGCGTGCTACCATAAATTACCTTTACCATAATGTTTAACGCGAGTCGGATAATTTTTTGTGTTATTGCGTTTTGTCTCGTGTAGTTTTACAATTTAAAAAAAAAGGCTTGAATTAACCATAATATTAGTAAATAGTACTCACAGAAAACATGCCATCGATGAGCTCTGTGACATGTTCGTCCCTCAAGGAGGTGGTCCTTGCGATCTCCACCAGAGATCGCAGCATCTCACTCAGCTCTCCCTTGTCGATGACGCCGTTCCTGTCGTTGTCGCACATGTCGAATATAATGCGCAGTTTCTCGTCCGTAGCTCCGCGGGAGAAGAGAACCACTGTGTCCAGGAACTCCTGAAACGTTTACAGAGTTGGACTTTCGACGTAGGTATACTCTATGAGAAGCCTTGCTCAATACGGTATTAATTACTAATATGCAAATCTGAAGCTCATTATTTTAATAAGGCTCTTAATATTGAAGACATGCCGGTTTCCTCACGATTTCTTCACTGCCAGAAAACCGCACTGCAAATAAATTTCCAAAAACCGAAAAGTCCACTTGGCCATCAGCTCACACATAATAAAGGTACCTACAAAATATGTGGTTGAATAGTATTGGACCACAGTCAAATAAAGGCTGTCCGTGTTCTGTGATTGTGATATATATTCAGTAATGGAATAAGTCTGAATACGTGATTATACCTCATGCTTTGTTTTAATGCAAAAACTACACAATATGTTGTACAACTACACAGACCGGTCACGGATTGGTGACAACACTGATCAATTTAATTAATTTTACAAGTTTTGATGCGAGACCTTCTAATACCGATAGAGTACCTAGACTTTATAGACCTATCAAAATACGTATGTAAAGGTTTCAATGTGTTTTTTTCAGACTACCTATATATAAATAGAGTACCCATTACACATATCATTATTGACCTAAGACATCCACGAAGGATAATGAACCAGCGTTCATTTGGCGGCTCTTGAACAAAATGGCGTGTAAGGCCTATGCGGGAGCGACAGATTAGTTCATAGATTGGCAGGTGTACTGCGTCCCGTAGTGATACAATGAACGTGTCTTTTACCTGGAAAGAAATCCTTCCATCGCCGTCTTTGTCGACGATGTTGAACATCTTCTTGACAAACACAGCGTCTCCTTTCATTCCCAGAGCACTCGCGAATTCCCCTTTTGATAGTGATGTTCGCATCACTATGGACTGAAACAGATTAGAACTTGTATAGACACAATTGCTTCGACAATAAACTATATAAAAAAACTATTTTAATACTATAACGATAATTATCAAACAAAATTGGGTCCCAGGGTTTGCCTGGGGAAGACAAGTGATCGTAAAAAAGGTTAAACATGACTACACAGTTTAAGTAAGTTGATGGCGTTTCTTATAAATACAAAACATTATAAGTGCTGCATGTTTTTTTTTATTTTACGACGGAGAAGCGCTTGGCCTTCATCTCACCTAGTTACAAGTTGAGATAAGGCCGAATTTTAAGGCGCACTTCACCCGGAATCCTCAACAAACTGAGGAACTGGCTATCTTACCTCTAAATGCCGAAACACAACATATTTAGAATTGTTGTTATGGCGACAGAATTAGGTAAGATGGTGGTAGCTAGCCAGGCGGACTTAAACAAAGTCCTACCACCAACCAAACCAAGCACAATATATTTTACTCCCCATGGGGATCGAACCCGGGACCTCTGGATCTGAAATCGGTAGGTTGAACCACTAGACCATAGAGGTGGATAAAAACTTAACCTGTGATTTTATAATATAACTGCCACCCATCAGCCTCCAGAGTAATATTAAAATGCTTTGGTATAAAATACCACGGAGATTTGCCACATTGCCAATACAATTAAAATAATATCGTTTTAAATTTTTGATGGGTCAGCCCAAATATCGAGGTTCGCCTAGTTAAGAAAGGTAGGAAAGAGACCAGTGCCATTTTTTCTTTGTATTAATCTTTTTTGCAAGCGACAACCCCACAAAAAAATAGGCTCTCTAGGCTTGGTAAACAATAGGGACAGCCCTACCTCCGGATCAGAATCTTCATTCCGACGTCGCTTTTCTCCCGGCGCCAATCCGAACGTGATGGCGTAGGCTTCTCTGAAGAAATGTTCTAGTTTCCGTTGACGTCGCTCTCTTGTTTCTGCTGTTGCCAGGATGTGTTCTCTGTAACCCTAATAATCAAACACACGTTGTTTAGAATATGGCACTGATACAATTAAACAAACGCAAGCAAACAAAGTGTGTTCCACACATTTAATTTTTGTTAGGTAAAGCATTTATAATTGAAAATGTGTGAAAAATAAAACAATATAATTTTACTGGTTTTTAACCTGTTTTCTAGATATTTACTTACTGATAACGGTCCATTGTACATAGTTAGTCATTGTACACTATGTTGTGATTTTAATAGTTAATTATAGTTAATTATGTTTGTAACTAAAGTTTCGATTTACCTGGCTCAAATTTAGGGCTTTCTTATGCTGCGCCAAGAAAGTGTCCATTTTGACAAGGAACTTGCGCCGTTCTGCTACCGTGTCCATTTCTAGCACGAGGTCATGTTCCCTCGGTGCCCGGATCAACACAACAGGCCGTTTGTTATTGCGTCCTTCCTGAGTAACAGAATTACAGAGTTTTATAATACTGAAGAAAATAAAAGGAATCTGAATAATGTATTTGGCAGCCCACCATTCATTATTGAACCTACTCCAAAAACTGTAGTAGGTAGGTACACAATCTCTTGAAGTAGAAGGTATCCGTCAAATGATTGTTGCTTCAAGTCCATGTTTCTGTATGAAAGTACCTCTATACTTGTATATATCTTAACAGCTTATGTTGTCTTGCTACTAATTTACAAGACATAAACCTGCCGAGAAAACAAGATGAAACAGCAAACAAATGAATGATGGTTTGAAAATGTGTACCTGACTTTCAAGCACAGTGAGCTGATCAGTATGGTCCAAGGGCAGAGTCCTCAGTTTGTCTCCCTTGCGGTCCGTGACGTGAAGTGCAGGTTCAGGTCCGAGGCGCAGCTTTACTATGCGCTTGTGAGACGCGTGGACCCACTCGCGACACACCATTTTATCCACTGACCCTGGTTTGTACGAAATGTTTAAAAAGACAAAAGTCGTTACGAATTTTAGAGCTATCATGCCGATGATCTTCAATGTCTTTTTCAGTCTTTTGCCCGAAATAATATTACAAATGAAGGAATTGGCCTTTTTCACCCCGCTTGGTAGGCGGATTGATGACTACATTATTGTTGTCAAGTACTCAGATGGGCACTACTGCTTATCTTCTTTGTCGTCGAATCTTCTTACAACATCAGGATTTATTGTACGACGGAGAAGCACTTGGCCTTCATTTCGCCAGGTGTGAAGATATGATAAGGCTAAAGGTGGAAGCGCACTTCACCGGGAATTCTCAACAGAGTGAGGAACTGGCTATCATATCATATTGTTGTTTCGGCGACAGAGTAAGGTAAGATGGTGGTAGCTAGCCAGGCGGACTTGAAACTAGTCCTACCTCCAACCAAACCAAGCACAAATGTATAGGTACTCCCCTGGGGATCGCTCCCGGGCTCGGGACCTCTGGGTACACTAGACCGCAGTAGCGGTAATGAGGGGGTAGAATTAAGAGACCTAAAGGGTGGATGGAATATTCCCAACTGGAATGTATATAGTGGTGAGTAACTGCACTTACCTTTCTGTTTAGCATTATTGAGCTGTTCTTGTTGTATTTTAAGTTTTCTTCTTCGACTGTTTTGTAGTTTGACTACGCCATACCCTGCGCCCGCGCAGAGGATCGGTACGAAAGCCAAAATCAGACAAGTGTAGATATAAGCGAACTCATTTCCCTGAAAATGTAAGTTGGTTTAACAAAATTAGCTTACATTTACGAATTTCAATTCGGTTTTTCCTATTTAAATTTAAATTTAGTCTCATTTTATGAAAAAAAAGTAAAAACTCCCTCCATTATACTTAATCCTGGTCTGGGTAAACCCCAGGGTACAAAAATGGAATAGTTATATGTAGATTAAGTTTACAGTTATTTATACAAGGGGTTGAACTCTTGTTAAGTTACGAAAACCTGAGACAAGAGGTTCTGTCCTTATTCTCTTAATGGGTATTAAGGATACTTGTAAGAAAATAAGAGATTATCACCTCAAAGTAATCGTATCCCTTAAGGTACTTGCAGGGTGGAAGTTTCGATGCGTTAAGCTGGTAGGGCTGTGGGCACGGATCCCCCGCTTTCCATTGAAACACGCTCTTTTGTATATCCTTAGCTCCCACACTCGTGCTGTTTACTATGATGTCCCACATCTTGATTCTACGGAGCTCGTCTACCTCCTCGTCTGTGAATATGCTGAAATATTGAGAGAACTTGAGGTTACCAATGTTACGATTTTCACATTCAAACTGAGATAGCGGTATATAGTAGAGTCTATGTTAAAAAGATACCATGAATTTTCATGCGGCCTAAGCATTCTGTTTATATTATGATAATTTAAGTTGTTTTTTTATGTTCTATTTGCACCTTTAAGGGTTGAGAGTTTGGGCCCGAGGGGATCCGGTGCTTTCAGTTTTACAAAAGCCTTACATGGATATTGAAAATGACGCGACGCGTGAGAAGATCCTCTTTTAACCGCCTCTTTGGTCTTGTGGTTCGAATACTGGTATCAGAACTAGAGGTCCCGAGTTCGTCCCCAAGTTCTACCTATACAGGTCCTTCCAGTGTTGTGATATTAAACCGTAACCGCTAACAAAAGCCAGCGATTCTGTGGCTCAGGCTAGCTAGGAGGTAGATCACACTTATCCCTTCACCCGTTTTTTCATATCACTTACCCATTTTGTTCGTTTTCAAACCAGAATCTGTCAGCATCTCTGATTCTTGTAAACTGATCGATGATTATGGCTCTAAACAATTCTCCGGGGTGTCCGGTTGACTCTAACATTCCACCTGTGAAAAAAATTACAATCTAGAAGCTTTTTAAATACAATTATTAGTATTTCATTGATCAGATTTTTATCAACAGCGTTAACTATCTACTACGAATAACTGTTACCAATGTAAACGTCGATATTATCAAGTTTTCCTTCGTAGATCTGAATCAGCCGTTGCAGCAAATCGGAATCGTTTTCAAACAGATCTGGATTGATTTCGTTGAATGTTTTCACTTTGGGCAGTCCGAAATATTCCCTGAAAAAATATTATTTGCGTACGTTATAGGATATAGGTACATTATAGGTGTTTATATTTTGCTAGATAGCATATAATAATTTGATATAATATATAACAGCATTATTTACATATATACAATACACTCTACATTTCAGATCGAACTAACGGTCACTAGCTAGTCAGTCAGCCAGCCGCAAATTCATATCTAGCTATTATGTTTATTATTTAACTTTTTGATAGAATCTTCCTATAGTAGTTACGTTAAATGTAATTTTCTGATCAACAATCAGGAGATACATTCATATCTCTTGATTGTTGTATCAAAGAATGGAAGTTAAAATTGAATGAGTGGAAGAAGAAACAATGTAATGCGACAACACGCGGCAGGAGAATGAGGTGGAAGTGTTTGTTGTATCTGTTCTCTAAGGTACCTGGCTGTATTGTAATCAGGTAAGCCGTTATCCCTCCCTCTCATGATGTTCAGAGCACCGAGATCTCTTCTCGAGAACTCCATAGGTCCGAACAGGTTGTCTCTAACGTCGGAGCATAGCAGTGCATCTTCCCGCTCCGACAGTTGTGATGCCATTCCCATGAGGACTTCTTCTATCGGCACTTGAGACATCACGTCCTGTTAATACGAATAAAGAACTGAGCTTCTTGAAAAAAATACTTGGAAAAATGTAACCATATATACGAGTATTTTCGCCAATGACTGGCATTGCTGTCTGTTTGTAGGCTGATGAATTCATTCGTTGATCATCTAATTCTAACCTACTTACTTTCACATCCAATTTTCTACAAAATAGCTATAAGTGGAAACTTTTATTTCAGCAGCATATCATGTATACTTTATGCATGATATCTAAAACATAACACAATACATATAACATAACAATAGATAACTCTTTACTGTTCACCATTTACAAATAACATAACAAAATACAGATAGTGGAAACTTAATCTAAGCGTCACTGGTAAAACAATGGGCGGCCTTATCGCTGAAAGCGATCTCTTTCAGGCAACCGCTGAATGGACAGATAAGATAACGACTTTCAAGGATTTTAATAATTGTAAAATAAAATAAATAATAAATAAAAAATAAAAAAAGATAAAGACAATGTTTTGCATTGACGTGTCATACTGCGGTGTATTGTGCTATCTATATATATACACTGCTATCCTAAACCCAGCCATACAAACTACCTTAAATTATTGGGTGTTGTATTGTATGATAAGTATGTATTTATAAAAAAAAAAGTATAAATGTAAGTGTAGTAAAAGTATTCTATCCGTAATCTAGTTCCCATATTACAAGCTATGCTTAGTTTCGGGCTAGATGGCGCTGTGTGAGATTAATGTCCTGTAATATTTATTTATTTTATTTATTGGAAATGGACCGGATGCTGACAGCATTGCTTCAGGGTCCCCAAGGTTGATGCCGCTTATTCCTCAGCAGGTGGGTCATGCAACTTTTGCAGACTTGATTTCGATCTGGCTTCCCTTGTAGAGTTGGTCATATTTTTGGTTGTGAGATAAATCATGGGAAGGAAGGAGCTATTATTAACCATTAGTTTTATTTCATTTAAGCCGCTAGTTTTATAAATAAAAACTTCATTAAATGAGTAGTTCACCAACCTACTTAACGGCCAGTATATTTGGACGTTAGCCAATGATTTATGCTAACAAGTTTACATATGCAAATGAACCGGTAAGCTAGGCTAATCCAAGTTCACCTTTGCGCAAAGTCGGTATGGAAGATTAAAAGTACTTACATTACCATCCCACCAAGTTTCGCACAGCCTGATCGCATCGTGTCCGCCTGGAGCTCTCGCATATTTGCAGTTTTTATCCCTCAACATAATAGCGGGCGGTACCAGGGTGTGTCCGAAGCGGAATGCGGCGGTGGTGAATGCATGCGTCACTCCCGGAGCTGTCTCGGCTTTGTATCCTGTGTATTCAGGTATTGGTACTCCGAGGAATGCAGGGACGTATTCGTAGAGGATTATGTTCTGTTACAAAAAATATTTAGGCCGTTGTTAATAATTTTTCTTATAAAAAAGTGTGTTCATACTCCACATACATTAGGAATTCCCTTTTCCTACCATTAAAAATATGTAATCATGATCCAATATTTTAGAACAAACAAAATTGAGTAATAAAAAATCTTTTACGTAGTCGGGCTTAGTTTATCTTAATGATTTTGTAATTAATTATGTGATGTAATCATAATCTTTCCTTTGAGCGTTATAAATTGTCCAGGTAGATATAAAGGTTTTTGAAGCACAGCAAAAGTATTGTATCTATAATACAATACACAGCGTTAATCTTCAAATATATAAAAGTCGATTTGTGTATGTATGTATGTTCGATAAGGACTATGGATTTAGATTTTTTTTTCAGGCAATCGTTAGATTCGAGTAGTCACGTGGTTTTTTTAACAACTGTTCGCGAGTGTATCTGTACGGGTCAGCTAGTATATCATAAACACCATGTGGAAGCGAATGTATTTATGTGTGAGTTGAAGGAGTTAGGCGGGGTGTTTGAAGGTACTTGTTTTATTTAAATTTTCAAAAAAAATATGTTTCTTTGTACTTTCTAACTGAGTTTGTAATACTAACGGTATTGAAGCATCATACCTGTAGACTCGCGATGACGATGCGCCGCGCCCTCTGGAACAGCTGCTCGTCGCTCCAGCCCGGATGCTGGCGGTGAACCCGCGCAGCCACCACGTTGTGCCATCGTAGCAGTAGGATGCCGAACGTCACCAGAGCTGGGTTTTGGTTGGTTCTAGGATCTCCTAGTACTGAAAATGGTAAAAGTATTAAACACTGCCAAGGCACTAACATCACAGAAAAAGATTGAGCAAAAACGCTGTCGTAAAAGTTTTATAGCGTGTGATAAAATATCTGTGCAATCGCCTTCGCCCCATCTAAGGCTTCTTTGTGTGGCCCGTGACGAAAGTCTTGTCAATCGTATTTTAATTCAACATTATGAAAGAGGTACCTAATACTTCTATGATTTTATTCCGACATTGATTTCCTTATTTATTGTTGTAAAAGTTGTTGTTTTGACAAAGATAGTTGTAGAAGTTCCAATTTCTCAATTGTTTTACTTACAAAACAGCCTTTCAGGACTCAACATTCTCATGTAATGCGGAACTGGGTTATTGAAGAGTGGAACTCGTTTTGTATTTCGCAATGGCATCCCGCCTTCACTGGCTAGACTTCCATTCTGTAATGTAAATATTTAGTATCAAAACCAGTTTGATACCTCGATTTTGATTTGAGAAAGTAAGATGAAAGTACTGGCTCACAATTGCGATCTCTTTGGTTAAAACTTGGAATCTCAATCGATGGACAATTTGTTTCGAAGAATTTACTAGCGCATTTGACGAGAGATGGAAAATATTTCTCTATGGAAAAGCTCGCTCCTTTGTACACCTTATATTTGCCCTCTCATGCAACCCAAAAGTTCAAGAGTTATCATATTTACATCATCAGAATCCATCTTAGAATAACCTCGATGATAAGAGTTATTTACTCATTCGCATTGGTCTGCGTAGTGTATTTGAGACCCAAGCTAAGCCCAGCTGATGAGTAAGTTTATATAAAATCTTAGGTAAAGCTTGGTGATCGAGGTACAATATGGTTGAAAGAGTTTCATATAAGTAAGAAGAAATAGCAGTGAGAAGGTAGAAAGCATGGACAATACAGGAAAGTAGGTAAAGACGCAGACGGAACTGCTGGTGGCACCTGAAATGACCTCATTGCATTCACCCACGCCTCGCTAGTACTATACACGAAGCTGCCGTCTATCCATGACGTTATTTGGTTTATCTGAAACAAAGAACGAATAGATTTGTACCGTTCAAATTAAATGGCAGAACCAATCACTACTGCTGGAGACCAACGTTCATCGAATTACGACATGGACATAATCGAATAGGTTACCATAGGTTGGCTGTTCGATCTGAGGTCTCTAGGCACATATCTGCTTATATATAAATACTGATGTGTGTAAGTTCCTTATGGACTCCAAAACGGCTGTACCGATTTTGTTACAATGAGAAAGGATTTTTGGAAAAATGATGACGGAAACGAAGTTCCGGATGTTCTACTAGTTAATTTACATTATTAATTCCTTATACTCTTATTTTTGCTTGTAAACCTTTAATCTTTACTCTCCAAAATTTAAGCTTCTATAGGACGTGGTTTGTGGCTAGTATTAATTCATAGTAGTAAGATGTGAAAAAATAATTTCAGCACTGAGTTTTTTTTTAGAGACGTTTGACCGTAAGTTTACGATCTGAATAGATTGTTTGGCTCACGAGTATAGTGATTACATAGTGATAGATTTCGGGTGAAGTACGCCTCCACCTTCGGCCTTATCTCAACTTGTTACCAGGTGAGATGAAGGCCAAGCGCTACCCCGTAGTACAATAAAAAAAAAAAGTTCGGTAGTAAATAAAATTATGACAAAAGATGCGAAAATCACGAATAAAATTTAGTGTTTATGCACAATGAATGTAAACATTGATATTCCATTGAAACGCTCGATACATTTAACACAGCTAAGACAGATCACATTGATTGCATCGTAAAAACATCGCTATGTCTGAAATGGTTTTACATTAAGTTTTGAGCGGGGTATCTACGATTATAGACCGTTTAACATTCCAAAAGGCCAGAGCAGGTGGTTTATGAACAGATATATTAGTGCGATTGATCCATGTAATGGGTGTATCTAGGTTATGTAGGTCGGCATTACGTTTTATTGGCTAGAATTCAACCTTCGAGCAACGGATGGTCGTAGTTTACATTGCAGCAAGGATGCGCCACCGTCATTCGAAGTTGTTATGCAAATGGATGACTTGTAATGAAAGCAACGAATCATCCATTACTGTATTTGGCTTCACAACTTCATCTACTTAGTATAATATGTCTTTAACATCGTCATTCGAAACTAAATGTCTAATTTTGTATTCAACTGTTTACAAGCGGAAAAAATGCGGATTCAAGTCCTGTTGTAATTTTTATGTTTTAAAACAGTGGTTACCAATTTCAGTGCAATGTAAATGCATACATAAAATAATAGATTTACATAACATTACATAAAATGCAAACTTACTTGTTCTCTGGGACTATTGGGACTTTGTCCAGTGTTCCGATCATAGGCAGCTCTCAAAAAAGGCATCGATTTGGTTCCTTCGCATTCAGGGTCATACATGTGATCACATTTGTCCACTGGTATACGATAATGCTCTATCGGACAGCCGGACTCGGAAGCCATCACTATTTCTCCAGTTACCACTTGCCCTGAAATCGGTAGGTACGGTAAAAAAAATCGACGGTTCCTTGCATTTAAAATTGAACCGTTTTCTTAGTACACGGTACACATTAGTTAAAGATAAGCAGCTATCAACTACTTACCAAAGAAAGCAAGCAAAGCAGTCCTATTGGCAAGCGAAGGCAAACCATCCTGGCCTCGCATGAAGAGTTTCGAGAGCGTCCTAGCCCCAGGCCGGTCAGCCCCCGCCATCATGTACACTCCATCTGCGTATGATGCTGGTGTCTTACGGATGAGTCGACTGTCTGTACATAATCAAAGGAATCCGTCAGTGGGAGATCGACTGCAAATATAACCAACTTCAAAAAAGGAGGAGGTTTTCAATTTGTCGGCATCTTTTTGAAATTGCCAGTTGACACCTACGGCCGACGGGTTAACATCTATTATTTTGTTAACAGTCATAAGATGATTATACTTACCAGGAATTAGACGAACTGACAAACTAGATCTAACGTGGCATATTTTATGGCGCAAGATACTTTCTATTTAATTTAGCTGCATATTTCTTGTGTTTAAAAAGTAAGTGAGAATTGATCGCTGCAATGCATTTTTGTTCATTCAAAAACCAAGACTAACGTTACTTTTGACAAAAGCTCACTTCCAGGAGTCGGAATGTCCGATAGTTACATAGCTCAAATAATTCTTGTAATGTAATGCAAAAAGCATGTTCTATGTATAAATTAGATTAACCTCAAGTTTGTATTCATTAGCGTAAAATTTAAGTGCATAATGAATAGGCAATGTCGGTTTAGATTTAGGCTCATTGCGTTTACTACAAAGTCTAATGAAAGGTATATAGGTTACTAGTGTGCTACTATTAGCCTACCTAAGTTTGAATTATTTTATGAATTGTATTTATTAAACGATACGTACCGCCTTGCAATACTTCGTTTTTTGATAATATCAGGGGACGGATAGGTTAAAGAATAATTAAACTTACATAAAGGGTTGTTTATGTTAATTAGGTAGGTAATTAAAGTGATTATCGATTTCTTTTTCATTCTTGAATGGGAATGAGATCAATCAAGTTTGTAGTTATTATCATACACACGTAAAAATTTCCAATTAATAACAAGTAAACATATGTATTTAATGCCACAAAAGGCATAATTGACTAGAGGCCACTTCTGCTAATGACTTTTGGACATTTATGGTGTAAAACCTGGTACAAACGACATCATAATAATTGATAAATCACTGTCAGGTTGATAACATAGTGTTCCTAAATATGCGAAATAGTAGATTAATAATAAATTATATATTTATGAAATAGACCCCATTTTTCGTACAAATTTACTCATTTCGAATAAAAGAAAGACGATCGCTTTTCGAAAATTATAAATTTTGCCATTGACTAACGGACATACGAATGCGGCGCTTTCTAGAATTTTTTTTCAAGATTGTCGATGCCGATCTAGATTCGAAATTTAATTGTTTTTATAAAAAAAAAAAAGTAATATTTCCGTAATCTAGTTTCCATATTACAAGCTTTGCTTAGTTTAGGACTAAATGGTGCTGTTTGAAATTAATGATTGCCTTTTTTCACAACCAATAAAAAAAGTATTTAACATGCTTACGGCATTTTCTCTTTCTAGGGGACACATAGTATAAAAAAACCGACCAATTGCAAGTAGGACTCGCGCCCCGAAAGTTCCGTACAAACTTGTATATATGTAAGTATTTAAGATCAATAGTTCTCATATCGAAGCTATTTCAACTAAGTATAAAATTAACTCAGCCATTCGATCCCTAGATGGTTACACCAACGGAAAATAATAAGCTACATAATAAATATTAAACTCTATTGTTTTGTTATTAAACTACATTTTCTGATTCTAAAGGATATTTACGACTTTCAAATTTTTTCCTTTACACGAACATTGCTTTTTTCCAAATTTCGTGATTCCAGGTCAACGGGAAGTTTTACCCTTTAGGTTTTGATTCCCTCGTGAAATCGCAAAATCTGAGAAAATATGTGACATAAACGTTCATAATACTAATTTGATTGCGTTGAATAAAGTATCAAAGTTTGTCAGAGTCCGTAGACTTGTATTTGATATACATTTCAACACGATACCTCTTCGTGTTTCTGAGAAAAGGGATCCTGACGGAAAGACTGACATACGGACAACAAAATGTATCCTTTTTACTTTCGAGGTAGGGAACCATTAAACATATATTATAGTGCTCTGTATAGGAGTGGTCCATGTTTTATGGTTCCAATATCCATTTCGTGCTTTAAACATATAACATGTCAAAGTAAAATGTGCTGATAGGGAGTCTAGATTTATTTACAATCGAGACGTTTGCCAATTATAGCATCGTATCATGTTGAAAGATTTATTGATGAAGCTCACTCTACAATGACACGACACAGCATCAGCATTATGATACTAAAAGCCACTTTTAGGATGTTGTGTTACCATTTTAAAACGACGAAGATTGCTTGGAGTTTAGTGTCAGCTATATCGTTTGCATTTATAGCAGTTTGACAAGTTTAATTCGATAAATACAAAGTATTCCAAGGATGTTCCGCATTTATACGGTAGGCAGTAGGTTCTGTACTATTTGTTTTGTAATTCTAATGCTCAAACTCAATGTATGTGGTCTCTCGATCAAATTATGTTTGCCGTGAGACTGTGGTGCAACATCATGCTTGCATGAACCACGAATTAGGGACGAGGAGATTTCACCTCAACCTTTCAATCTTTGATTCAAATAAGTATTATTATCGCCCGATTATCGCTTCGCTGATTTCCAACAATACCAATTACATTATAGTACTTACATAGTCATACAGTCAGAATAGAATATTAATTATGTATTGTTATATATAACGAATTAATGAAAGTGCCGTTTCGGCTTCGATAAAATATAATGAACTAAAGTTATCTAATATATACCTATGTGTCCCACAGGATTGTAGGTGGAAGTAGAATTTTATTTAAGTCAGCCTGGCTAGCTACCACCATCTTATCTTATTCTGTCGCCATAATAATAATTTTTAAAAAAATATTGTTGTGTTCCGGAATTTAGAGGTAAGATAGCCAGTTCCTCAGTTCGTTGAGGATTCCGGGTGAAGTGCGCCTTCACCTTCGGCCTTATCTCAACTTGTAACCAGGTGAGATGAAGGACAAGCGCTTCCACGTCATACAATAAAAAAAAACATTATTACATCCCTAGGGGGGTACCTACTCCCGAGGGATGGAACCCGAAACCTGTGATATTTAAAAGAAGTTATACTTTGCAAGTATGCTCGGGACTTCCCAGAGAAATTCATATAAAAGTCCGAGGCCAATGCTATTGTATTGCTTTACAGGAAATAGAACGAGGTTACAGAAACCCGATACCGGCCGGTAGCTGCGTTGACGAATTTTAAACTGTCAGCTGTCGATATTCGGAGTGGCGTTTATCGAACTATTTTGTTTGATTTGATTTATCGACATTACGTGACGACCTTGTATTTTTTGATTCGTACAAGTCTTAACTGTAAAGTAAAATCATAGCAACCTCATATTCGTCATTTAACCTATAAGGTACAATAGCAACGAATAACTTGTGTGGGCGGGAATGCTTATGATTATATGGTAACAATATGGACCTCGATTTCATTTCGTAAGGAAATTAAATTACAGGTTTTTGTCCGCGGCAAAAATGGAGTAAAGCGTTTTATGGGAGCTCATTTATCTTAGTAAAATAATTGTCACGACAAGTTTACTTTTATTTATGCCTTTTGTGTTACTTGAGTGATTGGTTCGATCCTGGTAAGGAGAACCAATTATGAAATCGAGCATGAAGGTTTGGTTCAGTTTGAGCCTGTCCAAGAAAATCATATCATAATATCTCGTGTCATATGTATGTGACCTAAATGTTTAAGCGGTAGATATTACAATTATTTTCATAGTAAAGACATAAACGCGCTTCTCCTAGTTTCAAGGTAGTATTTGAAGATCAATAGACTTTCTGCACTATCACTAGACCACAGAGTCTAGTGCACTGTCACTAGACTCTGTGGTCTAAAAATGATGATACCTATACCTACGAGTATAAGGCCTGTATCTACTACAGATAGAGATGCTATAACATATCCGGACAATAAACACAAGCACGTGTGTAAATTTCACATACTCTTCACTGCATCTAATCATTATCATCATCATCATCATCACTTACCAACGGAACCCCAGTCGGGATAGGCTCTGTTGTTGAACCAGCCATCATATCTCTGCTTCTCGTAGTAGACCTCTGAAAATAAGGAGAATCAATTATTATTTATAAATGTGTGGGATATTTTTTTTATTTTAATATTTTGACATCGGCCCATTTACAGCGAAAATTATTAGGTACTATTTATTTGTTATTATAGTATATATTATATTATTTTCTTTGTCATTGTCTGTACCCTGTAGTTTTACTTTTATATTTTAAAATTTTGATATTAAGTTATCTGCTAAGCTTGTCTGTTTTTTTTATTATTGTTTCCTGCTTGTGTTTATAAAATTTTAGATTTAACGAAACTAAGTGTAACTTTTGTGTACCTATGGTGGAAATAAATGAACTATGAACTATTGTAGAAAGTTGATGTCCAAAACGCGAATATTGTTAAAACTACCTGAGTGTATCGCCATAACTTATATCAACTATATTTTTATACCTATTTATTTTAACATAACTTAACACGGTGAGATGAAGGCCAAACGCCATTCCGTCATACATTAAGAAAAAAAAAACTAAGCCATGCAGTTGTCAAAAATCGATCTTAAAAAATATTTAAAAAGCTTTCTCCATTTCACCATGATAAACTGGAACAATTCTAAACGTCACCTTCCGTGCGATAAGGTCCAATAAGTTTTATCTTTGCGAATTATCAAATAATTATGTTTAGATAACGCTATCCTGACCGTCGTTACTATGTTATGCAATCTAGTAAATAATGTTGATTGGATTACATAGTTAATTAACGCTTATAAAGCATTTATAGACATGTGTCATGTTTGGCACGTTAGTTGGCGAGTGTACCAATAGCAGCCTGCCTGGGTCCATATGCTGGTGTGCTGTATGAAGTCAGGTATACGTTTTTTACATTCGATTTTCTAGAAACAGGCGACTACTTATAGGCAGATCTTTTAGAACTGTTGTTGGAAAAATATGCAAGCAGCAGACAGAGTATTGTATTATTTTTATATGTAGTAGTTATTTTTAATTTTTGATAGGCTTACATATATAGGCGTATGTCAACCAAGCGCGGAAATTATAGCAAGACATTTTAGCCTTGTCACCTCCAATATAACAGCAATTTATTTTTTATGTACGACGGGGAGACGCTTGGCTTTCATCTCACCTAATTT
Organism: Venusia cambrica; assembly: GCA_951394065.1. NCBI lineage: Eukaryota > Metazoa > Arthropoda > Insecta > Lepidoptera > Geometridae > Venusia > Venusia cambrica. The sequence goes on from OX596056.1 coordinate 734,042, forward strand.
TCAAGTTTTGACACGGCTGAAGGTGGTTATGGTGACAAAATTAGGTAAGATGGTAGTAGCTAGCCAGGCGGACTTTAAAAAAGTCCTACCACCAACCAAAACAAGCATAATATTGTACTTCCGTTGGGGATCGAGCCCGGGACCTCTGGATCTGACACTGGGGGGGGACCACTAGACCACAGAGGTGTTCAACTGTGAACCGATTTAGTGAAAGTTCTTGCAAGTCATATGTGCTTACAGCTCCATTAACACAGTACAAGTCTGCCTGACTGTGATATCAAACGAAGACAAATACGTGTCCGGTACGATTTGTTTGAAGCATTGCATCACTAAGTCATCGTAGCCGCAATACTTAGTTCATGTGAACCTCATTACTTTTGTATATTAGAGGTTTCAATCAAAGGGCTTCAAACATCTTAGAAAAACTTAAATTATAGTCTTCCAAATAAAATAATTTAAGGTTGTGTATTGTGTCCATTAATTTGTGTAAATTATTGATTGTGAAACACATTGTTATTAATATGTGTACGTGTATTTTAGACATACATAGTATAAATGTTATCGACCAAGCATGCAAGAAGGTCAGGGAATTTCGCAACATATATCAATGTGCACATCTTGTTGAACATACAGAAAAAAATGTTAAGACTAGAGACCACAGACACACAAAACTTATCCAACCATCATAAATATGGGTTCGGCGCTACATTTTGACACAATGCCGTATAAGTCAATTATACGATCTGACTAGAATAATGGCAGGGCAGCAGCACCCAAACACAGAAGTGTCGAACACCTTCACTGAGATCACCAAACTGCGCGCCAAGCGCGGTGATTATGGCGAAGCCATAACTGTATTAGAAAAAGCTCTGTTCAACAGTTTGCATTAATGGGTCGCTAATGGCAACAATTGTGTTGAAGCCCTGTATTGGAGGAAGCTCAGTTCAACAGTGGGCATTAATGGGAATAAATAATAATACTTAGGTACTCAAATGATGTAACAGAAATACACATAATATTACAATAACCGCAGTACTTATCAAAACGGATATAGCTTGTCGACGGGACACCTGCGTGTTCGCATTTCTGCTTCATGTATGTTTCATGAGCAATATACATTGCAGCAATCGTTGGAAATACTTATACAATAACTGCCATTTATTACGAATGTCAGTCAAATTGTCGCACACGAGTTTTTTTCTCTAAATACAATGAAATATTTCATAGACATAGTTTCAATGTTTCTACATTTGATTGACCGCGATGTGAAGAATATATAATACTTGCAAGGTGAATAGCACGGTGATAGGTCTTTGCGACCAGTTGCGACCTCCACGAACATCTACTGGATCTACGAAAGGCATGTCGCAAAGTATGCATCTTAGTTCTGGCAATATATACTGCAAAGATACGTCTGATAAGGGTGAATGGATAAAAATACATTGCGCCGTTCCCTGAATGTTGGATACGGATAAAGCATAGGTATATATTGTTACAAGTTTTTATGTAGAAACATAATCATTATATTGTTTGTACTTATACTATATCAGATGCGGTATAGGTAATTCACTATTAACCGGCAAACAAACTAATACCAATAGTATAAGTATTAGTATTTCGGTTTCCACCTTACTAGACTTATCTACCACACAAACACTAACGATGCTTCATTTATATATACACTAGCTTTTGCCCGCGGCTTCACCCACACGGTGCCCGGATAAGAGTAGCCTATGTCCTTCCCCTTGATGCAATATATGTTGCCAGTGCGGCTACTGGCTGCAAAGTTATTTATTTCTACATAATGTTATGCACTATTTTCAAAGACATTTAAAAAAAAACTAAGACAAAAATTTACTTTAAAATGTATATTATTGTTAGGTGTGGGTTGTTTTGAGCTCCGAATTTAAAGCTGGTCAGTGACAAGTTACAATAGAGATGTAATACTTATTGGTAACCGGATGCTTGCATCGGTAATGCAATCAAACATCAAAGGTCAGACTACTGAAAGGAAAGGCAGATGCAAAGATAACTGCTGTCAGTAGCCTTATTCTGACAGGACTTGACAGGTCGTGGGTGTTGGATCTTGTGTGCTCTCGAGCGATCTAGTTACACAACTCGATACAAGAATGCGGCTTCACTGTTAGTTGACATGTACAACGAGAGATTGTTTTCACAGCGTGAAATCATACCACTCTGATTGTGAAATTCCACACATACAGTGCTTCTCGGTCTGAGGTTCAAATCCCGTTCACGTAAAATCATCACAAACATTCCAGAGGGTCTCAATAATTTACTTTACGTGGCATAGGCCAGTTTACTTCATTCGGAATTGCCAAATTTAGTACCAAATCTATATGCTAGAGGCACTGTTTAAGTTTTTATACATTTCCTGTACTGTACTGTATTAACCTGTAATATACATCGATGAGAGTTGGTATGTACTTATACCTGAAATTAATATTGTTTCGACTATCTGACGTAAAATATAGCCAAATAAACCACTACAACTACTCTATGTGCTAACTATCAAAATAAATTTATCTCTATCTTATCTTTATAGATTAAGTATTTGTATAAGGTCGAACATCATTTATCGAACGATTGCTCTTGCAGTGTGATCGGGGCCTGAGCGTTCGTAGCTAAAGGCATTGTAAAAGAGTATCCTTAAAGTCTACATATCCAATTAAACTAATTTAAAGTAACTTCCAACAATCTGCAATCATTTGAGATGCAGATGTTATGAGACAGATTCCCGCGCGCACGATCTCCTTGGTCTTTCGTGGACAAAAAGTAGATCCTGTATCATCAACTTAAATAAACTTTTTGTACTAATAAAGGCTTTTTGTACAATGAGATCATGGTGAATCGTGCGCTCCTCATAACACCGCATAATACCACATTTTGACGTCTCTTTACGCTAATTGCCTTGTTTTTTTTCCTCTAATAATAAATCATTGATTGATTTATGAAGCACACATTGATGAAGCCTGGGAGTTTATTGTGCGTTTTTTACAAGCATGGGTTTTAAATGTTTTTTTTTTAATTTATTTTCAATACAAGACTAGTTTCATCATCATCCGCAAAAGATTTAGGCCACTGCTGGGTATAGGCCTACTAAGAATGGTCTCAAGCCAGTTTCATTCAGGTACAGCTTGGGATTTTGGCAATATAGTCGGCCTATCTTGCATCTGGGCGGCAGACGTATCGATTACCGTTCCTTGGAAGCCATTCCGTCATCTTACTCCATCTATAATCCTTCCTTCATGCATATCCCACCTACCTTCATTTAAGTACCATTATACGATTTTTAATGTATTTGACCTTAAAACTAAACCAGCAGCAAATTTATTGTAATTTGACTGGTTACATACTTGTTACTATTTGTATCAACCCACCGTGGTTATTTACCTGAGTAAATTTTACGGTTGGTTTTGCAAATAAAATATTTTAAGAAAACAGTTAGTTACTGCTTTGTTATGTAAAGGCAATAAATAATACACTATTTATGTTAGCTGTATCCACATTTTCATACTAAAGCTAGCTAATTACCTACGCAAATGTCGACAGGTATTCCTGTTAAAGTAATCAATTAACACGCTAAGTGATTTATTAGCTTTTGTGTAAAATATTGATTTATTTGAATTTAAACATCATTTACGATTACTACTTAGTACCTAGGTCATGCAAAGCCTTTTGGTCGCGTTGCTTTGTCTACTTAGGCAAAGTATTTTTTATTCGGTTTCACAGATACAAAGCTTTTTTTTTTGGTGATAACCAAGCATTTGACCACCTGTAAAAAAGCAAGTAAAGATTAACTAAGATGGAGCACACGACTTGTCAGGATTCTATTCATCAGCGCTTAAGCTGAGTATCAATATGACCTGAGTATTGGTCCTGACTCAGTTAGTTAGATCGTTTCCAGCTTTAGGAAAAAAAGCTGGTTCAAGTCCTCTTTTGTTTTTTTTTGTTTTTTTTTTTTTTGGTTGTGAATTTTGTTTCTATATTTGTGTCATTATAACCTTTGAAGACTTCTAGTAATTGTAACACATTCTTTAGGCGAAGAACAATAAATATTACTTACATTGGTACCTTTAGCTTTTGGGGTTATTTTACTGAATAAAGATACTGCGAGTATTGATGTAGGTACCTATGGTACACTACAAGGACTCACACTAAAAACAATAACTTTTTATTTAATTGTGTTAAATGTTTTACGTTCAATTTTTACTAAAATGTCCATATTTTTCCTCATGAATTATTGAATAGTCCTAGATTCGCACTATCTAGTTTACTATGCGTGCCTTATTCGAGTACATTACATGGGCGTAGTCATGGACGAGTTTATTAATGTCATGGTGAGATTTAAGCATAGGGATGTGACCTACTAAGCCTTACATACGAGCATCATTGAAATAATCAATAGCTTTCACTGTGTTCTGTTATATAAAAATGTAAATCTTTCTACAATCACATGACTTTTCAACTTACTTTTCTCTCATAACAGTTTTTTTGCCATATTGCGGTTGTCAATGTTTCATTTACGTACGGCTTAGTTCAGCAAGCTTACGTATTCATGTTCTGCTCCTATATAACATGAAAAATCAAAACCGCACGACCGCCCGTTCATCAGGAGCTCATTATCTAAATGGAGACTGTACCGACGGACCGAGCCATCACTTCGTTACAAAAGCGGCCTTCGCTTTCACTACGGAGACACGTGCCGGTCTCGGCATATCCACGCACTCGAAGCGAATACGTTTCATTCGTACCTAGTCATGTTACATCAACCCTTTGGTTAACCATGAAATAGGTCATGTAAGCCATGGATCAATCCTTAGATCGTGAGTCTAAATTTCGCTCTCAAATGGAAATTTTAATTTAAAAATATCACATGTGCAATTAACACGTAGAAATATCGCGAGGGAACCGATTTGTCCTCGAGTCACCAAGTTTCAAGATATTTGACATCAAATCTGCGTCACTCTGAGACTATTCATTTTCCTACTACCTAAACAAACCGGCACAAACATAAATAGAGCAAACCACATCAACAACAGAGATACCAATATAAAGTACCACTCATAGGTATAGACATACCTACAACGTCAAGCAGACAGATTTCTATTACTTAACGAACACCTCTTTCAGGAAGTTAATGCAAGATGGATCCTTGGTGCAAATGGCATTTAAATGTCAAAAAATCAACCGGAACTAAATCTATGTAACGGAACAAGGTTAAGGGGACTGCAACACATGTTAAACTAATCAAGATTTAACTTTTCAATTAAATCTTATATAGTGCCTCATTAAATTGACATAACAGACATTCAGGTCTAGACAGCATAGCACAAGTGACAAGTTATTAAATTTATTAACGTTCACAACATCATACGTTAGCGCTTGTGACTACATTGTTTTGCCTTTTACTGAATTAAAATAATAAATGGTGCGAGGCAAACCAGTATCGCCTTCTTTGGATCGGTCATCAGAAGCTGTTAGGAGAATGAATGGAAAATGACAGATCACCATTTACCTCGCTGATAACTTTTGGGGAGTAAAGCTTATCCCATTCGAGAACACGACCAGATATACGTCACAAAATGTGGAGCATACCAAATAATAGCCCAAGAGTACATAACCGCAGTTATGTGAACTAACGACCTTCACCTGCCGCTATAGGAAGAGCTAGCAGCCAAGAGCTTCGAGGGGAAATGCTTCGTCGTGACTAAAATATCATAAGTCTACTAAGATCCAGTTGCTAATTACAAACCAGTTAATCCATTTATTGTTAACGGACAGCAAAGGCAGTTGAACTTTAGAAGATAGTAGCTTTAATGTCGCTCATACGAATCAATCCAAGTTCCTGTTCAGAAGAGGATTATGCGGCACAGGCCTCATGTACAGGGTCATTGACAACTCGATGTATTCCATGGTCGAAAAAACAAATGCAACTAATTTAAGCCCTAAAATGTATGGCCAATACGTAATAGCTTTGGTACAGTCTTCCTGGGACTTTAAAGACTGTCCTTAAAAATACTGATAACTCTCGTTGCGAAATCCTTTGCAACCTTTAATCTTGAAAACCACCCCAATATAAGAACAAAAATTTTAATTCTACTGTTATAAAACTGAGTTATATGACATTCCACAGACATTTGTTTCAGTAAATATATGAACAAATAGTGAATTGTGAAGTCATAACCATTAACATTATATCCTACAAGACTTACCTAAACTTTATTTAATTTTGTAATGTGCAGTTAATACTCTTACGAAGTGTTTTAAATGGGTAATACCCCAGAAGAAAAAGAAAAACAAGCTTCTAGTCTCATTTCACACCCCTATTTCTCAAAAACTACCCTAATTAAATAAAAGTCTTAATACCTTATTAAGTGTAATTTCTGCAAATTAAAATTGTTTAATAGATCGGAACAATAATCAAAAAGATATTGGCGAAATAAATTAGTTATTTTCACCTGTTATTAAGATATCACCATTGATATCTTAAAAACTACCATCAAAAATCCCCCAAAAAATCACTCGATTTTAATGTTATTTCTTTATACTGGACAGTACCAGCGTATGTAGTACTCGTCTAAGCCTCGCTTACTCTTAAACAAATAATATTGAAACATCAATACTCTACGCGGACGCTGATTTTTATATTGTTCTGGAAAATACCATGGTATTTGGAATTTGAACCAGCATAAAGAATATCAGCTGCAAAACATCGAAATAAACGAAAACTTTATGTCGAAGACACGAAGTAAAGACTCTTAAAGGCAGTATATTTTTATGTAAATTGTAAACGCAACATCGTTCAAAAAGATTGCGACTGTCTAGATAAGCACAAGGATTTGTCCTAGGCTGTATTTAGGATACACGTTTTGTATTAGATTTCGTATTTCACTGTCAGTACTTAGTAAATGAGCTCTTTTTGTTACACATTTGAAATAACAACAATCAATAAAATACTGCATCGACAGTATGATTCGTGACCGACCCACACGAGTCACCATGCCATGCCATGTCGCGCTGCTACCAGCATGCCAACTGATCTACATCCTTGATCCATCAAGTACTTTGTACACATGTGAACGTATTCATAGTCCTTAGTATAGACTAAGGACTATGAATACGTTTCATACATAGGTATACAATACCTATATTACATGTACCTCTATATAGGCAGTACAGGATGTCACGGAGCAATTTGTTTTGAACGGAACACGTATTCAATTTTTTGTTTCTTCGTGTGTACTGTATAACATTACTGGAGTTGGACATAGGCGTTCGATATGGCTCTTTATCGACCCCCTGATTCAAGCTTGCATGTCTTAAGATAACCTGGAACAAACATATCTTAGAGAGAAGTCGCTTCAAGTGTGCCAATAATATTTGAATAGTTCCCTCGATTTCACCAGGATCCCATCATTAGATCCTGACTTGATGACGATGGGACCACCTGTGAAATATACCCTTTCAAATAAAAAAATATATTTTGCAAGTCGGTCCAGGCATCTTCGAGCAATCGGGGAACATCTATAACTAGTAATTCGCCTCGAACTGAGATCTTGTGATGTCTGGTTTGAGTTAGTTATTTAACCACGGAGATTATTTCTAAAATAGGACGTAATTAACAAACGATCAAAGTGTGCTTTCATTACTTTAATTTTCTTAAGCAATCTTTTTCACAATCTTTCTTTATTCACCTGAGTATCCGAGGCACTCTCTTGTTGCAAAGAGAAAAGCACCAAATCACCGACTTTAAAATCTACCCCTCCAGCCCACGGATGCCGTAAAGTCAACCTTCAACTAAAAGTTAAGACAAAGCTTCAACAAAAAGGCAACATTGTGGTGGACAATAATTTGTTGTTGATGTGAGATATGCGCAAACCCCTTGCATGACACCCTACAAGTAATTCTTGGATTTTATGGACACCCTTTGTTTGACAACACTATTAAGTGAATAAAAAAAATGTACCAGTTTTCATGAGATTTCGAATACCCACTCTTATCTTACAAGACCTGATGACCATATTTTGCCCCTTCATCTTTTAAAACCAGCCTTATTAAGGGCAAAAATAAACGAATTTTGAAATCTGCAATCTCATTTCAAATGATATTTCAAGTTTTCACACATTTTCAAGATTTCAATCCTATTCACCCATTTTGTTGTAATGTTAATACAGGAGTGCGTTCAGCAAATAAAAAAGTAAGTTAATTGTTAAGTCAACCCCCTTTAACAGTATATCCTACAAGACAATATTAAACGTTTTACACTCACAACGCGTCCCTTTGTTACAAACCCACCCCTATTAAAAAGTTAATCTATATTTCATGAATGTGCAGCCGATAATCTTTCAAATGACACCCAAAAAAAAATTGTCTCACTTAACACTGCTATTTCTCAAAAACTACCCTAGTGTCAAAAAAATCCTCATACCTATTAATGAGTATTAATATAATGATATGGGTGATTTTTTTTATTTCTTTCCACACCAATATCTCATAAACCACGCCATTTATCAAAAATTTCCCGTGACAATAAATTTCTATGTATTTACGTTCTCTTTACAGTTTAAATTTCATGAAAATCGAATAACCCATTTGAGACTTATGCCGTTACAAACATTGCCACATACATACATACATACATACATACAGTGCCGGATTTCCTAACTTAAATCTGAAATCTCGTTCGCATCGCTCACTTGATCAAATTATGTTTCCCGGTTGTATTATACTTACGTTGAAATGATAGTGATAAACTTAGAACCTTGGCGCATGTGTAACTGCGTGGGGTCAGCTATACAGCTCCTAATACAATAAGTGCATATACTCGTATTGCCGCAAACCAGGTTAAGGTAGAAGGGCTGTTACGTTACATCCGTGTAGGTGTCCTGTGTGAGATCGTGCTGAGACTGAGATGTCGAGAAGGCAGATGTAACTCGAAGGGAGGTGGATTGATATGATTGATTGATGACATTCGGATCGACAAGCTGTTGGAGACCAGATCACTTTTCACAAGACATCTTTAATGTTTTCAATTCCATGGTCAATAAATAAATACAAAAAAAATATATTACAGGACATTAATTTTACAGAGCGCCATTTAGGCCCAAGCTAAGCATAGCTTGTAATATGGGAACTAGATTACGGATAAAATACTTAAATACTAATTCCTGGATGGAAATCGAACCCACTGCCTACAGCGCAGAAGGCAGAGTTACTACAAACTGAGCTATGAGGCTTGTTATTACACTGATTTTATAGGATTCTTAGGGTTCCATACCTCAAAAGGAAAAATAAACCCATAAACCACTTTGTTGCCCGTCGGTCTGTCACCTTTGTCTCAAAAACGCGTAGAGGTATACAAATCAGATTTAAGTAAATATATATAATATATATATATATATATAATAGAGCCTTCGGTTTCTATGGGCTGAGATAAAAAAAAACGAGCTCAAAAGATATGACCGTTTATGTCGCATATTTTCGAATATTTTTTGATTTCACTAGGGAAGCAAAACCTATAGTGTACCTACATAGGTCCTAAAATCATGAAATTCGTCTAGAAGTAGTTCAAAATTTTTAAAACCATAATAAATATATGTAGTTAAATAACATAAAAAAGCGAATTAACGATTACAAACTTATTTTTGCGGTTGATGCAATAACCGTGTCGTGGGATCGAGCGGCAAAGTTAAGTGTGACCTTCGTTAAAAAGTAATCGATGGATGAACTATTGAATTTAAATACTAAGATACTTTTCTTACAAGTTTGTACTAGGTGCGCGAGTCCAACTAGTGCTTGGCTGCTTTTTTTAGTTTGAGTTGCGATCACGGGCTTTATCCGTTTAGATACCAGAAATATTTTACCATAATCGTTTGTAATCATTCGTTGTATAACCATCAAGTTTTCTTTGAATTGTATAAAATGTGTATAATTTGAAAGCCCACGCTAAAGTTAACTGGCGCATCTTTGGTTTGCATTAATTACATTACAAGATTATCCATCTATTTCATACGACACTCAGTTTATTTATTTCTTACAACGAAACACCTGAGCAGATCTTAATTAAATTTAAATTATGCGATAGTGTATATCGTGGGGAACAACATAAGCAACTATCTATCCGGGTAGACACGCGAGCAAAGCCGCGGGTATAAGCTAGTATACCAATGTAATAAACAAAAGCTAGTACTTATACTAACCTGGATTAAAAAAGCTAGTACCTATACTGAATACTAATATGGATCATAATAGTCATAATAGTCATTTATTTCCTCTTTAAACATATTACATGACGTATCTACGTCAAAAACAAAATATGTAGGCTAGCCACAGTATACATAAAAATAAAGACAAAGTATAAAAATAAAGCATTTAAATTATAAACCAATTTGCTAGGTATCACAAAAGCTAATACTATAGTAACTAAACAAATCTACATATATACCGTGTCGTGGCGGTCGCGACTTAAGAATCGACCACTCCAACTCAGCCCATGGATGTCGTAAAAGCCGACTAAGGGATCTCATCAGTGCAAAAAGTGTGCTCGCAGCAGCTTCTTTCTGTGTACTATGTATCACTTTTACTGCCATCACCGACCCGCCTGCCAAGCGTGGTGATTTGTCAAAACCCTCTAGCTTTTGAGGAGGCTGGACAGCGCCTTTCATTTATTAGGGTTAATGGGCTGTTATTGTTATGTTATATACTAACCTGGATCACAAAAGCAAGTTGATATGCAGACCGCCGCTACCAGACAGGCCCATGGACCCGCCATCTTGAATACTTCAATCTGCAACAATTTTAGTGAGTACAATTATTCACACTATTAATAATTATCTACAGGACATTCAAATTACCTACTGAATGGTGGTTGTTTAAAAGGTAAGCATGTCAATATCGACAGTTATTTAGTTATTGTAACAATTTCCTGCACATGCCCTTTCAGAATTAGTTTTTTTTTGTGTCCATACATAGTTGGGTTGGGTTAGCTCTCGACTTCGAGGATTGCCTGGGTAAGAACTAAGATACCACCGGAAAAGCATTTGTGTGATGATTGAAGATGTTTGCTCTGTGTTTCTATAATGTATCGTACTAACGTATGCTTTCATTAGCAAAAAGTATTCATGTTATCCGGAATCGGAAAGTCCTATTCACAGACTTTACTTAGTTTATGGCCAGGTGGTGTTGTGTACCTCATCTCTTTGCTAGTGCCAACCTTCACGATCCTGCGCTAGTTCAACACATAAACGACCTGCCACAGCGTCTTATAGCGTTCTCGTTTTGATGTTACATTACTTTTGTCTCTTTTTTTCTACACTGGATAGATAGTGACAAAAGTAAAGTAATATGAAAACAAGAATGCTCTAATACGATCCGCACTTCATTTGCATTCTCGAGGACATCATTCAGTGAGGACTCTGCTCCACCTGTCATCACTCCGTTTGACCACGTGACCAGCCCAAATTCATTTGAGCTCCAATATTCACATAATTATGTCCTGCGCCTTAGTGTATGTTATTTATATCTACAACTTTTTTATTTATTTTACTTTTAACACCTTTATGCCTCAATTTGACGGGCGCAATGCAGTGCCGTGTAGGCTATGTTCTGTGTGAATGTGACTTACGCAGTAAGTCATTGCTATAGGCAAGAGAATATTAAGATTGCACTTAACATCAGATGGGCTACTTGTTTGTTCCGTCTCCTAGTTGTATTAAAAAAAATCTTCATATGTAGACATAATAACTGTTAGCTTTGAATTAGCACTTATCGCAGTCTCAACAATACGCAATATGAAGTTGTTTATGAGGCCATTATTAGCTTTTATAATGAGATCTTATGAGAAGGACATCATAAGATGGATCGTTGAAAGGTCTGGCCTACATCAATATGCTGGCTTGTGCAATATCTTAGGAAAATATTTACTGGCATAGTATGTCACATGGGCTTCTGTAGCAGGTGCTAAGTGGAAAATTCTTTTGGACTTAGGTCAGTGTTAACGAAAACATATCGACTGTTTTTTTACTGGCCTGGACTTTTTACACTCAAGCTATTATTACGATTCGACAAAGTTGCACCAGCCGAAAAGAATGCATCGATCTATGCAGTTAATACACTTGCAAGTTTTTTTTTCTAATATAGGTACGTAAAAATTGTGAAATAAATTAGATAAGCAGCTTGTTTCAGTAATCGTACCAACTCACAAGGCGGGGGCAGTCTCTGTGGTCTAGTGGTGTGACCTCCGGAGTCAGATCCAAAGGTCCCGGGCTCGATCACCATTGCGTGTACAATGTTGTGCTAGGTTTGGTTGGTGGGAGGACTTTGTTTAAGTCCGCCTGGCTAGCGCTAGCTACCACCATCTTACCTAAGTCTGTCGCCATAACAACAATTCTTAAAAACTGTTGTGTTTCGGCATTTAGAGGTAAGATAGCCAGTTCCTCAGTTGGTTGAGGATTCAGCATGAAGTGCGTTTCCACCTTCGTAACTTTAGCATGACTTTAAAAGCAGATGAGTTGAAGGTCAAAAACCTTCCTATCGTACAATGAAAAAAAACAGTATTGTATTTTTAGGTCAGCTAGAGTTAAAGTTTTAATTAAAGGGTCACGTTTTCCACGTTAAAATTAGTAAAATATGCGATAGCCCTACGGCTTCATTGCAGTTGATAATTAATCAAGACACGATAGATCATAACAGTGATATTTCAAGCGATAATGAGCAGGTGTACGTATGAGGTATAGGCATTAAATATGATTTGTAGACCGTGAAATTTCACCATTATTTTAAGCACAACAAAACTCAAATACGGTTTTAAAAATATGCATGTAAGTAAGTAAGCACTGTAACATTCATCTTCAATTTTTAAAACGATAAAGGGACTCGCTTATTAGAAATATTATCTACACTTTTACCCATGACATATATATCTTATTTCAGATTTTTCTATAAATAAATGAATATTGTCAAATAATTGAAAACTTTTACCTTTTTGGAAATCGTATAAAAAGTAATATACATTTATTCAATAAATTAAACTAACTAAGTACAAAGGAATCAGTCAGATTACCTAAGGACCGTTACAAACGGCCTATAGGTAACTCAACTGTTCCAGACCAGTACCAGACGGAAGCGTGCCCAAGACACTGGCTGCATTGCCACGCTGAATAGCTATGCTAATTCGCATGCCTAAATAAGAGCCAGCCCTTGGGTCACGTGTCGCCTCAATCAAAAGCCCCGCAATATTTTTGAAAACCCGGAGGGCACCGGCTCCCCACGGACCCAAGGTCTCCACCCCAAAAGGCTCAAATAGGTAAGCTCTGTCGAGACCACTATATTTGCGCCTTTTGTGATCCTCGGCCGAATCAGCCGCCGCACCAGCCCTAACTGATGTCCCAGGCAGATGAGATGGCGCTAGGGTGTCGACGCAGGTAGCGTCCCACACCAAAGGCCTACCCATTTCCCAAGGGACAAGAGTCATACCGTCGGGCCGCTTACCATCATCACGTAACAGACCATTCGGTTCAAGAACGGCTGGCACATTGACACTGGTAAACGCTCGACGGATAATGTCATTAAGACTAGCGTGGCGCGAAATCCTGCCGGCAGACCTTGCGCACGAAAGTCCGTGAAAACCAAATTGATCTACGGCCGCACCGCACCGGCACTGGTGAGAGGCGCAGCATCTTGCACCCAACCGAAGACAAGTGGCAATACGGAAAGTTACAGGATCCATAAGTGTACCGGTATTGTAGGATGGATGTGCTTGCAGCCAAAGACCTGATTCCCATTTTGAAACAGCTAAGAGACGAGCACGATCTGTGGAGGTTGAGCACGTATATAATAGATAATTCCGTGTCAACTCGCACAGAGGCCCGTCCCACTGCCGTTGTGCCGAAAGGTGTTTTGGGGGATCGGTATTAGGGCAAGCACTATGCCAAGCATTTCGAGCCTCGTCAAGATAAGAAATTTGGAGTATATTGCCTGGAACAGCCGAAATTGATGATGTTAGAATTTTCTCAACCAAAGAATGTGTACTATAGACGGAAGACAAGAACGCTGGCAAAGCAACACTAGAAATTTTGCGTATACCTAAGCCGCCCAATCGAATAGGCAATGAGGCCTGCGACCATGCTCTGTCATCCAACTCAATATTCAAAACCGTGGAAAGGGTGTTCTTTATTATGTTGTCTAAGCCTTCCACCAGCTCACTGTGTTTCCACAGTTGACAACATCGTAAAGCATAAGTAAATTTTGGGACAAAAAGGCAAAATTTTATAATGGTGAAAGCCATATGTGAATTAATTTTTGAAAGTCTGTCCGAAACCTTCATAAAATTTTGAATTTTGTCGTCGACGAAACCCGGAAAAGATTCATCAAGAATTGGTGAACCTAGTAGGTGGAGTGAACTCTTATCTACAACAGTAATATTGGAAGCCAAAGTCTCAAACTTTTGAATAATTGAATTTCTATTAAAACATGTATCTGAAATGTATATTTCACATTTCGAAAAATTTAGTTCTAAGCCAATCTGCCGAAATTCATCTATAATAATTTTTAGATCGCCAAATACTGAGTCCACATCGCCACCCAGGGTTCCGTCATCGAGATACCAAACATTCAATTTAGATTTCAGGCGTTGAATAATTGGGTGAATGGCAAGGCTAAAAATGGCCGGGCCTAGAGGGTCACCTTGCTGACAGCCCACTGCAGACGAAATAGTTTGGTTCTTGTAAATTAATTTAGATGGCGAACCATAACATTGAAAAAGAAAAGGATAAATTTCGGGAATTTTGGATTTGATTTGATTTAGCAAGGTGCCTCTGTCAACCGAATTAAAAGCATTTTTGATATCTACTTTTAGAATAACCTCCCCGTAATTTCGATCTAAAAATGTTCTTAAAGAATGGACCGCGGCCTCACAACCGCCTCGCGAACCAAAGCCTAGCTGCACGGGTCGGAAATAGTCGCCTAGATACGCGGCTTTTTTGCGACAGCAGACTTTGGCTGCAAGGCGGCGATAGGTGGTGCCTACGGCTATGGGTCTTATCCCGCCATCCTTTTTTTTTAAAGCACAAAAATAAAAATGAACCTAATATTGTATATACGTAAGTATAATAGGACATTCAGGACATTCATTTTACACAGCGCCATCTAGCCCCAAACTAAGCATAGCTTGTAATATGGGAACTAGATTACGGATAAAATACTTAAATACTTTTTGTAAATACATACGTACTATATAATACAACACCCAAACACAGAACAAACATCTATATTCATCACACAAATGTTTGTCCTGAGTGGGAATCGAACCCACAGCCTACAGCGCCGAAGGCAGAGTTACTACCAACTGAGCTATGAGACTTGTTAACAAGATAACTAGTTACCAAGCAGGTAGGTAGGTCCCCAACGTAATAAGATCTCAAGTAATAAATCATCTTAAATAATTTCTCATGATAAGCCGATAAGCATTTGAATTAAGTATTAAATAAAATAATGGTTGGTCATGTTTAATTACGCTTGCTTGTGTAAGAATTGACCCATTTGCTCACAAGGTCGATTTACCAAACTGCCTCGAATGCATTGAATAAGCATATCTCTAACATCAGCAGCAAACGGACCATGTTTTGATGTGCTCAGGTATATGCTCAGGCTATGTGCTAGTTTACATAATGCTATTGCATACATTTGCAGAATAAAGAGTCATCAAATGTAGGAATACTTTTTGCATGCATTAGTCGTAAACTTAATTTCCTATAGTGCTAAACAAAGGTGTTTTTTGTCACATTTAACAGAGGTGATTTTCTGTGAGCATTTTTACAGCCTTGAATTAGGTAGGTTCTGAACACTACCAGTCTAACAGAATGAAGACTATTAAATTGTCGTGAAAATTTACGATGATTGAAATTCATACTTTAAGCATTCACTAATGACCAAATGATGTGGCTTTATTTATGTTAAATTATTTTCCCCTTGATACTAAATGTGGTAAAGTCTAGATTTTTTGTAGTCTACAAGTGGTTCTCTTGTTTTAACGTTAATTGGGCAGTCCAAAGGCGGTCCATCAAAACTGGTTTTATCACTAAGGTCGCTAAATTTTATTTTTTAATTGTGCACGTGTTCGCTTAGCTGTACTTCATCAGCTTGGATTTATCAATCCCTCGCTAAACCGGGGCTATACTTATTTATTTCATTGCAATTACTATAATGCTATAGACATTTTTTTTTTTTTAAATCCTACTTGATCGACTGGTAAAATGTGATGGATTACTAAGCAGTTTTTTGAATGAAGCCCGCGTCACTTCAAGGGTATGAGACATACTAGGATATAGCAAGAAGTATCTGTGACCTAACCATTATGTATAAATTGTTTATGCAGTTGCGAACCCAGTGTCCGGCGTCAAGTGACTTGCAACTCTTTGATAGGTCATTGACAGGAAGTCAATGGACATAATACACTGCGTTTCTGTTGCCAAACGAAATATCAATAAACTTTTGATGGTAATAACCTGTGTGTTCTTTACCTGGGCCGTGATTTGTCCGGCAGAATAGAATGTCACCAATTATACCTACCTTCAACTCAATGCCACTCTAAGCATTTTTTCTGAAAGAACCCTTCATTCTCGAAGGAGGCTCATTCTAGAAGTCAATCGTTACGGGCTAATCTTTGGGTATACCTAAGGGTATATCTAAATCAGTCAATCTAGCAGTTTTATCTTTGGTTGGTGGTAGGACTTTGTTTAAGTCCGCCTGGCTAGCTACCACCATCTTACCTAATTCTGTCGCCATAATAACAATTCTTAAAAAAAATGTTTTGTTCCAGCATTCAGAGGTAAGATAGTCAGTTCCTCAGTTTGTTGAGGATTCCGGGTGAGGTGCGCCTCCACCTTCGGCCTTATCTCAACTTGTTACTAGGTGAGATGAAGGACAAGCGCATCCCCGTCGTACAAAAAAAAAACAATTTAAAAATGGATTAAAGATTTAAACAATTGAAAGTATGTATATTGCCTTCAAGAGAAATATGTAAAAGAGGATGTGGATATGTGAAAGGACAGGATGGACAACGAAGTCTTCAGTAGGATCCCAAATGAAGAAGAACTTTCTGGGACCTATCATGTATATCATGTATCATCAAGTCAGGTTACTTACAGAACCAATAACAATAGACGTATCTCCGGTTGAGTTAATTATGAATAATATTCAAGAAGGTATTAAATCCTAGTCATAGTTAGCCATCATACCTGACCAGATCTCCGTTTTAAGATCCCTAATGATTCACATGGATTTCCATTTCGTCGATTGTCGAGTTCTCGGTAATTCGGGTTTATTGAGTAAGTAAAGGTAGGTAGGTAGCTGCTCATGCGGAAACCACGCGCTCAGCCTCACGTAATACCCATTTACAATGTAAATAAGTTTTCTCATAATCGTTCATAAGATCCTTCTTAGAATTCCAACATTATCATCTCATAAGCAGTTTGACCGCGATAGTTTATAGGAGCGTTGCTAAAAATTATACTAGGTATAGAGTTCGTTTCCTGCAGTTTCTAGAAATCTTAGTAAAAGTCATTTCCAGTCAATTCATACATCATCATCATTATTATGAAAAGTTCTCAAATATAGCTAGTTATTTCGATTTGTGCCTTAGCAGGAGTCCCTTTCTCGCACCCAAGTTACACTTCATCATCAACTCCACTGCTGGACAAAGGCTTTTCCCAATCGACACGGCACAAATAGCGATCCAAGCTGCCTCCATCCATCGACTCCCCGCAACAGCCACAATGTCTTCGGTCCATCGAGTGGAGGTCTTCCCACACTCCGTTTCGCGTTTATTCGTGGTCACCATGCGAGAACCTTCGCTCCCCAGCGGTTATCGGTTCTATTTGTCCTGGCCACTGCCACTTCAGCTTACTAATTCTGAGAGCTACTATGTACACTTTGGTTTTCTTACGGATATTCATATTCCAGATTTAAGTAAGTATTGAAATTCCTAGCATTCCTAGATCTATTAAGCTCGCTCGACTTTGAACTAACAAGCAATAAGTTAGACTTATTATTTGTCATTATTGATTGGTATAGATTGGTATTATAATTTAGTTACTTAGTTAGGTATAGATATCTATTGTTTGTGTTTATTTACATAAATTCGTGGAAAAATATAGTTAGATAGGTACCTACTTGTTTTGTAGTATTATCGAAGGTTCAATATTTCCACCATTATTGGCTATAAGTGACTACATAGATAAACCATCATTTTATCGAATTTTTTGCACTCGTACAACGGTGTAAATCAGCTGATTTAACACCGGTCCAAACAAAACATAACTGTCAATTTAGAATAACTAACAGTTAGTTATATAAATGTAGGTGAGCGCGCAGTAGGTATACTCACGGTACTCACCGCGGACAGAGGTAGGTAGGCATACGGTTCCACAGCCCACCATTGTTTTACTTTTTGCAACAGTAGGTAAGTACTTATTCTCGCATCAAGCGCTGATCATCGGATACTGATTTGCGAATTCAACTAAACAAGGACAACGAGCAGACCATTGCATTGCAGTTGCAGCTTGCAGGCGACCATCCGGCAGCTTGGCGATGTGCCACCGCGTCCTTGCGTTCTCCAGTTTGAGACACATCGATCGCGCCCACCTTATCATAGAATGTCATCGTCCAACAGCGGCCAGTAGAAAGGAAAAGCACCACTCACCTTTAATACAAATCGGACATCACTACAATGTCTGTAGCACTCGAACCGAATCACTGGATTTCGTTTATATGGAAACAAGTAGGTTCGCACGTTTACTGTTTACGAAGCGAAAGCGGTCGATTAGAACGCGGAAGTGGTACGGAGCCGACGTACGAGCGATGTTTTAGTGATGTGCGGGCGAGGAAGTAGACGGTCGACTCGCGCGCAGCGGCGTGTGCGACTCGCGAGGATCGTTTCACCAGCGCCAGCGCCAGCGGAGGTGTCGCGGGGAGAAAGTCTCCGGCCGTGGAGCGCGGTTGGCCGAAGCTCGGTGGTGGGGACGTGACGTATCTCGCAAAACCACCAGCCACCGCGACACCGTTACCGATTGCTTCATACTCATACCCACTACAAGTCATTGTCGTTCTCAGACCACGACAAGTAAACCTTTATTCATTTCAATTAATTAACCACCTGTGTTCTCGGTGTCAGATCCAGAGGTCCCGGGTTTGATCCCCAGGGGGAGTACAATACAATACAATATTGTTCTTGGTTTGATTGGTGGTAGGACTTCGTTTAAGTCCGCCTGGCGAGCTACCATAATCATACTTTATGTCACCATAACAAAAATTCTAAAAAAAAATGTATTTCGACATTTAGGTTATTTGCGCATCCACCTTCGGCCTTATCTTATTATACCTTGAAAACAGGTAAATATTAAATATAACAGGACATTAATTTTACACAGCGCCATCTAGCCCCAAACTAGGCATAGCTTGTAATATTGGAAATAGATTACGGATAGAATTCTCAAATACTCACGTAAATACATTACGTACTATATGATACAACTCGATATAAGACGAAGGCCAAGCGCTTCCCTGTCGTACAACAAATAAAAATCAAAAGAATTGCCTATTTATGGCTAATTGAACAATTGTGAATAGCATTCGTTCTTGACCAATTTTTTTAAACTCTTAAATAAAATTACCCAATCGCCTAGACAGTAGATAAAAATAATACTAACGTGATAGGTAGGTACTACTTGTTGAGAAGACAGAATTAGCTTCTCTGTGAACACTTTGGTACCTACATATTAATGTGTTCCTATTCATCACCATTAATCTAAAGAGCATGGTCCGTTCCCTGATCGCTATGTCCCATGCTGCATTCATCAAAACAATTTGTCGCCATTGTTTTTTCATGTGAACTTCGTTAGTGTACAAATGAATACGAATGAGCAGAGCAGCGGTCGACAACTCGTAGTAATTCAACCAATTAGTAAGTTCCCACGGAACTGCGTCCTATCAACGATCATCCCTTGGGAAGCGAACGACGAAAAAACTTAGGGTTTATCAAAAGGAAACCCGTAAGGGCCGGATAAATTTGTAATGATAAATTTAAATTTAGCTTACATAAGAAGCTTTGCCATTTTGTTTATACCATAGGTACTAGTTACTTTGCTGATGATGTGAAACGGAACGAAGATAGAAAAAGACGTCAACTTGTAAAGTCCAAAGTCAGATATGTTCTCTATATCCCTTCAGGAACAGAAAGTTGAATTCTCATAAAGAGTAAATCCCAAAATGTGTAATTTCCCAGAATATTAATAATTTTTTTCGTAGACACATTCGGGCGGATGGTGCGAAATCCTTGGTTTCTTTTATCTAAGCTTATATCTACCTTAAATAAAAAAAAATGCGGGCGTTATTGGTAACTAATAAATATATTTGTAACGTTGATCCTTGGATTACCTATACTTATTACGCGTTATTTATGAACATTAACTACTTTATAACTTTCACGTAACTCATAATCTAATAAAAAAACGAACAAATTGCATTGATTTAGGAAACTCCATAGCGTTGTGTAAGATATGGGTTAAATCGTTTCTGGTTTTGATTCTTTACAAATCGTCACATCATTAATAATATTTATTGCGATAGTTAGCTTAAACAAACAGACACGAGACGGGGGCGCAAGCCGCGTTTAACATTCTTGATGACAAGTCACCCATTCGCCACAGCAGGGACTAATTAGGAAGAAGTTTCAGGACGAGAAGCATTATTCTCAAATTATGTACCTACGTTATTATGTCAACGTGGTAGCAAAATGCTTTTTTTTTATTGTTCGACGGGGAAGTGCTTGGCCTTCATCAAGTTATGATAAGGCCGAAGGTGGAAGCGTACTTGACCCGGAATCCTCAACAAACTGAGGCACTGGCTATCTTACCTCTAAATATCGGAACACAACAATTTAAGAATTTATATAAGAAATAGCGACAGAATTAGGTAAGACGGTGGTAGCTAGCCAGGCGGGCTTAAAACAAGCCACAATGTTGTTTTGACCTGGGTATCAAACCCGGGATCTCTAGGTATGACTGTTCAAAACTTGACATATTCAATATCATTGTGCTTATCGAAAGTGAACGTTCTGATTTCACCACCCCATCGATACTAACAGTTTTCTGAAATTGCTTTTAACCTAGATATCCAAGCAAATATAAACATATCGAGGACTTTAGTGTCTAACTAATGTCTCACTAATGATGTATAACTAATAATGTTGTTAATAATAAGTAACTAATAATGTATAACTCTCAAATAAATTTTAAATAATTTCCAAGAATATTAATAATTTTTTTCTAAGACACATTCGGGCGGATGATGGTGCGAAATCCTTTGTTTCTTTTATCTAAGCTTTTTTGATTCCTTTGTACATAGTTAGTTTAATTGTACATTTTATTGAATAAATTAAATCAATTTAAAATAAAACAAAAGAACACTTTAGGCACCAGTATAAGTAATATGATTTTACTGTATTCTTTTTAAAGTCCTTTGTAAATACTGAAGTAAGTTCCACTAATACGTCCCTGTTACATTGAAAGCCATCTGTTTATACAATTATCAGTTAAGAGCCGAGTCAGTGGCGCGCGCTGTTCTTCCTAAATGACTCCTTCACCAGCCATATCCACTGGGATTCTTATTAGTGTCCCGACAAACTTCCTTGGGATTGTACGTTTCTAACATCCAAACTATAAACACCACAGATAAAATTACCATAATATACCTCTATACTGGTCGAAAAGTACACAATAAAGAAAAGCTAACAATGTTCGGAATTCAAAATTAAAACTGAAGTACCTATTGATGAAAAAGTTTTTAATATATTAATAAGTACTTCCTTGATCAAACATGGATAGTTTTATAAATTACAAGTGCACCGAAGGAAACTGGAAGCAGCACATCTTCGCGGTACCATTTCAGAATAGTCCTGAAGTCCCGGTACCAAAGCAGAGGTGTCAAGCGAATGCAAGAGAAAGGGATAGAACGCAAAAGTTAGTACCTACGTATAGCATAGCGGCATAGCGTTGTTACCAAGATTACTGAAAAACCTGTCTTTTTTTTGTCTTATTTTGTATATGAGATAGACATTTTGTTTTGGGCTATTATATTTGTATGATAGTGACATGGTCACTACGTCAAAGCCCCCAGGTAGGTATTGAGTATAGGTATCTACTTATATTGATTTAAAAAAAAAATAGCTAACAAAAATAATCTATACTAGTATTATTATACAGCCTCTTTATTTCCTATTAACAGAAATGAAATAAACCAAATTACAATTTCAAATAATATTCATTAAAATTCAGTAGGTTATTTATATATACAGATTGAGTTTTTTATCAGGGCCACTGAGGCCAATTCTGAAACCGTGAGAGTTATCGAAAAGTCATGCTAGGAGTTACGTTCTCAATTAAAAAAATAAATAAAGGAAATCTATTTTTTATAGTTTTTCTGGAAAAGTAACGATTAGTATTTTTTTTTTTGCATTTTTGAGTTCTTTGTTTGATAATAAAAAAGATAATGTACCATGACTATGTGCCCAAAGTTGTTGGAACACTTTCAAAATAGAAAATTTATAAATTCAACGTTATGCAGGTTTTAAAGGTTATACGTTCAGTACGGATTATAAAACTTTAAGTTTTTCGTGGTAATGCAGCTGATTACAGGGCACGGAAACCGTAATGGCTAAACATTTTGTATATTGTCGTTCCCACCATACAGTTGCAGATAGAAAATAATGATTTGAAAATCTTTTTTCAGTATCCCTTATCCTCCAGTTTTGCACAATAGCAACTCCGTTGTGTAAAACTGGAGAATCCAGAAATTTTATCCCTGACATAAAACCAACTTTATTCTAATTTTGAAATTTATGAGTAATTCTGTTTTCAAACGCTTATGTTGTATCTTCGCATTCGGCGAAACCAAGCTTTATGAAGACTTTCCGACTTTCAAAAGTTCTACACGAACAGCAAAAGAGGATTTAATAGCTTGGCTTACGCATTTTAGACTATACGTACAACCTTTACTATAAATTTCTAAATTTTTAACTTTGGAAGTGTTCCAACAACTTTGGGTACATAGTCATCATACATTACTATTTTTATTATTATACAAAAAACTCAAATATGCAAAATAAAATATATATCAAAAACTCACTTTTCCAGAAAAACTATAAAAAAATAGATTTTCCTAAATGCAGAACCATTTTTTTTTTAAATCGAGCACGTAACTCCTAACATGACTTTTCGATTATTCTTACGGTTTCATAATTGGCCTCAGTGGCCCAGAAAAAAATCTCAGTATATTAAAGTTTTATAAGTTTATCTGTATATTAAAGGAACTCTCAACGAGTAAAGTACCTCTATAGGTAAATACATCGTTACTTTTATTGAGAATTCCATGTGAAGAGCGGTTCCACGATTCTCAAACATACGGAGAGTTTTCGGATCGGAAACATAACTTAGAGCCATTACGCACTATCGACTGGTCGCCGGCGTCTGTGACTTACTATAGTGTAAATAGGTGATTACGCACTTGGTCGTCGGTCGCTCGCCCGGGCGACTCAACGACTCACCGCGTAGTGGCAACGCACAAGTGACTGCCGGTCGCCGGCGACCAATACTCGAACTCGTTAGATTTCAACGCTATTCTCAAATCATTTCTGAAAATCATCAGTAAAAGTTTCGAATTTCCACATTTTTAGATTTTGGATTGAATAGCGTTTTCGGAATGTCCATTGGACGTTTCCGAATTCGATCCGATAACGCTTTCAAAATGTTTGAGATTTTTTGAGAAAAAGTTGGAAGCAAAGCGAAAAGCAAAAGCGCTTCCTCTATTATTTATTATTAGAGAAGCTTAAAATATATTTTTTATCAAAATATATTTATTTTCAAGCAGCGTGAACACGGCGTTCAATACACTGCGGCTGCTGATCCCCACAGAGCCCCCGGACCGGAAGTTAAGCAAAATCGAGATATTAAGACTAGCTGGGAGCTACATCACCCATCTGGACAACCAGCTTTATACCGGTTAGTACAGACCAGAATTTAATAAATGAAAGATCTTCATGATAACCGGCCTTTACATTTGTTTTTTTTTTAATATAAATCAGATGTTTAGGCACGTATATGATTTTCTTACAAGAGTTTATTTTATTTATTTATTTTATTTATTTACCACATCAATACATCTATCCTTACAGGCTAATAACCTAATACAATAGAGTAGTCATCAAATTAGTAATCCACATGTCAAAAATAATAAGTAAAAGTAAAGAGTTAATAGGATTGCAATAAAGGTGTAGACAATACGCTGTGAGAGATCCCTTAGTCGACTTTTACGACATCGATGGTCTGAGTTGTAGGGGTAGATTCTAAAACCGCCACCGCCACGGGCGTATTTGTTGATAAGATCTATTTTACTTAGTGCGGGCTCGAGTGTATGCGTTAGTGCCCCATTATTTCATGAAAATATATCTTAGTTGGTACCAATGTACCCATTCACAGTCAACTATAAGTACCTACCCAACCACGCCTGCCAAGCCGACCTTTCAAGAAATGTTTGTCTGTCCACAGGTGAGATGCAGCAGCCGTGCTTGCAGAAAAACGATGCAGATAATACCACTGCTCTCTGTACGTTCTGCTGGACAGCTGCGAAAAAAGACGTGAGTTGACACTCTGTGCTGAAAGCCTTCATTTAAAGAGATATTTATTGGGTTTGTAATGTTTTAAATAGGTTTTATTGAAGCGCGTAGACCTGTCTGGCTGTTATAGATATTTACGACGACGGTTAATTAAGTTCGAGTATGAGCTGATCTAATGTAGTCTCTTAAAATGGAACTGGAAACAGACAAATCATACTCACCAATCGCAGCACGAGCAAGTTTTGACTGCATAGTGCAAATGTTTTTTTTTATCAATTCTGATTCGAGCATTTTTTTTGACGTTCATTCTACATACATTATTGCACTAATAAGCTTTATGTACCTATATGTGGTAGTAATACTATCGAAGTAATTTTTAGACTAGTAGAAAAATTCCAAACCTCTAAAGCCTTGTTGGCTTTAGTCGACGGCTACGACAGTTGCAGCTGAATGACCCTGTCACGATTCCTATCACTGGTAGGACCCCGAAAGGTCCACCTGGCTTGCGACTGTACATCGCAGATACATCGATGCACATGCGCTGTAGACGCTCCTGAAACCTTCGCTGATCAATACGATCAGACTCTTCAACAGCGGTAATTACAACTGGAAGCACATATGAATCGATGCAGATGGTGCAATCTGCTATACGTGCCCCTACGGCGCAGCGCTGCAAACGCGTTCGCGAAATGAGAGTTTTTTTTTTGTACGACGGGAAGCCCTTGGCCTTCGTCTCACCTGGTTACAAGTTGAGATAAGGCCGAAGGTGGAGGCGCACTTCACCCGGAATCCTCAACATAATGAGAAACTGGCTATCTTACCTCTAAATGCTGGAGCACAACATTTTTTTAATAATTGTTACTATGGCAACAGACTTAGGTAAGATGGTGGTAGCTAGCCAGGCGGACTTAAAAAAAACCCTACCACCAATCAAACCAAGCACAATATTGCTCCCCCAGGGGATCGACTGGGGACCTCCAGATCTGAAATCGGTGAGTTGAACCACTAGACCACAGAGGCGGTTAAAATAAGTATGAAACCGTAATTAAGTATCCGTATTTCACAACCATTCGTAATATATACGACCATTGAACTTCAATGGTAGATGTAGGATCTGTACGAACAGTTTCTTGATTGTTGATTCTTGATGAGCGGAGCGGTTTCCGCAACTAGGTCTTTTTGCCAGCAGCTCGCAGATGGTAGGCCTCCCTGGGCGTCCCAGGTGTCCCAAGGCACCTGTACTCGTTGAGACTATGATGTAAGTGGTGTTTCCGAAAACTGTGTTCCTTGGATGCAAAGCATGTTGATTGTTGTTGTTTCAACATTGTGTTTTGCCCAAAGAATCTAAATCAAAGAGAAATCTTGCAATCGTCTAAAGTATCTATATGATATTTCACATCCAGTCAACATTTGACTTGATATAAAGCTCAAGTTCGATTTTGTATGGAGTATTGCAGCCACCTTTGGCCTTTGGAATGGTTCAGCCAAATATCAACTTGCCGCGCTTGACTCGGTGGAGCGCAGAGCCTAGAGGCTCATAGGTGAAGAGTACCTACCTTGCCAACGCAAGGCTCGACAGCCTGAGCCATCGTCGCAAGGTTGCGTGTTTGTCAGTGTTTTAAAGATTGTACTTCGGTGAGTGTGCTCAGGAGCTTCACGACCTTATACCGCCTTCGCCGTTTTTCAATAGAAATTTCAGACACACAGCCTATTATCATCCTCACCTGGTTGATATTCCAGAACTAAACGCTTTCAAGAATATTTTATTGTGCGCACTGCAAGAACTTGGAATAAGCTCCCAGCGTCTGTTTTTCCGCTGTGCTGCGACCCTAATGTCTTCAAGAAGAGAGTTAATAGGCATTTTCTGGGTAGGCTCGCTCCATCGTAGATCTCATTCTTACCTGTGTAAGTTTCGTGGTCAAATATTTGATATTATGTTTTTATTTTCAGACATCACACTCCCCCAGTGCAAGTTTCTACAAGCATCAATAAAATATTTTTTTTACCTTTCTAGTCATATTTAGGTTTATTTAATTTTTAACTATGTATAAAACACATTTTAATTTTCAAAATCCTATCTCAGTTAGTGCACGGAGACTGCACTACTAGGAAGCTACCCTGAAAATGTCATGTCTCTAGGACCTTTGGGTAGGCCTGAGTTTCGTTGTCTGTCTGGCAGTCAGTCAGTCAGACAGACAGACAGTCAGACACGACGATTTTATATATTAAGACTAATTCAATAATGTGAAAAATAACGTATAAATAATAACGTCTTAAAATTACTTATTACCAAAAGTAATTTTAAGCTCACTATCTTGACATGGTTTTTTTTTATTGTTTGACTTGTTGAAGAGAAGGTTCTCGATTAGTTATATTTAATTATCTGTCGAATCGCAATAAAAAGTAACAAACAAAATGGCACAGTTTTATTCTATCTTACCAAAAAGGTTTTTCTTAAAGAAAATTATCACAACCAGTGTTAACATTTATTCCGAACAGAAAATATAAAACACATATTGATTGGCAGTGTTGAAGTAGAAATAAATACTTATTATTTTTGCGTGTGTAATATTGTACTTATTGGAAAGTAGTTTTAATATTTAAAACATTTTAAATTGTACCATGAATTATCTATTTACAAACCAAAGATTTCATTTCACTAAGTCGTTAGTAAATCTAAATCAATGGACAAATTGTAAATGTATACCTAAAAAGTATTTTAACAATATAACACTTTACATTTTTGATGTGGAAAGTAAAAAATCTACGCGTATATTTAGGATAGTATATAAGTCTTACAACATTGAGGTTTACGTAGATAGGATGGATGGTAAGAGCGGATGTTGGTCATTTAGAATGTGAACTTGACTATTTATTATAAATTATAATTTGTAATAATTATAACCAACAAATGATTTGATTGTGCTAAGGTACAATGTTGTTAAGTTATTAAAGATATACCTTTCGCAACTAAGTAGTATTTTTGTGACCAACTTTAACCCTAAAACTATAAGTACCTAGTAATAGTAATAATTTTATCTAATTACATTTGTGACTAGCAAAAATCTAGTCGATTAAGTAGACACCTAACTACTCATAAATAAGGCAAGTACCTAAGTATTTACAGAAATACCTTTATATAAAACAATCTGAATTATTTTCACATAAGAAATGCACCGGCGAAAACAATATTTATAAAATCCTGGACTCGTGCAAAACATATAAACCACTTTACATCACATACACACAATTTTCCTCTAAGAAGACATCACAGTCAATGATATTACTTACTAAGTTTATTTTAAAGTCCATTGGGATACGATAAACCAGTTACTAGGAGTCATATTTAAATATCTTAAGGCCCATTTACACAGGTCAATCTTATACGCGTTATGCATTTTGTTTCAATAATCGCAATGAACATTTTCAGTCGACAGTAAATGAAAATGGCCCTTAAGACATCGAAAGCATTTCATTAGGTATAACGTCCACTTCCTTTGACACTTCGCTTCAGTCAGTGTTGCTGATTCAGCTTGAAGGGGTTTATTGGGATCGGAGGATCCTGAGCCCCCCCCACCCCCACTCCAGGCCTCGGAAGAGAAACAACGAAAGATCTGCGGTTTTCCACCAGACCGTCAAATAGCTTCGTCTAGTAAAAACCCGCATCTTAATAAGTAACTAACCAGTTTCTTCAAGAACAGAGCACCGCCGTTCTGTATATGTATCTATCGTACGTTTTATTGGACCGAGAACCCACCACATCGGTCGATTTGCGGATCGGTGGATAGAACGCCAGAGCCTCGTTTGTTTGTCAGCAGGGTACACCGCGGGCAGGTGAGGTTGGCTAGATTACAATAGTTCTTGTTTGAAATCCTGTATACCCTATATCCACCATCTTAAAAACAACATTGAAAGTAAATTGAACCTCATAATATATACAAAAAAATCATGAGAGGTTCACTCTGGTTTATGACAGCCTTCGGTTTACTAACATGAACCGACAATAATTGCGATCCAAGTCACAAAACACGTCATCATTAGTAATGGCTAGCTTATTGGTAGAATTTATGTACAATAAACATCTCGAATCAGGGGTACCACGACCTCTTAAAGCATTCTTGTTTTGATATTACTTTACTTTTGTCACTGTCTATCCAGTGTAGAAAAAACGAGACAAAAGTAATGTAACATCAAAACGAGAATGATAAAACACGTTGTGGCTCGGCCCCTGTACGATAATACGTATACCCCCAACACTTCCAATGGCTATACCGATAGAAGTGAAGATGCGAGTAACAGGATCCCGAGAGTAACGTGTTCAACACGTCAGTGGGCACACGAGCGCCGGCTATCGCATGTTCCGGTCGCGGCCGATGAACGGACTGGATTCGTGGTTGTTCTTCTCCAAGTTCCCGGACAGCGTCGGGTCTGGTCTGCTTCGTTTGAAGAAGCCGAGCTTCCACAGCAGCAGGATCAGTAGAACGAGCACTATGAGGCCTATGATTATCGACAGGATGATGACCCACAGAGGTACTTCCGTGGGCTCGCTGATCTTCAAATTGGGATAGGCGAGCGTCGAAACCTGAAATAAATTCATATATGAACACAATTCGAGCCTTTTGGGGTCGAGACATTCGGCCAATGCCGCGAGTTTTCAAAAATCTTTCAGGCTTTTGATTTACGCGACACGTGACCCATGGGTTGTCTCTTGTTTAGGCCAGCGAATAAGCATAGCAATTATTTATTATTATTATATATTTATAAAAAACATTAAAAAAGTATTTCCGATTTCTGAGGAACTGGCTATTTTACCTCAAAATGCCGGAACACAACAATTTAGAATTGTTATGGCGACAGACTCAGGTAGGATGGTGATAGCTAGCTAGACGGTAAAGAGGTAAGGTTTTAAGAATTCTCGAGCTCTTTGTGAAAGTTTTCGTCCGGGGAAGTACTACCACCAAACCTATTTCGGGCGCAAAGCAGCATTGCTGTGTTCCGGTTCGAACGGTATGGTTCCTCGGTAAAATTACCGGCACGCGAAGCTTAACACCTTTACGCATCAAGTTGAAAGGCACAATTTAGTGCCTTTTGGGTCTTTTGGCAGTGTCATGACATCTTTGTGAATGAGACCAACGCAGTAAGGTTTGTTATAGTATTGCTGCTTGCTTGTTCCGTCTCCAACTAAACCAAGCCCAATATTGTCCCCTGGGGCTCGAACTCGGGACCTCTGGATCTGATCAATTTAACTAAACTAGTGGTTCTGTAAGAACAGTAGACCTCGCGAGTTCTTATGACCATGCAAAAATCTATACTTTCATCTTTCACTTTCCTTTTAGACTTTAGAGCAAAAAGAGGTATAAGCTTTAGTGATTACTCGTGTTCCCCTGGTCCTAAGAGGTCAAATTTGATGTCTACGAGTTCGTCTAGCAAAAGCGGAGAGGATTGCGTAATCTGATGGTATACGTAGGTATAAATTTTCCGAAAAAAAACTAAAAAATTGAACTCCCACAGCAAACTTCTCCCCTTTATTCCCTCCAGTCCCCTTTATTGAGTTTTTTTCACAACATCTTGTGTAGAATTAATAATAATAATAATTTATTTTTTCAATCACAATTTTAAACTTTATAACTTAACTTTAAGTATTTCAATAATATTTTTATTCAATAATTCAAGAGCTTTTCAGTAGTATTGTAATCTAGATGTAATAGATAACTGTATTTATTTTACGTTTACATGACATTCTAGTTATCCATTAAAATATTTAGTTTCCGGCTTAATTTTTTGTACAAAAATACTCCCAGAAAATCATAGCATCTTTGGCCGAATTGTGTTTTGGTTTTAGGTGCTTTCCAATTGCGATAGCGTTTTAGTCTTGAGTTTGTGCACTCCAGGTTTAAAGCATTTTTATGAAAGCGAAGGATTGTGGCTTGAATGAAGAGGTGTCGTACTCTGAGGTGGTTTGTTTCCTGGTGAAGTAGGTCAGTTGAGTAACGGTAGGGCTTGCGATACGCAACCTTTAGTATAGTTCTCTGAGCTCTCTCTGTTGGTAAGAAGTGGCTCGTGCAAGCTACTCCCCAGGCGGGTATACAATAGCTAAGAACTGATCGACAAAGCGAGTTGTAGACCATTCCCAGAGTGAAAGAGTCGGCAACATTTCTCAGCCTCCAAAATACGAAGATGAGTTTTCGGATTCTAGCACTTAGTTCCTTTAGTATTTATTCCCGGAAGGCATTTACTTTTGTTTAGTCTGCGTTTAGGGTCAGAAGGTTAAGCTTAAGCCAGTTGACGACAGACTTTAAGAACAGAATTAAATCCTTAGTGTGTCTTTCAAATTTAATTGGAATCCGTTGATAAATATCGCTACAGAAAACTTATCCTCTTAACCCCCCCACCCGCCACTACTTTCCCTCCGATCAAAAATCGCGCGTACGACAAAAAGAAAAACAAGGAAAATGTGTGCGAATATTCATAAAAATCGGTAGAAATGTGCGACCTGTAGGCGAGAACAAACCGACAGCCGACAGACAGCGGACAAAAGCATTTTTGGCCAATCTCGAAACTGTTTCGCTCGCTTGGTCAATAAAAATACAAATGGGGGGATATGCTTACAGTGACAGTGTCATCGTGGTCCTGGTTCTGATGGATGTTGTATTGCGCCGGCAGGTATATGGAGGCTGTGGAGGCGATGACCACGTGACCGACGCGCGGGTACTCCTCCACCAGCGTGGCGTTCCACAGCCGCGCGCGCACCGTGATCGTGGCGGCCTGCGCTCGCGCCAGCCGGTATATCACGCATTGGAACTTTATGCACTTCGCCGTCTTCTTTTGGCAGTTCTGCAATAAATTATCAAACCTCTGTGACGAACAATTTCTATACATTAGAGGTATTACGTTTTATGGGGTTATGCGAAATCGTGTAGCATCTTTCTGAGCCAGGATAAGTCGCTCCAAGAATATACTGATGACCAAAGCTGTTGTTGATGATACACGGATATCCAGCTCTAAAAAATTTTTCATTTATTATTTTAATCATCATTAGTGTCCACTGCTGGACAGACCTCCTCAAAAATTAGAGGGTTATTGCCATAACACACCGACGGAAGTTGCTGCTACTGCCCTTCTTCTTTCATATATTTTTTTTTTATATAACAGATGTAGGTCCCTTACATCTGTTATATAAAAAACATATGAAAATGACATGAAATTGTACAATGATTTGTTCAAGCTATTTGTACTTTTCCAAAAAATTCTAGTCAAGCTGTTGAATCACAAAACATCAAACCGTTTTTGCCAACCGAGATACTAACAGGCTACCTTTGTAAATATCGATCATAGTTTATTTTCACACGTACAAGCGTATGTACTCACCATATTCACAACGTGTTTCCTCTGGCCATCCTTATCAGTATAGGCTTCTGCTTTCACAATATCGCTCTCTCGTTTCCTCCTGACTTTGTTATCTCGTGCATTAGAATTGTCCTTCGCCCTTTTCGTATCATTGTGCGATTTGTCATTGGACGATGCCGTCGACTTTCCCGACATGATGAACGGGTCCATGATGAGGTTCTCGTGAGAAGGCTCGGCGACGCCAGGCCGGTTGGACAGGTTCAGGGGATTTATCTCTCGCTCGGCGATGAAGCATTCGCCATTGCTTTGATCTGAAAGTGACACAAATATATCAACTAACGTCAGGCTGAAGAAGGGTAACTTAAGAATCCGTCGCAGCGCCTGAATATGCTAGAGAGGGAAACCTTGGGGTCATGAGTTCAAAAAAGACTTCCTTATATACGTATGGGTTGTCCATAGGCAAACCTATAGGTACCTTGCCTAGTTATCAAGGGCTTGGGTTGCATAAATAAATAAATAAATTTAACAGGACATTAATTTTTACACAGCGCCATCTAGCCCCAAACTAAGCTTGTAATATGGGAACAAGATTACGGATAGAATACTTAAATACTTTTTTTTAAATACATACGTACTATATGATAAAACCCCCAAACAGAACAAACATCTATATTAACCACACAAATGTTTGTCCTGGGTTACATGACTGGTGTTTTAATACCGCAAGCAGCCTTTGTCAACTGTAATATGTAAATAGTATATATATCTACCTCCTTCGCCATCAACGGTCGGCACACCCTCAGGGTAGAGCAGCCACTTGCCCTGGGATGTCTCCGAAGCCACCTGATGAGGCCACAGGATCTCCACTTGCGCCGTCGACACGCGCCATGGCCCTTCGTTGAACACCTGGAATTTATGTAAATATACCATGCCTTCCCATAGCTAAACAAGCTTGTACTGTGAAAGCTAGGTTGTACCATACCTTTTACCCCTTGGTGGGATAGCCAACAGGTGATGGAGGTGATAGAGAATAGATCCCATAGGCGTCTACCATCTACAAATTTCTATATGGCATATCCTTAATTTTGCTAACCTGATAAATATGCTTTACTCTGGTTCCAATATCATCGAAGTAGGTCATCGCCGACTCTCCTTTGACTTCTCCGGCGTAGAAACTTTGTTCCGGCCACGCTACGCTGAAAACCAAAGGGTGTATTGATAGCAGGAGCTGAATACGAGAGAAATCAACATTCAGATTAATTGGTCGCATTAACTGGTACGTATATACTTTCCAAATTTATTTTATAATTCTCCTCTGTCTTTATTACAGATGGGTCAGTTTTTGACCTCAAAACTTGCGCAGGCAAGGATACGGTCTATGAGGAGCAAGCCTCTAATAAGTTGGCAAACAGGCGTACGGTCCACCTGCAATCGAAAGCGGCTCCCGTCGCCTGCGGACGCTGGCAACACCTGGAGCATCGCACCTTTGAAGGAGCTCTGGCGACCTAACTTACCGCAGGAACACACCATTATATAGATATAGTGTTATATGGCTGCGATATTCTGTAAGGCAGAGGTACCTACTTCCCCAGGTGAACTGCTTAAATAGTGAGTATCCTTATATACAGGGAAGCCCTTGGCCTTCATCTCATCTGGTTTCAGGTAGTGATAAGTCCGACGGTGGAAGCGCACTTCCCCGGCTATATTACCTCTAAATGCCGGACCACAACAATTTAAGAATTGCTCGCATGGTGGTAAAGCCAGGCGGACGTAGACAAAGTCCTACCATAAACTAAACCAAGCACATTATTGTACTCCCCCTGGGGATCGAACCCGGTACCACTAGATCTGACGCCGGTGGGCGAACCACTAGACCACAGGAGCGGTTATAAGAGTAACAAAAACCGTGAACAATTTGAGTAACCCTTACCCTCGGATCAACAGCTCTGCATTTTTGATGACTCTCGCCTCGACGTCCACCGGCGTCTTGCCCGGGAACAGCTCCTGAGAGGTGGAGTTGGCCCACACGGTGAACACCACCGACGGCTCGTTGTCCTCGAGGGCTCGGGCGTCGAACCTCATGGTGATGGGGGGAGCGCCGGTCGGCTGCTTTTTGAAAGGGTTTTCGAGGTTGCAAGAGACGATGGTTTTATTGACGCTGGTGCAGATCACGTGCTTATCCTAGAAATTAACAAAAACAAACTTTCGAGATGCGGTCTCCACATGTAATTTTTTGTTATTTTTAGTATTTTATGCTTGGATTCAGATACAGACTGATGAAACCAACATTTGTGTGTATTTTATAATGACACACAATACAATTAGAAAACTGTACTTAAGTTCAGGGTTGCTTTGCTGACGGGACTAATTGATCCATTAATGTACACAAAAAATCGTTTTATTTAAGAAAACAAATTGTGAAAGCTTGATTATCAACACACTTTTTGTGCAGATTAGTTCTGTTTTGTGTTGTACACACACAACACCACATAATGATACACCACGTTTTATAGAATATTATAGACATGTAACCATGCATGGTGTATGAAATATATACACTTATGTAGAAAGTGTTAATTCATGCACTGTGGGTATCATAATATGAATCAGTAGGTATTATTATTCTGTTCATTTGTAAAGTGGTAAGCAATGACTTGAGAGCGGTTTGCTACAGCGGTATCATGAAGATGCGGTGCTGATGCGGACACTTCCATTGAGTGACTCACCCTAGTAGCCACCTTCTCGTCCTATAAGCATTCAAATCTTTAGTTTAATTAATGTAGTTACTTAAAACGCAAAATTCAGAATATTTCAACATGTTTGCTTGGGCTGTGCCTCGTTTTTGATAAGTTCTAAGCTGTTAAGCGGTAATTATTTCCAAAACTTTGAAACTTTTGAAATATCAGATTACCAGCATAGCTTGCAGCTGAGCAGTTTCGTGTATTTCAGCATCATTTCGAAAAATCTTGTACTACGTATCACGTACGCCCTTGATTAATTTATATCCTGGACGTTCTGGTATGAAATGCTCAGGACGTGATGCTATTATTTGGCGTCGAGTTGATCCGAAATTATAGATTTTATGTCAAACACCGACGGATTTGTTGAGAAGAGAGTTTTATTGTTCTGGACAATAAAACCCAATTTGACTTCAAAAGTAATATATAAGTGCATAAGTGGATCTTACTTAACATTATAGGACATTAACTTCACACAAATATAGACCCAAACTAAGAAAGCTGGTTATTTGAGAAATAGATAAGAGATATCATATTTTTAGATTTGTACCTGCTACAAAGAATACAATACCTAATAACAGTACAAATGATAACGAATGGAACCCACAACCTGCAGCGCAGAAAGCAGAGTAATAAAACTAAACTCACGCTAATATTAGCAGCGATGTAGTGAAGGCTGGAGTGATGTTGCACGAACAGCTGGCCCTCGTATGCAGACTCCCCGTAGTTGTCCACGTTCACCGACAGCCTGATCTCCTCCTCCTGACCCAGGGTGAGAGCGTACGCGGAACCGTCTTCACCTGAAATATATAGATACTTCATCATTCTCCTGCCTTTATCCCAAGCTAGGTGGAGTTCATACCCATTTCCTCTTTCACACAATCCATCCATCCCTTCTTCTGCCTTCCCTGGCTCGCATGTCCAACCACAATCACATTATCTATCATTTATGCTATGA
Organism: Venusia cambrica; assembly: GCA_951394065.1. NCBI lineage: Eukaryota > Metazoa > Arthropoda > Insecta > Lepidoptera > Geometridae > Venusia > Venusia cambrica. The sequence continues at coordinate 769,770 of OX596056.1, forward strand.
CCTCTCGTTACATGCCCATATCATGCTAACCTTGTCTTTTTCCAACTGGTGCCACTTTTAAACTTCTCATATACTCATTTCATATATAATCCAACCTTGTCACCCTTCACATCCATCTTAGCATTCCTTATAACCCAACACTCTGATCCATGTATCGCGACAGGTCTGATGACTGTCGTGATAAATAGATTCTTGTTACATGATTATGTGGTTTAAAAGGGAAAGAAGATTTCGGAGGTCTACCAAATTTTAAGAAGATGCGGCATTTTCTTTTGAGCCTGAGTTTTTTTTTGAACAGACAAAAAAAATCTTTGAAAAGCTTCAAATGTTACGTAAGGCTGGGATGAGAAGGGACTTAACCGACCCTTTAAAAGGGTGGATCAAATAGTCGAGAGGATACTTCACAGAAGGGTCCTCATCGGTCAAGAGGATAAGGTTTGAATCACTTGAAGTGGGGATTTTTCGTACCGTGCCGTGTAGCTTATGAGGTAGATGCTGTACCTATGCTGTGCCTGTAATATTTATACGATTATCATCATATTGTTTGCTTTGTTTAAAAATCGTTAGTACCTAACTAACGATTTGAAAAAACTACAAAATGTAAAAAAAAATAAAGTGCAATATATTTAACCTAAACTGACTGACTTAAGAGAAAAAATACATGTAACATGTTACTATAAAATTACACAACTAAATGGCAATTTGTATTAAATGATCTCGGCTTGCTCGATTGCAGATCTCAACCTTATCCAGACAGAATTGTAGGATATTTGTAAGGGATGACTGGAACTAAGTCCGGGTAGTTACTAAGTTGGGAGTATTCAGTTTTGTTCGGATCGAGGTGCCCTAGTATTTAAGAAGAGAAGCAAAAGAAAATGGAGTTACTTTTAGGTAATTGCAGTACAGGGTTGACCACCAGGTCGCTGATGCAGACACCGTCCGCGCCGCAGTCGTTCAGGAAGCTGGACGTGAACATGGTGGTGGCAGTCGCGTTCAGTACGGGGTAGTCATCGATGTTGGCCAGCTCGCCTGTCTGAGACCATCGCGGATGGGTGTGCACGAGCTTGTATGTTACTTGAAACTAAAATTAAAATGGAATATCTGAAATATTGGCTACCGCAACATATTTTAAACATCAGTTCGGGGCGAAATACTACCTATGTTTGAATTGGTCTCGGTGAAAACTTATCTACCGGTGCTCAGTTTTAGTTTAATACATAATGATTATTAACTTTTCGGTTAGTGGTTGAATTACATAATGTACTTAGTTACTGTAACTCTTTACACCTGAGTGGCGAATTGCAGTGCAGAACGTTCGTTTTCTGAACTCAAAAGAATAAAGAATTATTTACTTTCCACTATAAGCGAAGAACGTTTAACAGCTTAGCTGTTCTGAATAAGAAGCTGAGTTGACAAACGCCATAAGCTACGACAGCGTCATTGACAATTTTTCAGTTTGTTGAGGATTCCGGTTGAATTGCGCCTCCACCTTCGGTCATAGCTTAACTTGTTACCAGGTAAGATGAAGGCCAAGCGCTTCCCCGTCGTACAATAAAATAAAAAAATTGTCAACCAATTCGGATATAAAAAAAATTACCTACCTATTAAATTGAATAAATGGTTCTCATTAAGGATTTTTTTGGATAATTTTAATTTCACACCACACAGCAGGTTTTTTTCTAAAATATGGGGCGGCAAAGCGAGCTGGCCCGGGGCGCCAAATGTTTAAATACGCCTCTGCGTTTTTCTCTAATATTTTTTTCCATTTAGGTACACTTCTCGGTACTGTTGTGCATAGCATATAATTATTCCGTGTATAGTTAGATACACTTTCCCCCCGTCTTTTCTTCCCAGTCGGTAAACTCTTGACAGCACTCTGGTCGTGGTAACTAGGCACTGTTTCGGGCTGATTTAACTCGACTCAAAATATTTTGCCATTTTTCCCTTTCAGTGGTAGTTGTTTCCCCCCGTAGGGTCACTTTATTGTTGAAGTTAAGTGATTCCTACAAAATGTAACTAATACAAAATTTTAACGGGTATCTTCACCAGGTACACTGTACTGTGGCTATGTTCTCCTCGATACACAATACAAATTATTATGATGGTAATTTACTGAAATAATGAAAACAAGTTGTGCGTTTGTGCGTTTGCGTACCCTTTGTTCCAAGTGGAAAAAAAATGAGACTGGATAAAGTCGATCAACGAACGATCTTGAGTTCGTTGTTGGGATGGTGGTTTAAGTTGAATCTCATCTTGCAGGCATCTCATTAATGTCCACTGCTGGACTAAGCCTCCTCCAAAATTACGCGTATTATAGTATTGTCGTAATCTGGTGATTGGATGGGTTATCGCAGTGAAGGTATTACATAATAAACAGAAGTTATGCTGTCCTTCTTCTGGTGTGATCAAGTCGGTCGATCAGCTTTCGTTAGCTGAGTTCAATGGTCGAATCAAGCAGGGTCCTATATATAAAGCATTTAAGGTGCGTGTACTTTTGCTTACCTTGACTGAAGTCTGAATATCCCTCGTATTATTCTTCAAGTAAACTATGTGCTCACTACAGTGTTCATTATCTGTTGCCAGCCTTTGTATAGTACTGTTCACAATATTACTTTTCTCGTTATCAAAGAAAACCCTGGAATACTTCCTTCCTCCAGGGAATGTTTCCGCCTCAATGACGTAGTTCAGCTTGTGAGTGTTAGTCAGTGTTGATTTGACCAAGGATTTGATGACGCAGCAAGCTTGGAAATGGAAGCATGTGTAGTTGGATCCAGGGTCCTTCTCGCAGCCCTGTTTAGTAGGGTCGATGTTCGTTATAGTATTTGAGGGTCGAATTGAGGTCTTTATGTCGATTATTGGCCTCGTTCGGATGAGTGCTACGCTGCTCTGTAAAAACAATAAAATTCAAATCAACACTCTACAACTCTTCAAATATGTAGAATTATGTATAATAAGCTATGGATTGCAATATATTCACATACAAATATATAAAATTAAGAAAAACTTAGATGACTGCTTACATTTTCGTATGCGCCAATCAGTAAGTCCGGATATCCATTCATATCCAAATCCACTCCTCCCGACAGAGAGTATCCGAACGTCTTTAGCACCATTGGCAAAGATTCTGCTCTGACCACTTGATCAGGCTTCATATTCAGTCCATTCTCTCTATCTCCTAAGTAGATATAAACAACTCCGTTTCCTTCGTAAGGACTGCCTACAGCGATATCCTGGCACCCGTCTTTATTCAGGTCACCGGCGTTTGTGATCGCGATGCCGAACTGAGACTCTTGTTGGCCGGTCAGTTTCACGTTGTAGGTTTCTAATAAAGCATGGTTTTTATTGAGGTACAGGTACACAGCTCCGCCGGCGTCCTTGGAAAAATAAAACGGTGCTCCTACTAAGAGGTCTGGCATTCTGAAAATTAACACATCTCATTTGAAATGAATTTAGTCCCGAACAATATGAAAATTAAAAACCGTAGATCGTGTTCACAGCACTTACCCGTCTCCATTGACATCAGCGGCAGCAACTTCGTATCCGAAACTGGAGCCAAACTGTTCTCCTTTTAAGATCAAGGAGACATTCAGTATATGCAGATCAGTCCTGCTCCAGTCGTCGGTGGCTCGCTTGCTGTACACCACCACCTGGCCGGTGCCTCGGGCGCGTGGAGCCCCGGCTGCGTACGAGTTCTTGGCTTCATTGAAAAACGTGGCTCCAGTTATTGACATTCCTGTGAATAAATCAACGTTTGTTAATATCTATAAAACAGGTCAATGAAGGTGTATAGGGTCTCTTTACTGTGTTTTTGTCAACATCATTAACATCAAAATGAGCCTCTTCTATAACAGTATGATGCTGTTAGTTATCTCCAGATAACTTTAGTCCAATTCTCAGACCTTATTCACAAAGGTTTTCAAAAACCGACTGAAGTCATGCACCACATTTATTATTTCAATGTTTTAGTTTTTATATATCCTTGACAAGATGACGCTTACCTAAATAACTGTACTTCTCAACAGGACTAGATTTGTCTTCTACAGGGCCCATGTAGACAACATTGTCACGTTCCAGCATATCGTCTCTCACGTCCTGAGCGAATATGGTGCCTCTCCAGGTGTAAGGCCCAGGGCTGCCAAAGATCAGCGTGTCATCTTCTAGAAAGGAGCTGCTTGTCCCGACTTGGCAGAATCCATACTCTTCGTGCTCTCTGTAAAAATGGTGATAGGTATAGAACAAGAGAAAAAATTTCGTTTGATATGTATATTTTTACGGCTATAGATAGCAGTTTCTTGACATTCTTCCATCACTCACAACTCAAAGTTTATGTTAATGTGTGTGCATTCCCACAAAATATATATATGTGCAATTACCAGTCAATCAGCTACACAACTGTTATGCTAGACTTTACCGTGTATGTGGAAGTCCTCTGCAAGGCTCGTAAATATCCAGTAACGTAAGTTCGTTGCTCAACGTGTAGCAGAGTCCCTGCCCAAGCTGCATCTCTCCATCTTTCCGAATATATCTGCCAAATGAAAAATATTCCAATATATAATGTGCTATTCTTACTTTTGATAGAGTTGATTTAGACGCGTCAGTTTAATTTACCTGTGCGCGCAAACAACAGCCTTCTTCTCAGGACCTTGACTTTTCACCGACACTCCAAGCCACTGGCCCTCTTTGATCTCGTCATTATAAGGCCCGGAGAGGTGGTCAGAATCCAAGCCTATATTTAAAGACACACTTAGTAAATTATGGTTCGAAAAAGCGTGAAGGTCAAATTTTAAGCGCTTTGGTCGAATTAGCCAATTTTCAAATGTTCATATTAAATACTTAGCGAGAATTGTTATCGTATTTTTCTTAGTCACTTTAAGCTTGAATTAGACACAACGAACTCTATTTAAATGCTTAACCTTTGTTATTAAACTCAACCCAAACACATTAAAATCGATTTTTTTGTAACTTAAAAATAACTTGCAACAGCAACTTATAAAATTGCTTAAAATGAACCAAAACAATTGATACCAAATAAAACCGGGCTGGTGATTGATTATATCCGCAAATGCAAAGCATTGCAACTAGGCGTGAATAGAATGCAAGGAAGGTACAGCAAAATAATCTTGCAAATGTGCTAGAACTGAAAAATTTATAAGTCGCACAATCGAGCGTGCGGTTGATAAATAAATAGCAATGTTCATCATGCTGTCCAATAAATAAAATATTTAGGTGTACGATTTGCTATAACAAAACGATAGTGGTAACAAGGTAGCTGTTTATGGTGACAATAACGCTAAACCTGCAAGAAATCAACGTGACATACGGCACAGACGTGTGGTCTCAGGTTAATGGACGTTATTGAAGTCTACATTATGTTAATTTTGAGCTGATACTGTATCAATATGACCGATAGGTTAATATACCGAAGGACACCACCGTTATGTTTGTGAGTACGGCCTATTGTGGGTAGTGCGTTGTTAATCGGCCCAGTGCTACTTTGTTGAATTCATTTAGTATAATTTGTTATATGGCTGTTTATAGCACCAGATATAAATTGGTTTTATATATACAAATATTTTTTACTTGTTTAGGTATGTTTTGTTTCTGACCAGTCACCTTTTGTTACGTGTTAACTTTTTATTATTTATATCTAAAGTTTATAAGTAATGTTAATTATTTATTGTCTTTTTTCATAAAACATTATTTGATTACTGATACATACAATACTACAAGAAACTGTTTTTAGTTTATTATGATCCTCCTAATACAGTAAGTACTTACGTTTATCCAAACGCTTTATAAATACATAATCGCGTACGTAATTTGATTACGTTTTATAAAAAAACAGGTACTTAATATAGATAAAACAATGCTAATGAGCTTCAACTAAAGCATGTGATAATAATGTGCTTGCAAGCTGTTAGTGCTTTACATTCTAGTGAGTAGGTACCACGGATACATTTTCAAGCTGTCGGATTCGCAGTATTTACATATTACTGACAGCGAAAATGCATCCCAAATACGGTGAGTACATAACAGTAACATGAGATATAATGATTCGCAAAATAAATTCGTTCAAACCAGTTAGTGAAGTTCATGCGTTGCAAATAATGTTCTTTCGGCTGGAGCTTGCTGTATTAGTAGGTACAATCAAGATAAGTAAGAGCGATTAGTTTCGAAGAGCATTATGTTATGATTATAAAGGGTTTGAGACCACAGCTCACTTACTCAGGTCTAGCTTGCCGTACATCGCTGTTTGGGGCACCACCGACAAAAGACAACACTTTAGTTACATCTTAATACCTAGTTCCTATTTCCATTTAATAATGAAACGTAAGTAGGTACAAAGAGCTAAGTAATTAATACCTGTTTTCGCGTTATGTTGTAAAAGATCTATCTCTGATAATTGTGTTCAGTTTTACGATTTCAGAACCCACCTATAAGACTTTTATTCATACATCGTTCCATCGAATCTAAAGAGATTTGATTTGACTAAGGTTTGAGTTTCGAAAGACGAGTTTCGATATAAGAAATATTATCCTCTTACCGAAACGATTTCCGAGAAAAAAAAATATTTTATCGAATCCAATTTTGAAAGACAATATTATTCTTATTTTGAACCTAGTTTTCGAATGTGGCCGAAGCGGATATTTTAGTTCTATTGTGCATCTTTCTTTACTCTATTTATATCTTATTTTACTCTAAAGTAGTGTCATCTAATAAATATATAATCTGCTTCTAAATATTTCACTACCACACTTATCGTGATTTATTATACAAAGTGTTCATCTATAGAGTTTCTAGTGTTTTCTATTCGGTATTCTACTATACTTACTACCATTTACAAGAGTCGAATCTGAGATGAACATGACAAGATTCCGATATGATCGCATTCATTAAGCTTCGGAGACTGAAGAAACGATGATATGAAACTCTCCAAATGCATAGATCAGTTCGATACATGGATGTAGATGGCAGCACTCCAATGAATACTCACTTCGTCTTCCATCCGTGATGATCTGCTCACAGTCTCTGGTTCGTGAGCTGAGAGCGCATTTCCACAAGGCACCAGATTTCGTCGTGTTTGGTTGAAGGTTTTTATCCAACGGTGCTCCGACTAGTAACCTGAAAAGATACAGAAGATCGTTTCAAATTATAAAAGCTACGGCTAGGGCTCATGTCTATATCATAGGTATTTTTTTTGGATCGAAGTGTAGTTTTCTTGTTAGATGTACCAAACATATATCTATCTAGCGTCTTATAGCCGATATGACGAAATGTAAAACTGTAATAATTACTTATACCAGAAAATATTTTTTTTATTGTACGACCAGGAAGCGCTTGGCCTTCATCTCACGTGGTACCAAGTTGAGATAAGGCCGAAGATTCGCGCACTTCACCCGGAATCCTCAACAAACTGAGGAACTGGCTATCTTACTTCTGAATGCCGGAACACAACAATTTTAGAATTGTTATCATGGCGACAGGATTAGGTAAGAAATATCCAGAAGCAACCGTGTTCAACAAGCAACTCAAGTTCAAGCAACTCGACTCGTGCTGCCATAACGAGAAATAAATAACAATAATCAAAATTACGTCTCCCATTCAGGTTCTACAAAACTACCAACAATTGCAGGATAACGGAGAGCGGGCGTCAAAAGGAGATGATTACGTAGTCATTATGGTATTAAAGCCACAGAGCAAACAGCAGTGGTACCTAATAATGATGATGTAGACTCACGCGTGACGGTTCCGTACACAGTGTTACGTAATTATCTACAGATCTCTGATTATGGTGGTATTTACGAGATCCCTGATAAGATGAAATATCAAAAATAATATCAAAAACATATTCTACTAAATTATATGGTAATTTTCCTTTACCTGCCGCATGTAAAAATTCAAAGTCTTGCACAGAAAACTATCCATGTATCGATAGTCTAAAAAAGAAGATCGATCTCAGTGGATCTTGAGAGATACCTATGGCAGCTGTGGACTGCAATAGGTTAATGATGATGACGATGAATCAAAAGTCCACAATAATTTTAATTGACTATAACAATAATGTATTCTATCCATCCCCCGCTGTGGGCATCGCAGCTTAATTAGTGCCGTATTTGCATGGTAATGCACGGCGAACACGATCATTCTCTCGATAAGGCTAGTTACACGAACAATGCTCCCTCGGTCCACGTGCACGGTAACACGACGCTAAAGTATTTCCGGGTACATTTGCACATTACCGACTGAATGTAGTTTTTTTTTCACATCTAAATCTAAATCACAAAAGAATCACGACACGAATTAAATTATTTTTGGGTTTTTTACACACTAGATACTTAAGGCAATTCTGTTGAGTAGCACATAGTTTTATTGGCATTAGCACTTCCAATGATGATGTGCATCGGAGGGCACTAAGCTTGCGATAGGAATGTAGTCGTCAAAGAGTCCACCGTGTCAGATGCCTATGGCACGGCGGCAGTATAGGTAGGCCTATTCGAAAGTCTATTTAATTCTTTCCAAGTTTGACCACGATCTCACTTGATGGATTGCGATAATGTAGCCGACGAAACATGTGGGTCGAAAAGACAACAAATCAGTCTTGCCTTGAAAATGAGACTGCAGATGTCTGATTATGATTTGAAATGAATCGCTCATAGCCTAATGATCACGTAGCATCCATCGATGAATCGGTAGACGCCGACGACCTATGGAAGAGACGGTAAACAGCGGGTACCGATATTCGATTTACAATTCGTTACGGGCTTGAGATAGCGGGTTCTGTGATTGTCGTAACTCGTCAGCCATCGTTCGAATCTTTCTTTATCGTGCAACATGATATTTTCATGTGCTGTATAAAGGGACAAGCTATTTAGGCTGCCGAATCAGAGAAAGCTGTAGAGTGGTTTTGGTGGTAGGACTCGCTGGTTTTCACTTTTAATCGCCTGTTAAAAACTGAAACCGCTGTGGTATAGTAGTTTAACCCACCGATTTCAGATCCAGAGGTACCGGGTTCCATCACCTAGGGGAGCAATATTGTGCTTGGTTGGCTGAATGATCACAACACTGTGGTAGGGCCTGTAAAGGTCTACCTCGCTAGCGGATTCATGTCTTGTCGGTGCACGAGGAGCCAGGACTTTCTGGGACAGCTCGCTCCATCGAAGACCTCATCCTTGCTATGGCCTAGACCTATACAAGTCTAGAAGTCGAGCTAGCCATAAACATTATATTCTAGATAATTCTAATAAATCACTTTGAACTGCATTGAATAACATGGAGGATTGCTTGCATAAAAATGTCAGCACATTTGAAGCATTGTTGGTAAGCGTTTGCATTTGCTACTAGATCACGATTGGCCCCTATGCATTTAAATGAACATAAATCATATGTAATGCAGCCACTGGCCGATCTCATTCGACCGTAGCTAAACCGTAGCAAACGTGATGCGTCTGTCATATGCTAATAAATAATTATGTATACTAATAAAAAGTCAGATAAATAATGAAAAACTTGAATAGTAACTTCCAGAGCTACAGGCACTTTATAAACAAAGTCAGTTTCGTAGGTCATACACGTGTTTGTAAGGTTTTAAAAGCTTATTCGTTCCCGCGCAGATATTTTTGACATCAGATAACTGGTAAGTAGGCTTTAGGCTCCTATTATAACGCCTACACGGAAAGGTCGATGAACTTACAACAGAACAAAATTAAGACTCATTGTTTTGGCTGAGGTTGCGACACCACCTTTTACCATATCTAAACATTTTGTCGTCAGTACGAGAAAACTCTGCGTCCTAAATAAAATTATAATCTTTGCTATTAAATTTACATTGCATCTGAGGTATCTACTCATTTGAGAATCAAACTTACATTGTATATTGTGTTAAGTAACACAATTCGACTTAAATTTTAATATAATAAATAATTTGATTCAATTTGTATCTGTTAATAATAACAGGTTTAGGGGAAAACTCAACATACTCTTGCGGAGACTGAAATAACATGAATCACCATGAATTATTGCAGAAATACCCATTCAAGAAGGTCATTCATTCAAAACCTTCCGGCAAAGCTCCATCTTAAAGCTCCTCCTTGCTTTGTCCTATATTAAAAAGGTTTTTTTTTCATAAATGAAGTAAACCTGTCGGCCATCATTTGTAAAAAAACCGTAGTTGACAAATAATCAAACGCTCATGCGTTTGATTATTTGCTACCGATTGCTACCGATGATATAAACAAAATGCTATCGGAGACGAGAAACGGTAATCCCGATTAATTGAAACGCAGAGATGAGATTCTTTTGTTTGTGTAATTTACGTCATTACGCTATACAAGTTACGCACTCGAAATGATTTAAAGTTACACAAAAGATCAATTTGGTGTCACAACTGCAAATGGCAATCGGCCAAACCCTCATGATCAATTACTGCACAAAGGGATCATTTGCGGTGAACGGTGTGCGCCCACATATCGACCATCGATCGTGCCCCCGTGACTAGTGCCTACGCATTCATACGAGCTAGGTACTCGCTTAAAAATAAACAATTCTGCTTGCAATTGCGAACACAATCCCGGCCTACTTTAGCGGGCTGTTTTCATTGTGGCAGGTAAGAATCCCACTAGACAGGAAAAGAAAGCCAGGAAGGCAGAAAAAAAGATGAGAAAAAAAGATGGAGGGATATTATCAATAAAGGATGCGGTTGATGAAATTTAGGGAGGTCTACGCAGCTGAGGCGACAATAACAGAAACCTAGCTGTAATTATACATAAATGCAACAAGTGAAATAAGTTAAATTAGTTATCATAATAATTATAAGCATTTTTTTTCGTGTGGAAGTGTAGTGAGGTAAACATAGAATGTTTTTTAAGAGTGTTTGTATATAATATAACTAAAGCCTACATTTATTTTTATGCAGCCTATCTCAACTATATTACAGCCTTGATATTGCCGCAACTAAGAGTTCTGCATATAATCCTGCAAGCCGGTAGGTATAACAGATTCAGGTAGAAGCGAAAATCGCCGCCGTACTCTCTTCCAATAGAAACTTAGCAAACATGTTTTTACGTAAGCGAATCTATTTGCACATACTAACCTTCCATTAACCGCTAAAATGCAAACACCACCGTTGTAAGACCACTCCTTCCGAGCGTCTCTTGTATCATATCGTGGTTATCCTCGGCGCACCCGTCAACGATAAATACCCATCAGCGGTATCTATCCTTGACATCGGCCGATAGTGCCACCATTATTGCACAACCATTAGATAGCTACAATATAAACGCATTTCGTGGGTGGCCATCAATCGTCGATGACGCTACGGTCTCTCCTCGGGAATGCCATAACGTTTGCTGAGTGCTGACACGAAGCGTGAGCCTTCTTTAATTTATTGTTCTTGTGGTTTCTAGGTATGCTGGTTGAAATAAATTATTGGAAGTTTAAAGTTACTCCTGTTAATTTATTAGCACCATGCCGGTAGTCGCAACGTTCTGTTTTGTTTTGTCTACAGTAACGAAATACATTTACCATTCGTATAAATCTTGTAGCTGTAGTACAGTAGGAACTTACTCAGAAGAGTTGAGAAAGGTAGTTCCAAGAAGTTGTCTTGTTTTTCGCTTGACGTGAACAACTTACAAGTGGTCATAAATTACTTTTATATGTTAAGATAAAACTAAAATGTATCACCTAAAACACATCACATATTAATTTTGATTTTGATGTTGCTATACATTTTTACAGCACAGTTATTGAGACAATTGAATTCCCTCTCTAATTAGATGAACTTCTTACGAGTCAACGTCTTCGAACTCGGACTGTCCTGTACAACTTGTTCATTGTAAGATCAAAGAGCGACGGCCATTACGGTAGAGATGCAGAGAAACAAGTCAATTGAATACTTACACGAACTGTACGTGTGTATGAACACATTCTATACAAAATACGTGCCTGTGTCCACATGTTTCTAGTTTAGTGAACAAAGTCACACACAAAATTTACACAGCGCTAGCGCATAATAGCGCAAAATAACATTTACTTGGTACAAAATACAACATTTACTGTATTATGGTACAATTTTCGACACTTTCATATCAGCCCACACACGCCCACTGCCTGAACATAGGCCTCCCCCAATCAACGCCACAAATAGCGGTCCTGAGCCGCTTCCATACATCGATACTTTGCGACCCCCTCAATATCGTCGGTCCATCGAGTCAAGGGGGTCTTCCCATTAAATATAACTTTGACATAAAACAATAAAATGATAGAAACATGAGTTACACATTTCTGCTTTTCCATAATTTGATGTCTAACAGAACATACGAATCTACGTAGAATTATAATTAGCTACATTTAAAAAGGGAAGAAAATCCACCTTGCTGCCTACTACAATAGAGAATAAGAAATGAAGGGACAGACAGACCATGTTTATTTTATAAAGTAACGCAACTTGATATCCCTGTTTCTCGACCCAAATCACGGACAAATACTGTTCACTCCCAATTTACTAGCATCGTTCCCTATACTATATATATATATTACTGGCTTAAAATATAATGAACAAAAAAAACTTCGTTATATAATAGGTCTTGTTTTTCATATTTAGATTTGTAATGAAGGTTTAAACGTTCGTTCAGACATACTCTCTATATTCTGGTTGAGACAAAATAATCGCAATAAATGAATAACAGTTGTTGCTTCATGTGTGGGCTCCAAAAAATACGCGGAATATATGCAAGTATTCCAGTTTTATGCATTCATTGAAAATTAAATTAAAACAATTATGGTTCTGAATATGTTGAGTATTTTAATGAAGCTCGCGAAATGAAATCGAATGCCGTTCCCTGAATATATTTCCCCGTTTGTATGGACGGTAATGGAATAGGCACGCGTTACGCGTCGCATCGTGTGTATCAAATTGCATGGAAACGCCGACAGCCTCCAGTCCAACTCAAATAAAAAATCCTGGCTGAATTGCGAAATTCAATTTTACTGGTCTGCTATATTATTATTTTGATATGCATTATTACTTTTTCAATTTTTTTTATTTATTAAGTTCAAGGGAAAAATCTATAAAACTTGAGAACAGTCGTAATGTATGGATCTGAGCGCTGCGATAGAAAAAAGAGTGATGACAGAATAGTGCATGCGTGAGTATGCTGAGATGTGTTGAGTTACGAGAATGAAAGTAACTGAAAAGTTGAGAAGTAATACGTTAGCGTGGTATGGTTGCGTGATGAGAAGGGATGGAGATGAATGAATGAATGAAAATTCTTTATCGTACACCAAAAACATATAGAACAATTGTCAATTTAAAACTAAAGTAAACAGTTAAATGGTGATATCGCTTAAAAGCGATCTCTTCCAGACAACCTTAGGATGGAAAGGATAGTACAAATACGGTTGATGGTAGGAGGGTGTACCTACATAATAAAAGTAAAAAAGAATAAGTAAATATTGATATTTACAATACAAAACATATCTAAATAAATACGCCAAGGCCAAGGCCAAGCGCTTCCCCGTCGTACAAGAAAAACTGTGACCACTGTCGACGTCGGACGTGTGCTTGTCGTCCTCGCAGCGATCAGACAACACCTAGACTCAGAATAAATAAGTTACGAATGTAAATAAGAATAAGATCTCGGAATAAGAATTATCAAAAGGTTTTATTTACAATACGCATGCGCCACCATGCTTGCCGTTATAAACTCTCATAATCGTTTCTGCCGCGATTTTAGCATTTTGCATAGAGATGGTAGGAGGAAGTAACTTGGTGAGATATAGAATAAAAAGAACAACGCCTTGTGGGACACCAGCTGATGTAGTACACCAAGATGAGTAAGAGTCATTTATACGAATCCTTTGCCGGCGCCCGTGCAGATAGCTGCGAAACCAGTCAACCACCGATGGAGATATGTTAATAGAGCGAAGTAGACCAAGAAGGATGTCTAAATCAACAGTGTTAAAACAAAATGTATATAAATAGAAACTAAACAGCAGTAGCGAACGAGACAAGTATAAGTTGGTCAAGGAAAAGTTATGACAGCATAAATTATTTTCAAAAATGTAGATTGTTTTGGAGGATCTGACCGAAACGGGTAGTAAAGAGTACTTAGTTACCTATATTTTAACACAAATTTCATTTATACCTAGCAACAAAAATTCAACCGACAGAACAGTCCAAAACACACAAAACTACATAAGTTACAATTAACAATGTTTAATGAGTATTTATGTCAATGATTGCATATTAAAAATGTCAAAACTAAATTAAATTGTCATTTAGAAATTCATTCACTGACTAATATGCTTTTTCTACTAGAAGTTTTGTCAGTGAATTTTTAAAAATATTTAAATTTGTAATAGCCCGTATGGACGATGGTATTTTGTTGAATATAATTGGCGTCATTCTGTATGAATGAATGAATTTCTAAATGACAATTTAATTTAGTTTTGACATTTTTAATATAACACACTCTTACGCAAAAGTGCCGTATTTGATTTATGGTTGTGCTGAGTACCTTCTCGACGGCTGCCGTTGGGGTAGAATGTAAAACAATTGGGATTCTTTTTAACAAATATTGCAATTTCGAGTATATAAAGACCTGGCAGAGTAAGTAACCCCCAGTGCTTGAAAACATATTTACAGGTGTCCGTTTGTTGTAAACCAAACATAGATCGGATGCAGCGTTTTTGGGCTATGAACACTTGCATTTTGTTTGTTGAGTTGCCCAAAAAAATAAGCCCGTATCTTAATATTGATGCCACATGACCGTAGTACGCTGTTAGGAATGTCGGAGTACTGACCATTTTATGTAGTTTATATATAGCATATGACATGACCGTAGTACGCTGTTAGGAATGTCGGAGTACTGACCATTTTATGTAGTTTATATATAGCATATGAGAATTGATTGAGCCTTTTGGATACATTGTCCATATGGTTTTTCCAATTCAGTCTGCTGTCAATTTCTAATCCTAAAAATCTAGTGGAGCAGATTTTATTAATTCTCGTGTTCATAGAATGGATGTCTACATTTATTGGGTAATTATTTCGCTGTTCAAAATTCATTAAATATGTTTGATTTAAATTTATTTTTCTAATTATTAGACGTCATCCAGTTAATTATTAAAGTCAAGGTGTTATTTATGTCAGTTTCTGTGTTAGTAGGACAGTTGTCGAAAAGTACAGTACTGTCATCCGCAAACAGAGTCATAGGGTGATTTGTAATATTTGGTTGGTCATTAATATATATAATAAATAGAAGTGGCTCTAATACACTACCCTGAGGTACACCATAACTTTCTAGCGTTTCTAGCCTTCTAAATTCTAGCGTCTGATGCATATATCTCCTTGGTAAGTGATTTAGGACATATCTTGGTAATGTGTGCTATCTGTTTTCTGTTAGTCAGGTATGACTTTATCAAACTGATCGCGTTACCTCTGATACCATATTTTTGAAGTTTATCCCACGTTGTTAGTGTTTTTAAGAGACATTATTGTTTTGAGGATGTCAAAGGGAGTTGTTGGTAGTAGGAATATTGAGTTGATATTGTTATGGGTCTTAGATAAATGTATGTCAGTATTATTAGTCAAATTGTAAGCATTATTTTAGATACTATATCTATGAAATAGTTATTAAATTTATTAGCAAGTGTAGTTGGATTCAATATAATTTCTTTATCAATTTTCAATTTTACTACACTCTCCTTAGGTTGATTGTTTGTGTTTCTATTTATAATTTGCCACGTGGCTTTTAATTTATTTGCTGCTACTTTAATGTAATAGTCGTTTTGTGACCTTTGGGTAAGCGTTATATATTTTTTTTTTTAATCGTTTCGTGAATGTTTTAAATTTGTGTTTATTTTCGGAGTTTGGCTTATGACGATAGTTCTAGAGTAGCTTCCTTTTCACTACACTGCATTTTCTTATGCCTTTCGATATCCATTTAGGCTTTTTGTGTATGTTTTTTTTTTTTTTTTTACATCAGAGAAGCATAGGATTATACAATAGTAGGAACATATCAACAAATATATCATATGATCCATTAGGGTTTTGGCACTGGTATGTATCAGAGAATGACAAACTACTCAAATGTTTCTTGAAGAGCTTTAAATTGTCTGCGCAATAATCTCTTTTGACTACGAACCGGTGTCTAATATTGTAAATTCTTTTCATTGGATTTTTTTAGGATTTGTGCTGTATGGTCAGATAGCGCTTATTCAATGATTTCCCCTGTACTACCACGTATGTTATGTAGAATATTATCAATGCATGTTTTACTGCTAAGTCTGGTTGCTTCAGTAAATTTGAATTTTAAGTTGTATCTTAGTATAAGTGACTTATATTCTTTAATGCGTTTTTGCCATCAATATTCATATTAGATGCCGAAGAAAAGTGTCGATTGAGGGAATCAAGATCGAGATATTTCGTTACAGCTTCCTGACGCTGCTTACCAAGTCCTAGTGTTTTAAGAAATTTCCAGACTTTTGCTGGATCAGAATTTGAAACAGAGTTATGGATATGACGGCGCTGGGCATCCCTACATACTCCTATTGCAGCGATCCCGAGCAGATAAATATTTGTCTTTGTTAGAGTCAGATGCACAGTGTTTATATTTAGCTTTACGATATGCTTTTTTGTGCATATACCTAATTTCATCCGTAATCCAAGGTGCTGACAGATGTTTCATTTTTACTACCCGAATTGGAGCATGCATATCAAAAAGTTGTGTTAAAGCTGTATTTAAAGCTGATGTCTTTTCATCAATGCACACGGCCATCATAACCGAAGACCAATCCAGTCTCCAAGCATCAGACCTTAATTCATCAACATTCGTATTGCTAAAATTGCGCTGCAGAAGAATTTTGGGTTTGGGCTTAGGAGGACGAATTTTGTAAGATAGAAGAATAAGGTCATGATAGGAAAAATCATCAGCCGTACATTGTCCATGCTTAGCAACATGCTATAGTGACGAGGCAAGAATTCAATCAAGCAGAGATGGAATATTATTTGGGGCATGATGAGTAGTACTAAGCGGAAGGATATGCATTTTGCTAGAGTTTACAATGGATTGGACAGATAATATACGCGAGTCATTGCTGACGAGACATGTATTAAAGTCACCCATTACAATAGTGTAACTATAAGAGGGCATTAGAATTAAGAAGTTGTTCGAATGCGCTCGAGTGTATAAGCTATAGCTATTTTATGTTAATAACAGTGTTTGTGATTATTAATTTCTATGCACGTATTTAAAATTTGCTGCCACGGGTTACGGGTTATAGTAATAATGATATTAAATGATAATGAAGAAAAAATATTTCATTTTGAGAGACACAGACCGGACATTGATATGACAACGTCAAACCAAAGACTCCTGTCACTTCAGGTTTTTTTTCTCAAGATGCATTATTCTCTCAAAAACCCACAGTAATGTATACTATAAGATCACGTATGAAGGATCAGATCAGTCTGTAGCCTAGATGTCTTGAGGCAGTGTAGTCGTTTATGTATCATCTTCAGAGACATTTGGAATTGATTGCCGGTGTCTGGGTGATGGAATAGGTGTGCAAGGACAACACAAGCAACGTTGATACACCTACACAAACAAAGTACGAAACGTTATCGCGAGCAGATTGAAGCATCACGAAGTCGTAACTTCGAAGTGTGTCTGAATACCACTTTCAAATTGAAAGGGGTTTTGATGGTTATGAAAGTTTTTGATCGTGATTAACGGTAACATAAAACCCCTAGGTTTTGTACGTTAGGGGAAACGTACTAATAAAACATAATTCTATCAGCTTTAGTTACCCGTCTTACATGGAATCAGTCGTAGTTCAAATGAGAACAAGTAAGTTTCTGCGCTGTAGGCTGTGTCCTGGGTGTGAATAGAACCGCTATTCACACCCAGGACAAACATTTGTGTGATGAATATAGATGTTTGTTCTGTGTTTGGGTGTTGTATCATATAGTACGTATGTATTTACAAAAGTATTCAAGTATTCTATCCGTAATCTAGTTCCCATACTACAAGCAATGCTTAGTTTGGGGCTAGGTGGCGCTGTGTAAAATTAATGTCCTGTAATATTTATTATTATTTCTGTATAGGTATATAACTATACAAGCATACTTCATATATATGTATGGTATATACATACCATACATAAATATAAAGTTATTGCGTCCCAAAAAAACGTAGTTGTTACAAGTCCCACTATAGGCTACGAAAAACTACCAACAAATATTTGGTTATCCCTAGCTCTGGGTTCAATTCCCGGCATAGCATTGGGATGATTGTTCGATAAGAAAAAATCTGATCAATATTCTGGGCTTCGAAGGATACGCTAAGACGTCGGTCCTGGGCAAAGAGATATATCATACGCCTTTGTCTGCGACTGGTAAATTCCGGCATCAGGGTCTATAACACAGCACACAGAACAAAGAAAAGTTTCAAAAATTTATAGTTATATAAATTCCGGGACACATTCACACAGTCCATTTTCTCTAGTACTTATAAATAAGAAATTATCAGTCCTCATTACCATCAATCAATAAACTGGTCACTCAATTCAATCACTCACTTAAGTTGTCTCAATATAAGTTATAGCTTAACTTGAGCCTGTATGGAGATAAACGTTGGTTTGGTCGGCTCGGTTGATCAAACGAGTTGTGACAGCCGATATGGCGTCGACGCCAACTGACTCGGACTTCAACTATACAAATGTCCTCATTGGTAAACACAAGGTCATTTAAATTATTTACTTCCAAAATATTTTATTCTCATCCAAGTAATTTTGTGTACTTTTCAGTTGTATTGTGTTGTGTGTTTAATGATTCAGGTAATTACTAACTTACTAACCTGAGTATGATTTTGTGCAATGTGACTAATTTTGTTCCATTGTAAATATAATCACATCATCAAATCGTAAAAAATACCTAAATCTTAAATAGTCTTCCGCTATTTCGAAACCTTAAATTAATTGCATGTTATTTATATTATTAATAAAAAAGGATATCGTTTGCCTTAACTACATATTTAACTATATTTTTTCTATACAAAATAACGAAACATAGTATATAATAACTGCTTTGGTGGAGTTTTAGATGAGACGAATTCGGGCGGATATTGCGAAAACATTTGTTGTTTTATCTGAGAATTTAATACAGAGGTGACGACAAATTGTAGCGTGTCAAAAACACACAGAAAGCATGCCTAAAATGTATCATATAACATATCTCGCGTACTTACAGTGGACAATCCATCTTCATAAGAGTACGAGTATAACACTGATGTTGATGCCACCAGTTCAGTAATATATGCAGCCTATTGCCTACTTCCTGACGTGTTTATATCGATACGAACAGAGCACGGAGCCAGGGAACCAGTCCCGGAGGTGGCGCTAATGAGCGATCCGAGGAGATATGCGCCGACGCATGCGACAAAAACACGAATACTTGGCTAATTAAACAGCCGCTTGTATATTCATTTCTTTTTAACAAGACCAGTAAATGTCATCTGCCTGGGACTTCGTGGCCGTTATGATAAGGCCGAAGGTGGATGCGCACAGGAACTGGCTATCTTTCCTCTAAAAGCTGGAATTTTGGTTATGGCGATCAGTTTTTCTGATATTGCCCGCTAAACTAC
Organism: Venusia cambrica; assembly: GCA_951394065.1. Lineage (NCBI taxonomy): Eukaryota > Metazoa > Arthropoda > Insecta > Lepidoptera > Geometridae > Venusia > Venusia cambrica. The sequence continues at coordinate 789,410 of OX596056.1, forward strand.
AAAGCAATGGCACATTTTCAACTGGCATGAATATGTGTACACAGTAAGTTATGGCTGAAATAAACTGTGTACATAATCACATTTGTTTATAAACTTGGCGGAGAGATTCACGAATAGGAAAGTAACGAAACAACAAAGTAAGCAAATCGAAGTGTTCTCGGAATTAACGAGAGAAAACCAAACAAAAGAAACGTAAACAAGATTACACGAGTGACCGGAGGCTGTTTTCTAGATAAAGGGCAGGGCACAACATACATATTACATAAAATGGTACCTAATCCAACTAGATGGTAATCGGCGATTGTCCTTTATTTTAGGAGGGGTCGGTACTCGGTTCTCCGTAAGATATCTACATCATATTTTTTTACTTATTTTCAATGGACTGGATGACTCGGGTCCATTTGTGGGGATGAGCTGCATAATTTACTTACACCATTTTCGTATTTTACAAGAGGGCTGTTTACAGAATGGTTTCCAGGGATTTATACAACTTTTTCTTGCTATCTAGCATGAGATTTTTGTCTTTCTCCTTATGTGCGTCGCGATTCCGAACAGCCGGTAGATTTGAGATTTCAAAGTGATCCTAAAAATGTTTACTGAATAAATGAATATTGAATTCAATATTCTTATCGAATTGCAGTTTGATTCATTCAATTGAACTGCAATTTTGCCTCGATATAGCATGCTTGCCGAAAGAACTTCTTCGCCATTACTTATGTTATTTCAGTAAATATCATTTTTATCAATTATAGTTTTTTTATTTTGTAAATTCGATATACGGTGAAGTTTGTTAAATGTATATAGTGTACGCCAAGCTTTATTTTCCAATGAACTTTCACACGCGACGCGACGTCCAGTGATTGCCGCTTGCCGTTATTGTTTGAGCAAACATTTTAGTTGCTTGCGTTTTGAAAGTCAATTTTCTACATGCATTTACACATACACTATACTTTATGCACATTCTGTGTCAAGTTTATTTTTATTTGTTACATTGAGCGTTACATTTTAAGAGGGCCCGGAGTATATCGCTAAAAACTAGTTTGTCGTTTATTTTAAAATGGCATGTCCGATTCAATATACGACGGGAAAGCGCTTGGCCTTCATCTAACCAAGTTATGATAAGGCCAAAGGTGGAAGCGCACTTTACCCGGAATCCTCAACATACTGAGGAACTGGCTATCAAACTTATGCCGAAACCCAACAATTTAGAATAGTTGATATCGATACAGACTTAGATAAGATGGTAGTAGCTAGCCAGGCGGACTAACATCAACTTATAATTGGATAGGGATATTCAAAAGAGTACATAATCAATAATTTTGTAAATCCTCTCTTTCGATTTGATAATGTTTTTAGAAAAAGTAAATCGACGCAAACCTAGATATCCTCATATAATTACATCTGCAAAATTTTATTTGAATGAGACAAGCAATAGGAAAACGTACTACTGGGCTTATGAGTGTGTTCGGCGCGGAGCAGCAATATAGAAGTTATCAAAGGGTAATCGTTAGTCAATTTATACAATCACTTTACTTTATTCCGACTGATAACATGATTATTTCATTTTTTTCCTGGACATATCCCAACTCATTTCGCTAGAAGTCAACTGGCTATCGCAAATCGATTTCTCAGCACTGCCTGATTAGTCCGAGGGTTTTAGCAGAGCGCCTACGTAGGTAGACCTGACTAATGCACGCCATCGGTTATTATTTGCCGTAGGGAACTTATACTTAGGTACCCGTGGAACAGGTTTCAGGTTATCTGAGACGCCAAAGCAAGAGTTGCTAGTTTGTAAATGTGTGCTAGTTATCACCATCATCATTCACGGCCTGGATTTCGTATGCTTCAAGTAAACCAAGGTACCAGAACCAGATTACCACTCATGTGGTGGGTGTACCAACTCCATTCAAATTGTGTGTGATAGCATCTCCATAGAGAACAACTGTCAGCAAAGTAGCTATTTTCTCACGCCTTTGGGCTCAGCTATTTATTATGCTTAAATTCGCTTTAAATATCAATAGACTGTGATAATGAATTTCAAATCTTTTAATAAAAAAATAATTTTATATTTAGATCTACTGTTGCTATGGGTGTACAAAAAAAAAGAGATTAATAAATATATTATGTAATATATATAAGATAAAGTAAATGATAACCTACTCACTAAATATATATAGTCTAGCTATACACATATATGTAATTTAATAGCTGTGCTATTACATAAGTAATAACTTATTATCTTATAATCGCATGTCACAGAATAATATTTAGATCAACAAATTTATCAGATCTATATTGATTATTTCCTTATAGCTTTAATAAAACGTTTTCTAATGTCCCGATCGAATATAAGCTTGTAACAAATCGAGAAAGTCGCCTGGAGCCATTGGAGCAATAACTACCGCGATGGGCATTTAAATTAGAGATTACTATTGTATAATTAAATATGTCGTATTAAATGATGTTTATAAAAAGCCGACAGCGCCGAAAGCATGTAAGAAATATTTTTTATGGAACAAAAGCTATAGTGGTTTTGAGAAGAACTTTTGTAAATGTACTTACCGCATAGAGCGGTTACAAAGGCGTCCCGTGGATGTTGGAAGATGCAACAAAGGAATTTCAACGGTAGATAGGTGGCAGTATCTACCAGAACATTATCGTCACTATGCGATGATCAACCCGCCTGCCATGCGTGGTGACCAAGACAAAAAACCCCTTTACCCTTGGAGATATAAAGCCAGAAGTTTATTAAGCTTTGATAGTGATAAAAGCTTTGTCCAAGACAAAGTCATTTGATTTTTATACAGTAAGATTTTTTAGGATTCCAAATCTACTGTTCGGAATTGCGACCAGCGCATAAGGAAAGGACTAGACCCTCGAGTTGTTTTTTATGATATATTACAATAGCATTAATACAAATTACAATATATTCAATGGAGCGAATTCATTAATTTATTTTTATCTTCTTGGTAATCTGAAATTGTATAAAAAGCTTTTCTATGTTAGCCTTTGTTTTGTTGAAAACTAGCTTCCATACCTACACAGAAAATACCTCTAAATACACACATCAAAGAAGTCTAAGCAACACCTATTATTTTCTTATAAACTGTAGAAGTCAACAGTTAGGGTCATAAGTACTTACCCATAGCTGGGTACGGTCTGCTGGTATGGCGCGCCGTCTTCACACAATATTTGCCCAAGCCAGTCTTTTCCCACGGACCCTCGACCCAGCGATCAGTGAGTGTCAATACATTGTTTATTATAACAATTTTGTTATGAGTACGTGCTCAACTTACTAGTTGAGCTACAGGATATCTGTTTTTTTATTATCGACGAAGAAGCGTCATCGTTCATCTCTTATTGTCATGTTATGATAAGGTCAAAGGTGACAGCGCACTTCACTTCGAATCCTCAACAGACTGAGGAACTGGCTATCTCAGGTATATATCTAAATACCTGAACAAAACAATTTATATTTGTTGTTATGGCGACAGACTTAGGCAGGATGATGGTAGGACTTAAAACTAGCCCAACCTTCAACCAAACCAAGCACAAATTTGACCCCCTGGGAACCACTAGACCAGAGAGTCGGTTAAAACTTACATGATATAATAGTGGCGATCCAAATTATTTAATTTACCGGTGTTACTCAAAGGTTAATGCATTCTGCAGACTTGCCAGCTAATAATATATTTGCGTAAATAAAACTTAATATAAATGAAAAAGGTAGGAATCCTCAGAAAGTTTAATTTTACCGTTATCGTAGTATTAGTATTGTTGACAAATATTCAGATGTGTGCTGCTATTTCCATGTATGGGGGGCATATTATTTTGCCTAAGCCAGCAGCAATATTATAATTATTTTTAGAGGCTAAAAAGTTACTTATCTAAATCCAAAGGCAATTTGTTATTTACTATGTAAATGTAATGTTATATGAATTTATTCTGTTATGTATATATAATCACTGAAATTTCATATTCAACTTTAAGTGGACCAATCTTTCGCAAGAACTCAAAAGAGGCTGCGACGAAAATACGACTTCAGTCTGTACCGTACCGCCATTCCTTTGCTTCGAATTTAAAATTAGAACAGCATTATGAGTGAACTCGCGATTCGGGTCAGCGTCATCTCAGCGCATATGCAGAACATGCGCATAATCAGGTTGCATGCCAATAGAGAGGTCATTACAAGCTATTATTGTCATGTGTAACGTAACGTAACAGTAACGTAATTGTAAAACGCTGTGTGTATCGTTGTTAAACATCGGACATATAGTTATTGCGGCACTGCTTGGTAATTATATTTTCCCACATTTAAATTCTAACACTTCTCATATATAGCAATTTTACACTGACAAAAAACAGTTGTTATAATATACCGACTTTGTAGGTCAAGAGCCCTGATTTAGAACAGCGCTAGTTGTGTGTTGTGTCACATTCAGATCTAAAAATATTCGGCCTTGATGGCAATAGCAACAACATAGTCGCAGGAAGCGTCAATTGTCGGAATGTTCGGTGTTAGTCGCGGACCTATCGGCCATTGGACGGCTTGGGAACTGGGCCACTGTGCCATGTCAACGACCGACTGAGGAGGATCGAGCTAGATATAGAATAATCCGAAATAAGATCATAGACGACGAAATATGACAAGATTGCGAGCCGTACTCAGACATTTTACACAGATTTTTACTATGATAAGTCTTAATCCTATCCTTGTCTGAAGATTATCAATGACGTAATAAATTGAACAAAAGAATTTGTACACATTTTGTAAATGCAAAATGTTGTCGGGATCTTTATTATTACAAAGACGACACTCGTGCTTTCAATATCAAAGATTAATGCGCTTAAGAAATATAAAGCCGCGTTGCCGAGTGTACCATAAATCATACAGCATGATATGACATTACAGCCAATTAGCGGATGTTTTGTGGCCATGCAGCGCTCAATAATACAAGACAAACCCTTATAAGGACCGCCTCCATATCGGGAAATTTAAACTGATTGGTTGCAGACATGACTGAACAATAAGGCTCTTCCTGAAACTGAATAATATAGACAGTTTCTCCGTCTAATTGGGCCCTAACTTGGATATTTGCTATCCGGGGACACTTTTCGCTTTTGGAGTAGAATCCGATAGGACATAAAATGCTTTCAGTGGTCGTTGTCGTACAACCGATGTTTTCCAACTTTGGTAATGCTCTTTCTTTCGCATCCGCAACGCTACTCCGACTTATCGTCTGCGGTCTAAAACTTTTGTAGAGACGCATCAATCACCGGTTGGGAACAAGCATTGTCGCTTACCGAAATCTACCGCAAAGCTTGTCGGTCACGTGTTCTGCTTACCATAACAATGGCAGGTACATTCTGTGCCCTCTGCTGCGAGCTCCGGTGCCATCCTCTATAATTTATGGAAATGACCGCAAACAAAAACTTGACAAAGGTGTCTACTCGAAATTAAGTAGATGGGCCGTGTAGCGTGTTCGTGTTTTCTATTGTCTGTCCTTTGTTCAAGATGAATGGTAATCGTAAATATCATCCCTTGGCACGATTGTGCTATACTTTTATTGGTGTTTAGATGAATGGGTTTAGTTTTTTTCATATTAATGAATGTGTTTTTTTTTTAAGTCAAACCTTTTGAAAACAGTTTGATCAAATAATATAAGTACCTACCGCCGCCTAAACAAATTAATGTTTATCTCACTTTCTCTTATTTTGCATATCCTTAAATCCTTGTTGGGCAGTACCTAGCTATGCTAAGTGCCCTGGCTTTGCTTTGTCGCCAGATAGCGCTACCGCGGCCAGCTAATTGGACACGATTTATTGCTTTGCGAGGATACCGGTATCTTTAATTAATAGAACAAGAAAATCATTAACACATACTTAGCACATTGTTTTTAAAATTTTCGTAATAAATGCCAATTTCTTTGCCATTAAAGGTAGATGTAGAATCAATACTATAGAGATATCAGTTGCATTGCAAATGAAATAATGTTTCAGATGTTTTACTTAACTGTTGTATCTTCGGTTTTATAAACTCAAATAAAAAAATAAGATCGAGATTTCCTTCACCTACTCAGCTTTCTGTTGGTTACGAAAGACTCGCCCACGTCTGAATTTCGAAAACAGTTCGCTATCGAAAAATAGAAAGTAATAAATAGCTGAAGGGCCTATCTGGGTTAACTATCGGGGAACTACTCCGTCAATGGGATTCGTGCTTTGCGTATTTCATCTGTATTTATAAATACCATCGCTTATTTACTTCCTTTGCTTGGTCTAATTTGGTTGGCAATGCGTCTGACTACAGAGGCACGATCAAGCGTATCAAAAATAGGCTCTCTTGTAGGTTCTCATCTCGCCTTAATCCTCAATCTAAGATCTCGCTCTCTTTTTTGTTAGTATTTGTTAAAAGGTCAACGGTAAAGGGTAAACATATAATACTAGACCAATCTCCTCTTTAGGAACCTCAGTAGTAAGTTCCTACTAACTGTATAAAAGTAATAATACAACAAGATTATTTATTTTCTCGATTTTCTAGAAACAGGCTACTATTAACAAGCCTCACAGCTTAGTTGGTCTGCTTTGCCTTCTGCGCCGTAGGCCGTGGGTTCGATTCCCTCCCGGAACAAACATTTGTGTAATAAAAATAGACGTATGTTCTGTATTTGGGTGTAAGTATATTATTACAAAAAAAGGTACACAAGTAAAGTTTTCGTAATCAAGTGTTCACATTACAAGCTTTGCTCTTTTGGGACTAGAAGGCGACGTGTAAAATTAATGTTATGTGTATTCATTTCATCGTCTCAGATACGATTGAGCTACAACACAACATTAATCTGTAGGTACCAATGTATAAATAACTGATGCTCATATGCTAATATATAGATGATCATATCTCTATACCATGTAAAAGTATTTGCATACAATTGCAGCACCCTTACCTTGAAAGCAAACCATCAATCATTTTATGATCCGCTGTGATAAAATTCATCCATAAAATTGAAGCAACATAAATAATTCATGTTTGCAAATCTTCAATACTGTATGTGAAATTGGTACTCAAGCTTTTAATTTTATTTGTTATCAAATCCATAGTCAAGAATACGACCGCCAAGCGTTTGTTTTTTTTATCAATAATCCCGCTTCGGCTAGGGATGGCCCTTGCAAGCTGATAGTAAAGCCTGTGTATTGAGGAAGGTTATTCCAAAAATGGTTATGAAATAACCTTCCTCAATACACAGGCTATATAGCAACACATGTTCTGTAATCGGACCAGAAGTTCTTGAGGTTAGCGCTCACCTACATTCAAAGCCAGTTCCTCAGTCTGTTGAGGATTCCAGGTTAAATGCGCTTCCACCTTCATCGATCTTACCATAACTTGATACCAGGTGAAATGAAGGATATGGGGCTTCTTCGTCGTAATATAAAAAAAAAACAAATTACCAACATGAGCTTTCCTAAAGATATTAGAAATAACAATAAGTTCCATAAATAAAAGCAGTATCGCATTTATATAGTCACATATATAGGAAAAATGCAACAAAATTGTTGGTTTTCACAATATTTGTATTTACCCTTAGATATTCCCCTAGTTATACCTTAACAAGAAGTCCACGCCTCAAATGCCACCTTGATATTTCGGGAGCTAGCGCTAAATGTCAGCGACACCATGATTCAGTAAGCTTTGTTGTCTTGCCAGTGTCTAGACAATAATGATAAGTTAGCTTGCAGAGTAGTCAGGATCTCATTGGTTAGCTGCAATTCAGTAAAATCACGAGAAGTATACAAATGAAATCTAAGGAGATCTTGGACCTCAATATGCCTCAATAAGATAGAACCCATAAATAGAAAACAAAGAATATGTGATATGACAACTTTACATTAATCCTATTATCAAACTATCGCCGTGTTCGATACTAGACAGTAGCTCTGATTGACCAATCATCAATGTGCCTATGTAGAGTAGAGTTCGAATGCAATTAAAATCATTTACTTTCTTCAATAGAATACAATACAGTATTTCGTAAACAGATAGGAATTAGGTCCCTATAGATGATGCAAACAGTTCCAATATCCTTGCACCGTTGTAAATGCCTACCTACCTTACCTACGTAAGTACGTATTTCAGAAATACATTAGGGTATCTAGTTGTGTATTCTGTAGAGGCAACAAACAAGAAAAAACTGAATTTGAATTGAAACTTTCTTCCCATTCCGTACAGTGGCGGACAGTGATTGGATGAGAACGACGAAAATCGGGCTCGGTGGCGCACCTTGAGAGAAACCTATTTCCATCTGCGAACTGAGATAGGTTGATGATTATGTAAAATGTCGGTAGAGAGGCAGTTAAGTCGAGGTTGACCCCTGACTCGCGGCCTTATTCCGTACACAGGGTAGTGCGCCAGATTACGACGTACGTGCATCTTTTACTTAGATGTTAATCACAGTTCTTTTTATGGCAACATTACCGACCGGCGACTGTTTTGATGTCCGACACAAAGAGTGTGTATGCAGAAATGGTCTTTTGGATAGAACATCAGAAGAGACAGCGCGATGCGGCAAATTAAAGATAGGAAAGGTGTGCGCTGATGTTACTTCGACTCTGTAAGATTGATACAAGACAGGAAACCACATAGAAACAAATTAGAGAGGCTGGTCTCAAGTTACATTGGGCGTTTATCTAAATATCTGAAATAATCATGAAGTAGACTGACTCACAGACAAAAAACGCCAACCCAAACGGAAGGTCCTAGAAACTTAAAAAAAAAAAATTCTTCATTATCTATGCAAGACCTTTTTAAACGTAACATTACAGTCCGTCGGTTGTTTTGATGTCATAAATAGCAAAGTTCGTGCCCGTCAAATTATAAAGAAAAACCGTGTCAGTTCCTGGTTAAAATAACGCGTGATGCAATATGACTGGCGTGTTTATCCGTGGCGGATTATTTTAACCTGACGGTACATATTTGGAATGTTATTTTCTCTCAATTAATCTCTCGCGCGCCGGGTGTTGCGCATCCTACGTTTCAATTAAAAAAACGTATAAGTCAAATAAAGTTGAGTGCGTCCCTTTAACAATGAATCACGATGTGAGAAAAGAGGCAATTACTCTCATTAAGAGCCCTGCACATGAGTCACGGTACATCGGGCATGGGGTGCTTCTTTAGCACGTTTTATGGTAACACATTCTTGAAAATCTGTTTGGAATGCGTGGGAAATGGGCTCAGTTCAAACTCTACCGAAAACTTTAAAAACTGTTTTAATTGTTTTTTTTTTACATGAAATGGACACTCTTGTCAAGAAAACTTGCAATGGCAAAATGGAAATGGCATATACTTATATTCTACAATATCTGATATTGTAAAATTTCAAGTTTCAACCATATTAATGCAAACAAATGTTTAATGACACAGAAATTAACATCCTGCGACGGGACTCAAGCCCGCGTTTTTGTCGAAAGCTGGAAACGCTCTACCAATATTGAGCTACAAGAGTACTGATTCAGACGGGACCTGCGCATTTTTGCGTTATCACATATATTGAAGTTCCGTACCCAAAAGGTGCCAACGTGAGCATCGGTTGTCGGTCCCTCATCTGTCCGTGTCTCTATCAACAGGCTGTATCACATGAACCGTAATAGGTATAGGTTACAATAATTATTTTCATAGAGTGTGTATTTAAATTCCGATAAATTTTGATACACCAAGTGTAAACACATTGTATAAAATAAAATTATACGTGTAGTTCACACAAAGGGATCTCTTTATCTATCTGGAAAATTTTATAACATATCAACCTCCACCTATTGTACTTACTTAATTATTTAATTGCATTGAATCAGAAGAAAAATATTTTGATGGTCTCAAAACCAGTGGTTATTAACTAAAATACTACCGGAAATAAATAGTGAACAGACAAACATTCGCCTCTAACGACAACAGTAAACAACGCATTGTTTATTTCGACTGGCAACTCTGAAACTATCTCAGAACACCGAAGTGGGTGGTCGACAGCCATTTCACACAATTCGGAATAACGGGACACGTAGTACATTTTAGCTCTGACAGACTTGCTGATGATAATTGACTTAACGTTCACAATTCATAATTAATTTATTGCGTAATATGGGTAGGTTCACAATTTGGTTAAGAAAAATATAATCTATAGAAGTGAGGTATTCCAAAGTATATCCACATAGCGCACCCGTTTTGGTGCGCTTTATTCAGTAGATATAAAAGTTATCTTGTTATTCTTCATTGCGCACCAATGATAATGTAGGGTAGTTATGGGGTTGTTTTTCATCTAATTAATAACCTATATGTGGAAAGTTATAATTGGCCTTTAGCTGACATGTACGCAGCATTTGTGTACCTAGCTGTAAGTTTTTTAGTACAATATTTGGCCCAACTCTTTTTATTTTCTTATTTTTTTTATAGAACAACAGCGGGAATCGTTTCAAATCACTACACTACGTCTAACTTCTCAGAACCAAACGAATTGTTACTCAGTAATTTTATCACAGTACCTACATGAAATCAAACAAATTCAACATAATTTACGAACCTTGATCGTAAGAAGTAGTCAGATAACCCGTATTAGAATCAATGGTTATCGCCTACTCAGAGGTATTATTAGTGGGTCAAGTCAAGGTACATGTGCCCTTCACCTCTTGAAGGTATGATTTGTAGTATTTGTATGACTTACGTGTTATGGGACGCACAATTATAAATACAATTGTACACAGAATTATAAATAGAAAAGGATATTTAAAAACTTAAAAGTTAGTATCTTAATATAAAATGGACGTGTAACTAGTGACTGACTGATAATTAACGCACAGCCCAAACTAATGTCCTAGATAATTGTCATTTTTAGGATTTCCTGTTGTAGTGTGTAAGGATGCAACGAGAAAGATTTTTTTAACGTTTCCGCGAAATTACGGGATTGTAGACTTGCGTGTTCACTAGTCTCCGTTAAAATAAAAATAAAACACTAGACTCACGACTTATTCCCCTTCAAATATTCACGTCTGATCACTACTCAGAGCGTGGATCGTGGTACCCCCTAGTAGGTGATCCTCATAAAATCTGACTACCGTCAGAGGCACGTCTAAACTTAGACTCCGTTACCTTACTTAAATAATAAGTAAGTACCAGCTGATATTAGAAGTATTCAAACCATTTGGTACTTGACCGGAAATACTTGAACTGGTAGCTGCGCGCTTGTGCACTTGAGATTAGACTAACACCTTAAATAGTTCTAATCTTAGTGGCTTTTAAGTTATTTGATCTACCCACTTGAAAGATGAAGCAACCACAGGCTGTAACTGGCAGATAAGAATAACCAGAAGGATAAACCAGGAGTCTTATGGCACCAGTGGTTATTTTTATTGCTAGTTGTATTAACTTTTTTTACTAAAGATAAGACAGTAAAAGGCCGTCTCATTTGTAAGTCACCATATTTAATCCCATAAAAATAAAAGAGATGAAAATCTTCGCTTATTTCCGGACTAGTTCCGCGTAAAGGCTTATGTTTTTCAGTCTCCTAAGCTTACGACGAATTAGTGGTATGTGTGCTAAGACACAGTATTTTTCTAATGTTAGCCAGTAAAGGCCATGCAATTTCGAAGCCAGCCTGAAAGTGTTGCAAACTGCACCGGACTGCCCGGGACTGCCCCGGCCGGTCTAAATAACGAGAACTCGTAAAGGGAACGTTTATGGGGTCGTTCTCACCGATCTGGAGTCGAGCATTTGCACGGAATATCAATAGGAACCTTATAAGAAACCAATTGAGGGATATTGGTTTGCATTGAATTTGTGCTAGCAATCGAACGTCTGTTGGACTTTATTTACTGGCACGAAACACGCGTATCTCTTGGTTAGTATAATTGAAACTATTAGTTTATATACAAGAATAGATGTTGAGGATTCCGAGTGAAGTGCGCTTCCACGTCGTACAAAAAAAAATACAAGAACAAAAAACAAATTACAGTAAATTACAACCAGTTTGAAAATTAGATAGATACCAAACCCAGCATAATTGAATGCCATGGATCATGCACGGTGGAGAGAGTTGAAGCAACAAAAAGTATTGTAGGTGATCTGCCAACATCGTCAGTGACCACTCAATAGGTATAAAATTTCCTAGAATGCAAGCTACGCGTATGCAGGTTATTAGACGAATGATGAACAAAGCAACCTCAGCAGGTAAAATAACCTCGTACCTTAATAGATACGAGGTTATTTCACCTGTTTTTTTTTATTTTAACACTAATGTGTTGAATCATAAACAAGATAAAGAAAATCTCAGCAATACATGTGATACAGTGATGTGACATTGTTCGCAGCGTGTATCTCATCTACATATTCCATTACGTTTGTACTAGCCGAGCTAGCGTATGTGGCGCCATTGATAACTCAGGCACAGAAATGTTCAATCAAAATAACTATTACATTTTTGTCTCATCATCACTGAGTTTAATGATCTTTGAAAGCTTTACTGTACGATTAAGCCCTGTCTGTAGATTTATATTTAATTAAATGTAAGATTGAATGAAAAGCAGAAACTGCAGTGTAGATTATTGATTGAATTTGTTGTTTCTTTCACGTTCTACGTATGCAATTACAATTGCATTACTACAAGCAATTGACCAAAAACTATCCATTAAATGCCATTTTTTCAGTTGAGATATTATTCTTGGTTCCGATGCCCAACAAGATTTTCTGTCATAGACTAATAGCTCGTAAACTTGTAGAAAAGTGTTCGCCTACACACATTCTCCATATTATGTCCGTAGTTCGAATATAACGACCCACCTTTGACACGTGTTGAAATCGAAAACTGGAACTTACCTGCAAAGAAACACAATTTATTAGAAAACACAATTTGAGATTCGGAAAAAAATTATGTTCAAGATCTATTGTGGTGGCGCTCGAGTTGCTCTCGATAGGGCACAGGTTTTAATTTATATCCCATAAGCATTGATTCAGTTACAATAAAGCACACTTGCTTATATAATTTGAGGGTTTGGCGATACGTACTTACATAGTTACAGTTTTAACCATCGAGTCACCATATTTAACAAACTCTAACATAACCTTAAACGCGGAAGAGGGGCGTGATCTCAGTTTATCCACAGCTGATTAAATGTTTTTTTTTTCTGAAATGAAATCTTGAATTCAGAATCAGTCAGTACACTCAACCATCACAACACTAACAAGTGTTCAATCAAACAACTTGCCGCATGCGAGCAGTAATTTGGCTAATGATCAACAGTTTACAGTCTTCTAATTAACTTGACCTAGGTATCGGAAAAGTAGAGTGCTTTGTAGTAATTATCACGCGGGGAGAGCTCAAGCAAACCGTAACTAGCTCTCTACTTTAAGAACAATATTGTAGACACTAATCAAAATCAAAATCAATAAACGTACTAAGTAAGGTTTTTAAAATTCATTTTGAATTATCAAGTCTAAGGCCTCATGTTCCATTAAAGTAAAGTTACCATGATACAATTGTCAGTATTTAATTAAATCTTGACCTTTTCTGAAACACGGGGCTTCATTTTTATTTACATAGCCCTGAAATTAATGAACCATGCAATAACTCCGTGGTTTTCACTACAGATACCGCGAATATTACTATTCATAACATTATCTGACCTGAGCTATACCTGTTGTTCTTCAATTCATAGTTCCTCCCATTTCCTCCCACAAGAACCCTTTCCTCCCACAGGCTAAACGTTTTTACCTACTAAAAACGATTTAACAACCATCAGTCAACTAACAAGATTGACGAGCTCCTCTCGCTCATAGCTCTCTGATATTAGTTAGCCCTTCCAATAGAATCTAAAGTGTTTTGCCGCTTATCACACAACTATTAATTTCAGTCAAATAGCCCACGCCTACGTGTGTATCTAACGTTACGGCATAAATATAATTATAATAATAGATTTAAATTTAATAATAACTAAGGTTCGAGAGATTCAATCGTGTGGGTAAACAGCGTAATTGTAGCAATCAATGTCCACACTAGACTGATAGCGGATCCGAAAACCTCCGATCTTATAGAACCTTTTTCTGTTGATATAAAGCTCGTATTCGATCAATGGACCAGCTCTTTCTTGAATGTTGGACGAGTAGATAAGATGGATACCTGCGGGATGTATCTGATTGAAATCGTTTTAATAAAACTTGTGTGTTGTTTTTGTTGCAATGTGTTTTTAGGAATAAGACAATTGCCTCGTGTCATTAATGCGGCAAAAATGTAAAAATGATAATTTCAAATTCCAGTAGACTTGATATAATTCAATTAATAACCTAGTAGTTCTTATCTACTCAAACTAAAAACTCTTATAAACTACAAAAACTACAAACTCTTATTATAGAACTACAGGTGCATAAAGCCCACCGTACGTAATCTTTACTCCACGATTCTATCAAATTACGGTAGCATCAAATAGTTGCCCTCAAAACCCAGACTCGTCCATACATCCGTTGTCAGATTATAGTTTTTTTTTATCGAACACCCATCGCTTTATGTTATGAACTCCGTAATAAGGCAGGCGGGATGAAAGACAGCTTTTATGAGTTCCTTGGTGTAGAATTACACTACGTTTATTTATATCCTAGTACAAGAAATTTAAATATTTATCCAACAGTTATACGACTACTCAAATAAATCAGAGCGTGTGAATAATTTTAACGCTGGTATATAAATCTTAAATCTAAAAGACATTCAATTTCTAGGTTCGATGGAAATTTCCTAGAATCGTTTGAATTATATATAATCAAATCTTACAATTTAACTTTGGATCCTTAAAAATGATTTTGTGCTAAAGACACCACTGCAAATTTTTTTTGTTGATCAAGAATTGACATAATGGCATGACATATGACAAAATTCTCGAGTCTTCAACGAGTAATTGAAGAAATATCAAAGCTTTAACTAACTACTTATGTTTATGGGTACTGAGTGCTCATATTTACAATACTGTTTACATTCACACTTCTAAAACTTCTAAAGCACAATACTTGAACTCTAGTTTTCAATCACTTGGTGTTTACCTTACTATATAACCGTGGAACAATAACAAATATTCACCTGAAAAATATATTCTGAATGACGTCATGAGGCCAATGAACTTCGAGTGCTTGTAAAACTTACGAGCGAATTTCACAGTCAAAACAAACTAAGCAATCTCAAAGAAAAACCGACCGAAAGTATTTTCGGTAAGAGTTTATGTTTCTGTGAATTACGGTGTTTACCATCGGGTAGTTTCTCTTCTTTTCCTGTTAGTTGAGAAGTTGGAAGTTCATTATTTACTACAGACTTGGCAAGTTTATCTGCATCTCGGTATTGTGTCTTAGATGTTTGGAGTGGATTCATTCATCTTGGTGATATATCGCCCACGTCACTGTTCAGTCATTTGGAAGCTGTCCCAAGCTGTAGGTAGTCGTGTTGCGGCAATCAGTGGCTACTCTCTAACTACTTCATTCATATATAACTATAAATACTGTTATTTATCTATTAAGAAACTATAAAATAAACTGGTCTGGAACAGTTGAGTTACCTATAGGCCGTTTGTAACGGTCCTTAGGTAATCTGACTGATTCCTTTGTACATAATTAGTTTAATAGTACTTTTTATTGAATAAATGAATAATAATAAAATAAGTAGAGTGTGATTCACTTCTTGGTGGGCTATGACGAGTACAGATAGAGAGGGAGTCTCTGATGCTAAAAGTGAGCGTATATACACATATATAGCTCAATAAGCGTTTTTTTGAAATTTATATGAGAATAAATGTCTTAAACCGTAAACCGTAGATGTTGAACCCAGTTCCGACGCGTAAATTTTGCAGACACGTATTATACATCGGTGATTTAGTAATTTTTAGTAACTGAATGTTTTAGTAAATACGGTTCTGCGGCGGGCTCTGCGTTGACATTTTTACATGCATACTATCAAACACCCGGGAATTCGTTGGCGTATGCCCGTGGGAATTTCCCAAAATCCTTTTTAGTGCACTCCACGAAAGTTATCTACTCTTTCTCTTGGGCTGTGCGTCGACTTTTTAAATGTTATATCTCGCCGAACATGTTTCCGAAATTGCCAAATCCAAGAAACTGTCAATAACAGAATGAAGTGTAAAATGAAGCAGTCAACTCAACCGTAACACCTCGGCTCGAAATGTAATTGAGTAATTTGTTATGATTTGCAGAACATGCCGTGCCTTGTCTGGCGGCTGGGCTTCAATGTCCATGTATGTATCACACTGAATCATAAAGCAGTCATTTTCAAATTTACATCTCATTGAATGTTTTCGTTCGAAATGAGAACACGACTGTTCATTTCTTTATTTCTGATCCGGTATTTTAAGGAGCATGGTAATGTTACATTCAAGTATCGCGTGTCATCCATTCCTGGTATAACCACTGTGCAGCGTTTTGGGGAATATCTATGCATGTTAATTAACGTGCTTTTTGCAACGGGCTTAGGGACTTAGGTGCGTCGAGGTAATCATATTAAATCTTTAAGATTTGTAACCACATTAAGCTATGGGATGGACTCTCGTCTATTTCTCGTCGTTTCATAAACTCTTTCACAGGTGGTTGCGAAACTTAGTTGTCAACGCGGTGCAAGGGGACTAGTAAATGGTTAAACAGGAAACACTCGGAGTTATTGCTAGGGGCTACAATTTACATTTACAAAATCCTTCAGCGAAACCAAGTTGAGAAACAAAGCTACCCTGAATTCGTTTGATACCTAGTCGTGCAGTCACACATCGATATAATCTATTAGTTTATTCCACTCTCATTAAATTAACCCTTCGCCTCGTTATTTGCCCCCATACACCTATCAGTTAGTTGTCAATAAGACAATAATAAATGAATTGATCAATCTTATCGCAATAGCCTCCTAAATAGAATCGTAATGCACTATTGTTATTCAAAGACCAACGAACGAAACGTGAGATCGTTATCGTTGGCCGTAGTCAACTATATTGCGAACTTTAAGTTTTATGTGCTTTATGCCTCGGGAATACATCCTGTTTTATATGGTTACATTGAAACCGTTTTACATTTTAATGATATCTATGCAAGCTTAAGCAAAATTATTCTAATAAAAAAAAAAAATGTTCCCCACATCTCTTTTTTTATTGTACGACGGGGATATGCTTGGCATTCATCTCACCTGGTGTCAAGTTATGTTAAGGTCGAAGGTGGAAGCGCACTTCACCCGTTCACCTGGAATCCTCAACAAACTGAGGAAATGGATATCTTACTTATTAATGCCGGAACAAAACAATTTCGAATTGTTGTTATGGCGACAGACTTAGTTAAGATGGTAGTAAATTCCGACCATCAACCAAATTAAGCACGATATTATACTCCCCTGTGGATCGAACCCGGGGCCTCTGGATCTGATACGGGTGGGCGAACTACTACCCCACAAAAGCGGTTAAATGGTCTAGTGCCGAGAAAAGGTAACATAAAAAAAACAAACGGAGTACCTATCTTTAGAATTATTGATAATAAGGTATGCACTATAACACACTAGAACTCGCGGAGCTTTAGACTACTTTTAGAAAAATTAAATGAAGGTAAAGAACAAAAGAGGACAAGGTTTACTAAAGTAAACTTTGTAAAGTTTACTAAAATTCCGGCAATATAATTCAATTTTCGATCAAAAGATCACAAATGAGACATGAATGAAAATAATACCTGCTTAAGGCCATAAATTATACTTCATCATGTTTTATAATTGAATTTTCATGAGAGCTGTATTATCGGTAAACACCGGTAATGGCTGCTGACCACACATGTTGAATAATATTGTTTGGGCGGGCTCACACTGCCCGAGGTATCCGCCTAGCCGCGCCCATCCTTCAGGTACTTCACGTACATATTTTCAATATAATTAAAAAAACTTGCTCCTTGCGAGAAAGCAATCAACAAAACTGAATAAGAAGAGATAATTAATCAAAATACCTTGGGATACATTCTTCACTTTACCTTAATGCTTTTTACAAACAACTCAATTCAAATTGAAAAATTCGATGATTATTTTACATTAAAAATATTTTTTTTTATAAATCTGGTAAATTCTCGTTCGTCTTTAAACTTTTCCATGAATTTCTAAATAGGTGTTAGTCATAGATGATGAGTAGATGCTCCTTAATAGACCACCCAATTTCCAAATGTCACGGCTGTTTGTAAAGCACGCATGTTGTGGCACCATTGTGTATAATGCATTCAGACAGCTGCGCCGACGCACCGTTCAACTCATTTCGCGGATCGCTGCCTGCAGTTATTGCACTCAATTACCTATACTCATAATAGACGGTATCTAGTTGGTTCCTCAACACGGACATCTTACCACGAACAAAACATTATCCACGAAACCTCGTCAAAGGTTTTAAGAGTTGTGGAACTCTGGTATTTGACCTGATAAATAGTAAGGTAATAAAAAGTAGGTAGTAAGTCTAGATGTTACTCGAATTCTGCTTTTGATAATGATTTCGTAGTCTGAAGGGTTTGGAATGGGAATTACACTAAAATTGAGAAAATGACATATTGAATTGAGTGTAGTGCAACGGAAGTCAAATCCATAGTTCACAAGTTTCACTATTTTCAAATTTCGTGTTGAACAGCGGGTAAGAATCGTATTAAGACTAATGGAGTATGTGTCGAATAACCCAAGCCTACCGTGGGAGATTCGACGTACCCCATATCGCTCAGAAAATCACTTTTTCGATATCGTATTTTCGCCCACCTGATGTTAAAATAAATAAAAAAATAAAAATGTTTTATTTCCGAACAAAGATCCATAAAAGTGTTAGTAAAAGTACAAGTTGTGTAAAACATCATCCTAAAAAGTAGTTGTAACTAAAATTAAATGTTTGAACAAAATTAAATTAATCTTGAAGCATTTTGTTCCGAGCATGATCAGTAAAAGAGTAGCTAATATACCTGATCGCTCTCAGAACAAAACCCTTAAGTGCTTACCTGTAACGATGCCTTACTTCGTAAGTCTCATCCACAAAGAACATATCCTCAACTTGAGGTATAAAGTTGTTAAGCCTCGCGTGCCTGGAACTTTTGAAAGAGCTCTGGCGACCATACTCATCGCAAAAACACACCACTATATGGATAAAGTAGATTTGACGTTTCAAAATGATCCTAAAAATCTTAATGAATAAAAATATTTGACTTTGACTTTGACTTTGAAGTGCTATTTGGCTGCGATATTCTGTAAGGCGGAGGTACTTCCTGCTTTTCGGATCCAGAGGTCCCGGGTTCGATCCCCAGGGGGAGTACAATATTGTGCTTGGTTTGGTTGGTGGTAGGACTTTGTTTAAGTACGCCTGGCTATAGCTACCACCATCTTACCTAATTCTGTCGCCATAACAACATTTCTGAAATTGCTGTGTTCCGGCATTTAGATTAAAAAAAACAAATATTAAGAAAATTAAGAAATCATACTATGGCCTACCTCTTGTATCTACCCTTCACCTGCAACAGAGTAAACAGAGACATAATTGTCTCTATACCCACAAACTCCATCCGTGATATTCTGCACTAAACTTTCTTACATACTCGTAGGTAGGTGGTAAACAACATAACACACCTCTACTAGATTACATTGTACATATAGTAGAAACATAGGTAGACGTTTTATGAACCGTCAAAATAGTACGTGAATGTGCATTTTTTGTTACCGACAATGATTTCGGATGGCACGAAGCTCTTTGGAACAGATGAATCATATAATATGTTCCACATCTGATGGTGCTATGACGTCAGCACATTTGTTGGGGGTTCATTTGGTAATGATTTTATTTACATAACGACTTTTAAAATGTGAACTGTGGCATATAATACCAAACAGTTTAACGTAGCTTAGTTATTATATGTCTACAACCTAAGACATTAGTGGTATTCTGTCGGGATTTTTGGTACCGAATAGTGGCTCGCCTCAACTACAAACTACAACAAGAAACTAATCGGAGGAAAGTTCTGAAACTCAATAAATAATCTTGGACGTTGATTTCTGATAAATAAAACAAAAAATAATTTATAATATTTTGCTTAGATAAACCTACGTGAAGCTCATAAGGTATTGGTATATAATTATAACGTTGGATTCACGTTTGGGAAATGTCATTAGAGCTATCTATAATCGGTCGCACACAAGCACCCAATAGTATGTAGGTACAGAGTAATGTCAGTAAGTACCAGAGCACGTTTACTATGAACATTGAACGTTGTCGGATCCGAAACAATATGTTATGTTGTATGTACCTACTGAAAAATATGCAATCCAATAAAACAGATACATACGTCACATATCTATTTACTTTTGTAACACCGCTTATGCCATAAACGGTATTTTACATTCACAAATCAAATGTAGTGCATATACACCTATATAGTACGAAATATAATATGGTTGTTAATAGTTCAGTTCAAGTGTAAGCTTCCGCACTTCCCCGTCGTTGTCGTCGTAAAATAAACATACCCATACATATATATTTATTAAGTTGCAACAGCGAGTAAAAATCACAACATCTGAACTAATTTAAAGATAAGTAGCATGAAATGGAGTTTATCACCTTAATGTCATGTTTTATTGGATAACTTGGACACTGAAAAACTTTTACAACGAATTCCTTGGTCACGGACCATAGCTTGATCCTCTCAATATCTAAGATACTTCCCAATAGTTTAGTTTGGTCTTGTGTTACTCACCACATGTATTAATTACCATCGGATTGTAGTGGGCGTGTGAGAATGTCCACGCTTGTGTGTGGGACCCAAAGCTTAATTTAATTACATAGTATTGTTCGAAGAAGACAATGCTGCATAAAGTGAAATAGCTAAACATCTTGTTTGATAATTATATGACGTACACGTATGCAATGTACACCTGTGTAGACATTGGAGGTATAAAACTGATAACGAGTAGGGCTTTGAAATTTGAATACCGGTATTTTAGAGCAAAGTATCGATTAACGATTCAAAAGTATACTCAAATTTATCGAAAATAAAATACCTTTATTACCGAAATAGTACAGGTATTATCAGTACCGGTATCAACCCCTGACTACGTACACCTGTAGTTATATAGAAACATAATTCCAATCATCCCTTGCAGTAGCGTAGGTAGGCCGATAGCTATTTACTGGAAATACAAAATTCTGTCCCAAATAACGCAAACGATTCATCTTTTTTTTTTTTGTTTCTGTTTTAACTTACAATCTATAAAATTAAGAGAATTATGATAATTTAAAAAAGTATGTAAGAACCAGCAAATGTAAGTAAGCTAAAAGGGGTTTTCCCATAACTAAACGCTGGCAACGAACCCAAAACATCACTATTTCTAACTAAGTACGCAATCAAAGTTCATCGCTCTGTATCTTTGCGATGATCAACACAACACATGCTGATATATTATTTTATTTAGTTTTAACAGCCGTCATGTGACTAATGCTAATCCCACATTTATGTACTTATTGACACAGACTAAACGATAACACGAAACTTGCACGGGCAAGCCCAGGATGAGGTCTACGATGGAGCGAGCCCATCCGATGGTGACTCTTTTTTGATGAATGACATTAGAATCATTTTTTTTTATTCTACGACGAGGTAGCGCCTTAATTGGCCTTCATCTCACCTGCTTACAAGTTAAGCTACGTGAAGGCGCACTTCACCTGGAATCCTCAACAGTCTGAGAAACAGGCTTCCTTATGCCGGGACACAACAATTTTGAATTGTTGTTATCGCCAGATTTACAGCTTTATAGTCATGTTACACGAATAACAGCATCTCATTTGATCTTTTGAATACCTCATTACATTATATGAAACCGTTACATGACTGTCTGGCTAACAGTGTTGTCTACAACCGGATCTATCGATTATAAATCCATAAGTAAGATGTTTTCTCAAATGTTTTTTTCTTTCAAAATACGTATATCACCAATTGAACTGTTAAACACCAATGACAATGTTCTGCGAGTGAGAAAAGAGCGATTTTCACCAATCAAATCAGGATTACCAGGACAGCAGTGCGATCTTGACAGCAGAAGGCAATAGTGGTACTAAGCTATCGTGTGCATAAAAATACTTGAAGAGATTATGATGATGAAGACGATCAATAACTGGAACATGTCTAGTCGTACATTCATGAAGCACATGATTCATTCATAACTCCAGGCGATTCTCGAGCTAATGGAAATCATAAGAGCTCGGAAGGAATTTAAAAGTGTAATGACGGCTCTGTAGTATTTCTCTTACATTATAATTACCGGTTACAATTTTACTCGGACCGTTTTTTTTATATAGGACGACGGGAGGTGCTTGACCTGCATCTCACCTGATTTTTCAAGTTATGATAAGGCCGAAGGTGGAAGCGCACTTCACCCGAAATCCTCAACAAACTGAGGAACTGGCTATCTTACCTCTCAATGCCGGAACACAACAATTTTTAAGAAAACTAGTTTGTTGAACTAGGTGGACTTAAACTGTAGAACAGACTCACGACTTCTTCCCCTTTGAGGATTCACCTCTGACCACTACTTAGATCGTGGATCTTATGAGGACCACTTACTAGGGGGTAGTCAGAGGCACGTCCAAACTTACGTTCGACACCTGGACACGGATTGCAAGTAGCTAGTATTCAATACGGGACAGGTTGCAAGCCCATCGCGAATACTAGCCATTGACACATGTCATTCGGATTTTTGGTCCTAGGAACATGTCGGTTTCCTCACGATGTGACCTTCACCGCCAGAGCATGTGCATGTCTCAAATGCGCACATGAACTTCCGAAAAACTGAAGTCCATTGATGCACGACTGGATTTGAACCCACAACCTCCGGGTTGGAAGGCGGGCCCATACCCATTGGGCCACACAGCTCTCAGTAGAACAACTTGATTTATACCAGTCTTCTATGAAAATCGCATATTTTAATGAAACTTTTCACCATAAATCAAAGCACTCCTACATGCGTGCGACCTTGCTCCACGCCTACCGGTAGTTTTGCGTTTTACTACTGTTAAACAATATGGTGACATGCGAATTATTTACCTTACCTAATTAAAATATCGTTGTTTGTGACCGACCAGCACACACCCAAAACAAAATCAGAAGTCATAGAGGCTAATTTAATGATAACTTTTAATTTAAAGTATTACGAATGAGATATTATGATTTTGGTAATAGTTTTACGATACGGCAGGAACATTCAGAGCCGTTTACTAACATTCACAAGTCATTATTTTACATACATCATGGAAATGATTATGTTACACTCCTCTTTACAGATGTTGCCTGAAACACGCGATATGCTTGCACACGAACGGAAATTATACTCAGATAACTTGAAATGCTATTAGTGTTGTAAACCTACCGAAACCCAACAGAAAATATCAAGCTGACATTGTGATTTCCAATAGTTGGAAATGTTATTTAAACAAGTGTCATAATGAATATATAGACTCTTGGAGTCGATTCGACTTCTGGATTGTGTTCTCATTCTCACTTAAAATAGTCTTATTTTTTGGTTTTAAAAACGTTCAGCTGCGCAATTTTTTAAAAGCCCGCAGATAAATACAAATTTCGGTATAGGAAGTAGAATTGAGTCGTTATACGAGGTTTTTTGAGTTGACGACCAACGCGTCTCGAGAAATTTATAGAATTGTGTATGGGCCAGTTACTGTTAGTACCCGTTAACCATTTGAATTAGCTGGGTGTCAGCCAGTGACATTAACACGGTGCTAATCTAGTAATTACCTACTAACCTAGTTCCGTTACGTTCACCTTGCGATACATCATCTGTTATAGAGGTAAGTACTGCTGAAATTAATGCTACGCTGAGCACATTCTGCTTGTACAAATACCACACTTCAGAAACATTCAACACCAGCAAGTTTCGAGCGACGCACTAGACAGCCGACTATTACATGCGTAGACGAGATTGCTCTTGCCCTTATTTGGAACCAATAACGATGTTTTAATTCAAATCCCTTGCAATGTATATAATCTAGATTGATTTGAAGATAACGCAATATCTACGAAGATAGAGGCTGCAGGACAAACTTGCAAGAATGCCACTAGAAACTTCTGCTGGACGATAGCATAGCATAAACTAAACCTGTAGGTGGTATCTAAATATAGAGTTCCAAGGTACTTGTACGTTTTACTAGAGTACCTACAAGCAAAATAGGAAATATTCATGTACATGTATATTATGGCTCTTTAGTCAACTGAGGCTGCTCGAA
Source organism: Venusia cambrica (assembly GCA_951394065.1). NCBI lineage: Eukaryota > Metazoa > Arthropoda > Insecta > Lepidoptera > Geometridae > Venusia > Venusia cambrica. Next base: position 813,695 of record OX596056.1, read on the forward strand.
CTTATCCCGCGGGATCAGTTGACCTATGAATAATTTGAATCGGGCAACTGATTCCATTGCTAGGTACATATACGATTTAAATACACGTAAAAAAGTGTTTTCGACATAAAATTTACATTAAAAATGATTCGAATCCTGTTCCGGAAATATTGCCTTCTCAAAACTATCTTGAGGTGGTAACGAGTTCAATTGCTACGTTATATTTGACCTCGTTGCTAGGTTTGTTCGTTAATTTTAAGGTGGTCATTTACCTGATTGCTCGGAGAAGGTTATATGATCCCAATTAGAACAACAAGAGCCTACAACTGCAAGTAACAGGCCAAGGTGAAAGTTCTGATTAAGCGTAGTCTTCTCTTTGATTCGATGTACAACGTAAGCTATACAACTTACTTTAAACCACCAATTGTAGTTTTTTACGATATTTTTGTAAAGTAATTTGCATATTTGGTACTAACAGCTGTGTGGCCAAGTGGGTATTGGCCCGCCTTGCCATCCAGAGGTTTAGGGTTCAATCATCGTGCACCAATGAACTTTTCAGTTTTTCGGAAGCATATGTGCGAATTTGACACAAGCACTAGCTCTGAAAGTGAAGGTCACATCGTGAGGAAACCGGCATGTCCCTAGGACTAAAAATTGGATGACAAGTCGCTGGCGAGTATTCTGCTGAGCGGCGATAGGCTTACAACCTGTCAAGTATTGCATACTAGCTCTACCAAACCGTGGTCATGTGCCAAGCGTAAGTTTGGACGTGTTTCTGTCTACCTAGCAGGTGATCCTCGTAAGATTCACGCTCTGAGTAGTGATCAGAGGTGAATTTTTGAAGGGTAAAAGTCTTGAGTCTATTATCTAAAATTAAAAGTGAAATTATGACAAATAAAAATGTCTAACAATTTGCCGTTTAACAAAATCAGAACAAACTGCAATAAAGCAGAGATTTAAATCAACTGAAGTCTTTGATTTTAAATACTTCAATGAACAGTAGTCAAGGTTTGAGTTCAAACAACTACTCATCATAAAATCTAATCCGATCATAAAGAAAGCCACTTGGCACGGGCTGTAGCACACGTGCCATTGATTCGGCCTACTTTACCGACTTTTAAATAAAAAGACCCCATGCAATGCACACCAAACGTTCCTAAATAACAGATTGTACGGATAAACACACTATTGGTGACTTTTATCGCGAATATCAATTAGTTTCACCTGGTAGGTAGGCAAGTGTCAGATGTCACCTTATGAATTTAAATTGGTTCCAACGGTTTTGGTTTCTTATTATCCGGAGAGCATTATAATACATTTCATTGACAGCATTATAAACTCTATTTCATATTTTGCCTGGGGTTTTATATTTTCAAAATAGTTTTAGACAATAATCTTTCAAGGTTTCAAGGAATCAAGAAGTTTATTTTTTTCAGGCATTTGTTTTTACTAAGGGTACTTGCTTAATTTAGTACAGTGAAGCTTCTTGTGATTTAAACAAAAAAAAATCATACCTACCCAATTTCAATAACACTTTTTGACCATAAATAAAATATAAACATCAAATTATATACAACGTACCCGAAGATAATCTTCACATGATGTATCGTTTATCATATGAATCAAACTATAGTGTAAGGAAGGTATCAACGACATAAGGGCTACAACAAATATAGAAAAGAGTAGTAAAATAATAATCGTTTGGATCGATATCCGGTCGTAAAAATAGCAGTGAAACCGTGCACAAGCAACGCAGTAAGAACAGACATAAGAATACGAAATAGCTCGTTTAGAAGCGACTTAGAGTTAAACAACTGCATTTTGTGTGTTCATTTGATTTTGAATGTTGTTTAACATTTATCGGTCGAACGGTCCTCGTGGATGGTAGAGAACCAACGTGAGAAGCACACTTGATTCGATACTCTGTTGCAAGAAAAAATACAGCAACGGTTAGTCAGTGTCCACCATTGGACATCAGCTCAGCAGGAGGCTCCAAGTCGAGCGAAGACTAATGAGCTGTACTTTAAAATACATCGTGTATTTAAAAAAGTTAAATTTGCCACTTCATACTGCCTAAATGTATTAGGTACTAATAACAACATTTTTTTTTAAATATTAAGATTTTATTAATTGTTAATTGAATGTAATCTTCACGATTGAATTCAATTTACAATTCGACATTCAAAATTAAAAGACGTTGCTGATATTTTTCTTGTTTTGCTGTCAGTTTTCAGAGCCTTTAGAAACAGCGAGGAGTTTGGTGCAGAATATACCTCATTTTATTATTGGTATGTTGGCACAGTATAGCACCAAACAATACCGATGCAAAAAAAACAAAGAACCAGAAACACGCAACGTAATTTTCCATTGAATGGTTTATCAAACAAGCAAAGCGGCGGGAACATTTTATAATTCATTCTACCTTTTGTTTTGTCACTAATGCAAAACTATTGAATATATTATGGGTATGGAAACTACCATCACACCGTAACATGGCTTCACTTATATCTAACGCCAAAACAATGACCTAAAAAATCTACAGAGCCTACCGATAGTAGAGATCATATTTGTTACTTAAAGTCAGTAAATTAAAGTCCCCTTTGTCACTGAGATCCTGGGGGAAGCAGACCGAATTAACAGAATTATCAGCCCGAGCAGATGTCGCAAAGCCTTAGAGTAATAGGTACTACAGATATTGTAACTGCCTGTGAGTAAGTATAAGAGTTATTTACACACCAAAACAAAGATTAAAAATTGCATGTCTCAGAGTTGGTGCTACAAGAAAGTTGTATGATACATTCTTGGATATGCTGAAGATAGCCTTCCAAGGAACTCTACGTCCACTCGCAGACGTTGGATGAGTCAACTATGTATACTGACACATGTTTAAATGCATCTTATCCGAATACACTAGTAAGTATGTATAGTATACTTAGTTAGTCAATTGGTCATCTAATAATATCTGAGCAACTCAGTAAAATTACAAATTTTGGCTCAACAAGGTATTACCAATAGGTAGTAGGTATGTATAATTTGATTTCCGCGGCCTCCAACTCATACCATGAATGTCGTAAAAGCCAACTAAGGGATCTCAACAAAAGACAGGCAGCAGTTTCCTTCTGTTTATTAGCTACTCAATTACTGCGATCACCAATTCACCTGCCAAGCGTGGTGATTATGGCAAAACCCCATGGAAAAGCTCCAGCTTTGGATTAGGCTCTGTCCAGCTGTGGCACTAATAGGCTGCTTGTGGGATGTGATGTGTGTAATTTTAAGGACAGACTTCATAAGACTTTGTACTGCTTGCTATCTACTGACTAATCTGAAGTGGTATGTAAATATAATAATCCTTCATAATATAGGTTATGTAGGTTCCTACAACGAATTCGTGAGTTTTGTGTGTTTAAATTAATTTATATATTTATAGGAATAAACACTTTTTAAAAAAAAATTGTTTTAAAAGATTTGTTGTAGTTTGAAGCTGTTTAAGAGATAAGAGAACAACAATAATAAATAAATAAAAAAATGTTTTTTTTTTAATAAAAATTCCTCACAAATCATCCTCTCCATCCATAGGTAGTCTGGAAGAAATCGCTTCCAAGCGATAAGACCACCCATTGTTCATACAAATTTTGTTTCAAGTTATTCAGTTTTATATACGAGTATGTAAAAAGGTGCATTCAAGTATTTTAATTTGAATTTCATAAAAAGATTTGCTGAATTAGATTGTGAGGCATTTTAAATTGTTCAGGACTACTTAGTTTCAATTGAATAAAATACAATTATTCAAACAATTTCTTACAACTAAACTAACGATGTAAAAGGTAAGCAGTCGGGTTACCTAAGGATCGTTACAAACGGTCTATAGGTAACTCAACTTTTCCAGACCAGTACCAGACGAAAGCGTGCCCTTAATTAAAAAACGTATTTAGAACCAACATGATTATGAATCAATTCGCCCACAGTCAAATACTAACATGTTTAATCGTTGCAGTGTTTGTGTTTAGTTATGGGAAGGGCCGCTTTCCTGTGTATCTAGGTCAGCATAACAAGAGTGTATACCCACTCTTTACTAATCTGTTTAGTTGGCGTAGTAACTGGTATGATCTGTGGCTAAGTGAAATTAAACACGGCAGTGACGCGCGGAAATGCAAAGCAATACGATAGTGCGATTTGTAGGGCTGCTACACATCCGGATTCGGTCAGCTCAGCGCATCTAGAGGGTACTGGAAGCTAGAAACTTACGATGAGGCGCCTGCCGGTCTCACTCGACGTGCCAAGGGACTGGATCGTGACGGGAATACAGGCCCTAGATTTAGTTCTCACATTATATATTTGCTGTCGGCGTATCGCACGTTTCTTACGGTAAAGACTGATGTTAGTGATTTTTGAGAGTACAACGCTTGAACAAATATTTGTCTGTCGTGGTCTGATAACCCTGATGCATGATGGACTGTTGTGTTTGCGCTGCAGATTAGTCTATTGGCCTCTAGACTGGCCGTACCCACGGGAACATTTCGTTAATTATGTTTGCCCGCCGCATTGACCGCTAGATATCTTATTTCAGATGACGGTATCTTGGGATTGGGAACGGTATCTTGGGAATTATTTACACTACACTAAACAAATCATTTGAACCATAGATCCTTTGAACAATGCAGATAAATCAAATGTTATATTTTAAATGTTGTGGCCAAGTACAAAAATAATATGAAAAAAATACAAATGTAGTTGTATAGATATAGTTCAATTCTTTCCTCTTTAAAATTAAAAAGCCCCAACAGCTACAAGTCACAACAATATTCTGCGTCAATATGAGAGATAATGCAACAGCCGAGACAGGATGCGAATATCGTATTACTGGACAGCGAACGACAACCGGAAAAGATGAACGAACCCGGAAAAGTCGTTCGTTCCTGAATGAATGACCAAACCGGGATGTCTAAGTTGTAGCTCGCTATCACGTGTCATGTGTGATGGTTTGTCTGTGGTCTAAATGTTAGTATATATTACGTGAGTATATGTTATACTATTATACAGACCGTACAGACTGTGATGGGAAAGTGCAGGAGAATGATGGTCTGACTAGACTAGAACAGTCTTATCTAGTTCTTTCCTTTTTTGTGTCGTTTAAAGCCGGAACACAATAATTTACAATTGTTGTTATGGCGACAGACTTAGGTATAGAAAAGGCCTACCACCAACTAACCAAGCACAATATTGTAACCCCCTGGGGATCAAGCCCGCAACCTCTGGATCTGACACCGTTGGGTGAACCAGTAGACCACAGAGGCGGTATTGTATTTTGCTTAGTATATTTGCGAATGCCTTTTATAATTTCACATGTTTGTCTAGGTTTACTTTGTGTCTTTTCAACGAATCAAATAAACTGTTTCTCAGTACAGCACTGCAGTCAACACACTTCCACAAAGTAATCAATCCACATTTTTATCTCCGTTTATTTAAAACATAAATAAAAGGTGCTAAAGATACTCGAGTAGACTGACGACAAATGTAACTACGTATCATAAACAACATACGTAAGGGGCAAAAAAACATTGCACATCGGAGAATGTTGTGAAAGTCAACGAATGGAATCTGCCAAGCACCCATGTGCCCAAAGTAAAATACTTACGTATTTTTATAGACTTTACAACAACCGATATACTAAAGTAACGTTTAATTGTTGTCAAAAAGCTTTTTCAGATACTTACCTATAAAAAGAAGAAAAATTGTAATGTCTGATCGTAATGACCAAATAACAGCCTTTTACTAAATGTACATTATGTAATTTTAAAGTATAGGCTTACTTTCATTCAAGAAATAGAATATGTATAATAGAGTTTTTAGAGAGTTTCCTTTCGAGGTATAGAGGTGCAATAAGAAAAGATTTTAGGAAATTCCTACGGGATGGCAGGAACGAAGTCCCAGGTGTTTGCTAGTTAAATAATTAATCAGATTTAATAAGTCAGTTAACAGATAGAAGCGGGTGACTGTTGACCATCCGATGATGCTAATAGTACCTCTGTATATTTAGACGATTTGTAATCCCCCGGCATTTCCGGGGCTGGACTCGTAACATGCGGTTACGATTAACGTGTACCGATTAGCAATGTTCTCAGAACTTCTCTAATTCACTCGCGGGAAATACCAGCGATCTATCAAGCTCTTGACCAACCGCCAAAATATGTCTGCATTCAAGTTCTTACACTACCATGAGATCAGTGACCTATTCACCGACTTTCTTTTAGACTTTTATTCCAAAGATTAGAAGGCCTGGTTTAAGCTAGATGCACTAACAAAAAAATGGGGTCTTAGTAATATTTAAATCTCGAGTTTAGCAGTGGACGTGGATACTTACCTATATAGGTTGAATTGAAATAATAATGCCATGAACCATGAACGTTTCGTTTTTGAAATTTGAACACAGTCCAATGACTGTCATACAATAAAAAAAACATAAAAACTCCACATAAATTTGCATCGTTAACGTACGCAAAATGCAACGCAGTTTATATTGTGATTATACTGACATAGGACCGTGCGTTTTACAAGAAATGGATAGGTTGGTACTTACCAACTTAGCCAGTAATACGTGTTACGGGCTAAGTAATACGCTGATACGATGTTAATGAGTTGATGCACTAATCACACATAGTTATCCTTCATCATCATCATCAATCATGCATCCTCGCGTTTGTAAATCGGAATCGGGTCCGCCACGTGCTATACCGGTCACCGGAGCGTGATGCAAGCAGCGAGCTACCGGCATGCTCTCGGCACACGCTTCACGCCTTTCATACGGAACAAACGACTTGCTTCAACCCCATTGCACACAAATAACTCGGAGAAATTGTTCACCGATCGGAAATAATTTATGCCTTTGCGGAGTTCAAGTCACTAATTAGGAATTTTAGGACCAGTCTAGTGGAGAAGAGTATACTTTTAGTCAAAATAAAAGTATGTTCAAAGTAAGTTCCAGGCTACGTTATTAAAAAACCTCAGCGGTTGAAGGTTTGTTCTCTGACTAATTTTCATTTATAAATTTAAATTTATTTAGGTGTGTAAATGAACAAGCCCAAAATATTATGTTCATTACAAACGCACACAGATTTGTTTTTGTCTTATAGGAGAGAGAAAGTGCCGAATTTTCTATGACGAATCGAAAACCCACGATTACGCTGCCATGTCCATTAATTGTATGAGCCCTAATATAACATAATTGCTTAAAACGTATTTACTCGCCACGTTACGTTATCTAAATAGCTTATATTATTAGATCTATCCCCGTTGTAGTATATTGACAGCTTTCAGATTATCGAGCAAAAGACCTTGAACTAATTCATGAAAGTACCCATATGGGTCTCCTTTCCGAGTGAAGCGGCCTCTTCACGGTGAATACCTTTTGTGAACTCCACGAATTAAATCACAATACCCCAGTGACAATAGTCAAGGACCTTCTCCACAAAACTCGCTAATATTTTGTGCCCTTCCAATTTGCAGTCCGCTGAATCGGATATAATCCAGCTGTTAACATCCATTGAATCATAAGATCCGTAATTCGATACAACACCTCGGAAATGTGTTTAAAATGGTTCTTTCTCATAAGTCCCTCGTTTCTCGACTTATCAGTAACATAAATAAATCTTACAGATAAGTCTGTCAACGTGTTTACTCAAGTAATTCTTCTTCCTTTCCGGCGCCAGACAGCTGCATGTAGACTTGATGTGCAATACTCTACATTTTGTCAACGTATTGTGTTATATTACTACTTATTCTTAGTAATCATGGATGAAAATTTTAACTTTCAGCTTCAACACTATTTAGATTTAGATTTACCTACACATTAAAAATAGAAGAACGTGTCATGAGTAAAAATAATAAACCATATTTGTAGTTGCGCCAATAAAGTTTAAGACCAAAACATTCTCGTTCTATTTTAAAAGCACAATGATTATGTTATGGCTGGGTCCATGGCTAAATCTTTGCGCATGACTGCTTATTGATCTGACGAAAGCCAGGTGCTGGAATTGCTCACAAATCAACAAAGCTCGTTCTGTATGCGCGGAACAAAACGGAATAAGGACTTGGTTGTTTCACATATTGCGGTTAATTTATGGATTAAAAAAAACGTTTAAATATTTTTACACGTAGTTATTTCTTTATGATGCCCAAGTGAAAAAAAGGAGCACAACTTATTTATTATTCTAAAGGCTATGAACGGTAGGAATAGTATAAGGTAGGTAGGATGGACAGAGTCTCACCTTAAACTGGAGGTTTTGCCATCATCACCACTCTTGGCAAGCGAATTGTTGATCGCAGTAACGGTGTTAACTTCTGATGAAATCACTTCTGGTGAAAGTCTTTCAAAATGATCTTAAAAAATCTTAATGAATAAAGAAATTTTGACTTTGACTTCTACGACATCCGTGGGCTGTGATTAAGGGGTCGACCGCAACTGCACTTTCATTTTTTTATATTTATTTCACATTTTGTAGTCCCTTGCCCAGCAGTAGGACACTTCTATCATATCAATAATAATTTATAATATAATATAAAAAAATAATTTTGTTAGACGGTATATTGATTGCTCATAGTAAATTCTGAATTACTAAGTTTATATTTAGCAGACAAATTATAAAGTCGAAATATCTAAAAGCCTTGACATGGACAATGGACACCAAGTCAATGGAATTTAATTTATTCGTAGGTAAGTATTTATAGTTGACACAGCTCGATAAACCAAAAGTGATGAATATGCAGTAGGTATAGTAGACCGAGGCGAATCGGATCATTTTGACTTTAAGGTTAAAAAAAAGCAACTTCTGTTTAAATTTAGTTACATTTATTCATTAGACAACAATCAGTATTTATTGTAGATACCTACACGTAATAATCTTGTATAAAAAAACTTAAATCTTTCCTTTCACATGCAAAAAATAAAAACTTGAGAAATATCCGATTCGCCCCAAATTCGGGGGCTAATCGGATCAAACAGATATGTACCATAAAATCAAATAAAAACGAAAACAATTACAAAATAACGTACATAAAAACAATGTGTATCTTAATTCTGAGATCAGTAATAATTATTGGCACATAAATCACAAGTGTATGGTCCTTTGGCACCTCCTCTATCAGCACAGTTCTCATGCCACCATTCTTCACATGCACTGCACTGAATCCAGTCTTCTGTTGGCGGGTGTACAATTTTTTCTGAGCAAAAAATGCTCTTTACTTTCAGTCCAGGTGTACCTTTACATTCTTCTTCCTAACTGTCGTATTCTCTTTGCCTTTTGCTTTTCCTTCTACTTTAGATTTCTTCTTTTCTGTTTCAGTTTTTTTCTTGGAGTCTTTTAGACGAAGAATGTCCATGCTTTGTGGTGAAGTTAAATGTAAAATGGTTTGGTTTAGTAACCTGGCGTGTTTTTTTTGGTTACTACAGGGCTCTTCAGTGGAGAAGGAATTATTTCTTTCATGGAATTCTCGATCTGGTTTTGTTGTTGTTCTGCCTCTTGTGGAATGGTAGCTTATTGAGTACTCGTGGAACGAGCTGGTTGTGCACTCGTGGAAGGAACTAGGCTATTAGCTTCAACTGAGTCAAGGTTGTCCACAGTACTACTGACCTTGGTCAGTTTTTCTAACACAGGTTCGGACCATCTAAAACAGTAAAAAAAATGAATTTTAAGCAAATAGGTACTGATCCGAATCGCCCCGAAAGACATGATCCGATTCGCCCCATATCACTAGCCGTTAAAAATTACGTTTTGTCAAAATATCTGTTACATAATCATTAAAAATCAATTGAATTTAGATTATTACATTCATACTTAATATAATAAAACAAAAACCAAAACAATTCAACGAAAGCTTGAAATAAAATTACAAGGAAACATAATTACGTACCTTAGATTTTGGCGCCAAACCGATATCGCCTCACGTCCACTTTCCTGGCGAGCGTCGCCAGCGCTAAACTACTAATGAGAATGAAATATTTCCGATAGCAATAGATGCGGGGAGGAAGGAGGAAGAGATGTGCAGCTATGGTTGCGTTCGGCAACGCGCGTAATTTGAAATATTTTCAAATTCCTTATTTTGATCCGATTCGCCCTGTGATCCGAATCGCCTCGGTCTACCCTACCTCTGGCACGTGGGTAGATTCAAGGAGAAATAGCAATCGTGGTGTACACAGTCTCGGCACTTACCTGAAACGAAGGAAACATAAACATAAAAAAATTGGACTTAAATTGGATATCCACTCAAAAGTGTAGACTGTGCTTGTATATACATCATCATTATTTACGTAGATAATGCTTGTCCATCTTCTTTAGTTATCACTTTGTGTTAACGTCCTGTAATATTTTTTTGGCTGACTCTTACAGCATACACGGATGGATAATAGCACATATTTTTTGGCCACCACGGCTAAATTTGCTTGTAAAATGTAGTACTTATAATACAATGAGTACCTAATGGTGTGGTGAAGTAAGAGATTCCTTTCTGATGTTACTTCGATATTTGAAAATCCATCAAGTGATTCTTCCAATTAATTTGAAAGGAGGGTAGAATGGAAAGTAATTAAAGCACTCGCGAGCTGTCACTGTCACTCTGGACGCCAATATCTATGGCCGCCCCGAAACTATTATACTCCACTTCATGTCAGACGGACGTGACTAGGGGAATACTGAGTTACATTGTCCATTTTGATTTAATGCCTTCTTTGTTCGGCTTTTCATGTTTTGGAGAAATGGTTTTTGGAATACAAAGTCGACTTTCCATTGAGGTGTTGTTGTGATCGTGACTCTCAACCTTTCATGCTCTTTCTTTAAATGTGGGGATCTATACGGGTGCGATAACTTTCTTAGTTATATACCCATGTAATACATTACAAGGCGATAATCCTCCTGAATTCTGTTGTAAATTGAGATTTCAATATTGTTTTCATCCAGTTCCATATTGTTGTATTTTTTTTTGCATTTTGTCCACTTTATTTTCCTTTTTCTGTACTGCTCATTATTGAAAACTCTTTGGATCAAGAATTATTTTTGAATACAAACATACCAATAGGTATTATTTGTATGTCTAAAAAAAACTCAATAAATTACAAAATCGCTTACCTAACCCATAATTAGACCATTCTTCAAAACTAAACTAATGTGTTTGTGATCTTTTTTGGACCATCGTAATGCATTGTAAAAACTCAGTGTTTCAAAATGATATCAGTAATCGGTCAAGGAAAACAACACCATAAAGAATCGTCAAAACGTAACTCTCTTATCTTGAGGAACGCCATAAACGGGCTCCACTCGATAGCCACTAAATTACTTAATTAAAGAGCTTCCCTAATTAAATATGTTTAAGCGCCGCTTATCTCCCGTATACAGATTATTCGATTACATTGTCTAACTCAAAGGAATAGTCATTGACCGTAAGTGAATTAGAACATTCACTGTCCAAAGGGGAACAATGAATTCACCGTCATCGGGCCGAAAATACCGTGAACTTTAAAAAAAACAACGCCTTCTTTGAAGGAGGAATGTCTGTCGTTCCCACAAAGGATTCGTGGAGAAATAACGTTGTAGGAAAGTTGTTTACATGAATGTTTTATTGGTGGGGCTATTCGTTTAAATTCATTAGAGCGTTGCTTACATATTTGTATAGCTTTCGTAGCTCGAGATACCCATCTACTAACTGTTAGCAGTCACGATATAAACTAATAAAACATCTGTGGTACTAAAGAGATCTCGTAAAGATGACAATAAAATTGTGATCGATTGCACATCCACACGGATTAGGTGGGATCAAAGCCCTACGATGGGATTTTATGCAACAAGCAACAAAAGTCGTAATAAAAATCGAATTCCGCAATCAAATGTTACATAAAAGTTAGAATTATATTGATATTATTGCTGTGTGTTTTTATTAATAAGTAGGGAGTATAAAGTAGATAGGGTAAGATTTGTAAAATATACAAGTAATCATTACTTTTTAAGGTTACACAGCTTCATGCAGGTATTCGTACTAGTGATGAGAATATTGATGATATTATTATTGACAGGGAGATCTGAGGAAACTAAACTCTCGTAATAAAGGCTTTATGCTGTAATCAATTTCACTAGGTGACCTATAAAAAAGTAGGTATCGGTAGATTTACCATATCAAATAGGATATCCCTTTTAATATTATTGATTATAGATTACTAATTAGTTACATTTGCGTGACCATAACATGCCAAATCAATAAGCACGAATGCCAAAATAGTAGGTAATCCATTGTTTTCTAAAATTTGTTATGGTCAGGTAAGTTCTTTCAGCTGTAGGAATGTTATTAGGACTCCGGGGGTTATTTAGTCCAAAGGTCAAAATGTACAAGGTGTTAAAATGTCCATATGCTACTGCATAGACAACTAGCCAAAAAGTTAAAATGCAGAAATGTCCAACATCACTTGTTTACACACAACATACGACAACGTACCTTATTATTTGAATGTCTGAATATTTGTTTTATTTGAATGTTTATTTTGTATTGTTTCATTAAAAAATTGTAATGACAAATGTTATCTATTAACCAATAAACAAAACAGAGAAGATAGAGCAAACAACATTATAATTGAGAAACCTGTGGTTCCACATTGGATCGTAACTCGGTAACATTTCCTCTTAATTAACGGTTTTCGACGCAGCTTCTGTGGTTTTAAGTTACACTGAGATAATGTTTAATTATATAAATTAATTTAATTATCAAGCCGCATTTTTATTTAGGCTACTCATAAATAAAAATGCGGCCTGATAATTAAATGAAATTATATTTTAACCATTATAACGGTCGCTTTATTTTAAATGTATGCAAAATAATTAGGCACCTCTTCCCTCCAACATGTAGCTGAATAATGTAATATAATTATTTGTACTTTTTGCTTCAGTTACCATTATTTTGTATACAACTAAGATAGAAAACGAGCATACGACCCACCTGATGGTACACGATTAACGTAGCCTAAGGACGCTTTCAGCACCAAAAGCATCAAACGTGCATTGCCGGCTCTTTAAGACATTTTAAAATAAAGATCCCATGTAGTCTTAGGGGAATATATCGGCAGAAAGACCATTCCACATCTTATACGTTCGCGGCAGGAAATTTATGAATCTTTAACTGTGCGAGAACGGAATGGCTGATATGTGAGGATGGAACCTCTGCCGATGGCGAGCGGTGCCTTGGGAGCCCGCCCCATCACATAAGCAGTAGAACACAAACAGTGAAGAGAAGACTATACTGAGGCTCAATTAGTTACAAAGGTTGAAACGCGTGAGATGCCCCCGTAACTTTAAAATTGCGATCTTTTCTCCGCCAAACCTCGAGCAATAACCAATGCTACAGGCATTTCTTCACGTTTTCAGATATTTCTGGCCGTAACCATTTAATAAGTGATAAATCGGTGTCGGCAGCTTATTACCGATGGTAATTTCACACTGAAAGCCTTATAAGAGCATGATTAATTGCAAGATATCGAAATTGTAAGCACTTCTTCAACAATCGATTATTATTTTTGCACCATCTCTTTTATGGGAGGAGGTCATCAGTGAATTCCATAAGAAAACCTGTCAACTTTAATGACAGACTCTTAATTACCAAAGAGAGAGAGACTTGTGATGCAGGCTCATCAAATATAATGACAAACTTGGAAGTGAGGATATTATTTATGCCCCAGGCGGTAAAGAAACCATGTTTTTAAAGATTATTTTTTGTAATAAACTAAACTTTTAAATGTATTGCATTTATAGAATATTGGAACTAGGAGACTGATTAAAAACTTCATTGATAATGTGTACATATTGCTAAAACTTTTTAACTCTGAGTATTGTTATTAATTTGTTATTTGACAAAATCGATTGAAAACCCGATTACAGTAATGGATCTCTTTGGTTGCTAAAGACATTGCCAAGGTCATTTATTATACTACTCTTAAACATCAACAATGATAAAAATGTATCCTCGCATATAGCTAGGATGAACCGGTACCTCCACCCCATGGCCTATTCAAGCCGATTGCAGTTGATGGTACAAACCGCGCCGATACGTCCGATTTATGACATGTAATCACTGCATTTTGTATCCATGTGGGCAGTAGCTATTACCATGCCTAATATAGCGAGAGGTTGTCACTGTAAACATCGGAACACGCCCTACGATTTCGATTTACCGGATAAGAATGTTGTCTTGTGCAGTATTGTCGTGTCAACGCAGCACTTCGGTATCATTAAAGCTGGTACCATATTCACCTGCACTGACGTACTAAGGTACTGACAAGGTATGAAAGAGGTTATTACCTTCTTTTATCCTCATAAGTCATCATCTAACCTCGAAATTGCCTAGTGTTGCTTAGAAGTGGGTTGTGATCAGTATGATTAATTTTGTAACCTGCAAGAATACACAGTATTTAAATAAAAAAAGCATATTCTGGGAAACCTTGCTGCATCGTCGTCCTCATCTTTGCCTCTTTTTAAACAACATCAAGAAGGGAACAAGCAAGCAGAGCATTCTTACCTAAAACAAAGCCTTACTGTCTACGCAGTCAGGTCATGGTTCATTTCAACAATGAACATGCCAGCGTGCATGTTCACTGCATTGTGCCCATCAAGCCCCGTGTACGACGAGCCCGTAATTTCACCAGCTACCATACCCTTCAAACCGAAACACAGCAATGCTGCTTGGCGGGCTAAATAGGCATGGTTGTAGTACTTCTTACGCATGGTCAAAGTCAACCTATTCCAAATATAAAAACGTTTACACGATAAAATTTGTAATCGTTTTAAAGCGTTAGGTAGGTAGATTACTCAGGTAGAACAACTGCAGATAATGTGAAACAGGAAGTACTTGAGTACTACGAATCTGAAGTGTGATTAACACAAAAGCTATTATTGTTATGCTCTTAGCACTAAAGTAATCAAGTCGCGTTTCGAACTCTTGCGCACGAAGACGGAAGAAAAAGAAAGGTATAAAGAAATGCACGTCTCCGAACTGGTAGTGGGTCTCCCACGCGAATTCCGCCGGCAACCACTCGCAGAATGGATCACAGCTGCCAAGATGCATGTTACTGCCTACTCTTGATTTCATAACTGTTAGAGATACAGCAGATAGTTGACACAACAACCTTCCTTTGATTGATTTATGAAATAATAATATTACAGGCAACTACCTTAAACTACCCAACCTAAATGTTGATGTTTGTTCTACCCAAAGATAGAAAAACATCTATATAATGTTATCTATAAATGAATACAATACAATATATTCATAGCACAAGTTTTTTATACTACTTGGAGACAACCAAGCTTCTTCTTGCAGCCCAGCACTTGGATCGGCAACACGGCGGCAGAGGGCTTGACAGTTTAGCAGCAACACTATATTTCCTGAGGATGCCTCGTGTACAGGCAAAACAGGTGTCGGTTTGCATTTATTTAAACTAATTTAACGGATTTGTTACTAAATGTCTTTCTGTTAGCTGCAACCAAGCAGCCCACCTGATGTTAATTGCATTTCTTGCCTATAACATACTGCGTAGGTCACTTCCACAAATATCATGACCTACGCGGCACTGCATTGCGCCCGTCAACTTGAGACATAAAGGTGTTAAGCCTCTTGTGCCCGTAATTTTGCTGCTTGGCTTCCGAAATAGGTATGGTGATTACTTCCCCGGTCGAGCCCTTTCACAAGGAGCTCTACTACTCTTAAGTTTGTCCTGGGTGTGAATCGAACCCACAACCTACAGCGCAGAAGGCAGAGCTACTACCAACTGAGCTGTGAGGCTATAATAATTGTTTTACATGCAAATCAAAAAAACCAGTAAGCGATAAATGGGAATCATAATTCAAATCCATTGTAAGATCTGCTGTACCACTCAGACATTCCAGAAAAGGGAGTTAAAAACGTTTTAAAAATAAATATTTGTACATAGAGCTTGTGAAGTCGATATTAATATAAGGTTTGCGCCAACTTGACATGCGGGGTAATTGAAATGTATAATATGCAAATATGTATATGTATAATGGTGCAACGACCCCTTCAAAAATAAAACGATACACAATCAATAAAGGTAGGTACTATGGTATACTATAAATAATATATATAAGGTGTTTCAGAAAAGGTTTTTTTTTAAAAGATCACATTCATAAATAAATGTTATGATAAAAAAATTGATAATTATGATGAAATGAAAAATTCTTATTTAATTTATATTCTTTACTTTTGACTTCGACAATTTCCTTTTTTTAGTATTTATTTTTTGACATTTCTTTAATTCTATGAACATATGATATTTTGATTGTTCCATATAAAATATAAACAAAATATTGTACACCGTAATACGGTAGAATACATTGATGCACATTCTGACATTATTACCATTTCTATTTTTCACATGTATTCATGCAATAACCTTTATTATTACTTTACTTTACTTTAAACTTTTGACATAAATATGATTGCGTCTGTTATTCCGAGTTATTTATAGTTGTTTTTGAAAAACAAGTTAATCTAAACCTGACTCAGTAAAATTAAAGTTCTTAAATTATTTCATGAAAAACATTGTAGAGTCATCACGCCTATATATAACCTGCGAAGTCAGAATCCTTCCCTTCAGCTGGGAGATTTTCGAAATGAGTCATGATCATCAGGATGAATTGGAATCTGTTGCTCTGAGATCATATTTAATTCCGGGTACAGTTTACTTCTCGGAATAATAATCAGTCTGGTTAAATATTCAAGTTTATGATACGACTGGTTTTATGAACACCATTTTATAGACAAATCAACAACTCTTAAGAGTGCCCCGGAGTACCGCTGATTTTCGCTCTCCAGTACAAACGTAATTTCTTATTCATTTCGAAGTGGTATGCTACTTTTTCTTTACTTGTAACGCAATAACAATTAATATATATGGAAAAGCGTTTTTCCATACAAACACTTTTCCATATATTTTGGTTTGTATTCGTTTTTTAGGAAAAGTAACGCACCACAGACACAGATTATCTTCTGAATTAAACTTGCCACTTTAAAATGAAAAAGGAACTACGTTTGTATGGGAGTGTAAACCTACTGGGCCTTCTTAAGTTATATTAAGGTGAATGTACAGTGGAAATGCATTTTGCATGGGTAATAAAGATATACGGAACATTTGTATTTGCTTAGGTAAAGTTGATAGTAGCTATGCCTTCTGCGCTGAAGATTGTGGGTTCGATTCCAACCTGGGACGAAAATTTGTGTGATATATATAAATAAATAAATATTATAGGACATTAATTTTTACACAGCGCCATCTAGCCCCAAACTAAGCATAGCTTGTAATATGGGAACTAGATTACGGATAGAATACTTAAATACTTTGTAAATACATACATACTACTTAGTATACACATACTTATGTGATACAACGCCCAAACACAGAACAAACATCTATATTCATCACACAAATGTTTGTCCTGGGTGGGAATCGAACCCATAGCCTACAGCGCAGAAGGAAGAGTAACTACCAACTGAGCTATGAGGCTTGTTAAATATAGATGTATGTTCTGTGTTTGTATGTTATACTATATTATACGTGTGTGTTTACAAAAAAAAGTTGAATTCATATTCTATTCATAATCCAGTTCGTATATAACCTACAAGCTATGCTTATTTTGGGTCTAGATAGTGCTGGGTGAAATTAATGTTGTGTCATTTTTATTTTAAAAGTACTTAACAGTAACAGATTCACAACGTTTTCCCTTCGAAGATCTCTAATCAATACTCAATATATATAATATAAATATATATAACTCAAAGGTGACTGACTGACTGACATAGTGATCTATCAACGCACAGCCCAAACCACTGGACGGATCGGGCTGAAATTTGGCATGCAGGTAGATGTTATGACGTAGGCATCCGCTAAGAAAGGATTTTGATTAATTCTACCCCCAAGGGGATAAAATAGGGGATGAAAGTTTGTATGAAACTTTGTCAAATTTAAACCGATCGGGCTGAGACTTTGCATGCATAAAGCTACTATGACGTAGACATCCCCTAAGAAAGGATTTTGAGATTTTGCATTTGCTTTGTTTCGGTTTAGTAGTTTTGGTTATAGACTCTGCTTTGTATTTGGCATTTGTTTTGTTTACGTTTGGTTTAAGTGTAGGTTTTGTCGGTTAGACTTTTTTAAAATGGCTAAAGAAAATCTGAACGTTAATGGAGAAATTAAAGAATTTACTGTCGTTTTAAGTTTTGTAGGCCCCAATTTTTTACACACGCTAAACAAAAGTAAAGCCGCAAAAACTATACCTAATTAATAATAGTACTTCTTAACGCGAGCGAAGCCGCGAGCAAAAGCTGGTTTACTTATATGTGTATAACTTATATTAGTAAACAAATAAAATGTGATTATTGATTGATTTCTTTATATAACAGTAGTTAACAACCAACAATGTTACCTACATACTATAATGTAGGAGGTTACAATGTTGAACTAGTTTTTTATTTTTGTAATCTGAAATATTTTGCATAATTTGAATTTATAAAAGTGCACTTAAAGTCACACCTACTGCCTGCTCAAATAAAAGCAGTTTGCTAACGTAGGTAATACCAACCCAGCATGGGCTTCATTTAAATGATAGTCATAATGGTCTATATTTCACGCAGTCATTAACGACCACAGTAAAGTATATAACCTGCTATTTAGCTCATAAAGTATGATGCAGCAACGGCGCCATCCATTGTTACAAGTTACTTCGGATTATAACGTATTATGGTTATAAAAGAAAGTTGTTACGTGAATAAGTCACTTTTTAGTACCGCTTTTAATTTTATAGCAATAAAACCTATTTGGTTTCGGATAGTGCTTGGTAGAGACGCTTTAAAAGGGAATTTCAACTTTCGTTTCTTACTTTTACCTCATAAAATGCTTGGATATGTGAATGAAACTTCGTAATCATAACATCAGTAAGTACCTTGAATATTGCATTTTACTATGCTTAAGTGTGTGTTTTTTATCAACAAACCACTTTTTCAAACTTGAGTTCATTCAGGTACCTTTATACATGTTTATGATTAAAACATATTCTTACTTTTTTGATATGTTAAAAATTCGGTCAAAAAAGTCAAGGGTAGATATATTTCGATAAAAACATATCATCCATCAAACCAAGATGCAATATCAACAAAAACTGGCAAAGGTACACTACACATCCATTTCTTCCCGTACTAAGCTTTAATAAGTCGAGCCTCGTAAAATGATATCATACGCGCATCATTATGAATAACGAGCACCGCTAATGCATAGTAATCGTAGGCAGACAACCATAGCAGAGTAACATTGAAACTGGCAATAGTATCTACCTATATTAAGTAAGACAGGCGAAAACACGTCAAATAAACTTAACGATAATAATATTATCTAGCTATTATAATGTCTAAAGGGATAAGTAGATACACTGACTGTTAACATATCAATAATTATAATAATTTTAAAGTGTAAATTGTGTTGTTTTTTTATTGTACGACTGCGAAGTGCATGCCTTTCATCTCAGCTGAGTTTCAAGTTATGATAAGGCCGAAGATAAAAGCGCACTTTATCCGGAATCCTCAACAAACTGAGGAACTGGCTATCTTACCTCTGAATGCCGGAACACAACAATTTTAGAATTGTTCTTATGACAGAATGAGGTACCTATATTAGGTTGAAACATCTCAAAGGGGTATAGGGATAGTCTCGATTGGACACACTTCCACATCGAGGGCGGTAACCTGACTAGAACTATATGCCTTTAAAAACCCATACCAAGAGGTGTCGTGTTCATACCAGTTCATACGCCTGTACACTACATCTCATTCCTAAATAAATTACACCCGCGTATCTACTTACTCCTCTTCAATATCCTGCTAGTGGGAATAGGTAGTATAGGTATTAATATTAACCTTGGGGCAATACTTATAAAGATTTATTTGTAATTATGCCACAATGTATTACTCACAAAATATGAATATTGAAGAGCTGTCACGATTCTGTTAAACATAATAGTCATAACTAGATAGGTATGAGGAAATCTATCAAGAAAAACCAAAACAAATTGTAGTCCTAGTCGGTTTTATGTTACTTTGTAGTTGATAAGCTGAAACTTTATATTAAACTAGCTTTTGCTCGCGGCTTCGCTCGCGTTAAGAAGTACTATTATTCATTAGGTATAGTTTTTGCGGTTTTACTTTTGTTTAGCGTGTGTAAAAAATTAGGGCATACAAAACTTAAAAACGACAGTAAATTCTTCAACTTCTCCATTAACGTTCAGATTTTCTTTAGCCATTTAAAAAAAGTCTAACCGACAAAACCTATATTTAAACCAAACGAAAACAAAATAAATGCCAAATACAAAGCAGAGTCTATAACCAAAACTACTAAACCGAAACAAAACAAATGCAAAATCTCAAAATCCTTTCTTAGGGGATGCCTGCGTCATAGTAGCTTTATGCATGCAAAGTCTCAGTCCGATCGGTTTAAATTTGACAAAGTTTCACACAAACTTTCATCCCCTATTTTATCCCCTTGGGGTAAGAATTAATCAAAATCCTTTCTAAGCGGATGCTTACGTCATAACATCTACCTGCATGCCAAATTTCAGTCCGATCAGTCCAGTGGTTTGGGCTGTGCGTTGATAGATCACTATGTCACTTTTGAGTTATATATATTTAGATTGTGATTGATAAATTCGGTTACATTTAAGAAAGTGTTTAATATAGACGAATAGTCGAGTTCAAAAAAAAAATTTTTACTTCTCTTGCAGTTCTTTTTGTAAATACATTTATTCACAATCAATAAAAAAATAATATTAATACTGACTGATGTGCTAGGTAGATGAGATAGCGCAAGGGTGAATCTTGCAATTACTACGAGGTACCTCTATATCGCAGTAAGGTCTTACAGTCATCTCTCTATATATCATATTAGTTAACTTCCTTTACAGTCAGTGCAAATGAGCTGTCTAAATGCAGATTCCACAGGATTTATTCCACGCAAACCGTACACCTGTGTTTATCCATTTGAACGCGTGTAACTGTCCCATTGCAATATCAATCCTAACAGAACGTTATATTAAACCAGGCTTACGGTACCAGCTACTAACAAGTAATCTTCGCTCATTCCGATCAATTATAGACGATCGCCCTCGATACAGCCGCAGGAAAAACTGACATCCATTAGAATCACAGTTACGTAACGAATAACATTGTACAAATGCGGTAAAAAGTTTAAAACTTGTCTCCGACCGCCAAGTAACGGATCGCAGGCCTTGCAGACACTGACGCTGGTTTTAAAAACTTGCTGATGCTCTCATTTCCTGAGGGTTCAATTACCAGGGGGTACAATATTGTGCTTGGCTTGGCTAGCTACCACCATCTTACCTAAGTCTGACGCTATAGCAACAATTCAAAATTGTTGTATTGTAGCATTTGGAGGTTAGGTTCGGATTAAGATACGAGTATCCAGTTGCGCAGACTGTTGAGGATTCCGCGTGAAGTGCGCTGCACCTTCAGTCTTATCATTACTTGAAACGGTTCTCGTATTTATAAATCCATAACAACCTTTACCAGAATAATAAAAAATTCGAAACCAACTTTGTCGAAAATCATTTTACCTATCATCACTTGTGCGTATTGCAAATTCTATAATAATCAAAATTTAGATTTTTTTTTATCATAATCGACATAATCCCGAAAGTAATAAACACTTTATACATAGTTTGGTTTATCATAACAGTCATGTTGTATAAATATAATTTATTCTAAAATGCACTCAATGCAAGCAGCGTGCAAGTAGCATGCAAGCAGCATTCAAACAGCATGCAATCAGTATTCAAACAGCATGCAAGCAAGTATGTTTTCTGGGACGAGCTCCCGCCAGAAAGCTCGCTCGTCGCCCCTGAGAATCACTTCACCCACTTGAGTGGGTCCTCAAGTGGGTGAAGGTGACAAGTCCTCCGTAGCATAGCGCAGGTTGACCTGCGCTATGCTACGGAGGACTTGTCTGGCTTTTCTGGCTCCACTTTTTTATACACCCCCATCTCACGCATTACATCAGGTAGAGTCGGTTTTGTCATTTGTTCGGTTTGTTTCACGAGTTTGCTTCTCTCAAGACCTTGTGAGCTTCTAGCTCCAGGCCGACCGTGTCGGTTCTGTCATTCGTTTTGAACGTACCACTATCACACTTTCGACTAAGGTCATTGATCAATTGCTAGTGTATCAATCATAGTCCTGATGACCTCGCAAAATAAACATTCTAAAAATGGTGATCTGCCACCTAAGTACACTTGTTATTCGTAATACAACCGAATAGGTTGAGACATATTAGTATTTCGTTGTTTATAATATTTATCATTCGGAATACTTACTATGTATTATGTTTTATCATCAATAGGATATTTGAGTTTAGTAATATTACATTAATTAAATTAAATGTATAATAAATGTTTATAGGAATCAGTCGGATTACCTAAGTTACAAACGGCCAATGGGTAATTCAAATAGGTAAGCTCTGTCGAGACCACTATATTTGCGCCTTTTGTGATCCTCGGCCGAATCAGCCGCCGCACCAGCCCTAACTGATGTCCCAGGCAGATGAGATGGCGCTAGGGTGTCGACGCAGGTAGCGTCCCACACCAAAGGCCTACCCATTTCCCAAGGGACAAAAGTCATGCCGTCGGGACGCTTACCATCATCACGTAACAGACCATTCGGTTCAAGAACGGCTGGCACATTGACACTGGTAAAAGCTCGACGGATAATGTCATTAAGACTTGCGTGGCGCGAAATCCTGCCGGCAGACCTTGTGCACAAAAGTCCGTGCAAACCAAATTGATCTACGGCCGCACCGCACCGGCACTGGTGAGAGGCGCAGCATCTTGCACCCAGCCGAAGACAAGTGGCAATACGGAAAGTTACAGGATCCATAAGTGTACCGGTAATGTAAGATGGATGTGCTTGCAGCCAAAGACCTGATTCCCATTTTGAAACAGCTAAGAGACGAGCACGATCTATGGAGGTTGAGCACGTATGTAATAGATAATTATATATAAATAAAAATAATAAATAATTTAGTATAAATATATATATATATATATATATTAGAATCTAGCATTATGGCAAGTGATGATTATGAGATGTCTGTCTGGTAAAGTGGTTTTCAGACAAAAGTGATTATGAGTCGTACGGGAATTCCACTTGGAACCATGTGAGATAAAGATCAAGCGCTTTCCCGTCCGACAAAAAATATATTGTTGGACTTTACAAAATTACTAACACGTAATGTTATTATTAAATACCCACTTATCTCAAAACGTCTGAAAAAGTTTTCCTGTCTGGTATTGATATTATTTTAATTAGGATTTATTAAAAACAAACGTCATAAAAAACACCAGCATGGCATCCGGTAGGCGATTATTTTTTTGGGATTAGGTTTTGGTATATTCATTTTTATCCATTCTATTCACACGACAATACACATTTAAAAAAAATATTATGAGTATTCTATCCGTTATCTAGTTTTCATATTAATATACTATATACTTAATTTGCGCTAGATGCCACTGTGTAAATATGAAATGTCCCATATTTATTTAATTATTTACATCTTCAGCCCGCCTACCAAGTACTCGTATGCTTCAGTCAAAACCTTGGACCCTACCAACGAGGAACGGTTACTACTACCATCTACTACTACTGTTTTAACTGTTTTTTGTTAGAAACATGCTGCCAGCTGAGTCCAAAACATTTGTTCTAAATATGATTTACAAAGCGTAAATCATATTTGGTAGCGCTTAGTCGAAATAAATGGATGGAATATCAACCAAATGTGCATGTCTGCAATGTCTATGGAACGGTGGGAATTCGGCTAAATGCAAGTTTTGTTCCTCAATACAAACTTTACCGAATCGTAGAACCTGTAAGCATCGGTAATAGAGCCAGGTCAAGTTAAGATGGCGAATATTTTAAAGTAAACGAGTGACCGCGTCAGAAGTAACCGCGACAGCCAATACATGCAACCAGTTGCTATTTACTGCTTATGGAGGTATTTATAGCTGGCTCGACGGGCAGGACAAGTGTGGCGCGGTGACTTGCTATTGGTACCTATAGTTGCTACCCGGTACTGAGAAAAAGGGGAGATTTACGGACATTTTTATCAAATAATATGGACATATTTTTTTATACACACATGGTGATGAATACTGTCTTTCTTCGCTAAACCATTATTTTCCAAAGGTATATATATCAACTGATTAAAACTCTTTCTTGAAACAGAACGAGAAGGCTGCGACGGCAACCTCATCTGCGAGTAACACTCCCTGAACATAACGTATACGTGAGTAAAACCCGTGGTTTAGAATGTAAACCCAACCTAGTATGTACCTACTTAATGGAATTTTCTTATTTTGTGTTCCTAAAATATAAAACTTATGATAATTATGACTAGGATATATTTTGTATATTTTAAATAACTACTTAAACCACCTAACGCATCAAAAAACCACTATCAAGTATAGGCGCCACCGCCACCGCCACCGCCACCGCCACCGCCACCGCCACCGCCACCGCCACCGCCACCGCCACCGCCACCGCCACCGCCACCGCCACCGCCACCGCCACCGCCACCGCCACCGCCACCGCCACCGCCACCGCCACCGCCACCGCCACCGCCACCGCCACCGCCACCGCCACCGCCACCGCCACCGCCACCGCCACCGCCACCGCCAGCGCCACCGCCACCGCCACCGCCACCGCCACCGCCACCGCCACCGCCACCGCCACCGCCAGCGCCACCGCCACCGCCACCGCCACCGCCACCGCCACCGCCACCGCCACCGCCACCGCCACCGCCACCGTCAGGACTCCCAAAATGATATTCATTTGTAAGCATTACGCCTAATTTGTCTTCTATTATGGCTGGTAACTAAAACTAGTGGCCAAATATGAACAATGCTTTGAAACAATAGGTATTAAGTACCTTTACAAATAAGGAAGGTCGAAGAACAACGTGTGAAAACCGGTATTCTGAGGAGTGGAATGGAATTGAATGCATGTGTTGGTTTATTCACCAGTACCTATTGATTATGAATGGTGAAATATATAAGCTGATAAACAATCAGCTTATATATTTCACCATTCATGATAATATAAACGTTATATCTATCTATCTATCAATCATTCAATATATGTGTAATTATGATCGACGAAACATACGGAATAGGTCAGTTATCTAAAGCTGACACGTTCACAGTACTCTGTACAGTTTATTACACAGGGTGTTTCAGAAACATATTTGATGTTAGTTATTAGTAATCGATACAAATTGCAATAATTTTGTCAATCAGACAGTACATCAGCGCTAATTATAAGTGTGTTGTTCGTGCCAGCTATCCGTAATGCACCTATACATATACATATACATATAAATTCTTCGATTGTCTTGGTACCTACTCTTTAGCCTCATCTTAAGTAAATGTCAATTGGCTACGAGCTTATTCATCTAAAATTAAACTCTAGCTTACCGTGAAGAAAACGATTGACCCATCTATTCAAGGTCTCACCTTTATGTTTGTTATTGCACGTGTGTTTATTTATTGTTTTTCTAATGCGTATACACATCATAGGAAAAAGGTGGGTGTTTATAATATTCGCCTACAATTACATAGTACCTACCTATCTTACGAGATATAAATGCTTTGAAGTAAGCTGCCTTCGAATCGCTTAGACACCTACCTACATTTTGTAACCAAGAATCTTGGTCGATCGCGACATCACGAGTCGTGATCAAACTTAAGATTTGATGGCCAAAAAGAATGTACATATTTAGGTAGGTTACATAATAGATGATTTAAAACATGTTTTGATAGCATAGGCTTGCCCAACACTTTTTGCTAAAGGTACCGAATCAAATCAACTTTCGTGGTTTCACGATAACATAAATTGACGATTAGGTATAAAGTAGGTTGATAATAACTGTTTTTCTAATCTTTGAATCAAAACAAGTTGTTGCCACGAAACAAAATAAATAGATACATATTATGTTAGTTGAACTTACATAGTACCTATTATCATACCAACAAAAGATGCCCTAGCTACCACCATTACAACAAATGACGCCATAACAAAAAATCTTAATGTTGTGTTCAGGGATTAAAAGGTCAGTTCCTCAATCTTTTGAGGATTCGTGGAGAAGGTATTTCCACCTTCGTCCTTATCATAACTTGAATACAGGTGAGATGTAGGCCGAGAGCGTATTAGATTAAAACAAATACGAAGAAGCTTTCGAAACTTTTCTTTAACCTCCGAAAGACGACTGATTTCAAAGGAAACGTTTTAAGTGCCTACTACAATTCCCAGGATTCTTCGAAACAGACATAATAAACCATTGTAACATAAACCATTTGCCGTTCGGAGTATTGTACGATGGGTGCCATAGGCCCAGAGGCAAGTATTTACCATAACAAGAGGTAACAATGACCATTTGCCTCCAACTACGTGTTCTCTGATCGATCGCTGGGAGAATCGGTCGGATATTATTTGGACTTAGGGTAACCGTAACACTCATATGATCGTTTAAACATAATATACTAAACATTGTTGTGTACCTCACTCAGGAATGAGCCTAATAAGCCAGCAGTAGACCTTTGGCCTGCAGTGGGACAGTTATTGCCGATTCGTACACTCTATTGTATTGTAATGCAAATTTTTGGGTTTTTGAGAGTAGTCTCTAAATAAAATCAGTATGTGCTTTTGTATGTATAATTGTAAATTAATCTATTCAATTCATAGTACCTACCTGTACGTTTTTCTAAAAGTATTAAAATAAAACAAATAAAAAGTAATTTGCAAATATCAAGATAATCATTTGGTCTTATAATATACTCGTACTTTCACGTGATTATAGATTGAAAAAACTAACCAGTCTTAGTTATATTACTGATGACAAAAAGAGATGGATGGATTATGTCAGGAATGATATGGACAAGAATGGAGTGAGTGATCAGTTGCCGTCAGATTGAAACGTCTGATCAGCTGCCGTCAGATTGAAGAGAGTGGAGGAAGACTTGTTGTGCCAACCCCACCAGTAAGGGATAAAGACAGGAAGATGATGATGAATTTCGTTATGTTCTATTTTAAATTGTATGTTCACATTCACAATTAAGTGTGAAACAAAAATATCTATATGAACCACATATTGGTTCATATATGTATTTTTGTTTCACAGTTTCATATTACCCTCAGATTATTTCTAACTTAATTAAGTACCTATCAGATATATTGGTCTGGTACCAGCTATAACTAATTCCCTTTAACCCATCAACATACTTCCTCTTCAAAATATTGAGGCTATTTTGAAAACCCACACACACCGCCTTCACAGGTCATTTTACCATAACAAAAGGGTAATAATGACTGCCCTGAGAAGCGCGCCTAACTAGGTGTAAAATAAGCTGAGGCGGTGTACGAACCTCTTTGTTAACTCTTGGCTGGAAATCGTTGAGATACCTTGTATAGATTTAGTCTCCGGTAGAGCTTGTGGATTAAAAAATGAAGTTGATTTTTCGTTAACCTGTAGAATTACATCAGTTGCCTTTTTTTTCTTATTCTACTAAGGGGAAGCACTTGGCCTTTATATCACCTGGTGTCAAGTCATAATAAGGCCGAAGGTGTAACTGCAATTCACCCGAAATCCTCAACAGACCGATGAACTGGCTATATTTATACCTCTTGAATGATATTTTTTGATAAAAATACCTGATAGTCATTAATTAATAAATGCCGGTGCACAACAAATATAATGGTTGTTATTGAGATTGAGAAACATTTGACATCCAAGTCCCGATTCAATCCAACCAAACGTTTCACTATGACAATTAAATCATCGCAGAATGGCCACTAGAATACCACCTATTATAGTGTATAGTCATAGTGACGAAGCGATTGGTTTAGTAGAATAGGCCCAGTCTATTTGAAAAACAAGTAATGATGTGGCACCAAAAGGAACCTATCCATTATTTATCATCATACCTACTACATATTTATCCATCTTACCAAATTCTGTCGCCATTACGACAATTATTAAATGGTTGTGTTCCGGGTTTTAGAGGTAAGATACCCAGTATATTCCCAATTGGTTGAGGATTCCGGGAGAAGTGCGCTTCCACCTTAGGTCTTATCATATTCTGAAAATCAGATGAGATGAATGCGAAGCACATCCCCGTCAACAATAAATAACTAAACTTTTTATAAGTAACATTCGATATACCTAAACTACACAGTAGCTGTAATGTAGTAGATGTACTATCATTTGGTAACAATAACTGACAAAATAAACTTTTAAACAGAATAAGGTAATGACTTCAACGCGATATAGGTACTTATGCTAATGTCAACCTTGAACATCTCTTTTAACAGCAGTTATCTTTGTGTATAACTCTGCAGATCTGGTGATATCTTTCGCAAAAAATAGAATCACTCCTATTGAAAAGGAAAACACACATATATGCTAACATGGATCCATGTAAATGTGAATATCCGGTGCATATTTGCGTTGAAACCCGAGAAACAAGGCGTAGCGAAAGTGGTATCCGAGAGAGGTCCTACCATATCGGGCGAAACTGCACAGACGTCCAATTAGAGGGAATGTGTGCCTCTACACTCGATACCTCTTCTCTTCACAGGCAGTTGCAATTTATAAAATAAGCTCAGAGATAATTGCCGCCTCGGGCAATCGCTCTTATCAACCCGAAATGAGCGAACTTAAAGGTTTCTTTAAATCACGCATTTTTAAAATTCGCACCAGTAACGATTCACTTACAGCGTGCAGCCATCGATAAATCTCGCACGGGGAATCCTCCAAAATAAATAACCGTGATAAACCTATCAGCTGGATGAAATACCGGGAGGATTAAAAGAATCTGGTTTGAGATCCGCCTGTAGGTACGTAGCCCGTGCCTTATACGGCGGCCTGTCGACAATAGCCTGGGAACTCAGCTCATTTGAGAGAAGATATCATGTCGTGTCCGTCTCGGCTCGCTAAATCGCATTTTATATGGAACTGCGCGAACGACAAATAGTCGTGAAGAGTGAAGACGATTCCGTAAGGGGTGCTTAGTGCGCTCTTTATGTAATTAACGCGCGTTCTTCTGATGAGCCGACAATCTGCATATTTTAAGGTAATCATCATATATCATATATAAGGTTAGTAATCTCATAGAATTGTTGAGATCAAAGGCAATGCCTTGATCTAGAGAATAGTTTTTCTAAAGGTTTTCATATTACCTAGTATTCGTACCGTACCTATCTACCAACTACATGTAGGTACCTACATGGATAGCAAACATGGGGGAGCTCGAGGTGGACCGACGACGTGATTATCACTGTTTATCCATATCTCTGTGATAAACAGGATTAAATTATAGGCAAGTAGATAATTCGCATATATAGATTATACACATTATTTACCTCAACAAGTACTATGGAATGAACCACAGCGCCTTTTTTATAGATTTCTGGGATATACTAAAATTTCATCAAATTAAAACTGAACATTGTTGAGACTATATGCCTCTTTTCCTGCCTCTTTTAAGAACCCGTACAAAAACTTCGAAATTCCAACTCGAAGACCAAAGAGCGAACCTGAGCGACCTTGTACGCGCTAACGAAGGCTGCACACTCCACAAGGCTGTCCACCAAAACGACAAAAACCTCACCGTGAAGACCTGCCATAAAAAATAAACCAACAAAAGAACCAAGCGAGATGTTCGGAACGCGGACGGACGAATTATAATATTTTGAGGATACTGCTCATGTTGCTGGAATATTTATTGCAGATGAGAATGATCGAAATAAACGATAGGTACCTGTGGCTTGCCCGTGGTACCTATACCTACCTAAAGATTGCCGATACTTTTCTTATCTAGAAATACGAAGTACAATATTAGAGTACTACTATGTACTAATAATTTACAAAATAAGTATAGATGAGTATGTCAAAAAATATGAAAGTGCACTGATATTTTTCAGTTTAAA
This sequence comes from Venusia cambrica, assembly GCA_951394065.1. NCBI lineage: Eukaryota > Metazoa > Arthropoda > Insecta > Lepidoptera > Geometridae > Venusia > Venusia cambrica. The sequence continues at coordinate 843,746 of OX596056.1, forward strand.
AACGCTTTGATTTAATACTCACAAGAATGCCACCAGCTGCTAGACTATTAGAAGCGAGATGGTCTCTATGAAATCGATAAACACTACTAAAAGCAGAGCAAACATTTTAATGGTCCATTGAAGCACAAATGAACACAATCTTCTACCGTTTACCGGTTCATAACGATCGTAGCCGGTCCAACACGATCTAAATACATTGAGAACATGGAAGCATTTAACTACATGAAGGGTTCAAGTAATTTAACGCACCTACTTTATTTTTTCCTATTACCTATACAGATGTACAGACCCTAATATTTATGACGGAATTATGGAAAAAATAAAGACTTCACAATCCTCTTTTTCAATAATAGTGATTGTACAATATAAGAGAATTGCGAAGATTTGATCGGCAAATCGATTAAATGTTTCTTCATTTTGTACTAGAATCCGTAAGCGTATTTACAATGAATTTTACAATGCAGATAGTGAAGCTATCTGTTGGAATAGGGGCAGATGTACGCGAATTGGGTTACGTTGATAACATTATCGACTTGTGCGTACATAATACAGAATTTCATGGGGGAATAGGTTCTTATATCTATACTTATATCGATTTACTATGAGCTCTATTAGAATAAGTAGGGGAAGTTCCACTCTTACTCTGGGAAGTTCAGGTCTTGATTGTTTCATATGATTAAATATTTGTTGATAACTCTGTTCCTTACTTTTTTACAAATTTGGACCTAAGGCTAGTTTATTATCTATTTACTTTCATGTTTATTTTTTTTAAGTAACTTTCTTCGGACATTCAACTTATATCAGGTTTGAGATCCCATGCAACACCCAATGCAAAATAGAGAAACTTTAATAAATCGTGTCTCGCTCGACACAATACCATAGAGCTAACATCGTACAAATCAATGATTCAAGACTCAAGAGCACGTTGCGTGCGTCCACCCACGTTCACGTAGGCGGATTCTGGTTGAACAACTAGTCAACCAGTCAACCGTGTATCAAACTTGTTTAGTTATTGAAGTCTCAACCCTAAATGATGGACCTCAGGATTGATTTATCAATGACGCCTGTTCGAAGGCTCGACTGTAAGCTGTACACACATCTAAAGTGTTGCTGAGTCGCAGCTACGGGTTACCTACTACTCGTAATCTATGGCATACCGGAGTGCCGACAATTTATTCAAATTATGTTGAACAGTAGTTAAAAGTGGAGCAGTAACTTCTATAATCGTTATGTTCAAAAGTAAATGTTGCAATGTCTTCTTAATGAAGTCTTCTCGTGAGCCATTATCGTTAATACGTGTGCCTTAAGACATTTTAGATTGAAATGAAGAACGGTTGTTGCCGTTATACGGATAAGCAAAACTTAGGAACGTTTAATGGGTTCATTTCCTCCAAATATACGGACGGTAAATGCTCTTTGATTAAGAGCTATAAGACAAAACAGTACTTATGTACTTCAATTGCATGATTATTTGAGATTTAGTAAGATTCGAATTAAGAAACGTTTTTGATTTCTTTTTAAATGTCAGACATACTAGAACATCTGGTTAAATATTGGTAGAAATGCCTGCAGTTCCTACTAGGCGGTAGTTTATGTAACATACAATTTATGAAGTATACAACGAGGAGTCTAGCTCTCCAAAGTCTCCAATCATCACTCTTTCTCCCTGGACTTTATCTAGTTAGAACCTCAGGAGCTACTCCTGATCGCCGCACGTTGCTAGATCCAGTCATCACTCTTTCTCCCTGGACTTTATCTAGTTAGAACCTCAGGAGCTACTCCTGATCGCCGCACGTTGCTAGATCCAGTCATCACTCTTTCTCCCTGGACTTTATCTAGTTAGAACCTCAGGAGCTACTCCTGATCGCCGCACGTTGCTAGATCCAGTCATCACTCTTTCTCCCTGGACTTTATCTAGTTAGAACCTCAGGAGCTACTCCTGATCGCCGCACGTTGCTAGATCCAGTCATCACTCTTTCTCCCTGGACTTTATCTAGTTAGAACCTCAGGAGCTACTCCTGATCGCCGCACGTTGCTAGATCCAGTTGATCCCGAAGATTGCGTTCCCACATTGATTCATTCATTCAATTAACCTAGCGCGTGTGTGATTGTGTACACTCTGCATATCAATTGCCTTCAATCACAGCCTCGGACTTTGGCGGCGCTAGTTTATGTAGGGGCCACGACCAAGATTAACGTATTCTAGGAAAACATTTAAACGTACAAAGAACTATAAACCATACGAAATCCTTCAAATAATTCTTGCTAAGACCATTATTTTCTAAATGGACGGCTCCGAGTTTCCATCGAGATGACTCAAACGGCTTCCTGTGTGCAAAAGAATTCCATTCATAATCTGAATGCTATCAAATAATCTGCCATAAACAATGCCAATAGATTCTCCGACTACGATAGGCCCTGGAATGGAACGAATATCACTAAACTATAGAACGTCTTTAAAATGTAATAAATCTCAGGGTTTTAGTTGATTGACACTCATTATTAGTCTTGCGATTGTTATTGCACGAAAAATTGCTTTATGTTTTGACTGATTTGAAACGCAAACTCAAAAGAAAAACATGTTCCTCTTTTACAATCGATAACGACATTAACGCTTTGGTCACTAAAGATACGTTAGTATTTTATTATCTGTGCTGAAGATAGCCAACCAAATTATATAAGGATACACGTAAGACGCCAATACATAGCAATATCCAGTGTTGTACCTACGTTTATTGACCGAGCGAGCGAAGCGTCTCAGTTTCGAGATTGGCCAAAAATGCTTTTGTCCGCTGTCTGTCGGCTGTCGGCTGTCGGTTTGTTCTCGCCTACAGGTTGCATTTTTCAACTGATTTTGATGAAAATTAGCACACATGTTCCTTGATTTATCAATTTTTTTAATCGATTGCTATTTCGATTGGGGGTAAAATAAGGGGGGAAAGAGGGAAAGCTTGCTGTAGCGTTATTTATCATCGGATTACAATTAAATTTGAAAGTCACACTAAGGATTTAATTCTACACAAGATGTTGTGAAAAAAAGGAAAAAAGGGAGTGGAGGGGGAAAAGGGGAGAAGTTTGTTGTAGGATTTAAATCTTTGATATTTTTTTGAAAAATGTATATCGCCTTTGAAAGACAAATCCGTAGACACCAGGTTCGATCTCCTTAGACCAAGGAAACGCGAGTAATCGCTAAAACGTATAGCCCTATTTGCTAAAAAGTCTAAAAGGAAAGGGACATAGGAAAGCATCGGTTATTGCAAGGTTAGAAGGGCTTACTGTTCTTACAGAACCTCGAGTGAATATAAGTAGTAGGGTCAATTTTGAAATCACAATATACAAATACGTACAGAATTTCAATAGATTTTATTGATAGTTTTATTATACCCGCACTAATAGATATTCGCTTCATAGGAGTGCTGGAGTCCCGCTGCGCATGACGTGTGAACATTTTAATTGTGCAGTAACGAGGTAGGGGACAACCCTACCTACACATACTACAAATGAGATTATTACAAGAATAAATATTACACAAATATTCTGGAATATTTGTTTTTACTACAGGGAAGCCCTTGGCTTTCATCTCACTTAATTAATTTCCAGTTAAATTATTTATTTTGGTGATTGTTCTAACTCCCAGTTAACCTCTCTTGCGGACGCAGTCGCGGGTAAAAGGTAGTTCACTATAAGCCTCTAATTATTTGAATGTTTTTGTAACCAATTTATTTTGTTTGTACTACTGTACAAACTCTATTTTAATTTAAGTACAAACATTAAAAATAATATGTAAAATATAAATTAATGTATTTTAATTTTACATATTATCAAATGAAGCATTCGGATTAACTAAGGGCCGTTACAAACGGCCTATAGGTGACTTAACTGTTACAGACCAGTACCAGAACCTACCTGTACAAACAAGTAGGAAAATTATGTGAATAATATAATTCGTTGTAGGAAGTTCCCACGTAGTGTTACGTAGGCACCTTTCTCAATCCAAGGCCTTAAAACTTAGTACCCACGTGTAAGATAGTTAAAATTTACGATTGGTAAATAACATATCCCTCAGTAAGTCATTTTGTGAGGTATGAAAATAATTAGAGAGCCAGTTTCACGAGAATTCTAACAGACAAACGATGACCACAGAAAATTATGCTGCATAATATAGAAAAATCGTACTAAATTACTACGCAGTATTGACATGATGACACAAAATGAGTGGATTCGAATTATTAGCCGTGAATTATGATCATGACTGTGTGGATGTATTTACAAAAAAAAGTTTGTAAGTTCTATACGTAATCAAGTTCCCATAGTACAAGCTCTGTTTTTTATACTGTGCGACTGGGTGATGATTCGCCTTCATCTCACGTGATTTTCAAGTTATGATAAGGCCGAAAGTGGAAGCGCACTTCACCCGGAATCCTCAACAAACTGAGGAACTGGCTATCTTAACTCTTAATGCCGGATACAACAATTTTAAGAATTGTGAACAACAATTTTAAGAATTGTGAACAACAATTTTAAGAATTGTGACCAACAATTTTAAGAATTGTGAACAACAATTTTAAGAATTGTTGTTATGGCTTAGGTAAGACCGTGGTAGCTAGCCAGGCGGACTTAAGTCAAAGTTTAGTAAAGTCCTTCCACCAACCAAACCAAGCTCAATATTTTACTCCCCATGCGGATCGAACCCGTGACCTCCGGATTTGACACCGGTGGGCGAACCACAAGACCACAGAGGCGGCTTAGTTTGAGGCTAGATGGCGCTGTGTCAAAATCATAATATACATTTATAGGAACCCATTTTTAGGGTACTGTACCTCCGATGATAAAATGGAACCCTTATAAAATCACCCGAGTGTCCGTCACACTCCATTTTTTCCGAAATTACCGGACGCAAAAAGTTTAAATTTGGTAATATATTGGAGACTTTATAATGCACGAGTGTTAAATGATCTTAAATAATCTGAAATAAGTTAATTCAGGTTTTAAGGTTTGCTTTTGTGAATAAACTAAAACTATATATCAAGATTCCGATATGAAAAAAATAAAAATGTAGAAGTATACATCGACTTTTATTATTCAAAAAACATAGGTAATCCTCCTGAATTTCACAATTGTTGTTTGATGTAGCGGTAACCTCGAACTTAGCCTGTGGATGTCGTAACAGTCTACTTAATTTCACCAGCAGCTTACTGTAATTAAAGCTCTGTATTACCTTTCATTGTAATCACCAACCCGCCTGCCAAGACTGAATATTATAGAATAACCCTGAGGCCCTGTTCAACTCCACTCATTTGAAAATGTGGTCAAGTAAAGATGTGGTCCAACATGGAGCACGCTAAAAGGAATCTATTCACTCTAGACTTGAAGGCTCCAAAATGGTACTGGTGTGAAATAAACAGACGAGGGCAACGAGTTCCAGTACCATAATAAAAGTAGTACTTTATAACTGTAGGGCCGTGATGGTTCTCGCAGCTAATATTACTGCGAGTTTATTAAATCGCCAGTACTTATCTATTCGTAAGTTTATCGTCCTGCTATATAGTCGCAGAGCCGTCTCCATAATGTTTGCAATTTACGATCCGAGGATAATGTTTGACAAGCGATAGCGCATGTACCTACCTACGGCATACTCCGTACTGCCAACCTCGTACCTCAGCAGGGTAGGTGCAAAATATGCGAATGATCTCATTTAGGTATTGCACTACATTGTAGCTATCGAGTTCTCATTGAATCTCTTCCTACTGGTGCGAACCTACAAGTTATACATGAGAAAGATAGAGCAAGTCTCAGCTCAAAGCATAAAACATTTAAGAGTTGACTTCGTAGCCGAAATGTAGTTTACATTGTCGTGAGACTGGCGCAGGATACTTATATCCGTTTCAGTTTAGTTTATTGCAGACATAACAGAAGGTTCAAAGTATTTACAATGTTTTTTTGTATTGTCTAGCTCTAGGTAGAGCACTGGCTCTCTTGCGCACTGCCGCATGCCGGGACACGTGACACGGCACCGCTTGGTGCCGGACTTCGGTAGAAGTAGTCGCTAGCTAGGTGGGCAGGTCCTAGTACTTATGTAAACGTTTTTACGTAGCAATGACAAAATAAATATTAAATAATATTTCTTAAGCAGTTAGGTTTTAGATATGTTATACTATGCCATGTAGCCTCAAACTCAGCTGAACTTGTTCAATTTAGACAACGTAGAATATAAATAGTTTCTTTAGTGCTTATGACACAATATTACACCCATACTCGGAACAAACATCTATCTATATTCATGAATGTGAAAAGTTTATCAGACTCAGCAAGTTAGGTTATGTTGTTACGTTGTGAGGTTACTCGAAGGACTCTGAAACAAAAACCAACTGGAAAAAAAAAACATAGAATCAACACGAAGCAATTGTAGGTAAGACTATTAAGAAAATTTATTTTAAAATATCGATGATACATAAACTTAAATGAAGCACGATTAAGGGTACTGCACTGTAACAATATTAACGGGATATTTACCATGATTTGTTGGTGAATAGTTATCCGTTAGATATTTTTAAATGTACCTACATTTTTTTATTTTAATATCGGATAACTCATTCACCAGCAAATCATGGTAAATATCCAGTTAATATTAGACTGAGATAAAGTCCTACCACCAACCAAACCAAGCACAATATATTGTACTCCCATGGGGATCGAGCCCGGGACCTCTGGATCTGAAATCGGTAATCGGTGGGTTGAACCACTAGACCACAGAGGCGGTCTAAGAATTATGTCATGATTAGGGTGTTTAAGGTGAGATGCTCAAAAGTTGATATGGAATCAATAATGAGATCCATTTTGCACCGCATCGTCCTCTTCCTTGGAAACTTTCCAGCTCACGTTTCAGCTGAAACCAGTTCATTGGTAGGTATATACGTGACGTGCTCTTACCCTGGCATGTAAGTGTACCTACCTACATAGAAGATGGTGTAGATAGATAGATCCGTATAATAAAATAGTTTGCAAGAGTTTAATGCTCTGACTCATTTATTGCAATTGTTTGTCTGAAAACGCTGAAGTCTCTTCTGAATCATCGGACCGGAAGATATTGGCGCCACCGCATCGTTTGTAAAGTGAACGTAACGTAGGATACGTTGACATTTTCGTATCAAAAGGAGTAACATGACAAAGTTTCATAACAGTTACAAATTTTGTAATGACACAAAAATTCACAATCCGCGACGGGACTCGAACCCACATCCTGAATTCCTGAGCTACGAGGATCCTGACGCTGATTCCGAATTTATGTGTCGTATCTCTCAGCTTGAGCGCTGATATGACAGTTCTTCTACACATTATTGCAAATCCATATCTTTGTCCAAAAACCATTAACTTCTTTCTGAGGTTTTCATTTTGAAACGACTGAAAAAGAGACGGATTCTAATTCCACGGTTACCTCTATGCTTGTTAGGTATATTATATACTTACCTTATTTAGATTATTAACAATTCTTAATGCGAAAATTTAATAGGAAACCAATCAGCATGTTCGTTTTAATATGTATGTTAATCGGTGTGTACTACTGAATGCAGCCGTACGAATAAAAAAATGCTCTTTACCTTTATACTATAAATTTAAATTTTACTTTTATACTATAAAGGCAATTATAGTTGGTAAAGAGCTGTGTATGTTTCGAAGGTTGTGGGTTCAAATCCAGTCGTGCACCAATATGCACGACTGGATTGGAACCCTCATCAAAATATTTTTTTCGGAAGTTTATGTGCGCATTCGTGAGGAAACCGGCATGTCCCCAGGCCCAAAAGTCCGAACGACATGTGATATCCTCATAATATCCACGCTCTGAGTAGTGATCAGGGATGAAACCTCAAAGGGGAAAAAGTCGTGAGTCTTTAAGAAATAAGTACCTACCTACTTACTAATCCGTGTATATTCTACTAGGGCAGAGTATTTTTAATACAGACTGGCTTCCTCTCCTCATCAGTGTCAGGTGAGGGGCTGATTCTGATAGTGAATGTTGAGTAATGGCTGTTATGTACATCAATAGTAAGACGTAGTGAATGTGAAGCACGAATGCAAAAGTAGGTGCAATAGTCTTCTGGCGCCGCCGCTCTCACTAGGTCACAGGGAGACATCTAGACGGGAGAGTCGGACTGTCAGTTAGTTTGTCAGGCTATAGAACTGAATCCGTTGCCAACATGTGCTTCGTTGCACAATGATCCCGATTTAAATACATGTAAAATACGGTTTTTTATTGATCTACGAATATACGAGTAGCTGTACTGACGTAAGTAGAACAAAAAGTAGTCCACTTACTTTGCATGTAAGTGCCTTCATATGAAATAAACAACAGCAAGATATCTAGGTATACCCAGGTAGATAAGTGTTGTGTACTTTTCTGAGTCAAAGGTAAATGCAAATTATGATGCAAATGAACCGTAACTCCGAGCTAAGTGAGCAACGCAAATAACTTAATCATCATAATTATTTTGAGTACAAAATGCAGTAGTGAAGGGGCTTGAATAGAAAGGCTGTATACAGGTAGGCTGTGCATAACACCTTTTGAATATTCCAAGATCTGAGCAGGTAGAGTGACTCTACCGCGGCCTATACAGTTATCGGCCGATAAAAAATGTGGTTTTGTTTTCTTTCATTCAAGCCTACGCCTATTATAAAAGACAACAATATCACATTCAGTGAAACAATGATAAGAAACTCGGGATAGCATTGTAAACTAGTAAGAGTTATTGTTTGTATGCTTAAAATAAACAAAAGTCAAGAGGCAGGCGAGTCGAATGCGAGAGTAATACAGCAATTGATATTTTAAAATATACCTAGGTAGGTACTTTTACAGTGACTTCATAACTGATAAGAGCTTGTGATAGCTGTGATACCGAACTCTTGGTAATGTTACTAAGATATGGTTAGAGTAGTGTAGGTAGGTAAGGTAACTTGAATAGCGATCAACTGATTTTTCAAGATAGATGTAGCACATGGCAAGGCGACGACCTTCACATAATGACATCATTCTACCTCATCACGGAAACTGTAAGCATTAGCCTCATCTTGGATAGTCTACTCACCAACTGGTCTTACTGCTATCTTCGTTTCTGGTGATGTGCTCGGCGACAGAAAATCCGAAATACGAATCAGGTTCGCCCAACTTTATCACAGGAATCCTCGGTTCCAGATTGAAACTTGCAGCACTATACAAAATACACAATAAAACAACACTTTTGCACGTAGTTTTCGCAGCCATTGTAATCTTTTTGATTTAGAAACTTTGTTGTAAACTTGTGTTGCACCAGATCACCGGCTTCGTGTAATGGTTTGGCAGTGGCACATCGCGATATTCGTATGGAATCGAGCGAGCGGCGGACCCCCAGCGCGTATGGCGGTCGCCGGCTGAGTATTCACTGATCCCGCTCTAACTAAAGTTTACCCGCCGATTCTACGTAGAACAAACTTGTCTTGTCCTACACAAACCGTAGAGCGCTCGCACCCGTATAGCCGAGTCGGAGTTGGAGGCGACTGAACTCATAAAATAAAACATCATCTTAACACATTGATCTTTGCGCCCTCTGGCGACGACCTAGAAACTACACTGTAAACTCAGAGTCGCCATCTAGGTGCAGCCAAATTAAGCAGACATGACTTGCATAGCACTTGATTAATGTTCTGTACTTAGTTCTATTATTATGAGCTAGATGACGCTGTAATATTCTTAGGCTTTGACACACACCCAGTAGGGAAACTGAGCCCCCACCCCCTAGATTTCCATTTTCCATACTTATTGTGTTGTGTTGTGAGGCTTGCGCAACCAAAAAGTTTAGGGCGACCCATGTAGGTAGTACCCAAGTCCCAACAATGGCACATAGAAATACATCTTTGATTGATGTCATCCTGACCGATTTCGGCCACGGCAACATTGCTCTAGTCAAACGACTAACGTAACTTCTGTAGATACCATATTGCCTGTCTTGACCTGACAAAACGGTATACCTACCAAGTTAAATAAGGTAGACCTTGGTATCAATCAATAGGAAATCTGGAATTATGGATTCCTGGAAGAATTTTTTACCTTATTTCATTGATTGTAAGTGTCATCTCAGACGACTATGAGAGGATAATCCATTCTACTATAACTGTTGTATCGAGAATGAGCTCGCATACTGTCAAATCTAAATGCTACTTTTAGTGTAAGTATCGAGTTTTCTCACTGTGATTTACTATAGAATCTTTTGAGAAACAAATATTAATAACCTTACTCTATCAGACGTCATCTCAGGATTAGGTTATAATACGTTTAACCGCCTAGCGGCGCCTCTCTGGCCTAGTAGTTCGCCCACTGATGTCAGATCTAGTGGTCCCGGACGTCCACTTGGACTCCACCATTTTACCTAAGTCTGTCGCCATGGCAACAATTTTTATTATTTTGTTTCGATATTTAGAGGTATGGTAGGCAGTTCCTCAGACTGTTAACGACTCAGGGTGAAGTCCGCTTCCACCTTTGAAACCAGATGAGATAAAAGCCAAGCGCTTCCCCGCCGTGCAATAAAAAAACTACCTGTTTTCATGGATAGGTTAGTGTTCTTTAACTGCTGAAGAATGACAAAGCAAAGAAAATGCAATACATGTTTTACATAAGTCATCAATTTATTCAATTATAAGAGCAATAATAACACATTCGAGACAAAATATAAGTCAAATAAGTTTTCAAGGTCTTAATACTAGTCTTGTAATTCTACTCTCTCCGAGTTAATTATTGAACTAAAAATAAAATTATAATGTCATTGAAAAATAATTACATTAAACATTACTTTAAATAAAGCAAGAATTATATAAAAATACTGATAGTGACACACTTTACGATCAATAATAAGTATTACCATGTTTTACAAAGTTAACAAATATAGAATTGAAAGTAGGCTTTATTTAATGATCTTAATGAATCCAGATTGTTCGTAGCAGCCAAATTACAAGGCAAATGAGCGAACATGGAACCGCTCTGTTACATTCCAGCATTCAACCGATCACGAACCATCGGTCTAGAGACCTTGCGGTTATAAACGCGTGACCAATTGATTGGCATTTGACGAAACCTCTGTCGCGCCAGGTAGGTTTTACAGCACTGCGATATCAAAACATACAATATCGCAGTACCATTCAAGGCCTGTGGAGTATTTAGGGCTGGGGATGGAAGGTGAGCTCGGTCTGCGAGTGCGCGAACAGCAGGTTCAGCTGCGAGTCCAACCCAACGTTGAACACCTTCACCAGTGTAGCCTGAGCCTGTCCCGGTGCCTTGCGGACCAGGGCGACTCCTGAAACCTTCATCAGGTGCACTTCGGAGTCGACGGATCCACCTCCGGTGGTCGCCAGCTTCACGTGACAAGTCACGTCAACGTGAATGTACTTCTCAACGGCACTGCCGCGCTTCCCCGGCACATCCACGTACTCCGTCTTCTCTTCCACTTGTGGCAGGTCAGCGCGGAACACACTCGCCTCTCCCAGCAAACCCTACAAGGAAAGTAATATGTTATAGGAAGATTCTATGTTCCTGGCAGACAGCCGACGTCGATTGCAGTATTGCCAGCTGCCTATCTGAACTCTAACATTTGCACAAATAAATAAGAGTAAACAAATTAAATCGTGTGATTCGAAAACGTCAGTACAGTCATACTGGCTAGCAGCCAAATTTAAGGCGCCTGGCAAATTTACATTCCTAAACACTCACGCCATACGTCGTAAGGGGAACCGCCCATTTACTTGTCCCATGCATGATGATGCAGATGCATGGGACAACATTTAACATTTTTTATATATTACAAAAGATATCTACGAAGGCAAAATACCAATTTTCTAATAACCATTAAAAATGGCACGGAATTTCTGTCAAAAAAGAATAGTACGCTCAAACGGCCCTCTGCAAAACCTACCCCATTTCCAGAGATGGTGAACTTCATTCCCGGCTGGATAGCTCTCGGCTCCATACCTAGACCCTCAGGGTGAGAGTCAGACCAGAAGTAGTTCTCAGGAGCGTTGAGGGTATCAGGCTTGAAAGTGATTCTCTTCCCGTAGCCCATGCCGACCGATTGGAGGAGCATATTGCGACCTTCGAACAGGTAGCGCCGGGAGCCGGCCGGACGGACGCGGTAGTGGAAACCGGGAATAATGCGTGGATCGATGTAGGTGCCTGGAACGTTCAATCTTGTAAGCAAGACTAAAACGACGGAAATCTTATAGACGACAATCATATAGGTGGTAAGTTTATGGGTCAATGAAATCCTTCTTAGAATAGTAACATAACTTCCTGTGCCGAGCGCATTTTAAGCAACTCATGTGTACGTTATAATATGCTACTTTTAAGCAGTTTGATTTTTTATTAGTACGTACAATTAAATTTAATGTTTGGGAACGGAACTTAAACATTTTATGAAGCCAATTTTCCTTTCCATGTAAGGACTTCAACGCTTGATGAAGAATTAAATTAGCGACGATAGTCGTAAAAAGCATCTGAGTGATACATATGTATGTGAATTTACATAGAGAACATTAACATACATAACATAACTAAATCTTGGTACCTATATTTGTAAAATTTACTCACCAATGACAGGTAGCTCGTACTTCTCAAGCCCAACCACGCAATACTGGCATGGAATGTCTTTGATATCACCGCCGTTGACCTTGATCCTTCTGGACGAAGACTCAATGCCAGGCGTCAGTTCGTAACCCTTCTTCAGCTGTTTGATTCCAATGGCGACGTTGATCACCTTCGAAACCACAGCGTTCCTGCGACCTTTCTGCAGTAAGGCAATACCAGAGACTGGAACCAGTTTTGTAGCACCGTCGTCTTCATACCATTCAACTTTGCAGAGGGTGCTGATCTTGACTCGCTTTCCGATTGAGTTGTTCTTGTATATTATCTGGTCCAGCTCTATTTGATTCTTCTGCAAAAACAATGGTGTACATCTCATTAGTTGAAGTCTTTTAAATATGTTGTGTAATTAAAATCATTGAATGGATTGTGCTTGCGACGTAAACCTACCTGTTGTTGCATAACTTCAAGTATTCCTTGGGGTTCGTGGTTAGCATCGAAGATTGTAAACTTGTCTCCTATAGAAACAGCCTCGATTTCAAACGCGAATCCTTCAGACCTCGAGTCAGTCCAGAAGTAGTTGCTATTGTCATTGAGGGTTGAACCAAGGGGCTCAAAAGTCAAACGCCGGGCGAAGCCACGCCCAATACTCTGAAGCGTCAGCGCCTTTCCTCCAAACAAGTATCTTGGTTTCACGGACATTGGGAGGGCATCCAAACTCTGAAAAATTCAAATTTCTATATTCTTCTACTCAGAAAAGATGTTACTTTTAAAAATATAAATCGAGTGCCAACTCCCTTATAATTTACTGTTAGTTTCGACACTTCCAAATAGGATTTAAAATTTTCAAAATTTGATAAACAAATAAGTACAATTAATTACAAAGTGACTATTATGTATATAAACATATTTTTTACTTGGAATAGTAAATAATTTACGAGTGAATTTATAAAACATTGATATCCAGATCAGCTATGACTATTTTTTCGTATCCCAGTTAATAGGAACCCAAATGAAATGGTATTAGAACCATGTATGATTACTAATGAATTTGTGAATAGTTTTCAGTTCAACATTCTCATTTCTTGACAGAAAAAATAATCACATCAAGATTGGATCAGTAAAGAAAATTGATATGATTATCGATATAAAATACCTTATGAATGATACTTATGGTTTACCTATTATGGACATGTCAAGACGGCGGCCATGTCATTTTCGACCGACTGGTCGACCCGACTGGGTCTCTGCTCATTCTTGGGGTTTTTGTGTCCGCGTTTGGCGGGGGTCTGAAAAACTGGACGATCCACATACCATCGCCTACACGGCCAGTGCAACAACCAGTCCCAAAAGACCCACTAGTCAACTGTGTTGATCGTTGGTGATACTTTCTGTAAATTTCAGCAACGGATACCGCTACTTTCTGATCTAACCAATCCTTCCCCTCTTTCCAATCAGTCTGGACCGCTGGAACCGACTAGCGATCTGTTTTGTGAGTTTGGATCTTTTCTATGCATTTCATCGAACAGAAACCTCAGACATTTGATCATAAGGTTGCCATTACAAAGACCCGACTCAGTGTCACAGGAGAACAATTTTGGACCTCTTTTTTAGATAAACAATACATATTATTTACGTTGTCACATTTATCCTTATTTGTATTGAAACTATATTGATTGGACTGTCCACATAATACTTCGTTAAGTATAAACAAAAATTAAGTGTAAATCGATATGACAACCTTACTTACTAGAGTGATAACTAACGTAAAAACATACATTACCAATTAAATATTACATGCCTCGAAATTCTCATCGATTGTGGTATGGCATATGGATATTTATGAAAATTCTTCTCAATGGATATTCCCTTTTTTTTTAATTGACTTGAATATTGATATAGAAATGAAGACCTCTATGGCTAATGAGAATTTTCGTAAAGATCTTGAACATTTTTGTAAGATACGAGCAAACTCACCAATCCTTTGTTTCTGAAAATATAAATCTTACAAAAATGTCCGAAACGAGCCACAAACGATTTAATTTATTCTTATAAAAACCATTTTCGATGTCATAGAAAACCTAGTAGTATATTGAATAGACAAAATATGATATCGTCACAATAGAGTGTCCAAAGTTTCTTTCGATCAAGATCCAATTTGTATAAAATGCATAGCCGTTCCTTTCGCAGTCCAGAAGGGTAAATTTTGCCCCAATACGATAAAGATCTTCAAAGTGTTGATGTTTTGAAAAGCCCACAATGATGGAACAAAAGCGAATACGATCTCAAAGTATTTTTGGTGAATGATGGTCAAGCACAACCAAATGTGAAAAATTGTCGTCCGATGTAAGTATACCAATAGATATGTGAACCAACTGTAACCCTTATTTTGTTGCGAGAGGTGGGTCGGAAGAAATGTGGACGATTGCATCTAGTGAATGTTAGGGCAATCATCAACACTTCTTTAGCAGACGACAATACTCCACAGAGCGATGTGAAACGACAAGTTGCGAAGTAACAGTTACAAATAAGTTTCTCATCTCACCTGCATTGGTCTGACTTTGTATCTGAATCCTGTTCTCACTCTGGGGTCAATGTACACTCCGATCACAGGCATCTGATGGGCGGCAGGTTGTGGGACGCGGTAAACCGCCGGCACGTCACCCAAAGTGCTGGCGTCGAGCAAAACCTCTTTACCGTGAGTGCTCTCCGACCAGTAACTTTTAAATGGAATATCGTTTTGCTCCTGAAATAGGAAAATCACTTTAACACTTACGGTCTAATTCAGCGTGACTTGATAATGAATGTTCCTATCATGAAAAAAGAGCGTGCTAGGCACTAATTAACAAACAATTTATTAGCAAATCATCTAGATGACTGATAAGGTGTCCTATTGTATATATACTTTACACACAGATTCAAATTCATCATCTACTGCGGCGGCAAGTGGGCTTTCCGAATCTTCAGGAGACAATAAAAGGTATTCCTCTGCTATTTTACCAGTGCCACATTCATCCGGGACTACGATACACTCGAAGATATTGGGCTCTTGTGCGGACATCGTTTGAAAGCTAACTTATTAAACTTTTTTTATTTATTTGTTGGGTACAATGACCGTTCTAGTGGCCGATAGGAGAAAGAATAAAGGAAGACCGTCGAGTCGCGACAAACGCCCATTTGGCACGGTTTCATACTAGCTGATTACTATGCGTCTACTTTTAGTATGTTGTTATATTTGCTGCCAAAAGATGTATTGTTATATCATTTCGTTACAATACTACGTTGTTGCAGACATTTAAAGCTACTTTTGACGTAAACGCTTTGACAATTTCTTGTATAGGTGTTTTATGTATCGTGTAGGTTAAAGTACCGTGGCTGTTGCACGCTATGAATAATCGTCGCAGTCGTTATATAAGATCGATCGTTATGAACTGTCATTGTCGAGCAATTGGAATAATTTGTTGCAAATTACCACGTGTAGCGGTTGCGGTGGATTGTTCAACAAATTACCCACTGTTAGCTGAAATCGTCTTGTTATTGCGATGGACTTTGGACCGAAGCTGTCCGCTTCGGTCCAAAGTCCAGTCGAAAGATGAATCTGTTTTTCGACGAGCTATTTCCGTATCTTAAAGGGAACGCGATTGCTTCGCCTACATCAATTTAAACTGCGGAAACGAATATTGGATGTATCAAGGTTGTGGTATGACCTCTTTTGTCACCGCGAAGACTTATCAGAATTGATCAGTTAAGCTTGACAAGTTCATTACCAGTAAAGGTGGCCGTAGATGACATTTTTGTTCTTTTCAATATAAGACAGTCTGATAATAATATTAGAAGTTTATTTTTTTAATTACAAATAACACCTTTATTCAGAAAAATATGTTAAATTAAGGAGTAAATCCGATGCGACAGTCTGATTATCCGATCTGACAGACTTTATATGACGTATAAATGTTATCAAATATCATTGAGATTGATTATTTTATTAATGTTGTGTTGTGTTGTGTCGCTTGATAGGAGGTCATAAGAAATGACGCAAACATTCAGACAGATATAATATAGAGGGTGTGGCTGTCCCATTTCATCAAACAATCGATTACTACAGCGGATGATGACACAAAACAAAACACATCGACTAAATTCAACAAGCTATCTCATTGTTTGTTTCTACTTTCAGTAGCCGTTTAGCGATCACTATCTTTTGGTACCTGTGTAGGTCAATCGATTTATGAAATGATCTGCCTGAACGGTAGATTCGATAAATTAAGAGGTTCGACAGAGGAGCCACCTCCTTGCATCGGTATCCTCACTGCCGACGCCGAGGGTTGAGATTTAGAAGACCTTCGAATGGTCGAATGGGATTTTGTTGATAGATAAACCTACCTCAAATAAATTTTGGAGTTTACCGTAGAGTAGGTACCTGCATAATGTAACAGATATTTGCACTAAGTATATTGCTTAGCTAGACTGCCACTATAAGCTGGGCAAGATTGTTGATATTCATATCTTAACACAAATAAATTATTACACTGTGTATAATAATATTTATATTTCGAAGCAAAATCTGTGATGGACTTAACACGTTGAGCGCCATCTATAAAGAACGCCCCGTGTGTGTTGCACAGCACCCAGCGAGTTAATCGTTAGACAGAATGTACTCACAGGTATTTCCAGCTCGGGGAACGCCTCCTCTCCATCACTCTCATAGTCACTTGGGACTGTGATATAGGCTTTCGGATTACTCTCCAATTCCTGTAACAATTACCAAGTTTACATTCAAGTTTTGACACTATTACTATGTAAAAAGTATCAAGTAAGAAAACAAGTACTTAGCAGTACATCATTGATAAGAAATACAGGGCAGATCTGACGCCGAGTCCTTGACTCACTGAACGAAATATAGCACTGTGGGAAAAGATTACAATACTGTTTGCTATATGAAAACATCTATATTAAAGTTTTATATATTTAAGTTTATAAATATTTTTTTCTTAGAATATCTTTGTCGTATTAGTAAAGGCTCAATTATAAACGTTTAATTCAAATAACGCTTAGTTTCGTTCTTAGAAGCTGTCAGATGACTGTTTAAAAAAAAAGAGTGTCACTATTACTAGGTACCGTAAGAAGATAGGAAGAAGACTACTTACGTAGCCATTCCATGCATTGATAGAGTAATTCCTTACCCCAGCGGAAGGCAAGGTGTCTCCCAAATCCAGCTCCTCATCCAAGGCGGTGGAAGTTCCGGCAAGACGTGCACGAGTGAGGTTCCACAACCGCTGCAGAGCTAGTGGGGTCTCCTCCGACTGCATCTCCATAGCGGGACTGGCTAGCATCTTGACGTTTTTATTATTTTATCTAGGGAGATAAATATAGATTCAAATCACTAATGTAGGTACCTATACTGGTAATAAAATTTACTTATACATAACTGGCGAGATATTCACAAGTTAAAAATAAGTAAAATAAAATCAGTTTTGACTTAAATGCTCATGGAAAATGTAATAGACAACATAAAGGCTACTCCTGTACAATTCATTATTTATTCGGACAAAACACAATCGTTCTATCTGTATTTTCGCTTCCACTGTTTGAGGGTTCATATTGAGCTATCCACTATATTAAATTGTACCAACTGGAGATCCTTTGATTATGAAGATAATTAAACTCAAATGTTATCAGCTACCTACCTACCGGTTATGGTTAACTTTATCACTGATGCTTTATAGTGAGAGTCAATAGGGTCATGGTTGGAGTTGATTTTATTACATCTAACTTCTATATTATATAGATTTACTTATTGGTATACAAACAACCATCATACATCATCATCATACCTATGTACCTACTGAGACGAATAAACTTGGTAGTTATGGAATGTTTAATTATGTTTATAAAACGGGGGCATCGGTAATATTTACACAAGGAAAATTATAGCATAGCACACAAGGAAAAGTAAAATATTAGGTACAAACTTTTATGAATTTACATATGATGATAAATCAATGTTTATATTAGAGAAATATATACCAATAAATGAGTTACCTACTATAACTATATACTAGGTAATGATATAATATAGGTTTAGATATAATAGTTTATCGAGCTCCGAAGGCTATGAGACCTCCTTATCAAATGTTTTGCCAGAGGTTTCACAACTTGAATAGACGATTTACCTAGTAACCTTTTAGAAAAGCACTAGATTGTATATTGTCTATGTAAAAACTATGACGTTCGGAACACTATTTGATCAGCTGAAAAGGTACCGGTCGGTGATCCATTTTAATTTTCAGACTAGCTATGGAATTTTTCCACTGTGAAATTCTAATGAGTCATATTTTAAGTCATGTACAGTTATCTAATTTATAAACCTCTGTAGACTACTACCTAACCTACCCACACACGAAAGAAAATAAGTTAACCCCAAATATTTGTATCATACTTATGTTTACTGAGTACCTAATCAAACTAACTAGGTAGATAATTATATAGTAAACAAAATCTAATGGTTTCAACCGGAGATAACAAAAGCAAGACCATTACTAACCCTCTAGGTGGGTACAAAAATCAAACTTAAAAATCGTTACAAGCCAAAAACAGAGGAATTTCCTTGAAATAACCCAGACGACCGAACAGGTAGACGACCTTTTCACAAAAAAATTAGGACGATTGTGCTAAGTCGCGTTTACAGTGAAATATCAAAATTCAATTTACGTAGGAATACTAAGAATGACCTACTAGATACTTAATTACTTTAACATGTTTCAATAAAAAATTGTATAAAAAAAAACCTGCATTCTGTTAATGAAAGTGCCTTCCCATTCTAGCCCTATTAATTCTTGTGTTGTTGTGAAACAAACTAGAAAGTGGTTTGATGTGTTCAACTATCAACGACATAGAATCGTCGAGAGAGAAAGCGTTCTTGCAATTCTGTCGGCCATTTGCTGCGTCCAAATCCATAGTGCCGTTACTTTACTAACCTAACCGTTTTAACTTTCGTTTCATGAAGTAGGTAGGTAATTATCAAGATTTCGATTTCATCTTCCGTCTTCTGTCATCAATTCCAATATTTTTCTTCGATAACCTACTTATTGCTTAAAACTGCATGCATACTAAAATTCTAGTTTTCGCCATTATTTATACTTACATACCTCACACACAAAAATTTCAAACAGCTTGACCTCAATGGACAAATCAGAAAAAAGTTGTCACAGAAGTGAAAGTGTCACTCAAGGAGTACCGTACTGAAAGGCAGCAAGAACACCACTGAGGGGTGGCGCTTCGATGAAGGTATTTTAAGCTCGAACGGCTCTCCCCGGTGGAATCTGAAGCGTGCGAGGAGGACGAAGATATGGCGAGGGAGCGAGAGGGGCAGACGGCACGCACTGACCGCGTGCTCCGTAGACAGACACTCACACTACGAAGCTATTACGCATGCGTCCATGCTATTGATACGTCTGAAAACGTCGAGGTCGGTTCCATTCGGTCGACGTCACGTCTCTGTACCCTTTCTGATCAAAGTACACGAGGGCAGAAGCCTAGACGGACTCACATACATGCCCATCATACCTATATGCCAATCCTGTCAACAACCTTCAACTTAAAATCGTAGTCCGACTCCATAGGTATATATACTTTTACTTTCCTATCCATCATCGAAGAAAAGAAAAATATAAAGGAAAATGAATCTCAACAATTCTGTTTGCGTAGCTCAGTTCATATACTTTGCAAATCAAACAGATTGTAAGTAGTACATACACCATATCGGTCTGTGACACAGAATCTGAATGTTGATTTCGAAGCTTCTAGAAGTATTCAAAGTTTCGATCTCGGAGCGCACAATGTTTGGAGATCCGACAAACAATAGGTACCACGATCTGTTAGGATTTCGAGTCTTGGGAAGCGCTTGGCCTTCGTCGCACCTGGTTTCAAGTCCCCCAAGATTTTGCATATAGCATGCCCAATTGCAGAGGGCATGTTACCTTATCTTTTAACCATCTTAAATAAATCTGAATAACTACATAAATTAGTAAGAAATTCAAGCTAACTCGGTTGGTATATAATGTAGTATTGGATATATCAAGAAAAGTAGGTGAAGAGAGCACGAGGATACCACGCCACCGGTCATATTGGCTGGGGTAACATTTGGTTACGGATACGGAGCGTGATTAAAAAATGATTTTTGGAAAAAAATATTAACATTATAATTGAAACACATTACGATATAATTTCAACACAGAGTAGGTATGTTTGTTATCAGTGTTCTGAAATCTATTTTTAACTTTTTAAACTTTTAACAAAACTGTAACAGGTCAAAATTTGTATATTACCTATATATTATATCATATATTTAGAAAATTTCAATTGAAGAAAATACTATTGTCAACTAATGTCAAAACAATCTTTTTCTCAATGTTTGTCTGTCTGTCTGTATATTGAACATACATCACGCTGAAACTACGTACTGAATGGATTTCATTGAAACTTTGTAAAATAATTACTGATATCATTGGGAAGGACCATTTAAACTTATTTTCTCCCCTCACCCCTCTGATAAGGGATAAAAACGTCCAGCCCGATTTGGATGAGTAATTCAAAAAGTAATATATATGTAATGAAATAGCCTTGAACACAAAGTGATTTATTTAGATAAGGACCCCAGGTAAAAATAACATGGTGTAGTTTCTGACTGCGTTTATATTTACTTTATAAACATAATTAGGTAAATAATTAGTAGGATTAGTGATATAACAATAGTATTTAGTTAGCGCACGCCTTTTTAGTCGCAGGTACTTGAATGTTTCGAAGTCCGATGTGGTAGGTACCTACAAACATTATAGTGTCACGATCGCGGACTTTTTTGTTATTTAAAACGGTAGAACATTAGTTCTATCATCAATCGATTTCGCAGCGCACGCGATGTAAGGATTTTTTCTCTTTCTTTCATTTTCCTTCACCTTGGGTTACATTATTACAGTTTTAATCAAGATCCCTAATGAAACCGGATGAAAACTAGGTCTTATGTTTCCATAATCAAGTTGAATACACATAAGACAGATATTATTTTGATATGTAGACAGACTGGTAGTCCTAGAACATTACAGTCTGAGAGGCTCTAGTCTACCGGATGATACACCGGCCCCAAACAATGACACATTACAATTCAGATGAGTTTCAAGAACTAACTATTACAGATAACGATAAGACAGCTGTTTCGGTACACTTCGGTATCATTGTGTAATCCGTAGACACAACAGTGAAATCAAAACAAATAAGAGATAAGGTGAAAAATAAGCTGTGATAATTTTGGCATAGGTACATATTACCTACCTTCCTGTTTTTTTATTTTACGACGGAGATGTGCTTGGCCTTCATCTCACCTGATTTTTCAAGTTATGATAAGGCCGAAGGTTCGCACTTCACCCTGAATCCTTGAGAAACTGAGGAACTGGAAACAAGCAACAAGTTAACTAATAGTTCGCCCCGAACTGAGATCTCGTGGTGGTCTTAGGTATACATATAACCACGGAATTATTTCTCAAAAAAATGTAATTAACAAACCTTACTTACCTAAAGCACTCTTTTTCTCAATCTTTCTTTATTCCCCTGAGTGTTTGAGGCTCTCTCTTGTTTGCAACTCTCATTATTTGAGCCAGAATGAGAGCAATGCACCGACCACACACCATAGTGGGTGGGCATATTACAATAAGTGAATAAGTCACCCCTTATTAACATGAAAAGGTTCTCACAAACCCTTACCTTAGGGGTCGTGGTTGAAAAATCTACATCTCCAGCCCACGGATCTCGTTAAGTAAACCAAGGGGCAACACCAAAATGGCAGCAGCTTTTTTCTGTGTGTAAACAAAACTTAAACTGTGAGCACAACATGTCTGCCAAGCATGGTGATTATGGCCAAACCTTGCAGTTGGAGGAAGTTCTTTCCACATTGTGGTGGACATATAATAGAATAATGTGCTATTAAGATTGGATATGCGCAGTCAAACCCCTTGCATGACATGACATCCCAAAATAAATTTTTGGTTGTTATCGACCATCTTGGCTAGGCCACCCTATTGAGTGAATAACAAAAATATATAGACCAGTGTAAATGAGATTCCGAATACCTCATATCTTGCAACACCTGATGATAAACCTTTTGCCCCTTTATCCTAAAAACCACACCTATTAAGGGGTAAATAAACCAACTTTGAAATCGCAGTTGCAGTCTAAAAATGCAGATTTCAAAGTTGGTTTATTACCCCATTTCATATGATATTTCACGTTTTTATAAATTTTCACATATTATCCATCTATATTCTCGTAATACTTAACACCCTTATTTCTCAAAAACTACCCTAGTTTCAAAAAAATCCTTGCACCGATTGATGAGTATTAATATATTCAAAGATTTCAATTGATCGGATCCCCTATTCAAGATATGTGCGAAAAATGGTGGTGAAAAGAAATACCAAATACTACCCCACTTATCAAAAATCCCCCGCGACAATCAATTTCTATTTATGTTATCTCTTTCTATTTTCAATTTCAGCAAAAATCGGATAAACCGTTCGACAGTTATGCCGTCACAAACATTGCCACATACATACAGTGCCGGATTTCCCAACTTTACTCAGTAATCAATAACTGTCGATATGGCGATATATTTAGGTAAGGTGGTGGTAGCTAGCCTGGCGGACTTAAACAAAGTCCTACCACCAACCAAACCAAGCACAATATTGTATTCCCCCTGGGGATCTATCCCGGGACCTCTGGCTCTAATACCTGTGCGTGGTTATTTGCAATTGTGTTTGCAGGAAATGCAGATCACTCAAAATAAATGTTTTTGAGGTTAAGTACACTATAGAGTATCTTAAGTATCGAAAGATGTCTCAGGGGCCAACCGTAGGTATTTAAAATAACAGGAAATGAGCAAATAGTTCTCTATTGAAAATTCAACATTGATATTCCCAACAGGCAAGATCAGGACCCGTATATACCTATCTAATTGTGTACGGTAATGGATGGTACGGATACGGTAATGGATGGTACGGATACGGTACGGATGATAGGTACAACAAGCAGGTAAACCGGTCCACGTGGCGGTGAATCGGCTCCTCCAACTCAGCCTTGGATGGCGTAAAAGCCGACTAAGGGATCTCATCAGACGAAGAGCAACAGCTTCCTTCCTTCCTCCTTGTGTATTATATATACCTTTATTGCGATCACCAATCCACCAGCCAAGCGTGGTGATTATGGCAAAACCATCCAGCTTTGAAGGAGGCTCTGTCCAGCGGTGGACACTAATGGGCTGTTGATGTGAAAGCAGTGCACAAAACCCGGTCGTTTTCCTATATGTACCTACTACCTAGCTCATAGTAGGTACATAATCGTTCCCATCCTCGCCTACAAACTATGTAGGTAGGTACATTGGCACAATAGGTACCAACATACACTCAGTTATCTCTGTTGTCAAGGCGATAATCTTATTGAACCGAGCCACAGACGATGTATGTATGTAGATATATGCACTCAATTGGTCGGCAATCTGTCGTTGGCAATAGCTGTTCGACCTACATCGATTGCTTATCAATATGCCACCACAATCCTCAGTCTGAGGATCAGTTTTCACGTTTTCAGCATTGCATATCCGTCGATGACATCCACACACACACACACACACACACACACATACACATACACAACACATGTACGGGGAAGTATTTGTTTAATAAACATCTCCCGAGACTTCGCAGAATATGAACCTGTAAAAATACCAAAGTACCGACTTGTATTTTGAACGGCACCGATTGACTTGGCTTGGGCTGAGCAAGCTTCATCTGAAGGTCCTCTGACGGTGGTAGCTGGGCCAGAGATGGGAAGCAGCTATGTACCTAATGCTCTGGGACTGAATGTTTCGGATTCACTTATCTCTTACAAGTGGTACCTACCTACGTAGATACCTGTTGGTATCGTGTCCGCCCTTGTGCTCGGTGTCTAGGAAACAGCTCCTGATGCAGTCCAGGACTGCTCAGCCCGTGGGTAGACTCTTGCAGAACAACACTCGAAAATACCGGATCCGGATAACAAAAGCAGTAAGTGGTCGACTTGTTATGTCCCTTCGTTTTAAACTAGAAGAGGGTTACACGTTACAATATGTGCATTATTGTACGTTAATCGTTATTTTACGTCGGACTGCCGACCTTGGATCACGAAAATTATTGAATAAATTAATTTAATAGAATGTAATTAGAATTTTAATCTATATTATTTATTAATCCTTGTGATTGATTTATAAATTAAGTAATTTTAAGATTTATCAGAGTGCCACGTATAATTTCACTAAATGCTTAATGTCTGTATAGGTCCGTAGGTACACACAGAAATGCTCAGCTTGGAGGTAGGTTTGTAGGAGGGTAGGTATGTGGTAAGCAGCATCATCAGGAAATCCTATTACTTGTCACTATAAACAATTAAATGGGACATTTGCTATGACATTGTATGATAGTCCGTAAAGCTACATGGATTCGTCAATTTACAATACCAATACCAAAATTAGGCTTACATGACAAGGTTGCAACCATGGTAATATTCTGGGGAAAGCGACGCAATGGGAGTACCTACGTCTACAAAATAACCAATAGTTACGGTCGGTTTGTAGATACCTATGACGTACGATATGTAGAGGAATGCGTTCTCGAAATCAAGTTCAATAAAGTAATAGCGACTACTTGCAGGAAATCGTAATCGAAACATGATACCAACTAACCTGCCACTTCGACTGATGACTCGCAGTAAACCTTTGTGCAGGCGCGCAGTGTAGGTCACGTGGAGTTCGTGCTAGTTCACATTTATGCAATAACGGCCGATGTGGTGAGTTCCTCGCCGAGACCATTTAGGCATTATTAAAGCGAGCCAGAAACAATAATGCGTGATTGCAGAGATTTTCCCAAAATCCCAATATCCATGGATTGAAGATGCAAAAAAAACGACTTGAATTTGATTTTTTGAACTTTATTGAAAACTATTCTTAAATTACGTTCAGGACACATCCCATCGATCATCGATTTAGTGAAATTATACGTAACATAATTTTATTGCCCGGAATACATACAATTAGAAAGGTAGGTACTTAACATTTACACTAGATCAACAGTGGTCATTTATATAGCTATTTCGGTCATACAGTCTAGGCAAGAGAATAACTAGATTTTGTTTAGATACCCATATATCAACAAGCAGTTTTTTCGACATAATAAAATAAAATTTCAGTTATATCTCTGAAATAGCGTCTTTGGAGAGTAGTCATTACCTAGGTAGGTACATGTGTCCACAAGATTAATCTTCCTGCACTTGAATAATTATCGTGGGTAGGACATTATACAATTACAGAGATCAATACCGTCGCTTACAGAACAGACTAACCGGGCCGTAGGCTTATCTTAGAGTGCTTAAGGCCCTGTCATTAGACGTTTCCTCTTTTTCCAATGGAAAATTATAGTACTTCTGAACAAGCCACGAGTCTATTTTTTATATATGTATTACTTCAGGTACCTATCTATATTAAAGGTAAGCTGAAAACATAATAGCTGAACAATTTCTCGATAAAAATATTTATTGAAAATGGAACGTTTCAAAATTTACAAGAGATATATTGTGATACCTATATGATAATCATGATCAAGATAATAATGATATTCATTATATTGACTTACGATTTATATTAAATGATAGGTTACATGTTGATCTACATGAAAACTAAGCTAGTTTTTTGATACCAATTCAACTTTAATTTTAATCATAAATTATTCGAAAAACTACAGGCGCACTGCGCGCCCGCCTTTCAATCAGTAGCTCTGTGACCAATGTCGACGTTCGACGCGTGCTTGTCGTCCTCGCAGCGGTCAGACAACACCTAGACTCAGAATAAATATTAGGACGAATTTAAATAAGTTATTTGTTCTGTGCCAGTAAAGGTACCATCATATGGTCACATTACCTACCTACATACCAGCAACGCGATCTCAGAATAAGAATTATCAAAAGGTTTTATTTACGATACGCATGCGCCACCTACAGCTACAGCTTGCCGTTGTCAACTCTCATATTCGTTTCTTCTGAGATTTTAGCTGCGTAGCGCTCCTTAAATAACACAACAATACAAAACTTTGTATAAATGAACCGCAAACTTGATACCTACCTACATGAAACGTGCCAGCAACTCGATCAAACAAAATCACGTTTCATCAGAGGATACATACACGTGTTCATCAGTCACACTCCTAGGCTAGACTGCGTTATTATTTATAAGTATTTATTTGTTCTGCCTTTAGGCTAAACATAACTCAACAGCTAATTTTTGAGTGGGTACATACGTTTGTGAGTGCAAATGTCAAAAACTAAAGCCATTGAGAGGTAAAGCTAGGAGCGGCTCAGGTATATCATGTTCTTTCCAGGGAAGTCGTGGTTTGTAGGTTTTACAACGAAAAAAAGCTAAAAATACAGTTCATATAATTTGAAGTTGGTGCCGAATTGCCAAGCACAACAACATGTTTATCGTATGGCACCGCCTTCAAATTATATGAACTTACCCTAAGAGTTATTTGTAAGTTTTTAGTGGTGAAGTCGGTTCCATTTTTCTCCAAAAAGAATTTATTTTTTTACTTTTTGTTTCGTTGTAAAACCTACGACACCACGACGTCTCCGACACACTATTTAAGAGTCGTGTGAGGGTGCAATAATACGTTATTTTTTGGGTGAAAATATATTTTCCAAATCGGTTGAGTAATAACGAAGTTCTGAGGTAATGCAGTAGTAGTCGTTAAAGAGTCATCGATCACCAACACGCCTGCCAAGCGTGAGTATTATGCAAAACCCTCCATTGATTTCTTTAGCATTGGGGGAGGCCCATGTCCTATACAGTTTACTTTTATGGGCTGTAATGATGATGATGATACATGTATATAGCATTTATAGCCAGAATGCGTCAAAGTCAATTCCACTTACTACTACGAATCATCATTACCGATCAACAACATGCCAAGCGTGGTGATTATGGCAAATCCCAGATGATGATGATGTGTTTAATGATGATGATTATACTGGAAGGTAAGCGGTTCAAAAGGTACACCACAGAAAAGCAGAAAACGCAATATTGTTTTCTTGGATGACATATATTTTCCAGTTATTTTAATATAAAAACCGAGCCGATTTTGATAAAATGTCTATGGGACCACCTCGCGAGTATGGCCTACCAAACGTAACAAGAATCATCAAAATCTATTTCGAATTGGCGGAGAAATCAAGTAACAAACAAACAAACAAACAAACAAACAAACAAACAAACAAACAAACAAACAAACAAACAAACAAACAAACAAACAAACAAACAAACAAACAAACAAACAAACAAACAAACAAACAAACAAACAAACAAACAAACAAACAAACAAACAAACAAACAAACAAACAAACAAACAAACAAAAACATACACCCGAAGTGAGAACCTCCTCCTTTTTTTGAAGTCGGTTAAAAATGTGAGAGAGTGTAAAAGCATTATCTACTTCATCTAACGTACCTATATAGAGGCCTATAGCGGGTGGAATCTGACCGCGGATGATAATGATGAACTATTTGAGTATGTATTGTGTAAATGTACCTACCTATAGAATGATAATATACGACGTGGAAGCGCTTGGCCTTCATCTCACCTGGTGTCAAGTTATGATAAGGCCGAAGGTGGAAGCACTCTTCACCCGGAATCCTGAACAGTCTGAGGCACTACCTACCTCTAAATGCCAGAACATAACAATTTGGAACTGTTGCTATGGCGACAGACTGAGGTAAGATGGTGGTACTAGCCAAGCGGACTCAAACAATGTCCTACCACCAACCGCAGTAAGGTATTCCCATTGTTTCTCTATCCATCCATGATGTTGGCACTAAATGTACCTACCTTTGTTAGCAAAAGAAACACGATAGATGAACCCAGTGTTTGGAAAATATTTAACAGTCTGCTGGTAAAGTTTATCTTTGTAAAGACGAGCACTAATGGCACTAATACAGTAGTCACAGTATTGTATTACACTGTGGCTACTGTACTAGAATGTGACTTATCATCAACATAGGTACATTTTAGATATAAATCTTCCCTAGGACACGCGTTGCACTAGCCAGGCAGCACGAGACTCGAGTCACCAGATAGACCACAGAATCAATAAAATTATCGTTAGTAATCACAGTTGGTCAATATCGCGATTGATACATCGATTATTTATCAAATAGGTACTTGACCGATTGCATAATGAGGAAATATATTCAAATAAAACATGTGAATGGTTCGGTCCAAATTATTTGTACCTGTGGTTTCAGCAGATTTTGAAAGCAAATGTAACCTAAAAGTAGCTTTTTTATTATTATACGACGGGTAAGTGTTTGGCCTTCATCTCTGATTTTCAAGTTATGAAAGGCCGAAGGTAAAAGCGCACTATACCCGGAATCCTCAACAATCTGAGGAACTGGCAATGTTAACTATAAATGCCGGAACACAATAATTTTAGAATTGGTGTTATAAATAAATAATTAAATAAATGTTACAGGAAATTCATTTCACACAGCGCCATCTAGCCCCAAACTAAGCATAGCTTGTAATATGGGAACTAGATTACGGATAGAATACTTAAATACTATTTTTTTTTATGACGACAGAATTATGATTTTCGATTTAGGTAGGTACACAGTTTGTAAAACAAAAGGGTCATTATCGCTTTTTGTCCGTGGCGTGTATTGTGGCACAACGTAGTACTGGCTACTTCGGTGGCTACGGTAGTAAGTAGAGGCATAGCGGGCACGAAAGTAGGTGGGCTTTATCCTGTACGGGAGCTCCACACTCGTAATGCGCTCAGAAGTGTACCATGCCCAACCTGGCTGGATTTTTCCTGCAAAGGCCAACTGAGTCCGTAGTCGGTACAGTGATTGCCAAACCGGTCATTACGAATCATGTCAATGGGGCATGGGTTCAGCTGGAGTTGCGATGTGGAGGGGGAGGATGCCGATAGATGTTTAAACCAGTATGGTATTGTTTTTCCATATACAAGATCCTTTTGAGTAGAGGATCTAAGTCTAGTTGAGAAACAATGAGCACTGCCAGAGACTGGAACCGGCTGTCTCGTGTATTCCCGTAGTCACAATCACAACCACATATCCCTCAAAAATATAAACCCTTTCCATTGTAGACTTTACCCTTGCCTAGATAAACCCGGTGGTTAGTTACCCATGATAAACAATAAATAAATGAAGCTTTTAAGTATGTCCGTAGGCCAATTAACTAATTAAAATACTTAACGTAATTAAGACAATGTATTTATAATCAGTTTTGATCATTGTATTGGTTAAAACAGATTTAAAGGTTTGTGTCGATAGGTGCTCTCAGTGGGCTATCTTATATAAGTAGGTGCTATTGAAATTGGTGCTATTTTACCTCTAAGATATAAATATAAGAATTACAGACTGACCCTTGACACAATATCGCCAGATGGGAAGCGCTTTTGTGACCTACGATGTTGCACGCCGATCTGAAAGAAACCTAGTCACTCCGCATTGAAGAGCTTGAGATTGTAATTTTCAGGAAAATAGACGCAGGGTTTGTTGAAATTGTAAGTTGGGAGGTGTACTATCAATTTTGTAAACCTGAATTACACAAGTATAGTATTTTTCCATTCTTTCTAAAGATAATGTTCGCTATAATTAACTTACCTACATTTGTAAGATTAGAAGTGCTGTTTTTATTCCACGTCGATAACCCCGGCCTGCCCTCTCCTGAAAATATTCCATTTCGATAATTGACTCACGTGTCACGTGTCAGCAAGACTTGAGTAAATTAACCACTATAAATGGAAAACCCTTTTTCTTACAATTTTACTGGTAAATAGGTTTTTTTTTTAATAAATAAATATTACTTACACGACATTCACTTCACACATCGCCATTTAGTCCCAAATAACCAAGCTTGCAATATGGGAACTGGATTACGAAAATAATATCTACTTATTCAGGTAGATACTCTTTTTTTCAATTAAATACATCATCATTCAATATCAATAATACGTACATAATATTATATGTTGGTTGGTATTATATGTACGTATTATTGTATAACATCGGTGGACAAATGAGTTATTTTTCCCATGACAAGATCTCAGAGAGCCTATAGGTAATACAAATCGTGATACACCTCTGTTGCATGTTTTATCGTTCGTAGCTTTGTTATGGCTGCTAAACATTTTATTTTTATCATTTAGAAGGCTATACTCGTACATGTATGTTTTCGCGATATGTATCAGTAGCCCGCTGGCTGGTCTGAGACGTTAACGAACCGCCATGAGCGTGCCAATCGATCGGTAACGGCTAGTACCTACCTACCTGGTAAGAGAGCAACGTGCTCTCCGAATTATTCTTGTCCGACTTTTATTCGAGATTGTTCCAGAACAATCTAAAATATCGATATACCTGGATGTAAACAAATTTATTTTTAAACAGAACATTTATACAAAACAGGCTTATCATCCGAAATTGTTATTTTGACTTCGTGATCTGAATGCGAAACACACAACAACAAACAAATTAGCTTTTAGTGAGTAGTAAGGAATTCTCATTTGATTAAGTGAACTATTTTCATTTGATGTGATGTTTTCAATCTACATTTTTGTCTATTTGAACTTTTTGAAAGAAAACTGTTGTAAAATGTTCTTTAGTAAGTTACGAGCGACTGAGTCCGAGACGAGATCCTGTGACTCTGCTCAACAGGCTCAATGGAGACCTTGAGAACAGCTC
This sequence comes from Venusia cambrica, assembly GCA_951394065.1. Taxonomy (NCBI): domain Eukaryota; kingdom Metazoa; phylum Arthropoda; class Insecta; order Lepidoptera; family Geometridae; genus Venusia; species Venusia cambrica. The sequence continues at coordinate 875,167 of OX596056.1, forward strand.
AACAAGGTACTATATTCTAATCTTTTAGTAACTTCCATTATAATACATAATGCACCTGATTTGTATAACTGTTTAATGGAAAATAAACTTATTACTATTAAAATTCAACACGTACAGTAAAGCAGGAGAACTATAACTATAGGTGGAAGGAAATGAATAAATACTTAACTTACCTTTATCCAATACATAAGGTAAAGTCACCAGTCATGGACAGTATAAGCGATTTTTTTTTGTTTTTACTTTGTAATTTCTTTATTTTTCGATACACGTTCTTTGGGATTTGTAGTTAAATGATAAGTACTTTTCTTAATCAGTATTCGAGGTTTAATTTTAGGCTTAATACAGTGCAATATAAAAAATAACCAATTACAACAATCTTACTTAGGCACCATTTATGGACGGTTTTTTTTCCAGTGATGGACCCCCAATAATGGACATTGTCCCCAATCATGGACCGCTAGTTATGGACATATAAATAATCAATAAGATATTTTTTTTAAAGAAATGCTTATCTTTAACAGACCGGCCAATTATTATTAAGTAATTGAAAATAATTATCAAAATCAACCTTATTATATGAAGATAATACGATAGTAAATATCTATCAAAAATCAACGTTTTTCTTACAGTTTAAATAGAAATTAAAAATAAACATTCACATTCAACAGAAATCAATGTTTCCTTGAGTTTAGATGTATTAATAAACATCAGTCTAGAAATAACATAACAAATTAAAAATCTTTCCTTACTATAACTAGAAAAAAAAGTCTCATAAATCACCTTTTTTCAGTCATTCATATTCAACAGAGATCTATGTTTTCCTTGTGTATACACAACTATTTATAAACATCAGACTAAAAAATACAAATAATGACACATTTTTTTAATAATCTACCTTCTTAGGTAGTTAAATTAACTCTCAATAAGTAACAATATATTTGCACTTATAATTATAAACAAAATATTTACCAATACGTACTTAGTTAAAATATCACTAGAAAAAACAGTCTCAAAAATCACTTTCTTCAGTCATTCATATTTAACAGAGATCTAAGTTTTCCTTGTGTATAACACAACTATTTATAAACATCAGGGTAAAAATACAAATAATGTAACAAACTTTTATAAAACTACCTTCTTAGGTAGTTAATTGATTGAACTCACAAAAAGTAACAATATCTTTGCACTTATAATTATAAACAAAATATTGACCAATATGTACCTAGTTAAAATATGGCAATAAGTACTAAACTTGAACAGATAAATGGCAAATATTTTTGCATTTCAGGTACTTTAAAAAATCCCCTCTTGTTAATAACCTGAGGCTGCTGAATTTTTTCAATTATTGCTTCCTTATTATACCAAATTTGATCTGGAGTATCAGGCCACCTAAATGTATTTCTTTTCGAAATTAACATTGTACTTATTTCGTATATATTTTTTTTTTTTTTTTTTCATAATTATACATTTATTCAATAAATTAAACTAACTAAGTACAAAGGAATCAGTCAGATTACCTAAGGACCGTTACAAACGGCCTATAGGTAACTCAACTGTTCCAGACCAGTACCAGACGGAAGCGTGCCCAAGACACTGGCTGCATTGCCACGCTGAATAGCTATGCTAATTCGCTGGCCTAAATAAGAGCCAGCCCTTGGGTCACGTGTCGCCTCAATCAAAAGCCCCGCAATATTTTTGAAAACCCGGAGGGCACCGGCTCCCCACGGACCCAAGGTCTCCACCCCAAAAGGCTCAAATAGGTAAGCTCTGTCGAGACCACTATATTTGCGCCTTTTGTGATCCTCGGCCGAATCAGCCGCCGCACCAGCCCTAACTGATGTCCCAGGCAGATGAGATGGCGCTAGGGTGTCGACATATATTATTTTTATTATTATTATTATTCGTATATATTATTATCAATATTTTAAATCAACCCCGGAAAGTATTCTCCTTCGTATTTAATTATAACATATGTATTTTTCCATTTATTTCATTCATTCGTTCGGACACCTCTGTACAGGGCAGACGCTTGTAACTACTCTATTTTAAATTTGTGTTTGCTTTTTTGCCATTGGTTGAGTTTTAAAATCGGTGCCTCTCGTTTCCTCTTGAAGGGTTTGGACGGCATTGCTCCTCCCCTTGGGCGTATACCGAGTGAGATAGATATAAATTTGACAATCTCACCCTCCTGCGACTGCCTGGTTTGGATGCCCAAATATTAGAAAATATTCGAAGAAAGGAAAAAGTCAAGTCGCTCGTCGAGGCGCGAACCTGGATCCCCGGAGTAAGTCGGAGTAAGTCGAACACTCGCGCCACTCGGCTACGAAGTACAGTGCGCAGCCGTCGAAAATTTTGATACACCCGGTTCCTTGCATCCACTGTTATTTGTGCATACGACTTTAGTCACTTTTCAAAATATGTCTAATAATACCAACAACCTAGGTCCCTGCGCTGGGTGCTTGGGATCTTTGCATGAAGCAGATGCTATTGTCGTTTGTACTCGGGTGGGATGTGGGAACAAGTTCCATAAGGAGAATTGTATTGGTGGCGTCATACCGGGTCTTGACGATTTGCCGAGATGGATTTGTCCTGAATGCAAATGTAGGGAAAAGCGCGGTGGTGACAACTCCAGTACCCCCATTAGAAGTTCCACTGCTACATCTACTCCGGATAGTAATATCACATTACGGAGGAAAAATGTGACTTCGTCAGAACCACAGGCTCCTATAAATTATAGCTCTCCTGCGTCCACACTTTCGCTTGTACCGTCCACAAACCCCCCTTCGGAGATCACTGCACTCACCAGCGAAATTCGTCGTCTACGGGTGGAGGTTTCAACATTTAAAACAAAGCTTGATACCGTCTCCTCTGCAATAGCTACACTAAATGAACAAATGATGCAATTGGTAGCAACGTCGGCGATAAGAGATGAGCGCCTTGCAGAATTAGAAGATCGATACGATTCGGAAACTGCTCTTCTCAGGGGCCAGGTTAGGAAGATGGAGGAAAAACTAAATTCGCAAGCCCAGACTTGCCTGCGTAATGAAATTGAGATTGTAGGAATTCCTGAGTCTCCAAATGAAAATCTTCAACACCTTGCGCTCGTGGCAGCAAAAAAACTGGGAGCTGACCTAAAAGAAGACGACATTGACTGGGTTCTGCGTGCAGGACCTAAGAAGACCTCTTCTGAACCAAACTTCTCCCGGCCAGTGGTAATGCGTCTTATAAGACGTGTTAAACGTGACGATTTTTTAAAGTGCGCTAAGTCACGTAAGTCTATCACCACCAGAGATCTAGGCATCGACGACCTTGCCCGAAGAGTCTATTTTAACGAGCGACTAACGTATGAGAACCGCCATTTATTTCGTGAATGCCGAAATCGAGCATCCAAAGCTGGATATCAGTTCTGCTGGGCTTTTAACGGCTCTATTTTCTTACGCAAGCAAGAAGGTCGTAGAAAAATACAGATACGCAGCATCGGATACCTGGACAACTTACTCTGCTCATCGTTGGAGGAAACTTTTCCTAAACAGGCGTAATCAGACTACCAATGCAAGCTCATTCATATTTCCAGTCTTTAACAGCATTGTAACCATAGCTCTTAGTTTAATTTTGCTATCTAAATTACGTGGATCTTATAAACACAACCTTAGAACTTACACACACACTATTTTCTACACTTACATACTCCAAATAATAGCATCCAAGCCACAATTGTTTTCTCTCTCTAATACTCACCTAAATCAACGTACAACATTAATTACATATGTTTCCATACGTCTCAAAAAACTCAAAATTCTTAATTTATGGATTCTGTAGAGTTATTTGCTGACTTAGACGTAATTTTTGATGATAATTGTTGTCGTTGTGATATTCCAGAAAATTTCAAACTCTTTATTGGTGAGCAATACAATTTAAAAATAATTACTTTTAATATACGTAGCCTTCAAAAAAACTTTGATGAATTTACAGTTTTCCTGAAAAGATCATCAATAAATATAGACATAATCATCCTCACTGAATGTCACTTAGGGACTTGTCCTATTTTACGTACTCTCGCTGGCTACTCTCACTATAGCTCCATGCATATAAATAATAGTAAAGGCGGTGTTGTTGTTTATGTTCGTTCTGATTGGCAAATCAAGGTTTCGGAACCTAATATTTCTGAAGTTGACTCTCTTTTAATTGAGTTACCAAACTCTTTTCATATCCTCGGGCTATACAGATCTCCATCCTTTCTTAAAATTAATAGTTTTTTAGACTCACTTAATAACTTTTTTGAACAAAACTCTTCCTTTAAATCAAATATAGTAATCACGGGTGATTTAAACATTAATATAATTCCAGACTGTACAACAACTCATTCCCAATATGACGAATATCTATGTGCTGTGGCTGAACTTGGACTCAGAAATATCATTAATATTCCTACCAGAGGACAGTCTTGCCTTGATCACTTTTTAGTCAATGTTAAAGCCCGTGCGCGTAGTGTTGTCTGCAATTCAGCTATAACGGATCATGATCTTGTGTTATCAGGTATAAACACTACTTTAAGTTCTATTAAACAATGCTATAAAACAATTGTAGACTATGATGCAGTAACCCTCGAATTAACAAATTGTAACTGGTCTGAAGTTTTTTCCTGTGATAATGCTTCTACCGCTGCCTGTACTTTGTCCTCTCAGCTGGAATCAATAATCAAACGTCATACTAGGATAAAAAGAATAAGCCACCGTAAACAGACTTTCAAGAGCTGGATCACTCCAGGGCTTATAAAATCGATGAGATACAGAGACGCTCTTCACCTGCAGGTCAGAAAACATCCCGAAGACCAGAAGTTGCGACAGTCTTACGCTAGGTATCGAAACGTTTTCAATAAATTGTTAACTGGCTTAAAGACAGATTATAATAAAAATAATATATTACAAAATAAAAATAGCTCTTGTAAACTGTGGAAGACCATAAAAAACATCTGTGAACTAAACTCTAAAAAAGAAACGTCTAATAGCCTACTTCAATTCAAATCATCCCAGGCAAGCTCACTTGACAGTTGTAATGACTACTTTGTAAACGTAGGAAAAAACTTAGCCTGTTCGATTCTTTCTAATCTTAAAAAAAGCGAATCTGACCTTGCAGCTGAAGTATCAATTCAATTTGACTCTCCAAACTCGTTTTTTATGGCACCAACCGACAATCTAGAAATTTCATCATTAATAAAAAACCTTAAGAATAATAGTGCCCCCGGTAAAGATGGACTGACAAACTCATTTTTAAAAACATATCTTAACTTGTTTCTGGAACCACTGACTTACGTTATGAATCTAAGCCTATCCAATGGAGTTTTTCCTGACTGCTGGAAAATTGCGTCAGTTATTCCGATTCACAAGGATGGTGATAAAAGTTCCCCTTCCAACTATCGTCCAATCTCTCTTCTTCCAATTTTTTCTAAAATCCTCGAAAAATTAGTAAACAAAAGATTAACAACGTACCTTGAGAAAAACAACATCTTATCATCTTGTCAATTCGGATTTAGGCGTGGTAAGTCCACGGAGGACGCGGTCCATGCGTTACTTGATAAGTCGGTCTCAGCTCTCGACAGTGGCAGGCAGTGTATAGGCGTCTTTTTAGACCTGGCAAAAGCCTTTGACACGGTGTCTCCCAGCATTTTACTTAAAAAGCTAGAATGCCTGGGAATAAGAGGTACTGCTCTTCAGTGGTTCAATAGCTACTTGCAAAATAGAGGACAATGCGTGTCAATTGCTGGGCTGGTAAGTGAAGTTAAAAACCTCTCATTTGGAGTCCCGCAGGGTAGTATCCTCGGGCCAACATTGTTCACAATATATATCAATGATCTTATATCTCTATTTGAATTTTCTCCTCTTAATCAAATTGTTTGTTACGCTGATGATACAGCTATCCTATTCACGGGTGATAGTTGGCCAGAGGTCTTTCAGCGAGCGCAGGAGGGTTTGGCGCGTGTTGCTGATTGGCTAGACACCAATTTACTTACGTTGAATGCAACCAAATCAAAATATCTGTGTTTTCATAAAACTAAAGTGTCTAGACCCCCTTCCAGTCTTACTGTACGTATACACAAATGTGGCAATACCCTGAATAGTAACTGTTCGTGTCCTAACCTTGAAAAAGTAGAATTCCTTGCTACTTAGGACTTATTATAGACCAATCACTAAATTTTAAAAAGCATATTCTTTCTTTATCTAATCGTGTTAGAAAACTAATTCATATTATGAAATTGCTCCGTGATGGCTCTGACGAGGAGACACTTAAACTTGTATATACCTCTCTCTGCGAATCCATCTTGACCTATTGTATTACTGTCTGGGGTGGTGCCTCCAAGACACATATGATTGTCCTTGAAAGGGCCCAAAGGGCTGTTCTAAAGGTAATGTATCGTAAACCTTTTCGTTATCCAACAGTTGCGATTCACTCTGATTCTCAGACTTTGAGTGTTCGCCAACTCTACATTCTCAGAGCAGCTTCGGCTTATCATAGGGTATTTCTGTCTCAGTTGCCCGTTGTTACCCCAACCAAAAGTCAACGTCGTACTCGTATTAATGTACCACGGGTCAGGACCTCATTTGCTAGGCGATTTAAAAGCTATTCTTTCCCTTTTATCTATCGCTGTGTGAACAATCACTGTGATATTTTGTCATGCTTACTTTATGGAGCAAAGGTAAAAATAAAAAAGTGGCTTGTTACCCTTGACTACAATGGAACAGAAAAACTTTTGGTAGCCATCATTTAATTTTTAATTCAGCTGGTTCCTGTAGTTGCTTTTTGTTTCTATCCTTACATACATGCACACACTCACAAACACACCTACACTCACACGCACACACACACCTACACACGCATACATACATACACAAGCTTGCTCACGTCTTTATATTCAACCTTGTCTTGATCCACTTAATTTAACTTAATTTAGTTTAGTTAATTTGTACCCACTATACTCGTTTCTAAATTTATATATCCTTTGTACAAGTGTCTTATTTCTCAAACTGTCAATCAATTTATCTCGGATGCCCGCAGCACAGGCCAGCCCTAGTGCGGGATCCATTTGTAATCTGTTATATTTTGAAACATAAATATATTGTAAACATTTGTTGGTAAATAAAGTAATTATCTTATCTTATCTTATCTTATCTTTCCTTAATAACTGCAGGGATATGTTTTTTAGGGGAATATTTTCATCTGAATCTGTTGATTCAGTTCTACGTTTTGGTCCGTTTATCTGGTCCTCTTCAGACAACTCTAAATCTTGGTCACTTTCTTGATATGGTATATGTATATCATTTTCTTCTTCTGATGAAATAGATGATTCAATTCTCTTCCTTTTCTTAGTTACGGTTTTTGCGATGTTTTTTTTATTTAAAACTTTCTTTTCTTCAGCTATCTTCTTTTTCATTAGTTTTTTTTCTTGTCTCTCTTTCATTCTTTTATTTTACTCTTCTTCCTTCTGTTTTTTTTCGTTTTCTTCGTCATATATGCTCTCCATGTTTCACCAGTAATTGCTGAAGGAATCCGTTCTTTAGTACGCCTTTTTTTCGTCTCGTTTCGTTTTTTTTATTTTATTATGTAATGTGATCCTTGGGACAGCATATTTTGTAGCAGCAACAGATATTTTCTCCCCCCTTCTGACTTCTTCGATAGCCTTAGCCACTTGTTCTTTTGTATAATTTTTTTTCGGTGCCATGTCTAGGACGAAATAAAATGTTTGTATTAGGAATATGCTGAACCTATTATGGACACCTAGTCTTGGACAGAATGTACATGACTGGAAAGACTAATAATTGATTGCCGATTTATAGAGAAACATGTAGATATATTAAAACAGAAGTGTAATACGTAAAAAAAAACAAAAAACAAGAAATTCTTTTTATGGACATTCTGTCCATGATTGGTAAACGTGCTCGAATAAATATCCAGTTATAGACACCGGTAATTTTTAAGGTTATAATTCCAATGACAATTAGGTTATATCAAAAAAATAAGTCATTACTATTGGTAAATCAGTAAATAACATAAAATTTTACAATAACGACACACAACCCACAAAATAACTCACTAAGTCTACTCACTTGCATGGCGATTCTTATAATAAATTACGATTTCCGACACCAACTGTCCCCGCGTAACTAACAATCGTGATGGTCCAAAACAAAATGGCTGTCAGCTGTCAAACAAAGTGTGATTGACAACTAGAATATTGGCACTACTGATTAGTGTAATCATTTTGAAAAAAAAACTTGACGTTTGCTTAATTTTGGTGGTAATTTAAAAAACTGTCCATGATGGGTCTGTGTCCATGATAGGTGACTTTACCTTAGTATATTTGTAGGTATAGCACCAGTCGTTTATAAAGGGTAAAAAGCTGTCCTGGAGTGAAGTACCTTTGCACCTCATTGAAGATGCCCAACTTCATCGTTATTATTTTGACTTTTATCGCCGTCTATAATAATTAAACATCTTTTTCCGTTATCCGTTTCTGCTATAATATTGTGCTATAATATTTTGTGCCTGTACAAAATATTATAGCACATAGGTACATTTCACACAGAGCGTCAACTAATCACTAACTAAGCAAAGCTTGTAATATGAGAACTAGATCCCTAGGGTTATGTTTACATCGAACCCACAACCTACAGCGCAGAAGGCGGAGCTACTAGCAACTGAGCTGTGAAGCTTGTTGGTAAAAAGCTCTAGGTGTCTTTCAACGCCGTACTTTTTGTTTTACTTTGGTATAGACCCAAGTAACATTGAAATTCGGGATGCAGGGCAAAAGAAGGCATGCTCGTGGAAAGCCCATATGACGTGACAGGCTTGATTCTGTTCTCGAGGACTTGAGGAAAGACCCAAGATCGCGAAGTCTGGGGGCCCTTTGCGTCAGTGGGATACTGAAGGCTTCATATCATAATAATAGGTACGCATCATTAACTATTTGTTATGATTGGAGTCGTAGACAGGTACTTACGACTACAATCAATTATGAAAGTAGTTTCAATATTAGCACCACACGAGCTATGCACTACGATAAGGGCAATCAACGTATCGTGCGTCAATGCCACTGAAATAGCCTTTGGTTAATTGGAAGCGGATTTCGATATCGATTATCACCCATGTGCAAAAGTTACTGCGTTACATAAATACAGACTGGATTGTACCGGATCGAGTGATCCACTCGCCAGACGATACTCGCTAAAGAGATAAGGTTGTTTTGATACAAAGCGTGCCGAGTGATCTCTCATCACTCAGCACTCATCACTCGCTTGTCACTTGCAGGTTGTTCCTCAGAGCCAAGTACGCGCAATATAGGTTTCGGTTAATCGTAGCTTCAAAACATATCGTAGGTTCAAAATGGTGAAAATTGAAAACTACTTTTTACGAGCTACGTGTAAGATTTAGTCAGTTAGGGAACACATATGGAAAATCTTAACATTACTTTTAAAAAATATAGTTGTTATTAGTAAGATAAAAACCTTTTAGAATTCACGATGTGTTTTGAAGGAATTGCTATTTTTTTTAATTCGCATACATTTTTGTATGGGATAACACCCATAAAAACCCATTTAAATAAAAAATAGCTATTTGTGACGTTATTTAGGGAGGTCCATATTCAGCAAGTGGAACCCCACGACCACATTCCCGTCATCCTGTGGGGATCGCAGCCACCGGGTCCTATTGTGAATCTAAATCATCCAGGGACCCACTCAAACACGCACAAAAAAATATATCAAAATCGGTCCAGCCGTTATTTTTTATTGTACGACGTGGCCTTCATCTCCTCTGATTTTCAAGGTAAGATAAGGCCGAAGGTGGAAGCTTACTTCACCCGGAATCCTCAACAAACTGAGGAACTGGCTATGTTACGTCTAAATACCGGAACACAAAAAAAAATAAGAATTGTTGTTATTGCGACAGATTTACGTAAGTTAGCTAGCTAGGCGGACTCAAACAAAGTCCTACCACAATATTGTTCTCCCCCTGGAGATCGAACCCGTGACCTCTGGATCTGACACCTGTGTGCGAACCACTAGACCACAAAGGCGGTTTAGGAGTTCAACATTTTAAAAAAGTTAATCGACAAACACACGTTTAGAATAATTATATGAAGATATCAATGACTAATGTAGCTTAGAGTTCAGAAGTGACATTCCAGACACGAGCTCGTTGTCCTGAATCATTGTAATTCGTATACAGCCATTGAGTCGACGCGCCTTGGCTTGCCATATACCTATACCAGCCAGTGAATAAGGTTTCAATTCAATTGCCTTTGAAAACGAAACCCACAAAGTGATATGCGGATTGATAGAACTGTCTGTCTGCCGTATTGAGGACGAAAACAACGTCTGGCTCAAAATAATGTTTAGTTTTATCTACCCGTTTATAAAAACAAGGAACAGTTCTTTTGCGATTAGCCATTCTATTTGTAATAAACCTACATTCTTGCCTGAGAGAGTTCTTGTTTTGAGGTTGTAGAACCTAAGACACTACTTTGCGGTACTCAGACCTATTACCCCCTGATCTCTCAATCATTGAGTTTCAATTTTGTTTTTTATTTTGTATTTAGCTATTATTGACCGCCTCTGTGGTCTAGTGGTTCAACCCACCGATTTCAGATCCAGAGGTCCCGGGTTCGATCCCCATGAGGAGTACAATATATTGTGCTTGGTTTGGTTGGTGGTAGGACTTTGTTTAAGTCCGCCTGGCTAGCTACCACCATCTTACCTAATTTTGTCGCCATAACAACAATTCTAAAATTGTTGTGTTCCGGCATTCAGCGGTAAGATAGCCAGGTCCTCAGTTTTTCGAGGATTCCGGGTGAAGTGCGCCTCCATCTTCGGCTTTATCTCAACTTGTTACCAGGTGAGATGAAGGCCAAGCGATAACGAAACAAAACGAAAAAAAAAAGTAGTGTAAGATATTTTAACGCTACTAACACATTATGGATTGATGATCTGAAATAAATGTTATAGGTATTATTATTACCCATTTCAGGTAAAAAAAACAATTTCATATGCGTACATGTCGGCATAAAATCTTTTGCAGTCGACTTCGTCTCTATATGTTTAGGAGTATAAAACACAAAATAACAGTGTAAATAAATATTTATTTTATATATCCTTATATCTATAATTAGTAGTAAAGTATCTTACTTATAACAATTCATTTAGCTTAGTACAAGGCCACGAGACTATTAAGACTATTAAGAACTAATGTATTAAATATTATTTTTTAATAAATTCAGCTCGCAGAACAAATCGCATGACCAAAAATAAATTTACGGAAGTTTCCGTTTTCACGGATATTCACAACAAACGGGTTTGAACGACCACGGTCGTGGACGTGGCAGATAAGGATACTTGCCGCTATTAACTTCACTAACAAAATTCACAAAACTGACCTATGTAAGTATATAATATACTAACTTTTGCTCGGGACTTCGCCAGCGATAAAAAGGAGCCTACTTTGCCCCCCCCATGGTATATCCAAATTTCATGAAAAACCGTTCAGCTCTGGAAAGTTAACAAACAGAGTTTCCTTCGAATTAATGAAAGGTAGCTCGGATTACATTTTATAATATAAATGTTTATATTACATGCAGATTTTTTTACTTTTTAACATTATGTGAGTATTTATGTATAAATAAATATTACAGGACATTAATTTCACACAGAAAATGAATTAGGCATATATTTTAAATAATTATACTACCACCCATTTTTAAAGGGTTATCTGGAAGAAAGTTAAATAAGTTCGCCCATGTACTTACGTAACGAACAAGAAAGGAAAAAACGTCACGCGCGGTTCCCGGGGCACGGGACTTTGATCATTATGACTATATTTTATTGTTTTTTTTTTATTACGCCCTCAAGTTCATTGTAGTAATGGTCTGACTGTACCATTTAATTATCATGTTGAATCCTGTTGATAACAAGTGTGTTGGGACTGTGTAGCACACAATCACAGTGTCCCACATAAAATCTTGTATCACGCCTAACCTAAGAGATGATTTGTTTCTGTACGACGAGGAAGCGCTTGGCCTTCACCTCACCTGTTTCAAGTTATGATAAGTCCGAAGGTGGAAGCGCGCTCCACCTTAAATCCTCAACAAAGTAAAAAAATACCCCAATCCGATTATAGGTAAATTTCATTTTTTTTTTATTATGACAATACAATTCAATGAAAAGTATGGAACAGGCAGTCTGCATTCGGATGGGACATGCTACAGGCAGCCTTATAAAAACCAAATCACACGTCCCATATGAAAATATCGTGCAGCAAGGCCAGCGCCTGCGCCTGCGTCTGCGCGAGGTTCTCGCTCGTCAGGTCCACGGTGACGTACTTGGCGGCCTGCAGGATGCGCAGACACGAGGCGTCCTCCGGCGGCAGGCGGCGGCACACCTGCACGAACTGGGACCTGGCGCATTCCTGGTGGAACACCAGCGGGTCCAGGATGTCGGCGAGGTCCGACGGGGACAGCAGGCAGCACAGGTGCGCGAGCGTCACGCAGAGCTAACACAAAACAAACGCTATTTACACAGTTAATTTACGTAATACAAACAAGATAGTTTGATTCCGCAACACGTCGGCAGAGGGCTCGTCGGCTTAGCGGCAACACTATATTTCCTGAGGATGCCTCGTGTGGAGCCGAAACACGTGGCCATTTGATTTTCTCCGAGAAATTTAGGGGATTTGTTACTAAATATTTTTCTGTTTACAGGATAATGCTAATTTACGTATTGAGATACTGAAAGTCAAATCATTTGAAATATGGATTTGGAAATGCATATGAATAAGAATCATCAACATCATAACAGCCCGTAAACGTCCACTGTTGGACATGAGCCTCCTCCAAGACAGGCGGACCGGTGATCGCAGTACTGGTGTGACGTACTCGTGCGGATGCTATACTCGAGCCGGAGCCGCCTCTACACAATTGTGAGTATGAATATATCGCGGTACACGGAAGATCAGCGCAGGTCCCCGAACCTGCATTAACGCTGAGTTGAGACCTTTTTGCTATGCTATGCGAGCTAACTATTTAATTTACATTTTTATTCTTTGTCGCTAGCTATTATTATTTTTATGTTGATTTTTGTGTAAGAGTTGCAAATAAATGTCTATTTGATTTGACACGTTGTTGTCGAGCCACCTGTTCGATGAGATTGTCCTTGTGCCTGTACTCGGAGTAGTCGTCGAGATGCGCGGCGTGGTCCAGGGCGGCGAGCGCGGCCGCCCACACCGCGACGTAGTGGCGTGCGTAGTGCGCGCGGCGGGCGGGCGAGCGCAGCGCCGTCGCCGCAGTGATGCGCACCTTTACGTTCTTGCACTCCTGGCAGAGCTGACACAGCTTGTGGAACACTTGCCCCTGCAAATTCACTGCTCTAAGAATGTTGTGTTCCGGCGTTCAGAGGTAATAAGCCAGGTCCTCAGTTCGTCGAGGATTGCGGGTGAAGTGCGCGCACCAACTTCGGCCTTATCGTAACTTGAAAATCGGGTGAGATTAAGTCCCAGAATCTCCCCGTCGTAAATTCGAACTCAAATCTGAACCTAGTATCTACATACTTACCTGAACAAAGCATCAATTCATTAACATTTTGCTAGCCCATATTATTACATTAAGCTATCAGTGTCCACTGCGCAGAAGCCCTCCAGACTTTTCGATCTTGGGAATCATTCCTCCAGTCTTAGAAAAATGTGTCAAGCAAACCCATAACATATTGCTGACACTATTTATACTAATATTTTGTAATAGGTGAATGGCAATAAATATAATTGTAATCCTATTATTTTTATATTTAGTCGGTTTGAAACTTGCCCAAGCAAAGCGGAGGTGCCTCTTTACGACATTAGGATCGTCACACACACAATTAGAGAGTCAATTAGGAAGATAAGAAAAACCGCCGCTATTAAGTCGCCTTTTGCGACGTCTGTGGAAAGATTCAGGGGCACACTCTCTTCAAGAAGACAAGTATAATAGTCGTATAATAGAATAGTAGTATAATAGAATAGTCTTTTATCACGTTGAAATTTACGTCTTAGTCTCTCCTACAAAGCTGACCAAAAAACAAAGCTATTGAAAATGCTGTACTATTTCTATATTTTCTGGGGTTATTTTGTCTGTCAATTATGATTATAGCAATAATTTCCACAACGATTTGATGTAATATTGATTAATACTTTGTTAGTAGATCTCCGATTCAAAGACAAACGCCTGTCTGTGAATGAGCTTGTTTGTGAGCAATACTAACAAACAGACTAGGCAGCAAGTAAACATCGGTTTCAATAACATTTCAATAGATCTTCATCAATGAGTCGGGACTTGTTTGTGAGCATATTAGTTATTGACCTAGCTCAATACATTTGTTGATTTCATTTAGCGCAGTGTAAATACTACGTCTCACTGTTTGAAGACCAATTGACTTTTAGGCCACCTTGCTATGCGCAGAGTACCTTATGAATAAGATATCATCATAAATAGCCTGTAATTGCCCACTGTTGGACATGCGATTTGTTGGACTAAAGGAGGACTAAAGGAAAGATTTCTTCTCAGCGTAATATGATAAGATTATTAATGAACATCTTTTTATCAATGATTGGATTATTCATGTACCTTTTTTGTGTTGTTTCTTCTATTTTTTACTTAACCTGTTAAATTTTTCTTTTTCACTGCTGTATACCAAATTTAGTACCTACACGTGAGAACCTTTAATTGGCTTTCTATCTTTAAGCATTTGTTATTGTGACGTAAAAAGCTGTTGGTTTTCCCATCAATAATAAATAAATAAATAAATAGAAAGAAAAAAGATTTACTATAAAATCTACGCTTGGGAGGCGTAAATAGAATTGAAGGAAGCCGAAAACGCTGCAGTCAGTTTTCTGGCCTACCGAGGTCCTAGATTCGTAGGTTGTCTATCTAGAAACTCTGATATTCAAGTAAAAATTGGCTACTCTTGACACGTGATCAAAAAGGTACCCTATCAAGATTACACTAAGACTCACTTTAGCACATAACACACCCCTTACCTGCCATCCATTGAAACAAGTAAAAAGCTGTGCATTCTTCATAGCATTTCCAATCGCATAGCATGCGTTCCACCGCACCTTCATGTTGGAGACCTTACACGCGCAATCCAAAAGCTTCTCTATTGCGGTGTCGCATAAGGGCTTTAATTGCGGGTTTCGCTGAAGTGTCTCGGTATTTATCAGCCGAAGAAGGTTACCGAGTCCTCGGGTAGCGCTCATTTTAATCTAAAAACCAGATAGCATTAATTGAAGGGAACACGTGACCACATTCAACTGACCATGATTTTCAGACTCATCTTTATGATAATAATAATAAATAAATATTACAGGACATTAATTTTACACAGTGCCATTTAGCCCCTAACTAAGCATAGCTTGTAATATGGGTATTAGATTACGGATAGAATACTTAAATACTTATGTTAATACAAACGTACTATATGATACAACACCCAAGCACAGAACAAACATCTATATTCATCACACAAATGTTTGTCCTGGGTGGGAATCGAACCCACAGCCTACAGCGCAGAAGGCAGAGTTACTACCAACTGAGCTACGAGGCTTGTAATTGTATTATTTTTATTATGTAGGTAGGTACTACGAGTATTATGTTTCCAAGTAAAATAATATAAAACATTAATGTATTTTTTTTTTGTACAACGGGGATGCGCTTGGCCTTCATTTTACCTGGTTTCAAGTTATGATAAGGCCGAAGTAGGAAGCGCACTCCACCCGGAATCCTCAACAGTCTGAGGAGCTGGGATCTTACCTTTACAATTGTTGTCATGGCGACAAACTTAGGATAGATGGTGGTAGCTAGCCAGGCGTATGGCAAAGTAAAACACCAACTAAACCAAGCACAAATTATTGTATTCCCCTGGGAATCAAACTCGGGACCTCTGGATCTGAAACCGGTGGGCTAACCACCAGACCACAGAGGCGTGTGTAAACTAGCGTCCAATTTATCAAAAAAATAATCTCATGGAAAAGCACAGGCCTGTCAAGTAGCAACAAATACCTAATAGTATGATCATTATCATCCCCAGATAGATTTCACCCAAAGCTAGGAATATACCTGTACCATGTTGAACGGTCTTAATATGTAACAGTACTTCCAAACGACAAAAAAAATATTTGATTTGATTGCTACCAAGAATTGAAGATTGCCTAAAAGTTACACGGATACGGTCAAGCCGTTTTAAACTAGTAAGTTAGGTTAGGTTATATATTATTTTATTGTACGACGGGAAGCGCTTAGCCTTCATCTCACGGAATCGTCAACAGTCTGAGGATCTGGCTATCTTACCTCTAAATGCCGGAACGCAACATTTTTTTTGAGAATTGTTATTTTGGCAACAGAATTAGGTAATAGTGGCAGTTAGCCAGGCGGACTTAAACAAAGTCCAACCACCAACCAAACCAAGCACATTCTATATGGAACATACACACACATAATGTTACATGTATTAGTATTATGTAATGTAAAGTAGGTATATACATGACACGTGTTTGTTCGTAGCATGTACTGACGGCCCGTGAGCATCGCGTGTAGGTTGAGTGCATTAGGTACAGCCAGTCGCGAGGTCAACTTCTATTATACAATTGCTTGTTTGTATATTTACATCTGAGATCCGGTTGGTTCCATCGAATCTTATTGTGACGGAGGAGTTATAGCACGCTTCGATACAAGTGGACAGATGACAGATAGTTTTCTAGTTCCTTTGGTCTATTTTTAAACTAGCTACGAAAAAGGGAATTTCCTTCACTGTTTCATAACTAGTTAATAAAATTGACCCCTTTGTTCCCTTTTAATAGCTGTTTTTCATTACCAGCATACTTGCATATCTTTTGTTCATATCTTGTGTTCATTTATGGGATTATCACAAGACAAGCGTAGCTATTTATCGTGGCAATGCAGCCAGTGTCTTGGGCACATTAATTCGCCTGCTTCCCTTGCATACAGTTAGTTTTATTGTACATATTATTTTTGATTGTTTGTGAATAAATGCAGATTTACATTAATACAAGGGATTTTATACATTTTAACCGCCTCTGGTCTAGAAGGTTCACCCCGGTATCACACCCAGAGGTTTGGTCTCCAGTGGTTTACATATTCGTTATCGGTTTGGTTGTTAAGACTTATTTTAAGTCCGCCTGGCTAGCTACCATCTTAACTATGTCTATCGCTATAACGACAATTAAAAAAAAATGTGTTCCGGCATTTAGAGGTGAGATAGTCAGCTTCTCAGACTGTTGAGGATTCCGGGTGAATTCGCTTCCACCTTCGGCTTATCACAACTTTAAAATCAGGTGATATGAAGGCCAAGCACTCCCAAAATACAAATAGTACAATACAAAAAAATGCCTTACACACACAGAGGGCGCTGTTTTTCAGACTAGACTCATTTGTTTTATTAGGGTTTTCTTAAAACAAGTAATATAGATAGGTGGATGTGTCGGTCACCTTATCGTTATCTGCGGCGCCCTGGAGGCCGCCCGCCACCAACCGGAGCAACAGGTCGTCGTCGATAGCCTCGCCTTGCGGATCGAGCCTGTTCCAACCAGACCAACACTCGTTCATGTGATCATATAAATAAACACATACACAGAAACAGTAAATACACATCTTCTGGGAAGGCCCGGCCGTCTCACCCATCTCATTGGTATCTTGGTAGGACTTTGTTTAAGTCCGTGGCTAGCTGCCATCTTACCTAAATATGTGGCTATCAAATCTTTTTTTTTTACATTTCAAGAGATTGCACTTGATCTCAGCATTTACAAATGTTCAAATGACAATTCGGAATCTCTTTAATGCCACTATTAATCTTAAACTCCCGCTCGATTTGACACAATGGTATTTTGAAAATTAAAAATTAAAGTAACAGAGACTTTTCCCCTTTGGAGGATTAACCTCTAAGGAGTTAATCTTAAACGCCCGCTCGATTTGACACAATGGAATTTTGAAAATTAAAAATTAAAATAACAGAGACTTTTCCCCTTTGGAGGATTAACCTCTGAGGAGTTAATCTTAAACGCCCGCTCGATTTGACACAGTGGAATTTTGAAAATAAAAAATTAAAGTAACAGAGACTTTTCCCCTTTGGAGGATTAACCTCTGAGGAGTTAATCTTAAACGCCCGCTCGATTTGACACAGTGGAATTTTGAAAATAAAAAATTAAAGTAACAGATACTTTTCCCCTTTGGAGGAGTAACCTCTAAGGAGTTAATCTTAAACGCCCGCTCGATTTGACACAATGGAATTTTGAAAATTAAAAATTAAAGTAACAGAGACTTTTCCCCT
Source organism: Venusia cambrica (assembly GCA_951394065.1). Lineage (NCBI taxonomy): Eukaryota > Metazoa > Arthropoda > Insecta > Lepidoptera > Geometridae > Venusia > Venusia cambrica. The sequence goes on from OX596056.1 coordinate 893,523, forward strand.
TTGGAGGAATAACCTCTGAGGAGTTAATCTTAAACGCCCGCTCGATTTGACACAATGGAATTTTGAAAATTAAGAATTAAAGTAACAAAGACTTTTCCCCTTTGGAGGATAAACCTCTGAGGAGTAAGTTATCTATACTCACATGTTCAATACAAGCGCGTCGCTGAGGTTCCCAAAGGCCCAGGCGGCTTTGGTTCTGACAACTAGCGTCGGTTCTGCCAACGCTCTGAGAATATTCTCTCCACAATCGCTCACAAATCCGATATCCTGAAACATTTCAACGGTATTCGAATATTCGTCGGGAATAAGGATAATAAGGTTTCTATAGTACAAACTTGACAGTTTGGGGCTAGATGGCGCTTTAGAAAAATAATACAGACGTACAGCGCTATTTAACCCAAAAAATATCATAAAATCACTATTATGCATAATTTTTATTTGAATTATATTTTTAGAAAGTAAAGCGACAAATGAATTTTGTATGATAGAATACTATAGAATAGAATTACTACTAGGGCATCTATTTTAGGATAAGGATTTGTATTAATTTTCAAAGTGTTTCTTAAAGTAAGACCGGCCAAGACCGAACACAGCAACTGCAACCAGGGGCCCTACTATGAAAATCGAACGTCGTCGGATCCGAAAGAACTTTTGTTGTTTTTGTATTTATTGAAAAACGTGCAATGTGTCATGTTTAGTTTTTCGTAGTAGACTTCCAGGAGATGAGCGACCGCGTATCTAGCATGTAATAAAAGCAGTAATAAGTTATTTTGTAGTTAAAAAAACTGTTTGTACAACTTTTTGTCTCGTTTTGTTTTGACATTTGTAAATTAAGCAGATGTCAAATGTCAAACAAACGTAAATTAAATCATATGAGCTCTTATTCGATTGGTTTACGAGAAGCCATTGAAGAGTTCCACTATCTATCTCCTGGCTCCATCATCATATCAGAGCCACGACACCAAATTATAGTTTTGTCAACCAAACTACACTACACATACATACAAAGTTTGATACGACAATTAGAAGTAGGTTAAAATGTACTTCTAAGATTGTATTACATTACTACAAACAAATAAAAGCGTTAAACAGTAATGGCCAAGATACGAGGCGGTGGCCTCGAATCTTGTTAACTTCAATATACTTTGGTTTATTGAAGTGTAAACTACTTTAGGCGCGTTGGGCATTTTATGAGATGGGATAAAACCATTGAACTCATACACCTTACCGACACCACTTTTGACACATTGTCACGTTATCTTAACGATCTTAAAAGAGATACGGGTAAGGACCGTTTTGTTTACCATTATGTGATAGTGGTACACCAAATAGGGTTACACCATAGGTACCTCTCTGAGCGTCCTGAACATGACCGCCATCGCCAACGCCCGTACCGCCGCCGCCCGCACGCTCGCCTCCGCGTCGCTACACGATCCCACCAACAGGGTGCAGCACAGCACTTGTGTTCGTCGCTGAAATATTATTACCTTACGTTTTCATATCAAATGTAAACATTCATTTTATGTTTATTTATGTATTTATTCGTTTTAGGAAGACTGGCAAATAAAAACAGTTTTAGCGCTAAATAAAACAATCAAAGAACAATTAAAATATTTCCACATCCAAAAAAGAGTCCCTGCCGGCGAGTACTCGTGGTTCTGTAGCACGGCTGAGAGCGGAGTTATCAGTAAACAGGTTTACCGGTAGTTCCTTGAAGGATTTATCCCCGACGTTGGCTATACAGTCGCACACCGCCGCCCGGGCCGGCGAGTACTCGTGGTTCTGTAGCACGGCTGAGAGCGGAGTTATCAACTTCTCCCACATCGAGACGCACTGGTTCAAAGGCGGAGCGCTGTCGGTTTGCTCTGAAATTTTACATTAGTTAAATGTTGAAGAAAATAACCCAGCTACAAAATTTTAAATGTCATGATTCTACCAACATACGGACTTCTGAAGTATTATTATCTTAATAAACATATCTATAGGCATAGTACTCTTTCATTTGATTTCCATATTGTAATCGCTCGACTGGTGACCTTCTATTGTATTTATCGCATCATAGGGCCTGAGCTATTGAGAGTCAAGGGGAGGCTTTGGCTGTCAGTTTAGATATAGCGAAGGCCTTAGGTCAGGTCTGGCACCGCGGTCTTCCGTCGAAATTGCCTTCTTACGGCCTGCCCGAGGGATTGTGAAAATGGGCTGCTAGTTATTTATCCAGCAGAAGCATAAAGGCCGTCGTTGACGGTAGTTGCTGCGCTGACTGCTTGGACATAAATGCTGGCGTCCCACAAGGCTATTTTGTCTCCAACGCTTATGCATATGATAGTACTGGGGACAAATTGTTTGAGAGCCGAAGAAAACTTGAGTCTGAGAGATCGAGGGAATGTTAAACAGAGTGTCTGACTGGGGAGAATTGAACCAGGTTAAGTTAAACCCTACGAAGTCACAAGTCTGCGCGTTTACTGAGAATTTCCTTTATTGTAGCTCCGCAATTTCAGAACAAGTCTCTTACCATCTCTAGTAATCTCTTGTAGCATTGGGATCCTGGGTATCGACATCTCCATCGATGTTCAGTTCCGTAGTCACCTAGAGGATAAGGCAAAGCTGGCATCCAAAAAGATCGGTGTGCTCAATAGGGCAAAGTGGTACTTAAGAGCGGGGCAGAAACTGCTTCTTTATAAGTCGCAAGTCCGACCCCACATGGAGTAGTGTTTTCACCTTTGGTAAACTAAAAAAAAAACTGGTAGGAAACGTCTAATGGCACTTGTCACTTATGCACCAGTTTGCATAGTTGTACAACAGTTTTGGGGTAGTCGATTACCATTTCTGATGGCTGAGTGACCAACGAAGAGAACCCATGTGTGTGTTACTTACCCATGTTCAGTATAGCGTCAGCGACAATGCTGGTGGTGGTAGCGGCCTGCAGAACGACATCCTGGTGCTCGTGTTGTAACATCTCGTGAAGAGTATCGGCCAGTGACGTCACATGATCGTACAGGAGGGACCCGAGGTGGTGGAACGCGATCGCCGACACCACTTGCAGAGATTCTAGTATCACAGGTACCACTGATGGTTTGCATACCTAAAAAGGAAAAAGGTTCATTCAAGATATTTTTAACCGCCTCTATGGTCTAGTTAAGCCCACCGATTTCAGATCCAAAGATCCCGGGTTTGATGTCGCCGTAATTGCAATTCTTAAAAAAAAAATTGTGTTCCGGCATTTAGAGGTAAGATAGCCAGTTCCTCAGTTTGTTGAGGATTCCGGGTGAAGTGCGCCCCCACCTTATCTCAACTTGTTACCAGGTGAGATGAAGGCCAAGTGCTACCCCGTCGTACAATAAAAAAAAAAAAAAACTGCCTTATTGGCAAAACCACGTCCTTATGCTGCCCACTCAAAGAGTAGCCTCAACAGGCAATCAGACAGAACAGAACGAAGCAGATTTTTTTGAGCAGGTTTCAAGTTACGATAACGCCGAAGGTGGAAGCGCACTTCACCTGGAATCCACAACAAACTGAGGAACTGGCTATCTTACCACTGATTTAAAGGTAGCTATTAAACAATGACACGGTCACAATAAAATGATTGAAGACGATGAATATGATGGCTTATTGCCATGAGGCCATCGAGGCTTACCTGTTCAAGGACAAAATCGACGAAGAACCAGCTCACCCAGAATAAGAGAAATACGCTAGGGGCCTTGAATAAGAAAAAGGCTCCTTTTTATCAGCAGTATTTTAGACTATTGAGTACTTACATGTACTTCATTCCCTCTAAAAATCCACCCCATATTCTTGAAGCAGATATCCAATATCCAACTCTTGAAATACCGCCCCTTCTTCGCTTTATCACAGTCGCTTTGTTCTGCGGTGAACATTTCATCATCAGAGTACCCCTCTTCGAAATCGTCACAGTCGCTGCCGATCGCGTTAGTTTGACTGGTGACGAGGGGAGCTGTGTCTTTTTCTATTGATTTGAGGACTTCATCCTTCTTGGTATCGACGGAGAGAATGCAACCCATTGTGATTAAAGCACCCACTTGTAGTTGTATATCTAAAAATAACAGGATTTCTATGTATCCAAACACATATTGTACAACGTGTTAATTGTCTTAATGTCTTAGCAGAATTCAGCCTTCAGTTGCCATATAAAAAAACATATATCAAATAGTTCATTACATTCGTTCGAACAAAACGTTTTCGCAAATGAAGATATCAATCCGACTTTGGCTCTCAAATGAAATGAGCTCCACCTAAAGGTCCTTACCCGCAGCTAGAATAAATAAAAAGCTGCAGACTGCTCTTTATAGCAATAAATTCATTTGCGGATTTCTTTGGCATTCATAGGCCACACATACATAAGACCTCTGCGGATTCAAACATTCATAGCATCCCTCTGTTTAATGTGCATTTAGAAATTATCATGACACTTTGGATATCTTTGCTTGCCGACTTCCTAAATTTAAAAAGGTAATTTTAGCCACTCTTACAGCAGAATTTGCTGGAGAATAATGATTTTGTAATTGTAATATAGATTTATTTTAATGATAAGAGTAATTTGACTATGCCTTTCTTGTATTCTTTTTAAATTGTATATTTTTCTTATTTGTATTTATTTATTTGTTAGTTTTATTCTTCTAGATCAGGTTGTGTTTTTGAAAACGATCAAGCTCGTAATTACACAGTAAGGTCATAAGTATTGTCACACAGTAAAAACTTTTCTTTTAGAATGCTGGCCACAAAAAAGTTTATTGAATTCGAATTTAGAATTGTTCATGAAAATAAAAATGTATACTATTTAGAATTTTACTCATTTTTAAATATGGAGTGGACGCTTAAAGAAGACCGTGTTGCAGTTATTGCGTTGCATCGTTGCGGTTACGCGCCAATTCAAATTTTTGACATACTGAAAAATTTGAATATAACCAAAAGATTCGTTTATCGTACCATCAAACGATACAATGAAGACTCTAGTGTAGATGACAGGTCAAGAAGTGGTCGCCCTCGGTCTGTTAGGACTCCAGCAGTGATAAAAGCTGTGAAGGCGCGAATTCAAAGAAATCCCAAACGTAAGCAGAAACTGTTGGCCCTTCAGATGGGGTTAAGCAGAACCACTGTGAAAAGGGTGTTAAATGAAGACTTAGGGCTTCGGGCATATCGAAGAAAAACATCGTTTAAATGCTCGTCTAATGGACCTGAGACTGAAGAGATGCCGCGCTTTGTTGAAGCGGTACGCGGGAAAATAATATCGGGATATTCTTTTTTCGGATGAAAAAAAATTTACCGTAGAAGAGAGCTACAACAAACAAAATGATAAGGTGTACGCACACAGTAGTGAAGAAGCGAGCAACCGTATTCCGCGTGTCCAACGAGGTCATTTTCCATCCTCGCTCATGGTATGGTTGGGAGTTTCTTATTGGGGCTTAACAGAGGTACATTTTTGTGAGAAAGGTGTAAAAACGAATGCAGATGTGTATCAAAATACAGTCCTGACGAACCTCGTGGAACCTGTTTCTCATACCATGTTCAATAACAGGCACTGGGTATTCCAACAAGATTCGGCGCCAGCTCATAGAGCGAAGAGCACACAAGACTGGCTGGCGGCGCGTGAAATCGACTTGATCCGGCACGAAGACTGGCCCTCCTCCAGTCCAGATTTGAGTCCGTTAGATTACAAGATATGGCAACACTTGGAGGAAAAGGCGTGCTCAAAGCCTCATCCCAATTTGGAGTCACTCAAGACATCCTTGATTAAGGATATTGACATGGACCTCGTTCGTGCTGCGATAGACGACTGGCCGCGCAGATACTTTGATTTTGAATACAGAAGGCCTGTATTCAAAATCACGGATGTAATTTTGAATAAACTTTATTGTCATAAGAATCTATGTTTCGTTAAGTTCATTTTGGTATATAAATGGTTACATAATGAATAAACTTGTTTCAATTATTTTATATTAAACTTGTGACAGAATTTATGACCTGACTGTGTATTGTTGTATTCCATAGTTTTATCATGATTGTGTCGATTGCGTTTTGTTTTGTGACCAAATAAATAAAATAAAATAAGCAAGTGACCTTTATGCACCAAGAACCGTCGAGTGGACTTCACCAAGCCTGTAATAAGTCCATCCTGCATCTTATGGTAGGGCGTCGCTTGCACGAGCGCTGCGCAACACTTGAGCGCTACCATCACCACCGCGTCACTTCTCTCGGCGTCGAGTATACCGCTCAGTATGTAATGCATGCACGTGGTCATGTAGCCGAGAGATACTGAGAACGGGATGAAGGAGGCTGTGTCCTTCTTGCTGCGGATTAAAGCAAGATTATGCAACACTTCAAGGCTTTCTTTAGTAATAGTAGTCAGTAGTACGATTCTACAATAAAATTCCTCAAAACGCCCCAAACTCTCTGCTCGATGTAAAACTTACCTAGTTTCGGCTTGTGACAAATAGACCCTCGATCCAGACAGTAAAGCCAGTACCACACTCAGCGCACTCGTCCGACTGCCTGCGACGGGGTCGGCCACGGCGCAATACGCCAGGGTCTTCTTAGCAGCTTCCTCCACTAGCCAGTTACCGGGGTCCGGTGAGTCAGGGAGTAGCGCCCACCAGTAGCCGATCATTTCTTTTCTTTCTCTCTCCTAAAGCAATGGAAAATTAAAATGATTACAAAAATAAGATATTGATTTATGGCTAAAGTTAGTAATAAATCAGATAAGACGAGACTCGATCGATGTATTGGACAGTTAGTTTTATCGCATCAGCGGCCACTGCCACAGCTCGCTCGGAGACCTTAGTATGAGTTTCTGACAGGTAACTGAAACTATTTTCGTTTTCGTATAGGGCGCTATTGAACAACTATTGGACATTGAAAGGAACTACAGTTGCTTTACTATTCCGCTAACCAAATGTATGGAAATAAGCGCTTTTTCGAAAACTAAAATAGTTTCAGTTAGCTATCAGAAACTCATACTAAGGCCTCTGCTTTCTCACCTCGCGCGTTGTTTTTATTGTTAACAAAATTTATTCGGTATGTTACCTATTTTTTTGCAAATGCATTCCAAGCATCATAAAAAATATATCATTAGATGACATAAATTTCACACAGGCCCTCTAGCCCCAACTAAGAAAAGCATGTAATATGGGAACTAGGTTATAGATTGGATACAACAATTCATACTTATCTTATATAACAACACTGAACATGCAAAAAAAACATATGTGAGTATATATGCATATATATCACAAAAATGTTTGTCCTGGATGGGAATAGAACTCAGAGCAGAAGGCAGAGCTGTGAGGCTTGCTGATAGTATTTTTCTGTTAAATAACTGATAAAGGTGGTTCGTAAATATATTATTATGTACTAACTGTCATTCTTAAATCACAATAATAATTCCCTTTATTTAATAATTATGAAATAAGAAGCTTATATTAACTTGACAACCAGGTAATGTGAAAGCTTCCCTGTCATAGAATAAAAAGAGCATCTTCTGGGAACCATACAACATACCTTTACAAGCACAAGTAATAGATTAGAAGCACTCTGTCTCACTCTTGACTTGAGCGCTATCAGTTTGGCCTCCCCAGTTTCCACGTCCGACATGTCAGAATCACTGGTCAGTACCCAGCTGTTCTTTACCCTCGTCGGCTCCAAGTAGTTGCGACTAGCCGGTTTGTATGCAGAATTGTTTTCAAAACTATCCACATCTCTCAGGAGACTTCGATCGGTGACCGGAATTTCCTTTTTGAGGTTTTCTATTGCACTGTTGCGCTGCTTTCTTAGCTTTTGTTTCTGGAAGTAACATAATTGATGTAGCGGCCACACTGTTACTTAAATGAGGTGCTTAGAAACTAGATACATTTTCCAAACTAAAGACGGCAACTACCATATATAGTCAAATTATATATATAAATAGTTACTGTTACTGTGCATTCCGTACATTGCATTGCGGCAGACAGCTTGAGACATGGCTATAATTTTAATGTTGATTGTAAACCTTTAATTCAGAATACAGCCTTTTTAATTCAGAATACAGCAAGCTGGCTGGTGGCAAAAATAGGTAATATTTTTTTGTAATATAAAATAGATATAACCTTTCATGGGGCTTATAACTCTTAATTATGCATTGACATTGATTGACTGTCTATAAAGTTTAATAAGAACATTATATTCACCTTGCCACCTTTAGTATTTCGGACTACAGGTGTTACTGCAATGGTTTGCTGCGACGGCATAATCCTCTCAGGCTTATGACCTAGGTACACAAGACCATACAGTGTGAAGTACACACAAATACCCATCACTTCTGGCATAGGAATCTCAGTGTTAGGGTCATTGTAATAAAGTTGGGATAGAACTCTCAATGCTGATATTACTAGCTGAAAAAAATAATATTTGAAAATGATTACGAAAATAAAAATAACACATAGTTTTAGATGAATACTTCACAAAGAAGCACTATTAGTTACAAGAAAATTAAATAGGTTTTTTTTCAGCACTTAAACCCTTCAGTGGTCAATTCTGTGTGAGGGCACTAGTTACTTATCAACTTGCGACTTGGATAAATATGTATATCTATATTGTAGCTAGTAGTTATAGTAAAGAGCTGAGAGGTCAAGTGGGTGTGGGCCCGCCTTCCTAACCAGAGGTTGTGGGTTCAAATCCTGTCGAGCACTCATAAACATTTCGGATTTCAGAAATTTATATGTGCATTTAATATGAAACAGTGGGCATGTGCCGAACGTTGGACGTGCCTCTGAATACCCCTTGTAAGGGCCACACTCTGGGTAGTGATCAGAGATAAATACTTGAAGGGGAAAAGTTGTGAGTCTGATAATAACTATTTTTTTACCAGCAGCAGTAAATATGGCCTTAGATGGAGCATGCTTGTCTACAAGGGAACTGGTCTGGGAAAACATACAAGGGCAGTGAGTTCCATACCTATAGGATTATACAAACACTCGCCTAGAAAGTAAATAAACTTACCTTACAGTACAAAAAGTCATCTTGAGCCTTAGAAGAACCACTCAATAATATGCTCACAACAATTTGTGACACCTGCTTCTTTACTTCTGGCCTCAAAAAATCCTCAGAAGTGTCCAATCCACTATCAGGAATGGCGACAAGAATGGCAATGCACTTGAGAGCTATGAGGGTGATTTGTAAGGGGTTCTTGGTGTTTAGTTTAGGGGCTTTATCTGTGTCTAGTAACTTTAGAAGTATGCCTTGGTTGCCAATCAGTTGTTCTGTAAACTAAAATAGAAATAACATGAATGTTTTATTAATCATTAAATTTTAAGCTGATTTATAACAGCATATCTCCTCAATTGTTAGGCAGTTTGAAGATTGTGATTGAGATTGTATTCTAATTCAACACACAATTATACAATTACACAGAATAATATTTTCATTTCATTAAATCTCTAATTTACTAGATAAATAATTGATTGTCCACCTTCTTTAATTTTTTTTGAATGCAGTTAAATTAAAAATAAATTAGAATATTTAAAAGTAGGATAGAAAGCCTCTTGAGGGATTTTGTGGCTATCTTAGGCCAAAATTCGATCTGCCTTCAAGAATATTGTGGTCTGCATTGGCCCAATTTTTTTTTTTATTGTATGGTGGTGAGGCACTTGGCCTTCATCTCATCTGGTTTCAAAAGGCTGAAGGTGGAACCTCACTGTTGAGTAACTGGCTATCTTACCTCTAAATGCCAGAACACAACAATTTAGAATTGCTGTTATGGAGACAGACTTGGGTATGATGGTGGTAGCTAGCCAGGTAGACATAAACAAAGTCCTACCACCAACCAAACCAAGCACTAATTTAAACTCCCCTGGAGATAGAACCTGGGACCTCTAGGCCTCACAACAGTGGGTGGGATCAACAGCCCAGTAGATCACAGGGGCTGTTGAAATATAAAAGGTTAAGCTTAATAAGGCATGAAACCACTGTGGAAGTTAGTAAAGTAACAGTAAAAAAATCAAACCTTATGGCCACATTGAGGACTGGACTGCAAAATGCATTGCAGATTATGTAGAATATCCGGCAATATAATATCAGAACACCTGATGAGGCACTCAATATGCCAAGATACAACTTTCCATAAGAAATCAGTTGGAAACTGTATATTCTGTTTTATAATAACACTATTTATCAAATGAGAGGTTTTTGCTGATATGAACTCATCACCCGGCTTAATGTTAAGGCACAAAGCAGTTAATAATGCTGATGCATCCTGTAAAAATAAATCATTCATGAGTAGGTATGAGTGAATATATCTTAGAAATTGTCAATACTCCTAACTATTTAGTAGAAGTGTGTAGTGTTTCACTTTAGCTATGGTTTATAAGCTTACTTACCTATTGTGTTTTCAAGATAAACATTACTTCACACATCCTAAACATAACCTCATACTTATATATAACTTACATGTTTTCGAACAAACAGCTCTCTTTTAAAAGGTTTTGAGTTCAGTTCATCAATCAGAGAATTAACTTGGGATTTATTGTAATGTTTGAGGTAGAGTAGGTTACACAGTTCGCCAGAAATTTGTGAAAATTGCTGCGATAAACTCTCCATGGCATAAAATCTCAATGTTAGGATTTACATAAATCCTTCATTATTCAATACCTAGTAACATTTACTCCAAAACAGATAGGTAGCTTAATTTTCTTTTGAAATAAACAGGTACCTAGTAATAGTACCTACAAGGTTTAATTAATTCGCTTCACAAAATAAAAGTTTATGTAAGTAAACAAAACAATTATTTCTTGTATTTGTTAAACTTCAACTTCTTGACCACAGCCTGCGTTCATGTCATAGCCACAGATGTAGTACTATGTATTCTAGTCACAGCACAGGCTCAGTGGGCACTGACTGGTATACAAAAAACAGCATATTTTTTTTACATATAGGCCGTTTGTAACGGTCCTTAGGTAATCCGACTGCTGCCTTTGTACATACTGTAGTTAGTTTAATTATACATATCATTTTTAACGATTATGGCCAAAAGGTGGCTGTGGTAGCCATACCCGCAAACGTAAATCTTATTTCTAAACTCGGTACCTATGACTGAATGACTGATTGATGTCATTCTCATAGATTACTAATAATATAGTATTCTATGCTAATAATAAAGTCACTCTCACACACTTGTAAGTTAATACTGTACTCCTTGTAAAGCAAAAAATAAACTAGCGGTATAATTCAAATCAACATTTTTTGAATATTTTACAAAAACATGTCATTTTTTAGACCCGAAGCGCCTCAACAAGAAAAGGATATCAAACAACATCCCTGGACTAGGACAATCAAAGATAATTATGCTAGTAAAATCAAGCATGCTCATAATTCTATTAAAAATCCAATATACCCCGAACAGAAAAAAAAGCTACCTCCATCAGATCGAGCCAAGTTTACAATAATTGGTGACAGAGTGACTAAAGAATTCATCTACTGTACAAAGTTGGTCAAAGGATTACACAAATATAGATGGAAAAATTTTGAAGCCCCAGTAATACGGGGTGAGTAGGTACCTAGCTTTGTATTTTTAGCAAAAGTATCTACTGATAACGCTACATACCCCTTTTTTTCTCGAGGGGTAAATTATTAACAAGATATCCCACCGCATTGAGGGTGCGATGAGGTTATGTGAGGTTTATGGGACTCCGACGACTTACTACCCCTGTAGCCGGCCTCGATGTTATGGAAGGCCCTGGGATGTTTGTTAAAACTTCTTCCCGCATATTGCTATAGCACATCCCCGCTCGGTACATTACCCTAGATTATCCCATCCTGCAAAAAATATTTTAGTGGGTCATGCCGTTTCAAAAAGTACGACAAACTACGTGTGTACGGGTGAGCGTAAATTAGCTGTCCAAAATAAATAAAATATGTAGAGTGGTTGTGACAATGATATGTTGGTATTTAACAGGTAGGACGACCATACCTACTTCAAAATAAGTCTTCCAAATAGGTACCTACACCGACATAATTCATGAAGTTAGAAACACTTGTACCCATCGAGAGAATTCAAAATCGAAAGTAATATTTGTATGGGGTCAGGCAATCTGCTATGGTATACCAATACCTACTAGGTATATATTATTAAAAATGAATGGTCTTTCAGGTGTAAATACAGTAGAATGGCCTGCAATATGGAATGATTTGAAAATCCGCTATGGTGGTTTAGTACATTGTTTGAAATCATCTATTCTTGTATTACTGAACAATAATGTTATTGGTGGCGAAAAAGAGCTGAAAGAATTGGTGGAAACGAAATATGTTTACCATTTGTGCTTGGATTACTATAATGAGGGTATTGCTGAATTTGCTAAGTTCATCAGATCTTCTGGTGTAAGTTTGCTCTATTTTTAATTTATACAAGATTCCTATGCACTAACTTCTTCTAAATCTTCTTTATTACAATGAAAATAGGTTCTGAAAAGTAGTTTTAGCGCTGGCATGTTACTTTATAAGTAGAACCTACCTACTTATTTTTCATTTTGTAGAGACCATGTGCCTACATGCATATTTCCATCGATGGTAATCACATTGGATCACTAATATTTATGGTAAGTGAATTAAATTATCTCATATTACCACATTTTTAAACACGTAAGTAAACTATAGGTAAGTACGCTATATATACTATAGGTAGTTGATGAAGGCATCAACTTCATGGAATACGTGAGTAAAACTCATGTTTTACTCAAATATATAATGACACTCACGCGAGTTTTGAAAGTCAAATCTTTTTATCGTCCAACATTGAAATCTCTCGAATATAGGTAGGTAGTACATAACCATCCAAAACATGCAATGTTTGAGATGACAAGCTTTAAAAAAGTTGACGACACAAGGCGTACAAAATGAAGGAGTTGGTGCAATCCTTCACTGCCTTAGACACTACACACCAACAAGAACAGGTAGAGGTTCTAGGCATTGGTACATAACCTATATGTAGGTAAGTACCTACCTCTTATTAATTCCACATCGTTTTAGCTGTTTGCCGATATAGTCCCATACACTTGTGAGAATTTCCTTCGCCTTTGCAAAGAGAAGAGAGGCGGATACGGAGGTACCCCAGTTCATCGCGTTGTCAAGGACGGCTGGATTCAATGCGGAGGCTTCGGTCTCAAAAGCATACCTTTGGATTGCGAGAACTATATTGTACCTCTCGATAAACGTGGAATACTGGGAATGGCGAATGATGGAAGGTTACCATTGTGTAATGTTATGTTTATTCTCTTTAGAAGCTGCATGGAGAAATCGAAAAAACCTTTCGAATTGAAGGTCTTAAACTTGATCCAACATTTATACACTGTAGGTACACTCACGGTGAAGGTAAATCGGGATCGGCATGTGTCATGTGCCTGCCACGTTGAATGCTAGCCACCATGTAGGTGATCCTCAGACAGATCCTCTATCTGCGGTCAATCAAGAAAAGGTTAAGAGTCGTAAAATCGTGTCTACTTATATTCTTTCTTTTGCAGTCCTAAAATGTCCAACAAAGCCCACAAGCCAACTCCAAAGAGTGCAAGGGCGATTTGCTATCATCACCACGCTTGGCACGTGGGTTGGTGATCGCAGTATTGGTAGTACTCGGGTGGTAGCTGATGCCCGCCTCCTGATAAAATTTCCTTAGCCGCCTTTTACGACATTCCGATTTACGAAGAGCCGAGCAATATAAAATATGTAAAATAAAGTAACTCACTATCAAAAACACCAGGCACGTGGACTGCTCTACGCAATTCTTCGTGTTGCTGCAACCAGCACCATGGATGTCGCAGAAATACGTGGCATTTGGGGAACTGATCGAAGGAGAAGCTACCCTTAAGCAGATCGAAAGCGTGAACACGTACCACGAGAGTCCCACTTCGTCCGTCATCATTTACCAAACAGGAATATTCAATATGGAGTGCCATGATATCATGATCAATAAAAATGCTAATGAATATATTCATGGACATATTGAGAACTTGGTTGCGTTGGGGGATGCTATATGGGAGGTGGGTCTACTGTCCTTACTTTATATCAAGACCTCACTTAGAAATCCGTATCAAATAAGTAGTAGAGCTGCCAGCCCGCCTACTTATTTGATATATTATTCCCTAGCGACGACGGCAAGAACATACCTCCCTAATAATAAGTAGGTACTTACCTATATTTACCTCCTTGCGCTAAACAAATTGATTATATAAATTATTATACAATAAATTAAATTAATTGCATTTGTGTATGTGAAAAATAATATTGTATCTTTGACCGTGTGTATACTTAATAAAAACTCTGATATGTATGTAAGTGTCTGAATTAATAAACGTTTTTAATTTTAATTTACTCGATTGATATGTTTGTTAGATGACTTTTCATTCCCTTTTTCCATTCATAATGTTAGAACTTGTATTTAGCCAGTTTTTACTGCACTTTTCAGTATTTGCTTGAGAGAGTTTTCTTGGAAGCTCAAATGAGAGAGACAGCTAAATTAGAAGCAGCCGCGGAAGGCGCAGAAGGCTCTGAGGTATCAGAGTCTGGCATCCGTGCCACTCAGCGGTAATTATCTACCTAAAGAATTTGTGATTTTTTCTACTTCCAAATCTATGCTTGATTAAATAAAAATACTCATTGCGTTTAGAGTATGATAGTAGGTAAGCGATACAAAATGACGGGGTCTACCCTGGGAAACGATATCGCTTGTTTTTGATAGCGATTCATCATCAACATCATATCAGCCACGTCCACTGCAAACATAGGCCACCCCCATCGATGCCACAAATAGCGAGTGCTCAGGGCCTCCTCCATCCGTCTACTCTCCGCGACCGCCACAATTTCATCGGTTCATCGAGTGAGGGGAAGGGGGGGAAAAAGCAAAGCTACACAAAGCGTAGTGTGGGAAGACTCCCACACTACGCTTTGCGTTTTATCGCAGTCGCCATTTATTCTCCGGCGGTTATCGGTTTTGCGAGCTATGTGGCCTGCCCACTGCCACTTCAGCTTGCTAATTCTGAAGGCTATGTCAGTGACTTTGGTTCTTCTACGGATGGCCACATTTCGGATTTTATAACGTAGTGAAACTCCAAGCTCTCTCAAGCTCACTGTGCGACTTTGAACTCATTCACGAGGCCTCAAGTCGACGACCACGACTCTTGTAGCTGCTAGCGATTGCTGAATAATTACAACGTTGGTGGTACGACCTGTAAAAGTCCAACTGGCTAGCGACCACCCATTCAAAGTCCGGCGCCAAACGGTTTGCCGTGTTCCGTTGGTGTGCGGGAGAGCCAGTGTTTTCTGGGAACAGTCGCTATCCATCGATAACCTTATCCTTGCTCTGGCCTAGGGCTAGACAAACATAGAGGTCAAGAGCTAACACATCATTCATTTATTAAAGAAAAAGTTAACCGCCTCTGTGGTCTAGTGGTTCAACCCACCGATTTCAGATCCAGAGGTCCCGGATTTGATCCCCACGGAGAGTACAATATTGTGTTAGGCTTGCATCTTACCTAATTCTGTCGCCATGCCATAACAATAATTCTAAAATTGTTGTGTTCCGGCATTTAAAGGAGATACTTAATAATATAGAGGTAAGATAGCCAGTTCCCCAGTTGGTTAAGAAAGTAGGTATGCCTCCAGCTTCGGCCTTATTATCATAACTTGTAACCAGGTGAGATGAAGGCCAAGCACTTCCCCAACGTAGGTACAATAAAAAACAAATAAAAAAACAGACACGACTTTTACCCTTTTGAGGATTCACGTATTTTAATCTTAGATAGATAATAAAATGGCGGCATACTTCGATTATTTTCAGGTTCAACCGTAAAAAGGAAGATATCCAACAGCAGATAGGAGCGCAGCCGAGCAGCCGCCGCGCCACCGCCGCCGCCGTGGAAGGAGACGCTAACAACGACTTCGACGTGGAGGAGTACGACGAGTACGAACCGGAGCAACACTCCGTGTACTCCCACCTCTCGCTGCACACGCCCTCTCTCGTCGTGAAGCCTGAGATACCTTTCTATATACCTCTCACTGATGTACCGTATCCTGGGGAAGTGGATTCCAACTTCGATTTAAAGAGGTAACTTGTAAACTTGTTATTCAACTGTATGTAATGCTAGGTATCTCTCCTCTCACTGATGTACCGTATACTGAAGAAGTGGATTCCATTTTCGATCTAAAGAGGAACCTTGTAAACTTGTTATTCAACTGTAGTATGGAAGTTAGGTATCGCCTTATATAATTGTCTAGTGTTGTTAAGTAAAAGTTTTGGTTAGGTCCCGCCCTCCTATACAGTCGAAGTTTTTCGATCGTTTCGAAATTGACTGTCCGATTCAATATAAACCTGAAAACGGAAAAAGATTCACTAACAAATCCGCAAAATTTCTTTGAAAAAATCAAATCAATTATTCATAATTTGTTGAAAAATGCTCTCCGCAAAGTAAGCCGATTTGTTATTAATACGAGTATCAAGTATCAATTAATTAGCTGTCAGATTAATTTATATTTATTTTCAGGAATAGGGATATCTGTATTGGGTGTGTTTGATAGCTACAATTCATAGTTGTTACATCCTAATATATTTATGGAAAAGCGATTTTCCATATATTTTGGTTTAAGTTGTGTTTTTAGAAGTAACACCCCACAGACACAGATTGTCCACAACCGATGTTATTGCAAAATGAGTAACAAACTTCGGTTGTACGGGAAAACCAAAATCAATGGTAGGTGTAGGTAGATAGCTGGGCCTTCAAAAGGTCTGAATATAATTCCAAAAGCGCGGCGCCTATGACTAGGTACGTGTAAATGGATACAAATATCAAATGTGATAGAAGGTACAAAGACAAGTACCTTGTAAATGCGAGCTACTGACCTGCGCATAAATCTTCTTTCGTGTGAACAAACGTGGTGTCGACTTTACGAACCACCGCTATAGTCGTCTGACAGGACCAGATGCAGTTCACAAGACTGAAGCTAGATCGCACTGTTACCGTGCGGTGAATAACTGATTGGTAAAACCAAACGTCGGGAGTTCATATTACACTTATTAGGACTAAGCTTTAGAAAAAGTATAATATTTACATTGGAACTTGTGTTTGGCGTTGGTTGTGTTACCACCGTATGTCTCCAAGAAGGCACCTTCTGGATAGGCTCGCTCCAATGTAGACTTCATCCGGGGTTCAAATCCCGGGTGGGGCACTTCTGTGGTGCTTTTTCCCAATTTTGGCGCCGATTCTATTAAACCAATCGTTTCCCTATGACTATGATATCGTACTCGATACACAGAAAGGCCACTGTCGGTTCCTTTTGGTATACTAGTCGCCATTCTGCTTAATTTCATTGATTTAATAATATTTATTTGCATTCTGGTTAGAACGCAGGCTTGAATGAATATCCAATGAGTATAAGTACTTAGTAGGTACTTATACTCATTGGACTCATCCTACTTAGGATGGTTTCGTCCTTCAGAGGACACGGGGTAGGCCGTCGTCGGTCCAGGGTAGGGTAATGCATAGTAGTGGTCAGAACGGCGGCTCGTAAAATCTAGGGCTACACCGACCAAATTATGAAAAAAACTATATATTTTAGATTATTACAAGGAGACTACTGTCTTGAGAGTGATTTGGTGGACAATAAACCTGTGAAGACGATTCTGCAGGAGGCTCAACAGTATTCCTCGGAGGTTTTCGACGTATGCGAGTCGGAAACTGTTTCGGGTATGGCTACATTTTGATAGACAAAATCAGAATCGAGTTTATTTTATGCTGGCAATCAATATCATGCGTAGAAACGACACGGTTATTCAATCTGTGGTTTCCGGCAGAGAAGGCTTAAAAATCCTTTGAAAATCCTCCCCTAAAAGCCCTCCAAATAACAGTCGTTAAGTATGAATGAAAACGAAGATAATCTCGTAATGTACATAGCTTACTAAATAAAGCCCCGCAGACTTATTACGTAAGTATAATAGTGGCTAAGGAATTTCCAGCGAGCATGGTCGCGTACCTAATTTTTCTTTGGAATCGTGTGGTCATTAATCTTATTTGATTTATTTACCTACTCTGCGAATAGTTAATATTATCCCAATGATATGTTGGAAACATATAGGCGTATGTTTTCAACTAATTATTGTGCTTATTGATATATAGTAGTAGGTAGAATCCGCTCATATTCCCAGTCATGTTTACCTCATTATTATTTTCCAGAACAATCTATTGATTCCGATGATGAAAAGGAAATTAAAAAATATATAAAGTAAGTGGTAATGTAGGCTATAGGTAATTAGGTAAGTACGCTAATTTAAACATTTCGTATTTTCACTAGGTATTTGGTTGAGATTCTAGCGTCGATTTAATTCAGTTTTTCACACTAAAATCTACGATTTATTCTTCATATTGTTGTGCGGAAAGGATAGGTGGTCTCTCCAACAAACTGTAACACCTAACCTAACCCTAGATTGAGCAATGTTTTACTAAGTATGGTGAAGACTGAAATATATTATACAATACTATAAATACTATACTATTTTCTCATTTAGTTTTATTATTGTAGGATGAACGTGGACCGCGTCAGCTTCGCTGGTGGAATTATAAAAACAATCGCAAGAGGCAAAGCAAAGTTTAATCTTTTTGAAAAGAGAAAGTACGTATATAACTCATAATATACGACATGACAGCTCCATAGCAAACATAATCGTCAAAAAAAAAACAAAAGACAGAAGGCCTAGAATATATATACTTAGTATGTACCTACATCACAACGCCACCTAGCCCATATGCCATAAACAGAATCTGTCCGAAATATGATCTGCCCACTACCAAACAAATACCATTAACTGAGCTAAGACTTACAAAATATGATATATTGACACAAGAAATCACAACCCGCGGCTGGACTCGAACCCGCATCTGTTCCTAAACGCTCTAACCAATCAATCAACGAGGGTCCCAACACAGATTCCAAATTTTTGTGCTGATTAAAATAATGTTACCAAGTGCAATCACTTGATATATTAAAATATAAGCTAGGACTAGTATTTAATTTTAGTAGGTATGTACTTTATCGACAACAAAGGGACCTAAACCAGTTCCTCAATAGCCTTGCCATTGCATTGCTCCTATGAACAATGCAATGGCAACTATTTATGAGTACCTACTTTCAGGTCGGAGTTTTATTCTGATGAAGATCTGCGAAGGATGCGGTAAGATTATACTTATTTCAAATTTCATCACGTGATCTGCACAAGCACAACATACCTTTTTAGGGTATAGATGACAAAAACGGAACCCTGATAAAACCTCGCGTGTTAACTTACACCGAAACTATATTCGTTACAAATATGGAACTTGGTAACGTTACCTGATTTCAAACCATTTCTGTTATAATAATCACGCTTGGCGTGGTGAGTTTAGTACCGGACTGACGTTCAAGCGAGTGTAAGTTCAAACCGCGGCCCGCCGTCGTCTTTTTGCTTTCCATTTTTTTTAATAAAAGTTTATTTAACTCAGAAAAGTTTCCGCTATTGTAAGATAAACATACCTACACGTAGGACGGAAACCTGCCGACGCGAGTCCGACTAGCACTTGACCGCTTTTTTTTAATTTTTGTATGGGCACAGAACCTGAAAATGCGTTATAAGTACTTACCTTAATGAGATAATAAGCATATTGCGTAGCTAAGGTATCTTAGGTATAAGAGTAGTAAAGCTCCTTGTGAACGGCTCGATTGGGGAATGTATGTGGAATGTAATAGGGAAGTACTACCAGCATACTGTGTTCCAGTTTGAAGGGTAGGTATGGTTCCCGGTAAAATTTCGGCAAGCGAGGCTTAACACCCTTATACTTCAAGTTGACGGGCGCAATGCAGTGCCGTGCCAGGTCATGTTCTTTGTGGATGTGACCTACGCAATGAGGCATTGTTATAGGCAAGAGATGCACGTAACATCAGGTGGGCTTTCGGGTTGTTCTGTCTAGTACCAAGTTTTAAAAAAAGTACCTAAGTATCTACTAATTTTTATTTTTATTATGTTTAGACTCGCCTCTGTTGATTCTCACGCTGTGCGCGAAGATCGCAATAAGTACGTACCTATTACATTATTTACATGTTATTTTGAATGTATTCTTTGAAAGGTTTTATTTATTTACAATATAATATACATATTATGTATAATATTCATATTTTTGGTAACAGTTTTATTTTGACGCGATTTTATTGATTTTGTTTATTTTGTTTCGGAATTTCCCTTTTTTTCTAGAAAAGTGTCGATAAGCGCGCCAAAAACCGAAAATGCGGTACCTGCAAAGATAAAGCGACGGCAGACGGGTTTCGTTCGGCCACAGGATTTGGAGAAGATCCATGTTATCAGTAAGGCGGATATTAATGATGATGATGATGATGATGACGATGAAGACCCGAAAGAGATGTCTAGGTTCGAACCGAGACTTTTATCTACCAATTCGTTTTTCTGCTATTGTACCCATATCATTATCGAAGGTTGGAGAAATGTGTGTGACTCTACATGGTCACTCACGTACCTACATATGTTTAAGAGGACGTGTAGGTAGGCACCTATTTCATCGTAGTCTAGAATCGTTACCAGAAAACGGTAAAGTCCTCGGGAAACGCGAACCATGCCGTGCCAACATAGAATGCGCTAATAATTATTTTTTCAATAAATAATATTAAACAATGTCAATGTGTGATAATATAATGACATACACTTTCTGCAAAAGAGCTGTCTGGCCAAGTGGGTATGCGCCCGCCTTTCGATCCGGAGGTTGTGGGTTCAAATCCAGTCGTGCACCAATGGACTTTTCGGTTTTCGGAAGTTTATGTGCGCATCTGACACACGCACATGCTCTGACGGTGAAGGTCACATCGTCAGAAAACCGGCAAGTACCTTGGACCAACAGTCCTGTCGTTACCAAACGTGGGCATATGCCGAACGTAAGTTTGAAAGTTAGACTCTGACTACCCTCTAGCAGGTTAGGTGATACTCATAAGATCCACGCTCTGAGTAGTGATCAGAGGTGAATCCTCAAAGGGGAAAAAATCGTGAGTCAATTTTTTTCGCAATCGATTATGAGTTTAATGATTCGATTGGATAGAAACTGCTGTGAACGTTTGCGCTACGTACCTAGGTAGGTT
Organism: Venusia cambrica; assembly: GCA_951394065.1. Lineage (NCBI taxonomy): Eukaryota > Metazoa > Arthropoda > Insecta > Lepidoptera > Geometridae > Venusia > Venusia cambrica. The sequence continues at coordinate 914,664 of OX596056.1, forward strand.
TATACCTACTTGTTCTGTCTACGGCCTAACACGTTGACTGCTGAAACGATGGTGCTAATAACTCGACCCGTAGATATCGTAAAAGGACAACAGCCTACTTTTGAGTATTGAATTAAATGGTGATCATGACAAACCCCTCCAATTTAAGAGGATGGTCTCTCCAGTCCAGCAGTGGACATCAACGGACGTATAGGTACGCGTTCGTGTCAACATGTCGGTAGTTGTTCCCAGGAAGGTCCGCATCAGCGCGCCCTTCGGCCAGTCGCCGCCCACGTCGCGGCCGGCGCGGCGCCCCACGGGCTTCGTGCGGCCGCTGCAGAAGAGCTCAGACGAGGATGTCAAACGGCAGTCGGTGCTCGCCAGGTTGTACGACGAAGTCACCATCGACGACAACTACGGACCCACTTTGAAGGACTACAAGTAAGTTTCGAGTGAGACGCGACTCGATTTTGAAACTTTGTTTTCTCGCGTTCGATTCCCAGGGGGAGTAAAATGTTGTGCTTGGTTTGGTTGGTGGTAGGACTTTAAGTCCGCCTGGCTAGCTACCACCATCTTACCTAATTCTGTTGCCATAACAACAATACCAAAATATACCCAGTTCCTCAGTTTATTGAGGATTCCAGGTGAATAGCGCTTCCACCTTTGGCCTTATTATAACTTGAAAATCAGCTGAGATGAAGGACAAACACCTTGCGTACTTACAATAAAAAAAAAACATAAATATTTCACATTACAGGCCAATCCAAGCACCTCCTTGCATACAATTAAAAAAAACCATAAATATTTGACATTACAGGCCAATGAGTGAATCTCACCGACCGATGAACATACTCCTCACATACTCATCCAACGCCCGCATGATCAGAAGCGACGAGGACACCCGAGAGAAGTACATGCGCCATTCGATGACCGTCGATAACGAGTCGTTCGAACAGATTCTGAACTTGCAGCACGGGAAGAAGTTGGCTCGGAAGATATCCTCGGACTACGTGAAAACCATCGATCAAATAGAGCACAAGCTGGAGACGTCGCTGCGCAGCGTCGAGTTCGCGCGGCTGCGGCCGGCCATCTCCGTGTCGGAGTACCAGCAGAGGAACAAGAAGTACCAGGAGGGGCTGAAGGTGTTGTCGCAGTCACAGGTCAACACCGTCATGAAGCCGCCCCACGATTTCGGTGAGTGATTACCTCGGTGCAAGAAGTACCAGGAGGGGCTGAAGGTGGTGTCGCAGTCGCAGGTCAACACCGTCATGAAGCCGCCCCACGATTTCGGTGAGTGATTACCTCGGTGCAAGAAGTACCAGGAGGGGCTGAAGGTGGTGTCGCAGTCGCAGGTCAACACCGTCATGAAGCCGCCCCACGATTTCGGTGAGTGATTACCTCGGTGCAAGAAGTACCAGGAGGGACTGAAGGTGGTGTCGCAGTCGCAGGTCAACACCGTCATGAAGCCGCCCCACGATTTCGGTGAGTGATTACCTCGGTGCAAGAAGTACCAGGAGGGACTGAAGGTGGTGTCGCAGTCGCAGGTCAACACCGTCATGAAGCCGCCCCACGATTTCGGTGAGTGATTACCTCGGTGCAAGAAGTACCAGGAGGGACTGAAGGTGGTGTCGCAGTCGCAGGTCAACACCGTCATGAAGCCGCCCCACGATTTCGGTGAGTGATTACCTCGGTGCAAGAAGTACCAGGAGGGGCTAACATTGAATTACTCATAACAATATAATACGTTCGATTCCCCCTTTTTTACCCCCTTTCACAATCTTCTAAAGGGAACCAAACGTCTCTTCGCATGTCAAAATCCATCAAGGCGTCTAGACTGCATAGATACTTATACTCTTGAAAAACATTACCCTCTTCTTCTAAGGCAGTTTGGGTAAAAAGCAGTCGTTATGCCATTCCAAATCTAGAACTATGTATGTGTGAAATATCAGCTCAATCCTGTTGAAATAGTAAAACGTTCGCATGTAGGACGAGTGGATTTTATTTTAAACCATTTTTTGCCGACTATGGCATTGAAGCCCCATCGTACCCTAATCAAATTTTAATCAATAAACGAAACTAAAAAAAACACTCATTAAATAACATTATAGTCCATCAAATCTCAGAAATACACTTTGACAGCTGTTAGATCAACTTGTCTAGGGATGTGAACCAAATAATCGCCATCGAAAATATCCGATATTAATGAGAAATTGAAAAATCGATAATGATACTTTGTAGGCAGGAAACTTGAAAAACTTTCCTACCTAAGAAAGTTACTTTTTTGATAAAACTATAAACTCAGATAGAAGATAAATAAATATGTAGCGCTTAATTATTACCAAATAAATTATTTCAGCTTATATTTATTTTCAAAATTGCCATTCACAGAAAGACGTCAGACTAAATTGGAGGTTGTATTGTACCTACGGAGTGAACTTCAACTTCTTTATTTTGGCTTGCAACCGTTTCACCGACTCTGCCAGGTAACAAGTGACGTGAAGTGAAGTGGTAACAAGTGACGTATTGAAAGTGTCAAGCGTAAGAGACAAAAAAAACGAGGGAGATTCGGTAAAAGTGATTGATTCCTAAAGACAAATGCCATGCCATGACAAAGATAATTGGGAAATCCAGCACTGTATGTATGTATGTATGCTTGTGACGGCATAACTCTTAAACAGATTATCCGAATTTCGTGAAATTTATACTGAATGTAATAACGTAAATAGAATTTGATGGTCGCGGGGGATTTTTGAAAAGTGGGGTAGTTATTGAGATATTGAGGTAAAAAGAATTACATATTTTCCCTTTTCAAAACGACATCAACCTTTTTTTTATTTTAGAAAGGATATAATATTACGTTAGCAACAACAGAGAGCCTCGAATACTCAGGTGAATAAAGAAAGTTCGAGAAAAAAGTGCTTAAGTAAAGTGAGAAAGTTGTAGTGAAAGCACACTATTATCGTTTGTTTATTACGTTCTATTTGAGAAATAATCTCCGTTACAAGCCATATATCACGAGATCTCAGTTCGGGGCGAACTACAAGAATATAATTATATTTTTTATTTATATAGGTACATACCTATGGGTATTTATTCATGACAAGTCATTCGAAGAACTACTAAACTAAATTTCGGTCACACGCGCACCAAACTCAAGAATTTTAAACTTTCGCAGCACAACTGTAAACAACATAATGACATAACATTGTATAAACGAGGCTTTACCCGTGGTCCCACTGCTATAACCCACTGGGGGTTCATGGGTATTTTTTCCCCATAGTCCCACTGCACTAGAGTGGGATCACGGGTAATGTTACGGGTAATATCAATTAACCGTGTATTTGTTAGATTTGATGGACTGTAGATGCACAACTTCGTAAAGTATCATTTGTTTCAGATAAAACGCAATCGACCGGAGGAATTCGTCTGCCGGGCGATACGCCAGTCTATTCCTTGACTGATGTCAGTCTGATATAAAACAAACAAACAGAAAACATGCAGATACTCAGTTGTCTGCACCAGCCTTGATTGCAACCTGACGATAATATTCTATGTATTGGGACCATCTTAAATGAAAGAGTATAGTCTGTTCATAAAGAGAACCGTCATTTTCCTGTCCTGTAATATTCTTATTATTTTATTATTTATTTTATTCGACGACGGCTAAGCGCATAGCCTTCACACTTTAAAATTACTGAAAATGTATGGTATTTTGTCCCAACCCAGGGAGCCACTAGCAGGATCACCCAAGGGAGACACCGGGGGAGCCAAGTCCCCGTAGCCCATTTCACATGTCAAGTTGCAGAAGTTGGAAGCGCACTTAACCCGGAATCTTTTTTCAAAGCACTTTTTGTTGCGGCAAAAAAGGGAATTAAAATGATTGCCATTAGTAATTTGCCGTATAATAAAATCATTAAAATGATTTTATTATATGGCAAGAACGAAGCACCCCCAAATCTATTAAGGTTTTCTTTATAAACGGACATTATTGGTTATACTCGTTGATTTCATAGGATATTTTCGCTTCATATTTCTTAACACTTTTTTATTTTTAGATAATTTGAATGGTATATGGTCGATACAATGGTCGGTTGTAAAATAGTTTATTTTGTATGCTAATTGCTTTTAAACAAATATTAAATATTTTTTTAATAAAATTCTAAGTCACATTACAGTCTATTTCCTTTTAGTGTTACCGACCTCCGGAATCAATAGTTAGGTATCTACAATAAATCGAAATCGTCATTACCAATGAAATACGAAAGATAAATAAAAACAGATTTAATGATAACACTCAAATAACACAATTTTTCCCATCACAATGAATACATTAATACTATAGGTACACCATAGTTACACCATCACAATGCCAACTAATGTACATTTGTGGTTGTAATGTACAAAAGGACAACGTACAAATGTCGAGGCCTTCTCTACCACATCGTCAAAAAGACAATACCAAATCTCTGTTGAATCCTAGTCGAAATTCGATATGACCTCAGACTTATCATTTTTGAGAATGACCCCTACTCCAAATGACCCCGACCTCCTCCAAGCCATTTCTTGTCCGTTATCACACTCAATTGACAGCTCGCTTATATCACTACGCTGATATTTATCTACAGGGTGAGTTGAGCAGTCACTTTGTTTCAATTAATGAGGTTAATGCGTTTTTTGATCATTCGGATACTTATACAAATGCCTAGTTATATCACTTTCAAAAATTGCGTTAGTTGAACTATACATTTTCGAACACGGATTTTACTCACGTGTATGTTGATGTAGGAACCAACGGTTTCAAATCAACAGGTGAATCATCACCAGTGAGTGTTACTCGCAATTGAGGTTGAATATAACCTCAACTACGAGTTACATGTTTCAAAGTGATATCACTTTGCAACAACGTTTTTAAGGACATTATCTATATGTCGTACAAAAATATGTGCACAGTTCGCATTTGGTGACACAAGTTGACTAGTCTTAACTTTTTAAGTCAGATCCCCGATGCCAAGTTTACAGGGACGATGTTGGATTTGCGATAAACAAGTAACCGAAGACAAATCATAAGACGTAACATAATTATATAACGTTAATTTACACTATACAGTAAAATAGTCAAAAAAAATCCTCGCTTATCACGGACCTCTGTAAATTTGCCTTTGAAGGTCTGACTCAAACGGTATAGTTATAAGGTCATTGAGCCGGATCCTCTGCCTGAAACACGACACCAAAGTGATTCAACAAGTTATTGTTGAACATGTCTGGACTCAACAAGTTGAACTCCTTACACCTAGGCCTATTATATTATATATATTTATATTATTATTTCATTATAGTTATTATAGTTTTCGCTAGTTTTGTTGAACGAAATTTGTTGTAATCCCAAACCACGCCCTCTTTGTTTATTTAACATGTTACATTTTGCTGTCGTATTTGAGGCATCTCAAGACCCGGTTTCACAGTAAGGCTAGTTGATATTATGCTAAACAAACGCGTGATTTTGGTCAATTTGCCGGTACTTAACCTAAAATTCATACGGCGTCGACAAATTGAAGAAAAAAAAACTACGTTCCTTTTACACTGTACATAGGAAAGCGTAAGAAATATGTACGGCAGATAGAAAATGACTGCTTACAAAGTTTCACTATTTACCTTTACACACCCCCCACAATTAGTGACCACGATAAGGCGATACGAGCGACACAGATATCGTGAAGCGAAGCGCGGGCACGCTTTGCCAGACCATTTGTTTATTCTAAACTTTAAAGCTTGCTTACGCACATCATCAGTTTTGTACAGGACTAACAACTGACGATTTACGTTTGTTCGTCAATCTACGATAGTTATACTCGTACTACACCGCGACAAGCAATATAAAAAACAGTCGAGGTATTTCACTTTGGATTTCCTTTTTTATACAAAGTTGTATTCCTAAATTCGTTGCCCTCGTATGTTTTTTCGCACCAGTACAATCTTAAGTGTTGCAAGACCAAAAATGTTCCTGTTAGCTCTCAGGCCATATTTCTAGGTACCTACTTGTTTCAAATGAGCTAATTAAAAAAACCATAAAACATATTTGTATGTATGCCTAGTATTTGGCTATTGTGAAATGATTTGAGGACGACCACAATCTCTAAGAGCATTCTACAAGAATGAGTTAATATTACTTCAATGTCAATAACATCCGTCTAGTGTTGAATAAAATGAAATAAAATCTGAAAACAGAAAAAATATTCAGTAATAAATCCGCCAAATCATCATGCAAGTGTTGCAGCGCAGAGCTCGGAGCGACAACACGTCCACAGATCGCTAGTCAGTGAGCAGCAACAATATATTTCCTGAGGATGCCTCGTGTAGACGCGAAACACGTGTCGATTTCAATTTTTCAGAGAGATTTATTGCTAAATATAATGTTATTGGTCAATAGTTTTATATATTGTAATTTTATAAGAAACTTTGTACTGTTGTTTTCCGAATAAATAAAATAAAATAAAATAAATAAATAAATATTTTTTCTGTTTTCAGATTTTATTTTGAAATATGGATTTCCGCAAAATAACGCCTGAATCAATTAGCTATTGAATAAAACGGCCAAGTATGGACACGCCGAAAAGGAAAAAAATCATTTTCGCCCGCTTTAAATTTTTATGATTTGTTATATCAGTAATAGAAACACACAGTGACATTGTCAATGCCATGCAACCCCAGACTACTCGCTGCTAGTTTCAACACCATTCTCCCGGGACTTTAGTATCCTCTTCCATCCTCATCCACTTAATTGTCATTATTCTTATCCCCTTAAAACCGAGTATTCCGGTTTAGTGTTTTAAACTCTAACATGACCTTGAAGAAGACGTGTTGTACCGAACCTACCTAGTGTAGGATATCGGGCAGGAAGACGATTAGATATAGTGGTGATAAAATACATGATGATAATTTCGCGTCTACCTATTACGGTTCATGAGATAAAGACAAATAGGCGGACCCGTGTTTAAAACGAGACAAACACAAGAATACCTAGAAGTTGTGGTTCCCTCTAGTTGCAGATTGCTGTAGACAGTGGCGCCCTCAAGTTAAAAACAAGAATACTTAAAGGTTGTGGTTGCCTTGTAATTGATTGCTGAAGACAGTGGCGCCCTCACGTACAAGTCGAGCCATGTCGGAGTGTAGTGATCAGTAGCGAGTGAGACTCGCAGTCAGTGGCCGTGTGCGTGTCCGTGAGCGAACGAAACCCCGTTAGGTTCGGTCTCGCGTCGCTCCTCGTTCCCGTTCCCGTTCCCGTTCCCGTTCTCGTTCCGGTTCTCCAGCTGCTGCTGCCACATCGACGCGTACACGCCGTTTTGGATGAGGAGGTTTTCATGACTGGAAAATTACCAACACAGTTTGATTGGATGCCATTATTTATTGCATCACAAGAAGTGCATCGCCGAACTTAGGATATGAAACATTATTTTTCTGATATAGTCATTGTGTATAATGAAGTACGTAGTAGTGCCTATTAGCTCAGTTGATAGTAGCTCTGCCTTCTGCACTAGGTTGTGGGTTCGATTCCCACCCGAGACAAATATTTGTGTGATGAATATAGACGTTGGTTCTGTATTTGGGAGTTGTGTGATAAGTTACATACTTATCACACAACTCCCAACTTTACAAAAAAAAAATAGTATTCTATCTGTAATCTAGTTCCACAGTAGTACATATTACTATGCTTATGTGGAATGAATGTCCTGTAATATCTATAGTTGCGTGGTACTCTGATCAAATAAAGTTTCCAATGGCTAATACCCGCTAAAATGTAGTTTAGTGCCAGTTCAGTTCCGTTTAGACATACTCCTTCACGCAAAAACTACTCAACAAATTGAGCTGAATTTTTGCACAAAGTTGCTTAAAACCGGGAATACGACATGTGCCGTTTTTCATCCCATAGATCCGTTTCCGTGGGATGGGACCGTCAAACATCGCCATACAAAACTAATTCGTTCTTTATTGCTCCATCACGCAAAGCAATCGACTGGATTGAGCTGAAATTTTGCACAGATTTTGTTGGGACTAGTAAAAACACAGTATACTCTTACTTCTCTTTCTCTACTCTATCTAAGTACGAGTTCCGAGGACTCACCTCCCTCTCTCGATGATCTCCCCTTCCTTCAGAACCAGTATCTCATCAGCGTGTATGACGGTGGACAGCCGGTGCGCGATGACCAGCGTCGTCCGGTTGGCGCACACCCGGCTGAGAGCGGCCTGCAAACCATTTATACGGCATTATTTTATCTTCCTACAATTGTTTTGTCATTTTATTTTACCCAGGGGGAAACGCTTGGCCTTCATCTCATCTGCTTTAAAGTTATGATAAGGCCGAAGGTGGAGGCGCACTTCAGTTCGAATCCTCAACAATCGGAGGAACTGGCGATCTTACCACTAAATACCGGAACACAACAATTTGGGATTTTTATTTTAGCGACACACTTAGATAAGACGGTGGTAGCCAGGCGGACTTTAATTAATAATAATAATAATAATGTTTGTTTATTTTTTCAAAATAGCAAAGTAGGTACAATAATTATGGTAGAATATACCTACCTAATAATAATGATGACCATTAATAGCCATTGCATAACTTTTGTAATATACTACTACCTAAGTGTAAATAGTTGTTGGTAATTATATAATTATGAGGGTATACGAGTATAATTGTGAGTTCGCCAGCAGAGCTCCCACACTAGGAAACCCTGTGTTGTGGGTAGCAAGCCTCTTTCGCAATTATTAATAATTAAATTAAATATTTAATACTATTATCTCGCGACGCCGTACAGGTGTATGGTGTCGCGAGTTCAATGGTTTTAAATGGTCACCCCTAAAGAAGTTTTCACTTAAAAAACGTACGTTATCTGTTACGTATGTAAATGTATTGTGTGTGTGTGTGTGTGTGTGTGCCTGTATATTCGCATGTCTACCATTACCTGTATATTCCTCTCGGTGTGCGTGTCCAGCGCGGAGGTGGCCTCGTCGAGCAGCACGATGGCGGGGTCCTTCAGCAACGTCCGTGCGATCGCTATCCGCTGCTTCTCGCCGCCGCTGAGACGCAGCCCTCGCTCGCCGACCTGCAACACGGCGGGGGCTGAGGTACCGTGCGCTTCCCGGAGCCCTAGGCTGAGGTACCGTGCGCTTCCCGGAGCCCTAGGCTGAGGTACCGTGCGCTTCCCGGAGCCCTAGCAACAAGCTCGCTCTCTTGCGAGCTGGCCGCGATTCGAACGGGCAGATTTGACGTTTAAAAGTGACCCAAAAACAAAATACTGGATTAACGAATATTGATATGAATAAACAAAATATCATATAAATTAAATTGAAATATAACTAAGTTAGCTTAGTGCAAGTTGCTTTTAGAAAGGCCCTAGAGTAACGCTGATTTTCGCTCAGCAGTAGAAACATAGTTTGCTTAATTTCTCAATGACACGTCACGCAATCCTTCTGGTTATCTTACCTATATATGCCGGAACACAATCATTTAGAATTGTTGTTATTGAATCTAGCCAGGCGGATTTAACAAAGTTCTACCACCAACCAAACCAAGCACGATATTGTACCCCCCCCGGGGATCGAATCCCCAGGGGGGTTTCGAAGACCACGGAGGCGGTGCAGCAAGTTGTAATCACATAAGCAAGTTACCATCGTATCGTACGCGTCCGGGAATGTGAGTATTCTGTCGTGGATGTCTGCGTTCTTGGCGGCAGATATCACATCCACCGAGGGGGCGTCCAACCGTCCGTACTGGATGTTATACCTGAGGGATACAAATATTATCATGTCAGTTGTTATATTAACTTATAATATTCATAAATAAATATTATCTACAGGACATTAATTTTACACAGCGCCACCTAGCCCCAAACTAAGCATAATTAAATACTTTTATTAACACAATAAAACACCCAAACACAGAACAAACATCTATATTCATCACACAAATGTTTGTCCACGGTGGGATTCGAACCCACAGCCTACAGCGCGGAAAGCAGAGTTACTACCAACTGAGCTATGACGCTTGTTTAAATATATGACAACAGCATTTTTATCGTCAAACGTTTGTCCATCAGCTCATTAAGAAGAAAAGTGAATATAAGCAATATTAGTTTTTGTCTGTAGTTTCATCTGCGTATTAACAGGATAAAAAGTGTTAAAAATTTCGCGATTACTATATATATATATACGTACCTTTTCATATCTAGTCTACCCGTGACCACGGCCGTTGTAAAACGGTCGAAACTGTCGGGAATATAAAAAGGTACGCGATGAAGACCCGTTTTTGTTAATAATTATGGATAAAAAGTAACGCATGTTTTCCCCCGTGACGTATATGGCGCACTTCACCCGAAATCTCCAACAATTCACCTCTAAATGCCGGAACACAACAATTTAGAATTGTTGCTATGGCGACTCGGGTAACATGGCGGTAGCTAGCCAGGCGGACTTAAAATCCTACCTCCAACCAAACACTATCTACTTGTTAAATGTGGTGCATTTATGTACGAGGACACGTCACGTGACACTTGCCTGACCGTGTTGTTGAAGAGCACCGTGTCCTGCGGCACCACGCCGATGTTGTCCCGCAATGACGCCTGCGTCACCGAGCGCACGTCCTGTCCGTCGATCAGCACCGCGCCTTCGTTCACATCGTAGAACCGGAACAGAAGCCGCATCACCGTCGACTTGCCCGCGCCGCTGGGACCTACCTGTGTACATATATACTATATTATATACCAGCTGTGCCAGTGCATCGCTGTATCACTTGCACATAACATTTTTAAGTAGGTAAATGGTAAGTTTAAAGATTGTTATTAATTTTTCATCATCTGTTTGGTGATTTACACTGTAATGATGTTGTTAAAATGTAAGTCTTATAAATAAATAAATAAAACATTGGACACCGATACACTCTTTTTGGAAAAAAATGGAACCGACTTCACCATTAAAACTTACAAATAACTCTTAGGGTAAGTTCATATAATTTGAAGTTGGTGCCGAATTGCCAAGCACATCAACATGTCTATTGTATGGCACCGCCTACAAATATTTATACGCCAAACTACTGAACAGATTTTGATAAAATTTCTATGGGACCACTCGCGAGTATGGCCTACCAAACGTAACAAGAATCATCAAAATCAAGTAAAAAAAAAAGACATACACCCGAATTGAGAACCTCCTCCTTTTTTTGAAGTCGGTTAAAAATAAATGATTTCTATGTAACTTCTCGAGATCAATCTACAGAGAGCCTCTCTACAGAAAAGGAGGTGTTTTGACATCACTCACATTAAACATTATCTTGTTGAATTTGGTATTTTAAACGTTTTTACGTGTGTACTAAAACGAATTTAATGGTAGATTTCATATTTGTGTAACATCTTGTTTTTAATTTATCAAAATCGAATCGTAAATAAAATATAAAAAAGCTTACATTAAACAAAACATAAAATAGACACTGTTTTCTCAATTAAATTTACATTAAAAAAACATAAAATAGACACTGTTTTATCAATTAAATTTATATTAAAAAGACACACGCCCTATTATTCAAAACCACTAGTCACAATACATAATGCTTCTATTGACATTTCATACAAAGATGGTAAAGTTTCACAATGCGTGAAATTTGTGGACTCTATCAGCTAGAGACGATCGAGGGCTCAATAAGCCTTCGAGAGTAACTAACGGTGGAGCAACTAAAATTAGTATACTTTGCTTTGGGAGAGTCAACACTTACTTACAGTATCAAATCTTGGGGAGGTAGCTATACTTAAAAGAAAAGTTTTCGTCGTGCAATTACGCACTTTCGCACTATAGTAAGAATACCAGTGGGGATCGTGTGTAGAGCATTCATGAAAACTTGAAATTTAAACAGTTCCTTTCTTTCCATAGGTGAACCTATTCTGGTAACTTTAAATGACGTTGTAAAACACCCGTATCACTATGAAACATCGGTTCGAAGAATAACCCGACTTAACACAAGACGTAAGGACATCGATTTACCTTTGAATCCAAGGTTCAACGTCGCTTGACATTGCTGTAGATTAATATATATATTATGTAGGCTGTGAAATGATCGTTTTTTTTTTTATTATGATTGAATAGACCATCGTTTGACCACAATCTCACCTGATGTAAAGTGACGATGTGGTCGACGATGTAGCACGATGGTCTAGGAGACACCTATTCACTCTTGCCTTAAAAAGACCCAAGTTATATGTGGCAGGAAAGCACACGTACCATGGCCACAGTGGAGCCCGGCGCCACCTTGAAGCTGACATTGTGCAACACGAGACGCTCGGGCCCGTACCCGAAGGACACGTGTTTGAACTCGACGCCCCCGCGCCGCACGAGTAGCGGCGGCGCACCGACCGCGTCCTTTACGTCGCTCTCCACCCGCATCAGGTCGAACATATTCTCCATATCCACGAAGTTCTTCTGGATAGCCCTGAAGTTAACGAGACAACTGATTAATAAAATATCGGCAGTATAAGTAAAATAAAAGAAGAAGTACTGGGGTACTGGGTCCGATTACCTCCTCGTGGTGTACCCTGGGTGCCGTCGATCTCTTTCCACTTGTGGGGACTTATCGGCAGCGAATAATCCGACGTGAGGGTGTCCTCCGCGTGTCCCTATGAAGTTAGCATAGGGCACAGTGGATGGACAGGCGGACTTCCGCGGTGCGGGGAGTCCCAGTGAGGGACTCAGCGGACCTCCGGGTCGTGGGATGGCCAGCCTTCAAGGCTGGCGGCGCGGCAGGGAGGGTCAATTTGGCCACCCTGTCGGGCAGTGGGATCAGATGGGGGTCTGGGGGCCGGGAACGTAGGGGCGTTCAACCGGCCTCCATTGCACAGACCCTCATCCCCGTCGAACGGCAGGAACAGCCTGGCGACCCAGCTGTTCCCGCCATCCCCCCCAATCACACTGGGGGGGCTGTGGGGCCCCTGTAAAGGGGCAATCGCCGCTGGTGTTGTGGTAGTTAAGGCTAAGGCCGGTTTCCCACGACACCACGCACGGCGAAAGCGGGTCACTGCAGAGTTTAGTGGGTATTGCCTGTCGCTAGGACGGGTTGAGTCCCACACACGGCCTCGTCCCCAACGAGGCTAAGGTGCCTAAACGCATTCTCCGCATAAATAAAAAAAAAACGTGGTTTTTATTATGTAAGACTGTTTGTTTGTTTGTTTGTTTGTTTGTGTTACTAACCTGTAGTAAGTCCCGAACCAGTTGAGCGGCACGTACAGCTGCACCAGGTAAGTGGCGAACAGCACGTACTGTCCCACGGTCAGCTGTTCCTCCACGACGAGAGACACGCAGAGCAGCGAGCCCGCCACCAGCCCGCCGCAGATTATCACGTTCTGTATCGTGTTCAGCATGTTGAGCGTCACCAGTGAGTTGAACTCTTCTTTCTGGAACAAGTTTTGTTATATCTTAACTCTTTTAACAAGCCTCATAGCTCAGTTGGTAGTAACTCTGCCTTCTGCGCTGTACGTTGTGGGTTCGATTCCCACGCAGGACAAACATTTGTGTGATGAATATACATATAAATTAATGTCCTGTAATGTCCTGTAATATTTATTTTATCTTCAGTCCTGCTGCCTAAATTTCGCAGCATTGTCGACCCAACAAGTCTTTAATGAACACGTTGAGACACGTTCCGTCTTCTGCAACTTCCGATGCTTGTTCGAGCGTTAAACAGAGTTCAACTCTCTCAACAAGAGATATATTGTTTTATTGTACGATAGGGAATCCATGTCGAAATGAAGACAATGATTATTTCTCCTGATTTTCAAGTTATGATAAGGCCCAAGGTGGAAGGGCTCTTAACCCGGAATACTCAAGAATCTTGGGAACGGGCTATATCCCCTCTAAATGCTTCTAAATGACCCCTTGTAGGAGTCGACCTCGTACATTTCAGCAGATGATTACCTGGTACTTGACGATGGACCCCTTGTAGGAGTCGACCTCGTACATTTCAGCAGATGATTACCTGGTACTTGACGATGGACCCCTTGTACGAGTCGACCTCGTACATTTCAGCAGATGATTACCTGGTACTTGACGATGGATCCCTTGTACGAGTCGAGCTCGTACATTTCAGCAGATGATTACCTGGTACTTGACAATGGACCCCTTGTAGGAGTCGACCTCGTACATTTCAGCAGATGATTACCTGGTACTTGACGATGGATCCCTTGTAGGAGTCGACCTCGTACATTTCAGCAGATGATTACCTGGTACTTGACAATGGACCCCTTGTAGGAGTCGACCTCGTACATTTCAGCAGATGATTACCTGGTACTTGACGATGGATCCCTTGTAGGAGTCGACCTCGTACATTTCAGCAGATGATTACCTGGTACTTGACGATGGATCCCTTGTAGGAGTCGACCTCGTACATTTCAGCTGATGATTACCTGGTACTTGACGATGGATCCCTTGTAGGAGTCGACCTCGTACATTTCAGCAGATGATTACCTGGTACTTGACAATGGACCCCTTGTAGGAGTCGACCTCGTACATTTCAGCAGATGATTACCTGGTACTTGACGATGGACCCCTTGTAGGAGTCGACCTCGTACATTTCAGCAGATGATTACCTGGTACTTGACGATGGATCCCTTGTAGGAGTCGACCTCGTACATTTCAGCAGATGATTACCTGGTACTTGACGATGGATCCCTTGTAGGAGTCGACCTCGTACATTTCAGCGCCGTAGTACTTGACCGTCTCGAAGTTGAGGAGGGAGTCGACGGACCTCGCCTTCTGCTCGTTGTCGGCTAAGTTCATGCGACGCTGGAACTTGGTGCGCCATTCCGTGACTGTTATTGTGGCAACTGAAAGTAAACACCTCACATTTACTGAACCCGCATCCGCCGGATGTCCGCTGACAACTGGGCGCCTGCTTCTCATCGCACCCAACAGACAAAGTCAAAGTCAAATATTTTTATTCATTAAGATTTATAAGAATCATTTATAAAGGTCAAATCTACCAAAATAAAATCTGAAAACAGAAAAAATATTTAGTAATAAATCCGCTAAATCTCTCTGAAAAAATCAAATCGACACGTGTTTCGCCTCTACACGAGGCATCCTCAGGAAATATATTCTTGCTGCTCACTGACTAGCCCTCTGTGGACGTGTTGTCGCTCCG
Organism: Venusia cambrica; assembly: GCA_951394065.1. Taxonomy (NCBI): domain Eukaryota; kingdom Metazoa; phylum Arthropoda; class Insecta; order Lepidoptera; family Geometridae; genus Venusia; species Venusia cambrica. The sequence goes on from OX596056.1 coordinate 929,818, forward strand.
AGCTCTGCGCTGCAAGTGCAGTGCAGTTTTGCAGCGCACGTGTCGATTTGATTTTTTCAGAGAGATTTAGCGGATTTATTACTAAATATTTTTTCTGTTTTCAGATTTTATTTTGAAATATGGATTTCCGCAAAATAACGCCTGAATCAATTAGCTGTCAAATCTACCGCCTGTTCGGAATCGCGACCAGCACAAGCAGAAAGGCAAGAACCTCGGGCAGGTTAAGTTTTTGATGATACATTGAATATTTAGGAACCTATACAGAGTTGATAATATTTTAAATAACATTACAAGTGTTACCAACATCATAAACCTAAATACTTAATACAATCTTAAAACATTTATTATTTATTACCTAGATACCTAATGGGCAGTTAGTTAACATTGAGAAATCACCATTTAACTGTTAACTGGTATAGCAACATCGGGCCATGCGTTCTTATCGTCGATGTAGTCACTTATTTTGTAGTAGGCACTTTTAATTAAATGATTATTTATATACAATTTGAATTTAAGAGCAGAACTACTTGCGGCCAACCCTGACTGTGATCTATTCGCCGAAGAATGGAAGGTGCTAATGTCTATGAGCTTGAGTTACTGTGAGATGGATTAATTAATTGTTTTATGTTATTATATAATTATATTGTTTTCTCTATTTATTTTATTATATTGTCTTCATCAATTTCGATATTTCAATTATTTAAATGTATTTTTTAGATTTATATAATTAATTAATGATGTTCTTTAAGTATTCATTGTTTTAAAGATCTATAATTTATTAGTGTCATTGGTTATTCCGTGCAGATTAAATTTAAAATAAATAAATTAATGGTAGAAAAGAGCATAATATCCTCTTTTCTTCCATTTATTTTAGTTAGTTCCAGGCTTTTTGATCATATGACAATATGACCTTTGCCCTGCAGTGGGACAATATAGGTTAAAAAAATGTTTACTTGTTTATTTAGAAAAGTCATCAACATTGTAGATATTGTCAGTACTACAACAATAACAGACTGCATTATAATAAAGACAACCTGAAAAAGTACAGGTAAACTAAAGGTAACTATTACTATGAGGACATCAAACAGACAAAACGATTAAAAGGTGTTCGATTAGGGGTCCCGGGTTCGATCCTCAGGGTAGTACAGTATTGTGCGTGGTTTGGTTGGTAGTAGGACTTTGTTCAAGTCCGCCTGAGGTATTTAATATTGCCTTTTTGTATGGACAGGAACGCGGTAATGATCCTCTCAATAAAAAGCTATTATATTGACATTACAACATACACTTCAATTTTATTTATATGTTTAGATAATATTATCATACATTATGTTTATCATATTATGATAATATTTTATTATGTTTATGTAAAATGATATCATATGATTTGATAATATGATAGAGCTGCGTGGTCAGTGGGTATGGTATGAGCCCGCCTTCCAATCCAGAGGTTGTGGGTTCAAATCCAGTCATGCAACAATGGACTTTTCGGTTTTTCGGAAGGTTATGTGTGCATTTGACACATGCACTTGCTCTGACGGTAAAGGTGAGGAAACCGGCATGAAAAAGTCGTAAGTCTATTTATTTTTATATGATATCATCTAGGTATAGGTAATACGTAAAGGATACTTACCAATGTAAAGCACCATAGTGGAGAAGACGATGAATCCGAACCACAAATTGAACTTCGCGACGAAGTAGACAACCGCGATCATGATGTCCACGAGCGTCGGAGTGATGGAGAACAGGATGTACGAGAGCAGGTTGTCGATGGAGTCGGTGCCGCGGTCCATCACTCGGAGCACCTCGCCGGTCTTACGGGACAGGTGCCAGCGCAGAGGCAGGCTGTGCAGGTGTTGGAACAGCATCAGCTGGAACACAGGGGCGAGGTTACGTTACTTCTGCACAGAGGCAGGCTGTGCAGGTGTTGGAACAGCATCAGCTGGAACACAGGGGCGAGGTTACGTTACTTCTGCACAGAGGCAGGCTGTGCAGGTGTTGGAACAGCATCAGCTGGAACACAGGGGCGAGGTGACGTTACTTCTGCACAGAGGCAGGCTGTGCAGGTGTTGGAACAGCATCAGCTGGAACACAGGGGCGAGGTGACGTTACTTCTGCACAGAGGCAGGCTGTGCAGGTGTTGGAACAGCATCAGCTGGAACACAGGGGCGAGGTGACGTTACTTCTGCACAGAGGCAGGCTGTGCAGGTGTTGGAACAGCATCAGCTGGAACACAGGGGCGAGGTTACGTTACTTCTGCACAGGCGACCTTCTGCACAGGTGTAACAGCCAGTTTTTTGTGTTTTTCCTAAATTGAACGACGGGGAAATACAGAAATACAGATTTATTTATAACACCATTGCTAAAAGTCAGAAAATTACTAATAATCATTATTACAGTATATCATATAGAAGTCAGTAGGTACAGTGTCATTTTATTAACGGTAGTAAATAAAATTCATTTATATTATAAAACTTGGTCAATTATAAATTTTTAAAGCCTATTCATAAATGATGTCATAATATGGAAGCTGTTGTGTTCCGGCATTAAAATAGCGAGTTTCTCAGACTGATGAGGATTCCGGGTAGAGTGCACTTCCACCTGCAGCCTTATCATAACTTGAAAGCAGATAAGATGAATTTGGAATTCATCTTATCTGCTTTCAAGTTATGATATGCGCGTCCCCGTCATACAATAAAACACACACACACGTAGTAGGTACCTGCATCTCCCTAGTAGTGTACTGCTCGACCTTGATCCACAGGAAGGACCGCAGGTTGTTCAAGAAGCCCATGCCGCCGGTGCCGCCCCCTTGCAGGAACTTCAGAAACACGTAGACCAACACCAGGTCCCACCTGAAGGTCAGCAGCGGTTCCGTCTTCGTGGGTGTGATACTGTCAACTGATAAACAACTTCTCGTTATTGTCAGCCCAATCCCCCCGCGGCTGTCGTCAGAAGCGACTAAAGGATACCAGGGTGAGGGCAGCAGTATCTACCACAACGATACAGCGATCAACCAACTTGGTTAGTGTGGGAAACGACGGGGCCTTCATCTCACCTGATGTCAAGATATGATAAGGCCAAAGGTTCCACCTTTGACCTTATCATATCTTCCGCTCTTCACCTGGAATTCACAACAGTCTGAGAAACTGGCTATATTATCTCTAAATGCCGGAACATAACAATTTAAAACTGGCGTCAGACTCAGGTAAGATCGTGGAAGCCGGCCAGGCGGACTTATACAAAGTCCTACCACCAACCAAACCAAGCACAATATCGTACTCCCCCTTGGGATCGAACCCGGGACCTTTACACAAGCTCAACACTAGCTAATCGTGCGTGTGCGACAGCGCTATGTAAATCCACACGTGAAAGAGTGCAACGGATGCTCATGAATCCTCACGAAAATCATCCTTTTCTTCTTAAGTTTTTTGAACCTATATATAAAATCAGAATTTAATTTTGCCGTATTATTCTCTTTTAATTTATTTTTTTAATATTACAGGCTATTAATTTTACACAACGCCATCAAGTCCCAACCTAAGCAAAGCTAAGTGATATGGGAACCAGAACCATATAATACATATGCATTTTTATACTATAACGACTCATCAATTTGACCGTAAAAAGTACATTTGTCTGAACTGAAGTGAACGGATCGATAGTTCACTTACCGATTTCCTGACTGAATATAGGCACGAACAGGTTGACAACTCGCCCGGCCACCAGACACAGCACACTAACGAACACGTGCAGCTGCAGCAGAGGACTTTTCTTCGGCCACAGGAACGGCAGCAGCGTGCGCAGCTTGCTGAACACATTGCGGAACGTCGAACTATTGTCATCCTGGAACAAACGCTACATTCCATTTTCCGTCACTCCCTGTTTTAACCGCCTCTGTGGTCTAGTGGGTCAACCCACCGATTTCAGATCCAGAGGTCCCGGTTTCGATCCCCATGGGGAGTACGCTATTGTGCTTGGTTTGGTTGGTGGCAGGACTTTGTTTAAATCCGCTTGGCTAGCTACCACCGTCTTACCTAATTCTGTCGCCATAATAACAATTCTAAAATTGTTGTGTTCCGGCATTCAGAGGTAAGATAGCCAGTTCCTCAGTTTGTTGAGGATTCCGGGTGAGGTGCGCCTCCACCTTCAGCCTTATCTCAACTTGTTACCAGGTGAGATGAAGGCCAAGTGCTTAACCGTCGTCGTACAATAAAAAAATAAAAAAAAAAATATTCATTTAAACTCTAGTCGAGAAGTTTTTTTTTTTTTTTTTTTATTGATGATAACCAAGCATCTAACCATCAGCTTGAAAAACAAGTAAAGATGTGATGATGGAGAACGCTTGTCCAAAAGGAACCTGATCACTCTGGACTTAGACAATATTCCATTCCTTACCAGTATTCATGATAAAGGTAGTCGAAACGATGAGTTCGGAACAATGGAACATTTACAAGGTTTTTTTACACTACTAGTCGGGTGGTGGAAAGTGGATGGAGGGATTAGTTCAAAGATATCTTGCGTACACTCGCCAGTGGATTTTGTATAACACAGACAGCCTGGCAACACGCCGTCTATGTCATATGTCCCTTTATTCAAGTGAGAACTGGTTACAAATAATGATGTGTGAATTGAATCCTTGCTAACCCTTTGGATATCGGCCCACTCTGGACTGGCAAGAGTGATTGGATGAGAATCCACCTCAGATTATGGATTGCTATATGTTCAAACATAGTGCGGAATAGAAAAAGCAAAAAAAAAGTAAACCCTATCTAAACCAAAAATCCTATACGATGCCTAGAGGTAAAATAATACAAGTCAAAACCTTCGAAAATCTAAAACAAAACATAAGGTTCTGTTAAATTATTGTAAAGCTAGTAGTTGAGTTTAAAGGTTCTCGCATGGCAACCACGATTAAACGAAACGAAACGGAGAGTGGGAAGACCCCCACTCGATGGACCGACAACATTGTGGCGGTCGCGGAGAGTCGATGGATGGAGAGGCACGTTATCTGTGGCATCGATTGGGGGAGACCTATGTTCGGCAGTAGACGTGTGTGAGCTGATATGAAGATTAAGGCATCTTTTTAAATTGTATAAGTAAAGAAATCTTACAGGTGGCATATAAAAGTTATAGTAGTAGTCCATGTGAGCCAGATATTATCTATAAATGACCGATTACTTGATTGGCTTATTATTATTGAATTAAACTCAATTGGATTTCGTTGCAAGTTGATAATAATTCCCTTTGATTTGGATTTGTGGCATTTAGATTAACGTCTTGTCAAGGATTTTTTTTCCTTTACATCAATTTGGTGTGTGTGATACTTTTAAGTGTAAGAGAATACATGGGTCGATGTAAATTACCTGATTATTTTTTGTATCTTTTTCCCCGTATAAATTAATAGAATTTTGATATGGACATGACATCTTAACCTAAAAAAATCCTAACAAAAATAAATACAATGTCAGTTTCTTCATGACAATGAAAGTCTGTTTTTACAAAAAGTTTCGATTACACGGCTAGGTTTAGAAAGAAAACACAAAAAAATACCTTCATGGTATGATAATGTAAATAAATATATTGTGCTGGCAATATAGCGTGTATCGTTATCGCGTATGTCTGTCTGTCTGTCTGTAGAGCATGTCTGTTACCTTATTTTCTTTTGTTTATTTTGTTTGTGTCTGTTAGCTGAATGAAACGCTGTGTAAATAATATAATTTCAAAAAGTCTTGACTTTTTTCAAATTGAAATTGGTTTTCGAGGCAAGTTTAGTACTAATAAATTCTAAATAATCCTAGTGATTTAAAAGTTAGCGCAGTATTTAGTAACCCAAATACACAATCTACATTCCTAACAAGGACAACACATATAATGACTAATAATTATAACTATCTTTGTATAGGTTGTGGGTTCGCCTCCCACCCAGGATAAATATTTTATTGTATGATTAGAATTTTAGAAAAAGTATTCTATCCGTAATCTAGTTCTCATATCATGTGTTTAATGTCTAGTAATATCATTTTAAATGTCTTTATCTATATCTCTATATCAATATAAATAAGTCCTCGTTAAAGTTTTAGTAACTATTAATTCAAAACGATCCTACTTTTTATAGATTTTAAAGAATTACGCAAAATTTTGTACGCCTAATTAATACACGATATACATAACTAACAGGATAACACCAGACCCTGAACTAGAAGAAGCGAAGATATGGACCGCAGTACCGCAGCAAAGCTCGACTCACCCTTGGCGGTATATTCCTCCTGGCGTCATCTTCGTTCTCCAACATTTCGAACTGATGCATGATGCCGGGCGCTTTCATGCCGAGTATGAACATGATCATACACGACACGTAGCGACCGACGAACAGCGCCATCTCTAGGCGATCTTGCAAACTGCACATCAGAATAATAAACATGAGCACGTACCATAGAATAACATGAGTACAATACGTGGATGGAAATTAAAAAAGACAGTAACACTCACGAGATTTTCCCTTTCGAGGATTCACCTCTGATTACTACTTACTCAGAGTGTGAATCTTATGAGGATCACCTACTCGGGGGTGGTCAGAGGCACGTCCAAATTTCAGTTCGGCACATGCCGAACGCCGCTAAGCGGAATACTTTTAGGAACTACACTAACTTTTGGCGGGTGGTAGGACTTTCTTTGAGTCCGCCTGGCTAGCTACCACCATCCTACCCATTCCTGTCGCCATAATAACAATTCTAAAATTGATGTGCTCCGGCATTTAAAGGTAAGATAGCCTGTTCTTCAGTTTGTTGATGATTCCGGGTTGAAGTGCGCCTCCACCTTCGGTCTTATCTTAACTTGTAACCAGGCGAGATGAAGGCCAAGCGCTTCCCCGACGTACATTAAATAATTTAAATAAAATCGCCAGTTATTGCTTACGACACCCAGGGTCCTCGATACCTCTATAGGTAGTTACCGCGCTAACGTCTTCAACAATATTTAATCATCACCATCTGGGTGAAGTCAATCATACTGACCACGGCCTGACCCATTAAAAAATATAAAAGTACAATAATTTTTACATGGGATAGACTTGAAGACTCTGTTCAGGAAACACAGACAGACTCAGGTAAGGGGTACCATTCCTTGGTGGTGCGCTTTAAATGAGGAAGAAACTGCTTAGTGCGCGAATACAGAAATGTATTAATAGCACCATTGTTACAAGCCAAAAAGTATATGTATTATAATGTGTAATTAATTCTAAATATTATTGGTAACTTATAAAAATCTCGCATTATAAAAGGTGTGTTCCACCAACCAACACTTAAGCCTACTCTTGCCCATCACGTAGACGGATCTCTCCGTTTCCATTAGATTGGGACAGGCCCAAGTTACAAAGAAGAAAGGGTATATCCACCTCATAACAAGCCTCATAGCTCAGTTGGTAGTAACACTGCCTTCTGCGCTGTAGGCTGTGGTTTCGATTCCCACCCAGGACAAACATTCGTGTGACGCATATAGATGTTTGTTCTGTGTTTGGGTATTGTATCATATAGTACGTATGTATTTACAAAAGTATTGAAGTAGTCTATCCGTAATCTAGTTCCCATATAAGTTTGGGACTAGATGGCGCTGTGTAAAAAATAATGACCTGTAATATTTATTTATTATTTACGATAGCACCGCAAGTGTACTCACTTCTTAAGATGCCACCACCACCCTTGTTTATTGAGGTTGAGGAACGACAGGTTCTCGGACACGAAGATCATGGCCCAGAAGATGAGCAGCACGAACCCGTGGCCCCGCGGCGGCAGCGACGGCAGCAGACAGCGTCGCTCGAGGGACGCGAGGTACGCCGCCAGGGGAAACGTGCTCAGGGTCGTCACTAGCGCCACTATCTGTTTATACAGCCTTCTCAGTCTCTGGTCTGGTGGTCAGGGTCGGATCCAATACTGTGGTTGGTTTGGTTGGTGGTAGGTGTCTGCCTGGCTAGCTACCACCATCTTACCTAATTATGTCGCCTTCTGACGCATTTAGATGTAAGATAGCCAGTTCCTCAGTTTGTTGTGGTTTTCGGGTGAAGTGCGCTTCCACAATTCCACCTTCGGCCTTATCATAACTTGAAAATCAGGTGAGATGAATGCTCCCCGTCGTACAATAAAAAATACATTATACAGGGTGGGGTTTTTTTCAAGGCCACTGAGGTGAAGTTTAAAACCGTGAGAAAATCTATTCTTTAATGATGGGCACATAGTCGATATACATATTTTTTTTCTATTAGCAAACAAAGAACTCAAAAATGCGAAAAAAAAAATGTTATTCAGAAACTCATATTTCCAGAAAATCATTTTTTTTTTTATTAAATTTTCAATAATGCAGAACTTATATATTTTTAAATCGATCACGTAACTCCTAACATGACTTTTCGATAGCTCTCACGGTTTCCGTATATATAACCTGGCTAAATCTCTCTCTCTCCTATCAGCTTTTGCCCGCGTAGTCCGGAATCGTTCGTAAAAAAAGTAGCTTCTGTTCTCCTTGGCTTAAGCTACATCCGTGCCAAAGTTCATCAAAACCGTTCACCCGTTTTAGTTGAGATAAGGTAACGAACAAAGAGCGTTGCTATGAATCGTTCCTGTTCATCATAAGTATAAGTTAATCCGACTCTGTGGTCTAGTGGCGCGCCCACCGGTAGCAGATCCAGAGGGTTCGATCCCCAGGGGTGTAAATATGTCTGTTTTACAAGTCTGTCAAGCTAGAAAAACAATTGTAATTTTTATGTTCTGGTATTTAGAGATAAGACAGCCAGTTCCTCATTCTGTTGAGGATTCCGGATGAAGTGCGCTTCCTTCGGCCTTATCCCAACATGATACCATGTGGGCTAGTGGTTCGCCTACCGGTATCAGATCCAGAGGGTTCGATCCCCAGGGGGGGTATAAATATGTCTGTTTTACAAGTCTGTCAAGCTAGAAATTCTATTCTAATTGTTATGTTCCGGCATTTCGAGGTAAGTAGCCAGTTCCTCATTCTGTTGAGGATTCCGGGTGAAGTGCGCTTCCTTCGGCCTTATCACAACATGATACCAGGTGAGATGATGCCCTAGTATGGAAGGTGTTAATGTCTGCGCTTGACCTTTGGCTCTACTGTGAGATGGATGAATGAAATTCTTAAGTGATAAGATAATGTTATTATATTTTTTGTTTTGTCTTCCATAATTTCGATATTTCAATTAGTTAAATGTAATTTTTCGATTGATATTATTTATGAATTCTGTTCTATAATTATTTTTTGTTTTCTGTGATTGTAAAAATAAAATCTGAAAATAGAAAAAATATTTAGTAATAAATCCGCCAAATCAAATATTTTTTCTGTTTTCAGATTTCATTTTGAAATATGGATCTCCGCAAAATAACGCCTGAATTAATTAGCTTTCTGTTATTGTTTTGTTAGAGTCTATGATACGTGAAATGGCTTAGCTTCAGCGATCATATCTTCCACAATACTGTAGTATTTACTTTGAAATGAATAATGTTATAGTTCAGGATTGATGCTGGAACGCTTGTGTTTCGAAAACACGAAAATTTACTCGATAGAAAAAAAATCCAAAGTTGACTCTAATTTGTAGCAAAAATGTTCGCCATTCAATAAATACGCCCAATTAGGCCTTGACACTGTGTACAGCAAATAAACACAGTATACAGCAGAAGGTCTGTGTTTTAGATTTTCAAAATGAATGTTTATTTTTCGCGCTTATTTCTGTCATCTGGTGGTCATAAGCGCCGTGGTAGACCGCACAGCAATGTCACCTTTATTATAACTATATATTAGTTTGAAACCAGAGTAAAGTTGCGTTGTGTTGCTAATCTGAGGTAGTACAGCCCGTAAAGATAATTTATTAGTGTAATTGAATTGAAATAATATGATGAAAGGATGAAGACCAAGCGCTAGCCCGTCGTAAAATAAAAAAACCAAAAGTGTTACCATATATCCATAGATATGACCTCCATCAAATAGAAAGGCTTGTAACAGAAACCGTATCACAGCTAGTACGGGTATGAACAGCATGAAAAATATCTGCACACCGAAGAGCTTCGAAGACCGCACATCGACTACTTCCGTTGCATGTCTGGAAATAAGGCAACATAATTATCATATACCTCTATATAGCATATATATATATGATCAGGTAAACAATGTTTATGTAACACAATAATACGAAATGAGTATAAAACCGGCTTAGTGCGAGACGAGCCCGCATTTGCTAATGTGGACCTGTCTGAAAACCAGAGCATCATAGTTGCATTAAACTCGATGCTGCAATAAAACTGAGTCAGAGTACCATTTCCCCAAATTTACTTGTGTTCGTCATAGTGTAGCTTAGAATAAGTTAGTATTAGCCAAGTTAATTTTATTATTTTTGATTGGGTACATTAATATTTTCTTTCTTTCTTCTTTCACCTTGTACCGGTTCGACTCACTTGGCCAGTTTTTTTAGTATTATACTCGTATATATAGTAGCTTCTGCTCGGGGCTTCACCCGCGTGATTCTTTGCAGAACAATATCTATACACAGTTTCAGCCCGATCTGTTCTGTTGTTTTTGCGTGAAGGTGCAACAAAGGACAAATCCGTTTTGCGATGTCAGACATCTCGTTCCCATTCCATCTCAAAGAAACTGACTTTTGCGATAAAAAATCTATAAAAATGTATATAATTTTGAGTGACTTGAAATATTTGGTAATCCCACCAGAAAATTGCACTTTTCTGGTATAAAAAGTCGCCAATTATCCAGGGTATAAACCCGTTCTGTAGTTTTTGAGAAAAGGGCAACGAAGAACCAATCAGTGTTGTAAATTTTACATCCCATTTCCATCCCACGGGAACTGATTGATGGGACGAAAAGCAGCTATAAACTATCCTTGTACCAAATTTCCTCCAAAGCCTTTCAGCCGTTTTCACGCCAAACATACACACATACACACATACTTTCGCCTTTATAAATTTTGTACCTAGTTGTCTGATGTCTTAAACATTTTTGTTCAAAATAAACGTTTTCTTATCTTTACATAAACGGGAAAAAAACCATAGTGTGAAATGTGGTGTGACTGATATACCTTAGGCAATATTTAGATAGATTTTACTTTGTTTTTTTTTATATAGGTACGTTTGTTATTTGTTTGGTACCTAATACGCCATAGCGTCTAAGCCACAAGAGCTTACCCATTTCAAATAAAAAATATATCTGGCTTATAATAATTTCATAATGGTTTCAGAATATTAAGATTAAACCCTACGCTATGCGAGACTATAAAGCATAAAGAAGATAACGAAACTATCAACGTGTTCATTAATGGCCAGTCACACGATATTATTAATTGGGTTATGTAACATCCTGCTTCCAACTAAATTATATCAAAATATCATAATCGCCCATGTGGTCTTGAGGTTCGCCTACCGGTGGTCAGATGCAGAGGTCCCGGGTTCGACCCCCAGGGGGAGTAGGTACAATATTGTGCTTGATTTGGTTGGTGGTACGACTTTGTTTGAGTCCGCCTGGCTAGCTACCACCATCTTATCTAATTCTGTCGCAATAACAACATTTCTTAAATTGTTGTGTTCCGGCATTTAGAGTTAAGATAGCCAGTTCCTCAGTATTGAGGATTCCGGGTGAAGTGCGCTTCCACCTTCGGCCTTATCATAAATAGAAAATCAGGTGAGAGGAAGGCCAAGCACCTCCCGTCGTAAAATAAAAAAAAATGGTAGGTATAATTTTTGAAGGACGACATATTCAGCCAGGTATTTTTGTAACTAAGTAGGTACATAATATGAAATGGTATAAAATTTGAATTACGACAAATTCAGCCAGGTATTTTTGTAACTGAGTAAAGAAGGATAATTATAGGTACCTATCTATCGTGTTATAAATAACATTTACATAGCTTATCGGATATCGAGGGAAACCCATTTATTTGGTAGCGGCAAACAAGTCTGCGAGCCAGACCACAGCCACAGAACCCTACCCACCTACTGCAGTGGATCCACATTCAAAATTACATCTGGTGACCCCAAGTTTTGATGGTACCTCTATTTGTTAATCCTTGGGGTACGTAGGTAGTACAGTTTTTTTAAATATATATTGGTGATAGTCAAGCGTTTGACCACCAACTTACATGTAAAACAAGTAAAGATGTGGACTAAGATGGAGCACGCTTGTCTAAAAGGAACCTATTTACTCTGAACTTGAAGACTCCAAGATTGTACTCGTGCGGAACAACAGACGCAGGCAAGGAATTCCATTCCTTACCAGTATTAATGATAAAGGTAGAGGCGAAACGTTGTGTTCGGCACAATGGAACATTAACAAGGTACGGGTTGTAGCCTGCCGTTCGTCTGCTAGTCCGGTGGTGGAAGGGGGATGGAGGGATTAGGTCAAAGATATCGAGCGCACACACGCCGAACTGAAATTTATAGAACTCAGACAGCCTGGCAACCCGCCGTCTATGTTCTAGGCTTTGCAAATTTGAATTAACAAGCAAATCAGCAAATCAGCCTAGCAGCACGACGCTCAATCGAATCCAGGGCTTCGAGCTGATACTTGGCTGAGCCATCCCAGAGATGGCAGCAGTACTCCATACAAGATCGGACCTGAGCTTTGTACAAACTTAAAGCTGTCCCGGCGTGAAGTAACGCTGAACCTTATCAAGTATATCCAGCTTCATAGCAGCGAATTTGGCCTTAGATTCGATATGGAGACCTAAAGTTCAAGTTCGATGAAAGTTCAACGCCTAAAAGGGCCAAACTATCGTTGAACTGGAGCGAAATGCCGTTAAAAATAGATAGGTACGGGATGAAATTGTCTTTTTTTTGCAGAGAACACGCCTGAGTTTTGGAAGCGTTAAACCGTACAAGATTTGCGTCCCCCCATTCAGACACAAAGTTAAGCTTGAGGTTCAAACGCTCCACCATCTCCCTACGTGCAATATTTGGACTGGAAAATATCCATAAACAACTGTGCTGGCATCTGCGTACCCATTGATACCGAGTATTAGCAGATCATTGATATGAAGCAGGAATAGAGTTGCTGATGACCCTTGAGGTGCCCCGGCATTGATAGCCAATAGATCAGACGAACAGCCACTAGCGACTTCTCAAATCGATCGTACCCTCAGGAAGTCTGTGATCCAAAGTAAAAGGTTAGACGGTAATCCGTAGAAGGAAAGCTTGCTAATGAGACCCTTGTGCCAAACCCTATCAAAAGCCTTCAAAATGTCTAGGGAAACTGCCATAGCTTCCCCGTATCGTTCCGCTTCGATGGCTTCACTCCAGATGTGCGTGGCATACGCTAGAAGATTCCCTGTGGATCCTTTTCGGCGAAAGCTGTACTGACGATCGCTAAGGAGATCGTTGCCAGGTATGCCAGGAGATTACTGCACACCTCTTTCAACACCACCGCCAGGATCATATCTGGACCACTGGCTTTGTCACACGTCTCAGTGATAGTAGCACCTTGAGCACCTCCATTTGCTTAATGCGCACTTCTGGTATGGATTTTCCGCACCAGGGAAGCGATGGAGAAATCTCATCAGTAGTACCTAGACGTGAAGAGAGTGAAGCAAACATGTTGGCTTTCTCTTCAGCAGTGTGGGCCAACGATCCATCAGGTTTCATCAAGGGCGGCAGTGAAGGGCGACAGAAGTTAGACTCAACTGACTTGGCGAGAGACCAAAAGCTTTCCTTCCGGATGGATACAGTGGACTGCCGCGCCGCCGCCGCCGTGGCGATTATGACTCGACTCAGAATTTTACTTGAATCAGCATTTCTACTCGACAGTGTCATCTATCGCCATAAATACTTTCGGTGATAATGGTAAAGTGTAGAATCGACCACTCCAACTTAGACCCGGATCTCGTAAACGCCGACTAAGGGATCTCACCAGCAGAAGGGCCGCAGCTTACGTCTGCATGTTAACGAACACTTAACTGCGATCACCAATTTACCTGCCAATCGTTTTTATGATGACAAATCCCTCCAATTTCTTCTCAAGGAAGCTCTATCCAGCAGTGGGGGACATAAGGACTGTTGAAGTGAAGTTAAAGTGGTGTTACAACTACTTTTTAATTCTGAATTATTGTGTTCCAACATTTAGAGGTAAGATAGCCAGTTCCTCAGTCTGTTGAGGATTTTAGGTGAAGAGCGCTATCATAACTCGAAGCCAGGTGAGATGAAGGTCAAACGCTTTCCTGTCGTTCAATAAGTTATAGGTACTTATACGTAGTAGTATGGATATGTAGTGTTACGTGATATTATCAATAAATTACTATGATTAGGTATTTTTAAGCGACTACCAAAAACGCAATGCTATTCAGATAAGGGACAACGCGTTATTTGTTACTTCATCTTATCTTTGCCGACGAACGTAATGTTAGCGTGATTAAGGTTTGTAGACATTACGAAGTTGTACACTCAGTATGTACCTTCCAAAATATTTAATTTATTTGGAGTATAAATAGTTGTATAGACCAAATAAATTACTAACTGTTAAAACTTTGAACCATTTATAAATTCTAACGAGTAATGCGTGCATGTATCTCACTTTTTCAAACTCCCCCTATTCAAAAAACATTACAAGACGTCAAATTTGTAAAAACATGACAATATTTTTCGAATTTTATGAAAAGTGCCTTTTAATAAAACCTACAAATATGTCAAAATTCAACAAGTACCTACTTATATTTCTTAAAATAAATAATGCCCAAAAATTCGTTCAATGAAGATGACATAATTGTACAAAACGCCTGTAGTTATTAACTCGTTGGGTGATGCTCGTCTCGCTCTCTATGTAAATGAAACACAACGTGAGTGTTTAACAGCACCCATCGAGTTAATGACAATATTGTAATTACGAACATGCAGAGGTAAGTTTTACCGCCTCTGTGGTCTAGTGGTTCGCCCACTGGTGTCCAGATCCTAGAGGTCCCGGGTTCGATCAATTCTTAAATTGTTGTGTTCCGCCATTTTGAGGTAAGATAGCCAGTTCCTCAGTTTATTGAAAATTCCGGATGAAGTGCGCTTCCACCTTCGGCATTATCCTTTTCAAATCTTTGGAGTAAGTTTAAAGTAATTAAAATAAATATACACAAATGAAGAAACTTTGAATTTGAATATCATAACTTGAAAATGAAATGAGATGAAGGCCAAGCACCTCCCCGGCGTAGAATTAAAAGAAATGTAGGTACAATTTAACAATTTCGTAATTTTTCCACCATTACATAGCCATTTTTACGAAACAGATATTACAGCCGGTACAATTTCTTTAATTAATTGTATTTTACAATTTGTAATTTTTATTATTATTTAAATTGAATAGGGGCCGCCTGAAGCCGGGATATTCAAGTGCCATGCTAAACCAAATATTTATTTTATAATTAAAATACAAGGTGGCCCATAAGTCCCTTGAAATGTAAAAAAATCATTAAAAAAAAACTAATTACAATATGAAAAAGGTTTTTATTTGGAAGTAATCTTAATAAAATGGGAATTATTTTTTGAAAATTACATCGTCTAAATGTAATCCGTTACGATCGCGGCACTCCTGTAAGCGACGTCTAAAATTGTCCATCACTGCGCGGCAAGTAACTTCTGTAATGCTTACCATTTCTCGTCGAATATTTTCTTTCAAGACAACGATTGACCGCGGGTTGGTTTCATAAACTTTACTCTTAAGATAACCCCATAAGAAAAAGTCCATTGGGGTCAGATCCGGACTACGTGGTGGCCAGGCAATATCTCCTCTTCGAGAGATAACTTTACTAGGGAAAAGTTGACGAACGACGGGCATAGCGGTGTTAGAGGTATGGGCAGTTGCTCCATCCTGTTGAAACCAGGTCCGCGTATTGAAGCCTGGAAAATTCTGCAACTCTGGTGCAAAAAAGTTCTCGATCATTGCCACATAGCGCTGCGAATTAACAGTAACCGCGCGACCTCTGCTGTCCTCAAAAAAGTAAGGGCCTATGATGCCATGCGCTGACATAGCCGCCCAAACTGTCACTTTAGGGCTATGTAAGGGCCTTTCATGTTTGCGATTTGGATTTTCGCAACTCCAGTAGCGACAATTCTGCTTGTTGACATGGCCGTTGATGTGGAAGTGAGCCTCATCAGAGAATAACACGTTATTAAACGATGTAAAGTGGCCGAACATTTCATTTGCAAAATTTAGTCTGTGCATAGGGTCAGTATCTTTTAATTCCTGTACTAATTGAATCTTGTAAGGGTGAAGAAGTAAATCTTTCTTTAAAATCCGCTGTAATGAAGTTCTGGATAAGTTTAATGCACTGGAACGCTTACGAATAGACTGGGTAGGATTTTCACGAATTGACTGTTTCACTACGTCGATGTTTTCTTCCGTGCGTGATGTCCTTGGTCGACCTGACCGTTTTTTATCCAACGTAGAACCAGTCTCCTCGAACTTAGTAACCCAGTTCTTAATCGTTTGAATACTTGGAGTGTCGTTAAAGTTGCGTAAATTGTGATGTTCTCGAAATTTACGCCGCGCAACGGTAGCAGAATTATTGTTGCGATAAAACTCGCGCACACAAAAAGCACGGTCCGCACCAGTGAAACGCTCCATGGCGACTGAATTCCGAAAGACCGTTGGTGCTTCCCCCGTACCCCGCGCGCCATTCCTGCGCATCGTTTGAATTTTATTCGAAATTTAAATTTCAAAGGACTTATGGGCCACCGTGTATCACACTTGTACAAGATGGAATATTTAAATGTAACATGCGGAATAATATTCAAACCCCTTCCTTAGTTCTTTTTAACAGACTTCAAAAAAAGAGGAGGTCCTCAATTGGTCAGTTTTTTTTTTTTGCCCGATTACTACCTGACGCCTGGACCGATTTGAAAAATTATTTTTTGTTTGAAAGGAACTTTCCAGGTGGTCCCATCGTCATCAGGTCAGGATCTGATGATGGAATCCGCGCCCGAATCACTTTCATGCTGCTCTTTCACACTGGTATTATGGTTAGGAAATAAATTTACTAGCTATCACACTGTAAGTCAAGCAGTGTGACAGGCAAAAAAACTGTTTCCTAATCTTCACATTAGTGTGAACTATAGGAAAGCAATTTCCTTATCTTAACACTACTTACACAATAATTGTTATAATTTGTAAATTATTGTTAAGCATTGTAAATTATTTACAATTAAAATCTCTTTTCTTCAAGGATAATAAGAAACAAACAACAAGATAGGAACTATTTTATAATGAACACTCAAACAAATGCAGCTGATACAGGGAACTATTACTATCGGTCACTAATTGATCGGCATCAAGATTTGAATTTAATATTTTTTTAAATAGATTTAATAAAATTGAACATCAAATAAAAAATGAAAAATAGTTATATGAAAACAAATAATAGGTTTTAATAATAGTAGTTAGTAGTCTACTTTTATGGTATTGTCCGCCGAAACCCTGAAAGGGTAGTAGAAAGTACAAATAAAAGCAATGGGAAGGTTTGTCCATATTAATGGTAGGATGGTTAGCAAAAATACACTTAAATTCAAACAGTGTCAAGGTGAGGAAATCGTATTTTTATACTTCACACTGGTGTGATGGTTAGTAAAATTATTTCCTAACCGTAACACTAGTGTGACAGAGCAGAGTCAAGGTGAGTCGGGCGCGATGGAATTGTGGAGAAATCTAGGGAACTCTTCAAATAATATAGGCACACTTGAAGCGATTTGGTTATTTTAGGGTGTATTACCACAGAATAACTAATAGTACTACGTACAGAAGGATCACTCTCTAACAAAAGTCACGGTTAGGTATAAAAATGTACCTACTCTTACTACTTGCACGCGAAATTGAATCTTATCGTGTGGTGCTAGCGTTCATATTCCGTTTGACACCGCTGACTTGTAACCGGTTTCACGGTCAGAGCATAGGGCTCCCATTCGCCGGTATAAATATACTTAGGTGGCTGGCTAGTTAACTACAAACATACGCAACTATTACTGGGCGACTATTAGGTACGGCGCAGCGCGTGGCTCAAGTTCTACAAACATGTATCGACCAGACAAACGGAGGTAAATGAAACGGTGGTAGGTAAGGTAGGTGTAGGTACTTACTATCTATTCAATTAAAAACGAAATACGAAAATCAACAGAAATAAGAAACTAGGTAGTTAAAAAAATATTGACTAAGTTGGTAGGCACCTAAATAATAAAATTTCACACACAATTATTCATTCCTTTTGAGCTCCTAAAATGTGTATGTACTTAGGTGCATACAAATATATTTCATGTTATGTACCTAGGTACTACATAAGGTACATAAAAAACTACATAACGTTACAGAGTAGGCAGGCTTTTATGTGATGGTTTGAATATAAAAATAGCTTACCATTCAATATCTATCGAAATTTTAAAAAAATTACTGTAGTTTCCCGTAGTTTAGTTTTTGTTTATTTTAACACCCGTATACAATACATAATAGTATATTTTATACGAATTATTATGTTTCGACGTCATAATAATTGTTAGGTATTCAATAATTCGATCCAAAAAGCATTAAAATAAAGCACGGTGACGACGACGCACGCGGTTAGCGCGCGGCCCGAGACGAGAGCCGAGTGGCAACCTGCCGCCGTCATTCTCCCCGGGAGGAGCTCCGGACAAACGTACCTAAACTTTCGAGTGACACCCCCATGGTAATACCTCAAATGTAAGGAAAAACGGACCATTTAGATGTGTATATAGATATTTAGTATGACAATATATTATACAATTGAGCTATTTGTGGAATAACAATAAAATTTTAATTATAAGAATTACAATGTCGCAAATAAGTACTACTTAATTAATTAAAATACCCAGGTACCTACTTACATGAAAACAAAGGTTCAAAATAAATTATATGTTACAAGGTTTGATTATCCAACTCGTCAATGCTATAGTAGTGTTTATTAACCAGTACGTCCTTTTAAGTTTGCTAAATTAAAATAATCAGTTTCTTATAATTTTATCAGGAATCTTAATATTATAAATCTTGGTGGCTATTGTGTTTGAACCAGTACTATACAATGTCTATTTACGTGTTGTAAATATGGATGCCATATGGATGCGATATCATAATATCGAAGGTAGAGATGTACCTATAAGGTAAAATATTACAGAAAAAGTATATAATGAATCGTAAAATTCTAGTAAGTACCTACAACTTTTAACACAATAAGGAAATTTCCCGATAAAAACAAAATATAATATATTGGCCTCATATATTCTTTTATATAGATATTTATTTATTAAGTACCTGATTGAATAGTATATTTTTTGAATATTTGGTGGGTATAATAAATCGAACTTATGGCGTTGTACCACAGTAGGTACAGTAGATTGTAAGGTTTTTTTCTTCAGCACCCAGATATACCTTGCTTTTTTCATTTCATTTTGCTTGCTGACAATGTTTAAGAACTTTGAAAAATTTGGAGTTGACCAAAACCTCATTATTAAATGACAGTTTATATAATTTGCTGACCATAAATGTATTAGCCATATAGCTTTGATATTACTAATTATAGTTAGTTGCTAATTAGCTACTTTGTTGTTAGTCCACCTGTTGTGTTGCTTAACAGTCCAGACATCATCACCTCGGAGTGAGAGATACCTTGTAAATGTTTCATTGAGCAGAACACATCGCTCTACCTTTATCATGAATACTGGTAAAGAATAGAATTCCTTGCCTTGCTTTTTCCGCACAAGTACAATCTTGGAGTCTTCAAGTCCAGAGTAAATAGGTTCCTTTTAGGCAAGCATGCTCCATTTTAGGCCACATCTTTAATTGATTTACTTATTTCATTCCTCAGTTTGTTGAGGATTCCGGGTGAAGTGCGCTTCCACCTTCAGCCTTATCATAACTTGAAAAAGTAGGTGAGATGAAATCAAGCACAGCCCCGACGCACAACAAAAAAAAAACATTATTTGCAAATAAGTTCCTACTTAATATTATTTATTGTCAAATTTTTTGATTAGCATCATAAAAATATGGGGTGTTTTATATTTTAAGTCTGTAGATTCCCAGACAAAGCATGTAACTTATTTGTGTCTCGCCAGATAACATCAACATAAATGTATATGTTAGTAAAACCCATGTTTAAAAATATATGAAAGTAGTTGTATTGTTATTTTATTGTGATCAAGCTGAATTAAGCTACTTACCTACCTACTTATTTTCTCTATTCTTATGTTATGTGTAAACGATTTCTGGTTAATGGAATTTCACATCAACTTATTATATTTAAACATTGAAATATGCCTTTAATATACCTATATTCTTGATCTTTATTTTGTAACAAATTGGTGTTCACAGTTAAAGTTTTGTTTATACACAGATTGAAGCAGAGCTGCATTTTTGGGGTAGACAATCATGACATCCGTGGGCTGGAGAGGTAGATTTTCAAACCATGTCAAAGCAAGAAGCTTTTCATAAATAAATTTCAACAATTTCATGTTAGTTACATGTGAATTATTCACTGATTGTATTCGACCCATCCACTATGACATACATTCTGTGCTTTGGTGCATTGCTCTCATTTTGGCTATGCATAGAATGAGAGTTATCAACGATAGTGAGCCTAGTACACTCAGGTGAATAAAGAGAGATTGAGAAAATGTGTGATTATGTAAGTAGTAAGTAGGTGTAATGATGAGGTTTGTCTCAGTTTGGGCCAAAGTACTAGTTCCTTGAAGTTTATAACATATTGTCCATAGGTAGATATACAAACAAAACTCACCTATTGTATATAACAATTTGTATAATGCCCAATATCATAAGAAATCCTCCTATTAGTATAGCAGAGAATGTTTCCATGAAACATTGTGAGATACCATGGTCCACCCAAACCTCACTGAGGGTTACATTTGGGGGGCAATACTGCACCATCGCCACTGAAACAAAATATAATAAGTATTATGAATGGCTATTAAAATTATCAATTGATCACATCAAGCTTTAACAGTTCAACCTAAACCGATTAAAGTACGTGATTTTGTACCACTGCAAAGATCTTTCTAAGAATACTAGGTATTACAGTTTGTTAAACATTTTTCCATCTACATACAATCTAACTCAGGGAATATTAGTTCATAAATAATGTAAGATTGGAATATAGGAATCCAGTAAAATTGAGTGTGGGTGGGGGATGGGATGCAGAATTGTTTTCAACATTGTGATGTAAGATTTTTTTTCTCTCATCCACATGCTCATTTGCTTTGCTGTTGTGTAATGTGAAAAATAATAACTATAAAGTACTCTGTTTGTATAGTAGGTCTGCCTTAACGCTGTACATGACTTCTTTTACTAAACTCATCAATGTTCCTGGGAGTGTGCATTTTAAAATATATTGCAAGCATTCATGCAAGAATAGAAGAAAACTAGACCTTTAATTAGACTTTTACTCTGTCTTATTTTTGTGTAGTAATTTAAAAAGGATATTTTTTCCACATAATCGTATGCATGAAATGATGAAATCTATTTTGATCACTAACACAATAGTCTTTAACACTATACTAAATCTCTAACAAATATAATTATAATAGTGTAAGTCAGTGTAAACACCTTAAGATTTCCAATTTACTAACACTGATAGGGATCTTGTTGTTTTTTTTTTATATCCATGATAGTTTAAAAATTCATAGCTAAGTTTTGTAAGCTAGGTACCTAAGTATTATGTTTAGATAATTTAGAAGATCTAAGCATTATTAGTGCTTTTTATATGTTTGTCATTTCTTCTTGTACACTCGTCTACCTAAATTACCTATCTTGTTTCCTATTCAGTTCACACTTTCTAAGTTTCAATAATTTATAAACTTGAAAACCTTGTATCGGCCTTCTGTGTTTTATCTATTAGTTTTGTTAGTTTTCCTTACGAATAAATAAATCGGATATTCTGACATAGTATTTTATTTTGATAGAATTAGAAACGGAATAGCCCCTGAAATTTACATAGATGTTACGAGAATTTTCATAGTAGATATTCCTTTATTATTTTGATAAGCTATAAAATGTACTTATTATTTTTAGAGTGATTATTGGAATTACATGAAGTCCATCTTTCAGGTTCAATCTACTTACTTGCGAAGTGTGTTAAAAATCACGTTTTAAACTTTACACAACACGCCGGCAGTGTATTAAAATCACCTAAATAATATGTTATCAAATGCTGCCTATCATAGTGCCTATCATTTGATTCAAAGAGTGTAGTGTAGTGTTTTGTGTAGCACCCACCAGCACAAGCACCAACCACAGAACACTATTATCCTATGGTAGCACTGAGCATATAAATAAGGTGCCTATTGTCTATTTTTTATAACACTGACAATAATGTAAACAAAGAAATGTCACTGCAAAGTTACAAGACAGTATCTAGAACAAAACGTTTTTTTTTCTATGGATCATATATTAATAGTTCTATCCCGCGGCTTTGCCTGGGCAGGATATTTTCTTATACGAGGTAGTGTGATTAAGTAGCTTCACATTCACATATTATCTTACAAAAATATTTTATGTTATATGTAACAAAACAATAAGTTGAAGTTGAAGTTATTAATTTTATTTACTTTAAACCTAGGCTCACGCGCCGCACCGCCGTTTTATACTTGTACCTATCTACCTACAAGAGCATGGCATCATTTGACCGTGCCGTCAGAAATAAATAAAATCAAATACTCTTCTGATTTATTTGTAACGCTAAAATTAAATACTAACGTCTGAACAACTATCATCATCTGATTCAGAATCTGTTTCAGTTATATTAATTAAAAACCGATCACATACATTATCAATTGTATGGTTTAGTTTCATCAGTTCATCTTCTTCTTTTATTGTGTGATTAATACAATCTGCCAACTTCTGTGGTGTCACCTCTCTCAAACCTTCTTGTAGCAATCGTTATACATCTATAACTTAGCAATTAAAAGTTGTATTATGTCTTGCGACATACCCCTTTACCTGAGCCCACACAAGCAACACAAGCCAACAGTGCAGTACCAATGCACCTTGTGGTTCGGAAGCCAGCTTTCCCTAGGATTTCCTTTCTTCTAGGATTTTTAAGGCGCACCTTGTAGTTACTTACTACAAAGAGGTGAGTTTTTTAACTAGTAACCCCTTTGTTTGCATTATTTTCAGTGTTATAAAAAAACAAGTATAGATAGTGGTGTGTAGTGTAGTGCCACAGAATAATTAATAGTACTAAGTACAGAAGGATCACTCTCTAGCAAGTCATATTTAAGTATGTAAATGTACCTACTCTTACCACTTGCACGCGAATTTGAATCTTATCGTATGTCACTAGCGTTCATATTTCGTTTGGCACCGCTGACTTGTAACCGGTTTCGTGGTCAGAGCATAGGGTTCCCACTCGCCGATATAAATAAACTTATGTAATTTTATGTTCGAATAAATCAATAAAGTTATTAAGTTGACTATGTGTATTCATTCAATAAAAATACCTTTTATAAGTAAGCGTAGTGAACATACATGGTAGGTTCCTACTACAGATTTTTATTGGTAAAACATATCAGTCTGATCCTACCTAAAGTTTATCGCTGGCTAGATAACTACAAACATACGCAACTATTACTGGGTGGGCGACTATTAGGTAGTTCGTGGTTCAAGTTCTACAAACATGTGTTCGACCTTTTCAGTTCTCAGAACACTAATATTCTAAAGGAAAGAAGCAAGACTTCATACAAGTATCAAGCAAACACGAGGCACACTAGCGCCTCCGTTAATGACGCGGAAACTAAACTGTTTGGCTCGAAATTTAAAATAATTGTGCGCTTATAGTTAGATAGGTAGGTTTGTAGATATTTAGGATGAAGAATCTAGAATACTGAGATCATTGAAACAAAGCGAAAATTAGAGGTAATTTTGTAATGTGAACACATATAAAATACATAACTTCATCTTCATCTTCATTTCATCCTAGTGTATAACTTTCATTCCAACAGCTGGTGGTTTGTCATTTATCTGATCTTGAGCTGATGATTCCATTAGTGTTGCCTGGAATTGAAAAACAATGTTTAATTATGCACCTCTTGCACAGTTATAACGCAATGTCATTTTTTCTTTTGATGTTCAGCGTAGCGTAGGGTCACCCTACGCTGAACATCAAAATACTCTCTCAAGTGTTAGGTTATGAACTAACATTGAGGTACACTTATATGTCATAGCATGGCATAGAGTTTAGTAGCCGTAGCAATCCATAACCCCGTAGGTGCAGGTCTGTATTTAAGACTTTAATTTAATTGTATAGTTTAGGTTTGCCAGTGTTTGAATTGTTATAAAGTAGATAATTAACTAACTTAGCTAATGTGATGTGATGTTTCTTGGCGTAAAATTAGTACAACATTATGTCTGATGCTTCAGCGGGGATGGAAAATTGTTCAATTGTTTCCTTGGGCTGCTGGTAATGCAGTCTTATGAAAGTGCTTATTGCTTAACATTGTATACTGTAAATGTAAGCTTTTCAGTGACTTTAAAGTTGACCAGTTAACAGCTGGGTAACAAAATTCGGCCCACACCCTGGCTATTATTTCAATTATTTCAACTACAGACTTGACTTTTTCTCTTTCGAGGGGAATTGAAAAATAACGAATAAAGAGAACTTGGGTATTTCAAAGGGCCATGTTTGCCGGGTAAAGGAAATCTGTGAAAACACAAGCTTGCATCGTCTCTTGTAGACACATACTTATCACTTTGCACACTTCTTATCAGACATAGCTTGCGGCGAAAAATTCTCAAGTTCAACAAACGTATGATAGAGGATAATTAATAACAGAAACGGGTCTTCATCGCGTACCTTTTTATATAAAAGCAGCGCTTCCCTGTCGTACAAGAGGTAGAGTACCTACCTAGTTGGTTATATAGGTGATTGCACTGGGTCACTATCACTACTAGGGCATCCAATCCCGCATGTTATTTGTGATCTCGGTATTTGCGGGATCCCGCAAATGTTAGATGAACTGCCTACTAAGTGCTCTGTATGTCAAAGTAGCTTCTGCTGTTATAAGATTGGCGTCTTGACAAATAACCTCGACAGCTATCTTCACCGGTTAAAGTGTTTTCGGAAACTGTCAATCTGTGTTGGTTCCACGATCGATGAGAGCTTTAGCGATGCATAGTTTCAGTCTATTAAATGTTTCGATCATGTTGGCTAAACTGCTCCATCGTGTTATATTGTACAACGGGGAAGCGCTTGACCGGATGTGGATCCAGCTCCTTGCGGGACTGGAAAATGATGCGGGATCTCGTTATTTCGAGATCTGGGAATACCGAGATTGGATGCCCTAATCACTACCCATGTAACCTGTATTAACATAATTTTAATGACTTATTTATAAGTAGGTGCCTAAAACTTTGCCATCATAATTATTATGAACTTACACTTTACACTTTACACTTATTACTTACACTGTAGGTAATAAGTACCTACAGTGTAAGTTTTTATATATTTTTTGGGACGAGTCCTTATATCTTTTGAGGAAAGATCCCATATAACAGGGAAGATCTCTGTATAAATCTTCTAATATATAAAAGGATAGGTCCTGAGTGACTTGAAATTTGGAAGGGGGGTATATTTGCCTTGGTATGAAGCATCCGCTAAGAAAGGAATTTTGAAAATTCGCACCCCAATGGGTTCAAAGGTCAGGGTAAAATTTTAAATACCTCCGAAACCGTACATGATAGACGTTGGAAAATTCGTATTTATAAAATATAAAATATATAAAAATAAGCACTGGCATGTTTCAGGGTTTTTAATAATTTTCAAAATTAAAGGGTAGGGGTCAAATATTTAAAGAAACAACCTTCAAAGAGCTATATCATTTGAACTGCACCAGGTAGCAGGTTAAAATTTAATTTAGAGAATATGTATTATCAAACCAAATAACATGATTTATAAAAAAATAAAATAAAAGGGGGTCCCCATACAAGGAACGTTTTCATAAATTGTTATTATGGCTCTGACATAAAAACGGTAATACCTATCTTTTTAAAACTTTGTGTTATTATTGTGCTTTCTTCAAAGTATACCAATAAATAGTAGTCAGCAGACCAAGCGTGAGTCGCGCCCGCACTAAGACTAAAATAAAAAATACAGGTTTTTTTTTCCTGCAAATGTGGGTCGCAAAGTCACAACCTTCCAACCTTGTCAAACCAGTCAAGTGCGGTTCAGTCACAGACAGTGACTGAACTGCACTTCACTGGTCTGACAATTAAGGCTATATCTCTATAAGGTATAGATAATCCTCTATAAGATTTATATGTATAAGATTGAGTTTTCTAGATTTCTGAATCCCAGTCTATCATATCGCCTATGTTAAAAAAACTATTACGGGCAAAAGCTAGTCAATTATATGATAGTAATAATATTACAGGACATTAATTTCAGACAGTGCCACCTAGCCCCAAACTAAGCATAGCTTGTAATAAAGCAATGCTTAGTTTGGGGCTAGATGGCGCTATGGGAACTAGATTAAGGATAGAATACCAATACACTTTTTATTTGTAAATTTATTCGTACTATATGATACAACACCCAAACACAGGATAGTTGTCCTGGTCGGGAATCGAACCCACAACCTGCAGCGCAGAAGGCAGAGCTACTGCAACTGATGAGGCTTGCTCTGATAATCTGAAATTAGTTCGCGCTCTCTTTTTTCACTCATCATTTTGGCACGTCCGCACCCGCCTGCTGACGCACTACAACTGTCTTTGTGTTTCTTAGAAACAAGCTGCTACACGAGGTTCGCCAACGGAGATTGGCAACGCACGCCCGTCGACAGAGGTCATTGAAAGTCAAATCGGCCAGCAACTGTCCACACGGCAGATTAGACAAGGTCACCTCTGCAGTAATGGCTTGTTGGCAACCGTCTGGCACGGGTTTTAAACCTTCTAACTAGACTGTGCACTATGGCAAAAAACCGGTCCGCGCGAGGGCTCTCGTTGGTAGTGTCTCTTCTAATGAAGTGACCATGACCAAACAGAACACAGGACAAATTGATTGTAAAAACGTTTGCGTAAGTATGTGTCCGTTATGGTAGCGTACACATAATCGAATTCACGTTCGTGGTTATGCCTAAAAAACTCTACGTAGATAGAGCATAATTAGTGCAAAAATAAAATAAATAGTGCCTCATTGGTTTAAGAAATAATGACCATTCTTAGTGGGTACGCCAGCATAACGATCAAGCTAGCGTATACATGAACATACTCGAAAACGGCTTATACTATAGCAACAAAATTTACACACGAATATAGAGTACAAATAGTGCCCGAGCTATACAAAATTTCATAATGATTGCTCTTATTGGAACGGAGATATTGAACAAGACTTTAGAATGACATTCCGAGCTGGCGTTATGGCAGCGTACCCATAAAACAACGTAATAGTTCTTATAGAAAACGAGCTTTTCTTGTTATAAATGCTATACGTATAAATAGTGTGTGAAATACTGCCTCTGTCAGTAGTCATACTTTTTGCAATTTCGAAGTGGAACAACATAAAAGTCTACCTATGTGAAGTTCTAAGAACAAATTCATTGTGGTACAGTCACACACAAAAATAATTTGTTAGTGAAATTATTCACCGAACAATGTAGGTTGTTAGTAAGAATTAGTAGTTTTGTATGTAATTGTTTATTATAATTACGTATGTAAAATTACGTACACGAGGTATAAGGTAGGTGGGTACAGTAAAATAAAGCCATACAAATAATCAAAAATCTAAACGTAAGATTCATTATATATCAGTTAGATTTGTTAGAATATCATCATAATACGATGAAATTAGTAAAAATCCTTAAAAAATTATGTGGGCTAATCTGATTTTAATAAAGGTGACATTGCTGTGCGCTCGAACACGGCGCTTATGACCACCAGACGACAGAAATACGCGCGAGTTTTAACGTTTTAATTTTTTACGGTAAAAGAAACATTAATTTTGAAAATCTAAAACACAGACCGTCTGTTGTATACTGTGTTCATTCAGTAAATGAACACAGTATACAACAGACGTAATAATGTTTCAAGCAGCAGCAGACGTCCTCAGTTTTCGATTTTCAAAATTCATATTGGTTTTACCGTAAAAAAACAAAACGTAGAAATACTCACATATTTCTGTCATCTGGTGGTCACAAGCGCCGTGGTTGAGCGCACAGCAATGTCACCTTTACTATTACTATAACTTAGTTCTAAACTAGAATAAAGTTGCGTTGAGTTGCTAAACTGGGGTACTATAGCCCGTTAAAGCCTAATTGGGCGTATTTATTGAATGGCGAACATTTTTGGTACAAATTAGAGTCAACTTTGGGTTTTTTTTTCAATTGAGAAAATTTTATGTAATCGTGTTTTCGAAACCCAAGCGTTCTAGCATCAATCCTGAACTATAACATATATTAATCTCAAAGTAAATGCTACTGTATTGTGGAAGATATAATCGCTGAAGCTAAGCCATTTCACGTATCATAGACTGGTTAACTTTTATACCAAAGATTATTGATTTAAACATCATAAAACACGATAAAAAAGCTATGCAATGATATTCCTAAGCACATAAACTCATAATTTGGTTCAAACTCTTATTTTCTAGTTCAATTCGATCACCAACTTTAGGATTATCTTTAGACACTTTTCTCTTTGTTTTACAATATTCCTATTGTAAATACACATAATATATGCCAGATATCATTATATTACATAGCTTACCTTGGAAAATGGCAAAAAAACTCATAAAAACAGCACAGAAATAACCAGCACACCTTTCGCACCTTGACAGCCAAACAAACAATAGGTTTGACAACTTTATTCCGAATGGTTCGTCGCTGACGTAATTTTTTAATTAAACCATTAATGCACATTAATGGACCGGATCCGATCCATATAATGTCTCAAGGGTTGTATCGCATATGTCTTCAAAACAGTCGCGACGCAGCTTTGACGTTTGCAAAACATGAAGTCCTGTCTCTTTACGTAGTGTTGCATACTCATAATAGGGTAACTTGGCAATGGAATGGTTACTCTATACTCTTTGCTTTGCATTGGCTGGCATGGCAGCACTGACACTGATGTCACTGATTCTGATTGTATGTTCGCGATGTTCGCGTTAGTGCGGGTGTCGGTCTAATTTACGAGTCTTCCGATTTTCCCTTTTGTATTTGTATTTTAACATTGTATTATACACTAGTGATTTAATTATTGGCATAAAGATTTAAGCTTAAACTATGGCATCTGAGATGTAATTTGTGCTCGTTAGATTGTGGAGTTTTAGATATTGAATGTGAATGATCAGCATGTGTCACCATATATCAACAAATTCCATGAAACGGTGAACAGTTGACATGTGAGGATAGCTATGACTATCAGTTGATAATCGACCCTCTGGTTGGTGATAGTGTTGTGTAGAAGTGCTATTTCTTTTTCGGCTGGTGGATAAGGTGATTTTATTCTGTATCAAAATGGCGGACCTCGAGGCTGTACTGGCAGATGTCAGCTACCTGATGGCTATGGAGAAGTCAAAATGTACTCCTGCTGCAAGAGCCAGTAAAAAAATAGTGTTACCAGACCCCAGGTAAAGAACGAGCCTAGGGCTTCATCTTGTCAATGTTTATGCAATACAAAGAAACTGAATTGCTTTCAAAACTCCCCAATATTATTTATGTGCCTTCTGTAGCATGATCACTAGATATTCGGTAGACCTGGTTTATGTCTAGTGTTGGAACTTAGGGTTGGGCTTGTCCTCTAATAATAACAATAAATTCAATAAAAATAGGTTCATAGTACTTAATTTAATTTTATAAATAATATGTGAACGGTATTTTCACTCGAGCAGATCAAAATATAAAACTGCATAATTTGATTTCTTTGTAATAATGCTCAAATATTTCATAGGGCATTAACATTTTGTTGTGGTCACTGACCAAGGCTATCCTTTGACTTATGAATAATTTATATAGCCAACTATTGAAACACCATAATTAAATATGAAATGAAAAGATACGGACAAATAGTAAAATTTCACCTCTACGGTCCAGCAGCTTGCCCATCAGTGTCAGAACCAGAGGTCTTGGGTTCCATCACCAAAGGAAGCACATTATTTAATATATATAATACATAATTGTGCTGTTGTTTGGTTGGTAGTAGGAGTTGAAGTCCACCTGGCTATCTACCATAAGTATCCTAATCTTAACTTATTCTGTCACTATAACAAGGATTCTAAAAATTGTTGTGCACCAGCATTTAGAGTTAAGAAAGCTAGTTCCTCAGTTAGTTGAGGATTCTGGGTGAAGTGCGCATCCACCTTAGACCTTATCTCAACTTGTGACCACGTGAGATGAAGGCCAAGTGCTTCCCCATTGTACAATAAAAATAAAACATCTTGCCTTATTCTGACACCATAACAACAATTCTAAAACTGTTGTGTTCTGTTTAGAGGTAAGATAGCCAGTTCCTCAATCTTTTGAGGATTCCGTGTGAAGTGCACTTCCACCTTCAGCCTTATCATAACTTGAAAATGACCCTTGACCACTGAAGCTACAGAAAAATATTCAAAGGAGTTTTTTTTTTTTTTTTATTGTACAATGGGTAAGCATTTGGCCTTTATCTCACTTGGTTACAAGTTGAGATAAGGCCAAAGGTGGAGGTGCACTTCACCAGGGACCCTCAACAAACTGAGGAACTGGCTATCTTATCTCTAAATGCCTTAACACAACAATTTTAGAATTGTTATTAGGTGAGATGGTGGTAGCTAGCTAGGCGGACTTAAATAAAGCCCTACCACCAACCAAACCTAGCACAATATATTGTAGGTACTCCCCATGGGGACCTCTAGATCTGAAATCGGTGGGCTGAACCATTAGACCACAGAGGCGGTAAATTTTATATTTAGATCTGCAGTTACATTTTCTAGCAAAAAGGTACAGTCTGAGTGAAGAAGGATAATTTATACAGAAATGTAACTGGCTATAGCCAGGTACATTTTGTATGAAAACTAAAAAGTATTTACACATATCTAGACATAGGGTTACAAGAGGTCCCTTAGTTTGGTGTGTCTTTTGGCATAGGCCAAAAGACACACCAAACTAATCATTCAATTCCTTCGAATGGGTCCTGTCCCTTGCTACTCTCAACCAGAGTGGTCCCACTGTCAGTTTCAAGTCATCTTCCCATCTCCTGACTTGACAACCCCTACCTCTTTTGCCGTCTCTTGGTTGCCAGAGGGTGACTTGCTCCATTTGTTAATGGGTTGGCTTAGCATATGTCCAGCCCATCTCCATTTTTGGATGTCTAACCGGAAAGAATGTCTGAGTTTTGTTCTTGTTTAAAGTATTAAAGACAGAGTCAGGAACGTAGACATAAGATGTCTACGTTCCTGTCTCTGTCTTTGATTTTTAACCCTAGCATGCTTCTTTCCATGGCATGTTGGCATTTTTTTAGCCTTTCCCTGTGGTGAAGTGTTATTGACCAAGTTTCACAGCCATAAGAAAGAACTGGTAGAATACAGGTCTCAAATGTTTTCTTTTTTATGTGATTGCCTAGATCCTTACTTTTCACCATTTCCTTCAGTGACCAGTATTTTCTCCATCCTTGGGCTATTCACCTGTTTATTTCCTTTGTCATTTCAGCTGTAGGCTGTGGGTTCGATTCCCACCCAGGACAAACATTTGTGTGATGAATATAGATGTTTATTCTGTGTTTGGGTGTTGTATCATATAGTATGTATGTATTTAAAATAAATATTTAAGTATTTTATCCGTAATCTCGTTCCCATATTACAAGCTATGCTTAGTTTGGGGCTAGATGGCGCTGTGTAAAATTAATGTCCTGTAATATTTATTTATTTATCTGAAGGGGATATTAATTGTCCTAAGTAGATATATTCTTTGACATATTCAATCTTGTTGCCATCTACTGTACTGTAACATCTACTTCCCTTGAGTTTATCATCAGTTTTGTATTGCTGGCATTGATTTCCAGACCAACTTTTCTGCTTATATTTGCTAGGCTCTGCATCATTTGTTCTGTTGCTGCTGGATTCTCTTCAAGAAGCACCAGATCATCGGCAAATCTTAGGTGGTTTAGGCAAGCTCCCTTAATGTTCAAACCTAAGTGGTCCCAGTTTAGCTGTCTAAAGTTGTACTTGAGTACGGCATTAAATAGCATAGGGCTCTCCCTAGGGGTCGCCTTGACGTATGCCCTTTTTGATAGGAAATGATTCTCCTGGAACCGGATCCAAACAACCACATTACCAAACACAACACTCACAAATTGCACCCCAAGCCGGCTTCTCACCTTGGGGGAAGAAGACAAACACCCTCCATTTAAATCCAGTAGTTTTTCCCTTTAGTGGTTTTTTAAAAATCCATTGTGTTTATGTAGACTTGGATTGTTATGAATATTATTATGAGCAACATTTATATGCTAAATAAAAATAAGTTCAAATAGATAGTTCACACGTCTAGATGGTGGTTCTCGAGATATCTGCCTGGAATCATAATCAATACACATCCCCAGACTGCTTTAGCTGTGTCACATTCACCATTCTCCTGGTACATTAGTGGATACTAATGTACCGGGAGAGTGGTGAGTGAGTGATCCAACATAACCAAGTATTCCCTAGCAGAGTTCATGTCAGGCAGGTGGTCGATTTTAGCCAAAACCTTTAACAATATGAACTCGTAGAAGACATGTTGTGCTGACCCCACTTTATGGGATATGTAGAAAAGTTGCATGTTGGTATATGACTATCTGCAGTGCATTTTTTTATTGTATGACAGGGAAGCACTTGGCCTTCATTTAATTTGGTTACAGTCTTCTTACCCCCTATGCCCTATGCCCTAACACAACAACTTAGAATTATTGTAATGGCGATAATATTTGGTAAGATGGTGGTACCTCGCCAGATGGACTTAAACAAGGTCCTACCATCAACCAAACCAAGCCCAATATTGTACTCCCCTGGTCATTGATTCATAATTCATTTATTGCTTGTGAACCTAAGTATACAAATATCGTAAAGATTGGTCTATCTGCTAGGTCCAGCTAAATAGCAGACAGACATTACAATTATTATAAATTTTACCTTATACATATTATCTATTATTTATCAAGTGTCAAAAAAGTTATAATATGTTATTGATAGATTATTGTTAAAATAATTAAGTAAAGGCATAGATAATACACAGAAGGAAGCTTACGACAACCATTGGCCAAACCAGAGGTCCTAGAGACTTGGAAAATATCAGGATAGCTTCCTTGTGTTGTGAAAGGGTGCACTAAGAAATTATTTTAAACATTCCCACGGTATAACGGGTACGAAGTCTTGGGTGTTTGACTAGTTTGATTAAATTGACCTCATTTTGTCAAAATCGTAAGTCACTTTAATAATTAAACATTAGAATGTGCAAATTTATGACCTCTGCAAAGATATAATAAGTCAATTTAAACCGTCCGGAAGCAAGTGGGTGCAAGTCTGTAATACCATTTTAACCTTTGATTTAATATTTAGTAATGATACATTTTATTTAGTGGTGTAAAAGTGTTTGGCCCTTTTCCTATAGATCAAATGTGTTGGTAAATGATAGTGTTATGATAAAATGCAGTTTACATTCAGATATCAGAAATCAGAACAATAATGTTATCAATTTGCAATTACTGAGTATTTTACAGGCCATACCATATCTAATGTACGCAATATTATGACTGATATACTGATAGGTATGTTGTGTACCTACTTATTATATAATTTGACCTACTTCACTGTACAAAAACAAGCAAACAGACTCACAACTTTTTCCCTTTGAGTATTCACCTCTGATCACTACTCAGAGTGTGGATCTTATGAGGATCACCTACTAGGGGTAGTCAAAGGCACGTCCAAACTTACGTCAGGCACATGCCCACGGTTTGCAAGTAGGTAGCGTGAATACTAGTCAGAATCCCATATGCCATTCGGATTTCTGGTCCTAGAGACATGCACAGTTCCCTTTTTTTTTAATTTGTTTCTTGACAAAGCAATTACATAAAATACCTAAATAATTATATATTATTTAACTAACGTATGTAAAAATGTATTTGTAAGAACTTCATACATCATGTTTTTTAAATATTAATTGAATATGAAATTACATCAAAAGTGGCAGTAACTAGCTTCATGTGTGCTGCCTGACCACTGTAACTCTTGTATGTTTATAGCCCATAAGCAAATGCACAAAGGTCCTAATTACTCACTATTTTTGTTCTGTTTTGTTTCAGTGTTCGGAGTGTAATGCACAAATATATGGAAAAGAAGAATGAAGTAAATTTTGATAAAATATTCAATCAAGTACTAGGTAAGACCTGTTCCTGCTGCTTCTAATTATTGTTAGATTTTATAAGGGGTACCTCCGATCACAAACCATAACACTTTGTGTCTGTCACACCTCATTTTCTCCCAAACTACATGATAGAAAATTTTGAAATTTGATACATTAGTATATATATAAGAAAAAATTGATTATGTTAATATGATGAAATTATAAATACCTACTCATAGAGAGTAAATGTAGAGGCAATGTCTAATTTCGAACCATTTCTGTAATCACACTTAGCCTGCTGCATATAGTACCGGACTGACATTCAAGGGAAGGCAAGTTCAAACTGTGGTCGGCCGTCGTCTTTTTGTCTACCATTTTTTATCTATTTCATTTAACCATAAGAACAAGTGTTCCGGCATTTAGAGGTAAGATAGCTAGTTCCTCAATTTGTTGAGGATTCCGGGTGAAGTGCGTTTCTACCTTCGGCCTTATCTCAACTTGTAACCAGGTAAGATGAAGGCCAAGCGCTTCCCCGTCGTACTATATAAAATAAAATAAAATGTAAATAACACCGTGAGTGTTTTACAGCACCCATCTTGCTAACTCATTGGGTGCTAAGCGTCCCGCTCTCTATATTAAACACCGTCAGTGTTTAACAGCACCCATCGAGTTAATCTTAACAATCTGACATTCATTCATACTGACTTACGGTTTTCAACTATGACCTAATTAGGAGTGACGACAGAAAACATCCACGTAAAATTACATTTCTCAATTTTTTTTTAAATTATTATTACAGGATATTAATTTCACACAGCGCCATCTTGCCCCAAACTAAGCATAGATTGTAATATCAGAACTAGATTACGGATTGAATACCAAATACTTTTTTTTAGGTTTAGGTTTAAAGAATTTATTATCAACAAAGACAAACAATTGTCACTTATGTGATAACACGACTTAAATAAATTGTATAAACGTTCGTCGTCACTAATTAATTAGGTAGGTACTCGTAGTTACTAGTTACCTACTTACGATGGTAAGTACAGTTTTTTAAACACAATCAATACAATACATAAACTAGAAATACACAGTAGGTAGGTACATACTTACATACAATAGATAATATTTCGTCAAGAACGATTGATTGATTCACTCCATGCATTGTAGTTTTATTTTAATAGAAATATGTAAATAAGGTTTTTTTTTTAAATTGGAGTTAAGAATATAAGCAGCTAATTTATTTTTAAATGCATGGATTGGACCTAGACTCTTGACATGCGCGGGTAGCGAGTTATACAGCCGTGCTCCTTCGACAATAAGAGTTTTTTTGCCGTATTTTTTAATACATACGTATTTTAAATTTATATGTCATTATGATAAAAGTAAAGTAATGTATTATTTATTGCTCGATATACATTTAATTAACATAGATGGTAGTAATGTCAGATAGTCACATGTATTCTGCCGTACAACGGCGTGCAATATTTTATGTAATTTTACAATAACTCAATTATAAAATGAGCATTCAGAAAACAAAATAAGCCATTTTTTTTTTCAAAAAACGATTTCGTTTAAATTTAATGAAAACATTACCTACAAGCGCAAATCTGAATAAATATTCAAGAAAATTCCAGTCATTCAAAAATTCTTCTACCTTGTAGTAGTATTTATTGGCTAGTATGGTTTTTAACTTTCCCTAAGACAGTGAAGTTGGTAATTCCCTAAATGTATTAGGCAGTTTATCATAGATGGTTTATGAATAATATTACAAGACATTTTACACAACGCCACCAAGCCCACTTTAATTGTTCGAGTTCGACCAAAAACGCTGCTATATAAACACAAGTCCACTCTAATTGTTCGAGTTCGACCAAAAACGCTACTATTTAAACACAAGTCCACTCTAATTGTTCAAGTTCGACCACAAACGCTGCTATATAAACACAAGTCCACTCTAATTGTTCGAGTTCGACCAAAAACGCTACTATTTAAACACAAGTCCACTCTAATTGTTCAAGTTCGACCACAAACGCTGCTATATAAAAACAATTCCACTCTAATTGTTCGAGTTTGACCAAAAACGCTACTATTTAAACACAAGTCCACTCTAATTGTTCAAGTTCGACCACAAACGCTGCTATATAAACAAAAATCCACTCTAATTGTTCGAGTTCGACCAAAAACGCTGCTATTTAAACACAAGTCCACTCTCATTGTTCAAGTACGACCAAAGACGCTGCTACATAAACACAAGTGAGTGCCCTTTGAGTCGATCGTTTCATCTCGAACGATTTACGTCTGAGCTTCGACAATTTGCCCGTCGATTGAACGAGCACGTTTACCCGCGCACATCGCTGTTTACCGAATTATGCGAATTGTAAACGTTTTTCTTTTATATTTCCTATTTACCCTATGCGAAACAGGCGTGAGTCTAATATTGTATATACTCATGACACGCCTTCGGTCGCCTGGATATGCTTATTCGAATGTAACTAAAGATTCGCTTCCTTGAAACGTCAATTTTCACGTTGAATGATTTCTCGCTAAGCTATATTATATATAGCATAGGATATGCTATATATAATAATGAGCCATTAGGTGGTTCCTCGTTGTAAATCAAGACCGTAAAATATGTTATTCCGTGATATTTTTTATTTTGCGTGACTCGTAATTCAAACAGACGTTCTACTTTAAATACAAACTTTAATAATAACATTTAAGTATGAATTAAACAATTGAATGTAATTCCAAGTATAGCTCTATCCATGCCCGCTCTGCTAATTTTAACATTTTATAAGGCCTAAGTTAGAGACCACTTTGAATCCATAGGTCATCACTTTCATGTTGAGGTAACACACAATGATTAAAGACTTTCGTCTTGAAGGTCTACGAGTCTAAGATATTTCGAAGCTTCCCGAATGATGCCCTCCGAGTTAGATTCGTCGGCTGATCTCTTTATCTATGTTGGATTTACCTAGTTGGACCATCTGACCTAGGTAAATGTAGTGATCCCCTTGTTCCATGCTTAAATAATCCGAATGAACTTTACATTACATTGTCTGATACATAGAGAACACGATGATATTTGCCTACTAGAAACGTGTAAAGCTACACTGCTAAACTATCTACACTACACTATCTTTAAAAGTAGGAATAGACTATTATATGAACTCTACGCAGAGTTAATCCTACATGATTTTCCATGTATTGGTTTCGTCGAAAACTATTCTTAATTTTTTCAAAAGGGTACGTCATTCAGCAAAATCTTTGCAGATAAAAAGGAAAAAAGAAAATTCAACAAAATAAATGCTACTTAGAAAATGATTAATAATGAAAACGGTAAATCCAAACCTAAAAAAAAAAAAAAACAATAGCTATGAAAGTAGACTAAACAATTTTGATCGATAATACACATTAAGGCATCTAACTGATGAAGTCACGACGAGGTTAGTTATATTAGTTACTTTCACAGTATTATGTCTTGGAGACGTGCAGGAGATATTGAAAGTGTTATTAGTAAACTTACTTATCATGATGAAGCTATGATCTATTCGTAACTTTGCTCGTAAAGATTCAGTCAGTTAAGGAACCAATAAAATAAATTCTAATCTGTATAATAGTTTCTTAAACTTAGACTCAATGCTTATTATAAGCACATATCATGATACAATCTATGATCTATTGTAACATTCCATTACAAGCGCCGGGATCTGTATCAAGTTCCCAGGATTTGTATCGTAAATAAGATTAGCAAGAGGAATGCCGGTGATGCCCGCCTACGCACGCCCTGAATTAAACAGCTCAGCCCACTATTGTATTGAACTTGTCCTAACGATCATGAAGTCGCAAGCTTCGCTTCTCCGAGGTTGAAGGTCTGTGAGCCCAACGAACCAGTTGATCAAGCTGGTGCTGCAATTTGCATGTGAATAAGTACTATCGACCAACGTATTACATAAAGTAATATATGCAAATAGATTTGCATGTGCGCTATGATGGTACCGGCTACCGGTTCATCCCGACGTTGTCCGTTATTGCCGGATATTATACTTACTTTTTTGTGCACGATGAACCGCGTCAGTGGACTAGTGGTTAGCCCACCGGTACCAGATCGACTAGTACTAATTGGTGCCGCCTGGTTTGCTACCTCCATGTTACTCGTATGTCGGCATAAAAACAATATAGCCTACAATTTAACCGCCTCTGTGGTCTAGTGAATCGCCCACCGGTGTCAGATCCAGAGGTTGCGATTTCGATCCCCAGGGGGAGTACAATATTGTGCTTGGTTTGTTTGGTGGTAGGAATTTGTTTAAGTTCGCCTGGCTAGCTACCACCATCTTAACTAATTCTCGTCGCCATAATAACCGGTCTGCTCTCAGCTCATGTAAAGTGAGTTGAAGTTGGGATTCTTCCTGACGAGCTTTGCGGGTTTGCATACGGTTGGCCATTATAGAAAGTGCTAGTATTTCAACAAACTTCTATTGACGGCCAAATGAGGTTATGGCGGCCATACCAAATTCGAAGCTCTTTGTTACTTACCTGCTTTATTGGATTGAAATTACATTCGAAATGTAATGTTTACGCTTAGAATACACTGTAAGTTAGATCAAAACACTCCGAACCAAGATAATTCATTCAATCAATGACGAAAATTAACTGTGAGACCACTTTGCATCAGATACACATCACTTTTACAAAGTATTTCTATACTTACGAGTAGCATACGTGTAAGTATAATAAATATTGATCAATCTAGTAATTTATGTCAAGATTTTGGCCAAAACACACTAAAATCAAATAAAAATACATTTTTATCATGGGACAAATCTCAGTCAGTCTGTTTAAGATCTTACAAGCATGTACCTGTAGAGTGATTAAAAAAACTGGCAAAAATAAGGCGTTTAAACTTAGGTAATAATGTGTTGAATATTAAAAAAATCACCGAAATCGGACAACGTTGAGAGATAGAAAAGAGCTTTTTGTTTATGTATGGACAATTACGCGCTATATGATCCTGTTAATTTCTAGCCATATTTAGAATACATATGTTTCGCCACCATGGAACACACACACACCTCAATGGTGCCGCATGAGGGCAATATTTAATACGTATTTTCAACTGTTTTTACGGGTACTTAGCGTGTTTTTCACTATAATTTATGATTTTGATATTTTCGACGTTTCGATTGGGTTGCACCAGCCGTGGTGGTGCTGTCTGTTGAGGATTGGTGCAATGTAATCGTGAAAGTTAAAAAGAGATGATCCCGTAATATATTTTTAGGACCTATGTCAGGTAAAACTTATTTAAATTAAAACTGATCTCTTTGTTTATATTTCATTCTAGCTTTGCATAGAATGAGAGCTAGCAACGAGAGAGAGCTTCGAACAGTCAGGTGAATAAAATAAGATTGATAAAAAGTGTGCTTTGAGTAGCAAACTTTTATCGTAGTGTTAGGTAATTACTTTCTTTTAGAGAAATCATTTCCGTGGTTAGATACCTAACACAATTAAGACATCACGAGATCTCAGTTCGGGGCGAAGTACTAGTTTACCAAAAAACATAACTTAACCGCGTTCATATTACTGAGCCTCAATTCCTATACATAATGTTCTCTCTCTGACTTACTCAAACTTTCTAAAGCTAACATGTAATCGTTCGCTTGGAATACAAACTAATAGGAGATTAGATTGACTTATAAATAAATAGCTACATTTTCATAGAATAATCGTGTTTTGGAGAATTTTTATTTTATTTAACGACGGGGAAGCTCTTGGCCTTTATCTCACCTGGTTACAAGTTGAGATAAGGCCGAAGGTGGAGGCGCACTTCACCCGGAATCCTCAACTAACTGAGGAACTGGCTATCTTACCTCTAAATGCCGGAACACAGCAATTTATGAATTGTTATTATGGCGACAGAATTAGGTAAGATAGCCAGGCGGATTTAAACAAAATCCTCGACCAAACCATGCACAATATTTTACTCCCCTGGGGATTGAACCAGAGACCTCTGGATCTGACACCCGTGGACAAACCGCTAGAACACAGAGGCGGTTATAAGTGCTCTACAAAATCCAGACCCGATAGGCAAGTCAAGTCGATGACGAGAACAGCAAAGTTCATGTAAAAAATCGTGTCAAATAGTAATAGAGCCACGTAGTGTGACAGTTCAGTAACGGTTCTTAATCCTCGATCGATGAGATAGATAATGCTCTAGACTAGACTGTAAACTGGGTACCTACCTCGCCCTGTACGTGTATAACTGTACTTACCTATTTAAGCGTCTAGGAAATAGCTTCAGTAAGCTTGTTAAACTTGCTTACTAGGTCAGCTGCTCGGAGTATTATGCGAAGATATTGTAAACTAGTTATTGCTCCTCAGTTCCTGCGCCTCACGTTCATGAAATTCTAATGATTTTCTCGAAGATATTATTACATAGATGGTAGTTGGAGCGACGCCCACAGTGCAGTTGCGGGCAGATAGTGTAACGGCCGTAGTTAGGACTCAGTGGCGCAGCTTCGGAGAGACCTACGTCTAGCTGTGGACTGCAATATGATGATGATTAACAAGCCCCAAAGTTGAGTTGTAGCTTTGCCTTCTCCGCTATAGGTTGTGGGTTCGATTTCTACCCGAGCATTTGCATGATGAATTAAGATTGGGTGTTGTATTGTATGGTTAGTGTTACGTTAAGTACCTACATGTTAATTTTTCAAAAATATTGAAACCCAAAACGAGTTTTTTGTTGATACAGACTGTATTATAGGTTCACGTAAATATTTTGGGACGAAATACGAAATAACTTCGCCTTCGAAAATACCTTTTACGATTAGTGATTAAGTTTTGCCAATGTAATGCAGCGCGTGTGGTTTTCAGATTAAACCTGAAAGTGAATGACCTTTTCTTTTCTTTGGTATTTGGTAAATAAAGCGAATAACTTTGATATGAGCGACAAAGATAAAAAATACGTTGTTTGATCTTCTCATGACGAGACCTTTCATTTGATATTTTTTGTTTCACTTTACCTTTACCTCCCAAAATTAAACTACCTATAATAATATGAAAATAACCAAGATGTTTTTATTATTATTATATACCAAATTTCAACCATTTCCGTGCGGTAGTTTCGGAGAAAATGGGGTGTGACAGACAGACACGCGAGTGATCTTATGAGCTTTCCGTTTTGTCAATGGATGTACAGAACCCTAAAAATGTTTAAATTTAGAGTAATCTGAAGATTATGACCATCAAAACGCATCTATCGTAGTTCTTTTGGCGGGTTGGTTATCCTGCAGGATCTTGGTGGCTGGCGCCTGCACAGGTCAAGGTTATCATATTTTTGTAATATGCTTGTTTTATGCTCTACTCATATTATAAAAAAAAACTCGATAGCAGGATTTTGACATTATATTTTTTTATTTGCAAATAGCTTTAGGTCTTGCTTACATTACACAGATGGCACATAATTAGTTTAAAAGAAAAAATAACATTTTACCTATTTGATTTAATAAAATATGCGTTAGTAAATTGGTCTGAACATCACAATTGAATAGTTATGGCATTCACACAATACCTCTCGACATTGTTGATGTGTGTATTTAAATCACTTCATTAACTAGTAAAAAGGTAATGATCTTCAAACGACTTATCAGATTTTCTAGAAACATAGCTAAGAAAACTCGAAAAAACACTTTGCAAACGAAAGAAAATGAAACAAAATTTCGAAGGTTTATCCGTACAAGAGATATGATGCCTACGACAGATACACATTACACACTACAAACTTGTACTACCCCTCTTTTTCGTCGGGGGTTCAAAATAATAATGGTTATTAAGTATAAGTTCCGTAATCCAATTCCCATATTAAAATGCCTAGTTTGAGGCTAGAATTATATAAATATACCAAGAAAAGATGTCAACTTAACATTTAAACCGTTGTCGCGTCGGCGACGCGTCGTACTTATGCTTCTTAACGTAACGGTGTATGTATGTATAGTATACGTACGTATACATACAACGATTGAACAATGAATGGGCGAGATGTCAGTTTCCTTATCACACTCACGTCCCTTACAAGCGTCAACTGAACATATTGTATATACAGGTTACTTGTGGCCGTTGGTTGGGGGCATTACGGTGTACGCCATTATTTTACATTGAAACCATTGAAATGCGTTCAAGCCAGTAAGCTAGCGTTCCGGCATTCACTAGCGTAATGTTTATGTAGTTATAAAACTTACCTATACAGGTGAGCTTATATGAATGAATTAATTAACATTATTTATTGTACATTTGACAATTAAAAAAAACTATAGCTTTCAGTTCAATGGGCGGACGAATCTTGATAGCGATTATTGCTAGACAAAATTAGGATGGAGAGATTTTATTTAAGACGAGATTGTGCTTCTTCTCTTCTTCTTTTTGATCTGCTCTCCAAAGCAGTTAGTGTCATGTAGGCGATTGAGCAATTTCGCCTTTTAGAACGCCGCGTTTATTTATCATTCCTTTATTGTTATACTTGTACCTATGTAATTTTTCAGCGTTTTTTCTATGCTTCATATGCCTAAGGTCATCATCATCACATCAGGCCACACACGTCCACTGCAGAACATGTGCCTCGTGTGTCAGACTTATCTCTGAATGCAATCAGATCGTCTGCTCTTCTAAATGAAATGTTTACATTCTAATGTATTTGACGTGCGGAATTATTGCTAACAAGTACACGCAGATGTTTGAAATACTCTTTGAGTGATAGTTATTCACACAGCCGTGTTTCTTTTACATTTACTTGGTGTTGCTACTCATTTCGCCGAACAAGAGCGTAGTACTGATATTCATTACTCTGTGGTACTGGGTAAAAAGCGAGTATCACAGACCAAGTATATATTATTCTGTAACAGGGAGGTCAATCGGTCCATCTGTGCGAACTTTAAAGGGCTGTACAGCGGTCTCATGCTTATATTCGGCAAAGTGAACATGTGAAGTCTCTTATTGGGAGTAAATAAAAACCGAACGATACGGAACTCAATCAGGTGCTACAATCATGCACGCAATTGGTTGCAATAAACTGGCGAACTAAACAGATTCAACGTTAGTTATAGTTTATGTTTTATCAAATCGCAAGAAGCAGCTTATAAGTATCGATATCTACGAGAGCCGTCGAGCGAGATATTGCCGCAAAGCTCTTGGGGAAAGAGTTACAAACGCAATTTACGGGGCTCATTGCACAGTAAATAAGTTTATCGGGTGCACTGGACGCGGGGGCGGGGCCTCCCGTTCAGTTCTTGATAGTTTTCTGTATAGTGGCTGGTGGCCTAAACTCGTTTATTACAAAGCCTCGCTGGACACTCGACAAAATTGACGCTACGGCTCTGCTACATTTTAAATTGCAATGGATGTCTATGTCTTCCATCCACGTCGTCGCATCGTCCATAAACAGTGAACTTACGTGTCTAGTCTTTTCACCGAATAATTATAAACACCTTGTTTTATTTAGCACGTAGCTAGTCATCATTCGAGGAATAAACAGAGCCAACCTTTGGATTTGCACGTAGTTATCTTGGCAAAATTCAGGTTGGTT
The DNA here is from genome assembly GCA_951394065.1 of Venusia cambrica. Classification (NCBI taxonomy): domain Eukaryota; kingdom Metazoa; phylum Arthropoda; class Insecta; order Lepidoptera; family Geometridae; genus Venusia; species Venusia cambrica. The sequence goes on from OX596056.1 coordinate 973,723, forward strand.
GTTGAAGTTATCGTCAAAAATCGCTGGTAGGTAAGTACTAAATATTGCTTCAATGTTGAAATATAATGCTGAATAGATAAAAAAAAAATCACGACGTTTTCCCCTTCTTGCCTTTATCTCTGTGTGCTGGTCGCGATTCCGAACAGGCGGTAGATTTGACGTTTCAAAATGATCCTAAAAAATCTTAATGAATAAAGAAATTTTGACTTTGACTTTGACTTCGTGGATTCACCTCTGATCACTACGCAGAGCGTGGATTTTATGGGGGTTACCTACTAGGCGGGGTAGGAGGTAGTCAGAGGCACGTCCAAACTTACGTTCGGCTCATGCCCACGGGTTGCAAGTGCTATTATGCAATACGTGACAATCGCCATCGCGGTTGAGCGGAATATTAGCCAGTGACACATTTGTCATTTTGGTCCTAGGGGTGTCCCTAGGACCAGGGTTCTTCACGATAAGACCGTCACCGTCAGAGCATGTGCATGTGACAAATGCGCACATACATTTTCGAAAACCCGAAAAGTCCATTGGTGAGCCTCAAGTGAGATATATTTAGTAATAAATCCGCTGATATACTTTGAAAAGATCTAATCGAACCGATCTCGCTTAGCAGCAAGATTATAATTCATGAGGATGCCTCATGTAGAGACGAAACACGTCAAGATTCAATTTTTCCAAAAGAAAATGTATCTCCGCAAAGTTAACGCTTGAATCAATTAGCTTAATATTGCATGATTCTACGCTGCATATGGCTGATGTATGTTTATTTAATATACCATCTACTTCTGCAAGCCCATGTATCGCAAAGATAAGATAATTAAATCGAAAAATAGCAAGGTAAAATACCAATCGTTCTTATATATTTAGACAAAAGGTAGGCGTGTTCTACCACCTAATGGTCTACCCCGGGCAACGGAATATACCACCTGATGGTCTACCCCGGGCAACGGAATCTACCACCTAATGGTCTACCCCGGGCAACGGAACCGCTGGCCTTTGCTAGCGGGTACGTCTGACCGATTACATTACTGGTAGGACATGTGAAGATCCACGTGGGTAGCGACCACCCTCTTGCCGATGTCTGACTCCACACGGTGCCATGATCAGTTGGTGCGCGGCAGAGAAAGTACCTTCCGGGAAAGTTCGCTCCATCGTAGACCTGATCCTTGCTCTGGCTTAGAACTGGTCTTAACCGCCTCTGTGGTCTAGTGGTCCAACCCACCGATTTCAGATCCAGAGGTCCCGGGATCGATCCCCAGTGGGAGTACAATATTGTGCTTGGTTTGGTTGGTGCTAGGACTTTGTTTCTGGCGCCGTTACAGGTAGTAAGGCGGAGGCCGCCTGGCTAGCTACCACCATCTTACCTAATTCTGTCGCCATTACAACAGTTCTAAAAATTGTTGTGTTCCGGCAATTAGAGCTTACCTCTAATAGCCACTTCCTCAGTTTGTTGAGGATTCCGGGTGAATTGCGCCTCGACCTTCGGCCTTATCTCAACTTGTAACCAGATGAGAGTAAGGCCAAGAGCTTCCCCGTCGAACAATATAAAAAAAAGAACTAGGCAAGCCAGGTCAAAAACTAACTCAGGATTTAAAAAAATATTGGCTGGTATAATGGTCTTATTTCTTAACTCGATGGTTACTTTGTCACGGTGTGTTTTACATAGAGGGCGGAACGCGCAGCACCCAACGAGTGATGTAAAACCTTCTCAGAAACCCCTGTTTATTGGTGAAAAGTAAAACAGCACTTTATTTGTATTCTCGGTGATCAATCCATAGAGGCAAATCAAATTATATGAAATAATTACTATCAAGTGTGTAATTGATGGAAATCACAGATAGTAACTTGGCTAATCATATGGAGGCACCATGTCAATGTTTTGTTTTTACAGATATTAGTGATTGATTAACCTCCGATGCGTAATAACTGGGCAAATAACCCTTGTAATGCGATATAATTTCATAAATTGATAATTTTAGCGGCTACGAGGTTCTAATTTTCACAAATACAAGAATTAACATTGTTTGCGCTAACAAACCAACTTGCAAATCTATGTGTGAAATACTAAGCGGTCAATATTTGTCCAAAACGTGCGTAATCCTATGCGGAACAAACTGCGAAATTGGTTACTTATTTGCCTCAGACTCGCATCATATTTGAATAGTAAATGAATATTCGAGCTAAGTAATAAACGTGTATCGGAAAAAAACCTGTAGCTCCACTCCACCCTCAAGTTTTATAAGCTGGGACTACCTTGAGTGAAATAACCTCGAAGTAGTCTTAATCCAAGCTTATCTGAAAGTGGGACGCTGGCCGTCTCTAGACCAATCTTTTTAGGTACACTTATTAGTTACAACCTTTACGTAGAATACCAAAAAATAGACAGCATTAAAACCCAAGCTACGGAATAAAGTTTCACATGACATGAATACATCTTAGCTTTCTACCTAGTACAAGCTCGGGCGACCGTTTTTTATGCTTTTACTTATACTTTTTCGTTGTTAAACCTACGACACCACGACGTCTGCGATACCCTATCGGAGAGTCGTGTAAGGGTGCAATAATACGGGATTCTGGGAAATATCTACGCAATGATGGGAACGAAGATAAATCATTCGTAGAGCTGGTTCATAGAGGTGGCTCATGGTTCTATACATAGGGTTAGCTATAGGGTACCACGACTTCTTAGAGCATTATAGTTTTGGTATTACTTTACTTTTTTGTCACTATCTACCTCGTGTAGAAAAAACGAAACAAAAGTCATGTATTATCAAAACGAGAACGCTATAAGACGTTGTGGTTAGGCTCCTGGACAAGAATGAGGTCTACAATGGAGCGAGCCTTCCGAGAAAATCTTTGTTCAGCTGTGAGAGCTTATATAGCCCGAAATTATAGTGATGAACTTAGACCCTTAGCGCAAGGTTAACTGCGCGAGGTCAGTAGCCATTGCATTTATTTTGGTAAATATACAGGATATTCAATACCTAATCTCTTTTCCCCTTGCTGCTCTCTCTTTTCCTAAGTAAATGCCAACATAAGTTAAATCGGAAAAAAAAAATCAAATTACTCCTAACTTATCTATGTTGTTTTAAACTAGCGACTATCAAATAACAAAGCAGAGAAGATAAGACATTCTGTAAATAGAAAAGCAACTAGCGAGATTGGAAACTAACTCAGATTGGTCTTGGATTGGACTTTTAAGACGATATTATTGGCCCATAATAACCCTTGGTCTTATTGCTATTTAAAGATATCAGTATTTCCGGGTAAGATTAGGGAGGGATTATATTTTGTTTTGAATTTTCTACTTTACCCATGACATGATCAGAAAAATAATGGCACTGTTTTCGTCATCTATATGACACAAGCATTAATACGCTAAGAGAGCTTGTCCCCGCGGCTTCGTATGGCACTTATTAGTATGACTCGGATAAAAAATCTTCCTAGCTTGCATATATGCGACCTTATGAGCTGTCTATATTTTTGATTATTGTGATCTTTATATTATTACGCACGGAAGACGTGAGATTTGGCATAGTTTATATAATGAGAGGTAGTAGTCGTCTCTTATTACAGAATGTTACATATTACAGGACATTCATTTTACTCAGCGCCATCTAGTCCCAAACTAAGCTAAGCATGTTATATGGAAACTAGATTACGGATATAATACAAACATACTTTTTTTTTGTAGTAAATACATACTTACCATACAATACAATACCCAACATCACCTACATTACGTACCTAGTTAACAAAGTAAATAATAGCTGAGATAAACTCGCACACATTTGTCGCTAACCCAACGGTGTTGACCGCTTGGTGTTGGCCATGATAAAATTAGGATAGGATTAGGCAGAACTCACGAAAACCAATAGACGACACGATCAGACACCAACCTTACATCACCGTGGTATTATTTGGCGAATACATGTTAAACAGATGTTGCTAACGCATGTAATGTAAATATTATTATAACTAGACTTTGCCCGCGGCATCGGTTGCGTTTTACTTGTATTTAATGACGTGTTTATAGTTTTCACGATTACTAAATGTATTGCTACTATCTTGCTACGTCTTATTACTCTTTTAATAGTGGATGGGTCTGCTCTTGACCTCTAGTTTTGTCTAGCTCTAGGCCAGAGATGATGCCAAGGATGAGGTTTACGATGGAGGAAGGGATCTTCCGCAACAACGGAACATTGTTAAACGGTAACTGGAATGGCGCGGGAATTCGGGTCTTTATAGTTGCTCCCACCAGTGTTGTGATCAATCAGCCGTAGTCGCTATAGCGAACGTTGCCTACATTCATATTCCAAGGCAAGACCATGTACGGCTGCAGATCCTATATCAGATCTAAATTTCGCTTTAATTTTGCAAGAGAGGCCGTGGTCAAAATTGTGTTGGTCAATCCCACGCCACTCTCATCTGATTCACTCGTCATCTGTTTTTCACACGTGCGAGGAATCATTCATCAAAAATATATAATATTTCCACTGGAAGCTGGGACGTGTTACAAACAAGCACCAAGACTTTCGCATTTGACATAATTATAGTGAAATGATCTCGCCTAATTGCACGCACTAATACAAGATTTTGTTTCAGGCTATTTATTATTTAAGGAATTTTGTGAACAGACGTCAGAAGAACCAGTGCCACAATTAAAATTTTATGAGGAGGTAACTAAGATAACATCGGATTTGTGTCGTTACCTGTGACTGTGAGACTTTGAATTAATTTGAATCTTGTTTCGCAGATTAAATTGTATGAAAAACAAGAATGTATAGAAGAGAGGCAGCGGATTGCGAGAGATATATATGACAATTTTATTATGAAGGAACTTTTAGCACATTCACATGTAAGTATAACCTCGCCGTAGCTAAACAATAATCTCCCTGTCGCTTCCCTGACATTTCCGAGCGAGGCAGACAAATTTGCCTTTTCTTCTTTCCACTCGCAGTTTTTTTGCACTGTAATTGAATACCCACTTCTTGTTTTCCATAAATTTTCATTCATGCCTTACTTGAGTTCCTTACCTATAAGGTTACTTTTGCTGATGATTCATGCCCAGAATTTTCATTGTCTCAGTTTATTGTACGACCGGGATGCGCTTGGCCTTCATCGCACCTGGGTTTCAAGTAAGGCCGAAAGTGGAAGCGCACTTCAACCGGAATCCTCAACAGTCTGAGGAACTGGCTTTATTACTTCCAAATGCCGGAACACAACAATTTAGTTTTTTTTTTTTACGGTGAAAGATTTAGGTAAGATGGTTTTAGCTAGCCAGGCGGACAAACAGAGTCCTACCACCAACCAAACCAAGCGCAATATTGTACTCCCCTGGTATTCGAACCCGGGACCTCTGGATCGGACACCAGCGGGCAAACCGCTAGACACCAGAGGCGGTTGAAAGTTTGGTCATAATTGTTTTAGTGCAGCACCGTGAATGGTATTACGGGACGCGGACAGTCGGTAACAAGATTATCCTTGGTCCCTGTGTGTATTGCTTTGTGTCTAGCTGCGTAGGATGTAATGTGAGCTCGATAGAAGCTCGTCCTTAACTTTATACCTTTTGTGCTAGGGTGCTATTTTCTTCTAAACTGATTTCTTTGTACATAGTTGACCATATTAAATGAAATTAATTTTAGTTTATTTTAACTTTGTCCCACAATTTATACGTGAACCCCACACCCTAGACTATTGAAATTTTGGTGGTTACTAGCTTGGTCATTGGCGATGTTTTTTAAGTAGTTAACAAAAATAGGAGTACTATTCAACTATGTTCATTAAAAAAATTAGCACCAAAGCACAAAAGGTAGAGGAAAAAATGATAATTTTCTGAACAAATCTGGAGATTGACCAATATTGTGAAACAACAAAAATATTTCCTAAGCTATCGAAAATGGTAGAACATATATGGGGGTCCAATCGATGCATGTTGAAACCCCCAACCCCTCCACATCGCTTGATCCAGTTAAAATGAATCACCTGTATTATATAACTTTTTTTTTATTGTACGATGGGTAAGCAAGCCTTCATCTCACCTGGTTACACAAGTTAAGATAAGGCCGAAGGTGGAGGCGCACTTCACCCGGAATCCTCAACAAACTCAGGAACTGGCTATCTTACCACTAAATATCGGAACACAAAATTTTTTGAATTGTTATTATGGCGACAGAATTAGGTAAGATGGTGGTAGCTAGCCAGGCGGACTTAAACAAAGTCCTACCACCAACCAAACCAAGCACAATATATTGTACTCCCCTGGGGATCGAACCCGGGACCTCTGGACCTGAAATCGGTGGGTTGAACCACTAGATCACAGAGGCGGTTAAAATCTAGAAAATGACTGAATCCTGTCACAAAATCTTATTGACTACATCTTACTTGTTAACTAGATATTGAAGAGGTTGCTCTGTTTTGTAAGAAATACAGGTTGTGGTCAATTTGCTGCTGCTAGCTAGTTCGCTCGGTTGGTAATATACTCTCGCAATGTACTGCAATTTGAACTAAGCACAATGCGGTCTTTGTTCAAACAAAAGTTTAAATGAAATAGTTGTGTAATAGGTACCGTTCGTTGCTCTAGGGATAGGTTTACTGGGGCTTTGTTTCCGTAATTCCTTCGTAGTTTACTAGGAAACTAAGAAGGTAGAACCTAAAGAGGTATTCTATCGCTAGGGAATCGATTTAACTTCTCGTACGATGGTCCTGAAAGTGCAGTGCGATATGAGATGAGAATACAACCAATCTACGTCGATCGCAAGGGATTTTGTCTCATCAAAACAACATGTCTGATTAATGTTTTGATAGTTTACATAAAGGCTTAACACCCTTATGTTTCAAGTTGGCTGGCGCAGAGCAGTACCGCCTAGGAGGTGTTATTTTTCTTATTGCACGACGGGGAAGAGCTTGGACTTCATCTTTCCCGGTTTTAAGTTATGATAAGGCCGAAGGTGGATGTGCATTTTACCCGGAATCCTCAACAGCCTGAGTAACTGGCTATCTTACATCTAAATACCGGAACACAACAATTTGAGAATTGTTAAAAGGCGGAGGCGGTTGAAATGCTGCGGTTCTGTGGATGTGACCTACGCAGTATGGCTTTGTTATAGGAAAGAGATGCCCTTAACTTTGGGTGGGCTGCTTGCTTGCTCAGTCTCGAAGTTTTATAAAAAACAAGACTCATAGATTCTCCTCTACCCTTATCACTAGTTCTGCTAGGGAATGGTACAGGTTGCCCTCGTCTGTCTGTCCGCACCAGTACAATCTTGGAGTCTTCGAGTGAATATGAATACCAGAGTGAATACGTTCCTTTCAAACGCTCCACCTTAGGCCACATCTTTACTTGTTTTTCATGTCAGCTGGCGGTCTAACGTAAGGCTAAAGCAAACGTCAAAATACGTGAATGTCGTAACGGATAGACCAGCGGTAACAATCTCACAAACTCACTAGTCGCCCTGGTGGTCAAATCACGTAGCACCGCTTATACCGTCTGTAGTTTGAAGTATTATCTTCGTTCCGGCATCTCTCGTTTCAAAACCTCGTTACGGAGGATTAAAAAAAAGGGAAACGCACTTCGTCATAATCTACGCTCTGAAAGGCAAATGAGTTAGAGGAAGCTTACATTGTTTTACCGGCCTTTGGTTTCCTGTTTGTAATCCGATCTCAATCAGGACGCTTATCACCGGTTATCATCTTCTGTCCGTGGTTGTAAATAGCACAAGCTGTGTTTCTGACACATTAATAACAATTAGTGTGTATGTGTGTGCGGTTTTTTTTTATTTTACGTGTGGCCTTCATCTCACCTGGTTTCACAAGTTATGATACGGCCGAAGGTGGAAGCGCGCATTACAAACGGAATCCTCAACAAACTGAGGAATATTGGATTTCACCTCTAAATGCCGGAACTCAACAATATGGAATTGTTGTTTTGGCGACAGACTTAGGTAAGATAGTGGTAGCTAGCCGGGGTCCTACCACCAACTAAACCAAGCTCAATGTTGGACTCCCCTGGGGATCTGACACCGGTGAGCGAACCGCTAGACCACAGAGAACCACAGAGCCGGTCAAATCGGTGACTTGACCGGCTCTGTGGTTCTGTGTGCATGCAACAAGAAATAAGGCGCGTTATTCAACTCGGGTCATCTGTTGGAAGCTTGTAAGGCTCGGGCGCCGGCGCCGGGCCAACGGTCCACTAACGAGGGTCATTATACGGGCGAGCACCGCTCTCGGGTAGGAAAGCTCGCGAACCCTCGTAGCCTCGTTTTGCTGTTTCAAATTAAACTTGTACCGTAATGCAACGCAAAATTCAATTCGCGGCCAGATTTTGGAATAACGAAACTTATCAAACAATTATCGAGCTAATCTAAATATACAAATTGCCGTGAAGCTGTATGACTGACAACGCACATCCCAAGAGGTCCAAAGGACTTGAAATTTTCATGATTTTGTAGTGTAGTTTTTAAGAAATTGCCAAGGGATGTCGGGATCGAAGCCCCGGGTGTTTAACTAGTACATAATGAATATTAAAAGCACTCGTATGGGTTCCAGTAATATATGACTTTTGTATACCAAAAATACCAATACCAAAAATATGCATGCGAACCTCCAACCTGGAAATTATGATTAGAGACGCATTGCTTAATTCGACAAGAGCTCAGCTTAACCGATCCAGAGGTCCCGGATTCGATCCCCCGAGGGGTACAATATTGTGCTTGGTTTGGTTGGTGCTAGTAGTCATAATGGGTTCGCGTGCTACGTTGTAATTATGATCCACTACAATCAAGACGGCACCTTTATTTTAATAAAAAAAAAACTTACTTTTTTACTGAGCGTATTTAAATGTAAAGTATACAAAACAACTTGGTCGTAATATATAATGAAACCGTATTATTGAAACTAAGTAACACAAGAAATAAGAATTCCGCCATGCCGAACTCTACGCCGCGCCGTAAACTGTAAAGACATTTTCTTCCAAGACGAAGTTAGGCTAATGCGTTCCGTGGGAAGGCGAAGTTTCTTGTAGGTAACTAACAATATTGACGTGACTAGCTACACGCCCGGATTCGCACGTCTCGAATTGAATAAATCTTAGTATTCGTCATACTGTACGTATAATGATGAAGTAATCATCATACTGCCGTACAGCATTGATGATCGTAACGACGTTGTCCGCCGTGTCGTGATCAAATGTTTAACTTTATCTAGTATACCTTCAACATATTGGTATACGTTTTTTGTTTATTTGTTTGATCACCAGCCTACTTTAAAACAAGTATATTAGTGGCCGAAGGTGGAGCATCCTTGTCTAAAAGGAACCTTGTCACTATGTACTTGAAGACTCTAAGATTGTGTGGAAAAAACAGAAAAGGGCAAGGAGTTTCATTCCTTACCAGTATTAATGATAGCGGTAAATATAACATCTGGACGTTCTTTGCGTATCTTTCGAGCCTGCTTTGTGTGTAAATTGGACAATCCATGGCTTTTCCTTGAACAGTCTTACGACTTCCGTCTCGTGAATGGAATATAAAATTGCCCATTTGAAATGTTACAAGCCACGTACAGCCAAACGTTCTCTATTTTGTTGCAGGACTATTCAAAAGAATGCGTATCGCACGTTCAAAAATATTTAATGAAACATGAAGTTCCGCCGAATCTTTTTGAGGTAAACATACATTTTTTGCGAAGTTTTGCTCGGAATGTTAATCAGATTATAATTTGAGCTGTTGTTTCAGCCGTACATCGAGGAAATATTCCAACAACTACGGGGAGAACCATTCAGGATGTTCTTAGAAAGGTAATATACGAAAGTTCATAGTACACCTGTACATAGTGTACCTTACATCGGCGTGGAATGTTCTGATGACAATTTTTATTTCAGTGATAAATACACGAGGTTCTGCCAATGGAAAAACTTAGAGTTAAACATTCAGCTTACAATGAATGACTTCAGCGTCCATCGCATTATCGGAAGGGGTGGATTCGGTGAGGTCAGTCCATTGCATTTAAACACCAATCCGTCTTTGTAATATAACGACGACGGGGAAGCGCTTGGAGTTCATCTCACATGGTAACAAGTTGAGATAAGGCCGATGGTGGAGACACACTTCACCCGGGATCCTCAACAAATTGAGGAACTGGCTATCTTGCCTCTAAATGCCGGAACACAACAATTATATAAGAATTGTTATTATGGCGACAGAATTAGGTAAGATGGTGGTAGCTACCTCAATATTTCTTTTTATTAACTGTAGCGTAGTCTTTAGGTGTGGCGCTTTGAATACAAAACAAACAGTCCTGTACCAGATTAGATATAGATACCATTTGTGCTGTAGGTCTGATTGTAATGGTTGAAACCAACAGCGTGAAATTAAAGATGCCAGCCCAGCATAGTGGACAGCATCGTTCTCCGCTCTAAATTAGAATTCTGTCCGAGCGAGCGCAGTACATCGACTAAATCCATATTCATCTCGGCTAGAAAACCGACGCACTTGTAATAAAGCCTACGAGGCTTGGAATTCTGATAGACTCAATGTAGGTCACTTTGTATTGAAGAAAACACTCTGCACAAAGACCTGAGAGAAAATTTAACATTTTACGAGTATTAGAACATCCGGAGTATCTCCGGGGCTATAAAGTAGTTCTGGCGAATGGCGATCAAACCCGTTTATCGTTTTTGAATGACGTGCATAAGCTTACGGTTCAATCAACGCTGGATTTTAGCACCTACTTATCTAATTGAGTTCAATAAAACATATACTAGGTACACAACCAGTACATTTTGCAGATAGTTGATAACAATAAACAAATTGACATCATCATCTGTGTATGGTCTGTTCTATAAGTACGCCCCCTTTTCTATCGATTGTTTAATAAACATGATCACGTTACGTACACGAGACGAGTACGAATACGGTATACGGTAGGTATACGTGTTATGAATATGTAGAGCAGAGGCACTCACACGAAAATGGCTCCAGCGAAACGACATATGGCGTGTGTACTGCCGCGTTAGTGCTAAGGTAGTAACTTAACTACCTCCTTAGTTTAGGCAATGCATGTTTCACGTGTTTACTTCAATGTCTATTATTCATCAGCCCGAATAAAAAATGTTGACACGCTTTATTTTTCCCCGGGCAAATTGCGATTTGTCACAAAAGGTATCGTGACTATGGTTTCGGCCTGAGCCTTTCTGAAAGTAACAAGTTAATTTAATCAGAAAAATGAAAACCCCCACAATTTTTCTCTCACTATGAACTTCACTTCGATACTATTAGTTTCATAAGTCTCTGATTGTGATTGTGAACACCAATTTAAAGGTATTAAATAATAGGTCTATTTTCCCGTGCCGGTCGCGGCTTAAGAATCGACCCCTCCAACTCAGCCTGCGGATGTCCTTAAAGTCGACTCAAAGTCCAAGTCACCAGAAAAATAGCAGCAGCATACTTCTGTGTATCTATCCCCCCCACCTTTACTGCGAGCACCAACTCGCTCACCAACTGCCGAACGTGGTGATATCTGGTCATTCAGGACCTAAAGATGGAACTATTTTACTTGCTATTTTGTTTTCCTTTCCGTTCTTACTCATTCCATTTTGTCACGTAACAGACTATAAAATCTCTATATTCTGCGAAACTTATGGTATAAAATATAGATGATGATGCCATCGACCCCGACAGGTGTACGGGTGTCGGAAAGCGGATACCGGGAAAATGTACGCGATGAAATGTCTCGACAAGAAACGCATCAAGATGAAACAGGGGGAGACGCTTGCGCTCAACGAGAGGATCATGCTATCGCTAGTCAGTACCGGGGTAAGTGTTATCTTACACTGCAGTCTAGGATCTGTGTATTCCACGTTCGTAGCTGACTTCAGATTATTTAGCTCGAGGTATCAACTAACTTGTCTTTCTCCTTGTGTAGTGATCGCTATTATGAAAAGGGGGTAGATTTGACGTTTCAATATGATATAACAACTCCATAGCTCAGTTGGTAGTAACTACTTCTGCGCTATAGGTTGTGGGTTCGATTTCCACCCAGGACACATTTGTGTGATGAATGTAGATGTTTGTAAAAAAAGTAGTTTTCGTAATCTAGTTACCATAAGACTAGCTAAGCTTAGTTTAGGGCTAGATGGCGCTGTAAAAAAAAACTCCGTTTGACTTTAGCTAGTTCGCAATAGCTAGTTGGTAATAGCGAGCGACGCTGTCTTTGGTCACAGAATAAATATTTGGTTTGAGAATATTAGTCAATTATGGTAGTTGTACAGATATGCTGAACAAGTTTGTTTCGGTGTTCTGTTACATGTACTAGTTTTGACGAATTATTTATTAATCAATTATGATTTCTGAGTCAGAAATCATAATCAAGTTTGACCTATACCATGCCATACAGTTACACCACCGAATTACACTCATTGATATTATATATTAAAAATAATATAATAAAAAAATATATAACAAATAAGTTTAAAAGAATATATCAGAAATTCTGACAGACACTTGCGCTATGAATTTATAGCTCTGAATATTACTTAAACTCTACCCATTTACCTACGACTTGTGTGATTGCTAAAACGCGTTGCGTATTTGAGTTTTCCTTTAAAGTTGTTATTGTTATTTATTTCATTCTTTCACTTTTGACAGCTATCGTAAATTTCATTAGTATCAGAAAAACACATTATTAATACTACAAGCTCTCGTTTCCTGTAATAGTTGTAGTTCTTTATTATACGCATAAATATGATTTAAACATGTCATAGCAAACATTATGTACAGTGGCGAGCTTAACCCTTAAAGAGTTTTCTACCAGCAAACCTTTGAGAGTGAGAGAGAGGTGATACTCTGGAAAAGTAGAAAAGTGTACTTAAATTAAAGTAAAATTTCAATGGACAAATGAAATAAACATACATATTATATCAAAAGTATACCTACACATATATGTTCCTGTCCCTTATAAGGTTTATATTAGTAAAATATTGCGTTGTACGGTTTCCGTAGTTTGTAGTTTCGTTCATGTAATAATAGACAATCCGTGATCGTACAATCCGACGCCCTGTGGCCCGCAAACTGCAATCTTTCGGATCAGTTGAGCTGAATCAGCGCGTTGTTCTTTTTTCCTTGTGAACAAAAGAGCGTTGTTTGCCTTTTCTATCTGGGTGACCAATTAAAGACAATAAATACACCAATTTGTTACTTTGATATGACGGATAAAAACGCTTCGTTTATGTTGTTTTTTTATTGTATGTCGGGGAAGCCCTTTGCCTTCATCGGTGTCAGGTCGTGATAAGGTCGAAGGTGGGAGCGCACTTCACCCGGAATCCTCAACAGTCTGAGGAGATTCCGGGTGTGAAGGTAAGATAGCCCGTTAGCTATCTTACCTCTAAATGCCGGAACACAACAATTTGAGAATTTTTGTTATGGCGACATACTTAGGGAAGATGGACTTAAACAAAGTCCTACCACCAGCCAAACCAAGCACAATATTGTACTCTCCTGAGGATCGAACCCGGGACCTCTGGATCTGTCTGGTAGGCGAACCTCAAGACCACAGAGGTGGTTAAAAAGCGAAGTTAAATGAAAAGGCCTACCACCTTGCATAAAAGGACGTAATTTTCTCCGAATTGCACGTCAACTTGCCGCGCCATACCTATCTCTAGACTTTGTGCCCTAGTTACACTAAAGATGGCAATAATGGTTAAAATGTAATATTAGTTAACTGTTAATAGATAAAAAAATATATCGATATTTTGATTGGTTGAAAATATTAGTTAAGATTATTTGTTGAATACCTACACGATTTGGTTATTGGTTGATGTTAATGCAGTTGAATATTGTATTATATTGATCAAATAAAAGTAACTGCTAATTCTTCTCTATCATAGTGGCACTATGGGTATTTGTTTAAAATATCACATCACTTTGTATTGAATAAAAATATCATATACAGCAAATCAGAAATTTAGTCTCTATAGTGAGGAGTCGAAAGCATACAATTGAATGAAGTCAACCTAAACCTAATAAATTGTTGAAAACTCTGCGAGCAGCAACGTACGAAAATGCTTATTATTTATAGCTTGTTAAAGTTAAAATGTCAATGCTTTCAATTATGTTAGTTCTAACTCAGACTGAAGTTGATATGATATTTTTATTCGATAATGTTAATTCTGATTATTCAATATAATGGTTGATTTTAAATATTAGTTAAATTTATTGGTTGATAGTTATATTCGTCATCTCTAAGTGACACATGGCATGGCTTAGCAACTTATCTTACCTACATTATCGGAGGCACATAATTTACTAATAACATCCCGTTCACCGTGATGTAGGCTGAAACAAAATCAATTTTCATACGAATGTTTTCATTCATAGACCTCTATTTTTTTATTTTTTTTACTGTTGGAACTTAGATAATTTTAAATTAGTAAGGCGTAGGTGTACATTGATTATTGCTTTTCTATGGTATCGATGATCCACATATTTATTTATTGTACGACGGGTATGCACTTGGCCTTCATCTCGGTTTCAAGTTATGCTAATGCCGAAGGTGGTTGCGCACTTCACCCGTATTCCTCAACATGCTGAGGATGTGGCCGTCTTACTTCTAAATGCAGGAACACACCAATTAAAAATGTTATTAGCAAGCGTTAAAAGCTAGTTTGCAGGCGAACTTAAACAAAGTTCTACCATCAACCAAACCGCGCACAATATTGTACTCTCCTGGGGATCGAACCCGGGACCTCTGGATCTGACACCGAACCACTAGACCACAGGCGGTTACATTCTCTAAGATTAAGACTATCGATAGAATATCGCTGTTGTTATACATATCGTGAAACTTGGCGGTAACCTACATTAATTCACTGAGCTGAATTTTGTATGAGGTTACGTGACGAACTAATGCTGATATGATAACAAAACAACATGCGCCACTGATAATATTGGAAAGCTAACACGCATTTGCATGGAATTATGTATGTACGTTGCAGCAGTATATCAAGATAATGATGAGAATTAACATCATTTTATAGACGTTCAATTTAAAATTATAATAACTGAACAGTTTACAAATATATATAATGACACAAAAATATACAACCTCCACCAATTGAGCCACGAGGATCCTGACAAGGGGGGGAGGAAAGAGGTCGTTTTACACCTCTTAGAGCATCTTGTTTTGATATTACTTTACTTTTGTCACTACCTGTCCAGTGTAAAAAAACGAGAAAAAAATAGATAGATAGATAGATAACTCTTTATTGTTCACCATTTACAAATAACATAACAAAACACAGATATTGGAAACTTAATCTAGTCACTGGTAAAACAATGGGCGGCCTTATCGCTGAAAGCGATCTCTTCCAGGAAACCGCTGGATGGACAGATAAGATAACGACTTTCAAGGATGGATATACGAATAACGAATATAAAATAAAATATACTTACATAAAATTACATCAATAATAATCATGATAATAATAATGAAGGATAAAAATGATAATTTAAGAATAAACTGATAGATAATACTGATAAACTTTCAATTTAAAAGTAATGTAATATCAAAACGAGAACGCTATAAGACGTTGCGGTTAGGCCCCTGGTTACGACTGGGAGATGCTTGGTCTTCATCTCACCTGATTTTCAAGTTATGATAAGGCCGAAGTTGGAAGCGCACTTCACCCGGAATCCTCAACAAATTGAGGAACGAGACCTCTAAAAACCGGAACACCAAAAATTAAGATTTGTTGTAATGGCGACAGATTTAGGTAAGGTGGTGGTAGCTAGCCAGGCGGACTTAAACAAAGTCAAAGTCAAAGTCAAATATTTTTATTCATTAAGATTTTTAGGATCATTTTGAAACGTCAAATATACCGCCTGTTCGGAATCGCGACCAGCACACAAGGAGAAAGGCAAGAACCTCGGGCTGATTAATTTTTTGATGATCCATTTAGGTACGGTGTTTATAATAATTTAATGACATTACAAGTGTTACCTACATCATAAAACTAAAAACTTAATATTATCTTAAGACATTGATTACTACATAACTATCTAATGGGCAGTTTCTTGACATTGAGAAATCACCATTTAACTGTCAACTGGTATAGCAACATCGGGCCACGCGTTCTTATCGTCGATATATTCACTTATTTTGTAGTAGGCTCTTTTATTTAAATTATTCTTTATATACAATTTGAATTTACGAGCAGAGAGTTTGGTGGCGCTTTGAGGAAGCTTATTATAGAATCGTACACAGTTTCCTAAGAATGAATTATTTACTTTTCCTAAGCGATACCTAGGTATGTCAAGTTTATTTTTATTTCTAGTATTAACACTGTGTACATCACTTCTTTTACCAAACTCATCAATGTTCCTGTGAGCGTGCATTAGGTTTTCATAAATATATTGGGAGCTGACTGTCATAATACCTATCTCTTTAAAACGTTCCCTGAGAGAGTCACGAGTTTTCAATTTATAAATTGCCCGTACAGCTCTCTTTTGCAGGATAAAAATGCTTTCAATATCTGCTGCATTTCCCCATAAAAATATGCCATAGGACATAACGTAGAAAAAGTAGAAGTCCTACCACCAACCAAACCAACCACAATATTGTATTCCCCTTGGGGATCGTGCTTACCCGTCGGAAAAAAAACTCAATGTAACTAACTCATTGACAAGAAAATCAGTAATGTAAAAACGCATGCATTTGGAAAAGCAAACATGAAACGTTCTAAAAATAACGAAGAGTTGCCTCTTATGCCGGGTTTCAATCTGCCGACGCTGCTGTTGCGTTTACCTATATAGATGTTTTTACTTGACTTGACACAGTTATAATCCGGTCCCGTCAGATCGGGACGGGAGGTATCCTCAAAGGTTTCCACAAGTAGGTATAGAAATAAATCTCATAATGTTAAATAATAATATATAAAAGTCATAAAAAATAATCTTGAACTTTTTTTTTTTTGTTTGAGAAATTACTAATACGACTTTTTATCATTATTTATGTAAGATTCAGAGGTCCTGGGTTAGATGCTCGACTCGATGTGAATATAATAATAATTTATTTATTGGACACAAAAACAGTGACAGTATAACATTATTATTGAATCCGGAGGGTCCTGAACTAGCCTTGGCTGTTTTTCTGGATCCAGGGCTCCTCCTTTTAAAGTTTATCACATGTGCCTTAAAAAACTATTATAGGAACTGAAAAAAAAGTAAAGCAAAGTAAAGTGAAAATAAAAAACCTACAATACAGATAATGTGAAAATGTAGTTATTACATTTATAATTTGAAGTCAACCTCGGAAAATATAAATGAATAATGCTATTCGACTCAAAAAAAATACGGTTATACATATAATCCAACATTATGTGACTAACGTGTTTATAGGTAGGTACTAGGTAGTACTATAGGTACGTTATCCTAAGGATAGTGCATTCAGTTGTTGAATCGTTGCTATCTTATATCAACCAAAATCATGATGAATACAGATCAGTGGAATACGTCCACCGTACACAAAACACAGTTGAATTTTGGGAATCATGTTTACATGATACATTTGGAACATCTGCTGCGGCGATCACGTGCGAGCTTACTGCATAGTTGCGCCGTTCTAAGATTTTTTGACAATTCATCGATTATCTTTACTCACAAGGCAAAAAAAAGGCCAATAAGCATAGGTATCTAGTTCTACAGTTTATTGAGGATTCCGGGTGAAGTGCGCTTCCACCTTTGGCCTTATCATAACTTGAAAAATCAGGTGAGATGGAGGCCAAAAAAAACACAAGGTCAAGCAGATCACCATCATACGATTATACGAGTAGAATCGGGCCCTGTTCGAGAACAGTTGAGTTACTATAGACCGTTTGTAACGTCCTTAGGTGACCAGACCCTTGCACATAGTTTAATGCATTGCATAAAAAAGTAGAAGTACAAATTCATTCCCGAATGAAACAAACATAATTCCAATGTAATGTTTACCGCGTTTTTACGAGGTAGGTACTCTGTACGCTTTTATTGGCAGGCTATATGTGTTTCACGCGAGGGCCCTTTGCATACGAGCAGACATCCAGTTATTGAATATGCAAAAGTCAACAAGTTGACGGTTTTAGGGTTCCGTTGCCAAAGGGTGCCAACGGTACCCTATTACTAAGCTTCGCTATCTGTCTTTTCGTCTGTCTGACGGCGGGCTGTATCATGAACAGGAATACGTAGACAGTTGAATTTTTCGGTGTTTTTGAAACTTTCACGGTGGGAACACATTGTTTTATATTATTTTACGTGTATTTATCTGGGTTGCACCAACCTTGGTCGCGGGCTGACGTTAGTCAGAAAAAAACCTACTAAAAAACCTGTAAAACAAGATAAAGTTATGTTTCATAATGAAAGATTGACCATTACATACAAGAAACGTGATTTTTGTCTTGATATGTGGGTCGGAACACTCGGTGTGCGTTTTCATACTTGGCCGGTTTTATTTATTGTTTATCGAAGAGATACAGCCGTAAAGTGAATTCACAATCGACCGTAGTCTTTTGAAAAACAACCCAAATTTTCGATCTTTATTCACTTTTTTTTTCTTGTGGAAATCTTTGAGGATACCTCCCGATCTGAAGGGCCGAGCGGTTATGCCAGGCTTACTGGCTAAAACCACAAGCGAATATTTACTGAGGCTGTACACTTAAGCATTCATCCATGGCCCGGTTTTCGATAGCTCGTTAAAAATAACTTTTTATACCAAGATTTTTTTCTATTTATTTGATTCTTTATTTTCTTTTAACCGCCTCTGTGGTGTAGTGGTTCGTCCACCGGTGTCAGATCCAGGTCCCGGGTTCGATCCCCAAGGGGAGTACAATATTGTGCTTGGTTTAGTTGGTGGTAGTACTTTAAGTCCGCCTGGCTAGCTACCACCATCTTACCTAATTCTGTCGCCATAACAACAATTCTAAAAATGGTTGTGTTCCGTCATTTAGAGGTAAGATAGCCAGTTCCTCAGTTTATTGAGGATTCCGGGTGAAGTGCGCTTTTGCACCTCCGGCCTTATCATAACTTGAAAATCAGGTGAGATGGAGGCCAAACAAATCACCGTCGTACAATAAATAAAACAAAAAAAAAAAAACTTAAAATACCTAACTTATTTTCAGCACCTTGATGCTACAAGACACTATTGTAAATGGTAAATGATTCAAAGGAAGGAGATACATTTTGTTAATGTCTAGTGGATTCTGTTCCGCAACATATTGAGAAGAAAACTACACAGCAGCGTGAGATACCGAACTCGTACAGATTCTCATCAGATGCGATCCTGTAATGTTGTAACATTTTATCTTTATGTCAATAGAGAAGCTCGGAGCTCGCCCGTCGAAGGTGGGTGTAACATTAACGTCCCGAATTGAGTCTCAAATAAAATAGGTTACGGGAGGCGCGTCAGTGCGCAAACTCGGCAAAAAGCCATTCGTCGGACGTTACCAGTATTTTTGTTAGTAATTTGTTCCTTCATGGTTATTTACATCCTGTTACTCGCGTGCTTTATATGAATCTAGTGAAATATATATTAACCTTGCAATCTCGATCTTGTAATATATTTCATTAGATCTCTGGTATCAATTATTCGATATAAATAATTGAAATGAGACCGTAGTTAAAAAAATGAACGGTTTGTTCTATATAATATGTATATTAAGTTATTATGTTACTTACAGCACTGGTTTAGAGTAAGTATCTGTTATGGTGTTGTGATTGGTTTTAAATAAATAAATATTTATAAATATTACAGGACAATAATTACACACAGGCAATATTGTCTCAAACTTAGTAAAGCTTATAAGATAGGAGCTAGATTACGAATACATACTTTTTCTTTTGTTAATACATACTTACCATACGATACAACAACCCAAATACAGAACAAACATAAATATTAATAACACAAATATTTGTCCTGGGTGGGAATCGAATCCATAACGTACAGCTCAGAAGGCAGAGCTACTACCAACTGGAGCTGTGAGGCTTATTAATCAGCAGAAGTGTTCCTTCATATGCAATTCATACAATTTACTATTTTAATTATCTTCCTGTCGCAATAGGACAGGGAACAAAAAGCTTTTCATATCAAAATGTTGATCAAAGCTTTGAGTAGTGGGAAACCGAGTTTCCTGCGGTTTCAATATAAAATGACTATTATTTATTGGATCTTGCGTTATTTTGTATGCCACTGATTTGCGTGGTACATTTTCAATAAACTGATTAGATCAAGCATTTTTGTTAAATTGACCTAATTATACTTACAAAAGAGCTGTGCGGCCTAGTGGGTATGGGCCAACCTTCCGACTAGCATGAGTTCAAATCGATGAGCTTTTCGGAAGTTTATGTGCATTTATGCACATTGCATGCCGAGCAATTTGTAGTTTGTAGTTGTCCTGAAGTATTTACTTCACACATAATTTCACACAGTGCCATCTAGCCTGAAACTAAGCAAAGCTTGTAATAGCGGAACAAGATTACGGATAAAATACTTTTTTTTTGTAAACACATACTTAACACCCAAACGCAGAACAAGCACCTATATTCATCACACAATTGGTTGTTCCGGGTGGGAATCGACAACCTAAAGCGCAGGAGGCAGTGCTGTTAGTCTTATTAAGATTCCACCTCTCCAACACAGCCCATGGATGTCGTAAAAGCCGACTAAAGGATTTCACTAGAAGAAGAACAGGAGCTTCTTTCTACGTATTATCTGCACCTTTATTGCGACCACAAATCCGCTTGCCAAGCGTGGTGGTGATGGCAAACCCTCCAGCTTTGGAGGAGGCTCTGTACAGCAGCGGACACTAATGGGCTATATGATATTATGTGCGTATTTGATACATGCACATTCTGTGACGGTCAAGGTCACACCGTGAGGAAACCGGCATGTAATTAGGACCAAAAATGTGAATAGCTTGTGTCTCTGGCTAGTATTACCTATGCGACGGTGGGTTTGAAACCTGTCACGTGTTAAATACTTGCTACTTGCAAACCGTGGGCATATGTCGAACGTAAGTTTGGACGTGCCTCTGACGGACTCGTAATACTCGAAATGGAAAAAGTCGTGAATCTGTTTTTTTATCCCTACACCTCGCCGACCTGACGTTGAAGACCACTTGTCTTTAATAATCCTATCATAATCAGATTGCTTATCGATCACCAACTGGTTTGATTCAATAGATACAATGGTCGCGAGCATATATGCCTCTACATATATGTATTCATAAGCGCTTTGGTATCGGGGACATCAACGATATCCAGCCAATTGGACTGAAACGAATTGGATCGCCCTCAATTTGTCGTAGAACAATTCTCTTCCGCTGCATTCTGTTTTACTATTTCAGCTCAACGATTCATATTTCAGATTGAAATTTTACAGTTTTCTAGGTCGCGTTTGAGGTCAGCAAAAAGGGGATGAAGATTTATGTTATACTGTCCGGCTCTTCACGAGTACATTACATCTAATGGATCTAAATGTACACTGGATATTTTGTCCTGGTGGATGCTTAGTTTGACTCAGTTCGCCTTATCTTAAGACAATTCCTCTAAAAAATCCTCGACTCGATCTTTGTCGAACATGCCACGAAACCACCCTCGAATTAGCATCTTTAGTCATACATTTTGGTATTTTCTCCTCGACTCGACTGAGGTATAGTCGAGGTCGAGTCGTGGCATTGCGACTTGGTAAAATTTGCTTGTGACACTTGCTCTTTCATTGAATTCCGGAAATTTTATAATTTGACCCGATTTTAAAGCTAATCTCCTTGAAATTTAAAGAAGTTAATTTGTTTTCAATAAGCCGCGGCAGTAATAAGTGCACGACCGTGTCTTCCCTAAAGCTGTACCGATTAGAAAACTCCATCGTCATATACTTTAAAATAATTTAACAAAGCCACCTTACAACAAAATAAACTACGCGGAATTGACAGATGATTACTTTTCCCCGAATGAGGAAGTTTTTCGAGGAACGTTCGAGTCTAGGAAAAAGTTGAACCAAGCATACCAAAACGCGTGTTGGAGGCGGATTCGAGTCGAGAGAATGTCTGAAAAACGACTTAAGATATGGCGGTATGACTGTCGGACATGTATATTGTTCATTGGAACTAAACCCCGCTGTTTTAAGCTCTTCTTTATTTATTCAACAATTAAAATAGTGTCTGGCTTTCACATGGCAGTATAATTAATTACGAAGGCAACTCATTATCAACCTCTTTGTTATGTAGAGATACAGCAAATTAAATGCAATAACCGAGTGTAGGTGTATTGTATAGTATTTTTTGTGATCTTCAGCTTTTCCCAGTGTTTTTCAAGGCAGTTAGGTTTCCAAGGTTTGATAAACAAAGCGTTACGCTTACGACTGATACGTAACAAACATACCTATAACATTAACGTGTGGAGGGTAGAGTCAACTTTAGGTATGAAATCTCTTTCCTGTGACCTTGTTTAAGCGTTTTGTCGTGCTGGTATAAAACGTTTTTATTTGGTGTTTACGGGAAGGCAAGCGCTGAGCTATAGGGCGGAGACGAATATGCTCTTAACATGAACAAAAACCTAGAATAGTGATGAAATACTTGTAGCCTTTTCCTGTACGTCTCTACCTATCAAAACTTGCGTTGGGCTATCTTTTCCTGTGTGTTAGGTGTTGTATTGTATGATAAGTATGTATTTACAAAAGTACCCTTGAACTAGTTCCCATATTAAAAGCTTAGTTTGGGCGTGATGGCTCTGTGTTAAATTAATTTCTTTATTCGTTTTGTAATAATATGGGTTTTTTTTTTGTATACTTTAAAGACGATGTTGTGTCGAATGTTCAAGACTGGAAGTATCGATAACAAAGAGGGGTTGGTCAGAAACCTCTTAGCACTGGATATTGGAACACTGTGCAGAAGTGCAGAACCAGTACAGTTTACACAATGAACATAATTGATGTTCCGTGTCTGAACTGTTTTGTACTCATCTCATCTCTGGAAAGCTCATTCCAGCGCCATACCTGTTCAATGGATTCGTATACGTATATTATTTTCATTATCATGTGAATGCCACGACTTGATACGATTTTGTTGATCAATGATATTGATATATTGCACCGTATTCATCCTTTATCGACCGTGAAAATGTAATGTATGATTTATGAACCCTTACTAAGTTTACGTCACGTTCCGTATCTTTTTTGGGCTAAAAGCCAAACAAACATTATTGTTTTCATTTGAGTCACCTTACAGCTCGTCGAGAATAGTTTGTCGGTTATGTTTCTCATTAATCAGCTTTTATAATATTCCGTGGAATTGATTTGATTTTATTGTATCGGAAATAAACACAGAAGAGTTCTCTGAATTTTCCGTTTTAGAAAATGAAACGCTTAATATGTGAACATGGTAAATTCTCCAAACATTTTTTCTTCTCACGCGTTGGAATTTTAATAGAATCGGATGTTTTTGAACCGTGTTTAGATGTTGCAAAATGACGATACGCTTATATTTCGATCCTCCAATCCGACTGCACTTGGATTATTCCTTGAAGTCTTTGGGTTGAATTATCTTTTACGAGCTTCGTCTAGTATAAGGCGGCGCCGCTTCGTCTGACTTGTCGCTAAAGCCAGCAAAACTAGCAAATAACACTACTGGGAATAGTTTTTCTCTCACTGCACGTCTAAAACTTGACTTCTATGAATATACTCTATTCCATTATCACGTTTGCGGGCTCTGGAGGCTTGCGAGTCCTTAGAAGCCTCGCTATTATGTTGTGTAGGAGCGCTCTGCCTAATTCCTTTTGGGGGTTTCATGTTATGCTGATGACTTTCAACCTCAAATTCTCGTATTGCGTTCGTAGTTTGCATCTTATAAATGAAATGCTTGGTAAACCTTTTCACGACAAAACGATGAGAACCGCGTGGGACCGGATGAGTGGCGTTTGAGAAAGGAGGCCTTTTACACCCAGAGCAGCTGGGGCGGGCTGATGGTCATGCTGATTTATGTTTCCCTTGTAATCGCAACGATTGAATGTTTTGCCAGCAGTCAATAAGCGGTGAGTTTATTTACAAACACCAGCACCGTACCCAAGCCATGGCAGTATGCAGTTAAATATTTCCGTTCGTCGTAACAAATCAGCATTTCGTATGTTTACTGCTATGATATTTTCGCATTCTGCTCCGGGCTATATTTGCCGTTGTTCGAATTCAATACATAATGTACATTGAGATTGGTTACTTGTGGAATCAATACATTATAATGCAAGTAATAGGAAAACAGCATGCTGAGTCTCTCTAGCACGATTCGGCATACGTTAGCAGGAAAAAAGTAACAGACACGACATTTTCCCCGTCGAGGATTCACCTGTGATCCCTACTCAGAGCGGGATCTTATGAGGATCACCTTCTAGAGAGTAGTCAGAGGCACGTCTTAACTTACGTTTGGCACATGCCCACGGTTTGCAAGTAGCTAGCATTCAAGCAGTGAGGTTCAAAATAGGTGAGTTACTAACATTAAGTTCCTCCAGTATCGACCATGCATCTAGATAGATGTGATACCGAAATAATTAATAGCTACTTCCGAATGCTATTTGCGGCACCATCCTATGTATTAATTCACGATTGCTAGCGACATGGCGTCATCTCTAGGTATGTTCAAGCTTTAAACACCGTGTGCTATTTGTAGGTGTACTAAATTCAGTCTTGGAGCCTTTAAGTCTAAAGTAAAGCCACGCCTTTGCTTGTTTTCAACGTAGTTGATGGTCGAACTAGTAGCTATCCACCAACTTTTAAAATGAAAATTGATTGGTAATTTAATTGACCAAGCGAGCGAAGCGTCTCAGTTTCGAGATTGGCCAAAAATGTGTTTGTCCGCTGTCTGTCGTTCGGTTTGTTCTCGCCTACAGGTCGCATTTTTCAACCAATTTTGATGAACATTGGCGCACATGTTCCTTGATTTATTCAAATTGATTAATCGATCGCGATTTTTGATCGGGGGGAAAAGAGGGGATGTTTGCTGTAGCGTTATTTATCAACGGATTTAAATTAAATTTGAAAGACACAAGATGTGAAAAAAAAACCAATAAGGGCGAGTGGAGGGGAAAAGGGGAGAAGTTTGCTGTAGGTTTTTTTTTTTTTCGGAAAATGTATACCTACGTTTACAAATCAGAACTCTAACTCTACTAATCAGACTCAAAAGTCTACGTAGTATGCCTATGCTAAGTTTTTTATTTTTCTTATTAAGTTGTGTACAATAGAGAATTATATATTCCCATTTCTACTGTGCTAAATGGGACGACTCCCTGCACCCTACACTCAAAGTGAAAGTCAAAATTTATTTATTCATTAAGATTTTTTAGGATCATTTTGAAACGTCAAATCTACCCCTGTTCGGAATTGCGACCAGCACACAAGGAGAAAGGCAAGAACCTCGGGCTAGTTCATTTTTTGATGATCCATTCAACATTAAAATACACAATTTTAAATTATATTCTATGTAGATACATCATAAACCTAAATACTTAATCTTAAAACATTTTTTATCATCTGTCTACCTAATGGGCAGTTTTTTAAGATTGAGAAATCACCATTTTGCTGTCAACTGGTATAGTAACATCGGGCCACGCGTCCTTATCGTCGATATAATCACTAATGTTGCACTTTTGATAAAATTATTCTTTATATACAATTTGAATTTACGAGCAGAGAGTTTGGTGGCGCTTTGAAGAAGCTTATTATAGAATCTCACACAGTTTCCTAAGAATGAATTATTTACTTTTCGCGATACCTGTGTACATCACTTCTTTTACTAAAGTCAGCAATGTTTCTGTGAGCGTGCATTAGATTTTCATAAATGTATTGGGAGCTGACTGTAAGAATACCAATCTCTTTAAAACGTTCCCTGAGGGAGTCACGAGTTTTCGTAGAATAAAAATGCTTTCGATATCTGCTGCATTTCTCCATAAAAATATGTCATAGGACATAACGCTGTGAAAGTAACTAAAATAAACTAACCTCGCCGTGGTTTCATCAGTAAGATGCCTTATGGTACGTACTTAAGATGCCTTATGGTACGTACTACGTAAGCTGCCGAGCTTAGCCTGCTAGCTAATGTATTAATATGAATACCCCATTGCAACTTTGCATCGATATTTAAACCCAAGAAAGTAGTTGCTTCCATAAAGTTAAGTATTTCCCCGTTTAAGATAATGTTAGCATTGCTGACTTGAACACTAGGCAAGGTGAATCTAATGCATTTGGTTTTTTTCTCATTTAATAAGAGGCTATTTACCGTAAACCAATCAAGAACTCTAGCTAGAGAAGCATTTACACAATCATAATTATCTTTAGCCCTATCAACTCTAAATATTAATGAAGTATCGTCTGCAAACAATACAATATCACATAAATCCCCTACTGTGTAGGGGATTTATGATGGTAGATCATTGACATCCGATCCTCGTGGTACACCTATGTTAGTGGATGTTCCCGAAGATCTGCTACCGTTGATATCCACTTTTTGAATGCGATTCGATAGGTAACTATGCATGAGGTTTATTGCCTGATTCTGGATACCGTAGTGTTTAAGCTTTGAGATCAGGGTGTCATGATTTACGCAGTCAAAAGCCTTAGATAGATCACAGAATACTCCAATGGCATCCTGTTTTCCCTCCCAGGCTTCAAAGACGTACTTCAACAGCATAGCACCAGCGTCGGTCGTTGAACGGCCTTTAGTCAACCCAAATTGTTTTTCATCTGATCAAGAATCAGTTTTTCAAATAATTGACTACATGCAGGCAGAATTGATATTGGTCGATAGTTTTCTGGATCCTTTTCATTTCCAGACTTGAATAAAGGAATCTCTCACTCTAACTTAATATGAATATGCTTAAAAACGCAACTGTCCAGGGCCCTGATTCCACTAAGCCAATCGCTTCACAATGACAATGGTATCATCGCAGAATTGCCAATATGATACCATTGCCATAGTGAAGCAATGGGCCCCTAGTTTTAGTAATAACTAGTAGTTAGCCCCGAACTGATGATGTCTGGTTTGTGACGAAGATTATTTATCAAATAAAACGTAATTATCAAACGATAAAAGTATGATTTCAATACATAACTTACCTTAAGTGCTCGAGGCTCTCTCTTGTTGCTAATTTAATATAATATCCTTACTAACATGTTGAAGGTTCTCTCAAAACCGTTACCTTAGTAGTCGTGGTTGAAAAATAGCCTACGGGTGTCGTAAAGTCAACCAAAAAGCTTATTTCTGTGTGTTAACAAAACTTTAACTAGGAGCAGCAATCTGTCTCCCAAGCGTGATGATTATGGCAAAACCTTACAGTTATAGAGGAAGTTCTTTTCACATTGTGGTTGACAATAATTTACTGTTGATATGGAATATGGGCAATCAAAACACTTTCATGACACCCCAAAAGAATTACTTGGATTTTATCGACACCCTGCCTAAGGAGTAAATAACAAAAAATAAATAAACCAGTTTCACTGAGATTCCGAATACCCTTTACTATCTAAGAAGACCTGATAATCATCCTTTGCCCCCTTCATCTTAAAATCCACCCCTAATAAGGGCAAAAATAAACTTATTTTAAAATCTGCAGTCTCAACCCTTAATTTAAATACAGGGGTGGTTTCAGCAAATCAAAAGAAAGTTAATTGTAAAAAAAGTCCCCCTTTAAAACTCCCTTTAACAGTCTATCCTACAAGACATACCAAGCGTTTATCCCCTTGATGCACCCTGTTGTTACGAAAACCACCATATTTAAAAATAAAATATGTTTTATGAATATGCTGCCGATACTCTTTCAAATGACACCCTACAAGCCAAAAATATTCTTGTCTCATTTAACACCCTTACTTCTCAAAAACTACCCCAGTGTAAAAAAAAACGATTGATGAGTATTATAATAATATCTGCATTTTCATATATTTTATTAATCGGATCAGACATTCAAAAGATATGGGCGATAAATTTTATTTCGTTTCACACCAATATCTCAAAAAATACCCGACTTATCAAAAATCCCCTGCGCAATCAAATTCTATTTACGTTATCTCTATTCAGTTTAAATTACATGAAAATCGGATAATCCGTTCGAGAGTTTTGCCGTCACAAACATTTTTTAAGGTATATATTACTATGGGCCGTAGACTAAGTTAAAATAAAATCTGTAATTTATCTATTATTGCCTGAAATCAAATTTTATTATTATTTAATAATAAATTATTATTGCCACATACATACTTACATACAGTGCTGGATTTCCCAACTTAGCTCAGAGGTCTCCTTCGCTTCGCTCACTCGATCAAATATCATCATCATCGTATATACTATATATACTCGTATTTTAGTTTTAAGGTATATATTTTATGGGTCCTAGAATTTGTATTTAACATCATGTACTATTCTTATGTTACCTGAATTAAACGTTTATTATTATTATATACTCGTATATTCTTTATGACTACACTGATAACGATAATTGATATTTCGTCATCCTTTTAAAAAGATATTTTGACGCAGACCGCGTCTTCGTATACCTACTGCGCAATCAAATTCTATTTACGTTATCTCTATTCAGTTTAAATTACATGAAAATCAAATAATCCGTTCGAGAGATATGCCGTCACAAACATTTTTTAAGGTATATATTACTATGGGCCGTAGACTAAGTTAAAATAAAATCTGTAATTTATCTATTATTGCCTGAAATAAATTTTTATTACTGTTTAATAATAAATTATCATTGCCACATACATACTTACATACAGTGCTGGATTTCCCAACTTAGCTCGGAGATCTCGTTCGCTTCGCTCACTCGATCAAATATCATCATCATCGTATATACTCGTATATACGATTCTTTATGAATGCACTGTTAACGATAATTGATATTTCATCATCCTTTTAAAAAGATATTTTGACGCAAACCGCGTCTTTTTATACCTACTCGGATCGTTACTTGAACCCCGGGTACACAACTGTATTTGAACTTTGACCTGGTTTAGAATTTGATTTTGATCGATATCCTGTCTAGCTTTTTGCAATAGCAGTTTAGTTAGACGATTTTGATTTATAGCTGGGGCAGCGGTTGCAGTCAGTCTGATAAATATGTGAATAAAATTGTGATAAATCGTCATCCCGTGGAGATTTCTTCAAATGATTTCTTAGTGCGCGCCCCCACGCAACAAAGAACCCTGAATACCTTATTTCAAATCTCTCAGGGTCTCTGGTTTGGTGCATTAATTGTTAGTCAGTCAGCTACTCGATAGTTTTATAGGTTATATATTATTTTATATTTATATTATATAGTTGTGTGTGTGTGCCGCCGATTTATGTCGGCTTTTTTTGTGGGTAATGTAGTTAATAATGAACATTTGCTAGCACACCTGGGAGCAGCAACTTGTTATGGTGATTGTAATTGCCTGCAGCCTACGTCAACTTGTCGGTTGCTCAGGAGTAACAAAAGCTTTATTGATCATTGATACTACTACTACGGAGTGTCTAGCGCATAGTTTTCTACTTGTTCTATACCTACTCGAACGCGTTTGCGTTTACCACGATTTGTATGAAAAATAATAGCAATATCACCTTATCAGTTTCATTTTAGATTCTGGAATCTTCTCCAAAATAAAACCTATCCAACGACTTATCTCAGGCCGTGGATCTCATCGAAGGATGGCTCGCCAGTATTACGAAGGCATTATTTTGTAACTTCAGAGTTCATCATCATCACAGCCCGTTAGGGTGCAACTGCTGGACTGAGCCTCCCCCAAAGCGAAAGGTTTTTTTCTCCCATATATACAACGCTTGGCAGGTGGATTGGTGATCTCCGTAAAGGTGTAGATAATACACAGAAGAAAGCTCTTCTGCTGGTGAGATTTCTTAGTTTGTAATAGCAATACGTTAGCTAAATACCTACAACGCGAAATCAGTTTCGAATTTCGATATTAGGATCCTCTTAGTAAAACACTTTTTCCCTTTACCAGATGGATTGCCCCTTTAATAAACACATTATCCGTTTACTAGGTGGATTGCCCCTTTAATAAACACATTTTCCGTTTAACAGGTGGATTGCCCCTTCATTGTATGCATGACGTACGCGTTCCACACGACGGACAAACTCTGTTTTATCCTGGATCTAATGAACGGCGGTGACTTGCACTACCATCTCTCCCAACATGGAGTCTTCAACGAGGCTGAGATGAAGTTCTATGCCGCTGAAGTTATACTTGGTAAGCTGATTTTTTTCTACCCACGTCTGTTAGCCGCCATTTTGGCTCAATTTACACCGGCGAAGGTAAGCGATTTTTCAGAATTGTACAACTGCTTAGGCGAGAATGGTCAAATGGAACTAACTTAGACTTAACTTACTTTTTGACAAGTCTATATAAAATAATGAAAAATATTATCTGATAAACAATGAAATTTTGTAGGTGAAAATGAATGTTGACCTATTATATTCGTATATATTAGTAGACTACTTGATACATTTACTTGAAACGATTATGAGAGTTGACAACGGCAAGCTGTAGGTGGCGCATGCGTATCGTAAAAACCTTTTGATAATTCTTATTCTGAGATCGCGTTGCTGATATGTAGGTAGGTAATGTGACCATATGACGGTACCTTTTTGACTCGTGACTGCTTCCATTGGAAAAAGAGGAAACGTCTAATGACAGGGCCTTAAAGAAAGGGATGATATTCCCTAGAATTCGTACGCATCCATTTCACTCACTCACGCGCTAGTCCGCACGATTGGCCAGTGTAAGCTCTTTATACAATTGTATCTACTGAGCTGACTGACTGACTGACTGGTGGACAGACATCGCACAGCGGAAACATCCACCATGTTGCAACATGATATATAGCATTGCAGTACCTTTTACAGTGAAAGAGAGCAGTAAAAAAGTATTTTTGTAATTTATTTTTAAAGATCTACGCTCTGAAGGTGAATCCTCCAAAGGGAAAAAAGTTAGATGTATCGAAAATGGTGTTTAGAACTTCTGTTTTTCAAATAATTTGATTTAAGTCAGAACGTTGTTTTTAAATTCGTCCCTATAGAGAGTTGTTATGAAAAATTATGATTTTATGGTTTGAAAGTTTGTGAAGCTCTTATTTATAATACAAGTTATTTCTATCAGCATTTTTGGATAGATACTTATCTCTTATGAAAAACGGTGTACGAATTTAAAATATTTGAAGGTACAAATAAGAAATTCGGTTTGGGTTTCACAATTATTCTGTTTAGAATCAGCATTTCTTGAAATTTATTCTCATAGAAGGTAAAATTAGGGGTGTAAATTTAAATTTAAGTTTTTTATTTCAGAAGGAATATGGATCTTGGTGTTGAGCCTAGGATTATGTTTACAAAATAACATATTATAGTTGTATCAGCGTTGTAAGATTGTGCTTTTAAAATAAGGGACGAATGTTTGTAAGAATTTGATAAGTCGAGTTATTACTTGAAATTATGCCGAAGAGAGGTCCCACGTTCCATTCCCAGGGGGAGCAATATTGTACTTGGTTTGGTTGGTGGTAGGACTTTGTTTAAGTCCGCCTGGCTAGCTACCACCATCTTACCTAATTCTGTCGCCATAATAACAATTACTAAATTGTTGTGTTCCGGCATTTAGAGGTGAGATAGCCAGTTCCTCAAACTGTTGAGGATTTCGGGTGAAGTGCGCTTTCACCTTCGACCTTATCTTAACTTGAAAATCAGGTGAGATGAAGGCCAAGCACTTCCCCGTAGATTAATAAAAAAAAAACCACTGGGTACATTGGCTTGTACTGTAATTAAATGTCAATTGTGTTACAAACTAGAAATCTTATTTATCTCTGAAGTGAGTCTCATCCCTCCGTAATACAAAAAATAAATAAATATTGATTGAATGATTGATTGATACTTGCCCTGCCTATACCACGCTAGTCGATTTATTTACAATCACGTATCTGTATATGTTTATTGATTACAAAGGTTCGTTTCTCATACAAGACGACCTGAAGAGATTCTATCGCCACTATCATGGGTTGTCATGAACTCACCAGCTACTTGCTCCAGGGCTGGACCACATGCACAAGCGACACATAGTGTACCGGGACCTGAAGCCGGCCAACATTCTGCTCGACGAGCACGGCCACGTTCGGATATCCGATCTGGGGCTGGCTTGCGACTTTTCTAAGAAGAAACCTCACGCTAGCGTGTGAGTATACCTTGCAGCGTGCCATGTAATGTTATCCAGACAAGCTCATATTGTCGTTTACATCTTTATACGCACGATATCTTTGACATAATCCCTCCATCCCCTTTCCAATACCGGTATAGTACACGTACTGCAGGCTACAACCCGTACCTTGCAGTTTTTCTTTCTTTCTTTTTCTTTTACCTTGTAAGTGTTCTATTGTGGTCTAGTAGTATATTGTCAAATAGTCAGATCCAGAGGTTCCGGGTTCGATCCCCAGCGGGAGTACAATATTGTGCTTGGATTGGTTGGTGGCTTATAGAGTAATATAACCAGGTCCTCAGTTTATGGAGGATTCCGGTGAAGTGCGTTTCCATCTTCGGCCTTATCATAACCTAAAAAAATCAGGTGAGATGAAAGCCAAGCACTTCCCCATAGAACAATAAAACATTCTTTATTAAATTATTATTTAGACTGGTAAGGAATGGAAGATCTTGGAGTATTCAAGTCCAGAGCGAAACGTTCCCTTTAGAAAAGCGTACATCTTAGCCCACATCTTTACTTGTTTTTCAAGTAAGCTGGTGGTTAAACGCTTGATTATCACCAAATTAGGTTTCCCTCGCAAATCTGTTGGTAGCTCCGCCTTCTGTGCCGTAGGTGTAATAACATATTACAAGCTTTGTTTAAATTGAGGCTGGTACTGTGTGAAATGAATGTTCTGTAATATCTATACCAGTAGTACAACTGTAGTCTGACCTTTTTTTAGTTGTAAATAGATCTACAAGTTTGTATTAAGTTCCAACTGTAATGTATCTGGGTAAGCTTGAGGATCACGACATAAGTACTTGTAGTAACGGCGCCGTCCATCTGGTTCCAGTGGAACTCACGGCTACATGGCGCCCGAGGTCCTCTCCAAAGGCACCGGGTACGATTCGTCCGCCGACTGGTTCAGCTTCGGCTGCATGCTGTACAAGCTGCTGAAGGGACACTCCCCCTTCCGCCAGCACAAGACCAAGGACAAGCACGAGATCGACCGGATGACGCTCACTATGGTAAATGTCATTCATGTATGTATCGGCCGGGTGGACTTGGGTGCTTTTACTATGACGGACCGCCGCCGGCCGCCCCGTGTCGGCTTGCTTGGTGCTATTGTCGATGCGACCATTTTATTTATTATCATTGATTTTGTCTGTGTCGACTTACGTCATATTAATTTTCATTCAGTAAGATATTTTGGTCATTTCAATAGGAAAATTGATTGAGGCGACACGTGACCCAAGGGCTGGCTTTTATTTAGGCCAGCGAATTAGCATAGCTATTCAGCAGGCAATGCAGCCAGTGTCTTGGGCACGCTTCCGTCTGGTACTGGTCTGGAACAGTTGAGTTACCTATAGTCCTTAATAACGGTTCTTAGGTAATCTGACTGATTTCTTTGTACATAGTTAGTTTAATTGTACTTTTTATTGAATAAATGTTATGGTAAAAAAATATATAGGAAAATAAATTACGATGTCACACATTTTACGTCATATTAATTTTCATTCAGTAAGATATTTTGGTCATTTCAAAAGGAAGAGAAATTATGATGTCACACATTTTATGTCATATTAATTTTCATTCAGTAAGATATTTTGGTCATTTCAAAAGGAAAAGAAATTATGATGTCACACAACATTTTACGTCATATTAATTTTCATTCAGTAAGATATTTTGGTCATTTCAAAAGGAAAAGAAATTATGATGTTACACATTTTACGTCATATTAATTTTCATTCAGTAAGATATTTTGGTTATTTCAAAAGGAAAAGAATAGAATTATGATGTCACACATTTTTATATAAAGACCTACCTACTATCATGGATAGGTATTTTCATAGTTTTTTTTTGTAGTTTTACAGGAACTTAATACAAATTACAATGATTGCCTCACTAGGCTGGGCCTGTATATAGGATATCGGTATTATTAGTATTTAGTATTTGTATGGCTGTGCTGTGGTACAATATTACCAACCCTTTTGGCTCATGGGTATTGTACAAGGCGTATTATGTCGAACGGAAAATGTACAGCAGCGTTTTCTGTTGAGCAATCTCATTTCTGCTATATTCAACCCGCCTGACAAGCGAGGTAATTATGCTAAAATTCATGGACAATTATGCGCTATTTATGTGATGTTATAATAAATATACATATAGTTATCATTCGTAATGTAATTAAAACCAATCAGTCGGCGAAACCGAGATAAAGCTAATGTTTGTTCGTTTGACTGTCGACAGCTATAATAGTCATTCATATTCATACACGCTGCATTCAATTTCATGGATACCGTCATCATCATCATCTACATCACTGTTATTAAGTAAGTTACTCAACCATCATAAAAACACGTTTCACTCAGAGCTCTTTAGTCGATTATCTGCTTAGTATTAAATAAGGTATATCTTTCAGCTCGGTAATAGCTCGGCTTATCGTTACTTATAAGTAGAAAGACAATAGTCACCCACATGTTCGCAAGTTCTAAAGCCGTCTTGTATTTAATGCAAATGCTTTTACTAGTGATTTTTTGTACTATAGTACTACGGTTGCACAATCAAAACAGTCTCTATATACTTCATAAAGATGCAAATCCATTGAAGCAGAAACGTGAAGCGAACAATGACAGATATTTATCCAAGTTTGTTTAACCGCCTCTGTGGTCTAGTGGTTCAACCCACCGATTTCAGATCCAGAGGTCCCGGGTTCGATCCCCAGGAGTACCAATATATTGTGCTTGGTTTGGTTGGTGGTAGGACTTTTTAGTTTTTTTACTAGTTTTTTTTTTATTATAATCCATTACAATAGCTTATAATTATTTAATACTAATTACAATTTATTCAATGGAGCAAATTCATTTTTTTAAAGCCAGGCTTTCTTATCTTCTAGGTAATCTGAAATTTTATAATAAGCTTTCCTGGATAGCTTTTGCTTTACAACATTTTTGAATTTGTTATTTGACAAGCTTAGCATATCACTTGGTAATTTATTATAAAAGCGTAAAGTTTGCCGTATGAATGATTAATTAACCTTATGGAGCCTAGTTGTGGGAACAGCGTGTTTATTCTTATTTCTAGTATTATAATTATGTTTATCACAGTTTTTATCAAATAAGCTTATGTTTTTACACGCGTACATAATATTTTCATATATATACTGGCAGGGCATAGTCAATATATTTATTTCTTTAAACTTGCCTCTAAATGAATCTCTGGGACCCATGTTGTAAACAGCCCTCTTCTGCAAAACGAATATGGTGTCTATATCTGCAGCACTTCCCCATTACATCTAGATTACAACACAACTGAAAAGCTCCTACGCGTCATTTCATAATCCACTACTTGCTCTGAACTACCTTTACTTATTATATAATCGCACACTATATTTTACTATATTCCAACACACTAGACTTATTTATAATACACGACACTATACGTATTTGCACTGCACTTCTTAATTAACACTACACTACACAATACTATACTACATTACCCTACACTATATTACATTGCATTACATTACACCTCACTACACAACTTAGATAACTACAACTAAAAAATGGGATTAGAACTTACCTTTTAAATGCAACACTAGTTAGAGAACTAGCTTTTGCAAACTCAGGGTATCCTATCGCAAGAGCTAGCAAAGCCTTAATATTAAAATTAGGGCAATGTTTACTATAATATAAATTAATTGAAATTATGACAGATCTATGTGCATTGTACCTGTACCTGTATTGTATAGTACCTGGTACTATTTATATGTAAATAATCGGGATTGTGCAATCGTATTGCTCACGGGGTACCACGGGACGTCTGTCGTATTACAAAGCACCCAATTAGTCCACCTTCAAGCTTGGAATGACATTATATTGCTAATTATTTTAAGTTTTCCTTTTCAGTTTATACTTAAGTTGGCATGGCTGGTGTACATTTCTGCGTTTAAAGCAGATTTTTTGTTTCACGCCTTTGCTTTTATCACGCTGCCATGTACAACATGAAAATGATTGACTGGCCATGTTATGCGATGTTATGATGAAATAAGCCAGAATGAAGCAGATATTACATCGGATCTCTTGCCATGTCATTTTGGAGTATGATAAATTCTCGCACAAGTTTTCGTAAGAGCTCATTACTGCACGATACGAACCCACGACCCAAAAGTACGAAAAGTTGATGCCACTCGGCGCACATGTAAGTGTATGAAATGGGTAAGCTATTCGACGCTGGCGAGGACAAAGTCTACGATGGAGCGATATTTCCCATAGAACCCATTAAAAGCACAGGCTCTCCACCGATGAAGCACAGCGAGCTGCTCGGCACCAGACTTCGCAAGGAAGGTCGCAATCCAGCAGGATCGTTACAGTTACTAGATAAAACAGTTGTAGCCAATGTCTAAGGTCCGGCTCCGGACCTTAGACATTGGCTACAAATAATTTCAGATTTATGGGGTAAACCATTAGGTAGATTTTTTAATTATATTTAATTTGTTTCTCTATGTGTGTATCTATCTCCGAGTTAAGTTGGGAAATCCGGCACTGTATGTATGTATGTGGAAATTTTTGTGACGGCATAACGCTCGAATGGATTATCCGATTTTGATGAAATTTAAATGATTGTGTCTAAACTCGTCCAAACGGGTTCTCAAAGGCCCTAACGGAAGACCAGCGCCGGCCTCACAGCCTGCATTAATGCTGAGTAGAGACCTTATTGGCATTACCCGTCTTTTCTAATTTTATTGTTTTGCGTGTTTTGATATTTTCCAAATAAATAAATGATTTGATTAGATTTAGATCTCACCCACCCCTAAAATGGCAACTTTTTAGACGACTTGGAGACAGAACAAGCCATCATCCATCATTAAACAGACATCATTATAATATTAACGTCTTACCTAATCTTTTAATCATAAATTTCAATAATAGTCCATCTTACCTAATTCTGTCGCCATAACAACAATTGTTGTTTCGGCATTTAGAGGTAAGATAGCCAGATCTTCAAACTGTTGTAAATTTCGGGTGAAGTGCGTTCCACTTTCAGCCTTATCATAACTTGAAATGAAGGCCACGCTTTTCCCCGACGTATAATAAAAGAAATGATATCTGTTTCTTCCCATGACCCCTTTCGTAGATAAGTGAAGTCCGTACAGATGTACTCGCCAGTGTTTTAGCTCGTTAGTTTTGTGAGAGGGCAAATCATTTCTCGCAATAGAATATCGAAATGTTTCAGAACGTGGAGCTGCCAGAGTCGTTCAGCCCGAGCCTGAAGTGTCTGCTGGAGGGGTTGCTGCAGAGGGATATCAACAAACGGTTGGGGTGCAAGGGACGAGGGTGAGGAACACTGTAACCCTACCCTACACTTGTATTGGGAATGTAGTTTTGGATCACTTTAGAACTAAATAGACGGCTGATTTACATTTTTTTTAAAGATGTTATTACTAAGCATGTACAAATTGAGGTATGTTATGAATCACCAATGTCCACCACGCGTTGGAAAGTCAATCTCTGCCTACAGATGTTTGCCCTTTGGCCACTTTCGAAACCAAAGGTTCGAAACCTGTTTCGAAAACAGAATTATATACATTTTTAGGAAACCTGGTTTCAATTAAAGAAAAGTAATTCTGTTTTGTTGTTGGTTTCAAATACAGATTATATAGATCTTCCTTTTAAACTCGTTCAATACGTATACAAACGATCAACAATCTTTTCCTGGCCACTTACATATAATTATAACAATAACAAAACATCATTAACAGATAAAATAATAACTGATAAATGATAAATGAATCAAACCCACAACTTGTGCAGAAGGCAGAGCTTCTACCAATTGAGCTGTGAGGCTTGTCATTTGACACAGAAAAACTATTTTGCCACGTTGTCAAGCAAACGCGAGTTGTACAAGGGGAAACAGAATATGTGTACTGAGCAGTGGGGGGGCTTTTCGGACCAGGAAAAGTATTTGTTGTGGTGGGGAGATAATAGTGAATTCCCATTTTCAGTTTCCCATACAAATCTTTTCATTTTCTCAATGACAGTAAATAGTGACGACCCTATTCCTTTACCGCACTATGCATGTAGGTAGGTAGGTATCAGTTGGTGCAATTGTCTGTGTCAAAGAGTATTAATTAAGGACAGATGAACCAATTTTAGTGAGAACTTGGAGTCATCTCGTGAAAGTAGGTTATTAGATAGAACATACACATTGATAAATTACATAGGCACCTACAGTTACAAAAAGACGATAAATGCGATATTGGACGAACAAAAGTACATTATAGGAACGATTATTTTGTATTTTAGCTAACAGATAGATAAAATTCTTATTGATTTGACAAATTAAACCTTCTAGTAATGGATTGTCTCATTAGCAGCCCAGGCTTTTCGACGATTTTCCTCTGTGAGTGAAAGCGCTTTTCGTTCTTTGTGATTGTGACCTTCTGCTATGTTCTTATCTTGGGTCGGATAACCCCGTTTCGGCATTGTACACATATTCTGTTACAGGTTGTATAAATATATACAAGTAAATATAAAATAAGTAGCAACATTGATAATGGTGACCCCAACAATTAGAAGACGCACTCCAGTGGTCGAACACGTCAATTGCATGCGCATTTGTATCTTCATTGTGCCAATTGACATGTATTGACCTGTGCCACAAACATGTCTTGGAATCCATGTTCATTTGAGATCACCGGGTTCTCTTCGCTATTTAAAAGTACAATGATTCATGATCACTTTCATACTGGGCCACATGCTAAACCAATTTCTTCACTATGTCAATGGTATAATCGCAGAATGGTTACTAGAATACCAAGAGGCGGTGGCAATTCTGGGACGAATTGCCATAGTGAAGCTATTTATATGTAAACTTTTCACGACTAAACGGCTGGATGGATTGTTCTGAAATTTGACACGGATTAAGTGTAAAATTTCATCAATCAGGGCCGCTGAGGTTAAGTTTGAATCTGTAACAGTTATCGAAAAGTCATGTTAGCGTTGTTAGATTTTCTTGAACGCAGAACTGTTTTTTTTTAATCGAGCACATA
Source organism: Venusia cambrica (assembly GCA_951394065.1). NCBI lineage: Eukaryota > Metazoa > Arthropoda > Insecta > Lepidoptera > Geometridae > Venusia > Venusia cambrica. Next base: position 1,012,994 of record OX596056.1, read on the forward strand.
ACTTCTAACATTACTTATCGGTAACTCTCACGTTTTCAGACTTGGTCTCAGTGGCCCTGGAAAAAAACTGACCCTGTATAGTGCTGTGTTACGATTACGACCCACAAGTCTTCAAGAAGAGATTTAATTGGCACCTTCTGGGTAGGCTCGCTCCATTTTTGCCATTCTTCATTGTAAAAAAAAAATGAAAAAAAAAAATTGCTATTTCTCTGCGATATTCTGTAATACGTTTTATCGGGTACCCGCGGATATCTAGCAGTAGCGCCTACGTATGTATAGTCTCAGGACTTCTGCATGTTGGATTTTTTTGTAAAGAGTCCTCCTTAGTGATGAAATATCCAAGTCCAAGTATTTAATGCTCGATAAAATTGACGCTATATACGCTTCGAAGACACTTTGTGGTATACAAAGGTATGCTGGGCCCTAGCACACACTTGAGTGGACCACGGGTACAAAAAGGTTCCGTAACACCTCGGTGAATCACGTAGGTGGACTGTTAGACAGTCAACGCACAGCGTAGACCAGAAGCTTCCTCTCGTCGTATAGGGGCGTACTAAGAATGGATTTCCCAAAATTCCCTAAAAAATGAATCCACAAGTTTGCTTATAAAGTAGTAAACTAACAAATGGTTGTAATTTCAGAGCTGAAGAGTTGAAAGAGCACATGTTCTTCGCCGGCATCGACTGGCAGCAAGTGTACCATCAGAAGTACACTCCGCCGCTGATCCCGCCGCGCGGGGAGGTCAACGCGGCGGACGCCTTCGACATCGGCAGCTTTGATGAGGAGGATACTAAGGGGATCAAGGTAACCGCTGCCTCGATACATCTCATTCGGACCTTCTCTTGACCTTGAGGTTCGAGCCTTCAGACTGAGGAGCTGGCTATCTTACCTCTTAATGCCGGAGCATAACTAATTAGAATTGTTTTTATGGCGACAGACTTAGGTAAGATGGTGGTAGCTAACTAGGCAAAGTCGTATAGTTTCTATATCACCAACTAAATCAAGCACAATATTGGACTCGTATAATATAAATAAAAATGCACGCTTCCGTTTGGTACTGGTCTGGAACAGTTGAGTTACCTATAGGCCGTTTGTAACGGTCTTTAGGTAATCTGACTGATTCCTTTGTACATAGTTAGTTTAATTGTACTTTTTATTGAATAAATGTTTACAATATAAATAAAATAAATTACTCTCCTGGGAATCGAACCCGAGACCTCTGGAACTGACACCGGTGGGCGAACCATAGATCACAGAGGCGGTTAAGGGTGGAGGGTCACCATAAAATAGAATAGAATATATATTTTTTTTACTTGCAACAACAATTAATTTTATTACACAAAAAAAAGAAAGGAAGTTTCGTTTCAGCTAAGCGGACGTGAAAACAAAATTATACTAAATATGATTTTATAAATGGCATGCAAAAGTCCAAAAGAAGAAATAAATTAAACAATTCGTAATTATCATAATAAAGTGATGTTCGTAATACAAAACAAAGCAAATTAATTGAATTAAATAAAGGATCATATACCGCGTACCTGTCCATACAAAAGGAAATAGCTGTTTTCTACCTCTTAATATTGTCACATTTCGGTGTTTTTTTTTAATGTAATCAACACATTACCTATGTTTAATCGTCATATTTTAGCCTCAAGCATCTTAACCTGACAGGTTTTTGCACTGAAACTATATATAAAATACTATATTAAAAATCAATATTTTACTGTCCAAAATTTTTTTTATGTAATAAAACGCTTAAAACTAAAATAGATTCTATTCAAGCGATTGACACCAATAACAAAACAATTTGCTCTAATTAAGTGGGTGAAAAGAGCTACGCCCCGAAACGTAAATTCTATCAAAAATGTACCTATTAATCTTACGAGAGCAACTGTCTCTCTCGGACGCTTAGGGCGGCTACAGAGAACGTTGAGATAGCAATAACCTAACCGCCTCTGTGGTATAAAGCGATAGCCAATTAGCCTCGGATTGTTGAGGATTTCGGGTGAAGTGTGGTGAAGTTTCGGTATACGATCCTCGTAAGTGAATCTTAGTGGAATCGAGGGTTTGCTGGTAGAGCAGCATAGGAATTGTCCATTGAGTAAGTGACATTTGATATTTAATTGAGTTCACTATATAATTGTCGTTCAGCTGACGGAAGCGGACCAGAAGCAGTACATGGAATTCCCGCTGGTGATATCCGAGCGATGGCAATCCGAGGTCGCGGAGACGGTGTTCGAGACCATCAACCAGGAGGCAGACAAGAACGAGATGAAGAAGAAGAACAAACAGAAACAGAAGTTCGATGCCGATGAGAAAGGTGATTACATTTATTGTGCATGCAAGTTTTATATCCGTAATCTAGTTCCCATATGTTTATTTTTATGCATTTTTTTTTAATACCTACCTAATTTTAAAAACTGATATAAAAATGCTGCAAAAAAAATTAAGTCATAATTTTGATTCAGTAAAAATTTTTTTGATCATTACACTCAAATAAAGACCTCTCCTATTTAAAGTATTTATAAGGCGCATTTTTTTTTATTTCTTAAATGAGGTGTTAAGATAAAATAATAATAATGACTGAATATAATAACGTTTTCTTTATATTTCACTCGTGATAATTTAGACCGTTGCCGAAATTCGGTTTCGGTTTCGGTCATAAAATGTAGTTTTGGTCAGACGCCATTGAGCATTGAGCAGTCAATGAAAAGCCGCCATTTTTATTGAAACCTATTAAAAACACATGAAAATGAGTTCGGTAAAAGGCTCGTAGCAAAAGTAACTATTTTTGATTACTAACCTTCCCATAGCTAGCTAGTACTGACCCTGTACAAGTTTTCATACACATTTTGACTGTAGACTTAGTAACGTTATAATTAGAGAGGTATTCCATGGTATAATTGTAAATTCCAGAATCGGACTGCATCCTCCACGGGTACATAAAGAAGCTGGGAGGTCCGTTCGCCAGCGCGTGGCAGACCCGCTACGCCAAGCTGTACCCGAACCGGCTGGAGCTCCACCTGGAGAACAGCGCGAAGCCCGAGATGATACTGCTGGACTCGCTGGAGGAGGTGTCCTCGGAGTTCGTGTCGGTGAAGGGCGAGCAGAGCATCGTGTTGCGCACGAGGCACGACACCAAGATCGTGCTCACTAATGCGGTCGGTACTGCGATACGAGCAACGCAACAGACATTATGCTTTGTCTCATTTATACCTCTATTTAAACCCCACTGTGGAATTCAATTGTGGAATTTAAAATAAGGCCGAAGGACTTCATCCGGAATCTTCTACGGTCTGAGGAACTGGCTGAAATTGTGTATCCATCTAGATATCTGGAGAACCATCCTCTACTTAGGTTCGTTGGATGGTAAACACACACACTGTCGGTACCTCACGCAATCAAGTTAGTTTGCCGATGTCAATACCCAATATTTTTTCAGGATGAGATCGGGTTGAAGGAGTGGGCCATATCCCTGCGATCCGCTCACAAGAACTCTCAAGATCTGCTCGCGACGATGGCCAAGAAGGCGGGCAAGATCTACGGGACCGACGGCGCGAAGGAGGGCGCGGGGGTGATGCGGGCCGCGCCGCTCCCCGCCGCGCCCCTCGCCGCCCCCCCGCGCGCCCCCAACGGGAGCAACTAGCACGAGCTTCCCGCGCCCAACAAGGGCGCGAAGATGTTCCGTCGCTCCAAGAGCGCCGCTCAACTCATCAAGTGAGCGCCGCGACGTGGACATGTCTCTTGTACCCGCATCGCGGACACGGCGGTCACGTGACACCAACCGACCAGCTGGCGCGGCGGTACGCACCGTCACCGTCACCCCGAGGACTCATAGTGACTTAGGACTGCCAATGATTGTACGAGTTGTTGTGATAGAACGCTGTTCGACGCGTATCGATCTGGTTTCGTACAACGTTGATCTGTGGTGGGTGGATTTTGTAATCGTTTGCACCGATTCGATTCGATTCGATTCGATTTTGTAATTATCGTCGTAACCTTCTGAATGTTGTATTTAACTTGTAGTAGATATTGTAAAAATGTATTAACTTATAATTCGAGTAGATAAGCATAGGGAGTACGTTGATGTGTTTGTGCAATAGATCACCGAGTTGAACTTAAAAAATAAACTAATGGTAAAATTAGAAATTGTCTTGACGAAAACGCATTTCGTTAGTTGTGCGTATAAATTATAGAAGCTTCAAATTAATCGATTTATAAACGTAATTAGACACTTTAGCACCTTTGGTTACCTTGAACTAAATACACAATTGAATACAACACACTGGTAGGTAGCCAAGTGTGGCCATGTTCAACTTTCGTTTTTATTGTCTCAAGTATCCACTCTATCTCTCTCTTTCTCATACAGTTCAATATAAGTTAAAAGTTCGTTTGCACTAATCAAATACGCGGAACAATTACCCGTATTTATTGAATGGTACTTAACAATAAACATGTTACAACAAACCTTTGATTAAGTTCAGTGTTATTTATATTTAGATACGTGTAAGAAGGTCTAAAATCTCTTTCATATAATATTTAGAGGCAATACTTTTCTAACAACATTTAGGTGTGGTTGATCAATAAAATATGCGTAATGGCAATATTTAGAGACGTTTTAAATGATGTGACTGTCCAAGAATTGATTTGATGATTACTTTTATACTCGGCGTTAGTCTGGCCAGGCCTCTGTACGATGTACGATGTCGTGTTACATGTCGTGGATTACGTTTCGATTGTGTTAATAAAACAATGCAATCTGGAGATTGTTATGTTGTCTGATGCACATTTAGTTTGGATAACAGCTGTTTCATTTGTTGCCATCATTATTTTTATGACTTAACTTAATCATAGTAATCATTAATTTATGCGTATCACTTTATGATAATATAATATGATAAGATGTTGATTTCTCTAAACAATAATACTTGTCAATACATAGATTAATATAGGACAATATAACCGTATGTGTATAAATAATTTACAAATATCTTATTTTAAAGGTAATTAGATGCTAGTCAAATGAATGAACTTTACTGAATTGATTGATTTTAATTAAATAAGTAATTTAAATGTGTAATGTATTAACTGTTTGGACAGTATTATAGGTTAGCTGTTTTTTTCCTGAAAAAATCTATCTATTGTGATATTCAATCTTCGCTTAGGATAGTTGTATCTGAGGCACTCACTCTTTCCTGTTGTACCGTATCATTTGTTTCATAGTGATCTTGATTTTTGAATATTGTAATTTAATAAGTAATGCATGCAATACAGTAGAATATTGATAATTACAGAAATAAGTGAATAGGGTACATCTGTCAATAATATACAAAAGACTTGTAGTTGTAAAGTTTGTAAGTTTTTATCAAGTATTTACGGGCAATATGTAAATAAGACTATTGGGAAATGTGGAGCAAGATATCACGTGACTGTTTGCATTTGTTACATCAATGTGTAATGTTCGAGTCCTATTGGTGAATGAATCGTGCGGATATGTGATATTATTTCACATATAACTTTTAATAAGCGCACATCAACTAATTCGTCAATACAAAAATATACCATCCAGTTAACTTCAAAAGCTGAAAGTGTAGTGTTGGATTGTTACACAGTTCTCTCAATGCTACGATAAAAACCTACCAACTTTATGAGCGCACAGTTTTGTGAAAGATATAGTTATGAAATAGCTGTAGTGAAGACTAGCTGTAGGACTTGCAAATTCCAAGCGATCGACTGTGGCGGCCAAAATAGCTAGAACATTAACATTCCGGTATGCCAAACTAGGGGAGCGATCGACTATTGTTGCATTTATTGTTGCTATCTTGTTTTACTAGTTGTTTCACTCATCCGATAGTTCATTTTCATATAAACTGCTAGTAAGTAAAGAACTATTTGTATCGCTGATTAGGACTGTTTCAAATTACTGTAAATTATTAAATAATAGTAAAATAGAACAACACCTGAAGCCAGCGTGCCAATGGTTTATTTATGAGCTAAGTTTTAATTGAATTAAGGTATACCGTATAGCGAGAATAGAAATGTATAGTTGACACAAACAACTAGATCTGCATCAGACACTTATTTATACCTCTGTTAGATATATTTTTTATTGTGAACCTACATTGTGTAGTAAATTGTTTATTTAATCAACTTTTTGTTTCAATATTGTCTGTCGGTTTTATATATTCCACTTGATCTAAGTTCTTTAACAGTTGATAGTGTGAAATTTAAACCTAACCTTATATAAAAAAAAATTAACAGTAAATAGTGCTGTTAAGTTTTTATATAAGCAATTGCTCAACGGTCGCTATTGTATCCACTGAACATCAACAGTCCATTAGTGTCCACTGTTGGACAGAGGAGTCTTCTCAGCTGGAGGATTTTGCCATAATCACCACGCTTGGCAGGCGGATCGGTGGTCGTAGTGAACGAACATACTGTTCTAAAACATACCGTTAAAAAAATAACTGTCATATTTCAATGTTGCGTGGACGACGAAGCAGAAAAAAAACGCGCGATTTTGAGCGAACAGTTTTAATTAAAAAAATTGTGATATAAATATTTTTACTCTATAGAAAATAATGTGACAATATTTTTTACAATGCCAACTGACATCTTCAGTCAAAACAAAGTCAAAAGTAAATTGTTTACCAAATATTTTGAAAACTACAGTTCATTGCTACAAATTCAGAGACAAATTCACAAGAATGTTTGAAGATTTCATATTCTATTCAACGCTTACTGCTTCTATAATTTTCGGATACTATTACAAGCGAATTGGAGACTTAGAGACGAAGAGAAATTACGGGATGGGCGTGGGTATCCTCATAGCTTGTCTCATCTGTGGTACTCAAATACTCCATACGGTTATCATGATGTGTGGCAATATTTTTATTATAAAGTGCAGTGATAGACGGTATGTATGGTATTGTAGTCGTACTACTTCATTATGGTTCACTACTGAACCTCAATACGATAGTGTACAGCGTGGTAGTGCTATCATACGAATCTAAGCCGTCTCTGACTTAAACCTCCCATGTTCGCGAGAGCGAGTTACACTACTTGATAAAATCCGGAATGTGGAAACGTATAATATCAATAATGATAAGATTTAATCGCCTCTGTGGCCTAGTGGTTCGCCCAACGCTGTCAGATAAAGAGGTCCTTGTTCGATTCCCAGGGGAGTATAATATTGTGCTTGGTTTGGCTGGTGGTAGGGCTTTGTTTGAGACCTTTTGGCTAGCTACCACCATCTTACATAATTCTGTCGCCGTATCAATTATTAAATTGTTGTGTTCCGGCATTTAGAGACTATGTAGCCAGTTCCTCAGTTTGTTGAGAATTCCGGGTGAAGTGCGCTCTCACCTTCGGCCCTATAATAACTTGAAAAATCATGTGAGAGAAGAGAGAAGGCAAAGCACATCCCCGGCCAACAATACAAAAAAAAAGATTTGAATAACATTATAGAGGCGGCTCAAATTGCCTGTTGAGGTTTGGCGGAGGCTCAGGTTTAGCTCTTAGCATTACGGTGTATGTGAAGAAAACATTTTAGGGCTAAGTTCAGACTCTTTAAGCCTAGAGCACGCAGGAGTGAGATTTGGCATTGTAGGGTATTCAGGTGCCTTGAAGTTTATTAATTTCTAAGGACAGAAAATTAAATAGATAGACTTCTACTTATTTTCGAATTCCGACCACTTTTAGGTACCTACCTACATAAGTGTACGTATAATTAGCTGAAGCGTCGATAGATTGCAAGTGGTCCGTTTTGATTTGCCCTTTTCAGCTACGTCCACTTCATGAGTCTAAGCTGGACATGGCTGTATTTGATCTTCTTGCACGTACATTTAGCCAGCGCGTGTTACGTCATCTGGCTGCATCAGACCATGGCGCTAAGGCTGGTAGGACTCGCGTTTGAAATGCACTGCGCCAACAAACATGGTCCAAAGGCGTCTACTTCTGTGAGGATAAGTAGTACTGGCGACGTGGAAGATGAATTGGTCGAGCCTAGTGCCATAGATATTGCTTCGTATGCGTTTTTCTTCATTGGACTACATAGAGGTGACATTATTCGCTATTTCATGTACAGTCAGCGTCAAATTTATATTAGCGTCTGGCGTAGTCAAAATGATCTGAAAAACATTATAAGTTGTTATACGCAGTTCGAATTATCACATTGTTGTAAGCAACCAAGGTGTTCAAAACATCTTACTACTCATTGCTTCATATTTATGTGACAAGTCAGGGTGTTCAAAATTATCTTAGCTTGTTTGACGCTAACTGTACCTACTATATTATCTATAGATTAATTTTCCAGTTGCGTAGATTTAAAATGTCTAGTAGGTACCTCTTAACTATCCTATACCTACTGTAGGTATAGGAAGGTATACCATATGTATAAGTATATTACATAAATATATACATGGTCAGAGCCTCCTCCAAAAGTTGATGTGTTTCACCAGCAAGACATTCTTCTTCATGCGATCTTCAACTACCTACAAAGCGTAGATATTATGGTAACTTCTCCGATTTTGTGAAAGAGGAGGCAAATCCAAAGCGGATGGTTAGTGTTACAGGTGGTAGGTAGGTATCCGATAATGAAATTGTAATTGAAAGAAATAAAATGAAGAAATCCTAAATGTTAGGAAACTAACCTACCTACAAATGAGACATACCTAAATAGATGGCTGTTCGATTTGAATTGGTTTTACTTTTATTATAGGTATACTGGTAGGTAGTATGATCCTTTGAGCTTTCTTTTTTGCAGGACCATACTACAAATGGAAAATATTCAATGAGCATTTGCACAGTTCCTTTGGAGTTCTAGGAGACTGCAGGGCAATCACGCATCAAAAGTTGAAGAAAACATTTATCTGTTTGGGTGTCATTTATTTGTTGAAGAGGAAGTATTCCCCAAAGGCGAGTGATTTTACTACCTCCTCTTACCCTGATCCGAGCGTGGAGATATCATGCCTAAACCCTCATACACTTACACAACGTTTTAAGAGTAGTAGAGCTTCTTATGAAAGGTCTCGTCCGGGGAAATACGACGGCACGCGAGAATTAACACCTCGAGTTGACGGGCGCAATACAGTGTTGCGTAGGTTTAACCGCCACTGTGGTCTAGGTTCTGGGTCACCCACCGATATCAGATCCAGGGGTCCCGGGTTCGATCCCCAGGGGGGTACAATATTGTGCTTGGTTTGGTTGGTAATAAGACTTTGTTTAACTCCGCCTGGCTAGCTACCACCATATTATCTCGTCAACAAGTTTGTCGCCATAGCATCAATTCTAAAATTGTTGGTTTTCGTCATTTATAGGTAAGACAGCCAGTTCCTTAGTCCATTGAGGATTCCGGGTGAAGTGCGCTTCCACCTTCGGCCTTATCTTAACTTGTAGGTATTGTAACCAGGGTGATATGGAGGCGAAGGCAAGGCAAACAGTTCCCCGTCGTAGACAATAAAAAAAGTTATGATCTTTGTGGATATGACCTATGCAGTATAGGTACCTAATAATATTGACTATGCCCTGCCAATATATTTATGAAAATATTATGTACGCGCGTAAAAACGAGCTTATTTGACAAAAACTGTGATAAACATAATTATCATACTAGAAATAAGAATAAACTCGCTGTTCCCACAACTAGGCTCCATAAGGTTAATAAATCGTTCATAGGGCAAACTGTAGGTACGCTTTTATAATAAATTGCCAAGTGATGTGCTAAGCTTGTCAAATAATAAATTCAAAAATTTTGTAAAACAAAAGCTATCCAGGAAAGCTTGTTATAAAATTTCAGATTACCTAGAAGATAAGAAAGCCTGGCATTAAAAAAAATGAATTTGCTCCAGTGAATAAATTGTAATTAGTATTAGATAATTTTAAGCTATTGTAATGGATCATGAAAAAAAGAAACTAGCCCGAGGTTCTTGTCTTTCTCCTTGTGTGCTGGTCGCGATTCCGAACAGGCGGTAGATTTGACGTTTCAAAGTGATCCTAAAAAATCTTACTGAATAATATTTGACTTTTACTTTGACTAAGGTTTTGCTAGGCAAGAGTTGCAGTGACGGCAGCTGGGCAGCCTGCTTTTTGCTTTGTATAAAAAAAGCCTATTCATTCTAGTAAAGAGTGACTGAAATCCTATTCAGATTTTCTACGAGGACAAATTCTACACGCAGTACGACATGGACACTCGCTACCTCTACAACATTCCGCTGCTGCTGATTTTCTTCCTGCAGCGACACGTGGTCTCGCTGCTCGCCACCAGCGCGTGCACGGAGGCTGGCTTCGGGGTGTACCCGGCGAAATGCCAACCGGTGCCGGGCCACGGTCCTTCGGTCAGGCTGAGCTTGCTGAAGCTGGCGTAAGGCGTTTTACATACTGTTTCTCTGATTATTTGGTAGGCAGATGAGCACTATACCTACTAGCGCATATCACAAAACTTGACATGTGACACAAGACACAACTTAGTTAGAGAAGTTAGAAGTAGGTCTATACCTAAGTATTCTGTCCGCAATCTAGTACCCATATTACAAGCTTTGCTTAGTTTAAGGCCAGATGGCGCTGTAAATTAATGTGCAGTAATATAATATACCTATACCTATTCCATCTATCCCATCCGCGGGAATACTTTTTGTCCATCCGCGAGATGAGGGAATAAAAATATAGTTTTCATGCGATTCTTTTGAAGGGTAGATAGGTACCTAAGTACCTAGGGTCTCATCATTATTATCCAAGGCGCTACAACCATGGCAAGGCTGGTTTTTCAGCGCTTGGGTAGCTAACCGCCCTACAATATATTCTGATACATAGGAACCTACTAATTTTACGAAAGAAATGGCGACATAACATTACGAACTAATCTTTGAAGGGCACGTTTAGACTGTTTTCATTTCAGAGGTAATGTAGAAAAGGCGCTAGAAGAAGAATACAACTTCGCAATGCTGAAATGTTTTGAGAACAATCGAATACTGGTCGGCCCTCGGATGAAGGACACCTTGAAAAGCTGGGACATGTCCACGCGCTATTGGTTCTGGGCAAACACATACAAATACTTGGTGAAAGCCAATAAAGAAGTCAGGTGAACTATATTATTATACCTACCTACCTGTACCTACTTACAAGGTTTTAGATCCAATTCTCTTACTCTCACCTCATCGGCGACTTGCCTATTGCTGCTATGCTGTGTTGGTTACAAGGATTGACGTCTGCCTTGTGATCCGAGGGTTTAAATCCCAGCCGGTTGGTTGACCTATTGCAGAAAGTTTATGTGCGATTTGAGACATACCTACCTACTCTTTGGCGGCGTTCTAAAGAAAAACTGGTATGTTCTAGAAACTACAACTTGCAATCTACTAATCCGCACGATAGATTATAACATATCTACTCACGTACCTATCTATATTATCATAATTTATTATCTACTATTCCTGTCTATGCAAAGTCGCAGTGTTTTAGGTTTATGATGTAGGTATACCTACCTACTAATAATGTTATTTAAAACTCTGTACATCTAAATATTGAATGGATCATGAAAAAACTAACTAGCCCGAGTTTCTTACCTTTCTTCTTGTTTGCTGGTTGCGATTCCGAGCAGGCGGTAGATTAGACGTTTCAAAATGATCCTAGAATATCTTACGAATTTGACTCTGACAGTCTAGTACCTAGTTTCAGTACCTAGGTACCTAAATATTAATTGATATTTTTGTATGACAGAAGCCTATGTTCCTATGTTGCGTGGACACTATGGAGTGGATTCTCGATACAACAGCTGCTCATATCTGTTACATTGTGGGTCTACATACACGTGGAGTCGGAATACAGCGAAATATATGAAACGAGCACATTAGCGGTTCGTATTTTGATAATCATATGCCTACTAGATCCGCACTTCACCCGGAATCCTCGACAGTCTCACCCAAGACAGAATCTTAAATCTAAATGCCGAATACACGGTTGTGTAAAGATGATAGATTTAGAAGATGGTGATAGCCAGGCGGCACAATATTGTACTTGTGAAGATGATAGATTTCGGTAAGATGGTGATAGCTAGCCAGGCTGCACAATATTGTACTCCCCTGGGGATCGAACCCGGGACCTCTGGATCTGAAATCGGTGGGTGGAATCACTAGACAATTAGGTATTTAAAACAATCACTTTAACAATAATGGTTTAACCCACTGATTTCAGATCCAGAGGTCCCGGGTTCGATCCCCAGCCATAATAACAATTCTAAAATTATTGTTCCGGCATTAAGAGGTAAGATAGCCAGTTCCTCAGTTTGTTGAGGATTCCGGGTGAAATGCACCTCCACCTTCGGCCTTATCTCAACTTGTAACCAGGTGAGATGAAGGCCAAGCGCTTCCCCGCCATGATCTCGGATAAACTCATCCCGTGGTTCATATCAGATAGGTACCTACTGTTTAGAGTGTAGGAATCGAATTGTTCCCATTACGTTGGTCTAGTTCGAAGCTCACGTTTGTTTTTCCCACTATTCGACCAATCATGACGACAATTCATGACGTGATAGCCGATTTCTCAGCTCACCGCTCTGCGTCAATGGAAACGCGGGGCAACAAAGATTATTTGTATAGTGAAGGTTATAGTTGTAATACTATGCATAGATATGAATAAATCTTATCAGATAAGGTTCTGTTGCTAACTGGGAGACCGACTGAACCGCCGCGCCGTGGCCAAAATGAGAACTAAAATGATTGCCACAGCATTTTAGTGCGCTTGTATGACAGAGGCACAGGAATGCCCCCAAATCCACGATGGAGAATGGTGGATGACTCTACAGTATATCATCATTATACCAACCCACACACAGTATGTTTTTTTTTAAATATTTGTTCTAGGGGGAGGATCAGGTGAGATGAAAGTCAAGCGCTGTCATCTCACCTGATTTTCAAGTTATTATAAGGCCGAAGGCGGAAGCGCACTTCACCCGAAATCCTCAACATACTGAGGAACTGGCTATCTTACTTAACGATGCCGGAACACGACCATTTGAGAATTGTTGTTATGGCGATATAATTAGATAAGATGGTGGTAGCTTGCCAGGCGAACTTAAAGTCCTACCACCAACCAAACCAAGCACAATATTGTACTCTCCCTGGGGATCGAACCCGGGACCTCTGGATCTGGCTAACCACTAGACCACAGAGGCGATTAAAGTGAATGGTTTAATAAATGATAGTTTTCAGGTGAAAGGCCCGTGGGACATTGGGTTTTCCATGATGAGAATGTTTTGCCTCATATACCTGACGCCATGCTTCGTGGTCGAGGACGCTGCTGTACTGCTGAGGTATTACAACTCAGTGTTATGGATCTACCATATATTCTTACTTATTTCAATAGTAGGCGCAATCGTGATTCACAAATGTAGGTGAATTGTTATTTGATTGCTGTGGACTGTTAATTCGGAGCATTTTTTCGTTTTTAGCAGTGAAATAAAATTGTCTGTTCAACATTCTGTAACATCTTTAATTATCAGGTCAAACATTTAAATTCAACAAATATATAAAACAAATTATTGAAATGTTCTTAGGAACTTAATAAAATTGCGACATCAGACGCCATAAAATATAAATTATCTTATCACAGAAAAACAAACACATTTTTATATTATGGAAGACATTGTCAATGGTCAAGCATATTCACTATATTATATTCCAAAATTCAGTTACTTAATAATTTCAAATTATTCACTAACATTATATGCGATGCATAACATTTTCATAGTATATACTAAGTCAAAAAAATATACATAGAATTGCAAATTGTACTATTTTTACACAAAATACTTCAATAGATATGTACCTAATCTGTTAAATAATATATAGACCCAGTTGAAAAACCTGTACATATGCTATTTCTATAAGAAAGTAGCAATTGGTTCATTCTTGGTGTAAAATTCGTCACTATTATTGTCTTGGCAATCTTGGAATGCATCTACAAGATAAATCTCACTTTGCTGTATTCTATCTTATTTACTTAATAATGGTGTCGATTTGAACCACTACTAAAACGAATCCTTTCTTGAATTTGATGATGAATTAAAGAAACAATTAGCTTTAAAACAGTAGATCTCTCTAAACTAAATATGAGGACAACATTAAATTACTAAAGCAATTTCGATCAGATTGAAAATGCACAAATTAGTAATTCTAACATTAGATACATCTGTAGCTAGTACTATGCGTATGAAACTTCAAATCGACACCATTTACTTTCCAAATATCTAGTATTTAGATTGCGATTACTCACATTTTATTATAATTATTCTCACCATGATTTCCTATATATATAATTCTGCTAAGACGTATTCGTATTCGTTAGTTTATTTTCTCTGCTTGTATCTCTATAAGGGGGCTTTCGATCAGTGATTTGTTCTGCACAAGTCTCAATTCTATCAGCTTTGGGGGCACCTTCCCCGTTGGTTGAACCGCTGAAACAAAACAATGCATGTAATATGTTGTGCTACTTTGAAGGTGCATGGCCACTTGCTATCGCATTCAATTCTGTACATTTTAATCATATCCGTAATCTAGTTCCCATATTACAAGCTATGCTTAGTTTGCGACAAGATGGCGCCGTGTGTAATTAACGTCCTGTAAAACAAGTATACGCTTGAAGTCAATAAAAAGTACAATTAAACTAACTATGTACAAAGGAATCAGTCAGATTACCTAAGGACCGTTACAAACGGCCTATAGGTAACTCAACGGTTCCAGACCAGTACCAGACGGAAGCGTGCCCAAGACACTGGCTGCATTGCCACGCTGAATAGCTATGGTAATTCGCTGGCCTAAATAAGAGCCAGCCCTTGGGTCACGTGTCTCTTGAAGTGTAACTGACAACCCTAGGTTGGTTGTCTGAGGCCAAAAGGCCTCCAATGTTTCAAGATGACTGGCTGTGGTAGGGATGTAACACGGCTGACAATGCACCACAGAAGCCCTGACATGATGTCTCTAACAAAGCCTTACAGCCCCGTGTGCCCGTATTTTCACCATACCTTACCCTTCAAACCGAAATAGGAACGTTGGAAGTACTTCCCCGGACGAGCCTTTTCAGAAGGAACTCTACTACTCTAAAAGCGACAATCGTCAACTTTAACTGTATTTTGAAGATATTTAGTCTGAATAAGACTAGATTTATATTGCTATGGTTGTGAGTTCACGCCTTTGATCACTACTCGGTACGTTGATATTAATATGAGGATCACCTACTTAGGGTTCGCCTCAACTTACGTTCGGGAAGTGCCCACTATTTACAAGCTCAAGGCCGGTTCTAGCCAATGACATATGACATATGTCATTCGGATATTTGGTTTTAGGACATGCCGGTTCCTCGGACCTTGGTCCTCGACCAGATTGGAACCCACAACCTCCGCATCAGAAGGTCGTTTATCCATTTGGGCACACGCAGCTCTATCGAGCGATAACAATGATGTAACAATTTTTGTGATTGCTCATATCTGTACTGGACTACAACATTTCGGGTTTCGGGTTACAACATTTATGATCATAATTATTTATATCTCGCGACTTGGTTCACATGGAAACCGGAAAAAAGTAGCCTATATCCTATACCTGGTCTAGAACAATATCTGCTCAATTTCATCGAAATCCGTTCAGTAATTTTGGCGTGGAGGATGAAAAAACTCTCAACAAATGTCGTTTGTTTATATTGTTTACGATTGCCGTGGCGCTGATTAGAATCGACCTCTCTAACTCGGCCCATGGATGGCGTAAAAGCTGAATAAGGCATCTTAGTGCTGTGTATGATCTACACCTTTACTGCGATCACCGATCCGCAAGCTTTGGATGAGGCTCTGTCCAGCCGTGGACACTAATGGGCTGTTGATGTGTAAATGAGAAAGTTTATTTGTTCCACGATCCTTCTTCCTTCCTATATTTTAATGAGAAGAAGGATCAAGTGGAATTTGAATTGCAGATAAAAATAGCTTCCTTGCTGTCTGCTTGTTGTAGATAAGTAAGGCTAGTATTCCGATAACCAGCGATGAGACATCTGTCACGTATTGAATGCTGGGTACCTACTAGAAAACACTGGGATTTATCCAAACGTAGGTATGTTTGGACGTGCTTCTAACGTCCCAATCAATAGGGCCGTAGGGAGTTCCCCAACGCCCCATTGACTTTTAACCCACCTATTTAAGATCCAGAGGTCCCGGGTTCGATCCCCATGGGGAGTTCATTATATTGCGCTTGGTTTGGTTGGTGGTAGAACTTTATTTAAGTCCGCCTGGCCAGCTACCACCGTCTTATCTAAGTCTGTCGCCATAATAACAATTCTAAAAATTGTTGTGTTCCGGCATTCAGAGGTAAGATAGCCAGTTCCTCAGTTTGTTGAGAATTCCGGGTGAAGTGCGCCTCCACCTTCGGCCTCATTTCAACTTGTAATTGTAACCAGTTGATATGAAGGCCAAGTGCTAATCCGTCGTTCAATAAAAAAAAAGGAAAATTTAAATCTATTTGACTCTACCATTCGCATGAGGCAGGTGCGAGAATAAATTCCAAACAGTGTTAATACATGTCTCACTTTACGTGGTACAACTGATGTCGTCCCCGAAACCCGGATCAGGTCTGCTAGACCTGGTCGCCTCCAGGGTCGGATTCACGTCGTCACTCGTGTACACCACTAAAGTAGCAGGTTCAAAACTTAGACCAAACCCGCCTGCCAAAGTCATTGTAACAAAACATAAACTCGTTTTTAACAAGCCTCACAGCTGGTAGTAGCTCTGCCTTTTGAGCTGTAGTTTGTGGGTTCGATTCCCATCCAGGACAAACATTTGTGTGATGAATATTGTTGATGGCTACCCCCTTTGCTAATTGTTTTATTCTTGTTTTATGTATGTTCGTTGTATTTATTTATCAATATTTGATTTTTGTATTGTATTGTGTTTGGATGTTGTATGTATGATAAGTATTTATTTACAAAAAATATATACAAGTATTATATCCATAATCCAGTTCCCATATTATAAGCTTTGCTTAGTTTGGGACTTTATGGCGCTGTGTGAAATGAATGTCCTGTAATATTTATTTTGTTAGTATTTCTTTTTATATTTATGATGGGTTAGTTCTTGACCTCTAGACTTATCTATCTCTGCTCTGGCAGCAAGGAAAAGGTCTACGATGGAGTGAGCTTTGGTGAAATGGTTCCGGACTTGTGGACGGTGGTCGCCAACCGTCCAACAGTGGACGGTACAAGTAAGTGTGATGTCGTCGGTACCTCTCGCCGCGGTGTAGGTGTCGGAGACGACCCCCTGCAGGGTTGCTATCGTCTTCTCCAGGGTGAGTTTGACGTCGCCGCCGCTGAGATGCCACCACGCCAGGAACAACGCCGCGAACAGATCGCCGGTGCCCGTGTACGTCGCGTCCTTCTTCGGAATCTCGATTTTGTAACACGATCCTAGAATACCATAGAGATATAAGTACCTACTTTACCTGCTAACTCCCAAAACGTACCGCTCGGTACGTTTGGTAAACTAGTGGTTCTGTAAGAACAGTAGACCTCGCGAGTCCTTATAACCATGCAATAACCTCTTTCACTTTTCTTTTTAGACTTTTGAGCTTTAGTGATACTCGTGTCCCCCTAATCCTAGATCAAATCTTATGTCTAGGAGTTCGTCTCGCAAAGGCGGAGAGGACTGCGTAATCTGACTGGTATAAATTTTCCGAAAAAAAAAACAAAAAAATTAATCCAACAGCAAAGAAAAAAAAGTATTTTTTTCTTTCACTAATCTTGTGTTGAATTAAATCCTTAGTGTCTTTTAAATTTAATTCATTTAACGCTACAGCAAACTTCCCCCCTTTTCCCCCCCGACCAAAAATCGCAATCGACTAAAAAAAAGTAATAAATCAAGGAACATGTGTACCAATTTTCATCAAAATCGGTTGAAAAATGCGACCTGTAGGCAAGAACAAACGGACAGACAGCGGACAAAAGCATAGACGCTTCGCTCGCTCGGTCAATAAGTATCTAAGGAGGAAATGAAGAAAGGAGATACGTTGTGCCAGTCGAAAGGCATTTTTTTATAGAGTTCCGTACATAAACGGTACGCGTACACGGAACTTTAGTAATCTTGTTGAAAACCTTTGGATCCTTTGGGTAAGCATCAGAAACACGTCGGCAGAGGGCTCGTCAGCTTAGCAGCAAGACCATATTTCCGGAAGATGCCTCGTGTAGACGCGAAACACGTGTCGATTTGATTTATTTCAGAGGAAGTTAGTGGTTTATTTTGTTTTCACAATGGAAATGGATCTCCTTAAAGTGTCTCCAAGTGACGCCTGAATACATTAGCTATCTTAATCAACGGTGTTATACTAAGCCTCCACTTTCCGTTCGTTGTGTTTTTTTTGCCGCTTTAACAACAAATAATCAAAATAAAGAGGGCCTGTACAAGATTAGTGTTTTTATCAATTTGGGTCGAAACACTCGCAGGCGCTTCACGCTTGGTCGGTATATTTAAAATAGGTCATATTATGCTAATAAACTACATTTAGTAGCGTAGGTACCACCTCTGTGGTTCAACCCACCGATTTCAGATCCAGAGGTCGCGGGTTCGATCGGTTAGCAATATTATGCTTGGTTTAGTTGGTGGTAGGATTTTGATCAAGTCCTACCTAATTCTGTCGCCAAAATAACAATTCTTAAAAAAATGTTGTGTGCCGACATTTAGAGGTAAGATAGACAGTTCCTCGGTTAGTCGGCCTCATCTCAACTTGTTACCAGGTGAGATGAAGGACAAGCGCTTCCCCGTCGTACAATAAAAAAAAGGTAACTCAGAATAATACACACTTATATTTTTGTCCGACTTGGTTTATTTTTTTTATTTTTTTATAAAAAAATATCTTCTAAAGATAAGATATGACGGGTACGCGCTTGGCCTTCATCTCACCTCACCTGGTGTTAAGTTATGATAAGACAGAAGGTGGGAGCACAATTCGCCATATTAAAATTCAAATGGTCACTAATTCATTTACTTGACAGTGTTATGAGACCCAAAGAAGACTTGAATTGTCACAATGTCTTAAAGCTTCTGTATAAACAATTCTCCTACATTTCATAATAAAAACTTATCAAAGGCATTAGAATTGATGGCTAGTGATTTTGATGTCGTGAGTTGCAAGAAAATGTAGGTCTTTATCATTAGTAAGGTACTTAGTTTTATCATATATTATATGTTAAATTGTATGTTATATTAAACAGACTTCCTCTTTATCAGTAGATTTGGGATGATAATAAATGTTTAAAAAAAACTTACTGTAATGCCTACAGAATCTTGCTAAAATAAAAGTATGTGTTATGGTCTGTGGTGAGGATTTGGTAAGCTACAGGATAACATTATCATGTCTACAATAAATCAAGTTAATTTTAAGGCATATAATAGTAATCTGGTATAATTACCTCCACTGCTTGCTATCCCAATCATATTGTTTTCATCACCAAGATCGGTACTTGACAGTACCACAGTCTTAACTCCTTTTGCATGGAGCGCCTTGATGACATCCAGCGCTTCATCCAAGTTGTTCATCTTCAGCCCCGTCATCAGTTCCGCCTCAAACTGGTTGGGAGTGATAATGTCAGCTAGAGGAACGACTATGTCTCGGTAGACGGGCAGAATGTCTTGTGGAACATACATTTTTCCATTGTCCCCCATTACTGGATCACATACTAAAAAACAAATTATAGCATATCAGCTTGCAGTGTGTTCCACAGCGTAGAGAAGCACCAACCCCTTACACAAATGGGTGTACAAGGCGACTTCTGGAGGCAGACCATCTAGGAACATTGAGATTATACTAGTACTTGTCAGTGAATCTAATTTTGATGTACTTCACAGTAAATGCTGTTTAGAATTACAATGATGATGAAGAAATGCATGGCAAGCAAGTAGATTATGATAAAACTCTTCGGACTTGGTGATGCTTATGTTCAGCTGTGGGCAGTAATGGTATGTAAGTAATGATGGTGAGATAATCAGAGAAACTCATTGTTTATTTTTATAAACAAATAAAAGCTAACAATGTCACTGTTCACAATTCAATAGGATGTTTGGATTTGTATAGTAGGTAGTTATTATCAATGGTAAATTTTCTATGATGGTCACCATAGTACCAGAACAAGGCTTAAATTTAATATGGTTGGATGTCCAGAGTATAATCATATTGGGCCCAGCATTACCGATTATAAAAACAATCAAATTTGATCCAGGGAATTAATGTTTACTTGTAGGTATTAAATATTTGAACAATTTACCATAAATTAATTCAGGATTTTTCAGCCTCAATTTCTTGATGATCTCTGCTATCTGCTTCAAGGAGTCTGGTGACCTTGAGTATCCTGTCAGGAGATGTGTGTAGTAGTCTACATCATTCACAGCGAGTCCTTCCACCAGCTCTGCCATTTCCTCATTCTGGAGAACATTTCCTTTGATGTGCTTATAGCCAGTGTGAGTTGAGAACTGTACCATATTGATAAAGTCTACTTCAAAACCTAACACCTGAAAATGGAGATGCATACATTTATTTTCACATTTGGGAAACACATATTTCCTTACAGTCTAAGTTTGACCACCTAACACCCACTAGTATGCATTAAAAGGTGACCTATGTCTAGTTGTGAATTATATATGCATAAAATTGTATTAAAGGTATGTCTAATACTTACTAGCAACTTTTAAATATCACAATATTGTTTTGTTCAAGGTTGTTTGTTAAATCATTCAAAAGATAAGAGTTCAGTTAATGATTTTAAGCGCTCCAAGGGAATTCAATTAAGATTAAATGCTCAACCTACTCAAGTGGTTTAATATACCTACTATTGTGTCCAGAACAAATAAATTAACTTGAGACTAAGTACCTACTGCATTACAAAAGCATGTCTTAATGGTTTCATACAAAGTTGCTGCAATGTAACTTATGTAACATTTAAAACCACCAATGAAATAATATTGTATTTTTTTATTTTCCAACATCAATATATTCAGTCAATTAATGTAGCACTCACTGACCATGTTAGATTGTTTGCCCCTATTTGTAATAGCAGTAAGATTATGATTAAATTGATGAGTAGAGTACCTGCCTGAGATGATAAGGAGTAGATACTGCTGATTTTTTCTCTACAGTACAAACATAGTTTGTATTTCATTTTGTAATGGCACATCCTATTCATAATAAATTATATAGTGTCATCAGGTCCTGTACCAGGGAGAATGGGAAAATTGATGTCAACAATCATTCAGTGTCATCCTACCCAGTGGTACCCAGTCTTCATCATTAATTCCACCAGGGACGATAACACAAATTCAGTGTCAACATGCCTGGTGGTTAGTCCACCAGTGGTCCAAGTACGGATCTTACCAATTGCATAATAGTATAATAATAGCTAATCGCAACGTTTGTTAAAATTAACCGATTCGTATGTGCTCTCAGTTTATTGAATAATAAAAACTTTTACCGAGACCTTCTTCAAAGTAGATAAAACAATAGTGTAAATAGACAAAATATATGATCTCAAACAAAAGAACTAGTTATCGATATAATTTAACGAATGTATACCGAATACTTACATACTTGTGATGGTTGATAAAACCAATTTTATCAATTTAATCTATTCTAAATGTCAAATTATGCAATCGGTAAGAACCATACTTACTCCGCCATTGATATAAATTTTCCCTTCCTCTTCGGTACCGGTTCAGGTCCACTGGGCCAGATGACACTATATCTAATAAATTTTGATTTGTTTTTTTTTTCTATTTTGGTAGGGTGAGGGTAATCATTGTAACACTTTACTATTTTTAGAAACACAATTTAAAAATATAAATACTATGCTATAGAATTTACTCATACTATTTCTCATACATTTTATTGTGTTTTATTTATAAATAAGGTCCCACATACCAATCAATGTCTGATTATACATGCAAAATTTCACTGTAACAGACATGCTATTTCAAACAGCACTACAAACTGTTTTTGTTTGGGAGAGTGGAAATCAGCAGTACCTACCTACTACAAGGCCTTCCTAACCTTGGTACCTTGTTGGTATATTTCCAAAACAAATTCATAGAATTTCTTGAAGACATTATACATATTGTTTGATTTAGTTACACATTATAAATTTACATTTGTTATTCAATTTTAATTTAGTCTGTATCTAGGTGCATACCTGCAGAGGAAAAACAGCACTTTTATTTCCAACATATCCATGAACTACATGGCTTTGTATCGAGAGCACTTTTGGTGTATCTGAAGACATGATGCACATTCAGCAACACAGCAATTTACCTGAAAAATAAATAGGTACCGAGAATAGTAAGCAACAGCACCTAACACTATTTACATTGGTAGATTTTGCAGACGCCGATAATCAGTTCAGTTTATAAAACATATCTTTATCTTTAGCAATGATTTAACTTACAGAATATGATTATGAAAATAAAGTAGGTCACGTACCTAGTCGTGTCGAGATCGTGACCTAGTTAATATAATATAACCAAAGAAATAAGTTAAACTAAACAAAAACATCAGCACGGCAGGCAGGAAGCGGCATAGCCACAGACTAATATAATGTACTAGTAGGTTTAGGCATGGATCATTATAGCAGTAGCATGTGAAAAATCATATGAATTATTTATCATACGTTACACTTGCTACTCTTTTCATCGTACACTGCTACTAATTAATAGCATATCAATGAAATCGCAGATTATTCGGATTTGATCGTAACTCAAGCTCCTATCACGATGATTTCCGAAGTGAACTGTGATTCCGTTGTTGATCTAGTACGTTAGAAGAGTAAAGCTGTCCGAGTTTCGGTAAGCGTGCGTGTTAGAAAGAACAAACAAACTTTGTTGATCACTCCTCACATTACTCGTGACCTTTCACCTAGCTTTATAATAGACTTTAATGATATGCACATCAAGTTATGTTTTTCAATCAGAAAATGTTATTATTTTCAAAATATTTTGGATTGCATTACGCTGCACTCACCTAGCATTTTCGACTAGCTTTATTGGTATGCAGATAAAGTTCTGTTTTTAAATAAGATTATGATTATTTTCAAAATATTTTGGACTGCATCACGCACTTGTTGTGTTGTGTTTTATTAAATAAAAATATGTTCTATTTCAAAACAATGAGTGCATCTGTTTGGAATCATTTTGATAAAAAACAGATAAGACAGTGGCGAAGTGTCTTATGCACAAAATAATACTCAGGAGTTAGTGTTCTTTTTTTTAAGATTTTTTTTTCTATAACAAATTAAAAAATCATCCCCTGTACCCTGTGTTCCCGATGCAGTTTCAAAAAGACAAACAGCTTTATCTGACCATCATCCACATCAGAATTCCACGCAGCAGCACTAAGAACTGAGCCTTTAAAAGTGCAATCTAGCTTACCTTAACCGGCTCCTTTTAATTTCACAGTAGCACAGTGTCACATTTCATAGCATGTAGAAAAAATTAGGAAAACGTGATAAAAGCAATCAAAATGAAAAGTAGCAGGTCTGTGAAAAATCGCATGTGAAATAGCAGTGACTACAAAAAACATTTCATCATATGACAATTATTTAAAAATAGCAATCATTTCCATGCTTAGTAGGTAATGGTAATAGCAGCAGCCGGTACCTACCTAATGTTCATATAGCAATCACTCGCCCGACACGTCGAGAAAAACGACATCCAGTGCTAATGACGTTTTTCTTGTGACTGTAGACAATAAGTCTTAATATTTTCAAAATAGGTTTCATTGAAAGAACGATCATCCAAACAACGGATCGAACTACGGGCACGTAGGTACATCGTGGAAGGGTGAGATCCGTCACACGTTATTGCGGGTTTCGGTTTTGAAGGAAACTTCCAGTGCCCAGCCGGTGCCCAGACCAAGTATATTATTAAAAAAAGGAGCTGTCATACTCTACCGGCGTTAGCTCTAATGGTGAGATTTTCAATATGCAAGTGCACGCAAGTCTCTTCTATACTCTAAATAGGTAATTTTGGGACAGTAAATAAAAAAGAAAGGCATCTATTCACACAACACAGATGACAATATTTATCTAAATAACAGCAATTGTAACAGGTTCATGTTGTCAGTGAAAGAGTAAGAACTCAGCAACGCTGGTTTTCAGCCCCACTCTAATGAAAATATAAAAATGTTCGTAACCGTCAAATGGTGTAGGCAGCGTATTTAAAGAGGGTCCTGTGTTCGGCACACGGGTAAGTGTGCCACAAAGCATGAGTGATTATGGAAAGAACTAAACTATAAGTACATTAGCAAGCCTCACAGCTCAGTTGGTAGTAACTCTGCCTTCTGCGCTGTAGATTGTGCGTTCGATTCCCACCCAGGACAAACATTTGTGTGATGAATATAGATGTTGGTTTTGTGTTTGGGTGTTGCATCATAATGAATACGTATGTATTTAAAAAAAATATTTAAGTATTCTATCCGTAATCTAAGTCCCATATTACAAGCTATGCTTAGTTTGGGGCTAGATGGCGCTGTGTGAAATGAATGTCCTGTAATATTTATTTATACAACAAAATGACAAATTAAATTTAGAAAAATGACATTCATTCAACAGATGTTGTGCATTCACTGATTTCGTTAAAATGTACACCTACCTGCACTACCTGGGATGAACTTCAATGTCGTTTTTTGCAATACATGTAGTAGGTATTCTTCTCGCAGGGAAGGAAATAAACCATTATATAATGAGAGATACATGTTTGAAATTACAGTAGGTACGAATATTACAGAGGAATAGGTAGATACGTTAATAGGTTGTCAAGTTTTTTTTTTATTTGCACCCAGAAGTACCTAAATACGTACCCTTGATTTTACAATACGAATCTTATGGCAGAGTACCTATGTCAGCAGGTTGTTAGGTTTTTTTTATTTGTAGGTAAGTACCAACCCAGAAATACTTGATTTTACAATACTACACGAATCTTATGGCGGAGTAGGTACCTAGGTTGTCTTACAGTACGAATCATATGGTGGAGTAACATCAGTAGGTTGCTAGGTTTTTTTATTTGTCCCCAGAAATACTTACTTATTTGATTTTATAAATTCATATTGAAAAAATAATGAGCGCTATACCTACGTCAAGTCAACCTATCCTGAAAACTTATTTTTTCTCAAAAACTGTAAGGCTTTGAAGTGGATTATCATCTCATCCTCCCCACACCCCTTAATTCGACGGTCCATCCATTCTGATAAAGTTTAGCCCAACTCTGTATATTTACGCCTTTCATACATAAGGTAGGTACCTACTTATGTTCTCTTTCACACAATCTATCAGAAACGAAAAAAAATTATCCTTCCTACAATATAATTAGGTATTTGCCTAAAGTTGTAATGTAAAGCGCTACAGCAAGTTTTCTTTAAAGCGTCATAACATGACGGACGAAACTATTGTTAGGTACCTACCTATACCTACTCGCACATGTGTGTAATTTTACAAGTCAACGCTAACGAAGTCGCGGGCAGAAGCTAGTTGCATTGCGAATGCGATTGTCATATGAACATCAGCCCAATAGTCTTATTCTCGCACTCCGAACATTTGTGTTTGTAGGTACCTGTGGGAAAACTCATACCTACCTATGAAAACATCCCAGGGGAGTACGTACCTAAAATATTGTGAATGGTTTTGTTGGTTGTTAGACTTTGTTTAAGTCCGCCTGGCTAGCTACCACCATAACAACAATTCTGAATTGTTGTGTTCTGAAATTCTCACATTAGGTCTACCTTGGGCAGAACCGTCCATAAAAAAAACTTAGAAGATTTACCCTACATAAATAAGTAAATTCGGGTTTTGAAGGTTTATTTTTGAAGGTACAGTGAATCAAAATAAATAAAAGATATATGATAGTGTAGCATTTGAAAAATAAGGTCTCAAACAAAAGTACCCAACTTTTGTTTGAGATCTGGGCCACAGGTGCGGCCCAGATTGTATGACAATTGAATTAAAACAGCCTTGTTTTTTATAAAGTTATTTTACTGACTACTACTTGACTGTTCTCTTGTTGTCTCATAGGCCTTCTCTAATGTATCAGTGATGATTTTCATGTCATTTTCAATGCTCCGGGCCCAGTTTTCCACATCTCCTATTTCTTTTAATGAACTGCTGAAATTTTCAACCAATGCCAACCATTGTTGAGTCTGTTTGGCGAAGTTTATTGCACCTTGGTGCAGTAGTTTTGCTTCAGCATCAAGTTTTTTTTGGTTCAAATAAGCTTGCGCCACTCTGAAAATTAGAAGTTATCACTTAAAAAAGGAGATAAAAGTAAATAAATTAATGTCTTTGTCTATGTCTATGGTCTAGTGGTTCGCCCACAGGGGTGTACAATATTGTGCTTGGTTTGGTTGGTAGGTAGGACTTTGCTTAAGTCCACCTTGTTAGCACCATCCTACGTAATTCTGTTGCCCTAACAACACTTTAGAGGTAAAATAGCCAGTTCCTCAGATTGTTGTGGATTCCGGGTGAAGTGTGCTTCCACCTCTGCTTTTTCATAACTTGAGAAATCTGGTGAGATGGAGACCAAGCACATCCCTGTCATACAACAAAAAAAAAAGATATAAGATATTTGAATACTAAATAATGACATTACCTGAAAAAACATACAAACAAGAAGTTAACAAGATTCAATATTTTATATAATATACAGGTGAGTTTTTTCCAGGGCTACTGAGGCCAAGTCAGAAACCGTTAGAGTTGAGGGAAAGTCATGTTAGGAGTTACAGAGTGTGACCCTGGAAAAAAACTCGACCTGTATATTCAATAGGTAACTGTAAGTATTGAATGTGTGAAAACTTACCCTACATTCAGGTGGTCTACAAGTGCCTGAGTCAAATCATTAGCTGCTGCAATGCACTCCTTTCGTTTTTGTTCTAAAAAATACAAAGTGGATGATAAGTGATTAGCATTTTCAGGTAGAAAATGACCTACGGAACTGACCTTGAACGACTCGTTTAGAGGCTTGTTTTGCTTGGTGCTCTTTTATGAGGGAAGATAGCATGCTGATTCAGTGCCACTTTCTTGTTGGTAAATTATGCTAGAATAACGCAAATCGTAACCGATGTGTTTACAATAAACTTATGTGTAGTTTATGCATGTAGGTAGAAAACAGAACTATCAGAGCGATTGTATTACTTTACTTTTAGAATTATAATTTCCCTTCCATTTTTCATTCTTATTTCGATTAGTTTAATAAAATTGAAAATTTGAAATAAGTAAATGAAAACAAAGCTTCGACTTCTTGTTCTGCTACACTATACTTTGACATTATTTCTGACAGACCGGCTTTACTGTCAAACTACTCTACTAACGCCGGCCTCGTCATACTACACATGCGTTAACGCTATGGCTCCCATGCACTCGCGGCCACAAGATGGCTCATCGAGAACCCGGGTATGCAGCATCTGATATATCTATTGCCATATGAATGTTTTGGGCCCATCTCTTCTAGAGTAAAAGAGAGTGATGTTAATGTAAAACCTATAACATCCAGTAATTGTAGCCACGAAGGTCCATGAATACTATGATGTGTAATACGCGATGACGAACCCCGTGACATGGGTCACTTCTCGAAGTAGGCATACTGCTTTCTATTGTAAGCATTAGAATAAACAGTAGTAGGTATAGCATTACGAGGAATTTTAAATGTAAAAGGGAAAGGTAGCCTACCTACACAGATTACATAATATGTACACCTACTACCATGAATGGCCATTACCTACTAGTTTGACGATCGAACTAATGAATCAAACTAGTAAGAACAAACCACTTTTTTCCCTTTATTAAGGGCTCTCCATTGAATAAAAAAAACCCTGATGGAAGTATTTTGGTAGATTCCAAACCTTGGCAGCCGAAACTCAACCCTACCTTGGAACACTGTATTATTTTATTTGTACACATAATGAATGCTCCAATACATTGCAGCTACCCTTATGTGGGTTGCAGTTTTTTTTATTATTGGTGTGCAAGCACGCTATTTATTGAACTAGTGGGGCTCATTTTGCGACTTTGTCTTGGTAGGTACGAATAGGTAGGTTGGGTACACGGAAGGGTCAGGTATATTGGTGGTCGCAAGAAATTGCAAACCTGCGCATAAGTGGTGTGGATGCTAGACGACAGTATACCAGACACCGCACACGTCATCATCGTGACGAGGAAGCGGAGATACGACTCTATGGAACCTATAGAGATCTGGCCAAATCGCTAAGTCAAGCCATAACCGCTGCAAAATCTCAAGCAAGAGCAGAACTCTTGGATTTACTCAACCGAGATCCTTGGGGTTGGCCTTATACGATGGTACGGAGTAAATTGGGCACCCCCGCTCACGGATTGTTTACCGCCTCCATTGCCGGAGGAGATAGTTTCGACTTTGCTTCCAAACCAAGTGGACTATCTGCCTCCCGTAATGACTCCAGTATCTAATAGATCGAATGAAGTAGAACTCAGAGCAGCTACCTTAAGGTTAAGAGCCAAAAATAAGGCACCTGGGCTGGATGGAGTTCCAGGACGAGCCTGGGTATTGGCACTAAAAGAGTTAGGAGTCCGGTTCCGTGCACTCTTAGATGCTTGTCTAGCTTAACCGGACGCTTTCCCACTACCTATGTGAAAAAGTGGAAGACTAGTGCTCCTTAAAAAAGATAGACGCCCAGCGGAATCACCCTCAGCGTATCGTCCAATCGTTATGACGATGGATATGGATCTAGCGGATAAACTTTTTGAGTCGGTTATCGCAGCTCGCATCGTTCTGCACCTTAATAGGAGTGGCCCAAATCTGTCCGATTCACAATATGGCTTCCGAGTCAGTAGATCTACAATAGATGATATTAAACGCATCAAAGCCTACTCGGATGCAGTAATAGCACAAGGTGGGGTGGTGCTTGCAGTGTCTCTCGACACAATACAAAAGTTATTGAAATTTTAGGACTCAGAGTAGCACTGGAAAAAACAGAAGCTATATGCTTTCATGGTTCCAGGCGCCATCTACAACAGATATTAAATATCCAAATTGGTGGGGTAAATGTAGAAGTGGGGTCATGCATAAGATATCTTGGTTTATACCAAGAAAGGCGTTGAAATTTTCAAGAGTGGCAAGCAGAGTACCGACATCCAGATGTCACTACTGTGATGAGGTCGAGGACACATCTAACCAGTACAGATGTGTCCAGCCTGGACTACCCAACGCAACGATCTGATGGCAGCAGTGGGATCCGATCTCTCGCTGCCGGCACTGACCTGTGCAATGATCGACAGTGACAGAGCTTGGAGTCCTGTTACCCTGTTTTGCGAGGAAGTACTGGCAAAAAAAATAAACGGCTGAACGGAAGCGAGAGCAGAAGACAGATTCCGATGAGAAACAGAGGACCAGGGCGTAGGAGGAGGATCTTCCATGCCCTGACGAGACCCCCATAACGCAGGATTAGGTGATGATAGTGGGGGCAATCATCACCAACAAAAAACCTTGGTGCGGAATACTGCTGTGAGCAGTACTACTTGGTGCAAATGCTGGGGTCTACAATATGGACCAACGACGCTGAGGCCGTGGAAGATTACTTGTGTTCCCATAGCATCGGCAACTAAGGCGAGGAAAGGTAATCCATGGGGTTTAGCCGGTGGGAGTCCAGCATAACCCAATTGCTATGCCCCCGCACCAAGTGGGTATCCATATAAAGGATTTCCCCACGTAAAAAAAAGGTAGGTTGGGTAACAAACGTTTTCACTCTACAATACGTAGGTGTAGGTACCTATATACCTAAATCCGTCCCCTAGGTAGTTATTCTACTATGTCAATAATAGGTAGAACAGCAGGTGGTTTGGTCGTGTTGCATTATTTATAATTACCTACCTTGCTAATGGAAGAGACCGATATCGATTTTCGCTTATCGGATATACGAGGGAGGTACCAGCTGCGTTCGAATTCGAACAAAGAGTACCTATAGGTAAAATCCATGTTTCAATTAATGGCTTTGAATAGAAGGTGGCATCAAACGCAGGTGCGGATAAGTATGTAGTATCGAAATACTTGCTTCTGTTTCAGCCAAGTGAAATTGACGCGCGCCAACCTATCCGAAAGTCATCGGGGGCTTAAATCCCGGCCATGAATGGAATGGGCGTTATTAATGTTATTATACTTATTTAGAGACTGAGCAGTACCAGTGCAGTTCACTTGCACAAAACATAGGACGTCGAAAACATTTCCTATAAATTTAAACTTGGGCCTCTCCTGCCTACCCCCACAGAAAAACGAATATTATCTAAAGCAGAGTTTACCCAGTCTTCAAAGTTTTCGTTCTTGGCGGCGACAGCACGGCAAAGAATATAGGCAAGTCCCAAGCAAAGGGACTTATACTGAGCCGCCTGTCGATTTCGTTAGATGTGACTAAGGGGTTTTACCAGGGATGGGCGGGGAGCAGCTTCTATCTATCTAAGAACCTACCTGACACCAAAATTGTGATCACCAACTCACCTGTCAAGCGTGGTGATTATAGAAAAGTCACACTGGTTGAGACTTGAGAGTTAAAAGATTAGTGGCAGCATACACTCAAGTTCTGAGCACCTATAGTTTATTTGGATTTTTCGTTAGGACATTAAAAAAAATCTGCCTTCCACGGTCGGCATGGTGAATCACCATTGGTGATACCAACCCAATAATCAGAAACTCGCTTGCTACGCGTGGCCCATGTTCTGCAGTAGGTACTTAGTACTGAGTGATGTTTTTGATGATAATGATGATGGTGTCACAAAATCCAAAATTTACCCCAGAAAAATGGTTTTCATGTCTAGGTACAGGCTTCAATTATCTTTAGATATTGTTTTGTTTCATTTCATATTGTTGTGATCCGGCATTTAGAGGTAAGATTGCCAGTTCTTCAGACAGTTGAGTATTCCGGGTGAAGTACGCTTCGGAAATCTTTCGGAGTTGTGAATACTCCTGCAGGAGATGAGCAGTAGATGGTATCTATCTAGGAACATAACTTAGCGATATAACTACGACCAATCACCCGCCTTCCCAGCATGGTGATTAGGGCAAACATTTTATGGCTACGATGATGATGATGATGCTGATCCACGTATAGATACTTACATAATGATGAAGGATGGGCAGAGTTACAATGGATGACGATAAAAAAAAAATTTGGGCAGTTAAAATAGGTTTCACCACTCTTCATAAATTTGCGCATACTTTACTTGCTTATTATTTACTTATTTATATTTAAGTACTAACTAGTGATAATAAAACCACAAAGTTAAATACACATGTGATGATTGTAGATCAATAGATGATGATGAACTAACATTGTTTCGAGGACTGCAAACTTAAAAACTACCCCTCAGTAGATGTGCTGATCCGTACTCTGCATTTTTCATGTTCGATTCGTCCGCATCCAAATTGGTTAAGCCGTTCCGAAAATACTTAGGTGTGCACAAACAAACAGAAATAAAATATAAAACTATATTTTTATGCTCAGCTGTGCTCAGTGTTTCTTAAACTCCTTATTTCCACACATATCAGCGTTGACCTCAGAAAATTTCACAGCCCCTACCATCGCTTCTTATGACCACTATGGGTAGGTAGGGCACCACCTGCCAAGCGTGGTAAATTTTTTGCACTTCTGCAATCAAAGAAGGCAAGCAAGAATGGAAGAGAAGAGTTACCTGAAGTGGACTTTATCGGCTGTGATGATGAAAGAGTGTACTGGTTAATGTAGCATAATAATGACGTTGTGCGTTGTGATACACCACATGCTACGCCGTAGCATGTCGTGTAGCATCTACGCTTCTACGAAATTTAGATCATATTTTTCACTCGTAACATTCATTCATTGTCAAGGCGAATGTTTATGAGAGGGTGTATGTGTCTATGTTTGGTGCAGCTACACGCCGAAACGGCTGAACGGATTTGGATGAAATTTGTAACAAAGATAGTTTCTATCCTGGATTAACACGTAGACTATTTTTTATCCCATGAATCAGTTTTCGTGGGCCATAAATGGGATGTCAGATATCGCCATACAACTCATTGATTCATCGTTGTTTTACGAGAAAACTTCAAAATGGATTGAGCTGAAATGTTGCCAAAGATAGCTGTGCTGTGTTCCCGTGGGATGACTAAATAGGCACGCTTCTGTCTGGTACTGATCAGGGACAGTTAGTTACCTATATATAGATCGTTTGTAAAGGTCCTTCGGTAATCCGACTGCTTCCTTTGAAGATAGTACCTACCTAGTTTACTTTTACGTGTTATTTTCAATAAAGGTACAAAAGTTACATCGGATTATAACGTTCAATCGGCTTGCTCATTAATATGCACCAAGTCTGGCGAACCAAACAATTGCATTATTAATTATTCCGTCTACCCCAGCATGTATACCTACGTAGATACATTTTCATTGGATTATAGTGAATAGCACAGTATTGGACTGGGTGTTAAAAACCGTGTGATGACCGGCAAATTTCCTAGCACAAATTATTAATGCCTAAGACATACCGAATGACGCGAATAGTACGGGCTGTTGACAACACGTGACTGCTGACCATCTTACCCTAACTTCGAATATTCAACACTGCGATTTTCACTTTGCCGCTAACTCTGTAAACGCCGGAACGGAGTTTTTTTACCGATGCGGCATTTCTCATAGTAATAAAACATCTCAGCGCGTTTCGCAACTTAGTGACTGGCCTGAATTGGAATGGGAAAAAAATATCCATCACCCTCTTTCATAGATTTTTTCTTTCTCAGATCACTGAATCCCCGAGAGAACATCGGAGTTTGGCTGATCTGCGTGGAGGGCTTCCACAACTACCACCACACGTTCCCGTGGGACTACCGCGCGACTGAGAACCCACTGTTCAACATGCTCACTCCAACTATCATGTTTATCGACGGTATGGCTTTGGTGAGTGTTGGGTATCTTCATTGGGTTATCTTCTAACTATAGCTTTGTGACATATTTTTTTTGTACGACGGGGAGATGCTTGGCCATTATCTCATCTGATTTTTAAGTTATGATAAGGCCGAAGGAGGAAGTCTAAGTCTGATGAACTCATCAGTCTGAGGATCTGGCTATCTTACCGAAACACAATAAATAATTGATTGTGCACCTACTGTGAGAAGGGACCATTCTGCTAAGACGTATTCGTATTCGTTAGTTTATTTTCTCTGCTTGTATCTCTATAAGGGGGCTTTCGATCAGTGATTTGTTCTGCACAAGTCTCAATTCTATCAGCTTTGGGGGCACCTTCCCCGTTGGTTGAACCGCTGAAACAAAACAATGCATGTAATATGTTGTGCTACTTTGAAGGTGCATGGCCACTTGCTATCGCATTCAATTCTGTACATTTTAATCATATCCGTAATCTAGTTCCCATATTACAAGCTATGCTTAGTTTGCGACAAGATGGCGCCGTGTGTAATTAACGTCCTGTAAAACAAGTATACGCTTGAAGTCAATAAAAAGTACAATTAAACTAACTATGTACAAAGGAATCAGTCAGATTACCTAAGGACCGTTACAAACGGCCTATAGGTAACTCAACGGTTCCAGACCAGTACCAGACGGAAGCGTGCCCAAGACACTGGCTGCATTGCCACGCTGAATAGCTATGGTAATTCGCTGGCCTAAATAAGAGCCAGCCCTTGGGTCACGTGTCTCTTGAAGTGTAACTGACAACCCTAGGTTGGTTGTCTGAGGCCAAAAGGCCTCCAATGTTTCAAGATGACTGGCTGTGGTAGGGATGTAACACGGCTGACAATGCACCACAGAAGCCCTGACATGATGTCTCTAACAAAGCCTTACAGCCCCGTGTGCCCGTATTTTCACCATACCTTACCCTTCAAACCGAAATAGGAACGTTGGAAGTACTTCCCCGGACGAGCCTTTTCAGAAGGAACTCTACTACTCTAAAAGCGACAATCGTCAACTTTAACTGTATTTTGAAGATATTTAGTCTGAATAAGACTAGATTTATATTGCTATGGTTGTGAGTTCACGCCTTTGATCACTACTCGGTACGTTGATATTAATATGAGGATCACCTACTTAGGGTTCGCCTCAACTTACGTTCGGGAAGTGCCCACTATTTACAAGCTCAAGGCCGGTTCTAGCCAATGACATATGACATATGTCATTCGGATATTTGGTTTTAGGACATGCCGGTTCCTCGGACCTTGGTCCTCGACCAGATTGGAACCCACAACCTCCGCATCAGAAGGTCGTTTATCCATTTGGGCACACGCAGCTCTATCGAGCGATAACAATGATGTAACAATTTTTGTGATTGCTCATATCTGTACTGGACTACAACATTTCGGGTTTCGGGTTACAACATTTATGATCATAATTATTTATATCTCGCGACTTGGTTCACATGGAAACCGGAAAAAAGTAGCCTATATCCTATACCTGGTCTAGAACAATATCTGCTCAATTTCATCGAAATCCGTTCAGTAATTTTGGCGTGGAGGATGAAAAAACTCTCAACAAATGTCGTTTGTTTATATTGTTTACGATTGCCGTGGCGCTGATTAGAATCGACCTCTCTAACTCGGCCCATGGATGGCGTAAAAGCTGAATAAGGCATCTTAGTGCTGTGTATGATCTACACCTTTACTGCGATCACCGATCCGCAAGCTTTGGATGAGGCTCTGTCCAGCCGTGGACACTAATGGGCTGTTGATGTGTAAATGAGAAAGTTTATTTGTTCCACGATCCTTCTTCCTTCCTATATTTTAATGAGAAGAAGGATCAAGTGGAATTTGAATTGCAGATAAAAATAGCTTCCTTGCTGTCTGCTTGTTGTAGATAAGTAAGGCTAGTATTCCGATAACCAGCGATGAGACATCTGTCACGTATTGAATGCTGGGTACCTACTAGAAAACACTGGGATTTATCCAAACGTAGGTATGTTTGGACGTGCTTCTAACGTCCCAATCAATAGGGCCGTAGGGAGTTCCCCAACGCCCCATTGACTTTTAACCCACCTATTTAAGATCCAGAGGTCCCGGGTTCGATCCCCATGGGGAGTTCATTATATTGCGCTTGGTTTGGTTGGTGGTAGAACTTTATTTAAGTCCGCCTGGCCAGCTACCACCGTCTTATCTAAGTCTGTCGCCATAATAACAATTCTAAAAATTGTTGTGTTCCGGCATTCAGAGGTAAGATAGCCAGTTCCTCAGTTTGTTGAGAATTCCGGGTGAAGTGCGCCTCCACCTTCGGCCTCATTTCAACTTGTAATTGTAACCAGTTGATATGAAGGCCAAGTGCTAATCCGTCGTTCAATAAAAAAAAAGGAAAATTTAAATCTATTTGACTCTACCATTCGCATGAGGCAGGTGCGAGAATAAATTCCAAACAGTGTTAATACATGTCTCACTTTACGTGGTACAACTGATGTCGTCCCCGAAACCCGGATCAGGTCTGCTAGACCTGGTCGCCTCCAGGGTCGGATTCACGTCGTCACTCGTGTACACCACTAAAGTAGCAGGTTCAAAACTTAGACCAAACCCGCCTGCCAAAGTCATTGTAACAAAACATAAACTCGTTTTTAACAAGCCTCACAGCTGGTAGTAGCTCTGCCTTTTGAGCTGTAGTTTGTGGGTTCGATTCCCATCCAGGACAAACATTTGTGTGATGAATATTGTTGATGGCTACCCCCTTTGCTAATTGTTTTATTCTTGTTTTATGTATGTTCGTTGTATTTATTTATCAATATTTGATTTTTGTATTGTATTGTGTTTGGATGTTGTATGTATGATAAGTATTTATTTACAAAAAATATATACAAGTATTATATCCATAATCCAGTTCCCATATTATAAGCTTTGCTTAGTTTGGGACTTTATGGCGCTGTGTGAAATGAATGTCCTGTAATATTTATTTTGTTAGTATTTCTTTTTATATTTATGATGGGTTAGTTCTTGACCTCTAGACTTATCTATCTCTGCTCTGGCAGCAAGGAAAAGGTCTACGATGGAGTGAGCTTTGGTGAAATGGTTCCGGACTTGTGGACGGTGGTCGCCAACCGTCCAACAGTGGACGGTACAAGTAAGTGTGATGTCGTCGGTACCTCTCGCCGCGGTGTAGGTGTCGGAGACGACCCCCTGCAGGGTTGCTATCGTCTTCTCCAGGGTGAGTTTGACGTCGCCGCCGCTGAGATGCCACCACGCCAGGAACAACGCCGCGAACAGATCGCCGGTGCCCGTGTACGTCGCGTCCTTCTTCGGAATCTCGATTTTGTAACACGATCCTAGAATACCATAGAGATATAAGTACCTACTTTACCTGCTAACTCCCAAAACGTACCGCTCGGTACGTTTGGTAAACTAGTGGTTCTGTAAGAACAGTAGACCTCGCGAGTCCTTATAACCATGCAATAACCTCTTTCACTTTTCTTTTTAGACTTTTGAGCTTTAGTGATACTCGTGTCCCCCTAATCCTAGATCAAATCTTATGTCTAGGAGTTCGTCTCGCAAAGGCGGAGAGGACTGCGTAATCTGACTGGTATAAATTTTCCGAAAAAAAAAACAAAAAAATTAATCCAACAGCAAAGAAAAAAAAGTTTTTTTTTCTTTCACTAATCTTGTGTTGAATTAAATCCTTAGTGTCTTTTAAATTTAATTCATTTAACGCTACAGCAAACTTCCCCCCTTTTCCCCCCCGACCAAAAATCGCAATCGACTAAAAAAAAGTAATAAATCAAGGAACATGTGTACCAATTTTCATCAAAATCGGTTGAAAAATGCGACCTGTAGGCAAGAACAAACGGACAGACAGCGGACAAAAGCATAGACGCTTCGCTCGCTCGGTCAATAAGTATCTAAGGAGGAAATGAAGAAAGGAGATACGTTGTGCCAGTCGAAAGGCATTTTTTTATAGAGTTCCGTACATAAACGGTACGCGTACACGGAACTTTAGTAATCTTGTTGAAAACCTTTGGATCCTTTGGGTAAGCATCAGAAACACGTCGGCAGAGGGCTCGTCAGCTTAGCAGCAAGACCATATTTCCGGAAGATGCCTCGTGTAGACGCGAAACACGTGTCGATTTGATTTATTTCAGAGGAAGTTAGTGGTTTATTTTGTTTTCACAATGGAAATGGATCTCCTTAAAGTGTCTCCAAGTGACGCCTGAATACATTAGCTATCTTAATCAACGGTGTTATACTAAGCCTCCACTTTCCGTTCGTTGTGTTTTTTTTGCCGCTTTAACAACAAATAATCAAAATAAAGAGGGCCTGTACAAGATTAGTGTTTTTATCAATTTGGGTCGAAACACTCGCAGGCGCTTCACGCTTGGTCGGTATATTTAAAATAGGTCATATTATGCTAATAAACTACATTTAGTAGCGTAGGTACCACCTCTGTGGTTCAACCCACCGATTTCAGATCCAGAGGTCGCGGGTTCGATCGGTTAGCAATATTATGCTTGGTTTAGTTGGTGGTAGGATTTTGATCAAGTCCTACCTAATTCTGTCGCCAAAATAACAATTCTTAAAAAAATGTTGTGTGCCGACATTTAGAGGTAAGATAGACAGTTCCTCGGTTAGTCGGCCTCATCTCAACTTGTTACCAGGTGAGATGAAGGACAAGCGCTTCCCCGTCGTACAATAAAAAAAAGGTAACTCAGAATAATACACACTTATATTTTTGTCCGACTTGGTTTATTTTTTTTATTTTTTTATAAAAAAATATCTTCTAAAGATAAGATATGACGGGTACGCGCTTGGCCTTCATCTCACCTCACCTGGTGTTAAGTTATGATAAGACAGAAGGTGGGAGCACAATTCGCCATATTAAAATTCAAATGGTCACTAATTCATTTACTTGACAGTGTTATGAGACCCAAAGAAGACTTGAATTGTCACAATGTCTTAAAGCTTCTGTATAAACAATTCTCCTACATTTCATAATAAAAACTTATCAAAGGCATTAGAATTGATGGCTAGTGATTTTGATGTCGTGAGTTGCAAGAAAATGTAGGTCTTTATCATTAGTAAGGTACTTAGTTTTATCATATATTATATGTTAAATTGTATGTTATATTAAACAGACTTCCTCTTTATCAGTAGATTTGGGATGATAATAAATGTTTAAAAAAAACTTACTGTAATGCCTACAGAATCTTGCTAAAATAAAAGTATGTGTTATGGTCTGTGGTGAGGATTTGGTAAGCTACAGGATAACATTATCATGTCTACAATAAATCAAGTTAATTTTAAGGCATATAATAGTAATCTGGTATAATTACCTCCACTGCTTGCTATCCCAATCATATTGTTTTCATCACCAAGATCGGTACTTGACAGTACCACAGTCTTAACTCCTTTTGCATGGAGCGCCTTGATGACATCCAGCGCTTCATCCAAGTTGTTCATCTTCAGCCCCGTCATCAGTTCCGCCTCAAACTGGTTGGGAGTGATAATGTCAGCTAGAGGAACGACTATGTCTCGGTAGACGGGCAGAATGTCTTGTGGAACATACATTTTTCCATTGTCCCCCATTACTGGATCACATACTAAAAAACAAATTATAGCATATCAGCTTGCAGTGTGTTCCACAGCGTAGAGAAGCACCAACCCCTTACACAAATGGGTGTACAAGGCGACTTCTGGAGGCAGACCATCTAGGAACATTGAGATTATACTAGTACTTGTCAGTGAATCTAATTTTGATGTACTTCACAGTAAATGCTGTTTAGAATTACAATGATGATGAAGAAATGCATGGCAAGCAAGTAGATTATGATAAAACTCTTCGGACTTGGTGATGCTTATGTTCAGCTGTGGGCAGTAATGGTATGTAAGTAATGATGGTGAGATAATCAGAGAAACTCATTGTTTATTTTTATAAACAAATAAAAGCTAACAATGTCACTGTTCACAATTCAATAGGATGTTTGGATTTGTATAGTAGGTAGTTATTATCAATGGTAAATTTTCTATGATGGTCACCATAGTACCAGAACAAGGCTTAAATTTAATATGGTTGGATGTCCAGAGTATAATCATATTGGGCCCAGCATTACCGATTATAAAAACAATCAAATTTGATCCAGGGAATTAATGTTTACTTGTAGGTATTAAATATTTGAACAATTTACCATAAATTAATTCAGGATTTTTCAGCCTCAATTTCTTGATGATCTCTGCTATCTGCTTCAAGGAGTCTGGTGACCTTGAGTATCCTGTCAGGAGATGTGTGTAGTAGTCTACATCATTCACAGCGAGTCCTTCCACCAGCTCTGCCATTTCCTCATTCTGGAGAACATTTCCTTTGATGTGCTTATAGCCAGTGTGAGTTGAGAACTGTACCGTATTGATAAAGTCTACTTCAAAACCTAACACCTGAAAATGGAGATGCATACATTTATTTTCACATTTGGGAAACACATATTTCCTTACAGTCTAAGTTTGACCACCTAACACCCACTAGTATGCATTAAAAGGTGACCTATGTCTAGTTGTGAATTATATATGCATAAAATTGTATTAAAGGTATGTCTAATACTTACTAGCAACTTTTAAATATCACAATATTGTTTTGTTCAAGGTTGTTTGTTAAATCATTCAAAAGATAAGAGTTCAGTTAATGATTTTAAGCGCTCCAAGGGAATTCAATTAAGATTAAATGCTCAACCTACTCAAGTGGTTTAATATACCTACTATTGTGTCCAGAACAAATAAATTAACTTGAGACTAAGTACCTACTGCATTACAAAAGCATGTCTTAATGGTTTCATACAAAGTTGCTGCAATGTAACTTATGTAACATTTAAAACCACCAATGAAATAATATTGTATTTTTTTATTTTCCAACATCAATATATTCAGTCAATTAATGTAGCACTCACTGACCATGTTAGATTGTTTGCCCCTATTTGTAATAGCAGTAAGATTATGATTAAATTGATGAGTAGAGTACCTGCCTGAGATGATAAGGAGTAGATACTGCTGATTTTTTCTCTACAGTACAAACATAGTTTGTATTTCATTTTGTAATGGCACATCCTATTCATAATAAATTATATAGTGTCATCAGGTCCTGTACCAGGGAGAATGGGAAAATTGATGTCAACAATCATTCAGTGTCATCCTACCCAGTGGTACCCAGTCTTCATCATTAATTCCACCAGGGACGATAACACAAATTCAGTGTCAACATGCCTGGTGGTTAGTCCACCAGTGGTCCAAGTACGGATCTTACCAATTGCATAATAGTATAATAATAGCTAATCGCAACGTTTGTTAAAATTAACCGATTCGTATGTGCTCTCAGTTTATTGAATAATAAAAACTTTTACCGAGACCTTCTTCAAAGTAGATAAAACAATAGTGTAAATAGACAAAATATATGATCTCAAACAAAAGAACTAGTTATCGATATAATTTAACGAATGTATACCGAATACTTACATACTTGTGATGGTTGATAAAACCAATTTTATCAATTTAATCTATTCTAAATGTCAAATTATGCAATCGGTAAGAACCATACTTACTCCGCCATTGATATAAATTTTCCCTTCCTCTTCGGTACCGGTTCAGGTCCACTGGGCCAGATGACACTATATCTAATAAATTTTGATTTGTTTTTTTTTTCTATTTTGGTAGGGTGAGGGTAATCATTGTAACACTTTACTATTTTTAGAAACACAATTTAAAAATATAAATACTATGCTATAGAATTTACTCATACTATTTCTCATACATTTTATTGTGTTTTATTTATAAATAAGGTCCCACATACCAATCAATGTCTGATTATACATGCAAAATTTCACTGTAACAGACATGCTATTTCAAACAGCACTACAAACTGTTTTTGTTTGGGAGAGTGGAAATCAGCAGTACCTACCTACTACAAGGCCTTCCTAACCTTGGTACCTTGTTGGTATATTTCCAAAACAAATTCATAGAATTTCTTGAAGACATTATACATATTGTTTGATTTAGTTACACATTATAAATTTACATTTGTTATTCAATTTTAATTTAGTCTGTATCTAGGTGCATACCTGCAGAGGAAAAACAGCACTTTTATTTCCAACATATCCATGAACTACATGGCTTTGTATCGAGAGCACTTTTGGTGTATCTGAAGACATGATGCACATTCAGCAACACAGCAATTTACCTGAAAAATAAATAGGTACCGAGAATAGTAAGCAACAGCACCTAACACTATTTACATTGGTAGATTTTGCAGACGCCGATAATCAGTTCAGTTTATAAAACATATCTTTATCTTTAGCAATGATTTAACTTACAGAATATGATTATGAAAATAAAGTAGGTCACGTACCTAGTCGTGTCGAGATCGTGACCTAGTTAATATAATATAACCAAAGAAATAAGTTAAACTAAACAAAAACATCAGCACGGCAGGCAGGAAGCGGCATAGCCACAGACTAATATAATGTACTAGTAGGTTTAGGCATGGATCATTATAGCAGTAGCATGTGAAAAATCATATGAATTATTTATCATACGTTACACTTGCTACTCTTTTCATCGTACACTGCTACTAATTAATAGCATATCAATGAAATCGCAGATTATTCGGATTTGATCGTAACTCAAGCTCCTATCACGATGATTTCCGAAGTGAACTGTGATTCCGTTGTTGATCTAGTACGTTAGAAGAGTAAAGCTGTCCGAGTTTCGGTAAGCGTGCGTGTTAGAAAGAACAAACAAACTTTGTTGATCACTCCTCACATTACTCGTGACCTTTCACCTAGCTTTATAATAGACTTTAATGATATGCACATCAAGTTATGTTTTTCAATCAGAAAATGTTATTATTTTCAAAATATTTTGGATTGCATTACGCTGCACTCACCTAGCATTTTCGACTAGCTTTATTGGTATGCAGATAAAGTTCTGTTTTTAAATAAGATTATGATTATTTTCAAAATATTTTGGACTGCATCACGCACTTGTTGTGTTGTGTTTTATTAAATAAAAATATGTTCTATTTCAAAACAATGAGTGCATCTGTTTGGAATCATTTTGATAAAAAACAGATAAGACAGTGGCGAAGTGTCTTATGCACAAAATAATACTCAGGAGTTAGTGTTCTTTTTTTTAAGATTTTTTTTTCTATAACAAATTAAAAAATCATCCCCTGTACCCTGTGTTCCCGATGCAGTTTCAAAAAGACAAACAGCTTTATCTGACCATCATCCACATCAGAATTCCACGCAGCAGCACTAAGAACTGAGCCTTTAAAAGTGCAATCTAGCTTACCTTAACCGGCTCCTTTTAATTTCACAGTAGCACAGTGTCACATTTCATAGCATGTAGAAAAAATTAGGAAAACGTGATAAAAGCAATCAAAATGAAAAGTAGCAGGTCTGTGAAAAATCGCATGTGAAATAGCAGTGACTACAAAAAACATTTCATCATATGACAATTATTTAAAAATAGCAATCATTTCCATGCTTAGTAGGTAATGGTAATAGCAGCAGCCGGTACCTACCTAATGTTCATATAGCAATCACTCGCCCGACACGTCGAGAAAAACGACATCCAGTGCTAATGACGTTTTTCTTGTGACTGTAGACAATAAGTCTTAATATTTTCAAAATAGGTTTCATTGAAAGAACGATCATCCAAACAACGGATCGAACTACGGGCACGTAGGTACATCGTGGAAGGGTGAGATCCGTCACACGTTATTGCGGGTTTCGGTTTTGAAGGAAACTTCCAGTGCCCAGCCGGTGCCCAGACCAAGTATATTATTAAAAAAAGGAGCTGTCATACTCTACCGGCGTTAGCTCTAATGGTGAGATTTTCAATATGCAAGTGCACGCAAGTCTCTTCTATACTCTAAATAGGTAATTTTGGGACAGTAAATAAAAAAGAAAGGCATCTATTCACACAACACAGATGACAATATTTATCTAAATAACAGCAATTGTAACAGGTTCATGTTGTCAGTGAAAGAGTAAGAACTCAGCAACGCTGGTTTTCAGCCCCACTCTAATGAAAATATAAAAATGTTCGTAACCGTCAAATGGTGTAGGCAGCGTATTTAAAGAGGGTCCTGTGTTCGGCACACGGGTAAGTGTGCCACAAAGCATGAGTGATTATGGAAAGAACTAAACTATAAGTACATTAGCAAGCCTCACAGCTCAGTTGGTAGTAACTCTGCCTTCTGCGCTGTAGATTGTGCGTTCGATTCCCACCCAGGACAAACATTTGTGTGATGAATATAGATGTTGGTTTTGTGTTTGGGTGTTGCATCATAATGAATACGTATGTATTTAAAAAAAATATTTAAGTATTCTATCCGTAATCTAAGTCCCATATTACAAGCTATGCTTAGTTTGGGGCTAGATGGCGCTGTGTGAAATGAATGTCCTGTAATATTTATTTATACAACAAAATGACAAATTAAATTTAGAAAAATGACATTCATTCAACAGATGTTGTGCATTCACTGATTTCGTTAAAATGTACACCTACCTGCACTACCTGGGATGAACTTCAATGTCGTTTTTTGCAATACATGTAGTAGGTATTCTTCTCGCAGGGAAGGAAATAAACCATTATATAATGAGAGATACATGTTTGAAATTACAGTAGGTACGAATATTACAGAGGAATAGGTAGATACGTTAATAGGTTGTCAAGTTTTTTTTTTATTTGCACCCAGAAGTACCTAAATACGTACCCTTGATTTTACAATACGAATCTTATGGCAGAGTACCTATGTCAGCAGGTTGTTAGGTTTTTTTTATTTGTAGGTAAGTACCAACCCAGAAATACTTGATTTTACAATACTACACGAATCTTATGGCGGAGTAGGTACCTAGGTTGTCTTACAGTACGAATCATATGGTGGAGTAACATCAGTAGGTTGCTAGGTTTTTTTATTTGTCCCCAGAAATACTTACTTATTTGATTTTATAAATTCATATTGAAAAAATAATGAGCGCTATACCTACGTCAAGTCA
The DNA here is from genome assembly GCA_951394065.1 of Venusia cambrica. Lineage (NCBI taxonomy): Eukaryota > Metazoa > Arthropoda > Insecta > Lepidoptera > Geometridae > Venusia > Venusia cambrica. The sequence continues at coordinate 1,056,989 of OX596056.1, forward strand.
ACCTATCCTGAAAACTTATTTTTTCTCAAAAACTGTAAGGCTTTGAAGTGGATTATCATCTCATCCTCCCCACACCCCTTAATTCGACGGTCCATCCATTCTGATAAAGTTTAGCCCAACTCTGTATATTTACGCCTTTCATACATAAGGTAGGTACCTACTTATGTTCTCTTTCACACAATCTATCAGAAACGAAAAAAAATTATCCTTCCTACAATATAATTAGGTATTTGCCTAAAGTTGTAATGTAAAGCGCTACAGCAAGTTTTCTTTAAAGCGTCATAACATGACGGACGAAACTATTGTTAGGTACCTACCTATACCTACTCGCACATGTGTGTAATTTTACAAGTCAACGCTAACGAAGTCGCGGGCAGAAGCTAGTTGCATTGCGAATGCGATTGTCATATGAACATCAGCCCAATAGTCTTATTCTCGCACTCCGAACATTTGTGTTTGTAGGTACCTGTGGGAAAACTCATACCTACCTATGAAAACATCCCAGGGGAGTACGTACCTAAAATATTGTGAATGGTTTTGTTGGTTGTTAGACTTTGTTTAAGTCCGCCTGGCTAGCTACCACCATAACAACAATTCTGAATTGTTGTGTTCTGAAATTCTCACATTAGGTCTACCTTGGGCAGAACCGTCCATAAAAAAAACTTAGAAGATTTACCCTACATAAATAAGTAAATTCGGGTTTTGAAGGTTTATTTTTGAAGGTACAGTGAATCAAAATAAATAAAAGATATATGATAGTGTAGCATTTGAAAAATAAGGTCTCAAACAAAAGTACCCAACTTTTGTTTGAGATCTGGGCCACAGGTGCGGCCCAGATTGTATGACAATTGAATTAAAACAGCCTTGTTTTTTATAAAGTTATTTTACTGACTACTACTTGACTGTTCTCTTGTTGTCTCATAGGCCTTCTCTAATGTATCAGTGATGATTTTCATGTCATTTTCAATGCTCCGGGCCCAGTTTTCCACATCTCCTATTTCTTTTAATGAACTGCTGAAATTTTCAACCAATGCCAACCATTGTTGAGTCTGTTTGGCGAAGTTTATTGCACCTTGGTGCAGTAGTTTTGCTTCAGCATCAAGTTTTTTTTGGTTCAAATAAGCTTGCGCCACTCTGAAAATTAGAAGTTATCACTTAAAAAAGGAGATAAAAGTAAATAAATTAATGTCTTTGTCTATGTCTATGGTCTAGTGGTTCGCCCACAGGGGTGTACAATATTGTGCTTGGTTTGGTTGGTAGGTAGGACTTTGCTTAAGTCCACCTTGTTAGCACCATCCTACGTAATTCTGTTGCCCTAACAACACTTTAGAGGTAAAATAGCCAGTTCCTCAGATTGTTGTGGATTCCGGGTGAAGTGTGCTTCCACCTCTGCTTTTTCATAACTTGAGAAATCTGGTGAGATGGAGACCAAGCACATCCCTGTCATACAACAAAAAAAAAAGATATAAGATATTTGAATACTAAATAATGACATTACCTGAAAAAACATACAAACAAGAAGTTAACAAGATTCAATATTTTATATAATATACAGGTGAGTTTTTTCCAGGGCTACTGAGGCCAAGTCAGAAACCGTTAGAGTTGAGGGAAAGTCATGTTAGGAGTTACAGAGTGTGACCCTGGAAAAAAACTCGACCTGTATATTCAATAGGTAACTGTAAGTATTGAATGTGTGAAAACTTACCCTACATTCAGGTGGTCTACAAGTGCCTGAGTCAAATCATTAGCTGCTGCAATGCACTCCTTTCGTTTTTGTTCTAAAAAATACAAAGTGGATGATAAGTGATTAGCATTTTCAGGTAGAAAATGACCTACGGAACTGACCTTGAACGACTCGTTTAGAGGCTTGTTTTGCTTGGTGCTCTTTTATGAGGGAAGATAGCATGCTGATTCAGTGCCACTTTCTTGTTGGTAAATTATGCTAGAATAACGCAAATCGTAACCGATGTGTTTACAATAAACTTATGTGTAGTTTATGCATGTAGGTAGAAAACAGAACTATCAGAGCGATTGTATTACTTTACTTTTAGAATTATAATTTCCCTTCCATTTTTCATTCTTATTTCGATTAGTTTAATAAAATTGAAAATTTGAAATAAGTAAATGAAAACAAAGCTTCGACTTCTTGTTCTGCTACACTATACTTTGACATTATTTCTGACAGACCGGCTTTACTGTCAAACTACTCTACTAACGCCGGCCTCGTCATACTACACATGCGTTAACGCTATGGCTCCCATGCACTCGCGGCCACAAGATGGCTCATCGAGAACCCGGGTATGCAGCATCTGATATATCTATTGCCATATGAATGTTTTGGGCCCATCTCTTCTAGAGTAAAAGAGAGTGATGTTAATGTAAAACCTATAACATCCAGTAATTGTAGCCACGAAGGTCCATGAATACTATGATGTGTAATACGCGATGACGAACCCCGTGACATGGGTCACTTCTCGAAGTAGGCATACTGCTTTCTATTGTAAGCATTAGAATAAACAGTAGTAGGTATAGCATTACGAGGAATTTTAAATGTAAAAGGGAAAGGTAGCCTACCTACACAGATTACATAATATGTACACCTACTACCATGAATGGCCATTACCTACTAGTTTGACGATCGAACTAATGAATCAAACTAGTAAGAACAAACCACTTTTTTCCCTTTATTAAGGGCTCTCCATTGAATAAAAAAAACCCTGATGGAAGTATTTTGGTAGATTCCAAACCTTGGCAGCCGAAACTCAACCCTACCTTGGAACACTGTATTATTTTATTTGTACACATAATGAATGCTCCAATACATTGCAGCTACCCTTATGTGGGTTGCAGTTTTTTTTATTATTGGTGTGCAAGCACGCTATTTATTGAACTAGTGGGGCTCATTTTGCGACTTTGTCTTGGTAGGTACGAATAGGTAGGTTGGGTACACGGAAGGGTCAGGTATATTGGTGGTCGCAAGAAATTGCAAACCTGCGCATAAGTGGTGTGGATGCTAGACGACAGTATACCAGACACCGCACACGTCATCATCGTGACGAGGAAGCGGAGATACGACTCTATGGAACCTATAGAGATCTGGCCAAATCGCTAAGTCAAGCCATAACCGCTGCAAAATCTCAAGCAAGAGCAGAACTCTTGGATTTACTCAACCGAGATCCTTGGGGTTGGCCTTATACGATGGTACGGAGTAAATTGGGCACCCCCGCTCACGGATTGTTTACCGCCTCCATTGCCGGAGGAGATAGTTTCGACTTTGCTTCCAAACCAAGTGGACTATCTGCCTCCCGTAATGACTCCAGTATCTAATAGATCGAATGAAGTAGAACTCAGAGCAGCTACCTTAAGGTTAAGAGCCAAAAATAAGGCACCTGGGCTGGATGGAGTTCCAGGACGAGCCTGGGTATTGGCACTAAAAGAGTTAGGAGTCCGGTTCCGTGCACTCTTAGATGCTTGTCTAGCTTAACCGGACGCTTTCCCACTACCTATGTGAAAAAGTGGAAGACTAGTGCTCCTTAAAAAAGATAGACGCCCAGCGGAATCACCCTCAGCGTATCGTCCAATCGTTATGACGATGGATATGGATCTAGCGGATAAACTTTTTGAGTCGGTTATCGCAGCTCGCATCGTTCTGCACCTTAATAGGAGTGGCCCAAATCTGTCCGATTCACAATATGGCTTCCGAGTCAGTAGATCTACAATAGATGATATTAAACGCATCAAAGCCTACTCGGATGCAGTAATAGCACAAGGTGGGGTGGTGCTTGCAGTGTCTCTCGACACAATACAAAAGTTATTGAAATTTTAGGACTCAGAGTAGCACTGGAAAAAACAGAAGCTATATGCTTTCATGGTTCCAGGCGCCATCTACAACAGATATTAAATATCCAAATTGGTGGGGTAAATGTAGAAGTGGGGTCATGCATAAGATATCTTGGTTTATACCAAGAAAGGCGTTGAAATTTTCAAGAGTGGCAAGCAGAGTACCGACATCCAGATGTCACTACTGTGATGAGGTCGAGGACACATCTAACCAGTACAGATGTGTCCAGCCTGGACTACCCAACGCAACGATCTGATGGCAGCAGTGGGATCCGATCTCTCGCTGCCGGCACTGACCTGTGCAATGATCGACAGTGACAGAGCTTGGAGTCCTGTTACCCTGTTTTGCGAGGAAGTACTGGCAAAAAAAATAAACGGCTGAACGGAAGCGAGAGCAGAAGACAGATTCCGATGAGAAACAGAGGACCAGGGCGTAGGAGGAGGATCTTCCATGCCCTGACGAGACCCCCATAACGCAGGATTAGGTGATGATAGTGGGGGCAATCATCACCAACAAAAAACCTTGGTGCGGAATACTGCTGTGAGCAGTACTACTTGGTGCAAATGCTGGGGTCTACAATATGGACCAACGACGCTGAGGCCGTGGAAGATTACTTGTGTTCCCATAGCATCGGCAACTAAGGCGAGGAAAGGTAATCCATGGGGTTTAGCCGGTGGGAGTCCAGCATAACCCAATTGCTATGCCCCCGCACCAAGTGGGTATCCATATAAAGGATTTCCCCACGTAAAAAAAAGGTAGGTTGGGTAACAAACGTTTTCACTCTACAATACGTAGGTGTAGGTACCTATATACCTAAATCCGTCCCCTAGGTAGTTATTCTACTATGTCAATAATAGGTAGAACAGCAGGTGGTTTGGTCGTGTTGCATTATTTATAATTACCTACCTTGCTAATGGAAGAGACCGATATCGATTTTCGCTTATCGGATATACGAGGGAGGTACCAGCTGCGTTCGAATTCGAACAAAGAGTACCTATAGGTAAAATCCATGTTTCAATTAATGGCTTTGAATAGAAGGTGGCATCAAACGCAGGTGCGGATAAGTATGTAGTATCGAAATACTTGCTTCTGTTTCAGCCAAGTGAAATTGACGCGCGCCAACCTATCCGAAAGTCATCGGGGGCTTAAATCCCGGCCATGAATGGAATGGGCGTTATTAATGTTATTATACTTATTTAGAGACTGAGCAGTACCAGTGCAGTTCACTTGCACAAAACATAGGACGTCGAAAACATTTCCTATAAATTTAAACTTGGGCCTCTCCTGCCTACCCCCACAGAAAAACGAATATTATCTAAAGCAGAGTTTACCCAGTCTTCAAAGTTTTCGTTCTTGGCGGCGACAGCACGGCAAAGAATATAGGCAAGTCCCAAGCAAAGGGACTTATACTGAGCCGCCTGTCGATTTCGTTAGATGTGACTAAGGGGTTTTACCAGGGATGGGCGGGGAGCAGCTTCTATCTATCTAAGAACCTACCTGACACCAAAATTGTGATCACCAACTCACCTGTCAAGCGTGGTGATTATAGAAAAGTCACACTGGTTGAGACTTGAGAGTTAAAAGATTAGTGGCAGCATACACTCAAGTTCTGAGCACCTATAGTTTATTTGGATTTTTCGTTAGGACATTAAAAAAAATCTGCCTTCCACGGTCGGCATGGTGAATCACCATTGGTGATACCAACCCAATAATCAGAAACTCGCTTGCTACGCGTGGCCCATGTTCTGCAGTAGGTACTTAGTACTGAGTGATGTTTTTGATGATAATGATGATGGTGTCACAAAATCCAAAATTTACCCCAGAAAAATGGTTTTCATGTCTAGGTACAGGCTTCAATTATCTTTAGATATTGTTTTGTTTCATTTCATATTGTTGTGATCCGGCATTTAGAGGTAAGATTGCCAGTTCTTCAGACAGTTGAGTATTCCGGGTGAAGTACGCTTCGGAAATCTTTCGGAGTTGTGAATACTCCTGCAGGAGATGAGCAGTAGATGGTATCTATCTAGGAACATAACTTAGCGATATAACTACGACCAATCACCCGCCTTCCCAGCATGGTGATTAGGGCAAACATTTTATGGCTACGATGATGATGATGATGCTGATCCACGTATAGATACTTACATAATGATGAAGGATGGGCAGAGTTACAATGGATGACGATAAAAAAAAAATTTGGGCAGTTAAAATAGGTTTCACCACTCTTCATAAATTTGCGCATACTTTACTTGCTTATTATTTACTTATTTATATTTAAGTACTAACTAGTGATAATAAAACCACAAAGTTAAATACACATGTGATGATTGTAGATCAATAGATGATGATGAACTAACATTGTTTCGAGGACTGCAAACTTAAAAACTACCCCTCAGTAGATGTGCTGATCCGTACTCTGCATTTTTCATGTTCGATTCGTCCGCATCCAAATTGGTTAAGCCGTTCCGAAAATACTTAGGTGTGCACAAACAAACAGAAATAAAATATAAAACTATATTTTTATGCTCAGCTGTGTATCAAATTTTTACTTGAAAATATGGAATGTACCGACATACATCTTTTCTACGATTTTATTACAGGTATAGATTACAGTACATCATCGTTGCTGTTTGAAAAGTACTACACACACAAAACAACACAACACAACGATACCTATCACATGAAAAGTAAACAGTTTCAAGATCGGTAGGTAGATTTTACTGATGTAAAATATGATACAAAGTACTAAGCATCCTTTCTTTCACTTTTCCCGTTGACGTAAGCGTATTTCTGTTTCAGTTTCTCGTTAAACTCGGGGTCGTCCCAGCCCCACAGGTGATGCGTGCCGTCGCCGGTGCGGTGGGTGCGCTGCTTTATTATTTCTGGAGACACCGTCTTTAGATCGTAGGCTTGACCAATCTAAAACAAAAATAAAATAACTTCTAATAATGCTACGAGAACGATTTACGGACAGGGTATTTTTTATATTTTTGTTGTACGTCGGGGAAGCGCTTGGCCTTCATCTTACCTGGTTTACAGGTTTTTATAAGTTAAAGTCAATTATTCAGTAAGATTGTTTAGGATCATTTTGAAATACAACACAAAACACAAACATTTCTACCGCTTGTTCGGAATCACGACCAGCACACATAATCAATCGTTTGTGCGTAGGAACCATTGGTAGATACATTAGTTTATTTGGTACCTACGCGCATACTACGAAATTACCTAATTAGATACCTACTATCTAATACGGTCCCTTCTCACAGTAGGTGCACAATCAATTATTTATTGTGTTTCGGTAAGATAGCCAGATCCTCAGACTGATGAGTTCATCAGACTTAGACTTCCTCCTTCGGCCTTATCATAACTTAAAAATCAGATGAGATAATGGCCAAGCATCTCCCCGTCGTACAAAAAAAATATGTCACAAAGCTATAGTTAGAAGATAACCCAATGAAGATACCCAACACTCACCAAAGCCATACCGTCGATAAACATGATAGTTGGAGTGAGCATGTTGAACAGTGGGTTCTCAGTCGCGCGGTAGTCCCACGGGAACGTGTGGTGGTAGTTGTGGAAGCCCTCCACGCAGATCAGCCAAACTCCGATGTTCTCTCGGGGATTCAGTGATCTGAGAAAGAAAAAATCTATGAAAGAGGGTGATGGATATTTTTTTCCCATTCCAATTCAGGCCAGTCACTAAGTTGCGAAACGCGCTGAGATGTTTTATTACTATGAGAAATGCCGCATCGGTAAAAAAACTCCGTTCCGGCGTTTACAGAGTTAGCGGCAAAGTGAAAATCGCAGTGTTGAATATTCGAAGTTAGGGTAAGATGGTCAGCAGTCACGTGTTGTCAACAGCCCGTACTATTCGCGTCATTCGGTATGTCTTAGGCATTAATAATTTGTGCTAGGAAATTTGCCGGTCATCACACGGTTTTTAACACCCAGTCCAATACTGTGCTATTCACTATAATCCAATGAAAATGTATCTACGTAGGTATACATGCTGGGGTAGACGGAATAATTAATAATGCAATTGTTTGGTTCGCCAGACTTGGTGCATATTAATGAGCAAGCCGATTGAACGTTATAATCCGATGTAACTTTTGTACCTTTATTGAAAATAACACGTAAAAGTAAACTAGGTAGGTACTATCTTCAAAGGAAGCAGTCGGATTACCGAAGGACCTTTACAAACGATCTATATATAGGTAACTAACTGTCCCTGATCAGTACCAGACAGAAGCGTGCCTATTTAGTCATCCCACGGGAACACAGCACAGCTATCTTTGGCAACATTTCAGCTCAATCCATTTTGAAGTTTTCTCGTAAAACAACGATGAATCAATGAGTTGTATGGCGATATCTGACATCCCATTTATGGCCCACGAAAACTGATTCATGGGATAAAAAATAGTCTACGTGTTAATCCAGGATAGAAACTATCTTTGTTACAAATTTCATCCAAATCCGTTCAGCCGTTTCGGCGTGTAGCTGCACCAAACATAGACACATACACCCTCTCATAAACATTCGCCTTGACAATGAATGAATGTTACGAGTGAAAAATATGATCTAAATTTCGTAGAAGCGTAGATGCTACACGACATGCTACGGCGTAGCATGTGGTGTATCACAACGCACAACGTCATTATTATGCTACATTAACCAGTACACTCTTTCATCATCACAGCCGATAAAGTCCACTTCAGGTAACTCTTCTCTTCCATTCTTGCTTGCCTTCTTTGATTGCAGAAGTGCAAAAAATTTACCACGCTTGGCAGGTGGTGCCCTACCTACCCATAGTGGTCATAAGAAGCGATGGTAGGGGCTGTGAAATTTTCTGAGGTCAACGCTGATATGTGTGGAAATAAGGAGTTTAAGAAACAATAGAGAAAAATCAACACCCGATAGACTAGAATCTTACGAAATACAAAACATTTAAATTGATTGAACTTCCGTTTCATGCTAGCGACTTTTCCACGTTTTCGGTCTTCCATATCAGACCGTCTCTATAAAAGTTTCGATATTTAAAACACATACTTGTCATAAGGTCTGTATCCGTAATGATGAGCGAAGCTATTAACGCTCCAGACGACGTTGATGCCGCAAGTGTACCGCAGGATTGTGGGAATGAAGAACGCGTTCATCCAGGTTTCCCCCCACAGGTAGACCGGCAGCACCGTGGGCAGCACGAAGCAGAGGAGCGGCATCAACTTCAGATAATGCCTGCAGGTCACAATTATTGAATTCCGAATGTTTTAAAAAACATGTTTTACAGGTGAGTTTATTTCACTAGTGTGAATAAAATCTAAACTGTTAGAGATCTGTAATCGTTTATGTTATTAATTTACCTATTACCTTGGGATCGATTTTGAAATGAATCATAACTGCAATCAAAAAACACAAACGGTCATGTAAAATGTATTTTTTGTAGAAAATAAAGAAATAGTAGACATACAATAAAAAAAATCGAAAACAAGGTACCAGGTTCTAGCCATTCTTGTATGCTGGTCGCAATTCCAAATTAAAAATGTCATTTTTAAATTATCCTAAAAATCTTACTGGATAAACTTTTTAATTCATTATTTTACACAGCGCCATCTCGAAAACATCTCAAAAACTGTCGCGTAAAGGTGAAATCTTCACACAATATTCACCATTTTGATAAAAAACAGATAATAAGTGTCGAACTTACTTCCTCTGGAACATAACCACGGGATCCTGATACAGATCGCTGAGGTCTATCCTCTTGCCGCCCTCGATCACCTCGGGGCTCTTCTTGCAGCACAGCCAGCCCATGTGGGAGAAGAACAGGCCTCGCTCCGCGTTGTGGGGGTCTGCGTCGGTGTCTGCGTATTTGTGGTGCGTGCGGTGGTCGCGAGCCCACTCGAAGATAGAGTCCTACTCAAACATCACTTACATATAAAAGCAATCTCTACCAGACAACGTTTAGATGGAATGTATTTTGAGGCGCGACCAGAAATAATTTAATACTAATCTACCTATTTTCTTAAATTCCAAATGGATAAAACAAAATTCACAGACTATTCATGCTAATTTGCATTAGTTATAAAGCGTAGTCTTCAAACATTTTGATAGAAAAGTGTAACAAAGGCGAAATAAATAATATACGAAGGAAGCCAAGAAGTGATTGATGAAAACATCCGCCCACAAACAGCTGCTGGGAAATTAATTTCCCGGCGAAAATTGTTATTTTATAGGCAAGATAATACAGATTGTATTATTTCAAAGATCAGGCTATTTCTAGTCAAGTGGCTCGTGCTTCAAATCTACGTGTTGGCGTGAGTATTGATAACCTACTCAAGCACCGAAATTGTTATTCTCAAGAGAAACTGACACCCAAAGGCTTGTACTTGTTTATACTTGTTGATTTGCCTGTGAAGATTTTTGCAACCTATTTTTCACTCAACTCATTTCCATCCGGTATGTAAAAAAAAATGAGTTACCTGGAATCCCATGGTCTGCCAAATCATTAGTAGAGTCCGCAGAGGGGTTTTGGCTTTGAAGCATCTATGGGTCCAGAGGCGATGGGACCCGGCGCCGATTCCAATAGCGCACATTAAGTGAACGGCAAATGCTGAAATAGATAATAAGTCAAAATACTATCTTTGTACCAACCGTTCGTTTTCTGATATCTGTGCCTATCAGATATAAGGGAAATGTTTTTAATATTTTATTTTTTATGACGAAGAAACGCTTCATTTCACCTGGTTTTTCAAGTTAAGATAAGACGGAACGTGGAAGCGCACTTCGTCCGGAATCTGGGCTGTCTTACCCCTAAATGCCGGAACACAACAGTCCCCTTGGGGATCGAACCCGGGACCTCTAAATCTGACACCGGTGTGCGAACCACTAGTGGTTCGCCACAAATCACCGCGTGAAGAAGAAGTTTGCCTTACATTAAACTATAAAACTAACATTGTGTCCTGGAACCCCGGGCAGCTGATCAGACCGGTGATGGATCTCTTTATTAACCGATTTCCCAAAAAAGAAGGACATTCTCGCCATAATCTCCATGCTTGGCAGCTTTCTGATCCCGGATGTAACTGCCTGCCAAGACATTAGTACCTACCCGTGTAGAAGAGCCTATATAAATAGTTTGATATCTAGTCGCTGTTCCCTAGGTAGACAGAACATTAAAGTTTATTGCTTTTCAGGGTCTGCCTGACGTTGTTTGATCGTGGCAGTAGCTATGCAAATCCCAGTGCTACATTATGCGGCAGGTTCATTCTACATGATGGGGAAACATCAAGTATTCATTATTTGAAATAGCCGTTCCGCAGTTTGTTAAGGATCCCGGGTGAAGTGCGCCTCCACCTTCGGCCTTATATTAACTTGTAACCAGGTGAGATGAAGGCCAAGCGCTTCCCCGTCGTACAATAAAAAAAACTAAAATAAAGATATTTAAATGAAAGCCTCTTAATCCACGATTTTTGCTAAGGGAAAAAAATATGGGTTTGCGTCACCGACCGTGTTTTGAAATTATTTGCAAAATATAAACTTACATCATTTAATTTTACCATTAGAACTTAACAAAAAGTATGTTAATATTAAAAAATATCCATTTTTTTATATTTGTTTGATCCTCAATCTAACGTGAAAGAAATTATTTCACATTCCAAAGTTTTAAGTTTTTACTTTTGTCGGTCCCCATCGGACTGCTTTTAATTTTTTACTTATGTCATAAATTTTAAAACCTTTTTGATAAATTTTTCATGATTTTCACTTTTTACCTCTCTACATATTTTAAATTACATTTAACTACCTATCTGTTGTGTGTTGTTTAGGACACTTTCTTAAATTGTATTATAGCCTAATTTTATGATATGTTTTTGGTAATAAAATTGTTTTATTTTTCATTTTGCTTTTTGTTATTGTGCTCACCAAAAACGTTGGTCTGCCATTTCGCCGACGTGAACACCAGGTACAATCCATAAACCGAACCGATGTGTAGGAACAGGAACCACAGTATGTTGAACCACACAAGCTCATGTTTCCTCGGAGTCGCCTTCTTCAGGACCGAGACATCCTTGTCGAGGCCCAGGTCCGAGGTCTGACCGTCGCTCTCGAAAAGCACTCCACTGATGATGGGGTCCACTTGGGGTGGCATCTTCTGGAAGATGGAAAATGAAACTCTTGTAATTATGTATTGTACAAATAAATAAGATTTAAATATGTCATAGGAAAACATATGTACAGAGGCGAGCTTAACCCTTAAAGAGTTTTCTACCAACAAACCTTTGAGAGAGAGAGGTGATACTCTGAAAAGGTAGAAAAGTGTACCTACTTGAATTAACGGCCTATACTACCTCAGATTAGCAACTCAACACAACTTTACTCTTGTTTCGAACTAAGATATTGTAATAATAAAGGTGACATTGCTGTGCGCTCAACCACGGCGCTTATGACCACCAGATGACAAAAATATGCGCGTATTTCTACGTTTTGTTTTTTACGGTAAATAAATATGAATTTTGAAAATCGAAAACACAGACCGCCTGATGTATACTGTGTTTATTTACTGTACAAAGTTTCAAGCCCTAATTGGGCGTATTTATTGAATGGCGAACATTTTTGGTACAAATTAGAGTCAACTTCTAACGAGAAAATTTTATGTAATCGTGTTTTCGAAACACAAGCGTTCTAGCATCTATCCTGAACTAAAACATATATTTATTTCAAAGTAAATGCTAAATTATAGACTCTCCATGAAATATACATACATATATCAAAAGTATTCCATACACATATATGTTTCATACATAATATATATATATAAATATATATATATATAAGGCAAAATCATTTTATATAAATACAATGTTTTGTACATACACATAAAAATAAATAGAATAATAAGTAATAAATATTTACATATTAAGAAAAATAAATATATGGATGAAAATGTTGGTTGGTGGTAGGACTTTGTTTAGTCCGCCTGGCTCGCTACCACCATCTATTTTTTATATCTCTTTACCACTCTTTAAAAGTGATATATACGAGCATACAACACAGTGTGATAATATTGCTAACCCGAAAGTATAACATCAAAATTAAACACAATAAATACTGGCCAACCGTGAGTCAGACCCACTCGAAGGCTCCAGAACTATAATGCAAAGAACCCAACATTTTTGTCTTGAATTACGGGTCGTTGGATTGGAACCCTGTGTGAGTGTTTGGCTCACACTTGGCTGGTTTATTTCACATCCACGACGTTCATTTTCTTTGGGTCTAAGTAACTCTAGGGGTATGCACAGAGGAACGAATGCTTACTGAGGCATGCTCCAGTGGAATTTCCCAACCTAATTAACAAAAAAAAAACGCTCTACTAAAAAAGTTTATGATAAACATTAAACAAAATGTTGGTTCCTATTTAATTAACGTTCAGATTTTTGTTTTCATAAAACACGCCATAAAGTGAAAATGTTGCCAAGTTCATATTATATACAGCTGCAAGGAGTTTTATAGTAATTAGATACCTCGGGTCGCTTTTAATAATGAAGACTGATAAACATTCTGTATTATAAACTTGTGAAAGCTCTGAAGCATTTATAAAAATATGTGATATTCTGAATGAATATTTTTAATTATATCGCCAACGGGCGGTGCTTGTGTCGTATAGGTACCTACTTAACTTGACACAAAGAATTAAAAATAAAGTGATAATAACATAATATTTTTAATTTTGTATTGAAATAAATAAACCGCGACATTACATTCATACGGCACCATCTAGTTCCAAACTAAGCAAAACTTGTTGTATATTGTTGGGAACTAGTACTATTACGAAAATAATACGAAAACAATACAACATCCAAATATATGAACAATTAAATGCTTAAACACTTGGTTTCAACACCTATATTTTCTAAAGATACCCAATGTTACATAAACTCGCGAAATTACTTATCTGAATCCTAAATCACCATCAATGCTGTTGAACAGAGTACCGCGGGCTTAGCCATAATCACCACGTTTGGCAGGCAGATGTTTTATACAACTAGGAAACGGGTCAAGCAAGTAGTCCACCTGATGTTAAGTGCATCTCTTGCCTTTAACAATGCCTTACTACGTAGGACACACCAACAAAGAACATAGCCTACGCGGCACTGCATTGCGCCCGTCAACTTAAGGCATAAAGTTGTTAAGCCTCGCGTGCGGCAACCATACCCTTCAAACCGGAACACAGCAATGCTGCTTGGCGGCTGAAATAGGTATGGTGGTAGTACTTCTCCGGACGAGCCCTTTCACACGGGGATCTAATAATCTTAAGATTGGAGAAGTATGCTAATAAATAAAAATTCAAAATTCTGATACTTTAATGTTTAAAAACAAATTGGTCCTTGATATCGATATTGTATAACTTACTCGTTCCTCCCTTCAATTAAAACAATATTTGGTGTGTCACTGCCCAGCACTTGATCTCAACTAATGAATTTCTCCAAGCACCCTATATTTATAGAGGATGTAACAATAGAATTGAACATTTAAATAATACGGGAAATGGACGTAATGCAATTCAGATTAGGTTTAAATTCATGTAAGTGGGCCTTTTAAAATAATCAATAAGTAGGTACCTACCTACATACTGAATATTTAGAAAGAGTTCATTGTGTTGTTAAATGATTGTAAACATGACACGCCTCGAAAAAATAAAATGTAAATTAATTAGTAATAGGTACCGTAAACGTAAACTGGGGCATCTATCAAAATATACCTACCGTCCCATAAGTTTTATGGGAAGTAAAGTACGTTTTACATGAAGCTACTCAAACTATTACTTTCTAAGAACTAATGCTGCGAAATTCGAAAACCAGAATAAGTCCGTAGAGAGATTATCGCGGTATAATTTAAATTAAATAAGTTCCAACTATCTCGCCAAGTGTCGTTGACTCGAGCTTCTGTTGTTGAAGGTATAAAACCACAAAGAATTAAACGTTTATTATTATGAAACGAGTACCGATATGACTTCAATGCACGGACTTTGTTTAAGTCCGCCTAGCAGCTACCATCATCTTACTTAAATCTGTCGCCATAACAAAACATCTTAAATTATTGTGTTCCGGCATTTAAAGGTAAGATAGCCAGTTACCTAATTTTATTGTGGATTCCGGTTGAAGTGCGCTTACACCTTCGGCCTTATCATAACTTGAAAATCAGGTGAGATGAAGGCCAAGCAGC
The DNA here is from genome assembly GCA_951394065.1 of Venusia cambrica. Taxonomy (NCBI): domain Eukaryota; kingdom Metazoa; phylum Arthropoda; class Insecta; order Lepidoptera; family Geometridae; genus Venusia; species Venusia cambrica. The sequence goes on from OX596056.1 coordinate 1,072,044, forward strand.
TCAACGTCGTAGAGTGAGATTTTTTAAAAGCGCCTTGAATATTAAAATTACACGGGCGCACGGAATTTAGAGGAACCAAAAAAAACTATACCTCACATCTCGATATCCATCAAACCATCTAGGCTGCAGACTGTTTTAGTACAATTAAATACACTTACATACTCTCGAAAAACATTTTGAGCAGTCGGGTAAAATGAAAAAAAAAACATTAAAGTAGGGCCGTCTGGTAGGGTATCAAGAAATAGAACTCTTTACTAGAGTTTCTTTTTACGACAGAGATGCATGGCCTTCATCTCACCTGATTTTTCAAATAATGATAAGGCCAAAGGTGGAAGCGCACTTCACCCGGAACGCTTAACAAACTGAGGAACTGGCTACCTTACCTCTGAATGCCGGAACACATAAAGAATTGTTGTTATGGTGACAGAATTAGGTGAGATGGTAGTAGTTAGTCAGGCGGACTTAAACAAAATCCTACCTCCAACTAAACCAAGCGCAATATTTACTTCCCTTGGTGATAGAACCGGGACCTCTGAATGTGACACCGGTGGGCGAACCACTAGACCACAGAGGTGGTTTAAATCTGTTATTAAGATCCGTATTCTACATATTAACGGTTGGGTGCAAGGTGCTGCGCCTCTCACCATTCCCAGTGCGGTGCGGCTTTAGATAAACTTGGTGTACACGGACATTCATGTACGATGTCTGCCGGTAGGATTTCGCGCCACCAAGCTTTTACCAGTGTCAATGTTCCAGCCGTTATTGAACCGAATGGTCTGTTACGTGATGATGGTAAGCGGCCCGACGGTATGACTCTTGTCCCTTGGAAAATGGGAAGGAAATCCTTGCCCCATCTCATCTGCTTAGGACATCAGTTAGAGTAGAGCGGCGACTGATTCGGCCGAGGATCACATGAGCCGGAAATATAGTGCGTCCTTAGTGAGACCTTGGGTCAGTGGGGAGCGACACGTGAATTATATATCATATAATTTATTATCATAGCTATTCAGCGTGGCGATGCAGCAAGTGTCTTGGGCACTCTTCCGTCTGGTACTGGTCTGGAACAGTTGAGCTACCAATAGACCGTTTGTAACCGTCCTTAGGTAACGCGACTGCTTTCCTTTTGTATAGTTAGTTGAATTGTAGATATTATATTGATTCATCTTAAGAGTAGTAGAAGCCCCTAGCTCGTCCGGAGAATTACTACCACCATACTTATTTCAGCCGCCAAGCAGCATTGCTGTGTTTCGGTTTGAAGGGTATGGTTGCCGGTGAAATTACGGGTACGTGAGGCTTCACACCTCAAGTTGACGGGCGCCATGCAGTGCCGTGTAGGCTATGTTCTTTGTGGATGTGACCTATGCAGTAAGGCTTTGTCATAGGCAAGAGTACACTTAACACCAGGTGCGCTACTTGCTTGTCCCGTCTCCTAGTAGTATAAAAAAAAATATGTACAAAATAAAGTTGCACAAAAAATGCTCGTCAGTCCATCCCTGTCGACAGCATACGTGTTGGTAGGTACATACGAGTAGGTACCTATATGATCTGAATGAATGGCGGATCTTCCGCCGGGGTAACTGGGACGTGAAGCGTAGATTTATTCTGAGCCTCTGTGGCCACTCAGTTTTTTCCACCTCGCCGGTAATTTGTTGATGTGCTTTTGCTTGGATCTACTGTTTCACGGTAACGTTAATTTGTTCTCTGATCGCTGGAAGATGAAGAATTCAAATAAAACTCTGATCGTCACCACGCACACAAACAGCACAAAGAATCTTTGGAGGTCTTTCATTTTCTAAAAATGGAGTAGGATTTCAATGGTAGCCCTATTAATTTATTTTATAGTAATTCGGACGAACCAAAGATTTTTTGGTTACCTACTTAATGTTGAGATTCTTTTATAACAACTTGAACGGAGATTATGGGAAGAAGGATAATGTTTGCCAAATTTAACTAAATTACTGACAAATATATTTTATTTGTGCGGCTCATTTACTAAACTAGAACTTTAGACAAAAGACTAGGATTTTTATTTTCTTATGTGTCCACAATGCAGCTGTAGATGTGGTGGGGATGGCCCTTGGGTCTCCCATAGCCTCATAAACAGAAACGAGATCGAAAGGGTACATTTAAGATATTTTGTGAGCACTAGTAACAAAAATAAAAGTAATTCATAATAATATTCATAAGTCGCTGTTTTAAAGCTTTTTTAGTCACAGTCGCCAAATTTAATGAATACAATAATACTTATATTATTGTAACCCAAATTCATAAATTTTCACGCTTTTGAATTTACTGTTTATTCTTTGTACTCAGATCTTTTGCTATAAGCTTACACTAGTACCTATAGGTACCTGCCTTATATCTTTGCAATAATATATGGGTTTAATAAACTCGTAATACGAACTTCTTGTTTTCGGTTAAAAGAGGCCTCAAGATCTTGGTGCTTCAAGTCTAGATTGAACGCTAGTAGGTTCTATTAGTTATTTTGTGGTGAAGGTTTCCTTTCAGACAAGCGTGCTCCATCTTAGGCCACATTACATTACTTTTTTTTTAAGTTAGCTCATGGTCGCTTGGCTTTCACCAATAAAAAAACACAGCGAGCAATGACTTTAGTAATTAAAGTAGGTAAACCATATGTTATATATACCGCTTTGTGTATTATGTGTGTTGGTCAACAATGGCGTGAATAAAATTATGTATCGAGTCAACCTGACCTCTCAATAGGTTAGCTAAATAATAATAATGGTTTCCAAATTCTGGTACGCTTGCTATGACTTTGATGTTTAAGATATCCTTAGTTTATTAAAAGTAATAGCATTCATATACTTAAAGTAGGTACAAAGTAGAAGACTTGGCACATTTCAGAGTAGGCTGGGTTTCGGGGAGGATATGGCCATAGACCACATTCTCACAGTGCGGCAGATTATACAGAAGACAGAAGAGTATAATCAGCCCCTGTGCTTAGCGTTTGTGGATTATGAAAAGGCTTTTGACTCTCTTGAGACCTGGGCAGTTCTACAATCCTCACAGCGATGCCAGATTGATTGGTGGTATATCGAAGTGCTGAGATGCTTATACGATGAAGCCACCATGTCTGTCCAAGTCCAGAACCAGCAGTCTGAACCTGAAGACATGTTTAACACGCTGAGTTGGAATGGACAGGGCATCAACATTAAGACGACATCGTTATAATGGTGGAATCAGTCTGGGTATGAACACAGAAAAAACTAAAATTATTATCAATGAATCGTATTACCCCAGAACCGATTATTGTCGCCGGGACTCCTCTCAAAGTTGTGCAAGAGTATGTGCTACGAGTAACGAGTTGGGCTGGGCAGCATTTGGGAAACTTCATCAGGTCTTCTCGTCGTCCATCCCGCAGTGCCTGAAGACTAAAGTCTTCAACCAGTGCGTCCTACCTGCGATGACCTACGCTGCCGAAACGTGGACACTGACAATAGGGCTAGTCCACAAATTGAAAATCACTCAGCGTGCTATGGAAAGAGCTATGCTTGGCGTTTCTCTGAAGGATAAAATCAGGAATAAGGTTATCCGACAGAGAACCAAGGTGGTCGACATAGCGCAAAGATTTATTCATAGAGTTAGCAGGTTGAAGTGGCAGTGGGCTGGCCATATTTTTATAATTACTTTTACTCAGGCATTTGGATCCATAACGTAAAAGTACAGTCGACAGATCAAAAGCTAACACGCAACTTTTTTTTTTAGCAAATAAAAAAACTTTATCGATACCAAACGAACTGACACAAAATATAAGAACCTTTATTACCAAAGAATAAAAAAAATACAATTAAACTAACTATATGCAAAGGAAGCGGTCGGGTTACTAAGGACCGTTAAGCCGTTAACCGCCGCTGTGGTCTAGTGGTTCAACCCACCGATTTTAGATCCAGAGGTCCCGGATTCGATCCCCAGGGAGTACAATATTGTGCTTGGTTTGGTTGGTTGTAGCATTATGTTTAAGTCTGCCTGGCTAGCTGCCACCATCTTATCTAATTCTGTCGCAATATTAACAATTATAAAAAAAAAGATTGTGTTCCAGCGTTTAGAGGTAAGATAGATAGTTCCTCAGTTTGCTAAGGATTCCGGGTGAAGTGCGCCTCCTCCACCTTGTATCCAGACGAGAAAAAGGCCAAGCGCTTCCCAGTCGTACAAAAAAAAACGCTCTTAAGATGACTCAACTGTTCCAGACCAGTACAGACAGAATAGGTATGCTAATACGCTGGCCCAAATAAGAGCCAGCCCTTATATCACGTGTCATCTCAATAAAACAAAATACAGTATTATTACTTTGTTGAAACGAGTTCTGAAATGCGTAGGCTCTACATCCACTGCCGTACCAATCAGTCGAGTCGAGTGCCCTCTAGCTACAGGTACTTACAGTCTGGTCGGATGTAATTTGAGTGAAATAGCCGTCACCGATTACCACTATTGTGGGGGGATGGGTTCCGATCTTGAAAAACGATTGGTGGTCCCGATTCCACGACCCACATGCGGTCTTGTCATTGCACGTTTCCAATTGAATTTTACCGTTTGGTTAGAAAGCTATTTGTTATTTGGACTTTCAAATGGGAATTCGGAATTTATTCGAAGTTAGGTTTTAGCTTTTGTTAGGACAGGTTTATGTTAGAAAATAATTTTCAACTCTAGTAATTTATTATTCAATTTGTATTTTATTGTTATACTATCAATTGCAAAGAAAAATATGTTATAAATTGTTGGTCATATATATCTGTACTATATAAAATGGCAAACTAAATGATGAGTGATATATAATACGTTCGCAGATGCCTTAACAGTGTAGGCATTCACTAAGAAAGGGTGATCGGAAATTCCACCCCTAAGGAGGTACCAAGCTTCGAAGGTAAATTTAATGTTTAAGTTAACGATTAAAAATTAATTTTATACACATCTCATTGTTTTCGATAATTCTACCCCTAAAAAGGGCATAAGTAGTGTATGACAATGGCAAGTCCTTAATTTTCGAAGTAAAAAGCACTTAATTTATTATTTAGGCTGATATGATGGTTGAAAACAAACGCAATGTACATCGGTGTTGCTGGAATTTAGGTTGTGGGTTCGATTCCCACTCACAACAAACGACACAAGGCAGAGCTATTACCAACTGAGCTCATTATAGTAAACTAAAGAAAATGAAAGCAGCTTATTGGTTACCATTTTGATGTTTTGGCCTCGTGAATTAATTGTACCCGATATAATATAAATAATGAAATATGATATAATAGAAATATATGCACAAGTTAGGTATTTAGAAACGCAGGTGCTATAAAGTCACAATTATTCTATTCAAGTTTCAATTTATGCCAACAGCAGCTCGGCTTATTGCACATTCAATCCAAACTTTAATGGAGTAGGTACGTTCGAATCTACAATCATGAACAGTTTATATCTAGGATGTTCATTGTCCCTATCAAAATCACTTGCGCCGATCACAATGGAAGGTCCAGGCTCGGAATCAATTTACTTGGGGCATAGTACAATAATATGAAGCTAAACATCGGCTCAAGTAACTTGAATTACTCACAAAATACAAAAATATGAACAATTTATGAATGAAAATAGGTAGGTACATACCTACCTACACCTTATAGAGAACGGGATTGCTTAAAATATACATTCAGAAATATAGTGGGGTAGTAAATTTTTTATCTAGAACAAATAAAATGGAAGTGACTGTTTGTTCAAAATTACAGCCTTTTACTAATTGCATATGATTTTATAAGATACTTATTTTTAAATGTTGTCAGCCTGTACGTTTGTTCCGGCTTATCTCCGAAAGGACAGGACAGATTTTGATGAGACTTTAACTGGCAAATAGGTGATATTATAAGAAGTAACATTTATTTTAGAAAACTAGATTACGGATAGAATACTTGAATACTTTTTTTTTGTTAATACAACATCCAAACACCGAACACACAAATATTTGTCCTGGGTGGGAAACGAACCCACAGCGCGGAAGCCAGGACTACACCCAACTGAGCTATGAGGATTGCTTCGTATCAGTGCCATATTTTGGAAATAAAATATAAATGTTTTTGTATTGGATTATGTTTCGGAACCTTCGGTATGCGGGTTGGTCCCCAAATGCCCAAAATGGTCGAACTACAAGTATGGTATGATGCTTAAACGCTGACATGCAGCACTGTCTAATATTTACTATAATCAAGAGGATGGAATTCTGCCAATAGGTTCACAACTATTAGGCAACTTACTCTGTTTTGAACTTATCTTGTAGATGTAGAGGATCCGATAAAGGCATGTCGATTATAGAAGGTCCGGGAGTCGCTGCGCAGTGGTGTGGTGTCTCTTCAAGTCTTTCCTTATTTTTTAATTATTTCAAGCTCTTGGCTTGTGTAGGTCTAGGCCAGAGCAAGTATGGTCTGCGATGGTCACGGCATTGAATCACCCGTGAACCGAAGAAACACGGTAAACTGGTCTTCCGCAGGAGTATTATCGCCAGCTAGGTGGACTTTTACAAGTTCTACCACCAGTGTTGTGATTTCAGCCGTTACTGCTAGCAAAAGCCAGCGATTCCATTGCCTAGGGTAGACCACATGGAAGTAGATCACACCTACCCCAATATACAGGTTAAATGAGAAATATCTACCTACTTTGAAACTAAACTAATCCTTCAAGAACACTCGCATGTTTACAGCACCCGAAAATTACTTGCAAGCGAGCGTGAAGTTTATATAGCATATACAAAGCTATGATGCAGCCATATTATGCAAGAGTTTTGAGCCCCCGCAATAGGTGTCACAACTCAAAACTTTATACGGAAAGTCGGGACTGTTATTCGAAGCTGTTATTACGTAGGTACGTTGCTTGGTGGAGTAGATATTCTATAGCCTGGTGAAACCTAAGCTAACTTTTAAACGTGTCAAAAATTGTTCTTTAACTTACGGAGGAAACGGAAACTGCAGTATTTGAAATCAATATGGGTTACTTTACAAGCGGAGTAAACTATATTTACCACGATTTGATGGTGAATGAGTTCTCTAATATTTCGTTGCAGTTCATGCGACATGATCTCGTATTTACTCATTCCTTCCTGCCCTTATTCCACACTTATGTCAGGTCAGCACAGCAGATTCTCCTCTTCCACTCTCTCCTGTCACTCGTCATCCTCCTCTCACATGTACATATGTCACTCTCGCAACCCATTTATCATTTCTTCGGTCTGCCCCTACTCTTACGTCGGTTCACACTCATACTTTTAGTTACGTGACAATCTTCCCTCAGCATGTCATGTCCAAACCACATATTATCTCCTCCTCATTATTTCCGTGACTGACGCTTTAAGACTTCCCCTGATGCTCTCATTATTTATCTTATCCATCTTGTCACACCACGCATCCACCATTACATTAGCATCTCAATAACATGCACTCTCTTGACATCCATATTTTCATTATCCAACATTCATCATGAACACGGATTCACTGAAGTATTCAGTTATTTTTGAGGCACGGGTCATTTTATTTCTTCTTTTGAGGTATTATCTTGTGTGAACGCTGACTTTTCAGAATCTACCTCCCAACGACAGTAGCAGCGAGTCTTCAGTTTATCCGCGAACCCGTCTGTTCTAACACAACCAAAACTGTCATGATCATTTACAAGTATGCGCGGTTTAGAGTATTACAAATAATATAAGTACCGCGAAATCTTAAGATGTGCTTTAACTGTCTAGATTGGCATAAACTTTCAGTAAATCCCCTTGTGTCTCCTCCTTATCCAGCTACCTCCTAAGTATAATGTACCCTCAGAATATTGAAGCCGAATAGCAGTATATCTGTATAGTGGTGTGTTCCTGCGGTGAGAAAGGTCGCCAGAGCTCTAAAGGTAATGCTCCAGGTGTTGCCGGCGACCGCAGGCGACGGGAGCTGACGGGTGGACCGTATGTCTGTTTGCCAATGCAGTAGTATAAAGATAAAGTAAGATATGATGACTATAATCTAAAATCGGTCTATTCTAGTCATCATACACCGACATATTTTCACAGCTTCCGTAAAATCACATCGGTAAATCTGTCCTTCCCTAATCCTGCGAACGGAGGATTTCCGAGATGGCTTCGGTAACTTTTTCAAAACAAATTTACATATTTTCCGGCGTGTTGTGATTGATCATCCCGAAGACATGGCGTGGGAACGATATTGTGTTACTCTTAACGTGTACATACTTATTGGAATATATTTAAGTATTAAGTATGGTATGGCTGATCGGAACCTCTTGTTTCTATGGTTTCTTATGTCTTCAGGTAATCCGACATAGATAATCAAAATTTCGGGGCTTTTGATTGCTATGACACGTTACTCAAGGGCTGGTTCTTAATTAGGCCAGCGAATTAGCGTAGCTATTCTTATTATTATTTAAAAAGCCTCATAGCTCAGTTGGTAGTAACTCTGGCATCTGCGCTGTAGGCTGTGGGTTCGATTCCCACCCAGGGCATTTGTATGATGAATATTGATGTTTGTTTGGGTGTTGTATTATATAGTACGTATGTATTTACAAAAAGTATTTAAGCATTCTATCCGTAATCTAGTTCCCATATTACAAGCTATGATTAGTTTGGGGCTAGATGCGCTGTGTTAAAAATATTTATTTATTTATTTATTTATTCAGCGAGGCAAAGCGACCAGTGTCTTGGACACGCTTCCGTTTGGTACTGGTCTGGAACAGTTGAGTTACCGATAGACCGATTGTAACGGTCCTTAGTAAACCGACTGTTTCCCTTGTACATAATATGTAAGTTTAATTGGTCATATAATTTTTAATTGTTTGTGAATTATGTGAATTAAACATTTTGTTTGAATAGTATTCATAATAAACGGAAATATTTACATATTAAAACAGATGTAAAAAAAAACATAGATACACACAAATTTCCTGAGGAAAATGTCATCATATCTGCTTAGTCTCGATTCTCTAAAGGGGTACCTGCAATAATATGATTTCTGTAATAATTTTGAAAATTGTAAAGTGTATACATTTCTACTTGTATAATGCATGCATAAGCTAACTAGATATCATTTTTGTTAAACTTATTGATAATATATGAATTTGCCAGAGAAACTTCTTTAATTCATGATATCAGCACATATTTTTCCATAAACAATTAAACATAAATGCTACCATAAAAAGTACAAAATAAACTCATCGCAAACCAGCCAGCGAACTTCAAAGACAAACAGCGGTATTTTCCCGCTATTTTGCTATAGGGAGTGGAATCGAGGGAAAATTATATTCTGAAAATGTATTGTGCATTGGAGGACAGGGAAAAATTAAATTAGCCGAGATCTATGGCCCGGGCACAGATGAGAAGTAGTATACCACTAGGGGTGAGCAATCCCGCTGGCTTTGTCTTTGTTTCTTTTAGTTACACATTCGAACGCTATTGAATACCTTTGTTGTGATGTGCGCCTATTGGAAAACTGTCTAGTCATGAAGCGTGTACATTTTCAGCTGTTTGACGTTCATACAATTGGATTATTAAAATAATATACATTTATTCAATAAAAAGTACAATTAAACTAACTACGTACAAAGGAATCAGTCAGATTACCTAAGGACGAACAATAAATGAATTATGAAATTATAGGACCGTTACAAACGGCCTATAACTCAACTGTTCCAGACCTGTACCAGACGGAAGCGTGCCCAAGACAACTAACTGAAAATAATTACATTTTAAATAAATAAATAAATAAATATTACAGGACATTAATTTCACACAGCGCCTCTAGCCCCAAACTAAGAATAGCTTGTAATATGGGAACTAGATTACGGATATAGAATACTTACATACTTTTTTTTGTGTGGGAATCGAACCCCCAACCTACAGCGCAGAAGGCAGAGTTTCTATCAACTGAGCCTTGTTTTAAAAAACTACAAAGAAAAGCGACTTCAATGAAGAATTTGATATCTACAATTTTAGTGGTGTTTTTAATACAACTTGTTAAGTGTAATATCAAGTGCATCTGTTGCCTATAACAAAACTTACGAACAAAAACTGCGTAGGTCACATCCACTAATAACATGATCTACGGGACATTGCATTGCGACCGTCAACTTGAGACATAAAGGTGTTAAGCCTTCATCCACTGTTGAGCCTCCTTCAAGGCTTTTGCCATAATCACCACGCTTGGAAGGCGTATTGTCGATCGCTGAATTGGTGTCACGTACTCACGCGGATGCTGCTGCCCATCCCCTGGTGTATTTTATTCCCTTAGTTGCCGCTAACGACATCCTCAGAAGGAAATGGAGGAATCCTATTCCTATCCTATACCACCAGCTAAGCCTTGCGTGCCCGTAATTTCACCAACAACCATGTTACGTAATCAAAGATAATAATACCATACATTAATGTAAATTTGTAGTTTTGATAGCAGAATCGACATCGGAATTCACCATACAAGTGCACAAAAGTCGAGCAACATTTCAGAGTAGCATTTCAGACTGTCACTGAATTCTCTTTTTACCTCTCTCGACAAGCAGCATGATGTACAAAGCTAAAATGAAATACACGAGATACATAATGGTAGCGGTAAAGCATTGCAATCTCCTTCTGATCGCATGAGAAAACCTTGATTTACTTACATCGTAGAATTTACTACAAAAATGTTGCATTGTATGGTAGTTTGATCTACGTATCTAGGCTAAAGATAATGCAGGTATTAATTAATATTGCTTACAATATAAATAAATACTTACTAGATAGTTGTCGCATCGCTATATATCACCAAACTTAGCAAAACTTTGCATGAATAACTTACTTTTATAATTTTTATTACGATTCTACTGCAAATAGTAGTAGAAGCCGTGCTGTGGTTTCGATCCAAAAAAGAAAAAGATGTAAAATTTTTATAGCTTACTACTTAAACTTTTCTACTTTGCCTCCCTATAAAGTTTAACTGTGCCAAATCTCACATTCAGCCATGCGCGCAATAATCTTAAAAAGGATTCCGAAGTTTTCTCTGAGCTTTTGAATGTATAAGTACCTATATATTCTTCCTTGCTGAAGCTTCATCTTCGTTCCTTCCACAAACCCACTACTTCCATTCCTAGTAAAAAAATGGCGCGGAACCGAAATACAAACATCAATAATCTACATTCAACAACCAATAAAAACATATGCAAGTTGTTGTTCGGGTACAATCTACCTATCAAGAATGTGCGCTCGAACAAACGTCGTAGAGAACCGGCGGTAGGTACCTAGGAAGCAGGATACATCTTGCTGATATCTACTTCGTGCCATGCCATTTTCCTTCACTCCATAGTAGGAACTTTGGAGTGAAGGAAAATGCAAGACACGAAACAGATGATCGCAGCTTCATGTGGTGATATCTCAAACCAGTATACAAGATTGATACGTGCTCCTATTTAATCGGTTCTTATTTATCACTAGTTAAATCTTGTGGGAATTCCCAAAAATACTTTTTAATACACCGCTATACCACGAAAAGATGCTATCTGCCTATGAAAGTCCCTTAAAAATCGGGTACAACCGTTCTGAAGACCATTTTACCTTTATATTTCTGGTCAACTAGGGACAAACCGTGAAGCAAACAAATAATAGAATTTCACAACCGTGGTAGTCAAAACCACTACATTATTTCTTCACTAGTATTCTAGTTATATAACTCGCAACGTCAGTAACCACTGCGGGGGGAATTAAGACTATAAATCACGTACCGAAGTAAATTGTTATCGAATGAGACAAGTCAGGCATTGAGGGGAGTTCGAATCAATGCTTGAATATTGAAGTTTGGACAAATCATCGATATTTTACAATGACTTGTGGCTACGTTCGGAACAAAAGCCGCGTGAAACAGATTTATAAATGGAGCTGATTATTTTCTGTGAATTCATCTTTTATTTTCATCGTTCGACGGGGAGGCCCTTGGCCTTCATCTCACTTGGAGTCAAGTGATAAGGTGGTAGGCGTAAGCGCACTTCACGCGGAATCAACAGAATGAAATATAAATTATAAATCGGTGTTGTTGCAAATTGAGTCTGTCTGGAGATAAACCTTACTTCAAAATGTTTCGCGTGTAATGTTTCATATATTTTATTTACAACCTTTTTCATAGGCGTGTTCACCGTCACATTTCAACTTACCTTTCACACATGTAGTGCTCCACTTAAGATAAGTATTAAGATACTTTACTTAAACATTTATTAAAGATTCACAGGTCAATTACTATGTACTCTAAGTACATAAAGATTTAAGGGTTGATTTAATGTTAGCTTGGGGCCAAACGTCATCTAGCATCCAAAATTTTAAAAATACACATAATCATGGCAACATATTGTTATGTAAAATCTTGGACGAACACCTACCTTTGTACCTACTCCCGAACTCCGCCAAAGATACATAGCCACTAGCCTATTAGTTCTAGTTTAGGCAAAATAATGATAAGAAAGAACACAAAAGCCACATATTACCTTTACTATTTCTCTTTCGAATGGCAATAAGTTGCCTCCACTTGTTTCCTATCTCGACAACCAACGGTAATTGGCGTTCAGGGGTCACAATAGATCTTCATTAGTGGACCCGCGAATAGCGCCTGTCATGTCCGTGCGTCTTATGTGACGCTGTTCAGAGGTCATTGTGTTCATTTCATATTGGCTGCGTACTTCCGACACTATGCAAGTAAGAAACACGAAACACAACACTTGTTACCTATAGAGGAAAGATTCAGTCTCTGAGTAGTTATAAGGGTAACAATGTCAAAAGCCGAAATCCAGATTTTTATTTGCCACAAAACTATACACGAAATCCAGATGTTATGTCAAATATATTTTTTTTGTAATTAAAAATATGTTGTATTTATTTTCCTTAGTAAAATACAACCGCACCGCTAAACCTGCATCGGTTCGGATACTTATTTGTTATGGTGTTGTAATTGTTTTTAAATAAAGAAATAAAATCAATAAATAAACTATAACAGATATTTGCTCTACAGCGCATACATTACATTGTTTTATTAAAATAAAAAATATTAAATATAGGAGATACATCTCCTGCCAAAGAATTACTTTCCAACGTAACTTTATCTATATTTTCTGTGGTGTGAAGCAAACGAGTCGCAGTATTTAAAACATTTTAATTAAATGTATTATTTGATAATGAAAATTAAATAAATGTACAAACTCTCGTTTATTCAATAAAAAGTACAATTAAACTAAATATGTACAAAGGAATCAGTCAGATTACCTAAGGACCGTTACAAACGGCCTATAGGTAACTCAACTGTTCCAGACCAGTACCAGACGGAAGCGTGCCCAAGTATAAATGTTCTCAGCACCCGTATCAGTGAGGGAGGTGAAGTCCATGAAGTTTTAAATTTTGTGGTAGGGTTTTTGTTTTTCAACCTTCAACTTTACACTAGAGACTTGTCAGAAGGTCTAAACAATGGTCAGTGTGTCCCTAGCTAGCATTTTTATTTTTTTTATTTTTATTTACGATGGGTCGGCTCTTGACCACGAAACTTACACAGGCAAAAATGAGATCTATGATGGAGCGAGCCTACCCAGAAAGTGCCTAGTAACTCTCTTCTTGAAGACATTAGGGTCGTAACACAGCGGAAAAACAGATGCTGGGAGCTTATTCCAAGTTCTTGCAGTGGGCACAATAAAAGATTCTTGAAAGCGTTTAGTTCTTATGCGTGGGATCACAACCAGGTGGGGATGATAATATGCTGTGCGTCTGAAATTTCGATTGAAGAACGGTGAAGGCGGTATAATCGTGAAGCTCCTGAGCATACTCACCGAAGTACAATCTGTAAAACACCGACAAACATGCAACCTTGCGACGATGGCTCAGGCTGTCGAGCCTTGCTTTGGCAAGGTACTCTTCACCTATGAGCCTCTTGGCTTTGCGTTCCACCGAGTCAAGTGCGGCAAGTTGATATTTGGCTGAACCATCCCAAAAGTGGCTGCAATACTCCATACAGGATCGAACTTAAGCTTTATATAAAGTCAAAAGTTGATCAGGTGTGAAATATCACTTGACTTTATTTAGGATGCCCAGCTTTTTGGCCTTTTGGCCAAATTCGTGATAGGTTATAGACATAAACCAGCGGATGGTGACACATGGGACTGAAAACAAATTATTTTTAGTAAAATGTATATTTGAAACAGTAAAGTTATCAGTAGAATTTGAATACCACAGCAAACTTTTACAAAAAGTTGATTTTATCTAGAAGTTGACAGATAATGGACGTCAAAGCTGGCAACAAACCCAAAAAAGTAAATAATTGGATGTCGATGTGGTGTATCGTGGAACAGACGTCCATTGTTGATGGATTCATTCCAGACATGCGAGCTTCAATGCAATGGAAATTGATACTATCTAGTTATTTATTTCAAAAACAGCTAGTTTATTTGGTCGTTTGTTCCTCTAATAATTATAGCCATATTATTTTATGTGTTTTAGGAGTATTACGTGGAGAATTTAAATATATTGGGTCCTAGCAACGGGTTAATTTCTTAAAATTCATTCCACCTGATCCAATCCATGCAAATGATAAATATGCCATTATATACCTCCACTCGCCTTAATCTAAATATGTATATATAAAATCGTTGTATAACTGACTGACTGATGATGAACGCACGTCCCTAAGCAGAGGTCTTAGAGACTTGAAATGTTCAGGGTAGTTTCCTTTTGTGGTTTTGTGGTGGGGTGTACTAAAAAAGTATTTTAAGAAAATTCCCCCGCGATAACGGGAACGAAATCCTGAGATTTTCACTTGTTGCTACAAATGACTACTAAGTAGGTACATTTTTATAATAGTTGAAGTACAAAGAAGTAATTTCTTTGTCTATGCTTTTTCTTGCAAAAACATTAGGTACCTAATGATATAGTTGAACCAAAACGTTCCCGGTATATCGTAAGTTTTCCGAAATCTTTTGTCATTCAGTCAGTTACACACCGGTTTTTATATTGACCAAACTAAAACATACTAAAAGTAATCACAGGGAGTCAACATACGGTTTAAACGCTTAACACGAGCTTCACAATTGATGCAATGCTAAATCTGCTGCACAAAAGATACAAAGGGGTGATGAGCATAGCGAAATTGTAAATTGACGGTTAGCTGACAAATCTACATTTTAATATCTGTTGACGAAAGTTCAAAGCAGGGATGGCGTTACAAAAAGATAAACAAGGAGCTAGGAACATTTTATGCAGTTGGACATTCCGAGTTTGTATTTCTACGAAATTGTGCTCAGTTAGGTTTAAAGAATTTTATTATCAACAAAGACACAATTGTCACTTATATGTGATAAAACAACTAAGATTAAATGTATAAACGTTCGTCGTCATATTCTAAACAAGTAGGTTGGTAGGTACTTGGGAAGGTAAACACAATTTGAACACAATCAATAGGTCACTACTAGGGTTTCCGATTTCTCGAGGTTTTTTAGTTCTCGGGTGTCGAGACTTCTCGAGCCTGATTTCTCGGGTCTTCTCGGGTTGTCGAGAAAAAATAAAATACGTCTCAATTTTTGTTTAATTAATAAAAAGAGTCTTTAATTTAACTGTGTTTATTTTACATGAAAAAAATCAACATAATTTTTAACAAAAAAAACAAGTTCTCAATAAAAAATCAGCTCAAAACAAAATTGCTAACTAAAAACAATCATACTTCTTCTCCTTATCATAACTAATCTCATCTCACTAATCTGTAATAAAAAACAAAATCTCTGTTAACAATCAGCTTAAAACAAACATCTTAACTAAAAACAATCATACTTCTTCTTATTATAACTAATCTCACTAATCTTTAATAAAAAACAAAATCTCTGTTAACAATCAGCTTAAAACAAACATCTTAACTAAAAACAATCATAATTTTTCTCATCATAACTAAAGATCACTCACTAATCTCACTATGTGGGTGGTATGGTATCACAATTTTTGGCAGTTTTAATGTAATTAAATAAGAGATATCTATCTACTATTAATACGAAAAATATAACTGTCTTTAAGCCTGCTTATTAATTCTTATGAAATATGCCTTAAGATAAACCAAAGCATTAATAGATTTATCAGACAGCCGGCTCCTAATCTTACTGACCACATTTCCCGATATGGAAAATACCCTTTCATTTTCTGTTGAAGTCGGCTTGACTGAAATTAATGATTTGTATAGTGTTTCCAGATTAGGGGTCCTCTTGCCTGTTTTTTCAAATAGCAAAAACTCTTTTTTTATAATTGATTTGGAAAGCACCACAGCATTAGTTGATTCACCATTTCTCGAAACACCTTTTATTGCTCTCTCTAATTGAGCTGCAAAGCTGTCTTGTTCAGTTTCTGATTCGCTTACGCCTGCTTCGACAACTTCTGAATTATTTCCTGTCGAAGGTTCTGTAGTAGTGGGAACAGTGGGGTATAGACGATTGAATAAGTCTTCAGCGAATCCAATTAAAAATGTCTTGCTATTATCGGTAAAATAAGCACTCTTTTTGAGAATAAAATTATCGGGGCTGTTTAGGTAGCGTAGCAGCGATATTAGAGGTGTATTCCGACGATCTGATATTTTAATTTTAAGAGATTCTACTAACTGAAGAGCCAAAGGGTCGTCGATACTTTCTAATTGTTTTAGCAACACATCTGTTATAGCCTCTGCAGTTAGTAAATTGGCATCTTGTCTGCTCAATGCTTCAACTGCAAGTTTAGTTGGCGTCAAAATCAACCGCAATTTTTGTAGTATAGGAATATTTTCCTCCTTCCATTTAAATGAGCTATCTAAATCAATCAAGGCTTTTTTAATGGAATTTTTTAACTTCAAGAAACGCTCAATCATTGTTAGCATTGAATTCCACCTAGTTCTGACATCCTGTAATAAGACTAGTTCGGCCCCGAATTCAGTCTTCACATGTTTTTGTAGTGTGATATTTCTAAGGGGACTCTTTCTGAAAAATCTTATGATCGAACGGGTCTCATTTAGCACTTTGTTTATGTCGTCAATAGGCTGCAATATAGATTCATCATCAGATTCTTCGTCATCGTTATCAGTGCTGGCTTCATCAGAGCTGCTGTGTTCATCGTCGCTAACAGGTGTGTTTCTTCTAGCAACTGTAGTAACTGTTTTTTTTTTGCAAAAGGTATCAAGAATAGCCAAATGGATGGCATGGTTTACACAGAGGACCATCTCACAGGGGCTCTCTCTGCCAAATTTTTTCATAACATTTGGCCCGTCGCTTGTTACGGCCAAGACATAATGCTCGAAGTTTACCCCAAAGTATTTCAAACGCTCCTCTACTATTTCTCTAACCTCTGCGGCACCGCATTTTCCGGGTATGTAAACTAGCCCCAAATTGTAAACTTTTGCCTCTGCTGTATGAACACAGACGCTAAAATATCGTCTGTTTCGTATGCTCGTCCACTCGTCAATTGTCACACTTAGCCGGTTTCCTGATGTGCAAAGCTGAGAAAGCTCTTTTATCATCTCTTTCTCCTTTTCATCATAAAACTTCAATATTAGGTTCATAACTTCGGTTTGGGTCTTTGGAAGTTTATACCCCTTGGCAGCAAGTGATTCACGGATAAATTCACTTTTAGTAATGCCTCTTATAGTAAAACCATCTTGGGCTGAAAGTTTAGCTAAAATTTCACCTAACGATTTTCTGGGTTGAACGTCAAATTTCAGTGTTTGCTGTACGTGCATAGTTTCAAAATCACTTCTTAATTTTTTTGGTGCCGTCACCCCGGAACTAGACGAACTGGTAGATGCTTCTTCTGTGTCCATTTGAACCTCGGTGGATCTTACATCGATTTTGTGTACATGAGCTAAATGCCTCACTAGTCCACTTGTGTTTGATCCTTTACAGACTATGGTTTTAGGACATTTTAGACATTGCGCATTTGAGGCGTCCTTATTTTTCTTGAAATATTTCCAAACTTTGGAAGTTTCCATTTTGGTTCATTAGTTGTAAAATCTATAACAAACAGTTCAAGAATTAGTAAGTATTTTAGTTTAGTACCTACAAAATAGCTGACGCAACAGTGGGGAGGCCTATGCCCAGCAGGGGGTTGATGTGGTTAGGTTAGGCTGATGATGATGATGAAAAAATAGCTGTGTCCTTTTTTATACTACGTTTGGTAGGATTGGTTGGATACGTTTTGTGTTTTGTTTTATTTGTAGTAGATAAATTGCCATAAAACAACGTCTTAATATTATGTGTTTAGTTTAGAACTTTAGGCTTTTGTGGGATTATTACAACATCTGCAATACAAATGCAATTAATGAAATCGGTAAATATTTATGCACTAACAATTCTCTTATTTGATTAAAAACAAAAGTTTTATTTCTTTAACATACCTATTCATTTTAAACAAAAATATTATTTTGGTAATACAAAAGTACTTACAAAACAAAACAAACACTTGAACTATTTAAATAAATAATAACAATACTTACCTGTTTGTTCTGCGATTCTATTACTCGTGCGTCACTAAATAGTAAATACACTCACTATGCTGGGTTTATGATCCGACCGATCCGAACACGGCGGGAGTTGAAACACGAATGAACAAAATACAACTGGGGCCGCGTCGCGCTTGCGTTTGTCGGCAAAAACAAAGGATACCGACAGACACGAGCCGTGCTGTCAAAGGATGCCGCTGCCGCCTCGCATTTACAAAGAAAGCTAAGCGTAAAAATGTTTATTTAAACTTCTCGATGTCTCGACTTTTCTCGAGCTGAATTTCCCGGGTACGAGACCGACCGATTTCCCGGGAATTCCCGGGACGAGAATTCCCGGGAACAAACCCTAGTCACTACACAATTTATATATCAAGCTCAGTTCTCAAGAATCACCAGCAAACCGCCAGCGGGTTAGTTCTCTCAGAGCCACTGATTTATTTGATTTGATTTACTGATTGATTTATGTACGGTATGGCTGTGCGTACTAGGAAGAGGTCAAGGTCGCGTTCAATACATACTAACACCTAAACTACTATACTAAGTCACGAATAAGACACAAAAGTCAAGAAATACAAACTTAAATTTAAGTTTTTTTTTGAAAATCTGCGATTAAATTATAAAATATAAAATCCCATCGATTAAACTACGACTATTGAACAAACTCTTTCTGACTTTCTGCTTATCCTCACACTTAAGCGGTCGGCACAGCACGTTCCAATCTCCTGTTTCAATCTTCCCATCATCCATCAACTTAGAATCCATTCCACCTCATCCTCGGTCTATTGCCCTTACTTTTACGTCCATATACATTCACACCTAGCATTCCTTAAGTCATGTGACTACCTTCCCTCTTCATGAGATGTCCGTACCACGCTAACTTATTATACTCATTATTATACTATTACTCCTCATAAATTCCGCCATTGACGCTTCTTTCAAACAATTTAATAGACTTTTTGTCAAACCACACATCCACCATCCCGTTTGTATCCGCCGGCCAACACCTACAAAACCTACAAAACCTACAAAACCTACAAAACCTACAAAACCTACAAAACCTACAAAACCTACAAAACCTACAAAACGACAGAATTAACAAAAAAAAAATGAAGACAGGAAAGCGCTTGGCCTTCGTCTCACCTATTTAATGATGTTATTTTATGACTGAAAATGAATGCGCACTGCGTTTGGAATCCTCAATGGACTGAGGCTGTCTTACCAATAAATGCCGGAACGCAAAAATTTAAAATTATTATTATGGCGACAGACTTAGGTAGTAAATGGAGGTAGATAGCCAGGTGGATAAAAACAAAGTTCTGACACCAACCAAACTCAGCACAATATTGTATCCTCCTGGGGATCGAAACCCTTGATTACCGTGCTATAGTTTTTCTCCTTATAAAAGCATTAATCACCCAATAAAATGTCCCGAGATGTCGCGTTGTTGCCCAGTTTTGCGCATGTACGCACAACTGGGCAACGCAAAATTCTCGCCACTCCATTATCATAGACGGATAATCTGAGCATGGATGCTGGCACTGCGCTTCGAGTTGCTACAATGTGCTCGGTGACGAAGCTGTTTTGTTAGGGCAGGGGTACACTATCACGCGATCACTGGCGCGTTTCTGTTAATAGCCCCCAATCTTAGTTTGTGGTGCAAAATGCAAGAGGAAGAGACTTTCAATAATTATCAAGATTCTAGTAAATAAACACTCAAGATTATTTTAATGCAGCGTAGATGTGTATGTCCCAGTAAAACTTGTATATAGTAAATTTTTTTAAAGTAAAATCAAAATTATAGAAGTACCTACTTCAAGCAGTAAGAATACCTACTCAGTAGATTAGATTTCAAATATGTATATCTATCGCCAAAACTGGTTTTCCAGCTCTGATTAGGTAGTAAGTGATATAGGGAAAACACATTTGTAAGGATAAAAAAACAATTGGCGATTGTTTATAATACTTATATTATCCCTCGTCAACCCGTGGCTATTTCCTAAAATCTTCTTTAAGTGCAACCTCTTCAATACAAAGGGATAATTAAACGACTTGAGGACCTCGTTTAGTCTGTGCTTTGACCACCGGTTAGTCAGACAGCTAGTTTTTCAGCCACAAGACACTTTGTAAATTCACATCAAAGTTGCTGAACATCATTCACTAACGTAAAATATTTATAAACCCGTCATGTTCTTGTGGTATTTTGAAAATTAAGCGAAAAAGTGCATGGCTTGTGCCCTATGCTTAAACACAGAGGGTCAGTGTAACAGCGGGGGTTCGACGACAACCCCAAATAGAAAGGGCTTTGGAAAACTCCGGTCCCTTCCCTCACGAGGTCTATAGAATTCCGCGACAGTGCGTCTCGTCGCGATATTACGAATGTGTTGCGATTTTCTGCTTCGTTTTCTTGGGTCCAGTTAATAACCTTTCTTCGGTATTAGACTCAAAATAAAATGTTGTAGACATAACATTGTTTTAAGCACGAGTGATAGGAGGCCTACAATGAACAACAAAACATGAAGGATCCGATGACGGATTGCACGTTTTTCGATACAAAAATGACAGAAGTTCTTTCGGATCCGACGTCGTTTGATTCCTTCAGTCCGGGTGTTCATAGTAGGGCCACAGATACGGACTAAGAACTACATAAATGCAGATATTCCGCAACGTGACAAAGCAACGTGCCGCCAGCACTGCACCGAGCGAGACACAGCGAGACGTAAATAGATTCCCAGGACATACGACGAGGAGTGGTCACCTAATCAGAATTTCAAACAAGCCATACATGAACGGTTGTCTACATAGCTACGGGTTCGCAGGGCTAAGCCTGCATAAATCTAACATTCTAAATTACTGAATTTGCTTTTGGACGGGGATAAATAAAGCACATAATCCCGTAAGACATCCTAACAAACGAATGGAGGTATCTCTGATATATAACAAAGCCTAACTGTGTAGGTCTGATACACAAAGAACATGGCCTACGCGGCACTGCATTGTGCCCGTCAACTTGAGGCATAAATGTGTTAAGACTCGCGTGCCCTTAATTCCACCGGTAGCCATACCCTTAAAACCGGAACACAGCAATGCTGCTTGGCGGCCGAAATAGGTTTGGTGGTAGTTCTTCCCCGGACGAGCCCTCTCACATGGAGACTACTACTATTTTTAGGACTTCTTGGTAAACGCGTTTATTGTCAATCTGTGAATAAGCTACACTGTATTTTGATAAATAAAGCAATCTGTGACTTTACATATTTATATTCTTTTCATTTATTTAAGTGTTATATCTTTTAATATTTTTGAGTGAATGTAACGAAAACGCGAATAAATAACTTTGACTTTGTCTTTTACTATGAAACAAACCAAGTCATGTAAACACAATTAGTGATACGTGGTTTGATTATAGCAGTTTCTATCAATTACATGATAAAACCACGTGGTATTCCTTAGTTTACCGACTTAGGCCTGCAACACCAGTTTATAATCTGTTTCATCTTCATTCTACTGTAATACATGAGCACAGTGTACATTTACGCTGGCAGTAAGTTAGAACCTGGTTCTCGTACCGTTCTATGTACTATTGAAGTTATGCACAGTGTACATGGCGGTGAGTTATAACCTGGTACCTGTGCATTCAGTATTTACCTGTACCGGCGAGTTGATGTACGAGAGTCCGAGTGGAGACGGACAGATGCCGGGGGGAGTGGAGGGGGGGAGTGACGTCACACCGCGCCTGCGCGACTCGCGACTCCTTGATGTGTAGAGCAATGAAGGGGCGCAGATACTGGCAATAAACTTTCGTTAAAATATTTATATGAAAGGAATAATATGTATTTGATGGCAACTGGCCACTCAGTTCATTTCGTAAGGTATCGTAGTAATTTAATACGTGACAGATTGCAAACCCATCGCCGCTTATGTGAATACTAGTATAATAAGTATAATAACCTTAGAATCATTACAATGGATAGTCTGCTTGATAAACGTCTGAGTGAACATGTTAAGCTACACGATGCATAGTTCGGATTCAGACCTCGACTGTCTACAGAAAGTAATATGTCTCAAACAGACTGTCCAGTATTATACAACAAGAAACACGCTTATTTATGCGCGTTTCTTAGATTTATCGAAGGCATTCGATCGTGTAACCTATGATGTTCTTTGGCAAAGGCTACGTGACCGAAGGTGACCCATGGACTAAGATATAATGACAAAAATTGCGAGTTGATGCTGTTTAAATCTGGAAACAAAGCTTATTCTCACGTACCACCTGTGACGATCAATGGCAATACTCTAAAACTCACTTCTCGATTCAAATATCTCGGTCATTGAGTCACCGATTACTTAAGTGATGATCTTGACCTAGAAAGGGAACGTTGAGCATTGTGTGTTCACGTTAACGTGCTGGCTAGACGGTTTGCAATGTGTACAAATCAGGTAAAGGTAACGCTTTTTAAAGCTTGTTGCAAGTCCTTTTACACTTGCAGCCTTTGGAGCAGTTATACGCAGAAATCATACAATGCTTTACGGGTCCAGTATAATAATGCGTTCAGGGTGCTGATGGGACTCTCTCGTTTTTGTAGTGCGTCAGGTTTGTGGAAAAAAGAGTTGATGGTTTCCATGCCATAATCCGTAAAAGAAGCGCATCATTACTTAGACTACATATTATTAGACAGGTGGGACTGACCTTTAGTGAATCGGTGGATACACCTACACACATGGTTTGATTGAAACTCCTGTGTAACTTTCATGTATAATTTATGTAGTACCTTCCTAACTAATGTTATTTTTATATTTATGATATATTTTTGATTGTACCTATTACTAACAAAATTATGGACAATATCTGAAATAAATGTATTGAATTGAATAGTGTCATAGCTACTGAGATTTATACCATATATTTTATATACTATAGTAAGTCAAAGCGCTTTAAAAGTACTTTAGATTTTTTTGGGATTATATAGAAACATCCACCGCCAGTTTGAAATCGCGACCAGACAGCACACAAGGAGAAAGGCAAGCACCTAGTATCTTTTGAGTGTATTATCTACATATTATTTTGTAATTACAGAGCAAGGTTTTCACTCCGTAACGTGAAAACTCTATAAAAGTTACAACTGACACTTCAAATGACACTTAACTAATATTTTCAACCTTATGATTTCTTTTCGAGTACTAAACTAAAACTTTAAAAAATAATATCATTGAAGTAAAATGATTTGTCTCTGTTTCGTTTTCGGTCTGCACACTCAGTCCGCGGCGTCGCCGCCAGCAGTCGAACCGCGCGCGCTACGAGCGACCTACGCGACGTAGCACACCGCTACGAGCCGCTACGAAAATAGTGAGTTCACTACCACACCTGTATCTACTGGAATTTATATTGTGCTTTGTCAATTGTGTCACGTGATACGTCGAAGATATAAGCGGTGAGTAAATATATATATATAAGTTGAAAGTCACTGTAATGTCAAGGGCAACGTTATCGATCATTCAAATGATATATTACCTTTTGTTTACTTATCACGTATTTATGTGTAGGAATTTCTTTGTTTACGTTTACAATTGATTTTCTCATAAGGGAATCTGTTATTCTTTGTGTACCTACCGTATTAAGTATACATTGATTTTTCGATTGGAATACGATAGTAGCAAATAACAGAATTATAGCTTAAACATTGAAATTTATGTAGGAGAGAGATTAAAAAAAAATCGTATACACAAAGTACAAAATACAAAGGCATCGAATACGCTGTTAAAAGTAACACTCAACAAAGGAACGGCCCCGGAATGAGTCCCAACGAATAATTTATAAGGTACACGTTACAAGTTTCAAACTCCCAATGCTAATATAAAGGTACCTAATTAAGTAATTAGGGTAATTCCATTTCCAATTCAGGGGCGAGTGATACAAAGATGGCAGATTTGCTCATTATATTTTGATCTTGTTCTTTTATATTTTTTTGGGATCGCGATCCTTTTACAATATGCCATAAGGATGTTTTTATCATTACATATCAGAATTATTATATACAATTTAACCTCACACAATTGTTGATTTTCGGGACCATTTCTGCTTCTTCAGTTTTTAATTACAGTTTTTATTTAAGAGTATTGAAAATTGTATTTTGACAAAGTACTAACACACGATTCCTATAATAATATCGACCCTTGGCCGTGCTGTAGTAATATGCTATTTAATACACATTAACCCATCAGATATATTTCTATAGTTGCGAAAGTCTATAATTAAAGTCAATGTGTGTTGACGCGGACGCGTAACCTGTGACCCAACTCCTCGCATCCTGTGGATTGTCTGCTGATCTGCGGATATCTTCATTTAAAGGAATTATTCGCACTCTATTGTCCCTTTGCAATGCAGCAGTGCCGCAGAGACCAATCGAATAGATAAACTGTGCAGGCATTCAATAACAAAGGCATTTCTAATATTATTCTTACTTCTTCCCGGTCGGTACATTCATGACAGAGTGATCGTAGTCTCTATATGTTTTTGGGAGTTAAAGTATTATTAAAATACATGTTGTTTGTAAAAAAAATGATATATGTATACCTACTTACGAATTTCAGCAGTCGCCTCAAGATATTTTTTTTATAATCTTTCTTGAACGTACTTATTAGATTTCTTACTCGTATAATATTATAAACGCATATGCGTCTATATTCGGTCAACTGTAATAGATATTTCACACATTGTTCTAATCAAATGTAATGCCTTGGACCAATACGTCTATGCTTCATGGTAATGCGCTCGGTTTTTATGACTAGCTTCAAAACAACATAAATGATTGTTTTATGTAATTATAGGTAGCTGAGACCATCGAAAATATTGAACTTTTATGAGGCACAGTAATATTCCCGTTTGCAATAAGATCCCCTGTGACTGTAATAACCCTGTTTCCTTTCCCTTAGAATTCGGCCAGGTACGTACAATAGAACACAGCTGTTTTTTCAACAAAAAACACAAACTGTTTCACCAACTTGGGCTGAAAGAGCACGCCTACGTTGTAGCGAATATACTAACTGTGTAAACAATTTTCAGCTCGCTGGTTCACTCTCTGTAAATATCATAATTTTCGATTCCGATTCAGTTTCAGATAAATCGTATATTGTGAATGGAAACATATTATTTGTTTTCAACTAAATACAAATTTTCCACAGTGTAATTTTTGGTTTTTATGTCAATATATATGATATTCAATAACATTTTGTCTAAAATGTAAAAAGCTTGGAGAATATCCAGGACACCTATTAGCGTGTAACGTGGGCGCTCCCAAACTTTAATTTCCTGTTATCTTGGCAAATCGAGATGTAATCATAAAGCTTCTAAACCTTCCTTAGTAACAGTCAGCATTCTAGGTGGGTAGAGCTAAATGTGGTAGGCAAAGCGCGGCTCTAAGCTCAAACGCTTACATGGAATTCAATGGCAAATAAATACACAATATCTATTGGTTTGTTTGGATAAATGTTACTTAAAATTTTCGAGTATACAAACTTTTTTAAGAGTTACTTCAGCAGCGTAAGTGCAGTCTAGTAATATTTGACGGTAGCTTCGCAGCAATATGAAACCGATTTACCTGTCCCAAACATTGCTTGCACTGGCAGCCGTTTGATACATTTGATGGACGCTTTGAATTTTTAGAAACTTTTTGCCGACTATTTTTGAAAAAGAACCACTCGGAACTCCCAATAGTTTTCAGGATTAAAACGTTTTTGTAGATATTTTTTCGGTGTATCGTTTCGCAGGCAGGTACGTTATGGCCACGAATTTATTTGTTACTCGAATACCTATTGTATTTCAAGCAAAAAATGTTGGAATCTTATTCATGCCCTTTGTTTCTTCTATGGTTCAAATGGGTAGTGAATATCTAATGCAAAGCTTTGAGTGTTATTAACTTGTGCGTACGAGATAACACATTTATGTGAAGGAATTGATCACACTAATATTATAACAGCGTAAGTTTGTGTGTGTGTTTTTTTATACAACTTGGAGACGGAACAAGCAAGCAGCCCACCTGAAGTTAAGTGCATCTCTTGCCTATAACAAAGCCTTACTGCGTAAGTTACAATCTGGTCTACGCGGCACTGCATTGCGCCCGTCAACTTGAGGCATAAGGTGTTAAGCTTCGCGTGCCCGTAATTTTATCGGCAACCATACCCTTTAAAACGAAACACAGCAATGTTGCTTGCATCCGTTTAAGACATGGTAATGAGCACACATTTTAATATATTTGTCTCTCAAACGGCTAAGCGAATTTGCATTAAATTTAGTTTTAATAACGTACAATAACAAATAGGCTATATTTGATCACAAAAAAACATTTCCTGTGAGATGGGAATGAGATATAAAACATCTTAAAACAGATACGAAACGGATTTGTCAGTTTGCTCCTTCACGCAAAAATTATCGAACAGATTATGCTGAAATTTTGTATAGATATTGTTCTGCACCTGGAAAATGTATACGCTACTATTAATACAGGTACCGGGGGCGAAGCGAGCAGAAACTAGTGATTTCACAATTTAATTTATTAATATTGAATGAGGATAATAATAATTTATTATCAGACAACTGTGTGAGATTCTATAATAAGCTTTCTCAAAGCGCCACAAAACTCTGCTCGAAATTTCAAATTGTATATAAATAAAAAAATAATTAAAAGGCACTTTTAATTATTTTTTACAACAAAATTAGTTATTATATCGACGATAAGATTGCGTGGCCCGATGTTATTATACCAGTTGACAGTTAGAGAACGGTTGCGGAATTAAGAAATTTAGACTTTGACTTTGACTTAAAACATTCAATATAAATAAATTAAACTGTTACTTTTACTGTTTAAAAACAGCCAAACAAAACAAATAAGAACATATACCGATAACTATCAAGTAAGCGCAGTAAAATAACAGTTTCCGAGATGGAAATGTACCGGAATGAACGGTAAGCGATATATTTAACGGGTAATTGTTAGTTTTAGTTGGTCGGTCTATAATAACGTCGTGATTTGTTTTATGGTAGATTTAAATTTAAAGTATTCTGAATTTATATCAGAGAAATCTCCCTAGTGAATGAATGAAGAATCATTTTATGGTACACAGAAATAGCATCAAACATTACAAACATTAGATAACAGTGTATACGTACAAGGGGCGGTCTTATCGCTGAAAGCGATTTCATTCGGGTAAATTTTAAGGGGGGAGATCCTAATTATTATGTTTGTAGCTCATGGTTGAACCCGTCATAATTTAAATCTTGGCCGTGCACAAATGGAAGAATCGTTATGGAAACGCATGGTGTTACGGCAAAGAAGATAATCGTGAGGAAGCTATCATGTTCTAAAACCGCAACGGGGACCCACTCTGTTGTGGGTCCAATTTACTAAATCATTAGAGAGTAGGCCTATTTCCCACAAGTAGAAACATTAAAAGCTGGTCAAATCAATTCGTGGGCATATAGATTTTTCTGCTATCATATTTTCCTGATTCACAATCGTTTAATTGTTTAAATAATCAAATGTCATTACTTTTAACGTAAAATAATCACTTTACTCTAGTTGGTAGCGAAGAGACATCGTAGGTGGGTGCTGTTGAATACATTCGTTACGCTGAGTGCACTTTAGTCAGCCTGGTGCCCCCGTAGAACACTGCCTTCTCCAACGGAATGTACCTGTACTGAAACTAAACCTTGCTCCTTTTAAAGCGGCTTCTACTCAATTCTGGTTTCCTGGTACTTGTGATATAAGTCCTAATAGAAGCAGTACAACACTTTTTTATTCAACTCGTGTTAAAGCATTAGAAAGGTAATTTTGGGATTACCTAACCTTATCGCACAAACGCTAAAAAGGTTAACTAACATAAGACAATTACTCACAGGGAATACGGAATTTATTTAAAAGGAATAAAAAAATAACAGTACATTAATTTCACACAGTGCCATCTAGCCTCAAACTAAGCTTATAATATGGGATCTAGATTACGGATAGAATACTTAAATACTTTTTTTTGTTAATACATACTTATCATACAATACAACAATCAAACACAGTACAAACATCTATATTAATAACACAAATGTTTGTCCTGGGTGGGAATCGAACACACAACCTACAGCGCTTGTTATCAATTTAAACATACTTTACTAATTTCGTGTAATCATAAATGTCAGGAGAATGCTGGTGGGTAAAATAGTGGCAAGTTAATTCAGTACTTGGCAATACCACCTACAAAAAATACTTTTGCTTCCAGAAAAAGTTATTTGGTCGTAGAATGCTGACAGATAGGGCACGACAAATACTTTTACTAGCCGAAACGTAAAATAAGATAAGGCTTTCATAGGCTTCCACCATAAACATTTTGACGACGGTGGTAGGGAAAGCCCCATCGACCCATGCCTGCGAGCTTACGACCACATATACTATGATATAGCCTCCATTTTGACCATAAATAATAAAATCAAATCTTCTGGGAAAGTTCGCTTCATCCTCAACCTTATTTGTGCCCAGGTAAGCAGGCTTAGAGCCAACCCATGTGATTTAAAGAAAATAAAAAAGTACTTAGTAGGCACTACGTTATGTGTAATAAGGCCAGTTATTCGTCACGAACTTACTTGTTGAGTAAATCCAGGATATTCTCATGTAAAATATCTGTAGACAAGTGTGAAATAGTGAAAGCGATTTGCCATAAAACTACCATTTGCTAATAGAATAATCTTACAGGTATTGAATGTTAACACAGTCACCCATATGAATAAATTCGGGCTAAAATAATGTTATCATTGCCTGGTCTGCGTTATAATGATGAATTAATGTTATCTGCTAAGAAACCGGCAACTGTTTCAGACGTTTATGAGAAGAACAAACGACAAATATAGTCGTCTTTAGATTTTGGTCACGTCAAAATAACCGTATCAGCATTATAAAAAATGCACAAGTAGGTATACCCTTCCGTTTGATGTTGTTTCATTGGTGGGATTTGTCGGGAAATATCATATTTATTTAAGAAAATGCGACAAAAAATCATTCGATAAATGAAAGTACGATTCAGATTCTGTTATCGCGCAAATAAAGAGATCTTGTATCATGAATGCCTGCTTTCTTGCCTTCATCAAATATTGGATTGGATTTCACGTCTTCACGATTTTATACGCAATAGGCTTTGTATAGACGAAATAAATTGTTGTTTGGTTTGACGCCGAACAATCTGTCTATCGAATCTATCTTAAAGCAAAAGCGACTCGACACAGGGCTATGCGTGATTTTAGTTCATTTGACTAAGATGCAAGTGCATAATTTAATTAGATTTCTACATAAATCATATATTCGGGTGTTATCTCGTTGTCCCATGATTTTTAAAACTACGTTTTTTTTACTGAGTTGTTAGTTCTTGACCTAACACCTGACCTTGTTCTTAAGTAGAAGGAACAAGACCACGAGGAAGGTCACCGCTGACCGCTGGATTGACTATATCTGTGCTGCAGCGGGCAACAACCTGCATGGATGTGGCAGACTATCCATTAACAAGGAAAAATGGCGAGACATCGTGAGGCGAGACACATTGGCCCGAAATTGGCCCTAGTGACCACGACCACTCTGCCAACAGTGTAACGACCGGGAAGAGTTCTTGACCTCGAGCTTTACCATACAGCACTCTCCCGCGTGCTGACAGAACACGGCAAACGTTTGCATCAAGTGGTCGCTATATAGCCAGATGGACCTATCCAGGTTTTACCACCAGTGTTGTGAGCAATAGCTATTCCGTTGCCAGTTGTCCGTTGCTATCCCACTGTTACCACTCTGGAAACAACGACCCTGTAATCCTCGTTTTTAATGAAAATGCATTGCCCGAGGTGCACTTTTTCCAATGAGCTCGCAGTACCAATAAGCGAGCGTTTGCTCGTTTGCTTCAACTAGTACGCGTATTAAAACAGATTATTAACGAGGTAGTTCGTCAAGTTGAGTTTTTACAGTTATTCAATCAGTATTTTGGGGATTCCGGGTGAAGTGCGCTTCCACCTCTAGTCTTTTCATTACTAGAAACCAGGTGAGATGCTTTCATCTTTTTTGGTTTCTAGTAATGATATTCGCTTTCTAGTCGTCGCTAAAAAAAGGTTAAGTAGCATTCAACCATGTACGATGTAAGATGATCAAAGATGTAAGATTTTACATCTTTGGATGTAAGGCGGATTACCAGACCAGAACTTTCTTAAAACGTGTACTCGTAGTAGAAAGATTTGTGGTAACTTCTACGGGATAGCGACAAGAACAAGGTTCTGTCTTTTAGATTTAGATGTAATTACGTATTATCTACAAAAGAGACTTTATGAGCAATTGTACAAGATTCATCAGCAAAGCTGTTTCGCCGTCTCTAATTTACAAGCTTGGTAAAACAACATGGTTAAAGCATTACCGTGAAAATGATTGATCGATGCAGATACACTCAGTGTATTATTCGGTAAAAGGTATACGCTATGGAAAATAACGCATTACCAATCGCTTGAATTTATCGTTGGTTTCGTGGGGTGCGCCATGGCCCGTCGGTCTGTCACGCGCGGTTTGTGCAAATAAGGGGTGTAAGCATAGGCACAGAAAACTAGACAGGGCGGCCTACTATGAACCGTGTAGATATGAACATATGAACAAGAGTACACTGCACTACGCGAATAGCCGTAGCTTCTCGCCAGAATATGCAAAGAGAAAAGCCACAGCTTTCGCGTTGTAGTGGAGTTTTACTCTTAGTTGTTTAGCCCCAACTACGCCAACATTATATTTTGGCGTTTGAGAATCTGATTGTATTATTTTTGCGCAATCTCCGGGATTTGCTTTGTTGCGGTTAACACCATGACTTTGCTTATGTATAAAATTTGTCACGAGTCTGACTGAGAGATTCAATGAACAGCCCAAACCAGAATTTCTTGAACGAACAATGGATAAGTACTTCGAAATAAAAATCTGATGTTTCATAATTGTAAACTCAAAGTTAATTCCCAACATTTTAACTGCTGGTTGATTGTGAACTGTAGAAATGTTGCGCATTACCAAACCTACCCTTGTCAAAAGTATATTTGCAAAAAGGAATTTTGTTTCTTTTTAGTGATTACCTATTTAAAAATGTACCAAGTGACCGCGTGCCAAACGACATCTCCGTTTAAAAAGAGATTTTGAAACCGATTCCGATCTCATTCTCTCATACGTTCGTTACGGGGTGAAAAGGGAGATAACTGAATTTTCACGAGTTTGCGAGGCTCTGCAAATCGAGACACTTTGCTGTTCAGTGCACTTGAGGGACTTTGCTAGACGTCCCTCGGGATCCCGAATATTCCTTATTGCTTTCTCAGTCGACGATTTGGGGGAAATAAAAAAAAAATATGGAAGTCTTGTTCTAGTAATGAATGTTTTCATTTATTTTTATTGAATAACTAGTTGCTTGCCTATCATCACGTAACATAATGCGATGACGAGATGTCAACTCGATTCGAGTCAATTTTAAAATAACTTTTAAATTGTGAAATATTCTTTCTTTATTCAATTTATATAACTATGCAGCCATAATGATGAACTCATTCAACTACTTTGTCGCGTCGTAGTCACGCCCTGCTAGACATGCGGTAGGCGCGCACTGTTGCGCATGACAATTCACCTCATATTCGGACCTTTAAATGATTAAATGCGCTTCTGGCATCAACACTATCATGTGAACGGTTTGCTGACCGATGGGACAGAATGTCTGAGAATGTCTGAACTCGCAATAGAGTTTAAAGCAAACAATATTACGTTTATAATTTAGTGTAAATTTTTAGATGAATTTATTCTTATAAAGTATTCTTGATTTTATCCTTTCAATTGTTTATATTTCTTAACGCATTGGTCTCATTACTGTAATGATGTGTTAATATTATTTTGAATCGAAAAACGAGTATTTATGCGACCACGGCTTGTGCAACCCCGCCGAAACGTCGGGATAAATATAGGTAAAATACGCGATAAATACTCGTTTTTCGAATCAAAATCATGTATACTAATCGCGAAAGTTTAAAAAAGACTATGTTAATATTGTTTAAATTAATAAATTCGACAAAATATTACGTCATGAGTTTTATTGCTCTGACTTGAACTCTTATTTTTTTTCTGTACGATAGGTAAGCACTTGGCCTTCATCTCACCTGGTTACAAATTGAGATAAGGCCGAAGGTGGAGCCGCACTTCGAGGAACTGGCTATCTTACCTCTAAAATCCCGGAAAACAACAATATACAATTGTTATTATGGCGACAGAACTAGCTAAGTTGGTAGCTAGCCAGGCGGACTTAAATAAAGTCCTACCACCAACCAAACCAAGCACAATTTCGTACTCCCCATGGGGGTCGAACCCGGGACCTCTGGATCTGCAATCGGTGGGTTGAACCACTAGACCACAGAGGCGGTTAAAAAAGCTCATCACATATTGGCATGCAATGTTATTTTTTATTTTAAACAAAATTATGCAATATTATGTATTCGTGCAGCCGAGCTGACAGGGTTTCAGGGAACAACAGGTAGGTACAATCGATATTTCCGGCCTTACACCCCCAGGGAATAAATAGACCAAGGAATATTCAGAGGTGACGCTCACCATATCTTCTACATAAGTACCTACCTATATCTTAAATCAATATATCAAAGTTTGAAAAAGTATGTACGTTATTCAAACCTTAAATCTAAATGTCATATATATATATATTTTTTACCAAGGTTGAGGTAAGAACATGATTAATTAAAGCTAAAAGTAATCCGATTTGAAGCTTTTTCCGCTGACATTAATTTCCTAGTTACTTTTATCACGATACAATGCAATGCAGTCTCCACATCCTTTATCAAACGAATAGTAGGTATCACAACGAGCCCAATGTGACTCGTCGCCATTACCCTAATAGCCTCTTGAAGTTACTAGCTCTATCTTCATCCGCTGCCTGTGGTAATCTGTCTAAAGTGAGTTCAAAGTTCGGAAGATAGTGATCATATTTATACGTGAAAGCGATAAAATATGGTGAATGATAGTCATGAACTAATTTATTTTCAATCATGAATTAATAGGTACCTTATATATATATAAAAAAAAAAAAAAATAGACCTTTGCAATACTACGTTAGTATTTTATCATTTTTGGCAATACTAATGCAATTTGATCGACAGTAATTCTCCTCACCTCCATTCTCCTCTCGTTCTCTCTTCGCACTAACTCCTTTCTGGCCCATAACATCCCTCACACAATCCATCCATCTCTTCTTCGACCTACCCCTACCCTAATATCCATCCACACTCATAATCAACACTCTCCTCGTTACATGACCCCACATCCCATTACATGACAATAGCTTAAAAAATCTTACTGAATTAACATCCTGAGAAATCTTATTTATTTATACTGTATGAAACACACGAAAGGCGAGCCCTAAAAAGAGTTCTCTACCAGCAAATCTAGGTAGAGAGAGAAACAAGATTTAAAATATTATGGGAAAAGTGTGTAAGGACCACACTAATACTACATAATAAAAAAAAACACCTACATAAAAACAACATACCTACAATGGAATCATATGACAAATTACATATATATAAAAAATATTTTTGAATTAACATCCTGAGAAATCTTACCGAATAAAAATATGTCTTTACTATGTCTGTTCTGATGTTTTCTGTAAGAGAAGTGCCATAGCCTCTCGGCCTATATCAGGAGGGCTCGGGAAAAAATAGGAGCGTGTGCCCTCCACTGGAGGGGCCATAACTCGTGGGACAAGGGTAACATTTACTTATCGACGTGGAAAGGTCCATAATACATTTTGTCGCGTTCCACATCTTACATTTCCGAACTTTTTGTTCACCACGCACACGCGGAGTGACAAGGAGTTGTAATGTTTTTTAGAATTGTAAAATTCTGCTCCTAAGTTGCTTAACATTATATTGGTTACTACAGTCGCAAATCTCATTAAACTAGATCTAATGCAGGTCATATCTTATTGTCCAATTATTAGAGATCTATTAGATGCATGAAAAGCTAGTTTGCATCAATACTCAATTACTCAATAGTCTATGGATAACAATGATGATAGAAAGCGATACATTTGTAGGGCAGGAAATTGAAACTTACTGATTCCAAAGATACACGAGAACAGGAAATTGAAATATGATTTATCGTAAATTGTTATTGGGGAGTTGATCCCTGAATTTATTTAAGTGTAATTCCAATAAATTGCGAATAATATCTTACTGGCGATATTATTGTCAATATAGATACATTTTTTTTAATCTTCTTTGGTATTATATTTTAACGTGGAGTATTCAATATAATGATGCCAAAGCCTCAGAGGCAGCCCTATTCGAATGACATTTGAAATGTTCGTAGTGACGGCAGCCCAGCCCACATTTCCAGTAGCGCTTTGCTTCATGCTGCGTGGCACAGCACGGTGCAATGACGTTCCTCTAATAGGGTTGTCAGTGCGATACGAATCGCTCGAACGTGTTTGAAAGCCAAGATTCATATGGGCTAATAATTAAAAGTCCACTTCAGGAATAGCAGACGCTCGGAGCATTACCTTCCCTACCTCGTTAGTGTTCTGCCCATCGACACCAAACGCTTCCACTTCCATCATGCAAACGGCTAAGAAGTGAGTGGAATGCGTTGCTTTCGTCTGTTTTTCTGAAAATAACAACATGGGTAAGTCAAGGTAGGTTGAATGGTAACCAGGCCAGACCACGGACGCACCAAATGGGTGTTGGAATATTGAGATATTAAACACATCATGGCTATTTGAAAGTGAAATTCGTGACAGTATTCGCGAGTGGATAATTATCCACATTTTAGCGCAAATCAACCGGAATCCTGATTATTGAACTAGCTTACTTACCTTTAAATGCCGGAATACTACAATTTAGAATTATTGTTGTGGCGACAGAATTAGGTAAGATGGTGGTAGCTAGCCAGGCGAACCTAATCAAAGTCCTACCATCAAACAAACTAAGCACAATATTGTACTCCCCTGGGGATCAAACCTAGGACTTTTTCATCCGACACCGGAATAGGCGAACCACTAGACCACAGAGGCGGTTGTAAATTAAGACCAGGCTGTCTAAAAAAAATGACGTACCGTAACTCGGCAAATCATAATAACATTAAGGGAGCCTCCTCTTAATTGATTCAACTAACGTGTACGTGAATAATACCCATGTTTAGAAATGAGTGAGAGAATATTAAGGATATTACCTAAAATTAGAAACTTCAGAATTAAAAAGAAAAAACAGAAAAAAAACATGTTTTTTATGGGTTTTTGAAGGAACATACCTACATATAGACCAGGGTAGAAGCCTTTAAAAATAATGAAAAGTGAAAGAAAATTATAGTAGGATGAAACCCATTAGAAAAGGAGGGAATTATTATAAAAATGAAAGGAAACATAATTTACGGGCGATCTGAGGTCGGGAAGGGGATGGGGGTGAGTTTTTAAGGGTAAAAAACGGTTTTTCCCGATTTCCGTCAAAACTAAAAGTCCTATCGAAAAAAGTCAAATGGCAAAGTTGTAGATAATGAAAAGATCTAAAACTTTATTATTGACACTTTTTTCACATAACCTCAAAATTTATGTGAAAAATTCAAAAAACCAAGTTTTTGGCTTTTTATTTTTATCTTTTACAAAAAATCTTTTTTCTTAACGAAATTTTGTGAAAACTTACCTTTTTATGTCCCAAATACGC
This sequence comes from Venusia cambrica, assembly GCA_951394065.1. NCBI lineage: Eukaryota > Metazoa > Arthropoda > Insecta > Lepidoptera > Geometridae > Venusia > Venusia cambrica. The sequence continues at coordinate 1,108,260 of OX596056.1, forward strand.
TGTAATTTATTTGATTAAATATATTTATTTTTTCACCTTATTTTGAATTAATATCGAAAAAACACCCTAATTTTCAATCGAAAATTCACCCGTCAAAATATCAGCTTTTTTCAAAAAGTTGGTATGGTTTCTGTTCGTTGAAATCTCTACTTTTCGATGGTGAAAAAAAAAGTATATGTTACTATGGTAAATCTTCTCAGAAAATGCAAAAATTCAAAAAAAACTTGAATTCGAAAAATTCCCTTTTAAAAAAAATTCCCGTCCCTTTTAATTAAATGACACTCGATATCGTTTTGAAAATGCTCTTTCAATTTATTTTTAATAGTTGTGTAGTCTGGAAGATCTCCAGAAAATCCCTCTTTTATTTCATTTACAGAAAATTGACATTCTGTTTCGTTGTCAACGATATAATTAATAAGATAATTAATAAAATTCTTAGTGTTTTCACATGCTGAGCGACCCCTTTTTCTTTCTGTTCTTTTGTTATAAAAATTAGCCATACAAGCAGTGTGATAATGCGCTTTTACTGCGACTAAATCAGGCACATTTTGCAAACGAGCTGAAATCTTTTTATCAAAATCATTTAATGTGTTCTGTTTTTGAATATACTGTAATATATTATCTCTTGTATCGTTGCTTTGAACACATGAATTTTTTTCTTTTGAGATATTACCGAAAAATCCACCACAGATAAAGCAATGAGATTCAAAATTAAATCCAAGAGCATCTTTAATTACTTCTTTTCCTTCCTTTGCTTTTTTTTGTCTTAAACTACAAAATGTAGCTATTGCGGTCTCGTCATTATATTGACTTTGACAACTTCGATGAATAAAAGCTGATGTTAAAGTCTCAAATTTTTTGTATTTACTGTCGATTCTTTTCTTGCTGGATACCACTAAACGATTCAAAGCTGCTTTTTTTATTGCATACACTTGCTTATCATCTGCCTTATTGCAAATGATACAAACAGATTCATCCATACTGATAATCTGAAAAGACAAAATCGAATTAATAATGTCTTCCCTATTTAATCGTGAATAAACTCTCATGAAAAAAAAAATATTAAAGAAATAAATGTCAAAATGTATGAATAATATATTATAAATCTATAAAAAATGTATCTGTATAAATGTATGTAAAAAATGTAACTTTCTCCAAATATTGTAGATGTCTTTTTAAATATTAATTTAATTAACTTATTTGTTTCTTGATTATAGTAGTATATTTTTATTTGCAATTTTTTTGCTATCAACGTCACATGAAATCTAACGTTTTTCGAGTAATTAAAGTGTAAATTTTAATAAATAGCTCAAAATTATTTATAATAATTAAAAAAAATTTTTCGAATTCAAGTTTTTTTTGAATTTTTGCATTTTCTGAGAAGATTTACCATAGTAACATATATTTTTTTTTTCACCATCAAAAAGTAGAGATTTCAACGAACAGAAACCATACCAACTTTTTGAAAAAAGCTGATATTTTGACGGGTGAATTTTCGATTGAAAATTAGGGTGTTTTTTCGATATTAATTCAAAATAAGGTGAAAAAATAAATATTTTTAATCAAATAAATTACAGCGTATTTGGGACATAAAAAGGTAAGTTTTCACAAAATTTCGTTAAGAAAAAAGATTTTTTGTAAAAGATAAAAATAAAAAACCAGAAACTTGGTTTTTTGAATTTTTCACATAAATTTTGAGGTTATGTGAAAAAAGTGTCAATAGAAAAGTTTTAGATCTTTTCATTATCTACAACTTTGCCATTTGACTTTTTTCGATAGGACTTTTAGTTTTGACGGAAATCGGGAAAAACCGTTTTTTACCCTTAAAAACTCACCCCCATCCCCTTCCCGACCTCAGATCGACCGTAAATTATTTTTCCTTTAATTTTTATAATAATTCCCTCCTTTTCTAATGGGTTTCATCCTACTATGATTTTTTTTGGTTTTAAAAATTATCGACCCTGGACTAATAGTTGAACATTGAACATTAGATCAATCGACGACCAATGTTTTGTTCAAAAACCGCAGTCAGAGATACCGATTGACCTATTAAAGACCTCTGCACCCGAATTCGTTAAAGATAATAACAACATAAATCCCTACTACATAGAAACCCCAGACACAGTATTCCAGCAGTACAAGCTAGGCTTTGATCCTGCGTAGTTATTTCGACCAATTCCATGGTCTGCATGTTTTTCCAGTAGAAAAGGTTTCCCAAAGGTTGGTCTTTCAGTCGGTTGAACCGGACCTGGATTGTCGTTTGATTCATCAGGGGTTGGGGTTGGCTCAATTGCGCGTGCCCGATCTCTGTCCACGAGGATTTCCTTATTACTTTAACGTTACTTTGTTAACGTTTCGATTAAGATAAAACGAAGATGAAGCAATCATTTTTACTCCATACTTTTTAGGAAAAAAGGAATTTGTAGTAAAAAATCTCGCTAAACCATTAATCTTTAAGGTTTCAATTAACATTATGATAGCACATGTTTCCAATATTTCTTCGAGACTTAGATAGCTTCTTTGATCACTTGATTTTCTTAGAGAAGAGTTCAAATTACTATCACTGACTTGACTATCACTGACTTGACTATCACTGACTTGACTATCACTGACTTGACTATCACTCGAGATGAATTGTCTTTTAACCGCCTCAGTGGTCTAGTGGTTTGCCCACCGGTATCAGATCCAGAAGTGTAGAGGCACGATATTGTGCTTTGTGCTGTTACGACTTCAAGTCTACCACCATCTTACCTGAGTCGCTATAACAATCATTATAAAATTAATATGTTCCGTTTAGAGGTAAGATAACCAGTTCCTCTGACAAAGTCAAAGGCAAAAGTCAAAATTTCTGCATTCTTTAAGATTTTTTAGGATCATTTTGAAACGTCAAATCTATTCGTATATAAGTTCGGAATCGCGACCAGCACACAAGGAGAAAGGCAAGAACCTCGGGCTGGTTAATTTTTTGATGATCCATTCAACATTTAGAAACACAGTTTTAAGTTATATTCTTAGTAGATACATCATAAACCTAAATACTTAATATTATCTTAAAACATTCTGTATGTTGAGGAGTCTGGAGGAAGTGCTTTTTCACCTTCAATAGCTCGAAATCAGATGAGATGAAGCCCAAGCGCTTCCCTGTCATACAAAAAACTATATTTATCTACCTCCTCCCTACTCGCGCAGGGAGAAGTATGAGATTTGGATAAGTATTTTTTTTTAATTATTTTTTTGGTCGACTTTAAACCACTGCATGGCTTCTTGTACGAATAAATGCAGTATACAGTTATACACAATGTAAACAACATTATGTTTTCTAAACACAGCAAAAGTTAAACAAAACACTGAAATAGTAGAGTAAATTTTGCAAATGTAACGAAAGGGTGTGTTACGGTACATAATGCAGAGCCGAAGTTAGTGCGTAGCGCCTCACTCACTCATGCTCACTGACTCCGGACGTTTTTAACGAGAAAAACCTCGCAAGATTACCGGCATGTCTCAGTAACTAACTAAACCTTTGACGAAATATAACATACGTTATATTTTGAATTTCAATGAATATCATTTTCAATATTTGATGGCTGGGTTCCATCACCACGGGGACAGTATTGTACTTACAGTGCTTGGTTTGGTTGGTGGTAGGAATTTGTTTAAGTCCGCCTAGCTAGCTACCACCATCTTACCTAATTCTGTCGCCATAACAATAATTCTTAAATTATTGTGTTCTGGCATTTGAGATAAATTAGATCGTTATTCAGTATGTTGAGGATTCCGGGTGAAATGCACTTCCTACCTTTGGCCTTATCATAACTTCAAAAATCAGGTGAGATGAAGGCTAATAAAAAAAAACACGTGGTGTAGTCCAAAGTCTTATAGGTTTAGCATCCAGCGTATGTATTATCGCAGTTTAATATAATGTCTTCAAGAAGAGAGTAATCAGGCACCATCTGGGTAGGCTTCATCGTAGATCTCATTCTTGCCTGTGCATGTTTCGAGGACAAGAGCTGACCCATATTCAATTAAGAAAGGTAGGCCAGTGGTGTTTTATTTGAAATTAGGTAGTATTGAAATATTGCATATGTTAATAAAATAAGATTTTGAATTGAAAATTTAAAATATTGGTAACGTAAATTGGCAACTCAAGAAATAGATTCGCGCTTTTTATGTGAGAGACACATTGCCCTGACTATGACCCTGGAGAATAATTCTGTTGCGGGGAGGGGGTGGCAATCGATACGCAACCCTCGCCTAGTGCACCCTAACACAACCCGCCTGCATGGAAACCGATGGATTGCAACTTGTGGGTCATTTTATAGAATGTAATAGAAAAACTTGAATTTATGCAAACAATTGATGTACCTAGGTATACTTTGTCTACAATTAAACTATATACAAAGGAATCAGTGAGATTACCTAAGGACCGTTACAAACGGCCTATAGGTAACTCAACTGTTCCAGACCAGTACCAGACGGAAGCGTGCCCAAGACACTGGCTGCATTGCCACGCTGAATAGCTATGCTAATTCGCTGGAATAAATAAGAGCCAGCCCTTGGGTCAAGTGTCGCCACAATCAAAAGCCCCGCAAGATTTTTGAAAACCACTATATTTGCGCCTTTTGTGATCCTCGGCCGAATCAGCCGCCGCACCAGCCCTAACTGATGTCCCAGGCAGATGAGATGGCGCTAGGGTGTCGACGCAGGTAGCGTCCCACACCAAAGGCCTACCCATTTCCCAAGGGACAAGAGTCATACCGTCGCATAGTATCTTGCACCCAACCGAAGACAAGTGGCAATACGGAAAGTTACAGGATCCATAAGTGTACCGGTATTGTAAGATGGATGTGCTTGCAGCCAAACACCTGATTCCCATCTTGAAACAGCTAAGAGAGTTATGATAATGCGGAAGGTGTAAGCGCACTTCACTCCTAATCCTCTACAAACTGAGTGTACGAACCACTAGACCACAACGGCGGTTTAAAAATGTTGCACAAACAATAAACAGGAACACAACACGGCTCTGAGGAGCGTATAAAGTTTAAATAAATTCTCTTAACGTTATTCTCGTAACTCTCTAAACGTTATCCGAAGCTGCATGCAAAATACGCCGCCATTGCATAGGAGATGTCCCAAAGCGGCGGCGGTGTCACGGACTGCTTCATTCGAGTATTTTGTACACTGTACAAAATTCCTAGCTGAAAACGAGAGCTAACAATTACATCAACCTCCGTATAATAAGGACAATATAAATAAAACAAGAGTGAAAACTACCCACATTTTTGCTTTGCGTATTTTTAATATCATTTACCGTTTACGAAATCCCCACTGATCTGTCTCAGTGAAATAACCTGAACAAAATCAATCGTATAATTTTATAATCTCGGTCCTCTTTTTTCGGACCTAAAAAAGAGGACCGAGATTTTCAATATTCTCAAAAAAATCTATTACAGAAATAACATTGATTGAAATTCCTCGCAACGATAGGCTTCACGAACAATTTCTGGATTGTTCCCAACTTTACACTCTCATTATTTGGTACCCAAACTTTTTTATTCGTAAAATAAATGGGTACCGTGCTTATTAAAAAAAATCCTTTCACATTTTTCTTTGAAAATCACTTTACTGAATTTTCTCTGCAATTTCTCGTCGCCGGTATTTAAGGCACGGTTTGCTATATCAACATTTCTTTTACTTACTTTTCTCATACAGCTCCAGTTATAACCCTCCATTTTTCCATGTGGAAAGTTTTATTATATTCTTGAATGCGATCTGTAAGAAAGATTAGCCGGGCTATTGTATTCTATTGAGGGCTTATAAGGATACTGTGTCTTCTACTTGTTTGATAAAAACACATTGTTCTTTGATTGAATTGTTTAGCGCACAAAAGACTGTGCTGTAGTTGAATTGGCGTATTCTGATTGTATTCGTGCAATCGAACTGGAATTGGTGAATTTACTGCGTTCGAGTAACGAAAGTAGAATTGAACTCAAGCTACCATTGTAAGCACCGTCGAGATTTCCGAAAAAGTAGTTTTAACTTTTTCTGAAAACTTGAATATTGTATTGGTTAATCACATAAGCAAGGTAATGAAGGCATTGTATTTAAGTATGTGTAATCAACAAGCCTAATAGCTCAGTTGGTAGTAACTCTGCCTTCTGCGCTGTTGTGGGTTCGATTCCCACCCAGGACAAACATTTGTGTGATGAATTTTGTTCTGTGTTTGGGTGTTGTATTGTATGATCAGTATGTATTTACAAAAAAAAAAGTATTTAAGTATCCGTATTATTATATCCGTAATCTAGTTCCCATATTCCAAGCTATGCTTAGTTTGGGGCTAGATGGCGCCGTGTGAAATTAATGTTTATATTTAATATTGCACGTTATTTTACACAAAGTAACATATTGCAAGCTCACGCTGTCATATGCTTAAAGAATTTCGGCTTTAAAACTGTAATTTGTTTAAAACTGTCGGAAATCCTCGTCGGGAATGCCATTAATCATTTTTCGGATTTAGCGAGGCATGCCTTAAGGCGTCACGCGTATTTGAACAAGTTTCTTTAAGAACTGTCTTACCGTAATGGCTCCTTGCCTATCTGCCTTCCAAAGTATGGAATCATTTATTTAGTAGACAATCAGGAGGCTACCTTATCCCTCGTGCCCGTTTCCACCACCGGACTAGCAGACGTACGGCAGGTTAACCCGTATCTTGTTGATGTTCCTATGTGTAGGCAAAGGTTAAGGCAAAACACCAGTCTACCGACCAGTTAGACAACAATGCTCGACACAAAAAAAAACAAATGTTATTTTGGTGTAGAGCGTTGATTTGTTTTTTAACACGTTGACACGTTTTTAATTTACACATTTCGGTGTGTTTTACAGCACCCATCGAGCTAACGTCACAGCACGGTTACATAATGAACAGAATGGAACCGTGACATAAAAAATACAATACTAATTTTCATAAGTAGCTCGTATTAAATATATTGTTCAGTATTATACCAGGATACAAACAGTTGGGTATGATCGGGAAAGAGGAAATAACTTGTACAATAAAGTTGGACACCTCACGTATGTATGAACACGTGCTCTCATCGCAAAGTTACGTTCAAGTTATCGAGTTCGATGAGGCTGCGAAAAATGGCATTTCTCAGTGACAAGCTTCCGAAATGAAACCTATGAGCAGTTCGCTTAGTTACTATCGATCTACACAGTATCATCATCATCCTATTCCCACTCTAAGCGAACCTGTTATTTTTCTCCATTCACTACTATCAGTTAGACATATTTATCACACATTACGTTTGTCCCTCTATATGGGAATCGAACGCAGAGCTACCAACTGGCTGTGAATAATTAATTAAACAATAATCGAGTTCGAGTTTTCCGATATTTCGACGAATTTGCAAGCCCCATTTTCTCGTATAAACTGATATATCGGGAAACGCGTCGATATACCGGAAAACAAACAAATCTTCATCTTCAATCAAACCATGGCACAATTTTACAATTTATTTAAAAATACATATGTTCAATTAAACAAACAATTTACAAGAACTGCAGTTAGGTTACCTAAGGACCGTTACAAACGGTCTTTAGGTAACTCAACTGTTCCTGATCAGTACCAGACGAAAGCGTGGCCAAAAGTGCGCCCAAGACACACATCATATAAACCAAAACAAGTAGTGAGTTTTTTTATTATATGACGGAGAAGCGAGGAGAACGTCAAGCCATCTTCTCACCTGAAAGTGGTGAAACACCGGAAGGAGAAGTGCGATAGAAGCGCACTTCACCCGGAATCCATAAAAGACTGACAAATTAATAAACGAAAAAAAACACATAAACACACAACGTCAAATAAACGACTTAAAATGTTAGGGGGGACTTATACAAAGTCCTACAAACAACCAAACCAAGCAAGTTTGTGCTCCCCTGGGGATCAAGCCCAGAGGTCCCGCTTCTGGGTTTGATACCTGTGGACGAACCACTAGACATCAGAGGCGGTTATATAAGTTTATAAAAGTATAGACTCACGGCTATTTAGCATTCACCTCTGATCATTTTTCGAATTGAAAACTCACAGAAAGATCCTTCGAATTCGCTTGCCAGTATGTATTGGCCTCTGAGAATTAATTATCCAAGTTCTGAAAGGAGACTCCGACCTAGGTTTCCATAAAAGTTCCAGACAAGAAGCTCAAGCATTTATGACAAGAGAGCCATAAAACAACCGCCGTTACGAACGCAATTTAAAAGTCTAGCCTGCCTCAGGTAACGAACCGTCAAAACGGTGTTCGTAAAACTGATTTCCGGGATGTCTAGACGACTCTCCCTTCATTTCAGATCTCATTTTTGGAGTTGCCTGTTCAATGAGCGGCGGGATTACAAGTGGCTTTTAAATTTTTTATGTAGATGTGGCAATACTCTAAACAGGATGGATATTTACCGGACCTTCTTTTAGAGTTCCTTGTGAAACGGCTCGTCCAGGGAAGTACTACTACTATACCATTTTCAGCCAGCCACCAAGCAGTATTGCTGTGATTCGGATTGAAAGGTATGGTTCCGGTGAAATTACGGGCACATGGCTTAACACCTTTATGCCTCAAGTTGATGGGCGCAATGCAGTGCAGTAAGTCGACGCAGTAAAGCTTTGTTATACGCAAGAGTTCCACTTGCCATCAGGTGGGCTGCGTGTTTGCTCTAACGTCTAAGAAGCGTTCCATTACTGAGATATACCTGCAATATTTTTTGGCACATCAATACTTGGACCATTACATAGGGTTTAGCGGAATATTCACAATTTATGAGCTGGGCTGCGGATGTGTATTCAGTGACATTAATAAAACCCGGGCATTGGCCCGTGCAATGTGAATTCGAGCCTTCTCACTTTGAAGCATTCCATGACACTACTAAATAATTTAAAGCCTTAAAAGCTGGCGACGACGGCCACAACCAACGACAACCGAAAATTCACCAAAAACACAATTAATAAACGTCGCTTGGTTTCAGATATACGTACACGATATATTAGTTCGGATATACTTAAAACATACGATATACATTATATATGTTGGTATACGAAATAGCATAGACACAAGAAATTCCCCATGACCTTCGCGCTAGCCCCTCGCTTGTAATCTTCAAGCGTAAAGTCAAATAGCACTACCTCTCCTTATAGATATAGATTATTAATATATTCATTTATATATATATATATATATATATACATATATATATCTTTATATATTATGTATGTCAATATAATATGTTATGTATATGATTATATTATATATATATTTATATATCAATATTATATTTAAAACCATATTCTGAGTAAATATAGTAAGTATTATGATAAATATAATATCATTTATGTGTCTTAGTTATATGTAACTTATTAAACTTTATTAAATTGAAAATTATGTACACTATTTCCCAATTTTTTTTACTCCAAATAAACCTTCAAAGTCAAAAGTCAAAGTCAAAATTTCTTTATTCATTAAGATTTTTTAGGATCATTTTGAAACGTCAAATTTACCGCCTGTTCGGAATCGCGACCAGCACACAAGGAGAAAGGCAAGAACCTCGGGCCGGTTAATTTTTTTGATGATCCATTCAACATTTAGATACACAATTTGTTATTATATTCTAAGTAGATACATCAAAAACCTAGATACTTAATCTTAAAACATTTGTTATTACCTATCTACCTAATGGGCAATTTGTTAACATTGAGAAATCATCATTTTGCTGTCAACTGGTATAGCAACATCGGGCCACACGTTCTTATCGTCGATATAATCACTAACCTTGTAGTAGGCACTTTTAATTAAATTATTCTTTATATTTAATTAAAATTTTTAACCGCCTCTGTGGTCTAGTGGTTCAACCCACCGATTTCAGATCCAGAGGTCCCGGGTTCGATCCCCATGGGGGGTACAATATATTGTGCTTGGTTTGGTTGGTGGTAGGACTTTGTTTAGTCCGCCTGGCCAGCTACCACCATCTTACCTAATTCTGTCGCCATAATAACAATTCTAAAATTGTTGTGTTCCGGCATTCAGAGGTAAGATAGCCAGTTCCTCAGTTTGTTGAGGATTCCGGGTGAAGTGAGCCTCCACCTTCGGCCTTATCTCAACTTGTTACCAGGTGAGATGAAGGCCAAGTGCTTACCCGTCGTACAATAAAAAAAAAATAAAAAAAAAATATATATATACAATTTGAATTTACGAGCAGAGAGTTTGGTGGCGCTTTGAGGAAGCTTATTATAGAATCTCACACAGTTTCCTAAGAATGAATTATTTACTTTTCCTAAGCGAAACTTAGGTATCTCAAGTTTATTTTTATTTCTAGTATTAACACTGTGTACATCACTTCTTTTACTAAACTCATAAATGTATTGGGAGCTGACTGTAAGAATACCAATCTCTTTAAAACGTTCCCTAAGAGAGTACTTTGAGATCAGGGTGTCATGATCTACGCAGTCCAGTAGCCCAGTCTGCAAACACAGAGCCAGATTTACCTTTACACGTTAGTAGTGGGAAAATATCATCGTGTTCTGTATGTATTATGTTAGACAATATGTTATAAAGTTCATTCGGATCATTTAAGCATGGAATAAGGGGAATCATTTTACCAATGTTGGTTTGAAATTTCATGATGCGGAATTCGGTGATTGGCTTGTAAGTGATTTCCGGAAGCTCCTGTTTCGAATTGCAATCAAAAATCACACTCTGACCATAATGGTCTGAGTCAAATTTTTTAAACATATCTTTTTGAAGGGGAGTGTCACTACAATATATATTATCAATGCAAGTGGCAGTTGTAAGAGTTACCCTAGTTGGTTCATTGAATTGGCGCCTCAAGTTGAAACATTTAAATAAGTTAATTATTTTTTCGCTTAAAGGATTATTAGGGATATCAATATTAAAGTCCCCAAGCACTATTATTGATTTATTACGACTGAAAATTTTGGTTAAAACATTTTCCATAGTGGACTCAAATAGCACGTAGTTTGCACGGGGGGGACGATAGACACAAACCACAACCTTAACTACTAAGTAGCCAAAATTGGGTGACGTCGGCTGCTAGGCAAACTTTATACTCAATTAGTCATAGTGTACCTGTACTCAACCGTACAGGTCTACCTGTACTCAACCGTACAGGTCTACCTGTACTCAACCGTACAGGTCTACCTCTTCACGTTTAAGTTTCAAAACCGGAGAACCTACATGCGGTAGAGACAAGCAGACTCACTAAATACTTCAGTCTACATCAAACGGAACTACTGCGCAGTAGATTATCTGGTTAAAAGTTTGGAATGTAATATAGAAACCACAGCGTTGGTCGTTAGTAAGGCAGGGAGATGGGTATTCTATCCAAAGTTCAACGCGCAACGATGGATCGCTTGCACGATATATAAAGTCATATAAGTGTATTTTAATTCTACTTCCAAGTAAACTCATTTTTGAAAACCTCTTTTTAAAAAAATTAGTACTGTAGTGACTGTAGTGTTAATGAATGCGCCCAACACTCATTTTTCCCCCTACACCGCATTGTTTGGGTTCCGCGTCGGACTAAACGTTAACATTCTCATGCTAATATTAGCTCGTTCCGTACCTAAAGACCACAATAGCGCCTACATATCGCTATTGTGGGTCCAATCTTAGTTCATTTAGTTTAAAATGATCGGGCGGAGCGGCGCGGCGAGTTTGAATAGCGTGCATAGCATAATCCAGCCGGTCAGAGAGCGTACAATAGGGTAGGGACAATACGACTGCACAACCAGTTATGTACAAAGCGGAGAGTAGGTACAGTCCAGCGCGCTTTTGAACATTTTTAATGTAAGCTGGTACGAAAAACTCAAGTTGATTTGAGATTCACCTACTACTTGTAATGCAAATCTCAACGTACATATTTTATCTTTTGATTGGATTCACTACCTACAAAATAAAGCCAAAGGTTGGACTAAAACAGTTATGATGGGTGTACGACTATATGTGGAGGCTTTTTGTCGCTGGTTTGCTCGTTATCACAAAGCGACTGATGGTGTTCAAGAAATAGTACTTTATAGGTATGCTAAATATCTATTTCAATTTAGATATATGCTCTACATCAATTCTATAGGATCCAGATCAAGCAGTTATGCTCTTGCTAGTACTCACATATACTTACTCCGCCAGGAAAGCTATTGAGTGACATTACAAAAGGCATTGTGCTCGAGGACTAGTTTATCTCGTACGTCCGTGTACTGCTACACGCTCTGTGGTCCATTCGAGTACTGTTCCGAGCTGATAACGTCAAGGACTCTGGAGTCTGAAGCGCCGCCGTGATGAATAGGCAGCGGAGTAGAAACATTCAGGTAGTACATTATTTAATATGTGAGTCGGGTGGAGCTACTCACATTTTTATAGGTTATCTTTTACTGCAACTGCAGGGAGTAAGTAGATACTTTAACATAGGAGAAGATACATAGGAGATATATAGAATGTAGTACAACAACAGACTTTAGTTAAATATTTGCAAGAAATCCCGTTTTATGGGTCAAGAGTTCGATAATGCCAGGTCTTAAATAGCAGCACTGCTTAGTTGGGATAAAAACCATGCCTCTGGTGGTGAACATATTAATAGTAAGAGTTTTTCCGCGGAAGATTATCAAGTCAACAAATCAAAGTCTACAAAACTGGTCATACAGAGACACAGCTGGCATTATATGGCACCCACACCGTGTTTGATTGACTTCGATTATCGATAGGTATATGTATTTAGGTATATTATTTACGCATTAACTGTTATTTAAGTTACTTGGCAGTGAATAGAACAGAAAGAAACAAACTTAACAATAGGTTCTTGCCTTACTCCTGATGGTCGTGATTCCGAACGAGCGGTTAGATTTGAGGTTACAATATAACCTTAAAAAAACTTATGAATAAACATTAATTGAGTTCGATTTTGACGATTTTGACAATTTCTCACTTTTCGCGGGAATTTGTGAAATAACAGAAATATATCAGAAACAAACAAGTTTCGTGAAATGAAACCGAGCCGAAGAGAGATGATTTCGCAATGAAAAGTTTTGATGACAATCTAGGAGCCAAAAAGATACCTACGGATAACTACAGATAACTACGTTCTATACGACAGGTTTCCTTAATAGTAACGAACCATACAATTTGGTAATATAACGAAGAGAAATTGCACGCTCAATATAATGTGTAGTAAAAACCTGACCCGGACTTACGATATAATAAGGCTTTCCGTATTTCATTTGGCGTCCCCAAGAGATAAGATGGATATAATGCGATCCGGAAAACTTGACAAACATATAGAGATGTTGTATAGACGTACCAACAATACTTCAATCTTGAGAGAGTGTCGAAGCCCGTAATGGTTCTATGATGCTTCAGTGAACGCCATATCTGATCGAGTCTCTGAGATGAAGCTGAACGTACTAGTCTCAACACATAGCGGCTTTACCAAAATGTTCTTTGCTAGTCCCAGTCGCAACATCTACAATGATTACTGTAATTCCAAATGGGTTCTGTACCCAAAAGATGGCCATGGGACCCAATTACTAAGCATTCGCTATACGACTGTCAGTCTGTCTTTCAACGGGCTGTCAACTGTCTACCTTTTATGGTTCGAGAAATGCATCACGAACCGTAATAGGTAGACAGTTGAAGTTTTCATCGAGTGTGTGTTTTTATTACAGTTGTAACAACATTTAGAAGTAAAATTTAAAATTGAAAGTCAAAATACTGTGTTTTTTTTCCATTACATTTGAGTTAAAATCGGAACCCTTGCCTAGCGTGTCCGCACTTGGCCGGTTGTGTTTATTTAAAATCTCCAAACTTTGCCGTTGAGAAGGGTCGTTGAAAGTGAACAGCCTTTATTGCTTTGATAGACAAAGGTTGGAGAAGTAATTTTCATCGACTACTCACAGGAAACGTCTTTCGTAACATACATCGACTTTTTATGCTAATATTTGCTGAGAACGAATTGAGATACATAAGATCGTTTGGATCTGTAATGAGGAGAGACCTGAGTAAGCTGCCTAGAAAACTTTTTTTATCCCAGAGAATAAGAAGGGCAGAGGAAGCCAGCAACCTGGTGGACAACCGTCTCGAAGGATAAGCTGGATATCCCAGAACAGACCTAGCTACGAGGGTTGGGGGGGCGAGGAAGAATGCACGGAAGAAAAAAAAGAAGAAGTTTGCTGAGAATGAATTACCGAGTAAATATTATGATAGACTGCGGGAATTACGTGAAATTATATTTGCGGGAGTACTTTCTGAATTCAAATTAAACGTATTTATAATAGCTATCTCGAAAATACTCTGTCCTGGGAGGCTTTAATATCAATGATGATAATTACGGCACCTTCTGTAGAGGCTCTTAAGATGACAAAGATTAAGTAGGTATCAACTTTGAAACGAGGGGCTGTCTAAATCTCAGGGTACAATCTAGTTCAAAGGATGAATGCTGTGGATATTTATATCAGGCTATCATTTCTATATTATTATATTATTATTTTTATCATTTTATTTTAACAGTCAGTTAATTAAAGATGTTTTGATCAGCTCCATTTGTATTTTGTCAGCAAACTAAGTGAATTAAAAAAGCATGGCAATAACCTACTAAGCCAGATGAAGGCCAATCTCACCTAGTTTCAAGTTATTATATGGCCGAAGGTGGAAGCGCACTTCACCCGGAATTCACAACAGTCTGGAGGTACTGGCAATCTTACCCCTATATGCCGGAACACAACAATTTTGAATTTTGATACGGGACATACTTAGGTACTTCAAGTCAAGGCGGACTTAAGCTAAGTCCTACTACCAACAAAACCAAGAACAATTTTGAACTCCCTGGGGATCGAACCCGGGACCTCTGGATCTAACACCAGTGGGCAAACCACTAAACCGCAAAAGCGCTTTTTTTATTTTTATTTATTGTACGACGGGGAGTAGCTTGGCCTTCATCTCACCTGATTTTCAAATTATGATAAGGCCGTAGGTGGAAACGCACTTCACCCGGTATCCTCAACAAACTGAGGAACTGGTTATCTTACCTCTGAATGCCAGAACACAACAATTTGAAGAATTGTTGTCATGGCGCCAGAAATAAGAAAGATTGTGGAAGCTAGACTTTAACAAAGTCCTACCACCAACCAATCCAAGCACAATATTGAATTTCCCCTGGGGATCGAACCCGGGACCTCTGATCTAACACTGGTGGGCGAACCACTAGAGCATAGAGGTGGTTAAAATTACTTATTTTTTTCCGAATTGTAAATTGTCTTCGGTTGGGTGCAAGATGCTCACCTCTCACGAGTGCCGGTGCGGTGCGGCTGTAGATCCACTTGGTAACACGGGCTTTCATGCACTAGGTCTGCCGGCAGGATATGGCACCACGCAAGTCCGTCGCGCTTTTACCAGTGTCAATTTTCCAACCGTTTTGGAGCCGAATGGTCTGTTACGTAATGATGGTAAGCGGCCCGTCAGTATCAGACTTTGTCCCTTGGGAATTTAGTGCCTTTGGTGTGGGATGCTACCTGCGACATGCAGGCTATGCTATGAGCCCAGATAGATGAGATCATCTGTCTGGGATATCAGTTAGGGCTCGTGTAGCGGCTTAATCGACCGAGAATCACAAAAGGCGCAAATGTAGTGGTCTCGACAGAGCTAGCTTGGCTCAAGACCTTAGGTCCGTGGAGAGCCGGTGTCTTCTGGGTTTTAAAGAATATTGCGGGCTTTTGATTGAGGCGACACGTGACCCAAGGGTAGGCTCTTATTTAGACCAGCGAATTAGCTATTCAGCGTAGCAATGCAGCCAGTGTCTTGGGCACACTTCTGACTGATATAGTTCAGTTACATATTTGTAACAGTCCTTAGGTATCCAGATAGCTTCCCATATGTAGTATATTTATATATTGTATATAGTTACTTTAATTGTACACATTGTTTGAATTTTTTTGTGCATAAATTTAAGTACTAGTTCTTTTTATATTACAAACGACAAATGTTGTGAAAATACGAATAATTTCAGTCTTAGCTCTAGGAAGGAATAAATTCCTCGGTTCTGCATCTAATTGTCTGTTAACAAAGCTTTTTCTTTGAACCTCGCGGAAGGAAGAGCATCTTTGTTAGACTGATAATAATGGTTACAAGAGCAGATGGTTACATTTAACTGTTCATTTTTGCTGGAATTCTGAAGAATAAACATCTTGTACAGTGAAGGGTATGTTTGGAATATCCTTTTGTAGGTAATTAAGCAAAAATTCTAAAAATACGACCATAAATCGCCCGAGATTTCTTAACCAACTTTCTCAAAAACTTAGGTTTCTCTTTCTACCCTAGAGCAAAGCTAACAATTAGATAGTGTTTGAATTAGGAACAAAATCCCGTAAATCTAATTTAAACTGCCGAAATGTTATTTCAGCCGCGAGCAATATTTAGTTTCACTCTGTTGTTCAAACAATCAGCAAAATTGTAGTTATCCACTTATACATTCATATTGGGTTTGAATTTCAGAATTTTATTACAATAGGCTCCAATGAAGGCGTACGTTGCATTTTATGGTGTTAGGTGATTATAATATAAGTGATTTAATATTGGTAATACTTGGTGAGTGTCACCACCAAGTGACAGAAATAAAAGGTAAAGTAGAAGGAGGAATACATGTTGTAATCTACAGATGAACCTTTCACAGTGCTTACAAGTGAAGATGGTAGAGACGCAATACTCATACATATGCTTGCTCATTGAATGATTAGTCACCTTTGTCTTTGGATGATAATCACCATTGGTGACTGCAGATGCAATGACTAAGCATGTTTAGGTCTTGCGTCTCTATTTTCTTTGCATGTGAGCGTAATAGCTGTGGACGGGTGTTCATATTTAGATTTGTGCCTACCGCCACTTTCTTGCTATCATTTCCAGTAAATTTCTATTGAACTACAAAATAGGTGTCTATATTGGTATTATGTTAACCAAAACGAATAACATAGCAACTTTATCAAAACATTTTATGATAACTACAGGCCATTACATCATAGTATACTAGTAAGGAACTCGGAGCTTGTGTAATTCGACCTCCGTAAGACTAATCGGGCGTCTTGCCCTCGCCATTCACCCGGAATGAAGAGCGTCTAATCCTTTGGACAGACATTATTTACTCGCTAAATAGCCTCAATAGGATCAAAAATGGCTGGCTGTATAATAATAGCCCCAAAGCTCAGTTGGTAGTAACTCTGCCTTTGTGTATCTCTAATAGAGTATATCTAATTTCTGTGATTTGTTGTTTTATGTCTTCTATCAAAATTTCCTTAGACCTTCCTTAGGCTTTGAGTTCTTTATTTTGATTTAAAAGGTTTTTAAAATCATCTGAGCACTCATCTTGTTCTTTAATAAGTTTGATGTTTAATTCCTGGGCCTTATGCAGCTCGTTTGTTTCGGTACGTAGGCTTTTTTCAGCTATTGCATTGCAGTAATTTTTCTGGTTATAGGCATGGTCAATTATTAATATATTTATAAATGTATCAGGTAAGAAGTGTGTTGGTATATTCGTGTTCTTATGCCCAAAAATTATGTGCGGCAAAAAGTGTGTCCCCTTCCCTTCCCTTCAAATGATTGACTGTATAAGTCTAACTGGAAAGTTCCAAGCACTTGCTTATTTGATACGTGATTGTTCGTACAATTCAAATTATTGATTCAATTTGCGAATTAAAGCAAAAATAACACCTACTACACCAGTATCTCTTTTTGTAGTTAATATATAAACGATTATTATATTCTATACATAATCAATCTGATCAGCCGCTCCGTTCTGATGTGGAAGACAGAAAAGCTAATATTATGCTTTCGCATTTGTAATGTTATGTATAGTACGATGCTTTCCCTCGTTTGTGAATACATATAAAGCCCAAGGGTAGGTATAGGTGATAGGCTGTTTAATTCCAAGGGATAAACCACAGTGAACCCACTGATTGGCTAGGTTATTTACACACACGCAAATATAAGTTAACCGCCTGTGTGGCCTAGTGGTTCAACCCACCGATTTCAGATCCAGATGTCCCGGGTTCGATCCCCATGGGGAGAACAATATATTGTGCTTGGTTTGGTTGGTGGTAGGATTTTGTTTAAGTCCGTCTGGTTACCATCCCCATGGTACCACCATCTTACCTAATTATGTCGCCATAATAACAATTCTTAAAAAAATGTTGTGTTCCGGCATTCAGAGGTAAGATGATGAGGCACACTTGGCAGATTGCTGAATGAGTCTAAGATGAAATCCCTTAGTCGGGTTTAACGACATTCGAGGACTTCGGCGGGGTCAACTCCTAAGCTGCGAACGCTACGGCACTAAATATATCTGCCACAGCATACTAGACATAGTGCTTTTTGTCAAGGGCGTTTTAAGAATATAAGGTGTTGTATTTATTAAACTAAAACTGTGGATATTTTAAAGGGAAAGAGTATTTGCTGTTTGCTTTCTGAGAGCTGTACAAAGTGACAATAACCTCATTGTACGCCGACCACGGCCGCGGTGGCTCCTTACAACGGAGAGAGAGCGATACATTGTATATTTCTGCGATATGTATACAGTTATGTTGCTCCTTTTCCTCACCCTGTCATCTAAGATTAATAAAAATGAGAGTAAAGTGAGACGAATGTCCTCAACGGCCTGTACTTTGCACTCAGCTTCAGTCTACCAAATTCATTCCGGATTAATTTGAGGGTTTTAAACAAGGCGTATCTCGGGCTCATTAACATAATTAAAGCTACACGCAGGTTTTGCGTACAATTCACGCTGAAGCTTCAGTTACTAAACAAAAAGGTTATAAAATAGCACATATGAATTAACAAAATCACAAAACACGCATAATAAACCTACGAGCCTAAGGCGGAAACGAGATATAATATGTATATATTTATAATATGTATACATTATGTCTGTAATGTGTAATCTGATCATAATACAAACAGTACTGTCTGGAAAGGTAGGCTTTATTTTAACTTAATCTGTGGTCTAGTGGATCACCTACCTGTGTCAGACCCAGAGGTCCCGGGTTCGATCCCCAAGGTGAGTACAATATTGTGCTTGATTTGGTTGGCCTTTGTTTAAGTCCGCCTGGCTAGTTACCACCATCTTACCTAAATCAGTCGCCACAACAACAATTCTTAAATAGTGGCGTTCCGGCATTTAGAGTTAAGATAGCCAGTTCCTCAGTTTGTTGAAGATTTCGGGTGAAGTGCATTTCCACATACGGCCTTATCAAAACTTGAAAATCAGGTGAGATGAAGGCTAAGCACCTCTCCGTCGTACATAAAAAAAGACTTGTAATATCCAAGACCTTGATAGTAAATTATTTAATATTGGATAAACTATGGTTTTCATATAGCACCTACACATTATTGAAGACGTGATACGTGGGTGTTGAAATATTGCATTGTACGTGTTATCTTATATCGAGATATACGGTAGGTACGCGTGTAAGCTCTTACAAGCATGAGTATTCTACGGAAAGTGTTGTGATATTCTAGTTAGTTAACCCTTTTAGAGAACAAAGGACTGGCATGAACAGGGGCGGCCCACTGGAGCCCTTAAATTGCGTAGATGTTAATTTCCCTCTAAATTATTTTCTTTGCACCGAAAATTTTTAATTATGCAGTCTGCTGAGTACTCTCCGTAAAATAAATTGCATTCTGCGCCCGGAAAAATAAAAAAAATGAGTGTTTGTTTATGCAGCGCCAGCGAACCTACTACTCAGAAAGCTGAGAGCGTACAAATAGCACCAATTTGAACATAAAAGTAATCTGACAATCGGATGGTGTGTTTACAGTAAACGATTGCGATTCTGTTGTGATATTGTATCGAGTTGCGTGCGTGACAGTTGTAAATACCAATTCGCGTCATGTTTTGGAAATATTGCGGCATAGGTTTGATCTAATATATCACTTTAGCAGTAGGTAACATGAACTGATATTAAGTTACATATAGAAGCCAATCGAATAGAACCATTTATAAACTAAACCTTATAGTTATAGAATATTTGGCTGAATGGCTGCTGAATTTATAGGTATCTTACCTATAAATTTAGCAGTTTCTTCCAGCCAGTTCACAAACTTGAAACCAGACTAGATTAAGGCCAAGCGCTTCCCCGTCAAACACTTTTTTTTCTGATGGTAGGTTTAGGTGCACCAATTGCAACGATGAAGATTTTACAGATCAGTCTTGTGATACTTGTGTTACTTATTAATTAGCTTCTGCCATGGCTTTGAACGCATGGTACCCGGATGAAAGATAGCCTAAATGTTTTTCCTGGACCAGAACAACATATGTGCATAGTTACAGTAGTTCAGTAGTTTATCCGTTAAGGAGCAAAATAGAACAAAATAGAAGTGAAAGAAAAGCAAAACATACCCCAGAAGCTGATTTACGGGATGAAAATTAGCCTATGCAGCCCTAAAGGAGGTGGAAAAGGGGAAGGAGACCCTTTTTCACACAACTTTTTTTATTTTATTCCTGATAACACCGTTTTGTTAGGATTAAGGCATTGCGTTAGTTTACAACCATCAGCCTAAATAATCAATTAGGTGATTTACTTTGAAAATCCAGGATTTTCCATACACAACATCATTCCCCTTTTTACCCCTTTCAAGGTAGAATTATCAAATACGCTGAGAAGCGTATACATTAATTTTCAATCGTCAGCCTTAACACAAGATTTGAAGATCCTAACTTCGAAACTGACGGACTTTCATATAAACTTTTATCCCCTATTTTACCTCTTTAGGGGTGAAATTTCCAGAAACCCTTTCTTAGTGGAAGTACCTTCAAATTGCGTGTGTTGTTATATTAGTTAGTCAGTCAGGTTTAATAGGGATTAAAAAGAGTACATACAGAAACTATAAACTGTGTCATCCGGGTAAATAAAAACTTTGTGCAAAATTATTTGTTTCTGAATACCGACGGCACTGACGATAAGTCAGACATATTATGTAGATGACGAGTATTCAGATGATGTTTGTCATTTCAACATTAAACACTTACTCCCATTGACTTTAACCCTGGTTGTGTCCATGTGTTTGACCACCAGCTCATTAGAAAACATGCGTAAAGATGAGGCCTAAGATGAAACGCGTTCTGAAAGGAACTTATTCACTCTGGACTTGAAGGCTGGAATATTGGTACTGGTGTAGAAAAATAAAAGTAGCTGATCCCGCTCTTGCTCCGTCCACTTTGCGTCGGTGTCGGGGTTAAATCTAATTTTCCCCCCGCTAATGCGCACCCTCGTTCAAGGTTGAGTGAGCGCGAAAATTGTAACTACCGAGCACACAATTCCGGAAAAAATACTCGTTTGTCGTGTTTGATTGTAACCGTGAACGGAGCACACAATTCCGGTAAAAAATACTTGTGCGTCGTGTTTGATTGTAACTTCCAATCCAACCGATACTACCATAATAGTTTGCTCGGTTGGAAGTCCGGGTACGGGTCCGGAAAAAAAAATTGATTGCAAGTTTCATTGTAACTATATAATAAAACGTGCAATCAATCCAACCGAGCATACTGTTATGGTAGTATCTATATATGTGTATATAGTTTACTAATATGCTCGGTTGGATTGGAAGTTACAATCAAACACGACGCACAAGTATTTTTTACCGGAATTGTGAACCGAGCATACAATTCCGTAAAAAATACTCGTTAGTCGTGTTTAATTGTAACTACGAACCGAGCATACAATTCCGAAAAAAAATACACGTTTGTGTGCTTGATCGTAACTACGAACCGAGCATACAATTCCGTAAAAAAATACTCGTTTGCGTGTTTGATTGTAACTACAAGCCGAGCACACATTTCCGGAATAAATACTTGATTGTCGTGTTTGATTGTAACTACGAACCGAGAATACAATTCCGGGATAAATACTAGTCTGTCGTATTTGATTGTAATTACGAACCGATAATACAATTCCGAAAAAAAATACTTGTTTGTGTGTTTGATTATAACTACGAACCGAGCATACAATTCCGTAATAATACTAGTTTCTCGCGTTTGATTGTAACTATAAACTGAGCAAACTGTTCCGGAAAAAATAATAATTCGTGTTTAATGTGTCTGTCCGGGGTTATCGAATTATGATAATGTCAATAACATGTTCGTTTTCTCTGTGTGGGTATGTGTAATCATTGGTTCATTTTGTTGTAGTTGTAATTTTGTAGTAGTTTGTAAAGACCACATGGAAGAACAACCGTCTGTTTGCTGTGTTCTGTCGGTGCGCGGAAGAGCCTGTGCCTTCTGGCAAAGCTCGCTCCATCGTAGACGTCAACCTTGTTCTGGCCCAGCTAGACAAGTGTAGTCAAATAAAATAAATATTACACGACATTAATTTTACACAGCGCCATTTAGCCCCAAACTAAGCGTAGCTTGTAATACGGGAATCAGATTACGGATAGCATACCTACTTAAATCCTTTTTGTAAATACAAACGTACTGTATGATACAACACCCAAACACAGAACAAACATCTATATTCTTCACACAAATGTTTGTTCTAGGTGGGAATCGTGTAGCCAATAGCTAACCCATAATTTATTTAACAGAACTTAAAAAAAAACGTTTTTCAAGATCGGTACTCAAAGGGTGCCAACAATCACCGGACGTGGTCGCTACTATAAGAGTATTTTTGTGCATAATACGCGTAAATATAACACCAAGGATACACGTAGAAAGCAAGTAGGTTATAACTGCCAAGCTTATATCCATGATGTCTCATACCCTCAGTCTCGAAGCAATTCTCAGAAAACCGAATCTCTAACGTGGCCTAGAAAAGTTAGTAAAAATATTAATCTCTCAGCGTTCTGAGAAACTACAAAGATACACGACATACATACCAATGTGGTCGAGGGTGCTGTTCTGTAAAAATAAATATCTACAGAACAGTAACTGGGGATGCCGTTGCTGTAATTACGAGACCACATTTCACTGCAGTACCGTTGAAATTTTGATGCTTTCGTATCGTTTTGCTGGAATTATGGAGTATGGTATACTTTCAAACAGTTGTTTGCAATATTTTCACAGACGACAGATGCAGAATAATTTTACCTCGAAATGTTATGTTCTAAAATGCCTTGGTACCTTTGATTTCGGTGAGATCTTTGCTAACGATTCCAAAAGTTTTTTAAAACTTGCCAGACCAATAAACTTTCAACTTAGACTTTGAAGTTAATTTCAGTTGATTCTACCGATAAAGACGTCTCCTGGAAAGAAAAGTTGAGACCTTTCGGAATTTATAATAGCTTGTGTCACAATATGAGTCGCTAAAATCATAATTAAAATTAATTAATCAACCCCGTAATAGTAGAGTAAGGAATACGTTATAAAAACTTTACAAAGAAAAAACTTGTTAAAAGCCATTTTGAGTTAGGAACGGCCATTACTTCCACAAAGTGTTGAACTTCAATTCACAGCCTTCGAAAGGTATTTTATAAAAGGGTTTTAATCTTTCTAATTTTACAATTCTTACAAAAAATCAAAGCGTTAACGAACCAAACTCGGCAAGGTAATGAAATGAAAAGAAGCCAATATTACAAGTAAGTATAGTTTCTCAAATTTTGTCCTGTCGAAGGCGCGTCGTAAAATCACGGAGTATATTTCACCTCGGGAGGAACCGTACCGTAATTATTAAGGAGGAGTCTGCAGTATCCACCGATCACCACTAACATTTAGTATCTCGACCTGGTTGAGGAAAACGCGAATATATTCTTATCCTATTTTCTTCGTGAATTTACAGAGCTTCCCGTCCTTCAAAGGTCGGAAATTTTTATTGACATGAGATCGGGATAACGAAGTATTTTTTTTCGTATAAAAAAACGAAACTACGTTATTCAGACCTGAATAAAACTTTTTAGCTACAAATGAAAAAGGGGCCAAAATTTGCCCCGTCCAGTATAGTTTATACGTATAACGTACCTATTATACGCATAATAAAAACAAAACCTATGCCTTTGAAATGTCTCATTTTATGGGGAATTAAATACTTTCAATTGAGGTATATTATCGAGCTATGTACGTAAGGAAATTATACCGCCTTTATCATAATTTTTTGAACTCACTTATGAATCAATGCTATTATTGCGCTAACGCCTCGTCCTTAATCATTTATTGTACTGTAGAACAGATAATTTCAAATACCAATTCCATATAATAAATAATTGTGCCCGAATAAGAAAATCTGTACTGCCTAAAAATCAATTCACAAAGACGTCGAAAGCCAGCTCGAGCTCAGTCCATTAATATGTGGGTAGACGTCCCCAGCACATACGTTATCCGGGCCAGGGCCCCGGTAGGTATGCCGACCATCAGGTCCTATCGGGTCCATCGCTATTTCATGTCACGTCCCGCAACACACTGCTATTGATTTTGAGACTGGTCAATTAAACGTCTTTGTCTTTGGTGCGGTATTCAGCAGAGACGCTGTTTATTTATGATTGTGGGAGGGACGTGACTTGTTTAATTGAATTTAGATGACAAAATCATGAGAATATAATAGGAGCATGACAGTTGGCGCGCGTTTTGGCTTCTTTTGTTAGAAAAAACAAATTTACTCCGGGAATCCATAACATAATAAGATAATACATTTGTTTTTATGGTCTGTTTTTTAACTCGCTTCATAAATACTACTTGGAGACGGAACAAGCAAGCAGCCCTCTTGATATCTAGTGCATCTCTTGCCTATAACAAAGCCTTACTGCGTAGGTCATATCCACAAAGAACATGCAAAAAGATACTTAACATGGTGTTAAGTATCGCGTGCAGATAATTTTACCGGCAACCATAACCTTCAAACCGGAATACAGCAATGCTGCTTGACGGCCGAAATAGGTATGTTGGTAGCACTTTCCCGGTATTACAATTAGCTTTACTTGTATCTTTGTATAACACTTTAAGTCATGTTCGTACGCATACCTCAAAACCGCAAATGTTAAGCAATTTAGCTAAGCTCATCAGCACCATGTCGTCTGCATAACTAAAGTTGTTGACGCAGACTCCGTCAATGTGGCAACCAATACGGGTGCTTCTCACTAATCAGCGCGATTGAAGGGCTTAGGAGAAGTTAGGCCTCCTTGTCTCACCCTGCACTCCAACCTATATGACTCCAAGTAAGCGCCTGACCATCGCACGATATTGATCTGGTTTTGATACTAGAACCTAAATATGTCAAGGAGTTCTGGTGGCAAGTGCAGTGCTTTTAATTTATTAAATTTAATTTATTTTAATATATCATCATAGCTAACCAGATCAAATGCTTGAGTAAGTTCGAGAAAGCAAGAATAACTGGGAGTTTTGCGATTGGTATAGTCTAGGTACTGCATTAAACTCAATATCGCCGTATCTGTTAAGAATCCTGGTCTAAAACCGAATTAATTATCGTGAAGTTCCAGATAACGACTAAGTTGAGTATCAAACAGACTATCCAGCACCTTTGCTGTTACAGTGGCCAACGAAATAGTTATAACTATATATAGTCTATAACTAATGAAACTCAACTAAATGAAACTTTGTATGTAAATATTTGTTCGGATTTAAAAACTATCATCATATACTTTTTATATTTTGATATAACATCTTGATCATCTTGAGGTAGCCAGGAGACGGATAGTGGAACTTCTCAATGGCTACTAGTTAATCCCTCAAGTTTGGCTCATGTGATTTGATTTGACGAGTCCAATTGACGTTTGTTCTGACAATTGCCATTAGTTTCGTGAAGTTCATGAAGCTCGGTCAAATTTCACTTAATTTCAAGTTTGTTTAAAAAAAAAAAGTTTTGAAAATATGACTTTTCTTTTATTAATTTTATTTAAAACTTTTCTACGCCTATCGTAACAATTCAAATGATATTAGCAACACATTTTTGCATATCCCTATGATGTGTTTCTTACCACGTACCAATTAATGTTTTTTTAATTCTCATTGAGCTATTTAGATCCAATCTTTCTAATGGTTTCTGGTAAAAATCTGCTCAGATTATCTTAAGCCGGAATGTTTTTTTTCTGAATGTAATAAATCCTAACTATATTCCATTTTAGTTTTATGTAAAGTGTTGTTATAATGAATCTTTGGTGTGTACATACTCTGTGAATAAATGATTATGAGAGTATCAAATAAGCCGCAGACCGAGGGGTCTCCTGAGGGCAGTATATCTGCTGGATCCCGGGCAAGTCAAAAGCCAAAGAAATGTATTTAGGTTAATTACTCTCCCCAATGAGTCGTTAAACCCACCAATTTTATTCGTTCGTGGAAATTGATATTTCTTTTCTTCTATGTGTATCAGTCTGTTGAGCCATCCCTAAAGGTTATGCGAGTATCGGGATATGTTAACATTAATAGAGATAAGCCTTACTTTGTTTAATGGTTAAATAGTAAGATAAAATACAATCCCCCTTCGGAGATTCACCTCCAACCACAGATCGTGAATCGTTTGATGATCATCTACTAGGGGTATTCAGAGACGACGTTACTCTGAATACAACAAGTACATTGCAAGTAGTGTGGTCAAATAACGAATACAATAACTTTTTTTTTAATTGTAAGACTGGGATGCGCTTGGCCTTTCTCACACGGTTAGAAGTTGAGATAAGGCCGAAGGTGAAGACGCACTTCTCCCGGAATCCTCAACAAACTGAGGAAATGGCTATCTTACCTCAAAATGCCGGAACACAATTTTTTTTTAAGAGTTGTTATTATGGCGACAGTATTAGGTAAGATGGTGGTAGCTATCCAGGCGGACTTAAACAAAGTCCTACCACCAACCAAATCAAGCACAATATTGTACTCCCCTGGGGATCGAACCAGGGACCTCTGGGTCTGACACTGGTGGGCGAACCACTAGACCACAGAGGCTAGTGACTACAATTACGTTCCGTATTCGTTTTACCGATATGTAATATAATGTTTCTTACTTAACTTACTACACGACCTGTCACGATTTTCATAGACCACTGATATAGTATTAGATAGAGATTTTACCTCTTGCGTGTTCCGTGGACTATGCTAATGTCGGTCTTGCAACGGAAATTAAACCCTTTGTTTCTTAGTGCCACGAAGGCAACGCGTAACGTAAAGTAGACCTGTATTGTATTTAATATGAAGAATGCTTATTTCCCTAAGTAGCTAATCAGATTTAAAACCCCAGCGCGTTGCGCTCGCTAGGAAAATAATAAAATGCTTGGAATTATTCCACGCTGCCAGTCAAGGGTGGGTCTAATTACATTTCTCTATACTGTATTAACATTCTTTTATTTATGGCATCTATTTAAACAAAGAAAGCTTATCGAAAATGAAGAGTGTGGATTAGGTTCAAAAATAGTGCGTAAAAATGTAAAGGTTCTTTTGTATTAACCAAAAAACAACACAATTTGAATTGGAATTGGAATTTTGTCAGTTTCACATTTTGATTCCTTTGGATTTTAGGTCATATACTAATGGTAAATGACCTTTTCATCTGTTTGGTTGTCTAAATGCCTCAGAAACAGGGTTATGTTTTTTGCGAGTGAGTTTAATTTATCTTCACGGCAATCTGTGTCCGGGTAACGCTTTCAAACGTACGACACCGCAAGTTTGCAAATGAGCTCTCTAATTGACCTGTGGTTTTAATATCTGCAAAGCAAACATTGGTCAGCGGATTTTGTTGCAATCCAGTTGGAATATTACCCTTCTATAAATTATCCATAATTCGGTTTCAGTCTGTTTGTTCTACTTTAGTGTGGTAACTAACTAGATTAACTGATACTGCCTGGATTATTTGGAGATGCGTAAAATGTTATTGAGCAAATGATTAATAACACATGTTTCTTTTACACAATAAATAGGTAGAGCCTTCAGTTATCCGTTTGCTTGACTCTGTTTTAAAATGTTCGTTGGTTTAAATCTGAGTTTGTTATTAGTCAGTTACAGTTTTTTAAACTTTCGTGATTTACACATTTATTTTGTTACGAAAAAACGGGTATTTATCCCAACGTTTCGGCGGGGTTGCACCAGCTGTGGGCGTGGGCAGACTCAGTCTGCAACGGCTGGTGCAACGTCTGGTAAAATACACGATTAAATACATTTTTATTCGTAGCAAAACAATTATCAGTTACAGTTCATTTGATGGAAATTGACGTGGTAAAATAAATAAAATAAAAAAAATCACGTAAGTTTTTAAAAAGGTAACCCTTTTGAAGGGATTTAATTTGATTAATATGAAGGTAGTGGTTTGTCGTCGAGCGCCGAGTGTCAAGCCTCGTTGCCCCCTGCCCTTGTTTAGACAGTAGGCCGTTCATAATCTAATTATAGTAAAGTGCTTCCTTAAGTAAATAAACTCTTTTGTTATGCGAAATGAGGCTTAGCAGCGCAGATTTTTCTGCTAACCAAAATGGAAGCGAAGGGCTTTTATAAACGCGGTTACGCTGAGTGCATGAGAGGTTTGCGCGCTTAAGCAAATTGATTTTTAGATTAGAATTTAGATGGTACCAACGTTTTGAAATGTTACCTACGAGCGATATCTAGGTATGTTCGTCTTTTACAATAAATAACTACATTTTGATATAAAACTATTCGAACGATGTTTATCGCGTATTTTACCTATTTTAAATATATGTAGGTAAAATCTCAATCCCAACGTTTCGGCGGGGTTGCAATAGGCGCGGTCGCAGGTGAGACGTATTATTATTAAATACTACCCTCATACCATCTTCATTATCAGACAAGTACATTTAAAAAAACTGTGACTCACCTTCACACTAGGACGACACACAACTCTGACAGTATCAACCCAATTTGTTTTAGGAACACACCTAGTGCACCTGGCTACCTATCTGAATGTAACTAATAAAAGCCATAAAAAATATTTTGTCCTCTTTGTTATATATATATATATATTAGGTAGTCATTTGGACTTTTCATTTGAAAAAGCAAGGAACTTATTTTGTTACAATAAAAAACGTATTCTGCCCTCGCCCCATTCAACTTACAAAACTTCTATCATTGAAACACCTAACAGCTGTTTCAGTGATAACTTGGTTATTCCCGAAAACAATTTCCCCTCTTATAATTTAATGTTAATGTGCGGACAGAACTGAAGCGAAATCCATAAAATGTAATGGAAAATTCCAGAAAGTGATGAGCTCTTCAAGATTTATATCGGAGCGGTAAATGATTGCGTCTTCGGCTGGTAAGCCTTATTACATTTGACGAAATATATATTTTTTTATTTCATCGCTCAAAACTTTCGGTATAAAAGAAAGTAATCAGGCTTAAATTGAAAAATCGGCTTAACGGAATTTTATATGAGACGATAATGGTACCTCCTTCAAATCTCACCTTTCTAAGCCGTTTAAAGAATGTGTTAACGGTTTTATTTTAAACTACTCACTAAAACAAAACCTTAGTACCTAGACCTACATATTAGTGCAGAAACAATATGTAGGTATAACGTTAGCAAAAATTGTATAAGGGAAGCAAATCGGGTAGCTTAAGGACTGTTACAAATTAAAACAAATCTGATAGATATCAAAGCTTTTCTAAAAACATTGCTGAAAAAAATCTGTTGAAGTCTCGATTACTACGTTATTTTTGAAGTGACAGCTTCTTTAGGCTCGTTGGTTATTTTTTGAGATGGGAAAAAACATTGAACTCGCGACACTGTTACGCTTACCAATACCATTTTTGACACATTCGATTTTAAAATACATTGAGATTCAAGTACCAACAATCTCAGCTGTTCTCTTTGGCAAAGATCGACCAACTTCAAGCTTTCACTTCTGTCGGCACTCAAAAAAGAGTGCCGCTGATTTTTTTATTTTATTTTGGAGATAAGAATATAGTTTCCGGAATCTCTATCGGAAATTTCCGATTTTGATCCAATAAGGCTTCTCGAATGTTTGAGAGCCAAACACCCACTGGAAATGCGGACGCTGGCTGCATTGACATAATTTTTATAAAAAAAGTTCCTCAGTTTGTTAAGGATTCCGGGTTAAGTGCGCCTCCACCTTCGGCCTTATCTCGTAAAAAAAAAAAACGTGCAGGGTGACTACCACCTAGGAGCTCCTTTAGCTGGAAAATAGGATGCAACCAAAGTGGATGTTCGGTTTTCCACAAGCCGTATGGCTTATAGTGCCCGGTCGTTTGATCTAAGGTTTCATACTCAACGTGAAAATACCGTCACCATGCCGTACACCTTGACAAGCGTGAATATTATAGAGACAAGTTTCTCCAGCTCCGTGTAGTCTGTAACGCTGTGGATAGGCTGATGATGATACATCATACATCAACAGCCAATTAGAGTCCACCGCTGGACAGACTTTTTGGTTAGATCTTTTAACAAAACTTGTTGTTAAAATTTCCCCCCCCCCATAACCATTCATTCTATGATAACTCTTTCAGTGTTCAGGCGGTTCGTCTTTGGAACGACTTGCCCACAGAAATAAGACTGGCTCCGTCAGTGTATATTATACTTTTAAATTGAGGCTGATATATCACCTTTTACTTGCTTCTATTTAAGTCTGACCCTGTCCATCTACATTATATTGATATATATATTTATATGATTAGTTGATTTATAGTTTAATTTTATTGTTGTTGTATGAATTAGTGTATAGTTTGTATTATTTATATATATAACTAGTATTTGTTGTGATTTCTGTTTATATTTCTTCATATTGTTGTGCACTACTTCTGTTATTTTTTTTACTGTTTACATTTCTCATTACAAAGTTGCCTGGAAGAAATCGAGTTTAGCAATAAGGCTGCCCATTGTACTTAGCCACTATTCGTTATTAAATGTTTGTATTATTTCTTAGTACAATAAAGTGTTAATTTATTCATTCTTAGTCGGCTTTTACGACATTCATGTGCAGTTGGAGGGATAGATTCTTAAGCCCCGACCGCCACGACAAATGATGATGATGATATTGATGACTAAATGAGGCAATTTACGCTTCTAGTCCCATCGTTATCAGGGCCAGTACTTTACAGCAAGTTAACCTAAATGTTTGATAGATTGTAGACGCCGTTACAATGTAACAGCGTCGGTGCACGTTGCCTTTTGATGGCGTCGTCAAATTTAACGTGACTTTAGATCGACGCCGACTTCACCCAGCCTTCGGCTTTGGGACCATCCTTAGTTTACTAGCGAAGATATAAGCGATTCATTATAATATCTATGTACTTTTCTTGTAGCTTTTTCAATGTCCAAAAGGAAGCAATGCCCAATTTGACGAATGTGAGAAAAGTTAGGTGAATTTTGATTGAGATAAAAAGCTAATAGGGCTGTATAAGGATAATCTCTAAGTGGTGTTACCGGTATAAGGTAGAAGATATTTGTGACGGTAGGTGGGTAGGTATATATCGACGAGTCCATAGACTATTATTTTATATCTTGAGTTAGCCCGATTCTTTCATCTCTTTAATAATTGTTAAAGGTGTACATTTTCCAAAAATATTTTCTTAAACGCAATTAGCAACCGGCTTAGCAGACTGTTGTCTGAACTAAGCTGTTGCTTATCAGTCAGAGTAGTCAAAGTAGATAGAGAAACGCGAGTAAATAATCATGAAAGAGCATGGTGTACTCGGTACCTAACTGTTACCGTCTACGTACCAGTACGAAGGTGCTCCACGCTCCGTTCAGCACCATGGCTTCACTCACCTTCGTTATTTCTCGAGGTGAATGTATTATGCTGAAAATATTAGACAACAAACGCTTCGCTGAACAGCCCTTTGACTGCAAGGTGTTAGGGTTGGCAGGCGCGCGGGAACTTTGTGGTTGCGTTGTTTGATGTACCTTACCATTTTAAACTGAAATTTGAATTTACGTTGACTTACGTACCTCAATGGTATAAGCTGTTTATGGAAATGTTTACCAGTGTATGGAATAAGAATTGAGTATGTAAGGGGATGTTTGAATGAGGTGCCAGTTGTAGAAAAGACGAGGATTGCTAGGTTTTTCATGGTGTTGGCATCTAATGAGGAGGGATGATAGTCATTTGACCAAAAGGGTTGTGAGTATGAGCTTGGTTGGACATTATGGAGAAAGACCAAAGAAGAAATTGCTGGATTGTGTGAAAGAGGACATGAATATGAAAGGCAGGAGGATGCAGAGTTAACAGCTGATAAGAGTGAATGTGATTGTGTTGTGACGACCCCAGCTAGCGTAAGATAAGGACAGGTGATGGTGGAATGGAATGTGTACCAATGTGTATAACTACAACTAGCTTTTCAATATTAAATTGAATGGTATAGCTGTAGTCAAAAAAGTTAAGATTCCGAAATAACAGTAAAAATGCGGCGTTTCTCTTCAATAAAGTAGAAGAATATTTCGATCCGCTTCTGTTTACAAGTCAAGAAGGGTGCCTCGACCATTTTCTCAATAAAACGCGCTTTAATTGGTAATTTTCGTAATCAAAGCAAGAATCTGGCAAGAATCGTGTTTTCGGATGTCCCATGAAATCAAAATTTCCAGAGAAGCCTCGTAATGAGCGTTAACATTTTGAGTAACTTGGTTTATTATCGTATTGCAAGTCCTTTGCATGTCTTAGTATTATTAATTGATATCTTTTTACCTCATTATTTTGCGAAGGAGGTTTTTTTTTGTTGTATGACGGGGATGTGCTTAGCCTTCATGTTCGATCATATTATGCAGTAATTAGTATATCAAGTAGTTAAAATAGTTGAAATAATTTTATTGGAACTAGTATCTGCTTTTATCAAAGTCAATTTCATAAAACCAGATACACAGAAATGTTGAAAATTCAAGATATAAATTTCGGTTATGAATATATGCTGTTATTAATATTTCTGAGCTACAGTATTACAGATACTGATACAAAGTAGGTATACATAATCCTCTTTGCATTTTGCTTTGAATGCATCCTGACACAAGCATTCGAGTCGTGCATGTCTTTACAAAACTAGCGGGAAATAGAAAACTAGCCCAGAAAACAGTGATTACTATGCAAAAACTATGTCGGACAGAATGTAAAGTTGCATTTTGAAACGCTCTCGTATCTCACTCGGTTAATGTAACGTTAGTAGCGTGCACGATACGCGATGAACGCATAGCTGAGGAACACAACGGCTAGGTTAATTCCTTGCGTTGAACAAAGCGAACAAGGAAGGTTGAAGTAAAAACGAATGTTTGACAAAAAATTTGAATATAATATTTTAATTGGTGGTTAAAGTATTTATAAAGATTAAAAAGGTTTATGATTATAATTTTGAATAAAAATTATATTAAAATTAAGATTACGGACAATATGAATTATTTATGCAATTGTACAATTAAACTAACTAACTATGTACAAAGGAATCAGTCAGATTACCTAAGGACCGATACAAACGGTCTATAGGTAACTCAACTGTTCCAGACCAGTACCAGACGGAAGCGTGCCCAAGACACTGGCTGCATTGCCATGCTGAATAGCTATGCTAACTTGCTGGCCTAAATAAGAGCCAGCCCTTGGGTCACGTATCATTTATGCATAATATAATTCAGGATAAAATAGCTTCGACATGAATCGGCAAAAGGATAATGTACCTACTAAAAGAGTTACGACGAAATTCATACATACATATGCGGGATTTAGACCGCCTCTGTGGTCTTGTGGTTCAACCCACCAGGAAAATTTGAAATCCAGAGGGGATTTCAAATCGGTCCCGGGTTCGATCCCCAAGGGGAGTACAATATTGTGCTTGGTTTGGTTGGTGGTAGGACTTTGTTAAGTCTACCTGGCTAGCTACCACCATCTTATCTAATTCTGTCGCCATCATTACAATTTTAAAATAGTTGTGTTCCGGCATTTTTTTTTTTGTTTTTATCTCTGAATTATGGCATTCAGAGTTAAGATAGCCAGTTCCTCAGTTTGTTGAGGATTCCGGGTGAAGTGCGCGTCCACCTTCAGCTTTATCTTAATTTGTAACGAGGTGAGATGAAGGCCAAGCGCTGCCCCATAGTACAAAATAAAAAAAACTTTTATTGTACCATTGACATAATTATGGCCAGGCAGTTGTGTAAATCACTTATTCAAGCTTACATCCGTTCACTAGCTGCTATTAATGTGGACTATGGCTGTGGTGTAAGCTTCAACGTAAGTTTACTTTGCAATATCTATGTAGATGGTCGCAAATTACACTCTAATGTTTAGTAATGAGTCTTTGGTTGCTGATTAAAATCTATAACGATGAGCAGTGCCTGCTAGTATTATACCGTAAGCCTTACGTTTTATTAAAGTAGATATGTAATTCTAAGTAATAATCAACAAAATAAGTGTGACCTTTCTTACTATTTTCAACAAATGGCTCGACGGTAATAGGTATGAAAAAGCATTTATAATAAACATACCATCATCAGCATCTTGTAAGCCTTAAATTTTTTTCTACCAAGCAAAGCCTTTTTCACACCAGATGCCAAAATTCTGACCTGAGCCGCCTTTATCCAATGACTTTTAACTAAGGCATTTAGAAATGTGTAGCTGCGGTTACAAAGCCGTAAATTCACGCCATAACAATCCGAAGGGCACCAGTTCTCCACGAATCGAAATTGATTTATAAATTCAACCAATCTAGAAATAGCCTCCAAATTCAGTACTCGACACGTCCCATGCAAACCCGGCGTTTCGAATCAAAACCTGCATTATGAATAGCACTCGCCCGCACACTCGTCTCGTCAGAGCTTTCAATAAAAGTTTGACAGACAAGTGGAAGTGTGCACGGCTGAGCGAACCACACTATTGGTTGGTTGCACATGCACCTATTTATTTAATAATACATTTTATATTACTCGGCCGTGGCCGATGTACTGTTTCGTTAGCGAACTATTGCTTCGTTTGTATTTAAGTAAATGTCGTTTTCTTAACCGTTCTAAGGCAAACCTAGTAACTCCTAGAAGGCTACTAGTAACCCAGTAGTAACCCGCCTTCTGCGCTGTAGGTTGAAGGTTTCATTCCCTCCCAGGAAAAATATTTGTGTGATGAATGCAGATGTTTGTTCTGTGTTTGGTTGTTGTATTGATGATGAGTATGTAGTTACAAAAAAAATAAGTATTTTAGTATTCTATCCGTAAACTAGTTCCCATATTACAAGCTATGTCTAGTTCGGGGCTAGATGGCGCTGTTTGAAATTTATGTCCTGTAATTATTTATTTCTCAAAATAACATAATAATACAACAAAATGTTTATGAGGATTTGCGGATTTGTTCAATATACCTGAAAACAGAATGATATTTAGTAACAAATCCGCCAAAATTGTTTGAAAAACAAATCACAAATCGACACGTGTCTACTGTTTTCACTGTTTTCAATATAATTGTGAACAAAAATGATTTTGTATGTTTAATTGTACCTATATAAGTCCATTTTGGTACCTATTTGTACGTTTTTCTAAAAGTTTTAAAATAAAATAAAATAATAAAGCCAGGTGTCAAGTGGCTATGAAACAAAGGGCGTAAAATATTCTCCAATTCCTCCGCGATGATTATGAAAAAAATCCTAAGCCGAAAGGTTTCTGTAATAATTTTAATCTTGGTGTTTTAAATTATAGCATCGGCACTAAATAAAAGACCAAATAAGTATAAGCTATTGGTGATCAACAAAGTTTTATGTTTAATTGAATTGTACTATCTACCATCAATTAACATGATCAACTAACATGGGATTCTATGTATATGGGTCTTTATAACTTTTGAAACATTTAAACCTGTCTCATTCGGTCGCAATAGGTAACGTAGCAGTCTTGGCACGGGGCACGTACGAACTGAAACTCTTGAATATTTTCTAAAAACTTTGAAAAACTTTCTTGAATACCGAAGTAGCTTGGTAGGATTTTAGTCACAGCTATACGTGCGTTATTTTGTTTGGCAAAACTGGGTTGTACCAGCTTAACTCCAGAAAACCCCTGTTATAAAGTGTAATGCATCTAACAACGCATCATTAACCTGTGGTTCTGTCATTTTAGTCATATAAGACTTAATCAATTCTAGAGCTCCTCCCCGAGAGCTAGAGATAGAGTGCCTCCGAAAACCTCTCTCACCTTACCTCTTTCTCTCCGCCCTTGCTTATCGTAGAAGTTGACTAGGAGATGGGCAGCTGCATCTTCCTCAGCACAAAATACATTATCTGCAATATGTTGCCATGGTTACAAGCTGACGATTAATTATTGTCGATTTTAAAAACAAAAGAAGGTAAGGTATCAATTAAAAACTTTTCATTTAAAACAGGAAACAAACAAGAACAAAAACAAAGCAAAAGTTGGAAAGGTCTTTCATTAAAATCGACGGTGAAACTCGTTGATGAAAGCCAATACAGACTTTATACTGTTCGGCCGTCTAGAAATCAAACATTGAATAAGGAGGAAAAAAAAATCTCCGTAGGCAAAAAAAAAATGTAAGTACGCAATACTAATAAGTTAAAATCAGAAATAAGACTTCACCAGATCAATAGCCCAAAACTATTTAAAAGGAGTGTTTTATGTATTAAATGAACACATAATTCGCATTATGTTTTGCTATTAACCCATTCAGACCTGTTTTCTTTCTATTCTGGAGCTCGTAAAAACAATGAATCAAAACATAGATCAACATGTGCTCATGATAATTTCCGAGATAAAAGCAAGAGTGATAGTATGATGGCGTAAATATGTATGAATTTATTGTATATACGTCAAACACGGTATGTTTATAACATATGTATGTTTATGTTATTGCAATTTAATTTATTATTTATTATAATTCAAGTAAGTTCATGCATGTGCATATGTATTTTGCTTGTAGAAAACATATCATATAATGTTTGTGGGTATATATTGAGGATTACAAGAAATTAGCTTCGTGTCAATAATAGTGAACCGCATTGTTTGCGGCACTTGGCTATCCACGCTGTAAGAGCATCAGCTTTTCAAGAGCTGTATAAAATGGGTAGATATGAAAACATCTGCTTTGTGAAGGTTCGGATTAAATCTGTTGTGAATAAAGCTCACTACTTGAAAGCAAAGCGTAATGAAGTGGACATATTTTCATTCAATTATGAGCTTGGTATTTTTAATGGACGGCTGGATGTAGGTCACTGCTTAAAAGGTTTTGTAATGTAGGGGACATCATGTGTATGGGAAGGTAAGAACATAAAAGTTTTGGTAAAGCCAGCAGGCTTTGCATTTAATAATAATAAATGTTATAATGACACATAAATTCAAAACCCGCGACGGGACTCGAATCCGCATCTTTTCCTCAAGCCGGACACGCTCTAACCAATTGTACAACGAGGGTCCTGACGCAGATTCCGATTTTTGATGTCATGTCTAAGCTCAGCTAAACAGCTGATTACCGCCATCTAGCAGAGATGCCTCAAACTATGTGAGCTGCCCTTGTGTCTAAAATTACATTCAAAACAACTGCGAGAAATGACGTTTTTTGCTTTTTTTTATTTGCATTTAGTGTTTGCAGCAGGTCACCAATATCAAAACAGCTGATGCTGTATCTACTGCTATTTTATTTTATATCTATACCAGTGAAACTCTCGGGTTCACTTTCTCATCTCAAATCCTATCTTAGTGTATCATCACTACAAATGGAAATTCCCCTTAAATTTCAAGTTTTTATGACCTCTGTAAGGCTGTGTGTTGATCGTTAGTCAGTCACTCAGTCAGTTAGCCAAACGACAGTTTTATATATTCTGGGCACTTTCACAAATCAGTATTAAATTAAACTGAGGAAAAGTTGAAGCAGAGTGTAAGATGCTATGAGGTTTTCATATTAAAAATGTATTAATTTTTCCAACGGATAGTTATATATTTTTATAATTTTATTGACATACCTAGCTCACTCTTTCCAATAAAAATTAGCAAGGTCTGACTAAAATGAAAAGCTTAAAAAATTTAAATGGTTCACAACAGACTTTTTAATAATTCTCAGAGTATATGCCTTGTTTGAACCACCTCAAAGTTGTAACCTCAGAATAACTTGAACCTAGTCCGGAAGCTAATGCTGATATTTTTTTTAATTACAAAGAAGACACTTTTTTAACATTTTATATTCTTACGTGAACGTGACTTCGCGACTTCATACCCAAAGAAGGTTTTAAACAATGGAGAAATTGAGTTGCTTTACACCTGTTATCTTTTAAAAATGTTTTGTAGCTCGTGATTCTATCCACGATCCTTTAAGATGTGTCAACTTAATAAAAGATAGATCTGGCTAGCTACCACCATCTGACCTAATTCTGTCACCATAATAACAATTCTATAAAAAAATGTTGTGTTCCGACATTTAGAGGTAAGATAGCCATATCCTCAGTTTGTTGAGGATTCTGGGTGAAGTGCGCCTCCAATTTCAGCCTTACATGTAACCTAGTGAGACCATGCGCTTCCCCGTCGTACAACAAAAAAAAAGATAGCAACCAAGTGCTAGTCCGGCATCGAGGGTTCAGACCACATGTCGGAGCTTAACATGCTGTTATTTTTTGCAATTAGTTCTGGAGCATTCGTCTGGTATGCAATCCACGCTTGGTCAGCTTTTAATATTTGCTGTTATAAAACATCGTAAGAACTAATATCACACTACATTTGATATTTGATACTACTATGTAGGCATTACTGCTTTGACGTAAGATCTAAAATAACGTTTCTTGTATAGTGTTTAGATTTTTTGTCACTTGTCATATGAACACTTGTCTTTGAAAATGTCAACCAATTTCCTATTTGAATAAAAAAACTGTTCTTTTAAGGTAGGACAGATAGACGGACAGCGTATGCTTAGTAATCCTCCCACTCCCTTCGCCACCAAGTTTCGACTGAAGTAAAATTTGACTGTGGCTCTTGGCCTACGAAGAAACTTTATGAATCGATCGAGAGGCTCCGTTTAGCCTACGTGAGGTGCGTAACTTTCGCCAACTGCCAAGGATTAATTTACGACTTGAGAGCTTCAGGCATTACATGTTCGATTTTACGATGAGCGTTCGATGACGTTGGAGAACGAAGTGTGGGAAAGCGCGAGCTTTTCTAATGAAAAAGTTTTAGAAACCTGATTGGATTTTTACGATATAACTGGAAAAACCATAATATTCTACTTACATGGTTCTCTTTAATGAGTTTTTGACCATAAAATAATAGGATACTAGTGAATGTATATTTTTAACCGCTTTTAAAAAAAGGAGGGCCATCTCAAATCGGTCGTTTTTTTAAGTTTGTTACCTCAGAACTCCGTCATCAAAAAACAAGAAAATGGGAACGAAAATTTGTTTCCATTATCCTGACATAGTGCACCCCTACACTGCACCTTAGTAGGATTCTTTCTTACTTCCACCGATTCTTTACATTTGTTTAAGTCATCTGTATTTATCTTCGTTCTCATCATTGCGTAGATATTTCTCAGAATCCCGTATTATTGCCTTACACGACTTATAAATAATGCGTCGTAGACTTCGTGGTGTCGTAAGTTTTACAAATGAAAAAGCTAAAATAAGTTATTTTTTAAATAAATGGATAATAGCTTAAAAACAACTCTAAGGGTAAGTTCATGTTGTTTTGCTTGGAAATTCGGCACCAACATCAAATTATATGATAAGTTCATAATTCCCTAGAATTATTTTAAAGATTTTTAGTGGTGAAGTCGGTTCCATTATTTTTTTTCAAAAATAGCTTATTATTGTATTTTACTTATTTATTATGCGACGGCGATGTGTTTGGCCCTCATCTCATCTGTTTTCAATTTATTATAAAGCCGAAGGTGGTAGCGCACTTCACCCGGAATCCTCAACAGTTTTAATAACTGGCTATCATACCTCTAGAGGTATGATAGCCAAGTACCACGACACAACAATTTCGATTGTTGCTTTAACGATAGACCTAGGTCATA
Source organism: Venusia cambrica (assembly GCA_951394065.1). Classification (NCBI taxonomy): domain Eukaryota; kingdom Metazoa; phylum Arthropoda; class Insecta; order Lepidoptera; family Geometridae; genus Venusia; species Venusia cambrica. Next base: position 1,148,138 of record OX596056.1, read on the forward strand.
ATTAATAACAAAAACGGGTCTTCATCGCGTACCTTTTTATATTCCCGACAGTTTTTGTTATTAATTATGTATAATAATCACGATAATTTAAAAAAGAACTAGGTCAGATGGTGGATGTTAGCCAGGCGGACATGAACAAAGTCCTACAATCACTAGTAGGTCGATACCACCGGGGATCGAACCCGGGCCTCTTAATCTGACAACGGCAAAATACTAGACCACAGGGCGCGGTTAAAATAATGATGACATAAATTCTTTACCGGTAACCCATAACCTGCCTGTTATTTATGTATACATTTAAGGATTCAATATAGGATTTATTTCCATCTCACCTTGTCTTGAATGTAATTTGCTGCTGTCTCAAACCTCCACCCGGATGGATGTTTCGAGTATATCTCTCCAGATTGCTTCCCAGTTTAATTCCGTTTTAATTATGAGTCGAATGCCTGCCATTACTTAGCGGCACTGCGCCGTATTCCAATCTTCCGAGGCATATTGGTTCACGTTGAGATGCTGACGGCTCTTACAGAATACAGAGATGAGTACCAGATCTTAAAACAAATATCTTCTGGACTTCGATGCTCATGTCGGCACCATTTAGCATATATTTCCAGTTAGTTTAAGTAGTTGCTAAACTTTCGGTTTTTTATAGACTTCATTTCGGAGAGTGCGCACAGGAGCTTCAGGATCTGATTCCGCCATCTCCCTCCGACTACACTATTACAGTAAGAAGCAGTACGGAGCATTACTATCCCTACCTCGTTAGCGTCCCGCCTATCCGTTAAGCGCTTTGGTTCTATTTTCATCATGCGCACGGCTAAGGAGTGGAAAACGTTGTCTGCGTCTGTTTTTCCTGAAAATTTCAATATGGGCCTCTTCGAGGCCAGAGTGAGTCTTCTAGACCGACGTGCTACATAGTAGACCACATCGTCGCTTCTCATCAGGCGAGATTGTGGTCACACGTAGGTATAGCTTAATAAATAAAAAACAAAGGTTTCAATAGATTACAATAGGTTTTCAATGCATTGTTGAACATTGAATTGAATTGTTTTGATAATCAATAATTTTTGATCCCATTTAATAGTAAAAACTAAATAAATGACTTCCGTAACGGTATAACATCAATTTAACTTTGATTTAATTCAACTTTGTTGGTTAGCCATAATACAAATAAAGATATACTCGTATTTAACTTAAATAGGTAACTTACCTACTCCACATCTGTTTCTTTAAGAGTTATCCCACAGACTTTTAAATAGGGTATGTAGAGGTAAATTAATTTGAGCTTCAGTTTGAGTGACAGCTGTTTTTTTCTTTTTTATTCGTTACCATGCAAATGTTCCGGACGCAATCGCCATGGGATATCATATTCAAACGAAAGGGCCCGAATGCTCCACAATAACACGATATTGCTCTCTTTGACAGAAAACGTTATTTACAACCACGCGATAGCTTTGACCGACGTAATCCCCGGAGAACACTGTTATTACTGTGCAAATTGCTTTGTTACCCTTCCAGTACGAAGTTATCCTGCCATCTATACAGCTGGGTGTGTGATGCCCTATCTATACCCTTATAAAAGTTTGAAATTTGAGGAAAATCTTTAGAGTTGGCTGTTCCAAAAAGGACGTGTATGTAGGTAATCTATCTGGGAACATCTTCGTAATTCCATGCAAAACTTTTTGAATTAGATGTACTAGACAATATTATGTAAGATGACGGTATCAGAATAGTCAAATGAGCTAGTAATGTATTGTAGTACATCTGAGTGAAGCTACATTTCAATGGTTTTTCCCCAAGGTACAATTTTTATGAGCTAGAGTTTGTTGAAATGTTTAGGCACTGCTCTGGCGCTGTACAAAGTGTATACAAATTAATTAAATAAAAGTTCATGCATTTAAAAGTTTTGCTAATTTATTTGAAACAACATTTTGCCAGCAGCGTCGCAAATTTTTTATATTTTTTTCTCACAGCGCCACCTAGCCCCAAACTAGGCATAGCTTGTAATATGCGAACTAGATTACGGCTAGAATACTTTTTTTTGGAATACATACGTTCAATATGATACAACATCCATATACAAATGGGATAATAGAAGCACTAGTTTCATTCACAGAATTTTAGTTTTACTCAAAGGAAAAAGGGTATAAGGCGTACTGCTGTTACACATATGGGTAAGTAGGTATAAGTGTTCATTTAGATTGACGTAGCTTCCTTCAAGTTCACAACTTTCCGAACTAAATATATGCCTACGCGTAATACAACATTCAGTTCTCAATATTGTTCGTACTTTACCGAAGTTGTACTTGTCATTTCTCACGGAAAGTGCTTTGAGTTTTTTCCTAAATCAAAGGGTAGAATAGAGGGTTGAAAGAAATAATTTGTTTCTTATTTGTTGTATTTGGTCGGCTATTGTTTTCTGATTTGAAGTTTCTGTGCTTCTGTTACTTTGGTATTTAAATAAAACCAATTAAAAAGAGTAAATAGACGTTGCTGGAAGTCAATCTGTGTATTGTAGGAACATTCTGTAATCTCCGTGATACTTTTATTCAAATATGTTTTTTTTATATTGTACGTCGTGGTAGCTCGCGCCCTTTATCGCAATTAATTTCAAGTTATGATATGTACGGTGGATGCGCACTTCACCCGGAATTCTAAACAGACTTTGGAACTGGTTTTCTTACCTTGAAATGCCAAAACACAACAATTTGGAATTGTTGGTTTGGCGACACACTTAGGTTAGATGACCTCATCGTAAATAAGTGCATTAACCCCAAACGACTCGGAAAAGGATATGATAGCCTGGCAAGGAAGAGTAAAGACAAAACATTGTTGGGCAAAAATGTGTCGAACATTCCTTTAATCTAAGATTTTATGTGGGCGAGAAACGTATATATTACTGATAAGCCTTAGTCTAGACTCAAGATGTTGTTAATTTTCACGGGACTCGATACATTTATTTCATCTGCTGAAAAGTTATACCTACAAATTGCGTATAAAATTTGGTCGTTGGCAAAGTTTTCATTTGACACCGAAGCTTCATTGCTCGCAACAAAGTTCGCATCGGATTTTCTCCAACTTGATCAGTTAGTTTTGGCAGCTCTCCCAATTGGTGGCAGATGGTGATGAAACTCCTACTATACTTTTGTAAGTACCGCGCAGTTCTTACCAATCCTTGTAGACAAGTCCATAAAAGCTGAAACTTGAATATTGTTTCCGGGAATCTAGGTCAGTAGTTTTGAGTCATGCAGACAAGCTATGCGAGTTACAAACAAAGTTTGCTCAAGATAGTTAGTTAACGTTAAGGCAGATTAACTAGGAAAACTAAGTGCCAATTCTCATCGGGATGGCAGCGGCCAGCAGAGATGCGATGGTTATGTCAGCGGTGCGCTGCAGCCAGGCGAGGTCTGGCGACCGATTTGAGCTTTTCAAGCGATGCTGATATTTTAGCTTAACTTATTTGATAATAAAAGTGCTCGCCGCACCGCTGTCGGCCGCTGTTATCCCGATGTGAACCTAAAGTGCTCACTATTAAGAAGTATTATTCTATGATTTATACATGAACGAGACGGAAGCATACCCATGAAGGTAAGAATCTATCAAAATCTTCCTTTCATCAGATTCCGACCAATAAGGGTCGTGACCTCCACATACGACTTGGATCTCTTTCTTTTTGATAGTATACCATCGAACTCTATCCCAGGCTGCCAGCATCGTAAGCTGATGTGGCGAGGGTATGCGGATCTGATCAGACCAACGCATTGAGCTATGGCCTCGCGACTACAAGTTTCTCTTCGGTTAGCTACGTTTCTATCAACATTCGTAATGTATATTTGGAGGAAATCCCTAATCCGTAAATTTAAAACGATTACCTGAGGTATTAAGCTTGTAATTAGAAATGTTTGTTTCCGAAGCCAGTCAAGGTCTTGGTATTTTTAAGGCCGTCCCTAATGGATGTCCGGACTAATCCAATCGAAAGGAAACTCAAACTCTTGAGCCGCGGTGGGATTCACTTAATGTAGCTAACGTTTATCTTAGCGGCCGACAGGTTGGGACCATACTGGATTATCACGATTAATGAATTTGTCAGGCAACGAAACAATCTGCTTGGGGCCACATAGATTCCATGCCTTGTTATGAGTTTCGAGTAAATTGTTTTGGGTTCTTGTACCTCATAAATTACCAAAGTTCCCGTTGTGCGTGGAACGTAAAACTACCAAACATGGCTTGTTATTTATGAACATACAAACGGAACATTCAATGAGTTAAGAAACTTAATGCAAATATGCCAAAATGGCAAACCCAGAAAGTTTTTGATAAATTTGTTTTATTTCTGACCAAACCTCGTTAAAACATTTTAATTATTGGGTCTCGTTTGTGAAGTCTTTCTTTTGTGACCGCATGTGGCCGGTCTCCTCGAAAAAGGCAAAGTTAGTCTTCCCGCGTGCACCCAAGCGGCTCTTCTATCTCAATTTATACCGTGAGAGCACGCTTGAGCAAACGACTATGAATAGAAGATGAAGTGTTTGCTAGCCATGTTTTGGTAAAGATAAATAATGCCTCTTTGCCATAGAAATGAAACTCCGAAATGCTTGTTTTATGCCTTCAAAGGTATCTAGTCTCTACGTCTCTACATAAGCAACTTTCAACAATGACAAGAATGAAAGAGATAGGTACTTCTAGGTACTAAACAATTCCCGGTTCAAATAGTTGATTATACATTTTGTTCAGTTACTGTTTTTTATTGCACGACGGGGAAGCGTCGCCTTCATCTCACTTGGTTCCAAATTATGATATGGCCGAAGGAGGAAGCGCACTTCACTCAGAATCCTCAACAGACAAAGAAACTGGCTCCTTAACTTCTAAATGCTGGAACACAACGACTTAGAATTGGTCTTATGGCGATAGACCTAGGTAAGATGGTAGTAGCTAATTAGGCGGACTTAAAAAAAATCCTACCACCAACTAAACTAAGGGTTCAACCCATGACCTCTGGGTTTTAGTACCAGTGGGCGAATGACTAGACCACAGATGCGTTTAAATCATATCTACTTTATAGTATTAACGACCTCCTGGCCCAAGGAAGCAATAGACTACTGTTTACCCGAAGGGCAGAATCGCTCACGTGTGATATCGGCATGTAATGAATAGGCGTTCGATGACGTAATATCTCAGGTAGATAAAATATGTGTGGAAAATTAACTACGTGAATAGGTGTGGAAAATTAACTACGTGTATACGTGTGAAAAATTAGCTACGTGTATACGTGTGGCAAATTAACTACGTGTATACGTGTGGAAAATTAGGCAGCCTTAGAATACATTGAATAGGACCCTAGGGTAGTTCACAGGAGCTAAGTCAACATTCTATGGGTTTCAATGGTTGCAATATTATTTTAATTTGTTGGTATTTATATTTTACAAACCCTCATGTTAGAATAAACAAAATATCTTAACAAAACAACTCAGCAGTAGCACTGCTTTCTGCGACGTAAGCCGTGGGTTCGATTTCCAGCCGAGACAAACATTTTTGAAGGGTTATAGATATATAGTTATTGGAGTAGGGAGAGGCCTTTGCCCAGCATTGGGACACTTAAGGCTAATAATAGTAATAATATAGATTGTAATGTCGGATATGTACGTATTTACAACAACAAAAAAATATTTGTATTCTATCCGTAATTCAATTCCCAAATAACAAGCTTTGCTAAGTGTTAAGGTTAGATGGCGCTGAGTACAATGAATGTTGTGTACATTTTTTTTAAGTTTTGCTTTTATCAACATTAACACATTTATTCACAAAAAAGAATATAAAAACCAAGTTAAACTTATATCCTAATATTAAAGAGGTACAGAGGAACTTATAAACTAGGAAAGCAGTCGGGTTTCTAAGGTCCGTTACAAACGGTATTTTCTCTTTTAGCATAAATACAGACGCTGGGATATAAAAAAAACATTTTTGTGCAATATCACTTATGCTCAGCTTATGTTATTTATGTTCAGCTTCATGTTACTGTAATATCAGGTTATCAGACTCTTCAGACAGGACAGGACAATAAAGCATGTTGTCAAACAATCACAAAAAAAAATCCACGCCGAACTACTGATACAAGAGGCGGCTCAGTAGTTCAGTGACGTGTCCAACCGGACTACTTATACAAAAATGTATCACGAGATCGGTTAACTGGACTAATAACTGAACTATTGATACTAGACAGGACGGACCAGATAATAGTCATCCTAATATTTCCCTTCGAAATAATTATTAATAATAATAAAACCGTTTATTTTCTCTCACAGAGGTACTACAAATTATTGCATGACTTATAAGTGCATTACAGTAGGTATTAAGCTAAGGAAAATTATATAGAACTATATATTTGGGTACAAATTAGCTCCGCTCGTGAGAGATTGTTGTCTGAGGTTTGTAAAGAACCTGTACAGCTCACCTGCGACCGTTAATACCTCACTGATAAAATACCTATTTAAACTAAGCCTTTTTCAAGTGGAGTTTGATTACATTTTTGGAGAAATAAAAAGGCAATTCATTATCCAGCTGTAATTTGGGAGTCTAATCCTCCAAGGAAATGTAAGCACAGCGTTATTTTAGATTATAATTAAACCAGTTTGCTTATTGCAAAATCTTGAATATTTTTCTTTGTATAAGGCAAGTTAGTGTCCATGACGACAAAGTGTAGGTAAGTTGTTAATATTTACGCTAAGTTTCGTGTTCCAAATACTTTAAAGTAAAAAGTTACATACAAACGTTTTAACCCCTTTTCGTCCCTTCAGAGGAGATGGAGAGATTAATAAGATTACATGATCACTGCCAATAACATTTGTAATAATTATGCACAGTTTCATTAAGATTCATCTAGTGGTTTGAACTAAATGTGCGTTCAAGACTTTGAGTTTTTGTCCGTCTGCCTGTCTATACAGGCAGACGGACAAAAACTCAAAGTTCTCCTTCTGTATCGATAGTGCCATCCAATTGAAATTTTATATTTTATTATTTATTGTACAGTATTTAGAGGCCCATTACAGTTTTATTACATTTTGTTCATCAGCGATTTAGTTATTTATAAAGTAGGTATATTATATTTCATATCCTTTAGTTTTTAAGTTTTGTGTTATTATAGGGTACGATGTGACTACCATGCATTTATGGCAAAAGTCACGAATAAAAATATAATAAAAGAAAAAAAAAGAATCAGTAAATACCGATTATATATAGATAGATCGGTTTAAATTCATTTTTCTCAAAAAGACAAGTCACTTACATGAGAACAATTGTACTTTATAACAAATGAAAAGTAGGTCGTCCTAAATAAATAAATAAGGATAGGTACATCAGAATTAGAATAATAGATAACAATACGTGTATTTTTTATAAATGGCATAATATTACCTGTTTTTATAAGCTCAGTCCAAAAATTTGCCACTGTAACATACATATCAAATGATGAATATAACACAAAAGTTCTTAACCCTCTGTAAAACAATATCCACGTCCTTAAAGATAAATAAAGGGTTTTGATTTCGATCAAGCTTAAACAAAAATAACTAATTGATTGCTATTTATAGTTAGTTCCCTTTACTGAGATCGCTAACTTCTCTTCTACTTAATTGGTAATTGGAAAAGACAATTTTGAAGCCGACCCTTGAGTGTTCATTGCAACTAAGTAATTCCAATTAACGATACAAGCGGATTGTAATTATCCCGGAGCGTTATTATTACCAATGTAAAATGTTTAGACGGTTTAATTAAATCTTGGAGCAAAGGGGTGTCGAAAAACGAAGTATCCTCTATGAAACGTTTGAAGTTGATGATTTGAACATTATCTTCAAGATCCTTTGCAAATTATGTTAAACATATCCTTTGTACTATGTACTACGTATCTTAGATGAAGAAGAATTGCACAACGTGCTGTGAAAAGAACGCAACTTACCAACAATAACGTATACCGTGATACATTTCAAGATATTATTGAACAGGAACTCCTTAGTAGAAATGTGTAGTTTCATATAAAAATAGGCAAAACAATCGGTACTCGCGGTAGCTAAATAGGCTCAGCAGAATAATAGTCGTGTTATCTGTCTGTGAAGGAAAGACTTCTCTTTTGTAAAAAAATCATCATATTTTGACGAAATCCCCTGTTTTACGTTTCGTCACGTAAAATGGCAAAAGCAAAATGGAGGCATGTATTTTTCAGAATGTCATTACACAAATTCATAAACAGAGATTTTATTTGCTTTCGCTAGGCCAAAGGCTTCGGGGCGGGTGGGTCATAACGCGAGCATTCATAAGCTTTCCTTTTTACGATCACAAAGAGTAGCTACGAACAGAAGGTTTAGCGTTGCCATGAGGTGCTAAAAGCGCTTTTGTGTGGAAGGTTTGAATGCTTCTATTCGGTCGAGAAATATAGCAAAATAAAATTTATGATACGTGATCTTGATCGGTTGAAGATTGCTATCTATTCTTGTCGGAATTTTTCAATATCAACAGCAGAATGCTCTTGTTTTTGATCGCAAGGGATTTAATATCTAATCTAGACTACCTGCATGCTGAGATCCGATGTATTTCTGTCATCTTTTTTTATACAACATGAAGATGGAACAAGTGCAGCTCTTGCCTATAAAAAAGCGTAGGTCATAACCAAAAAGAACATATTAAGCTACGCTGCACTGCGTTGCGCCCATCAACTTGAGGCATACATGTGTTAAGCCCCGCGTGAACGTAATTTAACCGGTAACATACCCTTCAAACCGAAACACAGCAATGCTGCTTGGCGGCCGTGATAGGTATGGTCGTAGTACTTCTCCTGACGGGTCCTTTTACAAGGAACTCTACTACCCTGCGATTCAACTATTTACGTCTTTCACGTTTCTGTAGCTTAAAACAATATAATGAGATAATGTATAATCAATGTAATCTCTTTATTCAATAAAAAGTACAATTAAACAAACTATGTACAAAGGAATCAGTCAGATAAGCTAAGGACCGTTACAAACGGCCTATAGGTAACTCAACTGTTCCAGACCAGTACCAGACGGAAGCGTGCCCAAGACACTGGCTGCATTGCCACGCTGAATAGCTATGCTAATTCGCTGGCTCTTATTTAGGCCACGTGTCGCCTCAATCAAAAGCCCCGCAATATTTTTGAAAACCCGGAGGGCACCGGCTCCCTACGGACCCAAGGTCTCCACCCCAAAAGGCTCAAATAGGTAAGCTCTGTCGAGACCACTATATTTGCGCCTTTTGTGATCCTCGGCCGAATCAGCCGCCGCGCCGCACCAGCCCTAACTGATGTCCCAGGCAGATGAGATGGCGCTAGGGTGTCGACGCAGGTAGCGTCCCACACCAAGGACCTACCCATTTCCCAAGGGACAAGAGTCTTACCGTCGGGCCGCTTACCATCATCACGTAACAGACCATTCTGTTCAAGAACATGGTGAACACTGGTGAGAGGCGCCGCATCTTGCACCCAACCGAAGACAAGTGGCAATACGGAAAGTTACAGGATCCATAAGTGTACCGGTATTGTAAGATGGATGTGCTTGCAGCCAAAGACCTGATTCCCATTTTGAAACAGCTAAGAGACGAGCACGATCTGTGGAGGTTGAGCACGTATGTAATAGATAATTCCATGTCAACTCGCACAGAGGCCCGTCCCACTGCCGTTGCACAAAAAAGGAAAGTAAAAGACGAAAGGTGTTTTGGGGGATCGGTATTAGGACAAGCACTATGCCAAGCATTTCGAGCCTGGTCAAGATAAGAAATTCGGAGTATATTGCCAGGAACAGCCGAAATGTATGGTATTAGAATTTTCTCAACCAAAGAATGTGTACTATAGACGGAAGACAAGAACGCTGGCAAAGCAACACTAGAAATTTTGCGTATGCCTAAGCCGCCTAATCGAATAGGCAAAGAGGCCTGCGACCATGCTCTGTCATCCAACTCAATATTCAAAACCGTGGAAAGGGTGTTCTTTATTATGTCGTCTAAGCCTTCCATCAGCTCAGTGTTTCCACAGTTGACCACATCGTAAAGCATAAGTAAATTTTGGGACAAAAAGGCAAAATTTTATAATGTTGAAAGCCATATGTGAGTTAATTTTTGAAAGTCGAAACCTTCATCAATGTAATTGAAAACAATAGTTCTTATGTACGTGTTTACTAAAAAAGTATATTACAACTCGTTGCATATATAAGAACAGTGGTTTATTCGATCAATATTCATTAATCGTCGGGAAAGTTGATTAGCAAAGTGCTTGTGTTTGCATGGAAACTGTAGGTATATTTAATAATAAAAACTTTATGAATGCCAATTAATATTTTCTGTTGATGAAAGGCAGCTTACCTATTTTTTATTTTGTAATGAAAAATGTAAACTCAAAAGTTTACATTTGACTATAGATTTCATACTTTATCTTCTTTGATGAATTAAGAATGTATTTCGACAAAGCCGGTATTAACATGATCGGTAGTTAAATGTGTTTCTGCACACACAATAAAGCTGTCTCATGCATCATTTCCCTTTCAATATTTGAATACATTCCAATGACAAAAATTAAAGGTTCATTACGTCATGTTTCGTAGCACCTTCGTAGCACACTCGTAGCACACGCGTAGCATCGCAGCTAGGCGGAACACGTTACCTCTTTACATACCCTTATCCAAACAAAGTCCCTCAGGAAAACCTGTAAGCGAGCATCGTTTGAAGGAGTAAGGGCGCTGTTGTGATTCCTATTAGAGGGTTTGCCGGGCTTTTTAATTAATATGAGTGAACAAAGGGCCGCTGGGTTGTACCTAGTGTGTGTGTGTGATCGAACATTGTTTACTTCATATGGAAAAAACTAAGGCAAAGATAAGTTTACTGGTCTAAAAAAAAATATAGAAGAAATATTAAATATATTTTCTAACTGCCTTTTTTTCATTTTCAACGTATCGTATACCATTTTGTCCGTCTTGATTGAAGATGAATCTCTATCGGAAGTTTCCGAATTCGATCCGATAAGGCTTTCTAAATGTTTGAGAGTAACTATACTGGTATCAGGCTTTACAACCGCTATAAGCGTATGACAAGGTTCTTTAACGACCACTACTATAATACGTTATAGTAATGGTCGTGTAGTAGTGACCAGGACCGATAGCTTAAGTCAAATAAATGAAATCTGAACGTGCCTTTCGAAGAACGGTAGCATCTTTCTTCAATGGACAATCAAGTGATACAAGCCTGCAATGTACTAACCTGGGAACAAACGTTACAATGTGCCCGACCCGGGATTTGAACCCAAGGCCTCCAGAGCCACACGCCTTAGACCACGGATAAATTTATAATTTTCTATGATTTCGATGTTCTTTTCGTATTTTAACACACATAAGCATTATAGAATAAGTAACATGTGTTGATACTTGAAAAGGTTTTTTGAGACTAACTTTTCGCGATGGTTTTATCAGAAAATCCCATCAGGAATAAAGAGCAGCTTCGCCTCACTTTTTTTTTTATCTTAGAGTCGAGCTTCAGTTCTTCGAATACTTTAATGGTGCTTCCCATAACCCTTGCCCTACATTCAACACTGAAACACATTGTCGTGTATCGTACCTAGACATATAATAGCTTGCGTTGTATATCAGCGCTCTTCTCTTGGATAAGGCTTGCTTCATCGCCGTTATTTACCTAAACTAAAACCGTTTATTCAGTGATCTAAGATGGAACAACCAAGTAGGTACATTATTATCCGGCTCCAAACGATTTGACGAATAATTTAGTTTGCTTTGTATGTTTAAAATAACTGGCAGCAATTGACTTTTTATTAATAAATGATTATTATTATCATTATGGGAGCTTGATGGATTGTTTACGATGTCCATATTTAGCGGGATACTGGCTAACCTAAGCTTGTCTGTTGTTACCTATGAAAATTACTCGTATTTAGAACATTGCTTGCGTCTATTTTACCCGATTGCCTATGTAGGACATTTAAGTTTTCCGAGAATATATGCCAGTGAAATAGACATGCATACATGCATGCTTTGCAGCCTGATCGGCTTGATGATTTGAAGGTGTGAAAATTGACTAAGGCTCTCATGATGCTATATAACATTAAACAGCAGGTTGAAAATCAACAATAGCGGCCGTGTGGTTTATCAGTTCTTTAACCTTTCGACTATTGAGTTGTGTACTTCACTTTTATAAATAAATATTACAGGACATTAATTTTTACACAGCGCCCTCTAGCCCCAAACTAAGCATAGCTTGTAATATGGGAACTAGATTACGGATAGAATACTTAAATACTTTTGTAAATACATACGTACTATATGATACAACGCCCAAACACAGAACAAACATCTATATTCATCACACAAATGTTTGTCCTGGGTGGAAATCGCCTACCCACAGCCTACAGCGCAGAAGGCCGAGTTACCAACTGAGCTATGAGGCTTGTTATGTTCGATAAAGTGAATGTTTCACTTTTTTCACTTGCTGATATGTTTATTTATGTTTTGATAAGCTCCACATAAATAAACCCTCCTTATGTTTACCGATTTAAATCAGTCAGCTTCTTATTACATATTTATATTCGCCATTACTTTTCCTGTGCGGTGAAATTGTTTTCCGATCCTCGCTTGTTACCGAGTTCGGCTTACATAGTAACGAGAGGCAATCCATAAAACTCCTTGAAATATTGTATGTACATTGTATTTGATACTTGCTTGACTATCTATCTGCTGTCTTCTTCTAATAACAGCCTCTGTGGTCTTGTGGTTTGCCCACTGGTATCAGATCAAGAGGTACCGAGTTCGATCCCCAGGGGAGTACAATATTGACTTGGCTTGGTTGAATAACAACAATCATAAATGGTTGTGTTCCGAAATTAAGAGGTAATATAACCAGTTCCTCAGACTGTGGAGGATTCCGGGTGAAGTGCGCTTTCAACAGCTTTGTCATAAATTGAAACCATGTGAGATGAAGACCAAGCGCTTCCCCCTCGTAGAAAACAAAAAAAAACCAAGCGAAATGTACTATAACGAATTCACTCTCGCCATGGATTTTGAAAACAGTAATAATATAAAAAAACTCTTCTATCTGATTCCACGGTGTGGTGTCGAATAGCAATAATCCCTCCTGTTTCAGGTGTCCTACAAAGCGACTGATCTCATAGATTCTGACTTTTTTATAAGACATGGATACGGAACACGCAACCACCCCATCTGATGTTAAGTGGAACTCTAGCCATTAACAAAGCTTCACTGCACAGGTCATATCCCACAAAGAACATGACCTACGCTGCACTGCATTGCGAGCGAGAACATGCAGCATAAAGTTGTTAAGCCCAGTGTGCCCGTAATTTCACCGGCAACCATACCCTTCAAACTGAAAACAGCAATGCTGCTTGGCGGCTGAATTAGTTATGGTGGTAGTAATTCCCCGGACGAACCCTTTCACATGGAACTCTACCAATCTTGTTCTCATTTCTAGGACACTTAGGAAGATCGCATAAAGTATTATATTATTGTATATTTATGTTCTCTAGTTTGTGATATTGTACAATAAAATATTTTTAGTTAAAAAATCTAGTTACGGACTCGGTTGAAAAATGCTAAAGCACAATAGGTAAAATCCACAAATCAGATTCCACAATCGTTCATTACTTGAGCATTCAAGAGAGGTTACGGTCATATTTTAGAAATCCAAAATAGCTAGCATTAGATCGAGGTCTACTCATGCATAGGCACTTCGAAAGGGTACCCTTTTGAAGTGAATATTGCTCCCATGAATATCATAAACATTTCATGTTTTACACAGTCAACTTAAATATATCATGGAAGATCGGACACAGTGGCGAAACTTTTATTTATTTATTTATTATTAAAAACAATACATCTATCATTAAAGGATTCTCTTAATACAATAGAGTAGTTAATAAGGTGATAACAATACAACATTCGCAAATAGCTTTTGTTTTTGTCTCATATTATTCTTTAACATAGCAGTCAATTAAAGAGCTTAAAAATGTAATTCGTTAGCAAACAAAGTCAATTAATAAGCAAGGTGTTTCTGGGTGAAAAAAAATGCCTAAAAACCTATTGACCTATCCGCCATAAGTTCGAATTACCTATATGCTGTCAAAATTGTTTTTTCTCTCTGACCGCAAAAAAAAAAAAAATACTTTGCCCGATTACTTACAGTTTGACACGTGACTAATCGTGGCTTAAGTTAAGAGTGCAGTTTGACATTGTTCCTATATGAATTGAATGTATTTTATTTTATTTATTTTATTTTTCAATTTTAAGAAAACTTACAGCTAGGCTTATACAATTAGGTGTATGTTTTAGATATCATGCATTAAGTATACATGATATGCTGCTGAAGGCCAATTAAAAGTTTCCACTTATAGCTATTTTGTAGAAAATCGAATGTACGCCTTAATAAAATATACGTATCAACTTGTATATATTTTGTTGGATGCAGTCAGACTAAATATATACAAGTTTTATTCCTATGCCATTTATTGCCACTCTAAATAGCTATGCTTATTCGCTGGCCAAATAAGAGCAATCTCTTGGGTCACGTGTCGCCTTAATCAAGTTGTTTTTACTATGACCTTTTTCACTCAGATTAATCCTAAATGCAAAAGATGTCATGCTATCTCAGCTTCAACGATATCATAATAAAATGTTGCTTTATTTCTGTACTAAAAAGTTTTCTATTAAAAATAACATTTGCTTACAAAAGTTCACTTTGACGGCTTCATTTATTACTTGAAGTAAACAAAGTAGCTCGAACAGACGGCCGGCTATTGACGGCTTCTTCTACTGTAGTATGCAAAATATAAACTAATTACCATTTAGAACTTTAATAAAGATCTTATTTTTACCTAGAACAGTCTCGTGGTCAAGAGATCATCTTATATTTAAAAATAAAGGAACTATTATGATACCATCCACATGTTTTATTATTTATTTGTTTTTTGTTGTACTACGGGAATGTGTTTGGCCTTCATCTCACCTGATTTTCAAGCCGAAGGCCGAAGGTGAAAGCCCCCCCTTCCTGATGAGGTCTTTAAAATATTTGTCTTTAAAACGTCCGTCAGTGATGATGATGTTCTCTTTTATGGCGGCCCCGTAACTTGCCGAAAACTTTAACTATAAAATGGCAAAGTGCCGTACCCTAATTTATTTGAGTTTTTGTTAGCAGTAACCCAAAAGTATACAGATAAGTACACCAATAAAAGTATATAGTAAGCGCTAATTCAATTCAATTTATTTGGGTCTAGCCTACGAGACGTCTAGACTTGACTATGATACTAACTCTGGCATGCGTCGATTAATTGGTATTAATTAAACTCATTGAGTAATGCCTCTGTGGTCTAGTGGTTCAAACCAACGATTTCAGATCCAGAGATCCCAGGTTCGATCCTCAGGGGAAGTACAATATTGTGCTTAGTTAGTGGTTGAACTTTGTGGCTACCTGGCTAGCTACCTTTTTGTTAGCTCTTTTCTTAGTATGTCACCATAGCAAAAGTTCAAAATTGTTGTGTTCCAGCATTTGTAAGATAGCCAATTCCTCAGACTATTGAGGATTCCGGGTGAAGTACCTACGCTGCCACCTTGCCTTATCATAAGTTTAACAGGTGAGATGAAGGCCAAGCGCTTCCCCGTCATACAATAAAAACAAACTATTCTCATATGGGACAAACATTTGTGTGATGAATATATCTGTTTGTTCAATATATGTAGGTATAACTCATTGGGTGCAGAGCACGTCGCAGTTTATGAAAAACATTACGTGTGTGTTCAGCACCTAATGAGCAATTGATACTAATGAGAATTAGTAATAATAACGAAAAACTGGTATTTATCGCGTATAATGTGCTAATCGGGAAAGTTTAAAGTTTTAAATTTATTTATTTTAGAACTTCAGTTATTTTTCAGAATGTTTCGTGCAAGTAGTGAACTAGCCACCACATGAAGCCATCTTTTCTATCGACGTTTTATCGACATTTTAGAAAAAAAAATCACATGTCTATGCATACCTACTTTTTGAAATACTTTTGAGTAAATACTCTAACCACTACAAAATTATGTCATAATTGTGAAAACAAAAATGAGTACGCGTTTAGTTTTTGACTTGCCTTATTTTACTAGTAGTAATTCTAAACACCGCGTAATGAACGGTTGAACAAATTCAAATAGGAATATCGTTTACTAGAATGGTGTTTGCCCGTGCATCTCGGCGTTGCTTATATCAGTTTTCATAAAGCTGTGTAGCAACCTGCCGCCAAAGTGCTTGGATTAATTTAATGTTCATAGTAACAAGATTGTACAAGTGCGCCTACCACATCACAGTAGTTTGCAACACGTTTCGTAGTACAGTTAACTTCACTGACTTTGTACTCAATCTAGAATAGGTATATAGAATAGGTAATTCTATACATACATATATATCATATATATTTTCTTCCCTTCTTAATAGCGACTGTATTTAGCACATAAACTTGTGGTGTAGACGGGTTTTTGTCATAATACCCACTAAGCTATCGCCACCAGTGGGGATTTTGAACATTAAAATTATAATATAATTTGAGAGTAGGGCCCTTTGTGAAAGGGCTCTTCCAGGGAAGTACTACCACCATACAAATATCATTAAAAAACATACAAAAAGGTACAGTTACAGGTACAGTTTGAAAGGTATGTTTACCGGTGAAATTACGGGCACGCGAGGCTTAACATCTTTACGCCTCAAGTTGACGGACGCAATGCAGTGCCGTGTAGGGTATGTATTTTGTGGATATGACTTACGCAATATGGCATTGTCATAGAGATCACTCAAAATCAGTTGGGCTAGTTGCTTGTTCCGTCTCTTATTAAAAAAAATACAAAAAGTTTTGGCGTTTTCCCCACTAACATTTTTAAACCTGGTTTCGTGGGGATTATGATAAGTAATAAAAATAATAGGTATAGTTTTCATGCATTTGCTGTGCCGTCGTCGATAGTGAATGTAGTTGGGATACACCTGTGGTAGACATACCGGGCGAAGTACACATGGTGATGTAGATAATTACTTTACCTTAGTATGTGTACGTATATGCCACTGCCACTTGGAAATTTTATATGAACATCGTGTATGAATTTACCAATTACGGCAGGATTACTAAACCGTTGTCAGATCTACTTAACATAGGTACCGTTCTATTGATAATTGTTTTCATATAGCTTTGTGTGATATAAGCTGATTGTAAGAACAGTGATCTTCAATCAACGGTGGATAAGTTGCTCTTATATTATTATTATTATTTCGTTATTATTTCACACAGCTTACTTTTAGGTATAGTTTTAATTAGACCTACCTATTTAATAGTTAATTTTACACATCTCCGATCCTTTCAACATAACTGGATTAGGACCCCTGGGCTTAGAAAAATGAGAGCATAAATTATGACGAGTACCACCGAGACGAGACGAGGTAATGGCATATCTCCATCATCTGTGGAACGTAGGGATGTGCCGGATGTCCTCAGTTTAAAGAAAGTGAACCTTTTTGTATTGCTGATAGCCAAGCGTTTGAAAACCAGCCTCCACCAGCTTACTTGTAAAAGTAAAGATGTGGCCTAAGATGGAGCACGCATACCCAAAAGGAACCTATTTACTCTGGACTTCAGACTCCAAGATTGTACTCGTGCGTAAAAACAGACGAGGGTAAAAATTTCCATTCCTAACCAGTATTAAGAATAAGGGTAGAGGCGAAACGATGAGTTCGGCATAATGGAACATTTACAAGGTACGGATTGTAGCCTGCCATATGTCTGCTAGTCTGGGAACTTTTTTTTTTTATTGTACGACGGGTAAGCACTTGTCCTTTATCTCACCTGGTTACAAGTTGGGATAAGGCCGAAGGTGGAAGCGCACTTCACCCGGAATCCTCAACTAACTGAGGAACTGGATATCTTACCTCTATATGCCGAAACACTATTATTACGACGACAGAATTAGGTAAGATGGTGGTAGCTAGCCAGGTGGACTTAAAAAAAGTCCTACCACCATCCTAACCCAAGCACCATATATTGTACTCCCCATGGGAATCGAACCCGGCTCCTCTGGATCTGAAATCGGTGGGTTGAACCACTAGACCACAGAGGCGGTCCTTATTTGGGATGCACTTAGTCTCATTCGCTTTGCAAATTTGTTACTCAAAAGTCGTTGAAAAGTACGAGGAGAGACGTCGCCTACATTATTATATGAGGACTATCCATCTAGTTCAAGTTCCGTTCAAGAAAAGCAATGAAGCATGACACCTGATAGACGCGAAGCGTCTTATTTATGAAATACTAAAAAAATATAATGGAAAAAATAGGTAATGTAACCGCAATAATCGTAATCTAGTTTCCATCATAACGTCCTTTTCATGAGTTTGTTTAACTCTGACCGACCATTAAAAAGGTCCGCTTTGTTTTTTAAAAGTAATATTTTTATAGGAGGATGAGGTCTTTGTGTGACGTTAAACGAATAGAGTAACAAGAAATGAACTACATCACTATACCATCCTTGGTGGATACCTCACGATCGAGTGTTATGCATACTTGATACGGTATGATATACCGAGGCGTACTCAGCACTCACTCAGGTATGCGAGGGTCGGAACTGTGAACTCCGATTGCTGAATTTACATTTACAATGACTATTCTCGATGCCATTGAACGTGCTATACAAGTGACGTTTATTGAAGACGAGACAAGAGTAGATACAATGGTAGCAGTGCCGGTACCACGCTCGTGCACTCATTGAAACAATAAACATGGTCTGTGCTATATTACTGAATACCTTTTACTTTGTAAGAACATGTGGCCATCGCTAGATTCCAAGATGCCTTTATTTGATATTTAGTGCATTCTATATTCTGTGTATTAAGATTGGAAAGAGTAGTAGTTCCTTGTTTAGGAGCTCGTCCGGGGAAGCATTTAAGCCTGGTGTACCTAATGCGTAGAGGGACTCAGTCGCGTTATGATTAAATTTCATACTACATTAGCTTTATGTCTAGAACGTTGTTAGTCTTTTTAGCAGATTGCTTACTTCGTATTAAGGCTAATCTTTATTAGACCTAAACATTAATCAGCCTAAGTCGCGTTTTACTTAAATACCTACAAACTTTTTTTATATATTTACAATAAGTGGATGTTATAAAAATATATTATACCTGTCGTCGTTTTGCAACAGAATGCCTTACTATGCTGAGGGTTTCACTTAAATGTTAGCACCAACACTGAAACGGAAAACCTATAGCTCTAATCAGTGCGGCTCCGCTTCAATCGGATCTGGTGACTTGTTATGCGGTGCTTTGCCAATGACGCTGCTCCTACTATACCTACGTGTTCCAACTTCACCATTCCATGAACATACAGCGAGTTGACATCAAGTGATATTTGAGTGCGATAACAGTGTTTAGTGATTCGGTAGTATAACTAAGTAGTATTGTACTGTGTTTTAGAGTAATTAGTTTGGTGCTGAATAAACGTGTCTTATTTTGAGTAATAACCGGTTGCTTTTAATTCTTACGAACCCCAGCTTGAAACCAGGTGAGATGAAGGCCAAGCGCTTCCACATCGTAAAAGAAAAAAGAAACATTAACCCATAAATGGACCTGGATATCGGTTCTGGCTTTTTCTGGCAAAACATTTACATAGTGGTACTCGTCAATTCACAAGTCACAAAAGTTATGTTGACAATTGAATACGTCTATTCCCTTCTCTGCTCAGGTACATTTGAATTTAAACAATCTTTTTTTAAAGGGTCGGATCACGAGCTCTTAACTTATAGAGGCTATGTTGAGGTCTAAAATTGAACGAGGATATCTAGAGAGTGCCTATTTTAAATCTCTTCTTAAAGACACAGCGGAAATACAGGTGCTGGAAGCTGATTCCAAATTTGGCAGCAAGATAAAATAGTTTTATAAACTTACGTATTTCAGGAAGTAAATATTAACAACGTGAGGACGTTATTGTATGTTAAAAAACTGTGGAATTAGGTCATTAAATCAAATAACTATTCTCGTGTCGTTTAAAGACTAATTTTCCTATCTGAGGTAAGGAACCATTGACTTGTATAATTTAACGTAACGACACTTAGAAGACTTGAGTTTGTTTATGTACATGGGTTAGTTCTTCTAATCGGATTGCGCGTCCCCATGACATGTGCGTTCGCTTAAGTTGATTAATATAGAGAAAAGTTAGTTAATGTCATAAGTTCAGCTTCTCGACTTCAATTTACGTGATTTCGGAGCGCGATAAGCGTTAAAGTTATCCGTAACATCCCATGTAAAATCATTAACCTAATTTTAAGCCGTTAGCGCTCCAATTTGAGTTGAAAATATTTGAAATACAGATTAAAGTTGTTTTTGGCATGCAATGGTATTTTTAAAATGATTTGGTAAGTCAGTACAATCAACTAATGTTATTTTAACATTAAATAATTCGAACTCATGGCGGAGCACGTCAATAGGTTGTTAGGCTTTTTAAACACTTTGTTTGCTGAAAATATGCATTTTGGAGCTGATCAAAACTGCTTAATTAGCTGACCGTTACAGAGTAATTAGCTGACCGTTTTAATGATAGCCGTGATAAAGTATGTTGTAAATTCTGGATAAAGAAACTAACAAACAGTACAGAATTTCAATTAATGTGAGAGGCGCGAGATAGGTTCTATTTAAATGCTCATATATATGATGTAATAATGTCGTGATAGCAGTCTAAAACAAAATTTTATTGAATAAAATGTACAATTAAACTAACTATGCACAAAGGAATCAGTCAAATTACCTAAGGACCGTTTCAAACGGCCTATATGTCCCAGCCAGATGAGATGGCGCTAGGGTGTCGACGCAGGTAGCGTCCCACACCAAAGGCCTACCCATTTCCTAAGGGACAAGAGTCATACCGTCGGGCCGCTTTCATCATCACGTAACAGACCATTCGGTTCAAGAATTAATAGCAAAATTGATTAAAAATATTTGCACCAACATCAATAATCATGGTGAGGGGCAATCCGTTGTCTGTCTCTGACTATCCCGCTGGAAAACAGGTATGATGCATCTAATGAATATGATATATATATATCATGAGTATGAATAGGTGTCTCCTAGACCATCGTGCTACATCGTCGACCACATCGTGACTTAACATCAGGTGAGATTGTGGTCAAACGATGGTCTCTTCAATCCTTAAAAAAAAAACTTAATATATAATAACGGCCCTACGATGAGTCTCAATATGTATTTTGGTGTTAGAAAACCGACATGACAACGAATCTCAAAAATGACGTCGTGTACAAAAGTAGGCGTGAAAATGTCGTTTTTTTAAATTACTTAGACTTCTCCCTGAGAGCTAGAAAGATGATAGTAGCTAGCCAGGTGGACTTAAACAAAGTCCTACCACCAAGGCCACCAACCAAATTGTTACCTCGTAATCCTGTAATCTCTTAATAACTGTGATGGATTTCTTTGTAATACAGAAGCTATATAGGTACGAAGAAACGCGTACTTCGAGATGAAATGTATTTTATTATTTGTTCTATTGGTTATTACACCATTCATGTAGATCTAATTTAATTTGTGTGAATTTTATGTGCAGCATTATAACTACATTTAAGTATTTTAGTACATTGTAACATATAGTATACAGCAACACAATCTTAGATGTGTCGAAGCAAAGATGCAAACATCTGTACAAACTAGGAGGAAATGTCGCTATTGCGTCTTTGGATGTACACTGTACAATAAGTAGGTACACAAAGGTCTTTGTAGTGTGACTAAACTAAAGTCCTAATTGTTTTATTCCGTGCCAGCGCTAGTGTCACGGTTCTTGAGTGGTATCAGGATTAGCGACACGAAGCAAAGGGAACTTTTAAATCATTTTTCAAACTGCGTTTGACAATGGAGATTTTATCTCTTGATTTATTTTCATTCAAAAAGACGTTTATGAAATTTATTTCAGTAAAATTTTACAACTTATACAGTCAGCGTCTCGATACAATATGATATCATGAAACATAGCTCTAAGTAAGGGTTAAGTTTGAATTTAGAAGCTGAAAGGTTTAGAAATGTGCGAAAATTAAAAGGACAATGTAAGGGGTAAACCAAATTAAGATTAAATTTATTGGCAGCTTGATGCCGATAAAAATGTGTTGGTGTGTGTGTCTCTTACACCAGTTTAGGTTTCAAGTTATTCATCGTCTTAAAAAAACACCGCTCGTAATTATAACTTCATATAGTAGAGTTATATAATTAAGTATATCTACAATCATATGAATGACCTCTCCAGCTGTTCACAGGTTTGAATTCAGACTGCTATTAAAATACACAGCAGAAGTTTGGTAAATATCTATCAAGCAAGATAGTTCCAGTTCGGGACGAAGCTTAGTTTAGTCACGAGAACTTGCAGTAATTATAATGAATAGCTGGTTTTGGCAAAATATTAGTGTTTGCACAAGAATATCACAGATTTTCCTATTAATTTCAGACGGGTAAGCTGGCTTTAACTCTTACTTAGTTCATTATGAATGGAGCAGCTGCGCGAATAGAGGCTCGCAAGTTTTCCCGTAAATATGGACCAAATGGCCCCGGGATGATTCTTGTCACCTGTGCCTCGCTTCTGTGTGCGACATCCATTCACTATCACGCTCAAACCCACTTTACATATCACAACGTATTAAATACCTACAAAATATTTAAAAATCTTTCAATCGTGACGTTTAAATAGTTTTTGTTTCACGTATTCCAATCTGCGGTATCAATTAAGGCATTCGATTTTTTAACGGCAGACCGTCTAGGCTTCCTAAGACTTTGAATCTCTAACCCAGGCTTGGAGGAAATGTGATTGGCAAGCAGTTCGTTGCTGAATGTTTTTTTATTCAGCATCTTCTCTTTCCATTCAGTTCTTTCTAGTTTGAATTACACATTTTGTAAATAAAACCAAATCAGTAATTATGTTGAAACTGCGATCTCTAACCCGCCTGCCTGTTTGAAGATAAAGTCAGTAATTGGCAGGTCGTTTGGTGCAAAATATTTTTTGCTTTGAATCTTCCCTTTCCATAGAGTTCCTTTAAATTTAACTCCACTCTATGTATAAAACGCCATCAGTTAATATGTTCAAACATGCATCTAATTGCAGTTGGAAAGTATGTCTCCATCAACCACCAAGGCCGTGAGGTGTAACATACTTATGACTACGTTTAATTAAAACATGAAGTATTCAAAGACTGTAATAACGAGAGAGCAGAGTTATGGCCAATGTGCGCGAGTTTCACGAATAAGGGGCGACTCACTGCAGCAAGCGGAGCGATGCTATTTTTGAGCTGAAATTCTGAATAGAGTAAACTCGTGAGTTCTCTCTATCAACATGTGTATGTCCTAAACGGCAGTAGCCCCGTGATACTGCTATTGCTTTAAGTTTAAATATATCACTGCAACATTTGGATGAAACAT
Source organism: Venusia cambrica (assembly GCA_951394065.1). Taxonomy (NCBI): domain Eukaryota; kingdom Metazoa; phylum Arthropoda; class Insecta; order Lepidoptera; family Geometridae; genus Venusia; species Venusia cambrica. The sequence goes on from OX596056.1 coordinate 1,171,619, forward strand.
CAACAGATAGTTTGTGAGTCTGATTGAGAATTTGTTACATACCACACCGCCTACTGTACGACGCCTCTGAAGGCGTAAACGTACCCTGATTTTATAAATATAAAATGTGGGGTACGTAACTAAGATATAGTCGCCATTCGGATTTAGCAAAAGAGTCTTTAAATGCATGAATACGACATAGACCATCGGAAGTCACTATGCCATCATTCATTCATATTGCTACTTTTTGTAGAATTCGCTGTCGACTGCATCTCATCTATGTTTTTCGTTCATTCGCTGGAAAAACAACCTTATGGCCAAAGTGCTCAATTTTCGTGAATAACGGATGCAAACTCCAACTATTGGGTAACCGAGCGAATATATCACAAGTTTGGAAGTTTTAGTTAAATGATGTGAGTGGGTACTTTTTGGGCTACAAAGTTGCTATTTAAAGCCTACTAAGAATCGTGCTAACGTATAAATGTAAAATATTGTTTAGGCATTTGGCGTTTCTTCATAATAAAATCACTAAATGGATTGAGCTGGAAATTTGCATTATTATTGTTTAATTAATACGTAACGGGTGATGAGATTACAAAATGTCCAGTGAATTACTTCCAGCAATCATGTAACCAACTTCATGGTGTCGCATTTAGTAAAAAAAACACTCATCTTATTTCCCAAACGCGCCAAAAGAAGTATAACTTTAAAAAGTATTTAAGTATTCTATTCCGTAATCTAGTTCTCATATTAGATACAAGCTATTTCTCAGCTTGGGGTTAGATGGCTGGGCTGAATGTTTTACTCATTAATAGTGACAGGAAACTTCGGGGAGTCCCAAAGAGCCGCGTTTTGTCTATTAATTATTGTCACTTTGTAACGAAGTTTGTCACTAGCTGTCAGCACAAAATTTATATTATATGTTTATTCCCATCTCAAACTAACGAATTAAATACTACTGTCACCGGTTTATATTCTTCCTTGTTTAAAAATACCATGTACAGAGATATCAAGGTAGCTTGTTGCCCATATATTGTATGTAGTTTACAAGCCTCAAAACATTTTTATGCAAATCTTGAAGGATGTGTCCGAGTTTTAATTATACTGCATGACCAAGATGAAAGATACTATATTCGCGAAGACCTTGTTATAAATAATTCGTCAGACTGTTGAGGACCGTTAACCACCTCTGTGGTATAAGTGGTCCACCCATCGGTTTTTCAGATCCAGAGGTCCCGGGTTCGATCCCTAGGGGGAGCATTATTATGGTGGATTTGGTTGGTGGTAGGATTTAGTTTAAGTCCGCCTGGCTCGCTACCACCATCTTACCTAATCCTGTCGCCATAATAACAATTCTTAAAAATTGTTGTGTTTCGTTATTAAGACGTAAGATAGCCAGTTTCTCAGTTTGTTGAGGATTCCGGGTGAAGTGCGCTTCCAACTTCGGCCTTATGATATCTTGAAAATCAGGTGAGATGAAGGCCAAGCACATCGTACAATAAAAAATAAAAGATTCCGGGTGAGGTACTCCATTCTAATCATAACTTTACCAGGTGAGATGCAGGCCTAGCGCTTCCCCGTTGTTTCATAAAAAGAAACAAAATATCAGTTATTTTGATTCCAATAATTAGAAAACTAGAGCACTTCTTTGACGTGCATTTGCACCATACGGGCGGATATAGTATAATCGGGTAAAGAGCAGCCTATGTAATGCACAGTTTAGAACGACAGCTGAGCTGCATTTAAAGGAAAGAGCTAAGAGCATCCATCCTAATATCCAAATTAACTTGGATGATCTATAGGATTGGTTGAGATTAGGAAACTTCCTATGATTTGTTTGATCTTTTGGCATAAGAGGTAAATTAATCAGTATTTTAAACAAAAAGTAGCAAACTTATCGTAACAAAAACGAGAGTTGTAACTGCCGGACCTTTTGTAAGTCAGAACAAACTTCTAAGATAAAAAGGAATCAAACGAAAAAAGACAAAGTGAAAACAGAAACTCACTGGAATGGTCTTCAGTGTACAATCTAATAAAAAGTTGATGAGACTCCCTCACGCAGCTGGAATTTTAATCAATTTTGTGGCCAATAACTGGGGATGGCGGGCCCAACGGCGCATTCTTCGCAAATTACCGCCTTAAACGTTTGCTTTGATTATCCATCCATTGCTTCTGTAACTACATTTTTATATTACCTTATTGTATAGTAAAGTCTTTTTTTAAACTGATATCGATAAAAGAGCGTTACTGTTTTCTCTGTATGTTTGTCTTATTTCGATTTTCTAGTAGATAAGATAATATCTAGACTAATATAAAATGCTTACTGACTCACTGATAACAACGCATTAATATGTGCACCACCAACCACCTCTTTAGCCATGAAATCCTCTCCATCCAAAGGTTGTCTGGAAGAAATCGCTTCTTAGCGATAAGACCGCCCATTGTAAATTTATTTTTAAGTTATCCAGTTTTTATTTTTAAGGAGTGCAATAAAGTATTTTTCATTCATTTATTTCATTCAACGCACAGCCTAAACGGCTAATCGTAGAGACATGAAATTTGGAGGGCATGTTTGTCTTGGTATGTAAACGCCTGCTAAGAAAGGAATTTTGAAAATTCGCACCCTTGGGGTTCAAAATTCGGAGTAAAATATTGCATATCCCTGAAACCACAAATGAAAGGCACTTGAAAATTAGTATGTTGATTGCCCATAAGGAACATAATAAACAACAAAAAAATAGGGGGTTCCCATACATTAAACATTTTATAAATTGTTATTTTCGACCTGTAACAAAGTTGGTGTGTGTATATTTTATAGCGCCTTATTTTGTGGTAAATAAATAAATAAATGAATAAATAATAAAATCTGGCCAAACGTGAGTCGGACCGGCACCAATAATTCAAAAAGCCTGCATTTTTTTCTGGGAATTTGGGTCAGAACCCTCGGTGTGCATGTCTGCACACCATGTAGGAGCTAATCAGTCAAATTTATCCAGATATCCAACAAATATATACATTTATAATATAATACTTGCACCTATTTCAAAAAACCAATACGCGGGCGAAGTCACGAGCAAAAGCTAGTTATTCATATAATTTTACGTAAGGTATCCGATATCTGATAGTTTGTTAAATTTATCTTTAGGCCACTTTTCAGTGTCCTTGGTTAGTCTGGTTAAATTTCAGTGTCAGTAGTTAGACTGGTGTACGTTATCTGATTTTCAATATATATTTTTTTATCAATCCACAACCACTGTTTAGTGTCCCTAGCTAGTCTGATTATGTCCGTAGTTAGACTGGTGAACTTGGTCTGATGGGTTATTTTTTTAATCTTACCACAGCCACTGTTTAATGTCCCTAGTTTAATTATCCTAGTTATATTATCAGGTTTTATTAAACTATATTTTTTAGTAAACTGTCGTACAACAAACGTATTTTTTTTGTATTATTAAGTACATTTATTGCTCGAACATTTAGTAAATATGATTATGTATCAAAAAACTATTGGATTACATAGAATAAACATTAGTAAGATATGCTATATATAAATACCCGTTATTGTTGTTATATTCGTAATTATTTTTTGTTAAATTACTTCGGTACAACATGAAAATAATGGTATTCTATTAGTCGGGAAGGACGTTATCTGTCCATTCAACAGCTATTTTGGTAAACTATTCGACAGAATAGGTAAAGTTATAATAATTGCGTTTGTCAGCAACAACAAACACAAATAACTTTCAGCTAGCGAATGACTTACAGTGCTGAGTGTGAAAAAGTTCAAAATTAAGGAACCTCTTGCTTTTATTTATACCGAGAAGGCCATGGCAAAAAAATATTAGAAATATCGTGGTCTCGAGGCGTCCAACACTAGAAAGTCATTTGCGCCTTGAAAGAGTCTGTAGCCCGCAGGCACGCCGACTAATGAGTTCCACAACTATTTAGAAAGAGCTTTATTGCGGTTGCTACTTAGCAGCCAATATGATGTTTAATATTTTTCTTTAGAAGCGTGTTAATTAGTTTGCACGCTGGTTTACAGCTATAAAAAGGTTTAGAGCGGCTGAGAAATGCCAATTTTCTCATTTCTAAAGTTACGGGCGTAAAATAAAGATCTCAGTTGGCACTACTTACATACCCACTACTTATTTTATCCTGAGCTTTTGAATCAATGGATTAAGGGAGGGCTAATCTGTTTTTATGGTAGGACGGGGAAGCCCTTGGCCTTCATCTCACCTAGTTACTAGTTATGAAAAGGCCGAAGGTAGAGGTGCACTTCAGCCGGATTCCTCAACAGTCTGAGGAACAGGCTATCGTCCCTCTAAATACCGGAACACAACTATTTAGAATTGTTTTTACGGCGGCAGACTTATGTTAGATGGTGGTAGTCCTGCCATCAACCAAACCAAGCACAATATCGTAACCCCTGGGGATTGAACCCAGGGCCCTGGGATAACCCTGGATCTAATATGGGTGTCAAAACTAACATGAATTCGGTTTTTTTAGATATCAATGATTACTGTTACTAGCTGGTACTCCTAAAATTAAAAGCAACTGGTTATTACTCAAAATAAGACACGTTTATTCAGCACCAAAATACATTACTCTCCAACGCAGTACAATACTACTTAGTTTACTCCTGAATCACTAAACACTGTTTTCGCACTCAAATAGCACTCGATGTTATTTCGTTGTATCGTAAATGAATACTGTCCTGTTTCCGAGTCGCGCGGTATATATATATCCAACTCCATCGAATAATTTAGCAAGCGCTGGACTGATCACGCTACTAACTGTTGCGTAATCTGGGACTCTATTATTCTCAACGGTGATAAACAATCCTTTTGTGTTATTTGTAAACAAGTTGTTTTTGTCTTGTGTAGACCTGTGAAGGCCTGTGATGATTCTAGACCCTTCTGATTGGCGTAACAATACGGATTTGTTTAACTTTTTGTGTTTTACGACAAACGAATACCAATGTTGAAAATCCCTGAGTAAATCAATGTTGATCCAAAAGCTCCGAGTTCGCTTTCTCAATCGGACTTGTAAGCTTTCGTAGGATGAATTTACGATTCACAATGTTTGGATTAAAACATTGGTAACTTCATTTTATTGCAGACACAAGAGAAATAAAAATATATTTAACGAGAATGGCAAAGCCGAGCTTAACCCTCAGTTCTCAGCCAGAAACCTTTCGGAGCGAGTGATGATTTGTAAGACAAACGTAAAAACAAGAAGAGGTGCTACGCATTAGGTACCAGTCTTAAATATTTTTTCTCTCTATATGAAAGTCTACTCAGAAGAAATAGGAAAGTACAAATAATACAGAATAGACTGCCAGCTTTCATTTACTTGACTGACTGATAGATCTTATGGGGATCAAGTTGCGGATAAAAGTTTGTATGGGAATTCCTATAGGGCTTACGGTAGTACTTATTATTTTGCAGGCTCAAATAGCTCTCCAAAAACGAAATATGGTATCGATTCATTGAATGAATTAAATCAATGCATAATGTTTCAGATAAAAATAGTAATAGCCTTGTCCTATCAAAATCTGAGCCTCAAGCGAGATGTCCAATTTTTAGACATGCCTATGGGTATATTCGCCTGCTTCAGATTTGATGAATCAAACAAATGTTAGTCCTGGGTGGGCATCGAACCCAAAACAAGTTATCCACTTATTAATTCAGGCAAATGATTCGGAGGATTGAGAGATCAAACACCCGCACCGACTGGTTGTACCATGGACATGCTGAATGCAGATTTTTATTTTTATTGTACGACGGGGAGGTGTTTCGCCTCTCATCTCATCTGATTTTCAAGTTATGATAAGGCCGAAGATGGAAGCGCCTTTCACCCGGAATCCTCAACTATCTGAGGAACTGGCTATCTTAGAGGTAAGATAGCCAGTTCCTCAGATTGTTGAGTATTCCGGAACACAACAAAATAAGAATTGTTTCTACCACGAGCCAAACCAAGCACAATATTATACTCCCTTTAGGAATCGAACCCGGGACTTCTGGATCTGTCACCAGTGGGCGGACCACTAGACCACAGAGGAGGCTAAAAATGAATGCATGAATTACATTGAAATAACCACTGTTTTCCATTGTTGCAGGTTTTCCAAAGAACGGAAGTAGGTAACAAAGTGTAATTAGAATTGGTATCGAAAGTTTAGTGTCAGTAACGAGTAGTGAGTGGCAGGTGCTGGTGGTGTATTGTGGGGGGAAGGATGCGGCGCGCGGGGGGCGGGGGGTAGCATGAGTGCGCCAGCCCCGGCGGCCTGATGGCGCTAGTGCGCCGGATACTAGGCGACGCTCAGGTAAGCTACTACCTACTGTCTATAGTACTACCTATAGCGTGTCGTGGAGTCCGTGACGCGTGGGTTGGATGACCGATTATGTGTTTTTCAACCCAATCCGCGGGCGTCGATAAAGTCGACTAAGGGATCACATCATAACAAGGACAACAGTTAATTTTTGTGTGTTATCTAGCACCTTTACTATGATCATCAATCCATTTGCTAAGCCCTTGGCAAAAGGGTTGGTGATTGTAGTATTTTTGGCTTTTGGGTTGGTTTATGGCAAAACTTTTAGGCCTTTAGTTTAGGCCCTGTCAAACAGTTGACATTTATGATCAGTAGATGTAATGGTAAGGTGATCTTATTTGTGGTAATATTGACTATTTGGGATTGTTTTTGGTTACCCATGATACTTAGAGAGGGTTTACATAAATTTATTCTCGAAAAAACACACCAAGACACATACGTGAGAGTTCCTTGTGAAAGGGCTCGTCCGGGGAAGTACTACCACCATACACATTTCGGCCGCCAAGCAGCATGGCTGTGTTTCGATTTGAAGAGTATGGTTGCCGAGGAATAGCACACGGGGCTTAACAACTTTATACCTCTAATCTTTATACCTCATTGACGGGCGCAACGCAGTGCAGCGTAGGTCATGTTCTTTGTGGGTATGACCTACGCAATAAGGCTTTGTTACAGGCAAGAGTTCCACTAAACATCTGGTGGGCTGCTTGCATGTCGTAAAAACAATACAGAACATGTTATAGCTGGATAAATACCTGATACGGTAAATAAGTGATTACGTGTGTGTGATAGGTACAGCTATTATATAGAGGTATAACGCATGTAAAATGCAATTACTACTTCCAAATAATGTATTGAGCAGGTCTTTTCAAATGCTTTAAAAGGGTGAACATGTTAAAATGAAGGTAATTTATTGTTAAGTAGAGCAGACACAAGATACCTCAAACATTTCCGTAAAACATTTTAGTTAGTTCTGTAAGTTAAATATGCTTAAGTAAAGGACATTCAGTGGAGCATGTAATTTTCATAAAGCCGCTCATTATTTCTCATGATAGTCACACACGAAGCTAACTAGTCTCCAGTAACAACATTATCGCGTGTATCATTAGCATCCTAATTTGGTTGTTCGTGGAGCCCGAGGAGAGAATTATTATTGACATTTACAAGCCTCAAGGAAATGTAGGGAAAGCAAATTAGAGGTACACAGAGTATAAGGGTTGTCTTTATGATATACAAACATAATGTTTTGGTTCTTAGTATTATGGTCTGCACATTGAATCTTTCCTAACATATCATATAGAATTGTAAGTATGCTACCTTTTTCCTTGTGTTATGGTTTTGTACCTCTAATGGAAAAAGGAACCCTTATAGAATCACTTTGTTGTCCATCGGTATGGCTGTCTATCCAGACTCTATTTCTCAGGATCACGTAGAGGTATCAAGTTGAAATGTATATCAAATACTGGATTCCACGGTTTCTTTCAACTGTGTATGTAATTTCATAAGGGAATCAAAACCTTAAGGGTCATTTACGTGGTCCTTGAATCATGAAATTTGGCAAAATGCATTCATTCTTACAGCATTATAAAGGAAAAACTTGAATACCTTAATATCTAGAGAATGTAAAATATGTAGATTAATTAAGAGAAAGCAGCTGGAGACTTTATGAGCACCTTCTCCGTGGTACGTGGAAAAACCGCGGGTCCACATCAGGGCAGCTTTTGATCAACGGTAGACTCCCCCAAGTCTACCGCTGAAGCCCTTATCATGGGCAAGAAGGCCGAAAAGCCTTCGCCATCTTTCCCATCCTGCTCTCTGTCTGCCTGTGTTTTTAACCAAGCTCCAGAGGGATTAAAAAGTGACTGTTTTTAACTCTTATTGTCATGTCAGTTATCATTTTTGCAAAATTGAGGGCGACTACTAATTTAGATTTCTTTTATCATTATAAAATTTGTTTTATGAAATCTAAGGCGAAACTACGGAAGATGGTGGACGAGCAAGTATCAGTTGGAACCCGGGTGGAAGACACGGACTCCGAGGCAGCCGACCCTCTCATCACGCCAGCTACCTCCATCCTGGACCGCCCTGACTTCGACCCTCGGCCGGTCCCTCCCGAACGCCGGCTGCTCATCGGGACTTTAGATAAACCGAAGAACGGACCGCTGAATGGGGAGAAGGAGGCTACTCTGAATCGAGCTACGAGGTTGACTATTCGGAATGGGAAGGACAACCCTTTTATAGGTCAGTATTTCCTTAGAATGGTATCTCTCAAGCCCCTCGTACAAGTTTTTTTTTTACTGGTGATATTCAAGCGTTTAAAGTCAAGCGCGTAAACAAGTAAAGATGTGGCCTGAGATGGAGCACGCTTGCCTAAAAGGAACCTATTTCCTCTGGACTTGAAGACTCCAAGATTGTATTCATGCGGAAAAACAGACGAAGGCAAGGAATTCCATTCTTTACCTTATTCATGATAAAGGTAGAGGCGAAACGATGTGTTCTGCACAATGGAACAAGGTGTTAATGGAATGTTACAAGGTACGGGTTGTAGCCAGCCGTACGTCTGCTAGTCCGGTGGTTTTGGCTTCCTACTACGTACCGGTTATTTTAACCTGGTCCTGCTTTGAACTGGCTTATTTATTTTTAATTTACTTAGGGATAAATATATATTGCACACAAACATTTTAAGCATACAAAAATAAACAATAAAAAGTTGAGCTTAACCCTTAAAAGAGTTCTCTTCCAGCAAACCTAGGTAGATAAATAAACAAGATTAAATAGAAGGGAAACGTGTACAATATTAACAAATAACATACCTTCAAGTCCAGAGTTAATAGGTTCCTTTTAGGCAAGCGTGCTCCATCTTAGGCCACATCTTTACTTGTTTTACATGTAAGCTGGTTGGTCATACGCTTGACTATTATCAATAAAAAAAAACCTGACATAGGAATAAAACGAGAAACTACATTATATATATTTTTTTATATAACGACGGGAAGGTGGAAAGGCCGAAGGTAGAAGCGCACTTCACCCGGAATCCGTTAAAAACGAAGGAACTGGCTATCTTACCTCTAAATGCCGGAACATAACAATTTTTAAGAATTGTTGTTATGGCGACAGACATAGGTAAGATGGTAATAGATAGCCAGGCGGACTTAAGCGAAGTCCTACCACCAACCAAACCATGCACAGTATTGTACTCCCCATGGGGATCGATCCCGAGACCTCTTGATCTGGATAACGGTGGTCGAACCACTGGACCACGAAGACGGTTAATTAAGGCGGTTAGGTAAGTACTGTTAATGTAATAATTATCTTATAAACAAATAATATATCATCGTCATCATCAACCTATCGCAGTCCACTGCTGGACGTAGGTCTCTCCCAAGGTGCATATAATGTCAAATAATACATATATTATAAATATACTTACATACTTCTAATATACTTATACATACTTACAGTAGCAAGTTACAATAGTTCGATATTTTTATGTTTTAATATATACGGGGAACCATGCACAATATTGTACTTCTCTATGGATCGAACCCGGGACCTCTGAATCAGGCACCGTTGGGCAAACCACTAAACCAAACAGGTGCTTAAGCTTGGAGGTGTTTAATTTATATGTCGACTTTAAACTACAGTACAAAGTTTTTCTCTTCTAAAAGAGTTTAGCAGTGATGGTATCATTTAAACCTTAGATGGAATATATGTTTCCTGAAAAAAATAAAAAATAAATGCTTTTATCATAATGACTAGGTCACTAGTAGGTACTAAGTGGTATCAATATATCATCCTCTCCACATAAACACATAAACCGCCAACTCATCATCCACTTCCTCACAAACGTAAGCTCAAAGTAAATTATACGAAGTAACCCAGTTCACTTGACAAAATAAAATATTTCCCTTACGAAGATAAATAGGCCGTTCACAGGCGAGGTCGATCCTATCGGAAATCCATTCGTAGCGTGACTAGAATCAAATAGAATTTCGTGGCACATTTCACCCTCAAAGTAATCAAATAAATAATGTACTGAGAGCGCCGCGCTACTTCTGATTGGGAGGTACTTCTCAAGCATGCACTTAAATCATGGCGATGACGTTCCACTGACCAGTTGATCATATCGGTGTAGGTAACTAAATTATGTCATAAACAGCCCTGATTGTTATTATTTAATAAATCTGCTCGAGCAAACTTATGACGGTCAAAGTATAAATGTAACATGATTGTAACACATTAATTATAAATAATCTGAATTAAAATAATAGCTATGGCTCTTGACTTCTTTATGTCTTTATGTGATTAGGTAAAACGGTGGAACCACGACTCTATAATCAGATTATTGATATTAGAGGGACTAGGGTATTTGTTTTTTTTTTTTTGGTGAATAGTGGGACTAAGCTAGTCAGAACATAAGGCCGGTAGGTCAAAATTGATTGTACGGCGAGTCAAATATCATTAAAACAACACATGTGTCAGAGAAGTACCTCTGTAAATATTTACAGTCATCTGCCTGTTGAAATGAAAGCTCTGGAAGATGCGTCACTTAACAACAGTTAAGTGACGCATCTTCCATCTAGAGACATGTCTCGTTTCAGAGGAGTTCTATACTTTAAATGAATATTTCGAGAATAATAGTGGTTTTTTAATTAAGTTTCATCCTTGAAGTTTGATATATTTTTATTCTCTTCTGTTTTAAGCTTTTAGTAAGTAGTATTATAATTTATACTCCAAAATTGCATTTCCACATTACTATACAGATATACTGTTTTTTATAGACAACTTTTTATATAAGATTATGATATATAATACAGGACATAATTATACAGTGATAACCTCTTAATGTGTTCATTCGTTTGAGCAACAAATATATTCTAGTAAATGCAGCTTTGTCGCTCTCAATCCTTAAGCTTTAGTTGCGAAGAGTTATCTCACGAAACGCGTCACGTTGCATCGATATTGTTGCAGATGATGACAATAAAGAAAACCAGGCGAATGGGAAACTGGAATCGCCTGTAAAATGGAATCAAAACGGCAGCGACAGCGGCACGTACGCCGAAATCGGCACTGGAGGGAACAGTAATACTAGCGAGAGAAATATTCTGGACCCAGGAGACAGTTCAGAGGAGGAGGTTCCATTGCCAGATGCAACTTCACCTGGACGGAGTAGCGATGGCCCTGAACCTAGGGCCGATATCACGGCTTCTCTTGATGAAGGTACCTCTATCTTAACGATTATTTTAACTACAATCTGTTTATGGTTTTTGTAAAGAAATTGTAAAATATTTTCGGTTTACGTCGTATATGGGCAAAATTTATTGGTCGTATAACCTATATTCAACAAGCCTCACAGCTCAGTTAGTAGTAGCTCTGCCTTCTGCGCTGTAGGTTGTGGGTTCGATTCCCGCCCAGGACAAACATTTATTTGATGAATGTAGATGTTTGTTCTGTGTTTGGGTGTTGTATTGTATGATAAGTATGTATTTACAAAAAAAAAGTATTTATGTATTCTATCCGTAATCTAGTTCCCATATTACAAGCTATGCTTAGTTTGGGACTAGATTGCGCTGTGTGAAATTAGTGTGAAATATTTTATTTATTTAATATTTATATGTCACGACCAATATCAAATATTCCATTTTATATCATAAAATAATATAAATAGTGATTTAGAAAACATTACACGACACTTTATCGATAAATCGATAAAGCTCAGAAGATAATAAAAGTTTATTGTAAGATTTATGGGGTCGGGACAATTATTGTTTGTCAAAAGCAATAAAACAAATAAATCTAGTAGTCAAAGTTGCTTGGTTTGTTTTTATCATAAGCCTGCGCACATTATAAAGTTCAGGGCCACGGTTCACAATCGTGCAATCAGGTAGGTAGGTATGTAGGTATATCTATACAACAATACATATACATAGGTATGTCTATACAACAATAGTTTAGAAAAGTCAATAATTATGCATTTAGTGTCTCACTAAATGCATTCTTATTAAAGCGTAAAAGTGTAGCGTTTTTCCAGCCTGTACGTATGTGCTATGCTGCAACATCTTGTAATGTATTTATAGTGACAATCGTAGAACACGTAGACGATGTCTGTTATCCAGAAGATAATAGTTCACAACTAGTCGACGGCATGTTTGTGTTGTTGATGAACTAACTTTGTTGTTCGGGATTCTTCATAAATGTTTTGACGCGAATTCGAGAGCGCTGAAAGTTTGAAGCCTTGTTAAGTCGTCTATTGACAATGTTTTATCCAACATGTTTTGGCTAGATCAATAACAAGATCAAGATAAAGTAGCGACAACTACGATATCATTTCTCATATCCAATAATCTTAATAAACTTAACAAGATACCTTTCAGCTACTGAACTTTCTTAGTTCAATGATTATCTGCAAAGAATATACATAGCAAAAAAATACAAGTGCATTGAGATAGTCGGAGCATCCATAACATAGAATCTCGTTCAAGCAGAATCCTCTCCGCTAATGAGCTTCCAGCCTTGGGGGAATAAGCTCATTTACCAACTAACTGCACACCCAACTTTGCAAGAAAGAAACTTTTCGCATGATGTTGCAATCTGTCATTGAACACCACTCCCACCTTTTAATTAGCGACTCATTAAAACTACTGTTTCTCTCAGTGCTTTTTGTACTAAAAAGTAGCGTACAACTCCAAAAAGTCCTCCATTTGCTGCAAGTTTAACCATTCAGAAAATAGCTCTCAAAAGCACGCCATGTTTCATAACAGTGACTTGTTAAAGCTAGTCGAATAATAGGATCATAGCGAAATCGTCTGGCGTCGCATAATTTATGTCTATCGCGACCGTTACCTCCAGTAACAATGACCGCGGACAAATTTGTCAACTCATTTGAAGCCAATGTTTTAGCTTATTGTTTCTGGATCTTATTGCTCACGAGATTTGCTAATATTGCCATCGGAGTTTCCTTTATCCATGTGTACTATTGTAGTAAATAGCCGTAATCCGGGAACAATTACACAGTAAGCAAGAAGCCCGTATATCGGAGTGATTACGCTTCGCGATGGCACCATGTAGCAGCCGTCGGGGAAACCTGCGGCCGCGTGACGCGAGTACGTTATAGCAATCGATTTGTCTGGACCGTAGTGGGTTTCGTGACTCGGCCAACTTTAGCGTTACTACACCGCTTACATCGCCATAACCTATTCCATTTATACGGTGCCGTACTTTGCTGAACATTTCATATTATAGGACAGCTAATAATGAGGGTTGACGTGAGCCCTTGAATGCTAACAAGGACAAACTTCGCGGAAGTAAAGCCATTAACAAGAGAATGGTAGAAGTAAACAAATTGTGAATTAGCTTGCCGAGTTGAAATAAATTTATGGGCGTGCTCGCCTTTTGAGGGGGATGTCATTTATTTTTGTTTCGTTGACTTGAAAAGTAATTTGTCTTCGAGAGGGAATGTTTTTGAAGGTAGGTTTTATAAACATGTGTGTTTGTCAGAAGCGGCGTCGCCAGGCGGTAGGTCTGATCGCTCAAGAGCGGAAGACGTCCCAGCTTCCCCCGGGATGCTGACCGCGGCACAACTAGCCCGAAGGCTCAGGATGGAGAATGAACGATTACAGGTAACAACACAAAATGAAACCATGAGTTCACAAATTATAGTCTTATTTCTGATTTTTACCTATGGTTTCTATTTAACTAGATTACCTTTTAGCACCTGCTGAACTAGTTTACTCTCTCGTAATATCACCTACTACATTTTTATGATTGAAACACTTAACATAAAATGAGGACAAAAGTTGTAAAAGAACCTTGAAATTATTTTAAACACAGACAGAGTCTATCGAACCTTATTTGGCAAATTTTATAGAGATAATTACGTTTTAAAAACTAAAAAGAAAACCGACTTTAATGAAGAATATGATACAATTTCGTTTACCTGAATGACGTATTATTCCAATTATTTTGGTGACAGATGGATGGACAGACAGACAGACAGACGCGTGATATGGGGTCCGTGTTTTCTTTACTTTTGAGGTAATACACCCAAATCGCTTCAAATCAAATCTATAATATTTGAAGAGTTCCCTCGATTTCTCCAGGATCCCATCATCAGATCCTGACCTGATGACAATGAGACTACCAGTGAAGTACCTTTCAAACCAAAAAATAATTTTCGAAATCGGTGTAGGCGTCTTTGAGTAATGGAACATACGTAAAAAAAACCAGTGTCTTGGACACGCTTCCGTCTGGTACTGGTCTAAAATAGTTGAGTTACCTATCGACCGTTTGTAACGATTCTAGGTAATCCGACATGCTTCCTTTGTACGTAGTTAGTTTAATTGTAAAAAACATTTTTATTTTTTGTGAATATATATTTATACAGACCTGAGAGATACTTTAAATAACATTAAAGTTACATCCTGAAATACCTGTAACATATTTTCCTTCGGCTTTTCCACTAAAATAAACTTCACATATAGTTAGCCGATAGGTATTTCTAACGTAGTAATACTGGTTCGGCCGGATACGCTTAAGTTCATCCAATAAATGATCGTAAATATTACTCGATGGCTTTCTGTTAAATTGGGTTTATAAAGGACTTATTGGGTCATTCGTATCCGATATGTTTACGAGAGCGCGTACATCATCATTTGATGGGTTTATGTTGTGAGCATAACTGAACCATACTCACAAAAAGCCGAGTTACGGTTGATTTGGTAATATCGTTTCAATCACATGTTTTTGACCACGACTTGGCTTTTCCGTACCCCCGTGTTGGGTTCCGTACCCATAGGGTTTCGACGGGACTCTATCACTAAGCTTTCGCTATCCGTCCATCCGCCTGTCTATCTCTACGTCTGTCTTTGTATCTCATGTACCGTAATAGGTAGACAGTTGAATTTTTCACAATGTGTATTTTTATTGCCACTATAACAACAAAAATACAATTTAAATTAAAGAGATCTCAGAGAGAAGAGGTTTTTCATTGTCATCCCATGGGAATCTCGAACAGTTCATTGTTCTTCCCGGAACAAACAATTGCGTGATCAATATAGGTAGATGTTTTTTTCTGTTTTTGGATGTTGTATTGTATGATATGTATGTATAAACCCAAAAATGTATACGAGAATGTTATCCGCAATCTAGTTCCCATATTACAAGCTTTTTTAAATTTGGAGTTAGATGGCGCTGTGTGCAATTATTGTCCTGAATAGATGTTATTCTTCGTAGTGATCACATGATCCAAGTAATACTAATCTGACTCCTCTATACTTTTAGTTTATTATGTGCGTTAATTGCGTTTCAACTTTTTATTAGAAAAGTAAAAACAAATAATACAACAAACACCTTTAAATTTACGATGCAATGCGTATATTTATTGCATATGGAATATTTATCTGCAAAGTGGATTGTGTTACATCATTTGCTGACTCTATCACCATTTTATACAAAAGACATAAACAAGAACTCCGTTTCTTTCTTTTTATATTATTGAAACTAAAATAAGCTCAATACGTAATTGTTTATCACCAATTGAAATTACAATAATAATGAGTTAGATTGATTCACCTAATCATCGAGCAAAATCTAATAGAATAAGAATATTCCTCATAATACAATACTCAGACAAACTAGGAAGGAGCTCTAAAACCAGTAGTAGTAGAAGTGATTGACAACTGTTTTCTGCAGGCGGAACTGACTCGCGTCCGAAGACTGCTGGTGACAGCAGCAGAACGAGGAGAAGCTGGTACGACACTGATAGAAAGAGCTAAAGGAGAAGAAGAAGACACAACTCCACTGGACCCCCAACAACTTGAAAAGGAGCTGCTTCTCGCCCGAGAAGCTGTAAACTGTAAGTACTCGAAAGTAATTTACAATGTCTTTATAGCTGTAATTCACCCTAGTTACACCTTAACGACTTTCAGTAACAAAAACAGGGATGTTTTTGGAGAAATTATTACATTGTCATTTACGAGCCTCACAACTCAATTGGTTGTAGCTCTATTTTCTGCGCTGTAGGTATTGTGGGTTCGATTCCCACCCGGGATAAACATTTTTGTACTGTGAAACACCCTAATGTTATTGTATCATGAGTATGTTTTTACAAAAAAAATGTTTGTTCATATTTGACGTAATCTTGTTCCTGTAATGTAGTATATAACAAGCTTTGTTTCGCTTGGGTTGGTTGTTTTGTTTTTTTTTTTAGATTTTCAATTTCTTTTAAAAAAAATTGCAATCCTTATACGAATTTTTTTCCCTATGAAAATTTATCTCTAGTCCTAGAGACATGCCGGTTTGTCATGCTTCACGATGTCACCTTCACCGACAGAGCACGTGCATGTCTCTAGGATCAAAAATCTGAATGGCACGTGACTCTGGCTAGTATTCCGCTTAGCGGCTTGTAATCTGTCATACACTAGCTACTTGAAAACTTAGGGCATGAGCCGAACGAACATTTGGTGTGACTACCCCGTACCTTGAGTATTGATCAGAGGTGAATCCTCGAAAGGAAAAAGCCATGAGTCTGTTACTGTGTATGTATTGATTATATTAGCTTAAATAAATAATGCCAACCTACGTTCATAATGGTCTATTCTAAATCAGTGCACAGTATCATAATGAGAGAGATTGATTAAGCTGATGGTCGGTGGGGATAATAGGACACAACGTAAATGAGCGGCGTTTATCTGCATATAACACACTGTGTTTATGATAAAGCCTGTTTGGTATTCACAACACACTTTATCGCTAATGAAACGCGTGTGACTTTGGCGAGGAGGCTTTTGTACACAAGCCCCTAGGATGATTACATTTCTTAGGCCGCGGCTGTATTGCAAGATAGAGAAGTACTGCAGCTCGTTTATCTAAAAACAAACAACGAAGTTGCACTACGGGACTGGCCGCACTGGCCTGACAACTTTTTGTGGAAAATAGCTATATACATATTTTATTATTATTTAATAAATAATAATAAAAAAAATAAATGTATAAATACAGATATTTTATCTTATTATCTGTGTTTGGGTGTTATCATATAAATATTAAATAAATAAATATTACAGGACATTATTTTTACACAGCGCCATCTAGCCCCAAACTAAGCATAGCTTGTAATATGGGAACTAGATTACGTTTAGAATAATTAAATACTTTTTGTAAATACATACGTACTATATGATACAACACCCAAACACAGAACAAACATCTATATTCATCACACAATTTTTTGTCCTGGGTGGGAATGGAACCCACAGCCTACAACGCCGAAGGCAGAGTTACTGCCAACTGAGCTATGAGGCTTGTCATTTAGTATGTATGTATTTACAAAAAAGTATTTAAGTATTCTATCCGTAATCTAGTTCCCATATTACAAGCTATGCTTAGTTTGGGGCTAGATGACGCTGTGTAAAATTAATGTCCTGTAATATTTATTTTATTTATTATGTTTAAATAAATATATAAATCAACAGTAAATTGGTACCTAAGCTAGGTACTTATAGCGCGACGACAGGGTCCGTAATTGTCGTAATAATATCCATTTACAGGTACTATACAAGTTATTTTTTATTGAATATGACTAGGAAAGTATTTCTGAAAATTTTAGGAAATGAAATAGGGGTAAAACTTAATATATTTGCTTATACTTTATTGGACACACACTTAAAAATAATGATACAAATTATGAAGACTTAAAATTAAAAAGTATGGCAATGGCGAGCTTAACCCTAATAAGAGTTTTCTTCCAGCAAACCTAGTCAGTTCTTTAATGTAAGAAACGTGGAAACGTTCAGCTTCTGTTCATAAACAAACGTGTATGGTACAAAAATAATGAAAAATTTTAGGTTAGGAGGTGAAAGTTTGTAAACAATAGAATTCTTGTGAAACACATGGAATTTAGTGTTTGCTTGATTGGTGCATTCGTTTATATATCAAAATGATTCCTATCATCGTTCGTGGAAAATACCCATTAAAGTAATTACATTAGATAAACAATTATATAGTAAGCAATAGTCAAAACTTCTATTTATCTAATTATTTACTGTAACATTGTTTATTTTTTTCAAGCATACCATTTGTGATAGCGTTTCTGGGTACCCGCCTCTGTGGTCTAGTGGTTCAACCCTTCGATTTCAGATCCAGTGGTCCTGGGTTCGATCCCCAGTGGGAGCAATATTGTGCTTGGTTTGGTTGGTGGTAGGATTTGGTTTACCCTTGCCTGGCTAGCTACCACCATCTTACCTAATTCTGTCGCCATAACAATAATTCTAAATATTCTTATGTTCCGGCATTTAGAGGTAAGATAGCCAGTTCCTCAGCTTGTTTAGGATTCCGGGTGAAGTTCGCCTCCACCTACGGCCTTATCTTAACTTGTAACCAGGTGAGATGAAGGCCAAGCGCTTCCCCGACGTACAATAAAAAATAAAATACAATAAGCCCCTTAGAGGGAACAAAATTAGGAGTGATAATCATCATCATCATGCTCAAAGTAGGTAGCCATTTTTGAAGATGTCAATTTTTTTAAAGACGACATAGGTCTCTCCTAAGTTTACCACTGAGCCCCAGAGTTTAGTGCTTACTTTATTTTAAAATGCCTAATACGGTAAAATCAGGTATTTGAGAAGTCGGGTTATACCTGAGATCTTGCCGATGGGAAATCCCACCGGGTACGTGGCTTGTAATAACAATAAATCTAACCGCTAAGCTCAATCCTCCCGGAAAATTACCTCGCATCATAATTTGTAAGTTATGCTCGCTTCTTTACACAATAATCCAAAGGACTCCGGGAAAGTGGCCAATTTGTGGAGCGCTGTCCATGATATGGGAGAGGCGTGCACTAAGCCGACATTTTGATAAACTATACTCATAATATTCGGGATACCTGGTGCCCTGAGCCAGATCGGTAAACGGGTCACGTATTCATGGTGTGGAGCTGTAGCATTCCTGCCATATTGGCTAATGACATTGCCCTGACGAACGTTAGAATCTGTGAGACATCTTTGCGCATATGTGTGTGTTTTGCCTCTTATTTACCCTTCGAGTTTCGAGGAAATAAAACAAACATTAACCTCTGTTTACGATTAAGTATGTAGCCAAAGTGCTTTTCCTGTTTCATGATAAGTAAAGCGTAGTCACTTAAGCATGTTACTGCTTTAGTTTACATTTGAATTTTGCTAGCTCAGCAAACATTCTGCAGTCTAGCATAGAGAATAATAAAAAAACCTTTACGAACTTAAATTTAGCTGAGCATTTTATTTCCACGAAAAGTTTTTCGTCTATCACGTTTTATCTCTATTTTCTGGTAAAAATAACTGCTTATATGCTAAAATGTACTCATACAGACCTACCGTTGAACAAAACATATACGTTTGGCGGCGCTATAAAGCGTGTGTTGTTTTATTCATACCCAATAACTCCACTGTATCACGTCGCGCTCTACTATTTTAATAGACGAACATGTGATCTACTATTAAATACCCATCTTCATACCTTGCCTTCATGTAAAGTGTTTTTGTAATTCTTACAGTAACATAGTTATGTGGGTGGATTTACACTGCTCTTACTAGTGTCAGTCTCCATTCTTCCGTTACATGAGTATCTTTACCCCTGTTATTCTCTTACCCTACATAACCTAGTTTTTCTTATGAGGGTTGAGTTCAAGCAAAATATGTATAGTCATTGTAATCAACAAGATAATACTGCTATTATAATTTGCTTACTTCAGCCATAAGTCACTTACTGAACACGTAAGCCTAGTATACTAAGCTTTATTGATATTAAACCTGTTTAGTACCTAAAGGCTCAACGATAAGCCTAAGTAAGTTGTTCTGAGGATTACCAGCATGCTATCGAGAGTCGGATCTCACTAACCGTAGGCGTTCTACGGTCTAACACTCTAAGCGAATTGAGCGTTGCACGCAGATCTAGGTAATACCGCCATGCTCAATTAGCATCGATCAAAGGCGTCCTGTGCATATAGGCGACCAACGATGCAGCGTGGCACGCCTTGCATTAGCTAATGAGGCCTTTGTACTAGATACCCTGAATAGAACGTCATTTGTGTTATCAAAAAAATTCCCAGATAACTTTTCAAACACCATCAATACAGACAAAGTGGGTTAACAAATAATACCGCTTTATTTAAGCTACTGCAGTGGTTGTGTCAATGTGGAATAAAATGAATATTTTTGTTCGTTGTTTTCTTACCTCACATAAATATCACAAATTATTTTCAACTATTCATTTTTAAACACGGTTTTTACTCACGAATACGATAGAAAATGTACTTACAAACTCTTATTTAACAAGAGAGAATATATGCAGTATTTATTTGTATAGAAACTCTTGATACCCAAAGACTCCCGAAAAACTCAGAAAACCGTGATATTGCGTAGAATTACTACCAAATTGAGGTTGTTATTGCAAAGCAGCCTGCGTCGATATCGGAAAACATTTCAAAGCGGGATCCTAGCAATGTTTTATTTTCCTTCGAATCAAATGCACATTTGTCCGAATCGAAAGGATCTGCATAGAAAGTAGAACGACAAAGGCCTCCAAAGCAAGCAACATACGCTCAAGGAACACGGATCGGTCGGGATCAAAGCCGCTCACTTTAGTATTCACATTTGTAGACAGAAACTACATAAATCTACTGCGAATCGTTTATGTACGTTTATGTCGTTTATGTATCTAAGGCTACTTACACAACTTTTCCACCGGTCAGTCTGAATATAACAACATAAATAAATAAATCATTATTTGAGGACATTAATTTTACACAGCGCCATCGAGTCCAAAACTAAGCAAAGCTTGTGACATGGGAGCTAGATTACGGATATAATAGTTAAATACTTATTTTTTTTGTAATTACGTAAATACATGATTGTTATCCAATACAGCACCCAAACACAGAATATATATTAATCACAGAAATGTTTGTCCTGGGTGGGAATCGAACCCACAATCTACAGCACAGAAGGCAGAGCTACTCCCAACTGAGTTGTGAAGCTTGTTACATCACTAATCATTTTTACTTCAGCTTTGAAAGCGGATAAGAAGCGGTTGAAAGCTGAGAAATTCGATTTGCTCAGTCAAATGAAGCAACTCTACGCGACCCTTGAGGATAAAGAAAAGGAACTGCGCGATTTTATCAGGAACTATGAACAGGTACTAACTTAAGTTATAATACCTACTTTACGACGCAAAGTTCAAAGATCGCAAAGATACTTCAGACATTCATATAATGAATATAATATAAAAATGTACTATACTATAAAAATAAGGTTTCTGTTTCAGTAAATAATGTGTTTATTACAATAGTAACCCCAGACAGTATCGCCACTTCATCTCTGTCAAATGTTTTTATGACCACATAAAGTCACTACTTTATATCACGCAGGGTTACAGACCATAATTATCTGTATCGGTGACAGGAAATGACTCCGCGAAACTCATACGGAGCGTTGTAAATAACTTTCAGCCCGGGTAAAGTAGGATCTAGTTACTTCCCCATTGGGAACATTTTGGGGGACTTATCTGATGGAATCCTTAATTTTAAGAAAACAGGCTTGTTTGGATTTTTATTATAAAAAAATATAAAAAAACATCAAGGTTTTACAATATCTTAGGTTTATTTTCTGTATAAAGCACATGGCCTTTTTGTAGACCTACTAATAAGGTTTTAATGCATACCGTATTTTGACATCAGTTGTCTTGTACCACGCTCATGTGTGAATTAAGTTAGAGCCATACTACTTTGCTTGCTACAATAATAACTACTACAATACTAAAACAATACCAAAGCTTTTGTTAAGCTTTTATGATATGGTAGTACCCAATACTTTCTCGTTAATACTTTGGTTGAAAACGCAGAAGGTGATTGCTGACACTAACCTGGTAGTTTTAATGAGTTCGTTAGCGTCTGACTACTAAGTAATGAGCTATTAAAATGTTATACAACCTCGTTTAATACCGGCACACTTTCAAAGCCGTAAAGGACATTACGTCATACTTTGTCCAAGTTTCAAACCACGATATTTATACCTGCTGTTTAAAAGGGCACGATAGACATAGGATAGGATAGGTCGGTACAACTACGTATGCAAAGATGAATTCGCTATCTATAATAATAGAAACTAAAAAATTGTTTCGATATTATAACATTAATATCGAAACAATTTTTGAGTTTATATTATTATAAGCAATTTTAACCATAATATACTAAACTTATAAGAAAAGGTAAATAATACTTGTGTGGTTGCGATTCTGAACAGCTAGGATTTGATGTTTCAAAATGATCGGAATTGCTTGTTCAATTTGAATTGCTGATGCTTTTTCGCTAGTTTTTTTCCTGATTTTTATGAATTCCTACTTATATTCTATATATACTTATACTCTACGGGACTGTTAGCTTTGGTTTTTGGTTTACATTAAGAAGAATGGTGTTAAGTAATTAAGCATTATTTTCTTCATCACGACCTGTCCGTTTATGGGCAATGATAATCTCTATCTCCATGGATATATGAGAAGGGACCGATGGGAATTACGCAAAAGCGGATGGAAAAAACTGGATGTATGTATGATGTATATCTGATGTAGCTTCAAGAATGACAAATTGGATATGTAATTCTTAAACATAAATAAGATTTCGGACATCTGCGGGAGCTTTAGACCCAATATTCCTTGATTTAAACTTGATATTTTTTCATAAGCATTTCATCATGAGATGAAAACTTTACTATCACTTTGTACCGATTTCAATCCAAAACTAATTAATCATTACAGCAGTAGTATTTTCCCTTGATCTGATGACAT
The DNA here is from genome assembly GCA_951394065.1 of Venusia cambrica. Classification (NCBI taxonomy): domain Eukaryota; kingdom Metazoa; phylum Arthropoda; class Insecta; order Lepidoptera; family Geometridae; genus Venusia; species Venusia cambrica. Next base: position 1,194,732 of record OX596056.1, read on the forward strand.
ACCTTTCGCTATTTCTGAGGTAAATTTAATCCAGTCGTCGAGTCCACTTACCAAAACCTAATAGAGATACGTTAAACGGGGAAAAATATGGAAACATACCGGAAGTTACATTATATCGATAAGTGTCAATACAATTCTATTCATATCCGAAAAACATCGCTGTTTTATGCGTTATTAATGTAACGTGTTCTATTTTTATTATGAACTGTATGTTTAACAAATAAAATTAAAATAAAATAAATACCTACGTAGAGTGCCACGAACGTGCTACGGGGCTCTACGAATATTTACTTGGTGAAAACCAAAGACTCAAACAAAGCGGAAACTGAACTTCACAGCTCAAGATCGCATAATAGTTTCTTCATTCTTTTTTGTGAAGTGTGAATTTATGAAGTTTCTTTATTTGGTGTGGGTCTTGATTATGAGGCTTGCCTGTGGATTGGGCGAGGTCTTCCATGGAGCCAGCCTTTCCAGATGTTGCTTATATAGGCACTGGCACTCCTGGGCATCGATGGAAAACAGCAAAGTGCGTGCCGCTGGACTTTGGTAGGTGGTGTTCACACTACCAGCAACAGTATTATTCAGCCGTAACCATTGAATGTATTGCCCGGTGTAGAAGATTCTCAAACTGGTTTCAGAAAACTGCTTATATGTATATGTCTTAAGTTACCAACTCGATTACAATATTAGTGATACGTATTTATTTTGTGTAGATGCGTTCAAGAGGTGGGGCATCCTCTGCCCTAGGAGCTGAAAGGGCAGAGCGCGAACGTGAGAGAGCTGCATTACTCCGTCATGCGAGAGACGAGGCCGAGAGATCGTTGCAGCTAGCAGCCGCTCTCAGTGCCAGAGACACGCAGTTGAGGCATGCTCGGGAGCAGCTGTTTGAGGTGAGTTATATTTCAAAGCCGGGTACTGATTATGTGTTAACAATAAACGTGATGGACGCAAACATCTACTCAGATTAAATATTAAATTAAATATTACAGGACATTAATTTCACTCAGCGCCAACTTGTCCCAAACTAAGCATAGCTTGTTATATGGGAACTAGATTACGGATAGAATACTTAAATACTTTTTTTGTTGTAAATACATACTTATCATACAATACAACACCCAAACACAGAACAAACATCTATATTAATCATATAAATGTTTGTCCTGGGTGGGAATCGAACCCACAACCTACAGCGCAGAAGGCAGAGCTACTACCAACTGAGCTGTAAGGCTTGTTGCGTTATGGGTATGATTTGTATGATGCTCTGTTTGCGTTAGCTGTGAGCTGCCTCCTAGTTTTATAACAAATTTGTATTTGAATATGACTTGTATTTTTTCTAAATGGACAACAAATAACATCGGTACTGGGGAGTGAAAATCAATGAAACTCCTCAGGATAATTCAGAATGTAATATACTTAATCGAATTGCTCATATATCATATATAAGAGTAGCAGAAGCCCCTAGTGAAAGGGCTCGTCCGGAGAATTACTACCACCATACTTATTTCAGCCGCCAAGCAGCATACCTCGCAGGCCATCAGAGTGATTCAGAATAAATACTTGTTGCGCCGAAATTGACACGTCAACTGGAGTAAATAGAGACATCAACTATGAGAGCATATATCGATCATAGAGAACTGTTGATGAACAGTTTGTTGAAGTGCTTTCGAAACAATATCAAACGACAACAAACTAAAGGGACGTATTCTGTTATGATGAAGTACGATCGAGCTGCCTCTGAGCCAAAATACAACACGAACCATATCAAATTAAAACTACTTATGACTTATTATGATCCTTAAAGCTTATAAAGGTAATGTTCAGGGACGATCTGGATAAGAACTGCCCAGAACAAAAGGGATTGGCAAATATAAGACGACAATGCATGATCATGCTCAATAGATATAAAATAGCCACTTTTTGCATTGATTTCTAACGTTAAGTGGGCAATAACAATATATATAACTTCTTCGTGACATTTTGTAAGGAGTTTTTAGGGACAGTGGTGAGAATAGGCTTCTCTTACCAGACTTTTGACCGACCTTATCATCGTAGACCTTTAAAGTAGAGTTCCTCGTAAGCCGTGGGCATGAAGCGAACGTGGTAATTTAGACGTGCCACTAACTCCTCATAAGATCAACATTCTGAGTAGTGATCAGAGGTGAATCCTCGAAGGGGAAAAGTGATTTTATTACTTTTATATAAGTTCCTACCCTGAAACGTGTCGATTGTTGACAGATAGAACTACGATAAATTTCTTTATCATGAGATCCAACCAAGATCGAAACCAGATTTTAATACAAATGTAATGTAAACAGAATAAGCCTGTACCCACACCCACTAGCGATGGCATGATGAATGCGCTGTCCGATCTCCCTACGTCCTACATACCCACCACTCTATCAATCACTCGTGTTAATCACAATTTCAAATGGCTCCTTTCGCTCGCTTTTGGTATTGATTTGTAAATCAATATTCTGTAGAGTGAATCAAAGCGAATGTTTATTTATCGGCGTATGCAGATTACATATCAATTTCGAAATGCAATATTTCAGAGCTTGGTCAACTTTGTGTGTCAACATCTAATCGTAAGGGTATTACGTATTTCAAATAACTTCATTAACTTTATGTAATAATTTATTGTACACATAAAATATTAACATAAAAAAGTATAATGCATGGCATGTACAGAGACGGGCTCCCTGTGAAGTTTTCTTCCAGCAAACCTTTGATATGGGAGAGGCGATTCAATTTACGGGCGGATGAAGCGTACACAAATATGTATATAACCTTAACATCAAATAAATAAAAGGAAATATAGTCACGTAAACCTATATACTTACAATATATTACACAAAATAGATAAAACAATACAATAATTTGAATAAATTGTCAGAAACAAAAATATCTAGTGGATTGTCTACAAAACTAATGGATAACCCAGTCGATCGTTGTCACCATCAGATTGTAACGTGGCCAGAATACTGGCGGCATTACCACGTTGGATCGCAATAATCACCCGCTAAGTAAATTACAGTCCAGCATTCTGGTCAAGTGAAAAATATTTTAGCCTCTCGGCTAAATCCTTATGATGAATATCCTGGTCCCCAAGACCCAAGAGTTTCTACTGCAAATGGCTCAAATATATACCTCTTGTCTAGAAGCGCATATTTGCGCCTTTGAAGGAACTCAACTGATGTTGCCGCGGAACCAGTCTGCACGGAAGTTTTTGCGATATGGGACGCAAGTAGCATCCCAAACAAGCGGCCGTCCTCACTATCAGGGTCAGCCTTCGTCACGCATGAGTCTATTCGGCTCTAGGACTGTAGTAACGTTAGCTGGTAATGGCCCGACGGTTGATGTCATTGATGGTATAACGGGGTACATGTCCGGCCCTCCTGGCGCATAATAGCGCGTGGTGACCAATACGATCGACGGTCTCAACACATTGGCAGCGATGAGCCACTTGGCTAGGAGTACCTAATCTGGGGGATATAGCCACCCGGAAAGTATTGTTGTCTAAAATTGTACCTATATTTTTGATGGCAATGCGTGTAGCGAAAGCCCTGACTTCCACTCCGACTAGTTAACTCATTAAAATTATTGTTATTGTAATCTATAAATCCATAAACATAAGCATATTGCATAGAATGAATAAATTTCTGGTCATATTTATTATTACATTCAATAAAATGATACAATACCTGCACTACTTTTATAGAATGATAAAATACACATAATTAAATGTATACATATCTACTTATAAAACCATAGTTATACTAATAAATTTTAAAATTTTATATAGTGGTATAAAGTGTAAATACACAGTAATCAAACAAATTGATAGCGTGTGTGGGTTATTATTAGGAGTAGATAAACATTGACAACAACATCAACGTGAATTCGTATCCAATATTTGTCTCTACCAACAGCCACTCTCATTATCCGTAAAAGGCCTATTTATACCACAAATGTCCACAAACACATTTTTAATCAGGTATCATTTCAGCGTTCGACCACAGCCGTTCGATCTCATTAGGTCCGTACGTTGAAACGGCATTCGAGAGGTCAAACCCTGTTCAAATTAAATCACCAATCGAAATTAATTGAGGCATAAAACTGGGGTGGATTGCGGGCTTCGGACACGTTGCCGGTTGTAATGTTAAGGGCTTCTGACCGTCTGAATTATAAATGGACGATATGGTACCGGCTCTCTACGGTTATTACTCAACTTACATTGTTTCGACTTATTTGCCTTTAACATTTGGTTAGGACGGAACCCATCAAACGTTTCTTCGGGCTAAATAAGATTGTATTTCCCCTTTGGAGCTTTTTGGACCAAAATATATTGAAATGCGTAATTGAGTTGAGAACTTGAAAGACCTCAAGTATTGGGAGGAAACGCGTAAATACCTGCCTCGCGTCACGCGCCAAACCTTCATCCACTGACCTGTCAAGTACTGGAAATCGCACAACCGACCCTCCGTTTTTGGGAATTGCTACTCATCATAATGTAACTCTCCATAAAGTTGTTTTATGATAAGATAAAATTTTAATGGGACATAGGATTTTTTTTATAATATTGTAACTAAACAAGTCTAATAAATCAAAAAACAACTGACGCTTGACCTTCTGGATATCATAATACATTTTTCTACAATCTGTGCCAATGCATATAATGACTTAAAATAAGGGAGTCGGCAACTAACTGCACATATTCATATTAAACTAGCTATTGTTCGCGATTTCACTCGCATGATACATGGAAAAAACCTCGTACCCTGATAAAAAGCAGCCTATACATTCCTGTTCAATGTACTGTACAATGTTCAGCTCGATCTATACAGATGTTTTGACGTGAAGGAGGAACAAATGTCCATCCATACACCCAAATAAACTTTCGCATTTATAATATTAGTCGGATTTTATAGTTGGATAATAGGATTCTTCCATTATTGTTGCTGCCGCGTATTGATTTATTTTCCTGGACACAGGCAAGGCGGCAGTTGCAAGCGGCCGGATGCCTCTCTGAAGGTGAGAGCGTTGCTTCTCTTGGGCTCGGTCCGCCGATGATGGGGCTAGGTGGACCCTCGGGGCTGGTCGGAGACCGGGGTAGCTGCAGCGCTGACTCCGGCGTTAGAGGTAAGGTTTACTGTTTATTCATTCTCGACTAAAATACGAATGAAAACTCAGATGACATGTCTAAAACAACCGGTCAAGAGCGGGCAATCAAACCATGGGTTTCCACCCACATTCCAAGGCAAATAATCACGATTGATGCATGCAGGCTCCCTTCAGTTTTAAATATTATATTATTTGAATGATTTGTTGTTATAGCGGTATTAGAAATAGATACACACTATGTGACAATTAATACTGTCTACCTATTACGGTTCACGAACTGACAGACAGACAGATGTACACATAGCAGATAATTATTAATAGGGTCCCGTTGGCACCCTTCAGGTCCGGAACCCTATGTTTTTTTTAATATAAGTAGATATAGGATACAGGTTTGTACAAGGCTTGATTGCAAATACTTTATATACGAGTGTAACGAACAAATAGAAGAACTTTCTAGGCTTATAAAGTTAAGCGACGAAGACTTTGCAGCGCACGGTGGATCATCACAAAACGCTGTAATGTTGCTGTAAAAGGTTAATGTATAAAACTTTAATATATAAAATCGTCGTGTAGCTGACTGCCTGCCTGAAAATCAACGCATAGCCTGCCAGAAGCTCTACAGACTTGAAATTTTCAGGGCTTCCTTGTAATGACAGGGTGCACTAAGAAATTAAGAAATTCCTACGGATATTGGAAACGAAACCCTGGTATTTTCAACGGTGAACTATCTACAGTTAGTTACAAGTGGAAGCCTTCTACAAGATTAAAGGATTTTACCGGTTTCTTAAGACCTCACATAAACAAATGATTTAATAAAGTTATCCACAAGAGAAATAATTTTGATTGAAGCAAGATCGATATTCCAGTATAATAAATAACAGAAGAGGTTACTATTTATTTTCTAACGCTGTTAATTTTCTTTAAATAAAGGCTTTCCTATTCTACACATGATTAGTATGTACTGTCTTTATTTTTAACTTCAATTCATTTACATGTGCCATTTCACATCATCTCATAGTTAATAGCTTCCGAGCTACAACTATTTTCTCTTTATTCCAAAACCTTGAAGAGGTTTATCATTACCTAGGCAGCAGTGACGGTGGAGCGACCTCTGTGTGCGGCGGCAACTTGTCAGACTCGACGGCCGAGGGTGTGCCTCCAACGATGGATGCTTATGACACAGATACTACTAGCCTTGTGTCATCTGCTCACCATATTTATCAGCGTAAGTATTAGAGTAGATTATACGTAGTTTTTTTATTTTTTTTAAAAAACAATTATAACACCATAACAGATAAAAAACCCAAACCGGTGCCAAGTTTTGGTTTTAAAAGTCAGCGTTAGATTTTATGCGCCGTCCGTTAGTAATATGCCTCGGCATATAGAAAACGGTCGGCATAAATGGTGATCGATGATGAACCAGATGAACCAGAACATGGGACCTCTCCATCCCGACAAAAGTCGCCCTGTGGTTTCAGTTATCTCTATTTCTCATGGAACTATGTAGATCGAGAACGGGGGGCACCGCGTGAAGGATAACCACTAGGCTTGCGTTACAGGATTCGATTGCACAATTCCTGTAAGGCCATTTGCTCACCTCACCCTCTTGGAGAGAGAGTGAGGCAGGTCTGTGTCTATGCTAAAGCAAGCGGCAGAACTAGAGAAGCAAGAAATAATGCATATAATTGTAAATGTTAGTTGCTGTTGACGATTTGCTTGGACAGTGTTTACAATCCGACGGTGACGGAGGCATATTACAAACGGACGATGTTTACAATCTCACGGTGACACTTATACGAGTACATCATTTCAGGAAATGACAACATGGGTATTTTTGAGGGGAGAATGAATGAGTGGTGTCTTTAGCGTGCATCATGAAGGTGCTTCCTGAAGGGGAAATTGTGGTCAAACGTCTAAAGGTCTAATAAAAAAAGCTATTGTTAAACACAAAAAAACTAAGATGCCTTAATTTTTCTTGAACATAATAAATACGCCCCGTGTGTCACACAGACTTCAAACTTATTTATATGTACAGTATTTAGAAACAGAATTTAGTTTGCCCTACTTTCCTTTTGATAGACTATCAGACAAAAGGTTTCGGTACAATTAATATTTCGAATATAACAAGGTTGTCGGCATCTTTTGTAATTTACTATGTACACAATTAAAAGAATTACTCCAGTCCAATTTAACCTTTACATCAGACAGTTTGCTGTCCTTGATAGCTCAAAGGACTAAAAAGGCTAAGGTTAGCGCCTCCAGCGGCAATATGTAGTCTGAAGACTGATTCAATTTAAACTCTGAGCATGCTCCCACGTCAGAATCAGTTTTTTTACATATCATAACAAAGTCAATATCAATTATAGAGGCATCAATTTTCTGATAGCATCAAGTACCTAGAATTTGAAAATAAATAACTTAGTTAAAGGTACTCGTATTTCTGGAAACTGTGTAATTACATTCTCACGAAGTGATGACAATTTCGAAAAACCAATAGGTACTGCTTTGAATTTTTAGCTGTAATAATAATAAGCTATCTCCATATTATGGTTTGACACGTATCTTCTTTTGCGTTTTTTATTACTATTGCTCAATTTACATGATAACTTTTTATTACGATCGCAATACGTTTAGGTATTAAAAAGAAACCAACCAAGCGCGGTTGACTTGCATACCAAGGATTCCGACCGATATTTTTATACTCACTTTCTATAAGTACAACCCTAAATACATTTATTTAATATCGCTAAAGTAGAATATAATTGAATGACATCCAACTTAAGAAATAGTTTTCTAAAGAGCAGAGTTCGGTTTCTCAAATATGCTTTGAGAGCATGTTATGTTTAACGTGAAATGGAATAAATTGATTTCTTAACTATTTAAATCTTCTTTTATAGAAAAATACGACAAAAATACTTGAGTACGTTTGCTATTCCAATTAAAATGAAATAACGGTGACTTGATTCAAGGAATACCTGAGCCAAGAAGTGGGATAGCGTTTTCTTGTTGAAAAAGCACTGAAAAATGTACGTGACGACAGTTTTATTACGGAGAAGCCTTGCTAACGACGAGATTTTCTCGTTTGTACAACCCGCGGAGACAGGCCGGATAAGTACCGTAATGTTTTTCCGAGTTTGTTGGCATTTTATTTCGAACGATACATCGATTTCGTTATTTCACAATGTCAGCTTAGCTCGCGTGCCCACTACCTAAATGTTCTACTCATAAATTGAGGACGAGAGCTTAGCTAGGCGTGTTCGCGAAAGAGAAAACTCTTTTCGCTTCAACGAATACTGGTTTATAACTTAGATGGTCTGTGATTCGGTATCAATTTCAGCAAAAAATATAATAGCAACAAATATTCAGCATAAACTTTGTGCTCTTATACTGTTAGGATTCGTATCCTGTAATGGTTTTCGCCCACAAAATAGCATTTTGGTTGATACTCTTTAATACGAATTGTTACCTACTAGCACGGAAGCAAATAGGGTAGCTGTAAGCTATAAAAAAAGTTGTTATCAATGGAGCCTGTCAGTTGACGTGGCGCGATCCTCGGTTCCAATGGAAGATCAGCGTTGTGTTGAATTTTATGTCATACAACAGCATGCTGGAAGCCAGTTTTTCAAATAGTACAGAAGCTAGGTAAAGGTCTACCTAGTTTTCGATCGAATTGTTTCTTGTGTGTTAAGTTTGATAGTATTTTGTTGGTCTACCTTGTTTTTTGTGCTGTCTCATCTAGGATCTCACCAGAAGAAGGGCAGCAACTTCCTTCTGTGTATTATCTACACCTTTACTGATATAATCAACCCGCCTGCCAACCGGGTGATCATGGAAAAACCTTCCAGCTTTAGAGGAGGCTATGTGCAGCAGTAGACAATTTTTTTACAATTTTTTTTTATTGTGCATCGGGGAAGCGCTTGGCCTTCATCTCACCTGGTAGCAAGTTAAGATAAGGCCAAAGGTGGAGGCGCAATTCACCCGGAATCCTCATCAAACTGAGGAACTGGCTATCTTACCTTTAAATGACGGAACATAACAATTTTAGAATAGTTATTATGGCGACAGAATTAGGTAAAATGGTGGTAGCTAGCCAGGCAGACTTCAACAAAATCCTATCACCAACCAAACCGAGCACAATATTGTACTCCCCATGGGTATCGAACGCGGGACCTCTGGATTTGAAATCGTTAAGTTGAACCACTAGACCACAGAGGTGGCACTAATGGTCTGTTGATGTGATATGTCAACAGAGAAAATCTTATTTCCTTATTTTTTTCCAGCTTCATATTTTCACATGCCAATCATATAATATTGTGTCGCAGTGAGCACCCCTCGAGATTGCAGCCCGCCGACTCTCTCGCCTCACAACAGCGCGTCGCCTTTCACACGAGCCATCGACGCCGGCTCTCTCTCCAGGTAATAATCCCTTTTGTTGTCATCTTACAGGAACTTGATTACATCTGCTTTCGCTTGCCACTCTGTAGACGCCTTTATATATTTTAACAAGCCTCATAGCTCAGTTGGTAGTAACTCTGCCTTCTGCGCTGTAGGTTGTGGGTTCAATTCCCACCCAGGACAAATATTTATGTGATGAATATAGATGTTTGTTCTGTGTTTGGGTGTTTGTATTGTATAATAAGTATGTATTTAAAAAAAAGTATTTAAGTATTCTATCCGTAATCCGTGACTATACATGTCAGATAAGTGCTCACGCAGTGACCAAAATCCTAGTAACGTGTTGTACGAAGGCTTATTATAGAAGTGGGCAATCAGTAACTTTGGATTTATATCCATAGTTTTCCTATTATATCTGTCCGACTATTAGAAGCTAAGCCCGTAAAATGTCAGACTAAGGAAGTAAGCTTACTTCATTCACACCATATTTTTGATTAAATGATTTATGATTCGTTGTGGTAAACACTAGGATCCGTGTAAATAAATGTCAATGTATTCGAAGGTCTGTAGAACAACTGTCGAGTCCGGGTGAGTGTGAAGCAGCGTTAGTGGCAGGGCTGCGCGGCCGCGGCAGTGGCGGGAAGGGCGCGCGAGGCCGGGGCTCCGCTTGGGGCTCCATATCGCGGGTGTTCGCGAGGAGCAGACACCGCACCAAGTCTGGCAGTGCTACGGTCAGCGGACACGAGAGTGGTATGATAACTTGACTAAAAATTCCCATAAATACATAAAATCAATAAATAGACACCAGGTGAGGTGAAGGCCAAGTACTTCTCCGTCACCTCAAAAATATGTCTTAAGTCAGCTTGACTAGCTACCACCATCTGACCAAAGTATTACACCATATCAAAAATTCTTATTGCTGTATTGCTGTGTTTCCGGCATTGGATATGAAAAAAATATGCGGCTTCTACGATGCAAAGTAACTTCATTTAGACATTTTTTTTCCAATCGAGTCTTAAATATCTCCCTGAGCTCCATAAAACCTTTTATCAGTGGATTTGTCGCTAGATTTGTCTGTAATGTGCTCACGGACGCGTCCAAATCACAGATGATTTATCATTATGAATGTAAGGCTTTAGCATCCTGATGTCCTGAATATTAGTTTCTATTTACGTCTGTAGCTATTTATCGAAGTATAATTTCGCTATAGAAGTACTGTCGTACCAAACCTTTTGGCCTACAAACCTCTTGCAATACACAGAGCCAATCTACGCCGGCACTGGATCGAGCCGCGCGTGGTCCCCGCTGGGAAGCGAAGCAGCACTTCGCGAGGCGGCTTCTCTCCCACTGGCCCGGTGGCGCACCCCGGCCATCATCGCCTGGCTGGAGCTGGCACTGGGCATGCCTCAGTACGCCATCGCTGTTGCTGACAACGTGAAAAGTGGGAAGGTCAGCACCCCACTTTCTTAGTCATCTAGTCTCTAACTCACATTATGAGTTAATGTGCTTTTGCGTTGAATCCCCCTCTATTTTATATTTTTCGGCCTCCGGTATCAGACCTAGAAGTCTCGGGTTCAATCCCCAGCTAGTATAAATTTATGTTTGGTTTGGTTGGTTGACTCGCTACCACCATCTTACCGAAGTCTGACACCAATAGTCTGACACCAATTCTACATTATTGTGTTCCGGCAAAAATAGTTAGTTCCTCAGACTGTTGAAGTGCGCTCCACCTTATCGTAACTTGACATAGATGGAGGTAAGATGATAAAATGAAGGCCAAGCGCTAACCCGTTGTACAATAAAATAAAATATAGATAACCAACTCCATAACATTTGACATTTGACTATTTTCAGTTAAAAAGTTTATGAAACGAAAACCATTATTTCGATTACAATTTTATCAATGGCTAGTAGATTCATTATTTTCGAAAATGTATCCTCGAGTATAAATATTTCATGAGCCTGAAATTGACACGTTACCTAGAAATTCTCGTACCTATCAATATCAACCCGTGAATTAACTTAAATTTCGGGACAAAATAAAAATCCCATTCATTGCCAGAGTTATGAGCAAAAAATTATACACTCGAACGCTCGTAATTTCCGATGAAACAATGCTTTATTATTTTTGAATGTAACGAACGGCACAGAAACTCATTTTCATTACCTCCATATCCATTTATTATTCTGGATTCGGGGGTTTTATTACATTTGTATGGAAATTGGGGTCCAATACGCAATTTTCTTGATATTGTATATTTGGTTCTTGCACACTGGTGTATAGGTACTGACCTATTATGTAACTTAATGTAAATATCCGTAATAACATCACGCTGAGTAGGTATTATATGCTCTTGATTTTCACTTCTTTCAATATAATCAAGTTTGACGACGCAAAAATCACGGCATGTAAAACTCGCATGCAAAATACGAACCAATCTCACATCAATAGTAAAGCACTGACGCAACAAAGCGTCAAATATTGTGTTCTGGTTGGTTCTAGATCCGTGCTTTGAATGGTCAGGTTCTGCTCGAGCTGTCGGATGCTGACTTGGAGGCGGGGTTGGGGGTGACGCAGCCGATGCATCGCAAGAAGCTGCGGCTGGCGATCGAGGAGCGCCGGCGACCGGACCTGGTGCGGAACCCTACGATCGGTCAGCTCACGCACGCATGGGTTGCCGCCGAGTGGCTGCCGGACCTTGGACTCTCACAGGTAACCACTATTTATTAAAAGGCTGTATTATGGCAGGCTGTATTTTCGGTGCAATTCTTGGTGCATACGACAGATATTTTTTTTAGGTACACGAAATTTTGGTATTTGTCTTAAATTTGGGTTTTCAAAACCATGATTGCTGAACAATTTCTCGATAAAAAATAATAATAAAACAGTGTTTTGCATACATTTCCAAAATCATTTTTAAATAGTGCGATTCCTTTAAGAAGTATTTCGTTTAATATGTAGTTAAAGTGATATGTCTTTGTATTAATCTGTTAGCACGTTATTAATAATAGTTGTGTTTTTGCAATAAAGTATCCCTCATCCGTTCTCAGCGTTCGAGTATGTATAGCGCCGTCCTTCTAATTTCTGGCACTCAATTATTAACACCCAGATTAACTTTGTTTTCGTTAGCGTTTTGCTTATAATATGGACCGAAAAGTTGAGAGTTCAAATAATCTCTCTACATATCCACTCTTCATACAATCCTTCCCAAACGAATAATAATAAGTTGGAATAATAAGCAGTATATTCAGATAAGTGATTGCAAATTATTCGCGTAACTAGCTATTTCTGCGGGTTTGTGATAAAACTGAGGTTTTGAGATTGTAGTTGTTGTTTTTTTATTTCAACAGTATACAGAATCATTCCTCGCCAACCTTGTGGATGCCAGGATGCTTGACACTATCAGCAAGAAGGAGCTGGAGAAGTATTTGGGAGTGACGAGAAAGTTCCACCAAGCATCCATCGTCCACGGGATACATTTGCTCAGAATCATGAAGTACGATAGACAAGTAAGTTTACTTATTTTTTTTAATTTTACAAGATATTTTATTTTCTGTCTAATCCACTTGTATTCCGAGTGGATTAGACTGAAATTGGTCCGTTTTCTATGTTTGTTTATAAATTGAACTTTTACTAAAGCAAGCCAACATATCGTGTTTACGCTACAATCCATTACTTACACTACGAATAAATATTTATTCATAGCTTATACGTAATTTAAATGTTGAAAAATCATTGGCTTATTATGTTTTGTTATCTAAAAAGTTTTTGCAAGTTTTACTAAAGATACTGTAATGTAAAATCTGATCAAGTACAATGTACAAAAGAGACTCCTGACTCATAAGCACAAATTAAAAATATCACAAAATGTATAAATAGTCCACTTCCAAACATGTCAAGATATTGAAGTGCTGTCTATTGTATCGACATTATATCACCATTACTACGTCGCTCCACTTTCACAAGAGCCTACTCACTCACGCACTAGGCAATAAGCATTTCCACGACAAAGTATCAAAAACGGTAATAATAAAGAAAACCCCATTCGTCTCTTCTAGTAAAATCGCAAGCAAATGAGCGATCATCTCATGATCTGGTTCGAAAGAAACGTTTGATCTCACTAAGCTGTGACCCGGTAATGTACACTCGTTTATCATCCCTGTGTTCTTCTTTCTACGGGATAATTTAACCTGTTACGTCTCCCATTATTTCTTTCTCCATTCTACTTCAATTTGCATTGTGCTCGTGATCAATCATGGCGGTAACAAAGGCGTTGTTTATTGTAGGCTTTAGCCGTGAGACGGCATCAATGCGAGAACGTCGACGCTGATCCATTAGTTTGGACCAACCAGAGATTTATGCGGTGGGCTCACAACATCGACTTGGGCGAATTCGCTGATAATCTCAAGGGTAAGTTAAAAACTTCATCAATTATATCTTTCAAAAAATATTCTGCTAAGTGTGAAATTATAGCCACCAGCATAAAAAAAAAAAAATCATGTAAAAACGGACATCGTTGATGGTGCCGACCCACATTTCAATGCCAAAAAACTCTATTTATTTATGTAGAGCCTCCGTCAATTTTGAAATGTATTACATATTTGTTATTTGTTGTTATAGCGGTAATAGAAATACAAACTCTGTGAATATTTCAACTGTCTACCTCTACCTATTACGGTTCTCTAGATACAAATTGTATTTAGATTAGTGAGTCTTAGGCTCGTTAGCATACTTTGGATACGGAACACTAAAATAAAAAAAATATCATACTCTCTACGATGGAAATCCACGGTCTTCATCTACCATGTTGTGAAACAGGCATGTGTTCTACAGCTGCTTTATGTTTGATTGTAACAGATAGCGGAGTGCACGGTGGACTCGTGGTTCTAGAACCGTCGTTCACCGGCGAGACCATGGCCACCGCCCTCGGCATCCCGCCCTCCAAGAGCATCATCAGGCGACACCTCGTCGCAGAGTTCGATGCACTCATTATACCAGCCAGGTAAGTCAGAACAGCCACTTCACAACAAGTATTATTTGCTTAACACAATTTCTTGATAATTATTTATCTTAACGATCCTGAAATGTGGTGACACGCAATCGCCAATCGCATTAAACCTTAAAGAATCGCATTTAGAATGTGAATGAGGCGCACTGCATGCCAGCCACCGTCACGCCCCGTAGGTGAGCAAGCTGTAGTTGATTATAATGTGAGGTGCAATCCTGCAGGTATACGATATTTTGCCAGGTGGAAGAACTGCAAGTGGAGGCTGCCCGAGCATCCATGTTGTCCACAAAACAAAGATAGATCGACAAAAGTTAAAAAACTCTCCTTCAATAAGTAAACGCCTGGAAGTCCGGTTCTAAGCCCTTGTAATTATGTACAATTTATGTATCAAATATTTGTAAAGCTATATTTTACACGGATAAAGTAATATACTTTGCTATTTAATAGTTGTGTACTCTCTTCCGTCGAATGTCACTTGTTTGCGAAACTTGTTTGATCGAAAACTTTACGAGCGGTGAAGACTGATATGAAATAGTAGGGTTCGTGGTTTGTTAGAGAAATACTCTCGAAAGTTGAACCGAACGGAAACGTTACAATACGATATGTTTGTACTTCACCTTCGTCAGTGTTAGATACGACGTTCGACACATTCGTGCCCCGTAGAGTCCCCGATCTTGCCGTAGATTAGTCGTCGTGTTAATGTTTTTTCCGAATCGATCAATTGATAAGTATAGTAAATGTATACAACTTAGTTGATAATCCAAGTAGAAGCATGAAATGCTTCGTAAATTCATGAGGGGTGATTCATATCCCATTACATTATATTCATTGTCTTCTTACTAAATTAGTTTCGATTATATGAGATATTTTAAATTCTAGTACCGATAATATCCAAAGGTATTGCTAAATAAAATGAATTTAATATCCTTAAAACAGAACCATCACAATAATAGCTTTAGGATTATAACAATAATAGCTTACTAAATATCAATATCGTAAGATAAGTACTATGTTTTTGACTTGTATACATTCTTAATGTAAAATTTGACACCATTGTATATTAGGTTCACCTGTATTGATATCGATTGTTCTATAAATGTGAATAAATCCTGATAAAAATTAAATTAAATGAAACGGCATCGAATCAGTTTGTTTTACGACCCATCACCTATTACTTGGCGATCCTTGCATCGAGACAGAACGGTAAAGACCATTTTATACATCGATACTCATGAATGCCTGTCTGTCATCATCACTAGATCGCACTATTATCGATCTCTCCACCCTTTTGTCTTGTTTCTTCAGTAATAACATTTTATTTTGTGACAATTTCAAGAAAACATTCCGCGCTTTTCTACATGATTTCTACATTTTGATTATTGCTCATTCAATCGTTCCGCTAGAGAAGAGTACTTGATTACGTTAACAGATCTTGTCAAATTTATAATCAGTTCTTTTCTTTGCAAACAGTTTTCCAATGTTTATTCATGTAACACTTTTTTGTATCCATATTTCGTACACAGCATGACTCGTTTACAGCAAAGTGCATCATGCTTTTGATGTATATGCTAATGTTTTTAAATTTCGCAGTCACTATGCCTGTGTGTAGCTTTCAATGAGCGTCATGTCATTCCGAAACAAGCGAATGCAAGCAGCGAACTATAAATTCTCCACTTAGGAGCAGCGGTAAACTACAAAGCTGAACTGCTCAATAAAACAATTTCAATTAATAAATGCAGAAACTGCATGTAAGCTTTCTGTGTTAGCGGATAAACAGCAGCCTAATTTATTATTCGTACTAATTTGGGGTAAAACAAAAGCAAACGCTCTGCTTGGCTTTCGTTGGATCTCAAATTTGTACGAAGTTGAGTGAGTATAGACTACAGACTCAGTTAACTTTCAGGCATATGTTTGGACAGCAGATCAGGATGTTGGGAAGACCGTTCTCGCGGTCTGTGGCTACAGGATTACCGGGTATCGATCTAAGTGGAGATTCAAGAAGACATAGCTTGAGGGTGAGAAAATGTTTTCAAAATTATCGCATATTGCCACCATCTTACTCTCTCCTCAGCCTATCGCCGTAACAACAATTCGAAATTGTTGTGTTCCTGCATTAAGGGGCAAGATAGCTCAGACTGTTGAGGAATTCGTTTGAAGTGCGCTTCCACCTATAGCTTTGAAACTTTAAACCAGGTGACATGGACAAGCGCTTCCGCGGCGAACAAAAAAAAACTTACAACATTTAAAATATTTAAGCACAAGTTGCGTGTTTACCTCAAAAATACATTCCGAAATTGTTTTCACTGTTAGCTGTTTGTTCTATAAAATCAAATTGTGATATCCATCGGTTAACGACGGTAATAAAATGGCCGTCCATTATCTGCAGGGGTCGATAACCAGGGCACTTGGAGCGCTCAAGCCGAAGCACGAGCGGACTTCCCCGTCGAGCTCGAGTGAAAGCTCCAGCGTGTTGAGTCTGACCTCGCCTTACCAGCTGTCCTACTCTCCTCCTATAGCTATCAGGTACGAAAACTTACCTCCTACGGTGACCCTAAATAGCGCGTTCTTTTCATAATTTTTGAGACACTTTGAGAGATAAATTGTGTTTAAGAAGTGTAGAAGGCTATATAAGTAGAGGAAGGCTGAAAAAGATATGGATGGATTGCGTAAAAGAGGACATACTTGTGAAAGGAGTGCATGATGAGCTGATGCCTGATAGAAGTGAATGGAGGAGAAGAACTGTTGTTGGATAAGGACAGGAATGTGATGGTGATGATTTATATCTGAATGTATTTTATTAGTCAAATAAACTGCTTGTTTTCCAAATAAAATTAAATCATATATGTATCATACAAATTATATCAATATGTATTTTGATAATAGAAATATCTGTAATAATATTCTTATTTTGTTATATTTTAGATCGCACTCTTGACTAATGAAATCTGCTGAAATTGGGTTATCAACAGCAACATATTAAATTAATTGTTTCAAGTAGGTACTCTCCAGTTTGCTGTTCGATGAAAATATTTCAACACACATTATCAGCGTGCTTGTATTCCAATCAGCCAATGTATATAAAAATAAATGTAGAGTGCGGTTGTTTGAATTGATATATATATATATTTTATCTTACATAATTGCGCACTGACTGTTACTATTTATACATTGCATATAGTGTTTCGCTTTAAAAGGTATGGTTGCACAGTGAAATTACGGTCACACGGGGCTTAACATATTTATGATGGGCGCAATGCAATGCAGCGTTGGCCGTGATCTTTGTGGTTATGATCTACGCTTAGTATTACCGTGTGCCCCCACTGTTCATACGTGGGGGCAGATAGCCATATGTGTTACCGTCTGCCCCCACGTGTGGGTCGTTATTGGGGGCAAACTGTAAGAATTCCTTACGTAGCTACCTTAGGTTTTGTAATAGGCTGCACTTATCAGAAGATGGGCTTCTTGTTTGTTCCATTTCTATGTTGTATAAAAATAAAATAAAACAATCGACCTGGCCTGGCCTGAACTCTCGGTTATGGTGGGTTACAGTTGTGATACTTTCAGGTTAGATGGTGTACCTATTAATTATTTATTTATATTTATCTGTGTTTCTCTCGTGTAGGAC
This sequence comes from Venusia cambrica, assembly GCA_951394065.1. Classification (NCBI taxonomy): domain Eukaryota; kingdom Metazoa; phylum Arthropoda; class Insecta; order Lepidoptera; family Geometridae; genus Venusia; species Venusia cambrica. The sequence continues at coordinate 1,212,885 of OX596056.1, forward strand.
GCTGTCCCAACTAAGTATGACCTACGCTCCTCCAGCAACGCTACAAGAGTACGAGCCTATCTACACTCCGCTGAGTCTCTACTCCCAGTCCAGTGTCTCTACTCGAGATAGTATGACGCGGCTGAACGATATCAAGGAGAACAATGGGATCACCCATAGGTGAGTACCTTCACTTGATTTGAAAGAGAATTGAAGTATTGTAATAAAAATACATCGACTGGATACTAGACTGGAATGGATCAGAAAAAACTGACTAGCCTGAGGAACTCGAAGGATCAAGGATCACAGGATCATTGATGAGTTTATTTAAAGAAGTGATGTACACAGTTTGATAAAAATAAACTTGATATACCAATCATTCTTTGAAAACTGTTTACGATTTTAGAGGTATACTAAGCTTCCTCAAAGTGCCACCAAACTTTGTTCTCGTAAATTCAAATGGTCTAAAAAATAATTATTTAGTTGAGTGCCGACTACAAAATAAGTGATTGTATCGACTTTAAGAACGGGTGGCTCGATTTTGCTATACTAGTTGAACGCTAAATGGTGATTTCGGGCCGTTTCTTGATGGTCATACTAGTATGACTATAAGGATATACATGTCCTCTTATGCATACCATTACACATTCTTAGAAAAACAGGTTTTCTGTTCCTCCCGTATGTATAAATATTTTTCTGTGAGTTGACTTACTAATGTAACTAACAAAATATATATAGTCAGAGGAATTAAAACTTTACATAGCTGTGATGAAGATAGAATTATTTCCTTTTTCCATAAGCGTCTATGGAAAAAGGGCAAACATTTCAAATATAAATTCAAAACATGAAAGAAGAGTGATAGGGTGATGTACGGCATTACCATTGTTGCCTGACAAACTAGTCGCATCATCGACTATAAATTATATTAAAATATAAAAGATATAAATTATATTAAAAATAATTATTCCAACACTCAGAAGATAACAAAATTCCTACAGTACATCGGATTTTTTTTTTATATTGTATGTTTTGCTTGTAATGCTTTTCTCACCAGTAGGTCTATAGGGAGCGGGTCTAATTACGGCAAATCTCATATTACAATTATACAAGATTTTCCTAAGTTCTCTCTAGTTATTTCAGCTCGTCATTTTTATTTTCTTATGGACTTACATTTTTTTTTTCCTACAGGAGGTTAAGAATAGTGAGTTTAACTAAGAGGACATGTAAAATCTTCGTAGTCATACGTAGTCCACCAAGAAACGGCGTGATTTCTCAATGTTAACAAACTCATAAATCTCTGTGATAATAAATAAATATTTAATGATCACCAAAAAAATAACTAACCCGAGGTTCTTACTTTTCTCCTTGCGTGCTGGTCGTGATTCGGAACAGGCGGTACATTTGACGTTTCAAAATGATCTCAAATAAGTTTACCATAGTAAATGTTGATTTTTATTTCTTCTCTGCAAAAAAGAATTTCGAGACGCAATATTATTGATTATGACAGTTTGATTTGTTCCCATTGTGTTTTTTGATTGGTTGGTATGGTTGGTATATATTTGTACAATTATAATCAACAATATTACGTCTTGATTTTATTTTTCATAAATTATTTTTAACTGCATACAAATATGAATTTTCTAAACGTGTACCGATAGCTGTATTTTTATTTATGTGTTTTATGTGCACACATTTTTAAATGTAATAGGACAAAAACACGGCTAGCTAAAAGTAGCAACTACCTATGTAAAGTAAGAATTTTAGTGGCGTGTGCTACGTTTTTAAATGATGTCAGATTATTCTATCTATGTACCGGTACGCTTGCCTCAAGCTGCATACGACATGGGTAGATAATGCAATTGGTATGTCGCCATCTTGCAACGCTCCTGTAGATATTTGGATGCACCATTTTCACTTCGCCGTCGAGTGCCTACTTATTGTGCTCACTTTAATGGCTGGGTTACGTATTTTGTATTGAATGTTTCAAAGTACAATTCGTGTAGAAAAGTAACTAGAATCAGTTAACCTTTCAACGAAAAACACATCATTTTATATGTATCGGATAGTATAAGTTAGTACCATGTAATAACAATAATATTCGTGTACAAATTACAAATAACATTAGTAGTAAAGTTTTTCATAATGTATTGCTGTATGACGTGCCTCATATTATGAACACAGTTGTAATAAGGCCAAATAATTGAAATCTGAATATGAAAATATGCACAAGCTCTCATCTCATCACATCAACAGCCCATTATAGTCACAGAGCCAAAGCGGGGTGTATTTTTTTGCCATAATCACCACGCTTTGCAGGCGGATGGGTGATCGCAGTAAAGGAGTAGGTAATACACAGAAGGAAGCTGGCATCCTTCTTCAGATGAGATCCTTTTAGCTTTGGCATTTACGACATCCATGGGCCGTGTTGGAGGGGTAAAAATCGACCCCAAGCCGTGACTACGGCAAAACACAATAAGACACAAGCATAATCAGGTAATTATGAAATTCACTGCCTTGCAAACAATGTGGTTTTCAGGTAAGAGGGTTCCGAGTGTGGTCGTGGATGACACGTTGACGAGAAAATGCCTGAATGCTCATTTCCTGGTTTAAGCTAAAATGATTCAATAGAAGCGGTCAACAGTGAACAATGTGGCTGAAATCATTGAGCGCCCTCGCAAACATTTTAACATCAAAATATACATTATTTAACGTATTAAATCCAGTAACATTGTTTTAATTATGTTTGTTAGTAGCCTTTGTGGAAAGTTTGATTGAAAGTGTAACTCTTTAGTTAACCTAATTACGTTTAGTATTAAAACTGTTGTGAGGGAGCTCAGCAGCGGTGGCCCGAGGCTCATCGTGTTGCCAAAATTGGACATTAGAAATTGCACCTAGAAAATGTAGCATACTTTATATATTTTACTAGGAATGGACTGAAATTAGTTTCACGTTCAGTTTAGCCGAACTTCGGCGGTTTGAACATTTTGGCATATTTTTTTACCATACGACGGCGAAGCGCTTGGCCTTCATCTCACCTGGTAATCACGTTACCAGGTGAGATGAAGGCAAAGGTGAAGGTAAGTAAAGATTAGGCCGAAGGTGGAGGCGCACTTCAAATTCATATTTTTCAAGTTCAAATTCATTTATTCAGACATCTAGGTCCAAAAGCACTTCACCCGGAATCCTCAACAAAATGAGGAACTGGCTATCTTAGCTCTGAATGCCGGAATTCAATAATTTTAGAATTGTTATTATGGCGACAGAATTAGGTAACATGGTGGTACCTAGCCCCAGGCAGACTTAAACAAAGTCCTACCACCAACCAAAACCGAGCACAATATTGTACTCCCCCTTGGGGATCGAACCCGGGTCCTATGGATCTGAAATCGGTGGGTTGAACCACAGAGGCGGTATTTTTTTAACATTATCTCAAAAAAAAATTACTTTTGGACAATCGGCCGAAATTCGGTTCAAATACTGAACATTCGATACAATAACATTTTCAAATAACTCAACTGTTTTGAAGAAACTAATATAAATCAACTATAGCGATATGAGCAGGAAAATTATGATGAGTTGTATAACTTGATCGATCGTATGATCTAGCGTTGGTGGAAGGATTTTTCAATATCTTTATATTTTAAACCACATTTTGAGAGTCGTCCAGGCCAGTGCAACCAACAACTGTGGTCCTTTAGTTTAAATTATTAGTTGCTTTATTTAGTAATCAGCTTAAACGAGATGGCCGTTCACTAAAAGTCGTTGTTCTCGGTCTGCGCAGAAATTTTAACTAGAACAATGGTATCATTAACTAGCCATAATTAATTAATCAGTCAGTCAAGTCAATTAACAATGAATGCGCCGCGCTGTCGATAGTGGCCTATGTTGGAGGCACTCAATCATTGTCAACTACTATTGTACCGTATTTTGTATTTTAACTAGCTCTGGCTAACTACGTTTTGATGATGTTATTTTAAGTTCATCTGATAATAAGTATTAAAGTTAGTTGTTCTTCATCTTTAACTGTTACACTGTAACCGTAACTATTATACTATAACACACGTATAACTGTTATACGTGTGTTATATGTCATCAACGTGTTACGTTGACGAAATTTACAAAAACTCTCTTGTTATTTTTAAGTAGGACCAATTGATTGTTGTGGAAACTGTTTTAGCTTAAATTCTTTGATGTATTTCCATGTCACCTTGGTTTTATGCTGTAATGGCAATGTAAATATTAACCCTTAGCCACCTGACGTGATTTTCAGTAACATTACCACCTGACGTCGTTCTTGGAGACCGCTCGCGTATGTTCCATGTTTTATAACTCAAAAAATCGCATCTACATTTTAATTATATTTCAATTCCTTAAAACCTTTTAAACTATGCAAAATAATTTTACAAGTTGCGGCGCATTTATTGGCTGCATTCAAATCCGATTCTTACAATATGCAAAACACAAACAATATGTATTACGTTTCTTTTTAGGGTCACAGGTTGAACACGCTTGCGTTATTCTATTTTTTCAGAATTTTCAGTTGTTGATGTGCTGGGATTTATTTCTATAATTCAACGAATGGTGTACTGAAGTACCCATTGCAAACCAAATTCTAATTACCTGTAATTATTAAACGCGCACGTGTCTGGAGCTGCCTGTCACTTGGCTCATATTAGCGAGGGAGAGGAAAAAGTACATGGATGCACGGTTACACTGGGTGCATAGTAACAGAGTAATTTGAAAAACAAAATCGCCGGAGTCTCTGTGACCGACGTCAGGTAGTTAAGGGTTAAATGTTCAGTTTAAAAAAGTTGTAGTTCATATTCGAATATTGGAATAAAAGTGTGAAATTGGTTACTACCTACAGGTTCTTCTAACTAATAACAACAACATTTTTGATATCAAATAATCATTATTTTCATATTGGTTCCCTAAATGAGCAAACTTTGCTAGTACGGATTTTGTCAGTTTGGGAACATATATGGAACAATTTCACATTAAGCTTAGACAATATGATTGTTAATGTTAGATGTACCTACACTATACAGACTTTAAAATTGTATGTTTTAGTCCACGATGTGTTTTGACGACTATTACAAAAATGCGTGTACCTACATAGCTCCGAGGGATAACCTTGAGATAGGTATATCTAGACATAAATATTATATTTGATATAAGAGGCCTCTAGAATATGTGTAGCAGAATACATCTGAATACTTTACAACAATCAGATTGCCAATGTGGTGATTATGGCAGAGTTGTTGCTGGCAACACTAACTAACAACGAACTCAAACTAAGTAAAGTAAGAACTGTAAGATCTCAAACATTATAGATAGCTGAGCTTTGCTCGCACTCACAAAAATTTAAAAATACATTGATTTTTCTAAAATTCGTAACGATGTAAACTAACGTCTATTTTCTCCCACAGTAAGCTACATTGATTATTAATATTAGTATATCTATGTCACAGATACGGACAAAGGGCTGACCATGCGCACAGAGTAAGCTCACCTCTCCCTGCCAAGTCAGTGGATGACTCGGCCATCAAGCAGAGGAGACATAGACGTGTCAAGAGCATTGGAGACATTAACGCTTGTAGTAAGACCTCGGTATAACTTGACAATGGTTCTACGTCAACTATTCTATGCGACCAATTTGTGTGACTAATATCAGCGTAGACAGGTGTAAAAGTTTATTTTTGTATAGGTCAATGCAATAAGTAATGTATGTCCAATATGATCCTCGTATATTTGAAAGTTAGCTCTCAACATCACGAAACGGAATTCGCAAAAGAATATTCCATGACGTTGGGGCATTTTGTCTTCTATTTTTTGTTCAACGAATGTAAAGCTGGGAAACAATTCGTATTTCAGAGAAGCTTATATTATCTTTGCGCTGCGACTGTTCCCAGCATCAATCGATACCGAATATTGAAACTGCAAATATTCCGTTGAATCGAAGTGTGAGTACGTTTTGAAAGCAGCTTAGGATACTGCGACGAGATCTCTAAGTTGCGAGAGCATGCATTTTGTATTTTAGATATACTAGAATTGCATTGCATTGGCTTAAACTAAATAAAATTTTGGTTATACATCTTAATCGTAATTTAAATAAATAATAAAGGTAAGGCATGCACAAGTGTAAATACACACATTCCAATGCCGTAGAACAATACGTAGGATTAATAAATAAATTTTTAAAAAACAAAAATTGAAATTTTGTAAGTACATTGATTTTCGTATTTTTCGTACAAATTCCATTTGTATAGAATTGCATTGATTGTAAGCTAAGGATTACTTAGCTTTACTAGAATGGGATTTGAGTGTATATTTCTAATGTTTAGTTTTAAGGTGACTCTAGAGCTTCTGGAAACGTACATTCGTAGTAATAATGGGTCATTCAAGATCTTATAATATATAATGCTCTGAAAACTATACTCAAATCCCGGAAATTTTGCGAGTACCAGACCGCATATCATTGAATACCTATCAAATATTGTGAAAACGATAGACTGAAGATCCCTTATATATTTTGTACCTACTGTTTTCGTCAAATTTATGAAAGTTCTAGGACGATAATAAAATCGAACAAAGGAAAATCATATCAACCGACAAACATTTTAACAACTGGCTGAATTACAGGTGTAACAACAGCTAAATGTAATGTCTACTTTGATCCTACATTATCGCTGCATAATCGTTCTGGATTTTCCTTTTGTAAGTGTATTTTACTATAACTATTCTTTATTCAAAATAGTCGTTAAACTTGTAACCACCTACTAAACTAAGCTAAACTTGAAATGAGCTAAACTAAAAAGTTTCCTAAGATTTAGGGAGAAATTTCACTCCGAGCAATATGCATATTCATTACTATTTTAAGACAGTGTTGTGACGGTATGGTCTGTGTAGACTGTAGAAGATTTCTTATCATTATAGTTAACATGTAGAATTAATACTAAGTAGGTTGAGGAAATGATAATAATAATGAAAACGGTGCCTATTTGAGTTTGCCACGTTTTTTAGCAGCATTCCGCTCATTCAGAGCAACCGGTCTGAATCCACCTTCATTACCAGAACTGCCAAGGTGTTCCTAGCAGCAAGGTGTTCGTGTTCTTACATCTTAGGTCTGTTTAAGTGCCACGTCGTCACTTAACATCAGTTGAAATTGTGGTCAAACAATAGATTAGGGACGCTACCGCCGACGGCGAAGCCGATCTCCATTGATGGCTTTAAATTAGCTTCATGAGAACTAGAAACGATTTTTACCGTCAAATGTACTGAACGGATAGGTTTCATAACATGTGTACACTTTTGAGATGGGAAACGCCATTTCGGATATGACACATACCCGGTAGGTAAAAATCGTTTCTAGTTCTCATGAAGCTAATTTAAAGCCATCAATGGAGATCGGCTTCGCCGTCGGCGGTAGCGTCCTAGGTTTCATCTTTTAAAAAAATCATAGATTGATATCAGAGTAAGTAATTACTAAAAACTATCAACTTTATTCATGTTCATTTTAAAATGTAATATCTTGTACGCAATTATTTGCTACGTAAGTAAGTCGACATGATGCGCGATACCCACGTATACTAACCTCCTAACTATGACTATCTTTTTAAATGTAACCGCGTTTTTATTTAACTTGCGTTTATTGCTTCTTATATAATCGTACTTCTACTACTTTCTTGTATAATCGTAGCTCGTTTTATTTTTAAAGAATGCAACTTCAAATAGGTACCGTCTAGTAGCAAAACTTATAAAACAATGTACAATAATCAAAGTATGGTTTCGCTTACATTTTGTTTGTATTCAAATCGTACATAAATTATTTGACTGCTGTATTAACTTGCCATACACTGTGATATACGAGTAGTACTTTTATAAACTCACGCTATACCAAAAATAATAAGAGCTTCATCTTGATATTCATATTACTCATATTAACACGATTTATAACAAAAAGATTTCCAACGAGCTTGTATTATTTTAATATTTCGTGATATTTTGTTTGTTGTTGCTTTGTTTATTGTAATTTAATTTTGTGATATTTTAGTTACCATTTTCTGAATAAACATTTTATATGAGTATTTGCTGTTTAACTGTGCCTTCATTTACCCAAATACATAGACAATTTTTTATTTTTTTTTAACAGAATCGCATCTATTATACAGAGTCGCTGAAATGCTCTTGTATCCATTGCTTTGGAGGCAACAACTATTTTGATTTCAACAGTCAAAAAAAAATTGAGCCAACAGTTGTGAGGATATCAATTGAGGAAACACGAGATTACGTTTGATGTTGCGAACATAAATATTTTTGTTGGGTTAGTCTTTTTGTTCGTTTAAAGAGCGAGGTATTTATTTACCTACGAACATGGTTTTGACACATTGATCAAGATTTTAATCTTGAGCCTACTCGAAGATTGGAGGGTGTAGTCAAAAGCTTCACGCTTGGGTTGGATATCAGTGACGAAAATACGAAACTTACTTACTTACTCCTACGGCGCAGTAGCCCAAAGCGAATGTTGGCCTCTGGTGCGAGAACTCTCCACTTTCCTCTGCCCTTCGCGATGTCTTGCCAGTTATCGGCTCCAAGCTCGCGCAGGTCCGCTTCGAGTCTGTCACTCCAGACTACGATACTTGGGAAAGAAAACACTTATTCCCATTTACAAGTCACCAACCACAGGTGTAAGTAGCGTATCAGCACGCGTTCGCATTCGCTGACTGTAGGGCTAATGAATAATTTCACAATCGCAAAGCGAACTATGGAGAGAGCTATGCTTGAAATTTCGCATAAAATCTGGAATATAAATAAGTATTTAGTATGTAAGAGAACCAAAGTTACCGACATAGCTCTTAGAATTAGCAAACTGAAGTGGCAGTGGGCAGGCCACATAGCCCGCAGAACGAATAACCTGCTGGGGAGCAAATGTACTGGCATGGCGACCACGATTGAATGCAAAACTTATTCTAGAAAATTTCTCACTTGATGGACCGACGACTTCGTGACGGTTGAATTATGTTCTGCTTGGAAACTGTGAAATGGTTCACGATTAAGAATGTAGAGAAATTTAAATGATTCTAGAAATGAAAACAATCTAGAATCGATTACGATCAAAAGCAATTCCAGCGTAATACCAACTAACATTTTCAGGCATAGTGTGCTATTGATAAATTAACCTTTAAGTTTTCAACGCCCTCTGTAGTCTAGTGGCTCGCCCACCGGTGTCAGATACAGAGGTCCTGGGTTCGATCGATCCCAAGGGGAAGTTTAATATTGTGCTTGGTTTGATTGGTGGTAGGACTTTTTTAAAGTCTGCCTACCACCATCTTACCTAATTCGGTCGCCATAGCAACAATTCTAAAAAAATATTGTGTTCCGGCATTTAGAGGTAAGATAGCCAGTACCTTTGCCCTTATCATAGCTTGAAAAATCAAGTGACATGAAGGCCAAGCACATACCCGTAGAACAATAATTAAAAAAAACTACATTTCCTGAGGATGTCTCGTGTACAGGCGAAACACGTGTCGAAACAAAGAAATTTTGCGGATTTGATACAAAACATTTTATATTTTGCGATAGTTTTGTGGATAATTGGATGGATGCTTGTCACTCCGTTACGCCAAAGCTACGGTTGAAATTAACTAGCACACTAACTGTTTTTGAATCTAGGTCGTGAACATACTCGTATATATTAGATATGTATGTACATAACCTAGGTATTTAGCTAAGCTACTTTTATCCGGGTACAAAGCGGGCAAGCGATGCAGCGAGCAGAAACGAATATCTGATAAAAGCGACTGCCTTTGTGGAAAGTTGTTCAATTTCAGTATTGGCTAGGAGTTAGCCGTGGGTTAGGAAGCTGGCCGCTTCCGCCCCGGTAGGCGGCGAGACACGCAGGCGACCGGTAATTAAATCCTCCACGCTAGCGCCTAACTCTGACCGGACCGATAACACTGTTATAGTTGAGACGAAGTGCCTTTGGTAGACAATTATAATTTATTGCTGGCATAATCAAATTATTGCCTAATATAAATAACTTATAAAAAATATAGTATATAACTATAAATTAGGTTTATATCGTTACAAATATACTTAAACATGTCAAAGTACTTTTTTGTATGGCAGTACTGGTGTTAAGTGCATCTCGTGCCTTTAACAAAGCCTCACTGCGTAGGTCACATCCACAAAAAACAAAGCCTACACGGCACTGCATTGCGCCTATTAACTTGAGGCATAAAGGTAATCCTTGCGTGCCCGTACTTTCACCAGCAATCATACCCTTCAAACCGGAACACAGCAATGCTGCTTGGCGGCTGAAATAGGTATGGGTGTAGAAATTCTTTCATAAGAAAACTGTTTAGCATGACCTAGATAAAAAGTTGGCAATGTTACACAAAACAGGTAGGCATTAATTTCGAAAGCAAACGTTGTGCGTTGTTTCTACAAATAAAATTTTACTCACATTGCCGAAGTTGGTGCTTGGAGGCGCCTAATATCGCATAGTATTATTTGCTGGATGTTATACAGCAAACAATAATGATGTTGATTTAATTCAATTCAATTTAAATACAGAATTGTAGTCGTCGTGCAGAACCTACACGACGGAAGTTTTGTGTCGTTGGTCTTCCCTTCCTTCGCGACTGCAATCGAAAATCAAATTAAAAAAATCTAAATGTTCTTTATTGCATTAACCAACATTTAAAGTTAGAGTAAAGGCTTAGGATCTCCATTTAAGTATAAATAATACTTGTATGAGAAATAATATTTCATTGTATCAGTAAGTAATCAGAATTTTACTTTTTTATTATTAAATTTGACGATAAAACAAACACAAGGACCGCCAATGAATTCGTTATCTGAGTCTAACTAACAAGAAAAGAAACAACATTACCGAATCATAACAAACATGTTCCTTGTGCTAAGCAACATTTAAAGGTTATGTTGTGATCAATTGACAAGCACAGCTCAGTTGGTAGTATCTCTGCCATCTGCGCTGTAGGTTGTGGGCTCGATTCCCACCCAGGACAAACATTTGTTGATGTTAGTTCTGTGTTTGGGTGTTGTAATGTATGATAAGTATGTATTTACAAAAAATATAATGTATACCAATATTATATCCTCAATCGAAATCCCATATTGCAAGCTTTGCTTAGATTGGGACTAGATGGCGCTGTGTAAAATTAATTTTTAATATTAAAAATCCTGAAACCAGTGTTATGGATCACAACGACTTCATCTTAATTCAACATCTTAAAACAGGACGGCAATAATCAAAAGCATACGTGGTATAATGAAAAAAGAAAGAAAGTAGAACATTTTATGTTCAAAACAGAACCTGCAGGTAGGTTAGTTACATAGGTCATCATTATGGAAACAAACACCAAAAATTGCCTGGCTATGCCTGGAACTCACCAGGGCGCCGTAAACCAGTAGGATAATGGTGAGTCCAGTTTATCGAGTCTCATCACGCGCTTTGCGGGACAATATGATAAACGTGGACATTGTCTCCACCGGACCGGACCACGGCCAGAACAATACTTTCATACTCGTGTAGGTACAAGTGGTCGTGCAAACACCGGGGCCGTGGTTTTTAGTCCAAAACCGCACACTGCGTTGAACTTTTAAGCTTTTTTTAGGCTGATAAAAAAGCTGTTGAGCCTGTATAAGAGATGTAAATGGTGTGAGAGATGATATGGGCATGAAAGGAGTGAGTGATGAAATGACGTGTGATAAAAGAGAGTGGAGGAAGAAGAAATATTGAGCCGACCTCACATAGTGTTTTTTTGTACGACGTGTAATTGTGGTCATGGCGACAGAAATAGGTAAGATGGTGGTAGCTAGCCAGGCAGACTTAAACAAAGTCGTACCACCAACCAAACGCACAATATTGTACTCCCCTTGTTGATCAAGCCCGGTACCTCTGTATCTGATACCTGTGGGCGAACTACTAGACCTCTATAGGCCTCTCCGCTGCAAAAAGGGACCGCGGTCCCAATCGCCTGATTCATAAATTTAATAACATTTTCTCAGACATTTGGGACCACGTAATTATTTTTTTTGTATTTCAAGTTCAAAAACGTTTCAAGCACTTGGTCACAACATTTACAAATGTTATTATGACATAAAAATTCAAGTCCCGTCGTGGGTTGTGAATTTTTGTGTCATAATAACATTTGTAAATGTCACAACTTAATTGTACTAAAAGGCAGGAAGATGATAATGACTAAAAGATAACTCTAAAAGTGCAATGCTATTTAATGAATTTACGGCATCATTTGTTAAATTTCGATTCTCAATAGGTGTATCAAATCAAAGGACCTGTAACATCACGAGCGTGGTTTTCGTAGAGCCATGCTACAAAGTGCTACGGCATAGCTCATGAAATGTATTTGTAAGGATTTGTTGTCCATAAGTTGCATATTCAGACACAAAGAAAAACCCACGCTGTTATTATGAGGCACGGAAAGTAGAGCGTGAAGCAAATTATTTGCCGCGTATTTCCAATAAAGATCCAAAGTGATCATAAAATATTTTATGATAAAGGAAATTATTCTGTGATGAACTCAGAAAACGGTCAGTCAAAGGAAAATATTCTATAAATGAAGCCAATTTTATTTGGTTCTGTGGTTATAGGTCAAGTTTACACAATATCCTGTGATCTTGATGTCAATTGCATAGTTTAAGTACACAATCACGTGTGTTTTCCAGGACAGTCTATCAATAGTGTCCACTGGTTGGACTTACCGTCTCGAAGGGTGAAAGGATAAAAGTAGTGAGAAAAATCTGACCTAGTGCGGACACGCATACCGATGGGCCCCGTCCACATTTTAAGGCATCCCCGGTACCGGGCCAGATTTACCTTTCTTGTGAGGAAGGTTTAATTTTATCGTTAGGTATCCGTTTTCAGATCAGTTTGCATGATTGATCTGACAGCGGCCACTGTTCAGTGTCCTTAGTTAGCCGATTAAATTACACTGTCCTTAGTTAGACTAGTGGACGTGGTCATTTCAATTCAATTCAATGTATTTATTCACAAACAATTTCACAAATCGTATTACAATGCAGGTAGTACATAATAATAAAATCAATTTAAAATTAGTTAATAATTAATAAGAAATCAAATTCAAACATGCAAATTATAAAGAAAATATCAAAATGCAAAATGCGGTCAGATGGATTCATTTGTTTTATCTAACTACAGCCACTGTTTAGTATCCCTAGTTAGACTAACTTAAACTAGCTTTTATTTAGTGCATATAAATAAAAAAAACAGATGAACATGAATGTGTGACTCTTGTTTTCGTCTATTTCGCAGCATATTTTTATTTTTCTACCCAGTTTAGGTAAAAACAAATGATGAATGATTGTTTCATAAGATCTAATACGTACCTGCTTCAATAAAATAAATCATGTCACCCAGAGTTAACCACAACCAAACATTCATACGTGTAATCATTATGTTTGCCTATTTGTATACCTATTAGGTAAGTACATCATAATATAACCATAAACCAAAGCTCTGTAACTTCTCAATTACACATCTCTGCATGGTAAGTGGTAGCAGCTACACCTGCCACACTATTGTGTGTATGATTTAGGAAGGTATTAGAAAAGTCAGCATTCTTTATCCCTTTTATTCCGAAAATGTATCTCGTTTTTAAGAGTGTGTCATGCTTTCTTTAGGACGAATGTTTATGCATCTGAGGTACCGTAATAACTTACTGCTAAAGTTGCTGTTACATTCAAGGTTGATATGCTTGCCCACGTTTTCTTTTAATATACACTAAATCGTCATTCACTAATCGCCAAACAAATATTAAAAGTATCTCCATGATAAGATAAATAATGGGTTAGCCCACTACATCATGTTTGGCAGGTTAAGATTAATTAATGTATTAAGTGAGTAAAAAGACGAATTGGATTTACATCAGTCACTGTTAATTGTAATAAAATGCTATTAAAATTTCCATGTTACACCCAGCAAAGAATATGCAAACAAAAGAAAGACGTAAAGAAAATGATGTGCTACACTGAGTTTCGTTGGAGTCACGTAAAATTCAGCATCGTTAAACTCTGGGATCGCTGAACAAGCGCTTCCAAATCGAGGTGCGACACGCCACGCATTGTTCGACGTCAGCGGAACTGATGCAAACCATTCAGTGGAGACAGAATCATGCAAATATACTCCCGGTAATGTACTGCGGGATTACACAGGCACAGTGAAATCACGCAAATCGTCTCATACATTTTCTAAATTATAAACAGATACAAGTCAGTTAACCGCCTCTGTGGTCTAGTGGTTCAACCCACCGATTTCAGATCCAGAGGTCCCGGGTTCGATCCCCATGGGGAGTACAATACATTGTGCTTGGTTTGGTTGGTGGTAGGACTTTGTTTAAGTCCGCCTGGCATAGCTACCACCGTCTTACCTAATTCTGTCGCCATAATAACAATTCTAAAATTGTTGTGTTCCGGCATTTAAGAGGTAAGATAGCCAGTTCCTCAGTTTGTTGAGAATTCCGGGTGAAGTGCGCCTCCACCTTCGGCCTTATCTCAACTTGTCGAACCAGGTGAGATGAAGGCCAAGTGCTTACCCGTCGTACACTGAAAAAAAAAAGTTTGGGTAATAACTACGTCATAAATAAATTAAATATATTTTACCATTCTTACAATGATTTTGATGACAAATAAAATTCATCTATGTCATAAAAAACATATTCAAGTAAGCACATTTTAGCCCCGGTGGAAGGTGCATCACGTATCGTGCTCCAGAGGGTCCCATGGTAAAAATTGATGATCTGTCAGTTAACGTAATAGGTCTTCTTTATTTGTCACTGAACTGATAGTTACAAGCACATACAAGCCGCTGTACCGTATTATACTGTAGCTCTGCTTTTTGAAGGTTGTGGGTTTGATTCATTTGTCAAACACTAGTGTGATGAATGTAAATGTTCGTTTTGTGTTTGGGTGTAACATCATGCTTAGGAAAGAGTTTTTAGCATTTTTCAGATACAATTAGGAATTCAATTCAATTCATGTATTTTTCTAAATTATTACACAACAAGCTTTATATATATCTACACACAAAGAACTTATACTTAAGTTATATATAGAACCTAATAGAGAAAGGCTTGCTTCCTGCATCATCAGGATCTACACTAAGTCATCGACTTGTGTTACAGATCCTGTTTGCCTTGAATAGATAGATGGAGTTATGATTTTCAGACAGTGGCGGGCAAAGAGTGGATCAGAAAGTCCGAAGATTGGACTGAGTGGCGCACCTTAGGAGAGACCTACCTAGGCATCTGGCATGATTCTTTGATGACTCCACAAATGATAGTGTTTAGCCACGGTATCAAGAAAGCGAGTTTAACTGTATTGTTTGCAATGCTTACGTTCCACTTCACATTATACAAACAGTGCGTCGCAAATCGTACATATTCTATCATGTCGAGTGTACTCCAACCTCCGAAGCTTCGCAGAATTATTAATGAAACACACGTGCTTTTAGTAGGTCAATTATAATACTACTATATATACAATGTAGGTACAATTAACTAAACTATATACAAGAGAAGCAGTTGGGTTACCTAAGGACCGTTACAAACGGTCTATAGGTTGAGTTCCTGATCAGTACCTCTAACTCAGTACCAGACGGAAGCGTGCTGCATTGCTACGCTGAATAGCTATGATAATTCGCTGGCCTAAATAAGAGCCAAGCCTTGGCTCACGTGTCGCCTCAATCAAAAGCCCCGTTATTGAAAGCCCGGAACCAGCTCCCCTCAAACCGGGTTTCGACCCCAAAAGGCTCAAATAAGGAATCTCTATCTAGAACACTATATTTGCGCTTTTTGTGATCCTCAGCCAAATCTTGATTGTGTGATTGTGTTGTGTTCCGGAACACAATAATTTTAAATTGTTATAATTGTAACAATTGTATTATTAACAAAAATTCCGGCATTTAAAGGTAAGATAGCCAGTTGATGTATGTATGAATCTATTTACTTGAAAAGTTAACAAACACTAACTATATTTAGACATAAAAGTATTGGTTTGTGCTAGTTCCCCTGACTGTTGAGGATACTGAGTGAAGTGCGCCTCCACCTTCGGCCTTTACTTAACTATATTGTTTCGTTTGTTTCGAACATGTCCACTGTTTACAACGGTACGGATACAGATTCCAGCACAGATAGTTAGCGATACCACGTTATTTATTCAAGACAGATCATAACAGAAAACTTTTCGGCCATTAGGATTCACGGCACGAGTCCTGCAGTCCTGACTTGTCAGCTGTAGTCTTTGAGAATTAACTACGTATATCCGATCAACTTCAGCTAAACAAACTCTGAGAAACTGTTTAACTTACCCGGGCGCGAGTTTAACTTGCGATAACTAGTTGTAAGTACACGGATGGAATATTTGTACTGGAATACCGTATGTTTTGTGACGATAACCGACCGTACCGTAGTTTGTGGTAACTCTTTGACCAAGCTACGAACTTTGCAGGTAATATTCAGATAAGATAGATTTTATTTAATTATTTATTTATTTATTTATTTATTTATATATTTGTGAATAAGATACAATACTAATACTATTATAATTCATACTCCTTTTTGTAAATGCATACTTATATGATACAATATTCATCCAACACAGAAAAACTTGTGACAGATGGTCTTAATACAAATGTCGGGTTCACCTTCGAACCCACCAACTACTGTGTGGAAGGCAGAACTACACCAACTGAGCTGAGAGGCCAGTTCACACATGGTATTTTTTTATTCTAACACGGAGAAGCTTAGACTTTAATTTCACATGGTGTATATAGGATACAGCAAAGTTGACATAATCAGGAAATTTAATATTGTAATATTTAGTATTGTGGAAAGCTGCATGCATTTGTCCCTATTAAGAAATAGTTATGTAGTAAACTTGACCGGGGTCAGTTGATGAGTCAGTTTACTCATTAATATATTCAAAAAGATACAGGTCAAGAGTTTCAACACCAGCTCACTTGAAAAATAACAGGCTATATTTCAAACCAGCCGAGACCGAAACATGTCATAATAATTAACGATTTAAGAACTAAAAAGAAAACCGACTTCAATGAAGAATATGAGCCTGGAGGACGTTTTCCAATTATTTTGACGAATTGAGAACCTCCTTCTATTTTTGAAGTCGGTTAAAAAGTACACTACCTACCGCATTAGTACCACCTATATGGACTTGAGCTACGGAGCTCCCCGAAAATATTTAAGTATACTTAGGTATAATGGTAATTACCGTAAATCGGTATCGCGAATATCACTCCAAATGTATAGTCACCTGCAGTAATACATAATACACTTCATAAATTTACTAGTGAAGTCATTTCTTTTGTATTAACATTTTTTTTTATTGTACGACGGGGAGTTGTTTGACCTTCATCTCACCTGATTTTCAGGTTATGATAAGGCTGAAGGTACACAACAATTTGCGAATTGTTGTTTTCATGACAGAATTAGGTAAGAAGCCACCATCGTACATAATTCTATCACCTAGCTAGCCAGGTGGACTTAAACAAAGTCCTACCACCAACCAAACCAAGCATAATATTATACACCCCTAGGAAAATTCACGTCTGGTAAATTCCGTCATTACATTTGTATTACAAAACCTGATTATTCATAAATCACACTCAAATACCAAATTTTAATATCTACCAAATGTGGATACAAAACTTTTTGGTGATTATTAGTGTAAGTGACTGTACCTACTTACCCATGCAGAACAGTACCTATTAAAATTAAGTGGCTGTACGCAATCCGTGAGCAGATGGTTGAACACGTACGTGTAGAATGTACTCAGGTACCTATACTTACTGTTGCAGCAGTTCCAGGATCTCAGACCTCTGAGACCAGGAGTACCTATAAGTCTACAAACGTAGCATTTGCATAGCAATTAGACCAGGGACGAGGTCGCATTAACATTTCAATTGTGGAGAATGAGCCAGCATTCTAAGAGAGAATAATCCCTACATTACTCTACACAATGGTATGAACGAATCGCTATAGAGAATGTCTGACACACTTACACACGTTCTGGCACACTTATAAGGGTAAAAGAGCCCCTTGTAAAAGGGCTTGTCCGGGGAAGTATTACCACCATACCTATTTCAGCCGCCAGGCAGCATTGCTGTGTTCCGGCTTGAAGGATATGGTTGCCGGTGAAATTACGTGCACGCGAGGCTTAACACCTTTATGCCTCATGTTGACGGGGGCAATACAGTGCCGTGTAGGCTATGTTGTTAGTGTATGTGACCTACGCAGTAAGGCATTGTTATATGCAAGAGAGCACTTAACGTCAGGTGGACTACTTGCTTGTCCCGTCTCCTAGCTGAATAAAAAATACATTTGTCATATTCATAGTTTTCAGTCCAGTCTGCCTGGCTAGCTACCTATTCAAAAAATTGTATTACGGCATTTAGAGGTAAGATAGCCAGTTCCTCAGACTTATGAGAATTCCAGGTGAAGTGCGCTTCCACCTTCGGCCTTATCATAGCTTGAAAACCAGATGAGATGAAAGCAAGGCGCTTCCCCGTCGTAACATAAAATAAAACTACCATTGCCCATAACCTGCGATCGCCAATGCTGCGCAGGCAAGCATCATGGTTTTGGCAATATACATTCTTTGGGGAAGGTCATTGTCATAATGATTTACCGAGGACAATTGTGGGGTATATTGATCAAAAATAATAATTAGTCTTGAGCTTATTTAACAGGTTTTTTTAAGATATTGTGTGCTTCAGATACCAAACACACGTAAAATGTTCCTTATCATGATATCTTGAGGTTCCCGTATTGAATATTACTACTTCATTGCACCCGTTGACTGTGGGTTACGCCCCGTAGCTGAATGAAATCTTGGTCGGTTGATTTTTAGGCTTCTCTCCCCTTTTGTTCAAGCGGGTTTGTAAGTCGCGCAAAATTGGCTTTCATATGCAATACTAGCGTACTTCAAAGTATTTTTTTGCAATCCCGACAATGTTGCCCGTTTTATTGACGTCCAAATGTATTTTTATTTAAGAATTATTTCAAGCATTCTGTTCAGCACGCCCCTCGCTGTTTTATTATATACATTATTGCCTGATACTATACCTACGAGGAAAATAAAAGACAAATTCCTTAATTGATTTTAAATCAAAGATACTGTTAAAAACGTTTTACCCGTTTTTTTTTATAAAAGCAAGTGGCTAGTATAATTTAGTTATTAATTTTGCATACTTATGATAAATAAATAAATATTACAGGACATTCATTGTACACAGCGCCATCTAGCCCCAAACTAAGCATAGCTTGTAATATGGGAACTAGATTACGGATAAAATACTCAAATACTTTTTGTATATACATACGTACTATAAGTTACAACACCCAAACACAGAACAAACATCTATATTCATCACACAAATGTTTGTCGAATCACACACAAATGTGTGAATCGAACCCACAGCCTACAGCGCCGAAGGCAGAGTTACTACCAACTGAGCTATGAGGCTTGTCAATAAATAAATATACATTTTGTTTTTTTTTTGCATTATAAGTTTAAGGTTTTAAGGTTTTTTAACATGCCAGCTTTGTAAACAAGTACCTACTCTCAGAAAAGCTATTTAGACCTCAAAAAGTTTGTACGACCTTATAACGTTCATACTGAATACATTTCCTAGACATTTTTTGCCCGCTCAGCGCTAGATTTCCAAACACTTTTCCCATCTGCATAATAGTACAACAGCAATGACGAACATTCTCATATTTTTTTAATAGATTAAGGCACTTTTCGAGCTGCTGTGGTATAAATAAAGTATTAAAAATAGCGTAGAAGTACATAAATATACTTTTGTCTAAACCACATTGTTGGCGAATATTTATCCTAAATATCACGGAATCAAATCCAACTACATAGGTACCTAATACATGCACTCACGTACAGTGAATCACAAAAGCGATCCAATTGTAAATCCTACTGTAGTATGTGCATGCTTAATCTGTCTGGTGTCTGGTAAATAAGAATATCGCCAACCCATTCAACTCATGGGTGTCGTATAAGTCGGCTATATATAACAAGTCCCTCCGTGGAACCTCTCAATATTTAAGTAATGTATATAATATTTAATTCTGTGAAATTTATGGTAATGACCTTCGATCTTGGAAGTGGTTTAAGGCCAATATAGTAATGGTCACAGGTGATGATAATAATAAAAACTTTGATCGTTTTTTACCTATGCCTATTTTTTTAAGAGAAAGAAATACATATAGAATGAAAGAAAACATTAATTTAGCCCACACAACAGGTATACGCAGGAACACAACAAGCAAGAAGCTTATGAATGAAGCTAAATCGCATTATTGGTGCTGAGAGTAATACCGAACCAACGGTGCATCAGCACTTTGGCAGGCCACTGTACTCTGAGCCCTGGCTGCAAACGCGAACGAGCCCGTGGTAATCTGATTATCTACCTGTTTCGCATTTCCGCTCGCATAACTCGACGCCATTTTCGATTACTGTTGTTACTCACAACACAGGCTCTGTTGAGACCTAGTGCGGAAAACAGAGCCATTCAGGTATAGTCTTCCAACACAGCATAATCATAGCTTATGAATAACTAGCTTATGCCCGCGACTTCGTCCGCGTAATGGTTTTCAGCATAGGTGTAAGGAGAGATAGACTGGGATTTCGAAATATAGAAAATTTCAAGCTTACAGAGCTATGCCTAAATTGTGAGACCTCTCAAGTGCGGTTCTGTCTCACACATCGAGGGTTCCATCCCATATTTCTAGGCAAATAATTTAGGTTTTATGAAGTTGTAGAACGGGGACAAACGTGGCCAGCTTTTATTATTGATTTATCTCAAATAATGCACTATATTTACACTATTTTTGATTTAACTAGGAATAATAATTTTATAAAACGTTTCTTGTGTGGCGTTCCCACCTCCACCACCCATTTATTATTAATTTCTTGTTTATTGTTTGTCAGAAAATATTGTTTTTTTTTTGTTGTACAACGGGGAAGCGCTTGACCCTCATCTCACGGGGATCTCATGGGGGTCGAACCCGGGACCTCTGGATCTGAAATCGGTGGGTCTGAAAATTTCAACCTACTTCTTGTAACAGTTCAAAAGATATAGCTCTATACAGGGGTTTTCCATAAATATTGGACCCCTACTCTTTATTTTTTTCATGACCACTTAATTTATCTTTGAATAAGAAGAAAAGAAGAAAGAAATAAGAAGAAGAAGAAGAAATTAAAGAAAAAGAGGAAGAAAGAAGTTCCACTCCCAAGTTTTGGTGCTGAAATGTTTTTTATATGTAAAACAGAAGGAATATAAAGACTTGAGATTTGAGACGAATCACTTTTATTTAAACTTTTCACAATATTTAGGCACGTTGTAGCTTGCTGAGTGTAGGTACAGAAAAAGAGAGCTCCAAATGAGCTCCCCGGCTATTTAAGCATTTACCACTACCGACATAAAAATACACACACAAAGTAACAATGTAACAGCCTATAAACGATGAGCATGATTCTCATTGGTTGACTTGTGTTGCCAGCTATCAAATAATATAAGTAGGCTCGTCCGGGCATGGCTCGCAGACTTGGCGAACAAATCAATCAGCTTGGCTGCCTGGCTAGCTGGCAGGCTGGCTTGGCTGGCATGGCTGGTTAGCTAGCTGGCTGGCTTGGCATGGCTTGCAGAGTGGCATCAGGTGGAGGCGTTACAGTCGGCCATCAGACTAGAACAATTGCTCCCGCAATGGGAACAGAAACAGAACATTAGCTTTCGAGTAAATCAATAAGGTCTTCAGTCTCCAACTGGTCATCAGAGCTGCTGGCAGTGTCAGATCCAGGGGCTATACTATGATAAGGTCTTAAGGAATCAGCAGCAACTAATCCCATAAAGCATTTGTATCCTCTTAAGCCCTTAATGCTTCTAATTCTGTATCTGTCATTGCCCACAACTTTGGTTACAATATAAGGTCCTGAATAAATGTCATCCAATTTAGTATTTACCCTAGAACCACTACTTGTAGGGGCCTGTTTCCATAGAACCAAGTCACCTTTCTTATAAATTCGGCAGTTCTTACGACGTTTGTCAAAATGATGTTTCATTTTGGCACTAGCTTTTTGTAGACGAGCACTAGCCTGAACACGTTTAGACTGGGTAGGCTCATCTACTTGACCTGGTACTAATACATCACATACTGACCTACCACTTCGGGAAAACATTAAATCATAAGGTTTGTATCCAGTAGCTTCATTCCGAGTATTATTTATACCCCACACAACATCAGGAAGACAATTGGACCAGTTGTTAGCAGCCTCACTTGGGTCAGTAGCTCGTAAGGCATTGAGGATAGTTCTGTTAGTACGCTCAACTTGTCCATTTGCTCGTGGACAAGCAATGGCATTTAATGTGTGTTTAAACTGCTTATCAGTGCCAAACTTCTTAAAATATCTACTAGTAAAAGCTTTGCCGTGATCAGTTACTACTCTATCAGGGTATCCAAATAAACTGAATACTTTCTTTAGGGTTCTTATAGTTTCAACTGAGTTTACTGTCCTAGTTGGTTCTGCTATAACAAATTTAGAGAATGAATCAGTTATGACCAACATATATGTGTAGCCTTTTTTTGTCCTACAAAATGGGCCTAAGTGATCAATGTGGATCATCCTAAAAGGTTCATTAGGCTTAGGAATTGGGTGCAGTTTGCCTTCCTTTTTGCCATGCTCTCCTTTACCGTAAGCACAGTGTAAGCAAGCTGTAACATATTTTCGTATAAACCGTGTCATTTTGGGAAACCAAAAATCTTTTTTTATTAAATCTGTACTACGTTTCAACCCTACATGCCCTATTTCATCGTGATGCATTTGTACAATCTTCCATCTAGCTGCCCCCGGAACAACAAGGCGATTACCGTTAAGAGTTTTCCTATATAATCTATCCTCTAAAAGAATATAATTATTAGTTAGATCGTGATTAGCTGAGCCACTTTTTAATTGATTGATTATGAGCTTCAGCTTATCATCCTGGGACTGAACGGTAAAAAACCAATCAGTAACTTCAAGACGATTGATATTCACCGCATCAACTGGGTTCCTACTCAACGCATCAACGTGGCTCATACGTTCCCCCGATCTATATTCTACGCTAATATCATAGTCCTGTATAAGTAGCCACCACCTTGCTATACGCGGAATAATATCACGTTTGGTCAAAGTAGCGCGCACGGCTGTACAGTCAGTAACAATTTTTACATGTTTACCTACTACATAAACGCGAAATTTACGCAATGATTCTACAACTGCGAGCGTTTCCAATTCGTAGCTATGATAAAAATTTTCGGACTTAGAGGTTACGCGGCTAAAGTACATGACAGGTCGCAAAGATCCATCAGTTTGTTGTTGCAACAATATTCCCGCGATACCTACCTTGGATGCGTCCGTGTGTATCTCTGTTTGCAATGCCGGGTCATATAATGCCAACACTGGTTTGGAGCATAAACACTTTTTTAATTCTTCAAAACTAGATACGTGATTGCTATTCCACTGCCACGGCACGCTTTTCTTTAGAAGATCGGTTAAAGGTCGCGCTATTTGGGCGAATTTATGAATGAATTTGCGAAAATAACTGCAAAGACCTATGAACTGCCTGATTTCATGAACGTTTTTCGGTACGGGAAACTGCGAGACCGCGGACAATTTAGACGCAGCCGGTTGTATGCCATCATGTGAAATTTCATGTCCTAGATACGTCACTTTATTTTGCAAGAAAGAGCACTTTTTCATATTTAATTTCAAGTTTTCAGAATGAAATTTACGCAGAACCTTTTCTAAAATTTTTAGGCCCGACGCGACATCTATTGACGGTAACAACAGATCATCCAAAAAAGCAAGGACTTCATTCGGGGAACTGTCACTGTCACCGTCAGACTGGATAGAGTTGACAATTTTATTAATCAAACGCATGAATACAGACGGAGCATTGGCTAATCCATAGCTGACACGATTGTACTCATAATGGCCCTGCTGACAAATGAATGCGCTTTTATGAGAATCTTCCGGATCTAGGGGTAATTGATGATAACCTTGGGCCATATCAAGACACGTGAAATACTTTTTACCGGAAAGCTTCGAAATATGATCCTCAATGTTAGGTAAAGGATATCGATCTTTAATCGTTAGAGCGTTTAACGCACGATAATCTACACATAACCTACTGTCCCCATTTTTTTTTTTGACAAGAATGACAGGTGATGCATAACTGGACTCTGATTCTTTGATTATTCCGGCATCTAATAGCTCTGTGATTTTGGATTTTACAATGTCCTGTTCGGAGTGTGCTAGCCTATATGGCTGACGATAGATAGGCTGATCAGTGGTTAACTTAATTTTCATTTGGACTAAATCGGTGCAACCGAGGTCTTTTGTACTACTTGCAAAACTGTCTCTATACTGCAATAATAAATTAAATAGAGCGTTTCGTTCTATTAAATTTAAATTTCCTATTTTTGTGTCTGCTAATGCTACACCACCTATGCTAGGATTTGAGGATTGGCTCAGGCTTTCGTTGGTACTAGTATGGCTTACTGTAAATACTGCTGCCGACTCATGATCCCCGCTAAGGTGATCAGACGAGATGTTAAAAGATTCAAATGGACTTGGTAAATAAGTAGAGTCAGTAAATGGCGTGGCTTGGCAACTAACCTGGTTTTCTATGGCTGACTTGGCTGAGACATGGCAGCTCTCTGCTCGAGTGATGACCTGGCCGGCTTTCCACACGACGTCCTTGTCGCCGGTGTTGATGACTTTGATGCACCCCGCGCCGCCGCGAAGCAACGTAGCTGGCACGGAGTAGGATACACCTTGGAACTCGAAGTGGCGCGGAGCAGTGCTGACGTCGTTGTTCTCACCGTTTCCTAGAACCTCCGGTGTTGCGCCTCTGTAATCGTCGAGAGCACAGAGAAATGCTTCGTAAAGTTCATCCGGCCGCTCGCATTGGAATGCACGAGCGTTCGGTTGTAGCGATGCGGGTAGACCTCTAATAATGCATGAAACGCTGGCGCTATCGGATAACTTGCAGCGGAAGCACATGGTTACCTTTTCCTGATAATACTTAGTCATAGTTTCGTTCGGTTGCTTCTTTCTCTGCATCATCTCGTCTAGTAGTGCGCTGTAGTCGCGATGCTTTGGGAAAGCGCGTAGTAACATTTGTTTCCAATCGTCCCAGGAGTAGTTGTATTCTTCGAGTCTGTTGTACCATTTACGGGCCTGGCCACGTAGTTTGTCTTGTAAATGAAATGCTTTTACCTTGTCGTTCCAGTTGTGTATGTCTCCAAGTTGATCTATTTTCTTCAGCCACACGGTAACCGTGCAATCTTCTCCATCTGGATCGAACTCCGGAATCAGCGATGCGGCACGATGGTTTTTGAGGCCGTCTGACGATGTTGTATCTTGATCGAGATCATGAATTGCGCGTCTTACCTCATTTTGCAGCAAATTCTTGAGCAATTTTTTTGCGGGTGGTGACGAATCGCTGTCTTCGTCGGTGTCGTCGTCGCTGACTTCCTTCCATCCGGGTGGTCGGACTCGCTTACCCATTTCTTCAGGAAGTTTACGTTTCATATCCCACTTCTGAATAAAACAGAAGGAATATAAAGACTTGAGATTTGAGACGAATCACTTTTATTTAAACTTTTCACAATATTTAGGCACGTTGTAGCTTGCTGAGTGTAGGTACAGAAAAAGAGAGCTCCAAATGAGCTCCCCGGCTATTTAAGCATTTACCACTACCGACATAAAAATACACACACAAAGTAACAATGTAACAGCCTATAAACGATGAGCATGATTCTCATTGGTTGACTTGTGTTGCCAGCTATCAAATAATATAAGTAGGCTCGTCCGGGCATGGCTCGCAGACTTGGCGAACAAATCAATCAGCTTGGCTGCCTGGCTAGCTGGCAGGCTGGCTTGGCTGGCATGGCTGGTTAGCTAGCTGGCTGGCTTGGCATGGCTTGCAGAGTGGCATCAGGTGGAGGCGTTACATATGTTTGTTTTGGCAGGTCCTTGTTCAAGTCTTTACCGGTGTGATTTTGATTTATCATGTTACAACATAGGTACGTGTCTTTAAAAATACACATATCAATTGGTTTAGCTCTGCCTTCTGTCAATTTGTGGTCGTGGATTCGATTCCCGATAGCCAAAGTTATTTTTTTGAGGATTCTTTATCTATACCATATATAAAAAAGTCTAATCATACCTTGAAACCAGTTGATATGAATGCGCCAAGCGCTTCCCCGTCGTATAATCAAAAACATGTTTTGTGTTTGGGTGTTATATTATCCCTACGTATGTATAAACAAATAAAATAGCATTGTATCGTAATCTTTATCCCGTATAAGCTTTAATTATAATTTTTTGTCGTTTTTTTTAGAGCTATATATGGTCGACTGCGCTGTCTAAACTGTCCTGGAATAATTAATATCTCGTAATAAATACAACATTGTGTCTTTTTCCTGATTCGTGATCAAAATTATATTTATTTTTATTCATCATCATTATGGTGGGTAGGGATATAGGCATAGGCATAGCTCATAATAGCTCTTATTTCATTAAATTACTAACATCAAGAAATGCTAAGGCGTTAAAAATAGTTAAGCCAAATAAAATTGATCTTGGGTACGAAAATTTCCGATAGCCATTCAGAAAAAGTGCACCGCCCCACTTTGGGATAAAATTATATATTCATAGATTGTGGTGAAAGCATTCTTTTTGGCGCGGTCATCGTGACTCAAAGACCCTTGTGAGTTCCATCCATTATAATATTCATAGGCAGCGGGATGAGACTATTCTGTTATAGAGGGATTACCTACTAAATAATACCTTTGGATCTAGGTGCTTATAAATATTGTACACTCCATAGTAAACTGTGTTCAATTCTATGCATAATATAAATTAACCTAATAATAATATTAATCTAGGCTACTGCAATTCTTATTAAATATCAAGTTAGTGTTAATTTATTTATACACAATATGATGCATATGTATTTTTCAAATAATTATACAAACTAACTGCAATACCACGCTGAATAGCAATGCTTATTTGCTGGCTAGTAGCTTTGAGAATTTGTGTAATGTACTGGACATACACAAATTCAATTTAAAATTGTACCACTAGTTAGACCATGGATAAACTGACGCCCCGTTTGACCTAGGTACTTCATTCCATTTAGGTAAGAGCAGTAATACATCGTGTTTTTTTAACATGCCAGCTTTGTAAACAAGTACCTACTCTCAGAAAAGCTATTTAGACCTCAAAAAGTTTGTACGACCTTATAACGTTCTCCACAAGCCAAAAAGCCAACGATACAAACTTTGGTAAAGGATACACCCATCAAACCCTTTTCCTCAACAAACTTAAATGAGAATACGGCGCGAACCTTTTCTGTTGATGAGCAAACAAACGTCGAAATTTGTTTATGATGATAGGGAGTGAAACAAAGGTTGAACGATTTGTGAGACGGCGTGAAATGATTACAGCCACGAACCCATCGATATTCTTTATATACAATACCCAAGAACAATCGGCTAGCTAGATAGGTACCATCATTTTATGAGCTAAGTTGAGGATAAACATACCCACATACGCCGGTGGTCGTAAAACATAATGAAGAAAAAAATATAAGCAAAATTACCCACTGTCTTATCAATTTACGACAGCGTTGTGTGTAAACCGTGAGTCTTTGATAGCGTACCGTAAATGGAAGCCCTTTATGTAATAGCATTCAATACAAGGACTTTAAGCCTGTAATCTAAAAGTCGTTCAGTGGTAGAGTAGAGCTTCAGGTTAGCCGGCGATTTAGCGAAGTTTCATTTTCTTTTAGACAGTGATTATCTCACTTAAAACTTTTCCAAGCCCCTTTCAGATTCCTTTGAGAATTGATTGTTAGGTGAAACGATTCGTTACGGAAATCGAAAGTAGGTATTTGGAAATTGAACTCGTCAAGATGAATCTATATTAGGTGTCTTATAAAAAACGTGCATCGGAAAAACTACATTTTCAAACATAAATCAGTAGAAATAAATAAAAAAAATAATTAAACTCATTACCAGAATGTGTAACTTAGGGAAGGAGTAAAAGTATTGCGTAAGAAGCACGAATGATACGAAATATCAGGAGGAAGAACAGAAGATATGTGGATATGTATTTTGAAGCACATCCCATAATCTTTTTACCGCCTCTGTGGTCTCGTGGTTTAACGTGGTGTCCTGGGGAGCAATATTGTGCATGGTTTGGTTGGTGGTAGGATTTTGTTTAAGTTCGCCTGGCTAGTTACCACCATCTTACCTAGTTCTGTCGCCATTATAACAATTCTTAAAAAAAATGTTGTGTTCCGGCATTTAGAGGCAAGATAGCCAGTTCCTCAGTTTGTTGAGGATTCCGGGTGAAATGCACCTCCACCTTCGGCCTTATCTCAACTTGTAACCAGGTGAGATGAAGGCCAAGCGCTTCCCCGTCGTGAAATAAAAACTAGGCAAAAAAGGATGGCCAAGATGTCAGGAGATAAGGCAGAAAGCACAGTACCGGGTCGGTACTTTACCTTTGGCAAATTACCAAAGGATGATAAAGGTTTAAGGATAAAGGCTTGTTGGTTTTCAAGTCCGACCATCGCAATACACGGGTCACGGGTGCATGTCTATTGTAGCCGGTAGCCACGACGCGGACGAGGCTTATCGACTTGCTATCGGCTTTGCGGGCACAACTATACGTCTCTACGCTTTATAGGTACACGAGCCAACTTCGCTTGACAGCACATTGGAAGATTAGTGCCGCAACGTAACTTCATCACGCCAATATTTTATGATCTCCCGGTACCTAGCTTTGTTTCAGAACTCGGGCGTGGTTCAAAGTTCTCGTTTTAAATTGTTAATTAAACGACTTTTATAATTTGTACACATAAAGTAAACAAGCCCCTTCAAATTTCCCAATTACGTGTCTCAGATTTGGTCCTTCATTTAAAATACTCTAGAATTTGATATAATCTTATTTGGATTCATCAAATTAGCAGCCCAATATTTATCCAAGCAAATTTCAAAACATGAGAAATTCGCCATACTCACTATGCCTGACAGGCGGATTGATAATTACCCAATACACAAAAGGAAGCTGCCCTTCCTCTGATGAGATCCCGCAGTCAACTTTTACGACATCCGCTGGCTGAGTAGGTGGGTCAACTTGGGTTTATTCAGGTATTCTTCTTTATTTTCTACTATTATCTAGATACCGAGATCTATTATCAAGCATCTCAGTAATACAAGATAATGTAAACTTTTTCGTTGATGCTAGCCAACAAAACCTGAAAGATACACTTACTCAGCGATACACTTTGTGTGTTTCTGAACCTTTTGCTGAATTACAGAGCTGTTCCTAGTTTGATTGCAAGTTTGTTTTACACCGGTTTTATTGGCTCTTCGTTGTGGTTAGACGTGTTTCAATGTGCTATTTGTGTTGAACTGTATATTACGTATTAGTATTCTGGGGAAATAACTTCTCTTTTCGCAAATTAATTTTATATACGACTTCCGTAGTTCGACCGCACAAAGCAAAGTTCATAATTATTTTATGTAGTAATGTGAAGGTTGTGTTTAGTTCTATATGCTATATAAAAATTTCCTTACGAAGAAGGAGCATAGCAAAACTAAAAATAGTTGAAGAAATATATTTATACGAGAAATTTTATAGCTAATAATTTGCAGCATTTTAACTTTGCCTTTTGCATACAGTACTTACTGAGGCTTTTTCCATAAATCCCCTGCGTTGATCCTAGAAAGAGGATATCTGGACTTGAGCTCATTGGATTGAGTAAAGCTATTCCAATAATAAATGAAAGGAATACCAATGTCATATTAAATGCCGAGTAGTGACATGTCTAATGGTAATAAGAGTACGCAGGCAATCTTTCCTCCGAGATATAATTAGAAAGCAACATATTGTCCCCAGCTCGGGGACAATATGTTGTATATGTAATATGTTTTTTTTTTTTGCAAAAAAGATATATTTATTACATTTATTCAATAAATTAAACTAAGTACAAAGGAATCAGTCAGATTACCTAAGGACCGTTACAAACGGCCTATAGGTAACTCAACTGTTCCAGACCAGTACCAGACGGAAGCGTGCCCAAGACACTGGCTGCATTGCCACGCTGAATAGCTATGCTAATTCGCTGGCCTAAATAAGAGTAATATGTTGTATTACATACTCACTGTTAACACTTATTTATATACTTAACATATTTGTTATTATTTAACAAAACTTGCGTATGTTTTGTTAAATTATACCATCAAAAAGAATGATTGGATATTCAATCACCAAAGAAAACGCTATATATAAGCTTTTTATAACTTGGAGTAGGCTCATATCGGACTATACACATATGTATAACATAATATGCACTACAAGTAAATATCGCGTTGGTCTATCTTCACTGATACGGAGGATTATTTTTGTAGTCACCGCCCGCAGTGGTACGAAAGGTCTCCTTGTGGCGGCACAACCACAGCCGTCGATGTCTGTCCTCTTAGTTTTTTATGGATTTACCTGCCTAAAATATGTTTTTCTGGATTTGGCAGAAGGCGCTCAGCTGGAGCGAAGACTTCGATCGTACTACTGTCTGCAAAGCTCCGGTTTCATAAACGGCCGAAGGATAAAACTCCTCCTACTGTAACTATGGTTCTTA
Source organism: Venusia cambrica (assembly GCA_951394065.1). Lineage (NCBI taxonomy): Eukaryota > Metazoa > Arthropoda > Insecta > Lepidoptera > Geometridae > Venusia > Venusia cambrica. The sequence goes on from OX596056.1 coordinate 1,243,648, forward strand.
AAACGCATTAACACGCAATCGAGGAGTACAGATTATCTTGGCATATGGCGTTTCGACGTGATTAATGTGTATGTATCTTACAGATTTTTGAATGTGTTACTTTTGTGTAACAGTAAGGGATAAACGATATTACAAATTACCCACTTCTACTGGTGATAAGCTTCCTAAAAGTTAGAAAAGTACTTACTACCATCTAACAGAGTATTAAAGTGCATTTGTATGTATGCCTATCGTTTTATAGATCCTCTTCGTACGCTAAAAATCTAAAGTCAAGCTGAAAATCCGCGAGGAAAATAAGGTCAACATGCCAAAGGAGGATCGCCGCAAATGGCAGGAGATTTACATCAGCTCATCGGTATGCAGCGACGGAATGAGTTCGATGAGCAAACATATTGGATATTCAATCACATAAGTCAACGCTGTATGTCGGTTTTATACATCCGTCAATCCATGCCACTTGTAGAATGAGTTCCTTTTGTTCTTGTGCAGGCTTCAGGATCTGGATTGCTTATTCAACTCGATATTTTTAGGGTGCCGTAGTCAACGGGACCCTATTACTAAGCCTCTGCTGTCCGTCCGTCTGTCAACCGTCAGCATGAGCCGTACTAGGTAGACAGTTTAAATTGTCACCTAGTGTGTATTTCTATTGCCACTATATGAAGATACTACAGAAGGGAGCTCCCCACACAAAAAAAACGTGGTATTTCGTTTTGAAATGAAGGTCGGAACCTTCGATCTTCGATGTGCGTGTCCGCACTTTTTTTGTATATTCTATTCCATTTTACAAAATTACGTCACCAATTTTGCTCAGAAACTATTGTCTAAATAGTTTTGATTCGACGACGGTATGGGGTTAGGACTTGGTGGCATTTTTGTGTGAAATTAATTTTTTTACAACAAAAAAATATTTAGTTCAACTTATTAGAAATTTGATATATAAATGTTCCAATGCATAAACATTGTTTTCGATTGCGGAAATTACGTTAAGAGATGACAACTTGGAGTTTTGGAGACTCTCCCATAAGACATTATAGCAGGATTAATATTCTTATTCTTTTTCTGAGTGGGATATGCATGCAGGCCTTGGTCACCAAGGCCTGCATGCATATCCCCCATTGATTTAACCAACCCTACACCAGCTAGCCCAGCTCCTTATAATACCGGAGCAGGACTTTAGGTTGTTGGTGACACTTATTGAGCGCCTAAGTTCGCGACCGCGACAATGAAAATGGCACTGGTGTTGTGGGCAACGATGCTTGCTCCAAGCCTGGGCCAGCATTTCACTAAGGCTCGTCTTCTCCCTTGCCGATTCTGTAGCTGAGCAGTGAAGGATCACGTGCTCTAGTGTTTTCTCCTCATGTAAGCAGCCACGGCACAGAGCGCTATCCGTGACTCCTGTTTTAAACAGGTGGTTGTTCAGGTCGCAGAGTCCTGTGATGATGTATCCATCCACAGTCGTAGATCACTGCGTTTAATTTTGATGTAAATATTAAATATTTTTTGTACGGACTTGGGAATATCATCTTCGATTTCCTTCAGCCCTTCCTTTGGTTCCAAAACTTTTTGTGCTCCATAATAGAATTTTATTCTAGTATTTTCTTTATTTCCATCGTTGATGGTCTTGTTAGGCTGAGGTCGCGATCGCTTGGTGCAAGATTTGCTCCAGCTTTGGCTAACTTGTCAGCTTTATTGTTTCCTGTCGGCTGTGAATATATATTCTTTTCTCAAGCTTGTGTTTCAAGCAGTCAGTGCAAACTCAATTAATTCCTGTTTGTCTTTTGCTGCTAGTGCGAGCCCTATGGTCACTGCTTGAGGAGCCGTAAACGTTGACAGGCTGGGACTCTGAGAGTCCTGCTTCAGGGCCGTGGTACCCGCAGCCTGCTCCATTTGTCCCCTATGCAGGGCTTGGGAGTTTTATAGCAGGATTATAGCATGATGACGGGAATAAGCCCACTTAAGGTCACTAGCAAAATATAGAATCGATCACATTCAGACGGACAATGCGATAAGACGCGATCCAATGATATATAGGTATGAGATTTTATTGAACTTTTACTCATTAAAACTATGTTGTTATGTATACAAAAGATATAATAGTCAATTTTCTTGAGTTTTTTCAATATTGCTTGCTGTAAACTGTCATCTGGCTCAATCACATGAGTGGGCGAGTGTCGGTGAGTGTGGGCGGTTTTGGGCGGGCTTTTAGTGTCGCGGGTTCAATCAAAGTCGTTACCTGAGAACGGACAAAATAATGTTTACAATCAACTATTTGATATATCAAGTGTCTCCTCAACATTTTGCTTACCTTAAATTTGTATTTCATGTGATTGCACTTGGTCATAATAATTACATATGTTATATAATAAAATCTTAATCGTTCATATGTTCATAATTTATATAGTTCACAATTTACATAATATTTTTTTTTTACATAACAATTTACATACAAATTTTGACACGCCAATATGTAGTTCGGGTAACAAAACCATAATTTTACATCTTGGAGCTGATCTGATGATGGAGCCAGGAGATGGATAGTGGAACTCCTCAGTAGCAGACATTTACAAATGTCAAAATGAACGAAATAGTTCGAAAAACGTAGCGTGTTTTTTAAACTACATAAATAAATCGTAATAATTATTACAGGTCATTGATTTTACACAGCGCCATCTAGCCGCAAACTAAGCATAGCTTGCAATATGGGAACTAGATTACGGATAGAATACTTAAACACTTTTTGTAAATACATACGTACTATATGATACAAAACCCAAACACAGAACAAACATTAATATTCATGACACAAATGTTTGTCCTGGGTGGGAATCGAACCCACAGCCTATTTTATATACATACATATATTATTATTATTAACTCATCTCATTAAACTCATATCATCAATGTAAAAGGCAAGTACTGTACCTATAGGCGTTTTCTACCTTGTGAATCGCCTACTGAGCCTATTAAGCTACGCTTTACCTCACTCCAAAGCCCAGGTTTTAGACAAAGCTGTGAGAGACGATTCGCACCTAATGCTGATTAGTTCCAGGTCGGTACATCAAAGTTGGAATAAGTTTTTTCGTTAAATTGTCCGCTAACTGGAGGCACGGATAAATTCACCTGGAAGCGCTCCAAGGCCTTGATTGATGAATTCTCCCTCACTTTGTCTGATTTCCGTTTGATGTCGGACTGTTTTGAGACAATTTGTTTCCAATTAATCACAAGGATACTTTGCTCTGATAAGAATTGTTATGTTTTTATCTGCAGGGCCATGGAGAATAAATATACCATCACTTGATAATGGACTTCATCCACTTCTATATTTTGTGGATGAACGTAACTTTGTTTGTTCAGTTTTCAGTTTTTCAAGGCTACAGTCAAATAACATACGAATCGTTAACACATTTTTGTATGTATATAAAAGAAATCTGTATCTTTGTGAAGACACATCCATCCTATTTTAAAAGACTGATTGATGTTATGACCCGACAGGAGAGAGCCAAATTTATCAACCTCCTCGCCATAAAGATATATATAAAATAATATGTTTATAATATGTGTATATTGATATATAATAAATAACCGGAGAAGGTGGTTAAATGGTGTTAAATTGGAATATTTTTAAGAGTAAAATTAATGTTTGGTTAATGTATTGTTTTTATAATTTAATTGAATATTTTGATTATTATTAATAAAAAAGTATTAATATTTGCCCGCCTACATGCAGGTCGAATACAGATACTGACCTTTAGCACTTAGATCTGCTACTGTAATATTTTATGTATTATTAATATTATCAAATAAATGTTTGATTATGATTATTATGATTATGATTAAAATCTAGGGTCGGAGCTCAGACAGGGGGTTACTTTTAGAGAGTATTTTTGTTTGTGTGTTGTACTATCTTTATACATATAATTATTTTGTGTTTGTCGCAGAACTCCTCCTAAAAAGGCTTTTGATGAAATTTTTGTGTGTTTGACCTTTGATGGTTTAAATATATAATTACAACCAGTAGGTGGCGCTGCAATCGCCACGGTATGGCGGAAACGGAGTCCCGACCGTTCTACTAGTATTACATAAATTGTTTTGGTTAACTGTCTATAAAATTGTATAACTGCCACAAGTATCTATACAAGTAGGTACACAAAGTATACGCAATCATTTCAGTAGATGTTTCTTCCAGCACCGATAGTTACACACTATCTCAGTTCGCGTCAGCAAGATTGTTCGGAGGAAGCTGCAGACCCTCGGCGAATAGTTAGCGAAACTTAATGAGGGCGAGAACGGCTCACGTCGGATTGTTCCGCGAGACTTAATGCTGAAACAGTGCCTCTAGAGCCGTTTTATGACATGTCGTAATCGTAAGGTTTACTAGATTCAGCAACTTTGGTTTACTGCCGTAGACGAGTTCACTGTACGGACTAATAGCGTTGGAGGTAATCTGTGCTAATAGGAAGATTTTCATATTATAGTGTCATACAGAAGTTGGCTGCTACATTTTTAGTTAAAGCACCATCCGTTCTGGTACTGAAACTCTTGTACCTTGCTGGAGCATTAAGTAATCAAAAGGTTGCGTGAGCTCTTTTTTGCAATAACTTATTCGTTGGCCTTTCGTTTTTATTGAACCGACTTCCTAAAAAGGGAAGGTTTTTAATAATTCGTACCGTACTTTTTCAGACAATATGTATCTACTACCTACTCTTGTCCGTTTCAAAATCACACGGTCTCTCCATTATTTCAGTATCCATACAAAATAATTATATATACATATTAGGTCCTTACATATGAAATTGGCGTTTTGTCGTACTGGCCACTTTGATCTTAAATATCTCTTCTTTGGTTAGGAATTCCAAATTCAAATTTAAACAGCTATTTACTCATGCATTTGTGTTTCGAAAACCGTAATTCATTTGTTTTTTTCTCTTTTGCTTTTTTTTCTGCGTCACTCATTTCACAAAATGGAAAACTTAAAATATCGCATTATTTACGAGTACGAGTTCCACCGTGGCACCAGTGCTGCAGAAATGGCTCGAAGGATTAATGATGTGTATGGTGGTGGTGTCGCAAAAGAAAACACGGTGCGTTTTTGGTTTCAACGCTTTCGTTCTGGAAATTTCGACCTGCAGAACAAGCCCCGTGGACGGCCGGAGACCAAGGTCGATAATGATGAATTGAAGGCTATTGTGGAAGCAGATCCATCGCAAACCACATCACAGTTAGCTGCAGGCTGCGGTGTTAGTGACAAAACCGTTTTAATCCACTTGAAGCAAATTGGGAAGGTGAAAAAGCTTGAAAGGTGGGTACCTCATGAATTGAGTGAAGCAAACCGACAAACGCGCGTCGACTGCTGCGTTACATTACTCAACCGGCATAATAATGAAGGAATTTTAAATCGGATCATTACATGTGATGAAAAGTGGATCCTGTACGATAATCGTAAACGCTCATCGCAATGGCTGAACCCTGGTGAACCAGCAAAATCTTGTACCAAGCGAAAATTGACTCAAAAAAGTTACTTGTAAGCGTTTGGTGGACTAGTGCCGGTGTCGTACACTATAGCTTTCTTAAATCTGGTCAGACGATTACGGCTGATGTCTATTGTCAGCAACTGCAAACCATGATGGAAAAGCTCGCTGTTAAACAACCGAGACTTTTCAATCGCTCTACGCCACTGCTGCTTCAAGACAACGCTAGACCACACACGGCCCAACAGACGACTACCAAATTAGAGGAGCTTCAATTAGAATGTCTAAGACATCCACCGTACTCTCCGGACCTTGCTCCAACAGATTACCATTTTTTTCGAAATTTGGATAACTTCTTGCAAGGAAAAAAATTCAATTCCGATGAGGCAGTCCAAACCGCTTTCAAAGATTTCATTGATTCCCGTCCGAATGGTTTTTTTAGTAAAGGGATCAATGAACTACCTATAAGATGGCAAAAGTGTATAGATAGCAATGGTACATACTTTGATTAATAAAATATATTTTAATATGAAAAAATTGCCTTTATGTTCCTCCCATACAAAACGCCAATTTCATATGTAAGGACCTAATATATTCCCGGAAGTTTTGAACGTGTTACAACGGCCGTGGTCATGGGTAGACTGAAGTACTCGATTCTACTGTCGTCATCGTGCTGAGGTAGTTTCTCCAACTACCCTCACTTATATTTTGGAAAGAGATAAATCAGCGTTCACACTGCGGCACACAACACTCACAAAATGTTGTTAGAAAACATTGGAAATCACAAAACAATTGAATTTATTAAATTCTTATTTCCAGTGGAGAGGTAAATGAAAATGTAATCTTTCACCGTTTATCTTTTTTTTGAGCAGGCATCTTCGGCAGCGGCAGATGCATAGAGCATGGTGCGACTCAGGTGACTGGCGGCGACAGTGCTGACGCAAGTTGCGTCCCAGACCAGGCACTTCCCATTTTTCCAAGGCACCAGAGTCAGCCCATCTGGCCTCTTCCAATCACACCTGCTGAGACCTGGAGGCTCAAGCACGCGGGGGACATTCGCCGATATAAGGGCTCTACGAACTATGTCGTTCAGGGCATGGTGACGCGAAAACCACCCAGTGCAACGCCAACAACTCAGAGCGTGATCAGCCTCCATCATGGAACCGCAGGTGCATATATGAGGTTCACTTTAAAACCCAGGCGTAGAGTCACGGCCACACGCAAAGAGTCATCGTCGAGAAGAGTGCCCAGGTGAGGTTAAGGAACCGCTTGTTACCAAGCCCCGGACTCAGGTTACGACACAGATTGCAGTCTGGCCTTATCGACTCCCATCGCACCCTCTAACAATTGTTCTTGAATCCGCTTTACCCCCTACGTCATCCCACGCTCGTTGAACATGCGTCAATTCAGGAATTGTTGCATCTGAGTTGAAAGTTGAAATAAACTTAAGCCCAACTGAAAAATAATAATAATATTTTAATAAAGTATAGCGCGTGCTAATGTTTCCTGTGTTGACGTCTATTTATAAATAAATCAATAAGCCGAAATGCTTTTACAACGCGTGCAAGTTTTTCCTGTGGCGATATCTAGTTTTTTTTAATTAAAATAAGTACTTATACTTTTATAAATATAATTGTGATATGCTATAAAACACTTTGTTTATTAGAATTTTCAGTAGATAAGTATGTATTTTTCTATGAAAACAGGTGTTCAATATTATAGACATCACCAGCTTACACAGACGATAATTTTAACAACAGATTCAAGGTACGAGTGACATACTTTAAACCTAATCGGTGACTATGTGACATATACTATTGAAATATCTAACCAACAGTGTGTGAACCACAATATTACAGTTTACTATACGTGGCGTAGCATAGATAAAACCACTGACTAACAAATTGAGTAGTTTTCTACTCAATTCATTTCATCTAATTCATTTATTTATAACTCCAAATTATTATACAACAAGCTTGATAAATTTCTACACACATACCATACACGTATATATGGTATACGTTAGAGGCTATATACGTTTAAAGGGTTTTTATGTATTTTCTGTACTGTCCTTGATAGCAACTGTAGTTGGAATAAACCTGTGCTACGCAATTCGCAAAATATAAACAAACATTACCTACTCTTCCCCGAAATTAAAGAACGCGGAGAATTCAATCTCTCAGTGAATAGTCCATTATTGGCGTCTGATTTCTCACTTCAAAAACGAGTGTACCTACGTCAAAAACCGTATTCCTTAGAGACGTGACTAAAATATCCATGTAGAAAGCCGTAAATACTTTTGAGGCCAAAAACGTGTCACAGAATCACAGTTTACACCAAGAGTTGTCATAGTCTGATGATTAACTGCTGATTTTGCATATTGTGATAATGGAGCCTAGTCAGCGGTCCACCCGTGCAACATATTTTACTCAACGTAGGTTCTTATCTACTTTTTTATATATGACAACACAGTTTCGCAACCATTTATGAAATTTTGCTTATCTTTTTTCATGACAAGTACCTAATTGCGATAGAATACTTACACTACCTGTTGCCAGCAAGGATTTTTGAAAGACATAATTGTCATAAGTTATAAAAAGGCCGAGGCGTTCCTCTCTCTTTTAGAAATGTTGCTATAGCGTCATGCTTAAGTACGATGGTGGTAGCTATCCAGGCGGACTCAAACCAAGCCCTATACCACCACCCATATCAGCACAAATTGTACTGGCCTGGGGATCGAACCCGGAAATTTTGTAGGTCATCACGACCTGAATCTATAGCTTCACAGTGCTATTCATTTGATACGTTAGCATATATAAAGACCGACAAATAAAATACATTATGTATGGACGTTCTCGCGTACCTTTGCGTTAACGCGGAGTAATGGAATGTGTGACTTGGTTTCGTAAGATAGGTACCTCCCTTCCTAATACATGGAATTTTATTGTCAAGTTAAATATTCTTGGTATTTTTTATTACTAGCTGCTGCTGGCGGCTTCGCCCGCGGTACAAAAAGTAATGTTTCTGTTTTTAGCCGACTTCAAAAAAAGGAGGAGGTTCTCAATTCGGGTGGATGTTTTTTTTGTTTGTTTGTTACTTGATTTCTCCGCCAATTCGAAATAGATTTTGATGATTCTTGTTACGTTTGGTAGGCCATACTCGCGCCTATAGAACTTTTATCAAAATCGGTTCAGTAGTTTGGTTTTTATGTCAAAATTAAATAAGGTTAATAACTGGAAAATATAAGTCATCCAAGCATTCTGCTTTCCAGTGGTGTTTACGGTCACTAGAGTAGACCTTTTGAACCGCTTACCTTCCAGTATCATCATTATCATCATCATCATCATCAGGGTTTTGCCATAATCACCACGCGTGGCATGGTGTTGATCGCAGTAATGATGATACGTAGTAGTAAGTGGAATTGACTTTGACGCATTCTGGCTATAAATGCTGTAATGACGATGATAATACATGTATCATCATCATCATTACAGCCCATAAAAGTCAACTGTATAGGACATGGGCCTTACAAATAACTCTTCGGGTAAGGTCATATAATTTGAGGGCGGTGCCATGCAATAAACATGTTGTTGTGCTTGGCAATTTGGCACCAACTTCAAATTATATGAACTTACCCTGAGAGTTATTTGTAAGTTTTTTGTGGTTAAGTCGGTTCCATTTTTTTCCAAAAAGAGTTTATCCTGCTTCAGAATAATACCTATACAAATCCGTTTTGTATCCGTTTTGCGATGTTTTATATCTCATTCCCATCTCACAGGATAATTATATCAAAATTGTATAAAATATAAAATATAGGTCAGCGAGTTTCAAATTCAATATTTTCCATTTGGATCCAAATTTGATTTTGGACTTGAATTTTGCAGTCCTACCACCAGTGTTGAGATCATTCAGCCGTAAACGCTATTAAAACCAGCGATTTCATTGCCCAGGGTAGACCACTAGGACCATCTACTCCATACCCCTACCTACATGTGAAGAAATCGCGTCACCATTACAAACTTTTAAAAATTATGAATCGTGTCATATATTTTTCCATTCTCAAACAGTACAAAAGTACCCGGCTTAGTTCTTACGGGGTTGCATTTGACGTATTGATAGTCGTCAGATTAGATTTCAGTAGTTTTAGGACGAGAAATATTAAGTTGGAAACTCGTATAAGTACAACTAGTTTTGGAGTTCTAAAAGTTGTCTCAAAAGTCTCATAACTATTGCCAATATGCTACGAGTAGATATCTGTAACTGCAACGCGCTGAAAGCTTAAGCTCCATTCCTTCTTGATCATAAAATACCTCCGTTCAGTTTCTGAATTTTGCCAGTGAATTGTGAGCTACAACTCAAACGCACGTCTCTGCAAGACTCATCTATACACTATAGATAAACTGAGCTCGGTTCTCTTAAAATTTCCGTTGTGGGAAAATCAATTCTATATTCATTCGCTTGGCACTCAGCATTTTCTTGGCAGAAAACAACGTATTTGTGAAACACGTGCGGTACAAATTAAATGGCAAACACCTGGTTTTCCCGCTAAGTTTATTACATCCGGCGTTGCTACACGAAATATTTTTCCTTGTAAAATGACGGTCTGTCAGACAGACCTGTCGTAAACTCAGACATTTATTACATTTGATACCGTCTGTGCGACGTCTTTACTACGCCAGGCTCCCGCAGGATTCTATCCTTATGGGTGATGTGTTCTTAGTCGGGTCCATAAAATTCTCTATTATAAATCACAATTAGTGCCGACCTTTATCTTAAGAAACTGAAAAGTTCTGTAGAAATAAATGTTTTTTTTTGTCTACAAAGAAGCGAGTTTTCACAGAAGGCACACCCACCCCAATAATGTTTGTATCATAAGGTTCACTTCACTTACGAAATCACATCCTACCCTAATGCTTCTCATTATTCGAAGCTGCTTAAAAATTACAGGATACTGGAATCACGTGCGTACACCAACGGTAGCCTCATATATTTAAGGACAACTTGTATAATTTGTCACGTGCGGCTGATCTTAAGATTCACCGGTCATTCCAACCGCAAGTGGTTCCTGTAACTGCCTCTGTGGTCCATGTGGCTTAACCATTTGTGCCAGATCCAGAGGTTCCGGGTTCCAGGAGAACAATATTGTACTTTGTTTGGTAAGGTAAGGTAGCCAGTATTACAGGTGAGATAGGTACTGACATGAAAAACACAATTCTTAAATCAAAAATATTTGTAAAAAGATGAACCGTTTACTTCACAAAGCATCATTTAAAAGTAAGAATCTACGAAACGGTCCACCCGCTTATATTCTATTGACAGTCGACCCACACTTAGAAATATTTGTCCGAGTATTATCGTTACAAAATAATGTTTTAATGACCGGTAATATTATGACTCTTATAATAATAAACCCATTTTGACTTAACCGCCAATTGCGGTAAGCAAACAATGTGGCACTCACACAACTATTAACATTAATAGAAAATCTATATCCCCAAAATAATAATAAAACGATATATAATAAACAATTAAAATAATAAGGAAGCATCATATGAGTTGTATCATCGAGTTGTGGTACAATACGTAGCACATAGTGCATTCTTTTCTTACACCAGTTCCTCAGACTGTTAAGAGTCTATGATTTGTGAAATGGCTTAGCTTCAGTGATCATATTTTCCACAATACTGTAGCATTTACTTTGAAATTAATATTTGTTATACCAAAAATGTTCGCCATTCAATAAATACGCCCAATTAGGGCTTGAAACTTTGTACAGTAAATAAACACAGTCTGTGTTTTCATTTTCAAAATTCATATTTGTTTTACCGTCAAAAAACAAAACGTAGAAATACGGGCATGTTTCTGTCATTTGGTCGTCATAAGCGAAACTAGAATACAGTTGCGTTGAGTTGCTAATCTGAGGTACTATAGCCTAGTACCTAGTATCTAAGGATTTCCGGTGAAGTGAAGTCCCCGTCGGACATAAAAAAAAATAAAAAAATACATTAAAAATTTAGGACATTTATGTAATCTCAATCGATATTAGGTTGGTCTGCAGGCGGTTATTGTCAGAAATGTTTAGATACCGTGCAGTTTTTAAGATTAACCGTACTTCGAACATTTGAAGTAACATAACTATATTTTTTTTAGTTATCTACTTCTATTTTTAAGATGTGCAATAAAGTATTTTCATTCATTCATTCATTCATTCATATATAGCCTTCGAGGACTCGGCTAGGGAATCGCATAGTCCTTAAGCCATGACGACCGTGGGTGGCAACAAGTTGCTTTGTATTTTAGTATGTGAAAATAAATTGGTTTCAACTTGTCCAGTAAATTTATAATAAACACTGAAGTTACTTATATTTCAAATGTTTTATTTTATGATGGGAAAGTAAATGAACGATTTCAATTTCAGTTCAGAACGAAACTTTTTCAGTTATCATATTTTTATGATAAATTTTCTAGATTCTTCGGTAATATATATTTTATGTTATCCTGTTTTATTTATAATTAAGGTGTATAATAAAGTGTTTTCATTTATGAATTCTCAGTCACAAAAATATGACCAGCATGTTTTTATGGTTTTATCAATTGATAGATCACTACTAGCACATAGGTTTTTAACAACACAACACACGCCATAACACTGGCCATTGTTTGAGTTCCCCTAATTTAAATACGTGTAACAAAGATTAGACGAAAATCATAATACGAAAATTCAAATGAACCGTATTGAAAAACCAACGTAACGTCGAACAAAGGCGTCGCGTCGCGTTCGGAAAATCGTAAAGTAGCGCTTTGAATCGCGGCTTACGAAAAGAAAACAAAAATTTGCTGGGATTTTTATGTCAGTCACGTCGAGGATTTTTTGCCGTCGCGAAATGAAATCTTGACAGCAAACATATCACTAGGTTACAATCAGGAGCGGCAGCAACAGATGATCATTTCATACCAATATTATTTTTAATTGTTAATTATTCACAAACATTAAACATAATTGTACAATTAAACGAACTATGTACAAGGGAAGCAGTTGGATTACCAAATGGAACTGTTCCAGACCAGTACCAGAGCCCAAGATACTGTCTGCATTGCCACTTTTGTTAATTATTTATTTAAAGGAATTAATGCGGATTAGCGTAGTGGTATGGACATGTCATACAAGGAAGAAAAGTCATGTAACTAGAAGAACAATAATTAAAATTGTTATGTTCCGGCTTTTAGACGTAAAATAGCCAGTTCCACAGTTTATTGAGGATTCCGGGTCAAGTGCGCTTCCACCTTCGGCTTTATCATCAGGTGAGGAGAAACACCTCTCCATCACACAAAAAAAAAACGAAAAAAACAATAGCTATTCAGCGTGGCAATGCAGCTAGTACTGGTCTCTGGTGCCGGTGTCTGGTACTGGTCTGGAACAGTTGTGTTAGTTTAATTGTACACACCTATTATTTTTATTTTATTGCGAATGAGCTAATACTTCATTTGATTTTTGAAGTTCCATGCTCAGAGGTATATTCTCGATGGAAAAAAGTCGTGAGTCTGTCTATAGCATTGTATTGTATATCTTGCTATCCAGTTTTTTTTTCGGTGGCGACCCGTCCACCCACGGACTTTCCCACTGGTGGGTGGACGGGTAATTCACGATTACCACTCCACCCACTGCGCTAGTGTGAACTGAATTAAGTACCTAGTTATCGATTTATTTTTTAACAATTACGTAAATCCATGTTAAAATATCTACGGATAGTCTTTATTGAACGTTTTCCTGTAGCCTTGGGTGGTTTGTGCCACCTTCAACTTGCGTGAGCTACACTTTAAAATACGGATTTTACTCCTGTAGATGTTTATGTTGATGTAGGTACCAACAGTTTCAATTCAACAGGTGAATCATTATCAGGGTGAGTGTTACTCGCAGTTGAGGTTGCGGTATATCGGTGTTTTGTCTTTCCTCCTTTTTCCCACACATACATAAATTATGATTTTTTCTTGAATTGCTAATTTCCTTTCCACATCAATTCATCAATTATAGTAAGTACCTTAAATAGTTATATGGAACTAACCTATTTCAGTTTAATGACCCAGAAACATGAAAGCATTGAACGTAGATTCCTATGCCCTGAGGCCGTAAGTAGAATTAAAGGTTTCTATTCTACGTCGTTAAGGATATCGATGCTTATGACGCATAAACACAAATGTACGTAGGTATTACAATCGAAATGTTATGTAATTTCCTTAGAAAATATAACTGAAGGCACGTTAGTTTGCATGCCGTGCAAGAAGTGTTGACGTATAAGGTTGATCCTCAAAAGGTACGGCTTAAGACTTTTAAGAGTTCTTATAAGAATTACAAAAAACTTGCTTCCAGAGAACATATGAACTAGAGTTTAATATTAATTTTAAGTTGGTAAAGAGGTTAGGAGTGACGGTATAAATATAGGCAAGGTACATTTATGAGTATATGAAAAGATATAGGTAATATAATCTGTAGGTAGGTAAGTTTGTAAGCATAAAGGTGAATGAGTGAATGAATGAAAATACTTTACCGTAAAAATAAAATTGGATAACTTCAAAAATGTATGGGTGTACTCAATGTGATGATCAGAGGTTAATACTCGAAGGGAAATAGTCAAGAGTAAACAAGACTCTTTCTAGAAGTGGTATAAATTAGGTATAGGTTCTAGATTTGAGCAATAAATAAATGAAAAAAAAAATATCCCTTAAAAAAGCATTATTATCTGTTTGTTCGTATTTATTGGAAGCTTTGAGAGGCATCACATGTCTGTCCCACGCCGAATGAAATGTCGGTCGGGTTCCAATTGATAGCTCTGCCAATCAAAGCTCTATCCCACCGAATATTCCACCTGCGCCTATACTGGGACATACCTACATGTACTAAGCTTGCGGCGAGGTCACAGTAAACTAAACTAAGTAAAAAGAACCACGTCCACTGAACCACCATCGGTTAACTTAAATGCTTGAAAACTTTTTGTAGGCGCGGAATTGCTGCGGGTTTTTCTCAAAACCTAGCAACTTCACCATAATACCTTCACGGTTTGCTTAGTTTTTTTTCCAAAAGTCGCATGCATCATCATATCAACCGCAAAATTATATGATTATACAGATTGCGGAAAAGCTAATCGTAGATTAACAATTGTAAAGTGGTAGTTGGCATACTGATGCGGTGGACATTAGACCCTGCCTGTATGTAGCCGCCAACAAATAGACTGGTAGATATTTGCGGTTTGCTCTCCGTAAACAGCTCGAAATTGATTTTGAAGCTTATCGAACTGCCCGATGCCCGAAGCTCGTACATTGATGAAATTTTGTAATTCGCATCTGCTGGTACCTCGTTGGGATTAGTGCTCGAAGTTTACACTCGAATTTGCTGTTACAACAACTCTGATACAATGCTTAGCGAATGTACCAGACTGACCAGACAAGACAAACCGTTGGCAGCGAGTTCTACAGCATAAATAGACTATTATATCGGTCAGCTAATAATATCATAAACAGTCAGCAAATTAAAAAGGTTTTGGCCAGCTCCAAAAATTTTTTTGTCAACAAATAGAGTTAATATATAGCAAGGTTTTTCTGGATGCCAAAAATAAAAATATAAAAACCTATTGACGTACTCCGCTATAATTACGAATTATATACTGTCAAAACGAAGCAGATTTTTCCCTTTAGGAACAGGAAAATAAAAATAAAAAAAAATTGAGTTTGCAAAAAGTTGAATTCGCAACATGTTGAATCCTAAAATGTCGAAATGTAGAATGTTGTTATAGACTATGACACTCCTACGATATTTGACGCGTATGCGTAATATGCCAGAAACGCTATTAAAAATATATACGAGTATATCTTACTTGCCATATAAATCTATGGATTTGACACCCTACTGCTTTGTCTATTCGATATTGGAATACGAAAAATGTCCCTCCATATCACTCTTTTGAAACTCGAAGAGTTCGTCTTGTTCGCTGCCATTTGTCGGGTTTGTGTCACGACCACCCGTCCCCCGGGCATCCGAAATATGGAATGCTCAATAGTTGCTATGGTAGAACTAGGAGAACATTTGGTTCTCCCAGTTCTGCCAGTTTTCCCAGTTTACGATTATTTCTCGATTAAACTTTTAATTACGACGGAGAAGCACCTTCATCTCACCTGGTTTCAAGCTACGATTAGGCCGAAGCTCACTTCAACCGGAATTCTCATCAGACTGAGGAGCTGACTATCTTACCTAACACAAAAAATTCGAATTGTTGTTATGGCGACAGCATTAGGTAAGATGGTGGCAGCTAGCCAGGCGGACTTAAACAAAGTCCTACCACCAACCAAACTAAGCACAATAATGTGCTCCCCTGGGGATCGAAACCGGGACCTCTAGATCTGAAATCGGTAGGTTGAACCACTAGACCATAAGGGTGACAGCTTATAGTCAGACTTGAAGATACGCGTATTGTATTGAATATACAAACGGCTCAAACAGTGATTTTCTTGTATTCTCGACTCCGACACGGTACAAAGTACCTACATCAACTTGGTACCAAGTTCTAAAATGTAGCTTAGAAGGGAATTTTAAGTAAATTCCCTATCAATTCGAGCGTAAACGGTAATTCCCGAGAAGTTTTATAGGATGTTCGTCAGTTCTCGGCTCCAAATTGAACTTGCTTCTTAAACGCTCCTAACAACCTTTGGGCTTAATCACAGTGGGTGGTGTGGATCGCTTGTTCACATGTCTGAATTCTTTTTCGGCAAGCAAAAGGCGCATCTTTGCAGTTTCTGACCCAACTAAAAGAGAGGAAGATAGGTAAGTATCTATATTTTATATTTTTTTATAAAATTATACATTTAAATCCGCAACTTTTTAAGTAGTCGCAGTCAAAAAGCAACCTTTACTCATTTTACGTACAAGTATCCCATTAAACAATGATAAATATGAGATTTTATTAACATTCAAGTATTTGTAGGTATAATTCACAAAAGTGATTCGTTTTTTTCCTATCTAGAGACTACGGAGATTGGATTTTCTTAAAGAGCAGCAGACATTAACCACTGAAAACACATTAATTATTTTCAATTAAGGCTGTTCCTACTTTTGGATATATCAAAAGGTGTAATGTGCATTCAATTTCAGATAAAATTTGCAGTCAACATAAAAATTCATATCAAAAAGATCAACTGAGCATCAAGTACTACATGCCCTTACTGCCCTCTATTAAAAATATACTCTGTAGAATACAAAACATCCTTATATTAATTATTTAGTATGGGGTTAGACTTAGTACAACTTGGGGTAAAACATGCACATGGATAAAATTACCTTTCCAGGTGGAGCCTGTTTAAAACATTAAGTTCATAGCACAGCGGATATAAAGATACATGAAGCTGATTCAAAATGTTTGCAGTGCGCATAGTGCATAGAGTTTATTTTTATTATATTAATTGATAAAAGAAAGATCTGAACCAGCCGACGTCCCAACCGAACTAGAACTGTGTCTTCACGAGCCATTAAACAAGGGATTAGTTCCCAGCTCCCAGAAATAAAAAGAGGTGTAATAGGTGCAAGATTGAGGTGAGTTTGCTAACTGCACTAACTGAGACCGGCCATTTGTGAGGTTAATCCGACATCCTTCCTTGTAGCGGCAATATTGAACTGACTTTAAGTGCTTTTGAAGGCTGTTCTCCCCATTACAAGCAGCGCCGTGGACCTAGCGAAGTTTACCTACCAATTACAATGAATCTTACGATATTTATATCGATATAAATAAAGGTTCCCCGGTTTTCCCGGACTCGATCCTCAGGGAAGTACATTACTGTGCTTGGTTTGGATGATGGTAGGACTATTTTTAAGTCCGCCTGACTACCACCATCATAACTAAGTATGTCGCCATAACAACAAATTCTAAATTGTTGTGTTCCGGCGTTTAGAGATAAGATAGCCAGTTCCTTAGACTGTTGAGGATTAAAGATAAGATAAATGTTTATTTGGACAAACATTTTTAAAATGTCTACTTACAACTAACTGTTACAAGATTTTGGTAATAGGTAAAATAGTAGGTATAATCTAGCAATAAGTATAATCTAGGTTACATTCTCTCCGTGCTAGTTTAAAACAAAACTGTGTTATGGCAGAGAAAATAGTCCTGTATAAAACATATATACGGACAGACAACAAGATATTTGAATCTATGGCTAATAATTGCGCCCGGCTCTAACTTAAAACTTGCATTGTTCTTTACCGAGTTGCTTCTATAATCTCAATATGTTCATTGTTGTCATTCTTATGAAAATACATTTCCGGTTCTTCCAGGAAATAAAATCATCTCAAGAAAGTCAGAAAGTCCTTGAACAAATAAATACTATTCATCGACCATCGCATTATAACCACATTTAATAAACGGTATCAATAATTATTTTGTTTAAAAAAACTAGAAGCACATTACATCTTTTGTACTATTTTCCAAGCTTCATCATGAAGCAAATGTCAAAAAGAAACGTCAAATATCAACTGGACTCGTTGAAACGAACCATTATAAAAGAAATAAATAATCAGCCCTAACTCAATTATACATTGAGACGATTACTACGAGCATAAGCCACGAGCCAAGAGTTCCTCTATCCATCTCCTGACTCCATCATTAGATCGGCACAAAAATAATTATAGTTTTGACATCCGAGCTACATGTATATACAAAGTATAATCTCGATACGACAATTATTATTAGAACTGAAAATAAAATTAATTATTCACAAACAATAAAAATAATACTTACCATTTAACTAACATGCATATACACGGAAGCAGTAGGATTACCTATGGACCGTTACAATCGGTCTATATGTAACTCAACAATTCCAGACCAGTACCAGACGGAAGCGGCCCGAGACAATGGCTGCATTGCCAATGTTTTATTACATTGTAAGTTACAAGTGAAGCTAATAGAAGCGTGTCAATATACCATCGATATTGAACTAGTTTCCGAGAGCGGCTACAGTATCAGAGATTATTGCAGATCTAATCATAACGCCAACAATGTTGCCATTCTCGTGCTACAGAATCAGTCATCAGCTGAATTAAGCTACCTCGATTGTGGCTAGCTGACACAGTATCACAATGTTAAACATTACAATCCATTGCGCAGTGAATGTTGGACGAATTCTTAGAAATCTAGAGCAAGTGCTCCCGGCTACGACCTCAATCCGGGACGCTTGACATCTCTTGCTCTCTGGTTCATGAATGAACAGTACCAACCTAATGTAATGAGAAGTCCACCAATACGAAACGTGACAAGCTGGGGGCGGATTTTCAAATCCCTGCAATCCAGGTGGAAAATAGTTATAGGTACTACTTATGTAATATTGTCCTACTATTCATTTTAGCGAATAGGTTACATATAGATCAGCGACTAGCATAGCAATTCGTATAGTATAATCGTATAGTCTAAAGTCAAAGTCAAAGTCAAAGTAAAAATCAAAGTCAAAGTCAAAGTCAAATATATTTATTCAGTAAGATTTTTTAGGATCACTTTGAAACGTCAAATCTACCGCCTGTTCGGAATCGCGACCACACAAGGAGAAAGGCAAGAACCTCGGGCTAGTTTTTTTTTATTATGATCCATTACAATAGCTTAACATTATTGAATACTAATTACAATTTATTCACTGGAGCAAATTCATTTTTTAATGCCAGGCTTTCTTATCTTCTAGGTAATCTGAAATTTTATAATAAGCTTTCCTGGATAGCTTTTGTTTTACAACATTTTTGAATTTGTTATTTGACAAGCTTAGCATATCACTTGGTAATTTATTATAAAAGCATACAGTTTGTCCCATGTAACAGAAAGTTTATTCTTATTTCTAGTATTATGATTATTTTTATCACAGTTTATATCAAATAAGCTTATGTTTTTACGCGCGTACATACCTAATATTTTCATAAATATACTGGCAGGGCATAGTCAATATATTTATGTCTTTAAACTTGTCTCTGGGACCCATTCTGGAAACAGCGTGAACAGCCCTCTTCTGCAATACGAATATGGTGTCTATATCTGCAGCACTTCCCCACAATATTATGCCATATGACATAATACTGTGAAAGTAACTGAAGTAAACTAGTCTTGCTGTAGCAACGTATGTTTGAAGACGTATCTTCTTTACAGCATATGCTGCAGAACTAAGTCTCTTCGCCAGTTTATCTATGTGTGGGCCCCATTGAAGTTTATTATCGAGGGTTAATCACAAAATACAGTGGTATTGACAAATTCTATTATTCTACTTTAACTTTTACATTAGCTTCAACTTCAGTTACATTTGGTAAAATAAATCGAACACATTTGATCTTCTTCTGATTGTAGAGTTAGTACTAAGTTATATACTTTAAAACAGTTAATAATTTTTAAGATTGCATTGTTTACGTTGTCAAAGTTAGTTATTTGTTGCTTCAATCTAAATAGAAGTGACGTATCATTTGCAAACAGTACAATCGCAACAATCAATACAATCGGTCCTCAGGTAATCCGACTGCTTCACCTGTACATAATACTTTTAATTATTTGTGAATAAATGTTTTTATGCTTTATGTCTATAGCTAATGCATAACTAGGAATACAATTTTTGTATTAAGATTCATAACAGGGTATTTTGGTTTTGCAATCTATTGAGTTCTCAACATTTATTTTTTCCTGCAATCAATTCACGACTAGAAATCCACAAAAGTTTCGCGTGGTGCTCGAAGTATGCATTCGCACTATTGTAAGCGGCCTAGCCATCAATTTTGTCCTGATAGCACTCAGTATTCTCCCAGTATTTTCTCAGGAAATGCACTCTGCCTGTATCTAAAATGGTATTGATTTAGTGCCTGAGTGTTTGCAGTTTCACGTCAGCACTTCCAACAAAGGGTTTTGTCAGTGCCACAGTGTCTAAATTATTTGAACTGTGCGGTAAAAGCATTCTCTATCTGTGTTTCTCTTAGACCGGCCAAATAAAACAAATTTAAAGAATGCAACGATCAAATCACACAAAACAACTGATAAAATCGTTAACCTCACCATGGACTATGATTGTGAAATTAGAATGTGAAATATTATGCAAAAAACTTGCCCTTTTATATGATACCTACTGCATGAATAGTAAAACTCATTTCACTTAGAAATATAAATATTTATTCACAGACAATTAAATATAATATGTAGGTACAATAAACTAAAAAACATGCATGGAATGAATTAAAGTCATACCTATTTAACTTTTATATTATATATATATATATATATATATATATATATATAGCTTCCGTCTGGTACTGGTCTGGAACAGTTGAGTTACCTATAGGCCGTTTGTAACGGTCCTTAGGTAATCTGACTGATTCCTTTGTACTTAGTTAGTTTAATTTATTGAATAAATGTACTTTTATATGGTTTACAATTATCCATCTAATAATACGTATAATAATACCTACCTACCTACAAAATTGATGAATTTTATGTATTACTTGGTGTTGAGTGCGACGACGAATACCTACCTAGTTTTTCTTTGTATAAATATGTTATAGCATGTGACAACTATTTTGTCTTGTTTTTTAAACCTAAACTTAAGCTCACTGTACGAGGAAATCAGTCGGGTTACCTAAGGACCGTCACAAACGGTCTACAGGTAACTCAACTGTTTAAGACCAGTGCCAGCTATTACTATTAGTTATGCCTAACCAGATAATTAAGAAAAGCATAAGTTGCAATGTATGTCACCGTGTAATTTTCACGCACATTTGATTAAGGACTATTCATGGAAGTAATATGTACTTACTTAAAAATTCCTAGCACTAATCGATTAAAGGTCAAATGAGGTATCAAAACACCATTTTGACTTTCGTTGTACCGTTAGACAGTAAAAATGTTTTTATGCGTTCTCGAATCTCGTTAACTAACAGCAGTATCTAATATTGATTACCACATGTTCATAATATTTATCATAAAATCGGTTTGCCGAAAGCCTCTAGTCTCCATAGATACCTACCAATAGTAGTGTCACTGTAAATTGCTATCACAGCTCCAGTTCAAATCGCTAGCATTCAATTGAACCGACAAACGCAAATCGCAGTGGACAGGCCGATTTAGATTCCAATCTTGCGGCTCAATGGTATAATACCGTCATATTGGGTTTGCATTGAGGGAACGCGACTGTGCATAGATACACAAGTCGATCATCTGCTACGCCGACTAAACACTGGATTTCCATATCATATGAAGAGAGAAATCAGCTTCCATTTATGTTCAGGTTCATTGATGGGTCGGCAACGCGCAAGAGATGCCTTTGATGTTACCAACGTTTCAAAATGCTACCTTCTGTAACCGAATATACGGGCCCTATAGACTTGTTTACCACTTTATGAGTCGTGTATAGCATTCTGAAGAGAAAAATCTCCTAATGCTATCAAGATATTCCATCGCTATAAGCCTGTGGTATAATCAATAAAGCTTTAACGCTCTGAGCAGAACATTTTCTACGTTCGCGGTTTTAAAACGAAACCACGAACGTAGAAATTCTCTTGGCACATCCTCCGTAGGTCATGAGTATACTCGTATAGTAAGCGAGCAGACATGTTCTAATTCAAACCATTAGCGTAACTATAATCCAATGATTGGTTGGTGGTAGGACTCTGTTTGTCCACATGGCTAGCTACCACCATCTTACCTAACCATCTTAATTATTGTGTTTCGACATTTAGAGTTATGATAATCAGTTGCTTAGATCGTTGAGGATCCGGATGAGGTCCGTTTCCACTTTCGGCTTTACCATAACTTGACATCAAGTAAGATGGCCAAGCGCTTTCCCATATTACAACAAAAAGAAAAGTCTACTTAAGTCTACTTAAGTCCCACTGCTGAACATGGCCATATCTACACTCTACTCGTAAATCTCGATATTCGGACTAAATACTTCAGCATGTAGGTGCTCACAAACAACGCACAATGGTAATATCATAAATTATTCAAAACAGTAAATTATAGGTTTCAATACAAGGCTTATACAGGGTGTAGCTGGAAGGGTGGATCAACTGAAGCCAGGTGATGGAGGGCATCAATGCCTATAGATTAAACCCTCATTTAAAAAATACAGCAAGCAGGGTATTTATACTAACTTTTAAAGCCTCTAAAAAATATTACTAATTTTAAACATATAATTCTAAGTTCAATAAACGGCTGACCAAAGACCGAAAATCTTGTTATGTTGTACGGGTATAAATACGTGTACATATAAGTTAGGTATAGGCGCTATGGAACTCGTAAGTGGGGAAGCGCTCATATGGGAATGCTGATTTTATCCGATTATATAGCCGCCTCTGTGGTCTAGTGGTTCAACCCACCGATTTCAGATCCAGAGGTCCCGGGTTCGATCCCCATGGGTAGTACAATATATTGTGCTTGGTTTGGTTGGTGGTAGAATTTTGTATAAGTCCGCCTGGCTAGCTACCACCATCTTACCAAACTCTGTCGCCCTAATAACAATTCTTAAAAAAATGTTGTGTTCCGACATTCTGAGATAAGATAGCCAGTTCCTCAGTTTATTGAGGATTCCGGGTGAAGCGCGCTTCCATCTTCGACCTTATCTCAACTTGTTACCAGATTCCGCTTCCCCGTCGTACAAAAAAAAAAATCTCCGACGAGAGCGACCAAGTCTCTCGAGAACGACTGCGCCTATAGAGTCACAGTAAACTTCATAATAGATGCGCAGTATCACTATATCACATTATAAAATGGTTTTAAGAGTAGTACAGTTCCTTGTGATAGGTTGGTTGCGTCCGGGGAAGTAGGTATAACTACCCGCTTAGTGAGTAAATACATGGGTTTTCAGCTGCTTGTTGACTGCGGTTGCACACACGTGTACTACAGCAGGCGGAGTGGGTCGCAGTCATCTAGTTAATAAAGAAATAAGTATGTAATGTAGGTTTTTTATTTTATTATTACATTACTTCCGTAAGTAAATTCTTTGAATTCAGTGTTGCGAACAGTTCACGGGTGAGAATTAGGAAGTACGTAAACTCACAGGTGTATTTAGCAACAACATTAAGAATTCACTGCAGAGCCAGTTCGTGGCGGTCTTAAAATTCAAAAGTAAAATAATACTCGACACATATTGTACTATTTTTGCTCTCACCAAAAAAGTATATTTTAGCAAAGCTTAGCCTTATCAAAGTCACAAAATTATTGCAATAATTTGGTTTTCACAACTTTTGGTTTTACAAATTCGATTTGATTGGTTGTGCCAGCCAGGCGGACTTTAACAAAGTCCTACCACCAAGGACAATATTGCACTCCCCCTGGTATTGAACCTGGGGCCTCTGGATCTGGAATCGGTGGGTTGAACCACAGAGGCGGTTTCACGCGTATGTACCTACATCTACGAAGACTTTGAAGACTCAATCCTTTCATCATTAGGTTATTTAATACAATTAACAATCAAAAATTTAAAAGTTTCTGCTATGTTCTTACGACATAGTCACACGTATCGCCGAATAGAATGTTAACGTTTCCTAATTTCAATTCTCAACATGTTGATGGGAAATTTCATAAGTTAAGAAGACAATCTTCAAGACTTCTTGCGAGAATTTGCGCTTGAACTCCTTTGATACAAATAATTGGGGAATAATTTGCAAAGCGAAATGAAATCAAAGGCCGCTGAGCTTTCTCCGGATTCTACTGAAAACAGCAAGACACACTGCACGGTGATACTATTGGTAATTCTAAACAAAGACTAGCAGTATGGGAATACTTAGTACTGTTAAAATTAAGCCGTAGAAGGTACAGAATCTATATTAATTGGTTTCACTCTTTAGTCTCCTTCCTTGCGCAAAGATTATAGGGTTTTTTATGTAACGAACTCCAGCAAGAGGTCATCGAGAGTTTAGTTATGAGCAGACTGGGTAATCTATAATTTTACAAAAAAATGCGAAAAAAAAAAACATTCTGCCGCGAACGCCAGCTAAAGTTAGAGATTCCGTTGCTTGTAGACCCATAGAGCTCGCAGTGGGTAGACCACTAGGAGGTAGATCCCATATCATCATATAGGTACTCATGGGTCTGTACCCATGTGTATCTGTATACAGCACCGTTACGCACCGTGTGTCTCCCGCAGCCGGTGTCGCTAGTGGCAGCTGTGACACAACACCCGAAAGCCTCATGACTCATGAATTATTTAATGGGTAATCGTCCTCTGTCAGACGTTTGAATTATTTTGAAGCCCTTGTTTGCGCATAATTAAGTGTCTTCGTCTCCTACGATGGCAGTTTTTGCCTAGTAGAGACTAGTAATTAGCTGTTGGCTAATTTATAGACCGGATTGCGACCTAGTTTCGGCAGTGGTGTGGTAGAAATAGATACTTCATATGGTAATTAGTTGAACCGTCTAGTTCCACCGTCTCTCATCTCGAGCTTTATCGAATGAATTTCGAAACCATTGCATTTTAGTCTTAAGGTTCAACTTGATAGTAGGTACGTTTTTTATGGTGAGGATGACTGTTGATTTCCGGGACGGTTACTGTAGAATTTTGTATGAATTTTAGTCTTTGTTGAGTTCGCGGCTAAAAATTTACCCATCCACCTCAATCTGCGGATGTCGTAAACGCCAGCTATGGAATCATAGAAAAAAGGCGGCAGCTTCCTACCCGTATCAGCTTCATCCTGCTATTTCTTTGAGGGTTCATAAGTTATTCTCGACACAATCTTCTAACTCCCAAAATAATGAATCATCTGCCGTCATACATTCTCAAAGAATGTCTACAATATCTACTTTGCTTTACAGATATGTAGAGTAAGCTGAAAAAATAAAATCTGTCATGTCGAGTTGAAGTTGAAAGTGGGAATGGGCACTGACCAATTCAGGCCGCGGTACGTGAATCGATCTCTAAATGAAAGGCTATGGTGCACGATGGACTGTTAACGAGAATTTGAAACGGGAAAGCTAGCCAGAACATTTATTTTTAGATTCGATTGGATCTTTGTACAAAAAAATAATTTCAGTATTCGTTCGTTTTGAACGGTTCGAAATAATTTCCCTCAAATTGCATTACGATCCGTTAAGATGGAGCACGCTTGTCTAAGTAAAATTGTTGAACTTGAAGTAAGTTTATTTAGTAAGTTATAGTCTTCTATAAAAAAAAATACTAACGTTGGAAGCTTATTCCAAGTTTTTGCAGAGCTCATAATAAAATATTTTAAAAGCACTTAGTTCTAATGAGTTTTCACTCCTGAATCTACTATGAATCTGGTGATCATAATTAGCTGTGCGTCTGAAATTCCTATTAATGAAAGGTGAAGGCGGAATAAGGTTCACGACCTTACTCCGCCTTCTGATCCTGGATTCAAAACTCATGCTAAGGCTACACTTGTGGGAAATTGCAATACTTTTTTGTTGTTTTTTTGTACGACGGAGAAGCAATTGGCCTTCATCTCACCTGGTAACAAGTTAAGATAAGGCCGAAGGAGGAGGCGCAATTCACCTGGAATCCTCAACAAACTGGATCGGTTCTGGATAAAGTACTTTCCCTACTTTAGTTACTTTCTTTTTTATTTCGTGAATGATTACAAAGTGTACTGTGAACTATGTATATTTAGCAAAATATATATTATACATGTAGCTTATCATTCACACTCTTTATATAAAATTTTCAATCTCACCTTACACGCCGCCTGGCCAAAGGTGGAGGCTCATTCACACAGAATCTTCAACAGCCTGGGAAACTGGCTATCCCACCTCTAAATACCGGGGCACAACAATTTAGGAATTGTTGTTATGGCCACAGAATTAGGTAAGATGGTGGTAGTCAGCCAGGCGGACTCAAACATAGTCCTACCACCAACCAAACCAAGAACATTGTGTTTTGTATACCCCCCCTAGGGATCGAGCCTGTGCAGAACCTCTGGATCTGATATCGGTGGGTGAAACCACTATATCATAGAGGCGGTTAAACTTTATTTTATTTTTGCTATTTATTTAATTATATTTATTATTAACAAGTCTCATAGCTCAGTTGGTAGTAACTCTGCCTTCTGCGTTGTAGGCTGTGGGTTCGATTCCCACCCAGAACAAACATTTGTGTGATGAATATAGATGTTTGTTCTGTGTTTTGGTGTTGTATTATATATTATGTATGTATTTACAAAAGTATTTAAGTATTCTATCCGTAACTTAGTTACCATATCGCACATCCTGAACAAAACTGTCATAACACAGAAAAGTCATGATTAAACTTAGGTATGCCACAAAAATCAGCTTTCGATCCTCTTTGTATCAATAAAACCGTCGTAACTATGTTGCGAAAAAAGTCCCTAGATGGCCCAAATGACAGTTTTGTTCTAAGCACTATTTTGACGTTTCTTATGTCAAACAGTGTCATATTACAAGCAATGATTAGTTTGGGGCTAGATGGCGCTGTATGAAATTAATGTCCTGTAATATTTATTATTATTAAACAGTATTTTTGCGAAATGATTATCACGTTGATGTTGACGGTTGATACGCGTGTGGCCGAAGCATCACCGAAGCTTGGCTTTATAAATAAGTAGGTATCTAATCTACGCAAGCCATGATCAAAGTGAGACGTGAGGTGCAAGCTGTGTCGCGACAATATCAAACCGCGGCATCCCTTGGGTAATAACGGCTTTAATTAAAGTACATTCATCGCGTCTTGTTTCTTATTGGATTTGCTTTAAGTGCGGTGAGCTTGTTTAGGTTGTTATAGAACAACGGAACTGAGAGAAAAGGTGGGTTGGAAAATACATTTAAAAACAACATACATTTCAACTAATAATATATGTTTTTATCTGCACTCCTATCCGGGATAGGAGTGCAGAAAAGCCTACTGTAATGTAAATATAAATAAATAAATATTATAAATAAATAAATATTACAGGACATTAATTTCACACAGCGTCATCTAGCCCCAAACTAAGCATAGCTTGTAATATGGGAACTAGATTACGGATATAATACTTAAATACATTTTTTTTTTAAATTTGTAAATACATACTTATCATACAATACACACCCAAACACAGAACAAACATCTATATTCATCACACAAATGTTTGTCCTGGGTGGGAATCGAACCCACAACCTACAGCGCAGAAGGCAGAGTTACTACCAACTGAGCTATGAGGCTTGTTAATGTATATTGTATATTGTAAATTTTTTACTCCACATTAACCAGTAGACGACCACTAGTACCTTAATAATTATTAACACCATAAAAAGTACTTAACTATCAAAATTATCAGTATTTCAGACAATTTGCAAAAACACGCCATCTGTGAGTTAAATAGAGAATCAGGGTGGGAGCGAGAACTCACTAGTAAATAAAATCATGAACCCTCACAGGATATGGGAAAGCTCGCGAAGAAGGTCCGTATGATACCTCAGAACTTTCAATCATCTCACATAGATGGCGTTATATTAAAGGAACAATATAATTTGTTCTAACACCAACCCTTTTGGTTTTCAACCCACATGCGTCCACAGCGGAACATACCCGACGCCACAAATGAGCCGCCTCCGTCTATCGACACCCCGTGACCGCCCCAATGTCGTCAGTCCATTGAGTGGGAAATCCGTAACGTTGTGAGAACATATATCTACTCCCCGCCGTTCGGTTCTGCGAGCTAATGGCCTACCTACGGCTACTTTGCAACTTGCTAATTCTGAGGGCTAATGTCTGTAGCTTTGGTTCTCTTGCGGATTAATTCAGGATTATTCTTAAGAAATAATATTCAACGACATGTTTTCCAAAAAATTACAAAGAGTAAATTGTTCAGCAGATTTCCCCGTTTTTAAACATAAAAATCCACACCCTGATTCTGTATGCGACAGGTGATTGTGGTTAATGGTAGGTATATCTACCATACTTGTGATCCAACATATTAACTACGGCGATTAGTTTAGTCTGTTATTTTATGAAATCCTGAATAAGTCATCGAATCGAATCATTGCGGCTTTTATTGTCTGAGTCGCGCCTTTTGTGTTTTTGTAGGACTTTTTTTCTCTTAATTACAATATAACGCCTTGATCTAGCCTGCGTAGCCTAATGATTTACTTTATGCTATCTTAGTATTACAATAGAAAATGTTTTGAAGAATGTGTCCAATGTCACGTTTCTCACAGTATCTATTTAAGGAGAGACAATATGTTGATGTGTTCTTCAAAGTAGTACTATCACTAACACTGATACTAATACATAAATAAATAAATATTATCGGACATTAATTTAACACGGCGCCAGCTAGCCCCAAAATAAGCAAAGCTTGTATAATATGGGAACTAGATTACGGATGTAATACTCACATACTTTTTAGTAAATACCTTGCTTCTACGGTTGTATAGTCTCGTATACAACTCGTTCAACAAACCACTCTGGCCCCCCCTGGTTGGACAGTTAGATTTTTTTTCTTAACCTGTAGCGTTCGACCTATATATATTTCTGTTGGTTGGTTAGATAGGTAGTTCATATGAAATTGCACTCGAATTCTGCTAAATGTCAGAGCACGCACTAATTCTTAATAAACTGTTGGTCTTAGATTTACGGCATTGAATTACGACCGGACCAAGGTACAGTGTACAATCGACCAAACATTATCGTCACCGAGCAGTCAAAAAAACAAATTTTCCATAGTCCGGCTGGCCAGACTACACAACCGTACCACGTTTAAGAAGCGGAACGTCAATATATTTATAGAACTTATATGGGATTGATTCAGTTCTCATTCATTCATGTCAAAGAGTTCATAATGTCACATCGACCATAAAAAAATATCTACAACGCATTGATGAGCGTTTTTTTTAATATACATAAAATATAATCTGTCTATTCAAGCTAAAAGTATTTTTCTCTGTGCAACCGTCAGGTCCATTGGTCAGCATCGTCTTTTTAACTTCAGACGTTCTCATAATGCTTTCTATATTTAGCTTTACAGCTCGGAATGATTAATTGTCCACCATAGATACCAATAAAGGGCGCATGCGCAGAGTGCCATTGTAAATACTCGAATTCAAAACAAATCTCCGTAAATAGCCCGAACCCATATAAAGAAACGCAACCAGCACAATTAACAGTGAAGGGTGGTCTGATATCCGGCTATCGATGGTCCTTATCCGGTCCGGTATCTTAGCCAGTGGGTATTTTTTTATTGTTTTCTATAGGTATTTGTAATGTTTTCATGTCATTTATTTCAGTCACAATCCTATTATATACAATTACATTAAAATTACGATTATCACTCACTATACATTTATTTAGCGGAAAATGACCTCCTATCCCGTGGGAGCCTTCAAGATGTAGTTGGTGCAATACAACAGTACCATACAAAAAAGCCAGACAACACAAAAATAGTCATAAAAGTGTACCCATTTCATTTAAAGCTGTTTTCAGTTTCAGCCATCAGTGCCAATAAGAACATTATCAACAGGATGTTGTTCGAATGTTCATTTCCCATAATATCACATCACACCAACAGCTCATTAGTATCCACTGCTGGACAGAGCCTTCTCCAAAGCTGGAGGGATGTGCCATAATCACCATGTTTGACAGGCGGATTAGTGATCGCAGTAAATGTGTTAATACATGGAAAGAAACTGCTGCTCTTCTTCTGGTGAGATCTCTTAGTCTGCTTTTACGACATTCATGGGCTGAGTTGGAGAGGTTCTTTTTTATTTATAGAATTTTCAACTGATTTTAGTAGATTTTACGAGTAATTTCACATTTCTTACAGCCTAAGTGGCTGGATTCGATCAAATGTCAAGTTACATCAGACCAGAAGAGTTTTTTTTTTTACTGTACGACGGGGAAGTGAATTTGTTATGGCGACACTAAAGTAGGATGGTGGTAGCTAGCTAGGCGGAATTAAACAAACTCCTACCACCAACCAAACCAAACACAATATTTTACACCCCTAGAGATCGAACCCGGGACCTCTGGATCTGATACGGGTGGGCGAACCACTAGACCACAGAGGCATTCAATATATTTATAAATTTATAATTTGTTTACTCCTACATTTGTTTCAGCCACTCAGTTTTAATAAATATGGGTAGTCTAGTTCCCATAACAATGTACTTGGTTCGGGGATACATATGATCAGCTTTAAGTAAATGTCCCGTTAAGGTTATTAAATAATTACTATATTTAATTTCATTTCAAAGGATATTATTATAAACTAATACCATATAAACTATGAACCATTACAATGAAAATTACAGGAAACTTACAGCTTATTAAACAAATCATGATAAACTAAAACTAAATTTATGTAATGACTTATCTTATTTTTTTTTCACAATATTTTTTTTTAATTTCACCGACAATTTTACCGGCTTTCGCTTGATTCTCTACTACCCTCGATAGAACGCAGTCCGCTCTGACATTTATGATAGGCGTCTGACGTAAAGAAGTAGAATTTAAATTATTGTACGGTAAATATTATTGTGCGCCATATTTCAAAAGGGATCTAAAGGCGAAGCACTATTAAAGCGTATTATATTTCCAACTAGAGGTCCATAGAAGCATAAGGATTGTAATGTTTTTATGCTAATTAGCAGAATCTAGCAGATATACCAAGTTTTACCACATTTGTTTACCTAGGTTCACTAGCAATAAATTAATTATTAAATTATTTATCAAACTAAAACCAGCCTCAACATTATGATTTGGTATCGATCAAGACCCACTGATCAGATGGTAGTGGCTCTACCTTCCGTGCTTTAGATAGTGGGTTCGATTCCTACCCGGGACTATATAAATATAGATGTTATAAATATAGTTTGTTCTTTGTGTAGTAGTATTTCTTTATGTATTATTTATTTATTTTGCTATAACTGATACGTTGAGTTACTAAAACTACCTACTCTTTTTGCTCTACTCGTAGACAGTTTTTAATTTGAAAAGTTACATAACAATATCTAATATTGTCAAATATATTATTATACATTTTAATATGCGAAGCACTGGTCAATGAAGTCCCGAGTTAGTTCGACACCTGATAACCCACCGGGAATCGAACCCGCTAAATGTGCAAGAAAACCTTTAATGTACCAATCGAAAGGCTCAATCAAATACATTTTTTTTTTTCGGATAACTTAGCATCTAGCATACATTTTTTTTAATAATATCGTATGTTAATCTTTTTACATTGTAGATTCCATTCATGGATCTATCTAGCCATTGACTTTGGTCTCTTAACGGCACTACAAGCTATGCATGCGTTATACATACGTGTAGCTTATACATCGATACCAATTGATAAATATAAAAGTCACTCTTTTGCTTAGTTGTTTGCCACTTTTTCCAGACTGAACAGTAATATGATAAACTAATTATAATAAACCGACTGAAAGGATTTTTATTAAATTTAACGTGGATCTAGTGATGCCATCGGGAACAATAACGAGGAATAATGTAAGGTACTTTCTATCTGGGTACCACGTGGATGAAGTTGCAGTCTAAAGCTTGTAACTATCAAATAAAAAGAAAAAGCTTTGTTTCCGTGCAATAAAAAGTTTTTAACAAATGATTACTTCCCTAGGTTTCGGACCCGGGACCTCTATAGTGCTGTAACGGTGGGCGAACCACAGGACCAGAGGGGCGATTATTTAAAATATAATTTATTTGTTCATTTCAATTAATAGACAACTTATGGGAAGGCTGGCTCAATTGTAGGTCGCATCCTTGCTTAGGCAAGCATCGAAGTCAATCAGCTAAACGATATAAAAATATTTTGATTTGAAAAAAAAAATGGGTATTTATCGCGTATTTTTCTTAGATATCCCGACGATTCAACGGGGTCGCACTTCTGATATAAATACCCGTTTCTTCGAATCAAAATAATGTGATGTTTAATAAACTTACGCAGTTTAAAAGACTATGTAGTAAATATTTTGAAATTGAAATAAGTTTTAATTGTGTATTTTTGTATGACTGAGCGAACATGTATAAAATCGTTTTATTAGTTGCGTTACTAGAGCTCATCATAGGACATCACTAATTGATGAGCTCTAGCTGTCAAAAGTAAAATAAACGGTGGAACAACTAACTATAGTTGTATGGTAAGCAGTGCTCGCGCTTCAACCTGCGTCAGCGCACGTCAAATTATCTCTGCCATGTTTGTTGCTAATATGCCTCGGGTTGTCTTGTTAAACATAAACGTGAGAATATCGGCCTCATCTGACATTTTCTGATTACATTTATGAAAGGATATGACATGGAATGAACTCATGCATACAACTCCTCGGAAAGTCTCAAAGGCTGGCAAGCTTTATGTTCTGTTTAATGAACTTCTTCATTCCCTATGTGAGTAGATAGGTATTATATTATTAGGTACGTTTTATGTTACCGACGCGTCAATTCCAGTTACATAAATATATATACCTTGTCGATAAATCTTTACGTAGGCAAGCTTTGTGGTATTCAAACTGGCTAGTATTCCGCTAAGCGGCGATGGGTCTGCAGCCTGTCACGTATTCAAACCTAACTCTTGCAAACCGTGGGCATGTGCCGAACCTAAGATTGGACGAGCCTCTGACTACCCCCTAGTATAGGTGATCCTCATAAAATCCCTGATCTGAATAGTGATCAGAGGAGAATCCTGGAAGGGAAAAAATCGTGAGTCTGGGAAACTACTGAAATTGAGAATAACCTAATGTTTTAGTAGTCATTATCTTGCGGGGGTTTTGTTGCGGTAAGTGATCTGAAGGCTTGCTCTTATTTAGGCCAGTAGTATTACTATGGCAATTCAGCGTAGCAATGCGGCCTGTATCGTGGGCACGCTTCCGTTTGGTACTTGGTTTGGAACAGTAGAGCTATCTATAGACCGCTTATAATGGTCCATAGAAAACCCGACTGCTTCTCTTGAACGTAATTAGTTTCGATGTAAATATTGTATGATGCTCACTCCTCCATAAATACAATAGCCTTGAAAAAAACATTTTCCTCTTTCCCTATTAATTCATAGAAACTGAGGAATACCACCGAAAGCAATTTATTTATCGCTCCAAATTTGACTGCTGTATGACTTCTAGTATTTATATGCTCCTATTTATCTAAATATTCCGTTCTAAAACATAAAATAATAACTCTCAGCACTTACTAGCTCACAGGCAGTCTGGATGTATGATACTTTAATCGCTTGCCAATGCCCATATTTCTCGAATGCGCCATGCCTAATAAAAGGCTTTAACCTTTGCGAGGTATTGTGAATCGTCCATAAATTTTACTTGCACTAAATCCTTGTAAATTTCGCGTTGCAATCGCATAACGTATTGGATCTGTATACTTTATTATCACAATTAGGGTTTGTATATTTTTAAAGCAAAGGGCTTAAGGCATTGTGTTCGCCCATTTCATCATTCTCCTGCGCTTATCTCATGCTAGGTGAGGCTGGTACATCATCTCACACATACTCCTATCAGCCGTCAACTCTGAATCCACGCCATTTTTATTTTTTACTGTACGACGGGGAAGCGCTTGGCTTTCATCTCACCTGGTTACAAGTTAAGATAAGGCCGAAGGTGGAGGCGCATTTCACCCGGAATCCTCAACCAACTGAGGATCTGGCCTCTAAAATGCCGGAACACAACAATTTTAGAATTGTTACTATGGCGACAGAGTATCCATTCCAGTCGGTCCATTACAATCCATTGTTAAGTTTAATGTCAACACTTTTATGCCCAGTTTATTTCTTTGAATCCATTTATTTGATTTTTTTAAATGTATTTGTTGCAAGTATTTTTTTTAGTTAATTTTTTTAATATTTGTGTGATACCATCTGAATCTGTTTTCTTTCTCTTTTTTCTTCTGTAAGAAATCGCTTTCAGCGATTATACTTACAGACTGTGTCACCTTATATGTTCAATCTAACTTCTGTGAAATGGGAAATGGGTAGCCCTTTGGTGTGGGACGCTACCTGCATCGACACCCTAGTCATCTCATCTACCTGGGACATCAGTTAGGGCTGGAGCGGCGGCTGATTCAGCCGAGGATCACAAATATAGTGGTCTCCACAGAGCTTACCTATTTGAGCCTCCTGGGGACCTTGGGTCCGTGGGGAGCCGGTGCCCTCCGGGTTTTCAAAAATCTTGCGGGGCTTTTGATTGAGGCAACACGTGACCCAAGAGCTGGCTCTTATTTAGGCCAGCAAATTAGCATAGCTTTTCAGCGTGGCAATGTTTATTAAGCGATCAAGAGTCTTCCATATTACCTATGTACATGTATCGATCGTTTGGCATGGTAGCAGTCGTAAAACAAATCGCTTTCATCGTCGTAATATGCAATATTAACTCATGACTATGCCGCTGCATAAATCATTCGTGTTCTCTTCCACACTTCTTTTTTTAGATAACTTTATACATAAATACGAATGTTTGCTTGTTTGTCACAGCGCACTCAAGTATACCTACGGAGCAGTCATGAGAGGGTTCGAAATGATGGAATTTCAGGCAGGTAAACCCGCGGCCAATATCTGTGCATTTCATTCGGGTACCTACTTACCAGGTACCCCATTTTAAAGCATTTTCTTGTTGATTAATGTATGAGCTATTACAGTTGATGTATTTTATAAACTTTAAATTACACTGGCCATGTTTCTTTATAGCACTAATATTACGTTGTTTAATTCATGATTATGAATAAAAATATAATAACGCAACATGGCTTTGAGCGAAAGCACGGTGGGAACTTAAGTTTGATAATATTTTTATTACGTTCTCTTTGCAACTTTTATATTGATAAGTTCAAGGTAAGAAGCCGTTTTTAAACCGCGTATGGAATTATCTCATAAATATCTCATAAAATGATAAGTTCAAAATTTCGACATTATCTAAACTGTACTAAGGTTAAACTAATGTTGAGTACAACTATCAATAAAATTCAATCAAAAGATCGTCACGACTTGATTGTAGCTCTGCTTTCTACGCTGTAGGCAGGAGTTTCGATTCTCACCCAGGAGAAACATTTATCTAATATGCATAGATGTTTATTCTATGTTTTGTGTTATGGCATCAATATTAGGTACCTACCTATATGTTTTTACAAAAAAAGGTATAAGTATTCATTTTCTCTGTATTCATTGTTTTTTTCTATATTCCAAGTTTCTTGTTTGGGGCTAGATGGTGCTGTAAAACAGTGTCTTGTGATATTTATTATCATTAATTAATACGCAAGATATACGCTTTTACAAGCTTAGGCGGCGTGTAGCAAGTTGGATATTATTTATTTGCCTTTATTGATTGATACTTTTTATGGAAGGTACCATTGGAAATCTGAATATCTCAGTTCATTAGTTATCCAGTCCCAAGTACATTCATCATATGCCGTCAGTAGTGAATGTATTATGAGCAGCGACAGTCCGGCAAAAACGTTTTGAGTGACGTGACGACTATCAGCTTCCAAGTGTTTTTATGCTTACATAGAGTAACCACGATGGAGAAGAGAAGGTGTATGCGTTTTGGGAAGATGTTTTGTATATAAGATGGGTTCTGGGTTAACTTTTGACCTCTAGGCTTGTCTAGCTCAATGCCAGAGCAAGGGGGTTCAAAACAACTAACACATATTTTGTAATTCTTTTGTTCGTGTGTTTATCCCTAAATGGACCAATTTTATGGAATTGTGTGTTCGAATCCCATCATGGTTAAGGGATGTTATATGTTTCTTTCCTATTTCAAATTGGATTCACAATTGGATTATACATCATATTTATTTATGCTTCGTGTTTTAGATACGCCTATTAATTTATCTAGTAGGTAATAAGTATGTCGACATTAATGCTTTTGGATATGAGTTTAATTAAGCAGAGCCATATAGAGCTAATATGAC
The DNA here is from genome assembly GCA_951394065.1 of Venusia cambrica. NCBI lineage: Eukaryota > Metazoa > Arthropoda > Insecta > Lepidoptera > Geometridae > Venusia > Venusia cambrica. The sequence goes on from OX596056.1 coordinate 1,279,971, forward strand.
GAAAACTCAGAGCTAATATTAGCACATATCGTGTGCTAATATTAGCTCTGAGTTTTCATCATCGCCATATTCAGTCGCATAATAAATGACCTAACGTCTAAGTAAAAAGTCAAGAAATGTACTAACGATAGTAGAAGGAATAAGTCTAATTAAAGCCTATCATTTATGGCAGTGTACTGTAATCGCAAGGTATCGCTCATTAGATAGACTAGCATAATAACTAGAATACTAGTAAAACTGGCTTCATCTGTCTACTTTTTCGAAACTTCAATCTTGTGTCTGTCAGAATGTATTATTTATTTATTTATTTATTCCAAAGGAAAACCAGTAGCACATTTATTTGTGTTATCAGATAGAATCAATTTAAGAACACAAAAGGCCTTTAAAAGGTTTTCAAGATTAGATGTAGAATAAATAAACTTAAAAGTGTGAATACTATAACATATCGGTTCATTTAAAATTTACCAAATAAATCGGTACAAATTATAAAATTTTTGCTTATATTTACAAGTCGGTTTAAAGGAAGAGGTTCATAGTTCGTCGGTACCATATTTTCATTGCGACATTCCCGTAAAAAAATAAATAAACCGGCCACTTGCGAGTTGGACAAGCCCATAGGTTCTGACTCATGTTTCCGTATGTAAGTAAAAGGACCATCCTTTTAAGGCTTAAAGTTTTATATATAAAAAACTAATTTCATTTTATTTATCCGTAAAATATCACATAATTCTTTGATAATTTTAATCATCTACCTTTTGCGGTTCAAATATACGTACAGGGGCCGTACCATGAAGTCTTATTGCGATTTAATTGACGACCTAAACTGAGCTAAATTGCTATTGCGTACCAAGACGTCGCATAAGCGTGTCAGTGTAGGTTCAGTTCTAAAGGAGCGACTCAGCTGAGAGTTTATGCGTTTATGTACTTACTTTTTACTAAAAAATAATGTGTGGAGAAAATAAATAAGTAACCGTAACGTTCCGAAAAAACTGCTGATTTAATTTCAGAACGTATCAGAGATAAAATTTAGTTCATTCAACGATTCAAACGCTAACCAGCTGTATAGACGTCATGGTACCAATTTGAGCGATCCAGTTTAGGAACCTACACTGAACTGCATCGAAAATTCGTCTAATTATGTCATGATTGGTCACCAGCACTTCGAAGATCGGACTGACAGACAGGCAATAAACCAAAAACCCAACTTTTAATAAAAAAAATGTTAGAAGAAAGTCGTCTACATCTCGAGTTATTACTATCTGATCATCTGACTAGTCTCAGAGATCATCTGAGTAGCCCACCTGGTGGTAAATGCATCTCTTTCCTATAACAATGCCTCACTGCGTAGGTCACATTCACAAAGAACATAGCCTACACGGCACCTTGAGGCATAAAGGTGTTAATCCTCGCGTGCCCGTAATTTCACCGGCAACCATGTCCTTCAAACCGTAACACAGCAACGTTGCTTGGCGGCCGAAATAGGTGTGGTGGTAGTCATTCTCCGGACGAGACCTTTCACAAGACTCTTACGTATTACATGGCCGGTGTTTAGTTTTAATTCACTAACCGCTCTGTGCTCGGTTTTATTATATCACCGAGTTATTGTAAGTCGAAGTCAAAGTCAAAGTCAAAGTCAAAATTTCTTTATTCATTAAGATTTTTTAGGATCATTTTGAATCGTCAAATTTACCGCCTGTTCGGAATCGCGACCAGCACACAAGGAGAAAGGCAAGAACCTCGGGCCGGTTAATTTTTTTGATGATCCATTCAACATTTAGATACACAATTTGTAATTATATTCTAAGTAGATACAACAAAAACCTAAATACTTAATCTTAAAACATTTGTTATTACCTATCTACCTATGGGCAATTTGTTAACATTGAGAAATCACCATTTTGCTGTCAACTGGTATAGCAACATCGGGCCACACGTTCTTATCGTCGATATAATCACTAATTTTGTAGTAGGCACTTTTAATTAAATTATTCTTTATATACAATTTGAATTTACGAGTAGAGAGTTTGGTGGCGCTTTGAGGAAGCTTATTATAAAATCTCACACAGTTTCCTAAGAATGAATTATTTACTTTTCCTAAGCGAAACTTAGGTATCTCAAGTTTATTTTTATTTCTAGTATTAACACGGTGTACATCACTTCTTTTACTAAACTCATCAATGTTTCTGTGAGCGTGCATTAGGTTTTCATAAATGTATTGGGAGCTGACTGTAAGAATCTCTTTAAAACGTTCCCTAAGAGAGTCACGAGTTTTCATTTTATAAATTGCCCGTATAGCTCTCTTCTGTAGAATAAAAATGCTATCAATATCACCTGCATTTCCCCATAAAAGTATGCCATAAGACATAATACTATGAAAGTAACTAAAATAAACTAACCTCGCCGTAGCTTCATCAGTAAGATGCCTTATTGTACGTACAGCGTATGCAGCCGAGCTTAATCTGCTAGCTAATGACTCAATATGAATACCCCATTGCAACTTAGCATCAATATTTAAACCTAAGAAAGTAGTTGCTTCAATAAAGTTAAGTATTTCCCCATTTAAGATAATGTTAGCATTGCTGACTTGAACATTAGGCAAGGTGAATCGGATGCATTTTGTTTTTTTCTCATTTAGTAGGAGGTTGTTAACTGTAAACCAATCAAGAACTTTAGCTAGAGAAGCATTTACACAATCATAGTTATCTTTAGCCCTATCGACTCTAAATATTAATGAAGTATCGTCAGCAAACAATACAATGTCACATAGGTCCCCTACATAGGATGGTAGATCATTGACGTAGACTAGAAACAGAAAGGGCCCTAAGATCGATCCTTGTGGTACACCTATGTTAGTGGAGGTTCCCGAAGATCTGATACCGCTAATATCCACTTTTTGAATGCGATTTGATAGGTAACTATGCATGAGGTTTATTGCCTGATTCTGGATGCCGTAGTGTTTAAGCTTTGAGATCAGGGTGTCATGATCTACGCAGTCAAAAGCCTTAGATAGATCACAGAATACTCCAATGGCATCCTGTTTTCCCTCCCAGGCTTTAAAGACGTACTTCAACAGCATAGAACCAGCGTCGGTCGTTGAACGGCCTTTAGTAAACCCAAATTGTTTTTCATGCAAAAGCCTGTTGCAGTTAAAATGTGACTGTAACTGAATAAGAATCAGTTTTTCAAATATTTTACTACATGCAGGCAGAATCGATATTGGTCGATAGTTTGCTGGATCCTTTTCATTACCAGACTTGAATAAAGGGATCAGTTTGCTATGTTTCATCAGATCAGGAAAAATTCCTTCGTCGATGCTTCTATTGAATATGTATGCCAGACATGGTGCAATATCAATTACTATCGTACTTAATATCTTTACGGAAATCCCCCAAAGGTCTTCGGATTTTTTTATATTCATTGACTTAAAAGCTTTTACAATACAGTCAGAGTTGACGTGTCTAAAACTAAAGGAAACATGACACTTTTCAACACTTGTTTCAAGTAGAGCCAACGCACAATCAACAGATGAGTTTAGTGGCCGAGTAACAATATTAGGTATGCTAGAGAAAAAACGGTTAAATTCATTAGCAACTTTTAAATTATCAATTACAATTGTATCATCTACTTTTAAAGCTATTGGTTTTTTTAGAGGTTTTGTTTTACCGGTTTCATTATTAATCATTTTCCAAGTAGCCTTTATTTTATTTGTTGAGTTCTCTATTTTCCTTTTTATTTGCAAAGATTTTGCTGAATGACATACCTGTTTAAAGATTTTAGAGTATTTTTTGACGAAACTAATAAATGGTAGATCATGTAGCCTTAACTCTCTCTCTGCGTAGAGTTCATATAGTCTATTCCTACTTTTATAGATACCGGCTGTAGCCCAGTCTGCAAACACAGAGCCAGATTTACCTTTACACGTTAGTAGTGGGAAAATATCATCGTGTTCTGTATGTATTATGTTAGACAATATGTTATAAAGTTCATTCGGATCATTTAAGCATGGAATAAGGGGAATCATTTTACCAATGTTGGTTTGAAATTTCATGATGCGAAATTCGGTGATTGGCCTGTAAGTGATTTCCGGAAGCTCCTGTTTCGAATTGCAATCAAAAATCACACTCTGACCATAATGGTCTGAGTCAAATTTTTTAAACATATCTTTTTGAAGGGGAGTATCACTACAATATATATTATCAATGCAAGTGGCAGTTGTAAGAGTTACCCTAGTTGATTCATTGAATTGGCGCCTCAAGTTGAAACATTTAAATAAGTTAATTATTTTTTCGCTTAATGGATTATTAGGGATATCAATATTGAAGTCCCCAAGCACTATTATTGATTTATTACGACTGAAAATTTTGGTTAAAACATTTTCCATAGTGGACTCGAATAGCACGTAGTTTGCACGGGGGGGACGATAGACACAAACCACAATGTGTCGCTCCAGTTCAACACATGACAGTTCTATAACTTCTTCAATCGTGAGTTTCACAATATCTTTACGTTCCTTACATTTAAGAGAATTTTTTACAATGATTAAAGACCCACCTTGAGTGGTATTCTTTCGCTTGTATGCGCTAGCAATACAGTAATCTTTATAAAGAGGTAGTAACTTTTGATCCAATACAAAGTGTTCAGTGATGCCCATAACACTGATGTTCATCTTGCTTAAAAATAATTCTACTTCTAAATTTTTGCTGGAAAGGCCTTGAATATTTTGATGGACTAGATGTAAACTATTAGGCTTTCCCATTGTCTTCTTAACTAGTTTAAATGTTTGTCATTTGACCCTACTGTACGAACACCCACATTAGTACTGCAACTAACTGCAGGCCTGTCGGTGTGTTTTGTCATAGTACCTATGACCCTATTACAAATATTAAATGCTAACAATTTAGCAATACTCAACTTACTATATCTACTAAGATACAAAGTATCTTGCGTTAACCTAAAGTCACTAATAAAAATATTAGTGTCAAAATATAAAACGTCACTATGACGACATGTCAAGTTGTATAAAATCATATTAATATTAAAAATATTAACATTATCAGCCCTAGATAACAATTTGGAGTAAGGGAAGGCACATAGAATCAATTTTGACAACCCTAAGTCTACTTTTTGTAACAATATTTCCACTAAATAAGTGACATCAGAACGCTTGACCCCATAACTATTACCTAACTGTACTATTCGGCACTCGTCGAGTGCCGCCGCCGCCGCTGCCGCCGTCACCGTCACCGTCACCGTTAATTGACACCATCCCCTGTCTCACTGTGACAATGCTCCTATGATATTTGTACCTAATCTAAATTATTATTGTCTTTATATAACTAGATGTGTCGAAAAGAAATCGCTTAACATTGTTTTTGTCAACCCGTGGATAAAGTTGTGGGTCATATATTTATTTACCTACTTAGTTCTATACTAGTTTACAGTATACAATGTATGACTGTTTTTTTTTGTCCCAAATAAATAAAATAAAAAAATAAAAATAAAATAAATTACATGTTCTATCGTACAAAATCGGCCATGTCCGATTACGTCATGTTTCATAGAACAAATGGGCAAAATCATATTAGATTATTACGATGAAATTTATCGATCAGTATTCAGTTCTTCTACGTCAATATTCTTAAGATACACAAAGTGACTATTCAGCAAGTTTAATATCTGGATTTGAACTGGTTTGTCGGCTGGGCCGTACAATGTTTTATTAGCGGACAGTCCAACAATCCAATTAGGCAGATGACCGCCGACATTACATCCGATAGTACGAGCTGAACCGATCATTCAGCCGTTCAAGGATCAATCACGAAACAGGCAGCTTGGTAGCTCCGACTTTGTGCGAGCCGCGCTGGGTGGCACGCTAATATTTATTCAACCATCGCTGGACAATGGCTACGTATTTCAATGACGAGAAACGCGTGCTGGGTCCATAGCCCGCAGCATCGCACATGTCCTGGCCATATTCCAAACCGAAAAGTGTAGACGGGTAGAACTCTAACTCCTACAATCGCAGATTTCGATATTAGAATTTGTTCAACTGCAACTGCACCAAATAGTTTGCTTTCTGTATTAGTGAAATGCTTTTACGCGAGGTAGTCTGATCAACCTTCTAGTTGTTTTCTACTGCAGTTACAGCTACGACCACCCGCCTGCAACCGAAGTCTGGGGCCATGCGGTGTGCCGTGTTCCCTCAGTGCGTCGAAGAGCTTTTTGGCCATGCCTTTTGGGAAAGCTCGCTACACCTAACCTTTGCTCTGGCCTAGAAGTACATTAGTCAATACAAGAGCTTACTCATGATTGATAAAAAAACATGCGTTTTCTTGCTGCTGATGAGCATGCGTTTAAGTTTAAATGTTTTCAACCTCTAGATAGGCTTATAAGAAAGGTATATAGAGACACCATGAGAAACAGTTGGCCTTCGTTGGAACACCGTGTTACAGTGGTGGTTAATCTGTGACCTTCTCACAAAGAAAGTATAATTCGTAATCTTTTGGTTGGTGGAGTTTCACATCTAAATATTTTCTCTTCCACAGTAAAGCCATAAAAGTTTAATTTTGAATCGGAACAGGCTTTCCTTTGCGTATGACTTGAGGCAAAACACGCTGATAGCGCGGTAGGTGGCTGGAAAGCCAATAGAACACTTGAAATAGATCTGCTGATCCCAATCACTTGCCAGTCGGTTCGAGTTAGGCCTGGCATGTTCTGTAATAAGCTGACGGTGAAGGCAACTTCGTTGTCAGCTTATTTTGATCGAGCTGGCAGCCATGTTTATGAGTATAGATATTGGTTGGTGGTAGGACTTTGTTCAAGTCCACCTGGATAGCTTCCATAAATTTGTAGTGTTCCGGCATTTGGTAAGTATGTAAGATAGACTCAAACTGTTGAAGACTCCGGTTGAGGTTCGCTTCCAGTTATCATAAGCTTTGGCCTAATCATAACTTGTACACCAGCATAGCGTTTTGCAAACATACGCAAAGTTTTCGGATCGGAAACGACACTTTTTGTCGAATCCGACACAGAATCCGATTGATTTCAACGCTATTCTCACACCAATTTTTAAAATATTCTGTGGGAAGCATCGAATTCTAATGTCAAAATATTTAGATTTCGGAGTTAACAATAGCGTTCTCGGGATCTCCATCGGGATCTTCCGAATTCGATCCGATAAGGCTTTCCGAATGTTTGAAAATAGCTATAAAGGTGAGATGAAGGCCAAGCGATTCTCCGTAGTACAACAAAAAAATATCAACATTACAGAGCATTTATAGATTTGACCTAGTACCTTACCTTACCTAGGACTTACCAATTATAGTTCATTCAGAGGGTGGTTCTCCAAATATCTGGCCGTAGTCATTAAGGGTACGCAACTCCAGACCGCTCTAGCTGCTAGTGTCACAGACACCAGTTGAGGTCAGTTTCTTACAACATGGCCTTGATGTGGAGGGAGAAGACATGTTGTGCCGACCTCATCTGGTGTGGAATAACGGGGAAGAAGATGATGACTTGCCTATTTATATGTGTAATTACATATGCAGGTACAGGTAGGTAGGTACTTGGAAAAAATATAATGATGTCATTTTGATACAAGGCATTTTATTTACTTTATTGCATTTGATCTGTGTGAATAAAATTGTCTGTACGTATTACTTATGCAGCTTGAAAGCCATTAATAGGTACAATGAACAAATAGGCTAGCCTACCTTTAAAGTACTTAATCGATAATAAATACTAAGTTACTTACTGTTAAGGCGAGGTAATGAACGTAAGCTAAACTTAGAGACGAGCATTGTACTTTACGGCTAAGTAGAATTTTTCTATCACTTTTTGCGTTATTCCTGCCACATTTACATAGTAATGTTGTAGCTTGAAAACTGCTTTCAACACGATGAAGACGCAAAGAGCAGATTGCTTGACCACCAGCTCACTTGAAGAACAAGTAAAGATTTGGCTTAAGAGTGAGCACCCTTGTCAAGGAATCTATTCACTCTGGACTTAAAGACTCCAAGATTGTACTGGCGCAGAAAAACAGATAAGAGCGAGGATTTAGCTTCCTTCCCAGTACTTTTTTTTCTTTTTACAATATGGTTCTTTCAATGATGACAGTAAGTATAGCTAATCCAATCAGTGTAGCTATTTTCAAACATTCGGAAAGCCTTATCGGATCGAATTTGGAAGATTCCGATTCCGAGAACGCGCGCGAATCAGCGAATATTGTAGCAAATAGATGTGTTCGGCACAATATAAGATCTACAAGGTACGGGTTGTAGGTGAAATATATCGTGCGCACATTCATCAAAGTGGGATTTACAGAACACAGACAGTCTGGCAACCCGCCGTCTGTGTTCTAGGCTCCGCAAATTAGCCTCAACAAGCGAATCATCACCACGATGATTTGCTAGTTGTGCACGACGCTCAAACCAGTCCAGAACTTTGAGTTGGTAATTGGCTAATTGACCATCCCAAATTGCAACAGTACTCCATACAGAATTAACCCTGACAGCTTTAGATGAGGTATGGTGGAACGTGGTACTAATCCCAGTTGTCAGTGCCTGTTTAGCAGATAGCAACTATGGTTAGCATTAATTGGGGAACAGCATGGATACGGCATGATAATGATGATGATTAATAGATAATATTAACAGGTATCGTGGTCGCTAAGGAAACGATAAAATCACAGAACATGATTTTATGAAATCTTCATTAAATTTTTCGTTCAAAATGGGTGAGGCAACATGGGAGTGCTAAAATACAAGACAATACACGCACCAAAAGCACACAGCAAACATCTTGGCGCCGGTCAGCAAGACGAATTGAAAGGGTGACGATTAGAAAAAGCGACTTTTTGAAAATCTGACCATTTGAAAGTCTGACCTTATGAAAATAAAGGGTATTTTTGACCAATGCCATCTTGAAAACATTCATCCCTAGATAACCATCGATAGGGCGAGGTGACCACAAACAGTTACTTAATAGTAATGTAACTTGCAAACAGAACATGCAATAACCTGGCTTAGAGTCATATTTATGGAAGTTAGGTTTAGTTAAAGATTCTTCCTCCCGTGAACCATAAAGTAGAATGCTCTCTTTTCCGTGGATTTCCCTAATCACGACAGTGTCAGTAAGCCATATAGATTATCAAAACAGATGTTTTAATTATTTTTTTTGTTGGCAACGCGCAAGTGAGGCTTCTGGTGTAGCTGCTTTCTATCAGGTGGAACGTATGCCTGTTTGCCATATCAGTAGTATACAAACAAGGAAGAACCTGCTTTAGACACAAATGCGTCCTATATGACGGGTGCATATTAATGATGAATCGCAAGGTTTCTGCCCTATCTTCAATAACAATCCCATACACCCGTATAACAAGGGAACAAGGTACACGCTCAAACTCCACGATTCGCATAATTTATGTAACTAGAAACTCGTTTACGAAGGTATTAGGACAAAAAGTGGAAGCATCTTGGACAAGTTACGCAAGAGCGGGATGCCGCAAAAAATATTTTCGCTTTCATAGGAAGTTCATCCACCCTCTGAAGAAACCGGAAAGGGTTAATCGGGCCACTTTCTTGTGGGTGTACAAACGATAAAGGCTGCATTAACATCAATAGTAAATACCACTCAATCAGACCTGTCAAGTTTTTTGTGAACGTTATACCTGGCTGAACGTTGTGTACACTGCTATTGTATATGAATTGATCAATGAAATATTAAAAATAGGTGGTTATACATTATGGATGTGTTTTGAGTTTAATTATGTGTCATAATTAAATCCAACTGCCTCAGAAGAAACGTTATGTTTTATCTTAGCCTTTCAAACTAAAAAGAGATTCGTGAGATTTGGTTTCAAAAACTATCTACCTACACCATTATATCACCATCTTCTCACCCATATCTGCACATATTTTCTAGATTTTTTTCCACCATTCACTTATTTCATAAATCAATAATCATCATCAGCAATAATACAGCCCGACCTTCGTATTTTCCCATTCACTCTCTGCCCGCCACTGTACGTAGGGGGGCGTCCTATACTACTCTTGCCTAGACGTAGTCCTGAAGGACTCATTGACCCTTCCATTTGTTTCACATTCAACCACATTAACAAAAATCAGGCCTAGCTTTAACCTGCGCCTTTTTAAGATCTCATTTGAAATCTACAAAGCGCGATTTTATCAGACCAGCGATATATGCTATCGATTCCATAAATGGGCATAATAAAGACAATGCTGGCATTTCTTTTAATTCTCTTTTAACCCTTTATATGCTAATCGTGAGCAATTTATCATTGCAGGACATATGAATGGGCGAGATTGGGTACAGTACCAGTACAGTAAATAATGGTACCTAGCTGTTGTCGTGTGCACTGATTCTATCTGACGGGTATCATGTGTCAGAATGCCTTTTCTCATGAATATCTCTACGTCATCTTCACGTCTTACATCATCATCATTGCACCCAGCGGTATAAGACAAATAGAGAGGTCCCGGGTTCGATGGCCAGGAGGGTACAAATTTGTACTCGTTTTGGTTGGTGGTTAGGCTTATTTTAATTCCACCTAGAAATTTTCCATCTTACCTAAAATCAATCAATCCTAACAATTCTCATTATCTCTTCCATATTCTCTTCATTTCTTCTTATTGTTGTGTTCCGGCATTTATATGTGAGATGGGTATAGCCTTAAATAGACTTAGCCCGTCGGGGTTTCCGGGTGAAGGGTTCTATCTTTGTTCTTATAATAACTTGACACCTGGTAAGATTAAGGTCAAGCGCTTACCCGTCGTAGACATAAAAAAGGGTCCACTACAGATGCAGATTTACATCATAAAAGCGGATGTACTCATTTCAACGCCATATTTATATATTATATATGTTATAATTGTTTCCAAATGAAAGCGGTAAATTATAAAAGCGATTGTTCAGTTTCGCGACAGAAATATGAAGATTGGAAACAATAAAATCGTATTAATAATTGCTTGCTTTAGGCGCCTAGGCTGCGGATGTACGAAGCTAGGCTGCTTTGAGGAATATATTGAATTTCAGACTTGAAGGCAAGATAGTCAAGCGCTTGATCATCCAGCTTGAAGACGTTATAATTATAAAGGCGACATAATTTAGTGACAATCTCTTTTGTTCAGTCAGTACAGTACATAATAATATAATCTTTTCGCAACATTTATGTACGTCTTCCACTACTAAAACTTTTATTTCAACAAACCATTAATGCCCGAGGTGGACAGAGCTTCCCCCAAAATAATCACCACGCTTGCCATACAAATTGGTGTTGTCGCAGTGAAGGTGTAAAATAATACTATTTTATAGAGACAAATTGAAAGTTTATATATAGATAAAGATAGGTACTTATACTCGTACTAGCTCTAGTACGGATAATATCTGTATGATTATTTTGCTTGGAAATATATATCTTTATATATATATTTATTACATTCTTCTGGTGAGATCCCACCGCCGGCTTTTACTATATCCGTGAGCTGAGTTGGAGGGTATTCTACTATAAATGATCAATGACTGTACGGTTTTTAAAACGTCCACTATTGGCGCGATATGTCATTCTACAGCCCACGCGCGCAATAACTCTACCAACGGGATGTTAATTTGCAATTTATTAAACATGCCATTTAAATTACTTGCATTATATGCTTTTATGCGTTTAACTTGTTGACAGCGCGACCGCACAAGACTGGTTGTACGATTAACCAATTTGCTACTAATTCTAAGACTTAATTCATCCGAAAGTATAGAAATTGGATGATAATCGCCTTTATACTTGTTCAATAAGTAATTACTTGCATTAATTGTTTTAACAGATTTTATAACATGCATTTTATAATATTTGACTTTGACACACTCTTCTGATCAATATAATAGTTTCAAGGGCATTTTAACAAAACGTCTATAGCCATAATGAAATAATAATTGAAATAAAAAATGAGCGCTTTCTCGGATCTTTGAGTGAAGGTATATACTAAACTGTCATATTGTGTCGCAAGAGACCTTATTTTGACTTTGACACACTCTTCTGATCAATATAATAGTTTCAAGGGCATTTTAACAAAACGTCTATAGCCATAATGAAATAATAATTGAAATAAAAAATGAGCGCTTTCTCGGATCTTTGAGTGAAGGTATATACTAAACTGTCATATTGTGTCGCAAGAGACCTTATTTTGAATTACATAAAACCACTTGCAAAATCCATGATCGGATTAAAAAGAGGTTGAAATGTTCTAAGGAAAACCACTTCAAAGCAGGTCATTTCTTTCAACGGCAAGTAATCAATAGATAAAGCTAATTAAGCATTCACAGAGCTGTAAAGTCGTGTTTGCAATTAGCAGACTCATTAGTTTACAGCTACTAAAACTTGAAATGGATATCGAGCGTATTTTACTGCTTTGCTTTCGAATGACATTTAATGGTCTTTTGTCTTGGTTTTTGTTTAATGAACCGGTATTGTCATGCTAATTTGGCCCGTTCATAAATTAAATACTGTGTGAATTGTCTAATAATAATTCGTTTTATGTACTAGGTCTGCCAGCAGGATTTAGCGCCACGCAAGCCTTAGTGACATTATTCGTCGAGTTTTTACCAGTGTCAATGTTCCAGCCGTTCTTGAACTGATGTCACTAGTATGATGATGGTAAGCGGCCCGACGGTATGACTCTTGTCCCTTGGGAAATGGGTAGGCCTTTGGTGTGGGACGCTACCTGCGTCGATATCTCATCTGCCCATCAGGATCACAAAAGGCGTAAATATAGTGGTTTCGACAGAGCTTACCTATTTGAGCCTTTTGAGGTCGAGACCCTGGGTCCGTGGGGAGCCGGTGCCCTCCGGGTTTTCAAAAATCTTGCAGGGGTTTTAATTGAGGCGACTTGTGACCCAAGGGCTGGCTTTTATTTTTAGGCCAGTGAATTTGCATAGCTATTCAATATGCGTGGCAATGCAGCCAGTGTCTTGGCCACGCTTCCGTCTGGTACTGGTCTGGAACAGTTGAGTTACCTATAAGCCATTTGTAACGGTACTTAGGTATATTGACTGATTCCTTTGTACATAGTTAGTTTAATTGTACATTTTGTTGAATAAATACACTTTTTAGAAATGATTCAGACGTTTATTTATTTTACGTACTATAATTTGCTAAGTCTTATTTGATTACTTATTTGATCTAAAATTTAGTTATTGGTTCCAAGAGCATTCTCATTTAGAGTTAAAATAGACAGTTCCTCAGTCCGTTCAGGATTCTGGATGAAGTGAGTTTCCAACGACCTTATCATAACATGATATGAGATGAAGTCCATACGCTCGATGAAGTCTATACTCGTCATACAATAAAGAAACATAGAAGAACCCGTAAATTAGAGAACTGTTCTCTAACTCTCTGTAACTGATCTCGGTTGTTGAAATAAAAGTTTGAATAAAATTACTACAATCCATGCTCCACACTTGTCAAAAAATATTAAATGAGTATAAATAAAGACTTAACAAACTGACGTGCCAATAAAATTCCATAGCATTGTACTTAATCGTTCGGTGTAAGAACTTTTTGCGCAAAACTGCGGAGCGTGAAAATCCATGCCGTTGTATTGGCTGAATAACCCACTAACGAACAATACACAGTTAATTAATCCCACGAACTATTCCACACGCTCCTAATACCTACTTGCGATAAGTAAACACAGAAACGCTATTAAGTAGGGAATTTCTATTTAAAATTCTTAACACTTTTGCCCTATGATGCGAATCTTTTGAAAAGATAAGATTTTGCGGCGGTTCGTGTGATGTTGGCTCATATACATGTAATTCGGCTCGCGTAAAAATATTATGTAGGTATATAGTAGTATTATTATGTAGGTTTGTAGATTCAACCATTTGCATAAAGGCTAAGAGTATTTTATTATGTATTAGTGATCTGCCCGTGGCTTTTTTAGCGAATACCTGAATAAAAATTGGCCTGTTTCCCTTCCCCGTGGCATACATTGTATCCCAAATATATTTAATTCTCTCCGTTAAGCAGTGAAAATGTAACAAACATACAGACAAACACTCACTACCTAATTTATAATTATAAGCATTAATTTAGTCAAAGGTACGTTTGTTGTCAAATATTATAAATGTTTCTAAACTCTATCAAGGTTATGTACATTATCCACTCAAGTGTTTGATAAAATAATTTTAAAACACTACCTCAAGTAATATGCGGATAATTTTAGAGGTAATCGAAGCTCAATAAAAACTATACCAACTTTGAAGTGGTAATAAAACCTTTCGACACTCAGACCGAAAACAGATCCTCAGACACAACAAATGTGGCGAAAGTCTCATATCTGTGTCGCAAATGTTATACTTATATTCTGAATACTATAAATATATAAAGATTTATAGTATAATATTATATTAATTAAAATACAATATTAACGACGTGTTGCCGATCCGATCTATCCCGAGGTTCTTGCCTTTCTCCTTGTGTGCTGGTCGCGATTCCAAACAGGCGGTAGATTTGACGTTTCAAAATGGTCCTAAAAATCTTAATGAATAAAAATATTTGACTTTGACTTTGACTTTGACTTATCTACAACACGTAGGCAAAGGGCTCGTCAGCTTAGCAGCAAGACTATATTTCTTGAGGATGCCCCGGGTAGAGGCGAAACACGTGTCCTTTTTATTTTTTTCAAGAGAACTATTACAATTACAATTCTTTTGTTTTTTACTATTGTTCTCAAATACATAATAAGTCGTGATTTTGAAATGTTATACAATCAGAGACCTATAAATCTGACCTCGTCATCAACACTAACAGTAGGCTGGTATAGCACTCGACCCGCGTTCTGTGTCAGTTTACCCTCAATATTTACTCGGATGATGGTGGTATAAGACAAAGTAAGACAATTTGAAACGCGTTATCGTAATTAGGCGGGATCTTGATGGATGGTATACCATCGAACGAAACAAGCTCACAAGTACTCGCAGAAAAAGTGGTAGCTTATTGTAATAGCAATCCACCCAATGATCATATATGTAACGAGTTTGTAATATTGATATCTTTGACAAAATAGTAGAATTAACTGTTTCCTTTCTAGTTCATGTAGTATAAATATAACGTGTACGTGCAAAGGTACCAAGTACTATTAAAATACATGACAAAGTGAACAAACTTAATTAGAGACAGTAAGAAAAATGCAAATGGACACATTCCTCGTATTCGATGTACCCAAAGGATGCCGCAAGGAAGTCAGTCAATCATTCTAACCTGAAAATGGCTGTAGGTATCTCGTATTTGTAATGGCAGTGACCTTCCAGATAATTATTGTTAGATATTCCAGTAAGATTAGGTCAATCACCGAAATCGAATTATCAAATCAACCGTCACATAATGCATGAAAATTATTTATTAATTAACTCATTGTAATATACTTTATTTAGGTCTCTCATAAAATTAACAACAAGCTTCAAACAGGGTGTGATTGTAGTACCTATATTCAACATTCAATTAACCACGATATAACTATAAAGAACTAAGTGGTTGTTGGTCAGACTCGCGCTAAGGCTCCGGCGTAAAATTATGTACGCATTAGTACATCATTTTATTTTTAGTATTAGATTCTATGGTGTTTTGTTGCAAGAATAGTGTTTTAGAACCTCGGTATATGAGTCTCACCTCGCTATTGTGTTTCTCGCTTCGCTCACGTTATGTGGACGTTTAACTTAAGACTACCTCCTGGTCATTTTGCGGTTATTGATCCGACAGGAAATTGGATCAGCTGATTTGTTACAACACCTGTCTGTCAGGCCGAAGGCTCTTGATTTATTGACGCTCTTTCTTTTTAAATTATATTCATATGGATTATTGAGCTTGTGCCGAATGTAGCTTGTTTATTAATATAAAGACCCCACGAAACCTTCAATCTATTTTCTTTAAAAGATTCTTATAAGTGTGTTTCATCATAGCTCAGTTGGTAGTAACTCTGCCTTCGGTGCTGTAGGCTGTGGGTTCGATTCCCACGCAGGACAAACATTTGTGTGATGAACATACATAGATGTTTGTTCTGTGTTTGGGTGTTGTAACATATAGTACGTATGTATTTACAAAAAGTATTTAAGTATTTTATCCGTAATCTAATTCCCATATTACAAGCTATGCTTAGTTTGGGGCTAGATGGCGCTGTGTAAAATTAATGTCCTGTAATATTTATTAATGTCCTGTAATATTTATCATCTTTCCAAGGATTTGCAATAATCATCTAGTTTTTCAGGCGGATAGATGATTACACTACTGGAGGCTTAGGTGCATACTGCTGCCTGATTTAACCCCGTAGTCGCCTTTTATGACTTCCGGTAGAGGGTAAGACAAGCCCGCATACACATTGCCGAGGCCGCAACGCTTGATACGGCTTCGATAGAAGATATAATGAGCTTTAAAGGCGATTAACGTCTAAAATGTGCTATTACTGTAGTACTCATATTTATCACGAACGGACAGTGGCGGCTAAGTAATAGGGTTCCGTTGGTACACTTTCGGTACGAAAACCAAAAAAAGTTTTGAACCCAAACATACACCAGCGTTTACTTTTCGGCCAATACCATAACCAATCAAAATTATACAACGGATTTGCTTGATTTTATTAAATAAATGCTGCCTGGGAATCCATCAATACACCACCATAACATAAAATGTTATTGAGAACCGAGAGTCATCGCAAATTGGATTATTGAGACACGCCATATTATTGTACCGAGTGGTTTGTGGTTTACAAAGTTATTGCTGTCTTATATCACATTCGAAGAACATTATTACCAAATAAACTTCCAATTCAATATCTGCACTTTCATCTTAGGTCTTTTTTCATTTGGGTACATCTGACTTCACCCACACCCAATACATACACAGTACCATATATACCATACAGATTGTGAAAACAATGTATTTCCACTACAGGGCCATCGACACTGCCGTTTCCTAGTGGTCATACTAATTTGTCATACCAGTATGGTTAAAAGGATATGCGCGTCCTCTTAGTCATAATGTAACACAACATTTTTAGGAAAAAGGTTTTTCCTTCCTCCTGTAAGTAAATACTTTTCTGTGAGTTAACTTCTAATGTAACAGAATAGTTAGATGAATAATTTATTGACATAGGTAACTAATTTATGCAGCCACTATTCATCTTAATATATGTACATTTCAATAATAAAATAAAACCACATCGTTTTAAAAGATTTGATCATTATCTTGTGAATCTTTTTTCTATAGCTTTTTTTTATGCTATTACGATTCAGGATAATTGTCGTATTGTAGCAAGAAATCGAAAAATTTTTTCAACGTCATCTACATTTTTACTAATCACCCATTTGCCTCATTTGCTCTTTGGGGAGCTATGTTTTTCCAGTGTGTGTGTACACAGTCTCGGTGTTAATTTCATTGGCACGCCTTACAGCCTCAAAGCCGAGCTATATTTTAATGTGAGGTGGACCTTTTTTAAAAAATGGGGGTTCGAATCAATAGTTAAGGGGGGAGGGAAGTTTTATACTGTAATATTGGTATCAAATGAAAGGTGACATGGCGATTTTAAATACATTTTACATTTATCACAGTTTTAGGATTAATTTTTTTGACATTCAACAAGTGTTTTGTTATATTTTTATTTACCTCAAATGACCTTATATCAACAAACTAAATGGGAGCAATTAACTTTTTAGTTCACTAATCCCCATAACGAGTACGCATCGGCGTTAACGGGGAATAAGGATTTAAAAGTTGACTTATCATCGTTGACGGAGATTGTCAACGGGCATTAGTGGAATAAGCCACAGAAGCAAGTTAAGGTCTGTAAAACAATGTCAGTAAATAATGGAAGCGAGTCAAAATATGAAACAACTAAGCTCAGCTATCCCCGCCATCTGTAAACAAAACAAACGCTGGAATTAGAAGTTCGTGCGCGTTCATTCTCCCGACCAGCTATCTGCAGGGCACGACAACGGCCAATTAAAACAACTTTTACACCACACTCTAAGCACGATTTGTGGATGTTTTTCTCTAAATAAACTACAATTTTAGTTTATTGCTGAGCTGGCTCGTTTGTTATCATAAACTGAACAATTCCGTTGAACTCCTAAGTACCTCTGTGGTCTAGTGGTTCGCCCGCCGGTGTGAGATGGTCCCGGTTTCGATCCCCAGGGAGCACAAAATTGTGCTTGGTTTGATTGGTGATAGGACTTTATTTAAGTCCGCCTGGCTGGCTACCACAATGTTATGTGTATCGCCATTATAAAAATTATAAATTGCTGTGTTCCGGCATTTGGAGGTAAGATAGTCTATTTCTAAGACTGTTGAGGATTCCGGGTAAAGTGCGTTTCTACCTTTGGCTTTAATATAACTCGAAACTAAGTGAGATGAAGACCAAGCGCTTCCCCGTAAAAGCTTGTAACATAATAACAACCAAACTATACATTTGGTATCTCATTCCGATACATGCAGCTTGCGTGTGCACGGGAGGGGGGGGGGAGGGTATAATTTAAATATTACAGGACATTAAATTCACACAGCGCCATCTGGACCCAAACTAAGCATATCTTGTAATTATGGGAACTAGATTACGGATAGAATACTTAAATACTTTTTTTTCACGTAAATACATACTTATCATACAATATACACCCAAACACAGAACAAACATCTGCATTCATCACACAAATGTTTGTCCTGGGAGGGAATCGAACCCACAACCTATAGCGCAGAAGGCAGAGTTACTACCAACTGAGCTATGAGGCTTGGTAAGTATCAGTAAGCCTTGCACGAAACCGCCTAAATACGACACCCGTCGGCCAAAAGCCCTCTTGCGTACAGAGAGCAGCGAAGTCGACATTCACACTACAACCTCAATATGAATTTGGTCTTCATTCTTAATAACTCCATTATATCAGTTTCCTAAATGGTGTCGAAGTGTTGAAAACTCGAGACAGGTACAACAGCGTAGCTTTGCATCGCAAACTAAATTTTACGGCTATTCTTGCTGTAGAGAATCTATCAGCAAAGAAAACATCAATCTAAATAAGTAGTTGCTTTAAACCATCGCTAAGTTACCAGCATGCAATTAGTAATAGCCCAAGAACTTGCGAGCTCACACGCCATAACCTACCATTTTACGAACTCTAAACATAATATTTTAGAGGCCGTAAGCGGCACTTATAGAACCTTAATCCTTACAAAGCAAGCTTTTATTGGCACGCGAGGAATAAAAGCATAAACAGGAACACCCTGGCTATTGCTTCTCTAACGCCGATAGTGAGTTCAATACACCAAGGACGCATTTGTGCTGTATGCTAGTTGCATGCGCTTATTTCAATGCATGCGTTCGATCATCATTTAGAGCTTTGTGGCCAAGTGGGCGTAAGCATGTCTTCCGTTCAGGAGGTTGTGGGAACAAATCCGGTCGCACATCAAGGAGCTTCTTGGTCTTTCAAAGCTTAATAAAGCGTCTCTAAGGTGAATGCGTGTGAAAAACTGGCATGTCCCTATAACTAAAAACCATTGCTAGTAACTCGTAAAGCGGCGATGGGTTTGCTACCGATCAATTACTTGCATGTGCCGAACGTAAGTGTTTTTTTTTATGAAGATGGGTCGGCTCTTGAGGTCGTAACTTACACAGGCAATAAGAAGATCTACGTTGGAGTGAGCCCACCCAGAAGGTGCTTATTAACTCTCTTCTTAAAGATATTTGGGTCATGAAACAGCCGCAATAAAGACGCTAAAAGGCAGTTCCCTGTTTTAACAGTACGCATAAAACGCCTGTAGCCGGGTTTTCGTCTAGTAGCAGTGTACCGAGCGTGCGCCTAACGAACGAGATGCGCAGGCGCCGATAAAGTCTGCATTTCAATAGTGCATGCCGAACTTGATGCGCACACTTCCAATATGTTATATTGTAAACTTCGTGAGATTTTATTTTATTTTTGATGTAGGATTTTCTGCCTGTTTGCTCATATTCATGACTTAACTTCTCATATGTTTAAATAATTACACCAACCTGGTTCTCATCAAGTTATGATGAGACCGAAGGTGGAAGCGCACTTCACCCGGAATCCACAACAGTCTGAGGAACCGGATATCTCATTGCTTTTCAGCGCTTTCCCGTCGTACAATAAAATAAACTTCGCTTAATTTAATGACGTTTCAAGCTTCTGCTCGCGTATTCACTTGCTTATCTGGATAATAGAAAGTAACACTTAGGTGCTATTTCCTATAGCAATATAATGTGCAAAGTTTGAGCTCAATCTGTTCAGTAGTTTTGGCTTGAAGATTTTTTACAAACGTGCAAACGAACATTCAATCTTAAATCGAATTCACGTGTTTACACGAGGCATCCTCAGGGAATATAGTTTTGCTGCTAAGCTGACGAGCCCTCTGCCAACGTTTTGCCGAAACGAGCGCTGCGCTCGGAAAAATAATGAATGAAAGAAAATATATATATCTGTTTTAAGGTTTTTTATATTGAACAAAGGATTTCCGCAAAATAAGCCTTAATCAAGTAGTATAAGTGTGATTTTTGAAAATTGACTAAACTAAGTTATATTCAATATTCCACAGAACACCCAAAACCTGTGACAAAATAAATGACAATTGTAAACTTTGCGGTAACGCGCAAAAATTAACGATGCTGTTTTAGCGTGATGTAATGACTTTTTACATTGGTATTTCACAATAACACTATGTAAGTCTATTTTTTTATTTATCATCAAGATAATAGCATTCTATCGACAGAGCAGATAGCTTCCCATCAGTAACTAAAACTATAAAATGTTACCTACTTAAACTTCTAACAGAAACACGTATTTTCTAATGAATTCAATCTCGAATTCCGCTCGAAGAACTTGTCTACTTGAGAAAACTGAAGAATGTGTCGTTTTTACACCAGTTGATAGACTGGTGCTGGTGGGAAGCTTGCTATCTCGCAGGAAATCATTTTATGCTTCACTTGTTTACGCCACGGGCGATAGATGGCCTATCGGAAATGCACGCAATTTTAATCTAAGCCCACGCAATATATTTATACCCAAGAGATCTAAGCTCACTCACAAAACTGATTCCGCAAGCTTCCGCTCTGCAACCTTGCGTGGCGCATTTATTACCCGACTGCCTCAGAAGTAGGGTAATGTTTTTCATGTATGTATGTATTTCTATTTCATTGTAACGCTCTGCAGCCTAGACGGCTTTATGGATTTTGACATATAGGGCGTCGTTTGGTTTCTCTAACTAAACTGTGGGAGTGTTAAGTATACTATTAACTATAATTTTATCATGGCCTTCAGGACCAGAAAGTTGAATTCTCATAGAGTTGAAGTCCCAAAATAAACAATAAAAATAATCTTGGATGGTTCGAATAAAAAAATATGAGGGGGCAAGATCAAATTCAAATTCAAATTATTTATTGCGATAAATGGGTAGGTGCATTATGTAGGTCTTAAACTACTCTGTCACTATTTTCAGCGTTACAAGCATGCAATAACTCAAAAATAAAATTGTAATCTAAAAAAATCTAAATTCATCAATAATAATACCTAATTTGCAGCATATATTACAATGTCAGGGTTATATATATAGTAATTTATGTCCCTATTACAATTAATTTCAATGTCAAATAATTTTATACTTCATCAATTTATAGTCATGTTACATTCATTATAAATTATCATTCAAATAGTCACTAACACTATACCTTTTCCGTCAGTAGTTTTTTAACGTCAGTAAATTTAAACATGTTGTGCGAAGCTATTTCCAGTACAGACTTAGGCATGTGACTATATATATATCTTTGGTGCCATAACGAATACACTGCTGCCAAATAATCTTGTTTTGTAGGACAAGTAAGTTTGTGTTAATGGCGTTTACGTTTTAAATGTGCATACAAATGTGAAAACAGTGAGTGAATAAGTCACCCCTTACTTAAATTAAAAATAGGTTAGTGTCGTTTTGAAGAGTGCTCTCAAAACCGTTGCCTTAAGTCGTGACTCTAAAATCTACCCTGAATAATCTAATTGACTTTACGACATCCGTGGGCTGGAGTCTACGGAAGTCTTTTTTCTCGTATAAACAAAACTTTAACTGTGTGCACCAAACTGTCTGCCAAGCGTGGTGTTTATGGTCAAGCCTTACATTTTAAGAGGAAGTTTTTTCCTCACACGCCAAATAACTTCTTGTCTCAATTAACACCCCTATTTCTCAAAAACTACCCCAGTGTCAAAATAATCCTCATACCTATTGATCAGTATTCATATAATCTCAGGATATTTTGAGTTGATCGGATCAGCCATTCAAAAGATATGACCGAAAAATTGAATTTATTTTAACCTCAATATCTCAAAAACGACCACTTATCCAAATTCAATCTTCAAATTATATTGACGTTAGCTCTTTACAATTTAAATTTCATTAAAATCGGAAATCCCGAGAGTCACAAAAATTGCCACATACATACATACAGTGCCGGATTTCCTAACTTAACTCAGAAATCTCGTTTGCTTCGCTCACTCGATCAATAATTTGGTCAGTATTTTGACGCTATTACTGAAAATGTGCAAAAAATACCGTTTATAAACCCATTGGGGCCCTTTACTCCTAGGCTTTACGTATCGGTATGTGCCTGCGATATCGTAACTTTTTAGCAATACAGATATTTTAAGGTAAATATATTGGTTTGTCAGTTGTATAGAGTCACCAATTGGACGAATTGCGTACTGACGAATCTCGAATAAACGGACTCCGTAATGACCAATCTCTAAATGGACGAATTAAATTATGGATGAACTGAGATTCTTCTCAGTTTTATCCATAATTCCAAGCTGCAAAATGCGAGATGGACGAACTGCTAACTGAACCGATAGTTAACAAATCATTCTAATACTTGTAAAGGATGTTAGGCTTGTTGTAGTTCTTGTAAAGCCATGAAGTTTAAAATTTTAAAGACTTGGGTTTTAGTTATTTAACTTTCAACTTGTTGTCATATTGTAGTTGTTTTTGATTTCCACTATAGAAAATTTGACAAACACTTATTCTTGAATAAAATTGTATTTAACTCTAAACTACATTATAAAATAATATATAAATAAATATTACAGGACATTCATTTTACACAACGCCGTCTAGCCCCAAACTAAGCATAGCTTATAATATGGGAACTAGATTACGTATAGAATACTTAAATACTATTTTTTTTTTTGTAAATACATACAAATCATACAATACAACACCCATTACACATTATATGATAATGGCATGTGTCTTGCAGTGACCAATCACCCCGATGACCAATCAACCCTAACCCTCTTGATAATATTCTCAGACTAATAAAATATTTTCACAATAACCATAAACAAATGGTTTTATCTCAGAAAAAAAAACAAAACAACGGTTTATGGTTTGCTAATTACACATTCGCATATCTCTCCAAGAAGGCAATCCCGCCACCTGCAATTACCAAGAACACGGGTAGCCACGACATGTCAAATTAATACTCTAGATGCAATCGAAAGCTATTGAAAAAGCGTTTAAACCTTGATGTGTTTATTAAATTGTCGTAAGTAATTTACGAGAGAACAAGGACTCGTGGATGTATTCGCCGTTCGTGTTTGTTACTTGACAAGAATACGGGCCTCTAATGAGTGGGGAGTGGTTCGATTGCCCACTTACGATGTTACCTACGTGCTTTTTTGTGCGCAATTCATCGATTTCGATCGGAAGTGTCGATCAAAACACAACCACGGACCAAACAAAAACGACATCATCAATTTCAATTACAAATACGAGTTCGGTCAGGTAATGAACAACCGGTTAGAACCAGCACCTACCGTCTGATTAGCAATGATTTGCATGATTACTTAGCCGATTGAACTGAATGATGCACTCTGCCGTTTAACCGCAGTCCGACGCGCTACAAACCTATTCCTAGGCCAATAATCACGGAGCCGAGCATAATCGATCTTACGCAATTAAACAAATGGTCAGATCGAGTCCTCCGCTCTCACCGTCGGATTTCTTGTTATGTGTGAGATTGGCTCAATCTACGCTTTTTATACAGAATGGGTCGCGTTTGGAAGTGCGGTCGGGGAATAAAAACTGGTATAGAAAACTAGATTTCCACGTCCGCTAGCGCTTAGACCGATTAGCCGCGAGGGACGCATTGTTGATATGCTATCAGCTGATGCGGCGCAGTCCGGCATGGTAGCTCGCCCGGAGCGGTCACTCCGCAGCCGCGCGCTGGTCGCGTCCCTCCAGCTCTGAGCCGATGGGAAAATGCTAGGTTCGAGAAAATTCGCGCGCGTTACTAAGTTTCTGCTGGCGGGTGTGACTTTATTCTGCGTGAGTTGGATCGCGAGTGTGAACGAATGGCACGCGGGGGTGCGCTGGAGCCGCCGCGTTGACCGCAAGGGGGTCACCACCATGAGGACCATCGTGGGGTACTCGGAGGGCAAGCAGGCGGAGATGGAGCGCCCCACGCCTCTCGCCTGCGACCGCCTGCCAGCCTTCCCGTACATACCGCACATAGTTAGCACCTTTAATTAAACTTTCGACATGACCATACTTTCGATCAAAATAAACAGAGTAACAATTTAATCGCCGCATAAATCATTGGAACTAGTTTTACCGTAAAATTATATCATGCTCTTGCGTATCATTTTATTAATTTTAATAACGATAATTATAGTCGAGTCAATACACCTATAAAATTGGCAATAAAGCTATTTTATGAGCAACAATGCCGCTTTACCATACAAATAGTTATTTGTAACGGCGTCATCGATAGCATCGGATCCGATATGCTAATGATGGAACTTCCTGGCAGATCAGAGAAAGCATCCATAGACTACTAAACCTGGTGACGGTGATGCCTTAGAATTTATTAAAGTGCTTTCAATAACTACAACCATGGTTTTCAATTCATTAGAATAACATAACCAGAATGCTCAGTATTCATATAGATCAGATAAATAAATATTACAGGACATTAATACAACATAACATTATTCTAATTTTGAAATGTATGACTAATTCTGTTTTCAAACGCTAAAGTTGTATCTGCGCATTCGGAGATAACAAGCTTTTGGAAGACGTTCCGGTTTTAAAAAGTTCTGCACGAACAGCAAAAGTGTATTTAATAGGTACTGAAAAATTTTTAGAACATATTATTTTTATAAAAAAAAAAATAATTATTATTTTCTATCTGCAACTGTACGGTGGGTACGACAATATTTAAAATGTTCAGCCTTTAGGGTGTCCGTGCCATGTCATCAGCTGCGTCACCACGAAAAAGCGAACGTTTTTTAATCCGACGACGATTCAATTTAAGCTCATTACGAACAGAAAATACAGCAAAAGAGGTTTTAAAACTTTAACTTACGCATAGTCTGAACGTATAACCTTCATTCAATGCATAAAGTTGAATTTCTAATTTTTTTATTTTGATAGCGTTCCAACAACTTTGTGCACATAGTCATCATACATCATTTTTTTTATTATCAAACAAAGAACACATAAATGCATATTTTTTTTTTTGCAAAAATTCACTTTTCCAGAAAAACTATAAAACAATTAGATGTTCTTTAATGCAGAACTTTTTTTTTTAATCGAGCACGTAACTCCTAACATGACTTTTCGATAACTCTCACGGTTTCAGACTTGGTCTCAGTGGCCCTGGAAAAAACTCACCCTGTATATCGATTTAGTAGTGCTTTTCAGTATATTTATGTACTCGTATCAATAGAATAAAATGATAAATGTTTTTTTGTCTGTAGAACAACAATACAATATAATGGTAAGTAATAATGGTCAAGATCATCATGTTACATATGAAGTAATATCAAGTCTTAGGTAATCTGAATGATTCCTTTGTACATACATAGTTAGTATAATTGTACTTTTTATTGAATAAAGATATCAAGACTTAAGTAATGAGGCTTACAAACACTAGGCACATGTCAACTAAACATAATCTATTAATAATGACGGTAATCATTGTGTAAAAGTCCAAGTAAAGTAAATATTGACATTCTCATACGACTACGAGTATAAAAAACAAAACAGTGTTTGTCCTTCAAATCTATCATTCATATACCTACACATCAAAAATGGAATAGTATCTACCTAGACTTTCTCTTATTTATATGATTTAGTATTCAGTAAAAATACGTACATATTCTGTGCTAAAAGCTATAAGTACATGCTAGTGTATGCAACATTTCTACGAGTCAAAGGTAAGAAAGTCTTCGTTCCCACTATAACAATATGTAATTATAATATTCACAACATAAGAGCTTTATGCAAATATCTGAGACATGAATGGATGAGAAAGATATCCCGGTAAAATATGGCCTATTGTCGATGTCTGCACTTCCTGCTGCATTTAATATTCTAGATAGTAAAAAGACCTTCACGTAAACATGCCTTTTAACTATTGCGGTACAATATCCTATAGTTCTCATAAAGTAAGAGACTGTTATATTATTTCGTCGTATCTATAATATGAATATAAATGCATTTAAACCCCTGCCATAAATGTAGGGTAAAAAGTATTTTGCTATTTACAACTAAATGTCCGGCATTAGTCAGGTTAGTTTACTGTTTTCAAATTACATAGTTAGTTGGTCCACAGGGGAAAATCATTATCATAACAGTCCACTGCTGGATATAGGTCAACCAAGTTCCCCCTGAGCCCGGTCTTCTACTCTTACCAGCCAGTTTGTGCCAGCCATCATGCGCAAGTCATCGATCTTGGAGTCTTCAAGTCCAGAGTGAACAGGTTCCTTTTAGACAAACGTGCTCCATCTTAGGCCACATCTTTACTTGTTTTTCAAGTATGCTGGTGGTCAAACGCAAGGCTGAAAAAAGCTACTTCTTCAACACAACGTTTGCCGAGACCCATCATTTATTTTCAGGGGACGATATCATACCTCATTTAGTTAATTTTGAAAACACAACCTTCAATAACAAGCGTGGCATATTAACATGATTGAAACCTCATTACAGTGTGAATGGGGTTATTTCTCTTCGTACTACTATTTGTCCTAATGGTAGTACAAAAGAGGAGTAGTCGTCCTCGCTTGTCCACCATTTTGAAGTCATTTTTTTAATGGTCCTGCCATTCAAACCAGGGTTCATTTTAGTTATCTAGTTTGTCTTTTTTGTTAAAGTTTACGAAGTTGTAAATGAGATGTAAACTTAATCAAACCGTTCCCTAATACGCTTTAAGCTGTAGATACCCCACAGAGAAGTAAAAGCCGTATTTTAGTAATGTAAACTTTCAAATTCAAGGCATCGTATTTAAATCACACCTCTACCACAATTCCAATATAAAGCAGATTGCAACCGGCATAAAGTTACACATTTAGCTCATCAAAATAAGACAAAATATGTTCTTCTCGCAACCAATGAAGACTTTTGAAGTTTTTATGCAATTTCTAATATTTTTGATACTCTTATAACTTGGGGCTCTCATAATTTTAATTGAAAACCGGCTCGCTCTAAGGCCACAAAGTTTAAATACGGGCCTTTCACCAATCCGCAAAAATCGCTGACATTAAACAAAAACTTAGACTTCAAAACTTTGAGCTTCGTGAAGCTCTACGTTAAAAAAGGTTTACGAAAACATGTTCAAAAAGTATTACAATCTGCATATAATTAAAATTATCATGAAAGATATAAACCATTCATTTGATACTTATATTTTAGTAATTAAACATTTGTTTTCCTGTTAAAAAGTATATTGGGCTGTATAACGTGGCAAAGAAATATACATAAATACATGCTCTCGAAAAACATAACTCTCCTTCGGAGGCAGTCGAGTAAAATGATAAGCCCGTGCCAAAATGTCAGGGTCCCTTGGTTTTATTTGGGGTGCATCAGCGCCAAAAATCTGTTTTCTATATAAATGCAACAGTGCAGTTCTGAAATAGTTGAACTTGAGCTGGCTTTGTTGAGATAATCTATTCCGATGCCGGTCACGAATTGAAAATAAATCGATATCAATATCCTATAGAGGCATTTCTATTAGCACGCAGCCTCTGTCTAGATGCTGTACAGGATGTCTATCCCATCATCGGCCACTACATCAGGAAATCAGGCACTTTATCACCAACAACACTAAGGCCTGCTCCGGTTTTTCTAGAAGCTGCTGGACTGGCTGCTGTAGGGATAATATCAACTAAATGGAAAAAGCATTGCACAATATACCCCACAGCTGGACGCCAGTGCAGGCAAGTTACCCCCACTCAGAATAAAAGTAATAATAAGGGTACTATTCAATGGGTTTTATAGTAAAAACAGCGTCAAACTAAGATAGAAACAAAAAAGTTGGCAATTGTGAGTTGGACTCGCGCTTTGATATGTCTAAACATATCTTAAATTATGGATCGGAAGCATCGGTGTGTTGACCAGTAGTTTTATATTAGTAGTTCGCCCCAAACTGAGATCTCGTGTATCCGGTTTGTTTTAGGTATTTAACCTCGGAGATTATCTCACAAAAATAAAGTTATTACACAACGATGTGTGCTTTGATACGCCTTTTAGCTTATTTCACTATTGTGAAATAAGCTAAAAGGCGTATATAAAAATAAAGAGATATTTCTCTTTATTCATCTAAGTGTTCGACGTTCTCTCTCGTTGCTAACTCCTACTCTATGCAAAGCCAAAAAGAGAGCAAAGCACCATAACACCAACCGTACATATGTATGGGATGTATGGGAGGGCAGAAAAAGTACATACCATTATGAAAGGCATATATCGATTTTTTTAAAGTGTTCTTAAATCCGTTGCCTACTATTGCCGAGATTCAAAAATCTATCCATCCATCCCACGGATGCCGGAAGTTTTCAGAACTGGGGCCTAACCTTTCTATACTGTATATACATAGTGACAAAAGTAAAGTAATATCAAAACAAGAATGCTCTAAGAGATCGTGGTACCCCTCAGAACAGCTTCTGACACATCAAATCATCTAGCTGTCACCATAGTTATATTGTGTTCGGCTGCTGGTAGAAATTCAGTGTTGAAAGCTATTTTGGTACAAGTAGAAAATCCCTTAGTAGCTTAGTACCTTAGTACCATGGACGTCAGTCTGCCACTAGACTTTCAGATTGAACTCAGATTCAGAATAGCATTAAATTGGAAAAGTCTACGTTAAACGGACACCATGTATTAAAAACCCATGCCATTGACATTGCGTTCCCAGCTATAAATTGCTAGTTATTTCCGGCAAATCACTAGAAACATTTGCATAAAAGTGCATATTTTTAACGCATGTATGTGTACAGAATTACCATGCACCACAGATTATATACCACAGTATGAGACTCCACACTCACACACTTACAATATAAAGCATGGCACCTTACATTTCCATGTCAATAGCATGTGACATGATGATTCCCCAGTATTCTACTCAGGCCAAGCCTGGGTAATGCGAATAAATATCTTCTTACATTGTGGTGGCTATACAACAAGTGTGCGAGAGAACATTCTCAAACATTATTGTCATATGACTACGACCATGACAAAATGTCATCCTTCAATCCATACCTCCGATATGACTATGACTGATGATCATATGACTATGACTATGACCATGGATTTGATGCATTATTTGCTCAGTAAGTTAAAAAATAATCTATAATATGTTTTATAAGGCTTTATGTCTCATATAGTGATCTCTACAGAGCTTAGTATTTGAGCCTTTTGGGGTCGAGACCTTGGGTCCGTAGAGAGCCGGTGCAATCCGGGTTTTCAAAAATATTGCGAGGCTTTTGATTGAAGCGACACGTTCTCTCGTTCAGACTCCTAAATAGGAGCCAGCCTAAATAGGCCAGCGCATTTTTCATATCTTTTGAAAATGTCAAAACAGTCCTTCCGACATCGTAAACTTAGTAATAAGGTCATGTCGGTACCTATGGTTTTTAGTATTCCGTACCCAAAGGGTAAAAACCATTCAATAAAATTATTTTTTTTGCACTCGTCAGTCTGTAAGTAACTGACTGCCATTTTGCAAAGCCATTGAAAAGAACGTCTATCGCTAAGAACCAATCTAAGGTTGAGCAGCTGATTACCATCGCGGCCATGCAAGTACATATATCATACAGGTTTATGACATACTTGGTACTAGACGTGACGTAAATAGCAACAGACTTGATTGCAGACAACTCTGAATGCTGTGTTATACGCATAATACTACATAACTGTGACAGATAAAATATGTTAATGATATCGTCACCAGTAGTTTTTCCATTTTCAGTACAAAGTGAAAATCCAATTATTTTCCTTTGTCTGGTATATATATAGATACATACCAGATATAGACAGAACCGGTATAGATAATAATAATTGAAATGCAAGAAAAACACTTTACAATATACCTGCCTGGAAAGTGCCTTATTCTTATTTTAAATCAGGCAGAATGTATGTTATTACTGTTGTACTAATGTGCGGGCGGGGAAAAGTGTGTGGTAATCCATTGGTTAACGTGCAATTTTTTTGTTTATTTTTATATCACTATTAAACCTCATACAATGCCTGAAACCCATAAAAATATATCACCAAGTCTGCTATACCCCTTGCTTTTTCGGATATTTTTTGGTTGGCGGTAGGATTTTGTTTAAGTCCGCCTGGCTAGCTACCATTTCCCCCATCCCTTATTCTCCTCCCATACGGAGATAGGGATGAACTTACCTAATTATGTCGCCAAAATAACCATTCTTAAAAAAAAATGTGTTCCGGCATTTAGAGGTAAGATAGCCAGTTCCTCAGTTAGTTGAGGATTTATCTCAACTTGTAACCAGGTGAGAGGAAGATCAAGCGCTTCCCCTACGTACAACAAAAAAACTAAAAAATCAAACAAAAAAAGAATAACGTGTTTTACTGACTGCGACAATTTTAACATAAATTTAAATATAAGAATTTGACATTTGACGTTTCAAAATGATCCTAAAAAATCTTAATGAATAATGAAATTTTGACTTTGACTTTGACACTAATTTTCCTCGTAGGTATGGTAAGCACTATGTCCATACTAACCTAGCGTTTATAAAATCAAAGTTTATAATATCAAAACGTAGCACTCGTTGCTAATTTTTACTGTGTTGCCCAAAGTTAGAACTAATTAAGGAAAAAAGATGTTAGATAATGTTAATGTAAATATGTTGTAGGTAATGGCTGTGTTTGGACAGTGCGCAAGATGAGTAGGGACCTCTACTCTTGACTTTATAACGTAAATATTTAAATCGAAGTGATTAAAGAAATTTGTACCACCTAAGTGTTTTATCACTTAAGTGTTATAACTATTCTCATGTAAGTGACTGTGTCCTTTTAAGAATAAATGTCTTGAAACCAACTTTGTATCCCTCAGAACAAACTGCTATTCCCAACTCGTGTGTATTAAACTTAAACTAGACCCTCGTCGGTAATCAGTGACTTTCTACCCTTTGTGAACAATAATAATATTTCATCACACCTATTCGAAAACCAACAATTGGTTTTGGAGGATAGCGGGAGCCAAATTCAAATTTGAACTGTTTCTGTTCTGATTGGTCGACATTCGTGCGGTTGTATGTGATGTTGATCAAAGAGGTGGAACGCATAATATAAATTAAATAAACCGCCTCTGTGGTCTAGTGGTTCAACCCACCGATTTCAGATCCAGAGGTCCCGGGTTCGATCCCCATGGGGAGTACAATATATTGTGCTTGGTTTGGTTGGTGGTAGGACTTTATTGAAGTCCGCCTGGCTAGCTACCACCATCTTACCTAATTCTGTCGCCATAATAACAATTCTAAAAAAATGTTGTGTTCCGGCATTCAGAGGTAAGATAGCCAGTTCCTCAGTTTGTTGAGGATTCCGGGTGAAGTGCGCCTCCACCTTCGGCCTTATCTTAACTTGTTACCAGGTAAGATGAAGGCCAAGCGCTTCCCCGTCGTACAATAAAAAAAAAAAAAAAAAACTGACCGGTTATGTTTTGGCCGCAATGCGCTTTGAAAAAAATACTGTCATGTGCATTCTTCTGTATTTTAATTGCTTTTTCTCATAGATGTGATGAAAAATAGTTTATATCACTCGGGACCAAAACATGTTATTCTCAGGCGGCGTATATTGAATTTCTCACACACAGGATTTAGAATAACGACCTCAAGGAACCAAATATTACTTAGTCCCCTTATAATATAAATAACTAAAACTATGTAAATTCTAGGGAACCCTAAAACACATTACACTCTTAAGACACGTAAAGCCCAATGGTTTTTTAGTCGAAATTCAATTGTAATTCAGCAAAAACGGTAATATCCTGTGGTTCTTTAATAATATTACAAAGCATAATGCTCAAGTGCTATAGGTACCTACATCACAAATGGCCAGACCGCGTGATTTATTGTTACATTAGTCCGAAGATTCTAAGCTGGTTGGTTAGGGTTGCACTATGAAAAGGAATAAGCCTATTTAAAAGGGCATTAATACTTACCTAAAAGGCAATTGAACATTAGAAACAATAAAACGAACTATTTACAATGGGAAGCAGTGGGGTTACCTGAGGACCTTTAGGTACATAAGGCATATATGTAAATCAACTGCTCCAGACCAGCACCAGACGGAAGCGTGCTTACTGTCAAAAACTAACTGTATTGTCACGCTAATCAGCATAGCAATGATAATTCACTAGCCGAAATAAGAGCCAGCCAGTTTGTTTCAATACCGCATTTTCGACACTTATTCCAATGTTAGTCCAAAACATTCATACATATATTGAAACGTAACCTTTTATTTTTGATTAAAACGGATATTCATGTCACTTATATTACCAATGTTTAACCCGACGTTCGTCGAACAGTTACCAAGCATTAGTAGATAATATTGGGTAATGGCATAATGACTGGCGAAATGATCTGATTTGATTACACCCATTACGCCATTACCCGCACACCTCCGTACGTGACTGATATTTTCGGATCAAAATAGGCCACGTACGGTTCGTGATGTTACACATTATTGCTGTTGTTTTTTACAATACTACAAAAAGGGCATTTTGTTCTTCACAGCGGAGTGCGAAAAGTTGCAAAAAAACAATGCATGTGTTCGAATGTCTGGACATCTGCACCTCATGTACCTACTTGCGTTATTACTCAGGTAGTTATGAACTTATATGTAAGGCATGTGATCTGTAATATGGGGGTTGGTTGGTTATCATTATTGTATTCGATTGGTTTTTGAGAATATTTTATTATATGTTTTGCTAACAGACTCTGCTTTATCATTCACAAATAAACAAAGAAATCAACTAAATTTACTCTGCTGTAAGTTGTTTGTATATTTGTTTTATACATTTTCATGACGCAAGAGATTATTTTTTGGAAAGGAACGTGGGGTACTTCTAATTCGTATGCCAAGTTATTTAGAATTTAGAATTATGTATATAATTATGTGTAATATATATTAAAAAAAATCAAAAATAAGTTACAACAATAATGCCGCGGAATCGGAAATGTCTGTATACTACATGATAAGATATAGATTATAAGTAAAAGTAAAAGTTAGATTTACTTTTTTTAAATATTATATATCTATAAGTACTTAACTATATATAAGACATACACCCACCATGTCTTCATTAATTATTATAAATATTTTTTTACAATTTTAGGTTACCAGCTCCATTATAATCTTAAAAATATCCCAATGTGCTCATTAACAGTAGTACTATACTTTGCAGATTATTACAATAGCCGTAACCTCCGCGCGGGTCACACCAACAGATAAGTCTCGCTCATTACCGAGGCGTGGGGCGTGGGGCGTGGGGTGAGATCGTGGGATACACCGTTACCGATTCAGAGCTGTCTTTGTGCTCTTATGTCCTTTGAACATTGACATTTAGAGACAATAGTGCCAATTTGAATGCGCCAGTTTCCACGGCTACACCTGCAGCCAGCTGTTTTTATTTTCTTGAAGTAGTTAGTTATAGGGTTCAGTTGGACACCTTGGGAACCCTCAACAATTAAGTAAATAATAATAATAAATATATAGTACAGGACATTAACTTTACACAGCGCCTTATTATTAATATTATATTATATCGCCACATTTAACTATGATAACAATAGCTTAAAAAAAATGAAACCGCCTCTGTGGTCTAGTGGTTCGCCCACGGGTGTCAGATCTAGAGGTCCTAGGTTCGATCCCCAGGGAGTACAATTTTGTGCTTGGTTTAGTTAGAGGCAAGACTTTTTTTAAGTCCGCCTGGCTAGGTACCAACTAGGTAGTAAGGCGACAGACTCGAGTACGTTTACCCGAGTCTGTCGCCATAGCAACCGTTCTAATTTGTTGTATTCCGACATTTAGAGGCAAGTTAGCCAGTTCGTCAGACTGTTGAGGATTCCGTTTTAATTACACTTCCACCTTCACCCTTATCATAAATAGAAACCAGGTGAGAAGATGGATAAGCATTCTCCCGGCATAAAGAGAAAAATTGTATCTGAATGACCAAAAGTGGACAAATCTCAAGTTCGTACTCTTCGTCTGTAGAGGTTGAAGGAGGTTGAAGGTCCACAAAACAACAATTCCGTTCAAAATCTCGGCATTCCCACGCGCCTGTCGCAAATCCTTCGTTGTCTGCTATCTCCCTTATCTCAGCAGTTTATCTCTCCTCCCACGCCGCAGAGTGCAATGTTACCTTTTTCGGAGCAGCCGCCTAACCTCAAACACGATACTCATTATAAATCAGGCGGCGAGTTGTAAAAGTAGGTACCAACTCACTTCAGAACGAAACATGCACCTACGTCCTAGGGTGTTTATATCCGTACAGATACACCCTAGGGCCCAGGTACATGAATGCGTTTTATGGAGAGTAAGTACGTTGAACGGTAGCGGCTAGAGCCCATGTTTTCATCAAAACTGTATGTAGGTAACTATACCTACATAAACAATCAAGTTCCAAAAGTTCCTCAACTTTTCAACACAGGACATAAAAAACTTCAAAGCGGGACCTCTCAATAATTATCTCGAAGACAAAAAAGACGTGACCTGTGTTGCAGTGAGGCATACTCACTGCAACACACTTTACTCGTGCTTTTCTGTTTGTCAATTTGGTTCTGTTATGTTTGTGTATGTAAATATTGTGTGTGATAAAAGTAAATAAATGAATATCTATGTCTATGTCTACGTCCAAATGTCGGCACTC
Source organism: Venusia cambrica (assembly GCA_951394065.1). Taxonomy (NCBI): domain Eukaryota; kingdom Metazoa; phylum Arthropoda; class Insecta; order Lepidoptera; family Geometridae; genus Venusia; species Venusia cambrica. The sequence goes on from OX596056.1 coordinate 1,315,190, forward strand.
TCTGGCATTTGTGTTTCATTTTCTACATTGAAGGTAATTTTTTCTACATTTACAGAAAAGCATGCAATTGTGTACTACACAAATTAGAATTTTGTCTTACGTCTCTGTCATTCATAAATTGTTTTATAAATTTCTTTGTCGCCTATGCTGTTATAGTAGTTATTACATTAATATTATATGAAATAAATAAAAATGAAAATATTCAAATGTCAAGAACAGCTGGATAACCCTCCCCAAGCATAGATTCTAGAAAAAGGTTAATTTATTGGAGCCCGACGAAAACATAAATCAAACCTGCAACCGCAGCAAAAGCAATTCCGAGCAATAGAGCGAACTTAGAGCTCTGCAAATTGAACAATGCTCCTTTGAACTCGGCGAGCCCTTAAATCAATCGTAGCTCATCTTACCGCGTTAATGTTCAGCTAGCTCAGTCCGAACATCGATTTTATTATCCAGTTGAGTATCGGCACCTTAAAGGAATCGCACTAGTCGTTTGTTAACCCTCAGTGTCCGATACAATAGACATAAATTAAGGCAGCTTCGGATGTGTGAGGCTTTTGCTTGAGTTTGTGTTTTAATTTAAACACAAACTCAAGCCTGAGCATCAGATATCTTAAATTTCAACCACCTCTGTAGTCTAATGGTTTGCCTAACGGTGTCAGATCCAGAAGTCCCGGGTTCGATCCCCGGGGGAGTACAATTGCTTGGTTTACTTAGTTATTGGTAGAACCTTGTTTAAGTCCGCCTTAGCTATCACCATCTTACCTAAGTTTGTCACCAAAACAACAAATCTAAACTGTTGGGTTCCGGCATTTAGAGGTAAGATAGCCAGTTCCTCAGATTGTTGAGGATTCCGAGTGAAGTGCACTATCACCTTTTCACCAAGGGTGAAACCTTTGGCTTTATCATTGAACCAGAATACTCCCCGTCGTACATTACATAATCCGATGAAAATAAGATAAATGTCAACAACTAAGGAGAAACTATAGAAATAAACTTATTTCACATCAATATTTCTATAGAATTTAGTAAAAAATAAATGTAGTAAAGAATTTTTCCGTTGAAAGTAAGTAGGTAGTCAACGTGCTTTTATTAACGCTCCTATGCTCTTTCTGTACAAGATTCCTGTGTAAGTAGAATATATAATTAAAGATTGTAAGAAAAGGGTGAAATAAAGGTATTAATGGAAACATTATTGCGCGAATAAAACACATTTATTATCGCATTGTCTAATGAACCATGACCAAACCATGACTCTCTGTTAACGCTGTAACAACTTAACTTATGCTATGAGTTTTTATAAAAACGGCATTATTTGAGAAAACCTTTAACATTATTAGAGATATTTATTCAAAAAGAGAAATTATATGCATTTTTGTTAACATACTCGTAAAAAGCGTGGTTGGTTTGGTCGTGGCATGCGAATAGAGGAAGGCCAAAGAAGATATAGATGGATTGTGTGATAGGAAAGGCGTGGATGCAGATTTGACAGCTGATAGAGTGAGTGAAGAAGGGGGGCATGTTGTACCGATCCCACCTAGCTAGGGATAAGGCCAGGAGAGTGATGATAATAAAGATAATAGGGTCAAGTGGGGTAAATGCACCTTTCCTAGAATGACTTATGTAGGAAACGATCTATGTTTATAGCTGTACGTTTATTGTCTCAATCAAAAATTCAACAAGCCATAGCCAACAAAGCTCAGTTGGTAGTAACTCTGCCTTCTGCGCTGTGGGCTGTGGGTTCGATTCCCACCCAGGACAAACATTTGTGTGATGAATAGATGTTTGTTCTGTGATTGGGTGTTGTATCATACAGTATGTATGTATTTACCAAATGTATTTGAGTATTCTAGTTCCCATATTACAAGCTATGCTTAGTTTGGGGCTAGATGACGCTGTGTAAAAATTAATGTCCTGTAATATTTATTATTTATAACAAGCTAGAATTGAAACTGTAGATTCAATGGATTATTACAAGAAGAAACGGTTATCAGCACAATAATATATTTTTTTTTGGTTAGTATATTTAAATTAGGTACAGTGTGTTAAGAAGTTATTACTTATCTTTTTGTCAATTTCTTTAACTTCTTTTTTGACTCGTATCATATTATTTGACTTGCCTTATATCACACTTCTCATTTATAATATGTAAACATATTTTTTTTTTCAAAAAAGTGAAGTACCTAGTTTTTGACAACGTAAAACTACGTCTCATAACTGAGTGATATTTTTAGGTTGGTTTCATGCGGTAGTGTAACCAAAATCCCTATTGTGTAATAATGTATTTTTAAAAATTATCTAATTTCCACGAGTTATAATCTCATGCAATTTCCAGCTAAAAGGATTATTCGCAAGATTAACTGTAAACGTTGAAACGCTTATCTCGTGACTCCATTATAAGTTCTCGTAAACATTTTAATGTTTCTCAAAACCAACACAAAATTAACATTTGCAGGGTATTATTAAAGCCATTTGAGGAACGATTAAGGGTATGGAATATATCGATTTACATCCAGGCCAATTACAATAAACATACATTGCTATAATAATGGAAGATATTGCGCAAGCTACGTACATACATGTATACATATTATGAAGGTTATGCTTGGCTTCCTACAGTATCTACAGTTAATTTTATAACTGTTCTGCAACTACAGAATACTTTTTAACGTTTTTTTATTTATTTTTTATAGTTTATGGTGTGGACAGCCATGCTGAGCCAAAAGTTTTTCAGTCTAAAGTTACATTCCTTCGCGAAAGACTTCAACGCGTTTGCCCGCGTAGCTTTTAGCTACGCAAATATATGCTAAAAAATAATCACTAATGTATATAAGTTATATATGAAGAGTGGTGAGGCATGAATAGACCGACGACATTTGTCGGTTGCGGGGAGTTGAAGGTTGGAGGTGGCTCAGGATCGCTATTATTAATAATAATAATAAATATTACAGGACATCAATTTACACAGTGCCAACTAGCCCCAAACTAAGCATAGTTTGTAATATGGGAACTAGATTACGGATAGAATACTTAAAAACTTGTTGTAGTACATACGTACTATAATATGTGAAACAATACCCAAACACAGAACATACATCTACATTCATCACACAAATGTTTGTCCTGGGCGGGAATCGAACCCAAAGCCTACAGCGCAGAAGGGAGAGTCACTACCAACTGAGCTATGAGGCTTGTCAACTTACTTATTTTAGTTATGTGTTTTCACTTGTACTCAGAACGTACAGCCGTTTCAGTCCCAGGTGTAACATACTTGTATTTACTATCTACCATTATTATAAATGTATTTATACTAGTAGTTCGCTCCGAACTGAGATCTCATGGTGTCTGGTTTGTGAAGGAGATCATTTCTCAAATAGAACGTAATTAACAAACGATAAAAATGTGCTTTCATTACACCTTTCTCACCTTACTTAAGCACTTTTATCTCGAACTCTCTTTATTCACCTGAGTGTTCGAGGCTCTCTCTTGTTGCTAACGTAATGTATCCTTACTTACATGAAACAAAGGTTGATGTTGTTTTGAAAAGTGCTCTCAAAACTGTTGCCTTAGTAGTTGTGTTTTAAAAATCTACCCCTCCAGCCCATGGATGTCGTAAATTCAACCAAAAAGGCAGCAGGTTTTTTCTTTGTGTAAACAAAACTTTTACTTTGAGCACCAATCTGTCTGCTTAGTGCGGTGGCTATAATAGCCGTAACGTCCCGTATTGAGTGAATAACAATGGATGAAATAGACCAGTTTTGAAATTTCGAATAACCTCTCTTATCTTACAAGACCTTATGATCATCCTTTGCCCTCTTCATCTTAAAAACCACCCCTAATAAGGGCATAATTAACATATTTTGAAATCAGTCTCAACCCCTATTTCATGTTTTAACACATTTTCAAGACTTCAATTTTATTTACCCCTTTTGCAACCCTTAATGTAAATACAGGGGTGGTTTCAGCAAATCAAAAGAAAGTTAATTGTGAAGTCAACACATTTTAACAGTCTATCCTACAAGACATATCAAGCATTTTAACCCCTATGTTACAAAAACCACCCCTAATAAAAAGCAAAATATATATTTTATGAATGTGCAGCCGATACTCTTTCAAATGACACGCCACAAGCCGAAAATCATATCGTCTCACTGAACACCCCTATTTCTCATAAACTACCCTAGTGTCAAAAAAAACCTCAAACCGATTGATGAGTATTAATATAATCACTGCATGTTCAAAATTTCAATTGATCAACCATTCAAAAGATATGGGCGAAAAATTGTATTTCTTTTTACCCCAATACCCTCAAAAACTACCGAGTTATGCATACAGTGCCGGATTTCCCAACTTAACTGAGAGATCTCGTTCGCTTCGCTCACTCGATCAATAATAAAGGTTTCCTTTTCTGTATTTTACAATACACCCCAAGCTAACATCCATCCGGTTTTGACCATGCAAAGGTTGTCTGTAAGAGATTGCTCTCAATGACAAAGCCGTATATTATAATTTAAAGAATAATTTATATTTTCCTATATTATGGTTACGTACACATATATAGGGTATACAATAAATAATATTTGTATTGTTGAATTGTTTTGTATTATAAATAAAGAAATACTAAAATAAATATTACAGGACAATAATCTAGTCCCAAACTAAGTAGAGCTATTAGCAAAATATGGAAACTAGATTACGGATATAATACTAAAATACTTTTTTTTTAATACATACTTATCATACGCTAAATTCAATTCAATTCAATAATTTTATTTCAGCTTAATAATTAAGATTAACATGAATATCACAAATTACAGCCATATATATAAAAAGTACAATAGCAACAAATTTTTGCATGTAGTGCATGCCTCAATAAAGCACTGAATTAAGGTGCACAGTGTGCACCTTCGTCCTAAAAACATCGCTAAAACATTGTATTGTTTCAGAACCGCACCTGGGATCCTCACTCTCCGGAGCAGTCCTGGCAGCCGGTGACCGGTACCAACGTGTCACTTTACTCTGCATACTATGATGACAGGACCTCTCAGAAGTACGTGAGGATTCTGGCCAGTTTCCGAGGTGAGACATCGTTGGAAATGTTACTATAACTATTTCAACCAGGAAATTATTTAAATCCTGACGGTATACCTATTGCAAAGGTAGCTATAACCTAACACTTGAGCTTTTCGCTTTGTCTCCCGTATCTAATGAATGTAAAATTAATGCATCATCAAGAAATTAAGAAGCTAGGGGTTTCCCTTTTCATTGCTCCAGTCGCTGTTCCAAACAGACGGTTATTTTCGTCGATCTAGATGTTTTAAAATTATCCTTTTCAAAGATTTAAAAGAGATACTAAAAACGCAGTTTTAATTATTCACAAATAAAAAAATAATAAAACATTTAAACGAACTGTTTACAAAGGAAGCAGGCGCATTGCCTAAGGACCGTTACTAAAAAACCTATTCATAAAAAAAATAATCAGGCAAGTGCAAACACGCCCTCCGAGGGTTCCAACCCACATTTTAAAGCAAAGCATCCATTTTTTTTTGTTTGGGGGCCTATTTTAATTTAATTTCATTATTCTATTGTTTTTGAGTTTTTAACAAGCTCATAGCTCAGGCTCTGCGCTGTAGGCGACTCCCACCGAGGACAAACATTTGTGTGATGAATATATATACATACTTATTTTGTTTATTCTGTGTTTGGGTGTTGAATTGTAAAATAAGTATGCACTTATTTAACCAAAATAAAAGTATTTAAGTATTTTAAAAATCTTAAATATAATTTCCGTAATAACTTTCCCATATTTTGCTACGCTACAAAACTAAGCTACGCTTAGTTTGGGGCTAGATGTCGCTGTGTGAAATTAATGTCTTGTAATATTTATTTATTTATTTATGTAATAAAAATACACATTCTGTGAAAATTTCAACTGTCTACATATTACAGTTCAAGACAAGCCCGCAGATAAACAAAGGGAATGACAGCGGAAGATCATTCATTTTAGCTCTCATTGGCATTCTTTGGATACGGGAAACCAAAAACGAATGTGAAATACTGATGGTGCCATCATCTATGGTATTTAAAAAATCACTGCTCAATAATTTTTACGCTGAGAAGTCAGAACATTTACTTTTTTATGTTCAGAATTCCTAGAGAGTTATAAATTTGATCATTAATCGATTCAATATTACTAAAACAGGTACCGTAAAAATTCGCAATAAAATCCGGGTCCCAGCTTAGTTTTATAACTTCATCTGGTTATGGTAATAAGTGTGAAGTAGGTGGGCCGACGCCGCTCATCTGATGATCAGAAGTACCTACTCGTACATCTAGGACGTAAAGTCCATTGCTGAGAGCGCGCGTGTGTTCGCGAGCCGTGAAATCCCATCGTTTTAATTACTTGTCGTTGAGTGTAGCCGTGCCACGCATGCGTTGTGGCGTGCGCTGCGATTTATATATCAAATCGCCGCGCCGGAGCAATTTGTTTTTTTTTTAACAGTTTGATGACGAAACGCATAGCGCGTGCATTTGTGGCTTGGTTATGTGGAATAGATTGCTCTCAACTGCTAAGACCACCCACCCATAGGACTTTTAGCTTTAGTTTTTTTTATCATCTGTGTTATTTTTGTATTAAACAAAAAATATCATTCGTATAGTCTGTCTAGCAAGTTCGCCTCGCCTTTTTCGGTTATTAATTTTTTTCTAAGAAGGTTTTGTACATATTTTCCCGTAACGTCACATCAACCAGAAGTTTAGTTTAAAAAAACAGATAATGCTATGTAAATAGTTCGTTCCCGTTATCTCGATGAAAATTCCTAAAATTCTTTCTTAACGCACTCTTACTACCAAATGAAACTACCCTGAAAATTTCAAATCTCTAGGTACTCTGGTTTGGACTACTTTATGACAGTTGCTACACGATTTTATACTTATAAGTATAGAAGAGAGTAGGTACAGGTGTCCACGTAAAACAATGCAGGCCAAGAATAGCAAGACACATTCAAACCACACCTGCATCACATTTTTGTAATGAGATACCTTGTTGACATACCAGACTCTGTAATTGACAGGTCATTCGAGAGTACATTTAACGTGCTACATTCGAAACATTTTATGTTTCAGTGTTGCCACATCGAGTCCGAACGAACTCAGAATAAAAATATCGTTCGTTTGTATCACAAGATTTAAACAGCATTTTATGTAGGATCTTAATCGTCAATTAAATTGCGTTTGTAGCGCACGAGCCGCCTGGAGCGCAGCCCCAGTATCCGAACAAAGTCATAATTAGGCTTTCTGCTATTCTGATTGACGGCTCCAACTTATAAACTACACTAACCTTATAAATAACTTGAAATTTTCCATTATGCTCTGTATTTAGCCATAAACAAACGTATATGATGAAAATCTTCGTAAGAATTTCATGCAAAAACCAACAGTCAATAAAGACATCGGTGAAATCTCGTGCAAAGATACCAGGACACCATAATTATTACTGGGGAGCGCGATACTCGATCGCAGCTCGTATTTTCTCTGCATCACGTTGAAAAAACCTGGTATTTTGTTCGCAACTTAATCACAGTGATTTTTCTTTTATTTGCGCAGCCAGTTGCAGTAAGTCACGTGGTCGGTGTCTCATTAAAGACGGCCGGCATTACATATAGCTTAAGTTGTCGATTTAAAGCATTTATGTGCGGGTATCGTGAGGAATAAACAAAAGTGGTAGAAAGTGCGCAGCCGTCAGTGTGAGGGTCTCAGATAAGCTGGCCTCATTTGTCACTGAAGGCAGGCGTTCACGTCTTGTAGATTCCTCTCATTCGAGATAAACCCACCCAACTTTACATTCATCGTACAGGATTGTTCTATCCACTAGTGATTGTATGAAGAACATTAAAATGCCTCACCTTCCAGTAAATTACTGCATTTAGCTGTTCTCGCTATTATGTCTTTTGTTTTAGAGAAAATGACTTGACTGAATTATTTTAACCTCACAGCTCTGTTATATGTATGTGTTATGTATTATAGAGTTATAGTGTATGTTTGTTTGATTAATATAGATGTTTGTCCTGTGTTTCGATGTTATATTTTATCAAAAGTAATATAAAATAAAATTAAAAAAAATGTTCAATTAAAATCTAAATATATACTCGTATAACTCAAAGGTGACTGACTGACTGACATAGTGATCTATCAACGCACAGCCCAAACCACTGGACGAATCGCGCTGAAATTTGGCATGCAGGTAGATGTTATGACGTAGGCATCCGCTTAGATAGGATTTTAATTAATTCTACCCCCAAGGGGATAAAATAGGGGATGAAAGTTTGTATGAAACATTGTCAATTTTAAACCGATCGGGCTGAGACTTTGCATGCATAAAGCTACTATGACGTAGACATCCCCTAAGAAAGGATTTTGAGATTTTGCATTTGTTTTGTTTCGGCTTAGTAGTTTTAGTTATAGACTCTGCTTTGTATTTGGCATTTGTTTTGTTTTCGTTTGGTTTAAGTATAGGTTTTGTCGGTTAGACTTTTTTAAAATGGCTAAAGAAAATCTGAACGTTAATGGAGAAGTTGAAGAATGTACTGTCGTTTTTAAGTTTTGTAGACCCTAATTTTTTACACACGCTAAACAAAAGTAAAGCCGCAAAAACTGTACCTAATTAATAATAATACTTCTTCACGCGAGCGAAGCCGCGAGCATAAGCTAGTAGCTAGCCTACTATATATAAGGGAAGCAGTTGGATTACCCAAGGACCGTTACAATCGGTCTGTAGATTCCAGACCAGTATCAGATATTATGGTTTTTTTTATTGTACTAAGGGGATGTGCTTGGCCTTCATCTCACCTGATTTTTCAAGTTATGGTAAGGCCGAAGGTGGAAGCGCACTTCACCCGGAATTCCAATAAACTGAGGAACTGGCTACCTTACCTCTAATGCTATCTTACCTCCAAATTCTCTAAACCGCTGTATTTTAATTCTCTTTAATCTAGTTTATATATTACAAGCTTTGCTAGTTCAGTGCTAGATGGCATTGAGTAAAATGTCTAGAAATTGATATATTTGCTGTTATTAGGTGGGTATGAGTTTGTGGTTTTTCAGTGAGAACAAGAATGCTATGAAATGTAGATAATATTTATCCCACAAATTCAGTAGTTAAAATAATGTAGAATTTAAAGAATCTCTTCTGGTATAATAAGTCCTCAGATGCTCGCACAAAAATCTCGCCCTCAGTTATAATGAAGTCATTAAGTCCCCAGTTGTAATCGTTCCAGTCCTAACGGACTCGACCACGGCTGCACCCTCATGAAATGTGTCAAAGGAAAACTTGAACTTGTTAAAGAAAGTGCACCTTTTAAGCTACTAGCGGTACAAACCACAGTGCAGGAAGACCGTAGTACAGTAAAAGAAATCGATTTGTAATTCAAACACTTGAGTGTAATGAGACGGCCAGGTCCTGCGCAACAGCCTGCTATTGATGCACCGTTTTAATAGCAGTTCCTTGAAAGCACCGCTGTACCACAGTCGCAAGAAACAGCTACATTACTCTTCTTTTTATTATACTACGGGGAAACGCTTGACCTTCATCTCATCTGGTTCCAAGTTATGAAAAGCCCGAAGATGGAAGCGCATTCCACACGGAATCCCCAACAGTTACTTGACTAAATATCGGAACACAACAATATGTAACTGATTTTATTGTGATAGACTTACGTGAGATGGTGGTAGCTTGCCGGGCAGACTTAAAAATAGTCCTACCACCAACCACACCAGGCACAATATTTAACTCCCCCAGGAATCGAACCCGGGACCTTGGGATCTGACACCGGTGGGCGGATTAACTTACTACGTTTTACTACTTTACCGTCTCTGTGTTCTAGTGGTTCAGCCACCTATATCATCTACTGAAGTTTGTGGCCATAACAATTATATTTGTTGTGTTCCTGCATTTAGAAGTAAGATAGCCAGTTCCTCAGACTGAGGACTTCGGGTGAAGGTTTTATCTTCCACCTCCAAACTTATCATAAAAGCCAAGCGCTTTGTAAGTTGTAGAATTTAAAAATAGTTAGCTATTTCTATACTGTATTGTGCCGACGGGGTTCATCGGCTTTTATCTGTGTATTCTAAAAGATCTTCCAGGTTTGGATAGAGGTTTTATGTATTTGATTGAATATTTTTAACCGACTTCAAATAAAAGGAGGTTCTCAATTCGTCGGAATATTTTTTTTTATGTATGTTCCCTCGATTTCTCCAGGATTCCATCATCAGATCTGACCATCTGATGATGAGTCAGTATACTTCCCAGGTGACCCCATCGTCATCAGGTCAGGATCTGATGATGGGATACTGGAGAAATCGAGGGAACTTTTCAATTATTATAGGCACTTCAAATATTATAGGAAAACACGGACCCCATAAAGGGTCACGCGTCTGTCTGTCTGCCCGTCCATTTATCATCAAAATAATTGGAAAAAATACGTCATGCAGGTAAACGAAATCGTATCATATTCTTCATTGAAGTCTTTTTCTTTTTTCTGTCTTTTTCATCTTTTTAGTTTTTAAAACGTAATTATTAAACTATTGAACCTCCATAGCAGAGTGTAGTCAATCAAGCAAGCTGCAATACTGAACTCGTTTTGTCGTTTGTGGGTAGAGATAACCAGATATTTCCACTTGCCTGTTTCTTCGGTGGGTTCCCGAGGAAATGACTTGAGAAAATTACTATTATATAAGTACTGTAATGGAATCTCGATATGAAGTGCTACAGCTGTTGTCATTTATAACGGTGCAGAAAATAAAGACTATAATTCAATTCATACACATGGAAATAAATCGATTTTCCTATAAGGCAAAATTGTATTATCTACAATTAAACTAACTGTACAAAGGGGTCTTTTGATTGAAGCGACACTTGACCCAAGGGCTGACTCTTATTTAGGCCAGCTAATTAGCGTGGCAATCCCGCCGGTGTTTTAGAGACCGTAACGGTCCCCAGGTAACCCGACTGCAGCTCCCCTTCTACATAGTTAGTTTAATTGTATATATTATTTAAAATTGTTTGTGAATACATAACTTTTTCATAAAAGAATATTATCTTAATACAAATACAATTATTTGTTATTATTATACTAAGCCGTCAGTGTGCCACTCCTGGGCAAAGGCCTCCCGCCACTCCCTCCAGACTTCCCAATCGTGGGCACCATTCCTCTAGTCATGCCATCAGCGCTTAGGTCTTCCGCGACGCCTCCTGTATAACGATTCTAAAATAAAATTGTGTGTGTTCTGGCATTTAGAGGTAAGATAGCCAGTTCCTCAGTTTGTTGAAGATTTCGGGTGAAATGCGCCTCCACATTTGGCCTTATCTCAACATGTAACTAGGTGAGATGAAGGCCAAGTGCTTACCCGTCGTACAATTAAAAAAAACAATTGTTAACAATATTAAACATAGGTATTTAATTATTGTGATTTATAATATGGTATAATTAAGCTAAATAATTGAGCTAACAGCTGTTCTGTTTATCTATTTGCTCAGTCTTGGGTATGTATCCAATTTGAATATATTTTCTTTGATTTGTTTCAGGCCGTAACTTCTCATCTGAAGAAACACTGTATTGCCAAACCAGATCCATAAACCCAGACAAAGATTTTATAGAAGTGGTAGCTGCAAAACCACTCGAAATATGGTGGCACGAATGGGACGCTACTTCGACAGAAGTCTACACACCCCTGCTTTTATCCTGTCCATTGACAGAACCTATAGTTAGCCCTTCGCTTGTGTCCATCGTTACACAACCTTGTGATGACCCTACAAACGCATTTTCATTAGACGCAGAACAACAGAAAACATATAGAAAATTTACGATTTGTGTCAAAGATATGAACTTCGACAGAGACATTTCAAATAGTATTGTAGAATGGATAGAAATCAACAAAATACTTGGAGTGAATTTAATAGACATATACATTGATAGGCTTAGCAAAGAAACCGAAAAAGTTCTTCAGTACTATAGAGATAAAGGGTTTGTTAGACTTTTAAGCGTTCCTATTAGAAGTAAGGAAAGATCTCTATGGCAACGGAGAAGAGACCATATAGTGACTTACAATGACTGCTTGTATAGAAATATTAAGGAATCTGAATTTATCATTCCTTTGGATGTAGACGAAGTTATCCTGCCTAAAAAAGCTGAAAATTTACCAGAACTACTTCAACGGCTTTCAAACAAAGGCTGGAATGAGAATCATCACTCTGCTATTATGATAAGAAACGTTTTCTTCTTTGATTTTATGCAAAAAGTCAAAGACTACAAGAAAACCGACCGCAAAGAAACTAAAATATACACGAAAAGAGATGATGTCCGAATAAAAGATTCGGTAAACATAGACATAGGTGATATAGAATTAGCTGTTGACAGCATAAGCAATGAAGTCATAGATAATACTCAGAAATTACTTTTAGAGAAGTACAGAACCAATTGTGATGCGATGCCGATACCGAAAATTGGGAAGCATTTTGTGAGTTCCGCGATGGTCAGTCCTATAGGATCCTATACGAAAAGCGTCATGGTCACGAGGAAGGTGCTGACGGCTTTCAACCACTACCCGCTGGCCAGCTTAGGGGCAGGAGGGTTTGCTGGGTGGGCTGCACCTTTTTCTGAGGTTCAACTCAATCACTATAAGGTTAATAATTTTCAACGTATGTTTGACTAAAATACTCTTTATATTTATCAATACACCTGGTTAGAATAACTTTCGTAAACTTTGATTGAACGGAATGCTGGAATGTGTCTTTCAGTCGTAAGTTGAATAGGTACGGGCAATCAAAATGGGACTTATCCATGCATGTATGTCGTAAAAGGCGTCTAAGTTTCCTGGTGTAAGTCACACCAGGTTATAAGCATCAGCAATACCCCTGTGTTCTTATCATACCAATACTGCTCTCAACAATCCGTTTGCCTCGAGTGTTCACTGTGTCAAATTGTCACTATTGCACATTGTCGGGTTTGATCCCCAGGCGAGTACAATATTGTGTTTGGTTTGGTTACGTCTTTGTTTAAGTCCGTTTGGCTAGCTACCACCATCTTACTAAATTCTGTCACTACAACATCAATCCTAAAATTGTTGTGTTCCGGCATTTAGAGTTAAGATAGCCAGTTCCTCAGATTGTTGAGAATTCCGAGTGAAGTGCGCTTCCACCTTCGGCCTTTATATCATACCTTGAAAATATCAGGTGACATGAAGGACAAATGAATCCCTGTTTAATCATTGCAGTAGACTCTTTCTGGCTGTTAAATAAATGATGTTGATTTCAGCATGTTTACGTTCCTAAACGATGCCCTAGAGTTCTTTCTCGCAAGAAATTCCGTACAATTATATGTTTTACAGCGATTAATATAGAGTTCATTTTCCAGGAGGCGTGCAACTCCACAGTGGTGGCAGAATGCGCTTGGTACGGACGTCGGGCGCGTATTGACACCTCTGCTTTGCACCTCAGCCACCGGTTGACCTCAGCACTTGCTAATCTGTGTGCAAAAATAAAGACCTGAAAACAGCATTGTGTTGATTTTAACCACGTTTTAACGGTAAATGTTTCGCTTTTTACAAGGCGACCTCAAATTCCCCAGACCAGAATTTTCTAGTACCTCGATATTTTAATAGTAAAATGCAAAATTTAGATGAACGCAATTCATTGATATATATCTAAGCCGTATGTATTCAACGCTGTGAAAAAAGCACATAAGAAGACAAAAACTACGTCATGTTGTTAGAGTTTTGGTTTTTCGAAAAATCCAACACTTTCCAAAGTTATAGCCTTGCAATGGCATATTTAAAACGATATTACATAGCAAATACCCAGAAGAAATGTTAATCTTTACGACGCATCGGGTCTGATAACGTTTCGTCGTTATGGCTGCCCAAGTGTCCAAGTGCCCACACTCCGCATCAAAAGAAATATGAAAACAAAAGGATGCGCAACTTATGACGCAGATTCAGATAAAAATCCATAAAAGTCTTTGCATTTTTAAACAGAACCGTACACGGCACGTGCTGGTACAGTCGCAAGCTAAAGCCTCCTGATGTGAAGGCTTAGCAAATATGGTATATCATATTTTAAGGATATATATTATGTGATCGAATGATTAGCAGTACATTGAATGTTTGTAAATAGGAAGGTCTAATTACTTCATTTACACAAACGTACATTACTGAAAATATAGGCCTCCCCCGATCGCCGCCATAAATAGCGACCTGAGCCACATCCATCCATCGACTCAAGTGCGGTTCTTCCGACACTCCGTTTCGCGCGATCGTTGTCGCTATTCAAGAACCTAAGAGCATTTTATAATAAAAAGTTTATCCACCAGCGTACTAGAAAAACGAATAAAGACGTGGCCTGAGATGGAGCACGCTTGTCTAAAAGAAACCTATTCACTATGTACTTGAAAACTCAAATCAAATCAAATCAAATCAAGCCTAGCAGCACGACGCTCAGTCAAGTCCATGGCTTCGAGCTGATACTTGGCTGAGCCATCGCAGAGATGGCAGCAGTCGGGACAGCAACTTAATAGCTATCCGGGTGTGTGAAGTACCGCCGAACCTTAGCAAGAATACCCAGCTTTATAGCAGCGAATTTGGCCATGGACTCAAAATGGGAGCTAAAATTCGACTAAAACAATTAAAATTAACAATAGATGCAGAATTATATTTACGGTTTTGCAGAGAACATACACGCCTGAAAGCAGAAAACAACAGAAACAACAGCAAAATGAGCTCTCGTAAAAAAGTTGAGTTTCGATAGGCAATAAAAAATCACAATATTAAAAGAAAAATATGGCAAACTTCCACATCCATTGGGTGAGACCAGTACCCTGCAGTGAACTTTTTTTTAAACAGAGATAATCATAAATAAAAAAATAAAAAATAGTTATTTATTCAGACATTGAGGTAGTCCATAAGTATATTATGTTATTATTAGTGTATAGTATTATCCTGAGTTGAGAGAGCTGAGATGTTAACAAAAAAATGCCAGTTCTCGTCAGATATTACTGGTGGTAGGAACTGTAAGCGTCAGGCTGGGTAGCGACCTCCTTCCCGCAGAAGTCTAGCATCAAACCAACGGTTCGCATTGTTCCGACAATGCACGTGGGAGAGACAGCGCCTTCTAAAAAAGCGCACTCCATCGTGGACATTCTTGCCTAGGCAAGAATCAAGAGCTAACCCATCTAATTTAAAAAACATTCTACGGAAAAGACGAAAATAAGTAGGAACCTAACAATAGTGAGAAGTACTTCTGCCAGTGACAGTGCAGAGTGCACGTAAGATATCTATGAGTTATGACCACCACGTCCATCAGTGGTCAGTGATTAATGCTGGCCAACAGATACGCAACCAGTCCTCGCATTGCTGATGGCTACTGCCAATACGATCTGGAGATCTTGTCTACTTCAATTTATCTTTGAGAATGAATTATGCTTTCAATTTCAGAATTCACAATGGTAACAATTCTTACATATCCTCTGCTGAATGGAATATTATCTTGTGATTTAAAACACACCTTCGAATCCTAGCTTAGTATCGTTTGACGTTTTTCTAAGATGAAAATTAGGTGAGTGTGCAATAACCATGTGTACATTTTAAATACCACAATGAAATTAAATGTATTGAGGTTAACGCAATTCTTTGTGTTTTTGCAGCATAAACCAAGGTAAAAAACATAATGTGCGTTACGAAATGATGGGTAACTTTATCGGTAATGTTAATTTAATGGCGAATATTTCCATATTATGCAGAGAGCAAAACCATCTCGAATCATCGTAAGCGGCTCAAAAGTATAATGTGGATTGCCAGGTTCATGGCCAACGTACAATGTACCTTACCTACTACATACAAGTATAAACGTATTTATTGTTGTCAGAAGTAAAACATAATGAGTGAGGATAAGAGATGCTACCTGTGTGAGCTAGTGATATCTCTTAGTATTACAGGCGACATAGACTTCCCAGTTTTTAGTGTACACATGAGGAAGGTAAGTTTTTTTGTATATTAACCTATAAAATACAAATAAAATAACAAAATACAGAGCACAATGTAAGTAACTAAAACAAAAGACTCACAAACAGATGATAGACAGACAGAGAGAAGTGGTAACCTAGGAAACAATAAGAGAAGAAATTGCCTGCCTGAAGAATCATCATCGTCGAAACATCCAAAGATGTAAGAAAGTAGGTGTTACTTGTTACAAAGAGCTTTTTTTTTTGTGCAAAGTAGACGGAACAATCAAATAGCCCATCTGATGTTAAGTGTATGCAATGCCTTGTGGAAGGTCACATTTTTTTTTTATTGTATAACGGGGAAGCGCTTGGCCTTCATCTCACCTGGTAACGCCAGACAAAGCCGAAGGTGGAGGCGCACTTCACCCGGAATCCTCAACAAACTGAGGAACTGGCTATCTTACCTCTGAATGCCGGAACACAACAATTTTAGAATTGTTGTTATTGCGACCAATTGTTGTTAATCAAAGTTACTCGTATAAAATAATGTAAGGTTAGAAGAAAATGGCCCTATTTGAAGCTGACAGTATGCGTAGATGGGGCTTGGATAAAACACCAATTTTATTACCCCTTTAGCTTATCAGGTGCGAATATGTCGTGACTGTATATTCGATAAGCGCTTAAGATTCTACTTTTGTAGGCTCCGAAGCAAAGTCCGAACATAACAACTAATATCGGTCTTCTTTAGTACATATTACACCTAATACTCACGGTTAAATAAATATAACTAGGTGTGTAAGCTTAGTGTGGCTACTACAAGTTTATGCAAACTACAGTCGCTAGCGGATAAAATAGTATTTTTTTATGTACAAAATCTTTGCATTAGGTTTCGTACAGAGTTTCCTTACATTACATTAAATGTTCAGGTTTCATAGTGCCTCGAGCGTAGATAATATGTACCAAATTTGTCAGTACAAAGTCAGTAAACTAGCCAGATACCTATAGTACATACTGTGATGTTATGTTAGACACGCGTTATTTATTATACGAATACCTACAGAACTGTGAAATAATTTCCGTGGCGGTCTCTAGTTAAGAATCGACCCCTCCAACTCAGTCCATGGATATCGTAAAAGCCGACTAAGGGATCACACCAGAATAAGGGCAGCAGCTTTATATTATGTAATATCTATACATTTACTGCGATCACCAATCCGAATGTGGTGATTATGGCAAATCCTCTAGTTTTCGAGGAAGCTCTGTCCAGCAGTGGACACTAATATGCTGTTGATGTGATGTATGTGAAAATATAGTTTTTCCAGTTTCACTCTTGGCTATACAAACAACACTTCTTTTGGTTGTATACTCCCGGAGCTGACCCGTGAAGGAGTTGTCGATGATGAAGGTTCTGTTCCTGAGTGTAATAGCATATCAGACTTCGGCTTGACTATGTATTTAATATAGCTCAGTGGGTAGTAACTCTGCTTTCCTTGGTTGTGGGTTCGATTCCCACCTAGGACAAATATTTCTATAATGAATATAGTGTATGTTTGTTCTGTGTTTGGGTGCATAATAATAGTATGTGTGTATTCAAAAAAAACGCATTTGCATTCTATCCGTAACCTAGTTCCCATATTACTTACAAGCTATGCTTAGTATAGGGTAAGATGGCGCTGTGTGAAATAAATGTCCTGTAATATATTACCTATCTTTTAACCCCGTTTTAATAATTAAACGCCCATGGAGGAAAGTGGATTAAAAAAGCCAGAAACTTTAGCTGATTTGACTTACGGATAAAACATAACGGAATACCATTTAATTTTCTTGCCATTAAAACAATACACGTTAGTTATCATAAATAACAAAGCTCTTGGGAATCGAATGAGCGGTGGACCCACGCAAAATTCACGTTTGACAACGAAGGCAGTGAATTTGTGCAATTCAAGTGTTTCTCAGTGTTGATGCAGCACTGTACCGTAGCACTTATCCGCACGCATGTTATTGCTGTTTACGTTCGTATCACTTGCCACACACCTACTTGGCTACATTACTTTACATTACACTTCTACTCAGATAGCAGGCACCGAGGATCACGCTTCTGCTATTTAAAGTCAACTCACTGCCTTATTTTAACAAAAAAATGACGCAGGCACTTCAATTTCAAACTTTTTCTTTTTTGTATAGTAAGTAGGTTGTTGTTAAGCGTTTGCACACCAAATCAGAAGCTAAACGATTTTCAACCGATTCACAAACATTGAGGGTGGTTCGCCCACAGGTGTCAGATCCAGATGCCCCGGAGATCCCGAGGGGCTTGGTAGTTGGACTTTGTTTAAGCCCGCATGGCTATAAACATCTCACTTAAGTCGCTGTAACAACAATTCTAAGCTGTACTGTTCCGGCATTTAAAGCTAAGATATCCAGTTCCTTAGACTGTTTGAGGATTTCGGGTGAAGTGCGCTTTCACATTCGGCTTTATCATAACTTGAAACCAGGACAAATAAAAAGTACAATAAAAATAAACTAATTACCCAGCGATCTGCCGTAATCGCTGGCTATTGCTGCAATAACGTCAGATCGCTGGGCATATGAGTGCAATGAGAGGATTCCTGGCAATCACGACGCATGTGAGACGGGTTGGATCTTCCCCGGGATCTCCATGGACAGTGCTGTACTGGACAACTATCATCGTAGCGATCCAGTACCAAAGTCAAAGTCAAAGTCAAATATTTTTATTCAGTAAGATTTTTTAGGATCACTTTGAAACGTCAAATCTACCGCCTGTTCGGAATCGCGACCAGCACACAAGGAGAAAGGCAAGAACCTCGGGCTAGTTTTTTTTTTTTCATGATCCATTACAATAGCTTAAAATTATCTAATACTAATTACAATTTATTCACTGGAGCAAATTCATTTTTTTAATGCCAGGCTTTCTTATCTTCTAGGTAATCTGAAATTTTATAATAAGCTTTCCTGGATAGCTTTTGTTTTACAAAATTTTTGAATTTATTATTTGACAAGCTTAGCACATCACTTGGCAATTTATTATAAAAGCGTACAGTTTGCCCTATGAACGATTTATTAACCTTATGGAGCCTAGTTGTGGGAACAGCGAGTTTATTCTTATTTCTAGTATTATAATTATGTTTATCACAGTTTTTGTCAAATAAGCTTATGTTTTTACGCGCGTACATAATATTTTCATAAATATATTGGCAGGGCATAGTCAATATATTTATTTCTTTAAACTTGTCTCTTAATGAATCTCTGGGACCCATTTTGTAAACAGCGCGAACAGCCCTCTTCTGCAAAACGAATATGGTGTCTATATCTGCAGCACTTCCCCACAGTATTATGCCATATGACATAATACTGTGAAAGTAACTGAAGTAAACTAGTCTTGCTGTAGCAACGTCTGTGAGAAGACGTATCTTCTTTACAGCATATGCTGCAGAACTAAGTCTCTTCGCCAGTTTATCTATGTGTGGGCCCCATTGAAGTTTATTATCTAAAGTTAATCCCAAAAATACAGTGGTTTTGACTAATTCTATGTTTTCCTCTTTAACTTTTACATTAGCTTTAACTTCAGTTACATTTGGTAAAATAAATCGAATACATTTGGTCTTTTTCTGATTGAGTACTAAGTTATTTACATTAAACCAGTTAACAATTTTTGAGATTGCATTGTTTACGTTGTCAAAGTTAGTCATTTGTCGCTTCAATCTAAATAGAAGTGACGTATCATCTGCAAACAGAACAATCTCATGGTCATCTTTAATTATTTGGGGCAGATCATTAATATATACTAAAAACAAGAAAGGCCCCAATATAGAACCCTGCGGCACACCCATGGTAACCAAAGATCCTGAAGAACGCTGGCCGTTCACGTCGACATGCTGTATGCGATCACTTAGGTAAGACGTGAGTAAGTCTAGTGCAACACCCTTGATACCATAGTGGTCTAATTTCATAATCAGTGTTTCATGGTGCACGCAGTCAAAAGCCTTAGACAAATCACAAAAGACTCCCAACGCATCATGTGATTTCTCCCAGGCCTCGAAAATATGCGATACTAAACTAATACCGGCATCAGCAGTTGAGCGACCTCTTGTAAATCCAAATTGTTTGTCATGAAATAGGGCGTTAGCATAAAAATGACTATGTAACTGTGTAAGAATAATCTTCTCAAAGATTTTACTAAATGTCGGTAGTACTGATATCGGCCTAAAGTTTGTTGGATCAGAACTGTTACCAGATTTAAAAAGAGGAGTTATTTTACTATATTTCATTAAATTAGGGAATACGCCGCAGTCGATGCATTCGTTGAAAATAAAAGCTAATTCAGGCGCTATAACGCCTATTATAGGTTTAACAATGCTTACAGAGATGCCCCAGAGGTCAGAGGTCTTCTTTTCATTTATAAGTTTAAATGCTTTAATAATATCGTTATTATTAACATATTTGAAATAAAATGGTTTATTACATGATGGTACATTGTTTTTCAGTATTGACTCTGCCATAATATTTGAAGAGTTCAATGATTTTGTGGTAGAAACAGGTATATCAGTAAAAAACGTTTCAAAAGCTGTTGCAACATCAATATTTTGGGATATGTTAAGATTTCCTATTTTTAAATTAAATTCGTTAGTGTTGCTGCTTTTCCCTTTTCCAGTCTCACTATTAATAATTTTCCAAGTAGCTTTAATTTTATCTTTACTATTTACAATCTGTTTTCTCAAGTATTGGGATTTAGCGGCCACACAAACTTCCTTAAAGATTTTAGAATATTTTTTTACTTTATCATTAAACTCTTCACTAAAGTTGTACTGTTTTTCACCATAAAGTTCATACAATTTTCTTCTACTTTTATGTATTCCCGCTGTTGCCCACTCACTAAATGTTGCATTATCAGAGACTGTGATTGTTTTGGATGTATATATTGAGTTAAATATGTTGCTAAATTTAGTAAAAAATGTATTATATAAACAATCAGGATAGTTGCCATTATATGAAACAGGTAATTTAGACATTAGTGCTGATTTTAATTTTTCCACTCTATCAGCTGTCAGTGGTACAAAATTAATTTTCCTTTTTATATTAGTTTTACATTGTGTTTCGATTTTAATAATTTCTCCTAGATGGTCAGATTTTATTTTACTTATTACACTCTTCCATACAATGTTGGCATCTGTAAATATATTATCTATACATTTAGCTGAGGTTTCAGTTATTCTAGTAGGCTCCATAAACATAGGTTTTAGATTAAAGGAGTTAAACAGGTTAGTAATTTTTTTGCTATATGTGTCTTTGGTCAATAGATCAATATTAAAATCTCCACAAGCTATCAATTGTTTTTTTGATTGTGACACTTTAAACAATATTTGTTCCATAACATTTTCAAAAATTGAATATTTGGCACAAGGTGGGCTGTATACACTTATGATAATGAATTGCTCCAGCTCTACACAAGCTATTTCAATTTCCTTTTCAACTGAATGATTAACAATGTCAGTCCGATCTTTAAATTTTATTTGTTTGTTTAACAATATTATTGAGCCACCTCGGATGTGATTCACTCTGCAGAAAGAACTGCCAATCTGGTGATTACTGAAATTAAACATGAGCTCATGTTGTTTAAGCCAATGTTCAGTTATGCAAATGATGTCAATATGATCAGAGTTCATGAATAATTCCAGTTCAAGCACCTTGTTTTCTAAGCCTTCAATGTTCTGACTTAACAATTTGATATAATTTTTGGGTTTAGGGCATATTTTCTTAGTATTATTTACCAGTATAGTATTACACCTATTTGACTTATTTGATTTAGGCAAATTATTTAAACACATTTTTGACTTCCTTACTAAGCTATGTTTGCTATGTGACATATTTGGTGGCTCATTTATGCTAGAGGCTTCCTCTATTGTCTTATGAACTAATTTAAATTACTTGGAATATTTTCCAATACATTAATATCTTGTCTGTGCTCAATAAAAGCAGTCTGATTAGCCAAATTCTTGGCTGTTATACTAAAAAAATAAGATAGCGACACAGCTACCTGTCGTTTGTAAAAGTTTGGTAGGTAGTAACTACCTCGGGTCAAATAAACATTATTACTAACACAATTGTTAGAATCAATCAGATGGATTAAATTATTATTATGTGACATTGTATACAATGTCTTGTTTAATTTATATCTAAAATCATTTTCAGCTTGTGGCAAGCAATTACTATAAGGAAATGTAAACAATACAATTTTGTTTACATTCAGAGAGCTTATAGTCTCAAAGTATTTAATAAGGTCCCATTTGTTGACATCACCCCTATTTCCATACATGATGATTAAATTTGATTCCGGTGTCAGATTGGATTTTGATAACAATTTCATTACATCATGAAGACTAGAATTCGGTAAACAATTATTTATTACTGAGTGTCCCATCTTATTTAATATTATGCCTAAATCTTTTCCAATTTCATCGCAGAATATAACAGTTTTGTTTGTGATGATTTTTTTAGTCGATGAAATTTCCACCCAACAGTCCAGTGCAGATGTAGAGCTAGCGAGTGATGCATTTACAATGTCAGATAGCATCAGCTGGTTTATGGGACATTGTGAGTAGGTCCCGATCTGCGATAACATGATACGGTGTTCGCCACGGCAATCAATTACTTGCCTGCATGCGCGCTCCATATTCTTAGGGTTCCGCAGAAAGGTACCGTTGACTCACTAATTTAGTGCAAGCTTGAAACCTTGCAAATCGTGGGAATGTGCGAACTTAAGGTTGGACTTGCGTCGGAGTAGTGCTTACGTAATGCGCTTTACGTAAAAGGAGAAAAAAACGTGAGTCTGTTTTTGTAGTGAGCTGGTGGTCAAACGCTTGGCTATCATCAATAAAAATAAATCTCATAACCCAGAGTCATCTTAACGGTCCAAAGTCCACTGCAGAACATTGGCAATTTATAAAACAGTATTGTTGTGTTAAGTACTCAGGTTGGCGCTGCCGCCTATCCCTTAGCCGCCTCTTACGACATCAATGAAAAGATAGGGAGATCCCTTTGATATTCTGGTTGATTCTAGAATTTTAAACAAGTCTCAACAAGCCTCATAGCTCAGTTGGTAGTAGCTCTACCTTCTGCGCTGTAGGCTGTGGGTTCAATTCCCACCCAGGACAATTTTTTGTGTGATGAACATAGATGTTTGTTCTGTGTTTGGGTGTTGTATCATATAGTACGTATGTATTTACAAAAAGTATTAAGTATTCTATCCGTAATCTAGTTCCTATATTACATGTGTTAAATTAATGTCCTGTAATATTTATTTTAAACAACAAAAAAAAAAAACAAATCTGAACATGTAATAAGAATGAGTTGTGATTCTTATCATCAGATAACGTTTTGGCACTGGCAAGGTTCTAAAGATATAAGACGAAGCTTATAGATAAAAAATCGTTGACTGCTGTGTCCCTGTTTTTTTTTTATAACACCAAGGGGGCAAACCAGGCATACGGTACACCTGATGGGAAGCAGTTACTGTCGTCTTGAAGGGAAGAATACCGTTTTTTTTTTAAATTAACTAGACTTAGCTCTAGACTTGGCGAGGATGAGGTCTACGTTGGAGTGAGCTTTCCCAGAAGCCGAGAAGTTAAATAGTAAACATACGGAACCCGCGGTTTGCATCGCGTACACCAAACTTTTTAAGTGATTTATTTGTATCATTGAATTGCCATACATTTTATTGGTGCACCCGCCGCGAAAATTAAACACTCGTTACCAGCTTGACTAAAGATTAACAACTATTGTGTTTGAGCAAAACGAGATAAAAGATGTTCTTTGTTTGTTCAAGTGGAGCGAGACATTCGATTTAATTAAATTAATGATTCGCTTTATCTGTTCTGAGGTAATCGAACTGTGATGTTCCGATACGTGCTCTTAAATAATTAGCCGAATAAAACGGTGTAGCGCTGTTTCGCACCAAATTGTTCGCACCACAAACTAAAATAATAATTGTTTCGTTTCGCACCAGCTGTTTTTAAGATTTTCGTTTCAACTCACAAATGTATTAAAGAGCCTATGTCAACTCAAGGTATGGAAAGGTACAGTCAGAGCAAAAAACGCAAGATTAAGTTTAAATATTTTTCATCAAAAATGTACGCTATTGCGGTGTAAACAAATTTTAACAATGATTAGAGGAATATCTTTACCTTAGTAAACAGTCTGGTTATGTCAAAAACCGGCCGAAAGCGGCCACGCGCATCGAGGGTACCGACCCACATTTTAAGGCAAATAATCACGTTTCTTGTACGAGTATAAGGGCTCTCTGTAAATATGTTTTTCGTAGCGGCAGTATGAAATTTTAACTTATTCTGTGTAAATGTAAACTGTCTATCTATTACGGTTCTCGAGATACAACCGCTGACAGATAGACGAGTCTATCTCGGAGGCTTATTAATAGGGGTTGGCACCCCTAGGGTACGGAACCCTAGAGATTACTTCATTTTCATATAACTAAATTGAAACCAACAAAACTTTTGGACTCGAAAATTTTCTCATGTGATTGATTATTAGGTTTTTCAATTATAAGCCATAGACAAAATCCTCTCAGAAGTAGTTTGAAAGAAGTTTTAGAAGTAGGTAAAGTAGGTAAGTTTTAGAACCGCCTCTGTGGTCTGTGGTTCGCCTTCCGGTGTCAGATCCAGATGTCCCGGTTCGATCCCCAGGGGAGCACAACATTGTGCACAAAATTTAGAGGTTAAATCAGTTTGTTGAGGATTCCGGGTGAAGTGCGCTTCCCCCTTCGACCTTAACATAACATGAAAAATCAGGTGACCTGAAGGCCAAGCACATCCCCGTGGTACAATAAAAGTAATAAACTGTCCAAAATACATATTTGTAGAATCACACCTACTTTTTAAAATGATTTTGGCTTGGATACCTATAGTTATGAGTGACCCCCTGTCGATATTATTCAAGCGGATACCACGTGACAATGCAATTGTTAATTTATTCAAAATTCATGGAATAAAGTACTTACTTTTCATTAGTTCGTCGTGCTAACTCATCCTTTAGACTCGCCAGCAAAAAGCGAAGACTTTTTAAGTAGTCTCAGGTCAACGCATAATAAAACGCCTTTATCACCAGTGATTACGGCACATAATGCAGAAAACTTGGTCCCTGCTTCATCCTTCAAGTAGCAAAGTACTAAATTATACAAATGACAAGTCAACTGCATGCGCGCAATCTCATACTCAAGACCCGACCCAAGTACTTACTTACATATAATAAAGATAAGTACTAGTACCTACCTACAGGTAGAGGTAAGATTTCACAGGTGGTGTGATGATGATGATGAATTTTAGGTGGAAATTGCAAGACCAGTGTATCGATTCTCTAACATTCGGAAAGTTTTCAGATTGGAAACATAACTTTTTGTCGGATTCGATAGATACCAACGCTATCCTCAAACCATTTTTGAAAATTTTCTGTGGAAGTCTCGAAAACTAATGTACTTAATATTTTTTTAATTTCCGAATTCGATCCGATAAGACTTCCCGAATGTATGAATAGCTATACTGGTCCTTGTCTGTGCAATTGCAAGTAATAAACTACGTAATTACATACTAAAAAAAATAGGTACATTCTATATAGTTCTTACGTGAATATTATATCGCTTCAAGAAGGGTTTTGTTCAAGAGGAACTTCCTCCCGCGAACTATTAAATTGTTGATGATCTCTCTGCTGAGGTTTTCCCTACTAGCTACTGTAAGGAGTTTTTCAAAAAGGGCGTTTTGAATTTTTTAAAGGGTCGGCAATGCGCGAGTAATGTTTCTGGTGTTGCTAGCGTCCATAGGCGACGGTAACCGCTTTCCATCAGATGGGCCGAATGTCTGTTTGTCACCTAAGTGGTATAAAAAAAGGGTGATCACAATAAACCTTGTGTACCAGGTAGACAGTGGAAACTGTTAACGCTCTAATTAGACTTCTTATGTGATCTTATACACTAACTATACACTATACGTAATGAGCCTCATAGCTAAGTTGGTAGTAACTATGCCTTCTGCGCTGTAGGCTTTGGGTAGGCGATTCCCACCCAGGGCAAACAAATGTGTGATGAATATAGATATTTGTTCTATGTTTGGGCGTTGTGTCATATAGTACCTATATACACATATATTTATAAAAAAGTATTTAAGTATTATATCCGTAATCTAGTTCCCATATTAGACGCTATGCTTAGTTTTGGGCTAGATGGCGCTGTGTAAAAATAAATGTCCTGTAATATTTAATTATTTGTTTATGAGTCAAAAGTACACGCTGTGAAAGGGCTGCAATGTAAACAAAAAGAATTCTGTCTCAAAAATCTCACTTCATTTAACACATGGAAACGTAGCGACTACCAGCGATTCGAGAATTCACCACACGGATTCCAAGCGTAATATTCCGTCATTCCATCGTATTACCACACTTTACGCTGGAATTATATAATTTCATAAACATGCTTATCATAATTAGATGTAATTGTAAAATGGGATAGTGCGCGGTGACTTATTTCCTTGCTCCGGCAAAATACAACAACATTGTTGGCTAAAGTCGGCATTACATCAACAGCCCATTATGTCCATTGCTGGGTAGAGCCACCTCCAAAACTGTAGGGTTTTGAGATACACACTTCGTTTGGCAGGTGGATTGATGATCGCAGTCATGGTTTTGATATTACACAGAAGGAAGAACGGAACCTTCTGATGAAATCCCAAGTCGGCTTTTACGACATCCATCCACTTCAAACACAGCCCGTTTTAGGGGTCGAGTTGGCATTAAGTCTCGAAAAAAGCTCAACGAAACAAGTACACGGTGGAGTGTTCGAATCCAAAGAATTCGTTCTCTATTTCTCATTACGCAAATTAATCGTTCTCACATCCTAAATGACCGAAACAAGCAGAGAGTATTTATTTTAGTTTGGTTGTTCGAGAGAATTGGCTAATGTTTACCTACTCCATCGACATCTTTAATTGTGAATAGTACTAATCGGGTATGATGACTCGTTACACCACGAGGGTGCATTGTTAAACTAATAAATTATCTAAATTAAAAATAAGACAAAAAAAGAATTAAGTCGGGTAAAACGGGTAGTCTTGATCTATGTGTAACTGCTTGTATATAAAGTTAATAGGCCGTTGGCAAAACTACATAACAATGTCAATTCTGTCTTTAGAAATAAATGATATACATTCATGAGTGTACTTATTACAGCAATGACTATGAATCAGCTATGCTGTTAAAACCCCTACGTAAATCCAATGTCAACTAAATATGTCTAGAACTATAAATGTATTATTGTAACATGCTACTTATTACCTCTAGTAAGAAACGTGTACTTACGTATAGTCCGAAATGCGTAAGCGAAGCTATTAAAAAGCTTGGTATCGCCGAATGTGAAGATACAAAGATAGTGTTTGAAAACAGAATTACTCATAAATTTCAAAATTAGAATAAAGTTGGTTTAATGTCATGGATTTGTCATAATCTAGATTCTCCAGTTTTGCACAATGGCGACTCCACTGTGCAAACTGTAGAACAAAAAATATTGATAAATTTTAAGCTTTAAAAATCATTTGTTATCTCGCCTCTATGGTCTAGTGGTTCAACCCACCGATTTCAGATCCAGAGTTCTCGGGTTCGATCCCCAGATATTGTGCTTGGTTTGGTTGGTGGTAGGACTTTGTTTAAGTCCACCTGGCTAGCTACCACCATCTTACCTAATTAAGTCGCCATAACAATAAATTAATTAATTGTTGTGTTCCAGCATTAGAGGTAAAATAGCCAGTTCCTCAGTTAGTTGAGGATTCCAGGTGAGTTGAAGACCAAGCGCTTCCCCGTCGTCCAATAAAAACTCTCTTTTCCAGAAAAACAATAAAAAAAAACGATTTTCTTAAATGCAGAACTTATTTTTATTTAAATCGAGCACATTACTCCAAAGAAGACTTTTCGATAACTTTCACGGTTTCAGACTGGGCTTCAGTGGCCGTAGAAAAAAACTCACCCTGTAATATATTTTGATTGTGACGGCCTGGCTACGTGGTTCTATTAGTTATTCTGTGCAACGGGCACGCAAATAGGACATACGCCACCTATATAGGTCTCCATGTATGCCAGTTGCCAGCCCAGTGGAGTTTATAAAACACTAGGGGATGAGAAACCTTATCAAATGCTGTGCAATATTTCGAGAAAATAGCAGCCATCTGATATCCATGTTCCATAGCATCTGTCACCATGTGAATCAATTCACACAGATTACTCTAAAGTCTAAGTACAGCTTATACTAATAAAGCCATGCTGTCTATGAAATAAGTGGATAAAATACAACAAAAAGCGAATCATACACAATTTTTCGATGTATGTATTGTTGGATAGTAAAACATACGTAGGTACACTAACGACTACCTAGTTGAAAACGTGGTCAAGTGCATTCTCTACCACACATAATAATATTTGCTGTGCATCATAGCTCAACGGGTACAGACTCAGTGCTGAGAGGAGGAAGTAGGAGTGGTGAGACTTCCAAGTCCAACTCTCTAATTGAGAATATACATTTCTTATGTAAGTATTATCAATCTGTATGAATGTATGTATATATAAATTTATTTACGCATTTCAGTGATAATAATGTCAATAATTGTCCTCTTTTATTAGTTAAATCCTTTGTTTGGCGGAGACGTGGAACCTGTGACGTGGCAACAACATCGCAATGTTTTTGTTGGATTGAAACGAAGAAGGTTTTCTTGGTCCCAACGGAAGATCAGCGCTGTGTTGCAGTTTATGTAACAGAACATCAAGCTGAGTTAGAAGCAGCTTGGTACATAGTAGGTAGATTGTGTCAGATACCTGTGTGTATGTATGTTTTCATTTTAAAATTGCATTTTGCCTGGTTTTTGTTGGTAAGCTCACCTACCAAACATTTGATGAACCTATTACTTACCTATTATGCTAACACCAAATGTTTTTAAAACAAAACATTTGATTAGATCATCCAATATGGTATTGTTTGGTATAATTTATAAAAACGTCGTTTAAAAGCATTTCATTGTTGTAATAACAATACAAAAACATGTTACACAAACACAATACACAAAAATCGAATGTATTAATAGTATTAAAAAAAACAAATCTTGTTTCTCTCTCTATCTGTTTGCTGGACTCTGTCATACATTTTAATTTAAGGATATGTGTGCGCATTATAGTCCTACAAGATGCTATAGGTGGTCACAGCACGGACGCTCTTTACGATGCTCTTACTCAGTGAAATTGAAATCTCGACAATAACAATATGCAATTTTATGAGACTTCCCGCTGCCTGCGGCCCTAGGATCAGACCTTATGCAGTCAATGCACTATTGAAATTTATCGTATCCTGCGAATCTACCGCCTCCGTGCCTGGAGGCGGTCGATGACCTAGGAACAGCGTTAGGATACCTAGGTTTGTTGGTATGGTACCGAACTATTCCAGTATCAAGGTACCTATGGTTTGAGGCGGGATAGTGCGATGAACCCGGATACTATGGTGCATGTATTGTACCCACCCGGGTATTACAATACGTAGATGACGAGCTCCGAGGAATGGAAGGCACGTATGAATAAATGGCGTTAGAGCGCATGTCAAGTCACGATAAGAAGCTTTTTATGCATGGTAGAGCTTTTATAAAATAACTAGCATCTACTCTAACAGATAACGTTCTGGGTCACGCAAATGAAGGCTTCGATTTGCGTGACCCAGAACGTTATCTGTGCAAAGTTTCAGCTCAATTTCAATCGTAGTTTTGGCGTAATGAAGGAAGAGACATTCCGATGTCTTGTAGTAAAATTGTAACAAGTTGACTCTCAATAGATTAAAAATAACACAAATATTAACCTCAAAACATAGTGTTCTAATAAAACGACCCTAATAACTATAAATTACAAGATAGAAAAATGTAATTCATAAAATAAAATGTACAATGAAACTAACTATGTACAAAGGAAGCAGTCAGATTACCTAAGGACCGTTACAAACGGCCTATAGGTAGCTCAACTGTTCCAAACCAGTACCTACCAGACAGAAACTTGCTCAAGACTCAAGAAAATTTTTATGATAATACACACGGTAATTATAATAAAAACTAAACAAACTTATTTGTAACAATAGGTCGTATTGTTAAAGAAATGGACCCCTCCAGCACAGCCCACGGATGTCGTATAAGCTGACTAATGGATCTCCCCAGAAGAAGGTCAGTACCTTTCTTCTGTATATTATCTACACCTATACTGCGATCACCAATCCGCCTGTCAAGTGTGGTGATTATCACAAAACCTTACAGCTTTAGAGGAGCAGATAGCTGCTTTTCAGAGCCTATTCGAAGATCCGAAGAAGCGGATTCATAACATCAATAGCCTATTATAGTCCACTGCAGCTATCAAAAATAAAATTCAAATATCAAATATATTTATTTTTGAACAGAAACATGTACACTTAAAGTGAGAAACGATGATGTCTGCATTAGTTAAGAAACTGTGTCGCAGATACCAACGCCCTTCTCCGTTTTATAGGATAAAAATAATGTCAAGTTCCACTTAAAATTAAAAAATAATCTTAAACAAAATTAACTAAATTAGGAAGTTGAGTTGTTTTTTTTTCTCTACCAGACACCAGGGGTTATTATCTATAGTACTTAATATGAGGACTTAATAATTTTAATAGTTAGTTTACTTTGATTACTTTTTTTTATTGTACTACGGGTAAGCACCTAAAATTCATCTCACCTAGTTACAAGTTGAGATAAGGCCGAAGGTGGAGGCGCACTTCACCCGGAATCCTCAACAAACTGAGGAACTGGCTATCTTACCTCTGAATGCCAGAACACAAAAAATTTAGAATTGTTATTATGGCGACAGAACTAGGTAAGATGGTGGTAGCTCGCCAGGCGGACTTAAACAAAGTCCTACCACCAAACAATCATTTCTAGCATAGAAGTTTTTTTTAATATGGCAACCTCTACTAGAGATATCTAGCAATGTATGTGAGGTCCTGGGTGGTACGCTCAGGTTCCCCAGTTTGGTTCGAATGGCAATGGCTCGTAAAATCAGTCCCCAGGGTTTGTTATACCGCCCACCCGATAATGAAGAAATAAAAATGAAGCAGTGTCATCTTTAGTGTTATGGGGTTAGTAGAATCGCCACCTGTGGTCTTCGTGGTTCGCCCGCCTGTATCAGACCTAGAGGCCCTACTATGAAAATCAAACGCCGTCGGATCCGAAAGAACTTCTGTCATTGTCGTTTTGAAAAACGTGCAATCCGTCATCGTATCCGTCATGTTTCGTTTTTCGTAGTAGACCTCCTGAGGTCCCCGTTCGAAACCCAGGGAATACTTTTTTTTTAAAGTACGACGCTGACTTTCTAGGCCTTCATATCACTTGATTTTCCAAGTTATGATAAGGCCGAAGGTGGAAGCGCACTTCACCCGGAATCCCCAACAAACTGAGGAACTGGCTATCTTACCTCTGAATGCCGGAATACAACAATTAAATAATTGTTATTATGGCGACAGAATCAGGTAAGATGGTGGTAGCTGATACACGCACTATGCCTATGAATTTACTAGTGTAGAAAAGGAAAACTTCAGCTATGTTGCGTGATTAGGAGATTTGTCATAGATGATATGGAAGAGTCTCACAAAAGTGCATAATGTTAGTTATGTATTGAGGTTGGATCAAATAACCATAATACCTTAAACCCGTACTAGCCTTCAAAGAGTTAAAAACTCGCTATTTTATTATATTTGTGATAGAAAATTGATTCAGGCGGTTGCGAAAATCCATTGTTCAATAATAACCTGAAAACAGAATAATGTTTAGTAACAAATCCGCTAAATTCAATTGAAACTTTGCCCAAATTGGTATTGAGTTCGCTTTTTTTCTGATAAACAAGACAAATTGATGAGAAAGTAACTAAGCAGTTTCACTAAATACCTAATCATTTTCAATCAAGAACCCACCAACAATGTGTTTTTTTTACGGTTGAATTTTGATCTCTGCGACCAATAGTAATTATTAGAAGCTCCATTCCTTATCTGCTTAGCTTCAATACAAGAGGTACGATACGACCACTAATAAAAGTTCCGATATCTGCCTGCTATATTTAGCGGGCAACCATAGCCAATTGCTCAGACCAAAATGCTTTCAAAGCTGGAGTTCGTTGAATTTACCTCCTGGGTCCCGGGCAACCTTCCTTCTGCCGAAGACAGCCCCAAGCAGTTCACTACGATCCGTTGACGGGAGTGCCAGCCTTTGATAAGCAGCTTCTGGGAGAGTCTGCTCCATCGTAGACCTTACCCTCGCCCAGGCTATGCCCAGGCAAGCCTCGAGGTCAAGAGCGAAGGTCGGGTTGTAGTTTGATTCTCGAGTTTTATATCTTGAGTTGTACTCGGAAAAATATATAAAAATGTTCCGGATCCATTACATTACAAGGTGACCCTGCGCGTTAAACTTGCGCCAAGGTTCTAATTTCATCACTATAATTTCAGCCCAATCAGGAATGAGGTTATCCGACAGAGAACCAATGTGATCGACATAGCTCAAAGAGCTAGCAGGCTAAAGTGGACCGATCGAAGATCGAATCCAGTCGAAGGACCGATAACCGGTGGATTCAACGAGTCCTTCAGTGGAGACCACGTCTACGCAAGCGTTGTGTAGGACGTCCTCTGGCTAGATGGAGCGACGACCTCCGTACAGTGGCGGGCAGAGAGTGGATGAGAACGGCCAAAGACCCCTACGTCCAGCAGTGCCAGTGGACTGCGATAGGTTAATGATGATGAGGATGATTTCAGCCCAAACGAGCCCACTTCTTGACAAAGCATTATCTGGGAGGGCTCGCTCCATCGTAGTCTTTCTTTCTATTTTATGGATATATTTTTTAGATCCTAGACTGACATTCATTATATTAGCCCACACACGTCCACTGCTGAACATAGGCTTCCCCAATCGAAGCAACAAATAGCGATCTGAGCTTACTTCATCCATCGACTCCCCACGACCGCCACAATATCGATCGGTCAACTGGGTGGTCTTCTCACACTCAGTTTCGCGTTTACTCGCGGTCGCCATGCAAGTAACTGTACTCCTCAGCTGTTATTGGTTCTGCGAGCTATGTGGCCTGCCCACTGCCACTTCAGCGTGCTAATACTGAGTGACTTTGGTTCTTCTAAGGATGACTACATGTTTTGCAACTCCAAGCATAGCTATCTTCATAGCTCGCTGTGCAACTTTGAACTTATTCACGTGGCCTATAGTCAGTGATCATAGGTCATCTCTGGCATCACACACTTAATGAATACATTCGTCTTGAGGCTCTGCAGTATGTTTGAAGACGAGAAGATATTAAGAAACTGTCCGAGTTGGATTCGGTTGGACCATTTGGCCTAGGTAGACGTGATGATCTACTTCGAAGTTGCAGTTGTTGCAGGAATAAAATCTATATTATTATTATTTATTTATTTTAGCCTTAGGTGTCCCACTGCTGCGCAAAGGCCTCTCCCCACTCCTTCCAGACCAATCGTCTTAGATTAAATTAAATTAAATTATTAAACTATGTACAAAGGAATCAGTCAGATTACCTAAGGACCGCTATGCTAATTCGCTGGCCTAAATAAGAGCCAGCCCTTGGGTCACGTGTCGCCACAATCAAAAGCCCCGCAAGATTTTTGAAAACCCGGAGGACACCGGCTCCCCACGGACCCAAGGTCTCCACCCCAAAAGGCTCAAATAGGTAAGCTCTTTCGAGACCACTATATTTGTGCCTTTTGTGATCCTCGGCCGAATCAGCCGCCGTACCAGCCCTAACTGATGTCCCAGGCAGATAAGATGGCGCTAGGGTGTCGACGCAGGTAAGGTCCCACACCGAAGGCCTACCCATTTCCCAAGGGACAAGAGTCATACCGTCGGGCCGCTTACCATCATCACGTAACAGACCATTCGGTTCAAGAACGGCTGGAACATTGAAACTGGCTATCTCACCTCTAAATGCCGGAACACAACAATTTTAGAATTGTTATTATGTCGACAGAATTAGGTAAGGTGGTGGTAGCTAGCCAGGCGGACTTAAACAAAGTCCTACCACCAACCAAACCAAGCACAATATATTGTACTCCCCATGGGGATCGAACCCGGGACCTCTGGATCTGAAATCGATGGGTTAAACCACTGGACCACAGAGGCGGTTAAAAGTGCATAAAAGTCACCCTTTACTAATATGAAAAGGTTTAAATCTGTTTTAAAGTGCTCTCTAAACCGGTGGGCTCTATACCACGTCTACAGCAGGGAGGTAATATAAAAATCCACCCCTCCAGCCCACGGATATCGTAAAAGTTGACCAAGGGGTCTTTAAAAAAGGCAGCAGCTTCTTTCTGTTCTCGAATAAAACTTTATCTACCACAACATTATGTTTCCCCTACTATGGTTACCTGGAAGAAATCGCTTTTAACTATAAGGCCGCCCACTGTAGGAGATCTCCGTTCGCTTTTCTCATTCGAGCTAATATTATAGTTTGGGGCTAGATGGTGCTGTATCAGACAGAGCCATCTACCTCAAACTGATGTTGTATTTTATCATCTGTCTGTGGTTATAACCACATTTATTGGGATGATTTAATACAGTAATCATCCCAATAATGTCCAGAAACAAAATTAAGAGACCCTTGAGGTTTTGCCGAGGTATTTACGGAGACCCATCGAGCACTGGTATGCATAATGGTTGCGGTTACTCATTTTAAATCTCCCGCAATATTTTCATGTACATGGCATCGATGATTGCCGCCATTCATAGGCTCGACATGTTCAAAGTCGACGGATCAAGCAAGTATTTATTCTTATTTATTAATAAATAACAGTAACACTAAGGTAAATAGCTCACAAGGTCAAGGGTCAGTTCTATACTATTTTTATTATTTAATTGAATACCCTCTATTATAGTAACAATGAAAATGTGTATTATTAGCGCTTTGAAACCGTCGTCGTTGTAACACGGTCGAAACTGTCGTCGTTGTAACACGGTCGAAACTGTCGTCGTTGCAACACGGTCGAAACTGACGTCGTTGTTACACGGTTGAAACTGTCGTCGTTGTAACACGGTTGAAACTGTCGTCGTTGTAACACGGTCGAAACTGTCGTCGTTGTAACACGGTTGAAACTGTCGTCGTTGTAAAACGGGAACATCTAACGGTACGCGCGAATAAAGTAAAAGTTAAAGATTTTTATTCAGTAAGATTTTTGTTGGATCACTTTAAAACGTCAAATCTAACGCCTGTTCAGAATCGCAACCAGCCCACAAGGAGAAAGGCAAGAACCTCGGTCTATTTTTTTATGATCCATTACAATAGCTTTAAATTAACTAATAGTAGTATAGTTTAATATTTGACAAGCTTAGCACTCATGTGCTAAGCTTGTCAAATATTGGTAATTTATTATAAAAACGCGTACAGTTTGCCCTATGAACGATTTATTTAACTTTATGGAGCCTAGTGGAAACAGCTAGTTTATTCCATATAATACTAGAAATATCTAGTATTATAATTGTGTATATTAGTTTTTTAAGCACGTTTATGTTTTTACGCGCGTACATAATATTTTCAATTAGCAGGTCATCGTCAATATATTTATTTCCTTAAACTTGTCTCTTAATGAATCTCTGGGACTCATAAACTTATTTATGAATACTTAATTGTACACGGCAACAAATAAGTACAAAAGTAAATGTATGTACCTACCACATTTTAAGGTACACAATTTTGTCTGATCGGTCATAAAGGAGGCGCATCTAAGATAAGTTTTTTTTCTGTGTGTTCCAATCTATACCTTTTTTTATTATTAAGTAGTTTTTTTATAATTAAGTAAGATGATACATATAGACATAAGTTGTCTTATACAGTATACAAGAAGACTTTTATACATATTCAAACCTATCATAACTAGGCTCTATATAAATAACTCGTTGTACACGCTGTGTTTCCTAAGATAACGGCGCACTCTGACATGCGATTTTTTTACGCATTGATGTAGGTACCTTAAAGTTATCAGGTTAGCCTGCCTCTTATTTTTTGGTGTAGGTAAGTTTCCAAAAAGACAGTGTCTTTGTGCAAAACGTTACGTAGCTTACAAGATGACTTGTAACGTTGCAACTGATAATCTGCTAAGTACCTACCTATCCACTTTGTTGCTAGTAACCTCGGTAGTAGTCGATTATCAGATGATCCGTTAGCAAATTATAAACGCAAGAAGCAACGGAACTTTATGTAATGAGGGGTTGCAGTTTGTAACGAGCACCTTATCTTTAAATCCACTTAAAAAGGAGCAACTTAAGTAGGTGCATTACTTTCTCCGCGATATTCGCTGAATAGAATTTATTTAGTAATAAACTTAGACTTTTTATGGAAGGAGGAAAGGGGGGCATTTGTGGGACACCTAAGGCTAATAATTATAAAATTTACAATTCTATCCATCAACCCATTTTTTTCCTTATAAAACATTCATTGGAACTCACCGCGGTTTGATATGTCTTAAAACTTGTTACGTACATTATGAACTTAATACAGCTTTAACAAAATGTTTACTTTCACCCTATATAAAAAAAGCAATGTGATTAATTTTGCTCTTTTTTCGCAGCCTGTTTGCTTTTTTTTCTTAGTTTTAGAGCAGACGGACTTGTTGATTGTTGATTGTATGGTAGTGCATTAAACTTTACTTACTTTCAGTGATAGAAAATTGTCTACGGATGGTTCATAATTAAGATTTATACAATGTATTAATGTATCATGTGTTCAATGTAGATAGGTAGATACATTAATGAGAATGTGAGAGTGAAGCAAAGGTCTGAAAACTAATGATGATTTATCTCCGTCTTAAAATTAGACTTGAAACGAAATCAGCTATAGTCGATTTAAGATGAAATGATGAATATTTTTACGTTCACTCTCATCGGTCCCATGGTGTAGCGGTTAGCACTCAGGACTCTGAATCCTGCGACCCGAGTTCAAATCTCGGTGGGACCTTGGACTTTTTGTTTTTTTGAATCCAGATTTTACCAACTGGTTGAATATTATCTATTGTATCTTTACTCAATAGTTTACGGACTGCTTTAACATAACTCGTTTATATTATTAGTATGGCAGGTACGTTCCAAATACGTAATTTTCTAACATACGAATGCGGACAGATAGAATAGACATACATATTACGGGAGTATTTATCTCTACATTGTTTGTGGCAAAAGTACCTCTTAAGTTGTTTTGATACAAAAATTTTAATTCAACATTTTAAAACAAACCTTGCCCTACGATCTTCATAATTTCAAAGCGCATACGTCCACTCCTGAACATAGGCCTCCCCCATCGATGCCACAGAAGCGACCGGGGGTAGGGGGGTGGCACTGCCTTCATGGACTCCCCGTGACCGCCACATTGTCGTCGGAACATCATCTATCTAATTTCTGTAGAGGGGAGGTTCTTCCAACACTCCGTCCATTTCGCGTTTTATCATTAAGGTCGCCTAGCGGTAACGTTAACTCCACAGCAGTTATCGATGTCTTACTTGTATTATTTTTACGGCAGGTAAGCGATCGGCCTTCATCTCACATTTTTTCAAGTTATGATAAGATACTCAACAAACTGAGGAACTGGGTAGTAAGATTACCCAGTCCCTCAGTTTGTTCCACAACAATTAAGATTAGATGGTGGTAGCTAGCCAGGCGGATTTAAGCAAAGTCCTTACAATACCAAGCACAATATTGTACTGGGGATCGAGCCCGGGACCACTAGGATTGATACCGGTGGTGGGCAAACCACGAGACTACAGAGGCGGTAACCTCTAGTCTAAGGTTGCCTGCCACTTACCTATACCTACCTACTACATACATACCTACCTGAAAATAGTGCTTTATCCCTACATAGCCTACATGCTTTCTACCGAGCAGATACGTACCTCCTATTCGAGGCTGTGCGTTACCAAGGAAATGTAAATAATAAACAAACGTCTGTCAGATAGTCCAGTTCATTTGGTGAAGCGTGTGGTCTTGTTTTACAGCTTTAAAGTGTGTTTACTTCGCCATGCAACCTAGCAAGCTCAAGATTCTCATGATTGGTCCTTCAGATGTAAGTTTCATTCATGGCTTTATTCACTTCTCTTGACAGAACCTAGGGTAGGTACCCACTACCCACCTAAGGACTTACATACATTTGTTTTATTTCAGAGTGGTCTATTGTACACACCCTTACACTAGGGTGGGGTGGAAGGGTGGTTATTTTTATTGACCTCGGTCAAGCGAACGAAGCATCTCAGTTTTGAGATTGGCCAAAAATGCTTTCGTCCGTTGTCTGCTGGCGGTCGGTTTATTCTCGTCTACATGTCGCATTTTTCAACGGATTTTAATGAAAATTGGCACACATATTCCTTGTTTTTTTTTTTTTTAATCGATCGCGATTTTTGATCGGGGTGAAAAGGGGGGATGTTTGCTGTAGCGTTGTTTATCAACGGATTTCAATTAAATTTGAAATACACACGAAAGATTTAATTCTACACAAGATGTTGTGAAAAAATACACCAAAAAGGGGGAGTGGAGGGGGAAAAGGGGAGAAGTAGGATTTTAATTTTAGTTTTTTTGTCGGAAAATTTATGCCTTATCAATCAGGAACGCGAGTATCGCTAAAACTTATACCCGTATTTGCTCAAAAGTCTAAAAGGACACATGATAGAGAAAAGCATCGGTTATTGCATAGTAATTAAGGGTTTGCGAGGTCTTCTGTTCTTACAGAACCACTAGTTCTAAAGAAAGAAGTAAGACAGTATACTGTCTTACTTCTTTAGGAAATACCGCCCGCTATGTATTCTTTCCACTCAATCAAGCTGTTTTTTTTTAATGATATACGACGTGGAAGCCCTTGGCCTTCATCTCACCTTGTTTTAAGTTATGATAGGGCCTAAGTTGGAGGCACTTCACCCGGAGTCCTCACAGACTGAGGAACTGGTTTTCTTACCTTTGAAATGCCGGAATACAACAATTACTTAT
Source organism: Venusia cambrica (assembly GCA_951394065.1). NCBI lineage: Eukaryota > Metazoa > Arthropoda > Insecta > Lepidoptera > Geometridae > Venusia > Venusia cambrica. The sequence goes on from OX596056.1 coordinate 1,354,254, forward strand.
TATAATCTAGCTACTCCATCTAACCTAAGTCTGTACTTATGTAAGGTGGTGGTAGCCAGAGGTGGACTTAAATATATTCCTACCACCAACCCAAACAAGCACAATATCCACCAGAACAAACCATGTGCAACCCTGGGGATCGAACCCGGGGCCTCTGGATCTAATACCAGTGGGTGAGCCACTAAACCACAGAAGCGCTTGTATTGATTTTGATAGGAGTTAAAAAGGTGCGTACACTTAATAAGTACCTATCAATCATAACAAGCTACAATAGCGCCATCTATATTAATATTATAGTACCTACTAACTTGTTGAAAGTATGCGCACGTATGATTGCTGCTAACACAACAGGTAGGTAGGTACTAATATCTATATTTTTTTGTAAAAAATATGAAAATTTAGTTCGTATTTGTTCTTTATTCTGTTCTGATTGAATGATGAAATTCTACTCTGTTCATAACATCCTTTTTGCTTTGATACTAGTGGTGTCATCTATTGATAATTATTTGAACTAGCCTTTCCTCTCCATAATTTGGTACAAACTAAATCAACTATATAGGTATACTACCATCGGGTAACTCCCATGTTAGTACAGTTTATTACAATCTTGGCTTCGTCGAACCAATTTTTGCTTAACAGTTGACAAAATGATACGATTTTGGTGGACACCATTATCATTCGATATAGATAAAGACAATTGATGCGTTATCTGGTAACTTTGAAATGTATTAGATACCTACCTAGTGACTAACCTCAAGAAAAATAGTTTGAGCAGCATCGTCATAATTGATCTCGTAATGTTACATATTTTTTATATACGTTATTTAGTAGTTTTTTTTACGACAGAGATGATGTGCGAAGGTAGAAGCGCACTTCACCCGGAATCGTCATGAAACTGAGGAGCTGGCTATCTTACCTCTAAAAAGCCGGAACACAACAATTTAGGTAAGATGGTGGTAGCTAGCCAGGTGGATTTAAACAAAGACCTACCACCAACCAAACCAAACACAATATTGTTCATCCCCTGGGGAACGAACCCGGGACCTCTGGATCTGATACCGGTGGGCGACCCACTAGACCACAGAGGCGGTTAAAAAAAGGGTCCTCTTTGTATCCTATGTGTATAATATAGAACTTAATTAGTCGTGTACCTACCTACTGACGTGAGATGTGAAAGATTTATGTTCCATATTTTTTATGACATGATCATACGGGAGACGGAATGGAACCGGAATATTTATTAATTGTAAACCACATGTATTTTTTTTTTACTTTAATTTCACACAGTGCCATCTACCTAGTCCCAAGCTAAGCAAAGCTTGTAATATGGGAACTAGAATAAGGATATAATAATGAAATACTTTTTAAATATATAGGTAGGTACCTACATATCATACAACACAACACCCAAACCCACAGCAAATATCTATATCATGGACGAAATATACGTCTATATTCATCACACAAATGTTTTTCCTGGGTGGGAATGGAACCCACAATCTACAACGCAGGCAGAGCTACCAACTGTTCTGTGTGGCTTGTTATTTAATTAATGTTTTTCATATTTTTGCAGTGTGGTAAAACACAGATAGCAAACTTCATATCGGAGTCTATCAACACAGAAGAAGCAGGGGCCCCCAAACCCACCCAAGGTGTTCGGATCGTCGAGTTTGAGCTGTCCAAACTGAATAGCAATGGCAAGTCTGGCAATGTGGATATCGAACTCTGGGACTGTAGTGGTGACCATAAGTAAATATGATACCTATTTATTACTTAGGTAGTACCTATTCAGCGTCATAGCATGAAGCAGGTAGGGTAGGAACCTTTTATTTAATTGTGCGACTCGGACGTGCTTGGCCTTCATCTCACCTGATCAAGTTAAGTATAATAAGGTCGAAGGTGGAAACGCACTTCACCCGGAATCCTCAACAAACTGAGGAGCTCGCCATCTTACCTCTACGTGTTCCTGCAGGAACACAACATTTTAAGTACTTAGTAATAGTTAGGTAAGATGGTGGTAGCTAGCCACCAACCAAACCAAGCAGCAAAGATCTCAGGTTCCTTATCAATAGGGCCCTAAAAACAATTAACAACTTTCCATCCTTTGCCAAAGATTTATGATAGACACCACGCTTGGCAGGCAGGTAATTAATCGGTGTATGCTTGCGTAAATTCTGTCATTAGTTACTTTTGTATATAACCCTGATAGATATATCACACTTGAATATCAAATTGATAATAGATGGATAATAAACCATTTTGAAAAATTTGAGGCGTCTGTACATACAATACCTAGTGGCTTTGTTTTTTTAGAGAATAATCTAACCTTCACTCATAATCAATAATGTAACAAGCAGTGCGAGTATCGTAAATGAGTTAAAATAGCACATTCTGACTAGATTTTAAACCTACCTACCTATGTGAAATCGTTAAACTGCATTTTTACAAATAGGTAGGTACCTCAGTGATGAGATTATGCCCATACTCCATAAGTGAGTAGCTTTCTAAAAACCACACTCACGTGGAACAATAAACACAAGGAGCTCACCGTGTAGTAGGTAATAGCAGGTAATATACCATATCTGTATGACCATGAGGATATAACTAGGTACCTAGTAGGTGTTCTCCTTATTTGAATATACCTATGCGTCAACAGCCCCTACTATGTAGGAGACTGGCTGATAGCATTCAAGTCATCAGTGATTCAACACTAAAACGGAAGATGCGCTAATGCTAATGACCTTTTTCTGTCTATGACTCAATTAAAGAATATGCCGAAATTACAGACACTAAAACATATGTGGCACTTGAACATTTCACTTTAGAAAATCTTGTTTCAAGTCATCAGTGATTCAACACTAAAACGGACAATGCGCTAATGCTAATGACCTTTTTCTGTCTGTGACTCAATTATAGAATATGCCGAAATTACAGACACTAAAAATATGTGGCACTTAAACATTTCACTTTAGAAAATCTTGTTATTGTTTGATATTGTGCAGAATTAAATTTAATAGGTAGACGTAATACGGATACGTAATACGGCTTCCTTCTACGTAATCGTTTGTGGCTAAAAACTGGGCATTTTATTTTTGTATCATAAGTAGATAGTCTAATTCAAGAACACTTAATCATTTTCAAAATGAAGCCCATTATGTCCCTACTTAGTATACCTATAACACACAAAATGTATACCTACCAAATGAATAACATATCTACGAGAAGATACAATACCATTTTAAAAACTATGAGTTGACTGAAACTAGCTATGCTTAGTTTGGGGCTAGATGACGGTGTGTATATGTCTCGTAATATTTATTTATTTTTAGATTTGAGTCATGTTGGCCAGCACTAAGACAAGGCATTCAAGGCGTTATACTTGTGTGCTCACCGAATACTCTGCAAGCAGCTGCAAGAGAGATGGAACTGCTTTACAACTACTTCGTGTCCCAACCGAAGTTGTCTGCTAAGCAATGTGTTCTGTTCTTCAACTGTACAGAATCAGATGATGATGAGGACATGGATGCTCTTACACTCTGTAAGCGGCTAGAAGCTGTAGGACAGCTTCCTTCGATCCCTTTTGCAAAAAACGGTCACTCATAAGTCATGTCAAATGAGTCTTTTAATCAAAACGAATCTGTGCTTACTTCAAACTAATATTTTAAATTGATGAAAATACAGTCTAGTTTCAAACTGTAATCTAAAAATCTAAATCACAGTTAATTCAGATGATAAAGTGCCCGTTTTTTACAAAATAGAAAATTCCGTTTATTTATCAGTTTGGCAGCGTTCACTCTCACACATTCAAACGTTTTCGATTGTGCGTGTTTTAATTTTAACAATGGGGAAGCTCCTGACCTTATACCTACGTAGGTACCTACTTTTGAGAAGAGTTCTTCCAAAATTCCCAAAAACAAATTCAAAAAGAATAATGTTTAGTAACAAATCCGCTTAGACCCTTCGAAAAGCGCTCCGAGCGCTGTTTTTTGATAAGTCAGCTCTTGGCCTACTACGTAGGTACTTTTGAGACATGCTCTTCCTAAATTCCAATTTGAAAACAGAATTATATTTAGTAACAAATCCTTTAAGTTCCTTTGAGAAGCGCTCCAAACGCTGTGCCGCAATTAGGTAAGCTCGGAGCGACAACACGACAAAAGCGATGCCAGAATCAAATAACTATCATACTTTCATAAGGGCTGAGTCATACCTATTTGACTTTGAATACGGGTTGTTTGATGTGCGTGCTTGAGAACTGCCAAGTTGTATAATCTACCTCATAACCAAGATATTTCGTTATTTCAGCTCCAACATTTTCGAAGGTGTCTCGGGTGTCCATCAACTTGAAATCAGGAGGCAATCGTTTGAAGATCGATTTTTCAAGTTACATTACTTCGATATTACAATCTTTGAATAAAGATGGATGAAATTCTAAACGTCAACTAGCTCTTGATTACACTTACCATTGATATTTTCAATATTAAAAGTCAGTAAAATAAAGCTTAATCTAAAACTTGAATCTTCTTTATTTGTATACTTACGTGAGTTATTCTTCCTAGAAATGTTAAAAGCATTCATTTTCATTATTATCTGAAATCATCCAAATAGGCATCAACCCAACACCTCCTACCATGAAACTTACACTGGACTGAAAGTTTACCAGATGTCCTTACGTTTCTAAAAAGCATCATAAAGCAATATTATATTTCAGCATTTCAGTTTACAAGTCCAAAATTACATGTCAATAACAGATTAGCTAAAGGACAATGGTACTTCCTACTTAGTACTTACCTACTTGATTCGTTTTTTGTAACTACATACTTTAACATAGTACATTTTTAGAAATGGAATTAATAGAATTGTTATGTAATTAGTATAAACGTTTTTATTTTTCCTTCTAGCTTTATAAACTTGGGCAGGCCCGCCTTAATTATAATGAGTACGATATCTCTAAAGCGAAAACTAATAAGTATGCCTACTTATAAATATTATAATTTTACAGTATGTACAATAATAAAATATGGAAAGTTAATTTAAAGTTATCTATATAATATTAGACATTATTTTATTGCTTTCATTCATTAGATATGTCTACTGCGCATTTACCACGAACTATTATACTGGGACTAAAATATAACAAGTTGCTTGTAAAATGGAGGAGTTCACCTTTAAACTGTTATTATTATTTATTTAATTCTAATTTCACAGAATAATTTCATAAAAACTACTTGGTAAATGTGCCTACAACAATACTTTCCTTAATTAAACCCAATCGAGTATTTTTTACAAAAATAGCACGGAACTATGTATTCGTAAATGTCTATAATATACCTAAATGTACCGAACAATATTCAAATTAAATCGAATTAAGGTATCAAATATTATTATATTGAACTTTCGCTCAGTCTTAGAACGTTTGGCTCTTATAATGAGTAAACTAGCTTAGCGTAAACGTTACTTAATTACACAATACAAGGTAATAATGTTGATCATAGTACTTACATAATTTACATAAGCTAGACAAAACTAAGTCGTTGAAACCTGCGGCTATTAATATTATGAAAAAATCGCTATCACCTATTGAAGTCTGTCATTACATACTTACCTAAGTATTTCAAATTATCACCTCGATCACATACCGACTGTCACCGAAATATGAAGACAGGGCCGGCAGAAAAGCCTTAATTTCTATCATGTTGCCAATGATTATTGAAGCCTTTCCTATTTCCCCGAGCTGGCCCGCCTCCTCGGTTCCAGCGCTCGGTCCCACGGCCTCGATGCCCTCCCCGGTTCGGGAATCTGGGGAAGTTCTGTTCACCGTCCATGAAATTAAAGTCATTGCCTGGGCCCGGACCATTGAAAGGCATATTTCCAAAATTATTTGGCCCGCCGAAATTGTTACTGTAATTATGATGCATGTTGGGAGCTATGCCTAACAATCCGGGGGTGGGCCCACCACGAGGGTCCGGTAGATTGGGGTTGAACCCGTGCATGTTTCCCATATTCATATTATTCATACCCCCCATTCCCATCGGCTGCATATTCATATTATTCATGTTATTCATCATGTTCATATTATTGGCGTCCATGGGTCCGCCTGGTCCGCCGGGCGGCGCACCCATGCTACTGTTCATACCAAAGGGACCGCTGTTTTGATTAAAGCTGTTTGGAGTTTTTAACAAACCCTCTTTGGGCGCAGACAAATATGAGAATTCGCCATTTTCACCCAAAGTGATTCCCAAGTTTGCGAATATGCTGCAAAGCACTGTATTATTTTGCACCGAAGAAACATCAAACATTCTTCCGGGTACTTTTTCTTGCTGGTGCTGTTTAACTGCTTGCGTTACAGGGGCTAAATTCTGATTGACAAATATTTTTTGAGTAGTGCTTAACTCTTTATACCAATTAGAATTTTGGAGAACTGTTTGTAAGTCTAATAGATTCGATTTGTTATCCTGGGTAGAATTTTCTGGTGTATCTTTTGGTTTTCTTCGTGGGTCTATTCGTGGCCCAGCGGGAGCTGCTTTTGAAGTCTTTTCTTTTTCTTTTTCTTTTTCACTGTCACTGATAGATTCTTCAACGGATAACCTAAATACTTTTCTCAGTCTGGGATCTACCAGCGCCTGTGATTTTGCGGTGCTGTTTCTGATATCTGTATAATCAGGGCGAGGTATATCGATTAGTACAACCTTAAACGGAATCGGAGGATGACTATTGATAGACCCGTCTATTTCGGAAGCGGGGGTATAGTTAGGTATAGCTTTGAATGGTAGCCCTAAACGTAAATCTATATCACCACTGGTACTTTGCCTCAAGTCTGTATCTCCGAAGGACGGCATGGTAAAATCAGTTTTTCGAAGATCCACGTCAGTTCTTCGTCGACCATCTGTAGGCTCACCATCCACGCATTCATAAATGGAAACTCTTGGAATTTTCTTAGTAGTTGTTGATTTTGGAGAATCGCTAACTTTTTCTCCAGATGACAATCTTCGAGATCGTGGATCTCTTGTCTTCTTGGAGTCGCTGCTTTCAGCATTGTTTTCAGGTTTATTTTCATTCAGATTATTTTTCATTGTGTGTAGTAGCTTTGTAACTTCAGCGCTGATATCTATTTTAGAAAGATCGCCTAGTCTACTTATTACAGAGGAATGTTCAATCACATGAGGAGTTGGTATTTGTTGCGATGTTTGTACAGGTGATGATGCTGGGGATTTTTTGTTTTTGTAACTTTTTTCTTCGTCACTTGAATACCATTTCTCGTCAATAAGTAGATTATTATCTTCATCGTCAGTTGTAGAACGGCGATGTCTTTTTTCCGGACTTTTGAAAATATGATCTGGTTGGCGAAAGCGTATATCAGTATCACACTCTCTTTGGCTCTGGGCATCTTTCCCTGGATCTGGTAATTTAATATCTTCATGAAACGGTAAAACTCTGTGATCGATATCTTTAATTTCAGTAGAAGGAACTGGTTTTTCATTTTCATAGCCATCGTTTAATTCGACGCTTTCTTTCTCTTTCTGTGCAAATTTAAGGGCATCTTTTGTATACTGATCAATGTCTAAAGTGTTTATGTTGGATTGGAAATTTCTCTGAGGAATAACACTTTGTGTTTTTTCTTCTTTAACCGTGTGGGAAGCCGCAGGTTGGAAGCGCATATCAACATCTTTGCCTGGCAAGTCTGCAGCGGGAAGAGTACTAGTTACAGCAATTGGTGGCGGTACTCTTAAATCTAAATCTTGCGTGCCTATTGATCCAGAAAACTGTGTAGGATGTTGTTCATTATTAGAATTTATTAAACCCAGTTTTTGGATACTCATTGTGTTGAGTTGAATTTCAGTCATTTGCTTCAAAGACAGACCAATATTGTTCAACTGTATTACGGTCAATTGTCCTAATTGATCTAAATGTTCAATTCCCATTTTTGAAAGATCTGAAATCTGTCTTTGTGTTAAAACTCCAGTTAGATTTCTAATACTTAGCACATTCGATGAATTACTACTATTAGGTGATAAATTCATATTCTGATAATTGTGGTTTGAATTTTCATTTTGCCATCTTGACTGTCTAACTTTGGGAGATATCTTGTTTTGTCGATCATTGTTAAAATTATATTGATTTCCTTCTCCATTTGGAGGATTGGACAGGTTTATTTCAAACAGAGATGGAATATTTCGATCTTGATTATCCGAACTTGAAGGATATTGCTGCATCAGCTTAGCTTGTGTCGTATGGATCATTTTTAGTGCACCTTCTTTATTTAGCCTCGGAAAATCTCCTAATATTTCTTTAGGCGCAGACTCTATATGTTTCAAAAGTATGTTTTTCAAACCATCAGTCAAAGGTTTACCATGCGCAAATTTACACTCATCTTTGTATACGCACGGAAGCCCAGTGTGATAATACTTACAAGGAAAATCTGCATGCATGTACAAACATTTGTCTCTTTTCGCGCAACATTCCATAAGATAAAATTTGCACAGCTCCATTTTTCGAGGAGGATTAGCATCATGAGAGTAAATGCAATCGTCTCCTTTATGGCACTTCCCTTGCATGAAATACAGACAAACTCCATCGGGATCTTGCATGGGATGGGCACCTCCTCTTCTTCTATCATTTTTAATATTTTTCTTGTTTCGTTCTCGATGATGAGGTCTTTGTCTTTGACTTCGCTGTTGTTGATGTCCCCTGTCTTCACTACTATCAGAAGCAAAAGAATCTCTGTCATCTTCTATGTTTGATTGATACGTATCAACCGGTGAACCTCTTTTAACAGGAGAAGCGCCTCTTATGCACATCATTTCACTTTCATCCATTTCATCAGTTGTTTCTTGTTTCATTTTTTTTTTACCTGGGCCATCTCTATTTGCTTCAAATTTCTTACGTTTTTTATGTTTACGGCGTTCATCAGCGACAGCTTCGAATTGGTCTGTATGGTTTTCTCCATAGTCATTTTTCTGCATAGCATTTCTTATAGCTTTTTCAATATTACCTGCAAAATCATCCTCAGCTGCACTGGAGGAGTATTTACGTTCATTTTTGTTTTTGGTCTTATTTTTGTTTTTCCCTTGATCGCCTTTTTTAGATTTCTTTTTCTTTTTCTTACCTGGTTTAATGTAGTGTATCTCGTGATTTTCTGGTTTTTCATAATGAAACGTTTCCGATTCATTTATTGGATCATTTGGATCATTTTTGATCTCCAGATTTTGTGTTTCAGTTTCCTCTTCATCGTTACTTTCGATCTCTCCGTCCTCAAGGTCTTCGGCGTTCATTGTCTCAATGGTAAAATATTCTCTGAAATAGATAAAAAATAATGTAAGCACCTAGATATTATTTTTTGGGCGATTAAATGTGTATTTATACGATATACGATATAATTTTTATGGGTAGCTTAAACCACCCATAAATATCTTTAGGTCTCATTTGAAATCAATTAATTACATATTTTTTTAAAAAAAACCTAGATTTCTAATAAAATTTTGGTCAAAATTAATAAAAAAATTGCTGAGAATACCGAAGGAGGTATAACCCTGAAAACATATTTTTAGTACAATCACACTAGGTAGGTAGATACATGAAACAGTTCAAGCTACATAAAACGAAACGAAAAGTTTTTTTATTGATGAATACCATGAAGAGGCTTTTGCTAATACTAGCGCGTTGAAGTCTTTTCTGTTGCACTTTACGGGAAGCAAAAATCCGTTATTATAAAAAGTAGGTAAATATTTTTAAACGCCCTAGGTATGAATAGGAATGTTTCCTTGAACTGTGAGAAGCTTGTTTTACTTACTATCGCAAACGACAGATAAATTTGATAAAACAAGTACTTACCTACCTATATACCTACCCAGTGATAACGGCCTCACTAGCTACACCTATCTAAGTAACATTCATATTTAATGGAAGTTCAAAGTCTACCCAAAATCCTAATAAATATAAGTACCTACCAATGCAATTAGTACAAATCACTGAAAAATATATTTTGACAAAATGGCTACTTATAATTAACTGCTCACGTGGAGTTTTTTATCTGGATTTTACGAGTTATACTGTATTTTTTTGTACTTGCCTACATTTGACTATTTATCACCTAATTTACTTCATTTGATAGGTACATAACTCGATATATAATTTACACACTAGTGTGCATTGTGTGGAAGTATACCTGTACAAACTAGATGTCGCCGCGATTTGATAAACATTTCCCGATCTAGACCTCGAGAGAGTACGTAGGATAAGTATATAAGTCTGTCCAACCAAGATAAAAATATAGTCATATATAAAGGGGTAGATACACGCAAAATCGAATACGAGGTATCCAGTCATTCCAGTCATATACGTGTGAGCAGGAAAAAATTAGAGAAAAATTGCGTAATCCACAAAATCACGCCATAGCAGAGCGAGCCGAAATAATTGAATTTAAACTTTTCATAACATGACTTAGCAGTCTTTAGATAGTTGGAACACGATACGACACGAGCGATTTGCAGAGCAGCAGGAGCCGCCCCTTTGTCAAAGATAAAAAAACATATTCTGTGATAATGCAGTCACATGAGAAACATTTCTATTGCACAAAATAAAATATACCTTTCTGTACATATTTGAATGCTATTATTATGATTTTAAATAATCAATTACGAGACACGGGTATTTATTGCGCACCTGCCTTTTATTTGTCCCGACAGTATTAGTTAGGCAGGTAGGTATATTATTAAAGATGATATTGTAGGTTTACACTTTTGTTCATTAAAATACCTGTGAGGAATCTTAGAGCATGTTGAAATAAATAATGTTTACCTGCTTGCTTTGAACCCCCCGTGTAGGTACGCTCGTACAGTTCAGGACTTCAATACCACCTGAACTGTAATATCGGCGTTTGGCAGTAAAGGATAACTTTGAGAGAACATTATTGTTAACCATTTAAGTTTAAGTTGCACAAGCCTAGCAAGAAATCTTAGCACATTTTTTATTTGGCGAGGACCCTATAATTCTGTAATCATGATTATTGATTATTTTTATTTGGAATAGACAGATTTAACAAACCTAGCATATTTTAATAATTCTACAATAATAAGAGGTATTTGAAACGTATGACTTAAAAAAAATTCAAGAGAGGTCAATTTGTGGCGGCGCGGCGCGGCGGCTGCGATGACCGAGATTGCGAGGGCAAGCAGCGCTAACTTTCAGACTAAGTCGTCTGTTCAAAAAAAATCACACAAATGGGATGAATAATTAAATAATGCCCCGACGACGGCACCGCTGCCGAAGGAGGCATGCAGTTATATATAATATCTACCTATCTACTGCAGGCAGCAAAGTATTGGTTGGTACCTACCTACCGGCCAATCCGGACATAACCTTTATTCTAAATCGTGATAAGTACCTAGTATACTACTAACCATTTCCAATGATACAGTCAAGGCACGCAAGATATTACTTAATTAAAATCAAGATTCTAAAATTCACATTCCTACCTAGGTAGGAATGTGTTTATCTACCTATTATACACGCACCTACTTACCTGCCTATCTACCTATAGGCTGAATAAAATAAAGTACTAAAAACAACTCTTAAAACTGGCTAATGGACGGCCTCCAGCTACACCAACCAAGTGCACTTAAGCCTAGATGCTATTTCAATAATGAACATTTTAATATACAGGGCTTTGGCAGTTTACGTATACATAAAGATCATATTCCAATCCAATGTACAATACAAGCCAACGAGTGTTGTGTCGTCATGCAAAGGGGAAAACAATGAACTCGGTCAGGCGTACGTAGTACTTACGCCACGCCATCGCCGCCATTTTTGTACAGTATAGTGTGTTAATATAACCCGACCCATTTGAAAAGTTGCTGAGCAAATAAAATGCCACAAGGTCAATAAAGATTTAAAAATAACACGGCATGGCATGGAAATCATTGAAAATACAAAAAACAAGTAGAGTAGGTACAGCTAATCGTCGCTTAGCTTTGGAAGGCACTACTAGAAAATAAATTAGTGGATATAGAAAATTCCACGCTTCAAATGCGTAATGGTGGATTACTCACACTTAGCATTTGAGAATAAGGACAAATGAATTTATAATGTTTGTAAATGTTTCAAAACATGACAAATTTTGTGTAAAATGAAAATAAGTAAATAATAATAATATTAATGTCACAAAGTTTAAGTAGGTAGGTACATAATTTAACTATACGTAGATCAGAAAATTTATCTCGACAGCCTTTTCTTGATACTGTACCTAAGATTCGACGGAACAATGAGCATTGGGATTATTTTCTCCAAAAATCACTATATTAATTAACTCGAATGTGTTGCGCTGAGTTACTATTCAACATGAATGGCAGAAGTCAGTGAAGTAACTGATCCATAGCCACTACTTTCAAATTAATTTAGTGGTATAAGCCAAGCTAGCCAACAGGCAGTGGGTGGTTGTTCACATTTCACAATGTCTTGCAGTTGTGCTCGGCGTTCTCGCCACGATTGGAATGACGTCGAATTTCTAGAACGGCAAGCTATCTATGTGTCCCCTCTGTATCGAGGTCACGAGCTATACAATGCTCACTCACACTAGCGCACAACAATTCAACCACCGACTTCCCCATTTTAGTAGCATTATAGATAGCTGCCTAATGTCATGACTTGGGAGAAATTTTGGAGAAAAATATTGGTAGATAAGTAGGATAGAAATTACTAGGTAAATTCATAAACCGACACCTTTAGGTAATTCATGCAAATATCACAACTAAGATATCAGTTGGAGCGAATGGGAAATTAGGTCAATGACAGCCGCCATTTTGACGAATAAATGACCACTCGGGAATACTACATTTTGAGTGTTTTGATTAGAAATAGTTACCTATGTAGGTACACACCAGTATTTTTCGTTCAACGAAAAACTTATGTAAGTGTGTACAGAAGTGTGTGGCAGGGTACACGATGTGTAAAATCAACCTTGTTAAGCATCAGAATTTAGATCAAGCACCGAAGACGCGCATTATAATACCTAGCGAGTACTTATTCTAGGTGTTACCAAATCTTACATTAAATAAACAGTTCACTATGCTCCTACTGTACTGTATATAAAAATTGATTTCATAGCATCGATGCATAAACGTAACTATTCGTCTACGATAAATTGATTTCGGACGACGACTGCTGCGAATGGAAGTAAAATTCCAAGAAAATTGGTTCTTAAAATCACCACCTTTCCGGATGTCGCTTTTGTAGGCGCCATCTTGTTAAAATAATTTGAAACTATTGAAACATCTGTTCAATGAAAGCACTATTAAACATAGTATAAACAGTGAAAAACTGTTTACGTCTAGTTTTTGATACTAAAAATATAATTTTAGTTTTAGTAGTTTGTTGATGAATAATAATGAATTTCAACCTATTTAATTAGGACTTACTTATATTACAACAACCATCTATTGACTTATCTTAAATGCTGCTAGACAAGAAAATTACTATACTCATTTCATTTTATTGCACTACTAAAATAATATAAAATAGTGTCATCTTGAGCTTGGAGTATAAATGAAATAGCAAAACAACGATGACTAATCAAAATCGAACCTGTCAGAAATGCCAAAAGGAAGCAGTGTTACAAACTTCTGTTATTAAATCTGAATATTTAATCTAGTGAGATAGAGCATCTCTGTTCAGCCACAGACATACCACAAGCACCTTTTCTTGAATTTAGTAAGTATGGATATATTGCATCCTGATAAAGGCCGAAGGCTACTTTCAGTTTTCAGGGTAGCTTTTGAAACCGTGAGCAAAAGCTAGAATATTCTCAAAAAAACAACACTAACCCCAAAAGTTTTTGAATTTGTAAACAAGCAGGATTCGATAATAATATCTTGCATACAAATTAAAAATATTCTTCTTTGTTTTATGGCAATCTTGCAATGCAATTGCAACACTCACTGATGACAAGCAAAGCTGTCAAAAGAAAAGTGTCAAAACAAAAAAAATCTTATCATTTCTGTTCTAGGTGAAAAATACCTTTGCTGAATATCTATTTACTTTACGGAGTTTTATGAGTTCCTCTCTCTTTCTCCACTTCAATTCTTGTCTCGACTCCAAAGCGGTGCCATGTCCTGCATTTGTATTTTTGAAAGTGGTTGTCCTGCTTTGTGCTAAATATGTTACATCAGTGATTGTGAAAACTTCTCAGAGATAGTAGATAATTTTACATGTTTTTTGCTGTGCTAGATATATATTGCCACTTGCGATGTCGGACCCGAATAATCCATTCTCAGGATTACTAGGAGTAGCCGAGGACAAAGCCTTAAATAATCATGCTCGTGATGACGAAAATCGCCTAGAAGCTTCATCAAAGAGGACAAAAGAAAATGATGAAAATGAAACCATCAACAGTATTGTTGAAAATGTATTTTACATAACAATAAATTCTAACGCCCTCGATGAGAAAACCGACAGGCAATTGGTATACCTGGAAGACCTGGCAGAAGCTTCAAAGCCTCGGACACAAATTGATTTAGAAGCACTAGAACAAGGCCTATTTGAAAGGTTGCTGTTACCAAATCCTGATATGTTTGTATTGCCAAAGAAAATAAAACTTTTCCAGTCTCATGTTGTGCAGAGGCAGGTCTTTTCATATCTATTTAATTCTGTGCAAAACCTACAGACCTATGGTTCCAGTTCAAGTAAACTTGTGAAAAATGTAGTTCTGAAAATGAAAGAATTAATATTCAGAAATGCGGTTACGGCTCTCAAACAGCCAGCTCTTTTCGAAGACCAAGATTTTTCAAAACAGCTTTTCGACCTCTTACTGCATGTTGATCCACAGAGCCATACATTTTTCATAGATATTGTTATAGCATTTATGGCTGATGGTAAGTTACTCATTTTCTTTCATTATTTATTAATTTAAAAAACACCTCCCATACAAACATAGTCTGTTGTTAATTTTGAAATGTCATGTTCTATTCAAAATAAATCTTGTAGGTATAATCATATAGTTGACTAATCATGGTTTGTAGTGCTTTACTTTTTTGAAATACACAAATAAGATTGAGTTTTGCTCATCAAAAGAGTTTGTATGGGAAACTTCTGCTACATTAATTGATTGTAAAATGTTTGGTCACAAATGCTAGGATAACACCAGCCATCACAGTTCAAAGGGTCTGCTGGTAGCTGGTAGATGCACAATGTTTTAGACCAAATTTTTACAATTGTTAATGTTCTATAAAGCTACCTCAAGTTCATAAAATATTAATATCAAAGTATGTATAAATAAAAATAAGTTGTAGGTATAGAAGTATTCATATTCTCGTTGGGTGCTGCGCATTCCACTCTCTATGTAAAACACATGGTGAGTGTTTAACATCACCCATTGAGTTAATCTAGTGCTCATATCACAAGCTTTGCTTAGCTCGGGGCTAGATTGCGTAATGTTAAATGTATAGTAAAACAAACTACTGTAACAGGACTTCAATCCTGTGGTCTTGAACCCTTTCTTGCACCACGAGATTGCCATCAAATCCCAAATCAAGATCAGAGCTTGTGATATGGTAACCGGAATACAGAAAGAATACATGCATTCTTTTTTTTTTTAAATACACAAAAAAATACACAGGCAAGCATGTTCTACAATACACAATGACACATGACATGACATGAAACA
Organism: Venusia cambrica; assembly: GCA_951394065.1. Lineage (NCBI taxonomy): Eukaryota > Metazoa > Arthropoda > Insecta > Lepidoptera > Geometridae > Venusia > Venusia cambrica. The sequence goes on from OX596056.1 coordinate 1,369,909, forward strand.
AACAACTTTGTTCATCTGACCAATTTTTGTTTTGAGTGGGAATCAAACCCACACAACATAATGCTCCGGAGGCAGAGCTGCTGATGTCCAGCATTTCTCTATTCTTTCAGAGGATCAGTGCAACCAGGTACAACTGCGGGATACCATGTTACCAGTTCTTACCCTGATCCACACCGAGATCAACAAATCTAACCTTATTAGTCTACCTATTTATATTCTACCATCAATACAACTGTTTGCTGGTAAGACTTATTTAACAATGTATCTATTTAATACTAAAAATACCTGAGCGATTTCTTTGTGTATAATTTACCTACTGCGAATAATGAGAGCCTCTCTTTAAGCCTGGCCAGATAAATTGTCTTTAAAATAAAATAGATTTTTGGTAAATGGATATGTAAAAAGTGGTCCATGCATGAGAAATGTCCGGTAGTATAGCCAGCTTAACTTCGAATAGAAGCGCAAAATATTCGTGGGGTCTTTGGAGGCTTCACAGAGTACCTCGGGTTCTTAAGGGTTTCGTTGCGTTGTGCTGTGACTCCCATGTATTCCAGGTCTACGTGGGCAGCTGATTCCTCTTCGTTTAAACATCCTCTGCATAGGAGACAGTCCGTTGCTCCAATGTTGAACAAGTGTTTACTTAGTGGGTGGTGGCCCATCAGTGATCCTCCCAACTATGATTCGGAGAGCGTGTCTCCTAAGGTTTAATAATCGTCGTGTTAGTCTTGGTTAATAAGTACGTAGTGCTCTGGCCTGTTGACAATCCGTAGAGTTGATCCAGCATTTGGTGTGTAGTGCCACTCTGCCGTACAAACATAGAAATGGCATTTCCAATTCGAATCAAATTCAGCAGATATCATTGGATAGGTCTGTGTGTATTGTGTATTTTAATTAACATGCCATGCACGTAACACTTTAATATCTTGTTAAAATAAGTCAGGTAAAATCAAAGATGAACTACATTCTATAGATGGTAATGAGGAACAGTTAGCGAAGATACTTTGTTTCAAAGCTTAGCTTGATACAACTTACAGGTATGGTGCGGATTGCTATCTGACAAGTCAATCAATTATGCGAATGTGGTGTGTTACCGGTTTTTACAGATTAGTTGGCCAACAGATGTGGATGTCCCCACAACAAGTAGGTAGCTGTTGACTGAATGTCCAATGATGAAGACCAATTTTTGTGCATCACTATATCTAGACCAATTGCATAGTGTGCGTTGGAGGGTGTTCAGTCTTAGCTGGGGTACTCTAAATCTTAGAAATCAGAATAATTCGGGTTTATATTCATAACCAAACACTTCTTGGATGTTTACGAATTACTTGGAGCTATAGCTTGTCTTTTTATATTTTTAGCAAACCAATATCTAGCACCTGTTCTGATGGAAGCCTGTGAGCCTAAAATTGAGTCTAATGGGAAGCTATACCAGGACACTATTCTGGGGGCCCTCCTGAGCCTATCAGTGCTGCCTCGGACAGCCACATCTTTGCATGAGTTCTTTGACAATCCGATGGACCAGGTATAAATCTCATCTGTATACATAATTCATATCTGAGTTGGCCCAAAACAATATCTGAGTCAATGGGCACACATCATGAGACAAAAACGCAATCTCACTTCATTTTAGCTAACTTATGGTGACTGATGTGAATGTTGACTCGTGGTAAAAAGCTCAGACTGACAGTCTGTGCTCAGTAAGTGACTGTTCAGAGCTTGTATGTTTTCTAGGATCATCAATTTGAGGCACATTTAAACTTCAGCTGATCTGTCCCATACAATTACAACTTCAACGGTCTTTGTACATGGATTTATTGATTGTTGAGTTCCTAGTTATCTGGTTTCAGACGGCTACATCAATGGTGGAAACATCAGTTTGGAATGCCACTTCACATCTGACCAATAATTTGCACAAAGTATTCCTTTCATTGTTAAAAGGGGGCCAGCAAATGAGAAACCGCTTACTTACTTGGATTGGCAAATGTCTGAAGACAAATGTTTCAAGAGGAAAAATATGGAATCAGGTAAAATGCAATGTCACTACATTAATGTGTCATGCTTTCATCAACATATGTAAATGTGATATAGAATGTACTTAATAATTTATACTGTTTTTGTTGTGTAGCCAGTGCCAAGCCTAGTGGAGAACAATTTTAGCATTCAAGTAGGATGACTTGTTTTGTTTTTTAGCAGCTTTGTTGTTCTGTTCCCTTGCCGAGACACCACCCTACTCTCGTCTGGCAGAGTGTTTGTAATATATGCTTAACTGATGTACCTATATTTGTGAATGGCACATAAAGTTTGGGACATGCTGGTTTCATGATGTTTGGCTTCATCGCAAGATCTGTCAATTTAATTATGAATGTCATGGTTTATGTATTAAAATCAAGAATCCAGTGATGAATCTGAAGTGAATACCAACCAAGATAACCAAGAAACCCACAACCTCCATATTATAGAGTCGGTGTTGAGCAACCTGGTTACCTGCTATGTTAAATGGTAGCACCACCATTTAATTTGAACCCATTCTATTATTTTTTAGATATTTTTTTATTTCAAGTGATTGCACTTGGTCACAACATTTACAAATGTTATAATGACACAAAGAAATATCTCATAAGCCATGAATGATAATATATGTTGTACTATTTTAATGATGTATCCCAAGTCTAAACAGCCTTGTGGCCGTTGTTAATGAAAATCTCTGCTCAGGCTGCATGAGACACTGGTTGGCCGTACTTAGGCCTCGCACTCCACTAGTGTCTCAATAATTCTATGATAATAATTATAAGTATGTTGAAATTGTTAATATTTTGTGTTCCAAACTAACATAGATTATAAGTTATTTAATTGTTACTGACATAGGTATAATATGGATCAATGGTCTGAAATAAATGTTTTATTATGTTATTATTAAACAGAATGTGATGGATGTTTTCGATAATATTTTCCAGGCGAATGAACTGAACGCGTCAACAATGCGATGTGTCTCCGATGGATTCATGCTAAACCTGGGGGCAGTGCTCCTGCATCTGTGTCAGCCATTCTGCACTAACCCAAATGACCCCAAGTCTCTCAAAATTGACCCCACATATGGAGCTGTTCTAGTAAGTATTAGGTTTAAAAGTAATAGAGCGCCTTTTGACAGGGCTCATCCGGGGAAGTACTATTTCATCCGTCAAGCAGCATAGATGTGTTCCAGTTTGAAAGTTATGGTTGCCGGTGAAATTACGGGCACGCGAGGCTTAACACCTTTAAGCTTCAATCTTGATTCCGTGTAGGCTATGTTCTTTGTGGATGTGATCTGCGCAGAAAGGCATTGTTATCGGCAAGAGATGCACTTGACATTAGGTGGGCTACTTGCTTGTCTCCTAGTTGTACTAAAAGAAAAATATTTTTTATATGGACTGCACACTGCACATACCTACAGCCTTAGTGTCAGACTATGAGAATATAAAGAATTGTATTTAATTGCCAAAAAATACTAGATAGATCAAATTGTATGATAAGTATGTATTTATAAAGAAAAAGTACATAAGTATTATATCCGTAATCTAGTTCCCATATAACAAGGTTTGGGACTAGATGGCGCTGTGTAAAATTAATGTCCTGTAATATTTATTATTACATTTGAACCTACACCTCAACATACTTAAACCTAAATCAAAAATAATACTACTATCATTACTTTAAACCAGGTGAGATGAAGGCGAAGCGCTTCCCCGTCGATCAAGAGTAACCCCCGTTTAATAGTATCAGAAGCCCCTAGTGAAAGGGCTCGTTCGGAGAATTACTACCGCCATACTTATTTCAGCCGCCAAGCAGCATTGCTGTGTTTCGGTTTGAAGGTTATGGTTGCCGGTGAAATTACGGGCACGCGAGGCTTAACACCTTTAAGCTTCAAGTTGACGGACGCAATGCATTGCCGTGTAGGCTATGTTCTATGTGACCTACACAGTAAGGCTTTGTCATAGGCAGTACACTTAATACCAGGTGCGCTACTTGCTTGTCCCATCTCCTAGTAGTATAACATATATATATATAATGTTGTATTGTAAAATGTTTTCAGCCAGATGAATGTGCGTCGAAGTCTGTGCACATGGACTTCCTCCACGACGAGACTTGCCTGCTGCCCGCGCAAACCGACGACAACGACCATTCTCTGAAGCGACCAACGGCTGACACGTACAACTTTGTTACCGAGTGCTTCTTCATGACGCAGAAGTGCATGGACTTGGGTGAGTTTGTATCACAAACCGGCCGAGTGTGGGTCTGAAAGAACACGTTTCTTGTACTATTTACGCTTCGCTTATTAGCTACTTATTATTTGTCTGGTCATCCGCCGTAATGACATAACTATGTATCTGAAAATTTTAACCGACTGGTTCAAGTGACTAACAGTCAACGAAGTCTAAGTAATAGGTTTCCGTATGCACTCTTTAGGCACTGAACCCTGAATATGAATACTAAGAAAATGGGCACCAGCATCTCCAATCCACCATGATTGAGAAATTTTAAATCACATGCTATTCGGATTGTTGGTCCGAGGAACATTCCGGTTTACTCACGATTTGACCTTCACCGTCAGAGCGTGTGTGAGTTGCGCAAATTCCGAAAAACCGAAAAGTCCATTGGTGCACGACTGGTTTTGAACCCACTACCTCCGTATCGAAAGTGCCCATACCCATTTGGTTGCTCGGTGCACAGCTCTATATGATTAAAAAGTGGTCTGAGTGTTTTCTATTCACATATTAATGTATATTTTTCTGTGTAGTAGAAAAGTTAATATAAAATGGTATGACTATTGAATGTGGGGGCTATTCATTATGATCATGGCTTTTATCAATGGTCATATTAAGTTTTTCACCTTTGGTACTATCAAAGTAAAGGGTTTTTCTAAGTTTTCATGATTTTTATGTGTTTGATGTACTTTATTTGCAACTTCTCTGAAAGTTCGAGAGCTGTAAAATAACTCTACATGGGTTAAGCTCGCCTGTGTACTCTGTTTTCTGTTTTATATCATTTTTGTGTTAAAAAAATAATTAAAGGGTTGGTTGAATATACCCATGTATTCGGGGATAATGGCCATAAGCATATGATCATGCTGATGAAGAATGTAATTAAATTAAAATTATATACATGTATTAGTCCATGCTACACTATCACAAGAAAAAAAAAACAAATATAATAGCAAAATCAATACAAAATCTACAATCATATGTACAGCACAGCCAAACGGGCCCAGACTCAGACAGCTTCGTGGCAGCTTAATGCTGCCACGCACAACGCTAGGTGCTGGTTTCCAGTCTGAGTTTTGCATAACTAGTCAACACACAAGCCTTTAAATAACTTGCCTTTAAGAATCAAGGGTAGCCTTGTTCACTGAGCCAACGTGGTCTGTGTTATTTGCAACAGGAATGCGAGTGTGTGCGGAAAAGGTAATTCGATGTGGGCAAGAGCTCGGGCAGGCGCAGCGGACGCTGACGGACGCGGCGGCCGCAGCTCCACACCTGCTGGAGACGTTGCGGCAGAGGGCGAACCATCTCATGACGAGGTACACACAGACTACCCTACGCTGGGAGTTCAAGAAGTCAAGCTTCACTTTTGTACGACTGGCCTTGACCTTCATCACAATTTTCTGTTTGTGATTCAAGGCCAAAGGAAGGGCACTTCATCCGGAATCCTCAACAGTCTGATGAGCTGGCTATCTCACCTCTAAATGCTGGAACATAATTTAAGAACTGTTTTCTGTAGAAATTACTCAAACAATAATACAGGCTTACTGCAATACAGGTTTTTTTAAACCTATCACAGGCCCCTGCCTCTCACAAAGCAGGTATTATTAGGTCTAAATCTCAATAAGTATGAAACTATGACATATTTGCGAGAAAAATAATTGCTTTTTATTATTATAGTCAATATTCAGTGTATCAATTCATTTCATATATTAAATACATAACTTAGTTACAGGTCAATAGAACTATGCCATTTTTTTTGTTTATAATTTGCAACTATGCAAATTATAAATTACAAATAAATAAAATACCTATGTATATGTATTCAAACATTGAGGTAGTCCATAAGTACATATCACAATGTATTTATTTATTTATTAAACACAATACACTTTACAACCAATTAAAAATACAACTAAAAAAATAAAACTAAGGTACAAATCTAGATTGTAAGGTAAAAAACATGTGCTTACAACTAAGTTAATACATTTGGTAACGAACGGAGACTAAAAAAAAAAAGTGAACAAAAACATGACAACAATTAACATAACAGAGTTCTACGGGTTGACAAATTAGGAATTGGTATATAAAATAGATTTTAATTGTTTACTGAATTGGCTTAAGTTGCGAACAAAGATGTCAATTTGACTAAATTCTTTCAGTAAATCATTGTACTGGCGTAACATTCTAGTTAAAGGATTATAAAAAGAGATATAATTTTTATAAACTTGAAGTATAAATATATTGATTTTATTGGAATTTCGTGCTCTGAATCTAATGTTAAACGATATCATCGATAATAAATGAGGGGAGTCAATGAGAGAGTGAATTATTTTATAGAGATATATGAGATCAAAGTATTTACGCCTAGTTTCTAGGGATTCCAACTGAAATTTACTTAATCTTTCTTCGTAACTCAAGCTCAGACGGCCAGGTTGCAAGCGATAACATAATAACCTTAAACACTTTCTCTGAATCCTTTCAATATTATAGATATGCACTTTGTAATTAGGGGACCATATCGGGCTACCATATTCTAATATACTTCTTACTAGAGAGTTGAAAAGATATATTACAATTGCACCAATATTATTTTAAAATAAATAAAAAATAAAAAATATAAAATTTATGCATACATACCTATATGTTATTAAAAAAAAACAACATGAACAATAAAAAATAAATCAATTTTAATCATTAATCAACTTCCAGGCTTGTCAGCCTCCGTTGCGCGACCCTTGAGCCGGAAATGCTCAAGAACCTGCATCGTCTGCAAGCCATGACCTGTCTGTGGCTGGTGCAACTCGCCGTCAGACCCAACCCGGATACTCCGCAAGGGAGCTACGCGCCGGGGCAAGCGATACCGTTGCAGTTACCTGTTACCACGCAGCCGCCTGATACGTTGAGGTAACTTTACTCAGGGCTACCTCCGATGACCGTTATAAAATATTTTTGGGTTATTTTTAGTAAGTCCCAGAAGAGAATGCAGTGCTGTGTAGGTTATGTTCTTTGTGGATGTGACCTATGCAGTAAGGCTTTGTCATAGGCAACACAGTACACTTAACACCAGTTGCGCTTCTTGCTTGTCCCGTCTCCTTGTAGTATAAAAAAAAAGATATTTATTCATAAATCATGACGCAAAAACAAGTGTCTACAGGTGTCGTTTTGCAGCTCGAAACTGGCCCGTGGGGAGTCTGACTGACCGAGACAGTCTTATGTTATATGTGAGCCATCTTTATAAAGAGGTAAAGTGAGTAGTATGTATACATACGATAAAATGAATTAATCACGTAACTTTAATGTATTACCACAAGGTTCGATTAACATATATCAATCTAGCACGAGTCAGGAGTTACAGAGATTGGTTGGTCTCAACGGGCTGCTGTGATTGGTTCCGCCATTTTGATGACGTACGCTAGTATCGCCCACGTGACCATCACATCTCGTGTGCCATACCTTATTTCTTTGTACCATGAGTGAAACCTGTGTAATGTTCTGTTTTTTAATAGATGCATACCAGAATTCGTGGTAGAAAATGTAGTGGTGCTGGTGTTGATAACGCGACGCGGGGCCGGCGCGGCCTCCGACGCGGTCGACGCGACAGGCTCGCTGGAGCCCGTGCTCACTCTGGTGCTCACCTTCATGGGAGACGAGCACCGGATGAAGAACCCGCATCTGAGGTAAACACACAATCGATTTTGTAATTGAGGCGACACGTGACCCAAGGGCTGGCTCTTATTTAGGCCAGCGAATTAGCATAGCTGTTCAGCGAGGCAATGCAGCCAGTGTCTTGGGCACGCTTCCGTCTGGTACTAGTCTGGAACAGTTGAGTTACCTATAGGCCGTTTGTAACGGTCCTTAGGTAATCTGACTGATTCCTTTGTACATAGTTAGTTAAATTGTACTTTTTATTGAATAAATGTATATTTTGTAGGTATCAGATATGTATGGATGTTAGGGATGGGCCGAATGTGGTTTTAACCGAATAGGAATTTCGGCCGAACATTCGGTGAAAATAAAAAGTTCGGCCGAACTTTGGTTATTTGCACCGCGCTTTCTCGAAAGTGATTTACAATGCTTTACAAGCGCAAGAAAATGTTAACGAAACCATAGCAGTGGGTTGTCGTATCGTAGCTCATTTCCATCACTTCATACCGGATCAAGCAAAACTTAAGCTAATAAATAAATAAATAAATATTACAGGACATTAATTTTATACAGCGCTATCTAGCCTCAAACTAAGCGTTACTTGTAATATCGGAACTAGATGACGGATAGTTTACTTAAATACTATTTTGTTTGTAAATAGCTACATACTATATTATTTTAACCGCCGCTGTGGTCTAGTGGTTCAACCCACCGATTTCAGATCCAGAGGTCCCGGGTTCGATCCCCATGCGGAGTTCAACATATTGTGCTTAGTTTGGTTGGTGGTAGGGCTTTATTTAAGTCCGCCTGGCTAGCTACCACCATCTTACTTTCTGTCGCCAATATACAAAAATAACAATAAACTTTCAAAATATGACAGAGAGACAATGGGATATGCTAAAATAAATCCTTTCTATAAGGAATCTTCTTCAAATGGCTGGATTATTCCAGCCATTTGAAGAAGTCACTAATATGGTCAGCTCTTCTTACTCTAGCATATTTTGCAAGACAAATGCAAATTTTTTTATTTTTTTTATTTAAATATTTAGTAGTCAAATATTATGTAAAGTAACAAACAATAAATAAATGCCTCTGATTTTATTTTACTGTATTTTTATTATTTTAGCCATTACCGTTTTTTTAATTTTTCTTGTACCGAATGTCGAAAAACGAATTTCGGCCCATCCCTAATGGAGTTCCTTTTGTCCATACAAACAATCCTGTCATATTGTTGATTGTCTTTTACGAAAAAGTTATGCACCAGAGACAAAAAGTATCCATAACCAAAAAATACCGGCAAAATTTATTTTGAATCGGACATGCCATCTACAATTGTTCAGCGTAAATCAGTAAAACTCCGGTAACTTAGTCAAATATGTTTCTCTTCTCTTATTTTAAAGATGCTACACAGCATAAGATAATTGTCAAGGTTTATTCAAAATATGCAATGGCTATTGTGTGCAGATCTGTGTTCCGCTTCTGAAGAGTTGTAATTTCCTTTGGTTGCAGAGCTCGGCTGGCAGAGTGCCTGGAAGCCATGCTGCCCAACCACCCGGACGACCAGCCGCCGATGGGCGACTTGGCCTCGTTCTACCGAGAGCAGCTGTTCAAGGAACACCCACACAGGCTACAGGTAAAATGATACAGCTCACACTACTACACAATTTATGTATTTCAAGTGATTGCAATCGATCACGACATTTAAAAATGTTATGACACAAAAATTCACAATCTGCGTCGGTACCCCCCGTAGCTCAGTTGGTTAGAGCGTTTCCGGCTTTAGGAAAAGATGCGGGTTCGAATCCCGTCGTGGGTTGTGATTTTTTGTTTCATAATAACATTTTTAATACTACTATAGTTTGCTGGTGACATAAAATAATCCATAATTATAAGTACTAAAAAGGTTTCAAAACTTTTCGGGATATAATCGATTCTGCGCTGAACCAAAAGCATGCGGGTCTTTTATACATTATTATATATCCTTACAGCTCAGTTGATAGTAGCTCTGTCCCAGCCATTCTCACCCAGGACAAACATTAGTGTGATAAATATATAGATGTTTGTTTTGGGTTTGTGTGTTAGTTTGTTTTTACACTAAAAAAAAGGATGACAGTATTCTATCCGTAGTCAAATTCCTATTTTACACAACGCTTAGTTTGTGGCTAGATGGTGCTGTGTGAAATTAATGTCCTGTAATATTAATTAATTAATTATATTTATAAGATAGCGCGACGTGTTGAAATAATTGGGGGAGACTGCCCAGCTGTGGAAAAATATACATCAGATAAAAATATATATAGTGATGCAAAGTCTGTCATTACGATAGATATTTATATACTTTCCCATAAATATAATCTGCCCAACATCCATTCCATATTCTCACCGAAAAAAACTTATAGATCAGCCCGACCAGAATGCTGCATACTATTCACTTTGCAATCGAGTTGTACGAAACTGGAACCGTTTACCTGAATAAGTTGTTACTGCCTCCTCTATAAACAGCTTTAAAAACAAACTCGACAACTGGCTACAAACTAATAACTATTTCCTACAAGGAATAATCAAGTGTAGTGTCTCTCTATTTAAAATCAACACTGTGAAATAGGCACATCAGCCCCAGTGCTGCTCGCCTATCATGATATAATAATAATAATTAAATACACAGCGCTGTGTTTGGAACACGTCGGTGATTTGTCCGTTTGTGATGTTCCAGCTGATGCGATGTCTGCTCGACGTGTTCGTCGGTATCGAGATGACGGGCAGCAGCGTGCAGTTCGAGCAGAAGTTCAACTACCGCCGGCCGATGTACCTCGTCATGGAGTATCTGTGGGGCATCGAGGAACACAGAGACGCTTTGACGTGAGTTTGTACACTCTAACACATTTACACGTTCTGTATTTGTAGGAAATATGTTACTTTTAACTTGAAGGTTATTATTCGATCTTATAATTGATATGTAAAATGTTGTTGCTAAATTTATAGCAAAAGGAAACGTAGTGTCATTTTAAGAAGAATTTAAAAGAAATCACATTTATAATTACCCAATTGTACTCGTCAACAAAAATAAAAGTATATGTCACATAATTAGGTACATTATTATTTCTTAAAGTATAAAGTAAAACTACATGAATAATATAGGAAGTTCGGTAGTCACAATCACAAGGTGGACGCATTTACCTGCTTTCGTCTGATGAACTCATGGAAAGAGTAGAAGGCCTGGTCGAAGAGTCAGAGTTTTAATTTGGACTTGAAAATGAGGTCACGTGGGGCATCAATAATTGATTCTGGTAATAGGTTGTTTGTACACCGTCGGACCCATGACATGAGTAAACTTGTCAAATATTAATTTATAGAGATAGTAAAATTTTATTTCGGATTCCATAATCACACTCTGTTGAATGTATTTTGATTCTAATTTATTTGTTTATAAAGTGTAGTGATGTAATCTTTTATTATCCTAATTCGATTATACCTACAACATTTCTTATGAATTGTACGTGCGATTACGAAATGAGTGACAAACTATGTTTGTACTTGGAGAGCGTAAATCAGCGGCGCTCCCGGACATTCTTAAGTATCATCATCATCCTGTCCGTAATCCCACACTCTTTTTTTGAGTTTTTTGTACTACTCAGTTGTGTGGGAATAAATAAATATTACAGTATAAAACAGGACGTTAATTTCACACAGCGCCATCTAGCCGCAAACTAAGCAAAGCTTGTAATATGGGAACTAGATTACGGATAGAATACTTAAATACTTTTTGTAAATACATACATACTATTTAAGCCAACACCCAAACACAGAACAAACATCTATATTCATCACACAAATTTTTGTCCTGGGTGGGAATCGAACCCAGACAGCTACCAACTGAGCTATTAGGCTTGTTATCTGTATATCTGGAGAATCACACTCTGAAGTCCGATACCTGAAGTGAGGAAACTGGAGTTTAAGGCGCGCTATGCAGCTAAAATCGCAACAGAAACGATTATGAGAGTTGACAACGGCAAGCTGTAGGTGGCGCATGCGTATCGTAAATAAAACCTTTTGATAATTCTTATTCTGAGATCGCTTTGCTGGTATGTAGGTAGGTAATGTGAACATATGATGGTACAGAACAAATAACTTGTTTAAATTCGTCCTAATATTCTGAGTCTAGGTGTTGTCTGACCGCTGCGAGGACGACAAGCACACGTCCGACGTCGACAGTGGTCACAGAGCTACTGATTGAAAGGCGGGCGCGCGGTGCGCCTGTAGTTTTTCAAATAATTCATGATTAAAATTAAATTTGAATTGGAATCCAAAAACTAGCTTACTTTTAATGTAGATGAACATGTAACCTATCATTTAAAATAAATCAATATTCACTGTAGGTATCACAATATTTCTCTGGTAAATTTTGAAACGTACCATAAACATAAACATTTTTAATAAATATTTTTATCGAGAAAAATTTCAGCTATTATGTTTTCAGCTTACCTTTAATTTAGATAGGTACCTGAAGTAATACATATATAAAAAATAGACTCGTAACTATAATTTTCCTTTGGAAAAAGAGGAAACGTCTCATGACAGGGCCTTAACCTGATTATTTCCGTCAGGGTCCTCGCGAAGGAAGCGGAGTCGAACATGGAGGCGGTGCATCCTCCGATATTCCTGCGGTTCGTGAACCTGCTCATCAACGACTCCATCTTCCTGCTGGACGAGGCGCTCAACAACATGGCGCAGATCCGCACCACGCAGGCCTTGCAGTAACTTACTTCATCTCTTTATTACATTATAAAACCTCCGACCACCTTCGGCTTTGTCATGACTCGGAACCAGGTGAGATGGAAGGCGATGTGCTTCCATTTCGAATTTAAAAAAAAATGGTGCCTCTTTGTTATGTCAAAATAACAACTTTTACGAAATGCTAACATGGGAACCAGATTACGAACATAGAATACCATTAGAACCTCGGCTAAAGACCAGTGTCTTGAGTACTAATCGCGAAAACTTTAATAAGTGACTGGTGCGTACCAAACTAAGCAGGTCTGCTAACACGGGCGTCCAATAAAATTAGAGATTTTTTAACCGCCTCTGTGGTCTAGTGGTTCAACCCACCGATTTTAATACAGAGGTTCCGGGTTCGATCCCCAGGGGAGAGTACAATATTTTGTGCTTGATTTCATTGGTGGTAGGACTTTATTTAAGTCCGCCTGGTTAGCTACCACCATCTTACCAAATTCTGTCGCCATAATGACATTTCTAAAATTGTTGTGTGCCGGCATTTAGAGGTAAGATAGCCAGTTCTTTAGTTTGTTGACTATTCCGGATAAAGTGCGCCTCCATCTTCGGGCTTATCTCAACTTGTTACCAGGCGAGATGAAGCCCAAGTGCTTACCCGTCGTACAATTAAAAAAAAAGAGGTATTGAGTATATATGCGATGGTTCATGAAGAGGAATTACATACAAAATTCTACCAATTGACTTTAGTCCCGTTAACAAAGAAATAGCCACCAACCTGTGTCCACCGATAACCACCACACGTGGCGATCTCGTGTTGGGACTCCAGGGGTGCATTCTCTACACACGTTTCCGTAAACTAAACATTCCACAATAGAGGTTTATTAAAATGTCTGTTGTTGGCGAGTTGCGAATAATTGCAAAGGTACACGCATTGCCTTTGCAATTATGAGTCGCGCGAGGAATCGCCGCTGACTGCCTTCAATTCAAGGTCACTCAGGGAGTGCGGGCGGTCGGTTTAGTGACCCACGTCATCACCCACTCAATTTGGTGAAATGTACCAAAAACAGTGACCCAACATTATTATTGACATTTTATTTTTTTATTTTTATTTTATTTATTTGGGACAAAAAAACAGTCATACATTGTGTATTGTAAACTAGTATAGAACTAAGTAGGTAAATAAATATATGACCCCAACTTTATCCACGGGTTGACAAAAACAATGTTAAGCTATTTCTTTTCGACACACCCAGTTATATAAAGACAATAATTTTGAGATTAGGTACAAATATCATAGGAGCATTGTCACGTGTGAGACAGGCGATGGTGTCAATCAACGGTGACGGCGGTTTTAAAACTAAACACCGGCCGCCGCCCCGTCATAGTATATAATTTTTTTACTTTTTTTTTTAAGCGCGCAGCTTCATTGTATATTCCGTTTTTATAAATTTAAGGATGAGTGTTCGTATTATTTATTATTAGGTACAATGCTATTAGTGAATACCTATAATTGGCTAACTATTTCTATTTAAGTTTTTAAGGAATTTTTTTGTAGCTGTTGGTTTTCCGAATTAAAATAAATAAATAAGAGTGCGCGAAATGTTTGGTCCGTCACAACAGTATGTTGCACCCGCAGAGACTCGGATCGATGGTCGAGCATGTCGCAACAGGAGCGCACGCAGTCGCTGAGCACGCTCTCCCACATCGGCATGATGGCGCGCTTCGACAACATCCTCGGGCAGGAGAGCATCAAGATGCTGGTCCGTCTCACGGCGCACGCCGACTACGTGTTCTGCCATCCCACGCTGGTGGAGCGCATCGCATCCATGCTCAACTACTTCCTGCTGCATCTCGTGGGACCCAACATGAACAATTTCAAGGTACTCCGTTAGTTTCGCGCAATAATGTGTTTGGTTTTTCAGCGTCCATAAGACGGTTGGGCATTTTCTAGGATGGCTCGCACCACCGTAGACCTCATCCGTGTCCAGGCAAACTGCGAGGTCAAAAGCCTCTAAAGCTAGAGGGATTTGCCATAATTACCACGCTTGGCAGGCGGTATCGTGATCGCATTAAAGGTATAATACACTGAAGAAAGCTGCTGCCCTTCGGATGAGATCCTTCAGTCGGCTTTTACGACATCCATGGGCTGAGTTGGAGGGGTCGATTCCCAAGCCGCGACCGCGACGGCAACTATTTACTACTATTTATTTTTTTAAGATATTTTCTGACATCCATTTAATTTTTAATGTAGTTTTTGTGACATAACAATTGTATAACATACCTCAAAATACCCGATACCTATTTTATAATTTTAAATAACAGAACTTATTTGTGTGTATCTTAATTTGTTTTTAGAGCTGCAGACTTTCCTTTAAAATAAAATAAACAAGCCTCATAGCTCAGTTGGTAGTAACTCTGCCGTTTGCGCTGTAGGCTGTGGGTTCGATTCCCACCCAGGACAAACATTTGTGTGATGAATATAATTGTTTGTTCTGTGTTTGGGTGTTGTGTTGTATGATAAGTATGTATTTACAAAAAAAAAACATATTTAATTATTCCATCCGTAATCTAGTTCTCATATTACAAGCTACGCTTAGTTTGGAGCTAGTTGGCGCTATGTAAAAATAATATCCTGTAACATTTATCTATTTATTCATTTAAAAATAAAATAAGCATGATCTGTTCCAGGTGAAAGACATGAAGGAGTATGAGTTCGACCCGGCCAGCACCGTGCTGGACATCTGCCGGATGTACGTGGAACTGGGGAGCAGCGAGAGGTTCTGCGGCGCCGTGTCGGACGACGGCCGCTCCTACTCCCCCACGCTGTTCACTCTCGCTGAGGCGGTGCTGGGTAAGTCAGAGGCACGTCCGAGCTCACGGTCGGCACTTGCCCACCGTTTGCAAATATGTACGCTGTGTTCCGGCATTTAAGGTAAGATAGCCAGCTCCTCAGTTTGTTGAGGATTCCGGGTGAAGTGCGCCTCCACCTTCGGCCTTATCTCAACTTGTTACCAGGTGAGATGAAGGCCAAGTGCTTACCCGTCGCACAGTAAAAAAAAAATGTGCACAACAAAGTTTTGTATTCAATTACCTGGCAGTTCAAAGTCAAAGTTTATTTATTTGCTAGATAGGGTTCGTACAGGTATTTATGCTAAATAGTTCTGGCAGATAGACCAAGTTTATTTGCTATATATGGTACATACAGGTCTTTATGCCAAATAGTTCGTTTCACATATTTTCACCATTTACATTGGCATGCAAAATGTAGGTCTTCTAATTCTTATTAATATATCTAAATGTCTTTAAAACAAACTACTGTCTATAAAAAAAAATCAGAATGAATTACTTGACATTTAAGATAATAATAATTATTTTAGCCCTTATGCAACTACTGGTACTAACACAAATTAAATAAAATCAATACTAAATCGTATACATAAGCAAATTTAATTCTAAAAATTTACATTTAAATATTCTTGTACGTTATAATGAACTTTGCTTGTCAATAGTTCGGTTATTTTTTTCTTAAATGAGATCAAGTCGTCCAATTTCATGATATGTTTTGGTAGCTTACTATATATCCTAGGTCAACAGAATACACAAGACGCTTTATCGAATATTTTATCAGGCTGCAAACTTATCGCCGCTTAGCGGAATACTACTCAGTGACAAAATATGGAGTTTTAGATTTAGTATAGACATCATTGATTCAACGCTTTACCTACTCTTTTATTGTACGACGGGAAAGCGTTTGCCCTCCATCTCAAGGTTTCAAGCTATGTTAAGGGTAGGTGGAAGCGCACTTCACCCATCTAACCTCTATGCTGGAATACAAATTACTTTAAATATCATGGCGATAGACTCAGGTAAGATGGTGGTAGCTAGCCAGGCGGACTTAAAGAAAGTCCTACCACCGAACCAAGCACAAGTTTGTTTTGCCTGTGTATAGGCTAACCACGGGTCGCGGCTTAAGACCCCTCCAACTCAGCCCATGGATGCCTAAAAGGCTGACTGAGGATATCACCAGAAGGGCAGCTTCTGTATATTATCTACACCATGATTGCGATCAGCTATCCAAAAAAATATGAAAAATATTTATCAACCGCAAAAAGAACAAGATAAAACTATTAACTTACTTACTATAAAAGTAGGGACCGACGTTAGGTACTTATTACTTTATGCTGAGTGCATTGTTTGTTTCACTAGGTAAGCCTGCATCGTGAGGACCCAAAAAAGTGACATACAAATCATATATCAGCCTTGGTCATACAAAACATTCGATTTAATTAGACTTATATATAATATTTTTTTTTTTTTTTTTTTTTTCAATTTTCCAGTAAAAACTTAAAACATAAAACAATTAGACTTAGTACTAAACATGCTTATGTAGGTAGGATTCACTATAGTTTTAAGTAGGCATCTGTGTTGGGAGACTTCATTAATAATAAATTACCTACAGACGAGTAACCAACTAATTTATTTTTATTTATAAACAGAAGAAAACAATGATAATATTAAATAAGTAGGTTATCTTATTTAGTATTATTATCCCTATCCTTTTTTTTTATTATGACAAAACCTTCCAGTTTTTGAGTAGACTCTGTAGCAGTAGACACAAACGTGCCGCAACCCTGTAGTGCGGTACCCACGTGACGTGTGACGTACTCCCCAGTGCGCATCGGCGGCGGGTCGCTGCTCGACTCCCTGCGAGAGTTCGCGAGCCGCGTCGCCGTGATCGCGGAGCAGCGGCAGAGGAACGAGGAGATCCTCGCCAACGCGCCCGAGGAGTTCCTCGACCCCATCATGAGCACGCTCATGCTGGACCCGGTGGTTCTGCCCAGCTCGCGGACCACCGTCGACAGGACCACCATTGCGAGGTGAGTCCCAAACTAAGACAACTTTCTAATATGGGAATCTAGTTCCCATATTAGAAAGTTGTTTTTAAGGATAGTTTTTTTTTTAATACTTATCATACAATTAACACCGAAACACGGAACAAACATCTAGAGGTATGTTTATGATATAAATGTTTGTCCTGGGTGGGAATCGAACCCACGACCTACAGCGCAGAAGGCAGGGCTACTACCAACTGAGCTGTAAGGCTTGTTAAAATTAACTTTCTCCTCATTACTGTTATACTATGGGCTTTTGATGTACAATATCAGCCAGGTACGGCTATATTTTTTTTAAGACATTTGTTTTTTTACGTTTTACATTTATTTTTAAGTACCTACCTACCTTCTTAATTTCCTTTTGTTTAAAATATTGTTGTTTTTTACCATAAAATACGTTTGTAATTACCTACTATGTTTTTATCGTTTTGTGATGTTGTGTAGTGTGCTATTAAGTGAATAAATGTTATCTATCTATCTACGTATATTTGTGTAATTATGTCTCGATAAGTTTTCAAATACATGGCGGTATTTATGATTCCAGGCATCTCCTGAGCGACCAGTCCGACCCGTTCAACCGCTCGCCGTTGTCCATGGACCAGGTGAAGTCTAACTCGGAGCTCAAACACAAGATCGACTCGTGGATCTCGTCGCAAAAACAGAAATTTGCTCAAAGCAGTGCCAGCACCAACGAATAGTACCCCGGTAGCCGCCCGGGTACTTAGCGCACACCCCCGGACGTGTCTGCGAGTGTGGGTAACCCCGGACGATTCGTTAGTGCGGTTGTGTTTCGGAAGATTTTGGCGCATTTATCGTTACCACGTGATCGGGTAAAATTGCTTCCAATGTATTTAGTAGTTCTTTCTTGTGAGCTTTCTTGTTCAATTCCTTTGCGAGCACTTGATGTGCATTTCGAATCCATGTTTCCGAAGCCGAAACCAGATGTAGCTAGTAGTTGGAATATATATTCAGACTTAGCAATCTATTCAAGTTTTTATAGATTTTTGTATGTAACAGTAAATGTAATAAACTTCAATGTTACAGATTGGTATTGAATTTAGGGGAATCTTGAGTATATCTGTGTATGTGTATCGATATGACGTCTTTGATGGCTTTTTATAGAAATCCGTAACGTAGACATTACTTCATCCAAATGGGATGACTTTGTATGATAAACCGACTGAAAAAAGGAGGTTTTAAAAATTACTTGACGGGATAGTTTTTTAAATGATCAGATCATATCGAGCGTGTACGCCTGAGAGATTCCATCATCACCATCGTCCCGTCATTTATTATCCCACACTAGGTGGCGCCACTTATCTAAATGTTGATTATTATAATAATTGTGTGACACGTACAAGTATATTCCATGGATTTTAGTGATTTAGGAGTAGCATTCATTTTTGAAATCTAGTAATTTAGTAAATTGCAAAAAGTCATCATTACTTCTAATATGTTTAACTGGACAGCTGTTTACATGTCTTGTTTCAGCATTTTCATAGATTAGTCAACACGATAGTTCGTATTTCATTATAAAAAATACATAGATAAGACATGTTAATTACAACTACATTATTTATGTAGTATTATTTTTCCTATTCATCCCACCTCAATGGACTCTTTAGGTCTTGAAACATATCTATACAACGTTCTCGGATTCATGTTTCTATAATAAATTGTAATTATATAAAACTATAATGTATTATTAGTCCGGTCGGTGGTGTAGCTTTGAGCGATCGTGGTTCAATGACCTTAACTCGATGGGTGCTGTAAAACACTCACGGTGTGTTTTACATAGAGAGCGAGACGCGCAGCACCCAACGAGTTAACTGGCGTTGCGGGTTAAAGCCAGCACAAACGTAGCTTGTAGTTCATTTCACAATGGCTTGTCTTATTTAAAATACATTTTCCGGGTATAACCGGATAGGATTAAAAAGGGGTGCGTTACCTTTTTTTTAAAAAAAAAAAACATGAATGGTAAAGGTGGTCTTCGACCAGCGCTCTCAAGTCCAAGCTTAAAGTTTGTCAACGTGCAATAGAACGCGGCATCTCGGGTGTCAAAACGTACAAATTACAGGAATTTAGGACATTAATTTCACACAGCGCCATCTAGCCCCAAACTAAGCATAGCTTGTAATATGGGAACTGGATTACGGATAGTAACCGCCTCTGTGATCTAGTGGTTCAACCCACCGATTTCAGATCCAGAGGTCCCGGGTTCCATCCCCATGCGGAGTACAATATATTGTGCTTGGTTTGTTTGGTGGTAGGACTTTGTTTAAGTCCGCCTGGCTAGCTACCACCATCTTACCTAATTCTGTCGCCATAACAGCAATTCTTAAAAATAGTGGTTGTGTTCCGGCATTCAGAGGTAAGATAGCCAGTTCCACAGTTTGTTGAGGATTCCGGGTGAAGTGCGCCTCCACCTTCGGCCTTATCTTAACTTGTTACCAGGTGAGATGAAGGCCAAGCGCTTCCTCGTCGTACAATTTTTTTTTTTTTATAAATATGTTGCAATACAACACCCAAACACAAAACAAACAATAATAACACTGCGAATGAACTGCGTTCCGAAACGCAAATCCTGCATGTAGCGCCGGAAGCTGCCATGGTTAAATGGAACTGAGCTGGCCATGTCTGTCGTATGGCAACTCAGTGATGACGACAAACGGTAGTCTTCCAAATAAACGACAATTTACGTTTGTATGGGAAAGCGGTACCTACCTACCTACTACTGGGCCTCAGATGGGAATGTGCAGTTATTATACGAGTATATATTATATCGGATTGTTTTTATATTAGTATGGTTTTTGGAAATCTGTTGTGTGTAAGTTAGTTTAGTGTAGAACTATTGAAGTTATGTTCCATTCCTGATGACGCATGTGGTGTGTAGCCATTCGAGGGATATCGGGTCATCCGCCCTTTATCATGTGATATTTATTTTGTTTTATTTTGAATTAAGTTTTATTGAGTTATGCGTATGCATTGGTACATTTATAAATATAACTCTTGAGAATATGTTTCTGATTTTATTTGTACTTATTAGTATGTATGCCTGTACTACTACTGTGTTCTCCACACGTGTGGTTTTAGACACAAGTGTGGAGAAGACGACTCCAAAACATTACTTTTCGCCTAATTCGACCGATAGATTTCAACGCTATTCTCAAACCATTTTTGAAAATCTTCTGTGGATGTTTCGAATACCATGTCATAAAAAAATGTTTTGGATTTTAGAACAGCGTTTCCCGAATCTCTATTGCAAGTTTCCGAATTCGATCCGATACGGCTTCCCGAATAATAATAAATTGAGAATACAGAGAAGCCGTTGATCGGTTTCATTTGACATCTCTTCGTGAGTTCAAGACATACATCATTCTAGAATAATGATTTGGTTCGTTGGTCTAAACGGTCGGATATCAGAGAGAAATTATTCGACAGCAGTCAGTACCTACTCAAGGGCTTTGTTACTTATCCTTTATTCTTTAAGTCAATCTAGGGGCTTCAGACCCGTGGCCCCCCTGGTCAACCCCCTGGGGGAGCCATCGGTATTTTTATTACCGGTGTCTCCCCTTGCTGGGGGAGATATCGGTACTAGGTTTTGAAATATAATTTAAGTACTCGTGTATCCCCTTTCAGGTATAACTTACACACAAAGGCTTTAAAATGTATAGTTAGTTAAGTTTCAAAAACTAAAAATAAAACAGACTTCAATGAAGAATATGATTCAATTTCGTTTACCTGGATGACGTATTTTTCCAATTATATTGATTTGAAAACCAAACTACTGAACCGAAATCGGTGATGAAATTTAGGATTGCGCAACCGTTCTCCGATGACCGATTCGTCATTGGACTTAGTTAGCGGGGATGCACGAGTACTTAAAATATAATTCATAACCTAGTACCGATGTCTCTCTCTGCAAAGGGAGACACCGGTACTAAAAAATACCGATGGCTCCCCAGGGGGTTGACCAGGGGGGCCACGGGTCCGAAACCAATCGAGCTTCACATTGAAAAAACTTTTCTTAGGTAGGTAATATGAACGCAAAGATATCAAACCCATAGGTGATAATATAGTTGTTTCTGTCATGTGTTGTCATTGATCTGCTATATTGACAGACCATACAGAAGACCATGTCCGGTTCTTCATATTTTGAGAACCGGTTATTTTTGTAGCTCCTAGAAGTGTTACCGGTTCTTCTGAAACCGGTTACAATATCTAGCTTGTTTACGATTCAATATTGGGTGATGGGTTATCGAGTAATATAATAACCAAGGGAGGCATTTCTCGTAGAGGGTGCCGAAGGGACGTACAATATTACTAAGCCTCCGCTGTCCGTTCGTCCGTCTAACAGCGGCCTGTATCTCACGGACCGTAATAGGTAGACAGTTGATATGGATATGAGTCACAGAGTGTGTATTTCTATATCCACTATAACAATAAAAAACAGTATCACTCCGGGAGTGCCGCAAAAGTTAAAACTTGAACTTAGTCGATCTTTGCCAAAGAGAACAGCTGAGATGGTTGGTACTCTAATCTAAATGTGCCAGAAGTGGTATCGGTAAGGTAACAAACAGATTTACTGCCTTTTTTCCATCTCAAAAAATGCCCAACACGCTTAAAGACGTTTATTTTTTGTCTTGACATGTGGCTCGTTGATACTTGTTATTGGTAGGTAGGTAGGTAGGTAATTATTCAAATTAGCAAAATGGCTGATCAGTCACCAGAAGCATCACTCGCGCGTTGCCGGAGTAGCCTATTTAAATTATTTGTCCACGGTATTAGTTACCGGTTTATTTTATCCAGTGAGTCCCATGTATTTTACCTACTTCATATTCATTTGTTGCATTCCATAAGAAGTTCAAAAAGTTACTGGTAACATTATGGACCCTGTCGGGCACAGCAATTTGTAGTAGTTAAATAACTAGTAGGTAGTTCGCCGCGAACTGAGATCTCGTGATGTCTCGTTCGTGTTAGGCATATAACTACGGAGATTATTTCTCAAATAGGTAGAACGAAATTAACTAAACGATAAAAGTATGCTATCATTATATGAACTTTATCCTTACTTAACTTACATAAGCATTCTTTTTCTCAATCTCTCTTTACTCACCAGTGTTTGAGGCTCTCTCTCGTTGCTAACTCATTCTATGCAAAGCAGTTCTATGCAGAACAAGAGCAAAGCATCAAATCACCGACTGTACGTCATAGAAAGTGGGTAGAATCAATTAATGAATAAGTCACCCCTTACTAACATGAAACAAAGGTTGAAGTCGTTTTGAAAAGCTCAATAGTCGTGGTTTAATAATCTAGCCCTCCAGCCCACGGAAGTCGTAAAGTCAATCAAGGGGCTTTACCAATAAGGGAGCAACTTTTTTCTATGAGTAAACAAAACTTTAACTGTTAGCACCAATCTTTCTGGCAAGCGTGATTATGGCCAAACCTAACAGTTTTAGATGAAGTTCTTTCCAAATTGTGGTGGACAATACCTACTGTGCTGATGATGTGGGATATGAGCAGTCAAACCCTTTGCATGACATCTCAAAAGCAATTAATGGATGTTATCGACACCCTTGTTTTAGCAACACTATTGAGTGTTTAACAAGAAATTTAAAGACCACTTTTAATGAGATTCCGAATACCCTCTCATCTTTCAAGACCTGATGATCATCCTTTGCCCATTCATTTTAAAAATCGCCCCTAATAAGTGCAAAAATAATCCAATTTTAAATTCTGCAGCCTCAACACCCATTTCATATATGATTCACACAATTCAAGACTTTAATCTACCACTTGCAACCCCTAATGTCAATACAGGGGTACATTCAGCATACAAAAAAGTGAACAGTATATCTTAACAGTTTCGGCCGCTTGGAACCACAATCTACAAGACATAGGTATAGGTACTAAACGTTTTACCATCTTTACGCGCCTCTTTTATTTATACAAAAAACACCCCTATTCAAAAGTAAAATATAATATTTAATGAATATGCATCCGATACTCTCACAAATGACACCCCATAAGCCAAAAATCTTCTTGTCTCGCTCATCACTAGTATCCAAAAATCCTTAAACCGATTGATGAATATTAATATAGCTATATTCGTTGCATTATATTAAAAAAATAGAATTGATAAGATCAACCATTTAAAAGATATGGACAAAAAATTGAATTTTTGTTTATGTAATCTCTTAACTTTTTAAATTTCATCAAAATCGGATAGTCTTTCCGAGAGTTGTGCCGTCACAAACATTGCTACATACATACATGCATATAGTTACAGATTTCCCAATTTAACTCGGAGATCTCGTTCGCTTCGCTCACTCGATCAATAATATTAATTATTTCCTCACCGTCAAGGAGCATCCATGCGAATAGCTCTATAACTAACATAAGCTACCAATAAAAATCAACATTTAAATCAGTCTGTATATTGGATATGTCTGCAATACAGCAAGATACATTACAGTGAAAACAGATAAGTGATAAAATATTGGAAACAAAAATAGTAATTAGAATTTCTTCTTTGAAACAAAACTATATTAAATCATTCTTATCATTAATTAAAGTAGATTCTACTCATTGATGTTAATTAATGCCACTAACTAAACAAACACTTTGTTCAGCACCAAATTCTAGAAAAACTAAACGAATTTTCATCAATAACAATTTCGCTCAACTAAAAATTCAACAACCCATCTTATTTTAAATACTTACAAATGTTATCGCCTAAACATAACTATCAACGAATCGCCGAACAAAGCACAAGTTTCAATCGTAAACTTATCTCAATGGGCACTTTTGGTTTACTTAAAAATGTTAGTATTAATCTAAAATCGTAGCAATAAAAATGACAAAGTTATCTGTTTTAGCAAATTTAAATAAAATGAACCATCTCTAATACAACTAACAAATCTAAGGTCCTACTAATGTTACTTGTATGCGACTCTTATCCTGAACATATAAAAATATCTTTATGTACTTTAAAAACCTTTACCGTTCCCACAGACCTGGCAACGGTGAACGGTACTTAGGCGACGGAACTTACTAGCAGAGTAAAACATCTTAATACCTGAACCTGCCTCCATAGTCCAATAGTTCCTTTAAATTACGGATCGGGAAACGATCGTGTATAGCACATTGAATAATAGCTAATACTTGAGTCCATTTACCGAACTAATGATAGAGTAGGTTTACTTTGGGATAAGGCTTATGATAATTCCTATAATACAACCGGGACCTGTGATATTACATCTAAAATTATTATTAGTAAAGCAATATCAATTGGATTCCAAGTGTGGGGTTCTCTAGAAGCGGCATGAAGCGATGGCAAAGTAACGATCAAGCTTACATTATACTACAGGTGTGTGATTACGGATCCATCATACGATTCAAACAATGAACTAAACACAGAAGACAGTTCGCTTGGATATTTTATTATACAACTATATTGCACTTCGGAGACATTTTACAGAAATCCGGATTTTAAATACTGGCTCGGCTTTTCTGTCTTGCACAGCGAATACATAACTAATGAAAACATTTCACTTTGGAGGTGCTAATACAAGTCTTCCTTATCAGGCGATTTGTGAAGGGAAATATTTGTACAACAGTATGATTACGATGGTTTTCCGAGCATATGGCTATGGTTTGTGATTGTTTATTCATTGTATTTATAAGGTGTTGCCATCCCGTGTGTTGTTTCAAACAACCGTTTCAAGACTGTACAGAACACTCTTACAAAGTCTATCAGAACCTTCTTATCACAACTGGTAGCCACTGGCGTCAAGTCGCCAGCGCCACAAGTTGTCAAGCTACGAACAAGTCTGCGAACTCCGACGATTACTTACATTATCACATTCGTTTTATCTAATTTACAGTAGCAAATGGAAACAGTGATATAGGTACACAATTCATTTTTAAAAATTCGGCGTTACAATAATGGCTCTTAATAAAAATTTTGATTTGAGCAATGTCGAGATTATTATACTATATTATGTATTCCAAAGATGAGCCTTCCAAAATATATATCTGCCGTAGAAATTTACAAAAGGTTAAAAAAATAATTGCGTTATGTCCAAAAGCAGATCTACCTATGTTTTATGTGTAATTTGTCATCATTACTATGTTTATCAGTCTTGATGATAAAAAATTGCATTTTGGCCAAAATGAGAGATCTAACTGGCGTGGTATGGACATGAACCTTCCCATTACCAATCGTCTTAGTCAAATACCACTCCTCTACCCGATACAGATACAGATACTGGCCAATCGAGGCATATAAACACAACAAATACATTTCATACATAGTCGGAATTTTATTCGAGTCAAAAAAATACACAAGAATTTCGGCATTAAGTATCATGCACAATAATACAGGCACTTACTACTGTACTAAACAAATTAATGTCCAGATACCTGTATCAAAGTATGAGTTAAGATAAGTCAGTCTGAATTCTTCGTCTTCACTCCAAATTACACAATTTAAAGCTTCTTGCCTTTCAATGTCCTATGACCGTGGCCATAACACGAACTGACCCGCTTACGTTATTTGGTCCAGAGCCAAGTAAACAAAACTATTGATATGCTACGTATGTCCTTCGCACATAACGATATACGAATTTTGAAAGAGGGCACAGCATACTTTACTCGAATAATACATAAAATGAGATCAAACACATTTATCCAGTCATAATATCAAAATTAAGTTGAATTCTAAACACATCTATCACGAAAATGTTATGTCATACTAATAACGGTACATGCTTATAACATATAGACATATATGTTGTTACCTTATTTGTGTATTGAATACATTTATCAGACATACTAACATGTTTTAACTTTAAGGAGGGTTCGATGATGCGGCGCTACAGATGTATATTTACATAAGCTATGGAGCGACGTTGGTTAGTACAATGATTTACGTTTAGGGTGAAACTTGTGATTTCGCTTTGGTTGGAATTACTTCCGCAGTACGTAAAATACATTGAGAATGTGGTCTCACTCACATATGAAAATTGACAAACATATTCCCAGTAATATGGACTACACATTGTCACTAATTACATGTTATTATTGTCACAACATTAGTGTAGTTGCCACAAACCTGAGAATCTAATTACCATGATACAATCACACATATTACATTTCGTAACATACAATATTTACTGTAGGATTACAGAAATATAGGCTGGTTATGGACCTATCAAATAGGTTCAGTATGTCAATGATACAACAAAATAGGTATTCATTTATACTCTAGCCAAATTCGATATTAATTATTAATCTATACATAAACAACTGATAGACCCATGTGTCCTCACCGGCATGTCCGATGCTTGAATTGTACACATTGACCAAAGGCACATTCCAGTACATTTACTCCTGTATTATTCCAATCTATAAATCACCTCATCCTACATTGGTCTATGTGCACAACGTCTGATTAGAATAATACGCAACGTTTGAACATTTTGGTTGTGAATTTGTCTTGAGTATATAGTGACCCGGGGAAAGCTTGCCAACAGGCCAGTCAAGTGACTGGCCTTTTATAAGCTAAGTGCCGCTACAAGCTATAATTTCATACAGTTAAAAAGATGAGTATTTTGGCCTAGTACCCAGATTGCTTTGTAGGTTATTTACATGTGACATTCACCTCAGAAAAGAATAATGGCAAAAGAGAATCTTCTATGGATGTCTCTTTCGTCGAAGCTTTTTTGAAGACACATATATACTTATAGGTTTGTTATTGTTATTCTGAAGACATGACCAAACGTGAGAATCCGTACAATTGTAGTAAGTTTGGAACACAAATAGGCGGAAGTTCATCAATGCAAACTATCAGCAAAGTAGCTTTCACGAAATTTGACAGTTCCGCCAGTATAGAACCATAAAATGTCATTGTTTCAGGCCGAGTCAAGTCAAATACTTTGTTTACATAAATATAAGTATGTGATTGGCACAGACTTCCGAGATGTAGTTCGCAATTGGCCGTTCGATTGTTTTGTTGAGAATCTTAGTGGAATCCTATTGGAGGCATTTGGTGGGTTAGTAGAATAGCCACCGCCATGATCTTTTATACTCGTCTTTCAATACTTAGGAGCTTCTTACTGAAGGGATGACCATGTGCAGTGCATGGACTATGTGACACAATCATGTCCAATATACTAAAATCCCCAGTCCTCTGTTCAGAATGTTATGAAGCTATTTGTTACATTTGCCCCAACTGTTTAGATTGTCATGTGAATAGTTATGTGTGGCACTTTCCCCAGTCTACAGTACATAATGTCATTATTGGCTAGGTTTGACAGTTGCCCCAGTCCACTGTTTAGATTGTAATGTGAAAAGCTATGTATGACATTTGCCCCCAGTGCACAGTACAGAATGTAATTAATAGTTATGGGAGGCACTTTCCCCAGTCCACAGTACATAATGTAATTATTGGCTAGGTGTGACACTTGCCCCAGTCCACTGTTTAGATTGTAATGTGAAAAGCTATGTATGACATTTGCCCCCAATTCACAGTACAGAATGCAATGAATAGCTGTGTGACACTTTCCCCCATCTAAAGTGCACTATGTAATGAATTGTAGTTTGACACTTTCCCTGGTCCATAGTACAGAATGTTATGAATTGTAGTTTGACACTTTCCCCGGTCCACAGTACAGAATGTTATGAATTGTAGTTTGACACTTTCCCCGGTCCACAGTACAGAATGTTATGAATTGTAGTTTGACACTTGCCCCCAGTCCACTGTATATAATGTAATAGATAGCTAGATGTACGTTCAGTGTGAGGAGGGCGCGGGGGGGGATCGCGGCGGCGGCGAGGGCTGCAGCGGCTGGAAGGCCGAGCCGAGAGACGGACGCAGTGTGAACGAGGACACGGCCGGCTTCATCGGCAGCGCCTCCGAGTACGCGCCTTCGCCTGCCCGTAGATTCACCTGGAACAATCAAAAATAACATAATATTCGTGACTCAAAATCATTACAGCCCGAAAAAATCCACTGTAGAACATGAGAATTGAATTCAAATGAACATAATTTCAATGGGTGGGCATAACGGCGATGGCGTCACGTTAGCTGCTTTAGTTTTGCCATGACTATGGTAATAAGTACATCACGTTACATCGGCAGCCCATTTGTGTCCACTGTTGGACAGAGCCTCTACCAGAGGGTTTTCCCATACTCGCCACGCTCGACACGTGGATTGGCGGTCGCAGTAATGGTGTAGACAATACACAGAAGGCAGCTGCTGCCTTTCGTAACAACAACGCGTCATTCGCCATCAGTCTTGGTAGATTCAGGATTGACTGTGATGTGTTAGTCTGCCGCATTTGGTGGACATTCTCCATTAATATATAAATTACAGGACATTAATTTCTACTTTTATCTAGCCCCAAACTAAGCAATAATATGGGAACTAGATTACGGATAGACTACTTAAATACTTTTTGTAAAATACATACATACTATTATGATACAATACCCAAACACAGAACAAACATCTATATTCATCACACAAATGTTTGTCCTGGGTGGGAATCGAACCCACAGCCTACAGCGCAGAAGGCAGAGTTACTACCGACTGAGCTATGATTCTTGTTATGCATTACCTTTTCACAGCCATCGGGGGGTTCCCGAGCCAGGAATCTGTTGATCTGCGGCGAAGTGCCGAGCTTCGAGCCATCGAGATCTGGAGACGAACACACACTGCCACCTGAAACCCACAAAATATTAATAAGCAAGCTTATTCCAATAGTAAATAGGTAATGCATAGCTGATACATAACATCTGCTGTTATCTACTCGAAATACACACATGTTTTAGTTGAACATTTCGGGTCTACTGAAAATAAATATAAAAAGCGAAAAAAACGAATATATTGAATGTTTCATGCTGGGGTACTGTTGTAGTGCATGGATCTACCTAACCTATGTTGCGAGGGATAGCGCTAGTGGCGTTGACATGGTTTTTACAAAACTTTATACTCAAATTATATTGCATTGGTGTTTACTTTCATTTGGCCTTTCTAAAACATGTTTTAAAACACATCTTATATATAAAAATAAATACATGGAAAATTTAAGACATAATTTGTTGTTTTGCAAAAACCACCCGACACTGAGCGCCCTAAAAGCTGTATCAGTTTGAAACCTGCTGCCATCAGCAATTCCATGGACCCACTGCTCGATAGCGAGGCTCTGGACGGCGGATCTATGCCATAACACGCGGTTTAGTTTATATATTTTGTTATCACAGACTTCATATGCTATAAGTAAAAGTAGCACTATGCCGCGTCTCTTGAAATCACTATAAAAACATAGGTTTGCTACACTTTTTTGTCATTTTCGATTTCAGGAGAATGCATGTCGGCAAGCATGACAAAATGTGTACAAGTTTATCGTTAACGAGGTTTTGTGTTGGTGATGAAACTTGTAAATTGGTAACCAGTGTTAGAGAAGGCTTCTGTCTAGATAGAGTATAATTATGATTATATTGTAATATATAAAGATTCACGAAGTCTAATATTAAATTTGAAAGTCTTCAGGTTTGTTTGTATATGTTTGACTAGCTTTACCTGCGACATCACCCGCGGGGTAGGTGCCCAGATAAAAAGTAGCCAGTGTTCTTCCCCAGTATACAATTAATATTTTCCTAATTTCATGAAGATCCATTCAGCCTTGTTATTTTGTTGATTAGTCGTGAAAAAACATCGAAAAAACAAACACAGTTGCTTTTGATTATTCTCATATTACATTTTTAAGTATGGATAACATATTTATTCAATAAAATGTACTAATGTACAAAGGAATCAGTCAGATTACCTAAGGACCGTTACAAACGGCCTATAGGTAACTCAACTGTTCCAGACCAGTACTAGACGGATGCCTGCCCAAGTATGGATTATCTGGATAATTTTCTAAGAAACTATGTTTGTTTTACTGAAATAAATAGAATGTGTATTTTGATAAGGAATGGTCGTTTTGGTCCAAAATAGCCTTATAAAGTCTGCCACAATGAGATAAGAGATGATAAGAGACTGGACAGAATGGAATGATTACTTTATTCCATACATGTATGTGGACTCATCTTAACTTCATAACTTTAATCATGGTTATGAACACTATAAGCAATATTAACTGCATTGAAATATAAGAGAACTCATAAACCATTTTTTTTTTTTTATTGTATGACGGGGAAGCGCTTCGCCGTCATCTCACCTGGTTACAAGTTGAGATAAGGCCGAAGGAGGCGCACTTCACCCGGAATCCTCAACAAACTGAGGATCTAACTGAGGACTTAATTGTGGTACACTGTTGTTTTTGTGCCTTAGCACTAAGGTATGGGGGCAGAACTTTCCAAGATGACCCCGAGAGCTCCACCGCTTGCCTTAGAGTCTAGCACTGAAGGATTGAAGTGTGGAGATTGAAGATTACCTGATGAGTGAGCGGTGTGTGTGAGATCGTGCGGCGTCTGTGTGTTCACGGAGCGACGGAGAAGCTCAGCGAGCGGTGCCCGGTGCCCTTCCGGTGTTACCTTCAACATTTCATATCATAAAAGACAAACTCAAAGTTTCTCAACGTTTAGCTGAATAGAATATCTCATAATAATTCTACTAGGTAGTCATGCATATTTTTATGTTAGTACTTAGTATTTAGGTATATATTTTACTTATAAATGATATTTAAATTATTTTAAACTTCATCAAAAAACTAACTAGAGGTTCTTGCCTTTTTCCTTGTCGCGATTCCGAACAAGTGTTTGATGTGACGATTCTAAATGATCGAAAAAAAATACTGAATAAAGAAACTTTAACTATACAAATGTTTTAGTTGGGAGTTGTATCATATATGATGTATGTATTTAGAATAAGTATTTAGGTATTATATCCGTAATCTAGTTCCCATGTTACAAGCTATGCTTAGTTTGGGGCTAGATGGCGCTGTGTAAAATTAATGTCCTGTAATATTTATTTATTTATTACAAAAATTCGCAAATCGCATCAGTATCCTCGTTGCTTAACTGGGTGCGAGTCCAGTCGTGGGTTGTCAATTTTCGTGTTATTATAACATAAGTAAAGTTAAAGTTTCTTTAGATTCCGGGCGCTTCCACCTTCGGCCTTATCACAACTTGAAAATCATGTAAGATGAAGCACGCACGCACGTCTTAGTCGAAAAAAAAGTCTGTATTTTTTGGGATCATCTTGAAACGATCTACCGCTTGTTCGGAATCGCGACCATCACACACAAGGAAAAAGGCTAGTTAGTTTTGATGATACATTCAATAATTAGATGGACATTAAAATAATTTAAATAACATTTATAAGTAAATTAGTTATACTTAGTACTAACTTAAAAATGTTTATTACTACCTATTGGGTGGTTTGCTTTCTTTGTGAAATCACCATTTAGCTGCCATTTCTAAGTACTAGTTACACTATAGTATTTTATTGATTTAGCAATATACTTATTTACTAATACAAAGTATAGCAATTATATTGCTTAGCAAATGTAGTTCACAATACTACATGAGGAAAACAAACATTGACCAAGGTCAACTCATAAGAAAATAAATGTAAGGAACACAACAAAATCAAGTATTTGGTGAATAGTAAAGCAAATCATGATATATGTCATTAAAAAATAGCAAAATAATGGATTTTCTGGTATCATAGGAAGCAAGTTTTTTTTTTCTAGTTTTTTTTTATGGACTTGTAATCGATATTGACTATATCAGTCCCATAGGTCTCACAAACTATCACTCATTCTCCCTCGGGCACCATGAATGCCGACTTGTAGAGTGCAATAGCGGCGGCAGGCTTATGAATTTTCAAAACAATTTTCCTCCTTATTTGTAGCAATGAATCAAATACTAAGAGCAATGTCACAAGTAAAGCAAATCACAATTAACAAGTACCTTGTCTCTTAACCGGTCGTAGTGTGGAGTCTGTGTCCCGCAGGCCGGGTAAAGCACCAGTCTCTCAATCTCTTGGTTCAGTCCCTCCACCGAAGACCGCGCTGCCCTTAGTGGCACGCTGCCACTGCTGAACCGTAAGCCTGGAAATATTACAAGCATTGTACAAACAAAAGTCTTACTAGAAATAATATTAGGGATGTAGGGATATAATTAATAATAACAAAAACGCGTCATCGCGTACCTTTTTATATTCCCGACAGTTTAGACCGTGTCACAACGGACGTGGTCACGGGTAGACTTGGTAGACTATGTGGGTATAGATTCAGAAGGATAAAAGGTATAATAGAGACTGAGCCTCACAGCTCAGTTGGTAGTATCTCTACCTTCTGCGCTGCAGGTTGTGGGTTCGATTCCCACCCAGGACAAACATTTGTGATAAATATTGATGTTGGGTCTCTGTTTAGGTGTTGTATTGTACATTTGTATTTATGATTTAAAAAAAATGTATATGAGTATTATATCTGTAGCCTAGTTCCCACATTACAAGCTTTGTTTAGTTTGGGGCTAGATAGGGCTATGTGAAATTAATGTCCTGTAATATATTAGTTTATTTATCTTCTGGGAAAGCAAGCTCCCTTGTAAACCTAAACCTTTTTTTATATAAAATGTCATATCACCATTCATGGAGTAGTCTCCGCAGGCTGACGGTTTGTGTGGCCTTTGCAGACGGCATCGCAGAAGTCGGTCGAACTTGTCGTCATCAGAGCCCCGTGAAGACCGGCCCGACGCTCCACCGCCTTCCTCAGTCTGAAGATAATTACAAGGAACATTCAAATATTCACATCGAAATCTATTTAGATATTTAGGTAGGCAGCTAAAATCTTAGCTTTAACTTCTTTGTTTTGGCGTGCAACCAAACCAAGAGTGTTGAGTATCATACAAGTATTCAATTCAGCAAACATGTTCTTATTATCGTTTTTTTTTTTTTTGTTTAGGTTTTTGTTTGAGGAGGGTGTTATGTTTCTCGTGAATGGGTATGTATGTCTATTTCAATGGCAGCTTTGCAGCTGAAATGGCTTGAATAGAATAACACTTTATTGTTTACAATTACACCTTGTCTTTCAATACTATTACTTTGTATGAAGCTGATTTTGAACTCTGGGGCTCTGCTGAAATTCCAAAACCTGGCTCCGTAAACAGCTGTAAGTGCACACTGATTTACAAATTATTACTAGTATTTAGTGATAGGTGAGCAGCGCTGGGGCTGATCTGCCTATTTCAGTGTTGGTTTTATATTGTAACTACACTTGATTATTCCTTGTAGGAAATAGTTTATTAGTTTGTAGCAGTTATCCAGTTTATTTAAAGAATATATACATTTCAATTTAATTTTAATAAAGCAGGAAATCAGCAACAATACTTCCAAATACAAATATTGTACTCAAATAAACTTGTCAAAAATCTACTAGATTATACAATAAAGAAAATGTAAAATGCCTAATAATATGGCTACTTGGACATGAAATTAAATCTCCAGCCATTTTATGGTACCATTTGATAGAATTCCTATGAACCATCCTTGTATGTTCAAGGAAAGTTTGTATATGGCTAAAAAACCGATGGCAGATTCTCAAGGAAAGAATTATATCATATAATACAAACATTAGGTAACAGTACCACAACGAAGGCATACTATGGGTTAATTATGTTGGTCAGTTAAGTATTAGATAAACAAAGGAAAGAATTACATTAAATTATACAAACATTAGGTAAAAGTATCACAATGAAGGCACACTATGGGTTAATTATGTTGGTCAGTTAAGTATTAGATAAACATACTTGTGTGAACTTATCAATCATCAACAAGCCAGCATGTAGATAGTAGTCCTGTGGCCATTGCTCTTCAAGGTACAATGTGTCGAGGGAAGCCGTGCGTCTGATGCTGGGGCCTAATTTTTCTTTGCCTAGAAAAAAATCACATAATAAGTCCAGTAACATTTAAAAAAAAATACACTGGCTGTAACAATATTTAAAAAAATCTTCATAGAATCAAGAATTAATAGATTTAAATTTAATTTCAACCCTCTATGTACTTTGGTGAATTTATCCTTGAAGGTAGCTAACTCATGAATATAAACATTTACAAAGCTTATATTTATGATTAACTCATAATAACCTGTAACTCGTCAATGTTATCTATGCCATAATATGTTTAAAATATTTCATAGATAACATTCACAAGTTACAGTGCATAAGTTGCTTATTAACATATGCCCCAGAACACAAACTCTTAAGGCACTTCCACTGGTCAACTATGTGTTATGGACAGCCTGATGTACAACAGTCCAAGTAAGCACCTAAAAGGGATCTTAGAAGCATCATAACTCTGAATATAAAAAAATGTGTAACATTTTGGTTACATTGGCTTATCATGTAACCAAAGTAATATAATTTTTTAATTAATGTTTAATGTTGGACTAAAATGTAACACGATTAACTGACTGGCAATGACTGTACTGTCTTAACCAGAAGACATGAAATATTCTGATTTATTATCATTATTGTTTACGCACAGGCCGCTTCTAGCTGATGTGTGCATGCATTTCACTATCTCTGGCAGCTTATTACAGCTTTTGGTTGAGCAAAATGTACATTACTTCCTATGTGGTGTAAGATTTCACAACAATACAATGTGTGACAAGACCAATTAATTGATGTGAATAACAATATATATAAATATAATTTCAACACAAATATTGGCTTTTCATGTAGCATCAATAGAATGGATTGATGATATTTTCAGCAATATATCGATTGACTTATGCTACTTTTAAACCTGGTAATTGCATGTTTCTTATTGTGTCACAAAAATGAGGTGCGATAAATACCAGTGCAAACTAAATAAAAACAAGATATGGCAAGCAATTATGTATAGTAAAGAATAGACCCTTGCCTTTGTAGTCCACAGCACCTGGACTTCTTTGACCAGATAGGGAGTGATCTGGAGATATACGTGGCCATAAATTCGTGGGTGAGAGCGTCGGGCTGTTCCCGGCGTTCTTCTTCAAGCCGCTACCGCCTCCTTTCATAACCGAGGAGACGGGCAAGGTGGCTCGCATTGGCCCCTGCTTGCTCACCGGGCAGTCAATCTGCTTACGCACTCGACCCGACATTATCACAATCGGTCAATCCCTGTTACTCCACCGAAAACTATAACTACACAAAACTACACAATTTTATCTGCCGATGCCGCCGCACATTCTCTTTGTACAGTAGGCTAACAGCCCTATGTTTCATCCGATACGATAGCCGATGATTTTGAAGTGAACTTACAAACTTCTTCAGACTAATATTAGTGACTGAGGGCTCCGCGAAACGATCATATACGAAACAAGGCTGTATAAGAGCAATTATATGACAAAAACATTAAAGGAGCGAACGAAACGAGTCACATTTTTTCTACACAATGGATGAAAGGTGACAGCCAGCAGCAGACATGACAAGGAACATCGCGCCATTATTTTTTCTTTGTTTATCGCGCACACGATTATATCTTTGAGTGTGATATTGTTGATCTATTGAAGTAAGAACACAATATATCTTGAAGCTAGAAGTACCGCAGTGACATAATTAATAAGGTATCGTTTATAAGCGTTGGCATTGGCAATGGCAAGCCCCTAGGTATTGTAATATGGAGCCAAGTTTTGCTTTCGCAAATATCAGCTGATTACTCCGCCATCTTGTCTCGTCTTTCAAAGGCGTTATTCGGCCAACCCTAGATGATGTCCCTTCCTGCCATAGAATACTAAATATTACTCACTGCAAACGCACTGCATATCCATAGATGGCGTCAGCTTGGTAGCCACCACATCCATCCTTTGAGGGCATCCCATCATCATCATCATCCATTTCGTCTACAAGGCCCTGGTTTTTTTTCTATTATAAATATAAATAGAGAATGGTCTTGTTACTTTTGTTTACCACTAGGGAAGCTATTTTGAAGGTGTTGTCCAAATACTTAGATACCTAAGATATAGTTTGGTATTCTGTGTGATACACCGAGTGTTTTTTTTCTAAGACCACACCCGCACTTCACATAGATTTATGCCATAGACCATTGACCATAGAGTAAAAAAACTGGCATTTCGTAGGTTGCTTTTGCTTAGGGTTTCGCCGACGAGGTAGGACTACCAACTGGTACCCGGACTGGAGGTACCCGCATAAAAAGTAGCCGATATCCTTGCGCAGGATATCTGTCTCTCATACTCATCTCATAATCTATCTCCTTGCAACATTATTTCAAGATCCATTCAGCCGTGAAAACTGAACAAACTGCCAGATACGCTTTCAAATTTTATTTTAGACAAAAAGTACCCTACTTTTGAGAGGTTGTCCTCATATATACGTAGACTCTCGCCTGTTTCCCAATAGGGTAAGTAGAGACAGAGAATTTCCATTTACTACGCTCCTTACCTCATTTATCTCATTACCTACCTACGTTTTTCATACGTACTCGTCGATTTAGGGTCATTTTTTTAAAGGATGTAAGTCAGAAGTATGACCTGGCCTTTCACAAAAACATCTCCGATTTGGTTAGAGAATGTCCATCGATGTATTCTCCTCCTCCTCCTACTTTTATTCTTCTTCTGCCACACCCAACTTTCGCTTCCATTAAAGTTGTCACTAACACTCCACTGTGTACGGCCAGTCGAGCCTTATTCTAGACTTGCCGGCTACTCATAAAGGCGTAAAGTGCCCCGTTCACCTGGTTACTAACATTTACTTTTGCATTTTTCTTCTTTCAATATCCCTTACATATTTGCCTTTTTTTATTTTTTTTAACCGCCTCTGTGGTCTATTGGTCCGCCCACCGGTGTCAGATCCAGAGGTCCCGGGTTCAATCCCCAAGGGGAGTACAATATTGGCTTGGTTTGGTTGGTGGCCTTGGTGGTAGGACTTTGTTTAAGTCCGCCTGGCTAGCTATCACCATCTTACCTAATTCTGTCACCATAACAACAATACATAAAATTGTTGTGTTCCGGCATTCAATTCTATGTTTTGGTGCAAATTATTAGGACATAAATTGATGAAAGTATGAGAAATAAGTTGTCATGCAATTACTAACAAGATAGTTTCACTAGAAATACGATGGTGCCTGCTTTGTTGCATTTTGTGCATCTCGAGCAAGCTATTTCCAATATTTTGTGAATCACCACCTTCAGGCTTTATCTCAACTTGTAACCAGGTGAGATGAAGGCTAAGTGCTTAACCATCGTACAGTAAAAAAAACCCCTTGTGTGCGGGTAGTTGACATTTTCGGCCTCCATGTTGCTTGTCAAAGTCAAAGTCAAAAATATTTATTCAGTAAGATTTCCAAGGTACCTACCGAACTGATGGCTGCCATTCAATCTCTTGGCTTCGCAGATCACTAGGCGTAAGAAAAGTACGCTTCCGTGAGACCAAGAGTGCAGTTTTTGTGACATTGACAGCTACTCTCCACTTGTCAAGCCAGTCTGGCAGAGTGTCGAGTTAGCATTGCATCTGTCCGCGTGCATGAACTGGGCGTATAGAGGACGAAAATAAGGCACTGTCGTCCGCGAATGGCCTTCTTCAAGGTATCAGGACACTTGCGCGAAAGACATTTGCGCGAAAGACACTTGCGCGAAGGACATTTGCGTGAAGATACAATTGCGTGAAGGGGCACTTGCGCGAAGTGTCGACTAAGCATTGCATCTGTCCGCGTGCATGAACTGGGCTTATAGAGGACGAAAATAAGGCCCTGTCGTCCGCGAAAAGCACTAGGGTGACGTCGCCTTTATTTATTTATTTATAATGTTGAACCAACAAGGTGTACACTATAACAATTAATACATAAACAAGCACACACAAAGGCGAAGTGCCACCTCAATTATAGGTTCAAACCTCATGCAATAAATTAAATACTCTATCAACATTATTAAAACATTAAAAACATACATCATACAATTTCATAATTAATTCAATTAAATTAATTTGCAAAAAATTTGAATAAATAGATTAAGACAATAAAATTGAAAAACAAAGTTTCT
Organism: Venusia cambrica; assembly: GCA_951394065.1. NCBI lineage: Eukaryota > Metazoa > Arthropoda > Insecta > Lepidoptera > Geometridae > Venusia > Venusia cambrica. The sequence goes on from OX596056.1 coordinate 1,408,409, forward strand.
CGGTGAGCTTATGTTGCGCTCTTCCTCTATTGCCACTAGATATGATAAACGAAGGATGGGAATACATTAATGTAGGTATGCAATTTTGGCATATTACGCATACGCGTCGAATATTGAAGGTGTCACAGTCTAAAACAACATTCAAAATTTTAGGATTCAACATTTTAGGAAGTCAACTTTTTTGCAAATTCAACATTTTAGGATTCAACATGCTGTGAATTCAACTTTTTGCAAACTCAACATTTAAGGAATTCATCTTTCTGATCCTCAAGGTCCTTTAAGATCAGCAAGTTTAATTCTCGAGTTGAATTCCCAAAATTTATAGTTTCCCAGAATGTTGATTAATTTTTGATTCGCAAAAAGTTGAATTCGCAGTAACCTTCTTAGCCTTCAGAAATACTCCTATAGTTTTCCTCAAGAAAATTAATTTCATCCAATTGAAACTTGGTTTTTAATACGAGATAAAATAATGATGAATAATTTTATGCTATATTTTATGGTATTATTGGTCGTGAAGTGAGGGTGTTTTGATCTAAGTTGACAGCTCATACTTCCAACAGCCATATCTCGTTGAGGCTCCGTTCTTAGTTCAAATTAAAGCTATGACCAAGATCTATATTTTCAATGATAGCTGTCAAACTTCAAACGGCCATATAACAAAGAAAGTACTCGTCCTAGACTCTCCGTTCTTATTTCAAATCTATTATAGAGAATTACATTTCAAATGGCAGATGTAATTTTGACAGCTGTCATTGAAAATATAGTTCTTGGTCATAGCTTTGATTTGCTTTTAATGGAAGCATTATACATTTCAAACATTATGTATCTTCGGTATTCCAAGGATACATCTTTAGATTTTATATGTACCTAAATCGTTTCACTAACGGATAATCCCATTCTCGTGGGAATATCGGGATAAAAAGTATGTTATGTCCAGAGTATGTCTATATTCCAAATTCGGTAGCCGAACAAACATACACATTACACAATTTAACAATATTTTATTTGAATTTAACTTACTGGATAAAAATATTCGAAATAATTGTAAAAAAATCTATTAGTTTAACATTAAATTAACTATGTACAAAGGAATCAGTCAGATTACTAAGGACCGTTACAAACGGCCTATAGGTAACTCAACTGTTCCAGACCAGTACCAGACGGAAGCGTGCCCAAGACACTGGCTGCATTGCCACGCTGAATAGCTATGCTAATTCGCTGGCCTAAATAAGAGCCAGCCCTTGGGTCACGTGTCGCCTCAATCAAAAGCCCCGCAATATTTTTGAAAACGGGTTGAGGGCACCGGCTCCCCACGGACCCAAGGCTCAAATAGGTAAGCTCTGTCGAGACCACTATATTTGCAATAATATATAATTATTAATTAATATATAATATATAATTAGTTTAACGAGTTGAACTAATTGGATAAGAGGATCGCATATTATAGCATTTCATTTAAAATCTTTTTTGGGTCACCTGTAATATTTTTCAGCATTCTTTTCATTTATTTGCTGGAGTGTATCTGAGTATTAGGTATTTTCGAAAGAATTTCAGGTAATTTGCGAATCAGGTCTTTTGCGTAACCGCTACTTAGTATATAATTCTGGCATATTATGCATACGTCGAATAGTGTCGGAGTGTCACCGTTTACATAACATTCAACTTTTAGGAATTCAACTTTTTGCAAACTCAACATTTTAGGAATTCAACTTCTTGCAAATTCAACATCTTAGGATTCAACATGCTGCGAATTCAACTTTTATCTAATTCAACATTTTAGGAATTCAACATTCTGATCCTAAAGGCTCAAGGTTAATGAAGAATACAAAGATGTGGAAAGCAATAATGTCAATAGCTTCATTACATACTTCAAGAAATTTTATTAAAAAGTGGTGCATTTACAATAGAAGACACCGTGTTTGGAGAGTCATCGATGGTCAATTCACCCCAAACATTAATGGTCAGCTCGTCCCATCGATCCGGTGAGTTTCAGACCATTACTTGCTCTCTTAATTAGAGGTTTGTGTGTTATCTCTTCATCCTAATGGGAATAGGTACAATGTGATTTTCTATTGCAGCTTCACCCAACTTGTTCGACGATGATATCAACCATTGGGTGCAACGGAACGAAGGACGTGATGAAGACTTGGAGACTGTCCGGCTAGTGTTTCTACATAATTTCGGAGCTGGAAACGATATTTTGGAGTTTGATGCGGCTGAAGACGAAGCTCTTCGTAATGTCGCATCGAGCTCAGGCCAGTCTGGCTTAACGTTTAATTGGGTAGAGGACGTATCTACATTCACCGGGCCTAAAGAACCTTTTATAGGTAGGTACCACAGTTCCCACATTCCCGGTGAATGGAGAGACGCCTATCTCAATCCTACAAAACGTTGAATATATCAACGTTGAAATTATGTCCATAATCGTCGAACAAACTTAAAATCAAACCCGTCAGATGTTAGCACAACAAACACCGGGCAAAAAGTCTCGGATGGACAAGTGGAAAGACACGGATATCGACGAAATGTGGGTGTTTTTCGCCATTTTGATAATCCAAAGTCTCATGCCTCTCCCGGTTGAGACCGTGAACTGGTACCCCAAATTATGATTCCTGAAAATGCCGCAATTTCCAAAAACCATGGTCAAAAACGATCGATTTATTATCATGTGTCTGCACTTTGTTGACAATACACAGATTACAGGCACTTCTAATGAGGATAAACGGTTGGCAAAAATAAAACCGTTGGTAGACATTCTTAGGCAAATATTTGTCTTTCGTCCTTGTATGGACGTACAGACGTGGTACGCGGAGCGCACGCCGCCGCCGCCGCCGCCGGCCGGGTTTCGTGCCAAAAAACTCGTTTCAAATGCGAGCGTAGGTTAGGTTATTACACGGCGCAGGATATCTAGTGCGTAGAACACTAACACTCACAACTTGCTCTAGTAAGGTACCTAGCTGTGAATAATTTTCTGTTGGTTAACAGCTTACCGTGCTCGTAGGCAACAACAAAAATACACCGTGCGCTATAGATCTACCTATATTGTATTGATTTTAATAGTTAGGTACTCTATGATCATGACCAATAACCATGCATGGTCGTAAAAAAACCCCAAGTCCACATCATAGATATTAGATAGGTAGGTAAGTACCTACTTCCAGCCTACGTCATACACACCTTGTCTTGAAACAGAGCGGAAGATAATTTCTGAACAAAACTTATACTCTGTAGGTAAGTGTGTGTTTTAAACCAATATCTAACTATCCTACACCTACATAAATCATGTCTACTAAAAAAGCCTCATTAAAAAACCACAATACTTTTGGCATTTCGGTCAACGCTGCGCATCTGATTATGGCAGATAAAATTGAATTAATGCTCAAGATCTGGCAACAAACGCAAGAGCGTAAGGAGCCTATGCTGGTGCTCGGCGAAGGCAGCAACGTACTTTTCCTTGAAGACTTTGCTGGTACGGTAATGATTAATCAGCTAAAGGGCATCGATATTAGAGAAGAGCGTGATGCGTGGCACCTGCATGTCAGCGCGGGTGAAAACTGGCACGATTTGGTGTGCTACACAATGCAAACCGGTATTCCCGGGTTAGAAAATCTGGCGATGATCCCTGGTTTAGCCGGTTCTGCCCCCATTCAGAATATTGGCGCCTACGGTGTCGAATTGAAAAGCGTCTGTGAATATGTCGATCTGCTGGAATTCTCTGACGGCGCCATCAATCGCATTCCTGCAGCCGAGTGCAGTTTTGGCTACCGAGAAAGTATTTTTAAACATCAGTTCCAAACCGGGTATATCATTGTCGGTCTTGGTCTGCGTCTCGGTAAGCAGTGGCGTCCTAGTTTGGACTACGGCGATTTGAGAAAGTTTGATCCGGCTTCCGTGACATCAAGCCAGATTTTCGAGGCCGTCTGTGCGATGCGCCGCAGTAAGCTGCCCCAGCCGCATGAAATCGGGAACGCCGGCAGCTTCTTCAAAAACCCTCTAGTTTGCGCAAAGAAATCCGCAGAGTTAAAAGCCCAGTACCCCGCTATCCCACATTACCCGCAGGAGGATGGGCAGGTTAAGCTGGCCGCCGGTTGGCTAATCGATCAATGTGGATTGAAAGGGTTTAAGATCGGCGGCGCCGCCGTACACCGCCAGCAGGCATTGGTATTGGTCAATGTGGATAATGCAAGCAGTGAAGACGTCGTCGCCCTGGCGCGCCACGTGCGCAACACAGTGGCGTCCCGCTTTGATCTATGGCTGGAGCCCGAGGTGCGTTTTATCGGCGCATCCGGTGAGCTCAACGCGGTAGAGGTGTTGTCTTGAATGATACTAGGTACCTACCTAATTACAAAACGAGGACGTGTTTATTTTTGTAGACACACGTAACGGGTTAAAAATCGTAATTGTTTGAAGTATCAAGATAGAATATTTTTATTGATTATGTAATGCAGGTACGTAATAGTACATAGCGTACTTTCCAAAGATAAAATAAAATTTACATTGACAACGAGAGGTGAGATTGTTTCTTCTTTTCTTTAATCAGTGATAGCTAAGTACATGCGTTAACCACCAGAGACACAGTAATGTGTGGCGATGGAACGCTAATCTTTTTTGATATTTTAGTTTCACTTGGAACTCTGGACTTGAAGACGAAAAAAAAGACTTCACATTGTACCTACTGATTAAAAAAAAACCAGACGAATAACGTTTTTTTTTACTTTACGACGGAGAAGCTCTTGGCCTTTTTTTATTTTATTGTACAACGGGTAAGCACTTTGCCTTCATCTCACGTGGTAACAAGTTGAGATTAAAGTAATAAGTTGTGGAGGCGCACTTCACTCGGAATCATCGACAAACTGAGGAACTGGCTATCTTACCTGTAAATGCCGGAACACAACAATTTTAGAATTGTTATTATGGCGACAGAATTAAGTAAGATGGTGGTAGCTAGCCAGGCGGACTTAAACAAAGTCCTACCACCAACCAAACCAAGCACAATATATTGTACTCCCCATAGGCATCGAACCCGGGACCTGGATCTGAAATCGGTGGGTTGAACCACTAGACCACAGAGGCGGTTCATCTCAAAGGTGGAGTCGCACTTCACCCAGAATCCTCAACTAACTGAGGAACTGGCTATCCCTTCTACCTTTATATCTAATGCCGGATAACAACAATTTTAGAATTGTTAGGTATTATGGCGACAGACTTCAACCAGGCTAGGAACCACCACTCTAACCACTCTAAGTATAGAGTGGTGGTTCCTAGCCAGGTCAACATAAACAAACTCCTACCACCAACCAAACCGAGCACAATATTGTACTCCCCCTGGGGATCGAACCCGGGACCTATGGATCTGAAATCGGTGGCTTGAACCAATAACCTACAGAGGCGGTTAAACGCAACGATTTCCAATCCCTACCAGTCGGTGGGTAGTTACTTCTAGTTAGCCTGCTAGGTGTTAGGAACCGTTCGATAATTTCAGGGCTACGTAGGTACGATGTACCTACGATCACTACTATCGTAAGATAATTTCCACTAAGATGCAGAATTTGACAGCCAATAATCCAATAACAAAAACGATTGTAATCTGTCAGCGCCATCTATTGGCTTATGTCTTTCTTAAGAATACACTCATAGCGTCTGCCAATCAGCGATCGATATTTCTTGTCATTTCGTATTTGACCGTTACAATTTAACAGGGGAACAGGTGGCATTTAAGATAAAAAAGTATAATTTTAATTCTAAAGGAAGCAATATATTGAGACGCCAAAAATTTTGATGAAACAGAGTGATATTTTTTTTACTTTTACATTATTTTCTTTTAACATTCGAATGGTTGGCGCGCTTATTTATCACACACTCAAAGTGGAAGGGGGCTTAGTTCAGGTATGTGCATCAAATAGGCCTAGTTCAGGTCTGTGCCTGAACTAGGCCCTCTCCTGTTAGGACATCTTCACCGGAGTTATACGTTTAACAGGATATGTGGTTTCCCTGGCCTGATCCAACTGTTATGCTTGACACCTAGCGCATTCTCAAGCTGCTAGAAGATAAGCGCGTCACTGTTTCTGTGTGAAGTGGCACTTCACACGGAACCTTCGGAATCCTCAACAAACTGAGGAACTGGCTATCTTACCTCTTAATGCCACAACAAAACAATTTTAGAATTGTTGTCATGGCGACAGGATTAGGTAAGATGGTGGTAGCTAGCCAGGCGGACTTAAACAAAGTCCTACCACCAACCAAACCAAGCACAATATTGTATTCCCCTGGGGATCAAACCTGGGACCTCTAGATCTGAAATTGGTGAATTGAACCGCTAGACTACAGATGCGGTTAAAAACCTAAGCTTGATAGAAGACTGTGCTGTGTCTTTTGAACCGTATTACGTATTTCAAAGTAAAATAAACAGCAAATGTTTTCTACAGTTTTTTCCCTTTTTCTAGGTCACATGGTCACACATACACTAACAAGCTCAGGGAAGATTATGCCGGAAGTTTACCAGTACCAGAGTATAACAATAATTGGTACCAACTAATGACCTGACTGATGTTATATATCATAACAATCATATACCTCTAACCATTGGGTTTAACTATTTAACCAATATAAATAACAATTAATATTGACACTTTTCAGTTCAATAGGTAATCCAGGTAAATGCTTCTGAAGCATAATATAAACTTATGAAATAATTACAAAAATAGTTAACATTCTGTATGATTAAGAATGTATTCGGTATTTGTTTGCAAATTAAAATGAATAACTATTACATCAAAGATTGTAATGTATTCTGACATAGTAGTTATTATTCATTAGACATTTTTGGAAAATTTCCACTGTCTACACATTATGTAAGTACGGTTCAAAAGATAAACAAGCGCCAGACAGGCGGACCACAGTCTTACTAATATAGTCCTATTGTATGTTAGTATGGAGATGGAGCCCTAAAAGTAACTTCACATGCACATGTGATTGAAAATTTAATTTAAAGTTTATTACAATAGCAACACCATTTTATTACAACTAATATTGTAAGCTTCTCTTAGTTTGAATGTCATCTAGTAGTATTCTTAGTTCTTCATCTTCAAATCTACCTTCTAGCGATGGAATAAGAGCCTTAGCTTCCTCAGGTGTTTCAGGACATAGATTAGCTAAGCTTGCTACTTCAAATTTATGGAGCTTCTTACTTTGTAGGAGACTGTAACAAAACATATTTTTATTTAAATGTAGTGTAAGTAGTACCTGTACCTACCTACTAATATAGGTACATAGCTTTTTAGTGAGTGGGATCTACCTCCTGGTCTACCCCAGGCAATAATAATAATAAATATTACAGGACATTTATTTCACACAGCGCCATCTAGCCCCAAACTAAGCATAGCTTGTAATATGGGAACTAGATTATGGATGGAATACTTAAATCTTTTTTTTTTTAAATACACACTTATCATACAATGCAACACCCAAACACAGAACAAATATTTATATTCGTCACATGAATGTTTGTTTTGGGTGTGAATCGAACCCACAACCTACAGCGCAGAAGACTGAGTTACTACTACCTGAGCTATGTTTATATTAATAGATTCTTTGACCTTCAATCAACACCCACACATACACCACATCCACTGGGACTACCCTTGTCCAGACTCCTATGAGATTGGTGTTCTCGGGAGACCCACTAACTACGCTCATATACTCACACCACTTATTACACACACACACCATCACACACCTATAATTAATTGCATGTCTAAATTAAGTTTAAACACAAATAATAATAATGTTAGTATGTTTTAAACATTAAACATTTTACTATATATTTAGATAATTTTCTAATGGTTAATTTTTCAAATTTTTATCAAATAACAATAATTACATTATCAAATTATATCAAGATCAAATTATGTACAAAACCAAATGATTTGACGAATAATTATTTTACTTTATTTTATTTTAAACATACATGTTTATAAATGATAGCAATTTAATTTTATCAATTTGTTATCTTTTACTCTTGGTAAAAAAGCAGGGGGAGCTGTCTATCGTACAGGCTTTCAGCCTAGTTTAGACATCTGAGGCTTTTACTTAATTTCCTAGATAGATATTAAGGAAGGATCCATGTTATTGTGCATCTCAAAAAAAAAAACAATTACGGCTGAATAATCTAATTGCTGGTGATCTCACTCTACCCGTAAAGGTCCACAAGGCTTACAACCACCACCACAGCTCTGTTCCATTTCATCAGTGTGCGGGAGTGCCTGTGTCTTCAATAGGCAGCTTCTGGGAAAGCTCACTCCATCATAGACATCATCTTCAGTAATGCCTAGGCGTTTAACATCCAGAGAAGAATCCTAATCATTCAAATAAAACTAGCGAACAATTTTGATATTGACATTGCACCTTTAAAGTAACAGACACTCCCACATATGTCAGTATCAGTATGACATGCAGGCACTCACAAATATACTAATATCACTTTATCAACCTTAAGTATTCATATAAAATAATTGAGATGAAAATTATGAACAAAATTGATGCTTCCTATATAGTAAGCATCAATTTTGTTCATAATTAATATGCCTGGACTTTTGCACATTAGGTACTGTTTGATTTTAATCATCTCCTAGTTCTTTATTATAAAACAGTATATACTGTAGAACAGTATTTTTATTATAAAACTCAGGAGTCAGGCATATTATGGAAATTATCAAAGATGAATATTTGCATCATATGCCTCAAAGCATCAAGAATAATGGAAGAAATTAGCTTGGTAAAATGTGATAGCTGTCTGTCCTCATACACTAAACTATTGAATGTAATAAGTAGCAAATTTTATGAGAAACAAGAGTAGGAAACTTACTTTCTGATAGCTGCTATAGTTTCTTTATTTTTAAACTTCTTGAACATGTTAGTGTATGTTAGTGTTTTCATAAAAACTTCTGAGAATTCCTGCTCCTCCTCAGCAGATTCATTTTGTGCTTTCCGATGCTCCAGCAACATGTCAACTTCCGATATTAGTAAAGTCTCAGCATTTTCAAATTCTGAAAACAAAAAGCATAGGTCTCAACAATAGTATTTCACAATTTGAGAAGGGAGGGGTCAAGAAGCATGATACAATTTTTAAGAGGCAAGCTAGGTACTGTGTACATACAGGAGGACAGTATGTAAGTAAGGTAGGAAAAAGTTTCCAAACTTTTTTCAGCTACCTTTTATTAGAGGAGCACTAGCTTTTAGGATTTAATTGTATATTTTTTTGTAATTGTGTATCCGCTATTGGTTTTCTTTATTTACATCGTTTAGAGTATATATTTTATATTGCTTCCTCTGTACATTAGTACTTGTATAATATTATTTTCCAAATAATTAAAAAGGTTTGTAAACAGGGATCCTGCATGGTTTACCTTTAGGGAACTGTAAATCGGCAGCGTCTTCCTCAATAACATCTTGTAATGGTCCAGACATAGCAATATTACTGATTTATTTATATTAACCTTCCAAAAAACCGTCTGTCTTCAGTGCAGTGCTTAATTGCTGTTAGTTATGTTATGATACAGTACAATACAACACAACACAAACAAATAAAAAAGCAAGTGTAGTGTAAGTACGTAAATCACAGATCAACAACTATGTATTCTAACGTAATAGAACTGTGGTCAGGCACTGAATATGTGTAAAGGGTAAATAGTGGTCACAGGTCAGAAGTGTCATGTGGTAGGCAAAGAGAATACAATACCAATTACTAGAGTCTTGTTTTTAACCTCTAGATTCATAAAGTTATCTAATAACGTTAGATTTGCAAAAAAGTGATTAACACCTTGATATGTGAAATGGCTTAGCTTCAGCGATCATATTTTCCACAATATTATAGCATTTACTTTGAAATAATATATGTTATAGTTCAGGATTGATGCTAGAACGCTTGTGTTTCGAAAACACGATTACATAAAAATTTTACGATAGAAAATATAATTCAAAGTTTACTCTAATTTGTATCAAAAATGTTCGCCATTCAATAAATACGCCCTATTATGCTATGTGACTTTGTACAGTAAATAAACACAGTATACAGCAGACGGTCTGTGTTTTCGATTTTCAAAATTCATGTTTGTTTTACCGGAAAAAAACAAAACGTAGAAATACGCGCATATTTCTGTCATCTGGTGGTCATAAGCGCCATGGTTGAGCGCACAGCAATGTGACCTTTATTATAACGTCATATTTGTTCGAAAATAGAATAAAGTTGCGTTGAGTTGCTAATCTGAGGTACTAGCTCGTTAAGAGGGATTTGTTCCGTGTACAATTGACGCCAGGGGTGCAATTACCGTATTCGGTAAGGGCTCGAGCTTGTTACGTTTGACATTCCCACCGTACGTATGGTACACAGCTAACGTTTACGTACACGTTAGCTGTTCCACAACATTTACATTTCCTCATACATTTCCTGCATAATGCCAATCTCAACACTTTCCGAAATGTGCTTACTTATACCATGTTTATACTGCTCACTTAAAAAAACGAATGAAAATAAATAGCACAAGAGGCTTTTAAACCTACATACTATTATTTTACTACTAAAACGTGTGCCAGACGGTTGCCAACAAGCCTTTCTGCAAAGGTGACCTTGTCAGCGTGTCGATTAACAGCACCGTTTGCACTCTGGCTACACGGTTGGCAACAAGCTCAAGCTCCCCAACGTCAGTGTGACTTGAGCTCTCGGACGGTGCGGATGCGGACCGACACAACACAATCTCTCAACACAATCAAAATTTCAAAAATCCTGCGTTTCTTTAGGACTTTTGACAAAAAAAGAAATTTATTTGCAGTACCTACATACCAAATTATTAATTATAGGGCGTAGTTGTGTATTTCTAGGAACAAATGCATTGTGGTACAGTCGCACACAAAAAAATAATGTTCTGATGGGATAGTACGTAGTGCATAGAAAATTATGAAATATGATCACAAGCAAGTAATGCAAGGATGACCTGAACTGTTTATAAATTCATAACAATAGGTATTTCCTAAGGTAAGTATATGGTATTTTTATTACAGTAAAACTTAACTATGTACCAAGTAAAACACATAATAAATAAACTAACACAATGCTGTTTTATTTCCATAGCTAAGTACTAAATATTCTAATACAACTAGGACTTATTGTATTTTTATAGGTAGGTATAACAATTACAAATTTCAGTTATCTCCTAGCTTGACAAGTCTGTATTTACAAATATAAGACCTAGAGGCATCATCCGTTGGTAGTTCCGTGCTCTTACCAAGTTAAAACTTGCGTGTAGAGGTGAGGCGAGGGCTACGTGACGTCGTATATTATGAGTAGGTACTCAGCAGTAGTTAGGTATAGGTAGGTACAAAGTAAATTCAATTGGTTCCAGTCTAAAATTACTTTTATAATCATTGTCCGCACAGTGAGCAATATGACTGTACGTGGTAATGTGCTGACGAAGTTCTCGTTTTGTTGAATCCTGCAACTACTAGACTGCCAACTACCTAACTATTACCTAACTATTGCTGAGTACCTTATCATAATATTCGGAGTCAGGTAGCCCTCGCCTCACCTCTACACACAAGTTATATCTTGGTAAGCGCAAGGAACTCCCAATGAATGTTGCCTCTATCTAGGTCTTATATTTGTAAATACAGACTTTGACAAGTTAGGAGATCACTATAATTTGTAATAGTGATACCTACCTGTAAAACTACAGTAAGTCCTAGTTATATGCATTAGAATATTTAGTAAGTACTTAAGTAGTTATGGAAATAAAACATCATTGTTTTGGTTTATTTATTATGTTTTTACTTGGTACATAGTTAGTTAAGTTTTACTGTAATAAAAATGAAATATTCATAGTAAATACATACTGATTGTTATTAATTTATAAACAGTCGAGGTCATCCTTGCATAACTTGCTTGTGATCATTTTTAATTATCTTTGCACTATGTACTATCCCATCAGAACGTGTGAAAAGCCTCATAGCTCAGTTGGTAGTAACTCTGCCTTCTGCGCTGTAGGTTGTGGGTTCGATTCCGACGCAGGACAAACATTTGTGTGATGAATATAGATGTTTGTTCTGTGTTTGGGTGTTGTATTGTATGATAATTGAATGTATTAAAAAAAAAATGTATTCCATCCGTAATCTAGTTCCCATATTACAAGCTATGCTTAGTTTGGGGCTAGATGGCGTTGTGTAAAATTAATTACCTATAATTAATTGTAATTTTGTAATATAGACATCATCATGAGACATTATATTAAAATATGTAAACTCTGCACTAAATTAGAGAACTGGATATTATAGATAACGTTTATAAAATAAAATAATTATAAAATACACCTCGTTCTATTCTGGCAATGCAGCCAGTGTCTTGGGCACGCTTCCGTTAGTTACCTATAGGCCGTTTGTAACGGTCCTTAGGTAATCTGTCTGATTCCTTTGTACATAGTTAGTTTAATTGTACTTTTATCATAGATGACATATTAAGATTCTGATAGGAAATTTCATCAAGATTCTCGTTCTTACTTTTGACAATTGACAACTTCAATCTTCATGGCTTTTTACCATAGACAAACATTGATTATATCGAACAGGGCAAGCATGCAGGTTCTACTATCAACAAAAAAATAATCTGAAATTGAAAATTAAGTTTTCATGATTTGCATTTCGTGCTCTTTTCACTTACTTCAGTTGTCATTGTCACTAGACGACCGTGCTAAACCACCTCGCACCGCGGGCGTTGTGGGCTCGTCACAAAGTATTCTATGCTCGTCGCAGTCGAGGTCGGTGACGTCACAATGATGTTTCTTAGGCTCGACCGCGGCGATCGCGGTTACAAACGGAACGCAAAATGGGCGACCACGGCGAAAGTGGCTAGTAACGGAACGCACAGTACATAGATGGGATGGGTACGTACATATTGTAAATAGTAGTAAAGTGCTTGTTTGTTTGTTTTTTTTTTTGGACACAAGTTGAGTTGAGGTGGAGAACCTCAACATCAATTTCAGCGATTGAAACGTGATTTGTAATGAATTATTGTATCACCCACCCGAAAATAGCAGTCAGTTTCGTGAATAATAGTACCTACCTATCTTAGCTTTAGACTAGACCAACACCAGCATGTCAAAATCTAAAACTCCGACAAAAAGTGAAATCGCAATATTCACTAGCAAAGGTAATCTAAAACGTTTTTAACTGAATTGTATCTGTCTATTTTCCTCAGACCAGTCTGAGCTGCGGGTGGCGTAGTAGTACTTACCTACTTGTTTATTCTTCCATTCAGAGATACTATCACCATCGCCAAATAGAGATCAACCCGGCATATCGAAGACAGTTTTTTCTCACATAACCAAGTTGCATGGCCTCCTCAAAGACTGGGCACGGATGAGAGACAAAGGCAACAGGCTTTTTGAATGCTTTTCAATACTGAAACTACATGAATGTAATGATGATTACTATCCAAGCCAATTGAAGGGTCTAATGACAAATATTGTGGAGATAGTGGATTCTTTAAAGGACATTGTGGAAGGTATGTAAAGAAAGGTGTCAGTTTTAGGGATATTGTGGAAGGTAGTAAAAAAGAGTGAAAGATGAAAGTCAACTTTAGCGTTCCAAACCTGGAGGGTGCCAATGTAACTCAATAACTAAGCCTCATCCCCTGTTTATGCTTTGGTTGTAATTTCCATATTATTGTGAAATTGCTGCTATAACAACGAAACAAATAAAAAATTAAATAGGGTAACAAGCAAATTTTATCCTCCCCAGACAAGTAACATATTTTTTCTTTCCTTGTAGGAGTCAACATGTTGAAGTCTCAAATGCAAGCTCTAGCCAAACTACAGGGATCTGATAGTCCTGTGATTTCCACCTGGCCTGTTAGCAAGATCTTGGAGAGTGTAGCCAGCATCTATGATCAGCTGCAAAAAGAGTACCGGCTCAAATGTGTTATCACTGGTGAGTTATGAATTTTTTTGGTCATAAATTTTCAGATACAAACATTGCATATCTTATATGCAATGTTATACTATACAGATCAGGTACACTGTATTGTAATGGAAGTTAACTAAAAGATAGGAAGGTTAAATAAAATAAATAAATAAATAAATATTACAGGACATTAATTTTACACAGCGCCATCTAGCCTCAAACTAAGCATAGCTTGTAACATGGGAACTAGATTACGGATAGAATACTTGAATACTTTTTGTAAATATATCCGTAAGTACCATATGAAACAACACCAAAACACAGAACAAACATCTATATTCATCACACAAATGTTTGTCCTGGGTGGGAATCAAACCCACAGCCTACAGCGCAGAAGGCAGAGCTACTACTAACTGAGCTATGAGATTGTACCATGTTGAGCTCTGTTCTCTACACTAGGTATCCATTAAGACCTAGTCATCACATGAAAAAGTTATAACAACAACAATTTAGATGGAGAGCCTCATCAAATTGAGAGAAGTTCACTTAAAGCTTATTTGTAATATAGCTAGCTACCTAAGTTTTAAGCCTAAATGTCATCTTGTATGGAAGAAAGTGTTGTGTGGTGTTAGGTCGGTATTGGAGTGTGTGTAGATGTGTGAGTGTTGTGTATAGATGAGCAAGTGTTGTGCAAGGAGGAGTTATGTCGTTATGAGAATTATTGTATGTGCAACAGCAGCTACAGATAAAAATATTGGGTTCATGTAACTTTCATAGTAATTGGTGAAAACTTTGTGATTTGCTCATATTTCCTAATTTATCTAAGAAATGGCCTGAAGCATTTAGGTTGTTTTTGAATAAATAGGCTATTAACATATATAAATTCATATATTAATTCTAAATATATTATATAACTCAAAGGTAACTGACTGACTGACTGACATAGTGATCTATCAACACACAGCCCAAACCACTGGACGGATCGGGCTGAAATTTGGCATGCAGGTAGATGTTATGACGTAGGCATCCGCTAAGAAAGGATTTTGATTAATTCTACCACCAAGGGGATAAAATAGGGGATGAAAGTTTGTATGAAACTTTGTCAATTTTAAACCGATCAGGCTGAGACTTTGCATGCATAAAGCTACTATAACGTAGGCATCCCCTAAGAAAGGATTTTGAGATTTTGCATTTGTTTTGTTTCGGTTTAGTAGTTTTGGTTATAGACTCTGCTTTGTATTTGGCATTTGTTTTGTTTTCGTTTGGTTTAAGTATAGGTTTTGTTGGTTAGACTTTTTTAAAATGGCTAAAGAAAATCTGAACGTTAATGGAAAAGTTGAAGAATGTACTGTCGTTTTTAAGTTTTGTAGGTCCTAATTTTTTACACACGCTAAACAAAAGTAAAGCCGCAAAAACTATACCTAATTAATAATAATACTTCTTAACGCGAGCGAAGCCGCGAGCAAAAGCTAGTATAAACATATAGCTGTTATGAAATACCTTAATTCTGTGATTTTTAATTATGATGTGGCCTACCATATTTTATACTATTTTTAGTAATTATTTATTACTAGTTATTATTATCAAACAATGTTATTTTTCCATGAAGTCTCATCCGTTTTTTCTCGCGTAGGTACATATACGCCAGCCGTGGCGCTCTTATTTTGTGCACCCTAGGTAGCTTCATAAGAGTGGGCCCTATTTACAGACTTTCTTTAGACTAGTTTTAGGCATCCTTAATGGGTTAAGCAAGGCATCTTAAATGACTCATTTAAGGTGATTCCACTGGGTTATGTTTGTCGATATGGTAAATTGTATAGAAGGCGCGCGAGCTGATACAGTCGGGGTCTGAGATGGCGGGCGGGAGCAACCACCCGCCACGCGCCACCCGCTCATCTTGCTTCAAACGCCCGCAGTGTAGTGTTGTTCTTGATAACTATCATATCGCGCGCATTCCTTCTTATCGATTCCGTTTTATGGAGTGTGCTTGACGTATACTTTTGTGTTTTAATATGGACGAACTGGGAACTTCAAGCTGAGAACCTCAAGAAGTTACCAAAAAACGTGTTTTTATTCACCGCTAAGCCCTGGAAATTTTGAAGAAAGTTCTGGAGAAACAAAATAAGTTTTTGACCTTGCCATTAAATTATTCTCTTAGTACGTACATAGTAACAAACATTCACATCATTATCATCCGCATCCTGATTTCACCCACTGCTGGGTATAGGCCTCTATGTATATGCCACGCCCAACAGTCTTGTGTCAGTCTCATCCAGTTGACGGAATGGCTGCCAAGGAACGGACATCAGAATGTCGGTCGTCCAGCAGCAAGATGGGCCTACGATATCACCAGCATCACAAACATTCAAATTTTTAATTAATTAAGATTTTATATTTCTTATTTACAATTTATCGACATATCGCTAGTTAATTACCAATTAGGTCACAACACTACTATACTATGTATATACTGCTAGCTCAAGACCAGGAAATAGATATACTCTTGCTGAATTTATTTTAATTCTAATATGTGGTATTTTTTGGCTAGAATAATTCGGATAGTTAAATAAGTTAAGTAATTAAGCATAGGTAATTGTGTATTTATTTAAGTAGTGTATATAAATATTGCTATTAGAAATTTGATCTAAATTTAACTGTCTGCTGCATGCTTTGGTTAACCTGTTAGTGCAGTAAGAAATTGAAATAAATGAAATGAAAACACTATCTGCTTTCCAAAACTCTGCAAGCAACTTAACTCGCGCGCCTACTGTACCTTACAACTAACTTTATGAGCAAAGTTTGCCCAGATAAGCAACAAATGGAAAAACTGCACAAAATATTGTTGCTATTAGCTAGATGAAGTAAAATTTAGAAGTGGCCATTTTTGTGTTTGCGTTATTGTACCACAAACACGCAACCTTAGACACCAAGGCTCATGCTGTCGAGTCTTGCTTTGGCAAGGTCCATTTCAACTATGAGCGTCTTGGGACTGCTCTTTACTGAGTCAAGCGCGGCAAGTAGATATTTGGCAGAACCAGCCCAAAGGTGGCGCAATAGTTCATACAGGTTCGAACTTGAGCTTTACATGAAGTCAAAAGTTAAAGTAGGTGTGAAAAATTGCATTAAAAATGACCCAAAAATGCCCAGCTGAAGCAAGTCATTAAAGTGCAGCAGGAATAGAGCTGCAGAGGGAACAGACCCTTCAGGAACACCGGCGTTGATGGCAATATAGTCTGTGGAGCAGCCATCGATTACCACTCATTCTGATGGACCGTTCACTCAGAGTTGGATATCCAGGCACAAAATTCAGGAGGCTGAATATATTTTTCTGCGTACGGCTTAGCGTAGTAAGTTATTCAGCAGGATCGCGTGCGAAAACCCGGTCAAATGCCTTTGAGACGTCAAGAGAAACAGCTATTGCTTCTCCATGTTTCTCAATGGCCCCACCAATGCGTGACGTGCACAATAAAATCGCCAGGACCTTCCTCTTTTGATGCTCACAGCAGGTCATTAGCTTATTTATGATATGTCAGCATTTATGGTAGAACTCCATAACCTTGCTGATTATGGAGGTGAAGGATTTGGGGTCTTTAGTTGGCTTGGTCGGCTCGACTTCCCTTTTCGGGAACTGTCTGCACGTTGGCAAATTTCCAAGATCTGGGTCTGGTCTTTTTCTCAATAGAGAGGTGGAAAAAGCATGTCAGCACAGACGACAACTCGGGTGCACATCGCCTGAACACTCGCACCGGATTACCATCCGGACCACTGGATTTGTTCTCGTCTAGGCTGCAAAGCTACGTACCTCCTTGGCATGTGTACTCGGCATCGGCATAGCGGTGCCACACTGAGGTATAGTAGGAGGTAGGACGGGAATTGCTCGCAAATAGATCAGCAAATAAATTTGCTTTAGCGGTAAAGGAGTTCCATCCGGTTACAACAGCGGAGGTATGTGTGGGACGACAGAAGTTGCTTTCAACTGATCTGGACAGAGACCAGAACTGCTTACTTCCTGTAAGGTACAAATCGAGTCCTACGCAAAACCCTAGAAGTGATTAGAAGTGAAGGGTTTTGTAACTGATGCTTTCATTCGGAATAAGAAAGACGTGGATGCAGAGTGGATGTTGATAATGATGCAAGCCATTAAGTATATTATTTATTCTACTCACAAATTAACTAAATCACACATCAAATAAATGTATTTATTGGCAAAAAGTACAATTAAACTAACTATGTACAAAGGAATCAGTCAGATTACCTAAGGACCGTTACAAACGGCCTATAGGTAACTCAACTGTTCCAGACCAGTACCAGACGGAAGCGTGCCCAAGACACTGGCTGCATTGCCACGCTGAATAGCTATGCTAATTCGCTGGCCTAAATAAGAGCCAGCCCTTGGGTCACGTGTCGCCTCAATCAAAAGCCCCGCAATATTTTTGAAAACCCGAAGGGCACCGGCTCCCCACGGACCCAAGGTCTCCACCCCAAAAGGCTCAAATAGGTAAGCTCTTTCGAGACCACTATATTTGCGCCTTTTGTGATCCTCGGCCGAATCAGCCGCCGCAAAAAAAATAATTAATTTCATCATCAGGTTGTTTGAAAATTCTGAAACTTAGTTCTCTTATGACACCCTAAAGCTTTAAAAAATCCAACCAATTTTTCTACCATTTAAATTGCCGCTGTAGCTCCTAATGTATTGTAGTGTGTATGTAAGTATGAGAGAGTGAGTATAATATGTGTGCAAAGCGGTACCACTTTCAAAAAATAGGATTAAATTATAAAATAATTAAAAAAATAAATTATTCCGGACAACTTAATCCATATACACGGCTAGCACACAAGCTTAAAATACTAAGTTAGTAGGCACACAATAAAATAAAATAAAAATAAAAACAATAGCAGATGCCCAACCTATGTCGGTTCGATCACACTTAGAACAAAAAAAATCCTTAACGGACTGGTGAACCTATCCGTTATGACTCTCAGGATGCTGTTTTGACTAACGCGGACTCTGCAAATCAGGGAAGCAGTTTTTTTGCTGAGGATGGCTTCGAAACTATATGTTTGGTACTCCGCAAACATCTCCGATGCACTGCAGAAGCGGGGCAACCTCAACATCATCCTGAAGATGTTATATAGGGTATCCAGCGGCTTTTTGTAGTAGTCAACCCATAGGTTTCCCGTGTAAAAGCTTTACTTTGTACCTTAATTATGTACATTGAAAAAAAATTGTCGATTGTTTTCCCTCGGTAATTGGAGTAATTTTGTATGTATTGTGTATCTTTATGATACTCAAATGTGGTAGAACCTCATGATCCACTATATATGAAATTGGGTAGTACAAGGAAGGCTTTTAAATTGATTTAGTGTTTTCTTTCCTCGTTTCAGAAAATGTTGCGCACTGTCGAGATGAGAAGCTCATTGAAGTTTACATATCCTCATGGGAACTGGAACCTTATTTCAATTACGATACAAACGCTTATTTGTTTGCTGAAGTAGGAATCACATAAATGTTACTTGTAGATCGGACGTTTTCCGCAACTAGGCCTCCTGTGGGCCCTTTTTGCATGTATATAAATGTTATTTATTAACAGATTGGCAATAAAATGTTAAGAAGTTTTGAATATGATTTGCTTCCTATACAACTTCCCTTTATGCCACTATTTAATTTCGAAAGCTTATATATTTGAAATATGTGCGTATAGGTAAGTAGGTATATGCTTAAATTGCATAAGAGTGCACTTTGCACCAGATCCTATGTTGAGGCATAGGATGTAATGCTTGATGACAGCGCTCCATCGATCTCTATCTTTGGCTGCATCTAGAGCAGCGTAGACGCATCTGTCGAGGAATCGGGAAGCCCTTTTGAATCGAATTTGGAAGATATTGATGAAGACTCCGGAAACCATTAGTATTCTAAACTTCCACAGAAGATTTTCAGAAATAGTTTTGAGAATAGAGGTGTGTCATCGGATTCTAAACAGAATCCAACAAAAAGTGATGTTTCCGATCCGAAAACTTTCCGTTTTTGAATCGCTACACTGCCTGTCGGATCAACGCTTCCGGCTACGGCCTCGCGTTCGTTTCCGTTCCACCTAGCCAGCGACTACGAGCTTCTCTAGGTTAGTTCTCGTCGTCCTATCTGGAAATGAAATTAAATCATTTATTTGCATGTCTTACATATCATTAAGTTTCACTGTACTTGACCACTTGTCGTACAAATATATATTTTGTATTTATTATTCCAGTCACGCTATATAAATACAATGAAAAATGGAATATAAATTAAACTTTTAAATATAAATTACCAATTAAAAATGTTATACTACCTACAGGCTGTCATCATTTTCCGCCCAATTAAGGTTCAGCTTGACGCAATTACGAAATCAATTGGTGTGACAAGATATTTATAACGCCAGGTAGATCCTGCCAAGCGATAGAAGGAAGCTGCTATTTTTACGTGAGGGGCAAAACATTTGTACATAGGTAGGTACATGTACAAACAAACATACACGCCTGTGATTCTGTGTTCCCAGAGTGGTAGGCCGAATGGATTTACACAAACCATGCTCCTTGCACACCTCTTTTGCCTCATTAACTCTCATCACTAGGGCGTCATCCCTAGCACGTCCCCGTAGTACAATTAAAAAAAGAGTTAAGGCAGGTAGATGAGAGCCTTGTAGTAGGTAGCTATACCGACAGTCAAAATCAAACTATTCGTAGGTACCGGTACAAAATAATCCAGATGGTTTTTCCTATTCTCCACGCTTGGTAAGCACGTTGGAGACAGCGGTCTTGAAATAAATAGACAACGCTGCTGCCCATCTAAACGTCTTGCTTTCGCCGTTTGTCATAAAGACATCAGTACCTAAGCTGGGACTGAAAAGAATCGCCCCTAAGAACGGCGACTATAATGGATATAAAGGGATACAGCGGGTCCCTGTGTAACGAAGCCGCTGATGACATGGCAAGGAGAGGATCGGAAGCAACCACAGGTCTGGCCCGGTCCCTCTCTGCCATACCTACCCGGGAACAACAACGAACACTGGACCAAATCTACCGAGTGTCGACAGGCCGGAAAAGTACTACCGACCACTTCACCAAGATTAACACGGCGCCTCCTAAACCTGAGGAGACCGAATCGTGCGGACACTGACGGGCCATTGCACACAACACCTTTCACGATTGGAGCAACGCAACGTTATGCAGACAAGGGTCTTATCAAAGATATATTATGCTATCTGTTTATGCAGGTATAGTCCTGGAATGCGTGGGAGACACAGAACCACGCCCGCACGCTCAATGGACCACATATACTTACTCTAACATTTACGTAACGCGAGGACCTGAGGTCACTTCGTAGTCTGTTGTAGCTAGCTAGGCGGACTTATCAAAGTCCTACCACCAATCAAACCAAGCACAATATTGTACCGCCCCTGGCGATCGAACCCCTGGATCTGACACCGGCTGTATAGAACTAGAAAGCAAAAAAAAAACAAACTAAATCTAGAACCACTAGCCCACAGAGGCGGTAAAATTTTGCATTAGATTCAGTTACGAATGTTACAATGTGCCAACATGTCAACATTAAAATATGGAAGTAGGTAAACGTTAGGTGTGGCAGAAGAGGAATAAATCCAGTCGAGATGAGAGCTTTGAGATGCAGGTGTGGTGTTGCTTTGAAAGATACTTGTAAGAGCGGTGTGGTGTGAAAGAGGATGTAGTGACGAATATAGGGTAAGGTACGCTAAGATAGATGAAAGAAGGTTGTCGGAGGAAGTATATAATGTATGTAGTGAATGGTATCATTTATTACATACATTATAGGTACTGTAGTTGTTGTGAGGGGAAGACTTTGGCGACAGTACTCTGACCAAATCGGAGATGTGCTCGAGACGGGCCGGTCAGATTGAGTGTACGTACCTACCTAGGTATGAAGATCGTGAAGAGAGTTAATGAGGCAAAAGAGGTGTGCAAGGAGCATGGCTTGTGGAAATCCATTCGGCCTACCACTCTGGGAACACAATCACAGAATCACAGGCGTGTATGTTTGTTTGTACATGTACCTACCTATGTACAAATGTTTTGCCCCTCACGTAAAAATAGCAGCTTCCTTCTATCGCCAGGTAGACTGGCGTTATAAATATCTTGTCACACCAATTGATTTCGTAATTGCGTCAAGCTGAAGCTTAATTGGGCGGAAAATGATGACAGCCTGTAGGCGGCACCTTCCTGCACCATTTCTAGACAAGTCCCCAGTGGAGCGTATATCGCTTCGCAAAACAGTAAACCGAACCGAACGAGAAATAGAGTTCAAACTAGACTTCAACTATGACAGCTGCCGAAATTCTGACTGGATCGAATATGGTCGATTCACTTGAAGTTCACTGGTATGGATTTGTCTGGTGGCTAGTTATGATAATTCTGTGCCTCTGGTGGACCGATTATCTACCTAAAATAAAAATAAGTGAATGAATGAAATATTTAATTTTACACAGCGCCACCTAGCCCCAAACTAACCAAAGCTTGTATATCGGAAACGATGTTGGAACGATACAATACAACACCCAAACACAGAACAAACATCTATATTCATCACACTAATGTTTGTCCCGAGTGGAATCGAACCCACAACCTACAGCGCAGAAGGCAGAGCTACTACTTACCAACTGAAAAGTAAGGCTTGAGTAATTTGTAATCGGTAAACCTAAAACATCTCAATGGAAGATTACCAACAATTCCTAATAAACAAAACCACACAATAAAACTTCTCTACATAATAACAAAATATCTACGAAATAATAAATTGCACGCACCAAGTGTGACCCGATTCCTGACGATATTTTCGTAATACGGGATTTTTCTAGTGGGTGTATTTGGGTCAATTTCAGATCCCTTGCGGAGGTTTCCCTTCGTCATTCTATTTATAACCGCTAATGTCGGAAATCTGAATTGATGTTTTGCGAGAAACGTTCAGGTGAAGCAGGCGACGGCTATCATTACTCAGAAAGTATGCGAGATTGTATTCAAATCGAATTGGCTGATACAGTTTTCAAAACTGTGTGTTTCTTAATGATGTACATAATGTTAGTGGTAAGGAGGTATATTTTTTTTTATTCAATAGGAGCTTATAAAATATTAAACATTGTACATTTGTTCTTATTCTAAAATATACCTACTTATATGCTAACAAGTTGAAGGTGGAACTAATAAGGAGAATATAAATAAGTAGGTATCATACTCGTAGGTGATATTAGGTATAGAGGTCTTTGCAGCCCGTAAAAAGTGACTCTATGTGGATTGGTAGCCGCAATGTTGATGTTTCTGCTTTAAACTATGTACCTAAAAAACCTAAAATGTGCAGGTACCTAATCCGATACCTATAACCTTTAACAACATGCACGGGGGATGTATTTGAACATAGGGAGGGTTGAGACCGAAGCCGCCACGACTTATGATTCATAATTCATTTATTGTTCGTTATTTGTTACACCTAAGTAACTGGTGGTATTAGGTATTAAAAAAACAGTAGATAATCACAATACCTGAGTAGGTTTACTCCTGTGACTGAGATGGATAGAAGGATATTGGTTCCTCTTGTGTACCATGGATAAAGAATATTAAACATTGTTTTTATCATTCTTAGCCAATATTGGAATGGAATGGAAGCATATGAACTTCTCCGTAGTTTATTAAAAAAAATACTACGTAGGTACATCTTAATCCTACAGTTGTCTTCTGAAAAAACTGGCCTAGTGTGGACACTCACACCGAGGGTTCTGGGTATTGAGCCCTAAAAATAGAAGCTATATTAAGCTACAAAGATATATATTCAAATTAAGTAATCAAACATAGGAATCACGTCGCAGTTAGTGACG
Source organism: Venusia cambrica (assembly GCA_951394065.1). Lineage (NCBI taxonomy): Eukaryota > Metazoa > Arthropoda > Insecta > Lepidoptera > Geometridae > Venusia > Venusia cambrica. The sequence goes on from OX596056.1 coordinate 1,432,228, forward strand.
CTCCTCTGTGTTTTGCATGATTTAACGCCGCGCAGGAGCTATCTTTATTGTTACCATGCTTGTGTAAATATTATACTAGCCGAGAATACATGGAGTAGTCGCTAAGTGTAAGAAATACACTCTTAGACTATAAGCAACACTTTCGCGTTCAAGTAGAGGTTAAAAAGGTCAACCCCCCTGTCTCACCCCACACTCCAGCCGATAAGTTTCCGAAATTGCGCACGCTGTTGATCTCGTGCTTGTACCAATATTTAAAGATCGAGCTCAGGTGGTAAGTTTACAGTATGATATATCATACTGTAAACTTACCACCTGAGCTACTAGATCAAAAGCTTTTGACAAGTCAAGGAAGCAGGCTTAGGTATACCGGAGTCCCACGATCTTTGTGTATCTGACAGTAGCTAGCGATATAGGTTTGTTGGTAAAGAATATTACAGACAAATTGGCTTGACGTTACGTTATGACGAAGTTTATACCTACCTATATTAAAATCACAGAGGAGCAAATTGTCTTTGATGATTAAATTTTGCCATCGGGTTCGTTATTTCAACTTTCAACTAAAAAGTGGATTTCGTTGTCTTTTTCTTTCCTTAACTTTGTGGTAAGAAGCTCAAGAGGCTGACCTTGTTGAATTAATGACAGCCTTAAGTTTATAAAAACACAACGGCTGCTGATAAAAAAATAAAAGATGACGCTTTTTTAATATTAAAGTTTGCAAACAAAACTTTAATATGAAACACGCGTCATTTCAAAGTAACAAATAGTCTCTACGTATTTCTCTGTGCATCTCCTTAGTTCAACCTATAATTTCGGTTAGCGCTCACTTTACATCACTCGTATAGTGGTAACGATAGACAGGACATTAATTCGAGCTGTAAAGCTTATCCCATTTCCCACTAGAGATGTAGCCGATTATTGTTTGACCGACTCGGGCGGTTCCAATCTTTCTTTATAAATTCATGTTATTTTCTTGCATTCAATCTATGTAGATTTCTTGCCCTATCTTAGTGTAGTTTACGTAACTTATGGGCTGATTTTGTTTTTGTTTCGTATTACGTAGTTGTCCTTATATATATATGTAGAAAATTCATAATAGTAGGTACATCGGTATCCATAAAAGCACAACTTAGCAAAGTAAACGTGAAACATCTACAGCTTTGAAGATGGTCTTCATCAGGAGTGCATTCGTGATGGGCGTTGATGATGACGACAAAGATGATGATGGTAAGCGTCACTGTTTTATTTTTGATGTTCAAAATCTAATATCGTTTATTCAGTAAGATTTTTTAGTATCAGTTTGAATCGACGAATCTACCGCCTGTTCGGAATCGCTACTAGCACACAAGGGCAAGAAACTCGGGCTAGTAAATTTTTTGAAGATCTTCTAAATATTTTATTTTTATGTAGGTACATTAAGTAAGAGTAGTAGAGCTCCTTGTGAAAGGGCTCGTCCGGGGGTCCCCCGGTAGTATTCGACCACCATACTATTACAAACATACTATTTCAGTCACTAAGCAGCATTGCTGTTCCGGTTGAAGGCTATGGTTGCCGGTGATATTACGGCATAACACCTTTATGACTTCAGCTGACGGGCGCAATGCAGTGCCGTGTAGGCTATGTTCTTTGTGGATGTGCCCTACGCAGTAAAGCATTATTATAAGCAAGAGATGCACTTAACATCAAGGTGGTACTTGCTTGTTCCGTCTCCTAGTTGTATAAAAAATCTACACTTTAGTAGGCAGTTAGATACTAATCACCATTTACTTAGCTGCCAACTGGTATAGCAACATCCGTCCACGTATTCTCATCAAAGATAAAGGCACTTATTTTGTAGCAGGCTCTTTTTGTTCTTCACATACATGAATTTACGAATAGAAAGTTTGGCGGTGATTTGAGGAAGGATATAATCGTGCACAGTTTCCTAAAAGAATATGATTAACTTTTCCTAAGCGAAACCTAGGTAGGTATATCAAGTTTATTTTCATTTCTAGTATTAACATTGTGTAGGTACAAACTAAGGTAAAAGAAGTGAGTTTACTAAACTTATAAATGTTCTTGTGATCAACGTGCATTAGATTTTCATAAACGTATTGAGAGCCGACTGACAATACCTATCTGTATAAAACCGCCAGAGAGTCACGAGTTTTCATTATATAAATTGCCCGTAGGTACAGCTCTCTTCTGCTGAATAAAATTACTTCCAATATCTGCTGCATTTCCCCATTGTTATAGTGCACAATGTATCTTTTGCTCGCGGCTTTGCCCGCGTGCTTATTAGGGTTTCGTAGCCAAAGCCTCCCTGTCCGTACGTCCATCTGTCTGTCAGGTGCAACGTATCTCAAGCCGCTGTATCGGAGCTGTGTCGCTGTATGTAGCCCGGAATTCTCGGTGTGCGTTTTCTCACTTGGCCGTGTCTAGACTCATTGCGATAGTACCTAGTCATGTTCTAAAAGTATTTTTCGTCAACACTTGTCATGTTTTTTCTGTATAGTTTAGAAGAAAGCTTGATTTCAAAGTATAGATAGATAAAATGAGTTCAAAACTGATTCATATACACGTTTCAATGTTGTGTTAAGCAAATTTCTAGCTTCCGTAACAACCTGTTTACTTATGGGAGAACAGAACTTGTGTCTATTTACTTTCCGCTTTATTTGGATGCCGTGTGTCGTATCGTATATCGTATCGTATGTATCGCATCGCAACGCCCTCCTTATTGCTTTTGTCGTCGTGTGACTGTGTCAATATTGGATCTCCGTCTGTTGTTCACACCTTTTCAAGGCAATTGTTATCATGTTGTATACCCAGGAGTTGGAAAAATACCTACACTTTACCTCGCTACAACTCTGTTCTTCAAGATTTTTCAAGATAAGTCTTAAGTCATAACATTTTTATTTCTAGATTGATGGTAGGTACACAATATAGTAGATCTTATAACTTGGGCTAGATTTATATTTTCCTACACGATCGGGAAGTGCTTTGCCATCATCTCACCTGGTTTCAAGTTATTATAAGGCCGATGGTGGGCCTTTTGAAGCGAATATTCGATGAGGTAAATAAACCGGCCAAGTGTAAACGCACACTGCGGGTTCCGACCCATTTCAAGGCAAAAAAACGTTTATTTTATGGGGAAACCTTTTCTTTGTTCATTTCTGTTATATATCCATTAAACATTTTGTGTTTGGATTTTATATAAATGTATATTTGGGTGAGAGTGAGTTCTTTTTCAGGGCCACTGGGGCCAAGTCTGGGAGGAGTTACGTGCTCGATTTAAAAAATAATAAGTTCTGCATTCAAGAAAATCTATTTTTTTCTATAGTTTTTCTGGAAAAGTGAGTTTAAGAAAAAAAAATTGTTTAGCATTTTTGAGTTCTTTGTTTGATAAAAAAAACAATATTGTATGATGACTATGTGCCAAAAGTTGTTGAAACACTTTCAAAATAGAAAATTTATAAATTGAACTTTATGAATTTAGTATTAATTGTACGTATAGTCTGAAATGCGCAAGCTAAGCTATTAAATCCTCTTTTGCTGTTCGTGTAGAACTTTTGAAAGTCGGAACGTCTTCAAAAAGTCGAATATCGCCGAATGCGAAGATACAACTTTAGCGTTTGAAAACAGAATTACTCATAAATTTCAAAATTAGAATAAAGTTGGTTTTATGTCATGGAGCAAATTTCTGAATCATTAAATTTTCACAATTTTTTTCTACTGTGCAAAACTAGAGAATAAGCAATACTGAAAAATTTTAAGTTCTCAGAAAATATTTTTTAAATAATTATTTTCTATCTGCAACTATACGGTGGGTACGACACTATTCAAAATGTTCAGCCATTACGGTGTCCGTACCTTGTCATCAGCTACGTTACCAAGAAAAGCGAACGTTTTTTTAATCCGATGTCGATTAAATTAAAGTTTATCCCGAACAGAAAATGCAGCAAAAGAGGATTTAATAGCTTAGCTTACGCATAGTCTGAACGTGCAACCTTTACTAAATGCATAAAGATGAATTTATAAATTCTTATTTTGAAAGTGTTCCAACAACTTTGGGCACGTAGTCATCATACATTTTTTTTTATTATCTAATAAAAAACTCAAAAAGGCATTTTTTTTTTAAAAAACACTTTTCCGTAAAATTATAAAAAAATGTTTTTTTTAATGCAGAACTTATTTTTTTTCGAAAACGAGCACGTAACTACTAACATGACTTTTCGATAACTCACACGGTTTCAGACTTGGCCTCAGTGGCCCTGGAAAAAAACTCACCCTGTATAGGTAGGTCTTATTGTTCATAATATTATTATTATTATTCACAATTGGTGTCACAATTCTGTTTAATGCATTTATTAAAATATAACTACTTGTTTCCACCACTCTTAAAGTCTATTTGTACGCCGACGATATGAAAATTATAAAGCCTATTCATACTCCTCAAGACTCTACTGCACTACAGGAAGACCTTAACAGACTCTTCAACTGGTCCAAAGAGAATGGTATGCCCCTGAATGTTCCAAAGCGCTACCACATACACTTCTCAAGAAGCATCAAACCCGCTTCTATCTCTAAATTCTTTCTGGATGAACTGGAACTAGCAGCTGTAAATCAAGTACGCGATTTTGGTGTATTATTCGATAGAAATCTCAAATTCGACAAACATATATTGAATATTAGGTTAAGCGTCCAAAGTCGATTCCTCTATCACGATATTAATATTCATTTATTACACACAATATTAATTGGCCAAGAAGATGTCGAATTATTATAAAAGGTTAATACACTACAACTTTAACCTATTATCGAAACGCAGAAAAATGCTAGACCTCTTATTTTTAAACAAACGTTTAATGGCAAAATTGACTGCAACGAACTATAATAAGTCTCAAACCCATAAACGCTCCTTCAAGGCTTCCTAGAAAATAAGCTTTTAACCTTTTCACTACTCAACACAGCGGATCAAACCTAGGTAAGTACTCTACACTGCCAAGGCTCTTCAGAAACTATAATTCACTTTCAAAATCTGATGACATCGATATTACAGACTCATCGCCAAAATTCAAAGCACAACTTCAGAAATCACTTGGCATTCACAAATCAGGTGCACTTCCCTAGGCCGTTTTCGTTTTTACCGTCACACATTGAATAGGTATTATTTTTAATATATTGCTACATTTGATTATATTTTTATATTTAATATATTATTTTTACTTACCTCCATTTACCCTCTTAACTTAATTTAATTTATATCTACACTTTTAAATCCTAACTATAGTAGGTAGGGTAGGTACCTAATTTAAACATTCTGATCTTACAACTCTCACTCGTTGAAAGCATTAGTTTAATAAACCCTAGCATAGTACGGTTCCATATTTTAACATCACATAAAACGTTTTAATACTTGTGTTACATTTGTTTTTTGTTTTAGTGTATATACTTTTTTTAGCTTTAAAATTTTAATTTTAGTTGAGTTGATATTTGTACACGCCGTGGCGTCCTGTAAATAGAAAAACAAACTCTAAAAACCCTGTTTGTATTTTTTTGTTCTATTGGACGTCCTATTTTTAATAAATAAATCATAAAAAATGGGAAAAATATCAGCAAGTTATCAGTAACAAAATGTTTCTTACTATTTGCAAGTAAAGTCTTACTACACTCGTGAGCAAAAAAATCGACTCAGGCGACACACCTGCACTCGCAAGTCACTGTCAAAAAAACTGAACGCGAAAATACTTTTTCTTAATAATATCTTAAAGCTAAAAGATAGTTTTAGCTTCAAAATGATTTCTTGCTCGCACAATCCAACAATATGATGTGATCGGTAACCACCCTTTTTATGCTTGTTCACTATAGTGATAATTAAGGGTTACTAACCCATATACAAGGTTATCAACCTGACCCACCCTTATCAGTTAGCCGTCAAACTTCAACCGATACACATCTCCGTTATCAACAAGCAAGAATTCTACCTGAAAATGGACACAACAAGTGATGAAGCTGCTCAAGCGGTCACCCTATTGCGACAAGGCCAGAGTCAGCGTGAAGTGGCACGTGCGCTGAACATGAGCCAGTCTGCTGTTTCCAGAGTTTATCGTCGTTACCAAGAGACTGGTAACTTTAATCGAAGACGCGGTTCTGGAAGAAAAAAGTGCACATCGGAGAGAGATGACCGATTCATTGTCAGCACATCGCTGAGAAATTGGGCCCTCACTGGCGTTCAAGTCCAAAAAGAGCTCAGAGAAACGCGAGGAGTGGCTGTGAGTGGCTGGACAGTCAGAAGACGACTTAAGGCAGCTAACCTTGAGCCAAAAAGGCCAGCTACTGGCCCCAAATTAACCCCAGCCCACCGAGCAGCCCACCTACGATTTGCCAGAGAACACGTTGATTGGACGGACGAACAATGGAGCTTCATTCTCTTCTCGGATGAAAGCAGAGTGTGCTTACATGGTAGCGATAGAAGAGGACGAGTCTACAGAAGACCTGGAGAAAGATTCGCGCAGTGCTGCATCAAAGAAAATGTGGCTTTTGGAGGAGGTTCCTGGATGGTGTGGGCGGGCATTTGTATGGAGGCAAGAACAGAGTTGGTTTTTATTGAAACTGGCGGTCGAGTGGGAGAATTGACGGCGAACCGATACATCGAAGAGATTTTAGGGGATCACGTCGTTCCCTACGGCGGTTTCATCGGCGAAAACTTCATTTTAATGCACGATAATGCCCGTCCACATACTGCAGGTGCCGTCCGGCAGTATTTACAATAGGTCGAAATTGCCGCTATGGATTGGCCGGCGCGTAGCCCGGATTTAAATCCTATCGAGCATTTGTGGAATGAACTTAAAAGGAAAGTTCGGGCTAGAAATCCTGCACCAGCCATAAAATCGGACCTCCAAGCGGCTCTCGTTGAAGAATGGGATAGCATCGAACAAGATCGAGTAAAGAAGCTTATTCGATCTATGAAGAAGCGATTGGAAGCTGTTATTAGGGCCAGGGGAGGGAACACTAAATATTGATTAGTTAATTAAAATTAGTATTTTGACGAATTTAAGCTTGTATTTTCTTGACCGTTAATTATCACCTGTTTTTCATTGTTTAAGACTCCTTCTCATATAATATTTTTTCTTTACCAAAAAAAATTTTGAACAACAACGTAGACCACTCATTTTAAAAGCTAAAACTAACAGCTTTGATATGTTAAAATCAGAAATAGAATGAAAGCTTCAGATTTTTTGCTAGAGACTTTTAACCACGAGCGTGCGTCCTGAGTCGATTTTTTTGCTCACGAGTGTACATTTATAAGTAAATATAGTAAGAAATATTTTGTTACTGTAGTACCTATCTAGGTAGATATAACAAGCTGATAATTTTCCAAAGACAAAGTTTGTCTTTATAGAGCCTTTGCATACAGGTACTAACAATGTGCTGTCCTTATCGTGTTTTAAGTATCATTTACTCGCGTATATCAAATGTATCGTAGTGATAAGACTTCTATATTATAGATAGGTACGTATTTGGTGAAAGCGTAATAGTAAAAGAGAAGGATAGACCGATGACAAATTACTTAACCGCCTCTGTGTACAATATCTACACAGAGGCGGTTAAGTAATTTGTCGTGTATAAAATATCTGATTGAACTACAAATAAATTAGGTAATCTCTATATAAATTTTCGCACAAAAAAATCACGATCAGAATATATTGTTTTATTGGTATCTATGGTGTTTTTCATAGTTTTATTATTCCCGACGTTTTGGCTGGTTTCTCGGGCTAACTTTGTCACTTTTCCTAGATTCCTAGACGTGTCTTATTCTTGTGTCTTGTGCCTTTTTTAGACTTACGTTTCGTTTACCACTTATCATTTTATCATTATGCATCAACCAACAAAATATCAAATCTCTGAATATGAGTCTGATTATTTTATTTGAATTGCCGTATTTATTTAACATTGTCATTTAACAATTGTAAAGCCTTCACTTTGGTGTTGACGTCTCACGCAACTAGATGTCGCGACTACGCGACGAATTTGTGATAGGTAATACCTATATTTAGTTTAGTTCGACATTTCAGCGTTCTCATATTAAGTAAAGTATAGGACTCGTTAAATTATAGTGTTTTATATATATGAAGGACTCCCACCATAACTATTTCGGCCGCCAAGCAACATTGCTGTGTTTCGGTTTGAAGGGTATGGTTGCCGGTGAAATTACGGTCATGCTAAGCTTAACACGTTTATGTCTCAAGTTGACGGTCGCAATGCAGTGCCGCGTAGGTCATGTTCTTTGTTGATGCGACCTACGCAGTAAGGCTTTGTTATAGGCCAGAGATGCACTAAACATCAGGTTCATCAGGTGCTTGATAGTTTCGACTCCAAGTAGTGCCTACCTAAAAAAAAAAAGATTTTGACAAGTTTCAGTTTTATTATAAGTAAATATTAAACCTTAGATATTAGTTTCACACAGCGCCATCTAGCCCCAAACTAAGCATAGCTTGTAATATAGGAATAAGATAACGGATAGAATACATATAGGTAGGTATACTTTTTTTTCTGACTACATATTCTCCATACAACACATACAATCACAAAACAAACATCTACATTCATTACACAAATGTACAGCTCAGAAAGCAAAGATACCAACTGGGCTATGACTTTTTTTTTATACAACTAGGAGACGGGTCAAGCAAGTAGCTCACCTGGTGTTAAGTGCGTCTCTTGCCTATAACAAACTGCACTGAGAGCTTTATAATTGTGATAGACCTTCTTTGAACCTCATGTGAATGGGAAGCGATCATGTTTCCTTGATATAGCAAGTTGAAGTAGAAGACACTATTCTTGCTTTGAAGATAATACTCGTACATTTTGTAGTTTTCAGGAAAGACGATGCATGTTTTTTTTTTTTTTTATTATTGGCATAATTTTATATGATTAGCACCATGAAAACAACACAATTAAAATAGTTAGAGGTATATTAGCATTGTCAGAATCAGAACGTAATAGCCTAAATATTTTTTATCTAGAACATTATAATTCTGAAATGTTATCATTGCCTCAGCGTAGCACTGCGTGAGAAATTGGGCTGATACAGCTATTTGCCAAGGCTTTGCTCGACTTGCTAAATAACTGACATGTCAGTAAATATCCTCGTGCTAGTCAGTCTATCCGCGACTTGCGTCTACGCACGGTCAACTTATTGTAAAAATAATCTATCGTTATAGGTTTTTATATGTTGAAATACAATGTTTATGTGATTAATGATTAGGCATGTTTCGATGGTACCCACAGACCAGTTATACTGTAAGTAAGCAGTTACTATTACAATGCATGGTGCTATTCTGTCTTTAAAAAAACATTTTCTATCTCTGACTTCCGTCCGCATTCGGTAGATATCTATTTTTGTTTTGAATTGAGTCGGCTCTTGACCTTAGAATCTTGCACAGGCAATCAAGGATAAGATCTACGTCTACGAAGCTTGAATACCCCAAGGATCTTGAAGGCATTCAAAAAAGATTTCTCTGACTCCATTTCCAGAAAATCTAAAACACAGACCTTCTGCTGTATACTGTGTTTATTTGCTGTACAAAGTGTCAAGGCCTAATTGGGCGTATTTATTGATTGGCGAACATTTTTGGTACAAACTAGAGTCAACTTTGGATTTTTTTCTATCGAATAAATTTAATGTAATCGTGTTTTCGAAACACAAGCGTTCTAGCATCAATCCTGAACTATAACATATATTTATTTCAAAGTAAATACTACAGTATTGTGGAAGATATGATCGCTGAAGCTAAGCCATTTCACATATCATAGACTCAAAAAATGTCCATCCAAACAAACTTATTTTGTATAAAGATATAATTAAGTATTTCGGTTTATAATGTACCTTGTAAATGTTATTTAAATTAACTAGTCCTAGTTTCAAGCCTTACTTAGTCCTTGTGTGTTAGTCGCGATTCCGATCAGGCGGTAGTTTTGAGGATTCAAAACTATGCTTAGTTTGGGGCTAGATGGTGCTGCGTGATATTCATGTCCTTTAAAAAAGAAGATCCTAAGAGATCTTACTAAATAAACGTTTTTTTTATTTTTTTCCGAATCGATACCTATTATTAGTAAGAGTAGGATTAGCTATAGAAGTGGCTATGAATCTGTACCAAATATATGCCCTTGCACTCCGCCATGAGTGCGAGGGCATATATTTAGTACAAATTCATGGTATTGAGATAAATTTTAAACACACTGTAAAAAGGAGAAGGTCCATAAAAATAATGCTTCAGGCCTGCCTATGCAATTTTGAAAAATATATGATATGATCGATTATTCATCCTGCATTATTTTGTAGGTACCTAATGAAGTGTATTGAGGTTTCTGGGACTGGTTGCCCTTAACTGCGTATGATATACTTACATAGATCACCAACAGGCTTGGTTGAAGGTGAAACGCGTCGTTTAAATTACTTTATAAAGTTTCTATAACATTATCAGTTGCTAGGTACTAATAAAATGAGTTGAAAGTTAAAAAAATAAAACACGACTGTCGCGTGTAAAAAAACCGTCATGATTTTACGAAAAAACGGCCATACCTTTCATTATTATATTCCATTATTCATAATTTTATACTTACCTTTCCGTTGATTTACATTGTTGAAATAATTTTTTTTTGCTATCCTCCTTTAATTTTTGATTCGCTACCCTCATTCTAAAGTTATATAATTATCCTATGTCACTCCCACAATAATAATTGACCGAGCGAGCGAAGCGTCTATGTTTCGACACGTGCCAAAAATGATTTTGTCCGCTGTCTGTCGGTTTGTTCTCGTTTACAGGTCGCATTTTTCACTCGATTTTGATGAAAATTGGTACACATGTTCCTTGATTTATTAATTTTTTTTAGTCGATTGCGATTTTTGATCGGGGGGAAAAAGGGAGAAATTTGCTTAGCGGTATTTATCACCGGATTTGAATTAAATTTAAAAGACACACTAAGCATTTAATTTTACACAAGATGTTGTGAAAGAAAAGGGGTAGAGGAGGGAGAAAAGGGCGAAGTTTGCTGTAGGATTATACTTTTTTTTCGGAAAATTTATACCTACGTATACCAATCAGATTACGCAGTCCTTTGCGAGACGAACTCGTAGACATCAGATTTCACCTCCTAGGATCAGGGGAACACGAGTAATCACTAAAGCATACCTCATTTGCTCAAAAGTCTAAAAGGTAAAGTGAAAGAGGAAAGCATTGTTTATTGCATGGTTATAAGGGCTCGCGAGGTCTACTGTTCCAACAGAACCACTAAATCATACAAGAAAACGACACATCACACGTCAAAATCCATAAGCCGGTTCGGCTACAGAGAATGAAATACACATTTATGCATACATACATTCGAAAAACATAAACCTCCTTCCGAGGCAGTTGGTTAAACGTTTCTTGTTCAAGTTTATAATCTATTTGGATAAATGATAAAAAAATACACTTGTACTAAACTACCAATCACGAAGCACTAAATGACGTTTCCACGATCCCGCCGCCGCCGCGCCGTGGCAATTTATAAGCTGACCATTATGGATTCTATCCTACAGACAATTTTAATACTAGGTTTCCTCTTTTACCTCTATGGCTTCTGTAAAACCCTCACGTGTGTTTATCATAGAGAACCCAACGAATAAAGTTATGAGTTGTCTCGTCTATGAGACGTGAATGTATAAAATAAAGCCTGGATAAAGATTCCTATAGCCACCAATTCCGCATTATTATCAAAGGGTGATCACCCACGACTACTTTTCGACGCGGCATCTATGAGGAGTTGGTAGCTAGGTGACAGTCAGAAAATCTTAATCAAACTCATAAAATGTAATAAAACAAACCAAGCATGTTTTGCAGTATAATGCATGCTCATATTTGCCAAGAAACAATAGTGACTTCGTCAAACGCAATCTTAACTTAGCGTATCACCATTACAAATAAATAAAACCTCCATTTAGATAGCGTCTACTATCTTTATTATTTCTCAAATTAATTATTTACATTTGTTCTTTCCTCTGCAGTTGAACGAACCAATTATTGATAAACACTGAAGGTCGACGGAGGTGATTGTGGGATGTGCAGAATGTCTTAAGACAAAAATAATTGTATGTGGTTGGTTCTCTTTGTTTCTGGATTTATTAACAGACTTCAAAAAAGGAGGAAGCTCTCAATTCTATGGTAGCTTTTATATATTAGAAACATATAAAGAAAGAAGCTTTTATATGTTCCCCGATTACTCGAAGATACCTGGACTCATTTGGAAAACTATTTTTTTATTTGAAAGTGTATTTCACAGGTGGTCTCATCATCATCAGGTTAAGATCTGATGCTGGGATGACTTTGGTTCCTGGTGAAATCGAGGGAACTTTTCAAATATTATAAGCGCAACTTGAAGCGATTTGGGTATTTTTACTGTCCGTCCATCTATCATCAAAATAATTGGAACAATTACGTCATCCAGGTAAAAAGTTCATATTCTTCATTGAAGTCGGGTTTCTCTTAAGTTTTTAAAACGTTATTATAGATAATGAGATTATACATCTTCAGGTCGCAGTAACAGTCTTTCGGTTTTGTACTTATTCACATCGAAGTTTCTCAAAATAGGGACAATGAATGTGGCTTAATTTTCTGTTTGAGGGCGTATAAGTTTGAGGCCCTAGTGTGTTCGCCTGACTATGTGTCTATATGCTTCGATTTCAATATAGTTGTCGCCATAATAACAATTTTTATATTGTTGTGTTCCGGCATTTAGAGGTAAGATAGCCAGTCAGTTTGTTGAGGATTTCGGGTGAAGTGCGCTTCCACCTTCGGCCTTATCAAAACTTGTAAAATCAGATGAGATGAAGGCCAGGCACGTCTCCGTAGTTAAAAAAAAAACTGTTTACTTTTACTATAATTATGATAATTCTGTAGGGTGCCGTTTCCATGTTCTGATTCTGATGATATGAATATGCTCTGACGGAACTGCAGTTTCAGCTTTAGGGAATAAATTGCAATACTCATTAGCCATTACTTATTTTATTGATTGATTGACTGATCAAAAGCCAAGCCAGACCACGCAGTTGGTATAGGAGCTTTGCTCAAACATTCGTGGTTTATTTAAGCTATATAGTATATAATTATTTTTTGTGTGTTTAATACTTTTTTTTTATTGTACCTCGGGAAAGCTCTTGGCCTTCTTACTAGTGGCTCTGTGAGCTGTAGACCTTGCGAGTCTGTCTTTGCATAGCACAAAACTGAATGATTGTTCACCCTAAAACATTAAGCTGAGCTTTTTAAACAGGCGTTACCGACTTTCTCTCAAAAGCTTGTTCAATCCATTAATATTTACATTCGTTGATGGGCGAGCGCGACCTGACCCTATCCAATCTTCTTCATTTAGGTTTTATTTCCTTAAATACCAGTAAGGTATATTTGCAAGTAGGTACGCTACACCTGCCGCAGTATTGTGGAAGATATGATCGCTGGAGCTAAGCCATTTCACATATCATAGACTCTTAAGTATTCCTTTGAGTTACATTTTGTGGTTTTTGTAAATTATAGCTTTAAAACACATCGTGGATTCATAATTGTTAAATTCGCCACTGTCTGCAGGCTACATGTATCTAATAACAACAATATTTTTGAAATTCAATGTTGTTTTTAGGTACCGAACCACCTTAATGTATGTATCATCATCATTACAGCCCCCATGCGCCCACTGCTGAACATAGGCATCCCCCATCGATACCACAAATACCCCGCATCGATTCCCCGCAACCGCCACAATGTCATCGGTCTATAAGTCCATCCATTCTCCCCACACTCCGTATTGCGTTTGTTTAATCGTGGTCGCCATGCGAAAACCTGTACTCCCCAGCGGTTATTGGTTCTTCGAGCTATGGGTCCAAATTGATGTCACACAAAATAAGAGTTTTTTTTTATTATAAGATTTTCAACCCCGATCCTTTGAAGTTTATTGGATGAAAAAGCGTAACAAAAAAGTATTAGGGTATTTTTTTTTAAAAGAAATCCATAATAACATTACAATGTGGAAAGCTGGAGGAGCTTAAATTTAAGCTAAAGGTCTCTTTATCGATTCTAATTATTAAAAATAAATAAATATGTGATGTAACAAAAAATGATCAATAATGAAGGTTTTCGGAAATGTTTCCTTAATGTGTGCTAATAAACGTTGCTTCATGCCAAATTACAATATTCTAGGTCGACTCGAAATATCCTTTAAGGCTTTGATTCCCTTGCGAGTAGTTGCGAGTTTGAAAATATGAGGCTTAAATTGATTTTTTATTGTTTCTTTTGATTGCGTTAACAAAGAAACTTGATTTTGTTACAGCTTAAAGGTATTATAGACTTGAATATCTTATATGCATTTCAATACAATACCACTACGCGTTCACTAGCAAAGGCGTTTAAAATCATCAAAAATATTTTTATTAAAGGATGTTACTAAAAATGTTTGATTTTCGCAATGTTTCCTTTATCTTTGCTATAAGACGTTGATTCGTACCAAATTTCAAGATTCTGAGTTCACGGGAAGTAGCCTGTAAGTCTTGATTCCCTTGCGAGTGTCGAAAATTTGCGGCATAAACGGCTGCATCTTTTGATTTCGTTGGCTTAGAAGTTTGATTTTTTCATAGCTCCAAGGGACAGTAGACCTGAGTATTTAATATGAATTTCAGCTTGATATCGCGTTCCTGATAAAAAGGGTCTTGACAGACAGACGGACAACAATGTGATCTTATAATGGTTCCATCTTTTCCTTCCATCGTTTCATATTTTCCTTTTGAGGTACGGAACCCTAATAAACGTAGCTCTGCCTTCTTCGTTGCTTGCCTTGTAGGTAGTGAGCTGGATTCTAACTTGACAGTTATGGATTGCTAACGAAGGCACATTATATTTGTAGTTGAACTAATAATAGCTAATAATAATTACGTTTTAAAAACTAAAAATAAAACCGACTTCAATGAAGAATATGATACAGTTTTGTTTATCTGGATGATTTTTTTTCCAATTATTATGATATAAAATATTTATAATATCATATATTATAATAAATTTATAATATTATATTATAATATGATATATATAAAAAATCATTAAAACAGATGGACGGACAGACAGACAGACAGACGCGTGATCCTATATTATATAGGGTCCGTTTTTTCCTAGCTTTTGAGATAATATAACCAAATAAATTTCTAAACCGGTTTAGGCGTCTTCAAATAAAGATGTAACATATATTTCAACAAATCCTAGGTTTGCTAAAATTAAGTAAGTCGGCCGGGGGCTCGTCAACTTAGCAGGAACACCGAATTTCCTATAGATGCCTCGTGTAGGGGCGGATTACGTGTCGTTTGATTGAAAGGAACCTGTTGTGTTACTATATATATTTCTGTTTTTATATAGGCACGGATCTCTGCTGAGTGACAATCGTTTCACCTGGTTTCAAGTGAAGGTCAAAGGTGAAAGCGCACTTCATGCACCCGGAATGTCTGAACCGGCTATCTTCCCTCTAAATGCCGGCTCACAACAATTTACCATTTTTGCTATAGCGACTGACAATCTTTAGAATAGAATACTCGTAGTAGATAATAGTATCCAAGAGTAATAGAAGCCCCTAGTAAAAGGGCTCGTCCGGAGAATTACTACCACCATACTTATTTCAGCCGCCAAGCAGCATTGCTGTGTTTCGGTTAGAAGGGTATGGTTGCCGGTGAAATTACGGGTACGTGAGGCTTAACACCTTTATGCCTCAAGTTGACGGGCGCAATGCAGTGCCGTGTAGGCTATGTTCTTTGTGGATGTGACCTATGCATTGAGGCTTTGTCATAGGCAAGAGTACACTTACGTTGAGTTACTTAAGAATCCTCAGACTGTTGAGGATTCCAGGTGGAGTGCGCCTCCACTTTCAGCCTTATTTTAACTTGTAACCAGGTGAGATGAAAGCCAAGCGCTGATGATCGTGAGTCTATTTTATAGTAACACCTAAGTTGATTATCTATATTCTATATCCGAACACCAAGGACGTTGCCTGATCTTTATTTGGCAAAATGGAATTTAAAAATAGTGTACCATCATCGCAATAACATGTTTATACGATTAGCTAGTCCCTGTCAATAGATCTAGAAGATTGGTGCTAACATGAATCGTCACAATGCCTTTGTAACAATATTGTGTTTGAAACTTAGCCTAAATAAATTTCTATACAAACAAATCTGCTTCCGAGGTGATAATGAATGTCTAGAGAACGCTACGTTTTTTATTTTTAATCTTCATTCGGATATGTCAAGACGTTGTCGCTCGTCGTTTCAATTCTTTTGCGTTTGGTCAGAATAAATATCTCGAAGTACTTACAAACCAGACAACCTATAACCGGCTTATATAAAAAAAACTCACTTATTTTCGTAAAAATATGTTTTCGTCTCATAGGAATAGTGATATTTTAGAGCTTGTGCTCTGCATGTCAAAATATTTGAATCGTGTGTTTCTTTGTTTTTTCTTAGTAAACGGTCGCGTACCTAGTTTTTGGGAGATTTGTTGAAAATCATTACGCGGATGTGTTTCGTGATGTGCATACTCGTTGGTGTACACTGATCAACTAGTCTATTTATAATGTGAACGATAGTAGCTACTATTTCCGATAATGACCCTACATGTTATTGCTTTCTGTCGATCGAAGTAATCTCAAAGACTTTATTGCAGTTCAGTATCGTTTACAAGCTAAAGCTGGCGGGGTGTATGTAGTTATAGTGCGTACTTACGTGAGTTTTTTTGAGGAGAAAATACGTAGTGCCCTGGATAGAATGGAGTTTCAGTACTATGCGAATTACGAACGCCCTTTGCGGAGGGTGCAGGACCAGCCGTGGTGGGACGAGGAAGATACACTTTCTGACCGGAGACGTATCAATGGTAAGCGAATGTCCGCACAAGAATCATCGGATTTTATATTTCACTAATGTTTCATTAAAACAAAACACTTTTTTTAATTGAACGTCGGGGAAACACTTGGCCTTGATATTACGTTTCAAGTTATGATAAGGCCGAATGAGGAAGCGAACTTCACCCGAAAACCTCGACAGACTAATGAACTTGCTGTCTCACCTCTAAATGCCGCAGCAGTAACACATCTGTTTACAATTGTTGTTATGGAGACAGACTCAGATAAGTTGGTGGTCGCCAGGAGGACTTCAAACAAGTCCACCAACCAAACCAACCACTAGTTTAGGGATCAAATAAAATAATAATCAATAAATTAATGTAACAGGACATTTATTTCACACAGCGCCTTCTAAGCCCAAACTGAGCAAAGCTTGTAATATGGGAACTAGATTAAAGATATAATACTCTAAATTCCTTTTTTTTTTTGTAAATACATATCTACTTATCATACAATAGAACACCCAAACACAGAACAAACATCTTAATTCATCACACAAATGTTTGTCCTGGGTGGGAATCGAACCCACAACCTACAGCGCAGAAGGCAGAGCTACTACCAACGGAGCTGTGACTGTGACCGGTGGGCGAAACCACAGAAACGGTCAAAATTTGCTCGAAGTAGGGAAGTAGCCGTTATTGTATGTATTTTTTCTCTGAATGGTATACTTTTCGGAGGTTATAAGCCCTCCCGTTTTTGAGTTATCTGACCGTACTCACTACCAGGTAACCACTGATTATGGTTCCTGCTGTTCCGGTCATGTGTCATGTTACATATTTGAAACTAGGTTTCGCTGAAGGCCTTGTCGAAAAGTATTTTCTTGATAACGTTATTGGATGATTTCTTTCGGAATTCGCTTGTTACAAATGCGTACATGAGTTTTGTTCGTGTTCAGTTTCTGCGTGGAGTCGTTAATGTTGATTAGCTTCCATCAACGATAGCTATTGCTGAATCATTAGGCGTTCGGACATAAAGTATATTCAAATCTATAACAACCTTTGCGAAATGCAAAAGTACGCTATGTTCAAAATTT
The DNA here is from genome assembly GCA_951394065.1 of Venusia cambrica. Classification (NCBI taxonomy): domain Eukaryota; kingdom Metazoa; phylum Arthropoda; class Insecta; order Lepidoptera; family Geometridae; genus Venusia; species Venusia cambrica. Next base: position 1,450,202 of record OX596056.1, read on the forward strand.
TTTGCTCGTCATACATTTTTGTATTTAATTTTGAAATAAGTAAATTTTAAAACAGTTTTTTCCATTTACAGGACACTACAGCATGTAAAAAGATCTAGCTGAAATAAAAGTAGAATGCTAAAATTTACTAAATATATGAACACAAACAAATTAAACTTAAGATTTAAAAAAAAATGTGAGACAATACACTATGGAACATTCCAAGTATGTAGTTCATTAAAATAATATGCTTCTAATAAACAAGTGTTGCGAGTTTTGAGTTTGTAAATTACTACCATAGTTAGGGTTTAGATATAAATATATCTACATTAAATAACGTAAAGTGAGTTAAAGTAGAAAAATGATCTCTCTAAGGTAAAAACGAAAGAAAAAAGGAAGTTAAATTTTATAGGCACCACAAGTGATTTCAGAAGTAGTACTTTGAATTTCGGCGACGAGTCTGTAATATCGATTTCATCATTTATTGAAAGATAATTATAATTCCCCATGATCATGATGATCCACACATTCTCCTGATTTTTACGAATGCTATTTTCAGCCCTATCAAAATATAAAAGAGAAATAAATTTGTGTTTGCAAACACAATAGTTACCCATAATATTTATATTGTATCAAAGTGAGTGGTAAATAATATTCTCTCAGATGATAATTATTTATGTGTGATCAGGTTTATTTTATTTTTATAGCGGATGGTCCATACATGGATGATGGGACGCAAGACTAACTAGCAAACTTTTTCTGTCAACTACCTTAAGTTCTGGTTAACTTCATAATTCCAGCTGGCCCTCCGCCGAACATCTCTCCAGTCGATGCCACAAAGTTTTTACATATTTGCATAATTTTCATCAACCATATGCAGTCCACTGTTGGACGTAGGTACTAGATGACGACAGGGTGTAGGTCTTCTAGGTAGGCGGTCCCAAGTTGCCTGTAATTACCACGCTGGGCATAAGATTTCGCGAGGCACATCTTGTTGCGATATAATACTACATTACAGTTTAGTTACACTACAGTACAGGCAGATAATTTCTCAAATTTTATTCAGGAAGGTATAGACCTTCCATATATTGTTCCGGCATTTAGAAAGAAAGAAAAAAAATCATTTAATTGACACAGGCACAAAACAAGGCACAGACACAGACGACAGAAAAAAAAAATACTAAACACTACAACTAAGTATCAAATATAACTAAAGCTAACAAATACTAAATAGAATAACTAACCTATAACCATATCGACTAACACATGTGTCATTTATAGTCTGTGCTAGGTGAAGCACTTAGGTATGTCAATTTAGAAGTAAGATAGCCAGTTCCTCGGACTGCTGAGGATTCCGGGTGAAGTGCGCCTTCACCTGCCTTATTTTAACTTGTAACCAGGTGAGATGAAGGCCAAGTGCTTCCCCGTCGTAAAATAAAAAAAAAAGCCGCCATCGACCGGGCGTCATACCCTCATTACTTACTGCAGTATATACCTACCATGTGCATGCTAGGTTGACAATAATAGCATAGGTGTTAGTTGCGAGCATGGCAATGGCGAGTGATAACCGTTACAAGAGTTATCTTCCAGCAAACCTTTAGGAGAAAGTGAGAAATTGTTACGTCCCTTGCATTATTTATTTTAACTTTTAACCATTGTTTCCGTCATTAAATGACCATGGCATTATGAGGCAGTGTACTGCGACAGCATGTTCAAACAGTAAAGGTATTCACCGTCATTATTGTTATCAGATGGCATTGCATGAATGTTCCTGTGTCAGTCGGTTATCAGGCGCTTACGGCAATAAATTATAATCACGCTGTTGAGTCGGATATAAGCTTTATTGCATTTTGTTTTATGATTTCGTTCCACTTATCTAGATTGATGCTTCGCCTCAATAGAATACGTAGGTACTTACTTCTTTATTGACTAGTTGACACTTGTAATCTCTGTAGGTAATTTTTGGACGACGGGAAGCGCTTGGTCTCACCTGGTGCACTGAGGACTGGATTTTCAATCCATTACCAGTAAACTTCAATTCAATTACCAGCGTCAATCAAACCCAGACATAATTTGTCAAACATATAGAAAGTGACAGATGAAGCCTAGGCTTCAAGTCAGTCAGTGAGCAGCAAGACTATATTTCCTGAGGATGCCTCGTGTAGAGGCGAAACAAGTGTCGATTTGATTTTTTCAGAGAGACTTGGCGGATTTATTACTAAATATTTTTTCTGTTTTCAGATTTTATATTTAAATATGGATTTCCGCAAAATAACGCCTAAATCAATTAGCTAGGAAATATATTTACTATTTTCTAAGCTGATTTTCTTAATAACACTATACCTTTACCTAACTGTATGTAACTGTATAGTGTATCTACTTACCTACCTATTTAAGTAGTTTATGTGGGTTGAATAAATGTGTCATTCTTTCTTTATTTCTTAATAAATCAATGTGCAGTAATTTTTGAGCTACAATAATTCTTAAGAATAGTTAGATAGATATACTTATGTAAAGTAAATAAGTATAGGTAATTGTGTATTTAATTCAGTAGTGTGTATCAATATTGCTTATAATTAAATATTCATTAAGTGAAATGTAATATCGTGGGTGTCGTGGGGAGTCGATGGATGGAGGCGGGTATTTGTATATATGTGATAATGATTTTCAAACCATTTATAATATTTTTGTTTCTTTAGAATAATGCTTTGGACGCGAAAGACTGTCTGTAACTGTTATCCTTAAAGAGCATTGTCCTGCGTTTAGCCGACTGCTCCGTTCGTATGAGGATAGTGTTAATTGGCGAGTTGGTACATGTCTGTCTAGACAGGAAAGGCTGGATCGATTCGATGCCGGGCTCGAATTAGAAAATCCACCCCAACGCGAGTTTTCAATTTTCCGTTATAATCGGGGATATTAGACCCAACGAGGCTGCAGAAATGGTAGAGCTAATGATTCCCATTTCAAAATACTTATAAGCACAGCCACGTCATGAGAACTTGGCATTAGCTAGAATTAATGAGAATGGATGTCGTAAAAGCCGAAAGGGATCTCACCAGAAGAAGGCAGCAAACAGAATGTAGTAAAAAAATCGGCGAAAAGAAATACCCCATAGGTACCTAGCCTTCCACTGCGTTTCACTTCATGTGCCTGCAAATCAGCAATAGGTACTCATGAAAGGACATATTTACATACCAACCAAAGAGGTCAATGACTTTGTCACATGAGGCCAACGGCTCAACCAATGCCAACTACAAATCAGACTTACAATTCATTTATACAAATTGTAGAAATATAAGGAACACTTCGTTTCGTCAACATATTTAGTTACAAAAGTAAAACAAAACAAAATTAGGGTGTTTCCCTACTTTACAAAAACAATAGCTGTAAATAGGCCTTGTCGCAACAAATGAAAAAACAGTGTAATTTAAAATACGTACAAAGATATTTTCCTATAAAAGGGGCTTTGTCAAGCTATAAAATAAATGAATGCTATTCATTCCTTATTTTGATTCGAAAAACGGGTATTTATCGCGTATTTTACATAAGTATATTAATAAGGCCAAGCGCTTCCCCGTCGTACAATAAAAAAACACCTCAAAAAGTCTCGTATCAAACTGTGTTCTAATAACGAAAAAGAAAAAAAGTATAATCATTCCATGCTTGGGTGTCAATTATAATATTAATCGTTGATGTCGCAGTACCTATGCCTTTTTTTCATTCACTGTTGGTTACATTCTGACGCGATTTTACCTATCTATATCGACACAGGGGACCTATAGTATACACAATAAAGCTATTTAGGTCAGTTCGTGCCATGACCCCACACAAATAGGGATCCCTGTAAGGGTCACAATGATTCTTTGTCGTAAACGGCGAAGGGAAAAACAAAGGGTGAACGAAAGCATTATTTCCCTATTCCTTTTGAAACATAGAAAGGGGTACAGTGCGACTGCAATAAAATTCTATATTCTTGTGCAAGTGAAGGTTCAGCTCAGGTATCTGAGCTACACTCTCAAGTAAACGTATACTCCATTGAACTGCGCTGTAGATAGTTACGTTTATTCTATATTAGCTTATGCCCGCGACTTCGCTCGCCCGATAATTGGATAAGAACTAGCCTAATATTCCACAGGATACACTCTAAGGATCTAGGATCTAATTGCCAAATTTCACCATATCACAGATAACTTTCCTTTGAAGAAACATAAGAGTTACTTTCGAATTTATAATATTGGTATGGGATTTTTGCCATTATATATGATAATTAGTATGGTTTTCATAAGGCTAATTTAGTCACGGCAACGGCACAACATAGCGGATTTTTCACGATATTCAAATTAAGCGTGGCAAAGAAAAATTACGAAAATACCTTTATGTGTATCACCTCTATCTCTCTCAAAGGTTGGTGGTAGAAAACTCTTTAAGGGTTCAGCTCGCATCTGTACATATGTTTTCCTATGGCATGTTTCAATCATATTTATGTGTACAATAAAGACTTATAAGAATTACAAAAATTACAAAATGGGAAAAAAGAATCGAACTATCTTGTACAAAAATGCACATTTGTGTCTTGTGATTGAATGTTTTTAATTTAAATATTGAAGACAATGGTCTTACTTCCTTATCCTGTAAGAACCAAGTGGTTCCCTGAAAGTTGCTTTCTATCAAAATCTTTATACATTGATATAATTAAATTTAGTATATGTAGGTCTGCCTTCTGCGCTGTAGGTTATGGGTTCGATTCCCACCCGGTATAAGCAGTTGTGTGAAATCAGTTCTGTGTTTCGTTGTAACACTGTATCAACCAAATACAGAAAAACATTTATTTAACCGCCTTTGTGGTTTAGTGGTTCGCCCACCGGTCTCAGATCCAGATTTCCCCGGTTCGATTACCAGGAAAGTCACTATATTGTGCTTGGTTTGGTTGCTGGCAGGCCTTTGTTCAAGTCCACCTGGCTAGCTACCACCATCTTACCTCAGTCTGTCGAACAACAATTCTAAATGGTTGTGTTCCGGCAATTAGAGGTAAGATAGCCAGTTCCTCAGACTGTTGAGGATTCCGGGTTAAGCTGCGCTATGCGCTTCCACCTTCGGCCTCATCATAACTTGAAACCAGGAGATAAAGTCAAGCGCTTCTCCGTCGTAAAGTAACTAAAACTCTACCACTGTAATCTAGTGCTCATATTAGTATGCTTAGCTTGGGGCCAGATGGCGCTGTGTTAAATGTCTAGTAGTATTTATTATTTATATCGACGTAAATATGAATATCCTCGTTCACGCGAGTTTCTAAGTTCATATCCTAGACTCGACAGCTTATTTATATTATTTTGTGCCCGGATCCCCGGCGAAAGGGGTATCACTGGCAGGTTGTTAATTGAAAACGTTGGTCAAACAAAGAGAATTCTATTTCAGTCGGACCGGGAGTTCGTTTTAACTATATCGATATGCGGTCTGTCTATGGATGTGACTGAATGAAAGGTAACTGGCACGTTGTCCTGGCTTGACCTTACTGAAAAAAAAAACCTCCCCATCTATTGTAACCTTCATTGTTACGAAGCAGTTTCTATTGCCACTGCTATGATATTATGCAATTCAAGTGTGCTATGAGGAACTACTTGAGTGCTACAAAGGATTTGAATGTTGACCTTTGCTCGTGGGAAAAAATAGCTAGAAAAATCGTGTTCGGGAAAAAATATGGCATCAAAATTAAATGAATAAGCTTAAAATCAAGCGAAAAATCTCGCTTAGTTAGACCCTTGGCAAGTTCCATGTATTTGTGGTTGTAAAACAAACCAAGTAAGTCGGAACTTGAGATCATTGAGGTCTTGTAATATCCACCTACTGAACTGACTCCGTCTTCAGATCAAGTCAATGATACCAAATTATTGTATTGGCACTGCTACTCAGTTTTGTATTAAACTTTTGCAGTGTCATCGTTCCAAATACAACGTATGTACCTTAAAATGTATATTAAAAAAAAATAAAAAAATTGTATTTTTAATCGAACTACGTTCGAAATAGATATTGTTCCTTGCTTGGAGTGACACCGGGCAAAATAAATTTGGTTCAGATATGCAATTATACTCATTATTTTAATTCGAAAAAAACGGGTGTTTATCGACGTTTCGCTGGGGTTGCACCAGCCCGCATAAATATCCGTTTTTGTTTTATAATTCAAGTAATGTGTTCTTATAGCTAATGTTTAAAAATAATACTATTTATAAGAATACAATTACCATTTATTGTTGATAACTGACAGTCCTGATTATGTTTTGATCTTCTTAAAATAAAGTTCACCTATTAAGGTCCCGTACCCAAAGGGCGGCAATGTGTGTGTATTGCAAAGAAATTGAAAATTTAAATTGAAAGCCGGCTGTATTTCATGAACCGTAATAGTTAGGCAGTAAACATTTCAAAGAGTGCCGCTAAAACAACAAATAATACAAATAAATTGTAAGGAATACCAGAAACGTGATTTTAACGCTTTTTTTTAGCTCTATGGTAAAAACAGTAATGCCTAAATAGTTCAAACTTGGTGTGGTAATACCGTCCTTGCCTTGATGAATAACAAAATATACTAAAGATCGACTAATCGTGAGTGGTGTGACCCACATAAATGCACCAACATGTTTTGCCTTGAAATGTGGATCGGAACCTCCGGCGTTCGACTCGCACATGGCCGGTTTATTAGCCATTAGCATCGTTATATATTTTCTCGTCATTCATAGTTTTCATTGATGAAGCTGTTGTATGCAAATGCAAGCTAAATTTTTAATAAGTCGGATAATTTTAATGAAAAGTCGTACAAAGGTATTTTTTTTAATTGATTAAAATTATAAAAATAGCAAACATTGACCTACTGTGAGATTGTGTGTGATTGATTGTGTTTTGTCTGAGTGACTAATCCGTATTTCACGTAACACATGATCCAATTGAATAAAATTATCTTCACATTTATGTTTATTGAGACATGCAACTCCACTTATATCAGAAAACTTTCACAAACAATAAAAAATAGTTATAATTATTTTTTTAATCAAAAAAATTAACAACTTATCTATGCACTTACCTACTACAAGGGAAGCAGTCGGATTACCTAACGACAGTCACAAAAGGTCTATAGGTAACTCAACTGTTCCGGACCAGTCTAATTCTGTTTTGGAATGTTCTGCACTGACGTCCCGCACTGGGGTGTATTGTGCATTGCCCCCCTACTATCCTGATCCCAGCCAGCCTAACTCCTTGAAGTAACGGAGAAGGTTCCTGGGATGCTGACAGTACCAGACGGAAGCGTGCCCAAGAAACTGGCTGCATTGCCATGCTGAATAGCTAAATCACTTGCCTGAAGAGCCAGCCTATGGGTCGCGGGTCACCTCGATCAAAAGCCTCGCGAGATATTTTGTAAACCCTCAGGGCACCGACACCCCACGGACCCAAGGTCTCGACTCCACTAGGCTTAAATAAGAAGGTACCCAAGCTCTTTCGAGATAATACTTGAAGTAGGTACAATAATATTATTCAGTAGATGTCATTCTGTCTTTCTGTTTTTTTTTTATTTAATTTGGTTTTAAGTAAAGTAAGTAGCACAAGTCTTTTGTTTTTTTTTTAAATAGACTCTCGCGGCACAGGCTAGCTCTAGTGTGGGGTCCTCTGGTAATTGTATAATTAATTTAAACTTATTGGCAATAAATGAATTTGAATGTAAATCCGTCGTTCCGTGACCTTTGTTGTCTTGATATATCTATATATAATTATAAATCTATTTATTTCAGGTAACAAGTACATTATAATAGCTTATAAATATACATTGACCCATATAAAGTGTATATATACACGTTAGGTACAGACTAACATGCTGATAAAAAAACAAACTAACTATTTATTTGGCACGTCGTGGTAGTTATCTTCTCTTAATGCATTTGGCAGGTACGTTATAGGTAGCCCAGGCACTATGATCGGAAAAAGTAACATTCTTTTCAACCTTCCGATCATAGTACCTATTCATTCGCACTGTTATTAATTGATGGAAAACACATATTAAGTATTATTGTAATTCGAAGCAACAGTTAATCCATCACAGATTAATATCAAGCAGATGGCTACTCGATCAGAATGTGGCTCTCAGGTTCATTTGATCTATTTCGAGATTGAGTCAAGGTTCGTTACGTATCGCAAAGCACTGACCGATTATTTCTTGCCGACAGTGAAAGTAATATTAATACTCAGCATTACAGAGACTGCGATAATCGAGTTCAGGGTTCGATCCTCAGAGAGGTATCAATTTATGCTTGGTTTGGTTGGTGGTTGGATTTTATATCAAGTCCGCCTGGCTAATTACGGTCATCTTACCTAGGTCTGTCGCCATAACAGCAATAATTATTTACTATAACTAATATATACGGGTTATTAACCATGATTTCTAGGTGAATGAGTTAGTTATCAACTCATTCCAATAAATCATGGTAATGGATCGGATTGAAGGATTCGTGTTTGGGCCTTTAGTAAGTGAAATGTCACAGTTATTTTCCCGAGCAATCGTCATTAGGTGGCGTGTTTGACGACTTTTTGCAGAACTTCGGTGATTGTGCCCTAGGAGCCTCACAACACTACCTTATTCTGCCGTCACTGTTCTTCATAGTTGTTTACATCCGTTAGACTTGCGATACGTTATTTGGTACGAATGAATAGCTGGATTTTTAGTAGGCAGTTTGCAGTTTGCCGTACCTACATAGCCTAGAAGTTACAAACAAAATTCACGCAGAAAAAAACAACAACGAATAAACCTATGTAGATGCAAAGACAATTTTTAACCTTTAATTTTGATCATATTACATAATTTTAGATCAGTTCAGTTTTCATGTAGAGAGTTTTTATCAGAAAAAAAAATCTCCGATATCCGGGAAGTCGCTGCCTGCGGGAGTTCCCGGAATCCTTCAAGGTTGCGGCGTGAAATTAGCAACTTTGAAGTTGAAAGGCATTTCAGACGTACATCTAATTTTCATTACCACGTTGATATACGTTCGATCTAATAATAATAATAGATAAGCGCTTTCAAATTTAGCGTCTATGTTATCGCTGTGGCTGTGAAGACCCAAATGTCTTTGAGAAGAGTTAATAGGCATCTTCTGGGTAGGTTCATCCATCGTAGACCTCAACCTTGCCTGTGCAATTTGTTAGGTCAAGAGACGATACATTCTTTGTTATTCATTCATTCAACTTTAAAAAAATTACGTTAGTTATACGTATTGAATACGTCTACTCATCGAGGAACCACTGACTGAACCAAACTGGATGAAATTTCGTACATACCTGGTGGAAAGTATTTCTTTTCATATTTCTAGGTAAAATTGCCTATATACAAGTTTTTATGTTGTTATTGGCAGACATCGGAATGTTTTCTTGATATGAATATGAATAAGGCCAGGGAATGTCTATTGATTAATGTTATGAATGAACTGTTTATGTTAGAGAAATAACATTTATTTAGGTAACAGACTGCTTATCAAAATCTGAACGAATGAAGAATCAACACTTTATTGTTGATTTATTGTTTATTGTTACGAAAATTACATCCAATAATCATAAGATGACACAGTGTACAGAAAGTGTAATATATATAAAAAAAGAGTGAATTTTCTTGTGTATTTTTCAGTGGTTAAGGAGATACAAGGTTGTTTTGTGGTTCATTTGCACTACTAAGTGGTACTACTGATATGGAGCTTTGTATTTTCTTTAAAAAAATTGGCTCAGTTTTTTTAGTGTTATCAGTATAAATCTTGAATTGGTTAATTTTTACACCATAACTAAAAGCGTCGACTTTTTTTACGGTATGGTAAAAGAGTCTAATTCTTACGGACGCCGGGTACTGTAGAGTAGTAACATTGTCGTATAAGGTGACTATTATCTTACACCATCAGGGTCAGAGTAGTACCAAAAGGCACCCATTGTGGCAATTCTGAAAACATGCCATTGTCAAAGTAAAGCGACTGGTTTAGTAGAATCGGGCCCCAGGTGCTTTGTATTTTTAACAAAATGATTATCAACCCGCCTACCAATTCTCGTAAGAGAAGCTAATATCACTACTGTGAAATATTATATGCTTCTAGGCTTTCGGAAGTCTTGGGGACACATTTTAAGTGTATTTTTGAAAACTCTTAAAAGCAGGATGATGTGAAAAAAGTCAGCTCGCTACCATAGTAGGGGTTTATCTTAAATGTGTTTGAGATTAGCGGTTAGCAGTGCGTTTTCTGATTTCATCGTAATTGAGAGGGGCAACGATAAGGCAACGGGTTATCTTAATGTTAATGTTATATCATGCTTCGATAACGTGTCATTAAAGAAATGGATGACCTAAATAATGAACGTTACATGTAACTGACATCATCATTCTCACACCTTTATCCCAGGCTAGGTACTCGGCACAACATGTTCTCTTCTTCCACGCACTCCTATCAGCCGTCAACCCTGTATGTATACCTTTCATACCCAAGTCCTCTTTCACACAATCCATCCATGTCTTCTCCCGCCTTCGCCTGCTCACGTGTCCAACCACGCTCATAATCATAACTCTTTTGGTCAAATTACTATCATTCTTCCTCATTACATGCCCATACTTACCTGCACCATGCTTACCTGCACTTTTATTCAAATGACGCCACTTTCAAACCTCCCCTTATATACTCATGTCTTATCTTATCCAACCTTGTTATCCGCACATATAGATGTGAAGATAGCTTGACATTCGCATCTGTAACATCATCTATCTTTAACCGTCTCTGTAGTCTAGTGGTTTGCCTACCGGTGTCAGATCTAGCGGTCCCAGATTCGATCCCCAGAGGAGTACAATATTGTGCTTGGTTTGGTTGGTGGTAGGACTTTGTTCAAGTCCGCCTAGCTAGCTACTACAATCTTACCTTAGCCATAACAACAATTCTAAATTGTTCTGTTCCGGCATTGAGGTAAGATAGCCAGTTCCTCAGTCTGTTGAGGATTCCGGGTGAAGTGCGCTTCCACTTCGGCCTTATCATAACTTGAAAATCAGGTGAGATGAAGGTCAAGCACCTCCCAGTCAAACCTTCGTATATGCAAAACGCGCAAGAGTATCTAACTCAGGACCGGTTCCATAGGTAGGTATATTTTTGTCCCTTTACACCAATGTGATTCCACTGTCTTTTGTTTCAGGTAAGTGCTACAATACCTGACGACACAACTCGCACTCACCACGAGGACCTGAATACTGTCACCATGGATATTAGATTCGAGGTGACTCCCCAGATGCACGCTGCCTGTCAAATGGGTAAGTTCCTGACATTTTTATTGATGTATGATGATAAATCGGCTTTAGACTTCGGAACTTGCACGGGCAAAGATGATTGAGGGTGAGAAGGGTACCACCCAGGTCTACCCCCTGCTTTACTCTCGCCCAAGCAAGCGTCGGGATCACGAGCTCGCTCATTTCAAATTAAATGTCGTCAAATAAACATCAAACGTGCAGCGAGCTTTACAGCCATAACAACAATTATTGCTGTGTTCCAGCATTTGAAGGTAAGATAGCCAGTACCTCAGTTTGATGAGGGTTCCAGGTGAAGTGCGCCTCCACCTTCGGCCGTATCTTAACTTGTAACCAGGCGAGATGAAAGCCAAGCGCTTCCCCGTCGTAAAAAAAAATTGAGAGAGATTCAAGATTTTATGAAGGGTCAAAGTCAAATATTTTTATTCATTGAGATTTTTAGGATCATTTTGAAACGTCAAATCTACCGCCTGTTCGGAATTGCGACCAGCACACAAGGAGAAATGCAAGAACCTCGGGCTGGTTAATTTTTTGATGATCCATTTAACATTTAGGTACAGTGTTTATAATAATTTAATAACATTACAAGTGTTACCTACATCATAAAACTAAAAACTGAATATTATCTTTAAACATTGATTATTACATAACTACCTAATGGGCAGTTTCTTAACATTGAGAAATCACCATTTAACTGTCAACTGGTATAGCAACATCGGGCCACGCGTTCTTATCGTCGATATAGTCACTTATTTTGTAGTAGGCTCTTTTAATTAAATTATTATTTATATACAATTTGAATTTACGAGCAGAGAGTTTGGTGGCGCTTTGAGGAAGTTTATTATAGAATCGTACACAGTTTCCTAAGAATGAATGATTTACTTTTCCTAAGCTATACCTAGGTATGTCAAGTTAATTTTTATTTCTAGTATTAACACTGTTGTACATCACTTCTTTTCGTCGTTGGGTCGTTGGACTAAGGAAAAAAATGAAGTTATTGAACCGTCTTGGTGCCTACCTTAACCAGAAGAAACATTTCATTACACATTGTTTGATACCTATCAAATCAAATCGTAAAAATACGCACCGTACATAAATGCCAACTGGGACCTAACCATGACTTCAACAAGTATTCTTGTTATATTACTTTACTTTTGTCTCGTTTCTTCTACACTGGGTAGATAGTGACAAAAGTATAATGCTTTTAGTAGTCGTGGATACGCCCCGGTCGCACACGACTAGAGAGAGTAGCTGGAGACTTTTCCCCCATACCTCGCCTTCTCACTTCTCTCCACGCTCTCCTTGACGACAACACTGATTTGTTTTGTGGCTGAACTGTAATATTGACAGAATACTTGAGGTTTTGTGAGAGAGGTAAGACTACTGCTACTACTACTACTACTACTACGGGACATTAATTTAACACAGCGACATCTAGTCCTAAACTAAGCAAAGCTTGTAATAAGGGAACTAGATTACGGATACATAATACTTAGACTGACAATTGTAATGATTTATATTGTTTTGGACTATGTTATGTTTATGACTATGCATTCAATTATTTAGTTATTACTACTGTAGAAGTTTGTGGTTAACCTGTTCAAGCGACAGTGGGCTGGGCTTTGTTAAAAGACGAGTCAATCAAGATCAAGACAGTAACTGGTCTGAAACAATTAAAAGACAAGATCACATTAGTTAACTTGATGTCTTTGTTTACGTAACAGTTTATAGGCAATGTTGTCTCATGCAAAGTAAAAAGTTGGCGATCTTTTAAGATCCACGTTCTCGAGTAGTTTTTTTACAAGGTCAGGCAAGAATGAGGCCTTTTGCTGAAGTTCGATGCCAAGCTGTATTCCAGTGCCAGTTCTTTTAAATGCAGCTTCGGGAAAGCTTGCTCTCATCCTCGCCCATTTGCCCAGGCAAGTCTCAAAGACAAAAGCTTGCATACACGATTAAAAAATAACCCCATTTATTAATTCCGCAGATAAATGTAAAAAGTGTCTTACCACAAGACTCTGAAATAGGTATGAACTCTTATTCAGCATATCGTTAAAACCACAGGTTAAATAAAACCAAGAGCTATAAGAAACTTTACGGGACGAGAGCTAAAAATTGGCTCTGAATGAAAGCATAAATAAATTCAATGTCGACTTTTACTACAGCAAGATTTGTAGCGCAGGTGGGGACTTATAAACAACAAAATATTTGTGTTCGACTTAAAAGCACTTGAGAATGCTCTCCAAAGAGTTTGCTGTATTTTTCAGTTTAAGAATGGGAACAGAACTATAAATAAAAGGCAAAGTGCGCGTCGGCACTCATATCGAATGTTCCCAAATTTCATGGAAAAAGTGCATAAAAAAGCGTTGACCATCAAAAGCGTGTTTGATGTAAAAACGCGTTGCAACGCGATTTGCAAATGCAAGCGTGGTCACGGTGAAACACAATGTTCCGTGTCTTATCAGGGTTTAGGGACAAACCTCTCATTCATAAATAAAAAAAATCTTGAATAAAAGTTTATAAGAGACCTTACGCGTAGGTATTAACTAAGTAACAATATACCTCCGGTGATTCTTTATGAGATACATATTCTTTGCAACTAATACCTACGAAACAAACTGTGTTGTGTCGACAATGAACTCACTATCAAGAGGTTATCGTCTTGGGGTAGTCTCAATAGATTTGAATTTTCTTCTACTACACCGTTAAAGCTGAAATAAACCTTATTCATCGTAGTTAAAAGACTGAAACTTTGTTTTCTGTCTCTTTCTCGGTCTTAACCGTGACCGATTGAACTATAAACAACAAACAAATCTCGGAACATTGTTCTAAAAACTGATCATAAGTTATCATATTTCCGTGAAAGTTTTATGTCCATTATAAGTACAGTCGAGGTGTGGACTCTTGCCGTCTTCAGTCTTCCTGCTACTTATAACTTGGGTCTTTTAATGAGAGCATTAGAGGTATATCCGTATTCCAGTTCCCAAATAACAAGCTTTGCTTAGTTTGGGACTAGATTGCGCTATGTGAATTTAATGTCCCGTAGTATTTATTTATTTTAGGGCAAAAGTGAATATGTGGCTCATAGATCATCGTGCGTAAGATTGTGGTCAAGCGATGGTCTATCATTATTTTTAAGATTATTTTGATACGAAAAATCGGGTATCAAAATAAAGTGTGCTAATCGCGAAAGCTTATAAAAAACGATGGTCTATCAATATATTTTTGAAGGTTGACGGTGGAATTTTGGGCACGCGAGGCTTAACACTTTTATGGCTCAAGTTGTCGGACGCATTGCAAGCCACGTGAGTCATGTTCTTTGTGGATGTGACCTACTGGTTATAAGCAAGAGGTGCACTTCACATCATATGGGCTGCTTGCTTGTTCTGGATTTGAACCCAAATCGTCCGGATCGGAAGGTGAGGCCATACCCACTGGGCCACACAGCTCTTATTACATTAAAATCCACCCTCGATACGTTTTGAAGCTACAATTTACCAAAAAACGTCTCATTTACGAGCTACGGGGCTACACGACTTGTAATTAACTAGTTATAGTAAACCAAACAAATAATTTATGCAGTTACATTTGATAAGCATACTTAGGTACTTGTGAGTAACAAACACTGAATTCTATAGTCATAGCCGGCACTTATTCTGCCGTAGGCACGGCTACGATATTCGAAAAAATACATCGTTTGAGGCGAAGGAAGTTCAAGTCTATCGCACCTATACGTTGTTTTTTATTGTACGACGGGTTAGCGCTTGGCCTTTATCTTACCTGGTTACAAGTTAAGATAAGACCGAAGGTGGAGGCGCACTTCATCCGGAATCCTCAACAAACTGAGGAACTGGCTATCTTACCTCTAATTGCCGGAACACAACAGTTTTTTGAATTGTTGTTATGGCGACAGAATTAGGTAAGATGGTAGTAGCTGGCCAGGCAGACTTAAATAAAGACCTCCCACTAACCAAACCAAGCACAATATTGTACTCCCCTGGGGATCGAACCCCGGACCTCTGGATCTAAAATAGGTAGGTTGAACCACTAGACCACAGACGCGGTTATTATTTATTAATTGTCGAATGACGCAAACTACTTCCTATTTTTTTGCAAATCGTTATTTAGGTACTTATAATGTAAGGAACATGAAATTTATGTAAATACTTATGTAGTTTAGTTTCATGACACGTGTTTATGTATCGGTGGGACTAATCTCAGAAAGTGTCCTAAAGTCATGTAGTGGTGGAAACCAGTTAGTAAAAGATGTAATGCCAAAACTTACAAGAGGTCCGAAGCCTTAGCTTAGCGTATTATTAGGTAGTGTAGGTCGTTTTTGTACTGTTACAATCATTCTCGGAACAAAAGTTAATGTAATTAAAATGTGCTTAATTTAGCCGTTTACATAACCGATTTTTTGGTTATATTTTTTAATCGAATCCTACAATAGATTCTGATTAAATTAAGTTCTATCCTAGAATACTTACACTTGAGAATAACTATCTAGAGGTAGTGTAAGGTGTAACCTGTGATACTACTATACTAATCAAGGGGGGCGGGGGATATAATATAATACTGCAAGTTTTGTGTATTTTCTGACGTAGCAGATATGTTTTAAGTATCCCGGAAACAATTTATGCGCGTTAAATGTCGATTTTTGTATCGAGTTAGATATTTATATCGGTGAAGTCTCGTACCGACGTCAATCTGCAAACCTACTTCCCGATTTCTATATGAGGCTGAGCGACCTTCGGCCGAGTGATATAACACGAGAATAATAGGCGTAGGCATTAATTATATCCTGCTTTGCATGACACTTAGCTAAACCGGTTTTTTTAATATTCAGTATACACTTTCGTTGTTATATTTATTGTCGAACATTAATAATATTATTAAACGTTGGCATTTATCTAATTCTATCGTTCAACCGCGCATCGTGCAACATTTACTTTTATTTTATTTTATAAACGATGTGTTGACCTCTAGACGATGAGCTCGATGATTGAGCTAGTTTTCAAAAGGGAAACCACCCTTCTTGGGAAGTCCTAGCTAGATAGAACTTTACAGGCCCGGCCACAAGAGTAACTGAATCATGAAAAAATCAACACGAAAATTTTGGTGGACATCCAAACTTTTGAATTTATAATGTAAGTGTCGAAAAAGCGAAAAGGCAACTTTTTTAGTTTTACTAAACGTCAAAAGTAGTAGAGTAGTTAACTATTATAGCCCCCTCTTGAGAGAGCTTTTTACCACCTATAGACGTAGTTTATTAAGAATTTTATTTGTTGATTGTATTTAATTGAGCGTTTCCTTTCAATTCAAACATTATCATACATTACGTACTTATATTTTAAATCAAAATCAAAAATCAAAAAGACATTTATTTGCAATTCTTACACAAAAATCAACATAAAAATAATAATAAATAGAAACAAAGAATAAAAAAATGAAATTAAAATTAAATAGTTAGCACACATAGAATTGCAAAAAGGTCTCAACTCAGCGTTAATGCAGGTTCGGGGAACCTGCGCTGATCTTCCGTTGAGACCTTTTTACATTATATCTACTCTTGTAGGACAGCACGTAAATATACTTTACGAAGCGCGTTGAACTCTTTAAAATCGCGCTACGGGCAATGAACATATTTGGTGGCGTATGAATATTTTATAGCTTAATTTCTATGGCTTATGTGGAACGATTCTAAATCAGTATTCAAATTATTTTAGAATATTAACTGTAAATATAGTGAAAAGCTGCTAGAAAATGAAAAACTTACGCTTTTACTGTATTTCCTCTACACAATTTTGTAACTAAGATTGCAAACGCAATCATAGTTACAAAATTAGTACCTATAGAATTAGTATAGAAAGGTCTGTGACCAGCAATAAGTACCTACCATAGTAGCAAGAAAGCTATAAATAATTATACATCACTCACCAAATATTAATTATAAAATATTTGACTTTTCGTATTCCGTCTTCTCCGCAATTTTAATAAATATGTTGCTTAAGTTTCATGTATATTCAAAATAATATATAATTTAAAATGGCTACGACGCGACACAGCTACGCTAGATGCTACGAAGTAACGTGCATCAGTGTATATTGAAACTATGGGCATAGTAATTTTAACATATACTGAAATAAAACTAAAATGAAGGCCTTATTTTAGGGCTTCGATATACATAATTCAAAACAGTTCTAGGATTGGGCCACACTTCCCGATCCAGAGATCACCGCACAAGCAAAAGTTTTTATTGATACGCCGATGATGACACGATATAAAACAGGCTGCCTTGTGGGTAATATAAATGAGTATTTCCTTGACTTCTTACCATAAAGCAGGTATCCACAAAGGTCAGCGTGAGAACGTTTATAGCCCCAAAGTGAAGACGAACTGAATTACGACTTTATCATCAAAGCACGCGCTGCCATAACCTTAACATAACTGCTGTATCCCCTTCGACAACTCGAAGGTTTCAATTCAATCAATTGGCGGCAAATAACGTCATTTTGCCGCGAAATCTGTGCATTTCCTATTTTATAACATTGAAGTAGGTTATGGCGCGGAGAGGTTGGTTAGCGTTGTTGGCGGCAGTCGCACGAGGGCGCTCGCATCGATTGCACGTCGCGTCGCGCTCAGCAGCCGAGAAGCAGATCCCGCGTACACGTTACCCTCAGAGCGATACCGTACGATGCCGACTGGTCTCCCCGGACCTCGCTTTCTACGCACCAACGGTACAGAAACGTCCGTCATCTAACCCGTTGCGTTGACGTATTTGCACTGTTTACTATAAGATGAACAAAGTTTTTATCGGCTGCAGACATTAACCCAACTCGGCGTGAATGTGCACCGGCTGAATTATTGCGAAACTGTACAAGTGAAGTTTAAAAATACATTTGCACTAGTGCGTTGTGGTTTTCTACCAAGATGTGCTCGTGCAGCAAGTTTTGCGACTTTTGGAAGAATTCCTGCGGTGCAGGTGAGGCTTGGTCTATGCACTTTCTAAATGATCTCACCGCACATAGATGCGAAGGTAGTTCTGGTTGCAGTACCTACGTAGAGCCCTGCACTCGTCCTTTCTAATCGGGCGAGCACGACCAGGGTCCAAAACACGTTCCAATTTAAATTTTGCCGAGAAATCTGATGTGCCTATTCACCTATTCACGCTGTGAATAAACACTGTTACGTTGCCAACCAATCAAACGTAGTCACTGCTAAAATTGAAACAAGACAAAACAGTTCAAACGGCTTGTCAGTACATTTTCAGTTAAGTAGTAGGTAAGCTTGATGTCTTAGTTTTATCAAAACCCCAAAATCTTAATTTACTAATCAGCAAATTAGCGAATGCTTCGTGGCTGCAACCAGTGGCTTGGGCACGCTTCCATCTGGTAATAGTCAGGAACAGTTGAGTTACCTATAGACCGTTGTAACGATCCTTAGTTGCCCGACTGCTTTTCTTGTACATATTAATTTTAATTATTTGTGAATAAATATAATATAAATGTAACTTGTTGTAAGGAAGGTCTCGAAAGTTGCCTACAAATTCATTCGATACGACTTTTAAATGAACGATTGCCGGTAGCGACAAATATGATTTCGAAACAGGTACTGAATGTGTATTTTGGTTGGTAACCTTGCATATTGATTTGTCCCCTTTCAAAATTCAACACGGTTTTGGGACCTGATATTATTTTAGTTTTGATCATTTATTAAAAACCTAATCATATCAGTATTATGTATTCGTGTATCGGAGTTCTGCTGATTTTATCTCTCCAGTACAAACGTAGTTTTCCGTTTATTTTGAAGTGGAACGAACAAACAAAATGGTACATGGAAAGAAGTTTTCCCATACAAACAACCTTTTCCAAATATTTTGATGTTAATTGTGCTTTTAGAAAGGAATCGCTGTGCTGATATAGGCATAGGAATAGCAAAACCAATGCAACCAGCTAAATTGTAAATTAATCGGACGAGCCATTTCAAAATGAACAATAAACTACGTTTTTGTGGAAAGCATTTCGTTAAAAAAATTACTTGGTATTAAGTACAATAAGGTCTGAAGCGATGCGGGTATATTATACTTTTATTGGAACATGGCTTAGAAGTTGCCTTGAATTTTGTTTGTGAAGTTCCTGTAGAAAATATAACAGAGCTTATTCCAACCACTCTGATTTGGCAAATAAAGGTGTAAGCGCTCAAACAAGGTCACCAGCATATCAATGGATCCTGTTGGCAAAAGTATGTAAGGTCCTTTATAAGGACAGGAACTCGCCTAGCAGGTTACAACTGTTTATCTGCAAGTCCGCTCCCAAGGAGATCTAGTCCCAGTCTGCCGACGTACTTACGAGTGTTTTGTCCGAGTTACCAAGGGCATATGTGTGAATCTATCGTAATGTTTCACAGGATTTACCGCTGCTTCTTACCGTGGTGACGTTATTGTCTTCCCGTGGGAATTAACCGAAATAGTTATTCAATGCAACCTTAAATTTAACAGGGAAATGAGCAAAATGCACCTAATAAATGCACCTAAATTCGCCATAAGAGCAATTCTAAATTGTTGTGTCGGCATTTAGAGGTAAGATAGCCAGTTCCTCAGTCTATAGAGGATTCCGGGTTAACCAGGTTAGTTGAAGGCCAATCGCTTCTCGTAACAGACCTCACAGCTTTGTTGATATTAGTCTGCCTTTTGCACTGTAGGTTGTGGGTTCGATTCCTTCCCGGGACAAACATTTGTATGGTGATTATAACTGATTTGATTTGATTGACATAAAAAGTGTAAAATTATTCCGTAATCGAATTACAATAATAACAAGCTAGGCTCAAACTATTGAGGCTTGACGGCGAAGTGTGGAAATTAATTGACCCTTATTCAAAAAACAAATTGGTGCGGATTCAGAG
This sequence comes from Venusia cambrica, assembly GCA_951394065.1. Classification (NCBI taxonomy): domain Eukaryota; kingdom Metazoa; phylum Arthropoda; class Insecta; order Lepidoptera; family Geometridae; genus Venusia; species Venusia cambrica. The sequence goes on from OX596056.1 coordinate 1,470,372, forward strand.
GACCTGAAACTTAATCTTGTAGTCTTTATGTCCAGATTGAATAGGTTCCTTTTAAGCGTGCTCCATCTTAGGCCATATATTTTCTCCATATATTTAGAACTGTGGTGGTCAAACGCTTGGCAATGACTAAAACAAATATATGGCAGTTATGATCGATGAGACCATTCATGATAATATGAAATGGAATTAATTAAAATGTTTATTGGCTTTCAGTAATTTAATAAGCCAATCAAAAGTATATTTGAAGGAAGCCTGACATGTACTGCCCCACCCGCCTACATATGAATAAGGTATAAATAGAATACCAAATCAGACGCGATAATCCTCGCTAAATTTTCTCCATAAACTGTTCAAACTCTGAGCCATGTTGACGGTGTGGAGACCGAAAATAGTTCGAAGATCTTAGTTTCGAATCTCGGCCATGCCACAGAATTAATGAGGTCTATCTATTCCTGCAAGTAGAGATACTATTCTATACTTTTAGGGGTAGGCGGGATGTATCTCCTGTAGTCTATCCCTGACGACGGAATTGCTGGTTTTTCAACACCGGTGGACCTGCCAACATAGCCTGGCTAGCGGCCACCTTCCTGCCGAAATCCAGCGCCATCAACCGCTTCTGTTGTCTAGGGTTCGCCAACCAGTATCAGATGCAGAGGTCCCGGGTTCTATACCCAGGGGAAGTACAAAATTGTGTTTCGTTTGGTTGGTGATAGGACTTTGTTTAAGTCCGCGTCGCTAAATACCATTACTTTCCTAATTATGTCGCCGTAACAACAATTCTAAATTGCTGTGTCATTTAGAGGTGAGATAGCCAGTTCCTCAGACTCTTGAGGATTCTGAGTGAAGTGCGCTTCCACCTTTAGCTTACCATAACTTGAAAACCGGGTGAGATAAAGACAAAGAGCAAAGAGAGACAGTGCACATCTTACCTGTGCAAGTTTTGAGATCGAAAGAGTACCCATTTCATCTCAAAATAAAAATAATACGTAACTGCGCACTGTACTGCACAGTAGGTTTGTCTTTATGTTAAATACTACAGACAGACACGTAGTCCGATACTTATAGTTCCTTTGTAGTGAATAACGAGGAGGGTGTAGTATTAATGCGTCTGGGAAGTTAAGAAACAATGTAGCAAATAAACCGTTAATCGGTGCAGCGCACGGCGCGGCGCCGGAAGCGTCTGGCAAGGCTGGAAACTGATCAAAATTAGATCGCGAACGAACTATTTGAAGCAGTGAGTACCTGACGCTCATGTAACAAGCCTCATAGCTCAGTTGGTAGTGACTCTGCCTTCTGCGCTGAAGGTTGTGGGTTCGATTCTCACCCAGGACCATGTTTCCTGGTGTTATGAATATATTGTTATAGATGTTTGTTCTATCTTCAGGTGTAGTATTTAAGTATTCTATCCGTAATCCATTTCTCATATTACAAGCTATGCTTAGTTTGGGGCTATGTATGTAGTGTCCTGTAAAATTAATTTATACATTTTTTTTTAAGTAATGTCTTTCGCAAGTTATTACATTGTGAGATGTATGTATTTACCGGTTTTTTAATGTAAATGCCAGGTTAGCTTGACCTCTTGGCTTGTCTATCTTAGGCCAGAGTAAGAATGAATTTAACCGCCTTTGTTGTTCTAGTGGTTCAACCCACCGATTTCAGATCCAGAGGTCCCAAGTTCGATTCCCATGGGATTACAATATTGTGCTTGGTTTGGTCGGTGGTAGGACTTTGCTTACAGCCGCCTGGCTTGCTACTATCATCTTACCTAATTCTGTCGCCATAACAAAATTCTAAAATTGTTGTGTACTGGCAATTAGAGGTATAATAGGCAGATCCTCAGTTAGTTGAGGATTCCGGGTGAAGTGCGCCTCCACCTTCGGCCTTATCTCAACTTGTAACCAGGTGAGAAGTAAGGCAAGCGCTTCCCCGTCGTACAATGGATTGAACTTTCCAAAAAGCCACTGGCTGAACACGATAAACCGTGTTACCAGATAGCCGCTAGAAAAAGATGTTCGATCACAGTTACGCCAAATATGTACGCTATGAAGGTTATTATCACCATGTCACATGTTATAATATGTTGTAATGTATGTTATATGTGTGTTATAATATGTTGCCAAATCCCTGATTAACCTTTATTCGCCTCTTACAACAGCCACGGATAGATAGGGAATGGTCCAAATTGTTTGCCTGAGCTACATACAAGCACAGCTGATGTTTGCTTATGCTGAACCTGCCTTTAAACAATAACTGCAAAAAATCACGTCACGCCATTTTAATTCCGTTTTAGCTTGAAATCATGACAAACAAACATAATTGCACCTAGATACCACATTGTAATACGGTTTCATACATTGCATACTCATCGCTTCACGTTACACCTTGACACCCTTGTCGGCTTGCCACAGACCAAGTAATCCAATATGAATTACATTATTCTATTTCTCACGTTTTCTTGGTTTTGTCTGTAAGGTCAGCACATAACGGAAGTCGATACAAAGACGAGAAAAGTGTTACTTTTTAGGCTTCCGTACCCACAGGCCAAAGAGACCGACTAAGCCTAAATGGAACCCTTCGGTGTGCGTGCACTTGACCGGTTTTTTAAGTCTGTGCCTTTGCTGTTCGATACTTCCTGGCCGAAAAGCAGCTTTGAAACGCGGTCATGGTGGGCCACATTCATATCGAAGACGTAGTTCGTGCCCTTGTGACTTACCATTAATCTTATTCAATCATTGATAATATTCGACGATTAAATCATTTATTTTGTTAAGCTTAATTTCGTTTCTTCCTACTTCCTATATCATCCTGATATAGGAATCCTGATCATCCTGATCATCCTATAGAACATCCGGATCTTCGTTCCCGGTATCCCGTGGGGTTTTCTCATTTTTTTTCTCATTACATTGCACACGAAAAAGAAGCCAAGTCAAAGTCAAAGTTTAGAATGATTTTATATGAACTTAATCATCAAAAACTGTGGCACCTTTGGTTTGGGCGTTGTTTGACAATCGGGACAGTAATACGATAGTAATATTATATAGGTAGATATTATATAGATTTACACAATTACTAAGTATTGTAGTAATAATTAGTAAGCATAGCTATTCAGCGTAGCAATGCAGCCAGTGCTTGGGCACGCATCCGTCTGGTACTGGTCTGGAACAGTTGAGTTACCTATAGGCCGTTTGTAACGGTCCTTAGGTAATCTGACTGATTCCTTTGTACATAGTTAGTTTAATTGTACTTTTTATTGAATAAATGCCAGTATTGTAATATTTTATTTTAGTCACAAAACCATTATACATTATTAAATTACACGTGCCACAAAACGGTACAAATAAGTTACATTTGCACAGATAAGAAAATGTTATTTATTAATTTAAATTTAATAAATTTAAAATATGCATATTTATATCATAAAAATATGTATGATTATGATGAGTCATTTGTCTTGCCTTTCTCCTTGTGTGCTGGTCGAAGGTTCCGAATAGGTGGTAGATTTCAAAATGATGCAAAAAAAAAAAGTCGTGATATTTTTTTTTCCGAATCATTCCGACTATGTCAATGATGGGTTAGCTCTTGGCCTCTAAGGCTTATCTAGCACCAGTCTAGAATAAGGGTAATAAATATATAAATAGACCTCCTATGGAGTGATATTAATAGCAAACCTTCACTAGGGATTCTCCAGCAGGTAGAAATTGTTATGTTTGTGAAACAAAGTAGCTCATAGATTATTATTGTTCCAGTCCTATCATAATTCAGATTAGCTCGTTATTACAAAAAAATACAAAACAAATATCTAAGTACCATAAAGACTGACTAATGGTTTAGATGTAAAATATAAAATAGAATAATAGTAGAATATAAAAGGTAAAATAAGAGGAAAGAACGTGTAGGTACTTATTCCGTTTACAAAAAAAAAATGAATGAGTGAATAAAAATATTTTATTGCAAACCTTTAAAATAGAACTGGATAACTTAAAAATGTTTTTTATAATGGGCGGTCTTATCGCTAAGAAGCGGAATAAAAAAAGTACATAAGTCAACAATTTTTATCTCGACGTTTCGCCGGGGTCGCAGGCAGACTCCGAATAATGAGTTCTAATCGCGTAAATTTTAAAAAGACAATAAAACTGTTGTTTAGCAATCAATAGTGAATGATGAAGACAGAAATCGAAGAAAATAAAAAAGGAAGGCCAATAAAAAGGTTTTATTCGTCCCGCACGATAACATTTGTGCATATTCGTCCCGCATACCAAAACTATTGTTAGTACAGTATGGTACAATTTACCATTAAATAGATTCATAAAATCATGATCACATCGACCCAGTTTGTTGTTGGATAACGGCTAGAGACCTGCATAACTTTCCTTGATAAGATGAGATGCATATGATGAGAACATACCTTGTATCTCAGCGTCTGGAGCGACCATACCTCGGAAACCTCCGACTTAGCAGCAGGACTTTTTCTTCCTATGGATGTCTCGTGGGGCGAAGCTTGAGTCGATTTTAATTTGTCCAAAAATACCCAGCGGATTGATTACTATATATATTTCTGTTAAACATTATCCACCAAGAATGCCCAGTAGTATCAAACTATCAAAATAAATGGAAAGTAGGATTTATATAGGAAAACTATTTTACATTTATAATAATAATAATAAATATTACATGACATTAATTTTACTTAAATACTGAGAATACTTAAATACTTTTTTATAAATACATACTTATGATACAAAACAACACCCAAACACAGAACAAACATTTGTATTCATCACACGAATGTTTGTTCTGGGTGGGAATCGAACCCACAACCTACAGCGCAGAAGGTAGATCTACTACCAACTGAGCTATGAGGCTTGTTAATATATTGTTTTGATTATAATTGTGTGTTTAGAAAATGTAACACGGTACATACCTAGATTCCCTATCCGATGATACCTGCAAAATGCGTTATAAATCGGACATGACATTTGAAATAAACGATAAACTACGTTTGTATGGTGAGCTTAAATCGAAATCTTAAATCACTAGAATATATACCGAAAGGCATAGTGGCCATTCTGCGACGATATCATTGTCATAGTGCGACTTGTTTAGTTGAACCCGGGCCCTGTGCGTCTAATGGGAATGTTTTACTTATTCCATACCTAATCGAGCGCCTTAGCGTTTACCACGATTTATATGAAAAATAATACCTCTTCACCATTCACGGTGAGCAAACGTGGATCGAGTGGAATTCGCCTGCTACTCGCGCTCGGCACTCTGATAGCATTCCCCGGCGCTGACAATGCTGTCGCCATCAAAAATGTGACTTGATCACTTATTGATATCAGACAAATTAAATGGTATGACATTGACAACGGCACAGTAATCCAATGTATTACTTTATGAATGTATCAGTGTCAATCACATCTGTATGATGATTAATTGCAGATTTCTCATAATAGGATATCGTCACGAGAACATTCCATTGTTAAAGTAGCGTCTAACTAAGCAAACTTTCTAATATATTTTAGATGTGGCTTCTTATTTTATATTAACAAGCCTCATAGCTCAGTTGGTAGTAACTCTGCCTTCTTCGCTGTAGGTTGTGGGTTCGATTCCCACCCAGGACAAACATTTGTGTGATGAATGTTTGTTCTGTGTTTGGGTGTGTATTGTATGATAAGTATGTATTTACAAATTATAAAAAAAATGTATTTAAGTATTATATCCGTAATCTAGTTCCCATATTACAAGCTATGCTTAGTTTGGTGCTAGATGGCGCTGTGTGAAATTAATGTCCTGTAATATTTATTAATGTCCTGTAATATTTATTTATTTTAATTAATCCAAAATGCGAGTAAACCCGGTCGACAACATAATTTTATTCATCATGGTACAATTGGGACAAATCGGTGCCAAATGTTCTATCAATGGTACTGCCTAATGGTACGAATGGTCCGGCGGCACAATTATATATCGATCGTCTTAAACACCGATTCCTGAGTGATATTTAAATGCCAATCAATGTTTTGACGACTCGTTTCCATAGCAATGTCCAGCGAGGCAAATTAGGTTGGTCTGTGAAGTAGGAAATAACAATAGCACATGTGTATAGAAGTGAAATTCCAAACGTTTAATTTCGGTTCAATTTGAAATATACAAGCTGTAGGGTGCAATTTGTCTAGATAGGACCTTACATAAAGCATGGTTCTTGGCGTTTGTGAGAATTGTTCCTAAATAACCCGGAGGAACAAGCAAATTTGACACTTAAAGTACATAACTTACAGATTTAAATGCCTTGTAGGTATTTATATTCATGAAGAATGTAACCAATATTACCCTTCCTATCCGCTGTACATATTTATTTCGAATCAAAGTAATGTGTCCTAATCGCGAAAGTTTAAAAAAGACCGTTGTACATATTATATGTGAACGTTTATTCTGAGCTCCCTCGTATAAATTAGGATCAAGAAGTTTCTTATCTAATAAAACATATTAAAAATAAGTCTTTTTTTAAATATGGCTGTAGTGTGGTTTGTGGTGGCATGTTTAACCTCATTTACCTGAGTGTACTCAATTTGTTGAGCGCAATTAACCTTCTGTACCTAAGTATATTCTGTCTGGCCTTTACTTTCAGGTTTGACAAATCATTCAAAAATAAAACTTTGCTTCTGATGTTCCGTAATATACTATAATAATCTAAATAAATTAGAAATGGAGATACCCATTTCGGTGTTAAATGGTTATTTAGTTTCATGGACCTGCATTTCGCTTAACTGCTGGAGCGCTGAGCGCTCGCTGATCTACGATGCACACCCCGTGAATGTTTTACAGCACCCAACGAGTTTTTTTTTATTGTACGACGGAGAAGCTCTAGGCAGATAATTAAAATTAAAAATACCAAAATTCGTTTACGTTGGTTTGTTTGTGTACGCATTTTCAAATAAACTATATTGCAAATAAAAACAGGCACGTGGAGGCTTTAATACGTAACGTAACGAAGTCATGCCTTCATGCGTGCATTTAGAGATTAGTCGTACGTAGCCAATCAAGTTGTGATGCGAACGAATGCATCATGCTCACGTCAGTACCTAATTGATACGAAGAGATTTCATGATTGAATGATTTCCAGCTGCGGGTGATAAAAATATTGAAATTAATGAAACTATTGTCACGCATATTACATTATTATATGTTATAGAATAATAGCCATTTACTTAAAGAGATGTGTGGCCAAGTGGGTGTGGGCCAGCCTTCCGATCCGGTGGTTCAAATCCAGTCGCCATTCATAGAATTTTCGTTTTTCGGAAATGAGTTGTTCACATTTAACACAAGAAAATGCTGACAGTAAAGGTCACATCGTGAGGAAACCGGCATGTCACTAGGACCAACAGTCCGAATGGCATGTGTCACTGGCTAGTATTCCAGTAAACCGCGATGGGCTTGCAACCTGTCACATATTGAATACTATAGCTAGGTACTTGCAAACCGTTGGCATGTGCCGGACTAAAGTTTGGACGTGCCTCTGACTACCACTTAGTACGTGATCGCTCTGAGTGCAAGGACTCTCCAATATCAAGTGTATCCATCCTATATCAGAAAGCTAAGTACGTAAAAAAAAATCACTTTTCTGAGACTGAATTTATAATATACAATAAAGAACTATGATGCGATAAGAAAAAATATATGATAAGGAAACACTAATAATACGTAACAAATATATTTTATGTCAATTTAAAGTAGGACGTGTTTCTAGATGCCAAAAATAAAATACTCCATTACAGTTTAATTATAAACAAAACAGGATTTAAAAATCAAAATCTTTAAATAAAGCTTAGCTTCATTATAACAGGTTTGGCAGGAAACCCTCATGTATAATGTAGGTAGTACTTATGTATATGCGTCGCACGTCCAAGTCGGTGGCATTGTACAATTGTATGCTATGCATGCGTGAGTGTTACCGCACACTCGATACTCACAGCCGAGAAACACTGCCACAGAATAAGTGATTACAACCAAGGAACGTAGTAAATCGCAAGCTTAAAAATAAAATAGTATTTCTATTCAGAGGAAAGTATAATACTAGTGGATGCGAACACAGATGCGAAACTCCATTAAGAGTCGATGATACCTTGAATGGCTTAGCTTCAGCGATCATATCTTCCACAATACTGAATACTATAGTTCAGGATTAATGCTAGAACGTACCGAAATTACAATTACAAAAAACTTTCTCAGCCGAAAAAATTGACTCTAATTTGTACCAAAAATAATCGCCCTTCAATGAATACGCCTTGAAACTTTGTACAGTAGTTTGTATAGCAGGTGCTCTGCGCTTTATATTTTCAAAATGACTTTTTTTAACTGTAAAATATAGAAGTTCTCGTATAGTTCTGTGATCTGGTAGTCATAAGCGCCGTGGCTGAGCGCACAGCAATGATTACCTTTATCATGTGTCTGCAATAAAGATATATTATTTTATTATTATAAAGGCAGTCGAGTGGCTAATCAGAGGTAGTATCGGCCTTTATTAATGTAATGAAAACAATACCAATGTTGCTAGTTGCTATTGCATAAATCACGCGAAAAACTAACAACGATTAAAAGCAAATCTGTATAGACTGTAATAGCATAATATTGTCAGCTAAATATTTGACTGAGTAGTTGCGTAGTTTTGTACATGAATTATCAAAATTCCTTTCATACATTTTCGGCTTTTTGCTAAAGGATTATAAAAATATAATTGGCGATGAGTAAGTATTTTAAAAATATATAAAAAAAAATGACAAATATTAAAACGAGGTAGTTCTCACTTAATTAATTGTTATAAATAATATTTCTATCATTTGCACGCCTGAATGCTGGTTGAATACATCTATTGCTAACTTATTAAGCCTTACATTATAAAGTGATATATTTTTGCAAATAAATGATTGAATCTGAATTTTTATTTTTGATATATTGTGGTACCTACACGAGTACTCCGGGAGTTTCGCTTCTATTCCAGCTTTAGTGTGTTTGCTGGCGAGATGATTACCTTCAGTAAATAATTTCCTAGATTACGTGAATGACCCACTTCTTTGACAAGGAAGAGTGGCTGTAATGAGGACGGATGAATGGGGTTGTACTGCTTCAATCCAAGCTCGTGTCTGACCAAATGCGTCGTATTCAAGATTGCACCAATACGAGTACTAGCTAGCAAAAACAATGTGCCTATCGCTACATGTCACACTTATTTTTATTCTAATAATTACGTTTTAAAAACTAAAAAGAAAACGACTTCAATGAAGAATATGATACAATTTCGTTTACCTGGATGACGTATTATTTCCAATTATTTTGATGACGGACGGGCAGACGCGTGATATGGGGTCCGTTTTTTCCATACTTTTGTGGTAATACACCCAAATCGCTTCAAGTATGCCTATAATATTTGAAGAGTTCCCTCGATTTTTCCAGGATCCCATCATCATATCCTGGCCTGATGACGATGAGATCACGTAGGAAGTATACCGACCCTAAAAATACCCAAATCACTTCAAGTGTGCATATAATATTTTAAGAGTTCCCTCGATTTCTCCAGGATTCTATCATCAAATCCTGACCTGATGACAATGGGACGACCTGTGAAGCCTTTCAAACAAAAAATATTTTTTCAAATCGGTCTTCCGAGTAATCGGGGAACATACATAACGACGAATTGAGAACCTCCTCCTTTTTTTAAGTCAGTTAAAAATGGTGTTGTTGATTTATGGAACATAATTCGCAAGGTTGGATCAATGTGTCAGTTTTGGTAATTTAGTGTGAAACTTCTGCACTTAGCGTAGCTGCTAATATTTGTATTCTTAATTAAAAGACCCGTTCAAACTTGTTTTTAGAGCATTGTTTTTCAATTGGAAAAGAACAATTGACAATTAAAATTACGATCAGTTAATAACACAATACCGTCCGTTATTGAACCTCCTTTTTTGGGAAGTCTGCTAAAAATAGTGAACCCCTAAAAGAATAAACCTTTGTTAATATCCCGATAATATCTGATATTATATAAATATATATCATCAATCATCATGTAGCTGACTGACTGGCAACAACGCACAGCCCAAACCGTAGGTCTTAGAAATTCAGTGTCCTTTAGTAGTTTAGTAGTGCACCAAGAAAGGATTTTAAGAAATTCCGTTAGTTTATTAAGGATTCCGGATGAAGTGCGCTTCCACCTTCGGCCTTATCATTACTTGAAAAATCAAGTGAGATGAAGGCCAAACATCCCCGTCAAACAATAAACAAAAAAGAGTTTTTTGGTGCACTCGCGTTCTTACCATCCATTTCTTCTCTGATTTAGTCCGTCCCATGAGAGTTCTGCCTTGTCCTCGCTTGCTAACCACCGTTTCCTTTACCACGACACGCGCGGTCAATAGACAGTCCTCAACAACGTGACACGTGAACGAAGTTAGACTCCATGAATAAATTTGGTGGCCGAACAAATATACACAATTTAACAATATTTTGTTTCAATTGAACTTGCTGGATAAAAATATTCCATTAGATTCTAATTCTAATTGTATTCAATAGAAATGTTAGATGAATTGATTATAATTATTATTTGTACTTATACTAACTCTAGGATAAGCTGTTGTTCTACTAATACTAATATGGTGTAAACTGAAATAAATGATACTATACTATACTATTTCAACTTTCACAAAAAAGTTACAAAGTTGAAATAATTGGAAAAAAAACAATGTTCAACGACTTGATATTAGAGTTGAACTTAGTTGAATAGGGCCTATGAATTCCGGTTTACTGAGAAAGTTTCCGCGTCTAAGCCCGCGCTGGCCGGGCTCATTTAGCACATCCGAACTGTCTGTCTACCAACGGTGATTGTTCTGAAGTAATGGATGTTTTACGAGGTTGTATTTTTTCAAGCTCGCTTTGAAAGCGTAAGCAATAAGCATTTGGGAGCAACGTCCGACTGAGTAGAGGTAACCTACTTACCTCGCGAAATTAACTGAGCGAATGACTTTGAATGAATACTAAAATACATGCTGGATTTTAGTCATGTCTGTTTTTTTTCTCTTGAAACCTCGAAACATTTCGAACGATACAACGTTGGTTGTATACACCTCATCGTTATTTTAAGCATGTTTCGCGGATGTTTTGAGGATCGTAGGATGAAGAAGCTTACCCAGAAGGTTTGAACACATTCTTTTTACTGTATGGCTGGGAAGCTTTTACACAACATGTACATTACAGACATAGTCGAAGTCCCCAATTACGACAGTATCATAAACAGAGAGAAAGAGAACAGAACATCTGAATTACTTGACATTTTTATAGGAAATGTATGGGGAAAAGGTTTTACAATTTTAGTCTTCTGATTCTCAAAGCTCGAATGGTATCTAAGAGACATTTGTTCCTTACTAATAACTGGGTTGAGTGGAAAAAAAACGAAATTCACCGTGATAACCTACTTAAGTTTGTATACCGAGTGTAATTTTGTGCGCAATTGATGTCGCCTGATCTTATCAAAATGGCAAATAACAATTTAGATATCACCGCGTGACACCATTGTTAAAGCTATTGTTACAAAAACACAATAAATTACATGGCGTTCATTTCAATTATAATCCTGTTTTTATCACTTATCCTAGTCATCTCATGTCTGTCAGACTAGTAAATATTTAGTACAAATATACACAATCGAATAATTACACTTTTACTACGGATAATTATGATGCTGGGATGCTGGTACTATATACCTACTAATTATAATTTATTTAAAATTATAGCCTAAAATAAACCTTTGTCACCCTACAAACACAGTCTGTTCCCATTAGTTCAGTTGGTCAGTTAAGTTGACTGAACTAGTGAGATTTACATTCTCGGTTGCTCAGTTGACTGAACTAACGCGTTTTTTTCTTGTTTATTTAGAGATCAGAGATCCCAACAATCAAATACCACTACACTACTGAAATGAAGCGTTAATCACTTTGTTGTGCTGAATTCATTATTAGGTTATTGCAGACTTATTCCTTAGGCCTTTTACTCATGTCGAGTGGCTCGGAACGCTTTACGCTGATATTTCTATACCTATAATATGTGCACATTTTGGCGAGTGTGCGTTCGTTATCATCGACCTTATCCCTCCTTCCCTTTCCGTCACAGGACTAGCGTAACGTACAGCAGGCTACAAACCGTAGGTAACTTGTCGATGACCCATTGTGCCGGATACGTCGATTTGCCTCTACCTTTATCAATGGTAAGTAAATAATACTGGTAAGGAATGGAACTCCTTGCCCTCGTCTGTTTTCCGCTTCAATACAATCTTGGGAGTCTGCTGTGAACAAGTTCTTTCAGACAAGCGCGCGCCATCCTAGGACATTTTAATGATATGTCCTAAGATGGAGCGCGCTTGTTTTTCAACTGAGCTGGTGGTCAAACGCTTGGCAACCATCAATAGAAAAAAAGCTCAAAATAGCTCTTATAAATGGTAATTTAAGGTATGAATGGCTGCGAAAGCAATTATTGACTACATCGCAGAGCCTCCAACCAGTGTTATAAATTCCTACTTTACTTTTCCTACTTCATAGTTTCATTGATATTTTATATGTTTAAGGTAGTGTCGCTTTGATCTCGAGGTTTGCCAGGAGATCAAGGATGAGGTCTACGATATTAGAGCCTGCAATGATGTAGCAAGCGGCTTTCGCGGCTAAGTCTCGCATCGAGTATCAATATTTACGAATTAAAATAAGTGATCCATTCGAAGCTACCTCGGAGTAACTTCGTTGCTAGTGTATGCACTAGCTACGAGGGGACAAGACAGCAAGGAAACGACAGTGGAGCCAGGCGATATGTCTGCGAAAGCCGCCAAAGCACGCCACGCTCCGCTTAACTTTGGCACAATTTTATACAAATACCTCTTTATACAGTTTCAAAGCACGCCACGCTCCGCTCAACTTTGGCACAATTTTATACAAATACCTCTTTATACAGTTTCAAAGCACGCCACGCTCCGCTCAACTTTGGCACAATTTTATACAAAAACCTCTTTATACAGTTTCAAAGCACGCCACGCTCCGCTCAACTTTGGCACAATTTTATACAAATACCTCTTTATACAGTTTCAAAGCAATCGAAATATTTACAAACTATCGTCACAATAATGCCGGCGTAACACTACCGCAAGCGCATGCCAAATAATGGGTTAAAGAAAAGAAAAACCAAACAAACGCGTATTCTTCTCACGTTGACGGAAAACGAATGGTGTTTAGAAAAAAATGAGGTCACGGGAGGTAATTGATGATTATTGGGTTATTGGCACCTTGGGAACGTTGACTGTTTGTTTTTACCAACCTTCGGAGTGATGGAACCGATGAAGACATTCGTTTTGGGGCCCGATTCCACTATGCCATATGCCATATCACTATGGCAATGCCGTCGCAGAATGGCTACTAGAATACTAAAAGGCAATTCTCCGACGATACCATTGTCATAGTGAAGTGATTATTTTAGTGGAACCCGGCCCCTGTACGTTGAAGTGCGTCATTTACATCCTTTTTTGCCATGACTAAGTGACCAAGACAACGCACTGCAGGCTCTTAGAAGCTAGCTCTTTTTGTCTAACTTATCTGTAAATACATACATACATACATGAACTGACGCTTGTTTCGCAGAGGGTAGGCAGAGACAACGGATTTAAATTTAATACGCTCCTTGTACACCTATTCTGTAAATGATCTAGAATTTTTGCTCTCTAGAGATGACAGGTTCATGAAAGGAAAGCCGGCAGTTGCAACGACTCTAACTAGTGGTTCTGCATGTCAGAACAGTAGACGCGAGCTCTTATAACCATGCTATTGCATGGTTGCAGCTCGCGGGTACCCATGCTTTCCTCTTTCACTTTTCCTTTTAGACTTTTGAGCAAATAGGGGTATACGTTTTAGCGATTACTCTCGTTCCCTTGGTCCGAAAAGATCGAACCTGGTGTCAACGAATTTATCTTGCAAAGGCGGAGTAGTTTGATTAGTAAACGTAGGTATACATTTTCCGAAAAAAAAACAAATGTTGAAATCCTACAGTAAACTTCTCCCCTTTTCCCCTCCACTTATTGTTAATTTTTCACAACATCGTGTGTAGAATTAAATCCTTAGTGTGTCTTTCAAATATAATTGAAATCCGTTGATAAATAACGCTACAGCAAACTTTTACAAAAAACTTTTTGTTTGTGGGGAACCTTTTCCCCACAAACAAAAATCGCGATCGACTAAATAAATTTAATAAATCAAGGAACATGTGCGCCAATTTTCATCAAAATCGGTTGAAAAATGCGACCTGTAGGCGAGATCAAACCGACAGCGGACAAAAGCATTTTTGGTCAATTTCGAAACTGAGACGCTTCGCTCGCTCGGTCAATGATAAGTTTTAGTGGTACGTATGATCTAAGTTGTATCTCCCGGGCAACGGCTGAATGATCTCAACACTGGTGGTAGGTGTCCTGTAAAGTTTCACCTGGCTAGCGACCTCCTGCCGAAGTCCGGCGCCAAACGGTTATCCGTGTAAGATCGCTCCATCGAGACTATATATAACCTTGCTCTTGGCTAGAGCTGGACTGGACAAGCCTAAAGGTCAATAACTAACAAAAAAGGTGTAAAACATTAACATATATACATTTGATTGGATGCCGAGCGACATTACGTGGAATTTATTGCTCGCGGTAGGTATTCTACAAGCGGGGAAAACCGCGTTATACTTTTCTTGTTTGTGCAGTATAAACATAATTTTTATAGAGTAAATAAAAGCGTTTCCTGAGCATTTCGTACTCATTCCTTGTGATAACCTTCCAGTATTCTTTTATCCGTTTGAAACGATGCTTTTACTCTATTTGCCGCCTCTGTGGTCTGTGGTTCGTCCACCGGTGTGACATCCAGAGTCCCAGGTTAATACGTAACTCTGCCTTCTGCGCTGTAGGTTGTGAGTTCGATTCCCATCCATCCATTCATCACACAAACATTTGTGTGATTAATGTAGATGTTTGTTCTGTTTTTGGATGCTGTACTGTATGATAAGTATGTATTTACAAAAAAAAAAATGAGTAAACTATCCGTCATCTAGTTCCCATATTATAAGTTATGCTTAGTTTGGGGCTAGATAGCGCTGTGTGAAATTAATGTCCTGTAATATTTTATTTTTTTAACCGTCTCTGTGGTCAAGTTGTTCAACCCACCGATTTCAGATCCAGAGGTCCCGGGTTCGATCCCCAGGGGGAGTACAATATATTGTGCTTGGTTTGGTTGGTGGTAGGACTTTGTTGAAGTCCGCCTGGCTAGCTACCACCATCTTACCTAAATCTGTCGCCATAACAATTTTTTTTTTCTCTGCCTTTAGGTTAGAGGTATAAAAAACCTGTTCCTGAGCCTGAGGACAGCCAACGCACTTCTACCTTTGGCCTTATAATAACTTGAAACCAGGTGAGATGAAGGCCAACGTTAAAGCGTTTACCCGTCGTATAAATAAAACGTGAAATTAGCTATTTATAGATTATTTTTGAAAGAGCGAGAAGCGTGTCAGGTGTCTTATCACCGCAACACCTCTCTATTTTTCTTTTCAATATTTACATTTAGAACCATTTATATCAATAGCATTTCAGTATAATATAAAACTCACTAGTCATATACATCCTAATAAATCATCTAACCCGCATTGTGACGACCTACTTTAAATGATTATTTCTTGAACTACGTCAGACCTTGGTTAAATCTATTTTTCTCCACGTTTACGGTTTCACTATATTAATTTGATTGCTCAATGTGGAAATTCAATAGTCTTCAGTTAGAATGAACACAGTGCTATTTGTGTTGCCAGCTCGTCACAAAAACGGTTTGACGAGCCAACATGGCAAGTAATTTATGTATCAAGTATTTAATTAATGGTGGAACTCCTTGTGAAAGGACTCGTCCGGGGAAGCTCTATCTATTTCGGCCGCCAAGCAGCTGTGCTGTGATTCGATTTAAAACGTGTGGCGAAGTTATAGGCTCTTCTGCGAAGGTCTTCTTTGTGGATCATAAACCTACGCAGTGAGGTTTTTTTATAGGCAAGAGAGAATTAACATCAGATTTGCTGCTTTTGCTTTTTCCGAGGAGGAGGAAAATCTATGATACAAAATTAAAAGTTATTTAGTAGGTATATATCGGTAAGATCACTCATGAAAATGAAGATGATTTGATTAAATCTGAGGTCCATAGCTTAAATCTAACGAACTTATATACTATAATTATGATTACGTCGATTTGTTTAAAAAATAGTTTTTGATATTTTACGCAGAAGTAAATAATAATGCTTATAGGCAGCCAGGTCATAATGAACGTGAGTGAATGTGGCAATAACTCCGACTGGAAAACTTGAATGCTTTGGTTGTGCGTTAGTTGGACATGTTCATTGTGATCCTGGGAAGAAATGGGAGTTGGAAAGGATTGTGGTACGATTGCATGTCGATATCTAGCTGCCAACTGAATGAACGCTGCAGTTGATGATGATTTTTTATTACGGCCTACCCTACCTGATGGAAAGCGGCTACCTCGTGCTACAAGAACCCCATAATGGAAGACCCCATACTGTGGTCTCGGGGAATGTTTCAGCTGGGAGACCCTACCATCGTAATAATAGCAAATAATAAATAGGTAATAAAATCGGTTCTACAAAAATTCACAATCCGCGACGGCAACGTTGTGAATTTTTGAGTCCTTGAATGAATTGAACGAATGAATAAGTGAGGGAAATGTCAATGCAATGTCATTATAACATTTGTAAAAGTGCAATCACTTAATAGTAATATAAAAATCAGTTCTATTTATATCATATCGCAATTCGCAATTATTTCCATGAGTTTTTAATTACAATATATCCCACACATGTGTATCGCCTAGCTAATTTTATTTTTCCGTGCATGAAACTTCAGATTAGAACCCTGGTTGCGTAGCGCGTTGCTTATCGCATGTTAGTTCCACTGACGTGCCCTTACATGCTTACGACTTCAGCATGAGTTCTATAGTCACTGATATCAAAGCAAGTAGGTACCTACCAGTAAGAAACTAATACTATGGTACGCTTGCACCTCTTGCCGTGGCGGTTGCGGCCTAAGTATCGGCGATTTCCACTCAGCCCGCGGATTGCACCAGCAGAAGGGCAGCAGCTTACTTCTGTATATTATATAACACCTTTTCTGCGCTCTTCTTAACTCTCTCTCTCTCTCTCCCTCTAACCGCCGGTCTAGTGGTTCGCCTGCCGGTGTCAGATCCAGCGATCAGAGCAGTTCCTCAAACAGTTGATGATTCCGGGTGAAGTGCGCTTCCACCTTCGTCCTTATCATAACCTGAAATCAGATGAAAAGACCAAGCGCTCCACACTACAATTTAAAAAAATCAGCGCGCGGTATCTGTTAAAAGCATTTTGAAGGCTCTATATAATAATACGATTCGTATCAGCACCAGCATAATAAGGTCAGTGTGAATCAAACCTTTGAGATGAATCGTATGCTTTATTACTTCACGGGTTTTACTCACGTATGCGTGTATGTTGATGTAGGCCACAACGGTTTCAATTCAACAAGTGAATCAACATCAGGGTGAGTGTGACTCTCCGCCGCCTGTTAGGTTGCGATCGCCTACATCAACATAAATGTATACGTGAGTAAAACCCGTGTTCAAAATATATAGTTTGTAACAACCTGATTTCCGAATTCAATTTTTTCAAAAATTTTTTACAACCAATTTTTTTATTAACAAAATTCCTTATCATTTTTCTAAGGATCTATAGATATAGATTCGTCGTAGAATACAAAATACAATTAAGTAGTTTTTGTTTATTGTATATGTTTCCACTGCATCATTAACAATATTCATAAACTATCTAAAAAACTACTGAAACTGCTACTGATAGTAGCATCTGTGTGTCACAAATTGACATGGGTTACATTATTACACAATAATATTGCAGAGCTAGTATATCCACCTAAATCGTTGGAAATAGTCATCAAGTAAACGAATTAGTCTCACTCTCAGCTCAGCGTGAGTTTAGATTAATATACTTTGTTGCGTAACATAATTATAATTTGCTTTTTATTTCATCTTTGTGACTACACGTGCATCAAGCATTATTACACAATACCACTATACCATTACCAAACTGAACTAACGGTCCTTCTCGATTTAAGGTATTGTAAACTAAACTCATGTTTCTTCTCAATTTCAGGTATTTTTTAACGAAACTCACAGCCTATCTCAATCAATGGTATTTTTTAATTAAATTCACGATTGTTCACAATATAAGGTAGGTACTTTTAAACTAAACTCACGATTCTTCTCAATTCAAGTATTTAGAAATTAACAGTCAAGATGACGATATAGAAGCTCATATTAACTATTTTTGAAATTCCAAATCAATGTAATATAAGAGCTAGCGGGAAAATCCTATTCTTGTTGGAAAATTGCATTCGTATATATACAACGTAAGTGTGATAATTGCTTTAATCTATGGATCTTTGCAAGGTTATTATTTAGGTACTGCATCCTAACGTAGCTTAGATTATTCCAGAACTTAGCTCCGGTGTCAATCATATCGATTTTGTTGAACGGACTTTTTCGAAACATTGTACATCCCTGGATTGGCGGTTACAATAAAGGTTTTCAACTACAAGTAGGTAGTGATGTTGATAATACACAGAAGTAAACTTCGGTTCTTCTTCTGGTGAGATCCCTTAGGAGGCTTCTACGACATCCGTAGGCTGAGTTCGCGGGTTGGCGTGTTCGATTCCTAAACCGCAACCGCCAAACCGCCAGGCAAAATCAAAGAGTATACCAATTCAAATTGTTTTTAAATTCGAAGTATAGATAAAATCGCACTGAAGTATCTGTTCATGCGACAGAACGGTCTTGCATCTGCCTGACCCGGGCGACCCAAAGAAATTAGGTACCTACCTAGCTACTTGAACGTCAAATTAGTCTAATAGACGACGACCTCGGGCTGTATAATAATACTAGTCATGGTTTCTTTCATTTGCTTATCGATTCTCTTGCCACTTCAATGCCAGTGGACTACATTTATGTGGCACAAAATAGGTGCTATCATTAAAATAAGAAATGGTTTTCAATTCCAACAGTGTGAAGGTAATTATGCATTAATATCTAAGTAGGTATCGCTGAATATGTAAGTTTACTAGATAGAATTAATTGTTTAGTTTCTGAAAAATATTTGTTTACGCTATTTAACTGATAAGAAAATAGAACGACAATCAGCAGAACGTAGGGTGGTAAGATCATACCAGAGTGGTTTTATGTGGGTCAACTGTCAAAGTCAAAATGCGTTTATTAATTAGGATTTTTGAGGATAATTTTGTAACGTCAAATCTATCACCTGTTCGGAATCGCGACCAGCACACTAGGAGGAAGGCAAGAACCTCGGGCTAGTTAATTGTTGTATGGACTGTTTGCACTACACAAGGTACATAACCTTCCTCCTTAACTACCATTCGGATCTGAACAGGGCTATGAAATTTGTGTTAAAATATAGGTAACTAAGTACTCTTTATGTATATCAATTAATAAATATTATTAGTGCATGCTATCCTAATGTTTGTATACCAATATCTGGTGGAATCATGTGAGACCTAAACTATCTGTAAGAACTTTTTATGTACCATGATTGAACAAACCAATAAATAATTTATCATCTAACGACTCAAATCAACTTGGTCCTAAAACAATCCTAGACTATGACAGTTTACTGATTTCTAGACCTACATTTTATGGCGATTATTCTGCAGTTTTTTCATTATTTATGGGTAGTAGTTTATTTATAGCACTAGTTATCTGAAGTTTCGATTTCACCCGCTATCTTGGTTTCACACCCTACAATTGAAAGGAGTATTCGTTGGATGGATGGGGGAATAAACTTAATGAATGTATCTTATCAATTGCTTCATAAACCAAAATTGATACATTGTGTTATGAGATAAAATAAAGTTTTCCAGCTTTAATAACCCTGATACATAACGGTAACGGTAACTGTGTTACAAGAAATATTTTTATACGATATTTTGGATAACATAAACCTATATAAAATTTTTGAGCTAATTTATCAATACTACAAGTCAGCCAAGCACGCAGGTAACAACAGGTCAATAGGTACCTGTGAAGCTAGCTGAGCGACGGATTTCCTCACGATTTTTTCCTTCACCGGTGATGTAATGAATAATTAAAATAAAGCATGCGGTGCGTCTCTAGACAGAAGGGATTTACATTCACGGCTATTGTACGTGATACAACAATGTTGTTTGAACGATCGATTGCCGATGGAACCAACAGTAGCGGGTCACACCACGCGAGCGCGACCGGCGCCACTAATTTATTAAACATATTTGCATTCACAATTCAATCGATTCACGAGAATTGTTGAAACCTTATGCGGAAGGGATCAATTCTAATTTGAATATGTAAAGATAACTTTAAAATATCGTCTCCGTGGTCTAGAGGGCACATTTTTGTGATGTTTGTCCCAGTTTGGTTAAGAAATTGTAGGCTTGATTCACCGGACTGTCAGATTATACTCAGATAAAAAAAAAACAAAAGATATCACACGCCTTACTATAAACTACGAAAATAGTGGCATTCATTGAATAGGAAACTTCTGATATCCATCAAACCGTTTCTGGTGATTGAGAAGCTCTGCCTTTTTAATCACTTATCCGTTGGACCTTCTTGTTTCTTATCATCCCTCATAACAATTACAGTAGCCGTCTAGAATCGACTTTTGCTGGAATATTTGCGGAAAACTTTATTACAAAGATTGATGATTCTTAAAAGCCACGATGCGCCGACATTTCTAACAAGCAGACGAATTAATGATAAACATTACCTATAGGCCCTGATGGCGTTATATATTTCAATACAGACTTATCAAAGCTTCAAATTTTAACCTATCTAGTCTAGTGTAATGGTCTAGTGGTTCGCCCACTGGTGTCAGATCCAGAGGGCCTAGGTTCCCCAGGGGAGTACAATATTGTGCTTGGTTTGTTTGGTGGTAGGACTTTTTTAAGTCCGCCTGTTTGGCTACCACTATCTTAACTAATTCTGTCGCGTTAACAACAATTCTAAAACTTTTGTATTTCGTCATTATGAGGTAAGATAGCCAATGACTTTGTTTAAGTCCGCCTGTTTGGCTACCACTATCTTAACTAATTCTGTCGCCTTAACAACAATTCTAAAACTTTTGTATTTCGTCATTATGAGGTAAGATAGCCAATTCCTGTTGAGGATTCCGGGTAAAGTGCGCTACAACCTTCGGTCTTATCATAACTTGAAAATCTGATGAAGGACAAGCACATCCCCGACGTGCAAAAAAACACTTTAATTAGCTGACCGTTAGAATGACCCCTTGAAGGGATTTGAAGTTGTCTCTTTATCATCACGTATCGATCTAACGATAAGTCTGGCTTGGCTGTTTTACTTTACGTACGTCCTTCATTAAGAAAGTACAATTCACGCAAGGCTCGACCAATCACGCAATTTGTTTTATTATCGTCCACATTTGTTTTTTAACCTTTATCACACGCTTCTAAGCCAACTTTTACAAGGTCACAGCATTTATATTATTCACGCTAGGTTTAAAATTTTTGCTGTATATTTTGATTCCTTTAAACTTGGATAGCTTGCTTATAAACCACTTAAAACCCATAAAATTATCTAAGGTAAGACGAAATACCACTGTATTAAATAATGCTATCAAGTCTAGTCCATTAATTATTTTTGGGTGATGGTATGTAGGACTTGTTACAAGTCCGCTTGGCTAGCTACCAACATCTCACCTAAGTCTTCATCTCACATAGTTTCAGGTTATGATAAGGTGAAAGCGCTCCTTCAGTACTGTCTGAGGAACTGGTTACCTCTAAACGCCGGAATACAAAATTTTGAGTTGTATTTATGGCGACATATTGAGCCCTCTCGTCGGAGTCTTAAGTAGAAAAACGTCCGGAGTGTACAAAAAACTCAAAGAATTAAAAAGAAACCGCCTTCCTAAGATTGTTTACCATTATGAAAATAATACCCTTACGTGTAATTACTGCAAACGCAAGTTTACATCTAAAATAGTATAAAATAATAATCCACCAAATTTGCTATCTTATTATAACTACATTGAACACGCTTGGTCTTTGCTGAGGGTTTTAAAGATCCTTAGCTTTAAATGTCCAAGACAGGCTATGGACTGATAAGCCTAGAAAAAAAATCAAAAAAGTTCTAGAAGGCATCTTCTGGAAAAGGCCTCATCTAGCCCCACGCAAGTCTTGAGGTTAGCAACAAAGTGAATTGAAAAAAAAGTATCGTACATTCCAACTCGATACAAAAATGTTGAATATTAAAAGCATACAATTTTAAAAATATTCTACCTCATTCTTTAAATACCGCTTTACATAATTATTTGCATACAAAAAGTATGTACAATTTTAAGAGACGTGAAAAAATCCTAGTAGAAAGATGAATATTTAATGAGTATAAATTAGTTCCACATGTAGGCAAGTACTAGTACTTGCCTACACCAAAGGGTGTACTTTGGGTGACTAGTCCCCAATTAGATTTATTGTAAATATTTGATTATTAGCAGCACGGCTGCATGCTATTGAAGAATATTCTATTTTAGACCGACTGCCTCAGAGGGATGACTATTGTCTGAATATTATTACATCTAGAACTTTAGAAAGCAGCCACGTTCTCAGGCAATATATTTTTATGAGGATCGATCTATAAAAAGCTAGTTATAGCGTAGAAGCGCAACTCCCTTACTAGTCTGAACTACCGAATGAATAGGAACCTTTATGAAGCTCTTATTATGGAATACTAGCTTTTGCTTCAATTGCATTAACGCCGCCAGTTGCGAGTCAATTCTAGTTTATCTAATATTCTCTATTTCGTATTTATAAAATGTAGTGACGCTTTAGTGTAACGAACAAAAGGGTTTTCTTCAAACTTCTGTAGCTCCCGTCTCCCTTCCCAAAGATGATGTTGCATATTGGTTGGTTTTTATTTGGATGGTTATAGGACTTTGTTTAAGTCCGCCTTATTACCTAATTCTGTCGCCATAACAACAATTCAACAGTTGTTGTGTTCCGGCATTTAGAGGTAAGATAGCCAGTTTATCAGAATGTTGAGGTCTCCAGGTGTAGTGAGTTTCCAACTTCGTCCTTATCATGACTTGAAAACCAGGTGAGATGAAGGCAAAGCGCTTCCACGACGTACCAAAAAAATCTTCAAATTTCTATATATTTTTAAAGATGATGTTGCATATTGGTTTAATGTAGCCACATTATTCTTAGATTTCATGTGTAAGATTTATTAACTGGTTTTTTCAGCCTCCGAAAAACTAATTTTCTTGAAATAAATATAGATGCTAAATCTAGATATCGATAGTTTATAAACAAATCTATGATTCAATCCAATATGAGCGCTAATTTGATTGCAAATTAAGTTTGGTGAGATCTAGCTCCGAGTAGCGACTACTTCGGAATTATCTGAATAGGTTAGAGTGACGTAACTAGGTGCGCATCGACTTGCGGCCGCAGCACTACCGGTCTGCGATCGGCTGCGGCTGCAAGTCGCGTCAGAACTCGTCGCGAGCCGAGGCTCGGCAGCACGTGCAGCCACAGGCAGCACGTGCAGCCACAGCCGCGTTCGGAATGCTTTTGCAGAAATCCATACTACTACATAGATAACCAGTCGTGCAGCCGCGGCCGGCTTCGTGCAGCTGCCGCATGTGCTGCCTGCAGCCGAGCTTCGAATAGCACCTTTAGTGAATTTCACTTCTATGTGCCTGCGTGTGGCACGGCTCGCTCGTGTCTACGCATTTTATTATTCTCTGTAGTTCGGGTCGTGGATCACACTCAATGTGTTATGTTTCTGACATTCTCAGCGGAGAGCACGTCGCCATTACAATTAACCTACTATGTAGTTCATTGGCCAAAACACTATCAACCATTCGACTTTCTTCGAATTCATTCTATGTATGGGGATCGATTGACTTATAGGGCAATTGTGCAAACGACTGACTACATAATATAGGTAACGTCTACCTCTATTTTTTTTCATTCTCAGTAAAAAACTGTTACTTAAGAAGGCTAAGTATGCCCTCCGTTTATAGCAAAACAAACAGTATTTTTCGTATAGTTTGATTTAATTGTCTTTTGAAAAAAAAAATATATAAAGCGCTACAAAATTATATCCCTATCCAGATACGTGTATTTTTTTGGAAATGAACAATAAACTATGTTTCATATGGGAGAATGAGAATCAGCGGTACTGGGGGGCTTTAGAATTCGGGTCTTAGACAACACAGTCCATTTATGCTTTTCCGAAACCTGTTTAATACAATATCTGCTCTTACACCTGGCCTTATCATAGCTTGTAAACCAGGTGAGATGAAGGTCAAGCGGTTTCCCGTCGAACAATAAAAAAGTACTTGCGTCAGTAGTTTTTTTTTAACATTTAGTGGGTACCTTCGTACCTATTAAAATGATATGTACACAACTGTGGCTATAACAAAGCAAGTTTGACCAAGATGATAAACAATGGACTTGAAACGGTGGTTTCAGCTGTGCAAGTATGTGTCGAGTACTTACCTACTGATTAAAGATATTTTATGAAGGTGTTCGATCATGTGATGCGTAAACTCTGGCCTAAAACTCTACAGCTACCTATGTTCTGGTGACATATAAGACAGGTTTTATTTACACAGTTACCTTATAGACCACAGTTCTCTCATACTTTACACTTAGGACTATTTTATTTGTGGGTAAAATAAATCATTTCATTCTGTCTATAAAATTCAAGATGTCAGAATGTAGACTGAGATGATAAGGTCACGTAGTTCGATGACCAGCTCGCCTATTACATAACTCTGTTTCGTTTGGTTTTAAAAAAAATAGCGGCTTTTCTTTGACTTCTCAATAAAAAACTAAAAATTGTTGAGAAAAGCCGTCATTTTGATTGAAAACAAAATGAAACAGACTTTATTACCTGATAGGTCAGCAGATGACAATGTCAAAAGTATCTTGCCATATAAAAAAAAGGCAAGAGGAAGACCCCAAACAACTTGGATGATAAATATGCAAAAGGATATGAAGAGCCTAGAATTAAGCAAAGACGAATATACGATAGAGAAATCTATAATGGCTCCGCATGATTAGGAAAGCCAACCCGTATAAAGGGAAACGGTGAGGACGAAAAAAAAGATTGTATAAGATTTCCATCAGCTTAAAAACTAAGTACATATTAGTTACTTAGTATGTAGGTAGCATACCTTAGAAGTTATTACATTTCAAACATGAACAAATATTTTATTAGGATGCATAAAATAATTATAGCTTGATAGGGCAAGGGTTAAATAATTCTAATTTTGATGTCCTGAGATCCGGAGAAGAGATTCTGTATCCCGGTCCTTAGTGCCCCCCAGAAATACCCACAGGTTATACAAGTAGCGAGTTTGATAAAGTGCCTTGATTACGATCATAATACATAGGTAGGTTAAGCCAGCACGGTGGTCATTTATATTTCATGATGGCGTGTCAACTGCCAGTTAAATGTGGTCCTATAAATTTGACCCGCATTGTACGATTAATATTTTAACCAAAGGCATTATTCTAACTGCATTTTCATTGATACACTCCTTGTTATTGGCATAGGTTTAAGTTTATTTCAATCACATACATTAACATTATTACTTATTACTTACTTAGCATAATAAACTTACTATGACACAAAACCAGGCTTTATATATGTGCATTATAAATTGCCAGAAGTTTTATTTTTCCTTATCACCTTTCTCGTGATATTTTAAAATAAAGCTTAAGAGATGGCTAATGTGTATGTTACTATTTGATAGATGACTATTTTAATTACAGGGACATTTAATTTAATAATTAGCCTATGACATTTGTTATTTTTATTCCTGACATTATTATTGACATTACTAAAATTAGGAAGATTCAGTACCTATGAAATTGATATTACTAACTTCAATTGTTTTTTTAATCTCAATGAAATATTGTGTTAAAAATTTGCATGCCTGACCGGTAGTGCATAAGGAAATATTGTAATTACTTACCAACTTATCACATGTTCTGGCAAATAAACCATCTTATCTTATCATATTACGTTGTATGCTCAAATGTATCATGCTCAAATTGAGTAGAATTATTAGGATCAATCAAGAATGAGTACTCCCCGTCACTCTTCCAGTTGCTATGGGGTCTCATTAACTGTAAACTCAGTTATAGTGGGGAGCTCTTTACCCCATGAAATCAGCGCTTGTTCCTCTCTCGCTATCTTCAAGCTTTTAATATGTAATATAATATGTTTACTGTTTATATCATTCAATTGAATTTTGTGTACTCTTGTGCATTTGGTACGTACCAGACGGAAGAGACGAACAGAGTTGGAACAGTTGAATTACCCATATACCGTTTGTAACGGTTCTTAGATAACCGGACTGCTTCCCTTGTACATAGATAAATCGTACATATTGTTTGAATACAAAAAGTTAAAATAAATCAACATAAAAAAATGTGTTTGTATAGTTACTACATTAAATGAGGAGTAAAGTAATGATATTTTTTTTTTATTTAAATTGTTTTGTTAGGTATGTTATTTATACTTTCTTGATGTACGCTTTACGTTCTTATGTTATTCACGTCTTCAACGAATCTTCTCCATCAAAATATCAAATCATTTTGAGTAAATTTATTATTTTCCCTCGGTATCATTTGCTTTTGCCAAAACAAGGAAAACCTGCTATTTCCCGAGGCTCCAAAAGTAAAACGTGTTTCTCCGAAATAAATCAATTAATTCAAAAAAGTTATAAAAATAACTGGTAACACATAAAAGGAGGAAGAATCTGTGTGCGGTCACCGGTGACGCCGGGCTTTACAAACCATCTGCATTTTATTATGTTGTCGAAAAGAATTAGGTCATGGGACAATTGGCACACTCCATGATTTGCGAACTTTGTAATGAACTCTTTTATTATAGCTAAGAAACCATAGGGCTATTGTGTGGGTTGTTTAGAAGAAAAGACCGCAACTTCCTTCGAAATTAGTCTTTTATTCTAAAAAAAATTTTTGTTACGTATTTGTATTATAAATTTAATATTACAGGACATTCATTTCACACAGCGCCATCTAGCCCCAAAGTAAGCATAGCTTGTAATATGGGAACTAAATTACGGGTAGAAAGTCAAAAGTCAAAGTCAAAATTTATTTATTCATTATGATAGTATATAGAATACATAATACACCCAAACACAGAACAAACATCAATATTCCCATCCAGGACAAACATTCGTGTGAACCCACAAACTCACTCCCACCCACTCGGTTTTAACTGAGTTAAGGGGAAGGTCTTGTCTCCATTTCATGTCAAGTTATGATAAGGCCGAAGGTGGAAGCGCATTTCACTCGAAATCCTCAACAGACTGAAGAATACAATAATTAGAATTGTTGTTAAGACAAGCATATTTAATTAAAACGATGGTAGGCTAGGCAAGTCCGCCTAGCTACCTCCATATTGCCCAAGTCTTAACACCAGGTGAGATGAAGGCCAAGTACTTCCTCGACGTATACATCAGAAATTTTATGCCACCCAAGCCACGAGCAATTTAAAGTTAATTCCAAAATCTCAGATGGTAAGGTGTCGCTAGTTTTCATTAAGCATAGGAGCTTGGGAATAAGCCAATACCATAGAGGCTTTCACGAATTGTCAGTAGTCGTCGGAATGTTTCTTTATTTGTGTGAGTATGTTTGATGTTTGCTTGGGCTCTTAACATTGTGGCCTTGAAGAAGATTATCCCCACCTAATGAGTGATAAGGAGCAGGAAGATGATGACTTTCATTGACCTTCTCCTTCCTTTCTCGACAACGTTTATTATAATGAACCGTGTGCAAACATTGTGAATATCAAACTCTTATCTCGGAGGCTCGTATAACTACTTACGTCATGTCCTGTACGTGTCCCACAGTTCTCAAAATCAATTTAAATATAGAAATGTCAAGAATTTACATTTGAAATGACAAACAACTTCAAAGAAGTTTGCATATTAATATCAGCTTATTTAGTTGTTTAATATATCGAATGCGTTAGCGCGACCTAAATGTCGTTGGATGAGTTTAGCTAGCAGAGTCATTAACCGATCAGAAATAGACGAAAACTGTGCCCTTACCTTGTTCTTATGACGTCGCTTGTAAATGTGAGTCTGGCATCGAATATAACGATAATATTGTTTTTTTATATATTTTAATATATATAACTATTGTAGTTAAAACTTCGTTTTTCTGGTGTCCTATTTTTGTTTTTGTTGACAAAGTGCTAAATATCAATTTAGCATTTTGTCCACTTCCTTCCTATGTTCTACTTAAAAGTGGAAACTTTGCTGGAATAGTCTGAGTTGAAATTACTTTTAATTTGTTTTTACCTTTTTGTATATTGTATCAGTATGTTTCCCGATTTTTTGAATTCGGAAAAACCAACAGCTAGATAAAATTTCCTTAAAAACTTAAATAGAAATAGTAACAAATACAGGTATTCACTAATAGCAGGGGGGTGTCACTCCGATGTTTAGGTACGTTTGGGCGGACCTCCTCCGGGGAGAAGACGGCAGTAGGTTGCCACTCGGCTATTGTCTCGGGCCGCGCGCTAACAGCGTCTTCACCGTGCATTATTTTTGTGGTTTTTTGGATCGAACAATTATTATGTGTACTGGTGTTCAAATAAAAGTACATTATTCGATTTATGTTGCGTGTAAATGTTGTTTAAGAATAAAAATAAACTAATCTATTCTATTCTAAATAGTCTACGATTGTCTTAGACATTGAAAGTTTTGGAATATAGAAACATAGCTATGTTTACTACATTTCGTTTAGCTTTGCTAAAGCTAGATATATGCTAGATGAAATGCCCCCCGGAGGAAAATACCTTTAGATGATTACCATTTAGTTTTGGCTTGCCTATGATTACGTTTAATCAACTTGTGATTATGAAACGATATTTGCATGTAAGTTCTGGAACATGCTAAGTTTTAAAATATAAGTGAAACAGAATTTTGTATAAAGCTGAAGCAAGAGAATCTGTATCTGCTGGACGAGCATCATCATTATAAACTAATACATAAATCCCAATTCTACAGATTTCCAATTCTACTGACTCCTAATTTTACTGATTTCCAACTCTACAGAATCGTAATTCTATAGATTCCCAATTCTACAGATTCCCAACTCAACAGATTTTACAAATTAACAGATTTCCAACTCTACAGACTCTTAATAGACGGATTCCCATCGCCACAGATTCCCAATTCTACAGATTTCTAGCACTACAGGTTCCCAACCCAACTCAACAGATTTTTTAATTTAAGTGATAATATGTCAATGCTTTGAACCAAAGATATTGTAAGAATATAAGGTGTGTATAACGAGTTAGCTGTGGGGATCAAATTGATGTTGCTATCTGAGTTAGAAGTGTTAATTGTATTAGGTAGCCTAATATAATTGTGAATTCTATTTTTGTTCGCTTTAGATTGTCGTGCAAAGGTCACTACGGCTCGGTAACGTAAGTAAAGTTCAATCTCGGATATTTGATAGCACAATATATGTAGCGTAAATTCACTTTCTACGATATATTGCGCATTATATGGTAACAGATCAATAGGGATAGGGGATCGCCCCTGTGGTCTAGTGGTTCACCCACCGACATCAGATCTAGAGATCCCGGATTTGATCCCCAGGGTGGTTACAATATTGTGCGGAAAAAACCTACCATCAACCAAATCAATTGGTTGATGGTAGGTTTTTTCCGGCTAGCTAGCTGCCACTGTCTTACCGCGTCTGTCGCGGTTTTTATAGGTAAGATAGCAAGTTCCTCAGACTTTTGAGGATTCCGGGTGAAGGGCGCCTACACCTCGGCCTTATGTTAACTAGTTACCAGGTGAGATGTAGGCCAAGCACTTCCTCGTAAATAAACTCTTAACATGAACATCGGCTACTATTAGGACTACTTTTTGCCAAATAAATAGCCATAACTCATGGCTATTTATTTGGCAAAAAGGTAAGTTGATTTTCAAGTCTCGACTCGAGATCAATAATCTGTGTAATTGACTCATTCTATATTATCTGGCTGCTGTCGTACGTGACTTGATGCATGAGTAGACATGACGGTTGACGGTTCCATGTAATGGTAGGTAGTAGGTAAATCAAACAAAGTAGATAGACCGTCTGAAGAAACGAAAATATTGTTTATTTACAAAACCGTGTGGGGTTAATTTAATGATAAGGTTTCGTAACCAAACAAATGTTCGCGTTAAATTACTTTTTATCAGTTGACAAAAAATAATAAGTGCGTAGGTACTTATGTATCTACTTATAATAAATTCTTTATGATTTATACATTTGAAATTAAAATATAACATGTTTACAATAAACGTTAGTAAGTGTACATACATTATTTCATTCAATTACTTTCCTGTCATTATCCTGAAAGACTGAGGTATTCCTTTATTTACTTAGTAAGTAAACTAGAATACGCCGGGGATAAATTTTCTATCAAACTGTGAGAATATGCTAAAATCCTTTACTAATCCTAAAATGACAATCAAGCACGCATTTCGTTGGTTTAGACTAAACGCATAATGACCAATAAGCAAAATACGATTGAATTGTAGTTACGCCGTACCTATAATTTTGACTAGTCCGTTAACCTCTGAAATGACATATTTCTCAATAATTACAATAATGACATAACATCCAAAAACACTAGGGGCTTCCGAAGTTTCCGTGTGACGATAAGGCTTTACGAAAAGCCGGTGACGTATGACGTATCAACGCGAGGGCTACCAGTCAATACGTCACATACTCGATCGGCCACATACACATCACATAAAACCAGCTGCTGGCCCCACATGCCTCCACACGTACACGGAACGCTGATGGCACCGCTCGTCTGCAACAGCCATACAATCAATTAATTGATAAGATAAACGAACTTTTGACGTCAGACAATCTGACTATTATATTGATCATTTTGTTTAAGTGGAGTAACGAGTGTGTTGGACGCTTACGCTTGTGTTATTGGTGATTGTGACTCTGTGGATCACTGGACCGGTTGTAAACCTCGTTTTAAATATAAAGGTACGAGATGCGATTTTATGATTTTCAATTTTGACATCACATCATCATGATATCATCTCCATATACATCCGTATTTATCAAATATGTCATAACGTAGGAAGTGTATGTGTAGGTTTTTGTGGAACCGACTGGGATTCTTAGCTTAGCTGAAAATGTATACTATTATCCTTCTGGCAAGCGTAATGACTAGTTGGGTTCTGAGAAACATACGGTGAGCCCCTCATGCACGTGGAGCGACGAAGGAGTTAGAATTCGTTTGTTTTATTCTTTTGACACCATGTATCCGAATAGGTACATAGGTACAGCTTGATTATAAAATAGCAACATTGATACAAAACTTTCGCTCTTCGCCCTATAATCTAAACACATGCGTGGACATGGATTGGCATTGGGTTATCCTGTGCACTGCATCTTACCGGCTTGGAACCGCTGATTCACTGTAATTGAGATGACTGTCCTCTTTATCTTGGAAAACCGTTGCGTTATACATTTTTTTTTAAAAACATTGACGTGACTATTGCGCAATAGAAATCTTTCTCTGGAAGCTTCTTTTGTGTCGGTTTCTTGGTATCTCTAAAGATGACTAACGACACTTGTCATTAGAAGTGCTATTGTGAGCTCACTTTCGTTATACGTCCATTGATTGGATTCATATTGAGGTCTATTAAAATACCTGCCGATTAAAAATAATTCAGGCTTAGGATTTAAACAAACTCAACTCTTATTCTAATTTCTAAAAATGGGATAAAAGTTTTAGATACCCAAATAGCAATCTAATATAAATAAAGATAAACTTTTTTGTGTACTCTTATTGAGATTTTTCTCGTATACGACCGTAATAAATTGGGTATTTTCGGCGAAAATGAGGATAATGTGTAAAATAACCATAATTTATGATAATAGTAGACGTTCGTTACAGAGTTTATAATGAAGTAACAGGGTATTAGCATCACTTGACCGTTGCTGTCCTCCTTCGGCTCACTCGCAAACTGAAACCAAATGAACAATTGCGCTTGCGCAACTTCACAAAATATTCATAACGTATTGAAAATGCACAAAGGGGACTCGGAGAGTACCTACAGAGTAATAGAACACGACACACAACATGTTTGTCTGTCGTTTATATATGCTTAGTATTTTATTTACCGTGTAGTATAATTTATTCTAAAGTCATTACAGCGTCATTCGGTGTACATAGCCTATTTAGCACCTTTTAAGTAAGTACATATAGCTTTGAAGTAAACAAGGTAATTGTGAAATCTTATCCTTTTACGATTATTTAAGTCAGAATCAGCATTTTAGATGCGCATATATTACCATTATGATTATAATCATTCACTAAGAACGAATATTTATACTCTGTGCATATTATATTGAGAAGGTGCTTAAGTACTCTTGTTTTTATTATTATACATAAAACCACACCTTCCGATAAAAAATGGATGATATGTGTGAGAGCCTGCATATATATAGAATAACTCAAAATAAGAAAAGTCACATTTAGAATTTAGAATGGGCTAAAATTAAGCATAAAAAATAATTTTAAATACCTATGTTTGATATTTTTTGTAACAGCCATTAAATACTATGCCTGAACTAGACTGATTGTTAAAATGACAAACAATACCTTTGATTTGAAATACAATCCTGTTTTTATAATTATGTAATTACAAACTTAAATATGACCTTTATACTGGCTTACGTGCCATCATTATCCTTACTGGTTTAAATTGATGACACCACCGGCTTTAGGCACTTCTTCGACCTTATCATCTTTTGCCTTCACAATCGATATGGCAATGGTGACCAGGATAAAGTTTTATTTATTTGACCAGCGGCCATTTATCGTTCTCCATCGATTTTTACCTGTTGAGAAACGCATAAACATTACCTGAAAAAGTTACTTAGCTATTTTTCCAAAACGCTATCTGGCTCTTCTACTAATTCTAACTTCTACACCATTCTACTATGCAAAGCGTGTAATATGGGAACTAGATTTCGAACATGAAATCTGATATACATTTTTTTTAATACATACTTTTGATGTAATATAACTCCCAAACACGGAACAAACATATTATTACATTTACTCTTTATTATTTGTATGTAAAATTAAACAATAATAAATACAAGGTGTGTCATATTTATTGTTATACTATAACAACGTAGAACAGCGAATCGGTATTATTATGACGTACTTAGTACTAATCATTCATGATATTATAAATAACATTGAATTAAATAATAATTTCCTAGTCGGCTATTATAATGATATAAAAAGCCAGAACTCGTAAGACTAGTTCGAAGCCCGCAATGATAATTAAATTTAATTTCGAAGTATTACAAAAAATGGACATGTGAAAAATATATAGGTAGGTACTTACGATAAATACTGCAGACCTAACCCTCTCTGAGCGGTAGAACTACCCCCGGGCTGGTTGTTTCAAGAAAAACAATAATTATTTTCGAAATCGTTAACGACCTGCTGACCTGAAATCTTCAGCGATCATAATAGCATTAACATTTTATGAAGCATTTACTCTGTAGTGAATATATGCTATATATATGTTTTGGTTGGTGGAAGGACTTTGTATAAGTCCGCCTGGCTAGCTACCACCATCTTACCTCGTTCTGTCGCCAAAACAACAATTCTAAAAATGGTTGTGTTACGGCAGTTAGAGGTAAGAGTAAAATAGCCAGCTCTTCACTTTTATTCCGGGTGAAATCCGCTTCCACCTTCGGCCTTATCTCAACTTGTAACCAGATGAGATGAAGGCCAAGCGCTTCCCTGTCTTACAATAAAATAAAAAAAACACGATTCCTAAAAAAAAAGAGTCAAGTTGCTAATCAACATTATAGGATTTAACATGATGCGAATTCAACTTTTTGCAAACTCAACATTTTAGGAATTCAAGATCTGAGGTAGGATCGACCTTTTAAGGCTTTCCTTTGTGTATTTTACGTGACTCTTGCGAGCGCCCAGCCATTTGTCAATGTTTTATAAAAGAATCATAGGTATGAGCATATTTCTTTGGGTGCTGTGTAACACACACGGTGTGTTATACTTCCGGGGCCTAGCTTAGTATCAGCATACGAAAGAAAATAGAAATCCTTAGCAGCTAGTTATTGTATATTTACACGGTGGCGGTGCATCAGCTTCTTCGGCCCCGAATTTGTCTTTGAAATATGTACATATTTGTGAATGTTTTAAACTATTAACCTATTTTTAAACTTGCTTTGAAAATCGATCTATAGTAATTCGAATCCAATTTATACCATTATAAACACAGGCTATCATAACGGGCATGTAAGTGTATAACGACCGCCATATCTTCTTTAGATATACAGAGTGAGTTTTTACCAGGGCCACTGAGGCGAAGTCAGAAACCGTGAGCTATCGAAAAGTCGAGTTAGGAATTACGTGCTCGATTAAAAAAAAAGTCTACACTAAAGAAAATCTATTTAGTTTTAGTATTTCTGGAAAAAAATAGCATTTTTGAGTTCTTTGTTAGATGTATGTGTTTTTTTTTTAAATCGAGTACAGGACTTTTCGATAACTCTCACAGTTTCAGACTTCGCCTCTGTGGCCCTGAAAAAAAAACACCTATAATAATTCTTCTGTTTATTGTGTTTGCTAGTTAACTCCTGGACTAAACGGCTGGACCGATTTTGATGTTTTTTTTTTGTATGCTAGAGTGGGGGGGGGGGGACAATTTTACCCACATTCACAATTGTAAATCCATAATTGCTTTTGCCGTGTGGCAGCCCTAACGTTAGTACGGAAAATTATCAGCAGCTGTTAAAAATTTATCTCAATTTACAGTGTTTAAACATCTAAACTAAATAAAACGTTATTAATATAGTACCTTGGTAAAAATGGAAATAAACTGTGTAATAGTGTATACTTCTGTCTAAATTGATTTTGCTAAATTGTCGGGGTAAGGGAACGAAGATCCGGGCGTTCCACTACTCCGTATCTATTAAAGTACGGGCATGGTGGTCGTTAGAAACCTACATTTTTTAGTTATACTTATTTCGACCCGTTTGGGAAAAATGTGAGTGTTTTTTTTACGATGCAAAAAATGAGAGAATGATTTTTTTACGATGCAAAAAATGTGACAGATTTTTTTACGATGCTCGCGCACACCTACACCTTAAAACGACACCATGACGTTTAGATGCACGTTGTTTATTTGAACAATCGAATCTAAAACTTAACTTGGCGACAGCTGATCATTTACACAACAATTCACTTTAGTGGTTTGTGTCTTCATTTTTCATCTGGTACCGAAAATATACCTGTGTAAAAACACCATTTTAGGGATGAACGTCTTCTTAAAAAATAAAAAAGTGAATGAAATAGATATACATAATATGTATAAATTATTTGGAATGAGATGCCTGATTCACTGAACATAATTATGCGTTATTCCTTACATGGTGTAGGAGAAACTCAGCGAAGTCCATCTGTTTTATAAAATCCAAGTTAAATCAATCCCTTAAACTAAGAGGCTTCGTTGACAGGCCTTAAAGTACCCGTGTGCTCGCTCTACTCATAAACATTCTAACTTAGTCAATTTCATAAGAATATTTAAGTTTTTAAAATTTCTCCTCCATTTCGATGTCGCCTACAACATAATTCAAGTGAAAGTGGCTCCTCTTTATGGCACTGGCACGCATGCAGGCCCAAATCCATTATGCTTACGCCATTGGTATTCCCCTCGGACCTCCGCGGAGTGCCCCTTGCCATTATAACAAACTTTGACGCTGCTTCTAAACTATGACTTCATTAAATTTCCACGTCATCTCTCTCTTTGAGACATTTTGCCAGTTTCTTGCACTTGCACGCGTTTATTTGTCAGGTTTACACTATTAGGTATAGCTCACGGTATGTAAATCTCACTAATACACAAAACATAGCAAAGTGTACATATTTGCACGGCTGTCGAATTTCAGATCACGTCCGTATCAATTGTGTGGTATTCATAGAACAGAGACGGGAGAGTGTAAAGTATGGGTAGTGTCCAACGCCGCCGCCGGCGAAGCTACGTGGTTCAACAAGCCCGCAGCCAGCTCCGAAGGTTGAGCAGGCTTCGGTTTCCGGGTGGAAAGGTCAACGGCTCGCGCGCCTTAATATCGAAACTTTTTTTTACTTGCGATTATGAGTCATGTTGAAGGACCATATACTTACGTATAATATAAAAATACAAAAGCCAATTTGTACCATAGAAACAAGCTTTTGCTCGCAGCTTTGCCTGCGTATGAAAGCCGGATAAAAAGTAGCCTCTGGCTTTTGTGTAAAGCCGGAAACGCTCTATCCAAGCTGAGTCCACACCGGACGATCCAACGCGATCCAAAGGCGGTTGGTGTGGACGTGCAGCAGCAATCCAAGTGCACAATTGGAGCGCGCGCTCCTTGCCGCGGTCGATCTCTTTTCAACTTTTCTTTTTTTTCTTTTCTCTTTTTACTCTTCTTTTTTTTCTCGATCCCCATGGGGAGTACAATATATTAGGCTTGGTTTGGTTGGTGGTAGGACTTTGTTGAAGTCCGCCTGGCTAGCTACCACCATCTTACCTAATTCTGTCGCCATAATCACAATTCTAAAATTGTTGTGTTCCGGCATTCAGAGGTAAGATAGCCAATTCCTCAGTTTGTTGAGGATTCCGGGTGAAGTGCGCCTCCACTTTCGGCCTTATTTTAACTTGTTACCAGGTGAGTACGTAGTTTTCGCAAGAAGGAACAATATTAGCTGACAAAAATAATCTATTATTATGATAATATATGACAAAACTGATCTCCCATGTTGTCCACGTACTATTGACTACTGGTAGGTAGGTTCTTTCCTCAACGAGGATTTAGCTTTACAATATTATAGGATTGATAATGGTGGTCTTTCGATGTTATGATTGGGATGTCGATCGCAAATACAGAAGGTTAAGACACCACTTGAATAAATATTCAGAGTCACATTAAACGTTATCAAACAAGAGGACAACAAGAATAAATTAATAGATAAGATACCTCCACAAAGCGCAATCAATTGTCTGTACCTACCTACTCACTCAGCTACGATAGCAGGTAGATCATCAACAAAATTATCTATAGTGATCTTGTATTGTATATCTTGTACTTAGGTAGATATAATAACATTATATCAGTAAGACTGTGAATATGTACATACCTAGATATAACCTCTACCACACTTTCATGGAACTAACAACTTATATTTACGACCCCATGCACCAACCCGGCCCGAAGATTCCGTAAAAGCCTTCATCTTGTGAGAGAACTTGTTTACTCTTGCAACTAACTATCATCAATACGCCTGCCAAGCGTGGTGATTTTGAAAACCATTTTTCACTGGCCTCACAGTTCAGTTGGTAGTAGCCTTCTGCACTGTAGGTTGTGGGTTCAAATTCAAAAAATTCAGTCGTTTATTCAGTAAGATTTTTTAGGATCGTTTTCAAAATGAATAAATCTTACTGTTCGGAATCGCGAATCATGATTCGAACAGGCGGCAGATCGCGATCGGGAATCAGGTTCGATTCCCACCCTGGACGAACATTTGTGTGAAGAATATAGATGTTTTTTTTGTTTTAGGGTGTTGTACTGTATACACAAGTACCATAAGTATATATTTATAAAAAAAAAACTATCCGTAACCAAGTTCCCATTACAAACTTTGCTTAGGTTGGGGCTAGATGGCGCGCGCTATGTGATAATAAACGTTCTGCGCAAAAAATAAATACAACAGACATATGTAGTTTGTATATTTTTTTCCTTAAAGGCCTCTTATTACTACTCAGAGATGAATATAATATTATGTGTCCTACAAATATTCAATAAAAAATACAATTGGAGAAGTACGTAACGAAAAACCGTTTAAAGATTAAAGTTAAAGGTAGCAAAGTTTTTTGTTTCTTTGTCCTCATCTGGTTTCTGGGCAATAAGGCCGAAGGTGGACTTTATCCTCTTAATGCCGGAACTTAGATGTACTCCCCCTGGGGATCGAACCCGCTACCTCTGGATCTGACACCGGTGGGCGAACCACGAAACTGTGTCCTCTGCTACGATTTTATCGTGATATTTTCGTAATCGTTGCAGTAAAATATGAAGCTACTGTCCAGCTCCCCGCCCTTCTCTGTTGTACGACCTAGCCGATAAAATAGAACGTACCGATATAAGATTTATGTGTCGTAAATAATATCGGATCGTGACGAGGGCAACCTTCATACGATATGCATCGCATGGTGTGCAAATATAATTTCATTTCTACTTCTGCCGACCGCGACGTTCATTACCTGGTGCAACGCCTAGATTCAAATAATACATGGCTACATAGCTACCCTTGCACTAAAAAAAAAGAGCTTTTAAGATTATGTTGTATACCTACTAACTTCCTCTGTAGTCTAGTGGTTCGCCCATCGGTGTTAGGACCACAGGCCTAGACGCAGGGTTCGATCCCCAGGGGAGTACTTACAATATTGTGCTTGTTTTGGTTGGTGGTAGGACTTTGTTGGTTTAAATCCGCGTAGCTAGCTACCACCATCTTGTGAAGTCTTTGCTATAGCAACAATTCTAAATTGTTGTGTTCCGGCATTTTGAGGTAATATAACCAGCAGTTCCTCATACTGTTGAGGATTCCGGGTGAAGTGTGCTGTCACCCGTCTTATCATAACTTGAAACTAGATGAGATGAAGCGCTTCCCCGTCGTACAATAATATTCAAGATGTTTTGCCTTAAAATGAGAAGAGAACCCAAAACTGCAGATCTTGAAATGGAATGACGTATTATCGATTAAATTAAATAATTATTGGCTTAGATCACTTTGTGCCGACGATCTTGCATTTAGGTACTATCATCGTATAATAGGCTACATGTCGCTGTCTAAAATTAATGTCCTGTAATATTTATTTTATTATTAATATAAGTGTATTATATATAAAGTGATATTTATTAAAGCTGTACAAAGTGTAATTTATGCTTAGTTAATTTAGCTACACCCCAATTAATTTGTGCACCACCTTTAACTCGTTGGGTGCTGCACGTCTCGCTCTCTATGTAAAACATAGCGTGAGTGTTTTTCAGCACCCATCGAGCTTAGCCATAAAAACCTCGCTTATTATTTTCATTTAACTTCATCATCCGAAAGCAACGTGTCGCGGCTTGCCCTCGTTGTGATGCCTCAAATAATTCAGAGTATAACGTAGAGCTTTTGCGCCGTCCGTCATTGTCCCGGTCACGCTTTACGGTGGGCTGCGCAGGCGCACCGGTACTCCTTCACGCTAGCGCCTACGACCCCTCAAACCCTTTTAGCCACAAATTGCCGTGCTCCATTGTACGGAACAAGAAGCCGTGTCAGATGGCAAAAACGGCAATTATGATAGAGAATAAATAAAACGGTCAAGTGCGTGTCGGACTCGTACACTGAAGGTTCTAAAGGTCGGATCGACGGATGCGACGAAGGCTGGACAAGACTTAGTTGTAGGATTCGCTTCATCTTATCAGTTCGGAACCCTAAAAACGGCAATGATTATAGAGAAAACAGTAGGTAACTGATTCCTTGGTGATCTGAGTGAGTGTTAGTTATTACACAGAAGTAAGCTGCTGCTTTTCTGTTAAGGTCCCTTTGTAGGCTTTAACGACAGCCTCGGGCTGCTTTGGAGGGGTATGTTGTTAAGCCGAGACTGCCACGGAAATATTTACAAGTCATTGGATATTATTAGTATCTAGAAGTATTAGTATCACTCAACTACTAATATAATGCTATTAACATTCTATGACTCGCTTATCATAATCGGTTAATTTATTATTCAAATAAGTATGTCTAAAATTCCATTGTGGAAAACGATATAGCAAGCCTAAACCGGAATTCATTTCCATCATGAACAAAATAGCTACTTCGGTGGATTGTCCACGGTAGGTACGCATGAGATTTATATTTATGGTAAACTGTAGTTTCACAAGATATCGTGTCGTGTGTGAAAGTGAAACTCAACATATACCCTGCTACGATGTTGCTAGTTTCACTTTCAACATAACATCACTATTAGTAAAAACGAGACATTATCGCGCGTTATTTTTAATATTAGACAGATTTCCTAGATTGATTCCTAAACTAACTAAAGCCTTATTAAAGCAGTTCATTCATTCAGGAACCGATAACAAATCTAACCACTAATCCAAGACAATATTGCGAATGTGGTGTTGCACTGTCGCCAATTTCTCTTTCATATGTATGAACAATCTCATGCGTACCTACCGTGAGCCATCCACGTTAAGATTTTATATCACAGCAGTTTGCGACGCCTGCCGTGTGTTTCTTTCTCTTGCGCTTTCTAATGATATTTTAGATTTAAAACGGAACGATGAATCGCAATGCCCGCAACAAAATAACACGGAGGCCCACGTTCGTTCAACCAGCCTCTCTGGCGCTACGGTAAAAAGCTATGTGTTAAGTTGGCCTACTTGGATGATTGTAGAATAGAAGCAAAAGAGAATACAATACTACGTAAACTAGAAGAAGATGCCAAAGAGTTGTATTTTATTTGGCTACTACTACGTGGGCAAAGCTATATTTCGCCCAAAATATTATTAATTTGAATAAATTGCATGACTGAATTGTTTTTTGGTTTCATCAAAGAGAATATAATAATGGCTGGCATAGTGTTGCCACCATAAAAGCAATCTAGTATTGTTGCACCAGGTACATTAATAACCAATGCTCGGGACTATCCTGTGGGACAATATCAAAAACATTTGGCACAAATAAATGAACTTTGGGCTGGCTTTTGGCTGGTACATTAGGTACATACCTCTACTCTGTTGTAGACACTGCAAAAGAAATGCATTTGAAATATCATGATTCATGCCCATAAACACCAGCGTTCTCCATTTGAGACCACCTCATAATGATATATCTATTAACTTTCTTTCTACGTGTGGGCTGTGCAGTGTAACAGTATACTAACTATCAAAAAACATTTCATACCCTGAGCATTTCAGTGGAAAAGCACGTATTTTACACATGCCTAAAATAGTTATATGTACCTACTCAGAGAATGCAGATACGTTTTCAATGTGTTCTGCGTTATTTTTAAAAGTCAATTGTTTTGTTACAGGTAAGCATGTCGAGATCAGTACCTACGTAAGCAGATGTTTCGGTAACTTGCTGGTAAATAAATGCTTGATGTGTGTGCACGCGACTGTACCAGTGGTTATAAGAGGGTGTAGAGAACCCGCATTCTTATAAAATACCTTCACATCCGTTATAATAAAATAACCACAAGATTTTTCACATATACCACAAAGTCCAAGTCTCGCATGGCGGTGCTGATATCATTAGTTCATTCACCACGTATGGTGAAACACATCTCGAGATATGTTATTGGAACCTAAGAGAGTATGAAAATTGAGATCTTTGGTTTTATATATAGTATTTTCAAACTAGTAGGTGAAAGCTATACGCTCTACAAGAAAGCCTCAATAGTAAAGTAGACTAAACAAGACGTTTAAAAGGGCATCGGGCGTGATGGAAAGCAAAAACATCTCTACTGAGCTCCACCATATTTGTACACAAGTAATTGTTTCTTAAATGAGTTGCGTAACTTACTCACAGGTCTTTTCACATATATCAGGTTAATAGTCAAAAATCTTTGAAAAACATCTATTACTATTGTGACATGGCAGCAGCTAATGAGTCTCAAACAGCGTTCTTAATTTTTGTCTGTTGTTTAAATTTCAAAAGCTTATATTTGACAGATATTCAAAATGGTTATTTTTTATGAGGTATTTTCGTTTTGATATTTTCTGTGTTTTCCTTTTGACCATTGCTGAGTAACTTATGTTTAAATAGATAGATAGAAAGATAGATTAATTAACTTAAAATTTAAAAAATAATTATCGGTATAGTTTTTATGCCTGGGTGTGACTAAACACTAGGTTCTCATTGTCAGTTACTTACATAGATTACGAGCTAGCATACAACACATTAATCAATAATATGTTAAAGATAAACATAAATTAACTATGTACAAAGAAATCAGTCAGATTACCCTGGGGACCGTTACAAACGACCTATAGGTATAAATATAAACATAAATTGAGCGACCGAAAACAATACCGGTAGCACACATACAAACAAATATTTCACGGAAAGCCGTTTGTTGTGTACTCACAACCGCATGTGACTTGATATTGGAACTATATTACTAAAGATAATTATTTATAAATAAAGAAATTATTTTTTAATAAAAAAAAACTGAGTAAATAATGAGTAGATGTGTAAAAATCGAAAATTACACAAACAATAACATCAATATTAAATTACGTAATTAAATTAGCAATACAGAATAATGCTATTGATGTTAGATTGTTCCTCGATACAAGCTATTTTAATAGAAACATTACACAGCATTTTATCGGTTAGTACTCTGTCCTTGATTACCTCTGGCCTCGGCAAGTGGCGGCGAAAAAACTAATCTTTTGAGATTTGTATAGATTTGACAAAAAGTGATTGCAATATCACGGAGCACGGTCAGTCGTCGACTCCACAGGCAAGTGGCTAGTCTGCCACTTGCTTCTTATCTCGCAGTGGTGCGCTATGTTCTTAGAAGCTACTCACCGTATCAAACACGCAAAACCACAAATAGGTTCTTTGCCTTCCGCTTACGTTGACCGAAGGGGAATTTTTTATATCAATAATCTATTTGATTTCATTTACAAGCCAATTAAAGCTTTATTACCAATAAAATAATTACATTATGTTGTCTCTCTTCTATTTCCTATGATGTGGGTTATCATTTTAGGGTTTTTCCGTGTCCAAAGGTGGCAACGGGACCCTATTACTAAGCCTCACGCTGTCTGTCTGTCTTACCTTTAATGGGCTGTATCTTTTGATTTGTAATAGGTAGCTGGTTGAATTTCCAGACAATATGTGTTGTTACGGCGGATAACCTAAAAAAAACTAAACAAAAAAAAGGTTCCAGACCAGAAACATACTCTTTTAAAGTTTTTATTCTATTTATAAGACGAGGAATGGACCCCAATATGGTTTCATGTTATGATAAGTCTGAAGGTGCGCACTTCACTCGAAATCCTCAACAGTCTGACGCACTGGCTATCTTACTGGAAAATGTGGAACACAGTAATTTAGAATTGTTGTTATCGTAATAGACTTAGGTAAGATGATGGTAGCTAGCCAGGCGGACTTAAACAAGTCCTACCACCAACTAAACCAAGCACAATATTGTAATCCCCTGGGGATCGTACCCGGGACCGCGGGATCTGACACCGGTGGTCAAACCACTAGACTACAGAGGCGGAGAGGTGGTGTGATAATCGTACCTTGATATAGCGATAAGCGTGAGTTGGAGCCACACGAATGCTCCAGATTGAAATGCAAAAAACCAGCATGTTTTGCCTAACTGACTCGCACTTGGCTAGTTTTAGCTTAAAGGGGTAATTTGTTACTTGTTCATACCTTCCAAACGGCGTACAGCCGCCGCCGTACCCCCGCAGGTGTGTCGCTACACAAATACATTATTCACATTTCGTCTGATATTTTATTAAATTCATGTGACGCCGTGCCGCTTGACGGCGTGATAGAATGTCGGTAAAAGTACCTTATGGTAGTTTAAATACCATCGCATGTCGCGGATACCGGTAGGTAGCTGTGGTGGCCACATGCCATCTGGTTCACCAGCTGACGGTGGGAAGTAAATATCTACGTACCGTGGGTATATCCAGTTGTGAGGGTAATTACCTGCCTATGTTTATTGTATACGGTGTTACATGTTGTGTCATAAGCTTATAAGACCGGCCTTACGAAGTGAGCACTTTTCTACAATTAAATAAAAGTGAGGAAAGTGAAGCGGGTGTTTCCTCGAGTATTTTAGCAAAGGTCGATTAGCGTAGCAAAAGTATACGATCATAACCAGGGATCTATATGTCTACAAGTTAAGCAAAGGTCTACAAGCGTAGAAAATGTTTACGAGTGTAGCATAGGGTTT
Source organism: Venusia cambrica (assembly GCA_951394065.1). Classification (NCBI taxonomy): domain Eukaryota; kingdom Metazoa; phylum Arthropoda; class Insecta; order Lepidoptera; family Geometridae; genus Venusia; species Venusia cambrica. The sequence continues at coordinate 1,514,580 of OX596056.1, forward strand.
ACGAGCGTAGCAAAGAGTCTACGAGCGTAACATAGAGTCTACGAGCGTAGTGAATGGTCAACGAGCGTAGCAAGGGTCGACGAACGTAGCAAATGTCTACCTACGAGCGTAGCAATGGTCTACGAGCGTAGCAAATATCTACGAGCGTAGCGAAGCTCTACGAGCGTAGCAAAGGTCTACGAGCGTAGCAAAGGTCTACGAGCGTAGCGAAGGTCTACGAGCGTAGCAAAGATCTACGAGAATCGCTAAATTAATGCATGCATATACTATCGCCTGTTTTTAATGGCGTTAATTAGCGCTTATCTAAATCGAATATGGTAGACAAATTCGCAAATCGCTTCAGGACCATCGTTGCTCAATTAGTTAACAGCGTTTCCGGCTTGAGGAAAAGATGCGGGTTTGAGTCCCGTCGCGGATTGTGAATTTTTGTGTCTTTTAACGTTTTTTTTTAATGATTTTTTTTTTAGAATGGCTTAAGGAGCCTTTACACTCTTTATGTCAGACAAGCCTTTATGCCTCAATTCTCAAAAAAATTATGACTGACCCAAAACCACATAACACATGGTGTTAGGATTTTAACCTTTTTAAATGGATTTGATATTTGAGATTAGGATTGGATAATAAGAATATCTACTTGGTTAATGTTTCGAAGAAATCTGAATACATTATAATTTTCAGAGAGAGAATATTACAAATATCACTAAGAATATCAACCAGATTATACCGAGCTTTGATCCCATCTCTATTACGCTTGAAATATACTGAAACCTTATAAAATGACTAGGCAGGATTATGATACGCTGAAAATAAAGTATCGGGCGAAGTAAGAGAGAGTGGAAAAGTACCTATTTAGAGTAGAATACTCTAACATTGTATAGGTGGGTACAATCTGTACATATATCTATCCTTGACCTATTTGCACAAAGATAGAGATTCATCCAAGAAACACCTAGTCATTGTGTGAGGAAAGTATGTGTACATAGTCGTTAATAAACAAGTAAATATAGGACCCATTAACATTGAATGTTGCTGTATCTGAGCCAAGATTTAAGAAAATAGATGTAGAGACTACAGAGGTGGCTACTCTGTAGAATAGTATACTTTTTTGCGTATTTGTGTCGGTTCAGTGAACTTCGCGGTCACTGCCGGCCGTCGCACGATTTCCAGATCGTTGTCACATTTAAAGTGCAATGCCGAAAACGAGACAAAAATAAACTGTCAAAATTCATAGTCCGAAATCATAAAACGCTGAACGAACAAACTCTAACCGATCCAACGAAAACATCGAAGATTTTAGAAAAAATAAACGTGTTGTGGCAATAGGTCTATGTAGGGATTCTCAAACACACGGAAAGTTTTCGGTTAGGAAACATCACTTTTTGTCGGATTCGACTTAGTAACCGATAGATTTCAACGATATTATAACCGATAACGATACGAAGTGCGCCTCCACCTTCGGCCTTATCTCAACTTGTAACCAGGGACGCTACCGCCGACGGCGAAGCCGATCTCCATTGGCTTAAAATTAGGTTCATGAGAACTAGAAACGATTTTTACCGTCAAATGTACTGAACGGATAGGTTTCATAACATGTGTACACTTTTGAGATGGGAAACGCCATTTTGGATATGACACATACCCGGTAGTAAAAATCGTTTCTAGTTCTCATGAACCTAATTTTAAGCCAATGGAGATCGGCTTCGCCGTCGGCGGTAGCGTCTCAGGTGAGATGAAGGCCAAGCGCTACCTCGTCGAACAATAAAAAAAGTATCATACTATATCTGAAAATCTTCTGTGGAAGACTCAAATACTCGATGTCAAAATTGTCATCCCTAATACATATACTTATTTTTGTTTAATTGCTTTAATAAAATTTAAAATTTTAATTCTTTTTTATGTTTTCGTTGTAATTTTAATATTGTGTCTTTGTGTTATTTTTAATGGTGTTAAAATATAGATTTTATCTGAAATAAATGAATAATAATAAAATATACAATACCTTCGCGTCCCGTAAGATTAAAGAGAAACTTCCTCCCGCGAACTTTACATAGTGGAATGATCACCCTGCCGAGCTTTTCCCTACTAGCTACAGATGGGCTTTTATAAAAAGGGCGTTTTTGCGGCAAGCGTGATAATGGTGGCTTTTGGTCAGGACATATTTGTTGGCCAAAGATCGTGCTCACGAACATCGTATTGTTCACAAGGGGCAGTTGAAGCAGGACGATGTCTGGTTTCAATTGTTAATAAAACGCATGAGACGTCACGAGCAAGCCTCAAACCCCAAAAGGGTCCCCGTTCTAAAGTAAACGGGGACCAAAACGCGGGTAGAAGCTTATTAATATGTCAAAAGGTACCCTTAGATATATTAATACCTCTTACTTAATACCTACTGGATCTAATGCGAATCACTCAAAAGACCATTGCTTTCAATTTTTGAGTCTGAGCTTCTTTACAAACAATCTAAGTGAAAACCGACCTCGTGATGATATTAACAAAAATACATAGGTATTGATTTATTACAAGTCTAAATAAACATAAGAAAAACCGCTGCTGGAGTATAATAAATGGATTATGTCCAAAATTTGCATGTTCCATTAATTTGCCTGACTTCCACTTGATAAATAAGAACATGAATTAGACAAATTATGCTTGATGAGTTATTGCAGATTTCAGATACATTTTATCATTTATATAGCTATGTATACGTTGTATAAGCACCGGCTTACATATTAACTATAATAGGCTTAGGTTACATTACACGAAACCTTTGTCTTATTTTACTACTGTGTGGGTTTTCCGCGGATAATTATAACAGGTAGCCTTTGCCTTGGGCTTGTGAATTGTGACTCTTCGTCTGAAGTAAAATCTACTTCTAATTCAACTCCTGCTTCAACTGCCCCTTGTGAACAATACGATGTTCGTGAGCACGATCTTTGGCCAACAAATATGTCCTGACCAAAAGCCACCATTATCACGCTTGCCGCAAAAACGCCCTTTTTATAAAAGCCCATCTGTAGCTAGTAGGGAAAAGCTCGGCAGGGTGATCATTCCACTATGTAAAGTTCGCGGGAGGAAGTTTCTCTTTAATCTTACGGGACGCGAAGGTATTGTATATTTTATTATTATATACCTAATACTATCGAAAGTAGTATCTACCTGTTCCTTATTTATAAACAGACTTTTAGATAAATAAGCAGGTCAAAGTGATAAGATTTGCACTATTATTGAAAGTAAATGTTGTTACCTACGTAGGTAAACCTATGACAATTTTACAATCGTCCGTTATAAACCTGTGGAACATAAACATTGACATGTTTTTGTGTGCTTATCGCATTTATTTATATTTCGCAGAAGATAAGAAATGCTTGTTTACTACGCAGAGTAGGTACGACCACAGAATATATCATAAATAGTACGTGTAAACCTCCACAGTACCATTATAAAGTATAATAACACTCGCAACACTATTAGATACTAACAATATAACAACACCTACATTCAGTAGGTATTCTAAATCCAATCAGATTTGGAATGGACTGGATGTAGGTGTTCATAATCAGAATGAAGTCAGGACAGGACGTACTAGTACTGCGTGGGTTTAATCCATTTAAGGAATATTATCGATATAATGCTGGCGGCGGCGGCGGCGGCGGTGGCGGTGGTCGGCGGTAACGAAGCCTTATGCCAGACCGCTTACAAGTGTTACCGGTTGGCGGGACCGACCTATCATAATCTCAATTGTACTTTGAATTTAAGCACCTACATACCACCTAGAGACTAGGACAACATTACATCAGTCCACGCTTTATTGAGTGTGATGCAGTGTATATAGGCTTTGAAAACGATGTTTTTTTATTAAGAAATATCACAAAGTCCAACCTTAAGAAATAAAACTTCGGTACCCAACGAAGATTAACATGTTATACAGGAACCCAGGAGTAATGAGTTAAAGTTTTATAAAAACCTTTTCCAGTTTGTACTCTCTTCAATTGTGTTCACTTGTATTTTACAGTATAATAAAACCCTTGACCAAGTGTTATTAAGTAAATACATCAAAATTAAATATTTACCTTCTTCTTAACATAACATACCTAACATAGACTCACGACTTTTCCCCTTCGAGGATTCACCTCTGATCACTTCTTATTTTGTTCTCAATTATAGTTTCTGTCATAACTCACTGCACAATGGTTTTGTTAATTGATTTGCTTGACTAAGAAACTTTTTTCTTGCTTTTGCTTGCTTACCTAACTCTTTTTTGTAATCAAAACCCTACCTCATACCATAAATTATCTTTGGTTTTCATAATACATAGTCACGTGACGAGAAGATATCAGGTAGACTTGTGTGAGGAAGTAGGAGGGGTAGACCGAGGAAGAAATGGGTGGACTGTGGGAGTGACGATATGCATGTGAGTGGAGCGGATGCTGAGTTGACGGGAGACAGGGGAGAGTGGGAGAGAGTGAAGAGGAGAACGTTCCGGGTCGACCCCACTTGAGTGTAGTAAGATGAAGCGCAAGAAGATGAAGAAGGTTGACAGTGAAAATATTTTTGTTATGTTAATATAATTAGTTTATAAAATATTAGTATATCTCGTATATTTATTATACTATAGTATATCGAGTATCCGGGTGTACCACCTCGTTAGGGGCGAGATTGACACAAATGCGGCGAGGGTAGATGGTTTGATAAAGGTTGTCATAGTACACACATCGAAAAAGTCTAAGCAACACCCTTTGATGTTTGAATATTTATTAATGTTGTGAATCTTGTTTAAATTATTTCTTTTCTTTTCATTTAATGATAATTCTTTGTTGAGTTTAGATAATTCGATAATTTCTAATTAATATTTGTGTACAACATAATGTAGGCTTATGCTACTGTTGATTCTCGGTACAAATAAATAAAAATAAACTTTCAAGTAAAATCATATCCCATCTTTTGGGCAGTTAGATATAATCTACATGAATATCTTTTGTACGTCTAATATATAATCCAACGTTTAGAGGAAAATAGTAAGCTCCTCAAACTGTTTAGGATTCCGGGTGAAGTGCGCTCAAAATTAGGTATTAAGTTATAAATCCTGAATAATATCTATATCTCTCTTATCTTTGCTCATTAATGATCGCATTGCATTCAAGATAAATGTTTCCCTGTAATTCACCTGTACTAATATAAGATGATAACAATAACAAATGACTAACATTTGTTTACATAATCCCTCATACATCTTCAGTGTCAAGATTCCTTGTGAATTCTTTGACCTGTATTTTATCATTGTTATCGATAATATGAAAATCTTTTAGTCTAGAGTTTGACATAATTCGATAAGATATGCAATGCACAGTGAGAAGAGAAAAGTAAACATACCTACTTGACACCGTCAGTAACCTACGATATTATTCTCGGACGCTTGTGCTCAGATTTTCTTGTGGTTCTTGTCGCTTGTTGTTACCGGTTTTTTTGTGTCTCATACATATAATTGTATGAACATTATGGCGTGGATGGTTTATTACCCAATTATGTTTGACACTTACGCTAGAGGCCGATTGTTAAGTGGTAAGCAATTAATTAATACATAATTATAGAAGAGATCATTTTTAGATTGATTTCTATTGGTTTGTGAGTTTTTTGGTTGTATGATTCGATAATCTCTTCGATATCCGACTTCATTTCCTATAGATATTATAGATGAATTTCACTTCATGCATTCATGTTCAGCTATTCATAAAAGGTAGAAATTTGAAACAAGATAACAAGGATGCGTATTGCGTAGCATCATCTCCGTATAGGAAGCTGTGTAATTGTTGGGTGGAGGAGACGCGTCCGCGTGACCGAAACGGCGGCGCGGCGCCACTCGACCGCACGCGCCGAACTTGACCCACATCTCCTGAGAATCCATTGTCTTCGCAACAACCTCGATCAGCTCGACGACTTGCCATTACTCCGCACAAGCCTCCGTGAGCGTCTCGGATAACAATTGTTAATCCGAAGGTCCGACCTTCCTCGCTAAACTCGCCGCAACGATTTTCACAAACAATTTTACAGTTACTATCCGCATACAAATGCGAAATTATCTGGCGTGTCATCTAATTGTGCACTTTCCCAGCTTTCTTTTTGATCACCGGTTTGTGTGAGCTGGATCCCGTTACCGTGGGTTGTCCCAGTAAACTACATTTCCTGCATTTGTGAACATTACATCTTTGTACACAGCGGAGCGTTAGCATATTCATGGAAAAGTGAAATTGATTATGACTGAGCGAAATGTTCAATGAGCACAAGATGTGGCCGCGACATTATTGGACATGACTCGATTGATTGCTCTCGACACAAACTGCGCCATCATTCCTTTATGAATATTAAAATACTTTAGTTTCATACAATATTCATACCAGGTCAAATTCAATCATATTAGTTCAATTATGCTTGACTCTTTTAGGCGTTGAACTTTCGTACTTGAACTTTGGCCCCCATATCGAATCCAAGGCCTAGGACAGACGGCGGGTTGCCAGGCTGAAATGTGTTATATGTATTTTTATTATACGACGGGAAGCGCCTTGGCCTTCACATCACCTGGTTACAAGTTGAGATAAGGCCGAAGGTGGAGGCGCACTTCACCCGGAATCCTCAACTAACTGCGGAACTGGCTATCTTACCATTTTCTTATTCCACTTTGGCGATCCGAGTGTGCGCACGATATCTTTGACTCAATCCCTCCTTCCCCTTTCCTTTTCAGCTGGTGGTGAAACGATTGGCTTTCACTAATAAGTATAAAAGCCCGTTTAATTTCTTCTGGGTAAGCTCACTCGATTCCACTATCGCAGTTTTCGGAAGGAATATGTGCCTATTTCGGCTGTCAAGGAGCATACTGTGTTCCTGTTTGTACATTTATGCATCAAGTTGACGGGCGCAATGCAGTGCCGCGTAGATCATGTTCTTTGTGGATACGCAGTAAGGCTTTGTAAGGCACATAACATCAGCCAATCTGATGCTTGTTCCAAAATCTGCATGAGTAAAAAAAGCCGCAATAATAATAATAAACACTCATAAAAATATCCGTAACCGTAAGAGAATGAAGGGTGGGTCATGACATCTTATTCCACACTCATCAGTGTAACACGTGGTGATGAGTTAGACCTTTCGTCATCAGACTTTTCCTCAATGTGACGACTTTTTCTTGACCTTAAATACCTACACTACCATATAGCGTGCAGTTGCAGCCTAAGTTTGGGTACAAGCAATAATTAATTCGTATCCAAGATGAGTACCTACCAACATCGACCTTCCAGAGGCTCGTAATATTCAAGGGTCAGACTCTTCAAACTGTTTTTGCCAAGATATTCACGGATTTGGGCATTAAAACCGGTTTTTTCCCGACCTACGTACCTACTAGTCTTTACGTACGTAAAACTGTCTGTATTATATTTTGTATACATTATTATTATTCATATATATATAAGTAGATAATTATATTATTGTGTTTGTACGGCGGGAAAGCGCCTAAAGCATCGTTTTGAGACCGGTGTCTCAAAATAATTTCTGGCATACGAGTCTCTTAGTAGCTCTTTTCGATTGGATAATCGCTGGGGAGTAGTGGTTCTTGCATGGCTTACAGGAGCAAATACGAAAACAACTCATATGATAGTAAATAGAAGGGCTCCTACTTGTGGAACGACAAAATAGTAGCGATTGTAATCTGTGGTATCTTAGTGTGGCCACATTAACACATGAATTGGCCTAAACAAAGCTTGTGATATGGGACCTAGATTACGAATAGAATACTTGTATATTTTTTTGTATATACATACTTTTCATACAATAGAACACCCAAATACATAGGTAACAAACGTCATTCATCACACAAATGTTTGTTCTGTGTGGGAATCGAACCCACAATCTATAAAGCGCAGAAGGCAGAGCTACGACCAGCTGAGTTGTGAGGCTTGACTACACAAGCCGATCTTCTGCCACAGCCTCTATATTAATTGGTGGTCTTGTTGTCTTTCCAGGCATGTCGCTAGACGAAGGCAGACAGTCGCAGAGGCCGTACAGATATGGCATGGTGCTGTTGTGCGCGGGCGCTCTGATCAACTGGCTGGGCCTGGCCGAGGACTATGCGGAGCCCGTGAGATACGTGGGCGTGGCCTGTATCGTCGCCGGGGCGCTGCTCATCTGTGCGGCGATGTGTTGCTGGCTGCAGTCGCCGGCGAGGCAGCCGCAGGCGGACCGCATCGATCCCGACACGCATCAGGTGAGCTTGCCTTCCATTTTAACCCATTAAATATGCATACAGTCGTAGCTACATGATACATGAAAATATTGAGTCCTCGTCACCAAAAAAAGCCTTTTCTTTGACAAAGAAAATGGCTCGGCTTGCATCTGCTTCATTTTTACCCACTAAGAATAAAAAAATAACAAACATTTAACACCAAGCTTATATCTTAAAAGGCATAAATTGGTGGCTACGGGGACTTAGCTATCCCGGTGGCTCCTTTGGGGGAGACAAGGTGATTCTGATTTGGCAGGCTGGGCATTAGGCTCCGTTAACACCACTCTCATCTGTTCTGGGCTCTGTGCATCCAAATTTTACATTAAGTATAAGTAGATGTAGGAATATAAATACCTAGTACCTACAGACTAACCGGAAACTTAATTTTTTCTTTGATTTTCCTGCTAGACGTCACGATCTACCTACTAGTTTGGTTTGTTTTATTATTTAACCCAGCTATAGGGAATTTTGGCTGGATTAGGGAAATATTTCCTTACTTAGAAACTTAAAGGTAGGTAGTTAGATGACTCAGACGGAATAAAATGTCCAACTTTGTAGGTAAACCACAAAAAAAATATGAATGGTCACCTACTAAGTTAATTACCTATTCACTCGATTTCCCAGCTAAAAATATATCTGTAAAACCAAGTAAATGATGATAAATCTGTCAATTGACAGTTACGAAACTCGATGAGCGTAACGTCTGCTCTCTCTAATACCCGACAGTCGTAACCTTTACGACTGAAAGTGCTCAACAAGTCGGTGATGCAATTAACCGCCCTTGGCTCAAGACAATTGCCCAAGTCTACGATCCTACGCACAATCACGGCAATTGGAGCTAAATTGATCACAATCAGACTTGAGACTTATCGTGTCGGCGATGTGACGATTTAATTTATTAGGTCAACGCTTGAAAATAGCAGATCACCTCAAAGATAGAACTATAGATACTAGAACCTTTGCCTACATCTCAAGCCAGACGGAGGAGAATAAATAAATATTTCAGGACATTAATTTCACACGGCGCCTTGCCCAGACCCAAGCAAAGCTTTATGGGAACTTGGTTATGTAGGTACGGATAAAATACCAACGTGTACTTAAACTTTTCAGGAAGATAGCGTAGGCGTGCGCTTTGAAAATATTTCGGATCAATTTTTGTAATGTTATAGTGACGGGAACATTTTATTTTGATCTGCTAGTATTCCACCACACTTCACAAGGTCAACAGTTTCATTTCCTGTTTTGAATTCTATTTTGGTCATATCATTCTGTTGTTGTCAAAACAAGATACGATCATCGCCGGTCTTCAACACCTTTGTCTACCGTTTCTGGGAAGTGCGGGTAAGAAGCAAGCTTTGACTCTTATTTCTAGCGTCAACTTCAGCAGTAACGACTGCTGAGTGCTGAGTCATTTGGTTTGCCAAGTCTTGTAAACCTTTCAGCGGCTAACAAGATAGGATCGAGTATGCGCCATGTGAAGTTGACGTTGTGTTGTGCGTGTTTCAGATCGACGACCCGATCCACGTGATCCCGATGCCTGACGATGAGACGATGCAGCAGAAGCCCCCCGACTACGACACGGTGGCGGGCGCGCCGCCGACCTACGACGACGCCATCAAGCTGAATCCGGCGCGCCTCCTGCCCACATCCTCGCGGCACGTCCCCGACACCATCATAATCCCCGGGCAACTCGACGAGGTACCCCCCACACCCATCACCGTCGCCCCCGTCCACAGATCACAGATCCCCAAGACCCCGCCGCCCCCTTACAACCCCACGCACGCGATCAGGTGAAACACTCGCCGCGGCGAACTTTCGATCGACTGCTGTTTCATGTGAACCGAAAGTCGAAAGACGTAGGGTACTGTTTGTGCGTACATATCCATGGAACTATGGTAGTAATGTGATACTATGGAAGATAGAGTAGAGCCTAACCTTTCTGTAAATATTTACTTAAGTTTATCACCTTTTCCATTACGGTGTTTTGGGACTCGCGTTCCAAATAGTTGTAAGTCTCGGTTTGATATTTTACTGTATATTTGTTAACAGTTTTTGTAACAGGTAAGCTGTGCCATTCATGTGATTAATTCCTTCTGCACTGAGCGAGATTATACTCGCTTACTTTGATAACTTTATAAACTGTAGGTACAAGTAGCTTTGGTATGTAGTAGTTTAACAGGTCGGCACACTTTTACTTTAAAGGCAGGTAGCATCTTAACTTAGGAATGAAGTCAATTTTATACTGTATGTTACGAGTATGATATAATAGTAGTCATCTTATTGTAGGATCCATCTACTTAAACTTACCTACTTAAATAGTTGTAGAGACCTACCTACCTGCCATGTATTAGAGCATTATTGTAGTTTTGTTCTAGTCTTCATATTTTGTATTTTCAAATGTATATTAGTGTATCCAAATATTCTAAAAGTTATGTAAATTACACATTCTATTAAGCTACACGACAGCAAAACGATGTTAATTGTTATCTAATCGAAGATAAAGTATAATAGAATATTGTAAGCACACAACTTCATGCCTATTTATACCTACATAAAACATTTTTTTTATTAATTCGTGATAGATGGGTAGAGATTAAATCAGTACTTTCAAAATACACATACATAAACTACCTACCCATCATTTATTGCATACATGTTTGCATTTTGTCATTTAAAATGCATGTAGATACCTACTTACTGATAATCAATCTACCCGCAAGAAACTGCAGTGGGTTTGAAGTAACAGACTGAAACGATCAGTTATTCATGTAAGAATATATTAGATTATATTCATACATGAGCTGTATAATATGATTGGAATGGGGATCTATACCTACTTGGCTCAAGGAATAGAAAACAACCTGAGCTTCAAAGTAACCTGATCTAAAGTGGGACCAAACGTGTGCATAATGCTTACCACAATATGCGAGTTTGTGTTTACGACAATTTTTACAATGCTAAAGTTGTGCATTTAATATTTGTACATTGTGCAAAGTTGTGGACGTAGTAAGAGTGTACATAAATAAATGTTGTTAAAAAAATCATGGTTTTATTTCTTACAGATGTAAGCATTAGAGACAAACAAACCCAATAAATTAATTAGGATACATATACCTACCTACCAACCTACAAATCGAAAGAATAAGAGAAAAGTAAATGTGGTGTACGAGACAGTACGAAAAATAAATAGTTTACAACGTAAATACCTACATAGGTAGGTACCTAGTTCTTCTCTGCTCTGCGCGCGGTCCAGGTCTAACTTGTGGTGTCATGCAGTGCAGGTACCTCCCCAGGCGGAGTTACAGTAGGTTAGCATGGATCTGCGCAGAGTCGTAATTAAGTAATAAGCGTCGATCTGCAATATCCCTGAGATGATTAACAAAGTAAATCTTTTGCGCACACGGCCTGATACTGCACTGATATGGATTTTCCAGGTTATTAATCGTCAATATTAGATAGGTACACCCAGATTTTTTTTATGGACCTGCTCTACTCGTTTAACAGGGCAGTCACAGTGCCTGTGTTTTGTGTACTTTGATACAGAGTATGGGTTTAAGATTTCTACATCGTTCGTTTGTAAACTACTAGACTACGGATGCGTTAGACTTATAGTCTTGTATGCTATAATAGGAACCCGTACCTCGTGGTCCTTATGAGAGGAATCGTAACAGCGCAGTAGGACCTCTAGAAATAACAACCTATGAGTATCCATCGTCAAATTAGTAGGACCACGAGAATTATCTCGCTGATATCTCGTTCACTGACACGAGTCAATTAAAAAATGTGCCGCCGGATCACTTGTGCCTTTGGATGGTACAACCGGCACAGATTTGTCCCACTAGTACCATTGATAGTACAGCTGGCACCGAACAGTAGGTACCGATTTATTCCACTAGTACCATTTTTTTTTATGTACGATTGGTGAGCGCTTGACCTTTATCTCACCATAAGTTAAGATAAGGCCGAAGGTGGAGGCGCACCTCACCCGGAGCCCGGAATCATCAACAGACTGAGGAACTGGCTATCTTACCTCTAAATTCCGGAACACAATATTTTTAGAATTGTTATTATGGCGACAGAAAAAGGTAAGATGGTGGTAGCTAGCCACGCGGACTTAAACATAGTCCTACCACCGACCAATCCAAGCACAATATTGTACTCCTGGGGATCGAGCCCGGAACCCCTGAATCTGACACCGGTGGGCAGACCACTAGATCACAGCGGTGGACCATTGATGGTACAACCGGCACCAAGTTGTCCCACTAGTACTATTGATGGTACAGCGTGTCAGTGTAGTTTCAGTTCTAAAGGTATTCAACTGAAAGTTTATGCGTTTACCTAGATACTTACTTTTTACAAAAAAACGAATATGTAGAAAATAAATAAGTAACCGCAACGTTCCGAAAATACTGCCGATTTAGTTTCAGAATGTACCAGAGATAAAATTTAGTTCATTCAACGATTCAAACGCTAACCAGCTGTATAGACGTCACGGTACCAAATTGAGCGATCCAGTTTAGGAACCTACACCGAACTGCATCGGAAATGAGTGGCGTCTAATTATGTAATGGTAGGCCACCAAGTGGCAGTGGCCTGGCCATATTTGTCGAAGGATCGATCATCGGTGGGTTCAACAAGTCCTTCAGTCCTCCAGTAGGACTTCCTCCGGCTAGATGGAGCGACGACCTCCGTACAGTGGCGGGCAGACAGTAGATGAGAAAGGCCAAAGATCGGGCTCAGTGGCGCCTTGGGGGAGACCTACGTCCAGCAGTGGACTGCGATAGGTCGATGATGATGATGATGAGGCCACCAGGGCTTACATTTAGTCAGCAATATATACCGTGATACATAAATGTGAAGTCTGTGATGTACAGAAGGCGACGTAAAGTGGCTACAGTTGACAAAATGGCTTTCTATCTAAAGTGAAAAAAGTTCTGATACCACCTAACCACAATACACCTGGCTAATATACCACAGCTCATAGCTCAGTTGGTAGCTGGCTGTACGTTGTGGGTTCGATTCCCACCCCGGACAAACATTTGTGTGATGAATATTGATGTTTGTTCCGTGTTTGGGTGTTTTATTGTATGTTGTATGATATGTAAAAAAAAGTATGCAAGTATTATATCCGTAATCTACTTCCCATATTATTATTATTTTTGTACGACGGGTAAGCACTTGGCCTTAATCTCACCTGGTGACATGTTGAGATAAGGCCGAAGGTGGAGGCGCACTTCACCCGGAATCCTCAACAAACTGAGAAACAAGCGTTGCTTAGTTTGGGACTAGATGGCGCTGTGTAAAAAATAATTTCCTGTTAAATTTATTTATTTAACCGTCGTCGTAGCAGGGCTACAACGGCGGTTAAATAAATAAATATGTATAATTATTTAACCGTCGTCGTTTCAATTCCCTTTGTAGCCGGTCTCATAGGTTATCTCTTAGAAGAATATTTCAGAGATTTCTTACTTATTATCTATGGAATATATCTACAAAGGACAGAAAAAAAAAATCAGCCGGTATTTTTAAAAACGATTTTATTATCATACTACGAACAGCGCCGTATTTACATGGTCATCATATTGTTAAAGAAATGTAACAACATCAACACGATTATTGTTTGCTTAGGCACATATGTCATTGAACAACAATCTTATAATATTTAGAAATCTGCGCAAACTGGAGGGACTACCTAGGTAAGGTACACTATAGGAGGGGGGGGGGGAGGAATAGGGCGCTTACACACCGGACGTATTTTCAGCGCGTAAATACTTGACATAAGTACTTCTCCTCACGTGTTGGTACTGGATGATCCAAATGCAAATGGTCCGTGTTGAAATATGTGCATTGGCTTGAAATGAAACACGCTGGTAAGCAAGTATAATACAACTTTAAGCGTGGAATCACATACTTTTTAGAATGCTCAGTATTAACGCTGTCCCATACAAACATATATCGTGAGTGTGATACTATACTTTTTCTAAAAAAAAATATATACAAATCAAAAATATGGAAATACGTCACCATATTCCATTTATATATATTTTTTTATGTATTAAATTACGTTTGTACTGGACAGCGATACTCAGAGGCTTTCTTAAATAAAATGTTATATTCGCTGAAAATACGTTTGCTGACACGTCGTAAGTCACAGCTAATGCACTGAAAGCATACTCTCTTACTCGTTTGTTATTGCGAGTTTGGTGACTGAACAACCAATAACAAAGAGACATATCTATGCGTATCGTGTGCGCGTAACCGGAGGGGCGTTCTTTTTTGGAGTGGTTAATTTTCAACAACTTTAGGATAACAATGCGCGATAAGAATATTGAAATGGTAACAACACCTTGATCAACAAGATTTGACAGTAAATAAAATAAGTACACAGCGACTTATCTACGGAATTTTTAAATAAACATTCATAAATTTCATAGTTGAATGTTGTAAATATATCCATTATAATAATTATTGCAGATTTATAACACACATTCATAGGGTCGGGGGCGCTAAGCAAACATCGAAACGGAATCGTCTCACGAAGCGAGCACCCCGACTATTGCGGAACCTTATTATAAGAAGGCAAGTGATTCGATGATAAACCTTCCTATATCACAGACTAACTAACTATATCTCACACCCATCCACTACACTCTATGGCACTACAAAACACTCGATACAGAAACTAACGATAACGATAAAGGCAGTGTTCGCTAAATCGGAAACAAAACTGAACAAACTTCACGACCGACATATAACACGCGATTACATAGCACGGACTTGCTACAAACAAATCCTGTTACATTTCAATCACAATATAACAAAATTTCTACATTTGTGTTCCAACAATATACTCCCGCACAAAAAATAATAATAATACTCGAGTATAACAATAATAAAATCACTGTATAAGACAAATGGGCAGCACCATCAACCAACAAACAGCGACTCACAACCAAGACTTATTGCTATTATCACTACATGAAATTGCACTACTTTGGGCGTTCAATAAATTGTGAATTCCGAACGGAAGCATAAAATTAACCTACGGCGTGGTTTGAGCGATGTCCGCAATAAACACGCGCACGAATCGCACGCCTAATTTGATCAAAACATCCTCGAATTTGACCACCAAGGAAATAAAATCTACATCAAACCTTAGCACACTATACACTACCGCATACATTCATGGATAAGGAACAATATCATCAATCAATAATAATCAATTACACTGAACGTAACAACGTAATAGAAGAAAGTCCAACTTAGTGGACGCGCTACTTGGTGTACGCCAGCCTTTAGGAGAGAACGCTTGCGTCTAATGCCATCTTACGAACCGTTACCACCAGCTTTAGGGAATATTACAACATTTATAAGTACATTCGCATAGAACGGAACGCATTTAGATAATCATTCACATCGAATAAATGTTCATTCATTCTTTAATAAATGTTCATTCATTCATTTTTTTAATGGATCTCTTGACCTCGGCTTTCCCAGAAGCTGCCTATGAAAGGCACTCATTGCAGTGTGTTTAGTAATGGGAAATAACGCGGCTTATTTTGGTAGGTACAAAACAACGGTTTATTATCCCTAGTTTATACGCGTTCCTGTTTACTATAGATATTTGAGCCTAGACGGAATTGTCGATACATTTAATTCCACGTATTTTTTTTTGTCCGTATATTCGCAAACGAAAAATCAAATCAAGGACACCATTGATATTGAGTTGAGATCCAAGTTAAACATTGCCAGCTGTGTGAAGGTCGTAATAAACGTGTTAGAGGGCGCCTGTTTCTTCATTAAACTGAAATAAAGACGTTTTTTCTCTTTTTTGTCTCGAAACTTGCGTCCGCAAGGTCTACGATGGAGCAAGCTAACCTAGATGCCTATGAAATAACTTTCTGAAGACAACGGAAATACAGACACAGTGCCAAGTTTCGGAGTCTTTGGTTATAAGTTAGTTCCTTTTTGGCCACGTTCACTAAAATGGTGGTGGCGCTGTACGCCGTGGCAGTTGCGGCATAAGGATCAACCCCTACCATATAACTCAGCTCGCGGAAGTGAAATATCGAAGTGATTTGCACCAGAAGGGCAGCAGCATCTTTGCGATCACCAATCCACAACCATGCGTGGGGATGCATGACACTAATTTTGGTGGAGACTGTCCCGCGGATTAAAAAAGAAGAAGAAGTTTGCAAATATACTTCCAGATCATTAAAAACAGGATGGCATTAGACAAGAAGCTCGAGCGTGTCACTAAACAAAGTCCAAAGACACCGCGTTAACTGAACACCCTCCGATTCAACTCTCAGCGTTTTGTTTTAAAGTCTCTTTCGGCTCGTTCTCGGTGAAGGGCTTTTCGGCGATCGCGGCAGAGTCCCCGCCGGCCTCCGGGAGCCCCGGGACAGGCGACTCCTTCAGCTGCCGCTTCTCTATCTCAGCTTTGAACTGCTCAATGTCCTGGGGACTGAAAGAGAAACGTGACATTTAGCAAAAAAAAATGTACGCCGAGGAAGTGCTTGGCCTTTATCTCATCTTTTTTTTATTGTACGACGGGGAAACGCATGGCCTTCATCGCACCTGGTTACAAGTTGAGATGAGGCCGAAGGTGGAGGCGCACTTCACCCGGAATCCTCAACAAACTGAGGAACTGGCTATCTTACCTCTGAATGCCGGAACACAATTTTAGAATTGTTGTTATGGCGACAGAATCAAATGGTGGTCAAGCCAGGCGGACTTCAAAAAAGTCCTACCACCGACCAAAAGCTATCGAGGAGGCTCTGTCCCGTGGACAGTGGAGTTACCTGATCTGTACGAAGAGTATCCCGTTGATGACGTTCAGCATGTCTATGACGGAGGCCATGCCGGGGGGCTGGATGTGCAGCGGGGGGTGCGGGATGGGCGGCGCGTTGGGGGCGCGCGCGTAGGCCTCCGTCAGCCGCTTCTGGAGCACCACGGCCTGCTGCGTCAGGTGGCGCAGGCACGACGACGACTCCACTGTCTTCTCGTGGTTCTCGCCCAGCTGGAGACAGAGCTCAACCGCTTAGTGTGCCGTCACCGAACGTCATAAAGTAAAAAAAAAGTAAAAATAGTTTATTACTGCTAAATGAAATTGTATAACTTCAAGGAAAACAAAGGGTCTTAGGTACTAACATTTTAACACTAATACAATAAATATTTAACAGACTGCAATTTTTAAAGCTAGGTATATCTGTCAGTTTTCCCACTAGGCTAAGCCTGTGTCGGGAAAACTTATTACCGACATTTTGGGTAGATTTTTATGCTCGGGTCCTAATATAGTGAAATCAATATGTTAATAATCAATAATAAATAGATAAATAAAATATATATATATATATATATGTAATGTGTAATAGTAAATGTATAATATACATATAACAATAGGTAAATGGAAAATTAAACCATAACATTTAAGATATCTTCTGTTTGATCGTATGTTAGTGTTTTCAGCCATCTTTGTAAAATGAATTTAGATTGTCGTATTGATTTTGTTTTGATGTCGCAACAAGATACGACTTTATTATATACGTGAATTTTCATAAAGTTACGAACCCGTTGCGCAAAGCTAGTTTTGGTTGAAGGGGTCATCACCACGAGGTTTTGCAAACTACTATTGTGGGTAATTGTGAGTACAGCGGCTCTAGCGGATGGTTAGGAACTAAAATGTAAATCGATAACAAACGCTTGCACAGATGGCGCTTTTGATCCGAGAAAACCGATGTAACTACACCATCTCTGCCAAACTACATTACGTTAAATCTCTCCAACAATCTGAATCATTTATTCCCGCAGTGATTTCGGTTCAGGCGGAATTAACGCTATCCAAGTTGTTAACCCTGGTATTTTATTGAAAATAGGACACCCTTTTTTTATTGTATGACGGGGAAGCGATTGGCCTTCATCTCACCTGGTAACAAGTTAAGATAAGGCCGAAGGTGGAGGCGTTATTCACCCGGAATCCTCAACAAACTGAGGAACTGGCTATCTTACCTCTGAATGCCGGAACAATTATAGAAATGTCATTATGGCGACAAAATTAGATAAGACGGTGGTAGCTAGCCAGGCGGACTTAAATAAAGTCCTACCACCAACCAAAACAAGCATAATATTGTAGTCCCCCTGGGGATCGAACCCGGGACTTCCGGATCTGAAATAAAAAAATGAGCTGTTATGATTATGTGGCTAGACTTTCCGCTAGTACTGACCAGCTGCTTGTAAATAGAGTAGGTCTCCTTCTCGTGGTGCAAGGCGGCGCGGAAGTCGCCGAGACAGGAGAGCGTGCGCGCCAACAGATGTCGCGCGACCGCCGCCTTCAGCGACTTGGTGCCGTGGCACGCGCCGGTGACGGACAGCGCGCGCTCTGCGAACCGCAGCGACAGCTCGTACTCGCCCACCGCGTGCAGGATCAGGGCTATGTTGCTCTGGAAACACATTGAACCACTCTAAACCTCGCTATATGTCAGCTAGAAGTAACTGGAAACACATCGAACCACTCTTAACCTCGCTAAATGTCAGCTAGAAGTAACTGGAAACACATTGAACCACTCTAAACCTCGCTCAATCTCAGATAGAACTAACTGGAAACACATTGAACCACTCTAAACCTCGCTTAATCTCAGATAGAACTAACTGGAAACACATTGAACCACTCTAAACCTCGCTAAATGTCAGCTAGAAGTAACTGGAAACACATTGAACCACTCTAAACCTCGCTAAATGTCAGCTAGAAGTAACTGGAAATACATTGAACCACTATAAGCCTCGCATAACGCCAGCTAGAAGTACGAACGACGTAAAAAATTGCTAGAAGCGCAGTCACACGGCTGAAATGATATCAAGTATGTAAGTAACTACGAGTTTTTGGTTTGAATGTATACATGATATAAAATGCATAAAATACATGTATTGATGTTGGAGAAGACTAGGTTGTCTGGTACACATCATTATAGCGCGCCCTTCACCTGTTAACACATATTATATGTTTATTTATAAATGTATGTACTACTAATTCAATATTGATTACTTTAGTATCTCTGCGTATATCATTTGTGTATTTTTCAATGACTATCTATTATTTTACTTTGATATTAAATGTTCTATCGCTTCATGATTCGTCGATTGACTGGGCTGGGTCACACCAGAATATCAGCGCTGACCTGTGTTGCAGTGAGGCATAATGCTGACTTGTGTCGCAACTGCTGCTGTAGCACACACCACAAACTGTATTCACATTGTGCTCGTGTTTTTCTGTTTGTCAATTTCACTCTGCTATGTTTGTGTCTGTGTGCTATTAAAGTAAATAAATGAATGTCTATGTCTGTCTATGATTACCAGGAAAACATATTCCGTACCTTGTAGTGTAGATGTTCCGTTGTGCCGAACATATCGATTCTCCTTGATCTACCTTCTACCTATATCATGAATACTGGCAAGGCTGAACTGCTTGCGCTCGTCTGTTTTAACGCACCAGTACAATCTTGCAATCTTAAAGTCCAGAATGAATAGGTTCCTTTTAGCCAAGCGAGCAAATCTTAGGGCACAGCTTTAAATGTTTTTTAAGTAAGGCCTTGGTCAAACGCTTGGCTATCATAAAAAAATCTGTATATTATTGTGTATTCTGATTTCTGTGAAATAGTTTTCTAAATAAAATATGCATTTAGGTTAGCATTTGATTTTTATAAGTGTTGAATCTGAATCATATGTTAAACAAAACAGGCCACATACGTCGCGACAGCACTTCCCCACAATATTATGACTATATGACATAATACTGTGAAAATACCTGAAGTATTTAGTTCAAGCATTCTAGATCGCAATGTATGAAAAAATTGCCAAAATGAATGGAGTAGATTTGTCTATTTTTATCTATTAGTGTTCGTAATGGAACGAAGTTACATTTTATCCACTTTTTGGATTAGATTTTTTTGCCTAAAGTTTAGTTTATTTCATTTATTTCGTTTTATTACCGCTTTACCGCCATGATTTGTATGACTAAAGTAATGATTACAAAATAATCTTTAAAAAGAGGTTTAGTTTATTTCAAAACATCATCGTTTCACGTTGCTATTCTATTCTGAAAAATGTTGACTTCATGAGTCATATTACCCGACAGACCTATACACCTATATGCTGTACCATTGCTGTATACTCACCACTTACTAACACATATTTTTGACGTATATAATGTATGAATAAATGACTATAGATATAAACAGGTGAGTTTAACTTAAGTTTGTAGCGGAGTGTATCCGGGGTACTCACATCGAGTAATGCCATCTCCGGATGGTTCTCTCCGCAGACGAGCAGCGCGAGGTACCTGGCGCGGTACAGTAGCTTCAGCGCCGTGCTCACCTGGCCGTTCGCGAAGCAGTACAGAGCCAAGTGCGACTGGAAACATCACATACTCAATAAAACACTTTAAATTATAAAATACTCAATACAACACTTTTCATTATTACATACTCAATACAAAACTTTTCATTTTTACATACTCAATACAACACTTTTCATTTTTTCATACACAATACAACATTATCCTTCTTAAACATTATCCTCCCTTTTCCTTCCCATTCCCCACTGCGTTATTGAATATTTTTTACAATTTAAAATTGTGTTTTTATGTATAATTATTTACATTAGGATCCTTTGTTTCTGTATATATTCTTAGGTTTAGTTTGATTTCTTAGATTTAATATTATTTCTTATTATACTCGTATCTTCTTATGTATCATAGTTCATTATGGAACTTTTTGATTTGATTTGTTTTTGGAGGAGGGCGCTGACTCTGCTACTCAGTTTTGTATTAAACTTTTGCAGTGTTATCGTTCCAAATACAACGTATGTACCTTAAAATTTATAGTTCCCAATATATTTTTTGAATTTTACAACACTTTTCATATTTACATACTCAATACAACACTTTACATGTTTTATCATTAATACTGGTAAGGAATGGAATTCCTTGCCCTCGTCTGTTTTTCCGCATGAATACAAACTTGGAGTCTTCAAATCCAGAGTAAATAGGTTCCTTTTAGACAAACGCACTCCATCGTAGGCCAAATCTTTACTTGTTTTACCATCAAGCTGGTGGTCAAACGTACATCGGTGATTCGAACCACTACGCTGGAAGATTACAATACTCATCACTTTCACTTTTCCTTATTGTGTTCTGATATGTTAGAAAATTGGCTGAAAATTTAAGACCGTCCGCCTGTCTGGCAACTCTCCTTGGGAATACGCGATTGTGTGGGATGAAGGGATAAGGTTTAAGTAGATATAGTGGATAAGAAGTAGTGTAGAATACCATCTTACCTAATTCAATTCATAATAACAATTCTTAAAAAAATTGTTGTGTTCCGGCATTCAGAGGTAAGACAGCCAGCTCCTCAGTTTATTGAGGATTCCGTGTAAAGTGCGCCTCCATCTTCGGCCTTATCTCAACTTGTTACCAGGTGAGATGAAGGCCAAGCGCTTCCTCGTCGTATAATAAAAAAAAGTGTCTGTGACACTAGCAACTAGAGCAGTTAGGGGTGGCGTCCCCGATCCCCAATGATTCCGGACTGATTTCCGGAGAACCCTCACTATACTCGGTGATACAGAAACACTGTCAAAAAACACACCAGAGTGTTATGCGTCCACTCTTCTCTACGGAATGTGATATCTCAGTCGCAGATAACATTTGTTCAAGATATTTGAACACACAGCAAAACGCATAGTGCGTTGTAAGCATTCACAATGGCAGTTTTGCTGCGAATCAAGTAAATCTAGTTCAGTTCGCGTCTTACCATCAACCAGAGCGGCTCATAACCATTTTACCATAATTCATTTAGTAGTAATAATTATTTAGAGTGTTAGTGCTAAGTGAATCATACCAATATAATTTGTCAAAATAACCAGACTTTTATATACTTACTTACGCACTAAACTCAAAGGTTTTGTAGGGGTCTCGGCGACCATAACATCGAGAAGCTACAAACCTTTTCAATCATGATTATTATTGGTGTAATTTTATGTATGTACATTTTGTTCAACATTCGTTATTCGTATAGTCCGCCATCCTTGAAAGTCGTTATCTTATCTGTCCATCCAGCGGTTGCCTGGAAGATATCGCTTTCAGCGATAAGGCCGCCCATTGTTTTACCAGCGAAGACTTAGACTAAGTTTCCACTATCTGTATTTTGTTATGTTTTTTGTAAATGGTGAACAATAAAGAGTTATCTATATATCTATCTATGTGTTATGCGTCCACTCTTCTCTACGGAATGTGATATCTCAGTCGCAGATGACATCGTCATAATTATATATATTATTTTTTGTTATATTTGGTATCTTTAGTAGGCATGCCAGTAGGCATGCCAGTAGGCATGCCAGTAGGTAAAAACTACCTGTCATTTGTCATGTATTTTTATTAATCAATCTCTATTTTTCTCTTTTCCTTTTCTATCATTGTGCAGAATGTTATGTTATTATATTATATATATTATGTTATTATTGTAGTAATTGAGAATTTCTTTTTCCTCCACACCTGTATCAAAGGCTTTATTTGTTCTTAATGTTTCAGTTTACAAGATGCTAGCTATAAGCTGTTTGTTTTCCATGTAACATTAAAAAAAAAAAAAAAAAACCAGTAGGTACTCACATATTCGGTGATGGTGTAGGGATGGTCGATGCCGTTCACTCGCTCCGACATGAGAACCGCCTTCTGCTGGTACGCCATGGCCTCTCGATGCTCCCCCGTGACGTAACACAGACGAGCGACCATACGCAGACACTGCGCGATCTCTCCGTGCATCGCTCCGTACACGTTGTTCAGAAGGTTCAGAGCCTCCGCGATGAGCTCGTGGCCTTCGGAGACGGCGCCCGCTTGTATTTTGTTTTGCCCGGTCGTGTAGAAGTTGTACGCGTCTGACGCCTGAATTCAACATTATATGTTTATAGAGAGGCGGTCTCTGTGGTCTAGTGGTTCAAGCCACCGATTTCAGATCCAGAGGTCCCGGGTTCGATCCCAATGGGGAGTACAATATATTGTGCTTGGTTTGGTTGGTGGTAGGACTTTGTTTAAGTCCGCCTGGCTAGCTACCACCATCTTAGCTAATTCTGTCGCCATAATAACAATTCTAAAATTGTTGTGTTCCGGCATTCAGAGGTAAGATAGCCAGTTTCTCAGTTTGTTGAGGATTCCGGGTGAAGTGCGTCTCCACCTTCGGCCTTATCTCAACTTGTTACCAGGTGAGATGAAGGCCAAGTGCTTACCCGTAGTACAAAAAATAATTGTAGCATAGCTTTGATTATAATATATGATACATAGTTAATTAAGCTAGACCCCTAAATTATATGTGCACCACTAACCACCTCTTTAGCACTGAAATCCTCTCCATCTAAAGATTGTCTGGAAGAAATCGTTGCTTAGCGATAAGACCGCCCATTGTATATACATTTTTTTTTTATCTAGTTCTATTTTTAAGATGTGCAAAAAATCCTACCACCAACAATAAGTTTGCAGTTTGCAGTTACTTTGTAATAATATAATATACATACGAAAGAATTGATATAATAACTTACCCTGGGGTTGATATGTTTGACGATGGGGAATATATTCATGATATCAGATCCAGAGAACGGCGCCTTGTTTTTGTTGTCAAAATCGTATTCTCGCAACATCATCTGCAGACCAACCTTCAGCGCGAACGATCTGCAATGAAACATAACATAGATAGGTACATTCTAGACGAAAAAAAATAAAAAAATTACGAATCTTACATATTTTTGTGAAGATAACACAATTGTTCAGTACAATATGTATGCAAAGACCGAAGTGCCCCTTTTTTTTGAACCACGAGTCTTATTTAGTGAAACGGACAATTCGTCTCGACATATTTTTCGTAGTTACAGGCAACAATAAAAACTATTAAATGACATTAATTTCACACAGCGCCATCTAGCCTTAACTAAGCAAAGTTTGTAATATGGGAACTAGATTACGGATAAAATACCGATAAACTTTTTTTTTGGAAATACATACATGTCATACAACGCAACACCCAAATACAGAATGTACATCTATATTCATCATACAAATATTAGTCCTGGGAATCAAACCCACAACATATAGCACCATTGTTTTTGTGTGCTGGTCGCGATTCCGAACAGGCGGTAGATTAAATATTCAAAAAAAAACTAAAAAATCTTTAGGAATAAAAAAAAATACTTTAACTTTGACTTTGCGCATAAGGCAGAGCTACTACCAACTGAGCTGTGAGGCTCGTACTTGTCTGTGTAATGTATAAAGCCATTTACCTGAGTAATGATATCTTTTGAAGACCATGTTTCTCGATAACAGAGTCCATACTCTCCGCGTTCAATTCATATCCCCAGTAAGCCTGAAACAGAAGATAAATTCAAAACACGTTCCTTGTAGGGGGCCCCATGTATTTTGTCTTCTCTGAAACTTGTAACCTATTACACTATAAATGCCTATCAAGATCGGACAGACGGACGGGATAAAAAACTTGGGACTTCAACCCGGGTATCATTGGCAACAAGTCGCTCTTTGTATCTGTACCTATGTATCGCAAAAAGGAATCAAATAAATAAATAATAATAAATATTACAGGACTTTAATTTCACACAGCGCCATCTAGCCCCAAACTGAGCATAGCTTGTAATATGGGAACTAGATTACGGATAGAATACTTGAAATACTTTTGTTAATAATACGTACTATATTTTACAACACCCAAACACAAAACAAACATGAATATTCATCGCACAAATGTTTGTTCTGGGTGGGAATCGAACCCACAACCTCCAGCGCAGAAGGCAGAGTTACTACCAACTGAGCTATGAAGTTTTATTGAATAATACATTAACATTCTATTACCTATAGATTAAACGTTGACATGCTTTACCAATACATAAGAATATCTACTCCTTAACTTTCAGCCAGGTCTGGTAGGTCCGGTCCGATCTTCAACCGTGAATGATGAATGATACCCGAGTGCAATAGTTGTCAAACCTTCAGTTCGTGCTTGATCTGCGAGAAGAGCGCTTTGGGCGTGAGGTTCTGCCAGTCGGGCAGCGGGTCGGGGGGCGCGTGGTGTCGCCGCGAGCGTCGTCCGCGCCCCCCTCGTCCCGCGCCGCGCCCCCCCGGCGCCGCGCCTCCCGTCACCCCCGGCGTCGCGCACGCGCCGAGCAGACAGTTCGCGAAGTGCGCCACGGCCGCGCCGATGCACATCGCGCCGCAACCCTGTACAACAAACTACCAAGTTACATCAATATATATGTTACAATTTACACGACGCCATCTTAGTTTTTTTCATTGTGAGCTGGTTACAAGTCAAGACAAGGCAGAAAGTGGAGGCGCACATCACCCGGAATCCTCAATAAACTAAGGAACTGGCTATCTTACCTCTATATGCCGGAACACAACGATTTTGGAATTGTTACTATGGCGACAGAATTAGGTAAGATGGTGGTAGCTAGATCTATAAAATAAATATGGATAAATAAATACTATGCATAACTTGTAATATGGGAACTAGATTTCGGATAGAATACTTAAATACGTTTGTGAATACATACATACTATATTATACAACACAGAACAAACATCCTTACCAATTAATCGTATCTAGCCTGTGCAAGTTTTGTGCTTACCCACGAAAAAAATGGCCGGGACTTACAGTACCTCATCATTATCAGTGGGAAATTCCTATGATCCCGTCTATGCCAAAAAATTATGATCAATCAGATTTTGCCCGGGGTACCTACCCCTACCAAGATAAAATGTATTATGCTTGCTTTATTAATTATTGTCAAGTAGTTAACTTAGTTAAAGTTAACATAATACTTTATGCCTATGTTTAGCGTTAAATTACGACATAACACGATAAACGGATCACAGTTAATTTCAATTTCAATTTTAATGTCAGTAGATCCATGTTGGATTCAGTGAGATGTATTTCTCTGTAGATCTGTTTTCTATTAAACTGGATATGATGAGATTTTTTATTGCTAATAGATCCATTTTTAAAAGAATATACAATAACTAGCAGCGTCCCGCGGCTTCGGAAATGGATGTATCAAATGTAGAACAATATGGATATCTATCTGCGTGTGGTTAACTGTTTGTATTAACAAGCTATAATATATACATGCATGTTTCATCATTTACTCTATCGTTAATTCAATATCATTTTTGAGTGAATCGAACCAAGGAATATTATTTTCCCATACTAATTTCAAAAATGTATTGCACACTTCCTGGGGGTAGTTTTGTAAAAATAAAGAACTTTGTTCTCATCGTTTACTTTACAGATTATTTAAACCGACTTTTGAGCGAACCTAAACAATTTTATTTTCATAGAAACTTTACCCCCCTGTATAAACACTTATGATTGTTAAAAATTAGATTAGCCTATGTGTTATTCTAGAACCTAAACTATCTGTACGAGCCTGGTCGTACTGGTCATTGGTTGAAGTAGAATACTTTACTTTTGGTTTAAGTTAAGTATAATGATTTGAGTCGCGTATTAAATCTAATGATATATGGTTGCGAACTAATCTAAATTGGGGTCACAGCCCGCCGCGTTGGCGTAAACAGCAACGCAGCAATAAGTGCGGTTCAATGTACAGCTAAGTAGGTAGGTACCTAGTTAGTTCGTACACTATCTATATACCAAATTTCATCTAAATCGGTTAAGTAGTTACGGAGATTAGTGGTAACAAACATGATTACATAATTACTATATATTATAAATAGTTGTCATATATATGATGTACGTAAGATCTCACCTGTAGATAAGTGGTGTACATGTGTTTGGCGGCCCTCAGCAGCAGCTCGCCGACGGCGATCGCGTGCAAGTACGAGAGATGCGAGTGCGGCTTCAGTGCGAGCGCGACTCGCCCGAGGTAGCGCATGTTGATGCCGCGCGCGTGTAACGCCTCACTCAGACCCGCGCCGTCCATCGGAGCGGACGTGTGTTCCAGACACTCGCGCACCTGGAAATATTCGACATGTTTTATTTATTTTATTTTTTATGTTACACGTAAAACAAACAGCTTATAGCTAACATCTTGTAAACTGAAACATTAAGAACAAATAAAGCCTTATATAGTTTTCACTTATAGAAACCGATTGATACAGATGTGGAGAAAAAAGAAAAATTCTTAATTACTACAACAATAACATAATATAATATATATAATATAATAACATAACATTCTGCACAATGATAGAAAAGGAAAAGAGAAAAATTGAGAATGATTAATAAAAATACATGCTTAGGTACTGTTGCATCGCTTGCAAAGTGACAAATGACAGGTAGTTTTTACCTACTGGCTATGCCTATTTTAACAGCCTATGCCTTACGCAATCTAGCTAATGTGTATAAAATCCTAAAAAATCCCACGTATATATTGTACAATTAGTGAAACGCGCGGGAATTCATTCCCGTCGTTCCGTAGGAGTTTCTACAAATCCATTCTTTCCAAGCTACCCTGAAAACTTCAAGCCTCTATGTTTGAGCTATGTGTTGATTGGCACACTAAGGTTATATTTTGTTAAGGTGACGGTCGCAGTCGAATCGAACCCTCCAACTCAGCTCATGGATGTCAAAAAACCGACTAAGGGAAAACACCAGAAGGTATTTTCACCAGTATTATCTACACATTTACTGTGATCACCAATCCGCTTTCCATGGCAAAACCCTCCAGAATTAGAGAAGGTTTTGTCCAACAGTGGACACTAACGTCGTATAGTCGTAGAGATGTCACGTCAATCGTTCAAAGGGCAAACAGTACGCTTTTATTTAACTACCAAGTGATGTGCTAAGCTTGTCAAGTAATCAATTAATTTTTTTGTTAAACCAAATTGTTGATTAGGTACGTAGAAGATAAGAAAGTCTGGCATCAAAAAAAAAATGATCCAATGAATAAAATGTAATCATACAAGATCATTTTAAGCTATTGTAATAGATAATAAGAAACGAACTAGTCCGAGGTTCCTTTCTCGTGTGCTCTTTCTCGTTTCAAAGTGATCCTAGGAAAGTACATGAAAAAAAAATGAATAAATAATGTTGAGTTAGATGACTAAGACTTACAAAGGCGGGTATCTGCGTGGTCAGGAGGAAGGCAGCGGCCTCCTTGACGAGATGTCTCTGCTTGGCAAGTTGCTCAGGCGAGGCGGCGTGCTTGATGCCGGCCGAGTACACGTCCGGGTTGAACCGCACG
Source organism: Venusia cambrica (assembly GCA_951394065.1). Taxonomy (NCBI): domain Eukaryota; kingdom Metazoa; phylum Arthropoda; class Insecta; order Lepidoptera; family Geometridae; genus Venusia; species Venusia cambrica. Next base: position 1,543,099 of record OX596056.1, read on the forward strand.
TCGAACTCGGACTCCTTCAGCGAGGCGACCGCGCGCGCGGCCGACGCCACTACGGCCCGGGACCGTTCGCCTGCTGGTTACATTACAATTCATACTCAACTCATCAGTTGAAACAAACAATCAAACGAATTTAATGCAAAATAGTGAAAAAAAAAAGTTGGTTGTAGAAGACCGGTGAAATCGTAAGCAGTTCATTCGGGACCGTTCGCCTGCTGGTTACATTACAATTCATTCTCAGCTCATCAGTTGAAACAAACGATCAAACGAATTTAATACAAAATAGTGAAAAAAAAAAAGTTGGTTGTAGAAGACCGGTGAAATCGTAAGCAGTTCATTCGGGACCGTTCCCCTGCTGGTTACATTACAATTCATACTCAGCTCATCAGTTGAAACAAACGATCAAACGAATTTAATACAAAATAGTGAAAAAAAAAAAGTTGGTTGTAGAAGACCGGTGAAATCGTAAGCAGTTCATTCGGGACCGTTCCCCTGCTGGTTACATTACAATTCATACTCAACTCATCAGTTGAAACAAACAATCAAACGAATTTAATACTAAATAGTGAAAAAAAAAAAGTTGGTTGTAGAAGACCGGTGAAATCGTAAGCAGTTCATTCGGGAACGTTCGCCTGCTGGTTACATTACAATACATACTCAACTCATCAGTTGAAACAAACAATCAAACGAATTTAATACTAAATAGTGAAAAAAAAAAAGTTGGTTGTAGAAGACCGGTGAAATCGTAAGCAGTTCATTCGGGAACGTTCCCCTGCTGGTTACATTACAATACATACTCAACTCATCAGTTGAAACAAACAATCAAACGAATTTAATACTAAATAGTGAAAAAAAAAAAGTTGGTTGTAGAAGACCGGTGAAATCGTAAGCAGTTCATTCGGGAACGTTCGCCTGCTGGTTACATTACAATACATACTCAACTCATCAGTTGAAACAAACAATCAAACGAATTTAATACTAAATAGTGAAAAAAAAAAAGTTGGTAGTAGAAGACCGGTGAAATCGTAAGCAGTTCATTCGGGAACGTTCGCCTGCTGGTTACATTACAATATATACACAACTCATCAGTTGAAACAAACAATCAAACGTATTTAATACAAAATAGTGAAAAAAAAAAGTTGGTTGTAGAAGACCGGTGAAATCGTTAGCAGTTCATTCGGGACCGTTCGCCTACTGGTTACATTACAATTCATACTCATCAGTTGAAACAAACAATCAAACTAATACAAAATGAAGAAAAATAACAAAACAAGAAACTGAAAAAAAAAGTTGGTTGTAGATGTCGTGAGCAGTTCATTCGGGAACGTTTGCCTGATATTTATATTACAATATTGATACTCATCAGTTGAAACAAACAATCAAACTAATACTAAATGAGGAAAAAGAACAAAACAAAAAAAAAGTTGGCTGTAGAAGACCGGTGAAAACTGAAACAGTTCATTCGGGAACGTTCGCCTGCTTACATTACAATATTTATACTCATCAGTTGAAACAAACAATCAAACAAATACAAATCAAGGAAAAACAACCAACAAAAAATCGATTGAAAAAAAAAGTAACTAGTAGAAGACCGGAGAAATCTTTAGTAGTTCATTCATCGTTCATTACAAAATGCCAATTATTTCACTGAACGACGGGGAAGCGCTTGGTCTTAGTAAAATCAAAAGATAAAGATAAAGAATATTTATTTGCATAGACATGTGCAAGATTGGATGATAATAATGTAATTAAGGCCACATGTTTTACCGATTTCGGTGTACAAACCGAGAGAATGGCATGCTTTTAGTAAACAAAAGTTACATTTAAGTAATGTAACCTCAAAACGAGAATGCTATAGCCGTTGTGGTTAGGCCCCAGACTAATATCAAGAATGTAGTAACTATTATCTAAGCCGTGCCTTTACTTGTACATCGTGACTCATAGAACAGAGGCCCGATCACGAATTTGCTATCGTACGGTAAGCGTATCGTTCACGTTAGCATTCTGTATAGGATTTCGCACAGCGCCTGTACAGTACGTAAATATAACTAAATTTGCGATCACGAAACTTTTGACACATGTATCGTAATGTAAAGGTCCGTAAATACGTTACCTTAACATTATGATAACGTTAGACATTCGTGATCAAGCCACAGAGCCACGCCTACGTTACGATAGGATTTTTTAACAAGCCAGTTGGTAGTAACTCTGCCTTCTGCGCTGTAGGCTGTGGGCTCGATTCCCACCCAGGACAAACATTTGTGTGATGAATATAGATGTTTGTTCTGTGTTTGGGTGTTGTATCATATCGTACGTATATATTTACAAAATGTATTTAAGTATTGTATCCGTAATCTCGTTCCCATATTACAAGCTATGCTTAGTTTGGGGCTAGATGGCGCTGTGTAAAATTAATGTCCTGTAATATTTATTTATTTTTGTGTCAAATTTTTCATTGTATGAATAGTTTGGTATTTGTATTTTGAATTTGAGTTGAATATAAATAAGTGTGGACTCACAATCATTCTCCTGCTTGTTATCTCCACTGCAAATAGAATCGGTGATGCTCTCAACTATTTTCTTAGCGACATCCGTATCAATGTCAGAGTACTTTTCATTCAGCAGCAAATCGTCTTCTTTCTTTGAATCATTCGCTTCGCTTTTAGCCGCTTTTTTGGCATTTTTTTCCTCCTTCTTTTGCTTTTTGTCTTTCGCCTCTTTCTCCTGGCTCTTGCTGTCTCGTTTCTTTTCCGTCTCGATGTCCTTACTCGATTCGATAGATTTCTGGTCGCTTGTTTCGCGCTGGCGTTTCGCACTCAACTGTTGCAAGTGGAAAGCGGCGTAGCGAATAAACATGAAGTAACGCGCCCTGAAAAAAAAAATGCATCAGTTTTTTTTACGACCTGGTTTTCTAGCTATGAAAAGGCCGAAAGTGGAAACGCACTCCACCCGGAATCCTATACAAACTGAGTAACTTCTTTGGTTAGTTTTAGCCTCAAGCCGGGTCTCCTGCTGCCTAAATTTCGTAACATTGTTAACCTAAGTTTTTAACATATTAACTAAACATTCTGTCTCCTACATAATGTTTTCCAAACGCGGAAAATAATGTAGGCTTTATGACTATGATTATGCATATTAAATTCGTATATGCTCTAAAACTATATTACAATCTAGCATATGTAGGCTATTGAGTAACTTTATGGTAACCGAGTTTTATATTTTTTTTTTAAAGAATGTGTCCAATGTCACGTTTCTTACAGTTTCTATTTAAGGGGAGACACTACGTTATTGTGTTATTTATGGAAAATGAAAATGGATAAGTTCAACGCCCGAAACCCATTCTACATCGTGATCAAGTGATCTGGGGAGCTAGGGATACTTACTCGACAAAGCTGTCCACTAATTCCTGTCGGAGGCAGCACAGCTTGTGCTTATGAATGATCGGGAAACCCATTGATTTAATGTCCTCCCGAAGATCATCATCTTCCACTGGAAATATATGAAAAATGCTAAATGAAACGAGAGTTCGTATTAGTGATAAGTATAAGAGACGAAACGCATATGAAACCATTTCATTTCTCGCAAGCCTTTTTGTTCTACTTGGAGATGGAACAAGCAAGTAGCCCATCTGATATTAAGAGCAACTCTTGTCAATACCAAAGCCTTAGTGCGTAGGTCACATCCCCAAAGAACATGACCTACGCGGCACTGCATTGCGCCCGTTAACTTGAGGCATAAAGGTGCCACAAGTGCCCGTAATTTCACCGGCAACCATGCCCTTCAAACCGGAACACAGCAATGCTGCTTGGCGGCCGAATTAGATATGGTGGTAGTACTTTCACGGAAGAGCCCTTTCACATGAAGCTGCACTACTCTTAAAGTAACTAACTTTTTACTAAAGTCTAACTGTTTGCCTGAGGGAAACTCATTTTCCACTACTTTCTACTTTTTCACTACAATCCATGCACACATCTTTTGTCTCATTCACTCTCATCGACCTCCTCACTCATGTTCGATGGACCTGACCTTGCTGTATTTAGTCAAAGAACGCATAATAATGTACAAAGATGAAAATGCAAGATTACAGTTGCATCAATTTAAAGCCGCTGTCGTTTTCAAGCAATCCATACTTATATCTCTATAATAAATTAAAGTGACTCTGTCTAATTGTTTATGTTTTCACAGCTTAGCTGAACGGTTCTTGAAGGATTTTATCTAAGAGATTAGGCAATGTTTTTAACCCGTTATCAGGAAGTCGCAGGCAAAAGATAAAGCTAGTATGTAATAAAGAGTGCTAATATCCCAATCCCGTGTTTTAAGTGTATGCAAAAGTGCAAACGTCCGGGTGTTCGTTCCCATAATCAATAATCCCGTGAGAATTCCCCAAAACCCTTTCCCAGGAAATAATGACCTGAGGTGAAGCCGGAAACAGTTAGACTGTCGTGAGACTGTTATTTTTTAACCGACTTCAAAAAAAAAGTATCAGAATCTTTTTTTTATGTATATTCCCCGATTACTCAAAACGCTTTTTTTTTTGTTTGAAAGGCTTCACAGGATGTACCATCGTCATCAGGTCAGGATCAGTTCAGGTCAAGATTCTATCGAATCCTGGAGAAATCGAGGTAACTACAAATATTTTAGGCACACTTGAAGCGATTTGGGTATTTTTAGTGTGTATTACATCAAAAGTAAGGAAAAAACGGACCCCTTATAGGACCACGCGTCTATCTTTCTGTCCGTCCATCTATCATCAAAATAATTAGAAAAAATACGTCATCGAAATTGTATAATATTCTTCATTTGAAGTCGGTTTTCTTTTATGTTTTTTTTTTTTTGTACGACGGGTAAGCACTTGGCCTTCATCTCACCTGGTAACAAGTTGAGATAAGTCCGAAAATGGAGGCGCACTTCACCCGGAATCCTCAACAAACTGAGGAACCGGCCATCTTACCAATGAATGCCGGATCATCAATCATCAATCGTATATTTGTTTTATTATGATATGTTCGTGTTAACAAGCCTCGTAGCTCAGTTGGTAGTAACTCTGCCTTCTGCGCTGCAGGCTGTGGGTTCGATTCCCACCCAGGCCAAACATTTGTGTGATGAATATAGATGTTTGTTCTGTGTTTGGGCTTTATATTGTATAAAAGTATATATTTACAAAAAAAAAAAGTATTTAAGTAGTGTATCCGTAATCTAGTTCCCATATTACAAGCTATGCTTAGTTTGGGGCTAGATTGCGCTGTGTAAAAAATAATGTCCTGTAATAGATAAAGTGTCGCTCACGTTGCAGGAAGTTGACATCTGGCGGGAAGGTCCGCAGCAGGTCCAGTATGTAATGCCGGCCGTCGTTCCCGACGATGCCCTTGCACTCCACGCTGGAGCACAGCTCCACCGTGTCTCCGCTGGCGCTGCTCACCGAGTGAGGCATTATCTTCAGCTGCTGACCGGCTTTGCTGAGCTGGAAGGTACCGCCACGTTTCATGGTACGCTTTTTGGCGTGCTAGGGGAAGTTTTCTCGGACGCGCTCGGAAATTTGAGCATTATTTTGACAAACTTCTTAGAGAATGTGACGCCAGTACAATGATTTACCGATAGAATTTAGTCAAATTGACATCATTCGCAACTTAAGACAATTCAGTAAACAATTAAAATATATTTTACATACCAATTCCTCATTTGTCAACCAGTAGAGCTCTGTCATGTTTTTGTTCACATTTTTTTTTAGTCTCCGTTTGTTACCAAATGTATCTACTTAGTTGTAAGCACATGTATTTTACCTTACAATCTAGATTTGTACCTTAGTTTTATTTTTTTTAGTTGTATTTTTAATTGGTTGTAAAGTGTATTGTGTTTAATAAATAAAATAAAATAAAATAAAAAGATACATCGAAATTGCTGTGCGAGCAGCGGCCGGCCATATCTGTCGCTCGTGTTTCATAGGCCACATAAATTACACAGTAAACTCAATCGTGTAATTTAAAAATGGAACGCTCTTTTATTCCGAAACATGACAACCAAGGAGGTGATTTATCAAAGGTTTTATTTAAATTTCGAACTGGCTTGCAAATAGAAAGCTGTTTATTGAAAAAAAAAACAATTAACACACAATATTGTTGTTCATTGTTAGTCATTGATTTTGAATAGTAATTGAATTTTCAAATAAAATGATCTGCCTAGGTACTATACTAACTAGCCTTGGCCACAACCAGGCTTTGATGGATTAACTATACCACCAAGAGGTTAGTCGATGAATCTATGATATTCGATGTATAGTGGCTATCTATATATTATATTATTCCGGTGAGAAACACCCACGACTGAATGATGATGAAACTGAGACGCCTATTTTTCCATTGGGGGTTGAGATTCTGTTCCCTTCAACAGTCGAGGACCCTTGCTACCCTTACCGACCCGTACAGTTCAACAGACATACCAGTTCCATGTACTTGGGGTGCGAGAGCACGGTGGTCCCGAAGTCGATGCTGCCGTAGACCACGCTCTGCTCTTGCTCCTTCTCCAAGATCCCGGGTATGATGGACTGCGCCGTGACCCTGTACCCTCGATAGTCCACGACCACGGTCCCGAGCGTGTGGAGTCCGGCGGTGTCCACCGCGCTGTACACGCGCACTCCTTGAAGGTCGTTGCGCTGAAATGTACAAAGCAACATTACCATTTATACACAACCAGTGAAATGAAACATCGTTGCCATGTCGGTAACGACGTTGCGGTTCAGTGTTATTTCTCCTAGAATACTTTCTTAGAGCACCCCGAATTCGTTTTTTTTTATTTAATCGCATTGTCTGCGCTTTTTTTATGCAGGTTTGTCACGCGGCGGGGATGTAGCAGCCACAATGTCCGGCGCCGAACACGAAGAAACCGAAGAATTCACCTATTGAAGCTAAAAATAGACTAAAATTCAATGTTTTGCAACGAAAAATGTTAGATGATAGTGATTTGACTATGGGAGTGTACCGAACTTTGTTGTTGCTCTCTTCTAGATGTGTGTAGAGCTATCTATAGACGTATCACACGCGTATATACGTTTGAAAACAAAAGTTTGACTTTCGCAGTCGTATGGCGGTACAGTACTAATACCTATAAAATTCACATACCAGTAGGTATATGAATTTATTTAAGTGCCGGTTAAATTAAAATTTGTATTTTTTGGGAAATGGGACCCTATCATCAAGCCTCCGCTGTTGGCCCGTTGTTCGTCTGTTTGTCAGCGGGCTGTATCTCATGAAGAAACCAATCATTTTTTCTTAGATGCGCGAACGCTAGGTTAATAATATTGATATTTTCTGTGTTTAATTTTGTTTTTTGCTCTGTTATTATTTTTAAGATTTAGTTTTAATAAGACAATCAGGTTACATTTATTTCTAAATTGAATAAAGGCGTTCTGTGCAATTAAAATAGTTTTTTTTTTTATTGTTTGAGTTTGAATATGAAAAATATATTTATTGCTACATAAAAATCTGAGAGCTTAAAACATAGTAACAAATTATTGAATACTTAACAGGAGTGTCTATGTAGAGAGGATTGACAAACAAATATGAATCGTCACAGATAATATATTTGTTTGTCAATCCTCTCTTCAATCTCTGAGAAGTGAGACTTACAGGCGCAACAAAGGCAGCGGCATCCCCCCCCAAGTCCTTGTAGTGGTCGCGCACGTCGAACCCCAGCGAGAAGAATATGTTGTTCCAGATGAACATCTGCATCTTGGGCTCCTCGCCGGGGTTGATGGCCATCACGTTGCCGTCGACCACGGCCTGCGCGCCGCGGGTCGCCGCCGCCACGAAGTCGCTGTGCACCTGGTGGGGGAACAGAGGATTGCGGGCGAAATGCGCTTACACATTCGGCCTTATCGTAACTTGAATCCATGTGAGAAGGCCTAGCGCGTCGTGCAATGAAAAAAAAACATTAAAACTGAAGAGTTCCTGAGACTGAAGAGATTTTTATAAATGATGGGTAAAAACCAAATGCCATATAATTTGAAATACAGTTATTCAATAAAAAGTACAATTAAACTAACTATGTACAAAGGAATCAGTCAGATTACCTAAGGACCGTTACAAACGGCCTATAGGTAACTCAACTGTTCCATTTATTTATTTATATTTAGGCCAGCGAATTAGCATAGCTATTCAGCGTGGCAATGCAGCCAGTGTCTTGGGCACGCTTCCGTCTGGTACTGGTCTGGAACAGTTGAGTTACCTATAGGCCGTTTGTAACGGTCCTTAGGTAAGAACTAACCCATCATTTATAAAAAATTCTTCAGTCTTCACTGCTAGGCTTGCCTAGCTCAGGCCGGAAGAAGGATGAGGTTTACGATGAAGCTAGTTTCCCAGAAAGCACTGGCTTTTCTGCGCACTAACGCATCCTAGTATAAATAACTAGGAATATTTTTTTTTTATTGACATGTTTACGACAATTTACGTCACTGGCAAGGTGGAAGGGAGAAGATGAGACGCCAGCTGATATCTCGGTCTAATCATAGAGCCACATAGAAAGTAACACCTTCTTTTAATTGTTTGTTACAGTCACGTGACATGTGATGGTAATAATTTTTACTGCAAAACCTGCATTGAATGTCGCCATACATATAATAATGTTGCTAGTAATAAAATGTGTTTTAACCTAATAGTAAAGTAATGATATTACATAACTATTTCGTAAAAACACATTTTATAACTGGCACCATATTTAATGTTTTTTTTTCATTTTGTACGACGGGGAAGCGCTTGGCCTTCATCTCACCTGGTTACAAGTTATGATAAGGCTGAAAGTGGATCCTCAACAAACCGAAGAACTGGTTATTTTATTACCTCTAATTGCCGGAACACAATTTTATTTTAGAATAGTTATTATGGCGACAGAATTAGGTAAGATGGTGGTAGCTAGCCAGGCAGACCTAAACAAAGTTCTACCACCAACTAACCCAACAACAAAGCACAATATTGTACTCCCCTTGGGGATGGAACCCGGACCTCTGGATCTAAAATCGGTGGATTGAACCATTCGACCACAGAGGCGGTCAATGGTAATATGAATATGACAGTTACCTTGAAGATAGCGCGCTCCCTCAGCAGCCGTTCCGGCAGAGAGTTGCGCGGCAGCTCGCGGGTCGTCTGCAACTCTTCGTTCCAGTCGCGAGTCTGTCCCGGGATGTGCTCTTCGTAGCCGAGCTTCGACGAGAACGCTGTACACAAACACGTTGTTATCAAAACTAGTGGTCGCTATTGGTCGAAATTTGACAGTTAAAAAAAAAAAGAGATGTTTTGCTTTCTGTACTCCATGCCAAATATCTCACTACCATGTGCACAATATGCTTAAAATGTGGGTCGAAACGTAGGAAAACTCCTAGCGTATCATAAATACTGTCTGTGGAAGAACTTGACCACAGCCAACAGAAATAGCCAAAATACATATATTCAGATATCTACATCATCTATGGACTAAGCATTGTCTATTGCTAGTATATATAAGAGGGCAACATTCACCACCACCTCCTGTTCAACGATCATTCATATACCTACAAGTTGTAATAGATATAAAAGACTAGTGCAATCCCGTGGGATTTTCTTCAAATAATTCTAGCCTCTAGAATACAAAAGGAAGCTAGCTACCCTGAAAATGTCAAGACACTAGGGCAGCTGGCTTGTTCTGTTGATTGACAGATTGCCTGACTGTCAGATTCAATCAGCTACACCATTTTTTTTAAAGTAAGATTACGAATAGATCAGCATCCCCGTTATTCCACACTAGGTGGACTCGGCACAACATGTCTTCAACAACATGATGTTAGGTTGGTTGAAATTTAAAGCCTGCCCGACGTCAACCCTCCTTTGGAATACTCGGTTGTGTGGGGGTAAGGATTAGGTAAATTAAGTGGATAAGGAGGGATGAGAATACTAATGTCCCGGGACAATGGTGAGTGTGACACTAGCAGCTAGAGCAGTCCGGGGTAACCCGTAATGATTCCGGACAGATTTCACCCTCTGGAAAATTCCTATCAATTTGTTTTTTAATTGTTCATTCGATGTATTTTTTTTTTCTTACGACGGGGAAGCGCTTGGCCTTCATCACACCTGGTAACAAGCAAAGCCGAAGGTGGAGACGCACGTCACCCGGAATCCTCAACAAACTGAGGAGCTGGCTATCTTACCTCTGAATGCCGGAATACAACAATTTCAGAATTGTTATTATGGCGACAGAATTAGGTAAGATGGTAGTGCTTGTCCTTGCGTATCCTTATGTCCTATCACTAATTTTGTAAAAATTGTCTCTATAACAGCCGACCGTCAGTCAGCTACACGACAATTGTGTATATATATAGATTACAGATAGATATAAAAAAAAATAAGCCGCGTGGTAGTTCCCTTACGCGCTAATTTGATAACCAACGGTAAGCGATAACAAGAACAAATAAAATTTGATTATATCTAAGTGGTCCATTGAAATGAAGATAAATTATCAGCTATCATTAGACTTCGGACACTAGTCGTTGAAACATGCTGAAATCTACTATAAAAAATCTAGTTTTGTTTTGTACGACGGGGAAGCGCTTTGCCTTTATCTCAGGTGTCAAGTAATAATAATAATATTTTATTTCAGGTAACAATAGATAAATTACAGATCTTATTCTAACTTAGTCTACGGCCCATAGTAATATATACCTTAAAAACTAACATACAGACTCAGGAACTGGCAATCTTACTGTAAATGCCAGAATACAACAATTTACAATGGTTGTCATGGTAACAGGTTCAGGTAAGATGGTGGTAACTAGCCAGGCGGACTTGAAACACAGTCCTACCAACTAAAACAAGCTCAATATTGTTATCCCCTGAGGATCAAACCCGGGATCTCTGGTTCTGATACCGGTGGGCAAACTAGACCACAGAGGCGGTTTCTAACTCTTCTTCCACATAATCCATGACAAACTTCAATAAGATCCGGTTATATATTTAGTCTTGAAATTACTTTACTTAATTCCACCTGGCTAGCTACCATCATCTAACCTAATTCCGTCGCTATAACAACAATCCTAAAATTGTTGTGTGAAATTGTTGTAAGAGGAACTGGCTATCTTACATCTAAATGCTGGACATTTAGATGTAAGATAGCCAGTTCCTCTGTTTGTTTAGGATTCCGGGTGAAGTGCGCTTCCACCCGCCTTATCATAACTTGATAATCAGTTGCGATGAAGGCCAAGCACTTCTCCGTCGAAAAAAAAAACAAACAGACGCTTTCGTATGTATACATATATGAGTAAGACTTACTGTCTTCGGCACGAATCGCATCGACGGTGTGCTCCAACATCGGGGAAGCCCATTGGTAGAGCTGGTAGGGGGTGGCGACTCTTTCGAAGGGGTGCTTCTGCATTCTCCGCTTCTGCACCAGCGCAAAGTTCCGCTTGAACGCCGGCGACACGATGCTGAGGAGCTCGATCAGGGAATGGCAGAGGAGAGAGGGGTTGGCTGGGCGAGGGTTGAACAAGTCTTCAGTGGACCTGCAGATACAAACACATATTTGCAAGAAAACAGAAAAAAAACAGGTTTCATTTCATCCTTCCACATCCTACACTCCACCTGCTGCTGGCGACCAAGACTACGTAAAACCTGGACATTAATATTAATATTACAGGACATTGATTTCACACAGCACCATTTAGCCCCAAACTAAGCATAGCTTGTAATATGGGAACTAGATTACGGATAGAATACTTAATTTATTTTTTTTGTAAATACGTACGTACTATATGATACAACACCAAAACACAGAACAAACATCTTAATTCATCACACAAATGTCCTGGGTGTGAATCGAACCCACAACCTACTGCGCGATGGTGTATGATAAATAATAGCTACTTACAAAAAATATTTATATAAGTATTATTTTCGTAATCTAGTTCTTAGATGGCGCTGTGTGAAATTAATGTCTTGTAATAAAGGTAAGATAGTTCCTCGGACTGTTGAGGATTCCAGGTGAAGTGCGCTTCCACCTTCGGCCTTATCATAACTTGAATCGAGGTTTAAGGGCAAGCGCTACCCAGACGTACAATAAAAAAACATACGGCGCTTAAGGCAGAGCTACTACCAACTGAGCGGTGAGGCTTATCAATAATATATACACCCACTTACACCATATTTTAATTATTATATTTTTATGGTCAGATTAAATGGATAATGAATTTCATTCACCCTTGATATCATAGCAACGTTATCAATAAGAACTCGCTTAGGGTTCATTGTTTTTTTTACGACAATAAAATATATATCAACATTTATCTTCTGGATAGGTCAGTGATAACAATAATAGCCTTGTATAGAAATAATATAGTGTATGATGTCACATTATAACAAAATATCGTCTTGTTCATTTTTTTGACATTTATTTCACACAGCGCCATCTAGCCCCAAACTAAGCACAGCTTGTAATATGGGAACTAGATTACGGATACTTAAATCCTTTTTTTGTATATACATACTTTTTTAAATCTTTATTTAACTTAGAGTTTTAACAATTGATGTTTATATCACCCCCGTAATTCTAAGTAACCATATGCACACACAATATATAAAAGATGAAAAATAAGTATATACATAGATAAACAATTAACCTTCCTAAATAATTACTAACCTAACATAACGCTTACATCAACTAGCATCCTCCAACGAGGAGAGATATACTCGTGGTCTCACATACTTAATATACAATGCAACACCCGAACAGAACAAACATTTATATTCATCACACAAATGTTTGTCCTGGGTGGGAATCGAACCCACAACCTACAGCGCAGATGTCAGAGTTACTACCAACTGGGCTATGAGGCTTGTCATGTATACAAGAAAGGTGATTGTGGCCGGGGCCTATTTGCTACCGTAGTACACGCACACCTGTTTATGAGACGTATATGTAAATGTACTTACTGTGTTTTTTTGCAACGTTTTATATGTTGTGTAGTGTGCTATTTTGGGTAAATAAACGTTTTTAGTCAATTATATAGATATATAATTGACTAAAAACGATTTCTTTTTATCTATTGTGTTATATTGTATCCTGTCCAGTTCAAACTCTTTATGTATCTATACTCTGTATCTATACGTGAAAACCTTTAATTGACCTTCTGTGTTATATTATTGTGTCTATCTAATATTAATGTGCTGTTGGTTTCCTTTCAAATAAATAAATAAATATTTTTTTTCTATTATACTCGTATTATATTCTATTATGTATACAAGAGATAGTTACTGGTTGAGGTAGAATCCCCTGGGACATGCCGTGATGTGGAAGGGCCTGTCTTCGACGGTCACCACATGCAGGTACAGCAGGTCCCCGCACATCTTGCGAGGTCCCGGCGGCGGGTTCCAACCGGATGTCGTCAGCACCTGAACGAACCATACATTCATTTGATTGGCAGGAGACGAAGTCCTTACTGAGGATCGAGCAGTTGGAATCTCGCCACAATGATTTTAAATCGTTTGTGTTGCGAGTCCCAACTGAACATCTATCGATCTTCACTAAAGAACAACTTTGGCCGAAAGGTGTTATTAAACACAACACTAGTAAGTCACGTCCAGACTTTACGTGCCATTAAATAGTTAGAGTAGATATAGTTAGGTACTTATGTATGTTAGTTATTTAAGGTATATATTACTATGGGCCGTAGACTAAGTTAGAATAAGATCTGTAATTTATCTATTGTTGCCTGAAATAAAATTGTATTATTATTATTATTTATACAATTATGTTATATTCATTGATATTCAATAAATATAACATAATTAATTACCCGCCTCTGTGGTCTAGTGGTTCAACCCACCCATTTTGATAACCAGAGTTCTCGGGCGAGAACAATATTGTCCGCCTGGATAGCTACCACCATCTTACCTAATTCTGTCGCCATAATAACAATTCTAAAATTGTTGTGTTCCGGCATCCAGAGGTAAGATAGCCAGTTGCTCAGTTTGTCGAGGATTCCGGGTGAAGTGCACCTCCACCTTCGGCAAAAAAACTCGTTCCCCAAACGTTGGTACACCTTTGTGTCATCATAATAATCACAGCTCGAAAATAGACCATTGTTTACCAAAAATAAAACCTCGTTGAACTAGGTTATCAATTGGATTGATAAACAGATAATTTTAGCGTTTCTGTAGTCAAGGACGCGCGAAACGTTGTGTTGCTACCTTCATTCATGTTCAGGATTTAAATAGGCTTACCTTTTTTTATATTGGCTTATAACATAGGCAGGAACAACAGAGTGTCAAATTGTAGGTAAGCCTCGACTTAACCGATTCGCGGTAGAGAACGTGCGTTCCTTTTATCGCCTTTGTGGTCTAGTGTTTCGCCCACAGGTGTCAGATCCAGAGGTCCCGGGTTCGATCCCCAGGGGGAGTACAATATTGTGCTTGGTCTGGTTCGTGGTAAGACTTGTTTCAAGTCCGACCGGCTAGCCACCACCATCTTACCTAAGTATGTAGCCATTACAACGATTCTCATTTGTTGTGCTCCGGCATTTAGAGCTAAGATAGCCAGTTCCTCAGTATATTGAGGATTCCGGGTGAAGTGCGCTTCCACCTTCCATCATAACTTGACACCAGGTGAGATAAGGCCAAGCGAATCGTCGTCGTACAATAACATATAAAAGCCGACTATTAAGCAGGATATATTAAAAACATATTAGCTTATAGGACTAAGTCCACGCTTTATATCGTTACAAGTATTTGCCTGCGGCTTCGTCCGCGTATTGTCCCGGATAAAAGAAGCCGCTGTTCTTCACCAGGATACAATCTCATCGTTACCAAATTTAAATTCAGCCGTGTAACGTGAAGGTGTAAAGCAAAACTTTCGCATTCATCATATTGGATCAATCTTTGAGAAGGCCGCTCAATTCCAAAGATGGACGGACTTATATTTACCTTTTTTGTTTTACAACGGATATGCCGCTTGACATAATCTCACCTGGTCTACATACTGATTACATTCTATCTCTGTAGCTCTTCTCTTTGTTAGTTCTTACATTCAATCACTATTACTTGTTAGTTCTTACCTTCAAACAATGTGGAGCTCTGCTCTACTTGTTAGTTCTTACCTTTAATCACTGTGGAGCTTTGTTTTCCTTGTTAGTTCTAACCTTCAATAACTTGTTCTTGTTAGTTCTTACCTTCAAGCACTTTTCCTTGTTAGTTCTTAACTTCAAACAATGTGGAGATCTGTTCTACTTGTTAGTTCTTACCATCGATCACTGTGGAACATTGTTTTCCTTGTTAGTTCTAACCTTCAAGCACTTTTTCTTGTTAGTTCTTACCTTCAAACAATGTGGAGCTCTGCGCTACTTGTTAGTTCTTACCTTTAATCACTGTGGAGCATTGTTTTCCTTGTTAGTTCTAACCTTCAATCACTTTTTCTTGTTAGGTCTTACCTTCAAGCACTTTTTCTTGTTAGTTCTTACCTTCAAACAATGTGGAGCTCTGTTCTACTTGTTAGTTCTTACCTTCGATCACTGTGGAGCATTGTTTTCCTTGTTAGTTCTAACCTTCAATAACTTTGTCTTGTTAGTTCTTACCTTCAAGCACTGTGGAGCTTTGTTCTCCTTGTTCAGTCCAGGGTGCAGAGGCAGCAATGGGCGTTCAGTGCTCCCGGGCATTATGTAATCAGGAGGAGTGCAGTCCACACTCTCGGGTCGTGACTTCTTCTTCTCTGTAAGGAGATAAAGCGTTTTTAATGCCGCAAGTCACATATGTGTATCATCACACTCAATCAATATCCGTCTTGACCCCGTTTTCGTGAAGTACTAGGCACCTACTCTAGATCAGTTGAATTACCTTTATTTGTAACTATCTAGATCTAGAAAGTAATCTTACAAGGGATATAAGGATACAATTATTTAATATTACAAATCTTTCCATTTGTCAAATCTTAAGGTTCAATACTCATCAAGATCTTGCGTGATTTTTAATTATAGTTTATAGGTTAAGCTAAAATTTTAAACTTCAGTTCAGGTAAGAATATGGTCTAATCTTTAGACTAAAGTACATTCTTATTGACCAGTTTAAAAAAAAATCAATGAAAAATTCCATATACTATTCCATATCAGGAACATCGATTATAATAAAGCTGGACCTTATATGGGCGCGAGTGTATTGATAAGGTATTTTCCAACAATACATTTTGTCATGAATCTTATTACAGTAAAATTAATTGGACTATGTAATGTATTAGAAGTAAAATTGTACCTATACGAAGAACAATGGACCACATTACATATGTGAATTTAAATAATAATGGAATATGCCATAAAACTAGCCGCAATGAAGACATTTACCTCGTAATATTTCTGCACTATTTATATTTGATGAGATCAGTATTATATGAGAATCGGACCGAATTCAAACAGACCGGAAGTATAATGCAACTTTGCTGGAATTTAAATATCACCGAAACCAGCCTTTCGTAGTATCGGGGTGCACTAAGAAAGGGTTTAGTGACATTCGGGATGATAGATACCTGGGCGATTCACTAGTTTTTATACAATCATATAAATATAATAACCAGTGGACCATAAGTGTAAAATTAAACTATGCGAGATCTCACAAAAAAAATGAACTAGAATCTTATGCGTAGGTAGGCCCTTACCTAAAATATCACCCTGTGTGACCGTATTGAGGAAGGCGAGCGAGCTGCACTCCTGGCCCACGTAAGCGTCCGTGTAGTCGATGGACTTCAGCAAGTCTCTCACGTGACGAACGTGTATTCTGGCTTCACGCATCGTGTATGGTTCTTCTACCACCTACGAAAATATACCACAATTAAAAAAAAACATGAGCAGTTCACACGCGGGAGAAGTTAAACGTTTTTAGATGCTATTAGATTCACAGATAATCCCGAGAATCTTGTAATTTTAAGGAAATTCAGGGTTGTCTGTCTAATCAAAAGATATATACATAGAACATGGAACATTGATTTAATATTTACCTTGATAATGGATCCTTCTTTGAGTCCTTCAATATTCTTCAACTCGGCAAAGTTATCCAAAGTGATGCCATCCAATTGCAGTGAAAAACAAGTTCTGTGACACGTGTCTTCACGATCCATTAGAACCTGGTGTATTTCCTGCACTAGCTCCATACTCGACACCTATAATACGGTAAACACTGAATAATTCACGAAAATGATAATTTTTAGTTTGCATTGTAAATGTCAAGTGTACCTGAATATCTAGCGGCTCGGCGCCGGGGCTCACTATCTTTACAGTGAATCCTAAATCCTGAATGAATACAACTTCAGCGTCTCTTTTCTTCTCGTCTCCATCTTCGCTGGGAGACGATTCTCTGTCCTTTTCTCCGTTAACAATTTTATTATCTCCAACACCATTCACTTTTTCAATCTCTTTGTTTGTAGCTGTCTCATCTTTTACATTTTTCTCATTGTTCTTCTTTGCAGGCTCCTTTTTCTTTTCAGAATCACTACTGTCAGTTGCTTTAGTCTTCTTTTCTTTCTTCTTCTCAGAAGTTTGTTTTCCCTCAGCTTTATTTGGACAAATTTTAGGCGCTGTTTGTTCTTCATCAGACTTAATCGATTTTGTGTCGTCGGAATCACTACTGACTCCATTAGAAACTATTTTACCGTTATCACTACTACTACTAATATCACAATCTAAAATTTTCGGATCACCGTTAATAATGCTTTCAATTGATTTTTCTGAGCCGTTTACTATTTGTTCTTTGGTATCAAATTCATTTTCACTGACATGTTTTTTATGTGTGAATTCCTCTCCATTCGTTGTTGGATTGGATTTGTCTTGTGATGACTTTTCCCCATTGGTTGCATCCTTTTGGGTTTCTGTAAGAATTTAATTCAACTATAAACCTAGGCGAAAGTGTAGGCACACCTAGGCGAATATATGGCTTATATGTCGTGTCCTGACTAAATGAATGTTTGATAAGTTTGCTAATAAGAGTATTGTGATCTCAATTTATCTTTCAACATAGCCTAAGCCTTACCTGTGGTTAGCGGGAAGGGGGCAGGTGTGTTGGCTTGCGGCGATGTCGGCTTGCGAGCAGCCGCGGCATATGACACCTTCGGAGTGGTCGCGCCGCCACCCTCGTCATCAGCGCGTCCGTTAGGCGTGCTCGCGTGCCCATTGCTGTAAGGCGCCGTCTTCGATTCGGATTCCTTCTTCATCATGTCTGGCTTTTGCTTCTCTGTAACAAAATATAGATATAGGTATAGATTTACTACAAAGTTTAAAATTTAAAACGACAAAAAAAAATATAATTGTTGATATGGTGACATAAATAGTCCTACCACCAACTAAACCAAAAACAATATTGTACCCCCCTCAGCATTTAGCCCAATACCACTCGGATACTCGGATACACTACGGATCTGATATCGGTAGTCGAACCACTAGACCACAGAAGCGGTTAAAATAAAAATTAAACAATTGTTGTTCTGTACCTCGCTGAGATAACTAGTAGCCACACAACATTATTTATTTGTTATTAGGAAAGCAATAAATGTAACCAAATGGCATTAACATAGCTTGTAAATGCAATTCCCCGAACTTAAACTACTATGAAAAGATCACCGGATAAAATGAATGAAATGTTGCATCACTGAGATGAAAGGTGCCAGTATAAAACCGAGCAGCCATGGACCTGACCACTCCTATATCAAATGCTCATCACACGTTGATAGTGTCACATTAATTACATGCGCCAGTCGCGCGTCGATTCAAACGGTTATCTAACTATTGTGTCGGTACATCGTTCCTTTCCTACTAATGTATAAATACCGATATCTCGACAGGTGTTGATAGCTATATTACATTGTATGCAAACTATATGTTAAATAGAAGAAGTTAAGGTTAAGGAACCTAGAAGGAGGTAAATACGTATGAGACGGTTTTTGGAGAATTGTAGGGTTTATTCCATCTGCGTCGCGACTTGGCTCGCTCGCCTCAAGGGCAGTATAGTCGTCTCAAAGCCACTCAATTACAAAAGTAAACTAGAACTTTAGACAACAGACTACATTTTATTATTCACTGTTACGGCTGTAAGGGTGCGGCGGGAGAGGTCCTCGGGTCACCTATATCTCCGTACATGTATTATTTAGAAAAAAAAGATTTGATATTTGCTATTTGATTTATTACTTTGTACCTAGTAATAACAAGTCATCTGTACTTTTGCTATTAGCGATGCACGACGGACGAACAATCCGCATATTATGAAATAAGCATAGCAATATATTTTATTCGCGACGGAGCGGCACAGCAGCGACGCAGGTGGAATCAATATATTATGGCTTCTGACAAAAACGCATCGTGGTTTAAAAAACGTGAAATTCGCCAGTACATACGGGTTACATTTAACCAAGTAACCAAAAGTAATTTATTTGGATTTTCCATATTGGTTCCCCAAATGAATTAATCATTACGATTACAGCTAAGCAACCAATATTAAAATGTAAAATAGTGTTGGCAGGTATTAAGTAGGTAAATATAAGTAGCGGCAAATTTCACGGTTTTTGAATCCGAAATATGTTTTGATTTGTCGCTATATTCCAAACGAGTACCTACACCGGAGATACTACCTGATGGTAATACCGTTATAAATGTATCAAGATAAAGAGAGCATTGGGCATTGGCCTCAAATGTTTAGCGAATGCGTTTTGGGGGATAAATAGATGTAGCGTAACGGACTCGTTTTTAACGGCTTTCGCTATGTATTGGGGCGGAGAGGCCGCAGCCATTGAAATAGAGATGGGGTCGTTACTTGCTCTTCATCACATTTCGTGTGCTTCACTGAGTGGATTAATGAATTCGCTCCGTTATCAAAATGTTAATTACCTTTCATAATCGGTTCATAGACCTCGGTTGATTAAAGACCTTGCCACACTTACAAGCGATAAACGGTGTTTTTTAGGGTTGATTTCCTCCTTTATTTCTTCATCGACTTCCTATAGCTCTCTAGATACTGACTTGCTAATATATAGCAATGCTGTCTTCTCAAATCCTAAATCATTATTAATGTTGTTCGTGGAACTGGAAATGAGAACTTAGCATGACCACAACAAACCCCCTCATATATCTAAACCCCTCACATAAACCCTATCAGATCGTAACAAGGGAAAACTCAACAAGGTATATAATCCAAAACTTTGTTATTTCGAATGATAATAATGATCAAATAATGAAATCATGACCGCGAAGCGAACGTCACGTGGACGACAAAAAAAAATCGCAGATTAGACGACGGACAGGCCATGAGACATCCGGGATAAGAATGATAAAAAATATATTTGAAAAAGTAGATAAGTTCAGCGGACCGCCCTAGTTACAGTACAGCTGTACGCGTCCCGTGACAGGCGAGTCGAGCACGTGGTCTGCGCTGGCGCAACGCCAACGATCTCCAGCGTTGAGTCAATTATAGATGGCAACGGGATGCCGCCAACAATAGACGCCACTGCGAGACCGAAGCCAGAACTGTGCACTGCAAATGGAACTCTTCATTTTGTTTTGCTTAAACTCCTCCGTCCGTCCGCCCTAGGTTCACTTGCCAGCGCTGATATCATTACCTGACCGGATGCACTCGGTTCTAATGCCTTATCCGAGCAGCAACAGATTCCGTTCTGAGCCTACGTATGCCTAAACCTAAACTGCCTCGATCGTTTACTGGTAATGGTAGCCCACTACCACTATGGCCGATACCAATCCAGCTAGGACAACTTCAAAACGAGTATTATTTTCGAATGCAATAATAATATGTTCTCCAGAGACTGAACCAGTACATCTATATTATATGCACATATTTAATATATTCAACTACACCACAGTTTCACAGACAAAATCTCTAAAGCATTGCCAAGCATTATTACCAATTCAAAAGATATTTATCGCCTATTGTTTGGTTTGGATGTAGTAGAATATTTAAGTTGAAGTCAACATTTGAAAAGGGACAGGTAACCTCGGACTTCGGGTCTAGAAAATACAGCTGTACTAGAATTTCTAGACTATTCCTGACCTGAGTAAAAACATTTCAAAGAAAACAAAGCGGCCAAGCGCGGGTTCGCACACCGAGTGTTCCTACCCACATTTCAAAGCAAAATTCCCAAAAGTATGTGTCCTCATAAAGTTTGTATCTAAAAGTAGGAGGAAGGAGCCCCCTTTAATTTTATTTCTTGTTATAGCGGCAATATATAAATAAATACACATTGTAAAATCTTCAACTGTCTATCTATTACGTTTCATGTGATACAGTACAGCCCGCTGACAGACGAACGGACATCGGAATTTTAGTAATAAATATACGCTCCAGCCACATAAGCTTGAAAAAACAGTATGTAAAATATCTGCATGGTCTGCAAAGATAAACGTAGATCTAGTGTAAACAGACGATGCTGTCTGAAATGGTTATATATGTCAACGTACTGCAGTACACGGGTTTTCTCAGGTATACGATTATTACGGTACCAACCTACCCGGCGAATCACACTCACCCTGATGATGATTCACCTGTTAAATCGAAACGGTTGGTGGCTACATCAACATAATCGTATACGTGAGTAAAACCCGTGTGTTAAAATGTATAGTACACACACGCAAGTTTTAAAAGTGATGAACTGTAGTACGTTTAAAATTATCATATGAAATACAAGACTTGTAGAAATAAGATATGTAAGAAGAATAAGATTTTCCGAAACACAAAATCATTAACACTTACAGTGTACAAGGAACCCTAAAATGTATATTCTGGTTTGGGCTGTACTGTGCGTTGATTATATTTTTCGATAAAGCAAGTACAAATTTCAACACAAGATGATTGCTGAATGAGATTACATAGGTACCTAGATAAATATATGATTTTACATCAGACTACGTCAAGTCAGAATAATAAAATATGGGCGTGTATTGCAAAACTAACAACGAAATTTTAAATTATAGTGAATTATCTAGTTTCCAGCGACGAAAATCTAAATGTTTTCTTTCGGGTCTGAGAAGATAGTGTTTATCACCTAAATGTTTGATGTTATCTTCCTTGCCTTTACCAAACAAGATAACGAACAAGCGCCTGTGACTCGAGAGATACGTCGAGTTTGTTAAAATCAGAACTTGTGATAGCAGCCGTTGACACAATTATTTTTGCCGGATCATAGGTATGCTGCCATTCCTCCGAGCTGGGAACAAAACTTAAGCAAGATATTATCGACCACCGAAGAAGAATACGTCTAGAATAACTTCGGAGACATCGTGAAAAGATCTTATCAGACCGGGGGCCACAGTTCATGAGGAAGGCGTACCAATTGCGCGCCTCTGACGTGCCTAGGTCTAAATTGCCTATGTATTTACAATCAGACAACTATGTAATCTATATAGACTGGAAACACCGAGTTGGTGCACAAATCAATACATTTATCAAGTATTCATGCTCACTCAAATCGATACGTGCCTTAGTATTCACGTTACCCGGTTCGAAGAATTGAAAATATTCTATTAGAGTTACCATGCAAACGGCCGATATTTGTTTAGGTCGATACCAAAATGTTCAGTAAATATATTTACTGAACATTCTGTATCATATAACATTTCTTATATTATGCGCACGATTACTGCTAGTCACCAGTTCAGCCTTCACTAAATGTTATCTGAGTAAGGCCAATGAAACAACTATGATTGATGTTGATAGGACAAAACCAAAGACTGAAGAATATACATTTAGTTACGTGCGAATTTGTTACCGTGTAGACGTCAAGTAGTACAAACAGAGCGTCGTCGGAAGGTCGGGGGCACTGGTTTCATATTCAACAGACACAACACTTTTGTTAGAAACAGGAGCTCTTAACAACTGAATCGATCTATGAATTATGCACACAGAAACAAGCCTGCCAGCGAAGCTGAATGTTTTAACCTTTAACTCACCGATTATTCTGCGGTTTCTCTTCCCTTGTGTTTTGAAGGGCATTCTAATCTTTAAGTCTTTCTGATTTACCTACGTTATAAGAAATATAGGTATTAATATATTACTACATTTATCTTAGTACAACCATTAAGGTACATGTAGACAAATATTAATTTGTGTCTACCGTGCATACTTTTACCTATCACTAATATTGAACCTACCTACCATCTTTGAGGGTTTTGATGTACCCATTGAGCGTAAACAAAACCCTGCACAGAACAGGGTATGGACTTAATAAGTCGTTATTCTTCACATCCGTAGCCTCTAACCCGCACTGTGGAAAACAGCGTATTCGTATCTATATTGCCTTTAATTTTTTTAAAATAAAACAATTCGCATCTCGTTATAATCGTAAACAGAAATTTTAACAAAGTTGTTTTGACTTTCGATTTTGACATTTGAATGAATGCGTCAAAGGTCTCGATGGCATAACCATCGGTTCCAACAGTGTTTCACACTTATCCTGAACCCTCTTGTTACTAAAGTCCGGACAACAAAGTACAGTGGCGAGACAGGGCGGGCAGGAACACCGATATCATTATTATCCTATGGCCCAGACAGCGAAATGCGTCTCGTTGAAGCAACTAGACACATTCCGCGGTCTGGCCTTTAGGTCTCTGCGGTCTAGGGGTTTGCCCAACCGGCATCAAACCCAGCGGTTCGAGGAGAACGGGTTCGATCCCCAGATATTACAAATTTGTGCTTGTTTGAGTTGGTAGCTGGTGGCTACCACCACCTTACCTGTCTGCGCCGCCATAACAATGATTCTAAATTGTTGTATTCCGTCATTTAGATGTAAGATAGCCAGTTCCTCAGTCCGTTGATGATTCCGGGTGAAGAGCACTTATCATAATTTGCCATCAGGTGAGATGAAGGCCAATGGCTTCCCCGTCATCGTACCCTTGTGGAACGAGTACGGTGGGGAGTCACATGAGTAATATCAAGCGACGCCAGGCATAATGGATGGATGGCTTTTGGTGGATCAGACTAAGTAGGGCTGTGGGAAGGATCCTTGTTTTGGGTATCCTGTGCCTCCACAGACTTCTTTTTATTTTATTGTACGGCGGGGATGTACTTGACCTTCATCTCACCCGATTTTCAAGTTATGATAAGGCTGAAGGTGGAAGCGCACTTCACCCGGAATCCACAACAAACTGAGGAACTGGCTGTCTTACCTTTGAATGTCATTTGATCTAACTGCTCTAACTCTAGTATAATCCCCATTAGTTCACTAAATTTTAATCAAAATTCAAGTCACACGGTACCCTGAAGGATTTTTTGAACGTGGAAACTGTGGAAATTGTAAGACACAATGATAAAACTTATTATCGAGCTCTACCTTGATTTCAATTGTATGGTATATCGGGTTGATGGATGTATCGCTATGAATGCATGACGCAAACTGTGATAGTAATAA
Organism: Venusia cambrica; assembly: GCA_951394065.1. NCBI lineage: Eukaryota > Metazoa > Arthropoda > Insecta > Lepidoptera > Geometridae > Venusia > Venusia cambrica. The sequence continues at coordinate 1,567,486 of OX596056.1, forward strand.
CCGGGTAGCAACAAAAGAGTTAGAGAAACCGAAGTTTTATCGGACAATACAAACAGTTAAAATCAAAATTAGTAGGTAGTAGGTACATCCATTTGGACGATGTCATAACTGGCCCAACGCAACACTTTCATGGCAACACTGTATTTCCGGCTATTCTAAATTAGAGTCAACAGAGAGGTACTTATCGCTCTCATTTAAATCCTCATTTTCACAGTTAGAACCAGCCGAAACTAGCGACTATTTCGTCATTACAATTTGAACAACTTTGACAATCACGTCAAATGTAATAAAAAAGAAAACTGATTCGCTAAACTAACTTAATACTAATAGGTAATTTACTTTAAAATGGATTAAAGAGCTCTACCGATAATATTTGTGGCGTCGTGGGTATTAATTGGAAAGCTTATTCAAAGGCTAAAGCACTGACTGAAGTGTAGACTCTACACGTCAGTACGTAGGGCCTAGCCTAGACTGTAGAGTAGGTAGAGTTTGTTCCACCGGTGCGCGGAAGCGCCAAGCTCGCTCCATCGATATCCATCCATAGACCTCATCATCCTTGCTCTAGCCTTTTTTGCCTCCGTGGTCTAATGGTTCGCCCACCATACCACCAGTCAGATCCAGAGGTCCCGGGTTCGATCCCCAGAGGAATAATATTCTGATACCAGTGTCAAATTACTTTATACCAAAATGTACTGCACTAGGTATTAAGGTATAGACAGTACGAGGTTACTGTACCTGTTGGCCTGTTTGTCCTCTATAGACCAATGAGTACTCAAAGAAAAACTATGTGATGTGACGAGCAAATAGATGTTTCATGACGACTAAACATTATGAACCGCCCCAGAGTACCACGAGTTAGTTTAAGTTTATTCAAAGCCAACAAGACCCCAGGTGTTGTAACTAGGTAACGTGTTAGCTCAAATTGGATGTTCACGACAGCACAGCGTCGAAATTCCGGAGCTCGACACAAATTCAGAAGATAAGTACGGTTCGGCCGTAGGTACCTTGGTTGCTCACCGTTTCATCGAAAGTAGCGCACAGCGTTGTGAAAAATAGGCTTGCGCCAGACAAGGGACATTGTTCTGGCTTCGTACGATTTTATGGGGGAACGTTCCGACACAAGTTTCTACAGTTTTGTCTCAAACGACAGATCTATCGATTGCAGGGACAGACAGGGCATGATGTCTTGCCACTGCTTGGCAAATAGGGGAACCAAAGCCACCCCACGGAAAATAATGGATCATAAAAATTTATTGAAAGGGCGGCCTTTTCATTCGCTCAATGTTTACAATACCTTTATGCAAATTACATACGTAAGCGTATGGTGAACTTAGCGTCTATAACAATCATCCAAGTCACAGCGATCAAATCTCAAGGAAATCAGTTCCTCACATAACACTCATCGAATCTTATCTCCCATGCGTTAGCGTGTATGTAGGGAAACTTATCTACCTGCCCATGATTATCAAGCGTTCAAAGACCTGCTTCTGCTTGCTAAAGATAAGGTGTAATATTTTTATATCTCAGATTTCACATACTCGCGACATTCCTTACCTAATATTAAGTAGGAGTTTGTACCATTATTTGTCAGCGCCATGATCATAGCCTGAATGAATGAAAATACTGTATTGCACACCTTAAAAATAAAACTGGATAACTTAAAAAAAAACTGACTTTTTAATAAGGCTTTTTAGATTTCTAGTTCAACGATTACATTAAGTTGGTTCAACCACATACATCAGAATGCTAATGATGATCTAGTGAGAACTTCGTTGCCCAGTACAGAAGGATTTTTTTTTATTGGCCAAGCGTTTGCCCACCAGCTTACTTTTAAAACAAGTAAAGATTTGGCCTAAGATGGAGCAGACTTGCCTGAAAAACATTGGTAAATAGTAGCACGGCCAATTCGATGCGGGCTGGAATGATGATGATGTTCCCGCGTCTGTTATTAGTTATAAGTACAAGGTAATCAATCATCATCATCTTTCTACCCGTTATCCGTGGCGTTGGAGCAAAATGTCTATTTCAAGGCCATGTTGTTAGAGCATTGGCTGAAATTTTTCGACCAGCCGCCTACCTGACGTCAAACGGAATATTCGGTTGTGTGGGTTGAGGGGATAAGTAGAAGTAAATATTGTAAATTTTGTGGATAAGGAGGGATGAGGACTACTGTCACGGGAGAGTGGTGATTGTGACACTAGAAGTTAGGGCAGTCCGGGGTTGCGTACCCGTAATGATTCCGGCCAGATATCGGACAAATATATGGAGAACTCTGGTAATGAATGGTCTTTTAAATATCACAAAAACAATTTGTAGACATACGAGTATATATAAAATTGCAAGTCATTGTGAGTGAATATTATGATGAGAATTCGACATGCAGTTTATGTCCGATTTGGAGTTAAGAGAACATACGAATATCGAATACTAATGAATCTCGTCTCAATGACAAGTTGTGTGAATAACTTGCTCTCCTGGAGTGAATGATAGGTGTCTTTAAATGAGTAATAAGTTACACATGAGCCACACGTGTCCTATTCCTTAACAAGTTGTCACTCACACCCTGCACCACAGCATTGTGAGTGTGAGTGACATTATTTTCATTGTCGGGTTCCGTAACTCTTATTTATAACTTCGGTTTTTAGCCGACGTCGTCCCGACCCGACCAAGCTTTCACATAGTTGGTACAAAAAGATGACGCAATTTCTATGTAAGATGGACACAGCCTATTTAGTGAAGTGAAGTTTTTATGAGAGGATTTTTAAATTCTGATCAGCAAGTAGAGTTTAGAGTGTACATAATTAAAAAGTGATACAAAAGTTTCACTTCTATTGCGTGTTTTTACGATACACCCTGTTTTCTTATTGGTGTTTAATCTTGTGTTGAAGAACATAGCTCATATCAGTATTGAAAGGGGGAGGTTGAAATGCTAGACTAGATAGACGATCCCGGGAAGGGCGACAGTACACAGTGGCATGTACTGTAGCGGATCGCCAGCAGATGGGGCGGCTTCAATGCTGCCCCAGGATTGTGCTATGGAAATATGCGGGGAGGCACTGGAAGAAGTCTTAACAATGCCCCAGGGCCTTACTTAACATCGAGGCCGGCCACCGAGGAGGTTTTAGAGAGTCGTCTTAGTCCCGGTAACCTCGCATATCCTTATCGTACCCGGGGCGGTGGGGTATATTGTTAAAGATTTTCCACTAGGAAAATAAAAAGTTAGACTACTACAAGTAATGACCCGACATGACGTATCGAATCAAAGCTAATCGTGATTACTCTTTAATTAGTAGAGCTAAAATACCTTAATTACTTACAGCAGATTAGTTAATTATATTTGACAATAAGATAATTAACTTATCAAAATAGCATCGTCTTATTAGGTAGACGAGCTTACAAAGAATGTTACGAATATTTTTTTGTGTTAAAAGTGCACAAGTTTAATATTATATTTAACTTAGTACTCAATGTATTTATCTTACACTTAATCGTTGTTGAATTGAATACATAGTACATAGTTTATATATGTACTTAATATCAAAAGAGACTCGAATATATAATACAAGAGAATACCTTGAAATACGCGGATATTCTGCTAACGATCATTATGAATTTTAGAATTCATACTCACTGTTGCCAGGCTACATTTTTTACGATAGTTTTTGTAGTCACCGAACCCTAATACTAAGTTCTCGAGTGGAGGTCTTTCCTTCACACAACGACGTGTAATAAATATCATGTTCTACGTCCAACAGTTATGGTGTCGAGATGATGAACGATGGCATAAGGATAGGTTGACTTTCAAGGAATTTGCATGATTGAGAGGAATATTTCGGTAAACGAATACCGAGTTTCTTATGTTTGGTACTAGACATTTAACTTTAAGCATTGGACTGGACCATGAACTCTTTAGACACGGACTATACAGGATATGTTGACCCACATAAAATAGATCAAACAAAGTTTTTTTAAGGGGCTTTCGCCCTCGAATTTTGCGCTGGCAAGTAGGTATGAAGTTAACAATGGAGCGACCGTACCCAGAAGGTGCCTTTCAATTATCTTATTAACTCACTCACGGTGTGTTTTACATAAAAAGCGGCACGCGCATCATCCAACGAGTTAAAGGTCGTAGTAAAAAGATTATAAGTATTTGAGGAGCCCGAGTGGGGAAGTAAATAGAGCTGTGATCCTGTCGTGAATAAGATTGCCAGAGCTTTATTAAAAAGGGTAGGCAATGCTTCTGGTGTTGAAAGCGTCCATAGGCGACGGTAGCCGGTCACGATCAGATGGACTTTATGCCTGTTTGCCACCTTAGTAGTATGAAAGAGGGTCCTAATAGAAAGACACCGGAAATATATACGCTATAAGCTGATTCCAAGTTTTTGCGCACACTATTGCCATATGTGTCCCACGGCTGGGCAAAAGCCTCCCCCACTCCGTCCAGACTGTCCTATCTTGAGATGAAGCTCTCCAGTTCTCCAGGAACTTGTCAAGTAGCGTAAGGTGAAAGAGCTTAGTCCTAATAAATGGAATATCACATATTACCAGATGAGGAAGATAATCAGCAGTGCCGCCAAAATTCCTATTTACAGAATGGTGAAGGACTACAAGTACCTTCTAGTATCGTAATAGACGTAGCTCTTCTGCACCTGGCTTATATGACAAGAAGTACAGTTACATTTAGTTTCTATGTGATAAAATAAACTAAATTAATATCTCTACTTCATAGATTGAATGATCTATTTGTAACAATTTCGTAACAGTACGTAGGGCACTTGCAATTGAGACAATTACTCACAGATTGCATTGCAATTGGAACTGAATGAGACTTCAAAACCAAAACCCTTAATTACTTGTTTATCTAGTCATCTTACTTAAAATGACATTTTATGTTTTTGGTCTCCCAACTAAAAATAAAAAGCTATGTTTTCTGTTATTCGTTTTTATTTTAGCCTTTAGTTTGATCTCTAGGCCTGTCTAGCTCAAGACCAGAAACCACTGGTTCTCTGCACCGATGGCACTCAACACAGCAATATGTTTGTTGCAGTACTTCAGCAGGAAGGTGGTCAATTCAGCCAAGTGAACTTTTACAGGTCCTACCACCAGTGTTGTGATCATTCAGCCGTAACTGCTAGCAAAAGCCAGCGATTAATTCAGCCACTTGGAAATAGGTCACACCCACTCTACCCATGAGACTATTCTCTAGGCTGGTAGTTCTTGTTCTTTTCTTGGTGAATAAATTAATTTATTCTCAACAATGTTAAGTTAAATTCTTGTTTAAATAATTGATACAAGAATGTATGATTTTAAAAATCATGAAGTTTCATCAATAATCGTAACACGCTAGTATTGATAACCCATACACATCAGTTAACTAGGTGAGGTCAGTAACTGAATGATACTGTGACACAACAGTGCACAAGAGAAAACAACATTATAGCTGTACTCGTAAGTTGTGATACTGGTATAAAAGGGAGTGTACAAATATTATTGTCCAGTTTCAAAGCAAAGAAACCTCTTAGCTAAATCGAGCTATGGAGGCTAGGCCTTGTAAACTGCCACTATCCTGGCACAAGCCATAGTCCTTTCGATGAAATAATGAATTGTGATTCAAATTTGTTTTGTAAACATTTCTGTTTGTTAGTATGATTAAGTGTATGTGTGCCAGAACCAAAGGCTGACTTGTGGAGAACACCAACTTCTTGCAGCTTTTCTCACATGGTTGGTTTCAAGTCAGCCTTTGGTTAAAATTTATGAAATTTAACAAGCCTCACAACTCAGTTGGTAGTAGCTCTGCCTTCTGAGCTTAGAGCTATGACTTCTAACAAGCTTAGCTTAGTTTTGGATGGCTTATTGTGAAAGGATGTCCTATCTTGATGTCCTATCACAATTGGTTCAAACATGTTTAACATAACAGACAGAGATAATGAGTTACTTAATTGCTTAATAAAAGAGATACATACATACATTTGAATATTTGTGCATAACCATAAGCTAGGCATTATTTACCTGGGTTTTAAATTGAAATAATTTTACATAGTTTTTGGGGGATGTTTGTGTGATTGTCTTCAAGCTAGAGATAACAATTATTTCATATTTTTTTTTTCATAAAATTTCATAAAATCCCCTTATTTATTTATTTTATTTTATTGCAATCAATCTATACCTCTTTATACCTTATTTAAAATAGCTCTGTTTGAATGTTTGTTACATTTTCACAATGAAATTGCTCAATTAAATGTACCATAGATTTTTTATAAAGGTACATACCATGTGGAAGAAGCCGCAGGCAAAAGAAATATCAATTATAAAAAAAAAAAAATATAGTGCAAAATGTGAATAAAAGATTTCTATTCAATTTAATTTTAATTTTAGCAGAAATCAAACCAGAAGAAATATACATTCTATTTTATAAGTCATCATCATATCATCATCATCAGCTAATAAACATCCACTGTTGGACATGAGCCAGCAGGCTTCCATTAGTCACCGACTTCATCAGGAGGAAATGGAGGGGTCTTATTTGTTAGCCGTAACCACCTCGGCATTTTATAGGTACCTACCTACACAGAATATTAAAAAATAAAACCTAACTGACATAGGTAGGTTGATGGGTAAACTACTGTATGCACATAATGTTTTTCAACTCCTAGACTCACATTGGGTCAACCTGGGGCAGAACGGACAGCACCAATTGTTCATGATCAGAACATGAAAAAATTAGATAAACATATTATTATCTGGTTTATTTTCCCTATCCAAATAATTTACAAACTGATATAGGTAAAAAAATTGGTTCCTATAAAGGGACCTTTAAGATCTTAATATCTATATTAAGCTGTACACACCTACTATTAACATGCTATTATCAAATTGAGGCACTGGAGGTCACAATAAGTCAAATGGTGTATTCAATTGGAAACATGAAAAATGATGTAAATGAAGGAAATATTGGAACATCAAATAGGTATGTAGCTTACCTATCTACATAATGTACAATAAAATTTAGTGTTAAAATAGGCCTAATATTTAAATGAGACTTCTGCTACCTTGAACTCATTACTATAGCTGCACTAGAATATGTAGATGTAGGTACCTAGTATAAGTAATCTGGGGAGAAGTTGTGTAATAATTATGTTAACCATGCAAAAGGTTTAATATTCTGTATGGTACATTATTTAGAAATTAATCAAGCAAGTACATAAATAATGTGTCGTATTACTACATTTCTACCAATAAATTAACTTGACAGATATCAGACAGTTTCTAGATGCAAGTGTAAGATTTTATTGTAAGGATCACATGATTTCTCAAGTCACATGACTTGTGTGCACTTTTCATGACATTTACGAATAATATTTATTTGTACAAGTATATCTTCTCTGAAAACTATTCAATAACGTTACATAATCTGAGGACATGTGCAGTTCCAACTTACCCTTGCATAAACTGTCCCCGCCACATTTATCGTTCACATTATTAGCCGGACATTTTTTCACTTTCTGCGTAGCATTTTTTGAAGAGTTTTCACTCACTTCACTACCAAGAGCCATCACAACACGAGGAATCAATCGAATTTAGTCTGTTTGACCGCAGCGAACACGGTTCCTCATACTCAGCTGAAAGAACACATGCGGTAGATATAGGGTTCAAATTCGACTGACAAGAATTATTTTTTTTGTCTAATCTGTCAAATTGAGAACATAGTCCAATGTATATACAGTTTATAGCAATAGCCACTCTTTAAAATGTTCGTATAGTAGTAAACTTGCACTAAGCCAATTCTTAAAAGCGAATTAGCTAATTTTTGGTCATTTTATATTACATCAATTAGTTTGTATGACTTTTTTTTTATATTTTGAGCAAAGTCAGCAATGTAAATTAAACTGAAACAAACCTCATAAACTATGACTCCTGGTAAAAGTTATCAAGTTTTGACAGTGACATCTTCAATTCTTAATGTGGATCGTTCAGATGTTCGGATACATGCAAACGCTGCGCTGACCTGGCCACTTACATCCACTAGTCTGAGATACTTACACTTACTAAAATAGGCATGGATCTGTGGTCTGGCATGCCTGGGAAGCTCTAGATAGGTTGAAGCCTACCTATGCTATGCTATCATATTAGGGTAGTCTTTGGGAAGTACTTTGAACTAGTATATGTGTGTGGATAGCCTGTTTGTGTTGCCTTCCCTCGCCTCGTTTTGGCTCGGCTTCCCTCTGATCTGTCGAGTGTCGGTATTTGGGAACAAATCAAATGGATTTATGATTGTGATTCATCAATCACAATTAAATATATTCTGTTGTTGACAACAAACCACATATTTATTACTATTAACAACAACGAACGATCGAAACTCGGAAGTTTAGTTGGGAAAGCCAGCACTATATATATGTATGAATGTGGCAATGTTTGTGACGGGATAACTCTTGCATGGTTTATCTTATTTACTTGAAATTTAAACTGTAACTGTTAATTGTCGCAGGGATTTTTTGATAAATGGGGTGGTTTTTGATATATTGGGGTGAAAATAAAAACAACTTTTCGCCCATATCTTTTAAATGGCTATTCGATCAAGTCAAAATTTTAAATATGCGGAGATTATATTAATACTCATCAATCTGTATTGGGACTTTTTTTAACACAAGGGTAGTTTTTGAGAAATAGGGGTGTTAAGTGAGATAATGTGTTGTGGGGTGTCATTTGAAAGAGTATCCGCTGCACATGCATAAAGTATACATTTTACTTTTTAAGAGCTTGGAAAACGCTTGGTATCTCTCGTAGGATATACTGTTAAAGCAACACCCTTAAATATTCTAGCCTATATTACAATTAACTTTATTTTTATCTGCTGAAACCGCCCTTGTATTTACATTAAGGGTTGCAAAAGTGGGTGTTAGAAGTCTTGAAAATATGTGAAAACGTGAAATATGATATTAAATGGGGGTTGAGACTGCAGATTTCAAAATTCGTTTATTTTGACTTTGTATGGGGGTGGGTTTTAAAATGAAGAGGCAAAGGATCATCATCAGGCCTTGTAAGAATAGAGAGGGTATCCTGTCGGAATCTCATATCAAAGTTATATTAATTAAAGAAAAGACTTCCTCTAAAACTATAAGATTTTGCCATAATCACCACGCATGGCGGACAGATTGGTGGTCACAGTTAAAGTTTTACACATAGGAAAAAAAGCTGCTGCCTTTTTGGTGAAGCCCCTTGGTTGACTATAAGACATCCGTGGGCTGGAGGGGTGATTTTAAACCTCAACTACTCAGGCATCGGTTTTGAGAGATCTTTTTAAAACGACACAGCCGTTGTTTCATGTTAATAAATATATATATAGCCTCGTAATAACATATAATAAAATAAAATATTGTAAATAAAGAAAGATTGAGAATAAGAGTGTTAAAAGTAAGGTAAATAAGGTGCTGTAAAAGTACACTTTTATCGTTTATTAATTACGTTCTAATTGAGAAATATTCTCCGTGATTAAACAGTAAACATTTCTTAAGAGTAAGAAAAGAAAGAAAAAGTGATGTTTGGTTGGTGTTAGACAAACCAAACATCACTTGATCTCAGTTTGGGGCGATACTACCAGTTATTTAGTTACAACAAAAATATTGCACCTGTAATATTTTATGATCAAAGAGATACTAACTCTAAGTTGTATTATTAGTATTTTGCTACATAACTGTTGTTGTTGATATTTATTCTGTTTTCTTTGTTTATGCTTCTGTTTGTTGGCTAATGTGCACGTGTTTATATTTGAAGTTCTTACAGAATCTGTGATGAGTGTGGCCTCATAACCGAAAGGGCGGTTATCTGGCTATGAAATGTTATTTCATGGCTAGAATCTGGATGAAGATCGGTAAGTAGATTTTGTTACAATCCTATTTAGATGTATCGTAAAATATAAAATGAAAAGATAGTATTGTGCGCAACAAATATTTTAAAACTATCGATATCTATACTTTTATTTTGTGAGGTGTGATAATAATAATAAATGTTATAGTATAATATCCAGTATTGCTATCTATTTTTATTATTATAAGCCGTCAATATCCCACTGCTGGGTAAAGGCCTTCCCCCACTGCCTCCAAATTTTCAGATCATGGGCATTCCTCAAGTCTTCGAAAATGACGTCTAGCTCGTCACGCCATCTACCCAGTGCCACCACTCGGTGGCAACCCTCGCCCATCGTTGAGTTGACATGCGACAGACATGGCCAGCTCAGTTCCATTTAAACATGGCAGCTTTTGGCGCTACATCCAGGATTTGCGTTTTGGAACCCAGTTCAGTGTTACGGATTCTTGACACCCAAGATATTGCGTTCCATCGCACGTTGACAAACTTTAAGCTTGGACTTAAGAGCGTTGCTCAAAGATCAGTCTACGCACCATATGTAAGAACGGGGAGGATGCATTCCTACGTCCATTAACTTTCGTTTGAGGGAAAGTGGTAATGTCACTTCTCTTTATTATCTTCTCTTAAGCCTGCAAAAATAAAACAGATGTATGGAAATAAATGTCTGGCTTAAACTAAGGTGTTTTTAATTAAATAAAGTCAAAGTCAATTATTTTTTATTATTAAGATTTTTTAGAATCATTTTGAAACGTCAAATGTACCACCACCTGTTTGAAATCGCGACCAGCACACAAGGAGAAAAGCAAGAAACTCGGGACAAAAAAAAATTGGTTCGAAATTCAAATTAAGCCACTGGCACAAGGTTAAAAAAATGGTTGGTTATTGTCCAAACCAACCAAATGCCAGCAATAGGATTCCACTTAGATTCAAACAAAATATTCGAACGGCCAATAGCGAACTAGGTCAATCTCAGAAGGTTGTGCCAATCACGTACCTCATTTACATAAACAAAGTAGTCGAAAAAGAAACGAGTTTTTATAGCACCAAGTCGGCAAATTAAGTAAAGGCGACTTTGCTGATAGTTAGCATTAATGAAATTCAGCTGTGTTCCATAGGTACCTACTGCAATTGTACGGTTTGATACCTAGGTATTGATTATGTCTTCAGAATAACAAGAACATACCAATATAGCTGATTTTATTTACGTTCAATGTGTTGCATGTGTCTTCAAAATAGTATCAACAAAAATCCTGATTCTGATGTTTGTTTGCGTTGTTTATGTAGGTTTAGGTATTTTGTAGTATTAAACATTCAATAGCACAGATCAATATCTATCTATGTTCTATGTATTATATTCAATATTATTGTATTCTCTTTGAGTAGATGAGGTGTAGGGTTTGCTTGAAAATAATTATTTTGTTTATATTTCATACAGAGTTATCTAGTTTATATACAGCGCAGGCGGGCCCACTGAACTGAATGTGTAGATGTAATGTAGACTATTTAATTCAGGTTTCATACCCAAGATTCTATACTGGCGTCCGAAAATTACCCCAAGGTAAGTAAAGTAAATACATGTTTGTCGGTCGATCGGTATGACTGTCACATCACAATTCGTAGTATCAGCTTTTATATATCTGTACTATCTGTTGTTTTGTAGAAAATGCTAGATGGGTGGTACTGTCGGTCTATAGCGAACATGCAGGCCAACGAGGCGAGTGAAACTAACGGTGAAGTGCCTGAGCCGGCAGAGGTGCTTATCCCACCTAACGAAAACGATTACTCCAGTGACAGCAGTGGCCAAAGTAGCAGTGAAAGCGAGTCTGAAACGAACTATCGGGAGCGGTACTTGATTATGAAACGAAGCCTCAAGTTTCTTCTTTATGTAAGACATTTTTAGCTAATTAACAATATTTTGAGCAGGTATAAGTACCTGCTCAAAATACTAATAACAACATACTATGTCTCAACCAATCGTATTTTGGTGGATAGTGGTAGCTATTACTTTTTATGGTGGTATTAGCTATTTGACCAGGCACTGGCACCCACTTTTCAATGCACTTCTGTTAAAGTAACTGACCCCTTTGCTCTTCTTGGCATAGAGTTGATTGCTAGCCTCAAATTTGGCACCTTCACTGAAATTGCGGTCAAAAAGTTAGGCATGCTAAATAAGATCAAGCTATATTTTACACCTGGTAATTTTTTTATTAATTTATATTAAGTTTAAGATTCTGTATAGAGTACTACAGAGATCTTTGGGATGGTTCAGGCAAATATTAACTTCCCATGCTTATAGGTGAAGACTTTCTTGCCAAAGCAAGACTCAACAGACTGAGCTATTTTCGAAAGGTTGTATGTTTGTCTGTTTTTACAGATGGTACTTCAGTGAGGTTCTTCTGTGTATTATGTACACCTTTACTGTGATCACCAATCTGCCCGCCAAGCGCGGAGATTATGGTAAAACCCTTAAGGTTTGGAGGAGGCTCTGTCCAGCAGTGGACACTTATGGGCTTTGTCATATGTCTTTAAAAAAGAGAGTTAATAGGCATCTTTTTTGACTTGCTCCATAATTGACGCAAGTTTCGAGGCAAAAGCTGATACATAATTTAAAAAAAACTATGATTTGGTTGGGCCAAATCTAATTCAAATAACTTAACTACAGGTTCTTCCAACAGTATCTCTAATGTAATTCCAGGAAAATGAATGTTTTCAAGATGCTTTGAAATGCAGCCAGCGAAGGCTCTTATCAGCTAGTAGGGACCGCACCTATCTTCTAGACCGACTGTTGATGTATGAGAAAGGATATAGTTCTTCTTCAGAAAGTGAAGATACAGAGTCATCTGATGAAGGTGCTGATTACAGAAGAACAGAGGCTCTCAAAAGGTACTTGACTCAAAAGGTGATTGACTTCTGTTATATTTAATTAACAAGCCTCATAGCTCAGTTGGTAGTAGCTCTGCCTCCTGCGCTGTAGGCTGTGGGTTCGATTCCCACCCAGGCCAAACATTTGTGTGATGAATATAGATGTTTGTTCTGTGTTTGGGTGTTTTATCATATAGTATGTATGTATTTACAAAAAGTATTTAAGTATTCTATCCATAATCTAGTTCCCATATTACAAGCTATGCTTAGTTTGGGGCTAGATGGCGCTGTGTAAAATTATTGTCCTGTAATATTTAATATCAATCCAGCTGTGAATGGAGGTGGCTAAGTTATATATAAACTGAAAAGGGCTACTGCCTATCCTGCCAAGAAAAGTAATTTTGGCAAATAATTATAATATTTTATTTTATTTAAGTTCCCCCAATGCACTGGGATGGTTTGAGGAGGCTCATACTAATGATGATGATTAGTAGTATTTTTAAAATTTTCCAGAAAAATCAAACTGGAGCCTGGAGAAATTCAATGTCAAGGGGCACCACCCCCCAGCAGGAATGCTAACGTTATAAAGAGAAAACGGCCAGTGGTCCCTAAAAAACCTCCAAATGCGGGCCAAGTTGTAAGTATTTAGACTTTAGGGTGTATTAGACATCAATGAGGTTTCCATGTCTCTGCTATAGAAGGCAAGTTAAGTTTGGCATGCTAGGCAATCTGTGAGGTTAAAGACAAATAATATTAAGACAGTTGCTGAGAGAGTATTATGTGTGTACAAAAGTATAACTGTGTAATAAACATAGTGATATTCAAATCTTCATGTTCTGTAATATTTATGATGTTTGCCCCGGGTGGGAATCGAACCCACAATCTGCAGTGCAGAAGGCAGAGCTACTACCAACTGGCATGTCAAAGTAGTAAGTAGGTGATCCACATAAGATCCACACTCTGAGTAACTAATGATCAGAGGTGAGTACTCGAGGTGGAAAAAGTCGTGCGTCAACTTTTACCGTTTTTTTTTGCATATTTCAGAATCAACCTGGTACTCATCCAGCGATCGTGAAAGTGTCCCCTGGCCTCGGCGCGGGGCTGTCCACGGACGGGCACATGACCCCGGAGGAAGTGGAGAGACACCTGCAGTCGCGACAATCCTACCTGGAGCTCCTGCCCGAGCGGGCCCCGCCCACTGTCCCCACAGAAATGTTCAGCAATGATCCATCACTTGACAGGTGAATTATAGCTGAAATCCATCTAAATGATAGAGTAAGTGCGGCAATTATGGACTATCATGAATTAAAAAATTACATCGCAATTTGACAAAAACTGAAAATGTCTCCCGTGAATACGCGCCATTCTCTGCCAGCTTGCAAGCGACTGGCAATTTGGGGCGGTAGATGAAACCGAGTCCATTCTTTAGATACGCCGGTAGTCCATATTACAGAACTGGCCCATAATTGGCGCACTTACTCTACCCGGAAAACTGTTTTTTTTCAATGGTCGGTTTTTGACTTTGAAACTTGAACAGGCAGGCTTGGGATCTACGGAGCGAGCCTACCCAGAAGATGCTCTACTCTCTTCTTGAAGTAATGTCTTTATTTTGTGACATTCGTGCCGTCACTGTTTCCACCGAAATGTTAAGGACACTAGGCTAGTTTGTGATTATCGTAGGCTGCATCATTGCTTAACATCAGGCGAAATAGCAGTCAAACTCATCCTAGCCTATCACAATAAAAAAATAAAAAAGATTCCAATCCATCCTAATACTACCTAAACACAGGAACATGTAACAATCCGCTAAAAACGATAGAAAGTGAGCCAGTAAAAATATATTTATGTGCGTCGTGTTACGCCTTAAGTCGACGTGACTCATCTTTGAGCGGATTGGTGTCTCTAGCGGAGTATTTGTATAAGGCCGATGGTGGAGGCGCACTTCACCCGGAATCCGGAACACAACAATTTAAGAATTGTTATGGCAACAGAATTAGGTAAGATGGTGCTAGCTAGCCAGGCAGACTTAAACAAAATCCTACCACCAACCAAACCAAGCACAATATTTGTACTCCCCTGGGGATCGAACCCGGGATCTCTATATCTGACGTCGGTTGCGAACCACTAGACCACGGAGGCGGTTAAATCATGAAGCAAGGCAGTTACACGACATTCCCTCAGACATACTATATATAGCACACAGCGATGAAAAACTAGGCAGTTCGCTGCCCATTTGCCTTGTGAACTGGTACCACGACCTCTTAAAGTAATGTAACATCAAAACTTTTTTAAGTGAAAACTTCTTTGAATGTCAATAGGAGCATTTATTTTCGAATGTTACCTATGATATCGTAGCGAATACTTATCAATATTTGCGTTGAATTAATCCAATGTTTAAAAATTTCACTTGTGTCGGCAGTCCTCATGACTGCCTATTTATTTTATAAATGATTGACCTTTATGCTTATCGACCTGTAGACTTGAGCAAGGATGAGGTCTAGAATAGAGTGAGCTTTCCCAGAGAGTACTGGCTCTCCCACTGGGAAATAGCAAACTGTGTGGCTCCAGACTTCCTAGTAGTACTAAGACCTACTAGGAAGTAGATCACACCTACTCCACACTACATCCATACCAAATTTCATTAAAATATGTTGGACCCCTTGTGAAAGAGTAGTAGAGCCCTTTGTGAAAGAGTAGTAGAGCCCCTTGTGAAAGAGTATTAGAGTCCCTTGTGAAAGAATAGTAGAGCCCCTTGTGAGAGAGTAGTAGAGACCCTTATGAGAGAGTAGTAGAGACCTTTATGAGAGAGTAGTAGAGACCCTTATGAGAGAGAAGTAGAGCCCCTCGTGAAAGAGTAGTAGAGCCCCTTATGAAAGAGTAGTAGAGCCCCTTATGAAAGAGTAGTAGAGCCCTTGTGAGAGAGTAGTAGAGCCCCTTAAGAAAGAGTAGTAGAGCCCCTCGTGAAAGAGTAGTAGAGCTCCTCGTGAGAGAGTAGTAGAGCCCCTTAAGAAAGAGTAGTAGAGCCCCTCGTGAAAGAGTAGTAAAGCCCCTCGTGAAAGAGTAGTAGAGCCCCTCGTGAAAGAGTAGTAGAGCCCCCTGTGGAAGAGTAGTAGAGCCCCCTGTGGAAGAGTAGTAGAGCCCCTCGTGAAAGAGTAGTAGAGCCCCTCGTGAAAGAGTAGTAGAGCCCCCTGTGGAAGAGTAGTAGAGCCCCCTGTGGAAGAGTAGTAGAGCCCCTTGTGAAAGAGTAGTAAAGCCCCTTAAGAAAGAGTAGCAGAGCCCCTTGTGAAAGAGTAGTAAAGCCCCTTAAGAAAGAGTAGCAGAGCCCCTTGTGATAGGGCTCGTCTGGGGAAGTACTACCACCATACCTATTTAAGCCGCCAAGTTGCTGTGTTCCGGTTTGAAGGTTGTGGTTGCCGGTGAAATTACGGGCACGCGAGACTTTTACTCTTTATGCCTCAAGTTGACGGGCGCAATGCATTGCTGTGTAGGCTATGTTCTTTGTGTATGTGACCTACACAGTAAGGCATTTTTATAGGCAAGAGATGTACTTTACATCAGGTGGGTTGGGTACTTGATTGTTCCGTCTCCTAGTTGTATAAAAAAAAAACAAAGTTACTTTCGAATGTATCATATGGATTCAATTATCGGATGTGACATAGTTTGGCTGACATCTGTTGATGATGCGAAAAGGCCGAACATTCATTGGGTAGTGATAAGAGCGGCTCTGTTTTTAATGTTTTGTATAATCATGTATGTATACTTACCTCCCACTATTATTGCAACAAGCCTCATAGCTCAGTTGGTAGTAGCTCTGCCGTCTGCGCTGTAGGTTGTGGGTTCGATTCCCACCCAGGACGAACATTTGTGTGATAAATGTGTAAAATGGTAGATGTTTGGGTGTTTGGGTGTTGTATTGTATGGTAATTATATATTTATACAAAAAAGGAATTTTAAGTGTTCTATCCGTTATCTAGTTCCCATATTTACAAGCTAGTGTATTTTGGAACTAGTTGACGCTGTGTGAAATGAATCCTGTCTGTTTTTTTTTATTATTGTTATTAAATTTGATTCATATTCTATTATTTGATTTGACAAGCCGCCGGATACCTCTTGTGGTAAGCTAGCAATAGGCCTTCCAAACATTATATAACGTAAGTTTCCATTAATAGTGAATACCTATCAAATTGGTGTACCGATTTATTTTTATGTTTGACCAAATGATTTTTTTTATTTCAGCGAATCAAATGATGTACTGGAGAATTCGCCGAATGTCGAAGAATGGTTTGATTGATTGATAGACTTGTGCCCGGGGCTTGGCCCGCGTGGTTGGGTGTAGTACCCGGATACAAAGGTAACACGAATAATACAAAAAGATAACAAACAACCAAACAGAGTTACTTTCGAGTTACTGTATCGTATGGAATTAATTATAATATTTCTCATTAATATAAGAGATTAGGTAGATAGATATAGGGAAATATATTTGCCTTACAATAGTTTTAAAAGTAGGTCATCATCATCATTTCAGGAACCAAGGCCTTCCTCAATCGATGCTACTGTGTCAAACTGAGCCGCCTCCATCCATCGACTCTCCGCGAACAATACAAGTGAAAAGTAGTTCCGATATATTAAAGTCTGATAGCAAGCTGGCAAGTGACCAAATAACAGGTGCTTAAATGTTGTAATTCCCACAATCACAAATGGAATAATGCGAAATCTGTGTAGTTATTCTCGAACATTCGGGAAGCTTTTTCGGATCGAATTTGGAAACTTCCGATGGAGATTTCGAAAAGGATATTCTAAACTCGGAAATCTAAAAAAAAAATCCGTTAGTATTCGAGACTTCCACAGAAGATTTTCGGTAATGGTTTGAGCATAGCGTTGGAATTCTTTGACAAATCCGACAAAAAGTGACATTTCCGATCCGATAAAAAACGTGTCTGAGAATCGCTACGCTGGCTGGTGAATGAACGGAAATGAAATAGATAAATGTTTAGATATAATAGCAATGTAAAACATATTGCGTGCAATCCTTTTTGAAGTTATATCGTTAAAGTATTTCTTACTTTTTAGAATGGTTGTAATATGCACTTACGTATCTTCGATTTCGGGTCAAGTTTGGTATGTTCAGTTTGACAACATTTTACCACGTTACCCTAGCAAAATATTGTATCCTATACATAACAAGTATGATAGAAAACTAGATTGTTCTGATAACAAGCACAGTGTGTAAAGGATATTTTCGTTTTGTCATTACTTGTAAGAACTTTGGTGATAGATAATGAGTATTGACATTATTTTGCTACGACATGTATTGAACACTTACATTAAATTATCAATATTACAAGTTGTATTATTTAAATGCCATTTTAATTTTGATGGTCCAACGTAAGAGTCAAGTCTTGATCTGAGTAGGTATCAACAGCCCATTACTGTCGACTGTTGGATAGAGCCTCCAAAGCTGGGTTTTGTCACAGTCACCTTGGCAGGCGCATTGGTGATCGCAATAATGCTGTTGTTAACACGCGGAAGGAAGCTGCTGCTGCCCTTCTTCTGGTGAGATCCCTTAGTCGGCTTTTACGACATCCATGGGCTGGGTTGGAGGGGACGGTTCGTAAGTAAACATCGAGTAAGTATAGGTATACTAAAAATTTGCGCCCACAGCGGTTACACTTTTTACAAACAAGGTGTATAGACGCAATACTCATAAATATGCTGTCATTGGTTGTTCAGTCACCAATGGCGACTAACAACCAATGACAAAGAGCATCGGGCCGGTTTTGTTGTGAGCGTGATTGCTGTGGAGTGGCGTCCAATTTTAGGCTGGTATGTACATCTATACCTATGTATGTATAGTATAGGGACCGGACCTTGGACTTATATGGTTAGGTACTACGTAATCATCGGGATCCCATTTTGCGACCGCAACGGGCCGTGGAGCAATTTGGAAAAAAACTGATACATAAATCCTCGAATCGAAGGGTCACTGGATTTTTTGGAATACATTATGTAAGCTACCAATATTTTGGGTGAGAAGTAGATTGGTTACCGTGGCGTATTTTTCTTTGTCCGATTTCAACTCGATGTCGTAGTAAAAGGATATTACCAGAAGAAAATAGTTTACGTCGGTCTGTGTATTTTCTTACACCTTTGCCTACTGTCATCACTAATCAGCTTGCCAAGCGTGGTGGTAACGAAGAAACCGATATGGAAAATGACCAATATAATAATAACCACAATACATACGCTATAGGTAGGTACTTATGCAACACCATATGCAAACTACATCACTTTACGGCGCGAGTTAAACTGAGCATCTGAAGAAATAGGTAGGTAATTATTGACTGTGCACTGTGCTTACGTCCTAAGCACGTCCAATTTATTCTGAAAGTACCAATTTTATTTTTGTTTTAAAATAAATTGTTGCCAGGTAAACTTTCCAAGTTTTTCCTACTAGTACGAAGAAATATGCCCCTTCATTCCATCGGCATCGTTCAAAATCATTAGTGCAACCCTAGGCAGTAGGTAAGTAAGGTGTCTATTATGTAAATTAAACAAAAATATTGATGTGTTGGATAAATATTTTATTACGAGACAAATACAACGTTCTTTTGAAGCCTAACTTGATAAATGTTCATAATTATCGCGGAGCCATTTTTCTTTTTATATCCTACCCACACATGCAGGTGTCCATGCATCAGAGAAGCTTGTATAGTACTTACCTACTTTATATAATTTTTATAATTGCAGATAAATATTTAGTTAAGAACCCATCCTCAACAAGAAATAATGTACTTACTTACCTATCTTATGTTTGAAACTTTTATATATTAATTTATTACTATTACACCTACCATGCAAAACAATCTTTAGTATGCTTTAAAACTACTGATATTAATAACATTGTATGTCTATAACATGTAGTTTTACGTAATGTTATGTTCCTAATCTAAGATGTTCTTGCAACATAAAACATCTAATAATGTGAGATTCCTAACACATACACATCAACATGTCGCTACCACCTGGGTACGAGGTATAGGTACCTTCCTAATATATACATGGTATGGATAGATATCATGTAGGTTTAGGTACATAAAACAATATGTATGAGCATTGCCTACACTCATCAATAAAGAGTGAAACCACAAAAAATTGCAATCAAAAACTGTGCCTAATGAATTGTTACACAGGAATGTCTGTGGAAAGTATCATGTTATAAGTACCTATCTACTAATAAAACATTTTTAAAACAGAGTTAATTCATATAAAGTGCATTTTGTTCCATATTAAGAAAAGGAAAATAATTACATAATTATGTACAAAAAAAATAGGTAGTTATCAAATGGATTCATAAATCTTTGATGATACAAAGATTGAATAAAATAAACATGTACACAGTATAGTACCTATCAGACCAAATGTACAAAGATTAGTTTTTCAACTTTATAGAAACAATAAAATGAGATACAAGTAGAACTATCATAAAGCCAATTAAACGTTAAAAGTACCTACACATATTTCCTAATAAAATTGGATGGATTTATAGACAGGAGGGTAGGTATCTGAACCACTGTAGCTACGGAAAACTTTTAAAGACTGTCCATAACATACGAAGATATCTTATTAGATTAGATTGCATTTAGAGATTATAGAAAAATGTGCAATCTGTATAGACATTTTTGACTAAAAAAATAATAATATGGTATCCAGTTGCCAACTAGTTCAGATTAAATGTCTTTAAGAGGCAAACTAAGAGTTATAAAACACTTTAATTATAATAAATTACAGTAATTTATTTCACACAGCGCCATCTAGCTCCAAATGCATTTGATCCTCAATAGTAACTGGATCCATTGTTAAATTCACAATCACAATGTAAATTATATACTTATTTTGATGCTGACAGTAAATTTTACCTAAAATATGCTATGGACAGCCTCATTTGAAAATTCTTCCATAGCTACAATGGTTCAGGTCCATACCTGCTTGCAGCCTCCTTCCAAGAATCCACCTGTATAACCTCAGAGTCTGCAGTAATGTTTTAGTGTATTGCATCTATCATTAAAAAATAAGCAAATATTTTTAAATGTGGTGAATATATACCAATTTCGTCGAAACAGCCAAACTTACTACATAATTATTTTTCTAAACATTTGTTCACCTCAAACAAGGTACATAAATTTAACTACAAGTGCAATAAAATTTAGCTAAATGTATACTTGTTACACACCAGCAAATAAAACTGTTATTATTCTTTCATATATATACAAAAATAGTACATATATTTGGTATAAGTATGTACTTCGATATACCAGCATCAACAACACATTTACAAAAAACAGCTAGTTATCAAACCACTCGATCCTTTGCTTTGAGAACAGAATTTACAAAAGCCATACACCTATTCTACATTTCAGAACTTTGATATATTATTATAGATAATAATTTATGAATGGAAGTGATACACATGTTAGGTAATGAGATGGTCATTTAGCAAATACAAATACCTACATTTACACAAGATGATGTTTTTACAGGAATAAAAGTTAAATTGTCTTTTAGATCAGTAGCAAGTTGTAACTTCAAGAACTTAAATAAATAACAAATTTGATTATTACATAACTTAAGATTTAAGGAAAATCATCACCTTTATGTTGATAGGTGCAAAGTTCTTTAGTGTTTGCTAAATACCTGTCCAAGGTTGTAAATTACATAGCAAATCTAAAGTGACTGTAAACACCTAAAAACTCTAACATCAACTTTGTCCAACAATGTTTCTCATGTGTAAGTGGTCCTTTGTCCCATATGAAGCAGCCAAGCCAACAGCTCTTTAAAATTGGTCAGCTAGCAAGTTGCAAACTTCTTGGGAGGCGGTTTCCCTACTTGATCTCACTGTGAGTCTGTACATTTGAGCTTGCTTATTTGGTTCTAATCTCATGAGACAGCCAACTTGTTGGACCCGAGAGTGCACTATCCCAGCAAGAACAAAGTTGTCAGGGTTCGGATCAATGCCGTCTAGCAGTTGCATGCCAAATCCAGCCAATTTAGTGCGTGTTCCGGCAATATCTACTGCTCCTTGAGCTTTGAATATTTTTTGTGCCCTTTGTTGTTCTGCACCTAAATTTTTCCATCTGGCAAAGAAGGACTCACCATTCATTTCTGTTGGTTCAAAGAACTTATTCAAAGTGAGAGGTAATTTCATGGTAATTTTTTGAGGAACATTGTTGTAAACAAAGGATACAGACATGCTGGGAGCATCAGTATAGTCTTCAATGCACTCCGCTGTCAGCATCTGTTGGATCTGAGCTCCTGCTTCTAATACCGGTTCCATTGGCTTCATTTGTACATAGAGTTTATGATGATCGGTCCAATGGAGTTCAGGATGGACATTTTGTATTGGAAATTGTGTTTTGTTTCCGTAGAACAAGCCAATTCTACCCAAGTTTTGTCTGAATTCACTCTTGACTCCAATCTGAATTAAATCATTCTCAAACAGAACTCCATTGTTTTTGAAAAGAAACTTTTTAATATTATTTTGTTGTACTGTGGCAGGGCTCTTTGGGGTAATGTAGAGGTCTCCAAGAACATCCAGTAGTCCATTCCCAGTTGCCGGTGCAGTAGTGCCAGGTGGGGTAGACAGACCCAGGAGATCAGCACTTGAGTTAGGGTTGTTGATAGAATTAATTATAGGGGCAGGGGGAGCTGCTATTGGCTGAGGGCTCTTTGAATCTCTTACTTCATCCGGTATTCTACCAGGTTTCTTCTTTTTCAAAACTGCAAGAATGGATGATTCTCTCTCAGGGAATGCAGGCATCTCTTCAAGGACAGTAGCTAACACATCAGAACTAGCTACAATACTTAGCTGCAGATATTCGGAAGCCCTCTGTTGCAATTCTACATCAGCTGAACGTAAATTAGAATCAGCTTTGAAAACCTCTTGGACACGGTTTTTAATCCCAGGGAATAGATTTACCAGTTTGATGTAAGTTGATAGCAAGAGAGCTCTAGTAGCAGCCGAGCACAGATGGTATTTTGAATGCAGCAATTCAAACTGGACCAGAGGGGATGAGCGCGTATCACCAGCAATCAAGTTGCCAAATTCACCAAGTATGTATCCTCCCACTTTTACCATATTTTCGTGACAAGTAGGCGCCTGTAAGGCCTCAAACACAGTTTTAGCTGCATATGCTTGCACCTCCTCTCTGTTAATGACTATTTGAATGACTCTGTACCACACTTCTTCTGATACATAATCTCCCGCAATTCTAATGAGATTCAGTATCACATCCACATACCATGTAAAGTCAGTGGCATATTTTTCAGCTAATATAGCAACCTTCAGAACCATTTCCTCTCTGATGGAGTAGTCAGCAGTTTCCAAATACGCCAGCATTTCTTGTACAATTTCTTCAGCATTGGTTTTATCACACATAGCATAAAGCAGGTCCACTGCTTGCTGCCTAACTGATACATCTTTCTCCATCTTCATAGAAAGAATAACCACTTCTTGGTGCTTCTTCACAGCTTCATGTGAAAATTCAGAGGTAGCAAGATGACACATGGATTCAAGAGCTAGATAGCGCAGATTAGTCTCACGGTTGCTTAGGAACTGCCCTAACTGGTTGCAAGCTCGAACAAGCAAGTTAGGCTCACTATCATTGTGAATGATAAGACTGATTGCTTCAAAGAGGACCGCATTTTTAGCATTAGAATGCTGAACTTTCTTTGATTTTGGTGGTTCCTGGGCTTTGTTAAAAATAGTTTCCAAGCATTCAGAAAGCCGTCCCCTCACACCAGGTTCTTCAGAGGGAGGGGTGTAGTTCTGCAGGAGTCTCAGTAGTTTCACAGAGAGCCATGGGGCTGGGACAAAGTAGTATGTGTAGTCTTGAAGGTCTGTGTAACTTGCAGTGACAATCCGGCTCAGTCTAGCCACAGCTAGAGTGACACACCCTTTGTACTCATCGGGATTTTTCTTAACAAGAGCATCAATCAGGGAGGTGGCTGCAGTCACTACCCCCATGTGGGGGTCATTCAAAAGGTGTATGATACGAGAAGTCCACTCACCTCCCGGAATAATCTCAGGTGACTTGCGGAAGAGTCTCAGAAGACACAGGGCAGCTGATTGCTTGACAACATCCATTGTATCTCCAGATACCAGGAGTTTAGGAATCTCAGTGCCAAATGCTTCAGCCATATCTTTGCTGCCAATGTTAGCAATGCACTGTAGTGCCAAGTTAACGTGGATGGGGTTACGCGACTGCAAGTCGTTTTTTATGCTCTGGATGATAAGTTTGATGAGGTCACTATTGGTGTTAACTAGCACAGATATGAACAGATACCCTATCTGCTTTTCAGAGTACTTGTTAGATGACAGAAGATTGACCGCCTCCATATGACCGAAGTCGATGTCATGACCCAATAGAAAGATAAATAGGAGTTTGCATACATACTTCTTCTTCTGGTAGCCATCAAGTGTCTTATCTCCCTTGAATTTGCTTCTAATGTTTGCCAATTCTTTATTGATCCTTTTTATTTCCGCTTCCTTACTTTTACAATTTCTTATATCTGATATGAAGACTGCGAGTCCTCGCATTCCATCTCCTCTGACGGCAGGCATAGTGCCAAGTGACTTATCGAACACCAGTTTTATGCCGTTGCTGTACACTTCCAGGGAATAATTTATCTAGTCCAGAACACTACGACGATATATAAGTATATATAACACAATAAATCGGCGTTAATTACAATCAGCGGCAGTCATTAATTTTACCGAAGATATTACGAGTTTTCTTCCTCCAAATTCTACAACGCCTTCCTTTTTCCATAGATTTGTAAACGTCAAAAGAATAGATGGATGCATTGTTTATGGATCGATACAGATTTTGAAGGAAGCTACGCCAAATTTATCTTTATGCCATTACGTTAAAGTTATTTTTGCATAGTAAATACCTACACACTTTGACGTTTGTTGCTTCTTTCCACGTTCAAAAACGGAGTTGTTCTATAATCTTTGGTTCGATTATAAAAGTTCTTCTGAGTTCGTGATACTGAAATCACCAAGGTAAAGGATTTTCCCGATGTGATATAACTGGAATATAATAAAAATGTACAGTAGGGAAACATAATGTAACCCTTTTATGGATGTCAGCTTCGTAGAGGGTATCCATGCCGAGTGGCGAATGGGAACACGTATGTAATTGTATGACCGGCAATCTTTTTTTAAATAAATCAATGGCAATTCTAAATCGAGCAACAGAAAAGTCATTGTCAACACAAATATCTGAAACACGGGGCTACCAGTTACCACTTAAACAGTATTTGCCGTAATCTGGAGGATGCGATGAGTGAATGCTTACCATTGATAAAGGCAGATTGTTAAATAATAAATGAAAATAATAAATTGATTATTTATTTACTCTCACATAAGTTTTCACATAAAAATTACAATAACTTAGATAGTAGGTACACTGGTAGAGATAATGAAACCCTTAGATGATTATTATCTATGTTATTATAATCCAACCACCTCAAAGTTTATTTTCAGATTTGAAAATTACTATAATGGCACGGTTGAACACGTTAACTTTAAAGGTAAGTACCGAAAATACGTCAATGCAGAACCATTACCTCTGGTACTCATAATGATATGATAATAGCTGGAGAAAAACTAATCAAAAGTTTGGAAAATCAGAGGAGACATTCACCGCCACAGGCGGTTCATACATAACATAGTTGTAAATAATATGTATGTTTATACATATCATAGGTGTAGGTATGTATTATATTAAATGTACTGTGTAATAATATAATTAAGATTAACTATCTACGTAATTGGGTTTACTTTGATCTTTTCACTTTAAGTTTTTTAGTATATGTAAAACAAAAAAAAAAAATTTTGTAGACTTTTATACTACCTTTATTTTTGTTTACTAGTTTACCTACTGCAACCTGTAGTAATGCATTATCACATTAGTCACATCCAATAAGAACATGGCATACATGGTGCTGCAATGCAACCGTCAACTTTTTGACTGAATAAGGCTGTCTTTTTATAAGTATAATTCAATTAATATTCTTAATTTCAAAGACTCAATAAAATAACACGCTGTTATGAAACACCTACTATTTTTTATGTTATTTGTGCCACTGTTGATTTAGGAACAAGACACCACATTTGCATTTTTTTTTTCTGTTCCCTAGTAATTTCCAATTTTGCGATGGCATCCCTGGAGTACAGAATGACATGTCAGTCAGTAAGTTTTGTCATTCATTCTCTATTCTCATTCGGAAATCATTTCATTTCATTCACAATTTATTTGTCAAAAGAAGTCACAAGGCAAAGCAAGACAAATGGGACAAATGTAGGGAAATATCAGGAAATCGTGTATTTTATTGGCTATTCATTTTCATTACACGTCTTTAATGTGCTCAAAAATGCTTGCTGTGCTACATGCGGTCGTTTTTTAGTACCATTGACGAGCCATAGAAAAATATGAGATAGGGAGCTTGAGAAAAGTGCCAAAGTGCGAAGCAACTTGTGAATGATGCAGTCTATTTTCTGGACGGGTAGACTGTTATCACGTGCTCTAAGAAATGGACTATCTAATTTATCAAGTGCTGCTGAGTTAAGCGTCTCCAGAAAGCACCCATATTTAGTTTCAGTGGTGTGTGGTTTTCCCAAAGACATTGCCAATGGAAGAACAAATAAAGGACAATTTGGTGATGATGCTTGGTTCTCCACTAATTTCAACAACGCAGACGTTATCGGTGAGTTAATTTTTTACTAATCATGGGTCATTGAGAAAATGTGTGATTACTTTATTCCATCAAATTTCTAGTCACCAAGTTCTAATCACCAAGCTGAAATCATTTAACCTTTTGGTTCTGACCTAAGATAGCAATAGATCACCCCATTGTTAATCTTTGGTTCTATTTTTATACTTATCTGTAGATGTAATAGGTAGCCATTGGTAATTCATAAAAAAAACATCTCTAATATTTCCATTTGATTGCAGCTGGTCAAAGTCTAAATTCAAGGAAAAAAATAGATGAATCAACAAATTACCTCTTCTACCTACCTGCTTAGTAGGCACTGAGGTTTATTCTGTGTCATCAAGCAATTTGTACATATTTATGTTTGTAATTTTATTATTGTTTATTTTTGTATTGTAAACAATGATGTTTGATACAGATAAATGTGCCAAGTTCATTCAGCATAAGCCTAACAACTTTTTTATCTCTATGCAACATCTAACCAGATATTCACAGAGCAATATATTATTTTTTATCTGTATTCTTATCTATGTGTTTTTCAAGTGATGATAAGGATGTCTTGGTCTTAGTTTCAGTTACCTATCTTAATTCCATAAAATCAAATAACTAACTGACTGACAGACAATCAACACATCAGGCCAAACTAGTGGCCTAATAACTTGAAATTTTCAGGGTAGATACCTACGAAGAAAAGGAAGGGAAGAAATTCCCCACAGGATGATGGGATCAAAGACTTTTCCTTCTTAATTTGTTCAAAATAAAAAAAATACATTTACCCTATTTTGATAAAAAAAAACATACCTATATTTACTTGATATTTCGGGTATATAGGTAAATAGGTATTTCTTATCAAAATAAATTCTTCTAGTCATGAAATTTTTCATACTCCTAATACTTATTCATAATGTTTGAAAGTGAGTTGAAATATAATTTATGTTACCTTGTTAATTAAAGTCAATACATAATAGCATTTCATAATAATTTCATACAATAACTAACTCACAAGAACAAATAGACCTACAACAAATAAACAAGAAATACAATAAATACTTATTGAAAGTGCCAAAAAACAGGTAAAATGTTTAAAGCATTCTTGAGTTTAAACCAATTGATATTTTATTCCACACTTTGGGACCCTGTTTGTATAATCTTTTCAACTGATTTACATAGGTCATTCATGAGATAAGTAGATGTATCCCAGAAATGAGATTTGTTTAAAAAAATATTGGGGAATGTTCAATAAATATTGTTTGAACCACTGAGTAAACATAGGTACAGTGATAAACTTCATAATTTAATTAATAAGAAATCTGGTAAGTAGGTATGTATTATTCTTATATATTAATATTATCTAATCTTCCTATCTATCACGAGTGATTACTGATTAGACATCCTTGTGACTGACACTGTTAGATATAATCCCCTTCCTTGGCGGATATCGCCGTTATCTCCACACATAGCAGGCGGGTTGAAGATCGCAGTGTGTTAGATTCACTATGGAAACAAAAGCCGCATACAGTGTATAGGTACGACTCTGATGAAACCGTTGGCATTTGTTTGTTTAAAATTTTAACTCTATTTTCTATTATATTAATCTAATATATTATATTCTATTTCCGTTTATTAAATGTTTAAATAGAAATAGATCTATAGATGTACTTTTATAGTTCATACTTACCTGCTAGCATACAAATCGCCATAAGGGACACCCGCTAGTAAGGGAGGAACCAAGAGTATGACTTTATTATTTATATATTTTTTTAAATAATCCAGTTCTATTTTGGGTGTGCAATAAAGTATTTTCATTCATTAAACCTGCCTCGCTTGTCGTCCAGGAGTCGCAGACGGCGTGGGTGGATGGCGGGCATACGGCATCGATCCTGGAGAGTTCTCATCTTACCTCATGAAGACCTGCGAGAGGCTGGTCCAGATGGGCCACTTCAAGCTCTCGGAGCCAAGCGATCTGCTGGCCAAGTCCTACTATGAGCTGTTGGAGCACAAGAAGCCTATTCTAGGTATGTTTATGTATATATAATATAGTCCTTTTATTTGTGAGAGGTGCTTAATATACTGCAATTTGCTTTTGAAATATATCTATTACATTCCAGCCAAAGTAGGTACTTCCATTTAAGTACCTCCAGGTTATTCATCTTCTCTGCCTACTTCATATTCACACTTATGTTTTCTAAAGGGACCCAATTACTAAACCTCCGCCGTCCGTCCCTCTGTCTGTCTGTCAATGCCCTGTATCTCATGAACCGTAAGATGTAGACAGTTTTCACAAGTGAGTGTTTCTATTGTCGCTATATATAATAAAGAGTAGTCTCCATGTGAAATGGCTTGTCCAGGGTAGTACTACTACCATACCTATTTCGGCCGTCAAGCATTGCTGTGATCCAGTTTGAAAGGTGGTTGTCGGTAAAATCACTTAAATTGACGGCCGTAATGCAGTGCCACGTAGGTCATGTTCTTTGTGGATGTGACCTACGTAGTCAGCCTTTGCTATACAGGCAAGAGATGCACTTTAACATCAGGCAGGTGGGCTGCTCGCTTGATCCGTATTCAAGTTATATAAAAAAAAAACGCGATACAAGTAACGTGTTTTGCCTCGAAATATGGGTCGAAATCCTCGGTAAAATGGTAACCTGGTAGAAAATATAATAAAATGTATGCACATCTACCAAGTAGAATGTAATCGGTTTCTCAAGTCAAACAAACATCGCGTCATTACAGCACAGTTGATAATGCTGTATGCCATATTTATTGCATTTCCTCATTGACAATACTGTACGTGTTTCATCTCGGCTATCAACACAGTGTATCACTAAACTTGTACACTTTCGTAGAAATAGTACGGCCGGCGGCGGCATCAAGCGGCCTCACCTAACTTTTTAGGGTTCCCTAATAAAACGGTGCCTATACCAACTGAATCCTGGTCAAGGCTTTGTTATAGGCAAGAGATGCACTTATCGTCAAGTGCTTGCATTAACAGTCTCCAAGTTGTGTAAAAAAATAACTTTTTTCGACGGAGAAGTTATGATAAGACCGAAGGTGGAAGCACACTTCAGTGCTAAATGCCGTAACACAACAATTTTATAATTGTTGTTATGGCGATAGACAGAAAGATGGTGGTTGCAAGAACCTTGAAGTGTGTGTCGGTACGAAACCCTCGGTATGCGTGTTCGCGCTTGGCCGGTTTTATTTCAAGTGTCGTTGTTTCAAGTGGCTGTCCACTGTTCCTTGTCGACAATCAAGAACGCTGACGAGAGAAAGGCCCGAAATAACAGCTCCATTCGAGGCTTTCAATATCTCTGTGTCCAATCTGGCCTATTTCTAATCGACTCTATTACGTCGAAATCATGCAATAACAACATGCTTGCTTACTGCCGTAAGTAATCACTGCAAACATTTATCGATATCATGAAAAAATGTCTGATGTCTGGCAAGCTTCACTTCGCAGTCCTCAGTGATGCTGTATGACATCTGTCCACACTTTATCAATAGGCCAAGGTTGAATGCCACTGTGGTGTAGTGGTTCTCCCACCGGTGTCAGATGCAGAGATCCCGGGTTCGATCCCCAGGGGGAGTACAATATTGTTCTTGGTTTGGTTGGTGGTAGGACTTTGAGGACTCCTGAGGCCCAACCACTTTTTTGAAGTGACTGAAGCGCTTGGCCTTCATCTCACCTGGTAACAAGTTAAGATAAGGCCGAAGGTGGAGACGCACTTCACCCGGAATCCTCAACAAACTGGGAAACTGGCTATCTTACCTCTGAATGCCGGAACACAACAATTTTAGAATTGTTATTATGGCAACAGCATTAGGTAAGATGGTGGTAGCTAGCCAGGCGGACTCAAACAAAGTCCTACCACCAACCAAACCATGCACAATATATTGTACTCCCCATAGGGATCGAAACCGGGACCTCTGGATTTAAAACCGATGGATGGAACCACTAGACCACAGAGGTGGTTAAAACCACTAGACTACAACGTCTTATAGCATTCTCGTGTTGATCTTACATTATTTTTGTCTCGCTTTTTCTACATTGGGCAGATAGTGACAAACTTAAAGTAATATCAAAACAAGAATTCTGTAAAAGGTCGTGGTACCACCTCTGGCTAGCTACCACCATCTTACCTATTCTGTGTAATTCTTAAATTGTTGCATTCCAGCATTTAGAGGTAAGATAGCCAGTTCATCAGTTTATTGAGGATTCTGGGTGAAGTGCGCTTCTACCTTCGGCCTTATCGTAACTTAAAAAATCTGGTGAGATGAAGGCTAAGCGCTTCCCCGTCGAACAGTAAAAAATAAAGTCCGGCGCCAAACGGTTTGCGGTGTTCCGACGGAACATCCGTGCAGTGCCAGCTGGGAAAGATCGGTCCATCATATAACTCATCAGCCACGGCGTAGAGGGCCTAGAAAGATTCCCAACATTTATGAAAATAATATTATTGCTTGTACTGAATAATATTTTTAGAGGTACTTCGATCTCTAAAATAATTGCGCAAATCGGTCCCGGATTCCCAGATAAACTCGTGAACATACAAATAAAAACATACGTACGCGAAGAATATAAAAAAAAATACATTATTTATACATACAAGCAGACACTCGCCCACTTTGGAAGTCGATCCGTGAAATGAACAAAAATATTAATATTTTGTTTAAAAGGACTTGCGGAACAAAGATCACTGCAAGGTGATAACTCAATAGAAGCGATAACATCATCCAGGTCAAATTTCACTTCACTTCAACAGTCCATTAGCGTTCACTGCTGGGCAGGGCCTCTTCCAAAATTCTAGGGTTTTACCATAAGGAATCACGACGATGAGCAGGCGAATTGATGATCGCAGTAAATATGATAATAGAACACAGAATTAAGCTGCTGCTTTTCTACCGGTGAGATCCCTTAAACTTTTTAATATTTTACATGGTGTTTAGGGTGAGT
This sequence comes from Venusia cambrica, assembly GCA_951394065.1. Lineage (NCBI taxonomy): Eukaryota > Metazoa > Arthropoda > Insecta > Lepidoptera > Geometridae > Venusia > Venusia cambrica. The sequence continues at coordinate 1,598,942 of OX596056.1, forward strand.
CATTTAGTTATTGTCCTGCCTACTATGACCTACGGTCGGTCTTTTTAATTTGTATAAGAGGAGTCTGGGGTGACTTATTCACTTATTTTTCTGCCCACTATGACCTACGGTCGATCTTCTTAATTTGGGAAGAAGAGTCTTGGGTGACTTATTCACTTATTTTTCTACCCACTATGACCAACGGTCGTTCTTTTTAATTCAGTAAGAGGAGTTTGGATTTGACAAAGATTTTTGATTGCTTTTGACCTGATTTGATTCCTTTGGAAATATTTTCTGACATTCATTTTATTTTTGTAACATTTGTAATATATATATATATATATATATTTTTTTTTGATAACATGTGATAATTGTATAAAATACCTACCTTAAAATACCAATACCCGATACTTATTTTATAATTTTAAATACTTACCTAATTGAACTTATGTCTATGTTTAAAATGTATTTGTATGAACTCCACACACAAAATGTATTTTGTTTTTTTGGAATAAATGAAATGAAATGAAATGTCTGGGATGACTTATTCAATTATTGTTCTGCCCACTGACCCACGGTCGGTCTTTTTAATTCGGTAAGAGGGGTTTGGGGTGACGTATTATCTTACTGTTCTGCCCACTATGACCTACGGTCGTAGCTTATGCATTGATATAGAAGCCAGTCAGTTTTTTTTTTTTTTTTTATTGTACGACGGAGAAGCGCTTGGCCTTCATCTCACCTGGTTACAAGTTGAGATATGGCCGTAGGTGGAGGCGCACTTCACCCGGAATCACCAACAAACTGAGGAACTGGCTACCTTTCCTCTAAATGCCGGAACGTGGGGTCTGTATGGGGTATCGGCATTGTTACAGGCAGTAGCACAGCCTGCGTGATGATACTGGACCGTACCGAGAGCGTGATGCGGGCGGCGAACATCGGCGACAGCGGCTACATGGTGGTGCGAGGAGGGCGGGTGGTGCATCGCTCGCACGAACAGCAGCATTACTTCAACACGCCCTACCAGCTCAGTCTGCCGCCGCCCGGGCACGACAGGAACGTGCTCAGTGACAGGTCAGACAAATACTCCTTCCCCTTTCCACCACCGGACTAGCAGACGGACGGCAGGCTACAACCAGTACCTTGTACATATTCCATTGTGCCTAACACGTCGATTTGCCTCTGCCTTTGTTGTTCATGGTAAGGAATGGAATTCCTTGCCGTCGTCTGTTTTTTCGCACCAATACAGTATTGGAGTCTTCAAGTCCAGAGCGAACAGGATCCGCTTAGACGAGCGTGCTCCATCTTAGGTCACATCTTTACATGTTTATCTAGTGAGTTGGTGGTCAAACCCTTGGCTATCAATAAAAAATATAAATAAAAACTTTACAGAAGCAAGTCAGGTAAATTGTGAGTGTAATACAGCTGAAACTAACACTCTTCTGTTGGGAGTGTAGCTTATTACATAATGAGCATTTGAGCGAGGGTTTTCTTTTAACTGTACGGCAGTGAGATTCTTGGCCTTCATCTCACCTGAATTTCAAATTATGATAAGGCCGAAGGTGGAAGCGCACTTCACCCGGAAACATCAACAAACTGAGGAACTAGCTATCTTACCTTTGAATGCCGGAACACAACAATTTAAGAATTGTTGTTACGGCGACATAATTAGGTAAGATGGTTCGAGTTTCTTGCTCTTTGCTTTTTATCTCTGCTTGAATTTCTTTGTATCAAAATAATGCTAAGAAATCTTACTGAATAAACGATTATTGATTTTGATTTCATAATGAAGTTTTAGAAATGTGATGGTTGTATCCCATTTTTATCCACAGTGCTACCGTCATACTTATTTGTGACCGAAAGATACCGCAAGGTTATTGCTGAATTTAAGCCTTTGTACTCTTACTTAAAGTTATGGTAATTTTACCAACACGAGGTTTCTTGCTTATTTAAATCTGGTCATAGCTAGTGAGTGCTAAATACAAGGTTAACAAATTACCTACTTCATACTACAAGAATGAAGTAGGTAGTACTCTTGAACCTAATTTTTAAATAACTAATCGAGATGATCATTTTCATATTATTTTAATTGGCTATGATAAAACGATTACACTTCACAATAAAAAAGCGAAAGTTTGTTAGGATGAATGTTTGTTTCTCCTTCACGCCAAAACCACTGGCCCTCTAAACCAGGAAGGAGACGGGCTACTTTTATCCCATAAATCAGTTCACGTGGGATAAAAATTGGGTGTCAAACATCACCATACTAAAGAACTTTGAAACTTAGAAGGCTTGGTTTGGTTGATGGTATGACTTTGTTTGGGTCCGCCTGGCTAGCTACCACCATCTTTATAATTTCTAATCTTAATTCTGTTGCCATAACAACAATTCCATGTTGTTGTGTTCCGGCATTTAGAGGTAAGATAGTTCCTTAGGCAGTTGAGGATTCCGGGTGAGGTGCGCTTCCACCATCGGCTTTATTGTGAACAAGAAAAATCGACTTTATCATAAAAAAGAAACAGGTGATATGAAGCCAATCGCTTCTCCTTGTATAAAAAAGACAATAAATTGTTATTTTTTACGTCACGCATAAATTACTGAACGAATTGAACGTTGCATATAATACCTATATTAATAGATAATACCTATGCTGTTCCTGGACAGGGGATGAGACATATAAGTACAATTTTTTATCCCACAAATTAGTTCCCGTGGGATGGGATTGAATCAACAAGCATCGCCATACAATACAACTGATTTGTTCTCTCGCATATATGTATATTGTTCTTGACCAGGAAAATTGTATAGGCTACTTTGTATCCAGTAACCCCCTTAGACGAAGCCACAGGCCGAAGCTGGTAACTTCTAAACAACAAACTTTACCCCCGACGTAAATTTCCTTTACAGCGCCATTCGGTCTTTGAAACGCTCCCGTCAAAGCATTGCGAAATAGTTTAGCGGGGTAAGGGTAGCCAACAAATTATGGCGAAAGTATGCTTAACAGAAAACAGAAATAGAAAGGTCGGAGTGAACTGGCGTTGTTTACGGTTGGAACCCGCCGCGCTCTATTAAAGCTTGGCCACATTTTACGTCAGTAATTGATTCCATAACTGCGCTAAAAACTGGAAATAATAATCTCTTTGTAAATTTTTTGGCTATATTCATTTATCTAACCTTTGTCTACCTACTTCAGGGGTATATTTAGGCGTTCTTATTTACTCGTTTGGTTCGCTATGGTTAAGAGCTCCCATTTCAAATTTATCTGGACATTAATTTTACACAGGACTACCTCACCCCTAACTGTATAAATTGAGAATGAAAAATATTAATTTTTTAGTACATACACAGTATTTTATAATATATTGAATAGTGATCAGATTCACCTCTGATCACTATTCCTCGAAGGGGAAAAAGTCGTACATGTTACTTACTTTATGCGCACATCAGGTTTTATAGCAAAAAACGATAGTACCTAGGTAAGGTTAAGGTTCACAAGCTGTATTTCGTATACCGTTAAATCTATAATGTATATGTCTGGAGTATATATTCTAGCTGCAGTCTCGATCGGGTACAGTTTAATTTAAACGAATATTGTAAAACAATGCATGATTCAAAGTTTTAAAAAATGCACGAATATACATAACCATCATTTTTATATTCACGTCTGGTAATTTTTGTCTTAACTTTTGATTTCAAGTCTGATAGATATATCACGCTTGAATACCAAATTAATTACATTACATATTACTATGTGAATATATCAGATTTTTTTCAATGTATATTTGTTCAGGCGACTATCTACTGATAATGTATAGTGTTAAAAGTCATTAAACCATGGATCAATGTATGATGATGATGATAAGTCGTGTTCATCACACCATCATCATGCCATTTCAGCCACAATCAGCTTGCAGATTTTTAAATGGTAGTTCTATACAGCCATCTGCGTATCACTTAGTGAAGCGAAAGGTCATTTCAATAAAGATAATTGTGTAAACATAGAATCCAAGGCTAGCTGTGTTAACGGGTATCTATGCCAAATATGTATTTCCTATTCACGAGAGACATTTTTAGTTGTTTTCACTAACAGTGGGTCTAAAGGTCGTATTGCGTTGCTTCATTCACAGCATGAGTACCAAATAATCAAACTCATATACGTTTTATCACATAACCGAACCAAATAGTAAACAACAATAAGAGTTACTACAATAACGTTTGTAGTAGGTCTACTAATGGGGATAAAGTCGATTCGGTCAATACAATAGACATTTTGAACCGGCTCTGTGGTGTAGTGGTTCGTCCATCTTCGGTGTCAGATCCAGAGGTTCGATCACCAAGTGTGTACAATAGTGTGCTTGGTTTGGTTGGTGGTAGGACTTTGTCCGCCTGGCTAGCTACCACCATCTTACCTTATTATTGCCCATATCAACAATTCCTAAATTGTCATGTTCCAGCATTTAGCCAGTTTTCCTCAGTTTGTTGAGGATTCCGGGTAAAGTGCGCTTACACCTTATCGTAATAAAACATAAAAAACATCAATTTGTTCTTGTTTTATGTTGTCTTGTAAATTGCTTGTTTCGTTGAATCGTGACGGTTTAAACTAGTTCCACTCATGCCCTCCAAAGGATTTTAAATTCGGCCCAGTCCGAACCAGATTTAATGTAAGCGAGGATGCATTAATTCCGCCTATATCGATCGCTGCGCTGGTCCGTGACTTTGGACCCGAACAAACCCGACAGTTAGGTGAATTCGACACGCGTGTCTGTTGCCCACATTAGTATTGTAGACATCGTGAAATAATAATACTAATATTCAATGCGAAAGCGTGTTTGGATGGATGTTTGTTCAAGCCCTTCTTTTGATAAGTTTTCTTGACGAAAACCGTTATGTCATATTTTCTCTTGAGACTGCATAACTTCACAACCTTACTGCGAAGTAAAGCGCCCCGTTGCATGATAATATCGTGAAGCTTTAGAATACAAATTATTGAGCTGCGTACGGCCCTGCAAAATACTTAGTACCAGTTCTAAGTTATTTTGTTTGGGTACCTACTATTATTTATTCTGTGGTACATAATACGTCACCAGATACCTGATTTCTGTAACCTCCAACTCGGGCATGTAGGTACCTAAATAGCATATGTTATTAGCACGCAATGCTATTTTTCTCCCATCATAATGGAACTGGGAATCTAGCAACAAAGATGTACCGTGAGATTCTATTCCATATTTAGAAGCGACTTGAATGCTTTGTTGAATTGTTACGTTACGTTAGAGATAGAAGTCACGCGAACAATTTCCCAAAACAATTCAACCTTACGAAAATATCACCGGAATAGATAGTAAACACAGGTATAAAATATGTAAATCGGACAAGGATATTTTATTGGGGTAATATCCCCAGTCATTAAGCACGGGACTTGCAGTCATGTGCTCTTTCCACGGCATTAGCTGTATTTCGGCGTGCGCTATTATTAGGTTTTTTAGCTCATTGGATATTTGCCAGCACTTTCACGTGGTCATTCAGATATTATTGTATTTTGTTGCGGATAAAATTAGATTCGTTTATATAAAACATTGTTTTGTAATCAAATGTCTAAGATGGCGCGAGAATACCTTTGTGCCTTATGTCGATGGGTGCAATGCAGAATATGATATAGACCATGACCTGGGACATGTTCCGCGTGGATATGACTACGCTGTGAGGCTTTGTTTTAGGCAAGAGTAGCACTTGACCTCAGGGCTGCTTGTTTGTTGCGTCTCCATGCTGTATAAAAGATAAGAATGTTGCGTCGCTTTTCAGTTCAGTTGGCCAAGGACTTTTTTACACTCGGATCTTCAACAAATTTATCTATCTAACTACAGGAATACTGAAATGTTTGTTCTTTTTATAAAATACTTACGAATGTTTTAAAATATTGATCGCATGCTTGTCTTAGTCTTCAAAAGTGAATGCTTACCATATTACGAATTATTATGGATACCAAGTAGGCACCAACATCAATATTACTGTCTATTCCATAGTTGCTTTCTTTCTTGCAAAGTTCCTCAGTTTATTGAGGATTCCGGGTGAAGTGCGCTTCCACCTTCGGCCTTATCATAACATGAAAAATCAGGTGAGATGAAGGCCAAGCAGATCCCCGTCGTACAAAAAATAATTGTGTTGTTTTATTTCACGATGATAACTTATCAAATGCAACATAATGGGTTATATTACAGTAACATTCAATTTAAGGTTTTTTTTATTCTACGACGGGGAAGCGCTTGGCCTTCATCTCACCTGGTTTCAAGTTATGATAGGCCGAAGGTGAGATTCCGAGTGAAGCGCACTTCACTCGGAATTTCCAACATACAGGAGAACTGACTATCTAAATGTTTAAGTGCCGGAACACAGCAATTTTGAAATAGAGACAGACGAACTTAAACAAAGTCCTACCACCAACCAAACCAACGATATCGAATCCGGGACTTCTGTATCTGATACCGGTGGGCAAGCCACTGAACCACAGAGGCGGTCAAGACTAAAATTACAAGATTTCTGCTCACATCTCGACCTCGTTATCCATAATACTGAGGTCATGATCGTAGCAATGTTGCATATTAACAGTCTGGCGACAAAGCATTTTTTCAATGTACCTAACATTTTCAGGGAAGGTAAATCAACAAAGTCTCTTAGTTACGCGCATTCGGTGAATTCCCTTTTCAATATCAGTTGGCTTACATTTTAGAATTCACGGTAAGTTACTGGTGATGGTGACATCAACATTATATTGTACGATGACGTGTCTAGGCTCAATCAATACCAGTCATTTGTTAAGACCACCTTTTTACCTCATTAGGTACACCTGGAAGAAGTCTCCGCTAAGCCGCCGCCTCAAAATGGTGTTTAACAAATTGTAGCTTCAACCACATTTGTTGAATCAAAAACGCGATAACCTACTGACATGCTACCTTTCAATGACTGTTTCAATCACTGGTAGAGCTCCCAGGGATCACTCACTTAAGGTGAAGTGCGTCCCAAAAAACACTTTTTTACTGTTCTGTAAATCAATTTTAAGGCTAAAAAAAACGTAGAATTTGAAATATATGTTTGATGTCAATCATACGTTTAGGGTTCTAGTTGGTAAGTTATGGGATTCGAAACACGATTGACTATACTTGACTCGATACAATAAAAACGCAAAGATTTAATCTTCATTTTAGAGAGACTGTTTCAATTGCTTATTACATAATATTTTTCAATGAAAATCTCATCTCAAAATCTCGTTTACGTGTTCCATTATAAATACTTTTGACGATTAAGATTAAATTTTATTGCGAAAAAGAATTACTTTGTAGCAAAAATATACATTTATAAATATCGTCCAGTGATATTGCGCGCGGGCTGGCTATAACGCCGCTCTTCTGTCAGTCGGCCAACCACGATCCTATACTATATTACATCCTATACTATAACCTGGATTCAAGTTATAAGATCGAACTTGGAAACGCACCGGAATTATTAAATAAATAAATATTACAGGACATTATTTTGACACAGCGCCATCTTCATGAATCACACATGAATCCTCAACAGTTTGAGGATTTGGCTATCTTACCTACCTCTAATAACATTTGACATATTATTGCTCTATTTTTTTTACGTTCGTACGCTGTTTTTATAACACTGATTTAATTTAATTTGATGTATCTTTCACACTTGGACATTGCATTGTTACTTAATGTGTATGAATATGAATGTTATATGAATGCTGACACTTTTTTTTTAATAATTATTGTAGGTACCTACTCAATGTTATTTTTAAGAATAAGCTTAATTATTCCGACACAATATTTTATTGTTTGTGAATGAAATAAAATCACAACAATTTAGAATTTTATATATGCAATGCTTATATTTTCCATATTGGTTCCTTAACTGAGTGTCTAGTGCGAGTTTTCTACCTACTCCACACTTACTCGAACGGGTTTGCGATTACCACGATTTGTATGAAAAATAATAACTATTCACCTTCACAGTCAGCGAACGCAGATCGAGTGAACTTCGATTGCAACTCTGAACATAGTTAGCCCGTAAAGATTCTGTCGGCTAGGAACCAATATGGAAAAACTAAACATTGAATGTTAAAAATATTGTTGTCATAGAAACATACATCCTGTTTAGGATAAGTTCTTGAACAAGCCCATATCTTGTTCCAATGGACTTATTTACTGTCATCATATTACATACATACAGACTGAAAAAAAAGGTCATTAACTGTTTTTAAGCTGTTAGATTGTTGCATTTTCGGTAAATTGTTCCTCAAGTAACCAATATTCTTATTTAGTCCTAGTAACAAAACTGGTTCCGTCCAAATCTCTAGAAAAAAATATCTCAAAGTGTCTATGCAATAAATACAAGCTGTGCTTAGGATTATTTTTTAATACAAGAGTGGCGAATTTCACGGTGAATTTGAAGCTACATTTTACCAATACCCGTCTCATGCTTAGGTGTTCTTACCCCAGATGTTCCAAGTTAACAAAGAGGCTTTATTGCTAATTGCGATAATACGTTTTCGGTCACGGAGAATAACCTGAACTGAAGACAATACCGTCCAATAAGTATCGCTCGGTGACAGCCAGCTGCATTGCAGTCATTCTTATACTACCTATGTAGGTATCTGTCTGTCTGTACCTACTGAACTTTATTGTATGGAACTGAAAGTTCTTTAGTGGTGCCTGTTTTCCTTACAAGGCGCGTTTTACATTAAAACGACGAAGTTATTGTTTAGTTCTAGTTAAATTATTGGTCCTCCATATACCTAGCCTGTATATACAGCGCCATTTAGCTCCAAATTAAGCAAAGCTAATACTAGATACCGTCTCCATGGTCTAGTGGTTTGCCCAACGGTGTCAGATCCAGAGATGCCGGGTTCGATGCCCAGTGTGGGGAGTACATTATTTTGCTTGGTTTGGTTGGTGGTAGAACTCTGTTTAAAGCGGACTTAAACAGCGTAGCTAGCAACCACCAACTTTCCTAATTCTGTCAGCATAGCAACAATTCAAAAAAAATTTTGTGTTCCAGCATTTAGGGGTAAGACAGCCAGTTCCTCAGAGTGAATCTAAAAGAGAAAGAATTCCGGGTGAAGTACGCCTCATATGACAGCTGTCATAACTTGAAAACCAAGAGAGATGAAGGCCAAGCGATTCCCCGTCGCACAAAAAAATAAATAAATATAGATAAGAAAGAGAGTAGTAGAAGCCCCTTGTGAAAGGGCTCGTCCGGAGAATTACTACCACCATACTTATTTCGGTCGTCAAGCAGCATTGCTGTGTTTCGATTTGAAGGGTCGCCGATGAAATTACGGGTACCTTTATGCCTCAAGTTGACGGGCGCAATGCAGTGCCGTGTAGGCTATGTTCTTTGTGGATGTGACCTATGGAGTAAGGCATTGTTATAGGCAAGAGATGCACCTAACACCAGGTGGGCTACTGTTGTCTCGTAGTAGTATAAAAAAAAAAGATAACGTGTACGTTCCAGGCCCGAATCAGCGGATACGTCGACGTTTGCCGTGGAGTGCGGTGACGTGATCCTCGTGGCCACCGACGGAGTGTTTGACAACGTGCCCGAACCCGTCCTGGTAGCGGAAATGAGGCGCGCCACCGACGCCGCCAGCGACTCGCAAAGGTATCAATGAACGAACGAATGAATGAATGAACATTATTTATTGTGCACCATATAGAACAATTGTCATTTTTTAAAAGTAAACAGTACTTCTTTTTATAGTGGTTCGTTTACAGCTGAAGCTGTTAGGCTGTGGAACGCATTACCTGATAATATTAAAAAGACGACATCGCAACACACTTTTAAATTGAAAGTTTATCAGTATATATTATTAAATTATCATTTTTATCCTTTATTATTATTTTTTTATCATGATTATTATTGATGTAATTTTATGTATGTATATTTTGTTTTATATTCGTTATTCGTATAGACCGCCATCCTTGAAAGTCGTTATCTTATCTGTCCATCCAGCGATTGCCTGGAGGAGATCGCTTTTAGCGATAAGGCCGCCCATTGTTTTACCAGTGACGCTTAGATTAAGTTTCCACTATCTGTATTTTGTTATGTTATTTGTAAATGGTGAACAATAAAGAGTTATCTATCTATCTAGTACAATGGGCAAAAACAAAAGGTACAAAGGTACTTCTTCACTTGTAATTCTTAATTGTACACATAAATATGATTTAAACATGTCATAGGAAAACATACGTATTTCTTTAACAAGCCTCATAGCTCAGTTGGTAGTAACTCTGCCTTCTGCGCTATAGGCTGTGGGTTCGTTTCCCACCCAGGACAAACATTTGTGTGATGAATATAGATGTTTGTTATGTGTTTGGGTGTTGTATCATATAGTACGTATATATTTACAAAGTATTTAATTATTCTATCCGTAATCTAGTTTCCATATTACAAGCTATGCTTAGTTTGGGACTAGATGGCGCTGTGTGAAATAAAAGTCCTGTTCTAGTGTGCTTATAGAGGGATCGGAAGGTACCAATGTATACATTTTCGTTCCAGGTTGCAAGGTGTGGCCAATTCGATCGCTTGGATGGCGAGGAATCTTTCCTTCGATGGCTGCTATTTGTCGCCATTCGCTAAGAGCGCTCGCCAGAACGGCATTGACGCCATTGGTCAGTAGCTTACATATATACATATTTATACCTATGTGTTTTAGACGCCTCGTGGTTTGATCCCCAGGTACAAATTTGTGCTCGATTTGACTTTTATTTGTGGTACGGCTCGATGGACCGACGACACTGGCTGTTGCGAGGAGTCGATGGATGGAGGCGGCTCAAGGTATTTGTGGCGACAATTGGGGAAGCCTATGTTCAGCAGTGGATGTTGGGCTGAAATGATGATGATGGCGGCTCGTTTAAGTGGACCTGGTTAGCTTCCACAATCTTACCTGAGTCGGTCGCTATAATAACATTTATAATTAATGTGTTCCAACATTTAGAGGTAATATAGCCAGTTCAGCCTGTTGAGGATTCCGGGTGAAATGCGATTCCACCTTCGGCGTTATCGTAACTTGACCAGGCGAGATGAAGGTCAAGTTGAAGGGGGAGCGCAGATGTCTCTATCAAAGGCTTTTTTTTAGACAAGCATATACATCTGTTGCTAGCTAAAACAATCCGTGAGTACCATTTTTTATGTTAAATCGGTATTGAAAGTGGTATTAACCTATATGAGACCAATACATAAATTTGATATTTTCCTATCAACTAGCTCTTGCAAGCCGCTTAAAAAGTAGTCTATTCCTGGCCCAGAACAATATCAGTACAGAATTTCAGGTCAATCTGTTTATTCGTTTTGGCGTGTAGCAACAACAAACTTACAAGTGTGTGGATTTTTTGTAGTCAGAATTTTAAAATACATATTTCATGGCGCCAGATGTTATAACTGTTTATTTGAGCCTAAGCAAACACTTGGCGTTGAGACTACCTGGCTTAGATGCGACCTTTTTTTGCTCACTTTTTTTGTCTAGTGTTTTTGTTTTGTGCTCACTGATGAGGGATAAAAATCATGTTACGAGAATAGTGTTTAGTATGAGTGAATGATGAGATAAGGATTTTTTTTATTGTGCGATGGGAAAGCGCTTTACCTTCATCTCAACTGGTTTACATGTTTTTATAAGGCCGAAGGTAGAAGCGCACTTCACCCGGAATCCTCAATAATCTGAGGAGCTGGCTATCTTACCTCTAAATACCGAAACACAATAAAATTTAATTGTTGTTAAGGCGAAAGACGTTTTTTTTCCTATTGATGATTGTCAAGTTTTGGCTTCCAACTTACTTGAAACAAGTAAAGATGTGGCACGCTTGTCTAAAAGGAACCTGATCACTCTGGACTTAAAGACTCCAAGATTGTACTCGTGCGGAAAAACCGATGAGGGCAAGGAATTCCGTTCCTTACCAGTATTCATGATAAATGTAGAGGCAAATCAATGTGTTCAGCACAATGGAACATCTACAAGGTTGTAGCCAGCCGTACGTCTGCTAGTCCGCTGGTGGAAAGGGGAAGGAGGGATTAGGTCGAAGATATCGAAGGCCAAAGTGGTATTTATAGAACAAAGACAACCAGCAGGCCTATTACCTAACTCTGTTTCATTTGGGTTTCAATCGGTTTCAATCAGAATTGCAGGCATTTTAATTGAAACCCATTGAAACCCAAATGAAACAGAGTTAGGTAATAGGCCTGCTGGCAACCTATCGTCTGTGATCTAGGCTCTGCAAATTAAACGTATAAAATCATTAAGATATGTGCATATTTTATTCCTTATATAACATCCAACATTAAACATTTTGTGTATTTAGCAAGTAGTATGTATTGTTTGTAGTATATGAGACGTAGATTTCATGTTTAACGTTACGTTCTATGTGACGAAGTCAACAAGATATAATATAAATAGACACATACAAACCATCGTCATGTGTCGAATACAGTCACGAGTTTTCTCTGCTTTCTCTACCCGTGCCAAATTACAATGTCAACAAAGAAGTACCTCACGCCTATGACTTTGTTGACACCCTAGATAAATGGTGGCTAAATGGCGATGGGCACTATATAATAAATAAATATGACAAATAGAAAGTATCTGTGTAAAATATCCGTAATCTAGTTCCCATATTACAAGCTTTGCTTAGTTTGGGGAGATGGCGCTGTGTGAAATTAATGCCCTATAAGATTGCAACAGCAAGCAAAAAGTCTGAACTGTCATCTTTTATGATGATTGATCTTTCTTTAGGACTTACACGTTTTGAGCTACGCAAATAAATGGTAGCAAAGTATTTCTGGGTCAAAATGATGTGGTTACACTACTATCTTCTGTCCCCGTGTCGGTGTCGGCCGGCGCACTTCCCGTGTAGTGTTAGACTTGACAGTGTCGGTTTTGTGCAAAAATATAAAATAAATCTAACCACCTACTGACGTAGATTTTAGATTTCAGATTTTATTTATTGGCCATATTATAACATAGATGTCATACAAGGCAAGTCATTAGGTACAATACAATATTATAATATTTATTATATAAAATCTTATAATGGTCAAATATTTAGATAATTAAACACAAGGCAAGTCATTAGGGACAATACAATATTATAGTATTTATTATATAAAATCTTTATATAATTAAACAATATATAAAGATTTTATATTTAGATAATTAAACAAACAAACAACTACACGATAAGAAATAATAAAATGACAAAATAATGAGTAAAAAAATTGCAAAAATATGTCAATTTCAGAAAATAAGCATTATAAAACAGATTATTAAATACCACAAAAATGTCAAACAAGAAAATAAATTAAGTTAAGTTACACTTTCTACCATATTCGTAATGTCACTACTATTTATATATAATTAGTCATATTCATTGTCATACAAAATGAGAATTCGTGTATCTTCGCGTTCAATAGGTAATATTTGATTTTTTGTTTGAAAAGTGTCAGATGTTCTATGTTAGTAATATTTGTAGGCAATTTATTAAAAAAAAAAATTTTTATTGTGATCACCTTGTTTTTGAACTTTAGCCAGTCTCACCCGTGGTTTGTGAATCTTCTCTTTATTTTTCAAATTATAACTGTGAATATCTATTTAGCACATAGTTTCCTTTATTTTGATAGATTGCTATGAGACTTTTGTAAACATAAAGTGAAATTACTGTCATTATTTTGAGTTTCACAAATGAATTTTTCGCTGACATTCTTTTTCTAAGACCGTACTCCGCCGCAAGCCGCCCTATATTCAGACCGTGCGTAATTTAAAGACTAATAGTTAAAAAAGGGGAACCAATATTAATTGAGATATAGTTTATTTAAAAAAGTGTACCTATATTTACAGTAGAGAAATTAGATTATTTTGGATTAAATAATGTCCCAAATCCCAATAAATATTACTGGACACCTTTTTTTTTTTACGGGGTAAATCTGTTCGCAGACAGTTCGTAAATCTGTTTCGTTACGTTGTGTTCGTCCGAGGGATGCGAAAGGGTAGTGTGAGGATGACTCACTAAAGCCACCCCGGGGCTCCGACAACTCTTTATAGAACATTTCAGTGCCCCTCTCGCATATCGCCTTAAAAAGCTAACCTAACGCAACCATCTTGCCCCAAACTAAATTACAATAGCTGAGTATACATTACATTTTCGTATAAATAATTTGTTACAATGTAAATAAATAGTTTGTTAAACGACTCTTCAGCCCGGCGGAGGGCATTGGTACGCCATCACACAGGTTGTCCTAGTTTGGGTACCAATGTCACCATCCTACTAATCCTTAATTTTATAACCAGGAGCGTCACTCCTTTGTATAATTTAAATATGTTAAGTTAATGTATACAGTGTCATTTCAAGTAAACATATCTTGTCATATGGGACCTACTTATGAATGCAAATAAATACAAAAAAAGAAGCTCCATTTCCATGTAAAGTTCGAATTAATCAACCATGATTTACATTTCGGAAAATAGATATATATACACTATAAAATGCTAATTATACTTTTTATTTTATTATGCAATATATTTTGGTATATTTAATTTTGATTTATTATTTGACATTTTTATTTGCAATTCTTACTAACCTATTGTTATATTGACACATGTAACTACTAACAAAATGGATGTAACATATACATCCATTTTGTTAGTTGTTAATTGTTATATCCGAATAAATCAATTTTCAATTTCAATATTAACCCCCAAACACAAAACATCATCTATATTCATCACACAAATGTTTGTCCCTGTTGGGAATCGAACCCACAACATACAGCGCAGAAGGCAGAGCTAATACCAACTGAGCTGTGAAACTTGTTGGTTTAGTTGGTAGCCAAACTCAGTCATGAGACTTCTCTCCGTGGCAACATTATTAGAGGCTATACAATTATTTAGATCTGTTTTATACAATGTTTATTTTTTTATTTTTATCTATAGTGTGACATTGTATCCTGTCCAGTTCAAACTCTTTATGTATCTTTACTCTTTATCTAAACGTGAAAACCTGTAATTGACCTTCTGTGTTATATTATTGTGTATATTTAATATGAATGTGCTGTTGGTTTTCCTTCAAATAAATAAATGATGGCGATAGCGAACCGCCTGCCAAGCGTAGAGAAGATGCCCCAAACATTGGAGGAGGTTACGTCCAACAGTGGCAGGTTCAGTCGCTTTCAGTTCACAACACAAACTCGCAAACAACAAACAAATTATTCGCGACAGAAGAATGCAAATTCATAAATGAGGTTATTTCAGAATTGTTTATTGCTCGAGCTTGAGAGTAAGCCAAAAATTTACTCAGTACGTTGTTTATGATGGTTTGAAACTGGTAGCTAAAAATAGGTTACATAAACAATTATAACAGGTTTAACCGCCTTCGTGGTCTAGTGGGTCACCCACCGGTGTCAGATCAAAAGGTCCCAGGCTCGATCTCCATGGGGGTACAATATTGTGCTTGGTTTGGTCGGTGGTAAGACTTTGTTTTAGTCCGCCTGACTAGCTACCACCATTACAACAACTATAAATTGTTTTTCCGGTTTCGGAGGTAAGATAGTTCCTCAGACCGATGAGGATTCCGTTTGAAGTGAGGCTCTATCTTCGGCCAAGCGCTTCCACGTCAATTCTAGATGTAGATAACGTTTTACGGTACGAGCACTGCCTGCTACATAATGTCTTTATTGTTCATAAGTAATTTCTGTGTACAAAAAAGTGTTCATTCATTCATTCATCCTTTGTATTTCTTGTCCACAGGTGGGAAACCAGACGACATAACGGTGCTACTTGCAATCGTAGCGCTATGAAAATGTCTCCATGTGATTTAGTAGATTTTTGTTGACGATATAAACAAAATTAGCGTAGTGGATAAGCAACTACACCAAATACTTGGGCTATCGGATTTAGTTTTCATAATACACGCCAAGTGACATTAAAGTACGTAACCAAATGTCAGCAGCGATAGCAAACCAACCACATACGACCATTTTTATTTTCTCAGCTCACTTTGAATTCATTTACAATCTTTTATAATAGTACTTTTTAAACTTTCACTAGGTATTAGAACACGATATGTACCAGTTATTGCTGTCAAAATAAACTATATTATAAATTCATTAATTCAATAAAAAGGAATCAGTCAGATTACCTAAGGACCGTTACAAACGGCCTATAGGTAACTCGACTGTTCCAGACGGTAGCGTGCCCAAGACACTGGCTGCATTGCCACGCTGAATAGCTATGCTAATTCGCTGGCCTAAATAAGAGCCAGCCCTTGGGTCACGTTTCGCCTTAATCAAAAGCCCTTATAAACTAAATAAACTTATGTAATCAACATTTTTGTAATATCGATTTTCTTACAATAATAAAATACGTGTTTGGATTTATGACGGCGGTGGTTGGTTGGCTGGAAAACAATAGAAATCGAAACATTTATTATCATAAAGCAATTTCTTTAACTGCTTTATGATTTAAATGTAAAAGAATCTTTGAATTCAGTACATAATGTTGTGAATGAATCAATATTTGCATTTAAAGAATAATGCAGATAACTTTAAATGCCTATCGATGGTTAGAGACCGGCGCATCAATGCACAGCTGATTTAATTTGATTTGGCTGAAAATGTTCAGATAATGTTATTTCTAAAGAACCAAAAGTACTTCTGACCTTCAACATTCGTGATAAATAGTAGGTATTAGATGAAAAGGAATTGTTTATTCACAAAATACGAGCAAATTGCTGTGACATCTTTGTCCTGTGAATCCTTTATTGTGATTTTAGTTTCTAGTAAATACTTAAGTCTCGATTGATTGAGCGTTCTTTAAATTTTGTTTTTATGTTGTGTGTGTGTGTGTGTGTGTGTGTGTGAAATCGTCGGTGATAAATGCAATATTTTTGTGTAAAACAAAAATTTGTGGTATATTTACCTTGCATAGGGTCATCATCGACAACTAAAACTGTGAAATAAGTTTTTATTTTAAAAATAATAAACCAGTCGCCTTCCTGCGTTAGTGTGAATGCGTAAACGTTTGAATGAAGACTGAAATAGTTTTATCCTTGTTGCTATAGGTTTAAGGTCCAGAATCACACAAAAATCCATTAAGATCTTTGCGGTTCATACCTTGACCTTTTTTATTAACTTTTGATGATTGTTTTTTATTAAATTAAGTTCTTATTGCGATTGTGACTATTAATCTAGTTTCGGATATTGTGAAAATGGTGCACAAGAAATCCGAATCTCAGGGTTTGAAACAAAACTGAGTCGGGAAGTTCTGAATTATTGATGTTAGCGAACTAAACTGAAATGTAACATCCTAGCATATCGATTTACACAAGAATTAGATCCAATATCCCATAACAAAATGAACAAACTAGCTTGTTCATTTGATATACTAGAATCTTTTTACTTTTTTGTTACTTTAAGCCCTATATTCTGTTTGAGAACCAAAGGGGTGTATAGACAAATTAAGCTACTGCAGATGATTCCTAGAAATAGCTGATTTAATTCTTGGTATGGTATGCTATGATGTATAAACATAGTGAATGTATGATACAGACACAGCTGTAATTTGTTTGCAGATGTAAATACATAACTATAAACAATACTTTGTATTGTAAACTTTCCAATAAGTTGATCCATTGAAATAGGCATTTTGTACAGTTGAAATTATATTTTGACATTGTAAAGTTAAAGCTGTTTGCGTGAATTAGAATAAACAATTCTGAATTTTTAGATATTTTGTTTTATTTTCAGCTTAACGTATTCTCCTAGATACTAAGAAAGGAGTATAAGTCCGCCTGGCTAGCTACCACAATGTTACCTAAGTCTGTCGCCATAACACTAATATACTTAACCATAACTCTGCTCCGGCATGTACCTAGAGGTAAGATGGCCATTCCTCAGACTATTGTCATGAGTATTCCGGGTGATTTGCTTCCTTCTGCCTTATTTATTGAAACCAGTTGAGATGAAGGCCAAGCGCTTCCCCATCATACAATAAAAAAAAGGTCGTGTTAAGCAAAATAAGTGAAGCCTTTACAGGTTAATTAAGCATTTTTACGAATAAAACCAATTATTAAAGTTGAAAGTATAATATTCACAAAGTAACTAACCTAAGTACTTAATAATATTTTTACATATACCTGTTTCATTTGACGTCTGATAATATCACTAACAATCGTTTTGTACTGCTTCTATCGAGATAATTTGTTGAACCAATATTTCATGTTTTTTTTGTAGAATAAATTTACAAGTAGTTATAAGAATATCAATGTAGATTACAGTACCTGCTCAACACAAAAACAAACCGAAAAATCAGTATTAGGCTAGGCGAAAGGATAATATTTTTACACTTTTACCTAGTCAAATCTATTATTTTCTGAGAAAATATGGCGCGGCGCTGAAGTAGGTACAATACTCCCGTACAAACTTAGTTGTAAATGTAAAATATCTAAATGGCAAGAAATTTTGCAGGTAATTTTGTAATATGGGAACTAGATTACGGATACAATACGTAAATACTTTTTGTAAATATATACGTGCGATATGATACAACAACCAAACACAGAACAAACATCTATATTCATCACACAAATGTTTGTCCTGGGTGGGAATCGAACCACAGCCTACAGCGCAGAAGGCAGAGCTACTACCAACTGAGCTATAAGACTTGTTAAAATAATAACATATGTATATAAATAATAGGTAATGGTATGTTTTTGAGTTAGTACTAAGTATTTAGGTCGGTATCTACATTACTTATTAATGATATTTAAATAATTCTACACTTTGTAAGGTATTACCTAATGGTTGAACGGAGCGTTTTGACTTTAACTTTGCTACTCAGGGAGTTTTTGAATTTAACTGTTTTTAGGAAAAAAACAACGACACAAACCGAGATTAACCATCATATCAAACCTGCCAAATTTAAATCGGACTTGCAAGCCATTTGGAAATTGAGACAAATTAGGTAGGTACTTTTGTATAGGACAGCGGTACCTACTACTAGGAATATTTATGGGCCAGAATATAGCATACTCGAAACTTCTAGCAGCCATTATCAGTAATTTACGCACGTAATAATGTAGCTTTTGACTACTTGGCCGCTGCCTTCCAGATCCATATCGGATCGGAGATGGATTTCTGGACGAAAATCTCGATACAGGCACCGGATTGAGGATTTAGGCTACTTATAAACAACACCTTCCTTTCAACATACCTACCCACGTCACAGAATAAATAAAGGTAGTGATAGCATCTATTTAGTCGCCAAATAGCTTATTGCGTTGCCCAAAATCTGTTGACATTATACTTACCAATTTAAAATCCCTAGAAATAAATAAATATTCCATAAATCCATTCATAGAAACTTCAGAGCAAGTCAGCGTTTATTTATGGGCCTTGTTATTGTAGTAAAGTTTGGACGAGTTTACATAGAAAGTGTTTGCCATTAGTCTTATTGGTTTGGGGTAATGGTAAACCACTTTAAATTAATATAGTCCTTTGGTTTGTATCACTTTGATTAAACCATTGATAGAAACTTCAGAGTAGGTCAGCGTTTATTTATGGGTCTAGTAAATAGTTTGAACGAGTTTACATTGAGAGTAGTTTGCCATTAGTCTCATATGGTTTGGGGTAATGGTGAACCACTTTATAGTCTCATGTGGTTTGGGGTAAATGGTAAACAACTTTATATGAATATAGTTCTTTGGCTTGTATCACTTTGATTAAACCATTGATAGAAACTTCAGAGTAAGTCAGCGTTTATTTATGGGCCTAGTTAATAGAGTTTGGACGAGTTTACATAGAAAGTAGTTTGCCATTAGTCTCATGTAGTTTGGGGAAATGGTAAGCCACTTTCTATGAAGTTAGTCCATTGGCTTGTATCACTTTGAGTTAGATTTATCTATCGTCATCCTCGCCGCGCCAATCGTAGCCTCCAGGCCGTAAATTTGCAAACTCTTCAGGGAGCGGCCCGTAATCTGGTTCCGGCGCTGGGTCGAACAGCTTACTCCTAAAAATATTATAAATCAAATCGTTTATTTGTCAGAATGTATAAGTACAAGGATGTATGAAAATTAGAAATACAAGTTACAGAACGATTTAATATATATTGAATTGAATTTATCCAAAATACCACTATAATCCTATAAATATAATAGTAGAAATATAATCCAATGTTAAAATTCATCTATAATATCTAATAATTTTAACGAAATATAAATAATTGTTCATAAATCGTCATTCAGAAACTCGGTAACATTTTTATTATAGGAATGCCCTACGCGGGTTCAGCTAGTCATATACAGGTTGAGTTTTTTTTCAGGGCCACTGAGGCCAAGTCTGAAACCATGAGAGTTATCGAAAAGTCATGTTAGGAGTTACGTGCTCGATTTAAAAAAAAAAAGTTGTGCATTAAAGAAAATCTATACTTATTTTTTTAAGCAAAAGGGTATTTAATAGCTTCGTTTACGCATTTCAGACTATACGTACAATCTTTACTAAATGCATAAAAATGAATTTATAAATTTTCAAATTTGAAAGTGTTCCAACAACTTTGGGCACATAGTAATCGTACATTATTTTTTTTATTATCAAACAAAGACCTCATAAATGCAATTTTTTTTTTCAAAAACTCACTTTTCCAGAAATAAATAGATTTTCTTTAATGCAGTTATTATTATTTTTTAAATCGAGCACGTAACTCCTAAAATGACTTTTCGGATGCTCTCCGGTATCTTGATATAAGTATATTTTTAGAGCCATACAAAAGATACTATTGAGAATATAGAGTGGTGTACTAGTAGCTAACTAGGTATATACAGTATATAATATACATAAAAGAATAGCATAGCTAGCTGACTGACAATGAACACTATGACGAACTATAGTCAAAGTATAGTGTAGTAGATTTACATTTTCAGGATAGCTTCCTTTGTAGTGTAGGGTTTTTTTTTCTATGTTTATTCGTGACTTTTGCCATAAATGGCATGGCAGTCACAACGAACCCTAATACATACAATAACACAAAACTTAAAATCTAAAGGATATGAAATATAATATAGCTACTTTATTATATTATATTATTATATTAAGCCGTCAGTGTCCCACTGCTGGGCAAAGGCCTCCCCCCACTCCCTCCAGACTTCCTGATCACTGTCAGAAATCACTGATGAACAAAATGTGCGCCCCAGCAAAATTGCCTCGTCAGAATTGGGTTCGGATAAGATTTTAATGAACATACCAATATCTGTCCGATTGACGCTCAATTAGTAGGGTTGCACTAAGGAATCATGTTGGGAAATGTACCTTACTAATTGTGTGCTGATATTGTGGCTTTATCACTTTGATTAAACCATTGATAGAAACTTCGGAGTAAGTCAGCGTTTATTTATGGGTCTAGTAAAAAGAGATTGGACGAGTTTACATATAAAGTAGTTTGCCATTAGTCTCATGAAGTTTGGGGTAATGGTAAACCACTTTCTATGAAGTTAGTCCTTTGGCTTGTATCACTTTGTGTTAGATTTATCTATCGTCATCCTCTTCGCGCCAATCGTAGCCTCCAGGCCGTAAATTCGCGAAATTACGGCGCATGCCATAAAGTGACCCCTATCACAGTAGCAAAATGTAATACTCACAGGAACTTTGGAGTCTTTAAAATTTTCCGGCCTCCCCTCTGCATTGGGAATATGTCTTCAAGGAAGAAGTAAATATGTCCAACAGCCATACCCACCAGGTCCACAGACACCGAATTGCCGAGTAGAACCGAGAAACCCAGCAACACCCATGGAAGGTATGGTGCCTGTGACCAAAAATGTCTTTGTCACAGTAACAGCTTCTAATGCTACCATCTTCTTTTTCATAACAGGTGCCACAGTCCCATGCAATGCAATGCAAACAAGCCTCACAGCTCAGTTGGTAGTAACTCTGCCTTCTGCGCTGTAGGCTGCGGGTTCGATTCCCGACCAGGGCAAATATTTGTGTGATGAATATAGAATTTAACAAGCCTCATAGCTCAGTTGCTAGTAGCTCTGCCTTCTGCGCTGTTGGTTGTGGGTTTGATTCCCACCCAGGATAAACATTTGTATTATGAATATCGATGTTTATTCTGTGTTTGGTGTTGTGTTGTATGGTATGATAAGTATGTTTTTACAAAAAAAAAAAGGATACAAGTAATATGTCCGTAATCGTAATCTTAGAGAGTGAAAAAAGGAAGAAAAGTGTGAAATTTATGTCCTGCAATATTTATATTATGATTAAGTTGGTACCTATGTACTGAGTTTTTTTTTTATGTGAATCTTGGAGTCTTCAAGTCTGGAGTTAATGTTTCATACAGCGCAGAAGACAGAGTTACTACCAACTGCGCTGAGAAAAAATATAATAAGACCTATTTGAGGATTAATCTCAGACTCAAATACCCATATCAAATACCAAAAAAATCAGAATAGCTTGTGACACTGGCTAGTATTCCGTTAAGCCGTGATGGGCTTGCAACACATTTAATAATTTGCAATAATTGCAAACCGTAGGCAGGACTGCCTCTGACAACCCCCTAGCAGGTGATCCTCATAACAACCACACTCTGAGTTGTGATCAGAAGAGTGTCGGTTTTTGTTTTTCTCAGACAGAGCTCTAACAGGTTTTGGTTCAGGCTTGGCAGTCGGGTTAGAGATCATTGTGTTGAAGATAGCAGATAATAATACTGCGTTATATGACATCCTTAAGTGGAAGGGGTTGGTTCTATTTTACTCTGCCTGTACCTTACCAGAGGTACCTTACTAATTGTATGCTGATTGGGCTGCTGTAAAAGCCATATGCAGGTGTGGCAGCACTTAACAAGTTAAATGTTTATTTACCTGGAAATTCATTAATCCAAAGAAGTTCATCCGTACGAGTACATTTCTCCTTGACCACACATATACAATCATGATAGTGAATGCTTGACCTAAAAACAGTAGGTTCACAAAGAATGCACCTAGCTGTCAATCTGCTAAGGAAATTATCAAAATAGAACAATTAGTACAAGACATTATGATTACATTACTAGTGAAAGCCCGCTACCTTGTTCCTTGTTGAAACTTCTGACGAAGTTTACCCGCATCCGTGGTCTAGTGGTTCAACCCACCGATTTTAGATCCAGAGGTCCCGGGTTCGATCCCCATGGGGAGTACAATATACTATGCTTGGTTTGGTTGGTGGTAGGACTTTGTTTAAGTCCGCCTGGCTAGCTACCACCATCTAACCTAATTCTGTCGCCATAAAAACAATTCTAAAATTGATGTGTTCCGGCATTTAGAGGTAAGATAGCCAGTTCCTCAGTTTGTTGAGGATTCCGGGTGAAGTGCGCCTCCACCTTCGGCCTTAACTTAACTTGAAACCAGGTGAGATGAAAGCCAAGTGCTTACCCGTCATACATAAAAAAAATTAGGTTGGCCAACTGATGGCAGGCGAGAGCGGCATTATAGCCCCCGCACAATTTCACTGGACGTTATTCATAAATGTATTTCTGCCACAAAATAATAATTTTCTCAATAAAATAAAACCATAATCGCCTGAAGTATTTATTATGAAACGCGGAGACGAAATTTCATTGAAAAATGTTGAATAACTAGCAAATGAAACCGTTTTTTCCGTAGAAGTACTCACTAAAAATGAAGCTTTGTGTTTTTGAACGCGATTTTATTTTATCGTGTCGTTTAAGTTTAGTCAATCGTGTTCTGATTCCCATAGCTTACATACTAACTAGAATCCTAAACTTATTCTTTTTACCAGAAAAATCTGTACATTCAAAACAAGGTTTTTGGGACCCACTTCACCTTAAAACTTTCTTATGGGAATTTATTCTACAACCTACATGGAAAACAAAGGTGGAAAACATTCTAAATTTTATGTTTAAAGACATCATCAAGACTTGACAGTTTTTCAATCTAAAAACTTATAGTGAAAATAATACACTTATAAAAACATAGTAGTGAAAAGTTTTTATGAATGATATTTGCATTATTTTATAAAATTAAATGCATTGCAACATTAGAACAGCTATTAAGATTTTGATGACCCTGTAAGATCAACATCATCCATACTTATCCATAATGCAAATGTGACTGTGAGCAAATTTAATAGCAAATTTTGTAAGTAATTGGTTTCTGTGGTAAATCGGAGGATTTAATTCATTTTCCTCTGCGGTGACCAGCTGAGTTGGAGGAGAGTGAGGAGCATTGTCTGTTGTAAATAATTGATTGTGATTATGATTATGTGATCTGTAAGTGTATCTGTTCATATCTATAGTAGGTTTGTAGAGGTAGTGTCGCTATGAACACCTACTTGGCGTAGGTGTTTGCGAAAGAGCTAGTCTGACTTATAGGGTTTCACTTTGGCAACTACAACTGTGAAGTCTGAATAAAGAGAAGCAACCACTAATGATTATAAATTTTTGTTTACAGTACGACGCTAGATCGTCATCTCACCTGATTTTAAAGTTATGATAAGGCTGAAAGTGGAAGCGCACTTCAACCGGAATCCTCAACTAACTGTAACTGAATTTGATTATCATCAATTGGCCACATTCACCCCAATAGCTAACTAAAGTATATTACTTTATAAAAGGATACAATCATAAATACTCCTCCAAACATAAACATAACTACGAAATCTGCCGTTCTTCCTCTGAAAGAACCCTCTTCAAGCATCCTACAGTATCTATATGTAAATATCATGTTGAAGAAAAAGTTGAATCCAAGGTTTCCAAAAAACAGGAAAGTTGTAAGGAGCCTCCATAGTTGAAACTTCTTTAGTATCAGAATTGGGTTGAAGTAAAGTTGAAATGGTGATACTAAATCTAGTTGCTGAAACAGAAACAGATAGGTAGGACATTAGGTTTGTGGGAAACAAGTAGAACTTGAAACTAAACATATACGAGGGTAGAAAAATAATAAGGCAAGAAACAATGGAATAAATAGTGCCATCTGTTTCTATGAGTCTGTCAATAGCTACAGCACTAGAGATTTAATACCATTACGGGTTCAACTGCATTGAAAAATCAGAGAACCCATTCAGCCTCAAAACATAGTGAATAGGGTAGATATTGCATTGTAAAGTTATGTGTCGTGTTTCACATCATCCCTATCCAAATAAACCAGCAAGATTTAATTTGATTCGGATTTTCCATTTCGATTTAGAACGACATATATGTTTGTATGGGAGAGCGGCCTTCTATTATAACTTCTACCATCTACTTCCTCTGGGCTTACTATGTATACAAACCAGTAACAAATACTTACCACAGCCAAGGTAGTGACAACACAAGCTGTCGTGTAAGCCCTGGTTACGGGCGGTATTAGCATATACTCTTGCAATATAGTCTGATAAGCCATTGCAGCTAGTTGAGCAGTATTTGTAGCGTATTGGCGTCAAGGCAAAAATAAATCAACAGATTATCGCTTCAACACAAGTCAACATGATTGGGCCACATCAGACTTTAACGATACGCCAACGGATATAGGAATTTGGTATAAACGGTCTTTGCAATGAACTGCAAACAAACAAAATTATTTATCTTCACACATCTAGAAGTTATTATACGTTACAGACGGCAAATTATCAAATTTACCAAAAATTATAAAAATCCAGAATCACACAATCACAACAATAGATACAATGTGACCAGATTTGAATTGACAAAATATACAGTGACATAGGGTGAAAACTTACCAAAATCTACTAATAATAAGCTGGATTCTACTTATGGTCTACTATAAAATTACGTATTCACATATGTATAATTACATGGGTGTTAATTTCTTTTTTTTTTAATCATTAGCAATGAGTTATCAATTCATCACAATTACACAAATTAAACATCAGAGGTTCATTACAATAATACAAATCAAATAAGATTAACTTCAGGGATATCCTGAAGTTACAACCACTTAGGAATCTTCATTCATATTATACAGATTTTTAGCTTCTATTAATTTCAGCATACTTTTTTCTGGGAAACAAAATGCAACCACCTTTAATTTGCCATAGACCTTCTTCACACCAGAAGGTGTGACGCGATAACCTTGAATGTATTTACGTTTAATGACACAGTCAAACCACAACAAGAAAAGTGAAGCTAAGATAATTAATAAACAACAGAACAATTATTTTCTAACGGGGGGAAGCCCCTGCTAGGTTTTGAGTGTTTGCTTTTTGTGTACGTGTATTTAGAAAGAGGTACTCTAATTATGATTCACAGATAAACGCATGAATGATTCATGAATTTCCTATATATTAATAGACTTGAGGAGAGGGTGTCGACTTCTTTCGAAAAAATACTAAATATCCCAAAAAATGGTAAATTCTACCAAAATATAATGATATTTTTATCCCAACTAGTAGCTGTTGAGTTTCTCAAAATCTACCGAAAAAGTAGAAATCTACTGAGTTTGGTCACACTAATAGGTAGGTAAACAAACACAAATAGTGAGTTGGGCGGGTAGGGTTTTCAATGTTGACTTTGACAGTTAATGATTTCTTGATTCGTGAACTACTAAGTACCAACTATAAGTCCTCACCCGCAGCTAAATTGTATATAGCTACAGACAATACGACCCCCTTCTCCTGCCTAGTGAAAACTCTATACCCCTGTTTCGAGAACTACGGGCATCACCTCCGGGTCATTTTAAATAATAATAATAATAATTTATTTATTGTCTCTCACACAAACAGGTCCTTAATAGTAATAACAACAATTATATAAAAATATATTTATTCAATAAAAAGTACAATTAAACTAACTACAAAGGTACAGATGTACAGTACAGTACAAAGGAATCAGTCAGATTACCAAGGACCGTTACAAACGGCCTATAGGTAACTCAACTGTTCCAGACCAGTACCAGACGGTAGCGTGCCCAAGACACTGCATTGTCACGCTGAATAGCTATGCTAATTCGCTGGCCTAAATAAGAGTCAGCCCTTGGGTCACGTGTCGCCTCAATCAAAAGCCCCGCAAGATTTTTGAAAACCCGGAGGGCACCGGCTCAAATAGGTAAGCTCTGTCGAGACCACTATATTTGCGCCTTTTGTAATCCTCGGCCGAATCTGCCGTCGCACCAGCCCTTACTGATGTCCCAGTCAGATGAGATGGCGCTAGGGTGTCGACGCAGGTAGCGTCCCACACCAAAGGCCTACCCATTTCCCAATTATATAAAATAAATTAAATTGTTACACATTAAGACATAAGCGACGATGACGGAGTCTTCCAGTGTTTGCTTTGTATTATGAGCCAGGATTTAGTGCCTTTACCCGCAGCTCATTTAAGTTTGGTTTGAGAGGAGCACAGATGTTAACTATGTACTTTATTTGACATGAGGCTATGAGCATCGATTGATCATGAGATAGTCTCTGTGGTTTCTTTAGAGTAGCCCACTTCTTTGTTTGTTGTACGATTGCTCGACCATAGAATACTATTACTCATATTTCACATAATTTTCAAGCTATGATGGTATATGGCTGGAGGCGCACTTCACTTCACCCGTAATCCTCAACAAACTGAGAGGAACTGGCTATCTTACCTCTAAAATTTAAACAATTTAAGAAATGTTGTTAAGGCGACAGACCTAGGTAAGGTGGTGGTAGTTAGCCGCCAGGCGGACTTAAACAAAGTCCTATCAAAAACCAAACCAAGCACAATATTGTACTCCCCCTGGGTACTGAGACCTCTGGATCTGACACCGGTATGCAAATTGCTATACCAGAGGCAGTTACTTGAGTGTGTGTGTGTTTGTGTGTACATAAGGTGGTACTGAGCAGTAGGTAGGTAAAAAAAATGCCTAGTTTATTCAGTTCTTGATAAGCTTGATATAATTACTTTCTGGGACACCCTGTTCCACAAAAAGAGGTTCCAGGTAACTATAAGACACCGGTAGAAAGACCTGAACAGATCACCATGGCTCAGACAGATGATGTTAAGTGAATGTAGGATTACAAATGTGCATTTATTTAATTTTTACATTCCCACAAGCTTAAAATTTCACTATACAGTAGGTATTGACAAGGTAAATATAACTTTCAAATAAATTATCTAATTAAATTACTGGACAGGACTAACATACAAAGACAGAGGCCAAATCATCATAGTCATAAGTCCTTTTCAGGAATAAATCAACCAATGAAACTCCATTTAGGCTGTACAACCCAGTATTAATAGGTATTGCAGTCAGATTGACACAGGTACTCTTTCCAGGTTCTATTGGAGTCAGTTTCCGGTTTGAAATCCCACACCAAAGCAAACTGGCATCCTGTATTGACCTTAGCTTTAAGATCAAATCCAAAGTTCTTTCACTGGCATTCACAATTTTGCAAGTAAAATTAAATGGTTCATCAACAAGAACCTTGCCAGGTAAATTATCAAATGTGACTCTGATGTCCCCATATTCAGGAGTCTTTCTCTGCAGTTGACTTGTCTGTAAGCGCCCCTTTTCACCTAGATTAGACCTCCATACAATATCCAACTTTCCTATATTTTTGGCAGCTGCTAAAAGTTTGATCTCTTTAGATATATTTTCCTTAGGTGAAAGACAGTACAAATACTGACAGCTTTCTTGGGATTGAAGCAGTGTGACTTCGCCAAATACAGAGGTGCCATCTTCTATCTCATTAAGAGACTTAACATGGAACTGGTTGGAGCTTTCAAGAGATACTTGTTCAAGTATTATTGCTCCTGTAGTTATGTTTTGTACCTGAGCTTCAAGATACACATCATCCGATTCAGCATTATAGAATTTGGTTTTGACATCTAAGGGCTTCAGAACTTCAAACTTGAAGAACTTTCTGAATGAGGCCAGAGTGCTATAAACAGACATGTAGGTGACTTCACAAACTAGGATGTGAGTTCCTAAATCTTTGACTTCATGATGAATAACATCACTCAATGTCTCATCAACATCTAGCATGGTTGGGTTTTGGCTCTGCTGTGTTGTCAGCACATTTCTTTGGGAGTTTGTCTGTAGGTCAGCTTTGATTGAGACACTTTGAACGGGTTGATTGGTTTCATTGTGGACACAGACATAGCAGGAGAATGTTTCTCCAAGGTAAATATTGCCAAAACTTTGTGGTAACAATAGGAACTGCCCTGCAGCAAGTGTTTCCATTTGAGTTACTGAAGTAGCATCGTCTTTCAGAAAATTGTTGAGAATATTTCCTGGCAAGTCTTTGGAATCACAAGTAACAATTTTCGGACTTATTAGAGCCGGTTTAGTCAGTCTCATGACTTTCAAAGCCACCAGATGCTCCACAACTTCTTTAGAATCCATTTCAATCTGTTAAAAGTTGATGTTGTCCTTCAACTTGAGGAAAGAAGGATTAAGACTACCTACTGTTTTACTTATTGGACGGAGAATAAAATAAACAAGGAATACAGAATACTCCAAGTGTCCAATCCAGATTGGTAGTCAAGCAAGGCGGAAGGAACTAGACGTAGGTCGTGGAGTAAAGATTGGTTGGTGTTTTTAATTTTCCATTCCACTATTTTTTCTTGAATAAATAAACACAGCAAACAGCAATAAACTCCTATATTGCTTTAATAAACGAAAGAGTAAGTAAAGTAATCCTTATTTTAAGCAGTCAAATCGAAAATACGAAATCCATTCCAATCCAAAGTTATAAGAGAGTAATCTGTGACCTGTGTCTGTATTGAAGACACTTGCGAGTTGCGAACTTGCGAAGCATTCAACATCATTTTGTCGATAATTTTGTTCATTTTTTTATAAATTCATACAAAACTTCAATAAAATCAGGTGTATAGATTTGTTACTGTTATTCTGAAGATATGTCAGTAGTGCCAAACCGTACAATAGCAGCAAGAATAACACAAATAGACGGCATTTTCTCAATTTTAAATAGGTCGCTTTCACAATATTGTCGTCTCGGCCGGTATAGTAGGCCGGTAAATAGAGTCAAAAACGCCTGAGCACGAAGTATATGACCATAAAGCATCGTTATTGCATGCAAGTTGAATACTTTGTATCTTTTTAAAACGTTCATGATTGGAACATACAGTAATTTTAAAACGAAATAAAAAAAAAATGATTTTATTTCAGTCTGCCTGCGACCTTATGTTACTATATTTTCACTCAAAAGGGTTTTCAAGCCAAGGGTATCGATATGATCCATGAGTTAGGTACTTTTGGGGTGTCATGCAAGGGGTTTGAACGAACCGATTCTTAACATTTGCTTAGGTCATCTGAATTTTTCTTCGTTCCCATAATTGCGTAGATATTTCCCAGAATCCCGTATTATTGCGCCTTAACGCCACTCTTAAACAGGGTGTCGTAGACGTCGTGGTGTCGTTGGTTTTACAACAAAAAAAGATCAAAATAAGTTATTTAAAAAAAAAAACGACTTTACCACGAATAACTTGAAAAAAACTCTAAAGGTAAGGTCATATCATTTGAAGGCGGTGCCATACAATAAATATGTTTGCTAGGCAATTCGGCAACAACATCAATTTAGATGAACTTACCCTTAGAGTAATTTTAAAGATGGAAAGAATGAACTGAGGAACTGGCTATCATACCTCTGAATGCCGGAACACAACAATTTTAGAATTGTTATTATGGCGACAGAATTAGGTAAGATGGTGGTAGCTAGCCAGGCGGACTTAAACAAAGTCCTACCACCAACCAAACCAAGCACAATATATTGTACTCCCCATGGGGATCGAACCCGGGACCTCTGGATCTGAAATCGGTGGGTTGAACCACTAGACCACAGAGGCGGTTAAAACAACGATTTTGAGAAAAAAAGATATGAGAAAATCTAAAAGAAAACAACAAGAGAGAGACAGAGCCTCGAACACACAGCTGTATAGTATTAGTAAGAGATTGAGAAATGTTGTGTTACCTTCTTATTGTTTAATAATAAAAGATATAAATGGTAATACGTATAACTCATTTGAAAACAAGTAAAGATGTGACCTAAGACGGAGTTTTAGATTTAAACGCTCGTTTAAAAATTTGAGGCGAACTACTAGTGAAAATGTTATGAGGCCCAAAGAGTGCCAACGAGACCCTATTACTAAGATCAAAAGGTCTACATTTTGAACCTGCTCAAATAAAATAAAATGTTATGGAACTATGTAGGCAAGTGGCTGTGTGTCTAATTTCCAATCAAGAGGTTGTGAGTTCAAACCCGGTCTAACACTAAATGAATCAAGAAGTTCTGTAGTGTTTGGATGAGAAAACTATTTAAATTTTAATTATGTGTTAAAAAAAGTAAATCGATGTAAGCATAGATAGACCCTCTTCAATGAATTCTGCAAAAAATCTTATTTATATATTCACATCAGATAACATGCTATTTGAAAATAATGACAATCTACGAAAAGAGACAAATGCAAAATTTAAACATCACAAGCGTTATTTTTTATTTGGATAAATCGTTAAAAAAAAATATATCTATGATTTTATTACATACGTCAAAGAGAATTAATTGTGCTAGTATTCCGACAGTCGTAACTAGCAAAATTATTTGGTGGCCAAATCAACAGATTGTTGAGTGAATGTGTTACTTACAGCCCGATGAAACGTCCTTACATCGATCGGCCAATTAGTAGTACTTAGTCTATTTTACTTTACTTACGTTAAAATACAAAATTAATACAAAATAAAAATTAATGGTAAAACTATTAATTTTGTACGTTTTGGCTCAAATATAACCATGTAGAATTTATCGCTATTTTAAAATATCTATTAGGGATTTATCACCATGTGATATGTTTTGGGGGCGCGTCGGCTCATGTTGCTCAGCGCTGCTGATGCGTGGCGCGCACGGCCTTGCACATGTCAGCGCTAGCGCGTTTCATATCAATCTATACATTTTAACCTGTCGGCGCTGATGGTACGCGTGACAGGAAAATCAGCTTTACTCTACTGAATTTTGATATTTCTTCACTGCATTCATAAAAAGTCAGTCAAGTAGAGACGCGAAAAAACTGCGAGTTAAATACAGGAAGTATAAAAGTGTGGTGTTTGTAAATTTTTATTTGATTATATCTAAAATATTGCAAGACAATGGAATTACAAGATGTTACAATATCATATACATAGCTAAACAAAATAAAAATATATCAAATATTAACAAGAAAAAACCGAACTGGACAGAAAAACTTAATATTTACACCATTATCAACGAATTATATTCTATTTTTTGAATCATATAAGTACCTTAGTAAATTAGTTTACAAAATTATTATTACTGAAAATTTAACAAGGCTGTACAGTTCACAGTAGCATAAGATAATCCTTTGGATTTTAGGTATGCTCTTTGTGCCAACCTTCCTAGGAATATCAGCGGTAGGCTTATTTTATCACGAACGAAAGAAATAAGAGCAGGTAGGTATTCGTCGACTGAGACGAACTTGTTTTATGAAACGTAAAATTAGCTATTTGCAAAACCCCTAACTTATTCAGCGATGTATATTTCCGTTACTTTCTACACACTATCGTTTTTCTGACTGGCTGTACCTACATCTAAAATCTGAATACAACATATTTCTAATCAGATGAAACACTCGGTTCCAAGGTCAATCTCCTTTCAAGGGACATAAGTATGCCCAGCCTGTTTTGCTCATCAAGCATCCATCACATTACACATGAATACCTCTAAGGTTGTAAGGATTGATAGCCAAGCCATAGCCGCGGTCATATTCATACTCTTTGCATGCGTTAGCATTTTTCAGTTTGTGCACTTTTCTTTTCATTGCAAAGAAAAAGTTGAAGTTGATTGAGTTGTTTGAAAATCTGGTTAAATAAAATTGTGATTTTTGATTTTGTTCGAAACCCTGCGATAATTATCGTACAAGTACGATAATTTCAGTCCAACGTACGATAATTTCAAGACAACGAACAATGTACGATGGTACACTACTATCTATCGTACGCAGATTGTACGATAATTTCCACTATGAATATAAAGAGGCACAATTTGAGTATTGAACTGACAGCAAAATAACAAATACATTTGTTTTCTGCTGGTTGTGCCATATATTGGCTTATTTCTTTCTAAGGAACATATACATGCCGCTTCATGTCTCGATCATTTAATTGGTTGCTAATAATTGTTTTTTGTTGTTATTTGACCGTAACAATATTAACATGGGGTTAGTAGCGGCATTCAAAATTCAAAAGAAATCTTTTTCAAGGATGCACATTCTGAGGCGCCAAAAATGTGATTAAACCGAGTGATTATATTTCTATACCAACTAGAAAGTATATCGATAGATATACATACTAGTTGATATGGAAATATAACCGTGTTTGATATATCACGTTAGTTCATCGGTCGTATAATATGATTATCACATTTTTTTTTCAATCCGTAAGCCTGTAGAATGTAAAATAAATTCTTCGTGTAACAACGATGATTTACACACGATACCTTCGAGAAAAATTGCGCGCGTGGAAAAAGTGGAAGTTTTTTTTTTACATTACATATGATTTTTAATGTAGGTATTATAGTCACTACCCTGATGGTACCACAATTTTGATACAAATATGTACAAAAACGATAATTTTATGACCCTGGTACGATAGCTGCCTGGCTTCAAGTTGTGAACACTGATTTAAACTGAAATAAAGTGACAGGCCCGGTCAAGTCTGAACTAACCATGAGCCTATTTTACGTTCATGGAACTAACATAACCCTTACGCGTATTTAACTGGGCATAAAACGCAGGCAACGTTTGTCAATGTGCCAAACGTCAAAACGATTGACAAAAAGTCAATCAAATGGAATCTATTTATTATTTTTATGATATCGCATTAATTTTAATGCAAGTAAAAAGTGAAACAAGGAGAAAATTTTGCAAATGTGGTCGTTTACATAGTACTTCGACTGAAATTACTAGTACAACTGTACACCAACTTCTGACCACCCAAGCTGCTGCTGCTTCTGGATCACTCTCTCTAAAATTGCTAAACCCCTTGCAACGTGTGTTCTTTTCCCGGAGGAATGTTTCTGGTAAAATGAAAGACGAACATACTACCTACACTCTATGAAATAGATGTGTTAGTTACCTATTTGTAGTACTAAATAAGTAATAATATGTCGGTAGGTTCAAAAAAATTATATACCTACCTATGTTATTAATATTTGAAACTATTTGTAGTAATAAATATTTGATGTACAATCATATAGATTTTTGTAATTCAGCTCCTAAGCTACCTTTAAATCTAAATACATTCATTTTTTTATGCGTAGAAAAAACGAGACAAAAGTTAACACTGGCGGGATAAGTGGGCAGGTACTCTTAGGTCTAGATGCCTACTTTGGGATATATTTTAGCGCCGTCTATCGTTGACCCAAGCAGGCTCATAGCCGTCAGGTTTCATTGTTCCGAGTTTCCATTCTTTGGCTTTAGACAGTAATTTTTTTCTATGTGACAGTGAGTGAGTTTAGTTGAGTGAGCTATATAGGTAGTAGATTCAATGGTTAAAGCAGTAGTATTTAGGATATTAGTGTTCTGTGAGTAGTATTGTTCTGTGGGTTAAAGTCAAGTGAGAGGTGAGAGAAGACTTATAATTTTGCTTGATGAGAGAAATTAAAAGAAAGGAAATTAAGAAAGGAAGTTTTGCGATTGATGATTAAAAATATACCGAATAAACAATGGTTTTAACAAAAGAATTCAGAATATGCATGCCCATGACAGTGGAAGAGGTATGTAAATAATAGTGCTCACCTATGTAGCCATCAATATTTGTAAAACTATGAGTTTGTGTAATAATAACTAGTACCTTGCTATGTTTATAATTTTCCTGATAGTATTATTCAATTAGCACGTACGGTTACTGTTCGTTAGATATAGGTATTCAGTCCATAGGGATTAAGGATGGATGTATAATGTAGGGAAGTACCTACGTTTTTAAACCTTGTAATTTATTTAAACACATCAAAATAAGTTAAGAGCCATTTGTGACCTATATTTAGACATATATCCCTTAGAACACTAAATAGGTAAAAAGTAATATTTACATTTGTTTTTTTTTTGTTACAGTACCGTATAGGTCAGTTATATATGATTGCTAGGCATAGTTTTGAGCAGTCCAGCAATGGTGAAGGTGTGGAGGTGGTAGTTAATGAAAAAGTCTCAGATGAAGTAAACGGAGATGGACAGTTCACTGAGAAAAGGATCCATTTGTCCAGGTAAATTATGACACATGTTGTCTACTCTTTATTTTGCATGACTGGGAAGCGCTTGCGCCTCAATGGTCTAATGGCCCACCAAGGACTTCCCAGTTGACCCATGACAAGCCTCATAGCTCAGTTGGTAGTAACTCTGCCTTTGGCGCTGTAGGCTGTGGGTTCCATTCCCACCCAGGACAAACATTTGTGTGATGAATATAGTGTTCTGTGTTTGGGTGCTGTATCACATAGTATGTATGTATTTACAAAAAGTATTTTATCCGTAATCTAGTTCCCATATTACGAGCTATGCTTAGTTTGGGGCTAGATGGCGCTGTGTAAAATGAATGTCCTGTAATATTTATTTATTATTTATTAGCTATTGTAATGGATCATGGAAAAAAAAAAACTAGCCCGAGGTTCTTGCCTTTCTCCTTGTGTGCTGGTCGCGATTCCGAACAGGCGGTAGATTTGACGTTTCAAAGTGATCCTAAAAATCCTACTGAATATATTACTGAATATTTGACTTTTGACTTTTGAAACATAACATTGTATAATTACTCTGAAGGTATAATGTCACAGTTCATTTCCTTGAAATAATAATAGCATAAACTATTTCATTTCAGCCATTTACCCTATTGGCTCCAGTCCGTCACACCAAGGATATTCTACATAACAGAAAAAGCTTGGAATTATTACCCATACACTATAACAGGTAAGTCATTAATACAAACTTTCCCTCTGTATGATACTAGCATGTTATTTCATTACCTACTAACATTTGGCTTATTTCTTTCATGTTTTGGCGTTTGCAGAATACACAGTAAGTGTGAACATTTCTGGCCTTGGTCTAATAAATAAGCTAAGTGTCGAAATCCAAAGTTAAACTAATTTGGATTAGAAAAAACTTTTTTTTCTATATGAATAAAATCCCTTTAAACTGTTACAGTAGATTACACCCATATTCCAGATATCAGGATTCCAATTAAAGTCATTTAATCTGCTCAAGCTTAAGTAAAGTCCTGGAGTACCTGAGAAGACGACAACTCATTAATAAATATGTTAAAGACAAGTGCCTATTGAGATGGAGCTGTGTGGATTTTTTTTTTGTATAATTTACTGATTTATCATTTTTATTTATTTTCAGTGTTCATTTATCCCGAAATTTGCTATATCCATCCAAACAAGATATGAAGACAATAATGGAACTACAGAAAACGTAAGCAATGAGATGACCACTTTCACACACTCAAATATAAACCCACAAACTAAATCATACTACAAAATGTATGCAATATATTTATGTGCAATATCCATTTAGTTGTTACCCATATCCTGTTACAATTGATTAATTATTATAACTGTTACTACTGTTAGCTTTTAAATTATCAACTGTTTTTAATTATTCTGGTGTACACTAAAGAATTTTCATTCATGTGTGCAACAAATATACTTTTTTTTTTTGTTGAGTTGGTGCTAGAAAATACACGATTTTATCTTGCTTTGTTGTTGTTGAAGTAATAATAATGTGTTACAGTGCCTGGGCCTCACTGCTGAGGAGCTAGAACATCGTGAAGTGGACTTTATAGACATCGCTTACGATGAGATAAAGCCGCATCATTACAAAGAAGCAGAGGACCCAAAGTTCTTCAAATCCGAAAAGACCAGTCGCGGACCTCTTGTGGAAGGCTGGAGAGACTCTCAGAAGCCGATCATGTGCTGCTACAAGGCTGTCAGCGCCAAGTTTGAAGTGTGGGGGCTTCAGACCAAAGTCGAGGAGTATGCACAAAGTGTAAGTATAACTTTGTCTTTTTTTTGGCCCAGTTGGTCCCTACATCAACATAATCGTATACGTGAGTAAAACCCGTATTTTAAAATGTATAGTACTCACGCTAGTTTTGAAAGTGATATAACGTCTTCCTAGTTTCCATAATACAGTTTTGGTTTGGGGCTAGCTGTGAAATTACTAAAAAAACTTTTATCACCTTCTGATTGAATTCTTATTGGCATAAGATGGTTTACAGAGGCATCTCAGGACCTGGTGACCTGCATACTAGGATGAACAGAATTCATTCTAGTATGCAGGTCACCAGGCTCTGGATTATGACTCCAGTATGTCAAACCTACATGATTCGAGATGTAACAAATACTTTTGCAATAATTATGGTTGAGATCCCTATACTCCATACTCCACACAATTTCCATCAGACAAGATGGCTGGATAAATGCTTGGTTCAATATGACAAACATAATTTATATAATAAGGCATCAAACTTATAAAATAACACCTGTTAATCGGGTTTTGAAAATGTTTAATTGTTCGTCAGGCAATTCGCGAGATATTGCTGCTTGGCCACCGACAAGCGTTTGCCTGGATGGACGCCTGGTTCAATATGACTATTGAAGATGTCAGGGACTACGAACGAGACATGCAAGCCAAAACGAATGATAAGGTGAGAAATATAAAATTTGTTGTCATGGTTAAATTAGAAAACAAAACATGTAAATGTAAAAAGACTCCCGTTTTCGCACGTAGACTCCCAAGTGCTCCATTGTGCGTGAGAAATGTCTGGGTAAAGCAGTACAGCCTAACTCCTACCAGAAGCGCAGAATATTCGTGGGGTCTTCGCAGACTTCACGGAGTGACCTCGGGTTCTTGAGGATCTCCTTGCGTTGTGTTGTTACTCCCACACATTCCAGGACTATGTGGGCAGCTGTTTTTTTTTATACTACTAGGAGACGGGTCAAGCAAGTAGCGCACCTGGTGTTAAGTGCATCTCTTGCCAATGACAAAGCCTTACTGCATAGGTCACATCCTCTTTGGTTAAAAAAACTAAACATGAAACTTATTCAAAACCACTTGTATATTATTTCACACATATTTTTTTACATACAAATCCTAAATGAGTGCCACCCACAGTGTTACCAACTTTATAAGTACCTACTGTTGTATTTTAACATTTATATTGTGGCTGTTTGAAATTACTCAAATTATTTGAGTAACATACATTTAGAAATTCACGAATTAACCTATTTTTATTATGTTTGATAAAGAATTCATAAAACACTTTTCTTAATTTCAGTTGAAAGAAACGATAGAGAATGCGGAGAATAAACAAGATGGCGACAACAATAAACAAGATGGCGACAACGCACCGGACTCTGTGCCCCAAACACCAAAGAGTCGCAAGTCTTCCGTGCCGAGCTCTCCAAAGAGTCCCAAAACCCCCAAAAGTGGGGCCACCACTCCCACCGAAGGGCGCTCGTGGTTCAACTGGTCTTGAATTTAGAACATATTCGTAAGTTATTCATACCATAATAACCTATAAGTTGAATATGAAACTATCGAACATTTGTTTATTCCATTTCCGATATACCTAGATAGTTTGTGCTCTACGAACCGCAATGTATCAGTAAAGACATTTAATTCAACAAAATTTATGTGAAATATATTTGGCCTTGAATTATGACAATTCGTCGAAAAAGTTCGAATGTCTAACACTCTAAAGTTTCATCATACCAAAGAGTTTAGCCCTTAATAATAATACTTATAGATCAATTTTATTTCTCTCGTATGGGCTGTGGTTCACACAGGCCTGGTGTCCCACTTTAAGAGCCACCAAATTAAAGATCAATGACCTCTGACAGTACGCCTTGACCCACTAAAAGTCACTCAGATTTTTGTGGAACTAACAGAATTATTCTGTCAAATATCTATTGACAAAGTTAGCTTAAAAACCCTTTTTTGTGTAACGGGCATATTTTATTATACTTTGTGGGTATAACTACGATAAAAGTATAATTACTATGGTATTGAAGTGTACGCAAGCTTTTATCTAACATGGCCTAAAATGTGACGAATCCTAAATAATAAAATTGTATGTGTGCAATAATATTCGTTGTGCTATATTTAATTAGTGAATTAAGATTGTTATTCAAAAGATTAAGTATTTATTGTTAAAATTCGATATTTATGTTTCTGTAACTTTGATGAGGTTTAAGCTACTCGTTACTAGATTCCTAAAGCTTTTCAAAACTCTCTTATCTCACGTTTGATATTAATGTTACGACTTTTTCGTACTTATGTGAAGATGTAAATGTAATGTGAATCGAATTTCGTAGTGTTAGACGTATGACCAAAGTATATATAAGGCGTACGAGTATTGTCTAAGCTTTCCTGCTACTCTCTAAGGCTAGATTAGATTAGATATGTCTCGATGTTTCTGTGCACGTATATCAGACAGAAAATTTGATAATTTTTTTGACCATAGCGTAGAATGAAAGGTTCTGGTAATAGTTGATGGCCGTACAAATAAAAAATAATAAATACAAATCTGTATTGCTTAAAAAAGTCTCTAAAGTAATATTAGATGGTCAAATTACTTTGGACCATTACATAATCGCGTCCAGATACAAGGTTGGGAGGGAAACTGCTTATTTATATAGCCTTAAGTACATTGAAGTACCGCAACCGCTTTCTACTGTATGAGTAGTATACATATAAAGCAAGCGTCACAAGTTTTTAGGGTTCCGTACCTAAAGGGTGCCAACGGGACCCTATTACTAAGCCACCACTAGCCATCCGTCCGTCTGTTTGTCAGTGTGCGGTATATAAAAAAGGTACTTGAATTTTTCGCAAAGTGTGTGAAATATTGCCGTATAACAAATAATTAAGAAAGGGATACAAGAGACGTGATTTTTGCCTTGAAATGTGTTTCGCAACCCAGGGTGTGCGTGTCCATTTTCTGCCGGTTTATTTTTACCTCACATGACGGTACTCCAACAAAATATCGCTGAGACCAATGAGCCATCGACTATTTACTCCTAGTGTCTATGCGAGGTATGGGTGACTGGTGTCAAACGGAT
Source organism: Venusia cambrica (assembly GCA_951394065.1). NCBI lineage: Eukaryota > Metazoa > Arthropoda > Insecta > Lepidoptera > Geometridae > Venusia > Venusia cambrica. The sequence continues at coordinate 1,638,989 of OX596056.1, forward strand.
TAAATAGAGTATTTCCTTGTGAAACGGCTCCTTTGGGGAAGTACTACCACCATACCTATTTCAGCCACCAAGCAGCTTTGCTGTGTTTCGGTTTGAAGGGTATGGTTACCGGTGAAATTAAGTGCACACGGGGCTTAACACTTATGGCTCAAGTAGACGGGCGCAATGCAATGCAGCGTAGGTCACGTTCAAATCAGGTGGGGTGCTGCTTGATCCGTCTCTATGTATTAATATAATAAAAAAAAATATTTATATTTTGGAAGTAAAACGGTACAACCCTACATAACCCCAGGCAATGACTGTAGTATATGTTTTTTTTATTTATATTTTGAAATTAACGACAAACTTACCCGTACTCCGTATTCTTCTTATTTATTTCGGATATACTGTCCCACTATTAACAAGCCTCATAGCTCAGTTGGTAGAAACTCTGCCTTTTGTGTAGGTTATGGGTTCGATTCCCACCCAGGACAAACATTTGTGTGATGAATATAGATGTTTGCTCTGTGTTTGGGTGTTGTATTGTATGATAAGTATGTATTTAAAAAAAAAAAAAGGCAAGTATTCTATTCGTAATCTTGTTCCTATATTACAAGCTATACTTAGTTTGGGGCTAGATGGCGCTGTGTGAAATTAATGTTCTGTAATATTTATTATTACTATACTCATGTGTATGAGATACCTATTTGGGTTAATTTAACTGCGCATTTACAACTTGCATTATTCCATAAAACGGAACTTCTTTTTTTTTTATTTAAGTTGTGTACCTATAGTTAGTACTGATGTTTACTCATAATGGTATTGTACCCTTGTACCCAGGACAAACATTTATATGATGAATATAGATGTTTGTTCTGTGTTTGGTTGTTGTATTGTAAAATAAGTATGTATCGACAAAAATAATGGAATGTATTTCTATCCGTAATCTAGTTTCGATATTGCAAGGTCTCCTTAGTTAGGGACTAGATGGAACAACGCTGTGTGAAATTAATGTCTCGTTAAATTCGTTTGATATTTTGTTAGGTAATTTATAAAATGGCTATGCTTGTGAATATTAGGTTAATTAGACAGTGTTGAACAAATGATTAGTGGAAATATACTAGAGTTGTGTAACGTGTTTGTTTAATTGAAAGCCGACAGAGCCGAGTAGTAATCTAAATACTGATAGCCAACGTACAGACCAGTATAGTATTTTCTCGCTTCCTTTTGCCACTTAGGATTTGGATAAATTATAATTTCTCGACATGAATGTCAAGACATTACACACGACAGAAGTTCTAATTTATTAAGGCTAAAATAAGAAAGAACGCAGAAAGGGTCATCACTGGAGTTTATTATTTGGTTTATCCATTGTATATGCGCGCCGACACTGGTGTAGACGCCGGGCAAGTCCGGCACCCCACAGCTCATACCGTAGCTGCTGATGGCGTGCACGAGGCCGTTGCACATTAAGGGAGATCCAGAATCACCCTGTAAAGAATCATTGTTAGAAACACAAGAACGGAATATTTTTAGCAGACGGGCAAAATGATTATATTTTTCATATTTTCATATTTTATTTATTCATAAACAATTATACAATCGTGTCTGAAAACTCTAAAACTAAAAACAAAAATGTACACAAATATGAATTAAACATAGATAGAAACATAGAATATACAATTAAATTAATTTATATTATTCATGCGTCATCATAACAATAATCTGACAGCTTGGTATCTGCAGCAATGCTCTGCATCTCTAGTCTTGGACAATACGGTGTCCCAATATATTTTCGTCTAGTAGTAAGGCGTTTTAACCTTTGCTCAGCCGTTTCGTAGCGATATGGGTTTTTAACAATATCACTTACAGTTACTAATATATACAGACTGGGAACCTTTAGAATATTAAGATTTTTAAAATGCTCTTTACATGATTCCTACTGAGGTATTCTAACTATAGTTCGAATTGCGCGTTTTTGCATTATGAAGGCCTTTTTCATATCGTAGGCGTAGCTCCCTCCCCAGAATTTAATGCTATATCTAATTTTTGATTCTATCAGGGCATAATATACTAATTTTAATTAGTTTATTGTATTATCCTGATTAGAACGTGTAATGCAAAAAAAAAGGATGATGATGGAACCGATGGTTTTAATGGTACGTATGCTTAATCTTAAAGGTTATTATATAAGGTTATATTGGGGAACCATTTTATTTAATTATCCATTTTTTATCATATTTTTTATTATACGATGGGGAAGCGCTTTGCCTTCATTCCACCTGTGTCCAGTTATCATAAGGCTGAAGGTGGGAGTGCACACCGCCCAGAATCCTCAACAGTCTGAGGAACTGGCTATCGTACCTTTAACTGGCGGAACACATCAATTTAAATTGCTATTATGGCGTCATGCTTAGGTAACCGCTTCTGTGATCTAGTGGTTTGACCCACAGGGGAGTACAATATTGAACGATCAAACCATGGAAGCTTGAGTTTGCCTGGCGCACCACCATCTAACCTAAGTATGTCGCCTTAATAACTATTCTAATGGTGTGTTGCGGAATTTAGAGGTGAGAGCCAGTTCCTCGGAATGTTGAGGTTTCCAGGTGAAGTGCGCTTCCAACTTCGGCTAATAAAAAGGTAAGATGGTTGTAGTGTAGCTAATCAGGCGGATTTCAAACTAGCCAAGCACAAATGTGAACTACCCGGGGATCGAAACCTGGACCTCTGGGTCTGAAACCGGTGGGTGAACCACTAGACCACAGAGTCGGCTAACCTAAGTAGGTAGATGTACAAGTAGTAGAGCCCCTTGTGATAGGGCTCGTCCGGGGAAGTACTACCACTATACCTATTTCAGCCGCCAAGCAACATTGCTGTATTCCGGTTTTAAGGGTATGGTTGCCGGTGAAATTACGGGCACGCGAGGCTTAACGCCGTTATGCCTCAAGTTGACGGGCGCAATGCAGTGCCGTGTAGGCTATGTTCCTTGTAAATTTGACCTACGCAGTAAGGCGTTGTTATAGGTAAGAGATGCACTTAACATCAGGTGGACTACTTGCTTGTTCCGTCTCCTAGTTGTATATAAAGAAACAAGATAGATGAATTATTCTGTAGAAGTGGGAATAATTCATCTCATCTTGTTTCTTCTACCTAAGCAGGTAGAAGAAGTACCTAAGCAGGTAGATGAGATACCTGACAAGCATCAACACCAGCGCCCAGAGCACACACCATGCCGCCTTCAGCCGCCGGCGCCACGAACCGCCCCAGTCTCTCCGTGCACTCGTCCAGGGAAACGATGCTGACCTGGCCCGCTAACAGGGAGGCCGAGGTTTCTTTCCCCTCAGGGTACGTGTATCCATAGCCGTAAAGTGTGCAAGCTCCTGAAAAACTACAAATACTTAGTTCAACTCTACTGTATGTAGGTTTGTTTATAAATGATTCGTCAGCGTCATCTTCAACGTATCGCAGCAGTGTCTACACTAAGGTAAAACTTGTGTCTTACAAGGTAGACTAGGTACTACTAGAAAATAAACTGTCATACAAAACCATCGGGGCGCTGCCCCAGAAACCACTGGATTGACGAACCGAGGCCGATCTGCGTGAACTTATCTCTACCAGCCGGTGTAAGACCGCGCAAAACCGAGAAGTTCGAAGAAACTTGTATCGGAGGCCAAAATCCGCTTCGGGTCGCTAAGCCAGAGGAGATAAGTAGAAATCTGTAGGGTATGCTCGGTTAATTTTATGCTTTTTCTCAGCATAATGACTCGCACACGCAAATTTTGTGTGGTAATTGTGAATCAAGGGTATCTATGAGATTACATTGCATTGTTTTATTTGCTTGGTACTACCATAATTAGGAAATAAGGTAGTATCAGGCCTGATACTACCTGTGTGGCCACACAAGGAGAACGGCAAGAACCTTGGGCTACTTAGTTATTTGTGATTTCACAGTCTTAAATTTACTAATTACCACGTTTTAAATAATAATTAAACAACATAAATATGTAAATTATATACCTAGATTCTAGGTGACAAGTCGGTAACAAGCAAGATAATATTTATTTATATGTACAATGGAAGCAGTCGGATTAAAGGACCGTTACAAACGGTCTATAGGTAACTCGAACTGTTCCAGACCAATCGGAAGCGTGTCCAAGAAACTGGATTCTTAAACAGTATCTCAGAAATGGAGGTGTCATTATGCTTTTCGGGGAGGTCTTTGTCCTGTTGGACTTTCTGACTGAGATGATAAAAGAAGGTCCTAGTGTAGTTTCTGATTACCTGACAATCCAAAAGACGACTTGGGTAGCATATTGTGTCTCAGCCAAGCGGTGTCCTTGAAATCGTGAATAATACGAAGCAAGGCTATGTCGTGTGCTCTCGATATCCTGCAAGAACAAATATCATCATTTTAGTGTTCTCATTAAAAAACTAACTTAGGTGAACCAAATGAGAGGGATGGCGCTATGCAACTTGCACTTAGCTGAGTGAAACGGGTGAGCGGGATTGAATTACAAAGACAACTTATATGAATACCACCAAAGAGTATCTAAAACTGTGTTTGGTTTGGTTGGTGGTAGGACTTTGTTTCTGTCTCCGCCTGGCTAGCTACCACAATCTTACTTGAGTCTGTCCATCGTTCATCTCATCATCTGTTCATCTCGTGAGTAATAGTATTCTATGAGTCTGTCGCCATAGCAACAATAATAAATTGCTGTGTTTTAAGCATTCAGAGGTAAGACACAAGCTTCCCCGTCGTACACAATTACTAAGAGTCGCCGCTAAATTTTAATTGCGTAAAAATAAATCTGCAGATTTTAAAAACACCGATAATCATCGTTGTTTTAAATACCTATTTTATATAGTGATGTTTTCAAAGGGAGTCACTTAAGGGTAGGTGCGATCTTCTTCCTAGTGGTCTATCCCGGGCGGTATCGCTGGCTTTTGCTAGCGGTTACAGCGGAATGATCACAACACTGGTGGTAACCTGGCTATCTGGCCAGCGTCCATCCTGCCGAAGTACGGCACCAAACGGTTTGCTTTTCCGTCGGTGCGTGGGAGAGTCAGTGCTTTCTGGGACAGCTCGCTCCATCGTGGACCTCATCCTTGTTATGGTCTAGAGCTAAGTAAAGCTAAGGTTAGCTCTTTAGTGTATTTTGAACAAACATGTGTTTTGTCAAGATCGTTGAACTATTATTCGTTTTAACAGCGTTTGAGAACTACCACTGTGCAATGCATAATACGCATACCGCATTTATAATAAAAATAAAACATTTATTGCCAAATAATTTTAATACAAATCAAACATATAAATTCATCTTTATGAATTCATCAGCCTTTTATGGAATTCATTACGATACGTAATAAATTGTATTTTGGTTACCATAAAAAATCGTTTTTACTAAAGGAGGCAATGGAAAAAGCGAAACTAGTTTTGAACGCATTCATCTATCAATGTCAGGACAGTATTTACCGATAAGTGAAGCAACATTTATCCTTGTATCGAAAACATAGCTAGAACGTCCCAGTCATCCACTTCAGCGGGTGATTAACTCACTTTAACTGTGTTTTAATTAATGACTAAGAGTCATTAATTAGAACACCATACCCGACCTTTCTAGCTTAAGAACCTTTGAATACCATAAATATCGAGTTCCTTCTTTTATCTTAGGTCAAAGTATATCCTATCTATATTCTAAAATTGATGTATATGTAGACGTAAGTTGAGATAAATAAATTTATCTTATCTTATCTTATTGTGTTCTCGCCTTTTTATCCTATCCGTAATAATTACGGCAGATTGCATAGTATGCAAATATTTACTGCTTTTAAGCAGTAAATATTTGTAAGAAGTAAATATCTGTTCTTGCCTCTTCGAGACCTTACGTATAGGAAGACCAACAAATCAACTCAGCAAAAGGACTTTTAACTGAGTGTGTCTCTACTTACGCATCATAGTGCTCATTGACGAAAATCTCCACCACTTCCACCTCAGTCCTTAGAACATCATCAGCGCAGTGATTGTTGAAGCCCAGCGAGTAGTCCCGCGCTGAATGTAGAACGCAGTGCGCGGCGGTCAGAGCGAAGCGAGACGCGATCAGTGTGGCGCCGCAGAGGTGCGCGGCGCTTGTTGCGTTGCGGAGCGATGCGACGCGAGGCTGCTTTCCTGTACCAAGAGCCAAAGCCCACTCCATCTCACTCATCAACAGCCCACTTTTGGACAAAGCCTTTTTTTTAGTATACGACGTGAGGTGCTTGGCCTTCAACTCACCTGATTTTCATGTTACGATAAGACCGAAAAGGTGGAAGCGCACTTTACCCGGAATCCTCAACAGACTGGGGTTCTAGCTATCTTACCCCTAAATACCAGCACACAGCATTTTAAGAATTGTTGCCATGGCGACAGGATTAAGTAAGGTGTTGTAGCTAGCCAGGCGAACTTAAATAAAGTCCTACCACCAACCAAAGTTGTTCACACACAGACCAGTTCCCTAAGCGGCGACTGCTACGGCTGCGGCGACCCGCTTGAAACCCGCGAAATATAAATCCTGTACAATGTAGACGCGTAGTAGCGCGGCTATGGCGTAGAGGTCTTAGAGCAACGGTGTAGAGTAAAGGCTCTACGTGCTATGGCGTAGAGACTCTTCGTGCTACAATTTACTATAAGCCTCTTGCTGCTACGGCCTAGAGAATATATGAGCTACGGCGTAGAGGATCTACGTGCTACGATGGAGGGTACACGTTACGGCGTAGAGGTTCTTTGTCTTTACAAGTGCTATGGTATTACGTGCTTTGTCGTAGAGGTTCTTCAAACATACGTAAGGAAACCCTAATCGAGACCTAAGAATATAAGAACAAGCCTCACAGCTCAGTTGGTAGTAGCTCTGCCTTCTGCGCTGTAGGTTGTGGGTTCGATTCCTACCCAGGACAAACATTTATGTTTGTTCTGTGTTTGGGTGTTGTATTATATGATAAGTATGTATTGACAAAAAGTATTTATGTATTCTATCCGTAATCTAGTTCCCATATTACAAGCTATGCTTAGTTTGGGACTAGATGGCGCTGTGTGAAATTAATGTCCTGTAATATTTATTTATATATTTTTTTAATGTGAAAAAGTCTCTACAAGAGTCTCGACTACTCACTTCTATATTTTACGCTTTCTTGATCTTCAAGCTTTCAAAGACTGGGTATGTTATCTAATTAAAAACTAATTGTAATGTAATTGCAAAGTTGCCGTTATTCAATTAACCTACCTACGTAATTGAACTTTTTACATCGCAATTTAAAATACTTTGTCAGGCGCTGGTCAAATCATTATAAGGTTTCATATATATTTGGTTGTTGTGCTAAACACAAGAAAACACTTAACTTTCCCTGTTGCTGTAATATAACACGGGACGAAGCAAATGGCAGCATATTTTGCGGTTTACAATGTTAGGCATCCAGGGGCCTTGCTACGGCAAATAAGCGCTGAGAAACGACACTGAACATTTGCAAACGAATTGCAATGCTAATGACTCGTAACATTTGCCGTCCCCATGAAGATAAGAGACAGCGCGTCGTTATTTTGATTTATTTTTGGATACTAGTAATACATTCTAATTAAATTACGATCTAGTCAAATGGTAGGCTAATGAGTAATTTTACTTTACTGTATTTTTTAAACTTTTGCGATTAGTACACATTATTTGGTTCGATAAACGTGTATTTATCGCGTTACCTATATTTATCCCGATGTTTCGGCTAGGATGCACCAGCCATAGTCGCGGGCAGACGTTAGGATAAATGTAGGTAAAATACGTGATAAATACCCGTTTTTCGTATCAAGACAAAGCACTTTTATTACTGTCTCTATTTAAGTTTCACTTCGTTCATGCGTCTTTTATTACTCTAGTTTTGTCATTAAACGAAATGTCATTAAACCTACACCGCATAACCGAGAGAGATGAAAATGCGTAAGTTCAATAAATATAAAAAAAACATGATTTTGTTCAAATAATACTAAAAGCCGAATGAGTTATGGTTTAGTTTTTAGGACACCGTCAAATAGCGCACTCGATTATTTGACAGGTTGAACAACGCACCACGTTGTTTGCCCTCGTAATTGGGATTGGCCATGGCAAAGCTCCTAAGAATGTACCTGTACCCACAAAGGGTCTTTCGGATAACGTACGATTTTATGGCGCACTCGTAAACAGAAATGTTACGAGTAATAAAATTAAATGTATGTAAGTGTATGCATTAATTTAGTTCATTTTCTTGGTAAAATGAACGCTGATTTTCCTATACTGTGGTGAGAGATATACTTACTTATATGATTTCATGATGTTACATGATGATATTATATTCATATTCCAACTAAATTTTTTAACGATTTGCTCATATTTCTTCCGAATAAATGTGTTGTAACCTGTTTTAATGTTGTTTTAAAAACATGCCCTTGCGATAGCAATTTTTTTATTGTACGCCGGGGATAGGCTTGGGCTTTATCTCGCATGGTTTCAAGTTATGATAAGGCCAAAGGTGGAAGCACACTTCACCTTGAATCCTTCAGTCCGTGAATCTGGCTATCTTACCTCTAAATGCCGGAACACAAAAAATGGTTTGCCTTGTCAGATCCATAGGTCCCGGGTTTGATTTCCAGAGGAGTACAATATTGTGCGTGGTTTGGTTTCGTTAAGGCTTGGTTTTCTTTTGCCTGGCTAGCAACCACTATCAACACTACTAAGTCGACTAAAATTCTAAATTATTGTGTTTCGGTATTTTGATTAAGTAAAGATAGATTCACAGACTGAAGAATTCTGGGTGAAGTATATAGCCAGTTCCTCAGTTTATTGAGGATTCCGGGTGAAGTGCGCTTCCATTTTCGGCCTTATCATAGCTTGCTATAAGGTGAGAAGAAGGTGAAGCGCTTTTCGGTCGTACAATAGAAATAAATAAATACGTAAATAAAAACCGCTCGGATTTGACTAAGAGTTGAAAGTTCTTTTTTATTAAGTCTTTACCTCAAGGCTTTCCTAGGCATGATCTGGGTTAGGATAGGGTCTTCGGTGGAGCAAGCTTTCCTAGGAGCTGCCTATTAGACACTGGCTCTCGCACAAACGAATCAATACACACATTTACATCAGTCGTTCCTCTCCAACCAACTGAACGGAACAACTAGTTGTACAGAATACATGTAAAAATAAATACCACAAACCACTTTTTCTCCACCTATCACACGCTTTACTCTTCCTGCTCTAAAACTGCACAAGAACATCGAACATAAAACTACCACTGAACATAAAACACGGCTGATATACATATTTACTAGACAACTTTAACGGTAATACCAAAACTCCTAAACTACTTACATTTTAAATAGATACAATAAAGATACCTACCGTTCTAATAGCAAATCGTGAGCATTGTACCTATCGACTATGTGTACAGGTGTTTTTGTACATGGGGTAATGACGATATTTATAAACAAATAACATGTATCATTTTTCACAGCTTGATGTGTGATAAGAGCAATGAATTATCGCTCCGTCGCTTTCCCGCTACACTGCTAGTGTTTTAAACCGCTCTTACCCTTGACGCTGCTTTCGTGGCTTGATTACATAGTAAAGCGAATAATACAAATCATGAGATGATAAAACCGACGTAGGGCATATCCTATGATGTGGTTACTGCAACGAGGAAAAATATACCCTTGAAACTGGGACTTTGAGCATTGTATAGAGTATTTTCACGCCTGCTCTTTTCCAAAGGTTGTCTCGCAGAGATACGGTATCATAAAAGCCATCGAAACACTCAAGGATGTTCACGTTTTTAAACTTTATATAATCTCTAATGTATTTTCATTAGAGAAGCATTTTATAGCATTTGCATAGGAAGCATTCTCACGCGGTTAGGTCAGAAATTGCAAGGCTAATCCCATATTAGATCAAAATGACTATGATCAAAAACGACATTAATTATTAGATAAATAGAGCGATCAAAGATCAAAAACTACAACTCCACACTCAATCAACCACCATCTAAACACTAATACTGATGTAGTGGCACAAATTAGCCTGACTCTGGCGTTGAGTGCGCCAAAAATAGCGTAGCTATAATTATTTAGTGTTATTGTTGTGGGATGCAAGCGATGCCAAAACGTAGCGACAACAGACAGGTGGGAGCGGGCAGCGGGCAGCGGGCAGCGGGCATCGGGCAGCGGGCTCGGTTTATGTAACGCGGGACGCGAGCGGCGGCGGCGGCGGCAGTGTGCTCCCGACCGCGTCACCCGCGCCACCCCATGGAGCGGACCACCGAGGGGGTTCCCAGCCCGCCCGGCTCGCCGCCAGCGACCAGCCACAGCCGCTTCGGCGACTTCTGCAGCGCCATCTCCGACACCATCTCGGTACGTATACATTCCCGGCGCGGTAACCGCTGCCGGCGCATTCTGGCGCGATTCTCCCAATAAACAAATGTGAACTGTCGCCCGGCACGTGGTCCCGAGGTCGAGGAGCGAGGCCTCAGCCACGTAGAATAACTCGGGAATAAAAAATATAAACAAGTTTATTATTAGAGCGCTCGTAGAGGCCGGGTCGCACGGTCGTGATCTGTCCAATGGTGATGATATACCGAAATACCCGCGCGCATTAAACGCGACGCTCGAAGGCCGGAGACGCCGCACTGCTAGCTGGCGAGCCACCGTGACCAGCCTCGTGCGACTGTAACACTTGCACCCACAGCGCTGCGCGGTGTCGGACTCGCTGCAACAACTACATTCAACAACAAACAACTCGATCATAGGTACCGATCTCACTTTCATTACCTTCGTTTAAATTGACCCAACCGCAGATAGCAAGCACTGACTTTAAAATGACTTCATAACTTCAATCTGTGATGATAGCTAGTGCTTTTATAATCCTTCATCAATTCAGATCGCCCTGCCATGTTTTGAAAACTTTCTTTCATGTTGGACTGACGTGCGGCTATTTATTTTATTTATCAATCGTTTGATTAGGATTCTTTTATTTTTATTGGTATTTATAACTTTGTTACAATTAATATGGTATAGAAATCGTGTGATAACTAATTATACAGATTAATTTTAATGTCTAATAGTACTGTACTGTCTGTAAATTTTACAGTGGCATTATGACATCATCGAAATTCATAAACATTTCTTACAAGAGGGTTTTTATCCCTAACACTGGATATTACCAAAAAGTTGTGTTCCTAATATTGAATAAACCGGCCAAGTGCGGACAAACACCGAGAGTGTTTGTTCCGACCCACATTTAAAAAAACACGTTTCATGTATGTAACCCTGTCTTAATTTTTATTGTAACTTATGTTCATTATTTGTTGCCAGATCCGCAATATAAATTCTTTGTACATGTCAATTGTCTTATTACGGTTCATGACAAACATCGCTGACAGCCTCATAGCTCATAGTTGGTAGTGACTCTGCCTTCTGCGCTGTAGGTGATGGGTTCGATTCCCATCGAGGTTTAACATTTGTTTGATGTGTTTGGGTGTTGTATAAAAAAAAACTCAAAAAGTATTCTCTTCGTAATCTAGTTCCCATATTACAAGCAATGCTTAGTTTTGGCTAGATGGCGCTGTGTGAATTTAAAGTCTTGTAATGTCCTGTTAATAATAGAGTCCTGTTGGCACCCTTTGGGTACGGAACCGTCAAAACACATGTGATAAACATTTACAAATTATTTATTTGCATATATCGTACGTATTCTGGAACTGCATCAACCACGTACTAGAACCCTCGGAATGTATAATACAAGACGTCCTACCGTCCTACCTATTCAAGCTCGGTAGCTCAATCGAAACTTTAGATTCCCGTAATGATTAGACCTGAGCACTTGCACGGACATCCAAGGCTAAGCTTAAGTTTGACTCGATCGATCCGTGTGTCGACCCTGTCGCTTGTTGGGTGTGCATCCAATAATCCTAGGATCACAGGATTTTAAAATTAATTTTTAATTTTATTAAGACAACATGATCCATATTTCGTTAGTAATTACTTATATCTAAAAGAAGTAGGCTTAATGTTAGTAGAAATTAATAAATTAATTGAAATAAGAACCTACCTTTATTTATGTCAAACTATTGTATTTGTAACTCTAGTTTGACATGAATAAAGGTATCAATTTCTTTTTTAATTCTACGACGGAGAAGTGCCTGTCGTTCATATAACCTGATCTTTAAGTTATGTTAGGCCGAATGTAGAAGCGCACTTCACGAATCCTCAACAGTTTGAGGAACTGGCAATCTTATCTCTGAATGCCGGAACACAACAATTTAAGAATTGTTGCTATGGTGACAGAATAGGTACGATGGTGGTAGCTAGCCAGGCGGACTTAAAAAAAAGATTGATTTTCTTCAAGTTCCAATTAAGCAGCTTTAAAAATAACTTGATCAAGACTCGACAACAACTGCCTGTGATGAAACATTTCATCACAGGCAGGTCATATCGGTTGGTATGACCTGCAGGATGCTATTTATTATTATTGGAGCTGCGGCTTTCTTCTGAGCTTTGAGGCAGTTTTCTTGCGAATGATGGCGTGAAACCCATCAACCAGCAACTCAGCAAAAATTGTAGAAGCTCTACTGAAGCGGGACAGGCCCATCAATATCATGATATCATTTATTAGATTCGCAGGGCATTCAGCGTCTTTGTTGTATCTGAACCGGTTATATGATGCCAATTGGGATATTCGGTTATCACATTTGTCATCGACGATTTTCCCGTAGACTTGTAAGAAGCAGTGGCAAAGTAAAAAAAATCACCACTATACTCTGTCCAGTTGATAATCTAGCTGTCTAGTCTAGCTGAGAATTATTTGTCCAGCTAAGATTCTGTACAGTTGCGAATCTGTCTTATTGCTATGGAAGGAATTTATCGGTTTCAAGACTTGGATTGTCAAGTTATTGTAGTCAGAGTTGTTTTGTTAAGTGGAGTCATATATCTAAGTTTCTGCATTGTATGCACAAAGCATGCGCTTTGCTAGTTAGTATTTATCAGAATGAGTTCTACTGAACATTAATCACACTCCCTTTTTTATTTTTAACCCCCGACACAAGGGGAGCGTATCTGTGTGTATGTGTATCTATCTGTCTGTGGCATCATAGTTCCTGAACACATGAACCGATTTTGATGAAGTTTTTTTCGATTGAAAGGTGTCTTAATCGAGAGTATTCTTAGCTGTGTTTCACGAAAATCTGTTCAGCCGTTTGAATATTCTTGTACTGACCTGAACCTCTTTTCTAATTGATGAAGAAATATAATCAACTTCCGTAGGTCTGATCGATTCGAAATTTGATATCCTATCTTTGTGTCTTGTCCATGATATAACACAAGTTTGACAACCTTGAAATGATGATACACCAGGATCCTGCAGGATACTTAACCCGCCAGAAGCTCATATTATACAGGTAACTAAAAGTAAACACTGTAGAGGGTTTCATTAAATTTTAAATTGAATTTCGCTTGTAATTTACTAAACGAATGTCACTATATAAATAAATAAATATTACAGGACATTAATTTTACACAGCGCTAGATTGGGAGCTAGATTACGGATATAATCCTCACATACTTTTTATTTTACATACTTATTATACAATACAACACCCGAAAACAGGAAAAAATAGCAATATTCATCACACAAATATTTGACCTGGGTTTGAATCGAACCCACAACCTACAGCGCAGAAGGCCAACTGACCAACTGAGCTGTGAGGCCTGTTACTTCATAAATGTTTGCTTCCATCTACTTTGTTAAACGGTACCTATTATATGCTCATACTAATAACATAAATAGATACCAGCCTTCCTAATGTTTGTGTTTCCTGCAAAGTAAACACAAACAATAGATAGCGTGCGGGTGTCTCACAAAATGTGCTTTTATTTTGCACCAATTCCAAGGAAATCCTTTTCAATAGGTACTTCCTACAAAATATGTTTCCATTTTCTTACAATAACATTATCTTAAGACATCTAAGTGGATATTTTACGATTGCATTTCAAAGTAAGTTGGTATAAGGTTTTGAAACAAATATTATTTTTTACGTGTTTAAAGCTCCCGTATTCCCCAATGCGTAGGTTGTATTGTTGAATCGAGTCCAAAAGCATTGTGACTGGGAAAATGTTTTTAACGCGCAACTAGGAGTCATGTTCAATGCTGGGGCATTAGCAATTGGTGTGTGTGATTATAAATAGAGGATAGACAATCGAGATCTCGGCTAGCGGCTCCCGCTATTTCTGATCGGAACTCCTCAAACCAAGAGGACGATGAGCACACACTGCCATTGGGGTCGCATATTCAGCACAATTCGTGACAAATTGCAGTGTTTTGTGAGTCTAATGTGTGATTTTACCTTTCCTGCGCTTTATCGCTTGTCAAATATAATTGAAGCATGTTATGTATCTTGCCAAACAGGTATTAATAAAATTAACAAGCCTTATTGCTCAGTTGGTAGTAACTGCCTTCTGCGCTGTAGGTTGTGGGATAGATTCTCAACAAATGTGAAAAACACAAACAAATGTGTGATGAATATCTTCTGTTATGTGTTTGGATTTTGTATCATACAGTACGTATGTATTAACAAAAAGAAGTACAGGTATTCTATCCGTAATCTAGTTCCCATATTACAAGCTATCCTTAGTTTGGGGCTAGATGGCGCTTTGTGAAATTGCAATAAGTATTATATGTAAATAAGACCTTATAAAATATGTCGAGATCTTGTGTAAAAGTATCATGCTGCTGAATATAAATGTTCGGAGATCGTGAGCTCGCAAGCTCATCTCGAGGAATATCAATGACCTATCTACAGATGTTACATAGCCTTGACCCGCATAGTGCGGCCATTGACTCCATTACTTCTGATTAGAATTCTTATTGGTACTCTACGACCTACTCTAGGTGAGATACATCATCTAAAAGACTCTGCCAACATCGATGAGGGATTTAGGGCGAGAGCCAAGGGTCAAATATCGAAAATAAGCTACTAGGAAGCTTTCTTGTCACATGGATATTTAACAAGCCTCACAGCTCAGTTGGTAGAGGCTTTGCGTTTTGCGTTGCAGGTTGTGGGTGCGATACCCACCCAGGACTAACCTTTTTGTATGTATTTAGAAAAAAAAAGGAAATTAGTATTACTTCCGTAACCCATATAATATATATTATTATATTATTTATATATATTAGCTTTGCTTAGTATGGGACTAAATGGCGATGTGTGAAATTAATGTCCTGTAATATAAAAAAAACAACTCTTAAAGCTATGTAATTATAATTGATATTTATAGCACTTAATCTTGAAGCTGTTTTTCTTTTGTGGTAATCTTGCTAATACATCTTGCTGGAATGTAAAGAAATATTTAAAAAATGGGTAACTTGTAATGTATTCGGGTAGGGGAAATGATAAAACACGTAATCGTAACAGCTATAAATTAGAAGTACCTATTACAACACTGACCGAACCGTGTTACTATGAAGACTGGCAATTTAAAATAATTCTCTTTTAAGTTTATTCTGGAAATAAGCCAAGAGACAAGAAAAACTAGGTTTACGTGCAGATATCAGTTGCAAATATTACGAGGCAATACACTTGTCTTCTTGTCTTGTAAAAAATTCAAAGAATTTTGCTCACGTTTATCTTGGACTCACTCTAGGTAATTTTTTTGTTTAAATTACTTTTATGTAAAACGTATAATAAGAAAGCGTTTGTATAAACTAACTTTTTTTTTATTGTTCGACGGGAAAGCGCTTGGCCTTCATCACGCCAGGTTTCAAGTTAAGATAAGGCTGGTTGGTATGGCGACAGAATCAGGTAAGATGGTGGTAGCTAGCAAGCTGGCGTAAACAAAACCAACCAAACCAACTACAATATTGTACTCCCTCTGGGGATTGAACCCGGGGCCTCTGGATATGAAATCGATGGGTTGAACCACTAGACCACAGAGGCGGTCAAAACTGCAGCTACTTGACTAGTTCAAATCAAGTCATTAGCCCAATGGCCTACACGTAAAGCATTATAAGATTAATATTAATCGAGAACTGAGTACAATTTATTCCAGACACAAGGTAGGTGCTATGCTCCAAAGCGTTCTAATTAAAATGCGCTAGTATAACAAAAACAAGGTTTTTAATTAGCAAGGAAAAGGAGGTGGTAATGAGATGACCAGCGGTCTACGGTGTTTATATATCGGGCTTTTTACCTTCGCCAGTTTTCAAACACATCTTCTGAGCCGCTACACTCTTGCCAGAGCGGTCGTGATCATCTTGTGTTAGGAGGTTGTAACAAGCTTTACAATCCGGCGCCACGCATCACATAACACCAACAAAATGAAATGTGGCAAAGGCAAGTTTAACCTAAAACGAGTTTCTTCTAGCAAACATGGATAGAGAGAGAAACAAGATTTAATATAAAGGGAATATCAACATTCATAATTAACACACCTAACATAGGAATAATACGGTAAACTACACTACATAATCAATATAATATGTATATCTGTACAGCATATAATATGTATATCTTGTAAAATATACATAATACTTATACAATAAAATACAAAATTATCATAAATACAAACATTTCAAGCCGTATTTATTGTTTGATCAATCTATTATCTATAACTCCTATTTACAGTTTGACAGAAAAAAAAGACATTTTTTTTTACTAAAGACAATTTCATATATTAAAATACTAAAATAATAAATCTATTAGGATATTATGTGAAAAGACTATTAGATAGCTAATTGATTCAGGTGTTATCTTGCGGAAATCCAGTGTTCAAAATAAATAATCTGTATCAAATCTAAACCTTTACACTACACTAATCAATCATCAATGTTTTATTTTATTTTAATTAATATTGTAGTTACTTACTAATAAATTTTTGTTATAAAAAAAATATTTGTAATATTTTTAAAATATGTTCTTTATTGCAAATATTTATTCAGTCCTATGTTTAATTAGTTATTTTTAATCGTGCTAATTAATAAATAAATAAATACACGAGGCACCACTACATACATATTTCTAAATATTTCTGTTTTAAGGTTATTTATTTTGAAAGGACCTTTTCGCATGCCGTAATGTTATGATGGTTATGTTTGATATAACACATTAGCTTTTACTCGCGACTTCGTCCGCGTATTGGTTATTTTAAATAGGTGCAAGTATTATATTATAAATATATTTATTTATTTATTTATTTAATATTTACATTATTTTGAAAGGACCTTTTCGCATGCCGTAATGTTATGATGGTTATGTTTGATATAACACATTAGCTTTTACTCGCGACTTCGTCCGCGTATTGGTTATTTTAAATAGGTGCAAGTATTATATTATAAATATATTTATTTATTTATTTATTTAATATTTACATTATTTTGAAAGGACCTTTTCGCATGCCGTAATGTTATGATGGTTATGTTTGATATAACACATTAGCTTTTACTCGCGACTTCGTCCGCGTATTGGTTATTTTAAATAGGTGCAAGTATTATATTATAAATATATTTATTTATTTATTTATTTAATATTTACATTATTTTGAAAGGACCTTTTCGCATGCCGTAATGTTATGATGGTTATGTTTGATATAACACATTAGCTTTTACTCGCGACTTCGTCCGCGTATTGGTTATTTTAAATAGGTGCAAGTATTATATTATAAATATATTTATTTATTTATTTATTTAATATTTACATTATTTTGAAAGGACCTTTTCGCATGCCGTAATGTTATGATGGTTATGTTTGATATAACACATTAGCTTTTACTCGCGACTTCGTCCGCGTATTGGTTATTTTAAATAGGTGCAAGTATTATATTATAAATATATTTATTTATTTATTTATTTAATATTTACATTATTTTGAAAGGACCTTTTCGCATGCCGTAATGTTATGATGGTTATGTTTGATATAACACATTAGCTTTTACTCGCGACTTCGTCCGCGTATTGGTTATTTTAAATAGGTGCAAGTATTATATTATAAATATATTTATTTATTTATTTATTTAATATTTACATTATTTTGAAAGGACCTTTTCGCATGCCGTAATGTTATGATGGTTATGTTTGATATAACACACTAGCTTTTATTTATTATTAACAATATATATATATATATTGTTGGATATCTGGATAAATTTGACCGATTAGCTCCTACATGGTGTGCAGACACGCACACCGAGGTTCTGACCCACATTCCCTGACAAAAAATGCAGGCTTTTTGAAGACTTAGTGCCAGCCCGACTCGCGTCTGGCCAGATTTTATTATTCGTTTATTTATTTACCACAAAGTAAGCACTATACTCACACCAACTTTGTTATTATACAGGTCTAAAATAACAATTTATAAAAACGTTTCATGTATGGGAACCCCCTTTTTTTTTGTTTATTATTAATCAGGCCTGAATATTGGACACCCCACCTTATTTCTGAAAATTATTAAAAAGCGAAAATATGCCATAACTTATTCCTTATGGGCAAGCAACATACACATTTTTAAGTGCCTATCATTTGTGGTTTCAGGGATATGCAACATTTTACTCCGAACTTTGAACCCCGTTTAGAACCCTAAGGGTGCGAATTTTCAAAATTCCTTTCTTAGCAGGCGTTTACACACCAAGACAAACATACCCTTGAAATTTCAAGTCTGTACGCCCAGCGGCTTAGGCTGTGCCGTTGTATCTAGTTGAATCAGTCAGTCAGTCCCTCAGGACTTGTCCTTTTATGCATAAGAAGATTACTGAGTATCAAGTAGTCAAGGGTCGTAAATTCAGTCACGTAAACAGCCCACTTATGTAGTGGTTAATTGGATATTGGAGAGAGCCTCCTCCAAAAACGGGAGGGTTTTGCCATAATCACCACACTTGGCAGGCGGGTTGGTGATCACAATAAAGGTGTTTTGTAACATACAGCAGGAAGCCGCTTCCTCTGGTGAGATCCCTTAAATCGGCTTTTATGACATCGGCGGGCTGAGTTGGAAGAGGTCGATTTTTAATCCGCGACTGCTACGGCCGGGTAAATAAAAAAAAAACATTTGTCTTTGAATGCCTCGTTATGCCGATTTCAAAAAGTATAAGCACGACTATTATACCATGCATTATTTAGGAGTTCCACTGTCATCATCGTAAGTCCCTGGTTTACATGGTTCGTAGAAGAGTATCATATGTTATTTACTGAAAAAAAACCCTTTATATTGATTTCACTCCATCATCAGACCTTGTTAGTTTTGACATTTATCCATTGCATAACACTCAAAATACACCAGTTTATTATAGAAACCACGTGTACATCGCGTTTTTTTTGTGAAATTACAATGTTTTTTGATTTTTTTCTAATAAAAGGAATTGTTTTTTTTTATAATTGAAGGGCACCCTTGCCCTTCAGTAAACAAAAAAAAAACATGAATCACTTTGTTACCTGTACAATATGGGGAATCTATAATGATAATTTTGACCTTTTATCATGCACGGTTTCAGAGTTAGGGCATACTTTTAATGAAAGCTTTCAACCCCTTTTGAACCTTAGGGTACAAATTTTCAAAATCCCCTTCTTAGCACTCATTTTCGCATCAAGACAAACATACCCTCCAAATTTTATGTCTCTACGATTAGCCGTTTAGGCTGTGCGTTGTTATCAGTGAGTCAGTTAGCATTTTATATTAGTATAAGATAAGAAAAGCGAGTCACGTCAGTGGTCGTACTCGCACCGTCATTCATTGTCCTACAGTTATCGCCGACCCCTTTGACCCCATAAGATCGTAATCGGTGCGGGCGAAAAAGCATCGACCCTGCCACAAACGTAAATTGGTAAACTCACCAAGACTAAGTTGAAAGGTACAATGAAGAATTTAACGTTTTTATACAGCCATTTAAATCAAACATTTTTGTAGACACCTAAAGACGATACCGAAGATCTAGTAGTAAAGTAGTAGTGGTCAAACCAATACTGCGATCACTGATGTCAAACATGGTGATTATGGCAAATCCCCTATTGCACTCTGTCGGTTGCTTAGGGGAGGTCAAACTAATACTGCTGTCACTCACCTGTCAAGCATGGTTATTATGGAAAATCCCCTATTGCACTTTTTCGGTTGCTTATGGGAGGTCAAACTAATACTGCGATCACTGACCAGTCAAGCATGGAGATTATGGAAAATCCCCTATTGCACTTTTTCGGTTGCTTATGGGAGGTCAAACTAATTCTGCGATCACTGACCAGTCAAGCATGGTGATTATGGCAAATCCCCTATTGCACTCTTTCGGCTGCTTTGGGGAAGGTCGTGTTATTGCGATCACCTGTCAAGTATGGTGATCATATCAAATCCCCCATTTCACTCTTTCGGTTGCTTAGGGGAGGTCAAACTAATACTGCTATCACTGACCTGTCAAGCATGGTGATTATGGCAAATCCCCTATTGCGTTTGTTCAGTTGTTTAGGGGAGGTCAAACTAATACTGAAATCACTGACCTGACAAGCATGGTGATTATGGCAAATCCCTTATTACACTCTTTCGGGTGCTTTGGGGAAGGTTGCGATACTGCGATCATCTGTCAAGCATGGTGATCATGGCAAATCCCCCTGACCTGCCTGCTGAGTGAGCTGATCATGGTAAATTCCCCATTGCAATCTTTCGGTTCCTATTTTTGTTCAAAGGCCTTTTACGGGTTTTAATGATGATGTCTGTCGTATCGCATGTATCGTCGCATACAATTGTGTGAGTGACATCCACATTACTTATAGATCAAGTTACCATTACCTGTGCTGGAGCCATTAGTAAGAGTTCGTCGGTCTACTTTCCGCGATAACGATGAAGTTGCTTCGACTATAGTTCGAGCTCGCGATATGCGTTCGTTTTTCGTGTAAAAACGATACTGCCTACTGATACTGATACTGCCTCTTACGGAGGGGAACGTTTTTCGAGAGTATGACTGTCTATTTCATTGACACGCTCTACAGCCTATGACTTGATGGATTTTGACGGTTGAGGTGCCGTTTGATTTGTATGGTTTGTGTGAGTGAGATATGCTTCACAATTGTAGCTACCACCATCTTACCTAAGTCTGTCGGCATAACAACAATTCTATTTTTTTTATATATAACTAGGAGACGGAACAAGTAAGTAGCTCACCTGGTGTAAAGCGCATCTCTTGCCTATAACAATGCCTTAATGCTTTGCATTGCGCCCGTCAACTTGAGGCATAAAGGTGTTAAGCCGTGAATTCACCGGCCATCATACCCTTCAAACCGAAACACAGCAATGCTACTTGGCAGTTGAAATAGGTATGGTGGTAGTAATTCGCCGGACGAGCCCTTTCACAAGGGGCTCAGACTGTTGAGGATTCTGGGTATAGTGCGCTTCCACCATCGGCTTTATCATAACTCGAAAACAGATGAGGTAAAGGCCAACCAATAAATTATAATATCAGAATGCCGTATTTTGGTAAAATCATAAAGTTTCAAATTTTGCAGTCGGGTT
This sequence comes from Venusia cambrica, assembly GCA_951394065.1. NCBI lineage: Eukaryota > Metazoa > Arthropoda > Insecta > Lepidoptera > Geometridae > Venusia > Venusia cambrica. Next base: position 1,660,475 of record OX596056.1, read on the forward strand.
TTAGATTTTTCACATTTCAACTTGTCTATGTTGAAATGAAAAATCTAAAACAATTAAAAAAATGATCATCGAGCTTTGAAAAAATGTTATAATACGTAAATGTAGATGGGGTTTCGAAGAATATAACATTTCTATCATAAATTTATTCAATAGGTGCTTTAAGTTGCTTAGGATTTATAGTTTTTCCAATGTAAAAGCAAATTGAATTACGCAATACGGCGCATTCCATTCCTTAACTATATATATGAAATCAAGATGTACCTATGTATATAAAATGGTTTAAGCTACTTCATAATTAAAAGCTGATTTGAAAGACTAGGAAGACTTTGAAAGGGTAGTCTGTCTAGGTATATCTTTTTTGAATAGAGTTTTCTTTTTCAGGGAATGGCTACCACGTCAAGAAGTAGAAGAAAAGTGAGTATAAACGAAAGTTTTATTAACTTACGCTTGTAATTGATTTGCAATTGGGTTTTGAGTGTGTCTTTATTTGGTCTGTACAAATATGCATTAGGTGAGACTATTATCATGCTTAATAACACTTCGTTAAGATGTGCATAATGATCAAGTCATCGTGCTTTGTTTTGCCAAAAATACTATCAGGTACTTATATATATTACGCGTTTCAAGTCTGCCAACTCAATGTATGTGTTTCTAAAAATGTGTAATTCTTCGTAATTAATGCGTATTGATTCCTTACAACATTCATAATTAAATGCTCTTGTCGGGAAAGCCACTGCCCTACAACAATAGGGAGACTAGAAAGTATTGGAAGTCAAAGAATGCCCATCCAATATACCGTTTCTTTGAATAGCGATAAAGCAGGCAATTGCTAAGTTGATGTGGAATTCCGAGTTCCTGGCATTCTGTAGGTACCTTTCCGTCATTTCTCTGCAGAAATGCTCGGAATCCTTGAAAGCCTGCGTCGACTGGCGCGAAACACTCAAATATGCGGCACGTGTGTGTTGTCAACATTTCTCGACATTGTAATTTAAAGCGTTCCAGCTTAGCTTTGGTCATCCATTCTCCAAAGTTTCCACAAGAACGCACATTTGTGTAGTTGGCATTGTTGTACCTAGCTCTTCATAATTCCCTGGATTGTTTGGCCCACGATAAGTTGCGGTTGCTCTGAATACTTTTGATCTAGCATACAAACGTCTGAATCAGATATTTGCAAATTACCAAAAAAAGGAATTGAGTTAGTGAGATTAAGTCTATTAGATATGTTTATGCCAAGGTTGCAAACAGGCATTCGGTCTGACTACTGACAAACAGGTTGATCGTAAGCAGTTACCGTCGCATTTGGAAACTTGCAACGCCAGTTTTAAAACACCCCTACAGTAGCTACTAGGGAAAACCTCGGCACGACCATTCCACTATTTAATGTTCGTGGGAGGGAGTTTCTCTTGAACTTAACAGCACGTAAAGGTACAGTCTCCAATGGCGGGGATGGAATTTCTGTTAATATCGAGCGGTGCGACAGTAAAAAAGGGCTGCAAGGCTATATAAAACAATTCCTCATAACACAACCCACAATACAAGCGGATAGAACACACACTAGGAGGAAAAATCTCTCCTGAGACTTCAATACCTTGCGAGTATAACCTGTCAAACCTGGTTATATAGTTATGTAGTAAGCAGTTATGGGTTCGTGTCGTTCATTGCAATAAATAAGAACAAGAAAACAACGCTGTCCCTGGGCACAACACAAGCAGTAAACTCGATGGGTGCTGTAAAACACTCACGGTGTGTTTTACATAGGGAGCGGGATGCGCAGCACCTAACGAGTTAGACCACCCTTACGTTGAACATCATTTTCTTAGATTCCCCTCCATCCCGCATCTTCACCGATTAAACTCCAGATGCGTGCTGTTTTCCCATAATATTTGCTTTACAATTAAGCCAGATGATTTAAAGCGGTCTTTGAAGAAGTTTGTATAGCTTGGCGGTAATTTGTGAGCGATAGATCAAGCTTTGGTTTGTTTACTGAAGAGCGCAAGTCACATTTTTTGCAAAGCTCCATGATTTGATGCCGTGCCAAAACGCTAGGCAAACATTTTACCAGTTACACCTTGTTCCTCACTGTATAGGAAATGCTTGCATATATTCTTAAAAGCGTGTCTCGCTGACACGCTTGGATCGTGGACAGTACACACGGAATACCTAATCTGAATTGGTGGTTTAGTTGGACTCATTCCTAATGCTAACATCTGGTAAATTTAATTGAATTCATGAACACTTCTTTATACACAAAAATTACATCGAATAACAAACATTAAGTAATAAAGATACGTACAATGGGTTTTATCGCTTAAGCGTAAAATAATTCTTCCAGGCCACCTTGGAAGGAGAAACAGAATGTAATCAAAATTATAGATGATATTGGATGGTATATTAAAAGTTTAATATCCATTGTACTATTTTTTTTTATTGTACTGGAGGAATGATGCCCAAGATCGGGAAGTCTGGAGGGGGTGGGGGAGGCTTTTGCCCAGCAGTGGGACACTAATGGCTTAATATAATAAAAAATATAATAATAATAATAATTTTATTGTACGACGTGTAAGCACTTGGCCTTCATCTCACCTGGTTACAAGTTGAGGTAAGGCCGAAGGTGGAGGCGCACTTCACCCGGAATCCTCAAGATACTGAGGACTGGCTATCATACCTCTAAATGCCGGAATACAACACTTTTTAGAATTGTTATTATGGCGACAGAATTAGGTAAGATGGTGGTAGCTAGCCAGGCGGACTTGAATAAAGTCGGTAGGACTTTATTACCTACCAAACCTAGCACAATATATTGTACTTCCCATGGGGATCGAACCCGGGACCTCTGGATCTAAAATCGGTGGGTTGAACCACTAGACCACAGAGACGGTTAAAATAAATACGGCGGATATAATATCAATTGAACTAAAAATAATATAACAAATACCAACATAAATTGTAGAGAATATGAATTAATACAACAAAAAATAATCTCAAATGGCCAGGTATATTTTATAATGCACTCACATAGTCCAGTAATAGACAGGGACAGATATACAAACTTTATGACACAAAATTCACAACTCTCATCTTTTCCACAAGCCGGCAACAACGCGATTGATCCTGATGATAGATCCTGACGCGATTTGCGAATTAATGTGACATATTCAATCCCGCTATGTGCTGATTAACGCTATCTAGCATATATGACAAAGAAGGAGTAAGGAGGGACAGATATAATCAGACGAAATGTGTTTCAACTTCAATATAAAAGTATGTTCGTAAGTTAAATGATACGATATCATAAATTACTTTTCAATCAGGTACAGGTAGTTAGGAGACTGAAATAGATTGAATGGGTCGTAATAGATTCACCTACTTATTAGATTTGGCATGGTTATCGGCCAATAGGTATCTGAGAAGAAATTGGCATCGACCACAGCGGAGTCGCGCCACAGTTATGTCAAGGTCTTTTCTTGAGAAAATCTTTAAATTGAAAGACTCAATGAAATCCTCTTTCACGAGGATATCACTCCACTAAAGTTTTAATGCACCTAGGTGTATAGACTTCGGTAAATAAAGTTTACTAAGCAATACTTACATGTATTAAGTCTTGTCTGGATAACCATAGAAGACCATGACAAAGATACCGAAAATAACCACTTGAGCATTTGGTTGGCGAGATGTGTTTCCAATTTTCTGATTTTCTGACCAATAGTGACAAATTCTCGACACTGTGATTATAAATACTTATATTGTATCAAATATTGCATATTTGACAAAAGTGTTGATTTTATTACTTTGGGTTCCATTCGCAAAAACGGCGTGTCTTATCTCATGCATAAGTATTAAATACAATAGATGATACCTAGAAAAAAAAAACAACCTAATATGAGCTCTCTGTACAAAGACTTCCAGTGAGGGGTGCGAGGGGTAAGATCCCTGGGAACTCATTCCAAGCATTGAATTTCTTGCACCGGTGGGTTTTTTGACCGCCTCTGTGGTCTAGTGGTTCAACCCACAGATTTCAGATCCAGAGGTCCCGGGTTCGATCCCCAGGGGGAGCAATATTGTGCTTGGTTTGGTTGGTGGTAGGATTTTGTTTAAGTCCGCCTGGCTACCACCATCTTACCTAATTCAGTCGCCATAATAACAATTCTTAAAAAAAAATGTTGTGTTGGGAAGATAGCCAGTTCCTCAGTTTGTTAAGGATTCCGGGTGAAGTGCGCCTCCACCTTCGGCCTTATATCAACTAAGTTAAGTGAGATGAAGGCCAACGCTTCCCCGTCGTATAAAAAAAAGGTGAACCACTAAACCACAGAAGTGGTTAAAATAAATAAAATGGTTATCAAATTGTCATTTGGGAGATGGGTAGGCCTTTGGTGTGGGACATCTGCCTTGGACATGAGTTAGGGCTGGTGCGGCGGCTGATTCGGCCGAGGATCACAAAAGGCGCAAATATAGTGCTCTCGACAGAGCAAACTAATTGGAGCCTTTTGGGGCGGAGGCCTTGGGTCCGTGGGGAGAAGGTGCCCTCCGGGTTTTCAAAAATCTTGCGGGGCTTTTGATTGAGGCGACACGTAACCTAAGGGCCGGCTCTTATAAAGGCCAGCGAATTAGCATAGCTATTCAGCGTGGCAATGCAGCCAGTGTCTTGGGTACGCTTCCGTCTGGTACTGGTCTGGAACAGTTGAGTTACCTATAGACCGTTTGAACGGTCCTTAGGTAATCATTCCTTTGTAGTTAGGTTAGTTGTACATTTTATTGTATAAAGATCTACTTTTTATTTAAATATTAAAAATAATGAAAGGTTATATGAACCAAAATACATGCCAATTCTTAAATATACAAAAAACATGCATGTATTTTAATTCAATATATCTCAGTCGCGTTTTAGTTTCTTCAACTTTCCACTTGTGATGTGAGCTTTAATTCCTACCGTTAACATTGTTATCATCACTAAATTTAGCGGTGTTTTACTTTACAAACATTGTTTATCACCTTGCTATATTTATCTTACAATGAATTGAATTAATCCGTTTTCTAGCTACTCGTAGCATGATTGGTAAGAATTGGAAACTTTAACGATAAACATCCTTTCAGTGATCTTAGTCACAAGTCGCGCCCACTTGTCGTACTTGATCAAACAAGTACTGCATAAATACGGTTTATTGATCAGACACTAGCCCGATAAGCGTGTACAAGATTGATAAGCAGTCAATTGATAAAATGCCCGTGCATTATTGAGTTGGATTTTCTTATTGTCTCTCGCGATACTCGCGTAGATTATAATAATATTCCGATTGTGCAGTGTTTGTATGTCTGATAACGCCTGTGGTTTGCAGACTGAGGATGAGAAGAAAAGTAAGAAGAAGCAGTCGCCCCCGCCTGTGGATGACAGGCCAGAGGTGCCAGCGCCCAGCGAAGCCATGCTCAATAGTAAGTGCTCTGTATCTGCATCACATGAATATACAATAATATGCTCAGTAAGTAGGTGTCGTCTGACAAATACGGTGCTTCGATGACGTTTTGCGTAGACTAATATCAAACACAGCATAAGAATGGCGGCAGTTGTCTACAGCCTTCACACAGAAATAGGATTACCTAAGGACCGTTACAAACAATCCTCAGGTAATCTATCCTAAATCCAAATGCATTGTCACGCTGAATAACTATTCTAATTCGCTGGCTACATTTTTTTTATCGTAACCCCGCTTTACGTTCTTGACCTTCATCTCACCTGATTTTCAAATTATGATAAGGCCGAAGGCACTTCACCCGGAATCCTCAACGAAGTGAGGAACTGGCTATCTTACCTCTAAATGCCGGAACAAAACATGTTTTATTATTATTGTTAAGGCGACAGAATTAGGTAAGGTGGTAAATCAAAGCCAGTGCATAAGGCTGCTCCCACAAGATTGCAATTGCATCTGCTAATCACACTTTTATTCGTTTTTGCTCTCAATATATTCGATATCTATTCATCGCCACGACAAAGACATGATAGAGAGCAGACTACGATTGTATGGGTTTCTACATTCGTCGACAGTTTCAGTCGTCCCAAATAATTGATAGTGCGAAATAGCTTTGACGTGTTCATAAGATATTAATTTCATAGTCATTAAACGTACAGTGACATATAATGTTGTTTACTCTGTTTTGGAAATACGTATATCATTTCCACATTTCTAGATCTATATTTGCGAGTGTGATCTATTCACGGCAGCTGCGACTAGTCGCCAAATGCAAGCGATTATATAAAATTGCACCAATTTATCAGTCAGAAAACGCATAAACAAACAAATTTTACATTTAAATTTAATTATGTTGGCAGTTTACAGCTGCGCGCTATCTATAGTCAAACGAACTCCAAACGAGAGTTATTATATATGACATAAGACTTTTACTTTAACGGTTATTACCTTCCACATTATATTGGTGGAGTATTGAAAGCTACGAGTCAACAAACCATCGTTACAGCAATGCCCTTGAGCGACGCTACGATTCACAACGCTCGCATACTGACGAGCTTCTGTACTTTAATACATTCAGGCACAATTTACAATCAAAAGTCAAAATCTTGTGTCACTCAAAGATCAAACGATCTTTTCGAATCCTTTCTTAAAAACTGTAATTTTAGGATTCACAAGATAATTCACAAACATCAAATGTTTCTTAAGTATACCAATATAACACTCTATTTTGGTAGAAGCGCTCGATATTTAGTTTCGGTTTGTTAGTAGGTACGCTGCATTTTAAATTCGTACGCAAGATTAGGTACATGTATAATTGCTGTATGCTGTATAATTTCTTCAAGAGTCTTTAAGAGCAGATTGAATAGGTTCCTTTTAGAAAAGCGTGGTTCATCTTAGGTCACATCTTTACTTGTTTTTTATGTGAGCTGGTGATCTAAATCTAAACGCTTGGCTTCACTATAAAACAAAATGCTTTAAACTATCACACTATCATAGTGTGATAGCTTAAAACATTTTGTTTTATTTATTTTTTATTATAATATTATAAAGGCGAACGTTTGTGTGTGTATGTTTGGCGCTTCTTCACGCCAAAATGGCTCAACGGATTTGAATGAAATTTGGTACAGACATAGTTTAAGTATACCCACGTATAAGCAAAGCCAAGAACCAAAAAAAAAGTCCAACAGCGCTTGGATCTTTTTACTTAAAAATACTGTTATTTTGGTCGTAATTGTCCCTATTGTTTATTTTCACGAGTACTTAACAAAACAAAAAGCTTTAATAACTTACAAAAAATCGTGAAAAAAGGTAGTTTGTTTTGAATTGGCCTACTGGCATTGGATATTGTTTACTTTTTTGTCAATCAACAAACACTACCGAACTTTCCATGAACATCCAATTAGGATACATTTGCGCAAATTGCTTTTGAAGGTCGAAGGTTAATGTAGCTGGTAATTAATTTACAATTTTCGTGCTCATTCTGGACTGATGCTTAGTTAAGAACAAAAATAATGGCAAATAAAGGACGAAGCTTTCCAATGTGGTTGTTCTGAACAAATACGTTTAGGATTAAAAAAGCTCGTCGTAACGTAGTTATATACGATGAGAGAATTTTGTCTCCAGATGGTGGATAAAAATAGAGGACAAAATTGTTATCCCTTCCGCGTGCTGAGGGAGCAGGTCGTGCTTATGTACGTAAATCATTACATATAAACCGCCTCTGTAGTCTAGTGGTTCACGGTGGGGTATTCCAGATCCAGAGGTCCAGGTTCGATACCCATGGGGAGTACAATATATTATGCTTGGTTTGGTTGGTGGTAGGACTTTGTTTGGGTCCGCCTGGCTAGCTACCATCATCTTACCAAATTCTGTCGCCATAACAACAATTCAAAAAAAATGGTTGTGTTCCGGCATTTAGAGGTAAGATACCAGTTCCTCAGTTTGTTGAGGATTCCGGGTGAATTGCGTCTCCATCTTTGGCCTTATCTCAACTTGTAACCAGTTGAGATGAAGGGCATGCGCTTCCCCGTCGTACCATAAAAAAAAATGTACGTCGGTAAGGTGGTTGGACTTTTTCTCACCTGATGTCATTTTATGATATGGCTGAAATTGGAAGCGTACTTCACCCGGACTCAAGACTCATAAGAACTAAACCTTTTGAATTAGTGTTATGTGAATCATATGATATGATATTGTAGTGTTTGTGTTAGTGTTTCTTAAAAAACATATGAACAAAGTGAATGGGTAGAGTACAGGACAGTAGGTACCTTAGGTAGAGACAGTAAGAAAAGTGCTAAGTTTATAACTAAGAAACTCGATGTATAAATCTAGGTCAGTTTTTAATTTCTCATTAGCCTACCACTTGGCTAATGTTTAATACAATTTATTTTGTAACGTATACATAAAAAAAAACCCACTATGATTAGTTTTAACTTGACTAAGTCCTTCCACGCGTGAGTACATCAATTTGAAAGGATTACTACGCAGGTTACATCATCATCATCACCATTATTTCTTTAGATTATTTAGGTAGCTATGTAGTTTAGTCACGTCAATTTAGCGTAGTAGGTCACATTAATTCTGGACAATATGCTACCAGCTCGGCATTTTGTTGTGTCCAGTGACTTATTTCACCGGTTCTCATATGTAGGCAATAAATTCCACTTTTTTGTCATCAAAACTGTATAAACACGATATTCACCGCGTTAAAAGATTACCATAATCCCCGCCTTAGTACCACTATCAACGCAAGAAGAATAAACATGTCAATTAACACTGTTTTTTAAAATGCTTTTGAAAATTAAGCGAACAACGCAAGGTGGTCTGCTAATAATACATTTTGTAATCAAGTTGACTTAAAATCTCATCAAATCTCGTGTCTACGTCGTAAGTTATTCAAGGTCAAACGTGACACGGTTTTTCATGGTTATCTAGGGTTTTACTACCCCAATAATGATAATATACAAAACTGTAGAGCAAACAATTTGCAAAACGTGTTGCATGCGCTCAACCGTTTTTGAGACCTTACCTTTGAGTTTTTAGTTGACCTTACAGTATGGCAGAGTATATTTGTTGCAAATTCATGCTCTACAATTTTTATTCAAATGGTATCATTATTGGAACTATACAAACATAGATAGCGTTAAACCTATTTTGGTGACTTTTGATCTTGAATAACTTACGACGTAGACACGAGATTTTATGAGACTTTTGAGACCTTGAACTTACAAGCAGATACGAGATTTAATGAGTCTTTTGAGACAACTTTTAAACCGCCAAAAGAAAAGTGTATACGAGTTTCCAGCGAATTATCATTCATACCGAGGAGGTTGACTCCTTTTTTTGTTTAAGTGACTGCACTATACATTCTGTCCTTAGTTTTGCGATTAGAGGGCGCTGTGTAAAATGTCCAGTAATATTTATTATATATTTTCAAATGTTATAATGACACAAAAATTCACAACCCGCGACGGGACTCCAACCTGCATCTTTTGCTCAAGCCGGAAATGCTCTCTTTTTAACAAATAACTTTCAGCTTCAAGCGTCTGTTTCCACTGCATTACGACTCTTTGTCTTCAGGAACTGAGTTCATTAATACAGGCACCTTCTCGACAGGCTTGCTTCATCGTAGACCTTATAATTACCGATACAAGTTTCGAGGGCATGAGCTTTTCCAATAGAAAAGGGATCATTAAATCGAGAAATTATGATAATTTTTTTTATTAACCAAAAAACTGTATTGACAAAACACAATACCTATCAAAACTTACTAATCAAATTAATAATTTGATTAGTATTACATTATTAATATTACATCATTCGACCGAGGAACACAAAAGGCGCAAATATAGTGGTCTCGACAGAGCTTACCTATTTGAGCCTTTTGGGGTGGAGACCTTGGGTCCGTGGGGAGCCGGTGCCCTCCGGGTTTTCAAATATATTGCGGGGCTTTTGATTGAGGCGACACGTGACCCAAGGGCTGGCTCTTATTTAGGCCAGCAAATTAGCATAGCTATTCAGCGTGGCAATGCAGCCAGTGTCTTGGGCACGCTACCGTCTGGTACTGGTCTGGAACAGTTGAGTTACCTATAGGCCGTTTGTAACGGTCCTTAGGTAATCTGACTGATTCCTTACATCCTTACATAGTTAGTTTAATTGTACTTTTTATTGAATAAATGATATTAAAAAAATAATAATAAGTACATGAGTAATACTCAATTAAAAGTTATATTATAGTTCCTGTCGTAAAAGCCGACTAAGGGATCTCGCCAGAAGAAGGGCAGCAGCTTCCTTCTGTGTATGATCGACACCTTTAATGCGAGCACCAATTCGCCTTCCAAGCGTGGTGCAGTGCACACTAATGGGCAGTTGATGATCATGATTACTGTTCCTCTAAGATAGGGCATTGTATCAAAATCCTATGAGTGACGTATGTACTCGTAAAACTCATAAATATAGGTAGATAGATGCTTCAAACCCGGCTCCTTGCGATAAGGGTAGATACCGCACATACATATCTGTTCATAATCTTTTGTCAATATTGTCGTGTGTGATGCAGAGATGTTTACAGCCTCTCGTCGCTCTAAACATGATACTAAAGATAAGATGATGGTAAAATTCAATTTGAGTCAAGAAGTGACATAGATCACTGAGTTGTTTGAAAAAATTATAATTTGGTTTGGCTTGGTGCTTCGGAATGACTGCTAAAAAAGATAATGAATTTTGTGAGTGGACAACTTAAATATTTTTACAATTGTCATAAAAAATACAGACCTAAATGTTGCCTAAGTTTCGTCAAAAAATTTATGTTAAGAAGTCGTATAAATTTAAAACTCGCTAAATAGTCAGCTTGTCTGTCGCGACGCGAACCCTTACAAATTAGATTTCTTTACTTTTCTACAAATGTAAGGTACTGAAGGTTATCGGGACAAGTTAAAGGTTAGTTTTACTTCACCCCTACACATATTAAATACGTATACATATACAGGGTGGAATTTTGTAATGCCACCTGGAGGGAAAGTACTCTTAATACTGCAGATAGAAAATTTTACTCAAAGGAAACATTCCTTTATATTTGAATAGAAAGCAAACTGCATTCAAAGATTTTCGAAAATTCTCTTCTCCCACACCCGGGAATCGAACCGGCTAAAATCTGAAAAAATTATACCCTGTACTTTTATTGCATCGATCGTTAGGGTCAATTATAAGGATGACATCTCTCTAACAAACATGATAAATTAAATGAAAGGAAAACCAAGAAATCTGAAGTTACAAATTCAATGGGTCAAGTTAAAGCTCTTTAACTAACATCCATCTTTTGTAATGCAGACTCCTTTGCGACATACTCGTAGCTGCGTGTATGAGGTAATTTAAATATGGAATGTTAGATATTTTTTTTAAATAAGATTGTCATAGTTGTTATTCACATTTGATTGTTTTTACAACTCATTTCACATTTAGTCTCTCGGTGAAAATGGCTTATCAAGAAAAGATTGATTTAATGGAAGCTTATTTTTTAAATAACAAAAACGTGAATCTAGCTCTGCGGTGGTATGGAGAGAGATATCAAGACCGACAGGCACCAACTCGGTTCGTATTGAAAAGAATGGTAGAAAATTTAAAGAATACGTGTGGTTTCAAGAAGAGACGGCAAACTATTCAGCAAAACTATTTCGATTTTGAATTAGATGTTTTAACATACTTTGAATCATTTCCGAAGGCTTCAAGTAGATATGCTGCCGATGAATTAGGAATAACCCACACTCGCGTACTTAAAGTGCTGAAAAAGTATAAGTATAAATGCTATCGTGAAGGTCGGTTGGTGCAAAAATTGCATATTGGGGATCGTGAGAGACGATTACAATTTTGTGAAAACATGCTTGGAGAAATTGACCGAAACCCAAATTTTTTGAGTAACATTGTATGGTCTGACGAAACCAACTTCAGCAATAATGGCATGTACAATCGCCGCAATAACCATTATTGGTCTCGAGTGAATCCAGTTCGTGTTCATGAAAGTAACAATCAAGTAAGATTTTCTTTCAACGTTTGGTGCGGAATTATGAGAAATAATGTAGTGTTAGTCCACGTGTACGAAGGTCATTTAAACACTGTCAAGTATATTGAAATACTGGATCTCTTAAGAAACGAGTTAAATGGTTACCCGAGGAAGAGCGAAACCAAATCATTCTACAGCAAGATGGTGCTCCACCATATAACAGCAGAATCACTACTGCCTACATTAATAACCATTTTAATACCTGGATTGGTACAAACGGCACAATCAGATGGCCTGCGAGATCGCCAGATCTCACCCCTTTCGATTTTTTTTTGTGGGGATATGTAAAAATCAAATTTACATGAAATCTTATGCGAATAACAACGAGTTGAGAGTTGAAGTTCAGAATACGATTTATAATATTCACCACAACACTTTATTAAAGGTTACTAGAAATGAATTCGTTAAAAGAATAAATTTGTGTATCCAAGAGAATGGAGCCCATTTCGAGCAACTAATTAGTTAGTTTACCATTTTTTGTAAATAATTAAATTAATTTAAGATTTCCTGGTTTTCCTTTCATTTTTCGTTTTTCAACGATCGATGCAATAAAGTACAGGGTATAATTTTTTCAGATTTTAGCCGGTTCGATTCCCGGGTGTGGGAGAAGAGAATTTTCGAAAATCTTTGAATGCAGTTTGCTTTCTATTCAAAAATAAAGGAATGTTTCCTTTGAGTAAAATTTTCTATCTGCAGTATTATGAGTACTTTCCCTCCAGGTGGCATTACAAAATTCCACCCTGTATAATGTAATACCATAGGTACTATAGTCATTTAGTGAATGAATGATATGATATAGTGTTTCGGCTAATCTGCGGAACGACTGGGCCGATTTTATGATATTTTGATGTTAGTGACTTATGATGAAAAATGATTTAAAATTATAATTATGTTATACCGAAGTAACTTATGACAATTTTTATTAAACAATCAGCATCCTTCGCCAAAAAAAACATGAAATATAACATATTAAAATAATATGAATATGGAAAATTTTCAGTTGTTTCCTCATAATCACTGCAGAACTACTTATTAACATTCAGTGGCCGCGAGGTATGAACATTTTTTTTTAATTGTATGACGGGCAAGCGCTGGTTCATCATCTCACCTGGTATCAAGATATGATAAAGTCGGGGCTGGATGCTTCCAGCCTCAACTTTGTCATAGTTTTTTACCTGAAACTCTCCACGAACTGAGAAAATGCCTATATATCTAACCTGCAATGCAGGAACACAAAACTTGAATATTTTTCAAGGTTTTTTTTAAAAATGGATGGATATATATATATACCCAGGCAAGCCTCGACGGCTTGCCTAGCTAATATTGAGGTTTACAATATATAAATATTACAGGACATTAATTTTACATTTTTATTTAAATTAATGCCCCAAAGTAGTTTCCAGAGTAGAACTAGATTACGGATATAATACTTAAAACGTACAAAATAATACAACACCCAAACAACGAAAAACATCTATATTCATATATTCATCATACAAATGTTTGTCCTGGGTAGGAATCGAACCCACAGCCTGTAGCGCGGAAGGTAGAGTTACTACCAACTGAGCTATGAGGCTTGATAATGGAGCGATCGTTACCAGAAAATGCTTTGTTTAGTGGGATTCTATGGGGTGAAATGATAGTGATTAACTTATAGAACCCTGGCGCAAGTGTAACTCGCGGTTATTAAATAGTAATTAACATCTGTCTGGAAGAGATTACTCTCAAGCGACTTAGATTTAGTTTTTTAGTAAATTATTTTCATTCAACTATTGTCTTGTACTACGGAACCTAGCGTATGCAAAAAAAAAAAAAAAATTCGCGGTCGGTTTTATGGACGCAATCATTATTGATTATAAAAATGCTTGAGAAATGTATCATGATTTTGATAACCTACACGTTTTTCTCTTCTAGGACTTACCCTAGAACATATCTAGATATGTTACACAACCGTTCGTTACCAGCCTTTCTACCCTTAACGCGCTCCTAGTAATTCTGTCCACAAGACAAGTCTAACTGTATGTTTTAAGTTATTTTAAGTTGTGAAATCAATGCTGATTCTTTGCGAGTTTAAATTTGATAATTTTGTTTCCAGATCTGCGCACAGCCTTCGGTCTGCTGGACCGGGACAGTGACGGACACGTGACCCCAGCGGAATTGCAGTTCATGTTGAGGAATCTCGGCATCGAAGTCAGCGACGATCTCATCTCCGAGCTTATCAAAGACGCTAGTAAAACCGGTAAGTTCAAACTTCTGGCTTCTTTTATACACGATGGATTAGCTCTTGTGTAGCTCTAGGCCAGAGCAAGGATGAAGTCGACTATGAAACTAGCTTTCCTAGAAGGAACTGACTCTCCCGATCATCACAAGGGTAACCAGCCCGAGGATTGCTCCTTGTGTGCTGGTCGCTATTCCGAAATAGCGGTAGATTTGACGTTTCAAAATGATCCTAAAAATTCTTACTCAATAAATAATTTTTGGCTATGCCTTTGTCCGGCGGAACACAGCAAACCGGAAAGTGGTCACTAGTTTGGTGGACCTTTGTGTGTCCTGCCACTAGTGTTCTGATCATTCAGCAATAATTGCTGAAACTGAACTGAGCAAAAAACACCTCACACCTACTCCACCACTTTATCGCTTAGTAAGTCTATATCCTCACGACAGTTCCGCGCTTTGCGTGCTACTTCCTAAAGTATGTAATCGGAGCTGAGTGCCTATTGCGAGTTGCAGAAGTTTACTCGATTCTCGTTTGCTCACCGCAAATGGTGAGTAGGTATTTATTTTCATACAATCGTGGTAAGCGCAAAAGCGTTCGAGCAGGTATGGAGCATGTAGAAAACTCGAGTTTTCTCATAAGGTATCATAATTAAGAACGTTCACGCAAAACGGCAGAAATACAGCTGGCAAACTTAAAAAGGGTATTGGTTGTTGTACCTTACGTACCTGCATCTAAGTTTGAAGATTTTTCCATTTTCATTGCACTGCAAAACGAAGTTACCTTGAAAATTTGGTTTTCGTTTGGGTCCGTGCGTTGATTATCAGCCAATTAATCAGTAAACTAATCCACGATTTTCTTTGGCCATGCTTATGCAAAACCAGGGCCTCGATTCTTCTGAACCAATCGCTTCACTATGCCAATGGTATCATCGCAGAATGGTCACTAGAATAATACCAAAACGCACATATAGTGGCAATTATGCGACAGTAGGGGCCCAGGTCGAGTTTCTTGCCTTTTGTTCTTGTGGTTTTCAACGATTCAAGGTGGTCCTAAAGATTCTAATTTATTAAAGATTTTGAGTTCATGTTCCTAACTGGCATAGGAAATGTAGTATAATTTATTGGGTGTGTTATTTTTTTTAACTAATAGGAGACGGAACAAGAAAGTAGCCCACCTGATGTTAAGTGCACTCTTGCCTATAAAAATGCCTTACTGCGTAGCCTGCGTTCTACACGGCACTGCATTGCGCCCGTCGTAATTTCACTGATGACCATACCCTTCAAACCGGAACACAGCAATGCTGCTTGGCGGCTGAATAGGTATGGTGGTAGTTCTTCTCCGGACGAGCCCTTTCACAAGGGGCTCTTCTACTCTTAAAATGTCTGTGTTCAATAGATTGCCTTTTTGCTGTATCCCTTCCTTTTTGTTTTTATCAAAACGAAAACTAGGACAACTTCTAGGATAAATGAGACAGTTCTGATGAGTTACCGAGCTGGAATCGATAAAGCATCTCAGTACCCTCCTCTTGCACGGTAACCAAGTTCAGAGGTACCTATTTATGGAGTCTCGTTGTGGCATGTAATGTCTCAATAAGGCGCGGTTGGCATGCTCCAAGGTATGTCTAAAGGTCGAGAAAACGTTTACTGTTATACCTATATAGCTGATACAGTTTGTAATGACTGTACCGAGAAGTTATACGAGTATGCGTTTGGGTAAGGGACATCTTCAAACTTTACTCAACTAAAGGCGTTCCTCAGGTTATGTACTCGCAATATAGATTTCCGTAAGCTGTAGGTTCATAACACAACGTGGGTTCAAAATTATCAAATTCACCACTACAGCCTTAATGTGGCTAACGACAAAGTTTTGAAGTTCGATATGCTTACATTTTTCTATCAGTTCCTGCTTAGGAAATATTTGGTACTCGTGAATTTCTTATCTATGGATCCACGATGTGTTGTGAAGCTAAAAGTTCCCAAAAACTGTATACCGCGTACCTTGAGCCAATGAACAACCAATCATGTTAGAAAGTAATCACACTCACTGAACATTTGGTTGCGTCTTTTAATCATAATTTACAAAACTTTATCTAACCCGTTAAAAAATCTCCCAAAAGTACTACAGGATTGTATTTTTTTAATCAAATTTGCAGATCCTATGTTGCCGTTTGCAAGATTAAATTCAGACTCGCTTTAATCCATCAAGATGTCCAAAGTTGAACGAGTTCTTGCACATTCACGTAATTCTTAAGATATCGCTTGCTCTTTCGTTTTGCTACTATATACCCAGTTGAATCATAAACTATACGAAAGCCCACACGTTTAGATACAATTTCTCGCAAGTTTTCAGGAATATTGTGCAATATAGAAAGGTCGCGTACATTGCTCCTGACCTTGCTGAGTGGCGGTCACAGGGTCTATTACTGTTTTTCTTGTGTACATTGCCAAGAACAACCGTTTCACATTCAGGTTTGTCCACTTCCTGTTTCAGTTGAATTGAGCATACAGTCTTGGTTACAATCATCAAAATATCCTCTTCAGTAAAGTTTTAAAAGCAAATAGTGGTTGGAAGGCAACATGCAACAGGTATTTGCGATTAAGACCCATTTCGTATTTGTAATTATGTGTGATAATCGCGAAAATTCCTATGATATTATTCGTATACCAATATGTATTTATTGGTGTTCAATCTAAGTCCTGTCTCATTGACAAACAACACACTGTGCGTTAAGGACTTAACCGTTGATTGATCTGATGTCGTGTTCAAATTATTGTAGTAGATAAGTACTTATCTAAAACTCTTAAGAGTAGGTAAGGTTTTGAGAGTGGTATAGAGTTCCTTGTGTAAAGGCGTTTCGGTTTGATGGGTGTAATGCCGGTGAAGTAACGGGCACACGGGGCTTAACACCACCAAGTTGCAATTGTAGTACAGCGGTCTTGTTCTTTGTGCATATGACCTACGCAGTAAGGCTTTGTGGGCTGTTAGCTTGATGTATAAAAAAACTCTTGCTTTAAAATATTAGCCATGTAGCTAGGTACCTACCTAGCTACATAAGCAGCCTTCCAAAGCCCGTTCACCACTTCGGTTTGAGTTCATGCCAAAATCACCATGTGTTTTTTATTACAATAATATTCAGTTCAAACGACAGAGTGAAATATAGGGGGACTTTAAATTACCCTACAATGTACGGAAAACGGAAACAGCATCTCATCAACAAGTTATAATTAAAACGTGTTTACTTTTGCCACCGTTTTATGGTTGTCTATGGTTTCGGTTATGCTTTGAACAATGCTTCAAAAATATCATAGAGTCATAGAATATTATAGTTCATGCACGAAAGAAAATATAATTTCTCAGTTCATGAATTATGCATGAAGTTTGTATTTGTTTTTGGAACGAAAGATTTGTTTGCAACAATGACAATTAATTTAACTACCCTTCTGCCTGTAAACTACAGCTAAACACGCACTGTAACTTGTACAATAGAATGCTACGAGGAAAACTTCTTAGGCCGTAAAAGTCCAATATATTTTTGAATTTATAATCACCTGATATAGTAAAAGGCATTGTCAGTGGTAATAAGACTGGACACAAACATGTTATAAAAACTGCACCTTAAGAAGAAAGGTATGTTCTTAGTTTTTTGCACCTACGTAGGATATCTAAAAGCCATGTAGTGTACAATATTCGTTCCTAAAATTATAGGAAAATTTAGCTTTCTAAACTCCTCCTCCAGCATACTTTATCTATGCTAAGTCGTGCACTCTTCTGTGAGCTCAATTATCTTAAAAAGGGTTCCGAAGCTTTATCTTTAAAGAGATAATAAGGCTCTTTATTTCCACATTACAATATTTTCATGATTTTTAGTTTACATTGCGCTAATTCACTCAATATATTTACATAACACCAATAAACTATTACTTATGAAAAACCCGGGACTTTGTTTCTGTCATCACTTGGTAATTTGCCAAAATATTTTCTTACTGCACCCCTATACCACGAAAGAAAACTACTACTAATAAACTATGAAATTATATATATATTATTATATATATTGGATTTTTTTGAGCGGAACCCCTATTATTTTTTAAAATAAAAGTAGCCCAAGTTACTCCTTATTTCATCTATCAGTTAAAGTACCATCATAACCAGTCCAGCCGTTAGCAGGAACGAACAGACAGACAGACAATAATAAAAAAAAACGTTTTTTTATTAAGTCTTGTATATGTTTTCATATGCGTTGAGTCTAAAGCTGTTAATTTGACATTACGAACAGTGCCTACCGCCGTAGAATTTTCTCACTCCGTTACCATCCGTTGTTCGTGCTAAACAAATTATAATCACAACTTTATTCCAGACGACGTCCATATATTGATAGCCAATAGATATGACAAACAATAAATAAAATAAATAGGAATTACAATACCTCAATAAAATAATTATTATTCAAATTAAAATCATAGGTAGTTACTAATACACATTAAATACATATTATAATAATATTAGGCGAAAGTTTGATTGGATGTTTAGATGGATGTTTGGTACTTTTTCACGGGAAAACTACTGAACGAATTGAGCTGAAATTTTGCACAGGTATTGCTCCTGACCAGGAATAGAACATAGAATACATTTTATGCCAGCCCATAAAGGATGAGATAAAGTTAAAAGAAAAAGATAGGGCCATGCGCTTAGACGGAGGTCTTACAATAAAAATATAACCAAGCATTTTATTGCAGTCCAAAACGTAGAGGAAAATCATAAAGAAAGTACGATTCATACATAAATTGTTTGTGTGAAAAATGTAAGCGGCGATTACCAGGGCTTTGGTCATAAATCTTAATTACATTGGCATGGCAGGGCAGGGGTCAGTCGTCGATGACGTCAGAGTCCAACCACTATTTATACATACACATGGTTTATGTTCATGGTGATTTAACGGCAGTTTGACGTGATGGCCCATTCGTCATCTATGTCGCCATAACTCAAGAGTTTGAAATATTTGTGCTGAAATGGGTACTTTTAGCTCTGGGTTCTTCTGCTTTGTTCATCAGTACTGATTATCTAAAGCTGTATTGACGCCCTCGTTAGCCCAGCACACAAATGCTAGCAGCTTTTCCTATATCCTAAATGAGCATGAACAGTGATTGAACATTTATGAAAATATCTAGTTTTCATTTTATTGGATCATCATCATCATCATCATCAACAGTTTTTATGTAACACACTGCTGGGCATAAGCCTCCTCCCCCAAACGCCACTCTAACCTGTTATGAGCCCTTTGCATCCAGGTTTTACTCTGTATAGCAATGTCATCAGCCCACCTAGCTGTACTAGCGTACAATAAAAATAAAGCGGTTAGGATATTTATTGGATAGTATATAGTATATATACTATTATATATTTATATTTATTGGATAGTATATAGTCAGTAATATTTACTGCAAAAGCATGGAAATATTTTTTAAATGATGATCCTTCGTTTGACCACTATTTTGCGTGATGGGTACGACGATGGGTGGCCTACGATGTAGCCTATTATTTATTTTATTTTTTATTTATTCTATCTCGCCTTGGAAAATAGACGCAGGCAATTTATTTCACTTCTTAGCCGTTCTAATGATGAATGTGGAACCAAATCGTTTAGCACGGATGGGCGGGAGGCTAACAATGGGGTGGTAATGCTCAATGCTTCGGCTATTACTCTGTAGTGGAAGAGAGGTACATACTCAACTAACAAATAATAACTTGCCTCAAAATATACGGGAAGCCGAAAACTTATTCTCTTTTAAATCAAAGGTAACCAAATTACTTATAAACTAAAAAAGGTAACACTAACACTACTTTACCATTCAAGAATATTTGACAGAAGTGTGTTTATTTACATGATTAAAATTGAAAACATTGTATTGAACCGGATGAATTTCTAATTATTTGTATTGAACGGCAAATTGTATAAATTTTGCAAAAATTTGCATTCCTATCAGACGGCGAGACATGGCTGTTCTTATTTTGAAATGTTATATCTCTGTATCACATGTGTTTCAAGCAACATACCAACAGATAAAAATAAATGTAGGTATCACAGAACAATGACTATCATGTGTTCTGTGGTAGGTATTTTATTGTACTCTATAGGAGGGATATACTCAAAAACGCTATGCCTCTCCTACTGTGCGGTGATCGTCAGTCAAACGAGACAAGCAATCAATATTTGCGGCATACACTGACATTGGACGGGTGGGTTTAGAGTACTTTGGAAGTACCCCAGAACTCTTAACCAGCCAGCCAGCATTTGCGTGCTGAGCTGACGAAGCCGTCATTCTATTAGATAACGACTCTCTGAAGATGTATATCTTCATTCTCTCAGACTCTTCAACTTTAGTTGCGCTGCCAAATTTCATTGATCATATTAACCTCTTGAAAAGGTAACAAGCAACTAAATGATCGAACAAACTTTCGATTTGTTGTCAGAAATAAATATTTTTTAGGGACGAGGTTTTTTATGTTAACCTGTAGTTAGATTAGATGTACCAACATAAATTGTGAAACTATTTTGCATATCTACGAACGGCCTACCATGAACACTTTTATCGCAAAGGTCAAAAGGAAGGAACTCATAAAATTGCGTGTTCAAGCACCAACGGCTTAACCCGATTAGAGTAGTGCTGTACTGATTGGATCAACAGATTAGCGACGTGATGGAAGATAGGCCGCATTTGTATAGCAAGCGGGCATAGCAGGCAGACTTGCTACTGCTTTACAGTATGGTATTGCTGAGCGCTGCGTGCTCTCCACCTTGAAAATAGTTTAGCGCATGGGTAAATGTTTTATACAAAATTTGTCGCAAGCTTATGCTCTATAATTTTATTACATGTTAACATTTTTTAAATTATCGCGATTATTATACATAATTATTAACAAAACGGGTCTACCCGTGACCATGGCCGTTGTAACACGGTCGAGAAACTATCGGGAATATAAAGAGGTACGCGATGAAGACCCGTTTTTGTTATTAATTATTATTATTAGATTTATCATATATCATATAATCGCGTTAAAACGTGACAAATAATATATTTTATTTAGAATATTTTTTGTGACCTTTGACCTTGAATAACTTACGACGCTGTAACACGGTCGAGAAACTATCGGGAATATAAAGAGGTACGCGATGAAGACCCGTTTTTGTTATTAATTATTATTATTAGATTTATCATATATCATATAATCGCGTTAAAACGTGACAAATAATATATTTTATTTAGAATATTTTTTGTGACCTTTGACCTTGAATAACTTACGACGCAGACACGAGGTTTTATAAGACTTTTGAGACATTTTATAATGACAAAATGAAGGAAACCCTTGATAAGACTGGATTAGAAAGACAAGGTCCCGTTGGCACCCTTTGGGTACGGTACCCGAAAAACATACGAAGACTCTTATCGTACCTATAATTTATTCGAAACTTGTTACGCCCTTTTCAACTTCATTAAATATTAATGGCAGTAGCACAATTTAGTGTGTAGTAGCCATGTTAATAAAACCTTACCCTCCGTGCTAGTTTTAACTGTGTTACGGTTCGGTTAAGGACAGATTCTGGGTTACCCGTCATTCCTTACAGTACCTACATTTTGAATTATTTTTATGGCAACCTATAAAATTATGAAATATAAAAAAAACATTAAAACATTTTATGATATTAATAATTACTTTTATTTATTATGGCCACTGAGGCGAAGTCTGAAACCGTGAGAGTTATCAATAAGTTACATTAGGAGTTACTTGCTCGATTAAAAAAAAATAAGTTCTGCTATAAAATGTATTATTGTTATAGTATTGGTGGAAAAGTGAGTTTTTGAAAAAAAAATGCATTTTTGAGTGCTTTGTTTATTAAAAAAAATATGATGACTATGTGCTAAAGTTCTTTGAACACTACCTGGAATAAAACGTAAAGGCTTCATCTTGGAAATCATAAAGTGTAACATAATATTGACAGGCGACTGAACCTTTTGTATTAATCACGCCATTACTGGCGTAGGTACTTACGTATAAGATTTGTCAGCGTGATTCTGCATTCCCTTGAAACTCTTAAAAGCAGGTAGTGGGCGGGCGCAACCTCATTGAATTACTGCGTCGCGTGCGATACCCTTCAGACTTACCTACGCCCTGATATCACACAAAAGGTTAGGTATTGCTTTACACTTCTTATCAATAACAGTTCTACCTTGTTCATTTTTTTATCTACTTGATGTCAATGTTATAATAAGACAAGGTGGAAGTGCACTTCACCCGTAATCCAACGGAACTGGCTTCTTATCTTAACCTTAAGTTGCCGGAACACAACAATTAGAATTGCTATGGCGTTAGGTAAGATGGCCATCTTACGTAATCTAACACGGTGAATATACTTTGGTATATTCACAGTGCTAGCTAGTCAGGCAGACTTTAAACAGACCCTACTACTGTAACCCCCTGGGGTTCGAACCGGGATCTGAGTCCGATACGGTTGGTCGAGCCACTAGGCCACAGAAGCGGTTAACTTATTTCTGCTTACAGCGGAATCAAGAGCAAATAATCCTCTGTCCAAACCTTCAAAGCGTATACCTTCGCGCTATTATGACCCAGTTTTCTATAAGGAAATAAACCTTTTGTAATAGAAGTAGGTACTAGTTACAGACAAAAAATTTTTTTCATTGATGAGTGAATGAATGAAAGATGATTAATGTGGGAAAGCATTGCAAACATCGCATTCCTATTAGTAGGTAGGTACTCTCTGTTACCGTTATATATAATTTACAACACAAGTAGGCGTAGATAAAGTAATAAAAACAGTCTGGTAATATAGTTACTTTGATAGCGTACACATTAACTTTGAAACATTATTGTTGCTTCAAATGAAACGAAAGCCGTAACTGTCTTTACGGCAGGCTTTAAGGCAGTCGCAATGAAAGGCAACCTTGAAGTCCCATTCCCTCCTTCGGACCGGAAATACGCAGGTCGCGCTCGCAGTAATCGGCTGGTAATATGGCAGTTAAAAAAAAGTATGTTGGATAAAGGCGTCAGTTTTAGGTAAGATGGTAGTAGCTAGCCAGGCGGACTTAAACAAAGTCCTACCACCAACCAAACCAAGTACAATATTGTACTCCCCTGGGGATAGAACCTGGGAACTCTGGATCTGACACCACTAGAGCACAGAGGCGTTTAATGTGGTTAATGTGCCATGGCAGTCGGTCGCAAACTACAAGTACCCATTTCTTCAGTACCGGAAGCCGCATAGGCTGCACGCTATTTAACAATAATGAGAGTGAATTCACATAATCGATTCCACCAGCTTTGTTTAGTATGTTTTGACGCCTGAAGTAATGAAGTAATGGATGGCTTTCTTGGAAACTCGTGTGAAAGCTTTGTGTTTTCAATCTAACAATGAAACAAAGTAACAGTAAGATGAAATAAAAAGTTTTGTTGGTTTTGTACACGTGTTCGAAACTGTTGATGGCGAGGTTCATTTAGGTCACGTGATATATAGGTATTGATGAAAACTTGAAAGCTAACGGCTTAGCGCGTTGAAGACTTTGATGAGAAGTAATAGGCGAGTTTGGTTTTGATTTGTTAATAAATAACTTACCTACTGTAGTGAGCGACGCAGTTAAAAGAATGTTCCGGTACGATCTAAATAAATAGTCAAGAGTTTTTATATTAGAATGCATAGCATAAGCTGCCCCGTCCCCTACGAACGACCCCCACGTGGGGGCAGACGGTAACACTTATGGCTATCTGTACATCACTATAACTAATTCAGCCAAGTGTGATCCTTTGCAATGTAGTGTGACCACGAGTCCGCAGTCCAAAATACATCCCAATTGCATTACGATCTAGCCAAGTAGGCTAATGAGTAATTCAAAACCAGACCTAGACTTATACATCGAGTTATAACTAAGAATGTGTCCGTTAGCACTTTTCTTACTGTCTATCTAAGATTTGTTCACACTTTGTTCATGTGTTTTTTAAGTAGCAATAGCACAAACACAACATTTTTATTTACATTACACTAACTCAAAAGGTTAATTATTTTGAGTCTTCTTAGTCAAGAGTTAGATAGTCAAGATAGTCAAGAATGAATAGATATTATATATTCACGTGTACTGATGTACAGAGCTTCCTTCAAAGCTTGAGGGTCTGCCATCACCACGCTTGGATGGTGGATTGGTCAAGGTAGATAATACACAGACGGAAGCTGCTGCCCTTACGATGAGATTACTTAGTCGGCTTGTATGATATCTATTGACCGAGTTGGAGGGGTCGATTCTTAAGACGCCACGCGACCGCCACGGAATGAACACAGTACAAACAGGCACTTCAATTTTATTCATTTCTATGTATAGTTTAAATAGTTCTTTATTGGATTGATGTTGTACTCTTCTATAACTAATATTAACGGGATTTTTACCATGATTTGTTTATGCGACCAATAGCTTCGTTCCTTCAAAGACTTCAGTGTATCTGTGATCATGGCACATGCATCTGCGTCCAAATATATGATAGCTCATTCACTAAAATTCATGTTAAATATCCAGTTAATATTAGTTAGAGTGTTCGTGACAATGATAGTTTCAAGAGTTAAATGATGTTCAATTTTTTTTTTATTTTAACAAGCCTCACATAGCTCAGTTGGTAGTAGCTCTGCCTTGTGCGCTGTAGGTTGTGGGTTGGATTCCCACCCAGGACAAACATTTGTGTGTTGAATATACATGTTTGTTCTGTGTTTGGGTGTTGTATCATATAGAACGTATATAAATAAAATGATATAATAGTATTCTAACTATAATCATGTTCCCATATTACAAGCTATGCTTAGTTTGGGGCTAGATGGCGCTGTGTGAAATTAATTTCCTCTTATATAAGATAACGTGTTAATTTGTAACGATTGCAGGAAACGGGTTAATAGACGAAAATGACTTCATGCAATGGGTGACGAAAATACAAGCGTTACAAGGCATGGACGTCAGCGCCATCGGAGGGGATTCTGAGGAGGAGATCACCAAGGATCTGCTCGCAGCTTTTAAGTAAGACTATTAAAAAAAATCTGTAGCACTCCGGGAGTGCCGACAGTATTGAAAACTTGAAGTTTATCTTTGCCGAAGAGAACAGCTGAGATTTTTGGTACTTGAATCTCAATATTGTCGCGTTGGATTGTTTTTGCAACACAACTAACACACTGACTTCTTAGAACTGACGGTGATACGTCACGGTAAGAAGATCTCGGATTGACCGACATTGTGGCAATCGCAAGGAGTCAATGGATGGAGGCGGCTCATGTTCGCTATTTGTGGCGTCGATTGCTGGAAGCCTATGTTCAGCACTGTTTGTGAGCTGAAATTATGATGTCAATCTCATGATTGTCTAGTTATCGATATTCTTGGTTGATAAATTTTAAAATGAACTATTTCATAAATTATAAGCACATTAGAGAGGTTTAGTTAGTTAGCTTTAAGTTATATATATAACTTACTTTGCATTATTAGCAACTGCCGCCGAGCAACTATCTCTAATAATGGCAATCACCAATCCACCTGCCAAGCGTGGTGATGATGTCAATTTTTTATTTTTACTGTACGACGGGGAAGTACTTGGCCATCTCATCTGGTTTTAAGTAATGATAAGGCCGAAGGTGGAAGCGCACTTCACCCGGAATCCACAACTGTCTGAGGAACTGGCTTTCTTACCTCTGAATGACAGAACAACAATTTAGTTTTGTTATTATTGTTATGACGACAGAAGGTAAGATGGTGGTAGCCAGGCAGGCGGAACAACCAACGCAAGTACTAGGTACTCCATCTGACACCGGTTTTGCTGCCTCTGTGGTCTAGTGGTTCAACCCACCGATTTAAGATCTAGGATTCGAGGTTCGATCCTCTGGGAAGTACAATATTGTGCTTGGTTTGGTTGGTGGTAGGACTTTGTTTAAGTCTGCCTGGCTGGTGGTCATCTTACCTAATTCTGTCGCCATAACAATAATTCAAAAAAATGTTGTGTTCCGGCATTTAGCGGTAAGATAGCCAGTTCCTCAGTTAGTTGAGGATTCCGGGTGTAGTGCGCCTCCACCTTCGGCCTTACCTCAACTTGTAACCAGGTGAACCACTAGACCACAGACACCACAGAGGCGGTTAAAACCCTCCAGCTTTGAAGGAGCCTCTGTCCCGCCACATACAGCCTGTCGATGTATATGTAAATATAACGTTAGGGTGTTCGACCGAGATGAGAACGGGTACATAACTCGCGACGAGCTCCGCTCAGCACTGGAGATGATCGGGGAGCCGGTGACTGACGCGCAGCTGAACCAAGTCCTCGCGTTGGGAGACATCGACCATGACGGCAGGATCGACTACGAAGGTACCACTCCCAAACAAACAGCATCACTCGTAGACTCATACACTCATTTATTAATACTTAATTGTACACATCAATATATACAAAAGTAAAAGTATGTATCAATTATAAGGTAGGTACACAATTTTGTCTGTTTTGAGTCTTAAAGTATTCATAGATATATAAGTATGTAAATGCTACATTAACAATGTAGGAAGTCGTTGTGTGCTACGTCGATGTCTTGTAATTCTTGTAATTCTTAAATGTACACATAAATATTATTATTATGACATAGGAAAACATATGTACAGAGGTGAGCCTCCTTTAATGAGTTTTCAACCATTAAACCTTTGAGAGAAAGAGAGGTGATACACTGAAAAGGTAGAAAAGTATACTTGAATTACAATACAATTTTAATAGACCAATGAAATATACATACATATATCAAAAGTATACCTACACATAGATGTCCATATAGAGCCACGTATGTTTCGCAGCACCCAACGAGTTAAAGAGCAAGAGGTTACATCCATTCATACGTAGACTCACGCCTGTTTTCCAAAGGGGTAGGCAGAGACAACGGATTTCCATTCACTACGATCCTTGCACTTATGCCTTATCACTTGATGAGGCAAAATAACGTGATTAAAGTTTTAACCGCCTCTGTGGTCTTGTAGTTCGCCCACTGATGTCAGATCCAGAGGTCCCGGGTTCGATCCCCAGGGGAGTATTATTACAATATTGTGCTTGGTTTGGTTGTTGGTAGAACTTTATTTAAGTGTACGTGGCTAGCTACCACCATCTGACCTAATTATGTCGCCATAAAAATAATTCTTAACTTGTTGTGTTCCGGCATTTAAAGGTAAGATAGCCACCTTCGGCTTTATCATTACTTGAAAACCAGGTGAGATGAAGGCAAAGCAGTTTCCCGCAGTATTGAGATGACACCGGTCCGACGAGGGAGCAAAAGACATTTTGTTTCATTTTGATTGATTAATAGACAGATATCTCAACGGCACCTAGCCTCGAATTTGCAAAGCTTGTTGTTGTTGCTATATACTTCACACAAATGTTGATCCTGGGTGGGAATCGAACCCACAACCTACAGCGTAATAAGATCTACCACCAACTTATATGTATGGACAGCTAGGGCGAATGAATGCAGAAAGGTCCTTAAGCAGGTTAGAGGCGTGCTATCAAGGCTTCGCATATTTACCAGCAATTTTTCATACAACCAGTTTCACACCCATTATCGCAAACAAATAATAAAACGAACAGTCGATTCGCTGTAATGTCCGAAGAGCCTATAATTAAACATTCACGACCACATAAAACAATTTCAGAAATACCGCTACGGCGTATAAAGCCGTACAAAAAACTGAAATATTGGCAGATTGTCACGACAGTGTCTAGCGACAACCTCATGGGAACGACTTCTTCAACCTTGGGCTACTGTTACTTATACTGTGTTCAATCTAATTTTATTTTCATCTCGTTGCAGAATTCGTGAAAATGCTGCTGTAAGACCCTGCCGCTGTTACTAAAATAGTTGGAGACCAATCTTCAAGATATGAATAATAACTAAACAGTTTTGAAATCTAATTGAAATAAAGCTTAGTACCTAAGTAATTATCTAGATATTTTCAGACATTTCTTAACCACTGGCTTTGTCAGCATAAGTCCAATATTCGTCACCGAAGCCTAACCAGTTAATCGGACAGTTTTTTGTCCAATCAGTAATTTTCACATAATAGAATATAATTGTATATTCAAATGACTGCAAAGTCATAAGTAAAAGCCTGATTCAGTTTCAGTCAACATGGACTTCAGAAATATTTACTAGTGCATAGATAATTTACAACCTACTTTAGCCAAATTGGACAATGTTAGAAACAATGTTCTTAACATTTCTATAAGTCGGCCTCACCATTATTGTCTCGACAAGATAGAATGAAATAAGAATTCATATTATATAATTTTCATACTCAGCCAAATGGAATTTAGCTTAAACGAGGCACAAAATATTATAATCCAACATTAACAGTATCAATTAATAAGGCTGTAAAGCCAACACTTATAAACTTACTCTAATGTATGATTTATATTATGTTGGTTCCTATAACGCAGGCAAAAAAGAGATTTAAATAAATAATACCAGACATTTAACAAAAAAAAAAAAGCCTTTCTTGCCATATCTAATGCGTGTAATATTAATGAAATACATACAAATAAGAGTCCTGGAACCAAGCCACGCGAAGATAGTTGTAAATACTCATATTTTGTACAGAAACACCCAAAAAATATATTTTTATTTGCCAGAAATACAGAAATAATGAGCAGGACCTAGTCAAACAAAATATGTCGTATTACGAATACGATTTATCACATTGTATCTAATATATAAATAATACATAATGTATGTATAAAATAACAAAGGATATCGCACGCCTTACTATGCGAAAATATTATATTGTCATGAAATGCTAGCAACACTTAAAAAAAAGCAACTTTAACTTAGAAAATAAGAAATTAAGGCATTAAAGGCTGTTAAATTACGACCTTGACATACTACGAGTAACTAAATAAAACCTGCTGCTCCGCTGCCTTTTGGTGGAGTTTTATGTACGACACTGGAGTCCTGTAGTACAGGTACAACCTACTTCAGGCACCAGTCTCTTCCAAAACAGGTTAACTACACAACCAGCTAACAGTGTTGTCATTAGGACACAATTTCTTCCTGTATTTTTATTATTGTTCTCTTGCTTTCTTGTATGTACCTATATAGTTAATTAGTTTCCTACTTCTTTAAGTAAGTTAGACTTAATTTGTTTGTAAGAGACAAATAAATCAAATTTTACTATTAAGACACATTCGGGCGGATTGTGCGAAATCCTTTGTTTTTTTATTAAAGCATTGTAAGTTTCATGATTAATCGCATACCTATTATGGGTAGTTATTTGGAATGTAAAGTATTCGTTACACTGATAAACATATGTAAATAGATGTAATTATTTAAAGTTAACTTATAGTTTATAACTAATATAAGTAACTAATAAAAATATATTTCGAAGCTTACAATATACACATTGTAAGCTTAACGTTTACCATTTTATATGCGACTTATGACATTTAACATTTTTTTTTTTAAAATACCTAATGAAAGAAAGACAATACGATCATAGATTATTTATAGGTAAGAATGAAACAAACATGTTTTAAGTAAGATTTTTAATTGTAGCAACCTACTCGCTTACTTATGATCGCGTACTTTTTTGTGAAATGTGTGACCACATTTGAGCACAGAGTTGTAGTAGCTTACTTAGGTTATGTTTGGTATATTACTTAATCTGCTTTGCACATTTTAATGTGTAGAGCAAGCGAATAATTGAATGAAGTTAAATCTAAGGTTTTTTAACGCTCAACCAATAACTACAGCCATCCAGATAAACCTTTTAACGATTTAAAGTGTACCTATTGCGTAGAGGAAGTTAGTCTAGTTATGACTAGTCAGTATGACTGACTGTCAAAGTAGACATTATTGTGAGTTAGATCTACTGCGATATAGTTTAGAAGAGAGGAAGGCAAAGAGGTTCATTGATATACTGAATTACAGTACATCAGCTATTTACCTTCCTACTTCTTACATTACATGTTATAGCATTGGTTTGAAAAAATGTTTCTCATTACGAAACAAAAGTACTCAGTACTCAGTGATTAGAAGTAGGTAGTCTATTTTTGAAGTAGAATTATGCACTAATTTCACTATTTTGCAGTTTTCCAAGTTCCTTTTTACACTTTGCACTAGAAACTTTCCGGTTCGAGCATCGCCATATAGCAGATCCACCGCAAAACGTGATATAGGCTGATGAATAATAAGGATAAAGCCTAACTATAGACTAAGACATAAAACGAACAAGTCCTAGACACAAAGTTATTTTTGTATGAAATTAAGTCATAACACGGCTTTGTCCCTTTACGCATTAGGTACACCGATTTTAAAGGCAGATAATTTTTATACCCGCTACGATGCAGCAGTCCATATACATATTTACTAACCAATAATAGGGTTATTATCTATTCTTGACGTAAAAAAAAATAAGTTGTATAATATTATGGTTGTGAACAAATGCATAGATACAGACACTGTTTTATTTATTGATCTCTTAAGATATAGTATTACCCTGGTGTAGGAGACATATATAGCCTCTATGGTCTAGTGGTTCGCCCACCGGTATCAGACCCAGAGGTTCCGGGTTCGATCCCCAGGGGGTACAAATTTGTGCTCGGGGTACATATTTCTAATTTGTTGTGTTCCGGCATTCAGAGGTTAGAAAGCCAGTTCCTCAAACTTTTGAGGACTCCGGGTGAAGTGCGCTTCCACCTTCGGCCATCATAACCGTCGTAAAAAAAAGATATCTAAACAATCCTCAAAATACCAAATTACATTTACTATATGCACGATCGATTAAAAGTCCAAGAAAACTATGGATAATGGGTAATAACTTGTTGATTTGTATTTGGTTGATGTGTTTTTATAAGAACTACTCAATTTTCAAATACCATTTATACAAAGAGCCTTCGAAAGGCATGTGATGTGTAATGAACGTGATCAATAAAATATTGGATTTGTAATTTTTTTTATTCATTATAATCCATTAAATCCTAGAAGCCTTAAAAACAATAACATTTTAGCCTTTATGTCAGATGGTCCATGAATAAACGTGCGTTTCCGGTGGCCCAACAGGTAAACATACATTGTACCTATTGTTGGAGTACTTATATTTTTTTTTTCCTTTAATTGCTTCCTCCTGGTAAAATCGGCTGGACCATGGAT
This sequence comes from Venusia cambrica, assembly GCA_951394065.1. Classification (NCBI taxonomy): domain Eukaryota; kingdom Metazoa; phylum Arthropoda; class Insecta; order Lepidoptera; family Geometridae; genus Venusia; species Venusia cambrica. The sequence goes on from OX596056.1 coordinate 1,691,917, forward strand.
AGGTTCACTTAGCCGTGGTACAACCAGTTTGACATAGCGGTATTTATAGTTTTTTTCCAGAATGGCGAAATGCGAAGTAAGGTGCCCGGCAGAGTATACTTCTGTCGCTACGCTCTTGCCAGAGTGGCCGTGGCTGTCGCAATCTGGCGCCATTCTTCTCTGATTGCGTTTTCCTAGAGCACTCGTCTAGGAGACCATCCAGTGCTACCCTGGTTTAATCCATCCATGTCATAGGCAATCCTCATCCTCACTTGTAAGCGACTTATCCTCGTTCCACGAGTCACTATCACGAGTCGCTCAATGGACAGTCCACAGTCTCCACGACGTGACACAGAGTGCAATACAATACTTTATTTGCGAATTCACACACAATAAATTATATATAGATCAAGGTACGTTTGGCACATGCCCACGGCTTATATGTAGGTTGCAAGCCCATCACCGCTTAGCGGAATACTAGCCAGTGACACATGACATTCGGATTGTTGGTCCTAGTGACATACCGGTCTCCTCACGATGTGACCTACACTGTCAGAGCATGTGCATGTGTGAAATGCGCACAAAACTTTCGAAAAACGAATCCTATTGTTGAACGACTACCTCCGGATCGGAAAGCGGCCCACGTGGTAACACAGCTTTTACTTGGAGATATATAATACCCGTAGGTAACGTAGGTAGGTATATTATTTAGTCTCAACCACGCGAATATTATAAATAATGTTTTTAAAATTATCGCGATTATTATACATAATTAATAACAAAAACGGGTCTTCATCGCGTACATTTTTATATTCCCGACAGTTTCGACCGTGTTACAACGGCCGTGGTCACGGGTAGACTGATAATAATATTTGATAATAAACTGTCGGGAATATAAAAAGGTACGCGATGAAGACCCGTTTCTGTTATTAATTATTATAAATAATATTGTATCTATTCTCGCATTATAAGAAATGTTGGCAGGATATATAAGAAACTAGCGAGTTGTGGGAAACTATTAGTAATCCCGGATCCCACACAGGTAGATCCGCTCCTTGCAGGACTGGAAAATGACGCGGGATCTCGAGTTTCGAGAACTTGGACCTAGTTTTCATTACAATGGACACGAGGATAGGTGGAGGAGCACTTCACCCGGAATCATCAGCAGACTGAAAACTGGCTATCTTACCTCTAAATGCGGGAACACAACAATAAAATTGTTGTTATGGGCGAAACACTTTGGTATGATGGTGGTAGCTAGCCAGACGGACTTAAACAAAATCCTACCACCAACCAAACTAAGCACAATATTGTACTCACTGGAGATCGAACCCGGAACCTCTGGATCTGGTGTCAGATGTCAGGTAGGCTAACCACTACACAACAGAGGCGATTAAAAACTTCCGAAAAACCAACAACAAAAGCCATCCTCCATACCCACGTGGCAACACAGCTCTTATTTGGGGATGTACGACATCCGTAGTTACCTATATTAATAAGTCCAAACACACGAATAATAAAAAATAATGTTGCATGCATTCTCGCATTATTTTGGATTTCAAGCAGTTGATTTCAAGATTTCAAGTTGGCAGGGCTCACAGGAATAGAGAAATGGGGGGTAGTGGGAAACTAGTAGTAATCCCGGATCCCGCATAGGTAGTGGAAAGTCATGCTGGATTTCGGAAAACCGACATTAACCCTAGTTAATCTCATCTCCTCTATCGTAATGGCATTGTTAGAAGGAATGTCAAATAAGTACATATAACAAATCCAAGTTAAAATGAATTTATTTTGAGAGATCCAGTAGTTACTTCATATCTATTGTGTATTTCAAAGATAATTAGTTACATGGATTAATTGGAAAAAAATCATGATGTGGTTATTCTAGGAAATAAAAATATGGATATCAGCTAGTCATCAAGTACTAGAAATATTATGACAAAGTATGTTCCTTTTTTGTCTTTGAAAGCATCGCATAAGCGCTCGAGTCATCAGTCCATGCCAGCTATAAATTTGCCAATGAAATCCTGAGGCTGTGGTTCGGCGGTCGGTTTCCAGTTCGCCATGATGTGGCCCTTCTGTTGCCATTGGTGGTCGATCTCCTTCAGCTCCATGTAGCCCTAGACAAACACGGTTGGACTAAAATACGGCCTCTAAAGCCGTTTAAAGTTTGAATCTGTAAATACCAGCTTATTGTAGCTGATTGACTGACAATAACAGCACATCCCAAGCCACAGGCTCTAGACAATTTTCAGGGTAGTTTACGTTTGTAGTTTAGGGGTGCACTGGTAATAATTTATGGAAATACCCAAGGGAAGGCGGGAACGAAGACCCCGGCCGTTTCGCTTATCAATATATATACATATCTAGAATCTGCATGGCCTTACATTTGGTACCCAATGTTGATCATTTTTTGATAGTCCTACCTCTATTTATTTTTAAATATGCACACCCCCATTCTAAAATCATTGTAACCTATGTCGCTCCCACAATTCATACAAACCAAATGACATGTTACACCTTAAAAAGCCGTCAAGTCGTTTAGGCTTATTGCACTCTAGATTAGAGGACCATTTCCGATAGACTACATCGCGGCAAGATATCTATGATGTTGAGCAAGCCCTCTACATCATGTAGCAAGGTGGCTCCGACGTAGAGCCCTCTACATCACGTAGCAAGGTGGCTACCCCGTAGAGACCTCTACTTCAAGAAGCAAGGTGGCTACGACGTAGAGCCCTCTACATCACGTAGCGATGTGGCTACGACGTAGAACCCTCTACATCACGTAGCAAGGTGACTACGTCGTAGAACCCTCTACATAATGTAGTGAGGTGGCTACGATATAGAGCCCTCTACATCACGTCTCAAGGTGGCTACGATGTAGAGCCCTCTACATAATGTAGCGAGGCGGCTACGATATCGAGCCCTCTACATCACGTCGCAAGGCGACTACGACCTATACCCTTTACATCACGCAACAAGGTTAAAACCCTTACCTTTATAACCAGCAAGTCAATGACTCGAATGTCGGTGACGCACGCATTTTTGTAGAAGAACTCTCTTATCTTCCAGCGGCAATTTTCTTCGTTTTTAGGTATGTCGTGACATTTTACTGGAAAGAGTTTGATTTATTGGTAACAAACTAACAATTTACCTACCTATGCTAAATCGAAGAGCGGCGTACAGGGAAAATTTCAAAATGGGAAACCGCAGCTCATATTATGAAGGTAGGTATTAGGTAGCCTGAAAACCTAGGAACTCATTGTTTTTATTGAAAGTAAATATAAAATGGAGAAATGTTAGGTACAGGGCACGCTATCTTGCATACTAACCATAATAGTTAGTTATCAACCGACGCTAGAACCTAATAAGCCCCGGCGCTGGATGAACATCAGTGGGCTTTGGACAGTAGTTAGGGTAGTTTCAACCCTGGGCTACGGAATCGCAGGCTTTTGCTAACGACCACCTTCCTGCTGAAATCCGGAACCAAGTTTTGGAGAACTAGTGCCTTCTGGGACAACTCACCCCATCGTTGACCTCATCTTTGCTCTGGCCTGCAGTAAGACAAGCCAAGAGGTCAAGAACTAACCTATCATTAAAAAAAGACCCATCATTCATAAAAAAATAACTTTCCTGTATATATTCTCTCTGATATTTTCAAACATTCGGAAGGCCTTATCGGATCGAACTCGGAGACTTCCGATGGAGATTCCGGAAATACTTCGGATAAGTATATCTAAATTTTTTTTACATTAGTATTCGGATCTTCCACAGCAGATTTTCAGAAATTGTTTGAGAATAGCGTTGAAATATATCGGATTCAAATTGGAATCCTACAAAAAGTGATATTTCCGATCCGAAACCTTTCCGTGTGTTTGTCGCTACACAGATTGCATAGTAACGTACCTATGTATGGTATGTACCGATAGAACGCCCTGTAGAGCCCCAACACGCGCCGATGAGCCTCCGCGCTGTCTATGGACATCAGAGGGCGCGCTTTCTTACATGCCGACTTCACGGACTCTCTGCCGGCGGCACCAGCCATCGCGATAAGCACGGAACGTGACAATGTCATTAAATAATATTCAAAATTAATGACTTTTGAAGTTTCAATTCTAGACAATAATTAGCGGTTTTTGACAGGTGCAAAGAGTATACAATACCTACTAGCTACCTACTACGAGTATTATGTATATGTATAGATTTACGTTAGTATATTTAAGGACGCATCAACAAATATTTGGTTTTTAGGTACCATTTAATAAACCAGGAAACACAATGCTAAATTTAAGGGTAAGGGTTCAAATATTTAAGGAAACAACCTTTAAAGAGGTATATATTTTGAACTGTAACAGGTAGCAGGATCAAATTTTCAGAGAAAACGTATTATTACACGAAATAACCTGAAAAAAAATGAATAAAGGGGATTAACTTACAAGAAACGTTTTATAAATTGTTATTTTAGCTCTGTCGTTAGCTAAAGGTAATATCGATATTTTTTTTACTTAGTGTGAATATAGCGCTTACTTTAAAGGTAGTACTTACTTTAAATCAATCAATTATAAAAACTTTCCAAGCGTGAGTCGAACCCGCTCTGAGACTGAAAAAAAAATGGGGATCGGACCTTCAGTGTACGTGACTGACTCTCACTTAGTTGTTCTGACAATTAAAAGACAGCCTCTGTAGGCTGGAAGGTCCTAGACTTGAAATGTTCTAGATTTTTAAATCCGAGTCCCTCTCTTTGCGCCTATTATAAAAAACTACATACAATAACGTCACCCTCAAAAACTCCAAAAATTATATACATATTGATATTTCATAAAAAAATTACATATCCGCCATCTTGAATTCCAAAATGAGAATCATAATCGTAATCACCACCCTCAAAAACACTGAAAGTGATATATGGATATTATTTTTTCATGAAATAGTGACATCCGCCAGTCTTAATTCGTGTGTCATATTCGTAATAATTTCATCAATGATTCGATGGTGATGGACTTACCCTAGTACTTTTCCAAATTCAATTCTGTGGTAATAATCACTTATAGTAGGTAGGTATCTACATAGCGAACATTACTTCTCTTTCGGTCTAAAAAAGTATCAACTATAAACAGCCACAGTATAGGGCTGCCAACATTTTTTACTAGAAATTTAGAAAATTTATGTTTTTTATTTTTACATGCAATCTTAGATTATCTATTATATTTTCAAAATTATCTAATGTGACCAAAGAATTGAAGGACAAACAGCTGATCAAAGAAAGCCAATTAGACTGATTGATATTGAACCAATCATCCTAACAGTGACCTGTCTGTACATTTTTGAAACGGCGATGTTTGTCAAAAATAATCCTAATTAGTTTCGTCGACCCTCAGTATCGTAATACGTATTAGAAGAGACCAAAGTAAGATATGTGTACATTCACCAAAGAACACAACGATGCGAGAATATTTTGCATGGCACCTTCCATATATGTAATAATCTGCCAAAAACATTAAGGGCACGACCGACCCCACTGCTTCAGCAAAAGTTAAAGGTCACATTAATAAATAAATGTTATTATAAAATCGCACAATTTATGAATGATAGACATTTTATTGATAACTCTGATGCATAATTTTATTCTGATTTAATTTATATTCTTTGATATATTAACTTGTGACATTGTCAATTTTATTTTTTTGTCTTTGACATTTATTTTATTCTATTAACTATGATTTTTTGATTGTTCATCAATGACAAAATATTGTACACTACTGTATTTGAACCCTTACCCTTAAATTTAGCATTGCTTATTTTATATGGGCAAACTGCATAGGTACGAATTTTCAAATTATCATGTACGGTTTCGAAAATATGTAACATTTCACTCCGAACCTTGAGCCCCAATTTGAACCCCTTGGGGTGAACATTTTCAAAATTACTTTCTTAGTGCGCGTTTGCACACCAAGACAAACATACACTCCAAATTTCATGTCTCTAGAACCAGTGGTTTAGGCTGTGCGTTGATAATATATATCAGTCAGCCAGGACTTTAAATTTTATAAATATAGATTATGGTATACAATAGACAGAAGAAGAAAATAAATACTTGGGTAACACCATATGCTATTGCAAAATTTTAACACCTAATTTATTAGTTTTAAGTTTTCTTACTAGCCCATATGGATTTTTACTATGTGTAATAATCATTTTTTTTTTATTTCCTTATGTACCCTACTTAACCTTTAAGTATCAAGATTAGTTTGTTTCTGCATTAAATCGGGCGTCAAGCAGTTTCGATGTGTGCGTGGGCTCTTTGCCGGTAGTGTGCTGGCTCAGATACCTAAATTCGAGCGCGTCAAAAATGTAATTCCGTCCTTAAATCTATAGCTATAGGGACCAAAAGTGTATGATGGTTAGGATATTAGTGTTCTGTGGTATGATGTCAACAATTATGTAATTTTTGACAGCACTGGATACCAAAGGCCAAGTAGGTTGCACGCAAAGCAGCCATAGACTACTACTATTATACTTACTTGGACCATAAAAGTATCACGCTATAATTTCAATCCATTTAAACATTTCATTTGGATACAACCAATACAACTGTATACTAACTCTATGGATGGATACAACAATATTTAAATATTCAGGAATGTTAATTAAATCTAGAATTTAAACTGGTTATGCTTATTTTGTATTTTATTTTATGGTGCCCTTTTTTTGCTATGTTGAAGACGCGACACTGCAGCTGATAATTGCCACAAAACGCACTTCACCCGGAATCCTCAACAAACTGATGAACTGGCTATCTTACCTCTGAATGCCGGAACACAACAATTTTAGAATTGTTATTATGGCGACAGAATTAGGTAAGATGGTGGTAGCTAGCCAGGCGGACTTAAACAAAGTCCTACCACCAACCAAACTTTTGGTTGGTGCCTTCACCAAAACTTTTGATACATGGCCACTACTTGTAAGTAGCTAGTATTCAATACATGATTAATTGCAAGCACATCGCCCCTTAGTGGAATACTATACCCGAAAACACGGCATAGGTCATTTCAACATAGGTCTCTCCCAACGTGCACCACTGAGCCCGTTCTTTGGCCTTCACATATGATATTGAGTAGAGAGTTGATGATGATAAGTTATTAAAGAAATAAAGATTTTCATAGCTTCAAACAAACAAGCCTATATTGTATGATTTATCTATCACATAAATTAATGTTCTACTATGTACAACTATGGAGGCATTTAGATCATTCATTTGAAGAGAAAAATTTGGAGAGAAAATCCTTTGGCTTGGCTTCTTCAGTTGGTTTGAAGTAGTTCATGATGTGACCCTTTTGTTTCCATATTTGTATTGTTTCTTTCAATTCCATTTGACCCTGAAATTTAAGAATAAAATCATCTGTAAATATATCAGAAATACAGGATTTAAGTAGTTTGCCCGGACACAGACCTATTTGCGCATTTAATGATAAGATAGCCAGTTCCTTACTGATGAGGATTCCGGGTGCAGTATGTTTCCACCTTCAGCCTTATCTTAACTTGAAACCAGGTGAGATGAAATTTACTTCTCTAAAATTAAATAAAAAAGGCTTTTTGGGCTCCATCCCATGAGAGTGCATGAAGCAAGAAAGGTGTTGTGTAGATTGTCTGTACCTTCTATACAATAATATTAGATATAGCTTTTATTTATATTGATGTACTCTTACTTCAAGGCTTGTATGTTTTGTAGTTTAATTATATTGCAATTAGTTACATGGATTACATACCTATGCCTAATATACAAGAATATTTACTTTACATTCCTTAATGCGAAATAACAAATAAAATTCATATAGATTGGTAAAAACGTACTAAAATATTTTGTTATGCATGACATTATAGTGGCAGACTGGTCCTTCTAGACTAAGTATTCTGACCATATGATATGACCCTGGGCATATGCAAAATTTTGAACTATAAAATACAGTAAATTATTTAATACAGAGGCATGTGAAACAACTTAGGCAGGTACTTACCTTGATAACAAGCATATCAATTACTCGAATATCAGTTACATCTTTATTTTTGAGGAACAGCTCTCGAACTTTCGCACGACATTGCTCTTCTGTTTTTGGGATATCATATTCCTTGACTGAAAAAGAAAAGTACTTATTTTACTTGGTTCCTTTGGAAATACATAGGTAGGTATATATCTACATATTTTTTGATAGAGATGGAGATGCTAAGGGTTTCATGTTGGCTTTATATCCTAGGTTATTACAGTATAGGTACTGTACAAATTGTATTTAGACTAATTATCGATGAATAGAGTTGAATAGAGTTATGATGAAAACATTCAGTTTTTTTGATGACATAACAAGTTACTAACCCATGTAAGGGACTTGACGATACCATGCCTTGTAAAGACTCAGGACTCTCCCTTTGGCATCGCCCTTGTTCAGCGAAAGAATTGGTCTTACAATCTTATTGCCAACTTGTATGGCTTGTCGTGACGACGACATTTTAATGTAAATTATGAAGAATATCAACAATAAAAATTGAAATCCTTGGTCAAGCCTCGAGACAGTTTTGAAGACATATGCGACACATTAAACGTAAATAAAATCAGCTGTTCTTGGTTTGTTATTGTTATTCTGAAGACATTTCAGTAGGTGCCATACCATACAATTACAGTAGGTAGTAGGTATGGAATGGAACACAGATCGGCGTAATCATCAACGCAAACTATTAGCAAAGTTGCTTTCACCAATTTAACCCGATAAATAGGGTAAAAGCTAATAAACCACAAGGTAAATGACCATATTGCATGCAAGTCGAATACTTGCATGCAATAAAAACGAGGCGTATTATCTCAATCTGCCCGCGACCCTCTGAGGTCTAGTGGTTCAACCCACCGATTTCAGATCCAGCCAGAGATCCCAGGTTCGATCCCCAGGGGGAGTAAAATATTTTACTTTGTTTGGTTGGTGGTAGTAGTTTGTTTAAGACCTTCCTACCCCGATCATACCTAATTCTGTCACCAAAACAACAATTATAAAATTGTTGTATTCCGGCATTTAGAGGTAAAATTGCCAGTTCTTCAGTTTGTTGAGGATTCCGGGTGAAGTGCGCCTTCACCTTCGGTCTTATCTTAACTTATAACCAGTTAAGATGAAGGCCAAGTGCTTCCCCATTGTACAACAAAAAAAAAAGACACATGACCACGGCTGGTGCAACCCCGCCGAAACTTCGTGATAAATATAGGTAAAATACGCAATAAAGACCGCCGTTTCCGACTGCTATGTTTACATCAATAGAGGTACGTTATTGGCACAGACTTATGTAGTTCGCATTGGCAATTGGCCGTTCAATATTTTTGTTAAAATTTTAGTTTTAGTGTTATTTTGTTCATGTTGGTTTCATTTGGTGTTTTTTTAAATAGCCTCCGCCCGCTATTATTGACTCTTTGGTTGAGTGAATGAATAAGTGAATCGATAATCGCGATAGATTAAATAAATTGATTGAAACTATTCCCACGACACGGTTGCGACGCTATTCCGACGACCACTCACTTTCATTGTCCAGATGTGTGTCTATAAAAATATAGTCATTCATGGGTACTATTATTATATTGTCTGTGTCTATGGCAATATATTCGTATAATAAGAACCTACCTACCTATTTAAACAAAATTTGTGACTATGTGATAGCATACAAGTGGTTTAATATAATATACCTACTTTTATTTAGAATTGGCAAATTACTAGCTTTCATTTGATACGTACCCTTATTTAAGGAATAGAATCATTTTTATCCCCCCCTATAACTATTGATTCACACCCCCCACATCAACGTCCACTGCAGAGCCTCATCGCAAATTGGAGGGTTTTGTCATAATCATCATGCTTGGCAGAAGGATTGGTGATCGCAGTAAATGTGTCGGGTAAAGTATGCAGAAAGAAGCTGCTGCCCTTCTGTTGAAAAAAAACACCCCCCATGTAAAAATAATATAGCCTATGTCACTCCCACAATTCATACAAATCAAACGACATATCACAAGCCCAATTTCATCAAGCCGATAAGGCTGCAGAGTGGAAGTTAGAAATCCCATGCATAGGTACATACGTAGATACTTACTCTCGAATTTCAAAACCCTCCTTATGAGGCAGTCGGGTTAAAAGAAGTTAATTTTCTCATTCATTGGATTTTGGAAAAGAAATTGGAAAAGGTCAAATCCAGAAATGGTCTTATTTAGAACTGGCTACCTAGGTCCCTAAGTATAATAAAAAGTGGACATAGCTCCACCATGGTATCCAGAGCTCTTCTCATATTTAAAAGAAGTAATTGAAATGGCCACCGAAGCCTAAGCGGAAGAGCTATTATGTTTATCTGCCAATAACAATACTGCTTTTTTTTAATTTTCAGAAAGCGCTGAATCCATGCCTACTTATACATTTTTTCAAATTTATATAAGTAGATACCGCTGAAGTATCCAAGACCAAACAAAATAAGTCGCATCAAATTTAATTCAAAATTGACGATGTAATCACGTAGGTAACAAACATACAAGTCGAATTGATAACATCTTCCTTTTGTTTTGGATGTCGGTTAAAAACTGCTAGTTACCATTGACGCAACGGCAATCTGTATAGCTATACCTATTCAAACATTCGGAATGCCTTATCGGATCGAATTCGGAAGATTCCGATGGAGATTCCAAGAACGCTATTCCTAACTCCGAAATCTTAATATTTTAAAATTAGAATTCGATGCTTCCCACAAAAGATTTTCCTTAATGGTGTGAGAATAACGTTGAATCTATCGGATTCTATGTAGAATCCGACAAAAAGTGACTTTTCCGATCAGAAAACTTTCCGTGTGTTTAAAATCGCTGGAAGAAGGTGGCAATCAGAAAATATATTCCTCATTGCCAGCAGTGGTGATGGCAACCAGGAATGTACGATATATTGAGCATCTAGCCCTCCTTTTGAGACCTTTAGGTCATTAGTAAAATAATACGGCCTGATATCAGGCTAGTCCTTGCTTTTTTATACATTAGGTAGGTACCTACCTACCAAATGAATAAAAATGAGGTACCTATATAGGTTACCTTATTTACGGGTATCCGAACAACTCCCGTTAAAATTTAAAGGTGCTTGGAAATTAACAGAAAGAACAAGGGAAGCGATGGGTGGATGTTTAGGGTAGGTACTAAAGTAAGCAATAATCAGCCGTTCGTCAAGTTTAGATGATTGGTTGAAAATTAAATATTCCTCACTGACCACTAGGTGGATGGATTCGAATTGTACCTATCTATGTTATGCGAGACGGAACCAAGAATACCTACCTACGTTCTAGTTGCCAATAAATAGGAAATAAAAGATATTTTACGTAAGATAGGAATCTATCAATATTTATTTTGCTATTTTTGTAGATCTTAAAAAGAAAGTAGCTGAGCAGCGTAGTACCTACACATACAGCAAACAATACGAAAATACAACTTATGGTACCCCTCCCCTACCTCCAGAATTGAATTACCTACAATGGACAAGTTTTGGCCACATTTTTGGGTGTGAGCATGGAACTGTACGGGTTTATAATTAGAGTATCTTTCATTCTTCCGGGCATGTAGGTGAAAAATATATCCCTGAAACAAACAAATTGCATCAATAACCACGACAATGATGTACCTAAAGTGGGTAGGTATATTATATTATCATGTAGGTATTCTATATACCTATTTAAATTATGAATAATCAAGAATAGTAGAATGTGAAATGGGGAAGTACTACCACCTATTCCTATTCTATTCCCAGTCTATTTCGGCCGGTTTCCGATGAAATTACGGACACACAGGGCTTGACAACCTTAATATGCCTCAAGTTGACGGGCGCAATGCACTACATTGCGCCCGTCAATATCTATGTCATAATATATAATGTCGTGTTCTTTGTGGATATGACATACGCAGTGAAGCTTTGTTATAGGCAAGAGTTCACTTAACATCGATGGGCTACTTGTTTTTTTTGTCTCCAAGTCGTACAACAAAAAAAAGGGACCTACATATTACCTAGGTACATTTAATTAATGCACGTTTATAGCGAAAATAGTAAGAAGGTACCTAATGTCATTCATGTTAATTACTAACGAACAAACTGGATAGGTTGTCGGTTAGAAAAAAAAATACCAACCGACCAACTAGGTGGACAGCCTGGTTGGTCGGTTAGTAATAGACGGAATCAGAGGCTCTTTAGTCCCGAAATCGGTTTGGAAGATATCATCAAATAAAATAAAATACAAATAATCAACCTGCCTACAATACAAACCGTTAGTGAAAAAAAAAAAGACGATTTTTTTTTGTAGAAGTTAATTTCACATAAAAAAACAAATTATTTTCAATTTTTTCTATTAACTCGGACTACTTATTACTACCTACTGCTCTTGCATGCTTCAAAATTTTATCAAAATTTGAACGGATTTGTGCTAAATCCTTAATAGGATGATACCGATTTAAAACTCTGGACTCGCTTTTTTATTACTGGTCATCAGACCCAAGAAGGAATACTTACATCATATAGATAGGTACCTACATAGCTAGGTAGGTAGGTAAGGTCTCAAACTTATTTGTTGTCCTATGTTGTTCTTTAACGTCGAGGGACATAAAATACTTAACATTGGCCTTTGGACAATAGGCATCGCAAAAAAATAATAGTTATTTGTTATACAAGAGTGCAAAGTTGCTTTTTAACCGCGTGTTCAATTTTGATGACCGAGCAAGCGAAGGATTCTAAAATTGAATCACGAGCGCAGCGAGTGATTCAAAATTAGAATCCTGAGCGTTAGCGAGGGAATCAAAAGAGCACGAGGTGAAAAATCTTTGCACTCGAGTGCAACACGTAACTTTTCATTCCACCTCAGCGAGGAAATGACTAAATGCAACAAAAAAAAACGTTTACAATCACAAGATAGGTACTTTTATTTCAGTTTAGGTATTAACTACTACATTATGACAGGTAAGTATTACAGAATAATCTTTAAATTATAACAAGATAGGTATAATTAAGAAAATTTGAAAGTAACGTTGCTACAGTTATTTAAATTGAGTGTAATATTTTTGTTTGGTACTGTAATATTGGTGTTAGTCACTTGTGTACTGTTTTTCGGTAAACTATCTGTCATACTTAATAGTTGTACCGATTCATCGGATTCCCTTGGCGTAAATGTTGGCATGAGAGGGCGATGGTTAGGTGTTTAGTAATGGCTCATTTTTGATGTAGAAGGGCCAGTCCAAGGATCTGACTGAGGCTCTTTCAGTGTAATGGCTCCTACGATGCCTTTACAAGTAATACACCAAGAAGGTTCCGATTTCGAGTTTTAACAAATTAGAAAAGGTTGTATGATGAATTCGGCATCATGGAGGTAGAAGTAAATAGGTTTATTGATGTTTTGAATTCACAAACTTAGTGCACACGATGTTCTAAATTCAATTTTACTTTAACCTCTAGCGGATAAAAACGGCTTTTGCACTCAGATATCGAATAGTAAAAATACTCTTTCCGAGATGGTGGGATGAAAATAGTATTTTCGTACCTACTAATAAATTACCTATTTATACAAATTTAAACTTTGTGTGAAGGCAATAAAGTGATTAATAAAACAGGTTGGTACATACAAGAAAGGTTTACTGGCGTATGCGTCGAATTTGGTGGTCGGCCACCACACCCGAGTTTGTTCCAACTGCTTCAGTCTATTTCTTGAAATGAAATCATCCATCAATATGTGAAACTGCAACAAAATATAGCTATTTACAAATTTTATTATGTAACAAAATTCAGAACCCGCGACGGGACTCGAGCCCGCATCTTTTCTTCAAGCCAGATACGCTCTAACCAATTGACCAATGAGGATCCTGGCATAGATTACGAATTTTAGCTGAGTTGGATTTGGCACAAAAATATCATGTAGGTACTTATCTAGGTACAAAATAATCTAAAGAAAAAAAACAATGCTTATACTTATATACAGTCCGTATCTGAAGTACAATCTAACATACGAGAGTAACGCCTTTTTATGATGAACGCCATAAAAGTAAAATGTAAGTATACTTAGGTCATTTTACTTTTATGGCGAAATTTCGTCATGGCTACAAATTTTAACGCCAATACCGAAAAATGACTGATTACTTTGCTGTATGTCTATGACATAACGTGCAATCATACTTCAAAGTATTCCTAAAACATTTATTTGTAGACTAAACTAACCTATTATTTTTCTTAATATTAATTAAACTTACTACTTACTTCGTTTATTTTTTTATAGCACGACGGGAAAGCGCTTGGCTTCATATCAACCAGTTTCAAGTTATGATAAGGCCGATGGTGGAAGCGCACTTCACCCGGAATCCTCAACAGTTTGAGGAACTGGCTATCTTACCTGTAAATGCCGGAACTTGTTGTGTTCGAATTGTTGTTATGGCGTCAGAAGGATGATGGTAAAGTCCTACAACCAACCAAACCGAGCACAATATTGTACTACCCTGGGGATCGAGCCCGGGACTTCTGGATCTGACACCGGTGGGCGGACCACTAGACCACAGAGGCGGATAATACAACCTGGAAGAGTTCACTATGGAAAACAGCGACCTGCCAACCAGCTTACCAGTTTTTGTATTAATAACCGATGAGACCAATTCATGTTTTCCAAATGCTTCAATGTAAACGGTATCCTGTAAGCCCTCGCCCGGAAGTCCATATGCTTCAAATCAAGCCATCTGCGTAGCGACACCAACATATTTTTTTCTGTAAAATTGTTCTTAGTACAAACATAGGTAGGCAAGGTACACAAGGTCACCTAAAGCAGTGAATGCAAAACAAAAAGCCTAAACAGCAGAATGGAAGAAGTTTACCGCATATATACCGGTACTAAAAATAAATTCGGCAAACGCGAGTAAAACTCACGCGCAAATCACACAAAGCAGCAGTTGTTTCTTGGACTCTTAGACACTGAAGTCCAGAGTGAATAGATTGCTACAGGCAAGCATATTATTTAGCTAAGGTACACACGTTATCTTGCCATCACGCCCTCATCTAGTTAAATACTAGAATTGATAATAATCTGTAAGAACTTACTATGATCCGCTGCAGTAAGTTTTCCATTCAATCGCTTTCTTAGCCATTCCAGAAGATTATTTAAATAGTTAGCTTCGGGCAGATGCGGTATCAATAAGGGAGAATCTGACAGTTCAGCTAGCAGTGCCTGAAAACGCAAAGGTAGTGTAAATTAACATTAATATCATAAAGTTTTTGGACTTTTGTTTGTCTATCTATACAATTATATATCTAGGTATACTATTATTATAAAGAGAAAATATTTTCTTTTTCGTTTGTACCTATTGAACAGGCTCAAAAACTACAGGGTCAATTTAAAAATTCTTTCACCAATAGAATGCAGGTATCACCGAGTAACATAAAGGCTATATTTTTTATCAGGTTATATTAGAGAACTTCTTAAAACCTCTAATAATGTAACCCAAGGTGAAGGAAAATGACCTATAAAATTTCTTACATGCGTGCGCTGCAAAAACTATTTATGATAAGTAGAACAAATAAATTTTCAACAGTTTAACACACGTCAATATAGTTTTCATCCCACAATCTCGGAAAGAGTATTTTTACTATTCGATATCTGAGTGCAAAAGCCGTTTTTATCCGCTAGAGGTTAAAGTAAAATTGAATTTAGAACATCGTGTGCACTAAGTTTGTGAATTCAAAACATCAATAAACCTATTTACTTCTACCTCCATGGTGCCAGTACACAAGTGACTAACACCAATATTACAGTACCAAACAAAAATATTACACTCAATTTAAATAACTGTAGCAACGTAACTTTCAAATTTTCTTAATTATACCTTAGTATTATTTTGTTATAATTTAAAGATTATTCTGTAATACTTACCTGTCATAATGTAGTAGTTAATACCTAAACTGAAATAAAAGTACCTATCTTGTGATTGTAAACGTATTTTTTTTGCATTTAGTCATTTCCTCGCTGAGGTGGAATGAAAAGTTACGTGTTGCACTCGAGTGCAAAGATTTTTCACCTCGTGCTCTTTTGATTCCCTCGCTAACGCTCAGGATTCTAATTTTGAATCACTCGCTGCGCTCGTGATTCAATTTTAGAATCCTTCGCTTGCTCGGTCATCAAAATTGAACACGCGGTTAAAAAGCAACTTTGCACTCTTGTATAACAAATAACTATTTTTAGTCTTTTTTAAGCTCTCCCAATTAGAACACATTATTTTTATTAGAAAAACGGGTATTTATCGAATTGAAAATCCTTACGATTACTACGACTTGCCTTTCTCTTTGTGTTAGTCGCTATTTCAAACAGGCGGTAGATTTAACGTTTATTCTAAAATTGTCCTAAAAATCTCACTAAATAAAATAATTTTGACATTGTCTTTAAAATCAGATAATAGGGGTAAAATAAACTATATGATTGTATGCCAACCTCTAGGATCTCCGTCAACCCAGATGATGCTAACATAGGCTCCGATGGTACAGGCTAAAACAAGAAAAAATAACATTTCACCAAACTCTAGTTTGTTGTATCTTACTCCAAGCATCATTATGGCCTCCAATATTGTGTATGGTTTGGTTGGTGGTAGGACTTTGTTTAAGTCCGCCTGGCTAGCTACCACCATGTTGCATAAGTCTGTTGCCATAACAACAATTCTAAATTGTTGTTCCGGCATTTTGAGGTAAGATACTGGTTATCTTACCTCTGAATTCCTCAATGTGTTGAGGATTCCTCTTAGAAGTGCGCTTCCGCCTTATCATAACCTGAAACCAGGTGAGATAAAGGCCAAGCGCTTCCCCGTGATACAATAAAATAAGCCTTTCATAATCTCAATGAGGTTTAGTGTGTCACTAATCGATTCTACCCTAAAACACAGACGGAGAAGGTTGTCTGTAACCTATAACGGTGTTAATATGATAGCTACCGATGGTTCCTTTGACATCATTGCTGTTTTGACTGTATCCTTTATAAAATCTTCCATAGGATCCAACTGATATATCTTCGCTGTATCAAGCCAATATGGCCCATGTTTGTTAGGCGGATGGAAATACGTTTCTTTTAACTTGCCCGTGAGGTTAAAATCGTACAGATGGCCACATCTACATCTAGACTCCTTTAAGTAATCCATAGCAGTCTCTTCCCTGGAAAATTAAAAAAATAGGTTGGTGTAGGTGTGCTGCAAAATGCGGAGCGACAACACGTCCACAGAAGGCTAGTCAGTTAGCAGCAAGACTATATTTCCTGAGGATGCCTCGTGTTGAGGCAAAACACGTGTCGATTTTGTCAGAGAGATTTGGCGGATTTATTGCTAAATATTTTTTCTGTTTTCAGATTTTATTTTGAAATATGGATCACGCCTGAATCAATTAGGTGTAGGTGTGGTTTATTTTAATGTACCCACTTATTCGGTTCACACTAGCGCAGTGGGTGGAGGGGTAATCGTGAATTACCCGTCCACCCATCAGTGGGACAATCCAGTGGGTGGACGGGCCGTCACCGATTTTATTTTAAACCAGTGGATGCTCAGTGGGCGAAATTCGACCAAACTTTAAATAATTACTCAGGAACAAATATCACTCTTCGAAAAGGAGTCCGAATTAACTTGTATATTAAGAAGTCTCTGCGTATATGTGAAGATTAATAACTAAGTTACGCGTAGGTCGCGAGAGATTCACGGGACGATAGATTTATGGTGACAGTGTTCTAAGAAAATGCACTTTGACTTCTTCGGAGGTCAGAACAGGCTTCAGAAAGTTCGGCAAGTGACAGTTAGCAATAAAACTGATAGAAGTCTGAACGAAACTGGAATAGGGACGTACTTGCCAGCCAGAAACCCCTTATTTACCACATGTCATCGAGAATAAGAGTAGTAGAGCTCCTTGTGAAAGGGCTCGTCCGGAGGAGTACTACTATTTTAGCCGCCAAGCAGCATTGCTGTGTTCCGGTTTTAAGGGTATAGTCGCCGGTGAAATTACAAAGCTCTAAGCTTCAAGTTGACGGGCGCAATGCAGTGCCGTGTAGGCTATTATCCTTGTGGATGTGACCTACGCAAGTAGGCAAGAGTGCACTTAACATCAGGTGGGTTAATTTCTTGTTCCGTCTCCTATTGTATAAAAAAAATAAGTATCTCGGGCCAATTTGCTCGTCCATATCAAGTAAAATACTGATCGCTGTCGATTCCCGGTTCTGTCCTAAGCCAGACATATGAGCCGTGTGGTGGAGGGTGAGTATGCGATGAGTGTATGTGTATCAAATCCAGGTCAGATGCTCACCATCGTTGAAGGCAATCGCAATTAGCATCACACGCTGATACTTCTTTTCTTGGAAATTTAGAAAATCCCGAGACAACCGCAATGTACTCTCCGATAATGTATGCAGTGCCAGCATTTATTGGAATGTATCCGGTTGGCATTATTGATACCCCTGCAAAATATATGACATTTAGCATTTAGAGAAGGTAAAAGAAATAGATATATATTTATCGGCACCTTTATGACATTATGCAAGTGTACATCGACGAGGTAATTGTAGTATAATTTCAGTGTAATTACTGCTACCTAAACTAGGATAGGTTTTACCTATCCTACTTAGTTTAGGTTTTACCCTGTATGATAGGGAACAGTGCCCAAACCACAAAATAAGTGCGAGTTGTCCGCCATAACAATGGGTTGAGGACATAGTAAAATATGCAGGTTTGTAGGCTACAGATTGCCGCAGGATCGAAAAGGTTGGCATAAGCGAAGAGGTCTATGCCCAGCAGTGGGGTGAGAAAGGCCACACGAGATGACGATGATGGATGCTGGACAGTGAGGTGCTTGGCTTTCATCTCACCTGATTTTCAAGTTATGATAAGAAACTCACTCCGCCCGGAATCCTCAACAAACTGAGGCACTAGCTATCTTACCTCTAGATGCTGGAACACAACAATAATTGAAATCTACGCGGTGTGAAATTTGTACCTAACGCGCGGGAAGGCGCGGTCAAAAGCTTGTATTCATGTAGGTAATGATTAGCACATACTTAAATACCGGCAATTAAAATGTTTTTTTTTAAATTGGTCAGCAAGAAAAATCTGCTAAAGTTATTTTGCCAGCATGCAATTCTATATTAAAGCAGAGAACGTCGGTAGGTTTTTGCACCCAGAAACAATTCGCTTTTTCGTTTCACTTTTTTGCAGACAAAATACAGTTTGGAGCAGACCAAAACTTTAATTAGCCGTTCAAATTCCTTAGGTTATTGAGATGATCATACCTGATATAATATATTGTGGAACTTCTCCGGTGAACGACACACCACCGTACTGGTACTGAATGTTTTTGAATGGAGCCTTGCTCTTGGGTTTTGCCTTCAATTTAAACATCTTCTGTTTAGATGCCAAGGCAGCCATACCAGGATTTGTATTACCTAAAATTGTATTTAGAATGAAATAGACTAACAGCTTTTATTTAACGTAGTTTAATGAGGGAGGCACTGAGGACAATTAGAAGTTAGAATTGTTATGTTGTTATGGCGAAATAATTATCTAAATTGTGGTAGCTAGCCAGGCGGACTTCAACAAAGTCCTACCACCAACCAAACCAAGCACAATATTGTACTCCCACTGGGGATTGAACCCGGTCCCTCGTAACTAACAAACGGTGACAAAGACCAGTGAACAACCAATGACAAAGCATATTTATGTGTATTTCGTCTTTAGTTACACCTTGTTTGCATTTGAGCGTAACCACGTGGGGCGTTCTTTTTTAAACAGTCTACTAAACCTACGATTTCTGAAATTATAGTTACCCTACACGACGCTGGATGTTTTCGTTCCTCCACTTGAACCCTCAATTGTTTTATAATTTGATAGTACAAAGGACACTCACGCAATCCACTCGGGGGTTCCCAAAATTTGTAGTTACAAACTCTTTCTTCTTCTTTTGCTACCATATTCCTCGTTATTCGTTTTTTTAGCTGCAAAGATAAAAATTACTTTTGTCACAAGATTAACTCTCAAACGTAAAAAAAATAGGATTATTTTGAAACGTCAAATCTACCGCCTGTTCGGTAGTATAAGGGATACTACCGAACAGGCGGTAGATTTGATATATAATTTTTTTACTGTATGAGAACAATTTGTTACATTTTGTTACTAATTGAAACAAATGTGACACGGAAATTCATTTGTGTAAGGACTTCGGTAGCTCAAATAGCAAGTCACATATTCTAGTAGATACTAAACGAATACAAGCTAGTTAAAATCCGTTTATAGATGTAGTTTTTGCGACCTTGAAAAGTTTTTTTTTTAATTACAATCATACTTCAAAGTCAAAGTTGAAATCAAAATGTTAATATATCCATGAAGATTTATACGGATCATTTTGAAACGTCAAATAAACCGCACTTTTACATCATCATCATCAGCCCATGGGGTTTAAACCTCCAATGAATATCAACCACCCTTGCGCTTAGCGGATCGCATCCAGGTTTTTCGTGCGATCTGTCTTATCTCTGACCCTTCCGTTAGTTCCCAACTCACGATCGAAATTCAAATGTATAAATAAAAATAAAATTAAACTTACAAAGCTATGATCGTTACGCAGTCTTGTGTAACTCTGTAAAACAAAAAACTGATTAATATTTTTAGGTACCTATATGTACCTACCTAACCTACCCTTATAAGAGGTAACAATATACACATTTATTTGAAAACGTCACAAGCAAGATACATACAGAAGAGGTATAATACTATCATGCTACTTGACCAAATATATATATAATTATACAAATTCAACCACAACCACCAAAAGTGTTCGTTTCCATTCGTTGTTATATACCCAGGGCCCCGATTCTACTAAACGACGAAACCATCGTCGTAGTGAAGCAATTGGTGTCGTAGAATCGGGGCCTAAGCTTCCGTAATCCGAGTATTGGATTATATTTGCTTAGCAATCACATAATTCGTAGTTCCTAATTACGTTGCATAATGAATGGACCAATAAATGAGGTATATTTTTTTTATTTATTTTACTTATATTTAGTTTTTCCGTAGGCACTTACTCTCTCACTTCTCAATTTCATTTTGCATCCCAACGCTGGAGGCTTCACGGCTGGTTTCTTCTCACCCGAAGGATGATTGCAGTATAACTTCACATACATTTGCTGTAGGTAGGGGCCATAGCGAACATCGGGCGTAAAGTTTTTCTTCTCCCCTGTTGTAATAGGTAAATAGACACAAACATATGACAAAGTACTTAAGTATCACCTTACAGGAACATTACAGGACATTCATTTCACACAGCGCACTCTAGCTCCAAACGAATCATAGCTTGTTATATCGGAACTAGATTACGGATAAAATACTAAAATACTTTTTTTTGTAAATTCATACGTATATCATACAATACAACACCCAAACATAGATCAAACATATATATTCATCACACAAATGTTTGTCCTGGGTGGGAATCGAACCCACAACCTACAGTGCAGAAGATAGCGTTACTACCAACTGAGCTATGAGGCTTGTTGCAATCCAGTAGGTATTAGGAAGATATGCGCACAGGTACATTATCGTCATAACAGACAATTTTATTTTATTTTATTGGTAACGATTAAGAAAGATTGGAATAAACGTTTAATGATGTGGCTCTTAAACCTCACTGACATTTAGAGTTAAACACCCAGATCCTCAGTTTGTTGAGGATTCCGGGTAAAGTGCGCTTCCACCTTCGGCCTTATCATAACTTGGAAATTAGGTGAGATGAAGGCCAAGCACCTCCCCATTGTACATTAAAATAAAATAAAAAAAGTCTTAGACATAAAGCCCTCTCTAAGTATGAATGCTCTGTGGTGAAATAAATCCTGCAGATAATAATAGTACTACATTCACGACAGACTTTAAGAGTTCTCTCTGGATATGTGTGAGTGCAATGGGGAATATCTGCACGCATAGCAGGCCGGTTGGTTACCGTTGTGTCCATTGCTCTGGTGGACTGCTAATATAATTACAAACAAGCAGTTATAATAAATGCAATTTTCTCTTACTTTTCTTATGCACTGGTACAGGTGGGTTCTTGTTTTCGGTTAGCTTGCTCAATCGCTCGATGCATTCATCCAAGTCAATAAACACCAAACATGACATTAAAATCATCGCGTTCATATCATATTCTGAAATCAGTAAGTCAATAAAATGAAGCCCGATTGTAACATTTACTTCATCCTTAAAACCGCCTCTGTGGTCTAGTGGTTCAACCCACCGATTTCAGATCCAGAGGTCCCGGGTTCGATCCCCATAGGGAGTACAATATATTGTGCTTGGTTTGGTTGGTGGTAGGACTTTGTTTAAGTCCGCCTGGCTAGCTACCACCATCTTACCTAATTCCGTCGCCATAATAACAATTCTAAAATTGTTGAGTTCCGGCATTCAGAGGTAAGATAGCCAGTTCCTCAGTTTGTTGAGGATTCCGGGTGAAGTGCGCCTCCACCTTCGGCCTTATCTCAACTTGTAACCAGGAGATGAAGGCCAAGCGCTAACCCGTCGTACAATTAAAAAAAAAACCATGAACAAAACAATACATTTTGTTTGATAAGTTTGAGTTGAACTTATATAGTGGTATAGAGGAAATTTGTGTCCTGAAATATTTATATTTATACCTCTAGTCCATATTTTATTATGTAATGTAGTGAACATTTAAAAATATGATTTTTACTACATAGGTTATCCCGAAACATCAAAGCACGCATCCAGAAGCTTCGCTATAATAAAATTGTCTATTTATAAAGTTTTTACGGCGCAAAGAGTAAGCTACTATAGTGTCCCCTCCCCTATTGTATTTGTATGGACTTTTTTTTTTGTATGATGGGGAAGCGCTTGGTCTTCTTCTCACTTGGTTTCAAGTTATGATAAGGGCGAAGGAGGAAGGTGAAGTGCGCTGAGGCGGTGAGCAGTCTGAGACGCTGGCTATTTACTTAGATAAGATATTGGTAGCTAGGCGGACTTGAACAAAGTCCTACCACCAACCAAACAAAGCATTGTACTTTGTTTTAGGTACACCCCTGGGGATCGAACCCGGGATCTCAGGATCTGACGCCGGTAGGCAAACCTTTATACCACAGATGCGGAACACCTCCGCTAGATGGAGCGATGACCTCCATTCAGTGGCTGGCGGAAAGTGGATGATAAAGGCAAGATCAGGCTCAGTGGCGCGTTTTGGGAGAAACCTACGTCCAGCAGTGGACTGCAACAGGTTGCTAGTGATGATGATGTACTTACTTCCTAGTAAATCACTCGGGGGAACTTTATAAATATCTGTATAAAGATACCAAATGAATAGTCCGGCGTCTTCCACAGATTCCAACATTGCCTTCATCAGCATTTGTCGGGGGATTTTCAACGTAACTCCTAGATCCGAAAGCGACTTTAGAACTCGGCAAGGGAAATCCTCAAGTAAATCCTGATGTATATTTTGCTTGAGATGCGAAAGGGTCTCCCGCTGGTGGATAGACAGTTCCACGTACCAGCACGGGCCGACCTCTTTAAGCAGCCTCCTTTCCTTTTTTTTAGCTGAAACAAGATTTGCAATCTACATTACGGCATAAGGGTAGCCACAACCTTAAGATTCTTCTTCTTTCTGTCCCTATCCCACATATAGTCGGAGTTTGCACAGCCCAATCTCCTCTTCCACTCTCCCTGTCACCCGTCAACTCAGCATCCACTCCTCTGATGCATATCATCCACACAACCCTCACTTCTCTTCCTCGGCCTACCCCTACTCCTACGACCACATTCGTGCCTTAGCTACCTCAAGCATTATTTTAAAACTTTATTTTACTTGCGGGTTGTGAATTCTTTAGATTTGTAAATGTTGTGACCAAGTGCAATCACTTGTATTACAAACATTATATGAATAGATAAAAAAGCAGAAATGCCATTTCTCGCTGGTGATTTTGAACGTATTTCCAGACACTAGGGCAGATTAACATAGTTAAGTGAATCTCTGCTAGATGGCGTTAATCTGCATTTGCCGAGTTGAGTATGCCACAAAAAATTCAGAAACTGCGTCAGGACCTTCGTTGCTCAATTGGCTTGAAGAAAAGGTGCGGGTTCGAGTCCCGTCGTGAATTTTTTGTTACATTTGTAAATGTAAATTACCTTCACAATAGAAGAAGTATCTCAAGTCCTTTAAATATTTAAGCCAGGCGCCAACGGTTTGGTTGTATGCTTTATTTTCTACGTTTCCTAACATCTCTCGCTCCAGGTAAACCCATACTGGATCCTTTTTTGGCTTGTCGTAAATAATCTGTAACAAAAAACACCAAAGTTGCATACAAATAGTTATGAATACACAATCCACAATTTATATGAATCAATTTATTTACGTAACATAAAATAAAATAAATCACCCTTGAAGGAAGTCAAAGAGTCTCCGTATCTCGGGTTATCCTGAATTTTTGTTTGCTACGGCGTAGCGCTACGAGTTCCAACCACAACCTTAACCTGCTACGTGTCGACGAGTTTCCGTATCGGTGTATCGCGCGTTTAAGCTTGCTACGGCGTAATGCTACGTGCTATGGCGTAGCGCTACGTGCTACGAATGATAACAAGTTCCGGTATGTCTTCACACCCTCAGTCTCCCCCAGTACTCGTGGTGCTACGGCTGCACATGCCACAATGTATCAGCCGCCCTCCCGGGGTAGGTATAGATACCTACCTACTACACCATCATGCCTATTTCTGCTGCCGACTGGCTGATATGAAATCGATTTAGTACTAGTTTTCATTGTTCTCTGGGATACTGGTGATATTACAGATACATTTATGAGGGCCTGTTATTTACTTACCCTATTTTGAATAAAGCGCTGCACGGTTGGCATTGGATACTTCCCCATTTTAAATTTGACAAACAAGAATTTTAAATTTGCTTATCCAAAAATTAATTTCACAAAAATTTTTGATTGAAACCAAATTGAAACGAAAATTTAGAATGACTAAAGATTTTTTGTGACAGGGCAACAGAAATTTAGTTTGTGTCAAAAAAAATATAGGCAGATACCTTTTGAAAGAAGTCTCTACGTACCTGAAATACATCGCAGTCTGAAAGTATATACGAGTATTACTGGGACATAATACATTTATTAAATAAAATATACAATTGAACTAACGATGTACACAGGAATCAGTTGGATTACCTAAGGACCGTTACAAACGGCTTTTATGTAATCGTCTGTTACAGACCAGCACCAGCTATATATTACTGATACTCTTTGCTGAAACTGTAGGTAAGGTCCTGACGAAACAAGTTTAGTTGAAATAAACTAAAACCCAACTATTTTACATTTACCTACATACTATTTTAAATGATTATAATATACGTATTTTAATTTTCTTCGTTATCTTTGTATATCTTCCCCTTTGGCGTGAGTCTATGTATATTTATTATATATTTCCCCGAGATTATCTACACTTGCTTCTTTTTGAACGCCTGAAAATGTTAGAAGACATTAATTTCACACATCGTCAACTTTTTTTTTACCTTTTTTATTTACACGACGGGGAAGCGCTTGGTCTTTATCTTCCTTATCGGTACCAAGTTCTGAGGAACTGCTATCTTACTTTCAGGCATTTAACTGAACACAACAATTTAGAATTGTTGCTATGGCGACATACTTAGGTAAGATGGTGGTAGCTTTCCCAGCGGTCTTAAACAAATTTCTACCACCAACCAAACCAAGCACAGTATTGTACTCCCTGGGGATCGAACCCGGGAGCTCTGGATCTGACACCGTTGGCCGAACCACTAGACCACGGAGGCGGTTCTAGCCCAAAATGGACGAAGTGGCGACAGGTCTCGGAAACTAATCTCGTCATCTCATCAAACTCACGTCGTGGGTCACATGATGTTTACGATGTCTCAAAACTTGGTGGAAAAAAAAAGATGAAAATTGTATTGATGACGGATAAAGAGTGCATGCTACTGAGATGTTAAGATATATGTGTAGGGTGACAAGGTCGGATAATTTAAGAAATGAGTAGGTATATATGAGGGGAAGTTTGAAAGTAGCGCCGCGCCATGTAGAAAAGACGAGGAGAGCTAGGTTAGCATGATTTGGACATTTTATGAGGAATCCAATGCCAACAATACCATGTCCAACGACACTCATATTCATAACCAAATGACTAGGTTAATGAATATGAGTGTGGTTGGACATGTAAGCAGAGGAAGGCCTAAGAGATTGATTAATTGTTTTTATTTTAAAACTTAGTGCCATTAGCTTCGCCCTCCGTCTGCTTGCTGATTAGGTAGGTACCTATCTACGCGACCGTCAACAGTTTGTTAGGCTCGGCATGTACGAATTACTGCCCTATCACACGCGCTCAGGAGTAAGTCAGGGTTCGATCCTGGGGCGCCTCTATTATTCTTGCTCATGATCAATGATATCCCGTCAATTATTTCACATGCGCATTGTCTGCTTTATGCTGATGACCTTAAGCTCTATTTTGAGGTTAAATCTGAAGCAGATTGTACTTAGGGCGCTGCAATTAGACATTGATGCAGTTTATGTATGGAGTTTCCTTAATAAAATGGAATTTAATTCTGATAAGTGTTACGCGGTGACTTTTGGTCGAAAGTGGAATCCAATAAGCTTCCGTAGTTATACGCCGACAGAACTTGATCAAGGATTTGGGGGTAACCTTTGACCAAAACTTACTTTCCACCCTCACATAGCTGAGCTAGCCAAGGAGTCGTTCAGATGCATGGGTTTCGTGCTCAGAAGTTCTCGCGACTTCCACACCAAACACGTAATCAACCTCATCTTTACTGCGCTTGCTCGAAGCAAACTAGAATCACGAGAGTATATAAGCAAATATGTGCTTTTGCTCGAGAAGGTTCAAAATAAGTTCTTGCGGGTCCTTTACAAGCGTCGCTTAGGTACCTTCCATAGGCACCTAAGCAACCTAAGGGTATTATCCATAGGTACCTATATCCCAGTAAGTTTCTTCTGGCCTGCCTGGGGTACCTATAAATCATTAGAGGTTCAAATCGAAGACCTTATACTCAGCTGGTAGCTACCCTGGCAGGCTTAAACAATATTGTACTCGCCTGGGGATCGATCCTAGGACCCCCTGAATCTGACATTGGTAGGTGAATCACTAAAGGCAGTTAAAAATGTATGCATAACTGTACTGTTTTTGATTACTTACTAATTTAATTGAACTCTGTTATGGTTATGCTTATCTTGGTACAAAACAAAATAAAAACTTTTTTCTTTATGTTTAGAGTAATTTATTTTGGTATAATTTAAGAACAATAATGTTTTATCTATTGCGTGTAATGTGAGAACAATTTTACAGAATGTATATCTAATTTATTTGATAAAAAACATTTCACTTATATTTTTTCAAACCAACACCCCCAACGGCCCCACTGCAGGGTAAAGGTTTCTTCCATTTCCTTTTAAGACTCAGTCTCCAGCTATTTCCCACTAGTCCAGGAATGTTATAATTTAATATTTTTTGTTTTTTCTAGGATATCTTTATATGGGGGATTAATTGGACCTTGTACTGGGTGTTTGTATTCATAGGAATCTTGGCCTTCTAGTTCCAGCGGGTAGCATTTGTCTGAATCGTAGGCACTCAGGTCCCCGCAAGCATTGAATGGTACAATAAACCTGTTAGCTCCAGTGAATTCATTAAAATCACAGTACTGATGGTCCAATAATGGATTCTTCATGTTCGGTTCATAGCCTTCCGGAGCTTTATAGTTTCTACAGACAACAAATGACTCAATACTTGAGTTTCTAGAGCTCCTTGGCTTAGATACAGAAACAAATTCAAAAAACTGCTTTAATTGTGAGTATAGCAATGTCACATCTTTTCCTCTAAATATTTTCGCAACAAATACTCCTCCATCTTTCAATATATGTGTGGTTATGTTGAGGGCTGCAAGCAGAAGTTGTGATTGAATGTATTCATCTATATCATGCAGGCCGGTCACATCAGGGGCTCCATCACAGACCACAAGATCAGCTTTATTACCTTCAAACTCTTTAATGATGTCATTTGCCGTGGATAACTTTGTGATATCACCTTGGATTTGAATAACCCCGGGTAGTGCAGCCATTGCTTGCAAGTCTACAGCCACTATTTTGACATTATTTTCATCTTTAGTGTTCTCATGCAACTTTTTTGTGAGCACTTGGCTCCAGCTACCTGGAGCAGCACATAGATCGACTGCACGAGTCACGCCTCTAAATATGTCATGTTCTTCATTTATTTGCAACAATTTGAAAGCGCTTCTTGCTCGCCACCCTTCTTCTTTAGCCAGCCTGTAGTAAATATCTCGTTTATCTTTAGAAGTTTTCCCCATCGTTTACCAGCTAATTACTTTATTCACTTGTTTATTACTTGAATCTAGTAATAAACACTTTGCAACATTGATACAGTATCTAGGTAATTATATATTGTAACTGACTGACTGACTTAATAGTTGATCGCAATCTGTAGGTACCTACATAACCATATAAAAGTTATGTTTTTTGTACCCTATCTACCTTGTCTGTCTGACTGAACTGTCTGTATGTTTGTCATCACATCATCAATCGGGTCGTCTGCAGATTTTCCTTGTTTAGCTGCGGGTAAGGACCTCTAGCTGGCGCTGTCTACCCTAGCATCAACTCTCGTGGCTACAACCACGAGGTCGCGGGGCTTTGTTTCGGTGCCTTCCTGTGGAGGTGGTCCATCCATAGCATTAAGAAGACTTCATTGAGGGGGGGGATCCTTCCTGGTTGCATACTATCCTATAGACTAAAATGTGCCCAGTATTTCGCGAGGCAGGGGTCGCCAGGTTCCCCAATAGTCCGGTGATCGCGTGTGTAGTGGAGCAAGAGAATTGACATGGGTGTGGTGGCAGTTGTCGGCGCGGTCATACATTCGACGCGCCAAACATGTATGTTTGTCTGTGATGTGAAATTGTGTTACTGATATGACACTGATGAAAGTAGAACCTGGCTTGATCACGAATTTCTAACGTTATCGTAATGTTAAGGTAACGTTGTTACGGACCTTTACATTACTTGGAAGCACGAAGCACTATCGTATCACTCACGTTACAACGATAGGTAAACGTGAGTGACGTCGAGGGACGATACGTTAACGTAACCTTTACATTACGATACATGTGTCAAAATGTTCGTGATCGCAAATTTAGTTATATTTACGTACTGTAGAGGCGCTGTGCGAAATCCTATACATTATGCTAACGTGAACGATACGCTTACCGTACGATAGCATATTCGTGATCGGGCCTCTGCATATGTTTGTCCTGTTCGATAGAATCAATGTTCGTCTATGGTAAAAAGCAATGAAATTGTCAATTGACAAAAGTACTGAGTTTGCACTGTTGACACTGACTGACTGTGACTGTGAGTGACAATATCATAGTCATTGATCTGTGGTCAAGTCATGACAACAGATAAATTACTATGTTATTCTATAGACTTGACTATGCGCCACGGAACACTTATATATCGTTGTGCGCAATTGCAAGATCGTCGCAGCTGTTAGGGTACTATTTATTCAGATTTTTATTCAAAAATCAAAATTGTAAGCGGGTAAATGTCAAACTATGTCATTGTCAAAGTGTGGGACAAAAACCTGTTTTCAATGGATCACTTTAGTAAAACCCGCGTCTACACTTCTGCGCTCATGAGATAAAAAACAGCGTGATCGAATCAGACAAGACAACATTAGCAATTCATAATGCTACAAAAGCAAAGAGAATAGGTAAGGTTCCCAAGGAATACAACAAAAGAATCACAATACACTAAAATCATAGAGGAACTTATATAAGCTATACCACGTAAGAAGAAACGGAACTTCGTACTAAAATTAATTTATAACTCAACGTCAAAACGAGGTTATCTAGTTTATTCAATTTGACGGTATAACGGAAGTGACAACAATAAAGTATACCAGCGTAATATAATATAATAGTAATGTGCCTATGCCATTGCGTTTTATTCAATAAGTACTTCAAAAAAATGTTTAATTAATGTAACAAACTAACATTGTCAAGCCTGTTTTAATGACTGGTTCTGAAAAAAAGCTACTTTGTGTGGCCTCGAATCGAAGTGTCGCCTATCATTTTTCCTAGGAGTCTGTGCTGTGCTATTATGATTAGAACGTATGGTCTATGAGTGTTCTGTTTTGTGGGCTGTGGGTGTGGCCGTAGCTGCACCACGTCTGAGCACCTGCGTAGTGAAAGACCAGAGCGCGAATGTACAAAGCCCGACCCGAGCATGTCTAACTGTCCGTTCTTGTTGGTAATACGTAATTAAAAATTGTCACATAATTTTCTATCTTGCTCACTTCATATATATGGATAGCCATAAAATAACGTTTTTATTTAATTTTGAAGTACGATCTTCAAAATTTCTGTACTACAATAGTATCTTGGTATTTACTCGATTATAGACACCTTAGCCGGTAATCAGAAACTTAAACAACAGCATCAACTAGGTATATTCATAAAAACATGGATACAATATTGTTGTATAGATATATCAGCAATGCCAGGAGAGGAGCCAAAGAACTGACATGAAAGTTTAGGTTGTGACAGAATGAAAATATATTTCCTACTATAGTACGTATGGAATTGATATCGACATAATATTTTTTTGAATATGTATGCACATCACTATTGTATTCCATTATGTTGATAATATTTACCGTCTTCACTTCCGTTATTTATTATAATTATGCTACCAACTTCTGTTATCAAGTTGGATGAACTAGATAAACCCCGTTTTGACGTTTGGTAAATGTTTATTTTTATGTCGTCCCGTTGCATTCTAAATTGTATTCTCCTTGCGAGCGAATCACAATATTCACAATAGGGATGATCGATGTTAATAAAACATCGATGATGACACGATAATGACATCGGTAGTTGAACATCGATGTTCGATATTTATCGAGTAGAAACATCGATGTCATCCAAAATCGGTGTATTTTGCAAACATTTCCATCAATGAATAAAACAGCTATAAAATCACACGATTATTTTATTCAAACAAAGAAATTTATCATTTGGAGAATCACGGCGTAATCGTGGGAACAGATGAGAAAACAGTGATGAATGAATAAAGTCCTTGGTTGGTTCACCGTTATATCAGAAACTAAGCTTAGCCAAAAATAAAAAGCAGTGAGCCAGTTTGCAATAAAATTCATGTAAACTTACATGCTGTAAATACCAAGTTTTGTATGTTTTGTAAAAATCAAATAACAATAACTTTATTTCAACGGATGAACGGTACACATGTCTCACATAAGCAACTTAGACACAGCACACGGCACAGTCCACAGATCAGAACGAAACGAGACAAAGGATTTTTTTACGTGTTTTGGAAGGACAGGACATGACAGGACATTAATTTCACACAGCGCCATCTATTCCCAAACTCAGCAAAGCCCGTGACATCGATGTTACGATGTTTGATACTATGCAATATCGATGATCATTGAAAATCGATGATCATCAAGCATCACTAATTCACAACCAATCAAATTATTTAATGTTCTTTGGTTGATTTGGTTGTTCATTGCTCTGTTCTGTTCATCGTTTCGTTGTTATGCTCAGCTGCTCAGTAGCTCAGTGGATCGTGGTTGGGTTGGATTCTAGTGGTCGGTCGGTTTCGAATTAGAGTAAATGATAATATGAAGTGAAAAATAACTCATACCAATACGATTATCACAATGGAGTCGCAGAGTTTCGCTAGGCAGCTAATACTGATGCTTATTGAAGATTGGAAGCTGGTCGCTCTTCTAACTGCTGTTTTTGCGTTTTATTTTTATTACACATCCACCTTTGACTTTTTCGAGAAGAAAGGCATTCCATTTATGAAACCGGTCATATTGCTGGGCAATCTAGGACCACGTTTAAAGGCTACAACATCATTCCATGAATATCAACTTGAGATTTATAATCGTTTCAAAGGAAGCCGTTTTGGAGGTAAGTGAGGATCTATTTGATAATGAGCCAACCAACCAATACAATAATGTTTTGAAAAATATGTTTGGCTCACTGTGTTCACCCCAGGGCCTTGTCCCACATTGAACCAACATAAGTTGTTCAGTGAACAGACTAACATTTAAGTACCTATCTAGATGATTAATGTGTTCAACTCACATTCGGTCTTTTTTTGTTTGGAGTATTCACATACTCCAAAGCAGAAGGCAGAAGACGAAAGCTCTTACTGAGGATCAAGCAGTTGGGATCTTGCCATAATTATTTTAATATAGTTTTGTGTTGCGAGTCGCAACTGAACATCTCAATCTTCAATAAAGAAGAACTTTGGCCGAAAAGTATTGTATGGAGAAGGTATCAGGGATGATTATTAAACATCACTAGTAAGTCACATACAGATTATGATTATGTGCCAATCAAAATTTATAGTATAGTTTAATTATGTATGTTCGTTTATGTAAGGTATTTATTTATACTGGCCATTAAGTTAGAATAAGATCTGTAATATTTCTATTGTTGCCTGAAATATAATATTATTATTAATATTAAATATTTTGCTATAGGTATACCTGCCTATTTTTAAGATAAAAAGCAAAAGTAAAAAAAACATTTCACCTACTCAAATAACATAAAAAATCTGAAAAATTAAACCATTTATGTACCATAAATTGTTCAGCTTTATAAAAGCCACAATGATAGATTGCTTAATGTTGAACTGGTTTATCATAAAACATCCCTGTTCATCTAACCCTATAAAGAATAAAAGAATAAAGAACATTCAACCCTGCCTTGCTTCACATTAGAACTATTTTTATAATTAGAACATTTATGGTACCTATTTACTGACATGAAGACATCTACGTTCACACTGTAATGTTTAGTTTTGTGTTCCAGGCATGTTTGAAGGAAGGAGACCATGCCTATACATCACAGATTTAGATCTCATCAAGGCAGTCACAATACGTGATTTTGATCATTTCACTGACCGTAACTCTTTGGGTAGTGGTGAACCGAGGTATTTGAGACAATCTCTTCTCAATTTAAAAGTAAGTTCTTTCAATCATCATATCTAAAACCTAAACCCCTCAACATATGGTTGCACACATGCTAAGTATTACATGCAGAGTCTGGTACATTTGCGAAGGACATAAGCTCGAATGGACACTAGCACGAAAAGAAGCTTGTGCGAAAGACGCTTGCGTGAAAGACCCGTTTACCCGTGCCTGTAAAGTATCGCAGATAATGATTGGTGCACAAAGATGGAAAACCACCAGATGAAGTTAGTTCATATCGTCCAATAATTCTACTACCTGGACTCACATAACTCTATAACAATATAAACAGATTATTTTACTGAAGAGAGTGAAATATTCTATATGCCACGAGGGTCCAACGTAGCATCGTAGCACACTCTGAGAACCTCGACAAAAAAAATAATTGAAATCCGCATCTCTCCACCTCTATTTCCTGAGATACTAGGACTTTTTTGGAATTTTTCGCGCAAATGTCTCTTCGCGCAAGTGTCGTGATACCAATATACAAACATGACATGAATACTGACAATTGGTTCTTCATCTATGGTCATTCAGACATGTTACCTGTTAGTTGCCTGAATCTATCCGACTGGGTCTTAGCGAAGTAGCGAGTAAATGAATGTGTAATTTTGTTCATGACATTCAATCTGTTATATTTGTATGTTTTGACCTTTATTACCTTCAAAGCAGCATTTTATATTAGTTTTGAAAGAACTAATATGCAAATTCGTTCTTTATTTTATTTACTAAACTTTTATATACTCGTACCTTATTACAGTCACAGCCAATTTGAGCCTCGTTTATTATGATAAAATATCATTTCTTTTCGTTTTAGTAGGTCTCTTGATCAGAACTATCACTTATATCTACCATACTGTTATTGAAAACTAAATAAGCAAGATTGTTTGTAGGGAGCAGAATGGAAGGGAGTACGTAGCACAATGACACCTGTGTTCAGTTCAGCTCGGTTGAAGAATATGGTACCCCTGCTCGAGCTATGCTCCAACCAAATGGTGTCCTACTTCAGCCAATATGGTAAGTTCATAGGCAAACTATAACTTTATCTTCCCTCCTACATACAATAGGTACAATTCAAATACAAATAAGGTAACAACAGGTGGTCTTATCTTATCTAGATTTTCCACTTCCAGACATAACTAATCTGTAATGAGGGATTACATTGGTAGAAAGGAACAGTAACAGACAACTGAGACTGAACCACAATGTGGATCTTACCTATGAGAATCACTTACTAGGGTGTAGTCAGAGACCCGTCCAAATTTGCATTCGACACATATGTTTGCTAGCATTCAATACGTGACAGGTTGCAAGCCCGCTTATCGGAATACTAGCCAGTGACACATGCCATTCGGACTTTTGGTCCTAGTGACATGCCGGTTCCTCACGATGTCACCTTCACCGTCAGATGTCAAATGCGCACATAAACTTACGAAATACCGAAAAATCCATTGGTGCACGACTGGTTGTGAACCCATAACCTACGGATCGGAAGGCGGGCCCATACCTACTTGGTCACACAGCAATTTATTTATTTAATTACACTTGTATTGGTACAAACTATTATCACGTGACTAAAAATAACATGCTTATTACATCTTCACAAATTACGGATGCTAGGTCATTTAGCCACTCAGATTCATGCAAGTGTAATAACACTTAGCCTGCTAGCATCGTAGTTAGCAAGAAAAATGTGGCTACCGTCATAGCTCCTAGCTAGCTTCCGATATTAAGGATTGTGTAGTAACAGTTAGCTTTCTAATTTACCTTCCAACATTCAGTCGTCCTAGTTAGGATCTAGGATAGGAAGCTGTTGAGACGCTTCTTATTACACCGTCCTAAATTGCAGATGCTAAATCTGTTTGCTGTGAGAGCGTGACGGATCCGTAATATGGGATGCTAAATAGGAGCTAGGACGGTAGCCACCTTACTTGCTTGCTAGCTGGCTAAGTGTATACACTTGCATTAATTCAGATGGCTAGAGGATCTAGCATCATTAATATCGGATGGTGTAATAAGCACTTAAATTGGCAGTTTTGCGTTTGGCCGCAAACGCTAATAGCACTCCAACAATGTAATGAATGTAAAAAATGCCAATATAAAGGTCTCTAATTTTAGAGAACAAAGATGTGGAGATGAAAGAAGCGATGGGTCACTTTACACTGGAAGTGATAGGCGCTTGCGCTTTCGGCATCAAATGCGATGCTCTGAGCAAGGAGGAGTCGCATTTTATCAAGGTCAGTGGCACACCAGAAATCGACGTTGCAAAAGAATACACCCCAATTTCATGCCCAATTGGTCTATTACCGTGGAAAATCGGCCTATTGTCATAAAAAAATTGCCCTACAGCAATGCTAGAGTCTTTTTCAGTATCGCCTTGCATATTAGCCATGTATATAAACTTACCAAGTCCGTTTCGGACTGCCCGGCGAGTGTTCCGATTTCGACCCGCATTTCAAGGTCAAATATGCGGGTTTTTTACAGTTCTAGAGCCAGTACAGGTCGAATTAAGATTGGCTAGTTTTAGTATTTTTTGTCCTAAAACATATTACAAGCCTCATAGCTCAGTTGGTAGTAACTCTGCCTTCGGCGCTGTAGGCTGTGGGTTCGATTCCCACCCAGGACAAACATTTGTGTGATGAATATAGATGTTTGTTCTGTGTTTGGGTGTTGTATCATATAGTACGTATGTATTTACAAAAAGTATTTAAGTATTCTATCCGTAATCTAGTTCCCATATTACAAGCTATGCTTAGTTTGGGGCTAGATGGCGATGTGTAAAATTAATGTCCTGTAATATTTATTTATTTATACTACAAATCACACCAAGTATATATTTTTTGTAAGTTTCCGTCTTATTATTTTATTTAAATTTATCTGATAATGTTATCAATTAATGTTCGATAGATAACCTTTATTTTTATTGTACGACGGCGGAGTGCTTGGCCTTCACCTCACCTGGTTACAAGTTAAGATAAGTGGAAGCGCACTTCACCCGGATTCTTCAGCAGTCTGAGGATCTGGCTATTTTACCTCTGAATGCCGAGACAACAATTTTAGAATTGTTGTTATGGCGATAGAATTAGGTAAGAAGGTGGAAGCTATATAGGAAGGCGGATTTAAACAAAGTCCTATCACCAACCAAACCAAGCACAATATTGTACTCCCCCTGGGTATCGAACCCGGGACCTATGGATCACCAGTGGGTGAACCACTAGACCATAGAGTCTGTTAAGAAGGTTATACATACAGACCGACGCGACGGACAAATAAAGTCTTATTAATAGAGCCTCTGCTTTCTTTACCGCCTCTGTGGTCTAGTGGTTCAACCCACCGATTTCAGATCCAGAGGTCTCGGGTTCGATCATCATATTGTACATTATTGTGCTCGGTTTGTTTGGTGGTAGGACTTTGTTGAAGGCCGCCTGGCTAGCTACCACCATCTTACCTAATTCTGTCGCCATAACAACAATTCTAAAATTGTTGTGTTCCGGAATTTAGAGGTAAGATAGCCAGTTCCTCAGTTTGTTGAGGATTCCCGGTGAAGTTTTCCTCCACCTTCGGCCTTATCTTAACTCGTTACCAGGTGAGATGAAGGCCAAGCGCTTCCCCGTCGTACAATAAAAAATAAATTAAAAAAAAGACCCATTGGCACACTTTGGGTAAAGAACTCTTAAAACAGTACCGATTTGTCATGTAATAAGTACGTAGCTTACAAGGTCGCCTGTAAATACACTACTTGAGCTGCGAAGCCTCAATTAAACCTGTTATGTACCTACATAATAGAACCATACCTCGTAAAAAACAGCAAATTTTCTGTAAAAAACGAACTTGGTGCGAATCTTTGTTTGCAGGTAGCAAGCAAGTTTGACTACATGACTAGACCGAAACGAATGTTCATATTGCTGGTTTTGATGTTCGCGCCCAAAGTGTTGAGGATCTTGAGGTTCTCATTCTTAAATTTGGAATCAACTGATGAGCTGATGAGGATATTGCAAGCGGCCAAAGCGGAGAGGAGACTGGCGGATTCTAAGTAAGATATTGGTCAACAGGTCACTTGGTTGTAGCTCTGTCTTTGCGCTGTAGGTTGTGGGTTCGATTCTCACACAGGACATATATTTCTGTGATAAATAATTATGTTTGTTCTGTGTTCGGACGTTTTGTATCATAAGTAAGTATTAACATATAAAAAACATCATTCTATCAGTATCTAGTTTCCATATGCGGTTTTTTATTATTATTGTGCGACGGGGAAGCTCTTGGCCTTCGTCTCACCTGGTTACAAGTTGAGATAAGGCCGAAGGTGGAGGCGCACTTCACCCGGAATCCTCAACTAACTGAGGAACTGGCTCTCTTACCTCTGAATGCCGGAACACAACAATTTTAGAATTGATATTATGGCGACAGAATTAGGTGAGATGGTTGTATTGGGTCCTTACATATGAAATTGGCGTTTTGTCGTACTGGCCACTTTGATCTTAAATATCTCCTCTTTGGTTAGGAATTCCAAATTCAAATTTAAACAGCTATTTACTCATGCATTTGTGTTTTGAAAACCGTAATTCATTTGTTTTTTTCTCTTTTGCTTTTTTTTTCTGCGTCACTCATTTCACAAAATGGAAAACTTAAAATATCGCATTATTTACGAGTACGAGTTCCACTGTGGCACCAGTGCTGCAGAAACGGCTCGAAGGATTAATGATGTGTATGGTGGTGGTGTCGCAAAAGAAAACACGGTGCGTTTTTGGTTTCAACGCTTTCGTTCTGGAAATTTCGACCTGCAGAACAAGCCCCGTGGACGGCCGGAGACCAAGGTCGATAATGATGAATTGAAGGCTATTGTGGAAGCAGATCCATCGCAAACCACAACACAGTTAGCTGCAGGCTGCGGTGTTAGTGACAAAACCGTTTTAATCCACTTGAAGCAAATTGGGAAGGTGAAAAAGCTTGAAAGGTGGGTACCTCATGAATTGAGTGAAGCAAACCGACAAACGCGCGTCGACTGCTGCGTTACATTACTCAACCGGCACAATAATGAAGGAATTTTAAATCGGATCATTACATGTGATGAAAAGTGGATCCTGTACGATAATCGTAAACGCTCATAGCAATGGCTGAACCCTGGTGAACCAGCAAAATCTTGCCCCAAGCGAAAATTGACTCAAAAAAAGTTACTTGTAAGCGTTTGGTGGACTAGTGCCGGTGTATATATATATACACTATAGCTTTCTTAAATCTGGTCAGACGATTACGACTGATGTCTATTGTCAGCAACTGCAAACCATGATGGAAAAGCTCGCTGTTAAACAACCGAGACTTTTCAATCGCTCTACGCCACTGCTGCTTCAAGACAACCACCGTACTCTCCGGACCTTGCTCCAACAGATTACCATTTTTTTCGAAATTTGGATAACTTCTTGCAAGGAAAAAAATTTAATTCCGATGAGGCAGTCCAAACCGCTTTCAAAGATTTCATTGATTCCCGTTCGAATGGTTTTTTTAGTAAAGGGATCAATGAACTACCTATAAGATGGCAAAAGTGTATGTAGATAGCAATGGTACATACTTTGATTAATAAAATATATTTTAATATGAAAAAATTGCCTTTATGTTCCTCCCATACAAAACGCCAATTTCATATGTAAGGACCTAATAGATAGCCAGGTGGACTTAAACAAAGTCCTACCACCAACCAAACCAAGCACAATATTGTGGGAGCACACAATACTAGGGATTGAACCGGGACCTTTGGATCTGAGATCGGTGGGTTGAACCACTAGACCACAGAGGCGGTTAAAACAAGCATTACTTAGTTTGCGTTAAGATGGCGCTGTGTGATATTAATGTACTGTAATGCCCTGTAATGGTTTGAATTTACTGTGATTCTTGAGTGGTAAACTATTCCTCAGATGTGTTTTAGTTCATTTAGACCTAGCCCTCGGCTTTGCCCGCATGATACCTGGGATAATATGTAGCCTATAGCTACACTATATCTATGTCAAATTTTATTACGATCTGTTCAGCGTCGCACGCATTTAATAGTTTATTAGTTAATTAAAAAAGTTAAATCATTTTTTATTGTTTCGTAAGTTGTACGGATGCAATAACTTCAAAATGTCTTTTCAATTATTGAAATAAGTAAATGATGTACCTATATATTAATATAATTGGCAGTATGTTATTATATTCCCCACTATCTAGCATAGTATTTATTTACAAAAGAGTACCTTAAGTTAATTTTGTCATTACAAGATTTAGTTGTGGGGGCAGGTAGAATTACAAATTATCGTATGTTATCATACCCCTACGTATAAGAAACCTCACGAATGAGAAATGGTTGAGTGGGGGCACACGGTAATAATGTATTACCGTGTGCCCCCACTGTTCATACGTGGGGGCAGATCGCCATATGTGTTACCGTCTGCTCCCACGTGGGGGTCGTTCGTGGGGGCAGACGGTAACAATTCTGTTCAGCATCGCACGCATAATTTAAATTTATAATAATTTTATATAATCTGGTATTTTCTTTTCAGGAAGAGTGACTTTTTACAGATTCTGGTTGATGTTGCTAAGAAAGAAAATAGCGAAACGAATAAAACTGCGGAAAAATGTAAGTGCTAAAATGTTTTCCTATTAAATAAAATGAGTAAATATTACAGGGCAATAATTACACACAGCGTCATCTAGTCCCAAACTAAGTGAAGCTTGTAATATAGGAATTAGATTAAGGATAGAATACTAATATACCTTTTTTGTGAATATACTTTTGATTATTGTTAAATATAACACCCAAACACAGAACACACATCAATATTCATCGCTCAATTTTTTGTCCTGTGTGGAATCGAACCCTTAACTACAGTGCAGAAGGCAGAGCTACCACCAACTGAGCCGTGCCCTGTTTACTTAAATAACTTTATGCGTGTCTGTTTGATTCATAGACAGACACGTAAGATATTTGCATGTCCTACAGATAAGGAGAACAATGAACTGTTTTGTTATCAAGGGATATAATTATTATCAGCGAGGTATCAGGAGTAGGTATAATTGGGTGCATGCATTTCCTTGATAACTCAATAACCTAAGAAAAGTAGGACGTTCGGATCGCAGTGTATTATATACCTCAAATTTTTGTATTTCAAGTAATTGCATTTATATATAGCGCAGCAATATAGTAGGTAGATATCAAATGAATATAGTAATTAGGTATATAATTAGAAATATTATAATTAAAAATATTGCGGGTCTTTTGATTGAGGCGACACGTGACCCAAGGGCTGGCTCTTATTTAGGCCAGCGAATTAGCATAGCTATTCAGCGTGGCAATACAGCCAGTGTCTTGGGCACGCTTCCGTCTGGTACTGGTCTGGAACAGTTGAGTTACCTATAGGCCGTTTGTAACGGTCCTTAGGCAACCTGACCGATTCCTTTGTACATAGTTAGTAATTGTACTTTTTATTGAATAAAGATAAGTAATTAGGTATATAATATTTACAAATGTTATTATGACACAAAAAATCATAAACTACGACGGGACTCGAACCCGCATCTTTTCTTTAAGCCGGAGACACTCTAACCAACTGAGCTACGGGGGTACCGACGCAGATTCCGAATTCTTGTGTCATATCTCTCAGCTATAGCTAAAAGATGCGCGTTCGAGTCCCGTCGTGGTTTGTGTCACAATAACATTTGTAAATATTATATACCTAATTACTATATTCATTTGATATCTACCTACTATATTGCTGCGCTATTAAAGATAGATCCATTCGATTCACTTATTTAGTATTCTGCTTTTTACTATTTATATATCCTGAAGATAATAATTTGCAATAACTGGCGATTAATTGGCGACAAACGCCTACAAAACGAATTGCTGCATTATTCGTTTTGTAGGTGTTTGTAGACCACTTAACGAGTTAATAATATTCAGGCCAGCGAATTAGCATAGCTATTCAGCGTGGCAATGCAGCCCGTATCCTGGGCACGCTTCCGTCTGGCCCTGGTCTGGAACAGTTGAGTTGTCTATCGACCGTTGGTAACGGCGCTGTGTGAAAATAATGTTCTTTAATATTTATTTGCCTGCGGGTACCAATCATAGTTTAATTATGAAACTGTGAATGCAACCCTTCCTTTTGGAAGTGCCATCAAAGTTTCGAACTAAAGGACTAATAGTACTTTTAACCGGTTCGCGTACCGTTGTCAGATCCAGAGGTCCCGGGTTCGATCCCCAGGGGAGTCATTTTAAGTCCAACTGGCTATCTTACCCCTGAATGCCGTTCAGGGGTAAGATAGCCAGTTCCTCGTGTGGATTCCGGGTGAAGTGCGCCTCCACCTTCGGCTTGAGATGAAGGCTAAGCGCTTCCCATGGAACTGAATGAATGATAAATACTTTATTGCACACCTTAAAAAATGAACTGGATTACTTATTTATTTAACCGTATGACATTATGTTAGGCGTAAGGTTGACAAATAATAATTCTGGTAGTTAATAGGTACATTATAAGTCAATTAAAAATTTTTGGAGCCAATAAATTATGCGTTGGGGGAGATCCATAATGTCGCTCCGAAGACCAGGATACAAGTGGATTGGATTACAATGGGCGGTCTTAAGCAATTTTTTTTTATTATTTCTATTGTACGATGCGGAAGCGCTTGGCCTTCATCTCACCTGGTAACAAGTTAAGATCAGGCCGAAGGTGGAGGCGCACTTCACCCGGAATCCTCAACAAACTGAGGAACTGGCTATCTTACCTCTGAATGCCGGAACACAACAATTTTAGAATTGTTACTATTGCGACAGAATTAGGTAAAATGGTGGTAGCCAGGCGGACTTAAACAAAGTTAACCAATCAAACCAAGCACAATATATTGTACTCCACATGGGGATCGAACCCGGGATCTCTGGGTCTTAAATCGGTGGGCAGAACCACTAGACCACCGGAGGTCTATAGGGGTCTAGCTAACTGTAATGGAGCTATAACTTTAGACATGGATGATGACACGATCGACGCGCAATGCCTGCTGTTCCTCATAGCGGGCTACGAAACGTCCTCCACCCTGCTCTCGTTCGCTGTCCACGTGCTCGCGACGCGCCCCGACCTCCAGGACCGGCTGAGGAGCCACATCAAGGAACTGACCACCGGCAGGGATATGTCGTACGAGCTGATTGCCGAGCTCGCTTATTTAGAAGCGTTTTTACTGGGTAAGTTTGTCGTTTTTTTTGGTTGGTGGTAGGACTCAAGAGTCTATGATATGTGAAATGGCTTAGCTTCAGCGATCGTATCTTCCACGATGCTGTAGCATTTACTTTGAAATTAATATATATATATATTATAGTTCAGGATTGATGCTAGAACGCTTTTATTTCGAAAACACGATGACATAAAATTTTCTCTATAGAAAAAAAATCGAAAGTTGACTCTAATTTGTACCAAAAATGTTCGCCATTCAATAAATACGTCCAATTAGGCCTTGACACTTTGTACAGCAAATAAACACGGTATACAGCAGAAGGTCTGTGTTTTAGATTTTCAAAATTAATGTTTGTTTTACTGTAAAAAAATAAAACGTTGAAATTCGTATTTATGTCATCTGGGTGGTCATAAGCGCCGTGGTTGAGCGCACAGCAATGTCACCTTTATTATAACTATATCTTAGTTCGAAACTAGAGTGAGTTTGCGTTATGTTGCTAATCTGAGGTACTATAGCCCGTTAAAGTCCGCCTGGCTAACTACCACCATCTTACCTAAATCTGTCGCTATAACAACAATTCTATATTTTGTTTGTTGTGTTCCGGCATTTAGAGGTAAGATAGGTAGCCAGTTCCTCAATATGTTTAGGATTCCGGGTGAAGTGCGTTTCCACCTTCGGCCTTATCAAGCTTAAAAATCAGGTGAGATGAAAGCCAAGCACTTCCCCGACGTACAATAAAAAAAAGTTTTTCCAGAATGAACGTGGGACGCTTATAAGTTTTTGGGATTTTTTTAGGTTACTTACAATCATGTTTTACGCCGCTGGAGGCATTCGCCTGTTATTTTTGACGACCGTTCTGTAGTGGAATATGTTTTAAAATGGCAGAAAAAGTATAAGCTGTAACTGCACTTATTTTACAAGTGATGCGTATCGATGTTACTATTTGTATCACGGGTAGGTACTCCCACTCATTACCGTAAATTGGGGTGAATAGAAACAATTTTGAACCATACACAACATTTGGTTGCTTATTTTTGAACATTGGGGAGCTTAGAATACCGTCCGGGACGCCAAGGACAAAATGGTGTCTGCTTTTCGTTAGAACTATCATAACATTTAGCAGTTAAATACAAAAATATGTA
Organism: Venusia cambrica; assembly: GCA_951394065.1. Classification (NCBI taxonomy): domain Eukaryota; kingdom Metazoa; phylum Arthropoda; class Insecta; order Lepidoptera; family Geometridae; genus Venusia; species Venusia cambrica. The sequence goes on from OX596056.1 coordinate 1,735,351, forward strand.
ATATTTCTATACACCCCGTTGTTGGGGTCAATAGAAACTATAGGGGTGAAAAAAATGCTGTAGGGTTATTAAGTAACCACTTTTTCAATCACAAGACATTGTACCTATACATCATTAATGCAATAAATGACTTTGACTATATTGCTTGTTTGGTTTGCTTTATTTATATAACTCAGATACGTTTAGATAAGAGCAGAGTTTCGGTAGCATGATTATTATGTATTTGAGCGTTGTATTAACAATGTTTACTATCTAGAACGTCGTCGAATCCCTGGCCGATGTTTACTTTTAAAATAATTTATTGGATGAACAGAACGAAACAACACAATATTGTATAGATATGGCTTTGTAGGTATTATTATTTATTATCTGGATTATTTAAAGCCCTATCGTCCTAATATACCTATACCGTAGTAGATTACTTATGTCAAAATACATTATTCCCAAAAGCAAACTGTATAAACAATTAGGTAGGTAGGTACTACTTCTATGTTTTATTGTAAACCGATACACCATTGCGTCATTTTCGGGGGAGTTAGATAGTAAACACCCCTCAAGTATGCCAGAACGCCAGTAAAAAGCTTCGCTTCAAAGACCTGATTGTAGTTTTATTGAAAGGCCTCACACCTCAGTTGGTAATAGCTCTACCTTCTAAGCTGTAGGTTGTGGGTTCGATTCCCACGCAGAACAAAAATTGTGTGATGAATATTGATGTTGATTCTGTGTTTGGGTGTTGTATTGTATGATAAGTATGTATTTACATAAAAATATAAGTATTATTTCCGTTATATAATTCCCATGTAGCTTTGATTAGTTTGGGCCTAGATGGCGCTGTTTAATTAATAATAAATATTACAGGACATTAATTTTTGCGCAGCGCCATCTAGCACCAAACTTGTAATATGGGAACCAGATTACGGATAGAATACTTGAATACTTTTTGTAAATACATACATACTATATCATACAACACGCAAACACAGAAGGCAGAGTTACTACCAACTGAGCTATGGGTCTTGTTGATGTCCTGTAATATTTATTTGATTGACTTCAGAAACGCTTCGGATGTACCCGCCGGTAAGCCGAGTGGACCGCGTGGTAACGAAACCGTACAATTTGCCGAACTCAAACGTGCGACTCGACAGTGGAGACATCGTCGCCATTCCGATCTACGGAATCCACATGGACCCGGAATATTATCCGGAACCGGAAAAATTCCGCCCGGAAAGATTTATGGGGGAAGACAAGAAGGACCGCCCGTCGCATTTGTTTCTGGCGTTCGGTGCCGGCCCTAGGAATTGTATAGGTATGTTGTCACAATAACCACGCTTGGCAGGCGTTAGATAATACTCAAGTCAGCGGCTGCCTTTGTTCTGGTGAGATTCCTTAGTCGGCTTTTACGACATCCATGAGCTTAGAGTCGATTCTTAAGCCGCGATCGCCACGGTAATAGTTACAGGAAAACGTTTTTAGGAGACTATCCTAATATTTTTAAGATATTCTAAACTGCATTCTCAGATTTTGGAAAATATTACAGTAAGCAAGGAAATGGTCATTTTACACAAACAATCGATTCTGTTTCTTATAAAGATTAAAAGTCTACCGAACCGACTCGGGTTTGAGTACTAGAAATGTTAGATATTGCTAAAAACTTTCCATACATTTTGCTCCTGTGCCGTCTCAAAAATTCACTCTATAGAATAAAATTCTTATTTAAAAGAAAAAAATATAGGTATATGAACTTAACTAATTTGGATAACCTAAGATAAATACTGTATGACGTATAATATACCCGATTGTAATGTTTGGTAATCAATTACAGGTTTACGTTTCGCCATGATATCTGCAAAAGTAGCGATGGTGTCATTAATGCAGAACTTCAAGTTTACGCCTTGCGACAAAACTATAGATCCGCCAACCTTCGACAAGAGAGCTATGCTTCTAAAGACCAGCAACGGTTTGTGGGTTCGAATCGAGAAATTGTAGAGTGTAGTGCGCCCATACGTGGCAGGATAAGGAACTAACGTGCAACCAAGGCAAGAACTCACTATTGCAGTTAGACGAAGACAGTGGCGCCCTCGCTTGAGGGTTATATATGATAATACGTTTGCTCCACGCGCTTCCCCTTATCCCAATCGGTGCTTACGGTGACTTACGGTTGTTAATGTTTCTACTTTCTAAAGATGCCAAAAATAGTCACCGCGTGATAAATACCTACGCCACACCCATTTACACGGAGGTCTATGCTGGCCACCATTTTGTTTTTACATCGCGGTCACTGAGAAGTATCAATGATTGGTCAAATAGTAAAGCCACTCGGTGGATAGCCATTCGAAGTATAACAGAATCCAGGCACATTTAGAGCCAATCCCCATTTATTCCTGGCACCCTTGCTAGTTGCTGCTTAGACTAAATCAACAACAGCCTTGGATGGACGCCTTTGAGTTATTGCTTCACGAATTAAAGCCAGGGTAAATTGCGCCAGAAGCCCTTACCCGCAACTCAAAAGAACTTAAGACGACCCGATTGAACGGCATGTACGCACGACATTTGACTACTGAGAATTTTCATCCCAATAGTTAGTTTAACCGTTGTCAAAGTGACATGTGTATAGATGCATTAATCTATTTATTGCCGATCCTATATTTAATGAAATAAAAAAAGAACCCCAATAGACTTACCGGAAGTGACACTTTCGCTGGTGTTATTTTTTTCTATTTGCATTACGTTGGGATCAACGAAGCAGTATTCTTTTTTATCTGAGATAATTTTAGACCATCACAATTTATAACTGTTAGCACTACAGCCCTCCCGTTCTCACATTTAAACGTTTACTCAGAAGCCTCATAGCTCAGTTGGTAGTAACTCTGCCTGTAGGCCGTGGGTTCGATTCCCTGAATATAGGTTTTTGTTCTATGTTTGGATGTTGTATCATATAGTACGTATATATTAAAAAAAAACGTATTCTATTCGTAATCTAGTTCCCATCTTACAAGCTTCGCTTAGTTTGGGGCTAGATGGCGCTGTGTGAAATTAATGTCCTGTCCTGTCTTGTAATATCACTTGTATGTACTTGGCTATCACCATAAAAAAAAGCTTTTTTTTATAAGAATATGCAAGCGAGAGGCCTAGTGTAAATTGCCTCTAGGTATGTTGATCATGTATGTTATTGTGTTTAAGAAACATTTATTCAATAAAAAGTACAATTAAACTAACTATGTACAAAGGAATCAGTCAGATTACCTAAGGACCGTTACAAACGGCCTATAGGTAACTCAACTGTTTCAGACCAGTACCAGACGGTAGCGTGCCCAAGACACTGGCTGTATAAGTGTATGTAGATGGTATGGTTATCGTCTTTTATACATTATTAAGTTTTAACTATTTTATTTAATAGTGACATTGTGACATAGTGTTTTGATACAAAAAAATGTGATTGAACTCTTTTTTTTAAAGGCATTTTTAAACGCTATATTTTATACAGATAAAGCGTTTATTACAAAAAATACTTCCCATCGTACTTTGCTAAATGCAATGCAAACAAAACACAAAATCTGATCTGGAAATGGTTTGAACCATTGTTCAAAACTGAAGTTGAACATGTTCAGTACTTTTCGATGTAGTACAAACACAAAGTATTATGTGATGGTGTTGGGTCAGGTGTAATGTATAATTATAATAATTTTATTATATTAATTTTAACCGCCTCTGTGGTCTAGTGGTTCAACCCACCGATTTCAGATCCAGAGGTCCCGGGTTCGACCCCCATGGGGAGTACAATATTGTGCTTGGTTTGGTTGGTGGTAGGATTTTGTTTAAGTCCGCCTGGCTAGCTACCACCATCTTACCTAATTATGTCGCCATAATAACAATTCTTAAAAAAAATGTTGTGTTCCGGCATTCAGAGGTAAGATAGCCAGTTCCCCAGTTTGTTGAGGATTCCGGGTGAAGTGCGCCTCCACCTTCGGCCTTATCTCAACTTGTTACCAGGTGAGATGAAGGCCAAGCGCTTCCCCGTCGTACTTTAAATATATATATATATAATTACCAGGCTTACATAAAAAAAACAAAGGAATTTGCAACATCTTCCCGAATGTATCGTAGGTACCTAAAACTCGACCAAAACGCACCGGAGCAGTAGTTTTCATTTGTCATTCATTTTTTTCGTTGTCTGTCAAGGTTGTAACGAACTTACTACACAGTTTACTTTGCATTTTAAGCTTTAGAGCTTACAATGTTTCAACTCTTAAGAAATTAGTTTCTCAATAGTAGAAACAAAGAGTTGGTATTTGTTTAAAAACGATTTATTATAATGTTGCTATCTTTTACTAGCATCGCATGACAAAATATGCCAATGCACTGCGAAATTCTTTGTTTTTATATTTAAGTTACCAGTGTAGCGATTCTCAAACATACGGAAAGTTTTCTTATCGGAAACGTCACTTTTTGTCGGAATCTACTCGGATTCCGATAGATTTCAACACTATCCTCAAACCATTTTTGAAAATCTTCTGTAGATGTTACGTATACCAACGTCAATTTTTTTAGATTTTGGATTTTCGGAATAGCGCTCTCGGAATATCATCGAAAGTTTCCAAATTCGATCCGATAAGGCTTTTCGGATGTTTGAGAATAGCTACTCGGAAGAAACTAATGATGTGATATAAGTTCAATATTTTATATTTATTTCTATACATGTTATAAGTTAAATAAGAAGTGTTATTGCCATAATTTTACATAGATACGTACGTTTAGAGAATACAAACAAATGTTAATGTTCAAATAAATATTTATTGTCAAAAACTTTAGCTTAGATAAATTACAAGATTATATTTTATTTTACAATAAACTTTTATGTACATAATAATTGCAAATTAGCTGTTTCTCTGTACAACCTTTACGTAGGTAAGGTAGCAGGTACCTTCATCAAATGCTTGATGTATCACAATGAGGGTATTTTGGTAAATGCGGCTATAAAGAACCCTATCGAATCGCGGTAAAGTTCCTCGCTTGGCCTCAGAGGATCGATGTCAGGGCCAAATCTTTGCACCATTATTCTGAAAAAACATAGTATTGCTGATGAAATAAACCGGCTAAGTGCGAGGACACCTACCTATATACCTACATCTTCTTTTCACATGAGCGTAACCGCTGTGGATGATGGTCGCACAGACGACGGGTTACCAGGTTGTCTGTGTTCTCAATATTACTACGAGTGTGCGCTCGATATTGGTTTGGGACTAGATGGCGCTGTGTAAAATTAATGTCCTGTCCTGTAACATCTACAACCTAATCCCTTCTTCCCCTGTCCACCACCGGACTTACAGACGTACGGCAGGTTACAACTCGTACCTTATAGAATTCATATACATGTCATTTTAGACCTGCTGTGCTACTCTACAAACCGATTGCGATATATTCGAAACGATACGATAGTCTTCCGAATTATAGGATACAATGGTACTCTGCAAAACATCAAATCAAATCACAAATTCGTAGGTATCGAATTTTCGGAATGAATGACAACAAAACGCATGGCATGAATAAAAATCTTTTGGCACAAATCTCTGCTTGATTGTCTAGACCCGTTTTATGTCATAGTTTGTTGACTTTGTTTTTTTACCTTTAATTTTTTAGTAACCCCTTAACTCCCTAATCGGCAGTGTTAATACTGTCAAGCAGAAGCAAAAAGTAGGTTGTATTTTACTTACCTATATCTACCGCCTACCTACCTACTTACGTAGTTTTCATATGATAGAAAACATTGTCTGAAACCAACTTCATTTACATTGTGATTGGATTCAATAAACTCACCACCATTTTTAACTTTTCAAGTTGTATGTAACCCAAAGCAATGTAGGTAGGTACCTAAGCAGTTAACATAAACACTACCTAGGTACCTCCTACACAAATAATTTGATTGGACTTTTTGATCGGATTGGAAGTGCTAAGCAACCCAAAGTTTATTAGGCAGGTATCTAAATTGACATAAACATTGTATATATTATACCTACTACTTAAATAATTTGATTTAACTCTCTTCTTTCATGTTCTATATGTATAGGTACATTCTTGTTTTAGGTAGAATCACTGTTAAAAATAGAAACGATAACGTACACGATAGGAAACTGTGTCGTTACAATGTTCGTCGAGTTCGGTCGAATTGACGGCTGTTATTTGTCTAATTCAAATCATCGTATCGTTTTTGGTGCTAGAGTACCATTTCGGCATCGATTGTCGAAAATAATGTCGGACGATCTATCGTTCAAACGATACTCAAAACGATGTCACTAAGAGTAACTTTTGCACGATAATTGTTCCGATATATCGTTTATCGGTTTGTAGGGTAAGGGCCCTGTATTTCTCACATACCTCTGTTCGTCATCCAAGCCCTTGCCAGCCAATCCGGGTCCTCCAAGCAGAGGTTCAGCTGGTATTAGCTTCAAACATGGAAACTTCTCGAGAGCCCACACCACCATTCCTTCATTCTCATCGTCTGTGACTGTACATGTGCTGTAGACCAGTTTACCCCCCACTTTCAGCACTTGGATTGCCTGGTAGAGGATACAGATCATTAATTGACTATACTTGGTAGTTAAAATTGAATTGAAGCGTTTGAAATTAATGTGGTGATGAATGGTGCTTATATCGTGGACCGCGAAGCGCAGTGTAAATCCTTTTTTTTTGTTTGCTGGTTAAAATGCTTTACGAATAACTTTTGGGGGTGGGAGGGTTATGTGGGACTAGAATTTTTAGAGAAGCTACGGGGTAAAAGGGTGCAATAAGATAGGATTTTTGGAAATTCTTACGGGATAACGAGAACGAAGTCCCGGGCTAGTACTAACTAAACCACGTTTTTTATTTAATTCCGATGACTGCAGGTTCCTTTGATGTGCTGTGATATTAGACTAAGGCCGATATAGGCGCCAAAAAGAGAAACTAATCTAAACGTAGATACGGGCCAGTCGGACGTCTTTCAGTAGACTAGATAGCTGAACAGTTAAATATATTTGTACATGACAGTTTTAAGGCGCGCTACGCAGCTAAAATCGCGGCAGAAACGATTATGAGAGTTGACAACGACAAGCTGTAGGTGGCGCATGCGTATCGTAAATAAAACCATTTGATAATTCTTATTCTGAGATCGCTTTGCTGTTATGTAGGTAGGTAATGTGACCATATGATGGTACCTTTACTGGCACAGAACAAATAACTTATTTAAATTCGTCCTAATATTTATTCTGAGTCTAGGTGTTGTCTGACCGCTGCGAGGACGACAAGCACACGTCCGACGTCGACAGTGGTCACACGAGGTCACCTTTCAATCAGTAGGATTGAAAGGCGGGCGCGCGGTGCGCCTGTAGCTTTTGAAATAATTCATGATTTAAATTAAATTTGAATTGGTATCAAAAAACTACATGTAACCTATCATTTAAAATAAATCGTAAGTCAATATTCATTGTAGGTATCACCATATTTCTCTTGTACCATTTTCAATAAATAATTTTATCGAGAAATCTGTCAGCTATTATGTTTTCAGCTAACCTTTAATGTAGATACGTGCCTGAAGTAATACATAATATATAAAAAATAGACTCGTGACTTGTTCAGAAGTACTATAATTTTCCTTTGGAAAAAGAGGAAACGTCTGATGACAGGACGGATTCCGGATGCCCTCGGTCTTGTAAATATCTGTTAATGATAATTGTTCCTGGTTCCACACGGGCCTAGAGCCTAGTGTAGGGCCGTTGCTAACATACATTTTTTGATGTACTTTTCTTGGTGAATAAATTAATTTTACGTTTAACTAGTCTCGGACGCTTTCGTCGTACTTAAAGACATTTCAAAAGCCTATATTATCATCCTGCTTATTATTCCACGTATAAGTACGAAGCGCTTTCAAGTATATTTTACTATACACAATGTGAGAATAGAATAAGCACACAGTGAAAATACAGACGAAAACGACCCTAATGTATTTAAGAGACGTAATAGGCTCTTTCTGGGTAGGTTTGCATCATCGTAGGTAAGTTCTCATTCTAGTCTGTGTAAGTTTTGAGGTCGAAAGTCAACCAATTCTAAAAAGAAACCCACGACACTTAGTAGATCATTTTTGCTTTTCTAAAATAAGTGGAGTGGAAAACTTACCGCAGCAAATAGTTTCCTCTGCACAAACTTGTAGGACTGAATCATTTTAGGCGTCATCTTATTATGCAGTTGTGGTCTTTGTCCTAAGCCACTGCAAGGCGCATCTAACAGTACTTTATCAAAGCAGTTCGAGGGAAATGGGGGGCCGCAGTTGATTCCACTGCTGTCTTCCGAATAGCATTTAGTTGAATCAAATGCAAAAGTGTTGATACATGTCACTCCTTGAATATCACAGTTTTTAATTATTTTTGCAACTTTTTGGGGCGATTTGTCTATTGCTGTTATGAAGGCCTGAAAAACACCAATTTATTTGTTGAGTTGACCTTACAAAATTGGAGTGTTTTGTCATTATCCTCCATGATAAAGTAGGTACAAAAGCCATCAATTGATAAAATCTTCTGCCTATTTGCTGGTCTAGATGGTCTGCCGCTAAGACATTAGAATTAGTCGACTTGTACAACATCCGTGAAAGGTAAGATCTGGCGTTATCTTACTCTGAGAGAGAAAACAAAACGGAAAATATACTGAAGGAGTATAATCAACATACTCACGAACAAGCGAAAACTAGGAACTGACATGTTCCATTCCTTTTCGACACACAACTAAAACTGTCCGTGGAATAGGTAAGTATAACTTTGGACAACAAACTGAATTGCGCAAAACATCTTGAAACAAAATTAAGAAGGCAGCGGCGGCTGCCTAGGTAGGTACAGACTCTGGGCACATCAACTATGGCAACAGTACACAGGCATAATTATAGACGATTATGCCAAAGGCAACCCACTGCTCTTGTCTTTCGATGATAGGGTTCCCAAAAAACCCCTTCTCTCCAAGAGCCCCACGATACAATTGCATGAGGAGCCGAGCGACAGCTCGAACATCCGAAATCAGGATAAACACAGATGTTTCTAGACAGAGGACAGGTACGGGGGCTGGTACTTTCTCAAACGACGTAAATATTCACAAGTTGACAGCACTGTGCAAACCCAATTCCATCTTCCAAGCCAAACAACAAGGTCACTTTCCAATGGACACAACACGGTAATGACGAGGTTTATATTCAGAGCCAATCATCCCCCTACCCTTAGCCAAGCCCGCTCCTGGATAACTGATTATGCAGGATAACCTGCAAAACTACACCAACACTACAGAAGAAGTATGCAGGACTGCAGGCAGTAGGAGGATTCTCTGACTTTAAACCTGAGATACTCCCGAAAATTACTCCGCCTGAAACTTGACAAGAATTATAGGTATTCTCACAGGACACTGCTCACTGAGTTGGGGCACTATCTTATCTTGAGTGAAAATAAGGTTTGCAGCCAAAGTGTTATACATACCTAAGCATTTTACACTGGGTATTACAGACCACCCTCTATGCAGAGGATAGAGCAGAGGAGAGAGCCGCATATGTTCTCTAAGAGTAACTGCACTCACTTGCGTGGCGTCTCAACAGGGCCCAAGGTATTTCCTTGGGCCACCGAGGACGCCCTGGGAGACCTGCGGCGGCATCCGGTGAGATGAAGGCCAGTTGGAGGATATCGGGTGGCAAACACATATCAACATAAACTGCTCTAGACCAGTACCAGACGGAAACATGGCATGATTTGCTGGTCTAAATAGAAGTCAGCCCTTGGTTCTTCTGGCGCCTTAATCAAAACTTACATACCAAGGTCTATCTTGGTATTGGTATCATCCTTTGTACATTTTATTCCAATAAGTAAGCAGAGGTAAAATGAGTAACAACCCCTTCGTAAGAAAATACTTTTTCCTTTTTTTCAGGTGATAGCCAAACGTTTGACACACTTGAAAAACTGGACTTTTAGAGTTCAGGAATATATTGATGTGGAAAAACTTATGAGAGCAAGGAGTTCCATTCCTTACCAGTACTGATGATAAAGGAAGAGTAGGTAGTACTAACTTTATCACCAGACATTTCTGCCAAATGTGTGGTTTTGTTCCCAGGGGATGCGCACATGTCAAGGATATATTCCCCAGGTTGAGCATCCATCACCCATCCACATACAATAGAAGGGAGGTTTTGCAGGAGCACTTCCCCTTTAGGGTACAAACTCTCGTTAACTACTGGAAGTCTGGATGCAGGGAGTATTGTGTGAACACCAATACCACTGGAATAAAGCAACAAATCCATATTTATACAGTCAAGTTAAAATGTAGAACATCTTGTGGGCATGCAGGCATACACAATCTATAGGTAACTCAACTGTTCCAGACTAGTACCTACCAGAAGGAAGTTTGTTCATGACACTGGCTGCATTTGAGCCTTTGCCTAAATAAGAGCCAGCCCTTGGGTCACGTGCACCGTCAATCAAAAGCCTCACAATTTTTTTTAAAAAATGGAGGGACTCAAACCCAAATTGCTCATATGAGCAATTTCAAATATGAGCAATCTCAAATATGAGGTTAGCTCTGTTGAGACCCTGTATTTGTATATTTTGTGATCCTGGCCAAAACAGCGCTGACTGATGTCTCAGGCAGATCAAATGGCGCAAGGGTGTAGACGCCGGTAGCGTCCCACACTTAAGACCTACCTATGTCCCTAGAGACAAGAGTCATACCATCAGACCGCTTATAGTTATAGTCTATATGGAAAGGTTTACAGGTGAGATGTCTGTATCATTATCTCTAACCAGACTGTCATTGGATGTTAGACTGCTGTTGCGCTGAAGCACTTCATCTTACCTTGTTTCAAGGCATAATTAGTTATGTAAACAATTTAGATTTATGTCTGTTACTATATGTAACTGTCTGAAAGGCTTTTCTTATTATCATTAGAGTATCTATATATTGTATTTTAGGCTGCTAGAGCACTTAATTATACATCTGTTAAAAATTATAAGGGCTTCCTGCCAAGCTTACTTTGCAGTTTCAGTCTGAAGATATTTTGGTTGCTCTTCAATTTAGGCATACAAGGCATGAAATTTAATAAGCCTCAATTTGACTGCCGCATAAGCCATGTTCTGACCTTCGGGTTGCATGCTAGAAATGTGTCCACTATGCCAAAACTGTTTAAAAAAGATTAGTCAAATGTTACCTAGGCTGAATCCCATTATCAAACAAATCATATCTCAACTTCTTCAGGTATCCAGTTCCAACATAGAGCTTCTTGCCTTCATACTTCACTTTCAATCCCCTTTTACAGTGGCCATCAAGGTCTCCATGAATGTCCACCCTCTCATTCAATTTGCAATCTGAAAACATGTATGAATATATACCTATAGTAACTTTACAATTCACCCAGAATCCTCAACAGACTGAGGAACTGACTATTTTACCTCTAAATGCTGGAACATTTGAATATTTAGAATTGTTGTTATGGCAACAGACTGAGGTAATATGTAAGAGTTGGCTTAGGGATTACAATAAGAGATTGGTAGCAGCATTCCCACAACTTGACATAATAATGAATTGTGGACCATCGCACCATTACACATGCCCATGTCATGCAGTGGATTAATTTAGGTTGTGAAGATGAAGAGGTGTTACATGGCTTTACTCACTTGTAGGCAGCCCAAGGATACCAGGAGCGAAGACGTGAGCACCTCTCAAAACTGCAGCAGCACATAAGGCATCTACAACTACTTCTGTTCCTGTTGGCTTGAGTTTAAGATCTATGGGCCATTGTTCAAGAACTAGACAATCTGATCGGATGAAATAGAACTTGGGGATTTGCTCAGAGCCCAGCTCTTGGCTTTGCTAAAACGTTAATGAGTTACAAACACATTGACATAAAGTTGTTTTTAACCAACATTCCTAATATTCTCCTGAGCTAATTAAATTAATAGGTACATTGACTTACAGTTGCTAGAAAGTTTTTCAAAATACTAGAATCTAGTTTTTTTAAGTTATTTACTCTAAACGTCGTATATTTTGGAGCATTTGCTAACCAACTTTGAAGATCCATATTAAAGATCTGAGAGATAGAGGTAGGTAAAGTTGGTATACTATTTTCTAGAACACCAAACCAATAAGCGTTATCAAATTATAGCCACAATTTTAGATTCTAACCAAGATATTTTTAATTTGAGTTCATTTAATCAACATTTCAATCCCAGCAATTCCTATTCAAAATTTAAAAACAAACAAAACAGGAATTTGACATGACATGACTCGGTCATGAAACGGTTGTCAATGTCGCTAAGAAATAATTTCCTTATTTTATTCGTCCAGAAAGATAGGTGAAGCTCTGAAAACTAAAAATACTTATCCAAAGGTTACACATGTAACTTTTGGATATGTAAGTCACCTATATATTGGTATCTGTTTATTGTACAGTGTTGTGGCGAATTTCATGTTTTTAAATCCACGATCTGTTTTGAAACTTTAATCTATGTACCTATGTTGAATGTTCATCTGTTCCCTCTGAATATATTCTAGACTACATAACATAATTTGACAAATGAGGTTGAAATCGGTGGTAGCGTCTTGATCGTCCACTGGTTCTATGCTATGGTGAGTGTTGCATTGACTGCATGAAATTGAATCTGGCGCTAAATAAGAAATAATAACAAAGAACATGAAAAAAAATCAAGTAAATTTATTTATTCGTAGGTAGCCCAGTAGAGTTGTTCGCCCTTGAAAATGACACAATCCAATGGATTCAGCAACTTAAGATTACTTAGAAAATAGGCACCTACATTGCGATCGATTGTGCTAATAATGCTATACGAATAAATAAACAAGTAAATGATGCTGTGCGATGCGAATAACTCTCAAATCACGCAAAATTGTGAGCAAAACATATTTGTTTTCTATTTATGTAGGTATATATATTAATATTACCTAATTATGTAGTTACGATATTAGTGTTCTGTGTTAGGTAGGTACGGATTTTACTATGGACGGCCACGACTATCCTTGATTTATGCTTTCAAGCTTGATTATTCAGTAAGTTGGTATGTATACGTAGTTGGGTTTTCGTTTTTGAATTTAATTTTGATTTGTGTTTTCTAGACAATATAAAGAGCTGCTCATGTACCTACAACATTTGATAAAAATAATAATAATCTAGATTATGCTTCTCCATGTCAAAATTATTGACAAAATACGTTTGTTTTGAAATGTCGTAGATAGAATATTACTGGGCCATATATAATCATATCTAATAACACTCAAACTTTCTTAATAATATATTTGCACGAATGGGGAAGCGTAGCTAAGTAAATGTAATGTTTACCTACCGATTCATCATTGTAATAATAATTTACTTAGAATTAGTTAGGTAAAACGGAACCCTCTACTTATAGGTTTTTGAAAAGATGATGGTATGTATATGTAGCAATAGCCGGCATAATGCATTTGTAAATGAGAAGAAAAAACAGGTAATAATAAATCGTCTAAAATGTCAAGTTTTATTTATTGTTAAAATTTTAGCACTGGCCACTTTTTTACAATACGTGGCATGGGCACGAACAACTTCCACGTTCGCCGCCATTTTGACATCCAGCGGATTGTTAAGAAATTATTCGAGTTGAGCGGTTTTCTGGATTATTTTAATAATTTGCTCCGGAAAATGTAAGTGAGCGTGTATTGTTAACGGGTGTTATAAATTTTGTCAAATCATAAAATTGTAAAGCATCTATTCCAAATAAATCGAGGGTAGTGACCACAGCGTAGACCATCAGCGGTCTCGGACTTTCTTGAATCAGTTGAATTAGCAGCTGCGGAATAATCTTCATTTAGAACAAAGTGATAACGTTTCTAAGATAATTGACAAGAGGTCATGCATTTGATGATTACCTACGCATAGATTTTCTGCTCGTATCAACGCTCTACGTCAAAATTCAATGAGGGAGGACCTGCCATGTCACTATCATTGATTGTTAGAGCGTGCAGACTACACGGGTGACTCAGAATGATTACGTTTTAGTTTACCATTATTGTTCTTTTACAGAAAACTCGAAAAAGCTCAAAAATGGGGAATATGTTCGCAAATTTATTCAAAGGCCTATTTGGCAAAAAGGAAATGAGAATATTGATGGTTGGTTTGGATGCTGCTGGTAAAACCACAATCCTGTACAAACTCAAATTAGGAGAAATTGTTACAACAATCCCCACTATTGGTAAGTACAGTGTGTAAATTCTTCAAATGATGTGTTATACCAACTGTCTCAAATCGCAACTCCTGCCTGACTAATGTTTAGTTAACCATGAGACTAATTTTATTGTATGCTCAATTTATATCAATTCAAGCGTTTGTTTCATATTAACTATTTCTATTCATAATCTAGTTTTTTTTTGTTGCACAGTTTTGCTGTGAAGGTTTATCCCTTTACCTATTTATTGTTAAATACAAGCTTAGATAGCTAGTTGATTTAGGTGTCACTTTGCTTAAATCCATTTCAATTTGAAAACGAAAGTTTTAAACCACTTAGTTCCTTTGAAAAAATCAAATTGATGTGTTTGGTCTTCTGCTAAGTTTACAAGCCCATGGCCAATTTGGTGTCACTCTGAGTGCTGTGTACTAGTTGTGTTATGTCATTCTTAAAACTTGATATATCTCTGCAAAATTCTGTACCGAAATCCTGTAAATTGAGACATTACACATACATGAATTACATCATCCCTGAAAAATCTAACAAAATCTTTTAAATTTCATATTGTGAATGTCAAAGGACTCTTGATGTGATGTGTGGTTGTTATTTATACAGTATTATCCTCATCCTAATTGGTTAAATGCCCAACAGCCCTGATTGAACATTTAGAAACAGTGTAATTGCCAGGTGGCATGTTTTGCAAGGACCTAAATCATTAAAATCTGGCATAGTGGAATGATAATCTTCATATTCTTATTCTGAGAAAGGGTATCACCCTTGGGGTGACCAAGGCCTGCACTGATGTTCCTCTGTGGGGTATATTGTGCATTGTCCCCCATGGTTTTAACTAACCCTACTACTAACAATGATAATCTTGTAATAGAAGAATTTTTTTGACTTGTAAACTGTAAATAAAATGTGTATATCTTGACTCATAAAGAGTAAATAAAATGTGTATATCTTGACTCATAAAGAGTAAAATAAAAATTGTGCAAATGGTGTGCCTACATAAACTGGGTATCACCGAGACTAACTGACTGTTAAAATGTGGGAGTGAGGAGTGATGCAGAAGCAAATTGTTATGACTCACTAGGTCATTATTGAGACTGATGAAATATATAGTAAACTAAGAGTTACACCATATTTTTTGTATTTTCAATCACAGATCATGAACAGATGAGCTGAAACTTGTAACATAATATTGCTCAAGATCAGGGGTAAGACATGCTACTTTTCATCCCATAATTCAGCTCAATTATGGGATGAGTAGCCTATGTCTTCTTCCTGAATACAAGCATCAGATTTGTATGGCATTGTTTGATATTCTGCTCCTAATCCAAGGGGAAATTATATATGGGATGAAAATAAGTTATTCTAGAACAAAATATGTACAAAGTTACAGCTCAATCTGTTCAGTAGTTTTTGGGTCAAGTGGGTGTGGGTCATTCTCCCTATTTCCACCCCAAGGGAACTGATTTGATTTTGAAGGAATAAACAGCTATAGAAACACCTAAACATTCAAAATAACTTTGCCTTTGGGATTTATTATGCACTAACCATACTGAAATACATATGGCTGCCACCTCCATAGTTTGGTTGGATATAAAACTAAATCGCTTACATAGTTTGCTGTATGGGGGCTACAATGAGCTACACTAAGCCAAGTAAGCTCAACATGGGCTAAGCTTGCACCATATATTAGTAGGTTAGGCATTACTGTAAAGAAAAAATTCTATGTACTGTCCTTATCTAGTCACACAAAGCAATAATATTTCATTGAGTTTGTAATAAAATGAATTGAAACATATTTGAAATGTTCTTTATGTGCTGTTTTCAGGATTCAATGTCGAAACAGTAGAATACAAAAACATCAGTTTCACGGTATGGGATGTTGGTGGTCAGGACAAAATTAGACCACTGTGGAGGCATTATTTCCAGAATACACAGGTAAAATATACCACACTAGTGTAACGGCTGAGTCATCCCATGGGAATTTCCAAAAGTCATTCATAAGAAAGGAACACACCTTCCATATTTAAAAGTATCTAGAACTAACAATCATCTGTTTTTGCCATGTCAGTCATTTGAAATATTTCCTGATGTGCTTAAATTTGTAGTGCTGGTCAGTACTGTGTTACTTACTAGATGGCGCTGTGTAAAATTAATGTCCCGTTATATTTACTTATTTATTTACTACACAACCTTATGTTTAACAAAAGTGTCTGTCCATTTTTCTTGATTACAATAGGAATCACAAAGTTTCTGAGGACAGGAAGCATAGGCATAAATTAAAAACAGATATTAACTAGGGACACTTTTTTGTTAATCTAAAAAAGCCAAAAAGCCATCTCTTCCAGACTTTTGACCTAGGTATTTCTGATATATTGATAGTTTTAACTGTAATACAGAAGATTAATTCCTGCCATCTTCCACTTGCCCTGAAATGCCTTCATATTTAAAAAAAAAATCTGAAACAACTCATACAGCAACTGATAAATATATCAACATGACATGAAGAAATCTGTTTATGAATCTATCATGACATGGACACTGGCAGAAAAGTGACCACTATCACCAATTGCCATAAAACAAAGAAGTTGGAGTTTACATGAAGAAAGAAATACCTATGTTATTTGTACATTTAATTATGTTGTAAAGTTTGTTGGCTTGAGAACTAATCAAGTTAGAAGCCTGACTAGCATAACATTTGCAAGTACCAAAGAATAGTAAGATAGACTATTAAGAACAGGCCAGATTTATCAAAGCTAGAGTAAACTTATGTAAATGAGTCATGTCACTTTCATTTAATCTTGTAATGACATATAACAAGTTCATTTGTGAAAGTAGGACATCAGCTTGAGTTTGTGCAGAAAATTTATCTGTGTATTGCTATCTGATTCTGCCATGGGCTGGTGATAAAAAAGATGAATGTTCAAAATCTGATGACAGATCACCTTGTTTTCAATACAAACACTACTTCAACAATTAAATTAGTCTTCTTATACAACTTCTTGGATGACAAGTGGAAAAAGATCAATATTTTCAAATCTATCATATACACCAACAGATAGATTGGAAACTATAGTGTTTTTATTATAATTAAATTAACAATATTTCCCTCTAAATATATCCTTTTGCATTTTTGTTGCTAAAATTGTTGTGCAGAATATCTATTGATAAGCTTCCCAGCAGGATGTATATCATGAACCGTGACAGATGAAATCTTCCATTATTAGGTTGAAGCTACCCTGAAAATGTTGACTTCTGGTATGAGCTGTGCGTTAAAATTTTATATATTCATAATAGGTCAGCTCTTGACCTCTAAATCTCGAAATGCATCCATTCAGAGGTGAGTATTTAGAGGTAAGATAGCCCGTTCCTCAGACCGTTGAGGATTCCGGGTGATGTGCGCTTCCACCTTCGGCCTTATCATAACTTGTAAACAAAGAGAAGAAAGATAACACTTGTATCTTATTTTAGTCACAAGCTTTGTGTTTGACTTTCAGGGTCTCATCTTCGTAGTAGACAGTAACGACAGAGAGCGTATCGGGGAAGCGCGCGAGGAGCTGATGAGAATGCTAAGTGAAGACGAGTTACGGGATGCAGTACTTTTGATCTTCGCCAACAAACAGGTTTGCTATAATTTTTCAATATATAAACATAAACATTTCTATGTATATTCATTGATGAATATAGACAACGACCAAAATTACGACGCTACAAAGAACGATCGTGAGCCGCCACTTTCTTACCCAAATCAGTAGATGGATCCTTCCCTTACCTTCGCCATACGAGAACCTGTTTACCCCACAACACTTATTCATTTCTGCCCAACCCACCAGTAAACACTTATTCATATCTTTTTCTAAAAAATACCAGGATATTAGCCTAAGCATTGTTGACTAGTGTTGGTGTTAAATATCTACCTCTCCTGGTGTAATATCTTAGTCGCCTCTTACGACATCGATGGGATGATGAGGAGAGGCCCATATTCTTCCCCGGGTTGCCATGGAATCTATGAATATTATATTGTCTCCTAAGGCTTTGTCCTTTTTGAATACGATAGTTGATGAAGGAGCTAACTACGTTTCGGTCCTCCCAGGGTACTATCATCAGAAACTTAACCGCCTCTGTGGTCTAGTGGTTCGACAACCGGTGTCAGATCCAGAGGTCCTGGGTTCGATTCCCATGGGCACATTACGCTTGGTTTGGTTGGTGGTAGGATTTTGTTTAAGTCCGTCTGGCTAGCTACCACCATCTTACCTAAGTCTGTCGCCATAACAATATTTCTTAGAAATTGTTGTGTTCCGGCATTTTTAGGTAAGATAGCCAGTTCCTCAGTTGGTTGAGGATTCCGGGTGAAGTGCGATTCCACCTTCGGCCTTATCCAAGTCCAAGCCAAGCCAAGGTCTAGAAATAGCTGGAGCCTTCTTCAAGAATCGTCTACTAAAACCCGTGTCTATAATGTATAATTACACTCACGCAAGTTATGAAAGGGTTTTGAATGTTTGGATATTTGTAACCGTTGCCACAAGACGTTAACTTAATTTGTTCAATAATTATAACTATCAAACGGATTTTCCAATAATATTGTCATAAATCGGGATTAACACTTAACTGAGCCCAAGTTTCTTGCCTTTCTCCTTGTGTGCTAGTTGCGCTTCCGAAGGCGGTAGATTTGGCTAAAGGACTTGCAAATCCATCTTACTGTGTTATTCACAAATTGTTATGTTTTGTTATACCCACCGTGAATTTAAAACAGTACCCCTTTTTCGTCTTAAGAACTTTTTCGAGTATGAACTAATTACAATATTCAATTCAATTTGTATTGAGGATAATATAAGCGACATTTACTTGGGATGTCATCTAACTCTTCACTGTTAAGTGGTCAGTACCATGGTAGTGGGAATGGAGAGACACTTTTAAAATTACTGAAAATGTATTGTATTTTGTCTCCCCGGCCAGGGGAGTCAAGACACTAACAGAATTACATTGTCTCCCCCAAGGGAGCCACCGGGGGAGCCAAGTCCCCATAGCCGTAGATTTGATGATTCAAAATACTTCTAAATAAAACTTACTGAACGATAACTATATATATTTAATGATATATTTAAATAAACGATATTTGGTTTTGAGCAAGGGTTACTTTTTTCCTGCAAGCAGAAGCTGTTAACAAGTTGATTTTGATTGAGGCGACACGTGACCCCAAGGGTTGGCTTAAACAATATTCAATATATCAAGATATCGAGTGAGATGAATACCTACCCGTCATACAAAAAATAAATATATGTAAATATATGTATATATATGTAAAAACCAATACTTTGTGTGTGTCAGGATCTGCCAAACGCGATGAACGCAGCCGAGATCACAGACAAGCTGGGCCTCCACTCGCTGCGCAACCGCAACTGGTACATCCAGGCGACTTGCGCCACCTCCGGCGACGGCCTCTACGAGGGCCTAGACTGGCTCTCCAACCAACTCAAGAACGCCAACCGCTAACCAACTCACCTCGAGATCAACGCGAGAGACTATGGTTTAAGATATCTTAACTTTATTTGCTAAAATACAATGTATTATGTGCGGTATCAATGTATTACGACTACAGGCGCCATCTGGCGACCGAGCTTGCATCGCAATCCACATCGACGTACGCAAACGATTACACATTTCGGGTTTCATGTGTTTGCCCACGTTGCTACTGTGATTTTTATAACAGGCAGAAACGTGATTTAAAAAAAGAAAATACACACGTATTGAGAACCTTCTCCTTTTTGGGAAGTCGGTTTTACAGTATCGCTGACTCGGTTCATATTTGACGGGAGTTTTGAGGTAACAAACAAGTAGGTACAAGTTACAAGTTAGAAATCACAATAATTACCTGTGTAAATTGTCATACTGGGACACCTCCGATCACCATGCAGGGTAGTCAGAGGCTCGTCTGGATATCACATATATTTATTTAATGTACTAATCGCGCGCATCTAAATGGCGCAAAGTCGCCTGAATTATGTTTATATTTGTTTAATATTGAATTATGTGATTGTAAGGCGCAATATTATATCCTAATGCGCACCCGAAAGGCTGGTAAGTACTCGGTTTTTGGTAAATTGTAGTTTCTAAACATTTTTTGGATTTAAAAACGAAAATTTTTGCCAGTACATACTTACTGTGTATCTTACAATGTTTTCGAAATTCAATGCTTAGATTTTCAATATTGGTTTCCTAATGGACTGAATGTTTCTTGTGAAATTTGCTCGATAAAGGAACCAATATGTATATAAGCATTTAATATGTAAACACTGTTATGTACATGTAGCGTGTATGTAATGGTGAATTTGACGTTTTTTAATCCAAGGTCTTAAACTTACATTGGGCCAAAAACCATGTAGCGGGTACTTAAAGCTGAGGTACAACCTTATGTAGCATTACCGCTGAGCCGTGGAAGGTTTGCGTTGTTCGTTCGATCCCCGTTGGCGTCGAACAAAATATAGTGTGTAAAATTAATGCAAAATTACCCGCAGTTTTGTTTATAACGGTGTATCTACTTAGTGAGTGACCGAGCAATGTGATGTGGATAGGTACGTGGCTGACGCGAACTGGGAATCACGGCATAAAGTGTTATATGTATACTATGTGGAATAAGTTGTCGTAATAAAGTATTTAAAGTTAATTCACATTTCATGACTTTAATTGTTAGATTAGCTGTAGTGCCCTGCATTTAGCGGCGTGTGGTATAGGCAGGTATAGTTCTTTTCACATCGCTCTGCGGGATCGCAACGCCTGTCGTTTGTGCCACGAGCCGCGTATTCCACTTGACGACTTATTGTATGAGTACCTATAGTTTATTTTTATGGAAGTTATCTAGGTAGGTTAAGCTGTTATGTGTTTCACATTCAAAACATTTGGAGACGGTCCGTGAAGGCTCGTTGTGATTGACCTGCATTTACAGTATTGACTTGTGGCGAACCGAGATTATCTTGTAACTTAGGTGTAAAATGTATTGGATTAACAAACACGGTGTCATTTTGAGGTGTGCATTGCTCAGAATTCTAAACGGTACTTTGCTCTTCACAAATAATTATAACTTAGCATTTTTATGATAATTTAGAGAAATTGTTAAAACACTTCAATTGATCGGCTGGCCAGGTGTGGTGGATAGCGTCTTTTTTATTTTTATGGAAAACAAAAATAATGAAAATGCGATATGTGACATTCCGGTTTGTCTTGTGCTGTATTATGGAATAAAATATCCTCACCATTCACTGATTTTTGTATTCGTAAGTTTACTGAAACCTTTTAATTAACATAGCTAGGGGAAACTACACATGGTTTTCTGAAATCAACGGACAAGATTATTTTCCTCAGTGATTGGCCTCAGTGGCCCTGGAAAAAAAACTCACCCTGATGTTTATATCTATATGGTTTTTTTTTTAACGTATACTATCCCTCTGCAGGGCGTCTTCCCCATATCCTTCCAAGACTTGCGGTCATCCGCCGTTTCCCACTAGTCCGGGTTAAATTTTGATCATTACATAAACATTAGTGATCAACACATGGTTTACAGAAAAATCTGAAATAGTAAATCGGACAATATATACGAATTCATATATACGATCAGTGTATATACTTCATGCACCTAGTGGTTAAAATTTATTAATAGATACTTAGTGCACCCAGGTGAATTACTATTTTCATGTTGTTGCTGGATCTGTCTTGGCTAATTGAAGGCCAAGTTTACAAGTTGTGAAAATATATCATTATTGGACATCGCTAAAATGTATGTAAAGATTCGATGCAATCTTTGTAATCAAATCCATTATTGATTACATAACGATAACACGAGTACAACCCATATCACCTGAAGTTTAGGTTTTGAACCAAAATAACGTTATTTTCTTGGCTGATGTCGTGAGGTTGATTTATACCGATAGTAATACAACTAAGTGGCTGACTGACTGACTGACAAATGTTCTAATGACAAAAAAACATAAACTTCGGGTTCGAGTCCCGTCGCGGGTTATTAATTTTTGTAGCATTGTAAATATATCTTAGTAGTTTTGATAAACCAACAAATCTGGCCATTTCGCTTGCGTAGTATCACCTACGTTTTCATTCTCGTGTGGGTTTTAACCACCTTGGCGTCGGACTTTACGAGCCGCCATAGGCGACTGATATTGTTCTGTAACGACTACTGCTTGCCATACCCAGGGCCGGCTGCGGCGCGGCGTACCGCGTTGAGCGTAGCAGTCAACGAGTTAACGTGCCTTACGAAGCACGAAATAAATAAATAATAATAAAATTAGATATATATGTCTCTTAAAACCAAAACGTTAAAACTAACTTACGTAAAAAGTAAGGAAACTTACTAGCTAGGTGTAATAATAATATATATAAATACTGAATAAAATTCGAAGTACAAGTATGACCTAATAAAGTGACAAAAGACTCGATTAAGTACTTTCAAAACTATTATCTAAATACAATGGGCGTCTTATCGCTTTGAAGCGATTTCTTCCAGACAACCTTTGGATGGAGAGGAAAGAGTGCCGGGCCCCGATTCAACTAAGCCAATCGCCTTTCAATGACAATGTCGTCACAGAATGGCCTACAATACCAAATGGCACCTATTAGTGGCCATTTTGGGACGACATTGTCATAGTGAAGCGATTGATTTAGTAGAGGCCCTGGTAGCTAATCATTATTTATCGGACAATCTGGCGAGCCTGCAACTAACTTGATTAATCAAATATTTCTGGGAATCAAGGGTATCAAAGGATAGAATCAAGCCTACCTACCGTTAGACCGATTATAACGATTTAATTGACGACCTAAAATGAGCTGAATTGCTATTTCGTACCACGACGTCCCATAAGCGTTTCAGTGTAGGTTCAGTTCTAAACGAGCGACTCGGCTGAGAGTTGAATCGTAAACAATGATTTCATTTCTTCACCCTCTTTACAAAAAAAATATTCATAACTGCTGATTTAATTTCAGAACGTAGTCTTCAAAAACGTTAACAGACCAGAGACAAAATGTAGTTCATTCAACGATTCAAATGCTTACCGCTGTATTAGATGTCATGGCACCAAATTGAGCGATCCAGTTTCGAACCCTACACTGAACTGCATAGGAAATTAGTGGCGTCTAATTATGTGATGGTAGGCCACCTGATTTTGAATCCGACATGCCATGAACATATCGACCTGCTACACCCTTAAGAGGATCATAGGTGATACCGTGTACAGGTCTATACCACTGAGCATATAAGGTCTATACAAAAAGAAATAGCTCCTGTCTACCTTGATATTATACAATTTCGGTGTTTTTTTTTATGTTCAAAAAAAAGTTAAAACGTCGTAATTAGTCAGTTTTTTAAGCCATTATAGGTACAAGCATCTTAACCATTCATGTTTTTGCACAGATACTTACTATGACTATTAAAAGAATTATTTTTCAAACCCGTGGAGAGATTCGAGTTGAATCGATGAGTTGTTGGAGTTAACGGTCGACCAAAAGACGGTAAGCCTTCTCAATACTAACTTATCCCCTTTCACGAGCCTACCTACCCATGGATGTCCCTGTTTATGGCGGCGCGGCGGCGGTTCGTTTGTTGAGGCCAAATAGTAAAAGCTGGTTTTTAGACAGAGGTTATCAAATCAATGGGTAAGTAAATGTACCTATAGTTTCTCCTATGCGCTCTCCCATCTGTGTATTTCTTTTCTGACAAATAAATATTTTAACTATCTTATCCATGCAAGGAGCCACGGCATGGCGAAAAGTTGGTAAGTTAATTTTGCGGTCATATAATGTGCTTGTAATAAATGTACGCATAGTAGGTAGGTACACCTTGTAACATGAAACCCTAAATCAATTTGGAATATTTTGCTTGTCTGATTCAGAACAGAGGCTAATAATCTGCCACCTAGCAACGCCTCTAGGTATGTGGCGCTGTGTGCCTGCGCCTAATGAAAGTGTTACAATTTATTGATATCCGTCCGTTTATTTCTCCACTAAAGATATGAAATATTATAATGTTATGACTAGTTGGGCCCTTTGCCAAATCGAGTTCCGCACCAGATAAATGTAAGTGAATCTGTGGATATTTTCTTATTGTGCTCGACTTGTTTGATTTCATTTATCGCATATTCGAGCATAAAAACTTTTTTACATTCTCTACACATTTTACGAGAGAAACCATTTGATTTTAGGAAGCTATTATGTCGTAAGTTATTACGCCAATAATGCTGAAATTGCTACGAACAGAGTTATTTCTGTCGTAAAACAAAATATTCTAATGATTTATATTTTGTTTACGTCTAGGTACTCTTCTAATTCATTGTAGGCACCTAGTAGGTTTAGATGCTGATGTCGTACATCACAGGAATGCAGTACGAATCCGCGGTAGGGTTTGCAACCAAACCTACCAAACCAAGAGCCCTCCTAACTTCATCTCTGCAATCGATTGAAGCTGGTAAGTGCTAAACATATCTAAATATTAAAATAGACGTGTGACTACAATCAACGCACAGCTCAAACTAAGCCATAGGTCCTAGCGACTTGAAATTTTCAGGGTACCTACCTATTTATCATCATTTCGTAGTGTAGGAGGATTTTAAGAAATAAAAAAAAACTAAATCCTAGGCGGTTCACTAGTTACGTACTTATAATTTGCGTTTTGTGTGTCTTTTTTGATAAAGTATAGTAATATAGTAATATAAAAGTAATTTTGCCTTTTTTTTTGTCAATGACCTGCAGATGCATAGTTAGTGTTGTTTTACTTAGTTCTAGATCTCAGATAAATGAGCAGTCTGTACTTAGAACTTAATTATTTTTTCCAGGTCAAATCTAAACGTTTAAATGAGGCTTCTTAATAATATGTGACTGAAATATCTTGTGATTTTTTTTGTGCAAAACTTGCGTACCTTTACCCATCTAGCAAAGATATCTACGATCTAGCAAGTTTACCTACCCATAAATTTCCTTCAACTCTCATTAGAAAACATTAAGTTCGTTACGTAACATAAGAGAAGGAAATACACGCTGGTAAGTAGTTGAATATCTGATGACTGTGAATGTGTGTATGGGAGTTGCAATGATGTGTAAAATATGTTTGGTCGCGAAGGTGGTGTGGTGGACATTACACCGCCGCGCCGCCGCACCGCGTCGCAATGGAGGAGCGTGGAGGCGGGCGGTTGCAGTTCCCCGGCCGCCCCCCGCGCCCGCGACGTTTTCCCCGACCGCCCCCGTCGCCCGCGGCGTTTTCCACGAGGGGCGCGCCGCCGGCCCCTCACGCGAGCCGGGAAATGGCGCGTCTCGTCTCAGTCCGGTCGAGCCGTCGCGGTACGACGACGCTTGCGACGCGCTACAATCGCGATCCGCGCTCGACGCACGAACGCGCCAAAATAGTGAGCTCGCGGCCGGGAGCGAGCGAACCCGGTGGAATACGTAGTGGCGATGCTGGTGGTGGTGGTACTGGCGCTGATGCTGGCGAGCCCGTCGATGGCGCGCCGGCTCGCGCCCGACCTGAGGGAAGACGAGCCCGCGCGACGCACCACGCGCCCTGCCGGTGAGTACCTACCGTACCTCCGACCGAGTACTGCATGCATGCCATCTGCCACCGCCGCGGCTCGCTGCCAACATATCGCAGTGCGTGCCGACGCAATGAAATCCGCATCCATCTCCCCGGCCGATGCCGCGCCCTCGCGCATCCCACTGCAACACATATCACAAACCACGTTTCTATGTTGATATACTAATCTATTCTATGCTCGTTCGGCTATGCCCGATACGATCTGTCGAAGGCGTAGGTATCCCTACGTTATCTGCGATACCGGCTTGTGGATAATAAAAACAAATCCACGTGAGATCGACCGATGGTTTGACAATATCAACAAACGGGAGTGGTTCTATTTTCGTAGGTGATACAATAGTTGACCTTATCGGGCAAAGACACCTTGGTGATTTTTCAGAGATAGGGAGATGTTGAAATGTGTGACTGAAACTGTCAATATTAGAAGATAAGTTGCGCTTATCTTCTGACTTAGCGTTTGCTTGCTAACCCATGTGAGATTTTTTTATTCAATAGGTAAATATTATTTATTAACTGTTAGGTAGGCCACTGTTGTTTATTTTGTGGTAAATATATTATTGTTAACTAAAACTTATTGCGACACGCTAGTTTTCAAATGGTCCGTATAATCTCTTGCTAAAGTCAAGCAATTTCCCACTAACCTCATATACTAACATTTTTACACGTTTACCTATCTGCCTACCTACAATTTACAATTTACAAGTAATAAGAATCAATATTTTTATCGCATATTGATTCTTATACTTATATTTTAAGGCGTAGTCCATACGGTTAATGACCAAAAGCTTTCGTTTTCAAGTTTCAGTGGATTCTCTGTCGAGCTTTTCGTAGGAAATTTCATATTATAACGGTTTTTGGTAGTACTTCGAAAATTTACAGCAT
This sequence comes from Venusia cambrica, assembly GCA_951394065.1. Taxonomy (NCBI): domain Eukaryota; kingdom Metazoa; phylum Arthropoda; class Insecta; order Lepidoptera; family Geometridae; genus Venusia; species Venusia cambrica. The sequence continues at coordinate 1,762,027 of OX596056.1, forward strand.
CTTAAAAAGGAACATAAAATAAGGAAGCTTTTTAAAAATAAATCATCGAGTAATTTTTTATTTCTTGTGTATTTTTGCTTGTGGGTTCAGCAAATTATCACAGATAAAGTCCTAGCTCAATTGGTATAAGTAAATAAAGATTCGATTTTAAATGAGGAACCAGATTTCCATTTCGAAATTCGGATTGTTTTTAACCACAAACTACTTTTGTATGAGAGAGCGGTACTACTAGGCCTTCTTAATTCTGAGTAAATAGTTATCAGAGCATAGGTATATTACGTCATAGATATAGAAGATACCTAATAATCGATGTCGTACGATTCTGCAATCTTATCGATGTTATATGAGAAATAAGTAGGTACCTACACCTCTTACCATAACGTACCATATCTAGGTAGGTACTATGTAATATAATACCTACCGTGTTGGTACTTAGATAAGGAACCAATGTCTAGGGGTAACTTATAATAAACTAGAATTTCCTTTCGACCCCTTCCATTTTTAAGAGTAGCAGAGCTCCTTGTTAAAAGTCCAAGCACTATAGCTGTGTTTTCCTATTTCCTACGTTCAAAGAAAGAAAATTTAAAGCTGTTATTTATTCGACGTCACAAACATTTTGTGTGATAAACAATCACACCAACATGGACAAAGCCTCCTCCAAAGCTTGAGGGTTTTGCCATAATCACCATGATAGACAGGCGGCTTGGCGATCGCAGTAAAGGTTTATCTACAACAAGACATACACACCAATAAATAAAATCGAAGTGTCTATTTGTAATGTCAAAATAACTGCTATTCAGTATATAGTGCTATATAGTCTATTTATTCACTAAATGCATATGAGAGTACCTGCTTAAAAACATATTTTTTTTGTCTGTCTGTCTGTTTGTTCCGGCTAATCTCCAAAACAGCTGCATTGTTTTTGACAGGACTTACACTGGCTGATAATAGATGTTATACGACTTTTAATATCAGCTATCTGCTACTTTTATTCCAATATATATACCTACTAGATTTTTTTAGAGTAGCCCTTGCGTGGTATAGGGTTGCAATAATATTGTATTTGTGATTTGGGAAATTCCCACGGTATAACGAGAACAAAGTCCCAGTAGTTTGCTAGTTTCATTATATAAAAATGTCATACGTTACTAAGTTTACAGCGACCTTGCGTGCGATGGATGATATCATCATATTTATTTTTGTATAAGAATTAGAAGAGATAGCAAGGACTTTCTAAGCCGTAACTGTAGGTCTACCAGGGCTTTTTGCCAACTACAGTCGCTAGCGAGGAAAATGTAATAAATGTTTCTTTACTTACAATTCAAAACCAGAGCGGAGTGATTCGTAAAAATGCAACAAAAACCTGAATTTACTCGTTTTGTTTAAATTTAATTCTGACTAACCCCTACTAGTCCCTCCAACTAGTAGGTGATCCTCACGAGATATAAATCCTATATTTTTAAGAGTGTTACCTTGTTGTAGACAATAAATTACTTTTTTATCTTATTTTGTACTTATATAAAATTCTGCCCAGCGCCTCTGACGGATATTTATAAATAAAAATGCACAAAATTATTGTGATAATGTAAATATTAACCATTTAACCGCCTCTGTGTTCTAGTGGTTCAACCCACCGATTTCAGATCCAGAGGACCCGGGTTCGATCCCCATGGGGAGTACAATATATTGTGCTTGGTTTGGTTGGTGTAGGGTCTTTGTTTGGGTCCGCCTGGCTAGCTTCCACCATCTTGCCTAATTCTGTCGCCATAACAACAATTATAAAATTGTTGTGTTCCGGCATTTAGAGGTTAGATAGCCAGTTCCTCTGTTTGTTGAGGATTCCGGGTGAAGTGCGCTAAGTACTACCTTCGGCCTTATCTCAACTTGTAACCAGGTGAGATGAAGGCCAAGCGCTTCCCCGTCGTACAATAAAAAAAACTTTTTTTTTTACTACGTACCTACTCGAGTGCTGCTGTTCGGGTGTGGAGTTGACTCCAGAGTGAGATCGACGATATAACTTTACCGTACTCTTTGGCAAACTACTGTAGTAAAGTCTGCCGATGATTACGGTAACCGGTGGTAAGGCCACCCGTCGCAACGGCCGCGACCGTGACTCATGCGACAGCTTTCATTCATTTTCCCAATCTGATAAAAGTTACAAAATGTTTGCCAAGTCTATATTAAAATGTCTGCCAAAAATCGTATAACCGAGAACAAGGAAAAGTTGTCTGTGATGTCTAGACAGCCGAACGAGACAAGATGTGACGCGATGAGAAATTTCCAACAGACGTCGGCAGTTTCCTGTCACAGCTTGCAAAATATTTAACTTCATGACCTAACGAAAACATGACCATAAAAAGTATTACAATCAAGATAAATTAAGAATATGCATGTACATGCAATGCTACCTTCCATTTGTGAACCAGATTCTATTAATAAAACATATTTTTATCCTCCCGCTTAATTTTTTATTTGCACCTATTTATAGCCTTTGCCACCTCCCATAACAAAATCCATTTGTTTAGGCTGGGGAGCTTGCCAAAAACCTAGACATACGCTACACTTTTGTAAAACATAATCCTCCTTATGAGACAGCTGGGTAAAAAACCTGAATACAGTTTTTTCTCGAGGCTGATAAACCAGAGGGTTTCTATATAAACCAAACTTGTAATATTTTTTGTTTAATGTGTTGACGTACCTACCTACCTTTATATCACATCGCGCCGCCTTACTTAATTAAATAAAGGTGTTGCGTTTGATATTGTAAAAAAAGACTAAAATTCATAACAGAGACCATAAGAAGGTCCTGCCTTCTCTTATGGGAAACTCTTAACCTCGACCTTGACCTTTGACCTTGCCTTGCCTGTGCAACTTGCACAGGCAAGGCAAGGATAAGGCCTACGCTGCTGCAAGCCTTCCCAGAACCATCTGGGTAAGCACACCTATGCTTGCTCTCTTCTTGAAGACATTAGGGTCGTTACACAATCGAAATACAGACACTGGAAGCTGATTCCAAGTTTTATCAGGAGGTATTCATAATAATATAATTTCGAAAGCGCTCAGTACTAATAAGTGGGTTATCAAACGTAAAAAACGTAAAAAAGTGGGAACGATAGCTGTGTATCTGAAATTAAAAGCGGAATAAGATCGCGAAGCTCCTGGACGCACTTACCGAAGTACATTCTTAGCGTATATACCTACCTCGTCAATTTGTGAACGTCCTTTTACAAGTCGGTTAAAAATATAGATACTCCTTGTCCAAAATGCAGTAGTAACGCCAACTGTATTTCGATATATGACTCGATTTGTCTGCTTCCTCCTTAATGTAGTCTCGATTCGATTTGCTTCATGGAGCAAGCGATATACACTTCGTAAACTTAATTCACCTGAAACATTTATATGGCACTATATTTCTATAATACTCGGATTTGGCCTTTTGTATCTCGCCAGATTCCGGGTTCAGTGATGATAAACTTAATCAAGTTTACATCATTAAGTACAGGTAGTAATTGATCAGTTTTATTGCGGTCTAAATAAAGGTAAACATATGTAGGTATCTATAGTTTTATGTGGGGCACTAGAATAATAACAGAAGCCTTCTAAGAACTTGCCGAACGGATATGCTTCAAACTAGTTGTAACCCGTGTCTTCGGCTTATGTTCAATATGTTTATAACCTAGTTTACTTAATTTAGTATTTTTCAAACATTCGCGATTAGAAACATTCATTATTTTAATACCAAAAACGGGTTTTACTAAGATTTATTGATAAGGGTCCAGCGGTTAATCCGTAAACACATAGCATAGACAATATTATATCCTTTACCTTTTAAATTTTAAATATTGTATGGAGCATGGAAGTCGCAAGTTTCTCAACTTGTAAGTATATTTACAAGTATTATCAATATATAGATAGATACAAGCACATAGCCGACTGCAGACAGGCGGCAGCGACACAGCTTCATACAAATTCAATACATAACACAAGACAATGTATAAGATTTTTAATATATATTTTTTATGTAATCGGGGCAATTGGTTTGTAGGGTCGACCTACGTATTGTCACTTGTAGCTGTCGCCTGCTGCTGCCGTCTGCAGTTGTCTACGACCTTGTATCTTTATGTCTCAGATGAAATAAAATCGATGTTAGAAAAACTAATCTAATCTTAATGTCAAAGCGGAAAACCGCCTTTATTTATGCAATATGTACAGTTAATAATAAAACATTACATATATAAAAATACATGTCGTGTGGTGTGATCGTGAGATGTCTGGACGCATGACGTTAGGTGGGTGTTGAATGGTGACCGACTGAAAGGGCGTGCTATATTCAGGTTCGACACTTGCGTAATATTGTAGTACAAATGAAAACAACGCGGAACGATGCAAACGAACCACCGCATTCTAGATAGTTTACGATTCTACGGCTGCCTATAGGTATAGGTATAGGCCTAGCCATCACGGTCCTCGTCTGTTGTTTAACAAGCCTCATAGCTCAGTTGGTAGTAACTCTGCCTTCTGCGCTGTTGGTTGTGAGTTCGATTCCCACCCAGAATAAACTTTTGCATGATGAATATGTTTGTTCTGTGTTTGGGTGCTGTATTGTATGATAAGTATGTATTTACAAAAAAAAACGAAAAAATCTGTAATCTAGTTTCATTTACAAACTATTCTGAGTTTGGGGCTAGATGACGCAGTGTGAGATTAATGTCCTGTCCTGTAATATTTGAAAGTCATACAGCAATTGCTGTCTTTTATAGTGGGTATTCGCTCACATCTCGTATGGCGCTCTACTCTATATGCTTTCTATATGGCCTTCTCTGTTACACTTTAGTACCCATGGAACTTAGATTGTCATTCACAGGTATCTTGGGAGAATTGTGTCTTCTATTAATATTTATTATTTGGTATCTATGTATTATTTGCTTGGCATACATTTTAACAAATTCAATACAGTTACAGTTAGGTACATAAGGAATTAGGAAAAAATATTACAAATATACCTAGGTACTTACTTAAAAACTTGACTCGTTTTACTGTGAACTTTAAAAATGGCGACCTCTTCTTCAAAAAGGGTTCTTTCAGAAAGGGTTCTGGAAAACGGAGCTTTTTGCAAACAGTCGGCTGTTTATGTTGTGGTCGTCATTCTGGTGGCATTGTTGCAAGCTATACACATAAAATGTAATAACTAGCAACATTTATGTCTAGTTATTTATTAGGTCTTTATAACTATAGTATTATATGTTTTGTATAACTACGTTTAAGATAACTTGACATAATATGTTTCCATTGGCTGTAGTACCTTGATCAACAACAAAGAGTGAAATTACTTTCTTTTACTTTCTTCGGAAAATTAAGGACTTTGATTGGTACTTCCACTCAAAGTCCTTAATTTTCCGTTTAATTGATGGCTTATTAGGTACCTATTGAGATGGCAATCTTAAAAAATATTTTGTATTTAACTTTTTATGTAACTTGCTGTATTACGTTGGAACTAGAATTTACCTACCTTAACATTACAGTAAATAACGCATAATAGCGGTATTTGTAGGAAGTAACATTTTGTGTCATTTTCGACCCGAGGAAGTTCGGCCCACATAAAAAAATCTGCTTTGGCCCCGCTTTGTATGCCGTATACGGCCCATAGTATATTTTATCTGGTTTCGTAAAATTTGCCACCGAGGCGAATGCTAGTATCTTCATCACATTTCATCACCGGTGTCACATCCAGAGGTGGACCTCTGGCAAGCACAATATTGTACTCTGGGGATGGAACCCGGGAGGGTTCGATCCCCAGGAGAGTACCTACCTACATTATTGTGCTTGATTTGTTTGATGGATGGTGACATTATTCATGTCCGCCTGGCTACCACCATCGGACCCAACAATTCTAAATTGTTATGTTCCGGCACAGATAATAAAATACTAACGGTTCCGACGTTAATATAATTTGGCATTATTAGAGGTAAGGACTGTTGAGGATTCCGGATGATTTGCGCTTCCACCTTCGGCCTTATCATAACTTGAAACCAGGTGATATGAAGGCAAAGCGCATCCCCGTGCAAAAAATAAACGCAAATAATAATTACAATTCCATTTTTTTTATAAAGTAAGACGGGGAAGCGCTTGGCTTTCATCTCACCTGGTAACAAGTTGAGATAAGGCCGAAGGTGGAGGCGCACTTCACTCGGAATCAACAAACTGAGGAACTGGCTATCTTACCTCTAAATGCCGGAACACAACATTTTTTTAAGAATTGTTATTATGGCGACAGAATTAGCTAGCCAGGCGGACTTAAACGAAATCCTACCACCAACCAAACCAAGCACAATATTGCTCCCCCTGGGGATCGAGCCCGGAACCTCTGGATCGGGAATCGGTGGGTTGAACCACTGGACCACAGAGGCGGTTATTTACAACATTATACACAAATATACATAGACATAAGTAACCTATACATAACTAAACTATGCAGTATGAATTGCAATTGTAGATTATGAGAGGTTTTGTCTATGTGAGTACCTCTCGATTGTCTACGATTGTGAAGACAATGCCAACGTGGCCATTCAATAGATCTATACCTATTCAATCTTATTTACTCTTTGGTACTTATAACAAACGACTCTAGTCTCTAATATCTTCGCCAAGTTTATACCACGATCAAACTACAAAGTTCCTCAGGTAATGGCTTGCTAATATTAATTTTCAATATGAGCATGTGCTTATATTTACAACCTTCCCATTAGAAGTTAAAATTTGTAGCCTCGGATACATTACAGGAAGGAGTTTAGTATTTTATGCATAATACAGCACTAATCGAAAAATTACGATTGATGGAAAGTTAATAGACATTTTCTAGCCAAGCTCGCTGCATCCTAGACCTCGCCGTTGCCTAGGCAAGTCTCGATGTCAAGAGCTGATCCATGATGAAAAGAGAAATAGAACCTTACGTGCGATATAATGATATACCTCCAGCCATTTTTTCATCTCCAACAAAAAAAAAAGATGTGTTAGCTCTCTTGACCTTTAGGCTTGTGTAGCTCTAGACCAGAGCAAGGATGAGGCGATAGAGCGAGCTTTACCAGGAGACAGTGACTCTTCCACGCACCGATGGAACAACGCAAACAGTTTGGTGCTACACTTCGGCAGGAGAGTAGTCGCTAGCCATTTAGCCGTAACAGCCTAGTAAAAGCCAGAGATCACATCAAATTAAAATAAGTTTCCGATTGCACCATTTATGTTTACAATTCCTGTAAGAAACGTTGACCTTGTCACATTTTAGAATATCAAACACGTCACTAACATAAATAACAGAACAAATTAAATTAAACGCGATACCTTTTGTTATTTTTAAATGCATTCTATCGCCTTATCGTTTGATCTTTTAACCCACAAGTGGTATGAAAATGATTTTTTCGAAACCGGTCTTGTTATAAAGCGGTTGTTTCTTTCATTTTATTCATAGTATTTGGAGCAAAAATGCGAGTGCACTTGAGCTGAGTAGGTATTTCATGTGATCGGTGATAGGAAATCAAGACCGTGAGGGTTTGCCGTTCATTCTATGTTGAGTTTTTGTTTGTTAAAGTTCTGCTTTATTTCTACATTGAACTGCAATAATTTCATGAATGTATATATACGAAAGTGTCAATAAATTCAATTCAATCACAATAATCATAATAGTCACCATAATAAATAACAATAAATACGACAAATTATGTTGGCTAGGTAGGTACAGCCATGATCAGCTAGTTAGTAGGTAGGTTGAAACATATGTAAAATTAAATTAAATTAATTTTGTAATTGAAATATTTAAAAACACCAGATCTAACAAAATATGTCGATCAAGTACATAGACTATTCATCATTGTAAATATATAGTAATCGTATGTTTACAGTTCTAACATCTGGAATGTTTTGAGCGTGTCTTTATACAATAGGATATAATAAAAGAATTATAGTAGGTAGAAGTTCAATTAATCCTTATTTAGTTGCCCTATGTGTTCCGTGCCCCCTCCCCCTACGTATAATATTTACAAGCAAAAGTTATACAATATTGTTTGCATGCGCAAGAGCCGTCGGAAAGGTTGTATTGTGACGACTACGCGTCATCGTGATTATCACGGCCTGGCTCATCTGCAGTCTTCACGCGCTGCATATCTGGCATTCCTTAGAATCTACTGGTTCTGTTTTATTTTGCATATTTACGTTATTATATATAAATCCTCGTGTAGCTGACTGACTGATTGACAATCAACGAACAACCCAAGAGGTCACAGAGACTTGTAGTTTCATGGTAGTATCTTTTGTAGTGTAGGGGACTACTACTAAGGATAGATTTCATTAAATTCCCGCGGTATAACGGGAACGTCTCGAATGTTTAAATATTACATTTGGTAGCTCAAGGGTACATAGGTAATGGTATCATAGTAATGTTTTTTTTTTATTCATCTCACCTAGTAACAAGTTGAGATAAAGCCGAAGGTGGAGGCGCACTACACCCGGAATCCTCAACTAACTGAGGAACTGGCTATCTTACCTTACCTTAATGCCGGAACACAAAAATTTTTAGGATATGGCGACAGAATTAGGTGCTACACCTAATTACACTTACCTAATTCTGTCGCCATATTCTAAAAATTATCCAGGCGGACAAAGACCTATCACCAACAAAACCAAGCACAATATTGTACTCCCTCTGGAGATCGAACCCGGGCCCCTGGATCTAAAATCAGTGGGATGAACAACTGGACCACAGAGGCGGTTTTTATTTTCAGAATTCAAAGTCAGAATCTTTAGAGATATGTTTTAGTAGAGGTAAGCCAGTTCCTCAGTTTGTTGAGGATTAGGGGCGAAGTGCGCTTTCTCCTTCGGCCTTATCATAACATGAAAATCAGATGAGATGAAGGCCAAGCACATCCCAGGCGTACAATAAAAATAAAGGCGAAGTGAAATCTTTTTATTAATTGACATAATTTTGAAACGCCTGTTCGGAATCGCGACCAGCACACAAAGAGAAAGGCATGAACCTAGGCTAGTTAACATTTGATGATCCATTCAACATACAGAGTTTATAATAATTTGAATAAAATTACAAGAATGTACATCATAAACCTAAATACCTAATACTATCTTTAAACATTTATTACTAGGTACCTAACTGCCTGATGGGCAGTTTGTTAACATTGAGAAATCAACATTTAGCTGTCAACTGGTATAGTAACATCGGGCCACGCATCCTTATCGTCGATATAGTCACTTATTTAGTAATAGGCACTTTTAATGAAATTACTCTTTGTATACAATTTAAATTTACGAGCAGAGTTTTGTGGCGATTTGAGAAAGCTTATTATAGAATCGTACACAGTTTCCTAAGAAAAAAATGATTTTCTTTTCCTGAGCGATACCTAGGTAGGTATATCAAGTAATATCATTGGTTAAAGTCGCAATTACTATGATATGTTTTTAAGGAATAATAAGTGCATAAACATTTTTTTCATTATTTCATTCATTAGGTACTAACAAGATATCACAGAAGTGCAGTGTATCTAATTACATAACTTCTATCTAGTCATTTACTTCTATACATATACAAATATAGGTAGGTATAAATGGGTATTTCATGACAATTTTACAATTAGTAGGCATGAAATGAAATCATCTTATCAGCTGTTACCTACTAAAATAGTGATATTTTTGTATTTATTTTTGTATTTTAAAACAAAATTCAAATCAAATAATACTTTGGAAGTGCTCATAAAGTAAATAAAATTAGTTGTTTTTTTTTTTTACACAAATAGGAGACGGGACAAGCAAGTAGCGCACCTGGCGTTAAGTGCATCTCTTGCCCATAGGCCACACACATCAACAAAGAACATAGCCTACACGGCACTGCATTGCGCCCGTCAAACGTAATTTCACTGGCAACCATACCCTTCAAACCGAAACACAGCAATTCTGCTTGGCGGCTGAAATAAGAATGGGGGTAGTAATTCTCCGAACGAGCCCTTTCACAAGGGGCTTAATTCATGTATAAACATATACAGATGTATCAGTATTTTTTCGCTATCGGATAATGCGCGTACAATGTTTAATCTGAAGATAGGTACTGTCGATGAAATTTGCTCAGTCAACGTGGCCCTGTGATTGTAAATACTTTGCCCGTGTTTTAGTTCATTTACTCTACCAACAGCTTAGTTCGCTTCAGATACTACACATCAAATATTTACTTTGTCTCCTGACTTTGTTTGATTGCTTCGTTAATGAAGTTGTCGAGAATTTTGCTAAATACGTGCAGTTTATAGTAATGTCATTTTGAATTCAATAATGTGATGTTTTTGATGTTTTACAATGACATTATAATGTCATTTTTTTGATTGTATGATGGGGATGCCTGAATATGTAAGTCCTTTTTCACACGGGAACACTGAAATGGTCAGTTGTTATTATGTTTTATTGTAATTTTGTTTTTAAACACTATTTGATCAACAAATAAACTAAAATAAAATAAATAAGGTGGACCGCACTTCACCCGAAATCCTCAACTGTCTGGAGAACTGAATATACGCAACAATTTGGAATTGTTGGTTTGGCAACAGACTTAGGTAATATGGTGGCGGACTTAAACAAAGTCTTTTCAGCAACCAAGCATATTTTTCAAAGATCTTCTGGCGAGATCCCTTAGTCGGATTTTACGACATCCGTAGACTAAGTTGAAAGGGTTGATTCTTAAGCCGCGACCGCCACGGCAGCCACAATTTCCGCTGTGGTATAAACAAATGCTTAATGAAAATTAAATACAATTCAAAATATATTGTGTCGTGACTTCTGCCTTGAAATGTGGGTTTTAAATCTCGGAGTGCGTCTCTTTGTAGTTGAAAGTACTTCTCGAACCGTAGAATAGGATTAGGACTATTATAGGATTTAAGAACTTGTAACACTTGTTTCGTGCAAATAAATAATTTGATTTGATTTGATTTGATTTGATTTGATTTGATAGGACCGGGGAATAACACAATGTCAGGTGTATCGTATGCTTAAAGAGAATCATACAAACAATAATCACATTCAGGCCCTTGTTGGCTATCGGGAATTTGGGCAGCTTTGAACTGACACCGGAGTGAACTGTCTCTCCACATTTTATTTAGCGAGTGCTGCATGGCGTCACCGCGTGTCGTAAATCGTGGTTGGGTTGCGTTTTACACGCGGCACTGCGACGTAGGACACTTATGTCCAATTCAGCCTCTGGTTCATTGCCCCTTGCTAACAACGATTCGCTGTGACGTCACGACATGTCCATGCACTCAAATTGCATTATACACGCCTGCACTCACTTTAATCAGTAGGTAATTGTTACGAGCTTAAACATGCACTCAGTTCGTTAAACAAACGGAAAATACCATGCGATTACATCATGTTTAACGGCAGTTTAGGCTGATTGGCAAAATGTTTTGCGGAACAGGCTGAGGACATAGAAACTCGTCGTTTCGAAAGATTATCTACACGGCTTGCTCATTGCCCTCTTTCACTGCTGATCAAGATTTTATCAGTTTAATTATCTACTTAGCTATTCGACTTCTTAAAAATATAATTATGAAACAAGTACAATGGACATTGTTCCACCGTTAGCACAATTTCAGCAAGTTGGTATTATCACCCGACCGACTTCACTTCCACGAAATTAATTGGGGTCAAAGAGTTTGAGTGCATACATCTCAATTAAAGTTAACGATACATCGCCACTCCCAAACAAACGGTCAAACGACACGAACATTTAGGTATTTGTATCGTATATAAATTATACGATCCTGCGGATAACACATCGCCGGTAATCCCTAACGCCTGTCAGAGTGCGGCGGCGGCGGCGGCGGCGCTTATAACAGGCATTAAAAAGGCGCGAGAGGAATGTAGTCGGCGCGGCCGTGGCCAGGTACAATTTTTGGCACCTTTATGATCAGATCCTGGCGTGTCATAAGCCACCCACGGCTCCTCATTAAGCCGGTAGCCAACAAAGGCGCCGGGTCGCCCATAATGCTGTCAGATTATACGAAGCGGCCGGTCGACGCCCTTAGGTGCCCTCGCGTGCTACAATTGCACACAATACGCCCCCACGCGACCCGACGGTCCAAAAAGTTAGAAAAGTATGGCACGGTGGGACGCTGATAGCATCTCGGCGCCTCTCAAGCCCCGGCCCAGCCTTCACCCACACCTTTGCTGCGCCGCGCCGCCGCTTGCCCCGTCACTCCCGAGGACAGCTTTGCCGAAGATTCCACCCGCGCATTTAATTAGTACCCGGTGAAATATAGCGCGGGATGCCGAGCGAATACCAAGAAACAATAAATGCGATCCCAACGGCGAAGATCCCAATAATTTTATGAAAGTATTCGGACGGAAACGCGTGGAGCGTGGAAACGGTTCATTTACATCTGTGATAAAAGTATTTGATTTCGTTGCAAACTTGCTATCGGTGCCTACTCCTCAAACGCCTTTATATCGAAACTCTTCAGTAGTTGGTAGAGCTGTGACTATTATTACTGTAAATGGCTGAATCCGTGTACAATACATGCATTCAATCAATAGCAATCATAAGCTTTGTGTACACTGAAAATACACAAATATTGTGTGTTTTTTTTTCAAAACTGCATGTCCTGGGTGGGTACCAAACCCACAACATACAGCTACCATCCACTGAGCTGATACACAGCAAAAATCAAAGTATGCTTGCGTTATTACCGGAATGTCAAAGCTCTTTGAATGAATAAAATTAATGATTTTTTGTATTGTAGGCTTGTAGGTAAAAAAAGAATAGAAGAAAGTTGACTATAGAAACTAAAGTAAACAGTACAATGGACGTACTTGTCACTCAAGACTTCTTCTGTAATATCTGATGTCTGGAAGGTATTTATTTGTTCAGAGGACATGTTTCAGTTCAGTGTTTCGCGCGGGTGTGTCCAGGCCCCTCCCACACTCGGTCGTTATGAACTTGAATTGAATGACGCAGTTGTATGAATGGCGCGGGAATGAATGTGCGTCGGAAGTTCAGGCACGCTAGCCCATTGCACGTGCATCCGCCTCCATGCTCTGCTTTTGCCATGCATGCTACTATAGATGTAGCCTCTTTGATACTAGACGTAATTCAAAACGAATCGTCTGTGTCCAGTTTTGGCCCCGCTGTAAGGGCGGGCGGTCGTGGGGGACTGGATGTAAAGGCTGCCGGTTTCCCAGTCCACTGGGTTGATTAGTGGGTATACCGGGCAACCGGGGAGTCCCAGATAACCCTCCCACCCCCGATGGGAGGGTATGCGTAATGCATTTTTTCCAGCGAAAAAAGGTGAATTACGGCAATAAGGTTTTAACTGTCGGGAAAGTTTTAGTGAATGGTCGTCGCTTTACGTCGGAAACATATCCACAGCTTATCCATAGCTACGTTTACTGCCATAAAACACACTGTTAACGTTTAACATTCAAAGTAACGTTACTTTGAATGTTAAGTTTTGAGTGTTAAGTAGTCTCGGCAACATCATAATTAAAGGAATACTATCCTTTTTTTTTTTTTTTTAACGTGTGTAAATCCTTGAGGATACCTCCCAATCTGAGGGGATCGGGAGGTTATGCCAGACTTACTGTCTAAAACCACACGGGGTTCTATCTCAGCGAATATTTACCGAGGCTGTGGGTACACTTAAAAGCATTCATCCATGGCTTCGGTTTCGATGGCTCGTGTGAGCTTCCTCATTTAAGGTGAGCGAGTACACCTTACGTCGCTTAAATAAGTAAAAGGAATACTATCCTGTTGCAGCTGTGTTTTTGTAGTTTGGTTAATTTTACCAACCTATTTTAGGCTTTTTTGAACATTCACGATTGGAACACATTATTTTGATACGAACTCTTGTATCACTTTTCGCATCTTATTTCGTATCAAATTGTTGTGTTCCGGGATTTAGAGTAAGATGGCCAGTTCCTGAGTCGGTTGAGGATTCCGGGTAAAGTGCGGCGGCACCTTCGGCCTTATCATTACTTGACACCAGGTGAGATGAAGGTCAAGCGCTTCCCCTTTGTACAATAAAAAAAAAGAGTTACTACTATAAAAGTACTAAAAAAGCTAGGAAGCTTTTTTTTAACATGTATTCTTTTTTGTATTTTGAATTGCATCAAGCATCATGGAGAAAAGCTAAAAGCTAATTCTCTAAACCGCGCCTTCAAGTCTTTTACATTCCTTTTATATTATTTATTATTTTAACGTACCTATAAATTTTCTCAAAGTGTAAAATAATGCCTTTGTATGAATGTAAGCGGGAACCGTTTGAACGCCTACGCTTCCTCAATATCAGCAAAACTTATGTCGGAGGAGATACGGCGGCTTACAAGGATATAAAATTTCATCAGGCTCGCGATAAGAAATGCTGTGGAATAATTAACGTAATACAAATCACATACAGCACTCATGTAACGGGCGGCTACACTACTGACTTTAGGTAACCACAAATGTTACTTTACTGTTTAAATTTGCGAAACCAGAAGTTTGTCGTAGTTTTTTTTATGTTAGTTTTTAGTAGACAACACACGCAAGCAGCCCACCGGCTGTTAAGTGATTCACAAAAAATATGACACGCTGTACTGCATTGCGCCCATCAACTTAAGGCATGAAGGTTGGCCCCGTGTGCCTGTAATTTCACCGGCAACCTTTAAACCGAAACAAGGCTACTAATTGGCGACCACAATAGGTATGGTAGTACTTCCCCGGACGAACGCTTTCAGAAACTACTACTCTAGTAGGTTGAAGTGGTCATGAAAAGAATGTGTGGCAGCTATAGAACATTATAAATGACATTGAAATTTTGTTCCCGCCATCCTGTGACGATCGGAGCGCCTAATAGGCCTAATTGTAAATTTAAAACCAAAAGGGATCCACTCAAACACACAAAAAAAATCGTCAAAATCGGTCCAGCCGTTTAGAAGTTAAGTGACGAACACACGTACAGGAGAATTATATATGTAAAAAAAATATTCAAGCAAGAAGGTGGTAAGAATAGCTCTCTTGAATGCAAGTGAAGATTTGGTGTATGGAAAGCACTTATCTGTCGTTAAGATAAGATAGTAGAAGATACTTTTTGGTGATTTTTGGTTTAATAGATATGCTTTTTTGTATATTTTGTTTCTAGGTTTTTGAATGTTCGAACGAGATCTCTTATAGTTCTCACTTAATTAACAAAAGTTGTGTTTTGCACTGAAACTCCTAAATTACTGAATAGTTGAATTGAAAGAGGTACAAGTCATCGCTGTGCAGAGTTACAGACCTAGATTCTCGAATCAAGATTGTTTCTCGTTAAACAACAATCATACTCAGGTCAGTCGTTAATTTAACAGTTTGGTCGACCGTCTACCCCGAGCCTAAGTGATTTGCATGGGACTCGTAAACATGTGAATTCACTGCGCAATATGGGTAATAATTGTTGGCGCAGGGATTGAATAACAAGAGGTCCGATTCCATAAGCTTGTTGCACTCGGACTCGAAGTCCAATGCAAAATAAGCCTTGGCTAATTTAAAACAAGACTCATTTAGCATTATGTGCAATTGGACGATAGCAAGTACGCTTTTGTTTAGTTGTAAAGCTGACCTTATATGAATCCTTGATTCATCATCGTATTTAGGTTTGTTGTTTTCAATCTCAGATCATTTACAGTTGTGAGTAATCTAAGTTTTAAGGCAGTGTCTTGGGCTTGGTTCCGTCTGGTAGTGGTCTGGAACAGTTGAGCTACCTATAGGCCGTTGTTAACGGTCCTTAGGTAATCCAACTGCTGCCTTTATACATAGCTAGCTTAATTGCACATATATTAATTTTAATTTATGTGAATCAATAATTTAAGTTTTGAAAATTGCACAAAAACACATGTGGGTACAAAAATAGTCATACATTTTTGTACCCACCTATATGTATTGATGCAAAACGTGTAGGGGTCGGCAAATTATTACGTGTTCTAAAATTGATTTTGGGTGTCTGACCACTTTTAGTCACACAAAAAGGTTGCGGAACAGAGTTTCAAAACCCTCCCACAAAGAGTAACTTCAAAAAGCTTTACGTAACATTGTCTTGTAGCAATTACAACCGAGCACTATCATAGTATTCATAATATTTTTATTTTCATAGCGATGTTGAATTGTGTGACGATCGCACAAAGCTAATGTGCGTTCGAGCCAGGTGTTCATAGCGTCACACTTTGTTTGTAGCATTTCCAAACGAATAAATTAGCAATCAATTTATTATAATTGATAATCATTCTTGGTGTGTTGAGTCCTCTACACGATGCCTCAGGCGTTCGAGCGTAAACAAAACTGCATCTCTAGTTACACAAACATGTCGATACGAATGCTTAGCTACTTTATTGTTTTAAAGTACTTAAACATTTCCATATTCCTTATTCGTATATAAACATTTCCATCTTAGAGTTGAGCGATTATTCTGAGACAGTAATTACAGGAGAGACAGTGCAAAGTTCGTCCCGCGCATGATGAAAATTGAATACAATCCCTTTATATGATAATAATTAAAAAATACATTAAGCTATGTATGTTGTTGTTCTTCAATTTTATAACAAGGGGTGGGAATTTTCAGTTCAGGGTATCATATTCATTATTTTCATAAGATATTTCGTAATGTTTATGACATTTCTATTATGAAAATAAATAAATTGAAGTGCCTGCTTGTAATGTCAAAGTTACAGCTTCTTGAATTATAAAAAAAACTATTTGATCAGGTACTTGCCTGACACTGACATATTTAGTCGATTTTAAATTAATTGCAATAAATGACGGTATAAGACACTGTTCGTTAAAAACACTTTTAAGTAAGTGACAGCACTTGTGATTGGTGCGTTCAAATCGCAATAGAAACTTGTTTATTTTTTGATAGTACCTACAAAACATTGCACTTCATAATTCTCTATATCTTCTAGGTATTATTATTAAACGCAATACAACCAAACCTACTAGGAGACAGGATATTTACTTCAACGGGCATAGGTATCGTTTTATTCTCACCATCAAATGTGAAATACAACAACAAAAGTCGTCCGAACCGATCATAACCTAAACAAGCATTGAAATCTATTAAATCTTGAGTCACTCTTCAGATGTAAAATTATTCTCTGTCAAAAAGAGCTAAAAGAGCGAACTGCATACAATCACAGAGGCACCTACCAACTCAGGATCGATAAATATTTACACTGTTCCGATCTGGTACTCACAATCACTCACCAAAGCTCCTGGTGGCGCCGAATGTCAATTTCTAGAGGCTGCCCATCGGCTGGAGTTCACATACCAATCTGGCACTTATAACGCATATCCTTATTGGCGATAATGGAGTGACGAGGGAGTGTTTATACAAACAGCACGTAATGGATCCGAGCACTCTTCTCAATCGGTCGCGAAACGTGTTTGGATATGCATAGAATGCTACTTTCATATCCTAAGCTCTATGAAGCCTGTAAGTGCTGGGCTTAAGCGTGGCCACTTGAATGAGCGCTACTTGAAACTACAAACGCTGCGGTAGCTATAGCAGCATCAAAAGATAATTTTGATATTGTTATTGAAAATTTGTTTCTAGCTCTGTTCTGGGCACTGCATTCGAAAACCTTTGTTCTGTTCTGTTAAAAACCTAGAAAATTACTTTATGAAATACAGTTAAACACTCGGGAGCTTCCATCATCCCGTGAGTATTTCCTAAAATCATTTCTTAATACGTATGCACCCTTTTCATTAAGTAACACAGTGTATTAGTAAAATGGGTGGCCGCTTTTCGCGATCTAATCGAGGCTTTCCTGCAAATTTTGAGGCTCTCTAAATAACCTAATATAAATAACCTGTTTAGGATGTGAGTTGATAGTCAGTCAGTCAGTCAGTCGATAGACACGAAGATTTTCATATAAGTAGATAGACTAATCTCCATCCCACGCTAGGTGTTGTCGGCACACCATGTCTTTATCTACATGTTTTTAAGTTTTGGATGAAATTTTAAGACCGGCCGCCTGGCGTCAACCCTCCATGGGAATACTCGGTTGTGTGGGATGAGGGAAAAGGGATTACATAAACTTAGGATTTTAACCGCCTCTGTGGTCAAGTGGTTCAACCCACCGATCTCAGATCCTCTGGATCTGGGGTTCGATCCCCAGGGGGAGTACAATATTGTGCTTTGGATTAGTTGGTGGTAGAACTATGTTTAAGTCTGCCCGGCTAGCTGCCACCATCTTACCTAATTCTGTCGTTAAAACAACAATTCTACAAGTTGTTGTGTTCCGGCATGTAAAGGTAAGATAGCCAGTTCCTCAGTTTGTTGAGGATTCCGATGTGGTGTGTACCTTCGGCCTTATTTCAACTTGTAACCAGGTGACATGAAGGTCAAGCGCTTCGTCGTCGTACAAAAAAAAAAAAAAGGATTTTGATGAGGAAACGTATGTCACGGGGTGGTTGGTATCTGTTTGAGCAGTCCGGGGTTGCGTACCCGTAATGATACCGGCCGGACATCCAGTCCCTCTGGCCTATGTAGATAACAAATATTCAAATATATGTACTTCAATAAGTTTGATCTTTTTCCCATACAAAAGACTTCAACGCGCTCTTTTACGCGTGTTTGAATTTGGAAACATATATCAGTTATTTATGTTAAATATATTAATAATATGTTTAATATATATATATATATCTAATTAAAAAATATATCAAAGGAAGCAGCAAATAAAATAAAAAAACTAAGATACACATTGTTGAAGTACATTTTTGATCTTAATAAATAAATAAATAAATGTATAATGTATAATCTCAACACAGTAAAGAAAAAATAATGGTAAATTATGATTATATAACCTATGCCATTTACAATTCAGAGAAATCAAACAACACCTTATCAAAATTCATCAAACCTTCTAGGCTGCATAGCGTTACAATTAAATAGACATACATACCTTACATATATACTCTCGAAAAGCATATCCTCCCCCTAAAACAGTTGTGTAAAAAAGAAAAAAGCAGCTGAAATTGCACTTCTGTTCAAGAGTAGGATGAGCAGTTTCATTTTCCGTTGACTAGTTATCTGCATCAGACATAAAACGCAGCCGCGTATCTGATGGATGTTTTCCTGCTATAAACCATTGTTTTAGTGCTCCGTGCTTGATGTACCAGAAAGAACACAATGTCGACATGCCTTATGAGTTTCGGTAAAGTCAAACGACGGTGACTACCGGTCTCCATGTGAACACCTAGGTACTTTTCGCGATAAGGCCGCCCATTATTCTTCTTGGTATTATTAAAATTGTTGTGTAACATTATATCAGCTCTTAAATCTGGTATGCAATAATGAGTTTTCTGTCTTTTCATCTCTTTCTTTTCTGGCTTGTTAATGTTTGCGATTATTTATGTTCAGCTGGTTTGGCAACGAATTAGTTTTACTACAAGATTTGAAATAATAAACATACATTTTATAACGGTACTAAAATTTTTTTTTTTTATATTATTGTACGAGGGGTAGGTGTTTGGCCTTCATCTCACCTGATTTTTCAAGTTACTATAGGGCCGAAGGTGATTTTTCAAGTTACTATAGGGCCGAAGGTGAAAGCGTTTTGTTGTTATGTCAATGTTTGATGCATTTTAAATCGCCCTAACAGGCTAGCATAATATGGACACGTTATGCTTAAGGAAGAAAATCACGTTGCCAGGAAAATGTTGAGTGTGAATGTGGAAGGCTAGGAGTAAAGGAAGACCGAAAAAGAGATGGATGTATTATTTAAAAGAGGACATGCGTGTAAAAGGAGTGAATGATGAGTTGACAGCTGATATAGAAGTGAATGGAAGAAAAGAACATGTTGTGCCGGCCCTGCCTGAGCGGGATAAGGACAGGAATGTGATGACCGCCATAACCCTCGCTCAATTCTTCCATTACAAATCCTGATATTGATCAAACCGACACCGCATGAATATATTACAATTACGCATCTCAAATCCTTACAAAGTGTTCTGAATGCTGGCTCTAATTGTAGTGAGTTATGAGTCGCGAGACTCCGCAAGTCGGATCAGAATTACGAGCTGATCATTCTAAATAGGAGGTGGTCGTTCCGGTTATACAGTTGCTGGCCGTAAATGGCCGGCGGCGCGCCCGTTTCTCCAGTGCTTGCGCCTGATTCTCAGCCCAACATCGCCGCACAACCGTACCAACCAGCCGTAAAGCCAGCTAGCTCCACTAATCCAACCAAACGCATGACTCACACGCGACTCATCCCCACACATCGAAAATACACCACTAGACAGTCCCGCTATCAAAATAGCCAGATCCTTAAGTAGCTCTCCATAAATATAATTCAGCCGCGAAGAAAATAAAATTGATTTCAAAAATCCCGAGAACGCGGCGCAAAAGCTCGCAGACCGCACGCTGTCAAAATATTGTCAAAGTGAATTCCACACGTCCAATATATTATAATGATTTCCACTTGGCAATAATCCTAGTAATTTATTTCGATCTCTGGATAGCCGCGTACCACATTATCTGGACTAGGCGTGTTATTTGAGTTTGTTGAACCGTTTATATAGTCTCAGGATGGCTAGTTAGCACTTCTCAACACGTACGGTTTTGGGTAATTATCGCATGGCGGCGACGGCGGCGATGTGTCTCACCGTCGCCAGTTATATTTAGTGGAGGTGGCGCGTCACGCGACTGCAGGTCCGTCTGTCAACAGTGTCTGCTTCTTTCAGGATTCCTGAAAGCCGTCTTGCCGATATTCCATCTAAATAAACCTTTCTTTTTTATATCTCTGCAGACATTATGAGATTATTTTCAATCAGATTTGGCGCAGTTTCAGCCAGACTGTAAAATACGTAAAACTGTAAATAAAACGATAATTTTTGCACTTCAGTTTTAAAAATGTTTTATATCGCGTTTTTTTGTGATGCTGCCCTGATTGCATGTCTGTATTCTGAAGACAAACAATAGAAACCAACTGACGGATTTACTGCATCCATCACTACTGCAATTACTCATTTGGCAAGGTTATTGTGATGGTGGGTGTCACATATCCGGTTTGGCGTACCTAATGGCGTAGTGCAAACGTAAATTGACGTGTAAAACGTCAACATTAACGTTTTTAAACACGGGTTTCACGCACGTTTTCCAGTTGATGAAAGCACCAACTTTGTTTTGGTTCTCCCAAGGAACCTTCATCAGGGTGAGTGTGGCCGGATGAGATCGCGGTTACAGCGGCTACAGAACCTTCTCTACTAGTACTAGTGCGTACAAGTTCTAGTCGCGCCTAGATGATAACAAAACACTTCAAATTATAAACACAGTGTTATTAACCCTACAAATTACTGGTTCCAGTTATTTTCATATATATTTGAACGTGGGATATCTAAATGAAAAACATAACATTGTTCACAAAATTAAGTGACACGTTATTTACAGGCAAAATGTGGGCTAAGCCGGCCATAAAGTGTTATCATACGCAAAGCTTGCCCTGATTGAGTGCACACACATTACACGGCTATTACAACATTCAACATCTTAGTATTTTTTACAAAGTTTTCGTACATTTCATTGTTCACAGAATATCAGTCCAAATACGTCCACCGCTGAACATAAGCCTCCCTCTATCGACGACACAAATAGCGATCCTTTACATCGATCATACTTTAGCTAAACACAACTTACCTATATTATTTATTAGTTAGGTATTGAGATGGTACCTTTAGATAGATAGATATAACGTTTATTCACACAAACACAAAACACACATACAGTAAAAAATAAACAAGAGACATGACAGTTATGACATTATACGTCAACAGAAAGGTATATAAATAAAATAAATGTATAAGTGACGTGACTGGGAGCTGTAAAAATATACCTTCGTAGTTAGGTATACGTTATATGATATATAATTATTTGGTAAGTATTCATATTGTTAAGGTCCATATCAGTATGTACATAGATATCAATTTTTTTAATGGTTATTTGCCAGTTGTAGAATATTAGGAGCTACTCAGTTCACACCTGCCTGAATTATTACTTCTATTATTTTGTTCCATGTCAAATTCACAACCTATCTCAACCTTCTATCAGTGAGTTGAATTTGAATTTGTACTCTATCAGCTTATCATAATATAAATACAGAAATAAACCTCTTTATTTCTGTATTTCAGTATAATGAATCAAATAGAGCACCAAGTACGATATGGTGTTTGGTAGGTTAGGTAGGTATAATTTCGCGACAAAAAGTATAGTGATATGTGACGGGGACGCGAGGTTTAACACGTTTATGCTTTAGTTGATGGGCGCAATGTAGTGCCACGTAGGTCATGTTCTTTGTACATGTGACTTAAGCAGTAAGGCGTTATAGGCAAGAGATGCGCTTAACATCAATTGGGTAACTTGCTTGTTCCGAAAAAAAAAACGTTTGTTTATAAACTTTACTAGATTCAATACGATTTCGATTGAAACGTTGTGAGTGTTAAATAAATAGAAACGTGAGTTACTACACGACACGCACGAGCAGCTGTGTTTTCGTGCAACAGAAAGCTAACAGATTAAAATATTTGTAAGAGCGAATTTCGGAGAGCGGATGGCAACATGTGTGCAGCAAGCAGCAACATGCGACAGGGCGGATCTCATTGGCACCGATGTGTCAGTGAGTCACCGAAGCTGTGTGAGAACATCGTGGCAAAACGCAGGGGCAAGCGCGGCGGCAGTGGCGGCGGCGGTGACCCACGCGTATTTTTATTTGTCGATATCTGTGAACGGCGCCTGCTCCATTAGTCATGTGACACTATCGACACGTGATCTCTTCTCTCGGCCCTCTTTAATTCCAGTCGACGCCCGCCGCCCGCGAGACAGGACTCCGGTCGTATGCAAATTTACAAGTTTACAGCCATGAATGATGTACCGGCACAAACCTCGTCTGTATCGCCTTCACGAAAATGCTATTAACGAGCTAGCGATAGATAAAAATGTAGATATCTCTGTTCATGAAAAATGCATCTTTTTCAAAACAAATGGAGTTAGTTTAGTTGGCGAGCATCTCGTTTGATAATTGTGGGGGGTGATACGATGGATGTATTAATGAGACGGTATGCGTATGCGCATTGTCGATCCGCCTGGTCACCCGCCAACCGCTGAATGAAAGAGATGTTACAACATTTTCAAGAGTGCCGTTTAATTATTATGTTTAATTGTGTTTCTTGAAACATGTTGGCGTTTTGAGATGAAGCAATGTAGTGCATAGCAGCCCAGGAATAGTATGCGTCGGCGGAGAGCGAGGGTCATTGAGCTCTGTTCTGAGTCACCACATGCGACATACGTAGTCTCTATCACATTAATACTTTCTTATAAGGTTGTCGCGCTTAAATAATGCATGTTATGCAACTGGATGCAATTTGTGTTCTCTTGCGCGAGCGCTAAATTGTATGCTGCAGAGATCATGTTACGAAACGATTCACCTGATTATCTCAATAAAATTGCTCCCTAGCCAATATCAGTGTCTGTCTATCCTTGCATTTTATAAGCTACGATATTATTGTGGGCTTGATATCATATTTTTAGTGTCTGTAACTTTTTATTTATGGTGAAATTCTTACGCTTTTCATTTTCAATTATCGTTGTAAGCTTTTAGATACTGATCAACCTTTTTGTCGTTGCGTGAGCTTGGATCGATACAAAGATTGATCGCATGAGAAATAAATATGGGTGGATACACGTCCAAACTACAAAGGGCGTGAAGGCACGCGGCTTCTCGCCTCGCTCATATCGATTCCATCCAGGCCTTCACATACCTCGGAAGGGTAGGATTTAGTGGCCGGCACATGAACTTAATGATATGGTAATGTCATTGTGTGAATTTCGGTCCAATCGACGTGAAGTTATTGCCTCACGATTGTGTGGTATAAACGAGACAGGAGAATGTCCTGAGCGGACACACAAGACTGTCATTAAAGACATTATCGTGTTATCGACGAGTTCTTGAAGCGGTTTGCAATTAGTGTTACTATAAGCGACGCGAGAGAGACCTACCGCGCAGACGCCGCCGGCGCCGCTCCTTGTCCTCATGAAAATATCACTAAATTGAGAGATAAAGGTACTTCTCATTGACATGATAATAGCAGCTTGCTGGTACGAGGTTCTCTATCACGCGACTTGTCCGCTTTGTACTGTACCTCTATGTCGTTAAGTGATCAAAACCGGTAAGTTTTTTCTTGTGTTTTTGAAAACGATTACGAAATGCTGCAGTTTGAGTCTCAATACATGCATACATATTTTACTTGAAATAAGGATCATCTTGATCTCAAGGTTCGCTTGGTCGAAAAAGTGCTTGACCCTTCAACTTTCAACAGTAAAGGGTGGATGCAAGCAAAGCCATACCTTGACAGGCCACCGGCGAGGATTCCGTTGCCCAGGGATTTTCTTTTTAATATACGACGGGAAAACGCATGGCCTTCATCACACATTTCAAGTAAGCTCATAGTAAGGTAATAGATTGATCCCACCCACCCTAAACCTATATTTTCATCACTTATTGATTAACTAATCGCTGATGGATTCGTTTTATGCATTCTACAAAACTGCCGCGAGTCTTGCTAATTATTTGAATCGGCAAGCGGTAGGTACTGCGGTATCCAGCCTCCGCAAAAGGCTCTGTCACTTGGCCTTTCATAATGTGATGCGAGTGTAAAATTTCGTGATGGATATCCGAGAGCAGTCACGAGGCCCCGAGGCCGTGGGACATGCGACTTTGTCTCGCTTGGCTTGTATCCCTGGTTTCTACTACACAATTCAGAGGTTCAAAGATACCTGGTTTGTATTGTTAAATCCAACACTCTCGTAATGTTATTTTTATGATTTTCGCAAAGCCAGTCTTGTCTTTATACTTTTTTATTACATTATTGTACGACGGGGAAGCGCTTGGCCTTCATCTCGCCTGATACCAATTTGTGATAAGGCCGAAGGTGGAGGCACACTTCACCCGGAATTCTCAATAAACTGAGGAACTGGCTATCTTACCTCTGAATGCTGGAACACAACATTTTTTAAGAATTGTTATTATGGCGATAGAATTAGGTAAGATAGCCAGGCGGATTTTAACAAAATCCTACCACCAATCAAACTTTTCGTTTGACTGCTGTCTCGCCTGATGTTAAGCAATAATACAGCCTACGCTGGAGCACGCTTGTCTAGAAGGTACCTTTCATTCTTGAGTTGAAGACTCCCGTGATCGTACTTATTGTACTTTATATATTATACTTTATTGCACACACACATATAAATAATGATACAAGTTAACTTAAAATTAAAAAGAATGGCAATGGCGAGCTTCACACTTAAAACACTTGTCATCACTGTGTTTAATTTATTAACCTATATACGGTCCCACAGCTGAGCAAAGGCCTTCCCCAACTTCTTCCATTCTTTCCACTTGGTTAGATCTTCTCAGGTTTGGGTCAGTATTTCAAATTGAAGTATAACTTAAAAAAATGATAAGCATCTTATTATGTCGACTGAATAGAAAAAGCTCGTAATTTTACGGAAACGCTTTTCCTACTGATGAAAGAGCATAAAAATAATATTTGAAACGGATTGTTTTAGAGTATTAAAGCTACTCAGCTCTGCCGTCTTAAGGTTGTGGGTTCGATTCCCACAGGACAAACGTTGTGTGATGAATAATGTTTGATCTGTGTTTGGGTGTTGTATTGTATGGTAAGAATGTATTTACAAAAAAAGGATTTAAGTAATTTTGTATCGAAATTGATTACACATAGAGATTACATGTAAATTGGTGGTCAAACGCTTGACCAATAAAAAAATAAAAAAACATTATATAGATTACAGCTTTGCTTAGTTTGGGACTAGACGGCGCTGTGTGAAATGAATGTCCAATCAATTCGTGTGCGGCGACTCCATGTGAATAAGGTCCAATACAACCATGAACGATATCGGAATGCATTCCACAGATTCGAAAGTGTCGTCAAAGTGAACCATCTGTACGGTTCATGCGGTTTCGGTTTTTTTCTTTGCTAATTACACGGTGGGTCGGTTTTTAACGAGCACTCATTCAAGTTAACGGCACGCGCATGGTCGCAGTGGTTACAGGCACGTTGTAAATATGATCGTGATTTTCGGACGTGTAGTAATTGTGCTGCAATCTATGGCAGGATCTTGCCGACAATCTGTACTGGGACGCTACCGCCGACGGCGAAGCCGATCTCCATTGATGGCTTTAAATTAGCTCCATGAGAACTAGAAACGATTTTTACCGTCAAATGTACTGAACGGATAGGTTTCATAACATGTGTACACTTTTGAGATGGGAAACGCCATTTCGGATATGACACATACCTAAATCGGTAAAAATCGTTTCTAGTTCTCATGGAGCTAATTTAAAGCCATCAATGGAGATCGGCTTCGCCGTCGGCGGTAGCGTCCCTGTTGAGGCGTTTGCTTTGATTTATACGATCTGATGAACTTAACTGTTGTTAACTGATACAAGAAACATCACTTGCGATGTTTCTTGTTTGAAACATAATATGCTATACGAATAGGCATGCTGTGACATAAAATACTATCTCGAGGACAAAGAGGCCTGGGGAGCAGATTATTGTTCAATGAAAGTAATACATCTAAGTATGACTTTTTAAGTGCTTGCATTTAATTTTAGTATCTATTGACTTGAATTAATAAAATCCGAACTATGTTAATTTATATTCCAGATTATTTTGTTGACACAAAAAATTTAGATTATAATATTATATACCATAGTACTACCTATATTGTAATGACTTACAATAAAATAAAATGTTACGCTCCGTATCTTTGGAGATAAGGTACAGTGGTGTAATTTCGTCTATTTTCTACAATCACTTACTTTTTCAAAAATACAAACGATGTATTCTAAAATTATAAAAGAAATAGATTTGATCCTCTCATTACAATATAGGTACCTACTACACGATGGTATCAAGCATTTCTTATCAATCCCCTAAATTCAACATTTAAAACCTGAATTCACTTATTTACGCAACTCGTGCATGATAACGTCACCGAATGCAATATAATATTTACCATTTTTTTCTGTTTTCTATTTATGAGAAAATGAGATGCGGTGGGACAGACAGACACGCGAGTTATATTAAAAGGGTTTCGATTTGTCGTTAAGGTACGTAACCCTAAAGTATTTGTTATCCTAAACAATGTCTCCGATCCATATCTAAGAAAAAACGGAGGAACAAAAATTATACCTGTATAAAAAAACAGAAAACAGACTCACGACTGTTTCCCCTTCGAGGATTAACCTCTGATCACTACTCTGAGCGTGGATCTTGTGAGGATCACCCACTAAGGACTAACTACGAGGTCAGACGCACGTCCAAACTTACGTTCGGCTCATGCCCACGGTTTGCAAGTAGCTAGTACGTATAGTAAAAATGTATATTAACATATATATTCGAATATAAAACTAAAAGAGTTGAATACATCAAGAAATAAATAAATCGATGCAATTCTTGTATTTGTAGAACTAGAAACGACTAGTGTTGCTACTACTAAGAGTGGTCGATGAACTCGCTGATTTTAGTATTGTATAAATAGAATAGAATAAACTCTTCCGTATAGCCCGGCTATAAAACTACAAAGTTATAATTGAACAGTCGCTGCAATACTCTATATTGCAAATGTGCCAGATAAGGTATAGCCGCTCGATTTGGTCGTAAGCGGCAACAGCGTCCTGTGCGCATGCGTCGGTAAACCGCAAGATATGGAGGTAATTTTAAATAACGTTAATGTGCCAAGGTGCACTTTTGTCGCAGGAAGGCTTCTGCCACGCTCTCAACGACTTTTCTACTTATTTAACCACTTAGTTTGTTTCAATCCGGCCATAAGCTGAAGTTAGAAACGTTCACACATTCAGTGTGGTGATTTTCAAACACACGGTAGGTTATCAGTTTGGAAACATAACTTTTTGTCGGATTCGACTTATAATCCGATCGATTTCAAAGCGATTCTCAAACCATTTCAAACGATTTCAAATTTTTGATTGTGAATTTTCGGTATAGAGTTCTCGGAGTCTCCATGAGATGTCTCCGAGTTCGATTCGATAAGGCTTTCCGAATGTTTGAGAATACAGGTTGGTGACGGCGCCTGCGATGTTTGTCAAATATTCATTCTGTCAATCTATTATTAGACCAAAGATGAAGCATTCCTTTTGTTTGTCAACAAAAAGTTCATGGAAAACAATAAAATGGAAAGTTGACAAGATTCCTGGCGTTTGATTTAAGACAATGCGAATTTTCCTCGTATCTTCCGTCCACAAGATACCTACGTGGATACGTATAAATTGTTGTAAAATTTGTGTGATTTTTAACGACTTAATGTATGTTGAACCATTAATTTATGAGAACGTTTTACGTGAATGCTCAGACATTTTACGAGGTATTTCATTTGAACGGAATCCGATTGAAACGGTCGAGACGAAGTAATTTTGTCACACGAATTTGTACCGACGCACAAAATCGATTGCCGAAATTACTTCGTTCAAACGTGCGACTAAAGAAAAACCGGCACCAACTGTAAAATGCTTCTGTTTCTTTAAAAAAAAAAGTCGAAGAATGCCTAATTCGTTATTATGGCAACTAATCATCCATATCTCGAAGCCTCTACCTGCCGTTAAGATCTTCCTCCCATAATTGAGAGAATTATAAAATGTTAATTATTAGAAATAATAAAAACGACTTTCACACTCAATGCATTTTCTTTATCATATTTCAATAATGTTTGAGTATCTAATCGCTTTAAAGTCATAATTTGTGTGAAAGTAATTAAATAGACAACTGAAAACGTATAACTGACGTATGAGACGCACGACCTATGTAAAATGGTTTTTTCTAAAACTCTCGATGAATTTAAAAAAGAGGAAAACTCAACCTCTGGGCTAAAGGAACGATTTAATCTCTCATGGTTATGAACACTATATGTAATATATATATATATATATATATATATATATATATATATATAAATATATATTTATATTCGTGTATTATATTTTTATGTAAGTACATAGTGTATAATATGTAGGTATTTATAACTATATAAGTAGTGTGTATATTTGTAGCATAGCTTTACTTATAATATATGATATACTTTTAGTTAATTTAGCTAGACCCCTAATTAATATGTGCACCACCAACCACCTCTTTAGCCATGAAATCCACTCCATCAAAAGGTTGTCTGGAAGAAATAGCTTCTTAGCGATAATACCGCCCATTGTATATACATTTATGTTTAAGTCATCCAGTTTTTTATATACAATAAAGCATTTTTCATTCATTCACTATATCTAAAACTAACGGGATATTTACCATGAGTTGTTGTTTTTACCCGTTAATTTTAGTTATAGTAAAGAATCAATGCTCAAGAGCTCTCTCTGCCGACGTTTTCCCTCTAGCTACAGTATGGGATTTATTAAAGAGGGTATTTTGATATTCTTATAGGGTTTTTTTTTATTGCATAGTCATTCTTACCCAGTTAAGTGTTATCTTTAAGTGGTAAGCGATACAATCGGACGCCCGCAGCACTAGCTCTAGTGCGGGGTCTTACAGTAACCTTATTTGTAACATTGATGGTAAATTAAAGCTATTGATTATTGGTTATGCTTATGGTGTTGCGAGCGTACATAGTCGAGGGTAACCGCTTTCCATCAGGTGGGCCGTATGCCTGTTTGCCATCTAAGAGCGCAAACCGACGAGCCTTACACACGTTACTTTTGGTGTACAAAATAATCGTTGATATCGTTTTGTCACCGCCGCCGTCGTGCTGCACCACACGTCGTCGTTTCCGTCCGGGTTTTACCGGTTTTCACACAATCGTACAGCAACGTCACCATGCAAATGCCATCTAGTAGACAATCGCAACATTTTACAGAAAATTGAAAACGCCCGCCTGTTGGTAGAATATTTTTCCTCGGCTGTGTACTCGTTATATGGTTTTCGGCAAATTGTAGCTTTAAAACACATTATGGATTTAAAGCTGTGAAGTTCGCCGCACCTGTATGTTGTATCGTGTAGTGGTGATACAAAACTATATACACGTACTTACCTAATTATAACATTAATTCAGTTATTCACTGCTGAGCAAGTCCTACCACCAACGAATTTCTCGGAATTAAGCTATGTTCAAAAGAAGCAGTCGGGTTAACCAAGGACCGTAACAAACGTTGAGGTAACTCAACTGTTCCAGACCAGTACCAGACGGAGGCGTGACCAAGACACTGGATGCATTGCCACGAATATAATTATGCTATGCTATGCTAATTGGCTGGCCTGAATGGCCAGGTCACACGCTCCAATCAAAAGCTTCGCAAGATTTTTGTAAACCCAGAGTGTACCGGTTGCCCACGGACCCAAAGTCGCGACCCCAAAAGCTGTATCGAGACTACATTTGCGCCTTTTGTGATCCTTGGCCGAATCAGCCACCGCACCTAGCTGATGTCCCAGGCAGATGAGATGGCACAAATGGTATGTAGCCTATGTATGTAGTAGCAATTAATGATGCTACAATTTGTTAAAAACCCTCTCATGCTCCCCTGAGGCCTGAAATAACGATATGCTCCGGAAAGCTATTCCAATATTAATTTGCAATGATGCTCCTTCCATAAGATAAGTAAACGAGCGTACAGAGTGACGGCTCCTGACGGCAGGCGTCGCATAGTTGATATCGATCTTGACTCGAAACGCAGCCTTCCAAATAGGGAAGCCTCTCCCAAATAGGCAGCGGACGGGCTGATGCCACCAGCTAGCGAGGGCACATGCTGCTGTTCGATTCATTGTCTACAATTTTACACGGCCACGTCAGCGGGGAAGCTATCCCGGGCTGTATCCTAGTCTGAATGGACTTCCGGGGTATCTTGAATAGGTCTCCTGCCTAGTTATATACAAATATAAATATAAATACATATACATTTTTTTTTATTATTTTACAGGACACTAATTTTGTGATAGCGAAGTCAACTAATGTAGATGTATCAAATCTTAGTGGAACTGATTGACTGACTGACCAACTGATAATCAACGTACAGCCAAAACCAGCGGTGCTAGAGACTTTAATTTTTTTAGAGTAGTCCTTTCGTAGTGTAGAGTTTCAACAATATATACAATATTCAGTACTGTGCATACTTAGAATAACGCGAGATATTTTAGTGACAGACTGCAGGACATGTGATATTTGTATGAATCACCGCGCTTGGCAAGTGGGCTAGTACTGTCGTAATATAATTAAATATACAGGTGGATGCTGCTGCCAATGGTTTATACTCTAAGCCGCCTCTTTCAGGCTCCACAGGAACGAAAAAGGCCCACGGGTCCAAGTTCATTGCCAGGGTAGTCTAGAAAACTACTGCCGGTTTATATAGGAACGTCGAGTTTTGAGGATCGCAAATCTTACACTCACGGTGTCTTTAGCAGCACTCCTTAAGTTAATATTTTGAGAAAGATATTTTGTTGTTATAAGTTTTAAAATCGTAGTAAATTTTGAATTTTGGCCCTTTAATTTGACAACTCGTTGAATGCTTACTGTAAAAACACATGCGTGTGACTAAGTGTTCAATAAGATAAACGTATAATATGATAGCTCGGGCAGGCATAACCCGTCGTACCAACGATCCTGTAGGTTTATTGAATGGGTGATTGGAATAAGACCCACGCATCTTGGGATTGCAGAGCAATATCAAAATCGAATCATGAATTTAAATTGCTGCGCTTACCTTTGATATTTCAACAAGCCTACGAGTAAAATTATCTTTATTCTTGACATATATTTTATGAGGGCATTTTGTCCATTATCTACTTACAGCTACAGAAAGTTTATAGCCATATATGACCCGCCATAACTAGGCAGTTGTCGTGCCACTTTGAGAATGCACGCAGCCTTGAAGTTTGAACGGTAATGGGAGAAATACATGAGAAGTCATTAACACCGGAGTGGCCGTGATAATTGCAAAGAGGGTGATATAGGGATCCATTTGAGGTCGGGGATCTACCATCAGCCATCAATCTTGGAGAATGTGACGGATTTTAAGAGAGAATTATGTATGCTATACGCAGGCGGCCATGAGCTATCGCAGCATTGTATTCAAATCCCCGGAGTCACCTAGCACAGAGCGATGGTGGCGAATGCGTCTGTTCAGGTCATTACTCAATGTTACCAACACGCCCTTCGGCCTCGTTTCGCATTCGTTTTTTTTTTAATTTTCCTGACTATTTTTGAACATTGCGTAACACTAAAATGACCTTTTGGACTGACTTACCTTTCGTTTCTTTCATCCAAACGGTCGTCTTTGAGTTCTAATATATGAAGATGTAAAAACGTATACGAAAGTTATAAATAAAACACACTGTAATTTCGTCCCACGTATTGATTGATTGCCTTGTGCATACAATCGTTAAATTTAGAATGCCGACCTATAATTTACAAGTATGACGAACGGGTTTTTGGTAATGGTCCACCATGGATACTTGTCCCTCGACTTTACCAAGGCAGCTGATGAAAATAGTATCGAGAAAAAATATGGAGAATATATGTCACCAATGCAATTTTGCATTCCAATTAAACTCGACGTAATTTTCTAGGTATAGACCTGTATTATTTAATTGATGTATTCAAGTGTTTTTATCTTTGATCGGAGCTGTACAAAATGCCACGATGGCATCGCCGACCGACGTCAAATCGTCCTATAGGATACCTAAATTCGTTAAGCTGATTCCAAATTTAAATTTTAATTAGGACGGCAAGAGGCGCAGAGCCGCCGCCGTGTCACCAAACACGTATAAATAACGCTTTTAGTTCAACGTAAATTATTAAATCTGGGGTTCATCGGTATGTTTCCTCTCTCAATAAACTCCCATAATTTTTAACGAGGCATGGATTCATAAAAAATACTTTATTACTTGGACATTACATTAATTACATGAATATTAACAACTAACTGACTTCCCACGCACTTCATTCACGCCTTGTCAAATGTCAAACGGCAATTTTATTTTTAATTTTCTTTGTTGTTACTTCCAACCAACTATATTTTCTAAAGGCAAGTAATAACAATTTTTGCTGATAAAATATTTTGTCAGCATGTAATTCGAACTTATGTCGGAGTATACCAGTAGGTTATTAGGATTTTCTTATCACCCGGAAACACCATGCTTATATGATTATAACTATCTTTGCTAACAAAATGGTCATCGACATAATTAGGAGAGATGAAAGCCATGTAACGAAAAGAGTGTTTCATATGGGTGTGGGTGGAGGGATAAAAGGGGGAGAAGTAGACCGAAAAAGATGGGTGGATTGTGAGTGAGATGATATGGGCAAGAAAGGAGTGAGTGATGAGATCACGTCCGATAGAGGAGAGTGGAGGAAGAAGACAAGTTGTACCGACCACATCGGATAGACATCGGACTAGTAGACGTACGGCTACAACCCGTACGTTGTTCCATTGTCAAAGTCATAGTCAGAGTCATACTTTCTTTATTCATTACGATTTGTTAGGATCATTTTGAAACGTCAAAATGTGCCGAACTATCGTATCGCCTCTGACATTATCATTAATACTGGTAAGGAATGGAACTCCTTGTCTTCGTCTGTTTTTCTGCACGAGATACAATCTTGGAGTCTTCAAGTCCAGAGAAAATAAGTTCCTTTTAGACAAGCGTGATCTATCTTAGGCCTCACCTTTACTTGTTTTTCAAGTAGGCTGGTAGTCAAACGCTTGGCTATAACAAAAAAAAAACCAGTATGGGATAACGGGCTGGAAGATGATGCTGACAAAATACATTTTGGAACCGTACAAAACCTATTTAAGTAGCTGACCGTTTATTGATTGGCCTTAACATGTACCCTGGCATCCCCAGCAGAATTAAATAAACACGGCTGTACTGTTGAAACGTAATAACGATTCGAGACACAAGGCTACTTGCATTTATAATATTAGCATGAATATTTCACTTTCAAAACTTGCGTGTTTCGAACTATACCTCTACATTTTAAAACACGGGTTTTACTCACGTATACATTTCGGTAAAACGGTTTCAATTCAACAGGTGAATTATCATCAGGGTGAGTGTGAAACCGGTCGAGCCTACATCAACATATATGTAGGTATACGTGTGTAAAACCCGTGTAGTATATGTAAATAGCTGCAATGATTGGTAGTTATTTATTTATGTATGTACAAGTTATTTTTAATTAAATTGTATGTATTGTTCCCTAATCTGTGCACTACCTTCTGTAAGGTTATTTCTTTCTGTTTCTCTACTAAGAGTGCCATAGTAAATTGCTTAGATAAAAATAACAAAGAATACTACCTACAGACAACTACAGACAAACTGAGGAACTGGTTATTTTACCTGGAACACAACATTTATTTGAATTATTGTTATGGCGACAGAATTAGGTAAGATAAATAAATAAATATTACAGGACATTCATTTTACACAACGCCATCTAGCACCAAACTAAGCATAGCTTGTAATATACTTATATATTTAATATACTTATTATATTTATTTTTTTTGTAAATTCATACTTATCATACAATACAACACCCAAACACAGAACAAACATCTATAATATTCATTACACAAAAGTTTGTCCTGGGTGGGAATGGAACCCACAACCTACAGTGCAGAAGGCAGAGTTACTACCAACTGAGCTATGAGGCTTGTGGTAGCTAGCCAGGCGGACTTAAACAAAGTCCTACCATCAACCATAATTAATGATTTTGTCGTGCTCATCGAACACCTGACACATATACAAGAACTAGATGTGTTCTTTATCGTGCGGAATCGCTATCATATCGAGTTTGTGAATTGTAAAGTAATCTCGTTGATAAGTTTTGCGAGCGAGTTGTGGATAAAGATCGACAGGTTTCGATAAACAAGGTGATAGGTTAGATTGCGTGCGAGCAAACATTAAAGTTCTCACTAATCTGATTGGGGGTTAATAATTTTGTTGATTTAAACCGGCGCCGACCTTGCTATCTTTATATTCTTTCTGGCTGATATGATATGATTATGTGATTACGTAGTTGATTAATTACAAATTTATTGTACTTTACGTAGTAAACATATAGTAAATATCTGAAATATTACGGTTAATTTGGTTCTTCGATTGTTGTATAGTAATAATAGTACTTTCGTTTTTTTTTTCACATAACTAGCCCCAAGGGTTCGTTGGCGAAGTGTGGGTCTTCCCACACTCGATGGATCGCCGATATTGTGGCGATCGCGGGGAATCGATGGATCAAGGAGGCTCAGGATTTTTTTTGCGTAGATTGGGGGAGGCCTATGAAAGGCATGTGACGTGAGTGGGCTGATATGATGATGATGATGAATAGCCCCAAGCTAAACAAAGCTTGTATATGGAAACTAAATGAGTACGGAGAATATTTAACATAGGTTTTTTATTCGTAGACTTGCTTTTACTGGTTTGTTAGGTGTTACTCGTAAATAATACTGATTAACTTTTTAACGTGTTAGTTTAGTGCAAAGCAGTACTGCTTTGAGTCATACCGATTTCCGATTGTCTGTATGTGTTCTGGCGTTTTTTATAAAAATTGTTGTAGTGCATTTGATGCATTGCAGAACATCAATATTTCGTTGCTAGGATTATTTTAGCAACTCTCAAACAAATGGAAAGTTTTCGGATCTGAAAAATCACCTTTGTCGTATTCGACTTAGATCCGATTTCTTGAAATGTTCCGTGAAAGTCGCAAATACTTAAAGCATTTTTTTTAATTATCGCGATTATTATGCATATAATGATGATATACATCGAATTAATGACTCGAACATCATGAGGTACGCGCGAATAATACCCGTACATTTGATACTATCCAAATACCTACTTACTTTAATATCACGAAATACGAAGTTTGATATAGGTTGTGGAATAAAACACTTTTATGAAACGTTTTATAAACGTTTAGTGAAAATCCTATACATTCAGAAAAGGGTGCATGGGAGGAAATGTCACGTGGATCTCACATCTCAACTTTACTATTTCCCTATTCTATATGGAAAAGAGCTTTGTATGAATTTTAAATTGCGACACCCAGGTGTCTATATTTTTACCTGGAGGTTTCAGAAATGAGATATATGCGATGATGATGATGCTTATAATGAAAAGTGAGTTCCTTGTCGTGTCCTAAATAGGATTTAATACTTTTTAATAGACAACATTAAACTAGTGCAAACTGAATGAAACTAGCACTTGCAATGCTGACCTAAGGGAAAGTAAGAACTCAATTTATAATCGGATTTAAATTTAAATTTACTGCAGTTGTGATTTCTATTCTATTGAACATTTACCAACTGGATGCTCAAAGTTTAGGTTGATACCAAAATAAATAAACATGGACTTATACGTTGCCCTTTAGAATTATTTGTATGCATGATGTAAACACACTAGAAAATTACTTTGTGATCAAGCCTGATTTTAATTTAGTGCGTTTCGACAACACTTGACCGGTTTTTCTTTCCTACTGCTGTTTTAATGTGTGGTTTACTAAAGTCATTTTCTAGAGGGAATTCTTTATGATTGTGATGTTGATGATGAAATTGAGCCTAAAATTGCCTAAAAGTTCCACAGAAATGAGGAAACCAAGTATGCGGGCGGCAACACCGTTGCTTGAGATGTAAATGACATGTCCTCCGATATAAGTACGCATCGAATAAGTACTTGTACTTTCAACGCGACCACCCGTACGGCCTGTATTACCAGACTAGTAATTTACAACCTTAAAGGCTTTTAAGTTTGGGGTATATCATATTAATACTCGCAATATAACTAGTATCTATGTCATTATTAGAAATTGATTATTATTGAGATATACTTGGTAAATTAGGTCTATATTTACTTACTAATATTTTCTTAATCATAACGTGTATTACTATTGAATACTGCGCTACTACATCTTCAAACAACACTTTAATTTTTTATTACATTTATTTTTATTTGAGAAACTTCTAAAATACAGTTCATTTTCTTCTACGAGCTTCTTCTTTGAAATTACAGTTCTTAATAAAAATGGATATCTCACGACAATGGCACAAAACCAGTCATGTATAAAGACAAAGTAAGAATAATAACTTAATAATTTTGCTAAGAATAGTCTTTTTAAAAACTTTCGCGATTAGAACACATTATTTTCATTCGAAAAACGAGTATTTATCGCTTATTTTACATTAAGACATATAGCGGGATAAATTTATGTAAAATACGCGATAAATACCCGTTTTTCGAATCACAATAACTAAGAGCAAGTCACTAAGTCCATTTCACAAATCAAATTTGAAAAGCAACTAAGAAAATCCTGTATTATTGGCTCCTAGCCTTCCGCCGGTTAAGTCCTATCCCCTATGTAATAATAAACGTTTAACTTATTTGTTCTTAAGACAGAAAAATAAGTGAGGATAAAAACAACTACAACTAGTCATATGGTATTAAATCAGTTAGGTAAAATGGCGAGTGGGAGTCTGAAATTGTGTGTATATATGAAAGTAAAGGGGAGATGTGTAATGTGTTGTGTTATGGGGACACCTGAGAAAGCCAATCTCTTAAGAGTACGGGCAATAGGCAGGAGCTTCCATGAGAGGATAAATATACCATACGCCGATGGTTTGCACCATAACCAATTTTCATTATAATCCTCAAAGATTTAAAACGATTCGTGTAAGAGTCGTATTTTACATATGTAAATAAACGGCATGTATAAGCTTCAGATAAACTTCAGCCGCTTTTTCCTCAAAAACATGCTCCAAATTTATTCTCTAGGTACAATCAATCGCCTTTACCCGCCATATTGTTCTGATTATCCGTAAAAGTTGGCATCTCCGCCCGTCCATTAATCTCCATATAATTAAATGATCAAGTAAAATTATATTTAGCTCCAGAAACGGGACAGTGTCTACTGTACGGGCCATCGCCCGTCTGCCGACTGCCGACTGCCGACTGGAAACCGGGAGCTTATAGTAAACTCATAGGTACTTCACTTCTTTTATATATGTTTCAGCTGTTTCATAGGCAAACCGATAAATACATGCGTAATATCATTTCAGAATAAGAATCAGAAATTAATTTATTCACTACTATGGCACACAATGTTTATAAAACATATGGAATATATAAAAAAGAAAAACTTAAATAACCAATAAACTTAAAAAGAAACTATTACAATAATAAATAGAAAATAGCAGGAAATTACTTATGTTAGTAATTAATCCTCAGGAGGAAATGTCGTGAGTCTATTTATTTTCAATAAATGAAAATGTGTAATAATGAGTGGATAGGTGAAAACTAGCTAGGATAGAAATCGTAAGCTAACCTAAGTGCACCTAGCTGTACCATATCGAATGTTAAACTTACATTTGAATTACGCACATAAATTACCATTTAGCATTTAAAGTGTGCGTAAATAGGTAAATAACAAATTATTATAAGCAAGGCTTTCTAGATATCGGAGCCACAAAACCTATAATGAGCGTTGACGGTGAAATCGCCGAGGAAAAATCTCAAGTGTTATTAACATAGTAGTCGAGCAAGTTTATTCATAACTAGCAAACGGCCGAGACTTCCCGTAATCCCGTGAAAATTTCCCATAATCCTTATTTACTGCAACCCTACGAAAGGAAGCTACTCAGAAAATTTTAGTACCTACATATTGGATTTCATGGGTTGTTTTTGCGCGGAATCCTAATGCTTTTATAAAATAATTAACCTAAATTACTCCTTATAACATCAGATCTACCAGTGAAAATATATCCTGTCAAAATCGGTGCAGCTGTTAAGGAGATTACTGAAACACACAGACAGACATTAAAAAAGATGGACAAAAAATTATTTAAAATGATTTGGACTTTGCAAACAAAAACTTCAATTTTATTTATTAGTATAGATGTAGTATACATAGATTGGCGGGATCTCCAGTCGTACACCGGTCCGCCCTGCGACTGCGCTCCATGCATACATAGCGATAGTACCTACACAGCTTCATGAGATCCACAACCAACAAGATCACAACCGTATGGGGTAGCTGTAGTCTACCCAGGGCAATGGTTGGTAGGTGGTAGAACTTTGTTTGGATCCGCCTGGCCACCTTGGCCACTGACCACCATCTTACCTAATTACAGAGAACAATATACACAACAATTTGAGAATTGTTGTTATGGTGACAGCACCATAACTAAAATTCTCAAATTGTTGTGTTCCGGTATTTAGAGGTAAGATAGCCAGGTCCTAATTTTTTTGAGGATTCCGGGTGAAGTGCGCTACCTTCGGCATTATCTCGACCAGCTGAATGATCATAACACTGGTGGTAGGACTTTTAAACGTCCACCTGCCTAGTGACTTGCTGCCGCAGTTCAGCGTCCAACCGCTTGCTGTGCGCAGTCGGAGGCAGAGCCTTCTGGGAAAACTCACTCCATCGCAGAACCCATCCTTGCTCTGGTCTAGACCAGCTCTAGAGTTAGACAATCATAGCGGACAAGAGCTAACCCAGCATTCATGAATAAAACATCTGTCAGTCATTTTTGTTTGCTCTTTTTATTTTTTATAACCGTCGCCATTTGATACATATATTTGTGTTCGCAACAGAATCGACCTTGCGTGAATTGTAAAGGACGTCTATCCAGACGAATAAACTTCTATTTCGACGTAAACTAAATGCCGGCTCATTTGTTAACCGGATAGCTATTCCTAAGTGACAGATATATTATTTTTCCTCAGGGAACATAGTATGCATCGTTGGTTATGTCATGAGTCGCGAAACATGTTCGCAGAATATCTTTTATGAGGTGCAACTGTACAGCCTCACTCCCAAAAGTATTTGTAGAGTGATACCCAATAAATTAAATGCGATATTTTTGCTGAGCAAATTGGCTCGAGTCCATTGCGCAGCTGGACGTTATGATAACAAATTCATTAATACGTCGTTATCATTGAGCCAAGCCGCCTGCCACGCATGGTGTTTATGACGAAAAGATCCAGCTTTGAAACAGGCCTATTCCAACTTTGATGTGCTATTGGAGAACAAGAAGAGAATCACATAGACTGGAGTCGCGTATTCTTAGATTATATGTTTTTTGTGTGTGTCACAATAATGAACAAAATAAGGGGCATAATATCCAGCCCTTTCTGGTTATCCCAAATGCTTTGCAAAGAACTCTAAGAGATCACTATAATTAAATTAATGACACTTTGGTCAGCTCCTAAATGTATTTTGACAGCAACCAAAATCTAAATATATGTAACTCAAAGGTGACTGACTGACTGATATAGTGATCTATCAACGCACAGCCCAAATCACTGGACGGATCGGGCTGAAATTTGGCATGCAGGTAGATTTTATGACGTAGGCATCCGCTAAGAAAGGATTTTGATTAATTCTACCCCCAAGGGGATAAATGGCTAAAGAAAATCTGAACGTTAATGGAGAAGTTGAAGAATGTACTGTCGTTTTTATGTTTTTAAGGCCCTAATTTTTTACACGCTCTAAGCAAAAGTAAAGCCGCAAAAACTATACCTAATTAATAATAATACTTCTTAACGCGAGCGAAGCCGCGAGCAAAAGCTAGTTAATAATAAAAGGAAGGTGTTTCTGGGTGCAAGAAAATACCTAAATTTAAAAATATTTTAATTAGAAATACTACGATAAATATGTACAATTAAACTACATACGTACAAGTGAATCAGTCGGGCTACCCAAGGACCGTTACAAACGTATCTATATGTAACGATCTATAGGTAATTCTACTGTTGAAGAACCAGACGGAAGCGTGCCCAAGACACTGGATGCATTACCACGCTGAATAGCTATGCTAATACGCTGGCTTAAATAAGTGCCAGCTCTTGGGTCACGTGTCATCCTAATCAAAAGCCCCGGAAGATTTTTTGAAAACTCGAGCACCGCGTCCCCACAGTACCAAGATCCAAAAAGGCTGAAATAAGTAGCACTGTCGAGATCACTAAATATTTTTTACTTACCTATTATTTAAGAAAATATTCTTCATTTTAATATTTTTTTTGTACGACGGGGAAACGCTTGGCCTTCATCTCACCTGGTTACAAGTTGAGATAAGGTTGAAGATGGAGGCGCACTTCACCTGGAATCCTCAACAAACTGAGAATCTTATATTTATGTAGGTATTGTAGCTATATTGTATCACTTAAAAGTTTAGCTACGAAAAGTGAATGCCGAAAGGCGTTTCGAGTCGGCTCGAAGCGCTCCCGTTAAGGCATTCAGAATCGCCTTAACTATACCTTGTGCCAGTTTATCTGTCGACACCTCGTAAAACTGTCCCGATATAAAAGTCTTCTGAAAAATTTAAGAGTGTTAAGATCACACCGCGGCCAAACGCTCAATAAGGAAGATTAATGATTTGTATTATGATTTTTATGGTACCTACTAATTGGTTTGACAA
Organism: Venusia cambrica; assembly: GCA_951394065.1. NCBI lineage: Eukaryota > Metazoa > Arthropoda > Insecta > Lepidoptera > Geometridae > Venusia > Venusia cambrica. The sequence goes on from OX596056.1 coordinate 1,803,512, forward strand.
TGTAAACGGCCTTTACGCCGCGTTCTCGCATTTTAATCAGGATACGCTGTAAATAAACATATATATGTAGACTTATGGCCATATTATAGAACAAGAAGAACCAGTCACAATTGCGACAGGCAGGCGCCGGCCCCAGTCAATGAAGTCTGCAATAATAAATAAAAAGCAGAGGGAAACGAGATTATAATAATACTCGAACAATTTATAGGTACGTCATGGACCAACCAACAAACATTTACAACCTCTCGTCGTTTTGTTTTCAAATGACACATCAAAATCTCTAAGCATCTTTTTTCTTGATAAAACTATCTCAGTTATAGGAAAGAATAGGCCTCTGCAAAATTATATCGATCGAATCTTCGTCGAGCCCGTGACTATTTTTGTCGTTTTTGTGTCTACTTCTACGATACTTCGTATTTCGGTGATTGTACTACAGACATTGATTTATTTATAGCCGAGATGCACCAAATTTATTCAGCAAAAGCCAATAATAAAGGGGGTACAAAGAACGTAAAAAGATACACAAGAGAATAAGGGCCATTTCGATGTAAACTGATTTTTTAATTGCTAGAAGATTTCTACAATACGTTTTTTAGCCTATAACTACACAAAACTTATGTAATATGGAATAAGAAGAATACGTTTGCAGGGTGATATCTACACTATCGTTGATATTAATATGTTAAAATGATAATGTAATACGTGTATAATCAAATATACCCATAATGTAATATGGGTATAATCACCGCAGAGTTTGCGGCTAGCACTGCTGTTTATTGTAAGAATATAGAAAGACGCGGAGCATGCAAAACGTTCAATTGTACATTGACTGTACATGTAAAACATTATACTCTTTTTTTTTCTCGTAAATACATACTTATTTTACAATATTACATATATAAATATATTTAATCTTCACACACATTTTTGTCCTGGGTGGGAACTGAGAATCCAACACACAACTTATAACACAAAAGGCAGAGCTACTAACTGAGCTGTAAGGCAAGATGTTAAAAATAATAGTTCAATATTATAATGCAACAATTACAAGTAATTACGTTGAGTCACTCATTTACATTTATTTATATAAAAAGTGCCAATGAATTATGGACGACCACCGTAGCGAAGACGAAGTTAAGGCGATGCCGACTGCAGCTTGTGCAGGAAGGCGCTGTGTCGACTTAATGTCGACAGCCTTGTATTCCACATGCATTCTGCAAATCGAGGACGATGGCATACCATTGCGTAAAATACAACAAATACTCATTGTCCGAATAATTCCCACGAAAGCGTTTCGATTTTTTTATCCAAAACTCAAAATCCTCGAGTTGATGAACTGAATGCTAATTATACAGAAATATTACAATTTGGCAATGTAGACACATTATTTTTTACTGTACGACGGGGAAGCGCAGCCTTCATCACTCATGGTGTCAAGTTATGATAAGGCCAAAGTTGGAAGCTCACTTATCCTGGAATCTACAATAGACTGAGGAACTGGCTATTAACATCTAATGTCGGAACATAACAATTATAATTGTTGCATGCAGCCAGGCGGACTTAATACAAGCACAAACTTGTACCCCTGGGGATCGAACCGAGGCCTCTGTATCTGATACCACTGGGTGAACCACTAGCTCACCGAGGACGCCATAGAATGAGGCCACATATCGCCTGATAGTGGTTCCGCTGTCCCTTTGGGTATACGGATCCCTAAAAAAGTAGTTTGAAATGTAAGTAGACATTGATACATTAATTTAAGCTAAGTTTATACATGCGCGGTGGAATATAGATATAATTTTATCAATTGCGGGAGCCCCATCGATGACATATTAAGGGTTTCCGTACAAACTGAATCTACAAGTTTATTGAATTTATTAGGCATTTGTCATAAAAAGCCAGACGCTATAATTCAAGAACGACACTGTGGGAATATCATGTATGATAAGGTTTCTCTACTTACTACGGTAACATGATATTATATTACGGTATATATAATATGCGTACATTTTTTAATTCAATTATTATGATGTGATGATGTGCATATAATGTGAATTTTGTGAGGTTGTTAACAGCCTAAAAGAACGAAATAAACTAAAGAACTAGTGCGAATAATGTATTATCTGTCACAACTATTTATTTATTAGGGAGGGTAGTAGGTATGATACCCACCCACCGGTACAACAGTGGATGGCCTGTGGTAGACTGGGCATGGAATAGGGTCTATATAACCTACCTGAAGTGGTATGGTTCATCATCATCATCAGCCAGTTTTAATCCATCATTTCCCACCAAAAACCATAATAATATATATATATAATAAATATATAATAATGATTATAGGCTTTCCTCAATCGACGCCACAAATAGCGACCTGAGCCACCATTCATCGACTCACCAGAACCGCCAAAATTTCGTCGGTCCATCGAGTGTGAGATCCAGTGATTTCACCCACTTATGTGCCACGCTGAATGGTTTTGAGCCAGTTTCATCCAGGTGAAGTTTGCCTTGCTCCATCTATCATCCTTCCTTCTCGCCAGGTGTATTGTTATGATGGAAATGAGTGCACCTGGCTAGCTACCACCATCTTACCTAATTCTGTCGCCATAACAACAATTCTTAAATTGTTGCGTTCCGGCATTCAGAGGTAAGATAGCCAGTTCTTCAGACCGTTGAGGATTCCGGGTGAAGTGCGCTTCCACCTTCGGCCTTATCATAACATGAAAAGTCAGGTGAGATGAAGGATAAGCGCCTTCCCGACAACAATAAAAAAAAACTATAGGCAAAGAACATTAATAATGAATAGGTAGGTACTTCAGTCATACGCACGTTAGTTTGTGTAACCTGAGAAATCCAGTATAGAATAATAATACTACCTATATATAGGTTATGAGAATACCTTCGGTTGCGGTAGCCTCAGACGGCTCGTCGCTAGTTATCCAAACCGATTCATTGGAATAAAACGATCAGAACGGATAATGATTTCAAATTATTCATAAAAAGTGAGACAGAGTTCCTACCACGTAATTATTTTGTACATTACAAGACATTGATTACACAAAGTAGAAGTTGAAGAGTAGAAGCCCCTTGTGAAAGGGCTTGTCCGGGGAAGTACTACCACGAAACCTATTTCGGCCGCCAAGCAGCATTGCTATGTTCCGGAAGGGTATGGTTGCTGGTGAAATTACGGGCACGCGTGGCTTAACACCATTATGCCTCAATTTGAAGGGCGCAATGCAGTGCGGCGTAGGCTATGTTCTTTGTGGATGTGACGAAGGCAGTTAGGCTATGCAAAAGATTTTATTTTATTTTATTTTATTTATTTATTTAATATTTACATTGCCATTACAGTATAAAACCAAGGCGACAAGGAAATAGAACAAACAATTACACAAAACAAGCTAAAAACATGAACCATAACAATCAATAATAATTGGTCTTACTTAAAAATAACAAAAGAGTTTCTGTGAATTTCGTCAACGTAATATTGAAAATATCAATATCTTCGGCTGTGTGAAGACAGTTAATTGTACGAAGGGCCGCGTGAACGGGGACTCACCCAGGAGGTTAGTTTTCGCCCTCGGGATAGCAAGTAGCCTAGGTCGTCTGCGTGCGTATACATACTTATCAGGTACGTATAATCCTATGCTCATCAATACCTGCGGGTTGTGTATTATGCCTCTAAGTAGACGGAAAATGTATGTTATTAACATCATTTCCCGTCTTATTTGAAGTTTGTCGTAACCTACCATGCCAAGAACAAATAGTGTCGGGTACATTAATGGGAAAAAGGGGTAAACTCCATATAACTTTAAGTACAGGAACCTTATGAATTTGTTCTGCATTTTTTCCACCATATTATTGTATTTTTTCTCGTGAGGACTCCATATCATGGCTCCACACTCTAATAGATATAAAGATAGCACTTAACACTTAACAAGAAGCACTTAACATCACGTGGGCTACTTGCTTGTTCCGTGTCCAAGTGGTCAAAGTCAAAGTCAAAATTTCATTAAGTCATTAAGATTTTTAAGATCATTTTGAAACGTCAATGGTATTAAAAAAACAGCGCCATCTAGCCCTAAAGTACTATTAGTTGTATCTCTGAGTTAAGTTGGAAAATCCGGCATTGTATACTTAAATAGCATTTTTTTGGTAAATACATACCTATGATATGACAATACAACACCCAAACACAGGACAAACATCTATATTCATTACACAAATGTTTGTACTGGGTGCGAATCGAACCCACAACTGCGCAGAAGGCAGAGCTACAACCAACTGAGCTATATGAGTCTTGTTATCATCATTCGTTCTCCTCCAACGGATGTCAGCTCATCACTAATTCATTTCTTGTCTATATCATCCCTCGCACAATCCATCATAATTAAATTGAACACTCTTCTCGATAGATGGTTTCCATCTCTCCTCATTACCATAGACAATGGTCTCAGCATGGTAACCTATTACTTCTCAACTTACTCACTGGCGCCACTTGCACGCTTTCTCAATATACTCATTCTTACATTATCCATTCTCATTTCTCCACACATCCATCTCAACATTATCATCTTTCATCGTCACTATGTAGCCGAACACAGATCCAAACAAATTTTAAACATCATCAAAATTTAAAATCATTGTCATATACGATTAAATCCAATAAAAGTGATGAAACTTATGGGTAACAAAATAATTATGAAAATACAGAAGCAAAAACAAAAGACGGAAAGACATTACAAAACAATTTGCATAGCTTTAGCATAATCACGCGAATTATCGAATCAAAGCTTAGAAGTAATTCTTATTATCAGATAGACACCTGTCGGTGACACCCGATACACCTCGTTTTACATAAGTAGGTAATATTGCCTTGCCGCAGATCAAACACCTGAGGCCCTCAGCCTGACGCAAATCTCTTAAGCCAAGGTTTCTACGAACATACGTCATTGTGGCGAATGCGAAGTGAAAGATTTTGTTTGTTCAATATATATTCAATTCATGGTATAAGTATTACTTATAGATACTTACACCCTTGCACCATCTCATATGTTACCTGAAATGAAATAAATGTTATTATTATATTTTGCCTGGGAAATCGGTTAGGGTGGTGGTGGCTGATTCGGCCGAGAACTTACAAAAGGCGCAAATATAGTCTCGACACCTAATTTATTCGAGCCTCTTGGCGAGACTTTGAGAACGGTGCCCTCCGAGTTTTTTTTAATCTAGCGCGGTTTTTGATCGAGGCGTCCCAAGGTCTGGCTCTTAGGCCAGTGAATTAGCGTAGCTATTCAGCGTGACAATGCAGCCAGTGTCTTGGGCACGATTACTTAGAACTTGTATTGCCATAATCACCACTCTTGGCAGGTGGTTTGGTGATCGCAGTAAATGTACCGCAGCACCCAAAACTCGCAGCCAGCTTCTTTTTCTCAACCCAAATGTGTCATTATAACATTTGTAAGTTTTGTGACCATACAGTCACTTGAAATTCAAAAAATATATATACAAATTGTATTGATTTGCTTTTGAAGTGTTTTGATAAAAAAAACAGCAAGCGAGACAAAGTTGACTGAGTTACCTACGAGGCTATTTCCCTTTGATGCAGAATCGGTATCAGCATCGACTGAATCATGTAAGAGTAAGTGCCTGACTCCACTCACAAACATCCCGATTCTACGACGTTTATTTTGAAGCTAAGCAAAATAATTGAATGACTAATAGAACGCGAGTAGACTCACTCTAAAACAATTCACTACAAAACCACTATTTCAGAATACAACAAGCAAACGTTTGATACCTACTTCGATAAATAGCGTCACTAAGATCGCGTAGTGAAGAGGCGGTACGGTAAGCAATCTTCTGATGTGTGGGCTTCGAACAGAATTATAATGTTAGTAAACAGTAACTTATCTCTCTTTTTAATTTGAGAACCACCCAAATACTATTACAGTTTTTTTTTTGTTACTTGAAACATTTGAAGTGCTGTGGTTATCTTGTGACACACTAAGCTGAATAAAAAACATAGCCTTATTTAGTCTGCCTCGGACATCAGTTAGGGGTGGTGCGGCGGCTGATTCGGCCGCGGATCACAAAAGGCGCAAATATTTTGGTCTCGACAGAGCTTACCTATTTGAGCCCTCGGGTCCGGGAGGAGGCGGTGCCCTCCGGGTTTTCAAAAATCTTGCGGGACTTTTGATTGAGGCGACACGTGACCCAAGTACTGGCTCTTATTTAGGCCAGAGAATAAGCATAGCTATTCAGTGTGGCAATGCAGCCAGTGTCTTAGGCACGCTTCCGTCTGGTAACAGTTGAGTTACCTGTAGGCTGTTTGTAACGGTCCTTAGGTAATCTGACTGATTCCTTTAAGATAAGATAATTTATTTTCGTATCTACAAGCGTCTTAGATCAAACATAGAATTCTCATAGGCTTATGACTAAGTAAACATTCCACACAGAAAACATAGGTACCCTAACTAGGATAAATCTGTGCGATGGAATACCCATACCTTCCGCCGAACTAAGCGTTACTATCTCACCTAAGTCTGTCGCCATAACATTAATTCTTTTTTTTTGTGCTTCGGCATTTACAGGTAAAACAGCAGTTTATGAGTCTGTTGAGGATTCCGGGTGAAGTGTGGTTCCACCTTCGACCGTATCATAAGTTGACACGTGAGATGAAGGCCAAGCACTTACCTGCATAATAAAAAGGATATATACTTTTGAAAAAGTACAATACAGCCTCATTTGTAAAATGCACTTCTGTTGACTGCGCAGAAAATAATTTTATTAATTTAAATCAATATATGCTTTGCAATTATAATAACCTTCTAAAGTTTTTTTTGTGTACTAGACATTGTATATTCAGTAGATTTGACTATCAAACTATAAATAAGTATGTGACTAAGCGAAGCCAAGTAAGCATCTAAACTAATTTATTAGAGAAAACAGAACAAAGCAACGTCAAAGTCGCCATAAATTACGGCCCGAGACATTGCAGAGCCATGTTTGAGAAATAGATACCAATCACCTAATTAAACAGATCATAATCCTGTCTATCTTTGGATAAGATATGTCCACAGTTGGAGAGAAAGTGTAAACTAGTCGGCGTGTCTGCGAACGAACGTCAAAATATCCTGCTTAAGGCTAATTCAGACCTAACAATTTATGTGCTGCCCACGCGCGCTGAAATATGGCGCACGCCTCTTTCAACCCTTTTGTGTAGAGGATTTATTGAAGCGACTTGCGCACGCTTCAATGAGCAGTTCGACAGGCAGCTTGAAATGGACAAGCATGATCTGTGCCACTATGAGGAGCGCAGCAGACATGATGCGTCGCTCACACCACGCTTCAATGACCACAAATTGTAGGTACTACATAGAAACCGACACACTTATTGGCTTTTTATCTTATGACATAAAAAAAGGAGAGCTATCTATAATTGTAGAGTCACTTGCATGAAAAACTTAAGATGAGTTTTCAAGGGAAACTTCTGGTGAGAGCGCTATCGAGCTGTCGAGGTCACACTAAAATGAATTAACCGTCTCATTATTATTCAGGTTGACGGACCGTAATTATAAATTATCAATTACTGGTCTTAGTTGATTTACGATTAAACTTAATTTTAGAATTGGCATTTCGGTGCTCACGTTTAATGTTTATTTAAACGGATACGGAGTCGGTAGTTTTATTATGTTGAAGGTGCAATAAAGTATACAGGATATTGGTACAGATGCCGTATTTAGACATCCATCTACGTATGCAAATTTGTCCGCCGCACGCCGTGCGCATGCAAGTTATAATCAAAATAAACACCGGGTCATATCGGGTACAAATTCCATAAACAGATGGCGAAAGAAGCGAAAGACGGGCGTCGTGAATACTTCATTTCCCTGGCGAAGCATCCCTGGACACGCGCCAATGTTTCCGAGAAAACGAAAGGAAGGTTACGCGATGTCTCGCCACACTCTAAATGCCTAAATCATGTCACTTACAATATTTTCATAAAACCAAAACATCAACATAGGAAAGAGTTAAAGGTGTTAAGTCCACGGTGCCAGCTCCCGCCGTGTAACAATTGAGAGTGGTGAGGTGGCGAGGACGAGATATTTCTTGGCACGCTGAAAGATACATTAAAAAAATAGCACTGTTGAATTATTCCAGTGTCAATCATGGTCAGCAGATTTAGATGCTGTAAATATCACATGTTTGAAAGTAATTGAACATACTACAAATACAGGGTATAGTCTCTGGTGTCAGATTCAGAGGTCCTGGTTTCAATCTCCAGTGGGAATACAATATGTGCTTGGTTAGGTTGGCGGGAGGACTTTGTTTAAGTCCGCCTGGCTAGCTACCACCATCTTACTTATTTCTGTCAACATAACAACAATTCTAAAAGTGTTGTGTTCCGGCGTTCAGAGGTAAAAAGACAGTTCCTCAGACCGTGGAGAATTTCGGGTGAAGTGCGCTTCCACCTTCGGGATTATCACGCCTAGAGATCAAGATGTCCATGATCTATTGAAACGATACATGTCTGATGATACATGCTAATGTAACATGTAACATGTAGTAACATGACATCGTGCATTGCTTATTCCAGAGACGTTTGGCATGTAATAATATCAAGTGAATTATATCAGGGTGTAGGAGTAGATGCCAGACGAATAACAATACTAGTTAATGCATGACACTACAACAATGATTGCTGCATCCTGAATGTGAGGCGTAGGCGCCGGCACCCTCCTTCCTTATTATGGCTCTGGGTGCGTCGGTATTGATCACGATCATAATCCCATTGTCAGGGGCTTAACCTTTGCCAGCTGGATCCGCCGGATTGGGCCGGATCGGATGACGGCGAGTATGATTTAAAAATAAAATAGGAATGAGCTAGTCATCGAGAAAGGGTTATTACATTTCCATATTTCAACGATCAAACACGCATGGTATCTTACCACCGTCGGATAGGATATTTATGTTTATGTGAGGGTATTTTGAACCCGCTGTAATTTGCACTTGGTGGCTAGCAAAGCATGACATTGAATTAAATGAGAATGAAATGATTGTAAAAACTGCACAATATGCAACAAAGTTTCAACCGAATGGAGATTTTATGTTGCATGAATGTCCGTTGTTGTGACGTTACTTAGTTTTATTTTTTGTAAATACAAATACGTACGTGCTACAACACCCAATCACAGAACAAACATCTATAGTCATCACACAAATGTTTTCCTGGTAGGAATCGAACCCACAACCTACAACGCAGAAGGCAGAGTTACTACAAACTGAGCTATGAGGCTTATTAATTCTGTCCATATATACGGATTGTATTTTTCAAATAATCTCGATTAAACTTGGTATTCAATTAGTTTGCTTTTTTTGTCATCGGCAATTTATGATTGAAAGAGTATTTTCCCCAAAAATAAGATTTTACCGGCGCCGTTTGCCGGCCGATTTTGATATTGTTAGGCAGAAACATTAAGTACTCAATTCTAGTAAAGAATATTGATTTTGAGCAAAAAAGTCGAGGTCGAGAGGTTTACTGTTCGCAGAACTACTAGTGTAGTACGAAGGCGGCTAATTCAAGAGAAACATAAGCATGTTGTATTGTGTGGTTATCGCGGCATAGTTCCGGTTACGGGACGGCAACCGGAATACCTCGTAACTGGGAACACAAAAATCCGTAGTGAAATCTATGAAAGAATCGAAAGTATTGTTTTTTTTTTATACGTCTAGGAAACGGGACAAGCAAGTAGTCCACCTAATATTAAGTGCATATCTTGCCTATAATAATGCCTTACTGCGTTGTTCACATCCACAAAGAACAAAGCTTATACGGCACTGCATTGCGCCCATCAACATGAGGCATAAAGGTGGTAAGCCTCGCCTGCCCGTAATTTCACCGGCAACTATACCTTCAAACCGGAACACAGCAATGCTGCTTGGCGGTTGAAATAGTTATGGTGGTAGTACTTACCCGGACGAGCCCTTTCACAAGCGACTTTATTACTCTTCAAAAATATTTAAATTTTTTTTTTGTTTCAAAATTACTTCAAAACAATTAATCTATTTTGATGGCCTATTTTATCCATCCCCCCCAGGCTATCCCTTCTGGCTTACTGTGTGAGGTTAATTAAATAGTAACAGAGATAACAGAGTCGCCTGTTAAAGCGGGCCAACTTATCGACTGGGGTCGATAAGTCTGATATGATCTCTCCCAGTGTTGATTCTGCCAACGGTGCCATTTTTAGACCATCATGTTTGTCTCTGAACTCCAAATTGATCTTGATGAATTGTTGCAATCGCTACGGGATGACGGGAACTAAGTCCTAGGCGGTTCACTAGTGGAATGGAAAATGAATAAACATGAATAAATGGAAATTTAAACAAATAATGTTACAATTTCCAAGAAAATTGTGCCGTATCGCAACTATCGCTATTATCTGGATTTTCTATAACTAGATCGCTATCAGATAGTAGAACTACTTATGTGAATAACGAAAATTTGCGGAAAACTTTGAACTATGAATACATAGAATTTCAACTTATCTTACATACAGTAAAATCGTCAGAAAGTAGTCTGACTGACTGACAACTAACTGAATAATTCTCGAAAACACGGAAAGTTTTCAGATCTGAAGCTTCACTTTTTGTCGCATTCGACTGTGAATCCGATAGATCAACGCTATTCTCAAGCGAAATGAAAATCTTCCGTAAAATTCTCGAATACTGTTGATTTTTAATGAATAAGTAAAGAATAGTGCTTCCGGTATCTCCATCAGAAGCTTCCGAATTAAAGCCGAAAGTTTCCGTTTGAGGATACAGAAGTTCGGAGACTTGAAATTTTCACGGTAGGGTTTCTTATTGTTGTGTAGTCGTATAACATAAATAGCTGGTTCAAAAAGTGGATGAAGGGTGAAGTCCCCGACGCTCACAATATATCTAGTACCTACTCGTCCATAATATTTAATCAGTTTTATTATCTGCTTAACATTTATTTCTCGATTCTTCGAGGAACAATGATGCTAAAGAACTCTCTGGATGGTCTCAGCAAGGTCAAATTAAAATCCTTGCATTCATAAGACAAAACTGTCTGCATGCTTATATGAGTTGCGACACAACATTCAGCTTAAAGGTACCTTTGCGTTATGTACGCGTAATATGGATTTTAAATTGGTAAATTGTAGCTTCAAAACGACAGAATTAGGTAAGATGGTGGTAGCTAGCCAGGCGGACTTTAACAAAGCCCTTCCACCAACCAAACCAAGCACAATATATTGTACTCCCCCGACTAGTGGTGTCTAGTCCCCGTCTAGTCGTGTTAATAAGGTTAGTGAAGATGATCATGATGATGATTATTTAAAAATAACAGATAATCAACTTTTCCCCTTCGAGGATTCACCTCTGATCACTACTCAGAGCGTGCATGTAATGGCGTTTTTATATATTTAAAATTAATTATTGAGATATTCCATATGGGTTCCTTATCTGACTGAATCTTTTTGAGGCAAGTGTGCATAGTTAGGGAACCAATACGGAAAATCTATACATACAATGAATTCAAAAACATTGTTGTTTGTTACGTTAAATATGTCCAGCCCCCTCAGCACGGGAGGGGATAAAAAATGTGTCCTCTGTTTTTATCCACCATCGGGAGACAAAATTCTCTCGAAGGTGGATAAAAACAGAGGACAAAAATTTTATCCCCGCCCCGTGCTGAGGGGGCTGACGGTGATTCTCCAGATGATTTCTCTGTCCTATATCTGGCGGGAATGATTCCGGCAGTTCGTGCATACTCACCATTCTCCCGATGGTGTGATGTGATGATGTTAGATATTAATTGTAGTGGCGGATTACACTTTTTTAAATCCACGATTTGGTTTTAGCTACATTTCACCAAAACTGCCTCACGCATATCTGACTCTGAGGATCCTTAACATAACTATTTGTGAAATTGTATTTATAGACGAGGCTCACGAGCTCGGTATGTAAATGCAACTTGTTAACTTGTGTGAACTCAGCTGTTAACTTATAAATCTGTGTAGGCATTTTGTTCGGATTACTGCAAACCTGACACTCCGTAAATAGCCAGGTTGTTTATTCACTTTTGGACGTCAATATCGTACCTTTTATCCATTTAGTTTATTATGTTGTTGCATGACTTAACTACATAGATCGCACTTCGCTAATGTATCTAACAGGAACGTATTCAACCTTATTACCTGACGTATACCATAGTCAATTTGTAGATTATGTAAGCATCTACATGAGGTGTTTCGTGTATTGAAATGTTTATTATGTACTCAGTACTGGACAATTTCCGAAAAATGATTTTTAGATGTGTGAATTGTTAAGTAAAATCTTTACACATATGGATTAAAAAAGTAGGTACTTAACGTAAAAATAGTAGTAAATAAAGTACAGACAGCTAAAACCAGTCAATTGCGATGCGAACTCGCACATATATACCCTTATTTATGATTGTAGCTTTAATGTGTACAAACGTATTTATTTTTTCCTCTTCATCCTAGCTATTATATCTTGAGGTCTTTGATTTGCCAGAAAAAATATTTCACTTTGAAAATAACTAGAGTACATTTTTTTTGTTACAGAATGTCTGTTCGGCAAACAACCGATGGAGCTGGGATCCAAGTGGTTCGCAGACCTCGGTCCACCATTCGGCGTCATGTACTGCATCAAATGTGAGTGTGTAGCGGTACGTATACAATTTTCAAATATACTCACCCAACACGATCTAACATAATCTTGGAAGTATTCAATTTTTTATTCTTTTTATGAATGATGGGTTAGCTTTTAAATTCTTGGCTTAACTAGCTCTAAGCCAGATCAAAGATAAGGTCTACGATAGAGCTAGCTGTCTTTCCCGCGCTCCGACAGGCTACGTCGAACCATTTGTCGCTAGGCTTGGTCGCTTGCCTGATTGCCCTTTACCAGTTAGACAGTGCTGCCCGGGAACCACCTGGATGCAGATCACACCTACCCCAACACTGAACTGTTTGGTTCAACATTGGTCATAACATCGATAATCGAGCATCATTTAGGAAAGTTGGCAGTATCCCACATCTTCTGATATTTTTTTCTTGCTATAGGTGCAGAAAAAGCGACGTGTGGTGGCCAAAGTGCACTGTCGCAACATCAAGAATGAGTGCCCGGAACCATCCTGTGACACCCCGGTCCTGTTGCCAGGAAGGTGCTGCAAGACTTGCCCTGGAGACATAAACTGTAAGTACTCATATATCTCCCTTTATTTGTATTACTAGCACATCTGTTGCCTCGGTCTGTGAAAATGTAATTTATAGAAAGATCAAAGTAAGGTGACCGGCGTCTGGCAGAATAGTGGAGTAATGATGGTGTTGAGTAACATGTAATATGGGGGAAATCATACATTTTAGTGCTGCTCTATGATATAAACTATCGTCATTTTCTTTAATTTCTTATCGTTTGTTTAAATATTAAATTCAACTTTTCTCCATCAGTACATTCGTAATCACAAGGTGGATAGGAAGGCATGGGTGTTATGGTATTTTAACCTCATCTTCAGATTACCAACAACATTTTTTTGTACTTATATTTTATCTCACTTGGTTTCAAATTATGATAAGGCCGAAGGTGGAAGCGCTCTTCGCCCAAAATCCTCTACAGTCTGAGGAACTGGCTATCTTACCTATAAATGCCGGAATTCCACTTTTTTTTATTTGCTGTCATGGCGTCAGAATTAGGTAAGATGATGGCAGCTAGCCAGGCAGTCCTACCTTCCAAACCAAGCACAATATTGTACTTCTGGGAATCGAGCCCGGGAGCTCTGGATCTGACACCGATGGACGAACCACTAGAACACAAAGGGTGTTAATAATCTTACCCCTCATGTATCACCCTCATCGGTTCAGTACATTTGATGTAGCTCTTATTCCTCTAGGCTTGTCAAGGCTCAAGTTCAGATCAAGGACCGTATTATCTACGACGGAGCTTTTTCTCAGAAAGCACTGGCTCGCTCGGGTACCGATGGAACTTGGCAAAACGTTTGGCGTGACCTCGGCAAGAGGGTGCAAGTGACAAGTGGCTCTTGCCAGGCCATTGCCTTAGCCCTTTACCACCCAAGCCAGGTGGACCTGCGCAGGTCTTACCACCAGTGTTCACATCGACATGACGTGACTTATGATGTAATGTATTGTTACAAGATAGGCAAGGATAAGAATCACTTTCTTGTTCCGTCGTAATGACTATGATTATTATGTACTCTCCTTTACGATTAGTGATTGATAAGATAAGGTATACTTAGATTGTAACAACTTCTGAGACAATTTAATGTCTTATTCGACTTAATTAAAGTTTTTTGCTTTGTCCACTCCTTCTTGTAAAGTTGAAGTGAACCTGTCGAGAAGTAGCCGAAGGACGAGAGACGGAGCTCATTTACGAGGTTCTTGACTTTCTCCTTGTGTGCTGGTCGCGATTCCGAACATGCGGTTGATGTGACGTTTCAAAATCATCTAAAAGAATTAATACATTTTGACTTTGACATTTGACTTATGGTCGCTAGCCAGGTGAAGCTGTAGAGGTGGTCCTGCCACCAGAGTTGTGAAAGCCAGTGATTCCATGACCCGGAGTAGACCTCTAAAAGATGTAAATCACACCAAAATCTGCCAAATCTTACTCTCTTCTGTTCGCTCAGTACATATCTAATAAGGGATCCTAAATTGTAGCATATAGATAACGTGAAGGACTGCCATCTTGTTTCTGGATTAATTGTGCACACACGTATGGTATATATATTAGCAACTGAATAAAGGAATTGGAACATTGGCAACTGACAATTACCAATCAACTGAAAGAGCGTTCATACAAAGGAATTTTAATTGCCAACAATCAATCTAAATGATGAGTTGAGCAGTTTGTGCGACGACTGTGTATACTCGATCTGCAGGTCCTATTGTTACTTATGATACTGTATAAATACTAAGATACCACGAAATATTGATAAAATGAGACTAGGTAGTCTCATTATATCAATATTTCGTAACACAGGTGTGTTACTAATACCGCAGTGCGAGATAATTGCTAAGATAATGTAATGAAAGACAATAAATTCCCCTTCGTTCCTTAAATTCAAATAGGAAATAATATATCGAGCGATCCAAAAGTAATTTTGAAACTTAAATGATGATTCTGTAATACCGACTTGAATGGTTATGCGAAAATTTATTAGTTTTATTTTCTAGGAAAACCAACAGCACGTACAATATAAATAAAAAACAGAAATAATAACGTTAGGCAAATAGGAGGTTTTCACGTATAAAAAGCAATATAGATTACATAAAAAAGTGTGAACAAATCAGTATATCTACAATGAAAGAAGAGTAGATGACAGTTAGAGAATAAAAAGAATACAGGAAACAACAAACAAGCATTCATCATGGGCCACTAAAGAGACTGTATACTAAAAAAAAACATATTAAGCTTGTTGTTGTTTTTATCAGCGGGCTGTCTAATGAACCATTAATAGGCAGACTGTCTGGAATCGCCTGTAAAGTCTGTGGTGTAGTGGTTCGCCAACCGGCATCAGACCAAAAGGTCACGGGTTCGATCCCCAGGGGGTAATTCCAGTTCAAATTTGTGCCCGGCTAGCTAGCACCATCATACCTTAGTCAGTCGTAAGTAAGAACAATTCTAAATTGTTGTGTTCCGGCATTTAGAGGTATGGAAGCCAGATCCTCAGTTTGTTGAGGATTCTACGTGAAGTGCGCTTCCACCTTCGGCCTTATCATAACATGAAAATCAGGTGAGATGAAGGCCAAGCGCTTCCCCGTCGAACAAAAAATAAAAAATAACACTAATACTTAGACTTAGATACTTACTAGAATAAATAAACGAGATTATTGTCTGGGTTTAAACCTATAGGTGTGAATGTCCCGCACTTGGCCGGCTTCTTTAGTAGAAAGATTGTAAAACACTATATTATACTAAGTTATGGCGTTAAAAGGCTCATAACCATGACCTGCAATACCGATCAGTCGGAATATCTACGACAAAAATACACATAAAATAGAAATAATTATAGTTTACATTTCACTTTCATAATGAATTAAGTACCAAATAAGATTACTTACAAAGGAACTTTTAATACGCTGTGTGCATTTTACTTAACATATGATCGTATTTTACCCCATTTACTAATTAATAATGTTACTTTTAAACAGCACTCTTGAAACTGATGTCATGTCTTTTTTGGTTTGATATTTGATACTCGATTCGGTTGTTCTGAAGTAGCTAATTAACTTTTAACGCTAATAGGATATCACGAGACTTTTATTAATTTATCTAATAAGTAATCGATGATTTATAAATATTGATATTGATGTGATATCGGTTACATTGGACTAGGAGCTGAGCTGGTTCATGAGTCACGTTCGTGGCCATCTGTCGCGTAGATCGTGAGGAAATAAGGTGGTTTTTGTTATATTTTATGACCACCATTACTAATATTTGATTATAAATATGTACATATGTGAAATATGATACAAGCAATACCATTTTTTTTTTACATAGATATATATTAAAGGTCGTCTAAGTCGTGACCTACGGATCCGAGAACTGGTCGCTGACTTTAGGCCTCTAGTATAAGTTTAAAGTCGCCCAAGGAGCTACGGAGAGAGCTATGCTTATAGTTCAACTACGTAATAATAAGAACCAAAGCTGACATAGCTTTCAGAACTGCTAAGCTAAAGTGACAGTGGCCAGGCTACATAGCTCGTAAAACCGACAATCGTTGGAGAGTAAAGGTGGCATGGCGACCACGAAGTGTGGGAAGGATGGGCCGACGATATTGTGACGGTCACGGGGAGTCGAGTGATGAAGTGATGATGATGAAGATGAAGTGAACATTTGTGGCGTCGTCGGTGGAGATGCCTATGTTCAGCAGTGGACGTGTGTGGACTTAAATGATGAGAATGCTTTGTTAACATTGGTATTATTAAATTATTCAGGGTTGTTGGGATCTACCTCCTAGAAGTCTACCCCAGGCAACGGATCGTCGACCTTTAGTAAACGGTTAGGCTGAATAATCTTATCGTTCGTGGTACATCCCACCTTCCTACCAGATCCGGAGACAAGTGTCTTTTTTTATCGCTATCTTCTGGTAAAGCTCCCTTTATCTTAGACCACATCCTCTCCCCAGTAATAATGCCAAACAAGCCTCAAAGTCAAGAGAAACCTGTAGAGATGTCACAGACATCGGTATCGTTGTTGAGAAATGCGCAGGCGCCCTTTGATCGCCACCGGTCATCATTACGTTACATATCTTTGTATTTTTTGTGAAAACAGTAAAGTGCCGACAGCGTGAGGTAATTGCGGCTCGTCAGAAAGTATGCGAATACGCTGTGACAGGATCTGGCGATGACAAATGATGGCGCAGAGGCTGGGTCATCAATAAACATTAGCAATAGGTGCCTTCGAAGCTTTGGTGCAGCGCTTCCTCCCAATGATCTGCATGCATCTTGCTGATGAAGTTAGTCGCGTTATAGGTATATTATAATATTATATTTATTTGTACTTTATTGCACACACAATTATGTAAGCATAAGAAAAAGTATGGCACCAACTCTTTCAGAGTTGGTGCCATACTAATATAAAAAACATAAAGAGAAACAAGATTAAATAGACTACATCATGTTATACATAATAATTATACCGTTAATATAATAGATACAAACCTTATTAAACATACATATTATTTATTCATAGACATACATTCATATTCTTACCATCATCTATATGGAGAGGTAGTGCCTTTTGACTTTGCAGATTTTAGAACAGATGTTGTGGTAAAGTGACAATACCAATAATTCTATCAAACATTAATTTCACACAGTGCCATCTACCACCAAACTAAGCAATGCTTATACAATAGGAGCTTTAGAGTATGGATAGAATACTTTTTTTTAATACAGACATGTTTGTCCCGGGTAGAAATTGAAACACTTTTCAAGCCTTACATTATCTTTTTGCCAGTCGTACGCAAATATGGCGACCGTGATGTCGTAGGCTGGTGTTTGTATGTCACCGACGACGGAGCGTCTGCCTCCGCCGCCTGTCCTCTCCCCAGGAGTATATCGAGAGCATTACAATGGAATTACTCAGATGCACCGGGAGGTGATGCAGAAATGGCACGCGGGAGCCCCCCGACCCTCCGCTCTGCTGCAAATAACTGCTGGTGGTTACTATTCCGGGCGCGGGCGTCGACCTGCCGCCACGACGCCGTCTGCTCGCCTTTTTAGCGAACTTCGGAGCACACGCATATTTTTTGCGAAAACATAATATGTAGGTATGTTATATACTGATGTCAACGTACGCACATTTACTACATTTAATATGACGCTTTCTAAAACTGTCTCGACATTCTACGATACATTTCGAGGCTGATATTAAACCAACATCAAAGACCAACAAGTGATACATTTTAAAAGACAGGCTTTACTCACGCGTATTTTTTTGGAGACTTGAACAGTTTCAGTTTAACAGGATGATGGTTCATCTGTTGAAAAGAAACTGTTGGTGCTTACGTCAACGTGAGAAAAGCCGTGTAAGTGTTAAGATCAATTCGCAAAACATAATGACATATTATACACATAAAGTGGCAAACTCATAGCTCAGATGGTAGTAACTTTGCCTTCTGCGCTGTAGGCTGTGGGTTCGATTCCCAGGACAAAAAATTGTGTGATGAACGTTTTTTATGTGTTTGAGTGTTGAATCATATAGTACGTATGTATTTAAGCATGTATTCTATCCGTAATCTAGTCTCCATATTACAAACTATACTTAGTTTGGGGCTAGATGGTGCTGTGTGAAATTAATTTCCTGTTATAATAAAAAAAAGGCAGAAATGGTGGTCACCTTAAAGTGTACCTTATAGTGGCCTTATGGAAGCTTGGAACACCTATCTCCTCAGGTTATTTATGTTGTGAGAGGAAAGGTTTTCCACGTTGAGATGAGCACTGAAAAAACCGTCGCTATCGCTGTGACGATCCCACGCCGTGCCACAGCAATTTTAGTACAAATAAAACCGGCCAAGTGCTACGCAGACCGAGGGTTTCGACCCACATTCTAAGACAAAACGTCACATTTCTTGTATGAGACCCCTTTCCACTCTTTGAAAATTTCAACTGTCTATTACGGTTCATGACATTCGTTCGCTGACAGACAGACGGACGAACGGCGGAGGCTTAGTAAAAGGGTCTGGTTGGCACCCTTTAGGTACGATACCCTAAAGTCGAGCATATTCGCTACTTACGGAAGTAAGTGTTGAAGGCCGTCGTCGTGATTTTTACTCGTTTGGTTATATAACTGTAAGAGTTCCTTCCAAGCGTTCCCAGAGTAAAAGAGTAAAATATAATGAATGAATGAACTAATGAATTAATGAACTCATGAATGAATGAAATGCTTTATTGCACACCCAAAAAATGAAATAAAATATCAATTCACTAACAATAAAAAATATGAACAATGAAACTATGTACAGGGGAAGAGGTCGTATTACCATTACATATTACCTGTATTGCCACCCTGAAGCTATATATATTCCCCCATAACTATTCAATTGATATGTTCGTAATTCCTCAGATAAATTTAGTATCGCATATTTTATTAAATCAAATAAAATGTAAAAACCAAGAAAAATAGAGCCTATCGTTTTAGTAGTACCTAAGTAGTAGTAGTAGTTCTCATTATCCCTAGACTAGGGAAATAAAAAAAAATATCATTAATTTCGGCTCTGTTTGTCTTGGTTTTTACATGATTTAATAAAATATGCGATACTAAATTTGTCTGAATAACTAACTGCAAGATTTTTGAAAAAAAAGTACCTAAAATATTTTCAAGTGAATATATTTCAAGAATTTACTTGAAATTGAATGTCGATATTAATAAGGTTTATAACCATTAAAATATAGATATGGCGGAACTGTGAGCCGGCCGTAAAGTCTATCTGAGGCTCGTAACTATAAAATCAAATCTGATTCACAGGTGCCTTTGTAAGAACAGTCTCCGTCAGCCGCTCGCCGTAATAATACAGTTTATCGTGTTTTAATAAATAACCGGCACCATACGGTGTCTTAAAACGGATAATTTTTAATTGAATCTTAGCCAGGTGGTGGGGTAATAAACCGAAAGGATTTCATGCTTGTAGACGCGATAACTTGCAACGCCTGGGCTCCGATTCTACAAGACAATCCGTGCCTTTCGGTATTGCAGTGGCTATGTAGTGAATCATCTAGTGAAGCGATTGGTTTAGTAGAATCGGTACCCTGCTAGTTGGAATTCGGTACCCAAAAGGTGCCAACCGGACCCTTTCCTATGCCTATCCTGTCAATCCGTCCGTCCGTTTGTATTTCAGTATTTTCAGGATGTATCTCATGAGCCGTTATAGGTAGACAGTTGAATTTTTCATAGAATGTATTTCTATCGCTGCTATAACAACAAATAATAAAAATAAAAGTTAAAGGTGGCCATTCATGTTTCATTTCAATCAAATGGCTCTATCGAAAAAGCAGTACGGCCTGATAGTTAAAATAGTTGTGGTTTGTAGTGGTATTAGTCATTACCTTGATGTATATACGTACAAATACTAAAAATCGGTAAAGCGTGAGTCTTAGGCTACATCTTTACTTGATTTTCAAGCCTAAGACGAAGCACGCTTATCTCTTTTCACTCTGAACTTAAGACTCTAAGATTGTACTCGTGCGGAAAATCAGACAAGCGCAAGGAGTTCTATTCCTTGCCAGTACTTATGATAAAGGTAGAGGCAAATCAATGTGTTCGGCACAATTTTTTGTAGCCTGCCGTACGTCTGCTAGTCCGGTGATGGAAAGAGGAAGGAGGGATTAGGTTAAAGATATCGTAAAGGTACTTTTTATTTTTTATTCGTATCGTCACTGAGTTGTCGTGATACCGTGCATTCTGTTATTTATATTTGTGAGAGTGCAAATTATAGATGGTTATGATGAGCATGATAATCTCTCCTGGAATATCACTGGCCGACAATCTCACAACTATCTAGAGGTTTTAGAGATCGTCACTAGTTTTTACGATGTTTGTTTTTAATTTGACTTTGCGTCTAGCACTTTGGTTGTAATTCAAACGTGATTGTAGAGGAAGCTAAATATAATGTTAACTGATATTATAAATGCGAACGTGAGTTTGTTTGTTTTTAAACTACGCGGTTATTGTCGCCTATGGGCGCTCGCAGCACTAGAAGCAATACCGATTCAGTTCTTTATAAATTTAATGTGACTGACGGTCATAATAAAACAAAATTTTTACATCTTAAAAATAATAAAAAATGAACACAATAAAAAAAATTACATCAAAACAAAAAAAAAATAGCTGTATAAACAAACGTTTTACAAAATAATTAACTTAAAATCGCGAAGTCGCGAGCTGAAGCTCGAGTATTACATGAACAAACGCCCTTCCTTGAAAGCACTTATAATCTCGGTAATTTAAAGTTTTAATAATATTTTTCATCCGTTCCAATTGAAAGCTGTAAAAATTGTTTGATGTTGCCATGCATGTGAGTCAAACCAGAAAAAGAGCAGCCGCTTCAAAGTCAAAGTCAAAGTCAAATATTTTTATTCATTAAGAATTTTAGGATCATTTTGAAACATCTAATCTACCGCCTGTTCGGAAATCGCGACCAACACACAAGGAGAAAGGCAAGAACTTCGGGCTGGTTATTTTTTGATGATCCATTTAACATTTAGGTATACAGTGTTCATAATAATTTAATAACATTACCTACATCATAAACCTAAATACTTAATATTATCTTAAAACATTGATTATTACATAACTACCTAATGGGCAGTTTTTTAACATGTAGAAATCACCATTTAACTGTCAACTGGTATAGCAACATCGGGCCACGCGTTCGATGTATTCACTTATTTTGTAGTAGGCTCATTTAATTAAATTATTCTTTATATACAATTTGAATTTACGAGTAGATAGTTTGGTGGCGCTTTGAAGAAGCTTATTATAGAAACGTAAACAGTTTCCTAAGAATGAAAGATTTACTTTTCCTAAACGATACCTAGGTATGTCAAGATTATTGTTATTTCTAGTATTAACACTGTGTACATCACTTCTTTTACCGAACTCATCAATGTTCCTGTGCACCTATGTCTATGTCTGTGGTCCTATGCACGCTCGCATTAGATTTTCATTAATGTATTGGGAGCTGACTGTAAGAATACCAATCTCTTTAAAACGTTCCCTGAGAAAGTCACGAGTTTTCAATTTATCAATTGCCTGGACAGCTCTCTTTTGCAGGATAAAAATGCTTTCGATATCTGCTGCTTTTCCCCATAAAAATATGCTATAGGACAAAACGCTGTGAAAGTAACTAAAATAAACTAACCTCGCCGTGGTTTCATCAGTAAGATGCCTTATGGTACGTACTACGTAAGCTGCCGAGCTTAGCCGGCTAGCTAATGTATTAATATGAAAACCCCATCGCAACTTTGCATCGATATTTAAACCCAAGAAAGTAGTTGCTTCCATAAAGTTAAGTATTTCCCCATTTAAGATAATGTTAGCACTGCTGACTTGAACATTAGGCAAGGTGAATTTAATGCATTTCTTTTTTTTCTCATTTAATAAGAGGTTATTTACCGTAAACCAATCAATAACTAGCTAGAGAAGCATTTACACAATCATAATTATCTTAAGCCCTATCAACTCTAAATATTAATGAAGATTGACCCTTGTGGTACACCGATGTTAGTGGATGTTCCCGAAGATTTGCTACCGTTAATGTCTACTTTTTGAATACGATTCGATAGGTAGCTACGCATGAGTCTTATTGTCTGATTCTGAAGGCCATAGTGTTATAGCTTTGAGATTAAGGTGTCATGATCTACGCAGTCGAAAGCCTTAAATAAATCACAGAATACTCCTATGGCATCCTGTTTTCCTTCCCAGGCTTTAAAAACGTACTTCAAAAGCATGGCACCAGCGTCAGTGGTTGAACGACCTTTAGTAAACCCAAATTGTTTTTCATGAAGTAGCCTGTTACAGTTAAAATGTGACAACAACTGGTTAATATGGTTGAATATTTTACTACTTGCTGGCAGAATTGAGATTGGTCGATAATTTCCTGGATCCTTTTCATTTCCAGATTTGAAAAAAGGAATCAGCTTGTTATATTTCATAAGATCTGGAAAGATTCCTTCGTCGATGCTTCTATTAAATATATATGCTAGACATGGTGCTATATCAAAAACAATCGTGCTTAAGATTTTTACGGATATCCCCCAGAGATCTTCAGTATTTTTAATATTTATTGACTTAAAAGCTTTTAGAATACTATCAGCATTGACGTGTCTGAAGCTAAAGAAAGCATTACACCTTTCAACACTTGTTTCAAGAAAAGCTAACGCACAATCAACAGAGGAGTTTAATGGTCGAGTAACAATTTTTGGTACACAAGAGAAGAAGCGGTTAAATTTACTAGCAACTTCATAGTTATCAGTCTAAATTCTTCCTTCTATGTATTATCTACACCTTTACTGCGATTACTAAACCGCTTGTCAAGCGTAGTGATTATAACATAACCCTCCAGCTCTCTAGGAGGCTCTGTACGGACACTAATAAGCTGTTGGTGTGCCATGAATGTACCTACTGGAGATTTATTTCCCTTTTACTGAAAACGCAAAAGACCAAGGCGCACATTTCCGGCCTTTCAGTTCCGTTTCAGTTTTCGTTCGGTACATATCCATCGATATGTTTCTGTACATAATGACATAGATTTTTAAAGCTATATATAGTGAATAGGCGATGTGTCAGTTAGTGCGTTCACGGTTGATTGCGCGAAGTACCGAGACCATTTGATCACGAGTGTGTCTAATTCAGTGTGCAGCATGTGCCTCACAGGAATTTGTTTTGTGCATGCCGCCTCCATAGAACATTTTGGATACATTTGTAATGTAAACTGCATTGTATCACGTTAACTTAAGATTGAAATTGACTGAAACAAAGTAGCGTAACTTTCGGAAGTACCTCGAAATTTTACAGAAACGATATCAATTCGTAAATGTTTTGATCTGTCGCCGTATACTTTATGCCGTCATACTTGTACCTTCGAACACGCTGTTACTTAGAACAATCAATGTTTAGAGCAATTTGGATCTATCTGTAATGTAAAATGCATTTTATCGCGCCAGTACTTATAAGATTGAAATTGACCAAAGCAAATCGGTAGAGTAACTTTTGGAATATTGTCGAAATTTCATAGAAACGATATCAATTCGTAGATGTTTTGATCAGTCGCCGTATCATACTTGTACCTTCGAAAACGCTGTTACTTAGTACAATCAACGTTTAGAGCAATTTGGATCTATCTGTAATGTAAAATGCATTTTATCGCACTGACTGAAACAAATCGGTAGCGTAACTTTCGGAAGATCCTCGAAATTTCACTGTAACGATATCAATTCATGCAGTGAAACTTGTACGTAAATGCTGTGTGAGTACAATCGACGTTTTATTTTCGTGAGATCGGTGTCTTTGACTTCGCAGCGCATTCCTTAATTCATATACTTAATTTTGTTTGCGCCTTTTGCGCCGTGAAAAGAAACGCTTTGATGTCAAGCTTTCTTTTTGGTTTTCACCATCATTTTTAGCCCGTAGTCGCTCGTGTATCTCATGAGCCGTTATAGGTAGACACTTGACATTTTTAAAGTGTGTATGTTTTATTGCTCACAACAAATAATAGACATAAATAAAATAATAAATGGGCTGCAAAAGATATGTAATTTTTGGATTGAAATGTGGGTCGGAACCCTCAGTGTGCGTATACACTTGGCTTTATTTTATTTATTTATTCGTTCTTGCATACACAATATACATACAAACATATAATTAAAAGTATAGCAAAGGCGAGCTAAACCCTAAAAAGAGTTCTCTTCCAGCAAACCTAGGTAGAGAGAAATAAGATTAAAGAGGAGAGAAATACCACAAACAATTCGATGAACTAAATTATATTATACATATTATTATGCTGTTAATATTATACATATCTGATTAAACACACATAATGGTAAATATAACATACCTATTACAAATACTTACATTGTTTATTTGTCATCCATTCACGACTACTCAGCTGAGCAGATCGTAATGAAAGTGAAAAATAGACGAGAACAAAGGTTAATTTATCTAGGTGCCACGCAGGTGAAGTCTCGTAAAAGCTAGAACTAAATGTTTTGATTTGATACAGATTTTACGCACAAAATGATTATGACAAAGCCAATAAACTCGTCATGAATGAAGATGGCAGTGGTGCCATGTAAGCCGCAACTGCTGTAGGGTCTAAAGAGGTATATTGATCGCGGTTAGTGGCCACGCTTATCGTGAGTAATAGCACATTAGAAAATGATAACGGGTAGTAACCTAGGAGGTTAGGCCAGTGGTTTGTGGTGTACGCAAACGTGACTAGGCGTCGTGGTATGGCTTGAACAAACAGAATCAACCAAGATAAATGCAAGCGCATACCCTTTTCCATTTACACAAACAATCTTTGATTAGCCCGGTCGTTTGGTTCTATAATGTTGAAGTGGCATTTGAATAAGTCGCGAGCTAAATGGTTGTGGAGCAGTCGTGATTGACCTGTTGTGTTCGATGACATTTATGTGCTTAGTATCACGTCGCGGTACTAGCTCCATTGTACCAATACCTATTTGTCAGCTGGATTTACATTAAATAAAACTGCCCTAAAAACCCACTACAGGACATAGACCCGAATAAGTGCAAAAGGAGGTTCGTAATCATCACGCTCGGCAGGCGCGTTGGTGATCAGTAGGTAATCATTTTATGCTACTGCTCTTAGTTGCCATATACGACAGTCATTATAATGGATATGGCTGTATTGGATATTTTAACCGCTTCTGTGATCTAGTGGTTCAACCCACCGATTTCAGATCCAGAGGTCCCGGGTTCGATCCCCATGGGGATTACAATATACTGTGCTCGGTTTGGTTGGTGGTAGGACTTTATTTAAGTCCACCTGGCTTGCTACCACCATTTCACCTAATTATGTCACCAAAATAACAATTCTAAAAAAAATGTTGTGTTCCGGCATTTAGAGGTAAGATTGCCAGTTCCTCAGTTTGTTGAGGATTCCGGGTGAAGTGCGCCTCCAAATTCGGCCTTATCTCAACTTGTAACCAGATGAGATGAAGGCCAAGTGCTTACTCGTTGTACAATAAAAAAAAAATCTTTGATAAAAAATAATCCATTTTATATTTGTATATAAATAAAAATAAAAAACTATGTACAAGGGAAGCAGTCGGTTACTTAACCTAACTGTTTCAGACCAGTACCAGACTGAAACGTGTCCAAGACACTGGCTGCATAGCCACACTGAATAGCTCATTCGAAATTAGAGCCAGCCCTTGGGTGTCGCCTCAATCAAATTTTTGTGAACCCGGACAACGGCTCCCCATGGACTCAAAAAAAATAAGTACACAACAGTTTATGTATGAAAAAATTGCGATATTGCGTTCTAAAATCCTAGCGAAAGCCGCCAAATTGGCATAACGTCACAGTTTTTGGAAGTAATGTTTGTCAATGTAATGAGCGTAGTTACGTAAATAGAGATCATAGTTGTCGCGACGACCGACGCCGCCGGCGCCGGCGCCGACGGGGAGGGCGCCTCCAGCGATACACGTATGTTGTTTTGCTAAATCCTAATCAGCCGTGGAAGATTCTTAGCAGTGCGATAAAAACGTGTGAATGCTAGAATGATAAATCTCATCATGAATTTACGGGTGTTTTTGCGTACTGTTGTAGACTGGGTTCCAGACTTGTCTTAAAAAAAGCAAGATTTATAAGAACACATATTTATTCAATTTAACTTTGTAACTACACTAAAAAAACTTTTTACACATCTTAATTTTGATTTTTGTTGGATCAACGGGTTATTAAATATCGAGCGCGGGACTTTTTATTTGTAATACTCTGGAGCTCTGATGCAGCCGGCGGGTATAAACCAGGTCCGTAGCTGGGGAGAGGCAGAGTAACTAAGAACTGACTGAACGAATTAACCAAAATTTTAGGTTTATAAAGTAAAAAATACTCCTGGGTATGAAATGAGTAGTGAGTGAGGCTGATTCTCGGATGATGCTCAGCGTAAGATCAGCAGATGGTGGTTTGTAACAGTATCTAAAACGAGGTTCGGCACGAGTTAGTTTAGGATAGGTTTATGATGTACCTACCTTAAAAAAATTAAAACTCTGTGAGCATAAATGCTTCATCAAATAATTAACTAGCCCGAGGGTTTTGCCTTTCTCCTTGTGTGTGCTGGTCCCGATTCCGGACAGGCGGTAGATAGGACGTTTTAAATGTAGCTTAAAAATGTACATTTAGGGTTTTTTTATTTTACATTTATTAAAATAACTTTCACCTATAATTTAGTTTCCTGATTAGGTACAATACTTCTACAATATTCTTTATTGAACACAAAAAGTAAATAAATTATGAACTAATTCACATTACAGTAACTAATTAGATGCCCGCGTGGAGGATGTTATTATGGTATCTATGGTATGTACTTCCCGCATACTATCAAAAAGGGGATTAATAGGCATTTTCTGGAAAGGCTCGTTCAGTCAAGTGCTGACCTATTATATATATATATATTTGTACCTCATTTGAAATACTATAATTTTAAATATAGTAAATCTGGATATATTCCAGACGTAAATAATGTAATTTGAAAAAATGTAAGGAGAGGCGATATTAAAACCTCATGTTAAAACTGCAATAGGTATAAATAGGATATTCATAATCAGTCAAATGACGTTTTGTTTATAGTTTTAAAATCTATGATAAATATTATGATATTTATGAAGTTGTGTATCTTTATACACGATATTTATTAATTTAAACGATTCTTATCTACGAGTGTATTTATGGATGTACAGTCGCCTGCATTAATATGTAAACACTTCACAATTTTATCAATAAAGACATTACCTACTTGTATATTCACGTCTGGTAAAATCTATTCTAAGGTTGCATTCAAGCCTGATATACTTATAAGTACCAAATTGTAAATTCTTCAGAAATAAACGATCATTTATTATTTATTCATATACTTACCAAGGTAACAAAAAAAACAATTTGGAATGAGGCCAGAGAAGAATCTATCCGGATTGCAAAGTCTCTTCAAATTTGCAAAAAATTAGTCGTTCAACGTTAGCTATCTTCTATTGCAACGTAGTAATCATAATGCTTCGCCCTTAGCCCTATCTTCTACAACTAGATTTTTTTTTTCATATTTTAAACTATTAAATCATCAATAATAAACGTATGAAGGCAAGGTACCGCCTATCCCTCAACATTTTTAGTGCGTAGTTTATTTTTAATTAAATTTAGTAGCTAGTGTGTCTTTGCAGCATTTATAATATTATTATTTGTTTTTTTGAGCTCAGCGTTGAATGTATGCGTAAATTAGTTAGTGTTCACATTTTGTTATCTATACTATTGCTATTTGCGAAGACCTGTAATGCTATCTATTTTTATTATGTTAATGAATGACATTATACATCAGCTGTTGGTTTTCCGAATTAAATAAATAAAAAATAAATGAATTCAATGAGTTTGTAGGTATTATGTCAAATGTAACAGACTCACGACTTCTCTCCTTTCATTATTCAACTCTGATCACTACTCAGAGCCTGGATTATGTACTTGTTTTCTTACTTTATCAATATAGGTATAATATGCAAAACATAATTGCGTCTCCTTTATACCTATGCTTTTACAATGTACCCCTTTGTAACATCCATTAGAAATTTGTCCATTCAAAGGTAGTCTAAAAGAGATCGCTCTCAGCTTTAAGGACACTGATTGTACCTTGTAGCATAATTTCTGGTTTCTTGTATTCTTGTAACTGTGATTGTATTGTATTGAAAACCAAATTAATAACAAATGCAAAAGATCAAACTAATATTATCAAGCGATGGGAAAGAATTGTAGAAGATGTATAGGTATTTTTAAGTCAAGTTTGAATGTCAGTGACAGACAGATCAGACAGAACCTATGAACAGACAGACTACGACACTATCGTTACGACAGATGCAGGGTGGACAGTGATAAATTCGTTCATCATTACGTTCCAAGCCATTGACAAAACAATAGGAATACAAAGTTTGTTTGGTTGTTTTGATAGATGTTTTTCCTTCTTCACGCAAAAACCATTGAGCTAAAATTTTGTACAGATTTTGTTTTGGACGAGGAGTGGCAAACATGTTACCTTTTATACGCGAACACGCGGGCGAAACTGCGAGCAAAAGCTGGTGTGGATATAACCCTTGTTGCCTATCTTACGATTTCTTGTGGTTATTTCATTATTTTTATATTTTATTATTTTACTTCCAATACGTCAACCTGCTATTCTTTAGTATAACATGTACACGGAAACATGTAATGTATCCGTCAACAAACTCTCAATGCTCAGGTCTAGGCATATTCCTTCTATACCCCTACATCCCTTTCTACATCTGTAATTCTTACAGCTAGCTGTAAATTTCCCAAAATTTCAGAAATAAATAAAATAATTTTGAAATATCATGAAGTGTTTTTGTACATTATGTATAGACATCAGAATTTTAATTTTTCACTATATAACAGTGCAGGCGAGTGTACAATGGAAACAAGCGTTGGATATTGGCGCCACGAATATGCGGGTTAATGTGCACAGTTCACACTAATGTTAATTGTGTTTCACACTTTACGACACAACATGGCCCTGTGACTGATTATCTGCGAATACTTATGAATATGTACACTTGCTGTATAAATGACGCAACAAGGTATTATCTATCAGTTGTCCATTCACACGCCATTTCAGAAAACGATGATACGACTACAATACGTGCATTTGAGCAGCTCGGTTCTATAAACTTTCACTATAATTGCAACTGATAGGGTTAATGTCATTTTTTTGTTTTATTGTATGACGGGGAAGCGCTTGGCCTTCATCCCACATGGTACTAAGATATGAAAAGGCTGAAGGTGGAAGTGCACTTCACTCAGAATCCTCAGCAGATTGAGGAACTGGCTGTCGTGACACAACATAATTGTTGAATTGAATTGTTAATACGGCGACAGAGCTAGCCAAATGGACTTAGACATAGTCCTAACACTAACCAAACTCAGCATAAATAAGTACTAGACCACAGAAGCGGTAAAAATTCAGGCTGCTTGTAGGGTCGATGTCCGTATGTACTACTAAGTACGTAGATACTACTAGATATTTAAAGTTATCGACCCATTTTCCGTTTTCAACCCCCGACTAGAAATAGTAGTATTTGGTCTTAGTGTCTCTGTTTGTGCATAGTGTGTGTGTGTGTGTGTGTGTGTGTGTGTGTGTGTGTGTGTGTGTGTGTTAGTGTGTGTGTGTGTGTGTTAATTATGTTCCCTGGCCTCGTACCTCCGATTCCTCCGACATGAGCTCCGATTTCAAGCCTCCTTAGATTTGTCAAAAAAATAACAGCGTTTTCACCATAATGTAAAGTAGATACTTATTATGCATTTCAATCTAAATATATTAAATCTTCGTGTAACTTACTGACTGACTGACAAAAAAAAAAAGCACAGCCCAAACCAGACGTCCTAGAGTCCTGTCATTTTCGGGGTAGCTTCCTTTTGTACTAGAAACGTTCCCATCACATGACGGGACCAGAGTCCCAGTTTTTCATTAATCATTTCAGCCCACTTATGTCCACTGCTGAATATAGGTCTCCCCAAATTTCATTAGTAAAATAAAATATAAAATAAAAAGCCTTTATACGATTGCCTTAAATTTACATTATATCTATAGACTATGAAATTATGAACTACTTATTAATGTTGCTCATTCACTATCTTGGTCCGAGTCTGGCTCGGCAATAGTCGCCTCTACGGCGTAGGCCTCCTCTAAATCCCTCCATACGTCCCTTTCCCTCGCCTTTCTCATCGAGTCCGATCCGCATTACATTCTCCATCGCAATTTTCATTCCTTGCTTTCTTTTTCCTTCCAGTGGTATCCACTTGTCACCACTTGTCCGCTAAATTTCATACAATATTATAATTCAGAGAGTTTCTCGCAACTTTTCTTCAAATAAAGTTGTTTACCTATATATTTAATACATTAAAAATAAAACCTAACGGAGATTTAGTGTGACTCCATCACCGCTGACGTCACGTATATGGTTTTTCTTGAAGCTGGTGGTGGTGGTAGACCAAAGGCAGTCTCCCAGTACTATTTACTACTATCCATTCTTCGGTTGGCAGCAAAACAGTAAAACGCCAAGTAGATTGCGAGCTCATTTATTTTTCTTAATATTAAACTAACTATGCGCAAAGGAAGCAGTCGGATTACCATTACAAACGGCCTATAGGTAACTCAACTGTTCCAGACGGAAGCGTGCCCAAGAAACTGGCCGCATTGCTACGCTGAATAGCTATGCTAATTCGCTGGCCTAAATAAGAGCCAGCTCTTGATATCACGTGTTGACACTATCAAAAGCCCCGCAAGATTTTTGAAAACCCAGAGGGCACCGGCTGACTAATTTAAATGTATGTCTTGCCAATGTTGATTGTAATGTCGACGAACCGTTGTCGCTATCGTACCGTATAAAGGTATTAAATTATAAAACGATAACCATTCAAGTACACCCTATTCCTAAAATAGTCCAGTGAATTATAATGTAGATATATCTCAAATACGTATTTGCTATCATTAATAACATAGTAGGTATAATAATCGAACGACATTATCATATTTATTGCTTGTTTTATAATTATGTGTACTACGGACGCAAGAGAGAATATATTAATAA
The DNA here is from genome assembly GCA_951394065.1 of Venusia cambrica. Classification (NCBI taxonomy): domain Eukaryota; kingdom Metazoa; phylum Arthropoda; class Insecta; order Lepidoptera; family Geometridae; genus Venusia; species Venusia cambrica. The sequence continues at coordinate 1,835,404 of OX596056.1, forward strand.
GAGAAAATGGCAACATTACGTTTTATGCACAAATCACTGTTGTAAAGTTGTAATTAGAAAGTAATTGATATTTATAATGTATCGGTGTTCCGTGCCAAACCTTCTTAATAAACCGGCCAAGTGTGTACGCGCATGCCGAGGGTTCGGACCCACATACCGAGGGTTCGGACCTACATTTCAAGGCAAAAAAATATGTTTCTTGTATGGGCCCTTTAGTTTATTTTTAATATATGTTGTGAGCGCGGCAATAGAAGCACATAGGTATATACGGATGGACGGTCGGGATGACGGACAGTGGAGGATTAGTAATAAATTATCGCCTCTGTGGTCTAGTGGTTCGACCACCGGTATCAGACCCAGAGGTTCCGGGTTCGATCAGTTTGGTTGCTGCACAAATTTGTACTTGGTTTGGTTGGTCGTAGGGCTGTCGCCAAAACAATAATTCGAAATTGTTGTATTCGGTGATTCCTAGGCCAGATACTCTGATAAAATGTAAAGACGCTGTGTTTTTGCAACATAGCGTTTTTTCCAAAACGGAACCAACTTCATGGTGTCGCTTTTAAGTGTCAGCGTGTCGTTAAAAAATCAATCTTTTTCCAAACGCGCCAAAAAAAGTATAAAGTATATAAAGACCTAAATTACAACATGATAATGAACATGAGGATGTATTAACAATACTTTGCGTAATTTTCGGACCTGAAAATGTTCTATAGAGTCTATTAAAACTATTCCGTGCTACAAAACGTTTTCGCCGGTGTACAATCGGTATAAGATGTACTAAAATAATTTATCGCTGACGCCGCCATGATAAGTTTATAGGCTCATAGCATAGACTACCGTCTCTAGGCGTGTATTTCGTGCGTAAAAGGTCACAGGCGAGACGCGAAGGCTATTCTGAAAGTGGATTGGCGCCACCGGCCTGCTCTAAGCAAATTTGGTAGATTGCACGACCTGTGCAGATATCCTAGCAATTTCGCAGCTTGGTTATGGCTGCGTTTTGAGTACCAGCTTCCCTTTATGGAACTACTCAACCGGGTTTGCCAATGCTCTAACGAACTACTTATGTTATGAGTCTTTACCGTCTGTGGCTAGAGCTAGGTTTTGGTGTTGGTGGTAGGGCTGGTTTAAGTCCGCCTGGCTTCTTCCCTTTGTATGCCGTTGTGCTCCATTCAAAGGTAAGGTAGTAAATGCCTCAATCTGTTGAGGATTACAGGTGAAGTGCCTTTGGCTTTATTGTAGCTTTTATTGACATCAGGTGAGATGAAGGACAAGCGCTTCCCCGTCGTACAATAAAAATTCCTACTCTGTGAGGTTTCAGACGGAAATATTCAGCTGTAAAATATAAATATCTAGCTGGAAAGTGGTGTTATTAGTTCGGAGTAACGTAACATGCGTTCTAGGGACACTCACGATGAAAGTATTTATTGTGAATCATCTAACAAGAAATATCACAAGCGATCTCGTAACACGTTGATATTTGCGTATTCTCACTGGAATGACTTGAAGGATTTTTCAACATTAGAAGTTCGGGTAAATACCACCTATGTCATGAAACTTGAGATCTCGAAAACGTACGTCATTTTATCGTAAAACAAACACATAAAACGTCGACTTTACAATGTAGGTCGGCAATCTCCCGATGAAAGTGATTTTACTGGTGGAAGAACGCGAGAAAAATACCAAATTAACGTAAGTGATTTGCTGTTTGGTTTATGCAACATAATATAAATAAGCCACCGGCGCGGCGGCGATGGACTGCTTTGATAAATAAAAGAGAAGAAAGATTCACGCAAAATTCGCGGATATTTTTTCCTCTTATAAATGTGGAAAATTCATACACTAAGATTACTATTACTACTCATACAATATATTTATTACTTCAAACAAAAGATAGCATATTAATCTCGCGAAATAGCAGTTTTACCACTTTATTAAACTGAATAATATAATATAAATAACCGCCTCGGTGGGTCTAGTGGTTCAACCCACCGATTTCAGATCCAGAGGTCCCGGGTTCGATCCCCAGGGGAAGTACAACATTGTGCTTTATTTGGTTAGTGGTAGGACTTTGTTTAGGTACGCCCTGGCTAGCTACCACCATCTTACCTAATTCACCATAACAACAATTCTTAAATTGTTGTGTTCCGGAATTTAGAGGTAAGAAAGGCAGTTTCTCAGTTAGTTGAGGATTCCGGGTGAAGTGCGCTTTCACCTTCGGCCTTATCTTAATTTGAAAGCAGGTGAGATGAAAGCCAAGCGTTTCCCCGTCGTACAATAAAAAAAACAAAAACAATTGAGTGAGATTAACGCCAAGCACCTACCCGTAATACAAAAAAAAAAATAAAAAAAAAACGTATAATGAAACTATGTACAAAGTCACTATTTTCTTTTTTTTTTATGTAGTTATTTTGCATTTTGTCCATTTCCTTTCTCTTGTACTACTTAAAAGTGGAAACTTTGTTGGATTTGGAATTAACCTATATAACCTCCGGGGTTTCAAAAATCTTGCGGGGCTTTTGATTGAGGCGACACGTGACCCAAGGGCTGGCTCTTATTTAGGCCATCGAATTAGCATAGCTATACAGCGTGGCAATGCAGCCAGTTTCTTGGGCACGCTTCCGTCAGGTACTGGTCTGGAACAGTTGAGTTACCTATAGGCCGTTTGTAACGGTCCTTAGGTAATCTGGCTTATTCCTTGGTACATAGTTAGTTTACTTATACTTTTTATTTTATTATATTGCCTATCTATATATAATTAGGATTTTTTCCCTTCTGTGACTGTCGCCTTAAAAAAGCCCCGCAAAATCTTGAAAATATGTATGGTTTGAACTTAATTTATCAATGAATTAATCAATTAGGTAATGAAAAGTGGAGCATACAATACGTTCTGATATCATCAATTGTATCAATTTAGAGTTCAATTGATTTCATTGTAAGTAACTGCTCGGCGATTTTGGCCAATGACAAGAAATGAGCAACTGTAAAAATAAGTTTATAAAAAGTTATGTGTCGCTATGCTGATGTTTAAAACTTGCGAGATGCATGATAGCACCAACAGTTTCAACTGTACAAGTGAGCCATCATCAGAGTGAGTATGACTTGATCGTCACGGTGCGCACAGCCCTCTCGTTCGGTTTCACCTCTCACACGGTTCTATCATCAACTAAAACTCGTGATTAAAACCCATGTAAAAATATATGTTTATACATTTGGTTAGTGATAGGACTTTGTTTAAGTCCGCCTTGCTAGCTACCACCATCATAGTTAGTCTGTCGCCATTTCCTGTGTACCGCCATTTAGAAATAAGATAGCCAGTTCTAAGACTGTTGAGGATTCTGGGTGAAGTGCGCCTTCGGCCTTATCTTAACTTGTAACCAAGTGACATGAAGGCCAAGCGTTTCAACGTCGTGCAATTAAAAAAAACTGTTTGTAAATAGTCTACCGCGAATTGATACGAGTAGGTACATTGGTAATTTCTACTTCAGATGAAGTTCGGGCTTTTGCATCGTATGCCTACATTTTGCACTAGAAAGAGAGAAAATGATTGTAATATGCAAGGACGTGACACAATCAAATAAAGTCGTAAACGTAGGTTGGAACGCTAATACATGTAGTTTTATGAGCAGCGCGTGCGCAGCTTATGATTGAGGGCTTGGCGCCATTTTCATGCCATTTCATTGTTCATAGAAATGTGGCGCCGGTCGGTAACTCCGTCGTGAGTTTACGATGCGAAACTTGCAAACACCGTTTTCTCTGCATCTCAAACAGCCACTTGAATGTGAATAGAGCCTGACGTCCTCGAAGCGCTCAACATCTGTTTAGAATTTTAAAATTTCTCGAGCGTTTGTTTACGTGCTCCGAATACCTCTAGACTTTTAGGCATAACAAACCTCTCCCGTGATACTCTTTGGAGCAGATCGACGGAGGCAATAAACATTGCGATACCCAATTTGCGTAAGTGCACCAGTGTCGGAAGTTGACTCACTGTGAGCGCGGATACCATTTTGTTAATCAGGTCGCGATGGAAGTCAGGAATATACATGAAGAAAAATAAGAGAACCAAAGTTGCTGACACAGCTCTCAAAATGAGCAAGCTGAAGTGGTAGTGGAAGGCCACATAGCTAGTAGAACTGATAACCGCTTCCGATTAAAGGTTCTCGCATGGCGACCACGATTAAACGCGAAACGGAGTGTGGGAAGACTCAGCCACTCGATGGATGGACGAGATTTTGGCGGTTGCGGGGTCGATGGATGGGGATCGCTATTTGTGGCGTCGATTGGGGGAGGCCTATGTTCAACAGTGGATGTATGTGTAATGTTGATGAAGAATAAGTATTTTCATTTTAAGTATTATTTGACAGGGTTGTCTAGACTACTACACTGTCAATTATTACGTACCTATAGAGAGGTAACCAAATATTGCAAATTTTAGATTGCAGTTGTACTTGTTGTATCTGTCTACTGATTTTTAATGATTTCGTAAATCAACTCGCACTGACATTGAGAAAAAAAAATCATAAAGAATAACAGGAATTTCATCATAAAGACTATTTTTCAACTCGGTCTAGAGTAGTAGGTAAGTATAGGTGCAGTGCCAATTATTATGTGCTAGCCTTTGCCCGCGGCTTTCTGTATGGTTACCTGGATTCAAATTAGCGTATTTTCTTCCCCGTGGCACACATCATATCTATGCATTTAGATCCAAATAAACAGGGTTATGGGTACCTACTTTCGAATATATAATATTGATTAGTGTTTTGTAGTGACGCCAGCTGCCGCGGAGTATATCATTAGGCCTTTTAAGAGTCTATGAGACCTGAAATGGATTAACTTCAGCGATCATATCTTCCACAATACTGTATCATTTACTTTGAAATTAATATATGTAATAGTTCAGGTTTTTGAAAACACGATTACTTACATAACATTTCCTCGATATAAAAAAAAAAACAAAGTTTACCCTAATTTGTTAACATATTTTATGTTCGCCCTTCAGTAAATACGCCCAATTAGGCCTTGACACTTTGTACAGTAAATAAACAAGGTGCATAGCAGACTTTCTGTGTTTTAGATTTTCAAATTTAATATTTTTTTTACCGTAAAAAATATGACGTAGAAATTTGCGCGTAGTTCTGTCATCTGGTGGTCATAAGCGCCGTGGTTTGATTGCACGGCAATATCACCTTTTTTATAACGAAATCTTAGTTCGAAAGTATTGTACAGTTGTATTGGGTTGCTAATCTGAGGTAGTAATACCCTTAAGTTGTAAATAAAAAAATGCCATAATAACATTTTTCAACTTTTATCAGAACATACATTTTCATTTAATGAGATGAAGACCGTTTCCTAAATTAAAATGTTGGAAAAAAATAATGGATGATAATATATATCTATAGAGAAAGAGTAAAATATAATATAACATATGGAAATCAAGTAATTTTTATTAAGTCGGTGAAGAAAACCGGCATGTTCCTAGAACCAAACATCCGAATAGCATGGGGATATAGTAACAAGATCAATGGCTAGTATTTCGCTAGGTGGCGATGGGCTTGCAACTTATCACGTAATGAATACTAACTACTTGCAAACCGTGGGCATGTGTTGAACGTAAGTTTGAACGGGATTTCGACTACCTTCTAGAAGGTTATCCTCATAATATTCCACACTCTAAATAGTGTCAAAGTCAAAGTCAACATTTATTTATTATGTAAGATTTTTAGGATCATTTTGACACGTCAAATCTACTGCTTGTTCGGAATCGCAACCTACACAGTAGATCAGAGGTGAATCGTAGTGGAAAAAGTCGTGAGTTTGTTACTTTTCTTACATTATTAAGATATCTGTTGAGTATCACTGATTTCTAACAAAAACAATGTTTTTCTTTTCTCGATTGGAATGAAGTAGCCGAGGAGATGACGTGTGTGTTTATTGAACTATGTTAGTCTGAAAACCCGATGAGTGGCTCTTTATAAACATTTAAACTATACGTTGGTACTTTGTGGTGTATGGTGTGAAGCCGTTGAGAGATTTATCCTTAAGATGCTCTATACAGCCGCTGATTGACTTGTAGATCGTTTGAATTACCGACGTACCGAGTTTACATTGTTAACTCAGAACGTACCAATGATATTCTTGGATTCAAGGATTTGAAGCGATCATTTATATTATATTTGAACCAGGGCCCAACGTTTCATGTGGTGGACACATCGCACTAGAAAATTGCATTTTATTTACATAATTATGCTTCAATTTTTTGTTTTTTATATTTTTTTGAATGATGTATAGTCACTTGCGTTGAACCATTAATGCGCTTAGTCAAACAGGACCCATACCTACATAATGTTTTTCTACCTTGCTACGTAATATAAGATTCATTTTTAGAAATGTATTGTATTTGTATTATATTATATTATATATGTATAAATTGTATCATGATCTTTTTACTTGGTTTTTGTTGAATAGATACCCGAGATATTATAAATACTGACCTGCCTATTCACGTGTTTAATGCAGTTATTTTTAGTAATAAATAAATATTACAGGACATTAATTTCACAGAGCGCCATCTAGCCCCAAACTAAGCATAGCTTGTAATATGGGAACTAGATTATGGATAGAACGACGGACGTAGTTATAAAGCAGGTTGATTCAGTGCGATTTTAGGTTTGCAAATAGAACAAAAATTTAATTGGAAAAATCATGTCAATTATCTCAACAAGAGAATTATCAGCTCGACCTATGCTTTATATAAATTATCGACAACTGTAAACGTGGACGCCCTACTTACAGCGTGTTATGGAAGTGTAGAATCAGTCCTACGATATGGAATCATTTTCTGGGGCACTCTACAGAAAAAGAAACCATTTTTAAAATGCAAAAGCGTTGTCTAAGAGCTATGTTTAAAAACTGACAGCTGTAGACCATTATTCTTAAAGCACAATATTCTTACACTTCCGTCGATATATATATATGAAATAGCTATGTTTGTTAGGAATAATCATCACTTATTTCAAAATTTATCTGACTCAGTTATTAGAAACAGACGCGAGGATAGATTATGTTTACATCCCGTAAAGACAGAATTGTTGAGCAAAAGTGTAGTCTACATAGCTCCCAAAATCTTCAATGAAATACCAAATGTATACAAGGAACAAGGCACTCATTTATTTTGAGCTAAATTAAAAAAAAACCTAACAGAAAAGTGCTACTATACAATTGATGAATTCTTAAATACTACATTTAAATTTGTTTCGTTTGACAAAATTTAAAATTTTATGAAGTTTTCGGACAGACTTGCAAAAATTAACTCACATATGGCTTTCAGCATTATAAAATTTTGCCTTTTTGTCCCAAAATTTACTTATGCTTTACGATGTTGTCAACTGTGGAAACACAATGAGCTGGTGGAAGGCTTAGACAACATAATAAAGAACACCCTTTCCACGGTTTTGAATATTGAGTTGGATGACAGAGCATGGTCGCAGGCCTCATTGCCTATTCGATTGGGCGGCTTAGGTGTACGCAAAATTTCTAGTGTTGCTTTGCCAGCGTTCTTGTCTTCCGTCTATAGTACACATTCTTTGGTTGAGAAAATTCTAACACCATCAATTTCGGCTGTTCCAGGCAATATACTCAAAATTTCTTATCTTGACGAGGCTCGAAATGCTTGGCATAGTGCTTGTTCTAATACCGATCCCCCAAAACACCTTTCGGCACAACGGCAGTGGGACGGGCCTCTGTGCGAGTTGACACGGAATTATCTATTACATACGTGCTCAACCTCCACAGATCGTGCTCGTCTCTTAGCTGTTTCAAAATGGGAATCAGGTCTTTGGCTGCAAGCACATCCATCTTACAATACCGGTACACTTATGGATCCTGTAACTTTCCGTATTGCCACTTGTCTTCGGTTGGGTGCAAGATGCTGCGCCTCTCACCAGTGCCGGTGCGGTGCGGCCGTAGATCAATTTGGTTTTCACGGACTTTCGTGTGCAAGGTCTGCCGGCAGGATTTCGCGCCACGCTAGTCTTAATGATATTATCCGTCGAGCGTTTACCAGTGTCAATGTGCCAGCCGTTCTTGAACCGAATGGTCTGTTACGTGATGATGGTAAGCGGCCCGACGGTATGACTCTTGTCCCTTGGGAAATGGGTAGGCCTTTGGTGTGGGACGCTACCTGCGTCGACACCCTAGCGCCATCTCATCTGCCTGGGACATCAATTAGGGCTGGTGCGGCGGCTGATTCGGCCGAGGATCGCAAAAGGCGCAAATATAGTGGTCTCGACAGAGCTTACCTATTTGAGCCTTTTGGGGTGGAGACCTTGGGTCCGTGGGGAGCCGGCGCCCTCCGGGTTTTCAAAAATATTGCGGGGCTTTTGATTGAGGCGACACGTGACCCAAGGGCTGGCTCTTATTTAGGCCAGCGAATTAGCATAGCTATTCAGCGTGGCAATGCAGCCAGTGTCTTGGGCACGCTTCCGTCTGGTACTGGTCTGGAACAGTTGAGTTACCTATAGGCCGTTTGTAACGGTCCTTAGGTAATCTGACTGATTCCTTTGTACATAGTTAGTCTAATTGTACTTTTTATTGAATAAATATTCCTGTAATATTAATTAAAATTTTGTTTCGTTTAATGATTAATATTGACATCTTTAATGCTTATTTGATTATGATAATATTTTAATGACATATAAATTAAATTAGGAATAAGTAACTGTAAATTATATAACAACACCTAAACACAGGACAAACATCTACATTTATTAGATACATAAATGTTTGTCCTGGTGGGTTTCGAACCCACAACCTACAGCGCAGAAGGCAGAGTTACAACCAACTGAGTCATGAGGATAAGAATGTATTATGTTGTTATAGTAGTTTTCATTTAATTTTATTAGTTATAATTATATTCATATTTATCTCTGTTGAGTATGCGTGCCCGCACAATATAATTTAAACATATTTTTTTTGTTTTAATTTGGCAGTAGGTATGTTTGTATTCCTCCAGTCTTGGGAAAGGCTTGACAATTGTGTGTAGTGTACTGTTCATGTACGAGTGATTTATATTCTTTGAACATTTCCGCGTATTTTCCGTTCTAACGTAAGCAGGTATATTTCAAAAGAAGATAAGAAATTAGTTCTCGTTACTCAACAATTTAAAACTAATCAGCCATAGCTAAGCTATCCTAGTAGCTTCCTAACGACATTCCTGAGATGATAGTGGAATTACATTCATTAGTTTGTTCACGGATCTAAGCATATAACAATCAAATTGTTTAGCTTGCGATGAATTTATGCAATTTGAATAACTTACCAATGGCTATCGGTGTTAACACATTCGGTGTGGGAAATAGTAAAAAGTTAAGTGGCCATACATTTTAATCTAGTTCCCATAATTACATATTTGCTTAGTTTGGGAGTAGATGGCGCTGTGTGAAATTAATGACACGTAACATTTATTATTATTATTTTAATCGCGGGGTTTTTACACTAATGGATGTTGATGTAGGCACTAGCTTTGTTTCGGTTCTCCCAGGGAACCGTCATCAGGGTGAATGTGATTCCTTCATTACCATGGTCGGGGCCCGTACAGTCTCCCCAACGTCATATTACAAATGTCGTCCGTCGTTTACTCAATGTACATTTATTACCTGTAATAAAGCACTGTACATGTACCCTATTAGGGCATAGCAACATTTTTGAAAGAGTTGTCATTATCATTAGGAAACTAAATTAAGCATGAGTCGCCACATAGTCAATTACTTAGTTTATTTGTTATAATATTGTATTAAGTCAGAAATAAAAGTTTTTTTTTTAAATATTTTCTTGCAAATCCCTGCGTACCTAATATTAATGGTTTTTTTATAGCTTTTTTCATATTATTTTTTTCAAATTGGTTGTTTTGCTCAATACTTGTTAAGTTAACTATTGTTTTTGGGGGTGCGTTGTATATTTTCATGGGTGTGTAACATTTGGACCCAAACAAAACACTTTTAGCTTGGAGATGGGTATTATTATTTTTGTTAGTAGTCCTAGTTTCGTATAGCCGCGGTTTGTCTGCTTATTTTGGAAATTATTGAGGATTTTTCTTATACATTACATAGGTACTTCTAAGATATCTTGAAAGTTCAATGATCGTTCATCAAACTGCAAAAATGTTGAATCAGGTACCAGCGTCTATTTTTCCACTAACACCTTCAAAAAAGGCATTTTCTGGGACGGCTTGCTCCGTCGTAGACCTTATCCTTGCAAGATTCGAAGTTACGAACCACCCCATCGTAAAAAAAAACAACTAAATCCAAGCCTATAGAAATATATCCAAAAATTCTTACACATCCCCAGTTATAGAATAAGCTCGTAGATCTAAATAGGCACCTGCAAGTAAAGTTCAATTGAGTCAATTGAAACTATAAATCCTGCGCTTTGTTATATTTGTAGCTGCTACGAAATTAATTACCATGCTAATCAATTGCTGATCCTTGCAATTACTGACCTCGCCTATAATCTACCATCTTCGAGTTATATCAGCTTGTTTGGGAGGTACTGCAATTTATAGGAACAATCAATTACATTACACAATAAACTGATGATAAGGATCTGAGACTTGTTATGTTAAGAAATAAAATAAACAGTGTCTGGTCAGCCTTCAGCCACGTTGATTTGATGTAAAATCTGTTTCTTTGCATTTAATTCTGGGGCATTTGTGTGAGTCTGACTTACGCTTATCCAAGCTTTAGTACATGTTTCATCAAAATAAGGACTATTATAACGGCAAGCTTAAACAATTTAAGCTTACTGCTTTTATAGGTAAATAAAAAATATAATAGGACATTATTTTTACACAGCGCCATCTAGCCCCAAACTAAGAATAGCTTGTAATATGGGAACTAGATTACGGATAGAATACTTAAATACTTTATGTAAATACATGCGTACTATATGATACAACATCCAAACACAGAACAAACATTCATCACACAAATGTTTGCTCTAGGTGGGAATTGAACCCACAGCTTACAGCGCAGAAACTGAGCTATGAGGCTTTTTCGATAGGTACGATCACAGGTACGATAGAGCTCAAATATATACTGTAAAAAATCACGTTTCTAATCCATTTTTTTTTTAATGATTATTTGTTGTAATATAATATAATATAATACTATGAATAAAACACACAGTTTGTGAAAATTTCAGCTGTTAGACAGAAGAACAAACGAATGGACAGTGGAGGTTTATTATTTATCCCTTTGGCACCCTTTGGGTATAGAACACTAAACCAAAAAAAGTACGTGCGGCGAATAATCACACACTTTAGACATTGTGAATGATAAGAAATATTTCTTTAAAATATGAAGATTATGTGTATAAGAGTCATATTTCGAACTTTTATACCCAATATGGTTATCTTTTTGTAGTATTGTACAGCGGGGAAGCACTTGGCTTTCATCTCACCTGATTTCAAGTTATGATAAGGCCGAAGGTGGAAACGCACTTCACCCGAAATTCTAAACAAACTGAGGAACTGGCTATCTTATCTCTTAATGCCGGAACACTACAATTTAGGCCACACACCATCAACCAAACCAACCACAATATTGTACTCCCCTGGACATCGAACGCGGGACCTCTGGGTCTAAAACCGGTGGGCGAGCTACTATAGACCACATAGGCGGTTAACTGTGCATGTATTAAGGGTTAGGAGACATCTCTTCACTTCTTCAACATGTTTGGTGAATCAAATTAATGGGTTGCTAACACTATAATCACATTCGTAACTCAATATTAAGACACAATTATAAATTCAGATCTTTAAATTTATTGCCGTAATAAAATAAAATTATTATAACTAGTACGTGCTAGGTACTAAAATAACATCGTTCCTTTTTTAACGTTAAGAGCTGTGTTCGCCCACTTAAATAAATAACTAAATCGATTAAAATATCTTTCAAAAATGTCGCCTAAAATCTAACTATCATAACTTACCAACTTAACTAAACTTATTATGATTTGCCAAATTGATTATCATTCAAATAGAGGTCATAACGATCTACTAGATCTTTGACCCTTCTGTCCCACGATTCACGGTCAAGAGATGGCGCCTTGGCCGAGGCGCCATATGGCTGCTTCCTGCCATAATGACCACCATTCATACGATCGTGGAACCAGATCACGAACATAGCGTGCATGATACTTCCAAGTCAAGATCAACATAAATCTTGATCGAAATTGTACCTACTTGCCGTGGTGGTCGCGGTTTAAGTAACTCGGCCCATTAATGTCGAAAAAGGCCGACTAAGGGATCGCACTGGAAGAAGCGCAGCAGCTTCTGTACATTATCTACTCCTTTACTGCGATCACCAATTCGTCTTCCAATTGTGGTGATTATGATAAATCCTCAGATCGAAATCAATTTCTAGTGAAGCCTCCTAGTCAGTGTTCCGAAAATAAGAAGTAGGTCTCATAGCCACATGAATAACGTGTATTAATTCTGAAGGAATCGCCTGGTCTTTAACAAAGCACCTATCTGCTTTTTGTTTTCGACTTTCTATGATACTAACCAAAAAATAAGATATGGCCGTCAATAAACTGTCAGCCTATCAAAAAGGTTTTGGTCAGCTCTGAAATGTATTTATCAGCAAGCAAAGTGAATTAAAGAAACAAGGTGGGTGGGTGCAAAAAAAAAACTTCATAGATTTTTGAACTACTACGTTACAAATTCAGAATATTATGCTGTCAAAATAACATTTCAGCAGATTTTTCTTGTTGACACTGTTCTCTTCATCAAGTTATTTTACTTCTCTGGGTTTAAATATTTTGTATCAACTTTCACGCCTAATTTAGACGTTCTCACGTTCTCCGTTTTGACAATCGCATACTTTATCAGGATCCAAATTTACCGAATGAACAATAGGAAGGTAGTGTAATCTGTACCATATTCTGTCTTGGCGAGTCTAAACAAAAGTCCATTGTGTTTGTTTTGAAATGTTTGCCGTGTTGGGATGACCCGGCGGTGTTTTTAATCTTTTGACCTTTGGCTTTTGGACTTGTCTGGGGCTTTCGCTTCACTGATTCATAAGTTTAAATTACGACGATGTTCATTTTTTATTTCCATTCATCATCAATTACAAGAATCGAATTGAACATAGTTAGGTATGTAATAGGCACTTATCCTTGTATTTTTTTATAGACTTTGATGACGGAATAAGGAAATCCAGTCCACATTATGTTTTTTGTCTATTTTGCAATGCACAGTCCGTTTCATGACTAGGTACCATATTCCATCAAAAAGGATTACAGGAATGCCGCAGTTTTTCTGACCTCGAAAAATATTCGCGTGTTCGGACCATCGTTAATTACATGTATGTATGGTTAAACCACCAAATTAATCGCCAGAACGACCAACTTACTACTTGTGTGCAATATTAAATTTGAAAAGAGCGATGTGCCTTTTCTCACGTATAGCGCACGATGTTTGCCCTCGATGTTTGACTTGATATTACTCAGTAGCCTGCACTTTATGATTTTAATCAACTTTTTATCCAACTTCAAAAAAGAAGGAGGTTCTCAATTCGTCGGTTTTTTTTATGTATGTTTCCCTCGACACGCCTGGACCGATTTCCAAAATACTTTTTTTTTTTGAAAGGGTTATACTTCACAGGTGGTCCCATTGTCATCAAGTCAGGATCTGATGATGGAATCCTGGAGAAATCGAGAGAACTCTTCAAGTATTATATGCACACATGATGTGATTTGGGTATTTTTAGGGTCGGTTTACTTTCCAGGTGATTCCATCGTCATCAGGTCAGGAACTGATGAAGGGATCCTGGAAAAATCGAGGGAACTCTTTAAATATAATAGGCACACTTGAAGCCATTTGGGTGTATTACCTCAATAAAGAGTAAAGAAAGCAAGGATCGCGCGTCTATCTGTCTGTCCGTCCATCTGTCATCAAAATAATACGAAAAAATACGGCATCCAGGTAAAAGAAATAGAATAACATTCTTCATTGAAGTCGTTTTTTTTTTAGTTTTTAAAACGTAATTATCAACAGTCCCTTCGCGGGTTGTGAATTTTGTGTCAAGATAACATTTGTAATTTTTTTAGATGTTTATTGTTCGGAAGGTTCAAAGTTGCGAGTTTACCGCCTTGCATTGTCGTGAACCAATCAGAGCGGTCGCTCCAATTCTAATTAAATTCCATCAACGAATTCCACCGTCAGCCGTCATATCATACAGTCGAGTATAAAGATTTATAGCATGCAATACGTAAACGTGATGTTTATTTTTAAAGAATCGCAGAATTTGAATGCATAAATAAGATAGCTAATTGATTCAGGCGTTATTTTGCGGAGATCCATATTTCAAAATAAAATTTGAAAACAGAAAAAAATATTTAGTAATAAATCTTGCTTGCAGCGCAGAGCTCGGAGCGACAACACGTCCACAGAGGGCTAGTCAGTTAGCAGCAAGACTATATTTTCTGAGAATGCCTCGTGTTGAGGCGAAACACGTGTCGATTTGATTTTTTCAGAGAGATTTGGCGGATTTATTACTAAATATTTTTTCTATTTTCAGATTTAATTTTGCATAAATAAGACTTTTTTCTCAATCGTAGTAATGAACACTGCGATTAATGCTATGTATTTCCAAATCAAACATCCATAAAAGGCTGCGCAATCGGCTGTTTAGCCGCAAACATTGAACGAGCTTTATTAAGTGGCAGACAATCTCCGGTGCTCAAACAGCGATCTCATCAGAGTGTTGGTTTAGTTAAAAGAACAAACACAACTTCATGCTCGTTTAACGCGACGTGACAGAGAAAACGCAGAGGTGTTTGCAACATAGGTACGTAAACGCATCACTAACGTGCCCGCAGCGATTAGCTTACCCGCACGAAGTATCGGAAAACTTCATACAGCGCTCGTTATAAATGAATTATTCATTTCGCGAAAGATACATGTGCGAATCGGTTCATTGTTATTGTATGTACAAAAGGTAATACAGATAGGTGTGAACTGTTGATTGTAAGAGAAACTCGAAACTCTCCGCGCGAGCGAGGCTGTAGGCGTTGTATGCAAATCGGAATCGATTCACCGCCAGGACAATGCGGCTGGAGTGTTGGTCGTCTTGTAAACAGCGCAACATGGCTTGTTGCTCTACTTTTTTGGGTAAACGGTTGTCCGTAAACGGTGATGCATAGGCCCGCCGCAAGAAATACCGCAGGCGGCACAATGCCTCGTTTGCCGCCGTACAAGGAAGGCACGGCCGTGGACGAGCCGCTTTCCTGCTTCTCCAATATTTTTCAACCGTGTCTACATAAGTCGCTGCATTTATGTTTACGTAAAAACTACAATCTTTGCAGGCATAGTGGAATTCGTCGGCGTCTATAGAATTGTCATACATGTTTGGTTGATATTCCATTGTTTTGGATTTCAAGTGGTTGCACTTGTAATTGGGACCAAGCTTATTTCGTGGCAAAAATTAAAAATAAAATAAAAATAACTTGAAAAGCAAAATAACCTAGTCTAACTCCTTCTTCGCTAGTGATTTGAACGTATTTTCCAGATACTAGGGCAGATTCACATAGTTAAGTAATTCTCCGCTAGATGGCGTTAATCAGCACTTAGCTGAATCGATTATGGCTCAAATATTCTGAAACTGCGTCAGGACTCGGGACTCTAGTTACTCAATTGCTCATTTTTCTATTTATTCATTGTTTCTAGGTATTAATTTCCTGTTCGGAGGTTCGGAAACACTAAGAGTGTTTCTGCATTCATGAAATTATGTGGGTTCGTGTCCAATCGCGGGTCGAAAATTTTTCGTGACCTTATAACATTTGTTGATATTCCATTCATTAGGACTAAGCGCTGTCAAAAATCATTTTATGCTCACGGTAAATATTTTGAATCAGCTATCAACATCCGTTTTTCCGGTTATGTATGAACAAAAACCTTCAAAAAGATTGTTAATAAGTATTTTTTGGGTAGGCATGATGCCCACGATATACCCTGTCCATTAACCAGCCTGAGTTTTTTGCCTTTCTTCTTGTCTGTCGGTCGCGAATGTAAATTATCAAAAAAAAAATAACTTGACTTTGACTTGACCTCATCCTTATTCTTTGAAATTCTTTACCAGTAAACTTTAAGTCGATTACCAGTGAGTTGTAAAACCCAGTCAGAATTGAAGAAAAATAAAGACGAAAGTGACAGTTAAAGCCTAGGCTAGGTTACAAATTTCAAAAATGAGTCGATGTTGATTACCATGTCACTTACACAATAAAGGCCCTGGTCAAGAGCTGACTCATTATTAACAAATAAAAACAGTAGCACTCCGGGAGTGCCGACACAAGTGAAAACTTGTAGTTTGTCGATCTTTGCCGAAGAGAACAGCTGAGATTGTTGGTACTTGAATCTCAATGTTGTCGCGTTGGTCGCGATATTTATTAATGAGGGTTGTTTTTGCAACACAACTGACACAATGAATTCACAGAACTGACGTTCCTATCACGGCTGTCCCGTATTTCTATAGGTAAAGGCAGTCAGCGAACGGTCCTTACCCGTACCTCTTAGGATCATAAAGATAACGTGACAATGTTTTTATAGTCAAATGTGTCAAATGTGGTTTCGCTAAGGTGTCGCGAGATCAATGATTTTTTCCATCTCAAAAAATGTCCAACGCGCCTTCTATTGGCGGCTCAGCTTAGTTTTCCCTTCAAAAAAGTATTGCTTACCTATTAGGATCGACGATCGTACGAAACTTCTGGCAACGATTCGCAATCATAACGTAAAATAGGTAGGTATACAAATGTTTGTTGAGAGATGCATTCAGGGCATCTCGGCGAATTCATATTTTATGGAAATGGAAGTTGAATCGAAGCCAACGCTCGTTGCATTCTCTCAGTGCGCGACAGTTATGCGGGCGTGTGTGTGAGCTGAACTACAACCGGCATGGCATCGACAACAATAAGACCGCACCTTGTGCCATAAACATTCTTTGCCACAATCATTACGAATATAACCTATAAATTAGCAGAGCCGACTGCGAACATGCCGCTTGCCGTTGCGGGAATTCGAATGAGCCGAGGTTACGTTCTAGCTGACCAATGCAGGGCGGCAGGTACCCTCCTCGGCGGAATACTTGCACGCATCGTGCCTTGCATAGATTCGTTTGCATCTCTTACGTATGCCACCTACCCTAACAAAACAACACCTACATTCTAACAGCAGCGTTCAATAAGCAATCATAAGCTTTACGGTAGAGTGGCTAACATCTGAATATCACTTTGAATGTATTAAATACATGAAATATCATGTTGGTTGTTTATTTATTAGGAAGTTAACAAAATAAACATTGAATATTTTGTAATTTCAGATGAGAATGTTTTCTTGTTTCATACTAGCCGGGTTTGAGTTTTTGAACTTAATTTTATGTCATTAGAAACAGACTTGAAGTGTCTGTTTCTAATGTTTTGTTTATTGGTATAGAATAGATATTGTTAGTATGGATGACCTCTTGACTTCAAAACTTGCACGTTTATGATAGAGCCAACCTACCTAGTACCTTCGATGTAGGTTAGCTCCGTAATATAATTTGTACCTGTCTTTTAACTCTCTTAAAAGACTTTGGGGTAAACAATTGGAGTTAACATGAAATATACTTTTATTATATAATTTTGAAAATGTAATTCGAAAAAATGTATCTACTCTTTACGTTTTATTATACATTCATCATAAATTTAATATTTTCATTCATGGCAATTATCTCTTCTATTTTGTCGTGCTCAGGTATAGATAAGAAAATCGCACTTAGTAAAACAATAGCACGACATACAACATATCAGTGTTATCTTCTTAGCCAGCATGTAGGTTAATGGTAAAGTGGGTCGAGCACCTTCAAAAGAACTACTTATTGATTACAGCTTGGTATCACACTTATGTAATGAAACATGACGAAGAATACGAGACAATTCTTAAAATATAAACTTTGCTGGCATAGATACAGACTGTCAGTTTAATGTTGAGGTGGCATGGGATGGGACAGAGGCTTAGGGCATGTTTACATTTGCGAGGTACATACTTCAATTGTGCTTCAACTAAATAAGCTTAAATAGTAACATTAGTACTTACAATTACCTACTAGCAGGGCGAAGGGTCTGGTGACCTACCAAACATGTTTTTTTAAACAACCTTGTAGGCACCAGCTCTCTTCCACATATTGTTATGTCTACTTTAGCATTAGAATCCTTTATTTGTTTGTGAGAAAAATAAACCATTTCATGTAACTCAGTTTTGCATCATTCATTTAATAATTAGATATCATTTTACGTTCTTCCTAAACAGCTGTACATACAGATTTCATGAAATTTTGTGTGTGTGTGTGGGTTTTTGCCATTCTCCTTGTGCTGGTCGCGATTCCGAACAGGCGGTAGATTTGACGTTTCAAAGTTATCTTAAAAAATCTTACGTACTAAATTAAAGTATTTGACTTTAACTTTGAGTCGAGAAAAGGTGAAAGGTTACATTTAAACAAACAAAGACACTTTATGTAACAATAATCTTTGACCCATTTCCATCCCAATGGATTTATGGGAATTATTCTGACTAAGATAATAATGTGCAAAGTTTTAGCACAATACGTTCAGTAGTATTGCGTGAAGGAGCAAAATAGAAGAAATCAATTTTGTATGACGATGCGACCTTAGATTGACCACCAAAATATAGTATCTGTCAGAAACTGCAGTGAATACAGTTTTAGACAGATATAAATGTCAAGTCTAGACTATGCTTTATACAAAATGCGCTTCTTGCTTTGTCGCTCGTGCTCATGCGTCGATTTTTGCTTGGCGACATAATCGGCGCCTGAGCCGCCGCCGCCGCCGACGCCGCCGCCGCCGACGCCGCCGCCGGCCGTCGCGACTTTCGCTGAAATTCATATTTTTACACACAGCGAGGTCAAGGTGGAACTCCACAACATTCTTTAACAGAAATGCATGTATTAGAATCGAGAGCAGACCTAGGCTAATGCATTTTTTGTAAACAAAACTAAGTACCATAGTGATACTAATATCTCGGTTTCAGTCAACACAAATGCTTACATTTCAAAGTAATAAGATCATCATCATCTAGGACGCTACGGCCGCGGGTGAGTTTAGTGATTTGCCATTGGTGTCAGATCTAGAGGTCCCAGGTTTGATTTCCAAGAGAGAATAATATTGTGCCTGGCTAGCTACCGCCATTTACTTAGCTTCCCCGTAGAACAATAAAAAAAAGTAGAAATTCAATTCAGTTTCTGGTTTCTTCTTTCCATTATCTCACTCTAATCCTGCTCCAATCCATCTGAGCTGGATGGAAATCTGGGCCTTTGGGTCTGCCATTTAGGAGACGTTTTGGTGTTCTGACGTCCTCCACTCTTTTTACGTTCCCTGTAAAATGATAATATGTAATGTCATTATAAATTGTAGGAACTCTATCTAAAATAAAACAGTTATTTGGCCTTTCAATTGAGTTAAAATTGCATTGGATCGTCGCTAACCTGCAGTGCACTTACAATGTAACAAATGACCGTGACTCTACCGACCCAAGCGATAAATACCTGCTACCTCCACACGCCACTGTTTTTTATTCATATATCACTTTATACTTCATCTTTGTTCCCTATCCAGAAAATCTCATACATAAATCACGAAGTCTCAGATATTCAGTTCCGCAATATAATCCGATATCAAGGTGTGCGAGTATAATGATTCTGAAACGCAGGAGAAATACTGGTTTAAGCTTATCTATGCAAGTATTCGTGTTATTTATCTAATCCTCCGTTAAATGTCTCATAAATATGCAGAGTCCTAGGAACACTAAGTTGCCCCAAGATGCTGTTTATTAGCTGGATCGATTGTGCAATCAGTGACGATGGAACCACTTTATACGAGACTGCCCGTGCTGACTGCCTTGTCAATCGACTGACTGATTTGTCTGTTATCCATTTCGCCACGGACCGTGGCGCCAGCTCAGAAATGTTTGTGTCTACAGACCATGTTATTCTATTCTCGAATTGTATTGTGTTGAAAGTCGACTCGTATTCCCGCTGTAAATATCGTAAATTGGGCAAAACTGTGTTCATAATGTCGCTATGAACCTAACTCAAAAAGGATAATTAGGTGCATTTGATATAATGGCCTGCTCTGGCTGAAAGAAGTTATCGTTTCTCGTTTCAGTACTGCACCTTTATTAATTGCAGTTGCTTTGAAACAATGAGTTTGTATTTTATAATATTATTGTTGGCGGTCCAGCTTTTTTACAAAATTGAACATGTCAGGTTGATCCTAAATAGTTTACGAGTATATTTTATATTCTTGCTAATGATTTAAATCGGCTTATGCAAATTATGTAAACCATTTGAGATTTAAGTAATAGGAAATAAAAAAAGTATCACAAGGAATTAATTTTACACAGTGTAATCCATGTTAGTCCCAAACTAAGCATAGCATTTCCGTGGCGGTCGCTGCTTAAGAATCGACCCCTCCAACTCAGCCCATGGATGTCGTAAAAGCCAACTAATGGATCTCACCAGCATACGGACATCAGCTTTCTTCTGTGAATAATGTACACCTGTATGATCACTAATCCGTCAGTCGTAAGCTTTAGAGGAGGTTCTGTCCAGCAATCGACACTAATGGGTTGTTGATGTTTTGTGAAGCATTGTATTATGGGAATAATAACAGATCTTACATTCTTATTGTAAATACCTACATACTAATCATATAATACAATTACCCAGGCACATAATGTTTGATCTGGGTGGGGATTGTACCCACAACCTACAGCGCAAAAGGCAGAGCCACTGCCAATAGAGCTTTGTGTCTTGCAATATTGCTACTTCAAAAGCAGTGGATATATCAAACGTCAAAGTGGCGCCTGATTACGTCACACGCATTGGAAAACTCGCCGCGTCCGGAGAGCTCTGAAGAATTAAGGCACGACTAGACTAAAAATGAAGCAGTCACGGCTCCAGTCTCGTCACGTACTCTCGAGGCTTTCAAAAGTTTAAATTCACGCTAAACGACATTAATGAGGCGTCAGTTGGTAAGACGTAGAAGCCGCGCGTTTCCTTGTACTCAGAGTATGCAAGTGCATAAATATTCATACTCTGCGGGCGCATCGGCCGCGAGCTATCCTAGCGAGCCAAAGGTGCTCGAAGACTGCATGTCAGGATGTTTTTAACTGCCTCTGTGGTATAGTGGTTCAAAACAATAAAAAAAATGTCGTTCACGCTATTACTGGGTCACTGTACAAGGCATGGAACATTGACTTGTTGCCCGTAACCTGGGGCCAATTCTACTAAACCCATCGCTTCAGTAATCGTAATTCTGCGGCGATACCTGTGTCATAGTGAAGCGACGGGCTTACCCTGACGTTTCTTCGTATTTGCAAATAATCGTAGATCAAATTTATCTAAGTTTTTACGCATTGACTTTAGAAACGATATGAACAATTTAAAAACGGCTGATTCAGTTCAGCCGTTGAAATTAGGTTTAACTCTATATTTAAATAATCAAATTATTTCTATAATAATTACCTATTTATAACATTTACATTTGTGTGAATTTGCCCGAGACAAATATGTTTTTTATGCTAAGCAAAGCATAACGAGCTTTTAAGAACTTGACCAGTTCCTCGAGAACAGGAGAATTGCAGCTCAGTATAGGAAAGTCTGGAAGGAGTTGGGAGATGACACTTATGGCTAATAATAATAATAATCATAAGTAAAAATTTCTAATTTCGAATCAACCCTATAAAAAGAAATACACTCGAATCATCTCTTTGTTGTGCTTGTAAATATCCTAGAGCTACTCATCGCGTTGGCGCCATTTGCAAATAAATTTAGGGCTGTCTGGGGTATGTAATGAATTCACCGAGTGAATTATGAATACCGGCGCCGGATCGTGCCAGATCACAATCTCCGGCTAGGCGCGTGAACAGGTCGGCTCGTCAGGGCTACTGTTTGCAAGTGTGGCCTGTTTATAATGTCATTCCCATGCCTACCACCGTGGATCTCATTTTACTTACACACTTTTGGATTGTTCGATGTCATTTCTGTGTACAATAAGGCGTTCATTCATTAATTCATCAATTCGATCATTCATTTATTCAGTTAGATAAACTGGAGCATTGTAGAAAGGGTCGGGAGAAACAAAACCTAGGGTTTTCCTTTTCCGTCCGCAAAAGTTGAAATAAAGATTTGGAATTGCCGAAAGTTTTTACCTTCGGCAATTGCAAATCCAGCCTTGTATTAGAAGCACTTTAACGAAGTGCCGCCGGTTGGATGTCCAATTTACATTCATAATAGAATTCATTCCACAACTTCGAAGGTTTTCAGTTTATTGAGTTAAATATATACCTACAGGGGTAGTTACAGAATTAAATCACATAAAAATACCAATAAATTCCCAATAAATCACCAGTATTTTCTCTACTCAGAGAATAACGTATTTTGAAAATAACCGAAACCGGAATTACAACTTGCTTTGATGGAAACTGATTTGTGAATTATTTATCTTATGTTCTGTATACTGTCAGGCACCTTCTGTACTCTGTCAAACAGCAACCACCCTGTTCAATTATTCGTTTTCATTCCACAAATACTTTTTTTTTCTAGATTTATATCCGTGATGTCACCATGCGAACGTTCAATTATTCAGACGGTCGAGTTCAAAGGAGCTGCAAAATCAAATAATAACTTACGCAGCCAGATTAATTGTAGTTTACGAGCGTTTAACGAGCGCATAGACAAAATCTAGCACCAATCAAAGTGTCGCACAAAATGTCAGCGCTCCCTCTATTTCTGTCTATAGCAGACCCAACAAGAAAGCTATGCAAAGCGCAAATTCTACGGCCGCCGTCTAGACGCCTGCTTTGATCCGATTGAATAACATTTGATCCAATCAGCCAGAATGGAGGGATCGGGTCTCGCGGGCTCAGGACCGCCGCCAGCGATGGGAATGTCTCCTGCGTTCAATACATCGAACCAATGATTTTATGAGCCATCGCCGCAACGACGGGAGAAAGTGTATTTACCTTTGCGATACTTGGAAGTTATCGTTCATTACTTGATAGACTCCTAATGCATTTCCTTAGCTAGATACGTCGTTTAATGCACTTTGATAGTGTCTATTCACGCTTAGATTAGCTGTGGCATTCCGATCTGAATGTCCGCGCATTAGCTTCAATAAAACAGAAGTTAAATCTCACCCGGGGCCACCATACTGCGTAATTGATAAATCACGTCGTAAACGAAGTAGTTTTGCTTAACCAAATGGTCTGGTAACACGATATCTAGGCGCCGCGCCCGTCACTTACGCACCAACAGTAGATAATATCAATTACCATTAAGTTAAGGTAAGCAAGCCGGTACCATCTGAGTGCCACACACGTGGTGGGTTGTTCTATGTCTATATTTGTTGCAGCACCGGATATCGTGCAAGAGGACAGTCCAATGATCATCACGGCTGAAGAAGATGAGCATAATATGAGATGTGAGTAATTTTTTATTGTACGACGGGGAAGCGCTACGCCTTCATCTTACCCGGTTTCAAGTTGGTCTAGAACAATGTCTGTCCAAACTTTCAGGCCAATCCGTTCAGTAGTTTTTGCGTGAAGGAGAAAACGAATGAGTGACGATTATAGGGTGAGTTTTGTAAAAAAAGACCAGGAAAAACACATTGGCTACTTTTTGTAACCACGCGGGCAAAACCGCGGACAGAAGCTTGTAGCCTACAATCATGTCGATTGTACGTTCAGTTGGGATTATCGTTGACATTTGAATTTATAATATTGGATCTTTCGTATTAATTACGATTGACCTAAAAAAGGTAGCCAAAATGGTTGCTAAACTCAATCTATAGATGGTTTTGAATGTTCTCGTCGTTTATTCCAGATTTTGCCTCATTCCTAACGGGACGGTCTCCACTGTGCGTTCGTCGCGATGACATGTCAGGAGTGCCCGTTGCCCCAGGAGTGGCTACCGCACGCTTCACCTTCCGACGCCGCCATCTCTACTGGTCCGTAATCCTGAGCCCCTCGATAGCCACACAGCCAAGAGCCTTAGCATTCCTCGATAAAGCTGGTCGAGTGCTTCTTGAGCAGTCATTGAAGAAAATTCCTGGGATACATGCTACTTATGAAGAAAAAACTGATAAGGTATTAGAGCTTATATTTAGTAATTCGAAATCAGAAACTTTTATTAAGCTTAAATAACAGTAAATGTTGCATGCAAGTCATTAAAACAAACATAATTTAAAGATTTATGATGAAGTCTTATTGAAATTACACAAACTAAAATAAAGGTTTATCTATATGTAGCCTAGTAAACCTAGTAAACAAGTAAACTGTGATGTTAAAAAATCCAAAAGTCCGTTTGTTTCATCTACAAAAATATGGATTACGTGAACTCCATTGACTTTGCATAATCTGTAGAAAGGGTTGCTTTCAAAGAAATAGGCATTGTAGAAGACTTTTGTTGCGCTTTCTCTGTGCACGTATCCAAAGCTGTTTGTGATGATTTTCTTTGTACAGTTATGTGGCGTCTGGCGGCGAGTGCCTCGTCAATACAAGAGTTTATTACGAGACGAAGAGTTGCACGTCGCTCTTCTTTGGGGCGACGACCAGAATAACTCCATCGACAGCGCTCTCAGCGGCCGAATCGACAGGTAGGTACGAACATTTACTATTGATCATTCAGCTCACGATTTGACAACTTTTGTACCCATTTGGGGCATTTAAAATGCGCACTAGATTGCTCGGTAAAGTCCTTCATCGATTCTGAGAAACCTCACGATCTATTCGCTGTGGATCGTAAATTAAATTAACCGTGTGATTAATAACGGAAATCAGTCGGTTCCATTACAAATAACTAGGAAAATACCAGTGTATGCAGGCAAGTCGGCTTTAGCGATCAAAGCGAAAACTCAATTGATTCGTTCATATAATTGCGATGTCGTCATCCTTGCCGATCACTGTATCATCCTTCTTATTCATTGATTTATTATGACCGTATTATATTAGTATCGTTTTATATAGATATTCGTAATCGATTTTATCCTTTAAGATCTACCTATGTGGTTAATCGTAACGATCAATGGGAAATCCACTTGTATTTATTGAAATATCCCGTTAATGTTATTTTTTTTTATATATTAGAATAACGCACAATACACATTACAAATAAAAACAAAAATATACATAATTTTTTGCGCGCACAGCAAAACAATATAGCTAGCAGCGTTGAGCGGACAATATGTGCCAAACTTATTGTTTCGATTCGTTTCGTTTTCTATCATAAATACTGTTAGGGAATGGAACTCCTCACTATCGTCTGTTTTCCGCACCAATACCATTTTGGAGTCTTCAAGTCCAGAGTGAACAGGTTACCTTTAGATAAATGTGATCCGTCTATAATCCACATCATTACTTGTTTTTTAAATAAGCATTTTTAAGTAATCCAGTTTTATTTTTAAGGTTTGCAATGAAGCATTTTCATTCATTCATTCATTGAAATACTCTTTATTAAAATACCCTCACATTTTGATTGTAGATATCCCGCATTGACTTCTGAAATGTTCACTACGCTTTTGGAGCCTGAGCATCCCCCGCCTTCGTTTGGGCAAGGCGCCTGTCGCGATTACGGAGCAATGGACCACGAGGATGGCTGGTGGGGCGGCACTGCGGTTATCACAGGGGTCGCCGGGGCAACGCCAAGCCTCTACCTGGCTTTGGTGTTCAACGGAATTTTCCCAAAAGCCGCGTCGACTTCTCATCTAGTTAAAATTGTCTTGACGTTGCCGGAGAAGAATCAAACTATTATTGATCAGGTACCTAACTTAACAAGTTTAGTTATAACTTAAATAACTAACAACAATATACTAACTAAACAATGTTAAAATATGATCAATGTCGGAACAAGCATGCTCCTGATGTTAAGTGCATCTGTTGCCTCTGTAGGTCTCATCCACAAAAGACATGAGCAACAACTTGAGGCATAAAGTACTTCCCCGGACGAGTACTTGCACAAGGAGATCTACTACTCTCAATTTAGTTGATGTGTTATATTGGTGAACATATATTTTTATTTTATTGTACGATGGGGAGATGCTTGGCCTTCATCTCAACTGTTTTCATGATATAATAAGGTAGAAGCGCACTTCATCTGGAATCCTCATCAAACTGAGGAACTGGCTATCTTACCTCTAAATGCCGGAACACAACAATTTTAGAATTGTTTATATGGTGACAGTATTAGGTAGGATGGTGGTAGCTAGCCAGGCGGATTTAAACAAAAAATCCTACCACCAGCCAAACCAAGCATAATATTGTACTCCCCTGGGGATTGAACCTGGGACCTATGGATCTGGCACCTAAGGGGGAACCCAGAGGCTCAGTAAAAAAGTTGAAATTCAATAATGGTCTATCAATCTAAAACTGAATCTGTCAGTTAGTTCAATTTAAAGCATTATGAGTTGTTCAACAACCCTAATGGAAAACAACTGCCATCAATGAAACATTGTCTGCTAATTGCTTTAGCCTGACCGTGTTGAGCCCTCGTGACCTGTTTGCTAATGTACACGGTCGGACAAGCTAAACTTTTATGTTTAGCTTTCTAGTTACGATTGAGAAGTAGCAAATTACTTGCAGGATTTCCTGTACATTTCATGTTCCACAAGTAGCTGCAGGTTTAACTTTGAACAATTGAATAAACAAGTAATCGACAGGCATCAGCACAATTGGTATAGTAGCTCGGTTGCATGTTTACGTTAGGTTGTGGGTTCGATTCTCATTTTTATGAGTTTACAAGAATAGTAGAGCCCCCTGTAAAAGGGCTCGTCCGGGAAAGTAGTATGGTTGCCGGTGAAATTACGGGCACGCGAGGCTTAACACCTATATGCCTCAAGTTGACGGGCGCAATGCAGTGCCGTGTAAGCTATGTTCTTTGTGGATTTGCCCTACGCAGTAAGGTATTGTTATAGACAAGAGTGCACTTAACATCAGACTTCTTGCTTGTTTCGTCTCATAGTTGTATAAAGCATTTGTGTGACGAATGAAGATGATTGTCCTGTGTTTGGTGATCTGTATGTGTTAAAAAAGGTTTCTATTATATATATTCTACGTAATCTAGTGCTCATAATAATGAATATAGCATTGCTTCGTTTGGGCTAGATGACGTTTAAAATATGTAAAAAAATATAACATGGATAGCATGATAAGAGCACTGGAGTATATCTCTATTGCACTAAGCTCAACTCAAAGTTAAACGAGTAGAACAATTTAGTTTTTTTTTCAATTAGCACAATCGAAATCTAGCAATGGGTAGAAATGAAACCATGATTCGATCAAACAAATCCAGCAACCGCCAACAATCCATAACATATTGACGAATAACCTCAGCAATCTAGGTTGAATTGCATCATGCTACAGTCATGTTTAGCTCGAATTTACGAGTACATAGATGAAACTGTAAAACAAAGAAGAAAAGGAAATCTACTCTTCCAGGTGCAGAGAGTCGCAAAGCCTGACTACCACACAAACGTTCTCGAAGTTTCCACTCCCGTATCTGCCGCTGAGCTGCGATCTCTGGCTCGAGGGAGACTTCTATTGACCATAGAAGCTGTGGGGGCGCCGGACAGAAGGATCGTGGGAAGTGTGAGGCAGAAAGCAGCGTGTGAGCTGTTCCATGCTCCTCTAGTAGCAGAGAGGGCGCCGGCCAGTATATCACCTGAAGGAATGGCGCTGCTTTACATAGACAAAGATGGCTCACTGGTTTATGATATTCAGGTAATATTACTCAAAAGGTGACATCGAAACCTATTACTAGTCTTCCACTGTTATTGGTAGTAACAAATACTAACTTTGTGAAAATTTCAATTCGCAAAGTTAGTGTTTGTTGCTATAACAAATAATAACAAATTAATTAAATGAAAATTGTAATGGGGCCCTCTAGAAGAAACGTGATTGCCTGAATTGCGTGCCTTGAAATGTGGATCAGAACCAGGGTGCGTGTTCGCACTTGGTTTATTATTAAGTTTTCGTATATCCTCTTTTAACTCTTGTGCCTGTACGTGTCTCTTGTTTGCGAAAACGTGTCGATTTTCATTGTGTATTTTTTATTTCGTGCCAATGATTTGCCAATTTCGTCCTTATAGTCCGTGGATTATATTTTGTAGCTAGTATAATCATTTTATATTTTAATTTCAGGTTGACAATTTAGGCGCAACCGATCCAAAGATAACACTCGTCGAGGAGCAGGGGAAGAGGCACTCCCAAGTGGAAATCCTGGACACTCGTGTTGGAGTCTTGGCGAGGCCGAGTGCCAGGATCTTTCAGCCTTTGTATGAAGACCAGCTGGCTGTTCATATCGGGGCTGATACAGGTAAATACTCGTACTAAGAAATAACTAATGCTGCGGACTAGCACCTAAGACCGTATCACATCTACACCTGGATATACTTTTTTGAATGAAGAACACACATAACAAGCCTCATAGCTTAGTTGGTAGTAGAGCTTCTTCGCTGTAGGCTGTGAGTTCGATTCCCACCTAGGACAAACATTAGTGTGATGAATATAGATGTTTGTTCTGTGTTTGGGTGTTGTATCGTATAGTACGTATGTATTTACAAAAAGTATTTAAGTATTATATCCGTAATCTAGTTCCCATATTCCCAAGCTATGCTTAGTTTGGGGCTAGATGGCGCTGAGTAAAATTAATGTCCTGCAATATCTTTTTTATTTTTTTTTATTTTGAAAGTGAGTCGCAGAAATTCAAACATTCAAATTTTGAAGTGTTTGAGAGATGCAATTTTTAAGGCCGAAGGTGGAAGCGCACTTCAGCGGAAATCTTCAACAGTCTAGAGCAGCTGGCTATCTAACCTTTTGAAATGCCGGAACACAATAGTTTAGAATTGTTGCTATGATATTGAACCAGTAAAAGTTTTCGTAGAAATGTGGCGGTTACATTCAGCTTTACACAACGCAGGTCCACCGATCCTCCGAGGGAGATTGCTGTCTCGAATGCTGCCCGACGCCGCGGGGTCTGGCCCGGCTCTCCTGAAGAGAACCAGCCAGGTCAGGCTGCCGGCCGCCATGGCAGGACTGGCTTGGGTCTCCGTCGACTCGCTGTGCGGATTGTACTATGAGGTGACTGATATATCTGATCACTTGTGTCCATTGGTAGACAGAGCCTCCTTTATACCTTGTTTTGCATCTATAGTGCTTGAATCAGGGTCAAGAGGAATGAAGAGTAAATTTATTACCAATGTAAAAGAGTTTGATATCCTAATTGAGATGGTTCCAAATTAGAATCGGTACCAAAGTTTATATGGTACCTACGTATCTGATGTCTCATAGGTCTAAGCTCACCGTATAAGGGCTATCATATGGTTTCTAAAATGACTTGATTCCTTTGAAAAAACAAAAAATGAGGCGACACGCGACCCGAGTGCTGGCTCTTATTTAAGCCAGCGAATTAGCATAGCTACTCAGTGTGGCAATGCAGCTAGACTTGAGCACGCTTCCGTCTGGTACTAGTTTGGAACAGTTGAGTTACCTATAGGCCGTTTGTAACGGTCCTTAGGTAATCTGACTGATTCCTTTGTACATAGTTAGTTTAATTGTACATTTTATTTAATAAAGTGTATTCCTTAAATCCTTAACTTTTAACCTTAAAGGTAAAATCATTTTCAGACCGTAGTAACTGGCAGCAACGCCCGCTCCCGTTCCTCTTGGTGGCTCGACACCCACGCAGGAGTGGATGGAAGTACTCGGGAGCTGGGTTCCGAAGAAGGATGGGTCTTGGAGCCCACTGAGGCAGAACTGGTGGCATTGCACCTCGGCGCTGCCTCTCTCGAGCTGAGGTCCAATGACAATGTCACTGTACTGATGCGCACGCGAGTACCACAGGTAATTTATGACTTTGGGAGTTTTGGCTATTGATATGTTCTCTTGTCAAATACTCAGGATATCCAGTTGTCTTCCTGTAGATATTTCTTAAAAGCCATTTTTAGTGCACGCTTACACTATTAAAGGGAAGCCACCCTGAAAATATCAAGACTTTAGTATCCTAGGCTGTGTATTGATTTTTTTGACGTTTTTTTTTTTTACGACGAGATTCATCTCACCTGATTTTTCAAGTTATAATAAAGCCGAAGGTGGACGCGCACTTCACCCGGAATAGTCAAACTGAGGAACTGGCTATCTTACCTCTGAATGCCGGAACACAATAATTTAAGAATTGTAGTTTTGGCGACAGAATTAAGTAAGATGGTGGTAGCTAGCCAGTCGGACTTAAACAAAGTCCTACCACTGATCGAACCTGGGTCATCTGGATCTGACACCGCGAACCACTAGACCACAGAGGCGGGTATTTTTAGAATTTATATGTTTGGACACGTGAATATAGTGAAAAGGGATGGTATTCATATTGACAAGTACAATTTTAAGGGTTCGAAACCGTGTACCTACGCTGATACTCTGTGTTTGTCCTATATTTCTTTATATATATTTAGACAAGCCTCATAGCTCAGTTGGTAGTAACTCTGCCTTCTGCGCTGTAGGCTGTGGGTTCGATCCCCACCCAGGACAAACATTTGTGTGATGAATATAGATGTTTGTTCTGTGTTTGGGTCTTGTATCATATGGTATTTAAGTATTTTATCCGTAATCTAGTTCCCATATTACAAGTTATGCTTAGATTGGGGCTAGATGGCGCTGTGTAAAATTAATTTCCTGTAATATTTATTTATATATAGCCTATATTTCTGTCTTCCCTTTTGGTTTGTCGAAACCTTATTCTTAGAATAGACTTTTAAATTTGTCTTATAGGTTTGAGTTGGACAAAGTTATAAAGTAGGCTTATTCAGAACAGTATATTAAGCAATACCTAAATATAGGTTCTAAAGTTAACAGTCGCAGTAAGTATTTAGTTACCAAGGAATATATTGCGTATTTGATGCTGTTGGTTTACAATTTAAAATTGTTACGGCGCGAAAATTAACTGTACCTGGTAATAAACCAACTATATGAAACTACTTGTACAAACCTTTTTAAGAGATTACTATTAACCTTAATGTGCCTTAATCTGTTAATTGCTCGTAAAGACATTTCCTCATTTTATGCTATACCCTGATAGAAGCTACTAATTACCGATAGAAAAGTTAACAGCTGGAAGAATTCAAATAGGTTCCAGTGAGTTTTATGCTGTTACTTTATATTAACCAGTACCTGCGCGAAAATTAACGACTTGAACAATTATCATCGGTGATAAACCTTCTAAACTACCTAAACAAAAACATGAACTACGCACTCGTAAAGCTTTAATATGATGGGTTTTAATAGTTCTTATCTGAACATCGCTATAGAATACAATTACTACATATACTATTTACCTTTTCACGCTGCTAAGGTCCGGAAAATTAA
Organism: Venusia cambrica; assembly: GCA_951394065.1. Classification (NCBI taxonomy): domain Eukaryota; kingdom Metazoa; phylum Arthropoda; class Insecta; order Lepidoptera; family Geometridae; genus Venusia; species Venusia cambrica. Next base: position 1,866,857 of record OX596056.1, read on the forward strand.
AAGGTAAGATTTAGAATTTATAACGTTTGTTACAGTCGTTAGCACGACTGCTTTCTTAGTAGATAAATTTTGTACCTATATTGTTAGAATATTTATTATTATTATAATTAGCCTTAGGCGTCCCGCTGGGCAAAGGCTTCTCCCGAACCCTTCCAGACCGTCCTATCCTGAGCTGCAATTCCCCAGTTATCTGCGTTTTGGTCTGCCGCGACGCCTACTCGCTGGGTTGGGACGCCACTCGGTGATCACTCTTGCCCAATGCTGAGCCGGCATGCAACAGACGTGGCCGATCCAGTTCCACTTTAGCGTAGCGGATTTTGAAGCTACATCGGCGGTTTAAGTTTTGAGTTTTTGAGCGCAGCTCGGTGTTTCGGACTCTGTCTCTATATGTTTGAATATAAAGGCAATTTATTTGTAATGTCACTAAAATTTAAGCACATGTTTTTTTTAATAAAATGGACTTTCGTTTGACCACAATTTCGCCTGATGGGAAGCGACGTTGTGAAAAATGTTTATAAAAATTTAATTCAATTATTTTTTTCAAGAAATTCTGACGGGCTGTTTACAGGGTTGCCTTGCACAATGCGATACAATTTATCGTTAACTGATTCAAAAACAGTTGTCCAAAAAATATTTTTAATTCATTCGTAGAATGATTTGCCAATGTTAATTTGTTTTGCATAGTCAGTACACTATTCTCAAGAGTTTTGCTAAATGTCTCGATTTATGCATTCCCTTTATTTTATGAAGCAACACTAACCGATGCAACATAAATATCATAATCGTAAATTGCGCGATAGGTTTCATTGCGTAATTCACGTCATAATTTTAAGTCTTCTAATAACCGTCCTTTATGAAGGCATTTTAAGGTTAGGTTTATTTTCACAATAACAAGAAAAAAATACTAGAAGCAAAGACAATAGGTTTCGTTGTGTGTTTCAGATAAGCGTGCCGACATCATGCCTGCCATCGGTTCCCGGGACTTCAGACAACGAGCTGAGTGCAAAGTGGACTCCAGGCCCGGCGGAGGACCAGCTCTCTGACAACGCGATATTCTTCAGGATGAACCAGGGATATTGCTCCCAGGGCGATAAACTTTACAAGACTGGGGAGATCTGGACCGATACTCAGGTACATTTCAGTTGATCGAATCGTTTAACTAAGCCTCAAAATTACCCGTGGTATGATCTGCCTCCTAGCGGATTATCCCGGACACTGGTGATAGGATTCGTAAACATCTACCTGGCTAGTGGCCACCCTCCTGCCGAAATCCTGAGCCAAACAGTTTGCCGTGCTTTGTTGGTATGCGAGAGAGCTAGTACCTTCTTGACGTTCCATCGTCAACCTAATCCTTGCTCTGGCTTTGAGCAAGAAGCCAAGAGATCAAGAGCTACCTCATACATCATTAATATAAAAATATATACTTAGTTATATGATGAAATGTATGGTTTTCAGTCATGTTCTAAATGCGTGTGTATGCATGGAGTCCCCCGCTGTGAGCCGGTGCAGTGCCCTCAAGTCACGTGCCTCACTCCGCTGCTGATGCCACAGGGGCAGTGCTGCCCGATTTGTACCAGTAAGTGTTCTCTTAGCTTTTTATACGACACCGTTAGGTACTTCACAGATACCCTTGAAGATACAACTATCCGACGAAATACTAAGGTGACTTATTACAAAAGACAAATATCCGACGGGAAGTCGAGATGACTTATGACAAAAGACAACTATCCGACGGAAAGTTGAGATGACTGATGACAATAGACAACTATCTGACGGAAAGTCGAGATGACTTATGACAATAGACTACTATCAGACGGAAAGTCGAGATGACATATGACAAAAGACAACTATCCGATGGAAAGTCGAGATGACCTAAGACAATAGACAACTATTCTGACGGAAAGTCGAAATGACTTATGACAGTAAATTTTTTGTGTAAATAGTATGGCTGTCTGTTGCGTATCTTAATTTGTTTTTTTAAAGAATGAAGCTGAATTGAGAACCTTCGTCTTTTTGTAAAGTCTATTAAAAAAGAAAAACAAATTGGTATGACAAATGATTAATACGGTCACCAAACCAAAAAGTGGCCACACAGCTCAGTTGGTAGCTCTGCCTTCTGCGCTGTTGGTTGTGGGTTCGATTTCCACAGGGGAAATAACTATTCATTTGTGTAATGAATAGTTATTTATATTTAGAAAAGATGCTAGTTCTGTGTTTGCGTGTCATACACCTGTACCTATCATAAGTATGTATTGAAAAAAAAAAAATCAAGTACCTACTCATATTTAAATTAATTTTAACCTCAAACATTTTCATCAACCTATATTCCATTACCCATAGAAATGTAGCTTGTTCTAATTGTATAATTTTTCGAAAAAGTACTACAAGTCTAGATTATCCCTAACCATTCATACCTGAAAAAATAATATTGCATTAGATATACTATTTTGAACGACAAACTACATTAATTTGTACTATGGGAGCGATAGCCAGTGGTACTCGAGGACCCTCTTAAAATCTACCATCATCAACACTGTTCCTCCAGATTCAACAACAGTGGCCTGGAGCGAAGCTGACAGCTGCGAGCTGGCCAGCCAGCGCTACGCCCCAGGCTCCTCCTGGCACCCCTACCTCGTCCCCGGGGGATACGACACTTGCGTGACTTGCACGTGCAACTTTGACACGAGACAGATTCTCTGCCCAAGAGTACGCTGCCCGGCTCTACACTGCAGCGAGAAGGAAGCTTATAGGACGGACAAGAGAGCCTGCTGTAGAATTTGTCCTGAGGTAAGCTTAACGTATCAAAATCTCCCATCCTACTATAAAAAGCATCATTGCACATTTGGTAGCTCTGCCTTCTACGCTTTAGGTTGTGGGTTTGATTCCCACCCTAGACAAACATTCGTGTTATGAGAAGATGTTTGTTCTGTGCTTGGGAGTTGTATGTGGTTTTGCCAGAATACCCACGCTTGGCAGACGAACAGGTTATCGCAGTAAAAGTGAAGATCACATACTGAAAGCTACAGCTAAGCTGCTGCCCGTCTTTTAGTGTGATAAGTAGTCGACTTTTACGACATTCATGGGTTGAGTTGGAGGGGTCGATTCATAAGCCGCGACCACCAAGGCAAATCAATCATAAATATTTATTTACAAAAGGTAGGTACATCCGTAATCTAGTTCCCATATTACAGGAATATTTATTAAAAAAAATAACTGGCTAGCGGCATCCTGCCAAAGTCCAGAGCTAACTTTTCTTCTAGGAAAGTTCGCTCTATATAGAGCATACCTGCTCCGGCCTAGAGCAAGAAAAGCCTAGAGGTTAAGATAGTCTTTATTACCTATCAATTATTTGGTGTGGTGCTGTTATTTTTAGCCGAGAGCAAAGAAACCCGACGAAGAGACCCCCAAAGACCAGGGCGCACCACGGACAGCGGAAGAGATCCTGGCTGAAGGCGGCTGCAAGTTCCCGGATGGACCTCTCCCCAACGGGAAGGAGGTGCACCCTTCCATACACTCGCACGGCGAGCAAAGATGTGTCACTTGCAGATGCAAGGTTAATAACATTACTTCCTAGTTCTCTTCTTATTGGAGATCCATTCTAATAGTATATTACGCACACCGCGGGTCCCGACCAACATTTCAAGACAGAACATGTTTTTCTTTGCATTTCGTTCTGGAGCGTGGGTTTGACTCACGCTTGGCATATTTTAGGATTTAAAAGACATCAAGGTTTTTAAGGATTATTACCTTAATTTCCCTGGTTTACAAGTTGTAAGACTAACAATCGCATTTCACCCGAAATCCTCAATAGTCTAAGCAACTGGCAACTGGAGGTTAGATAACCTTTAAATGCCGGAACAAAACACTACCAAACCATAAACAATACTGTACTCCCCTGGGGTTCAAACTCGGGATCTATTGATCTGACACCGATGGGCGGACCGCTAGACCACAGAGGCGGTTGCTCTCATTTTGAATGTATTATAATATATATACTTATATTAATATACTTATTCCAGGACGGCGAGGTGACTTGCGTCCGCAAGCGATGCGGTCGCGCGTCGTGCCAGAAGCGACGGCGCGTAGACTCGTGCTGCGCGTGCACCCGCCACCGCCGTCAGCCGCGCCCCACCCCCCGCCACCCGCCCCCCAGCTGAGCGTCTCCATGCACTGCAGCTTGGTGTAGCATCACCCACCTGTCACCACGATGTCACGGTGACCCCGGATATATTCACGTAGCTCATTAGCAAGGCGTGTACGAACTCATCGTAATTGGCAATTTCATTCTAAAGTTTGATTGCAGTCCACGAATTGGCGAATGATGATAACTGAATTGAGTCTCGAGAATAGAGCTTTCCCTTATTGCTGAAGCACACAGATGAGCTGACTAGTGAAATGTCTGAATGCGATTTCGACATATAGGGATAAAATGTCTTCTTATTACGATATTTCATTCAATATGGTAACGTTAAACATACTCGGGTTACCTTCTAGAGGGGCCTAACCACAACATCATAAAGTATTCTCGTTTTGATCTTACATTACTCTTGTCTCGTTTTTTCTACACTTGAGAGATAGTGACAAAAGTAAAGTAATATATACACGAATGCTGTAAGAGGTCGTGGTACCCTCGGCTTTTGAAATTAAAAACAAATGATAAATTTGATAGAATAAAAATTTGGTTCCAAAATAATATTTTGTTCTTGACTTCCTATTACGAGTATAGCTTGAATCATAATATTCCGACATCTTTTGCTGAAGTAGATGATGTGTTGGATAGGAAGCTGCGTAGGTATCCGTCTATACCCAGACTGTGTCGGCTTAACGTAACTCGCTCTATAGACTGACGTATTTTGTACTTGTGCGATTCGAATGTTTCTTTCTAGGTTTAGGTTGCTGGCTTAGAATTGTTACTGATCGAAAAACTGCTAACTCTCTTGTGAACTGAGCTATTTTCATCACCATTTTTTATAATTGGAATCTGAACCGCATCGATAACTTTTGAGTGCACAGTTTTAAAGATAACTTATTCATCGCATCAGGTTTTACTGTCTCGATGATTATGTAATCTTATAGTTTGCTAGTTTTTCGGTGAGTTTATTCTCGGCTTGCTAGATGTAGGCGGTAAGAAAGGTCGGCCGCGCAACGGCAGAGATCTATCGGAATAGCTTTACTATTGTCGTTGAATATTGTTACCCACCGGTATATTAATTGGTATTATGATATCATGAAATTTATAGGCGCATTACTTAAATTATCATCCGATATTTTCAAATCTGAAGGACCAAATCATAGATTGTATAGTGTCTCTTATGGATGTTGCTTTGGATGTTTTTAATTTGAAATATAATCTTATTTGGTTCTATTAGAGCTTGACCACTGATTAGTTAAGGGGCTCGATCGCTCGAGCGAGGAATCAAGACGGTGCGAGCGCGGTCGATAAAGATGTGCCATATTTTCTTAAATGTAAATATAAATTATGATAACTACTTATATGCATATTTATTTACGTTGCTATTGTACTGATACGGACACGCACCAATAGGTATTGTATATGAACCACCACAAAACACAATGTATTGTGTATGATCCATCACAAATACACACTGTATTTTTGCATACACAATACAGTGTGTTATCACAATATAGTGTGTATGACCCATTACAAAACACACTGTATTGTGTATGAACCACCACAAAACACACTGTATTGGTCGCCTTGTTTGTGCATTTTCTTTTAGGTTTGTATCTTTGTTTAGTACCATACAATTGTAACCTTACTGATTACTTTATAGTTTCCAACCAGTGTCGACATACAATTTATTTTAACATACCTTAATAGTAGTTGAATAAAAACATAAGTTATTTTATTGCCTGAGACGAAGGCTATGTTATAATTGACATACATTTTGGTTATTGCTTTTATGTGCTACTCCGGTATTGTAGAATTGAACTTATGTTTTTAATCAATTTTGAGTAATGGCAATAGAATTGTCATGGACATTTGTAAATAGTAAGATATTTTGATATAGATAGGTTTAACACTGTATACTTTGTCTATTGATTTCGGATTGTACCGTAAATTGTAATTATGATTACGATGTTGATTTAAGTTTATGAAAAAATCGCGACTAGTTTTGTTTGAAAGGTAATATAAGGAAGCTAGTCCAAATCAACCGACGCGATGGAAGAATGCCATGTAGCTAGCGATACGTCTTCCGGTATAGGAATCTTTTCATTCGTACGCGAGACCTCATCCGTGGATGTGAAATAGGTATTATTAGGAATGTAAGTATGTTACTCTGAGTGGTTATAGATGAGGTCCAGTCAATATTTTATTTATTATTGTACTACAATACTTTCTAGAGATAATTTATAAATGTTTTCTCAAGAAACATTGCCAAAAAAAAATTACTCGTTAAGAAGGCCGCTCTAGTACCGCTATTCCATACAAACGCAGTTTTTCGAAATGGTTTAACCAGGTAGGTGGTGTGCAGCGTATTACTTTTTCTAAAATAAAGTTAAAGATATTAGTATTTTCGAAATGTAGTTAGTTATTTTCGATTCAAAAAATGTTTTGCATATATTATGATTTCGAAAAGAATGTAAATCTGTACTGGAAAGCGAAAGTAAGCGGAGCTCCCGGGCTCTCTTAAATAAATTTGTCGCGTTTCGTTGTGGGTTCTAGTCCATCAAAAATGTAAGGAGTTTGTATCTATAGTGTTGTTGGCTACGGTGTAACGGAAACTTACTTGTAAAGTTTTCATTATTATAATAATTTTGTATGATCTAACAATAGAAACGTAGTCATCTATGGCTTGCAAATAACATATAACTAATGGCCATAAGAAAAACCATGAACTCGCTTGAATTGCCTTGTTTTTTCTATTATATAAATCATTATTCCTGTCCAGTTAATTATTCTGGTAACAGAGTATGTTATGAAATAATGTATTCACATGTTTAGAGAAACAATTAAGCACCCATTATGTAGATGAAAAGTAAATAGCTTGTCAAATTATCACACAGTAAACAAAATAAATGACATGTAAACACACAATGTGTATTATTACCAGCTAAGGTTTTTCTTACATATATTCAACCTTCTCCTTTTACTAAACATTATACCTACAATTTCAAAACTTGCGTCATACATTTAAAAATAGTTTCTCAAGCTCAAGCTATGATCTCAACATATCGGCGAGACACACCATATAATGATTCACCTGTTGAATTGAAGCCGTGTGTTACATAAATTTCTTATACCTTATTTTTATACCTATTATTATATGTCATACATTGTTCATGCGAGGTCTTCAAAGTGATGATTTTTTGAGGTATACTATGGCGTCAATCATCGCATCGACTATATCGTTGGCAACGGCCATTCTGGAGTTGACCCCCATGATGCCGATGCGTAGGGCTTTGCCAGTAGTGGGCCCAAGCCCTCCGAATATCAGGATATCGTGTCTGAGGGCAAATCATTCAAGTATTTAAATAATTGTGAAGTAATTGGAAGAAACCTTTGCACAACAATGGGATGACCAGGGCTGCTAGTAATAGTAGCAATAAAATATAAAAAAATAACAGACTCACGACTTTTTCTCTTCGAGGCTTCTGATCACTTATCAGAGCGTGGATCTTATTAGGATCACCTACTAAGTACCTACTATACTACCCGTATTCAACAATTGAAATAATGCAGGGATTCATTATTTATTCAAGAATTAAATAATTTAATATTTTCATAATACAAGAATTAAATAATTGGATAATTCAAGAATGAAATATGTAAAGAATTGAATTAATTAAATAATTGAAAAATTACTACGGATATGGTTGATATGTAGGACTGTGACAGAATGTCTACGTATTGCGTCATTTATGTTGCAATCAGACCGAAGGTTACATTGGAGTTTTTGGGAATAAAATGTAACTATTCGAGTATACCCTGAGAACCTGATTGTAGTTTCTGGGTTTCTGTATAACTTCTTTTGTTAAAATTATTTGATTCACTTTATCGACATGTATGAAGAAACATCTGATGTCCGACGGTCGGTTGTCCTGTAAACTTCGGCTTAAAGATATTTTTAGTATCTTCAAGTACTGTTTTGTCTCACCTTGCTCTGATGTACTTCACAACTTCCATGTAATCGTACCCTTTTGGGAGAACAACTGTCGTTACAGTCACCAGACGATCCTCAGGCTTCGGTACCAGAAACTGGAAGTTGTGAGCTTGGAGGCGCTTGCAGAAATGCGCAGTGACAGACGCGTGTCGCGCCCAGGCGGTTGGTAATGTCTCTTTGGAAACTTCCTTCAGACAAGCACGGAGCGCCCATAGCAATGGCGGACTTAGCGTGTGGTGATATCTGAAACATTGGTACCTGACGTATCTATTCGAACAATGCATAACATCAACTGATAACCATTATCAGCATTATTCAATATTGGATTGACCATAAACCGAAATTGTACGATTATCTGGCAGATTGGTGATCCCAGTAATGTTTGATATTACATGGCACAAATCTGCATCTTTTATTGATATCCTTAAGTGAACTTTTATGGTATCTACGGACGGAGTTGTAAGGGATTATTCTAATGTAGTGACCGCTATGGTATAATTAATTTTGGTTGGTTGTAGGTCTTTGTCGTACGGCTAACTTAGTTATATGTCTGTTGCCATAATAACAATTCTAAATTTACAATTATGAGAGCCAATTCCTCCATCTATTAAGGATTTTGAGTGAAATGCACTTCCACCTTTAGCAGTATCATAACTTGAAAACTTTATGTGTGTGGGGAACCACTTAATATAATATTACCTATCTAGTTATAAATAATAAACATATATTATCCATATTTACACGAAATTATTTTATTTACATCTGCGATATGATATTATGTACCTATCTATATATGTATCACCATGATAATTTATTAGTTATAAAATATTTGAGCAACACGTCACGACAATGAGCGTCACAAGTCCTTAGCGTGACTACCCGCCAATTCCGTTTTATTTCGACTAGGTGCAAGGTATAGTCCATTATATTCTCTGATGTCAATGAGTGTTAGCGCTTGTTTGTTTTGAATAATAAAAATCACTTATTGTGTTGTGCTGTAATTAAATCTAAGTAAACTAATAAGGTACGGACACAAGGTGTAGTGTGAAGTGCAGTGATATCTTGAGAATAGCGTATGTTCTAAGCTCCCGAATAAACTTCGTTCGTGTATTGTGTTGAAATTTATTTCATCTTATCCCCCAAATGTGTTATATTGGTATATATAACAAAGTATAATTTTCTATATATCTATCGAGTATAATTTGTTTACTCACAATCTTGTATTACCGTAGCAGTTCCATTGTTGTGCCAGAACCTTGATATCCAAGTAAAAAGGAGGTTGATGTTTTCTATTAGTAATCCTCTTCCTGAAACACAGATTAAATGAGGGTGCCACTTTCTTTTACATAGTATCACTACTTAAAATGTAGGTTATTAAATGTAGATTATAAGAATATGATCCTACATTTTAAGTAGTGATACTAAGAGGTAAGTAGTAGTATGTAGAGTTAAGTAGAGTACGTAGAAACGTACTCTACTTAACTCTACATAAAACGTAGGGGTACTTACTATGGCAGAAAGATTCAGATACTAAAGATATTTAAAAAAAAAATGTTACTTGAAATATAGTACATTAGATGCATATAGTCTTTACATTTAAAAGATTTTTTGTAGGAACCTAATTTTTTTATGATTCATATTTACATGACAAGGGCCCGATTCTACTAAATCAATCGTTTCACAATGACAATGGTATCATCGCAGAATGGCCACTAGAATGCCATAAGGCACCTATAGTGCCCATTTTCACAGCCTTCCAGCTCAGTTGGTAGTAGCTGTGCCTGCTTCGCTGTAGTTTGTGGGTTCGATTCTCGGGACAAACGTTTGTGCGATTAATGAACTTGCTTTTTAATCAAATTTTTGTATTCCATGTGATTGCACTTTGGCACAACATTATCAAATGTTATAATGATACATCTCATCATTATTATGATCAAAAAATGCGGGACTCGAACCCGCATCTTTTTCTAAAGCCGGTTTTCCGGCTTTTTTATTGTTGCAACGGAAGCCTGGTATTTACCAACGAGTGGATATGGGTGTTTAAGGTTTGGTTGGGTATCGGGTAGGTTGGTATGGTGCATTGCGTATTTAAATTATTGCTGTATATATTTTCTTTCCTTGCTTCTTGTACTTACTTCTTATTTATTCACCTAATTTGTAATTATACCGCCTATCTTTACTGGTTAATTTTTCCTCTTTTGTAAATGTTTCTAATTCTATTTCTTGTTCTATGCTGCGTTTTGTAGCGTATGATAAGTATGTACCTATTTATAAAAAAAAAATGAGTAACTTATCCATAATCTAGTTCTCATATTACATAGTAAAAAAAATGCAGCTATCGCATGTAGGTTCTACCAGATCTGGTTCTTTCAAAATGGCTGTGGTGCCGCTAAAAGTGAGTAAATAGCGACATCTTGGTGTTAAAGTAAATAGGAAGCAGTTTGCTTCCTTTACTTAGTAGCTGAGTTGACGCTGTTACTTGGAGTAAAGAATAAAGTGAACTTACTCGGCTTTCTCGCTGAATGCGACAGGGGAGATGCCAGCGGGGCCACTCAGAGCCTTCTGGGTGGAAGTGTACACAGCGTCCACCTCCCACTCATCCATGAAGAACGGCTCGGCGACTATAGACACCACTGTGTCGACTAGGAGCAAAGCACCGTACCTGAAAACATAACATTCCTACAATCAAAACCGAGATAATATGGACTTAATCTTTGATTAATTGCAGGAGGTTTGAACCTAGTGACACTTGGCCTTTATGTGTGCTTGTTTATATAATAAATTCCGTGAAATCCAAAATGTTTTACCTTTTCTTTAAATTGTGTCGGAATTATAAGATACAACACCCAAACACAGAACAAACATCTATATTCATCACACAAATGTTTGTCCTGGGTGGGAATCGACCCCACAGCCTACAGCGCAGAGGGCAGAGCTATGAGGCTTGTTATACAAAACATTTACTTATTTTTTGGCAATCAAATGGCAATCATTTTGATAGTTAGGTACGTGGTAGGTTAGATAGTGGGTTATATGTTTAAATGGCAGCTCTATTATTGCTATAAATAAAAGTCGCTAGTATTGTACTAAAATAACGGTTTCCAACAGTTTTATGCAGCAATTAACTTCGTAGATATAAAAAATAAGACAGCTACGGAATTTGCTACCCAATGCTACGAAACGCTACGCGTGCTACGAGTAATTCTACGAGTCTTTCCGTTGTAAAATTATTTCAAAATGTAAAACATTGCTACGAATAATTGTCACCTTTGTTAGCTTTATTAAAGTCGTGATATTATTTTTATTAGTTGCATTAAGCTAATAGCCGTCGTTAAAATGTTACTGCTTCTTCCTATTAAATTACTTGTTTCTAAATGTTTTGGTGAATTACATTGCGCAAAGATTTAAATTCAACCATGGTTAATTAATGTAATTTTTGTATGATTTATTACTAATAAAAAATGCAAAATTATACTGATATTTCGGCATAAATCATTCATGTTAGGTTAAGAAAATGTTTACTATATATTGTGCCATGCTATTAATTAACCGCATCTGCGTCTCGTGGTTCACCCAACGTTGTTAGGTACATCTGAAGGCCCCGGGTTCGATCCCCAGAGGAGAACAATATTGTGCTTGTTTTGGTTATTAGTAGGACTTTGTTTAAGTCCACCTGGCTAGCTACCACCATCTTACCTATGTCTGTCGCCATTGCAAAAATTCTATATTGTTACTGAGACTGTTGAGGATTCCGGATGATATGCTCTTCCACCTTCGGCCTTATCATAGCTTGAAAACCAGGTGAGGTGGCCAAGCGCTTCCTCGTTGTAAAAAATATATAATAAAGTAAACCTCAAAATCACTGAAATGTCTACTTCAACTTTCCTCTGAGCCATTTTCTACTGCATGCTAATTGCATCCTGTGCAGGATGCAATTAAAGAGTTCCAAACTTGAACGTATTCGGAGTCATAGCATGAGTTTTAAACCAACGGGTTTTTAAACTACAGCGATGATTACTTTTTTTTTATTTACGATGTGTCAGTTTTTGACCTCAAGGCACTGGGTTTGGAGCGAGCCTTCCCGGAAAGCATTTATTAACTCTTTTTTTGTAGATAGCGAAAAATACAGTGTGTATTTGTATAGCAGCTATTTTACATAATTATTATCAAAATCATCAACAGCCCTTTATTAATCATCACCCTTGGTGGAGTAAAGGTGTAGTTAATACACCGAAGGAGACTGCTGCCCTTCATCTGGTGAGATCTCTTAGTCGCCTTTACCTCTCTGCAGAGGTCGAGTTGGAGGGCTGATTCTTATAGCCACGACTGCCACGGCTAAATACAGATTACGTTAGTAGAGTTTTGGTACAAATTTCTGGCATTGATTTTCATGCATCAGCCTGTACCTAATCAAAAACTGGGTAAATCTACATATGACTGGGCTGAGCTGGAGGTGAGGAGTAGAGAGATGGGGGGAAGGGATCTCCCCCCGTAAAATGGAGATGGAGATGACCCTCGAATCCAATCTTAGTACTTTTGGATTGGATCTTTTACTCTTATTTCTAGATTTCTAGTAATTGGGGTACTCTGTGTTGGTCTACGGATGGCCTCCTGCTCAGCAGGGATCAGATCAGCTCTAGCTGGTCGACCCCTTATAGTTAATTATATATAAGTAGGTACTGAGCTGTAACACTTATCTCACAGCTCAAATATGATACTACTTGATAATACTCAATAATGATATACAAACCATAATAATATCACTAATTACGTATATCTTAATAATAGACACTGCTAGTGGGGACACGCACTAAGTTCACGTGACATCAGGGTTGGGAGCGTCGGAATTGTCATCAATTTCAAACATAACCTATTGTATCATATTGGAATTAAAACTCTGGTTATAATAAAAATGAATAAAACCCCCTGCAGATTAAGGATCTTCGTGGATTGAATTTAAGTAACAGTATTTTAGCCAGCCCTAAAACGGCTGTTTTTTTAGTCTACGATATTTTTTTGCTCGTGCTAGGGGCTCATCCAGATCTAAGTAAAAGCCAAGCCGAGAATGAAAGAGATAGCGAATGTAATTAAATTGTTCGACTCCCGTGTCTCGGTATTCTTGGGGAAATCGAATAGTTTTTCTGCTAAAGTTCGTTGCTTTTTTAGTTAGGAGGTGAAAGAGCTTTTTGTAATAGTTTAGCCATTGACATGACAACCGAGCGGGCTATTAGCGTTAGCTATTTGTTTTTTTTGTGAGGCAAAATGGTAACAGCAGGTGGTGAGTTTATTTAGTCCAACCACAAGGTAAATTTAAAGCGCTTAAAGCAGGCCGAGCCAAACCAAAACGCGTGCGGAGAGTCCAAAGATTAGGCTTGGGGTCGAAAGAAAAGAAGATACGGAGTCCGGTTAGAAAGATAGCAGCATAAATCCAGGAATGACTGTTTACAAAACGATAAATTACACGATAGCAAACTATGTGTCGTTAAATAAGCTGTGAATTCGACAGAACTTGAATTTCTGTTGAATTGACAGCTGTTATTTGTCAAATTCAATTCATCGTATTTTTTTGTGCTAGAGTACTAGAGTAGAGCTACGATTTCGGCATCGATTGTCATAAAATGACGGTTGATCTATCGTTCAAACGATGTCACTAAGAGTATATATATCGCTTATTTGTTTTGCAGGGTAGCAGTCCAGGCTATAAGGATAGGTACAAGAGGTGGTTAAGTTTACTCGTCTAGTGGTTCGCCGACCAACGTTAGATCCAGAGGTCCCGGGTTTGATCCCTAGGGGGAGTACAATATTGTGCTTGGTTTGGTTGGTGGTAAGACTTTATTTAAGTACGCCTGGCTAGCTACCACCATCTTACCTAATTCTGTCGCCATAAAAACAATTCTAAAATTTTGATATTCCGGCATTTAGAGTTATTAGCCAGTTCCTCAGCTTGTTGAGGATTCCGGGTGAAGTGCGCCTACACCTTCGACCTTATCGTAGCTTGTTGCCAGGTGAGATGAAGGCCAAGTCCCAAGCTTCCCCGTCGTTCAACAAAAAAATTATAATCAAATAATAATATAAATAAGGGCTGTTTCTCAGCAGGATGCTTCTCCAACTGATAGTGTCTATATCAACTGATAGTGATACGTAACCTATGACATGACTGTCCCAGTCTGATTATACGTTACTTATGACACAGCTGTCCCAATCCCCTCAGATTCTGTACTGTGCCAGTTGAAGAGTCTCCATGGGTGATGAAGAGAGCTTGAGGCTTCGTCTTCTTCAGCTCGCCTTCTAGCTGAGTCAGGCTGAAAGATGCATTCATGGGCACACTGCTGATCACCGTCTTGATTCCTACAAAAATAATTATTTTAAAATTTTCTGTGGTCACTCGTTGTCTTAAGAAGGAAAAAAAATTGTCACTTTGAAAGCGAACATAAATACAAATACATACTATACATATAAGTACTTAGATATTGGCATATAAAGTCAACAGAGCTATGTGGCCAAGAAGTTACGGGCCCGCTTTCCTATTCAGAGATCAAATCCAATGTTGGTTCAAATCCAGTCATGCACCGTTAGACTTCTCGGCTTTTCGGAAGTTTAAGTACGCATTGACACATGCACATGCTTTGACGGTGAAGGCCACATCGTGAAGAAGCCGGCATGTCTCTTGGATAAAAATTTCGAAAGGTAAATGTCAATAGTATTCCACTACGCGGCAATGAGCTTCCAGCCTGTTACGTATTGAATGCTAGCTACTTGCAAACCTTGGGCACGTGCAGAACGTAAGTTTGGACGTACCTCTGACTATCCCTAGTAGGTGATCCTCGTTCTGAGTTGTGAATCTGATACTTGTAATTGTTTTAATATCTTTACGTGACTCAGTTGTGTTGTAAACAACATTCAGCCATAGTTCTTTCTACTTTATTAAAGACTGATAGACGTTAAAATGGTAAATGTTGGTTACCAATAACTGGTTCTAGCAAGACACCAACATATTTACAGCGCCACTACACACTTAAAATTGTTTATCAAGCACGTTCAATGATAGTATTGGTACTCCTGAAATAAAATACTGTCTACCTAGAACCAATAACTACTATTTACATAGTGCTCGTACCCAAAGTCCAAAGGAAATAAATCTAAACGCTGTACGTAGTATACACGAAAATCATTTGTTCTTTTTGCGGTGTTAATTTATTACATCATGGCTCTGGCGGGAACGAATTTGTGTTCGTTTTCAGAAGATTAATCACATTCATGTTACCTACTACGAAATTGCTCAAACGATTTGTACTTAGCACGTCGTAGCTTTATATTCAGGGCAAAAGGCTTGCAACCTGACACGTTTTGAATGACTTGCAAACCGTGGCCATGTGCCGAACGTATGTTTTTACGTTGTTGGACGAGCCTCTGTCTACTCCCTAATAGGTGATCATCATAAGATCCACGTTCTGAGTAGATCAGAGGTGAAACTTTCGTGAGACCGTTTATTCATTTTAATGAAATCTTATTAAGCCCGGTCGTTTTTACGGGACACTATTACTTAGCCTACGCTGTCTGTCTGTATAGCTCTATAGTAATACCAATGAGCGTCAAACTATGTGATAATAATACTAAAAAATGGTCAAGTGTGATTTTTAACCACACGAATGCTCCAGAACGTCATGCAAAAACTAGCGTGTTTTGCATTTGTGAACTTTCAGTTTGCCTGTCTGTCTTGCACTTGGCTGGTTTATTTCCAGATGATTGTCAGTGGGCATGCCCATGAATACCTACACTTTTTTGGTGGCTATGCTCATCAACTATACCCATGTCTATTCCTTTGAGAGAGAATTGTGCGATTGAATTTTGCTCAGGAGCATGAAATAAAAATTATATTAAATAAATAATATTTACAGGACATTTATTTCACACAGCGCCCCAAACTAAGCTTGTAATAAGGGAACTAGATTACGCATTGAATACTTATTTACATTGTTTGTTTTTGTTAATACATAGATACGTACCTACTATATGATACAACACCTAAACACAGAACAAACATCTATGTGGTGGGAATCGAACCCACAATCTGTAGGTCGAACCCACAACCCGTGGTGTGTAGGTTCGATCGCAGAAGGCAGAGTTAATACCCGCTGAGCTATATGAGGCTTGTTTTTTTTTTTTTTAATTTGAATGGGATGACAAAACAAGGGGATATTTTGTTTGTATGTCGTTTTGCTCTTTTACTATTGCTATGGCATTTTTCGCTTTTTTTTGCCATAATAACTTATTACCTTAACTACCTCTAAATGTCTATCATTTAGAGGTAGTTACAAAACTTCCTGATTTTATGAAAACTTTCTTATCTATTATATCTTATATATCCTTCTATGAAAACACACTTATATTTTATGTGCAATAGATGGAAATAAATTGTATTCATCTGAATTTATTGAGAATTTTTAATACCCTGTAACTTGTAAATATTATGACGTTTCCCATTATCTTTAGAAAAACGTATGCATATAAGCTTTGTAAACGATTTATTTTTATGTATAGGCCGTTTGTAACGGTCCTTAGGTAATCTGACTGATTCCTTTGTATATAGTTAGTTTAATTGTACTTTTTATTGAATTTTTTATGTTAGATAAAATTTTAGAACAAAATATACATAGAAGATGTTTCACTTTATCTCCGTATCATGCGTTACAAGACAGTTGTCTTCTAAAATTGAATTAAATTGATTGTCATTGTATACCATCCATTCGAAAACATGTGGCGATGTAGCTAAAAATGCAACACGCATATCTACGAGGCAGCTGTTGACTGTGGACTTGAAGACTCCAAGATTGTACTCACTCACTACTATAGGATAATGCCTATCTTGTCAAAACAGAAAATGTATCCCTGTACCTCAGCATGGTCTCAACTCACCATATATCTTGGCAATTGTGAGAGCACGCTGGTCCCAAATGCCTCTCGAGGCGATCAGCAGAGTGTCATTATTTCCAAGCAGGTTGGTGATGACAGCTTCCATACCGCTGTGTCCTGAGCCACTCATAGCCAGGACCAGCTTGCTCCTGGTCTGGAATATGTACTGGATACCAGCACGGATATCGTCCATTACCTGCAACAATAGGAAATGAAAAAAAAATGAAAAAAAAATGAAAAATATATTTATTACTACATAAAACACATGGAATAATAAATAGCAACATTATTCTAGGTAACACACCAATATATGTGTTTATGTAGTGGGTTAATATATGTATATATTTTAGAGATTCACATCTTCTGTCTTCTCCACCAGCCCACTAATGTCCACAGCTCCACAGAGTTTCTTCCTAAATTAGAGGGTCCTAATAATAATAATAGTAATCATAAGTATTGCCATCACCATGTGTAGGAGGACTGATACGCAGTACAAGTGTGAGATAATACACCGAAGTAAGTTGCTGCCCTATTTCTGGTGATCTCTCTTAGTCAGTCAGCTTTCACGACATCCCAGGCTGAGCTGGATACTGATTAAGTTCAATAAAGTCTTCTTTAAAGTTTTGCAATTAGAACACGTCGGGACAAATATGTGTTAAAAACGCAATGAATACACATTTTTCGAATCAGAATAACAAGTTCAATTTGAAATTAAACCGTACAGATTGTCATCAGTGGTTTGGGTTTCATTCTTCATTGTTTTCAATGACCATTCTTGTTGTACCTATTCTTGTATCAAAGGAAAATAACATTTCAACGTACCAATGGAAAACCCGAGGACTTTCATGCTGTAATAACATACTGAATGGCCATTCGATTCAAAGTTCCATTCCCGTAAGATCAAAGGCAATAAATTCCACATGTGCCACACAAATCTCACAAGTTTTATACAAGATGCAACAAACAACTTCGAGAGGAGTGGACTCACGTTTCATGATCAAGCAAGGTCACCTCTGTGATCCCTCAAGAGATAATCCACGGCATAAACTCACTGGATATCATTTCAAGGATTATTCAAAATTATGTAGCCATTTTCTCGCTAATGGCCGGCTTTATGGCCGATTTTAGCAAATTTATAATCATTTCAATTACATCTTGAGTTATAAACAACCTGAATTTGCAAAAAAACTTGAGAGAATATTTGCTTACATTATACCCACATCATTTATTTAGTTTCTATTTTAGTACAAAGAGACCGAGGCTTCGTGCTCACGTGCACAGAGTCATTAAAAAGATATTGAAAAGCATTTTTGAATATTTTTATTTATGAACACTATGCAAAATGCTACATAGAGTCTTATTAATTGGTGATATTTTTAACTTGTTTTTCGTTGCGTAAAAATGTGGCCTTAGATGGAGCTATATTTTATAGACAAGCGTTCTATTATAGGCCACTTATTCACTCAACACTCAAAAACTCATTTATATACATGCAACTGCTTTTTAAAATATCGTCAACAGGACAGGTATTTTAATAATGTTTAAATGCATTTTTTTGTTATTAAGGTATATAATAGTATATATTGAAAGCTCTACATTGGCAATAAATAAAGTTTCGTTATCACGTTAACGCGTCTACCTGCTTTCGGCAGCCGAACTCATCAAAAGGGTAAAAGGCCTCTCGGGGCATCAATAATAGTTTGTGGTCAGATCAGGATAAGCGAACTGGTGGTCAATTGTCTATCATAAAAAAAAACATTAAAAGGAACTTACGTAAAAATATTCGTCACACATCGGAGATAAAATGGGGTTGCTGTAAGCTTCGATGACTGAAGGCCAAACATCACTAGGTCCTGGGCCACACAAAGTCGGCTTAACCACTTCCCGGTCCTTAATATCCGGCGCTGGAACCACTAGTTTCTCGCTCATCATCCTTTTTTATTATCCTTCTCGCTAAAAATAAAATACCATGTTAATGTTACAAAATATTGGTCAATATTTAGTCATCTCAACCATTGAAAATCAAAAATTATTACTTACTTAATTAATTACTCTAAAGTCAAAAACAAATTAAACGATTCTTATAGTGAAGAGGAATTCATTACACAGCACACAAGTAAAATAAAGAGAATGAAACTAGTTACTTTAACGGCTAGAGAGAGATAACAACGTTGGCGATACACAATGAGTCCACTCAACTATCTGATCGATACTGTATCACAATTACAGTTGTACTTGGATTTCTCGATCTCTTAGGTTATCGAAACCATCACCCCCATTACGAACTCGTTCCTGCGATATGTCGAACTGGTGCCAGTTTATAACAAATGAAGGTGTACCTACTTCAACTGACGTATTGCCAAATGCATCCATATACCTACTTCAACTGACGTATTGCCGAATGCATTCATATTCCTAATTCAACTGATGTATTGCCGAATACATTCATATATTAGTACTAAAGATATGGACTAAGGACCATCCTGAGCAATGTCACAACATTTATTAAAAAATAATATGATTTGTCAAGCTTGCCTGGACAAGATCTACGATAGAGCGAATCTTCACAGAAAATACTTATTAGGAATAGAAGGTCGTACAAAACTGGAGAATATGGACTGCATCTGATTCAAACTGTTTGCATTGCGCATTAAAAATGTTGTTTTATAGCTTAGTCCTAGTAAATATAATATAAACCAGATGTACCTCCAGATGTTATTTGGCTGTGCGACTAATAGCAAGCCAAATTTTATTAAAATAATGGAACAAAGTCGTTTAATGTAGGTATCTTAATTCATATTTCTATTGAAAGGTCGAAACGCACCTTACATGGAATCCTCAATAGACTGAGGAACTGACTATCTTACCTATACATGACGGAACACTACAATTTATATGATAAGATGGTGGTAGAAACCCAGGTGGACTAAACAAGTCCTATCAACAACCAAATCAAGCCCAAATAGCCTAAATTATACCCCCCTGGGATTTTAACCCGGTAAATCTGAGTTTGATGCCGGTGGGTGAACCCCTAGCCGACAGGGGCAGTTTATTGATAGTTATTTGGTATCTCACTTTTAATTTTAATGATATAAGTCGCCATTTCCATTCCGATGCAGTCCATTGCCAAAAAACAAGAACGCCAAAAAACGCCTAGTAAAATAACTCGCGCTTTGACCGACATTTCCAGTATCAACCGTGAAGTTCGGCTACCGGAATCGGGTTAATGTTTAGATTTAGTGCTAATAGGGTGGTTGTAAATTTGCAACAATGTTCTGCCGCTATCTGGATGGCACATTTGGCAAGAGTGCTGCGCCCCGAGCGCGGTTGCCAGCCTCGCATTACTTCCCACACCCACATGATATCGCTGCTCGTTGCGGCTTAACAATTGTTTTTCACGAAAAAAACACTTTAAAACATACAGTCGCAAAACACAAATGCAGTAATCGCGTCGAGATCAAAGGTGATGTGATAACAAATAAACGCGGGACGGAGATCGAACGGCAGCAATGTTGTGTCGACAAATTGATTCGATTCCCATCGCGACTGAAGACACAGCTTAGAATAGGAACTGCTCGACCAATCCATTTACGGAGCGCGGGTTCAATTGTGCCTGTTTACAAGCACGAACGAAGATGGATGATAACCCTTGCAATCTAGATCTGAGACAAACCAAATACTCAGAAACTGTTCAACAGCTAAAGCAGTGTAGGTGGTTTGGGGTAGGTGTGTCTACCTCTTGTAGTCTACGGTTTCACAACACTAGGTAAGACCTGTCAAGGTCTCGATCTCCTGCCATTTTCTGCCACCAAACGGTTTGCCGTGAACGTCGATGCGCGGGATAGCGCGTTTCATCGAAAACCTCATCCTAGCTCTAGGCCTGAGCCTGACCTCGACCTTGACCTCGACCTCTAGTCTTGCCTATAGACAACCCTAGAGGTCAACATATAATCCGTCGTTTAAAAATAGACAGAGCATAAAATAATTAATAAAATACAAATCGGCCGAGGATCGCATCAACACAACAATTCACGAAAGGCGCAAATATAGTGGTCTCGACAGAGCTTATCTATTTGAGCCTTTTGGGGTCGAGGCCTTGGGTCTGTGGGGGGCCGTTGCCCTCCGGGTTTAAAAAAATCTTACGAGGCTCTTGATTTAGGCGTAACGTGACCCATGGGCGGGCTCTAGCATAGCTATTCAGTGTGGCAATGCAGTCAGTGTCTTGGGCAAGCTTCCGTCTGGAACAGTTGAGTTGCCTATAGGCCGTTTGTAACGGTCCTTAGGTAATCTGACTTTTTTCTTTGTACATATTTTAGTTGTACATTTTATTGAATAAATGTTTC
This sequence comes from Venusia cambrica, assembly GCA_951394065.1. Classification (NCBI taxonomy): domain Eukaryota; kingdom Metazoa; phylum Arthropoda; class Insecta; order Lepidoptera; family Geometridae; genus Venusia; species Venusia cambrica. The sequence continues at coordinate 1,888,239 of OX596056.1, forward strand.
GTTATTTCGTGGGTATGACCTAGCTGTTTTGAATTCTTACTTGAAGTGAGCTTGGTCTATAGATGGTATCTAGCTCCGACGGTCTTAGCGAAGTCGACAGGACTCCGCAGGGACGTAGCCTCGTAGACCTTGCAGAGTGTCGTCTTTGCGTCGAATCAGCCGTGAAATGCCACTGATGATATTTTCTGAGTGGGACTTTCGATTTGTGGAGGAAAGCTATTGAATTGAATATTGTTTAATAGAAGACCATTGTTGCTGGGATCTCATTAAACGTTTCTTTGCAACTTCTGCTACATAAAAAACATCTTGCAATAAAACATTAAATCTGAGGTTCTTGCCTCTCTGATTGTGTGCTGGTCGCAATTCCAGTTTGACTTTCAAAGAGATCCTAAAATCTTACTGAGTAAAAACATACTTTGACTAGGTATGACTTTTATGTTATTGTTAGATAAACCTTCTTTACAAAAGTAAATACCTAAATAATATAGTTTGCCGTGGCGGTCCACTCCGACCTCTGCCCAGCCAAACATGGTGATTATGGCAAAAACGAGGGTTTTTGCCATAATCACCATGTTTGGCTCCTCCAAAGCTGGAGGCAGCTTTGGAGGAGGCTCTGTCTAGTAGTAAACTCTAATGGGCTGAGGATGTCATGTGTGATGTGAATATAACTATTTTTTTGTTGACTACCGACATACTAAGGTACTAAGATTGAGGCAACGGTTGACTGGGCTAGCTCTTATTTAGGCCAGCAAAAAAGCATGGCTATTCGGCGTGGCAATGCAGCCAGTGCCTTGGGCACGCCAGTCGTAAGGTACTGGTCTCGATCTGTTGAGTAAAATTATTAGTAAGTTAATGACCTAGCAGTCATTAGGTATCCGACTGCTTCCTTTAAATAGTTAGTATAATTGCTCATTTAGTTTGAGTAAATATTTATTTAAGAATCTATAGATTACTCAATGTTTTCAAATACTTAATTAAGGAGTGTCTACAACATTTACTGATTAACAAATAGCTGAACCATTAAGATCAACAATGCTGGTCAACGTTCAGAGTGATAGGTAACGAAGATTAACTGCAGATTACGTATTCCCAACGTCGATAATCGAAGACAAACGAAGGTCAAGCACATTGAAATCACACAACGGAACCCAAGTGGAGCTGGGTGGGACACCTGGCGAGAAGAAAGGATGATAGATGGAGCAAGGTTATGATGGAATGACTTCCAAGGATATCGAAACGTTGGGCGTCCAGCAATATGGGCCGACGATATTGCCAACAGAACATAGATGAGACCGGCTCAAGACTGTTCGGAGAGGATCATACAATGAGACCTATACCCAACAGTGGGTAATTTGGTAGAATGATGATGAGACAAAAAATACTTAAAAATTTGAATCCTTACTTGATCGTATCCACTTGAGGGTTGAAAGTATGGAATAGGATTCCTGTATCAGCGGCTTTGCATGCTAGATGACGTGTTCATAAAGGTGTAATTTTATCTTAAAATCTTATCCATAGGTCCCGGGTTCGATCCCCATGGGGAGTACAATATATTGTGCTTGGTTTGGTTGGTGGTAGAACTTTGTTGAAGTCCGCCTGGCTAGCTACCACCATCTTACCTAATTCTGTCGCCATAATAACAATTCTAAAATTGTTGTTTTCCGGCAGTTCCTCAGTTTGTTGAGGCGCCTCCACCTTCGGCCTTATCTTAATTTGTAAACAGGTGAGATGAAGGCCAAGCGCTTCCCCGTCTTACAATTTTTTTTTGTAAAAAATCACTAAACATTCACCGACCAATCAACCTAAACCCGCTATATTCAGATAAATTATGAACAAAATATGTTTTGAATATTATATCGGTAACACACCTACATTTCAACGTATCTATCTTTGTGCGGGGCCACACAAATGTGTATAATTGAATAACAAAGAAGCTGGCTATAAGAAGTTAGCCGGCGATGACCCTAATTCTGTTACAGAACTAGTTGCAGAGCCGTCTGACTCCAGTATCTGTTTCGACTATTTTAGTGCTACTCTGGTTATATACTATAAGTAATTCAGGAGAGCTGAGTAAACATAAAACCTAAAAATAATAACAAACATAAATACGAGTAGATTTGAGAGCCTCCATTTAAGCAAACATTTGCTTGTGTTAGGGGACTCCGCTCTTGCTAGTAACATACATAAACTACATTTAAAATTAGAATACAAACTAAACTAAAAATACAATTATAAGGAAATGAAAAAAGTTATATGAATAAACAAATCACCGTTAGGTAAACCACTAATAATCCATCTAATATTTTTTTTGTACGATTGGGAAGCGCTTGGCCTTCATCTCACCTGGTTACAAGTTGAGATAAGGTCGAAGGTGGAGGCGCACATCACTCGGAATTCTCAACTAACTGAGGAACTGGCTATCATACCTCTAAATGCCGGAACACAACAATTTAAGAATTGTTATTATGGCGACTGAATAAGGTCAGATGGTGGTATCTAGCCAGGCGACTTAAACAAAATCATACCACCAACTAAACCAAGCACAATATTGGTCCCCCTGGGGATAGAACCCGGGACCTCTGGATCTGAAATATCATCTACTTCGTCATAACTTTTATTCAGAAAAACCTTCTATAACTTGTAAGGCTCGTGATATAAATGCAGCGAGATTTCCCTAGTTTTAGTAATGGCGATGTTCAATTTGGTTTCGAGAATGAAAACGAAATAACCAATTGGGTTTGGGGCCACCTTCCGATCTATATAGGCTGTGAGTTCAAATTCAGTCGTGTCTCAATTTAATTCAAATCATTTATTTTCAATCAACACAGGATAATAGAACATACAACATTTACATAAAACAAGGTACAAAACACAAAAATCGGGAAAGTATAAAAAAATAATAACATTGTGATAAAAAAAAATCTAATTATACCTATACAAATTGTCCAACGTCAAAAATTAACACATGAAAAAAATGAAAATGTCAAAAGAAAAGAAAAAAAGTGTCATGGACTTCGGAAATTTATGTAAGCATTTGACTCATGTACAGCTCTGGCGGTGAAGATCACATCTTGAAGAAACCGGCATGTCTCCACATGGCACGTGTGACTTGCATCCTAGTGGCGATTGAATTGCAACTTATCACGTATTGAATACTAGCCACCTACTTGCAAGCCGTGGGTCGAACGTGAGTTTGGACGTCAAATCGAAGTCAAATATTTTTACTTTCTAAGATTTTCAATAAAAATCTTACAGTGAAAACTTACGTTTCAAAGTGATCCAATGATCTCTTTGAAACGTCAAATCAACTGCCTGTTTGGAATCGCAACCAACACACAACGAGAAAAGCCTCAGCTAGTTTTTTATGATCCATTACAATAACGTTAACTTAATAACGTGCCTCTGACTAACCCCTAGTAGGTGATTTTCATAAGACCCACGCTCTGAGAAATGATCAGAGGTACTACTCTTAAGGGAAAATGCCTTGTCTCTATTTTTTGTTTCTTTACTATCGCTGCTATCGCTAAGAAACCTATAGAATATCGCAAGAAGATTACTGTCAGCATGTCAGCTGAGTACGGATTACATTGGTTTTTTTTTGAGAAAGGTCTGATGTAAATTCTATCGTTTGGCTCAGAATAAATAATAGTCTCTGATGTCGACCCAAAATTTCAGTCCATTCTACAAAGGATGTATCTAAATCACACAAAATAGGGGAACACACAAGGCAACCAAATTTAAAATGAAATCCCTTTCTCTCCACGAGCTAATGTCCCGGGAGACTTTTCTCTGGTTTTAATTTCCGGAGCGTTTCCACTGAGGAAATAGTTTGTTGGGCAAACACCCTGTTTATTACACAGCGGGAAGAAACAGCTCGGCTATTCATGCAACAATGGGGAATCCACAATAGTGTCTAGCCAAAAAGGTGCTCTGTATTACGTAATTATTACGAAATCATCCGCTCTGTCCGTGAAATGACTGACCGGTGCAAATCTAGCTAGTAATATAAATGAATATGACAAGACTTTATGAAATTGATAATACTATTGCGCCATCATTACAATAGTTTTGAACGTTCCTACGATTTTAACTTTTATCATTGTAAAAATATTTATTTATCGGTTTTAGGATGAATATAGAATAGCATATAAGTACATACATACACAGACACACGCCTGTTTCCCAAAGGGGTAGGCAGATACAACGGATTTCCATTTACTATGCTCCTTGCACACCTCTTAACACCTAGAATATAATATAACAAAGTAGGTAATATCAGTAACAATCGAATGGATGTAGTATTCGTAACTAATAATTTGGAACAAGCTATATATATTTTTTATTGTTCGACGGGCCTTCATCTTTTTTTTTTATCGTACAATGGTGTGGTTCTTAGTCTTCATCTCTCCTGATTTTTCAAGTAATGATAAGGTCGAAGGTGAAAGCGCACTTCCCCCGGAATCCTCAACATACTGAGGAACTTGTTATCTTGCCTCTCAATGCCGGAACACAACAATTTAAGAATTGTTGTTACAGACAGTGAAACAAATTCCCACCACCAACCAAAATTAAAATATCACCTAGTTATATATATATGTGAGTGAAAGCATCATTCGTAGTCGGAAGGTATAAAAGACCAATGTGTAAAAGAGGTAGTAGAGAATAGTATTTCAAAACTTTTACCGCCTGCACTTTTGACTTGGAAAATATTTGTGAGTGCAATTTGTTCGTGACTTTCGCTACAGAAGCAACCTGTCGTGCTGATTCCAGCGCCATTGTTTGAGTGGTTTTCGTCCTGAACATTTTTGTTGTCTATCTTTCTCCTTCCTCTTGACCCATGCGTCTGACCGACATCTTGAAAACTTCAAGCTCGGAGAAACTTTTAATGGCCTCAATGGAGCCACTAGATAAGTTGTAAGCAAACCTGAATTTTTAGGCTGGTGAAGAACAGTAAGATGTATTCGGGTACTTATACTAAGGCTGTATATTACTCGATTGTTAAAAATATTACTTTCATAAACTACAATTACACTGTTAAATTCAAAATCGTTTTTATTTTACAAATAGCAATAAGACTCGACTTAGATACGTACTAAAACTCAAACCCAATAAATCTTTACGAAACGGGCGACATTTCTTGTCCGTACAATATGCTCTGACAAACTACAACTCCCGTAATAACAATCGAGGAAAACTCAACATCGGGTACAAATGTTATCTTTTCTTACAATCTACCTACGCTAATAGCCAAAACGTCAGAAATGTGTTGAATAATTGTGAATATCACACATTTTTGACGCTACTAAGTAGGGTTATATGCATTGAACATTCATTTATTCTATAAAAAGTACTATTAAACAAACTATGTACAAAGGAATCAGTCAGATTACCTAAGGACCGTTACAAAGGGCCTATAGGTAACTCAACTGTTCCAGACCAGTACCAGACGGAAGCGTGCCCAAGACACTGGCCATTCGCTATCCTAAATAAGAGCCAGCCCTTGGGTCACGTGTCGCCTCAATCAAAAGCCCCGCAATATTTTTGAAATCCTGGAGGGCACCGGCTTCCCACGGACCCAAGGTTTTCACCCCAAAAGGCTCAAATAGGTAAGCTCTGTCGAGTTCACTATATTTGCGCCTTTTGTGATCCTCGGCCGAATCAGCCGCCGCACCAGCCCTAACTGATGGCTGAGCGCCATCTCATATCCCAGGCATATGAGATGGTGCTAGGTTCGACGCAGGTAGCGTCCCACACCAAAGGCCTACCCATTTCCCAAGGGACAAGGGGTCATACCGTCGGGCCGCTTACCATCATCACGTAACAGACCATTCGGTTCAAGAACGACTGGAACACTAAAACTGGTAAAAGCTCGATGGATAATGTCATTAAGACTTGCGTGGCGAAATCCTGCCGGTAGACCTTGTGCACGAAAGTCCGTGAAAACCAAATTGATCTACGGCCGCACCGCACCGGCAAATTTAGACCACATAATATGATAACAAAAAATAAAGTTGTGTTTGAGTAATTATGTACCTACGCACGTAAGATGTAATATTTTTTATCGTAACTAACAAAAATAACTAATGTAATAATAATAATTTAATAATGTAAACAAATACATTTAATACATAAGGACAAATCTATAAGCCCACTTAAAACAGTTTACAATAAAACATTTTTCATTTATCTCCACTGATATAAAGCACGTATTGTAGATTTATATTATCTTACCATATATAACCTTATTACGTATTTCACATTGCAACACTCTTTGAACAACATTGAATGTACCAACTTCGTGGTGTCGCTTTTAAGTGTCGGTGTGCGCGCGCATCGTAAAAAATCAGTCGCATATTATTTCAGTAATTAGTAATTTGTACTACAGATTTTTTGGTTTTACTTATTAAGATCAATTGCAAACTAGTCTGGTATTATTTTTTGTATTTCAAGTTATAAGTCACTTGGTCACAATATTTTCAAATTTTATTATTACTCAATCGAATAGATGGTTTCTGGCTTTATGAAAAGATGCGGGTTTGTCCCGTCGCGGGTTGTGCATTTTGTGTCATTACAATTCTAGTCTGGTAGTATATAGTTGACGAATAGTGCGGTAAAAGTCTAGAATCGGCACGGCGTGTCGAGTGCATTAGTCGATTTAAGACGCGCGTTACGGAAGACCATTACTTTCACAGTTCGTTTGGCGCCCTCTATGATCTCGTCTACTATTTCCTATCCACTAGACTTAAGAGTTCTATTATAACTAGAATACGAGGCTTGCGATTGAGCTATTTGTTATTGTAGGAGATATTATGTTGAATTACGATGGTAAATTATTATTTCTATGGTGATAAATCCATTAAAAGTATCTGGTAGTGAACTTTTAGGTAGCTTTTTGAATGCCTGGGCCCAGGATTTTATTTCAAAAACAGACTAACGACTAGTATAATCCCCTTTGAGGATTCGCAGTACGCGGGAGACCAAGTGCTTTCTGGGAAAGCTGGATTCATCGTAGACCTCATACTTTGTCTGGCCTAAAGCTAGATAAGCCTAGGGGTCAAGGGATAACCCATCATGTTTATTAAAATCATACACAATCTGGCTTATATTCAAATTAAATAATTTGAAAATGATTATGATTGAATTTATTATGAATGACAAAGGCAAAACATGGCAAAAGGAGAATATGACAATAAGAGAACTTGACTAATCCATGACTAAATCAGAATATGGCGAAAGCAGAATATGACTAGAGCAGAACATGACGAAAACCGAACATGCCAACCATCTCATGATTTCATTTTATGATTTTTAACTTAATTTGGCTCAGATTATGCGCAATAAACTACTATTATGCTCACTTGAATAATTTGGGACCAGCAATCTTGTCTGGTTGCTGATCTTTTTGGTTTGGTTGGCACTACGATTCTTAAAAATGAGAATTAATTTGCATTTTCTTGTTGAGTCATGGCTCATTTTATCGTAGCCTAGAATAGAGGGCAGGATCTATGACCCTGCCCTCTATTCTAGGCTTGCTAGAAATCAACCAACCACAAACAACCCTTCGTAAAAATATCTCGGTTTAGCCAACAACATACCTAATAATATCTCATTTGCGCGGTGAGATGTAGCTCGAAACTCAGTAGTAACTTTAATAGTAATTTCGCACGACAACGATTCAGGCTTAGCTTTACGAGTTCCTTGCGCTAGTTTTACCAGTTTTAATTAAATTACTGATGAAACAATTTACTTTGACGACGAGGTTATGATTCAGTCGATGTTTCGACGAAGTTTTGAAGAGTTGAAGTAGTTTTGTTTAAGAAGTGGTATAAAACTTCTTCATTCTGCGCCAGCTAAACTAACGAGGGCAAATGCTCAAAAGTAAAGGCTGGTGTTTGTGAGTTAAAGTTGTTTGTCGTGCAGAATCAGATTCAAATTGTTTTTAGGGTTTTGTACCTATATAAAGGGTACCTATGTCAACGGGACCCTATTACTAAGCTTTCGCTGCTCGAATGTATATCGGTTCGTCTGTCAGCGGGCTGTGTAATAGATAACTAATAATAAGTAATAGTAACTGTAATAGCTAGGCAGTTGAGGTTATTTCTTTTGCCGCTGTAACCTCAAATAACAAAATATACGCAGATATCACAAGAACCTTAGTGTTTCTTCGATAACTTATTTGTTATTATCTTTTTGTGTAGTTAAAAGAACATAATTATAAATACCATCACTTTGTGCCTTTGAATCAATTTAAGCTTTAAAATAGTTTTGTAGTCATAGTCTTAGTCCCATGAAAATTTCCCTTGAAAACCTTTATAATAATTGTTAAAACAGATGTAATAATTCTATATAAGTCTCAGTGATGAAATGGAGTTTGATTTTCCACGGAAAATACTAATAAGTTTTCCAGATACCGGTAGTCATGGGCAGTTGCTTCCTTTCTGTTGATATAATTTGATACCTGCCAATTTAAGCCCCGTCTTTTATCCGCATAATGGAGAAATTCGTAGGTTGAGAGCTATATTCATGTCCTCTGACCTCTGTGGTCTAGTGGTTCGTCCACTGGTAATACATCCATTGGTCCCGGGCTTAATCCTCAGGGGGTATTGTGCATGGTAAATTCCACCTGGCTAGCTTCAACATCTTACTCTGCTTTATTGTGTTTAGATTTAGAGGTAAGATGGCCAGTTCCTCAGTCTGTTGATGATTCTGGAAGAAGTGCGCTTTCTTCGGCCTATGATAAGGCCGAACTCCAGGTGAGATGAAAACCGCTTCCCATTAAGTATTTAAAAACAAAATACCACCCTAAGTTTCTAGCCTTTCTTCTTGTTTGCTAATTGCGATTCTAAACAGGTGGTAGATTTGACCATTCATAATGATCCAAAAAATGTTAGTGACCAAACGATATTTTGAATAATGAATTTGAATTTCACTCCATTTCAATGCCTTAATGGGGTAATCATGTATCACTTTAGACATAATTTATGCATTAAATAACTATGACTCTGAACCAACCTTAAATTCAAGAGAGAGAATGCTAAACCCATCGCCCCACACCCCACGCCCATAGCCGAAGGCATCCAGAACCTTAAACCCTTAAAGTAAATAGCTACCACAGGTTGCTAACATCATTGTGACCTAACGCGACAGTGGCCTTATATTCTATTCAAGGAAAGGCCTAATCATTTACAATGAAAACAGAACATGCGTAAAAGATCACACAAAAATAAAGAGTTCATAAAACCTCCAGCTTCCAGACTACAAATGTTAGACAATAAACTGGCGATCGCCCCCCGGCGCGTTTGAGTACAAATCCAATTATTTCCCATGGCGCTGCCTCGTGGTGTGTAATTGATTTATTTGCTCCTTGCGCGTATCTTCAATGTACAGACACGATCGTATGAGTTGCGGTACGCCAATCATCCTTCAGCATTAGCACACACTCAAAGATTTAACCACCTCCAGAGGTCCCGGATTAGATCCATATGGGAGTGCAATATTGTGCTTGGTTTGGTTAGCTACTATTTGCTTAATTTATTCTGTCCCCAAAAACCATTTTAAAATATTGTGTTCCGGTATTTAGAGGTAAGACAGCCATTTCTTCAGGATTCCGGGTGAAGTGCGATTCCATCTTCGGCCTTATCATCGCTTGACATTAGGTGAGATTAAGGCCAAGTTCTTCCCCGGTTTTTCTCTTCTCACTCTTTCCTTTTTCTCATCTTTTCTCTTTCTTTGCATTGCGCCGTGCGTAAATGCACCACAAAGCCTTATCCAATCTACTACCTAATCCTCCACCCGTCACAATATGCAAGTCATTGCTCCATTAAGATATCTAAATCAATAAAGAGGTATATATCAACCCGCTGTGCAAACGCTGGGATCACGTTTAATCTATGAATGGTGGTCAGTCCTTCGGCAAATTGCAATCTAACGCTGACATACACACAGATGCTCAATATGCATATAAAAAAACGTATTAAACTAATTAACAAGCCTCACAGCTCAGTCAGTGTAGGTTGTGGACTCGATTACCACCCAGGACAAACAAACAACAGCAGCGATCTCAACCTGACAACCTTTAGATGTAAAGGATTACATTAGTTGACATGGTAACTTTAAATGTATCTACTTGGCTGCAGGCGTTACCGAAAACTAATTCAGACTTATCGTATGCCTCTAGTTACGACATGAGACATTAAAAGTAGTAGAGTTCCTTGGGAGGGCTCGTCCGGGGAAGTACTACCACCATCCAGTATCGGCCGCCAAGCAGCTGTGTTTCGGTTTGAAGGGATGGTTGCCGGTGATGAATTACGGGCACACGGGGCTTAAAACCTTTATGCCTCAAGTTGACGGACGCAATGCAGTGCAGCGTAGGTCATGTTCTTTGTTGATGTGACCTATCCAGCAAGGCTTTGTTACAATCTTAGGCAAGAGTTCCACTTATCATCAGGTGGGCTGCTTGGTGGTTCCGTCTCCATGTTGTTTGATAATAACGTTTTAAAAACTAAAAAGAAAACCGAATTCAATGAATATATACTCATGAAACAATTTAGTTTACCTTTCTTTTGAGGTAATACACCTAAATCGCTTCAAGTGTGCCCTATGATATTTGAAGAGTTCCCTCGATTTTTCCATGATCCCTTCATCAGATCCTGACCTGATGACGACTAGATCACCTAAAGAAGTATACCGATCTTAAAAATACCCAAATCATTTCAAGTGAGCATATAATATGTGAAGAGTTCCCTCGAATTCTCCAGGATCTCACCATCAGATCCGACCTGATGTCAATGGAACTACCTGTGAAGTATAATACCCTTTCAAACAAAAAACAATTTTCCAAATCAGTCTAGGCGTCTTCAATAATCGGGGAACATTACGACGAATTGAGACACTCCTCCTTTTTTTGAAAGTCGGTAAAAAAAATATGACAGTATACTTCACAGACTTTGTACTGCCACATTCAGGACCTGTTTTCTTCACTACCTTCGGCCTTAAGTCCGCCTGGTTAGCTACCTCTATCTTACCTAATCCTGTCGCCATAATAACAATTCTTAAATTGTTGTCTTCAGGCACAGAGGTAAGATAGCCAGTTCCTCAGTTTGTTAGTGATTCCGGGTTATGTGCGCTTCCACCTTCGGCCTTATCATAACTCAAAAATCAGGTGAGATAAAGGCCAAGAACTTGCCCGTTGTACTAAAAAAATTCAGGCGCTGTTTCCGTTTTCATACATTTTCTCTTCTGTCCTCGCTAGCGTTGTAGTTGGCCAACCCCCACCGAGCATCCACATAACTGACATTTTCATTCCGATGAATAGCGTAGGTTTTTCACAAGCGAAATGGAAGGACTTCCCACACATCTAGATCCTGATTAATAGAAGTTGTCCGAAACGCGGAAATACCCAGGCATGGGCTTACAATAAGGATGTAACACTATCGCGGAAAATAGGAACTTCCGTTTGAAACAACCAAGACATGCTTATTACGTACTACGATACCTAAGTCGCTATCCGGGTTATTGAAGAGATTTTTTTATTACACAGCTGCAAACTTTTTTAACCGCCTCTGTGGTCCAGTGGTACCCATCGGTCTCAGATCCAAAGGTCCCTGGATCGTTCCCCAAGTGAGTACATTGTGCTTTGTTTAGTTAGGACTTTGTTCAAGTCCGCCAAGCTAGCTACCACCATCTTACCTAAGTCAGTCAATAGCTTTCGGTATTTGGAACTAAGATAGCCAGTTCCTCAGACAGTTGAAGATTCCGGGTAAAGTGCGCTTGCACCTTCGGCATTGTCATAGCTTGTAAACCAAGTGAGATGATGGCCAAGCGTTTTACCGTCAAATAATAAAAAAAACTAAGCTTGTGATATGGGAACTAGATTACGGAGATTACAAAGACTTTTACATCCTCTTTTTGTTATGTATACTTATGATACAATATAACACCAAAACACAGTGAACTGCTTTATGACCTCGGCGAAACCAGCCTTCAGCACGGGGTGGGGATATAATTTTTGTCCTCTGATTTTATCCACCATCGCGAGACAAAATGCTCTGACAAGGTGGCTAAAAACAGAGGACAAAAATTTTATCTCCTCCCCGTGCTGAGGGGGCAGTTGTAAGATCATGTGACCGTTGAAAGGTCAACGAAGGTATAATGAGTTATTTCCTCTCTGCTACTTCTGGAGGAACGAGGTTCGATACATTTTTTATAGTCTATTCGTACCGAGGTGGTCGCAGCTTAAGAATAGCTCCAACTCCGCATGCGAATGTGAACTAAAGGATCCCAACAGAATAAGATCATCAGCTTACTTCTGTCTATTATCTAACACCGTTACCGTCACCGTCACCAATCCCCCTCGTGATAATTACGACAAGACACGAAGAAATTGAAGAAATTGTTATCCATAGCTTAATATAATTTATGTATTTATCATTATTGTATTTATTTATATGTGTATGTATAAAATATGTAAAGATATATTTTTATGTATTTAGTAGGTATTCAATATATTTGTGTAGGTATACTTTTGATATCTGTATGTATATTTAATTTGTCTATTAACATTGTATTTTAATTCAAGTACACTTTTCTACCTTTTCAGTGTCGCAACTCTCACTCTCTCAAAGGTTTGCTGGTAGAAAACTCTTTAAGGGTTAAGCTCGCCTCTGTACATATGTTTTCTTATGACATGTTATAATCTTATTTATGTGTACAATAAAGAATTACAAGAAACCCTTTGGTCCATTTTCGTAACTGAGATTTCAAAACCAGTGGCGAAAATTGAATTTTACTCATGCTTTCGTAACCAGTTATTGAATAAGAAATAATTTTCTACTTTCTTAGCTGAGTTTCGTAACCAGCTACGAACATGGAAAATATTTACCATGTCCAGTGAATATGTTTTGGCTTGTCTATTGAAGCAGCTTGTTAGTTTAATTATCGCTGTTGCCCCATGATACTTGATGCCTCAAAATGAGGAGCATCCCTAGTTGGAGAGGCCCACGTTATCGATCGAGGGGCGCATCGGACTGGACACCAGGCGTAGGTAGACGTGGCGTGGCGTATTTAAGAACACATTTAAGGGGCTTTATTCTGGACATTGACAGATTGCCGGCACTTGAGCCCGGCCGCTGCGGACGGAACTGTCGAATCCAAGTTATAAATTGATTTGGATCCGGCTCTTTTTGAGAGGTTTACCTGGATAGTAATTGGTACAAATCAGTAATTATGTTTGTTCTAAGACAACACGTTCAGAATCTTCGTTTGATAGCCTATTTTTTCTGTATGTAATGTCTGTAATAATAATTTAAGTTTCTCAAATATTTATTTATTGCATTGGATATATTCTGTAATGCTATATTTAAGAATGAAAATGAAAAAAAAAAATTTAAGCGTTCCTTATTTTGTATTGTTGTATCGAGATCATAACTAGTTTCATTCTTGTTTTGTATAATAATCATCTCTACTCATTTGTCCACAAAATAAGAGGGCGTTTTCATTACTTGTACGTAGCTAAGTGAAATGCATGAGCCGGATTTAAAAATCATGTTTTTTGGCAATTACGTTATAACTAAAAATAGTAGATTTAAAAACCTAGAATCACGGTGAACATTATACTTATATACCTAAATATTTTTATACATTTTTTTCAGAAATTATTGAAAGTAATATTTACAAATAAACTAACTAGTTCATAGAAAACAACTCAAAAGTTTTGTGTCATTATATACATTCGGAAATGTGTACAAAACACTGTTTTTTTGAGAATGATGTCTATTCTTTATTCAATTTTCTGAAAAACCAAATAGAAAACAAAACACCAATGTTTCATGTTCCTAAACATTAGATCTGTAGCTTTTACAGTCACCAAGAATCATCGGTGTTTTAAGACCTATTTCTACGTGCGTAGAATATGTTAATAGGTATGTATACCGCCTCTGTGGTCTAGTGGTTCAACCCACCGATTTCAGATCCCGAGGTCCCGGGCTCGATCCCCAAGGGAGTACAATATTGTCCTTGGTTTGTGTTTTTTGGTGTGTGTTTGTGATTTTGTTTAAGTCTGCTTGGCCACCGCCATCTTACCTAATTCTATAGCAATAATAAAAATTCTAAAGAAAATGTGTTCCGGTATTTAGAGGTAAGATAGCCAGTTCCTCAGTTTGTTGAGGATTCCAGATGAAGAACGCTTCCACCTTCGGCCTTATCTTAACTTGTAACCAGGTGAGATGAAGGCCAAAAGCTTCCCCGTCGTACAAAAAAAGCTAAATATATACAGCGGCTTAATTCATTATATTTACTTAAAATTAAAAACAGCAAGCGCAAAAGGAAATGTTTACCCAGCAACACATTCTTGTCTCTGCAACTAGCCAATTTATCAAACAAAAGTGGGGGTCCTACTATGAGAAGACAAATTAATAAATGATATCGCTACACCGATGCAATTCTCCACAGTTGACGACACGCTGCTCCCAGGAGACTGCCGGATGATTTATATCCTCGCATGAGTGTTATTTGAGTAGCTTTCAGCGTGGGACCATTTGGAAAAGAAAAGAAGCTTTGTATTTTAGTTGGATGTCTAGTGATTTCTTAAATACTTTCTAACTAATTACTTTAACTTTCTACATCAATGTTGGCCCGAGTCTGCTCATCCGGGTTTTAAGTGGAAACCAATATAAAATAGCATCAGTGAAATTTTATTAGTTTATTTTAAAGATCCTATAGTAACCAATCTGTTTAAATTTATAAAGTGACTTTGTAGGATTTAAACAGTTATCTCTTTGGTAAATTTGGAATAATACTCGTAATAGTAATAGTTACTGCAAAAATCTTGCGGTTTTTTGATTAACGCCGCGTGACCCAAGGGCTGGATCTTATTTAGGCCAGTGGATGAGCATTACTATTCAGCGTGGAAATGCAACTAGTGTCAGCGCGTTTGTAACGGTCCTTAGTTAATGAAGAGTTTTATTGTTGATTTTGTTTGAATGAATTTCTCTGTATAATAATAATGTAATGTATAATAATAATCCGTTTGAATTCCAACCTATCGAATTTATATTTGTGTTACATTTGAATTCTTATCTTCAGAAAAACCTCTTTGGGTAAAATTTGTAGTTAAGTATAATATTAGTACCAAAAGAAATGTTTGAAATATTTCTGTAAATGTTCGTTTACAAACCATGAGAAACATGACTAATAGATTTCCAGGCGTTCTGTCAGCAATCAAAGGTCAGAAGCTATAAACAAGCTGCAATAAGCAACTTGCAGAGTGCAGCACCTAGCCATCAAATATTCACACAAAATCCGAAGCCACTGAAACCATCCCAGTCCAATACCTTCTCGTATCTATCTACTCAGCGTTACTGCATTTGCTCAAGTCACGCTGAACGCGAGATCAAATGACCTTTGCTGCTTAGACTGTATAGAGGTACAAGTGAAAACGTGAGACTTATTTCCCTTAATATAGGAGTTAGTAGTGGGCCAAACCAAAAGGCAGCTTAGCTTGGAAATACCAGCGTCTATAGGAAGACATGATTTTGTCAGGTCACACCATCAATCTTATAAATTTCTGCCTAGTTGGTTAGCAGTTAGATAATGCTTTGGCATTGAACTCATCAATTGTGAATTATGTTTAAACTTTGTTCAATAAAGTGACAAATAAAGAAATAAATGGTTCTTTAGGATTAGGTTGCAAGAATCACAATTAGCTATCTATACGACCTGACTGACATTAGGCTATTGAATAAGGGTATTAAAAAAAAATATAAATTCGAATTGATACTTTTTATATTTTGGAAAGTAGGTACACGGCATGATGTAAATTCTAGACATGTTTTCAGTTTCATATTTTTTTTTTATGTCAAGTGATTGCACTTGGTCATTTTTACAAATGTTATAATGACACAAAAATTCACAACAGCAGGTTGCGAAAATCTTTTTTTTACAATTATCGACGTTTTTTCTCAAAAACTCGCCGCTCAAATGGTTAGAGCGCTTCTTTCTTGATGAAAAGATGCGGGTTCGAATCACGTCACGGGCTGTGAATGTTTGTGTCATTTTAACATTTGTTTTAAGTTTCTGAGATTAACATAGGTATTGGTCATTTGCGTTGCCTAGCGTGGCAATGCAACCAGTATCTCAGGAACGCGTCTTGGTATAAACCTGTGGTAGCCATAACCACTTATGGCCAAGCGTGAGAAATCGGTGACAGCCTGCTTTATTCGTGAATACAGCCAAAGATGTAATACATTTTATAGAGCGCAGCGGTTTGTTATCAAGACGTCTGAAGCGGCGCATAACAAGACCGGGAGACAATTCCCCCTTTGTACTCCACTCCACATACACTCGCACGAAATAACAAGGGTTCTATTTTCAATTCCTACATCGGATTCCGCGGTTAGGGTTTTGCTGCACGCGATAATTTTGTATTGAATTATTACCAGTTTTTAATATAAAGCTCTTTTTCATCTATTTCAAAAGTTTACGAGCTAAATTGCAGACAAAATACAAATTGTGGTAAACGTAGAGTTAAAGATCGACAGCAACGTCGTAGCTTCTTCGTAGCACGTTGTAGAATCGTAGCAACTTGAAAAAGAAAAATTTATTTTAAGATTTTCTTAGTTGTACATATTTAGTTAAAAACATTTTTTTTTACATTCTCATGGTTTCTTTTTACTTTCCAAGCGATATATACGATAAAAATGCGATAGAAAATGTAGCGTTTGTAGTTAACCCTATAACTACAGCACCCTTGAAATGCATAAAGAGTTTTTGCATGCATGAGCAGTTTCTTTTAGCACGCTCGTTCGAGTAAACGCAATGGAATGAGTTTAGTAATTGGATATTTAGATTGCATTTTGAAATTTAAATTAGGGCAGCGTTTTGTGTTCAATGTGAAAATATTTATACGATTCCTGGTTGATTCGTTTTAAGAAATGAATTGGCACTCGACCTCGAAAGTCTTGTAGGCAACCCAGAAGGTGCTAATTAACTTTTTTCTTGTTGACATTATGGTCATATAATAACGTGAACTCAAACCCAGTTAGCCAAGGTGGGACATTCATTTCACACAACGCCATCTAGTCGCAAATTAATAAAGCTTACGGAAATAATACTCACATAGGTATTATTTTGAATAAATACATAAAATATAACACCCGAACTCAAAACCTAAACATTTCATTCATTACTCATATGTTTGTCCTTGATGTGAATAGAACCCACAGCCTACAGCGCATAGGTCAGATCTACTACTAGCAAATCTGTGAGGCTTGTCAATTAAGGTGCACTACTGAGAGCACCACGTACAACACAGTCAAACATTTTACTTGTGTTGTTCAGTTTATAAGCGCATGAAAGTCAACATTATTGTGATCAAATTTTATTTTTTAAATGCAATGTACAATATTTAACATACATTATCAGTTTTATATTTGCATAGGTACGAGTAAAATCGACACTCTAGCTGGATAACCGACGTATATCTAAGAGTCAAAGAGTTTGTTATCAGAATGTAATTTTTAGCTCAAGTAAGATCTGCAGCGGCCCCGGCGCCATGTTTCCACTTACCTGAGCCTTACACCGATAGAGATATTAAGCCAGTTACATACATACCTAATTGCTTTCGCGAAATTCACGTCTCCGAAACATTTCCAAACGAGAATGTCGTTCGAGATAATGCTAAAGCGTTTAGTTGAATCTTTTGACAAATAGCCTGAGCGCTGAAACAAAGCGCCCGCCACACCGCTGCGTTCGTCGTCAAGTTAACGAGCGAGAATTCAGATATACGAATTCACACATATCTATGATGTATATGTTGGTAATTATAATGTTCAATTTCAGGTAGCTGGAGATGTAGCGAATTGAAACTACCTCTGTAATTCGTGTGCGTTGATTGGGGTTTACTGATGTCCTTGTATCTTTGTAGTTATGGGTCAGCGAGTACTTAAATCGTAACAAGCCTCATAGTTCTTTTTTTTATTGTACGACGGGGAAGTGCGTGGCCTTCATCTCACCTGGTAACAAGTTGAGATAAGGCCGAAGGTGGTAGCGCACTTCACCCGGAATTCTCAACAAACTGAGGAACTGGCTATCTTACTTCTAAATGCCGGAACACAACAATTTTATAATTGTTGTTATGGCGACAGAATTAGGTAAGATGGTGGTAGCTAGCTAGGCGGACTCAAACAAAGTCCTACCACCAACCAAACCAAGCACAATATATTGTACTCCCCTTGGGGACCGAACCCGGGTTCGGTACCTCTGGATCTGAAATCGGTGGGTAGAACTACTAAACCTAAGAGGCGGTTAAAAGGAAGAGGAGGTTCTGTTGGTAGTTCCGCCTTCTGCGCTGTAGGTGGTGCGTTCGATTCCCAGGGCATTTATGTGATGAAAATTGAGATTTGCTATTTTTGGGTGTTGTAATGTATGATAAGTAGAGGTACAATATATCATAGTACAATATAGTACAATATATCTACAAAAAATGTAACTTAGTATTATTTCTGTAATCCAGTTCCCATATTACTCCCGTGGATGTTACGCATCACTCAATGGTGGATGTCGTTAGGTAAGTAAATTACGCTTGTGAAAACACCAGATTTCTGATGTCAGCAAACAGGCAAGTTTTCGATACAACAAGGTTGGCAAACAAGAATACTACGCACTGTAGTCTATGAATGCTTGTAACACCAAATGCGTTACTTGCGCTTTACATACATTTAAACCCCCTATGTTATAAGTCATTTATTCACATACTCAGAAATATAGTGTTGACACCGTATAAAATAATAAATGTTAAATAAAGCGGTTAGGTAGGTACCTATTTAACTAAATATTCATTACCCAATAGTACATACATAACTAATTCTTAAAATACACCTTATTCTAAAACCTATGAAGTCATCAAACGTGTTTCTACAAATTCAAAATCTGCAGCCATATATGTTTATATCATATATGTTTTATTATACACCCCATCACTAGAAGCTGGTGCTCAATGGGGAATAGAATCAAATTTTATTTCTTGTTCTCATTTGAGCACCACGTTAAGATATTGAATGGTGCTCAAATGGGAATACCTTTGGTGCTCAATGCATAGGTGCCCAAAAAATAGGTGCTGAAACGGGAATACTTCATTGTTTTCATTATGTTAAGGCTGCCAGACTGTCAGTGCATTTAATTGAGTCCGAAATCTTGAAAACAGTGAGGCCCATGCTGTGGGTCAGTTTGATTTCATAACCCCTACTACCAAACCAAAAAGCCTATCAAGCCTGGTGGCACATTTTGTGGGAAACTCGTATCCTGTAGCGGGCATTGATATAGGTTCACTTTTTTTTGTATGACGGGTAAGCTTGGCCTTAATCTCATCTGGTTTCAGGTTATGATAAGGCCGAAGGTGGAAACTGTTGTTAATTTCGTAAATTCATGTTTGACTGTGTATTTGATACGAAACTCAAACAACAAAAGCTCTAAGTATGTATTATAGGTTCAACAAAACATAATGACCGATTAATTTGGACAACGAAAATCGCTGGTTTCTCTGTAATTGGACCATTGTGACCGATTCCAAGATCCTCGCTTCGAGTTGAAGGTAAACTTGTGCTCTCAATGAATGCCTTTATACGCAAGTTAATCTGAAAGATTGAGAACTGAAAATCGGTGGGCTAATTAATACTTTTGTATTTTGAGAGCTTACAAAAGTTTGGATAAGTCGGCTGTAAGCCCAATTTACATTGGAAGAGGCAAAAAGTTAGTCGCGTAATAAAACATACCATTAAAATAATGTAAGGTTCTCGGCTGGTCACAGGGATCAAATATGGTGATGGTATTTGCGGAACTGAACATTGGCGATTCAGTGGTGGATTTATACAGGCTGCAATTTATGATGAAGATTGATAGATAGATAGAAAAATCTTTATTGTAACACAAAAAATAAGCAAGGAGAAACATCAAAATAGTGTAACAAAAAGCGATCTCTACCAGACAACCTTTGGATGGGATGGACTGTTAAAAATAAGATGAGGTAAATATGGTGTTTACCACACTAGAATTAATATTTAATACTTTAACTATAACTAAAATAAAATATTCCTGCAGATACCTATATAGATTACATATAAGTGTATATACTATAATTGACACATTATAGTAAAATATATACTGCATTCAGTATTCTTCCAAGCAGTTTTCAGTCGCAAGAGGACAAATAATGTTCATTTACTTGGGATAAAATCAACGGTGTTTTGTCTGTCTGATGGTAACAGGCAGATTTTCAAGATGATTCTAGTTTGGAGAAAATCTATGTTATGCTTTTAGATTTGTAAAGACTTTAGTAATGGTGATTGTGTGGAACAAAATTATGGATAAAATTAAAAACAAAAACGATCCATTAAATAATATTTCCGTTGATTTGTTGTTATCTCGCCGAGTTCGGAAGCTGTGAACAGAAGTCTGTTGTTTTGTAGCGAGCGAACGATAAATAAAGGGTAAGGCTTCGCAGATGCTTATAAAATAAACATTAATGCTTCCTGTTGTTTTTCCAAGTAACAAAAATGGTAGTAGACGACGTCACAAATACTCCGTCGCTATATAAATGCATGAAAAAGTAAACAAATCAATGCCCATATTATGTACCTACGGTATAATCCATTGCTGGACATGTCCCAAATATGTAAATCTCCCTGATGGTGTTAACCTTTAGTCGCCTCCAATGACGTCCATGAGAGGTCAGGTAGAGGCTCATATTCTTTACCTGGATCACACATATTGAAAATTAATTTCTTACATTAATTATCAAATGAAGCGAATGTGTAATATTTCAAGACTCTAGAATCCCTGGTTTGGGGTGTGCGATTATTGTCAGTCAGTCAACTACACGTCGATTTAATTCATTAGGACTAGCAAACGGCCGGGACTTAGTTCTCGTCCTCTCGCAGGAATTTCCCAAAATAAATTCTTATTGCACCTATAGAGGTGCTTTCTGCCTTACGTGGTCTATACCAGCTAGTCAAGTAGCTAATCAAATAATATAAAACTCACTTTATGTATACATTGAATTTCATATGTTTTATCTTTTGTGCAGAACTCTAACAATTTTTCTATATAAGAAGTAAATAAATAAGAAGCTTCTTTATAATATAAGCTATCTGCCAAAGACAACATGCCTTCGGCGCTGTAGGTAGAATAGAATAGAATAGAATAGAATAATATTGATGTGACACATAAATAAATAGGTACAGTGGTTTACAATAATGATAACAATCCTAACGTAAAATAAAATATAAAAAAAGTTTTACAAAAAAACGAAGGTATACATAGAAATAAATGTGTGTGCTAAAATGGGTCACACTCAGCTTTATGTTGCACTTTGCCGAAGTGAGGTGCAACGCTGGGTTTCAGACTAGGTTGTGAGTTCGATTCCTATCCTGGACAAACATTTGTGTGATGAATATATATGTTTGTTCTGTGTTTGGGTGTTGTATGATAAGTAAATATGTATTTATAAAAAATAAGTATAGAAGTGTTATATCCGTCCCCATATTACGAATTTTATTGGGCCTGTATGGCGCTGTGTGAAATTAATGTCCTTTTGTATTTATTTATTAAAGACAGTCAATTAAAAATCAGTCCGGCCGTTTCAGAGATTAGAACAAACAGACAAATTGACAGACACTCCAAAAAATATAGTTTTTTTGTTACAACAAATATATACAAACCGTTTTTAATATGACATTACAAACGGACATTTAAATTGTATATACCTATGTAAAATAAAAAATGAATTGCATATATGTAATACATAAGTGAGTGCATCATAACGTAACGTGACGTCCACCGCTTTCTGAAAACCCCAGACATGTTAAATCGATTCTGGGCAAAAATAGAGCTCTTATTGAGTTTCTGATATTAGTCGAGACTCGGACACATTGTCCGTAGTTATTTTAGGAGGTTAACAAAGAGAGTCCATTATTGGAAGCCGTTAATCGAATAAAGGTTTCACAATACCTATTGAAATCTCTTTTATTTTTGTATTTTTATCAGACATTAAAGATATCGACTGCATATTACGAGATGTTGTGAGAGTTTGTAACATATTTGATCGAGTGAGCGAAGCGAACGAGATCTCAGAGTTAAGTTGGGAAATCCGGCACTTGCGGTATGTATGTGGCAATGTTTGTGACAGCATAACTCTCGAACGGATTATCCTATTTTAATGAAATTAAACTGAATAGAGATATCGTAAATAGAATTTGATTGTAGCGGAGGATTTTTGATAAGTGGGGTTATTTTTGAGATATTGGGATGAAAAGAAATTCAATTTTGCGCCCGTATCTTTTAAATGGCTTATCATCACAATTCAAAATTTTGAACATGCAGAGATTATATTAAAACTCATCATACGGTACAAGGATTTTTTTGAGGTCGTTTTTGAGTATCTCGATTGCACATTCATAAAATATTAGGTCCTTACATATGAAATTGGCGTTTTGTCGTACTGGCCACTTTGATCTTAAATATCTCCTCTTTGGTTAGGAATTCCAAATTCAAATTTAAACATCTATTTACTCATGCATTTGTGTTTCGAAAACCGTAATTCATTTGTTTTTTTCTCTTTTGCTTTTTTTTCTGCATTTCACAAAATGGAAAACTTAAAATATCGCATTATTTACGAGTACGAGTTCCACCGTGGCACCAGTGCTGCAGAAACGGCTCGAAGGATTAATGATGTGTATGGTGGTGGTGTCGCAAAAGAAAACACGGTGCGTTTTTGGTTTCAACGCTTTCGTTCTGGAAATTTCGACCTGCAGAACAAGCCCCGTGGACGGCCGGAGACCAAGGTCGATAATGATGAATTGAAGGCTATTGTGGAAGCAGATCCATCGCAAACCACATCACAGTTAGCTGCAGGCTGCGGTGTTAGTGACAAAACCGTTTTAATCCACTTGAAGCAAATTGGGAAGGTGAAAAAGCTTGAAAGGTGGGTACCTCATGAATTGAGTGAAGCAAACCGACAAACGCGCGTCGACTGCTGCGTTACATTACTCAACCGGCACAATAATGAAGGAATTTTAAATCGGATCATTACATGTGATGAAAAGTGGATCCTGTACGATAATCGTAAACGCTCATCGCAATGGCTGAACCCTGGTGAACCAGCAAAATCTTGCCCCAAGCGAAAATTGACTCAAAAAAAGTTACTTGTAAGCGTTTGGTGGACTAGTGCCGGTGTCGTACACTATAGCTTTCTTAAATCTGGTCAGACGATTACGGCTGATGTCTATTGTCAGCAACTGCAAACCATGATGGAAAAGCTCGCTGTGAAACAACCGAGACTTTTCAATCGCTCTACGCCACTGCTGCTTCAAGACAACGCTAGACCACACACGGCCCAACAGACGACTACCAAATTATAGGAGCTTCAATTGGAATGTCTAAGACATCCACCGTACTCTCCGGACCTTGCTCCAACAGATTACCATTTTTTTCCAAATTTGGATAACTTCTTGCAAGGAAAAAAATTCAATTCCGATGAGGCAGTCCAAACCGCTTTCAAAGATTTCATTGATTCCCGTCCGAATGGTTTTTTTAGTAAAGGGATCAATGAACTACCTATAAGATGGCAAAAGTGTAAGATAGCAATGGTACATACTTTGATTAATAAAATATATTTTAATATGAAAAAATTGCCTTTATGTTCCTCTCATACAAAACGCCAATTTCATATGTAAGGACCTAATATATATTTAACTAATTGATAGGGGTGGTTTTCGTAACAAAGGGGCGCGTTAATGGGTTAAAACGCTTGGTATGTCTTGTAGGATAGACTGAGAGAAAATGTGTAAAGCATGAAATATCAAATGAAATAGGGGTTGAGACTGCAGATTTCAAAGTCAGTTTATTTTGCCCTTATTAGGGGAGGTTTTTAAGATCGAGGGGGCAAATGATGGTAATCAGGTCATGTTAGATAATGAAGGTATTCCAAATTTCATTAAAACTGGTCTATTTATCTTTATTGTTATTCAGTCAATAGGGAATGGGTGTCTAAAAAATCCGAGAATTACTTTTGGGGTTTCATGCAATCGACATCATATCGACAGTACATTATTGACCACCACGATGTGGAAAGAACCTCCTCTATAACTGTAAGGTACGGCCATTATCACCACGATGACATTGGTGCTCACAGTTAAAATTTTGTTTACACAAAGAAAAAGGCTGCTGCCTTTTTTATTGATTTTTCGACATCTGTGGGCTGGAGGGGTAGAGTTTTAAACCACGACTACTGAGGCAACAGTTTTGAGAGCACTTTTCAAAACGACATCAACCTTTGTTTCATGTTAGTAAGGATAATACATTACGTTAGCAACAAGAGAGAGCTTCGAACACTCAGGTGAATAAAGAGTGTTCGAGAAGAAAGTGCTGAGAAGCTTAAAGTTAGGTGAGAAAGGTGTAATGTGAGCACACTTTTATCGTTTGTTAATAACGTTCTATTTGAGAAATAATCTCCGTCACAAACCAGACATCACGAGATCTCAGTTCGGGGCGAACTACTAGTTAGATTAGATTCGAATAAAACTGTCATAAAATTAATCCCTGCATTATGTGAACCTTGTAATTAAAATTAATTTGCATGAGGAAATTCTTTATTATCTTATAAGTAATTGAAAATGTATCATAAGCTTACTTTATTGATAACGGCTTAGAGAAAATAACAGGCAAAAAAAACTCATAAATAGTTGCTTATGTATTCAAAAATATATTTGTTTACGTGTTCCGGAAAGCTATCGACAAGTCTCGAGTCCTCCGAAAGTAATAAATGTCCTAACATCCTAATACTTGTAACAGCTATTATTTATTATACTTTTCCTGAATAAAGCATGGAGGCATGTGTAAATATTTCCTCCCGACCTCTATCTCAGCTTGTTATCTTGATTTGTAGTCCACTCGGGTATTCGTATAAAAATAACAGTCACTAACATTATGACATAGTAAAGTAGAAAATGGCACTACAACATCACTTTACGAGAAAAAACTTTATTACAGAGCAATGTCTCGTACATCAGGGAGGTAGGAAAGGGGGTGGAATTAGGGTGGGAGGGAGCTACCTGGATGATCCTATCGCTGGTGGTACCTATAAAGGTCAGTCTGGCTTACGACTATATACCTTCTTTACAACAAGCAGTTCGCTATGTATTGATGCGATGGAGTGCCAGTGCCTTTACAAGGCAGTTCCTGGGAAAGCTTGCTCCATTATAGATCTCATCCTTGCATATGTGATTGCCAGGAAATGTACCTATACATGGTCAAGAGCTTAGCCATTTCAAATACTTAAAAAAACATATTTTTAATGATAGATAAATAGTAAATAGTTAGCGTAAATAGCGGCAGGTTTCATGTAATTTATTATTCTAAGTATTTTAAGCTATTTTAAGGCACGTTTGGGCAACCTTACCTGCATATTTTATTAATTTTCAAAATCTCTTGATCTCGCTTGCTTGTGGTTACGTTACAGATCTCTCACAGAAGATGTTTAATTATTTCTCATACTTTTGAGATATACTAAAGGTAGATAAAACAATTCCAGTTGAAGGAATTATGAAGCTTCATTTTTTTCGGGTACGTGTAAGCCTAGGGTTAATGTTTTTGGTGTGATACAAAACTGGTTTTAGAAAACATACGCATAACATTATTTAAATAGTTACTGTTTCATGTCTAGGTCCTTTGTGTGCAAAGATGTTTTATCACATCACACCACAGTAGTTTCCACGCAGTTACGCGAAACGACCGCACTGAAAAACACTGTAATACTAAGTACATTGCACCCATCTTGTGTATCCCCTTACAATAACTTACAGATGCGGGTCAAATGGTCTGTAGCTTACTTTATAACGGGAAAGTGTCACGTTGGATATAAGTACCAACGGTTTTAGCGTTCTATACCTAAAGGGTAAATGGACCCTATTACTAAGCCTCCACTGTCCCACTTTCCGTGCTAAGCTCCACAGCCGTCTGTCTGTTAGTCTGTCTGTCTGCGGGCTATATCTCATGAACCGTAATAGGTAGATAGTGAAATTGTGTGTATTTCTATTGCCGCTATAACAATAAATAAAAAATCTATATCTATATATATAATATAGATTTTTTATTCTATCTATATATATAATAAATAGATATAATATAAATAGAATTCGCGTTGTCTCGTCTTTCCAAATTCTTTATGGAGTTGAGACGTGGATATTGAAGCTGAAGGAAAGGCGAAAAATCGATGCGCTGGAGACGTATGCTGAGGATTCCGTGGACAGCCTACCGCACCAATGTATCGATCTTAAAGGAACTTCACATCACAGAGAGATTATTGTCGTCTGTTCAAATACGAATACTGAAGTTCAGGGGCAAGGGCACATAATCCACAATGAAGACTCAATGGAGCTTCTTGTCCAAGGCAGAATAGGGGGCCACTCTGCCAAGAG
Source organism: Venusia cambrica (assembly GCA_951394065.1). Classification (NCBI taxonomy): domain Eukaryota; kingdom Metazoa; phylum Arthropoda; class Insecta; order Lepidoptera; family Geometridae; genus Venusia; species Venusia cambrica. The sequence goes on from OX596056.1 coordinate 1,914,704, forward strand.
GGTGAGTGGGTGAAGCACGGGGACTTGTAAGGTACCGTGCTCTAACTGATGAAGTCATTGTACAGTGAACCAGTCAATTGTTTATAATAGATAAAAATTAAGGGTATGCGACCTTCGGTATGCGATACCGTCTGCACTTGACCGGTTTTTTAAATCTGTTACAGTTACTTTGCTTTGTTCTGTCCTCGCGTTTAGAGAACATAAGCCCGTCCATATATTTTGAAATACACACATCAACATTGTCTAGGGATATTCAACATTTTGTTGATTTTTACAAAAACTGAAAATAATTTCTATACAAAACTAGGTATGGCAAGAATCTTTATTTTGTGTTGTTTATTAATAATATTAAAAACAACAGTTTTTCATAAACATTAAAGTAGGAACAAAATCTAGAAAAATCAGAAAATTTACAAGGTTCAGTAAATTGTGTTAAAACTATTTTTACGTTGCCATGACTTTATAAAATTACCTTTTTACAATTTAATAATCGGTGTTGCCTCCCCTGACGTTGATAACACATCTGCACCGGTTATTCATACTCAAAATTAGGGTGTCAAAGTCTCGCTGGGGTATGCGATCCCATGTTCTTTTTAAATGGCAAAAAAGTTGATCTTCTGTGGTCAAATTTGATGGCAAATTGCTGAAAGCCCTTCGCTGTAACATGTCCCAAGCGTGTTCAATTGGGTTTAAGTCGGGTGACTGTGCAGGCCAGTCCAAAACCGCGACATCATGTTCCTGAAGGGCAGCTGATATCAAACGCGCCGTGTGTGGAGGGACATTTACAAGCCTCACAGCTCAGTTGGTAGTAGCTCTGCCTTCTGCGCTGTAGGTAGTGGGTTCGATTCCCACCCAGGACAAACATTTATGTGATGAATGTAGATGTTTGTTCTATGTTTGGGTGTTGTATTGTATGATAAGTATGTATTTACAAAAAAAAAGTATTTATGTATTCTATCCGTAATCTAGTTCCCATATTACAAGCTATGCTTAGTTTGGGACTAGATGGCGCTGTGTGAAATTAATGTCCTATAATATTTATTATTATTATCATGCATGAGCAGAAGTTCCTGGCCAATTTGAACTCTGTGAGGGATGATCCCAGGTTCTATGACCTCGTTCCGGTATTTTAGTGCAGTCATGCTGCCTCTTATCCAAATGAGCTCGGTTCGCGCGCCAATACGAATTCCCGCCCAAACCATGATTGTCCCACCTCGGTACGAATGGACCTCTTGTGGCTGCTGGAGGCGACTTTCTCTGCCTGGAACTCTCCAAACACGTGTTCTTCGTGAATCGGGATGGAATCCAAACCGGGACTCATCAGTAAAGAGAACCATTGTCCATTGGCCATTGTTCCATAACAAATGTTCTTGAGCCCAAAGAAGTCGCCTTCCGGGATTGCCTCGTCGTAGAGCTGGCACACGAAGCGGCCTACGAAAATGAATATCGACTTCATGTAGCCTTCTTCTGACTTCTGACGGTTTGGTCGCTGACTGACAGCTGATGGTCTGACTGAAGCCTTTGCACTAGCTGCTTTGCTGTGAGATTGGGTTCCCTCCTGGCGGAATTTTGGAGAAAACGATCTTGTCTAGGGGTGGTTATTCGTTTTTTTCCAGTGTGGCCCTCTCTTACACCCCCAGTAATAAGATAACGTAACCACAATCGATAAATTACGTTTTGATTGGTGTTTAGGGTATTGGCAACCACGCGTTGTATAGCACCGGCTTGTAACATGCCTATCGCTCTTATCATTTCTTCTCTGCTTAAATGTCGACGTTCCATGACATTACGAATATCACAAGATCCGTTAAAAATAAAAATTACTTAGATAGCACTAATTGATAATTAAATAAAAGTTAATTTATCTTAGGCAAAATTACCGTTGTTTAATTTAAATCGGAGTCCCCATTCTATCTTTTGTTTATTGCGTTCTATTTTTATCATTTTCTAAATTTTGAAAAGGGAACATAAGAGGTTTAATTCCATATATAAACTTTTTCTAAAAAGCAAATAGTTTGTAAGCAAATCATTTCGAAATGGAATATCCCTAGACAATGATGTTGATGTGTGTACGTGTTGGGTATAACATGGTCTTAGATCATCAGAAAACTTTATGTTAAAATTTCCCCCCCATAACCATTCATTCTATGGTAACTCGTTCAGTGTTCAGGCTGTTCGTCTTTGGAACGACGAAATAAGACTGACTCCGTCAGTGTATACTTTTAAATTGAGGCTGAAAATTCACTACCTTGCTTCTATTTAAATCTAAATCCCTGTCCAACTACTTATATTGATGTATATACTTATTTGACTATTTGATTTATTGTTTAATTTTATTGTTGTAGGTATGTATATACCATAGTTTGTATTAATTATATGTGTAACTATTATTTGTTGTAATTTCTGTTTATATTTATACTTACTTACTATATACTACTTACTATACTTAGTGCACTACTTCTGTTATTTTTTTTACTGTTTACATTTCTCCCCTTACAAGGTTGCCTGGAAGAAGTTGCAAGCTAGATCCGCACAAAGCTGTCACCTTATCAGATAAGAACTTTATTGTCCATTGAAAAAATAAAATAAGATTAGTGGGGAGTGTGGATGAAATGAGTTGCAAAAGGTATTGTGCCGAGCCTACTCGTAAAACATTCGCGTGATTTTAAATCACGCCAAGCAACACGTAGCTGTACATCCATCACATTTCGTTGACCCCAGGTCATTAATTTCTTTAGTTATGAGTGTGATGTGATTTTTTGTGTCATGTGACTCATATGGTAACTTTGACTCAGACCATCAGATACGCTGGTCCCTTTCCGGCACTGGGATGGTTAGGAAAGTCCCCGGTGGCTCTAAGATTGTTGTTCATTAGAGTACCTCACCAGAAGAATGGCAGCAGCTCCCTTCTGTGTATCATCTTAATCATAACTGTGATCACCAATCTGCCTGTAAAGTGTGGATTATGGCAAAACCATCCAGCTTTTGAGGAGGCTTTGCCAAGCTGTGGACACTAATGGGCTGTTGATGTATGATGTAGGGTGGCTGAGAACTAAAACGGTATGACGGTATAACGGTATTTATAGCTATTTCAAGAGGATTCGTAGGTATAACTCAAACATGTATTGTGTCTTATCTTCCAAAGTGTTCCGCCTTACGTTTGAATTATATGCTGTCAAAATAACTTTTTAACTAATATTTCTTGCTCACCGAATATAAAATATACTTACCATTAGTCAGCCGATTTCTTTTCAAATCGTAGCGAACATAATAAATATTTTGGAATTCCGTACACTGGAGTTAATATCGCCAGTATTGCGGCCTCATATTACGGTTTCCCGGAAAACCAAAGCTTTAATTACTTTGTTGTTACAAAATAATGTTGTTCACGTCGGGTAGTTGCGCATCGCTGGCGTGCCTGACATATTTTGTATACGAGAGTCATATTATACAAGACCTCCTGTAAATATCTCAAAATACGCTTCGTATTTTTGAAGGGTTCAAAATACGCTTCGCTGCAGGCTTACCATAAAATTGTTTTGAGTTTTTAGGGGTAAGATAGCGCCAGTTCCTCAGTTTATTGAGGATTCCGGGTGGAGTGACCTTCAGCCATATTATAACTTGAAAATCCTAAAAACAAGAAGATGTGGCTTAAGACTCCATCTTAGGCCACGCTTGTCTAAAATAAACTTCATTCACTCTGAACTTGAAGATAGATTGTACTGGTGCAGAACAACAGATGAAGGCAAGGAGTTTTATTCCGGTAGATGCACAACGATGAATTCGGCACAATATAACATTTACAAGGTACGGTTTTTTTTTTTTTTTTTTTTTTTTCCCGGCATCAATAATCCGGGCGTCGGCGACCCTCTGACTTAGGATGTCAGAGTTTTTCTACTACGTTCTTTATTTTAAATGTATACCTATTATTACATTATTGTATACAATTACTTTTAAGCTACATTATTTTAACATTTTCGATTGTACATTCTAGCCTTAATTTACTTCCTTAATAATAATTTAAATTTAGTGGAAGAGATACAGTGATAAGCAATACATTTTTCCACTTCTTTTGACAGAATAGAGCTGCAGCCTGAAAACTCTTCGGTTTTTTCAAGCTGCAACGCTACTCTATCTCACAAATCTTACACATTTATTTAGAATTAGGATAAACAATATACTTAGCAATACATTTTTCCACTTCTTTTGACAGAATAGAGTTACAGCCTGAAAACTCTTCGATTTTTTCAAGCTGCAACGCTACTCTATCTCACAAATCTTACACATTTATTTAGAATTAGGATAAACAATATACTTAGTAACTTATGAGTACATAAATCTAACCTTACATTTTCTTATTTAATATTGTGTACAACTTTATTATCTATATGCATGTTATATATATATTCAAATATATATTCATCATATCTTAATACCTATTTGTTTCTTTTTATCACTATTTTTCCAATTTCTTTGCAATAATTTAGAAAGATGTCTCTTGTTTCATTTTTTTCCATTAACATGGCAACGTTTTCTGCTATAAGTTTCTGACCTATAGCTTGCTCTACTTCGTATCTCCTAAAACCAAAGGCTGGACAGTCAAATAGGATATGTGGCACCGTTTGCTTTATGTCAGGTTCGCAGAAACATGATGTGTTCTCCTTACACTTGAACCGGTTCAAGTATTCGGAGAACCCACCATGCCCGGTCATTATCTGGGTTAGCACGCCAGTTGGGGTTACGTGTTTAACTATTTTGAATGCACTGATCGCGTCGAAAAATATCTTTGTGACCCCAGCGGTGTTACCTGTTCTGAATCTCCTGTTCCATTCGCCAAGCGTTCCTTGTCGGATTTGTCGCTTGACGAATGAAACAGGGCAAGCGTCGTAATCTGGTTTGGTCTTGAGGTTCAAGGCTGCTATTTTAGCTAGTGAATCAGCTCTTTCGTTACCTTCCAGTCCGGCGTGAGCCTTAATCCAAAAAAGGTCCACTTCTTTGTTTTGCTCCTTGCTGGCCTTCAAATTCGTACGAATTTTTACGGCAAGGGGGTGTGTGGAGCCTTTGTTCGTTATGGCTTGAAGTGAGGATCTGGAATCGCTGTATAAGCCGAAACGGGTTTCCGTCCTTCTCAGGACCTCTTCCGTCGCTTTCCATATGGCCAGTAATTCCGCCTGGTAAACCGAGCAATATGACGAGAGCTTCAGCTTTAGGGATTTTGTCTCGGCCCCATTTGTCCATATGGACAATGCGGCTCCGACTTTTCCCTCAAGCTTACTGCCGTCTGTGAACATCCGGACTGCGTAATCGCTGTGGATGTCCACTTGCTCCTGGTTTTCCAGGCATATGAATTCCTGGACCATATGTTCTGCTGGGTGGAGCTGTGCGAAATATGCCGACATTTTTTCCACTTCTCTGTCCGCTAGTGCTGATTGGGTGACACCCCTCCGTGCCTCGTACAGGGCGGCTGCCTCTTGTATCCTGAGGTCGAGGGGTAGTATGCCGCTCAGCACCAGCGCAGAGTTTAGGGAAACGGTTTTATATGCACGGCATAGTTTCTGGACGAAACCTCGTTGCGTATTGTCGAGCAATTTTTTAACGCACTGCTTTTTTGTGGCTGGGGCCCAGACGCTTGAAGCGTACATAACTACGGGTTCTGCCACTGCCTTATAGATAGTCCTCACGACTTCTGGATGGAGACCCCAGCTGATCCTGGCTGCTTTTGATAGATGTTTGTATATGTTTTGGGCTTTTTTGCACATTTTTACAGTGTGTTGGTTAAAAGTCAATTTTTCATCCATCACTAGCCCCAGGATCGTGATCTCCTTGGACATTGCAATGTCGATCCCGCCCATCGTTAGGCGTGGGGTATCAAATTTCAACTTCCTCGTCACAACCATCGCGTTGGTTTTGTGTAGTGCGAACTTCAGCTTATTTTTGATACCCCACTCCCGGACACGGGCGAGCGCGGCATTGGCCTGTCTTTGGACTTCAGTGCCGGTGTCCCCATCGAAAACCAGGACGACGTCGTCCGCGAACGCTTGACTGTAGTAGTTGTTTGCCTGCAGCTCTTTGAGGAGTGGGTCAATTAGCAGGTTCCAAAGAATCGGACCACCGATGGATCCTTGCACACATCCTTTTTCAGTAGTCTTTAGTACTTCTTCTCCTGCATAGCGTAATCTGACCCTCCTATCCTCCAGGTAGCTGTCTATTATCTTTCTGATATTTGTTGGGCATCCTTCCTCTGCCAGACGGACTCTTATTGCGGGCCACCAAGCGCTGTCAAAGGCACCCTCTATGTCCAGAGAGACCACAGTCGTGACCTTCCTCTGTTGAAGTTTGTCCCGAATGTGTCCTACCAGGTCATAGAGGGCGTCTTCCGTGCTTTTTTGGGGCGTGAATCCGTACTGGCGAGTACTAAGCCTGGGGAGTAGATGCCATTTTAACCTACCTATCACCATCTTCTCTGATCTCGAGACTGGTGTCTATGTATAATGTAGGTTCTTATGTTTTACATTAGGCACTAGGCCCTCCTCAGCTTAGCAATCACAATAGATCTAAGATAGACTAAACTAATAATAAACAAAAATGAGTACACACATTGTCATGTGTGTTTTGGGTGTGTGTAACGTAGGTTCATAGTCTTACTTTTGTTCTGTAGCCTGGTTCATTCCTCTTATAATGCGTTAGCGGCGATTAATTAGTATTCTCACTGGAATTTTGTCATTTAAAGGTTATCTATGCATTTAATTGGATATTCCGAATACTCATCTTTATTAGGTACAAGTCAAGTACAAAGTACAAAGTGCAGTTTGATGCTTTGAGCTGGTTTTCAAGCACATATTAATTTATGGATAGCAAAATGGACCAAACAGTATAATACTACGATTTTGAATTTTCAGTAATTATAATAATATAACTAACCTTTACCTCATTATCCGCTGCAGTTCATTTCCATAGTCAGAAACCTGTTTTATGAAAGAGTGGTTGGACTATACTATGAGGGTTTTTATGAAGATTTGTGAATAGCACAATTTTATTCCACTTTAGTTGCTCTAGTCTAAATATGTTGGAGTTTGTGGCATCCTTCACCGTATACGCTATAGCTGTTGTTTATATCTAGGTATACATGTATACAAATACATTAAATGTGACTGTCTGTTTGTAATTTCAAAATAGCAGCGTTTTACTAAACGCATATGGCAGTTTATACGATACTTAGAATAAAAAAAACATTTGTTATTTTTGTCTAGCTGTCTGTCCGTTGGTTCCAGCACTAAAAGATAGCTAATGTTCTATGGAGTAGGAAACTAAGCGTTATTTTGAAAAAATATTAAGATGTAATTTAAATTATTGTGTGGAAACAATCAAATTAAAACCCATGAAATCCAATAAATACAAGTAGGTCCAAGACTTTTTTGGAGTAGCAATTTTTCGTGGTAGTTCGGTGTAATAAGAAAGGGTATAGGGAAATCCCACAGGATGACTGGAACGAAATCCCGGGCATATGCTAGTGGTTAATATAATTGAAGCTTCTAGACTGGTATCAGTAGACTTATCATAGAGTTATTGGGAGTCAAAATGAACTTGTACAGAATGAAATAATATTAAAACGCAATTAGTATTTTATGTTATTTTCAAATAACGTAAAAGTCACTCGTACACAAAGAACGAACCATAACCTGCTAATTGTCTATAAAAGCCGCCATTATAGTGTGCTGTGGTCATTGCTGCCAAGAAACATTGTTAGGTTTTTACTGCCTCTGAGGCAATACACTTACTGTTTATCGATGCAGAGCTCACAAGCCTCGTTGGCTGTGAGTTTGATTCCGACCCTGGACAAATATTTATATTATGAATAGGTGTTTGTTTTATTTTACTGAACGGCGTGAAAAAACTTGGCTTTCAGCTCACCTGGTCTCAAGCTATGATAAGGCCTCCACTTCACCCGGAATCCTCAAGAGTCTGAAGAACTGGCTGAGTAAATATTTACCTCCGTTTGATGAAAAATAAGTAAGTATTCCATCCGTTATTTAGTTCCCATTACAATATTTGTTTAGTTTTGGGTAAGGTGACGCTGTGTGTATGATAATGTCAATGAATGTCCTGTAATATTAAAAGAGCTAGCTTCTATGTAGATCATATCATAAGAATAATTGCAACAAAAAACACTATCACATAAATAAAATTCGTAGTAGTTGTTGAATAATTGTGGTCTTACATGTAAATGGCAAAATGCAGGATTAAATAGATTAATCCTGTTATGTCATATATGATCTGTATATATAACAATGCACATCTATTTTTAAAAATTTTATTAAAGAGCGCTGCTCCGGAGTGCTCGTCACCCTGATGATGTCCTTCGGTCAAGGACGAAACGTTGGTGTTTTACATCAATAATAAGGTTCGTGGAAATTCCCGTATGTCCAAAAATGAATGCACATCTAGGTAGGTACTGCTGATTCGTTTTAAAGTTCACACATTAATAACAATAATATGAGGTCTATGTAGTGGCCTGTATGGTAATACTCGTATTATATTCGATATTTAAATCTAGGTTCTCTATCGATACGCATTAAATATAATGTCTTATCATACTGTGGCAGAATTTTACTTATCTTAATGTGCAAGCATAATAATAATCACGCATAAATGCAATAAAATCTTTAGCTATTAGCTTTTTCTTATTGCAAGATATACATATGTACAATAAATCATTGTGATTTAATTATTCAGACATCCATAAAATAAATGCAAAGTAACCTGTTTTACCCCATAGCAAGTGGCTAAGTATTGTTTCAGTTTGTTCCAAAGTTTATCGCGAAATCACTTAAAAAGTTTCAAAGCGCAGGTAAGAACGCTCAATTTAATTAAAAGTAGTTCTGTTGGGAATTGAACTTGGGGCGGTACATGCCCAGTGTCTCTTTAACACTGGGCGAGTAGCTGGATCAAGATTGCCGAGCCGAGGTGCAAGCTACATGAACGTTCTATTCGTGGAATCCTTCTCTGCATTTACTCGTAGTTGTGTCCCGATATTATATAATAATAATAATAAACATTTATTTATTTTCAAGAAAAATAATCGTACAGACCATGTGCGAGCCAATGTTTAGTGCATATGGTTTATTCCACAACCGAAACTTTACGTCAGAATATTTATAATGTTAACCTGCCTGTTTGTAGTTGACTAGTAGCTAACATTGATCAGTGGGTATCACTAAAACTATTCATTATTTTTTTTTCTAACCGTTATAATGTGACTGCCGAGGGTGAGTCCGAACGCAGGTCATTAAATTATGATTTCTGATAATCTCATGTCAAATCTTTAGGGTTCACATTACCAAGAAGATGCCAACTAGACCCTATCACTATGCCTCCACTGTCCATCCATCTGTCAAAGAAAGAAACAAAGAATACAAACCCGAGCGAACCTTACCTGTAGTCGAATATGATGTGTAACATCTGACATCGCACCTTGGTAATAAGCAACAATAACATTATCTCTTGAACACAATGTCCCGAGCCACAGACTAGATTTAACGTACTAACACTACACTGTAGGTTATGTTCACAGGTGATGCGTTTTCCATCTCTATCTCCCTTTCTCTTTCTCTTTCTCGTCACACGCATACTGTTGGCTGGCAGTACCAACCTCTCTGAAAATGGGTTGGTATCATTCGACGGGCGACTCAAACCGCGCGCGCTCATTGGTCAACTCAAAACTTTGCGCTTCCTGTTAAACACTTCCGTCTCTTTTCACGAAATCACTCCAACAGATAATAGAAAACGGGAGGAAAAAAAAACACATAAAAAATAAAAAACTTAAGAAAAAAGCGTGAATCGGAATCACACGAATGCTCCAACGAAATAAAAAAAACAACATACACTGCATGGAAATGTTGGTCGGAACCCTCGGTATGTTTGTGTGTCCGACTCGCACTTGTCCGGCTTATTTTATAGAAGGACTTGCGTTTGACGGCTATCTCGAGGCAGCCTACGATGGAGTACGCTTGCCTAGAAGGAACCTATTCACTCTTGACTTGAAGACTCCCATGTTGTAGCAATTGGGAACCACAGTCTCCGACAAAGCATTCCATTCCTTACAGGTGCAAATTATAAAGGTGAAATTGCGTTGTGCGCTAAGAAGGTATATTCACCATTAACAGGAGGCACCGCTACCATTATTTTCTCCCAGTCATACACGTTGACAAACTAAAATGTGATTAGCTACTTGCACAGTGTGATTGAGGCATTACAATCCGAATTACTTGTTATTTGATTGCGGAAGAGATTACTTTGATTAAGAATAAGCGGAAACAGCTTATGACACTGGCTTCATAAGCTGTTTCAGCTTATTATTAATCATTCTGTGATAAATTGACTAGTAAATAATTATTTACTTATAATATACGAAAAGTACGTTTTTTTTTCTATGACTTTTTATTAAAAAAATTTAATACGAAGTCATAGAAAAAAAAACGTGCATCGAGAAACAGCTCAACAGAGAAAAATTAAACAGCTTTTTTCAGTGTACACAATATTCTGTTTCTCCTTCTAAGGTTGTCTGGTTCGATTTTTGCCATGAGGCCGCATATACTGCTTACTTTACACTGTGCTACAACTATCTAAATCGAAATAAAACTGATGACTGATGCAATAAAAGTTTTGTACACAAATGGATTGAAAAAAAATTAGTATTTATCGTAATTATACTCTGAAGGTATTCAATTTAAAATAATAACAAATACGTGAATTACTTTTATTTCTAAACACTCTTTTGACTTATAGAAACTTACTGCTACTACTATACTATCGATATCTCGCTAACCGACAAGGGTTCCATACAGCCTGCACCTATGATATATTCTTAGATTTATATTTTTCAGCGTCACCGTCTATCAAGTACTTCCGACCATTTCAGAATTGACAGACTTATGTTTACTCGAGACGAATAGTAATTTGTCTCGTTCTAATAGGGTGTCCATTAGGGTGTCCCGAAATATTTTTTTTTCTATTTTCCCTACGCAAGACCCCTCAAAAGTTGCGGTGTTATGTATAGATCACTGTAAAAATATTGAAAAAAATATAAAAATATATCTCGAGGGCTCTACCATCCTTTTTATATATAAAAAAAACACCTAAATAACCTTCTGGACAGTGTCTTATATTTTATATTATTAATATTATTCCCATTTTATTTTTTACGATATGTTATTTTTTACATATTTATTCAAATATGTTACGATTTACAAACAACGACAGGTTGATTTCTGTTAAGAATTGTTTAAGATTGAACTTGTGAAATTCATGTTTTGACATATTTTTCTCAAATTCTCTACTTCTACGGTGAGGCAGTTTGTCTCATTTCTATTACGTTTTACTGCTGTAAGGTGTCGCTCCGTACTTGTGATAAAATAAAATACGTATTTTTGTTACATACAATAATGGGTTCAAGACGCAGTGAGACTACTTGTGCTATATTGGGACCATATAAAGAACTCGACGATCGCCAATTACCAGTTATAAGTGACGTTATCAGATTCATTTTGTTTACTAAAAATGAACTAAAACTACAGAAAAATGGGAAAGATCCCTTTAACACAGAAGTTTTTTCAATAGTTTCTGAAAAACTTAATACAATTTGGACCAAAGCTTCGATTCCTATCGTTTCTAAAGAACGAGTTACCCAATTGCTAAAATCATATTTTGACAAATACCTTTTATTGAAAAGATACCCGAAAAATAAAAGAGATGATAGCTACGAAATTAAATTAAAGTGCTTTTTGGAATCGGCGAACAAGCTCTTTGATATTGCCGCTTGTAAGTGTACTTCATTTGACATTTGTTCCTGCACAAAACCTAAGAAAGTTCCTATTACTGAAAGAGACTTTTTACTGGACCAAAGAAGTGATAGAAAAATGGCAATCAGCGGTGTAGACACAAAGGAAACGGCAAGACTTTTAAAGAGACATCAGAGACATGAAATTGAAAATCTGAAGCGGATAGAGCACGCATGTTTTCCAAATACATCACAAGAAACCGATTCTGTTCCGGTGCGCGAGTTGCCGTCCCAATTGCAGCTGCCTTTAACAGAGCTTTCTCCGACTAGTGATATGCTTGCAATTGAGACTCCGTCTACTTCAGTGAATCGGAACACTCTGGCGCTGCCAACAGTAGCTAAGGTATGTGACCGGTATGGACTATCAACGCGATCTGCGGTTGCGGACTTTTCTGCACAAGATTACATTGATATAATATATTGGCAAGAGTATGAGATATCACATCCACCAGTTCTGCGACACGTCTCCAACGACGAACTAAAAATTAAGACTTAACAAAATAACCTCAATCTTCCTGATTTTCCGTGTCACACACAGTCAGTGGAAAGATGTGTGAAACTAGTGACGGAGGCTTCTCAAAGCGTCAAAGACGCAACATCTCGGGATGGCTTCATTAGAAACAAATTAAAATCCCGCGCGGAAATGCCTAATTTTGGGCACAAAAACCAGTTCCGTTTTTAAAGAACCTATTGATTTTTTGTCTCATAACTATTGCCAACCTTTATTTACTTAATATTCGTAGCTTTAAATTAATAAAAACCATTTAAAAGTTATTTTTGTATTATTTATAGTTTATGTTAGGAACCTCTATTTATATATATATATAAATAGATGAATATTGGTCATTTTGAAAATTTTCAAGGACCGGTAGAGGCCTCAAGATGATTGATAACTAATTAAATTTTATGATAATCGTAATCTATGTGTCAATACGCAAATTTTGACACCTCTTGCGTAGCCGTATCTCAAAAAAAAAAATCCATACAAGGACGGGACACCCTAGTGTCCATACCGCCCACTTTTATGAATGAAAATACGAATTAGTAGACACATTTTTGGCTCCCATATTTAGCCTAAAAATATTTTTGGATTTAAATTTTTAATTTAATTGATATATTTTTTTTAAGTTCTGTAAAATATGTGTATGTTTGTTCGGTCACCAAATTTGGAATGTAGCCATAGCATACAATATCCCGACATTCCCACGAGAATGGGATTATTCTCTAGTGAAACGATTACACATCATAACATGTAAAATCAAAATATATATCCTTGAAAAACCGAAGATTAAAGTACATAATGTTTGAAATATTTAGTGCTTCCATTAAAAGCAAATTAAAGCTATGACCAAGATCTACATTTTCAATGACAGCTGTCAAACTTCAAACAACCATAACTCTGGAGAGTCTAGGACGAGTAGTTTCAGATATATGGCCGTTTAAAGTTTGACAGCTGCCATTGAAAATTTTGGTCTTTTTCATAGCTCTGATTTTAAATAACAACGGAAAATAAATAAATAAAAAAAATAAAAATAAAATAAAAATAATTGATTTCAGACAGAGTCCATAGTTACAAATTACAATAGATTTAAAACAAAATTACAATTACAATTACCAAAATAAATATAAATTATACAATAATATTAGAAATACGAGCAAACATAGATTACATAAAATGTCATCGAAATTGGAAAATAAGTTTATGAAATTATAATTGAAACAAAATAATAACAATAATAATAATAAAGCTCACAATTTTAGCATTTTTCGCACGAGGTACCTAAGTGATGTGTAGCCGACACATATGCATTAGAAAAGGACAGTCCACGCGACCCGCTATAACTCGCAGGATGCCATTGTTACTGCCGCGGACACGGCTTAGCATCGATGCTGCTCGTTTTCTGAGGATGGCAGGAAACCCATCAATCCGAGCATCAGCAAACATGCCCGATGCACTACAGCGCCACGGCAGCCCCAACAATGCCCGGAATGCGTTGTTATATTGTACGCGAAGGGCTTTGACTGCTACCTTTGTGTAGTTGACCCATAGAGTGCAGGTATAAAACGACTGGCAGTATGCTTTAAAGAGAGCAATTTTGACTACATCAGTGCATCTAGCAAAACGACGGGCCAACATATTACACCTAACAGCCATCGCCCTACGCTCCCTCTCAATGTCCTCATTGTCTTTGAGGTCCGCCGTCACCCAGTGGCCCAGATACTTAAACTTCTCAACTCTTGATAAGGCTACTCCATCAATAAAGACGGGAGGTACCAACGTAACCTTATGTTCGCGAGGCTGAAAAACTATGAGTTCGCTCTTTTTGGTATTGTATCTTAGGCCATGGGCTTCAGCGTATTCCTCACACTTATATAGCAATTTCCTGATGGCACTTATGGATGGGCCGAGGAGCACCATGTCATCGGCGTAACTAATGTTATTTACAAATTTGCCGTCAAGCGAACAGCCAACCCCGGTGCTGCTAAGCCCGTCCATAAGCCCATTTACATAATAGTTAAATAAGAGAGGTGACGTGAGACCACCCTGCCGAACACCACAACGAAGCTTGTACTCGCCAGATGCTGCACCGGCCCACTTTACAATGTTGACTTGATTGTTATACCAATAATCAAAAAGACGTATGACATCATCCGGAACAGAAGTTTCACATCTTAATTTGTGCCAGAGAACATCGTAGGACACCAGATCGAAGGCTTTTGATAAATCTAGAAAACAGGCGTAGACCGGAGTCTTCCTGTCGGTATAGTATCGGACAGTGTGCTTGAGGCATAATATCGCTGTTTCAGTAGAGAGTCCAGAACGGAAGCCAAACTGGGCGTCACTTAGCTTAAGATGGCTGTTTAATATGCGGTCAAGCAGACTGTCCAATACCTTTGCTACTGTGGTAGCTAGCGAAATGGGCCTATAGTTGTTCTTGTCAGATGAGTCCCCAGTCCTGTTTTTGACTATTGGTATAACCACCGTCCTTATGCAGTCAGCCGGCATGTGTGCGTGTCGCACACAAAAAGTGTACAGCATCGCCAGTACTCTCGGCAAGTGAGAACCCGCATGCTGTAGGTGCTCGATGCTGACACCATCGTGCCCAGGGGACTTTCCTTTGGTCATGTGTTTGATAGCGAAATATACCTCTTTTGCGCTAAAACCAGTCGGTAGCTTGGAGGGCATTTGGTTCTCAGCACCAAGTGTCGACATCGGTACGCTTGCTTTAAGAGGCTGAACAAGGAAGTGAGTCTTAAACATATTTGCAATTTCAGATGGTTCACTCACGCCGTGTACACTGAAAGGGACATTAGACCGGGGACTGAGCTTTTTTGTTTGCTTCCAAAAATTTTTAAAGTCCTTTTTGGCGTGATGAGAGGCCAGAATATCCATCTTGATTTGCTCAGCGTTCCTAAGGCACCACTTTAATTTGCTTTTAAAAATACGTCTAGATCCTGCCATTTCATCATAGATAGCACCATTATTAGGTCTACCTTGAAACATCCAAATTTTAAGCTTTTGCCGGGCAAACACATGTGCAGCACGAACGTGTTTATTCCAGCCTATCACCACGCGTTTTCTTTTTGTTGCTCCATTTGTTATATCACTATCAAAGTCGGAACTAGCGATCGCAGCCTCACACAGAATATTCAAAACTTTAGCGTACATTTTATCTATATATATTTTGTGCTCTGCATTATGGCAAACCCTATCACAGCAATCCCTTAATTCTGGAGGGAAGTCAACATCTTTGAGTTTTTCATTACATAATTTTTGATATAGTGCAATTTGATCACTATCTCTTTCTCCCCAAAGTACTCCATTACGTGTGATATTTGAAAATGATTGTGAGAACTGAGCCTTGAAATTAGACAGTGTACATATTAATTCTAGGGGAAAATGATCGGATACGTTACAGTCATAATGCACCTTGACATCTTCGACCGATGGCCACGCAGACTCTGTAACTACGACGTGGTCCAGCCAACTGGTCGTGCCGTGGGCATCGCTTACAAAGGTGAAAGTGTCAGATGTTGTACCTAAGACTTCAATGTCTGCACAAATCCACTTCTGGTCAGAACAAAACTTGACCAGTTCCCTGCCAAACAATTTGTTTGGATTAGCATTAAAGTCACCTAATATATATACTGCGGCCACTCAAAATACAACCCTATTCTCTTCAAGAAAAGAGTTAATAAGCACCTTCTGGGTTAGCTTACTACATCGTTGACCTCATCTTTGCCTATGCAAGCTTCGTAAGTAAAGTAAAGTAAGTATGCTTTTGAGATACTCTGTCTGACAACACCCCATTTCATGGGTATCTACGTAGGGAATGGAAATCCATGAAATCCTCTTTGTTTGTGGATACCCTATTGTATCATAATTTGAAATGTTGATAATTAGCTCACCCAGCTGTGGAAAGACAGGCCACAGCCGGGATACTATTCGTTTTTCCATCTATACACGCAGCAAAATACACCATTTTTCTATATTTAAATAAATGTATAGCGTTATAATATGCTATTGAAGGTTAGCCATTTTGATTTAGTACTTTTCTGAATAATATGGACACATATGGATGACAAATACTACCATTATCATTTTTACACGCCAAAATTCTGTATTTTGTAAGTCACGTTTGTGGTAGAGGATTTGATGGTTGTAAAATAAAAAATATAAGTATTTGTTTATGCAATGTCTATCAAAGTAATATTATAAAAAAATAAAGAAAATCAAAGAAAGCTCAAATTCAATATGTAATGGCAGCATGTTAGACAAGGAAGCATTACTATAACTGAGCTATCTCATCTGGCTCGTTTTTCTACCTTGACATAAGACAAACAATTTTGTAACTTATTTTCATCGCGTGGAGTGTAAATTTCATGTACCTAATTTTTGAGTGCGCTGTCCAGTTTTAGTATACGTTCATGGTTTACTCTCATCGATAAAACGGTTGCACGCCATATCAAAGAAGTTGAAGTTACCCTCTCTACGAGAAAAGGGCTAAATGATGTCACGTGTCAGGCACTGATGTCACATGACGTAAAACCTTAAAAAATTGACCGGAGGTGAAGGATATTCACAAAATTCCGGTCAGTTTTAGGTGTGATAACCTTTATATCCTCGTTCAGCACAACTATCCCGACCATGTGTCATACATTTTATCGTGATGTCATGTGACGTATAGGCAATTTTGGAGCTCACGGACTGTTATGACAGCAGCGCGTTAGTGCTTTTCCACACAATATCACACTCAAACTAAAGCTCAAACTCAGTAATTGATTGAATTGTTTTTTAATCCAGCCAAAACGCGATCAAAACAAATTGTATGGAATGTATTTGTATGTTCAATAACACAGTTATTGAACTCCGATCCAAGAGTCCACTTGTCCTGTAACACCGAGATAGGGGCCATTAGTGGGTATTGCCGGCCGCGCCATAAAGAGGTCGAAGGTTAGAGGGTGGAATTACATTTGTAGGTCTTTTACTACTTGATATTGGATCTACAGATGTGCGGGATGTCCTTTTTAAATTGTGTGTGATTGTCTATATTGTTAGTATTGACTACCTATTGATATAAGTTATAATTGAAATAAGTTGCAAGTAACTATTGGTGCGATTTTTTTATAAGACATGGAGACGGAACAAGAAAGCAGCCCACCTGATGTTAAGTGGAACTCTTGACTTTATCAAAGCCTTACTGCGTAGGTCACATCCACAAAGAACACGCCCGTCAACTTGAGGCATGTAAATTCACCGGCAAACATACGTTTATAACCGAAATACGCAATGCTGCTTGGCGGCAAAAATAGTTATGGTGGTACAGCTCATTGGTTACCTTAAAAATAATAATTTCATTTTACCTACAGTATATTTGTTTTTTTAATTATTTTACCCGCTTTATTGCTGTAAACCTCTCGGTGACTATCCATCTGAGTGGAGTGAATTTAAAACCAGCGCTACACACCAATATGCGTGTGCAGCATTTGCTGAAATACCCCATTTGCTCAAACATAGTGTGCTTATGTGTTATATTGTACATTTTTTTGTATCTTTGGGTTTTTCTGTTTTGTTTTGTATTTTGTTATATTTTTGCAATAAATATTTATTTTTAATACTTCCCCGGACCACAAGGAGTTCTTTAAACATATAATTGATCAATGATGATATGGAGTAAGTTATATCTATCAGCCTCGCTAACAGCTCATCGGAAATTCTGATAGAAAAATATCAGGTGGACAGTACGCGTGATAGTTTTTGGTTCATAAAGTTTTAAAAGATCATCTTACCTAATTCTATTGCCATAATAACAATTATAGAAATCGTTGTTTTCCGATAGCCAGCTCCTCAGTTTGTTGAGGATTCCGGGTGAAGTGCGCCTCCACCTTCGGCCTTATCTCAAATTGTTATCAGGTGAGATCTTCATCTCACCTGATAACAAGTTGAGATAAGAGTTGGCCTTCGCCAAAGATATGTTCATATTTTAACTGACAACCGGTTTTGAATGCAAACACGTATGTGATGGGAAACCAATCATAAATCAAGTTCCTGCGCAAATCGTTCGTCGAAAACTAAGTTGGCATTCGATTTATACGCTGCTGAGTTGATGGAATTCGATTGTCGCTGTGAATAATTATTTTTCCGAGTACCATAGTGTGGATAAAAATATTCCAAAACTATACTGCTAGTGTGTGCTATGTACGTATATTACCTGATGATAAGCTATGTACTGCGTTCCAAAAAACTCTGAACTACATTACTGCACTATATATAAGTAGTACCTAGTGTCTAGTTGATAGTATCCGGCGTAATACCACCGCAATAAACCGGCAAAGTGTGAGGCGGGTGCACAGCGAAGGGTTTAAAGGTTTTTTTTTTAATTTTGATTATGAGCATTCGTATGGGTCCTGCTCAGGCTTTTCCGGTTTTTAGTATTTGTTGTCCTACATCAGAAAAAGGACTATTCACACCAAGCTCGATCTTTGAATGTATCACCATCTTTTGATAGAGATTATGAAAACGTTTAAAAGCAAGTTGAAAACTGGGTGAATTTATTTAAAATATCTTTAATTTTTAATAATTAGAAAATAAAATAAAATTAAATTGAAAATTTCATTCGACATTTTAATATACGAATCAAAATACAGATACAATAAAATAAAATAGTTGTAGGGTTCCGTCAGTACCCTGAGGTTATTGAACCCTTAAATTAACGGATGAACTCCATAAATATAGAAATCGTAAAAATATGAATCGTCTAAAAAATACCTTCAACAACATTGTAGCAGCTAGTTTCTCAACACTATCAGCGATTGGTATCACGAGGCAGGTCAGACATTGTTGTTTGTCGTTAACCAGTGGTCCCCGTAAAGCGTTTAATGTCATTTTATGGGCCATTGCAAGCCCCAAGCACAGTTTACGTTCTTGTCGTGGGTTTATGACCTTTCAAATAATCACTCGTACGCGTTTCCTGATACTGAAAAGTGCTTTTGTAATGGCCGAGGCTTCTAAGTTTCCAATTTATCAGCAGATTTATTTATTGTACGACATAGAAGCGCTTAGCCATAACGTCACCTGGATGAAATTTATGATATGTTTTAATATCGATCAGAATTTATAGACATTCTGTAAGAATTGTGTCCCGGTGTTAACGGCTCGGGATCACTGGGAGAATCCGGTAATACAGACAAAGGTCTTGAGTTGAGGCATGCCTCTACCTGAGTGAGAACTGTTGTCAACTCCTCAAAAGTGAGTGTGGAATCACCAACAACCCTCTTGAGATGGAACTTGGTCGCTTTTACCCCGGCCTCCCATAACCCGCCGAAGTTTGTGCTGCACTAGGGAGACTTAGGGAAGATGGTGGAAGGTAGACTTGCAACAAGTTCTACCACCAACCAAACAAAGTACCCCCCTTGGGGTTAGATCCTCTGGATTTGGTACCGGTGTGCGACCAACAACCGCAACCACATCTTGTATCTTGTAAGCCACAAAGGCGTAGGATTCCGTTCACAAAGGGTGCCAAAGGGAACCGAGCCTCCGCTGTCCACCCGTTCATGAACCGAAATAGTCAATTATCGTACATTGAAATACCATTGAGAGTGTTGAGAGTGTGAAATACCATCAAATTGTATATAAAGAATAATTTAATTAAAAGAGCCTACTACAAAGTAAGTGACTATATCGACGATAAGAACGCGTGGCCCGATGTTGCTATACCAGGTGACAGTTAAATGGTGATTTCTCAATGTTAAGAAACTGCCCATTAGATAGTTATGTAATAATCAATGTTTTAAGATAATATTAAGTTTTTAGTTTTATGATGTAGGTAACACTTGTAATGTTATTAAATTATTATTAACACTGTACCTAAATGTTAAATGGATCATCAAAAAATTAATCAGCCCGAGGTTCTTGCCTTTCTCATTGTGTGCTGGTCGCGATTCTGAACAGGCGGTAGATTTGACGTTTCAAAATGATCCTAAAAATCTTAATGAATAAAAATCTTTGACTTTGACTTTGACTTTGAGTGTACTATTGCGGCTATAACAAGAAATAATATAAATCAAAGTAAGTGATTAAAAAATTACTCCTCATTTTTTTTTGCCTCATACAAGAAACGAGCCTTGAATTGTGGGTTGTAACCCTTATGCCCGTGTGCATGTCAGCTCTTAGCATTTTTTCTGTGACTCTGACTTGATCAATAAAGCCTTTTATTAGTTGATTTACAAACCCGATTATATATTCCCATCGATTCCTAAACTACAATATGTAAGCCCAAAAGACTATTGTCTGGGCAAGTTGATAAAAATTACTGCTTTTTACAGTCAACAAAAGCTATACACTTTATTTGCACTGCCAGCCGAGATAACGCGCTAGGTACACCGCTAAAAGCCCATGTAACTAGAGCATTATATTGCCCATTTCTTTGCCAAGACGGCTATTGTCCCGGATACCGATCTTTTGAGCATCTTCCAGTGGCCATTCTCTCTCGTGAACGAAAGTGTTACGGTAATATGTATATTGCATTGTTCAATTGTTGTAAATAAGGCATAATTGGCTTAAAAAATTGGCGTATCCAAGTCTTATTATCTCACTTGTAATCACTAAAACATTGGAATACAAGATAACCGTGCACTTTATCGTGAAACGATGTAAAAGCTTATTGACTGTGTTACGATTGCGATACGGTAAGCCTTTTACTATTTTTTTATTGTACGACGAGAAAGCACCTTGGCTTTCATCACACCAGGGTCAAGTTATGATAAGCCGAAGGTGGAAGCGCACATCACCCGGATTCCTTCACATACTGAGGAACTGGCTATCTTACCCCTAAATAAATAAATAGATTTAACATATATTAGGTATTAATCTCGCCATCTAGGCCCAAGCTAATGCTGAGACACATCAATTTATAGTTGTTATTATGGCGACAGACTTAGGTAGAATGAAGGTATATAGCCAGGTGGACTTCAGCAAAGTACTACCACCAACACCTGTATACATTTTGCAATTTTAATCCTGTTTCCCAAACGATTGAACTGAAATTTAGAAATCATTATGCATCTTGAATATCACACACATAAACAGCCCATTAGTGTCCATTGCTGGACAGAGCTTTCTCCAAAGCTGGAAGTCCTTGTCAGAATCACCACGTGTGGTAGGCGGATTGGTGATCGCAGTGAAAGTGTAGATAAAACACAGAAGGAAGCCGCTGCCTTTCTTCTGCGGTGAGATCCCTTAGTCGGCTTTTACGACATCCCTTGGCTAAGTTGGAGGAATTGATTATTAAGTAGCAACCGCCATGGCATCTTGTATGTTAAACAATTTAAATGGTCAGTGTGAGCTGATCGTATGATGGAGTCCAGGCTGTTTAACAGAACTCCTGAAACTTAGCATTCCTGTCGAGTTCAAAACGGCTAGCTAATTTGATCTTGAAGGAGCTATATAATTGAACTCCTCGGTAACTATTTTAGTTATTTTAACTTGTTTGAAAAATTTATTTATCAAACACCTGTGATTTCCTCATTCAAGTAATATTTTTTACAACTTTGTTCATAAAACTGCTACGATTCCTTTAGGAAAATTATACAATACAGTACCAGGCACGAGCTTCATCCCATGTTAATGCCAGCTGAAGATTTCCGGGGCGAGTGCTCAGGAAACTGACGTAGCTTCCTGGACGTCAGCCTGTTTGCTACTTATCTAAGCCTCGCGTGTTTGCACGCTGCTTATCGGACTGGATGAGGAATTTTAGGGCACACGCTCTCTTTGGTATGAAGCTGAAGTTAGTTCGCTGTGCGAGGGAACATACAGGCCTGGAAGGTTGGATGGAAACTTAATCGGTTTACGCCACTGATTGTATTCACTAGAAGAAAATCGCAAATCATCAACATCATCCTGCCCGTTATTTCATACTAAGCATGGTCGGCACTCATGTATTCTTCCTTGACACTCCTCTATCAGACTCAATGTAATCACTCTCTCCTTTTTTCCACCATCCCTTACACAATCCATCAATCCCTTCTTCGGCCTACCTCTACCCCTATATAATATCCATCCACACTTATATTCATTTTCTACTCGTAATATGACTTTTATCCCTCATACATGACCATACCATGCTAGTCTATTATTTCTTAACCTATTCTGTGGCGCTATTTTCAAGAAATAAACTTCCGAGAAATCCGCAACTAGTAGGTATATGACTCGAGAGTTCCACAGCATGAAAAACGATGTGAACAACCTAGCTACTATTAGCACGGCTTCATTTATATTTTACTTGAAGAATAACATTTCAGGTAAGCCTTTTTGTAATTACGACTGAGGTATCCCCTAGGGCTAGGCTCATAAAAACTCAAGTCTCAAGCGTTCCCAGGATCGCAGGTGATATTAGCTACCAGTTTTCGCTCTATGTTCGCCTACCGTCGAACAAGTAATGGCTCAATCTATAAAACAGCCCTGAAATCAATATAGACACAGTTATATTTATTTTACGGGATCTGGCTACGAATAATAAGTTGTAATCCAAGTAAGACAGTTAAAAGGCCATTTGCCGATCTCAGATTAGCCCGATAGCATCGCTATAGTAAACTAAGTAGAACAAAACTGGATTACCCACTGAGATAGTTGCACGATTAGTACAGTAGGTCAAAAGATTAGCTGACCCAAGTAGATAGTGGCTGCACTTGCACAGAAAAAATGAAAATGAGTTGGTGGCTTTAATGAAATTGGTAAAAACGTATTAAGAAAAGTTATTGTTTGAAAACGGTCTAATAGTGGTCTACACTGGGCAACGGTTTTGAGTCAGATCCAGAGATCCCGGGTTCGACAGTATAATACTGTACTTGGTTTGGTTGGTGGTTGGATTTGGTTGGAATCGGCCTTGTGCTAGCCTTAGGTTAAATGGCGGTAGTTATACCACTATCACACATCACCAACCTAAGTATGTTGCCATAACAACCGTTCTTAACTGTAAGATAGCCAGTTCCTTAGACAGTTGAGGACTCCGGCTGAAGTATGCTACCGCCTTATCATAACATTGGGCCGTATACGGCATACAAAGCGGGACGAAAGCAGATTTTTTTATGTGAGCCGAATTTCCTCGGGACGAATATGGCATAAATCAACCAGGTGAAATGGAAGCTAATTCTATCAGGCCATTACTAATTTGTATTAGAAGTTTCTATGCCTAAACTCTATACCAATGTGTTCAAGTTATTCTGTCGCAAGAAAATTATTAAGTTTATAACAGCAACCGCGACCGAAACGCGGGTCGGAGCTTACAAATATCAGGACCAGTGGGACACATCTGGCACGGAATCAATTTATTGTCGATACGTGTCGCCGCGGACCGCGCGGATCTGTGTCAATGAAATACAGCTTCATGTACCAAGTGCCAGGATTTTTTAACCAGAACTTTTACATGCGGCTATTTGTCACTGTATGGATACTCACTACCTAGAGGTAGTACTAGAACTAGAGTTCTACCTGCGTATTTTATTCATGAATTACTGTATTAAACCAAAGTTTTTTAAACCAAACCAATTTAGTATTTTTGGGACGCGCCAGTAACAAGCGTCACTTCTATAATAGTTCTGTCATGGATAGGGTTCTACATGGTCCTACATACAATTTAATAGACGACCATGGCCTGTATTGCCTGTGTTTATCCTGGCTACACAGACAGAGCCCATGAGTGACATTGAGCATGACGGACAACTTACAATACCTACACGCTGTATTTCCATACAAATCATTTAAAGTCCTCACCGACATTGTGTGAGTATTGTTTTTTGTAATGGACTTAACTAAAGTTATGATAAGGCTGAAGGTGAAAGCGCACTTTACCCAAAATCCTCAACATATTGAGGAATCGCCTCTTAATGCCGGAACACAACAATTTAGAATTGATTTTTATTAAAATAATAAACTTTTTCTCACCACCACTTTTAAACTAGATTATGTAATCTAGTTTCCATATTACAAGCGATGCTTAGTTTGGGGCTAGATGGCGCTGTGTAAAAAATTAATGTCCTGTTATATTTTAATTTATTTATTTATGAATTATTATTATTATTATGTAACTTAAAAGGTAAGGGAAAACCCTCACCTTTGGCAACAACCAGCTCTATATTTGATGGAATGTATCAAACCCGTCACTCGCTGATCTTATTTCGCCCTGATTTTCTTCTTATTTTACAAGCAGACAGACTTTGAAAGTTTTCTTACAAGCAACTATACTCAACTAGAAGTTGCAGACTGCGGAAACAATTTAAAAACATGTTGCTGGATATGCTAACGACTTGTCTTGTTCGCAACAAAGTTGCCGTTTTTACCGAACTCAGGCGCTAGTTGATGCGAACTAGGTCTATTATTATCAGTTTACCGTCTAACTAAAATCTTTGGCTTTGCAAACTTGCTGAACACTAAAACCGGCTGCAATTTATTTGAGGGTTTTGCATTTTATAGCTGGTGTTTGTCAACTCATTTAAATTAGCCTGCGGTTGTTAAAATAGGATTAGCAGAAGATTACTTTCGTATATCAAAACACCATTACACCACTTAATACTAGTCAGCCCCTTGGGCTCGTCCTGAGAATTACTACCACCATACTTATTTCGGCCGCCAAGCAGCATTGCTGTGTTTCGGTTTGAAGGGTATGGTGATATTACGGGTACGTGAGGCTTTACACCTTTATGCCTCAAGTTGACGGGCGTAATGCATAGCATGTAGGCTATGTTCTGTGTGGATGTGACCAATGCAGTAAGGCTTTGTCATAGGCAAGAGATGCACTTAACACCAGGTGCGCTGCTTGCTTGTTTCGTCTCCTAGTAGTATAAAAAAAAAACTTTGAACTTTGTAGGAGGTTCTGTCCAGCAGCTGAAAAGTTTCATAACCTTTGGCTAGTGCTACAAAAGCTTGCTCTAAAGCTTTTAAGTCCATATGCTTCATATAATTGGTAAGCTTGACCTCCATGGGCTTGTATTGCTCTAGGCCAGGGCAATGGTAAGGTCTACGATGGAGTGAGCTTCCCCATTAGGCTTTGGCTCTCGCGCGAACTAACGGAACACGGCATATTTTTTGGCTAGCCAGGTGGATCTGAACCTACAAAGATAAAGTTGACTTCCCTATTTCTAACCTAACACCAGTGTCATCATATGATCATTCAGCCGCTAGCAAAAGCCACCAATGCCGTTTCCCGGAACAGACCACTAGGAAGTGAATTGTGGTCACCCCTACCACGATTATTCAATGTCCTGTTTCTTTATGTTGCATTAAATACCAACCACAAATATCTCGGTAATCTGGTAGTAATACTTATCTCATACAAATAAAATAGTAGAAACCATTTCGACTTCCAAATACGAGATAAGAAAGGGTGAGAGTCGGTGAGATTCTTTTGTATATTTTTACCGCCTCTGTGGTCTAGTGGTTCGCCCACCAGTGTCAGATCCAGAGGCCCCGGGTTCGATCCCCAGGGGATACAGTATTGTGCTTGGCTTGGTTGGTGGTAGGACTTTGTTTAAGTTCGCCTGGCTAGCTACCACCATCTTACCTAATACTGTCGCCATAACAACAATTTAAAAATGGTTGTGTTCTGGCATTTAGAGGTAAGACAGCCAGTTTGTCAGTTGTTTGTTGAGCATTCCGGGTGAAGTGCGCTTCCACCTTCGGCCTTATCATATCTTGAAAACCAGGTGAGATGAAGGCCAAGCGTTAATATAATAAGTTTTTTTTTGTGACCGAATAGTAGGTAAATAAATATATTCTGATTCGGATTAGGCAGCAGGCTAGTATAAGCAATAATCATCTATGTTTTCAATATAAATAGTCACACATATCCTGGACTTATTTCTTGAGAAGGCCCAGTAGCTCCGCTCTAAATAAAAAATCATTTGAATTTAATGTACCTACTATTTCGAACTGCACGAGAAACTATGATTGTATGGGATAATCATAGCTTCTCTCGTGCAGTTCGAAATAGTAAATTAAATTCAAATGATTTTTTATTTGTAATATTACTGAGGATAAATAACACACCGCAGACAGATAATTCCAATCCGACTATTCCTGCAAAATTGCGGTACTTCTCGTCTTAAAGGACTACTGGCCTTATAGCCATAGCCATTTCCATGTCTGTGTCTCCCGTCATATACCGAGGATGAACTTGAATTCCCTGAAACCATTATCACGACAGGTTCGCATCACTCAAGTATCTAATCCATCGGCCTGGCTATCCGCCGCGCCGTCCGAACTTTTAAATCGATTGAATGGTATCTACGTGTGGAGTTGCGGCAATTCGTCAACGTCCTAGTATAATCTCCCCTCAATGAGTTCTGAGCCGCCTGAAGCGATGCACCATCGATCACGACCTACTGCTGCGTCATCGTCAACTATGCTGAACTTAGATTGATACTTCAGAGGTGCAATATCTCACAGCATTCCGTTCATAGCGTAAGTAAATAAGGCTCAATACAGACCTGTCGTAGATAACATAATATAATTGTAGCTAATAAGTGGGACAGTCCTATTTTCAGACATTGTACTCGAGTACTGATGGCATAGACAACTATTCCATCATTATTCGTTGACAGTGTAAGCCCACTGTTTTATTATTAATATAGGTATAATATTTCATTGAGTTGTTTTATAATAAAAAAAAATGTGAACAGACTATGTGCCAAAGTTATTAGAACACTTTCAAAATTGAAAATTTATAAACACAACTTTGTGCATTTAGTAAAGGTTGTACGTTCAGACTATGCGTATTTTAAGCTATTAAATCCTCTTCTGCTGTATTTTCTGATCGCGACGAGCTCAAAATTTAATCGTCATTGGATTAAAACCTGTTCGCTTTTCGTGGTAACGCAGCTGATGATAAGGCACGGCCAACCCTAATGGCTGAACATTTTGAATATTGTCGTACCCATCGTACAGTTACGCAAAAAATTTTTTTTTTTTTTTTCAATACTTAAAAAAGTTTCAGTATAACATATTATTATTCTCCAGTTTCAAATGGAGTCGCCATTGTGCAAAACTGGAATCCAGAAATTCGATCCATGACATAAAACCAACTTTATTCTAATTTTGAAATTGAATAATTTGCTATTTTATTCTGTTTTCGAACGCTAAAGAGCATTTCACGCATTTCAGACTATACGTCCAACTTTACTTTTACATATTCTGTTTTAAAAGTGTTCCAACAACTTTGAGCACATTAGTCATCATTTTTTTTTATTATCAATTAAAGAACATAAAAATGCAAAAAAAAATAATCCGAAAACTTTACCAGAAAAACTATAAAAAAAGATTTTCTTTAGTGAAGAACTTTAAAAACTAACGTAACCTAAACTAACATGACTTTTCGATAACTCTCACTGTTTCAGACTTCGTCTCAGTGGCCCTGGAAAAAAAATTAACTCACTCTTAATAATGAAATACTTATGATACCCCTTTTAATCAAATAAGTAAAACCTAGAACTTAAGATTACTAAGTCTTATAATTATCTTAAAACGATCTAATAAGCTATCTGAAATAAATCATTTTTTTTTTCTAAATAGCTTATCCCATTTAAATTAATTATGCAGGTATAACAAGATAGGGAGAGAGAGAAACAAAACTATGTGCAAACAATTAAAATTGTATGAACAAATAAACTATGTACCAGGGAAGCAGTCGGGTAACCTAATGGCCGTTAGAA
The DNA here is from genome assembly GCA_951394065.1 of Venusia cambrica. Classification (NCBI taxonomy): domain Eukaryota; kingdom Metazoa; phylum Arthropoda; class Insecta; order Lepidoptera; family Geometridae; genus Venusia; species Venusia cambrica. Next base: position 1,942,743 of record OX596056.1, read on the forward strand.
ACGGTTAATAGGTAACTCAACTGTTCCAGACCAGTAACAGACGGAAGCGTGCCCAAGAAACTGGCTGCATTGCCACGCTGAATAGCTATGCTAATTCAGTGGCCTAAGTAAGAGCCTAAGCTGTCTGTATCATTTTTTGTTTTTGAAAACAAAAAAAAAATCTAAATATAGACAAAATTATTTTCCTATGCAAACACTATTTTGCAGAGAATTTTCTGTTTTCCCGCATCAATACTATATCTTGGAGTCTTCAAGTCCATAGTGAATCTTTACTTGTTTCTCAAGTGATCGGTAGTAAAACGCTTGACTGCATTTATTTTTATATATTATTATTATTCATTGCTAGGTTAGCATGGTATGGGCATGTAATGAGGAGGGATAATAGTCATTTGACCAAAAGGGTTATGAATTTGAGCGTGGATGGACATGTGAGCAAGGGAAGGCCGAAAAAGAGATGGATGGATTGTGTGAAAGAGGACATGGGTATGAAAGGTGTAGATGCAGAGTTGACGGTTGATAGGAGTGAGTGGAAGAAGAGAACATGTTGTGCCGACCCCACCTAGCGTGGGATAAGGGCAGGAGAATGATGATATTATTATTATTCATTATTCACCTAGTGGTGCATTAACTACGAGAGCATTACGTACTCATCGTCTAATGTGAAAGTTTATTCACCTAATTGACACCTAACATCCCTATCCAATTATACCCGCAAAATGCCTGAATTAGACTTGTCATTTTGAACTTCACTAGATTGAAAAAGGTTTCCGGCCTTAGGAAAACATGCGGGTTCAATTCCCGTCGTGGGTTGTAAATTTTTGTGTCATTATAACATTCACTAGACTGGTCTCCAAATATGAAGAGAAGAGTTTCAGATTTACTTTCATTTATTTATGTAGGTACATGAATTGTACCAACTACTAAGGGATTTAGAGATATATTATACCTAATCACAATTTTCACAAAGACATCAATATAATTTGGTATATGTATCAAGTAACATAGTTCAGTACGTAGATTCATAAATTCAAATCAACAGATATTAATAATTCGAATCAAGCCTAGCATAAATGTTCCTATTCAATTATCAAAGATAAGATACATATTTTAAATTTTTTTAATTTATTTTCTATCACGTTGGTACGTTGCACCTAACGTACGTTGTACCAAATCACACTTTTTTATTGTCAGACGGGAAAGCCTTATCTACTAGTGTCATGATATGATAAGGCTGAAGGTAGAAGCGCATTTCACCGGAAGCCAGCGGAGGAACTGGCTATCTTACCTCTAATACGTTACAGTGCGAAATATAAGTGACTAAAATTGGCGCACCTTTCTAGTAATACTTACTTTCTACCATTCAGGTATACTGCTTTGTGTGAGGTTCTTTCTTCCATTTTGTTTATTGAGGAATCATCATCGGCCATCAGGCTAAACAAGCCGCAACAGTAGTAAAAGCAACAAATTCGAATGATTTAATTTGAAAACTTTCACCATAATGTACAACATAGTTCGACAATGTTCTAATGACTAAACGTTATGGCAGGAATTAAATTTCATTTTGTGGCCCATGAATTTATGTGAAATGGCGGCGTTCTAGTAAACGCCTAAAGTTTGTTGAGAATCGTTAAAGTTGTTGAACAAAATTACAATTCGTGATGTTAGGTTTATCTTTAAGGTGATTTGGTGTTTGTTTCAATATTTGAATTACTTTACCTCTATACTATATAGTTTATTTTACCAACCAAGCTAGTAGCAAGTACTTAATAGATTAATTTCTGATACATTATGCCAAAAAAAAAGTTTCATTAGATAATAATAGTAGGTACTTAAAGTTATAGCACGCGTAATGAAATTTAATGAGATCAGTAAACTTAAAACTTAATTATAAACTTAAATAATAGGGACATAGGTACTTAAAGCAAATATAATTTGTTATATACAATAAGTCAGCCAGAAGAGATGAAGGCCCCGTCGTTAAAAAAACAGGATTTGAGGCTATTTCTAGGTTATTGATAACCCACTAATTGTAAATAGGTATTAGTATTTATAATCAGAGCGCCATGTTTTACCTATTGTTTATATATTTTCAGGGTTATTTTAACTTTCAAAGTAATTCAACACTGAAGCCACATTCATTGCTGGAGTAAAATTATTTTCATTAACATAACTTAGGCCCACTCGCTGATTATTTAATAAATTATACGTTAGCTTAGAAGTCGTAACAAGGAAAAGTTAGGCGATTTATGAAACTCCTTTCACAACCCTTAATTTAAGTAGTACCGGTTTCTCATACAAACGTAGTTTGTAATTTATTTCTAAATTGCATAATGTCCGATTCAAATGAAAATTTGGATGCATAATCAGATAGAGATAATCCGTGTCTTAAGTGCCTTACTTTTTTTAAATACCACTAAAATCCAAATATGTAACAATTTTCCCATTCAACATATTTTTTTTCATATTCATATTAATTTATTCAGTGCTTTATATAAAATGTAAGTCTGATTTCTAAATGCTTAATCTGAAATGTATTTTGCATGCGTGTGAACGCTGAGTATGGCCAATTGTGCTATTACTGTAGCAACTTCCACCTGTTACCTACCCATATTACGCAATAAAAGAATTATGAATTATGAATTTATTTATTGCATCTATTTTCTATATAATTTAGATTGTTATTGTGGTTTAAGTGAAAGGAACGCGCCACAGCCGCAGATTATCCCTATCAGATTACAACTGCAAAACTTTATTTAAATCGGACGAGCCATTTTTTACACGTTTTGTACTTGAAATAATACATAAATAAATTATAAATACTACGGGAAATTTATTTTACATATCTATGCACAAAGTAAGCAAACGCTTGTAATATGGGAACTAGACTACGGAAACAATATTTGACTATGCGCACTGCAAGAACTTGGAATAAGCTCCCAGATTCTGTATTTCCGCTGTATATACGACCCTAATGTCTGCAAGAAGAGAGTTAATAGTCACTTTCTGGGTAGGCTCGCTCCATCGTAGATCTCATTCTTGCCTGTGTTAGTTTCGTGGTCAAGAGCCGATCCATTGAAAAACAAATAATAAGGATTTTATTTCTAGTTTGGATTTTTTATCTGTAACCTGTAACCAGTACGCGAGAGTACCTACTGTCTACAAGGAGAAACGGTACCTTGGTGAGGTACCTACATGGTGAGAGTGCTGGGTGGAACTTGAGGAGGTAATGGCGGAGCTGTGGCTGTGCCCTCGTGCATAGTCCACCTTCAGCTAGAACAATGTACTCAAGTTTGCGCCAATTGATCATCTGATCTGGTGTTACATTTGCTTTTATATAAAATAAAAAATCGATTTAGAATCAGCCTGCAGGATTTCGCGCCACGTGACTTAATGACATTATCCGTCGGGCTTTCACCAGTGTCAATGTTTCAGCCATTCTCGAGCCGAATGGCGTACGTGATGATGGTAAGTGGCCCGAAGGTGTGACTCTTGGTCTTTGGTGTGGGACGCTACCAGCATCGACACCGTTGCGCTATCCATCTGCTTGGGATATCAGTTGGGCTGGTGCAGCGGTGATGTTATTTATTTTTATTTTGGTTTATTTGGAGAACAACCAGTACTTAAAAACAAAATTACAATAAAACTTAATAACTACTGACCATTTAAATGTTCCCGCATGTGCAAATCTATGTAGGCTTGCTTGAGATGGATATAAATATATATGTATCTACAAATTAATCTAATTGTTAAAGTACATTACATTGATAATAAGAACAAGGTTAAGAATTATTTTTCTTTTTACTTAATAATTAAGAACCGCTGCTGAACCAGTAACTTGCCATATTTTTTTTAACCAAAACCGGATTTGTGTTGTAGAGATCGATTTGAGTCTCTGGCTGAACTACTAGTTTGTTGAAGTCGGAAACTGCGCTACTGAAAAAGGAATTTTGTCTATAGTTGGAAGAACTGAATGGTGCTGCTAAGGGAGTTGGATGTCTCATTGGACTATTGGGTACTTTCAACATTATGTTTTGTAAAAGTTCGGGACAATCGATTTTACTCTGCGCTATTTTGCATAAAAATATCGTGTCTGAAATGCATTTATAGATACAGAGGTAAAATATGATGTCTTCTACATCTCGTGACATAGTCGTCATCATATAGCTTACATTTAAATTGTAGGAATCTTAAAAACTTTTGTTGGATGGATTCTATTCTATTTATTTAAACATTGTATTGAGGATTCCATACTTGGGAGCAATACTCCAGAGTAATCCGCACATACGAGCAATAAAGTATTTTAGAAATGTTAGCACTAGTGAACTGCGAACGAGCTATCATTATAAATCCCATTAACTTGTTTGCTTTTTTTGTTACGTGATCCATGTGTTACATGGCAACACAGATATTAGTTTATTACTTAATAAATAGTCTAGAATACGGTTTTTAGATTGATTTCTAATAAAATTAAATTGATTTAGGTTACATTCCGACAAAGTATCAAAGAAATATATCTGAGTTTCACCTGTCATACCAAAAGGTTGCAGTGTGTCATATTCAAGTATCTAATCGGCATTACTTAAATTAATATCACCTAAAATAATGAAAATATCTTCTGGACATTAATTAACTATAAGAGAAAGATTATCTAAATAAGTATTGAACGAATTTCTGAGATTTTCGTTACATAGGTACAGTGTGTACAGTGTGTACGGTGCGATCCTTGTTTTTTAATGTTACTGTTACCCAAATATCTTCTGCCGATCTGCCAATCTGGCCGCTCCACGGCAGCTAATTCACTGCGAACTGCTAAAAGAACCCACCTCCATACTTTTCTCGGTTTAGAGCATAGATCCTGTCTCGTCTCCAAATAACGTACCTGTCATCAAAATAGAAATAACTTCATAAGAATTCAATGAGAGATTGCGTTTGAAAGTATGAGTTTTGTGCGAAGCCTCCGCGTATTTTGATAATATTAGGTCCTTACATATGAAATTGGCGTTTTGTATGGGAGGAACATAAAGGCATTTTTTTCATATTAAAATATATTTTATTAATCAAAGTATGTACCATTGCTATCTATACACTTTTGCCATCTTATAGGTAGTTCATTGATCCCTTTACTAAAAAAACCATTCGGACGGGAATCAATGAAATCTTTGAAAGCGGTTTGGACTGCCTCATCGGAATTGATTTTTTTTCCTTGCAAGAAGTTATCCAAATTTAGAAAAAAATGGTAATCTGTTGGAGCAAGGTCCGGAGAGTACGGTGGATGTCTTAGACATTCCAATTGAAGCTCCTCTAATTTGGTAGTCGTCTGTTGGGCCGTGTGTGGTCTAGCGTTGTCTTGAAGCAGCAGTGGCGTAGAGCGATTGAAAAGTCTCGGTTGTTTAGCAGCGAGCTTTTCCATCATGGTTTGCAGTTGCTGACAATAGACATCAGCCGTAATCGTCTGACCAGATTTAAGAAAGCTATAGTGTACGACACCGGCACTAGTCCACCAAACGCTTACAAGTAACTTTTTTTGAGTCAATTTTCGCTTGGGGCAAGATTTTGCTGGTTCACCAGGGTTCAGCCATTGCGATGAGCGTTTACGATTATCGTACAGGATCCACTTTTCATCACATGTAATGATCCGATTTAAAATTCCTTCATTATTGTGCCGGTTGAGTAATGTAACGCAGCAGTCGACGCGCGTTTGTCGGTTTGCTTCACTCAATTCATGAGGTACCCACCTTTCAAGCTTTTTCACCTTCCCAATTTGCTTCAAGTGGATTAAAACGGTTTTGTCACTAACACCGCAGCCTGCAGCTAACTGTGATGTGGTTTGCGATGGATCTGCTTCCACAATAGCCTTCAATTCATCATTATCGACCTTGGTCTCCGGCCGTCCACGGGGCTTGTTCTGCAGGTCGAAATTTCCAGAACGAAAGCGTTGAAACCAAAAACGCACCGTGTTTTCTTTTGCGACACCACCACCATACACATCATTAATCCTTCGAGCCGTTTCTGCAGCACTGGTGCCACGGTGGAACTCGTACTCGTAAATAATGCGATATTTTAAGTTTTCCATTTTGTGAAATGAGTGACGCAGAAAAAAAAACAAAAGAGAAAAAAACATATAAATTACGGTTTTTGAAACACAAATGCATGAGTAAATAGCTGTTTAAATTTGAATTTGGAATTCCTAACCAAAGAGGAGATATTTAAGATCAAAGTGGCCAGTACGACAAAACGCCAATTTCATATGTAAGGACCATATATGCTTAGCTTAGAAATCATTATAGATGTAAAAGCAATAGCATAAGTGTCTTTGAATTAAGCGTGATCGAGTTATGGAATCCGTCAAGCAAATAATGTTCTGATTATTATAAAAAGATATAAAGCGATAAAAATGATTCAAATAGTTCATCCGCAATGATAAGCTATGTACTTTACGTTCAGTAAAGAATAAGTTATGAAAGTTTATAAATTTAGTTGAAACGTTCCAGCGAGATTACAAAATAGCTGTCCAATTTACTCCAGCAAGATCATAATAGCAAAAATTTTGTTTGGTACAATGATAGATAATCCGTTAAAAGTAATGGTTAAATTGAGTTTTGCGCTACGTGTCCGGACAGGTGAAATCAGTTGTACTCACCGGCGGCGGCGGCGTTGACCGGCTACCGACCGAGTGCAGAGCGTGAGTCATTTCGGCCAGATTCGGCAAGTGGTCTCTACGGAGCTTACTTATTTGAGTATTTTGAGGTCGAGGCCCTGGGTCAGGGAAGAGCCGGTGTGGGGCTTTTGATTGAGGTGACACGTGAGCCAAGGCTAGTTTTATTTAGGCCGGTGAATTAGCACAACTATTCAGCGTAGCAATGCAGCTAGTATCTTGGGCACGTTTGCGTCTGGCACTGGTCTTGAATAGTTGAGTTAGACATTTGGGACTTAGAACTCAACTAAAATAAGTAGGTACCTCTTTTGGAATTCGCAGTTGTGTAACTTTCAAAGAAAGTCAAGTTCTTTACAGCTGTAATAAAAACTAGAAACGCTACATTTTATGCGAAGCCGCAACATTCATGTGTCAACACAATAAACTGTATCAGAGCTATGAAAAGTGTTTTGCTGTGGAAACTGGGACACGGAGAATGTTTTAAAGTCACACGACCCCTTGCGAGGCTGTTGACTGCAAGTGGAATAGGAAGCATAGTGACATCGCTGAGTACTTCGTTATTATCATATAAATTTGATTGTACGACTGGGAAGCGCTTAGCCTTTAACTCACCTGGCGTTAAGTTATGATAAGGTCGAAGGTAGAAGCGCACTTCAGCTGGAATCCTCAACAGACTGAGCTGGTTATCTTTCCTCTAAAACAAACAAAAAAAAAAAAGATTTGATGACGTCAAACTGAGGTCAGATGGTGGTAGCTATAGGCCAGGTTACGAAGCATAAATTTGTACCCCCCTAGGGAACCCAGGACTTATGGGTTTGATACCGGCGGACGACCACTAGACTACAGAGGTGAAGTTTGTTGATACGATAACTTACAAGCTTTGCCCTTAGTAGAAAACTAAAGTGCCTACGCAATGTTTTCAGTCATGCAGTAAGTATTTTCTCTGTAGCCGAGCCATAACGGCTTACAGCCTTTATTTTACGATGCAGTACGCACCGTTACCGCACTTTGCTAGTAATTGAATCGTAGGGGCTAGCCGTGCTAAATGCGGATTGGCTGAACGTCAAAATACAACACATCAATCCACGTTCAAGTTGATTTCAGTGGTGAATGTTTATCTTCAAGTGCTGAATGTTCAATTTCGAGAGCATAAGAGTAGGTACTTACGCAAGCACATTTATGCCTCATGTTGACGGGCGCAATGCAGTGCCGTGTAGGCTATGCTCTTTGTGGACTGGACCTACGCAGTACCTCAGGCATTCTTATAGACAAGAGATGCACTTAACATTTTTTGAGCTACTTGCTTGTTCCGTCTCCTAATTACATATATATACTGTGTTTATTTACTGAACAAAGTGTCAAGGCCTAATTGGGCGTATTTATTGAATGGCGAACATTTTTGGCACAAATTAGAGTCAACTTTTTATTTTTTTTCTATCAAGAAAATGTTTTGTAATCGCGTTTTCGAAACAGAAGCGTTTTAGTAAATGCTACTGTATTGTGGAAGATATGATCGCTGACGCTAAGCCATTTCACGTATCATTGACTCAAGCGTGAGCACGTACCTTCTTAGGTACATATATTATGCCTAATATATATAAATTTATTTAGATTATAATACTTTTTAAATCCTCGTTTTCGCAAAATCATGAAATTTGTAATTTTGCAGTCGGATTTTATATATATTTTTTAATTTGAATAATAGTAATGATTTAATTTATCTATATGAGGGTAGATACTAGATACCTAGGAATCTAGTAAAAAATATTTTTTCAGTAACAATTAGGTAGGTACCTATTTTGTTCAAAAACTTTACATATACCACCATACCACCTTCGTACCTATTTTTAATTAAATATTAAAAACAATTAAATGTGTGATATACAACAAGAGTAGAATGTATAGAATAATACTTAATTGTACACGTCTTGATGTTATTTTACATCTAATGATAGAAACATTTGGTATCAAAGTTAAGGTATAAATACAATGGGCGTAGGAAGAGATAAGCAATAATATATACGTAGGTATGTAAGCTTTATCTATTCTAAATAAAAACTCTCTTGCTCGAACATGTGGTGGGTGGATGTGCCAGGGACAAACTGACATTCAGAAATAAAATGAAATACAAAGATTCAAATAATGAAATAGACCTTTTAGTGATGATAATAAAAGCCTTTAGAAATTAACAGATATACCACTGTAAAGAAAAGAAGGTACTTTACCCGACATTGTAGGTACCTTGTAGGCTAGGTACATTAAATAAATACCAAAAAATATTAAATAGGATCCACGTACATAATGTATAAGCTCTTTCTGCTTTTCTTGCAAAATATGTTCCATCTTCAGCAGCACTTAAACAAGAAGAGTCACTCAGAACGCCCATTGTCAAGCTCAACTCCTAAGCAGCACGAGGTGCACTTAAAACTTGCATTTCCCACGGCTATTTACTTCCAGAATGCATGCGAATAGGTGTCTTGGCGGCGGCAATACAAAGACGTGATTATGACAAAGTAAAGCACTAAATGTTGCAAGGTATGGTACCTATTGTGGACGTAGCAGTAATAATACAAGAGATAATAACAAATAGAAACGAAACTCTTTTCAAATCAAAGAAGCCAATTTGGTTGAGGCTCTGACTAGTAGATATTTCCCTGAATCCCGTATTATTGCACCCTCACACGACTCTTAAATAAGGTGTCGGAAACGTCGTGGTATCGTAAGTTTTACAACGAAAAAAAGCTAAAAATAATCTTTTCGAATTTCGAATAAAAATGGAATCGACTCCACCACTTAAAACTTTAAAATAACTCTAAGCGTAAGTTCATATAATTCGAAGACAGTGCCATACAATAAACAAGTTGTAGTGCTTGGCAATTCGGCAACAACTTCAAATTATATGAACTTACCCTTAGAGTTATTTTTAAGTTTTTATTAGTTATGGGCTAAATATCTGAGGAATGAGGTATAATACCTACTAATACATTTGGTTCTTAAAACCGAATTAATTAGAATATTTTAATTAATATACCTTAATATTTCAAAGATCTACCAGATAGTAAATGTTTTTTTTTTCCATTAGTATTATTTTAAAATGACCAGTAATCGTCGAAGTCGTGATAAAAGGCACTTCGTTAAGTTATTCGGAGTATCGCATCTATAATTATATTTACTGGAGTTAATATGGTATTGTGGGCCGTTGTGGTAGAGTAGCGCCCTCTATATTACCCTAGCGGGTAGTTGGCTATCTTGTGTCTACCCACAAGCCACGGTCGTAGCTCAAAAGCTTTGTTTTAGTAACAGCTCCCTGGGATTGCACGAGTTATATATTTAAGAGAAGATTAGTCTTAATTGACATTAAGATGGCTCGGGAGATGGTGTTGATTTGTAAGACTAGCCCCGACACTATCTGCAGAACTAGAGCCACATTATAAAAAATGCTGAACAATCAGTACTTTTCCATCAACCGTACTTTTAGTGTCTTCTACCCTTCTAACCCTAAGGTTGCCTGGAAGAGATTTTAAGCTAGCGTTTTTAAGCGAAAAGTCCGCCCATTGTACTGTTATATTAAGTTTTAAAATTGTTAATTGTTCTATATGTTTTGGTGTACAATAAAGAATGCTCATCCATTCATTCATTTATTCATTCATTTATTCATTCATTCATTCATTCATCAGTTTTATTAATGTTGCCATTTTCCAGTAATCTTACGGAAGCAAGATGTCGTCTCTGTCTCCTTAACCATAACTATCAGAGCACTCATTATTATTGAGATTGGAGAGGTCTTTAATAATATTGAGCACTACCTCTACAATCTCAAGAATGAAAAATCTGGAGAGGTAGTATGTTATAATTTTATGATAATACAACAATATACATAAAATAAGCATATTGTGTATTGTATGTACCTATATAAGTATTTGTAATAGTTAGATATGTATTATACGAGTATTATATGAATGTAAGTATGTTTAATTAGGTATGTGGGTACTAATATAATAATAAAAGTAAAACTATATTTATTATTTTGTTTGACTTACTATTCCCAAGAGTGTGAATATTGTTTATTAATGTTGTACATTTTTACCATAATATTTAAAATCTTGTTTCTCTCTCTACCTCGGTTTGCTGAAAGAAAACTCTGGTAAGGGTTAAGCTCGCCTCTGCCATACTTTTAAATTTTAAGCTAGCTTGTATTATTCCTGTGTGTGTGTGCAATAAAGTATAAACTAAAAAACATTTTGCAGGCATTGGAAATAAGTGATTGGTGGTGATCTAAAACCCTTACGTTACGGTTCTATGGCATCGCTTAGGGAAGACCTACGCCAAGAATTGGATGTCGGCTGAATATCACTAGCACTGTGGTTCATACAAACCATACAAACACCTTTTTGCCTTAAGTTGATGAGTGCAATGCAGAGCCGTGTAGGCTATGTTCTTTGTGGATGTGACCTACGCAGCAAAGCTTTGCTAAAGGCAAGAGATGCAATGCTTTCAAGATGTGAACAATTCTTCAAAATTGTTGTGTTCCGGCATTTAGAGGTAAGATAGCCAGTTCCTAAGTTGGTTGAGGATTCCGGGTGAATTGCGCTTCCACTTTCTTCATCATAACTTGAAAAAAACAGGTGAGATAAAGGTATACCCCCGTCGCTATTTAAAAAAAAACGACATGATGTTTGCTACTTGCTTGTTCCGTCTACTAGATGTATAAAAAAACTATAAAAGCATGGTAAAGTAACAATCAACAATATTATATACTTACTAAAGTAAAAGAGTTATTTCGCAACAATGGTTTGGCTTTAGTATCGTGTTATGCTTTCTTGCTCTTTTTATTTAACAGCCCATTTACGTATACTGACATTAAAAACCTCCTACAATATAAGTGGAGTCTTGTTGTTAATAAATTTGGATTGAATCGGACATTGATAACCTTTTAAACCGACTTTCAAAAAAAGGAGGAGGTTCTCAATTCGTCGGAATCTTATGATCCCCGATTATTCGAAGACGCCTAGACCGATTTGTAAAATATATGTTCTTGTTTGAAAGGATATACTTCACAGGTAGTCCCATTGACATCAGGTCAGGATCTAATGATGGGATCCTGGAGAAATCAAGGCAACTCTTCAAATATTATATGCACATTTGAAGTGATTTGGGTAATTTTAGGGTCAGATTACTTCCCAGGTGATCCCATCGTCATCAGGTCAGGATCGGATGATGGGATCCTGGAAAAATCGAGGGAACTCTTCAAATATTATAGGCACTTGAAGCGATTTAGATGTATAACCTCAAAAGTAATGAAAAAACGTACCCCATAATAGAAGCACGCGTCTGTCTGTCTGTATGTCTGTCCGTCCATTTGTCATCAAAATAATTGAAAATAATGCCTCATCCAGGTAAACCAAATTGTATCATAATTCTTCATGCGTTTGTAATTTTAGGACCTTGTAGCGACATTAATCTTAAAAATTTGAATTACATTTGTTTATGTACATACATAATTATTTCATCATATATATTTATTTTTAGCGTTTTCATTTCAGTTGAGTTAAGAAAGTTTACGCTGTCATCATCATCATCATCAACCTATGCAGTCCACTGCTGGACAGGTCTATTACAAACTTCCCCATCCCGGCTCCCCATCAAGGTTGTGCAAGCCACATTGCGCAAGTCACTGCTCTATTGCTTCACGCTGTGGCGTCCTGTTTTGTTTGTAAGATGTCCTATTTGAATAAATAAATAAATGCTCAGTGTAAAAAACTCCCACGGAACTCATTTCACAGTCGCATGTGTGGTTGTAATAACAATCCACTGCCACTGCCGGTCTATTTCACCCACTTACTACTTTAGCTGGTGCAGTATAATACTGAACTATCTGTACTAGTTCAACAGCTCTCGCGTTCTTTTGAAACGGTTGGAATGAAGGACGAAAATCATCATTGACTCCTCCATAAAGTGCGGCTTAAGATGACATGGCAGGCTCCTATCTTTGTGCCGTAGCCGGTTAATTAGTGAACCTTTTGGCGATGCGGGGATGAGACCTGAGGACCTTTATTAGAATTGTAATTAAGAGGGTATTATTTACTAGTACGACTATTAGCAGGTAATTTATGGAGTAGGTCTTGGTTTGATTAGGTACATTTGGTTTTATTCAAAGGAATCAGGAGAGGGCGAGAAAGTACTGAATATGAATGATTAATCTTCTCTAGATATAAAAATGAATCTCTATTTCCCTTGGTCACGGCATCACGCGAGAACGGCCTGCCAATTTTGAAAATTGTTTTTTTGTTGTGTTTGTGATTGTCAGGAGAAGGTTCTTATAAATGGATAAAATAAGAAAGATGTGCAGAAGATTGGAAAATGTATGACAATATAACCACCATATTAACGTTCCAACGTAATCTTAGCGCTTTTGACGATAAAAACTTTTCTATAAAACTGACATACCTAACAGTCATTAGTTTGACAGTTGGTACAATTGACAGAATGCGTGTTGCAAATATGGTTGAATGTATGGAGTTATAACGTTGTAAGGTTTGAATATCCCTGATCAAAATCAATGTCGTGATGAAACGCGACAAAAAAGTTACACCGAAACATGGGAAGCGGCATTTAACCGATGAGTTAAACACAGATAACGTAGACACAACTCCGTTGACTAGTGTGTTGATTATGGCTAATCCTTCTACTGTTTCTAGGCAAGGTGTTTTTTCTTGATATTGTACGACAAATGCAAATTTACCAATTGCATTACTTACAGGCCAACGATGAGCGTGCAACGGCGCAAGCAAGGTATCGGTGTGACGGTTAGAAAAAATGACCTTAATACATTTAACTGCCTCTCTGTTCTAGAGTTCGTCCACCGATATCAGATCTAGAAGTCTCAGACTCGATCTCCAGAGTAAGATATTGTGCTTAGTGTGGTTGGTGGTAGGACTATGTTTAAGTCTGCCTGGCTAGCTACCACCATCTTACCTAAATCTGTCGCCATAACAACAATTATAAATTGTTGTGTTCCGGCATTTGGTGGTGAGATAGCCAGTTCCTCAGACTTGAGGATTCCGGGTGAAGTGCCTCCACCTTCAGCTTTATCAATATGTAACAAAATGAGTTTTTTTTCACTTGGACTTCATCTGATGAAGGCAATTAAGTTACAAGACACAAAAAAACTTTATAAGATGATTATCGCAGATTCTACGCTCTAGTTTCCATTCCAGGCAATTTTTCCACGTAGGTACTCATTTCTTTTATAAACATAGTTTGACAAAAACAAATCCTCGTATTGGAATCGGGAGCCATCTCAAACGCCCTTCCTTTTCATCGCGTGGGTGAGGCGATGTACATACGGCGTATCAGGCGCACAAAACATCCAATAGTGTTCTTTGCGCACAGAAGAAGCTAATTTTGCTTAAGTGGGCTACTACGCGCGTAGGGGCGGGTCTCCCTAGGCACTGTGTTTGACTCTAGAGGTCGTAAAATGGCGCTCGTAGGACATAGCACAATTTATAACACTGTGTGACTATCACAGGATATACCTATGCCAACTACAGTCGCTAGCGAGGACATAGAGATAATTTATCTTGTGTATAGAATAGATATAGGTACACTAAATACTTAAATGTTATATATAATATTATATTATAAATAATATATTTTCTTGTCGTCAGCTCCTAGGCACGTCACTTATGCAAATTATGTTTTTATAATACCTGTTTTTTGTTTATAATGTCAAAACAGTCATGTCTGTTGTTTATTTTTTACTGTATGTGTGTTTTTGTGTTTGTGTGAATAAACGTTATATCGATCTATCTAGTTACAAGTCTATTTAAGTCAAGGTCATCGTGCCACGTTTCTTGGTCAGCCTTGATAACGCTATCCGCCTTGTGGGATCTGACTTGTCACCTTAGCCCACCTTTCAGGATACATGTTGAGACGTGTCCCGCCCAATCCCATTTTCACTTGGCCGCCATTTTGCACAAAAGAACTTTTTAAAATTCCTACGAGACTCCACGCCCTTATCTGTTTTCCGCACCAGTACAATATTGGACTCTTCAACTCCAGAGTGTATAGGTTCCTTATAAACAAGCTTGCTCTTAGGCCACATCTTTTGTTTGAGCTGGTGATGAAACCAATCGAAATAAGAGATAATAGTAGCGAGAACTCGTTAGGAGTTTCAAAGGTCCTCGTTCCAGCGCCATATTACTGGCCTCAGCACTTGAGCTGGTTGCGATGACGCATTGTTTAGTTGTGAGCACGCATGCAGTACTCTTTGTTCCATGCAATACCTACTTATGAATTTCCTGGGGGAAAAATTTATTGTGCAGCACGATAACAACTTAGCACATAAATTCAGTGCACGATCTCCATATCGAACAGGTTATTGATTGCCAGGCTGTTTTCTTTGTCGATAAATATTAATACTGTAGGAAGTTTTGTGTTCAAAAGTTGGCAAATTAAGCTTTCTTATCATAATTATTTTCTTATACTAAATAAAAAAAAAAAGTATAATACATCCCATCAAAATAGCAAGACAATAATTTCGCACAGAATCACGCTGAGATAGAGGCTATATACTAACAAACGTATCAAACAATATAACATCCAAATACAGAACAAACATGTATACTTAGTCATGAATCAAATGTTTGTCCCATGTGTAAATCGAACTCCCAACTAACAGTGCAGAAGACGGAGTTACCAACTGAGCTTATGTGGCTTGTTATTTTTTTATTTAGAAAAACCGAAAAATCTAAGAAATATTTTTTATTTATCGGATTACATAGGTGTTTTGATTTTTTGATTTTGCAAAAAATCAAAACAATCATTTCATTTGTCTTGGGCCCGCTTCCGTCTGGTACTGGTCTGGAACAGTTGAGTTACAGCTTTGTTATAGGCCGTTTGCAACGGTCCTTAGGTAATCTGACTGATTCCTTTGTAAATAGTTGGTCTAATTGTACATTTTATTGAATAAAGATGTTTATTTATTTTTATCGAATTAGGTGCTGGATTTTTTTTAACACCTGTTCCATAATATAATTGAAGAACAAAGGAACTTACCATGTGAAGTTTGATCGATATAAAATCCGTTTTTTTTTAGTTTGGCTTTTGACCTCAAACCTTGCATAAGGCTTAACCTTCACCCCACTCGACCCCTTATTGAAGACATATAGTGTCGTAACACAGCGGAAATACAGACGTTGGAAGTTGATCGGTGGTTTAATTCGAATATAAAAATTTATTAGTCACTTCAGTATTGCTATTAATATAAAACTAGCCTGTCATAACTATTCTCATACCATCTGTATTTTGTGTACAAGACGAAATATTTTGCGATTATCCTAAGGATGTTTGCATTGCTCGTGATAATGGCACTATCTGGAATTTATTACCCCTTTATGGCAGCGAGTGCATCTAAGGTAGTATTCTGGTGAAGGTTTTTCTATTTGATGCACATACTTACACAAAATGAAAGTTTTGGAAATATTATTATCTACAGGACATTTTACACAGCGCCAACTAGCCCCAAACTGAGCATAACTTGTAATATAAGAACTAGATTAAAATACAAAACAATACAATACAATTCTTCATTTATAACGCTAAATTACAAGTCTAACGCAAAAAGTAAGGGTAAGCCTTTTGCTATTACAGATAGAGTAAATAAACACGTTTTGTAAAAAACATACGTACTATATGATAACACATCCAAACACAGAACAAACATGTATATTCATCACACAATTGTTTGTCCAAATTGGGAATAGTATCCACAGCCTACAGCGCGGAAGGCAGAGTTACTACCAACTGAGCTATGAGGCTTGTTAAAACTTGAGTAATATATTTTTTTTTAATTATCATTAACTTACCTCATTAACTTACTAATTACACAAAAGCCTACCTAGGCAAAGATTTAGTGAGCTTTCCCAGAAGGCTATTATTAAAGATACTGACACTTTCCCGCACCGACGGAACAGAACACAGCAAACTGCTTGCAAACACAGCGGACTTTTCAACCGCCTCTGTGGTCTTATGGTTCAACCCACCGATTTCAGACCCAGAGGTCCCGGGTTCGATCCCCAGGGGAGCAATATTGTGTTTTGTTTGGTTGTTGCTATTTTGTTTTAGTCCGCCTGGCTAGCTTACCTAATTCAGTCGCCATAATAACACAAGAATTCTAAAATTGTTTTGTTCCGGCATTTAGAGGTAAGATAGCTAGTTCCTCTCCAGGATTCCGGGTGATGTTGTATGTTTGTCTTGATGCGAAAATGAGTGCTAAGAAGGGGATTTTGAAAATTTTTACCCTAAGGGGTTCAAAAAGGGGTTGAAAGTTTTCACTAAATGTATGCCCTAACTCTGAAACCGTGCATGATAAAAGGGCAAAATTATCATTATAAATTCCTCATATGAAATAGATAAGAACACGATTCGTGGTTTTTAGTTTTTTTAATAATTGAAGGGCAGTCCTTTTATCAGAAAAAAAAACAAAAACCATAGTTATTTTACAGAAAAAACGCGATGTACGCGTGGTTTCTATAATAAACTGGTGTATTTTGAGTGCTCTTTATGCAATGGATGAATGTCAAAACTACCAAGGTCTGATGATGGAGTGGAATCAATATAAAGGGTTTTTTTCAGTAAATAACAGTAATACATATTAAGAGCGTTGCGCATTTAAAATGATTGTATGTGTGATACTCTTCTACGAACCATGTAAACCAGGGTCTTATGATGATGACAGCGGAACTCCTGAATAATGCATGGTATAACAGTCGGGCTTATACTTTATGAAATCAGTATAACGAAGCATTCAACGACATTTTTTTTTAATTTACCCGACCGTAGCAGTTGCGGCTTAAGAATCGACCCCCTCCAACTCAGCCCGAGGATGTCGTAAAAGCCGATTTAAGGAATCTCACCAGAGGAAGCGGTAGCTTCCTGCTGTGTGTTCACCAACCCGCCTGCCAAGTGTGGTGATTATGGCGAAACCCTCCTGTTTTTGGAGGAGGCTCTGTCCAATATCCAATTAACCACTACATAAATGGGCTGTTGTCGTGACTGTATTTACGACCCTTGACTAATGTAACTTGACTACTTGATACACAGTATCTTCTAATGCATAAAAGTCCTGAGTGACTGACTGATTCAACTAGATGCAACGCACAGCCTAAGCCGCTGCGCATACAGACTTGAAATTTCAAGGGTATGTTTGTCTTGGTGTGTAAACGCCTGCTAAGAAAGGAATTTTGAAAATTCGCACCCTTGGGGTTCAAAATGCGTTCAAAGCTCGGAGTAAAATGTTGCATATCCCTGAAACCACAAATGATAGGTACTTGAAATTATTAGTATGTTGATTACCCATAAGGAATAAGTAATGGCATATTTTTGGTTTTTAATAATTTTTAGAAATAAAGCGTGGGGTGTCCAATATTCAGACATAAAATAAACAACAAGAAAATACCCCCTATTTTCTTGTTCCCACACCTGAAACATTTTATAAATTGTTATTTTCGACCTGTATAATAACAAAGTTCGTGTGAATATATAGTGCTTACTTTGTGGTAAATAAATAAATGAATAATAAAATCTGGCCAAACGTGAGTCGGACCGGCACTAAGACTTCAAAAAGCCTGCATTTTTTGTCTGGGAATGTGAGTCAGAACCCTTGGTGTGCGTGTTTGCACACCATGTAGGGGCAAATCGGTCAAATTTATCCAGATATCCACCAAATATTATATACCTATTTATAATATAATACTTGCACCTATTTCAAAAAACCAATACACCGACGAAGTCGCGACTAAAAGCTAGTATAATATAAATATAATAATCCGCAAAATAATGCCTGACTCAATTAGCTACCACTATCAGTGTAACAAATATTACAGGACATAAATTTTACACAGCGCCATCTAGCCTCAAACTAAGCATAGCTTCTGATATGGGAACTAGATTACGAATATAATACTTAAATACTTTTAGTAAATACATACTTACTATATAATACAACACCCAAACACATAACAAACATCTATATTCATCACACAAATATTTGTCCTAGGTGGGAATCGAACCCACTGCCTGCAGCGCAAAAGGCAGAGCTACTATTAAGTAACTATTATTTATGAGTAGATAACTTTCATTTATTCTGTTTGTATTGAAAAAACATTGTAGGTAGGTATTTAATTATTTATTTCATACGCACAAATGTCTGAATGTATATTATGAAAAGCTCTTTCGTATCCACTTTCGTCGTGACCTTGTAATCAGCAGTGAATTCGGTTAGAGCAACGCGCAGACATTCCCCGGGCTTGGGAGTCAGGAGCCGGGAGTCAGAGCTGACACGAAATTGATTCAGTACGAAACGTGAGCAGACTACCGCCATTCAAATGTAAGCCAGAATCGAAAGTTTATGTTGACGTTGAGCTAATTTAATTAGGTACTTATGTGCTAGCGAATGGCTCTGTGAATATTTTTTATTAGATTGTCTGTGACGCAACTTTTGACATTACACATTCGATTCTAAACGTATTTTAAATCATTAATCCAATCTTATGATACAATCTGCTTTCTCATTCGCCCACTATGTGAATGAGTACGCTTTGGCAATATATTGCTACTAGTTCCTTGCCACTAGTTTTTTAACCGCCTCTGTGGTCTAGTGGTTCAACCCAACGATTTCAGATCCAGAGGTCCCGGAAGAATTCTGATTGTTGTGTTTCGACATTTAACTCTTAGACTCGAACTAGGCTAGAAAGTTATATAGTTTCTCAGTTTTTGAAGATTCTGGATGAAGTGCGCTACCTTCGGCCTTATCATAACATGACATGCGACAGGTGAGTCAAGTGTGGCTGAAGTAATTCGTAGAATAAAAAAAAACAGCTTTTCCTGGCCTTTGGTAAAATTAATTTGAAGTCATACTAATCTTATGAATTACCTTAATAAAATTCGAAGATTAACATTCTCACAAACTATGTTTTTTTTTTAATTTCACTGCACCAAATATGAAAATCTTGACGAGAAATTAATATTTTGATTAGGATGTTTCTTGCAATCTTAGATGCACTCTGCAATATGGTAAACAGTATATTCGTACGAACTATTTTACAACACATAGTCTCTCGCAGCCAAACAACCGTTTACAAAATTAAAATACAACCAATCTTCGACTCTGACGAACCAAATAATAAAGGGAAGAGCAATTGTGACGTTTTTTCTACGATTTATTCAACGAGACATTATCTTCGCCTCAAGTCGCAGCTACGGCGGGACACGCGAAACAAACTTTGAAAAGGGCTCAGATAAAAAAATACTTTGGATAAACAAAATGTTAGTTGTTTTCTTTTATTCCATTTATTAGATAAGTCGAAACGGTAAATTTTTCGTTACCCGTTTACCGTTATGTACAAAATATAAAATTTCAGCTAAAGTTTGGAATGTCACATATTTGAATTATGACATAAAAAAATTAGGATATCGCATGCCTAGCGTGCACATCGAAACAAGTGACATATTTTGTCATGCGAAGCTAGTAAAACATAGCAACATATTATCATTACTGTGTAACCTGTAATACAGGTTGATGAGAACCTCTCCCAATGCAAGTACCTACCTAAGTATATCTGTACCCCATAGTCTATAAGTATATATTAGTAACTTCTGTGAGAGAAAATAAATGAATATATTATTATTATTATTACTGCTTTTCAAAAACAAACAGCACTTGTTTTTTGAATTAAGTACCAAATATCACTCTTCTGTAGTGTGTTTAACACTGAAATCCTTCTAAACGGCTGTACCGACTTGATGTTTTTTGTGTGTGTTTTAGTGGGTTCCTTGATGCTTAGATTCACAATTCAACCCAGTAGATGACGCTGCGATCACCACAAAATGACCGAAATAAAGTCCGGAGCATCCCTAGCTGTACATTATACTTACTGGAAAAACACAACTTACTCAATGTTCCTTTTCTAATCTTGCACAGGAACGTCCCCGGCATATAATAAGTGACACAAAAGGTCGCTTGCTCCCAAGAAACAGAGACGTAGTGTCTAGAAAGTTATATAAACATCGTTATCGAAGAAATATTGGTTGGAAAAACCATCGTCAGCCTTACATTGTTTTCTAAATCGGAAGCAGTAGTGCCTGTAGCTTCCGGCGATTCCGCTTGTTGTGCGAGAAAATCCACTTTTCCCTTTTTCTTTCTTTTTATGTCAACGTTGTTCGGTAGTTGGAAATAAACTACGTTGTTAGACGTGGGGTAGGTGTTCTAATGAGTATTGTGTTTCCTGTTTAACTTAATACTAGGGTTTTTATGGGGAACAATGATTTCGTATACATTTTTATAAAGTCGCATAGACCATCGCTTTAATAGTATAGTGGCATTATATTGAGCTTTTATCAAAGTTACAATAACTATGAATGAATACTAACTGAAGTACTTTATTTTTATTTTGGAAGCGAAGCAGCATTGATGTGTTTCGGTTTAAAGGGTGTGGTTGCTGGTGAAGTAACGTGCCCACGAGGCTCAACATATTTATGCCTCAAGTCTGTTTTTGTAGATGTGTCCTACGCAGGTGGGCTGCTTGTTTGTTCCGTCTCCAAGTAGTATTACAAAAATGTAAATTTGTTCCGGTCTCATCACATCAACAGCCCATTAGTGTCCACTATTGGACAAAGCTTCCCCGAGCTTGCCCGATCGGGCTAATATTATTATCATCTTACTGCAACTGACCTTTTTAACCGCCTCTGTGGTCTAGTGGTTCAACCCACCGATTTTAGTCCCGAGTTCGATCCCCATAGGGAGTATAATATATTGTGCTTGGTTTGGTTGGTGGTAGGACTTTGTTGAAATCCGCCTGGCTAGCTACCACCATCTTAAATAATTCTGTCGCCATAATAACAATTCTAAAAGTTGTTGTGTTCCCGCATTCAGAGGTAAGATAGCCTCCTTATAGCCTAGTTCCTCGTAAGTTCCTCACTTTGTTGAGGATTCCGGGTGAAGTGCGCCTCCACCTTCGGCCTTTTTTATTTTTTTTATGCGGAGAATGCGTTTATGCACCATAGCCTCGTTGGGGCCGTGTGTGGGACTCAACCCGTCCTAGCGACAGGCAATACCCACTAAACTCCGCAGTGACCCGCTTTCGCCGTGTGGTGGTGTCGTGGGAAACCGGCCTAAGCCTTAACTACCACAACACCACCGGCGATTGCCCCTTTACAGGGGCCCCACAGGCCCCTCCAGTGTGACCTGGGGGGGATGGCGGGAACAGCTGGGTCGCCAGGCCGTTCCCGCCGTTCGACGGGGATGAGGGTCTGTGCAATGGAGGCCAGTTGAACGCCCCTACGTTTCCAGCCCCCAGGCCCCCATCGGATCCATCACTGCCCGACAGGGTGGCCGAATTGACCCTCCCTGCCGCGCCGCCAGCCTTGAAGGCCGGCCATCCCACGACCCGAAGGTCCGCTGAGTCCCTCACTGGGACTCCCCGCCCCGCGGAAGACCGCCTGTCCATCCACTGTGCCCTATGCTAACTTCATAGGGACACGCGGAGGACACCCTCGCGTCGCATTATTCGCTGCCGTCGATAAGTCCCCACAAGTGGGAAGTGATCGACGGCACCCAGGGTACACCACGAGGAGGTTATCCGACCCAGTACCCCTTATCCGACCCAGTACCCCCTCCACCTTCAGCCTTATCTCAACTTGTGTAACCAGGTGAGTTAAAGGCCAAATGCTTACCCGTGGTACAATAAAAAAAAAAGTAGTTTGTCTCTCCATCATCGTCGGTAAAAATGTTCCAGGTGATGTTAAGACTTCGTGACTTTTTGAAGACTGTCGGAAGCTTTTATCGCTGTCAAGTCCCGGTATAGCCCTTGCTTAGTGTCTCTCTCATTTAAGCTTTGTCTGTAATGTCTTCGACCATCATTATGCTAGAGGTACTTCATGTTTTGAAGTAATGTTTCAAAGACAAAAGATCTCCCATTAATTCTGTCTGTTTACCCGAAATTTAAAGTTATATTCTCATATAATATTTGCTATGTAACGAATAAAATAATATGCAAAGACTAAGATGTTTAACACGTGGTCGCATTGTGTCGTGGTTATATAATGTTTATGATATTCTCATGGAATCCTAATCGGTATTTCTTAGTCACCACCTCCATTGCAGACATTATTACATAGGTAAAATAAAACCTCAGTAGTTTCCTCAGTAAGTTGAGGGTTCCGGGTGAAGTGCGCCTCCACCTTCGGCCTTATCTCAACTTGTAACCAGGTGAGATGAAGGCCAAGCGCCTTTAAAGTCGCGGCTTTAAAATCGACCCCTGCAACACAGCTCATGGATGTCGTACGAGACGACAAAGGGATCTCCCCAGAAGAAGGACAGCAGCTACCTTCTGAACATTATACCTTTACTGCGATGACGCTTGCCAAGCGTGTGTTTTTATTTTTTTATTCTATAGGTCTACATATAAAGGGTTACAAACAATTAAAATTAAATTCCTCAACAAGCCTCATGGCTCAGTTGGTAGTAACTCTTCCTTCTGCGTTGTAGGTTGTGGGATCGATTCCCACCCAGGACAAACATTTATGTTATGAATACAAATGTTTGATCTGTGTTTGGGTGTTGTATCGTTATAGTACGTATGTATTTACTTAAGTATTTAAGTATTCTATCCGTAATCTAGTTCCCATATCACAAGCAATGCTTAGTTTGGAACTAGATGGTGCTGTGTGAAATTAATGTAATATTTTCGCCATAATAACAATTCAAAAATAATTGTGTTCCGGCATTCAGAGGTAAGATAGCCAGTTCCTCAGTTGTTGAGGATTCCGGGTGAAGTGCGCCTCTATGTTCGGTCTTATCTTAACTTGTTACCAGGTGAGATGAAAGCCAAGCGCTTCCCCGTCGCACAATAAATATATATAAATATATATGTATATAAATATATAAAATGGTAATTATGGCATAACACTTCAGCATTGGAGGAGGCTCCGTAAAGCAATGGATACTAATGGACTGTTGATGTTAATGTTGTATGCACAGGAGATACCTAAATTAGGAATTGTTGTTGAAAACAGGGATAAGGAAAGCATGTCGCATATCGCATATACACTTGTCGGATATTTGCCATCTCTAGGGCGCGACTGGCACTTGAGGGATATTACTCTCTGAAGGCAGTCACTATCGGGTGCACTAGAGATGTACTCATCGACAGTAGGCAAAGGTAATTTTACAACTTACGTAAATGCAAAATTTGTAAAAAAAAGTTTTCACAGGAGCAAAAGCTCCATAATATGAGACATTTTCAGCTTGTACGAACAAAAAAATAACTAAGCGACAAAATATTTCTTTACAACATATCTAGATCTTAATTTATACCTCACTTAAGTCGGTAAGGTAAAAATCGCATTGGCTCGACCGTCCTTAGTCGAATTCAGTTGGTCATCACGAAAAGCCCCATGCTAACTATATAAGTGTAATTTTTACATGAAGCATAAATGATAAGTAGACACTATTTTTATTGAAAAGCTACATCCACCCTGAAAATTCATTAAAAAAAATATGAAATCGTATGCGTAGTTTTGGAGATTAGTAGGTAATCTAAATGTGTGCAATAAAGTTTTTGTTTGTAAGTTATTACAAATAAAAACTTTATTGCACATATAGGACTGCTTGATTTAAAAAAAAACTGAATGCACCAACCTCGTTTGGGTGTCACTAGTTAATCGACTCGCATATGTAACGGCTCTGAATGTACATCGATACTTAAGTCACCTATGCGTTGCACGCACTAGCTTAGTTATTTCGTGAACCCGCGAGTGTAATCTAGCTCGCGACGCGACCATACAAATATACAAGTAGAATGTCATACAACTCTCGACTCTATGGGGAGTTTTTCGATAGTGTTCAAAGGGAGCTTCGCGTCTATGTGAATGAGTAATCGACAGGGTTCACTACTTTATGACGCTTTGTGTCATTAGGAATGGGGAGTGTACTAGAAAACGTTGATATTTTGACGAGTCGAATTTGGTATTTCTTAACCGATTTTCAAAAAAGATCTTTTGAATTTAAGAAAATATGAAACTTTCGCAATTCGTTGGAATGTTTTTTTTTGTATGTTCTCCGATTATACTCAGGTCAGGTTCTGATGATGGGATACTGGAGAAATCGAGGGAACTCTTCAAATATTATAGGCACACTTGAAGCGGAAAAAACGGATCCCTTATTAGATCACGCGTTTATCTGTCTGTCTGTCGGTACGTCCATCTGATATCAAAATAATTGGAAAAAATACGTCATCCAATCAAACGAAATTGTATCATATTCTTCATTATATTTATAAATAATGTGTTAGCTCTTAGCTTCTAGGCTGGTCTAGCTGACCAGAGCGAGGATGACGTTGGTATAAGCTTTTCCACAAGGCCCTGGCACCTGGTGACGGATTTCAGAGGAGCGTGGTCGCAAGCTAGGTAGATCTTTACAGGTCCTACCACCCGGGTTGTGATCATTCAGCCGTAACCACTAGCCATTAATTTCGTTGCCTGCCGTGGATTTGGCCACGAACCGCCTCTGTGGTCTAGTGGTTCGCCTACCGGTGTCAGATCCAGAGGTGTCGGGTTCGATTCCCAGCGGGAGTACAATATTATGCTTGGTTTGGTTGGTGGTGGCTAGCTACCACCATCTTACCTAATTCTGTTGCCATAGTAACATTTATTGTTGTGTTCCGGCATTTAGAGGACAGATATATACGGCAGCTTTATGAGGATTCCGGGTGAAGTGCGCTTCCACCTTCGGCCTTAATCGTAACATAAAAATCAGGTGCGATGAAGGATAAGCACCCCGTCGTATAATAATAAAAAAAAAACTAGCAAAACTACTCAGGTTTGTTTTTTTATCTGGGATTCAGATAACACAAACACTAGTCAGGTTACCAAAGGACTATTACAAACAAAATCAAAGTCAAAGTCAAACTCAAAGTCATTTATTCAGTAAGATTTTTAAGGATCACTTTGAAACGTCAAATCTACCGCCTGTTTGGAATCGCGACCAGCACACAAGGAGAAAGGCAGGAACCTCGGGCTAGTTTTTTTTTCATGATCCATTACAATAGCTTAAAATTATCTAATACTAATTACAATTTATTCACTGGAGAAAATTCATTTTTTTAATGGCAGGCTTTGATATCTTCTAGGTAATCTGAAATTTTATAATAAGCTTTCCTGGATAGCTTTTGTTTAACAAAATTTTTGAATTTATTATTTAACAAGCTTAGCACGTACAAGCGTACAGTTTGCCCTGGTTTGCCCTATGAATGATTTATTAACCTTATGGAGCCTAGTTGTGGAAATAGCGAGTTTATTCTTATTTCTAGTATTATAATTATGTTTATCACAGTTTTTGTCAAATAAGCTTCAGTAAAGCGTCAATAAGCGGTATCACAACCGGAAAATCCATAGGTAATGTTCCAGACGGCTGCCGGACAGAAACTTGCCCAAGACACTGGCTATATTGCCAAGCTTAATAGCTATGCTTCTTCACTGGCCTAAATAAGAACCAGCCCTTGTCACGTGTCAACTTTATCAAAAACCCCGCGAGATTTTTGAAAACTCAGAGGGCAACGGCTCCATGCGGTCAAAACCTCAATCACATTGATTATCCTATATGATACTAATCACGCTGTTTACTTCATTTACGCCAACTCAAAATTTAAATCACTCATGTTTGAAAAGACAAACTATCCGAAAATCTAGAAAATTCGATTTCAAATCGACCCGCGCAATCGAATTTATCGTTGCGTTTTCATCGCACCATCGACGATTTCACACGAAACGCACCCATAGGCGATACAGAAATATTTGCCATTTAACTAACTACTCTGTCACGGTGTACCAACTCGGTTCGAGATTTATTTCCCGAGCTGGCGACGATTTGCGACAACTCCACGTACGGAGAAAATCTTCTGGTAATGCTATTGGCTCATAATCGGGTTCGGTAGTTTACGGTGCGCGTTTCAACGGTATTGGAACTGGCTTTTCTATATACTTATGAAGCTTTTAAGAAACGTTTGCCAAAAGATAAGAACTGTTTATGGCCTCTTTTTTAAGACGGGGTCGCGAATACCCTTCATCTCACGTGGTGGCAAGTTATAATAAGGTCAATGGATGCGTGGTTCACTCGGGATCCTCAACAGACTGAGGGACTGGATGTCTTGCCTCTTAATGCCGAAACTAACAATTCGAATAATTGTTATGACAGCACACTTGTTGAGATTACGCTTGCTAACCAGGTGCACAAAACAAGTCCCACCACCAATCAAACCGATGAAATGTATACCCTCATGTAGATCGAACTTCTAAATCTATACGAGTATAATTATGTTACGGCATTATGAGGTATGGTAGCCAGTTACTCAGTTTGATGAGAGTGAAGTGCACCTATACCTTTGACCTAATTATAACTTGAAAGCAGGTGAGATGAAGGCTAAGCGCTTTCCTGGGATCTTTGCGGGCGAACCACAAGATCACAGAGGCTATCACAAAGCCAGTATAACAAGTAACCCTCCAATTTGCATCTGTGGATGCAGCAAAAAAGGAGATGGGCAGTAGAACCCAGCAGCAGATTAGTGATTGCAATGTAGCTTCAGTGCTTCTGAGTAAAGTCGAACACTTAATTTTCAGCCGCCTCTGTGGTCTAGTGGCTCAACCCACCGATTTCAGATCCAGAGGTCCCGGGTTCGATTCCCATGGCGAGAACAATATATTGTGCTTGGTTTGGTTGGTGGTAGGACTTTATTAAAGTCCGCCTGACTAGCTACCACCATCTTACCTAATAATTCTGTCGCAATAATAACAATTCTTAAAAAATATTGTATTCCGGCATTTAGAGGTAAGTTAGTCAGTTCCTCAGTTTGTTGAGGATTCCTGCTGAAGTGCGCCTCCGCCTTCGGCCTTATCTCAACTGGTAACCAGATGAAGGCCAAGTGCTTACCCGTCGTACAATAAAAAAAGCACGCTTTTTGAGCGTCAAGATTATGGCAAATCCTTTCATTGCACTGTTGAGGGAAGGCCCATGTTCAACGGTGGACCATGATAAAACTATGCTAGAACTGAAATTTCCTATATAGAGGTAATGCTGTACTACGCGTGAATGAGCTGGTAAGCAGCTATTTACCAAGTCTAATTTGAAGTTCAAATGGCACGCCAAACTTTTCCCGGTAAAATCCTAATTATTATATTTCTCAAGTAAAACTATTAAGCCGTTATGAACAAGCTAACTAACGGGGTTGTGTTACACTTTAGCAAGTTATCTGAAGTTGCTTCACTTATTTAGGAGGATAGAACTCCGGCAAGAAGCCGTAGACAATACGAAGAAACCAACTTCTTGTTTACACTCAGTTCAACGGATAAGTTTCTTGAGGTTTCGGACGAGCAGAGGCTTAACAGGTTTTCTACTAGTTTACTACTTTGGATTCATTTTTAACTCAAAACTCTCGTTTGCTTCGCTCACACGATCAATTACGCTACTTGAGAAATAATCTCCGTCACGGATATTTTACCTATATTTATCCCGACGTTTCGGCGGGGTTGCACCAGCCGTGGTCGCGGGCAGAATGGAACTTTGGAGCCACCGTCGAGAAGTAAAGGCGTTTTTAACAACTACCCTCAGCTTGGTCTTGATTATTAGAATAGGCCACATTCACACAAGGACGACAAACAACACTGACAGTATCAACACAATTTTTCTTAGGATCACACCTAGTGTTCCGTGCTACCACTGGATTCCAAGAGGCAGAGAGAGATTTTTTTAATTTCAACCGCTTCCCGAACCATCCATGCCGCTCATTGGAAGTCACTTTCGGGTTATGCAGCTCTATCCAGTGATAAGGACCTGAGTACACTAAGTGCTCCGCGATAGCTGACTTGTTGACCTGGCAATTTCTTACAGCGGCTATGTTTTCTTTCACGCATTCAGCTATAGTACGCTTCGTTTGTCCTATAAAGGAACGACCACAGCTACAATCGATCTTATACACACCAGGTACTTGCAAGGGCATAACATCCTTTGGTGTCCGTAGCTGCTTAGCAACATTAGTGAGTGGGGTGTATATCGACTTAATTTAAAATCTCTTTAGGTGAGACGAAAGCTACGCGCTTCCCTGGGATCTTTGCGGGCGAACCACAAGATCACAGAGGTTATCACAAAGCCAGTATGACAAGTAACCTTCCAATTTGCATCTGTGGTTGCAGCAAAAAAGGAGATGGGCATCAAAAAATCAACTCAGCAGCTGATTAGTGATCGCAATGTAGCTTCAGTGTTTCTGAGTAAAGTCGAACAAGTAATTTTCAACCGCCTCTGTTGCTATTGGTTCAACCCACCGATTTCAGATCCAGAGGTTCGAACGGTTTCGATTCCCATGGCGAGTACAATATATTGTGCTTGGTTTGGTTGGTGGTAGGACTTTATTTAAGTCCGCTTGGCTAGCTACCACCATCTTACCTAATTCTGTCGCAATAGTAACAATTCTTAAAAGTTAATCTATTCCGGCATTAAGAGGTAAGATAGTCAGTTCCTCAGTTTGTTGAGGATTCCTGGTGAAGTGCGCCTCCACCTTCGCTTTATCTCAACATGTAACCAGTTGAGATGAAGACCAAGCGCTTCCCGTCGTACAAAAAAAATCCTACGTATATTCTACTATAAAATATATTAAAATATAAAGTACGCCTTACCTTGTGCTGCGAAAATAGTAGCATTATTTTACCTATACAAACTAGCTAGGTATACATTATAGTTACTGTTAGTATCACGAGATGCTTGTAAAATATAGCTACTGTAGTTATTAGAACGAATAGGAACTAAAGCTATAGAAATGCGGGTACAAAATGCAAAGTAAGCTACATAACGAAAGCCAGACCTTAATGTTGACACCTTGACAGACAACGAGTTCAGTTGAATGCAAACTGCTGCTCCGGTGCGTTTTGGCGGAGTTTAAAGTGAAACGCATTCACTTTAAACTTTCACGCATTCATGCTTCAACACTCAACAAGCCTCGTTGCACAGTTGGTAGTAGCTCTGCCTCCTGCGCTGTAGGCTGTGGGTTCGATCCCCACCCAGGACAAACATTTGTGTGATGAATATAGATGTTTGTTCTGTGTTTGGGTGTTGTATTATATAGAACGTATGTATTTACAAAAAGTATTTTAGTATTCTATCCGTTATCTAGTTCCCATATTACAAGCTATACTTAGTTTGGGGCTAGATGGCGCTGTGTAAAAAAAAAATACCTGTGTCCTGTAAAAATCTTTTATGTTGTTTATCTGAGGTAACATATAGCATAAAACTATGGGCTTTGTTTTAAAGTATATAATACATTAGAAGAATAGATTTACAAACAGGTTTTGGATAACCTGCTCGATATAAATTCGAGGTAGATAAGTGAGGTACCCATTATTCGCATCAGCCTTGGATCCTGTATGCATGACGAGCACATAAACATAACTTACATAAGGTACATCCACTCCGGTCACGATAGTAATGTTTGCACCGTTGGACGAGTTTCATAATATCTGTATAGCATTGCTAAAATATTATAATCTGTACGCGGCGTCCATGTTTTCAATAAGCAATGAGTCGAATCTGCATTTGTTATTCTGAAACAACAAAACCCGTATTATTGCTATCGAATATTACAGATTACAGATATAATATCTTATTAATATAATAATGATAAATAAATATTACAGGATATTAATTTCACACAGCGCCATTTAGTCTTCAACTAAGCATAGCTTTTTTATAATATATGGGAACTTGATTTCGGATAGAATGCTTATAATATTTTTTTTCTACAATCTGCAACGCAAAGGCTGAGCTACCAACCGAGCTTTGAGGCTTTTTATATATCCCGTAGCATGAATATTGATATCGAATAGCTAAACCAATTCATATGGTTTTGTGATTCTTTATTGTACACATAAATATGATTTAAACATATCATAGGAAAACATATGTACAGAGTGGTCTCAATCCGAACATAAAAAAAATCTTCCTGCTCTCCTTTTCTCCTTTATATAGGTACGCTAAACCAAAATCATCCCCGTGCGCGCAGTATGCTTAAGATAGGGTCTGTGACTTTTTCTTCATATAGGTAGATCTATAGATATGAGTATGAATATACCTTTAGCAATTTATGACTATGATTTCAACGTCTGCTTCACAGCCACAACCAGGTTTATAAACGTATAGTCGGCTGCACTTTGCTGCGTACGGAGTACAAGTTTGTCTAGAGTTGGTTACGATTTACGATAAAATAAGTTTATGCTAGTATTTTGAGATTATCTTCATCTTAAGCTTTTAACTACGCAATGCTGAGTGATGGTGTTTCAGTGCACGCTTTCCTTCTTGATCTTATAATATATATTATATACTTATAAACCATAACAAAAAATATAGAACTTATTCTAATTTAGTCTACGGCCCATAGTAATATATACCTTAAAAACCTAACATAGATATTAACTATACCTATTACCTATAACTATTTATTGGTATGTAAAGTCTCTACGTGACTTACATGTGTTGTGTTTAATAATCGTCCGCGATACGTTCTGAACACATCACCTTTCGGCCAAAGTTCTTCTAGATTCCAACTGCTCGATCCTCAGTAAGAACTTCATCTTCTGTCTCACATACTCCACTACATCGTCAGCCTTCATGGAGTGGTGAAGTCGGGACACGTACAGCAGCGTCATGGGCACAGCAACGCGCAAGTTGCCTTGTCCAGTTGGCGCGGAACCGCACTGATTACGGCTAGAGGACTTACGTTTCTTACGAATCACTTCAATAAAACCCTCCGCATCGCGTGACTCCTTTTGTGGAGCCACAACAGGTGCAACGCTGGGAAAAGTCTTTGTTTCTTTTCTGTAACCATTCGACGCTGCGTGACTTCAGCGGGGGGGTGTCGGATGGCAGCGACAGTGGCGTAACCGCGCGTAGCTGTAGGCGCGGGTGAGTGCATTATTACTGGCGTTTGCAGCAGCGGTCAGTGACATATTCGAAACCGATTCAAAAGATGACACCGATGAATTATGCGCTCCACGACGCAAATTCACATTAAAATCAGAAACGTCTGGTGACCTAGTTATGGATGATGCAACACGCTGTAATGCTACCTCCGCACGTAGGTCTCTGATGGTGGTCTGCGAGGCTTCTAATTTTAATAAAACATCCACCAAGCTCGCCTTCAGGAACGTGATATCCTTCAGCAGCCTGGTGACGTCGACGTGATCGAATCCCACCGGTGGAAGCTTGTGCAGCTTGCGAGCACGTCGTATGCACTCTGCATCCATTTGGTCGCTACTTTGACCAGATCCGATTTTGAGATAAATGGTCACAATTTTTGAGGTCAAAATAAAAACTATGGACCGTAAAACATCAACGAAACAAGTACCTACCTACTTTCTTTCGGACTTATAGTACTTATGTAAAACGGGGACTAAAAAACTCTGTAGATAATGTTATTAATATCACTTTCAAAACTTGCGTGAGTGGTACTATGCATTTTCAATCACAACCGTTGGTGCCTACATCAACATAATCATATACGTGAGTAAAACCCGTGATTGAAAATGTAATGTTATTAATAATAATAACAACATATTTTATTTCAGACAGCAATATAATTATTAAAGATCTTATTTAACTTATTCGGTGGCCCATAGCAATATACCTATACCTTAAAACTAGCATATCTATCGATCTATTTACACTTATCATAGAACTGTAAAGGGTCAAATTAACAAAAATAACGTAGTATCGTTTTATGTTGCCAAGCGTGAAGATACCAAGAGCAAAACGCTCCAGTTTTGGAAGAAACTGCTCAAGCGAATTGTTGATAATGATGTTTTAATCCCTAGATGCATCAACTTGGGTTAACCTTGGTCTAAACCGTATTTAGGAGAACTTAGAAGAGCGAGTTAAATTGTAATGCACATGTCGAAGCAAACTTGAATCTTCAATCTTTCGAAAGTAAATCGCAGGTAGGGTACATTTATCGGATATATTGAGCGATGAAAGCTTCTATATTTATCGTATCGAAATGGATATGTGCACTTAGGCGGCGTCTTGCTCGTCGCCATGCGGTCTCTGTAACAAAGAGCCTTCCAATATTAATGGATATATTATAAGGGCATACACGAAACGTCAAACTTTATTTTATAATAAGAGAAAACAATAAAAACAGTGTCGTCACCGACCAGTCGAAAAAACTAGTTTTCCATGGTCCGTCTGGCCGGACTACACAACCGTACCACGGCTAAGAAGCGGTTTATACTATTTAAACTAGTAGTTTGCCCCGAACTGAGATCTCGTGATGTCTGGTTTTAGTTAGGTATATAATCATAGAGATTATCAATCAAATATAACGTAATTATCAAAAGATCAAAGTTTGCTTTCATAACACCTTACTTACCTTACTTAAGCACTCATTTTCTCAATCTCTCTTTATTCACCCAAGTATCCAAGGCACTCTCTTGTTTCTAACTCTTATTGTATGCAATGAGAGCAAAGCACCAAATCACCGACTGTAAGTCATAGTAGGTGGGTAGAAAACAGTAAGTGAATAAGTCACCCCTTACTTGAATTAAACATAGGTTAATGTCGTTTTGAATAGTGCTCTCAAAACCATTGCCTTAGTAGTCGTGACTAAAAAATCTACTCTTAATAATCTAATTGACTTTACGACGTTTTTGGGCTGGAGCCTACGGATGTCGAAAGGTCAACCAAACTCTTCAACAGCTTTTTATTTAGTATATAAACAAAATTTTAACTGTGCGTGCCAATCTATCTGCCAAGCGTGGTGTTTATGGCCAAACTTTACAGTTTTAGAGAAAGTTTTTTCCACATTGTGGTAGACAATAATTTGCTGTTGATGTGAGATATGCGCAGTCAAACCCCTTGCATGACATCCTAAAAGTAATTCTTGGATATTATCGACACCCTTGGTTTAGCTAATTGATTCAGGAATCCATTGTTCAAAATAAATAATTTGAAAACAGAAAGATATTTGGTAACAAATCCGCTGAAACCGTTTGTGACTTCACGTCACTTGCTGCGCAGCGCTTTTCATGAGATTTCTAATACCTTTTCATGTCTTACAAGACCTGATGCTTTTTAGTTCTAGTTTTTTACCCCTTCCTTTTAAAAAACCACCCCTATTGAAGGCAAAAATAAACATATTTAGAAATCTGCAGTCTCAACCCTCATTTCAAATGATATTTCAAGTTTTCACACATATTCAATACCTTATCAAGCCTCAAGCAATAAATGTTTACTTTAAATCTATATTTTATGAATAGAAGCCTGCATGTCAAATAATGTATTGTCTCACTTAACACCCCTATTTCTCAAAAATTACCCTAGTGTCAAAAAAATCCTCATACCTATTGATGAGTATTAATGTAATCTCGGCATTATCAATATTTTGAATTCATCGGATCAGCCATTCAAGAGATATGGGCGAAAAATTGTATTTCATTTCACTCCAATATCGCAAAAAATTACCCCACTTATCAAAAATCTTAACTGAGAGATCTCGTTCGCTTCACTCACTCGATCAATAAGGTTTTAACTTCCGTAATTGCATTTATTCAATAAAATGTACAATTAAACTTACTGTGTGCAAAGGAATCAGTCAGATCACCTAAGGACCGTTACAAACGGCCTATAGGTGACTCAACTGTTCCAGCCCAGTACCAGACGGAAGCGTGCCCAAGACACTGGCTGCATTGCCACGCTGAATAGTTATGCTAATTCACTGGCCTAAATAAGAGCCAGCCCTTGGGTGACGTGTCACCTCGATCAAAAGCCCCGCAAGATTTTTGAAAACCCGGAGTGCACCAGCACCGGCTCCACGGCGGCACGGACCCAAGGTCTCGACCCCCAAAGGCTTAAGTAGGTAAGCTCTGTACAGTTAGGATTCCGTACCCAAAGAGTTTTTTTTAGGACGGGGACCCGCTTGAAGGGCAAGCGGGTCCCCGTCCTAAAAAAAATCTTAGTAATAGGGTACCAAAGGGATCCTATTACTAAGCCTCCGTTGCTTGTCCGCCGGCCGTTTGTCTGTCTGTCAGCGGGTAGTATCTCATGAACATGTTATAGAGATATTTTTTATTTGTATTCATAATGAGCCGATACTATAAATAATAACAATAAGTATGATTTTATTTTTGCTCTATAAATAGTAAGTATGGTAATATGAGTGTGAAACTATGTGTCTAATACATTGCTGTTTTTTTTTTATTCTACGACGGGGAATCAAAGGAGTCAAATCGGGGAACAAGGCCAAGCTTCTTCATCTCACCTGGTTTCAAATTAAGATAAGGCCAAAGCTAGAATCCTCAACAGTCTGAAGAACTGGCTATCTTAATACCTCTAAATATCGGAACACAACAATTTACAATTGTCGTTATGGCGACAAACTAATTTAAAATGATGGTAGGCGGAACCAAGCGCAAATTTGTTCCCAACTGGAGATCCGGGTCCTCTGAATCTGAAATTGTTTGGCAAATCATTAGACCACAGAGGAAAGTAAGATGCATTCAAAATCAATAACTTGTAAAGCCACATGAACCTGACATTTATCGCTCATTGAATTAAATTACCACAAGTCGGTGATACTATCGATGACATTGAGAATATTAAAATCGTATAAAATTAACATAAATATGACACTCAGTATAATGTTGCACAGGTATAGGTATGTTGAAAATTATTTACTCACAGTCTTGTACTGACAAAGTATCACCCATGTTTATAAATCGATCGATTTTATAGTGTGCTGTATCTGTTACGACGTAATATAAAATACTTATTGGTAGATCATGTTCTTTAAACTCTGACCCAGCAGGTACCAAAATGTTGTGTGTATCAGGTTAAAAGTGGATAACTGCTTGTAATATTCTGTCGATAAAAATCAAAATAGTCTGACATTTTGTATGGAAAAAGAGTATTTTTACTGATGTTTATATTGCGACCACCAGTTTACATGAAAACAAGTGGAGATGTAATAATTATGTGTCCCAAAATGGAGCACGCATGTCTTAAAGAAACGAACTTACCAAAGTGTTACGCCATACGTAATACTATGCCAGGTTATCTAATTTCATACAGCGCTTTTTAGTCCCAAACTAAGCAAAGCTTGTAATATGGGAACTAGATTACGGAAATAATATTCACACATTTTTTTTTGTAAATACATACTTATCATACAATACTTCACCCAAATACAAGAATAACATCTATTCTCATCGCGCAACTGGTTGGATATTCTATTAATTAGATGCGAGTGTTACCAAAAAAAAAAAAAAAAACAGCTGCCGGCGTCTGTTATTTCAGTTTCTTAGGACTAGAACTAACCAAACTAATTCACCCAGAGAAGTTTGTATCGATATTGTTACACTTTGTCCCTTTTGTATTTTGTATTTATTTCCAAAGCTTGTAACTATCATTACTTGATTGTACACACAATAATCATAAACACATTTGAACAACACACACATTCCTCACAACACATACAATACCCACACCACATACACACATTTTGTTAGCATTATCATACTAATAACTCTAATTATAATAAAAAACTTGACCTTTATAAATTATTAAATGTATTTATGAATCGTGTAAAAATTGCAGATGTCTACAATACAGGCTTTTAGTCTAGCATAGATAACTGATGCTAACCAAAACAACTCTTTTCCTTTTTCAATTACATTAATGTCTTTTGTATTGAATTTGATTGAGTCCAAAATAAATTTATTCTCCTATTCTAATATCATTAAAGACATACCTATATGTAATATTCTCTTTTTAATTTGAAATGTTAATTCAATATTTTTTTATTCTAATGCATTATTCAATTCAACACAAACAAAGTAACCTTAATAAATTTGTATTATTTAATACCTCGACCACAGATAATAAAATGCCTCGACTAAATTATCATTGTTGATGTGAGCTACAAAATAATTTAATATTCTCTATTCTTGATCAACGCCTATGCATAATGATGCGAAACTAATGAGAGTGCTCTTAGTCGACTTAATACGTGGTTGTTAGTTCAACAAAGTTAATTTTCCACTTACCCGAGTAAGTTTACTTTGCCAATCAAGGTACGAAAGTTTAGATCTTTTAGTCGCATTTACACATAAAACGGAGGTCGCGGTTTCTGAATCAATCCCTCCAAAACAGTCCGTTGATGTTGTAAAAGCTGACTAAGGGATCACACGAGAAGAGCAGCAGCATCCGTGTGTTACTGCAATCACCTATCCACTTGCCAAGTGATTATGCTAAAACTCTACAACTAAATAAATATTACATGAACCTAATTTCACACAGCCTAAAACAAAGCATAGCTTGTATTATGGGAACAAGATTACGGATAGAATACTTGAATATTTTTCTTTTGTAAATACATACGTACTATATGATACAACACCCAAACACAGAACAAACATCAATTTTCATCACATAAATGTTTGTCTTGGGTGGGAATCGAACCCAAAACCTACAGCGCAGAAGGCAGAGTAACTACCAACTGAGCTATGAGGCTTGTTATGTTGTGTAGAGGTTCTATTCAACAGTGTACAAGAATAGCTGTTTAAGTAAAGTACACATAACATTGATCAGCCTTTACTGAGAAACCATGATTTTATAAGGAACCGAGACCGAAACTTATTGGTGATGGTACTCAGTACCTCATTATTTGTTTAGTCGTGTGTCACCATCATGCTTATATGCAGCTCAATGTTCACAGAATCCAAACTGACTTTAGCGAAATTAACTACTGGTAAAATATTCATTGCACTTATTAACACAGCAAACAGCTTTCTAACAACATTTTTCATACAGATGTTACCTATGTCTACATGCGAACTATTTTGCTGCTATCAATGCTGCTTCATATTATGTTGACAATTATTACAGTAGTTCAAGAATTCAATACTCTTGTTTGTTGCTGATTTGATCTGTTTCAGGCAGATTAGATAGAGCCTCTCTGTGGTCTAGTGGTTCAACCCACCGATTTTCGAGGTTCGATTCCCAGGTGGAGTACAACATATTGCTTGGTTTGGTTGGTGGTAGGACTTTGTCTAAGTCTGCCTGGCTAGCTACCACCATCTTACCTAATTCTGTCGCCATAATAACAATTCTATAATTGTTGTCTTGCGCATTTAATGGTAAGATAGCCAGTTCCTCAGTTTGTTGAGGATTTCGACGACTAATCGCGCTTACCCGTCGTACAATAAAAAAAAAAGATTTTGAATCTGGCATTCATGGGTCTATTTAATATTCGCATCTGGATTATCGCATTGGAAATACGAGTCGAATTCCACTCGTTATCGCCAACTCTCTTTGACGAATTGAATTAGTTAACTAATTATGAATTTTATTGAAAGTTTGTAATAAAAGGGAAGTGGATAAAGGGACCAATCTCGAATATTTGTAATTCCCCAACCTTCGCTTTGTGATTAGGACTTGGAGATCTTTCATTTTATTTGCTTGAAGGATCATTAGGAATTTGCCTATTTGCGTTCGACTACAAGGGTATTTAGTAATTAGGTCTTGGATTTTGTGGGTCGTGTTTTTTATTTACAGCAAAAGAAATGAGGTTTTCTTGCAAAAGCGATGAAAGACAGAAAAATTGCTTACAAATAAAAATGATTCCTATAACTACAAAGTAGACACATACTCTTCACTCAGCATGAAAATAATATTTTAGATAGTAAGTCTTATCCTGAGTTTAGTTTTTTTTTAGATAATGGTTATGTGTTATATTTAATGTTAGGTATTTTTTTTATTACCTTATACAATTCTTCAATTTGACTTAAAAGAGGTCAACTGCTTGTCCTGAAAAAACACCACAGTTCAGCAACAGAAAGGATTCGAATAATCACGTTTATCTGCTGAATGTTCGTGATTATTGAAAAGTTGGCAATACCAATTCCAGTCAAAATGAAAATCGAATTACAATCGAAGAGTAATCAAATTTTTAATCTGCAATAACCCAATTAATGTCTGGCGTATGTATAAAATATATAGAGGAAAAGCGTGGAACGTGGAACAGAGATGATTTTTATAACGAGGTCTTCAAAAATTAGGTCACAGCTAGGGCTGCTGACTTAAAAGTATTTTATATCATGGTTTAAAAAAATAAGTTTGCTTTATTCATGTTTTGGAACTATTATAAAATAAACTAAGCCCGGGAATCATTACACATCATAAACAGTGCATTACTCTCACAATACGCCATCTAGCCCTAAACTAAGCAAAACTGTTTTCTATTTCCATTTTCTTTTCGTACTATTTATTTAATCCAGATAATTACATAATCATTATAAAATTACAGACAAACACAATTACACAATTAAAACATACAAAACAAAAAAAATATCAATAAATTAATAATTGGATAAAATTATGTCAAAACTAAAATTAATATAAATACATACAAATAGCTTTATTATTAAAATGAATCATTGAACCGTGGTTGAGGTACTCACTGTCCACCCTATTTGAGAACACTCTCAGAACGCTGTAGTATAATATATGTAGTGTAATATATGTAGTAATATAGTCATCTATTTATGTATATCTATAAGTATGCATTTTATTTAAAATGTAGGTAAAAAATAAATATGCAATAATAATATAGTTTGTTTTTTTTTTTTTATAAAATAATAAATATTACAGGACGTTCATTTCACACAGCGCCATCTAGCCTCAAAATAAGCTTAGCTTGTTATATGGGAACTAGATTACGGATAGAATACTTAAATACTCTTTTTTTTAATACATACGTACAATATGGTACAACACCCAAACACAGAACAAACATCTATGTTCATCACATACATGTTTGTCGAGCGTGAGAATCGAACCCACAACTTACAGCGCAGAAGGCGGAGTTACTACCAACTGAGCTATGAGGATTGTTAAAAATAAACAAAAGAACGATGAGAGATATACAAAGAGCAATAACTTTAGGTTCATTTTCGAAATAAATTCCGAAATCGAAAATACCTGTAATGATTAATCCTGGCAACCCTAGACAGTCGGTGACGAGCTCACTTGATGACAGCACGAAGGGCTCAGAACCTCCTCTCGGCCATGATATAAGTATAAGGAAGGGCACTCCGTGAAAAGAGGTAGTTAAGGCTTATGAAGCTTATACTCAACTTTTTCTTAGATGTTTCCTTGATAGGACGTGAGTGTGTATCGTTCCGCAGCCTAAGGTACCTACGAGTTTTTTACAGTTTCTGTTTAACTGTAGCTTCAAAATACAACGAAGATAAAAAAACATTTGGGGCAGTCTTCGGAGACTGCCGATAGATGTGAAAAGTAACTTGTGAATTGTATCGTCGAGATATAAGTACTAATTTTGGTTTGTAAAGAAGTGTCAATGACCAATTTAATCCGTCATTATTAACGCTTCTTTATATACTAAAAGAAGAAATTGAAAATACTAATCTAATAGCTCGAATTCACAAGAGCGTGCTGTGAAGCTGACGCGAGTCATGATTTTTGTTTACACAAAAAGTTCTCAACGCGCCTAAAGAAGTTTCAATTCAAAAATAAATTTGTCAATACCTACAGGTTTCATCCAACGAGGTAACAATTTATTTAATATATTATATATATATAAATTGTAAATGTTAGTTGCTGTTGTCAATTTGCCGACCGTTTGCAAAATGACAAGGCATATTACAAACGGACGGTGTTTACAATCTCACGGTGACATAGGTATATACCAACATCTTTAGATAACTACGTCACGCTTTGCGAGTAGGTTATCTTGATATCATATCTATCTTCTGCAAATAATTATATCGAATATTTCTATTTATACCTTCTTTAATCCTAGCTGTCCCGACTCCTTACCTTGATTGAAAAGCCCAAGAGCTGAGACTAGGCAAAGAATAAATAACAGCCGTAGTCTAGATTACAGAGAAGAAATCTTCAGGGAAATTACCTGTAATCTGAGCAATCTTTTCGGTGATTTTCAGATTCCAATCTTTTCTCGCTGATTCGATTTTAGAAGAGCTGTTTTAACAAGCTTCATAAAGAGTAGATAAGCTCAAACTCTAATTATTTTATTATGAATGTAAATAACAGGTCAAAAACAATAAAAACAGATTTATACGATGAGGTTTTTTTTATTGTACGGCGGGGAAGCACTTGGCTTTCACCTCACATGGTTTCAAGTTATGAAAAGGGCAGAGGTGAGAGTGCACTTCACCCAGAATCCTCAACATACTGAGGAAATGTCTCTCTAAATGCCATGGCGACAGCCTTAGGTTAGATGGTAGTAGATAGCCAGGCGGACTTGAACAGCGTCCTACCACCAACCAAACCAAGCACAATATTGTACCCCGCTGGGGATCAAACCCGGGATATCTTTCTCTCGTTTTGATACCGATGGGCGAACCACTATATTACAGAGGTGGTTAAGCGATTTGGTTCAACGACGGCGTTATTCAAAAACATTTAGTTTTTTTATTTTTTATTGTACGACGGGGAAGCGCTTGGCTTTCATCTCACCTATTAACAAGTTGAGATAAGGCCGAAGGTGGAGGCGCACTTCACCCGGAATCCTCAACAAACTGAGGAGCTGGCTATTTTTGACCTCTGAATGCCGAAACACATTTTTTTTTAAGAATTGTTATTATGGCGACAAAATTAGGTAAGATGGTGGTAGCTAGCCAGGCGAACTTAAACAAAATCCTACCACCAACCAAACCAAGCACAATATATTGTACTCCCCATGGGGATCGAACCCGGGACCTCTGGATCTGAAATCGGTGGATTAAACCACTAGACCACAGAGGCGACGTTACAGTACGGCAAAAGGACAGATAAAAGGCAGAAGGACAGGGCAGTGGTATTTCAGTGTGGGACAGAGACTGCTTATTTACATGTAGCTAATCCAACCAATCATGGGGCACCTGAATACCAGCTTTAAGCCGTATGACTGGGATCAAAGACGAGCTGTAAGAATTGTCGACGATCCCATACTCACAAGTGGTACTTGTGAGTATGTTTTGACTGCGTAGATCATGACACCCTGAACGCAAAGCTTTAACACTACGGTATCCAGAATTAGGAAATAAACCTCATGAATAGTTACCTATCGAATCGCATTCAAAAGTGGATCTAAAAACAAATGTTTTAAGATAGTATTAAGTATTTAGTTTTATGATGTATCTCTTTACAATATAATTTAAAACTGTATATCTAAATTTTGAATGGATCATCAAAAAATTAACCAGCCGAGGTTCTTGCCTTTCTCCTTGTGTGCTGGTCGCGATTCCGAACAGGAGGTAGATTTGACGTTTCAAAATGATCTTACAAAATCTTAATGAATAAAGAAATGTTGACTATGACTTTGGTTTTGAACCCTGAGGAGACTTTTCCTCCTTGTATGTGTTCACCTAACACCTTTATGCCTCAAGTTGACAGGTGCAATGCAGTGCCGTGTAGGCTATGTTGTGGATTTGACCTACACAGTAAGGCATTGTTATAAAAAAGAGTGCACTTAATATTAGGTGGACTACTTGCTTGTCCCCTCTCCTAGTTGTTAAAAAAAAAAACGATTACATTAGAACATGACGATAATCAGGCAAACTTGACTGGAGATACTGCTTTCAAAGAAAAGCTATTATTTTATTCTACGTCTGCAAAGTTTTGTTTGCGTTTTGCCGTTTCACCATAAAATCAAAACTTAATCTGTAGACTGGTTATCATAGAAACCATAGTTTTTTCTATGATATATTATTATTTTCTGGTTCTTATTTAGGCCAGCGAGATGGAATTTCATCGTGGCAAAGCAGCCAGTGTCCTGGGCACGCTTCCATCTGACTGCTTCCGTTGTACATAGTTAGTTTAATTTTTTATTCAATAAAAAGTACAATGAAACTAACTATGTACAAAGGAATCAGTCAGATTACCTAAGGACCGTTACAAACGGCCTATAGGTAACTCAACTGTTCGAGACCAGTACCAGACACTGGCTGCATTGCCACGCTGAATAGCTATGCTAATTTGCTGGCCTAAATAAGAGCCAGCCCTTGGGTCACGTGTCGCCTCAAATTAATTGTATTTAGTTTAATTGTATTTAACTGTGACTATTTGATTTATTGATATTGCTGGCCAATATACTCAATAATATATAAATTACCGCCTCTGTGGTCCAGTGGTTCAACTCACCGATTTCAGATCCAGAGGTCCCGGATTCAATCCCTAGGGGGAATACAATATTGTGCTTTTGTGGTTGTTGGTAGGATTTTGTTTAAGTCCACCTACCACTATCTTACCTAATTATATCGCCATAACAACAATTCTAAAACTGTTGTGTTCCGGCATTTAGACGTAAGATAGCCAGTTCGTCAGTTTGTTGAGGATTCCGGGTGAAGTGCGCCTCCACCTTCGTCTATTTAATTTATTGTCTATTTATTTCGTAACTACAAACTAAATGTTTTGACAGGATCGCATTAGGCAAAATGATAAAGACAAATTACCCCACGATACTTTAGTAGCTCATTGATTATTAAAAAACATTTGTTGCTTTACCAAGACCAAGAAGTTAGGCCAAGAATATCAAGCTAATGAAACTTGCTAAACCTTCTATTCTTTAGTTCTCAAGGGAAAGACAATGTTATCTTTTCTTACTGTTACAAATTCCCAGAGTATGTAATAAAGTGTTCTATTTAATTAAAACTCGCTCCTTTGGGCTTAAGTCCTGCTTTGTGCCAAATGATGAATGGAATATTGCATTGTGTGTTTTGTGTTGCATATTGTTTGTTTCACGTTATTAAAGTTCATTATACCAACAGATATTAATGACTGAACTGAGCGAGAAAGGAGTTTAATTTATATTATAATATTGATTATTTATTATACACTATTATAAATAATATTTTTAATATTTTCCCTATTTAAATCTTCCATCCGCATGCATAAACGAAACGAGGAAAAAAATTATGAAGTCGATACACTGAATTCATACATTTCCCCTCGTTTTGGTAGTCTCTGTATATGTTTTTAGCACCAAAAAAATATCAACGTTTTCCAATATTCTTACCGTAAAGTCGTTTCTCAGACATTTCCTTGACTCCAATCAACTCCAACATGCGTTTTGGCATGCTTGGTCGTGATTTTTTATTCTACGTCTGATTTTTATTTATCAACCAGAGATTATGGGGAGGCGAGAACGAAATATGTGATAGAATTTAATTCATTTTGGCCTATACTAAGTTAAGTGCAGCTCATACATTTCTTACTCTTACCACTATAGGCTTATCTCGTGCGACTAACAATATAGGGCTTAGCCAAAACCTCGATAACTGCATATATGTTATACATATAGTCTTGCTGCCAAAGGTCGGCATTCGCGGCAGAATCGGTCCGTAAGCCTAAAAAAGTTTGACAAGTTACTGAAAAGCATATCATCGAGGCTTCTTCACAGGGATAAGTTCATCGGTCACTAAA
This sequence comes from Venusia cambrica, assembly GCA_951394065.1. NCBI lineage: Eukaryota > Metazoa > Arthropoda > Insecta > Lepidoptera > Geometridae > Venusia > Venusia cambrica. The sequence goes on from OX596056.1 coordinate 1,986,929, forward strand.
ACAACTGATGAAGCTCAAAATATAAAGTGAAGGTCACATTTGAGGAGGAACTAATACTATATAAACTAGTAGATCGCCCTGAACTGAGGTCTCGTGATGTCTGGTTTGTGACGGAGATTATTTATCAAATAGAACGTAATTAACAAACGATAAAAGTGTGCTTACATTACACCTTTCTCACACTCTGCAGCACTTTTTTCTCGAACTCTCTTTATTCACCTAAGTGTTCGAGGCACTCTCTTGTTGGTAACGTAATGTATCCTTTCTAACATGAAACAAAGGTTGATGTCGTTTTGAAAAGTGCTCTCAAAACGGTTGCCTAAGTAGTTGTGGTCTAAAAATCTACCTCTCCAGCCCACGGATGTCGTAAAGTGAACCAAAAAGGCAGCAGCTTTTTTCATTGTGTAAACAAAACTTTAGCTGTGAGCACCAATCTGTCTGCTTAACGTGACGATAATGGCCGTACCGTACCGTATTGAGTGAATAACAATAGATAAATATACCAGTTTTAACGAATTTTCTAATACCCTCTCTTATCTTATAAGACCTGATGATCATCCTTTGCTCCCAACATCCTAAAAACCACCTCTAATAAGGACAAAATTAAACTTATTTTGAAATCAGTCTCAACCCCTATTTCATATGATATTTCATGTTTTAACACATTTTCAAGACTTAAATCTTATTTACCCCTTTTGCAACTCTTAATTTAAATACAGGGGTGGTTCCAGCAAATCAAAATAAATTTAATTGTGAAGTCAACCCCCTTTAACAGTCTATCCTACAAGACATGGCAATCGTTTAACCCCATTAATTTACTCTCTGCATGTTCAAAATTTTGAATGGATCGGGTAAGCCAAAAGATATGGGCGAAAAATTGTATTTCTTTTCACCCAAATATCTTATAAACTACCTTACTTATCAAAAACCCCCCGCGACAATCAAATTATATTTACGTTATCTCTATTCAGTTTAAATTTCATGAAAATCGAATAATCCGTTCGAGAGTTATGCCGTCACAAACATTGCCACATACATACATATATACAGACATTCATACATACAGTGCCGGATTTCCCAACTTAAGTCAGAGATCTCCTTCACTTTGCTCATTCAATCAATTATATGTCGGCGGTGTCCTAGTACACACACAAAGACAGAATACCCCGTTCATACTTTCTTATCTCGGTAGACGGCAACTGTTTCTTTAAATGCCTATTTTCCAAACTCTTCACCGACCGGCTTCCCTCCCTCGTCAGATATGGCGATTCATTTATTGAGCCATAATCATTACGATGAAAGTAGCTATGCGTTCAAACAATACCAACATCGCAGACACTATCACTATATACAGCTAGTATATAATGTATATCGTATATAATGTATTTCCTCGTAGTAATAAAGAGCTGAACGGTCCAGGATATCACTTCCACGGCATTTGATACAGTATAGTGCTATAAACGAGCGTTAAACCCTCCCCGTCTAGCCAAATACAGAGTGATATAAACAAATGCTTTGAATAAAACAATCCATATAATATTGTAAGTATTAAGATTTTCAGTATTAGCAATTTAAAATCGAAAGATTTGGAACGAAAAATGAATGTGTTAATCGATTGATAGAAAGTATATGATCATAGCAATAACAAGCCTCACAGCTCAGTTGGTAGTAGCTCTGCCTGCTGCGCTGTAGGTTGTGGGTTCGATTCCCACCTAGAGCAAGCGTTTTGTGTGATGAATATTGATGTTTGTTCTGTGTTTGGATGACAATTATGTATTTACAAAAAAAAAAGTATGTTAGTAATAAATTCGTAATACAAGGTGAAACAGACTATGTGTACTAAGCAGTGGGGGGGCTTTTCGGACCAGGAAAAGTATTTGTTGTGGTGGGGAGATAATAGTGAATTTCCATTTTCAGTTTCCCATACAAATCTTTTCATTTTCTCAATGACAATAAATAGTGACGACCCTATTCCTTTACCGCACTATGCATGAAGGTAGGTAGGTATCAGTTGGTGCAATTGTCTGTGTCAAAGAATGTTAAGGACAGATGAACCAATTTTAGTTAGAACTTGGAGTCATCTCGTGAAAGTAGGTTATTAGATGGAACATACACATCGATAAATTACATAGGCACCTACAGTTACAAAAAGACGATAAATGCGATATTGGACGAACAAAAGTACATTATAGGAACGATTATTTTGTATTTTAGCTAACAGATAGATAAAATTCTTATTGATTTGATAAATTAAACCTTCTAGTAACGGATTGTCTCATTAGCAGCCCAGGCTCTTCGACGATTTTCCTCTGTGAGTGAAAGCGCTTTTCGTTCTTTGTGATTGTGACCTTCTGCTATGTTGCCTCATCTGTCTAGAGCTGAGGTCATTGTCGCGAGTTAAGAAACAGCTAATTATAGGGTAGTCTCAACTCAAAAAACCAGCTGCTGGTGTCAGAACTTTGATCCTGTTTTACCAACTTTGAACCAAAATTCAAAAAGTCGTAAACGTTGTTCGACGAGTCGGGTCGGATAACCCCGTTTCGGCATAGTACACATATTCTGTTACAGGTTGTATAGGTCCCATTACAAGCTTTGCTTAGTTTGGGACTAGATGGCGCTATGTATAATTAATGTCCTGTACTATTTATATTTAAAGACAAGCAATTACTTTATGGGCCATAATCTTTGTTGCTTGGTACTTTATTATTAACACCTTCCATCCGATATTTTTGTGACTCACTACTCTGAAACCTTTTATATCTGAAAAGTGGTTTCAAAGTAGTTTACGACGTGTTCAGTAAGCGGTTCAGATTCAGAGTAGCCGACTGTCGATAGCATCCATTTCTTCCACGACATATCACTTTACGGGCTTCGTTGTTGTACCGAGTTTGATGCTGTCTTGTACGATAATAATTTCCAATGGTTTTATTACTTTAGAAATATATTTTCAACTTGCAAAAGCACCTTAAAACTACCTACCTATAGTTTTAAGGTGTTAATAATTTTATTATGGAAGTCTTATCATTGTGATCATACATAATCAAGTAAGTTCTTAAAAAACTGTATTTACAGGTCATAGGTGCTTAATACTATAGGGTGTACTATACCAGGCGCCATTTGTGTCCTCCATCTTATACAATGATAAAATAAAACATGCTTTACTGGTAGGTACATAACAAACTTTAATAGAATATTATGTATTGTATCGTATTGGTCGTAAAGGTACTTTTTTATATTACTCAAACTCAAACAAAGGAAATCATATTAATTGAAATAAATAGTTTTGGAACGATGTGGTTATATTTTAATGACTTCAAAAATAAGGTGTGCTTTAAAAGTCCTTTTAAGCAGCCTCTGGTTTATTTTTCAGACACTGAATATTTCTATAATGTAATACATAGCCATTCTCTTTGTGGCTTTTGAACTCCACTCTAAAATTTCCAATTCTGTCGCCATAATTTCATAAATTAGGAAAGGAAGTAAACAGTTTGTGAAGCGCCTTGTCAAAGAAAGAGCCCCTAAAGTATATTATGAGGCACTACGTTCTACGAGATTGCTGAATTGCCTTCAATTTCCGGATTCAAGTGCCCCTCGGAGTCCCTCCAATAATGTCATGCACGCATTCTGAGGACGGGAAAGTGCATCAATGAGTGGGGACATTTTATTGTAGGCAATTCTAATGCATACCGCCTTTTAGATGCAAGTAATGAAATTGTAGCTTTCACTCATTTTGGTTAGAAAGAATAATAATAAATATTTTGAAAGCATAATGATTCGAGCTTCGGAGGTTGTAAGGTTTTTTTTTGGGATTCCCAAAGTCAAAGTAAGATATTTTTATTCATAAAAATTTTTTAGGTTCATTTTGTAATGTCAAATCTACCGCCTGTTTGGAATCCCGTACGATTCATATATTTTTTTGTCCGAAAATCACTTTACTACACACTGTTTGCGTGCTGTTTGCATGCTGCTTGCATTTAATGCATTTTATAATCAATTATTATATCCATGCAACATGAATGTAATGATAAACTTAACTATGGATAATGATATTTTTATATTAAAATATTTATATTGAAATATAGATCTCCGCAAAATAACGCTTGAATCAATTAGGTAATGATATTTTTTTAATAAAATGTACAATTTAACTATTTAATTAAACTAATTATGTACAAAGGAATCAGTCAGATAACCTAAGGACCGTTACAAACGGCCTATAGGTAACTCAACTGTTCCAGACCAGTACCAGACAGAAGCGTGCCTAAGACACTGGCTGCACTGCCACGCCGAATAGCTATGCTAATTTGCTGGCCTAAATAAGAGGTCCCGTGTCACGTGTCGCCTCAATCAAAAACCCCGCAAGATTTTTTAAAACCCGGAGTGCATCGGCTCCCCACGGACCCAAGGTCTCCACCCCAAAAGGCTCAAATAGGTATGCTCTGTCGAGACCACTATATTTGCGCCTTTTGTGATCCTCGGCCAAATCAGCCGCCGCACCAGCCCTAACTAATGTCCCAGGCCGACAAGATGGCGCTAGGGTGTCGACGCAGGTAGCGTCCCACACCAAAGGCCTACCCAAGGGACAAAAGTCATACCGTCGGGCCGCTTACCATCATCACGTAACAGACCATTCCGTTCAAGAACGGCTGAAACATTGACACTGGTAAAAGCTCGACAGATAATGTCATTAAGGCTTGCGTGGCGCGAAATCCTGCCGGCAGACCTTGTGCATGAAAGTATGAGAAAAGCAAGTTGACCTAGCACCTTGAGCCGCACCGCACCGGCACTGGTGAGAGGCGCAGCATCTTGCACCCAACCGAAGACAAGTGGCAATACGGAAAGTTACAGGATCCATAAGTGTACCGGTATTGTAAGATGGATGTGCTCGCAGCCAAAGACCTGATTCCCATTTTGAAACAGCTAAGAGCATGATCTGTGGAGGTTGAGCACGTATGTAATGTAACAGATAGTTCCGTGTCAACTCGCGCGCAGAGGCCTGTCCCACTGCCGTTGTGCCGAGAGGTGTTTTGGAGGATCGGTAGTAGGACAAGCACTATGTCAAGCATTTGAAGCCTCGTAAAGATAAGAAATTTGGAGTATATTGCCAGGAACAGCGGAAATTGATGGTGATAGAACCAAAGAATATGTACTAAATATAGACGGAAGACAAGAACTCTGGCAAAGCAACACTAGAAATTTTGCGTATACCTAAGCCGCCCAATCGAACAGGCAATGAGGCTTGCGACGTGCCTGCGACCATGCTCTGTCATCCAACTCAATATTCATAAACACGAATAGTCGATAAAAATAAAACACTTTCGGAATTTTGATTGCGAATTAGCAATACGTACAAGTGATTTTGATTAATTTGCTAAATTCGGATTATCAATTTTAAAAGAGATAAGAGAGAACCGTTTTTTTTTCGATTCAGAAACACCTTGCTGTTTTAATTTACTTTGTTTGCACCAAATACCTTTTGCATCTGACCAAACCCTCTTTAATTAGCTGATCAATTTTTTGTATTATTAGCTGATCATTTAATTGATTTGTTGGTCGTTTAAATGATACCCTGATCGATTTATAATTTTTTTTTTCACATTCATTTAAAATAAATTGATGAGACATTAATATTTTATTCGTGTTGGTGGAAAAACGATGCGCAAACTGAAACTAAAGTGAAAACAAATAGCTTATAGAATTTAATTCAAGTCTGCTATGTAATGAGAGCCAAAAAGTTAAGCCGTGCTCGCGTATTGTTTGACCACAAAAAGGATTTGAAAGTTTTTTGTCTGATGTGTACGTACATTTCTTTTGTCGGATTCTGTTACGTACAATAGGAATTTGGAACCTCTGGTAATCCTCAGCACTTTATACTCGTAGAGTGCTGGTACACCCATGCAAGTGCACGCATTCAATCAGTTACACAAATATTACAAAAGCGTACTTTACGTTGGTAGTTTGAATAAATGTTTGTTCCATATTCTCGCCAGAACTACTGAACGAATTGAGCTGAAACTTATGTTGCCATAGACCGGGAATGAGACATAGCCTAGTTTTCATCTCATGAATCAGTTCCCGTGAGAGGGAAATGGGCATGGGATGTAAAACAAGCATCACAGTTCAGTTAGTGCGCTGTAGGTTGTGGGTTCGATTCCCACGCAGGACAAACATTTTTGTGATGAATAGGTATAGATGTTTGTCCCGTGTTTGGGTGTTGTATACTATACGTACATAAATACAAAAAAAATAAGTATTTAAGTTTTCTATCCGTAATCTTATTCTCATATTACAAGCTATGCTTAGTTTGGGGCTAGATGGCGCTGTTTGAAATTGAAAGAAAACCGCCGTACAAAACTAATTCGTTCTTTGTTGCTTCACGCAAAAACTACTAACTGAATTGAGCTGAAATTTCGCACAGATATTGTTGTGGAACAAAAAAAGCATAATTATATTCTAGGTAAGTACTTCATATTGGTATCATGCAGACAAAGCTGCAGAAGCAAGTTATAAATATACGTACCCTCCAATTCAGCTATCAACTGTAGCTTGATTTCATAAATTGTAACGAGCGATTTGACAAAACCGAGCGGCAAATGGCTGATAAATAAACTCGAAGCTCACTGAATCAGCCTGCACTGCTGGCCACAATTTATTCCTCTCACAAACACGGACCGTACTGATTCAATATTGACACAAGCTCGAGCTTCTACGATATTCTCTAGCGCGAGTCTAACTTCCAAGATACGGAGCTTTTTGAGTCGAGTATACTGTTCCAGCCCTTTTTACTTTAGAGTGGATGTCGTGTTGGATCTTGTGAGATCGCATTGTTGAAGTCTCAGTTTAGTAACTTGTTCGAGTCATGCTTGTCACGTGGCATCACGTTGCATCACGTAGCACCTTCTTTAACAAAAAGTAATGCTTGACTTGCGGGATTAATATCTTTTTCTCAAACATGCATGGAAATATTGTCACTATTTTCGAAAAAAGAACACGCGAAGTATCGACTTTACGGACAAATAAAATCAAATCCATTGCTGGAGCGTTTTATGAATTTGCGAAACGGCGTGCTGGAGATATTAAATATTCTTTGATTGGATCTCTTTTATCAATCTTGGCGTACCAAAGTAAGTCTGATTGGTACAAGTTGTGTTCAAATGCGTTTGTCTTTCGGCACAGGTGATAAATAGAAAATTGGCGGCAGAGCTGAAAACTCGTCTTGATTTGTTTTATCTATACTTATTGTATACCTATAAATTTAATAATAAAAATGAGTTCCGCCGGTTCAGAGTGAAATGAAGATTGATTGAACTCCAACAGATTTAAGAACAGAAGCCACATTGGCAATGGAAAACCTGCTTCTAGTGGAGTCAAAAGAAAAATATATGAAATTATACGAAAATTTCATGAGTTAGAAAAACTAGAAAAAAGTGAACATTTTCTCCGAAACAGTATTTTTGTGAAAAATAAATTGATAAAAAAAATTTACTTAATCAAAATCAAAACATCACATTGCAACCTAATTCGGAAACAGAATCTCACCCGCTGACCACTTGCCAATATCCTAAGTCCACAGCTATCCACCTCAAATCAGCATATTCAGCTTTCTACCACTAAGTACATCCAATGTCTGCAAACCTCATTAGAAGTTCAACAAACATACTTAAACGTACCGGGGAAATCAATAACATTTTCATTGAGTAATTGCCCTAATATGACTAATGAAACTTTTAATTATTATTAATTTAATTAAATGTAAAATATAAAAGTACATACTGTTAGACTGGATCCCAGACTTGCCAAAAAAAACAAGATTTATTGGGACACAGATTTATTATCACTTTAACAAGAACTTTTTACACTAACATAACTTTGCTTTTACACTTTTCACTTTGATCTTTGTTGGATCAACGGGTTTTAAATATTGCGCGTGGGACTTCTTATTTGGAATACTCTGGAGCTCTGATGCAGCCGGCGGGCATAAACCAGGTCCGTAGCTGGGGAGAGGCAGAGTAACCTTCTAAGAACTGACTGAGCCGATTACCCAAAATCGTGGGTTTATAAAGTAAAAATACTGCCGGAAAAAGTTGAGAGAAAACCATTGATTATCTGTCGTGTTTTAGCGGCCACATATATAACATAGTTAGTAAGTAAACTCATCTGTCATGTAATTTAAAAATGGACTGATCTCTTACTCCAAAACATGGCAACCAAAGAGGTAACTTATCCAAGGTTTTATTTAAATTTCGAACTGGCTTGCAAATAGCAAGCTGTTTATTGAAAAACAAATGAACATTAACGCGAGACAAATAGTAGATCGTTTTACAAGGGACTAAACCATCCCATTATATACGAGGTTGTTATAATGGGTGGTTTTGGCCCGAGTAAAACAATCTACCAATTGACAAAAATTAAAAAGAAAAAATACTTTTTAGCCCTAGGTATTAAACTCGAGTTTTAGGCCCGCTAAGCTACACTATTATGATACACTTTTTGAGCAAGAGAAGTGAAAATATTGTTATTGGTTGTTGTCATTGATTTTGAAAAGTGATTGCAGGTATTTTCAATCTGCCTTGGTACTTTAATTTTAATTTCCGCGCATTATTTGAGAAAAGAACTGTATATAGACTTACTTATATCAATGCCTATTTTGCTGGCCGCTGCAGTAATGTACTATTTTACATTTCCTCAGGATTATTATACAGATGTCAGTTATATGTCATAGTCATTATTGCGAGCTTCGTAACAAAAACAAGGGCACTAAAAAACACATTATTAGAAGTCAATTACTAGGGTAACATGAAGCGGTAGGAGCTAGAGTACCATTGAATTTGCACAATACCACGCAGGCTGCCGACCCGGTAAGCACAGTATGAAATAGCCAAGCTATTACAGAAGAAACATTTTTTTTGTTACACTGCCATGCCATGCCAACCGAAGAACTGACAGTTACAATTTTTGTTCTCTACTTCAATATAATCTGTCTGCAAATACGGGTAGTTATCAAATATTCTTAATTATTCTTACCATCAATCTTACCATAGCACATTAACTACCCTAGGTATAATTTTAGTGACAATTCGTAGCATGTCACGAATATCCATGACTAGTGAAACGCCAAGGACTTCGTTCCTTTCGCACCGTGAGAAAATTCCCACCTATAATCCTTGCAAGTCCAGGTGGACTATAAAAGAACGCTACCCTGATAATTTTATGTGTCCTGGACTTCTGGTTTGGGCTATTCGTTCATTCAAGGCTAAGCGTATAAAATTTAAGAATAATACTTTATCAAGTCTGTATTTTTTTACTAAGTTACCCTTATTTTAATGACTTGCGACAAGATTCTAAGTTTATCACTTAGGTACTTATATACCCATAGCTGAATAAATATTTTTCTGCTCGCTCTATTGTAGACCTCATTCTTGCCTCGAGGTCTAGGGATGACCTTACGCATAAAAAAAGGTGTGATCGCGGACAATTCATCTGTGGTTTCCAATGCAAGAGCTTTTAAAATAAAAATAAGCATTTTTTTGTTACTGAATGTTAGGTTAGTTTACACAAAAATGTTGAAGAATCAACTGGAGTTTTCCCATATGCGTATTTTATATAAGTCAAAGGGGAGTCAAATAGGGAGTAACTAAGACTTAGTTACTCCCTACATCATCAGCTATCTGCCAGTGAAAGGAGAATTGCAATAACAAACATTTAACTGGGTTAACTTTCATATATGCATTTAGTAAAAAAACGGTTATTCAAACAGACACTTTAATTTATTTCTTTGTATATATATAGATGAAACTCGTGTTTCATTCTCTACCTATAGGTTTGCTCAAAGAAAACCCTATTACTGTGAAGCTCGCCTTTGCTATACTTTTAAACTTTAAGTTTACTTGTATTATTACTGTATCCATGTATTTTTTTGATATATACTACTTGGAGACGGAACAAGCAAGCAGCCCACCTGATATTAAGTGTATCTCTTCCTTATAATGAAGCCTTACTGCGTAGGTGACATTCACCAAAAACATGACCTACGCGGCACTGCATTGCGCCCGTCAATTTGAGGCATAAAGGTGTGAAGTCCTTGCGTGCCCGTAATTCTACTGGGAAACATAATATACCCCTCAAACCGGAACACAGCAATGCTGGCGGCCGAAACTGGTATGATGGTAGTACTTCTCCTGTCGAGCCCTTTCACAGGGACTACGACTCTTATTGTGTGTGTGCTATAAAGTATAAATAAATAGATGCATCGATATAGATATATACCTAAACATACGCAGTATAATTGTTTTCAAGCTTTTAAAGCTTTCGTACTGCGTGTACTAATCAATTGCTGCTTCCGTGACGTAAGCCTCACAATTGCTTCTTTTGAACTCATTAACTGAGGATTACCGTTGACTTTGAGCGATGCGCCCCATTCATAGCCTTCGCAGGCGACGAGAGGAGACAGGATCCCCAATCAATTCGCGCTATTCCCTTTAGAGCATGTCATTTGTAATTGTGACCAATCGTGGAGTTTTGTTATAATCTGTTTTCGGTGTTGACAGAGATACCTGATTTCATCCCTATTTGTTATTTTTAAAGTTATTTGAAAACAAGCCTCATAGTTAGCAGTTGCAGTTGGTAGTAACACTGCCTCCTGCGCTGTAGGCTGTGGGTTCGATTCCCACCTTGGACAAGCATGTGTGTGATGAATATAGATGTTTGTTCCGTGTTTGGGTGTTTTATCATACGTATGTATAATTTACAAAGTGTTTGAGTACCTATTCTATCCGTAATCTAGTTATCATATAAATAATTCTTAAAATACTACCCTATTAAAATCAATATGAGTCTATTTACACAATTTATTCATAAGTTTTGCACTAGCGAGTATACTATTGTTCATTAAGAAGGCTTAACTGTGATAGTTTAGCCAACAATATCAACATTTATTTTCAAATTGTCTGGGTTCCTTTATCATTTTCCTTTGGTTCCACGCTTGGTGTTCGACCACGTTTTATAGCTCGTAGCTGAATATTTAATAACAAAAACTTATACTGAATGTATATGCACATAATAGTTTCAGTACCTGACTATTACATACTTAAATTACTTAAAAACAGATATCCTATTCCAGGGAAGATTTATCGTCGAATAAAACTATCGTCGAGAAGAACTATCGTCGAAAAGAACTATCATCGAAAAGAATTATCGTCGAAAAGAACTATCGTCGAAAAGTTAGTGAGTGAAGAAGCGCGCGAATCATACTGCTTCAAAATATATGCAACCCCTGATAGACAGACGAACAGCGGGTGCATATTCAAAGGCTTCATTTGGCTATGGAGCCTTAAAGCCTCTAACTATTAGAGGTGTGGTCACTAGACGCAATGGCTACAGCGATTATTTTTCGATTTAACAAAAATGTTACCTATTATAACGAAGGAGGCAGTTATCAATGTGAAAACGGTCACATGCTATGTGCGGTCCTGCGGATTCTTTGGCAGTTTTGAAAAGAAAACTCGTGCAAACAGAATTCGGAACACGTGCCGCAAAATGTGACTGTGAACAGCAAACGGAGAAACACGCCAGTTTAGTTGTCACCGAAACGTGGCAAATGCACAGAAGAAATAATTGTACTTTGCTCTGGCTTCACTTTGCTACGCCTATGGCACTCACGTAAAATGTAATAGAATTAAGATACGTTTATTAGAGCGAGGAATTTAATGTTTTAAATGTTAATGTATTTTAAATGTTTATGTCTCTTTTTGCTTTGAATCAGCAGTTTAGCTATTACGCAATTCAATTATATCACTATGGCTCGTAAAAAGTTAACGCGTTGTACGCGATTTATGTATAATCGTTAATATAAGTCAAAGTGATGATCATTAGTGTGAAAAATCGATAATAACCAGGCTCTTTTGATTGAAAAGCAGACGAATGCTTAGTCACTCTTGATTTTGTTACTGAATTACACTTGCAGGTTTGGAAATCCTCATCCCCTTGATGACGAAGTAAAATCTTATTATAAATAGCATGTGTGAAAAACAAATGGCAGATAAATAAAGAAGAATTGTGATGACCGTGACATGAATCGTGATAACAAAAAAACTACAACATCTATCAACATTCCAAACATTTCTATCTATGAAGAACATCCATAAAATACCTATAAGTCTACGATGGAGCAAGAATTCCCAGAAAATGCCTATGACTCTTTTCGGCGTAAATGATAAAAATATTAATAAAAAAGGCGTAACTGAAAATCGTTTTACAACGACCCTTACTGACTTTGTTTTATATTAAATGGTCGATGCGGGAGTGACACAGAGGGTTGACACCAAAACGTGGGCAATGTGCAAACGTCGACGCCACGCGAGCACTGCATTAATCATAAGGAAAGCAGGACAATGGTTTTTTATGGGCCCACATCCGCCGGTTCCGTCTGCAGCGGGGCATTTTTCACACTCCGAATTGGACGTATTTTGCTTAAATTTACAAAATGCAGCGATAACGGTACTATTAATTCCCGTTGGTTTTACAAGGGTAGGGGATATATATAAAGAGGATGAAGAGTTTACTTAGTTGAATTTTAATACATGAATCTAAAATGATATTTCTTTGATATTTAGCCCTAAATTTGAGGTAGGTTCCGATCAAAAGATTTTCACCAATCATTTTGGGAGCCCCTGGGAGTCTGAGGAGTATTTTTATACGTTGCGCATTTTAAGGGTCAACGTTATTTTATGCTTCAATATTTTTGTTTTACTTAGACCTTTACTTAACTATTGTAGTAAAACAAAAGCACAACAAAGATTTGGTGGAAAAAACAATCTATAATGAAGAATATTGACATTGAAACAAATATTACAATTATTATCTAACAAGCTGGTCCCGTCCTTATTTTATTATATCGTTATCTACATTTAAGAAAAAGAAAATGCGGATAGCAGTTTTGGAGATAAGTTCAAATATAGATAGATACTGCGTATAAATATTTAAATTATTTAAAAAAGAAAACAAACTTATCTCCAGGGTTTGTTTTTTGGCTTTGTTTTGTGAGTCTTGATTTATGAGGTTTTCTAACATAGATATTAAAAAAGATCCTGTTATCAGTTTCCAAACTCTTCAATAAAAACGTTTTGGATCTGATGAAGCGTGAATCAAAAATACTTTTCCTGCTTACACGCAACTCCGCCAATAAAACAAAGCCTTTCCCCATAAAAGTAAAGTAAAACAGGAAATAAAATCACATATCTCGAAGTTGGCTTTAGGAGGATTTTTGTACATTGTTTATCTCAACTCCTCAGGGACAGTTGAAAGAGAGAAATCCCCGAACAAAGTCATACTGATATAACCACCCTACCTGAAGGAATCTTATACTGTGTAAACATCTAAATTTATGTTAACGAAAAGCTAACTTTGAATAACATTAAAAGTAGTTAGCGTGAGGACTGAAACTTTTGCAGACATAAGCAATTCTTGTAATTATGACTTGCGAATATGCCTGCGAATTAATTTGTTTTAATACTGTAATAATTTTTAAATATATTTTAAAAGTATTCATTGAGTTAATCATCAAAAATAAAAAAGCCATAGCAGGACATGGAATATCGCCCTGTACTCCCCGCTTGGCAAGCTGATAGGTGATTGTTGTTGTAATGTAGGTGTTAATCAGGTGGAGGAGGTACCGCCCATCTCTGGTAGAATCTATTAGTCTCCTTTTACAGCATTCACGGGAGAAAAGAGAAATACCATTGTTTGTCGGGCCTTTTTGGACAAACAGGCAAGCAATACATAGGTATTATAAATAGCTTGCTACTACGGCAATCAGAATCACTTAATTTAATTGTTTACCTTTGATTCGGCAGCCGTTCTCCGATGACCGATACGACATCCGACAGGACGATATTTTTATTAGAAATGGGTGAGTCCACGATCGGAGTAACACTGAATTTCGCTCTCCAGTACAAACGTACTCATTAATAATAATTGTGAAATAGCTCATCCGATTGAAATTACATTTTGTAGGTGTAATAGGGTAGAAATAATCTTTGTCTGTGGTGTGTTACTATTTCTCAAAATACAATAACACACTATAAATGTGGGAAAAAGTGTTTGTATGGGAAAACAGTTTTCCACAAAAAATATTTTGGTTTATATTCGTTTATTAAGAAAAAAACGCGCTACAGCCACAGATTATCCCTATCATAATATCCTGCATATTTACGAAATAAACGAGGCACTAAGGTTGTATGGAAAAGTGGGCTGGGCTCTCTCAATCTCGAAACTTACACTTAAAATGTAGGACAAATTGTATAATGAACAATGCTCTTCCGACGATCCATTATTGTTCGAAGCGTAATAAATACCGTTCGTAATACAGCCTAGTGAAGGATAGGATTGCCGTAATTGAACTCAACTGAGTAGTTGTTGATTCGACAAGTTTCGTGTGGTTTAGTGGAAAAGTTCCACCCTCGACACTGGTGCTCCGAACAGTGAGCTCCAGTCCTGATTGATTAAAGTAAGCTCCACGTTTTTGTACCAATAAGGGCTGTTACAAAGTATATTTGTAATCTGATGACTAAGATATTATACAACCAATAGGGTAGAAAACATTGCTCATTACCTTTATGATAAGATCTTATTCAGATGTATTTTACAAAGAATAAATGTATATAACAAATAATGATTTAGGAAAAACATGGGACTGACTTAACTATTTTAATTTTCACTCTCATTTTATTATTTTTGTTTCATTTTAATTTATTTTTAATCTTTATAGATTTTGAAAACGATTGGAATAAATTATTATTTTATCTTTGTTTATGATTGAATGTTATGTTATTAATTTATTTTATTTTTTTTATTATTTTTTTCTATTATACGACGGGGAAGCGCTTGGCCTTCATCTCACCTGATTACAAGTTAAGATAAGGCCGAAAGTGGATACGTACTTCATCCAAAATACAACAATCTGAGGAACGGCTATCTTAACTCTAAATGCAGGAACACAACAATTTTAGAATTGTTATTATGGCTACATAATTATATAAGATGATGGTAGCTAGCAAGGTAGACTTAATAAAAGTCCTACCACCAACCAAACCGAGCACAATATTGTACCCTCCCTGAGGATTGAACCCATGACCTCTGGACTGAAATCGGTGAGATGAACCACTAGATCACAGAAGTGGTAGGTATATGTTTTATTGTATAAAATTTAATAGCGCTTAGATTTTTTCTTTTATTATATATGAATTGCATGTTGTTTAAACCTATGATTGAGGGGACACCTAGCTAATATTTTGTGAATGTTATTATGTTTGAATGAAATGGCGTTATCTTTGTTGGTGTAACTAAATATATAAATAAAAGCGGTTCCTCGTGTTTGTCGGTGCGTGCGGGACCTTCGGGGAAAGTAGACCTCATATTCGCTTAGGCTAGCATGGAGGTCAATAGATAACCCATCTATAAAAAAAAGGAGTCTTATTTTTATTACTTGATATTTTACACAATGTCATCTGATGGAAGTTTGCCATTCATGCCAAAGTTATTTAACGGGTTGAGCTGAAATTCGGCAAAAAATGATTTCTAGACCCAGAGCCAAAGTCAAAATGCGGTAATTAATTGAAACATTTTAGAACAATTTTTAACTACAAATCTACCGCATGTTCGGAATTGCGAAAAGTAAAAGGAAAAGGCAAAAAACTCGAGCTAGTTAATATTTTGAATTTTGTTCACCTTTTGAGTGGGTGGGGTATACCTAAGCACCTAGTGAGCAGTTTGTTAATATTGACAATTGTATGTTGATTTCTCAACATTTAATTGTCTATTGGTAAAGCAACACCGGGCAACCCGTTGATACCGTTAATAATGTAGTCACTTTATTTGTAGTAGGCACTTTAATAAAATTATTATTTCTATACAATTTCAATTTGTTATTGTACTCGTTAGTACAAAGTTTGGTGGCGCGTTAAGGTAGTTTATTATAGAAACGTACACAGTTTCCAGAGAATGAACGACTCACTTTCCTTAAGCATAATAATACCTAGGTCTATCAAGTTTATTTTTATGTCTTGTATCAACACTGTATGTTATTTTTTTTACTAAACTTATCAATGTTCTTGTAAGCTTGCATTAGGTTTTCATAAATGTATTGAAAGTTGACTGATCATCATGGTTTCTTTTTATTTAGGCAACACGCGAGCAAAGCCGCAGTCAGAAGCTAGTTCCCCAACATTCGCGCACCCCATCTTAAAGATTCCCGCTGAAATGGAATCTGCATTGTAATCAAGCTCAGCTTTCGAGTTTTATTGTTTGAAACCGAGAGTCTGAATCGACAAGTGTCGCCTAGTTTATTGGGAAAGTTCATGCCGATTCAAATTCATACTGCAGTAAATAATGCAAACTCTTGACTTATTCGAATCCCCTGATCGCTTTATTCCAACTTTGCGAAATATTTCGGTATTTATTGGGCGACTATTTGTTGGGCAACTTGTTTGTGTTTACGAAAAAGGTTTAACTATAAATGGGTAAACAAACAGAAATGTCTTTTAAGCCTGGTTTTTGTAATGCGCTTCCACTTTTAGCCTTATCATAACTTTTAAACCATGTGAGATGAGGCCCAACGCTATGTGAGACGAAACTCTATGAACAATTTAATTCTATATAATTCTAGACTTTAAATAATTGACAACTAAGCTATTTTTTAGAAGACTTTCTTTACCTCCACTATTTTTCAGCCCTTCTTTTTTACCCATTTCACCAGTTACCATTGTAGCAATCCATCCACGGCCTGTCTCTATCAGTTTCTGTCTTGTGTCTCATGGAGAGTCATGCTGATCAGCGCTTTTGGCATCGCCGCTCAATATTAACAGTTTTTCATATTTTGCGACTGAGTTGATACATAAATTATATGTATTAGCCTTTTTATATCAAATAGCACGATAGTGATATTGCGAATTTAATCAACTTCCTTAATTGTCTCGTTCTCAGGAGTTTGCTAATGAGGTCGTACAAAAGGTTTAAGGAACCGAACTTTGTTTCAAATTAAGTCATAAAATAGAGGGACTCTTTTAGAGATATTATGATCAAAAAGCTGAACATTATGACCATGAAAAGTGAGTAAGTACATTTACCTAAATACTTAATACATACGTGGAAATCTGGACAGTGTTATGAAACTCAGAGTTTCATAGTTATAATTATATAAACAAGGGAAGTAATGTAGTTTGTCCTCGACCGACGTAATACTACCTAAAATTCAAAGACAAAATACTAATAAAAATGATTAGTCTCGTAAATTTATTTATTGCTTTAGAGCTGTACCTATTCAGTGTTTTTACCTATACTGTACCTGGCCCACATTTTTGCCATTTTCTCTTGAAGGATCTAAGTGCATGTAATATGTTTAATGATGAAATAAATCACTACTAGATGCTATTATATTCTGAACCAAAAACTTTGATTTTATTATAAGCTTGTAAATTTGTCCACAGTTGAACTAGAAATCTACTTATCTGATTATGTAGAAACTAAAATCAACTACGCTAGCAGAAGTTGTGTCTTACATCTGTGTCCCAATGTACGAAGAACTTGAGGGGTCAATCGTCCATGCAATCAGGCAGCACAGCCAAGTTTCACAGCTAATACAGTTCTCGAGAAGGATCGATATGCGAGATACACTGAGCTAGTGTGGAGCCCCTGTACGCGAGCGATACTCTTGGCACCGAGGTATGGTTTTCACTACGATACCAAAAATGAAGTACCTAGTGTGCCATATAACAATAATTTTGCCGCACCTATGGTCTAATGGTTCGCCTACCTTATCAGCCCCAGAGGTCCCGGGTTTGATCCCGGGGGAGTAAACTCTTATGCTCGATTTGGTTGGTGGTACCACTATCTTACCTAAGCTGATGCGATGATAACGATTCTAACTGTTGCGTTCCGGCATTCAGAGGTAAGATAGCCATTTCCTCAGTCTATTGATTAGATTAGATATTAAGATCGCTTCCACTTTCAGCCTTATAAGTGAAGGTCAAGTGCTATCCCGTAGTCATGACCAACGACCTGTCTATAGGCTCAATCTAGCCGCAATAAATAAAAATAATAATAAATAATAGGTAGGCGTGAGCTACTTCCTAGTGATCTACCCCGGGAACGAAATCGCTGGCTTTTGCTATCGGTTACAGCAGAATGACAACAACACTGGTGGTTGGATCTGTAAAAATCCACCTGGCTGGCGACTACCCTTACTGAAGTAGAAGACTTGCTGGAAAAGCCTTGCTCTGGCCAAGAGCTAGACAAGCCTAGTAGTAAAAAAAACCAGCCGGTATGGTTTGTGCCAACTACTACCCGTTTAAGCTCATCGTCTGTCCTCATTTTCACATATAACATACGTTTTCACATTGCTTTGACACACAAAAGCTTATGTCGCAAATATTTTAAACTGGTAGTGAAACAGCTCAGGGTAACTCTTGGCACAGCCTTCGAGTGCAAGATTTACATGGCAAATGTTGAACAATACTGTAAACTTGCGTTTGTCGCATGTAGCATGTGTGCAAAGCTTACGTATATTACAAGTGAGTTGGTTACACAAAATTGCTTTTTTCCTAGCTCAAAGTAGTCCAGTAGTTATTTTTCTTTCAGATTTCAACACTTTCGTAAAACAAAAGGTTGCGAGAGGTTCCAGATTATCTTCAGAGCATCCCACACCAGAGGTGGGGTCAGCACACATCTTCTTCCTCCACTCTCCTCTATCAGACGTCATCACTTACTCCTTTCTTTTCCATATCAACTCTCAAACAATCCATCCATCTCTTCTTTGGTTTACCTCTTACCCTATATTCTTCAATACATATTCAAAATCCTTCTCGATACATGGTTTTCATCTCTCCTCATCACAGACATCGAACTATAAATAATAAAACCGGTCAAATGCAAACGCACCCACATTCCAAGGCAAAAAAGCCCGGTTCTTCCAGATGGATAAGAAACGGTAAGAAACGTCACTATTTTTTATTATTAATAGTTTAACAACGCGGCAGTAGATTACTGCTGCCGCGTAGACAGCTGAAATTTTCACAGAATGTGTTAATACACATTCTGTGAAAATTTCAGCTGTCTACCAATTGCGGTTTATGAGATACAGCCTACAAGTCACTGATAGACAGATGGATGGATGGACGGACGGCGAATACATAGTAATAGAGTCCTTTTGGCACCATGTAGGTAAGGATCCTTAAAAACGCTTTGATACTTGAAAGTTTCTAAGGTATCTTAGATAAAAGCTGATAGGACTTTTTACCAATGCTGACATAAATAAACGTTTATGTTGAATAAAAGTTCCCACAAGTACGTGTTATAATAAGAGCCTTTTACAAAACGATGATTGCTGTAAGGATAGATATAAGTATCAGGCATACCAGGTTCCATTCCCTAAACGCACCCTTGGGAAATCGCGTGATGGCACGAAATCGGAAGTATGCCTCTTTCGGCCCCATCTCAATTTGCATGAAACATTGATTTGAAATTCTACGAAAAAATACAATAGACAATGCTTAAAATATATGTGACTAGCCTACGGCTTTTCTCAGTGTACCCGGACAAATAGTAGCCTTTCCTATGATTTTCCTATCTCCTTGCTAAATTGAATTAAGATCCGTTTATTAACTATGGGGCTGCCCGTCAAAATTTCCAATCTATATTTAACCCTCTGTAAGTTTTTTTGTTCTTTTATTTTACGACGAGGAGTTGCTTGGCCTTCTTCTCATCTGGTTTTTTAAGTCTTGATAAGGCCGAAGGTAAAAGCGCACTTCACCCGGAATCCTCAACAAACTAAGGAACTGGCTATCTTCCCTCTAAATTCCGGAACACAACAATTGAAGAATTATTGTTATGGCGACATAAATAGGTAATACTTATATAAATAAATAAATAATAAAATAATATAAATATGACAGGATATAATTTCAGATGGTGGAAGCTAGCCAAGTGGACTTAAATAAAGTCCCACCACCAGCCAAACCAAGCAAAATATTGAACTTTCCTGGGGATCAAACCCGGGACATAAAGGAATAAGCAAAGCTTCTTTCAATTGATAATACTTTTGCACCATCTCATTATTCATATCAGATATTTATAGACACATTGAACAGTATCTTTAATTCTATACCTATTAAGTTGAAGCCTGCGGTAAACATTGCCAATATTTTTTTATAATAAGCAAACACTCACCGAACCAGAGCCTATTATTTGCTTTCCATTATTGTCATGTGTTTGTACTCGTTAGTGGGTATTGTTTTTGTCTTACTAATTAACAAGCGATCTATTATTAATACGTGATAAACTCAGGCCATGCTCCATCGATGTTATTGCGAAACAAAGAATGGTGTTTGGCCTTATCAATTAAAATATTTTCAGTACTGTATTATGCTGTCATCCTTTATTCTTCATTATTTATGCACATAAGCATTTTAACGCCTCCGTGGTCTATTGTTGGTATTTTCAGCTATCCCCGGGGATCGAACCCAGGACCGGTTCGTTCGAGATCGCTCTGGATCTTCTTGTCTTGTGAGACAAGAATTAAAAAAAGAATTTATGTGTAACACCTCTACTTTTGTACTCTCAAACGAATTGCACGATTTCTATGAATCTTAAAATACAAAGAGAACATAAATATAAATAGATTTTTGTAATATCACATATATCACACAGGACCTTAATTTTACACAGCGCCATCCAGCCCCAAACTAAGCTTAGCTTATAATATAGGAACTACATTCCGGATAGAATACTTAAATACTTTTTGTAAATATGTGTACATACGTACTATATGATACAACATCCAAACACGGAACAAACATCTATATTCATCACAAACATGCTTGTCCTGGGTGGGAATCGAACCCACAGCCTACAGCGCAGAAGGCAGAGTTACAACTGAGCTATGAGGCTTGTTTTTGCAGGGATTTTTTGTTAAATAGGGTAGTTTTTGAGATGTTGAAGCAGTTGAGTAGGAACTACAATATTTCGCGCATATCTTTTGAATGGTTGATCTGGATGAATGTAATGCCACGCAAAGAGTTTGACTACACACAACCTACATCAACAGTTCATTAATGAAATCATCAATAACTGTAAGGTTTTGCCAAAATCAAGATTTGCAGACAGATTGGTGATAAAGTATAATACAGTTAAAGTTTTGTTTGAACGCAGCAATATTTTTTTAAGAACCCCTAGGTTGACTTTTACGAATCCCGTGGGCTGGAGGGGTAGATATTAAACACAACTATGACATAAACATTTTTGAGAGCACTTTTCATTAAATAGATATCAATAATTTCATATGAGTAAAGGGGTGCTTTCATTTGTTTCTATTAATGTATTGTTTCTGCCCACTCACTATGACATAAGGTCAAGGTTGTCGTGCTTTGCTCTTAATCTAGATTTGCATAGAAAGAGAGTAGGCAACGAGAGGGAGCCTTAAATTCTCGGTAAATAAAGAGAGATTGAGAAAAAGTGTGCTGACCTAAGTATGTCGCCATAACATTTTTTTTATTTGTTTTTATTTTGGTTACTACTTTCACCTGGTTACTAGTTGAGATAAGGCCGTAGGTGGAGGCGCACTTCACCCGGAATCCTCAACATACTAAGGAACTGGCTGTCTTAGGTACCTACCTCTAAATACCGGAACACAACAATTTAAGAATGGTTTTTATGGAGACAAAATTAGGTAAGATGGTAGTAGAGGCTAGCCAGGCGGACTTAAACAAATTCCTACCACCAACCAAACCAAGCACAATATTGTGGGAGGTGCTGGGTCTGATCCCAAGGGGTACTCCCTCTTGGAATCCCCCTCTAAATCTGACACCGGTGGACGAGCCACTAGACCACAGAGGCGGTTTCATTTCAATTCAGAATTATTTATAGGGATAATGCTTCTGAAGACCGATGTACCTAACCCATTTGACTATTTCCTGCTTGTAACTAGTCCAACCGCCATTAGACCCCAATAGCCCTCCGGGTCAAAAGGGTTTATTTTATTGCATGTTACTTCCAAGGTAAATATTAAGGGAGCAACGTTTGATTTCGCCTCACCATCAATTTTCATTTTCGCCAATCCGACTTGCTTTTATTGGGAAGAAAGTGGAAGAAATCAAAGTCAAAGTCAAAGTCAAATATTTTTATTCATTAAGATTTTTAGGATCATTTTGAAACGTCAAATCTACCGCCTGTTCGGAATCGCGACCAGCACACAAGGAGAAAGGCAAGAACCTCGCTGATTAATTTTTTGATGATCCATTTAACATTTAGGTACAGTGTTTATAATAATTTAATAACATTACAAGTGTTACCTACATCATAAATCTAAAAACTTAATATTATCTTAAAACATTGATTACTACATAACTATCTAATGGGCAGTTTCTTGACATTGAGAAATCACCATTTAACTGTCAACTGGTATAGCAACATCGGGCCACGTGTTCTTATCGTCGATATATTCACTTATTTTGTAGTAGGCTCTTTTAATTAAATTATTCTTTATATACAATTTGAATTTACGAGCAGAGAGTTTGGTGGCGCTTTGAGGAAGCTTATTATAGAATCGTACACAGTTTCCTAAGAATGAATTATTTACTTTTCCTAAGCGATACCTAGGTATGTCAAGTTTATTTTTATTTCTAGTATTAACACTGTGTACATCACTTCTTTTACCAAACTCATCAATGTTCCTGTGAGCGTGCATTAGGTTTTCATAAATATATTGGGAGCTGACTGTCATAATACCTATCTCTTTAAAACGTTCCCTGAGAGAGTCACGAGTTTTCAATTTATAAATTGCCCGTACAGCTCTCTTTTACAGGATAAAAATGCTTTCAATATCTGCTGCATTTCCCCATAAAAATATGCCATAGGACATAACGCTGTGAAAGTAACTAAAATAAACTAACCTCGCCGTGGTTTCATCAGTAAGATGCCTTATGGTACGTACTGCGTAAGCTGCCGAGCTTAGCCGGCTAGCTAATGTATTAATATGAATACCCCATTGCAACTTTGCATCGATATTTAAACCCAAGAAAGTAGTTGCTTCCAAAAAGTTAAGTATTTCCCCATTTAAGATAATGTTAGCATTGCTGACTTGAACGTTAGGCAAGGTGAATCTAATGCATTTGGTTTTTTTCTCATTTAATAAGAGGTTATTTACCGTAAACCAATCAAGAACTCTAGCTAGAGAAGCATTTACACAATCATAATTATCTTTAGCCCTATCAACTCTAAATATTAATGAAGTATCGTCTGCAAACAATACAATATCACATAAATCCCCTACACAGGAAGGCAGATCATTGACATAGACTAGAAACAAAAAAGGCCCCAAGATTGACCCTTGTGGTACACCGATGTTAGTGGATGTTCCCAAAGATTTGCTACCGTTAATGTCTACTTTTTGAATGCGATTCGATAGGTAGCTACGCATGAGGCTTATTGCCTGATTCTGAATGCCATAGTGTTTTAGCTTTGAGATTAAGGTGTCATGATCTACGCAATCGAAAGCCTTAGATAAATCACAGAATACTCCTATGGCATCCTGTTTTCCTTCCCAGGCTTTAAAAACGTACTTCAACAGCATGGCACCAGCGTCAGTGGTTGAACGACCTTTAGTAAACCCAAATTGTTTTTCATGAAGTAGCCTGTTACAGTTAAAATGTGACAACAACTGGTTTAGAATAAGTTTTTCAAATATTTTACTACATGCTGGCAGAATTGAGATTGGTCGATAATTTCCTGGATCCTTTTCATTTCCAGATTTGAATAAAGGAATCAACTTGCTATATTTCATAAGATCTGGAAAGATTCCTTCGTCGATGCTTCTATTAAATATATATGCTAGACATGGTGCTATATCAAAAACAATCGTGCTTAAGATCTTTACGGACATCCCCCAGAGATCTTCAGTATTTTTAATATTTATTGACTTAAAAGTTTTTAGAATACAATCAGCATTGACGTGTCTGAAGCTAAAAGAAGCATTACACCTTTCAACACTTGTTTCAAGAAAGGCTAAAGCACAATCAACAGAGGAGTTTAATGGTCGAGTAACAATTTTTGGTACACAAGAGAAGAAACGGTTAAATTCATTAGCAACTTCATAGTTATCAGTCAAAATTCTATCGTCAACTTTTAAGTTTATCTGCTTTTTCAAATGTTTTGCTTTACCTGTTTGATTATTTATCATTTTCCAGGTAGCCTTTATTTTATTTGATGACTGCTCAATTTTCCTTTTTATTTGCAATCCATTATTTTTGCAATCCTTTATTTGAAATCCATGTAGACATAGGGACAGCGAAAAGATATCAAAGTAATGTTTTATAGTCTGTTGGATTTAGTTATCTAGCTAGCTTAAAGAACAGATTTGTTCATGTTTTGGGGTAGAACATGAAACATTTTTTTTGCTGATATATAATTTTTGACCCAATCCTAGCCTTAATCTTAAAAATAGTTTTCAAGATTAGTAACGGTATTTTTTTTTTAAAGTACGATCGAATAACTCTAAAGTAGATCGACCTTTTTGCTAGGAAACTTCACAGGAATAATAAAAATCTCGGCTTAAAACCATAGTTCCCACAATAAAGCCTGTGTAGTGTGTACAGAGCACCTCGAACGAGTCTTAACGAGGAAATAGTGGTCGTAAATCACGGGAAATTCACTCTTATTGAATTTCCTTTTGTCGGAAGCTTTGTCTCAGTTTTTGTTCCGAACGGACGCTCGAAGACATGTTCAGTTTTTCCATTCTGCAGTGATTGTTGGTAAATGTACGATCCATCATGTTTTTTCGTTGAAAGGATTTCGTGCAAGATCACTGGAAAATCAGTCATTATTTACATAGATAATAAATACATATTACAAGAAGTTTTACACAATGCCATCTAGTTACAAAATAAGCAAAGCTTGTCAAAAAAATGGGACCTTGATGTCGGAAAATATTCATTTTTGTAAATACCTACATATAATAAACACCCAAACATAGAACCAGCCACACAACAATCACATAAATATTTGTACTGGATGAGAATCGAACCCACATACAGCGCTGAAGGCCCAGCTTACTGCAACTAGCTATTTACTAGGGAGTCGTCAGAGGCACACCGTCAAACTAACGTTCAGCACATCCCACGGATTGCAATAGCATTCAATTTTTGACAGGTTACAAACCTATTGACGCTTAGCAGAATAGGTACTATATAAGTACCTACGGCTATAAAGCCAATGACAAATGTCATACCGGATTCCTCACGATGTGATCTTCACTTAAGAGTATATGCATGCGCACATAAACATCCGAAAAAAAAAACAAAAATTCCATTGGAGCACGACTGGATTTGAGCCCACAACTTGAAAAGTTTTTTTTTATTGTGCGACGGGGAAGCGCTTGGCCTTTATCTCACCTGGTAACAAGTTGAGATGAGGCCGAAGGTGGAGGCGCACTTCACCCGGAATCCTCTACAAACTGAGGATCTGGCTACCTTACCTCTAAATGCCGGAACACAACAATTTTAGAATTGTTATTATGGCGACAGAATTAGGTAAGATTGTGGTAGCTAGGCGGACTTAAATAAAGTCCTACCACCAACCAAACCAAGCACAATATATTTTACTCCCCCTGGGGATCGAACCCGGGACCTCTTGGATCTGAAATCGGTGGAACCACTACCACAGAGGCGGTTTAAACTCAACTAAAACGTTTGTATACTGATATTTTCTGCGTGCATGTAAAACTACATGTTAATGCAATGTTCCTAAAGATATCACGCTTCACTGCATAATTTCGGTTCATGAACACGCCAGCTCTCCTACTAAGCAGATAATTATGTTCTAACAGAAGTTTTAATCCGACTGGTGGTGGCGTACTCTAGAACATGCTTGCGCCTAACTAGAACAGTGAACGGCTAAAGTCGTCTCTATTAAGACCAAACTTTCACATGAAAGGAACTTTACAGAAATGAAAAATTAGGTCATCTGTGTCGAAGCAGAGATCTTTATTCTCCAAGTTTGAACTTTTATCGAGTTTTACTGTAAAGTTATTTTGTTTGATCCTGTTTGAATGTTCCATTGACTCTTGATGAAAAACGGTATATTCTTATGGAACTTTATGCTTTATAATATTGTATTTGTGAAATGGTATCTTAGTGTTTTGTTTAGTTCAATGCGTAGCTATTCAGCGTGGCAATGTAGCCAGTGTCTTAGGCTTGCTTCCGTCTGGTACTAGTCTGGAACAGTTGTAAAGATAACCCGACTGCTTGTCAAAAGGTTAGTTTAATTGTATAAATTGTATGAACAAATAATGGGATCATGCCTCACGAAATTCATACACCTCTTTTTCGTCCTTCCTATACCATAATATTATCATTTCACACTCATATTCAACACTTTCTCGATATAAAATGATGATGATGCTTCAAATAAGTACAAGACATTGCACTTTGCTCCACATCATTACAGGTTAACTTTTTACAGGTGCATGCATCTTACATTTTTGCATGAAAACTTTTCATTTTTCATCTCATTGAAAAGATAAATAAATCAACTGTTCACGATATTTAAACCCAGCGCTATCTAGCCCCAAACGAAGTATTGCTTGGATTATGGGAACTAGATCACGGATTAAGATTGATCCGTCGTCGCCGTGATTTTAAAGTTCTCTTTCTCTTCTATAACATTCTAAGCCATTCTCTCTATTCATCATATCTGCGTGATCGTTTTGATTTCCTTGTCCTCCGTGGTAAACCATGCAGAACAGTAAAATCCCTTCGACTCTCTACTCCTCGTCACTTCTCAAGTCGCTATCGGAGCTCCTTCACTTGTTTTTCCGTGAAATATGGAACTCTCTTCCTCCTGATATCCGCGCTAGTCCCTCGCAAAGGTAAGGATATGGATGTAAGTGTCTGAATTAATAAACGTATTTAATTTAATTTAAAGAGTATCTTTCTTTATAAATTACAAATGTTAGTTATGTAGGTATTTATCTATTAAATATTATAAACATATCTTTCTATAGTTATTTGTATGACGGAGATTTAGTGTGACGCTATCGCCACTGACGTCACGTCTATTATTTTACTGACCACTTACTCCCAGTGGCATCCAACCTTCAGTCTGGCAGCAAATCAGTAGAACATAAGTTGATTGCGAGCCCATTCATTGTCCAAACGGGCAGAGGGACAACATTGTTATTGCAGGTGTTTACAGTCCGACGGCTCGAGCAATAATTTTATTTAAATAGA
This sequence comes from Venusia cambrica, assembly GCA_951394065.1. Classification (NCBI taxonomy): domain Eukaryota; kingdom Metazoa; phylum Arthropoda; class Insecta; order Lepidoptera; family Geometridae; genus Venusia; species Venusia cambrica. The sequence goes on from OX596056.1 coordinate 2,014,198, forward strand.
AAAAACATTATTACAGGTATTTTAATGTCCCGAGTTTTTTTTAAGGGTAATACGCTGGCCTGGTTCTAAACCGGGAGGGCAACAGCTTTGCGCGGACCTGGCTGGCGCTGAAGGCGCGAGCCCAGCAATTGTTTTTTGAGGCAACACTAGTTAAACAACGCAAGGGCACCACTTAGGTACGGACCTCGGTATGGGCTGTTGACATTTGGTGGGGGAGGATGGAATGGCTGAAGGCTATACCGAGGGTAACGTTTTGAGGCAGGAAGGTTCATCGACTCCGCCGGTGGTGTCGGTGTATCTGTAAATGTCCCGAGCTCGTTCGTCATCAAATATTTATAGCAGAGTTTGGTGCTGGCAAAATTATGCACAGTATGTAAAATCACTTTGTAGCATTTACATTTTTTTCACTACAGTTAGGTGGTTGATTAATTCATTTGAAGGTATCGATTAAGCCTAGAGATTCACTTTAGTTTAACCTTAACTGCAGCTTGACTTTAACCGCCTCTGTGGGCTAGTGGTTCAACCCACCGATTTGAGATCCAGAGGCCCCGAGTTCAATCCCCAGGGGGAGCAATATTGTGCTTGGCTTGGTTGGTGGTAGGATTTTGTTTAAGTCCGCCTGGCTAGCTACCACCATCTTACTTAATTCTGTCGCCATAATAACAAAGAGGTAAGATAGCCAGTTCCTCAGTTTGTTGAGGATTCCGGGTGAAGTGCGCCTCCACCTTCGGCCTTTTCTTAACTTGTTACAAGGTGATATCTCACCTTGCCAAACGCTTCACCGTCGTACAATAAAAAAAAACCCTAATTTAACTTGAACAGTAGTTTATTTTGATCAGTTAAACTTTAATTGTAATTTAGCTTCGACTAACTCTAACTTTAGTTTAACTTTTACTGAAGGTTTACTTTAACTGAGGTTTAACTTTAACCGAAGTAAACTTTAACTGTAGTAAACTTTAACTGTGGATTAACTTTATCTTTGGTTTTACCAGTGATTTTACATTAACTATAGTTTAACTTAACCGTCGTTTAACTTTAACTCTGCATTAACTTTATCTAAAACTTTCCGAAGGCGAACTTTTAAAAGGCATAATTAGTTAAGTTAAAGAGTATTTATTTGACTATGAATATTGCATTTTGTGGCAAACTAATGGCTTTACGCCTCGATGTATATGATTTTAAACAATTAAATTAATTAAATTTCAAAACTTGCGTGAGTGATACTATACATTTTAAAACACGGGCTTTACTCACGTATACGATTATGTTGATATAGGAACCAAAGGTTTTAAAATGTATCGCTTATATTCAGTTTACTGTACTGTCATTGTGTACGTGTATTAATGTTATTTATTAGTATGTATCTATTTGTTATGCTGTAATTACTTGTCTGTCCGTATCTTTTGTATTTTGTTTGTTTAAAATTTCTATTATTTGCACATACGCACTATTATTAAAAATATTCATTTTCTCATAAGGTTTTCTGGAAGAGAACTCTTTTCAGGGTTAAGCTCGTCTTTGCCATGCTCATGAATTTTCAAATAATGTTTATTTTATTATAAATATTATAGTATTTTGTGTGTGCGAGAATAACGAAGAATTTGCTATAAACTTTTTTATGTATATTTAATTATAGTACCTCCAATTTAACACCCATACACAGAACAAACGTCATCTTACAAATGTTTGTCCCAGGTTTGATTGAACCGCAACCTAAAGCGCAGAAGGTAGACCAACTGATCTGTGAGGTCTTATTAGAACCAACTTAGCCCTTGGATCTCGTAAAAGTCGACTAATGGATTTCCCCAATGGCGGCAAAACCAGTTGGAGTTAGAGGGGGCTCTATCCAACAGAGGACATTCAAATAGAATGAAACGGTGGCCAGTTACCGGCTGAATGTTTAGTCATTTAATAATATACCTTTTGGATATTTTTTGGGCTGCCACAATGTGGAATTCCAAACAGTTACAACATAAGTTATAAGGTTTATACAGTAATAAAAATCTTATTATTTTCAAGCGGAACAAAGGAACTAATTGCTATCCTTCTGTTCCCTGAAGTTGTTATCTTATAACTTTTTACGAGTTTGCATGCTAGTGGCGAGATTAGACTTGACCTACTTTACCCGATGGTAAGCCGAGTAAGGTTATGAAATACACAGAATACTATGTCGTAAATTAGATCAACTAGTTAGCAAATCCACTGGATATTTATGCGTGATATGTGTTTTAATACATTGTAGCTTTCAAAACACAACGGAAACTCAACAATGTGCAATATTAAACTCATATTCTACTGAAAATTGCTCGTAAAATTCAGTCGTTTAGAAATTACTGATAGGAAATATTAGTATAGAATTTAAAAAAATATTTTGTTAATAATTACTTTTTTTCTTGTATGAAGTGTCAAAATAGCTGTTTTGTAGCTACAATTTACCAAAAACTGTATAACGCATACTTAAAGGAACGAACGAGGAACAAATATATTAATTACAATCTTCTATCATAATAAATTTACAAGTCAAGCGTGTAAAATTGTAGAAAATCCAACCTTCCAGTCAGCATAGTATCTCTACCGTAATAGGTAGACAGTTAAAATTGTGTGTGGCTATACATAGAGCCGCTATAGCATCAAATCATAAAATATAATTCAATTGTAATGGTATGGAGATACAAGAAACGACATTTTTTTGTCTAGAAATGTGGGTTGGAACTGTTTATAACCTAAAAATACGCAAAGCTCTCAGCACTTAGATAATATCTGAAGTTCTGTAAGTTCTGCGTATTTTTATGGCAGCTGTATTTTCAAAAGGTTAAAAAAGTAGCGGAAAAACCTTTAGCTTACACGTTTGAAAGCTTACATTTGATTTTACACGGATCTTAATTGCACATGCAAAGCACATGAACGCTTACTCTTTGCTCTTTAAAATATTACTCTTACATTTTTAATTACATTTATTCAAGGAGAGTGCAACCCTATTCAAAGAAAACTTTCATAATATCCTACGTATTTACAGCAAAATGTTTTATTATTGATAAATGAAAATAATAATTATTATAATTGACAATTTTTAACCTATCAACGGCTCTTCGGGTGTGTATATTTTATGTTTTAATGTTATATTAACTGATTGTTTTTTTTGTTTGAATGTAGGGGCAGAACAATAGCAATGCAATGTTATTTTACGAAAGGGGCTCTTGGTTGAGTCGAAGCGAAATAATGAGGCGACGCGTGAATTTACTGTGAAACGTAGTCCGAGTTGTAGGAATAGTTGGAAGCCAGGGATGGATTAGGATGTAAATTGGTTTAAAGAGCTTATTTAGATTAAAAAAAACTTCTAAAGTAGTAGTTACTAAAGTGGAAGCTTGTCTGGCTAGCCATTTTATCTAAGTCTGTCATCAACATCAATTCTTAATTATTATTGTTGTGTTCCGGTATTTAGAGGTAAGATAACCAGTTCCTCAGACTGTTGAAGATGCTGGGTTAAGTGTGCTTTCACATTTAGCCTTATCATAACATGAAACCAGGGTATATTAAGGCCAAGTGCTTCCCCGTCGTACAATAACACATGTTCGCTTAAGACACAATTGAAGAAAATGTATCTTATTGGCTAGTATATATAGGAAGCTAGAAAAAACGATCTCAATATAACCGGCCAATTGCGGATATGCACACCGAAGGTTTCGACCCACGTCTTAAAGGCCTGTTTTAATCACGTTGTATGCTCCTTTATTTTTGTACGTAATATTCGTTTAATTAATTGTTATTATAGCGGCAGTAGCAGTACACACTCTGAAAATTTCACAACAGTTTACCTATTACGGTTCATGAGATACAACCCGCTGACAAACAAGCAGATGGACGGAAAGCCGAGGATTGTAATAAAGTCCAATTGGCACCCATTGGGTACAGAAAAAAATAATTGAAAACCGTAAATTCCAAAAATATTCACATGCCTTGGAATGCATCAAAATTTAATGATAAAATACAAAAAACTTGGGTGTCACAAGATTTTTTTAAATTGTTTTTTTAATTATACATAAAAAAATCATAAACAGTATGTACTAGATCATCGACACAACGCGATACAGTCCCTAACTAAACATTGGAGAGCAATTACACAAGTCAAACAGCCCCCTTCTTCCGTATGACCAACCGTGTCTACGATATCTGCATGGAAAAATCGTATTGACATATCGTAACGCGGGCGCGTTAAAACACGATTTGTCATAGAAAGAAAGAAAGAAAGAAAGAAAGAAAATCATTTAATTGGCACAGGCACAAAACAAAGCACAGACACAGGCGACAGAAAAAAAAAACTAAACACTACAACTAAGTATCAAATATAACTAAAACTAACAAGTACAAAATAAAATAACAAACCTATAACCACATCCACTAACACATGTGTCATTTATAGTCTGTGCTAGGTGAAGCACTTATGTCAAATGGTACCATCTCAGCTATGTGCTGCTCCACTAAGAATGTGAAACAGCGCTGGTTTTCAGACGGAACCAATTGGAATGATTCCACGGTACAAAACATAAACAAACAAACAAAATGTCTTTATATTAACAATAAAATTTAGTAAAAAGGAAACAACTTTCCACTGTCTGAGTCAGTGATAGGTATTTAACACACAAAAACATTCATAATGAGTAAATATTAAAAGTTGCAACAATTTTAATATACATGAGAAAATCTTAACAAAAATAGCTGGTAAGGTGGTATGAAGAATAAATATAGGTAAATAAATAAATGAATAATAAATTATTGTAATATCAACATAAAATACTCTTGTAATAATCCAAAAATAATTCCGATTTCACCCGAATTTTTGTTTATACACTTTTGCAACACTGATACTACATATGCTCAGTGCCGATCAATTCCCTTGGACCTATTTGGAAAAGGGGTTCACGTCGGTTCATACAGTATAAGGGTGCAGATCTTCACTTATGCCGTCATGCCATTAGTGTATTTGTTTATGTAAGTGTGCACCCTTCACACTAACGAATACAAGGCAGCTAAACAGCACAAAATCCAGTAACAGAAAAAATACAGTCACCAAACTGATCTTGTTAGGATTCAGTCAGTTCAAGAACCAATATAGACAATTTAGCCTTTATAACAATAACATTGTTATATTAAGTTCACTGTCATTATAATTTGTTATATTCTCTCTCTCTCTCTCTTTCCGGCTGCTGTTAGTAAAAAGGGGTCAACCTCGTAATGAGAGGCATTTCAATAGTTGTCTCAAAAGTCCCATTATAACTTGTGTCTGCGTCGTAAGTTATTTAAGTTCAAAGGTCACAAAAATTGGCTTTTAGCGGTTATCTAGGTTTCTATAGCTTCGATAAACATTTGTCTAAAAGCTACAGAGCATGCAATTTACTACTTAAGGCGCAAATATAGTTGTCTCGACAGAGATTACCTATTTGAGCCTTTTGGGGTCGAGACCTTGGGTCCGTGGGGAGCCCTACGGGTTTTCAAAAATCTTGCGGGGCTTTTGATTGAGGCGACACGTGACCTAAGGGCCGGCATTTATTTAGGCCAGCGAATTAGCATAGCTATTCAGCGTGGCAATGCAGCCAGTGTCTCGGGAACGCTTCCATCTGGTAATGGTCTGAAACTGGAGTTACTTATAGGCCGTTGTAATGGTCCTTATATAATCTGACGGATTCCTTTGTACATAGTTCAATTATACATTTTATTGCATAAATATTTATATTTACTACTGATATAAATAGCGACAAATTTTGTGCCAAACACACTTTTTTCATGTGCTCTGCTGAATTTGAGATAGAGGACGGAGAGCGCGCAGCACTCAGCCATACATACTGTAAAGCAAGGTCTACGTGCATCTAGAAATGTTCTATCTCAAAAACGGTTGGGCGTGTGAAAACATGTTTAGAACTAATATTTCGTAAATTGTAAACATACTTTACAATTTTTATGTTTACATGATTTTATCTATTACAGAAATCTAGATAATCGCAAAAAAACTATTTTTATGTGACTTTTGTGACAAATTTTAGAATACCAAAAGGCAGGTTGTATACAAATTTTCATCTTATATATCATTCCTAGGTGACACTCTTAATATCTTGCATTATTTCACTTTCATAATCGCACAATATCCTAAGAGCCATCTCAAAAACAAACTCACTCAAACTTACATAGCATTAGCCTGACCTAACCAACTTTTCGATTTTTAGATTTTTCACAATATTCCAAAGAAACGAGCGATACAAATGAGCTATAAACGATATGTGGATGTGGGTTCAAATCCGTTCGTTGCACCAATGGACTATTAACATATTAAGACACATGAACGTGATTGCAGGTCACATCGTGCGGAAATCGGCATGGCTAAAGGACCAGGTTTGTATCACTGGCCTAGTATTCCGCTGAGCGGCGATGGGCGACCTGTCACGTATTGAATGCTACCTAGGTCCTTCCAAATCGTGAGCATATGCCGATCGTAAGATTGGACTTTGACTCTTCCTTAGTGTTCTTCAAACGATGCACGTTGTAAGCAGAAATTCAAAGGCGAAACTTCGAAGGGAAAAAGCGAAACTTCTGAGGGGAAAAAGTCGTGCGTGTATTTTTTTTTATAAGCAAGTTCATCCCTGTGCAGGTCTGCTTTTTGTGCTCACTCGTCCATGATTTTCGAGTTGAGCAGAAAATGTTATGATACCGTCGTCACTTCCACGTTAAGTGGAATGAAAGCGCATGGAATTCATTTTTCACACACAAACGTATTGCCACGTCAAAAAAAAAGGTTATATTGTGTAGAAACAGTTAATATTAAAATCGAGACCGATGAAGTTAGCGCTAATATAGTATACTATTAATAACACTAAGTTACAGGTCCAGGGTTTTATAGCTATTTTCTAAATATAGCAGCTACAATATATACAATAATATATAATTTATATTTCGGGCAATTCATAGAATTTTTCTAATGTGTAGAAGGTGTTGTCTATAAGCCACTTACGTAATATAGATTTAAAGCTCGTGATAGAATTTGCATTATTATGTATTATATAAGCTCTAATAATGAGTATAATTAATCTAAAATGTAATACATATTCGTATATACATTTTTTTATATTGTACGACTGGGAAGCGCTTGGCCTTCATCTCACCTAGTTAAATGTTAAGATAAGGCCGAAGGTGGAGGCGCACTTCACCCGGAATTCTCAACAAACTGAGGAACTGGCTATCTTACCTACCTGTAAATGCCAGAACACAACAATTTTAGAATTGCAATGGATGTGTATTTTTTTGTACGACAGGGAGTTCCTTGGCCTTCATCACACCTGATTATCAAGTTATGATAAAGCTGAAGGTGAAACGCACTTCACCCGGAATCCTCAACAAACTGAGGAACCGGCTATATTCACTCTAAATGCCGGAACAATTTCAAGACAAACAATATGCAAACAAAACAACTCGATAAAAGTTTTCCTTAGTTTTATCAATAACAAATCAAGTGATTACAATAATATTGCTGAAACAGGCATCTTCCCAATCCAAGTAATTTGCTATCCAAACACATCAGTCATAAAAGTTGAATAAACATTGAAATACTGCCAATAAAGGATACACAATCATCTTCAAAACGGTTAACAATATCAATAATGTATAAACCCATATGACTCTACCAACACAAATATGAATACACAAGTGAATGTCCGTGGCTTTGTTCCCATTATCCCACGGGATACATTTATTTTTCAGATACTTGCATAAGCAAATCTCAGGTCTACGAGCGAACCTAACCAGCAGCCCCCTCAGCACGGGGAGGGGATAAATTTTTTATCCCCTCTTTTATCCACCAACGGGAGACAAAATGCTCTCAGAGGTGGATAAAAACAGAGGACAAAAATTTTATCCCGTCCCCGTGCTGAGGGGGCAGAAGGTGCTATTAACTCTCTTTTTGAAGACCATAGGGTCGTATCACAGCGGAAATACAGGCGCTGTATGCTAATTCCACGTTTTTGCAGTGCGCATAAGAAAGTCTTTTTGAAAGCGCTTCGTCTTAGTAGATTAGTGCACCCCTACTCTAATAGAGGAAGCTACGCAGAAAGTTTTAGGCAAGACATATACCAGGATCACTGAACTGTACGTTGATGTCATTCAGTCACAGCTAAAAGACGATTTTATATATTTAGGTAAATAAACTGTTGCAGGAATATATATATTTTTTTTTTTTTATTTACGATGGGTCGGCTCTTGACCACGAAACTTACACAGGTAAGAATGAGATCTACGATGGAGCGAGCCTACCCAGAAAGTGCCTATTAACTCTCTTCTTGAAGACATTAGGGTCGTAGCACAGCGGAAAAACAGACGCTGGGAGCTTATTCCAAGTTCTTGCAGTGCGCACAATAAAAGATTCTTGAAAGCGTTTAGTTCTTATGCGTGGGATATCAACCAGGTGAGGATGATAATAGGCTGTGCGTCTGAAATTTCTGTTGAAAAACGGCGAAGGCGGTATAAGGTCGTGAAGCTCCTGAGCACACTCACCGAAGTACAATCTGTAAAACACTGACAAACACGCAACCTTGCGATGATGGCTCAGGCTGTCGAGCCTTGCTTTGGCAAGGTACTCTTTACCTATGAGCCTCTTGGCTCTGCGCTCCACCGAGTCAAGTGCGGCAAGTTGATATTTGGCTGAACCATCCCAAAGGTGGCTGCAATATTCCATACAGGATCGAACTTGAGCTTTATATAAAGTCAAAAGTTGATCAGGTGTGAAATATCGCTTGACTTTATTTAGGATGCCCAGCTTTTTGGCCGCAATTTGCGCTTTAGACTCGATGGAGGTGCCAAAGTTGAGGCTAGCCGTCAACTCCATGCCAAGGAGGACAAGGCTGTCAGTTATTTTAACAAAAGTACCTTGAAAGGTAGGAGTCAGGTCAAATTGACGCTTTTTCGCCGAAAAGAGACATGCCTGAGTTTTGGAGGCATTGAAACAGACCCTATTAGCGTCTCCCCATTGGGAAACAAGACTTAGAGTCTGATTCGTCCGCTCAATCATGGCCTCTCTCAGAGAACACACCTCCAGATTGGTAGAACGTGCACTAGATATGTATCTCTCTGTAACAGTACTGTCATCTGCATACCCAAAAATGCCTAGCTGGAGCAAGTCATTAATGTGCAGCAGGAAAAGAGTTGCAGAGAGAACAGACCCTTGAGGAACACCGGCGTTGATGGCAATATAGTCCGAGGAGCAGCCATCAATTACCACTCTGATGGACCGTTCACTCAAAAAGTCGGATATCCAGGCACAGAATTCAGGAGGTAAACCGTACGCAGGAAGTTTATTCAGCAGGCTAGCGTGCCAGACCCGGTCAAATGCCTTTGAGACGTCAAGAGAAACAGCAATTGCTTCTCCATGTTTCTCAATGGCTTCTCCCCACAAGTGCGTGACGTACACAAGAAGGTCGCCAGTGGACCTTCCTCGGCGAAAGCCATATTGATGGTCACTGAGCAGGTCATTAGCTTCAAGGTTCAATATTGCGCAATAATGTGACATCTCGAACGATTCGCTAGCGAATAAATCAACGATCCCGCTACAAATAGCTTGTGTAGGTTATTCAAGTCACTGTGGCAGTGCAGTGTGACAGAATTTCAGCAGTAAATCGCAAGGGACTAGGGTATGATCGATTTACAATTAGCCGGAACTTAAAAATGTTGTCCGGATAATTATTCCATCAAAATATACTCACAAACCGCCTTTTATTTATTTTATTTAATTTATTAAAAAACAACAACTAGTTTATCTTAGATATATTACAGTAATAATAGCAGAAAGTTAATTACAGATTTTCACGTATAGTGAAAATATAACTAACAACAATGTGAGCATGAGTAATAATAATAATAATAAATAAATAAATATTACAGGACGTTAATTTACACAAAACACAGTAATTAACACAGCGCCATCTAGCCCCAAACTAAGCGTAGCTTGTAATATGGGAACTAGATTACGGATAGAATACTTGAATACTTTTGTAAATACATACGTACTATATTATACCACACCCAAACACAGAACAAACATTTACATTCATCACACAAATGTTTGTCCTGGGTGGGAATCGAACCCACAACCTACAGCGCAGAAGGCAGAGTTACTACCAACTGAGCTATGAGGCCTGTTAAAAAGTAGGTACACAAAAACTCACTTGACAATGACATGGAATTATGTACATGACAAAATGAATGCACAATGACATGGAATGATATATTCTTTTTACAGTCTGAAAATGAACTAACATTATTAAATATCATTGCACACATCTAACTTAATAACACGGGGACGTTTCCTTAATCCGTATAGGCTTTGGTTAAGTAAATTTTATTTCATAAAGGCGATAAAATGTTCACTCACACATATAAACAATTATGACTAATGAATGATATTTGGCAGATGAATCACAGACTTACATCTATATCCAAAAAATATACCCAGCCTTATCTACTGAATATTAATAGCGGATTAGTTTCAAAATGAAAGAGGACAATAAACGATTATCATATAAGAAACAAGATTTTTTGCCTAGTTATGTGCGTTGCAGTTTGCAGGCTTGATACTAGATTTTACGAGTAAATGTACACACATCACAAAGATGTGCTCGAACCGGGATTTGAACTTAGGACACACTCACACCCTACCACTACCACGTAGGTAGTTTAGGTACTGAACAAAGAGCTTTGCAGGTTGTATCATTCAGCATTTAACAGAGTCATGTTTATAGTCTTCAAAAGAGAGAGATAAGGTTCCGAGTCATCATGTATTATCACGAACATTATAAACGGTATAACGAGTTTTTTTTTACTGTACACTCGTCGTTAGTGCTTTGCTTTCATCTCACCTCAAGTTGAGATAAGGCAGAAGGTGGAGGTGGACTTCACCCGGAATACTCAATAAACTGAGGAAATGACTATCTCACCTCTATCAAAAATTGTTATTATGGAGACAGAATTAGGGAATTTTAATAATTTTTATTGTAATATTTTTTTCCTTTATCCGGCTATTTTGGTGGACGACACAACTCGGAGACGAGCGCTATCTGCACTGACATATTTGGCAAGAGCACCGGACCCCCAGCCAACTGTGACAATACTTCGCCGAACGCCACTTATCTGATCGGCCGGCTTTAGATTAATATGAAATAACGTTACGACTTTTTTATTTTTTTACTGTGCTCTTGCCAAATGTGGCCTATCGTTACTCCAAGCCCCTTTCTAAATAAAACATTGTTTATTTTTAAAAATAAACCAGTTGTCTACACTGGTATTAATAATAAACCACTTCCTCCCTCTTGATTTTTAAGCCAATCAAAGATGAGCTCTACAATGGAGCGAGCATTTCCAAAGAGCAATAGCAAACAAGCAAAGTCAAAGTAAATTTTTTTTATTCATTAAAATTTTTAGGATAATTTTGAAACGTCAAATCTACCGCCTGTTCGGAATCGCGACCAGCACACAAGGAGAAAAGCAAGAAACTCGGGTTGGTTAATTTTTTGATGATCCATTCAACATTTAGATATACAGTTTTAAATTATATTCGAAGTAGATACATCATAAATCTAAATACTTATTACTCTCTTAAAACATTTGTTATTACCTATCTACCAAATGGGCAGTTTGTTAACATTGAGAAATCACCATTTAGCTGTCAACTGGTATAGTAACATCGGGCCACGCGTTCTTATCGTCAATATCGATAGACTAATTTTGTAGTAGGCACTTTTAACTAAATTATTCTTTATATACAATTTGAATTTACGAGCAGAGAGTTTGGTAGTGCTTTGAGGAAGCTTATTAAATAATCTCACACAGTTTCCTAAGAATGAATGATTTACTTTTCCTAAGAGGTATATCAAGATTATTTTTATTTATAGTATTAACACTGTGTACTTCTTTTACTAAACTCATGTTTCTGTGAGCGTGCATTAGATTTTCATACATCTATTGGGAGCTGATTGTAAGAATACCAATCTCTTTAAAACGTTCCCTGAGAGAGTCACGAGTTTTCATTTTATAAATTGCCCGTACATCTCTCTTCAGCAAAATAAATTTCAATATCAGCTGGACTTCCTAATAAAAATATGCCATAAGACATAGTACTGTGAAAGTAACTAAAATAAACTGACTTCGCCGTAGCTTTATCAGTCAGATGCCTTATTGTACGTACAGCGTATGCAGCCGAGCTTAATCTGCTAGCTAATGACTCAATATGAATACCCCATTGCAACTTTGCATCAATATTTAAACTTGAGAAAGTAGTTGCTTCAATAAAGTTTTTTTTTATTGTACGTTGGGAAAGCGTTTCACCTTCACCTCACCTGGTTACAAGTTGAGATAAGGCCGAAGGTGGAGGCACACTACACCCGGAATCCACAACTAACTGAGGAACTGGCTATCTTACCTCTAAATGCCGGAACACAATTTTAAAATTGTTGTTATGGTGTCAGAATTAGGTAAGATGGTGGTTGCTTGCCAGGCGGAAACAAACTAGGTCCTACCACCAACCAAACCTAGCACAATGTTTTTTTTTTTTTATTGTACGACGGGTAAGCACTTGGCCTTCATTTCACCTGGTAACAAGTTGAGATAAGGCTGAAGGTGTTTGGTGTACTCCCCATGGGGATCGAACCCGGGACATCTGGATCTGAATTCGGTGGATTGAACCACTAGACCAAGAGTGCATCACGGAACACAGTAATGCTGCTTGGTGGCTGAAATAGGTATGGTGGTAGCCCTTACACAAAAGGCTCTTCTTCTCTTGAAACTTGAAACAGGAAGAAAGTCGCTAACCAGGCGGAACTTTACGGGTCCTACCACCATTGTTGTTATCATTCAGACCGAAAGATTCGTAACCGAAAGCAAAAGCTTGCGATTCTGTTGTCCGGGGCGAACCGTACGGGTATAGAGCTTAACTACCCCAAAATGTACACTTAAGAGTAGTAGAAGCCCCTAGTGAAAGGGTTCGTCCGGAGAATTACTACCACCATACTTATTTCAGCCGCCAAGCAGTATTGCTGTGTTTCGGTTTGAAGGGTATGGTTGCCGGTGGAATAACGGGTACGTGAGGCTTAACACCAATATGCCTCAAGTTGACGGGCGCAATGAAGTGCCGTGTAGACCATGTTCTTTGTGAATGTGACCTATGCAGTAAGGCTTTGTCATAGGTAAGAGTACACTTAACACCAGGTGCGGTACTTGCTTGTCCCGTCTCCTAGTAGTATAAAAAGTAACACTACATACTTAATAATATTAACATAAGTGTGCGTGTATGTGTGAATTGTTGTTATTCCTTCACACTTAAACGGCTGAACGGATTTGTCTGAAATTTGGAAGATATTTTTTTATTGTACGACGGAGATGTGCTTGGCCTTCATATTACCTGATTTTTCCAGTTATCATAAGGCCGAAGGTGGAAGCGCACATCACCCGGAATCCTGAAAAGGCTTACCTCTAAATGCCGGAACACATCAATTTAAGAATTGTTGTTATGGCGACAGAATTAGGTAAGAAAAGGACAAAGATGTATTATATCCTGGATTGTTTTTATCCCATGAATCAGTTCCTGTGTGATAGAAATGGGATCGAAATGACCAAAAATTTAAATTTGTTAGTCACTCAATTACTGGTTAACGAATTTGGATGACATTTGGTATGACTAATAACATACAATAACAAATATTTATCCCAAAAATCAGTTTCTGTGAGGTGGGAATGAGACGTCAAAATAGCAAATCGGATACAAACTGATTTGTCCTTAGTTGCTTCTTAACGAAAAAGCTTCATTACAATTTTCAGCTGAAATTTTGCATAGATATTTGATATCTGGACATCGGGATATCTGGATATCTGGACTTGTATATGTGTACCACGCGGGTAAAGCCGCGAGCTGAAGCTAGTCTTAAAAGAATTGTTGTATCATATGAGCAGCAATGAAATAAAATTATATCAAAGGTTACCTATTGCGGTAATACTCTTAGTGTTTTTTTTTTAAAGTAAACAAAAATAAGTATAGGTATGGTAACTAAAAAAAGGTATTTTTAATGATCTGCCCACAACAACAAGTACTATACTTGTTTGTGAACCCTCACTACTTGATACGGTTGTTAAAATACGTCTCGTGTAAAGTAAAATAAAAATCTTCTCTCACAATCCTATTTCTTAAGTTTTTCAATTCAACGAAAGTCTTGTACCGATGTTTGTTTTCTAGCAATCGTAGAAACTTTATGAAAAAAATTCTATCGGAGTTCAAAGACAATGCAAATTGAGTTATGTCTACACTATTTTCGCGGCGCGACATCTGTATTCATAGTCTATCAGCGTAAGCCACGTAGCGGTCAAATGTATAAATGGAAATGAGAAGATGTATCATCGCATAAAGACCGCATCCATATTCATAAACGATTCCAGAACGCTCCTGACAGACCCCTCAGTCTCATAATCTTGACTAAAGACTGGTATTCAGTTTGTGGTTTGTGATTAACTACGATCCGAGTTTAAAGACCCCATGCTTGCCGCCATTTTATCCTCCTACGACACAAGAGAGATAGTGACATCTGACTGACTGACTGAAAACCAAACCAGATGTCCTAGAGATTTGAACGCTTGTCTGAAATTTTCGGGGCAGTTTCTCTTCATTGTGTAATTTTAGTTTTTTTTTTCAAACGAGTGTGTCTACTAGCTTAGTCTTTTTAAGCTTATGTTTATTGACCCTAAGTATATAAATTAGGTTGTTCGAAATAAAATATTTATTTTATATAAATCCGTTTGGGGCTAGATGGTGCTGTGTGATATTAATGTCCTGTACCTATAAAATATATTTTATTTATTTATTTATACTGAAATGTTGACTGCCATAGTAAGTTTGCGTTTGAGTGTTTGAGGCCAAGCGCTTCCCCGCCGTCCAATAAAAAATAAAAAAAGTTTTGCATTTGTGAACAGGGTGTCTACGGATAAAGGACTGTAGATGGATCAATGAACGAGTAATGTAAGCAAATGGTGCAATAAGAGTGTCCAATGACGAGGGAAATGGGAAGAACACCGATTCGCTTTTGTATTATTAAAAATATGGAAAATCTTACGAAGATTTTCTTAATATTAAATAATAATTAATAAGAAGATTTGAACAAAATGTGTCGTGTTTTTATACTGAGATATTTTTTGTATCAAAAACGATGACCATTACCAGTCTCTATGTAAACTGACCTTAGCTCATGGATGTCGTAAAAGCCGACCAAGGGATCTCACCAGAAGAAGTGCAGCAGCTTCCTCTTGTGTGTTATTTACCTTTACTGTGATCACCAATTCACCAGCCAAGCCAAGATTATGGCAACCCTCCAGCTTTAAAGAAGGCTCTTTCAGCAGTGGACACTAATGGGCTGTTAAATTACAATTTAAAATTAATAATGTCATATTACATAGATACCAATAAATTAAAATAAAAACAGTGTGTAGTAACTTTTTTAAATATTTAAAAGTGATTTTCTTGTTTTAAATGATTATTTAGGTACATTAATAAAACTATCTTGTAACTGAGAACTCCAACCAGGGGCACTAAAGACTTGTGATATTTAGGGGTGCACAAGGAAGGATCTCGGTAAATTCCCGCGGGATGATGGGACCGAAGACCTGAGTGTTTCAGTAGCTATTTCCAAAAGCATAAAGCAACTAATCATTGTTGTTTCTCCACAACAAACATAAAAGACGGAGTAATGATTTAATAAACGCATAATTGTTTTACTTGAAGGGTTCTCAAGTTGTAGATATAATGATTACGACGCAAACTTCCGAAGATAAACATAAACATAACGAGGTCTACTGAGGACCGACGTCTCGTTGTCGCGAAGACTCTAGTTCGTAACTTGGATAATAGCTTCACTTTTAATGTAAGGGAAACGCATGGGACACAAGCAATAATGTGATCTAAAATCAGGCATTGTCAGTTCAAATTTCCTTGAGTTTACAAATAATGGGTTAGCTTTTTTTTTTATTGTACGACGGGGAAGCTCGTGGCCTTCATCTTAACTGGTTAGAAGTTGAGATACGGTCGAAGGTGGAGGCGCACTTCACCCGGAATCCTCAACAAACTGAGGAAATGACTATCTTACAACTAAATGCCGGAACACCACAATTTTTAGAATTGTTGTTACGGTTACAGAATTAGGTAAGATGGTGGTAGCTAGTGGTGGACTTAAACAAAGTCCTACCACCAACCAAACCAAGCACAATATTGTACTCCCCTGGGGTTCGAACCCGGGACCTCTAGATCTATGGTCTTATGATCATGAGGCATGTCTAGGTTAGGGCAATAAATATTTTACACCAAAAACATATTAGACAAGTTGCCGATTTAAAAACTAAAGTTAACAGTACATTGGGCGGTCTTATCGCTTAAAAGCGCCAAGAAAACCTTAGGAGGGATCAAGGATGAGGTCAGTCATGTGGCTAGCTTTTCCAAAAGGCACCTATCCCGCGCACCGAGGGCACATGTGAAACCGTAGGTACCTACCTACGGCAGAGGTCACAAGCCAAGTGGACATTTACAGGTTCCAGGTTTCCAGTGTTGTCATCATTCAGCGCCCAGGGTAGGCCACTAGGAGGCTTTCATACCAAAACTCCACGATCGGCACCATTTTGTGGTTACCAAACCCTTTGTACCCGAAAATCAGAACTAACACAAGAGGGCAGAGTGATAAATGAAATTGCAAATAACTCGAAAGTCAAGTAAGTCGCAACTTGAGTGCTTTTCTCACTGTTTTAATAAACAAAATAAACGGGCAAACTTTTCATCGCCGCTACTGTTTGCTGTTTGCTTGGCCTCGATTTTGGAAAATAAGACTTGTGCTTCTGAATTTCATGTCTTTGACTCATGTGTATCTGAATGTCAACATCTTATCTCATCTTTGATGCTGAATATTTTAATTACGATGAGTACTTTTATCACTCCATCACATAAAGGTTCGGTCAATAGGTTAGGTTGCCTACGACCGCTATTGTTTAGCTTAACATTAGTTCATTCAAATTTTAAATGATTATGTACTGGTTTTTAACCTCATCTTGTTTTTCCATCCAAATACAAGACATGTAGGTACATACTTAGATATGCCTTTCAAATGTAAAGCTAAACTAAAGCTTACATAAATTGTTTATTATTATTTTCCTTAAATGAATAACTAATTAAATCTCCTTTACGTTCCGTAATTCGTATATATTAAGTATGCAACAAGCTTTAGAAAAGCGTATATATATTAGCTTTGTAAATGTGTTATTTTCTAAGTTAGATATCTTTTCGGATAAATTTACACTAAAGTTAGTATCACCTTACTTCTTATAATTATTAAAGATCTTTTGAAATTGAATTGAATAGGTTTGGTTATAGGAGTCATCTAAATTATACACTAGGCTAGCACACTTGTTTCACCATAGCTAGGCTAGACTACACTTATCATGTTAAAACTAACCATTTGGGGAGTATTTGAGAGTAGTAGCATTTGTGAGGTTTAGTACTTGGCACCCTTTGAGAAAGAAATTCTTAAAATTTTAAATTCTATTCCATTAAAATTTACTAAAAATTAAGGGGGTCCTTTGACAAGAAACGTGATTTTTAATCTTGAATTGTTGTATAGCATTTTAAAAGTTTCTCCGACTGTTGAGCATTTCGGGTAAGGTGCGCTTACACCTTCTGCTTTATCATAACTTGAAAACCAGGCGAGATGAAAAGGAAGCTGCCAATCCAAAGAATAAAAAAAAATGTTTTGTGGGTTGAAAGCCTTGGTGTGGCGAAAATTCATAATGTCCTGTTGAAACCAGACACACTTCACTGTAGGAAATAATGATCCAGTTGACATATTTTATGAAATGCAGTGCTATACACAGCACTGTCACCTTGAGGCATAAAGGTGTTAAGCCTCACGTGCAATGCTGCTTGGCGGCTGAAAAACGAATGGTGGTAGTATTTCCGTAGAGTACTTCACAATGAGCTCTAATACTTTTACTAAGTATAATTTCATCAAAACATCGTACAAAAACACAATCAAAAGCAAAAGTAATAAATGAAACCGAAATAAACGAAAGATCACCTATCGCGTTTTCGTTTAACACTGAGTTTCTGAGCATTTCGATTTGCTGCATTCACACAGTCATGTGGGGCGATCTGGATGATTGCCTGTTCGCGTGATCACCTGATAGTTTTCTAGCGGGTTAAATAAAACCACGAGTGGACGTACTCAGTGTTTGCCAAGGGGCGTTTATTGGGGGAAGGGACCGAATACCTTTCATTACACGTAACATTAGTGTTCGTGTGTAAATATTTTTATGGAATGGCGTCCCAGGTTCCTAAGCCGGGTATTTGGTGTTATCGCGGCCGTAAAACGAGCCAAAAAAGGACTTGGCAAAGCATTATGAAAACGGTAATATGACTTTGGAGTATAAGCGCAATGTTCCATCACATTTCAAGGTAAAAAATCACTCTTTGAAAAGTTATACTAACTACCTATTCAAAATAATTATGTAAAATTAAACTAACTATGTACAAAGGATGAGTTGGAGGAGGCTTTTACCACGTTAAGTGGTCCTAGCACATAAATAACGTTTAGACAAATAGTTTGTAGCTTTAGTATATAATTGTAAATTTTGTGTTTATTTAGTATTTTAAATGTATCTACCAATGTGTTTAAAGGGAAATGAAAGCTTCCCCAAGACGCTGGCTGCATTGCCACGCTGAATAGCTATGCTGATTCACTGGTCTAAATAATAGCCAGCCCTTGGGTCCCGTGTCGCCTTAGTACTATTATATTACAATTTATGTGATACAGTTTGCTGGCAGACAGCGAATAAACAGACGGATAGACAGCAAAGGCATAATAATAGGGTCCCGTTGGCATCCTATGAGTACGGAACCCGAAACCAAATCACGAAACGCAAATCTCGATCTTAAGTGTTTATTTCATCAACAACAATAAGATCACTTAGTGGTCTACGAGAAACGACGAATACTAGACAGACAATAATGTTAGAAATCACTGCCAAATCACAAAAAGTGAACATAAAACAATTTAACCGCCTACGAGGCCTAGTGGTTCACCCACGGACATTAGATCCAGAGAGGTCCCGGGTTCGATCCCCAGGGGGAGAACACATATTGTGATTGGTTTAGTTGGTGATAGGACTTAACTTAAGTCCGCCTGGCTAGCTACCACTATCTTATCTAATTCTGTCGCTATAACAACAATTCTAAAATTGTTGTGTTCCGGCATTTAGAGGTAAAATATCCTGGCGCCACCTTCGGCCTTGTCTTAGCTTGTAACCAGGTGAGATGAAGGCTAAGCGCTACCCCGTCGTACTATTTAAGTAAAATATGACTGGACATTTGACTCAATGCCATCGTAAGCTAAGCAAATGTTGTTTCTATAAGGACTTTTGGATACTTATATAATTTATTGTTAGACAAGAAATAAATAAATGGCTTTATTCATGATCTCTTTTATGATTCATTATTAAAAACGACCAAAAAATGGCATTGGGCATGCTTAGGTTCCTTCGATTTTCATTTCTAAGCCACTTATTGTTCTGAGTACGTCCAGACAGTTTATTTCATTCATCAGACAAAATGAACAATCGTCACTATACGGCTATATGATGACTACCTACTTCAGCAGCTAGGCGAAATAGCGGGTGGACAATAAGGAAAACGCATGTTCGATATGGATTTCACATTCCTGATGCACCGCCTCAGCGTAGCCTAGTGGTCTTATGGTTCAACCCACCGATTGCAGATTCAGAGGTCCCGAGTTCGATCCCCAGGGGAAACAATATTATGCTGGGTTTGGTTGGTGGCAGGATTTTGTTTAAGTCCAGTTAAAAAAAAATAAAAACTTTGCGGGATGTATTCATTGTCCTCATGGTTTTAAAAATACCGGAGCAGGACTTTGGGTTATAGTAGAACCCTATATAATTGGTAGCAGGACTCTCATAATTTCTGATACTGATGCTATGTTCGAAGCTGATTCCATACCTGATGCAAAACCGACACTGGCTAGTTTTGATTCTGAGACCAGAACTATGAATAAAGACGGTCAATATTCTACAGTTATCCAAACACTACGCGATAAGCAGACAACTAAACTCAATGCTCTGATAATCGCAGTAAGCAGACCATACAATATTAACTAATGGTATTCGTGACCAAGCGTAGGTACAACCTACCATTCTTTTCATCTCATAGATGATGTATGAGACCTCGTTTCGGCATTAGACAATGAAATGCTTTGATAACGGGAAACATTCTTTGTTCGCGTTTTAAATGGGCATTGATGGGCCTTTGTTGTTATTTTGTCAACTTCGATAGAAAGAAAATATAATTATGGAGGGATTACGACTATAATTTTCCGGTACCCTTTTAAGATCACTCTCAAGGACACTTTTCTTATAAGGTACGTTAAAAAGATGCTTGAAATTTGGCATTGTGTAAGGCTTATTTGTATCTTATCTATTTATCAAAATGTGTTAAACAGTATTTTATAATATTTCTAACGATCTTTAGATAACTTACTGCTTCCCTTATTAAGGCGAAGTGGGATCGTGGTTGCAATGGCGAGAGCGGAGCAATGGCCGGCCCGCGCGCAATTTCACTGGACGGTAATATAAATGTATTGCTACAAAATAATGCCTTTTCGTAATAAAATGAAACCAAAATCGTCGTAAAGTATTTATTATAAAACTCTCAGATGAAAAATGATAAATAACTAGAGAATGAAACGGTTTATTCCATAGAAAAAAAAAAGCGAATTTATTGTATCGAGTCAAGTTTAGTCAATCGTGTTTCGACTCCCATAACTTACCACTAACTAGAATGCTAAGCTTATGATTGTCATCAAAACATATTTACCTTAAAATTGATTTTCCGTACGGGCAAACGTGGTTTTTGGGTTAATTGTACATATTTTTTGCATAAATTATTTATTTTTATAAAATTGATTCAAATAATAATATACAAATAAATTATATATTTCTGAGGGTAGAAGTGACAAAACAGATTTTAGACGCGTGACCTAAGGGATGGCTCTTATTTTAGGCCAACAAATCAGCATTGTTTCTCAGCGTTACATGCATTGCCCATTAGGTGTCGCACTTGACCGGATTATTTAGGACTGATATGAATTATTTCTGAGCTTCCCGAGTAAAAATACTGTTACAGTAAAAGAATTGGCCTGGATAGGCTAAACTTCACTTCTTATATTGCCCGATAATAAGTAAGTAGGTGTACCTACCTTTTTTCTGTTCTCAATTATTCGACTGTGAACATAAATGATTTGCGAAGGTTTGATAATTCCTGGTGCCTCAAATAGAACATCACAACCGTGAGAACAATGTAACCGCTTCTGTGGTCTAGTGGTTTGCCTACCGGTGTCAGATCCCAGAAGTCCCGGGCTCGATCCCCAGAGGGAGTACGATGTTGTGCTTGGTTTGGTTGGTGGTAGGATTATGTTTAAGCCCGCCTGGTTAAGCTTCCAGCATCTTACCTGATGCCGTCGCCATAACAATATTTCTTAAATTGTTGTGTTCAGGCATACTTATAGAAGTAAGATAGCCAGTTCCTCAGTTTGTTGAGGATTCCGAGTGAAGTGCGTCCATCACTACTTCCACCTTCGGCCTGATCATAGCTTGAAAATCAGGTGAGATAACGCATAATACACAATAAATGGCTTCACACCATTTTGTATGATGAGATATAATTTTTAATTCAATTGATAACGTATATAGACTCGATATTGAACAGACGACTTTCTGCGTTTTCTCCTCAAGGATTCACCTCAGATCGCTAGATTATCCCCATCCCTAATAGGGATACTAATACTATATAACCTAGCTACTTATTTAGTATTGTTATTGTTTTCTTCTGTTTTGTTTCCACGCTGTTTGTATAAATAAAAATAAATTATTTAGGTACTCGTCTGTAGGTAATATTTAAATAGTTAATAATGTAGTCTAATTATATCTATTTTTTTTATGACCGAGGCTAATATAATATATGATTTGTATGTCATTCCTTTTTTCAGGGCCTCACGATATAAAATAAACAGCGTTCCTCACGATTGCCTAGTGTGAAGACAGCAGTCTTCACACTAGGCAATGTTAAACAAACAATGCATTCAGCATAAAGTAATAGGTTAGTACCTAACCTCGGTCTCTACTTTTATAGCAAGTTAGTTAATAGTTTTATCCTGTTATTCTTGCTGTTAATAAACATTTTTTCACTTTTCATTTTTTTTTTCAGATGAAGGCCAAGCACATCCCTATCGTGTAATAAAAAAAAATACAACAAATGAGAGAAGCCATCCACAAATATATTCAATATGTAATGTCACGGGAAAATAATTCCCAGCAAATATTTGACCACATCAGCAAAACAGATTCAGAATAAATATCGTCGTACGACAAGACGGCAATAATATAAAAGTAAGAACAAAATTAAGTCTTAAGTCTTTAATTAATTATATGTGCCAGCAAAAAGAAAATGTGATTATTCTGAAACATAGAAGCAAATTGAGAGTCTTACGTCAATAACATCATGATGACAGACTATTACAAAGGATGGTCTAACAATCATAAAAAATCCCCAAAGAATAGGTCCTAAATTTAACGATGTTAACTGTTACAGAGATAAAACTACCGCAATTCCGTAGCCCCTTCATTTGCATACAAAAGTCAGCAAAAAATCCCAAACCTTTCAATTCACAACCTCTTTCGGCCTCAAAGCTGACAGTATGTTGCTCATATTTACCTATAGGAGGTCAATAAAGCAATTTAGCTGACGCCGGCCTGAGTGGAGGGCGCACGGCCATGAATATCAACAAGGAAGGCCATATCACTGGCTTTTATGACGGAGGACTTGAGACCGGCGACCAGCCTAAAGGGCCTAACCGTGAAGCGGAATGCTGACCGATTTCGTTGTCCACGATTTTGGCTTTATAATTACTTTTAGCTGGTTTTATAGACGTAATAAATAATATATTAATCAAAATATATTTTATAAGCTTTGAGTTTTAAGATGAAAAAGTGTAGACATCATTCATAACGTTTCTTCATTGATGGTACTTTCTATCAATCTTATTCATACATCAATCCTATGGGTTTTATCCAATTGAAATATTCAAATTAAATTATTTTGTCAGTTACGAAATCCGATATGTAGTTATTTTCTTTTTGTACAACATGGAAGCGCTTGGCCTTCATCTCGGTGTCAAGTTATGATTAGGCAGAATGTGGAAGCGCACTTCACCCAGAATCCTTAATAACTGACTTTCGTACCTCTCAATGCCGGAACACAACCATTTAGAATTGTTGTTATGGCTACCGACTTAACTACTCGTAAGATAGTGGTAGCTAGCCAGGCACATATTAAACAAAGGTTTACCACTAACCAAACCAAACCAACTACAAGTAGTGGTGTAAGAACCAGTAGACCTCGCGAGCCCTTATAATTAACCATACAACCTTTTTTTCATCAGTTGATAAAGCAATATTCACAAAATGAATTATTTAGTCAACTGATCACGTAAGATAAGTCAAGAGCGGGATAAGCTGACTAATGAGCCCAATAACCAATGCTTTCTTCTTTCACTTTTTCTTTAGACTTTTGAAGAAATGGAGGAATAAGCTTTAGTAGAGGCGAATCGGATCATTTTGACTTTAAGGTTAAAAAAAAGCAACTTCTGTTTAAAGTTAGTTACATTTATTCATTAGACAACAATCAGTATCTATTGTAGATACCTACACGTAATAATCTTTCATAAAAAAACTTAAATCTTTCCTTTCACAAACAAAAAATAAAAACTTGAGAAATATCCGATTCGCCCCAAATTCGGGGGCTAATCGGATCAAACAGTTGTGTACCATAAAATCAAATAAAAACGAAAACAATTACAAAATAATCTACATAAAAACAATGAGTATCTTAATTCTGAGATTAGTTATCATTATTGGCACATAAATCACAAGTGTATGGTCCTTGGCACCTCCTCTATCAGCACAGTTCTCATGGCACCATTCTTCACATGCACTGCACTGAATCCAGTCTTCTGTTGGCGGGTGTATATTTTTTTCTGAGCAAAAAATGCAGTGCCAGTCTCTTGACTGACTCCTGCTCTTTGCTTTCAGACCAGGTGTAGCTTTATTCTTCTTCTTAACCGTCGTATTCTCTTTGCCTTTTGCTTTTCCTTCTACTTTAGATTTCTTCTTTTCTGTTTCAGCTTTTTTCTTGGAGTCTTTTAGACAAAGAATATCCATGCTTTGTGGTGAAGTTAAATGTAAAATTCGTTTAGTAAACTGGCGAGGATTTTTGGTTACTACAGGGCTCTTCAGTGGAGAAGGAATTATTTATTTCATGGCATTCTCGATCTGGTTTTGCTGTTATTCTGCCTTTTGTGGAATGGTAGCTTGTTGAGTACTCGTGGAAGGAGCTGGTTGCCGAAGCCACGACCAGCTTAATGTAACAATCGATCAGAAAATGTATCTTCAATGCCCTTGTCCATTATTTGTTGACCGCCTCGATTCTTGATAGCACCCCGGGAGAAAGTAACTCTTCTCTGCAAACTATATAAAAGGTATAAGGCACATTATACTTCTCAGCTGCCGTTCGTATAGTCAGCTGTTTATTCAGAACTTTTTCTGCAGCTTTTCTCATATCTTCCTGAGACCACTGACCTTGATCAGTTTCTCTAACATAGGTTAGAACCATCTAAAACAATAAAAAAAATAAAAGAACTTTAAGCAAATTAGCAAATAGGTACTGATCCGAATCGCCCCGAAAGACATGATCCGATTCGCCCCATATCACTAGCCGTTAAAAATTACGTTTTGTCAAAATATCTGTTACATAATCATTGAAAATCAATTGAATTTAGATTATTACATTCATACCCAATATAATAAAACAAAAACCAAAACAATTCAACGAAAGCTTGAAACAAAATTACAAGGAAACATAATTACGTACCTTAGATTTGGGCGCCAAAACCGATATCGCCTCACTTCCACCTACCTGGTGAGCGTCGCCGGCACTAAACTACTAAAGTGAAATAGTTTCGATAGCAAAAGATGCGGAGGGGAAGGAGGAAGAGATGTGCAGCTATGGTTGCGTTCGGCAATGCGCGTAATTTGAAATATTTTCAAATTCCTTATTTTGATCCGATTCGCCCTGTGATCTGAATCGCCTCGGTCTACCATAATTACTCGTGTACAACTGATCCTAGGAGATCAAATTTGGTGTCTACGAGTTCGTCTCGCAAAGGCGAAGAGGATTCATAAATGAATATATAATTATTTATTGAACACAACTAACTTACGTAGACTTTTGAGTCAAATAGGGGTATAAGTTTTAGCGATTACTCCGCGTTCCCTTGGTCTGAGTATATCGAACCCGGTGTCTATGGATTCGATTGTCCTGCAAAGGCGGAGAGGACTGAGCAGTCTGATTAGTAGGTATAAATTTTCGGAAGAAAAAAAATCCTACAGCAAACTTCCCCGCTTCTCCCCCCCATGAAAAATAGCAATCGATTAAAAAAAAAAGATCAAAAATCGAGGAACATGTGTGCCAATTTTCATCAAAATCGGTTGAAAAATGCGACCTGTAGGAGCTTCTGTAGAGAACAAACCAACCGCTAGACAGCGGACAAAAGCATTTTTACCACACTGAATAGCAACGCTAATTCGCTGGCCTAAATAAAATTCGTCACGTTTTTATGTTTTATGCAGGTAAATATTTACTTTTAATCTAAGTAGTTCATGTATTTACGAGTAATGCATGAAGATCAAAGGAAATTGTTAATTTGTAAATGCTTTTAATGTAAATAATATTAACATTCTGTCTTTTCAGAAAGCTCATGAAAGCTTTAGCAGAAACGGTCTTCGAAAATGTCTATGCAAATTATGAAAGGTGTGTTCCTAACAAACCTTTGAAATACTTACGATTCAGGACGGACGGAAAAGGACGGAGCTCTAAGGTAATGCTAGTAGTCGTTAATGAGCCTTAGACGCCTATAGCGGCTCGTAAAGTCTGATACCAACTGTTACACAGTCCACACGAAGAAAAAAAAGAATGAAAATATGTATTTACAAAAAAGTATATAACTATCATTACTGCGACCACATACGCGCCTGCTAAGCGTGGTGATTATGGCAAAACCCTCCATTGCTTTCTTTAGCATTGGAGGAGGCCCATGTCCTATGCAGTGGACTTTAATGGGCTGTAATGTTGGGTTGAATTTGCACGATTTTTAAGTGTATCTAAACTAGAGAAACGTCAGAGGCATTGATATAGTTCACTCATATAGCACAAAATAAATATTTTTTTAATGTACGATTGGAGGCCTTGATCTCACCTAATTGTCAAGTTTATGATAAGGTCGAAGGTGGAAGTACACTTCAACCTAAATCACCTAGAGAAGAGAGTCAAGTGAGTCAGTGGTCAAGAGCCGACCCATCGTAAAAAAAAAAAAAAGACAGCTACCTGGAAAAAATAAAAGTAGGGTAAACTGAAAAAAAAAACGATATCAACAATTATACCATTAGGGATAGACCAGCAGGGATATATGGAACAGGCGAAAAAAAATGTCAGTCTATATACTTTTTGCTTGGCATGGGCTGAGCATCGATTTTCAGACAAGCAGTCAGTCAAATTCAAGACGATTTTCATAAATATTGCTCGAGAAGTATATATATTTCTACCTTATATGTTAAATTGCATTAACTAAATATCATAAAAAAAAAATTTGGATTCGAAAAACGGGTGCTAAAGAGAATAAGCCCTGACAACCCAACCTCAAAGGACGACATCCAAGTTTATTCCACTGCAATCTTGTTTTCTACGTAATGACTAGACTAAACCTAGTTAGTTACGAGTTTTCGAGCAACATTATCGACTGGGCTATATAATCGACTAGACTATCAAATGAGGTGATTAGTTCTAGCACCTTATACTTGCTAGATATCGTTGCAAGTATGAAACATAGTGTGATTGTATTAATTTATGCAATTCAAATCTAGATAGTGCTCGCCTGTTATCAAGCTATAGTGGTACAAGTATGTGCTATTAGTTGAGCGTGTTAGAAAATTGTTGCCATTAATTCTTGTTGACTGCCGTATTAATAAAATTTCTATTTAAATATTACAAAACTAGCCACCTAGTCCCAAACTTAGCAAAAATAGATTACCAACGGAATACTATTGATTTTTTTTGAATACTTTCTCGTCGTACCAAACAATACCCAAACATAAGTTGACTTAGAACATCTACATTCGTCACATTAATATTTGCTCTGGATGGGAATCGAATCCATAACCTACAGCTTGGAAGGCGGAGCTACTAACAGCTGAGCTGTGAGTCAAAATGTGTTTTTTTTTATTTCGTTCTGAATAATTTGTGTGGGTCCCAGTCTTGTTTGGCCAGTTTTTATTATTTGTTGTCAAACATAAGGGTTGGGAATATATCCACACCAAGTTTTAACTTTGTTCGGGTAACCTTTTTAATTTAACGCAAATTTGTTACGTAATTTGCAATAATAAAAACATTATCTGAAAGAGCCACCTATTTATTGCGAATCAAATGATACATCCTATTAATAAAAGTGCTAAGCCGGACAAACGGATAGACAGCGTAGGTTTAGTCATAGCGTACCGTCGGCACTGTTAGTACACTTTGTATCTTTTGTGTGTGTAATTCCTTTGCAACTTGTTTACTGTTTCACCGAAGTACCCACATTTTAAGCTAATATTTTAAAACAAACTAGAATGAATAGTGATTAATTTTGCATGTTATTTTAGAAACTCGGCGTAATCTGTATGTACCTACCTTTTGTTCATCTTGTAACGCTCACTACATTTAAATTACAATAAGTTATAGTTTCTCAGTAAGTGATTATGTTAATATAGATGAGAAATAAATAATTTTAAACCGTAACCCAAAAAACCCGTATTCATGAATCATTTTCTGCATTAACTGAATAGGTAATACGACTTTTTTCAATCAAATAGTTCTGTAGGATATTAATTGCGCTTGTTGTGTTTGAAGTGTAACCTCACTTCATGAGGTCAATTGAGTTGTTTGGGTCACAACATAATATCAGCACTGACCTGTGTTACAGTGAGGCATAATGCTGTGTTGCGTCCAATTTGCTGCTGTAGCACACAGCACAAGCTGTATTCATTTATTACGTACTCGTGTTTTTCTGTTTGACAATTTCATTCTGTTATGTTTGTGTATGTGTGTTATAATAGTAAATAAATGAATGTCTATGTCTATGAAGTGGATTTACACATAGCTGCATTACATATCATTAAGTTATCGATAGACAAAATCACATTATAGACCTTTGTTTCAAAACAGTCATAGCATCGGTAATTTTATTTTTCTCTTACTTGAAACACGAACCTGTCTGTCGGGTCCCCTTCGTCCTCATTCCTAGGAAATTGTAAAGAAACAAACTCATTTTTCTCTTGTAGAGCTGGATTATCGCGTCTACCGTCTTCAATGGATGATTTATCTTCACTCAAATCTTTCGATGAAATGGAAATAAAAAGCAGCCGGTTGAAAAGCGACGGCATTCAGCTTTTAATGGCATTTTGTTTACGTGCACGGCGACGGCGTACAAAATACTTGGAAAATTTGGGGAAAGAATGATGTGGATGCGTCGCCGAGCTTATTATGTATTCAAAAACAATAACTCATTGATGTCCACGGTTGGACAGTCTTCCAACTCCGTTGATTGCAGTAAAAGCAACATTACAGTGAATACGCAAAAGGAAGTTGCAGCCCTACTTAATAGTGAGTTCTCATAGTCTACTTTTACGATATCCGCGGGCTGAGTTGAAAAGGGTAAATATAGCAATGAACGGCAAAGTAGGCTTGAAGCTATAAAAAATAATAAGACACTCTATTAAACATTTGTATTCTAATTATATTCTCGCCATGTGAATCAAAACCAGGTGTTTTAATACCTCCAATCATTGTATTTAAGAGTCATACCAATGTTTTGTCCATTATAAAAGAAAAACATTATCAATGTTGTGTAAAAAATGTTAAATATTAATGTTGAGAAGAGACGGTATGACAAAGGAAAGGTTTCATATATGGAACAGAAATATCAACAGACATTGTCGTAGTGACCTAATAATAAAGCTATAAATTAATAATGCAACTGACAAGGCTATCGTACAGCTATTAACTTTACACACTCAGCTATGTCCTTATCAATCACAGTTATTAATACTAACAAGGGAAATGTTATTTATATACTGATATGAATATCGATAGTATTATTCTATTTAATTCCGGAGTCATTTTTATTACGTTTCATTAATCTTCTGCAACTTTCATACAATGATAAATTGTAAAACATCCCTTTATTCAATCAAATGTACAATTAAACGAACTATGTACAAAGGAATCAGTCAGATCGTTACAAACGGCATATATAGGTAACTCAACTGTTCCAGACTAGTACCAGACGGAAGCGTGCTGAAGACACTGGCTGCATTGCCACGCTGAATAGCTATGCTAATTCGCTGGCCTAAATAAGAGCCAGCCCTTGGGTCACGTGTCGCCTCAATAAAAAGCTCCGCAAGATTTTTGAAATTCCGGAGGGCACCGGCTCCCCACGAACCTAAGGTCTCCACCCCAAAAGGCTCAAATAGGTAAGCTCTGTCGATACCCACTATATTTCCGCCTTTTGTGATCCTTGGCCGAATCAGCCACCGCACCAGCCCTAACTGATGTCCCAGGCAGATGAGATGGCGTTAGGGTGTCGACGCAGGTAGCATCCCACAACAAAGGCCTATACCCATTTCCCAAGGGACAACGGTCATGCCATCGGGCCGCTTACCATCATCACGTAACAGACCATTTGATTTATTAAATTAAATTACTTCTAATTAGACATCAAGAACTTAATGTTAAAAAACTCTCGGTTGATCGAAAAAATGTTAGCTACACACATAACTAAGCATGATAGTTCTTAACCAAAATTCAAAGTTTTTGTAATTCTTTTTGTAATTCTTTATTGTACACATAAATAAGATTATAACATGTCATAAGAAAACATATGTACAGAGGCGAGCTTAACCCTTAAAGAGTTTTCTACCAGCAAACCTTTGAGAGAGTGAGAGTTGCTACACTGAAAAGGTAGAAAAGTGTACTTGAATTAAAATACAATGTTAATAGACAAATTAAATATACATACAGATATCAAAAGTATACCTACACAAATATATTTAATACCTACTAAATACATAAAAATATATCTTTACATGTCTAATACATACACATATAAATAAATACAATAATGATAAATATATACATATAAAGATGAATACATAAATTATATTAAGCTATGGATAACAATCTACAAAGACAGATAATACTCTTTTACTTTAATCTTAAAAATATTTAAAGATTTAGATGCACGGATCATATGTGGAATAGAATTCCACAGCCTGACAGCTTGTACAGTGAACGAGTCACTGTAACACGTGGAAGAGTGAGAAGGAGTTGCAAGACGGAGAGAGACTATCGACCTGCATGGCACACCGCGAGGAATAAGAAATTTAAATCGCTCACGGAGGTATGCTGGAGAAATTGGGTTGTAAAGGATAAAATAAAGAAAAGAAAGAATATGGAGGTCGCGTCGACGGCGAATGGGAAGCCATTTAAGCTGAGATCTGAACTCTGAGACATGGTCAAACTTGCGCAAACCAAAAATAAAACAAATGCCCAAGTTTTGCAGCCTCTCAAGTTTGTTCCAGAGTTCCTCCGTGGCATCTAAAAAACATACATCTGCATAGTCCAGGAGAGGAAGAATAAGTGATTGAGCAAGAAGGACTTTGGTTTTAAAAGGTAAAAACCGCTGAAGGCGCTTGAGAGAATGGAAGGTGAAAAACACTTTTTTGCTAATTTCATTAATGTGAGAAGCCCAAGACAGTCTGTTATCAAAGATGATACCCAGATTTTTGGCTTTCACTAAAAATGGGATAGGATTATCGGCAAGAAGTACCGGTGGGAGAAAAATATCGATCAATGGAGCTTAGCATGTAGGGACTACCAATGATCAAAGCTTGAGACTTCAAGGGATTAACCAAGAGACCGTAGGCTTTCGCCCAGACGTCTATGTTGCTAAGTTCAGAGTTAATTTGGTTAATACCTTCAAAGATTCGATTAGCATTGATATGGCAGTAAATTTGCAAGTCGTCAGCATAAAGATGGTAGCTAGAAGAAATAGTTTTAGTGATTGAGTTGATAAAAACTGAAAATAGAAGAGGAGAAAGGACACCCCCCTGAGGTACACCTGCAGATATGTTACACCAATCCGAGAAAGTCTCGTCAACGCGAACTTAATGTTAATGGCTAAAGATCATTTTGAATCGTCATCTACTACTGCCTGTTAACTTACAAGAAGAACATTTTACCACAGGCTATCTGGCTTCATTTTATCTACCTTTCTATTGATTTTGTCTTTGCTTTAATAAAACACTGACGGTAGTGTAACCCACCTGGCTTTCGAACACCCTCCTGCCAAAGTCCAGCGCCAAACGGTTTGCAATATTCTGACAATGCGCGAGGAAGCCAGAACCTAAGCCAAGTCTAAAAAAACCCTATCAAATATTTCTCGAATCTTGATCAAGACCCCATTTCTTTTCACCTCAAAAGCGAGGAATATCCATGCTCAGTAGTTGCTTGCGCTTTTAGCTATCACGGAGGCACGCGATCCCACAATCAGTGAGCAATGAATGCATATCAAAACTGGGGTTTAGCACCTCCACAATACACTAACAGCTTTCCGTGTTTCCAGGAACCTATTTAACTCTGAAGAAGTCATTCATGTTTATTCACTTTAATCGTAATTAACTTTAGATTCACTCGTGAATTCAGCGATAGATTAACGCAAGCTGTCTTTGTTTTTTTGTATATTTACGTTTTGTTTTTAGTTAGAAGTCGGATATTGCAAATCTAGTTTTTAATGGCTATCAAACGGTCAGCTAATTAGAATTTGGTCAACTCCTAAATTAATGCATTGTATCAGCAAATAAAGTTATTTAAAAATGGCAGGTATTCCTAGTTGTCAAGAAAACTAAGAACCTACTGACGTAATGTCAAATTATATTAAATTTAAGCAGATTTTTCTTCCTGGCCCAATATTTATATAAATATAAAAGAATTAATATAATAATATACATATAAGATTTAGTAACAAATATTTTAAAATTACATGTTTTACATAATTATGTCTCCGGAGAATCTGTGAGTTTTTCGGCCACCTGGCCAGAAAAGACGGCAACAACCTGGAAAGGCTCGTGGTAGCGAGCAAAGTAACCGCCTCTGTGGTCTAGTGGTTCAACCCACCGATTTCAGATCCAGAGGTTCCCCGGGTTCAATCCTTAGGGGGAGTACAATATTGGGCATGGTTTTAAATAATGTCATGGTTTTGTCATAAGTACGTCTGGCTTGCTACCACGATCTTACTTAATTCTGTCGCCATAACAACAATTCTAAAATAGTTGTGTTCCGGCATTTAGAGGAGAGTTCCTCAGTTTGATGAGGATTCCGGGTGAAGTGTGTTTGCCTTCGGCCTTATGTTGTAACCAGGTGATTAATCTCACCAAGGTGATTCATCGACCAAGCGCTTACCCGTCGCACAAAAAAAAAGTGGAAGGATAAGGCAGGTCGACCAGGTACAGTAAGTATGGCAGTAGATCAGAAATAATGGAGGATTAACTAGATTTTCCCAAAGAAGGGTTCCTGAATATTTGTAAACAAAAGTTAGTATCGCAAAACATTGTAAGTAAGATAATAAGGATATAAAACGGCTTATTATTATGGTTACTATTCATACTGCCCTTATTCATTTATAATCTGTTATAAAAACAAACACTTAACCTTTTAGGGTACCCAACCAGTTATAGGTACATGTTTGCGGTTACATATAATCTCTACTTATATAATAAAGAATTTGCAATTTTGGATGTAGAAGAAAATCTCCCAAACACTAATCTGATTAGAAAAATTCTTTCACCAATATTTAATAGAATTTCAGGGTGGAAATAGGCTTGCTATTATTAAAAGAGGAAATTGATATAAAGAAACATATATAATGGGACATTGCACTAGGTTACGGATAGTTTTTTTTTTTTTGTAACTCCATGCATACCTAATTACCTAGGTAGGTACTTATTAATCTATCATACAACAACGCACCTAAACATATAACAAACTTTTATATTCATCACAGTACCGGCTGAGAATCGAAGCAACAACCTACGGCGCAAAGGGTAGAGCTACTGCCAACTGAGCTATCATGCTTGTACTATTAGTTTGTATTATAAGTATATTTAACTTTTTTTTATACAACTAGGAGACGGAACAAGCAAGTAGCCCACCTGATGTTAAGTGCATCTCTTGCCTATAACAATGCCATACTGCGTAGGTCACATTCACAGAGAATTATGCTATAATTAAAATAATCTCCATTAACGTTACTCAAAAGAACCAAAATTGGTAACAAGATCAAGGGAAGAACCCGTATGCGCTCTGGGATAGCAAGTTTGACAGCTCAAATGGAAGCAACTGTATGCAAATTCCACTGACAGAGTACATACAAACAGAGGCTAAGCTACACAGCCAAACGAAAGCTTGAATGTACGCACAGTCTCTCTGTTCTTTATTTACTCTGACTCCTGTTCCATTTTGGTTCAGTTCCTGTCAACAGGCAAGAAGCGCCGAGTATTTTGTGCATAAAAACGTGGAATCTTATGGAACAAAGCCGTATGCGTACGTTGATGGACAGCGCAAAAACGCCCCGTTTGAGGAAGCTATAAATAAATCTGTTTATGCAATAATCAGGTACACTGTCTCATTATTATGCCTCGAATTTATGCTAAGAACCGGCACCGAATATTTTTTCAGACTGTATCGCATAACTTACGCGGAACTTTAGGGGTACGTACGAATAAGCTGGTTTGCGGTAGATTGTAGCTTCAAAACGCATCGTTTTTTTTAACGTTGCTATGTGGCAATCGCTATGGACGCTCGCAACACCAGAAACAACAGTTGCGCGTTGCCGACTCTGCATTGAGTTTTAGAAATTCAATGTACAAATTTTCCATATTGGTTCCTATATTAGCAAACTTTGCTGTAAAAACTTTTAAATAGGGAACCATATTTAAATGAACACGATAAATTTCATAAATGTTTTTATAATACATTACATTTAGTCTGTATGCTGTGGCGAATTTCACGTTTTTTAATGTGTCTTGATGCTGTAATTTTGAAAAAACAAAATTCCGTACTTAAAGCAGAGGAACAACCTTAAGACCTCATTTTGATGACTTATACGAACGTTGTTATTCAGTATCACTGGGAAATTTCATTTGACCGATAGTATACCTACTTAAAAATATGTGAAATAAATATTACATTAGGTACATTAATTTCACACAGCACCATCAAACCCCAAACTAGGCATAGCTTGTAATATGGGAACTAGATTACCGATAGAATACCGTTATACGTTTTTTTGTACATAAATACTTATCATACAAAACAACACCTGAACACAAAAAATACATGTACCTACTCTATTCATCACACAAATATTTGTCCTGGGTGGGAATTGACCCCACAACCTACGCTGAAGGCAGAGGTAAGGCCAACTGAGCGGTGTGACTCTTGAACTTATCTCAATAACATATATTATATATTATATTATATACGCCTGCGTTACTAATATTTGCTAATTAATATTTAATTATTTGTTTATTTACAGAGGAAGAGAAATGAAGATATGGGGTTAACAATAAGTATGTGAGAGGAGTGGCTGCTGAATTGACGAGTGACAGGAGAGAAGAGAGTGGAAGAAAAGCCCAATCCGCCAAAGTAAGGGCAGGAAGAAGAAGAATTATATAATGCAGATGGTAATCATTATCTATCTACTTATCTAAAATGTTATTCACCATTTCAAACAGTAGCAACCGGATTTTGTTTAAAAAGCAATTGAAAATAACATAAAATATACAAACGACTAAGAAAACGATTCAAACTTGGAAAGACTTCTAGAACGTCTCCGTATTTGTTGAAATTGGAAAACGGAAGCTCCAATCCCCAGCCGATTCTAAATAAACGTTATAGTCTGCTAATGGAAGTTTGAGTAACGTCATAAATAATTGATTACACATTCCGAAATTAAAATTTGATATTTTATAGAATTAAAAGCTTGTAAATGCATACATTCACTAAAATTCGATACAGTCGCTCACAGAAGCATGTTAAATTAACCTAAAACTGTGATTATAGAATCAGTTATGCGGCATTTAAATAAGCAATGTCGATCTCGCATTAGCGTGAACGTAGGTTGCCTTGTTCATTTATAATCGAAATAGTTTATGCGGCGGCGATCCATTCCGGATCAGCTCTATTTCAGTTAAATTTCATGTTTGAACTGACGTTTACATTGAGATTAATGAACAGTTCGGGCGGATTATACCATTTTGTACGAGGATTAATACTCACTACCGTAAAGGAAGCAACACAAAGCCGACGCGGAAAGGATATTAAACAGTGGCTTCAATAAACGGCCCAATAACTTATGTAAAGTGCGGGTGCATCGCGTTACATTACAACCCTCACATGAAAGGGAGACGCATGCGCGTGCACCGTTCACCGCGCACGGCATATGCGGAATATTAAAGGAGGAAAGAGAAAAAAATTAACTTGTGAAGCCATTTTCGTCTATCGGCCCCTGTCGCGCCTGTAGGGGCTTCTCCGTTGCAGAGAGATCCGCGCGCCCGTCGCGAACGAACGGCTCCACTTCATCCGCTCCCCGATACCCCGCGCGACTTGCTTACACGACAACAATACAATTCTGTGTACTGTGTTTGACTGAGAACTTTCTTGGGAATTTTACTTACAATTTTTAGTGAAGTGCGAAGAGTTTTTGTTGGTGTAATGTTGTGACTATTTCTCGTGATCGTGTTTTAAGTGCCGCTTGCGTTACATGACAGCTTTGATGTGAAGTTTGATGGTATATCAGAGGAGGTTCAACTTTTTCGATTACTTGTGAAGAAGTATCTTGGACACTGTTTATCCGTCACATGGTCAGAGTTTTGAAGGTTAGTAAAACGCTTTCTTTAATATGTTGTTGTTTATTCTAACTTCTAAAACAAAATAATATTATTGAGTTGCTTTCCTATAAATAATAGTAAACTAACGGTTATAAACTGATACGATAATAATTAATTCCAACTATCTTGATGCATTTTAACAGCTTGCTTTTTGATCAAATATTTTCACCTGCCTCTTAGAGCTGTAGCGGTTAAAAAACCGGTTGTTATCAAATGACATCAATTTAAGTTGGCTTAGAATAACGATTAAGATAACTTTGATATTGATGTCCCTTATGAAAAAAGGTAAAGGAAAAGAGCTAATCAACAAAAATCATAGTGTTGTAACCAATAACACAAAGACTAGGCAAACTTTTTAACGTTCCGGAGACACATTAAATCAAAATCTTTTATTTATGAACTGAAAACTCGAGCGTTCTAAAATAGACGTCTATAATAAAAAATCCATACTCCAATAAATTTATCGGAAGACGTTCTTTTTATTGGAGTAACGAATGGTGAGATGAGTAATGGCGCAAGTTTTACCAATAAATCTTGCGTTCCGAGGGTCTCTAGATATAGGGGTAGTATTTGGCAGACTTGTTAGTTTTAGATACGAGAGGATCGATACTCAAGAAAAACAAGACGAGGGAATGAGAGGAAGATACAATCAAATGGACGTTATCATCTGACAGTGGTTCTAATAAGGGTAACAATTGACTTTTAGGGTCCTTGATATAAGATAACAAGACGTAGTAAGATCCATTTGTTGACGAGAGGTCTAGTTAACCTTTCAAGTTACATTTATTACAGTCAATAGCCAACCCATTCATAATGTAATTAAAAAACCCAATTAATTCAATGAATATTATGAAAAACTCATGCTTGTACCATTTTTGATAGTGATGAAATCAGAGTCATTAAACTGGAATTCGATTCTAAGAAGGTCGTTATAGCGTGAAATAAAATGGCTGTACCTGATAAGCTATTGTATAGGAATGAGTATTCTATTGTGCACGGGGAAATTGTCGCGCACTTTCTATAAACAAGCTTACCGGGAAGAATAGGCCTATTTACGGACAATGGTCTGATACTGCTTTCCATATAAACGTTAAACGCGAATTGAAAGTGAATGTAATCAAAATTATATGTGTTATCGTATTAAAAACGAAACAGAACTATCCACCTTAAGCCAAAGTGAGTCGGACTAATATGGAGAGGGTTCCGTACTATATAAGTACTTACACCTAGACCGAAAAAGTGAAGGTCTAGTAACATTTTTGTTACTGTTGAGATGTCAAAAACAGCCGTCAATGTAGTATTCTTGGAGCAACTTAGCCTGGAAGGGAATGAAGTAAAATTGGAGGGGAACCAAAGAAAGTAGCATCTTTTACCGGCCTGCTTTGTGTTTTTTTGCCTTGGTTGATGGCTTTGATATGTATCATAAATGAGTCGAAAATTGAAAATGTTAGTACATGAGTTCTAAAAACAAGTCAATAAGGTCAACATTACAATAAGTTTCTCTGGGATTGCGTTCGTATGAAAATAAACATGAGGACAATTGGCGCATAAATCATTTCGTGACAATACCAATTGTTATGGATCGTGATGATTATGATAATGGACCTGTAATGTGAATGATGATTTGTTTACTTCAATGAATGTCTTAAGTGAATGAGAAACTATATCATCATTATTGCTAAATGTATAAATTCTGAAGCACAGGCTCCTATCGCTATTTTTGGGCTTTGGAGAAGACCTATGACATGTCAAGATAAAAAAAACATGATATATTTTTCAAACAGTTCCTCAAAATACTTATATAAAATGTGGAGGGTACCTACAGTACAGTTCAGCAGTAGACCTTCTAAACTCAAACAAATATATATATATTCTCGAACATTCAGAGCCTTGACTGCTCGATCGAACCCTTTCAAGAGGTTGGTCGGGTATTTTTAAATATCGAATATCGACAAAGAAATTATCAATGGCAATAAAAAGGCGTTCCCACGTTACGGGAAACCGGTGCTGGATCGCCACGCTCCGGTACTTGCTCTTTCACTATTGTCCTTTTGTCCGTACTTAGAGTTTTGCTTGTCAAAAGAGCACTCTCGTACTATCGATCCAGTTTGCCGCACTTAATTCCAATTGCAACATTCGTTCCACACCATTTTGTTTTTTACAACGACCGCTCCAATAGGTCCCGTGATAGCGTGTCAGGCATTTGTACACAATTCGATACAAGTATCGTGAAAACTGCCTTATCACGATTTGCGTTTCTTGCCAATAAGTGATAACGGGCACTTTGATTATTAAATTTTGAAGTTCATCTCACCGTTAATCGCCTTCATCTTGTCGTTACAGAGTTCAAAACACGGAGGCTAGATACACCGGCAAAATTTGCATTCCCGCTTTGCTTCAATGGCCAACAGTGTAAAGACCACCCGCGTAGACGAACCTTCAACTCAATACCGGCTTTATATGCCCCGAGATAGAATTCTATATCAATGTTCTCGCTAGCGTCTTAGGTACCTATCGTTTGCAATAAGGCGCTCTACAATCAACTCGCGTCTTCTCCGCAAATTTCAATATGCATGCCGAGAAAATATTCTATATTCGCTCCCGGTCTCTTCTCATTCGGAAAATTACAATAACCGCAAAACAAACAAGCAATAAGAAGATTTAATTTGTGGCAAACGCCCTCTTTATAAAAGCAAGAGTGGATAGGAAAAAGGCTTCTGCAGATTTTTTAGACATCTCAAATAATACAGCTGCATTCGAATCTCATTAGCAACTGAAACAAGAGAAAAAAGCTCGGAGCAATAAATTTTAGCAAGGCTCAAGTCGAAACATTTACGGTTCCTTTTAATTTGGTTGCCATTGTCGAGGCGTCCCGCTGAGCGCCGCCCGTTGGATTTCTTTCTAGAATTCCAGCTGTTTTAAACATTGCTTCTTATTTGTTGATTTGAGAGTAAATTAAATGTTACGGTCCATTTCGATTCGATGGGATTTTTATGATATCGAATATTTGCTAAATGAAACCTTTTCACGATATGTTTGTCTCTTGAGATTTTCACATTTGCTGCTCGTAGCTACCCGAGTGCTTCATGTTTGAAACGTCGTCACTAAGAAACGGGAATCTTTCATTTGGAATAACAACAGTTCTGGCTTATAAATACGTTTTCTCTAAATCAATCATAAACCATTTAATTCATTGTTAAACATCAATTTATGTGTAAATTTTTAATTATATTGTTTCATCACTCTTACAAGCTACCATCAATACTTAAATCAATAATATTTTTGGCATTTGAAAAATAGCAGCCTAGTGTGAACACGCACACTGAGGGTTCCAATCTATATTAAAAGGCAGAAAATCACATTTATTCAAATACCCTTTATACCATGTTTAATATAATTTTATTTTCATGCTTGTTGTTATAGCGGCAATATGAATTCATATGCTATAAAATAAATAAAATGTCTTCCTATTAAGGTTCATGAGATACCGCCCGCTGATATGACAGACAGACGGACCGACATCGAAGGCTTAGTAATAGGGTCCAGTTCGCACCTTAAATCTTAAATATCGTCAAACAGTCGCTAAATAAAATCGGCAGGTGTGTAGCTACATGTCGAAAATTATCATAAATCAAATGGGTTTTGTGTTCTCTCTTTACACTACGAAGAAGCAGTGTTTATTTTAAATGATTGAAGTAATTTCAAGGGTTCAGCTGTGGGCTCCGAAGGCGGGTGTGAGATAGATGACGTTGCATTTCTCCGCCGCGCCGCTGAGACCCGAGCCTTCACCGATAAAATTAATAGTGGACCTACTATCGATTGCAACGAACCGTCGATAAACTCGTTTGAGTGAAGAAAGATACTGTACTTACTCACACATCAATCAAGCGGCGGTAATTGAAAATAAGCAGCTGCTTTTCGACAAAACAATAAAAATGTTTACTACCATAGAAAATGAATGAAATTACTTTGAAATAGCATCACTCTCGTCATTTTATGAGCAAACCTGACACGTGTTTTGCGAAGAATTGACACCAACTGCGGCCCATCTGTGATACAGAACGTGCCATTTTAGGCATTAAAATTCCCACACATAAAATTGAATGATAAAAAAAGGTTTGCGACCGTCGGCCCTTTTCTACCCACAACAAGCAAGCAGGTAAAAGATCCTTAGAGAATGAAACATGCAAGATCTACCTACTAGGGATTTTACATCTTATTACTGTTGCGTAAAGAACGAGTTTTTAATAATTTCATGGCGGTCGCCTCATAATATTTTGGTAGAGTAAAAACTTTGTTTTCTTTTCTACGCCCGGTCAAATATGTGCTATGACGGGGATTAAAGTTGCATTTGATATTGTTACGCTTTCGACGTTGTCTGGAGTTCGTCGGCTAGTAACTCGTTTATTGTGTTTGCTCAGGCTTGTGGATATAAAGACAGTTTCCTCAATATGTTCGGTGTTTTCGAACAAAATATTTGAAATGAAAAACTTGCAAGTATGTACTTAACCACATTTAGGTGGGCTAACATTGTGTTTGTCTTTTATCGTATTAATAGTAGTAGAGCTACAACGTCAAATTTGGTGCGATCATAGTCCTTAACTGTATGGTCCTAAAATAAATAAATCGAAAATAAATAAAACATACATCAACAAAAATTCTAGGCCTTAAGGTTCTTATGTATAACAACAAATATAAATACCAAGAAAGCGTGTATCAGATCGATATGCATGCTTCAGAATAAAATGCCTTGTAATATAGGTCGGAACCCTTGGTGTTTCTCCCGACTCGCACTTGGCCGGTTTATTATTATCAATACGAGCACATTTCCCGCGATGAACCACTAACAGTGAATCATTACAATTCCTCAAACGTGACTCTGTGATTACAAAGTATTAAAAGCCCATTATTATCATATCCATCCCTGTCAAATGTGAAACGTGACCGGCTTTGGCTAATCATTCTAAGGTACTATTACCAAGACAGCACAATCAAAAGTGGTTCGGTTCGGAATGCCTGAGAATTTTAACCGCCTCTATGGTCTAGTGGTTCGCTCACCGATATCAGATCTAGAGGTCCCGGGTTCGATCCTTCGATCCCAGGGGGAGTTCAATATTTTGCTTTTGGTGGTCGGCTACTTCCGTCCTAAGTCTATCGCCATAACAACAAATTATAAATTATTAATAATTATTAATTGTGTTCCGGCATTCAGATGTTAGACTATTGGGGATTCCGGATGAAGCGCGCCTCCATCTTCGGCCTTATCTTAACTTGTAACCAGGTGAGATGAAGGCTAAGGCTCTTCCCCGACGTACAAAACAAATTTCGGCTCGAAATATGATACTCTATATTTTCTTGTAAAAGAAAGTGTCTCTTGTGAGGGATTCGCCTGAGTAAAAATGTCAATTGCGATAAGACTAGACACCGTTCTTTACGGAACATGTCAGCTATAACTGACGTATCGAGATTTAAATATTTTTTTAAATAAATATTACATTAATTTCACACAACGCCATCTAGCCCCATTCTAAGCATAGCTTGTATTATGGGAACTAGATAACGGATAGAATACATGTATACTTTTTTTTTTTGTAAATACATACTTATCATACAATACAGCACCCAAACACAGAACAAACCTCTATATTCATCACACAAATGTTTGTCCTGGTTGGGAATCGAACCCACAACCTCCAGCGCAGAAGGCAGAGTTACTACCAACTGAGCCATGAGGCTTGTTACTGATTGGGTATATAAAATCAAAGTCAAATATTTTTATTCAATAAGATTTTTGTAGGATCACTTTGAAACGTCAAATCTACCGCCTGTTCGGAATTGCGACCAACACACACGAAGGAAGACAACAACCTCGGTCTAAGCTATTTCTCGGTGATCCTCAGATTGTGCCTTATGCGGAGTGTGCCCTGGACCTTATTCTGCCACCATCACCATCCAGCCCGTTATGTCACACGTTGTTTGTCGGCTCGACATGTCTTTTGACATGTTAGAGTTTCTGCTGAAGAATTAAGACCTGTGACGTCAAACCTCCTTGGGAATACTCGGTTATCTGGGATGATGAAGCCTTGTCTTTATCTCATCTTCCCCAAGTTATTCCCAAGGCGTGCCATCATCAGGCAGTTTCTGTGAAGCTTTGTCCCGTAGACCTGATCCTTGTCTTAGTCTCGTGGTCAAGACTACATTAAACAATATAGAAAGATATCAACATTGTACTGTCAAACCACTAATAACGATCATAAGGCACAAGATTTTCCAACACATTCCAGTCATAGCACAAACCGCCTCCGCTCAAATGGCCGATGGTCATGTGGTCAATCAAATCAAAACAAGAAAGCGTTATGAATTGATTGAATTAACCAATGGAAAGTTGAGTTATGTGCTCAAATGCACTTTAAGCTGTGGTTCTAGTGAATTATTAGGACGGTATGTGAATTTGTATGAAAGATTATCATACTTAAATGACAATCATGAATATCATATTGAACGTATTGCATTTTATTCTTCCTAGAGCAAATATTTGTGCGTAGTGTACAAAAAGTCATTTTCATGTTTCGATTCGTAATCTAAATAATCAATACGGTTCAGTCGGAAATAAGTTTAAAGATATAAGTACAATTAAATAAAAGTTAAATGGTCAGCTCATAAAAGAGGGTTTGGTTAGCCCCAAAATGTAAATTT
The DNA here is from genome assembly GCA_951394065.1 of Venusia cambrica. NCBI lineage: Eukaryota > Metazoa > Arthropoda > Insecta > Lepidoptera > Geometridae > Venusia > Venusia cambrica. The sequence continues at coordinate 2,057,104 of OX596056.1, forward strand.
TCAGCAAACCAAGTGAATGAAAAAGGTGTTTCTGAGTGCAAACAAAAAAAAAACTTACAAATTCTGACATACTCGGCCTTATGTTTGAATAGTATGCTGTCAAAATGGTTTTTCTTGCTGACTAAATATAAAAAAAACATTTAATTACTTCCCTTACATGTAAATTACCAAAATAGCTAAACGAAAACGTATATAAAAGCTAATCCCTAACATAATTTTATCACATTTTTCTAATCATAACACACACATGCTACGTGGACCATAGTACGTAAAATAACATCATTGTTATGCTAACCCATCCTTGTTTATTTTAAACATTCGACCGTGGCTTGTGAAGATTGTGTTCGTTGCAATCCAATCCACTTATATACATACCTGCTATCCAAAGCTTAGTGTTGTTCCGATATAAACAATGAGAAAGAACAGGGGCTTTTGTTTACAGGCTTACACCTACCATTAAAATCCTAGAAAATGAATCAATGATTCTGGTGATCTAATCTGCCTGCCAAGCGTGGTGATGATGAAAAATCCCTCCATATCCTTCACATACCGGGTCGATGTGAAGTGAAGACTCTCCCGGTAGATCCATGCCTGATTTTGCGTTTCTCTGTAACATCTATCGTGATTTTTTTTTATTTATTTTCGGTTCAAATAAATCAAGCAAATCTCCAACGTCAGGCTATTTATTTACCAGTCAATTCATATTTGACGCACTTAACAGTTTTATATGCACACAGCCAATGGCCTTAAGTAATCTTCTCGTTAACCAATAACGGTTCTCAAATTATAATAAACATCGACTCACAAAGACCTCAGTCTTTGGTAATTTATTTTTAAGCTGTTGTATTTATGTTTTAAACATAAAACGAAACGTAAAAGCATTAACGGCGTCGCGTTCATAATTATTATTTACGAAAACGATGTTTGTTTACAAAACTGTTATATTATAGCACGCTTGACAAATATTATCTCGATTTGAAGTCATTCAAGTCCTGAGTATATGTGTCAATATTGCTATCGAGTTAAAACAAAAATATCGACTTCATCATTATCATTGATGTTAATTTGAATGATCGACGTAAGACATCTAAATGGTTGCTGATATGAAAAGCTTTTATCGAAATAAAGGTGCAGCCTAGTAAGCTTCAGCAATTCTATTTGACCGTACAAAATGAATTACAGAAAAATGATGAGAATTTCCATAGAATCCCTTACAACGATCAAATAAATGTAAGACGCTATTCAGAAGACAAATGTAACTTTCCTGTTTAGCAATATGTGAAGCTCGAAATGTTGGGTCAAGTGGAAAGCAAACGTGGTTGCAGAAGGTATGAGCAAACACTACAAAGCCACACAGCCATTGCTGAAAGGGAAGCAAAAACTATTGATAAATACTTACCAGTACATGTACATAATTATGATAAAGATCATCTGAAAGAGTTTAGTAGGGCTGAAGATCACACTTCAGGGTACGGTGTGACCGGATCGAACTTTACTGCCTATAAAGTCTTTATAGCCCATTGTGACGATTATTGCTTAACCCTCATGACTTATGAAGTAATAAATTCCATCTTTTCATACCCCGTAGAATTCCACTCGTGCGAGCTTACTGAGTAAATAACTAACTCTGAACCGAATTTTGTAAGGTACGAGAAATTAAGGAGTTAACTTCCAACAATGATTAATGTCGTGCCTCTGGCTTGTCTGGGCGAAATTGGATTTCATTTCGGCTAAAGAGCATTTAAGCCGACCAGTGCTGTGTGCGTGAATCATTGGGCTTGCTCCGGTCTGCTTTAAATAAATTTAAACTCATTTGTGATTGCAACGTATCTGGAAGGGACGGCGCGTGATACCAATCATCCCGTGTCTATTTCCGACTATTTTGACCGTGAATGTACAAAATCTATGCATGCATATATGTCATAACAGAGAAGTACGACAGATTACGATACAGTATGAATTTCATAGAATAACATTGCATTATTGTACAAAAGATATGAACAACGGGATAAATACGTATCTCTTAGAACGGCCATTTGGTTTACTGAAGGCCTCGGTGGCTCTGTCCCCGCCTTCTGAGGCATAAAGTTATTTTCACAACAAAGCACGCGGGGCCTCTGAGCTCCTTATATTGGACCTCTCTTGAGCTGAGACCCATTGTAATCTTAATGCCGTATTATATTAATGCGATACACATCTTCGAGATCTCTCTGCTCTTTTTTGTGAATCATTTCAGTTTAATATTGGCATGAACGCGGTCTTAGACGGGAAACGTTTCTCTGGTTACGGGTCTTTATCTTCCGAATCGATCGTCGGGGTCGTATCCAATTCTATTAATGAGATCTTTTCAAATTTCGTTGGGTATTCTGAGAGATTATTTATTAGGATTGTCGTTTGGAGAACCGTTCTACTTATTTGAGGTGAACTTCAACTTCTTTGTTTTATGGCAGTTAGTGATAGGGGTCACTTTTCTGCCAGTGTCATATACAGATTAAGGGGAGCATGAGCACAAATAATGTCAATATTAGTAAGTGTACTATGTTACTCATGAAACTCATGTTTAGAGATTGTCTGATATCTGAATGATGCATGTATGTCATCTAGTCACTGTCACAAGCTATTCAATCGGTTATAAAATGACCGTATTAAAACACTTATGTGGGATGACAGGGCATGAAAATCCAAATTTAGTGAGCATTATAGAAGTGGGATAGTCAGGCTTGGCACGCACAATGACGCTCGCCATGCTTGAATAATTGCCGTATTTAACTGAGTCGCGTCACATTGTAGACAGAAAAGCTAACTCATTTGTAGCTAAAAGACGAGAATAAATGAGTTCTTTTTTAAATGAATAAAGTCATACAACAGCAGCGATTACATCTAGACAAATAAAAAATGACAAATGACCGTAATTTGCCGTAAATTTTCAATTAATAGGATGCAACCTCCTCTGTGGCCTAGTGGTTCAACCCACCGAAATCAGATACAGATATCTCGGTTCAATCCCCAGGGGAAGTACAATATTGCGCTTTGTTTGGTTGGTGGTAGGATTTTGTTTAAGGCCGCCTGGCTAGCTACCACCATCTTACCTAATTCTGTCGCCATAATAACAATTCTAAAATTGTTGTGTTCCGGCATTTAGAGGTTCATTTAGAGTTTTTAGAGTTTTTAGAGATAGCCAGTTCCTCAGTTTGATGAGGATTCCGGGTGAATTGCGTCCACCTTTGGTCTTATCGTAACTTGTAACCAGATGAGATGAAGGCCAAGCGCTTACCTGATGCACAATATAAACAATAATAAAATTATAATGCAGCTTTATCTCGTATTATTTTTTACCGAACTATCATACCTTACAGTTGTTTTTCTAGATTAGTTATTGTTACAAGTATAAATATAAAGAGCCCTCTCATGTGTATGTGTGAAAGGAGATAGCCATATTCTCACAATTTGTACCGAGTTGGGGATTTAGTCATAGTTCATGAACTTATCATGAACTATGACTAAATCCCCAACGATACACTTTCTTTTTTTTTTTTTTAACATTTATTTGTCTCTTATAATGAATACATTTATTCAATAAAAAGTACAATTAAACTAACTATGTACAAAGGAATCAGTCAGATTACCTAAGGACCGTTACAAACGGCCTATAGGTAACTCAACTGTTCCAGACCAGTACCAGACGGAAGCGTGCCCAAGACACTGGCTGCATTGCCACGCTGAATAGCTATGCTAATTCGCTGGCCTAAATAAGAGCCAGCCCTTGGGTCACGTGTCGCCTCAATCAAAAGCCCCGCAATATTTTTGAAAACCCGGAGGGCGCCGGCTCCCCACGGACCCAAGGTCTCCACCCCAAAAGGCTCAAATAGGTAAGCTCTGTCGAGACCACTATATTTGCGCCTTTTGTGATCCTCGGCCGAATCAGCCGCCGCACCAGCCCTAACTGATGTCCCAGGCAGATGAGATGGCGCTAGGGTGTCGACGCAGGTAGCGTCCCACACCAAAGGCCTACCCATTTCCCAAGGGACAAGAGTCATACCGTCGGGCCGCTTACCATCATCACGTAACATCACATCACATACACTTTCTGGTTTGAGTATGTATAATATATTAAGTGATGAGTAGTTTTTGTATTTTAAGTAACTCAGCTGTCCATTCAACGCTGTAATGTGACTGAGTCGAGATTTAGTGGCTCAGGTTGCATCACAATAGATGTATTTAGCTCGTGAAAGGAACTTAAAAAAGCCTATTGTTAGTCACGCCTGTGATAAAATACCTAGCTGTGGGGATTTATTTTTGTGGTTCGCATTACCATTGCGGTTTCGTTGCATTGGATAATGAGGCTCGGACGTAAAAACTATACACGAGCTTAATACACATAGTCTTTTTTAAACTTTCGCGATTAGAACACATAACTTTAATTCGAGAAACGGGTATTATCGCGTATTTTATCTACCGACTCAGGGCAGACTCAGTCTGCCCGCGACCACGGCTGGTGCAACCCTGCCGAAACGTCGGGATAAATATAGGTAAAATACGCGATAAATACCCGTTTCTCGAATTAAAACTAAATACACATGATAAACTTACTGCTTCTAGATTTTCTGTAACCAAAAGCAGATCAGAAATTATGCTTGTTGGGATATATAAGATTATATCGAATAGTTATCGTAAAAAGGTTTAGTTTGATTAACCAACAATAACCCTTTCCGTGAAATGGCTCTATGCCATAGGTACTATAATGGCTTTTACTTATTAGGTCGGCATTTCGGCCGTGCCTTACTACGACAATTTTTGTTGGCTGAGATTTATTCAAATGAATATACTCATGCGTAAGATTTGAGAACGTGCAGTAGTACCGCTCTCATATACAAACGTAGTTTATCGCTCATTTTGAAACTGTATGTCCAAAATAAAAACATCTAAATGATACAAATGAAAGATAACCATGCAATTAAGTTGATACGACAAAGAGCTCTTTTGGATTATATTTTTAAATATAGGTACCTAGTAATCATTGGTCACGCTGAACTTTTCATAAGCAGTTCATTTTCAGTTTAGTTTTTTTATTAAATTGAATGTTTTAGTACAAGACGAATTTTGTGCAGCTTAGTACAACCTATATAGATTTTAAAGATGAGTCAAATTTTTGAGTAAAATCTTTGTAACGAGGTCCTTACAACACGTATATAGACTTACATATGTAAATAGGTATATACGTTATGAATAAAGGCAATTATTTAAACGGTCAACGAATAAAATATGTTGTTGTATTTTATACGGAAACACTAGAAACACCTATTTTTGTAAACTATAAAAATAGGTGTTTCTAGTCTCTAGTTTAGGTAAAAAAACATTTATACTTTCACCAGATTTTTCTTACTAAACGAAAGTCTGAAAAATGCCATTTAATTACTTGCAATAAACAATTAAATACCTTACAAAATAATAAGGAATTATTTGTTATGGTAAGTTCGAGTGCAGAAATTGTAGCCATACCCCGCTGAGTAATCGTCACAACTTGGCTTTTGAAATGTCCTACTTCAACGTTACCCATAATGGAATATATAGAGAAACTTTGCCTGGTGATATATTACGTCATGACGTGTGAATTATATTTTTATGGAAATGGACGATGAAATATACTTATATTATTATTAATATACGTCTAGATTATGCTATGACTAAGATCTTTTAGTTTTATGAGAGTCTTCATCGTATTGTAGTAGTATTGAGTTTTGTCGCAAAAGTCGCCTAAAATTTAGCAAGAAATCAATCCGTAAAGGGGCTATTCTGATTTAGAGAAATAATCAGATACTTTTGTTACGTAGGTAATTGGAGAAAATATCTCAATATCTTTTAAACTATTTTGATACAAAAACAGGGTTAATCGCATTTTTACCTCTAATAAAAAAAAAATACTCACGTCTTATCCCCTTCGATATTTCACCTCTGATTACTGGTACTCAGAGCGAGGAATCTAATGACGATCACCTGATAGGGGGTAGTCAGGGGCACGCCCTAACTTATTTTCGGACGTTCTGATAATTTAAATCTAATTTGAATCGTGAAGACGGCTTTAGACTCTCTATCCTGGAGTCCATGGATGGCCCGGTGCATACGTGTGCTCCAAAAAGCAAATTGTGTGAAGATGGGCTTGTCTAGTTATCAAAACCAAGCTGACATAGGTATGTAAAAAGTCGACTTTTTCTCACTTCAAGATTCACCTCTGATTATTGTTCAAAGGATATGAGGATCACCTATAAGCTTGTTGTAAAAACACCTTCGCTTCTTGTCGGTACCCATAGTTTCCAAGATCCACCCGCCCTTGACGGCTGGTGCAACTCCGCCGAATGGTTGGAATGAATGTAGGTAAAATATGCGATAAATACGCGATATTTCTAATAAAAATCAGAAAACAACTAGTCCTCTTCCAATTAATCATGTTGTGCAAACTAAGTGTTAACTTTTACGCACTTATAATTAAACCAACAAAATATTATTTTTCTTTTCACAACACTCTAGATCTTGTTTTTCCCAAAACAAAAGCTTCAACTTTGTAGGCTAAGAACGCGTAACTAACAAAGTTTAATATACAGACATTCATGTTTACACGCCAACGAGTATGCTTAAAAGCCGTAGCAAAGGCCTATGAAATTTTATACCCGGTGCCTTTTATTCCACGGTTATTTGAAATTCTTTCTTGGTACGTTAAGTCTTATTGGTATGTGTTTTTACAGTGTTATGAAATCCACCTAGCTCACATAAAAGTATTGATTGACCACGCTATAAAGTGTTTTGGTTACAAAGGTTACAACAGTTAGGTTATGCTATAGTAGATTCTGTTTAATTTATAGATTAAGTCAAAGTTTATCTAACCCTATTTACTAAGATAATTTAGAGCTCTTTTTTTTTAAAGATCTTTCAGAAATACATTGAAACTGACAATAGGTTTTTTTTATTGTACGACGCCAAAGCGCTTGGCTTTCATCTCATCTGGTTACAAGTTAAGATAAGGCCGAAGGTGCAGGCGCACTTCACCCGGAATCCTCAACAAACTGAAGAACTGGCTATCTTACCTCCAAATGCTGGAACACAACAATTTTTGAATTGTTGTTATGGCGACAGAATTAGGTAATAAGGTGGCCCTACCACCAACCAATCTCATTCAATATAATAACAATATCTCAATGTAAACTCTCACAAACAACGAAAGACGAATGTGATATTATTGTAATTTATGTAGCTAAAGCGTCATGATGTGTGTGTCTGATATTTGAGCGGGTCAAGTATTCTTTGAGATAAAGCTCGTGAAATCCGAGCGAAAATGCTCTGACTCCCTACATTTACCTCCATTAAACGATAGTGTAAAGTTTTCTCCTTACGTGAGATACCGCAATAGTACCGAGGTTTCTCCTTGAATAAATAATGACTGTCAGGTGAATTCGCAAAGACCAAGTTGGTGCAGACCACTTGTCTATTTTGCAAGTTGGGACTTCCTCGAATCAAATTATTATTTTGACGGATATTTTAGAGAAATGGTAGAATTTTGAATTGCTTTGAAATAACTTTTGCTTTGTAGTCCCGAATTGTAAGTCTGCTGACTGAATTATTTAACATACCTATATTCAATAAACGTCACTTGACTATAATTTTCTTCTCTTTTACAGTTTAGTTTAAAAAAACCCTTGCCTGTGCCCAGTGTGTTTATTTTTCCCGTAGTTTTAATAAAATACATTAATTAATATTACATGACTTTAATTTTTACACAGTGCAATCTAGCCCCAAATTAAGCATAGTTTGTAATATGGGAGCTAGATTACGGATAAAATACTTAAATACTTTTGTTAATACATACGTTATATATGATACAACATCCAAACATAGAACAAACATCTATATTTATCACACAAATGTTTTTCCTGGGTGGGAATCGAACCCACAGCCAACTTAGCTATGTGGCGTATAATAATCCTTTGAATGGTGGTCGACTTTTATTGGTATAAAAAACGTTGCCTTTTAAATCAAATAATTCACTCAGATATAAACAGACGACCATACTGGCTGTTGAGATAACAAATAACATTTTCTAGCTCTTTCAATCTTCTATATCATGATCTAAATTTCAATGCTAAAATTATTAAAAACGTTAACTTTATTCATGCATTTAAAACTGAACTTGCTAAATATATTATGGATTTTTTTTCAGTTTAATAAATTATTTATTTTAGTAACTAATTTGTAATGTCATTCATTTTCTTTTGTAAATAACTGTAAATAACTACAGATCGGACAACAAATATTCCTTATTACATTTAGATAAATAACTATTATCATGACAGAGAATATCTATTTTATGAGAATCTTTAAACCTAAAAAAACCTTAATCTAAAACTAACTTTCAAAGTAATCTTTTAGAAAATCAAACAAAAAGGATAGTACCTACCTCGTAGCCGGAAGAAAGTATTAAATGATTGTAAAAGTCTATGTTTATTTGATGGATTTATGGTTGAGGGTGGTAGTTCCACCTCGTGACACGACAACTGACTTACGAACAAGCCACGGTTGATAGCTTTATATTATGAAGGCCCTTTTTAGGGCCTTTCATATAAGTTTTATGTGGTTAGTAAAACATTTTATCAAGAAATGTTTTGCTATAAAGGTTCAAAACTTGATGGACATTGTTATGGACTTGCGCCTGAACTGTATCGGCTTCTCAACAGAATAAACTGATCTCAATATACCTCTAAAACTGTTTTACATCATCGTATATTTATTGACTCCTCTGGCTCAGCGAGCGAATTTTAGCCTACGATACAAGATGCACAGTTATTCGCAGTCTCCGCGCTAGCGTCAATTTAGCGGAACCTGGGGTGCCGACTGATCATGACCCCGAAGGTTTACCCTGATAAGCTATTTGGCAGCACAATCTTCGCCCACACATCTCCACGTAACATAGTCAACGCAACCGGAAGGACTAAAATTAGCCAATAATGTACGGCTCAGCCATAAAAACCATTTGATTTTCTAGGTTTTGAAAATGGAATCAACCGTAATGTATTGCCTAGCAAATAAATAGACAGGAGCAAAGACCATTTCAATTGACACTCACTTAGCTCAGTGCACATAGTGTGACGGGAGCTAACTAGTCATTCTTTGTGGCCGAGGTAAGCCCGTTTAATTGGCTAGGCTCGGCGTGTCGCCACGACGCAGCCATAACCCGTATAGGGTCCGTAATTTATACTTGATTGTGAATTCACAGTTGAGAAGGATTTATTTATAGGTTTGCATGGAAATTAAACTGTATTTCGCGCTCTGAAATTTATCATCCCAACTTTGCTATGAAATTAGAGTTATGAATGCTCGGTAATTTGCGTTTCAGAATAACTGTGAAGCAAAATGTTTGTTAATCAGGTAGATTTTTTGTTCATTACGTATTTTAATTTGATGATTTCAAGAACGCATTATTACCATTGATTGAATGATTTCAGTAGGTATACAAAAATTTGAACCCATTTTTCTTTTTACTGTACGACGGGGAAGCGCTTCGCCTTCATCTCACCTGGTAACAAGTTGAGATACGGCCGAAGGTGGAGGCGCACTTCACCCGGAATCCCCAACAGACTGAGGAACTAGCTATCTTACTTCTACATGCCGGAACACAATATTTTTTTAAGAATTGTTATTATGGCGACAGAATTAGGTAAGATGGTGATAGCCACGGTAACTCAACTGTTCGAGACCAGTGGTCCAAGTACGGATCTTACCGATCGCATAATAGTGAATCACCACGTTCGTTAAAATGAACCGAATCGTATCGTACCTCGCGAGTATGGAAGTCCAGTCGGTAACTCATATCGATACGCTTGCGATCGTTAAGGTGCTCTAAGTTTATCGAATAATAAAAACTTTTACCGAGACCTTCTTCAAAGTAGATAAAACAATCGTGTAAATGGACAAAATATCTGATCTCAAACGTCAAACAAAAGAACTAGTTATCGATAAACTCGATATAATTTAACGAATGTATATCGATTTTATCTACAGATTACTTCGTACTTGCGATGGTCGATAAAACCAATTTTATCGATTTAAACGTTTCTAAATGTCAAATTATGCGATCTGTAAGAACCGTACTTGCTTCGCAGTACCAGACGGAATTTTGCCCAAGACACTGGCTGCATTGCCACGCTGAATAGCTATGCTAATTCGTTTGCCTAAATAAGAGCCAGCTCTTGGGTCACGTGTCGCTTCAATCAAAAGCCCCGCAAGATTTTTGAAAACTCGGAGGGCACCGGCTCCCCGCGGACCCAAGGTCTCCACCCCAATAGGCTCAAATAGGTAAGCTCTGTCGAGACCACAATATTTGCGTCTTTTGTGATCCTTGGCCGAATCAGCCGCCGCACCAGCCCTAACTGATGTCCCAGGTAGATGAGATGGCGCTAGGGTGTCGATGCAGGTAGCGTCCCACACCAAAGGCCTACCCATTTCCCAAGGGACAAGAGTCATACGTCCAGACCGCTTACCTTCATCACGTAACAGACCATTCGGTTCAAGAACGGCTGGAACATTGACACTGGTAAAAGCTCGACGGATAATGTCATTAAGACTTGCGTGGCGCGAAATCCTGCCGGCAGACCTTGTGCACGAAAGTTCGTGAAAACCAACTTGGTTTTATATAAAACCAAGTTGGTTTTCACAAACATATAACCGCATAGACATAAGAATAGATGATACCTGTCCTGCATAGCATTCATGCATGATATCGAATGAGCGTTTTGCTAATTATTTATGAGTGACTAGCTTTTAACCGCGACTTCGTCCCCATATTGGTTTTTTGAAATAGGTCCAAGTATTATATTATAAATATATATATTTGTTGAATATTTGGATAAATTTGACCGATTAGCTCCTACATGGTGTGCAGACACGCACACCGAGGGTTCTGACCCACATTCCCAGATAAAAAATGCAGGCTTTTGAAGACTTAGTGCCGGTCCGACTCACGTTATACCAGATTTTATTATTCATTTATTTATTTACCACAAAGTAAGCACTATACTCACACCAACTTTGTTATTATACTGGTCGAAAATAAAAATTTATAAAAACGTTTCATGTATTATATTATTAGTCAGGTTTAAATATTGGACACCCCACCCTTTATTTCTGAAAATTTTTAAAAACCGAAAATATGCCATAACATATTCCTTATGGGCAATCAACATACGAATTTGTGCATACAAGTGCCTATCATTTGTGGTTTAAGGGATATGCAACGTTTTACTCCGAGCTTTGAACCCCATTTTGAACCCTAAGGGTGCGAATTTTCAAAATTCCTTTCTTAGCAGGCGTTTTCACACCAAGACAAACATGTCCTCCAAATTTCAAGTCTGCACACCCAGCGGCTTAGGCTGTGCGTTGTATCTAGTTGAATCAGTCAGTCAGTCACTCAGGACTTGTCCTTTTATGCATTAAAAGATTACTGTGTATCAAGTAGTCAAGTTACATTAGTCAAGGGTCGTAAATACAGTCACGTCAACAGCCCATTTATGTTGTAGTTAATTGGATATTGGACAGAGCCTCCTCCAAAAACGGGAGGGTTTTGCCATAATCACCACAATTGGCAGGCAGGTTGGCGAACACAGTAAAGGTGTTATGTAACATACAACAGGAAGCTACCGCTTCCTCTGGTGAGATCCCTTAAATCGGCTTTTACGACATCCGCGGGCTGAGTTGGAGGGACTGCTACGGCCGGTTAAATTAAAAAAAAACATTTGTCGTTGAATGCCTCGGTATACCGATTTCAAAAAGTATAAGAACTACTATTATACCATGCATTATTTAGGAGTTCCGCTGTCATCATCGTAAGACCAAAACCAAACGAAAACAAAACAAATGCCAAATACAAAGCAGAGTCTATAACCAAAACTACTAAATCGAAACAAAACAAATGCAAAATCTCAAAATCCTTTCTTAGGGGATGCCTACGTCATAGTAGCTTTATGCATGCAAAGTCTCAGCCCGATCGGTTTAAAATTAACAAAGTTTCATTCAAACTTTCATCCCTATTTTATCCCCTTGGGGGTAGAATTAATCAAAATCCTTTTTAAGCGGATCCCTACGTCATAAAATCTACCTGCATGCCAAATTTCAGCCCGATCCGTCCAGTGGTTTGGGCTGTGCGTTGATGTACTGACTATGTCGTCAGTCAGTCAGTCACCTTTGATTTATATATATTTAGATAGATATAATGTATTTAGATAAGATAATCCTCGTAGTTACATTATTTAAACAAATCTAATAGAGAATTAGATAGGCGCTGCGCTACGCCACCGCCGCCTCGATATCGGTCAACTGTCTTTGATTCGGACTTTAGTAGGCCCAGTAGTCTCACTTTTCCATACAAACGTTAAAACAAAAACATTAAACGTAGTTCAATAGTTACAAACGTTAAACGTAGTTCAATTTTCTTTTCAGTAATAATTATAAAATATATACAGGTCAAATACAAAGTAAATACCCGTTTTCTTGTCTCAAAATAACTTATTACTAAACACTACTATATACTCAACGGTCCTTAGGTAATCTGACTGATTCCTTTGTACATAGCTAGTTTAATTGTACTTTTTAACTAGAATTTAAATATACAGAAAAAAAAAATATTTTTAGGTCATTTAATTGCACAACTGACATACGTTTAATTGAGAGATATACATTTTGATTACATAGCGCAGTGTTGAGCAAATCAGGACAGATAGACAGAACCTATATTGAATTAATGAATAATTGTAAATATTACTTTTTTTTATATATAATGGACGGTCTTATCGCTTAGATGCTATTTTTTCCAGACAATGGAGAGGATTTTATGATACTGATGACTCAAGAGGTATTTTATACTCAACATTGTATTTTATACCTACATTATAAAATGTTCTCCCCTATAATATTACGAGGCAAACTCTGTAAGAGTATTTCGACCATTTATCTGCAATATAGCACGAACATAAGTCACTGATCCATACATCCTAGTCAACTGGGCAAAATCTATCAAAACAGCAAACAGCTAAGGTTATTCTGGTTCAAAATTTTGTATATTCTAAAATAGCATCCATTTTTAGTACCGGATTTTGGGGATTACGGCCTTCGGCGCCCGTCAGCAGCAAAGTATAAATTTTGATTTTCGTCACGTACAGTCGGATACGAAACCTCGGTTAGCTTTAAAAGCGGCATTTTCCAAATGTATTCCTGTTGTAAACCGAAGGATAGGTACTCACCAGCGCAGGATACCTATAAGGGCCGTAAATGATAACTCAGACCGCCCGAAAACATTGTCATTTGACGCGCCGTATACATTATGTAGCTAACAAATATGTTTAGGCTTCGAAGCCCATACGATACAATAACAAAAAAAATTAACTATTTATGTTTTACTTGCAAAGTTTACTCCATGCTTGTCTTCCACTCATCAGTGTTATTGAGGAGGGTTGCGTGTTCAATGGAGCGGTCGAACTTCATCAAAATTAACCCTTAACTAAGAACATGAAATAAATCCGCTGTAAAGATCTCTTTAAGATATATCGGGGTATGTGTTTCTTCTCAACTGGTCTTCCCTAGAAAACGGAAGTGCTGGCTTTTAGGTAAGACGCGTAAAGCCTGGCTAGCGACCCTCCTGTCAAAACGGTTTGCCGTATTTTTGATGAAGTTCGCCCTATCGTAGACCTCATCCATACATAGAGACTAGACTAGACGTGGCCAAGAGCTAACTCATAAATTATAAAAAAAATAAGCAAAAATAAAAAAAGTTCTTGTCGTCCAGAATGATCGGGTTGACTATTCTCATATTTTGTTTTCTATATATTAATTCATCTACATACTTGTCAAAGCAGTAGTTTTCCTCACTTTTGTCCGACCCGACGCCAGTCAGTATTTTAATAGATGAGGCGTCCAACGCTAGTGCTGACCACGGAATTACTGAAAACTTGCTTGCTTTCCACAAGCTAAATACCTACTACATTTTAAAGATATTCAAAAAACTTCTAAAGAATTCGTTTAAAAAATACTTGACAACTCTAAAGCGCAAAGGATGACATTATGCAGTGTAGAAGCATTTTAAAATAGTTTACGACAAACAAGTTGAAATATTAAAACCCAACTGCAAATTTGAAAACTTCAAGGTTCTAGAGAAAGCGTTGCAAAAATGTATTTAATTTTAATGAATTTATATTTTTATTATGTATTTGAATTAAAGGTAACATGAATCGAAATATACTAGATATTAAAATGTATTTACAAAAAAATATATATACATTTAAAGAAGCTTTGTGTCACCTCAATCAAAAGCCTTAGATTAAGTTTTTTTTTTGTATTCGGGATTAAGTTTTTCTAATTGCAACTAATAAAAAATAAATAAAAAATATAAAGACCCTAATGTCGTTTGGGTCCTCGCATGTCTAAATCCTTCAAGCTATCTAGGCTGCAGAGCTTTACAATGAAATAAACAAGCATACACTCATCAAACATTACCCTTCTTCTGAGCCAGTTGGGTAGAACAGGTGTTTTGCTATCAATTGTAGGCACCAAGCTTTACAGCGAACTGGTCTTCATTCAGTTTACGAAAGCCTTCAGTCTACCAGGAGTGCAGCAATGCATTTTGATACGCTACGGGCGTAACTGAAACTCATTATATGACCTTCGAATTTTCCAAGCTCCCGCAAATGTTAAATGATCATTTTTATATCACCGCGAAACTTGTAAATTTAAGCAATGTTTATTGGTTACCGGTATTTTATTTATTTTTTAATATTAATCGGGTTATACATTATACGGGTCACAGGAATCCCAAAAAAATTGAGGTACCTTAAAAATACAGGTATTTTAAATACCGGTTTCAGTACCTGTTTTAAGCATACATAACAAATAAACGTGCATAATATTATTTTGTCATCGAGCTTTGCTTTTTATTAATCTGTATAATTGAATTAACAAAGATTGTCTGTACTTTTGTAACTGGAACACAAAACATTGATAGCAAGAAATATCCTGAAATATTTATTGTACCTATTTGAAAGACATGTTTATAGGTATTCATACAAATTGACAGCTTCTCTTGGAATGCATTTAAAAAATACGTGCAAATTGTCAAGCAAACCGGCCAAATATTTCTGATTAATCTCCTAAAACAAACCGAAATTCATAGCGTAGCCCACAGAGTTGTAGGTAGGTGTTCACAACAGAGTGGCACGTTTGGGATGTCTGGTCGCGTGCAAGGCTCAGATCCATTAATGTAGTCAGCCGTGTACCGCCGCCAAACAAATTACCGATGCAAACACGTTCCAACACGCGAGCCAAGCCTTGCTACACGGAATGTTTGGAGTCGAAGACCACTCGTCGTTCTTTTCGGTTCCTGAAACGTGTTGAAAGTCGTAACATATTTTCGGTTACAAGTTAAAATGGCCGCGGATTACCGCTTTCGCTTCTGAACAAAAGGAGTTTATCGTTAATTCCAAAACGGCATGTCCGATTAAATAAAAAGTTTACAGGATTGCGATTTATTGCTCGATGGGAAAGCAAGTCTTCATCTCACCTGGTTTCAAGTTATAAGGCTGAAGGTGGAAGCGCACTTTACCCGGAATCCTCAACAGTCTGAGGAACTGGCTATCTTACAGCAATCTAGAATTATGATTATGGTGACTGTGGCGGTAGCTAGCCAGGCGAAAATATTCAAAGACCTAACTGTCAATGATTATCATCATAAAAGCCCAAGCCAGTCCATTGCAGGACAAAACATGAGTGCAATTCATCAACGAAGTGATTACACTACATTTAGCAGTCAGGTTGGTGAGCGCAGTAATGGTGTTATTTAGCCAGATATAATTATATCGCACACCCTTTTCGGGGTTAGTTGGTGGAACCTTCTAGTGGTCCCTGGAAAACGGAATCGCCGTCATGTAAGCGGTTGTGACTGAATGACCCAAACTCTGGTGGTAGTAGAACCTGCAAAAGTCCACCTTCCGACTCGCATACTGAAGTCAGCCAAGTCTCGCCAAACGGTTTGCAGTGTTCCATCAATACGCGGGAGAGCCAGTGCTTTGCTTTCTGGAACTTACTCCATCGTTGACCTCATACTTGCCCAGGCAATACTAGAGGTCTAGAGATAACCCTTTTTATATACAAATAAATGAATATAATCACCAAGTATCCTTCAGTCCAACAGTCATGTTTCACGAAATTTCTGGTAGTCATTACCAGTAGTTTATAACGAATGAATAAACATTATTTTCAAATTTAAATATACGTAAGGATTGAGTGTTTTTTAGGCTGACCTTACAAAATTATTGGCAAAATAGACCAAGTCTCCAGACGTCCCGGTTTGGGAGCATTGCTGCAGCTTTATTTGCACAGTTGACTCGGAAAACCGAGACGTGGATATCGATTGCAATTAACTCTCGTAAGATTACTCGGATTCATTCTATATTCGTCAACGTCTCGATATTATTTTCATCGGGTTTCAACGACAGTCTGGCTTTCGAGTCGGCAAAGGCAAGAACCAAGCAGACGCTGAATCTTGATGCTATAATAACAAGCGCGTTATTTGATATTCTTTGGAATATCAAATGCCCGTATCCCACGTTAGGTGAGCCTGGCAGAATTATGCTCTTCCACTTACTCCTAGCAGCCGTCAACTCTGAATCAACGCCTTTTATACCCAAGTCCATCTTCACAGAATCCATCTTCGGCTTTTCTCTACTCGCAACAGACACTTTATCCATATTTAGCAGTAAAATCAGACACGGTTTTGCTTTACTGAGTTTCTGACCAAAAATTACTAGGTACAACATTAAAACACTCGTCTCAAATGTCGAACGCAGGGTAAACATGAAGGCACCATCACTTTGTCGTTTTCTATGAAATCGGCCCGAAACGTCCCATGTAATTTGATAAATATTGTTATTGGCAAAGTCAATAGAAGTAACCGTGTCAGGATGCTCATGCTATGCGTGGGGGCTTAGAGTAAGCACGGTGGCAATTTCCCTGAGTTTACTTACCTATTAAATTGTATGAAAGGAAAGGGAGCGGTTCTAGTCTTGGAATCGTTTTAATTCGATTATTTCTACGGCTGTTATTTTATAACCGCGTTTCAATTCGGTAAACGTTGAATTATTCTCTAAAACTGTTGCCTGCTAAACTAGTCTTCTGTCTTTTGTACGACGATCTTCAAAGTAAATGGTGTTTAGAGTCACTCAAAATGCAATTTGTTAGGCAAACAAAATCATCATCAATCTCCTGCTCTAACTCTACATCGTATCTTCGCTAGCTGTGGTTGGCAAAACGTTTTCTCCTCTTTCACTCCTATGAGCTGTCAACTCTGCATCCCCGCCATTTCTACTCATGTCGCAATCCATATATTCTTCCACCTACTTCCCGCATGTCCATCCACGCTCATATTAACCCTTTGTTTATCTATACCTATAATTATTATTAGCAAGGCAAATACTATTCACACAGACTATTTTTTAAATAACATACCTTAATATCAAAATAATTGCTATAAACAAAGTCACAAAAGTTAATTTAGTAAAAATTACAAAATTACACATGATCATGAATAATCATGATAAAAAAAAAAAATTTTCAAATAAAAAAAAACGAACGATCTAGTAAATAATAGAATGAAAAATAGTTTCTTCTTTATTTAAGTAAATGGCTATCACCCCGTGTATAACATGCTCATATCACGCTTAATTAATACCAAAACTGGTACCACTCTCAAACTACTCCATAAATACTTGCAAACCTCTGACTACCTTGTAGTAGTTGATCCTCATAAGATCTACGCTCTGAGCTAAAAAAGCCTTAAGATCTTCGAAGGAGAAAAGTTGTGAGTCCGTTACTTTTTTTACTCGCAAGGCAAAAGGCAATAAACGCTTACGTAATGCTCGAGATCCACACTAAACAATTTCCAAATTAGTATGTGGTGCCAGAATTACAACATTCCCTGTGTAATATCAACAAAAGCTACATTAACCGTATACTCGCGTACCAGAACGATTTTTGGGAATCGTGCCAAATATAAGTATAATTTTATGTATGTCGAGTCTTACCTCCAAGTGACGGCTCTTTGCTGTGCTGAAGCTCACGTGAGGTGCTATTACGTCACCCAGTGGGGGGAGGATGGGGGGGTTTACATGGCTCTACTAATTTCGCAGTCTCATGGGCTTCAGCCGTCACTGTGCATTTGCCCGCCTGTTGCCACAATCCCTTCTTACTCAAAGGATTAGTCCTTTATGCTAATAATAAAGAAATTAAATTTTAAACTTGAAACGGATGCGGATGTAATTACGAGGGCGCTGGTGTTTTGACTACGATATTTTTGTTGCTCTCTACATGCTTCAGTGCTTTGAAATGTGGAGAATAATAATCAAATGCAGTATTTGTCTTGTTAACCAACGCGAATGACTTAGGACTAGTTCCTATAGTTTGTTGGGTGAAAAAAAAATGGCGGGTGAAATTGGAACTGTTCTTCTTGGAAAATCTACATCATCATTTTGAACTTACTACTCTATTGTATAAAGATTACAAAAACCGTAGAAGAATCTGAATAGAATTTAACTCTTGAAATCTTTGAAATCTTATCATGGATTCTTTTAGCATTGTCAAAATTTTCAATAAAAAAATCTTGTTCTATTTAATAATTATAAGTATTGTTAGCGTACAGTAAATGTTATGTATTTTATAATTGTATATTTAAATTTTATACGTTTTTTGTCAGGTACCTATCTGACTTTGTTTTACCTACTTACTATAAAAATACAGACAGATATTTGCATGTCAATTACTACTTGCTTCGATCAGTGACTTGCGCAAATGATAACGCGATTTTGTTTCGTATTTAGGAAAACCTACGGACATCTTTTGATATAAAGCTCTAAATTCATAACATGTAGCATGCACTTACACATCAAATAACCTTAGTAAAACACAGCAAATTTGTTAGGGATCAGAAAAAATACAATTAATAATGTGACAGAAGATCTATCAAATAAGAAGGGTTTAATGACCCATATAATATAACATTATTATTTTAAAATTTCTGAGTACACACGTATTTAATTTTGTCTGTTAAAAAATATCTGTAAGCATCATTAAATTTATAAATTTTATTTCCGTATTCTAAATGAAAAACAGCAATGTGATATGACATCTAAACAAACGAAATTCAGTGATAAATAACAAACTTTCCTCACAAACCAAAAATAGTCTGTACAAATCTATAAGCCAGGAATGCGCTACGTGTCGCCCACCGAGTGTAGCTGTCAATTAGCTGTGCACTGCAAGCGAGAGACAGCCCTAGCTAGCAGGGCTGTCATGCGCTTAGCACTGGTAATGATATCACATTTTTTATACGTTTTGTAGCTATGTTTGTACCGTAGAAAATATTGCGATGTGTAATGAGGTTGCTATTTTTTTCTGCG
The DNA here is from genome assembly GCA_951394065.1 of Venusia cambrica. NCBI lineage: Eukaryota > Metazoa > Arthropoda > Insecta > Lepidoptera > Geometridae > Venusia > Venusia cambrica. The sequence goes on from OX596056.1 coordinate 2,076,582, forward strand.
TGTAAACTGCGCAGGTCGTCGGTAGCGAGCAGTATGACCTACGCTGTCAAATCGTGGACACTGACGATAGGGCTGGTTCACAAATTGAAAGTTTAGCGTGATATGGAAAGCTACTTCGAAAGAGAACCAAGGTGGTAGACGTAGCTCAAAGAGTTACCTTGTTGAGGCAGTGGGCTGGCCATATTTGTTGAAGGACCAACAATCGGAGTCAACGAGTTTTTCAGTGGAGACCACGTCTAGGCAAGCGTAATGTAGGACGCCCTTCATCCAGTGGCAATGTTTTTGGGTTTTTTAGTATTTGGGTCAAAGTTTACATTGTATATACATAATGAGGTATCTTTGGCTATATAATACACGAAACCAAACCGTTAATCAGCCTTTTTGGTTTTGGTCGACGCAGCACAAGACGTGACAACCCTAGCCACTGGCACAGAATAAACAGCTCTCCCAGATCTTTCAGGGCTGCTAAATGGAATCTATTCCACCGCAAAGCGACTTAACGATGCACAAAGTTGTTAGACGTTGGCTTTTACATAAAATTATATTCAATTTTGTAGAGTTAGGTATATATCATACTGCATAGTTGGGGTCGTCGGCGCAAGCATTGGTTGGATGACATCGAACTGTTTGGATGACCACAAATAACTGGGGTGTGTGGAAAATATTGGGGGAGATATTTGCCCAGTAATAAAAACATGATTTGATAAAAAAACAATTTTTTTTTATGCATTATTTATAGGTCGGGTAATCTTTGCCGAATCGACCCCCTCCATCAGCCCATGGATGTCGTAAAAGTTGACAAAGGGATTTCACTAAAATACGGGCAGCAACTTCCTTCTGTGTATTAGCTACAGCTTTACTGCGATCTCCAATCCACCTGTCAAGCGTGATGATTATCAAAACTCTCCAGCTTTGGAGGAGGCTCAGTGGAGACTATTGGGCTGTGGATGAGAATCGTCTTAACATTTATAATTCTTCTGTACGTGTGTTTGATATTGAACTCCTCCTAAACGGCCCTAGAGTAACGTAGGTGTGGAAGGGAAGAAGAAAATAAGAAGAAAGAAGGTTCCACACCACAGCTGTCAACTATGTCCTAAATAGACCCAATGCCACTCGCATTGGGTCTAGGTAGGACATGCGGATTTGTTTTTTTTTGTATGTTCGAGTGGTCCCTCGATAGTTTAGATTCATAATTGGACCCACTAGGTGGCGCTGCAATCACGACGGAATGGCGGGAACGTAATTCTTGGCATTATAGTGTTTTAAAAATTGTGGACAAAACCGAGAAAAGAACGGCAAGAATTATTTTACCATTAGTTTGTTACCAACGTAATTTGAAACCTTTTTAAATACAATATAACACAAAGATTCGCAGAGATTGTTAAAAATTTACGTACCTATATACGAACAAAATGAATTGTTAAATTCAATTATTCTGAACAATGTATGTTAAAGCGATTGCATTTACAATGCCAATTTACTGAAATGCTTACAAAAATTTAATGAAGCAGTCAAATAACCCTGGAATTGTTTTATGATTGTAAAGCAATGCGAGTTTTATTAGTTGTGCAACCAAACTTAATCACAAATCTATTTGTATACATGGAACTACCTAAATTAGAGGCTAGAATTTAATTCATACAAGGATTAAAACTTATATTATGAGAACTAAATTTTCCTTTCTAACAGCAGAATGAGTTTACTCAAAAAATAAAGTAAATAGTCTCACGACTGATCCCCTTCGAGGATTCGCCTCTGATCACTCAAAGCATGAGTCTTGGGATCACCTACTAGGGGTTAGTCAGAGGCACGTCCAAACTTTCGGCACATGCCCACGGCTTGCAAGTAGCAAGTATTCAATACATGACAGGTTGCAAATACATCGCCGCTTAGTGGAATACTTGCGAGTGACACATGTCATTCGAACTTTTGGTTCACTTCATGTTTGTCAACCCACGATGTGATCTTTACCATCAGAGCATGTGCATGTGTCAATTGCGAACATAAACTTCCAAAAAACCAAAAAGTCCATCGGTGCACGATGGGTTTGAACCCACAACCTCCGGCTCGGAAGGCGGGCCCATAGCTCTTTTCCCACTCATTCTGTAGATAGATGTATATACATCACATATGCACTGCATTTGGCAGCATAATCAGTGTCCACCACGGAGGCTCGATATAGGCATACTTTCAAAAGCCTATACTGATCAACGTTTACCAATTTCCATTACAATATTCCTTTAGTATTGACACGATTGGCAGCCCTACAACCGACAATGGCAGTGACGTGCCTATTGAAATTAGTTTCACCAAATTAGAGATTTAAGGCGTCATTATTATTAACATAACTATAGGGTTGGCGGTTTACTAAAAGTTTCGCAATAGACTAAGTAAAAATAACAGACCTTTTCCACTTCGAGGATTCACGTGAAAGGCCAATAATAATAATAATGATAATAAATATTACAGGACATTGATTTGACACAGCGTCATCTAGCCCCAAACTAAGCATAGCTTGTAATATGGGAACTAGATTACGGATAGAATACTTGAATACTTTTTGTAAATAGATACGTACTATATGATGCAACACCCAAACACAGAACAAACATCTATATTCATCACACAAATGTTTGTCCTGGTTCGATTCCCACAGCCTACAGCGCAGCAGGCAGAGCTACTACATCGTTTATTAGCTATTCTCTTTTGTGGCCTTACTCTTTCCCAATCAAGTCTAAACCCCTTACAAAATTTCACACACTATTTTCTCAGCATAACCATAGAAAAGTTCGTATCAACCTAAGATTGTAAGTGGCATGGCAAGTCAGGTTCTGCAAAAGAAATCTCTTGGTAAAAACTAGCTTAGTTCTGAGTAAAAAAGGAAATGGTATAGAACTCGTATCGAAACATGGTATGTGGTATTAGGTTTATATTTAGGAATAAAACATGTTGCAAGACAATTTATCTAATAACATGTACATAGTAACATGTTTTAGACGTTTAGTTTCAACAAACTACTAGTTTCAAACTAGTAGTAGGTAATCTCGGCATGTCTGGATTTTGTTAGATATTTATTCACACATTTTTCACACAAAAAGTAAGCTATTAGGTACTACTCCGATAAAAGTGTACTTTAATTACATCTTTCTCTTTGTATTTTTTCACTATCAATTGTATCAATTATAAATATTCATCATCATTCATCAGCCAGATTTCACTCACTACTGGATGAGTAATACTCCGAACGGTCTTGTGCTGTCTCATCTAAGTCCGGCTTGTGATGTTGACAATATTGGCGACCTATCATGCTGACATTTCGATATCCGTTCCAGGAAGCCATTCCGTCATCGCCTTGCTCAATCTATCATCCTTCCTTTTCACCAGGTGTCCCGCCCAGCTCCACTACAAGTTCCGTTATACGGTTACCAATGCGTCTTTGGATCTCGTAATTAAAACCGTCTCACCGCCTCTGTAGTCTTGTGGTTTAACCCACCTATTTCAGATCCACAGGTCCCTGGGTCGATCCCCAGGGGGAACAATATTGTGTTTGATTGGTGTTAGGATTTTGTTTAAGCCCGTCTGGCTAGCTACCACCATCTTACCTAATTATGTCGCTATAATAAAAATTCTTAAAAATGTTATTCTCCGGGATTTAGAGGTAAGATAGCCAGTTCCTCAGTTTGTTGAGGATTCCGGATGAAGTGCGCCTACACTTTCGGCCTTATCTCAACTAGTAACCAGGTGGCATCATTTGTAAAACAAAAGCTATCCAGGAAAGCTTATTATAAAATTTCAGATTACCTAGAAGATAAGAAAGCCTGGCATTAAAAAAATGAATTTGCTTCAGTGAATAAATTGTAATTAGTATTAGATAATTTTAAGCTATTGTAATGGATCATGAAAAAAAAAAACTAGCCCGAGGTTCTTGCCTTTCTCCTTGTGTGCTGGTCGCGATTCCGAACAGGCGGTAGATTTGACGTTTCAAAGTGATCCTAAAAAATCTTACTGAATAAATATATTTGACTTTGACTTTGACTTTGACTTTGATGAAGGCCAAGCGCTTTCCCGTCGTACAATACAAAAAAAAAAAAAACGATTACAAAACAAAGTTTGTAATATGGGAACAAGATTACGTTTAGATAATCTTCATTTAATTTGTAAATACTTTCTTATCGTACAATACAAAACTCAAACTCAGAACAAACATCTACAATTCATCATACAAAGGTTTGACCGCAGAAGGTATACCAGCTATAAAGCCGGCATTGGGTACTTATGAGAGTATTAATGTATAGTTGTACAGTCGTTTTGTAGTTTGGCACAGCAAAAAGGAAAACCACTTGCGCACGACCGCGAACTTAGCGTCGCGCAGCGCATTCAATCGCAAATACTTGTGATTCCGATCAACTACGTCGTCGCAAACGTCCTACAAAATGCAGCCCATGCATCCATGCCAGTGAATAAACGAGACCAATGCAATCCACTCACGTATATACCAACAGACGGACAGACGGTACGTCACGTGCATTTCGGCGAACTCTCTGTCCGCAACTTCAATTTAGTTAAAAGTAGTGGTATGATCTAGCTCTGCTGCAGTTCCGCCGAACCTCATCGTTGGGAATTCGGTATTTTTCAAAGAGCAACTTTTCGCCGCGCAGATGTGGCAACTGCGCGCCGGTGAATGCGGAATGGAGTTTATTTTACAGAAGTTGTTACCGTTTCTGCGGTAACCAGCATTTGCGAGAACGATATCTAGCCAAGCTTATGGCTGTTTAATTACTGTGACCTATGTTTTATTTTCAAAAAACCAATAAGTCTAATTGACATATCTAGGAATAACGTCAACTGATCCCGTGGGATAAGTTCGAGCGACCTTAGTTGACTAAAAAGCCAACGTGCATACAATTTTTTTACAGATAGAGCATGATAGCTCTCTCAATTTCTTAGTTGCACAGGCAAGGGTGAAGTCTGTAATGAAATCCGCTGCTAGTGTTTGTTGCAGTTTGTTTACTAAAATAACACTAGTTATTCGAAAAACATATAATGCTGCTAAGGTACATACTCGTATAAATGTAAAAAAAAATGCCCAAGGAACTTGCCTTTCTAATTGTATGCTGGTCGCAACTCCGAACAGGCGGTAGATCTGATGTTTCAAAATAATTCTAATTAAACTTTCTGAATAAACTTACCAGGCGGTAGATATGACAGTTCAAAATATATCCTTAAAAATCTTAAAGAATTAAAAAAATATCTTTAAATTAGTTAATACAAATGATTATTAGTTAATAAGGATTAGGTAATAGATTTTTACAATTATTTACCTATTGTGTGTGCACACATTCGTGCATGCTGGGCTCAGGTACCTACTTACGTACCATATCGCGCATGCATGATTGTGAGAAGGTAGATTTGCTAAATCTTCTATTTTGTTTTGTGTAATCTAAAATTATATTGTTGATTGTTTACTTGGTGTCGGACCCTATGAGGCTGATACAAACATTATGTTTAAAAGCCTTTCAATAAATGATTAAAAAAAAAAAACTTGACTTCTGTTATTTTGAGAAATCGCCACCATTTGCGTTATTTGCGCATTAGGATTGCCCATTAATTTAGAAAGGTATATTCTCGTTTATGTAAAAAAAACAGCATTTAAATTTCCATGGAATTCTAATCTGTATAAATATTAGATAAAAGTATGCCAATTTATTATGTGCATGATAGCTGGTGGCGATAAGTTGTTTGTTCCATAAAAATAAAATACACTTTACAGCGCGCGGGTCGGCAATTTTAGTCTATTCCCATTTGTCACATAGATAACTAGAAGTCCAACAATTTGAATATCGAACAGGAAGTGTCCTATCATAATAAACGGCCCATAGATAGTATCAGTGACTAGAAACACGTTTTTAACAGCAGAGGAACAATCGACATATGTTTCGTCAGCTGTAACAGCATTTACATACCGCCTAGAACCTTTCGAAGCGCTGTGACTTCACAATGATGCGTTAACATTTTGACAATGCCCCGTTAAAGTTAAAATGGGAAGTGGATATACCTTTAAAACTCGTACTAAAGATGGGAATGGTTACAATGGGAGCACAGACCCCATTATTAAATGGTGATCATCGTTGTAAGATTTCAGATAAACTGGTTTTAACGCCAGTTAATTTACATTTAGTTCTTGGGAAAATTATACAAGCAAAGAATTTCATAGGTGACCGGTTCAATATGAATCGAGTTATTTTTTTTTATCATACGACAGGGATGTGCTTGGCCTTCATTTCACCTAATTTTCAAGTTATTATAAGGCCGAAAGTGGAAGCGCCTTTTTTACCTCTAAATGCCGGGATACCACAACCACTTAAAAAAAATCCTACCACCAACCAAACTACGATCAATATTGCTCCCCTGGGGATCGAACCCGGGACCTCTGGATCTGATGCAGGTGGGCGAACCACTAGACCACAGAGGCGGTTAGACCACAGAGGCGGTTAGACCACAGAGGCGAGGCTATAAAGAACAACCGTTGTAAATTCAAAAAAATACCTAGCTCATGCAAAAACAGGTCACAAGGTAATGATTAATGATTTCAGATTCATTTATTTGGCCTTCTCAAAACTATGATCGTTATTACTAGGCACGTCATTTTACAGAGGTACATTCAAAAGAAATAAATAATCATAATCATACATAACACACGACAAACGTATAAATAAATAACATTTCGAAACAAAAAGATTAAATTAAAAGAAAAGTTACAATATAAAGAAAGTAGGTAAAAGAAGGAAAAATATCATGTCAGATTTTGTGATCAAAGTCAATAAGAATGAATATTTAGAAAAAAAATGTCAGTAAATAAATCTATGTATACATAATCTAATAAAACAGTATTTAAATTTGTAATTTATATAATAATTCATTTAATTTAGTGTCATGTCTAGCTTTATTAAATTGAGATTCTGAGAGTATCATGTCCAGGTATTCATTTATGTTGTAAAATGCGTTGTCCATAAAGAATTTCTTTAGCTTCCATTTAAACTCTGTAAAATGCTCGACTTTAGTAAGGTTAATTGGTAATTTAGTGTACATAGCTATTTTGTTAAATACCCCTTGTTTTTGTACCTTAGTTAGTCTGACTCTAGGTATATGTAATTTTTCTTTGTTTCTTAGATTGTAACTATGTGTGTGCAATTTTACATACTGGTTTTTGGCCAGATGTATTTCAAGCAGACTTTTATAGATATATAAAGATATGACCAGACATTATTCTATTGCGTACAAAATATGTTTCGACCGATTCCCTTTTCCTCAGTCCACATAAAATTCTAAGTACTCGTTTTTGACATTTCAGCACCTTATTAATGTCAGAGCTGTTCCCCCATACTGTTATAGTATAACTTAAAATAGAATGGACAGAAGCAAAATAAACATTTAGAAGAGATCGTAACCGCCTCTGTCGTCTAGTGGTTCAACCCACCGGTTTCAGATCCAGAGGTCCCGGGTTCGATCCCCATGGGGAGTAGTACAATATATTGTGCTTGATTTGGTTGGTGGTAGGACTATGTTGAAGTCCGCCTAGCTAGTCCAACCACTATCTTACCTAGTTCTGTCGCCATAATGACAATTCTAAAATATTTTTGTGTTCCTAAATTCAAAGGTAAGATAGTCAGTTCCGTAGTTTGTTGAGGATTCCGGGTGAAGTGCGCCTCCACCTTCGGCCTTATCTGAACTCGTTACCAAGTGAGATGAAGGCCAAGCGCTTCCCCGTCGTACATTTTTGAATGTGTTCAGTGGGACTTACCGTATAGTCTACAGTTTAACCTAAGAAAACATGTTCGGCAGTTTCTCTAGCAATTTTTTTGTTATTTTTGGACTCGTACTTCATGGTGACTTTTGTTTGCATTTAGTGTTATGCCATTTGCCGCAAACCATTCTTGCAATATATCTAAAGAGCAGTTAATTTTATGTTCAAGTTGTACTTCAGATATATCTTTGATGCCAATGTGGGTGTCATCCGCAAAGAAATTAATAAAAGTCCAATTCGGAACACTACTAGCAAGATCATTAATGTATATCAGGAATAGTACTGGTCCTAAAATAGATCCTTGCGGTACCCCACTATCTTCATGACTACGTTTAGCGTAAAATGAACATCAAATGTAGATGTTGTTCCTCTAATTTCATAGGTCTAATGGAGCATTACGCAAATGCCCGGTTAGAGGCCAACAAATACTCGCTAATAGACCGAAACCATATTACACGCAACCCCGCCGAAGTGGAACCAGATCATTAATAAAAATTTCGTGAGGCCAACAAGTTCCGCTGTGACTAAGCATTCTACACACCCTTACAAAAGTATAGGTAAGGTACTGCCTACATTGTATCCACAGCCTTACTGCCTTCGAGTTAGAGTTTACATGAATAGGCAGTTTTGTGAGCCACCTTTGATGCTAAATGGAAGAATTCACTTATTTTGAGATAACGAGGTTCCAACCTGCTGTTGCGTCGGTAATAGTTTTTTCAGAGCCAAATACCACTTTTATATATAGGTCGAGCAATCTGACTAATATAATAGATACTTAGAAATATATGGTGATATATTTATATAAATAATTAAAGCCACTTAAAACACACAAAAAAATATCAAAGCCAAAAAAAAAAGTGACAAACATGATGTACGTGCATCATAATTATATATGTGAACTATAGAGGCCTAAAAAGTTTAAAAGGTTTTTTAATTGAAAAAGATGATAGTGTAATTTTTACCTTCTAACTACATCTGATATCTATGCCCTTCGAAACCGTAAGATAAATTCCATCGGGCTTTACAACAAAAATCGATTATCGATCGGATTCTCACGACAAACCCGTAAAACATCTCAATAAATATTGTCATTACATATTTTGTCATGGCGCGTTTACGAAGAGAGAAACTTCAAACCTTTATGTTTATGATATTTATTCGTTTTACGACGCCTCCTACGTAAGCTGTGATTGTGAGTTACCGTTCATAGCTAGACTGATAAATATCATACTATACGTTTATCTACAAAAACAGTTAAAAAATATTGGTTGGTGGTAGGCCTTCGTTTAACTCCGCCTGGCTACCTACCACCATCTTACCTAATTCTGTGGCCATTATAACAATTCTTAAATTGTTGTGTACTGGCATTGAGAGGTAAGATGGCCAGTTTCTCAGATAGTTGAGGAGGGATTCCCGTACGACTCATAATCACTTTTGTCCGAAAATCACTTTCCCACACAGACATCTCATAATCATCACTTAAAACATGCTAGATTCTAATACATTTTGTTTATTATAATACTCTTTTTCCTGAATAAGATCATTCGGGAAATATAGCTAATATAAATATAGCTATAATATAGCAATAACTAATATACACATCTCCGAATTTAAATATCACTAAAATCATATATCCTATTGATGATAAAACACACTAAATTCTGGGAGGAGCAAGCTTGTGAAACAAAGCGTAGCGAAGGGGAAAGGTGGCGAGCGAAGCAATCCGCTGATCTCCGCAACGAATAAATGACAAAACCGACACGACCAACCCCGACTCTACCTGGTCTTGCGCGTGACATTGAGGTGTGTATATAAAAAAGGCGGAGCCAGAAAGCTGGCAAAGGAGGTCCTGAGAGGAGCGAGCCCGCGAAACCTAGCGCAGCGTGGAGAGGAGGCGAGCGAAGCGAGCCGCTGACCTCTGGAGCATAGCGCAGGTTGAGTGGGTGAAGTGATTCTCTGGGGCGGCTAGCGAGTTTTCTGGCGGGAGCTCGTCACAGAAAACATGCTTGCTTGCGTGGTGCTTGCACTGAGTGTATTTTAGAATAAATCATATTTACACAACAGGACTGTTACGACAAACCAAATTATGGATAAAGTGTTTATTTCTATTTTGTCTTTTGAATATTCGGGATTATGTCGATTATGACAAAACACTTTCGGAATTTCGATTATTATAGAATGCAAATTCTATATATACGTACACGTGATGTTAGGTAAAATGATATTCGTCAAAATAGTTTAGTTTATTATTAGTTTCGGAATTTTGATTATTATGGCAAAGGTTGTTATGGATTGCTAAATTCGGGTCATCAATTTTATGTGAGATAAGAGAGAACTAGTTGAGGATTCAGTTAAGGCCAAGCGCTTCCCCGTCGTACAATAAAAAAAACTCTTACATTTTTTAGACTTAAATGCCAGGCCACATTTTTGTCTTGTTTCTAAGTATGAGCTAGTCAAACGCTTGGTTATCAATCAAAAAAATCTTTTCACCAACTTCTTCAACTTTAGTTCTGAGGGCACTTCGTATTTAATTGTTTACGTAACGCCCACTCAAGTAATACATTTTACGGGAAATTCTAGACATATTTCGCCATCTCCTGATGTTAAGTGCATCTCTTGCCCAAAACAAAGCCTTACTGCGTAGGTCACATTTACAAAGGCCTACGCGGCACTGAATTGCGGCCGTCACCTCAAGACATTAAGTTTCGCGTGCCCGTAATTTACCGGCTTGTTAAAATACAGGATGAGTGATTTTGTATAGTATCCTTTGCATTTCATTTTACGTGCTGAGCATATAATGCTCCCGAACTTTAAAACAGTGACATTTTGAAATAATGTAGGTACATAAACAAGAATCAAGTGTTTGATCAAGTTTTATACAGCTAACTGATGATTGCTAACTGATTTCTATTATTGATAAAAGTTTACAACGAATTAATATTCCAAAACATGCAGCTGTCCTATTTATCCAGCCGATATAATGATTATTGATATCGCGGTCACGCAATTAACCATTTGGAAGTTGGCCTGGCTCAGTTGGAGTGCGTTCAATAGGCGTTATGGTCAGCCACAAATAAACTTTTAGTGCCTCTCGATGCGAATAATCTCGGGTTTCAAAGCGCTCATTTCTGCCATGCTTATGCATAAATCGGGTAAAGGTAGGCCTTAGTTTTGCTTTTTCTCAAAGTCAGAAAAAAAATATCAATGTCAGGAAAAGCCTATGCTTGCTCACACTTCAAATGAAACTTATAATTAACTGACGTTGTTTTAGCGCATGAAGATGTTTTGTTGGATAAATCAGAGGGCTGCCTTTTCCCAGCTAATATAATCTTAATATTAAAGCTGTATACATTTTATAAGTAGCCAAGCGTTCGATCCTAGCTCACTTGATCATCAAGTAAAGACGACAAGATCTTAGGCCAAGTCTCATCCTTATTATTATTAATAATCATAATAGTATTGAATATTGAGTTGGATGACAGAGCATGGTCGCAGGCCTCATTGCCTATTCGATTGGGCGGCTTAGGTATACGCAAAATTTCTAGTGTTGCTTTGACAGCGTTCTTGTCTTCCGTCTATATAGTACACATTCTGGCTCTTATTTAGGCCCGCGAATTAGCATAGCTATTCAGCGTGGCAATGCAGCCAGTGTCTTGGGCACGCTTCCGTCTGGTACTGGTCTGGAATAGTTGAGTTACCTATAGGCCGTTTGTAACGGTCCTTAGGTAATCTGACTGATTCCTTTGTACATAGTATAATGATTAATATATTTTATGACATATTTATTTCCTTTTAAAGAACCCCAGGGGAGTACAATATTGTGCTTGGTTTGGTTGGTGGTAGGATTTTAGTTGAGTCCGCCTGGCTAGCTACGGAAATATCTTACCCCTCAGTTTGTTGAGGATTCCGGGTGAAGTGCGCTTCCACCTTCGGCCTTTTCATAACTTGATAACCAAGAGGCCAAACAACTCCACTACAATAAAAAAAACCTGTTCTGGACTTGAGCTCACCAAAATTTTTCTTGTGCGAAAAAACAGTCGAGGGCAATGAATTCCATTTCTTACCAGTACTCGTTATAGCACCGGAGCCGAATCAATGAAATCTACAACCTGCAATACGTCTGTAAAAAGCTGTCTCTATAAAGCTGCTCCTTCACAGTTATAGCTTTTGAAACTATCATGGTTTTGAACGTATAAACCATGATTTTAGGGTGAACCAATGGCAGTTGCTTACGCCATGATTATGGCGCATGCAACTGCGTCGTAATATCGAAGAACTAATTTACCATACAATCGTGGTAAATATCCTTTTGATATTTATTTACCATAGTTTAATTTCCATGCCTATTAAACTGAACAGGATTACTGTTTGCCATCAAAATGAGGAATACTCTGAACAAAAGTGCTACAAGAGGCTCTTTTAATCTGATATCAATGTTTTCCTTTTTACCAAGCTAAGAATACCTACCCGTTAAGTACGCATAAGAAAAAATAAGGCAATCCGTTGAAACAGTAGTACCTACTTAATGTAATAATGTGGAAAATTATTTTAAAAGGCAGCGGTAAATTTGGTGGACATTACAGTTAACACCTAAATCGTTATCTTGGGCCGATCTCCATTTGTATAGCTTTGGAACACGCAACTTCGAAAATTAGGCTTGATTAGGTATTCGTAAAATTAATATGTTTTTAGTCGCGTCAACTTTATGAGATGGTTAATTACATATTTCAATATTTTAATTTATATTTGATAGACATTTGCAGGTGCAGAATAGTTCTTTCAATTGTATGTTTTTTTAATCTAGGGTGGTTTTATAATTTTTAAAAAACAATCGATTTTAAAAATAAATGCATAATTATTGTCGCAAACACTGGCAAATTTTGTTTTTCATTGTTTTAAGAACAAGTAGATTATTCCATTTGAACTATAATAACAATTATTATAGTTCAAATTTTTATTTTAAATCGGACATACCATTTCGAAATGAGCGACAAACTACGTTTGTGTAGTGGTACTACTGGGTCTTCTTAATTTACTACACGAAATTCAGAAAATATTTCAAATTAAAATAAATACTTTTTCAGAATGCGTTTTATCTTTTGATATCTTCGATTTTTATAATCCAAACGTTTAACATAAAAAAATATTCTCACGTCGGCAACACCTCTACCCCTTATCGCCTAAGCCTAATGAGATAAAAAGTAGTAGGTGTACGTAATCGACTCCACCGTATAAGCCACTTTTTATACCTCAAAAATATGTTCAACTCAGATCCATTAGAATATGATGATGATCCGCTGGTTCGAAAGGGTCGACGATTACATACCACCTGTAGATTTCTGGGTCCAATAATTAGGTACCTTGGTAAGTTAAACATTAATAGCCCGGTTTCTTCACAATTTATAGTTAAATATATTTATTTGAATCGAAATGTTCTTTATTAGGTATAAACCTGTTCAAAAATAGCGATTTGAATATCCGATGTTTACTTAAATAATGAAATTAAGGAAAGATTCAATAAAATCACTAGCTTACGAGCCCCGTTCCAGTCAATTACTAGATAAATTAATATAATGCCTTCTATGAGTTCAGCGAAGGTATTTTTAATTAAAATATCTCTTTGGCTTAAATTCACTTTGTTCTTGTTTCAATACCGACAATCTTGGTGCATGTTTGAAATTTATTTGACTTACTTAGAGTTGAAAGCCAAGGTATTTTTACGGTTAAACAAAAAGAGGTGTTGGTCTGCTACAAAATGTACTTAGTCAGCAAACAAAGTGAATTAATCAAACAATGGAAGGAATCTTTTTTTTAATTGATGTTAGTCAAGCGTTTGACCAACTATTGGATATATATCGTCGCTGGTTCTCGTGATGTAGACACTCCCAAACTGGGTCCTGTCTGAGAACCAGCGTTGCACCGTTAACCCCGGCGCAATTGAATGCTGAGACAGCGACCTTTTTAGCCCACATATAATTATTGTTACGCGTAGGTAAGTAATTCTTTTTTATGATTTATTGTGTAGGTATGTAATGATGTTGGTAGGTAGGTAAATTTATTTGTTGGTGTGTTTTTTTGTTCATTTCATTAATTAAGTAGTATCTATTTGGTTGGTACCTAATTGTTTCTACTTATACCTACCTTTATATAATCTAGTTTATGTGGGATAAATAAATGTGTCTTTCTTTCTTTCTTTCTATTGAGTAGGTGGACAAGCGCTAGTGTTAAAAACAAGTAAAGATGTGGCCTAAGTTGGAGCACGCTTCCCTAATAGGATCCTGCTCACTCTGCACTTGAAGACTCCAAGAACAATCTTGGAGTCTTCAAGTGCAGAGTGAGAGTGATTGGTTCCGAAAAACAGACGAGGGCAACGAGTCTCATTCGTTACCAGTATTCATGATAAACATTATATGCAGCCTCACAATAAACAAGATATTCTAACCATTAATGATTAATGTAAGCCTTACAATGTCACTAAATAGAATACTTGCTGACCTTTTTGTATGATAAATAAATAAATATTTGATTTGATGTGATAAAAGTAGATCTCACCAAAAGCAGTGTAACTTGTTTCTGTGCTTCGCCTGCTAAGCATGGCAATTTTGACAAAATCCTTTTTAATCTCTCTCTCTAAATCTACAATCTTCGTTCATAAAACTGTTTATTCAATTTGAAGTTTATTTTTAACCGGCATGTCCTTTGTTATTTAAAGAGTTGATTTGTCTCGATATTGTTTGTAAATCATGTTTTTGTCTGGCAAAATATCTCGTACAAATTTTTTAAACTCTTAATAATCATGTTTCCTAGGTGGTCATTTATTGTATCAGGGTTTAATATCAAAATTAATAGCAGCTTGCATGGTGCACAGTCAAATTAAGTTTAGCTAATACATTTTAACTTGATGTATTGACTGTTCCACATAACACGAATGAGTATATTATATAAATGTAACAATGAATAATACCGCATCTGTGGTCTAGTGGTTTAACCCACCGATTGCAGATCCAGAGGTCCCGGGTTCGATCCCCAGGGGAGTACAATATATTTTGCTTGGTTTGGTTGGTGGTAGGACTTAATTTAAGTCCGCCTGGCTGTCGCCATAATAACAATTCTAAAATTGTTGTGTTTCGGCATTTAGAGGTAAGATAGCCATTTTTTTTTGTACGACAGGGCAGCGCTTGACCTTCATCTCACCTCGTTACAAGTTAAGATAAAGCCGAAGGTCAAAAAATAATAATTGTTACAAAAATATATTTTGGTGCTTTCTTTGGTAAAACGTAGGTTATTGATTTCTTATATTATATTAATAACGCAGGAAGGCACTCATCCTCGCACATGCCTTGCTAGCCCGTTTAGTGAGGTAACAGGAGCCTTTTCTCTTTTTTTTTTCTAAAATCATTAAATCGCTTAGATTTGGTTGTTAGAGTAGAATAGAATATCATCGTTGTTTCAGTCTTATACAAAATTAACACGTGAAATAAATCTAAATCTTACTAGTGACTAAAATTAGGAACGCGAACATAGGCTGTGGAAGGTTTGCACAACAGTAGTAGATTATTTATTATATATTTTATTATTTAACAAGCCTCATAGCTCAGTTGGTAGTAACTCTGCCTTCTGCGCTGTGGGTTGTGGGTTCGATTCCCACCCAGCACAAACATTTGTGTGATGAATATAGATGTTTGTTCTGTGTTTGGGTGTGTATTGTATGATAAGTATGTATTTACAAATAAAAAAAATATATATTTAAGTATTCTATCCGTAATCTAGTTCCCATATTACAAGCTATGCTTAGTTTGGGGCTAGATGCCGCTGTGTGAAATTAATGTCCTGTAATGTCCTGTAATTAAACCTAGATATACGTCTAAGTAAGACCTAATAAATAAGACCATAAGGCGTATAACATGGAGTTCCTCGCTCTAACTAAGTATAGACTTGTATGAGAATGCGAGGGCTCTAGCTCTGCCTGACTCATGTGTAATTGATGAATGAAGTAAAAACCATATTCGGTCTGTATATTAGAGTAACATATCAAATTTCATAGTTATATCCCATTAAATGGAAATATAGGAAAGTTTATGCTGAAAAAAACTTCACTCAGCAAGGTAGTGAGGGTAAAATAACGTACCTCGTGGTTAAATCATCACTTTATTTTTTACTACAGGACACACTGCCCCAAACATAGCAAAGCTTGAAATATGGGAACTCCATTACAGATAAAATACCTTTCATCTATTATTTTTCAAGCCCGTTTATCACACGAATGGTAAAGTTGGTTGGTGATACACAAATGAATAGGGCTAATACATGTCATAGTAAAAATTAAATAATGTTCGTATATATACATAATATAATTCGTCGTAAATTACATTTTCATAAATATAATAAATACAGGAATGTATTTTTGATTTTTGTGTGAAATGACCTGTTCTTTGCTACTCCTTGCTACTCAATCTTTTCCAAAATCTGAGAATGCAATTAAGAAAATCTTATAAATTTGTTCATAGTCATGGTCTTCTATAAACGTTTACCTGTAACTATTACGGTTAAGGTACCTGCCCTTACTGTCACGTCTCAAAAAATAACCTTGCATACATCTACTACCAACTGAGCTGTGAGCCATTAAAAAATGATAATTTGGTCTAGCCTTTCTAAATGTACTGTGCCAAACTCAGCGGCTCTAGGAAAATTAATTTAAAGTACATGGGAGTGGTTAATGCATACAAGTAGCCATTATGAAGATAAACAACGGATCATATCGCTATTTGCATAGTAATATCTTTGTAAGTCATTTTTATTAAAATTAGCAAGCATATGGCGGAGAAGTAATTTCATGTAATGGCTTTTAATACATTGCGGTAGCTTTGATGTGGACGATGTTACAATATTAGATAGTTGAAATAGCTGCTTGCTAACTTCCGTGTGCTATAATAAACCTATAAGTAGTAAATATCTACTAGCAATAAAATTGTCTACTGCCTTTCATGAAATCTTTACATTATTATGTAGGGTTAAGCATATAATTTTGATTTCTGTTTTATTTATACTATGGAATAAAAATATTATATATTAAAATTATTTATTCAAACGATATGTGCAAATTAACTAATTATTTACAAAGAAAACTGTCGGGCTACCTAAGGACCGTTACAAACAGTCTTTAAGTGACTTAACTGTGAAAGAGTTATAGAGAGTTCAAGAAAAAGACACTATAGAAAGAAGAAAGAAAGAAATACATTTATTTGACAAACAACATACAGAGCATTACACATTTAGGTACATAGGTACAATATACGACTAGTTATGTCACAATCTGAATCACAAGTAGGTTAGGTAACTAGTTTTAAAAACATAAATAGGTACAAGTATAACATAACATAATAATATATAGGATCCGCTCTGTGCTGAGTCCTACTATAGCTGCATTGACATATGCTTATTCGCTGGATTAAATATGAGCCAACTAAAATATCTAATATAGAAGACTATAAGCAACTGATGATCTTGAATAATAAATGTTTTTTAATAATAAATGTTTTTATTTACATAACCAAACCACTTTTTACAGTAACGGGTTTTAAGGCCCTCTTTTAAGTATTAAGTATACTTGTGCTAGAGAGCCTTGCTCTTGCATAACAGTATTAGTGGTTACCAAAAATATAGTTCTTATAGTTAAGTTTAGTATTAAATTAAATATTTTTACTATGCGAGGGTGGGTAGGTACGAGTGTGTGTGTACGTGTGCGTGTGTGTGTGTGTGTGTGTGTGTGTATGTGTGTGTGTGTGTGTGCGTTTGTGCGAGTAATGTTGTTAGGACTCCCGATAACACCGGTCTCTTAAGAGTCCGGGCAACAGGAGTACCCAATTATGTGTGATGGTGTGTGCGTGTGTGGGTGAGGATTTATGTACATTTAAGAGTACAATATGGGTTAAGTTATAAAGTTCAGGAGGCTCTCTGTCTCCTCATAATTCTTTGATAATAGCCAATCTATGAG
Source organism: Venusia cambrica (assembly GCA_951394065.1). Lineage (NCBI taxonomy): Eukaryota > Metazoa > Arthropoda > Insecta > Lepidoptera > Geometridae > Venusia > Venusia cambrica. The sequence goes on from OX596056.1 coordinate 2,094,380, forward strand.
AACCGTTTTGCAGTCGTAGTATTTTTTGGTGTATATATCTAAGGTTCTATTTATTGTATTATATAAGTGAGCTGATTTTTTAGTGTATTGGTTACTGGCATATGTGGTTTTTACTGCATGAACATTAATGGCTTTGTATTTCCTTCTGTTTTTAGTAATCTCTGGGTCATACACAAGGTTTCCGTGCTGTCTTAGTATTATTTGTAGAATATAAATCTTTCTTACTGTAAGTAAATTGCTCGTGGCGTAGAGGCTTTCCGTAGAAAATCTGTATGGTCTAAAGTACATAACTTTAATATGTACTTTAGACCATACAGATTTTCTTGAATCCAAGCCCCTAGACATTAATTTAGTTCCAAAGTTTAATACCACCGCTCAATTACGACTAAATAAAAGGCCCTCACTTGTAAATCTAGACGGTTTTATTAACCTTCACAAACAAATCCCCGCAAAGAACCTACTTTCGGGATAATTCTCATTTCTTTTCATTGCCCCAAAGACCTTTGCATCCGAAACCGCGTCTTTCAATGGTTTAATTATTATTATTTTTTTATTCTTTTGCGGATTGTAAAGCTTTGTTCGTGTAAAGATTAAAGCGCAGATTGGCCACGCCCTTTGGCTGATTGTCGGCGGCGATTGGTTGTTTTAGCTCTTTGTATCGCCGCTTTGTTTTACCTTGAATTAGTGGCTGAGATTTTTTCTTTCATACACGTTTGCTAGGGGCCTAAAGTAAGCAAGCGCTGAGCACTTTTTATGTGCCTATGTAAGCACATTTATGGGACACCTCCCTTATACTTAACGACGCCATTTTACACGCAATACTTTCTCATGCGTATTCAGATATAACACCGAAAAGTATAACCGAATGTACAACAGGAAAATCACCATAGCTTCCCATTCAAACGAATTGGCAAATAAACTTGGGACAATTAAGAGTGTATTGTATTTAGCTTTGCGTGCGACACGCATGAGCCAGGATGTAGGTTACTAAGGAAACATTAGTGTTTATTATGCGAATGACTGTCCTTCACTTTTCATAATCAAATCCTGAGAGCTTGTTATCTTACTAAATAAGTAAATGAAATCCGAAATCCACAACAATCACTTCGAAATATTATTACAGTATTACGTTGCGTCAGTAACGCTATCTCAGAATAGTAAGTTACTAACAACTAGTGGTCTACGCGGGCAACGGAATCGCTGGCTTTTACTAATTCTGTCACCAGCAACAATTCTAAAAAAAATGTCATGTTCCGGCATTTAGAGATGGGATGGCCAGTTCCTCAGTTAGTTGAGAATTCCGGGTGAAGTGCGCACCTTCAGCCTTATCTCAATTTGTAACCTGGTGTCATTAAGGCCAACGCTTGTCATACAATAAAAAAAAAAGTGGTTACAGCTGTATGATCACAACTCTAGTGGTAGGACCTGCAAAAGCCCTTCTGGCTAGAGACGCCCAAGTAATCTCTGTAATCTATTGATGCGCGAAAGAACCATTGTCCTCTAGGTCCCTAGGTTAAGCTCGCTTCATCGTAGACCTCATCCTTACCTGCGCATGTTAAAAGGTCAAGAGCATTTTCATTTCATTTCAATTGAAAAATATTAATATTTATACGGTATTATAAACATTGCGGCTGTCGCAATTCGGAGTAGTAAGTTACTATAAAATTCACAGAGTAAAAACAGCGATGCATGCATATGCATAGAAGGCAGGCTCACTCTATTCTGGAGCAAAATACAGGAGTGTCTACGTTAGACGGGAACGATACGGCAAGGCGACACGGCGAGAGGTAGCCTTCCGGCTCTCAATGCTTTGCTAGATGCTGGCTAGCTATAAACTAACCTAATTCTGTTGCCATATCAACAATCCTAAATTGTTGTGTTCTGGCATTTAGAGGTAAGACAGCCAGTTCCTCGGCTGAGGGTTCCGGGTGAAATGCGCTTCCAGCTTTGGCCTGATCATAACTTGAAACCAGGTGATGGCCAAGCGCTTCAATGGCGCAAAAAATTATAATTGAAAGGTGAGATGCCGGTCTCTCTCTCTCTTTCCCTCACTCTGAGCATCATATCCTCAGAGCAGGGGGTCGTGACGTCAGCATGATATTTTCTCTGATATTTTTCATACGTTTAGTTCGATTGTTAGCGGTCTGAAAGTCGTCATGAAGTTCCAGCAGGGGTTCAGCGAATAAGACTGCTACATCTGGGCATCTTTCGTTCAATTTTCCCATTCATATTTCGTCGGTCTTCCCTTCGAGATATTACTGTGTGTATTACTGCTCCCCCGTCAGACAATGGAGGAAGATTTCATGCTATTGCTGATGCATGATATCAGTGAAACCCAGCAGTTAATATTACCCTAGTGATCCATCACGCGAGTACTTATTTATCTCTGGCACGCAAGGAAGTGCTATCAACGGATAGTAAATTAATAATACGCTTCACTTTTGTTGATGTTATGTCGTTAAACATTGTTAACTCATGTAGGTACAGTCGCTTGCAGTAACATGTATACACTTCTTGGCCGCCTCTGTGGTTTAGTGGTACGCCCACCGGTATCAGACCCAAAGATCCTGGGTTCCATGCCCAAGCAAACATTTTTTTTATGGTTTGGTTGGTGTAAATATTTTTTTCTAGTCCACTTGGCAGGCACCACCATCTTTACCGTCTGTCGTCATAACAAAAATTTAAATAGTTGTGTTCAGACATGTAATAATAATAAAAATAAAAATGTATTTATTTCTCTAAAATTACCGTACAAAATAAACTTAATTAGATAGGAGTAAGTACAACTAAAGTTTATCTCTTCATCTTGCTGTTACCTAGCTATATAGAGATGTAATAGTCAGATTTTTATTATGTTGAGGATTTGGTGAATGGCGCTATCTTATTCAGCCTTATCATAACTTGACACCAAATGAGATGAAGACACGGAGCGCTTCCCCGTCGTACAATAAAAAAAGCCATTTCTTTTATCTACGTCTGGTGAATTCTGTCACACTTGAATACTAAATTAATAACATATATTGAAATTGATGAAGTGTGAATATATAAATGCAGGCGAGTGTACGTGATTGTCGTGAAACTAATCGATGGTATTTCATTTGTTTTGATGAAGCATTATATTAATCGTTCAGATAAGCATTAAAGATAACTACAATCTTTTAGCTATTTCTATGTGCATCCTACAGGATCACAGGCTTACTTATGTGAATTACAGAATTTGTATTGCCATGTTTAATACATATTCTATACGCTAGAGGCGCTATGTAAGTGTTGATATATTTTCTATATTGTTCTTAATAGTGACTAAATGGCATGAATATGTAACTAAAACCAAGCTGATAATAAATGAAAGTAGTACATAATATTTTTTTCACACCATTTGCTCGACAATGCCAAATTACATATCATGCCAACCTTACGTAAAGCAAGGCATTAAAGCCCTTGGCTTTAGCCGGGGTGTAATGTTGGACTGAATCTCATTATAACCCGCTGGGTTTTAAGATTTTTACTTTTCATAGTTCTTATTGCAATGGCCTTAAGCCATTGCAGAACGAACTATGAAAAGTAATCTAATCTAATTTCGTAATAATATATCAACAGACTAGTACTTAAGGCCGGGGCCGGCGCCGCGTCGAACTTATTTGAAAATCGAACTTTTTCTAAAATCGAGCAGGCCACGGCAAGTTGAATGGAACACATTTGAAATTAAACAAAAGCCGCGAGTATTGTAAGACGCTGCAATAATATACGTAATAACTGCCAAGATTTTATAAAAATATATCAAAATAGAAGAAAAGTTCTGTTAAAATGTCGAGTGATGAAAGTGATTTAACTCCGGAGTCCATTAAATTGGATGCCTTAGGCATTGTTCATAATCTACTCCCGGAGAAGTCAAAGGAAAAATACCTGAAAGCCTACAAAACAGTCCCTTATCCCCTCGATGTATAATCTACTATTTGTGTTGCTAGTTTAAATATAAAATGTTGGAATTAAAGTAAAATTAAGTTGAGCCTGAATAATAGGAGCATGAAATCGGGTGAGCCTTTACCATGTAGGCGAGAATGAGCAATCAAGCATTTTCTAATTCCACTAGGTTTTTGATTTATATGTTTATTATCTTAAAAAAATGCGTTGACTTCTAAAAAAGGATTAAGCTGCTGCGGTAGAATTTTTTCTTGCAGGCATTACTCAAAAAAATCTACTGCAGGATATAAACCAGGGTGTGCAATTGGGGAAATTGCCTTTGACTATGGTATAGGCAAGTGAGCCTTCATGACATCCAAGGGATAGAGATGGACCTCTTTTTTATAAATGATGGGTTAGCTCTTGACCTTCAGATTGTCCAACTTGAGGTCATTTCTTTTCATATTTTTACCAGGGCCAGCCTATCAACGAAAAAAAAATTATAAATAAGTTCTCAACTCCTCGGGAATTTCGAGAACCCCGTTTCAAGTGTCGAGTTTGTATGTGTATGGCTATGCTATGCCTTGATGGTATCTCAAGCCTATCTGCTTTCGAAATATCATTTGAATATCAATTCTTTATCTGAATCTAACGAATTAACATACAAAGCCATTATTGATATGCAAAAACATCGAATAATTCTTTGCGAAGGGTTTACATGTCATATTCTGAAGATGAGATAAGCTACATATACTCAGTGCCTGGTCTAACCTTCTCTGTCATGTAGATAATTGTTTATAGATAACTAGCTTCGTATACCGATAACTAGCAAACGCCTAGGATTTTGTTCCTGAAGGATTTTATTCCCACGGTATCCCGTGGGAATTTCCTAAAATCCTTTCTTATCCCATATTATGATATGGGATTTCATAGATTGATTTTTTCACGATACCAAAATTATTTTTCTGAATTTAAAGTAGCGTAACCTACTTCTTATATCATCAGTTTCCAAATGAAAGTCCCGTCAAAATCGATCTAGCCGTTTCGCCGAAACAAACAGATACGCTAGATAGACAAACAATTTTAGTAATCAAATATGTTTTAGAATTGTCTTTATATACTTTCTTATTATATTATACCAACGCAGATGCCTGCTTATAACTAGAGTGAACAGCTATTTAAATCTGTTTAGGACTAAGTCTAATTTTTTTTAAGTTTTACGGGAATAAATTTACAAGCGTCTTGCATTTAGTTTAGCTGTTATGTTGACAATACAAACAGACACTTCTATTACATTATTTTGTGATGTAATTGATGAAAATAGTTAAATAGTAATAAATATTATTGTTGTGTCTATGAATGGAATAATAGCGAAGATCCTTGATCTTGAGGTATTCAAGAAGCTCCCGCTAGACAGCTGGATCTAGGGCCAGTTGCAGAAGTCGGTACTCCTGGATTCAGTACGTTTCGTGAGTTTGGTCTCTCTCTGCAACACTAGCCATCGGCCGCTTGGACCTCATCCCGCGATTGATGGCTTACATAAATCTATGTTTTATTTTTTTTTTTTACGACGTCGTCGTTTTACGTCACCTAACCAGGTGAGATGAAGGCCAAGCGCTTCCCGCTTGGCCTTCATCTCACCTGGTTACAAGTTAAGATAAGGCCGAAGATGGAAGCGCACTTCACCTGGAATCCTCAACAAACTGAGGAACTGGCTATCTTACCTCGTAGAATGTAGAATTGTTGTTATGGCGAAAGAATTAAGTAAGATGTTGGTAGCTAGCCAGGCGGACTCAAAAATAGTCCAACCACCAACCAAACCAAAGCTCAATATTGTACACCCCCTGGGGACAGAACCCAGGACCTTTGGATCAGAAATCGGTGGGTCCACTATCCAGTAGACCACAGAGGTGGTTATATATTTTTTACTGAATACTTCTATTATTTTATATATTGAAATGTTATAATGAAAAATGTATTTTGAATAGGTTATTATATCATTTAGCCCCAAACTTAGCTTGTAAAATATCAATGATTTTCTAACAGTAAATAACTTGAATATTAATCAACCCACAATCCTACTAAAATAATTAATGAGAGAAACGTACTGTAATAACCTATCAGAAGGCAAGTTAGTACAATAACAAACCCTAAAATAGCATTCCGTGACCTAACAAAATAAATTCTCGTTCCTCAGCAGAATTATTGCAATTACTCGAATCAATGAACGCAAATCGATTCGATACTTTACGATGCCGCTTGTTGTGGAGAATACTTTATGGTCTTATTTTTACCCAACTGTCTCAGAAGGAGGGTTATGCGTTTGGGGAGCATGTATGTATATGTATGGTACGCTGTACAGGTGAAACAGCTTGATGAATTTTGACATGTGGTGGATTATATATCGTTGGTTGGGTTTGTCAATATTGAAGATAATGCATAGGCTATATTTTTAATATGGGCAACTAAGCAAAATGAGTAACTAAGAGGGGGTTAAAAAAAGTATTACACTATGGATATCAATTATTGAAAGGTAATATTATGCCGATTCAAAATATATACAGGTAGTTTTTTTAAGGTCGTCTTATAGTTTCACATACTCATCTTGATAGTAGATCCTTGGGAGTACCGATATAAAGTTGTTGCCTTCACCAACTATCGGATACGTGCGTAACACCCGTGTTTAAATATGTACAATCAAACTCACGCAAGTTTTAAAGTGAAATTCTTTGAAAAATGTCTTATAATCGTTTATTTTCAAACCAGTATCTTAGTAGTATTGTTTATTTTTAAACAAGCCTGATAGCTCAGTTGGTAGTCTGCCTTCTGCTACAGCGCAGAAGGGGTTATGGTTCGATTCCCACCCAGTAAAGTATTTAAGTATTCTATTCGTAATATGGGCTGTGTGAAATTAATAACCTGTAATATTTATTGATTTATTTATTTACAGTATTTTACATAGAAATTGTATCAAAGTTAGTCTATCACCGGCCGTAAAATAAGCAATTTTGACCAAATGTCGCGCAAAGTCGCGCAAACGTTGACTCCATTGTTGCTGACATATTCTTTGGATTCAAGCCCAAACCAACACAAAAAATTGCTGTCTGTCGTCGGGTAATGAGATCGACGGGCAACGTGAATAATGGGTAATTTGTTTAGAACAAAAAAACCTGCAAATGGGCTCAAGGCGTATAATAAAACGGAGATATGGCCCGGGTAGGTCGGATCGAGAAATGAATTTAGATTACAGGTTAACGCCGACTAAGTGTGGGTTCCCCTTCACCTGTACTTGAAAAAACCGGAGTAAAAAACGGTTCTTGTGTTCGGAGCGGATGGCTTTCTGGGCATTGTAAAGGTTAATCAGTACCGCAACATTGGCGTGACATCAAATTCAGCACCGAGGCTATCTAGAAAAAGTTTATTGTTTTTTGTTGAACAATTTTTGATATTTCTGTGCTTTTAGAAAGTCCCGGAGTCGATACCGCTGATTTCACTCTCCAGTAAATACATAGTATCTTGTTGATTTCGAAATAGATAAAAATAAATTTTACAGGTACAGTAGGACAAGGATAGAGAGTTTGACAGAAAATGGGGCATTTCTCAAAACGGGCAGATTTTGATGTACCTACCTATCATTAGGTACTGGACCTGTTTTTATATGTACACTTATTTTTATTGATCACTAGAGTTAGGTCTGCAATTGGTCCATCCAATTAAGATCCTAGGACCTGTGGATTACCCGTAGAATTATTTTAAGTATTTTAATAATTATTATTTTATTGCAGGAGAGTGGTAGGTACAATTGGGGTTTTTAAGTTCATTTTTTTTTACATTACCACGGGGAGTCGCTTGTCTTCATCTCACCTGGTGTACAAGATATGATAAGGCCGAAGGTGAAAGCGCACTTCACATCGTCAACGGTCTGAGGAACTGGCTATCTTACCTCTAAATGCCGGAACACAACAATTCTGTCATTGTTGTTATGGCAACAGAATTAGATAAGATGGTGATAGCTAGCCAGGCGGACTTAAACAAAATCCTCCCACCAACCAAATAAGTACTAAATTGAGATTTTGTCCTCAAAATTGAATGACTGGATCATAAAAGCACTTTGTATCGTATGGCTCTTGTGACGTGGACGCACCATTTTGGGCAGACGACTACTATCCTACTGCTTATTATGGATGTTTTTCTTCACAAAAACCCTTAAGTATTTTAAAGTTTGTAGCTGTTTATGTTTTTACAGCCGTGGCCGGGAGTTGCGGTATGAGAAAAGTTTTTAGTTATAAGGCTTCGGTACAAACTTTAACAATGACATTCAGAAGTTCGCTTGAAAAATTCAATTTAGCTTCACTTTTTTACCGCTAAAAGCATGTCATAACTGCCATGGAACCATTAATTTTATGGTTTTAGTTTGGAACTTTCACGTAAGCTATGTACAACCACATAACTCATGATTTCATAGACATATTTACAGTATAGGTACACGCGAGAACTGTACCTGATTTGATAATAAAGTAAAATGAATCAATAATCGAACGAAATTATATAGATACCAATTTTTTTTTCTTCATTATATTTTTTTACATGGGGCCTTATTTAGGCCAGTGAATTAGAATTACTATTCCGCGTGGCAGTGCAGCCAGTGCCTTAGGCACGCTTCTGTCTGGTACTAGTCGGAAACAGTTGAGTTACCTATAGACCGTTTGTAACAGTCCTTAGATAATCCGACTGCTCCATTTGTACATAGCTAGTTTAATTATATAGCTATATTATTTTTAATTATTTGTGAATAATTACTCAGATTATTGAAAGTTATTAGTGATTAGATCACCCATTGTACTGTTAGCTTTAGTTATCTCTTTTTCTTTGAAATGGATCCTCGAGGCTGCCTGGGCAAAACCTGGCTAGAGATCAAAGATTGCGCGAGCTTTCTCAAATGCTGCCTATTAAAGGTATTGACATTCAAGCACACCGACGGAATAGTAACCTGCTTGGCGCGGCACAAGCCAGATGGGCCTTTACATATCCTACAAACAGCAATAAGTTTTAAGGTAACTCAAGGCAACCCAAAGTTTGTCTGGAATAAATAGCTTCTAAGCGATAAGACCGCCCATTTTTTTTTATTTTTTTTTAAGTAATCTAATTTTATTTTTAAGGCGTCCACTAGAGAATGTTCATTCATTCATTCATTCATTAAATATTCAAGCAGCACATATAAGACCACTGCTGGACAGATCCATATCCATAATTACCACGCATTGCAGACGGATTTCCGTTTCTGAGGTGCCTCAATAAAAGCCGCAACATTGGCTAAAGCTCAAACTCTTCTTGTTTTTATTTTCGAAGTACCCACAATTGATTTAATTTGCCAATGGACCGCTATGAATTAAAAGCTAAACCGCGGTTGCAGTAAAACAGAAAAATAAAAGCTAGAAACTCAAATTAATAAATTTTAATTGCATTAAAGTAGAGGTTGCCGCCGGCTTTAAGTGGTTACATGTTTCAACCGTGTACACACAGCCTATTACAAAAAGCTAGATCATTATAATAAAAGTCTGTTTTGAGCTCCAAAGAAAAACAAAGTCTTACGTGGTCCTGCTGTGCTAAATATGCTATCTCAGTTTATATGAGTTGAGTTAAGCATCAAATGGGTATTCCGGTTAAGATGATAGATGCTGTACAAATTATGATTTATAATAGAATTAAAGTTTTTGATCTTGATGGAGTAGATGGATTATTGGGATATGAGGTCAGCTTGTGAGTTATTGAATTAAATGTTATGATAAAGCAAAGAGAATTATAGTGTGTATGTATGTACCATTGATTCGTGATCAAAATATGTCATTCTTTAGTAAAACATTGACTAAGCGTTAGAACCACTAACGTTTCGGTGCATTCTATATTTAATGATAGGTATACATGATCAACATTTTTGCAATATATGATCCGAGTTATCACAATTATGATAACCTTAACGAAATTGGTCTTTGATTGTGCCTGTTTCTTATGTTTATACAATGATTAATCTATTAATACAGCCTGCAGAGAAAACATTTCGTTTTTACGCGATACAATTAATTTTCACGTCTTTGAAAAGAGGTCACTCACAGACTATAGAAAGTCGTTTGTGATTCAAAATAGCATTGCCTTATTAATATTTGTTATCTTGAAAATTATATTTGGCATGTTTTACTAACGATCTGGATACCAAACATGCCTGTAAACTGTTCTCTTACCAAGATTTGGAAGTTAAGGCATGTGAACTCAGTGACCACACGTTAGGTAGCACTTTTAAATAACAAACTTAAATATTAGTTTGACAAATGTTTCGGAACTTTTACTAAACATCTGCACACAAAAACTACTAAAAAAACATGTTCTCACTCAGTCCACACGCACACACAAATTATACCTCTAAATAAAAAAAAACTGTAACTTTATTTTAGCTCTTTATACAGTGTCAATCGAAAGGAATCAATCTTTCTTTCTCTTGTGTGAGCTGTATAACTGCCCTCATTTACAAATTCTAAATTCAAACTTTCAGATGCAGAACCTTTTTCACAAATTGATTTCAAGACGAAGAATCTATTTGAGAAAGAGAATGAGCTTTTGTCGCATCGTCAAAGCATAGTTTAAACTGTATGATATGAATCACGTAAATCCTAAGCCTTTTGTCATAGGTACTTGCCTCATGCTTCTTCTAGTGTTATCGTTTTCGTTAAAAGCTCTCGCTTTATAAAATAGTCATAAAAGTGAAACAAAGTTAGATAACTTGGTACAGAATAAAGGTCACCTTGCAAAAGAAAGTTGAGCAAACGGGCCGGCCATTATTATTATTGGCAGAACTCTAACATCTTGGGAATAGAGGGTTTTCAAGATCATTGTCGAATAAAGTTAATTTTCACATAAAATATTCTACACGTTCAGAAACATGATGAACAAGACCAAGAAAAAGTTATTATACAAGTATATTTTAATTCAGGCAACATTAGAAAAGTAACAGATCTTATTTAACTAATTCTACGGCCCTTGTTATGTACCATAAAATTAGCAAATATATAATATACCGTTAGTAAACTTATAATATTATTCTGGAACAGTTGAGTTACCTATAGGCCGTTTGTAACGGTCCTTAGGTAATCTGACTGATTCCTTTGTACATAGTTAGTTTAATTGTACTTTTTATTGAATAAATGTATTACTTATAATAGTATAATATATAAATATAAATATTACATGACATTATTTTTTACACAGCGCCATCTAGCCCAAAACTAAGCATAGCCTGTAATATGGTAACTAGATTACGGATAGAATACTTAAATGCTATTTGTAAATACATACATACTATATGATACAACACCCAAACACTGAACATCTATATTCATCACAATGTTTGTCCTGGGTATTATTATGTATTGCCTTACAGCAATCACCGACCCACCTAGCTAAATTTGTACTCGGTTTGTTGGTGGTAGGACTTTGTTTAAGTCCGCCTGTCTAGCTACCATCATCTTACCATAATAAAAAATCTAAATGTTTTTATTTTATTGTACGACGAGGAAGCGCTTGGCCTTCATCTCACCTGGTAACAAGTTGAGATAAGGCCGAAGGTGGAGGCGCATTTAACCCGGAATCCTCAATAAACTGAAGAACTGGCTATCTTACTTCTAAATGCCGGGACACAACAATTTTTCAAAGAATTGTTATTATGGCGACAGAATTAGGTACGATGGTGGTAACTAGCCAGGTGGACTTAAACAAAATCCTACCACCAACCAAACCAAGCACAATATTGTACTCCCCATGGAGATCGAACCCGGGACCTCTGGATCTGAAATCGGTGGGTTGAACCACTAGACCACAGAGGCGGTTAAAATTTGTTTATGTTCCGGCATTTAGAGTACGATAGCCAGGGCAGATATTGAGGAATCTGAATGAATTGTGCTTACTCTTTCAGCTTCATGACAACTTGAATATATTAAGGCCAAAAAAAACCAGTGTGTTTTATCGAGTTATGATGGTGATAATGGTGACGGGATAGCTATGAGAAGTTGTACCTGTAACATGTAGCTACGATTTCTCATGATTGGAACCGTTGATTGCTTTGAAAAAGGTGCTCATAAAATCCTCTAAGAAGCGACATATCCAGTCAATTGCGTAAAAGTATACCGACTCCCATAATGGTCATATCAATATAGACTACACGACATAAAACAAGACTTACAAGCTTTAAAGTTGGCTGACGATTCTTGACGTATCAACGTGAAAGAAATAAAGGTTGTCCCTCCCTAGCGTATACATATTAAGCGGACTTATTATCTCTAAAAAATGTCCTAAATAATGAATTAACCGCCTTTGTGGTCTGGTTGTTCGCCCACCTGTGTCAGATCAAGAGGTCCCGGGTTCGATCCCCAGGGGGAGTACAAAATTGTGCTTGTTTAGGTTGGTGGTAAACCTTTGTTTAAGTCTGCCCGGCTAGCAGCCACAGTCTTACCTAATTATGTAGTCATAACGACAATTGTAAAAATTTTTGTGCTCCGGCATTTAGAGGTAAAATAGCCAGACCGTTGAGGATTACGACTGAAGTGCGCTTCCCTTCAGCCTTATCATAACTTGTAACGAGGTGACATGGAGGCCAAGCGCAACCCCGTCTTACAATAAAATTAAAAATAGAAGAATATTATGTATAGTCATATATATTTATATATCCAGATAAAATCTTTCAATAGTCCGGTATGTTCGAAAATACTTTATTACTTATTAGTAACAAAATATGAACTTTTTATAACCAGTATGAGTATCTACTTTCTTTGAGATATTTACAGACCAATAAATTCGTACCTTTTTCTCATTTCAGGTAATAATTGGATTCCTTTCCATGAAACTCTTCTTGACGAAATCTGTGAGTATGTCTGTTTGTATAGAAAACAAGACCAACAAAGAAACTTATGTTTCAATGGGCCTTGGCATTCATATGGACCCTTTCCACTGGAACGAGGCGACTAAGGAATTGCACCAGGGGACAGCAAATTACACCTTGCCAATATTGTGAACACCACCTGCCTAAGGACCGTGATTATGGCAAATCACTCTATGAGATGCTGTGGGTATATAATGTATATAACGATAAACTAGCTGCGTCCCGCGGCTTCGCTTCTATGTATCAATCATGTACCTATATAGGATTTTTTTCCATACGAATTTCAGAACTTTATCGCACGCCTCCTAGGGTTAGTTTTGATAAAATAAAAAGTACTGCCTTCGTTATTTACTTCATAGTTTATTTAAACTTTTTGAGTGGATCGAACCAAGGATTTTTTTGTCCATAGAAACTTTACCGCCCTGTATCGCTCAGGGTATGATTTTCAAAAATTTAATTGGCCAATGTGTTATTTTAGTATCTAAACTTACTGCATACCAAATTTCATCTAAATCGGTGAAGCAGTTACGGAGATGAGTGATAGCAAACATTCACACAAACTTTCGCATTCTTAATATCAGTGAGATATGATAAATAATGAAATTACAAGCAACGAGCAACATAATCGCTGATGTTTACATGTTCTTTTGGAGCGCGGGAGAGCCAGTACTCTCTGGGTAAGCTCGCTCCATCATAGACCTTTTAGACCTGTGCAAATAGTACCTACCTGTGCAATTTCTTGCTTACCCATTACACGTGAAAAAAACTCGGTGGGTTGAAAGTGTATACTTAAACATCGCGAACCAGTTTTCGTTTCCAAATCGGAATACGAACAGCAGCGCCTACTTTATTAGAAGGGTCTTAAAACAAATTCGATAAATGCCCGCAGGCGCTACTCATCTCAGATAGAATCTCCTCTGATTGGAGGTCAAGTCGAGGTCAGTTTTGATATATTTGTACAATCTTGTTCTTAATATTGTGATCTCGAGATGAGAGATGATCTTATGAGACAAGCTCAACTCAACGAGATATTTCATACCGTGAGACTGATAGGCTGTTCCGTTACTGGCCCAAAGACGAACTCACAATGCGATGTTTTAGCGATTTTTTCACTGGTACACTCACAATTCATATTGTATTGTATCAACATTTCAGTTTGCAATATACTTACGACTTTTTCCCTTTCGAGGAACTGATCACTGCTCAGAGTTACAGGAATAAATAAATATTACAGGACATTCATTTCACACATCGCAAGTTTGGATCTTAGGAGGATCCTAGGAGGCACGTCCAATCTTACATTCGGCACATACGGTTTGCAAGTTGCTAGTGTTCAATACGTGACAGGTTTCCAGCCCATCGTCATTAACCTTGTTAATTATCTTCCACTGCTGATATACAATGTAGGTACATCGCCTTTATAAACGACGTTACAGCTAGGCGAACTTGAGCTGCCTCCAAATGAGCCTAAATCAAACACAAGTGCAAAGTTTTTTGTTCTAGGTATTTAAATGTAATCTTCGCTGACATCATACTTTGCTACCATTCAAATATGGCCGTAATGAAAACTTTTGTAGGTTCGTGATTATTCTACGAAACTGATAAATTCATTTGTAGATTTCAACTAATATAATTGGAAACAGTATACATTAAATTGATGTTAATATTGAATTTAAACATGAATTTAATTTAAATACAAAGTCAGGCGAACACGCAGTACTTTAGTACCTATTTTTGGTACCTATTTGTTTCAGACCGAAATAATAACTACAATTACGAGTGGTCTGATAAATACACTGGACGAAGTGAACTCAAATAATCCATTTAGATTGAATAGAGAACCAGCGGACAGCGCAATATCCATTCATATGCATGTAACGAATTGAAAATAAGGATTAGATATCGGAAACCGGATTGACTGCCATAAGATGAGTTTTTTCCAGAAGTGAATAGTGAATAGTGAAATAAGCAATCCTTGTTATACATTAAACGGATAAAATTTGATAGGCGATGAGCATGGAATAATGTGATAAAACTCGGCATAGATTACGTATAATTAGAAACATAAATATAAATAACGCAATGCAAGTGAAAATAGTGGTAATGCTCTGAAGATTTTAATAAAAACTCGCGTGAGCACTGAGAAACTGGATGATAATGTCGAATAATATTGTAAGCCAGTGGTCGGCCCTGGCCGAAACTCGATGGGACAGGAAAAAAAATGTTGTCCACTTCTCATAAACATTAAATTTAAAAATGGGGATCGAATTGTCTTTTCATATATGAATTGGAGAATTGGAACGGTTTGCTTCTAAACGGTTTGAGGCTATATTTCTCGAATACTACAACAAGGGAATCTTCAAGTCTAGAAGCGTGAATAGATTCCTTCTTGGCAAGCGTGCTCCATCGTAGGCTACTCACTGCATATTATCAAGCGAGATATCAGTGAAACGTAATCCTATACCATTACAAAAAAAAAAACAACGTAAAGGTGCCCTCTTGGTTTTAAAAAATCTTGCGGGGCTTTTGATTGAGGCGTGACCCAAGGGCTCTTATTTAGGCCAGCGAATTAGCATAGCCGTTTAGCGTGGCAATACAGCCAGTATCATGGGCACGCTTCCGTCTGGTACTGATTTGAAACAGTTGAGTTACCTATAGACCGTTTGTAATGGTCCTTGGTAATCTGACTGATTCCTTTGTAGGTACATAGTTCGTTTGACTGTACATTTTAATAAATAAATACGTAAAAGAAGCTAGTCAATAATTTTTTGATACACTTACTGTAAGTAATGGAAAATACCCTTTATTTACAGTTAAGCTTCTTCGATTTTAATCTGTATGCACGTGTGTATGAAAAAAATAGAATAGAATAAAGTTTATTCGTAGCAAACGTCAGCATAAATATTGCAAATAAGATGCATGCATGTTTTTTTATGGACAACGACTGGATCGATTTTGACGGGACTTTCACTGGCAGATAGCAGATCTGATAGCAGTAACTAAGTCTACTTTTATTCTAGAAAAAAAATAGGGTTCCACGCAAATAAAGCTCCATGAAATCCAAAAAAAAAAAAAAAATGACGGGAACCGGGTAAGTTCCGAGTGTATCACTAGACCTAATAATAACAAGAAATAGATATTATCAAGCTGTAAGCGGCTTATACCGACGATCAATCGCACAAAGCAGCAATTATTTATAAGGCAAAATCGATGTAAAATTATCGGTTTCCGTCGCACAACGGGCTTGGTCTAACATACAGCTTTAAAATTATGGCTTGTTGGATTTTAAAATTTTAATGGTCATTTAATCATGACAGAGACATACTTAATTCATACTTTCATTTGTACTTAGGATACGTAAAAACACCCAGTATTATATAATTACCTATGCAGTCTTTGATAATGTACTTGTATATTTAAATGCAAATAATTATTTTAATAAAATCACTTATTCAAATAATATATACAAGGCAAGGAGTCGGGTTTTTATTTAAATTTATAAAATTGATTTAGTTAGTTGTTATAAATTAAATAATAAACATAAACTACCTGGGTCCAGTTTTATAACATTTGTAAACAGAGACAACACACAAAATGAAGCTGTAAAATGTCCGAATTATGCAGATAACTTAGTAACTGAGTTTGGAAACTTCTGAAAAAAAAAATAAGGGACCAAATAGTATACTACTATATTAAAACAGGGTTATGATCGCCCAGTTGGAAGGAATCCAATATAATCACATTCTGCCATAATAGACAAGTTTTCAATGAATTTTAATGTGAAAGTGTCTAGAAAGATGGAAATGATTTGGCAGTAAGCGCGATTGTTCGTAAAATAAGGGACACTTCGAATCGACATGTTATTGAAGTCGGTCCCTGTCGCCAGGTAGTTTTCAATCGATAAAGTTACGCAACTTGTTTTATTTTTAAACACTGCTCGAGGAATCTTTTACCGAAGGTACTTAGGAAGGGCATTTAGCATTGTTTTCTTTAAACTGAGTTACATTTATTCGTCAGGCATTTGGAAATACTGGTTGCGCAGGTTTTACGTCATCGGTTTGGATTTTAGTTTACAATTGGGGAAGAAAATGAGGAGTTGCCCCTATCGGGTCTGATGATATGAGAATAACATATATATGTATGAGATTTATTGATTTCAAAACCTTCATTTAATGGAGATTTTGGTATCTTAATAGGTGTAGTAGTTCCATACAATAGATTTTCTGAAATTCCGATTTCACATGGGAGACAGAGGATTATTTTTTTATTATATAGTGCACCACATCATATATGTGTACATTAATACATTCAAAAACGTTTTCAATGCAGAGAATACATATCTGATATATATAACAATTACGGTGTACAACAACTTACACTAAATACCATGTTTAGGATCACAAACGTAAACTAACAATTTAAACAATTAGGAAGGTGTCTAATTTCGAAATGTTTTATCCTGGCTGATGCTTAGCTTAGATATTCGAAGGTAAGCCCAGAAACATGTTCGCTGTTTCGTTAATGGTAAACCTTTTCACAGAAATATGCGGGTTAGGGTGAGGTCTTAGTGTCGGTATCTTGGAGTCTTCAAGTCCAGAGTGAATAGGTTCCTTTAAGACAAGCGTGCTCCATCGTAGGCCACTATTTACGTGTTTTTAGAGTGAACTGGTGGTTAAACGGCCTTAAAAAACGTGATAAGTGAATCTCCAATTACCGTGGAAATGAGTCAGGATTGAACTACATTTTTATTTTCATTTAAATTTCAATTGTACGACTGGGAAGCGCTTGACCTTCATCACACATGGTTTCAAGTTATCATGAGGCACTTCACGCGGAATACTCCTCAGTGTGAGAAACTGGCTATTTAAACACAACATCTTGGAATTATCGGAAACCGGGACTTTCGTGTATGCGACTTGACAGAGGTAAGATGATGGTAGCTATAACCAACCAAATCAAGCACAATATTGATTCCCCTGGGGATAGAACCTGGGACCTCTGGATCTGACACTGGAGGGCGTACCACCAGACCACAGAGACGGTTAATAAATATTACCTAATTTTAACACGTGGTTATCTTTCAATATGATAATATAGAGTTTGAAACAAGATACTTTTGATTCGGCTTTAGGAGAAACATTTGATATTTGTTCTGTGTTTGGGTGTTGTATTGTACAATATGTACCTATGTATTTCCAAAAAAAAAGTATTATATACGTAATTTAGTTCCCATATATATATACATAGCTTTGATTAGTTTGGGACTAGATGGCGCTGTGTACAATTAATGTCCTGTAAAAATATTTATTGTTGATATAATGTTTATTATTTAATTTCAAGCCCACTTTTTCGTCTGGTTAAAAACTTTGTATGTTATATAGTGGAGGGGGAATGCCAGTAAAACTAGTAGGTTTCAAGCACAGTGTTATCGTTGCTACAATCTTTCTCTGGGAAGAATTATTATACCTAATATTACGCCTTCGTGGAACGACCGTGCCTCTACATTACTGAGATATTCTCAGAACATATTTTATAGTTTGTGGTATCTCATTGTGATTGTAATTAGATAGAGATCGGTGTGTAGCAATTTGTTATTTAGTTTCATTTATGTTCATGCTAGTATTTGTAACCTTAAAAGCTTTCGGATGTTTTTCATTATTTTCATATTTTTTAAAGATGGTTCAGCGGTTGATCTGCCGTTTCTTATCGGGCGCAGGCAGCAAAGTTTTCCTTTGCACGTTATTAAATTTTCGAGATTTTTTAAAGTTTCGAGAATTGAAATAAAACTAAATCATGACTGCATTATGAAGCCGAAGTTTAAATTGACATTAGATTAATGATATTAATGGTTAATTTCTGTCAACGCTAGTAACGTAGCTATTTATTCAGAAGTGAGATCTCATTTAGTACCAAATATATTTTTTATAAATATTTTCTGAAACTTGAAAGTCAAATAACTGACAAATATTTTTCGAGAAACGTTCTGAATACGGCCCTTTGTTTTAAAGCAGCAAGTATAGAGTGTGATGATGTAGAATAGGGTCATCGACAATTGATGTAATCTGATGTGACGCGACTCAAATATTTTTAAGAGTTTGCTAAAAACCGTCTGACTATCAAGTAGTTTTAGCTACTTCTTATAAATGAAATGTTTATGTACTTTTAACTATTAGGTAATTAATACAATGCTTTGGTATTCAACAAAGTCCGATGGGCGTTTCTTGATTTTTTTTTTAAATTACAATTGTCCTGTACCAATGAGCTCTATGTCTGAAGATATGATATTTAATTTCTGATTATATTTTATGTTTTAATGACTTTATTTTCCCTCACGATTAAGCCTTAAGTTTAAGTCAGCCTGGAAGAACAAAGCCAACCATTGTACTTATACACTGTGACACCAATGTTTATATTGGTCGATGTTACTTCTGTATTCAGTATAGTGTTCATTCATTAATTCGTTCTTGATAATTTTAAAACATTTACAATTAGTACACGTACACACATACGGGATGGAATGGTTAAAATACGAGTTATATACCTGTTTTTTTTATTAAAAGAATAGTTTAGCCTTGACGTAAGCGACAACCCTAGTCCACAATACGCATGTGCGCGTAAGTACTGCGTATGTGTTGTGTATGCAGATACTAATTTCGCTTTCGGCGTTCGTTTAACGTTTTGGACGCGCGGCGAGTTTTAATTTGTGATCAATTATGCGAGGGCGCTGTTATTTATCGTCGTTTTATTTTATTTGCCTTCTCACAGCATCCGTGGGTGGTCCGTCCTCTCACGATTTTTGGGATGCTCAATAAGTTCCACTGATTGTAACCATAGAGCTAGTAATCGATTTCGTGTGAAGTGATAAAACATATTTTAACGGACGATAATCAAGTGTTTTTGTGGGTGTTCGGATGACTGGTGTCAGTGATAGGGTTGCAAGGTGAGCCGGAAACTAGTAATATTGTTCATACTTGACAATAGACGCAAGTCATGTCACGTGGGTGTGATCCATCTCTTATTGGTATCGCTGGTAAATGGACCTGTGAAAATCCGCCTGGCTTGCGACCGCCCTCCTGCCAAAGCTAGTTCCAGTGCTACAAAATAACGCAGACGGTTGTCGCTAAAATCGTATTTCTTCCATACAACGAAAAGAAAATAGAGGTATGAACGTATGCCCATATTTACATCCTCCCGGTTCTGTCCATTATATTAAGCCGTGCGCACAACAAAATATTGCATTGCTAGCTGTGATAAAGCTATACATTATGCCAGCATGCTTATTACAAAACGTTCCATACATAATTTCCTCCAAGTTTTATCATGTTTGTTCATACCAACGTGGCCGCAGTAGTTGTTTTTCAGTGCACCTGGCTTGTGACTCATAAACGTGCTTGTGTCACTTTGTGACTTGTTTATTACTTCTTTTTCGTAAATTGAAATATTCATTTGTTATTTATGTGCAACGATCAAACAAACTTGACTATCTTCTACACCCTAAAGATGTCTTGAAGATATTTCAAGCTATAAGACAGCCCATTACACTTCAAACTTTGATTATAATTATCAATTGTTTAATTTGATTTTAGTGAACAAAAAAAATTCGTCCTTCATTCATATTTTTTTTTTCGCCAAACTAAACGTCCTCGCATAGAAACTATAGTAAGATTGGCTTATAGGTCAAACATTGGTAACCTAATATTAAATACATACATATTCTTGCGTTTGTGTGTATATTGTGAGTGACTGTGGGTCTCCCGAGAACATGAGTCCCATAAGAGTCTCGGTAACCGGAGGCGCTGTGTTATATGATGTCTTCAAGAAGGAAGTTGAAAGACATATTTTTCGTAAGCGCGCGCTCGTACATGATCCTTGCCTGTCCAAGCTTTGAAGTCAAGAGATGACTCATTTATATAGAAACAAATATCAATGTGCGGGTTTGACTCACAATTGACACCGAGCTGCAACTACTGTCATTGTATCACGACACTTGAGAAGTTTCAAGACGGCATGTCGTGCAGACCTTTTAGGAACATGTGTCCAGTTTTAGCTTGTCTTACATTATACAGTTTTAAACCGACATAGAATAGCTGCTCAAGCCCAACTTGCTTTTGCCGTTTTTTCCCGCCATCCTTCTATTTTTGTTTAAGTTCTAAGAAAATAAATAAATGGAATCAGCATGATATCATGCTCGTGGGTTAGCGTTCAGAAGTTATTTCTTTTTTTATGCTCAAAAAAAACACAAGAGGGTCAATTTTCCAAGATATCCTTCCTATCTTTATCATACTACACGGCACTGGCTTCTTTTATGGCTTCCTCAACTGGTATCATATAAAGTATGTTATACCAGCTCGAGAACAATGTTTCAGCTAAATTCAGCTCCACAGTTCAGTAATATAGCAGTTTGCTGATGTGAATGTTTGGGTGCATTCCACTATTGCATGATCTGTGTCGTAAGGCAGGGACGCGACATGGCTGGTATCTGCAAATAAAAGTTCTACGTCGAAGTAAAAATAAAGTTTTACGTCTATTCTATAGAGTAGTGCCTCTGGGAGCTTCGGGTGAGGACTTAGTACGTGGTACATGGATGGACGTAATAAGGATTACATAGCGATAAAAAATTCAAATATGAGATATGAAGATCTATGGAATTCCGTTTATATTTTCATACCCAATCCACATTCAAACATAGACTGTTACAAAAATCTACTGATATTTCTTTTGGGATCTACCTCTTAGTGGACTATTACCCGGGCAACGGAAATGCTGGCTTTTATAAGCAGTAACAGCTGTATGATCACAACAATGGTGGACATGTAAAGTCCACCTGCCCCGTGAAAACTTTCCTGCCAAAGTCCAGCGCCAAACGGTATGACGTGTTCCATCCGTACGCGGAAGAGCCTGGGCGTTCTGAGAAAGCCCTTCCTCTTCCGTTTCTCCGTTTCTCTCTTCTTTCTCTCTTAAAGCTCCAGCATCCCATAATTTTCAAATTTGCAAATCGCCTGCTGAGAAAATAAAAGTTTTTTTTTATTGTTTGTAAAGACACTGTTTCTACTTCAATTTATAAGGAGCTGTTACATTATCCAGAGCCAGGTCCTTCTAGCTCTTAGAAAGCCTTGAGGACAAGCAACCTAAAAAATAAAGCAATTTAAAAAATAAAAATCAAGTAATGTCACTAAAACAAGTAAAAACTCCCTTCCGAGAAAATAAACTATTTTATTATTATCAAGACACCGTTTCTACTTCAATTTATAAGGAGCTGCTACATTATCCCGGTTCCAACCTCGGTTGACCACCATTTTGTTATTCGAAGCGCATCGCATTCGGTTAGCGGTGAACTGTTCAGAGTAATGTGATTCTAATTGAGCGACTAATTCCTACCATACACTTTGATAATTAACTAGCTCCACTCCTTGTTCTGTGCTTTAGTTAAAGTGTTCCTTTATAGATAGTACAAGGTCCATTTTTATTTATTGTACGGGGAATTCATCCGGAATCCTTAACAGTCTGAGTAACTGGCTATCTTACCTTTAAATCCCGAAACAATTTAGAATTCTTGTTATGGCGACAGACTTAGGTAATATGGTGGTAGCTAGCCAGGCGGACTTAAATAAAGTCCTACCACCAACCAAGCCAACAACTATATTGTACCTACTCACCTGGGGATCGAACTGGATTTACTATAGGTAAGCAAACCACTAGACCACAGAGGCGGTTAAAGTCCGTATCTTGGTGTAACGTTGACCTCGTCTTGATCAGGTCTAGAACTAGACATACCAAGAGGTCTGGACCTAACCCATCATGTATTTAAAAAAGGACGTTATTTAGCTACCATTGTGCACAGAATGAGGGGGATGGCGCTATACATACAGGTACGTAGCGGAGTGAAACGGATGAGCGGGATTTCATTTCAAAACCACATATTTGAAATGTGAAAACAGTGACCTATTGAAAACTTAAAATCTCATAAGTTATATACTAGGTATTTTACCCCTATTTTGTACCGAATGTATTTGATCAAAAATTGCAAGAAGTGTCTCGAAATGTCAGTTATAAAATTTAAAGCTACAATAATTTTGTGTAGGTATCAAAAAAATTGATACCAGTAATGTTTCTGAAATCGAAATTAAAGACAATACACCAAAAATTTAAGTATACCTAAAATTAGATCTCTAGGTAGCCACCGGCACGACAACTTACCACTTAAAACTAACGTAACTTATATATTCTACAATATATTACATTACTAAAAAAACGTTATTTCGTGGGAATTTCCCATAAGGCTTTTTTTATTGTAGCACGAAGGGAAGCTACTCTACTAAACCTAGTATTTGCTTTTGTGCGGAACCATATTTCTTTAATTAAAATAAAAGTAGCGTAAGTTACTCCCTAAAGAATGAGCTATCTGCCTGTGAAAATCCCTGCAAAATCGGTCCAACGAACGAAATTAGCCGGAACGAATAGATTTTGACTCAGCACCCAACGAGTTAAGTAAAAAGCTGTTATTTTGATATTACTAACAGACACTTTAATTTTATTTATTTGTATAGCTAAAAAGACAAGGGCAAAGTCCCCCTTTCCTCCTTCCATAAGTCTCTATAATTATAACCAATACATCAGCAATTGATTATGTTATAGATTGAAGCCTCCTAAATCGCTATTTAATTTTGTTTGAGCGTTACGGTGAAGATCTTCAATCAGGTTATATTACGAGTAATAACCTACTAATTTCTTCGTTCCATATAATTTGCTTTGCTTCTGGAGCAATAAATTTAAAGTAGAGAAACCTTACAATTATTGCTGGGAGATAATGATCGACGTTTCTAGCGGGTTCGCTCCCAAGTGCTCTGGTGTGCTCTTCCTAATTTTTTGAAACTCTCAGATCTGCCAAAGTCTAGCGTGGTTCTTATGGCTGGTAATAAAATAATAATGCACTCTTTAATCAAAGCCATAATTTATTCAATAAAAAGTACAATTGAACTATGTACAAAGGAATCAGTCAGATTACCTAAGGACCGTTGCAAACGGCCTATAGGTAACTCAACTGTTCCAGACCAGTACCAGACTGAAGCGTGCCCAAGACACTGGCTGCATTGCCACGCTGAATAGCTATGCTAATTTGTTGGCCTAAATAGGAGCCAGCCCTTGGCTCACGTGTCGCCTCAATCGAATGCACTTTTTATTTTTTATTTTATCGTCTATGATATGTAAAATGGCTTAGCTTCAGCGATCAAATCTTCCACAATACTAAAGCATTTACTTTGAAATTCATATATGTTTAAGTTCAGGATAGAACGCTTGTGTTTTAAAAACACGATTACATAAAATTTTCCCGATCGAAAAAAAAACCAAAGTTGACTCTAATTTTTACCAAAAAAGTTCGCCATTCAATAAATACGCCCAATTAGGGCTTGAAACTTTGTACAATAAATAAACACAGTATACAGCAGATGGTCTGTGTTTCCAAATTTCAAAATACATATTTGTTTTACCATAAAAAATCAAAACGTTGAAATACGTGCATATTTCTGTCATTTGGTGGTCATAAGCGCCGTGGTTGAGCGCACAGCAATGTCACCTTTAATATTACTATATCTTAGTTCGAAACTAGAATAAAGTTGCGTTGAGTTACTAATCTGAGGTACTATAGCCCGTTAATATGGGAATTAGATTACGGATAGAATACTTAACTATTTGTTTTTTGCTACTACTCGTACATACTTACCTGATACCAAACACAGAACACACATCTATATTCATGACAGAAAATGTTAGGTCAAATAATTGATTCTAGATCTCTTCTTTTTCCTACTTCGAAGGTCAAGCGCTTGACCTGCACCAGTATCACCTGGTGACAAGTTATGATAAGGTCGAAGTTGTAAGCGTAATTCATCCAGAATCCTCAACTGACTGAGGAACTCTTATCTCTTAATGCTGAAACATAACGATATGAACAGTTGTTATAGCGTCCGACCTACTACTTAGGTAAGAGCCCTCCCACTACCAAACACACATTAATTGTACCCCCGAGTGTTGAACCACTAAACTACATAAGTGGTCATCTGACACGAGTTCGTAAAGAAGTTATTTCGCAACCACATAACAATATTATTAAAAAACTTGTAACAAAAATGCTTACGGCTTGCCAATCTTCGTTATTGGTCTAATAAGCCTACTGATTTTCGGAAAGTACTCTACTTAATAAGGTTAGAAAGCAAAAATATTCCGGAGGCCGGAGGAACCAACCGATTGAACAACGCTGCGTAATAAGTTGCTTGTTTTTAGTAATGGCTGAAAGTAAGCTTTGGGTTCACATTCAGATTGGTTAAGCTTATTTACACAAACTTTAATTATACAGATAGAAGTATATATTTTTAACATTTCACAAATTATTACATAATAATGATTAATTTCATTTATCATATTATATCTAAAAAAATAAATAAAATTGAATTGTTTGCTTATACGTGTGTAGTGCTTAACTAAAAGCTTTTTACTGGATGCATACGAAAGTATATATACGGAAAATATTTTTTTTAATCTTTATATGTTAAAGATTTCATCATATTTGTCTGTTTGTCTGTTGGTTCCGGCTAATCTCCGAATATTTTTTTAATTGTGTTCATTTGTTTTTATAATATATTAAAAAAATTAACAACTACTAACCTTGCAATCAGCTTTAATAAGCTAATTAATGACGGGCATGTTCCTAACACATTAAAAATCGCAAAAGTTTCACCTATTTACAAATTAGGACCAAAAACAGACCCCAGTAACTACATACCCATTTTAGTTCTACCAATACTGTCAAAAATTCTAGAAAATTTAAACAACATAATTTTTAAACAACAATATGGATTTCGTTCGAAACGTAACACCCTTGCTGCAACTGTAGACCTAATTACGAAAATAAAAACTAACTTAAAACGTAAATTTCATTGTTCTTGGAATATTTATCGACTTAAAAAAAACATTTGATACTGTCAGCCATAAATTGCTTTAAAAAAAACTTGAATGTATTGGTATAAAAGAAACTGCTCTTAAGATGTTTAAGCCATTCTTATCCAATAGATCCCAGGTTGTTCAAATCGATAACATCTAAAGAACAACTGCATCTGTAGCATATGGAGTACCCCAAGGATCTATATTAGGTCCGTTGCTCTTCTTAATTTATATAAATAACATGCATCAACTAAAACTTAATGGAGAAATAACGCTGTACGTAGATGATACGTGTCTATTTTATTATGGCACCTCTATCCACGACATTTTACCGCGTGCACAAGAAGACTTATACATCCTTTTTACTAGGTTTCACCACAATCTTCTGACAATTAATATTTCTAAAACCTGTTATACAATTTTCAAAACTAAAAATAAAAATCCCCCGTCTCTCCTAATATCAATAATGTAGACTTACAAGAGAAAAATAGCGAAAAATATTTAGGCTTACACATGGATAGCGGTTTGTCCTCGAACACACACATCGAATACATTAAAAGTAAACTCTCCTCACTCACCGGGTCTCTACGCAACGCTGTCCATTGCGTTCCACGGCAAATCCGCTACACCATATACTATTCTCTAGTCAGACCGCATTTACATTACCTGATAGAAATCTGAGGTAGCGCCGTTAAAACTAAATTATCTGATCTTCAAGTTTTACAAAATAAAATCATTAGATTACTTTTCAAATACCCATACGTAACATCAACTTCTAAAATACATAAAGAGCCTAAACTAATGAACTTAAAACAGTTGTATAAATACAATACATGCATCTTAGTCACAAAAATATTAAACAAAACTATTTATACTAACATATTATTGGTAAAAAAATCCGAAATAACAAAGCGAAGTATGCAACGAGCCAGCTATCTTGTTTTACCTAGACCTCGGACGAACTATGGCAAACAAATTATTACCCTCTGATATAAAAAATGAACACGCATTTGAACACTCACTAAATCACTCATATTATGCAAGACCACTCTTTGCTTATGAAATAATTGCGTTAGATACGTTTAGTCGACTTACCTACCTAGGTAATAAGTAAGTGACATGTTTTTGTCTTTTTATGAATAAATGTATTAAACCTAAACCTTGTTTTAATTGTTGTTAACATGAATATGTCATTGGTCTGCAAACTGATGCAAACGTAGAACAATAAGTATCTAAGTACATACGTACCAAATAAAAATGCGACTGTATTTTCATCGCCATTTACCTGCGGTTCAAATCTCAAAAAATCATAAAATAGCCATCTTTACTCTCTCCTAAACAAACATATTTTAACGACTTTGCTATACAGGGGGTAATGAAAACATGAAAACACAATCGATACTCAACCAAGAGTTTATAGTTTTATAACAACAAAACCCACTCTCACTAGATTCATTCATTGTCACGAGGTATTTGTCAAGCATTCCTATACACATCCAACCTTTCTTTAATCTAATAAAGAGCCGGATGAACGCGGTTAATATAGCAATGAATATTCATGAAAAATTGTCGCAGTCAGCAAACCAATCACCATTTCATTAATGGGTGGAAGATTGTCACCACCCACGCCGAGTCACAATCATGTCTCGAATTCGACGTGACACCACAAACAAATGGTCATGTTTTTTGATCAAAATTCCTTCGACACAGCAAGCTTAGCTGCAAAAGCTCAAATAATTCAATGTAAACCCTTTGAATGTGTCTGTTCATCTGTTTGTCATTCAGTAGGCGGACACCCTCCTAATTAGTACAGAAATAACGTTCAGATTTGTCAACTTACGAGCGTTTTCTCTATGTGTATAAATTCCTTTGACAACCCACAAAGATGATCAAGCCGATGTCGCATGTAAATAGATCGTTTACGTTCTGTGAAATATCGTTTTGAGCTCTGAAGGTGGTCCAAGTTCCGATAAATAAACCAATGTCTGTTCTAAACATCAGCGGAATACTGATTGCCGATTTAGGTTTGTCTGCAAAGTTTTACTATTTCAGGTAACATTTCAGGAAATAACGATCTGGAAATTTGACGGTTGTAATGAATGCCAACAAGCAGAACATTCCAAGCAATATTTCTCGGTACGAAAATACTTTACGGCTGCTGATCTATTTATCAACGTAATAGAGGAAGGTCAATGTATAATAACAGCCCGCATATCCAGTGAAATAAAGCTAATAATGATGCATCTATTCCATTTAGGTTCGTAAGGGAAATAACTCTTCTTGTGTCATTCTATTCATCAGTTTAGACTTTTGGAGTTTTCAAATTTCAAATTGTGAAAAATAATTTATATATTTATTGAAGTTTTTTGGGAATTGGTAAGACCTCCAGAAGTTTTTCATAGCTTTAGCATTTACTAACCCAACATTAATCATAAACAGTGATTGAGTTATGTTTTTTTTATATGAAATAAGTGAGCTCATGATCTGGGCATTACATTGGCCTTAAACACCACACACGAATAGGCCGCGATATTACCGAAGGCGGCGATCACGTGGAGTTGATGAATAGAGGCAGCTCATGATCTCTGGAGCTGCATTTTCTTCTATACGTAGGGTTGACCCCAGGCCTTAAGGTTTGCTTGGCCAATAACGAGGTTCAATGGAGCGTGTTTTCCCAGAAAATACTTTGTTTAGCAGTTATATGGGCTAGTAAAAAATAAAAATGCTTTCGTTTTACTTACTATACTGGGCCCTTATTCACTATGACCAAACG
The DNA here is from genome assembly GCA_951394065.1 of Venusia cambrica. Lineage (NCBI taxonomy): Eukaryota > Metazoa > Arthropoda > Insecta > Lepidoptera > Geometridae > Venusia > Venusia cambrica. The sequence goes on from OX596056.1 coordinate 2,122,921, forward strand.
TGTCTTAACGCGCCCGCGTCACGATATCTGCTACGATGATTCCACGTAGATATCGTAGCGCGGGCGCGTTGTCTTAGTGTTTTATGTGTAGTCAGCAAATATTGAAAACGATGCTAAGCCCAAATATATACGTGGTAACATATGAACATATTTTGATATCTTTAGTAGAAACTAATCGTTTGGGCGCCCGTCTGTCTACACTCTCTTTCCCACTATTTATTTTATGATAAAATACCATGGAGCCATATCTCAAGCCGGATAACGGTGACGTGGCTGGAATTTATAATAATATTTACACTTAGATGATAAAATTCGTATTTCGATGGGATAATAAGCCGGCCAAGTACTTACACGAATACCGCGGGTTTCAATACATTTTATAAGGCAAACAATCAAGTTTCATGTAAAAACCCCTTTATTTTTTTTATTTAATACAAACTTAATTTATTTGTTATCATATACAACACTACAATGACAATAGAAATACAAACTTTATGAATAATATATATAATAATGTATCATTATAGTACGTATGTATTTACAAAAAGTATTTATGTGTTCTATCCGTAATCTAGTTTCCATATTACAAGCTATACGTAGTTTGGGGCTAAAGTAAATTTAATATCCTGTAATTATTATTGTTATTTTATTTTAACTAGCTATTACGATTCATGAGATACAGCCCGCTACAAATAGATAGACGAACGGACACCCCGGGCATCCTTAGAGTACGGAACCCTAAAAATGAGCGGTATAGTATAGTTGCTACAAAGTTATCTGCGAGGATTCCGTAGTGGGCATGGCCTCACAATCAAAATGTCTAACAAAGTTTTATCAGAAGAAAGTTGACAAATAAATCCCTCGTCCCAGAGAAACTTGTTTAATACTCTATGGCACGTGATTTGGCTCGCTCTATCTACTCCCCCGCATGATATACATTATATTTTACATAAATTACTTTTTCATGAACGGGAGGCAAGATTCTCTCCACGATTTTAGCCTTTCAACTCTGAAATATTTGGTTGATTGTGTCTGTCAGCTAAAATATAGAGCCACAAAGTTATATTCGCGAATTTGGTAGGTATAACATATCACGTTCTTGATTTATTTCATGCTCATGATTTTTTCACCTCACAACTTCGGAAAGATTCTGTTTGTCGTTCGCAATCTGAGTGTAAAGTGCATTTTATCCATAATTGTAAGTTTTTTTTTTTAATTCCAACTTTTTTATTATATATACTGCCAGTCCTCTAAAAATGTAGTAATCTCATCTAAGTCTAAGTCCGACATCAGCGTCTTATACGAAGTTCATGAGTACGGCACGCCCCATCAATGCCAATAATGAAAACATAACATAACCTATAAGTATTTATTCAATAAAAAGTACAATAAAACTAACTAAGTACAAAGGAATCAGTCAGATTACCTAAGGACCGTTACAAACGGCCTATAGGTAACTCAACTGTTCCAGACCAGTACCAGACGGAAGCGTGCCCAAGACACTGGCTGCATTGCCACGCTGAATAGCTATGCTAATTCGCTGGCCTAAATAAGAGCCAGCCCTTGGGTCACGTGTCGCCTCATTCAAAAGCCCCGCAATATTTTTGAAAACCCGGAGGGCACCGGCTCCCCACGGACCCAAGGTCTCCACCCCAAAAGGCTCAAATAGGTAAGCTCTGTCGAGACCACTATATTTGCGCCTTTTGTGATCCTCGGCCGAATCAGCCGCCGCACCAGCCCTAACTGATGTCCCAGGCAGATGAGATGGCGTCGACACCCTAGGGTGTCGACGCAGGTAGCGTCCCACACCAAAAGCCTACCCATTTCCCAAGGGACAAGAGTCATACCGTCGGGCCGCTTACCATCATCACGTAACAGACCATTCGGTTCAAGAACGGCTGGCACATTGACACTGATATAAGTACCTATAAGTGAAAAACATTGAGAAGCATTCAGAAAAGTTGCTGTTGGTTAACTTATAAAATATGGAGACCAATATTGATAGAAACTTCGTCAAACGTGACGAAAAGGTACGTCAAAATTTTAGATAAATATCAAGCCTTGTGCCCATATGCTAGGGCATCGTTGTATAACTTTAAGTCTTGTCAATTCCTTGGACTCGTCTTGCAACTTCCAAAGACAGCACAATAGAAAATCGTTTTAAATCGCCTGTTATACGTACAGAATCGATAACTTTAAGTTTTGTCCAGATCCTTAGACTCGACCTACAACTTTCAAAGATAAATAAATAAAAACATTTTTGAATCGCCTGCCAATCCGCTGTGTCACTGTCATTCACAATGGAATCCCATTATATTGAGCAAAGTACTGCAATATTAAATGTGCTAAATCATTGAGCTTTTTTTTAGTTTTTTTTTTTATAGCTATTCAGCGTGGTTTTGCCGCCAGATTTTTAGGCACGCTTCCATCTGGTATACTGGTCTAGCACAGTTGAGTTACCTCTACAGCGTTTGTGACGGTCCTCAGGTAATCCAACTCCTTCTTTTGTATATCGTTAGTTAAATTGTATTTTTTTTTCTATTGTTTAATTTGATACCCGTATTGCCATAATATAAACAATATTTTTACCTGCGAATTGTAATAATTTTACTCTTAATTATTAGAATGAATGATTGTAATTTAATATTATTATGTAAGCTGTTTTTTTGCACCTAGCATATTCCTCGCAGTAGTGGGATGAAAAGTTGTGTGTATTGCTCGGCAGAAAAGTTATTCTACGTCTCATACCTTTGCTTCGCTCATGGTTCAATACAATATTTTTTTGGGTTTAGGTTTGTCTGCTATCTAGCCTGATGGTATGCAATGACGCAACCTTCGATGGAACACGCCTATGACCTACACACTCTTGATTTGAAGATTTGTAGTTGTAACAATCGAGAAAAAAGAGGTACAGGCAAGGCGGTGAGCTCATTAGCGGTCTTGACTACTAATCTTTCCTAAATGTTGTAGAGGAAATTTCTCGCTCTTTCTAGCGCTTCGTAACCATAAAGCGCACATTGTATGTTTTGAGAGATTTAATTGTATTTCAACTTATAGGTATAACGCAATTTTGGAAAACCTTTCAGTAATTGCCTTTTTTTCCTGTGTGATCTAATTACAATTGGTTTTTGTTTTTTAAATTATGGTGCGACGGGTGTAAGCGCTTGGTCTTCATCTCACCTTGGTTACAAGTTAAGATAAGGTCGAAGCGCACTTCACCCCGAATCCTCATCAAACTGAGGAACTGGCTATTTTACCTCTAAATGCAGGAACACAACTATTATAGAATTGTTGTTATGGCGACAGAATAATGTAAGATGGTGGTAGCTAGACGGACTTAAACAAAGTCCTACCACCAACCAAAAATTGGTCTATCCGGGCAATAGAATCTCTGTTAAATCTCTGGTTATATCAACTTAGCTGGCTGGCCTTCTGCCGAAGTCCGTTGCCAAGTGGTTCACCGGGAAAGCCAGTGCCTTCTGCAATAACTTGATCCATCGTAGGCCTTTACAAGCCGAGAGGTCAAGAGCTCATCCATCATTATGAAATCAAAAACCATATAGATTAACAAAAACTTCCATACTGTCTCATTTTTGCAACTTTTTTCGTGTGACAAGTCAAAAGTCTGGTCATGTCGCGACTAATCCCGAAGGTAGCTCCATAAAATCTGTTACTTCTCGCCTCAGGAGACTCTTAGAATGAGGAACGACTTACGCCCACGCACGTTATTTCAATGTTTTCTCATCTTGCTCGAGATATAGAATCTTTTTAGTTTATGTTATTTTGGATTGTTGGTTATATATTAAAAGTATTCCCTACGTAGTACGCTAACCTAGGTATCGGATTGATTTTTTGGTTTTATTGTTTCAGGTATGGAAACATTGCGGTCATTAGTAAAGTCATAAGTGAAGAAATAGCCAAGTGCGAGTCGTACACGTACGTCGAGGGTTTCAACCAAAATTTCAAGGTAAAATATTGGCATTTAATTCTGGAACTTTAGCCGATTTGTAGTTTCTGTTTGACTATTACAGGACATTAATTTCACACAAGGCCATCTAGCCCCAAATTAAGCATAGCTTGTAATGTGGGAACGAGATTACGGATATATTACTTAACTACTTCCTTTTTTTTGTAAATACGTCCTTATCAGACAATACAACACCCAAACACAGAACAAACATCAATATTCATCACATAAATGTTTGTCCTGGATGGGAATTGAACCCACGACCTACAGTAAATAAGGCAGAGCTACTACAAACAGAGCTGTGAGGCTTGTTAATAATTTGACAGGTAAACAACATGTGCATAATTCCTAAATTAAAACATATTATGCCTTTTACGGTTCTAAACATTTCAAGCTTTAAGCCCCACATAATGTCAGGCAAATAGACAGACAGACAATGAGGATTGGGCCCCTCTGGCATCTTTATCGAACAAAACCCTATAAGAGCTTATAAGTCAGTTAAAGATGGCAGTGAAAATAAATGACTATTTTTATGATCGCAAATAGTATGTAAGTGATATTGAATAAAACTTTTCAACCTTATTAATATTAGTCTGAGTGAGTCTTTAATTTGGAATGGTGTTTGAGCACATGCGAAGTCAAGTGTAAATAACGAGTTTTCTGTATAAATAAATATTATAAGACAGGAATAATTTCACACAGCACCAATTAGGGCCAAACTTAGCAAAACTTGATATATTGGAACTAGATTAAGGGTAGAATACTTAGATACTTTATTTTTGTGAATACATACATGTTGTATTGTAAAATACTAATTTTACAATACAACACCCAAACACAAAACAAAAATCTATATTTACCACACAAATGTTCGTCCTGTGTGGTTATCGAACCCATAACCTACTACGCAGAGCCTATAAAGCCAAGTTAAAAGTATAAGCTATGAAAAAGAGAGCTCATTACCCAACACAAATCTCCACCCCAACAAATAAGGTATTCATTCATCAGTCAACCGACATTGAAACTATATCTAAACATCTCACTTTACAAACAAACCGACTAAACCATAATGAACTAAACGTACAAAGATTTCTCCAACACTTCTAACTGCTCTAATGTTACTGTGAGTTCATTACACGTATTGTTAAAATACCGCGGCTGAAGCATGCTGATGGTTTCCAGCTGTTGGTTTTAGAGCAGGAGTTAGGCGAAGTGTTTTTACGATAGTGTGGAATTCAGTTTGGTCGCTAGTTTTGTTCTATATCTCCACACACGCAAAGCAACATCCCAAGTTAAATATACTGCGGTGAAAATTTACTTCTACAAAAATTATGCACCTGTTTTTTTGTTTATGACGAGGAAATGCTTGGCTTATAATCATTTAACCGAGAAGTATAGAACTGTTAAGTATTTCAAATCAAATTACATGGTCATGAGAGTTATGAATAAAGTATTGCATAATTTTTTGGTGCATCTTATTGGCAATGTAGCGTTTTGGTGGGACCTAAACTTTATGCTGAATCGATAGTCATTTAGGCTGCCTGGCAGAAATGTCTTTTAGCAATGTGGCTACCCATTGTACTTATGTTAGGTACCTAATGTTTACGTTTATTTTCTGGTCATTTATTTATTCATGTAAGTGATTAAATATCTGGAGCCTGCGTCATTTGCTAATTTACAAATATTACTGCATCTTAAGATGTTTTCACAATAAGTCTCTGTATAAGCTCTAGGTTTATAGGTAGCAATAGGTTGTGTCTATTCACGCCTGTTGCTTTGTACCTTGGGCGCCGTATCTATAAAACTACTAACACTAGCTGGATAAAACTGATGGATGGCCGGAACTGCCCACTGATTCAAGAATGCACTTTAAAAACAGAGACAGATTACATAGAATAGAATCAGCCGAACCAAGTTTTACCTAATCGGGGGGCAATTTCGTTCGAATTTTTAAAACTGAAGACTACAGTAATGGCCTAACGTTGTTATTTCAGCTGTCGGAAACGAAACAAATGAGTACGCTCAAAGTGACAGCGATATTTTATAAACGACCATTTGTCTAGAGGCGCATATGTGAGGCGTCCGCTGAAATATTTACGAGGTATAGTGCAACAAGAACATGATATTTCCATCTCTTCACTGACAAAAAGTCGTGTATCGTTTTAGCAAATGACGGATTTAATGCGGTTAGGATTAAGCAATGACGCTGCTCAGAGTATTCTGGTATCCTTTGATGCTACTTTTGTTATAAAACACGTTGATTAAAGGCAGGAAATCTAGTATATTATGAAGATCGTTATCACCTACCAAATAAAATAAAGATACAAACAAAATCATGTCAAAGATCAAACCAAACTGGAGATTAAACTATAATGACTCACAAGGAAGGCATTGGGTGGGCGATTCAAACTTGGCTATAAGTTTTTAAACATTTCAGCGTTTTGATGTTTAGTAAGCTATTTAATAAAAAAATAACCTAATTTAAGTTGGTGGTTGAACTTTGTTTAAGACCGTCTGGTCAGCACCATTTTACCTAAGTCTGTCGCCGTAACAACAATTCTAAAAAAAATTGTTTTCCGGCATTTAAAAGGACTGTGCTAGTTTTGTAGTGCGCTTCTACTTTCGGCCTTTTCATTACAAATGGTAAGATGAAAGCAAAACACTTCCCCGTCACATTAAAAAAAATAAGTCTCGCAGGGTTTGGTACGTTACTTAGTTGGTTCAAAGACACGGCTATGATTTGATCACTACTAATAATCCATGAAGATGAATGGAGAAAGTGGTAGAATAAAAGTCGTGTCAACAAAGTTTGTCTACCGAATAAGCTTAATGGCTTCCACCCTTCGCAAATAACGCAAATGAATTGTTTAATTTATTAAGTGGCCGTTCTCATATCGGTTTAGTATGTTCAGTTAAGTACCGCCGGATAAAAAAAACCAAGGGGCTTCTTGCATCTCGCTTGCACTTGAGTTGAATGCGAGATAGAAGATGTTTAATTCTTCATCGAATCTGGTTGTAAATCGGGGATCCCTTCGACCCTCGGGGCCGGTCTGTAACATGTAGCTCAGTGAACTGCTATATTAGCGTGCCCCTTGTCACTTCGATTTATGTTCAACGTAATTTTCACTTAACAAAGTTGCAATTTGGTTCAAATTTGTAATCAGCCAACATCAGAGTACTCAAATTATATCCGACTGCCTGGGAAGGAGGGTGATGTTTTTCGAGAGTACGTATGTAACATGACTGTGATGTTCTGCAGCCTAAAAAAAATAGCTTTATGGATTTTGAAGTGTAAAGTGTCGTGAGGTTTGTATGAAATGGCGATTCGAAAATAAAAGAACCTCTTTTTATTTTTTACATATACTTAAATTCAAAATGTGTTTTTAAATAAAAAAAAACTCGTTTCATGTGGAAGTGAAACTTCCCGTATAACTTTCCCGTATATTCCCGATATCAAGAGAATTTCTTCTGCGAAGGCTTTAGCCGTTAGTCGCGACAAAGAAACAGTAATGTCCCCTCATATAAATGCAAATATATTTGCCCAATGCGTTTTGAATTAAAATAATCCGAAATATATGCAAATGTGACCGCATTGTTCCCTTCGGCAAGTTCCCAGAATTCCCAAATCGATTGTTGAAAGTTCTGACTCTAGCTTCCTTTGTATGGACTTACTTACCTGCTGGATATGTTTTTAAGTATGGTTTCAGAATTCCATTGTAATAATTTATTCTATGATTATAGAGCTCACCAAATCAGATACATGCTTGGACTAAACAGAAAACGCTTTGTAAATATCCCTTCCTATAAATATTCGCTTATCAAACAATTTTAAGTGGTAGCACATTTCAATAAAAACCAGAATTAACGATGCATTTATTTAGATCAGTAAATGCGACTGTTATCTTAATTTTTATGTTGCTTACCTTTTAGCTATTATCTGACGAATAAAAGCTTGGAACTTTATGAGACCACCCATATTGAAGTGCAAGTAAAAGTAAATCGTCAACAAGCCTATCAGCTAGGTTGGTAGTAGCTCTGCCTTCTGGGGTGAAGGTTGTGTGTTTGATTCCCATTCAGGACAAACCTTTATGTGGTGAATATACATGTTTTTTTACACAAAAAGTAAGTAATAAAGTACTCTTTTCGTAATCTAATTCCTATATAACAAGCTATGCGTAGTTTAGAAGTAGATGGCGCTGTGAGAAATTAAAGCACAGGGCATTAATTTCACAAAATATCAAAAATATTGCTGGTAAATTTTCTAAAATTCAAGTTAGCTCAAAATATCCCTAGACATTGTTGATGTGTATACCTAGAAAAACAACTACTTCACTATTATTGACGCAGTTTGATTGTAGTTGTGCTCTTGTGTCACTCCAATTAGCCATGATTAGTTGATATTTATGGGTTCATTAAATGGTCCATTAAACATTCTCCCTAGTGTCAGATATCTTGTGAAGCCACGTTCAATAAAACACATTGAGCTTATTAAACAGGACACTGATATTTGATCGTTTTATTTGAGACGGAGGAAATTTATTCCATTAACTTTGGAAAGTCTGTTCAAAGTCTATTCTTCGGTAATAAACATACATAGCTATAAATTAATTGCTGTCGTCTGTATTTTACTAAAGGTCTTCCTGTGTACGAATTTCATTAATTTTGCAAATCATTTAGTAGTCACAAATATAGTAGTCTCGACAGAGCTTACCTATTTGAGCCTTTTTGGGTCGAGACCAAGTCCGTGGGGATCCGGTGCCCCCCGGGCTTACAAAAATCTTGCGGGGCTTTTGATTAAGGCGACACTTGACCCCCATGGCTGGCTTTTAAATTAGCATAGCTATTCAGCGTAGCAATGCAGCCAGTATCTTGGGCACGCTTCCATCCAGTACTGGTCTGGATCAGTTGAGTTACTAGTAGACCTTTTGCAATGGCTTAAATGGTTTTTGCAATAATTCTTGTTTAGTAGTTAATTTCAAAGGAATTGTCTAATTAGAAGAATAGTTAGACACTACCATATTCTTGTTTTTTTGACTATCTGTGTTTTATTTTTATTTTAGAGCAAGTAATTATGTTTGTAAACCTGACACGGCAGACTAGAGGGCCAAGATATTTTTTAAGACCAACTGATGTTATTTGCCTGGATCTACAAACAATAAATTCATTTCATTTCAATTTCGTTGCCAAATGTAAGTCTCGCAGTTGCATAAAAACTAAACTTTTCACATTAACGTGAATGACGACTAAAAACTGTGCCAGCCATTATCAAGATGTTTTAGAGTACGGCATTATCTTGTAAATCGCTTAAGACTACATGAGAACAGATGCCGTCTTATGTTTTCTCAGAAAGAAAATGCTCCAACTTAATTTCAACAGACATTTAGTTTAATTTTCTGGTAGCAAATGAAGGAAAATAATATATTTTATGAAAACTTTTCATCTAAGGTTTGTGTTTTGTTTTGAAAAGGCTTATTCTGTTTTGTAGATCTATTGCTCCTCAATGTTGATGTAATATATAAATGTATAACTTAACAATGTATGTCGTATTTTTTTTCTCTAATGGTAAATTCCCCGCCATATCATTAACATTATTTGCAAGATTAAATTTTGTAAATTATTTAAAAAATACTAACAAATAGTAATAAATTCTTTGGTATCTAGCTGGTTATTATATTTGTATATACAATACACAAAACAACAACCATAAAACACTACAATAATTTGAAGTAATTATATTATGTATAATTAAGTTAAATGTTGCTTCTATGTATTATATATTATACTGTAAAATAAAAGACGAGCCAAGATAGTTACACCATACCTATTCGCATAAGCTAGGTTAACGTGTATAATCTTTGCAAGTAAATGCCTTATCTTTATCTCTATACTATTTGTTCTGTGCTTAACACGTTGAGTGCTGACTGTCGAGGTATATATCGTGTGACAGCACGAATACGCTTAATCTTGAAGTAGAAGTTTGATGCAATAGATGCAAAATCTGTTAGCACTTTACTGAGAATCATACGAAAGCTGGAGTAAATATGCTGACGTATGCAAATATCCAGAGCTTACGTATCGCATGATAAATTGTATTCAATTTGGCCGGTGACAGCCAGCGAAGGAGCATTTGGGTAACAAATTCTTATGCTTAGCATGCACGCGATAAAAATATTACTTGCTGAGATATTCCTGCGAAACGAGACACGGATTAATAAATTACAGTTAACATGATGATAGTGGATGTTCTTCTGGGTTAAGTTGGTTTGTTTGTGGGATGTCAGAGCTTTTTATTTATTTCTATACGCACAACATGTACACATACACAAACGAAAACAAAAAAAATACACATTCATTTTATTTATATACGCACAACATGTACACATACACAAACGAAAACAAAAAAAATACATATCTTTGTCCGGACAACAAAACAATATAGCAGTGTTGAGCGAACAATAGGCGTACATTATAACAAATGTTAATTTAAACCAAATTACAAAAATTAGAAAAAAGAGAAAAAGGGAAAAAATATCTTTTTCAATTAAGTCATATTTAGATAAATATATAAACAATAATTTTAATTTTAATTATCTTTCTTGATTTAATTCCAAAATTTTGAAAAAGAAAGAAATAGGACACTTTTTCGAACTAACACTATCTGTACAAAGTAATCATTATACACTTTTGGCTACTGTAAAGAAGAAATATTTAAATAAGTTTTACTAACCGAAGTGTCCATTCTCAAAACTTTATAAGAGGCACTTATGCAAAAATCTTTGACATTTAAAACATGAAGATATCTTCTAAATGTGACCTCAACTTGTTTCATGCTACCATAATATCAGCTTCAAAAAGTTTTTATGCAGGTCATGACCAAAATCACAAATTACACCCAGTAGTAAATTTTAACTAAGTTTTATTAACGCATAAAGGGCGAGCTAGACTCGGGGGGATTATTTCATTAATCATTACTGTAATGCTGGGGTGATATATTATGTTAAAATGTGATACAATAAAGGAATTATTATTGTGTATTCGCATTTATTTATATATAACTGGGTAGGGTAAGGTTTAAGCGACATCTTACAAAATAATTTATACTACAAACTAGCCTCGCAGTGCAGTTAGTAGTAAGTAGCCCTACTAACGTACTAGCTATCTGCGCTGTTCCCATCCGAGACAAATATTATGACGTGTGATGAATTTAGGTGGAAGGTTTGAACGTTTTTACAAAAAAAAACCTATCTAAGATTTTTTTTTACTGTACAACGGCGAAACGTTTGGCCTTCATCTCACCGGTCAGAAAGTAAGATGAGGCCAAAGGTGGAGGCGCACTTCACCCGTAATCCCCAACATAATTGAGGAGCTGGCTATCTTACCTCTAAATGCTGGAACACATCCATTTAGAATTTGTTGTTATGGCGATAGACTTAGCTAAGATGGTGGTAGTTAGCCAAGCATAATATTGTACCCTCTTGGGAATCGAACCCGGGACCCCTAGATCCGGGGCGAACCAATATACCACAGAGGCGATAAAAGCTGTATTTGTGCTTGGTTTGGATGGTGGTAGGTATTTCTTTAAGTCCGCCTGGCTAGTTACCACCATCATCTTGCCTAAGTCTGTCGCCATGTCTCCATAAATAACAATAATAATTCTAAATTGTTGTATTCCGACCTTGAGAGGTAAGGCAGCCAGTTCCTAAGATCGTCGGAGTGCGCCTCCACCTTCGGCTTTATCTTCACTTGTAACCAGGTGAGATGAAGGCCAAGCCCCGTCGTACGAGAGTACTTATCACTTGCAAGTAAATTGCTTTTTACAACCTATACACAATATTAATTTACTAGCCAATGTGGAGTGGACCTTTTGCAATATTTCAGTTAACTCATTCAACAAAAAATATTACAAACACAATTTACATACATTTTCATTGCCAATGCTTAGTAGATATTTTGATTCTGCTTTCTTGCCGTCTTTATCTGACCAGTTTTTGATCGACCCAAAAACTACAGCAGGAACTTTTTTTGCCTTGAAATGTGAGCAAAACAGTGTGCATGCCCGCATTTGGCCGGTTTTCACACTCACTCGTATTCAAATGGAACTTGCTACACTCGTTCCAACTTTGAAACTCCATAGCGTTATAAATCATAATCAAGATGGAAGTATCACTTTACAATATAGATAACCATTCATATGTGTAGGTAGGTTACGAAAACGCATAGTTAATCACAGTTAATCAGCCTTCAATCTAGTACTGGCCGCGTGTAGATCATAATTAGGGTGAGCACTGAAGTGTCACAGCTTACAGGAAGTGTTTTGTTCATATCGCTCTGTCGATCGCCCACCGGTGTGGTACAACCATGAAATAACCACTAATGGTTGAGTTATTACCCTATTTGTGATTTTATCTAACACCCTGATAGTTTTTTAATAACGCACCAAAATGCATTATTTCCATGTGGCAATGCAGCCAGTGTCTTGGGCACGCTTCCGTCTGGTACTGGTCTGGAACAATTGAGTCACCTATAGGCCGTTTGTAACGGTATACTTAGGCTGCTTCTCTAATTATTTTTAATGCTTGTTATAATGTAAATTAATAAATGTTTTGTACTACAAAAGTAGCCATATAACATTCAGTGTCTATGATAAGTTTTTTTATTTATTGCAATAAATATAAGATAAAAGTAGCATAGTTATAATGTAACTGGACTAAAACAATGGGGATCGAATCTTGGACCTCTGGATCTGATATCGGGGGGCGAACCAATAGACCACAGAGGCGGTTTAATTATAACATTTATCCCTACTAAGTGTACAATTAAACCAAGTTTTAAAATTGAAATTTATTTAACATTGTATTTTTTTTTTAAATTGTAAACTTGTTACGAGAAATGTTATATCAGTATCTATAAGAGAACCACCATGGAAAATACAGGCGTTGCATTACAGGCGAATTAATATATAATATATTTAAAATATACAATAGATAGATGAAACCTGTATATACTGGTGAATTTCACATTTTTTAATACACGATGTGTTTCGAAGTTACATTTTACTAAAAACTGTTAAACGCCTACCTAACGCCGAGAAACAATCTTAATCCGTTCAGCAAGTTGGCGAGACGGAGTACTAACTTTTACTTACTTAACAGGTCATTAATGTCCACTGCTAGACATAACCTCCTTCGAAATTGTGGAATTTACCATAATCACCACGCTTGGCACGTGGATTGCTGATCGCAGTGTAGGTACTTAGATAATACACGTAAGAATATTGTTGCCCGTCTTTTAGAAGATTTTAGATGAGGCAGTGCACGTGTGTAATAAACATCAAGACAAACTGTCCCATTCAGGTATAACATTAGTTAAAAATTTAATGTCTATAAAAGTACATGTTTGTCTCTGCTATTGATAAGTAAGATGTACCTTTCTTTATTTAAGCTTATGCGATACATCTCTTTCATAATTTTAAAGTATTCATAAAATACACATCACTTTGTTGAAAATCCTGACGGATACTAAAGGTTTTACGTGCTGAGGCAGCATAAAACGCATTGAGCAGCAAAACGCCGAGGTTTGCGTCACCTAAGCCGGCCGTAAAGCCTCGTCTCAGACCTTTACCTCAGACTTATTCACCCTCACTAGACGTCCTTCGTAATAACTGTGCAAAGGAGTTTGAGCAATCTTGCGTAGAATTAAGATTTCAACCCGTGTGCGTTTCCATGCATACTCGGTGTCTGAGAGAGATCCTTATTGTGGACTATACTTATTCTGTGGCTCTACTCCCCTTAGCTTCACCCCTTATCGCTAGCGGTTGACCCTTCTTGTCTGATTCAGGTGTCTCGCCAAACGGCGGCGGAAGCGAATTATAATCTTTTCAGTCTCGTAATTTCTTCCAAAAAGTTAAACAATTATACGGATTTTGTTTCGTGTTTTAGGTTTTTTGGCCTGGAAGGAGTTTTGTAAAATATTTCAAAAGTTAGTCTCGCCACGACGTGATTGATGATTTATCTCTCAGATAATTAAATTTGTAAATTAAACACATCCTTTTGTTTGAACAGTATTCATATCAATGTATAAATAAAAATCTTGAAAACCACACCAATCAAACAACGTAACAAATATTTACAAAGTATCAGGCTTCGGTTCTAAGAAAAGGGACGGTAAGATAAGTTGTGTGTCAATATAGCCACAAAATATGCAAGAATCCAGCGCATTACGGAACTCTACATTCCCAAAATTGTGGAGAACGTGAGTTGGGAAACAAATTGGGCCCACATCTTTCCTTGAGACCGATATCTCATATTGAATATTCTAAAACGGTTTGCTTTGATGCGAGCGCATTTTGTTTTGTATTCGGCAAGTTTGCCAACAAACGTATTGTGGGCACATGCGACTTATTTGCTTTTTATGTTTTCGTGACGTGACACATTTGGGTGGCTCAGTGAGGTGAAATATGCATAATTTCGTCTACATATTTTCTGTGCAAACTCACTTCACTACTTTTGATACGGATCACTACTTCATCTTGTAGAAATGACTGAACAAGAACTGAATAGAACACGATACGACGTCTACTGTCTGTGTTGTGTGTTGTCTTAGTGAGTGACTCGCCTGATAATCGAGACCAAGCTGGGTAGTTGATAAAAAGCCTCCGCTTCTTGACGGTAGTGCCTAAGTTCCCGTCCACGATCATGGCTGCTGCATTCCTGCTAAAACGTCGAGATCAATATATTTTCATAGTAATCATTAAAACAGGTATTATTTGGGCGTACCTTTTGAAGCTCCCGACGGTTTTCATTATTATTAATAACATACATCATTGAAAAACAAAAAATCCGAATATATTCTAGTCTCACAATAATCACTGAATACCTATTACATTTCATTAAACTTGAGTTTCTTTGCAAAATTATTGCGATTAATATTTCCGCACGCTGTCAACTACTTAAAAAGATAATAAATTCATTATTCAATCTCATAATACAAGCTCGAGTTTTGAAAAGGTGATTTTTCTAAAGCATTTTTGTTTTAATGACAAAGGGCCGGAGGCGTTTTAAAGGTCCCCCTCTCGATCCCGAGGTTGTTTAGTGAGGAATAAAAATAATTCGTTTTTATTTTGTTTCGTCATCACTGAAGCTGGGTTTCAAAGGCTGGAGGGCCATCGATGCTGAGTTGAGTGGCTCAGACTTTATTATTGGCTCATACTGAATCCGTGCACTCGGCGGCGTACGCGGAATGAGGTCACGGGAGATAGAGATGCTACCTATTATCCGTATCCGTACTATTTAACCGTATCCATACTATTTATCCGTATCCGTACTATTAATCCGTATCCGTACTATTTATCCGTATCCGTACTTTTATTTATTATCTTACCTTAAATCTTTGGGTGGTGAGCCCCAATCTGTCTATGAAGAACACCTCATGTGTGTTTTACAGCACCCAACGAGTTAGCTCTTGGGGTACACTCGTTAGGTACTGAATCTCTTTCTGTCTTTGAAAAACATCCCAAAAAGGCCCGTTGCCATGACCACCAGGTGGATTGGTGATCGCAGTAGGTATAGATTTTACGTACTCAGGCAGATGCTGCTGACTATCCCGTGGTGTATTTTATTCCCTTAGTTGTATTTTATGACATTCTCAGGAGGAAATGGATGGTTCCTTTTCATTAGCCGGAACGAGAACCGGTGGAAACGCACTTCACCCAAAACCCTCAACTATCTGAGGAACTAGCTATTTTACCTCTAAATACCGGAACACAAACATTTATAAATGTTGTTACAGCGACAGACTTATTTAAGATGGTGGTAGCTAGCCAGGACCTAAACAAAGTCTTACCATTAACCAAACCAAGCATAATATTGTACTCCCCTGGGGATCGAACCCAGGACCTCTGGATCTGACACCGGTAGGCGAACCACTAGACCACAGAGGCAGTATATGTATATATCTTAACATCGTGTAATAAAAGTAAACAATGTTTGTGTCTAGTTTTATGTCTATATGCGAAATTATGCGTCATTCCGTATACGGATAACATGTAGTCCCCACTCTAGTCACGACTTGTTCGTATCGTGCGCAGTGCTTAGTCACATCTCAGTACTTATAATGGTATATATATAATAAATTCTAGATATTGGAAATGTTGATCAATTCCTCATAATGGACGTGCCTCACGATTTATGAGGATGCTAATGATGTCAAGTTTTATCGGAGTGCATGTCAGTTCGAACGCACTCGAACAACTTTCCAATTTTAGTACCTCATCTTAACCTAATTAAGAGCTATAAGGCTAAGCGTCTCATATTTTACGATGCCGAATGTAAAATTAGTACCATCATCAGACAAACCATAAAAATTAAAAGCAAGTGACGGCATAACCTTTGCCTAATCCTATATTTTAACTTTATTATACCTTGCTGCGCAACGAATGCCACATTTCCAAATTTATGAAGCTGCCGGCCAGAGTTTGTCGAAAATTATTAAGTTTTTGAATCCTAATGTTGCGCCTAAATCATATTTAAAAAGCCTCATAGCTCAGTTGGTAGTAACTCTGCCTTCTGCGCTGTAGGTTGTGGGTTCGATTCTCACCCAGGACAAACATTTGTGTGATGAATATAGATGTTTGTTCTGTGTTTGGCTGTGTATTGTATGATAAGTATGTATTTATAAATAAAAAAAAAAATGTATTTAAGTATTATATCCGTAATCTAGTTCCCATATTACAAGCTATGCTTAGTTTGGGGCTAGATGGCGCTGTGTGAAATTAATGTCCTGTAATATTTATTTATTTATTATTTAGGTGAAAGTTATCATGTGACATGAATGATCACCGTCTCATTTGGTAACCTTTATCCTAATGCGACCGTAAATTGCACCACAATAACAAAGTCTCATAAGCTCGTTTCCTTGTCTGAAATCCCTCTAACCTGGCAACCAGATTTATTAACCAAATCCTCGGAATCCCTTCATAACCGCAACATTTCGAATGATTCTAAGGCGGCGGTCAGAGTGATACGCAGGTAGTTTTCGTAGAGCGGACAACTTACATTGATAATACTCCGTTTTGATACAGTATACAAAACCCATAATAAGCCTACAAACTCTCTTTGAGTCTATTTTAAAAACTTTATGATAAAACAAGTATATTATCTACGTGTCACGTGTATCTCAATAAAATACCTTCCGTTCCTCAGCACCTTCAAGGAGAATGTTTATAGACATTTTTGGAAGGAAAAAACTACCATCATATTTTCCCATAAAGCTAAGACACAGCAATGAAACGTGGTGGTAGTAGGTGTACCGTTATCATATATTTTTTAAGTTATGGGCTTTCAATAAGCAAATCACAAATCGCTTAATGACAAAAATAACAATTGATATCTAACTCGATACATTTAAAAACATGAGTTTTACTCACATATAATGTCGATGTAGACACCAACTGTTTCAATTCAACAGGTGAATTATCAGGGTGAGTGTGACTCGCCGGTTGCGACCTCCCGTTCGTTTTCGCATGCATTTCACGCAAGTTTTGAAATTGACATCTTTTGTGAAATTTAGAACCACTTATACGATATCAGGTAGGCATTATCATTTTAACATTACTATGTGCATAGTCAAGCCTCATAGCTCAGTTGGTATTAACTCTGCCTTCTGCGCTGTGGGTTCGATTCCCACCCATTATAAACATTTGTGTGATGAATATAGATGTTTTGTGCTTGGGTGCTGTATCATGATAGTACCTATGTAAGAATATACAAGAGAAAAAGTATTTATTAATTGACTTATTCATGATTATTACAAAACAGTTATTGTAAACTATACGAAATAGACTTAATAATTACATAATGACATCTTGTTCGGATCTAGGTTAGATCTAGAACTTAAAATACCCTTAAACCAGAATCAGCAACTAAACATTTTGTTTGTAAAAAAATATATTGCTTCATATTTGATACAATAATAAATAAAGGCCATTATTATACTTCAACCTTGTTTTCATAATAGAAGGATAAAGCTCAGAAGGTTTCAGTAAATATTCTATCCGTAATCTAGTTCCCATATTACGAGCTATACTTAGTTTGGGGCTAGATGGCGCTGTGTGAAATTAATGTCCTGTGTATATTTATAACCATTTCCTATACATATTCGCCCAGCCATATGTCGCTCTTCTATCCGCTTGGTACTCTGGCAGTAGTCTTTAGTATCCGTTCAGGTAATGTCCGACTGAATACTGGGCTTTAGATCGAAGTTCAATATTCTGATGCCAGAGTTTGTAGGGTGGGTTGGTTACAATCTGGCAAAGCAATTATTTTGAAACACCCTTTAAATTCACTTGCCAAATTAAAATCACTTTATGTTAAAATCACTTCATTCAAAAACACAATTGTCGTTCTCATAATAATAAGAACTGGTTCGCTTTGACTTTGACTTTGAAATACAGTACATCTCAATGTCCACAATATTGCATATTAACTGGCTTCTCAGCTCAGTTGTTAGTAGCTCTGATTTTTGCATTGAAGGTTGTGGATTCGATTCCCACCCGGGACAAATATTTGTGCGATTAATGTAGATGTTGTTCTGTGATCAGGTGTTATATTGAATCGTAGGTATGTTTATCAAAAAGATAATAATACCTATATTCAATGATATTTCTATTCTATTTTCAAATTATTATAAATTCTGTTAGAGTTCCCAGTTTACAAGCCGTATTTGGTTTGGGGCTAGATGGCGCTGTATAAAATGTCAAGTTATATTTTATTTATTTTTATAAATATTACCTGTTAGACAATTTATACTGTTTCTTAATCTTTCAATTATTGCGCAAATCGACATAACTATGTAGGTATAGGTACCTACTTTCATGCAGAAAATTATTCTGTAATATTAAAAAATATTTGATACATACATTTTAGCTCTCTGCACCTTTCCAATATCCTATATCTTAAATAGGGGTACGTTTTTTCTTAGCGTGTGAATATATGAATATAATGTACTCCAAAGAGACAGACTAGCAGAGGAATTTCCTCTGACATCATTCATGGGGTCCTCAGTACGTCCTTATCAATACCACGAGAGCCTTGAACTATCAAATTCCAGAGATCAGACGCCATGCAAATTTGTAAGTTTGGGGTAAGAAATATCACATCGGTTAATAGACGGCAAATCGACTATTCAGGGTATTCAGCCCATCCGACCATTAAACGGAGCCCACGTATAATACCGTGACCCTTTACCCAGCCTCAATAGCTATCACCAACAACTGCACTTGAATACCCAGGGATTCGGATTGGATAATTGTTAGGGTTCATTTATCTTGCAGACGTTGTCACTTGCAGAACCCAATCACAAAAGGACCCGCTACATGTGGACTTGCCTTTAGTAACAATGGCTGACAAAGTCTAAAATTTTACTCGCAAACGGGGTTGGTTTGTTTAGATTTGTTTGATGACGGTTGCGTTGTAAAAAGATTGAAACGCTCAGAGAAATGTGCTTTAGCTACAAAGTAGTACGCTCTGAACTGAGTTCTCGTTATGTTTGGTTTGTTGTTAGGAATTTAGCCATTGAGATTATCTTATAAAAGTAAAGTTACACTACATTATAAGCGTGCTTTCATTACAACTTACTCTAATGACACTTTTTCTTCATCGCTCTTTATTCACTGTCTCTTTAATGGTAGGACTTTGTTTTAGTCCGCCTGACTTGCTTATACTATCTTGCCTAAGTCTTTTGCCATAACAAGAATTCTAAATTGTTGTGTTCTGGCATTTAGAAGATAGCCAGTTCTTCAGACTTAGTTTTTCAGACTGTTGAGATTCCGCTTCCACCTTCGGCCTTATCATAACTTAAAACCAGGTGAGATGAAGGCCAAGCGCTTTCCTGTGGTAAATAAGTTAAAAAATAAAGCAGAGCTTGTAATTTGGAGACTAGATTACGGATAAACTTTTTTTTGTAGATACTTATTAAACAATGCAACACTCAAACGCAGAAGAAACATAATATAATCATCACATATTGTGTGTCCCGGATGGCGATCGAACCGACAATGTACAGCTGTAAAGGCTAAACATATATTGTAGCAGATATCGTAACGCGGGCGCGATTTTTCATAGTGAATAAGGGCCCTGAGCAGTGAAGCTTAAAATAGAATAGCTATACCTAACCTTAAAGCCGCTCTACCTTTCTTATCCAAAAGTATCTGAAAGAGTTCACACTATACTTTTTTTATGCAACAGTTGTCAATGTAAAAGTATCATGTACAGAAATACAACGATCTGTATATTTCGTTTAAGGAATATTCTAATCTACTAATATCTGTAAAAAAATTACCAGTGTGTACTGTACAGCCTATAATTGATAAAACCTAATTTCGGTGATGAATAATTTATCAACAGTTTCAATGATAATTACACAAACGCTAATCAAACCTAACTGAATACATAATTAACTACAGTATCACAGCTTTCTGGTCCAACTACCTCTTTTTTTACACATGATTACTATTGAAACATCTTTTTTAACAGAATGTGTCGTTTTTTTTTATTGTACTACGGGTAAACACTTGGCCTTCATCTCACCTGATTTACAAGTTATGATAAGGCCGAAGATGGAAGCGCAATTCACCCGGAATCCTCCACTGTTTGAGTTACTGGCTATCTTACCACTAAATGACGGAACACAACAATTTTAGTATTGTTATTATGGCGACAGAATTAGGTAAGATGGTGGTAGCTAGCCAGGCGGACTTAAAAAAAATAAAAAAACATACACAATTAAACTAACTACAAGGGAAGCAATCGAGTTACTAAGGAACTTTACTTTAGCTTAGCGTAGTACAAAAAAAAAAAAAAAAATCGCCGAATACATCAGATAATTACTATGTTAATGATATACTAGGTTAGGTTAAGACTTAAGTGATTAAATAGTTCAATGACCCTTTCAGGCTTTGAGCTTTTCCCCAACTTGAACTTTTTCTCCCATATCGAGTCCAAAGACAACTTGCTCCTATGAATCTGGGTATCCTGGCTAAGTTACGGCGGTACTTTAATCCAGGACAGCTTTAAGTTTCTTTTAAGCACAGTTCCAATCTTATATTAGGTACTGCTGCCATCTCTGGGATGGCTCAGCCAAGTACCAGTTCGTAGCCCTGGACTCGATTGAGCGTCGTGTTGCAAAGCCTAGTAGGCTCATAGGTGATGATCGAACGAGGAAGTATCATCATTCCGTTACCTTGGAAGTATTGTTCGTGATGACAATCGCCTGAACACTGAAATTTCCTCTCGCACAGCGAGGACTCCTGCTTCGTATAGCAAACTGAGCAAACGAGCTTGGAACTCCCACGATTTACATCTTCACACGAAAATTGCCGTGTATAAAGCAATCATTCTACCAATACTGCTTTATACCACTGAGACCTGGTGATTTAAAAAAAGTGATATAAAGCGCCTGCCGGCATAGAGTCTTTGCTTATCAAGGGACAGCTCAGATGGTGTGGGCATCTTGTAAGTATGGATGATACAAGACTTCCCAAACTGACCTTCTTCTCCGAACTTTCTCAGGGGACACGCAAGCCAGGGGGACAATTTCTACGTTACAAAGATGTCTTGAAATGCCATGTGACAGAATTTTTAAAAGTAAATTTTGCCTTGCAAGCCATATTCGTGCACATGAGAGAAAATAAATAAGTAAATAAGATCGAATACGCCAGTGTTATCGTAGCAGGGTTCGCCATCGACGGATGCGTCGTGGAGGACATCATCATCATCATCAGTAATGGTAAGGAATGGAGCTTCTTGCCCTCGTCTATTTCTCCGAACCTATACAATGGAGTTCTCCAGTGTGAACAGCTTCCTTTTAGTCAAGCGTGCTCCATCTTAGGCCACATCTTTACTTATTTTTCAAGTGAGCTGGAGGTCCCGCTTGGCTATCACCGATAATAAAACTTCTTATGTACCTAGTAGGTACTAACACTTGAACATAAATACTATATTTGTTAAATAAGGATATTAAGGAGCAGAGAACTCGCTGAAAGATAGCTCGAGGTGTGTAGAGCTGTATACAGGTAATTCTAATCCATTGCAATCAAATTCCCATAATCACTTGCTGATGGCTATTTGAGTTAATTCCTTCCGGATTGACCACAAAGCCTGATAATTTACGCACGGACCTGTCATGTGAGCAAAAAGATTGTGTGTGATATATTTGTTCATAATATATCCTTGTATTGCAGAATTATTTTATTTTCATCCTTCATATACCAAATTAATTTAAAAGTATAATAAAACGAATTATAAGATCTCTTCACATAGCTTAGTTGGTAGTAGCTTTGCTTTCTGTGCTGTAGGTTGTGAGTTTAATTCCCACCCGTGACAAGCATTTGTGTGATAAACATATTTGTTTGATGTTACTTTGTTTGATAAATCTGTACTTTCCATTCGTAATCTTGTTTCCACACAGCTTTGACTAGCTTAGCTAGATGGCACTTTGTGAAATTAATGTCCCGTTATATTTTTGTTTAAAGATTTTGAAAGTTTTCAAGGAGTTTACGCCTTATGGGCTTACGACTGAAAGCTATTGTAATATTGAACGCGATCAGCCGAAAGATCCACAGTTGCAGTTTGAACAAGCTCATAGATTGCCAATTACCAGATGGCGCCGGGCAATGACCACTTCAGCTATCGCAATTACCTGACTATTAGTTGCTCGTCAATGGACTGTGTAACTCCGGAGCCTAAAGAGTAAACTATACAATAGATCTTGGATCCAAAAGTCTCTTATTTAAAAAACTAGGAGACGGGACAAGCAAGTATGGACTACTTGATAAGAAGTGCTTCTCTTGCCCATAACAATGCCTTACTGCGTAGGTCACCTCCACAAAGAGTATAGCCTACACAGCACTGCATTGCGCCCATGAGGGATAAAGGTGTCGAGCCTCGCGTGCCTGTAAACACAGCAATGCTGCTTGGCGGCTGAAATTGTATGGTGGTAGTACTTCTCCGGATGAGCCCTTTAACAAGGGGCTCTACTACTCTTATTCTATTCTCTGATATACCTATCTAATTATATATATATACCAGTGTCAATGTGCCAGCCGTTCTTGAACCGAATGGTCTGTTACGTGATGATGGTAAGCGGCCCGACGGTATGACTCTTGTCCCTTGGGAAATGGGTAGGCCTTTGGTGTGGGACGCTACCTGCGTCGACACCCTAGCGCCATCTCATCTGCCTGGGACATCAGTTAGGGCTGGTGCGGCGGCTGATTCGGCCGAGGATCACAAAAGGCGCAAATATAGTGGTCTCGACAGAGCTTACCTATTTGAGCCTTTTGGGGTGGAGACCTTGGGTCCGTGGGGAGCCGGTGCCCTCCGGGTTTTCAAAAATATTGCGGGGCTTTTGATTGAGGCGACACGTGACCCAAGGGCTGGCTCTTATTTAGGCCAGCGAATTAGCATAGCTATTCAGCGTGGCAATGCAGCCAGTGTCTTGGGCACGCTTCCGTCTGGTACTGGTCTGGAACAGTTGAGTTACCTATAGGCCGTTTGTAACGGTCCTTAGGTAATCTGACTGATTCCTTTGTACTTAGTTAGTTTAATTTATTGAATAAATGTATACTAGTCTAATTATATTATTCTTTGTTCGGTCCCCAGGGAGGCTCCATATTGAGATTGTGTGTGGGACTGGTGACCTATTACAGGTTTTTATTACATTTATATTAGAGATACCATGCTACTGACGATTTTTTTGACGGACTTTGCTTAAGTCTGGCTAGCTTCTACTATCTTACCTTAGTTTGTCACCATAACTACAATCCTTAATTGTTGTTTTCCGGCATCTAGAGGTAAGAAAGCCAGTTCCTCAGTCTGTTGAGGATTTCGGATGAAATGCGCCTTAGACTATAGTTACCATATCTTGAAGCCAGTTGAGATGAAGGCTATGCGCATCCCCGTCGCACAAAAAAAACATCTTTACAGAGTTTATTTAAATTTTTAATTAATAAAAACTTAACATTTATATACCAACACAGTATTTAGGTTACTTAAAATTCAGTAAATAGATATGTAAGACCATGTGAGGAAAAAAAAAGCTTTTTATCTTTATCTTTATCTACATAGTATTTACATACAAATCAGTCTATTAAAGGATGTTAACACGATTTGAAGGTCAAGTAAACTATTAAACATAAAGTGTTTAAAACCGTCGTAGCTTTTTATTTGTTTTAAGTTGTTTTACTTCATTAAAAGATGTTCACTAACGAATTTGTCATTTTAGGAAGTTGTCATTTTAGGAAGTTGTCATTTTAGGAAGTTGTCGATTTAGGAAATTGTCGTTGAGGGAAAAATATACGCATCGATCCTGTACAATTTTTGGAGTCAGTGTTCTAATAAAAAAACGCATTATACCTATAGGTAGTCTTAGTATTTTATTATCCGTGCCTATAGTATCAATTGTGTGGTTTCCAAACCGCGTACTATTATAGCGTCTGCTACGTCTATCATCATTGTAACAAAAGTACATGCGGTTTCTTTCAACGGCTTATCCCAACTAAAAACAGGCTTTATAGCCCTCATACATATTCACATTTTGTAGAATAATCTGAATGAACGATTAGATTTGAGCATGCATGGGCGGGGATTAACCTTTAAATCTGTATAGACTCACGCCATCGAATTGGAATAAAAAGTTGGGAGGCGAGACCGAGTCGTATTGTTACAAGGGTTCTGTATGTATTTACTAAAGATGTAGCTTTGTTCTAATTCATGTTTAAAACCTTATGAAGCCGTTGCCTTGTTACTTGTAGCCAATTATGAAAAAATGATTAGAGGTTTTATACAAACAAACAATTTTTCATGCGTAAATGACACACATTATATTTTTTTATTCTATGACGGGAAAACGCATGGCCTTAATCTCACTTTGCATCAAGTTTTTCTTACTTTAAACTTTTGTTACGAACATTTAAAACATGGTATAAAATCTTTTTATATTGATGCCAAATTTTATACGAGCTTTTTAAGCGATAAGACCTTTATTTTATTGTACGACGGCTAAGCACTTGGCCTTCATCTCACCTGGTTGAGATAAGGCCGAAGGTGGAGGCGCACTTCACCCGGAATCCTCAACAAACTGAGGAACTGGCTACACAACAATTTTGAATTGTTATTATGGCGACAGAATAAGGTAAGATGGTGGTAGCTAGCCAGGCGGACTTAAACAAAGTCCAATCACCAACCAAATCAATCACAATATATTGTATTCCCCACGGGGAGCGAACCCGAGACCTCTGGATCTGAAATCGGTGGCTTGAACCACTAGACCACAGAGGCGGTTAAAACCTCCCAACCACAACATTTTTATTGTTCTCATTGTATCATTTGTGTCATATTGGTGAAAACTAAAAACGTATGCGATCTCATATTAATTACGCAACTCAAAAAAGTTTCTTCGACAAAATCTTTGCGAAGTGGTTTTTAATATTTCGCGGAACCCTAATAACTTATCTAAGTCGGACGCGTAATTATAATGCCGTAAGTCAGGTGACGGGGCTTTTTACATCGAATTAGGCCGCTAAGCTAACAGTTCTAGAGATCTTTATCGCGTTGACTATGGAATAATAAACGGGAATTGAAGTCGGCGCCTTTTACCTATCCGTTTGTACTAAGCCGTACGTAGGTACCTACCTGACACTGCATACTATGCTGATGCTCCGAAAGCAATGATTAGAGGTCTGACTTTGTATTGCTTACGGATAAGCACGTGCGTAATGAGTGGTTTTTCGTTAGACGGTTTGGTTCTGGCAACTGTAGGGTACCGCTGCGGTTTTACCACTAGTTTTCGTTACCTACGTAAAAACCCTTAGACATAGACAGTCATTGATTTATTTATATTTTCATTAATTTATTTACCTATTTAACCATAATACACTTTGAGCACCAAAAAATACCATATTCCAGTGGATATTGCTCAGTAGCAAAGCAACATTCAATCAAATAATGAAGTTACTTACGACCGGGATAAGTTTTAAGACTTGCGCAGCACTGCATTGAAGTTTTTTATTACTTTATTAATCCAAATTTGCTAAGGTAGTAAGACCTAAGTGAATAATCTTAAATTGTAAAGTTGGTCAAAGATCCGTGGCTAAAAAAAGCCTTAAATGAGCCTTGTTACTTCGGGGTAGGTGTGATCTTTTTTTTTTAATTAAGATAGACGTTTGATCTCAATATCATCTGATGGGAAACGATGATGTGGCCTACGATGTGGCCTACAATGTAGCACGCAGGCCCATTTTGTAATTTTCAGGGAAAACAGACGAAGGCAACGTATTCCACTCCTTATGTGATCTACCTGCTAGTGGCCTACTCCGCAACGGAAAAACGCATCGCAACAAGGCAACGGAATCGCTGGCTTTTGCTAAGTTACGACTGAATGATCAGAATACTGGTGGTAGGACCTGTAACCCTTGCGCTGAAGTGCATTCTGCGGTAAAGTAAATACCATCTGGAAAAACTTGTTCCGTCGCATCGTAGACAAGAGTCCTTGCTCTAGCCAAGAGATCAGGAGCTAACCTATTCAAGCAAATTGACAGTAGATTTGATTATTTAAATTTGTAGCTTTTACTAAAAAAAATAACTTTCGTTTTTACTTGTCAGCTATATTTCTTTTCTTTGCTTAAGTATTATTTTTCGTATATTTTTTTTATTTTTATACTGCTATCCTATATAGCTTTGCTCATTTCTCGCCATTCCACGGTTGCCTGGAAGAAATCACTTTCAGAGAGGAAAAGGGGAAAGTTTGCTGTAGCGTTATTTATCAACGGATTTCAATTTTAAAGACGTACTAAGGATTAAATTTACTAAGACGTTGTGAATAAAAAAACAAAAATGGGATAAGTTTGCTGTAGGATTTCATTTTTTATTTATATGAAAATAGCGCAGTCCTCTCCGCATTTGCAAGACAAATCCGTAAACATCAAGTTTGATCTCCTCAGATAAAGGGAGCGGGAATAATCCTTAAAACGTATACCCCTATTTGACTCAAAAGTCTCCGTGGCCTATGCTAGGTATTTTATTTTTCTTATTAAGTTGTGTACAATAAAGAATTATAATATATTCATTTATTAGTCTTCTCCGCTTTTGCGAGACGAACTCGTAGACACCAGATTTGTCCACCTATGAGATGAGTTGACTAAATAATTAATCTATATAATTTAGTATCGTCAACTGATACCGCTTTCAAAAAAAGTTGCATGGTTATAGGTATAAGGGCTCGCGAAGTACTGTTCTTACAGAACCTATAGTTTCGCTTAGCTGTTACTTATCTATTTTGTTAGTTACTTATTTTCTCGTGGAGTGTAATGCCGCAAATTCATCACTCGATTTAAAATGCTAATGGAGTGTCGTCTGGGAAGTACAATGAATAATGAAACAACAGATGCCAATCTGCCGTTCCGCTGGAAGCTGTGATTCAAGTGTAGACACACTTTGCTTGCTAATCAACGCTGTGTCAGCTGCGTGTTATTAACAGTTATGTTTCAAAACTAACACAGAAGGTAACTTTGTGTAAGTTTCAGCTTCAAATCAGCTCTTTACTTGCTAACTTTAGCTTTCATGAGATAGGTTGGCGTTTTATTCCAGCAAACTTTGATGTGATAGTAAAATGTTTTTTGAAGTGAAAACTTCTTAAGGCGCGTTGGGAATTTTTTGATATGGAAAAAAAAACATTCATCTCGCGACACTGTTACGGTTACCGACACCTCTTTGAAGTGATAACTACAGTTGTAGCATAACACCCCATCATGAAACAAACATCTATATGCACAATATAAATGTTTGTTCTGCGTAGGAATCCATCACACAACACACAGTGCGTAAGCAGAGCTGAGCTATGTAAAGACGTTTAAGTATAAAATATAGGGTATGTATACGTATATTATGTTAAATAATTAAGTTTAGATGGTATATCTATGGTTTAGGGTACATATATAAGTGGACCGAGTTCACAAGCACCCTTTTTTTTCCTATAGTTTTTATAGCGGTAATATAAATACACACGCTGTGAAAATTTTAATTAATACATCAAAATTAACAAAAACAATTGAACCTAACAGGATTGAATACTTTACACTTTTTTAAAAAAAACATATCTACTTAACGTACAATACAACACCCAAACACAGAAAACACATCTAATAATTCGTCATACAAATGTTTATCCTGGGTGGGAATCGAACCCACAATAGATAATATTTCATCAAGATGAAATTATTAATGAATTCCATGCATTGTAGTGTTATTTTAATTTAAATAATGTAAACAAGGATTAAAAACAAAGCATTAATTAAATATGCAGCAAATTTAGTTTTTAAATGCATTGTTTGAACCATGCAGCCGTGCTCCTTCGACAAAAAAAGTTGTTTTGCCGTATTCCGATTAAAAATCACTTCTTCACAGGATATTTCAAAGAGAATATGCGCTACCAATACCTAACACTAATAAAGGTGCTGTCCGACAAAGTGTAGGTCTATTAAGAGAAATGTGGCTTTTATTGTAAGTCAATATACCCGTATGTGGGTGTGGGAGAGTCATTCTATTATCCTACAATTGGAGCTGGTCAGTGTTAGGTCAAGCCTCAGAGGCATATTTATTAGGGGTGCAAATTGAACACAAAAGAGCGAAGTGTATGAACTACACTTAAAAACAGGTGACATGAAAAACAAGCTAACCGCCTCTGTGTTCTAATATTTCAACCCACCGATTTCAGATCCAGAGGTCCCGGGTTTGATCCCCAGGGGGAGTACCATATTGCTTGGTTTGATTGGTGGTAGGACTCTGATCAAATCTGCCTGGCTAGCTACTACTATCTTATCTAATTCCGTCGCCATAACAACAATTCTAAAATTATTCCGTTATAAGTGTTCCGGCATTCCAATTGTTCCTCAGTTTGTTGAGGATTCCGGGTGAAGTGCGCCTCCACCTTCGGCCTTATCTTAACTTGTTACCAGGTGAGATGAAGGCCAAGCGCTTCTCCGTAAAAAAAAGCGCTTCTAAAAAGTCTGTTGAGAATTTCGGATGAAGTGCGCTTCCATCCAGCCTTATAACTTTACACCAGATGAGATGAAAGCCAAACGAAAATACATAAAGCATTAAGTTTTTTACAAAAAACCTCAGCAATTTTAAGTTGCATATTAGCTTTCCCGTTCGTAATTCGGAAAGCCGCACATAAAAACCTACGTTTTTCGTGTGGTTTTTCGGTATAAAGTTTAGTTCCAGACAAGGCACGGCACGGGGACAATATTTCCATCAGTATCAAAGCCTGAAAACAGCTTCTACGAGTATTCTACTTCTAAAAATCTTGCGGGGTTTTTGATTGGCGACACGATACCTGGCTCTTATTTAGGCCAGTGAGTTAGCATAGGTATTCAGCGAGGCAATGCAGCAAGTGTCTTGGGCACGCTTCCGTTGTGATCTGGAACAGTTGAATTACCTATAGACCGTTTGTAACGGTCTTTAGCTAATTATATTTCTTCCTTTGTACATAGTTTGTATTGTTAGTAATTATGAATAATACATCATCATTTTCCAGGGATATTTTATAAATGCCCTTAAAATCACTCAAATTAGTTGTTCGTAAAGTTCGTTCTTCAGACAAATATTATCGCATAGGTATTTTATTAAATCAAATAAAATGTTATTGTTTCATTAATTTTGACTTTTCTTTTCGTGATTCCTAATTAAGTTCCATTGGTGTAATGTAAGTAAGAGCTAGAGCCTTTTGCAATTAAAAACAAAAAACCATTAAACATCCTGATATCGGTCGAGTTTTCAATAAAATGAGTAGGGCACTAAACAAGCTTCAATTATTCATTTAGTTTTCATAATAAAGTATTATCAAATTAAAAAAATCAAGTCAAATAACCCCAGACAATGTTGACGTAGAAGTTGTGTCAACAATATTTTACACAATATATTGTTAAAACCACTTCTACGTTCATGATTTGTACTCCACGGTCAAATGGGCAAGCTCACACGGATGACTCAATACATAATCATTTGACGTATGTCTTCCTCGTTGAGCTGACGATGTTTTTATTACATTTTTATCGTCGGGCTAATACTATCTTTTACTATCTATCTCCAATTGAGTACGGTACTTTGACCCGCTACTTGCTGGTAAACTCGCCACTTTCATCGGAACACTCACGCTCTAGTAAAAGATATGAAACATACATTTTTTCGAATTGTCGTAATAAAAACATTGAATACATAGACTCGCGCCTGTTTTCCAGAAGGGTAGATAGTCCAAACTTACGTACACATGCCCACGGTTTTAATGTAGCTAAGTATTCATACATGACAGGTTGCAAGCCCATTGCCGCTTAGAGGAACTATACAGTACCGCCATGGCATTCGGATTTTTTGTCCATGGGACATACCGGATTCCTAACTATGCGATATTCACCGTCAGAGCAATGCGCACATAAACTGCCGAAAAACCGATAAGTCCATTGGAGCACGACTGGGTTTGAGCCCACTACTTTCGGATCATAAGGCGGCCCCATACCCACTTGGCTACAGCTCTCATGTCATATTGTGTAAAATAAAGCGTTATTCAATTGAATTAATTTATCGCGCCACACCTGTATCTCACTACACTGTTTTTACTCTATCTATCAGAGTAACTTATAGCTCTCATCTCCATTGCATTTACCTACTTTCATTCTTCTCTCGTACAGCCAACTTTTTCTTATATGCAATAAAGCTGTCACTTGGAAATCACATTGATGTTATATGTTTTGTTTCAGATCACGAAAAAAACGGACTTCATCATAAACATGTCATAAGGTAAGAGATATTCAGCTTTATATAGATTTTTCAGACATTTCGTTCGGTCAGTATGGGAAAGTCTGAAACATACGAAGAACTGATCTTAAGAACTATGTCATCTATTTTAGTAACAAGGAAAACTGCATTCATACATTAAAAAAAACGAACACAATATCTATTTAGATATCGATTGTGCAGGTCTTAAGCAGTGAGTGCTACTAAGAAACATGATGTCTAAAATTGATAAAATGTGTTGTTTATTTTTTTTGTAAGATGGGGATGCTGGCCTTCATCTCACCTCATGCGAGATTAGTTTGAAGTTGAAAAATATTTTTGACCAACTTTAATTACGTTTTTTTTTCTTCATTCGACGTATTAGTGCGACGGCGTGAAGAGTTTGGCCTAAACATGTTTATTTATTGAGTTGTCACTTGATAAAAAATAATGTTAAGGTGAATGTTCAAAAAATCTTCGAGCATTTTTTTTTTTGGTGTAGTAGTACCTATTCACGTCCTAGTGGCCGTTACAAACGGTCATAGGTAACTCAACTGATCCAGACCAGTACCAGACAGAAGCAGGCACAAGACACTGGCTACATTGCTACACTGAATAGCAATGCTAATTCACTGGCCTAAATAAGTGCCAGCCCATGAGCCATGCGTGTTTTCAGAAGCCCCGCTCGATATTATATGAAGTCAGTTACAGTAAAATAATACAAAGTGGAAAAACTGCTAAAGAATAAGGTATGCATGTTTTCCGATTTTATTTTTATTGCCACCCTAAATAGCAATGCTAATTCACTGGACTAAATAAGCAACCCTTGGGTCACGCGTCACTTCTATCAGAAGCCTCGCAAGATTTGAAGCTAAGTCAGTTACAGTAAAATAATACTTAAGCAGAAAAACTGCTGAAGATTATTATTATATGCATGTTTTAGTATTTTTATTTTAGTTAAAGTCAAAGTCATAGTTATTTTTTTTTAAGCAATAAGGTTTTTTAGGTTCATTTTGAAACGTCATATCTACCGCCTCTTCAGAATCGCGACCACCACACAAGGAGAACGGCAAGAAATTCAGGCTGGTAAATAACCAACATTTAACATTTTGATGATGCTTTTATCTTTTAGTTATGCAGTTTTAAATAACATTCTTGGTAGGTACATCATAAACCTAAATACTTAGATAATACTATCATAAAATATTTATTATTACCTATATACCTCTTGGGCAGTTTGTATAGTTCAATATATACGAAGTACACTTCGTACTGGACCCCCGAAATATATATTGATAATAATATTATATTTTGATAATAAGCTGTAGCTTGACCTTTCTAATATTTACATTACTGAATATAAGCTTACCATGCACGAGCTTAAATTGCGAAGTTTCAACTTAGGTACATTATATTCCTGTAGATACCTAAATAATATTAGATGAGAAGTTAAAGAGCCCTTTAAAATTTTAATAGGACACAACGCAACACTATTGTATTACTAAGTTCTACGAAGCTTTCTAGTTCCCGTATCCTTTTCAAATTCAGTCTGGTGCAGACTTAGCGCAATTGTATAAATTATTTCAGGCTTTTGTGTACAATACACCGAATGTCATGTGACTTAAATTGGGTACCAGTGTACCCCATAAAGTCACCATGAAATCAGTTTATTGAACTTGTCACTTACTAACATAGTAATTACGTTTTAAAAACTAAAAAGAAAAACGACTTCAATGAAGAATATGATACAATTTCGTTTATCTGAATGACGTATTTTTTCCAATTATTTTGATGACAGATGGACGTACAGACAGCAGACGCGTGATATGGGGTTTGTTTTTTCCTTACTTTTGAGGTAATACACCCAAATCGCTTCAAGTGTGCCCATAAAATTTTAAGAGTTTCCTCGATTTCTTTAGGATCCCATCATAAGATCCTGACTTGATGTCAATGGGACCACCTGTGAAGTATATAACAAAAATAGAATTTTTGAAATCGATCCAGGCGTCTTCGAGTAATCGGGGAACATACATAAAAACGAATTGAGAACCTCCTCCTGTTTTTGAAAGTCGGTTAATAAATGAAGGCAGATCTGGGCTTGTATACAAAACTGCGATACGACGTCGCATCGTATAGTCATAATCTTGACAAGTCTCCCAGCTCAGATGCTAGTAGCTCTGCCTTCTGCGCTGTAGGTTGTGAGTTCGATTTCCACCCAGGACAAACATTTTTGTGATGAATATAGATGTTTGTTCATATCCGTAATCTAGTTTCCATATAACAAGCTTTGCTTAGTTTGGGACTAGATTGCGCTGTGTGAAATAAATGTCCCACAATATTTAATATTAATGATTATTTTTGATCTACGAGCTCGCGCGACGCATCGCAAGAACTTGCGAATTGATTCGCAAGACTCTTTGTGATTTTGATTCAACTCTTATCACAGTCCAAGTCTAGCTAGTTTACAAAATACGTTTAGTGCGGTTACCGGTCGTTGACGGAATGTTCACCGGAACCTTGGAAGGGACCTGTTTTATGTTTGATGTTTAGTAAAATCAATTTATTCATATTATTTTGTAGTTTGTACATATTGTTTCAGTATTATTAAAGGAGTGTTTTCACATGAATATGGCATTTCAAACAGTGACCAACATTTGGACACTTGTTTTCTTTGAGTTATGACCCTCGAGGTTACATTTCAAGTAACTGCGGACGTCTATATATCTATAGCGCGTTTTAGGGGAAAACACACTAAGCGTTTCGTTTTTACGCGACAAATGACATTGTCTGGCCCTTCAAATTTTTCCCAGAACCAGTGGACACGTGGCTATGTTTTCTGGGTTCTAAAAAAACACTTAATTGGTGTATATCTGATTCCAATTGCGGACGCTTATTTTAAGTTATTGAGAATGCAAGATAATTTCGGAATGTTAGGTTATGATTTTTCATTGTAAAATATTTAAAGCTATTGCATTATCAATCATCTCGGGGTAAACTTTGACTGAAGTCCTTTAGGGTTGCGTTACGCGCATCGCGCTACATACAAATAATTCTGCGTAGCTTTACACGCGTTTCATACGTCGTTACGTTGGTATGACATGACACACATCAACAGCCCATTACTATCCACTGCTGGATAGAGCCTCCTCCAAATTTCGAGGGTCTTTGCCATACTCACCACGATTATACGCTGTAAGCTGCTGCCCATCTTCTGATGTGATCCTTAGTCCGCTTTAACGACATCCATTAGCTGAGTTGGAGGGGTAAATTCTCAAGCCGCCACGACATGACATGACACGTGAGGTATCTTCCGCCATGGCATGATATGTGACGTAGTACATTTTCGGTGTTATTTGAGCGCCATAAGTCACATTGAAGCGTATCTTGCGTAGTACGCGGCGTAAGATTCGCTCGGTGTGTTTTCGGCCTTACGCACGTTACTCACTGCCGGTACTTCGCTACAGTTCTGTGCCGGGGGCGTATGTCAACCCCTACAGATTATACTCTAATCCCCTCCTCTGGACTAAGCCGCTTTCATTGGACTGAATGTCACGCTGAAGCCCGTCAAGTCACAAATCTGTTTTCGTAGATCACCGTCGCGCTGAGCTTTATTTCAGTTTGGGAAAGAGCTAAAGTGAAAGAAACATAATTGCGGCCTGGCTGCAGTTCTAACTTACATGACATGTGTAAAATATTAACACCCATTTAGATTTTACCCGCCTCTGTGGTCTGTATATTGTGCTTGGTTGAGTTGGTGGAAGGACTTGTTTGGGTTCGCCTGGCTAGCTACCACCATCTTACCTTATTCTGTCGCCATAATAACAATTCAAAAAACATTTTGTGTTCCGGCATTTAGAGGTAAGATAGCCAGCTCCTCAGTTGGTTGAGGATTCCGGGTGAAGTACGTCTCCACCTTATAGGCCTTATCTCAACTTGTTACCAGGTGAGATGAAGGAAAAGCGCTTCCCCGTCGTACAGTAAAAAAAAAACTCACGAAAAAAAAATGTCTCTGTCATTATTAACTTGATCGCTCTTACTTTAGATTAAAACTTCAAAGGATTTTGCACGCCTGCAAAAATAGTGGCAAATGATCATGCAATGCTAGTAAAACAAACAAAATAAAGCAACATACGTAATTACTGCTTAACAAACAAATAGCAACTCTAACTCAAGTAGCTAAGGTTTAAACTGCAAAGTAGGCTATTATTCGTTACAACCCTGACAGACAACGTGTAACTGAATGAATGCTGCTCCAGTGCGTTTGGTGTTTGATGGAGTTTTAGGTAGCATACATTCGGGCGGATGGTGCGCAATCCTTTGTTTTTGTGAGTTTCTGGTCTTTACTCACAGTAAAATGATGAGATATTGTTACAATTACAATGTTAATTATTTACTTATTAGACTAAGTGCCGTCTCTAGTACGCATAGCTACCAAGTAACGAGTAATTAATTAATGAAAATACTTATCGCATACCTTATCCAAGTTAAATTGGATAATTTAATTATACATATTTATAAAGGGCATATATCGTTTATAATTATAATCTTAATCCAAGGCCCTTCTCTATTTCATAACATAACAAAACTACTGTTTCAGCTATTATGTTGTGTGTCTAGCTGTATATTGCGCTGTGCAGTACAGTCATTTCAGCAATACTCGTAAATCTGTTGGTTGAAAATGTCAAGTTGTAATCGATGGTGAGCTAATGTGGGCTTAATGCGGGTTCTAGACGTGTCCCCGCATCGCCCGCCGAGATTACCCAATAATCCTCTTTCTTTGGATAAGTCAGTTCTAAGCTCGGGTGGCGTTTTGCTAAAATTGTAATTTGTTGTTCTGTTCTACTGCTTCATTTGCATTTTAAACTCAACTTATAAGTTCTTGCTTAATATCGAAAAACTGGTCACCGTTAGTAAAACTTTGTTGTTTTAGCGCGCAACCATTTAATTAATTCTGCTAGTATTGAGTATTGTTTGTGACATAAACTTGCAGTTTTGCATATATGTGAATTTTCGGCTGCGATTTTGAAACAGACAATTTTCGTTTGACAACCTCACAGGACTAATTGTGAAACAAACTAAATGCGATTTTTTTATTTTGCCTTAGATTTGTTGATTTAGAATAATAGGCATAAAAAAGGCCCGGATAACTGCAAAATGTTGTTCTATACTAATAAATAAATAAGTTTTTTTTTTCAAATTGCCCGTCCGACTTAATTGAAATTATGTAGGAAATAAATATTCTTGTCTTGTCTAAAAAAATGTCATTACTTTTTTTTTAAACACAACAACAATCAAAATATGTTTAAAGAAATGATTTTTTGTATGAGGAAACTATTTAAATATTGAGATTTCCATGTTAAACATTCATATTTATATTTTTTAAATATCGAACCCAGACACATATCATAATTATCTATCCACTTATACCTACAAAGTTTGACGTGACATTTAAAAAAGTACTACCTTAACCTTCGTTTGTATAAAAGAGCAATACACTGGGATTTCTTAGAGGTTTTCCAAATATTTGTCGTAAACGAGATAATAAAGTCACACATGCGCTCGGTAAAACTCACATAACTTTTCGTTTTGTTATTAAAAATTCAAATAAAATAAATAAATACATCTGTTGGTCTTCTACCTTACTGTTTGCTTAGTCCTTACGATAACATCCCCCTAGTGAGACGAAAGCTCAAACATAACCGCTGGTTCGTTTTACTATCCAAGCAAACCATCACAACTATCATAGATAGTTATGATAGACAATGCACAAAAATGACACCTAATTAAAAAAAAAATGTACCTCCAAAGGTACGTGGGAGGTACGTACAAAGGATTGTGTTTTTAAGATGGAGCACTCCTATTAAGCTTGTCAGCATCACTTTTAAGCATTTTTTAAAGAAATATTAAAAGGTAAAGTAAAGACAAAGAGAGTCAATAATCGTATATTTCGATTTTTTTTCGTTGAATTGTTTTTTAGATCTTTAAGGATATATTTGAAACTTCAAATCTACCGCCTGCTCGGAATCGCGACCAGCATACAAGGAGAAAGGCAAACACCTCGGGCTAGATTGTTTTCTTGTGATCCACTGTCCATAATTTACTATTTACAATGTATAAGAATAAAATATGTAAATTATATAGCTATTCAACGTGGCATTGCAGTCAATGTCTTGGAAACGCCTCCGTCCAGTACTGGTCTGAATCAATTGAGTTGCCTATAGACTGTTTGTAATCCGACTGCTAATGTCCCTTGTAAATAGTTAGTTTAACTGTACATATCGTTACTATGTATTAAGTATATTTCTGCGAGTAACTTCTTAAAACGTCGGTATCTTAAAATACTTCTATATAACTATCTAACTCGGTATAGGTACCTAATCAGTTCTTGCAAAGTCACATTCAAATAAGAAATTGAATTCAAACAAGGTATAAACCAAGTTTTACTTGTCCAGCTGACATAATTATTAGCTGCGTCTCATCGAATGCGGTCGCGTTGTGGGAATTTGTTATTCTCCAACGAACAAATAAAGTTGTGCTATAGTTTCCTATTAACTAGTTCAGTTTGTAAATAAACGAGACCTTTGTTTCTTTCACAACCTTTTATTCACTGTTTGAGGAACTTTTTGATCTTTCCTGAGTAAACCGTTTGAGTCCTCTGAAAACAGTTCTTTGATGGGACTAAAATTTGCTTTTGTGGACCCAGTTGAATGATTCAATGCTATTGGAGGACTGGAAACGTGGTCTTGGTGCCTCCTGATGCCATAGTTCCTGTCT
The DNA here is from genome assembly GCA_951394065.1 of Venusia cambrica. NCBI lineage: Eukaryota > Metazoa > Arthropoda > Insecta > Lepidoptera > Geometridae > Venusia > Venusia cambrica. The sequence goes on from OX596056.1 coordinate 2,160,481, forward strand.
TCTCAAACCTATTACGTATAAGAAACAGAAGTAGTCGTTTTGTTACCAAATTTCTTGTATTCTAGATATTCTTTTCAATAAAAGAACATTGCTTTGGTAACAAAGGTGTCTTGATCTCGGTTTTTCTATCGATGGGTCACTGGCAAAGGTGAAATAGAGGCTAGGGTAAAATACAGGGCACATAATGTCTGCCCAAAACGCTATTAATGTAAAAATGTAGAATAAGCTCGTCACAAATTGTGTATTAATCGTCGAGTTTGATTAATTTTAATTTGTTTGAGTTTGCCTTTGCGCTGTTTATTTAGTAGGATGATTCTGAGTATCTACAGAATATGCAATAGTCAATAAACAGTTTAAAACCCACATCGTGCCGACATCGTTTACCGGCATAATTCCAGTCTACAAGAATTGGATTTATTTATTAAAAATAGGACATCCAATAGACAAAACAGAGAGCAAACGTAGTGTAAATAAGTAAGAGTCTTAAAACAACTTGATAATTATATTTTAGTATTCTCACCAGATTTGTAATTTAATAAAAGCCTTGGCAGTGTAGAGTATGTACATACCTAGGCTAGACGGGCTGTGTTGAGTAGTGAAAAGGGTAAAAGCCTTTTTTCTGGGAAGCTTTGAAGGAGCGCTTACGATACTTATTACTTCATTGCATTCGATTTTGCCATTAAAATGGTAGTTTAAAAACAAGAGTTCTAGCATTTTTATGTTCAATATCAATGACATTTTTAAATTATGTAATGGGAATGATAAAAGTTATGGTTATTTTATGAAATACTCTAAACAATGTCGCCATAACGCCCCTACTCCCTAACGTATGGAGTATTGTAAATATTTGACGTTAAGGCTACATATCCATCAAATTGGTCCAGTCAGTTGATGTTTGTACTTCAATAACGTGTATCAAAACATTTTCCTTTAACGGTTCAGACTGTTCTTGCAATGCGTACCTGAGCTCTATTTCTGAATCATCTTCCTGAACAACACAATATTTGTACACGGTTTGCGAGACCGTAAATTCTGTTAGATTTGCTCCCACACAGTTGCGAACTTGTAAGTTACTGGGCATTGCACTTTCGCATAAATAACTTGGCAAATATTTGACAGTATCCTCGAATAGCTGACATCTGTATTTGTGGAGTTGGGTCTGATAAACTTTATTTATTTTATTGACAACACCTTCGCATTGTACCGCCTACTTTGTACGTTACCAATGATATGTTTACGAGGCCTACCTATGATCGAAACGCGACTGTAGGAGCTGTTTGCGTGGGCTGATGATTTGCCGCCGATTTCTGGGCAGCAATAGATGCTTTCACCCGGTTTGTTGTTACTGGACTTCTTGTTTTTATTAGCTTGGCAAAAGCCGTCTTGAAAACTATTGTTCAGCTATCTTGTAGTAAAAAGAAATACGTTTATTTTTTATATCGTACGACGGTGAAGCGCTTAGCCTCCATCTCACCTGATGGTGTTCACAACAATTAAGGTGAAACGGCAAGTATTAAATACATTGCACATTTTGAAATGTGGCTATGATCATTGACCTAGTAGCGCGCAACATCTAAGTTTTCAATGAAAGTAAAGAGAGAACAAAATAAAGAATGCTTTTAAATAATATAAAACCACAGTCAAAACGTAAAGCAGAATTACGATAAATAAGAAAGTTGGCAGTCTGAATCTGCAGGGTTTTGAGTTCAAAATGAAGAAACACTCTTAATGTAATGAATGGACAGAGACGCCATTAAAATAGCGGTTCATAAATAATACAGGCAGGTTTGGCGTCGTTTCAAGACAATTCCACAATAAATTTCATGAGATGATCATTTTTACAAAGACGCGTGTGGCGACTGCGGTTTGACACAACTGTTTGTCTTTACACCTTTACAACTTTACCTTTACATTTTATATTTTTTTTAATTCTACGACGGGGAAGCGCTTGGCCTTTATCTCACCTGGTTTCAAGTTACGATAAGAACGATGGTGAAAGCGCACTTCACCCGGAATCCTCAATAGTCTGAGGAACTGGCTATCTATCTAACCTCTAAATGACGGAAGTAAACAATTTAGAATTGTTGTTATGGCGATAGATTTAGGAAGATGGTATGTAGCTAGTCAGGCGGACTTAAACAAATTCCTACAACCAACCACTGTGTTTACACAACCAGTTTTGTAGCAAATATTTTATCGATGGAAATTAGAGATTATTTTTTTTACGTTCAAGTATTGATTTTTTTTAAAGTGTATTCATAATTCATAAGTACTGATAGGTAATAAATAATCTATCTAATTTCCTATCAAACTTACGCAACGGTGTTAATCTATAAATTTTTATTTGTGAATTTTTTCAACCCTATATCACTACTATACTAATCAATCATAATTGATGTCACTTATGAGTCTAATGTAAGTTGACAAGTAAAAAAATAGTATTACATTAATTCATCTCACAAAATCATTAATTTTCAAACAACTTCCAAACAATTTCTCTCAAGCATTTGCAGACGTGGCTGGGAAATCTCATTCTATTCGTTTTGTGTCGCCTCAACCCGAGCTGACGTCTGAATGTTTTTATTTTTAACATTGCAAAGACGATTCGATTTCACGATGATGGTCTTGATCGCAACATTGTTAACCTTCATTTTATTTTTCTTTACAACAAGTTGAAAGTCACTCTTTTAACGTAAAACCGCGTTATAGAGTATACAATCTACGTAATGATTAAAATTGGTATGTACCCTCATATATCATTTGATACCCTTATAGCGGTGATGGGCTTGCAACCTGTCACGTATTCAATACTAGCTACTTGCAAGCCGTGGGCAATGCCCAACGTGAGTTTGGGCGTGCCTCTGATTGCCCCCTAGTAGGTGATCCTCATAAGGGCCACACTCTGAGTAGTGAGAGCGTGAGTTTTTGAGAACGTTAATTTTTCCGCTTCGAGGTGGAATGAAAGAAGATGGGGAATAAGTCGTGACTCTGTTTGGTTGATACCCATATTGTTTTAATGAAACATTTGTTTTTGGTTTTGTTTGTGTTTGGTTTGGTTGGTTTTTGCTAAAGTATAATCATACCTAATTCTGTCGGCATAATAACAATTCTTAAAATGTTGTGTTCCGGCATTTAGATGTAAGATAACCAGTTCCTCCGTTTGTTAAGAATTCTGGGTTAAGTGCACTTCCACTTTCGGCCTTATCATAACTTGAAAAATCAATTGAGATGAAAGGTAAGCACACCCCCATCACACAATAAAAAAAAGGTGAATGACGAGAGAGAAGGAATCACTGAAAAATACATACATACAACCGTACATACCTACTATTAAACTCTCGAAAAATCTTTCCTACTTATCATAACTTGACACCCAGGTGAGATGAGGCTAAGCGTAATATGTACCGTACCTTAGCGTGGTGTTTGGCATGTTGACAATGGCTTGTCACTATGTGACAGGCCATCTATGTATTGTATGGGTGTCTTGTAGAAAATCACTGTGCCTTATCCGCTGCCGCTGGCTAAAAGCATGACAAAGCTTCTGGTCTTCTTTCTTCCCTTCTTTGGTCGGTACACTCTTGAGTGGATGTGAACACTTCGCCTCGCCATTTTTTCCAGTTGATGTGGTTGATCATCACTGCAGATCAGATCAGCGCATAGTGACAATCTTGTTACGTTTCCCCGCTCAATAGAGCCCATATCTTGCCTCAAAACTTGCCCAAAAAACGTATGAATTTGACTGTAGGTACCAACAAAAGAAGATAATGGATTAGAATAAGAGGGCTGGTATTCCTAGCCCCTTCCAAAGTACGTGTCCAGATTTTTTTTTTTTCGTACGATTTGACCTTCATCTTACCTGACAACAAGTTGAGATAAGGCCAAAGGTGGAGGCGCACTTCACCCGGAATCCTCAATAAACTGAGGAACTGGCTATCTTACGTCTAAATGCCGGAACACAACAATTTTCGAATTATTATTATGGCGACAGAATTACGTATGGCTTTGCAACAGTGGAAAATCGCAGGCTCCTGATGATGTTACTACAATGCACACTTAGCTGTAGCTTAACTTATGTTTGGTTCAATGGTTTTCGGCGACACGAAAGTGGTGATCAATCATCGTAGTATCAAAATTCGAAGTTGACATAAAGTGGATGAGAAAATGATTGATGCGCAGCCACTTCCAAAAAGCTAGCCGCTACTACTACTAGTATAATTGAATTTTACCCTTGATAATATTCAACGTTAATTACAGTTACGGGTGTGTATGTATATGGATGTAATCAGTAATCGTCCACTGCTGGACATGAGATTGAGAATCAATGAACAGCATAATCTAATGACCAATGAAGATATAACTAATAAAATGAATTATATTGCAGGACATTCATTTTACACTGCTTCATCTAGCCTTAAACTAGCCAAAACTTGTAATACGGGGAGACACAAAACAAATGTATATTTATTAAAAAAATGTTTGTTTTGATACAAAACAAATGTATATTCATTATTAAAATGTTAGTTCTGGTTATACATGAACTTATACATATCAGGATAACTTTCTTTGACATAGGATTTTTTTGTTAAGTCTCAAGCGGTTGTTAAGAAATAAGTTCTTTTGTGTATTTAATAGCCTAAGTAACTATTAAAGAGCGAATTGAGATGCATTCAAATATTTAATCCGAGAAATAATTAACAAGTTTCACAGTCTATCCATTTTCCTGCTTGCTACAAATAGATCGCTGTCCCTCAAGCTTGTCTGTCTGTCGACGGGCTTATAAAGCATTCGACCGGACAGAAACTGTCACAATGATGAAAAGACTCGAGGACACACTTACAAAAGGAAATGTTTATAGTCCGTTTCTTTATTCTTATACGCTGAAAAAGCCGGCAACTCTTGAAACCAGGTTAATACAAAAAACTTAAACGGTGAAAGCCGGCTCAACCTTTATAAAAGATTTTTCCACAAATCCTTTAGCTAAGAACAACGATTTTTGGAGATCAATAATCCATTTTTCTACAGGATTTGTATTCATAATTTAGGTAACTTAATATATGATTTGTATCAACATCTCATCAGTTTTTTGCAATGAGATCTAAAATATTTGTGTGCCACCGACATAAGTACCCATTTACCTGGTTAGTATATGAAAGAGTTAGAACCTTTGGACACTGTACATTTATAATAGCCCCAAAGCAAAACGTGTAATGTGGGAACTATATTACGGATTGAATATTAAATACGTTTTTTTGTAAATACATCATTTTCGTCTCGCACAATTATCAACACCCAAACACAGAACAAACATCTATATTCATCACGCAAATGTTTGCTCGGGTAAGAATAGAACCCACAACCACAGCGCATAACGCAGAGCTACTTCCAACTAAGCTGTGAGGCATGTCAAAGTTTGAGTGAAGTAAAGAGGTCATCCTAGTGTAAAAAAATGTACGTACTGTGGGTACCACAGGGTACCCTCACAGTCCATCTCCGTGACTCCAACACTCATTAAATTATTATTACACTCACTAAAAGTTTAACCCCAATCCCATTAATAACGCGTAAGGAGTGCAAATTCACGGTCTGACTAAAAACTAAAATTTCACGTTTTCATGACTTGCATCCCCATTAGTGTTTTGAATAAATGCTACGTGGGTACTTTACTGTACATTTTAACGAATTCCAACTCATTTACATTATTGTGTGATGTGTCTACCAGACAACATTTCAACTTCTTGTGCCTCAGACCGAAACACCGAAAGAAATAATTGCATAACTTAGTTTTAGCACTTCCCCTCCATAAATATATAAAATAGTCATAAAGTTTGACAGACTGGCTGAAAACCAATGCAAATCCCAAGCCCGAAGTCCTGGAAAATTGATATTTTCAGGGTGGCTTCCATAAGTAGTGTAGTTGTGCACTTAATGGGCCAAAGTCAAATTCAAAGCAAATATTTTTATTCATTAAGGTTTTTTAGGATCATTTTGAAACTTCAAATCTGCTGCCTGTTCGGAATCACGACCAGCACACAAGGAGAAAGGAAAGGAACTTGGCCTGGTAATTTTTTTGATGATCCATTTAAGATTTAGTAGGTATAAAAAGTTTATAATCATTAAATAAGTAACATTAAAAGTACATCATAAACCTAAATACTTATTACTATCTTAAAACCTGTTTGTTACCTTACGAGAAATCACCATTTAGCTGTCAACTGGTATAGCAACATCGGGCCACGCATTATAATCATCGATATAGTGACTTATTTTGTAGTAGGCACTTTTTATTAAATTATTCTTTATATACTAATTTGAATTTACGAGCAGAAGGTTTGGTGGCGCTTTAAGGAAGCTTATTATAGAATCGTGCACAGTTTCCTAAGAATTAATGATTGACTTTTTCTAAGCCATACTTAGGTATGTCAAGTTTATTTTTATTTCTAGTATGAGTACTGTGTACATACATCACTTCTTTAAAATTCATCATTCATGGTATGATGGGTACGAAGTACTGGGCATTTTACTATAGTGCCATTATGATTATAATGATAAAGGTTTTGCCCTCTAGCCGCTCTAAAACTGAGAGATACGCGGACAAAATAGTAGCTTGCAAAACGATAAGCATCAAATAGTTCAAACATAACATACGCAGCGGGAATCAAACCCACATTTTCTAGTATACGCCAACGCTGACCTTTCTACGGTAGATCAACCGACAGTTTACAGACAGACCGGCAGACGGCGTAGGCTTAGGAACATGATCCCGTTTCAAATGTTCCGAATTCGTTCTACCGCAAACGGGAATTCACTATCCAAAATATGTCTGGGAATATATAAATATTAGCTCCCCGATCACCCCCCAACTGATCTAAATACCTCTATAAAATGCAGGGTGTGAAATAATAATGGCGGGTGAATACACTGAAAACTCATCATCATCCTCCTGCACCTTATCCCACAATAGGTATTAGCAGAACATGTCTTCTTCAAGAACATGGTTGTTTGTTTTGGCTGCAATTTCAGGACCAGCCGCCTCCTGGCGTCGACCCTCCTTTGGAATAATAGGTGGTGTGGAATAAGGGGATATGGATAAGGAGGAATGAGGATACTAATATAACGGAAGAATGGTTAGTATCACTAGCAGAGTAGCTTGGGGTCAGATATATTTAGAGAATCATCCTCTGGACTGCAAAGAACTTCTGCCGAAGAATCTCAATAAAATTTATTTTAAAGAACCAATTAAATCTCGTAAACGATTTAAAAAAAAAATTGTTGAAACGTTCAAATTTTTATTACAAATACACATACTATTTATAGAAATATATAAATAGATGAAAAATATTTACGCAGTTCAGCAACACATGAACAAACAAGGAGAACTATAAAAACATTGTTAAAAAGAGCGGTCCTATCTTCTAAAGATCTCTACCAGACAATTTTTGCATGGAATGCTGCTAGAATTAGAATTATTTAAATCTCTGTAATTATGATCTTCATGATTAAATATGATGTCATGTGTATAACTTTGTTTTACTGGGCCATTATGAAAATACTTTAACGATATTCGCTGTAACGACTACTTGCTCAGGTCAGGTTTACATAGCGCCATCAAGCTCAATCTCAAGCTAAGCAGAGCTTGTAATATGGACGGATATAATTCAAAAAAGCCTCCGCTGTCCCTAACGAATGTGTCAAAGCAAACAGATTAATTAAATTAGTCAAAGACATTGCCCACTTGGGCTCCAGTTGATTCATTAGCCCACGTGACTTGCAGTTAGAAAGTGGACGGTACTTTGGTACACTTCAGTATTCAATGTTATTTACAAAATATTCACGATGGAGTAGGTGACCTTCCTCCTTATAGACCCTCTTTGCAATGGAGTCGTTGGCTTTTGATAGCAGTTACTAATTTATCAAAATACTTGTGGTATAGGATCTGTAAGGGCCTATCTAGCGACCAGCCGAAGTCCGGCGCCAATCGGTTTGCCGTGTTCCGTCAGTGCGTGGGAGAGCCAGTGCTTTCTAGGAAGCTCATTCTATCAAAGACCTCAGCCTTGCTCAAGCCCAAGCCCAAGCCTAGCGGTCAAGAGCCTATCTCTAATGAATAATACGTGTTTTTTGTTATATCATGGACTGCACGGAATATGTCAAAGCTTTATGGCTTGCCCTAGGCCCTAGGCTTTGTCACTGCATATTGCTGTTGTAATTTAATGGACAAAATATCAAACGTATCTATTAAAAATCATCTATAGGAAAGCATTATATAAGAGATATTATGATGATAGATATGTCTACAAAACTCATTTAACTTTGAATCTTTGAAAATTTTAACATTTAGTACAATCAATTTCAATATTATTTATTTACTCAATAAATAATTAAGTGAGTATTATTTTGGTTCTTAATAATTCAATAGTTAATTAAAAAACACAATGTGGTCTTATCGCTAAAAGCTATCTCTTCTATAGAACTTTGTAATTACAGAACCGGGAGGATGTAAAAACTAGACTAGTACTTGGGAATAAATCTAGTTTATCGCCAAGATACAAATCTTCATACACCGTTTATCAGTATCACTTAACAGTAAATGAAAAGTACCTATGTATACTGAGATATTTCAAACCAGTCCCAAGTCTTATAAACAATCACTTTATGAAATTAATTACTACACCCTGACTTGCAGTGTTAGAAGAGTCACGGAGCGCTCCCACATCGCCACAGATAATAAATAGTTCCAAATGCCCAACCAACGCCTCTACTTTACTACATTAGCTGTATCCAGTCTGGACACTGTAAAAATAGCCAGAAAAGCAACATCAACGGACAGAATTCAAAGAGTAGGTACCTACTAATTTAAGGCGTCTAATGAATATTGTAAAATACCTCATTAAAAGTAAAGTAAGTAACAAGGAAGCAAGAGGTCACATTTAATGAATTTACTGTTTCTGTGATGTGGTTCGTCCACCAATATCCGATCCAGAGGTCCGTTCGATCCCCAGAGGGTACAATACTGTGCTTGGTTTGATTGGTGGTAAGACTATATTTAAGTCCGCCTGGCTAGCTACCACCATCTTACCAAAGTCTGTCGCCATAACAACAATTCTAATTATTGTGTTCTTGCACTTATTTATTCTGTGTTTGGGAGTTGTACAATACAACTCCCAAACACAGAATAATGAGAAGTATGTATTTACAAAAAAAAAAATTAACCGTAATCTAGCTCCCATATTAAAAGCTATGCTTAGCTTGGGGCTTTATGAAATTCATATCCTTTATTATTTAATAAAAAAAAAAAAAACAATTTAGAGAAAGTGAGAAAAAATGGCTCCTCACCCTTGATTATGATGATACATAGAGACTTTTAGCAATCCTGACGTGAATCCCAATAACTTTGCTCTTTGTTTCCCATCCGTGTTCCTTACTCCTACATATCCAAATTACGCATGCACACTCACATATATACACACACCCTCTCTCTCACAAACATACACACACACACCTTTTCACTGTCATACTCAGTCATTCTGTTTTTTTTTAATTTAATTTGGTTTTGCCCTGTTAGTAGCACAAGTCTTTTGGTAATTCTTTAAATAGACTCCCGCGGCACAGGTTAGCCCTAGTGTGGGGTCCTCTAGTAATTGTATAATTAATTTAAACTTATTGGCAATAAATGAATTTGAAGTTAGGGGTAAGATAGCCGGATTCAGTGCTGCCCGGCCTTATCATAACTTGAAACTAGGTGAGACATACATGAGAAGGTGATAGTGTATAGGTGAGAAGGCCAAGCTCGTCCATGTAATTTCACAACAACAACAAAAAAACAGCATTTTTAGTAGGAGGTGTTAAGGAGTAATACTCCTCTCTTTTACGCCAAAGCTACTGATTGGATTGAACTGATGTTGTAGTAGTAGACAAGGACTAGAAAACACAATAATAGGCAACTTTTAAATTTTTAGTTTGCGAGAAGTAAGCAGTCTAAAATAATTAAGTTGCGCTACTGTTTAGTTTATAGTACTCTTCACAAGACCCATCGACTGCATTACTCTAATTACGGTTTTAGACCGAGGCTTTTATTTGTTTGTTCTGTTTACTGGCGCAATAAATATTTAAACTGCCCTAAATTGACCCATTCCCGTACCCAGTATCTGTAAAGGTTGTAAATTAACATAAAAATTGTTGACTAATTAATAGTGTAATTTTGAAGTGATGAAGTTGCTGCCTTTATAGGTTTTACCGCAGTAACTGTTATGTACTCGTATTTTAAGGAATTTACGTTACAAGCTCGATAACGGTTTTGCGATATTGCATTTATACTTTACTATATACTATATAGTATCTACTATTTATAGTCATTTCCTAGTTATTAACAAGCATTACAGTTTTTATTTATACACGATACTCTACTTGGTTCATAAATTATAACATTATCTCAGCAAAGGGTCCACAGTGGCTAGTAAAAAAAGTTCAATTCTAAAAAAACTAAGTATTTTTGTGATTATCTTTTCCATTGATAAAAGTGGTTTAGTTTAAAAAAAAAATAGTTGCCTGAAGTACTTTTTTTTTTCTCATAAGTTATTAGACTCTGTATGTATAGGTAATATTTAAATAAATAAATTTTAAATATTACAGGACAATTTTTACACAGCGCCATCTAGCCCCTAACTAAGCATAGCTATATATATGGGAACTAGATTACGGGTTGGATACTTAAATACGTTTTGTAAATACATACGTACTATATGATACAACACCCAAACACAGAACAAACATCTATATTCATGACACAAATGTTTGTCCTGGGTGGGAATCGAACCTACAGCCTACAGCGCAGAAGGCAGAGTTACTTCCAACTGAGCTATGGAGGCTTGTTAATATATGCCTATATCAAGACTATCTTGTAAAAAAAATGTGTGCTGCCAATGTCGACTGTCTTAAATTCCGAGAAGCCAGTACAGCCTAAATTTAAATTGCAGTTAATATGGAAGTATGTTATAACCTGCTTGTACTTGTATTTTTTTTTCTCGTACACTATGCATACTTGCAACGCAATGTGCCTTACTCTTATTTTAAAGATCTTGGACTTAGTTGCTCTTTGCTTATAGTACTCCGATATGGTTATTTAAATAACGTAAGCAAATGAACGCCGGCTTTGAGACTCCATCTACTGATTGAATGTATCGACGATAGCCGCAATAAAAATGGTACCCTCATCACACCATTTCGTAATTGGACCGTAAAACTCTGTAAAATTAATGTAGCTGGTTTTAGTACATGCTTCATGGCGTTTTTATTCGCCCACTGCCTGTACTTTTTGTAATGTTACTTTAATAGGTTAATAATTTGGGAATCTACGTTTTATTTTCAAGCAAAATCTCACGAGGAAATCATGGGAGTCTTAAAATTTTTATGGTTTTCGGAAGGTCTAGAAACCACTATTGCGTGTCGTAAATATCAGACTCCAAACTTATGAATGATAACATACCACTGTATGAAGTTTCATTGGTCGTAAAGTGTATCTCACTTTTATGGCTTAGACATGATTATTATTGAAAAGGTATATTTTGTAAGGTGCTTTGATTTCTTAGAATTTTATGGATTCTGTTACGTTTTAATTAAGTGGGCAACCATAAAATACATTTTGCTGGAAGAATTTCTTCCCATTCAGTTTTTAGGGTTCCGTACTCAATGGGTGCCAACGGGACCCTTTACTAAGCTTCCACAACCCATGTGCCCATCTTTCTGTTAGCAATTTAAATGTATCTCGGGAAACGTAGAGTAGAGAAAGGCAGTTGAAATACTCTCAGTGATTATTTAATAAGTGTGTGAGTCGAATCCGCACGAATGCCCTAGAAAGAAATAAAAACAGCATATTTTGCCTTGAAATGTGGATCGGAACCCGTGATGTGCGTGTTATCACTTAACCGGCTTATTTAGCTCCTATCTTTCTACCCGTCTGAACAGCTATGTCAATCGAGATATCTCTATAAGAGCACATTTTTCTTCTGAGTGAAATAGGCCTCAGCTTCGACGTCCATCCGTCCAATTTAAACGCCATGACGGTTCAGTATCTTGTTATTTCTCAGTTTAATTTAAATATGTAAATTTTATTAGGCATAATACAGACTGAGGACTCTTGAATTGCAAATGAATGTCACATTACGTTTTATAAGCTGGTAGCCAATTCGCCGGCTCGTTTCCTCAATGTAAGCCTGCACTATATAGAGGCACATACTGATCTGGGAAACGGTGACAAAATTGTCGCTTGCAAACATGACCTAGAAAAGTATTCTGATGTAAATGTTTTATACATTATTGCACACACACATTGAAACAGGACCAGGCCTATATAATAAAACAATCTAAATTCAAATTAAAAGTATGACAAAAAGGCGAGCTTAACCCTAAAAAGAGTTATCTTCCAGCAAAACCTATGTAGGATGAGAACAAGATTTGCAATTTATTGAAAAAATATACAGCATTAATAACAAACACCTAACATCAATAAGACAAACTACATGATACTTTACAAAAAAAAATATTATACTGTTAATATAATATTCATACCTAATTAAATATGCATAATACATACCATAATACAAACTTATGACAAATACCTAAATACATAGAGTTCTCTCTTTGGGTCTGCTCTTGAAGATAGCCAGCGAGAGAAGCGCGGATATTATGCGGTAGACAGTTTCATAACCTAAATATCTATGATCTAGGAAATCTCAATAGAAATACGTTTATACTGTTTCTCGTCATCGATTAAAGCAGAATCTTTGAGTTAATAATAGATTCATCTTAAATACTCTCATAATACTCATCCTATTTTTTTTTAATACCGCTTAGAGACGCAACAAACAAGCAGCCCACTTAAGTTAAGTGCATCTCTTGCCTATAGAAAAGCCTTACTGCGTAGGTCACATCCACAAAGAACATGGCCTGGAACACTGTATAGTCTGTCAACTTGAGGCATAAAGGTGTTAAGCCTCGCGTGTCCGTAATTTCACCGGCAACCATGCCCTTCAAACCAGAACACGGCAATGCTGCTTGGCGGCCGAAATAGGTATGGTGGTAGTACTTCCTCGGACAAGCCCTGTACACAAGGGGCTCTACTCTTAAATCTCTATGTAATGAGATAGAGGCTTGCATTTAAATCCTCTAGTTAGTTAATTAGTTAGTTTTATTCAATATTAACTATATTAAGCTAATTAATCTTATTCGGAAACTTCCGATGGATATTCAAAAAGATTTTCAGGAATGGTTCGATATTTGCGTGTCTATCTATGATATAGTGATGTATCCGATCAAAAAAAAGTCCATGTGCTTGAAAATTGCTACACAGATCCAAAAAACAGACCTTAGATCGCTTGGTTTGGTATTGCCTTTGCTCAGTGCGGTCTTCTTGAAAACGGACGGGTTTTCACTTAGAAATGCTTACTGCTTTAGTGACATTTTATTGGATACGCATACTCGTATAACTAAGGCGAGTTATTTGGGTCGGGCTTTTAAGCGAGATGTCTGTAGGCACTCCATAAACATTAGAGAGATGTTAGTTACAACGCAAACAAACTTAGTTTCCCATTGTTATTTTAGAGTTGACACATTTGTTTTTGAATAACCAATTGGTTTATTTTAAAATTATTTTCCGCATTTCCGTTGATATCCACAGCCCTATACATATAAATCAATTAGTTCAGGACATACATATCAAACAGCGCCATCTAGCCCCAAACTAAGCATAGCTAGTAAGTATTCTATATTACGTATATAATACTGAATAGTAGCTCTACTTCTGCGTAGAGCTACTACTAACTGGTAGTAGGTTGTGGGTTCGATTCCCACCCAGGACAACTTGTGTGATGAATATTGATGTTTGTTCTGTGTTTGGGTGTTGTATGGTATGGTAAGTAGGTATGTATTTACGAAAAAAAAAGCAAACATGTATTAAATCTGTAATCTAGTTCCCATATTACAAGCTTTGCTTAGTTTGGGACTATGGCGCTGTGTGAAATTATCGTCCTGTAATATTTATTTATTATTGACGTATACGATAGTTGGTTCAAACGTGCTTTTATTTCGTTACGATGACTGAGAGTCAAACCCACTCTCGTTATACATTCGGGCAACATTCCACAGACTCGGATCGAAAGGTTCCTGAAAAGCAATTTGCCGCTAAAGATGAGAAAGTAGATCCTAAAGTCTAATTTCGACGTTCACCTACGAAAATATTTTCCCTTTTGGATAAAACGATCCTGACACAAATCCTTAAAAATGTGTTATTGGAATCTCGACCGATATTAAAGTTGCTAACAGACGCATTTATCGGGGATATTTACATGAACATCACGTGTTCAGTGCGCAGTATCTTACTTTATTTACTTTAGTGTAGATAAATAACTTTTTAGTACATTAAACTTCTAGAAAGATTAACCATTACACCGTTCTATTGGAGTATCTATAAGAGTTTGACTCTTGTCGGCACAACTGATGAATCTTTCTCTATGTTGATATTTCTAGGGCAACCTCCTTGACCTCCTTAAACGATACGATAGCGACTCTCTTATGGTTTATATAGTTTATTCTCGGTCTCCCTCTTCCTTTTCTACCTTCCACTTTCCCCTCTATAATGTTCTTGATGAAAATGTCGTTTAGTAATAAGATATCCTATAGTATTTCTTTTTCTGTTCTCAACAACTTGTAATAGAGATCTTTCCTCGCTATAGGTACACTGCTGTTAATCAGCTTTTTGAGTTCCAATTTTACGGGTATGGTATTTGATGACATTACAATTAAAGTGTACGCAAAGCAGTGCAAATACAGTTTATTATCCTTTATTGAGTGCCATAGGTAAATCAATTATGAACTTACATAACATGACAATAAATAATGAACCTTGGGCGGTCTTATCGCAAAAAACAATATTTTCCAGCTTAAGAAAATATTCTAGATCCTAAATAAACTAGTAAATAAACTACGGCTATGTTTCTGTATGTAAAGCTTGTTTAAAATTGAAATAACTGGTGATATTTGTATCACGTTTCATGGAAAATATTGATACATGAGTCAAATATGTTTGAATTTGACATGGCAATCATCTGTTATTGTCTATGTCAAAAAAATTTCAAGTCAAAGGTGGATAGACTTAGCAGTAATACGTCAAAGTCAATGTCAAAGTCAAAGTCAAAGTCAAAGTCAAAGTCAAAGTCAAAGTCAAAGTCAAAGTCAAAGTCAATGTGCCATATACGTCATATGACACATTGAGAGCATGAATGTCAATGTGCCATGTACGTCATATGACAAATTGACTGCATGAATATCAATGTCCCATATAAGTCATATGACACATTGACTGCATGAATGACAATGTGCCATATAAGTCATATGACACATTGACTGCATGAATGGCAATGTGCCATATAAGTCATATGACACATTGACTGCATGAATGTCAATATGCCATAGGTACCGTTCGTCTGTGCGCACCCTAAGACGGTATAGTCGCGTACCTTCTCGAATACATAAAATAAACGGATCACTTCATATTATAGGTAAGATTGTGTTTATGTTCATAATATATTCGATATTGTGTGATGGTTTATCGTTATTATATCGCGTGGGGTGTGCCTGAAAAGTGGAAGTGTAGTGAATACGGAAGAGCAGGCTTAACGTTCCGAATGTTTTTTCGTGAGGCTGTGTTGTGCTTATCAACCGACTTCCCAATAACGGAGGAGGTTCTGACTTTGGACGTTATTGTTTTTTATGTAAGTCAATCGATTTTTTTTAAGGATTTGCGAAATTTATTTAATCGATAGAAATGTTGGTTCCATTTCAATTTGGTAAAATGAAAATCCGATGAAGATGGACCTGGAGACCAAAACTCCTCAACGAACAACATCAACATATACACATAAAAATCTCCGCTTATGACATGATTCTTTGTTTTGTAGTTTTATAAATTTGGTGGTCGTTGGTCTATTTCGACTTTTTGGTGGTAAATCACGAGTATTACATGTAAAAAATCATGTTTAAATGAAAAAACTTATCACTAAAGAAAGAAAAATAAGTGGTTTAAAATAAAATTTAAACCGACTTCACTAAAAACTTGAAAAAATCTATGGGTAAGATGTACAGAGTAGAGTGCTTTTTTTTACTTATGGTATGGTCCATATATTTTAACAAGCCTCATAGCACAGTTGATAGTTCTGCCTTCTGCGCTGTTGGCTGGGGATTCGATTCCTACCCAGGACAAATATTTGTGTTATGAATATAGATGTTTGTTCTGTTTGGGTGTTGTATATAGTACGTATGTATTTACGAAAATTATTTAAGTATTCCATCCGTAATCCAGTTCCCATATTACAAGCTATGCTTCGTTTGGGGATGATGACGCTGTGTAAAATTAATGTCCTGTAATATTTATTATTTATTTATTTATTATTTTGGAAGGTTTACCTTTTAGGCCCTACCACCATTGTTGTGATCACTAAGTTGCAATCGCTAGCAAAAGCCAACGATTTTGTTACGTGGTAGATCACACCTTCCGCAAGTGTTATTAGACCGCACGATTTTTTATTGTCTCTAAGATGTCACGTACCCTATAGAGGGTATGTCGTAGGACATTAAAACAATAAAAGTAGTGAGCGACAGTTCTTACATACAAAACTTTGCAATGAGATTCGCTTTGGCAGTTTAACTTCGTTGTAAACTAAGCAACTTCCCCCTCACCAAACGCGGGTTACAAACGCTTCATGTCGTGAAAGGCGTGGCTTGGCACTAACTTGGCTCTGCATGAATCAGCCTGAGGCAATGTAACACGTCTTTATCAACACAGAATACACAACTTGTTTCATCAAACATTTGAAATTACACAGATTTCCCCAATCAGGCATTTCAAAACACCAAATAGAATTGGACGGGTTCTGGGGCCTACCCACAACGTCCTATAACATTCTCGTTTTGATGTAACATTACTTTTGTCTCGGATATTCTACACTGGATAGATAGTGACAAAAGTAAAGTAATATCAAAACAAGAATGCTATAAGAAGTCGTGGTATCCCCCCTGGGTTCACTTACTGAAATCATATAGATTTCATTTCAGACTCATTAAAACTCAGTAAAGCTAAGAACACACTAGCGAGGGGCTCCGTTCTGTCTCGGCAATTATTCCTGAGATATTTCGTGGGTTTATACTCGTTTTATAAAACAAATTAGGGTTGGCACCGTGTACCGGGCTTTGGGTAGAAAGCTCGTGTATTTGTTTAACGAAATTGAGTGTATAATTGTTGTTATTGCAAACAAACGTTTACGTTTGGAGAATATTCTTGATTGTCAAGTGTTTACTTTTGACCTCGTAACTTAGAGGTACAACATTTGAACTTAAAACGATTGACTGTGACGAGATTTTGGATGGAGGTGGTTTATTGAGGATTCCGGGTCAAGTGCTTTCACCTTCGGCCTTATCATAACTTGCAAAGTCAGATGAGATGAACCCAAGCACATCGCCGTCGTACAATAAAAATAAAAAAAATCTGCTAAGAAACAGACAGGGTGTGGTAAGGACTTTTTGTGCTACCAGTCTCAATCAGATTGCGCGTGTCAGATCAGACTTGTGTGAATTGCACGATCTGAGGGGGTACCACGACCCCTTAGAGCATTCGTGTTTTGTTATTACTTTACTTTTGTCACTATCTATCCAATGTAGAAAAACGAGACAAAATTAGTGTAATATCAAAACGAGAACGTTATAAGACGTTGTGGTTATGCCACTGATCCCACTTTCTCCTTTCCACAACATGACAAACAGAGGCACAGAGCTCTATATATATCCATACTTAGTTAGCGTACAAACCATTTGGACCAAGCGGTTAAAATCCATCTTCATTAAAAGAACAGCCAAAGTGTAGATCCCTTTGCCGTCTTCAGTCCACCCTGCTGTTTATAACTCCTCCGTAGTAATCGGACAGACAACGGGGCGTTTTTTTTATTTCTTTTTATTGTACTACGGGGAAGCGCTTGGCCTTCATCTCACCTGGTTACAAGTTGAGATAAGGCCGAAGGTGGAGGTGCACTTCACCCAGAATCCTCAACAAACTAAGGAACTGGTTATCTTACCTCTAAATGCCGGAACACAACAATTTTAGAATTGTTATTATGGCGACAGAATTAGGTAAGATGGTGGTAGCTAGCCAGGCGGACTTGAACAAAGTCCTACCACCAACCAAACCAAGCACAATATATTGTACTCCCATGGGGATCGAACCCGGGACCTCCGGATCTGAAATCGGTGGGTTGAACCACTAAACCACAGACGCGGTTAAAGAGGCATATTCTCAGCCGGACAGATTAGCAACTGGACATTGTACCTTGGGTCTTTTTAAGCGCGAATAGGTATCTTCTAGACTGTCGGCTACATCTTCACTAACAGATGAGTTTGTGGTCAAACAACTGGTAGTGGTAGTTGGGCGTTTAGTGCGTGATCCTTATTGGGTAACGGGAGATTTATTGGTCGCTAAGTGCACACAATTTCAAAGAAAGTAGTTAGTGTCTGCCAAACATGATTAAAATCAATCAATCAATCGCAAATCGGTTACAAACTAACAGAATAATCGGTGGAGATACTCGAAAACCGAATGCAGAACCTCGTCCTTTTTTAGAAGTCGGTTAAAACAGGCAAATATTATTCGCAGCACCACGTTATTTCTTTAATGGAATTTCGATATTCGGGCAGGTACGGACTGTGTTATGGTTATTTCCATAATGAACATTTGAAATCTTTTTGCAGCATTCATTTTACAGATTTTAAGAAGCATTTGAATATTTTTCCATTACTTGAATGTTAATTTCGACTTCACTTAGCATACTATTCAGTAAAATGTATTCTTAATAGGTTCACGTATAATGGCGCGGTAAAATATACCTATTTAATTTGAATACTAACTGTATCAATAATACAGTATCACACAAAGTAAGGTGATGCAAATACATGTTTTCCTTGTAATATATAATAAATAAATAAACTTGGATCTCTCCTGGCACCCCACTGAAAAATGAAATGTTATTTTACATCACCGACATTAAATATCTAGTGCGTAAAAGGCGCCCAGTATTTGAGCAGTAGTATCTGGAACTTAAATATATCTATGACATATACCTGCCTAGCCAGCATGGTGATCATTACAAACTTTTTTGGGCTACGATGATACTGACCGACTGACTGAGTGAGGGGTACTGGCAAGAGGATAACAGCTTATGATGATGTTGAACTAACATATTATTAAGGACTGCAAACTTAAAAACCTCTCAAAACCGCGATGTTCCGTAGCCAAGTCTTTTAAACAACAAAACACAGCAACTCTTGCAATTTTCATGTTTGATAGTGCCTACACTACTCTTTTACATACCTTTTACATTCAGATAATATAGATACAGATAAAGTTAAAATTTAAATCCACAAGGAGTATTTTAAAACTACATCACTTGTCATCAACATTTAGCTTTAGAATAGAAGCGATATTGAGAAATTTCTAGTGTGTTCAGTTTACACACGTGACGCCGAAAACGTCTCTTTGACCACGCTAATCTCCGAAAGTACTGAATATTTTAACCGCCTCTGTGGTCTAGAGGTCCCGGGGTCTATCCCCAGGGGAGTACCATATTGTGCTTGGTTTTGTTGGTGGTAAGACTTTATTTAAGTCCGGCTGGCTAGCTACCACCATCTAACCTAATTATGTCGCCATAATAACAATTCTAAAATTATTGCCAGTTCCCCAGTTTGATGAGGATTCCGGGTGAAGTGCGCTTCCACTTTCGGCCTTATCTTAACTTGTAACGGTTTAAGATTATTTATTTCTCATCTAGATTAACATAATCACTTACTGAGAAACTATAATTAATAGTAATTTAAATGTAGTGAACGTTACAAGATGAACATAAGGTAGGTACATGCAGATTACGTGGAGTTTACAAAATATCATGCCATATTAATCACACGTACTATTCATTTTAGTTAGTTTAAAATATTAGCTTAAAATGTGGGGACTTTGGTGAAACAGTAAACAAGTTGCAAAGGAATTACACACACAAAAGATACAAAGTCGGATCGGAACCTGTTATTGTGAGTAAACACACTGATGGTCAGGCCGGGTTGTATCGATTTTTAGTGTTTGTTTTAACGGACCGTTTTCTTGATAGCTAGTACCTACTTGATTAATAAAATCTAGATTTTGTTATTTTGTAAGACTAAGGAACAATCAAATTATGATAGAATAATTGTAATTAAGTTATATAATTTACTGATTGTGTCAGTAATTATTTATTATTAAGTATTATATTGGTGAAGTTTAAAAATGTCTTATTTTGGCAATAGGAATTAGACTACATCCTGTTGAATTACTTCATTTTTTTAGTATTAGTATTGATTGATTAATAGACAAATAATTATGATAGAATGTGTTGTGTAACCACGTGAGATGAGGGCCAAGCGCTTACCTGTCGCAAAACAAAAAAAAAATGAATTAAGTTTTTTTTATTATGTAATATTTAGGCTAACAACATATTGTGTTAGAGTTATTTATCAAAATCCAATCATAAACAAAAGATAAAAATATCGAAAAAAAAGCTGGTATTAGTAAAATCAACACCACTTTTATATGTTTTTTTTTTGACAAGATGTAGGTACGTATACCATGTTTGTGTGTTTTTTATGTGAGGTGGAGAGGGTATGAGTGTGGTATGGTGTACATCAAGGTGGAAACGTGTTGTTGTGTCCTTTATATAATTACATTCATAAATTTACCGGAGTAGTCTTATTTCACAAGAATGTCCGCCGTTTACTACGGGTAGTTAAATATTTACAGTATATATTAAAATTTGAATTCCTTTGTAAACATTCGCAGAAGCTTTTATGAGCCCAGAAGTCAAAAATAATTTATTGAATTTTCTTTTCTAAGATACTGTCAGTATTTAATATTTTTGCTGATTTACCTGTTGTAAGCTTTTCTTTTTAATTATTGTTGTTCAATAAATAACAAAAATATTCCTAGTGTAAAAATATTAACACATCAGTTTAAATAATGGTATACTGGTTTTCACATTCATATAAATGGTATTTTTAAAACTTACAGGCTTATTTTTGTTAGTTTGCTAAATACATTTTAAAATAAAGATGCGTGAGCAGTTTTTGGAAAATCTCGCTGTACTGTAGACCTCATCCATGCTCTGGCCTAGATCCAGATAAGCCTCTAGGTTTATCTGGATCTAGGCCAGAGCTTGACCTCTAGGTCAAGCTCTAACCCGAGATATGAATATAAGCATCGATGCCATGAATATACCCGTAATAAATCGAGAAATCTGCGGACACCTCTTCAAACATATGAGATGATATAATATTTATATAAAGTAGTGGAATATAATCCATGGCGATAATGGATTAGAGCGGAATATAAAAAGTAGTGGAAAATAATCCATGACGGCAATGAATTAAAGTGTAACAAAAAGTAGAAATAGATCCACTGATGGATTTGTTTATTGGATTAGAGTGGAATAAAGCATAATTTTGCATAGTTAAATTTAATATGAAGAAGAATAGAAAGTCATATTTGCAGTCGAATTTCGGCTTATTCCATATCCCCCGGCGAAATCGAAATCCCCTGGGCGATCACTAGTAACAAAAAATCTGATTGAATTATCAGATTTTTTCGATTCCACCGTAGCTTCTTCGATCTCCCTCAAACCAGATTATTTATTTACCGGTCACATGTGCCTTACAAAAAACCTATTACGCGTAATGAGCGACCACCGTAGGGTGCATAGTAAATGAAACGATTATTATTTTATCGCCTCATGATTGATGATGATTACTGTAACGGCGTCCACTGTGGAAATTTCTTAACATTAATTAGTGTGAAATTAGTTTTGAATTGATAACGCTATGATAAACGTTATATCTAGTTTTCCCACTTGACAGTTCATGCAACCTTTCATTATTCAAGATTCAATCATTATGTGTCAAGAATAAATAATTTTATCATTTAGGTCTACGTGAGTAAATGTTAAAAATGTCCATGCTATACATAAATTATACAATTATTACATGGCAAATATTCTTGTCGGCAACATTACATGCAGTTAAAACATTTATTCATCAACCAATGTTTAGTTTTTTCTTAAACGCAAAAACTTCTAATATCTTAACAGACTCAGTAATCAGTAACTAAATTTGTTGTGACGTACATATTCAAATATTTTTTTTGCATACATCTTTGTAACAAGAAGGTTGATAAACTCCTGAACCTGGTTTAACACTTCGCTGCGTTTTATAAATACTTACTTGAAGAAGGTTTACTTAAAGAGCATTCTTTATGATATATCCCATGTTTTCATCACTGATCGATAGCACTCTACTCACAACGACGGTCGACATTTCAAGAAAAACGAATGATAAAATCTTTTGAAATCTTCAGTTTTACCTTTTATTTATTCTTACATTTTTCAGATTAAAAGCATAGATGAAGAAGTGAAAACATCGAGAAAGATCTCCAATATTGTCTCAACGTAAACTAAGCCGTGAAATTTGTTAGGATTAACTCATTTGATTGTGCTAGGTGCTTCACCTGTGAATATAATTTGTACACTTTATGTTTATTTTGTAAATAACTAATTGTTCAGTATATAAATTGAAACCAGGTAAGATTAAGGCCACTTTACGCTTCCTCGCCATACAATAAAAAATACTGTACATATTTACATAGTTGTCAGTTCATCAGTTAGTTGAGGATTCCGGGTGAAGTGCGCTTCCACCTTCGGCCTTATCTCAACTTGTAACCAGGTAAAATGAAGGCCAAGCGCTTCCCCGTCGTACAATAAGAAAAAAATCTCGAAAAAATTTTGCAAACGCAAGTCCTACAAGTGAAAAACACAATTTCTTGAATTTTCTCTCTGACGTTATATACGTGTTTTTGATATAAATTCGAGGAGGTTACCCATTAAAGCCATTAACTGCTAGATTTAATGGAGCAACATGGCGTTAATAAAAATTCAAGTCACAAATTCACGTCGCTTCAAGTATTTTATTACAATTACAATGCCATTACCACCGTTGCATGTTTTTTAGCCCCTACTATGCGTAATATATTCCTCACTTGGTAGGGGACCTTCTTTGGGGAGAGAAATGTGCTGATATCACGCTCCGGATTGCAAAAATGCAAGAGATACTCGTACTTAATTCTCGTAAAATTAAATAGGACATTATTGGATTGGGATATTGATTCGCTTCTTTGGAATTCCAGCTGTGTCTGCAATTTTAAATTACTTTCTGTGAATAGGTCTTCTTATATACAGAATTTCATTTGATTCTATACTTTCTTGGCATTTAGCTTTTGCCAAGGGGCACACCGAAATAAATATATTCTGAGAAAGTGTTAAAAATGTATTTGTAAAATGTTACGGATTAAAGGGGCTTAATAAATATTATGAATTGCTAAGCAGTACAAGCATTGTTATGGTGTTTTCCCGCACCTATATTATCTTGAAATCTTCAAGAATTGTTGTTATGGCGACAGAATTAGGCAAGATGGTGATAGCTAGCCAGGCGGATTTAAACAAAGTCCTACCACCAACCAAACCAAGCACAATATTGCTTCACCCTTGGAGATCGAGCTTGGGACCTCTGGATCTGAAATCGGTGTGTTGAACCACTAGACCACAAAGGTGGTTAAAAATTGTGTGCATGTACATATTTTCGAAATGCATTATGCTTTCTGGTGTATGTAATCTTACACACTCTACTTGGTCTCTATATCGTTTATGTTTATATCCGGATGCGTCAAATACCTCAATTTGTGTGTCCCTTTCGCCATTTGTCGACCCTTCACTTGGGATACCGCGTTTCACGCCTGCTCCCTATATCGCATCTAAATCATCATCAGCTGTGGGAAATATCTCGTAAAATGCCCGTTGACCGTCCGGACGCGGCAATTTGCGGCCCCATGGTCGGAACCGAGGTAGTCATGGGCTGTGACCCACGAGCTAATGTGTCATTTTCTGGGAAAAGAAAAGTTGTAAAGTATTAATGCTGTACATGTTTTACGTAGATTGTAGTAATGTCAGATCTGTTTAAATGTCTACCGTCACTGTACGTTTTTATTTTATTGAATTTTACATAATACAATCTCGACTTTAATATGTAAACTTAGTCATAAAAAAATGAAATTAATCAATGAAAATAATGAACTAATGAAATTAGACCAGTTTTCTTATTAAACACAAATAAGTTACAAAATTTTTAAAAAACATAACGAACGCATTATCATGTGTAAATTAATTTTTAATCAATTTTCAGTCGTTCATAAATTGAATCCTTGAATTTCAAATTGTATTCATATTATTACAACTTTTAAAACCTACTAAGTATAAATACAATTATATTGGTAACGCTACAAATTTACAATGGTACGGCGACCATTGTAAACTTGTAGCATTAAAATCCACGTTTCTTACTAATATGTTAACAAGACCAAGCCATTTGTGAATGTTATGATTACTTTTTAAAGGGATAATATTAATTGATTCTCAAGAATTTAATTGATCTACTGTAAATGTGTACTTTTTAATTTGACTATATGTCAATTAATAAATCTTGCGGGGCTTTTGATTGAGGCGACACGTGTCCCAAGGGCTGGCTCTTATTTAGGCCAGTGAATTAACATAGATATTCAGCGTGGCAATGCAGCCCACTGGCGCTGAATACACTTCTTGGGCACGCTTCCGTCTGGTACTGATCTGAAACATTTGAGTTACCTATAGGCCGTTTGTAGCGGTCCTTAGGTAATCTGCCTGATTCCTTTGTACATAGTTAATTAATTGTACTTTTTATTGAATAAATGAATATTAATATTTGATCCTCTATTTGAATGATTGGTCTTAAAATTAGGCACGGCCTCATGAAAGGGATCTTATGGCGGAGTACGTCAGTGGGTTGCTTAGTTGCTTTTTGACTTCCTATGGTAACGTTATACTGTATCGAAAAAAACAGTCAATTTAACCTATTACCACCTATTTGCGAAGCTCAAAACATAAAATTAGCGATTGATTTGATTTATTTTAAATTTTATCATTAACTAGCTACTTAATTGTGAATAAAAATTGCACTTCGTATTACGGTATATAGTTAGCTATGGCTGACATTGCTATCACTTATCACATATATCAATAAATATTTACTTTACTTAACCGTTCAATGTTTTAAAAGATAAAGTCAGAAATAATAAATACATTATCCAGTACGATTGTATTAGTAGGTATTGTTTATTCATAACCCATCTAGATTTTTCTAGTTATGTATCGTGGTCTCATGAAGGCAAGGTAAAATAAGTGACCCGAACTCGTAGGACATAATGGGATTTCCTTCTACACGCTCTTTATTTTATATCTGTTCCCTCTGAATATTCTGTCCCGTCGTCGCCTAGCAACCACTAAGGGCTGCCGCCCTTGTGTCACTAGTTCACGGACACTTATCGTTATCGTAATAAATTGGTCCGGAATTCGCGCAATAACTCGAGAAAACGCAATAAAAATGTTGATGCGGAATCCCTTTGAGATACAGCGGCCATGAAGTTTGATGTAATGCCCGTACATTAGCATAAGCGTTTACACTTATCTAGCTTTTGTACATTATCTCTTTTTAACCTTACGAATATTTACATACATGTAAGGTATAATGTTACGCGAACATAATACCTAAATCAAAAAGTTAATTTCATTTTGTTTCAAATAATAAGCTTTGCTGCTTATCCCGCCACGCCCTATCGCAATATTACACAAAACCAACATAATGTCGAAATCCGCCATGATATAAAATGTAAACACGCCGAGTCCCCGATTTATTACCCGACGACTGATGATGATATATCGACGTCGGCTGCTGTGTTGATCGTCACTTACCCTACCCTTATCACGGAGCATGTAATTTCGGATTCATTGCCCTCGGCCAGGTCACGTCTCGTCTACGTATTATACTTTTTTTAATTCTTGAATGTAACAATAATAATGTATTTCATTTTTTCAGGTACCAAGTGGATATGAGAGGATGAGAAATGGAATCACGCAGTGCGCCGCCAAGCCCCGACGAGCCGGGGGAGGCGGTGTTCGAGGGTCACAGGCGCTATCCTCACCAGTCGTCGCAGAGGCTAGAAAGAGCCTTTGCCAGCTGTCGCGAAAATACCAGACCGCGGCCTCATCACCGCCATGCCACCTCGGATCCAGCACGTCCCGACGATCGCATGCTTACCACAGCAGATGTCCATGATTACCCTTCTTCGGAATCTGGCATTGCCGCTGACTGTTCTCATGCTCACAACAGTAATGCAGACGATAGTCCATCTTATGATCGCTCCGACTACGAAGGTGCATCTAGCTATAGCCTTAGGCATACTCCGGAGTATCATCATACATTAGACTGCAAGCATCGAGCTATGGAGTACAACCGCAGTCATACGCCTGATTACAACCAAGGCCGCAGCTCTGATAGCGATCGAGCGCATCGCTCACAGACCTCACGGCGGCCTCATAGAAAACATAGACGAGAAGAAGACGACGGTGCTCAGTCACTTGATGAACGATGTGCTCGAGACTTGGATGAAATCCTACCAGCGAGACTAGCAGCGGTCAATATATCAAGAGAACAAACTGCGCAGACGTGGAACAGAAGTAACATTGCTGCAACGATGGAACGGTTCGAGCCGGTAGACCCGTACGCATATGCTTATTACGACCACAATTTATCAATGCCGTCTTCATCAAAAAAGGGGAATCGTCACCGTGGACGTGGGCTACCTCGTGATCGAGTGGCCCGTCACAACTACGTCACTCGGTACGGCACTGAAGAAAATATTTACGAGGAGATCACAGATGGATCACGAACTTGCCCAAAACATCGATATGTGCCGAGACAGTCCTTGGTTTCATTAGATAGGAGTGTTGTGGAAGAGGAAGTGCGCAGGGTGGAGTCGAGACATAAGAGGATCCTTGGCGAACTAAATCTAAGTGTAGAAGCCATGTTGATGCCTGAATGTGAGTCGCCAGATTCTGAGCGAGCTGAAGATAGAGACAATATTGAAGAGCTGTTACGAGTGGGTCCAACGGATGAATTGTTATCCCCCACGAGTTGTAATCCTCCAGACCTAGACAGTGGTTTCAGTGGGAGTAGTAGTGGAGCGAGCTATGTTGGCAGTTTGCGTCGAAAACCGACTGGGTCGGTGCCACATTTGCCTGCGGTTGCGTATGGGACACGTGGAGCTGGAGTAAGGATACTGGGCGCGGAAGAATGTGCAGCGGCGCGATGTTCAAAAGACACAACTTCACCCCGCAGCTCTAGTTGTGGAGATGCGAAGACATCGGGGTTTTGGAACAAAAAAACTTGGAAGAAAATATCCGGATTTTCAAGCTCGAACAGCATTAACAAAGCTGGTATAACAGGTGAGACTTTCTTTTACATTCGCCGTTTTTGCATGTTTTATTTCGTATAGAGGCGATAATAAGAATGCCAGCATAGCTTCACATCACAGTTTTCTAACTTTTGTATATACAAAACTTTTAACATCCTTTAGCACCATAACATCCTCGACACTAGGCCCATTTCATTCTCTCATTACAATACGTTTACCAACATCAATAAAATATGACTACGACAAAATATCACGGGATATAAAGTTCTATTCTCACATAAAGCGTGAATAAATCCGAGTGGTATCAAGTCATGAAACCCTGAGAGCATCATTCCTCTTTTATTTTCGCCCGCTTACGTCCGCCCATAGGCGTTTTTCAGATGGACGCGCGCGCGTGGCTCAGTGTTTGACGGTTTCATTTTGGTTTGTTTATTTTGTTAACGGTGCGGCGTTTTGCATTGCAGGTCTGCTCGTTAGGTACACTTTCCGGCGTAAGTCCGGCTCACAGGGCTCTCAGGGCACCCGGAGAGCCGAGCCCGTCAAATGCGATGCGTGCCTCTCGCAACGGTGCTAGCCGCACTATGGTAAGGGTCCCACATACTTCACACTCTACTGGTAGAAAGTACTACTCTAAAACGTACAAAGATACTTTTCATTCAATATTTAATGAACTGGCACTTTGTTTGATATTACTTCCTACCAGTATTTTATTTTTATTTTTATCCGTCCAATTGGCATGAATGCGCGTCCATTAAGAATTTCATCACTCAGTTTCCTTACTGAGAACATCCAGAGGTTTTTTTTTTATTTCACATTATTTACCTACCTGAATCCTTCATTATTATCATAATACACGCTTTGAATGTTATTTTTTTTGAGGCACAAAAGGTATTTGAATTTTTTTGTGAACATAAGCGTCGCGGCTTGGTTCGATAATCGAAGTCGATACAAAGTTCCCTCATTAAGGTATCGCAGATATTACTTCTGCAACTTCGAGTTCAGATAAGTATTGTTCCGCAAGAGTCGAGACAATAGCGTGCGCTACCACTTAATTAAACAACGTCGATAGGATAGCAATACTAGACCGAGTAACTTTAGATTAATCCAAGACTTTGTACACCTAGAGAGTTTAAATTGAAATGTCTTGGTTACAGATGACGCCTGTAGGCCAAGCCGAGCTAAATCCAGAACCGCTACTATACCATACAGGTTAACATTTTATATTTCAAGAGGGTGTAACAAGACTACTCCCGAAAACAGATAATTCAAAGCGTAAAATGAATTTATATCGCCTACGAAATCATGTCTCTGGTTTTTCTAGAACTTCCGGTTATTCCGTTGTTGAATAGTTTAAGTTCTTTTCTATGTTCGGCTCAAGACTCTCTCGTTTTAGGATCTGTTTGTATATTTTGGTATAGATAGATATTGGTAATAATATTGGTAATGAGTTTATCTTTAGACGAACTTATAATATTGAAGTGCAACATATTGACACACATTTTGGGAAACTGTCTTTTTGTACCCTACTTAACTTTCTCGCTTGCTGCTCTTTCATTTTATTCTAGCTGAAACGACTACCGTTCTAATAAATATTGTTTTCTTTGTTCTAGCTACTCAAACGGAAAACTGGTGGTGCCGTTGGATTCCCTAGCACAGAGTTGAGGGGCCAATGCCTCTCACGATCCGATCTTCTAATTCTTCGGAAGGACTTCTTAGCAAAGGTCATCGTTAAAAAAGCCAACGTTGGACCTAAACCAAAAATAGTATTTTAAACAAATATTGTATCACAATATGTCCATAATAATTAACCACTTGACCAGCCTGTCCTAATATTTATAAGCGAGCCACCAACTGCCTAAGTGCACAAGTGTGTTGCTTGACTTTTTGTACTTCCAAACTTCTTCGAGAAAGTTTTGCTGCAATGAGGGCTGTAAAAACATTCCATGATGGTTTTATGACAAGTCTAAAAGACGACTTTAAAATGCAGAGTGATGTAAATAGAGGTTGAAATTGAATGAACTTGAAGCGAGTATACGTCGAAGTGATAGAAAAGCCTAATTATTTATTGTATTGTTATGATATGACGGTCGTTTCATAGAAACGTGTTGATTTGCAGTTCCTGCCACATGAAACATTACTGTGCATCAAAAAATAAACAGACCGAGAAGTCTTTCTCCATATATGTACATGGTGTTAGTAAAGGCAAACAAGCAAGAAAAATCAGATAAAGAATTGAATATTGGAATTATATATTCTTTATTTATTCTTATTATCTTATTAACTGTAAAGGAAATATAATATTCTGTCTTGTACTGTTTATAAAGTATTTTGTACTCAGCTGTGAACAAAAACAAAAAAATATACGCATGAAAGTTATAAATGAGAAGTAATATTTATCAATCATAGATGGCAGGCACTGTAAATACTTCGTTGCTACTTATCAATTTGGTGTAGATAATAGGATTACGACGAAAAGGCTGATACACTTGATCAGGTTTTGTATGAAAATAAAAAACTGCCATTTCTTGAAATCTTTTAAAATCGTTTTGTAAAGTTTTCTATTCAAAATTATGTAATTTGAAAAGCTAATCCAAAATTTTGTAAAATTAAGATAAGTTCTCTTCTATGCTGTTCATACAAGAATCACAACCATAATACTTATAATCAATCTGTTAAGGCTTAAATAAACAGATAACGTTTAAGTCATACCCTAAAAGTACTATGTTGCAAAAGTTAAGGACTTTTTAAAGGTCCAAACAAAATATTTCTCAGCATTTGCGTAGCTCAGTGTAAATTTAAATGTTATCTATAGACTAAATGTTACTCAAAGCGTTCGTCGCTTATACATGTTAATACTTAAGAGTGTACATAGTGTAAATAAACAATAATGGTGCACTTCTAGAAACTCTTGTAAATTAGTAGATTCTTATGTATATACATTGCCACTGAGAGCCGATTGTTTAATTTATTTTTACTATTGTATAAGAAGTTGATGTATTTTTTATTGTCATGTGAAATGTTTTACTTTCCATTCAAGATCCAATAAATTTAATCAATTTGATGTTGTTATTGAATATTAATCATATAATATGTACGATAAATTCATTTTTATATTATGTTTATTAGTGTGACATCACAAATTCATAAGTATTTTATAAGTTTTACAATAAAAAAGTACTTTTAATCATAAAGCTTAATGTCGTAAATGGAAATACAAAATGCATTTGATTATTTCAATCAAAAATTAGTCGAACTTGAAAAAAATGTAAATATTAGGTCTCGTGTAAAGAAATTTTCACTGTCTGTCAGCAATGGTCTACTATTATAATTGTTGTAAGAAGTTTGACTGATACATAAATAATCTCATTGTTGCATAAAAATATTTCATTGTCTGTAATTTAGTGATCGTGTTCAAGTCAGAAGAGATTTTTATTAAATAAATCGTGGAAAATGAAATAGTATTTGATATATCCCTTATGTTAACGCTAACTTTTAGCTGGTTCCATTCCAGGCTGACAGAACAAAACTTGAGACATCTGTTGTGTTTTATTTGCTCAACCTTCATCTTACCAGGTGATAAGCTATGATAAGGTCGATGGTGGAAGCACACTTCACCCGGAATCCTCAACAGACCGAGGAACTGGATATCTTACCTCTTAATACCGGAACTCAACAATTTAGACATGTTGTTATTGCTACAGACTTAGGTTCGATTTTGGTGGGTAGCCAGGTGGACTTAATCAAAGTCCAAATACCACCAACCAAACCATGCTCAAATTTGTTCCCTTCTGGAGCTTGAACCCGGGACCTCTGGGTTTTGATTCCGGTGCGGGCAAACCACTAGAAAAAAGAAGCGGTCAAAATAATATGATAGATTTAGGATGGAACCGAAAATAAAATCTAACCGTGAAATATCAAATATTTTGTTGTTTTTTATTTTTTAATAAAGCTTAAAGTAGTTATATTGTTAATTTGTATTTGGGCAGCTCTTGACCTCAAGGCTTGCCTGGGCAAAGATGAGGTCTACGATGGACCAAGTCTTAACAAAATATGAAAGGGAATAACGGACGCTGGCGTATTTACATATTTATATATGTCACCGTGAGATTGTAAAAACCATCCGTTTGTAATATGCCTCGCTGTTAGATTGTTGCGAATTTCACTGTCATATGCAATATAAATATAATAATGTCATATGACGTCTTACGAAGTAACAATTTACCATAACTATAAGAGAACCTAGCAAATTCATCATCATTATCATTACAACTTAGTCACGTCTAACTATACATTTCTGTCCACACTATCCAAAGTTATAACATAATGACAATGTTTTACTTGTTTCTCTTATTTAAATCGCCTGTGTACTTACAACATAATATATTCTATATCTCTCTAAGAAATCTTAAATTTAATAAAAATGTCAAAAAGACATCTAAAGTAGGCTTATTTTTTTGGACAGAGCCTTTTCCAAGGCTAAAGAGTTTTGCCATAATCACCACGTTCAGAATAGTATTCGCAGTGTAAGCTAATGTTTACAAGGGTTTTTGTTTATGAATTACATAACAAAATCGAAATGATGAATTTAGGGTTCACAACGATATTTGTAGAGCGTAGGTCGTAAAGGTACTAGATAATACACAGAAGGAAGCTACAGCTTGTTTTAGTAAAAATTATAGGACATTCATTTCACATACAACACCCAAACACAGAACAAACATCAATACTCATCACACAAATGCTTGTCCTGGGTGGGAATCTAACCCACAACCTATGCCGCAGAAGGTAGAGTTACTACCAACTGAGCTATGAGGCTTGTTACTCTTGGTTTGTTGTCTTGGTTAGATTTCTGGTACTACTTTTACGACATCCGCAGGTACAGTTGAAGGAGGCGATTTTTATGCCTCGATCGTCACAACAAATTGGTCCAGCACATTTGAATAAAAGTACAAGATTTCCATATCATATAATATACTCACTCAGTTAACTAGGTACCTATTAGCTGGGTGAGACAGAAAGCTCCATTTATTTTTTTATTTTTTTTAAAGAACTGTAAGCTTTTGTTCCCCAAAAAACGACCTAATTTCGTTCATTCTCTCTGTTCCCTGCTGTGAACCCTCTTTGTTATATTTATAAATTGCTGCACTTTATTCTCGCTAAGCTATTTAACCCTAAAATTTACCACAAAGCACCATCGATGGTATACAATTTCGCAATGGGGAGCTTTTGTGCTCGAACAAACCGGGCAATTTGTTAATTGCCAATAAAATAAAACGGCATTCAGTTGTTCAATACAGAATCGTGAGACATTACTGTATCATCATCTTACTGATCTTGTATCTCCAGGTAGTCGGCACAACAGGGTTCTTCTCTTCCATTTGCTGCTATCAGCAGCTCATCAACCACTTTTTCGATCATCCTCGTATCCTAGTCCTAGACCTTCATAGGAATGATTGTTCTTGCAACGTGACTTTCGTCCCCCTGCGTCTGTAATCCATACCATGTTAACCTAAATACTCAATTACATTCAATTTTATGGTTTCGGTTTCATGTGACCAAAGCTGTAAGTGTTTTGGTTCCCTAATTCATTACTAGCCGCCTCTGTGGTCTAGTGGTTCAACCCACCGATTTCAGATCCAGAGGTCCCGGGTTCGATCCCCATGGGGAGTACAATATATTGTGCTTGGTTTGGTTGGTGGTAGGATTTTGTTTAAGTCCGCCTGGCTAGCTACCACCATCTTGCCTAATTCTGTCGCCATAATAACAATTCTTAAAAAAAAAATTGTGTTCCGGCATTCAGAGGTAAGATAGCCAGTTCTTCAGTTTATTGAGGATTCCGGGTGAAGCGCGCCTCCATCTTCGGCCTTATCTCAACTTGTTACCAGGTGAGATGAAGGCCAAGTGCTTCCTCGTCGTACAATAAAAAAAAAAACTAGGAGGATTTTAAATGCTCGTGTCTATACTGACTGCTATTAGAATTTTGGCCTTAAAAAATATAAAACAATATTGACATAATTCAATAGATTACTATCGGATTGTTCCTTAAAACCAGTCTAAAAAAAAAACTATGCTAGCTCCGCCCATGCCCCCGCAATCCTACCGAGGCGAATATGACGCGTCGACGTTCATAGAAAATAGATAGCACGGAGACTTATTTTTTTGTTTATGCAAAAATAATTTAATTTATATTTTATTAGTAACTTACCAACCTTTTGTTATTGTTATTGAGATGAAAAAACTAAACTTGCATATATTTTTGAGTAGGTATCGCTCCTTGGATAAATAGTACCTATATTTGGAGTCTGCTTTATATTATTATGGTGAGTAAAGCATTTTTTTTTTATCGTACTACGGGGATGTTCTTGACCTTCATCTCATCTGATTTTCAAGTCACGATAAAGGCCAAAGGTAAAAAAGGCACTTCACTCGGAATCCTCAATAAACTGAGGAACTTGCTATCTTACCTCCAAATTCAGACAACAATTTCAGAATTGTTGTTATGGTGACAGAATTAGATAAGATGGTGGTAGGTGATGGAGGTGGATGGTGGTAGCCAGGCGGACTTTAAACATAGTCCTACCACCAACCAAACCAAGCACAATATTGTACTACCCTTAGGGATCGAACCCGCAGCCCCGGGATCTGATACCGGTAGGCGAACCACTAGACCACAGAGGTGGTTCAAGTAGGTGTGTTTTATATTTGTTAGGTACACTAGCGTACAAAATTAGTTTTATTTTTTGTTCACCTTTAAGTTTTCTTAACAACATTTTAATTTTTATTCATCTACATATACTAAATTGACTGACTGACTAACATACTCATTTAACTTTTACTTATTTCTGTAACGGTATCTAACGCGTATTTTACCTGTAGGTTTTTCTCCCGACGGTTCTGCAGGTTTGCACCAGTCATAAGGTTACTGAAAATGTTCTAAAATACTTTATTATTTTAGTATAGGTATGCCTACTTAACATAAAAAAAAATGTCTGATGTCGGTGCGGCTAATATAAAAATTAAAATATATTTTTTAGTTAGTTATGTAGATTATAATTCATAATAAGGTAAGTAAAAAGAAAAACATAAGCAGGTACACAGAACTCAAAATAAAATCTGAAAACAGAAAAAAATATTTAGTAATAAATCCGCTAAATCTCTCTGAAAAAATCAAATCGACACGTGTTTCGCCTCTACACGAGGCATCCTCAGGAAATATAGTCTTGCTGCTCACTGACTAGCCCTCTGTGGACGTGTTGTCGCTCCGAGCTCTGCGCTGCAAGTGCAACTTGCAGCGCAGCTCGAGCTTACTAAATATTTTTCCTGTTTTCAGATTTTATTTTGAAATGTGGATTTCCGCAAAATAACGCCTGAATCAATTAGCTATCTTAGGTACACAGAATATTAAATAGTTTAAGTTATTTTTTATTTTATAAATTATTGAAGTCCAATCTTCTTTTTATTACGGAAGTAATAGATATGTGTGTGGAGAGTACAATATTGTGCTTGGTTTGGGTGGTGGTAGGACTTTGTTCAAGTCCGCCTGGCTAGCTGCCACCACAGAGTAGTAGAGCCCATTGTGAAAGAGCTCGTCCAGAGAAGTACTACCACCTTACTTATTTCTGCCGCCAATCAGCATTGCTGTGTTCCGG
The DNA here is from genome assembly GCA_951394065.1 of Venusia cambrica. NCBI lineage: Eukaryota > Metazoa > Arthropoda > Insecta > Lepidoptera > Geometridae > Venusia > Venusia cambrica. Next base: position 2,195,572 of record OX596056.1, read on the forward strand.
TTTGAAGGGTCTGGTCGCCGGTGTAATTACAGGCACGTGAGGCTTTATACCTGAAGTTGACGGGCGCAATGCAGTGCTGTGTAGGTTGTGTTTTTTGTGGATGTAAACTACGCAGTAAGGTATTGTTATAAGCCAAAGATACACTTAACATCAGATGAGCTTCTTGCTTGTTTTTCTTGTTCTTCTAGTTGTATAAAAAAAAACATCTTACCTAATTCTGCAGCCATAACAATATTAAAATTGTTGTGTTCCGACATTTATAGGTAAGATAGCCAGTTCCTCAGTTTGTTGGGGATTTCGGGTGAAGTGCACTTTCACCTTCGGCCTTATCTTAAGAGGTATCATAGCTGAAATGGCTTAGCTTCAGCGATCATACTTTCCACAATACTGTAGTATTTACTTTAAAATGAATATATGTTATAATTTAGGATTTCTGCTATAACGCTTTGTAAAATTTGTCCCAAATTCAAAAAGTACGCCAAATTAGGCCTTAACACTTTGTACAGTAAATAAACACAGTATACCACAGACGCTCTGTGTTTAAAGATTTTCAAAATTAATATTTGTTTTACCGTAAAAAATTAAAACGTAGAATTTCGAGCGTAGTGTCTGGTGGTCATAAGCGCCGTAGTTGAGCGCACAGCAATGTCACCATTATTATAACTATATCTATATCTAGTTCGAAACTAGAGTAAAGTTGCGTTGAGTTGCTAATCTGAGGTAGTATAGGCCGTTAACTTGTAACCTGAGTGCCTAGTGCGAGTTGCAATCTAAAAATGGTGACCAGGTATTATTTATTATACAAATCGCCGTAAAGTGAAACGCGTTCGAGCAGGTATTGAGCAAGTATAAAACTCGCACTAGACACTAAGGTGAGGGGAAGGCCCGTCATACAATAATAATAAAAAAAAACATCCCAATATCTAAAAAAACTACCCCATTTACCAAAAGTCTCAATTTATATATTTCTATGCATTTTCAATTTCATCAAAATCGAATAAGCCATTCAAAAGTCTATTATTATATGTTATTAGATATGCCGTCAGAAACATTGCCACATACCTACATACATACAGTGCCGAATTTCCCAACATAACACGGAGATCTCGTGCGCTTCACTCACTCGATCAATAAAACAATGTTATTGTAAACATTCTTTTTTATTACATTTTATTATTGTTCAGTAGTCAGTAAAGCCGGAACATACAATTTCACTACAACTTTCTTCCTAGTCTGGTCATTTTTTATCACAAATGTATGCTGGAATTCATTCTGAAAGAAAAAATCTAATCGACCATTATCAAAGACACAAATTGATAATCCGTGAACACGTATAGAAAAATTAACAACATGATCACAAAATTACATTTGATAAAACCATTGTAAAACATAAATAGAGTTACCTACTTACTCATCATACGTCAACCACTGGGACAGAAACAAAATTAAATAGTTGAGGAAGCGACTCCACTGGATCTCCCTGTTTCGGATGACAAGTCAATCAAAACTTCTTTCTGTCATTTTCGCACGTGCACGCGAGCTAAAAAAATATAAAACCAGAGCGTGAGGTCTGCTTAAGTCGGCGCATAGCGCTATACTGACAAATCTCCAGCATCTCCAAATCTCTCTCTTTTCTTACTGTAAGTATTTATTTTAGTCTCCTCCTTCCTTTCCTTCCTGAGCCTCCTCTTAATTTACCATATTAAGTAAGTACCTTTAAATATTATGTTACCTGTATCTTGTGGAGGAAGTTTAACCGCCTTTGTGGTCTAGTACTTCGCCCAACGATATCAGATCCAGAGGTCCCGTGTTCGATACCCAGGAGTGAACAATATTGTTTAAAGTCCGCCTGGCTAGCTATTATCATCTTACCTAAGTCTGTTGCCATAACAGAAAATTCTAAATTATTGTGTTCCAGCATTAAGAGGTAAGATAGCCAGTACCTCAGACTGTTGAGGATTTCGGGTGCAGTACGCCTCCACCTTCGGAATTATTTTAACTTGTAGCTAGGTGAGATAAATGCCAAGTGCTTCACCGTGGAGTAAAAAATGTGGGGAACGAGCCTTTTTAGAAGGCGTTGGTTCTCCCTGGTGGAACAAGGAATACAGTTTGCCTCTGAAACTCGGCATTAGGGTGGTGGCTAACCATCAGATGGACTTATTACAGGTCCTACTTTACGTCGTACTTATACCCAAAAATAGGAACTGATTTATATAACGATAAACTAACTGACATTCAATCCGCCACAAAATGTACTGATATAGAAGAGTACCTGTGAATAAAATATTTTATCAGCGGGATTTATTCCTCGCGAATCTCCCATACTCACAAAGGGAATTCCTACAATCGAGATTGGCCTTTATTAATCTGTTATTCGTTCCCATAGGACGGTTCCTGTGTCGTCCAATTAATATCACTATAGCACGCTGGGATTTGAGCATACCATACTGATGACTAATAAAACGGAGGCCAAACATATACGGAAGCTTTTGTTTGGTAGATATTTCTATTGTACAAAACAAGATAATTTAGAAAATGTGAAACTCCTAATAAGTACAGCCATCTCAAACATTTGGAAAGCGTTATCGGATTGAATTCGGAAACTTTTGATTGAGATTCAGGAAATACAAACTCATACGTACTATTATTTATTCTGTGCTCATACTTCGAAAAAAAAAAAATTTTAGGTATTCGAGATTTCTACAAATTAATATCAGATATGGTTTGAGAATAGCCTTGAAATCGGATACTATGTCGATACCGAAAAACTTATGTTTCCGATCCGAATTATTTTCGTTTGTTTGACAATCGGTAGATTCTTGTTCATCAAAATTAAACGATTTGAGTTTATGGCCAAATATTTCAATCTGTGTGTTTACACTGTGTGTTTTTCGATTTGTAAACAGATTTTAAGAAGAACGACTTTATTCCCTTGGAAGATTCAACTTTAATCACTTCTTGTAATATCCATCTCTGATCTATCTTCTTATGAGGATCACTTACTAGGGGGTGGATATAGGCACGTCCAAGGTTTGCAAGTAGCTAGCATTCCGTGACACGTTGCAAGTCTATCGCCACTTAGCGGAATACTAGCCAGTGACGCATGCCATTCGAATTATTGCAAGACATGCCGGTTTCCTCACGATGTGACCATTACCATCAGAGCATGATGTGACCACAGACATACTTCTGACACACACATACACCCATCAACAGTTATACTAAAACCTCATATTAATAACCTTTTTTTTTAAATCGCAAGCTGAAAATCTAAAACTGAACTTGAATTCTTCATAAGACCCGAAAATGTCAACTAATGCAATAGAGGATGATGTCATAGTTACGATTGGTAAGTAGATTGGTGATCGCAGTATATTAAGTCAATATTGCTGCCCATTTTCTGGTGTAGGTCACCCTTTGCATGTCTCAGGATATACATGGCAGGAATGAGGGGCCTGAATTCTGTAACATAGCTGTACTCAAAATGTCAATAACTAAAATGAGCAGGTATTTTACAAAATATTTACTAAATATTATTATGGTTGAAGCAAAATACTTCATATCAATCGTCCAGCATACTATGTGTATTTTGGCAAACACAGACCCAAATATGTACGTAGCTCTGAAATCGTTTGTCTGGTATGTCATATTGCGTCGGTCCAATAAATCATAGTCAAATACACACACCGGAATCAATACAATTGGTGTTGACAGTGGCACTGATTCAAATAATAAATAAAAGAACGAAAAGAAATAAATAACATCACTTTTAAAACTTGCGTATTACGTAATCTATACCTACAATGAACTGTAACTGGTCAAATACTGTACATATATTTGGAAACGAAACGATTAAACGCGAAACGGAGTGTGGGAAGGCACGATGGACCGACGACATTGTGGTTGTTGCTGGAGGCGGCTTAGAATCGGTATTTGTGGCGTCGATTGGGGGAGGACTATGTTCAGTAGTAGACGCATGTGGGCTCAAATTATGATGATGATGATGATATTTTGAAAATTTTCATTGAAAGAAACACAGTGGATCATGCCTGGATATCGAGGCTTGTCTGAGCAAGAATTAGGTATAATTAATTGTCTTTGTGGTCGGGTGGTTTGCCCACCGGTTTTAGATCCAGAGGTCCCGAGTTCGATCCCCAGGGGGAGTACAATGTTGCGCTTGGTTTGGTTGGTGGTAGGACTGTCCAACTGGTTAGCTACCACTATTTTATCTAAATTTTATCGCCATAACAACAATTCTAAAATTTTGTGTTCCGGTATTTTAGAGGTATGATAGTCAGTTCCTTAGACTGTTGACGATTCCGGGTGATGTGCGCTTGTACCTTCGGCCTTATGATAACTTGAAAACCAGGTTAGATGAAGGCTATGCCTTTCTCAGACGGTAGATTTAACGTTTTAAAATGATCGTTAGTGACAATTCGATAATTGATTTATTTTGAGCCGTATCGTGATTAGAAATTTCACGAAGAGATAAAGTAACAGCGCAGCATAAATAAATTCTACTTCTTTCTTATACAAAAACAAATGGAAACTTAAACTGATCCCTTCAACCTCAGCTAGTGAATACTAAATAAACAAAGACAAGTATAATATTTGCACTAACAGACGAACTTCCCAACCTAAAACCGCATCGCAAAATTAATATTACCAAGTTTATATAACTAGCTATACATATGTATAATAGATGAGTTTGTAACAATAAACGCTGCGGGCGCTTGTTTTTGTTCACGAATCCCACTAACTTGCCTAAATAAGTACCGTCGTAAGCAAAAGTTACCTGAGAATTCGATCTAATACCGAACATGTGCGGACTCACTTGGACTCGTGGATACCCCCTATGGGTTTCGACCCACATTTCTTGGCAAATAAAACACGTTTCTTGTTTGAAATTTAATTAAATATTATTTATTTATGAAAAACTATGCAAAATTCAACCGTTTGCCTATTACTGTTCAAGAGACAATCTGACAGATAGACGAATGGACGGACCGCCAAGGCTTGGTAATAATAGGGTTCCGTTAGCATCCTGTGGATACGGAATTCTTAAAAACAACGCGCGCTTGCTGTGATTATCAAATATCTCTAGTATTTTGAAGTGATCCAGAATTACCCATCAAAATATTTTTTGAAAATGTCTAAATACAAAATCGCATAATATACATTCAACAGCTTTTGTGTATATGTAGTCATAAGAAAGAATGAAAATCGATAATAAACTATAAGGCCGAAGGTGGAAGCGTACTTCACACGCAATCCTCAATAGTCTAAGGAACTGGCTTCTTACCTCTGAATGCACAACAATTAAGAATTGTTGTTATGGTGTAAGATGATGGCTAGCCGGACGGACTTAAAGAAAATCCTACTGATCCAAATCAAGCACAATTTTGTACTCCCCTGGAGATCGAACCTGGGACCTTTGGATCAGTGAGCAAACCACTAGACCCCAGAGGGTTTCACTGAGTTCGCTGTGTTCAGTGCGCAGGAGAGAAATCTCGCTACAAAGTAGACCCCATCCTCGGTAAGGTAAGGTGAGCTTTTAATCCACGAGTTAACACATTTGAAATAAAAAAGTGCTACCATAAAACCAAGATAGGTTGACTTCGTTATATCCTTTTGGAACCGACTGTACCAACATTGGACTTGAGTAAACATTATCTGACTTTGTATACACCGACCTCTAGTCGTCTCCGGCTAAATTAGTTTTTAGCACTAGCATCGTAGTAATAATAGTATTATGAATGTGTTTGCCAATTATCTTCTTACTATCTTGGTTCTTAAATAAGGCGACAGTCACACGACAGGACAGTTCTTAAAAGAAGTGTCCTGCCGTCGAAGAATTCTTAAGGCATTTTCACAGGAGATGTGCATCAGAATTCTCTCATATACAAAAGAAAACCTTCGCACGACCCAACTGTCAGCAAAGTTACTCATTCATGCCTTTTTCCCAGAGTTTCAGAGACAATGTTTTTTTCGTCAGTATTGTGTATATGCTATCGCATTTAAATCATCAAAGTGGTCAAAACGAACAAACTTTCACCCTCAATTTAACTTATTAACAAGTTTCTTGTTTATGAAGATAATGTATTCAGTCACCTGTGTAATTTGGTGAGCAGCTGGGTCACTTCAGTTCAGACATAAAACAAAGTTGAACCACAGATATAATTTAATGTTCGTTTCGTGCTCTATACGCTTATTTATCCTGCATAAGTATGACAGCATTGCAAAAATTCTAATTCTAATTATTCCAAGCGTAGGAGAGGTTAGATAGGCAGTACCTCAGTCTGTTTCGGATTCCGGGTATTTTCAAACATTCGAAGAGTTTTCGGAACTGAAACAACACTTTTTGTCAGATCTGACAGAGAATCCGAATGAACAAGCCTCACAACTCAGTTGGTAGTAGCTCTGCCTTCTGCGCTGTAGGTTGTGGCTTCGATTCCTACCCAGGACAAATATGTATGTGATGAATGTAGATGTTTGTTCTGTGTTTGGGTCTTGTATTGTATGATAAGTATGTATTTACAAAAAAAAAGTATTTATGTATTCTATCCGTAATGTAGTTCCCATATTACAAGCTATGCTTAGTTTGGGACTAGATGGCGCTGTGTGAAATTAATGTCCTGTAATATTTATTTATTTATTTATTTCAACGCTATTCTCTCAGGGCAGGGTCCTTTAATTAGAAAAAAAAAACAAAAAACATTGTTATTTAACAGAAAAAACGCGATGTACACGTGGTTTCTAGAATAAACTGGTGTATTTTGAGTGTTCTTTATGCAATGGATGAATGTCAAATTTACCAAAGTCTGATGATGGTGTTTATGATGTGACGTGCCTTCTATGGGTTTGGATGGAAAAGACAGGTTATAAATCGACCTTTGTATAATAACTTGATTACATGTAATTAAATTGCAAAGTTAACGTGTCTTCCTTGATTTTCGAATAATGATTGCTAGCGTCTTTTTTTTTTTTTTATAAATCGACCTTTGTATTAGGTCCTTACATATGAAATTGGCGTTTTGTATGGGAGGAACATAAAGGCAATTTTTTCATATTAAAATATATTTTATTAATCAAAGTATGTACCATTGCTATCTATACACTTTTGCCATCTTATAGGTAGTTCATTGATCCCTTTACTAAAAAAACCATTCGGACGGGAATCAATGAAATCTTTGAAAGCGGTTTGGACTGCCTCATCGGAATTGAATTTTTTTCCTTGCAAGAAGTTATCCAAATTTCGAAAAAAATGGTAATCTGTTGGAGCAAGGTCCGGAGAGTACGGTGGATGTCTTAGACATTCCAATTGAAGCTCCTCTAATTTGGTAGTCGTCTGTTGGGCCGTGTGTGGTCTAGCGTTGTCTTGAAGCAGCAGTGGCGTAGAGCGATTGAAAAGTCTCGGTTGTTTAACAGCGAGCTTTTCCATCATGGTTTGCAGTTGCTGACAATAGACATCAGCCGTAATCGTCTGACCAGATTTAAGAAAGCTATAGTGTACGACACCGGCACTAGTCCACCAAACGCTTACAAGTAACTTTTTTTGAGTCAATTTTCGCTTGGGGCAAGATTTTGCTTGTTCACCAGGGTTCAGCCATTGCGATGAGCGTTTACGATTATCGTACAGGATCCACTTTTCATCACATGTAATGATCCAATTTAAAATTCCTTCATTATTGTGCCGGTTGAGTAATGTAACGCAGCAGTCGACGCGCGTTTGTCGGTTTGCTTCACTCAATTCATGAGGTCAAGCTTTTTCACCTTCCCAATTTGCTTCAAGTGGATTAAAACGGTTTTGTCACTAACACCGCAGCCTGCAGCTAACTGTGATGTGGTTTGCGATGGATGTGCTTCCACAATAGCCTTCAATTCATCATTATCGACCTTGGTCTCCGGCCGTCCACGGGGCTTGTTCTGCAGGTCGAAATTTCCAGAACGAAAGCGTTGAAACCAAAAACGCACCGTGTTTTCTTTTGCGACACCACCACCATACACATCACTAATCCTTCGAGCCGTTTCTGCAGCACTGGTGCCACGGTGGAACTCGTACTCGTAAATAATGCGATATTTTAAGTTTTCCATTTTGTGAAATGAGTGACGCAGAAAAAAAAAGCAAAAGAGAAAATAACAAATGAATTACGGTTTTCGAAACACAAATGCATGAGTAAATAGCTGTTTAAATTTGAATTTGGAATTCCTAACCAAAGAGGAGATATTTAAGATCAAAGTGGCCAGTACGACAAAGCGCCAATTTCATATGTAAGGACCTAATATAATAACTTGATTACATGAAATAAATTGCAAAGATAAAGATAAGATAAAGATAAAGATCATTTATTTGCTAAGCCATGTGTACATTAAGATGGTATCTATTTTAATAGTGTGTGTGTTACAACATGCTTTACCGATATTGTCGGTGTACAAATTGAGAGAGATTGGCATGCATTAATTAACAAATATTTTCGATTCAATTTGTAATATAAATATTAATTTAAAAAAAATATTAATAAAAGTTAACGTGTCTTCCTTGATTTTCGAATGATGAATGCTAGCGTCTTCGGGCAAGTGACTGCCGCTGTTGATTGCTCGGCGCTAGCTACTCGCTGTAGGTAATTCGTACATAGCGTAGTTATTAGGTAGGTAGTCTGTGGCGTTAACAGATGGAATGGGATTTTTTTCAGTAAATAACAGTAATACATATTAAGAGCGTTGCGCATTTAAAATGATTGTACATGTGATATTCTTCTACGAACCATGTAAACCATTCTGTACTTTAGGAAATCGATATAATAGTAATAAGGCGATTCCGTACCGATATATATAAAATTCTAAGTCCTGACTGACTGATATATCAACGCACAGCCTAAACCACTGGTCCTAGATACATGAAATTTGGAGGATGTATTCTTTGTGATGTGAAGGTATCCACTAAGAAACTAATTTATAAAATTTTACCCTTTAGGGGGTGAGATTGCAGTGAAATAAAATAAGCAATGGCAATATATAAAGGGTAGGGGGTCAAATATTTAAGGAAAAACCTTTAAAGTGCTACATCTTTTGAACTGTAACAGGAAGCAGGTTCAAATTTTCAGAGAATATATATATGTGTATCATCACATCAAATAACCTGAAAATATTGAAAACTTAAATATTAATAAAAGGGGGTTCCCAAACAAGAAAATTTTTATAAATTGGTATTTTAGCTCTGTAGTTAAAATGGTCATAGGTATCTATAAATTTCTGACTAAGTGCGCTTACTTTAATGGTATATCAATAAATTATAATAACTTGCCAAGCGCGGATCGGGGCCGCACTGAGGCTTCAGAACTAACTGCAACATAACTTGTATTTTTTTTACTGTAAACGTGCGACAAAACCCTCGGTGTGCGTTACAAAAGCGGGCCAAATAACGTAGTGGGAAATGGATGTAGCGGGAAAAGGAAGGAAAAGTCTTGACTGACTGTCTGATTCAACTAGATGCAATTTCAACCTAAGCAGCTGATCCTGGGGACGTGAAATTTGGAAGGTGTGTTCTTTGCGGTGTGTAGGTATCCGCTAAGAAAGGTGTTTTAAAATTCCATTCCATTAAAAAGGGGTGAATTTGCCATGAAACTTTTAATTCTCTGGATCGGTTGACACGAAAATTGGTATACATTCTCTTCAATTAAAATTATAAGACATGTGCATCACAGTTATTACAAAATCATCCCCAAGGCCAAGCGTGAGTTGAACCCGCACTACCACTTCATAAAACCTAAATTATTTACCTAGAAATGTTACTTAGACCGCTCGGTGTGGTTTTTTTTTTGTACGACGGGTAAACACTTGACCTTCATCTCACCTGGTTACAAGTTGAGATAAGGCTGCAGGTGGAGGCGCACTTCCCCCGGAATCCTCAACAAACTGAGGAACTGGCTATCTTACCAATGCCGGAACATAACAATTTTAGAATTGTTATTATGGCGACAGAATTACGTACGATGGTGGTAGCTAGCCATGCGGACTTAAACAAAGTCCTACCACGAACCAAACCAAGCTCAATATATTATATATGGGGATCGAACCCGGGACCTCTGGATCTAAAATCGGTGGGTCCAACCACTAGGTGTAATATATTTATAAATAAAATGTGTAAGTACATGATAAACCAAAATACTTCATATAAAACATTCATTACCTAACCTAACCTAGCTACCTAAATGGCAGTTTGTATACATTGAAAAATATCCATTTAGCTGTCACCTGGTCCGCAACATCGGGCCACGCGATCTTGTCGTCGATGTAGTCACTTATTTTGTAGTACTGTGGTACTTTTAATTAAAATATTAATTCTATACAATTTTAATTTACAAGCAGAAAGCTTTGTACGCTTTGTTGAAGCTTCATCAGTTTTTCGTATATTTTACAACGTGCCGGCAGAACTGAGAACATTTTCAGACACGATTAAGAGAATCAGTTTGCTTCCGCGTCGATACTTTAATTATATACAGGGTGAGATTTTTCAGGGCCACTGAAGCCAAGTCTGAAACCGTGAGAGTTATCGAAAAGTCATGTAAGGAGTTACGTGCTCCATTAAAAAAAAATAGTTCTGCATATAAGAAAATCTGTATACATTACAAAATACGGAAATCCCCAAAGGTCTTAGGAATTGTTCATATGAATTGATTTTAAAGCTTTTACAAAATAGACGGCAGTTAACACTTGTTTTAAGTGGGGTCAGTGCACAATCATCATATGGTTTTTGTGACCCAATGACAACATATATAATGTATGTTATTAACAATATAAGTATGTTATAAACATAGTAGAAGTAGAATACGAGTATGCTAGAGAAAAAACGGTGAAATTCATTAGCAACTTTTAACTTACCAATTGAATAGCTGTTGTTTTTTTAGTAGTTTGTGTTCACCGGTTTCAATAGTAGCGTATATATTTTTTTTTTCGATTCTCTATTTTCCTCTTTATTTGCAAATATTTCGCTGAAAGACTTACTCGTACTTGAATTTTTAAATATTTTAGAGTAGTTTTAGCAAAACATGTGAAGCATGCAAATCATGAAGCCTTGACTCACTTTCTGCGTAGGTGAGTAAAGGCTTAGCGCAACCCATCAAAAAATATGCCATATCAACAGTTTTTTTTTGTTTCTATTGTACGAAGCGCTCTTCACCCGGAACCCTCAACAATCTGAGGAACTTCTTATCTCTAAATGCTGGAACACAACAATTTAGAATCGTTGTTATGGCGACAGAATTATGTAAATGGTGGAATTTAGCCAGGCGGACTTTAACAAATTCCTACCACCAAACAAAACCAGCCCAATATTGTACTCCCCCTGGGGACCGAAACCGAAACCTCTGGGGCAAAACTGGTGGGCGAACCAGTAGAGCACAGAGGCGGCTACAGTTTTAATTAGGCATTTCAATATGAAATAAAACATGGCGACTGGTTTTAAATTACGATAAAGAATAACCCTAATACATCTTGCTTGTGAACTCTGACGGAAATGTACGGTGATTTTAACGTATATTCAAATATATTTGAATGTAGAATGAACCAGCGTTCAACAAGCTGGTATAACTTTACAAAGGCATAGAATGAGTTCACTGGATTCCTTTGATAATTATAACTAAATTGGAAACCGAGAAACGCCCTGTTTTGGGTATACAATGCGATTTCAGAGTTCTGGGAACCCGAAAACCGGGAGTTATTGAGTTTATTCGCTGTGTCGATAATATCGGAAAATGCAGGGATTATATACCTTCCCTGATAATAATATGGGAAGGTATATAATTGTGCAATGTAATCAAAATAAAGCATAGGTATGCTTATACGAAATAAATACTAGGCTAAGTATTACTTTTTATGAACTATCATTTATTCAATAAAAAGTACAATTAAACTAACTATGTACAAAGGAATCAGTCAGATTACCTAAGGACCGTTACAAACGGCCTATAGGTAACTCAACTGTTCCAGACTAGTACCAGACGGAGGCGTGCCCAAGACACTGGCTGCATTGCCACGCTGAATAGCTATACTAATTCGCTGGCCTAAATAAGAGCCAGCCCTTGGGTCACGTGTCGCCTTAATCAAAAGCCCCGCAATATTTTTGAAAACCCGGAGGGCACCGGCTCCCCACGGACACAAGGTCTCCACCCCAAAAGGCTCAAATAGGTAAGCTCTGTCGAGACCACTATATTTGCGCCTTTTGTGATACGCCATTTTTTTTTTTTTTTTCTGGGATCTTCGTATAAGTCTTACTCACTCTTGGCCAATTTTAAGTAAACGGTGTTATAACTTACGTTAACATTTAGTTTGATGCTCGTAAGTATTACCATTTTAATTATAGACCTGAAATAAAAACTTTTTGATAGTACATTTGTATTAGAATCCCAAAATTGTTTATTAATTAAAATAGTTTAACTGCTTATTTATATATTTAGGTACTACTTACTTAATTTCACTGCACTGTAACCATTCATGTTTTTTTTAGATTAAAGTAAGTATTGTAAACTTAAATAAAGAACCCAACTGTTTACCTTAACATTGTCAAAATTGGTTAATTCTAAAAAAACATTTAAATTTTTCAGATATTCTGATATAAGATAATTCGCTAAGATAAACACTAATTTTCTAAAAAATTCAACCAGCTATAACGAATTAAAAGTTCTATCTTCCCCTCTAACTCGTTGGGTGCTTCAAGCTTGCTGGTCTATGAAGAACACACCATGCCAGGCCGTGGGTTCGATTCCCACCCAAGGCAAACTTTTGTGAGATGAATATAGATGTTTGTTCCGTGTTTGAGTGTTGTATTGTATGATAATATTTACAAAAAAAAAACGTATTTAAGTATTCCATCCGTAATCTAGTTCCCATATTACTAGCTATGCTTATAACATTTATATTTATATAAGTGTTTCACAGCACCCACCCGGGTAGAACAGACAGATAGCGTAGGTTTAGTAGTATGGTCCCGTCGGCTCCCTTTAGGTATGGAACCCTACAAATTTATGACACAATTACGGATTACGTACATTTGCATTTTATTTGTTTTTTGATCTATTACCTGACGTTGTGGACTAAATAAAATCTTTCTTTTCTATTTCTATATATATATATTGATTGAAACTAAAAAAAAATTGTGATTGTGCAAATAATACAATAATATGACGCAAACATTACGTCATATTATTGATGAAATCATATCACCCCATTGTCAGAGAGCAAATGTCCTTACAAATGATCCTACCTAGATATGAATTACCCAACTTTGTAAGACATAATGGAAAAGTTTTTTAGTTGCGAACAACAGGGGGATCGACAGCTTAATAATGCAGTCACGTTCCTCCCTAATGAAAATTGTTCCGTGACGACTGAATTTTGGCCTTTTTATTCCGTGTAAAGAAACATCAAACGAAGTAATTGGGGATTACGTACGACTGTTTATTTGCCTGCTATCAACAAGAGCGAGGAGATTACATTCGAATGTAACGTCAAAGTATTATTTACCTCGAATACGGAATAAATCATTATACAGAGGCTTCGAAGGCACAGCTAGGACCTTCTCCCTATTCCTTGTGCATTCCTTGATTAATATGGTAATTTTTCTCGTATTCTTTTCAATTGTTTGCTATATAAGTAGTATTGAGCACGCTTCCGTCTGGTCTGGTCTAGAACAGTTGAGTTAGGCAATGCGACTGCTTCCTTTGTACATAGTTAGTTTAATTGTTCGTTATTTTATTTATACTTAGGTCTTACTTAGAATGGTACGACTAATGTGCCACTAAATCCCTTCCGTGCTGGAAGCTGCTATGTTCACATTCTTTCTTTTATTCAGTAGTAATATTTATTATGCATTTATATATTGCTTAAGACAGAAAATAAATTATTTTATTCTAAAATATTTTTAATTGTTTGTGAACAAATACATTTTTTTGTATACCTATAGTAGTAGTTATAAGTTAAAAAACATATTGATTTTATGGTTTTAGTTTCCTCTCATATTTTGTCGGTTGTCAAATTTATCTGTCTATCTTTGATTTTGTGGTTCTATTGGCCTAAAGGATCGAATGCAAACAATATTTTATATCTGTACCAATGGTAAATGTGTTTGAGTCACCAATCTAACAAATCCATGGTACCACGGTAAAGGAGTTTTGTCTTCCCACCTCTCAGTGCTGGGTTTTATATAAAAAAATGTATTTGTTCTTAGAAGTCAGTAGGTAGTAGCTCTGGTTTCTACGCTGTAGGCTGTGGGTTCAATTCCCACCCTGTACAAACATTTGTGTGTTGAGTATGTCTGTTTGTTCTATGTAGAAAGAACGCGTGGCCCGATGTTGCCATACCAGTTGACAGTTAAATGGTGATTTTTCAATGTTAATGTATCTGCCCATTAGGTAGTTATGTAATATTCAATGTTTTAAGATAATATGAAGTATTTAGGTTTATTTTGTAGGTACCTAACACTTGTAATGTTATTAAACTATTATAAACACTGTATACCTAAATGTTAAATGGATCATCAAAAAATTAACCAGCCCGAGGTTCTTGCCTCCTTATGTCGCGATTCCGAACAGGCGGTAGATTTGACGTTTCAAAATGATCCTAAAAATCATAATGAATAAAAATATTTGCCTAAATATGTACTAAATATTGTTGTACTTAAATAAGTATTTAGATACAAACAAAATGTTGGTAAACCAAGCGTTTGACCACCAACTAACTTGAAAAATAAGTAAAGATGTGGCAAAAGATGGAGCACGCTTGTCAAGGAACCTATTCACTCTGGACTTGAAGACTCCAAGATTCCGTACTGGTGCGAAAAAACAAACGAAGGCAAGGAATTTCATTGCATATCAGATATTCAGCATAATTTAATCCCCTATTACAAGTTTAAACAAAGTCCCACCACTAAACAAACCAAACACAGTATTATACATTCCTGTGAATCAAACCCTGAGCCTCTCGATCTGACACCGATGGGCGAACCAATACACTACAGAGGCGGTTATAATTCATTGAACTTTGTAAAATATGTTATTTTACAAAGTTCAATGAATTATATTATGTTTGAAAAAACTTTCATTCATTCATTCATTCATTCATTCATGTTTGAATCTGTGATTTGAACAGTGAGAAAGTTTATACATCGAATAAGTTTATTAGTAAGGAAGTGAAAAGTTGACCTTCACATGTCATTATAGTAGCGGCAGATTTTTTCAAACAACCCGAGCAACGTATTTGCAGATACATGCTCGCTAAGTAACGTAATTCGTATTATTCACCCATTGCTGAAAACCGTTCACTCCCACCAAACCACTTCAACGCGGGCACAAAGTAAAAAGTCCTCTCGAAAACAATTTGCCATCCTCAAAATTGAATTTCGCATTCGTCCTAATTGCGAAGCCTATGAAGACTGGAGCTAAGCCGAAAAGCTTTAGCATGAAATTTTAATTGTACCACAAAGAGCAAGCTTTCCCGCACCAGCCAGGGCGTTGGGCTGCAAGCTACAGCTCAAAATACAGCTGGAACATTCATGTCAACCTATGACTCAAGCTTTGCTGTGTTCCGTCTTTTATAAGCAGCTTCTGGAAAATCTTGCTCCATTGATTACATCCAAACCCAGGTAATGCCTAGGCAAGTTTCAAGGTCCGAAAAGAATATGACCTAAGTGGAAAGGCATTTCGCCCGTCATCTTGAATAAAATAAAACGAAACTTTCATCAAATTGGATTGTAAATCACTCACATTAATTATGGTCTCTTCACATGCGTGAGTAAAACCAGGGTTTTAACATGTTAAATACATATCAATCAATAGACCCTGTATAGGTAGGTACAGCCTGGCTGTAGTGAAGCGTGTCAGCTGATTGTTGTGTACCTGTGGGAGGCTACAGTTTGAATTTCAACAATAAATTCAACAGTCTGAAGTTGTTACAGAAATGTGAATTGTTTAACTGAACCCGCGACTTTTTTTGCGACATTTGATGTTTTCTTGCGCGATTAATCACAAGTTTTTGACGAGGGTCATGTTCAAAAAATACGTTTAATATGAAGTAGTACATACTTCATACTTTTCAAAGAGGTAATAAAGATAAAAATTAAGAGTAGTTGAGCTGTGAAAGGGCGTGTCCGGAGAATTGCTACCACCATACCTAACTCGGCCACCAAGCAACATTGCTGTATTCAGGTTTGAAAAAGCACGTGAGTCTAAACTTTATGCCTAAAATTTACGGGCGCAATGCAGTGTCCGTAGATCATGATCTTTGTTGATGTGACCTACGCAGTAAGGCTTAATTATAGGCAACAGATGCACTAAACATCAGGGCTCTTGTTTGTTCTCTCGCAAAGTTGTATACTTAACAAAAAAAACGATCAGCGAGTTGATTGAATCTTACTCCCTCATATACTAGAGGTATAGGTAGTGTATGAAGGCACCAACTTTCTTCCGGTTCTCTAGGAGATTATAGATATAAATAAGTATTCGTGTGTAACACCCGTAATGAAAATGTATAATTATACTCACAGAAGTTCTGAAAGTTAAATATAATTGGATGTCTAATAAGAGGTGGAACTGAAGATATATCTCTAATGGGGTAAAGGTACCTAATATATAACTGTAGTAGTTTTTACATCTGCCAGTCCTGTGACAAATACAGGGTGATTTCAGTTTTTGGCTTATCCTGTTAACTTTTTAATGAAATACCTTCTGAATACGCGTTTTTGTTTCAAAATTGTTTGCTAAGCTCTCAAAATGGAGTTATAGCAGTTCATCTGCCTTCGTTAGCGAACGTAAAAACAAAGGCTTTGCTGTTATAACCGCCAAATAATTGAAGGGCTTCATTATGGTGTGAGTTAAGTCATCGTTGCTGAACATTGATCCTGAACCCCTGAACAAATATGTTCAGGTCATGGAAACGTGAATCAAATATTGGCCCACCTACTCCGCTATAGTAGACTTATGGTTCTCGTTACCGCTCTGAAACAATTTGTTTGTTGATTCTACAAATATTTGACTGCGGGCATGGTTGCATGGCAACTGGCGTCTACTGCCTTTCAAATTCATAGTACAGTTTTTATTTACAAATGTGATATATTGGGTTTTGAAATTGAACGTTTGAAAGCATCATAAAAATGTTCTGCTGGGGCTACATTTCAACGCGCAAAGCCTAAAAAATGTTATGAAAACTTATCTGGGTTGTAAACTCCGATGGCAAGATGCGTACTACTTTCCCGACCGCGGGCATATTGCTGGCGTTCTGCCAGATCAAATACTGTGATGCATAGCCGGAAAGGCTGGTATGTGGGACGACACTTAAATTTTAGATTTTACCAACAACAGTAGACTTTCAAATCGGACGAAAAATCTGACTCGTATTTTGTTCAAACTCATTTTATCGAGAGTTACAAGGCTAAAAGCATTGACACGAGAAATAACCTTCAAAAGTACATAAAAATAGTTTCTCCACACGAACAATTTAAATGTTGAAAAACTAGCCCCGGCTGCCCTTGGTCACTTCATCGTTTTACGACAACATGGTCTTTAAAAGTAATACAATCTACGAGTATATATATTTAGAATTGCAGTATTATTACATTTCATTTTTTACCCATATTGTTACAACAAACCATTTCATTGTTCTCCTCCCCTTATAGTTTTTCTATTCGCATTCCTTTATTGATAAAGGAATGCGTAAAACTATAAACAGTCGTAATTGGTATAGGCTTGAGCCTATAACAATTACGACCACACGTGGAACCAAATAACACCAGCTCACATGTCAAAACTCCACCAAGCAATATGCTGCAGAGCGTTACAATTAAATATATATACGTACATACATATACATCTCTCGAAAAAACATTACCCTTCGTCTGAGGTAGTTGGATAAAAAAATACTACACATATAATATAGCTAAAAAGATTCATAAAAGTTCATGTCATGAAAGTTTTAAACTGGAAACAGATTAAAAGGTTAGTAGCAAAGGTCATAGCAAATTTGTAAGAGTTGTGTGGCCAAAAGTGGGTATTGGGCCCGCCTTTCGATCAGGAGGTTGTGGGTCAAATTCCAGTGGTGCACCAATGGACTTTTCGGATTTTCGGTGTATTTGACACATGCATGTGTGCTCTGACGTTGAAGGTCATTTCGTGAGGAAACTGGCATGCCTTTGGGACCTCAAGTCCGAATGTCATGTGTCAAAGGCTAGTATTGTTATAGTATACAATGCTAGGGCTTGCAACCTGTCGCGTATTGAATTCTAGCAACATGCAAAGCGTGGGCATGTGCCGAACATATAAGTTTGGACATGCCTCTGACTACCCTCTAATTCGGTAGTCTCATGAGATCCACGCTCTGAGTGATCTAGTGATCACAGGTGAATACTCGAAGGGAAAGAAGTCGTGAGTCTATTACTATTACATAGCGAATCACTTTGTTATTATTCATGAAATTAACTAATTTCACGGTCTAGATATCACCGCTATGACCACACAGGCAAACATAATTTAACCAGATAGGTAGTACATATATTCATTCACAAGCAATTAAAAATAATATGTAAAAACTATGAATACCTAAGGGAAGCAGTTGGGTTACCTGAGAACCGTCACAAATGGTATATAGGGTTCCAGACGGAAGCGTGCCCAAGATACTGCCTGCATTGCCACGCTGAATAGCTAAGCTAATTCGCTGGTCTAAATAAGAGTGTCAGTTGTCCGTTGTCCCTTGTCAGGGGTCCCCAAAAAAGCCCCGCAAGATGTTTTCAACCCCGGTGGGAACCAGCTCCCCTCAGGCCTAAGGTTTTGACCAAAATATCAGTCACAGCCAAGACCACTGAGTTACTCGCGCAGATGTAAAAGCTCTTCAGAAGGTCTTGTTGTGATTGGTTTTCTGCATCAAGATAACCGCCTGGTCTTGTGGTTCAACCCACCTATTTCAGATCCAAAGGTCCCGGGTTCGTTCCCCAGGGGGTGTAAAATATTGTGCTTGGTTTTGTTGGTAGTAGGACTTTATTTAAGTCCGCCTGGTTAGCTACTACCATTCTACCTAATTCTGTCGCCATAATAACAATTCTTAAATTGTTACGTTCCGGCATCTAGAGGTAAGATAGCCAGTTCCTCAGTTTGTGGAGGATTCCAGGTGAAGTGTGCCTCCACCTTAGGCCTTATCTTAACTTGAAATTAGGTGACATGAAAGCCAAGTGCCTCCTCAAGTAGTACAAAAATAATAAGTATCAACAAACTACCGTCACAAATGGTATGTTGGTGACTGAACTGTGAATTATCTTTTCCAGACGGAAGCATGCCTAAGATACTGGCTGCATTGCCCACGCTGAAAAGCTATACTAATTCGTTAGTCTTGATATGAAGCCTATCCTTTGTGTCAGGTGTTGCCTCAATTAAAAGTCCCGCAAAATTTATGAAAATCCACGGACTCACTTTCAACCACTTGACCCCAATAGGTCAGAACCAAGTCCACGAAGAGTTAATCGTGCAGATGCTAGAGCTCTTCGTGAGGTCCAGTTATAACTGGTTTCCTGCACCTCCAACACGAAGTCTTGAAAACTCCCAGAACACAGTTATAACGTCAGTTTTGATGAGAAGAACCGAAGAACTGTTTGAGACTCCTTAATGCCTTCGTATGAAAGAAGTTACAAAGGCTTTAATATTCAGACCGTGCAATACTTTTGTCGAGTGTCGCTGGCTGAAGGGCCGGCCGTAAAGACTTTCTGTTCAAGATACTTTTTTATCCAATTGTCACGGGCAACAATAGAGGTGGAAAACGTACGAAATATGGGTCTACTTAGCACTTGGGGATCGCTTTTCAACGGTAATTCACGGTGGAGAAGTTTATTTACGGAAAGATAAAATGCAAAACAATTTCGGCCATAAGGCCTTCTATTCGAACAACGAATGATGTAGTTAAACTTTTTTTCACAGTCTCACGACTTTTTCAGGATTTACTTCTGATCACTACTCAGAGCGTGGATCTTACGAGAATTACCCACTGGGAGGTAGTAAGAAACACGTTTGAACTTTCGTTCGGCACATGCCCACGGTTTGCAAGTAGCTTGTAATATAATATATTACATAACATTCAAAACAGTTTCACTTGCACATAACATAAAAATCCGCCGAACGCCGAAAATACATGTTTTCCATACAAACTTGGATCTCTCCTACCTAACCCACAGAAAAACGAAGTGTATTTTTACATCACTGACCATACATTTTAACTAGTGCAAGATTTATATTTCTTGGCTTCGGTGCAGCCCTAGCTATAAATCCCTAGCAGAGGATGTACTAAATATCAACTGGTGGTAACACTAGAGTAAAAGTGCTCTTTTTCTTATCGTACGACGAGAAAGCGCTTCGCCTCACCTGGTTTCAAGTCATGATAAGGCTGAAGGTGGAAGCGTAATTCATCCGAAATCCTCAACTGTCTGAGGAACTGGCTCATTCTTATGAACACCGCGAGAATTTTCTATCGCGTGATCGCGTTGAGGTAAAAAGCGCTTAGAATTTACTTATTCCACTGAAGCAAAATCACTATAATAATTTCCTAATTTCTCAACTGCACGTAAAAAGCATGAGGTTGGACCCGTACATATAATAAACATTTTCCAAGATTTTTTTTATTGTAGATTCTCTTTTGTTTTTTGATTGTAGTTTCTCAGTTTGTTGAGGATTCCGGGTGAAATGCGCCGAAATATTCAGCTTTATCTTAACTTGTAACCAGGTAAGATGAAGGCCAAGCGCTTCCACGTCGTACAAAAAAATAAGACATGGAACATGGAAGTGCTTGGCCTTCATCTTACCTGATTTTCAAATAATGATAAGGCTGTAGTTGAAAATGCACTTCACCCGGAATCCTCAACAGTCCAAGGAACTGGCTATATGGATTTATAGTACTTACTATCAATCGTTAGATTCAATATATTTTTCTTAAACATTTTGCATAGTAAGAATTCAATGACTTCGGATATCTTATCGTAATATCAATTTTTTTATTGTACGACAGGGATGTGCTAATCCTTCATCTTACCTTTACTTTAAAAAAAATAATGTAACATTCTGTCTGACAAATGAATGTCTTAAATTTCAAAATAATATTAAAATTATCTGTATTATAATCGTGAGAGTTCATATTTACTATTTATTCGTCGACTAGGAGCCACGCAAGCTTGCGGTAATGTTTCCCATGAGTTTCAATAAGAACTTTTTACGGGCCAAGTTCGGGACAAATCCCCGTTACCTGACTCAAGTTTCCGATTAAAGTCCTGGAATTCTCAAGTTTCATTTTATTGGCACACGAGGACCTTGGGACATGAAATGCACCTACACAAAAAGTATTTTTCAAAAGAGTATTTCGTTGCTAAATCTTAGTGTAGGTATTTAATCATAGTCATAGACATTTTTTGCAATAATTGTGTTGACGTACATATTAAATATTAAATATCTTATGATTAAAAAATGACTTATGATTAAAAAGGGATATATAATAACCCTTATAGGGCAAAGCAATAGAGTGATAGCGGACCGACGCGTATTATCACTAAAGAAGTCGTTCATATTAAAATAGCATTTCTCAATAAGTAGGTATTTCAATTTATTTTCGAAGGTAGTATTATTATGTTCATATTTTATCTGTTCAGGTAATTTATTAAATAATCTTGGTGTAGCTAGCTAGCTGACTGTCTGACTGACTCTCAACACAAACAGAGTTACTAGAGATTTGAAATTATCATGGTAGCTCACTTGTGTAGTGCAAGAGATACACTAACAAAGGATTATGTGAAACTCTCACGGGTTGATGGGAACTCAGTCCCGGGTTCCACTAGTAACTAATATTACTGCTATTTTTGTTATGGTCAGATTTAATTTTTTTTTTATTTATTTTATATTTTATTTAGGTTTACCAACGGTTGCTACAACATTGCATGCTTATTTTAAACTTAATTAATATTTATAGCTATATATTTATATTTATGCAAACACAGCATGCAAAATTAGGAGCACACAACTTAAATTAGATAAAACTAAGTAGACCAGTAAGAAGAGAAGAGCTTAATTTTAGCGCTTTTATAAAGGTAAAAAAAATAAAGTTAAAGAAAAATAGGAGAAACCAACAGGGGCCATGTATAATTGCTGGAAAGGGTGAACTTAACTAAGTATCTATAAAATGTTATCTAAATTCTCAGACAAGAATTTACGAAATTCTTGGATTTTAATTGAAAAAATATCAACATATACATACAGTGAATATTGATAGCTTGCTTATCCTTGGGATGGGTGAGTAGTTTTAACAATTGATATAAGAAAACAATGTATATTTGTGATCTTTTATTTTCAAGGGTATGGATTTTAAAAAACTCAAGCCGATCCGAGTTTGATCGCAAAGTTTTGGCCTTTCTGGCCGCATAGGCTAAGTGCCACAAGAACCTTTATTGAATGCGTACTATTTTTAATCTGTGTGTAGCATAATGAGGCCGCCATTCTACAGAGCAATACTCAAGGATGCTTCGTACGAGAGTATTGTAACGCTAGATTATGGTGTGAGGTTTTTTAAATATTTTGCTATACAGATTGCTAAACTGCATAGCATTTCTTTCGCTACATGTATTAAATAACAGAACATTAATTTCACACAGCGCTATCTAGTCTTTATGTAATCTTCCTTTGTACATGGTTTGTTTAATTGTACATATTTCAAAATAAAATCTGAAAACATAAAAAAAATAGTAATAAATCCGCCAAATCTCTCTGAAAAAATCAAATCAACACGTGTTTCGCCTCTACACGAGGCATCCTCAGGAAATCGTCTTGCTGCTAACTGACTAGCCCTCTGTGGACGTGTTGCCGCTCCGAGCTCTGCGCTGCAAGTCAGACTTGTAAGTCATTATTTTGAAATATGGATCTCCGCAAAATAACGCCTGAATCAATTAGCTAATTGTAAGTATGATTTTAAATGTTTGTGAATAAATTACTTATATACGTAAAAGACTAACATCAATCATCAATTCAATCTGCCTTCTACGCTGTAGGTTGTGGGTTCGATTCCCACCCAGAACAAACATTCGTGAATATAAATATTTGTTCTGTGTTTGGGTGTTGTATTGTATGTTAATTATGTATTTAAAAAAAAGTATTTGAGTATTCTATCCGTAATTTAGGTCCCATATTACAAGCTATGCTTAGTTTGGGGCTAGATGGCGCTCTGTGAAATAAATGTCCTGTAAGTAATATTTATTATTATTTATTTATTATGTGTAACATCGCTCCAGTGTTAACTAATCCTTGCCCACATACTTCAGCTTTAAGCCATGACCTTAAAGCTGAAGAAACTTACTTAATTCGTTTTCGTAGTTTTTTATTTGATCACTATTTATATTCTTTCTTTTAAACGTATCGAAACTCTCAAAAATTTTTGTTTAATAAAACTTGTGTTCAATAAAAAGTTATTTAAACAGTACTTATATTTTATCTCATCTTTATTTCGTCCTCAATCTTCACTCTTAATCAGTTATTTAGCTTATAGGTTTTTGGTTACGGTCTTCTTTGAGTCCGTTGTGTGAGCAGACCTGGTGACCTGTAATACAGGTTTTTTACGAAAACCTATCTCAGGCACCAGTCCCTCACTAAACAGGTTCAATGTCACCTGAGCCTATTTTATACAAGTTATTACTATTAAGGATCTGTTTGTGTGAGAGACAATAAATAAAGTATTATTATTATTATTTAATCTATAAACTCCATAGCATTTCGTAAAATAGATGGCGTAATATTGCGTCACAGTAATATTTACATGTAATATTTTTAAAAGTACCGTACAAAATACTACCATCAAAGGAGTTCTGCGGGGTCGGTGGAGTCAACAGTAGCAGTCCGGAATCGATGCCGGAAGCTCACCGGAAGGCACTTACCGGAAGTGGTGTCTGCCAATGTCGTTTTTTGATTGACGGCCGGAGTGGATAATTACTTTAAATAATGGATTTCAATGCATATTACATTTTAGGGTGGTAACAAACGGGATGTATTTTAATGAACATTAAAAAATCCTTGTTGAAACAATATTATTATTATTCATCATTCAAACGACTGTATTGTTAAGATTATTCTACAACATTGAAAGTTCAGTTAGTTTCAGAATTTGAGAGTAAATTTTTATTCAAATAATACGTCAAATTAAACTAACTATATAAAAGGGAAGCAGTAGAAGGACCGCTACACACGGTTTGTCGTAAGTAAATGATTTCCCTGAACTAAAATATCCCGTTCAAGAGGTCTATAATTTTCAATTGTTCTTAGCCAGTTTCACATTAAAAATATATATTTTTCTAATGATTTAAATTATTCATTTTTGGACATACGGGAATTTCCACGAACCTTATTATTGATGTAAAACACCAACGTTTCGTCCTTAACCGAAGGAGTGGATCAGGGTGAGTGGAAATTCCCGTATGTCCAAAAATGAATTCGTTGATCACGATAGTTATTTTAATAAGATTTAAATTATTTTATAAAAACTACGATTTGTCATGGTTTTAACGGCAAGATATTCTCATTTTAAAGGTACATTAGTGTTATTTATCATCGAAGACTTTATTTTTGTACGATATATAAATGTTTATAGAATTGCGTAATATTAAAAAGGGCTAGGTCTTTACATTTCAAAACTTTTTCAACAGCCTCTTATTGTCCAATGCTAGTAAAGAGCCTCCTCTTCAATTATAGTGTTGCCATAATCACCACCAAGTGGATTAGCGATCGTAGTACAGGTGTTACAAAAAAGTATACACGGCAAATAAAATTTAGGTAGTATTATGATAAGTATGAATGTATAATTAATTTCTTACCGTTCAGTAGTTTTGATACAGTTTGTGATATTCATGCTCAAACTAAACCAACCGCGATTCCTGACTATGTTTAGATGTTTCATTTTAACAAAACTATACCATCCAAGCATTTCGTCTATCTCCCCCTATCCCGTAATTTGACGTACAAATTACTCTTGAATTGTTTCCCTGTATCTAAATTGAGACTCACATTACAGAGCTATGAGCGCTGCTAGTGGCAACGCAATCCCCTGAATCGAAAATTGCGCAAGATCCGGTTCAAAGACTTGAGGGTAATTTATGATGCCTTGCTTAATAATAATTAACCTCTGAACTCATTAGGAGGTATCTAATAGCAAATGTTTTTTACTGGGTAATATTGACAGTTCAATGTTAAAGTTCACAAAAGTTGAGATCCCTTGTAGAACCGATATAACTCTGTAAATTAATCTGAATCTGATTGAAATATTCAAATGTGGTGTCCACATTTTAAACGCACACGTACATACGTCGACATTGTGCTTATTGTAAAACCAAAAGGGCAATACAAATAAAATAGCAGTAGTAAGCAGTTCACCAGTAGCTGTAAAAGCTACGTTGTAGCCCTGCAACTGGGTGGTTTCGACCCACCAAGACTAATTTACAACATTAATAAGGCGTGAAGAAATCGTCGCAAGCCGCACACGTGGCGGATACTGAATGCAGTGTATTTAAAGCTGGGATAGTCTTTTTGCATATTTCGCGGAAATGACGAATGGAGAGTTTTTATGGCGTTTTGAGTGTCAGGTGGCAGCTTTGTTGCTCGGCTTCCGAAACAAAAAAGCTATACTTATTTACCTAAAAAGTTTTGAACAGATCTTATAGGTATTTTCAAAAATTCGGAAAGCCTTATCGGATCGAATTCGGAAGATTCCGATGGAGATTCCGAGAACACTATTCTCAACTCATTAAAATATGATGCTTCCCACAGTAGACATTTCATAAATGGTGTGAAAATAGCGTTGACATCTATCGGTTTCATTGGCGCATGCGACAAAAAAGTGACTTTTCTTATCCGAAAACTATCCGTGTATTTGAAAATCGCTATGCTGGTTGCTGGTATTGTTTTTTTTATATATTATGGGTTTGCTTTTGACCTCGGCTTACTTTAGGCCAGAGAGATGAGGTCTACCATGGAGCTTACTCAGAAGGCACTGGCTTTCCGCGCACCGATGGACCACGGAAATCTAATTGGTGACGTACTTCAGTAGGAGGATGGACGCTAACTAGGTGGTCTTTTACAGGTACTACCAGTGATATCCAAATTCTTCGTAGAAAGTGAAACTGGATCGGCCACACTCTTCGCAGGGACTCCGAACATATACCCAGACAAAAAACATAGGCCCAAAGAAACCTGGAGACGCTCGACGCTGGCAGAAGTCAAAGACATTTGACCTGGAGCGAAATCAAACGCGAAGCTCAAGACAGAACGGAATGTTGGTCTACTGTAGTTGCTCTCTACCCCACCTATAAAGGTCTTAGGACATCAAGTCAAAGTAAGTCACTACCAGCGTTGATGCCTGCCAAAAATCAGCGATTCCGTAGCTTGGGGTCGACCGTTAGGATTTAGATCACATCTGCTCTAAACCTACATCCAATATTAAATCGTCTAGTGCTTTTTCTAAATTTGTTTGGCTTACTACGAGTGTATATATAGGTATACATGTAAACCAAAATTGAAAGGAAGTTTTCATTCCCTAATGCATTCTACAAAACCATCGAAAAATAATCTAAAAGAGCCCTCCCTTATAAACCGTACACGGATGACCACGGCCGCAAAATCGCCCAGACTGGATTCCAGACACATAAAAAAATATATCGACGGGCAATTTAAAGTGATCTAAAGTTTACAGCTGTTTCAACGGCGCGTAGCTCGAGGGTTGGCAAGCAGAATGGAGTGGGTGGACGCGTTTCCAGGCGATTTGGGAAACAACAGGGGCCCTATTCTGCGATCATACCATTGTCATAGTGAAGCGATTGGTTTAGTAGAATCGGGACCCGTTGGAACCATCACCTGCGAACCTTCAAAACCTGAATTTACTTATTTACGCTATTCGTGGATTATAAAAATGTGAATGTTTTATTAGAGGTATGTATACTTCCATTTTTTTCAACCTGGAAGTCTCGGAAAATGGAGTGTGACAGATAAACAGACAGACAGACACGCAAGTGATTTTTATAAAAGGTTCTGTTTGCCAACGGAGGTACGAAACCCTAACGAACAAGCACATATTTTTGATTGTTCAGTATCAACGCACGACGAAATTATTTCAGAAAATTCAAACAAAAAATATGTTAAAACTCTGCTCTTTATAGACAAAAAATACCTTGCTACCAAATGTAACTGACATCGGTTACATTATTTATGAAAAGGTTTATATACGTAAGATAAAAATGTTTCATCCGACTGCCCCGTATGAAAACAAAACTGCTCTCTGTTGCATAAAGCAGTCTACTGAAAATTTAAAGGATAGACTTGTTTATTAGGTAATGCCTACAATGCAAGCCCGTAACTTGGTGTTTAGATATTTATGGCTCAATTGCACAACTCTTGTTTCAGGATGGAGATTGATTTTTGAATCATACACCAGCTCCGTCTATGAAGCACTTTCAAAGATTAGGTACAAATTGGGTAGCATTTGATGTATCGCAATAATAAGCTATAATAAACTACGTTCACACTCATAGAGGAGTAAGGGTATCCATAATGACACTTAATACGAGTGTGAATGGTATAACGATTTTAAGGGCACACAGTGGACCAACGACACTGTAAGGTAGTCGGTAGTTGATAGATATTGTTTATTGTTTGTAGAACTAGGCAAATAAATGATCTTAAAATTATCTTAGAAGCAGCTCAAAGCATTTGGGAAAGACCTGTGTCCGTTTACGGGTTTCACACGATTTTAATCTTTCACTAACAGATCTAATAATTTATTACCAACTTTATGAATATCTATCTATCAACTCCCCAGTAGTAAGGCATTCGTGCTGAGTCGATGCCTTTTTTGCTGTTGTGATACTATTTATTATATTATATTACCGACCTACCTAATTATGTAATTTTTTATTTCTTTGTGTTGCTTTATAGGTATTGGTAATTTGAACCATTTTTTATGTGTATATTTCGTACGTTTTTTTTTATATAGAATGCCCTATTAGTCAATAAATTTAATATTACTTAACATCAGCTTTCTGCCAGTGAAAATTTGGTCAAAATCGATCCAGTCGTTTCGGAGTGGGTATACATATATAACATACATACACACATCAACTATAAGACATTAGAAGCTAGCTCTTTACCTTGAGGATCGTCTGGACTTCTTCGATGGACCGAGCTATCCTAAATATTGGACGGAACACAATTAACTGCTTGGCGCTGGACTGTGGCAGCAGGGTGCCGGAGTCCGTTACTCTATTCTTATTCTATTATTCGTACGCCAAAAAACTACCTAAATTTTGTATCTAATCAGTCATTTTAAATCCAAGATCTTTATTCTTTAAAGCCGAAGGTGGAGGCGCACTTCACCCGGAATCTTCAACAAACTGAGGAACTGGCTATTTTACCTCTCAATGCCGGAACACAACAATTTTAGAATTGTTATTATGGCGACAGAATTAGGTAAGATGGTGGTAGCTATCCAGTTAGACTTAAACAAAGTCCTACCACCAACCAAACTGAGCCCAATATTGTACTCCTCCTGGGCATCAAACCCGGGACCTCTGGATCTGAAATCGGTGGGTTGAACCACTAGACCACAGAGGCGGTTAAATCTGATGTTCATAACACGTTTATGAGCATCGGAACCAGCATTACTCCTCATCACTTCCATGAATTATTCCTCTTATGTCCTCTTATATCAATGTAATTAACCTTTATCAAACAAAACCTTTCAAAGGACATGTTTATCCCAAACAACTGAGAATCCCTTTGAAGATCCTTTTGAAATTAAAACGAAAAAAAATCGATACAATAATACATCATTGTTGAGAGAATTGCTTCGAAGCTCATTCAATTATTACGGGTGTTTATTTTCTTTCGGGGAAGACAAGCGCCCCCTCACCCCCTCTTTGAGGATAGTGACCCTCTATGTGTTTAATCCCTACTTCATACAATTATAGCCGTAGCTCTAATATTTTCTACCAATATTGAGCATAGCTGTTTGTTTTGAAGCTTCCGTAACCCATATTGATACTCAGATATAGAACAGTCTTTAGATCTCGGAGAAGTGTGCTCCTTACCGGGTAAAGTGGTTTCAGAATAACTATTGTTAATAAGCAATTGGAAGTCATTAATTGTGTTTTTTTTTAAATATTCACTCAACAAGAGATAACAGCCAAAAAGTCATACCAACAGCATATAACTATAACTTATGGCGGAGTACTTTTGTAGGTTTTTTGTTTTTTTTTGCATCCAGAAACGCCTTGCTTTTTATACATTTCACTTTTTTAATTTTTAATCCCGTTCCAGCCGTAGATGTTAATCGTTCTACTTTTTGAGCTATTAAGAGCGATATTTTTTTTACTACTATGGATGGACAAAAGCGTCCATTTTTTTACATAACACCAATTCTGCGATCACCAATCTGACCACCAGGCGTGGTGATTATTATGTGGCTTAAGCAAGCATGTTCCCACGTCCTTCAGTTGACTTTTTGGGTTTTAATGATGAAATTTATTGATGTTGGTAAAAATAGTTTACAGAGCTATTTCCACTTACATATTCTGTGCCCTGGTCCCATTTTACCTTCATCAACGCAGATCGGATGAGCGGAATAAAACGAATATCGCACATTCGGTCTCAAATTAGCGCTTCTATTTATAAATCAATCGGCGGCTCCCATTTCCAATTGCAGCGGATACGGCCAATATCAATATAATCAATCTAGTATTCATTTGGCAAGCGGCAGGTATTCCCATTACAGTAAAACGTCAACGAATACCGAGTAAAACTAGGTACCTAGGCTTACGTGTATGATGCGCGATGCTCGAAGCTTTAAAATCAACCGCATTTGTGCCCATACAATGCGTCTGGCTGATGATTTTGAAATAAAGTATTCTCACAGGATGCTTCATTATAGTTTTGATTTATTCTTAAATACCTTATGCCCGCAGCTTCATGATAATAAGTAGCCTGGCCTAGTGTGTCTATCACACTTTATTTATTATTATGTGTTTCTTTTCTTTAAAAAAAACTTTTATAATGTTGTGAGTGAATCGAAACAATGAATAGCATTTTCAATAGAAACTTTACTTACCCCATTGTCACGAAACAGCTATAGACATACAAATTCGTCGTAGAAAGTGGAACTGAATCAGCCACACTCTTTGAAGGGACTCGGAGTCCCTTCAAAGTTCTCTTCTGTACA
This sequence comes from Venusia cambrica, assembly GCA_951394065.1. Taxonomy (NCBI): domain Eukaryota; kingdom Metazoa; phylum Arthropoda; class Insecta; order Lepidoptera; family Geometridae; genus Venusia; species Venusia cambrica. Next base: position 2,225,824 of record OX596056.1, read on the forward strand.
TCCCCAGACAAGATTTGGACAACCAAATCATGTCTGGGGATGTCATCGAGGCAACCAAAGTGGCCGGCCCAAACAGACCTGGAGACGCTCGACTCTGTCAGAAGTCAAAGACATTGGGGAGACCTGTAGCGAATGGCGGTCTACTATGGTCGCACTCTGCACCACCTAGGGGTCTTAGTGTCCCCGTAATGGTTGATTACAACACAAGTACTAACGGGGTCACGTGGTAACAACCGTTCACACATAGGTACACACACACAAATTTTCGCATTTATAATATTAGTAGGATAGGAAGTAGGGTATCTATCTATCTATCATCTTAAGTACCTAATACCTTTACCTTAATGCTAACTTACATAAGGCTATAACATATATAATAGTAACAAAAACAGTCACACATAAAAAGCAATCAGACTACATTTTCATCAAAATTAGTTTAGTAGTTAAGAAGAAACGTGGTTACAACTATTAACGCATGCACAAATACAAACTTTCTCATTTTTAATTTTCACATGATAGAAATTAGGAGTATCTGATACCTATACTTGAATGCTAACTTGCATAGCCTCATAGTCATCAAAAACATTCATATTACTACTCGTATAGGATAATATTGTATTGTAACTGAACCCACGAACTTTGTAGGTATACCGCCTAAGATTCAATAACATTTGAAAGGATTTTTTTTATTTTAGCGGTGTTTTAGTATGTTTTTTTTTATATTGATGGAATGACATGAAAAAAAATCATTCGGCGTTCCAATTGCACAAACTAAATTAATTTTGACAGATATAAGCCGTTCATAGGCATGTTTGCACCCTGTATACTATCTGCGTGAAACATTGAACTCTATTGAAATATCATCATTGAACACTCAACAAAACCTGGCCTTTGTCAATAAACATCAGGAAACATTATACATAAACATTCGAAAATGTTAAATTTAAACACTTTTATTTTGCTCCTTCTTTTTATAAGGCCTAAGTCAGCGTCCACGTATTAAATCTTTAGCTGGTTTAGCTAAGTTGAATGTATTTTTTTTAAATTGCATTTTCCTAAATGCTTTATTATAATTTGTTTCACATACCTGTTACATTACGGTTAATGGCCTTGGCATAAACTTGGTGTAATATAAGTTTACTTCAAAGTGGCATTCTGCTTGAAGCACCCAATGTTCTTGTCCAATTTCATTATGAACTGACTGAGCGCAGAACGTTTGAATTACCCTTGGTACTAGGGTCATACCTGGCAAACCAGCTAAATGAAATTTTTGCACGTTTTGCCCTTGTTAGTTGCAACATTTATGAAGATTCTCTCTGTTAGCTTTGAATAAAGAAAGAATACTTAATATTAGTAAAGTTAATTGACTAATAATAATGTCGGTATTGAATTTTTCTTTGAATATTCAGCGAGTAAATTACACACCATTTGTGTAGGCAAGAATATGTACAATTAAACTAACTATTTACAAGGGAAGCAGTTGGGTTATCTGACGACCGTTAAAAACGGTCAATAGGTACCTAACTTGACTATTCCAAGAAAGAAATAAAAAAAGAAAGAAAGAACGAAATAAAGAAAGAAAAAAAGAAAGAAAGAAAGAAATAAAGAAAGATAGAAAGAAAGATATAAATTACTTTTTAGCTGTTTAGATTATTTTGAGCATATAATATTTGAAGTTTGGAGTATGGATTCACAGTTAGTAGATATCCATAGAAATGTATTCATGAAATACCGCTATCAATTTCCTTTTCCTAGCGAAATTAACCATTCTGGATCGTCAAACGCCTCTGTGAGTCTACTCCCAAAGGGCCCATTACACCAGCTACAAAAAATGCAGTAAAATTCTATGTATAGGTATGACTCACGGCGATATTTCCAATTTCACTACCATTGCACGGGCGAATTGAACGCGTCCACTAGATCGAAAAGGCTTGTTGAAATTTACATATGTTCCAAAATAGATAGATAGGTCCCTCGGTTGGTTAATTCCTGAGAGATCCAAAGCCCGTCAGCTCCTAGGTAAAACTACACGCGTGGAATGCTAAGGTAGCTAATTGATTCAGGTGTTATTTTACGGAAATCCATTGTTCAAATCGACATGTGTTTCGCCTCAACACGACGAATCCTCAGGAAATTTAGCAGCACGCCGGCAGAAGGCTCGTTAGCTTAGTTTCATACAAACTTTTTATATTTTATCATTTTATATATAATTAGTTTTATACCCTATTTTATCCCCTTGGGGTAGAATTAATCAAAATCCTTTCTTAGTGGATGCCTACGTCATAACATCGACCTGCATGCCAAATTTCAGCCCGATCCGTCCAGTGGTTTGGGCTGTGCGTTGGTAGATCACTATGTCAGTCAGTCAGCCACCTTTGAGTTATATATATTTAGAGATTTCATGCAACAATAATAAAGTAACGTCATATTATTATGCATAGTCAATCATATTAAATTTATTCCACGTTTTATATATATAACGAACCATTCATCATACACCTATAAATCCAAATGTAGTACACATTTGGATTTCTAGGTGTATAATGAATGGTTCGTTTAGGAATATCCCCACTTGGATAGAGGCAATCAAGTCCATGCAAACATGGACACCGTCCTCTTATTTACATTCATGTTTTAAAATCAACAAAACACGGTAATTGACTATTTAAAAATTCCGTCAAAAATTGTCGAGCTCTATTGTTTGCTCTTTCATTGATACCTGTTAAACGAACTGTGTGAGAGAATACGTTTCATTTATTTTTTACAGCTCGCTCAAGTTTTTACTTATTTTAATTTCTTACAAATGGTTCAATGGGATTAAAAAACAAAAAAAACTTATTTTTCTAGCCACTACGACGGGGAAGCGCTTAAACTTCATCTAACCTGATGTCAAGATTTGATAAGGCCGACGGTGGAAACGCATTTCACCCGCAATCCTCAACAGACTGAGGAACTGGCTATTTTACCTGAGAGTTTATTCTCAATGACAAATTTTACATTTCGTTTACATGCTAAAAAGCTTAAGGCTAAACAATTATAAGGCATTCATAAAAATAAGTGCTACGACAGGTAAAGACAATAAGTAGGTAATCACCATATTAGTAAGGTACTAAAGCTACAGTAAGAATAACTAGTAAATGTAAATTTCGTAAAAATGATATAACTGGTAGGTATGTCACGCAATTAAACATTAATAAATGCTGAACACAATTCATTTTTTTGTATGACGTCAGGCTTAGGTAAGATAGTGTTAGCTAGCCAGGTGGGTTTAAAACAAGCCCAACCACCAACCAAACCAAGCACAAATGTACCCCCGGAGATCGAACGATCCCAAACCACTAGACCACAGAGGCTTTAATTATTATTCGGGCGGTCATTTATTTCACTGCAGATGAGAGAAGAAGCAACCTGTTTGTCAATCACAAATCGTGAAATTGTTCACGTTAAAAACGCTTTTAAATGGACTCTAAACTTTTCTTTCAGTAAATTTTAAGTGGACATCAAGCATTTAAATTAATTTCTTAGTTCTAAAACTCTTTGCATTTTCTAACAGACAGTGCAGGATTAAGTTGTTCACTTATTTACGAAATGCTCGCCGCAACATTGCATTTTCTTGGTAAAAATACATTTGTAAGGCAGAGTTTACGTGAAAAACTGGGGATACAGAAACAATTATTTAAGTTAAGTTAAATTTTTTAATCACGTGTTTCACTAAAATAATTATAAAAAATAGATGATGAAGGCACATATTTGGGAATCACACTCCCTGATGATGGTTCCCTGGGAGAACTGAAACAAAGTTGGCGCCTTCATCAACTATCGCCTACCTACGCGATAGTTAATGAAGGCGCCCACATTGTTTCAGCTATCCCATTTCGCAGTCGTACAATAAAACGAATACGAGAGTAAAAATATATAATAATACATACTCACGGAAGTTTTGAAAATGTTCTTAGGATATTCAATAAAATAGGTAACAGGTAGATTAATTATTCAATTCTTGTCTGCGATGTTTTGCTAGTCTTCAAACCGTAGTACCGTACTACGTACAACTCTGATCCTAAAACATCTTGAACAGATGAAAAACAACATCTTATACGACGTTGCAAAAGACTATAAACATTTAGTTAAATTGTATTTTATCATTTAGTTAATATCCTTCTATTTGGATATCGGTTATTAAATCCACAAGACTCACCTTCAACGTCATTATCGCGATAAAGAACGTTCTATAAAACCAAGCTTTGGAGCAAGTAACCTTTTTCCCGGTTTCGGTCTTAAATTCAGCATAGAACCGAATAATCTCGACTACAGACTGCTAGAGCGTCTGCACATTCAAGGGCGTCTGAAAATGGGATCGAAGATTGGCTCTGACTATCAGAACTTCTGCAAAGAATTTGTTTTATATCTTTAAACCTGAATAAAAATGGGAGTGTTTTTTTGAGGTCAAGAAGTGGTGAACTCTTATTTAAGCTTGTGAGAAGAATTTTAAATAATACCAGATAGGTATAAATATATTACAGGACATTAATTTTACAAAACGCAATCTCGCCCCAAACTAAGCATAGCTTGTAATATGTCGACTAGATTACGGATAGAATACTTAAATACTTTTGTAAATACAAACGTACTATATGATACACACGTACTAAACGTACTATATGAACAAACATCTATATTGATCACACAAATGTTTGTCCAGGGTGAAGGTCCAGAAGGCAGAGTTACTACCAACTGAGCTATGAGGCGTGTTAGATTATATAAATAATGTATGTTTTTTCTCTTTCTTATACTGACGCTCTACTACTGGAGGTAAGCTGAAATATTTAAAATCAAGTCATGTGACCAAGGCTGATTCTTATTTATACCAGCGAACTGCTATGATAATTATGAAAAAAATATGCTATGCGTGGCAAACTAGCACCTATGATATAAGAGTTCGGTTTTTGAAATTAAAGTTTGTAAATATTTTTTTTACTCGAATTACTTTCATCGCAGTACCATAACATTCGCGGACAAACTGATGTATATGTAGTTCTTTGATTATTCTCCTGCTTGTACCTATATCACTGTGGTATCACGGTGGTACTATACCTCCTCTCTAATCATCATCATCTTTTTCTCCTTTTCCCGCTCAAGGCAATGTCGGCTCAACATATTTTATAGCGGACTGTGACATTTGCCATTAAATATCGGTATTGGTTAAAAGAGTTTATTTATCATAAAAAAACTTATAATTAGTTATCTTAATATGAGATATAAAGTAGTTAACATCTTATTGGCTAGTCATTAGTTCAATTTACATTGTATATGTTCAAAGTCAGTGCAAATAGATTTTACTTTAATAGGTAGGACTACCTGTTAATATAATAAATACAATTGTAAATATTATGTTGATATAAGAAACGGTTTCTACAGAACTAATTTAAGGATCAAATCCTTGAACCCTGAGCTCACAGTGTACATACCAGTTCAGCTGTATCGCTAATGAGCAAACACTAATTTACTTTTAAGTCTCCATTATGCGGCGCCGGCAAGGCTTATCTCGTCGCCTGTTTTTCCTCAGATTTTTGCCTCGCCGAATAAAAGTGTAGTAGAATCTGTAATATGTTGAAAAAGTTAAAAATTCGTACGCGAGCGTTGTTTTGCTCTACCCTCGACATTAACAGACCTCACAGATTAGTTGGTAGTAGCTCTGCCTTTGCGCTGTAAGTCGTGGGTTCGATTCCCATCCATGCCAAACATCTGCTTGATCAATATACCATGTTTGTTATGTTTATATATATATATATATATATATATATTATTTTTTTTTACGAAAAGTCGGCTCTTGATCACGAAACTTACACAGGCAAGAATGAGATCTACGATGGAGCGAGCCTATCCAGAAAGTGCCTTTTAACTCTCTTCTGAGTCATAACACAGCGTTATGTAATTCTCTGTAACCCAATTCGCATATCAGCTTTGCTTAGGCCTAGTTGATGATGTGTAACATGTCCAATAATTTTAAAAAATGTACAATCAAACTAACTATGTACAAAGGGATCAGTCAAATTACCTAAGGACCGTTACAAACAGCCTATAGTTAACTCAACTGTTCCAGACCAGTACCAGATGGAAGCGTGGCCAAGACACTGTGGCTGCATTGCCACGCTGAATAGCTATGCTAATTCGCTGGCCTAAATAAGAGCTAGCCCTTGGGTCACGTGTCGCCTCAATCAAATTACCCGCAATAATTGATTTATATTTATATATTTAAAGGTATATGGTGTGTCTAGATTTTGTATTCGGAATCATAAGGCTTGGAAACACATTTTGATACAAATTAATTAATAGATTCGCTTTCATACATCTTATTGCTTAGGTCTTCGCTGCCGTTGAATAATATATATTTCTGAATAAAATTGCTGTACAAGGATGTTATGAGAAACAGATTTATTTTTAAAACATTTTTCCCGACCATCATCTTTAATTTTAATTTTATTGAAAAAAAAAAGGATTAATTGAATCCGTAAAAGCAGTCGAAGATAAGTTTTTACCGATTAGGTCCAAAGACGAGAGTAAGATGTGACTAACCCGATTTGTTCTTTCGAATGCTTTAGTTTAGCATGTATTAAGGCTTGATCATACTCTGTGCCGTATCTTCGAGAGCCAGGTAGTAATTAACCACGCTTCAATTTATTGCGGGAAATTATCTTTGTTGACCCACGCGCCTCCTTCACCGAGGTGCTTAATTTTTAGGATTTCGTATCCTGCTCGTTAAACCCTATCAGTAAGCCCTTTGATTTAATGCTAAGAACCTGCCCTAGTTCTGATTGTGCAAGGTCTAGGATCGTGAAGAACTAGCACGAGGTTTAGCTAGTTCTTCTCACTCCCAGTTCCGAAATGTAATCTCTAGTAGGACGGGTGACAAGAAAATAGTCTGTAATAATTACAAGTTTTGAGTTCAGGTTTGAGTGTGTATAATTTTTGATATGCCATTTTTTTAGTAGTTTAGCTTATTAGTTAGTACAGTTTAATTTGTATATTTATTCACATAGCTTATATAACGACATTTTTTTGAGACGATAGAAAGCGCGTTTTCATTTCACCTGCAGGCCGTTTACGTAACTCTGTTTCATTTGTGTTTCAACCGGTTTAAATCGGAAAAGCAGGCATTTTAATTGAAACTGATTGAAACCCCAATGAAAGAGAGTTAGGCCAGCTGATGTCAAGTTATGATAGGGCCAAAGGTGGAAATGAGCTTCACATGGAATCTTCAACAGACTGAACTATGGCTATACTATCTCTAAATGCCGGAACACCAAACTTCGTTGGAACCGTTGTTATGACGACAGACTCAGGTAAGATGGCGATTACTTAGCCAGGTTGTACCCTCCCTGGGAATCAAACTCGTGTTTCGTTCACGTCGAGTCTGATACTGTGGGCGAACCACTCAACCAAAGCTTAGAGACTAATGTATTCATGAATGATTGAGTGAATGAATGAAAATACTTTAACGCACACCTTTAAAATAAAACTGAATAGCTTAAAATGTATATACAATGGGGTGTTATCGCTAAGAAGCGATTTCTTCCAGACAACCTTTGAATGGAGAGGATTTCATGGCTAAAGAGGTGGTTGGTGGTGCACATTTTAATTAGGGGTCTAGCTTAATTGACTATACATAATACATTATAAGACTTATGTTGTATATTTGTATTATAGCATTACTTAGTAATGCTATCATACAAATATACACACCACTCCTACATACAATACTCATATTATACAAATACAATACACAAATATAAATATATACATTTACTTATATGGATGATAAATTTATTAAATGTTCTAAAAGTACCACACCAAAATTACAGACCAATATTTATCACAAGTAAAATAAACGGATTTGCCAGAAAAATACTTCATGTACATGATGAAACTCATTGAAAACTATTCAATACATCAATTAGAAAATAAAACGCACCTTCAACAATTAATGTAAGCATTATATTTCATACGTACACAAGTAAAAAAAAATACTAACGACACTTCTAGACAAACTTTGCTTTTGCTTTGCTAGTATAGGTATACGTTCACAAGAACTATATAAATGCACATAAGCACAGCTTATTATCATCCCCATAAAGTCGATATCCAACTTATGAGAGAACTAAGCGCTTTCAAGAAGCGCTTTCAAGAATATTTTATAATGGACTTGGAATAAGCTCCCAGCGTCTGTGTTAGTTTTAGCTACCACCATCTTACCTAATTCTGTCGCCATAGCAACAATTCTTATTAATTGTTGTGTCCCGGCATTCAGAGGTAAGATAGCTAGTTCTTCAGTTGGTTGAGGATTCCGGGTGAAGTGTGCTTCCACCTTTGACCTTATCATAACTTGACAAATCAGGTGAGATGAAGGTCAAGCACTTCCCCGTTGCACGATAAAAAATGACCCATTTTAAATAGATGTACCTATATACCTATATACCTATCCATCTTGCAAGATATCTACTTGGTAACTTCAGAAATCCAGGTACATCCGTCGAACTCACACTTGGCTTAATTATTCTCATCACTTTGTAAGCATTTTTCATACACCCGCCCTCATCGTTAATTAGGTGGGTGTTTACAAGGAAATTGCTTTTTGTAGTAGTAGGTAATCGACAGTCTTGTGATACCTTAGGGGTGGGAAAAAAATCATTTCCTTTCAATTAATTCACGTATTATTATAAAAAAAAACATAATTCCAACATCTAATCAATCTTTCAGTACTGAATAAAATCAACAAATAATTAGTTTCGACATCATTTTATATAATATTACTTAGGCCAGCGAATTAGCATAGCTATTCGGCGTGGCAATGCATCTAGTGTCTTGGGCACGCTTCCACCTGGGACTGGTCTGGAACAGTTAAGTAAGTAGTAAGCGCTTTGGAATAAAAACAAACCGAGAGCATGTACTGAACGTAGCTTTGGACGTGCCTCTGACTACTCTCTAGTAGGTGATCCTATTAAGATCCACGCTCTGAGTGGTGAGGTGTATCCTCTATGGAAAAAAGTCATGAGTCTATGTTTCTATTTCGTTAACGGTCGTATCACTCATCTCATGCATCGCGTCATAAAATAATTTAAAACGCCCTGATTAAAACTCCCCATACCGTAGCTACTAGGCTGGAAACCCTGGGCTAGGACACCATTCCACATTTTTATATTTCGACAGGAAATTCCTCTCGCAATATAAAAATTGAACCCTACTATAGAATAGGTAGAGTTACACATATATAGAGTTCCCGGGTTCGATCCCTGGGAGGAGAAAAATATCGTGCTTTGTTTGGTTGGTGGTAGGATTTTGTTTAAGTCCGCCTGGCTAGCTACTATTTTACCTAATTATGTCGCTATAAGAAAAAATATTAAATTGTTGTGTTCCGGCATTCAGAGGTAAGATCGCCAGTTCCTCAGTTTGTTGAGGATTCCGGGTGAAGTGCGCCTCCACCTTTGGCCTTATCATAACTTGTAAACCAGGTGAGATGAAGGCCAAGCACATCATAAAAAATGTATAATGCTATCAAAATTCTGTCGGGTTGACGTTATCTGATAATGTTCTGGAAAGCTTATAAAGCCTAGGCAATTATTGTTTAAACGAACATCCCTCCCATTATGCATAGTAATGTTTGCATTCTGGAAGGTTAAGTTACTTTCTGGTAGGGAACCTAGGTATAGGTAGCGTAGTAGCAACGTCCCCATTTCCCATCTGCGCCACGGGAGGCCACTATTGGCGCACTAATGCAACGTGCATTTTTAATTCATGTCAAGTGGCCTCGGAGTAAGTGCATGTTAGCTCGACATTCGGTCGCTATCCACCAACGATACGCGAAGAATAAATATATCTTGCCAAATTTGATTTATCTTACTTCGTCGCTCTTGTAAGGTATCATTCATATATTGATACAAATTTATTTTATTTTATTAATTATTTATTAGAAAATTAACCAAGAATCATAATATGTACAATGTAGTATTAATTTTATTTTTAACCGTCTTCCCGAAAATAAGAAGGTTCTCAATTTAATAAGTAGCAGAAAAGGTAAAGTTTTCTGTAGACGAAAATAATTTACTTTTACTGAGACAATGTCTTAACAATATGTTTATATCACCAACAATAAAGTTTACAATTGAACAAACTATGTACAAAGGAATCAGTCAGATTACCTAAGGACCGTTACAAATGGCCTATTAGTAACTCAACTGTTCCAGACCAGAACCAGACGGAAGCCTGCCCAAGACACTGGCTGCATTGCTACGCTGAATAGCTATGCTAATTCGCTGGCCTAGATAAGAGCCAGCCCTTGGGTCAGGTGTCTCTTCAATCAAAAGCCCCGCAAGATTTTTGAAAACCCGGAGGGCACCGGCTCCCCACGGACCCAAGGTCTCCACCCACAAAGGCTCAAATAGGTAAGCTCTGTCGAGAGCACTATTTGCGCCTTTTGTGATCCTCGGCCGAATCAGCCGCCGCACCAGCCCTAACTGATGTCCCAGGCAGATGAGATGGCGCAAGGGTGTCGACGCAGGTAGCGTCCCACACCAAAGGCCTACCCATTTCCCAAGGGACAAAAGTCATACCGTCGGGCCGCTTACCATCATCACGTAACAGACCATTCGGTTCAAGAACAGCTGGAACATTGACACTGGTAATAGCTCGACAGATAATGTCATTAAAATTGCGTGGCGCGAAATCCTGCCGGCAGACCTTGTGCCCGAAAGTCCGCGAAAACCAAGTTGATCTACGGCCGCACCGCACCGGACTGGTTAGAGGCGCAGCATCTTGCATCCAATAAATGAATTATGAATACTTTCAAGCCTCACAGCTCAGTTGTTACTAGCGTTACCTTCTGCGCTGTAGGATATGGATTCGATTTCCACCCAGGACAATTTTTTTATTATGAATATAGATGTGTTTTCTGTGTTTGCGTGTCGTACTGTATGATGAGTAGTTCCCATAATGACAAGCTTTGCTTGGTTTGGAGCGCCTTGTGAAATTAAAGTCCTGTACTGTAATAATTACTTGGTTTGACTTTTGTTTCACAATTTTGTGACGTTTTACTTCATCGGAGTTCGAAAACGTTTGTAAAGGAGCTTGACTTCGCAAAACACATTCACCCTATCAAAGAATAATATACTAGAAGGTACAAGGTTGTGTACCCTGACGATAGTTCATTGTTAGAACCGAAATATTAAAATGAAATAAGTAAATGTTGAATAATTGGTTGGAGATTCGTTGTTAACTGGTGTTTATAGTGGATATAGATACTTTTGACTGCTATCATACCTGATATTAACCAAGATTAAAATGTTGTAGAAATCAGGAAACAGATTCAGGTAAAGCGTTTCACGCGTGGCGGGGCGCGTTATTAAGCTAGAGAAAAACCGCTTTGGTGGATATTAAGCCTTATCGATCGTCCCATGTTACGGAAACAGGAGTTGGCATTTCGATTTTGGGAGGGTCAATGCACGGGGAATGCCTGAATGATGTGTTCACTTGTAAGGCTTGACATGTGATACGCAATGCGTAGCGAGGCTTATGAGCTTTCAATATTTTAATCGGCTGCGGGCAGATGTCTACGTAACTTCTGTTGTCGTGACACAGCTTTCATGTCGTATTACTTGAGTCTGCATATCGCTATAGCAATTCTGTAATGCTGTGTATGCATTTAGATGTAAGTTAGCCAGTTACTCAGACTGTTGAAGATTCCTAGTGAAGTGCGCTTCCACCTTCGGCGTTAGCATAATTTAAAACCAGGTGAGATGAAGTTTTACATAACGTATTATATATAGTCAATTTAGCTAGACCCCTATTAAATATGCACCACCAACCACCTCTTCAGCCATAAAATCGCTTCTAAGTGATAAGACCGTCCATTGTATATAAAATTGTTTTTTTAAGTAATCCATTTCTATTTATAAGGTGTGCATTAAAGTTATTTCATTCATTCATTCATTTTATTTCCGATCCTCGTGTACCTGTAAATGCGAAACTTTGCCATCCTAACCGGAACCTCGACTGAGATGGATGATTTCGGCAGGATAGGTATCGCTAGCCAGTTGGACTTTGACGAGACCGACCACCAGTGTTGGATAATTTGTTAAATACCAACTTAAAAGTGACTTCCGTAAGTAATCTAATTTGGGTCTTGGAATAAACGGGAAACTATACAGGGAAAGTGATTCCGCGTGAAATGCATCTCCATCCATATCATAACTTGTAACCAGATAGATGAAGGCCACGCGCTTCCTAGTAATACAATAGAAAAAAAGAAGGTAACAGTCTTACCTTCGAAGATTCACGTCTGATCAATATTGAACATTTAAAAACAACACTATTGCTTGTATTAAACATTTTGTATACATTACGATCTTGGAAGAAAGCATCAGTCGTAAAAAAAGCTGTTGTTTTACGTAATAGGACGAAGTAGTATTATTCGGATAGGTTACAGCTATTTTACTAGAACATCAACAGGGATGTTATTCTCTTATGGAAAAGTTCTGTTTTACGTTTTTTCTATCATATACATAGATGTAGTTGTGGGTTCGATTTCCACCCAGAACAAGCATTTGTGTGATGAAAACTGATGTTTGTTTTGTGATTGGTTGTTGTATTGTATGATAAGTAGGTATGTATTTGCAAAAAAAAAAAGTATTATTTCCGTAATCTAGTTCTCATATTAAAAGCTTTGCCTAGTTCGGGACTAAATGGCGCTATATGAAATTAATTTCTTGCAATATTTAATTTAATATTGCCTTTTCAACCTTTACAAAATGTTATGTTAGTTTACAACGGAAATATAAATTTTAGTACTATCTGAGCAAAGGCTAACTTTGTGAGTTTTCAACAAGCTAGGTGCCAGGTACTAATGAGACATACGGAACCATATCGAATGAAAGTTACTGTAACACTTGCAATACGTTGAAAATACTGATCAGCTAGAAGTTTTAATTAAAAAAGTTGGTAAAAGTTTTTTATATGTTCAGTACCGTTAGCCAACATGGTCGGCCATCCGAGCTCGCCAAATGCGATGGGGAATAGTGGGGAAGTAAACCTCATTAATTAGGTAGGTAGGTTCATAACTTTACGGAGGTTACTATAAAATAGGACGCTATTCAAATAAAAAAAAAACTGATAACTGTTTGGATGTGACAACATTTATTTGTCAATTCTAAATAAAACATGTATTTAAGAAAGCCCAGATATCCTCACTTTCTTATATAAACGTAGTTATATTTTCATTGTTATTGTACTGGGAGAGCGAAAATCAGCGGGGCCCTCTTAAAATATGAAACCCAACTACTCAAAAATCACGTAGGTACTAAAAAGCATTAGACAATAACATGTTCTCATCTGAAATTAAAAAAATATACTAATTAAAAAAAAACATATATATTAATTATGAAATAATAGTGGAGTTACCAATAGGCCGTTTGTAACGGTCCTTAGGTAATCTGACTGATTCGTTTGTACATAGTTAGTTTAATTGTACTTTTTATTGAATCAAAATCTTTCTTGAATAAAAAAAAAAAGACAGAAAATTTATAGAAAATCTAATTGTAATTGTAGGTGTATAGTTTGTAAGAGACTGAAATTTTCATTTACAAACTATTAATGATATATAGATATATATTATAGATTTTTATTGTACGACAGGGAATTTTACTTGGCATGGAGGCGAGGCTCACATGGTTACAAATTATTATATGGCCAAAGCTGGAAACGCACTTTAACTGGAATCCTCCACAGACTCTGCATATCTTACCTCTTAAAGAATTATTATAATGGCGATAGAATTAGGTAAGATGGTGGTAGCTAGCCAGGCGGACTTAAACAAAATCCTACCACCAACCAAACCAAGCACAATATGTTGTACTCCCCATGGGGATCGAACCCGGGACCTCTGGATCTGAAAACGGTGAACCACAGAGGCGGTTAAAAGCAAAATCTTTAACAAGCCACCCTATAAGGTCGTGGCTTACGCGAGGTAAATAGAGCCTCAAAAGGCCTGGTCTACATCATGTCCTACGAGTTAATACAACAGACAACGAGTTCACCCCAACTAGCTTCCACTACGATGACAAACCTATTAACCCGTCGTACAGCGCTGTGTCACAATGTCACTGAACAAGGTGTGCCGTGCAGTTGAAATGTCAACACCCGAGGCTACGCAACAGTGACAATGTTTGCAGTGCACCAACCCTATCTATTTCACTTGAAAATAACATTATGCTGCTGTGTACAGTACAAGTCTGTTTCAAACGATTTTTTTTTTGTAGTACGCAGAAATTCAGTGTTGTTTTCAACATTTTCAGAAGGAATCTTGGTAATTCTCTTACTTTTGTACACTGGTGGTAGGATAGGAGCTGTTTTTAGAGTAGAAGAAGCCCCCTTGTGAAAGCACCGTGTCCGGAGAATTACTACCACCATACCTATTTCGGCCGCCAAGCAGCATTGCTGTGCTCCGGTTTGAAGGGTATGGTTGCCGGTGAAATTACGGGCACGCGAGGCTTAACACCTTTATGCCTCAAGTTGACGGGAGCAATGCAGTGCCGTGTAGGTTATGTTCTTTGTGAATGTAACCTACGCAGTAAGGCATTGTTATAGGCAAGAGATGCACTTAACACCAGGTGGACTACTTGCTTGTCCCGTCTCCTAGTTGTTTAAAAAAAAAAGCTGTAAAGGTCCACCTGGCTTTTGTCCTTCCTGGCAAGTCTAGCGACCAAAAGGTCAGTAGGAGAGCCAGTGCCTTATATGCCTTATAGGGAAGCTCGCTCCATCGTTGACTTCATCCTTGCTCTGGCCTAAAGACAAGCCGAGTTCAGGTCATGTGGGACGTCAGTGTCGGTCACTTCTCCTGCACCCTCTCAATTAGAATCTTTAGTAGTAGTAATTATGTAGTAATAAGTTACCATTACAACAGTAACAGACTCACGACTTTTCCTCTTCGAGGATTCACCACTGATCACTACTTAGAGCGTGAGTGCACATCGCCGCTCAGCGGAATACTAAGTCATTGACACATGTCTTTCAGACTTTTTGTCTCAAAGACATCCTGTTTACTGTAATGTAATCTTCACCGTCAGACCGTGTGCATGCGTTAAATGCGCACATAAACTTCTGAAAAACCGAAAACTCCATTGGTGCACGACTGGATTTGAACCCATAACCGGGTCCATACCCACTTGGCCACACAGCTGTACCATAACAAGCCTGACTATTATCATTCTAAAAGTAAATAAATTCAAGATTATGACACAGACTATGAGACATGAGACACATGTATCTTTTATTCCTCAATGCATTTTGAGTTCCGTTTCTGAATGTCGGTTCTTTGACAAGCATCTTAAAGTAATATATTAAAAAAATCTGTAGGTACTCCTATTATCTAGCAAGCTAAATTGGCAATGAGCAATCCACATAGTTGGCATAACCGAATATCAGAGTGTAGGTATAGATCGATGTATATGGATATGGATATTTCTATGGATACCTCCAACCGATGGGCTTTGTGAAGGTCATGGGGAATAATGTTTGGAGGCGGCTCAGGATCGCTATAAATGGGGGAGCCCTATGTTCCGTAACGGACGTATGTTGGTTGAAATGATGATTATGATTCAAGTTTGGTGCTGTTTCTAGAGTACACATAAAACAGTTCTGCTAACAAGACTAGGATACTCCGTGTTTGCTCCATAATCGACCGGCATAAGATATACGTGCAACGAGCAAGGGGATCCATACAAACGATGAGTTATCGCGTGTCATCAATTACTGGACACAGCGGTCTGACCACAGACCTTCATGCAATGGAGTCGGTAAGAATTTATGATGGGGAAAATGATCTATCAGGGCACCAGAATCGCTGCGGTTACGGCTGAATGATCACGACACTGGTAGGACCTGTACCTATCCAGGACTTGGATGGGGACTGGAGTCCGGTGCCAAAAGGTTTGCCATGCTCCTGTGCTCTGAAGCCTTCTGGAAATGCTCGCTCCATCGTAAACGTCATTCTTACTCTGGTCTTGAGCTATACAATCCTAGGTCAAGAGCTAACCCCTCATAAAAAAACTGTAGTTTAGTAATGCCACTTCCAGAAATGTAGCATCCGAGAATATTATTGTAAAGCTGTGTTTACACCGCCTGCCTCAGACCCTGGCTAACAACATCGTAGTTTAAGCTATTGTATTGGCAATGTACTGCATTGTCATGCTGCTAATGATAAGGAACCATTGTTCGGTAATGAGAATTACCCCTAATGATGTTATGTAATGACTGTTATGATAGTGAATCCTGTGATGTCAACTAAAAACGCATACATACAAGGTATGTCGCTTGTCTTTCTATATTCAATATGTTGCATTTTGGTAGATATGGTCAGGATTTACACAATCTGCTACCATTTTCTCCTTTCAGTATCAGTTCAAGCAAAGAGCAAGCGGATCGAATCCAACTCGGACATTGGCGGATTCCGGTCTATGTGGGATCCCACACCAAAGGCCTACCCATGTCCCAAGGAACAAGAGTCATACCGTCGGTCCGCTTACCATCATCACGTAACAGACCATTCGGTGACTTTGCCAGATATAGCTAAACTACAAAAAATAAGGAAGGAGATATCATAGAAAACAAAAGGCCCATATACGAAGGCTTTTATGATTCCAATGATGAGCAGTTATGAAAATGAGCGCACATTCATGTAAGCATTCACACTTTTAAACTGTAATTTATTCAATAAATTAAACTAAC
The DNA here is from genome assembly GCA_951394065.1 of Venusia cambrica. Classification (NCBI taxonomy): domain Eukaryota; kingdom Metazoa; phylum Arthropoda; class Insecta; order Lepidoptera; family Geometridae; genus Venusia; species Venusia cambrica. The sequence continues at coordinate 2,242,597 of OX596056.1, forward strand.
TAAGTACAAAGGAATCAGTCAGATTACCTAAGGACCGTTACAAACGGCCTATAGGTAACTCAACTGTTCCAGACCAGTACCAGACGGAAGCGTGCCCAAGACACTGGCTGCATTGCCACGCTGAATAGCTATGCTAATTCGCTGGCCTAAATAAGAGCCAGCCCTTGGGTCACGTGTCGCCTCAATCAAAAGCCCCGCAATATTTTTGAAAACCCGGAGGGCACCGGCTCCCCACGGACCCAAGGTCTCCACCCCAAAAGGCTCAAATAGGTAAGCTCTGTCGAGACCACTATATTTGCGCCTTTTGTGATCCTCGGCCGAATCAGCCGCCGCACCAGCCCTAACTGATGTCCCAGGTAGATGAGATGGCGCTAGGGTGTCGACGCAGGTAGCGTCCCACACCAAAGGCCTACCCATTTCCCAAGGGACAAGAGTCATACCGTCGGGCCGCTTACCATCATCACGTAACAGACCATTCGGTTCAAGAACGGCTGGCACATTGACACTGGTGTAATTAATTAACTGTAATTAATTTTCTGATTTAACTTTGAATTGTGAAGCGAAGACAGACACAATTCTCTTGTAACTTTTCATTGCAATTAAAAGTGTTATTACACATGTTGAAAGTAATTACTGTAGCAACTGCCTTTACGTTAGCTTTTGCCCGTGGCATCGCCTGCGTGGTAGGTTAGATTAAATGTATAATGTATACTTCCCCAGTAAGGAAACAGCGAAATAAACAAACAGAGCTACTACTGAATTTTGAGTAACATTAGAATAGATGGGATGGAATGAAAATTTGGCAAGTTGAAAAGCGTTGTCATGATGTGTATTTTGTAAGGTCTGTGATCATAAAAGCCGACGCAAGTGTTTTGCCTGCAGACATGAAATACTACTAACTTTGTTGCAACTTGTCGCTATGTACTAAACAAAATAATTAATACATTAATTAGGCAGGCAACAGATTTCCAATTACTACGCTCCTTGTAGACCTCTTTTTCTTCATTCGCTCTTATCATGTCAAAACATTGAAGAAAGGACTGTAATATTTTACACACATTTCTATTTACTAGCCAAAGGGATTCACAATCATAAAATTTGAAAATATGGTGTGTGTGAATGAGTGACCACACGTTAGGTAGCATATAAACACCTTAGTTTTAAAAATGTTTTGGAACTTTTACTTAACATCTGCATACAAAAATTACGAAAATAACATTCGGTCACTCACACATACAACACATAACATATTATGTTATAGGTTGTAAAGCAATTTTTTTTTTCGGAAAAGAATAAAGGACGAAGTAACAGTTACAAATCAGGGCAAAGAATGAATATTGATCGTTGTAACGGCGGGATGGCAATAACGACGCATTATTGCCTAAATAAGGACTCGCATACTCCATAAAATTCAACTTCCTCGAATCTGAAATAATCAAAGTATTATTGGCTCGTAAATCTTTATCGCTACTTTCGACGGCTTCGTATCGACGAAAGTGTGAATATTCGGTGAGCCCATCCACTTTTATTACACCAAGGTCGGTTTTGATGACCCTAAAATCTCACTATGTATTTTATGGTGGAACTTTACTAGTGGGACGGTGTAAGTAAGATATCATAAGGGGATATTAAACGTATATTCTTCCAATTAGTGTAACATGAAACGAGCTACTGGCTTACGAGGGGTTACGAGGCATGTTTCATCTTCTGGTTGTATTGTACTAAGATATTTAACAAGCCTCATAGTTCAGTTGGTAGTTACTCTGCCTTCTGCGCTGTAGATTGTGGGTTCGATTCCCACCCAGGACAAACAATTTATGTGATGAAATAGATGTTTGTTCTGTATTCGGGTGTTGTATCATATATGTATATATTTACAATATCTAATTACGTTTTAAAACTAAAAAAGGTAATACACCCAATCGCTTCAAGTGTGCCTATAATATTTGAAGAGTTCCCTCGAATTCTCCAGGATTTCATCATCAAATCCTGACCTGATGACAATGGGACAACTTGTGAAGTATATCCTTTCAAACAAAAAAAGAATTTTTGAAATCGGTCAAGGCGTCTTCGAGTAATCGGGGAAATAAAAAAAAGATTCCGACGAATTGAGAACCTCCGCCTTTTTATTGAAGTCGGTTAAAAAGTCTAGTAATCTAGTTCCCATATAACAATCTACGCTTAAATTAAATGCCATAAAAAAACCTAGCATTACTACGACAAAATCGTATTCAAGTCAATCAAAACTGTGAACCTTCTATATTTCTTCTATATTAAGAATTGGACGGGAATCAATCAATGGCCTCTTATAGAAACATCAACAAAAACAGCCTTTAAAAATTTTAAGGTTTCTGGAAGACTGGTCTATAATGAAATTCAGAAGAATTCTGAAGCATCTCAATTTTCGCGACCGCTTTCTACGACCATTTCGTGAGAATGCCAGGCCAACCCTACCTCTTCATCTTGTAGATTAATTTTAAATTAGATTACATTAACCGGTGGATTTGTGAGTCGTTTCAATTTATCCCGTTTGACTTTTGTTTGCCTTACCTTACCCTTGGTTATGTATGACAAGATAATGTTTTTAGAAGGCTCGGTCAAAAGGACATGTTTATTTTGGAACTGTAGATACGATTCAGTTTGTATCATTAAGTAATTTCTCCATACAACTCAGGTCAGCTCTGCCTTTTGCACTGTAGGTTGTGGTTTCGATTCCTACCTACAAACATTTATGTGATGACTACAGATGTATTTAATTGTACGAGATTTAATTGTTTCACCCAATATAATATGAAAGTATACGAAATACCTAATAGATGTTTGTTCTATGTAAATGCTGGAACACAACAATTTTAGAATTGTTGTTATAGCGACAAAATTAGGTAAGACAGGGTAGCTAGCCAGACGGATTTAAATAAAGTCCTACCACCAACCAAACCGAGCACAATATTGTTCTCCCCTGGGAATCGAACCCGGGATCTCTGGATCTGATACCGGTAGGTGAACCACTAGACCACGGGGGCGGTTAAAAGGCGGTGAGCTTTGATCTTTTGATCTATCTATCTATCTAGGTATATATTAAGGTATCTCACCTACATCTAACTATGTTTAACTTAACATAATTGAAACTAAGTAAACTAGGTTAAAGGTTACGCGATAATGCCTTTGCAGATTAGTTTTATAACTACCATAGGAAAACCTTTGACCGAGTCTCGAACTTTGCGACCACAGATTGCGACATGCATGGATATCATGGATAGTCTGTGGTAACACCGTGTTTACTATTAGGTACTTTATAATTAACGATTGGTCAGCTTTTGACCCCGATATTTGCCTGGTCAAGAATGAGGTCTACGATCAAACTAGCCTACCCAAAAAATGCCTATAAACTTTTAAAGACAGACGCAGACAGTTGAATCCAGCTGTCTGCTCGCAGCTTCGTCTTGAAACCCGGATAAAAAGTATGCTTTATAATTAAATAAATGAAACGGTTATTACCACAAAATGTTTACGTCGATTTGCTGACGTTTCGAGATCATTTTTTTAGTGGTAATAACCGTTTAATTTATTTAATTATGTTGCATAGCCACACAAGTTTCAATTCTAGTATCCTTTATGTTATTTCTGACCCGGAACGATATCTGGAAAATTTTAGATGAATCCATAGACTGCGTGAAGGAGAAACAGAGAACGAATCAGTTTTGTATGGCGGTGTTTGACCTCCGATTCTCATCCTACGGGAACTGAATTATGGGATGAGAAACTGCTTATGTCCAATTCCGATCTAGAGTAAATGTGCAAAGGCCAGCTCAACATGTTCAGCAGGCTTAGCGTCAAGAATCGACCCCACAAACCCAGCCCGCGGATGTTTTAATACTACCCAACACCTTTACTGCGTTCACCGATCTGTATGTCAAGCGCGATAGTATTAAATTAATTACTTAATTTAATTATCGAATGGTCTCGCATTTTACATATTTGGCGGTGATGTAGTTTGTAAATTCAATTGTTTAAGCACTCGACATCGGGTCACGGCCCGCGTTTGTAAAGCCCAATCGACGTCGCAATAGCACAGGATTACACCGATGAAAAATCCCCCGGGTACGGATAGAAAATCACGAATTCAATAGAAACGTTATTCGCTATGGACTGTCGACTTTTGTGTTCCTAGCGTTATTCTCTTTGCTTTTGTGATGCTGGACAAACCGGCGAAATATGTGTATGTGTGTTACATTTATTCAGTTTTAGATGACGAGATCATTCACCTTTACCGGAGCAATGGAATCGACCATCCTCCTGAAGACTGACACCATACGTTTCATCGGTGCCCGGTAAGCCAGTGCCATATTGGAAAGCTCGCTTAATAGACCTAATTTTTGACAGCTAACCTTTCATATGAATAAAAAACTAAACTAGAAAAAGTTCCCGCAGGATGATGGGCATCTGCCAAAACATCCCAAAAAGTTCCATCTCCATACCTCGCAAGCGGGTGATCGCAGTATTCTTGTTAGGTTCTCGCTTCTAGCATCCTCTAGTCGCATATTACGACAGTCACCGGTGATTTTGGAGGGGCCTATTTATGATATTATTATTTATGATGACATAACTCCGCCGGATCACTTGTACCTTGAGGCAGTACATGATGTTTTTTAAGCTCACTTTTTTGTAAACCGTATCTAATAATTAATTTTAAATTACACAGGTACCTACGGAGTCGCAAAGAAGAAGGAAGTACTCTCAATTATGCATGTTGAACTTTAACGCTGAGAAACAATTTATAATATTTTTTTTAATTTTATTTATAATAAGGATAAATTTAAGATTAAATTAAATTATTATTAAAATTTATATTAATTATTATAATAAACATTAAAAATTAAACGAATTATGTACAATGGAAGTCAGATTACCTAAGAACCGTTACAAACGGTGATTTAAAGTCAAAGTCAATTTAAACCAAGTGACTTTCACTTACGTAAGATTTAGTCGAATTGCTTTATTTTGAAACGTCTAATCTGCTGAAAGGGAAAAAAAAAATAATCTCGGTAGTTTTTTGACTACTTATTCGATAGTAATTATTACTGTTATCAATCTGGTCATCCCATTGTTGGCCAATTCCTTCTCCCATTTCTCTCAATTACTCCTGATACAGATTCTGAGCCGCTGTTCGCCATTCCTGATGAACGGCATCCAGGTCATCGCGCCATCACGCGTGCGGTCTGCCGCGACGCCCTGTCTGGTCGTATCAGGAGGCCTACTACGAATATAGAAACGTAACGTTCCTATACGATGACGGATTGCACGTTTTTCAATGGATCTGACAACGCTTGATTTTCGTGGTAGGCCTTCGGGGCCATACATTGTTGTCGTCTTGGCCCGTAGACCACCATTAATGCTGCAGTCGTCCCAGTCCAGCACCTTTTCAACTTAGCGACTGTTTGTTGGTTGTGTTTGACGGTATGAAAGCGTAGATGGTATTACGAACCGGATAAGTCAATTTGAGTCCCAAGATACTTTTTTTTTTAGAATAGTATATACTATTTAGTTTTTTAGTATTAATATAACAGATTTTTTAGAATATGTTCTACGTGCCATCGCCGTATAACAAATTAAATAGTTATAGAGTTTAAAATAAGTTAGTATATTTTCGTTTTGACAAGCACAATAACATCTTAAAATGTTATTTTACATCGTATAATTTCAATGTAAATGGGATAGGTACAGTGGCGTGCTGCCGTGTCGCCCGTCGGCATCGCATTTGTTATTCTATTATAACCCTTATTTAATGCCCCTGTGATAAATATTGCCCCGTTCCTCGGGTAGGATTAAAATACGGAAAGAGTTTCCCCTAGAGGATGTTGAGAAAGCTTCGTTATTATACTTGTGCTTGAATTTGTTTCGTAAATGAATTAAGAAAGAACGAAAACACTTGAAAGATTGAATGAACTTTTCAGCGAGCGCCAAGTACAAGTAAACAACGGATACCTCATTACTTGCTAGCCTGTACATATATTCTCGTAGGCTATTTTTGGATACAGTTTTATCATTATTGCAACTACTTATATCGATAGGCTCTTGTGGGAATAGATAAGGTGTTATTAGGTTGGTGATATTAAAATTGGTGCTATTTTTGCGAATACCAAAGATATATCCTTTTTATCTTAAAGATTAAACCGTTTAGAAATGGCCTTAACTTACCATCACAAAACTGCTTCAACGTTAAGTTTACTTTTAAAATATATTAATGAATGTGTTAGACAAATACGAGATTTTATTAAAAATAAAAAGATAAAGATAAAGATCATTTATTTGCTGAACCATGTGTACATTAAGATAGTATCTCTTTTAATAGTGAGTGTGTTACAACATGCTTTACCGATATCGTCGGTGTACAAATTGAGAGAGATTTGCATGCATTAATTATCAAATATTTTCGATTCAATATAATAATAAAATAAAAACATTTACAGTTAGGTACTTAATTCTAATAATGTATATGTCATTAAAATATTATCATAATCAAATAACCATTTAAGATGTCATTATTAATCATTATACAAAACAAATTAAAATGTATTATTTAAGAATTCATCAATATAGTAGCACTTTTCTGTTAGGTTTTTTGTTTCATAGCTCTTAGGCAACGCTTTTGCATTTTAAAAATGGTTTATTTTTATGTAGAGTTGCCCCAGAAAATAATTTCATATCGTAGGACGGATTCTACATTTCCATAATACGCTGTAAAAAGGGCGTCCACGTTTACAGTTGTCGATAATTTATATAAAGCATAGGTTGAGCTGCTAATTCTCTTATTGAGATAATTGACATGATTTTTCCAATTTAATTTTTGATCTATTTGCAAACCTAAAAATCGCGCAGAATCAACATATAACATGGTCGTTAAATATTAAATTAATATATGATTTATTTTGGGGCCGTTGATTAAAATGCATGATATTCGTTTTTTTTTAATTAATTTTTAAATTATTATTATTCAACCATGTAATTATAGATTTTAAAGATTCATTAATATCCAATTCATGTGTGTCAGTGTTATTATATTTTATTGTTATTGTACTATAATTCAGCGAATAGCGTCATTGGATAATTTAATGCCTTTGGAAGATCGTTTATATAAATGATAACTAGTAATAGTCCTAAGACGCTTCCTTGAGGAACGCCATAATTAATATTTCGAATGCAAGATTTATATGTGTCATTATATTTAGTTTTAATGTTCAATTTTGATACCTCTGTAATTTGTAGCCGATCTGTTAAATATGAAGATAGTTATTAGGTTATTAATCACAGCATTTTTTTCTCATATTTACATAACATGTACCAATCTGCGGCCAAATATAATTTAAAATGGAAAAGTAGTGTGCCTACCACAGGATCACCAGAGTTAACTATAGGTACGAACATTAATCCTACGTCACGAGAATATCAGAGAAGTAAACTTATATCTCATATTTTGTACTGCCAGAAATATTATCTACCTATCAATGCTGTCTATGCCTGGCATAAGCCGGTAGTAGCGTCACAGGTACCACTCATAAATTTAAAAATAATATTTATCGAAACATTTTCCTTGTCATATCGAGCTCTCTGAAGACATTCAAAAACTTCTGATCGATTGAGTTTACAAACGTATCGGTAATACATATCACGGTTTTATGCTACGACAGCTAAAACAATAGCAGGGCTGTCGGAGTGTACCTACCTTATACCTGGTGAATTAAATTGAATTGAATAAAGCTTTATTGTACACAAAATGACAACGAATAATACAAATATTGCGAAATTCAAAGGTTGGGAGGAGAAACAGAAAGTAAAAATATTACAGATGGTAGCGAAAAAAAAACATATTACAACTTCTTGCGCGCTTAACTTCTAAAAACTGACAAATTTCTTACCTATTTTATACGCTGTAGGCGCTGAATGAGTTTTCATACATTTTCTCTACTAACTCGCTAGCAGCTGTAGTTGGCATAAGCTTGTGGTAGCCATACAGTCATGCTACGTAAAGTCATTTTCTATTTTAATTTAAGAAAAAAACTTTTTCATTTAATAGTTACTTCAAATCACAGTTGAACCATAAAAGCAGATATTCATAAACAATTTATCTTGACATTAAAAAATGACAATGACTTGATCACGATTCCAATAGCCGATTCGTAAAGTTGCAAATAGCGAATGCATTGTGATTACGCACTTTCCAGAAATTCAGATAAAACAACGGATGTAAAGGGTGGCAACCCTGGGCAATACGTATCAATCGCATGAAACAAACACCCCTCCGGACAGGCTATGTAGTGGAAGAGATAAAAACCCCTCGGAAGCGCAAAGCACATACCAGAGCTTGATAAAGGGATGAACCTAGGATATAAAAATAGATATATTAAGTGATTTTAAGAAAGATAATGATCCTTGGAAACAGTAAGCACTTACAACACTTGCGTGTGTAACAAACACTTTTAAACACTGGCTTTTTTTTCTCATACGTCAATTAGGTACACTCACCATGATGATGGTTCCCTGGGAGAACCGAAACAATGCGTGCCTCTGTCAACTACCGTATACGTGCACAAAAGCAGTGTTTAAGCATTTAGGCGCCTATAGGTACCTACTTCTATTTGCGAACATAATCACTAACATACCAAAAACTCTAACAAGTTATTCAGATGAAGAAGACGATGATGTAGACGTGGAATAGGCTTCCTGCGTCTCTATATCCGTTGTCTTAGGCGCGTCGCTCACTGGTCACGAGGCGTGGTCTGGCCTCGAGGTGAGGACGCGGGGGCCCGACGTCGCGGCACTGTTGAGACGTGGTCCACGTAGAGTCGAGGCGCGGGCGGCTATGCTTCCTTCACGCATTCTAGTTCGTTCAACATGTCAGTCAGAAGATGAAAACATACTTGCACTCATACAAGTTATAAATTTAAATAAGAGAAGATTTTGGATGCTCCCATATTTGAGCCATTGTGACAGAAGAGGAGCATTCAGAGCTTCACGTGACTCAAGAAAGTATCCCGAGCCCGACAATTTTTCAAAGTAAATGAACTAGAATGTGTGAAGGAAGCATAGCAGCCCGCGCCTCGACTGTACATTGAGACCACGTCTCGACCGTGCCGCGACGCCGCGTGCCCGCGACCTCGCCTCGACTTACCAGTGAGCGACGCGCCTTATGATACTAAATGTCTTCAAGAGTCCTACGCAGTAAGGCTTTGTTATAGACAAGAGATGCACTTAACATCTGGTGGGCTGCTTGTTTGTTCCGTCTCTAAGTTGTTTAAAAAAGAAGAGAGTTTAAAGACACCTTCTGGGCTAAAGTTTGCTTCATCGTGAACCTCATCCTTGCCAACCAAACTAATTTCATGAAATCTTATTATACACAGTCAGGTCATAAATTCTGTCACAAGTTTAATATAAAATAATTGAAACAAGTTTATTCATTATATAACCATTTATATACCAAAATGAAACATAGATTCTTATGACAATAAAGTTTATTCAAAATGACATCCGTGATTTTGAATACAGGCCTTCAATCAGCGCGGCCAGTCGTCTATCGCAGCACGAACGAGGTCCATGTCAATATCGGCGGCTGCCTTAATCAAGGATGTCTTGAGTGACTCCAAATTGGGATGAGGCTTTGAGCACGCCTTTTCCTCGAAGTGTTGGCATATCTTGTAATCTAACGGACTCAAATCTGGACTGGAGGAGGGCCAGTCTTCGTGCCGGATGAAGTCGATTTCACGCGCCGCCAGCCAGTCTTGTGTGCTCTTCGCTCTATGAGCTGGCGCCGAATCTTGTTGGAATACCCAGTGCCTGTTATTGAACATGGTATGAGAAACAGGTTCCACGAGGTTCGTCAGGACTGTATTTTGATACACAACTGCATTCGTTTTTACACCTTTCTCACAAAAATGTACCTCTGTTAAGCCCCAATAAGAAACTCCCAACCATACCATGAGCGAGGATGGAAAATGACCTCGTTGGACACGCGGAATACGGTTGCTCGCTTCTTCACTACTGTGTGCGTACACCTTATCATTTTGTTTGTTGTAGCTCTCTTCTACGGTAAATTTTTTTTCATCCGAAAAAAGAATTTCCCGATATTTTTTTCCCGCGTACCGCTTCAACAAAGCGCGGCATCTCTTCAGTCTCAGGTCCATTAGACGAGCATTTAAACGATGCCCTGTTTTTCTTCGATATGCCCGAAGCCCTAAGTCTTCATTTAACACCCTTTTCACCGTGGTTCTGCTTAACCCTATCTGAAGGGCCAACAGTTTCTGCTTACGTTTGGGATTTCTTTGAATTCGCACCTTCACAGCTTTTATCACTGCTGGAGTCCTAACAGACCAAGGGCGACCACTTCATTGACCCGTCATCTACACTAGAGTCTTCATTGTATCGTTTGATGGTACGATATACGAATCTTTTGGTTATATTCAAATTTTTCAGTATGTCAAAAATTTGAATTGGCGCGTAACCGCAACGATGCAACACGGTCTTCTTTAAGCGTCCACTCCATATTTAAAAATGAGTAAAATTCTAAATAGTATACATTTTTATTTTCATGAACAATTCGAAATTCGAATTCAATAAACTTTTTTGTGGCCAGCATTCTAAAAGAAAAGTTTTTACTGTGTGACAATACTTATGACCTGACTGTGTAGAGGTTGGATTATCTGTTATGAATCCGAAAATATAAAATCCTAAATTTTACATCACATACTCCTAAAACAAGCTGCACAGACTTGTCTTGGATTTTACTCAAATTAATTTAATTTTCATTCGGCGGCTAAGCTTTTTATTACAATTTGGCTTATGTATGATGAAGTGTATATCTATTCAATTATTTGATAACAGTCTGTTTTTTATTTAGGCCCGTTGTAGTGTGTCAAAGCTATGTGAGACTAATTAGTTACTGTTATCACGGATACTAACTAGGAGCTAGGACGGTAGCCACATTTTTCTTGCTAACTAGGATGCTAGCTGGCTAAGTGCTATTACACTTGCATAAATTTCATTGGCTATATGACCTAGCATCATTAATCTAGGATGGTGTTGCAAGGACTTTACAGCTGATAACCAAACGTCACTTGACGGCTTGCACTTTCAAAAACCTCCAATTCTTATTCTCAGCTGACTGTTTTCTCAGGAGAATTCAACCAGCGATTCCGTTACCCGGGTTCCTTTCTAACCCAAGTACCTATAGTATTGCATATAACTAAGGAGAACACTGCGTGTAGCTCAGATTTCATTTGCATAAGTCAGTACCAGCCCGAGATTTGGTAAAGTAATTATTGTATGCAATATCCTGTGGAGAGTTTGTGAAACTAGAGCGGTCCATTGTTGTGCAGGACTAAGGTAACTAGCGGCTTAGCTTAGTGGGATCGTAAATAACCGGTGGAATAGCTACGTTTCCTCTATGAAGCGTGGCAATTGTAACACAAAACCACAATCTCAGTTTATGAACCACTAATTCACTAGTATGCCGTGGCATACCGATCGAATCCTCCACTCATTCCACGGGTGTCATAAAAGTAGACTCGGTGATCCCACCAAAAGAAATGCAGCAGCTTATTTCGTTGATAATTATTATTGTGTAAATATTTAGTTCCTGTACCTATTTTACATTATTATGTACATATATGCTATTGTAATGCCTTAGAATATAATTTCGTTATGTTGCGATATTTTAGAAATAAACAAATAAACTTCTGTGTTTTATTTATCAACGTTTTTTTTATTTAACCACAAAAAATCTTGGAAGTTTGAGAGTGGCGCCATTTGTAGAAAAAATGGCGAGTGCTGGTTTATCATGGTATAGGCCTTTTATGGTGTGGGATGTTAGCCATTTGTCTGAAAGGGTTATGGATATGAACGTGGTTAAACATGTAAGCAGAGGAAAGCCAAAGAGGAGATAATACATAAGCGCGAAAGAGGATATGAGAGATAATGATGACTCAGAGATGTAGAGTTGACGGCTGATATGAGTGAATGGAAATGGAAATGGAACATGTTGTGTTGACACCGACCCTGCCTAGCGTGGGATTACAGCAGCAGAGCGATGATGTTGAGATATAATAAATAATTCATTTCATTATCCAAAATTTAAATCCTAAATAGTTTATGAGGTGTATCTTATTTAATCTCATCTAGACACCACTTGCAGCACTAACCGGTGGATGATCTGCTTCACCACAACCACACGAAATCACTGAAGTAGGACTGTAGTAGGACTTCGTTTATGTTCACCTAGATAGCTACCACCATCTTACGTAAGTCTGTCGCCATAACAACACTTATAAATTGTTGTATTTCGCCATTTAGAGGTAAGATAGTCAGTCCCTTGACAGTTGAGGATTCCGTGATAAGTGCGCTTCCACATTCGGCCTTATAATAACCCGAAACCAGGTGAGATGAAGGCCAAACGCTACCCCGTCATACAATAAAAAAATAAGTAGAGTTGTGTTATACACAAAGATTAAAGAAACGAGAAAATATTATTGAGTACAAGACCATTACGGCCAGAAATATATATGGCATTTTAAAAGCATTAAAATTGACTGTGCTAACTGGGAGTGTGAGTCTGAAGATCGTGATGCCTGGAGGAAACCGTTGCCGATGGCGTCATCGCTCACGATAACGCGTGGCTTAACTATTTGGCTCATTAGCGGCAACTACGTCACCAACGTGCTGCTAACCCTAAACCACCAACTGGTTTCATTTACCATTCCCGCATAGGCCTGCTTAGCCACGAACGAAAGTGTGCTTCTAATTGAAGAAAACTTCAATTGTTATCTTAGCTGACGCCACCGGCATCGTCTGCGATAGATGTTAAAAGGTCAATGATACACAAAGAACTAAGCATCACCTAGCCTGTAATGAACTAAGCATCACCCAACCTGTAATGAACTTAGTTTCACCCAACCTGTAATGAACTTAGCTTCACCCAACTTGTAATGAACGCAAGGCTCACTTAATCTATATTGCATTGAACCGGCAACTCAATTGAGAGTGTTATATAATCGATTCAAATCAGTTGCCGTATTGCCGAGCTAATTCTGACGCGGGTTCAAGCATAGGGAAGTAGGCTAACCGGATCAAACCGGACAACAATGGCCGGCCAAATCCACCTAGCTATTTAAATAATAACAATGCTTAAACCATTCAACTATTTCATCAAAAATCTCCAGTCTTTATGTCACGCTAAGACATGGGGTCGACATATTATGTTTTCTTCTTTCACTCACCTCCATGAGCCGCCAACTCTGTATCCACTCCTATTTTTTTATGCACAGTGAGTCGGCTCTTGACCCCGGCAGGAATGTGATCTACGATGGAGCGAGGCTACCGAAGGTGCCTATTATCTCTCTTCTAGTAGACATTAGGGTTGTATGTAACACAGTGGAAAAATAGGCGCTCAGAGCTTATTCCAAGTTCTTGCAGTGCGCACAATAATATATTCTTGAAAGCGCTTATAGCGTACGATATCAGCGTGGGATATAAACCAGATGGGGATGATAATAGGCTGTGCGTCTGTAATTTCTATTGAAGAACGGCGAAGGCGGTATAAGGTCGTGGAGCTCTTGACTCTATTTTACCCATATCCATATACATTTTTAATTCAAAACTAAATATCATTTTGTGACTTTGATTAAAAAAGAGGGTAATAATATAATTATCGAACATGTGTTTTTAGATGAGGCTTTTTAATAACGTTTGGTTAATTCTGTCATTACTTTTGTATGAAAGTCTGATAGATATTAACATACATGAATAACAATTTAATAATTACTACAAGCTCTAAAAGCATTATTGTATTCAAAAATTTGGCGGGGTTTTTGATTGAAGCGACACGTGACCTAAGGGCTGGCTTTTATTTAGGCCAGCGAATCCGCATAGTTATTCAGCGTGGCAATGCAGCCAGTAACTTGGATACGCTTCCGTCTGGTACTAATCTGGAACAGTTGAGCTAAATAAAGGCAGTTTGTAACAGTCCTTCGGTAAACCGACTGCTTCCTTAGTTTAATTGTACATATTATTTTGAATATCTCTTGTTTTAATATTACCTTTGTGACTAACTGTCCAGTGTAGAAAAATCGAGACAAAAGTAATGTATTATCAAACTAAGAATTCTTTAGAGGTGTGTGGTTAGGCTTCAGATAAGGATAGAAGGATTTGCGTTGAAGAAGAAACGAAACAATTGGTTGATGAGTTTGGTTGGATTGGTTGATCAGCCTAGAAGAAACTTTGTCAAATAAAAATTGTACGGACCTAATGAATTAATGCATAGCATGGTCATTTTTACCATTTGCACGCCTGCTTGCAAGCTGAATGTATTTACTAACAAAGCCTGAATTATAAAATTATGTATACTTGCAAAAATATGACTGAATCTTGAATCTTGACTGTTTCACAACTTTTCTTTTTGAGAAGATATCGAGTATTTTCTATTAATTGAATTGTCATAGCATCTAAATTGGTTCCGTTTTATGTTTACGTATCCCGGAAACACTATCCCTATTTAGCCCTAAAAAGATTTAACGGTTCGCTTCTCTCCTTCAATTTGCTTAATTCATACGGGGCAGGTGAGCTGTGCTTTTACGGTCATGCATAATATTTGACTAGGAAATGACGGGGACGTAATTTGTTCAGGGGTTGACACTACCTTTTGACATGTGAATGGTACGTATTTACTTAACCTACTTATATAAACAGGTACTTTGCTTGAATTATTTGTAAATATTGTAACATTCTCAATGCGCAAACAATATGTACAATTAAACTTAGTATTTACAAACTATATATTTGTGTTACCTAAGGACCGTTAGAAACTATCGATAGGTAGGTCAACTGACCTAGACCAGTAACAGACGGAAGCATGTCCAAAAGTCTAGTTTGAATACCTGTATGCTAATTAACTGGCTGAAATACGATGTAAAATATACTTATATTAACAATCACATTCAACCTGATTCGGGGAATTGTGATGTCTACTAAGTAGTGGTACCTATATTGCCTGAATGTTGAATGGATCATCAAAAAATTTACCAGTCCAAGTTTCGTGCCTTTCTCCTTGTGTGCTGGTCGCGATTCCGAACAGGCGGTAGATTTTACGTTACAAAATGATCCTAAAAAGTCTTGATGAATAAAAAAAGACTTTGACTTTGTCTCAGACCTAAAACTGGATAAACCAAGAGCTATATATAGTTATTTAAAAGAGGAATGTACGTCCAACCAAGACAAGAAACATCAGTTTGCAGGTTGACCACAGAATGAACAGTACCTAGTACTCTGTCCTGGCGTGAGGAGACAAGACACCTTACCTACGTTCATTATGGCCGTGATAGGATTTAAACTCAACGTATCAAGCATCCAGTAACACCTTTACGGCGAATCCGCTTTTCAAAGCGTTCTGTGCACTCCAACCAGACCCACTTCATTTCAAGGCGTCACTTACGTAGGTTTTCCAGTACGACATTTAATCCTCAAGTCACGAGTAGGCAAGGGAGTTTAACATGCTCCCGAATTATAGATAAAATATGCTTTGAGTAAAAAAATAGAAGACCACTTTTTTCCTTCTAGGATTCATCTTGATCACTACTCAGAGCGTGGAGATATGAGAGTATTTTCTGAGAATCACCTATTCAGGAGTAGTCAGAGCCATGTCCAGACTTACGTTTGGCACATGTCCATAGTTTGCATGTAACATTCAATACGTGGGGTTTGCCGCTAAGCGAAATACAACATTATAGGAACATGCTATTTGGATTTTTAATCCTAGGGACATGCAGGTTTCCTCAAGATGTGACCTTCACCGTCAGAGCCTGAGCATGGGTCAACTTCGTAGTCCGAAAAACAAGCTAATACAAGCATGATTATGATGAACCTAATTATATTTATCTGATATAGGTAAACAGGTCCGAAGATTTCTTAGCGAAATAAAATAATAAAAGAATAATAGATTAAATATTAATACATTCACATTTACTTAGAGCTGTGTGGCCAAGTGGGTATAGGCCCGTTTTCCGATCCGGAGGTTATGGGTTCTAATCCAGTTGGCACCAATGCATTTTTCCGTTTTCGGATGTTTATGTGCTTTGACGGTGAATGTACGAGTAACATTGTGAGGGAACTAACATGTTCTTAGGATCAAAAACATCGAATGGCATGTGCCACAGGCTAGTATTCCGCTGAGCGACAATGGGCTTGCAATCTCTCACGTTTCAATACTAGAACTATAAACTAAAATGTAGCTTATGTAATACTATAGCTACTTGCAAACTATGGGTATGTACCGAACGTGCCTCTGCCTACCCCTTGTAAGTAATCTTCATAAGATCCTCTGAGTAGTCATCAGAGGTGATTAGGTTTTTATAAGCCTGATTTGGCTATCATTTTTTTTTGGACTCAGACATAGATACTTTTTAAAACTTCGCCAGTAATGTTGTTGTAAGTTGGTGATGGTGAGTCTATATATTGCGTGGAAGTGTTACACTTTCGTGACAGTTCAAGTTTTATTGCACCATTTTCGAGGTGTTAAATGGAACATACATGTTTGTCGGACGTGATATCATCGTCGCTAGTCCTCCCATACGTGCTGACACGCCGATGCTCGAAGCCACGGGTTTGTGTGGTTGATATGGTGTCATCACATGCAGCTTTTGAATTTCGTCCATGGCGTCCATTTAAAGGTAAGATAACACTTTCAAAACTTTTTTTGCTAAAATAAGCAGGTATCACGTCATATTTAATTATTTTTGCATATATTATATGTTTAAGTATATTTGAATGACTATTTACTACAATATACAAACACATAAGAAACATTCATCACACAAATGGTTGTCCAGAGTGAGGATCGAACCCACAGCTTTTCTTTTGCGATGTAGGCAGAAGAAAAGCTGCGTTAAACTTTAGTTACCTTCTGTCACTCACTGTATCAAAACATAACGACGGTATATTTTTGTTTTTATTGTTCATTTTTTTATTTTTCTTTGAGTTTGTAAACAATTTTAGGTTGATTTAGTTATTTAAGGCAAACCTTCCCGATTTTATCGTTTTGCCTAAATCACTAACGCGAGTCAGGTGGTGTGTCCAGCAGTTTGTAAGTTACCGCCATAAAAAAACCTCTTAGGTATGCCTCTGCGAGCCCGAGCCTAAATGAAAATATAGTAGCACTTTACGAGGAGCGAAGTTTAGTGTAGAGGCGAGAGCAGAACCCTGCCATGTAATATGTATTTGGAGTCCGAAAACAAAAGCTCTTGTAAATATAATGTTACTAAACAAGGGTAAGCGTTGCAAAATGTTTGTGTTAATCTGGTATTCTATTATAAACAAACCGCCTCTGTGGTCTAGTGTTTCAACCCATCGATTTCAGATCCAGAGGTCCCGGGTTCGATCCCCATGGGGAGTACAATATATTGTGCTTGGTTTGGTTGGTGGTAGGACTTTGTTTAAGTCCGCCTGGCTAGCTACCATCATCTTACCTAATTCTGTCGCCATAATAACAATTCTTAAAAAAAAAATTGTTGTGTTCCGGCATTCAGAGGTAAGATGGTTCCTCAGTTTGTTGAGGATTCCGGGTGAAGTGCGCCTCCACCTACGGCCTTATCTTAACTTGTTACCAGGAGATGTGAGATGTAGGCCATGCGCGGGGAAGCGCTTGGCCGTACAATAAAAAAAAACATAGTCAAAGCGATTTGTATGTAAATATAAATTTGTCGTGTAAATGTCTGACTGGGTGACAATAATAGCCTAAACCAGAGGTATCCCCTGAAAATTTTATTCTCTAAAAATTACTTAAAGGTTCAGAGTAGTGTATGGGAGCACTAAGAAATAATTTTAGTAAATTCTCACGGGATGATTGGAACGAAGCTCCGGTTATTTTACTAGAATTTTATAATGTTTACTGCTAAAGCTTGGAATATGTTGCATTATATTTTTTCAATTCAATGCGTTTAAGAACAGTGGTAAGACCCTATTAACGTGT
The DNA here is from genome assembly GCA_951394065.1 of Venusia cambrica. NCBI lineage: Eukaryota > Metazoa > Arthropoda > Insecta > Lepidoptera > Geometridae > Venusia > Venusia cambrica. The sequence continues at coordinate 2,260,604 of OX596056.1, forward strand.
GTGTGCCAGAAGATTCTAGGAAAGTTTGCTCTGTCACAGTGTATCCTCATTTTTCCCGCTGGTACAAAGCCCACACGAAGAATAAAAACATCTACTCGCGCCAAACGCATACAAAATATGCTTTGGAAAAATAAAACTACCGTCGTAGCTAAGCTACGATCCTCACAAAGCGTAGACCGTGTAAGGTCTACGAAGCTCTACAAGCTTAACCCTACGACTTAAACGTAGCATAAATTCATGTGCTTTGACATTAGATCATTTTTTTTTTTGTAGAACCTAGCGGTTTAAATTGGCAATTACATTTCATATTACATTTTCATGGCGGAATTGGTTTCATTTGAGGTATGTGACGATTTTTTGTCAGGCTGCCACAAAAATGTATTCATGCAATTATATAAAATGATTGATTAGTATTTTCGACAATACTATCCAAACTTCGGAGTAATCAGCTCAGTTTAATCACATCCCTACTTCAGTGATATCGTAAATCGTGCCTCACATGTTTTCCGTACTTGGAAAATGGCTTAACTCATTTTGTCAATTCTGTAGATGCCATGTCGTCATTGTCGTTTTGCTGAAATTTTTATACAAGTTATTTAAGGCAAGTCAGTAAGAAGTATTTAATAAAGATTGAGATCTATAAAATACTTCCATTAACGACTTAACACACAACGAACTTGTTTGACAACGAGTGCGTTGTGAAGTTAGTAAGTAGTATTTTATTTCATCCAGTAAAGAAACCCAAATAAACAGTCGTGGGAACCATGTATGCTATTGCGTTTGAAGTTTATAAAAGACTAGTCAAATTATTTCCTGATATTTTATGTCATCATAAAGATGACATAAAATATTAATAGTATTCTCGAATTGAGTGAATTCAGAATGATTGTATCCAAAGTGGCTGACCTGAGAATATGTTTATGTAATACAAGTTACAAAACGTATTTTGTTTATAAAATAGTAATATGAGTTTGGACCGGAACATGCCATTTGAGACTGATTTGTTATAATATCTACAAAGTTTCTACATACATACATAGTACGAGTATCGACATGTTACGAGGAAGGATAAAAGTCATGCAATGAGAAAAGTGTTAGAGTGTGTATGATGTATGGATATAAGGGTAGAGGTAGGCAGAAGAAGAGATTGGTGGATTGTGTGAAGAAAGTGATAAGAGATTCGGTCGAAGTCTAGTTCTTTTGGATAAAATCTTTTGCTCAGGAGAGGGAAACCCATAAATTGTTGAATTAAATTGTGATAAGTCTCAAATTGAAAGCAAACCACGTAAACGCGTCACTCGCCAGCACTCGGCTGGAATGATCTGATTAGGATTGTAATTTCCTGTGTCGCTGACGATTCACGAACATTTCAGTAAACATTCCGCCAATATTAACAAACACATCTAGCTAGATAGATGATTCGTTTGGAGTTAGGATTTGATATGGAAAAGGGATCGCCGCTCTTGCGAAAAACAGGCAAATGATGTACTTTAGTATGACCCTTTTGTCTCTTGAAGTTTCTACATTAGGCACATAGGTACTGTAACAAAGCCAATAAACTGGCCAAGTGCGGACATGCAAACCGAGAGTTCTGACCCACATTTGAAGGCTAAAATCACGTTTATTTATTGTACGACGGGAAAGTGCAGCCTTCATCTCACTGGATAAAGTTGATATAGCGGCAATAAATATACATACACTTAAAATATGAACCTAGTCATGAGATATCCTTTCTTTTGGTACTGTTACGCCAATTTGAAAAGTCTAGAACCTTCCGAGAAAATAAGACAATAACAACTTGTTTATCAATAATACAAAAGGATGATTTATGACCGCCGTGCCAGATTACGCAACAGTTAGCAGCGCGACCATTCCCTCGCTTACTAGACTTTTCGATAGAGTTGGATATAAATTGACGCGTGATTCGGAAGCAAGACAGTATCCGATTACGATACAGCGAGTTAACATCAAGTGATATTTGCGATAACAGTGTTTAGTGATTCGGTAGTATATCTAAGTAGTGTTGTACTATGTTTGAGAGTAATTAGTTTGGTGCTGAATAAACGTGTCTTATTTTGAGTAATAACCGGTTGCTTTTATTTCTTACGAACCCCAGCTCGTAACAGTACGATATCCAGAAAAATACAAGAATAATACAGCCGCCAGCGTTCAATTTTTTTTTATAGGCATTTCCTTGGAAGGCTCTATTGTATAAGTACCCCTTGTCTAGTCATGCCTCCAGGTCAACAGCTGATCCATCTAATATCAAACATTAAAAAGAGATAATAAAAAATCATCCACCCATTTTAATAGCCAATTCAATACGATTTTTTTCATTTGGTTAAAAATGTCCTGCAGTGGACGCAGGAGCGCCTCCTGCGATGATAATGATGATCTTCCTGGTGCTTTTATTTAAAGGCAGGTAGTAAAAATATGTTCGAGTTGGCATCTTCTGCTAGCTCCAAAGGCATGGCACTTGCTTTGATATTCGACAAGTCTTAATTAGTGAAAGGCAATCATAAGGTAATAAGCCACGTACCTATTTCACTAATTATGGTACCCAAGGGAAAACGTTTTATAGGGTTCTGTACCCAATAGGTGCCAATGGGATCCAATTACTGAGCCTCTGCTATCCGTTCGCCCTTCCACATGAACCTTATGAGGTAGACAGCTAAAATTTTCACTTTGTAAATTTATTTCGTAGATATCGCTGCCGTGGCGGTCGCGGCTTAAGAATCAACACCTTCTACTCACCCCATGAATGTCGTAAAAGCCGACTAAAGGATCTCACCAGAAGAAGGGCAGCCGTTTCCTTCTGTGTATGATCAACACATTTATTGCGATAACCAATCCGCCTAGCGTGGTGATTATGGCAAAACCCTCCAGCTTTGGAGGATGCTCTGTCCAGCAATGGATACTAATGACCTGTTTGTGATACATGTCCATATGCTATGCCGCGCCGCTAATACAACAATTAATCAAAATAAAATGAAGTGCAAGGGACAAAGAAATGTGTTTTTTTCCCTTGAAAATAAATGTCGGAACCCTCAGTGTGATTGACACGCACTTGGCCGGCTTTATTTACTTTTTGATCTTGAGCGTAGACATCTTGAAAATTTTAATTACCAGCTTTAATGTTGCTTACGAAACGACACTTCTAACTCAACCCGCGGATGTCGGAAACGTCACCTATAGGAAATAAGAAAGGCAGGCAGTTTCCTTACTCTATTACTATTCCACTTGCTGAGCCTTTGGAGGTTCTGTCATACAGTGGTCATAAATGGACTGTAGAACAGAACTTCCATATAATTCGAGAACGACCAATATTGAAATAGGCCTTATGAAATGAAAATGACAGAGACAGCATGATGAAGCAGAGAACTCATAATCGAGCCGTTTTGTGATTTGATTTGAAGCCTTGAATGAATACACTAGGGGACAAATGGAGCGACATGTTGCTGAACATGTTGCGAAATATGCTACGTAAAAAGTGTCTCAGAGACCATGCCCTGGGACATAGCAGTCAGTACCAAAAGGGACGTCGCTCGAAGTGGTTGTGTTGATGTGCTGCGTGCATTCTTATATCTCGAAACAGGGACGGGCAACAGAGCTTTAACCTCTACTTCTATTTCCTTGCCCAAAGGGTGCCAACAAGACCCTAAATACTTAGCCTCCACTGTACAAGAAGTATAAATATAGCAATACTCACCTATTTTATACGTTAGTTAACTTAGCCCGGCTACAAAGCAAATCCAGAAAATGCGTAATACATTATTTCGTATTTAGTGCGGCCTTGAATCTTCATAATCTGAGCCCAAAGCCATCGCCAGTCATCTACATGTGTCTACAAAGAAATCTAATATCTCCACAAAACAATTTCTTTTGTCTAAATAAGAGGAAAATATCCATTTTTGATGTTATCTTCTGAATCTGAGGGCAAAACATGCGAAGTGCCTTTGAGATTTAATTAAGAGGGCAGGATTTTTTTCTGGAATTATTATCTACTAACTGCTATCGAAATCCAAGTGCGGTATGTATAGCCAGCGGAAAATTAGCGGATTGGCCGCTGTCAGCAATGATTGAACGTATGTGTGACAATCGCGCGACTGACCGCAAAATTGAGCAGCGGTTTTGAGTTCATGGCTTACTATTATTTTCGTTTAATATTTTATATCCAGACCTAAATGTTTTTTATGGTTCTCAAATACGATATCTGATCAAAATCTATCGAATGGAGTACCTAACGTTTATATAATACAAGCTTTTGCTCGCGGCTTCGCTCGCGTTAAGAAGTATTATTATTAATTAGGTATAGTTTTTGCGGCTTTACTTTTGTTTAGCGTGTGTAAAAAATTAGGGCCTACAAAACTTAAAAACGACAGTACATTCTTCAACTTCTCCATTAACGTTAAGATTTTCTTTAGCCATTTTAAAAAAGTCAAACCGACAAAACCTATACTTAAACCAAACGAAAACAAAACAAATGCCAAATACAAAACAGAGTCTATAACTAAAACTACTAAACCGAAACAAAACAAATGCAAAATCTCAAAATCCTTTCTTAGGGGATGCCTACGTCATAGTAGCTTTATGCATGCAAAGTCTCAGCCCGATCGGTTTAAAATTGACAAAGTTTCATACAAACTTGCATCCCCTATTTTATCCCCTTGGGGGTAGAATTTAGGGGATGCCTACGTCATAACATACCTGCATGCCAAATTTCAGCCCGATCCGTCCAGTTGTTTGGGCTGTGCGTTGATAGATCACTATGTCAGTCAGTCAGTCACCTTTGAGTTATATATATTAAGAGAAGATAGATATCATCATCTTCCTGCCCGTCATCCCACACTGGGTGTGGTCGGCACAACATATCTTCTTCCTCCACATCAAGGCCGTTTGTATTAGTTTTATATGTTTTATAGGCTGAAATTTTAAGCCAGCCGCATACCTGGCATCTACCCTTCCTAGGAATACTCGGTTTTGGGATAAAAGATTAAGGATATGGATAAAAAGCGATAAGGAAACTGATGCCACGGAAGAGTGGTGAGTGTGACACAGCTTGAGAGGTTCGGTTGCTAACCCGTAATGAGATTTACATGTTAATGTTATCTTAAATTTAAATTTATACAAAGCTAAAATTTTCGACCTTGTATAAATTTAAGACGGAGAATGGATCATAAATAACTAATATGTCAAAAAAACTAAAAACACGCAACATTTTTCTTAAGTTTTTATTTTGTTTTGACATTTGTAAATATCTAAATACTTTTATCATGCGTGAAATGTATATGTACATAGTTTCGTGAGCTTTGTCGCGAAGCAAATTTCAAATGTCAATAAGACATAAATAATCTGATCCAAACTCGAGAAGTTTGCTAGTAGCCTCTGAAAAATTCCAGTACTTGGCTGCATCATCAGATTATCTCCAACATACCAAAGTATAGTTTTGTCATCCGAACTAAATTCTATGTTTTATTTCAATATCTACGACACTTACACCAAACAAGAGTCTTAACGTTTCAAAATGATCCTAAAAATGTTACTGTACAAAAGATTAATAATTGAACGATTTGTTGACGAATTCTTATAATTCTAATCAGTGACTTCACAAACGTGGATTTGATTAATAGCCACTAACATAAAATGAATTTGATAACATCGTCCGCTTGGTGTATGTATACACCAAAAGAGCAATATCTGAAGGATAATGAGATTTTTTAGAAACAAGATATCTTTCGGGTCCTTACCTAATTTATAGACGAAGATTGGGAAAAGCACCTATTTTTTAATCGAAGCAAGCAGAGGCTGGATCATTATTTATTACTTAGCTTATAGATATAGGATAAGTATACGAACTAAAAGCCGCTTGCTCACATTATAATAATTTTAGCTTTAGCTTGTGTAAGCAAGTTAAGCTCTTATTTTTGAAGTAATGAACAAATAAGATAATAATGTAACTACATAATTTTACAGGCCTCACAGCTCAGTTGGCTGTAGTTCAGCCTTATGTGCTGTAGGTTGTGGGTTCGGATCCCACCCAGGACGTACATATATGTGATCAATAATAATGTTTATTCTGTGTTTGGATGCTATTTGATATGATAAATAATGAAAAAAAAAAGTATATGCGTATTATTTCCGTAATAATACCCATATTACAAGCTTTGTTTAGTTTGGGTCTGGATGGCGAAGTGGAAAATTAATGTCCTGAGATAGGTAATAATACATAATAATGACAATTATTATTTCTTTCTAAATGATGGATCAGCTTTTGACCTCTAGGCTTGTCTAGGGCTAGGCTAGAGGAAGGATAAGGTCTACGATGGAGCATGGTTTCCCAGAAGGCGAAGGCAATGGCTCTCTTGTGCAGTGACGGAAACCATATGGCGCCAGACTGGCAGGAGAGTGTGTTGTGATCATTCAGCCGTAACCACTAACCGCCTCCGTGGTCTAGAGGCTCGCCCACCGACGTCAGCACCAGAAGTCCTGAGTTCGATCCCCAGGGGAAGTACAAATATTGGTCTTGGTTTGGTTGGTGGTAGGACTTTATATAAGTCCGCCTGGCTAGCCACCACCATCTTACCTAATTCTGTCGCCATAACAACAATTCTAAAATGATTGTGTTCCGGCATTTAGAGGTAAGATAGCCAGTTCCTCAGTTTGTTGAGAATTCCGGGTGAATTGCGCCTTCACCTTCGGCCTTATCATAAATTGTTACGGAGTGAGATGAAGGCCGAGCGCTTCCCCGTGGTACAATAAAAAAACTTACAAATGCCAGCGATTCCGTTGTTTCAGGTATCGCAGTGATGCAAATGAACTATTTTTTTATTATTGTAAGTCGGGGAAGCACTTGGCCTTCATCTGGTGGAGGGTGAAGGTGGAGGCGCAACTCACTCGGAATCCTCAACAAGCTTCGGATTGCTTTGTATTAACTTACCTTTTATATTGTTTTGGGGTTATTAATGTAGGTTTGGAGGAAAAAATCTTAAACTCACATCGTTGCAGTGTGACTTTATCGGCGTGATATAATAAAAAAAAAACTTGTCTTTATCTAGAGGGAGACATATTCAATTGAATGTGAAGTCACATAACCTAATAGCCAGCGACAAATGAGACACTTTCAACTATACCGCTTTGTCAAATTATGATAAGTAGTATAGAAGTTCAGAAGGAACAGTTGAACATAGATACATACATTACATACCCACATACAAACCTACCGGGAAAAATTATAACCCTTCTTGCTTCGCGATAGTTAAGTAAAAATTAAACTCCACTTGAGAACATTTAAGTAATTGTTCTCTGATTCCAAGGCAAAGTAATTGCAAAATGCTTATCTACTCCTATGTTCGCTTAACCAAGTACCTAAGCAACGTAAAACGAAAGAAAGGTTTATCTAGACATGCGGCCTAAGCGCTTTTAGAGGCATTTAGAGTTCCTCAGATTGTTGAGGATTCCTGGTGAAGTGCGCCTCCATCTTCGGCCTTATTTCAACTTGTAGCCTGGTGAGATGAAGGCCAAGTGCTTACCCGTCGCATAATAAAAAAAAAAGAAAAAAAAAGTTGTGCGTTTTGTTTGCCAGTCAATGTGCTTGATAGTTGATACATTTAAAACGTATTTTGGAAAATATTCGATCATCACATTATGAACATGAAGGAGCATCTTATTAAGTTTTACATTATCTACGGTCTGGAGTCCGTTCTTAGCATTTTTAAAAACGGGAGAAGTTTTGGAACATTTGCACTGGTACCTAGCTTAAGCCAACACTGTTTGTTTAGGCGTTACTAACGAGACTGAAGCATTGATTTGCTTTTAACCGTTGAAACTTAAAGTTTTTAAATTGATTTAAGATTTTAGAAGAGTTTTGAAATCGGAGGGCCTTGCGTATACAAAGTAATACTTGACAGGTAGAATCAAAGTCAACAGTCGAAGTCTTTTTTTTTATATTGATTAAGTTTCTTTAGGATCATTTTGAAACGTCAAATCACGAAGTCCGTTCCATCCCCCGCTATGAAAGAGGACTTACAAGCCGATTACATTCGCACAGCGTCAACTTTGTTTGCGTCCGCGTAATTAAAGCCTCTTTGTTCCATTAATGGGTAAATACGATTTAAAACTGCGTTACGGCTACGGCTCAAAGGTATATTCACTTATATCGAATATTCAAGTAACCTAACGATAGTGTCAAACGTTTAAAATAAATAGGAACCCTTATCAAAATCTTTAATTTAGCAATGGCATTTCAATTTAAATCATAAAGATGGCTTAGATGAAACAGTCAAGAATAAATAAGTTAATAAGTATTAAAGGGCAGTAATTTATCCAGCGCTATCTTAGCCCAAACTATAGCTTGTAACACGGGAATTACGTAATGGATAGAATATTTATATGCCTACCTTTCTTAATACTAAATTCAAACAGCTATATTCATCACACTATGTTTGTTCCGGGTGGAGATCGAACCCACAGCCTATGGCACATTATGCATATCTACTGCCAAGTTACTTGTTGAGCCTTATAGATTTTTGTATTGTTAGCCCATTTTTGTACAAAGGCTCCGGCTTACGGCTTGTAGTATGAAATGTTTTCGTCAATAATACCTACAGCTCAATTTTGTCTGGAAAGATTGTATTCATAGTATGCTTTGTAAAATGTAGGTATACCGTAATTACTGAATGTGCTATTTTTTAATCTACGATCATAAACTCACATGCAATTAAATTATCGGTAAACTGACTGAACCACTTTGCAACTGATATCAACGCTGTGGCTTACGGAGAAAAAACTACGTTGGAGGCGGAAATTTGATTACGAAAATAGCCTTAGGGCGAGCTCGTAATCCTTCCAACCCAGTTATGTCAGGTCATGCTGCGAACCGACTATTGATGCGCAATTTTAGATGTGTTTTTAATTGGCGCCATTTAACACAAGCATTTTTTAACTAATAAAAAATAATCAGCAGGGCGTACTGCGTGGCCTACAAGATTATTTGTTTAAATCAAGCAATCATTTTCAACCACAAACTTGATCACAACATTAACATATGTTATAATAATGCAAAAATTCACAACCCGCGACGGGGCTCGAACCCGCAGAACCAGAACCCTCGTGGCTCAGTTGGTTAGAGCTTTGAATTGGTGTTTTTTTGTGTCATTTTAACATTTGTTAATTTTGAGACAAGGTTGTGGTTGAAAATGATTGCTTGATTTAAACAAATAATCTTGAAGGCCACGCAGTACTGCCCGGCGAGATCTCCCTGTGAACATGTTTGGGCACTGAGCTGATCTTTCGGTAAACATTTAGATAGTATCTAGATAATTGGCTTGGTTTGGGACTAGATGGCGCTGTGTGAAATTTATGTTCTGTGATATATATTTTAATTACCAGGCACCTTAGCTAACTACTTGCAATTAAGCATTGAGAGTAGTTAGTTAAGGTGGGCAATACAAAAATCTCTATTAAAGAATGACAAAAACCATCAAACTTTGGTGTCAAACGGGTTTGGTGCGTGTGGTTTTGTGTGAAGGTGTATTAAGGGCGCACCCATAATGGCATATATTTATGAACTTATCAACCAATTTCTTATAATAGTAGATTAAACATCGAGGGGATAAAGCACTGTTTTAAGTCACGGGCGCGATATTTAATTCTGAACGTAACGAAGGACTCCAGATTTATCTCCCGAGCGCAGCGAGGGTGTTATGAGTTAAGACGAGTCCTGAGCGCAGTGAGGGGTTCAAGCGCGCCCAAGACAAAAACAGCTTTATCCCCGAGGAGTGTACTCTACTTTTCTCACCTTTCGCGAGACAATAAAAAAGCAAGGCTACTAAAAACAGCGTTTTATTTTGACTTCTATGCTCGATGACCATCCGATTTCCTTTTTAAAAATGCCAATAACTTGGTACCTATATGTATTAATCTGGATGTCGTGTTTAATGCTTATAGTCGACCTGAGCATAGAATAGATGAACCACAGGCTGCTTGACTTCTTTGTGGATGATAAATGCTGGAAATAGACCAGAATCACTGATTCAGACACAGACTTTGCACCTTTTGCAGTTTTTCATTTGTCGAAATTGTTGTAGGCTTTCAGGTATTTTTCCTTTGACTTCTCTGGGAGTAGATTATGAACAATGCCTAAGGCATCCAATTTAATGGACTCCGGAGTTAAATCACCACTCGACATTTTAACAGAACTTTTCTTCTATTTTGATATATTTTTATAAAATCTTTGCAGTTATTACGTATGTTATTGCAGCTTCTTACAATACTCGCGGCTTTTGTTTAATTTCAAATGTGTTCCATTCAGCTTGCCGTGGCCAGCTCGATTTTAGAAAAAGTTCGCTTTTCAAAAAAGTTCGACGCGGAGCCGGCCCCGGCCTTCGAGTAATTAGTCTGTTGATCTATTTTGCCGTGGTCGCGAGCAGACTTTGACAATATTAAGAATTGAATTGAATATAATATAATTTGAACTGAATATAATTTAATTTGAATTGAATATGATTGAATATAATTTGAATTTTATAGAAGTTAATTTGAATTAAATAGAAGTTGATTTGAATTGAATAGAATATAATTTGAATTAATATAATTTAATTTGAATTGATATAATTTAATTTGAATTACATAACTCTTTATTGTAGGTACTCAAAGACATCGAATAATACAAACATTAAAATAAGCTAATGTTTATATAAGCTCATTATTATAGCTTTTAGGGCATTTTTATATGAGAAAATGAATTACACGCAAAAAAAAACCCTTAAAATCCAAAGAAATTAAAGAATAACAGGAGCAAAGTCCCGCTACAAATACACCAAGGAATCAAATACAGTATCGATATATTTGTATTAGAAATAAAATCAAATAATAGAATCTATACGAAGTCAGCCACCCATCCTTATCAGTGCCTGGCAACAAGAAAATATCTCAGCGTTCTTATAGCCAATTGATAAATAACCGAAGCATGGATAAGGAGGGATTAGTAAATCGAGTGGATTATCGAGACGGCCCGCTTTTATTTAATCCCCCGTCAGCCAACTACAAAGCGGAAAATCTCCAGCCTGTCATGATTCTCTATTGTTTGGTATTTTCCTATCAAATCTCCGGAAAGTAATATGGACGATGCTGCCCTTATATGCCGACTTAGATGTTTTCTTGTCATGTTTAATTTGTGATAGGAGCAGGTAATATTTACGTTTAACCGCCTCTGTGATCTAATGGTTCGCCCATCGGTATCAGACCCCGTGATTGCGGGTTCGAGAACAGAAGGTATGTTTCAATTGTCTACTCGTTGTGTAGGAATTATTTGACTGCCATATGCCTTGGCATATGGCAGTCAAATAAATGTGGCGCTTACTATGTTGTAGCATAATCATCATATTAATTGACAAGCCTCATAGCTCAGTTGGTAGTAACTCTGCCTTCGGCGCTGTGGGCTGTGGGTTCGATTCCCACCCAGGACAAACATTTGTGTGATGAATATAGATGTTTGTTCTGTGTTTGGGTGTTGTATCATATAGTACGTATGTATTTACAAAAAGTATTTAAGTATTTTATCCGTAATCTAGTCCCCATATTACAAGCTATGCTTAGTTTGGGGCTAGATGGCGCTGTGTAAAATGAATGTCCTGTAATATTTATTTATTTTATTTATTTATTATTAATATCATTCATTACATTTCCAACAGTTGCAGGTTTATTTTACATCAACAGTATCTAAGAGCGTCATCATTTAGAACAACGAACGTTATTCAATTTTGTCTTGATGTTGCATATTATATTTGCTACACTATCAAAAATCCTATTCATACATATTTTTTTTAATCCGAACAAGATTTTTTTTATTGCATGACGTGGCCTTCATCTCACCTGGAAGGTCAGGAAGGAAAAGCGATTGGCCTTCATCGCACCTGGTTACAAGTTGAGATAAGCCCGAAAGTGGAGGCGCACTTCACCCGGAACTGGCTATACCTCTAAATGCGGAACACAATATTTTTTGAATTTTTGTTATGGCGACAGAATTAGGTAAGATAGTGGTAGCTAGCTAGGTGGACTTAAACAAAGTCCACAATATTGTACTCCCTGTGAGGATCGAGCCCGGGACCTCTGTGAAATCGGTAGGTTGAACCACTAGACCTTAGAGGCGGTAACTAGCCTATCTATAAAATTCTGATGGTATTTGGAGTAGGTGTGATCTACCTCCTAGTGATCAGCTTCGGACAACTGAATCACTGGCTTTTTCTAACGGGGAAGGCTGAATGATCACAACACTGGTGGAACGCCCTTCTGCTGAAACGTTTCACTGCCTGGGAATGGTCCCAGGCAAAAAGGAAGACTGATATGGATCAATCTGTCTTTAATTACGTCAATATCGTGATTACGGTACATGACTAATGTAACAACCGAGGAGCTTAGTTGCAAGGTGTCAATTTTTTGCACGGGAATACTCCAAGTCCATTCTTAGTGGATTCAAGTCATGAAGCGAAACATGTTGGAAGTTCTTAGATTTACTTAGGATTACTTGTTTCACGTAGTTGTAGAACTAATTCCGATAAAAAAAAATCCACGGTCACTACTTAGCTTGAAAAGAGTTTCGAAAATCCGTAATTTGGTCTGAAACCTCAGAGTTTTCATTAAATCAATTTGTTTCCACTGATGCAAGCAGATGTTTTCGTCGAAAGAAGTTTATTTAGTTTCTTTGCAAGTGCGACTTTTGCGATATGTATAGTAAAAAAATAATAGGTACAAAACAATAAATACATTTTCGATATATAAGTTTAATACAGCGCCAGTTAGCCTCAAACTAAGTGTAAATAACTGTAACACGGGAACTAGATTACGGATAATAATATTAATATTCTTTTTTTTATATTGTTGTATATTATAGCATACATGTTTCTGGAGTCATATGGCATGCTATTTCCTAAGCAAAGTGCAAACGTTGGATCATGGGATATATTATACACTGCACTAAATCGTAGTGTATTATTATTATATATAACCGTTAAATAGGAATGTCTCCACGTATAAAAACTTCAGTGTGTTTTTCATTCTCGACTTTTTGCTCTCCACATAAAAAGTTCATCGGAAAATTCCTGCCCGAGGAGAATCGTTACGGATATTTTCCCCGTAAGCCTGACTAACACCGTGCACCTCCCTCAAACCTCATTGAATCGTATGCGCAATTTGATAGCACCACCCTTTGTAGACGACCAGACCGGTATTATGGACCTAATGAAATATAATGTTATCGTGCATCCCTATCTTGGACTGACCTTTTTGGATATTTGACAGAAAAAAGTTACCAAATGAAATGGAATAGAATTGAAATGGCTCACGATGAACAAGAACTTTGTATTTCACAGGTTTTTTTTAACACAAGACTTTTTACGCAGCGCCTTCTAGCCCGAAACACAAAATAATAGCATTAAGTTCTTTATCCTTGAGCGTTTCACCACCAGCTCAGTAAAGATGTAACCTAAGACTTTAACTCTGAACTTAAAGACTCAAGATTATTGATATACGATACTCTCGTTCTAGGGATGACTTTGACAAGCCTCATAGCTCAGTTGGTAGTAACTCTGCCTTCGGCGCTGTAGGCTGTGGGTTCGATTCCCACCAAGGACAAACATTTGTGTGATGAATATAGATGTTTGTTCTGTGTTTGGTTGTTGTATCATATAGTACGTATGTATTTACAAAAAGTATTTAAGTATTTTATCCGTAATCTAGTTCCCATATTACAAGCTATGCTTAGTTTGGGGCTAGATAGCGCTGTGTAAAATTAATGTCCTGTAATATTTATTTATTTTTTATTTTATGTGATAGCTCAGATTATACATTTTCTAGAATACCGCAGTTCTTTTGATGATAAACATGATTTAAAACAAAAGAACGACTAAAATCTAAAAACACCGCGAGAATCTCTACCTGTGCACGGCTCTGCTTGGTATTGATCGAAAACGTAGCTCAGTTATTAATAGGTACTAAAGCACCATTATTATTCCAAACCCCGGCGGAGACTGCACTGAAATATCGTAACAAATGAGGAATCCTGAGCGTTTACAAAGAAATTGTTTGCACTGGCATGTCTACGTGATACCTACTGTGTACGTATATAATAAGGCCGGTGCATTCCCAATCAGATTTATATCGAAGAGGATTAAAATTTAACGACTCGTCTACACCGGCTTTACTCTTCTTTGTGAGCGTGGCTTTTGTTGGAGCGTATGGAATAAAAAAGATACTTGGAAAAGGTTTATTTCCAGCTGAAGCTACATAGCAACGTTTTTCCACGGATTTTAGTTAATGCTCTCAAATTGCCTCTCAGTTACCGAGAATTATGTTTAATTCTTTAAAGCTGGTTTTGATCCAAAATCTCGTGGTTATACTAAGGTTACTAAGGAAATGATTGAACATATCAGTCGATGAAACCGATTAAATGTTTCTGAAGAAACTAAAATGAAGCCAAGAAAAAAAAATATCAGCTGCTGGACTATATCCTAACACTGCTACATTTGGTTTTCAATCGGTTTCAATAAATATGGTGTCTTTTCTTTGACTTCTCAAATAAACCGAGAAATGTATCGATAAAAAAATTAAAATGATTTTTGATTGAAACCAAAATGAAACAGACCTAGATAATAGGACAGCTGGTTACTTTGCAACCTAAATTCGTTGGACCTACAGATGACGCATTATGACATATTATGAGATGTGATGAGATTTCTGTATTTTTCTCCAGGAAACTAAGCAATTTTAATCTGAACAGTAAGCCAAAACCAGAAGAATGCATTTATATCTCATACTAAAATAGTTAGCAATAACGGTTAACAATACAGAAAACCGATGGGCGCTAGTATTTACACTAGCCATTGCAGTGGTGATACAAAGACTTCACGTTTTTCGCAATACAGTCCAACTTTACCCATTGCTAGTCAAGAGCAAAGTGTTTGTGTTGTGCTGTGTTTTAAAATAAAAAAAAACCTTACAATCTTTTGACATTCCTACTCCTCCATACGATTTATGTTAATAAAGAATAATAATATATATAAAGATATCAACACGTGACAATATGTACGAAACTATAATGGAAAGCACGTTAA
Source organism: Venusia cambrica (assembly GCA_951394065.1). Taxonomy (NCBI): domain Eukaryota; kingdom Metazoa; phylum Arthropoda; class Insecta; order Lepidoptera; family Geometridae; genus Venusia; species Venusia cambrica. The sequence continues at coordinate 2,275,711 of OX596056.1, forward strand.
TTAAAGTGATATAAAAAAAATAAGCTCAAAAATTAAAACCAGATTCCTAAAAATCCCGCTGTATAACTAACTTACATACATAATTTATACCGGTCAAAACCCTCCATTTCGCTTCGCCTTCGGTAAAAAGTAGTATCAATATAACCGTTGATGGGAATTCACAATGTAAATACTCCCCCAAAATACTGGTAACGCGCTGACATGCCTGAACCCAATAGGATAAAGTCTGATCAACAAAATAGATTTAACTTCGAAGGCCGGTGGACTTAACTTGATTAAAAGAGTGCGCTTGCATGCCGCTACTTTCACGGGATGGTAAATGGATCTGTTAAATGGCAAAATTTCATGGAAGCGAACCTACAGACAAAGTCAGATCATGTTTCAGATATTATTTATTTATTTGTACTTAATATTGCACACAGAAACATAAAAACAAAGAAAAACTTAAAATAAAAATACATGGGAAAGGCGAGCTTAACCCTAAAAAGCGTTTTCTTCCAGCAAACCAGCGATATGGAGAGAGAAAAGATAGATAGAAATTGGGAAATAGTGTACATAACAATTTAATAAAGTTTAATAAGTTACATGTAACTAAGACACAATAAATTATTTTATATTTATCAATAATACTTATTATAGCTATTGTGAGTATATCAAGTGAAGACGAGATAACCAGACCCATATCCTTTGAATGGATTTTGGTGAGATTACGATAATTTTGGGAAATCCGGCACCGTTTGCATGTGTGTATGTATGTATTTATGTTTGTGGAAATGTTTGTGACGTCATTACTCTCGAACGGGTTATCCGATTTTATTGAAATTAAAAATATGTAGAGTTGTTTTTGAGTTATTGATATTAGAACTACGATATGTTATCAACATTATTTGAATCGTAGATCCGATCAATTCAAAATTTAGATTTTTCTGAGATTACGCTTGTACTTTTTATGATACAAGGGTTGTTTTTGAGAAATAGGGATGTCAAGTAAGACAATAATTTATGTCTTGTTGTGTGTCATTTGAAAGAGTTTCAACTTTTGTGGTTTTTGTAAAATTGGGGCTCGATCTTCACAATTCATTTTATTGAGAGAAGACATGTCGACATTAAGGTTTGTGGAATGCCATATTCTGACTGGGTTAAGACAGCAGATAGTAAAATGTTTTTAATATTTTGACGATTTAAGGTTTTGCAAAATAGTGACGTGAAGGCATTTTGCATTTTTTCGGAATATTTTTATGATGACTATTTATTTATTTTTCTTTACGCTCAATAGGGTTGACAAGTCAAGGGTTTTAATAACATGAACAGCCCATTCATGTATAAAAGAACTTCCTGCAAAACTTATAGGGTTTGCCATAATCACCGCGCTTGGCAGACAGATTGGTGTTCACAGTTAAAGTTTTGTTAATGCACAGAAGGAATCTGCTGCCTCTTTGGCGAAACCACTTGGTCGGCTTTTACGACATCTGTAGGCTAGGGGTAGATTTTTAACCACGGCAACATTTAGAAAAAAACTTTTATCAATTAGATATCATCCATGTTATATTAGTAAGGGGTTTTTTCATTTAAAGTTTTAAATTCACTGTACCTTTTCTACCCACCCACAATGATGTAAGGTCAATAATACGATGCTTTGCTCTTATTCGGGCTTTGCATAGAATGAAAGATAGCAACGAGAGAGACCCTTGAACTCTCGGTGAATTAAAAGAGATTGAGAAAAAGTGTGCTTACCAAATGGTACATTAAAAGCACACTGGTGAGATAAAAGCCATCTAAAAAAAAAGCCCCGTTATCAATAAAAAAAAACGTAGTGTTATATATGTTGTATAGTATTTTTTTTTGAAGTGTGAAATTAATATTCTATTATTTAATCTACTTCCCTTTTTACAAGCTATGCTTAGTATGGGCACTGAATAATTAATAGTACTAGCGTATGGGGCTGGATGGTGCTGCGTGATTTTTTCTGAAATACCTATTTGATATTCGTTTATTTTAATCATCTATTTATTTTATTATATCTTTTTATCATTTATTGATCATGGAATTTATTTGAATTTTACATAAAATCCATTCTTTAAACCATAAGTATCATATAAGTAGTATTATATATGTTATACAAGTCTCCAAAGGATTTGCCTTATTCGTCTGTTTAGCAGGTTCAGGTTTGTAATAAGTTTTTAGAAGTAAGTTCTAAAGTGGATTTCCTATACTCATCTCATAGTTTTTCTTCTATTTTAGTAGGTATTCAACGAATTATGCCCACCAAATCCAACTCGTTTACCTCCTAGCACAATTACGATTTGGTCGGTATAATTCGTTTTACAGTTTTAAGTTAATACATGTTTGAACTTACCTACTTATTCATTCAACCTGATATTTGTTGAGAGATAGCTGGGCCTATGAATAATGAAGTGAACCATGTTCTTTATAAGAAAACTATTTCGAAATAATATTCACAAGAGGTAGGACAGGCTGGTTACCGAAAACAACAATGAAAACATGCCATTAATTTGGTCTTATTCTACAAACCTTAATAATAGTCAAGCGTAAGTGCCTCCACGAAGCCCTAGCTTTGTCCGGGGACCCTTGTCATAACCAATTAACTAGACGAGTCTTGTGTGAAAACAAATTAAACCAGCAAACCCCATTAGGTCCAAGCCCGCTAACGATAGAGTTTCGTAAACGTTTTGGAAACTTAGATGGCTTCAATCACTGGAAAAGAGAAACTAGCTAATTATATTAAATAACCTTCAAACCAAAGTATTTTTTTTTATTCCGTCAGATTTTTTAAAAGATCGTTTTGAAACGTCAAATCTAATACCGCAATCGTTGAGAGATAACAAACGAGTGCTCTAAATTAAATCTAGTCAGGCGAAACAATACATGTTCGACTGAGTCTATTGACGTGGTTGTGATTCTAGACCAGTTTTTAATGGATTTTCAATTTTCACATCATTAAAAAGGAATCTCCAAAAAGTCATATCCGTAAGAAAGTTACACAATCTTACGAGTTACGATACCAACTTTCGATCCTTTGAATTTTCCAATTCCGAAATAAAGTTGTGCAATTCTAGCCCCTATTAATTATTATTGAATACTCATTGTAATGTAATTCGGGAAGGGCATTGGAGCGTGACATTACTGGATTAGGGCTCCGTACCCAAAGGGTGACAACGGGACCCTATAATGTCTCCGCTATCCGCCCGACCATGCCTCCGTCTGTCTGCCAGTGGGCTGTATCTCATAAACCGTAAAAGGCAAACAGTAGACTGCCAAACGAAGCAAAGCTAATATGGGAGCTATAGATGACGGAAAATTAGTACTAACAACCTTTTTTTATTAAAGTAATGGATTTTAATACCGCGCCCATATATGTATGAGAATAAACATCTGTATTCATCACAAAAATGTTTGTCCCGGATGGAAATCGAATCCACAACCTACAGCGCATAAGGCTGAGCAACTACCAACTGACCTGTTGAATGGTCGCTTGCGATTGCTGAGTGCTTGAATTGTTAGGTCCGGTATTCAATGGGCTAACGTATGGTAAAATAAAATAAAATCTTCCACTCTCTCAGACACATTCATCAAATTCTGGCGGCAAATATTTGGTTATATTTCAAAATTGTTTCGGTTACTAGCTGAAGCGTGGAATTCGCATCGCGCAGCAATCTATCATGAGAAAAAATTGGAGTCTCACAGAAATAAACCAAGGTCAGGTCATTTCACGAAGGGTAAGATAAATTCATGACGAGCAACCAGGAAAATGTTTTAATGGAGCGAAGGTACGCACTTTTTGAACGAACTGTTCTGCGAAGTTTGGAAAAACTTGATGGTGCTGAATTTTCTACGAAATTAATGAAGTTCCACAGTAGACCCGATTTTTTGCTCAGTGAGTTAACGACACAAAGAATTATGTAGGTTATAAAAACATTGTAATTGATAGCTCTGTCCCCGTTTTCAATAAACTAGGCAATACCAAAGACCCAGCTCGGCCCTCGGAAATTGGGCCCGTCCAGTGCTTCCACGTGATATATTCGTAATATTGTGGCCCGACATGGGCATATATTATTTGAATGTAGCCGCTCTAACGCGCCCTAGATAAATATTGTGAACCCTTTTTATGTCCGCGGATGCGTAGTGGTCTAATTTTGGATATATTTTGTAATATTTCCTGCGGAAATGCGAGGACTGGGTTGTAATAAATGATGGTGATCCATTCGGGGATGTTTTATGTCACAGAATATGGTATGACATAGCGATTGTCGCCGTCTAATAGAAAGCTATGACGGTTGTTGTTATGATGCTCGGTATAATAAATGCCTCTTTACTTTAATATTTCCAATTTAGTAATTGTTTTGCCTAGCTTAATATAACTTAAAATATTTAAGTAAAAAGTGGATCTGTTAGTTAAGGTTTCGAGTTCCGGAGAAAGGAAAAGCTACAAATAATGTAATTTTTTTATATTTGTTGAAGGCAGCTATTGTGTTTCGGCTCCATTATTAAAGGGAACCATTATTAAGGAAAGTGTGATTCCCGAGTGAGATCGCGGTTGCAGCGCGTACAGTCTTTCTGTTCAACGTCACGTTTCACTCTCAGTGTGAAATGTAGATAAATGGTCCGAGCATCCATAGAGACTACTTACCACCACGTTTACCGTATTTTTCGTATTTCCACCTATGTGGTCTATAAAAACATGGCCCAAACATCACTGCATCTTATATTTTTTTACCTACTTTATACATTTGCAAACAGAGACCTCAAGTAAAAGGAAACCATCGCAAAAGTTACCAAACAGTTTTCAGACGAAGGAATCCCTTAAAACGAACGAAAATATGAATTTCCAAGAGACGATTCAGTTAAAAGTTTCAAAAAGTGGTAGGAGGTATTTACTTTTGCTGACTTTAGCAGGCATTGCTTAACGCGACTCAAAAGGGCATTTGAAGCCAGACAGTTTTATAAGCGGAATCCACTTGTATAATATGTTTTTTCGTTCGCCAGCGGGTAGATCGTTATTTCACTGGGATTTCAGGATTACACTAGGCTTCACAGAGATTATGTTTGTTGAAAACGCTGCTACCTTTTAGTACAGAATTAATTCATCGCATTCGTCATTCCATTTATTTAATACGAGCTACAAAATACCCTATTTGATTCAATATTGCTTGTTTTACACATTTTACTCGGTAATCGCAATTTTAGAAGTCATTTCATAGAGCATGTGATTTAGCATTGGTGTCGACAGCTGTGATTGCCTTGTCTGTCTGTCGGCATTGTGTACTTGGTTCCCAAAGGTAGATAGATATATCTTCTTCTTCCTGTCCCTATCCCACACAGGGATTAGAGTACACAATTGTGCTTGGTTTTATTACCACCATTTTACCTAGGTCTATCGCTATAGCAACATTTCTATGTTGTTGTGTTCTGGCATTTAGAGGTAAGATAGCCAAATCCTGTTGATGTTTCCGGGTGAAGTGTGCTTCCACCTTCGGCCTTAACATCACACTATCTATCCACCTCTTCCTCGATCTACCTAACTCTCTACTGTCTATCTAACTCCAACGTCCGCTTGTGCATAACATACTTTTAGCTACCGGAATTAATTGCTAGTATTTCGTCCTGAACTGAGATCTCGCGATGTCTATTTTGTATAAGGTACCTATTTACACAAATCAAATCACAAATCATACATCGATAATGTTATCGATAAGATATTATCGATATTAATCATTTCAAATAATTATCTATCGTATATAAAATATATTAAAAATCCTGTTGATTTTGGAAATCAGAATCCATAGTTGTTAGCAGCACACTGAAAAAAATAAAAAAATGTGCTTAAATTGAAGAGTGGAAGATCAGTCCTTGTGCCGAGGATGATCACAGCTAAGCCATGGCCTATATCCGCTATGCCCATCAAGATGGCGTTGCTAATGATGTAATTAAATCCATTTACATTTATTCTAAATGTTAAGTTATATCTTTTTGACGATACGAGCCCTTCAGTGGAGACCACGTCTAGGAGCTCTGCGGCTAGATGGACCAATATCCTACCAGTACCAGTACTTTAGTGGTGAGAAATGAGTGGCTCGGTGGCACACAATATGGTAATAATAGTGTTCTTTACTATGAATAAATAAATAAATAAACATCTCGGAGGGACCTACGTCCAGCCGTAGACTGTAATAGCTCAATGATACCTCCTGAGCCATGCTCCTTTCCATTTATTCGACGATCGAATAAAGGAGCATATAGCACAGCTGATTAGTATTTTTGCTCAATAACAAAACCGGCCCCAGTCAGCAGCCAACAAATTGGTTCGGCTAAGTCAATTGCCGGCGATATGAGCGGCCCCTGGATTAAGTTATCCCTGTTTCTACTACAAAGGCCAGGCATGACAATGACAGTTAGCCCTACTTGTTCACACTTGCCAATTTCCACGTACCGTCTCCCACTACACACTTCACATGAATGTAGACCTTATTGTGAGCGTGTTAGAGAAAGTTTGTTGGGGAATTTCTGCCAACAACTTTCGTAAACTGGCTGGAGCATGTTAAGCCAAGTTTCAAACCGAGCAGTGACGAGCGGTTGTAAGAACTAGTATTTATTTCTACTGTGTATTTGTAAGAACATTACATGTATCATGAAGTAAAACTAGGTACTATAGGTATGAAATATTTTCACCTTATCAAGGTTTGTAATTCATGGAAGGAATTGAAAAAGCTTGAGCATACAAGGTTTATTTTATGCAAATTGTTTTCTCGGTTTCAAACATGTGAAAGTGTGAGTTGGACTTCGCATACTAAGAATTCCGTAGAACCTTGCACTAAATAATTGTGATATTTACTCGGATAGTACTAAAAGCAAACATACTTGCCCAAAATCTCCTAAATTGACAATCATTGAAATATGAAGAAACAAAACAAATTAAACGTAAAACATCGTAAATAGCTAATCTAACATTGTAAATATTACCAGTATTTATGTAGAAGTATGTGCAAAAACTATACATATACGCATAATTATGGCAGATGAAAAATCAAACTGAGCTTTAACCGCCTCTGTAGTCTAATGGTTCGCCCACCAGTATCATATCCATAAGGTCCCGGGTTCGATCTCTAAGGGGAGTATAATATTGTGCTAGGTTTGGTTGGTGGTAGGATTTAGTTTAAGTCCGCCTGGACTGGGGACAGAATTAGGTACCTAATTCTGTTGCCATAACAACAATTCTTAAAAAATATTGTAAAAGGGATTGAGTGGTAAGAAAGCCAGCTCCTCAGTTTGTTGAGGATTTCGGATGAAGTGCACTTCCACCTTCAACCTTATCATAGCTTGAAAAAGTGAGAAGAAGGCCAAGAACTTCCCCGTCGTTCAATAAAATAATAAAATCTGTCAAAGATCGTTGCCTTGAATATGTATGTGGTATACGATACGGATCCCTTAAAAAAACACGTTTTTTTCTAAGCTACTTTGTCGACTAGCGAACCTCAGACTATCTCCGGACTACTAAATAATGGTAATATTAATAAGAGCTTTAATTACCATATCGCAGTTCAGGCACGCCCTTTCCATGCGGATAATAGGGTAGTTAGTAACGAACTAACAAATGATTAATTACTATGCACGGACATGTGCGAGGCACGCAATATAGCGGCGCTACTGTGCTCGGAGGCAAAACCGATGGCGAGTCGAGTGCTGCGAATTTGCGACAGCTACTATATCACAACTAGGCAAATTCTAAACATTTTGTTAGAAAAGGACGCAACACCGTAGCAAAATTTAATATCGAACTTGAATGTGTTTTAACTAAAAATAAGGGGATATTCAATTAAATGGGTGACCCAAGGGCTGGTTCTTATTTAGGCCAGCGAATTAGCATAGCTATTCAGCGTGGCAATGCAGTGTCTTGGGCACGCTTCCGTCTGGTACTGGTCTGGAACAGTTGAGTCACCTATAGGCCGTTTGTAACTGACTGATTCCTTTGTACATAGTTAGATTAATTGTACATGTTATTAAGTAAAGTTATTAAATGGGTATAAAGGTATATTACCATAAATTTATATACGATTACAAGGCCCTAATCTAAATCTTATGTAACGTAACCGAATAGGTAACAAGGTGATTGTAAGGTAAGGCCGGACAAAAATGTCCCGGAAATAACTTTTTACGTCATCAATAGGCGAAGTTTGATTAAATTTGTGCTGGTCGTAAAATACCCGACTCCCTGTTGAGTTTCGACAATATACCATATAAATTCTCCTGGGCATTTTTTTAATGGTTGTATCAGATGGATTTTTGGCGTTTCATACAAAGATACTTTACTTGCTGAGGCGTAGCCGATGACAACATTATATTATGAATTGTATGACGTAATTTTGTAATAATGATGCTCAATTGTCAAATAGGTACTTATTCCTGAGTATGCGAGTAATCCCCTTGAAATATAACTATTGCAAGACAATTATTTCACGCAGCGTATCCGTACCCAAAGGGTACCAACGGGACCCTTATACAAGCCTCCGCTGTCCGTCCATCTGACGATGTAATTGTCGATCAATAGGTTGCATTTCATGAACCTTAATAGGTAGACAGTTAAAGTAGACTGTGTGTATTTATTGCCGCTAAAACAACAACAAAAAACCTATCTGAAAGCTTTTTATCTATTTCACGATTATCACAGGACAGGACATTAATTTCACACAGCGCCATCTAGTCCCAAACTAAGTTATGAAAGGTATTAAGTTATAACGATATTTATGTTAAATTTATCGTGCAGTTTGCCTATATCGTTCAAATCTGGTGTTGTAATAGTTCCTACCTTGATTTATAATAAAAATACTAACAGACGACCAAGCGTGAGTCTGACTCAGACGAATGCTCCAAAAACAAATGCAAAAACCTGTGGGTTGAAATGAAACCCTCGGTGTGTGTGTCTGACTCGCACCTGACCGGTTTATTTTAAGATGAAAACAATGACGAAAATAGCATAATATTAGACAAAAATATATAGAAATTAATTAATTGCCATGATCGGTTTTTGTTCCGCTGAAAGGATGGAAAATACTGCAAAAACATTAAAGACATCTAGAGTTACAAGACTTAGACAATATTTCTTTCTTAAGTAAGTGTCCTCATGACATCATGGCTTTACCTAGTAGGACAAAGTAGTAGGACTAGAAATGGGTACAACAATGAGATCATTAGTTTTTTTTAATATATCTTTTTTTTTTCATATATTACTAAGAGACAAGCTATCCACCCGATGTTATGTGCACTCTTGCCTATAACGACGCCTTTCTGTGTAGGTCAAATCCACAAAGAACATAGCCTACACGGCACTGCACTGCGTCCATCAACTTACCATAAAGGCATAAAGGTGTTAAGCCTCGCGTACCCTTAATTTCACCGGCAACTCTTCAAACTGGAACACAGTAATGCTGCTTGGCGGCGAAAATAGGTATGGAGTAGATTCATTGTTCTGTGGTGGTAGCACTCCCCCGGACGAGCCCTTTCACAAGGAGCGAACTACTTTTATAGTCTTACTTCCATCACTTGCAACCATATAAAACTTAATACCAAAATCAATCAAGCCTCTTATGTACATACAAAGAAATTTATAATAGGAATAGTTGAAACTTTCGTTGGTTTCATTTAATTTAGTAAGTAAAGTAAACCACATCGTGAGCACCCAAGTTAATGCTGACCGCAGCCGACCAGTGACTGTTAACTACCGCTAATCTGAGATTAACGTGTCCTCAAACGGAACATTTGCGATTACTTAGCTGAGACATTATCTGGACAGTCTGGTGTAGGGAGTGGCCAAGTAGTCGGTACGCCCAACCTGAGTAAAGGATAACGTAACTTGCTTTAACCGCCTCTGTGGTCTAGTGGTTTGCATACTGATGTCAGATCCAGAGGTTCCGGGTTCGATCCCCAGCAGGAGTACAACATTTTGCTTGGTTTAATTGGCGATAGGATTTTTGAAGACCACCTGGCTAGCTACCACCATCTAACTATTCTTAATTTGTTGTGTTCCGGCATTTAGAGGTAAGATATCCAGTTCCTCAGTTGGTTGAGGATTCCGGGTGAAGTGTGCTTCACTGACGGCTTTATTAAGTTTAATAAAAATTAAGTGAGATGAAAGCCAAGCACAATAAAAAAAACATATATGTGACTAAAACCGTGTTTTAAATGTATCTTAGATATTGAATGTCGAAATTGTATATAATTGGTTCTCTTAACCAAACAAACTTTGCCCGTAGAAGTTCAGTTAAGTAACCAATATGGTTATTCTAAACAATGCAACTAAAACCTGCTTAAACTTAGGTTTTGTTGAGGTTACACTAAAAGCTGTACCATACGCGTAGCACTGCTACGAAGATCGTAGCGGGCGTAGCATTTTCTAAAACGTTGAAATTCACAAAACTCTCAATCAAACTTAAAACCTATACTTAAAATAAAAATGTACGGGTCAAAATCTTTGCAATTAATAAATATATCATGAACATTTCAATTGGAGGAAGCGCTATTATCGATACTGATGCCAAAACAATAGTTTTCATCCGTCTGTCTGTCTCACGCAGCCGCTGAAACTACTGGATGGATTTAAATAAAACTTTGTATAATTATTACTGATATCATTGGCAAGGATCATGTAAACTAATTATCTCCCATCACAAAAGGGATTTAAAGGTTTACCTACCTTATTACTGGGAAGGATTTAAAACACGAAACTTAGTGTACATTATTGATGGTAAAAGATCACCTCAACATAATTTTTTTGGCTATTTACCCCGTTGCAGCACTACAGCATCGCAAAGATATTTTTAATAACTTGAATATTGTATGATTGTATGTAATGATTGGATTGTATGAAAATGGCTCATATGTGTTTTTTATGGAAAACACTCCAGTCATTTTTACATTCATGAAAAAGTACATTTCAACATGTACGAGCGGGTGTTCATTTAATGTGAGTTAGGTATGTGATCAATAAGTATGTGATCAATAAGTATGTGCTAATTGAGCAAGTAACATTAATTCTGCAACAACATTTTATATTCTAGGTGGCAGCGTCTAGACTTCACACTGTTATTGCTCATCGTCTTTAAAACTTCGCACTATAATAACCACATTAAATTATTTTCCCAAAAACCACCACACTGAGCTATTCATATATTATAAAAGTGATAAACTAAGAGAAACTTTGCGCAAGTAAAACTGCGCGGGGTCAGCTAGTAATTAATAAACGTGTTGACATTTAATTGAACAAGTTTCGTTCAAACGGAAATAATATAGTACATTCGATTAGGCAAAGTAATTTAAACAGTTCCGAACGCTAGCCGAGTTAGATCAGGTTAGTTTGATCAACGGGCTGTGTATCCCCTGAGCTCGCATTTCATCTCAATTTAACAACTTAGCTGTATGTCTGTTACACTGCAAACTGCTAGATTTTAATGCTAGTGTACACTGTTTGAAAATGTTACTTCTGATGGAGCAAAAATACTGGAGGGTTGCTATAATCACCACGCTTCGCAGATGGATTGGTGATCGCAGTAAAGGAGACGATAATACACAGTAGGAAGCTGCTGCTTTTCTTCTGGACAGACCCCTTAGTCGGTTTTTACGACACCCTTGGGAGTTGGAGGGGTCGATTCTTAAGCCGCGACCGCCACTGCAATGATGGAAAAGTCACCACAACGAAATTAATGACAAATTATATAATTTGAGATGATTGTTTGAAATATTAACGGTTAATACTTATATGACGCTAGCCTCTGTTTGTGGCTTCACCTGCGTGAAATCTGAATAATAAGTAGCCTATATGTTATTCCTGGGTACCACAACCTCTTATAGCATTCTCGTTATATGACTTTACTTTTGTCACTATCTATCTAGTGTAGATAAAACGAGACAAAATTAATGTAAGATCAAAACGAGAATGCAAGAGGACGTTGTGGTTAGTTAGGCCCCAGGTTTATAACAGTATCTGTACAATTTCAGCGCTGTTCAGTTGTTTTTGCGTGAAGCTACACTGAACGAACCAGATTTGTAAGGTGATTTTTGACAAACCGTTCCCATCCCAGAAGAACTGTTTTATGCGATGAAAAGTAGGTCTCATTTGCGGTTTGTAGGAACATTATGTGCAAAGTGTCGATGTCGTGAAGAAGGGATCATCCAAATATCCAAATTTCTAAACATTCAAACAAACGTTCGCATGTATAGTATTAGTACGATGCAAATTAATGTAGGTATACGTCATGTTTTGAGTACCTACCCGTGTCATAGTGTACGCTCTGTTTTATCGCCTAATGTAATTGCTGAACGACAGAGCTGAGAGGGTATATCGCTAGATGAGTATTGCTCCCAAGTGTCTCGTCACTTTAATATTAGGCAACATTTGCTTGAAACGTGTCGATGGATGCGATTAAAAACATTTTAAATCTAAGCTTTTAAACCTCAAACTTCATTTGGTAGTAGCAGCTTTGCCTTCTGCGCTGTAAGTCGTGGGTTCGATTTCCACCAAGGATAAACATTTGTATGATGGATATTGATGTTTGTTCTTGTATTGTATCACAGGTACGTATTTACAAGAAAAAAGTTGTTTAGTATTCCATAATCTTAATATATGATAAGGCCGAACGAAGAAGCATCCTTGACCCGGAATCCTCAAAAAACTAGGACAGGCTATCTTACATAAACCAAGCCAAGCACAATAACGCACTCTCCCTGGTATTGAACCTGGGACCTCTGGATCCATCGACGGTGAGCGAACCAATAGACCACAGAGGCGGTTAAAATATCCAAAAGCGTTGCCCAAAACGGAAAACAAATCACGGAAACACGCGGAAATCGCTCACAAGCTTAAATTAAATTACTGTTATTCAAAAAACACAAAAGGGAAACGCAATCTTTGCGCTCACATTTTATTAGCAAGCTTTGAATTTTACGAGGACTCAAAACCTAAATAAAAGAGGATCTCATATGGAGTCCCTTTGTCATTTTTTACGGTGGGCTGTCAAAAGCTTGATTCAATGTTGGGAGGCGGCGCGCGGCGCACCAAATACCTGAAAATCTGGCGACAAAGGCAGATTGTTATTACAAAGGAGTATTTTTCAATATTTTGCACTGATTGTTATTTTCCCTTCTTTGTAAGTCAGAATTGCAAATGGCGGTATGGTCACCTTATTTTATAAATGTCAGGTTAGCTCTTGCCCTCAAGGTTTCAAGGCTTGTCTAATAGGCTTGAGCAATAATGAGATCTGCGACGGAGCAAGCTTTCCCAGAAAGCAAGCCCGTCCACGCATCAATGAAATGAGATCCACCGTTTGGTGCCGGATTTCAGCAGCAGGGCGGTCGCGCCAGAAACCTTTACCAGGAACCTTAGGAGTACTACTACCAGCGTTGTGATCATTCAACCGTAACCGCCGGCAAGAACCCGTGATTTCGTTTACCTGAGTAGACCACCCTATCATATATCCTGGATCAACATTATAATATAATATAAATTCATTTATTTCAGACAACTTAGTCCATAGTTCGATTAGATTTACACGTAGATTTAAAATAAAAATAAGAAAAACACACATTACAATTACACATAGATACTAAGACATATAGGATAGATAGGCAGAAATGGCTGGTAAGTATGTAGACCAGGTAGGTATCTATTTTATGTACTGCGCATGCACCATACCACAGTGGTTTAAGTACTCGCAGTCGAACCTGGTAGAATACATGCTCAGTATGCCGTTGGTGCTGGCCCGGATTCTGCGCCCCAGGGATGTGCACCGTTTGCGTATGGTGCTGTAAAAACAGTACACACGCGCTTCGGCAAACATCCCCGACGCGCTGCAGAACCGTGGCAGCCCCACCAGCACCCTGAATGCGCTATTATACTGGACGCGCAGGGTGCTGAACTGTTTTTGCGTATGACTTACCCACAGGCTGCTCGTGTAGAAACTAGTACAGTAGGCTCGGAATAAACAGATTTTTACACCCACTGAGCAACGAGCAAACCTGCGGGAAATCATATTCGCTCTCACAGACAACGCCCTCCGCTCCCTCTCAATGTCTACATCATCTTTCAGGTCAGAGGTTATCCAATGTCCAAGGTATTTAAATTGTTCAACTCGCATAAGCGGCTTACCATACAATTTAATGGTATAGGCGACGGACATTGGCGACCCCTGGCCTGAAAAACCATGCATTCACTCTTCTTAACATTGTATTGTAGGCCATGAAGGTTAGCATATCTTTCACAAATGTCTAGCAGCTTCGATATGCCACAAACAGAGGCACTCAGCAGCACCATGTCATCGGCGTAGCTTATGTTATTGCATTAAATCAAGTACACATTACTGCATTATTTTTTTGTACCTACGACGGGAAAGTGCTTGGCCTTCATCTCACCTGGTTACAAGTTGAGATAAAGCCGAAGGTGGCGCACTTCACCTGGAATCCTCAACAAACTGAGGAACTGGCTATCTTACCTCTAAATGCCGGAACACAATTTTTTTTTAAGAATTGTTATTATGCCGACAGAATTAGGATAGTAGCTAGCCAGGCGGATTTAAACAAAATCCTACCACCAACCAAATCAAGCACAATATTACTCCCCCTGGGGATCGAACCCGGGACCTCTGGATCTGAAATTGTTGGGTTGAACCACTAGACCACAGACGCGGTTCAATGCGCTATAAGATTCCATATATTTATAATGGTTAACATTGCTTGCTTTTGAAATGTTCAAAAATATGCTATAGGCAAACATACTCTTTTTTCTCCTTTATCCTTTGTAGTTTCACTTTTTAGCTTTTTGAACCTCTGTAAATCTATTATAAAGTGACGTAGGGCCATAAAAATATATTTTAATTAAATCGAACATATAATCAAGCGCTGTGCAAAGACGGAAACGTGAATAATTAGCTCGATAAAAAATAAACAGAGATGACACTAAATCGATATTTAAACGTGTAGAACTGAGAGAAAATTTTCGACGTTTCAACGAGAAATTCGTTGAAACCATGTTAAAGTTATTACAAAAGATGGGGCTTCTTATTTATTAGGGCTTGTCGTAAACAAATATTATAATATTGTTATTATTAATCTTTGAGAACAAAATCAAAGGAAATCTAGCCGGTCAAACGCTCGCGCCGGGCGGCCAGTGCCTACCGAAACGTCTTCAAAAAAAGCCCTTGAATTGCCTCGCCTTAATACCGGTAAGGAATGGAACACTCCTTCCCTTCGTCTGTTTTTCCGGTCCAGTACAATCTTGTCTTCAAGTCCATAGGGAATACGTTCCTCATAAACAAACGTGCTTTATCTATGACCATTATGTTGGTCCTCTGAAGAATAAACTCATGCAGACCACATCTGTGTTGATAGTAATTACATGCCTAGTTTTAAAGCTTACTTTCACTTAAATTTCCATTTATCTATTCGATTTAATTTTGGGTCGTTTCTAAGCTACGACCACCACGGCGAAGCAGACATACTATTTACGTAAACAAAACAATTTTCAGTGAATTTAATAGATTCACCGAAGCGTAGATGATTCATTCACAATAACATAGAAGCAATCAAAAACAATTTCCCAGTTTTGATTTTAATGGAGCGCAACTCAAAACTCCCTGCAAACATTTAAGAGTTTCCCGGAACTTCTTTGAAATACCGATAAGTCACACAAAGGGGCAAAATATAAGTTTTCATCCAAGTTCCATGGGCTGGAGTGGAAACTCACGGGAGTATCTTCGATCTCGACATCAGCACACCTCCGTGATCACGTATGTATTAATGTATGAATTTGAATGAATGAACATAGTTTATTGCACACTTTAAAAATAAAACTGGATAACTTTAAAAAAAGTAAGCTAAGAAGCGATTTATTCCAGACAACCTTTGGATGGAGAGAATTTCATGGCTAAAGAGGTGGTTGCACATATTAATTAAGGATCTAGCTAAATTGACTATATATAATACATTATAAGTAAAGCTATGCTACAAATATACACACTACTTATATAATATAAATACCTACGTATAATATACACTGTGTACCTACATACCTAACTATACAAATACAATACACAAATATAAATACATATATATATGGGTGACAGTTATAATAAATGTTCTAGAAGTACCATGATAAATATATAATGTATGTTGTTACTTTGAAATGCTAATTATGCAAATCTTTGAGATTTTTCTTCCAAAAGAGTGACATGGGTCAAATCCTTTTGTGCGCAGATATATTTTCAGTTCATCCAATCCAGTTAAAATTTATTACGTGATTTTATTATAATTTAAATGCTTATTAAGAAAAATAAATACATTTCAGATAGTATTACATAGGCTTTTAAAGAGTGAAATGGGGAAAAACTCTATGCATCTTAAATCTTTATAATTTGATTAATTGAATATGTAAACTATTGTGATTATAATACAAATACTTTTTATCATAACTCTCAAAGGGCGAAATAGGTCAAAAGCCTTGAAATTTAAAATCTTTAGTTTCATTCGATTAAGTGGAATTTGTTTATGTGTGAAAAATATTTTATTTTACAATAATAAAAATAAAAAAAATGTTTATTGCTTCTTAACGATTTCCTCTTGAATTGCCTTCATTGTCATTAGTAAATGTTCGTGTCTTCTTCTCCTACTCTATTCAAACGTTTCAAAACATTTAAAACTTCCTCGATCAGTACTAAGCAACCTCCACTGCTCCACGGGGCATAGCGGGCAGGAAAGTAGGTGGGTTATACTTTCCTGTACGGGAGCTCCACACTAGCAATGTGCGCTCGAGGAGTATATTATGTCCCATCTGGCTAGAATTTTACTGCAGCGGCCATCTTGAGTCCGTAGTCTGTTCAGTGATTTCCACCCCAGCCACTCCAGATCATGTTTAGGACTGGTGGCCAGCTGGGATGGCCGATACCAGTACGAAGGATGATGTTTACTACTTTCTCTTTTTAATGAAGCAGGTAATTGCACGGTGGATTTCTGGATAGGCTATGCCAGCTACGGGATACAGCATTCTGAGTGGAGTCGGTTTTAGACACCCAGTAACGATGCGGCAAGTATCAAATGCGCACATAAGCATATATCAAAGACGAAAAGTCTAATACATATTATTACATTTTGAAACCGTGACCTTCGGATAAAATATATTTAATGAGATTGAGATATTTAGATTAAAATAAATTCAGACTATCTAATAGTATAATTAATAGGATCTGGACATAAGATTTCAGAATTACCGGGACGAGTCGTGTAGACACTAAGAACCCTGTCGTTCTTTACCCCTGCATCACAGGTATCACAGCCATTCCGTTATTCTTATATTGCCGTAGCGAAGCACGGGTATTTTCAGCTAGCTTTTCTTTTATATACTAACTACCTAATAGGCAGTTTGTTAACATTGAGAAATCACCATTTAACTGTCAACTGGTATAGCAACATCGGGCCATGCGTTCTTATCGTCAATATAGTCACTTATTTTGTAGAAGGCACTTTTAATTAAATTAATTATAGAATCTCACACGGTTTTCTAAGTATGAATGATTTTCTTTTCCCAAGCGATACCTTGGTATGTCAAGCTTATTTTTATTTCTAGTATTAATACTATATTATCTCATGTCATGTCATGTTATGTCGTTCATATTAAACAAGATTATGGACAATGTCTGCAACAAATGTATTGAATTGTAAAATTGAATTGAATTTACCACTGAGTTTTTTTTTACTGTTCGTTTCCCTTCGTACAATGTGCTTGGCCTTTATCTCACTTGATATAAAAGGAATTTCTAAAACACCTCGGACCGCGTTGCAGAACATGGCTTAAGCATCTCTACTCTGATATTCTACAACGCAATAAACTACCGCGTAACTTTAACCGCTCAATCATCATAGCCATCCTCAAACCTGAAAAACTTGTAAGCGATCCTAAAAGCTACAGGCCTATAGCACTACTGCACTGTGTGTACAAATTGCTAGAGAGAGTAATCTACAACCCCATTACCTCACACGTGAACTAAATTGTCCCAGTTGAACAAGCTGGCTTCCGTAGTGGTCGAAGCTGCATAGACCAAGTACTCTCTCACACTACGCATATAGAGTCAGGGCTCCAAAAAAAACTGAAAACTATAGCAGTTTTATAGACCTTTCAGCTGCGTTCGCCACCGTGTGGAAACAGGGGCTTATTTATAAGCTAATGAGCGTCGTGCCGTACAGAAAAGTTGTTGACCTTATAAATAACAAGCTCAGTAACTGGGAATTCACTATCCATTTGGGGGATAATACAAGCCGAGTTAAAAAAATAAATAATGGTTTGCCACAGGGGTCTGTCCTGGACCTTTGCTGTTTAACCTGTACACACATGACGTCCCAAAAACCCAGAATAGAAAGTTTATGTACGCTGACGATATTAATATATACGATATCAATAGCCAATATAGCTATATTGGCTATCTACTACTGGCCTTTGAATCATCAGTAAAAATCCTGAACGATGACCTACATAAACTCGAAAACTATTTCAGCGAGTGACGCCTGGTACCCAATTCCTCAAAGACAGAAATAAAGACTTTCCATCTGTGCAATAGAGAAGCCAAATATTAACCGAACATTCAGTTTACAGGAACTAGACTTATACACAACCCATCACCTAAGTATTTTGAAGTCACCCTAGACCGCAGTCTCACTTACGCACCACATATCGAGAAGCTAGGGAAGAAGCTCCAAACCAGAAATAACATATTGCACACAGGCACAACATGGGGAGCAAAAGCTGACGTACTTCGTACCACCAGCCGGCTTAGTCTTGTCTACTCGACAGCTGAGTTCTGCGGGCCCGTATGGCTAAATAGCGCACATACGCAGCGCGCAGACGTGCAGCTCAATCAAGCTATGAGGTGCATATCAGGGACTATAAAGAGCACCCCAACACAGTGGCTGCTCACACTTAGTCACATAGCCCCTCCGCACCTGAGAAGACAACAGGCCTTACTACGTGAAGCACAAACGATCCTGTGTAATCCTGGCATGCCTATTTACGAAGAGTTTATAAGTCCTCCTACACATAGGCTAAAATCACGTGACCCCCCGTACCAGACTGCTAAAGACCTCTTAAAAACAGATTTTAACATAAACACAATATGGAAACTGGAATGGGAAGCCAGACAATCAAAAGCCTTTGAAACAAAACTCAATCCTATTATGAAACCGTCAGGTTTTTGCTTGCCGAGAAAGGAATGGTGCCAACTCAACCGACTATGAACGGGCTATGGTCGTAGTCGAGAATTTATGCATAGATTCGGATGGATAGAGTCACCAGCGTGCGAATGCGGAGCTGCAGTACAGGACATAGCACACATTATCAAAGATTGCCCACTTACTAGATATTACGGTAGCCCAGCAGCACCAGATCCAATGGATTCAGCAACTTAACCCATATATACCCAGAACTATTTTGTGTCACCGATTTATGTAATTTTTGGATATGTTATTAGTAGTTATATGTTTTAAAATCAAAAAAGAGATTTGTTTCCAAGTTTTTGATTTCGACCCCTTGGACATATATGGGTTAAGATTACTTTTTAAAGAGGCACCTACATTGCGAACCATTGTGCTACTAATGCCATACGAATAAATAAATCTCACTTGATTTTCAAGTTATGAAAGGCCGAAGGTGGAAGCGCACTTCACTCAGAATCCTCAACAGTCTGAGGAACAGGCTCTAAATGCCGGAATACATCAATTTAAGAATTGTTACTATCGCATTTTTTGAGATGGAAAAAAACCAATGAACTTGCGACAATATACACCTTACCGACACCACTTTTGACACATTTGACTATAAACACATTGTCGCGTTATATTTATGATCCTAAAAAGTACGGGTAAGGACCGTTCGAAGACTCCCTCTACCTATAGACAGACGGTTGACAGCCGTGACATCTATCAACGTCAGTTCTAAAAATTCATTGTTTCAGTTGTGTTGCAAAAACAACTCTCATCATTAAATATTGCAAAATTGAGATTCAAGTACCAACAATCTCAGCTGATCTCTTCGGATCGACAAACTTCAAGTTACACTTCTGTCGGCAGTCCCAGAGTGCCACTGTTTTATTTTTTTATAAAATAGGTGATGTTACCGTGTTTTTCTACCGCAGCGGGTGCGTGCGTTATAAGTATCCATAAACTTCCCATCTCAGTGGCGAGTTGAGGGCAAACAAATTCAATGACCACAAAAAAGTTATAGGAGAAACTTCATCAGCGCTCTCCTGCCCCGGGCAAGTTGAGCGTAAAAATATTACCTAAACAACGCAAGAGGGAACTTTACTCAATTTCTCAACGGGAAATTATTTAGCATTTTATACAGTGATTTTATATTACATGGAAGAGGCATTTCAAGTTGTAGGTACAGTGTGTGTATAGAATTTTAGACGTATTTTAATGTAACGTACATTTAAAAGTTCAGGTCAGTATTTTGTAACCCGACTGCTTCCTTTGTACATGGTTAGTTTAATGTTATGATATCTTTGATTTTTACGATAAAAATAATTTTGAAATAAATTAAATAAAAATTATATAACAAGTAAATTTCATTTATTTTCAAAGGTTTTTACCTACTGAATATTTTGATACTCGGTGACTACCGAGTTATTAGTTTGGCTATCTCTGTTATATGTTTGTGTGTTGGTTTAGATCATTATTTATAATTTAGGCGATGTTTATTTATTTGTGATATTTATTTTTTTTAGTTATTTCTTTTACTGTGTTTATTGTTAGTGTTAATGGGGTGCAATAAAATAAGCATGGAACATAAATGTTTATTTCGTTTGAACCCGTATTTCAAAACAACACTCAAATCGTGCATGAATTCGAAAATAGAGATAAAGTTCATTTAAGCCATTACCTTTAGACCGTCTGTAACGATTCACCCGACTGCTTCACTCGTATATAGTTTAATTAATATTATTATTATTATTTTTACTTTTTTTTTTGTCTTTATAGTCTATAGTATAGTCGGAATGTCTATATATACCGACTTAAAAAACAGAATTCTTTATGGAATTGGAGGAGTCCTGAAGTTAAATTGAAAGATTGGTCGCTCAATTGATGTATCTACCTATATTTTTTTCATACTTTTGATATGTTGTAGACTCGCTCATAATTTATTATATGTTATTAACTAGCAGTGGGAACCTAGTGTTTAGTTAAACATTAATAGGCTTAAAAACACTACTGATAATTATATGTCAAAAATTCAAAAGATTAAATCTATCTTTCTATCCATCTATCTAACTGTTTTCAAATGCTTCTAAAAAAGTTTATCAATTTTAATTTCGCTTAGATTAGGGGCAAATTTGCCTTGGGCAATTCCAGTCTGTATTCTAGCCCACTTACATATTCCTACCAGCTTCAAATTGGAGAAGCGGTCTTATTCATCTTCTCAGCTTTCGAACTACAGCCTTTTCACGACTGTATATCTCAATTTGAATGGCAAGGTTTCGTACTATGTTTGAATACTAAATAGGAGCTTTTAGTGGAGCTGGCTTGGATAATTCAGGCTCTTGAGGTAAAATTCTAAGACTAGTTGAAATATTTTAGGAAACTAGTGTACTCCTATACAAACATGAAATCAGCCATTGCAACTTTATTTTTTCGTTTTTAATCTCTGTTTACCCTATAATTTCCTGGTTTTCCTAGGTTCTGTCTTGATATTTATAGCTCATTTTTTTTGTTTTGTTGTAAAAAAAAGGGGGAATAATAATTTCTTTCACACGGGGACAGTATAACCTCGTGGTCAAAATATTGACAAATAAGAATGACGTAGAGGAAAGCGCCTTTGTGGTCGAGTGATTCGATAAATTTATATCAGAACCAAAAGTCCCGGGTTCGATCCCATCCGCGACTATCTGAACCTATATCCATCGCCATAACAAAAAGTGTAAAATCTTGTGCTCCGGCATTTATATATAAATCAATATCACAGGTCCATAATTCAACACAGCGACATCTAATCCCAAACCAAGCAAAGCTAGCAAGAACTAAATTAACGCAAATAATACTCATATCCTTTTTTTTCAGAGCTAAGATAGCCAGTTCCTCGGTCTATTGAAAATACGGAAGTAATGCGCTGCTACCTCAGGCCTTATAACTAGGACAAGCGCTTCTCCGTCGTACATTAAAAAAGGGAAGCGAAATAATCTTATCACTCTTCCTCGCACTCTTATCGTCATCGCTTGTATATGGCCCGCGCCGCACTCAGATTGGGAACCACGTAGTCTATCATTAACCTAGATTACAACAATGTTGTGGGAATCGTAAACATGCGGTATTGCTGTGTGTTATAATGTTCGGTTAGCAATTAGGCCATTAGTGAGCTGTTGTGGCAAGCCTTGTGATCTAGGGCGTTGATGATATACCATGCTTCACTTTAGCAGAGACAGGAAAAACGGTAAATATTTCTGGGTTCCTTACTATAAAAAAACTCACGGGGCAGTCTTCGGGACTGCCGCGTGAATTGTATCGTCGAGCTATTAGATTATTATTTTTGAATTATTTTTTATTCAAAAAAACATATTAAATAAGTTTTAATGACCAATTTAAGCTTTAATCCTTGATCATAAACACACCTTTATAAACCAAAAATAATAATCGAATAGACCGACGATACAATTCGGGCGTGCGGTGAGATTCACGCTTTTTGTTCACCCAAAAAGTACACAACGCGCCTAAAGCAGTTTTCACTCCAAAAAAAAAGCCTGTGCTTACAATACCTACCAAAATACATTTCAACAGCCTCTGTGGCCTTGTGGTTCACCCACCGGTATCATTCCCGGGTTTGATCCCAAAGGGGTACCAATTTTTCGGTTGCTTGGTTGCTGGTAGGACTTTGTTTAAATCCGCCTGAGCAGCTTCCACCATCTTACCACAGCCTGTCGGCATTACAAAAATTCTAAATCATTGTGATCCGGCATTTAGAGGTAAGATAGCCAGTTCCTCAGTCTGTTGAGGATTCCGGGTGAAGTGCGCTTCCAGCTTCGGCTTCTACTGGATTCTACTTGGAAAATGGATTCTACGTAATTCTTAATGGGCTGTTAAAGATACCTTCCAGAATACATAGAAGCTGATTTCCTAGAATGGTATCCTATATCCACTCTGTTATAGATACATCAACGTGTTCGAATATTTGTCAATTGGTTTATAATTAACTACGTCGACCTATTAATTATTGCTTAGTACTTGTTATGCTTATCATCTAGTTATGTATATAGCGACAGATAACCAGTTATTTCGTATGCTGCGGGTAGCCAAGTCGACTCTCTCTGGACCCCAATAAATCCCTCTGACCTGCGTTCATTAATTTGCCTCCTGTCAGGTCCGTATCTGAAATTGTTGATGTTTTGCGAGTGTTTCAGTCTAAAATTTATTGGTTCAATCATTCGCGGCCCCCAAAGTTGAGGAATACACTTGGAATTTAGTAATTGGTTTTTGTTCGTACGTTTGAGTTGAAACGCGACGAAGTAACAATATTTAATTAAACGGTACAAGAAGTTAATTGGTTGCCGATAATATCAGACAAGGATTTTTATTATACTTATTGGTAGGTAAGTACGTCGGAGAAGCGCATGGCCTTCATCTCACCTGATTTCAAGTTATATATGTCAATAAGTGAGTAGGTGGAAGCGCACTTCACCCGGAATCCTCAACTGTCTGGGGAAGATAGCTATCTTACCTCTAATTGCCGGAACACAACAATTTGTAATTGTTTTTAGGTAAGATGGTGGTAGCTAGCCAGCCGGACTTAAACAAAAGGTATCTAAGCCAAAATTGCTCATTAACAAAACTAAATAAAAATCTGTCAACATTTGAAAGCTGTTAGTTATTGGGTATCGGATTTAGAACTAAGAGTGCCGAGTCATTAGCAACCTATGAAGATGGCAACTTGTGTGTTTTAGAGCACCCAACGAGTTAAACAGAAAAAAAAATCACAACAGTTAAATCACGACAGTCACTAAACAAGAACATACATCAATATAAAAATCACACAATCTAAGAAATATACAAACAAATAACAAAAAGCAGAAATAATTATGAACACAATATAACAAAGAAGAAACTTATTAAACACCAAATGAAAGGAAGAATTTTGCTTAAATAATATAAAATATAATATGTAAATATGAAATGTTAAAATATATGTGTACTAGGTAGGATATGACATCTCCCCTCATCATCATTGATGATTTGGAGAACCTCCCGCTTGAAGCCCAGTTTACAGGTGTGGAAGATGTCTGCATCACCAAACTGTTTGTTGTAGCTCCTATGCAACCGGTTGACTACTGAATTTTGGGCATAACTAGTAGAAGAATGGGAGACCGCAAAAGGTTTAGTTTGCCTTGTACGCTTTATTGGAGCACTAAATTGCAAATGTTTTAACTCTAGCTCAGAACAATCTATGTAGCCATTGCATATACCATGCAGAAATGACATATCAGCTAAACTACGCATGTTTTTAGTGTAATGAGATGATAATAGCGACATGATTCCTGATAGTCGTCAATATAGCCACGATGACACCGACAGACAATATCTGAGAATGGACGACTTACCCTCAATATGAAGCCCAAGCTTTTATAGGCCTTACCAATTACCAATTCTATGTGATCAGAGAAAGAGAGTTTTGAATCCATGACCACCCCAAGGTCTCTAATGGAATCCACCTTAACTATTTTAATATCGTTTACTTTGTAATTAAATTGTGTTGGTACTTTTTTTCATGTGAACGAAATAAAAGAGCATTTACTTATATTTATACTCAAGCGGTTAATAGCATAATATGTTGCAAGCCTATCCAGATCTGCTTGTAACTTCAGACAATCTGATCGACTTTGCACTTTCATATAAATTTTTGTGTCGTCAGCATACATAAGAAACCGAGCATGTTCAAAGCAGGGGCTAATATCATACAAGTATGACGCATACAAAAGTAGACCTTAAATAGAACCTTGAGGGAATATCATACATACGTACATTGGAACGCCTAGTCCGTACAAGGCTTTAGAAATGTCTATCGGTGACGGTGAAATAACGTCATGAAACTCGTGGGCACTCTCTCTTAACTCCGAATTACAACCTTACGCAGCTACCTTATATATTGTAGGCACTATTGTCTTGTCTACGGAGTTCAATAATCTTCACATGATAAATGTTTACTAAACGAAATGATATCTAATACTTGTTTTACAAAACCGAAAAGATGCTTTCAATAAAGTCTGGTGAATGCCGTTCAAAAGGTCACATCCCACGCAGACAAAGCGGGGTAGCCCCGCCATTTTTATAGGTACCTATTATATTTATAACGAGGTATACCAACCAAAAGAATAAATTACATCAACTTTTGCCTTCTGAAAATGAAAACGAAACACGAATAAGTGGAAATATTTTACTGTAGTATTTATCATAGTTGAGCCACCCCTGAAGTGTTTTTAGAGAAATCACAGAACGATCCCCAAAAATTCATAACCGGGTTCGCCATGGATATAATAACAAACGCAATAAAAACTTTTTGGGGAAAAATATTAGTTCTCTGAACCATCGGAGTTTACAGAGGACTGAAAGACAACAAAAAATGATATTTCATTTACCCAGAGTTTTTAAAGTTGAATAACTTTTCCTTGTTATGATCGACTTACAACAAAGTAGAAGTTTATACGATTTTTGGGAGCCTAATCTTTTGGAATGTCTTTCGTTTCGTGTATTAATAGGAGCTACGTGCCCTTGTTATGATATAGCGATTGGAGTTTGCTATAATATAAACTCCAATCTCTTTTCACAAAGATTCGTCAAGTTTCACGCTAAACAAAAGTAAACATTTAGACAAACAAACAAACAAATGTCTAAACAAAATACATAGTACGAAAAACGTTAAAAAAATGTAGGGGGCACATTTTTAATGGCAAGTAATTAAGTTGATTTTTTTAATACTCGGTCAGCAAGAAAAATCTGAAAAATAGTTATTTTGACGTCATATAATTTGAATTTATGACGGAGTACGTAAGTTTTTGCACAAGCCTCATAGCTCAGTTGGTAGTAACTCTGCCTTCGGCGCTGTAGGCTGTGGGTTCGATTCCCACCCAGGACAAACATTTGTGTGATGAATATAGATGTTTGTTCTGTGTTTGGGTGTTGTATCATATAGTACGTATGTATTTACAAAAAGTATTTAAGTATTTTATCCGTAATCTAGTTCCCATATTACAAGCTATGCTTAGTTTGGGGCTAGATGGCGCTGTGTAAAATTAATGTCCTGTAATATTTATTTATTTATTTATTTTATTTATTTAAGCATTGCTTTTTAATTGGCTTTGTTAGCTGATAAAATACATTTTGGATCAGGCTAAAACCTCTTTAACTATCTGACCGTTTATTTTATTGGCTTACCGTATAAATGACAGCTTTTATAAATTAAAACAAATTCATAGAATTAAGTTTGATTTTGAATATGACATAATTCTAATATAATATCGTAGACAGAACTCAAAATTCTATTTCATAATCCTAAGAAGCTGATATAGATTTCTGAGTTCTATCGTGAGCAACCGACAGGTTATTTAGCTTTCATTCACTTGTCCATAAATCGTTTTACTAGCCTCACAGATCAGTTGATCTCTTTGGCTCTTCGTTGGCTCAGCTTTCTGCGCTGTAGGTTGTGGGTTCAATCAACCTGGGTCTAGCATTTCTGTAATGAATGTACATGTTTATTCTGTGTTTAAATATTCTTTACTTTTTATTACACGATCAAGTTGCATAGCTTTGTTCCTGTTTGAAGGGTATGGCCGGTGAAATTACAGGCACACGAGGCTTAATACCTTTATGCCTCATGTTGACGGGCGCAATGCAGTGCCGTGTAGGTTATGTTCTTTGTGGATGTGACACGCAGTAAGGAATTGTTATAGGCAAGAGATGCACTTAACATCAGGTTTTGCTTGGCGGGACAAAAAATAATAAATTCGTCGTCTCCTAGTTGTTTAAAAAAAAAGTTGGGATACTGGCTAACGGTCCATCTGATCGTAATTGCTACTATTGCCTATGGACACTTGCAATACCAGAAGCATAACTCGTTGCCGATCTTTTTAAAGGAGCTTTGGTGACCTTTCCGCAGAAACACAGCACTTTAAAGATATAAGATTTTCGGTTGCGTTATTCTGTAATATGTAGGTACTTCCACACACGGGTTACTCAAGTAGTGAGTAGGAAATCCTACTACCTCTCGAAAATCTTTGATGTTAAAATTTGATTTCGGTTGATTAATGTTATAAATTGAAAATGGTATATACTTTGTTCTATTTAGATTCACTGTAAGAAGGTTCTTATTTAGCCAATCAATGACTATTCGCATACCACTTTCTGTAGTCCTGAGTACATCATTGGTCTTGCCTTTAAAGATGATTGCAGTATCGTCAGCGAAAGTAATTATTTTAGAGTTGGGTAGAATACAATCATATAGGCCATTAATGTAAACTAGAAATAGAGTTGGCACAACCTTGAGGAATGCCAAACTCGACAGACTTTTTGGAGCTTAGTCTATCACCAATTTTTACGGTTTGAGATCGATCAGTTAAATAGCTACGTAAAAGTTGCAAAGGGATTCCTCTAATTCCAATGGCTTCCAACTTACAGAGTTGCAGTGAGATTGAAACTGTGTCAAAAGCCTTGGCCAAATCGAGGAAAACTCCAACACATTTCAATTTCTTGTCAATATTGTTTGTGATTTCGGTTACAAGGCTTTCGATGGCGTCTGAGGTCGATCGTTTACTTCTGAACCCAAATTGGTTCTCAGATAGAAGATTATGCTTTTCCAGGAAGTTGACAAGGCGGTTATTTAAGATTTTTTCGAATTTTTTTGTCAAAGTCGGAAGGAGGGATATTGGACGGTAGTTAGTTATTTCATTGCGATCGCCTGCTTTAAAAATTGGTATTACAACACTGAGTCGTTAAGTATTGTAGGGAATACTCCAGTTGAGAGGCACGTGTTGCAAAAGTTCATCAAAGGTTCTCCAAGAACACTAATACATTTTTTGAAAAATATAGAGTTTATGCCATCCCATCCATAAGAATATGTATTTTTGAGGGATGCTACAATTTTATTTATTTCAGGTAAGTCTGTATCTAAGAGCACGAAAGAATTTAATTGTATTTTATTAGTTACAAAGTTTTGTACTAAACTTTGTTGAGAACTGCTTAAGAGACGAAGTATTTTTTCCGCTCGTGATCGTGTCCAACATGAGCGAAGTAATCGTTAACGTGGTTGGCCGATTCTTGCTACGTAGATTTAATAGGCTTGTATGGGATTTTTTTCTTATTTAGACCACCAACACGTTTTATCACATTCCAGGTTTTTTTAATATTGTTATTGGCGTCTAGTAGTTCGTCTGAATCATATTTATTTTTAACGTTATGTTAAATTCCATTACAAGTAAGAGACCAGGAGTCGCCCATGGTTAGAGTATCTGCTTCCTATTTGGGACGATATATGTAGTTGTACATTTATCTATTATATCAGACACGGTATAAATAGTTTTTTCTGTTAGGCTGTTTGGGTCTTTCAACAAATAAAGTGAGTTCCAATCAACTTGGGCTAAGAGATTCAGGGCTTTGTCATAATTTGTTTTGTGTGATATTTTTTTGAATCTTTGTTTATTTTTATTTATTTTATTCTACGACGGGTAAGTACTTGGCCTTTATCTCACCTGGTTACACAAGTTGAGATATGGCCGAAGGTAGAGGCGCACTTCACCCGGAACCCTCAACAAACTGAGGTGAGACTTGATCGAGTGGGTGAGAAATTGGTATGGTTAGGTAGAGACAGCTGTGGTCTAGCTGAGCAGGTGGGCTAAAAATAACTGTCGTGACTCGAGTCTTTGATTTAACAATGCTGTGGTCATAACATTTTTGTTCACGAGTAGGTAATTGGTGGCTAGGTAATAATCCATGAATAGCAAGAAGGTCTAAGTAGTCATCAGACCTTCCGTCAGTAGTAGATTCACATATGTCGATATTAAGATCACCGAGTACATATTGTAGGAAAACTGTGTTTCCCTGCATGATTTTGTACTTTTATCTACATGTTTTTTATACTTTCTACATTAAACCATGTACTTCTTTATCGTTTAGTTCTAATTTAGTTCTAAAACAGTACCTTTTTGTGTTATTCCTTCACAATTCGTAGGTACATTAATATTTTCATTTTTATCCCTTGTTTTGCTTTCAAAAGTACATCTATAGATTCTCTGGATTTATCTTATTACGATAAGCTTATTATTGTTTCTTCAAATGTAATATTTAGCTGAAATCAATAGACCTTAGATTTTCAAAGATTGTTTATATTATTTTAGGTTGTCAATTATGGCAAATGTCATTTATCTTTTTTATGTCATAAAAAGCTCATAGACGTAAGTTTCCTTTATATTTTATATGCTATCTCTGTCTAACACGTACATATTTATCTGAACTTGTATTATAACCTTAGCAATTATCTTTGGCCATGTAAAATATTTGAATTAATCAAATTTAGAATACTAGCGTTCCACCAAAGTCTTCCTGCGGAAGCTGGTGGCTGAGGAAAAAAAATTGATATCTAGCATCCAAACGGAGCAGAGATAAGTTACATCTATTAGCTCCCAATCGGAGAACTCCAAATTAAATACAAGACCATTCCCGGGTCAAGTGGCCCGGGAAAGTTGCTGGTCTTCAATACATTTGTCTGGCTGTCTCTAAAAAAACTGCTGAACGGGATACTGAAGACCCTCTACTGGCTGGACATTGAAGACCCTCTTACTGGTTGGACGTTGAAGTCTCTGATTGAACTTGTGGACTTTCTTTTATCTAATATACTTTTATTTTCTTTTACTTTCATAATTCTTATTTTTACTCTTTAACACCTCTAGTAGGATAGGTCCTTTAGTATTTCTTATTATTGTTCTTACTGTTTCTCTTATAAAAACAGTAACGTTACAATATATATTAGGTATATACTTCAGACTTGATAATAAGCGATCCAGTGAGCTTTGAAAGTTGTTGATTGAGCTGAATGAAGGTGGTCTTATATTAGGTCCTTACATATGAAATTAGCGTTTTGTCGTACTGGCCACTTTGATCTTAAATAT
This sequence comes from Venusia cambrica, assembly GCA_951394065.1. Classification (NCBI taxonomy): domain Eukaryota; kingdom Metazoa; phylum Arthropoda; class Insecta; order Lepidoptera; family Geometridae; genus Venusia; species Venusia cambrica. Next base: position 2,305,893 of record OX596056.1, read on the forward strand.
CTCCTCTTTGGTTAGGAATTCCAAATTCAAATTTAAACAGCTATTTAATCATGCATTTGTGTTTCGAAAACCGTAATTCATTTGTTGTTTTCTCTTTTGCTTTTTTTTTCTGCGTCACTCATTTCACAAAATGGAAAACTTAAAATATCGCATTATTTACGAGTACGAGTTCCACCGTGGCACCAGTGCTGCAGAAACGGCTCGAAGGATTAATGATGTGTATGGTGGTGGTGTCGCAAAAGAAAACACGGTGCGTTTTTGGTTTCAACGCTTTCGTTCTGGAAATTTCGACCTGCAGAACAAGCCCCGTGGACGGCCGGAGACCAAGGTCTGTAATGATGAATTGAAGGCTATTGTTGAAGCAGATCCATCGCAAACCACATCACAGTTAGCTGCAGGCTGCGGTGTTAGTGACAAAACCGTTTTAATCCAATTGAAGCAAATTGGGAAGGTGAAAAAGCTTGAAAGGTGGGTACCTCATGAATTGAGTGAAGCAAACCGACAAACGCACGTCGACTGCTGCGTTACATTACTCAACCGGCACAATAATGAAGGAATTTTAAATCGGATCATTACATGTGATGAAAAGTGGATCCTGTACGATAATCGTAAACGCTCATCGCAATGGCTGAACCCTGGTGAACCAGCAAAATCTTGCCCCAAGCGAAAATTGACTCAATTAAATTTACTTGTAAGCGTTTGGTGGACTAGTGCCGGTGTCGTACACTATAGCTTTCTTAAATCTGGTCAGACGATTACGGCTGATGTCTATTGTCAGCAACTGCAAACCATGATGGAAAAGCTCGCTGTTAAACAACCGAGACTTTTCAATCGCTCTACGCCACTGCTGCTTCAAGACAACGCTAGACCACACACGGCCCAACAGACGACTACCAAATTAGAGGAGCTTCAATTGGAATGTCTAAGACATCCACCGTACTCTCCGGACCTTGCTCCAACAGATTACCATTTTTTTCGAAATTTGGATAACTTCTTGCAAGGAAAAAAATTCAATTCCGATGAGGCAGTCCAAACCGCTTTCAAAGATTTCATTGATTCCCGTCCGAATGGTTTTTTTAGTAAAGGGATCAATGAACTACATATAAGATGGCAAAAGTGTATAGATAGCAATGGTACATACTTTGATTAATAAAATATATTTTAATATGAAAAAATTGCCTTTATGTTCCTCCCATACAAAACGCCAATTTCATATGTAAGGACCTAATACTTCCAAAGCGTCTATGGTAATTTTGAGATGTTTTGCAGTTTTGAGCACTAGATGTTTTAAGTCTTCTTTGTTCACTGATCCGATTTGCGGGATGTTACGAAGCTCCACAGAAGTTCCCTTTGAGTGGCGTTTTAAAAACTCTATCCTATTTTTTTGTTGTTGGATCTTAACGCAGTTCTGTGTCCTATGTTTTTCAAGGCAGTCAAATCTTTGTAGAACTGAGTCATACTTTTGATTTAGATTATCTAATGATGTCTTGACTTTATTAAGAGAGCATAGAACGGATTCGAATTTCCGTCTTGTTCTTGCTTCCATTGAGAGAACAAATCTAGGTTCTCAGCCTTAGAAATGTCGTCGCCTCGCTTTCGCTTCAGCCCTCCCGGGATATTACCAAAGGATAACGTTTAAACTACTAATCCCGAGTTTTCTGGAGTTGTTTGTGTAATGTCAGGATCAGATGCATAGTGTTGAATTGGCGACTTAAAAGCTTCCAGTGCCGGCGAATCGAATTCCGTTGTGCGTTTTAACGGCATCCCTTTCAACGAGAATTTGCAAGTGAAAAATACCAAATATAGCAATACGCGAAGCAGCAAAGTGCAAGCACAGAGCAATGAGTTGCGTGGTTGATCGCTATGTATTTAAGTGCGCTCGCATCCGTATTCAAATAGGGTCGCAGCAGCATGTAGCATAGACAGGTAATGAACAGTAATTTTGTCACGGCCGCTCATCTAACCCGTGGTTCAGCGGCAGCACGCACGGCCGAGACGCAGCAGACCCGAGTTCAAATCCATTAAATACCTACAGGTTGGAAGTCCATCGAAGCTTAGAGGAGTGCTAGCCAGAATGAATGAATGCCAGATATGAAAGTGGCACCATTGCTTCTACCTATAAGATACGAGGGGTGATCCAAAAGTAATGATAATCAATAACAAACACAATGAATAAAATAAAAAAATAAATTTATTTCTCAACATAGTCTCCTAGCAAGTCTATATATTTAGTCCATCTCTTTTCTAAACCTAAAATTCCCTTAGAAAAAAAATCTTTATCTTGACTCTCAAAAAAGTCATCAACCGCGGCCATCACGTCGCTATCATCGTCAAATCTCTTGCCTCGGAGATGTTCCTTGAGTCGTGGAAAGAGATAAAAGTCACTGGGGGCTAGATCTAGTGAATAGGGGGGGTGATCCACCAGCTCAAAGCCCGCTTCCTGAATGGCAGCCATGGCAATTGCAGCTTTGTGAACCGGTGCGTTGTCTTGATGGAACAGCACTCCAGCCCGCAGTTTGCCTCGCCTTTTCTCCTTAATAGCCTCCCGCAATCTTCTTATTTGTTCTGCATAGTAGGAGCCTGTAATAGTGGCCCCCTTTTCCAAGTAGTCCACCATGATTATTCCTTCAGCGTCCCAAAAAACAGACGCCATAACCTTCCCTGCTGAGCTTGACACTTTGAATTTCTTCGGCGTCGGTTCATTGGATCTTTTCCATGTCATCGATTGTTGTTTTGTTTCAGGATCAAAATGGTGGATCCAGGTCTCGTCCATGGTCACAAAACGTGACAAAAAATTATCCTTGTCTGCCTAGAAATTTTCGAGATTTGCTCTTGACATGTCGACTCGTTTCTTCTTTTGCTCGTCGTTTAACATTTTCGGTACCCAACGCGCGGAGACCTTTCTCATATGCAATTCGTTCGCAAGGATTCTTTGAATGCTGCCATATGAGATCCCTGTGACCTCAGCTACATGCCTGATAGTCACTCTTCGATCTTCCAATACAACTTCTTCAACTTTTTTCACATTTTCTTCAGTGAGGGACGTCGATGGGCGTCCTTCGCGGTGTTCGTCTTCCGTCGATGTTCTTCCCAGCTTAAACTCCTTAGCCCAGCGTGCAACTGTGGAATATGGAGGAGAAGAGTCCCCTAATGTTTCCACCAAGTCGCTATGTATGTCTTTGGTAGACATTTTTTTCAAGCAGAGGTATTTAATGACAGCTCTGATTTCGTGTTTTTCCATTTTGATGTTCACTCCTTGACAGTCCGTATTCAAATGAATGTAGCTCCCGGGAATCGTGGCCTATTTATATGATTTTTTTTTCCTGAACTAGTTGGTAATTGAGCAAGTGACTGATATTTTTTTTGTATTTTTGTGTGCAGTAGAAATAACTGATTATCATTACTTTTGGATCACCCCTAGTATATGCTACCTTAAAATGCTCAGTATATCGAAAAGCCATTGGAGTAATTTGAGGCGAGCCGAAACGACATTGTCGCTTAAGCGATTCAATCCGTAGGCGACCGCGTTGGGACCGGCACGACGATTTGAATTTAAGCGATTTTAAGTAGCATTACACCGTAGTGAACACGTTTTGGATTACATAAATCTTACAAATCTTAAATAGATAATATTACCTTTCTACCATATCAACTAGTTGAAAGTTGAATAAACTAAAACGATGTACGGTTAAGTATGGTACAAATCCCTATAAGAACCCGCCTCTGTGGTCTAGTGGTAAGCCCTCAGGTATTAGGTCCAGAGGTCCCGTGTTTGTTCCCCAGGAGTACACTATTGTTCTTAGTTTGGTTGGTGGAAGGACTTTGTTTAAGTCGGCCTGGCTAGCTAGAACCATCTTACCTAAATCTAAATCTAAATCTGTCGCCAAAACAACAATTCTAAATTTGATTGTTGTATTCCGGCGATTTAAAGGTAGCCAGCTTATCAGTTTGATGTGCACCTCCACCCTCGGCCTTATCATAACTTGAAGGCAAAGCGCTTCCCCGTCGTACGATAAAAAAAGTACATCACATTTTGTTTATAAAACAACAGGTTTGTAACGAGCCGCAGATCAAATAAGACGCTGGTAGCAATTTGAGTGTGGTTTATAAACATCCATTTTCTTTTATGCACTGCAAAACTTACTCTAGGCACTAACTATCTACCGTAGAAACACGTCAAATACATGTCGAGATACATAACCCTCTTTCTGATTCAACTGGGTAAAAATAAAACCATAAAAGTATAAAATTGGAATAGTACCATGAAATATACACCGTTAGCAGACTTGCGTAAGGGGTTACTACTTTTAAACCACCACTCGCCCAAATGTTTCAATTAATAAATTAATGCGGCAGCGTCAAAAACATTATATATCCAAACAAATATCAAACGAAGCGTTTTGTTACAACGTATAGTTGCATAATGGATAGCTGGCACGTACAACACATATCCTTCTATATCCAATACATATCCCTACTAGCTACAGGTAAGGAGTTTTGAATTTTTAAAAGGATTGTTTTCACCGCCTCTGTGGTCTAGTGGTTCAACCCACTGATGATTTCGGGAGTATAATATTGTGCATGGTTTGGTTGGTGGTAGGACTTTGTTTAAGTACGCCTGGCTAGCTATTACCATCTTACCTAATTATGTCGCCATAACAACAATTTTAAAATTGTTGTGTTCCGGCATTTGTAAGTGAAGAGCGTCTCCACCTTCGGCCTTCTCTTAACTTGTTACTAAATAATAAAAAAAAAGGTTGGCAACGTGCAAGTAATGCTTCTGATGTTACAAGCGCTCATAGGTGACGGCAACCGCTTTCCATCAGGTGGGCCATATACCTGCTTGTCACCCTAGTAATATAAAAAAACAAGCATCATAGCTCGTTTGGTAGTAACTGCCTTCTGCGCTGTAGGTTGTGGGTTTGATTCCCACCCAGGACAAACATTTGTGTGATGAAAATAGATGTTTGTTCTGTATTTTATCCGTAATCTAGTTCCCATATTACAAGCTATGTTTAGTTTGGGGCTAGAATGCGCTGTGTGAAAATAACATCCTGTAACATGTATTTACTGTATTTGTATAATTATCATAATTATATTTAACTTATTTTAAATTATTTGACGTTACCTATTAATAGTCTTTTGGCTTTTTCATAGGTAACGTCAAATTATATTTTAGAATGATTTTTTTATTATTATCATTAAAAAAAATTGCATTGGTGTGTGTACTTTAAATGTGCCAGCTCTCCGTTAAACACCTGTAGGTGCCAAACTTTGTGAGAAGTAGAAGAGGCTGGGTCTGAATACAGTCTTTTAAATCACTACTAGGGGATAGGTGTCTAAAATGATCCCCTTAAGGTAAAAACTTAACAGTGTCTAATATATGAAGCTTAGATACTAGGTTTAAGGAGCTTTGGAATAATGATTTCAGTGTCGATGTTTTGGCATACCGTTATTTCGTAGTACTTTATAAATTTCAGATTTAATAAAGATTTTCTGAAACATTACTAAAGGATCATTTTGTAAATTGTCTAAAATGATCCCTGAGATAGGGTCAAAATTATCCTAGGGATCATATTGCCCATGCTGCAATTCAAGTTACAATAAAAGTTTTTTTTTTCTTCATTTTGGTTTATTTTTAAGACGAATAATCATCAGACATAGTTTACTTAATATTTATAATTAAAATCTAAGCTAGTCAAGCAAAATAACTTCATAATCTGTTTTAATTCAACTATCTCACTATAATCAACAGCATTTCAATAATCACAAAGTATTTTGATGCTTACAATATATTTATTCAAAATTCCACTTCACACAAATTAAACAGTCTTACTATTAATGAAAAAATCAGCTATAAATTATATTATATTTATTAAATATTATTATTATTTAAAACATTTCACCCAAAGAGCCCAGCCTTCCCCCATGCTTTCTTTTGAATAAGGTTCTGTGTAGAGCATGCACTCAGTACCTATTATCTACCGAAGATTCTGAATCTAACTTTTCCTTACTCTCTTTATTCTATGTTTTTTATTCTTCCTGTTTTTACCAAGCTTTTTTCTTGTTTTGAATTTTGTCCTTTGCCTACTCCATTTTCTCTCATTTACTCATTTCCTTTAGTTTTCTTATCAGGCATCGTTTTTACACTATTGTCTTAACGTGAACTTTGTTTAGCGTCTTTTTCTGTTTTTTTTGGTATTTCCTCTTCTAAATAGTATTTATAGTGTGTGCTTGTCAAAATTGATGAACCTATCTATTTTTCTTCTTTACATCATTAGTTATTTTTCCTTTTATATTTGACAAAGGTCTAAGGTCTTGTGGTGCAAAAACTACCAAAGATGTCGATGATCCATCAAAATATTTATTTCCTCCAACCACTTGCAATGCAGACCATAGAGGTGCACCATCATCAATTCCTGCTTCATTTGCAGTTTTTAGGAATATAAACATCGGTGGCAAAAGTTTCCTTAGCGGAACAACAGATTCCTGCTGTTGTATTCGTCTTTACTAGTTTTTCAAATGACATTTTTGTTTAGAATCAAAATGTGAGGGGTAAAATAATTCCAGGGATCGTTTTATACCGGTAAAAGGGGATAATTTGTCCTCATATGTACTTTTTTCAAAACATGTCCAAAACAAACCTTATCGCCTAGGCTTATTGAAATTTTAAGGTACTTGAAATTAAGTGAAATGTTTATGGGAACAGCTAATAAAGCATTCATTCGGTAAATTGAAACAGAATTTCAACAATACAACATTGCTTTTATGCTTACTTTAGATGAACACACCAATTTTATTTTATTCGTGTTTATTAAATCGCGAAACACTCATAACACCATGGCACTTTGTGGGAACACTGAGCTTGGTACAGGGAAGACATTTGCATGTAAATTTGATAGATGGCGTTATCAGTTTTCTGAGAACGGGATGGAATCATATTACCTCCAGGGACCATTTGTACACCTATCCCCTATCTTTTGAAAGAAAAAAATGGACAAGCTTCTAGACACACGGTATGTCCATACTGCTTGCTATGCAAGCTTTACATCTGTTAAGCTTTGTAAGACCGATAGAAGTGGTAATGTTTTGATACAGTGTAAATCGAGTCACATTTACAGTCGTCATTCCAACCAGCGATATCGGTCCAGTGATCGCCTGCCGCACTAATACTACTAATACTCTGTCTACTACGAGTGTGATGCGAGTGTTAGGCACTTTTGACTCAACAGTAGAAGTAACTTGCGAATACCAATGGAGCTTGCCTGATTTATAGTGGATAGAGTAAACGATTTAAGATCACGTCATCGCTTAAGGATTCTCCATAAACCTTCTAGGTCAAACTTAGGTCTCAAGAAGAAGCTGGTACAAAAGCTATCTTGTTCTAGCATATTCTCTAGTAAAAAAGTAATCTACTCTCAAGGATGATAATATCTCTGTTAAACAAGAACTTTGTTTATTTAACTTCGAAATCAGGACCAAGACATAGTGATACTTTCTGTACATCAATTGTAGACTAACTGTAAATACATCAAACCACTGGGTATAATATAGTAATAGAATGTAATCTATCAAACATTAAAATTATAGGTAGTCTAAAAAACCACTGGGTTACATATAAAATATTAAATTTGTAGATAATCCATTTGATATTTTTTTTAATTTAACTACTAGTAAGTTCGTACAGCTATAGTTAGTTTAAGTCATCACTAAGTAGGAACTTATTTGTTATATGTAAACTATTAAAAATGTTCAATTGTGTGTTACATTGTTTTAAATAGTTGAGTGTTGAAGCTATTTTCAATTATTTTTTACTTATTTATACTAAACGCATCATGTTATTTCCTAAGATAGATACACCAAGAAAACATAATAATTCTGTCAGTTTCCCTTCTACAAATCTCTGTTCTATATTCAAATCGTTTAAATATCCCGCTTTTTCAATATAAAAATGTTCTAAACACTACAGAATTCTTGCACCAGAGCTGCAAATCAGCCGTGGCCCAATCAGCGGAATTTATGGAAAATATTCGAGATTTTTTTTCGTTGATTTACTGCGGAACGTAAAATCCAATTGCGCGAATTAATATACCTTCGTCTGCTCCTACCTCCTTCGCGGTGAAAAATGGAATCACGGCTTTGGATAATTTGTCATTTTAATGTTTTCATGTCCGCAGCCGTGCCACTATGGATAGACGATTTATAACGCACGTCATATGGCCATGCCCCTTTGTGTGGGCGAAAATATCTAGTTGTGAAGACGTGCGCTATTCGCTGTTTGTTAGTACATCATTTATAACCTAGGCATTCTTGGCTGTGTAGGTAGGTAGACGTGGTATTGTTTCTCACGGGCAAAACAAAATATGTAAAAATTAGAGACGATAATTGTAATGCATGCAAAACCTTTGCATGCCAAATCAAGTGAGCTGGTGGTAAACCACTATGCTCTAGTATACGGCACTTAAGTCTGTCGACATAACAACAGTTCTATATTATCGTGTTCCGACATTTAGAGGTAGGATAGGAACTTCCTCAGACTGTTGAGGATTCCAAGTGAAGTGCGCTTCCACCTACGGCATTATCATAACTTGATATCAGTTGCGGGTTAAGGCTTACGCTTATAATAAGCTTAAGCTTAAGTGTATATGAAGCAGAGTGCAGAAATCTACATACATACGAACATACAATGCCAGATTTGCCAACATAACTCGTACATCTCTTTCGCTTCGCTCACTCGATCAATTATCGATCGATCCCTTTGACTGACGCAAAATCCACTCATTATTACCACAAGATAATAATATAGCGTTAGCTAATATAGACTCGTTTTTTTTCCAGAAAAATGTTTTCTTGCTGATCGCTGTGTTCGATGTAAGGAACATAATCGAAAAGGATAATGAAACGTTAGGAAAAGGTTGTTGAATGGTAATCCATTAGGTAACAACATCACAAGAGGTATTAATCAGTTTTCACAATAAGTTTCAATCAAGATAGTATTATTAAAAATCGTACAATAACCATATTTCAGAAGAAAAATATATCGTCGTGTAAAAACCGAAGCGTCTCAAAGTATTCGTGAATTTATTCTTGTTAATACTGTATAGGTAATTACGGTAAGAAGATTCGGTCGGATGGCCCGCAGCAACACAGGTAAACAACGCCTGAATGGACCTATTCTGAAAAATTTCTCAACTCGTCTTGGCTTCAATAAGTTCTGACAGCATTTTTCTCTCTCTGTCCCATCATTTGGGCTTGGTCGTTGTCGTCTCCTAACAATGATGCGCCAAGTTAGTCTGTAGGTCTGTCTTTATCTATTATCTAAGGCAGTTAGTTTAGGAAAATATGCTTTCTGAGGTCTGTTTTTATATATGCCACCGAGGCCTCTGCATTTATGATGTTATGGGGCACAATGTTACTTTTAAACACTAAATTGGAATTCTGGTGTGCATAAATGTCTGAAGTTTACTGTTTGCTGTATTTTCGATTCCTTTATGACTTAAAAAGAAAAGATGCAGAAAGAGAGTTAACAAGCATTTTAGGATGGCTCGCTCTATCGTAGACGTCATCATGGCCCAAGTTTCGAGATCAAGAGCTGACTTATCATAATAAGACAATAAAAAATCTCGCTTCGCTCGATCGCACGCTTTATCCTGAGCTATGTCAACATTTGACATAGTTTGTTTTTCATTTCATCCAATCATTTCTTTATAATATTGGTAGTATCACATGAGATTCACCATTTGATATAGAGAAGCATTACATTGATCTAGTTACTGTGTAAATAATATCTGCTATTCTACACCAAATATTAAAATGTCAATTACGTGTGACAGGAGGCATCGTAGTGATAGCTTTCTCAGAAGCTACCTACGCGCTGTTACTCCCGCGTACCGACGTAACACAGCGAATACTGCTTGGTGACTTCGGCAGGGTGGTGGGCGGAAGCCAGGGGGTACTACTGAAAAACTCCTACTGCACAGAATAAAAGGACATATAATATTCAGGACATTAATTTCACACAGCGCCATCAATCTCCAAACTCAGCAAAGCAAATAATGGTAACTAGATTACGGATAATACAAGCACAATAACACAGCAAATAAACACAACAAGCATGATAAGCAAATAAACTTATTGTATTGTATAATGTACGTGTAGATAGATACATTTTTTTTGTAAGTACATACTTATCATACAATACAACACAAAAACATGTTTGTTCAGGGTGGGAATTGTACTTACAACCTACAGCGCAGAAGGCAGAGCTACTTCCAACCGAGCTGAGCTAGTCATGAAAAGTTTATTAGTACTTCTGGTGCCATCATGATCAAGTCGTACGCACCGCGCTTACGATCTTAAATTGAATCTGATCTTTCTCCCAGAATAAGGCTGTGCGTTGGATCTGCCCTCCTTTGTAATTGAATAACGACCCCCGCTGATTCAGCGGATGCTCACAAAAATAATTCTATTATCGTTCTCCTTTCTTTCAGTCTCGCTTAGTATGCAATATTTTAAGCGTTACCTGTTTCAAATTAAATATTTATGGATTGCAATAAGAATGGTAAATCGGACTTATATTCAAGACGTTGTATAGTATATTTTAGACACATTTGAAATACTGGCCAGTAAATAAGCATTGCTGTTCAACGTGACAATGCACAGCGTCATGGGCACGCTTCCGTCTGGCCTGGATTGGTAATTGACTGACTGTAGTAGTAAGCGATATTTTGCTTTAGTACAAGTCATTAAACAGATTAAACATTTTTACTTTTCATATTTCTTATTGTAATGGCCTTAAAGTCTAATTTCGTAATAACAGATCAACAGACTAATACTCGAAGGCCGGGGCAGGCGCCGCGTCGAATTTATTTGAAAATCGAACTTTTTCTAAAATCGAGCTGGCCACGGCAAGCTGAATGGAACACATTTGAAATTAAACAAAAGCCGCGAGTATTGTAAGACGCTGCAATTATATAAGTAATAACTGTAAAGATTTTATAAAAATATATCAAAATAGAAGAAAAGTTCTGTAAAAATGTCGAGTGATGAAAGTGATTTAACTCCGGAGTCCATTAAATTGAATGCCTTAGGCATTGTTCATAATTTACTCCCAGAGAAGTCAAAGGAAAAATATCTGAAAGCCTACAACGATTTCGACAGATGGAAAACTGCAACAGGTGCAAAATCTGTGTCTGAATCAGTGCTTCTGGTCTATTTCCAGCATTTATCATCCACAAAGAAGTCAAGCAACCTGTGGTGCATCTATTCTATGCTCAGGTCGACAATAAGCATTAATCATGACATCCAGATTAATATATATACCAAGTCATTGGCATTTTTAAAAAGGAAATCGGATGATCATCGAGCAAAGAAGTCAAAAGTATAAAACGCTGTTTTTAGTAGCCTAACGTTTAGTAAGTTTTTATTGTCTCGCAAAAGGTGAGAAAAGTAGAGTACACTCCTCGGGGATAAAGCTGTTTTTGTCTTGGGCGCGCTTGAACCCCTCACTGCGCTCAGGACTAGTTATGAGTTAATCCCTCGCTTCGCTCGTGAATTAACTCATAACACCCTCACTGCGCTCGGGAGTTCATTCTGGAGTCCTTCGTTACGTTCAGAATTCAATATCGCGCCCGTGACATAAAACAGTGCTTTATCCCCTCGATGTATAATCTACTATTATAGAACATGTAAGTTGTTTATTTAATAGACGATATAATATTGAATATAACGATTTCAAATGTGAATATTTTCTTATTTCATACTAACAGAGTGTGATTTTTCAGTCTTTTAAATTATTTTTTCAAATTCAAGAAAAATTTACCTTACCAGCAATTTTTTTCTTGAATAAGTATATAAAACAAATTCCTCCCCAAAAATAAACTATATCGCAAATTAGCAGCCCGCAGTTTCACGCTTGTGAAACTGCTGTTTGCGTGTTACCTATCCCTAACAAAAAGAAGACTATAGATATGTTATTTTCACACTATACGCTTCGATAAAGTAACATCATCAGCATCATCTTGCATCATCCCACCTAAGATGGGATCGGCTCAACGTGTCTTCTTCAACGCCTTGTTTTTAGAGTTTTGGCTTAATTTTGAAGACCTGACGTCCAGCCTCCTTGGGAATGTCTGGGATGGCTCAGTTGTGTGGGATGATGGGTAAGGATATGGATAAGGAGGGATAGTGATACTAATGTATCCTTATCCCCCCTGTGTATTTCTTCTAATGTCAATTATAATAATGACACTAGCAACTAGAGCAGTCCGGGGTTGCGTACCGTAATGATTCCGGACAAAAATCGGACAGTTATCTGGACTAGAGTATCCATGCTAGCTGTTATATTGAACCATTCAGTCGTTTAGTGGTTAACATAATAATAATAACAAACATTACCGGACATTGATTTTACACAGCGCCATCTAGTCCCAAACTAAGCAAAGCTTGTAATATGAGAAATAGATAACGAATATAATACTTATATATTTTTTGTAAATACATACTTATTAAATAAAACAATACCCAACCACATAACAAACGCAGAGCTACTACTAAACTGAGCTGTGAGGCTTGTTACTCGGAAATAATCGAACGGAATTTTTGAAGTTATAATATTGCTATGAAAGGGTATAAAATCACGTGGTCACAACTCGGCAATACTTATATATCAAGGTCTGGAAAAAGATATGGCTTCTATTTTCTTACCTGAAACCACGAGCTGTTGATAAATTTAATTATGAAAGCAGAAACTTAGCTTACTCCTGTTGAAATAAAATTGCGACCAATTAAGGCAAACAAGGTGGCCGTGCCTTTGGATTAATAACCTTAATTAACGGGTGAAAAGGGAGGGAGGATCATTAAGGCGAACTACCGACAGTAAACCACGGTCGTCGAGGCTTTACTGCTGCTATCTGAAACGGCTGCTGAGCTCTGAGTAAGATTAGGTTAAGTAGCTTACAAGGTCAAGCTATCTATATATCAATGTAGCAAATGACTTGACCTTCAAGGAGTATAACGGCTCCCACGCACCATGAATAAGAGATTTGGTATAGTTAACCGCCTTCGTAGTCCAGTGGTTCACCCACTGGTATCAAACCCAGAAGTCCCGAGGTCGATACCTTGAGGGGTACAAATTTGTGCTTGTTTGGTTGGTAGGACTTGTTTTAAGTCCGCCTGGCTACAACCATTTTACCTTAGTATGTCGCCTTAGCAACGATTCTAAATTGATGTATTCCAGAATCGATGGAGGCAAGATAGCCAGTTCATCAGTCCGTTGAGGATTCCGGGTGTAGTGTGTAAACTCACTTTACCATCGACCTTATCATAACTTGACGTATAAATAAATAAAAATTACAGGGAGGCATTCCTCGCAGCGCACCCAGATGAAGCGCACCAATGATAATATAGGGTCTAGTGATGGGGTTATTTTTTTTTCATCCAAATAGTAACCTATAAGTCGAAACTTATAATTGGCCTTCACCTGAAATGTACCCAGCATGTTTATTTATTAATTTCACACAAAGCTTGTATATGGGAACTAGATAACGGATAGAATACTGAAATACTTTGGGGCTAGATAGCACTGTGTGAAATTAAAGTCGTGTAATTATTATTTATCTTTTAGTAAATTCTAACTATTTTAACTGACTAAGTGAATCGAAATCCGTAGGCAGTTTTATTATTATTTGACCATAGCCTTGCCGGCCTATATACATCCAATAAGGGAAATCTATAATGCTGTTGTTACTTGTTCAATTTAGTCGCGTCATTATCGCGTTTTTTTTTCACTTTTATAAACACACGATGTCTTTTGTCACAATTGTCCTATACGATATCACGCATTTCTACCTAGTTAATGAATCCAGACCGAACAAAGTTCGGAAACTTTCGTAAACGAGCTGCGAATTGCATTGACTAAAGGCAATCGCTCCCGTTCGGATATCGAAAGCAATTTTTGTCATCTATTCGCAATAATCCAATATGGAAGCGTGCGCGTGATCTCATTGACACTAAGCTGCGACACAGGCAGCGATCCATAATTCATGGTGTCTGACCCGTCGCGAATAGTATTTGATGCTGTTTTCTAGCGATGAAAGCCACGTTCATAGTAAGGCTCCTGTTTAACGAAACCTTTTAAAAAAGGCTCATCATTGAACATATTCAAACAATATACAATTAAACTAGCTACGTACACAGAAAGCAGTTGAATTACCTAAGGAGCGTTACAAACGGTCTACAGGTAAGTCAACTGATCCAGACTGGTCTGGACTTACAAGTAGAACCAGACGGAACTATGCAAACTGGCCTAAATAAGAGCTCTGATTTGTAATAATTTCATTTGTTGCCAGTTTCCAGTTTTCCAAGAGCGAATGGGCTGCTTCCAGGCAAGCGTGCTCCATCGTAGACTGCATCAATGTTTAACATCTGGTGAGCCTTCATAAAGTTGAAAGATTAAAAACTAAAACCTACAGCATTTCAAACTTCATTGTTTTACATGAACATGGCGCTAGAAAATATTACAAAATGTGACAGCACCAGCTCCTACCACAACAATAGAAGCAACCTCAGACGAGAAAAGCTATCATCTGACAGTCAAAGCCCCTTTTCAGCTTCATCTTGATTTAAAATACTAAAATGTTTGTAATTATTAATATATAGTAATATGAACTGGAATCTTTTAATCCTTAATCCATTTCAATTAGCCCAAAGTCTAACACCTATTTATTTAGAATCGGCATGTTTATGAATGTATCACTTCATATCGATATTGTTAGATGAACCGATTTTAGTGTATCCTTCCCCGACCCTTCTTTAATTGTTTTATTCGCACCCCTCATAGCCCCTTCTATTAAATAACCCGCGACGCTTCCACAATTTTGAGGAACAGAAAGCCACCTCACAATGTCAAAAATCCACCAAACTGCAGAACGTTGCTATGAAATAGACACATACATACATTCCCTCAAAATACATTCTCCTCCTTCAGAGGCTTACAATAATTGTGATTGGAGTCCCGGTCCCATTAACTAGTTTAATAAAATGATACTGACACTATAGCTCGATGGTTCGTGGTGATTCTTGTAGCTATGTGCTTAAGCTGCCTCTGTGGTTCGCCCACCGTTATAAGATCCAACTGGGTAACAACAATAATTGTGATTGGAGTCCCGGTCCCATTAACTAGTTTAATAAAGTGATACTGACACTATAGCTCGATGGTTCGTGGTGATTCTTGTAGCTATGTGCTTAAGCTGCCTCTGTGGTTCGCCCACCGTTATAAGATCCAACTGGGTAACAACAATAATTGTGATTGGAGTCCCGGTCCCATTAACTAGTTTAATAAAATGATACTGACACTATAGCTCGATGGTTCGTGGTGATTCTTGTAGCTATGTGCTTAAGCCTCTGTGGTTCTCCCACCGTTACAAGATCCAGTGGACTCGGCTACCATTCACCATTATACCTAAGTCTGTCGCCATACCAACAATTCTAAATTGTTGTGTTCCGGCATTTAGAAGCTAATAGCCTAGTAAGATGTTCCTCAGACTATTGAGACGCTACTGATATCAACCTTATCATAACTTGATACCAGGTAAGATGAAGGCCAAGCGCTTCCCCGTCGTACAATAAAAAAGAAACAACTCCATACGTTACTTCTATGTGATGTCACGTACTGTGTTATTTTGAGTAGGCGGGTACACTTGAATGGAATGGTATGGATATAGTCAACAAATAGTCGATTATTATGAACTGCGACATTTATGTCTGACATAGTTAATTTATTGCATGTAAATAGAGCTGCTGGTGGGTGGTCCATATCAAACGGTCCATAAATGTTACATCTACCTAGCTTTATTCGGATATGTTTCCTTTAGATTGTGTAAGAAGCAAGATAAAATATTTAGAAATAGATAATTAGCAACCGACAACATTTTGTACTGGCATCGACAGCGGACGAATGGAAGAATAGAGTCGCTATCGATAATAAAAACTTCGATGTCAACATTAAAAACACAAACAAGACAAGCCTCACAGCTCAGTAGTCGTAATCTTTTTTATCCATATTATACATTAGCTTTGATAAAGGTTTGTCTAGCTCTAAACCAGAGCAAGGATGTGGTTGACGATGAAGCAAACCGTTTGGCGCTGGTAGAAGGTTAACTTACTTGGCTAGCAAGTGAGAATTTGCAGTTCCTACCATTGTACCATAGTGGTAAAGGTACCACTATGTTGTGATTATTCGGCTCCTGCTAGCCGATTAGACGGCTAGCAGGTAGATCACATCTACTCCAAACTTCACAGGGTCAGGTAGATCACACCTACACCAAACTTTGCAGGAGCAGGTAGATCACACTTACACCAAACTTCACAGGGTCAGGTTGATTACACCTACCCCAAACTTTGCAGGAGCAGGTAGATCACACTTACACCAAACTTCACAGGGTCAGGTTGATTACACCTACCCCAAACTTTGCAGGAGCAGGTAGATCACACTTACACCAAACTTCGCAGGGGCAGGTAGATCACACCTACTCCAAACTTCGCAGGGGCAGGTACATCACACCTACTCCAAACTTCGCAGGGGTAGGTACATCACACTTACACCAAACTTCGCAGGAGCAGGTAGCTCACGTACATCACACCTACTCCAAACTTCGCAGAGGCCAGCCGATAGAATAATTTAGACGGTAGAAAAAGTACCATTGTGCTCTATAGTTTTTTGCTCTTCGAGTTCGGAGGGTACCATGACAACAAAGCTCTTAACGCCCATTAATTTATAGGCATCCGAACTCAAGATAAATCTTCTGCTTTACGAGTATCACTGCTATTTGTATTTACTTCAAGATGTTTGAAGTACCTAATCCAGGATTTTTTTGGCTTTATTGTTTCTTTCAACTAACCTCACAGCTCAGTTGGTAGTAGCTCTACTTCTATGTTGTGGGCTATAGGTTCGATTCCTACGCGGGACAAACATTTGTGGTATGAATATAGCTTGTTTTTGTTTGCGTGTTATTTTGTACCATAGGATGGTAAGTTATAATGTTTTTATGAAACAAAAATATTTGTATTCTCCGTAATCTAGTTTCCATTTACAAGTTTGGCGAGATGGCGTAGTGTATAATGACTAGAAATATTAAATTGTTAATATAATCTATTTTCAGTGTGGAGTACTGTGGACAGCATTGCCACACTGAAAAAATCTTATTTTTTAATACAATTTAATATTCTTGGCCAGTGACTTAGGAACAGTTGAGTTACCTATAGGCTGTGTGTAACATTCCTTAGTAATGTGACTCCGTCCTTTGTACACAGTTAGTTTAATTGTATAAATTACAACAAAAAATATTTGCTATTTAGATATTCATATTTTTCGATGCTAATTTGTGAAAGCGCTGTGTATTTATTGCCAACCAAATTTTTGAATTTGAAAATCAATAAAAATACGTTTACCTTTAAAATCTGACAGACAATATCCTGTTCAATCAGAAGCCAAATTGAAATTAAAAAAGTACACGAAGAAGGTATATTGTAAAGTCCATCAATATCTTGACTGGAATAATTTATCTTGATAAGCTGAGCTTACTGAAAGGGTCTTCAAACGATTATTAACTAAAGCTCAAACTGTCCTGTCACCGTGAGTTTGAATTAAAACAATTTGCTGTAAAGTCATGGATGAAATAATCTTATTTCGTCCAGATTGTGTGAAAGAGGATGTGGGTGTAAAAGATGTAGATGTAGGGTTGATTGTTAATAGGAGTGAGTGGAAAATAGAATATGTTGTGCCGACACATAGCATGGGATAAGGGCAGGAGAATGCCGGTATGATGTATGGGGAAGAAAGATATTTCAAGAAACATTATTTTTTTTGTACGGAACCACTCTAGGCTGGTTTATTAATATGCTTAACTAGTAGTTCGCCCCGAACTCAGATCTCGTGATGTCTGGTTTGTGACGGAGATAATTTTTCAAATAGAACTTAATTAACAAACGATAAAAGTGTGCATTGATTATTACAAACCTTTCACAAGCACCTTTTTCTCGAACTCTCTATATTCACCTGAGTGTTCGAGGCTCTCTCTTGTTGCTAACTTATTATAATATCCTTACTATCATGACTCGGTCTGCTAAGCGTGGTGATTATGGCCGTACCTTACAGTTATAGAGTAAGTTCTTTCCACATTGTGGTGGACAATAATGTTCTGTTGATATGAAATATGTTCAGTCAAAACCCTTGCATGACACCCCAAAAGTAATTCGTCGATTTATCGACATCCTTACCAATTGAGTAAAAAACAATAAAAAAAAAAATAGACCAGTTTTAATGAGATTTCGAATTCCTTCTCTTATCTTACAAGACCTGATGAGCATCCTTTCATCTTAAAAACCACCAATAACGGCAAAAATAAAGTGGGTCGAACCACTAGACAACAGAGGCGGTTAAATGTATCAAAAATCTCCCGCGACAAATTCAAATTCTATTTACGTTATCTCTATTCAGTTTAAATTACATGAAAATCGGATAGTCCATTCGAGAGTTATGCCATCACAAACATTGCACATACATACATACATACAGTGCAAAAATCCGAGTCTACCGATAAGCGAAAAAAACAAAATAGGTTCCATCGGTGTACGGAAATCCAGGAAGTTAAACAAAATGTAGGTAGGCGCATGTCTACTTTGACGTCCGTCTCGCTAGTCAATTAAAATTATTCACGGGTTCAAAGCTTTCAAATGAAAATGTTACACGTCTGTGACTTTGTTACGTTATTAACCGTGTACTAGCAGAAAGCTTTTTAATTTGCATTTTGTGGACCCAATTTTGAAATATTTTATACACACCCCAGAAACTTTGAACCTGTAATTTGTCTCAAAGTATGCAGTAATTCGACAATATTTTAAATCAAAAGGTAACAATTATTGACCGAAAATAATATATTAAACCATATAAAGCATACAAACATAGACATCAGATACGTGTAAGCATAAAAATAGAATAAAAATAAATATTTTATACCTTTTTTATACTTACTAATGAAGGATTAACAATTAGAATGTATAAAACGTAGGCGAATTTGATTTCTTATTTTGTAAATTGAAATTTTGTGCTTATTTATATTTGCCAAATTAAATTTCAGTATTGAACAAGAATTTCGCTGAAATTTAGAATTTATAAGGTATTGTCTTGAACAAGAAATTGTACCTACTATATTTTAGTAACAAATTTGCATACCTATCAGACGTCAAGACGTACCGTAGCCGTTCGTATTTTTAAAATGGAATCTATGCATTGCCTGTATTGCAAGCAATCAAAGACTAAATTGTATTGTAACTTTCTTAAAAAAACTCCGATATGTAGGTAATGTAAATTATTTTAACGGACTGTGGAACATGTTTTGCATCAAATTACACCTGTGTGCCTTATCGAAGTTAATAATCATCCATACTTTGGTGTGTGTTCCAAAATTAGAAATCCGAAATGTTTTTATTCAATAAGATTTTTATAATCATTTTTTAAACGTCAATTCTACCGCCCATTAGGAAACGCGACTAGAACACAAGGAGAAAGACAAGAACCTTGGTTTCCATGTGGGTCTTAGCACTCTTAAATCGTTTAATAACATGCGCACAGTATAAACTTGGTATCAGCCTCAGCGTCTATGTTTCCTTGGACCCTTCAAGAAAAGAATCAATAGACACCAGGAACACAGGTACACAGGTAAGCTTGCTTCATCGTAGACTTTATCCTTACCTGGTGGCCTACAATCACATAATTAGACGCCACTCATTTCCGATGCAGTTCAGTGTAGGTTCCTAAACTGGATCGCTCAATTTGGTACCATGACGTCTATACAGCTGGTTAGCGTTTGAATCGTTGAATGAACAAAAATTTGTCTCTGGTCTAAGAATACGTTCTGAAATTAAATCAGCAGTTTCTTTTTCGAATTTTGCGGTTCCTTATTTGAATGAATGAAATAATTGTTTGCGATTCAACTCTCAGCTGAGTCGCTCGTTTAGAACTGAACCTACACTGACACGCTTATGCGACATCGTGGTACGAAATAGCAATTCAACTCAGTTAAGGTCGTCAAATAAATCGCAATAAAACTTCATGGTACGGCCCCTGTACAAGGTTCGTGAGTGCTAACCATACGTATTATAGTATTTTAGTTTTTGCATAAAATGTGTCAGCTTTTGGCCTCAAAATTAGCAAATGAAAGTTTATTTGCTAATTTTAATTTGTTAAGCTCGCCACATCCTTGCTTGAGGAAGTCCTCAAGCAAGTTTACCCAGGTGGCACTGGCTTTCCCGCGCACCATCGGGCACAGCAAGCACAACTGCCTGGCGCTAGACTTCGGCAGGAGGGTTTCAGTCAGGCTGGCCTTGACAAGTCTTTCCACCAGTTTTGAGATTTGGGATTATTCCTCCGTAACGTCTTACTTTTAAGAGCAGTAGTTGTTGTGAAGGGGCTCGTCCGGGGAAGTACTACCACCATACCTATTTCAGCCGCCAAGCAGCAGTGCTGTGTTTCGGTTTGACGGGGGGCTTGCAAGTGCATTGCGCCCGTGAACTTGAGGCATAAAGGTGTTAAGGCCTTTATGCCTCAAGTCGAAAAGGGTGCAATGCAGTGCCTTGTAGTCAATGTTCTTTGAGGCACGCAGCAAGGCATTGTTATAGGCAAGACATACACTTAACATCAGGTGGACTACATGCTTGTCCCGTCTCCTAGTTGTATACAAAAACCTCGCAGAAACAGCGACTCCGTTGCTCTAGGTAAACCACTAGATATAGACGATAGACGCAGATCTCATATACCCCACATGAGTGAATAACTGAATTATTCATCAAAGTTGCTTGAAGTATGAAACATAATCAATCTTAAAAAGCCACAGGTCACGGATACTTGGAGAAATCTGTATCAAAATATGTAATACCTGAGATCACGTGCCAGCTTATTCGTTTATTTTCGTTCACGTGGAATCCTAAAATGAAAACGTGAGGGAATCAGTCAGTCGGAGGGTAAGGCAGCTAACTGAAGTTTTTGTTTTTATTACAAATTTGACAAAATTGTTAAATTATAGCCGCGTGACGGACTTTTACAGGATTCTGTAATGTACCAACCGCGTGAACGCCTCGTTAACTTTGGTTTCACAACAAGCTGAAAGTTGAAAAACTAAACCCGACTGCAAAATTTCAAATTTCACGAGGTTTTAAGAGAATACTGCCTTAAAAAGTACCTATTACAATCTATATACCTACGCATAGCAATGGCGGTTTGAAGCAATATGCTGGCACGCAGGTTTGCTCGTTGCAGTAGGCAAGTGAAAATTACCCTCTTCAACACCTACTGCTGAACATTCTACACGAGTAGTCTTTGGGTCAGCTATACCAAAAGGTCGCTCAATGATCTGCGTATACAAAACAATAATGGGCTTAGGTTGCTGATGGGTCTACCACGCTTCCGCAGTGCATCCACTATGTTCACGGAAGCTCGGGTTGCTGGATTTCATGCCATCATGTGCAAAAAAACAGCATCGATGCTCAGCAGACTTCGAGGCAGCGCCAACACCATCCTACAGGTCATAGCGGATAAATGGGACTCGCCTGTAATGAGATCTTTCGTTCGGTTTCAGATTGAAAAGTCTTTCTTAGGGCTATAGAATTTCAACTAGAGGGAAAGATCTCATAATCTTTATTTTAAATTTTAATTTGTAAATGTTTAAATAATATTTGTATTGTAATAATATCTAAGTAATCTGAATAAACAATTTAATTACAAATTTAATTACATTTGATACCCATTTTGTTCAATAAAAACATTGTATTATCAGTTATCCTTTTTTTTCGCACCCCTCATATTTAAATCAAATAGCAAACGAAACTTCACACCCATTAAGCCATTTAGGCTGCAGAGCGCTACAATGAAATAGATAATGTCTAAAATCTTCGGGAAGTCGGGTAAAACAAAGGGGTTTTCCCTACATAGGACTCCTTTTCCTGGCGCTTAGTAATATTGTCTTGTACCAGCACAGGCATTTGAAGCATAACGCAAAAGACTCTAAGGCTAACCAAGGGATTGGCAGTATCTTCTTGAGAAATAAACACCAATACTACGATGATCAATCCGCCTGCCAAGTGTATTGTAAACTATAGAATATTGATATTCATATGAGGAAGCACATGCCGGACAGTGGATTTTTTGACAAATATGAAAAAATATTACATCACATTTTTTCTGTTTTTTCAACCAACGAAAAGTTTAACTTCACATGTTTTGAGTGCGCGCTTGACAAAACACACCAATCGCAAATTTCAATGGTGCCGCAATAAATATCAATCCATTTAAACCAGCCTCAAATTGCAGCGAATTTACATTGAAAAGCAAAAAAACCCTACGGGATAAAAACCCCGCGGTGTCAATATAGAGTGATACTGGCAATTTCCGAGCCCGTACTGTGATTAAAACCAGTCCAGCATGTAAATCTCGTCAGAAATGCTATTCGAATCAAACATTATTGTTAAGGTTATGACAACATTGGCTTTAGATCCATCATCATCATCAAGCCTAACTTCACCCATTGCTTTCTATTCATCTCTGTTTATAATAGTAGTTTGCCCCGAACTGAGATCTCGTGATGTCTGGTTAGGGTTAGGTATTTAACCACGGAGATTATCTCTCAAATAGAACGTAATTAACAAACGATCAAAGTGTGCTTTCATTACGCCTTACTTACCTTACTTAAGCACTCTTTTTCTCAATCTCTCTTTATTCACCTGAGTATCCGAGATACTCTCTTGTTGCTATCTCTAAAATTTACCCTTAATAATCTTATTTACGACATCACTTTACGGCTACGGCTAGAACCTACGGATGTCGTAAAGTCAACAAAGGGGCTTCAACAAAAAGGCAACAGCTTTTTTCTAGTAAGTATATAAACAAAACTTTAACTGTGTGCACCAAACTGTCTGCCAAGCGTGGTGATTATGGCCAAATCTTACAATTTTAGAGGAAGTTTTGTTCTCATATTGGTGGACAATAATTTGTTGTTGATGTGAGACATGCGCAGTCAAACCCCTTACATGACATCCTATAAGTAATTCTTGGATTTTTTCGACGCCTTTGGTTTGACTACCCTATTGTGTGAATTACAAAAAATAAATAGACCAGTTTTCATGAGATTTCGAATAGGTACCCTCTCTTATCTTAAAAGACCTGATGATCATCTTTTGCCCATTCATCTTTAAAAACCACCCCTATTAAGGGCAAAAATAAACTAATTCTAAATCTGCAGTGTATATATTTCAAGTTTTCACACATTTTCATGACTTCAATCTTATTCACCCCCTTTATAACGCTTAATGTGAATACAGTGGTGGTTTCAGCAAATAAAAAAAAACAAGTTAACCCTTTTTACCATTATATCCTACAAGACATTATTAAGCGTTTTACCTTAATAAACCGCCCCTTTATTTCAAAAACCACCCCATTTAAAAAGTTGAATCTATATTTTATGAATGTGCAGCCGATATTCTTTCAAATGATACCAAAAACTTCACGTCTCACTTAAAACTCCTATTTATCAAAAACTAGTGTCAAAAAAATCCTCATACATATTGATGAGTATTAATATAATCTCCGCATATTCAAAATTATGAATTGATCGAATGAGCCATTCCTAAGATATGGGCGAAAAATTGTATTTCTTTTCACCCCAATATCTGAAAAACCTCACCTTCACTGCTGGACAAAGCATCCAAAATTTTTCGGTTTTTCTTTTGTCACTACGCTTGGCAGATTGGTGATCGACTAAAAGGAAGAACACGGAAGTAAGCTGCTGCCCTTTTCCGGCGAGACCCCTTAGTCGGCTTATGGATTTTTTTATAGTAGTAGATTTCACATGCATTGGGCTGTCAATATAGTCTGTTACTTTTCCTTGTTTACATATTTATATGCACTTATTGACGATTTGTTGTATACAAACAACTATTCTTAGCCAAACAATATCCTATTATCGTTAGAGTCAAATAGGTAACTTTAAACCGGTAGTAAGGATCAAAAAGTCATTCCATCCAGACCATTACATCTGCGACTTTCAGATAAAACTCACTTCGAATGGATAGACGCCTTTTTCTACGGTTGTAAGCAAAACGCTGCATGGAGATCAAGTATTGATTTTATTTATTTGGTTACCCAACATCATTACCATATTTTTTTATTCTAAGGTGGCAAACAGGCATACGGCCCATCTGTCAAGAAACGGCTTCCGACGCCTATGGATACAACACTAAAAGCATTACTCGCATTACCGACCGTTTTTTTTTATTTAAAATATACTTTTTTTTATTATACGACGGGCAGACGCTTGGCCTTCATCTTACCTGGTTACAAGTTGAGATAAGGCCGAAGGTGGAGGCGCACTTCACCCGGAATCCTCAACTAACTGAGGAACTGGCTATCTTACCTCTACATGCTGGAACACAATAACAAGAATTGTTGTTATGGCGACAGCAATAAACATCTGCGTAAAAACATCTGACACCTACAGGGATACCTACAGAACTAGGTAAGATGGTGATAGTTATACCCTAGACAGACTTAAAACAAAATCTTACCACCAAACAAACCAAGCACAATAAATTGCCCCCCAGGGGTTCGTACCCGGGACCTCTGCCCCTCAGCACGCGAAGGGGATAAAAATATTGTCCTCTGTTTATATCCACCATCGGGAGACAAAATGCTCTTAAAGGTGGATAAAAACGGAGGACAAAAATTATATCCCCGCCCCCTACTGAGGGGGCTGGATCTGAAATCGGTGGGTTGAACCACGAGACCACAGAGGCGGTTAAAAATAAAAAAAAACAAAAACAAAGACCATACGCCCTTCCACTTTCCTTCCAGTCTACAAAGGTGTTAATTCATATTACTTAAGAAGGCCCAGAGTCTCACTTTCCCATGCAAAAGTAGTTCCATGCGCTACTCTTTCTAAAAAACGAATACTAACCAAAATATATGGAAAAGAGATTTACCGCAAAAACACTCTTTCCCATGTATTTTCATTGTTATTGCGTTTTAAGAAAAAGTTGCGCACATTTCACGTCAATCGGACTTACCAGTTCAAATTGAAAAGGGAACTACGTTTGTACTGGAGAGCGAAAATCAACGGTACTTAACAAACGGAGCCAGATTCCATATGTCAAATTCACTATAAGTCTTGTCATTGCTTCGTCGAGTACTCTTTTAACCAATGTACATACGTCAAATTCTCTTTTCGTCGTGTTTTTCGTTCGTCAAATTTGATATACGACTAACCCGTTTTGTACAGTCAACAAAACAATAACCTGTAATTATAGAACTTAACAAGAAAAATACAACGAATGGTCTGATCACTATGCAGTGATCTTTTATAAACTTATTTGAGGTCCCTATCAGAAAACCTTAAGTTTCCAGCAGCTGTCGGTTCCGTTGTCCCATTGCCACTTCAACTTGCAAATTTTGAGAGCTATGTCGAAATTTTGCCAAGCTTCCCCGATCCTCAGCCCTCAAGCACTGACGAGTATCCACAAATTCGTCGCACCAATTAGTCAGTACTTTCAATTAGAATTTGTAATTAGGAATGCAGTGGATGGTAGGAATAATCACGATATTCGCAGAGAACGAGGTCGATTCTTCCAACTAATGAATTACCTGCGACTTGCAAATTAATTAAGGCACAGCTTTGGGACAGCGGACCCCGTTCGAAGACAGTATTTTTGGTGGTGTTTTTGATAACTATTTAAAAAATCTGCCAAGTGTCTGAAACACGTACAACGAGAGATCCTCTTTTCAATGCAAAACATGCTAAAGAATTTACAAGTGCAAACTTGTTTTATTTTCCTTGTAATCAATTACACATTGAGAGTACATTGAAAGATTTTAATTTCGATCGGAATCCTAAGAGTAAATTATTTGTAAGTGTTTGCAGGTACATTAAGGTAAGGACAATATTTTCTTTTTTTATTGTGCACCGAAGACTTGCTTGGCCTTTATCTCACTTAATTTGCTAATTTTGATAAGGCCGAAGGTGGACCGCATCATCATCATTATAGCCTATAAAAGTCCACTGAATAGGACATGGGCCTCCCCAAAAACTAAAGAAAGCAATAGAGGGTTTTTGCCACAATCACCACGCTTGGCAGGCGTTTTGGTTGGAGATCGCAGTAATGATAGGTACTTATATTTTTTTGTAAATACATATTTTCTAATTCTTTCTTCGTGTTAACTGTGTAACAGTTATGGTATCAAGCTTTACGAGCCGCCGCTATAGGCGTCTAACATAAGTCATTAACGACTACTAGCATTACCTCAGAACTCTGAAAATATAAAAACTCTCAAATAGGGTGTCGGAGACGTCGTGGTGTCGTAGGGTTTAGAACAAAAAAAAGCTAAAAATAAACTTTTTTTGAAAAAAATTGAACCGACTTCACCACTAAAAACTTTAAAATAATTCTAAGGGTAAGTTCATATAATTTGCAGGCGGTGCCATACAATAAACATGTTGTTGTGCTTAGCAATTTGGCATCAACTTCAAATTATATGAACTTACCCTTAGAGTTATTTTTAAGTTTTTAGTGGTGAAGTCGGTTCCATTTTTTTCAAAAAAAATATTCTTATAATACATACGTACTATATGATACAACACCCAAACACATAACAAACATCTTTAGTCGTCACACAAATGTTTGTCCTGAGTGGGAATCAAACCCACAGCCAGAATACATTTCTCTATATGTGATTTTTAAGTAAAAATACGTCTAAGCTTTAGATAATAACTTACTACAAAATAATTATTCGAACGGGCCCAGGCGCCAAATGTGGGGTTAATGATTTTAAAGTCGTCGATTTCACTCAGTAATTATTGTAATTAAAAATACGAAGCGGAGCTATTTGCAGATTGCCACGTCGTTAATGTAGATCAAATAAAATGAATGAGCCGGTCATTATCTCTGCCTCCTACGCTGTAGGTAGTAGGTTCGATTCCTACCCATTTGTGTGATTAATATATGTTTGAAATTAGATAAAAATGCTTTACTGTACACGCTATGAAAAAAAATGTAAAATGGTAGAGTTCTGTAATTAATTTGATTTAAATTTGTGAAATTTTTGTATAAGAATTTATAATGATTTTATGGATTGTTTGTGATCTAAAATAAATGAATTAATAATAATTATCACTTAGAAGCTATTATAAAATATTGTTCCAGACAACCATGTTCTGTGTGTTAGAAATTGTGTGTTTGCTTAGTTTGGGAACAGAGAAACGGAGACAGAGAAATGTGCGATATGGACTTGCTAAAGTTTATACGGTGAAAAAGAGCAAAAAACATATTTTTATGGACGTATTTCGACCACTGCAAAGAGTCTAGTCATTATTACGAACGATTATTTTAATGTTATTTTCAGGGTTTCTATTTATTATTACAATCGATGATTTGAATATTATTATAAACCAACAACCCAAAGCTATCATCGGCGATGTCTCACACAAAAATTAAGAAAATTACTACCCAAATCGTATGCTAATATTCTAGAATCATACTTGGCAGATAAATTCTTTAGAATAAGGCAAGAAGATGCCTGCTCAGAATTAAAAGTAATAAATGCTGGGGTGCCACAACGAAGTGTTTGAGGTCCGGTCCTATACCTATTATACACCAGTGACATCCCCAAACTAAAAAACAACACAATTGCGACGTTTGCTGATGATACGGCTATAATGGCTGTTGGCGAAACTCATACAGAAGCGGCAGAGAAGGCCCAGGATACTGTCAATAAAATCTGTGACTGGACAAAAAAATCGGTGCATATTAACTTTTCTAACAAAAAGGATGAGTATTCCCCGATCTATATTAACAACAAGACTGTACCGTATGAAAACACGGCCAAGTAGGTATGACCCTTGATGCGAAGCTTCGCTGGAAAGCCCACGTCAAGAAGAAAGAAGAAGAATTAGAATTAAAATACAAAATAATGTACTGGCTTCTTGGAAGACAGTCGTCATTGGCAGTACACAACAAGATTTTGCTGTACAAAGTAGTCCTGATGCCAGTATGGACTTATGGTATTCAGCTGTGGGGCTGTACCAAACAAACTAACATTAAAATAATACGACGCTTCCAAAACAAGGTACTCAGGAACATTGTGAATGCACCGTGGTACATAAGGAATGACGACCTCTACCGGGATCTTCGTATCAATAAAGTTATCAAAAAATATGCAGAAGCTCACGAAAAAATACTTCATAAACATGTGAACGTTGAGGCATCCAGCTCCTCCAAAAACACAGTGAGAAGACTGAAAAGAACTAAACCTTTTGAGTTAATATGGTGTAAAATAATAGTGATAGTGCTACTTCGAAGAACACATAAACAAAGTGTATCCCCTTAAATAGTAACTCTAAGAAACGTGACATTGGACACATTCTTAAAATAATTTATCTATTATAATACTAAGTTAGCATAAAATTACTCATTGGCCTACGCAGGCTACATTGTAATATAGTTTTAGGCCATTATACTAAATGTCTTAAAGATTATAAAAATAATCTCTCAATAAAATGTTATGTTCCGGCATAGGAGGTAAAATAGCCAGTTTCTCAGCTTGTTGAGGTTTCCGGTTGAAGTGCACCTTCGGCCTTATCTCAACTTGTGACCAGGTGAGCTGAAGGCCAAGCGCTTCAACGTACAATAAAAAAAAACACAGCATTGTGATAAAAAAACCTATAGCAAAATAAACTGGTAAACATAGTAATAGAAGTGTTCAACAGTTGTTGCCTCGCCCCCAGACGTATCCAATCCCATTTGCATCCAAACGTTTCAGCCAATTTATATTCGCTTATCATCAAATATCTCAAGCAGAATTGGTTGCCTGCCGCAATACTGGGTACCGTATCCCCAAAGATTTGTTCCCCAAGGTACCTAGACGTCGCGTCGCATCGTCAGGATAAAAGGAGGGTAGATAAAAAATTGCCTTGCGACTGTGGCCGCACACAGCTGGGCTTTGCATGTGCAACTTTGACGCAATTTGATAAATTACACCAGATTGTAACATTGCGATACTCAACGGGTATCATAGCGGACTATCAGCTCACGAAAAAATGTCCGCTGAGATAGGAACTTCCGGTTCGTACACAAGAATAGCATAGAGTTAACAAGACTCATAGCTCAGATAGCCTTATGCGCTATAGGTAGTGGGTTCGATTACCACCAGCACAAACGTCTGTTTGTTCTGCTGTATTTTATGAAAAGTATGTATTAAAAATAAGTATAAAAGTGAAGTAATTCGTTATATAGTATCCCATATTACAAGTTTTTCTTGGTTTCATGTTAGATGGCATAGCGTGAAGTTAATGTTTTGTAATTACTATCTTGGACACGCTTCCGTCTGATTTTGGTCTGCACCAGTTGATTTACCTATAGACCATTTGTAACAGCTCTTAACTAACCTGACTGTTTCCCCTGTAAATTGTTTGAAGAATTGTACATATTTGTATTTAATTGATTAATCCAATTATCAATCATTATTTAGTCGCAATATTGTAGGTATTTAATTTATCTATTTACAATCATTAAATGGTCCATAAGGATGATAGTTCCTAGAGTTATAGGTAAAGAAGTTGATGAAATTATAAGGTATTTCCGCTCCTTATGCATAGTGCCTGTAAACATTTCCCTTCAAGATAACATACCAGTCATGCACGGTGCAAAAATATAGGGTGGACGTCTATTCAATTTTGTCGGTATTCAAAATAGAAAGATGTTGAGATTGATTATCTTGAAGGTGAAACCGGGTGAAGTTTTTTATTAAAATTCCTTTGTGTATGTTCATAAAGGCATTTTTGTGCATTATTACAAATTCTCCAACTTAAGATAGGACCATTGGTTTATGGATACACAAAATGACTTCCAACGTGAGATGCAAATATAGGTCCTTACATATGAAATTGGCGTTTTGTATGGGAGGAACATAAATACAATTTTTTCATATTAAAATATATTTTATTAATCAAAGTATGTACCATTGCTATCTATACACTTTTGCCATCTTATAGGTAGTTCATTGATCCCTTTACTATAAAAACCATTCGGACGGGAATCAATGAAATCTTTGAAAGCGGTTTGGACTGCCTCATCGGAATTGAATTTTTTTCCTTGCAAGAAGTTATCCAAATTTCGAAAAAAATGGTAATCTGTTGGAGCAAGGTCCGGAGAGTACGGTGGATGTCTTAGACATTCCAATTGAAGCTCCTCTAATTTGGTAGTCGTCTGTTGGGCCGTGTGTGGTCTAGCGTTGTCTTGAAGCAGCAGTGGCGTAGAGCGATTGAAAAGTCTCGGTTGTTTAACAGCGAGCTTTTCCATCATGGTTTGCAGTTGCTGACAATAGACATCAGCCGTAATCGTCTGACCAGATTTAAGAAAGCTATAGTGTACGACACCGGCACTAGTCCACCAAACGCTTACAAGTAACTTTTTTTGAGTCAATTTTCGCTTGGGGCAAGATTTTGCTGGTTCA
The DNA here is from genome assembly GCA_951394065.1 of Venusia cambrica. Taxonomy (NCBI): domain Eukaryota; kingdom Metazoa; phylum Arthropoda; class Insecta; order Lepidoptera; family Geometridae; genus Venusia; species Venusia cambrica. The sequence goes on from OX596056.1 coordinate 2,336,440, forward strand.
CCAGGGTTCAGCCATTGCGATGAGCGTTTACGATTATCGTACAGGATCCACTTTTTATCACATGTAATGATCCGATTTAAAATTCCTTCATTATTATGCCGGTTGAGTAATGTAACGCAGCAGTCGACGCGCGTTTGTCGGTTTGCTTCACTCAATTTATGAGGTACCCACCTTTCAAGCTTTTTCACCTTCCCAATTTGCTTCAAGTGGATTAAAACGGTTTTGTCACTAACACCGCAGCCTGCAGCTAACTGTGATGTGGTTTGCGATGGATCTGCTTCCATAATAGCCTTCAATTCATCATTATCGACCTTGGTCTCCGGCCGTCCACGGGGCTTGTTCTGCAGGTCGAAATTTCCAGAACGAAAGCGTTGAAACCAAAAACGCACCGTGTTTTCTTTTGCGACACCACCACCATACACATCATTAATCCTTCGAGCCGTTTCTGCAGCACTGGTGCCACGGTGGAACTCGTACTCGTAAATAATGCGATATTTTAAGTTTTCCATTTTGTGAAATGAGTGACGCAGAAAAAAAAAGCAAAAGAGAAAAAAACAAATGAATTACGGTTTTCGAAACACAAATGCATGAGTAAATAGCTGTTTAAATTTGAATTTGGAATTCCTAACCAAAGAGGAGATATTTAAGATCAAAAAAATAAAAGATAAAAGATATTTAAGCCAATTTCATATGTAAGGACCTACTACTACTACTACTACCATATACCAATTAAAATTATTTACTTGCATTTAGCTATGAAAATGTATTTTTCGACAAATTAAACTGACCAATTAAAAAGGAAACAGTCGGACTATCTTAGGACCTTTATAACAATCTATAGGTAAACTAACTGTTTCGGACCAGTACTAGGCGAATGCGTGCCCAAGACACTAGATGCATTGCCACGCTGAATTACTATGCTAATTCACTGGGCTAAATTTAACAAGCCTTATAGCTCAGTTGGTAGTAACTCTGCCTTCTGCGCTGTAGGCTGTGGGTTCGATTCCCGCCCAGGACAAACATTTGTGTGATGAATATAGATGTTTGTTCTGTGTTTGGGTGTTGTATCTTATCGCACGTATATATTTACAAAAAGTATTTATGTATTGTATCCGTAATCTAGTTCCCATATTACAAGCTATGCTTAGTTTGGGGCTAGATGGCGCTGTGTAAAATTAATGTCCTGTAATGTCCTGTAATAAATTATAAATAATTATAAATAAATTGACGCGATGCGTGCGCCCTCACAATTTTTTTTATGTAAAGATATATGCAAAAATCTGTAAAAATGGCAATATGTAGACATGGTACAAAATGGTTCAAACATGTGTGAATTCATTTTTAAATTCGGTGGCGCACAAAAAGCCATAGCAAAGCAAAATATGCAAAGATCTAGAACTGGATAAGCCAGTGGTGAACATATAAAAATGCTATGAATATTGCTACAATGACACGTTAAAATCACAACCCAAAGGATCGTTACATACATTTTTGTACATTGTTTCAATGCAAATATTTTTGATAATTTTTTTGAGTTATGGAAAACATAATACAAAATATGCAGGCTTTAGTAAATCATTACATTTAATAAAAAAAAGAAAAACTTAAGGTTGTTGTTCAAAAAAAATACAATAAAAACAGAATAGTAAATAGTAAGTTGCAATAAACAGAAACAAATAATGGATCGAGTGAGCGAAGCGAGCTGTGCTCTCATTTTGGTTTTGTGAAGACTGAGAGTTAGCAACGAGAGAGAGCCTCGAACACTCTGGTGAATAAAGCGAGATTGAGAAAAAGTGTGCTAATGTGATGATAGCTCACTATTATTATTGTTTATTCATTGCTTTCTTTTAGAGAAAAAATCTCCAGACATCACGAGATCTCAGTTCGGGGCAAACTAGGAACATGTAATTTATTAGTGTTATTATAGTCTAATTATCATATTATTATAAAAGTTTGTTTTAATGTGTTTTATATTTTTTTATTTTACGATAAAATTCTCCGATTGGCCTTCATCTCATCTGGCTACAAGTTGAGATAAGGCCGCCGGTGGAGGCGCACTTCACCCGGAATACTCAACAGTCTGAGGAACTGCCAATCTTACCTCTAAATGCCGGAACACAATTTTTTTTAGAATTGTTATGATGGCGACAGAATTAGGTAAGATGGTGGTAGCTAGCCAGGCAGACTTAAATACAGTCTACCACCAACCAAACCAAGCACAATATTGTACTCCCCAGGGGATCGAACCCGGGACCTCTGGATCAGAAATCGGTGGGTTCAACCAATGGACCACAGAGGCGGTTATGTTTGGATGTTTGGATTTTCAGCTACTTTTGTCCGAATACCTCGTGGTCGAAGTCGCAAGCAGATGCTAGTGACATAAAAATTATGAATAAAAACACAGAAATCAATCTCATGCAAATCAGTATTTTATTCCGACAGTGTACTTGCCGTCATCCTGAAAGAATATTTCTTGCAAAGTAAACTATCGCTGCAGAAATTGTCTTCATTTTGCACTTTTCACGAATATTCCGTCAATTTCGCTATGTTCGTTGCAATTTTCTTTCTCCCGAGAAAGTGCTAGGATCTTTGGTATTCGTGAGATCGCTTTATGAAGCACAGTCAGAATAACAGCAGCTAGATTACTCTACCACCTTTACAAAGCTATGACCGCTACGCGAGAGCTACGATCGCTACGCCGTAGAACTTGCTACGTAGCGTAGCAAACAAAATCAACCAAACCCCTATTATTTATCTCTGATCTTTTTTTTGTATTCGTATTCCCTCTTTTAATCTTTTAATTTAACTTCCTTACTGGTAGAAGCAAGAAAAGGTGGGACAAGCTGTATTTGAGGAGTTAGCCAGGCGTTATGGTATTGACTGTGGCATAGGCGAATGCTCAATAGATTTGCATCCAGGATGCCCGGACAAAGCGCGAGACGATAGGAATCCCGCAATTCACTCCTTAGACAAAATCCCTGGATAAGAACGTCGAGCTGTGAGCGATTTTGCTTAGAGGAATTTCCTCTAATGAAAAACGCAGTTCATTACACTAGCTAAACCATCTGTACATATTGACATAGATCAATATAAAAATACAGGAGATTAACATTTACACAGCGCCTTAGCCCTAAACTAAGCAATGCCTGTTATGGGAACAAGACACGATTTGAATTCTGAACTCTTAATCATGGAGTAATAGAGCCCCTTTTGAAAGGTCTCGTCCGGGATAGTCCTACCAACTTACCTATTTCAGCCGCCAAGCAGCATTGCTATGTTCCGGTTTGATTGCCGGTCAAATTACGGGCACGCGAGACTTAACACCTGTATACCTCAAATTGACTTTGTTAATACATACGTACTATATGATACAACACCCAAACACAGAACAAACATCTATATTCGTCACACAAATGTTTGTCCTGGGTGGGAATCGAACCCACAGCCTACAGCGCAGAAGGCAGAGTAACTACCAACTGAGCTATGAGACTTGTCAAAAACAAGGGCATTATATGGCATATACAGAGGTGAGCTTTATCCTGTGACGAGTTTTCTTCCAGCAAACTTTTGATATGCGAGAGACGATACACGGAATTGGTCTTTGTTATATATTTTACCTATGTGGGTTAATTAAATCCTCTTAATGCCGGAACACAACTATTTAGAATTGTTGCTACTGGTATTGGTAAGATAGTTACTAGCCAGGTAGGTTTAAACAAAGTCCTACTACCTACCAAACCAAGCAAAATATCCCTCCTCGTCATAAAGTATGCATGACAACACACAAAACTGCCCTGCTCGACAAAAGTTGCTTGTGTATGGGACCTAGGATATATAATAAGCTACCAAAACATATTCTGAATTTAGACAATTTGGTCTCATTTAAGAACAAAGTAACCGAACTATATTGACAAGCAAAGTTTATTATAGCGTACAAGAATATTTAAATGTCAATTTTTAAAATTAAGTTGATTTATGTATTTGGTTTATGTAGTCTGTGCTATTGATTTTATTTAGTTTGTGTTAGGAGTTACATAAGTGTTAAAATAATTATTATTGTCATAAATGTTTATTAATTTTAATTTATTCATTCTTTTTTTTTCTGTTTTAAAGTCATTTAGATATATTTTGAATTTAAGACCTAAATTTTGCATGCCAATGTGGTCAAAATATGTGAAACATCATTAACTATGAACAAGAACCTGTATCAACCATATTTCTAGCAAATAAATAAACTTTGACTTTGACTTTGTCTTTGGGAATTGAATCCGAGACCTGGTGGTCAAACCACTAGATCATAAAGGCGGTTAAATTCTTGTTTCAACATCCGTTTAATTTCGAGGATAATCACGTGTTTTAATAAGAAGAGGGATGCCAGTTAGCACTTGTACAAACAATAAGGCCTCGACTACACGATGCAGCATCCAGTCTGTGACCAGTCTAGGGGTGTAAATTTTTTTAGACAGCAACACTATAAAACACCAGGTACAAAATAATAATCTTAAGACAACCACATCATTTTCGTATTTTTTATATCGTTCACAAACTCTGCTAAATAATGAAATATTTATTAATTATTTTATTTTGTGCATCCTTTTACAATCAACCGTACTTGTACTTTCCTTTCAATTCTAAGGCTAGAAGATATCACTTTTATGCAATAGGACCGTTCATTGTACTTTTAACTTTAGTTTCAAAATTGACAATTGTTGTTGTATATGTTTCTGAAACAATAAAGATTTTCATTCAGTACTGTAGGATGAAGTCTATCACATTTTCTTTTTTACAATAATGCAATTTATTCAGTAAAAAGTACAATTAAACTACAACAATTAACAATTAAAGAAACAGTCAGATTACCTAAGGACCGTTACTAAAGGCCTATAGGTAACTCAACTGTTCCAGAACGGTGCCAGACGGAAGCGTGCCCAAGACACTAGCTGCGTTGCCACGCTGAATAGCTATGCTAATTCGCTGGCCTAAATAAGAGCCAGCCCTTGGGTCACGTGTCGCCTCAATCAAAAGCCCCGCAAGATTTTTGGAAACCCGGAGGGCACCGGCTTCCCATGGACCCAAGGTCTCCACCCCAAAAGGCTCAAATAGGTAAGCTCTGCCGAGACCACTATATTTGCGCATTTTCAGATCCGCCGCCGCACCAGCCCTAACTGATGTGCAAGGCAGATGAGATGGTGCTATGGTGTCCACGCAGGTAGCATCCCACACCAAAGGCCCACCCATTTATAAGTATTTGGTTTTATGTAATATGCAATTCAGACATTCAAACAGTGACACTTTTTTTCTAACAAAGTTGTTCAATTATAGACGTTGGGTTCTTTCTTTATTTTAAATAACTACTGTTGTTAACCTAATAATGTTAAAAATCAACATATTTATTCTATCGCATAGATTACATTTAAATATTTTGTTACACTTAATTTTTTTGTATACTTTACATCTCTTCACCAGGCGGAGGCCATTGGTACGCCATCACACAGGTTGTCCTAGTTTGGGTACCAATGTCACCATCAAGGATTAATTGTATTACCAGGAACACCACTTCTTTGTTTAATTTAAATGTGTTACTGTAATGTTTTTTTTTTTTGAGACATTTATTCAATAAAAAGTACAATTAAACTAACTATGTACAAAGGAATCAGTCAGATTACCTAAGGACCGTTACAAACGGCCTATAGGTAACTCAACTGTTCCAGATCAGTACCAGACGGAAGCGTGCCCAAGACACTGGCTGCATTGCCACGCTGAATAGCTATGCTAATTCGCTGGCCTAAATAAGAGCCAGCCCTTGGGTCACGTGTCGCCTCAATCAAAAGCCCCGCAATATTTTTGAAAACCCGGAGGGCACCGGCTCCCCACGGACCCAAGGTCTCCACCCCAAAAGGCTCAAATAGGTAAGCTCTGTCGAGACCACTATATTTGCGCCTTTTGTGATCCTCGGCCGAATCAGCCGCCGCACCAGCCCTAACTGATGTCCCATTGTAATGTTTGTTATTACCAAATAAATGTTCATTTCATTTCATTTCAAATTAAACACCAAAACCTGAACTCTAGCAAATAATATCTGGGTAAGTCGCAGACCGCGACCCCAGACCTTGTCGCAAAGGCTTAGCGACAATTGCAAGTGGCGGGTGTAAATGAGACTTTCATTTTTCCTTTTGCCATACAATGAGGACTTTGCTTCGCAATATTGCCTGAGGACAGAGGGATTAAGTAGGGAAAAGATAGAATAAGCAAAAGAAATGCAAAACGCTTTCGGCGGCGAAAACGAAGCTGTCTATTGGAAAACTTCACTTACGAAATCACTGTCACCTTAATCCTATTATAAAAAACTTAACTGTTCACAAAATTGTTCTATGTTATTTATAATAATCGGATCACAATACATATAACACAGCAAAACAAACAATAGATTATTTGGTTGTAATCTCAAAGATAAAGCATTGCCACATCTGAATTGTTATTATTATTAAATTTTAGACGGAACAAACAAGGAGCCCATCTGATGTATAGTGCATCTCTTGCCTATTACAAAGTCACTGCGTAGGTCCCATGCACAAAGAACATGGCCTACGTGGACTGCATTGCGCCCGTCAACTTGAGGAATAAAAGTGTAAACCCTCAAACCAGAACACAGCAGAGTATTGATCGAGTGAGCGAAGCAAACGAGATCTTTGAGTTAAGTTGGGAAATCCGACACTGTATGTTATGTATGTGGCAATGTTTGTGACGGCATGGCTCTCGAACGGATTATCCGATTTTAATGAAATTTAAACTGTAAAGAGATAACGTAAATAGAACTTGATTGATTCGGGATTTTTTTTTAAAGTGGGGTAGTTTTTGAGATATTGGGGTGAATAGAAATACAATTTTTCACCCATATCTTTTGAATGGCTGATCCGATTAATTCAAAATTTTGAATCTGCGGAGATTATATTAATACTCATCAATATGTATGAGGATTTTTTGACACTAGGGTAGTTTTTGATAAATAGGGGTGTTAAGTGAGACATGAAGTTTTTTTGGCATGTGGGGTATTATTTGAAAGAGTATAGGCTACACATAAAATATAGATTTAACTTTTTAATAGGGGTGGTTTTTGAAATAAAGGGGCGGTTTATTAAGGTAAAACGCATAATAATGTCTACAATATACTGTTAAAAGGGGTTAACTTGTTTTTATTTATTTGCTGAAACCACCACTGTATTCACATTCATATTCACAAATGGGGTGAATAAGATTGAAGTCTTAAAAATGTGTGAAAACTTGAAATATCTTTTGAAATGGGGGTTGACACCGCAGATTTAAAATTAGTTTATTTTTGCCCTTTATAGGGGTGGTTTTTAAAGATGAATGGGCAAAAGATGATCATCAGGTCTTTTAAGATAAGAGAGGGTACCTATTCGAAATCTCATGAAAACTGGTCTATTTATTTTTTGTAATTCACACAATAGGGTAGTCAAACCAAGAGCGTCAAAAAAATCCAAGAATTACTTATAGTATGTCATGTGAGGGGTTTGTCTGCGCATATCTCACATCAACAGCAAATTATTGTCCACCACAATGAGAACAGAACTTCCTCTAAAACTGTAAGATTTGGCCATAAACACCTGGCCACGCTTGGCAGACAGTTTGGTACTCACAGTTAATGTTTTGTTTATATACTTACTATAAAAAAGCTGTTGCCTTTTTGTTGACGCCCCTTTGTTGACTTTACGACATCCGTAGGTTCCAGCCCACGTATGTCGGAAAGTGATGTCGTAAATTAGATTATTAAGGGTAGATTTTAGAGATAGCAACAAGAGAGTATCTCGGATACTCAGGTGAATAAAGAGAGATTGAGAAAAAGAGTGCTTAAGTAAGATAAGTAAGCTGTAATGGAAGCACACTTTGATCGTTTGTTAATTACGTTCTATTTGAGAAATAATCTCCGTGGTTAAATACCTAACTCAAACCAGACATCACGAGATCTCAGTTCAGGGTGAACTACTAGTATATTTACCTTATGAATATCTTTATTACTTATTCCTATGATATTGAATCGAAAACGAAAAGTGAATCCTCTCTTTCGATCATTTTATACAAGAAAAGTGGGTAAATAAAAATATCTAATAGAATTTCTCATCTCATTCAGCATAGCTTAGCAAGGGGCAATCGGAACTCGATTTGCATTTCCGGTCACAAAGCAGGAATCACTCAATGCACTTGACGCCATCCTGGTGGGCTGAAGGAAATTCGACTTGGATTCTTTCAATATTGCGTTTGAAGATCTATGTCCTGAAGAAGCGTCTATTGGATAAGTCACAGATATGTTAAAAAATATCTCCTTAAATAATTTATTTCTGAAGATTAATTTGAGGCAAAATGTTTTAAGGGTCGATTAAAAATATTGTAAGTAATTGTAATAGAATTGAGCGGTGTTAATTTTTATTTATAAATATTCGTGGCCATTGTATTTTTTCAGTATAGTGATGGCTAGCAAACGCCCGGGACTTTGTACTAAAACAATAATAGAAAATTCCCTCGTTATGACGTGGGAATATCCCATTTTTTTTTCTTATTGCTCTCCTATACCATGAAAGGACGCTCAAATCTCTAAATAAAATAGTATATTATTAGATTGAGTTAAGTGATAAAGCTGTAATGGCAGACAAACAAAACTTATAAATAAAAATTGTTGAAAGTATCTATCACTAATGTATTACTATAATAAAACTATTATTTTTTTTCTTACACCTTTATTTGCATTTGATAAAAAGCCGTAATTTTGACATCACAAATGAACACTTTAATTACATTTATTTGTTTCGATTTCATCAAGAGAAAACACTTATCTGTTTAATCTGCTATTGCGCATAGAATAGATAAATGTTTCCAATATTATAGTTCAAGCTCTCTCTTATTCAAATACCAAGACATACCAGAGCTTGATGTTTAAGCGGAGTTAGTTGACTTTGATTGGTGAAAATGATTCAAATAAAATTTTAACACAAACAATTTTGGTTAACATAATCTATATAACTTTACAACTAATAATCTACGCTTACATACAACTATTTAAAAAGTCGCTCTTTACATTGATTGCAGTGAATTTGTAAATGAGTTAACATTAGAACGAGCTCGTTAGTGCCTTTCACGGTACGTATCCCCGTTGCATATGCAGATTACGACAAACACCTTTGAAATTTCAGAGAAATGGCGTCATATCACAGCACAGGTAGTGCATGAAATATGGCAAATTTACATTTACCATCTAGCTAGTTGATTCAGTAGCGTCAGTAGGTACCATTTTAATCTTGGTGAGAATTCAAGAAAGGACGTCACACAGTTTATTGCGCGTTACTTGCGGTTCGGAGTTTATTACAAACGCTCCGACAGCTTTCTCTCATTTGGGCAGCGTTGGTCAGTCAGTCAGTTAGCTATACTACAATCTTAAATATTAAGATGATAACGCAAAACCAATTTCATGTGAGATTGTTTACTTCTAAATTTCACAAGTAAGATCATGTACAAAAAATTTGTATGACCCATGGGCTGGCTCTTATTTAGGCCAGCGAATTAGCATAGCTATTCAGCGTGGCAATGCAGCCAGTGCCTTGGGCACAAGTTGAGATAAGGCTGAAGATGGAGGCGCACTTCACCCGGAATCCTCAATAACAGGAACTGGCTGTCTTACCTCTAAATGCCGGAACACAACATTTTTTTTAAGAATTGTTATTATGGCGACAGAATTAGGTAAGATGGTGGTAGCTAGCCAGGCGGACTTAAATAAAGTCCTATCACCAACCAAACCAAGCACAATATATTGTCTTCCACTGGGGATTGAACCCGGGACCTCTGGATCTGAAATCGGTGGGTTGACTAGACCACAGAGGCGGTTGAGGAGGATGGTGTTTATTCAGATGCAGTTAATAGAAAGAACTGGGTCAAAAATATCAGTTAATATGCGATTATAATTGAACCATCATCTTGCCGTCACAAACAAGGTAATTCAACACGATATAGTCTGACAACAGACCATTTTTCACCCTCCATAACGAAATGTCGGCTCCAAAACAGGACCTTTATCATTGTCAATAAACTGCTGTATAAATCAAACAAGTCGAGGTATTGCTGTTAAACACGTTACATTTGTTTTAGAAAGGGCAAGCAATTAAATGGATTTAATTTTTAACCAACTTCAAAAAAAAGAAGGAGATTCTCAATAATTCGGAATCTTTTTTTTTATGTATGTTCCCCGATTACTCGAAAACGCCTAGACCGATTTAGAAAAATCTTTTTGTGAATGAAAGGGTGGTCTTCACTGGTGGTCCCATTGTCATCAAGTCAAGATCTGATGATGGAACATACTGGACAAATCGAGGGAACTCTTGAAATATTTTATGCACACTTGAAGTGATTTTGGTATTTTCAGGGTCGGTATACTTCAGAGGCGATCCCATAGTCATCAGGTCAGGATTTGATGATGGGATCCTGGAAAAATCGAGGGAACTCTTCAAATATTATAGGCACACTTATAGCGATTTGGGTGTATTACCTCAAAAGTAAGGAAAAAATAGACCCCCTATATGATCACGCGTCTGTCTGTCTGTCCGTCCATCTGTCATTAAAATAATTTGATAAAATACGTCATCCAGGTAAACGAAATAGTATCATATTCTTCATTGAAGTCGGTTTTCTTTTTAGTGTTGAAAACGTAATTTTAAATATTCGGTTCGGTCAGAAAGAAAAATCAGCTAGTAAACAATTTTGACAGCCTGTAACTCAAACTTATGGCGGAGTGTATGTCAGTAAGTTGTTTGGTATTTCTTGCCCAGAAACACCTTTCTTTTTTATTCACTTCGGAGTTGATCTAAGCCTCGTTAGCTCATCGTTTAAAAGCCTAGAGTGTAAGGCTTAGCTCGACACGACACGAAATCAACACGCTATTTTTTATATGGAATTCATCAAATTGACAGTTTATTTTGTTAGTTTGAGAGACATTTCTATGCTAGGATAAGGTCTACGATAGAGCGAGAGTTTCCTAAAAAAATGCCTATAAACTTTAGTTTTGAAGGTATTGGGGTCATACGTTATTTCATTTGTTTCCAGCATAGGTACACAATAAAATACCAAAAGGTAAAGTGAAATTCATAAAAAATCAGTCGGAAAAGAGTGACCTCATAAGTGCTAATTATGATGAAACTTAAGTCAGGTCACATAAAACACGACTAAATTAATAACAAATAAAACGTTTATTTTCTCTCGCAAAATTAGTAGGTTCTAAAGGATAATTTTAAAGAATTTATGTCAGACGCACTTAGTCTTAGACAATGAAATTAGCCAAGGTTATCGATAAATTAGATAAAATTTTACGAATGATTTTATTTTTTGTACCACGGGGAAGTGCTTGGCCTTCATCTCACCAGGTTACAAGTTGAGATAAGGCCGAAGGTGGAGGCGCACTTCACCCGGAATCCAACCAAGCATAATATATTTTAGATGGGGATCGAACCCGGGACCACTGGATCTGAAATCGGTGTGTTGAACCATTAGACCAGAGATCTGACTATTCACCTACGACTAGATCGTACTATTCACCCCCCGCTTGTCGGGCGGGAATGGCTGAGCACTCGTAATAATTCCCGCAAAATATGCAATTAGTTCAACGAGGTGAACTTAGTGGAATAGAGGCTTTTGCTCAGCAGCTCACGACGCTCGGATTTTAAATGTACATTTGTCATCACACAGAATGTGACGTCTATGATTACGAAGAAATAAACGCCAAACCATTACAGGCGCACGATTCAATATGAAATTCTATATACGAGGGGAAGTGTCGCAAATTCGCAATTCTGTGATTCCGTTTACTGAAGATTAGATTCGTTCACCCCATTTTACTGCTACTGAACGTATCTTAACGGCTTTCTAACATGTCTCAGATGCTTGCAACATCTGAAATGGTTTGAGTATTTACATATTCGTCGGGAAAATTCCAAATGCAGTTGTTGCGACACAGGGAATGCCCCCCGCCGTAATGTCCGTGGTTCCTGTACAGACTTTGTCTGTTTTTGTTCTAAGAAACGAATCGTTTGACAAAGAATCCATAACTTTGGTGTCTTTGTCGTATTCAAAAACTTACTTTGGTCCTTGGACTATCACGAAATAAAAAGCAACTTAAAAATCGAGCAATTTAACTTGTGCTATCGAAATTCACGTAGCTTTAACAATTGACAAGTAGGGTTTATTAAAAAAAACTGAATTATGTGCAACAATAATCTGTATACACTTCAGAATTTACAAATGGTTCTGTATTTCATAATTTCAGCCTATATATGTGCACTACTGAGAGAAGGCCTCCCCAATCGATGCCAAAATTAGCGACTGAGCCGCCTCCATCCATCAACTCCCCGCAACAGCCACAATGTCGTTAGTCCATCGATTACAGTGTCATCCCATACTTCGCGTTTAACCGTAGTCGCAACATTTGCTCCGCAGCGGTTATCGGTTCTTCGATCTATGTGGCCCGTCCTTATCACTTTGTATTTACATCAGGTAAATATGAATTTGGTATTATTGAATACCAAATAACAACACAATCTGACATAACTCTTTGGGTGCTGCACGTTGCTCCCCTTGAAGAATATCACGTGTGCTTTACAGCAAGCAACGAGTTATATACAACTTGAACTTATTAACCTAAATTTTTTGCGATTCTACTTGGCGGTTTTAAGCACTGTTTTTTTTCGACAAAAGTGCAGGCGTGGCCATTTCTTTAAAAAGATCTGATAAAAAGCTAAACAAAAATTACACCTCCGACGGTGTAAGCCCTGTTTTCGATGTAGGCAAGAGTCGAGCAAGCATTGAATACTAAACTAAACCAAACATGGTATGTATGGAAGTTAGTACACGTGGATAAACATAATTCCGTAGCTTCATAATTTCCATTATCTGTGGAATTTGTGTTGAAACAAAACAGAACTGGCTTATGTTGTTGTAACGTTAGAAGTTTGGGACGAGTTCGTGTTGCTGGAGTACACGTGAGTACCTGAAAGTAATGTTACGTTGGGACGGGTATTCGGGTACGTCAGTACGGAACGAAACATTAGCCTGTGAAAACAAACCGGTATTTCTAACTCGTTAAAATGTATTAAAGTGTATTAAGGTTATATTACTATTCGATCAAATCAGACCACTCCGCCTGCCAAGCGATGTGATTAATACAAAAGTCTTAAGATTTTAAGAGGTTCTGTCTAACAAACTAAATGGTGATATCACAGTGTAAGCAAATGCTTATGGTAGGAATAAATATTTTTATGATTGTCTAAATTATTTAGGTATGTTACCTACCTATGTATAAATTATTTAGGTAAGTAACCTACCTATGTAATTTACTTTAAAATGTTATATAATAATAACATTTTACATATGTTTTATTATATAGATAATGAAATGGAACATCCTGAATTTTTTGCCATTCTACTTTTGTGCTGGTTGCGATTCTAATCAGGCGGTAGATTGAACGTTTTAAAGTAATACCTCGAAATCTTGCTTAATATTTTACATAGCTTAGACTTTGTACAATGTACTTTAATACGCTGTTGATGATGATGACTTCCATCGCTATTCATACTCAAACTTACTTTGGAAGAGAGCATTTGTTACTACTATTGAGGTTTTTTAATGTATGCAGCTTTGGGCATTAGGTTTATTCAATTTGTCCAATAAACAGACTCACGTTTTATTCCCCTTCAAGGATTACCTACTTATATAAATAAATAAGATAAATAAATATTACAGGACATTTATTTTACACATCGCCATCTACCCCTAAACTAAGCATAGCTTGTAATATGGGAACTAGATTACGGATAGAATACTTAAATACTTTGTAAATACATACGTACTATATGATACAACACCCAAACACAGAACAAACATCTATATTTGTCACACAAATGTTTGTCCTGGGTGGGAATCGAACCCACAACCTACAGCGCAGAAGGCAGAGTTACTACCAACTGAGCTATGAGGCTTGTAATATATTACTTACGTTCGGAATAGTGATAGTTGTAGTAATACTGTCACTACTCAGAACGATAGAAATCTATCAGGATCAACTATCCGCACATGCCCACTGCCGCTAATCGAAATAGCAAAATAGCCAGTTACTCATTCCATTCGGATTTTTGGTCCTAGGAACATGTCTGTTTCCTGACAATGTGACCTTCATCGTCAGAGCATTATGTATGTGCCAAAAGCACACGTAAACTTCTGAAATACCGAGAAGTCCATTTGTACAGTATTTAATCTTTTCGTGTTATTTTGCTGGCAGGTTTGTTATAACTACAATTGTACTCTCATGTGAAATTTGGTGTGTCGTGTCTTGTGGAGGTTGGGAACGATTCTGCTGTATCAACAAAGGCAAATTGAACACCACTAACCTTGATGGTTCTGAAGATGTCCACGCGTGCGCACGCAGCAGGTAGTTTCAATTGTGGTGGGAGTTTACCAGCACAGCTATATACAGACACTATATACATTTTCAACAAGAGTTTTATGATATAGGTAGGTAGATAGAACGTCTATCAGCATGAGGAGAAAACACGACCACAGTTGGACAAGATATGGAACGTCCACTAGTCACAATGCGCGAAGGCTTTCTGGTCGAGCTCTCGAAATGAGCCCGAAAGTGAGGGTCAGTGGTGGTTTACCAACTACACTCATCTCAACAGCAGGAATCGAACACCATTAGTGTACGACTGGATTTAAGCCTCAGGAAGCGCCCATACCCACTCGGCCACACATCTCTTTGCCCAACATTAAGTTTGCTGAAACCTTGAATAGGTAGGTACATCATTTGTAAATAACCCTACCATCGTTGTTTTTAAAAAGCAAAAATGTTTAAAACAATCTCGAAACAAAACTAAATAGTGCTGCAAAACGTTGATTAAAACATTTAGAGCCAAGTACAGTCGCGGAGTCGCTGGGCGCATCGCTAGGTACCTACTCGGTTCTCTGGGATCAGTACAGTCCTAAGAAGCTACATAAAAACGCATTCCTCAGTACCACACGTAATGCTTCAATAATGAATGCGCAAATCGCAAGGCTGAGAGATGCACGCCCTGCATGCCTCAAACCGAGGCGTTGGTAGTTGCATATATACCCCAGGAAAGTAGCAAGATATAAAATGGTTTATTGTTCACTAATCTAGACAATCAAGAAAAACAAAAAAAAACATTAAAATGATGAACGGTCTTATCGCTAATCGATATTTTAAGCTGTTTGATGTTTACCAGACGAGGTAAGTAAACATCAGAGAGTGAGGTTGTATATTTATGGCCAGGAGCTTTGTGACGTCATTAATCATATCAACTCCACTGCTGAACATAGGTCTCCCCCGATCGACGCCACTAATAGCGACTCTGTAGTCGAAGGGCCTCTGTGGTGTGTGCTTCGCCCACCGGTGTCCAGAGGTCCCGGGTTCGATCCCGAAAGGGAGCAATATTGTTCTTGGTTTGGTTGATAGTTGGATTTTGTTTGAGTCCGCCTGGCTTTCTACCACCATCTTACTTGATTATGTCGCCATAATAACAATTCATTAATTGTTGTGTTCCGGCATGTAGAGGCAATATAGCCAGTTCTACAGTTTGATGAAAATTCCGGGTAAAGTGCGCTTCCACCTTCGGCCTTAATAATAACTAATATCTTTGCTGAAGCATGTAAACATGTATAGTACAATCCTTGTATCAAAGCATTTTCTCTCCCTGGTAATCAGAACATTCCGCAGTCGTTAAATATTCATGCACACTTGCTTCAGTTTCAGAAGAAATAATAGGCTATTCTTGAAGACATTTCTAGAATTGCTTTAAGCTATTTTAGTAAACTTATGAATAATTAACCAGTAAGCAGGTAACTATATATTTTTCACTGGTGGGAATTCAAACATTTGTGGTGTCTTGACATTTCAAGCAGATGAGTCGTGAAACATAAATAGAAAAAGTATTTCAAGCAATTGAAAACGAATGTTTAGTCAAGAAAATGAGCAGAGTCGTGATAAAATTTAGATACTGGCGATAAAGATATAGAGTTCTTTCGGCATTTGTCGGACCATGGCGGCTCGATGTAATGGCTAAGGATGTTGTAAAAGGCGACTAATTTTAAACTTGTTCGGTATACGGTGTATTATTCTAATGCCTTAAGAGGAGAGCTCATTGGCACTTTTTGGGTAAGCTCGGTCCATCGCAGACCTTACATGTACAAGTTTCGAAGTCAAAATTTAAACATATTTTAAACCAAAAAATCCGTACCTTGTAAACGTTCCATTGTGCCGAACACATCGATTTGCCTCTACCTTTATCATGAATACTGGTAAGGAATGGAACTCCTTGCCTTCGTCTATTTTTCCGCACGAGTACAATCTTGGAGTCTTCAAGTCCAATAGGTTCCTATTAGACAAGCGTGCTCCATCGTACGCCACATATTTTCTTGTACGCTGGTGGTCAAACGCTTGGCTATCTCCAATAAAAGTTAATAAATAAAAACACCCGGTGATGGGCAGAATCATCTATGTAAGTACTAAATAGGGTACACCAATGCTAAGGTCGCGAACCCACCTGCCAAACGTCATGATCCCTCAATTGCACGCTTATTAACTCTACGGTCTCCTAAAGTCCAATGTGCCATGTCATGCAGTACACTTTTTCGTGTTTGTTTCGTTGTGATCATGACTGTCTTTTGATTCTGTAGAGCAAACTAAGCTAATCATTTGTTTTTGTTTGTCTAGCTCTAAGCCATGAGGTCTATGAAAGAGCGAGCTTTTGTAGAAAGCACTGGCTTTAGAGCAGGTAAATTTATTCTCACGCGCATAAACAGACTTGGCAGGAGGATGGTTACAAGCCAGGTGGACCTGTCCAGTACCCTGTAAAGGAGGACTTTTAAAAGGTCGTACCACCAGTTTTTTGATCATTCAGCCGTAACCGATAGCAAATGCCAGCGAGTCCATTGCCCGGCGTAGACCAGAGGTAATCACATCTACCCCAATCAATTATTTCTAAAACTGTATTAAGTCTTAAAAAATAAATAAGCAACCAGCTGCAGAGACCACAGACTATAAATTATGCCACAATTCACGGAGCACTTTGCCACTAAGCCTCCGAAACACCAGGTCCAGTGCCCTCAAATTAAGTTAATTGCGATTGTAATTGACCGACACGGGGGATCGCAGTAAAACGAAAATATTTTCATTACCTACCACCCTCGGGAGGACACAGTGCTGTGAAGCTAAATGGGGAGAGAGGCCTAGCTTCAGGGCTATACGAATGTCAAAATGTATTTCTGTTTTACGTAACACTTTGGCTGTGATGCACATTCCGGTAGTCTATGTAGAACCTACAGTTCTAAGGTTCAATTAACTCGCTGCATAACTTGCTGGCAACATTTTGTAGAATGTGCTACCAGCAGACGTAATTATTAAGTTTTAAGGTTGGTTGAGGGTCCGATTCCCACACGGGACAAGCATTTGTGTGAAAAATATAGATTTTTTTGTTCTGTGTTTTGATGTAGTATTGAGAGTTGAGATTTTAAAAAAATAATTCTATCCGTTATCTAGTATGCTCATAGTTTGGGGTTAGATAGCACTATATTAATACCTATTGTGTACACAAAAAAACTTCTAAAAGAACTACGATAGACTAGACTTGTGGATGTCTCGCACAAATATAAGCTTAGCGATCTGAATATGAAATATACATTTCGAAAGTACCTATTGAAGAAAAATACCGCCTGTTTCTAACATCTTTATTTAAGCCCCCGACATAATTGCTTTGTTCGGTTTGCCAATAAAATAGACCTAATTATAAGCAAGGAGACCATAACCCTCGCAACAAGACAATAGCCCTTTCCCTAATTTCAGGACCATAAAGTCCAATTAGACAACCCAACAATATTTTTGAAAACGAACAATTGCCAAAGAGTCAATTAGGCTTAATCTAATTAAGCGTGGGCTGAGTGTTTGAAATAAAAAGAGAAAATATTGTTCCAAGGAGCCTTCTACAAGATTGTCACTGGGTGTTAATAGCCTATTCTGGCGCTTTCCTCGGTTTATTCAAAGAGTTTGAACTGTTTTATTTGCTTCGTTAACGATGCTGGTATCCCGGGTTTTGTTTATTACATTTTTCATTGTCTTATTCGTTTTTATTTTAAAATTTACGCTCCCCATTTTCCAATACATTCTATTGTTATTTTACCTGAATTAACAATGGACTATTTAAGTTTTTAACGCAACCATGATAGCGATTTTATATAAAGTGCTTTTACTAAAATAAGCCCCTGTGGTCAAGTGGTTCGCCCACGGAATCTGACCCAGAGTTCCCGGGTTCGATTCCAGGGGAGTACAATGTTGTGCTTGGTTTGGTTGATAGTAAACTTTGTTAAATTCCGCCATGCTAGCTACCACCATCTTACCAAATTCTGTCGGCATTTTGAGGTAAAGTAGTATGATAAGTCATAACTTGAAACCAGGTCCACATCCTATCTATAGACCATTTTTAACAATCCTTAGATCGTCTGTGTCCCTGTAATATTTATTTATTATTGCGCCCGTCAACTTGAGGCATAAAGATGTTAAGCCTCACGTACCCGTAATTTCACCGGCAGCCATACCCTTCAAACCGAAACACAGTAATGCTGCTTGGCAGCTAAAATAAGTATGGTGGTAATAATTCTCTGGACGAGCCCTTTCACTAGGGGCTTCTACTATGGAGAACAAACACTCTTATGGATACGATGAAATACCAATAAAAATAATTAAAGATAACATGGATATTTTGTCTGGCCCACTAGCATACTTCTATAATAAATGCATTGATTCTGATATGTTTCCAGAACAATTAAAAATCAGAAGATTAGGCAAACATTTGGACGCCTATTAAAACGTATAGGAAAGAGCAATTAGGGAAAAAAACTAGGAGGAAGGATCTTATCAATGTCTTTTACCTAGGTTAAGGATAGCTGAGTACTGTGCTAGCTTATTATATATAGTTTATTAAGCTACAAAGCTTTTTAATAAGTTGCCTAACATTTTTAAAACAATATATTGCCCATACAAATTTAAAAGCCAACTGAAACAGTTTTTATTGAAAATTATT
This sequence comes from Venusia cambrica, assembly GCA_951394065.1. Lineage (NCBI taxonomy): Eukaryota > Metazoa > Arthropoda > Insecta > Lepidoptera > Geometridae > Venusia > Venusia cambrica. Next base: position 2,355,582 of record OX596056.1, read on the forward strand.
GACGAATTTATCAATGAACAATAATTTGTGGCGATTAGGCAGGTATCAACCTCTGTTGATACCTGCCTATTGTGATAATTATTGTGATAACTTTTGACATAAATCAGATAAGTTTATTATAATTGCATTTTTTTTTACATTCCTTACTATTTTTATATCACTGATCTTAATTTATTTTGATGAATTCTTTTACACTTGGACATTGCATTATTACTTACTGTTACATATATATTATTTGAATGTTTACATTTCTGTTTACTAATTATAACAATGTTATTTTTAAAAATAAGCATAAGATATTCCGACACAATTACATATTGTTTGTGAATGAAAATAAATGAAATGAAAATGACAAGAACCTCACTGCGACTGAAAAAGTTTGTAAGCGGCCAATTTCGCTTTTAACATGCTTCAGTATCGATATGTTTCCTCCGATTTAAATTTTCAAAATATGTTTAATGTACAGTTTATAACCGCCTTTGTGGTTCGTCCACCGGTGTCAGATCTAAAGGTCCCGGGTTCGATCCCTAAGGGGGGCTATATTGTGCTCAGATTGGTTGGTGGTAGGGATCTTGTTTAAGTCCGCCTGGCTAGCTACCACCATCATACTTAATTATGTCACCACAATTCTTAAATTGTTGTGTTTCGGCATTTAGAGGCAAGATAGCCATTTCCTCAGTTTATTGAGGATTCCGTGTGAAGTGTGCTTCCACCTTCGACCTTATCATAACTTGAAACTTAGGTGAGATGAAGGCCAAGCATATCTCCGTCGTACAGAAAAAAAAAAGTACAGAGTTTGACCCGCTACAGTTTTATTATAAGTTCTCATCTATATTTTCTTTCTGCACTCTTAGTTTATTTTTGCAGCTGAATGTCTTAGTTAATCTCTCTATGCATTCTTTGCTATTGAAACTATTATAAGATATTATTTACAATGCAAATTCTAAGCGTGAAATTTGAGGATTGTTAATATCCTGTCTCAATATTAATTTCGGATATAACACCTGTTAACGACTAACAAATTTTAATTAAATCTATGTGGTTTTGGTTTTTACGCCATCTGTGTAAATCTTTTGAGTTATTTAGCTACAACTCTAGGTTTATGTTCCGATATAGGAATCGTATCGAAATGATTTAATGATCCCTTAGCCCCGATTAACATTTGTCGTATAACTTAATATTGGTAAGTACAGTGAGTAAGAGAGTTTTGGTTCATAAATCGACCGGACATTTTTAATAAGTCACGGGATAATATTGTCTCTATGGTCTAGTGGTTTGCCCACCGGTGTCCGATCCAGAGGTTTCGGGTCGATCCCCATGATAGTACAATATTGTGCTTAGTTTGGTTGGTAATAGGACTTGGTTTCAGTTCGTCTGGCTAGCTGACACCAACTTACCTGAGTCGGTCGCCATAAAAACAATTCTCAATTGTTGTGTTCCAGTATTTAGAGGTAAGATAGCCAGTTCCTCTGGTGGGGATTCTGGATGAAGTGCGCTTCCACTAGCGGCCTTATCATAACAATCATTTATTTTTCGCAAATTCTGCTCGAGTATAACAAAATGTGATCAAAATCGCCAGTAAATTTATGATTTGCTTTTTTCAATTTTGCCCTTCCAAACCTAGCCAATAAATATATAATACAGGACATTTCATTTCACACAACGTCATCTAGCCTCAAACTAAGCATAGCTAATAGTAATATGGGAACTAGATTACGGATAGAATACTTAAATACTTTTTTAAATACATACTTATCATACAACACAAACCCAAACACAGCCAATTGACACATATAACACTTGTACCAGTACTGGCCACTTCATTAGGCACTTGACTAGATGAAAGTAAACGGGTTTTACAGGGATGGATAGTGAGATCCCTTCAAAATACTTCTTGTCATTGTTACCAAATAAAAGTACCTTACACCATCTCAGTTGGTAGTAGGTATGTGGGTGGGTATTACATTGTAATTAACGTACTTACCACCGTCTTAGCAAGCGTATACCTACACAAATTACAATGACACTTTACTTCACAACCCGCTTCCGGACTCGAAACCTGAAATATCTAATAATAATAGGTATAATCACTTGAAAAACAAAAAAATATGAAAAAAATATTTGCAAGCGTCTACGACTACATAATTTATACTGCGTTTGTTCGAATACAGATCTTTATTATATTATAACCACCATATCATGATATATTCGATCGAAAGAATATCCCGCACTAAAAACCTTGAGATCCAAGCTGTTCCAGAGAGCCGAAATGAAAATCCAATCACTTTGTTTCAAAACCTATGCAAGTCGTTAGACCTAAAAATTACTGAAGAGCAGATCTCCTCGTGTCGCAGAGTAGCCAAGATGAGCAACTCATCAAATCGCCCACGCAATATACTCGTGTCGCTTATCAGCCCTCGTCTGCGAGACGATGTCCTCTCTGCGTGTCATCGGTACAACCGGGCGCATAAAGACCTTCCACTCAATACCACCCATCTGAATCTCCCTCTGGAGAGGCGTCAGATCTACGTTACCGAGCATCTGTCTCCAGAGTGCAAGGCTTTACATGCAGCGGCTAGGAACGCAGCAAAAGTGAAGAAATTTAAATATGTGTGGGTCAGATATGGCCGAGTCTACATGCGTAAAGCTGACAACGCGGACTGCGTCCTGATTAAAAGTATTGATTGCATCAACAAACTTTCGTAATTAGTTATATAATTTATTGTTTTAAATTTTAAAGTGTGCGTCTTAATTTTAAAATTGTAACCTATTTTTCATTGTTAGTTATAATTATTTGTTGTGTGCTTTACTTTATTATTTTTTTACTATTGTCCATCTTACGTCACATTACTATGCAGATATTCTATCAGAACGTTAACCGAATTCGTACTAAGCTTAAGGAATTCTACAATAGCATACTAAATAGTGATTATGACATTATTTGTATCACTGAAACAAATCTTAATGATAGTATTTTTGATGGCGAACTTTTTGATACTCGTTATAATGTATTAAGACGTGACCGATTTAATTCATGCAATGGTAAATATGAAGGCGGTGGTATTCTTATAGCTTTAAAAAAATATATCAGTTTTATTAGACAGGACTCATGGGATAGCAAAGTGGAAGACTTATGGATTAGTGTTCTTCCTAACTCAGCAAGTAATATTAAATTAAATGTTTGTTTATGCTATCTTCCTCCCGACCTACCACTTAAGGATATTGAACAGTTTTACACAAACTTGCAAAATATTATACTACAAAAATCTTGTCATTCTGATGAATTTCTTTGCTTGGGTGACTTTAACACTCCAGACATGCACTGGGCGCCATCTCCGGACTCTCATCAAATGATTCCTGGTCATTATCATGGTAGTAAAGCTGATTATCTAATGGATACCATATCCCTATGCAATCTATTTCAATTTAATAATATACCGAACAAAAATGACCGTTACTTAGACCTTATTTTCTCGACTACTACTGCAGTAAAGGTTAGTAGCGCCGACCCAATGACTCGCTTAGACAAACATCATCCTTCCTTAGACATTGACATAAAAAACAATATTCAATGCACATTTAAGAAAAAGAAACAAAAACGTCTTAACTTCCGTAAATGTAATTTTCCCGAAATTTGCAAAGATCTTGAAGCTATTGATTGGCAGAATATTATATCCTCAACAGACATTAATGAAATGGTCAACTCGTTTTACATAACACTCAGAGTAATAATAAACAAACATACTCCACTGACTAGGAATGATGCTTATAAGTACCCTCATTGGTTCTCACCTGCTCTAAAACGTAGCCTTGCGGATAAAGCTAAATATCATCGTAGATTCGTCACTTTTAAAAACCCTCGAGATTATGACACCTTTGCTATGTTTCGAAGACGATGTAAAAAACTTATCTCTGATGACTACAATACATTTGTTTACAATACTGAAACATCACTGGATAAAGACATCAAAAGCTTCTGGCGATTTATAAATTGCAAAAAATCATCAAGTGACATTCCACAAACTGTCAAGTATGGTCATCTAATATCGTCGGACCGTAAAGTTATTTGTGAGCTTTTCTCAAACTATTTCAGTTCGGTCTATGAGAGAAATGTAACTGTGCCTAACCCATCGTCGGTATTTTACGGTAAAAATACAGTACTCTACAATATTATGATTTCCCAACGAGATATACTACGCAAGATTGCTCGTTTAGACCCGAATAAGGGAGCCGGTCCTGATGGTATTCCTCCCCATTTCATAAAAAGGTGCGCTAAGCAACTATGCATACCTTTGAGTATAATATTTAATGCATCTCTTCATACTGGAATTTTTCCTTGTGTATGGAAAACAGCTCATATTGTACCTATATTTAAATCGGGCGATAAATCATGCTGTGAGAATTATCGACCAATCAGTATACTTTCGTGCCTTGGAAAACTATTTGAATCACTAGTATACGACTCACTCTATCATCATATTGAACCGCTTCTATCACCCCGTCAGCATGGATTCATCAGAAATAGATCTACAACATCAAATCTCTTAGAATATAAATATTATCTTTGCAGTGCCTTTGCCAAATCTACCCAGGTTGATGCCATATATACAGATTTTTCAAAGGCGTTTGATAAGGTGAATCACTCAGTGCTGGGTAGTAAGTTAGCCTCATATGGTATCCATGGTAGCTTACTACGTTGGATAGAATCTTATTTGCATAGAAGAAGTCAACTGGTGGCTATAAAAGGCTTCACATCGTCACCTGTCGTGGTAACATCTGGGGTACCACAAGGTTCTCATCTTGGCCCTTTATTTTTTGTTGTCTTTATCAACGATCTGGTTGACAAGCTTAAAAGCCCATGCTTGTTGTATGCTGACGATCTGAAAATCTATTCCACTATTACTCGTAACAGCGACTGCATGGTTCTGCAATCTGATTTAAGCTCCGTGCATGACTGGTGTGTTGATAACCAAATGTTCCTTAATATAAAAAAATGTTGTGTGATCACATTTACTACTAAAAAACAGAGAATTTTGTTAGACTATAGCCTTGAGAACCATGTCCTCGATAGGAAATCCACTGTAAAAGATCTTGGAGTAATGTTTGACGAAAAGCTAACATTTCGTGCCCATTATGACTACATCACAAAGCGATGTTCCAAGCTAGTCGGATTCATCTCAAGATCCACCAATGATTTCAAGAACCCAAAAACTCTGGTGTCCCTTTACTATTCGCTGATTCGCAGTATTATGGAATATAATGCACCTATATGGTCACCGTTCTATAAAATCCATACAGACCGAATCGAAAAGATTCAAAAGAAATTTTTGAATATTCTGAGTTACCGATGTGGCACTAAGCGTTCAGTCCCTAGTTATTCTGATAAACTAAATAAATTCAAGTTTTTGTCGCTAGAAACACGTCGTAAGTATCTAGATTTAATACACCTTTTTAAAATAGTACACTCTATTATTGACTCCCCTAGCCTTCTCTCATGTATCAACATTAGCATCAAACCTAGGTCTCGTTTCCCCTTTCAACATACTTTCGCCTTGCAAGTTTACCTAAACAACACATCTTATTACAATCCGATTGTCAGAATGTGTCGCTTTTACAATGAATTGTTGGTGCATAATAGTAAAAATTTGGACATATTCAACAATAAATTAATTAAATTTAAGAAGGATATCTTAGCCATTCTTTTTGCTACAAATAAGTAATTGTTTTTTTTTTATGGATTTGTGTAAGTATTTTAATTATTTTTTATTTTTTTCCTTCTTTTTGTTTGTTATAATTTTGTATCGATTTTTATTTTCTTCTTACAGTGTAACACAGAACTGTCTCGTTTTATTTTTGTAATCATGCTGTGTACACATTTTTAGAGATACAATCTAGCCGTAAATCTGATTATCTATATTTTGTTTTTAATTGGTTGTATTTTGTTTTGTGTGCCTTAATAAATAAATAAATAAATAAATATTTGTGAATACTGGAGCTGTACTTGTTGTAAGCCAAAACATTTTCAATCCGACACGAAACACCCAAAAACATATCTGAAACAAGTCTCCGCCTTATCGTGCGAAAAGAAAACCCTTTTATTGAAGCAGTTTCCTCCATAAACATGACACAGCACAATAAAGATTGCAGAGGTTGTACAACCGTTGTACCTACCACCTACGTTATCACTCTCGTTCCCAGAAGGAGCAATAACACTTTACAGCGAAAATACCGCGGAAAGGCCGCGGTATTCACACGCCCTGAGTTACGTTACTAACCCTATCTGAACTTTTGTGCCAGGATAATTGTGAAAATAAAAGGAATTAACCTTTAAATTATAAAGGACGCTCTACTGATCACGTATATTTGTAGCAATCATTGTTTCAATGAAACCCATAATAGTGGCTGCTTTTTGATAAAAATATTATCTACAATGACGACAAAAAAGTTCGGCTTGGCCTACCCATTTTGAATAGGCTGTGTTTAGATTGCTATAGATTACTAAGTACCAAGTAGGAAAGAAACACACAGATACCTATTTTAAAATATGGTAAAATAAATACAACGCCACGTGCAAATCATTATTCGTCCGCCAACCGCAGTCCGCGCATCTAGCGCGTAAAATGAAATAGGCCGAGGCAGCAGTCGTACATAACGAACGCCATCTACCATATTAATAGACAAAACAAAATAGCCTAAACATTAGCCCGTGTTGGGTCGGTCGCGTTTCGTTGTATGAGATGAGGTATTTGTACGTCAGTATTCTGATATCTGTGGCTTTTCCTTTGAACATCTTAACGGTTTCATAAAAAAACCGACTGCTACAAAGAAAAGAGTTAGCCCAGCAGAAAGCCGCCATTTCTATCGGTAACTAGCAGACGTACGGCAGGTTACATCCCGTAACTTGTAGATGTTCTTTTGTGTCGAACAGTCTCTGCTTTTATTATTAATACTGATAAGGAATGGAACTCCTTGTCCTCGTCTGTTATATCGCACCAATACAATCTTGGAGTCCCCAGTCCAGAGTGAATAGGATAGATCCTTTTAGATAAGCTCCATCTTAGGCCATATCTTTTTTCCTTTTTCAAGTGAACTAATAAAAAAATTTTCTGCACAAGATGTTCATACAAAAGTTGCTATTTTAATATTTCTAAATGATTGATTTGAAACAAAAACACAGGTAGGGGTAGGGGGTAGCCCCGGACAGCGGGTTTCGAATACTTCAAGTACAAGATGTTACTCATAGAATACAACTAAAAAAACCTAAATATGGCGCACGGAATGTAAACAAAGAATCAACTTTGTGGTGGGGTGACCGGCCAATGGTACTTACGTGAAGGCGATTTTAAACCAGTCCAAGAAGAAGTACCTATGTTTTACGTTGCGCTTAAAGATTGATAAGAAAAAGCTAAACATGCTTTATAAAATAAAATATTCAAAGCCAAAAGTCAAGACGTAGACCAGAAACAAAAAGTATCATTTGTGGCGAGACATTCGAAGAAGATTGAATACAATGCTGTAAATGTAAGGACTGGTCACACGAAGCTTGCGTTAACATTGATGCGTATTCTGCGTGTTACGCAATTCCGCAATATTTTCGATACTGAAAAGCGATTGGAGCATTTTTATGGAAGCTCGACACTTCTACCGCTACCCGATATTTTTGCTGCATGAGGGGAAAAAATTGGGATCATTTTTTTTTTCGTCAATGATTAAGATAACTTAATACTATGATTAATAATGATCCTAATTAAGATTAAAGTCAAAAAGTATTATTGAACCATGTTGATTATACCTTCAAAAATGCACTAAGTATATTAAAGTGTACGGGTACTATCCCCCCCTTGAGCTACAGTTTTTCACCGTTCATTGGTAACCAAACAATATTTCCGCTCTTGAACTGATCATGACCTACCGACGGCCCCACACGTGACTTGCCACTAAACGGTCTGGCAATGACCACCCCCCATTTACACCCTTGTGTATTATGAACGGCCGGCCCCTACTTAGTTTCTGATCTCCATAGCTAATATACAGACATGTTCGCTCGCATCGTCAATAACAGAAGCTGACACAACATTTTTGCAAATAAAATCGTTTGTATTTGTTCCAGAAACAGTAGGAACCGTGAAAACAGAAGCTAAAAATCTTACAAAATACCGAATGTAACATAATGTATGTTACATTCGGTTTGTGCGGCCACTCTGCCCATTATTGACAATTGACAATTTACACTGAAGCTAACAATGCAAATGGCAGGTCTGAACGCTTAAAAGTAATGACACCGCCCATCTCTTCCAAACAACCTAGGGTGGAGAGGACAGTATAAGTACGCGATGGTAGAAGGGTGCACAGAATAGAGAATAAATTAGTTACCAACATTTTTAATATAATTAATCAACATATCAAAATGTATTCGTAATTTATTTTGTACTTTATATGTTTGTGTTTTATTTGTACCTACCTACTTACTAAAATTTGTATACATACGTATGTCACACATATACGTACTATTTTAAATAATTGATATGTGCACCACCAATCACCTCTTTAGCCATTAAATACTCTCCATCCAAATATTGTCTAAAAGAAATCGCTTCTTAGCGATAAAGACCGCCCATTGTATGCACATTTTTTTTTTAGATTATCTAGTTTTATTTTTAAGGTGTGCAATAAAGTTACTAAACTTTCATTCATTCAAACTATGTACTATGTACAAATTTATTATTCACACATATAGGTTGGATGCAGCTGCACATCTTCTGATGTATATTTTTTACCAGCTTTAGCTCGCGGCTTCGCTCGCGTTAAGAAGTATTATTATTAATTAGGTATAGTTTTTGCGGCTTTACTTTTGTTTAGCGTGTGGAAAAAATTAGGGTCTACAAAACTTAAAAACAACAGTACATTCTTCAACTTCTCCATTAACGTTCAGATTTTCTTTAGCCATTTTAAAAAAGTCTAACCGACAAAACCTATACTTTCTTAGCGGATGCCTACGTCATAACATCTACCTGCATGCCTAATTTCAGCCCGATCCGTCCAGTGGTTTTTACTAAACCGAAACAAAACAAATGCAAAATCTCATTATCCTTTCTTAGGGGATGCCTACGTCATAGTAGCTTTATGCATGCAAAGTCTCAGCCCGATCGGTTTAAAATTGACAAAGTTTTATACAAACTTTCATCCCCTATTTATCCCCTTGGGGGTAGAATTAATCAAAATCCTTTCTTAGCGGATGCCTACGTCATAACATACCTGCATGCCAAATTTCAGCCCGATCCGTCCAGTGGTTTGGGCTGTGCGTTGATAGATCACTATGTCAGTCAGTCAGCCACCTTTGAGTTATATATATTTAGAAGATTTCTTACCACATCCACGCTTTGGAACGCTTTTATACTGGCGGCGAGAACTATGGAAACTATATCTTATTAATTTAAATAAAATATTAGGGCAACAGCAGTAACAGCTGCTTCCTCAAGTAAAAGTAATTTCCAAATGTTAGCGAAATGAAGAGGGGTTCCATACGATACAGTAGCTACGGTTAGTGCGTACGAATCACACAATGATGCTGGATTAATAATGAGGAAGACACGTGCGCGGGGATCGGTGTCTGGCAGAATGTCAACATGTGGCAGTGACGCGTTTTGATACTTTGAATTAATACGTCATAATGCACGCAGATGTGCCAGGATGCACAATGCACAACTGGGCTGCGATATGCTATAAATAAACAAACATTTATTCAATAAAATGTACAATTACACTAACTATGTACAAAGGAATCAGTCAGATTACAGATCGTTACAAACGCCTTTTGGTAACTCAACTGTTCCAGACCAGTACCAGACAGAAGCGTGCCCAAGACATTGGCTGCTAATTCACCGGCCTAAATAAGAGTCAGCCCTTGGGGTCACGAGTAAATAAATAAATTATATATGTAGGTAATTTTGCAAACCTGAGTAGGTACTCCACCCAGCTTCCGCGCAAGCTTATATAAAGGCTTCAGCCACTCGGTAGTCTCGCTCTGGTTTACTTTTGGAACAGTAATTTAGTGTGTAATGTTTCTTTGAATATAATAGTCGCCTATCGGGTAATCAAGTGTTTTTTTTTTATAGAAAGGACTCCAGTATTGCCAACATAACAGATCGCATTATTTCTTTTAGAACGTTCAATGTATATGGCCCACGACTCTACTTAACCAATCGCTATTCTATGACAATGGTATCTATCGTAGAAAAATGGCCACTGTAGATGGTCTTTGGTATTCTAGTTAGGTTCAGATTCAGGTTCATAGTAAATCTGTGGTTCAAGTACCTTCAACGCAAACAACACTACCATTTTTCAACGTATTATAAAAGGTTGCTTTGGTTGAACTTTTTCATTTGGCGGCAGTTACGCTCCAATTACAGTCGAAGTGCGTTCACATTCCGTATAGCGATATAAAGCGCGATACGTAAACAGTGAAAAGGTTGAGATGCGGGTGAGGGCGAGTTGTTATTCGTCTCTGTTGCTTAAGGCGATTGCCTCACTGGCCTCTAAGCTCGTTTCTGCGATGTACCTACTGTAGGTAGTGGGTTCGATTCCCACCCGAAAACAAATATTTATTTCTTTAATGAATTTCGATGTTTGCTTGTGTGTGTTTCATATTGTATCAAAGTATGTATTTGCAAAAAAAGTTAATTAGTATTCTATCCGTAATCTAGTTTCTATATTACAACAGATATGCTTCATTTGGGGCTAGATGGTGGGCACGTAAAATCTATTTGTTTTTAGTTTACTAGACGGAAACTAAAAAAAAGTAATAAGTATTGACTAATAGCCGCCTAGTGGTAGATGTGCTCTGTCTGATTAGTTTATCACCAATTTTACCAATCACAAGGTAGAGGACACTGAAGAAAACATTTCCTGGCCTACAAGTTAATGATAATATAAGGCCGGTGTAAGCGCACTTTAACCGGAATCCTCAACGGTTTGAGGAACTGGCCATCTTACCTCTAAATGCCGGAAAACGTTAATTTTAGAATTGTTCTTACGACTGAATTAGGTAAGATGGTGGTAGCTATTAGCCAGGCAGACTTAAACAAAGTCCTACCACCAAGCAAACCAAGCACAATATTGACCTCCCCCTGGGGATCAAACCCGAGACCTCTGGATCTGACACCGGTGGTTGAACCATAAGACCACAGAAGGGGTTAAATAAATATTACAATAGGTATAAATCTAAGTCCCAATGCAGATGAAATAGCACTTTGTAATGTTTTTGTATATAGCAAAAAAATAAATACCTGTTTTTGCCACTACGAAGCCTATAAATATAAATTGCCCCATTTATCTTCTGTGTGGCATATTTTAAACTTTTAGTTCGTTACGCAGTTACACAACCAGTTTCGTAAAATAAAATGTTGATTTTTTATTTCAACAGTTCCCAGTTACGTATTGACCTGTTTCTTTTACAATATGAACACAAAAACTACACATCTAGTACATCATCATTCTCCTGCCCTTATCCCACGCTAGGTGGGGTCGGCACAATATGTTCTCTTCTTCCACTCACTCCTATCAACCGTCAACTCTGCATCTACACCTTTCATACCCATGTCCTCTTTCACACAATCCATCCATCTCTTTTTCGGCCTTCCTTGCTCGCATGTCCTATGTAACTACACATCTAGTACACACATATCGTAAGTAATGATAAATGATAAATGATAATGATAAATGAATGATAAATGAATTTATTGTTTGTAGATCTAGGTACATAATAATGTCTTATAACTAATTTTAAAAGTATCTCTAGTCTAACCTTATGCGGCTTACAAACATTACAGTCACTATAAATTAATGAAATAAAAATAATAATACTATATATATCTAACAATAATTATAATACTATAAAATTTAAATACAGATGTCAAGGTTTAAAATAATGATTATGATGCAATTCCGTCAATATTAATAAATCTGTCATTTAAGTAGACGATTGTTTCCAAAATATTGTTAGTAAACAGCCCACAGTTTTCCATCAAAATAACGCAGGCGACGCCGATGCCACTGTCAAAGCAAATTAGAAAAAAAAATGGTTGTCTATTGGCTTACTCAGATATAAATATTTTCATACTCAAATCAGACATCATCACAGGTCACATCAACAGCCTATTAGTGTGCACTGCTGGACATAGCCTCCTCCAAAGCGGAGGGTTTTGCCTAACTACCACTCTTGGCAGGTGGACTGGTGAACTACTGCCCCTCATCTGGTGAGACCCTTGGTTCCCTTAGTCAGCTTTATGGCATCCAAGGGTTGAGCGAACGCCACGGCCATCACACCACGGCAAGCTGAGTGCGATCATCCATACTGTATACTTTATAGTTTTTGGTAACTTTATTTTCTATGGAGATGTGAACAGCGTCTCCTAGCGGCAAGTTTGCGAAACTTTTTTGCGGGGAATCTTTTACCATTACTTTTAAAGTTGCGTAAACATAAATTTGATAGTTAACTTTATGCTTTGACAGTTTTGCGAGTGTAAACGACCAATTTTTACATTTATCGTGTAAATAACGTTAACTTTGTAGTAACGTCGTTCACTTGAAATTTCTAAGTGAGGAACAACTTGCTAGTTAAACCACACCTATTATTCTAAGTTGAAATTTGGGTAAATGCATCAAAATCCAAACTAGCTAATCTGCAAATCTTACAAAACAAAATTATAAAACTATTTTTCACCATCACTACCTAACACCTACAGAGATTATTTACAAAGACACAAATATAATGACAATTAACTCGTTGGGTGCTGGTCGTCTCGCTCTCTATGTAAAACACACCGTGAGTGTTTTACAGCACCCATCGAGTTAACTCGTTGGGCGCTGGACGTCTCGCTCTCTATATAAAACACACCGTGAGTCTTTTACAGCACCCATCGAGTTAAACAAATGTATATTTATAATACTTACATGCATTTTGGTTCGTAAAATTTTAAGTAGCTCTCTCCATACTAACCTAGCTTTCATAAAATCCAAGCAAATAACAAAACGTAGTACTCGTCGCGCAAGCTTCATTGTCTTACCCAAAGTTAGAACTAATTACGCAAAAAACATGTTTACTTTTGAAGGAGCACAACTTTATAACAAACTACCAGCAATTATAAAAATGTTAGCTCATTTTGCGCATTTAAAAAAGAACATTTGTAGCAGAAAATAACTAAATATTCAGTAAGTACCTAATAGCTGTGTATTGGACAATGCGTAAGACGTACCTATACCTACCTACACCTCTCTTGACTTTACAATGTATACATTTAAATCGAGCGATTAACAAAATTAAAGTTAATTAACTGTTCTCATGTAAGTGACTGTGTCTTTATGAGAATAAATGTCTTTAAACCGATTATTGCGCGAAAATTGAAATATTTATTCACTCACGTCAATATTTTGCGCGTAGAATGATTGAGATGGCTCATGCTCAAGATGAACGTGATAGAAAGAGGAATATTCACACAGAATTCCGCAACAAATTTGACCCTAGGAAAGACCTCTCCGAGAATGGTTTCCGTGATACATATGTTATAAATATATAAATATAATAAAAAAAATATACATGTAAAAAATATATGAAAAAAATGTTGACTGGCAAGGCTTGCCTGGGCATAACTTGGGCATAAATACAATGGAATAAGCTATCTCAGAATCTGCCTATTGCAAAAAGTAAGTAGACTAGTTACTTTCACTACTTTACTAGTGAAAGTAACTAAGTAGGAATACCAGGATAGCATCGCTACCAGGTGCTATATATTTCACCGCAAAATGTATTTCCCCATCACTCTTTGCTCTCAGTGGGCACAAATGAAATCGTCTCTTTATTCTTTAGTGGCCGCCCTGACAGCTGGTCATTTATTCTCCTATTCAAAGATACGGTCATCTATCACCCACATTGTCCAGCTGATAAACCCTATCATTTATAGATAGGTATATAGATATAGATAGGATATGTCCAATACAGGAAGTATCGCTGCTTCAAATCAAAACGTTAATATAATAAGCCCCGAATATGTTTAGATATATAATAAATAAATAAATATTACAGGACATTAATTTTACACAGCGCCATCTAGCCCCAAACTAAGCATAGCTTGTACTTAATATGGGAACTAGATTACGGATAGAATACTTCAATACTTTTTTTTATTCGTAAATACATACGTACTATACAAAACAACACCCAAACACAGAACAAACATCTATATTCATCACACAAAAGTTTGTCCTGGTTGGGAATCGAAACCACAGCCCACATCTACCACCGTCTTACCTAATTCTAAAATTTTTGTGTTCCGGCATTCAGAGGTAAGATAGCCAGTTCCTCAGTTTGTTGAGGATTCCGGGTGATCATCGGGCATTATCTCAACTTGTGTAACCGTTTGTAACTTGGCTAGAGCAGTTGAAGGCCAAGTGCTTACCCTTCGTACAATAAAAAAAAACAGGGCAGAAGGTAGAGTCTAGACCAACTGAGCTATGAGACTTTTTGAAAAAGAAATCTTACTTAAGTGTTCTAAATAAGTGTTGGAAGGGTCACATTAACGATATCTGTCATAGAATAACAGACAGACAGAACATATCCTTTGAAGCGGCCGTAGTTGCTTATCACGGAATGTGCCACGGACACGTAGCTTCATTGGCATAAATCATAAAATTATGTATTCTTGCAAGTAAACGATTAAATTTTGAATCTTGTAGATATAGAATGTATAGTTTAGCTATTAAAATAAACTAATGATTTTTATATAGATATAGACACATTTATTTGATAACGTACACAAGCAAGATAAAATAATAAATACAAACGAGGAAAAATTAACAAAGTAAGGATAGGCAGCATAGTGACAAAAAAAAAATATTAAGTAGATACAAGAAGTATAAACAAAACGATAAAACCAAAACACAAATTTTTGTTTTTAATATTAGTTTTTAAAATTTAATTATTAAAACTTAATAATTTAAATTTAATCATTTACACCAGTAAATAATAAATAACTAACACTACAACAATCAACCCAACCCGCTGGTCGTAATTGTAGCTAACAATAATTAATATATCCAACAATATATAGATAGTACGACATATATTCTTGAAGTTCTGGCGAAGCATAAGGATATTATGCTTCCGGACGCGAAATTCTGGCAAGCGGGTATCTTCTACAGACATGGAAGCGGCCCATGTGCGGAATCTCTCCGTAGATAATAACTAGTTCATATAATTATGTAGGTATGTTAGACTGTAAGGTATTAATAATACGGACTTAGCTTTGTGTGTGTATTGTATGATAAGTTTAGTATGTTGTACAAAATATATATGTATATATACGACTAGGAGACGGAACAATCTTGTACCCCACCTGATGTTATGTGCATCTCTTGCCTATAACAATGCCTTACTGCTTAGGTCACATCCAAAAACGAAACTGCCTGTAATTTCACCGGCGACCATACCCTTAACCGGAACACAGCATTGCTGCTTGGCGGCTGAAATAGGAATGGTGTTAGTACTATATCCGTAATCTAACTCCCATATACAAGCTCTGCTTAGTTTGGGACTAGATGCCGCTGTATAAAATTAATTACCTGTAATATTCTTTCATTTTTTTTTTTTTTTTTTTTATATTTACTGGTCTGAAATCAATCTTATGTTGTAGTAGTATGTAGCAATATTATGTAGTTAAATTGGTCCATTAGTACAATAAAATCAGAGACTTTTAGTGGCCTACTCGACGACGCGCTAATTTTGGGAACGATCACCGATCTCACAAATAAAATTGAATATAAATCCCATTTATTAAGGTAGGTTACATCTACTTATTTTCCATTACAAATTTTGTCTATGCAAAACTGTTTGGGGTCACCTAATCGCCAAACAAGATATTTTTATAGCGCCATCTAACGAAACCATTGAAAACTGTACCATCTTGCTACGACCCAGTGCTACGTTAATGCAACGCACTACGAGGAAAGCGTGGTGTTCATAAAAGTTCAATCAAGCGCTAGTAGTTTAGTGGGTATGCCACAGATGGCGCTCGACGGTATTAACTGCTTTTGCCAGATGGCGCTATAGATCTCTAGGCCCTCGTTTCCAAAGAAAAGCACCTAATCATTGACGTACTTTTATTGTGCATGCAATAGATTTCACGATATTATGATGCTGCAATACATGAAATTGACAATGTAAATAATCAATTAAATAGTAGGTACGTACGTTCTACTACATTACGAAGATTTTTATTGCAGTGCCAAAGACGAAATATTTCGTCTATGGTAGTACCTGAATAAATGGCTACCTGTAACTGGGTAGGTGTAGGTATTACTTACCTGCTTACATAATAATCTGTAAATAATCATGAGCTCTTAATATAGAAAGAAAGAAAAGCCCTCTTTCTTGTCTCAAAAAATAATTTTTAGAGCAGTTGCGATTGAGCCATATTCTTCGAAGGGTTGAAATACTGCGAATACCTTTGCGAGGTTTTTTCAATGACTAGAATTTTCTTCATATCTTTCAACAGCGTCATGCGTTAATTTATTACCAATCTGAATTGATCTTTGGCTGATACACTGGACCTCAGTTACATAGCTTGGTAGTTATATACCTAGGTACTTTTTTCTTTTATAGAAAATATGTTTTTATTCTTTGCCTATATATTTATCTTCATGATAATATATTTAGAAAATATGTCAATGGCATAGGGTTACCTAAGGACCGTCACAAACGGTCTACAGGTAACTGATCCAAACATGTACTAGACGGAAGCGTCTAGGCAATCTTAGATGACCCGAATGCTTCCCTTGTACTTAGTTAATTGTACATATAATTAATTAAGTGTATGCTATGCCACTATTAGTCTACTTCTCGTATTCACCTCGGGCAACAGAATCGCTTGACTTTGCTAGCGGTTACGGCTGAAAGATCCCAACTCTGGTGGCAAACTTGCAACGGTCCACCTGGCTAGTGACCACCCTCCTTCCGAGTCCAGCACCAAGCAGTTTGCTGTGGTCCATTGGTGCGTGGGAGAGCCAGTGCCCACTGGGTAAGCTCACTCCGTCGTAGACATGTGCAAGTTTTTAGTTCAAGAGCCATTTTATGATAAAAAATTGCTATCATAAGCTTTGCATTATTTGCTCTACCTGTACCTATATATATAAAAAACCGACTTCAATGAAGAAAAACAATTTCTTTTACCTGGATCACGAATTTTTTCCAATTATTTTGATGACAGATGGACGGACAGACAAACAGACAGACGCGTGATCCTATATGCGGTTCGTTTTTTCCTTACTTTTAAGGTCCAAAATAGCTTCAAGTGTGCCTATAATATTTGAAGAGTTCCCTCGATTTCTCCAGGATTCCATCATCAGATCCTGCCCTGATGACAATGGGACCAACTGTGAAGAATACCAGTCCAGGCGTCTTCGAGTAATCGGGACATACATTAAAAAAAAACGACGAATTGAGAACAACATTTTTTTAAGTCGCCTAATAATAAAAGATACCTAACTGTCTATTTATCTCGTAGAGGGTGAAAGTTACGCTGACACTGACTGATATTATTGATATCACTCCATAAGGTGACATGAATATGTATTATGTCTGAGACGAGAAAAAATAATCTGGTATCGATGAGATTGGTGAGATCGGGGCCTGTGAAAGTCCCCAGGAACATTATGTGTTTCTGGTCGGAGTTCGGCTGGCTATACAAGCCGGATATTACTCACGCAGACTTGTCAGACTCAATCAAGTCTCTTTACATTTACATTTCCCAACGGGTAAAACATGTAAGCAGCCAGCCAAGGCCGGCTACAGTGAAGTCTGGAGGGTGCTGCCATTATTTCGAAGATCGCAGTTTCTTCTTCTATTGTATGACGCGGAGGTGCCTGGCCTTCATCTCACCTCACCTGATTTTTCAAGCTATGCTAAGGCCTAAGGAAGCACACTTACCCGGAATCTATCACTAGGTATATGAACCGGCTATCTTACCTCTAAATGCCGAAACACAACAATCAAATAATTGTTGTTTGTCGACAGAATTAAGTACAATGGTGTAGTTAGCCAGGCGGACTTCAACAAAGTCCTATCACCAACTAAACCTAGCACAATATTGTGCTCCACTGGGGATCGAAACCGGGAACGCTAGATTTGACACCGGTAGGCGAACCCTAGACCACAGATGCGGTTGAGAAGCAGTTTTGATTCGCTTAAACAGTATATTATCGATGATCGTAACAAAACAATAATTGTCTGTAAATGGGTGAATCGAAGAGGAAATGATATCGCGTCCCATCAACAGGGTCTTGGATATGGGAGAAACGTGAAGTCTTGGTACACTGACACCGATCCCCGACGCAAACCTTCAATTTGACCCGAAGCATTCTTATAAGGAATCCGCCCGTTACTCATTCGGCTGCGATCAGGGCTGCCAAGCAAGGCCTAGCGATAGCCACTTATTCATCAAGAGGCCGGCGCTCCAAAAACAGACTGTCTATATTTTTAGATAGAAAGATCTAGATTTATTTGACATACAACAATACAGCACCCTTATTCTGTATGACCGATCGTGTCTTAACGCGCCCGCGTTACGATATGTCTATACAATGATTCCATTACGATTGGTCATACAGAATAAGGGCTCAGGGCCCGTATTCACAATGACGGCTGCTGTCTTGCGATTCGTCTTCGTCTTATTGCGTCTTAGCGCCCGCGTTACGATATCTGCATGGAATCATTGTATTGAAACATCGTAACATATTGAATAAGGGGGCAGTGCTTACATACTTCATACGTGTAGGTAGTTCGCAAGCACATGTAGTTTTTGTTTGTGAATGTTATTTTTAAATAAAGTTCTATCACCAACCAAGCCCAATATTGTACTCCACTGGGGATCGAACCCGGGACCTCTAGATCTAATATCGCGAACTACTAGACCACATAGGAGGATTATAGCAATGATCACAAGATTTGTACACTAAGTTCTTTGTTGAACATGCATGAGCCTCTTTGACGAGATAATTTTACAAAAATCTTCACTCTTGCATGAGAATGAATGAGTGAATGTAGGTATGTACATACCTACCTATATGAGTCAATGAATGAATGAATATGAGTGAGATATGTAAATATGCAAGTACGTTGGAAAAGTTATCTTGCGTATCTTGTAATGTTGTCAGCCCTGGAGCCGATGACTTATCTCAAAGCATTGGATCCAAAGGTGGTATCATCAAACATCGCGTAGCGAATCATTTTGCATAAATCTACAGAATACATCAAACTGAGAATTCACAGCACACTATGAAAGCGTATGTCAGTACCTACATAGTAATAAAACTCAAAGACAAAGTACCTATAAGTATGGGTAAGAAATAACCTATTTATAAGGGTTACTACCATACTGCCAGTAGTAGCACGGGTATTTTTTTTCCCCCTCTTACTACCGACCGCCTCAGTAAAAACTATGATTTATGTTGTACTGTTCTAAGCAAGTTCCTGTACTTACATTGATTTCTTATAAGTATCTACGTACTTATGTTATAATTTTTTTGTTAGTACTGAGTATTGGAAGTAAGATTGGGTAGTACTATGTACTAATATGGCCAAAAAAATGATAAAACAAATGTTACAATGACACAAAAATTCACAACCCGCAACGGGACTCGAACCCGCATCTTTTCCTAAAGCCATTAAACATTTAGAAATGTTGTGGCCAAGTGCAAAACAAAAAAAAAGCATAAATTGGTTTCACATCACAGTGCTTTTTCTTTTATTCTCTATGATTTGTTTTTGTTCGTTCCGTGTATGTCTGTTATGGAAGTAAATAAATAAATGAATGTATATCTCTATGATAGCAGAATGTATGTATCCATAATTCAGTTTATAGTAGTGATTTATCAATTCAACATAATTTTTGATTAAATTCTTATATCAAGTCAAAAGGCTTGGAAGCAAGTGAGGAAGGCAAGGAACGCTCTAATGACCCACCCACAGTAGTAGATTTTAGAACTTCAGGCGAAACCTATGGTTTGAGTAAAGTTCTTATACATTATGTATTTTGGTAATAGCCGTTTCGAGTTTTCTTTAGTCTTAATTTTGCTTTGTTTAGCGTTAGCTTTTTATTATCTGTGGTTACCATTCAGATATTAGGACGCCAACCTCGGAATTTCCTCTTTTTTTTTATTGTACGACGATAAAGCGCTTGGCCTTCATCTCACCTGGTAACAA
Source organism: Venusia cambrica (assembly GCA_951394065.1). NCBI lineage: Eukaryota > Metazoa > Arthropoda > Insecta > Lepidoptera > Geometridae > Venusia > Venusia cambrica. The sequence goes on from OX596056.1 coordinate 2,375,833, forward strand.
GTTGAGATAAGGCCGAAGATGGAGGCGCACTTCACCCGGAATCCTCAACAAACTGAGGAGCTGGCTATCTTACCTCTGAATGCCGGAACACAACATTTTTTTTTATTGGCAGTTAGATCAGCCCTGGGCATTATGCCCGCCAGTTGCACACTAGATTCATATTTTTACCGATAAGAGTAGCCCAACTGTTTCCCGTGTTTGTTTATTTGTACATATTATTTTTAATTGCTTGTGAATAAATATATTTTTGTTCAATGAAGTACCTATTAAATCAATAAGTAAAAACCTGGGTATTCTTATGAGATCATTTAGAAAGTCCTACATTTGAAGATTGATCGCCAGCGGCTCATTCGATTTATTTGCACACGTGGATAGGAATCACCCAAGTGACTCTGAGTCATAGCAGTGCGTAGGTCCATCTTTGTCAGTATAACTGTACCACGTACCACGTACCACGGACCACATGACGAGCTTAGACTTGCTATGCGACTCAAAAAGTAGGTTTTGTTTGAGAGTGCCATACCGATAATGTAAAAACCCTATCCGTTTTACGAAGGAAAGGCAGGTAATATCAAAATTAAACCCAGTAGGCATCTGCAGTTCTGACAACAGTACTGATCGAATCTACTTGGAAAAAATGTTACCAGTAGTTCTGAGCTCGGGTTTGCCAAAAGGACTACTCAACAGGACTCTTACTGGGAAGAGAACTAAAAGTAAACATTCTTAGATCTTAGCAGGTTAATGACCTAGATATATTTTTCACGAATGAAATTAAGACATTGGAAAGGAAAGGGTGTTTGTATGATATCGCTCATAGAGACTGGCCAATAACGTCCATTATACCTGGTTTAATTAGGTATTTTGGTACTGTTCATATTCAGGGTTCCGTACCCAATGGGTGCCAACGGGGCCTCCGTTGTCCATCTGCCTGTCTGTGTTAAAATTTTCACAGAGTATGTATTTCTATTGCTCCTATGATATAAGCCCAAATACACGAAACAAGAAAGTGGTTTTGCCTTGAAATCTAGGTTGGAACTCGTGGTGTGAATATCGCACTTGGCTGCTCATGATGTATTTATAATATAATATGTGTTCATTGAAGTGTTTATCTATCAATACATCTATGACCTGTAGATAAGGTAGAATGTTGAGATCGATTACGACCTATTACCTAACTTTATTCTAGAATCATGATTCACTGGAACACCTGGCTTCAAAATAACTGACCTAAAAACACTTCGCCGGTCGCGAGCGCTGCACAAAACACACGTCCTCTTATCTTTGCGAAAAGATAACAAAACAGCACTGGTTATTTGCTTCTTGGTAAACTCCATGATAATGTATACAAGAAGATCAAAATTTTGTATTTCAAGTGATTGCACATTTTGCAAATGTTATAATGACACTCATTAAGACACAAAAATTCGGAATCAGCGTCAGGACCCTCTTGGCTCAGTCCGGCTTTAGGAAAAGATGCGGGTTCGAGTCCCGTCGCAGGTTGTGAATTTTTGTGACCTCTGCGTCTGACACCGGAAGGCGAACCAATAGACCACAGAGGCGGTTAAAAATTGTGTGAAACAGTGTATAAGTACAATGGGCGGACTTACCATTTAATTTATTATTAGCATTTTTTTTCCTAACAGATTCGGAAAGGCACGCAAACATTGACCAACATTTGACAAAAACAACAATTACCACAATTAATATGTTTAAATCTAGTTCCTATATTACTATGCTTAGTTTCGGGCTATAGAGGGCGCTGTGTAAAATTAATGTCCTGTAATACCTATTAATTAATTTATTTATCATCTTTTTTTAACCGAATTCATTTCGACATTACATTACTTTTAAAACACACACTTGCCTGCATTCTATTCCTTATTAGTTAGTGTTGAATTTGATGTCTTAAATTTGAAAGCATCAGTGTTTTTCCGGTGTCTTATGACTTAAATTGTGTTTCAACTCAGACCTCTTTCTTGTCTGCGTATGTGTCAAAAAGGGGATAATGAAATGATTAGGGGATTCTATAAATTTAGGCAATTATACCATCAATTTTATCTAGCATTTATTTCTATTAATAGCACCGACGACTTGTTTCTTTCTAGACTTTAGGTTTACTGGAAGAGAACTCTTTTTAAGTAACCTTAAAAAGAGTTCTCTTCGACGAAACCTAAGTCTAGCCTTCGTCTTACTTTTTAATTGAAAGTTGTGCGTATGCAATAACGTTTAAATAGGTTGAAGACAATAGCCAATCACTTCTAGCCTTGGCATCACGAATGAACTTGATATTCGCCTTACCCTATAGTTATTAAATCATATCACGCAGAACCGAAAATATAATCGAAATCTTTTATTCAAGGCACGTGGGTGTCGGCTATTACTTGTTAGCACGAAAGTCGTGGCTTAACCTTTCCTAAAACCAGTGACAGCTGGATTTTAATGTCGTGATATTATTTTAACCACCTCTGTGGTCTAGTGGTTCGCGACATCGGCATCAGACTTAGAAGACCCGGGATCGATACCCACGGGGGGTAGAAATTGATGCTCGGTTTGGTAAGTGTCAACTAGAGTGTCGGCTAGATCATTTTTCGATCATTTATAATTGTTGCGTTCTGGCATTTAAAGGGAAGATAGCCAGTTCATTTTTCTGCTGAGGCTTCCGGGTCAATGGCGCATCCAACTTCGGCCTTATCAAAATTTGACATCAGGCAAGATGAAGCCAAGACGTTGTAGTATAAGTTTTTAAGCACCTCCTAAATTTTAGAGCGTGATGTTTTAAAACTGACGACTCCCCGAAACGGAGGAGGTTCTATGTAATAATTTTTGAACCAGCAGTTTGCATGACTAAGTTCTGATATCATAAAAGACAGACAGCCCATTCGTAAAGTAAATGAAGGTAAAAGGTTTCGCAAGCTAGGAACACTTATCACTTTTGGAGGTCTTTGTCTTCAGATAAGACCAACGGTTTCGCAAAGGTAGCATGGCTTAATAGGGATGTGGCGAAGCATTTCAAACTCTTGTTATTTGTAGTCATACAAATAACAAGACTTAATTTAAAATGATTGCAACATTTTTCAGCTATCACTGAACAAGAGGTGCATTATATTCATATTTGCATAAGTAACTTAAAAAAAGATGATAGGACACTCACCCTGATAATGGTTCGTTGTTTACGTTGGTAAAACCCTAGTTTAATCATACTCTCCTATATAATATATTTTATAGTATATATTTTCCATGTCCATATTTTTCAAACCGAAATACAGCAATGTTGCTTATGTATAGGTATGGTAGTAGTACTTCCCCGGACCAGCCAGGAACTCCACTAATCTTATTATTCATCTTATTATTATTATCTTATTATTCTTTTTATTGAATAAATGTATATTTTTTTTATTCATCTTATTACAATTGTTGTTATGGCGTCATCCTTAGGTAAGGTGGAGGTAGTTATCCAGGCAGATATTCATACCCATGTCCTCTTTCACACAATCCATCAGTCTCTTCTTCGGCTTCTTTTTGGTGATATTCTACTCTACCGTGTAAATAAAATAAGCTCAACAATTCTACAGAAAACGATCTTATTTCAAGCTCGGAGGCATTCCAACCCTAGTCACAATAGATCGCGACCGATGGCCAAGCCTCGCTCAGCCTTCGCGTCAGAACACCCACTTCTATTGACTCATGTCACCGGCATCGCCCACTACTGGTATTAGCATAGCCTTTGAAACGGCTCCCGCGACCTTCAATCCTAGATTTTGGTAATCTAGTGATCACATTATGCGAATGTCATTTTTTTTTTACGTATGACAGGAAAGCGCTAGGCGTTCATCTCACCTGCCCCCTTATTCTGTGTGCCCAATCACTTAACGCGCCCGCGTTACGATATGTCAATACGATGATTCCATGAAGATATAACGCGGGCGCGTTAAGACTTGATTGGTCATACAGAATAAGGGTCAAGTTATGATAAGACCGATGGTGGAAGCCTGAGGAACTGCTGCTAGCAATTAATAGCTTGCCCCCAGTCAGTAGTACCTATAATACTATACTTATAGGTAAAGGTAGTTGGTCGTTGGTGTTACCATACGGTTTTAGACGGTTTGGAGTCTGGCATAACCCTCCATTCTCAGGGTGTTGGGTATCCAATGGAGAAAATTCTGAAATAATCGTTTGTTTTTGAGACAAGCTTTTCATGCAATGAATAGCTTCATTACCTACGTGTTTAATAAAGAAAAAAGTAAAAGAAAACTAAAAATTATTTCCCTGAAAAGTTGATTTAAGAGTGCCACTTGTTCAAGACAAAGACATTATTCAACTTTCAACGCTCGCAAAACCCAGACATTCCGTCAAACCTGTTCATAAACTGGAATTCAGTGTAACTTCTAGCTACACCCACTTTTGGTAAGATACTGAAGGTATCCAGTACTTGCGTTCTTACTGTCCACGAGTTACCGTCAATGACATAAAGGAAACATATTTTACAAGGAATCCGCGTTGATATTTTCAGTAAGAAGCTTTTTTGTCACAATTAGATTTCTGCTAGCGGCTTCGTTTGCGTGGTATCCGAATAAAAAGTAGCGTCGATGTTTTCCTGGTTCAGAACAATATCTGTATAACATTTCAGCTCAATCTGTTCTGCGTGAAGCTTTTGCGTGAAGGAGCAACAAAGGACTTTTCCGTTTTGTATCCGTTTTGCGATGTTTAACATCTCATTTCCATCTCACAGGAACAGATTTGGTATGATGTATAGCCTATTTGATAATGTATGCTATTATACTAAGTTTCATCCAAATTCATTTAGCCGTTAGCTTACAGAATTTCATAGTAGGTACTTATCTTGTACTCTTATGTATTCTGTGATAGTACTTCAGTTAAACTTGTTACCCTAAAGGCATAAAAAGAGCTCATAAAGTAAAATTGAGTTTCACACAAACGTCTACGCACTAATCGCAAAGCCTTGAGTGCTGTCTATCTGCCTATAATTATCTGCCTCTGCCGACAGCATCAGCATAATAATTACACCTACTGTATGCAGTCGGCGAGTGTAATATTATCTCTGCTGACATCACCGTTCACAGAATACATTGTAACAACTAACCTACCTACCTACTTATCGTACATATCTACAATACAAATATTGACTCTTTGCAAACATCTTATGAACTTTTACGTGTCAATGTACAACCCCGAGAAAATAATTATATTCCAGGCGAAGTAACTTGTAGCCAGGTGATAATAATAAATAATAATGAATATTACAAGCTACACTTTGTCTGGGGCTAGATGGCGATGTGTGAAATTATTTCCTGTAATATTCATTTCAATAATAAAGTCGCAATAATACGTTACATGACATTAACAGAACATAAATGTTATGCGATCTAGGCTCAAAATAAGCAAATCTTGTATATTGGATAATAATTAATGTCCTGTAATTTATTATTATTATAAACCTGTTGGTGCGCAAAAGGGTGGCGTTTAACAGGCCTCACAGCTCAGTTGGTGTAACGCTGCCTTCTGCGCTGTAGATTTTGGGTTCGATTCCCACCCGGTACAAACATTTGTGTCATGCATGCTTGTTCTGTGTTTGTGTGTTATATTGTAGCATGTGTATTTATTTACTAAATTTTAAAAGTAAGTATTCTATCCGTAATCAAGTTCCCATGCAAGGTTACATACATAGCTCTGCTTAGTTTGGGGCTAGATAACGCTGTGCAAAAATCATAATAATGTAATGAATATGTCACATGTTTAAAAAAAATGCACCTCGCCCCCTTTAAAACAGTGGATAGTGTCATGTTGGATATCGGTATTGACGGCCTCAATGATTGTCTATTGATATGCGATTGTGATTGGTCTATGATTGGAATTACCTTGTCTCCCTGGTATCAGCAGGTTTTTTTTAACTATATAAAGGTGCACTTTTCATTTTTTTTATTGTCCGACGGGCAAGCGCTTGGCCGTCATCTCATCGGTAACAAGTTAAAATAAGCCCGAAGGTGGAGGCGCACTTCACCCGGAATCCTCAACAAACTGAGGAACTGGCTATTTTACTTCTAAATGCCGGAACACAACAATATCCCCAGGGTGGGGATAGCTAAACAAAGTCCTACCACTGACCAAACCAAGCACAATATTGTACTCCCCTGAGGGCCATGAGTGGGCGAACCACTAGACCACTAAGACGATTAAAACTTATTACTTCGTCTAAGACTTGGGTTTCTCTGTCCGCGATAGGTAGGTACCTACTTATGTAGGACAATATTAGACTCAATTTTCCAGATCCCTTTCGTTTACACGAATACATCAAGTACTTCTGGCCATTTCAGAACTAACAGACTAATGTCAACTCCCTCTACAATGAAAGGGCTAAATGATGCCTGCCCCCTCAGCACGGGGAGGAGATAACATTTTTGTCCTCTGTTTTTATCCACCTTGTCAGAGCATTTTGTCTCCCGATGGTGGATAAAAACAGAAGACAAAAATTTTATCCCGCCCCGTGCTGAGGGGGCAGGTGTCTTACTGATGTCACCTATATACTCAAATTTGATCGGAAGTGATGGATTTTCTCAAACTTCCGGCCAGTTTTAGGTGTGATAACCTTTTGATCCGCGCTCAGCGCAACTTTCCTCATGTGCGATGCGTCTTATCGTGATGTCATGTGACGTAAGCAATTTTGGAGCGGGCTTACGGACTGTTTATTATGGAGTATTGTGAAAATATTTCTTTTTCTTCGCCGAATTTTGGCCGCCACTAGTAATTTCATATTTTTCTTTATGAACAAAGTTTTTACTTAAATATTATAACACACCTAATAAACCTTTACAGGTTTGACTAACTGGTCCAATTCCTTGAAACTTAATACTATATTAATATTATAAGTCTTATAATGAGTGCCTTAATATAGGTATCTTACATAAGTAGGTACACTTTGTCACTCCCCGGTAAAAACATTATAATCAACGCGATAATAAATAGTAAGCTGATTCTATTAGTTATGATATCTTCGGCTAAGCCTTCTCACTTTAACCCTTCTGTGGTCATACCATCTAAATTTACTGGTATTTAGTAGTACCTACTTGAATTCCGTGATAGGTACTGTAGCACCGTGTATGGAATTCGCAGTGGCTAATTTGAGATCGAGTCGCGTCCGTTGACTTGCCGGATGTTCGTCGTAAAATGTATCCCCGGTTTGCTTACTTTAGGCATAACGGATTAGGGATGTCCTGGATCTGATAAGAAAGACTCTTCGCTATGGACTAGTTTTAGAGTTTCATATGCCAACTAGGCTTCATTTGTTTGTTTTAAGAATATCAGAATATCCTGGATCTGATCAGAAAGACTGTTAATTATGGACTGGTTTTAGAGATTTATATGCCGACAGGTAAGCTCCATTCTCGTGCATAGATATCAGAACAAATGGTCAGTGATTTTTGTATGAGTCGATGAATGGAGGTAGGATCGCTATTTGTAACTTCAGTTGGTAGAGGACTAGGTATGTTCATGTTCAGCAGTGAATGCTGAAATTATCATGTCAGAGAGACGAGACAATAACAACATCATCTTCAGCCTTTTTTATCTTTGTTTTGATCACAACGTTTAGCAAGTGTTAGATAATACACAGAAGCTTCTGGTATATTCCCTTAGTCGCTTTTCACGACATTCAGGCAGATTTGGAGGGGCTGATACTGATAACATAGAAAAATCAGATTTTCTAGCTCAGCAGGTCTTGTAAATATACCCGTAATCTGATTGTTATGATTTTTACCTACTCAAGATGTTTATCCCCGTTACTTATTATACTTATTTTGTTATTGTGGTATAGTGTTGTGTGGATAAAAGTTTCAAACATATTATTTTATTCCGGTTCGTTTCGATAGGTTTTTTTAAGTTGAAGGCAACTGAAGATGTGGACAAAAATATTCCAAGATTGCAATGGTCCAGAAGACAGACGGCACTGCGTTGCAAGGTATACCTACCGCGTCTCCAAAGCGTCTCGTACATGGTAGACCCGACGGTCGCAGACCCCCTGGAAGACCAAAGGTCAGATGGTTGGATGGAGTGGAGCAGGATCTAAAAGCAATAGGAGTGAGAAGCTGGAAAGAAGAAGCTAGAAACCGAATTGGATGGCGGAATATACTTGACTAGGCCAAGACCCACACTCGGCTGTAGCGCCTTAGATGATGATGATCTAAACCGCGTTTGCACAAACCTAAACCTTCTTATTGTCTAAAAAAAACTAAAACCTGTCTCTAAAATTTTAAATTTACACGAGAACACTGCCTTAAAAAGTATTACAATATGTGAAATGTAATTTAGAATCGGCACCTTTCATTTGATTACATTTATTTTCATTTATTTTCGACTTTCAAAAAAAGGTTCTCAATTCGTCGGAATCTTTTTTTTAGTGTATTACTACATTATGATTTGTTTATTATGATTACTCGAAGACGGCTAGACCGATTTGGAAAATTATTTTTTTATTTGAATAATCACAGGTGGTCCCATTGACATCGGCTCAGGATCTGATGATGGGATCCTGGAAAAATCGAGGGAACTCTTCAAATATTATAGGCACACTTGAAGCGATTTTTGTGTATCCTCAAAAGTAAGGAACCGACCCCATATAAAATTACGCGTCTGACTGTCTGTCCGTCATCAAAAAAATTGGAAAAAATACGTAATTCAGGTAAACGAAATATATCATATTCTTCGTTGAAGTTGGTTTTCTTTTTAGTTTTTTAAACGTAAGTATTTTATTATCCTCCCCCCACTTTATTTTTTTTAGTCACACGGACACTCTCAAAATTTGTAGCCTCACTTGTCAAAATCCATAAAGGCGTTTAGGCTATTATATACACATAAACAATATACATACCTTACATTCATAAATACTATAAAAAACATAACCTTCTTCTAAAGCAGTCGGATAACAGAGATAGTGTACCCACCCTACATCAATCAAGCTTGTGACTCGCCAGAAGCTTTTTATCGCCGAGGTACAAAGATGACTCACAAGAATTCATGTCAACATGAACTTACCATCTTAATCCAGTCCGTTGAGCAAGTTAATTGGACGCGCCGCACTTCCAATGATTGAAACGAAGCTGGCGCTATAACTGTTATTTATACAATGTAATGAATCCACAGCTGTAATGCGACAATTACGAGGCAATAATATACTTGGAGAGACGTACAGAGCTTTTTGATGAAATAATCAGTATGTTTATGAAGGGATAAGGGAGCGGTACTCTGATAGCTGATTTCGATTTCCAGCACAAACGTAGTTTGTTGTTTATTATAAAAGGCATGTTTTTTTTTATTCTTTATTTAAGGGTTTTTCATCACTGAACATACCAATTAACACTGCAGGTAAAAAAATATCAATCATATAATAAAACAAAAATGGTTAATTCAATAGAAATTTTGGCAAGTATAATTGGATAAGCATAAACAAATACTTATTACAGGACAGGACATTACAGGGCATTAATTTTACACAGCGCCATCTAGCGCCAAACTAAGTATAGCTTGTAATATGGGAATTAGATCACGGATAGATTACTCAGAACAAACATCTATATTTATCACACAAATGTTACTCTGGGTGGGAATCGAACCCACAGCCTACAGCGTTCTACGCTGAAGGCTGAGTTACTACCAACTAAGCTAAGAGGCTTGTTCATCTTCGTTGTTAATCTAGCCTTTAAATAATTGGGCAGGATTAGGGTATAACAATTAAGTATTCCTAATAATTTTAGTCTAACGTATAAGCTTAAATAGTACCATTAGTTCTTACAAGCAGGGCGAAAGGCCTGGTGACCAAACAGGTTCTTTTAAACAACCAGCTCACACTCATGTTATTATGTCTACATTAGCATTAAGTAACTTTGTTTGTTTGTGAGAGAAATAAATCTTTTCATTGTTAATTCGCACGAAGATGTTGGTTTACCAAATGTGCATAAACTTAGAATTTATTTGTTTAGTTATTTTATATGATTTATGTTTTTTGTTTACCTACAGGTGACAAAGATTTTTTTAAACGTGCATTTTGAGATACGAATTTGAGACCCGAACCTCGTATGCTAAACAAGTATGGAGGTTCAATAGCTTCCATATTCGCTGTCTCCGCAACATATTGGGCAGCACCTTGGAAGATATAGTCACAAACGAGAGAGTACTTTCGGCTGCCAAGCTACCGAGCATCATGGCCATGCTGAAGCAGAGACGCTGGCGCTGGCTAGGAAGCATGGACTCTTCTCGTTTACCCAGACAAACTCCGTTAGCAGAAATACCTGACGCTATAAGGCCGGTAGGCTGCCCAATGCTGCTCTTCAAAGACAGTTTGAAGAATTGTGCTAACTCGGAGAGCGAGGCTGAAGATCGGAATACCTGAGGGAAAGGTAAATGACAAGGGAGATTGAACCAAAGTCACTAATGCCATCAATCTCTCAACCACATCACGAACTGCTTGACGTCGGAATTCTTCAAGAGAGTGGTGGCAAGTCAAGCGGATATATACAGGCTTCTATCGCTGGTGGCGCATATGGCACTCTGATCATTCAGCTAAAAGGCTTGCCCAGGGTTGTCCACTAGGAGATTGATCCCACCTAGCGTGTGAATGAAGGCTCGATGTAGAACAAGTGATTGGCTATGTTACTTATCTTATTTCCTCGAAGTAGTGTCACGTGATTAAAACGAAAGGTGCCGGTACCTATCGTATCAATATCAAGTCTAGTGATCGATCATTTTCTTTTCACAAACCAGTTTGACTTTAGTTGTTAATGTAATTAATTTATTTGCACATGTATGTGTCACAGACAATTTTGTCACTTCATGCCGTTACAGAAACGTTGTAAAAATAATATTATTACTAGATAGGCTGACGAATAGGCTACCGAGAAACGGGTATCGAAACTTCGTGCGTCCAGTAGCAAGATACCGACGATATTTCCAGCAAACTGGACCTGGATGAGACTGGCTTCAGACCGTTCGAAGTGGCACATGCATAGAGGCTATACCCAGCAGTGGATTCAATCTGGCTACTGATAATGATGTTAATGATGATAATGACAAAATGAGTTTGTAACTCTCGCCTCTATACAAGATTTACTTAGTTAGAGTGAGGAACTCCCAACGCTAATGCCGACTTAAAACTAGATTCAAAGTGAGTTCTGCCTGAATAAGCATGTTCAGTACTTAATCTAAATTGTTATATAAGCTTTAAATTTTACTATGATAAATTACTTTACTTTGTAACAATATTTTTTACGTTACTTCAAAGATTAAATATTACGGATGAAGTGATTTTGAAATGATATCGTCGATACTAATGGTATTCATATGAACTGAAGTAAACAACTGTGTTTGGATGAAAGCCAATTCGTAGTTTGTAAAGTATTTATCGTTTATTGTAGCTTTGTACTTTTCCGTACCCAAATGGAAGGTTTGCGAGCTGTTATCTCAACTTGTTACTTTTGAAAATACAGGAAACTCCATCGACTGTCGGTGATACAGAATATTATTGCTATTTGCTACCATTGCTAGTTTCGTGCGAAACGAAGTGATACCGCTATAGTAAGTGCCTGCGTAGACAAATGTCCATCTTGAGAACACTAGCGAAACACAGTCAACACAAAACGTTGTTAAACTCTTCCATAATAACGGTTTGTCGGAGAGCTCAAATATTAGCTTATGTTTTACTTGTGTTGATAGTTTGGGGATCGTAAGACGCCGTTTTCATACAAACATTGCGGAACCAATTTTAATACCTACTACAATTACAGGTCTGAGTGCCACTTAAACATTGTAATATTTTCCATCTATGTTTTTTTTCAGTTCCAGCATTTTATATGAATGTCGGTAAAAAACTGAGTAATAAGCTTCTAAACATCTTTTATTTATACTGCGAAGAGCAAACACTTGGCTACCTGTGTTAATGTTGCCTAATAGGTTATAATCCTTATGTTATCAAAAAAATAATAAATAGGAACATTCTAGGTAAGTTTGGTATGTGTGGTACGCATAATGGTACGCTTTTTAAAGTAAAAAGCAGACCCATTTGTTATAAAAAAAACCGGCATTTTTAATTACCGTCTACATTACAACGATTATCACAAATAGGCACAAATAAAATAACTATTTGTGATAACGTGGTTTGTGGGTAACAAACCGAAAAAAAAAACTGTCAACTGCAATTATTTTTGAGATAAATTTATGACAGTTTAGAGCTAGCCCTCGCCAAAAACCTTTCACCGGTTCGTTTGTCTAGTGGCCTGGACCTATCTCTTTCGAACTAAATGATAATCACCGTGAAATATCATAATACGGAGTCTGAACTAAAAACGCCAATCATCTGTTGAAAAGGCGTTACATACATCCACCTGTGTAGCAATTGCATTATTTGAAACTACTACTATTCAACTTACTGTAGACAATTTCATTTTAATGACGCGGGGTTTTTTTTTAAATAATAGGTTAGCTTGACCTCTAGGCTTGAGGCTGACCTGAGCAAGGAGACTAAGGAACTGAGGTCTACTTTACTGTTGTTGTATGTATTAGTCTATAGTTTGTATTATTTACTTATGTTACTAGTATGTGTTGTTATTTCTGTTTATAATTCTTCATATTGTTGTGCACTACTTCTGTTATATTTTTGCAAGGTTGCGCGGAAGAAATCGCTTTAAGCGATAAGGCCGCCCATTGTACTTAGACATAATTGTCACTAAATGTTTGTGTTGTTCTATAGTCATATTTCTGTGCACAATAAAGTGTTCATTCATTCTACAATAGAGCGAGCTTTCCAGAAGGCACTGGCTCTCCACCATCACCGACGGAACTGGTCGATAGCCAGGTGAACCTTTACAAGTTCTATCACCAGAGTTGTGATCAACCGTAACCGCCTCTGTGGTCTAGTGGCTCAACCCACCGATTTCAGATCCAGAGGTCCCGGGTTCGATTACAATATTGTGCTGGGTTTGGTTAATGATAGGCTTTGTTTATTCTAAAATTGTTGTGTTCCGGCATTTAGAGGTAAGTTAGCCAGTTCCTCAGTTTGTTGAGGATTCCGGGTGAAGTGCGCCTCCACCTTCGACCTTATCTTTACTTGTAGGTAACCAGGTGAGATGAAAGCCAAGCGCTTCCTCATCAAACAATAAAAAAAATCTGCATTTGAAATCATCAAGACTCTTAAACTCGGGAAAAACGGAAAAACTTCCAACGCCTTCAAAGGTATCGTGCGCACGGAGAAGTTTGAGATTTTACATAGTTATTATTTAATTCTACGAACGAAAGTAATACTAAGAAGGACTTTTCTTAAAAAAAAATACACACTATAATCTCATTTCATCGTTTTTTTCTCTTTTCAGAGCACCTAGATTAATTTGTACCAACTGACATGGTACATGAATACCGGTAACAAAAACAAACTGCGAAGTTCGTTATAACCCGAGTGTCTAGGAAAATGGGCCAGAATTGAAAACAAACACCCACCCAAATCTTTTAGCCCATTAATTCCATTTCGGCTACAAAGGGTTAAGGCGAAACTGACACAAACAAACTTGATGACTCCGTATTCATAAACCTGGCTTAGCCTTCATGAGTACACCTCGGAGAACTGCCACCTCTGTGATCTAGTGGTTCAACCACCGATTTCAAATCCAGAGGTCCCGGGTTCGATTCCCAGGGGGAGTACAATATTGTGATCGGTTTGGTTGGTGGTAGAACTTTGTTTAAGTCTGCCTGGCTAGCTACCACCGTCTTGCCTAATTCTGTCGCAATAATAACAATTCTAAAATTGATGTGTTCCGGCATTCAGAGGTAAGATAGCCAGTTTCTAAGTTTGTTGAGGATTCCGGGTGAAGTGCTCCTTCACCTTTGGCCTTATCTTAACTTGTTACCAGGTGAGATAAGGCCAAGCGCTTTCCCGTCAAACAATAAAACAAAACTGCATGCAACGTGCACACGGAGAAGTTTAAGATTTTGCATAGTTATTATTTAATTCTACGAGGAAGTCTTCATCTCACCTAGTGTCAAGATGAGAAGAAGAAGGTGGAAGCGCACTTCACCCGAAATCCTCAACTTAGGCTATCATACTGATAGTGTCATCTGACCCGGTGGAATAAGTAACGAAGACGATGATACAAACTCAGAGTTGTATTGCGCTACATTGAGTAATTTACTCTTAAAGCTTTGTTTTGTTAAGCTGAAAATTTTCAAGATAATATTAAAATGCAAGGTGGGCTGGGTACACAAAGAAACGAATTAAGAATTTTCAGATTGAACATATTGATTACTTATTTATTAATATTTGGCCTGGTATGTACTTAATGCTTTAGGTTGTGTAATAACTAGCTGTCATACATTACCGTCGCCCTTTATCTGAATAGGAATCTTGGTCATTTCAAATGTTATTGTTATTTTTTTTTCCAATGTTGCCTTGAAGAAATCGCTTTTAGCTATAAGGCCCGCCTATTGTATTTATACACTGTGTTACCTCATGTTTGTATTGCTCAATGTAATTTTTTTGTGCAATAAAGTGTTCATTCCTTCATTAATTGTTTTAGTTTTGATTATCATGTGTAATTATATTTTCTTTTTTTCATGTTTGATGTAATATTTTCCCTCATTTAGCTGATAAATGTTTTCTCATCTGTCAGCTTATGGTACCTACTCCAAGAAAAAAAAATTAGGTAGGTAAATTTAAAACCAATCCGCAGCCCTGTTTACAAATAACGAGGCAGGTGATTCCAAATACTAAGACGGATGTAGAAGGATAGTTTACTTTATTTATCTTTGGTTCGAAATCTTGAGGCAACGAGCCAAGAAATAAATTGTGACGTAGGTAGTGGCGAGGTTCGCGTGAGCTAAACCATAAACATAGGTACCATCGATTTGTGTTTGCTTGCAGATATTTGATAAATAATAAAATAAATATTACAGTAAGTACATAAATTTCACGTAACCTCATGCTAAGCAAAGCTAATACGGGAACTCGATTGCGGATAGAATATATACAATTTTGATTAAATACAGATTCAAAATGGTACTTATCAAACAATCAACTAGCCCGAGGATCTTGCCTTTGTGCCTCCGTGTTCTGGTCGCGATTCCGAACAGGATATTGAAAAACTGAATATTGAACTGAATTGAAGACAGATTAAACATTTATTTTCATTCCTCAATGACTTGCCCCAGGTTCCACCTTTGGCAAATATTATACTTATAAAATAATAGAACCCGCAACCTACGGCACAGAAGCTTTTTTTTTATTTTTATTGTACGACGGGGAAGCGCTTGGCCTTCATCTCACCTGGTAACAAGTTAAGATAAGGCCGAAGGTGGAAGCGCACTTCACCCTGAATCCTCAACAAACTGAGGCACTAGCTATCTTACCTCTAAATGGTGGTATCTAGCCAGGCGGACTTAAACAAAGTCCCACCACCAACCATACCAACCACAAATATTGTACCTACTCCCCATACGGATCGAACCCGGCACGTGATGAAATGAAGGAGGCTTTTAATGAAAGAAGGCTTATTTTTTTCGATGACTTTCACGAGCGATTTTGCAGAGTGCTGCATGATTTGAACTGATAAGAGACGGTGACGTATAAAAACCCATGTTTACTTTTGTATGACGGAGAAGCACTTAAAAAAAATATTACAGGACATTCGTTTCACACAGCGCCATCCAGACCCAAACTAAGCATAGCTTGTAACATAGGACTAAATTACGGATAGAATACTTATATACTTTTTTTTTTTGTTAATACATACATACTATATGATACAACACCCAAACACAGAACACTTGGTCTTCATCTCAACTGGTTTCAAGTTATCTTTCTTTTTGGTTGGTGGTAGAACTTTGTTTTAGTCCGCCTGGCTGCTACCACCATCTTACCAGTATGTCGTCATACAACAATTCTAATTTGTTGTGTTCCGGCATTTTCAACTAAAATAACCAGTATCATAGTCTGTTGAAGATTTAGGGTGTTGTGCAGATCCACTTTCGGCATTATCAGAACCATATAAACCAGATGAGATAAAGACCAAGTGCTTCCTCGTACTCCAAGCCTTGAGAATTAGCCAGGCTGAAGTGGCAATGCGCCGGTCATATTGGCCGAAGAGCCTACAATCGCCGAAGCAAGGGTGTTCTGGAATGGAGACCGTGGCTCGGCAATCGAGGGTGCTGAACGACCACCGACACGATGGTGCAATGAACTGCGGAAGGTAGCTGGCTCAAACTGGATGGGGAAAGCTGAAAACAGGGCTCAGTAGCAAAACTGGGTAAAACCTATAGATGTTATAGTTTATGATGATGAATAGACCACCTATCGCGTGAACTATGGATAAGACATTTATAGCGGTGCTCCCTCTGAGGTGTACCAAGGGTCAGAACAAGTGCCCATATTCCACTCGCTGAGTCTTTATCGATGACCCAGGTGAACTTGTCAGGTGGACCACTGGGTTGGGTGTTAAAAGTCATGATAGTTTCATGACTGACATGAAGATGGCTTGTAAACTTGATAGAAGACAACTTTGTAGTACCTATTCCGATAATGTTGAGTCACGTTCCGATGATAAACCGTATAAAGTTAGAACCTGGCAAAGGCCTAATTATATATGGCTTGGGTGGTGAGGTTGGTATTGATAATTTGGTACTCATCTTATCTATATTGTTTATAGCCTAGCGTTTGACCACCGCTTGAAAAACACAAAGACGTGGCAGGCGAGAAAGGAAAAAAGACACTATGATCTTGAAAATTCCAAGATGCAAAGTATTAATGATATAGGTAGAGGCGATTATGTGTTCGTCGCAATAGAACATCTACAACTCTGAAAATATCTCTGATTCTATTTAATCTGTCAAGGTTTTATCATCTAAGCACCTGTTGTACCCCATAATTATGATATAAACTAAACACCCTTGAAACTAAGCTCATTCTGAAGGCGCTTCCAGGAAACTTGATCCGAAGTGTGAGTCAGATTATTTTAATTTGGTATATTCCTCGTTAGATTGCCAAGGCATTGCGAAAGTGTTTTACGGTTTTATCGGTACATTTTATGTGAGTTGAGTCTGTCCGGCGTAGTCGCTTGCGGCCAGGCGTTATATGAAACGCCGTTTCTTGCATGGCGATGTTCACATAAAATGTAACATTTCCAGTGTCACTTTGTACCGAGCTTAAAACTTGTACACGATTTCTATAGGTGACGAGAAGGCCGTTTTGTTCACAAGAAGAAGACTGAGAAACTATAAAACTAACAAATGAGAGAATAATGATAATGAACAATTGAATGAAAACACTTATGCCTATGGGCGGTCTAATCTTAGAAGCGATCTCTTCCTTATAGAGAGATAGTTATTCTTGTGTGTTTTACCAAATTTTCTATTTTGATCACCGAAAGTTTGGCAGAACTTATGTTTGAATGGTGAGACGGGCAAACTAACAAGGTTCTTAAAACTGTACACTGCTAATTATTACTTTGACATTACAACTATTTCGTTGGTATGCGAGGTCTCATCAGCAGCTTAAATAAACAAGAAATAAAATAATTACATTTATGTAAAACTCTTCGTTTTTTTTTCGAACGAATGTAGCTGAACGATTTATAGCAAAATATTTTTCTTACTTCGTGCGTATTCACACATCATCTTCCTGTTCGTTATCTTCGATAGTATATGAGCAGATATCGCTTAAAAATATCCTATAACGTACCAACCCGTCAACTCCATAAACATCATACCTACAATTCTTGCCTACAAGTTCAACGTCACATTCTAGGCAAGACATAAATACGGTGTAAATGGAGCTTTGGCCTGCGCACGCGCACTCGCCGGAAACCGCGGGTTCGCAGAAATCCAACGTAAATATGACCGCACCAAACTCACCAACTCCTCAATCACTGCTCACTGGTGAAATGCAGACCGCGAACATTCCACGCGCGGTACCGTACGATATTGGCAGGTTTTCGAACGTGGCGAAGAATTTCCTTTGTCCCGTTAATTTTGGCATTGCATCATGGCAATTTCGTGGATGTAGGTCATTCACAGTATGAGAAAGTACTCACAAAGTCTGAAGATCGGTTGCGGTGCCTATCTATTCCATAAAAGGTTTGTGAAGGCGGATTCAGTTAGTATTTGTTGAGAGGCGTGTAGATATATGACTTCTGTCACTTCCTTTGTGTGATTTACTAGAATCCTAGTGCAAAAATGTTAAGCTCTATAAGCTTGAAATGGCATGTTGGCCATATAGGTTTCACTAAAGCCGAAGTTTCCCAACACTAATCTCGTCCTAATTCTTCCTGTCTGTCTACGGCTTGGCAGGTATGTTTTAACTATATGAAAACAAACAATTTGACTATCCAGAAGAGTCACAATCAGAACTACTTTTTTTGTTTTTTATTGTACGATGAAGAAGTGCTTGGCCTTCATGATTTGGATTTGAAGATATGCTCTGATGATAAAGAAGAGCACTTCACCCGGATTCAGCAACCGCCTGAGGAACTGGCTTTACTTTGAATGCTCTAAAAGTCGCAAAGAGATTGATAACGAACTACCACCGATTCAGATCTCACAAGCAAATAGGAAAATAAATAAAGCAATCGCATTGGTCCGTCAAATGAAACTATTAAAGCGCCGCTCTGATGATGCAACCAAAATATACCAGTGACCGAGCCGACTACATATGGGTCTAACTGGGTCAGAAAAAACCTCCGAAAACTGGAAGTAGATTTAACGGTCCCCGTGTGTAAACATTCCCAAGCGTTCCAATTACACCGCCTACGGATAAAAAGTTATGCCGTGTGTGATAAGGTGCGGCTTGCTGTTCATTCAGTGAGCAAGTTGAATGAGACATGATCGGGGAGCTTTTTTACTAACTGATCCAGGTTTAAAATGTCGGGTCACAATTGTATTTAGAGCATAGGTTTTCTGAAGCAGTTCGAAATATTAAGCAAGTAGGTATCTTTTTCTATATGTGATGGATAAGCTTTTTAATCGACTTTTTAAAAAAAAGGAGGAGGTTCTTAATTTGTCGGAATCTTTTTTTTTTCGAGAATTTATTTTTTGTTTGAAAGGGTTATACTTCACAGGTAGTCCCATTGTCTTCAGGTCAGGATCTGATTTGTCAGCGATCCTGGAGAAACCGAGGGAACTCATCAAATATTATATGCACACTTGAAGTGGTTTGGGTATTCCTAGTGTCAGTATACTTCCCAGGTGATCCCATCAGTTCAGGATCTGATCATGGGATTCTGGAAAAGTTGAGGGAACTCTTCAAATATTATAGACACACTATAATATTTGAAGCGATTGGTGTATTACCTCAAAAGTAAAGAAAACACGGACGGAAAAAAGTAAGAAAATATACGGCATCCAGGTAAACTAAATTGTATCATATTCTTCATTGAAGTCGATTTTCATTTTAGTTTTTAAAACGTAATAATTATTCCGCTATCATAGCGATGCGATTTAGATTTGTGGTAATGATTGGATGCCTGTTATTGTAATGGAAAGGAAAAGGTAGGACTTTCTCCCACAAATTTCTACAATGAGATTGTAAAACTATTATTTAGCTCGGAGCTCTTGGGACACGTCCCTTACGACATATGAGCCAAGTGACATTCTGTTTGTTCCGGTCACTAAAATGTTTGGGTAAACCTAAACTAAGATGTTAATCCGACCAGAGTTTTATCTTTATTGACCCTTGCGACCCTACACGTGGTTAAAACGAGTGCACACAGGTCAATGGGCATAGGTTCTATCCCAGATGAACATTGTAGCGTGTGTATTGACAAGTTTTGTAGCTCATACATTTTTAATCAATTACATACATTATGCTGTCGCTTGTGGCATCTTTCCAATCATTACGCGCTTGAATTTGCCAGAAGAACAGCTTCTTTCTGTCCCGCCTACAACTATAGGTTGTGGGTTCGATTCCCACCCAGGACAAACTTTTGTGTGATAAATATAGATGTTTGTTCTGTGTTTGGGTTTTGTATCATATGGTACGTATGTATTTACAAAGTATTTAAGTATTCTATCCGTAATCTAGTTCCCATATTACAAGCTATGCTTAGTTTGGGGCTAGATGGCGCTGTGTGAAATAAATATCCTGTAATATTATTATACATATTATACTAAGCGCGGTGATTATGACAAAGGAACTTATTATTCTCGTGATATGATGTGATAAAATAATTGTATTTTAAATTATGTTTCATTTAAATTATATATTCGTTTATTATTATTAACTAGTTTATGCATGTATAAGAATGATTTAAACTTGTTGCCTTAACAAAAAAAAAGAATGTTATGTATTACTTACATTATTTTTACGTATAAATTGTATTTCTATTCTTTATTTAAGTATTCTATTTCGTATAGTTTTATTTTATTTTATTGTTTTATACTTATCGCTATCCTATAAAGCTTTACTCATTTCTCTCAATGCCACGGTTTCCTGGAAGAGATCGCTTTCAGCGATAAGGCCGCCCATTGTGTCACCAATAGTTTTCATTTAGCTTAGTTATTAGTTACTTATTATTATTATTACGTGATACCTATATTTTATGTACTTACTTAATTGTAGATGACCTTTACGAGACGTAATATTAACAAATTACAGAGCGAATAAGGCTCTTAAAGCAAATCGTTTTCCCCGGAACAGGACAAGAGAACTTAGTCAAAAGGTTCGTGCGTCGACGCCGACAAAGAAACAGGCTGCAGCGATTTGTCAGTACCTACACAATCACAGGCTCTGTCACGCATACTGATGTGACGAAGAAAGCCGTCTGGAACACGGGTCTGTGACATGGCTGGCTGTGACATTGATATAGGACTGCTAAGATGTGCGTACTCTGTGACGATTGCGTAACTTTAACAAGTTGACGATGTTTTCAAACGATACCTGACAACCAGTAGTTTGTTTGTTGTAGCTTGTGTCCTATTCAATAGACCAGCCATTTTATGTTACCTGCAGGTTATTATATGATGGCTATGACCAATCTTGTTCTCTCTAATGCAATCTTCTTGCTTTTGGACCGCATCTGTGGTACAGTGGTATCAGATCCAAAGGTAATAAAAAAAATAATAATAATAAAGGCAACTGATGTGAGAAATTGTCTCAAGTCTCTTGACGCAAACAAAAGCAAATAATGATGATGAATAATAATAATTACTATAACAGCATTGCACCATTTTTTAACAAGAACTGCGCAAAGCCTCTTTTTAAGCCACTCGTACTTATTTTTTATAAATCTCTCGAAGGCTCATTTCCGAACAACAATGCTTATTGTTGTTATTATAAGGATAGCTCAAGAAGCTAAGAATTGCGCTTACACCTTCGGTCTTATCATTCTTGACACCAGGTAAATGTCAAGCGCTTCACCATCGTAGAATATTAGCCTTTTTAATGGCTTCGTCTATAGTTAGGATCTTATCGTGGTTCAAGTGTAATCAATTTTGGGATATCATCGCTTATCTGGTACGTCAAGTCGAAAGAAAGCAGCCGCCTCAAATACACTTTCTAGATTCTTTCTGAACGATTTTACTTTTCCCTCTATCGCTCAAATCGTTGCCTGCATATTCTGTTTTTCGATAATTTTATCTCTGTCAATTTTTCTCGTAAACCATATTAGTGAAAGTGAAATGTTTACGAGCTATTACACTATAGAAGCAAGAATTTAGATTTATTTAGGGAGAGCTGATAAGTGCAGCAATAAAGTTGATGAAGGGCTAATAAATAAAACGTGTGTGTTTCGGTTGAACTTTCTTAGTAATTTGAATTTGTTTTAATGAATGGACAGTAATTATTCAGTGCATTTATCATGTTGGTATTAAAGAGAAATTCCCGATTCGTTTCAAGAAAGTGGTTTTTTCTTGTGTTTTATACTAATTATTATTAAGCCGACTGCTGGACAAAATCCTGAGGTAAAATCATTTCATTCAAAAATATGTAGATGTCATTGTCTACCTTCGTATGAACTTGTATGTATGTAATGACAAAAAAAAGTTATAATTGTTCCATCCCCGTAATCTAGTTCCCAAATTACAAACAATGCTTAGTTTGGGGCTTAATTTCGATGTGTGAAATTTTGTTAACGTTAAACGAACCTCAAAAAGTCACAGAAATAAAAGAGCCTAACCCATTCTCGTTTATCAACAGGTATGATACCCTTGTTAGATTATTATAAACGAAGCAGATGAACAACAGTTCAATCTAACTGGGAAAATAAAAACACACCGAGACTTTTCTGACCAGGAATTCGCTTTGCTTCCTTTAGTTTCCCACATAATGGAGGCGCGAAGCCATGAGTCACCATGGAGGTCAAGAGCACGCTTCGCCGTCAGACTACC
Source organism: Venusia cambrica (assembly GCA_951394065.1). Lineage (NCBI taxonomy): Eukaryota > Metazoa > Arthropoda > Insecta > Lepidoptera > Geometridae > Venusia > Venusia cambrica. The sequence continues at coordinate 2,398,195 of OX596056.1, forward strand.
TGATGAGTTTGGCGTATGCCGCAAATCAACGCCAGCCGTGATGCGTAGGTATAGGTACGAATGCAAATTCGTGATTTATCGTGCGAGTACGGCTTATTGCAACGGTAAGAATAGAACTGTCCGGTCAAAAACAGCTGGCTTATTATAAAATCTGTTTCATTTAGGTTTCCAACGGAAACAGAGTTAGGTAATAATTAGCTTAACTTGTAACCAGGTAAGATGAAGGCCAAGCGCTTCCGTAAAATCGTAATTCCATATGATTTCATTTACCGAGCGAGCGAAACGAGCGAAGCGTCTCAATTTCGAGATTGGCCAAAAATGCTTTTGTCCGCTGTCTGCCGGCTGTCGGTCGGTTGGTTCTCGCCTACAGGTCGCATTTTTCAACCGATTTTGATGAAAATTGGCACACATGTTCCTTGAATTATTTAAATTTTTTAGTCGATCACAATTTTTGATCGGAGGGAAAATAAGGGGAAAAGGAGGGAAGTTTGCTGTAGCGTTATTTACCAACAGATTTCAATTAAATTTGAAAGACACACTAAGGATTTCATTCAACACAAGATAATGTGAAAAAAAAAACAAAAAGTGGAAGTGGAGGGGGAGAAGTTTTTGTTTTTTTTTCCGGAAAATGTATACCTACGTTTACTAATCAGACAATGCAGTCCTCTCTGCCTTTGGAAGAAAAATCCGTAGACACACAGGTTCAATCTTCAATCTTCTCAGACCAAGGAAAAGCGAGTAATCGCTAAAACTTATTTGCTCAAAAGTCTAAAAGGAAGAGTAAAAGAGGAAAGCATCGGTTATTGCATAAGGGCTCGCGAGGTCTTCTGTTCTTACAGAACCACTAGTTTATATGAAATTTAATCTACCTAACATCCTACTGAAAAATGGCTTCACTATAAGCTTGAACAAGAATATCCCTCTCGAGTCAAGACTGGAACCGCCCACGGCTGAAACTAATGATCCCAAACCACGGCCGTAACGCATTCGTGTAACCTTGTCGAAAACGTTTGCAATATCAATGTCAATTCGGATATAAGTTATACTAGAAAAATTATGTAAAAGGTTAATGGCTGCCAGCACCTTGGAAGAATGCCGGATCCCGATCGCTGCGGTCACGTAGACAATGTCAACAAAATCAATAATCGTTTATTCAATAAGACCTTTTGGTAACTTCTCAACAGGCCCACCGCCTGTTGGGAATCGCTACCATCAGCACGCAAGAAGAACGGCAAAAGTCTCGGGCCAGTTTCACAAATAAATAAAAAAGAAAAGGTAACAGAGTCATGATGCTTTTCCCCTTCGAAGATTCAGCTACTCAGAGCGTGGATCAAATGAGGCGCTCCGTATCAGAAGGTCTATCAAGGAAAATGACGTAGTTTGCAGAACGTCGGCATATTAAAACGTCTATATGGTGGCAATGTCTTGACCGGCAAAATGACTTACTAGTAAAACGTCCAAAATGTAAAATTGACACGATTATGAAGTACAGGTATCAACATTGTATTTGCTCTTTTCCGAAAAGTACTTAGTATGGGGCGGAAATAATATTTTACACGTATGAGGTTTTAAGTACTACTTGAGATTAATACTCCTTTGTGATACTGGCTGGCCACTTCAAATTTTACAGTATGAACGAAATATTGACATATTCATGACAACTGCGTCAACAGTTTAATTATTTGAGATTTCTTCTACGGGACGCTTGTGTTTTGAATAATGGTTTGAAAAAATCCTAAGAATGGAAGAAATTGATAATCCATTTATTTTCATAACAAGTCAAAAAGGAAAATTAGTACTTTTGCACGATGGATACCGATACAACCACAATGTTAATAATAAAAGCGGAACAAGCCTGTGGAGATGTGCTAAACGGGATGAGTGTAGTGTTTCGGTTACATTAAATGCTAATAAAACTGAAATTATTAGAGGGGGTATAGGACATTCGTGTAAAAAAAACCCAGATAAAAATGAAAATGACCGTATAATGGACATATGTAAAAAGGAAGGGTGCGAGAAGTTTACTCCAATTCCAAAAATTCTTGAAAAAAAATTTCGTGATTCAAATCAAAGTTTCATACCGAGTTTCGAGTCAAAAAAAGATACTTTATATAGAACAAGGAGGAATTTCTTGAAAGTACAAAAGACAGAGTTTTCATGCGTCAATGAAGTTGAGATTCCAGTATTGCTGGCCAAAGATTTTCTAGTTTGTGTTGATGGCACAGAGAACGACAAAATAGTTCTGTTTTCCACTAAACTCTGCCAAGAATTTATGAAAAAACTGCCGGATAAGGCTGCATTCTTTTTCGGAGATGGAACTTTTAAGGTGCCTATACCGTTTTCACAGCTGTATTCAATGCACGTTGACATAGAGAGTTGCTCGGAAACAACCAATGTGGTACCCATTTTGTATGCGTTGTTACCCGATAAAAAACAATCGACATATGAGAGACTTTTTGCTCTCGTTAAACATCGTTTTGGACTTGACATAAAATATTTTAAGTGTGACTATGAGGCTGCACAGATTAACGCATTCCGTTTAACATTTCCCGAAGGAAAATTTAGTGGTTGCTATTATCACTTCAATAACGCCGTATGGCGAAAGTCACGAAAATTAAAAGTTTCTGACTTCAATAGTGGAAGGACAATTACAAGGATGTTAGCTAATTTACCGTTGTTGCCAGCCGCAATGATTAGTGAAGTATGGTCCCAAATCCATGATGATGCTGAACGCATGGAGAATGATAATGTTTTGCAATTTATCAATTAATTTCACAAACAATGGATTAAAGATATGAGACCGGATGATATTAGTTGTTTTGGGCAAAGACATCGTACTAATAATGCTTTGGAAGGATGGAACAGAAGGTTCAATGCCAGAGTAGGTCGAAAAAGGGCATTACCGTTATTTATTCACGCATTGCGAAAAGAAGCAAAATGGCAGGACCTTAAAATTACACGCGCTTTATTTGATGGGCAAAGACGTAAAAAAAATGATATTATTTTTGATAAAAAATACAAGAGAGAAACCGATAAACTAAATAACCAGGAGATAACATCATACGTATTTTTACAGCGACTCTCTCATATAAAACTGATTATTTTTGGAGATTAATTTTGTTAATAAATATTTAAAATTATTTTCTGTTTTTGTTCTTGAGTATACCTAACGTTTTATATCGTCGACAATTTTACATTTTGGACGTTTTACTAGTAAGTCGTTTTGCCGCTCAAGACATTGCCACCATATAGACGTTTTAATATGCCGACGTTCTGCAAACTACGTCATTTTCCTTGATAGACCTTCTGATACGGAGCGAAATGAGGTGATCCTACTAGGCACGTCCAAACTAACGTTCGATACAGGATTGCAAATAAATCGTTGTACAAAAATTTTCAAAGTTTACATATATAATCACAGTTACGCAAATATAATCATAGTTATACAAATATTATCCTAGTGTAGTGTGATTATGATCACAGTGAACCGATAGATGTGATCGAAAATAGTTACTCCATCCGCTTCTTCAGGGCCTGCTGCTTGCTGCCTGGCGTTGTTCCTGGTTTCCCTACCTCTTCAGTGGGATCAGATTCCAATAAAAACCACACCTCACGTTAATATACGTTTAATGTAGTACAATGGTTGTTGCGTTTGATTTTCAAATTAAACAAAATTAGGCTTCGGACGTCTATCCGAGCTCTGCGTTTTCGTCAGCGCGATCTAGCGGTGGTCGTTTTTGCCGGCGACATCTAGTTATAGTTTTGGAACTAATCACCGTTCGACAAAAATAAAGATGACTCAATGGCTGCTGGTTGTTGATACAAACATTCACAGTGTTTTTTTCATAGAAAGCGGACGCTCAACCAACGGATTATCGAACTCAAGAAAACGCAGCTACTATTATGTGTTAAGATAATTTGTAAAGAGATAGTGAGCTCGACTTACCATGTAAAATAGATACTTATGTCATACGAAATCCGGGGGTGGACTTAAAAAACCACTAGAGGACTTGTCCATTCTCATTTCTCACGACACTCAAGTGGCCGGTATCAGTAGTCCGTGTCCAACGTCGCCCACGCTACCACTTTCATTTCGGACCCGCGATCACACGTGACCGCCGGACTAGACAGGCTTCATTCTTTACTTACTGTTGAAATAACGAGTACCAAAGCCAGTGCTATTATCTGCAGAAGACGAGTAAAGTGCTCTGCAAAAGATTCATAATGATCATTTCAACATTTTAACCGCCTCTGTGATCTCGTGGTTCGCCCACCGGTGTCAGATCAAGAGGTCCCGGGTCGAACCCGGGATAATATATTGTGCTTGGTTTGGTTGGTGGTAGGACTTTGTTAAAGTCCGCCTGGCTATCTACCACCATCTTACCTTATAGTTCTGTCGCCATGACAACAATTCTTAAATTGTTGTGTTCCGGCATTTAGATGAAAATGTTTAGTTATTCTCAGTTTGTTGAGGGTTCCGGGTAAAGCGCTTTCACCTTCACCCTTATCATAACTTAAAAATCAGGTGAGACGAAGGCCAAGGAACTCCCCGTCGAACAATATTTATTTATTTTTTAAAAATAAAAAATCCTTGAACAGTATTTTTTTATACGACTTTGAGACGAGAACAAGCAAGCAGTCCACTCTTGCCTTTAACAAAGCCTTACTACGTAGATAATATTCACAAAGAACATGATCTACGCGGCACTGCATTGCGTCCGTCATTTTGAGGCATAAAGTTGTTGAGCCCCGTGTGCTCGTAATTTCCCCAGCAATCAGCTCTTCAAACCAAAAAAAAAAAGAGGAGGTGACGCCTGGACCAATTTGATTTTTTTTTTGTTTGAAAGGGTGGTCCCTTCACAGGTTGCCAGGTGCCATTGTCATCAGGTCCGGATCTGATGATGGGATCCTGGAGAAATCGAGGGAAATCTTCAAATATTATAGGCACACATGAAGCGATTTGGGTGTTTTACCTCAAAAGTATCGAAAAAAATGAACCCCATATAGGATCACGCGTCTGTCTGTCCGTCCATCTGTCTACAAAATAATTGGAAAAAACACATCATCCAGGTAAACTAAATTATATCATGGTCTTCATTGAAGTCGGTTTTCTTTTTAGTTTGTAAAACGTAATTATATTTCTTCTGCTATTATTTCAGAGTCTGTTAATTATGAAGGCTTCCTCTTAGTAAGATACGTTTATGTTATTATGCTCCTAGCAATGCTATTCAGCGTGGCAATGCATTAGTCAGTGTCTTGGGCAGATCTTCGTATGGTACTGAAACAGTTGACTTACCTGTAGACCGTTTGTAACGGTTCTTAGGTAACTTCCCTGGTACATTATTAGTTCAATTGTAGATATTGTTTGAATTTTTTTTTTTTTGGAATTTGAAATTTGAACTCTTTGTTTAATGATAAGAGTAATTTAATAATGCCTTTCTTTTTCATTTAAAAAAATACATTTATTCAATAAATTAAACTAACTAAGTACAAAGGAATCAGTCAGATTACCTAAGGACCGTTACAAACGGCCTATAGGTAACTCAACTGTTCCAGACCAGTACCAGACGGAAGCGTGCCCAAGACACTGGCTGCATTGCCACGCTGAATAGCTATGCTAATTCGCTGGCCTAAATAAGAGCCAGCCCTTGGGTCACGTGTCGCCTCAATCAAAAGCCCCGCAATATTTTTGAAAACCCGGAGGGCACCGGCTCCCCACGGATATATGCCTTTCTTGTATTCTTTTTAAATTTATATATTTTTCTTGTTTGTACTTGTTTATTTGTTAGTTTTATTCTTATATTCGCAAATGCTGCTATTTTTTTTTGGATCACGTTGTGTACACATGTTTTGGAACACGATCTAGCTAGTAGTTTTATCATCTATCGATTTATTTTATGTACCAAATAAATCAAATAAAATTTGCAATAAAATAAATTTTGATGTCGTTATCATAAAACTATACCTGTACCGACTCTTAAAAATCTGGGAATCGTAGTTTTAATTCTTGCCCAGGCAAGCCTCGGAGGTCAGAACAAACCTGTAAATAAAAAAACTTTCTTCATCCTTATGCTTACATAACGTACCTACATAAATCTTCGTATACAATATATGTAGGTACCAAAGCAATAATAAATCCGCAATCTAGCTACACAGTCTATCATTAGGTAAAATGGTTTAACATAACCATTTAGCAAGGTCGATACCAATGCAATAATCTACATAAGTAATTACACAGTGCTTAGATTAAAAATCTAAGATTAATGATGAGTGTTGATTAATGACAGTTTGGTCGCTATTCATGAGTTTCTCATAGATTAGGTACCTTGTGTAGAAAGGGAAACGATGTCATAATGTTACAAACAAACAAACATTACAGCCATGACAGTTGAATACTCTTTATCTATGCGAGAACATCTGTTATACGCTACTAGTCTATACATAGCTGTACATATATGTATATCTATCTCCTTTACAAATATATTAAATTGAAGTGTCTGTTTGTAATGTCATAATAACAGCTCTTTACTCAATGTATATGAAAGTATTATGGTACGCTCGCTACTTTAAACAAAAAAATATATACTTTTTGTCTGTCTGTCTGTTTGTTCCAGCTACTTTCCGAAACGGCTAAGCTGATTTCGACAGGACTTTCATTTGCAGATGATGATGTTATATGGAGTAACACAAGCTTTAATCTAGGAAAAAGGATAAAGGTTTCGAGCAAAAAAACGTAAGCCCATGAAATCCAACATTACCTAAGGCTATCGAAATAATAACGATTATAAATTTTTGTTTTCCGCATTTAGAGGTAAGATAGCCAGTTCCTCAGACTGTTGAGGATTCCAGGTGAAGTGCGGTTCCACCTTCGGCCTTGTCATAATTGTAAACCAGGTAGATGAAAACCAAGCGCTTCCCCGTCATACAAAAAATTAAGAAAACAAAACTTACATTTTAGAGAGTGTTTCTTTCGTATTATAGGAGTGCGATAAAAAAATGTTTTTCAGAAATTCCCTCGGCCGAAAATCCGGCCGAGGAAAGATGCGAGGATCCGGCCGAAAGTCCGGGCGTTTGCTAGTAACGAAATAAATGACGATTATGTTGCGACACGTTGTGTGTAGAATGGGCGATGGTATCAGTGTTTTGCGGTGCTAAGGAAAGTGAAATTTTATTGGGATATATGAGAAGTGACCTGCGTTGTGTGCTTCCCAATAGATCCCCAACACGTAGCCTAGCGGATGAGATTTATAGGATTAACTCTGTTCACTTTATCTCGTGAGAAAATCCACATTAACTCTCGTAAAAAGACCTAATATTTTTTCATTTATACATTATAGCACTCACAATTGTATAAGCATACAAGCATACAATTATAAAAGTATGGTACAGGCGAGCTAAACCCTTAAAAGAGTTTTCTTCTTTTTTACTCTGTTGGTAAAACAATTGCCTGACGGCTGTTTCCTAATACTCTTGGTAACGATATTTGTTACAAAATAATTAAGAATTTTAATGTTTTAACATGATAATAGAAAGTGCGTCTGTTTAATAACTGCGGAAATTGACCGAAATATTACATGAATACTGGTAAGGAATGGAATCGCTGCCATCGTCTGTTTTTCCGCACCGATACAATCTTGGAGTCTTTAAGTCCAGAGTGAATCGATCGGTTCTAGTCGCTTGTCTATGTCGTATGCCACATCTTTACCTACTTGTTTTCCAAGTGAGTTGGTGGTTCATTAGCCAAACGTGTGGCTATCATCAATAAAAACACTGCTTGGTTTGTTAGAATAATGATAACTAAAATAAGATTAATAGATATAAAATTCTTTATTGTTCACCACATTAGAACACAAAGAACAAACAAAAAAAAACAATCAAAATCGAGTAACAATGGGCGGTCTTATCGCTAAAAAAAGCTTTATCTACCAGTCAATTCTTGGATGGAATGGACTGTTAGAAATAGGATTACTTCATCCTCAATGGTGTTAACAATTCTAGAAATAAAGGTTTTTTAAACTTTATTTCTAGAATTTTTCTAGACTTTAATTAGATCATAGTCTGACAGTTGAGTTACCTTTAGGCTATTTGTAACGGTCCTTATAGTTAATCCGACTGCTTCCTTTGTACATAGTTAATTTAATTCTTCATTTTATTTTAAAGATTATGAAAAAATAGAATGGTATATTAGCAATCTTAAGCGCCAACTTTATCATCTGCAATCGATGATGATCATGATCACATAGAACGCTGTTTCACTAGCACTACTGGGAAGTACTCAGGTGTTTTGAACTCGTTAAAGTTTGAATGGTTTTTTTACGGCGCAGGCGCAGGCTACAAACCTGTTGCGGCCCACACGCGTTCCTCTATACTCCAGGAAGATTGATGGAAACAAAGGGCTTAGCCTGATGGAACCACAGAAACAAATGATTTTTAGGCTACGAGGTCATGTCATAAATAATACCTGAGTGGATGTTTAACCTTGGGATGGTAGAGCCATTCATAATATATTTTTTTACGCTAGCGAATATACTTACTAAGATTATTTTTTTGTACGACGGGTAAGCGCTTGGCAGGCCGAAGGTGGAGGCGCACAATACCCGGAATCCTCAACAAACTTTGCTTTGATTTGACTTTGACTTTGACAGAATTAGGTAAGATGGTGGTAGCTAGCCAGGCCAACTTAAACAAAGTCTAACCACCAACCAAACCAAGCACAATATTGTACTCCACTTGGAGATCGCACCAGGGACCTCTGGATCTGAAATCGGTGGGTTGAACCACTAGACCAAAGAGGCGGTTAACATTGAAAGTGTCATGGTTATGAACACTATAACTTATGTTACAGCGATATTTACCATGATATGTTGGTGAATTAGGTATCCAATATTTCGGTGCCGGGTAGACCGTTAAGGCAAAGTCAATTATCGTAAATTCAGTGAGATCTTTAGGATCATTTTGAAATGACAAATCTACCGCCTGTTCGGAATCGCGACCAGCCTACGAGAATGGCAAGAACCTCGGGCTAGTTACTTTTTTCATATCCGTTCACTGTCCTTAATTTAGTAGAGTTCCCCTTGGCATACACTATACACGCCAAATCTCAGTTCAACAAACAAACAAGCAAATAAATAAAGAGAATGAATGAATACAATACATATTGGAAGATTTAAGAAGCTGCTGCAATGCACGAGTGATGCTCAGATGTCGTGGGTGTGTTGCTTTTTGCCACCATCATCATCATCACGTAAAGCTAGTCTCATCCCACTGCTGGTTCTCTCTTCGCTTGCTCCAACCTACTCGATCCTGCGCCAGGCTAACCCATAAACGACCTACTATTTATAACATTACAGTACATTTACCAGTGACTCTGTCGTGGACCCATCTTGCTGGCGGATGACCTACACTTCTTTTGCCTTCCTGAGGCCACCATTCGGCAAGTACTCTGCTCCACCTGCTTTCACTCCGACTGGCCACGTGACCTGTCCAACTCCATTTGAGCCCCAATATTCCCTTACTTAAGTCCTGCATCTCAATGCACTTGCGAATTTCTGTATTGAGGACTCGGTCGAGAAGCGTTGCCGGGCATGGCGCATTTTTTATTTCATGAGTTTCTTGAATGAATTCATGAATTTATGTGTCTTAATATAAATCCGTGTTCCAAGAACCGAATTCCACCAGAGATGACCTGTGGACCAATATTTCTTTATTATACACTTTATTTATTATACAATTAAACTATGTACAAAGGAATCAGTCGGATTACCTAAGGGCCGTTACAAACAGCCTATAGGTAACTCAACTGTTCCAGACCAGTACCCTAACATCAACCAAACTTGTACAATCCACTCCATCCTCAGGCTGTCTGGAAGAATTGTACAGTTTACTTTTATTTATGTGTGACGATTGTCCAACATTATTTTAGTTTACAATTATTCCCACTCAGCCCATGGATGTCGTAAAAGCTGACTAAGGGCCACCAGAAGAAAGGCTTTAGCAGCTTCTGTGTATTATCTACACCCTCTAGCTTTGCAGCAGTATTTTTTTATTTATTTCATTTCATACCAAAGATGTTCTCAACTTTGTCTATGCTTAGAACATCTTTGATATGAAATGAATCAACGAATGATATTTATTAAAGTACTTTAGTTACTATCCAATATAGCCAGTTCTAGATGGGCTAAGTTTGCAAACAGATAAGGACGGCCAATATTTTGGTTTGCATGTAGGACGAAGATTATACTGATAAAACTTTGCTGATAATAGGTTTTTAGGTGCTTTCGTTTTCAAAGGCTCGAAACGGCTTTAAATCACAAATCACAATTTCATTGATTTTCAACACATTTTTTTTTTGTGCGACGGGGAAGCTTGGCCTTCATCTCAACTGGTAGCAAGTTGAGATAAGGCCGAAGGTGGAGGCGCACTTCACCCGGAATCCTCAACAAACTGAGGAACATATATATACAGAGGAATATTATGATATTGTTTCTTTTAAAAGTTCACTAAAATGGCTGGAACTATATTCCTTTATCTGTACTTCGGGAGTGTGAGGTTTTATAGAATGTATAAATATGTACCAGCACTAGTTCTTTGAATAAATATTTTTTTATCTTTAACTTTATCTTCGAGGCTTATTGATCTTGTATGTGATGTATGTTTGTAATTATGATGCACTAAGCCAAGAATAACATAGGGCTATTATTATTTTCTAAATAAAATCTTTTAGATATTCAGTAACGGGTTTGGAGTTCAAGTTTATAATCATAGAATTCAAAGGACAAGTGTACATAAATATAAAGTTTTTTTGTTATATTATAAGAATTTTAATCAATAAAATGTACAATTAAACTAACTAAGTATAAACAAAAGTCAGATTACCTAAAGTTATTATAATTTACAGACATTCAAAATAATATGTACAATTAAACAAACTATGTACAAAGGAAGTCACATTGACTTTTACAAGTTATTCTGTGCTATAGGTAGCTCAACTGTAACAAACCAGACGAAAGCGTGCCCAAGACACTGGCTGCATTGCATTTACCATAAATATAATGAAATCTCCACGCTATATAGGTGGAGACGGCCCTAAATATTATGACTGCAGGTTTCTGTTTACCACTTTCGTTTACACTATAATCAGAGAAACTTGAGTGCAATAAAAACAGAAGCAATAAAGGTTTAAGGTACCTCTGGGCTATGTACGCGCGATATGGGTTTCGGTAAACTTTAAACATTAAAACATAATATCCTGGATACAACGTGTAGGTAATTCACGCCATAATTCAAGCCACTACATATACAGGCTAGATATTACAAGTACGTACAACAATGTTTTTAACCTTCAAAACTTGCTAGAGTGTTATTATACATTTTTAAACATACAGTTTTTACTCACGTACGTAGAGTACGGTTCTATATGATATAACGAACGTGAACGTCTGCTTTTAAAAATATACCTATAAGGTTTTTTTTTTATATTGGTTACCCAACTGACGAGCAAAGTATGTTCAGATAAGAAACTTTGGAAAATGTAATCTTTGAATGCTGTTTTTTTTTGTTATACGACGGGGAGATGATTTTTCAAGTGAATATGTCAATGATGCAATTTACCAAAATCCACATTACGCGTACCTAAAGCAGAGGAACAACTGAAAACAGTGCATCCAAGACAGGTCATGGTTATTACATAATCTTACAACCAGATGGACGTAAGTACCTGTAAGCTTGCAGTGTTCGATAAATATTTTGACTTCGTACATTGCTTGTCAGAATAAATAAACATGTCGGATAGTCAGTGGATGGCTTTATGTTACATTTGCAACGTTGTAAGCCATGAATACCGGCCAAGTGCGAACACGCACAAGGTTCGACCCACATTTCAAGGCACACGTATCTTGTTTATCTGCCCGTTGTTTTTTTTTTCTAGAATTTGCTGTGATAGCGGCAATAGAATACGTACCTACTATGTGAAATTTTAAGTGTGTTCCTTTTACGGTTGAGAAAAAGGTAAAAGGAATATCTGCCCGTTGTTAGACAGACGGAAGGACGGACAGTGGAGGCTTGGAAATATTGGCACCCTTTGGTTACGGAACTCTAAAATATATAATCCACTACTTAAACTTAAGAAAGGATACAGAAATGTATATAGATTTATGGAATTTCAAGACTATAACAAGACTTGAAATTCGTCTGTTGTTATTTCATATATTATATCAGAGCGGTATGTTTATTTACAAAATAAATGTTTGAAAATATATACATACCTTCCATATACCTTAGGAATCAGTTCGTAGTTCCTGTAGACAAAGCTTGTCTACAGGAAGCTTAGTTTTGGATTAAGATATCTTAGATGGCGTTGTGTTAAAGTCTAGTAATACTTTTAATTTATTTATAGCATATACCTACTTATACTGTTTTCTCGGGAAGAGCTTGCAGTTTAGATAACAAAAATGATGGAAGCTTTGTTGGTCGCTTTCCTTTCTGAATGTTTGAAAGTATGTGTGCATGATATGCTATATCAAACAGAGCATATATTTAGATGTATCTATAGTCGGAAACAACACTCAGAAACTCACTCTTAACAAGCCTCATAGCTCAGTTGGTAGTAACTCTGCCTTCGGCGCTGTAGGCTGTGGGTTCGATTCCCACTCAGGACAAACATTTGTGTGATGAATATAGATGTTTGTTCTGTGTTTGGGTGTTGTATCATATAGTACGTATGTATTTACAAAAAGTATTTAAGTATTTTATCCGTAATCTAGTTCCCATATTACAAGCTATGCTTAGTTTGGGGCTAGATGGCGCTGTGTAAAATGAATGTCCTGTAATATTTATGAATGTCCTGTAATATTTAAATGTATCCGTTTTGTGTGTCTTCTCATTTCCTCAATAAAGCCGTTTCCTTATTCCCGGAACATTTAATAGCAATGAAGATGCGGCCTCGAACCGACTGAAACGATAATTTGATTGGACACGGTCAACATTTAAACAACAGTATTTTGACAAGCACAGCTCAGTTGGTACTAGCTGTTGGTTGCAAGTTTGATTCCCATCCAAAGCAAGGAATAAGTATATGTGCTGGTTCTAGGTTTGGGAGTCTTGTATCATATGTATTTATTTACAAAAAAGAAGCCTTCTATTCCCACGGGAACTGATTAATGGGATGAAAGGTAACCAGTCTCTCTCCCAACCTAGAGCAACATTATGTGCAAAGTTTCAGCAACGTCGTCGTCGACCTATGGTCGTTTTCAAGCAGTTTTGGCATGAAAGTTAAATGCAAAATATTCTGTGGCGTAACAAACAACCAAATAAACTTACATTAGAATTGATTTGCTATACTTAGGATTAAGGCATCTGCTATCAAGAAAGGTCGACTCTAAAGATAATATTTTCATTCACGCGAGGTGTTCAAAAATGAACTGAATGCATTGACAAAACAAAACAAATATGTCTCGAACAGCATGAGTGAAACAAAAAGTGTAACGCGACGCGACACATCCCATTTCTTATGCTGCTGCGATTGTGACCCGCAGATCATTACAACAAGATAACGTAGAAATAAAGCAACAAACAAGCTGCCTGGGTGGTCACGGGCCTTGAGCATAAAACCATTATTACGAGGCACATCGCGCATTATGCAAAGAACGTTCAGATATACCACCTCGGAACAAACTTATCAACATTTTGAGCCTCTGTGGTCTAGTCTAGTCCCACAGAGGTCCAGGGTTCGCTCCGTAGAAGGGTTAAGATGTGTGGTTGGTTTTTTTGGTACGACTTATTTATGTATGACACCGTAACAACAATTCTAATTGTTGTGTTCCGGTATAGCTCCTCAGTATATTGAGGATTCCGGCTGAAACGCGTTTAAATTTTCACAATTCGGTTTAATCATAACTTGACATTGGCTAGCATATTACCTAAATTCGTTTTATTTTGATATCAATCTAAATTACGGTTTTTCTGTTTTTTTTTTTGAGGAATCAAAGAAATTTTTTGTTGAAACCCAAATAAAACAGACAAAACAAACAGGTCAGCAGGTGACATCAGACAAAATAAAAACAGACTACATGAAACCGTTTTGCATTATATGCTTTATATTACATGCTTCATACAAAATGAGCGATAAATTGGTGTACAGTTTTTGTCTATCACAAGAGCGACGTATAAGGACTGGTAGGATTACCTATCATCTATAGTATCGTACTTAGTATATTTTAACAAGCTTCATAGCTCAGGTGGTAGTAACTATGCCTTCTGCGATGTAGGCCGTGGGTTCTATACCCACCCAGGACAAACATTTGTGTGATGAATAAAGATGTCGGTGTTTGGGTGTTGTATATTGTGCGTATGTATTTACAAAAAGTATTTAAGTACCTATTCTATCCGTAATCTAGTTCCCATTATTACAAGCTATGCTTAGTTTGGGGCTAGATGGCGCTGTGTAAAATTTATATTACGCAGAGTCTCGTGGAGGTCTTCAGTAACTGGGCAGTGGCCAACGACTCCAAACTGTCTCAGCGAAAGTGTGAGACCATCGTCGTCAGCGTTCTTTGCATAATTTCTTGTAATTCATCAGAGAATTCTGCTATAATCGCAGTGGGTGGCAATATGCAAGAAATTCTAGACATGCATTGTGTTAAATGAACCTTGCATTTAGTTGATACGGTAAGAACTTGCTGTATACTAGGTACCTACAGTTGCCTGCAGTGATATAAACGTCTACACTTCATTCGGGATCAATTACTGTCCGCCTGGCTAGCTATCACCATCTTCCCTAATTCTGCCATAACAACAATGCTAAAATTATTGTGTTCCGGCATTTAGAGGTAAAGTGCGCTTCTGCCAGCGATTTTATCATAACTTGAAATAATCTGGTGAGACGAAGGCCGAGCACGTCGTACAATAAAAAAAATGTTCAATTATTTTCAAATAGAAGCCATTACATTTAAATTCGCGTCTGGCTGGTTGTTATAATTGTTTCATTAACTTGCATTCAAACCTGATAGAAATATCAAACTTGAATGCCAAATTAATAACATAACTACCTGCCATACCTACCAAAGTCAAAGTCAAAGTCAAATATTTTTATTCAATAAGATTTTTATGATCATTTTGCAACGTCAAATCTACCGCCTGTTCGGAATCGCGACCAGCACACAAGGAGAAAGGCAAGAAAGAACCTCGGGCTGGTATTTTTTTTTTACCTGTAATATACCTACATTTAGTTATTGTGTTGTGTGTGGCTACATAACCATTTTGAAAATTATAAAGTGTACTCATAATAAGTGTGCTACTTTTTAATATTGTACACTTTTCCCATAAAATTTAAAATCTTGTTTCTCTTTTTACCAAGGTTTGCTGGAAGAAAACTCTTATTATTATATGTCATGTGACAATTTTGGGGTGGCAAAAGCGAGCTAATCCTTGATAGTCCGTTAGGACTATTAAGGTTAAGCTCGCTTTTGCCATACTTTTTAATTTTAAGTTTTCTTCTACTAAGTATAATTTATGTGTGCGTGCACACGTAAAGTACCTATGTAATGTATAGAGTGACATATAATTGTAGGTTACGCGACTGTACAAGTTTATGTGTTTTTTTTTTCAAGGAAATTCAGTCGAGAAACTTAGTTGCCTTAATAAAACTAACTTCATTTTCTATTTTAAAGTGAAAATAGTAAGATTGAGATTGTGCAAGGACTGGTAGGGAACTCACTTGGCCTGTGCAACTTGCACGCATGTTAGTAACCACGATCTCACGACCACCATAACGCTTGGCATCGGCAGGGCATCGGCGTCACGGTTCGACCTCAGCTTTTTGCATCACAGAGCCACGAACGAGCTTTTGACGAAATTATTTTCGTAGTTTTAAATTAAGCCTGAGTTTAGTCCTTAGTGTATTCAATGATGACTTTGTCTATCTCCTACAATTGTTCCTAGGTCATGTAGATGACATGTAGTTTTATGGGTTCCGTACCCAAAGGGTGCCAACGGGATCCTGTTACTTACCCTCCGTCCGACTGTCATTCTGTATTTCTGGACTGTACCTCAAGAACCGTAATAGGAAGACAGCTAATATTTTTACAAAGTATGTATTTCCTTTGCCGCTAAAACATCATTATAAACTAAATAATCAAACAAAGGAAAGCGAAACAAAAACGTACAATTTTTATTAAATTTCTAACATAAAAGCAATACCTAATGCTTGATAGTTCAAATCAAACTTGTGATAATAGTCCTTGCCTTAATGTACAACAAATACTACATATCGGTCAAACGTGGGACGGACCCAAACGCTTGCTCACACATGCTCTAGAAATTATGCAAAAACAGCATATTTTGCTTTGTAATGTGGGTTGGAGCCCTCGTGTGCTTCACTTGGCCGATTTATTTGTATTCGTTATTACCATTCGTATTTAGTCAATGTGATAAAAAACATTGTACGTTGATAAAAACACGTGAAGTAGAGTTCAACGCTCTGATATTGGAATTTCTACAAGAAAAATCTCTCCTTTACAGAAATTCATTTCTTCTCCTAAAGCGACCAGCAAGTCAGAAGCCCGCAACGCTTTTCCCACGACGTTGACAGGTTTTTCCTACGTTTCTAAAGATCTTTGTTTATAAAAGCCAGCTAATGAATACGGAGAAATAACCGTGATTGGATCTCGTTTAATCAATGGTTCTACACTCTAATACAGAATCTTGAAGTCGGTGGTATGTAGCTCACAGATATATTACCAACTTACTCTGTACAGATTCCTACATAAGCTTGTGTGACAAGTTTCCATATAAAGTTGGGGAATGCTGAAGCGATTTCAATACGAGTTTACCAACTACAAAATAGGTAATTTAACTCAACATCAATTAAAGCCGCGCAAATAATACACTAATTTAAAATGAACAGGTATACATATTTGCTCTTGGATTTGAAACTTTTGGGTTAAGGGGATGGCAATAATCAATAATATTTTTTTATTGAAAATGGTCAATTTTTGACCTTGAGTCTTGCTTGCATAAGGTGGTCTATATGATAGAGTGCTAAAGTCTACTAGCTGCTCTGATATTAAGCTAAAATCACGAAATCAAAGGCATAATAAACGTCTAGGTAATTTATGACCTCTTCCGTTTACAAATCCATTAATTTCATTCATTCATACTAATCCATTCTCACTTTTCTGCCACCACGGCGGTGGTAGTGTCGCGTTGGTTCTTTACGTCATAGCCGAGTTGTTTTTTAAGTTTTATAATGAAAGTATTTAAATTTGCATGAAATGACAAGTGTTCCTACAAATAAAATGTGTTCTACTCATTCTGTTCTATTCTCCTTGCACTGTTTTCCTCATGTCGCCGGCGTAGAATTGAAATGTGTGACTCGTTGATATCAACCTCTCACTTCATTAGGGCTCACAATAACCGTAGAACTAGTCTGTTCATTACAAAATGAAAGTCTTATCTTGTTTAAAATAAATTGCGTGATGTAATGCAATTTAAAAAGTAACGCATCTTAGTTCGCACAGCATAAATCAAGACTTTCGATGTAATTAAGTAGCTAGATGAAAAAAAGAAAAACTTAGATCTCTACATTCTGCTTGTCGTAAAAATTGTTTATTCATTGCAAGAATTATAGTAGTTGAGTATATTTAATTATCAAGGTACCAGAACTGTTTGTTGCCACAAAAAAAAAAAGAAATGGGTATGTTTTTGACCTCAAAATTTGCACAGGTAAGGATGAGGTCTACGATGGAGCGAGTTTATGAAGAGGAAACTGGCTCTTCTTAGCAACGGAACGGAACGAACTGCTTGACCCTGGACTTCGGCAGGATGGTGCGGTCTGTAGCCAGGCGGGCCTATGCAGGTCCTACCACCAGAGCTGATATCATTTCCGGATATAACCGCCTCTGTCGTCAAGTGGTCAACCCACCGATTTCAGATCCAGAGATTCAGAGGTACCGGGTTCGATCCCCAGGGGAGCAATATTGTGCTTGGTTTGGTTGGTGGTAGGATTTTGTGTTTAAGTCCGCCTGGCTAGCTAACACCATCGTACATAATTGTATCGCCTGTATTTAGGAGTAAGATAGCCAGTTTTTCAGTTTGTTGAGGATTCCGGGTGAAGTGCGCCTCAACCTTCGGCCTTATCTTATCTTGTAGCCAGGTGAGATGAAGACCAAACGATTCGTCGTCGTATAATAAAAAAAATATGTCATAATCTTCAAAAGCCAGTGATTCCGTTGTCCGGGGTAGGTAATAATATAGTACATACCTACATACCTTATATAATTTTCGGTCCTTTTACCCATTATGTACCTACGTACAGTCAATACACCGATAAGCTAGTAGGTAGGTAGCTCATACCAATATAAAAATAGCAGTCCTTTTACCAATACCTTTTTACTTGTTTTTAGGTAGGTAAAGTGAAGACAGCGATTAGCTAGTTGGTATAATATGTTTTATGCAACAACTGCTACTAACGCATAACATTTCTTCAAAATAAACCATAGACTGGCAGTATTCAGTGTTCTATCGCATTTATTAGCATTGCAATAAGCACTTACCGCAATAGCAATTTCCTATTGGTTTGAGTATTTGCAGTACCATAATTGACAACCCTATAAGAAGCAATATTGACGCGGGCATTTAACTGCGCTTGAACGGGTTTGAGTCGATATACAGACGAGTTGATCGAATAGGCCGAAGGTACAACCGTTTTATGGAGAAAAATATGCAGTTACAACTCACGCTTGGCCATTTTTTTTAATTTGTTGCTTACTTCAAGGTAAATACCATAAGTTTGAATTGTGTACGTAACGAAAAATCATTAAAAAACATGACTATTGTCGCCCTTCATTCACCACTTAATATTTTTAAGGTTGTAAGGTAGGTACCTACTCATCGGCCAAGCTATGTACTTACATACTATGTACCGTAAACATTTGATACATTGATTGAACCTTAATTTTGATGACTTTTCTGCGCTTGTCGGATCATTCAATGATCAACCTATTCAAGTTAGGTACTGACTGCTGCCGATTTATCACTCGACTAAGTTGGCTTATCTGTACAGTCAGCGCAGTTTGTATTAAATTATATTCAATATTTGTATTTGCAATAAGCCAACTGACATTCGCTTGTGACTGCTTAGCACTTAGTAATTTCCTTTGTTTGTTGTAACAATAACTAGCTGCTAGGTTTCGGGATGAGAACTAACTTTAGGCAAATCTCTACTCACTTTATGATATATTTATGCATTATGAACAACAAAAAGTAATTATTTATAAAACTTTAGGTTTAAAAATCTATAGAAAACGGACTTTTAAAAAATGGCTACGGAAAACGGTTCGATAAACACAAACAGATCGTGTTCTTTATTTACTTGGCTCACGTCAGGATAGATAATTAAAGAAACAAACTACGTTCTTCAAGGTAAAGGTAGAGCTTGGTAAAGCTTTAGAGGGAGGACAATCGTACCTACTTCCTCGTTTCACGGAACGAGCATTAAAAAATAATAAGGATGTAGAAGTGGACACACATACACTGAGCTGGTCGTTAGGCATTAATAGATGATGCCACTCAAGTAAGGTCAACATTGACCAAAAACATTGGTCATGCAAACTGCAAACGTTTACTTCCGTAGACATTTTGCCAGACAAAAACATCGCCTTGACGATAACTGGAACGATTTACCGTGACGATCACTCCCACTCGGAAATAGGTTCACAATGATTTCTTTATCGCCTGCGTTCTCCTCGGCCCAGATACAAAGAAAAGTGAAACTATAGGTCGGTCATTACCAGGCTTGATTTATGTCGTGTCACTGGGTAAATTCATCTGTGCGTAATGGTGATTTATGATGCCATCCTCAAATTTGAGCAAGGTTTTTCGAAGTTTGTGATGAGGCGGGAGTCAAGATCAAGTGTCACGCGTTTACGCAACGTCACTTAGCGTAATTCACTGGAGTGGTGACCTCAACCTTGCCAACTGCCTCCGCCGATTACCGAACCACAATAAAACCAACCGAATCGAAGCACCCACATGATACGATTCATGGATTCGCGAATTGGGACGCACACGATGTATATTTTGATAGCCTTTAACATTTATAGCCTCGGGTTTTAGTTTAAGGTCATCCTGTTTTTGTGTTATGTTTATTGCTTAAAATACAAAGTGATTTGCGAATTAATTAATGACCAATAAATACCATAAATGTATGATCAAATTGAGCTTTTCGTCCGTGCACTCTCCCATAGTAAATATCCGAAAGCAAGGTCTTTACTTGCATGGGATGGAGCTATTTTGTAACTTCACTCGTTGGTATTTGAGTATGGTCAACACAAAATGTAAACACATCAAGGCAAGACAATTTACAGTAATGTGCAAATTTTATAGTCTGTATGTGAGCTCCATAATTTTGAGATGCTGATGTAGGAAACCTTTGCAAACAAGATCTTTGCTTTTTTTATTGTACGACGGGGAAGCGCTTGTCCTTCATCTTACTTGGTGTCAATTTATAAGGCCGAAGATGGAAGCGCACTTCACCCGAAATCCTCAACTGAGGAACTCATGCTGGAACACAACATTTTTTTTTTTGTTATGGCATCTTATAGTGTGATGGTGGTAGCTATCCAAGCGAACTTTAAACAAGCCTTACCACCAACCAAACCGAGCACAAACCTGGGACCTCTAGCAGTACTATTAGTTATTCTGTGCCTCTAGGTCGGAGTAAGCGAACCATTTGACCAGAGAGGCGGTTGAAGACCACAAAGGGGTTGCTTCTTGCGCTATAAGTACTTTTAGAAAAGAACATAAATTGACACTTTTACATCGCAACAAAACATATCGCTCAAAGGTGCTTGTGCTAAAAACTTGATGGTTCATTATCGCAGGCCATTCCACCGATCAACTACCATTGCTATCATTATTCACGCAGTCTCATCTATTTGTCATACAATCGTCATGATCATGACACTATCACCAGAGCTGCAACGAGTTTAAATTAATTGCTTAGCCAGAATGTTATTGTGTCAAGGCTACGCACAATTTTATTTTATTCTCATCGCAACAATGAAAGGTTGACCTAAATTCTGAAATAGTAAAGCGATGATAGGGTGCAGTCTGATGTTTAAGTTATTTATGTTGGGAGCCATATATATTCTAAAATCATTTACTCACATCAAAACGGTTTGCAGGATGGGAATACGAAGGACATTTCCGATACCGCTGCCTATATGCCTACGCTGATGTACACTACGCTTGATATTATATCTCACTTATTTTAATTAAACTTTGATTTATCTCATTCTTCAAAGAACCGAAAACTTACGTAACTATGGAAAGTGGACCTGCCAAAAACGTCTACTCATACACCATTGATGTTATGTCAACCTCAGATTTGGAAAGGATAAAAAGTGGTTCGGAATATTTACAGAAAGTTCGCCAAAACGGGAGGGCAGCGTTCGCTTTCGTCGATCGAACACGAAAGTAGGCAGTAATGTATTGTAATACCGTCCGGTTACCTGACCTTGGTGGAGTACAATCAAATCAAACCACCAACTCCATCGTGACTCTATTTAGAGCACGGACACAAAAAAAATTGCAAACTTAGCTAGCCAGCACGTTTGAGTGAAAGTATGAACTCGAAGATTTGAATAAAAAGAGTACAAGTACCTCGTAACAAGCTTCATAACTCTAAATAACTAGGCCTAGAACCAACTCCATTCCACTCGATTCATTTCAATCAATTCTATCGATTACGATTAATCATATGTGTTTTACGGATATAACCGAATATTTTCTGAGTGAAGACAAAATAAGTCTATGCAGAACAGATCCCAGTTTTTAAGTTTAATTCCCATCTAATTTACGTCAGTTATCTTATTCTTTATTGACACAAGAGGCAGCAAAGATAACCAGTTTACCACGGGATTCTTCACCAGTTCTGAGACTATTTACGTCGAAAGGTTTTTCACACGATGCTGAGTGGTTTCACATAAAACGCCTTTGCCCATTATCGGTCCAATATAATGTCTCGACCATAAAATTGGAGAGGTCATCGACCGAACGATACAATGCATACTTTAGTAGCCGCATAGCCGAATAAAGAAAACCGCCTGAAGCCTTCTAACGTCTGAAGGCGTAGCTTCACAATTTCTCTATGACGCGACTTACGTAATTTTTCAATTACTTTATATCAACAGCGCATATCTGTCTAACAAATGAACGGGTGCGGTGGACAATACACTTTCCTGAAGCCTCATCATCATATAATAAGTCTATCAATCAACTAGATTATACAATTACGTACATTCATGTGTTTGCTGGCGAAGCGTGACCGTCTCATAATACGGGTCCTGTGAGCTTTCTCTGGTCTTATCTGAGCCCCCGAGGTGTTGGCCGGATCTGGTCTGCCTTCCTCTTTATGTAATAGAGGCTTTGTTTCCTTACCTACAGCCTGGAGCTGATTATTACTTAGTTCGCTATCAGTTTATGAGGTAACGCATCTGTAGGTCATACTCATCCGTACCTCTGCAGCAAACAAAGTATTAGCACCCAGTTTCGTTTTTATAGGAACCTGTTTAGCTATACTCTAACATACAGGAAGCGTTATTGGATCGAATTCGGGAGCTTCCGATGGAGATTTCGGAATCGCTCTGAAATCAAAAAATTTGGATAAAAGTATTCGAGAATGCATCGAGAATTTTCAAACTGTCGAATTTGATTTAGAATCGGAAAAAGTGTTCCGAAAACTTTCCGAGTGTTTTAGAATTATTTGTTCTGAGAAATGAGGTCATCAAAAAGTTTGTCAAACCACACAAGATGGCATGCTTGATTATGAGAGCCACGTAACGGTTGATACACCATAATGCCACCACACGCAAGAGATAGGTAACAAGGTTACTAGAGTGGGTGCGTCTATTGCATACTTAATGTACTAATCTTGAATATGGGCACGTAGATACCTACCTACATATTACAATAACGATTAGGTTAGTTGCTTTTTTTTATTTGAACGACGGGGAAGCGCTCGGCCTTCACCTGGTTCCAAAATAATAAGGCCGAAGGTGGAAGCGCACTTCACCAGAATCCTCATCAGTCTAAGAAACAGTCTAATCTTACTTAATCTCTTTAACAAAATAATTGTTGCTGTGGCGTTAGCCTTAAGTAAGATGGTGGTAGCTAGACAAAGTCCTACCACCAATCCAAGCACAATATTGAAGGTAGGTACTCTCCTGGGTTCATTCCCCAGGGGAGTATCTACAATATTGTGCTGGGGACCGGGGACATCAGGATCTGAAACCGGTGGGCGAACTACTTAACCACAGAGGCGGTAAAACGTGCATTGGTATATCCAAAATGTATGTACCTGGATAAACTACCGACTAGCATGTTTTTTCCAGGACATGGTTTTTCCATTTCCAATGGTCCTATCGCGAGGTGGCCGAAAATATCCACTCCCATTATAGACCGTTGCTTAGGTGTCATTATAGACCGGTGCTTAGGTGTCTGAAAAAATCCAACCCCATTATTAAGCCTCGTGGCTAGGTGTCCGAGAAAATCAACACCCATAATAAACATCAAAAAGTCTTTTGGCTCTTTCCCACAGTTGCGACGAGCGAATCAAAACTGGGCTAACGGGATTCTAACGAATGATTATAAGCACAGCCTTCCATCTCGTTATTGGTATTCCTCTAAGGGAATCTCGGCCATTGGTACTGAATACATGTAAATAAATCACGATGGACCGTGAGATACAACGCAATACACGATTTAGTACCGTCATTGTTTTCTCCTAGCAAAGACAAGGTTCACCGATAGCGGCTCCGTTGTATGACGGTCTTGATATTCGTGGTGTAAACAACACATGTGTACGGTACACAAAAGTTTGAGTGTCAGTTGATAAAAGCTTCACTAAACTTTTATCAAAATGTTACTATATATTCACAGAGACACGTGAACAATACACCGCGACCTTTTCACAATAAAAACAAAGTTTCACAATACGCAGGCGCATACACACGTACTAACACGCGATGATATTTTATCTTAATCTCTCGCAGGCAGTCCTATAAATGTATGTCCTATGTTTGTCCTTTTAGTATATTAGCTTTCTCGTTTCATTGAATATTTAAAATAGATCACAACAGTGCTAAAGAAATTTCACTTCAAAATTGGAAAAACAAAACGTTATGTTCTAAGGTATATCATTTTGAAACGTCAAATTTACAGCATATTTGGAATCGCGAACAGCACGCAAGGAAAAGATAATGACAAAAACATCATGTACAACTCACTGGTAACACATTTATAAAGCAGAGTAGTCAGACTGTCGTAGACTAGGACCTTTGAGGACCAAAAAATGTTAATGTCAGTAGTCTCCCGAGGCAAAACATACCTAGTTGTCTAGTTTTAGTAAGCAATATGCAAAATACAAATGGCAGCAACCTTAAAGACCTTGCCTTAAGATCCCTAAAGGTATGCAAAGTATTGAGGACATTAGAAAATGCTTCAAAGATTTGTATCGACAAACTATCGAACTCGGTAATAAAAATTGAATTATTAAATCTTTGCACGCGTGTCGCTCTAGGAAACAATGTGTTTATAGTGGGCGAAGCAACTTCCGAAAGCTGGAGGCTGATAATGCAATGAAAATACACACACACAGGTTTTAATGCTATCACATTAAGACAGGTTCTGATGGAATCGGAAGACTTATTCAGCTTTATGCGTCAGATACGTCAACGACAGGACCACGTCATTCAACATCAGCCACTTTATATTGTTTTATTGCATAACGGAGAAATTGGCATAATACGAGTAACAGCCATTTTCTCCATCCATGTCCATGACCACCGTTGGACAGTGCCTTCGCAAAACCTGGTGGATTTTGCGGCTTTTTAGTCGACGCTACAGTCACCACGTTCGACAGGCGTTTTTGTGTTCGCAGATAAAACAGAAGGAAGCTACTTTTCTGGTCAAATCCTATATCGAACATCTTGGTTGGTATGTCTGTAAAACTACCTAAGAAAGTTAAGAAAGCAACCTGCTTGATTTTTTATCGATGCAGTATAAGCTGACTGACTGACAGACTGAAAATCAAAGCACAGCCAGAGGTCCTAGAGGCTTGAAAATTTTAGGTTAGTTTCCTCATGTACTACGATTATTTTTAAGAAATTCCCACGGGATGACGACGGGTTTATGTATAACATCCAACATTTCTTAGTTTTATTACAAAACCGATGCGAAACACCGAGAAGATTCTAACCCGAAGCCTTAAATGGCTCTGAGACTCGAGCAAGTAATTACACTGTGACGGGGGCAATTATAGGCGATAACTTACAAGTATTACAACACAGATTACGCCTCCATCTATTAACTCTTACATTGTCTGTGACTCTGTATCTGCCTCTAACAAATCTACAATAAAACCGAAAAATAATCACATATCTCACCGAGCGTGCTTACGGTAACGTTGTCTTTTAAAAATATATGCATGTTGACACGAGAACTTTTTTGCGTAGTTTAGGTTTTGTGAAGTCGATAATGGCTTAAAAAACAAAGCCAAATGAAAATTGGATTGGGACAAAACTTTCTTGTTGTAAAAAAATATTAGAATTATAGAATTGCTTTCTAGAAGGTACTAAAAACAACCTGGGATGAGAAAATGAGCATGAGAAAAGATTTCCAGAAAAAAATATTCGAAGGAATAATGCACCTACAATATAAGTAACAGATTTATAGTAGCGGCGGTCTCGTGATCACTGGACAATGCGCGCCATTTCTCCTATTGATTAGTCATGCAAATGTAGCAATGCTTCACTTATCGCTCATTAATATCTCGATTACACACTTCAATAAAAACTTCTGCAGATCACATTCACTGCAAGTATCCAATCAGTTTGAGCCTTGGACTGTTCTTGCGGTATGATGCTAATTACGACACTACTAGGTATTTCAATGACTGCAATCAGTTTGCAACCGGAACCAAGATAAGAGGATTTTGACAATTCGAAGCTGGGTCCGTCAACTCGTCAAGCCAGCTAGCTTTCTTGTTTTCTAACATCTTACGTGCTGTTACGTGTCTTACGCAGTCGGTTATGCACCCACCTGCCCATTTATCTTGAAAAATATAATTTAACAGTCATAATCGAGGCATTGAACTTGCGGCGATAGATCGTTTGATTAATCCAGAATACTTTCACTTCGTTTGACTACGAATTATGATAATTAAGCGGAATTGTATGAGATGATTCAGCAGATGTGTAAGTTCAAGTGTCATTGTGGGGACTATTGTGTGCTGTGAACTTTCGGAGGTAAAAGTGGCTTGTTCTTGGTTAACGAGACGAAATTTTCGCACGACTTTTCAAACATCAACCGTAATATAATACACAACTCAAATAACGGCTAGTACAAAAATGAATTGTCAATTTTTAAACACTGAAAGTATTTCTAAGACGGGTTAGCACTTGACACCACGGTGTAACTCATATAAATTAAATATTGCCTACTGGGTGGACCCAACAAGTACCTACTTACCTATAGGTAAAAAAAGTAATGAAGATACGCTTTCTAGTTGAATTGACCAATTATGAACCTTGGTCTATTTGTTATGCTTTGCGATATTGTCAACTGTGAAAGCACAGGAAGCTGTTAGAAGCCTTAGAATAGACAACATAATAAAGAACACCCTTTCCTCAGTTTTGAATATTGAGTAGTTCTGCCAGAACATGATGGTAGGCCTCTTTGATTGTCCTAGTGGATTGCGAGGCTTAGCTATATGTACGAAACATTTCTAGTGTTGATTTGCCAGCGGTCCTGTCTTCTGTCTGTAGTACACATTCCTTGTTTGAGAAAATTCCAACACCATCTATTTCAGTTATTCTGCTTAATAAGAATAGCTGAAATCTCAAAAATAATTTTAATACGCTATGGTTACTTACCAATATCATTTCATTGAACTTTACGCCATCAGTTCCATAAACTTGATATTTTTAATCGACAATACTGGCCTGGTTCCGAGCCCTGCGACAGCTTTATGCAGACCTGATCATAGACAAGACTAACCAAGGAGTCCAAGGATATTTAAAAAAGTGAACCTCGATTGCGCTGATGACACCTTATTTACGGAACAAACTGATACTCCGTGATGCAAAGTGCTTATGTAGGTACATCAACAATGGCATTACATCATAGGTCATGTCTAACGTGCCCTACGTGGTATTTCACGATACGTAACCCAAGGGACTTTTCGATATGAAACGAAAGCACTTGCCTATATGATAATGTAATAGTTCCTCTCGTTTTGAAAGGCCAGACCACTGACATGGTTAGTTTCACGATCGCGGCAGCCCGTTCTCCCAACGCCACAAGCACCTGAAAAGAATAATAGATAACTACTAATACCTTTTAATAGCTCTTACGTCTACTTAGCACTATTAGTCATACGCGACCCTCTATTCGAATAAGGTACACCGATCGATTCATTGTAAATTATTAATTAAACTAACTATGTACAAAGGAATCAGAGGCCTTAGTATGAGCTTCTGACAGCTTACTGAAACTATTTTCGTTTTCGTACAGGGCGCTTATTTCCATACATTTGGTTAGCGGAATAGTAAAGCAACTGTAGTTCCTTTCAATGTCCGCTAACCAACGGCCTATAGGTAACACAACTGTTCCAGACCAGTACCAGACGGAAGCGTGCCCAAGACACTGGCTGCATTGCCACGCTGAATAGCTAAGCTTATTCGCTGGCCTAAATAAAAGCCAGCCCTTGGGTCACGTGTCCCTCAAGATTTTTGAAAACCCGGAGGGCACCGGCTCCCCGCGGACCCAAGGTATCCACTCAAAAAGGCTCAAATTTATCCTTTGATTGTGAAACGCGTGTAGCTAATGTACCTATTATTTATGTATACGGTCAGATAATTTACTGGCATGTAACTAAACAACACCTAAACTTGCGCCTCAAATCCAACGTCTAGGTTGAATGAAGGAAGTTTGATTAGTTATCAATTGTTGGTCATTTCAAACCCACCAAGGAACTCTTACACTTGTAAGGGAAAACATACTGTTGAGTTGAATTATACTAGAAGCTCAAACAAAACACGAAACTGTGATCAGTTTCGTATTTTGTTTGAGTTAATAGTTGCTGCTGAAACTGTTAGCGGCTTCATCGACATACACATGCGTATGATGATGGAAGCAAACCGTCTTTTAAATGTATACCTAGTAGGTACCTAGGTAAGTTTGTTTGGGAACCCCATAAATTATTTCCTTTATAATTAGCGTGGTATTTATAATCGTTTAGGCGTTCATAATACAATCAATTAACTTTTTCTACATTCCTAATTCTTACCTAACGAGCGTTAGGTAGGTATACCTACGTATTAAAAAGTTTTAAGTAAAGGGCTTTATGAGCTGTGAAGTAGTAAATACCTACCTACGTACTTAGTAGAAACGGAGTCGAAAACATGAGTTGATGTACCTGGATTTTGACGTTTGTTGCTGCCGTAGTACCTATTGAGTAAATGAGTTGGTACATATATACTAGGTAGGAAAGTACCTAAACTATGTCATGAGAATGTGGACATCAGTGATTATTAATTTGGGACGTTTATTACTTATGCTAGTACCGCCCCGTAATTGCTTACAACACAATCTTACACCTAACTAGATATCAATGCATCGATTCAGCGATAACATCCAATATTTTCACTGGTAGTCACAGACCAATTGACACAAATCTATAGCGCATTTCCAGTAAATCACTCAACCAATTATAGGGGGTTTAGCGAATTGAATTGCGTGTATCAATAGGGGCCATTGTTGTGGTCCACGGCGGCGGCGGCGGCACGGACCATTTAACCTGTGTTATCAATCGCGACGCCGGCGCTTGGGTCAATGATCTACATGCGTGCACCTTATATTGAACCCCTGGAGAACGATACTCGTTGGGAGAGTGCAATGTTTGTACCTGGTACCCGATGCTACTAAACCAAGTATGCCAATAACCAATGGCCACCATGTGCATTTTGCTATTCTACCATCACAATCTATTTTCTATGACCGCGATTGTTATGACTATGGCAACCATTGCGAAAAGAAAGACAAGTTTTCGTATGCTGCTAATCAATCGTAGTATGGTATGTTAGGTATTGTATGTATAGGCCATAGTTATACATAGGTATACGTTAGTATTCTGTTACCTGTGGTTTATAAATGTAGGTATGTACATTTCGAACAAATGTGGATGAAACAACGATGAATGCGACATTATCTCAAGATAGAGCTGAAGAAGATTTAAACAAAAAAATAAATATTACATCTAGGGCCAAACTAGGCAAAGCTTGTAATATAGGAAATAGATTACTGAAATATTACCTAAAAACTTTATTGTTACTTAAAAACTTATTTGTAGCATTTCATCATCAATGACGCAATTATATCCACTGTTGGACTGTGCAAAAACTTCCCTCAAAAACAGTATGGGTTTTGCTATATTTATTCTGATTCCTTGGTGGTGACGGTATTATCAATAAGATTAGGGTAAATAAAGAAACGCAGGTAGAGCAATACTACAGACTACAGAAAACCGATTCCCTATAGTAGATTCCTAAATAGTACGACAAATGGGAATCCAAAATACATCGATAATCTGCCTACTCTGATGCCCGCCCAGTCTTAGTCTTACTCCCAGACCTACTGTTCTTTGCATTATAAACAAACTCCTACAAATAGACACACAATTTATAACGTTCTTCGTAATCTCACAAAAACCCTTTCAAAGTGATTATACATCAATACAAAGAATGAAGACACTTAGTCCTAAAGATCAAGCACTTATCTACCAAAACAGAGCAAAACAAAAGAACCGCCACTCAATGTGTTCAAAATGCCTGATAAGTCATCGTCTACCGCCGAAAGCCAGGACAATGTTCACATAAAAAGTTACCAGAAAAAATATGTGGGCGCACTTCTCCATAAACACACGGAATTAGGTATGTGACAGTACATTTTGACTTATACTGGTACAATTACTATTGAGGAGACACGTGATCCAAGCGCTGGCTCTTATTTAGGCTATTTTAGCATAATCTATTCAGCGTGGCAGCCAGTGTCTTGGGCACGCTTCCGTCTGGTACTGGTCTGGAACAGTTGAGTTACCTATAGGCCGTTTGTAACGGTCCTTAGGTAATCTGACTGATTCCTTTGTACATAGTTAGTTTAATTGTACATTTTATTGAATAAAGTTGAAAAAATTACTACTTTAAGGTAAAGTAGGAGATTTTCTTCGATTGTCGCGGATATTAAAAGAAAATAAGCTGTCAAATGTGCGCGCCACGCGATTCTGACTCAATCGCGTGGAGAGGCTTCAGTACTACGCGCAGGTAGGTATATCTTAAACTGTCTTGGCCGGATTAAAACAATTAAAAAAAAATGGTATGCGGCCGCGATTTGAACTTGCCTTCCTATCCTATATGCCGCATATTATACAGCCTCAGTTTTTTTCCAGGGCCACTGAGGTCAAGGCTGTGACCGTGAGAGTTATCGAAAAGTCTTTTTAGGAGTTACGTGCTCGATTAAAAAAAAAACTACTGCATTAAAGAAAATATTTTTTTACATTTTTTCTGGAAAAGTGAGTTTTTGAAAAAAAAAATGCTTTGCATATTTGAGTTCTTTGTATGATAATAAAAAAAATGAACACTTTCAAAATTGAAAATGTATGAATTGAACTTAATGCATTTAGTAAAGGTTATACGTTCAGACTATGCGTGGCCCTGGAAAAAAACTCACCCTGTATACTGAAGTGACGCATATACTAGGCGTCACTTCAGTAGGTACCTACTAAACGCGCAAGGACAAGTGTGATTACAGAATTGGTTAGAAATTAGACAACATTGTGTATTTGCTCTCTCTGAAAAATTTATGACAAAAAAGAACAACACACATCGATCGAAATTAGAGCTTTGTGACTCATTCGTAGCTACCTACCCACTTTCTTTCACGTTGTAATGATATGATTCACTAAACTAAGCCAACGATGACGTAGACGGGTGTCCTGTGGAAACAAATACTTACTAACTGAATCGGCGACGGAAGTCGCCAAGCGACGCGTTATATTTTGAGCAAGGCGCGCCGCACGGTACCTCTATGCCGTATGTGACTTCTACCTACTACATATAGGTATGTATGTAAGTACAAGATGTGGGTAGGTACTAGGTAGGTACCTCCCTACCTACATGGTAGTATTTACAGATTACTTGATAACGACAAGTACCAACCATCAAGCCAGTTGAGCAATGACAAACTATCTCTTTACTTACACCCACGCTGATATATCTAGTAGGTAGGTACCTACCTACCTAGTTGGACTTACGTTCTAAAATTCTTGTAATTTTCGATCTATTCTCGTATGAACGCAACATTTACAGTACCTACTTACCTACCTAAGCATTGCTTCGATATAAATTAGCAAGGCACCTAATAGCTACCAAGCTATAGGTAGGGTGTGTAGGTACCTATGGTACATATAACTTGATGCCGCGTTCAATCCTGAGCAGACCTACTACCATGTTAGTAAATACCTACCTATTCACGTAGACTATTAGCCCTAGAATGCTGCTGATTGAAATGAATGGCTCAGAATTGAATGCCTCTCAAACAATAGTGTTGACAAAGAGGTGAAATATTAAACCAACACTACACGCAGGTAACCATTAGCATTTATCCTTGGACCGAAATAGAAAGGATATCCGTTTGAACTGAATGAACTTTACATCATGTTTAGGTAGGTAGGTAGATACCAACCTACTTCTGACCATTGACAAGCCTATTGCTCCAATTTAACCTACTCTTAAAGTAACACTGTCGGAGTTGGTACCTACATTTACAATAAAATTAATCCATACTTACCATCAAAAAAAAATAAAGAATACTTTACAAAGGCCTAGCCTATATTTAACTGCCTCTGTGGTCTAGTGGTTCACCTCCCGGTGTCAGATCTAAAGGTCCCGGGTTCGATCCCCAGGGGTAGTACCTACAATATTGTGCTTGGTTTGGTTGGTGATATTGGTTTTGAATCCGGGCTATGTGCGCTCCCACCTTCGGCCATATCATAACTTGAACAAAATGGTGAGATGAAGGAGTTCCAATCTCCTCAAATAGGTACCTACCTATATAACAAATATTTAGTAGGTAGGTACCTTACCCTATCTAATATTGTAGGTCAGAGCCTAAAATGTTTAATAAATAGGTTAAAAAATTTAAGGTTCATGGCTAGTACTTTGTAGCTAGGTAGGTACGCACTAGGTACCTACCTACCCAAATGACCCATGCTCGTGCGACGAAAAAGAGATCAGTGATTAGTCTAATTCGACAAATTTCAGGCCATCTATTCGGAAATTATGTAGTACTTACCTACTATCTTCCAATTTCAAATTATGGTGTGTACTTAGTTCACTACACCACTAAAATTATGCGTAGCTCCTCAATCGAATAGATATTTCCGGTTCCAATCGCTCTCAAGGACGCACCCGAATCATCAGCCCGCACCCTACATCCGTTCCATGAATTAGGGTAAAAGTGTATTGTTACGAGCAAAAACAGAGACAGATGTTCTGAGTCTGCATGAGAGTCTGCATCTCACAACAAACTCGGCGCTTATCTCTTCACTGAAACAGGTAATAGGAGGTACCCTAGGTAGGTACCTACTTAATGCTAATTTAGCCGCCAATTAGTTTGCAGTGAGGTCAGGTGTCAAAACCCTTTCCCAGTTCACCAGTAGAAACCAAAATACAGTGATCAAGCTGTCTTGCGTCTTATTAGCACTTCACTTTCCCTGCAACCCAGAATTTAAAGCATTTACTCATCTGCCGGCGACTTCAAGTAGGTACGTACCTAATTACAGGCAAGTTGCAGGGCCACGGGGGTGGTTAGCCATAATCATAAAAGGAGAAACCTTTGATAGATCGCCAATGAAAGAATACTTTCACGCAAATTGCCCGAAAGTGTGCCGTGCGAAATGGTATTTTTCGAAAATACCAGTGTATGAGTATGACAGATTTCTGCAAGCGAAGGTCAACAACACCGGTGTTGGTATATACCAGTCGGTAGGTAACTAGGTAGGTACGCTGTGCTTTAATCTTATCGCCATCCGACAAGCAGGGCAGTTTCTGCCGTTTTGTGGTGACCTTTTTTGGGATTTCAGAGGTTTCAGCATTGTTTTTTTCGATTTTATTCAGCAAATATTAGGTAGGTACTTATGAGCTACTAAGCAAGTAAGCACCTGCAAGGTCCGTAGGTCCCTAAGTCGCTGGTTCAAGGAAGGACTATAGGTATGTTAGATTTGTAAACCTACCAAGTAAGTAGGTGCATGTTCGCCTACTAGTTATGATTTGATACACTAAAACCAAACTAGTACTTAAAATAAAAAAATAATAACTTTGTTTAGTACTCAGATCAACCTTTACTTTAGTATAATTTTCAGTAGATAAGCATGTGTTTACATTTCTATGAACACAAACGTTAATTTTAACAATAGATAGATTTTATATAGAATATAGCCAAAGTACCTAGGTACCTATGCCACTTGTCTGATCTGTGGGAGAGACATATGTATAAATAAAGGAATCAAATGACACATCACAAGCAGTGCGGAAGTTAGAAATAGCATAGTAGGTACCATAGATACATACACACTCTTGAAAAAATAACCCTCCTTCTGAGGCAGTTGGGTAAAAACGGTCTGTAGATAGGTATTTTCTAAACCAAACCAGACATTTTTTTTTTAAGTACGTACGTTCCGTTTTAGCAACGACGACCAGACCACAAAAAGGTTTCATGCCTACTAGAACCTTTATTATTTCTTCGTGTGGGAATCCCATAAACCCCTACATGCTTACAATATGGGGATGGAAATGGGAGTATCGATGGCTTTGATGAGCTTGAAGGCAGGACGTAATTTCGGGTAGAAACTGAAGTACCTACTAAAATAATCAGCCTAGTCACTTCACACCGGGCTGCTCAGATCAAGAAATCTGAGCCGGGCTGATAGATATTTTACTTTTTCTTTTTGTAATAACGTTTAGCAATAATTTCGCGATATGAAACTTACCTAGGTAGGTACCTTTTTTCTCTAAGTAGTACCTACTAACTATCAGTCTACCTACTACGGTCAGCGGAAGACGTAAGTATTATTTTTTTGTATTCGGTAATAGCAACGGGTGTGAGTTGCAATCAGCTTCAAACTCAAAATAAAATGACTGAACGAAACGTATGAAATGAAATGACTTGCGAGGCGGGAAGGATAGGGGGCGCGGTAGGAGCGGCTGGCGGCCCCGCACACCCGCCTTCACCCCCCGCACTTGAGAGGAGGCGGGCGGGCGTCAGCGAGGCGAAGGCGAGCCAGCTGCGCGTATCGTCTTGTGTTTTTCGGATTTTGCAGTGTGTTCGACGTTTCTTTCTCCATTAATTTGCTTTTACTAAATTGAAGAACACAAGCGTGTTTGTTTACATTAAAGTTTGCGTTTGAACTTTGCCTAAATAAAAGCAATAAAAAATACCTAAGTGTACAGTGCCAGTGAGTGAACAATCTGATGAGTGCATCGCACGGGTTCCAGTGCCTTTTGTTCATAACAGTGGATTTACCAACCGGTGCTGGTGTTTGATAATTGTACGTTACGGCCAGGTTGAATGCTTCTGATCTGAACCAGCTGTGACAGTCTGAACAGTGATTGTTGCCGTGGCCGGTTTCCACTGAGGAAACTTTCGAAACGTGCATAAAACAGTTGGTAATGCTTTCCTAGCAAATGCTGGCCGTGCCTGCACGCATTCCGCAGGGAGGCAAGTGCCGGCAATAAGCATTTTACGGTGAGTAAAGCGCATTCAAGTTCATCGTACTTTGACCTAAAATTGTGACAACTCATGACAACGGCCAAGAACGGCTGTGTCAAATGTCAATCGTATAATCGTATCGGCCAGCGCAAGTGGACAATGTAGAAAGATGAGAATTTATTGCAATATCATTGAACACTGTAGAGTACCTAGCCATGAGTGGTCTGATTGGATAGAAAGGCTGGTTCATAGATAGTGTAGTGCTGTGTGTGGTATTGTTTCGATACCTACCTAGATTATTGGTGTCCTCGAAAACTGTGCCACATAACTATACCAATGCAGTAATATCCAAACAGCATACTGATGAGTATGCTTTTGCACCTGTTATATCCAATAATTTGTTTTATGAGGCTTGATTTATGTGAACATTCCATTTTATTTTACGTTTTATATTAATAAATAATTGTTTAATCTCCTACTGTTATTGCTACTGCCACAACATCATGTATTTTGGTAGATATGTTAACTGTTTATGTAAGTGTATTTTAGAGACACAATTTTTTTTTATATTTTGTTAGTTAAAGCTCTATTTGCGAGTGTAAATAACTATCATATATAGGTAAATACATATAAATCATCTATGCCTGGGTAATACAAATCATTTAATCAATATACAATTGGTTCGCCCACAAATATCAGATCCAGAGGTCTCTATTTCGATCCCCAGGGGGTACAATATTGTTGGTTTGACTGATGGTAGGGCTTGTACCCCTGGCTAGCTATCACAATCTTGCCTAAGTCTGTTGCTATAACAACAAACATTGGTGTGATCCTGCATTAAAGAGTCAAGATAGCTAGTTCCTCATACTGTTGAGGATTCTGGGAGATGTGCACCTCCACCTTCAACCTTATCTAACTTGTTACCAGGTGTGATGAAGGCCAAGTGTTTACCCATAGTATAATAAAAATAACAAAGCAAGTACCTACTTAATTCTAGAAGCATTTTACCATAAACTTGTTATTCTTTTCAATTTCTTTACAACCTTGGTTTTCTCAACACTAAACTTTAGCAGGATGTCATTAGCACCATACAACCTGATAATTAGAACTGTTATTGTTTCTGAGTGACACAGATTTCTTTAATCACCACACCACATTTGGTGTGCAGCTAAAGTATTTCTGAAATTTTACCTACCTAGATCTATCATAAAAAGTGTGTTGTGTCTTGAAATTGAAGGTTTATTTGGAACTTATTAGCAATATCTATGAATGAATATTAATTGCGCGTTGAAAAATTTTATCAGTTGTATGAACAGCTGTTTTTTGAATGTGAAGATAATGTAAGATAATATTTTGAATAGTCCCCAAGAATTTAACTTAAAATAATGATCAGTACATTATAACAATCTACAGTACAGTCTAAATAAAAACCAGGATAAAAGTGCTTTGTTACCATGTAAAGGCAAGGTTTTTGGCTAGTTAGTGAACTAAATGTTTGGGACTGTGTTATATAATATTTTTGTGACATTATCAGGGTTTGTTGCAACATGCATATTCTATTGTTTAGCTACTTGACTTAACCTTTTAACATGCTGGGTGGTATGAAACACATGCTGTGTTTGAGTGTTCATGGAATCTTGGTAGAGCTTACCAGTATAAAACAAGAGCTTTTGTTTTTCCAAAGTTCTGCTTGTAGGTAATTTAATAGGAGCCTTTTTCTGGTTTTTAGTGCCTTAGAATTAGTTTATTTTTTGGTCCAAATGTCCATTGCAAGCTCACAGACACACAATGGTGTCTGAACTGTTTTAAGAGTAGTAGAAGCCCCTTGTGAAAGGGCTTGTCCAGAGAATTACTACCACCATTCTTATCTCGGCTGCCAAGCAGTGTTGCTGTGGTTTCGGTTTGAAGGGTATGGTTTCCGGTGTAATTACGGTTATGCGAGGCTTAACACCTTTATGCCTCAAGCTGACGGTCGCAATGCAGTGCCGTGTAGTCTATGTTCTTTGTGGATGTGACCTATGCAGTAAGGCATTGTTATAGGCAAGATGCACATAACACCAGGTGAGCTACTTGCTTGTCCCGTCTCCTAGTGTCTTTAAAAAATAAAAGAGGATTTGAAATTAGAGCTAGTAAATACCTATCATATACAGATTGCTGTAGTACCTACTATTATATACCTATTGCCATGCCATTTGCCAGCTAAAATCATGCAATAAATAATATATAAATAAATATAAACATGATTGAGTTTATAGGTAGGTAGGTACTACCTAAATAAATGTCATAAAAAAGATAAATTAAATAACCTGGTTGACCTGTAAAAATCTGTAAACTAACCTTTAGGCTATGCAGTTGAGTTATCAACATTCCCCCTAAATTAAAGTGGGAACACAGCAATTTATTCCCTATTAACTCCTAAGTGATAAGAAATACCTGTAAGGGGGGGAGGCTTTGGAAATTTGTGAGTAGCCATAAAACTCCTCAATCTAACATAACTTGTCATGTTCTTGACTGTATGTCACTGTGCTCGTAACTAGTGCTGACACTGTGTATAAACTAACCAAATATTGAGGGGAAAGACTCCTACTTTTAAATACCTTACACATATACACTTCTCTGAACCAAACCCTCAAAAACTCCTGAAATAAATGAAAAAATACTAATGAAACAAGCATAAATAACAGTAAGTTGGAAGTATTTTGTTACATTTTTGTATACTGGTAAGGAATGGAATTCCTTGCACTCATCTGTTTTCCCGCAAAAGTACAATCTTACAATCTTCAAGTCAAGAGGAAATAGGTTCCTTTCAGGCGTGCATGCTCCATCTCAGGCCACATCTTTACTTGTTTTTCAAGTAAGCTGGTGGTCAAATGCTTGACTATTATCAGCAATAAAAAAAAGAAGTATATTTTTTATGTAGCTTCTACCCACAGTTTACCCCACATTTCCAGTATTTTATGGTTCGGGGATAAAATATAGCATTCAAGACTCACAGGAATAAATCTTGTACAAATAACAACATAGACCACCCAAATAAAGGATTGACCTTAATAAATTCCCTAGTATCTCATCCTGTCATTTGAAACACTCAAACAAAACCTGATAAACCACAAAACCCAAGTTTTTATTATCTGCCCATATGTTTCCAACACTAAAACAGCCTTTAAAAGCATGTCTTCATCTATTTTGGGCTAGGGGAGGGAGTGTGAAATAACAGTCTTATCTTACGCCCATCTGTGTCATGCTAATTGATATCTGGTGTAAAAAACTCAATTGCTTTCATGTGTATATATGAGAAGCTAAAATTAAAATCAATGCAATAAAATGATAAATAAAGGCTGTTGAGCTTGTCATGGAAAGAAAACTATAATTAAGAAAACTATATTAAGTAGATATGTGATCATGTAGAAAACTTAATTTAGACTACATATTCATTAATTAGGTACAATATCTATACTATAGCTGTCTTTGGGTTAGTCATAAACATTACCGAAAAAAAATAAACTAAAGTAGATACTTAGTTGTTCCTCGGTTTGTTGAGGATTCTGGATGAAGTGCTCTTCTACCTGTGGCCTGATCATAACTTGGTACCTGGTGAGTTGAAGGCCAAATGTTGAGACATTGAAGAATAAAAATATATTATACTAAAAACATTTTTCTAAAGAAAAGTTAAACTAGGTAGGCACTTAAAAGACTTAAAATTATTGCTGCAAGACACACACCAATATAATATTATTCCTTATTGTTTTTATGTGCAGTAAGAGACTCAGAACATTAATTTCTTAGTGCTCATAGAATTTAGTTTGAGCACAACCCCATAGCTAATGGGGTTAGATTGCGCTGTTTGAAATTAATATCCTGTAATATTTATTTTTATTAATCTGATCTGATCTGATCGCCCAGTTTCGTGGCTAAAAAAACCATGGTTGTGTGCTATTACGTTCTTCTCTTTGCACAGGGAGCTCTCTCATACTTAAGACTTAACCAGACTTGTTTTAGAATCAATTATTCTTATTCTTAAGAGAATCATATACCGTGTACTTGTCCATACAAAATTAAATAGCTCTTTTCTACCTCTTAATATTGTCCAATTTCGATTTCTTGCATGTACAACATAATATTAGTACCTAGATTTAAACGTCTTATTTCTGCCAGTTTTTTAAATCAATTTATAGATACAAGCAGTAACCAGTAACAAGTCATGTTTTGGTACTGAAACTAGGACTAATAAAAGTCAATATTTTTCCAATACAAAAACTTTTCCGAAAATAATAAAACGTTTAAACCTAAAATACATTCTATTTGAGCGATTGATATCAATAACAACAAGTTTTACAATTTAGGGGGTGAAAAGAGATATGATATATTTACCTTTTAATCTCACGAGCAGCAACTGTCTCTGTCGAACGCATGGGGGGGGCACAGCAGGGAACGCTGAGATAGCGATACGTTTGCTAAATACCTACAACGCGAAAACATTTTCGGTATAATGATCCTCTTAGATAAAGACGCTTCAGTGTGGCCCGCACGCTATTTCTATTAATTATTCAATATGAACAGGAGTTTTATAAGTATTGTGAGAACCCTTCAAGTCACGATTAGTCACATCAGCACCTGTTCCTGACTCACTTGACTATAATTGCTAATTACATCACTTTTTCATACTATTCATTAGGATTGTTTGTTCTGCAATTCAACTCTAATCAATAGGTAATCAAATCGCTCTGTGCTAGCAAGAAAACATTAATGGGAATAATTATTTAATAGCTAGATAATTCTCATGGATGATGCCATTGAAGAAAAAATGTTTTACCAAAGTAACCGGTACTAGCTTAAAATTAAATACTGCTGGCCAGTTAAAATTACCGTATGTCTGTTATTTACATATTAATATGCTAAGTGAAAACTTCGGACACATTTTTAAGTACGGAGGAAGAATTGCAGAAAGCTATAGGTATTTAAAAAAATATACGAAATTCGAGCGCTGAGCGGCTCCAAAAATTTAACTTTTTGGCTGGTTAAGATTTATTTTCCCATGATTGAAAATAATAATGAATGTTGAATACTTAATCAAATTAGCGTTGATTACTTACTCATTTTTAAAAACGTCTGACGATTCAGGTTTTAACTGCATGCAATCTGAAATTACATACATGCATTCTTTCCATTGCAAGTAAAATCGAAAGTTAGTAAAAAAGCTTTTAATTTCGTCGGTAAACCGGAAAATAGCGATGCGAACGATCATGCTTCGCGACAAAAATAAACGTGCAAAAAGCAGAAGCAACCAATGCTGTAATATTGTCAACATCTGGAAGCTCTAATTCTAAAAACCATCTACTTACTGCTCTGTAATCCTCTCTACGTGCTTCATGAACGAAGATTATATCAGGGTACCCATATGGGACATGTCGGGGAGTCGTAAAAGGTCCATTTCGTCACAGTATAATGTGTGTAGGTTTCAATGATCCAACAATCAGATTTCTATGTTGAACCTTAAACAGCTCAGCAATAGCTTAATGTACCTATCGTTGACTACGACACGAATCAGCTAGACTACGGCACATCTCACAGTAGTATAACGGGGAGGAGCTTGGCCTTCGTATATGAGGCCGAAGGTGGCGCACTTCAGCCGGAATCCTCAACAAACTGAGGAACTGGCTATCTTACCTCTTAATGTCGGAAAACAACTAGGTATTTTAGAATTGCTGTTATGGCGACAGAATTAGCTAAGTTGGTGGTAGCCAGCCAGCCAAACCAAGCACAATATTGTACTCCCGCTGAGGATCGAACCCGGTGTCAGATCCCTCTGGATCTGTGGGCTAACCACTTGAACACAGAGGCGGTTCAAGGACTGTTGGCTTCCTTGCTTCACACAAGAGTGTATCATCATCATGCTTATTCAGTGTCGTGTTCACAGGGAGGCGAACGGAGCGGGTGGCGGCGCGGTCAGCGGGGGGCTGCTGACCATGAACGCCACCCAGGTGCAATGCGAGCCCCACGACTCGGTGGTACTCATTAAATGTAAGTACAGTACACCCACTTGTAGGCCATGCTCGTGAGACGAAATGACGCTGACATGGTTGTTCAATGTCAGCAATTATATCTGCAATGTTATGCCAGATAGACATCGAAGTAATGTCGTAACAGTGACATCAGAAAAGTATGCTAGCTTATAAGCCTGTATTCTATATTTATGTCGTTTTAGAACCTATTCACTCTCGCCTCGAAAAGCCCCATATTGTATTTTTTAGCAATAACAGACGCGGGCAACTTATTCCACTCCTTAGCTGTTCGCATTATGAAAGCGCTAAAACTGAGCTAAAACGTTTTAGTAACTAATTAATTTGCGTAATTTTGGATAATCACCTATTTTATTAAATAAATGTGTAAAACCTTTAATTTAGCACATCTCAGGTTTCACTTATTTATCGTTGCACTCTGATCTATCTTTATCTTGTACCTGCAATAAAATTGCAAAATTTAGGTCAAACTCGTACGAAACAGTATTATGTGGATTAAAGTAGCAAACTCACTGCCAAAAGTCTAATTAATTACCAGATGAGTGGAGAGTCAAGATAATTACGGTCTGTTTTAATTACATTAACGTTGCAATTAAATTACCTACAGTTACATTTTCATACGAGTCAAAACTTTGTATACAGAACTGACGCGTCGTACCAGCTGCTGCTAATGTTTACGTCTAATGACTTCCATCCGGTCATGCCAAAACATAATTGTCAACCTTATAATTTTCCCATTCCCACTGGTGGGTCATCGGCTTAAATTCGATAGCCATTGAACTAAATACATACCTACGTGAATAAAAATCATAATTTAAAAGATAAAATCTGAAAACAGAAAAAATATTTCGTAATAAATCCGCCAAATCTCTCGGAAAAAATCGAAAACGGCGAAACACGTGTCGATTTGATTTTTCAGAGAGATTCGGCGGATATTTATTACTAAATATTTTTTCTGTTATCATATTTTATTTTGAAATATGGATTTCCGCAGAATAACGCCTGAATCGATTAGCTATAATTTAAAAGTCCAGTTTGATACTTTGTATATATATCTGATGCACATGATATATTTTCCTAGGCAATGTTACTCTGAACTGAACACGTACCTACCTAGCACATGGTCTTGTCAGTACATATTAAGTGTATTGTAGGATTTAGGTAAAGACTAGTTAGAATTATTGATTGCCATGCTATAGCCATCGTTTTCTTCCTATATACGTTTTACTGAAATACCTAGAACACAGACGGCGGGTTGCCAGGCTGTCTGTGTTCTATAAATACAACTTGGGCGGGTATGCGATCGATATCTCCCTCCTTCCCCTTTCCACCACCGGACTAGCAGACGTACGTCAGGTTACAACCCTTACCTTGTAGATGTATCATAGTACCGAACATCGATTTGCTTTATAAGGAATACTGGTAAGGAATGGAACTCTTGCCCTCGTCTATTTATTCGCGCAAATACAATATTGCAGTCTTCAAGTGCAGAGTGAGCTGGTTCCTTTTAGATAAGCGTGCTCCATCTTAGGCCACATCTTAACTTGTTTTTCAAGTGAGTTGGTGGTCAAACGCTTGCCTATCATCAATATAAGAAAACCTACTAACCATTATGGGTATTATATAAAGGTATGCTCCTATAATATTTGTTTTCCTCCTATCAAATACAAATATCAATAGTAGTATCTTGAATATATAATTAGTTCCCAGAGAATATTTTATTTACCAGCTAAACATTTGTCGAAGCTCGGAGCACATCATTAGAATGTGCGCTGCATCCAGCTTATTTTTAGCCTGATCAACGTCTCGCCACATTAGTCCTCTCTACCTCTATGTTCTCACTTTGTCTTCGCGTGTCTTGAAGACTTGGTTTAGCGTCTGTCTCATTGGAATGTTATCGATATATCAGCAGTAGAGCAGTAATCATCAACTCCATGCAAGCATATTTGAACTGCGAGTGAACCTCTTTGTCCGTACAGACACCGGGAATGTTAATACACTCTTAATGCGAAGACATTCTCATGTGAATAACACGAACATAAACTGGATTAAAAGCTTCCAAGATCAATGCGACATCAAAACTGCGCTCAGCATTTGGGCGCGTCTCATCTTGATAAACAAAACGCTCGCGCTGTAGTCGTGAGTTTTATCGAGTTTGAAATGTGAAGGACCATTGCGAGATGTTTTGCTACCAGTGTCGAACTCGCCATCGCCATCGCCATTTCTAGAAATAGCCCAATTGTGCTTATATCCGTCACAGAAGCTCCCCCGTAGTGCGTCGCTCCCAATTGATGCGGGAGCCGCCGGCCGCCGCATATTTACAATTAGCTTTGTTTGTGGGCCTTAGTAATAATTGCTGGCTGGACATGAGCCAATGGTATTAATTTTTGAATGCGTTGCTCCATAGGCTCGGCAATTGACGTGACATGTGCAGTCAGAGTTATGTTAATCCGGCTTAGTTTGAACTCGACTTTGCGGTAAGCTACACGCGAAGTGCCGAACGATGAATTTGCTAAATTGTGGTGGCTATGTGAGAAAATCGATTCGCTTTTGTAAATGTGCTAGTGTTGTGTTACGATGCAGTTCACGTTGGTAATCGTGGTACACAAAGTGAAGTTATGTCCACTGACAGCGGAACCGGTAAAACAAATAGGTGGGGATCTATTCTTGTATTTTTGATGCAACAAATGTGAGCTTACTGTTTCAATACAACTATTATATTGTATTATGATAATCCTGTCAAAATAATTGTGAGAGGAAATAAATAAACTCTAACTCTGGATTAGGAGAAATTTATAACAGTTAACGGGCCATTATAATTTTAAACAAATGTTAAATATTCATATGTAATGTAT
The DNA here is from genome assembly GCA_951394065.1 of Venusia cambrica. Taxonomy (NCBI): domain Eukaryota; kingdom Metazoa; phylum Arthropoda; class Insecta; order Lepidoptera; family Geometridae; genus Venusia; species Venusia cambrica. The sequence continues at coordinate 2,441,888 of OX596056.1, forward strand.
CTCTAAAGGATTAGACCTTACTTTATTACTCTACCTATAGATACATTTTCTATAGAAACACACCTTGACGACTAAATTACGACGACAAAGTTCAAAGTTAAAGAACTTTAGATCAGACGAACACTACTCGTGATGGTTAAATAGTTGAACTATGTTTCTTGAAATAAAATGTAATACATTTTTTGGCTTGTAATATCAGAATTCAGAAAGTAAAAACATAAGGCTTCAAGGCCTTCGAGAATCGAGAAAAGTAACGGTACTATGACAGTATGGCGGTAAAGAATAGCAATAAACAATATAACAAACTGCTATTGCTGAATGCACTAGCTAAGACTGTTTCCCAGGCTGTTCTCAGATCATTGAACAATTTAGAAGTAAGCGAATCAATAAAGTAACAATTTTATGAATGGTCTCCAACTAGAAAGTACATTCTCCCACCGAGTGTGTGGCAAGACCAATCGTAGCAATATTGTAAGTGACGGTCTTAACCATCTGAATAAACGTAATTGAACAATTCCTATCGACCCATTGGCCTGGCCTTATCTACATGGGAGCGGGTGCCGCAATTGGCCTCAGCTGCTAATCATTGTTTAAAGATGTTAAATTCAATGGAGATAAGTAGGCCATTTCCTTTGATGGTCCTGGTGTATTCATTTAGATATGCTTTGTAGGTATTTTGAATTGAAATATTTACTTATACTACTATTTACCCTCCAACCATCAACCGTATTTGTAGCATCCTCTCCATCCTAAGGTTGTCTTATCGCGTATGCTGTACCGTTTTAAAATTGTCAATTGTCCAGTATGTTTTTGGTGTACAATAAATAATTTTCATTCATTCTTTCATCCTGGCAATGTTAGGAAATTGTTGTGTTAGTTATAGATAATCTTAGGGATCGAGAGATATAATACGAGTATAGTATAGATAGTGTATAGTATATGTTCTGTTAGTAGTGTTCAGCTGCGCACTCCTCTCATTGTTTCTTTTCCTAGAAATCTATACGGTTGCAGTGTAATTTTCTTATCAGCATTTAGGTGTCTTCCTTAATAAACACATTAATCACTGCGGTTTACTTCAGTTCAGTTTAATTTCTACGCAAATTGGTCAATGACTGATCGATTGACGTCATAATTTGGTGGCACACAACGGTATATGGTGATACAATGCACCCATATTATGTTCCCGCACACAGCGCAAGAATTGTGTCAAGCTCATAACGCCCTGATCGAGCAGATTGTTCGCTTGCAACGGCCTATTTGCTGCATTCTTATCTGAAACATGTAATATTATGATTATGAATCACAAGCTCTAGGCGACCGAAACAATGAGCTTGTGAGTGACGGGGCGAGGCGCGGCGTCTCAGATCTCGACCCACTCCGATACCGAGATCGCCAGATAGTTACTGACCGTACATAAATCGATTCATGTTACGGACCTGATATTTCGATATTTACATTTACCTACAACAGGTTGCCGTCCCCATCTAACGGGGTTATCTCCAGCAAATAACTTACAAGCTCCCCCGATAAGTATCATTGTGATTTATATTATTGCCGTGCGCGGTTTCAAAAGCAATTCAATGTATGACCGAGTGAGGCATGTGAATTCGTGTTGTGAAATACGCCAGCAGCACTAAGTTCAATAACGTTATTATTGGCAGGCCCGAGAGATTCGATAGTACAATCGTGTACGATACCCAGTCCGGCCTCGCAGCTTGTGTTTGCTCGTACGATTCGATTGCACCGCACCATCGCACTCAAGTACTCCCTACCTCTAGGAACTTGTGCTATCTCTCTGGGGCGATTTGATCTATGCTCTATAGCGAGCGCTATCACGAAAGGGAGGTCAACACTGTTCAGGATGTTATACGTCTTAATTTCATCCGCAATCTTTGTAGGGTTTTCGATAAATAGTTGAGAACCGTTATCGACAATTATTTAATCACCGAACCTGTTTTATACTCATGTTTAAACAATTTGTAGCAAATATTCCATAACAACAACGATACGCTCAATTATGTTTGGCAAATATGGAGATTACTTATTTCACAACGGTTATCCGAGCATCTGTGCAAACAACTAGAAAATAATCAATGTAGGTCGTCAACCCTGGTCAGCTCGCTTTTATCCACGGTGTCAATCATCAGCACACCTAGTATAACAATCGTGTTACCGAGAAACATCAACAGTTCATCGAGAAGTACCCAGTTCCCTGCTTAGTGCTCGATCAAACATTGCGCAGGCGACACGTGGCCGCGCTTAATTAACGCGTTGATAACACAAATGACTTTAATTTGTTATTTAAAGTTGCTTCTAAGTGAATTTTAAGTGTTGCATAGTTAATGTGAAGTTTTACTGTTTGAATAGCGGCAAACCTTGATCTTCGCTAGGTGGAGGGCGATTACGTAACCTCGGTTCGAATGTAAACGTACAGCGCCAGTGATGGATAGACGCGGTGATATGGTGAAACGGTCGAGAAAAGACGACAAAATAAACAAAATCAAACGCAAGCTAATCAAGAAGTACAAACTAAGTATGTAATTCATTGTTTAAACATGCGGTCTGGTAGTACCTATATACGTTTTGTATGTGTGTGTAACCTCAAACCTATGTTGCAAAAGTAATGTGGCCATTGCTAAAAGTGTTATTTTCAAAGTGTCACATAAAATACGATCCTTATTAGTATTGTAAGACAACGTGGTTTAAGAAACGTTGAAGCTACAGGCTACAGGGGCCACCTACACTTGTATTGACTTCAAGGCCCCATGCCCAGTTAATTGACATTTAGTTTTTTACCACAATATTATCACAGCCTTCTACTGTGCACAAACACTGCTGAATATACATTTTGAGGTGCGTTTAAGGAGTTCTTGTCTCATTTTGTTGGTTTGTCCTTAAATTTTATGCAAAACGACAAATTCTAATTTGAATTTGAATTTGAATTTGAATTCTCGGACTCATTTCAACCTCATTACTGCATCTTTGCTTAGTTTAATTTCCACCAACATCTCACATCAATGTTTAATTTCTCATAACAGTTTTACTTGTACTGTATTATCATTATTTGGTATAAGATTTATTTCCTGTTGCGATAATAACACGTACTACAGGTGGGTATTGTTTAATTATTTTTGCGTACTTAGCCTTTGCCTCGTTATTAAACACTATTTCGAATCCATTGTCTTTGAGCTATATACCTACTCGTAAACACATTTGTTAAAACCTATGCAGGTAGTTAATGTTTTTAAATATATAGGATAGGTATGTAATGTAATGTAGGTTTAACCGTAGTATATATATTTAGTAGGTAACAAATTGATGTTTATTATTGTAATAATCAAATTATTTAATATATTATCTTTACACTCCATACATAATCTGTTTTTGTTTTGTACGATGGGGAAGCGCTTGGTCTTCAGCTCATCTGGTTTTCAAGTTATGAAGGTGGAAGCGCACGTCACCCGGAATGCTCAACAGTCTGAGGAGAATAGGCTTTAAACCTTTAAAATGCTGGAACACAACAATTTTAGAATTGTTATTATGGCGACAGAATTAGGTAAGATGGTGGTAGCTAGCCAGGCAGACTTCAACAAAGTCCTACCACCAACCAAACCAAGCACAATATTGTACTCCCTGGGGATCGATCCCGGGACCTCTAGATCTAATACTGGTAGGGAAACCACTTGACCACACAAGCGGTTAAACGAGTATTTGTAACATCGTGTTGCGCCCATAACATTATTACTTTGACCACACGTGTTTCGACTATCAAATCTGCGTTTGGCGTCGATTCGGTCGTTGACTTTACCTTGAAGACCTCTTGGAGGAAATGACTGAAGGAAGACCCTTTCTTTTGGCAATGAAGTTTTAATCGCTCATACCTTCATTATCAAATGCACATACAAGTAATGAACAGAACGCACACAATTCATTAGTTTTTTGTCAACAACACAGAAATACCTTTTTTTTATTGTACGACGGGTCAGCGATAGGCCTTCATCTCACCTGGTTACAAGTTGAGATAAGGCCGAAGGTGGAGGCGCACTTCACCCGGAATCCTAAAAAAACTGAGGAACTATCTTACCTCTTAAATGCCGGAACACAATCGTTTTTTTTTAGAATTGTTATTATGGCGACAGAATTAGGTAAAATGGTGGTAGCTAGCCAGGCGGATTTAAACAAAATCTTACCACCAACCATACCAAGCACAATATTGCTCCCCCTGGGCATCGAACCCGGGACCTCTTGATCTGAATTTGGTGGGTTGAACCACTAGACCACAGAGGCTGGGTCCCGATTCTAGTGACCATTCTACGATGATTTATAGTCATAGTGAAGCGACTGGTTTAGAAGAATAGCAGCCCGGTACGATTGTGCATGCATAGGTATTTCATTCGTTGTTCTCTGAGATTATATCTATGGACTGTAATTTATACATTGTTGCAACAAGCCTATTTCTGCTTTAGATGAGCATCGATCTGCGGGCGGGAGTTGGGAGGAGCCCGTGAGCACGGTTCGCAACGCACCCCTCCGGCGCTCCCAAAGGCTCAATTCCACGCTGGACTCCAGGTTTGTACACCTCGATATTACTTCATAATGATCCCTGTCCATAATTCTGCCTCAGCTCTTCATGTTAGTCGTTTTAATGCTTTATTTACTATCGCCTGCGGAGATACTTGATCGCTCCACTGCTCCTGGGCGCTCATTTTCACGCTGGACCTCCGAGTTTTGACTTATGGTGTATAATCAAAGTGGAATTAGTACCTGTAACGTTATAATCTCGTTCCTTATTTGCCATTCTGTATACATGTATGTAGTTTTGGTTTTATTACGAATTACGAGTTACGGACGACGCGGACACAGATTTCTAGTCGATTTATTTTTTAATTTTAATAAATGTTTTACTGACAATTCGAACACAATCAAATTACTGAGCTCAAAAAAAAAGGAAACATTGTATGTCATATATTCAATTACATTAATGTTTCGTCATTCCCAACTCCTACGGGATAATCCCGTCAAAGCTTCTTTTCCCTACCTGCCGCTCCCACTTCATGGTACATGCCTAAATAAAGAGAAAAACCTGTTCCAGAATATTAACAAAACACGATTTTATATACCTACATACAATCTTAGAACTTGTGATGAAATAGAAATAGAAATGATGCTTTTACTTATACCACGGTATAAGTAAAAGCATCATTTGAAGATAAATTAAATATCATCGTTTCAGCCTATTTTTTTATGAATCTCTGACCTCTACGCTTGTCATGCTCTAGGCCAGTGCAATGATGAGGTCTGCGGGCTATGATGGAGCAAGCTTACCCAGGATCAACAAAATATTAACAACCGCTTAACCGCCTCTGTGGTGTAGTGGTTCAACCCACCGTTTTCAGATCCAGAGGTCCCGGGTTCGATGCCCATGGGGAGTACAATATATTGTGCTTGGTTTGGTTGGTGGTAGGATTTTGTTTGGGTCCGCCTGGCTAGCTACCACCATCTTACCTAATTTTGTCGCCATAATAATAATTCCAAAATTGTTGTGTTCGGGCATTTAGAGGTAAGATAGCCAGTTCATCAGTTGGTTGAGGATTCCGGGTGAAGTGCGTTTCCACCTTCGGCCTTATCTCAACTTGTAACCAGATGAGATGAAGGCCAAGCGCTTCCCCGTCGTACAATAAAAAAAAGTCTATTATTAATAATCGTTTATTAAAAATAAATATAGACATAAATTTCACATAACGCCATCTATATAGCCCCAAACTAAGCATTGCTTGTAATGTGGGAACTAGATTACGGATAGAATACTTAAATACTTTTTTTTTTGTAAACACGTACTTATTACATACAATACAACACCCAAACGAACAAACATCTCCATTCATCATACAAATGTTTGTCCTGGGTGGGAACCTACCGCGCAGAAGGCAGAGTTACTATCAACTGAGCTATGAGGCTTATTGCAAAGCAGATTACAATACAATTTGCGTTACAATATTCACTACTAGATTAGTCTATCGAGAATGACGACCGTGGCTATTAATTCTAAAAGCGATAGGTACTACTAAAACCTATACATTATTACCTGGCTTTAGTAGTAAAGCATAAATGACGAAATCGTTACCCAAGCAATTTATTATGATTGAAAACCATTATGAGCTGGAGTGTTTATTTGTGCTTAACGTTATACTGAAATAACATGAAAAACAAGCAAGCAATGCGTTCGGGAGTCGGTAATAATAATTGATGGTAGCGATGGAATTAGAAGCAATTCTCGCCTTTCGGAGGTGAATCCTCGAAGGGGAAAAAGTCTGTTACTTTACTTTTCAGAGGGATGTTTTTAAAATACGGTGGTCCTAATATAGCACGAGCTGTTTGTCTCGTAACAAGCAAGTAGCGCACCTGGTTTTAAGTGTACTCTTGCCTATGACAAAGCCTTACTGCATAGGTCACATCCACAAAGAACATAGCCTACACGGCACTGCATTGCGCCCGTCAACTTGAGGCATAAAGGTGTTAAGCCTCACGTACCCGTAATTACGGCAACCATACCCTTCAAACCGAAACAAGTATGGTGGTAGTAATTCTCCGGACGAGTCCATTCACTAGGGGCTTCTACTACTCTTAATATATCTTATTTCGTATATCTTAGTACAGTATTTGCAGCGACATTTACTATGACGATAACTATAAGGAATAAGATAAACTTGAGCCCCTTTTCAAGCACTTCCAGCGATGTAATAGCTGTAAAATTTATGATCTTTATTCAATTTATTTATCTGCATAATGTACGATTATTGAAGTAACAGATCATTGGATGACGTGTTTCTCTACTTTAATTTACCCGTATTATTTTATATATTGTGTTACGGGGAGTGCTTGCCCTTCAAGGTCTTTAAGGCCGAAGGTGGAAGCGCACTTCGCCCGGAATCCTAAACAGACAGGAACTGACTGAATTTAGAATAGTTGTTGTAATGGCGGCAGGCTTGAGTTTCACATGGGTAAATCTAATTAAAAAAAAAATGTTACGTTTACCTTGTTTTCGTTTATATCGTAACCATATTTTGTTAGATAAGGTAAGTACTGTCTATCCGTTATCAATTCTAGTTCTTGGGTTCAAAATTCAATGATCTTAATTGTTATACCTAATTGTTACTTAACCTAATTACTAGCAATAGCTAATTGTATATTTACTCCTTTCAAAATTGTGACTTATGATCTCTTGTCAGCCTGGTTATCGAATCTCTGTCGTTGGTACGTTAACCTCTAGTATTTTGTTTGTTATTTATTGTGATTTCATCCAAATACCTAAATGATTTCTCATTTTCTATTTCGGATTTGGAGCTTACAGTTTTATGTTTCATGCTATTTTGTGCCATACATTCTCAGTCTCAAGAGCTGTGTGGCCGAGTGGGTATGAGCACGCATTCCGAGCCGGAAGTTGTGGGTTCAAATCCAATCGTGCACCAGTGAACTTTTCGGTTTTTCGAGAGTTTATGTGCGTATTTGACACATGCACATGCTCTGACGGTGATGGTCACATCGTGAGGAGACCGGTATGTCCCTAGGACCAAAATCCGAATGAAATGTGTCGCTAGCTAGTATTCCGCTAAGCGGATCGCCGCTTAGCCGTGACAGGTTGCAAGCCCCTATTATAGGCTTGTATTGAATACTAGCTACTTGCAAACCGTGTGCCGAACGTTAGTTTAGACGTGCCTGTGACTAACCCTAGGATACCTTATGAGGATCACCTCATAAGGTCTACGCTCTGAGTCAGATTAGAGGTGAATCCTCAAAAGGGAAAAAAGTCTTGTGCTTGGACATTCTTAGTGTCGTCGGTAGCGCCATCTTAATTAGATATTATGCACGAGCTTGACTCGAATGTCATCTCGTCTTTGTCATATGACCACCGCCGTGACATGATTCACGGTCAAATGGCGAAGTTACGAGCGCTCTTGCAATCCTGGGCTCACATAAACTCGAGACCACCTATGATACGGCTATTACATCAAGTAGGATGCAGATAGCATCCCACATCATTTATTAGCGGTCAACCGTAATTGTGGTTTAGGGCATATTCTTCATCGGAAGCAGGTTACAGGCTTGGTCTGCTTACCGGTTTACATTGGGTATTGAATCGAATACGTGATGAAAGATTGCGGCATCAGGTTAGGCCTCTTAGAATCTGAAGAGACCAGTCGCGAACGTATAGGTGTCTTTATCCCTCTCCAGGCGGGCTCAGCTCTTGAAAAAGAGATTGATGTTCGCAATACATTAATCTCTTTTTTATTCTTCCTTTACTCCTATAGCCTATATACATTCATACTCAAAATATACTATGGTGGCAAATAACACCTTATTTTTTTTTATTGTTGAACGGGGAAGCGCTTGGTCTTGTTCTGGTTTCAAGGTATGATAAGACCGAAGGTGAAAGCGCACTTCACCCGGAATCCTCAACAAAATGAGGAACTGTCTATCTTATCTCTAAATGAAGGAACACAATAAAAGGTAGCTTTGTTCTAGTCCAGGCGGACTTAGACAAAGTCGTACTAGTGGTACGACTTTGTTTACAAATCAAAAAAGAAATTTAAAGAAATATCCATGATGAACATCAATAACACTGTCGTGCCGGCCTCAATGATTCCACGGAATTCAAGGCTTATAATACTTCTTTCCTACTTAAAACACCCAAAATAGAATGGGTTCTGGGTTATGTGATATGTCGGGTGAATAAGTCCACGCACGCGCCGATCTGCTTCGTTCGTGAATTCGGTCATGAGGTAACAACATAATCGTCTCGCATTCGCAAGTTCCGTTCTGAAGTACGAGTTGACAGTTGACAGTTGGCGTATGCAACTTCCCGACGCGGTGTGGTCCTAACCCGCCGAACAATTAGCAGAGGCTCGCAGACAATTAACGCGAATTTCCTGTGTGCAACCGTTGGCATTGGTCAGACTATTTGTAGGCCCGAAAGAGAGCAAATCGGGGATCTGAAAACTCTTTATTTTTATACGATGGGGAAGCGCTTGGCCTCATCTCACCTGACAAGTTACTTCATATTGTTTTAACTTTCTCAATATTATGTAATCATCGCGTAGCTGTCTGGCTGACTGACAAGCAAGCACAACTCAAACATAGCTTCCTCTTGTAGTAGGTAGGTACAAATATGCACATTGAACGGATTTCAGGAAATTCCCACGGGATCCAGTTTGTCATATTATTAGTGCATATTGCCTCTATCTAGAGCTCAGTTGGTAGTAGCTCTACGTTCTGCGCTGTAGGTTGTGGGCTCGATTCCCACCCCGCACTAACATATGGATATAGATGTACGTTCTGTATATGGGTGTTGTATCATATGGTTCGTATGTATTTAATAATAAAAAAATATTATGCTATCCGTAATCTAGTTCCCATATTACAAGCCATGCTTAGTTTGGGCCTAGATGGCACTGTGTTAAATTAACAATATTTTAGGTAATAATTTTTAAATTGAATTATTTATTACGATTTGCGACGTACCTACGTACAATATTATACGGGTATGTACTCGGAGGTGTAGGGCCGAAGATTTCTATTGACGTCTTACCCTTTCTAATGCTTTATCTTTAGTTTGTGCAATACGTTGAGATTGTATAGAGCAAAAGTTAGTGGGTTATATTGATCGTATACTCATACTAGAAATCTTTTCTCTTGGCTTATTCGTTGCTATTTTCCTTTCGTGATAAACATGCTGTTAACTCTTAAAATTATGAGCTTTCTTGATCGTAAGCATCTTGTCTACTCAATTAAATTTTGCCTCACCTTTCTCTAGCAAAGTGCTTTCTGAAGGTGTCCAACAAATCTGCCACCAGGTTTCGCCACTAACCTGCAAGATTAACATCTGTACTGACTTGTGACATGTCCTATTAGAGTCAGTTATACGTATTACATGCAATTTGCATTTGAGTTTAAAAAATAATGTCAGGGTCAAATGAAACTGTAGCCGATTTGCATACGCGTTGGCGTCAATTTCTGTGTTTGCACTGTGCAGTGTTGTATAATTATTCATGATCACACCCCTATTGTCAATTTTCAAACTAGTTGAACACGCGCAGTTTCACTCGCTACGCCTAGCTTCCGAACAAACAAAGCCATTATTCAACAGCTGGGTGTCAAACATCGTCTCTCCTCTATCGTGCATGCTCGAATTATGACCTTGTGGGCATGTGGCGCATCAAGGTGATACCTCTGTAAAGCGCCTTGTAGCTCAGGGCAGCATTGACGGCACAAGACCTCTCGGCATAACGCCATTACGCTGGATCGATCAAATTAAAGCTTACCGGTCTCCTAAACCAGTGCACGAGGCAAGCAGTTTTGGCACAGTTTTGGCAAGCGCTTGGCCTTCATCTCACCTGGTTACAAGTTGAGATAAGACCGAAGGTAGGGGCTTCCCCGGAATCCTCAACAAACTGAGGTAGCCAGTACCTCTAAATTATAACTGCCTCTGTGGTCTAGTTGTTCAACCCACCGATTTCATATCCAGAGGTCCCGGGTTCGATCCCCATGGGGAGTACAATATATTGTGCTTGGTTTGGTTGGTGGTATATTCTGTTTAATTCCACCTGGCTAGCTACCACCATCTTAACTAATTCTGTCGCCATAATAACAATTCTAAAAACCAGTAGACCACAGAGGCGGTTAATAGTAGTGATTTAAGAAGGATGGTATGCGGATAGCAGCGGATTCTTGAACGTGCTATAATCCGAAAATCATGAATGATGACCACGACCAAGAGTGATAAAGAATAAGTAGAACTCCTAACTAGGCGGTCACTGAAGACATTGAGCAGTTTACTGAAGAACCCTTACTAAGTCAACAGTTGTGAACCATGCTATCGCTGGTGGTAGGACCTGTAAAGGATCCTGGCTTGCGACCACCCTCCTGTCAAAGTCCGGCGCTAAATTGAAACTGAAACATGTATATTTTTACCTATAGTTGTGCCTCTTGTCCGGTTGGTTGGACGAACTAGTTATTCTACTAATACTTTAAATGTAAGTTTGTTTGTATGTTTGTTACTGGATCTCGCGTAAACGGCTGAACGGATTTTTATGAAATATGTTATAACTTATGTTTGGGAACTATGTTAGCTAGTGCTAGTGTATCTAATAGTAGATATTATCCCGTAAAAGATAGGTACATCAAATTCTGTTAAAAATCATTCTTTAATTGCAATTGCAATTTTATACAAACAAAACTTTCAGCGTCAGTTTGATAAATGTAGATTGATGTTATGACTGCTGGATTATGCAAAAACAGCTTTCAAATAAACCTATAATTATAATCGTAAACGCGATATACAGTATAAGGCATTGCTTTATACCCTGCCTTAGTATAGCTTTGCAGACAACATTACAAAGTAAACTAACTTTTATGATCGACCTGAGTTAATTCATTAACTCAAATTGGTTTGCCATTGACTAGAGTTTTTATTTTCACTAATTGAGGTCAAATGCCTGTTAGCTTTACAACCCGTGATGGATGTAAAGGAATTACTTTTTATAACGCGTGAACTATTATAGTCGCCATAACACGAAAATATACCACAAAACGGAACACGAATTAAAACTGTGTGCTACGGCCGAGATGTCCATTTATATTTAGACTCCGTTCCTAGTTCTGTTTCCGATGTGTGTCATTTCGTGTCCTACATATTTCTCTCATACATTAAATCTTACTTCAGATTCAACATCTCATTTAACAAGCTTCATAGCTCAGTTTCTAGACTTGCTAGTAACTCTACCTTCTGCGCTGTAGGTATGGGGTTCGATTTCCACCCAGAACAAACATCTGTGTGATGAATATTGGTGTTTGTACTGTGCTCGGGTGTTGTAATATATGATAAGTATGTATTTACAAAAAAAAATGTATTATATCTAAAATCTTTTTCCCATATTACAGCTATGCGTAGTTTGAGGCTTGTTAATGTCATGTAATATTTATTTAGTAGGTCATTTAAATCATAATGACCAAGGCCCTTGTTTCATGCACAAATTACTAATGTGTTTGTGCATAATAATATAATGTGTATGAGTACAACTGTGACACACATAAGCTACGATAAACCCACTTACCGCAGACAGTTCGTCGTCAATCTATCTTTATTGCAATACTCTGAAATTTATCTTAGCACATATACCTACCTACTATAATATACGTTCTTTATTATAATTTATTTAGCCTAACCTTTTGCTACACCACACCGCAGTCCAAAGATCGCGAGTAAAGATGTGTAATTAGCTGCACCTTATGTGGATAGATTATTGTGTAAACATTGCATGAAGTTACTTCAGGGGTCGAGCCATGTCAATAGCATAAAGAAAATCAAGCGGCACATTGTGGGATGAATCCTCTAGTTAATTTTATACAATGAAAGGTAATTCCTAATTGGCCTAATCACAAACAGGGATCGTTAACCCGGCTCTCGCTGCAAAAGTCAAACGAGATTCGTTTGACCCTAGTGCCTGAGACTGTCTGTTACATGCTCTATCATCATGCCATCAGTTTCAAGGGAATAATGATATTCGCATATTTACCGAGTTTTTGCAATTACTTGTGGACGGACAGAGGTTAGAGAGGACAGGTTTGCATTCGTTGGCGGAACCAATTGTAAAATGTTTTTACCGCGGTATCATTGAACCAAAACCATATTTTAGCGAATTGAACCGTGACTATACGAATCACAATCGGTGGTCGAGATCTACAATATCTTGTTTTATGTCTCTCATTATTATTTGAATTGTTTATAACTTTACCTATCTACGAAGGAAACACCTTTGTATTGGCAGAAACAATCCTCAAGCGCCGTAACTGTAACTGATACCTTGTGATAAAATTGCATTATGGAGATTGCTTTGCTGAGTGAAGCAACCGCAAAGACAATATGTATTCTGTCTTTCATCACATTACCAAATATGATCTAGTGTGTTCGTGATTTCTCTGCTGTGCTAGTGACTGCACCTACTTTACAAGGTATATCTTCTTGCATCAACATTCGATTTCTTTGTCAAGTATTTTGTGTTCGCGTCTCATCATCTTAATTGCTTTATTGTTATTGATCAATTGCTTGATCAGATGTTGTCAGTTTAATAATGTGATTTATGATGCGCGCTATGTCAATGCCATAGCAATTAATTGGATTGATATTTTTGTCTCCCGCTTAAGTTTTCATTGTTCTGTCTGACCTGTCTCGTCGGAGCATAAAATTGTGCGCCAAGATACAAAGGAATGAGGACAGGTTTAGCAATAGGCTTGACTCCTGACCGTTTACATTTACAGTGCGGAGTGCCTGCATATCGGTTTGAATGATTATGACAACGGAACGAACTGGAAAGACTATTCAATAGACAAGGATCTTCTGACAGCATTCAGTTATACTTTGACTCAACATCACACTGTGTTATGTGACCAATTGTAGCCAGCTAACTACCCATGTTGTAAAGTAGGGCAATAGTTTTCGGAAATGCCAGCTTCCGCAAAATACTAGGCTGCAGCCATTATAACAAACGAGGTTCATGGCTTTGCGTTGAAAATGTTACAAAACCCCAGTAACCAATTTTATCATCACTAATTGAACATCTTCCGTATCTGCGTAATTGACCATATCCTGGCAATTTTACTACCAATCAAGTAATCCAGAGCGAGTAAATTAATAAATACTTCGCTTATATAACGTGGAATCTTATCGGCACATGGGAACTGATGTATAATTCCATTCTCAAGGCGACTTCTGATGCGCATTCAAGTGACCTTTGCGTCTTATATCATCACTGCTAACAATGAAAATACGTTTAAGTTAGAGCTTCCTGGTACAGTAACCAGTGAACATCGTGCTTATTAGGGTTCCCTATCCAAAGGATGCCAACGGAACCCTATTACTAAATCTCCACCGTCCTTCCGTCCGTCTGTCATGAACCATAATAGGTAGGCAGTTTAAATTTTGAGTGTATATTTATATTTCCGCGTTAACAAATAATACAAATAAAATTAAAAATTGCTCTTGTATAAGGGCCTCCAAGACACGTCATTTTTGCTTTGAAATATGTGTAGGAACCCTCGGTATGCGTGTGCGCACTTGGCAGGATAGATACTGTGTTTATTATAATTTTTCTAGAAGTTTTTTTTATCAAATACCCATCATTACAGCATATACTTCTCATATACATCATATACCTCCAGACCAGAGCAAGGATGAGGTCAATAGAGCGAGCTTTCCTAAATAGCTAATAGTGGTATATCAGTATAGGGTTTCAGTATAACAGTGGAACTAAAGCCCTACGTTCTGTTTTAGGAGATTTCGTGGCTTTTTTAACCGACTTCAAAAAAAGGAGGAGGTTCACAATTCGGTTGTATGTTTTTTTTTTCCATTTAATATTGTTGTTAGCTTGTTGTTTAGCGATAGACTTAGGCAAGATAGTGGTAGTTAGCCAGGCGGACTGAAATAAGCCCTACCACCAACCAAACGAAGCACCGATCGAACCCGGGACCTCTGAATCTGACACCGGTGGATGAACCACTAGCCCACATCGACGTTTGGCTCGTGTGCAAGCTGTAACCCGATACATTTATCTAGATCCACGGGATCAGAAAGCGAGATACTTTCCATTTCAACGAGAAAATCCTGATAGCGTATGTATACTGTTGCAATCCAGTTGAAAATATGCAATCCAGTAGTGGCAGCAGTCACATCCCACATCTGTTTCAACTGCATTGAGTAATCCATTAGTTCTTGGAATGCCGCTCTACGAGTCTGTGGTACTAAGTCCAAGTGCTGAAATGCCGGCCGTGTCGCCTGAATAAATTACTGTAGCTAAACGGAAGATATTTCATGTATCGATAGATATAGTTTTCCGTGGCGGTCGCGGCTTGAGAATCGACCCATCCTACTCAGCTCGTGGGTGTCGTAATAGCTGACTAAGGGATCTAACCAGAAGGGAACATACGTACTCTATGATACAATACCCAAACACAGAACAAACCTCTATATTCATCACACAAATGTTAGTCCTGGGCGGGAATCGAACCCACAACCTCCAGCGCAGAAGGCAGAGTTACTACCAACTCAGCCATGAGGCTTGTTAAATAATAGAAGCTGTCTATTTATTTATTTCTTAAACTGATTTCCATAAAGATAAATGTTATATTACTTTGATTTTGTTCCAGAAAGAAACGATAAAGGTCTTTTTTCCTTTTTAGGGGTTGTACCCAAGGGGTACCAACGGGACCGTATTACTAAGCCTCCGCTGTCCGTTATGAATCGTAATAGGTAGACAGTTGACATCGTCACAGATTGTGTTGTTCCGCACTTTCCGGTTTTATTTGTTTATATTTAAGATGGACATGAAATCGTAACTATGTTTTCTTAAAAACTTTAGAAAGTTAGTCGTTATGGTCCAAATCTGCCAAGACACTACGTTTCATATTAAAGTAATCCGGACACTTTTGCTAATTTATCTTTCGAACAGTATATCAAAATTGTGTATAACCAGAAATATAGAAATATTATCCTTGTTCGTAATATATTCATATCTCTTGCTTAGTTATGTATGTATTATGAATATGTTTTTATGATAATGAGCAATATGAAAGTGGCACACAGACGGTTCGTCTGTCCCCTGTCTATTCGTCTCTTAGGCAACTACAGCAAAACCGCTCGGAGGCCTTAGTACGAGTTTCTGACGGACTAACTGAAACTTTTTTCGTTTTCGTATAAGGCGCTTGTTTCCATACATTTGGTTAGCGGGCATTGAAAGGAACTACAGTTGCTTTAGACATAGACATTCATTTATTTACTTTTTTTTATTATTACATACACAAACATAACATAATGAAATTGTCAAACAGAAAAACACGAGTAGTTAGGTAATAAGTGTATACAGTTTGTGGTGCTACAGCAGCAAATGGGACACAACTCAGCATTATACCTCACTGTAACACAGGTCAGCGCTGATATTCTGTTGTGACCGTGCCCAGTCAATCGATTTCATTCCGAAGGTACATGTTCGTAGCCGACTGCGCACAAATGTATTTAAGTATTCTATCCGTAATCTAGTTCCCAAATTACAAGCTATGCTTAGTTTGGGGCTAGATAAATAAATTAGAGGATATTGATTTCACACAGCGCTATCTATGCTCAAACTAAGCAAAGCTTGTAATATGGGAACTAGATTACGGAAATAATACTTATCATGTTTTTGTAAATACATACTTATCATACAATACAACACCCACACACAGAACAAACATCAATATTGATCACACAAATGTTTGTCCTGAGTGAGAATCGAACCCACAACCTAGCCCTAAACATCTAGCCCCAAATTAAGCATATAGCTTGTAATATGGGAACTAGATTACGGATAGAATACTTACATACAAACATTTTTTTTTATAAATACATACGTACTATGTGATACAACACCCAAACACAGAACAAACATTTATATTCATCACACAAATGTTTATCATGGGTGGGAATCGAACCCACAACCTACAGCGCAGAAGGCAGAGCTACTACCAACTGAGCTATGAGGTGTTGTGTAGATGGCGCTGTGTAAAAAACATAATAATACAGCAGCAGGCGACAGCAATACAGCTTCATAGAACAAGCCTCATAGCTCAGTTGGTAGTAACTCTGCCTTCTGCGCTGTAGGTTGTGGGTAGTGCCAGTGGTATGTTTGTTCTATATAAAAAAAATGTATGTAAGTATTATATCCGTAATCTAGTTCCCATTTAAAAGGTATGCTTAGTTTGGGGCTAGATGGCGCTGTGTGAAAACAATGTCCTATAATATTTATCCATACTTTATTCAATACATAACATGAGACAATGAATGAAGGAGCCAGTTCTGTCCACTTGTCTCTGTAGACGCGGAAATCGAGGATCATCCCTTGCAAGTTTTCTTTATGTATTTGTTTATTATGTAATTTTAGTCCTGTGGTAAATACATTGTTGTGCGTCATTTCCTTTCCACGTCAATAGCCGTTGGTAGATTTTTCTGGTTATCCCGTATGAAGGAACGATTTGACGATGACTGTCTGAAACTGTTAGTTGCGTCTGTGGTCTAGTGGCACAATCGATATCAGATTCAGAGGTCCCGGGTTCGATCCCCAGGGAGTACAATATTGTGTTTGACCTAAGCCTGTCGCCATAACAACAATTCTAAGGTATCTAGGCCCAAACTAAGCAAAGCTTGTAATATGGGAACTAGATGGAAAGAATACTATCTTGTTTTTGTAAATACATACTTATCATACAATACAACACCCAAACACAGAACAAACATCAATATTGATCACACAAATGTTTGTTCTGCGTGGGAATCGAACCCACAACTTACAGCGCAGAAAACAGAGCCAACAGAGTTTTGAGGTCTGTTCTCTGAGTAGTAAAAGACGCGGCACCCAGCCGAAAGGACCCCTTGGGTAGTTAAATAAAGGTCTTAGCCAGTCCTGTGCGAGCTTTGGAGGATTTCCCAATGTGCTTCATAATGATGATTCTTTCTGTTCCAGGACAAGTGGCCAGTTGCGAAACACGCTTAGCAGAGCCCGGGAGCTTTGCGAGCGATGGCGCAGTGGTGGTGGAGCTACCACCCCCCCCGTGCCGCCGCCGGACGACGAGGGAGGGGGGAGGCTCTCGCGCTGGTTCAGCGTGAGGCGAGGGTCCACGCACCAGTATGATATGCATACACATGAAAATGACAAGATGCCTAAACTGCCTGAGGTATTGTTTCTTACATTCATTTCAGACATCATCTAGCTCCAAACTAAGAATAGCTGTCAATTAAATGTTTTTCTTTCTTTCTTTCTTTCTTTCTTTCGTAGCTTGTAATATGGGAACTAGATTACGGATGTAATACTTTTTTTTGTAAGTACATGTCCATTCAACACCAGACAGGAACAAACATCTATACCATACTTATTACGCAAATGATTGTCCCGGGTGGGAATCGAACCAATAGCAGAGAGAAGGCAGAGCTACAACCAACTGAGCTGTGTGGCTTGTTGGTGTTTATTTGCAATGTCTTCTATATCTTTGGTTAGGGCTAATAGTGGCTCTTTCATTTGTTTTGACATTTTCTTGCCAGATGCTCTATATCCGTCTTTGACCTTGTCTTTTCTTTACTTTAAAGGTAAAAGGTATTTTATTTTAAGTGGTTTTGGAACGTGTTGTATGTCCTTTGTACTATTACATAAGTATGATTCTATATATGATGGCATATTGGCACTTTTGCAACCTGTTATGTGGTTTCTTTTGTCTTGAATCATCTCTATAGTTTCTTCAGCTCAGCTGCCGCAAGGAAAACTTCAATCATTTGAACGCGGCATGCTACCTGGATAGACCTCATCTAAAAGGCTAATCATAACAGCACATTCCAAGGTCGTATTATGTAAATTCAAGATCAAAGTTGCTAACTTTGTTGGTAACACGTGATGTGTCTACAGAAATATATAACGGGCAGGCTTGTGAATGTCCCGGTACTGATTATTTTCGGTCTGCAGTACAAACGTAGTTTACAGTTAATTTGGAAATGGCACGTCTCATTATAAAAGTGTGATGGATGGGGTTCTTTAAGGTGGGCGTCTTGAGATTTTGAAAAGGTCGGCAAGGCGCGATTTCGATTGTTTTGATTTATTGTTTGTATGGGCCTTCTTAAATGTAACACACATCTAGAAAAGTATCACCAAGTAAGCAAAGCACGACATAAAGACATGATTAAGAGCAAGTAGACCAATGTTCTTTGTTCGTTAGACGCATTTATTGCCAACTTTCTTCAGTCCCGTTATCTAAGTAAAATTAATGAACGCTCTCATCATCTTCCATTCAATACCGTTTCCAATTAATAGTGTAAGCACTTATGGATACTGAGCATTTCATTGAAGTAGAACTAATGAAGCGGACGTTGTTGTCTGCGCAAATTGGTCATTGACTCACGAGTCCCGCCGCGCTGGCCGGCGGCGATGACATTCTGGAATTGTAGTGCTCATATCGTTCCCTTTTACCCTTCCATTTGTTTTGTTCAGTGTGAATTTTATTACGTAGGTATGCATGTCCCACATGATTCACAATTTATAATTTAGATGAATCATTACACGTCGATGGTTAGACATCGAATACGAACCGCAGTAACGTGTCGATGGTACCGGCGCGACTCGTCTCACGGAGGTCTCAAGTCTAAACAAACAATTCTATTTTAGCATGTGATATAGTGATGTCAGATTGGTATCCAGTGAGCTGCCATAGTGGATTCATGTATACGATTGTAATTTTCTTCATTCAGTTTATTTTTAGTGTGCCGACGTGAACAACGTGTGATGCGCAAATGTCAAAAGTTTTAGCAGGTTGCGTTGTTTCTCGCGATATTTGTGGCCATGTTTTGCCCGTCGTGTATGAGGCTTCTTCACGAAAAGGCCGAGTACACTTTGAGTTTCACTGTGAGTCACGTGATTGTTAGATTGATACTTTTGACGTTTGCGCGTTTGTGATTCTGTGTTCCGATGACGCGATTCGTGACGCTCTTTCGTCTCGGCAAGTGGGTTACGTGACACGAAACTTTGGATTCCTTGTCCTTGGTGATTGGCGAGCGCTATTTCTGAATCGAGTCGTCGGAACCTGTACACTCCGCGTGCTGTGTTGAAGTGTTATATCGTTGGGTGTGTGTTCCAGTTGGAAGAGGATCTCTTCTCGTGCGGGGGGGCTCACGAGGCGCGGGGAGGGCGGGTGCCTCCGCCTTCCCTTGGCCCGCCCCCGGATGCCCTGACATCGGTTCAACAACGCCGAAGACACGTGGTCGCTGCGATCATACACAGCGAGAACTCGTACGTCGCGACACTACAAAGACTAGTCAATGTAAGTGGCTTAGCAATTTAGAAGCAGTTAGCTTGATTGTCAAGTTCACGGCACCATCGCTTATTATTGTGGGGTATCCATTGGTCAGTGACACCACGAAGACTTTACGATCACCAATAGCGTGCGAGATACCGATTAAAACCGTCTTGACCTCTAGCCTCGCCCCTTATGGAGTGGATTCGTTTCTCAGTATTGTTCATTGCACAGGGTCAGATCACAACAAAGCGTCCCTATTAGAAAGCGACAGCTTCATCAATTCGCAACATGGCGTTCGTTTATCTACTCACAAGTGATTATCCGCGCGCTAATGATAGTATCTTGCGTTGCGCAATTATAAGCTAACCGAAACAAGCCTACTGTCAACAGTGACCGACCCAAACACGACAACTTGACACAAGTCGCCGCGACCGGTTCCTACTCAGTTGTAAGGGCTTCATCACACTGTCGATTTGCGAGTCAGTTTGTGTAAAGGCATTTTTGGGGTATTAATTAACCCCACACCAAACAGAATATTCAAAACGTACATTAAATACTATTTTCCCGTCAAATTTGCATGTCTATTCAATGTGCAATGACCAGCTATACTTTGGTTAATGACTGTCTGATAATATTCAATGCACCAACGAAAATAGCTTGTCAGATTAAGCAAAATCGAATTCCGCAGCAGCCCCTGCCCCGGAGAATATTCTTCCAGTGTGTGGTTAATTATTTCCCCATTTTTGTAGGCATGTAGTATATAGGGCACAGAGCAGAGAATCCATAGCTACCATATTCTTGACTGTATCCAGCCCACTGATGCTGTAAGGTCACATAAACCGTTGTATTACAAGTATTTCGTTGCTTTGGCTGATGCACAATATCCTAGCACTCGGGAATATTTTTCTTGATGGCAGAACTTGTCGCCGTGAAGCATGGATATTGTTGAATGTAACCAAAGTGATGGTTTTTAGATGCTCATAGACAGTATTATGAGTAGTGTGCTATCGCTCTAACACACGCTGACGTATCTAATGGCTCCGGTGAAATTCGTGATCGGGAAGGAAACATGTTGAGATTGATAGCAACAACCGGCAATTATAATTCAATCATAATAACGACAGTTCCTATTGCATAATGTTGCCAGTCTAGCCTGTGGCGGTCTTGTGTTGCCACTTTTGTTTTCTACCAGGTGTGACAGCGGGGACACTTGGTATAAAACGTAATTGCTAATCGAGTCGCTACACCGCAACGCCGGGTTAAGCGCTAGGTGTTCATTCAAATGAGATTACATCGGAAAGTAGTCTATTGACTTGCTTCTGAATGCCTTAGTTACATAATAGGCATGCCTTTGCAAACCTGTACCGTGTTATGAGTTTTTATTGCTGCCATGAATGTCTAGAACCTGTTTTAGGAATAACCGTTGCGTTCCACTTATGTGTCATCGGTCATGCCTCTTTTGTATGACATATTTGTTCTACGAAATTGTATGTTCATACTTCTTATGCATTTTAAAATTAATTTCTCTTTTATTTAGGACATTTTCAAGTCCTCTCTAATCTCTATTCAGCACTTTCTTTTCCGCCTCATGAATTTGTATATTGTCTAGCAAATCTGTGAAATGACAACCGTGGCCAGACGAAATCAGCAACACAAATGTTGTGTCAAATCTCAACAAGCGTATGTAAATATTAACCGCACGGCAGCTCTATTGTTTCGCCTACTAGTCACATACCATGGATTTGTGTTTGGGAAGTGGGGCGGCTTCATTGTTGTTTTGCAATACACGAGGTTGGTTGTGCTACGTTACTTTTAAATATATAACTAATACCATAATACCATGGGATATAAGCTATTGTGTGATAAATGCTAGGGGTATAGATATGAATTGGCCAAATACACCAATTTCAGTTAAATCGAAATATATGTTTTTCGAATTAAATGTATCACTGAAAAATTTACCTATAAGGAGGTCTTGGTTGGACATGGTGATTTTCCTTTTGGCGATTGTTATTTCGTCGAATAACGCTAATGTAAAACCGTGCTAATTATCCTTAACTCAATAGGTACCGATTTCGGTTGTACATTTAATAGCGTAAGGTAACAAACATATTTTTAACGCAAAAATATTGTCACTTATGTAATATGTTAATGTTTAGCCATTTATTTGATATGGCAACAGGCAAACCGCAGAGGGGATACCAAAAGGCCTATAGTGGCTATTCTGCGACGAAAGCATTGTCATGGTGAAGTGATTGGTTTAGTAGAATCGGGGCCTAGTTATACAAAATGAACATCACCATACAATATTTGGACATTTTGCATACATTGCTCTACTAATGTCATTGCTAGTTACGGCGTAGATGTAGTAGATATACCTCTACATGAATGAATGATCATCTATGCTCAAGTGTTATGCTTTCTCCACTATTTGCTTGAGTGATTTGAATATATTCCATGTACAAACGGGGGAAAACGTGATGTTCTACTCGCAGTTGCGCGGTTACCTATTATTTTGATGCCTTTATGCTTAGATAAAAAAAACAAAGGATTTCGCACCAACCGCCCGAATGTGTATACGCACCGGAGTAACAGTTTTCTTTCAGTTTCTCGTTGCTTGTCAAGGTCGTAATGCACGGTAGCTTACTTTGCACATTAAGCTCAATTTTTTTTATGTTAGAGTTGCTATTTGTCTGTAAAGCAGTAATTATATACGTTGCTGTTTTTTACTAGCATCGCATGAGAATATGTATTACTATTTTCGCAGTGCATAGTAAGGCTTGCGATATCCTTTGTTTTTTATCTGAGCCTTATATTAAGGCAAGGCAAGAATGAAAAACATTTATCGTCTATAACAGTGCATCAAATTGGCGTTCGACTCGGCAACATGCTGTGTTATAATAGAAATTACAACGCGCTGGTCTTCCATTGAAACCAGTAATGCGTCTGTAATCCTTGCTCGGTTCAAATCGAAATATTTACCACAAACGTATCATCATCTTCATTCGTTTTTATTTCGGGCAACGGAATCGCTTGTTTTTCTTAGCGGTTACGGTTGAATTATCACAGCATTGGTGGTAGGACCTTTAAAGGTATACCTGGATAGCTAGTCAGTGCCTTCGGGAAAGTTCGATCCATCGTAGAACTCATCCTTATTCTGGCCTAGAGCCAGCATGAGATAAACTATACGACGCCACTCTTTTCAACCCCCTCGCAGTGAAAACGAAAAGAAAAAAAGTTATACTAGGCCATTCAACTAATAAATGTATCAATTGGAGACTCATGGTGGTATTATGTATATTGCTTTGCTTACATATTTGCTAACCTACCATTTCCTTTTTTGTAATTTCATGCTTCTATGAGGATCAACACGCTTGAATGTCATTGGCTGTGTAAGTGAAAAATGAACATATTACTATATCGATTTATTAAGAGTAGATGTATATACTACTATTTTGTTACAGAACATTATTATTGTCTTTTATTACAGCAAACTATTGTTATATCACTTGATACATTTTGTATTACATTGCCTTACATAGAAAGAGTGGATAAAGTTCCAGACAGAAACTGAATATGACTAAATGCATGTCTTTTTTTACGCTTCTCATGTTCTAAAAGTAAAGTAAATTGTAACTTAGCGTTGGCGAATTTAAATGCATTAGTGTTTTTTTTTATGGAACTGACAGCGACCTACATTGTTGCAATAGCGTTTCTTGGCGATCGTATTACAATTTACCAAAATCCATAGCATGCGTACCAGCGTACGCGGTGAAATTACGGGCACGCGAGGCGTAACACCTTTATGCCTTAAGTTGACGGGCTCAATGCAGTGCGTAGGTCATGTTCTTCGCGGATGTGACCTACGCAGTATGGCTTTGTTATAGGCAAGAGATCCACTTAACATCAGGCTTATTAAGTCTCCAAGTTGTATTAAAATACATAAGCCTAAGGAACCACTTTGAAGTTACTCGCTAAATGACACAAAGGCAAATAATGCAATACGAATTAAACTAGACACAAAGAAGAAAAATACAATTACATATTTATCAATATCCTTATTCCTTATTCATCTAAATTATTATAAAATCATGAGACCGCTTTAAAGTCAATACATTCTACCGCTCCTTTTAAGGGGTCATGCACCATTCATAGGTTCTTTGTGTTAGCTATTGCCTCGACTGCGTTCTGTATGATGCAACCTGGGAAGCGAACTGACACTGCATTGTCAATATTAGCTCAGCTCATTGAGAAACTGTTTTTCAAACCTTGAAATTGATCTTCGCTATTGTCACACCAATAACGCAACGGCAGTATTTACGACAACTTTCAAAATAGCATTCTAAAGTACACGCAAATTAAATATATTACTACACGTTTTTACTCAACGCCATCTCGCCCCAAACTAAGCAAAGAATATTAATACTTATATGGGTATGTATTTTTATTTATTTATATTTAACGTTTATTGTGAGATTATTATTAAATTATATGGGACGACGTGTCGACGTGAAGTCCTATTTATTTAGTATTTAAAAAAAAGTTGTGTTGTTTATGGGTAGATAGATAAATATAAATTAAACACTTGATGAATAACTTGTTAGCTGTGAGGGGTATTATGTACACCGCCAATAAATACTTATAATATAATATAACACACAAATATTAACTGCTCAATTGTTTGTTTTTGTTGGGAATCGAACCCACAACCTACAGCGCGAAAAGCGAATCTACTAAACTGAGATGCCAGTTGACCGTACATATATTATTCTATGATTTTAAGAAAGTTATATAAATATTTAAGCCGTATTTCTAAAATTCTATGGAGGCAGAGGCTTTGCTGATTTGTGTCGAATCTTCAGCTGTCACGTTAAGCACACTCGTCAAACTTCTGAATACTGTCCGACAACGATAATTATAAACGTGGATGAGGGCGCTTATGTCTATGTGTAACTGCAAAAGAGACGTGGCTTGCCTTGGTTTTACGTTAGTTCCTCTTTCTGCCACGTCCAATGTGATTGTGGTCAGTCTGTTAGCTTTTTATCATCCACTGAAGTGTCCGTGTGGTATTGACTCGCCAGTAGTGTTTACTTAATATTCAACACTCGTTTGACTATTTTAAGTTATGACGGCATGTGACTTAAGATTATGAAGTTTTTATTCTCGTCTCGTTGCTTGCGTTATAATAATCATTTGAAACTCAATAATAGTGATTACCATTTTGGTCTGTCTTGTCTTCTGTAGCGTGAAGTTTTTTTTTGGAATACTTGTCTGGTCAACGGTATGGCCCGTATTCCAGAGCTTAATTCCAAGTGAATCGGGACTCTAGGCATAGCTTATGTGATTTTTTTGAGAAGCTGACACTTTTAGTTCTGTATTTCGGCCGTTGTTGTATGAGGATTACTAATAAATAATCGATTAAAGTACCTGTCCTGTAAAGTGTAAACTGGTTAATCCTCGTTACTTAGTTTTTGTCTGTTCTCAAAGAAACTGAATCAATTATTCATTAACTTTTTACAATAAGACTAGCGTCAAATTATTCTAGGAACTACACGATTATCGCATTAGATTTGTTCATAAAAAATACACCGATCCTACCAAACCGCAATGTTTGCATAAATTTGATACCTAACCATTTTATTAACTCTTACTTACATCGTAATTCGAATGTCGTGATTCCACCAGCTTCATCTATCTAAGCGGCTTAGATATCTCTGAAATATTTGTCTGTTATTATATCTTTTGAAAGATATACTTACATATAGAAAAAAATGTGCTCACCCCATACAAAAGTCAGTTTAAAAACTCCTTGACTTGGAATATTCATCAAATTCTACCAATTTATTTATCCATCTTAAGCTCTAATATGAGTACTGTAAAATGTAAAAAAAATGTACTCTATTATAATCTAGTTTTACTGTGTCATCCACGGACCTCTAAACGGAACCTTGTACGTTCCCAGGACTACAAGAAGCCGCTAGAAGAGAGTAGTCCAGCCATCCTCAACGGCAGCAAGATTCAAACGCTGTTCCATCGTCTGCCGGACATTCTGCAATGTCATCTGCATTTCCGTACTGCGCTGGCAGACTGCGCGCGCACGTGGGACCGCGATGAAAAAATTGGTAAGTCACTTATTTCGACGCACATTTTCCTTGTCACTGTTTTTTTATTGAAGCACTTGACCTTCATCTCACCTAGTTACAAGTTAGGATAAGGCCAAAGATGGCAGGAAATCCTCAACAAACTAAGGAAATGCCGAAACACAACAATTTTATAATTGTTATTATGGCGACAGAATTAAGTCAGATGGTGGTAGGTAGCCAGGTAGACTTAAACAAAGTCCTACCACCAACCAAACCGAGCACAATATTGTACTCCCCTTGGGTATCGAACCCGGGACCTCTGGATCTGAATCAATTTTTAGGGTTGCGTACCCAAAAGGCGCCAATGTCAATGCGACCCTATTAATAAGCCAGTAATTTTTTTTGACGTGCTTCCTATGAGTATGTATTTCTAATGCCGCTATAACAACATAAAATAAATTAACAAAAATAAAATATTAAAATAAGTTAATTTAATTAAAGAGGGTTTTTATACTAACGTGAGTTTTGCTTTGAAATTTGGGTCGGAATCCTCGGTGTGCTTGTTCGCACAGGGCCGGTTGATTGCTTTACTTTAGGCTCATATATTTTATTATATAAGATAAGGCACGATATTTTTTGTTGGTTAAGATTACTTAAAAAATAATATGTACAAAAAAATAACATCGTGAATTTCAAGACCAGGTTACTAAGTCTTGAATTTGCGCATCAACACTCACGATACACGATCGGGCGAGTGACATTCGACGACACTTTTAGAACCCGTATGACCCATTACTCTGTCTTCAAAACATTGAAAAAATATACGTAGACTTTGAACAGCCTGAGATAATTGTGTCGCCTTGATGTGACCGCGCAATACTGATAGCAAAACACATGCAGAGACAATTTATAAATCAATTGTGGCGTTTGATCGTTAACTTGTAAGATATTCTTATAAGTTTACGATTTGAAAACACTCAATGTTTGTCACCTAGTGGGATTCAGGTGCGCAAAAGCCGGCAGACGATGTATAAAAACATGCGTGTTTTCTTTTCGGTTATTAGATAGCAAATGCCCGGGACTTAATTCCCGTCATTCTTTGGGAATTTCCTAAAAAAGGAAAGGTTAAAAGTAACTCACTACATTATCCCATCGAGGATACCCAAGTTTACCAAAATCCTTTCTTATTACACCTCCACGAAAGGAAGCAACTCTAAAAAATGCAGGAATTAAAAAAATATATATAATTTGCGCAGAACCCTAATGATTTTCCTAAAATAAAAGCCTTTATTTACTCATTCTAACATCAGCTATCTGCCAGTGAAAGTCCCGTCATAATCGATCCAGCCGTAGCCGGAACTAACAAACATACAGACTAATTATTTAAAAATTGTAGATTTTTTGTTCCGTCTATACTTTTATATGCATTTAGTAATAAGCTGTTGACATTGTATATGATTTTGACATTATACAAACAAACAGACACTTCAAGTATTTATTTGTATAGTTATGTGTCTGTTTTTAACTAAGTCTCTGCTCAATAGTTTTAGTACTCGTTTTATAGCATAAGGGTTTAAAAAATGATGCATGAACATACATTTCGCAACGATTTTAAGCAACGCAGTATTAATTGCTAGCATTGCCCTTTCAAACGCCATAATTGGCAAGACCGAACCAAGTAATTAATATGAAATTGTTTATAGCATTTTCAATATATAGAGCGATAATACCATTAGATACACATATTCTCCCAAATCACGAAAAACCAAGGCCAATGGAAACTTGTGTCTGTTTTGAGCGGAATAAGAGTCATGGTTGCTTACAAGGCCCTGGTGCACAGAATGAGTGAGACGGCGCTATCCATGCTCGCACGTAACTGAGTGAAACAGATGAGCTTTGTTAATCACGTGATAGCTTAACTCGTTGGGTGCTGCACGTCTCGCTCTCTATGTAAATACACTGTCAGTGTTTTGCAGCACCCATCGAGTTAAAAAGGTATCGAAAATTCGAAAACGCAAATTTGAGACATACTTAATACCTACCTATTTTACTTAAAACTACTCAAAAGTATCGCGCTATTTCATAGATAAATTTGAATTTGCATAGCACACTTTTTTCAGATTTATTCTATCGAGAAAATGTTCACTAATCGAGTGAAACAGATTTTGTTAATTACGTGATAGCTTAAGAAGGTATCGAAAAATTTAAAACGCAGAATTAAAATAAATATTCATATTAGCTACAAATTTCGCTAAAAACTACTCAAAAGTATTGCTCCATTTTAAAGATATATTTGAAAATGCGTGCAAAAACACACTAATTCTTGTTTATTTTTTCTAAAGAGAAAATTATCTCTAGTCTGGTTTTTGAATAAGTATTCCTATTTCCGAAAATTATTATTGTTTTTAAGAAAAAAAAAATTCGTTTGTAACTTCAACCCTTGATTAAGCAATGCTTTACTAAACCTCTTATATGGTGATAACTGAATATATAGATTATCCTTATGGCCTTTTTTTATTGTACGACGAGGAAGCGCCTAATATGGCCTATTTTACGTAGTAAAGCCTCTTAATTAAACGCCTCGTAATGCGCAATGTCGTTTATTATGTAAATCGGAACTGATTGTTCTGTTTCGGTACGTTAAACATTATGACTGAAGGCGAATGGTGTCTTTTGTTTTTTGTATGGCCTGATAAAATAGTGCAAATTCTACGTTAAACATTATGACTGAAGGCGAATGGTGTCTTTTGTTTTTTGTATGGCCTGATAAAATAGTGCAAATTCTACGTTAAACATTATGACTGAAGGCGAATGGTGTCTTTTGTTTTTTGTATGGCCTGATAAAATAGTGCAAATTCTACGTTAAACATTATGACTGAAGGCGAATGGTGTCTTTTGTTTTTTGTATGGCCCGATAAAATAGTGCAAATTCTACGTTAAACATTATGACTGAAGGCGAATGGTGTCTTTTGTTTTTTGTATGGCCTGATAAAATAGTGCAAATTCTACGTTAAACATTATGACTGAAGGCGAATGGTGTCTTTTGTTTTTTGTATGGCCTGATAAAATAGTGCAAATTCTACGTTAAACATTATGACTGAAGGCGAATGGTGTCTTGTTTTTTGTATGGCCTGACAAAATAGATATACACAAACAAAAACACGATAAAAATGAATCATTCTGCTCAAAACGAATGAATGAATGAATGAAAATACTTTATTGCACACCTTAAACACAAACTCGATTACTTTAAAAAAATGTATATACAATGGGCGGTCTTATCGCTGAGAAGCGATAATGTATATAAAAGTAATGTATAGTGAATAATTCTAGGCAAATATTTATATCAAAACATCCATCGCTACATCGCCATTAACTTCCTTTCCACGTGTCCAACAGTTGCCCAAAATATACGCGCGGTTTGGGGAATGACTAATTTCCTGTACGTCTGGTCGGTTAGATTGTACGCAAATCGTGGTGCATTTGAAACTTAGTTATTTTTAACTAGCTCGTTCCGCCCGCATCGCATAGACAAAGTTGTTGATGATCCAGGGTGAAGTGAAAATGAATAATATTTTACTACTGTAAAACAAGATAAACAGTTTAAATGGTAGTACAACATTTTCTTATTAGATAACTTTTTTTACAGACCGCGGAGATCAAATACGTAATTATCTGTCAGCTTCCTCACTAGGCATAGCCTGTATCGAGGGAACTTCAATACGATAGGATTCAGAAAATTTCAAAGCTAGGTCTATCGTACTTAATCTAATGATCGTTTAATAGATATATAAATATATATGGAATCAAATAAAATTAAAAGATAAAATAAATACTGCAATGTATTTTTTTAATTGTGGTAATTTATAATTGCAATACTCAAATAAAGAGAATAATATTAGGTTATAAATTCGATAGATTTTCTCTGTTTTGTCGTAATTTAATGTAATTAACCATTTCATACCGTTTGTGATTAATGTCCCAACATTTGTAATGAATTAAATGAAAAAAAATGAGGTGAGATGAAGGCCAAGTACCTATATCACTATCACATAGAAATGATACGATAAACTACATTATAAACTATATTCATATTTTATTGAACATACATAATAATACATGATACATATCTATCGCAAAAACTTAATGCTCTTTGACTCTTGAAGATAGCAAGCGAGGGACTAGCGCGGAAATCGTGGGGTAGATATTTATTTTACAGTAACATAACTTTTATATAGGATTAATCGTACTAATATTGACTGTTCAGTATGTTTTCATTATAATGTTGATTGTACCTCATGTGGATATATTCTCAAAGACACTTCTGTACAAATACCTTTCGAAACATCTGATTCCACGTCGACCAATCGACACACGCCGCAGCTGCCTCTCGAGGGCACTTGCCGGGTTTTAGAACCCGGTTTAGGCATCCAGCGTAAACATATTACTGTAATTATTTTCGTGATTCATTTCTTTTCTGTGAGATGCGGCCAGGTCAGGAACCTTAAAGTTTGATGGCCGTGCGTATAAAATCCTTGTAAGCCACCATTCAAAGAGAAAAATGACGCCTTTTATACGATTTAGTGAAGTCACTGGCCGTTTAAGAGCATGGTTTTGGTATAAGGTATCAACTTCACTTAATTTCATCATCATTCTTGTGAAAAAGTAAACCAACTATACTATGATATATATCAATCACTGAATAAGCAGTTTTCAATATTTTTTCTCTTTAATATGAAGCTTTTAAGGAATCTCTGGAGTACTTACTGAACTGGTACTACCTACTGACTGAATGTTTACGAGCAAAGTTTGCTCATTTAGGGAACCAATGTAAAAAATCTCCACATTGAATATCAAAAATTGTGTTGTACATACATGTAGTATCGAATTTACAATTTGCTAAATACGACATAACCCGCGTAATTGAAGCGGAGTTCCAGCCTTAAAAATCATGATTTATCCATTGTTCAATGTTTTTACCCATTCTATTACCTGACGTAACAAGCTTTATCAATGGTAAAACCCGTTGTTTCTTTTTACCTACAAAAGCTATTTACATGCTGATTATTTTATCGCATGTAACCTTTATCGGCTAGTCCGTTCATTATTGAATTTGTCAGTAGCGGTAACCCTTCATATGTTAGGCTCGTTGAAAGTTTTTTTTATTGTACGACGAGGAAGCGCTTTGCCTTCATCTCACCTGGTAACAAGTTGAGAAAAGGCCGAAGATGGAGGCGCACTTCACCCGGAATCCTCAACAAACTGAGGAACTGGCTATCTTACCTCTAAATGCCGGAACACAACATTTTTTTTTTAATTGTTATTTTGGTGACATAATTAGGTGAGATAGTGGTAGCTAGCCAGGCGGACTTAAACAAAATCCAACCACCAACCAAACCAAGCACAATATATTGCACTCCCCTGGGGATCGAACCCGGGACCTCTGAATCAGAAATCGGTGGGTTGAGCCACTAGACCACACAGGCGGTTAGGTGATAATACACAACAGAAAATGTTGCTGCCATTACCTGACCTACATAGATATTCCTGGAAGGTTTTTTGTTGTTTCTTTTTTATTGTTCGACGGGGAAGCTCTTGGCCTTCATCTCATCTGGTGTCAAGGTATGATAAGGCCGAAGGTGGAAGCGCACTTCACCCGGAATTCTCAATAGACTGAGGAACTGTCTATCTTACCTCTAAATGCAACAATTTAGAATTGTTGTTATGGCGACAGACTTAAGGTAATATGGTAGTAGCTAGCCAGGTGGTCAAATTTGTACCCCCTAGGGATCGAACCCGGGTCCCGATGCCGGATGACGAACCTTAAACCACCGGATGGTGAGCGGTTACCATCGTCTATAAATACTCGCAACGATTCGAGGGACTGGTGCTATTCTACTAGAGTCTTTTCTATCACAGAATTCATGTCTTAAACCTTGCACTGGTGCTAATCTACTAGGGTATTTTCTGTCAAAGAATGCATGTCTTAAACTTTGCCCGACCTGTACTTAGCAATCTCCATGTGAGATCAGAATGTCATTAAATTTTAGTAAAATCTATTTAGGCTATCTTCATTGAAAAACTTGCTAATAATCTGTCGGATGAGGAAAATGAAAATAACAGTTTCGTCACAAGATAATAAAAACTTACGAATACGGAAAAAAACGATCAGACGGGAGCGGAATCTGACGCATGTCAGCAAAATCGTGTAATTTAATATAGACGGACTATAAATGAGAGGGTATCAGAGCCTCTTTCAGACATCACTTGGCAATTAATTATCAAATTATCTTGTGTTAATACGCAGCTTGATTCCATATATATATTTCCAGGCGAGGTCTTCCTAAGCGCGTTCTCAAAGGCAGTCGTGCTCGACGTGTATTCGGATTTCATCAACAACTTCTCGGTAGCTATGGAGCTCGCCAAGATGGAGTCCAAGCGGAAATCCGCTTTAGCGGACTTCTTTAAGGTGAAGCAGATCAGCGCTCACGATCGGCTCTCGTTCTTTGGACTGATGGTCAAGCCAGTGCAGAGGTTTCCCCAGTTTATTATGTTTTTACAGGTAAGTCTTCAAATATTCATTTCCAGAAAAGCAAACATTATATTTACCTAAAGGTTGAATCCCCCCACTCCATGGATTGTCGACATTGTGACGGTCGCAGGGAGTCGATGATTTAAGGAGGCTCCGGTCGCTTTTTGTTGTGTCGATTGAGGAGGCCTATGTTCAGTAGTGGGCTTGTGTGGTCTGATGTGATGAAAGGTTGAATACCATTGATCACCAGGTAAAGTCCTGTATCTCTGTAGACATTTTCGGTAACTCGATGGTGGGTCTATTAACTAGATTGGTCTCCTTTCTTGTTCTTTTGATATTAGTGTCTTAGCGGTTTAGTGATTCGCCCACCGGTTTTATATCCAGAAGTCCCGGGTTCGATTCCCACGGGAGTTCAATATTTAGCTAGGTTTCGTGGTACAACTTTGTTTATGTTTGCCTGCCACCATCTTACCTAATTCTGTCGCCATAACAACAATTCTAAAATTCTTGTGTTCCGGCATTTATAGGTTAGATAGCCAGTTCCTCACCTATTTAGGACACCGGCGCTTCCCAGTCATATATTAATAATAACTGAAGAAATCCCAGTAGTACCGCTCACGCATACCAACGTATTTGTCGCTCATTTGAAAGTTGTAAAGATTTTCCCCATACTCTCTTTTTCTAAAAATGCTACACACTACAGACACATATTAAACTTATCCGATTATACTTGCCATTTTGAAATGAAAAACTACGTTTGTGCTGAATAGCGAAAATCAGCGGTACTCTGGGAACTTAAGTGTTGAGCACAGAAGCGCTAAAATGACAGTAATTCATCTGTTGTTCTGTGATCGCTTGAAAATCTACAACTCAGTTGTCACAGCTATCTTAGTATTACTATTATTATTAAAAATAATATTTTAGGATTTGCTGAAGCACACCCCTCCAGGGCACTCTGACCGCGTCGCTTTACAACGCGCTTTGACAAGACTGGAGGCTTTGGCTGAGGCGTTAAACGAGAGGAAACGGGACGCGGAACGGACTCAGGTAAATCGCATTTTACACTTTATCTAGTTTTTTTCCTCCTAACATGACTTTTAGATAACTCTCACGGTTTCAGACTTGGCCTCGGTGGTCCTGAAAAAAAACTCATATTAACAAGCCTCATAGCTCAGTTGGTAGTAACTCTGCCTTCTGCGCTGTAGGTTGTGGGTTGGACCCCATCCAGGAAATACATTTGTGTGATGAATATGATCTGTTTGGGTGTTGTATTGTATGATTAGTATGTATTTAAAAAAAAAGGTATGTCAGTAAGTATTCTATCCGTAATCTAGTTCCTATATAACAAGCTAGGCTTCCTCGAATAATAAAAAATAATATCATAAATGAGATAAATACCCGATTTCTCGTATCAAAATAAGACTATAATTAGCAACAGTTGTGTTTTTGCAATAAAATCCCGTCGATCAAAGCAAATCATGTTATGAATTCGGTTCACACATGTACTTGCAAGTACATACATATAGCGCCGTCCCTTTCATTTTACGCACCAAAGGTAAGACATGAAAACAAGTGCAAGAAAACAAGGTAGTTTTCATGTTTTCTTTTCACTTGTTTCCATGTCCTAGATATATATGCGCTGCAACACAGTGTTTCTCATGTACCCTATCCATAACGCTTTGTGTTCAAAAACGATCTTTCATATATTTTTCTATGAAATGTTTAGGCGTTCCGAGCGGCGTTGCGGCGTCTGACTCGAAGCGGCGTCGGGGCCGCGGGCGGGGCCAGCACCGCGGCGCGGTTCGGGGCCGCGAGGCTTCTGGCCTCGCGCGCTGACAAGCGGCATCTTCTGCGGCAGGACGATCTCTTGCTGTTGGTCAGTACATTTTATTTATTTATTATTATTTTATTGATTGAGGCGATAATTGCTCTATGCAGCTAAAATCGCGGCAGAAACGATTATGAGAGTTGACAACGGCAAGCTGTAGGTGGCGCATGCGTATCGTAAATAAAACCTTTTGATAATTCTTATTCTGAGATCGCGTTGCTGGTATGAAGGTAGGTAATGTGACCATATGATGGTACCTTTACTTGCACAGAACAATTAACTTATTTACATTCGTCTTAATATTTATTTTGAGTAGTTCGCCCCAAACTGAGATCTCGTTATGTCTTGGTCTCAGGTATTTAACCACTTTCTCAAAAAGAAGGAAATGAAGAAAGGATAAAAATGTGCTTTCTTTACACCTCACTTACTTTAGCACACTTTTTCTCAATCTATATGTAACCTGAGTGTCTAAGACTATCTCTCGGTGCTAACTCTCATTCTATGCAAAGTCAGAATGAGAGCAAAGCACCAAAGCACCGACCGAACGTATAGATGGATCAGAATACGTTGCCTTAGTAGCCGTGGTTAATAAATCTACCGTTCCAGCCCAGGGATCTCGTAAATGTCAACCAAGAGGCTTCATAAAGGCAGTATCTTCCTTCTGTGTATAAATAAAACTGTGAACACCAATCTGTCAGCCAAGCGTGGTGATTATGGCCAAACCTTACAGTTTTGGAGGAAGTTATTACCACATTGTGGTGGACAATTATGTGTTGTTTATTTGGGATATGTCTCCCAAACCCCTTGCATGTCATCCCAAAAGTCATTCTTGGGTTTTATCAACACCATTGGTTTGGCAACCCTATTTAGTGTAAATCGAAAAAAATAGACCAGTTTTAATTTAAATTCGATTCCGAATACCCTCTATTATCTTACAAAATCTGATGATCATCAGTTGCACCTTTATCTTCAAAATCACCCCTAATAATGGCAAAAATAAACTAAATTAAAATCTGCTTTCTAAACCCCTTTGTTATATTATATTTCACGTTTTCACACATTTTCAAGACTTCAATCTTATCTACCTCTTTTACAATCCATAATATCAATACATAATATCAATATAATAAAAAAAAGGTAATTGTGTATTCAACCCCCATCAACAATTATATCCTTGTAGTCATACCAAGCGTTTTACCCTCTTAACGCGCCCCTATATGACAAAAACCAACCCTAATTCTTGCGCTATAACAACGATTTTAATTTGTTGTGTTACGGCGTTAGAGGTAAGATAGCCAGTTCCTTAGTTTGTTGAGGATATAAACAAGCGTCATAGCTCAGTTGGTAGTAGTTCTGCCTTCTGCGCTGTATGTTATGGGTTCGATTCCCACCCTGGACAAACATTTGTGTGATGAATATAGATGTCTGTTCTGTGTTTGGGTGTTGTATTTTATAATAAGTATGTATTTACAAAAAAGAAAAAGTATTTAATTATTTAATTAATCTAGTGCCCATATTACAAGCTATGCTTAGTTCCGGGCTAGATGGCGTTGTGTCAAATTAATCTCCTGTAATATTATGGTTATAACTAACCCTACCCCAGCCAGCCGCCTTAAAATACCGGAGCAAGACATCGGGTTGTTGCTGTTGGTGATTTAGCACCTGTATTGTTTATTACACATGTTATTGAGGGTATATTTTTTTTTTGTACAGGAATTCCACGCATCCGGCGTCTTATCGAAATGCAAGTCACGCCGCCTGCTGCTGTTGAACGACCTGGTGGTCTGTGTGTCTGTGAGCGCGGGGGGAGACGACTCGGAGCGACTCAGTCTCAAGTGGGCGCATCCCGTGCAAGACGTGGAGGTGGTCGACACCGGCACCTCGCCCACGCTGAGCCGAGTGCTCGCTCAAGGTAAATACCACCGCAATGTATACGCGATACAGTCTACTGTTGTGTCGCAGAGTTACAATTGCGGGCCAGTGGTTTGTTTGTTTACGCTCAAGGTGAATACCACCTTAAGTATATGCAATACAGTCTACTATTGTGTCGCAGAGTTGCAATTGCAGGCCAGTGGTTTGTTTGTTTACGCTCAAGGTGAATACCGCCTTATGTGTCTGGTATAAAGTCTAGATTGTGTCACAGAGTTGCAATTGCGGGCCAGTTGTTTTTTTTGTTTGTCTCCGCTCAAGGTGAATACCGCCTTATGTGTCTGGTATAAAGTCTAGATTGTGTCACAGAGTTGCAGGTCAGCTTTTTGATGTTAACGATGGAGCAAGCTTTCGCGGAAAGCTCTGGCTACTGCACACCGTAGTAACACGGCAAATCATTTATTTTTATTGTTGTATGTCGGGAAAGCGTTTAGCCTTTTTTTTATTGATGATAGTCATGCGTTTGACCACCAGCGTACACGTAAAACAAGTAAAGATGTGACCTAAGATGGAGCACGCTTGTCTAAAAGGATTCTATTCACTCTTGACTTGAATAATACTTTATTACTAATACTAAGAAAAAGTACCATTAAACTAACTATGTACAAAGGAATCAGTCAGATTACCCGAGGACCGTTACAAACGGCCTATAGGTAACTCAACTGTTCCAGACTAGTACCAGACGGAAGCGTGCCCAAGACACTGGCTGCATTGCCACGCTGAATAGCCATGCTAATCCGCTGGCCTAAATTAGCTCTTGAGTCACGTGACGCCGTTAAAAAATAAAACGAATACTGATAAGACACGACTGTCCAGGTATGAACCGCAGCGGCAGCCTGCGTTCGTACTCGGCCCCCGACAACAGCAACACGTCGACCGGCGACTCCCTCTGCAGCGACATGTCTGCACTGATGCACGACTACGAGACCGTGTCTCGGATCGCGGAGCTCGCCGCCTCCCTGAACACGCCGTACGGCGACCTCGCTCCGGAGATGTTTAAAACGCTGCTGCAGAACATACAACAGAGCATACAGGTATGTTTTTATTTATTTCATTCGGAAAACCAACAGCTGATATATAATCCAGTAAACATAATAGAAAAAGATAGTCAAAGAGCATACAGGTATGTATGTACTTGATATTACATTACTGTTGTCTCGTTTTCTACATAATCAATAACAAAAACGGGTCTTCATCGCGTACCTATTTACATTCCCCTTTTGAGTCTACCCGTGACCACGGCCGTTGTAACTCGGTCGAAACTGTCGGTAATATAAAAAGGTACGCGATGAAGACCCGTTTTTGTCATTCACAAATCGTTTTCTACACTTAATAGATAGTGACAAAAGTAAAGTGATATCAAAACAAGAATGCTTTAGGCTTAGGAGGTCATGGTAACTCTCCAGGTTAGGTTAGCCAACACAGCACAAAACACCCTAATCCGGGGTATCATGGGTGTGTTGTGCCCGCCAAATTAAAAAAACACTTGCAAAACTTATCCCACGTCATCAGAAACGTCACAAATTCGTTACTTTTGTTACTAGAAAAAAGACGACGAAATGGCGTGGGTGGACTCGTGCTGCCTCCAGCTGAAGATCCGAGGTCGCGAGGAGCCGATGACGTTCCGAGCCAGCGAGCCGGGCGCGCGGCTCGCCTGGGCCACCGAGCTGCGGCTCGCTCAGCTCGCGCAATGCTCCGCCAACTCGCCGGCGTGGCGCGCGCCGTCGAACCACGCGCCCGCGCACAAGATGCCGCTCTTCGTCGCCGCCACGCCCGTCTACTCCTCCAAGACTCTCACCGAGGTAAATACACGAAAATTTAACTGACTCCCGTTATAGTTAAGCGTGAAGAATTTCTGCCCAGTATAGCCAGCCTAATTCTGTCCTTTTCCTCAGAATATTCCTGGGGCCTTCCTTGAATTCCTTGTTGTTGTGTGACTTCCATTCCATGTTTACTACAGGTTCCGATCCGACTTTGTATTTTTTTTTTGTGTGTAATTCCTTTGCAACTTGTTTACTGTTTCACCAAAGTACCCACATTTTAAGCTAATATTTTAAAACAAACTAGAACGAATAGTACGTGTGATTAATATTGCATGATATTTTGTAAACTCCACGTAATCTGCATATCTACATTTAAATTACAATTAGTTATAATTTCTCAGTGAGTGGTTATGGTAATCTAGATGAGAAATAAATATTCTTACCGTAAGACTACGTATGCATTCCTCTTCGGTTAGACCCACTGCTTAGAGGGCTGTCCGTTGCTCCAATGATGAACAAAAAAGAAAAGGTTTAAGGTGTTCATGGCTGTGCTTAGTTCGGTTCTCTGCTACCATACGATTGCTTCGTATGCTGTATAATCATTATAGTATGCAGTATAAATCCACGGCTATTTTTGGTGAGATACCGGCAAAACCCGAGTTTTGCCGAGCATTCTGCTGCATTGAAAGAAAATGTCGCAGGCTCTTAACGGTTTACTATCAAGTATGACCTTAGAAATTTGACTTCGTTGCTATCTATATCTACACGTATTATATCACGTGGGCCAATGAGCTGCGGCTCGCTCAGCTCGCGCAATGCTCCGCCAAGAGCCTCTTATATTGACAGGCTCCGTTTCTAGACCAACTAGTACATACCTCACTATATACAAACACGACTGAGTATAACGATTTGTATTATTTCAGGTGCGTTGCGGCTGTTTCTACACGTGTTGTGGCAGTCGCGGAGCGTCCTCGCGGCGCGCGCGCTCGCTCGTGTGGGTCTGTTCCGGCGGCGTCGACAGTCACGTGTCCGTCCTCACGCACCGCGCCAACAAACTGAAGACGCTTCTCACACTCTCGCTGCCCGACACTAAGGTATTTATTGATCGCCATAAAGGTCATCGTTTATTGAACGGACACTATTACAACTTGTTTTTACCTATTACACTAGGCTATGTACTGCGGAGGCCATAATACGAATTAACATAAAGTTTGGATCGGTTTTGTAACTAGGTATGAACATTAATACAAAAAGAGCAAAGCTTACTTTAAGAGAAACTTAAAAAGCGATCGAACACATTGAGTGTGTACATTTTAATATAGGTAAATGTGATAACTAAAAACTCACATAAAATAAATATACAATAACTAAGTAATAATGAAAGAGCAGCTTTTGACAATTCTTGATGATATAACATCTTCATCCGAGCCACCCTCCGAAACTACACTCCCAAGATAGTCGAATTTCTCAACGTATAGCTATTCTCAAACATTCGGAGAGCCTTACCGGATCGAATTCGGAAACTTCCGATGGAGATTCCGAGAACTCTTTTCCGAAAATCCTAAATCTAAATATTTTGACATTAGAATTCGAAATTTCAGAAATAGTTTGAGAATAGCATTGATATCTATCGGAAAAAAAATATGTTTTCGATCCAAAAGCTATCCGTGTGCTTGAGAATCGCTACACTGGTCCAAGTAGTCACTTCCAGCCCTAAATGCAAAGGTCAGAAAAAGCAGAGATGAAGCAAGCATCCTTGTCGGACACCTGCATGCACTATTATGTCATCGGAGACCAATCCCTCATGGGACACCTTGCAAGTATACTTTGAGTACTTGGCTGCGACGAGATTGATAATCTTAAGTGGGACACCAAACGCTTCAAGCCGTGACCATATACTTTACCACTGCAAGATGTCAAAGGCTTTTTTGAAGTCCACGAAAGTGAGATAGATGTCCCTTCGCCATTCTGATGCCTGTTCTATGATAATACGTAGGGTGTTGATCTGGTCAGTGCATGATCGGTTAGTGCGGAAGCTAGGCTGTTCTTGTCGCAGAATGGGGTCAAGTACCTTAGTTAATCTGTCCAGTATAATTTTTGTTAAAACTTTTGACGGTTTAGAGAAAGGATGCCTCTGTAGTTCTTGCATAGACAAGCTCGCCTTTCTTTGGAACAGTCACGAGCAAGCCCGTATTCCTTTCACTTGGCAGCTCTTCTGCTGACCAGATTTTGACGAGTAAGGGAGTGATATCTTCAGCAGGCCTATTACCTAACTCTGTTTCATTTGGGTTTCAATCGGTTTCAATCAGAAATGCAGGCATTTTAATTGAAACCCATTGAAACCCAAATGAAACAGAGTTAGGTAATAGGCCTGCAGTTGCCGTAGTTAGGTCAACTTCAAACATTTCGAAATATATAAGTTGTATTCTGAGCGATTTTCTTGACTTGAGTTTTAATGTACTTAAGTGTTGCGCTGGGTGCGTTTGGGTAATGTCCTGTTCAAATACTTCTTGATGGTTGCTAAGCCATTTAATGAATTTCTTTTTTATTTCCAGGTGACGGCAATGGAGTACGCCAAAGGGATAAGACAAGTGACCACGCTGTGCGGAGACACAGTGTGGCTCGGCACTGAAGACAAGAAAATCATCATATTCTCCGGCGTAGAGCCCGAGAAACAGGAGAAACTCTCCGAAGTCATCACCACCGCCGCCGTCACGCAGATACGGTACCACTGCGACGCCATGTTCGTGGGACTGGCCAACGGACGAGTGTCCGTCTACCGGAGGAGCTACGACGACTCCTGGGCTCTCAGCGAGCCGCTCGCTATAGAGCTGGGAGACAGACCGGTCCACTGCGTGCTGGCGGTCGACGGGATCGTGTACGCGACCTGCGGACGAAGGGTGTTCGCTATCAACGCGCTCACAGCAGAAATCATGCGCATACTCGAACTCAAAGGCGACGGCGACGGGTCCGTCAAGTACCTAGCTCACTCCGGAGTCGGACTCTGGACCGCGTTCTCGGACTCCACTCACGTGAGCCTCTATCACGCGGAGACGTTCGAACTGCTGCAGAACATCGACATAGCCGCTGACGTGGCCAAAACTATAGGAGCCAGGGAGGGAAGCAAGCCCGCTTACATATCAGCGCTGCTCGCCGGACAGGGCTTGCTGTGGGTGGGCACCACGGCCGGCGTCACCGTGACCGTGCCCTTACCCAAACTGGAAGGTCTACCGCTCATCGGAGGGCATCTGGGCGTGTCGTACCACGCGCACGCCGGCCCCGTGACCTTCCTCCTGGCGCTCGTGTCGGAACCGAGGGAGGTCCACGTGAACGTCGTGAGACGGAACCTGTCCAACGCGCGCGCGATGGCCGACACCCTGCACGAGTTCAAGGAGGAGGAGAACGAGAAAGATGACAAACCGAAGCTCGAGCGGCGCATCTCGGAGGAGACGAGCCCGTACCGGCCGCTGCGGGTCCCCTCCGCGGTGATCAGACGGAAGAAGCCCGGCGACGTGCGTCTCAGCAAGACGTTGCCGAAGTGCGCGAACCTGAACGCGTGCGACGTGTACGGACTCTTCGGGGACCTGATGTTCGTGAAGGACTGCGTCGGCGAGAGCGACGTCAGCGGCTCCGGGGGGGAAGCCCTCAGGAAGAGCGACCCGGAGCTGGCCGCGATACCGTTCCGCGTCAGCACGCTCGACAGGCGGCTGAGAATGCGAGCCGGGAGACCCAGGAGTCTAGACCTGTCCAGCTGGTCCGTGGACTCGCGAGCGTCCAGTCTGTGCACCTCGTCCGGGAGCGAGGAGTCGATGGCGCTCCGCGGCGTCTCCCGGACGAGCTCCGGAGCGTCCGGCGCGGCGAGCCTCGCGCCCGTCGCGATCTCTACCCCCGACTCCTCCAGCAAGTCCTCGTCGGAGCGGTCCGTGTCCAGAAGCGACAGCTCCACTCCAGAGATCCGCCCCGCGAAAGGTGGCAGGAGTCTCCGCGGCTCCGATTACGTGGTAGGCGAGAGCGGCTCCAGGCGGTCCGTGTTCGTGCTGATGGGGGGGCGGGGCTACGTGGACTGGCGGCAGACCGCGGACGCGGCGGAGCGCCCGGCGCCGGCCGCCGAGCCCAACCCGAGAGACGCGCATCTCATACTTTGGGAAATGCGATTGTGACGCGTCTCGGACAACTTGGGCTCTGAAAGTCTCTGCCCTTCACAACTGTTCGGTGTCTAGGGTTCCGTGGCTCCTAGCAACCGGACAGTTGCCGAGGGCATGGTGCTTTCATCTCCACGAGCTATCACGTGATATATATAGCCGAGCTATCTCGTACTTTGTGTCATATTAGGTCGAACTGTAAATACCGTTGACTGTAAAAGCTATTAACATATTATGTTACGTTAGGTTTATGTTTGTGCTATTTACTAATGTTTACTGTTGATGTTTAGGTAAAGGTTATGTAGATAAGCTTTAAATTATTTATCTACGGACGGGCCTAGTGCCCAGACTCTACATTGGTTTCCTGTAGTTTGTACTTGGTGCACGATATTATGTGATCTTTTACTGATGTTTTGAATGGAACAAGTGAGGCCAGATTTATTGGTATGTATTGACGGTGAGATAATCCAAACAAACGGTCATGTTCTATATATTATGTGTATCTATCGCTTTGCAAGACCAATATACCTGTTGATATATTCCTAGAGCCGCCTTATTACCATATTATGATGTTTTGTACAGTTGTATAGTAATCTAAGCTTTCAATAGTGTACAGAAATTATTTGATTATGATCTGGAGCGTATACTCGTATATAATCCGTATAGCTGATCTATTTTTTTCTGTAAATTACTAATCTGGTTACATTTCAAATTAAATTATAAGTGGCCTTATTTCTTGACAAATTTCCAGTGTGTTTTTTTATATTATGTTTAAGCTTTATTGTTAGACATTGAACTTAATGTCGCTTTAAGAATTAGACTGATTTAGCTTAAGCAATCATAATATTAGTTCAATTTAGCGATTAAGGTACCGAACGAATTTTCTCAGAAACGTTACAAAGTCAAACACAAAGATAAAAACATGCCTTATTGTTACTTTTCGCCACCAGCTGTTCATCTGTTACTTTCAACAACACAATGTTAGTTTATTTGTTTCTTGTTCAAATCTATACTTGTCAATTCTGTTAGTTGTTTATATACTGTTTGGTCAGTAAATGCTCCTTAAATATTTGCTCAGTCCAAAGATGAATTGATTTTTATTCATTTAAGGATTCAAATACCGCAGGATGTTACAACCGTGCCAAATTGTGAATGTGTTATCATTATTTTTGTAAATTATGTAGATTTTTCTCCGTTAGTATCGAATGTGCCCTTTATTCACTGATTTATTATCATGCTGATGTACTGTTTCAAAAGGTTTATAGTTTTTATTTGTGTATGTAATATTTCTATTTGAATTACCAAAACGAACGAAATATTGAATGGTTTATAAAATCTCGAATTTTACTATGTATTGTTCCCTAGACCTGATACATAATTAATTTGATCTTTATTTATGCTGCAAAACGTCACAACATGTATGTAGGTGTAAATAAATTTTAAGTTTATTTGTATACACCTGTATTACTTTGTTTTATTTCACATCACATCATTTGTACTACTGGTAGTACTAGAGATATAAGATTGTGTCATTTGTACTACCAGTTGAACTACCCAGTAGTACTACTGAACCACAGTTAACAGACGATCGAAAGACACAATAGCGTTTATTCAAATATTTTTTTCCAATACTAGCCAGCAAAAACTTTTTTTTTTTACTTACGCTCGAAGGTACATTGCTTTCCCATTATGGCATTGGCTCATTCCAAAAACTCGTTTCAGTTATCCTGAAACGAGTTTTTGAATTGCATATATCGCGTCTGGATTGAGGGCCTGAGTTCTTTAATCATAACAGTTTTAATTCACGTTTAAGAAATTAATGGTCCTTTGCTTTAGGTTTTACTAATATCCAATTCTTTCTCAACTTCCACTAAGTATTATATCGTTTCGCAAGAAATTAAAACATGTGCTCTCAATCTAGACGCACCATGATACCGGTCAAAATCATAACCCTCCTTTTGCTTTTTTTTTTTACATACATTTAAATACTCACTGACTACTTCTACTACCTAGGACGACGATGTAGTCTTGAGAATTTTGGAATTTTCAATTTGGAGTTGGGATTTTCAGATATACCATTATCATTGTAGCAGATGTAGCTACCTACCTGTCGTATCTAACTACCACATCGGACTCCAAGCATTCATGTACCCGATAAGAAAAGTGCGCTCCTCCGGCGACAAACGCAAGTGACTGAAGAATACAGGGCGCCGAAATATTTATGCTTTCGCTTCCGCCAAGGTATAAGCGAGACAACAATAGTCTAGCTAGCGTGTTATCTCACTCAGTTGGAAGGCCTGCGTTTTAAAAATATTTGTCGTTTTTAAATAAATTCATTCCATTTCCGGATTCCGACGCCGGAGCTCTGTCTAAACCGCAGGAGGCTCCTAAAGCCCACCTGTACAAGGCTCGCGCCTCCAACCCCAACCAAAGGCTACCCCATACGTAGCCCCTCGCCCTCCTCCGGCTACGGCCCTACCCGTGGTATGCCTGACTCGCTTCTACTTGATGTAGACGATCTGTTTGCTCTCACCGAAGAGCTCCGCCTCACAGTCCTCCAACCA
Organism: Venusia cambrica; assembly: GCA_951394065.1. Classification (NCBI taxonomy): domain Eukaryota; kingdom Metazoa; phylum Arthropoda; class Insecta; order Lepidoptera; family Geometridae; genus Venusia; species Venusia cambrica. Next base: position 2,486,589 of record OX596056.1, read on the forward strand.
CCGTAACACGGTGCATTACCTAAACTCCCTAAAGCGCCTTACCCGCCGCGCGCGTACGCCACCATTGCAGCCGCAACCTGTCCCGTACCCACTGCCCGATACCAGCCTGCGGCCTGCATTAAAAAGAAGGGGAAGAAGCGGTCCTGCGAGCCTGGTCGCAGTGCTGTGCCTGAGCCGGCTCTGAGGACGGAGCCTTGTAATGCGGAGGGCTTCACGGAGGTGGTGCGTAAGCGCCGGAAGCCCATCGGCTGGAACCAGTGCGGCCCTGCACTAGAATCTTGCAGTTTCCGAGCGGAGGTCAACTCAGCTCTATGTGTCTCGCGTTCATTATAACGTGAAGACCGTGGAAGTGAAAGAGTACCTCCGAGTGAAGACCGGGTTCGAACTGAGGGTCGAGAAGTTGTATTCTAACCATAATGTGAGTTTGAACTCATTTATGGTGCGAGTTCCGACAAAACATCTATCGACCTTCATGAGCGAAGGGCTTTGGCCGAAACGACGGAATTTGACAGGGTGTCAAATTCCGCCTGCAACGTGAGTCCTCGCATCGTACGCCACGAGACACCGAGATTGCCTCACACGTCGCCACCTCGAATCGTGTGTCTAGTAATTAAGTTTTTATATTATATGTATGCTAGTTTTAAGTATATATTGCTATGTGCCGTAGAATAAGTTTAATAAGATCTTTAACTTGTCTATTGTTGCCTGAAATAAAATATAATTATTATTAAACTCCAGCGACCCTCACTTTCTCTCTAAATTATGGTAGTTCAATAAGTAAGAACCAAACCAAAGTCCCTCGCAGTCGCGTTCTTCAACGCCCGCGGTCTATCTAGGCAAAAAACCCTAATTCAAGACTATATGTCCTAGCACAAAGTCGATATCATGCTAGTGCAGGAAACCAATTTGAAACCTAGCCATCGCGTTCCTCTGGGATCGCGAACTATCACTTGGTCAGGAATGACAGAACGCACGCCGAACGTGGCGGTACCACTGTCATTTATTTCAAGCGGCCCATGCACTGCATGCCTATCGACACTCCCCCTCTATCAACCCTAGAATCTTCTGTCTGTAGAATAGGGATCACTGGTCACGATTCTATCTTCATAGCATCTTGCTACCAACCGAGTGACAAAGCGTGACAAAGACATTCTCAAGAGCTATCTTCAAGCTCTTTTCAGTATTGGCAGCTCTGTCATACTGGCTGGAGATTTCAACTCCAAGCACGTTGACTGGAACTGTCAAGTTACCAATCCGAACGGTATCAAACTTAATAACATAATGGCCGAAATCGATTTCGACATTATTCCCCCCTTACGCCATACCCACTATCCGGACATAGTGGGTCATACCATCGATACCCTAGACCCCCTTCTATTCACGCTGTACACCAGCGATATCCCCCGTATCAATCTGGTAGAACTAGCCCTCTTTGCGGATGACACAGCCTTGTATACTTCCGATCGGATCTGTATAAGACTGAACTCCGCCCTCACCACTCTAGGAGAAAAGTCGAGGATTGAGGTTAATCCTACGAAAAGCGCAGCCGTGATCTTTTCAAAGAATTACCTCCATAAACCCGACCCTGTCCAACTCTTTAGTAAACCCATACCCTGGGTCCCTTCCGCCCGCTATCTGGGCATCGAACTTGACAGCCGTCTAAACTTTAAAGCCCATATTAGGACGGTGCGTAACCGTGCCTTTTACATCCTAGGCAGACTGGGCCCCGTGATCAACGCAAAAAGTAAAATGTCCCTTAGTAATAAGGTGACACTTTACAAAGCCTGCGTCCACCCCATAATGACATACGCCTCTGTAGCGTTTGCTTACAGTCCAAATATCCCACGCCTCCAAATTGTCCAAAAGCGTTTCCTTCGCAAAGCCACTGGCGCGCCATGGTACATGCGTAATAACGATCTCCACCGAGACCTTGATCTCGAGTCCATCGCCTGCTTTATGAAGCGTGCTTCCCAGCGGCATTATAAAGTAGCTGCCAATCATCCGAATCCTCTGATACGAGTGATCCCTACCTACCCAACCGATCCGCCTTCGGACCGGTCCCTCCGTAGGCCATGACACGTTCTTGGAAACCCGGATGGTCATCCGGGTTTCCAAGAACGTGCGAACACTCACCACTGCAAACCCGGAGGTGACGGCATCCATTCATTAACTATCTCGTCACACAGAGAAAACACTACACAGATACACCGACTCCGCCGGCGGAGTTTTGTCCTTTCATAATAATAAAAAAAAAAAACATTCCATTCTCAGACGCTGTTTACTTTACAACACACCTACTTGCCTACCAGGCCCAAATTCCCTAAACAGATATTAGACATATCGCTTCTTGAGGTAACGGGACGGACCGCAAGGGCTTCGCACAAACTAAAACCCTACTAGGTATCGAGGAGCAACCTTAAAACTTGAGAAATATAAACGATTTACTGCAGATGTCTTATTTCAACAAGGCGCTGATCCGTTGCCGAGCACCTGAAGACTAGTATTCGAACCGAATGAGACAACACACGTTATAAATACGATTTAAAAGTAAACAGGTATTCGATCACACTTATTTTATACAGGTATAGCAGAAGTTTAGACGCGGGTGGATGCAAGTATGGTATGGTCTCCATTGAAAACACACATGTGTTTCTCCCCTGGGTGGTCACTTGAACAAAGTACTCGAATCTATTGTTTCCCTACCAACCCATATGAAGAACACTTCGTTTCAAGTATGACATAAGTCAAACCCAGTTTTTGTTTTTGAAGTGCCTCTGTGGTCTGCGGTACCCAGAGAGAGTCGCAAATGTGGGCTTGGTTTGGTTGGACTTGTTTCAAGTCCTGACACCAACTTCTTGTTTGTGCCTGGTTGACTACCCCATCTTAATTGGGTCTGTCTCCATTACAACAATTATAAAATTGCTCGCCATTTAGCGGTAAGTTAGTCAGTTCCTCAGTCTGTTGAATTCTACCTTCGGCCATGACATAGGTAACTTGACATCAGGTGAGATGAAGGCCAAGAGTTTCCCCGTCGCAGAATAAAATAATAATCGTTGTTTGATAAATAAAAGTAAGTAATATTATTTGTAGAGGTTTTATTAGGTGTTGTTGATGATATTTTTCTTAGTATAGGTGAAGTTGTGTGGTTGGTTTTCTATTACCTATTACGGTATCCCTGAAACAAAAAAAAATACATTAGGTAGGTAATGTATACCGCAAACCTTTTCGTTTCTTCAAAGGGTCAAAAGAGGAGTCTCTTCAGACCAATATACCTATGTATATTATTTAACATTAGGTATAATCCCGACGGACTGGGAGTTTGCGGGGTAGCTTAGTGGGTATACTTAGTAGGTACCTACTTACTTTTGAACAAGACAGCAATTTTGTAGCCATAGCTCATAATGTGAGATAGGTAGGTACCTACCGAACTTCCATAGCTGCGAATTTGGACACGCCTCTGTGGTTTAGTAGTTCACCTTCCGGTATCAGACCCAGAGGTCTCGGGTTCGATTCCCAGGAGAAGTACAATATTGTGCTTGGTTTGGCTGGAGGTAGGACTTTGTTTAAGTCCGCTTGGCTAGCTACCACCATCCTACCCAACTCCGTCGCCATAACAAAAAATCTAAAATTGATGTGTTCCGGCATTTCAAGGTAAGATGGCCAGTTCCTCAGTTTGTTGAGGAATCCGGTCGAAATGCGCTTCCACCTTCATAACTTGAGAATCAGGTGATATGAAAACCAAGCAACTTGTCGTACAATAAAAAAAAACGCAACACAAACAATTTAAATTAATTGTGGCAAGATCCCAACGGCTTAGTATGTCTGGCATACATATTCAATAGAAGCATCGACGAAGGAATTTTTCCTGATCTGATGAAACATAGCAAACTGATCCCTTTATTCAAGTCTGGTAATGAAAAGGATCCAGCAAACTATCGACCAATATCGATTCTGCCTGCATGTAGTAAAATATTTGAAAAACTGATTCTTATTCAGTTACAGTCACATTTTAACTGCAACAGGCTTTTGCATGAAAAACAATTTGGGTTTACTAAAGGCCGTTCAACGACCGACGCTGGTTCTATGCTGTTGAAGTACGTCTTTAAAGCCTGGGAGGGAAAACAGGATGCCATTGGAGTATTCTGTGATCTATCTAAGGCTTTTGACTGCGTAGATCATGACACCCTGATCTCAAAGCTTAAACACTACGGCATCCAGAATCAGGCAATAAACCTCATGCATAGTTACCTATCAAATCGCATTCAAAAAGTGGATATTAGCGGTATCAGATCTTCGGGAACCTCCACTAACATAGGTGTACCACAAGGATCGATCTTAGGGCCCTTTCTGTTTCTAGTCTACGTCAATGATCTACCATCCTATGTAGGGGACCTATGTGACATTGTATTGTTTGCTGACGATACTTCATTAATATTTAGAGTCGATAGGGCTAAAGATAACTATGATTGTGTAAATGCTTCTCTAGCTAAAGTTCTTGATTGGTTTACAGTTAACAACCTCCTACTAAATGAGAAAAAAACAAAATGCATCCGATTCACCTTGCCTAATGTTCAAGTCAACAATGCTAACATTATCTTAAATGGGGAAATACTTAACTTTATTGAAGCAACTACTTTCTTAGGTTTAAATATTGATGCTAAGTTGCAATGGGGTATTCATATTGAGTCATTAGCTAGCAGATTAAGCTCGGCTGCATACGCTGTACGTACAATAAGGCATCTTACTGATGAAGCTACGGCGAGGTTAGTTTATTTTAGTTACTTTCATAGTATTATGTCTTATGGCATACTTTTATGGGGAAATGCAGCTGATATTGATAGCATTTTTATTCTACAGAAGAGAGCTATACGGGCAATTTATAAAATGAAAACTCGTGACTCTCTCAGGGAACGTTTTAAAGAGATTGGTATTCTTACAGTCAGCTCCCAATACATTTATGAAAACCTAATGCACGCTCACAGAAACATTGATGAGTTTAGTAAAAGAAGTGATGTACACCGTGTTAATACTAGAAATAAAAATAAACTTGAGATACCTAAGTTTCGCTTAGGAAAAGTAAATAATTCATTCTTAGGAAACTGTGTGAGATTTTATAATAAGCTTCCTCAAAGCGCCACCAAACTCTCTACTCGTAAATTCAAATTGTATATAAAGAATAATTTAATTAAAAGTGCCTACTACAAAATTAGTGATTATATCGACGATAAGAACGTGTGGCCCGATGTTGCTATACCAGTTGACAGCAAAATGGTGATTTCTCAATGTTAACAAATTGCCCATAGGTAGATAGGTAATAACAAATGTTTTAAGATTAAGTATTTAGGTTTTTGTTGTATCTACTTAGAATATAATTACAAATTGTGTATCTAAATGTTGAATGGATCATCAAAAAAATTAACCGGCCCGAGGTTCTTGCCTTTCTCCTTGTGTGCTGGTCGCGATTCCGAACAGGCGGTAAATTTGACGATTCAAAATGATCCTAAAAAATCTTAATGAATAAAGAAATTTTGACTTTGACTTTGACTTTAGTATGAACTTGGTATTCCGCTTCACATACTCTACTACATCTTCAGCCTTCATGATATGGTCAAGTCATCTCTAGGTACCTTAACCAGTAGTTATGAAAGCCGCTCCGGTTCACAGAACACATAATAGGCGCATTTTATACTTATACTTATTTATTTTTATACATACGGTTTTGTTTCTTGCATTCCTGCAGCGCTGCATTGAGGGCTTCGCACTCTTGCAGGCTGTCCTTACTGCCAGCACACTGCAGGAACTTTTCTATTTCATATGCGCATGGGCCGCTGGGCTCGGTTCCAAGCTGGTAGTCCCTTGGCAGGACATGTTGAACCTCTTCTCGGCGTCGGCCCGTGAAAAGGCTTGATATCGCCTCTCCTGCTATGTGGCCCTAGGGATAGGAAGGAAATAATGGAAAAGTTGTAGGATTGTAAGGCTCATATGACGTCAACTGCACAAGCCAAGCGATACCACAATACGCCACCTCCACGAGCTAGGAACCCGAACTGGGCAATGGTCAAGGCACTTACTGGAAAGACGTAGCGATGGTAGTTATCTGGAGGTTAAACACTGTTCAGGCGTCAATAGAACTACCTACTGGGTACCAAAGAAGCAGTCAATGACTGCGGGAATGGCATAGGTAGATACTCAAAATTACAAATTAAAAATATTACAGGACATTTTACACAGCGCCATCTAGTCCCAAACTGAGCAAAGCTTGTAATATGGGACCTATTAACGGATTTAATAAGCGTGTACTTTTTTTTTTGTTAATACTTATCATACAATACAATACCCAAAGAGAGAACACTCATTATTCTTCACACAAATGTTTGTCCTGGGCGGGAATCGAACCAGCGCAGAAGGCGGAGCTATTACCAATTGATTTGTGAATTGATACAGTAATACCTACACGCTACATATAGTTACATAGCCGAGAATAAAATAAATACTTATAAAACTTTAGGACACATCCACAGCATCAAATGGATGTATTATATGAAATAAAACGTGGGCAAGAAAGGCGTGGATGCAGTGTAGACGGCTGCTAGGAGTGAGTGGAAGAAAACATGTGCCACCTAGTGTTGGATGAAGGCCGAAGAATCATGTAAATAGCAGTATCGCTCACCATGGTAGTACCGACGGTGACGCCCCCGGCGACAGCGGCGGCATCTCTAAAGATGGAGCGCCGCGGCGTCGGCGTCACGACAATGGTCGGCGTCCGGGACGGTGCACTAGCCTCGGCTCGGGAATAGCGGGAGCGGCTACCACCACCGCCGCCGCCGCCACCGCTGTTATACGAGTTGCATCAGACACGGGCGACCACAGAATCACGTATGTAGGTAGGTTCAGCAAAAAAATATAAGCTTTGAAACTTTACACAAGTACAGCTACATTATATTATATAGGTAATTGTTTAATTGGTTATCATTGGAGGGAAGAATCCCTAGTAGTATTTTCAATTGAGCATTATAAATGGTACAAATGATACCTACTGCTTTGTATTGTTTTCACCATTGATGGTGCAAATGATACTAGATTTTAATGAAACATTTGTCATTTCTATTGCGAAAACCAATTGATTCCTGATTGACCAAATGGTACACATTCAGCTGCAACTATCTTGATTTGCATGGAGCAGCAGAACCTTTTTCGTAGGATTGTCCACAAAAATTTGTTTTGAGTGGCATAGCATTGAACATCACTCAAAATAATAAACCATTTATATATAATAACTATTTAATATATGCGCTAAAAAATACGTAAAGAAATACGTAAATTGGATATAATTGCAACAATAATTTAAAATCACAATTTCTTAAATAAAGTAAAGCATACTAAAATTTACTAGAAAAGTATCTTTGTCCCAACTAAGAGTAATAACTACTAGGAAGGCGCCTTGATTGTAAATTAAAACAGAATGTTTTTATGTTGAGGTAGCCTTTGATAGAAAATATTTTCCGAGCACAGGTTCTGTAGAGCTGGAATAATTTTTGAGGGAGGTCAATCATTGTGGCACCGTAGTTTTTGTATCTAGAGATGGTTGTTGATTTTGCATTGACGCAGAGCTTCGTTGAATCCCTCGCAGAGAGATAGGTCGTGCTGTTGTTGAGCACACTCTATAAACTGCTTTATTTCCCAAGCACATGGGCCGGTTGGCTGCTGGCCCTGTGGTGGCTGGCTATACTGAGCCTGGGCTGGGGCAGCTGCCTGCTGCTGTGCTGGCTCACTGCTTCCACCACTGAACATTCCAGTTAAAGCACTACCAGCCACATGACCCTGAAAAAATAATGCATAAATGTTATTTACCAGCTAAATATCAATGACATCTTACTAGAATGATCTTTAGAAACAAAGTACTTGCAAAAAATATTTATTGTGCAAAACAAGTTGAAAACAAAGCACTGAATCAGTGATAACGTCAGATAACATGTGACTTCAGGGCATTTGGCCGCCAGCCAAGGTCGCCTGAAAAGGAATAGTTCTCTGAATTTTATGGAAAACATGGTGAAATATTTAGGGACGGTGCTGGAATTTTGATTTGATGTAGGTACAAGAGGTCAATTTTTACGTTACGTAATGATGTCTTACCACAGCCGAACCGACAGCTACACCTCCGGCGGTTGCAGCCATCTGGCCGAACATCGAAGGCTGCTGAGGCTGCGCCATAGCCGGAGCGGGGGTCGACGGAGGCGCATGAGCCGGGACATTACGGCTCGGTGGTGGAGCAGCCCTACAAATACAATATCATAGGTTAACTTCGCATGACGACATCGCAAACAAATCATTATTAAATTTAGTTCATTTTTACCTGCGCTGAGGGGCTGGCGGAGGGCTAGCAGTACGTCCACGACGAGGCATGTTTCCTTTTAACTTTGATAAAATCACAGAACTTCTGAATAATTAGGTAAAACCAAGTGTTTCTCAAATTTGACTAGCAATGCGTGCGACAATCACAAAATTTGCAAATGAATGAATGAAATGTCAACTGTCATGTAAAGTCAAGACAAGTGTCAAAAAATACATCTCCATGCCATGTCTTATATATCGAACGTTCGATTCGAGTAGTTTCTAGAATTTTTAAATTAAGAACTGGCATGCTAATTAACATTTCAAGGAAGTAACAATTAATTTTATTTTTCCATTTTATGGCTGACCGTGCGAAAAGAGTGATGAACCTTAATAATAAAATAGCTCTGTACAGGTTGTAATGACTCCGAACTGAGGTCTCGTGATATCTCAAAAATAAAGTTGTAGGTACGATATAAATGTGCTTTCATTACATATTACTCTGAGCACACTTTTTCTCAATCTCTTTTTATTCACCTCAGTGTTTGAGGCTCTTTCTCGTTGCTCACTCTCATTCTATGCAAAGCTGGAATGAGAGTACGTCCTTGTTTACGTCATAGTAGGGGTATTTACTGTATTCTATAGTAAATAAATAAGAGTGTCATGAAAAGTTTCGTGTTTGTCTATTTTTTGAAAACAGAAAAAACGACGTAGGCAGTAGTCGTGGTTTAAAAGTCTACCCCTCCAGCCCACGGATGTCGTACAAGTCAACCAAAGGGCTTCACAAAAAAGGAAGCTGCTGTGTATTAACAAAACTTTCACTGTGAACACCATTCTGTCTACCAAGCGTGGTGATAAAGGCCAAATCTTACAGTTTTCGAGGAAGACCCCACCTTGTGGTGGACAATAATGTGCTGTGGGATGTGCGCAGTCAACTAAATCCCTTGCATGATATCCCAAATGCAATTTTTGGAACTTATAGACGCTCTGCTTGGCAGCCCTATTGACTGTACCTACCTTTCTATCTTGTTACATTGGAGTATTTCTAAATTTCTGTATTCTGTATTCTTGATAAAGACGACCATTGGGAGCCGTGTACATATATGCTCAGTGGAGCCATGGACGTTGTTCAGTACTGGTCAATTGAAAAGTTTCAAACTTTTGAATCGAAAAGAAGAAAAGTGTATCCATCCTGACATTTAAACTCAAAGATGGACATTTAATTTTACTACATTGTTGATTTTGGACAGTTAGGTACTTTAAGTTGTCATAAAAAGAAGTTACATTTCCAGAAATGGTTCTCTTTATAACTGGCTATAACAAAAAGCTAACTAATCCTAAACTCGTTCTATCTAAAATAATTTATTTAAAAAAATGGCCACCGAACGCCAAATCTAAACGCTTTCGTTGGCGAAACTAGACAAATCGGGCCGGGATTAGTAGAAATCTAGGTACGAAAAAACTAAAAAATAGCGCTTTGCGAGTCCGACGCACACTTAGTCAGTAAATATTGTTTTAGATGGGAATTTCTCAGACAATCTCCCATGAAATAGTAGGTACAGTGTTGGTAGGTACCTACCTAATACCTACTTGCGTTGCTTTGTTTATAAGTTATAACATTATAGGTAGTAAAACTAAAGGTTACACTAATTATGCAACAGCTAGAGACCTTACCAGCTGCCGCAGCTGCTGAAAAAACTGAAACAACAAAATTGCGGATGACCCAGTTGATTATTATAACTTGTTGCAACGATAAGTGCTAGGAAAGTCGGTATAGGTATTCGGTTCGCATGTGTAGTGATCAACTTGCACCAATATGTAGGTGCAAGTTGAACAATCAGGCTTCAATCAGTTGCTTTAGGCTACTTACGCCAGATTACACATTCGCCATAGATTAAAAAAATATACATTATTAGATAATACATTTAGTCACTTTGGGAATTAATGACGAATAAGGAAAATTACTGAAGATATATTTGCCGTGTCGGTCGCAGCTCAAGAATCGACAAAACTGCAAAACTAGTGGATTTGCCAAACAAACTACAAAAGTATAAATATATATTATAACGAATAAATAAGGAATGTTTCGACAAAAGGGCAGCAGCTTACTTCTGTATACTACCTAACACCATTACTGCAATTACCAATCCGCCTGCCAAGCGTGGTGATTAAGGCAAAATTCTCCAACTTTAGAGGAGGCTCTGTTCAGCAGTAGACATTAATGGGCTGTTGGTATATTTTTTTACCTCATAATGTGCTGAGTGCGTCCTCATCCTCATTCGACAGATTCCATTTTTAGTCAGAAATGTACCAGACTAATAATGGTATCTGTCGAATGAGGAACCATCGTTTCATCAAAGGTAAAAAAAAACTGACGAATGTGAAAGAACTAAATGATCTGACGAATGTGGAATCTGGGGGATGTGTCCTAAATCAATTAGTTCGACTGATTTATGGCGGCAGCGGCGGCGGCGGCGGAGACTTCACACTTTCTCCAGACTTGTACAATAGGTGTGCAAGTACGTGAGTTGTGTCAATGAATGCTACTTTAATATAACGTTCTTATTTCATTGTTTGACCCCATGGTAAATGGTTTTCTAATACCTACCATGTTTGACCTAGCGATCTTTTGTTTTCGAAACCTACTTAATAAGTAGTGGTAGGTAGGAACCTACACATAAAGTTACTTAGGTACCTACCTAATACCAACTCTTAACAGTTATATGGCGTGACGTTGTTCCCTAAGTAACTAAGTACCTATTAACTAGTTACGTAGGTACCTAGGTATTTAATCGATTTTGGAATGATTTAGAAACACAAATGCCTAGTAGGTATACACATAGTTATCTATCATATTAATTTTTATTTTGGCATTTTCATGTAGCAGACAAGCAAACGGCCCATCTGATGGTAAGCGGTTACAGTACCGTCGCCTGTGGAAGCTCGCAGCAGAGTTAGCATTATTCGAGCTCTTTGCCAAACATTATAAAACACCCCTATTAAAAAACTCCATAACTGTAGCTATAAAGGAATACGAGTACATAGGCGGCATGTCAGGGATATCAATATATTAGCATCTCACGGTGTACCTGTTCTCGGTCACGCTCACCGTGCACAAATATAATGTGTGGCAGGCCTACATTTCATCACGAAAAACACCCCTTTGATTATTTGAAGATAATCTACAAAGAAGTGAGAAAATATTATACCTTCTACTGCGACCCATTGGCATGTTGAGCTCTATTGAATTTAAATTGCAAATGTTAGAATTACATATCTAAAATATAGGCAAATTTGAAGTAAACTGACTACCACTTCGATTGACGATGTGTAATTGACAGTTGAGCGATTATGTTTTTTTTTATGTGACAAGTTGATCTGTGGAAATTGGTTTTCTGCCAGCCAGTGTGGGAATGAGAAGATATATGGAATACATTTGAATTTCTAATCATTAAAAAGGCACAAGTCCTCTAAATTTGAAAAATAGAAATTTTACAGGAGACAGAAAAAACTAAATATTTATATTATGGAATGGAAATATGTACTTATATATTTCCATTAATTATTTTATGTTTCTAAATTAGGTAAAAAGATATTTCAACACAAAAACTTGTTATATTTTTCAATATATTGAGAGAAATAACATAAAAAATCCATGGACATGTTCCCTTTTAGTACTTAATCATATTTAAACGGGACATATGCCCTTTAGTACCTAATGTGAACAAGACTTAAAAAAAAAAGAAAATAAATTGCATGCATTACTTTTATCATGTCCGTGGACAAGTGCCCGCTTAAAACTCAACAGTATTTTTGTAGGTTTGTAACTCTATGGGTAAAGATCGGACTTGAGCCATTCTGCCACAAAACGGTGTAATTAGATATACATAAATATATTTTAATAGAATTTAAATATTTTTGGTTAGAAATATGACTTGTGCCCTTTTCAGAAATTCATTTATCGTTATTATCTACCTACTACGGATCGAAAATAAATTTAAATACCTGTTTAAATAATTGAAAGTTATTTAGTACATGCTCATCAAAATTACCCTAACATAGAGTATGTAGTATGTAAACTATCCCTTAATTTGGGAGTAAGTTTTCGAGTAGCTTGACTTCATGCTCCCTTTTGCCACTACTTTTACAAATAGGTAACTTTATAATAAAAATACACAATTACGAGATTAGCAATGCGGCAGAGTTACTGCTGTCATGTTTGAAGTAGGATTTTTTTGTAGAACTGAGTATTCGTGAGACTGTGAGGGTACAGACATGGCCATGGATGGATGGTACCTAAATGTAGCTTTGAGCGACCCGTAAATGGATCGCTATATTTACGCACTTTTCTGCGGCGGCGGTGAGCTGTCTGTATTGTCACTGTCACTGTCATTTAGGATATTTCTGTCGTTGTCTGTTGTGTTTCTCATTCTCATAATTCTTTTGAATGTTGAATCTGTCTGTGGTTATTTAGAGTTTGTGAAACCGCGTGATACTTTGGTGGTGTTCCGATTTGTAATTTTTGGGATTTCGTACTAAAGTTGTGTGAAAATGGGCGAAAGTTTAACCGGTATCAACGCCAATGCATACCTGCTAGCAGGGATTACAGTTGCTGTAGGTGTACTAATACACATAATTTACAAGATCGTCTTCGGTTCGAAGAAAACGGAAATGCAACAATGTGAAGCCGAGAGCGATTCTGGTAAATAATTCTATTACCTACCTATAATCATTAGATGTTGCTGTAAACTCATTATTATAGTGCTTACTATTATTATATGGAGTTTGTACAGAAAAAATCTGTTCTGTAAGGTCTAACACGTGCGAGTTTAGCCGCTATCAGGCAAGCATGGTTGCATTGCATGACCTATGAAATGGAGTTTATAGAGGTAACTACTACCTACTGATCTTTTGCGGTTTTTATTCGATGTGAACGGATGCCCTAACTGTATTTGAAGAATGTAATATTTCCATTAAGTTTCATGATCTCAAAAAATAATAAATGTGTACTGGACTGAAATCCTACAAGTCAATGAACCTCTATGTTGAAAAGTGTGTACCTACCTAACTTATACCTATTTGGTATAATGTATACATACAGTGTTATGCAAAATTTACATACACAATGTTTAATTAGTAAAATATACTAATATATATTCATTAACATAAAAATAAGTTGGGATATAATATGGAACAGTTTTGTTCAGATCTAGCAAACACTTGGCTTGCTCCATACCATGGTAATTTCCCCCAATCCTTTCACAGTGCACCCCAACAGTGCCAGTCCCTTTATTAGGCAACTTCTGGGAAGACTCCCTGCATTGTACACTTGATCCTCACACATGTAATGTCCAGACAAACCTCAAGGTGCACTAGATATAAAGTTTATTGATAATAGCTACTTTAAATCGAAATTAACTTATTTATGCTACTTGTGCATGATAACAAAACCAAATTATAAATAAAATAAATAATAAATATTACATGACATTTATTTCATAGCTTGTAATATGGGAACAAGATTACGGATAGAATACTTAAATACCTTTTTTTTTTGTAAATACATACTTATCATACAACACCAAACACAGAGCAAACATCTATATTCATCACACAAATGTTTGTCCTGGGTGGGAATCAGACCCAAAACCTACAGCGCAGTTCTGTTTTGTCATTGGAGGCACAGAACCCTAAAAACTCTGTTGATTGTCAGTTCAGCTATCAGCTTCACAACAATCTTAAATTATGTGGTGTGTGTTAATTTGTGTCGTGGTAGTATTAGTCTACGAATCTCAGATTAGATATCATGTTCATTTAATTGAATTGAATAGACGGCATATGAACTAGTGGATGGTTATGGGCTGCTGATGAGGATGACCTACCCACCATCATCACCAACATGGCAAGCTGCCAAGTATTATTATTTCAATAGCCAAGTACCTCTCTGATATTTATGTAGGTAGGTGGTAGTGTACCTACCACCTACCCACATAATGTTTTTAAAAAGAAACAATACAAAATACCTATAAAACATCAACAATATACTGTAATAATAAAAAAACAATAAAACTATTCACAATAAAACAGGACATATGAATAATGTCATATTTTTTTACCTTCAACTTCTGAAAAAACAAGTGTGAAAAAGCAAAAACAAGACATTATGATGTTGATCAATAGATAATATTAGTATGATAGGATTTTAAATAGTAATTTCATTCACAGATAATACATTCATAGGATTTTATTATCAGGGTTCAAGGTCTGATCAATATATCATCAAACTGGCACCTGCTATAAACTTGTTCTAAATAGATAAAGATGTCTTTGAACACATAATTTGTGCCATTTCCATATTTTACATATTGTAGTACAAGTTATAAGTAAAGTATTAAATGTTTCGTGGTTTACCCTTAGTAAACTATATCTATCTTAAGTGATTCATAAAATTCTTTGGAATTTGATGTGTGATATATTGTGCAACAAATTTTTGGCCAAGAGTGACTGATATCATCAAAGCTATAACTGTAACCTGCCTCCGTGGTCTAGTGGTTCGCCTACCAGTATCAGACCCAGAGGTCTCGGGTTCAATTGCCAGGGGAGTACAAATTTCTGCTAGGTTTGATTGGTGATAGGACTTTTTTAAGTCCACCTGGCTGGCTACAACCATCTTACATAAGCCTGTCACCAATTCCTCAGTATGTTGAGGATTCCGGGTCAAGTAAACTTCCATGTTTGGCTTTATCATAGCTTAAAACCAGATGAGATGAGGGCCAAGCTCTTCACCGTCATACAAAAAGTATTATTAAATATATTTCTTTTAAATGCATATCATTTTTATAACATTGAAGTTTTTTGTCAGCAGGGAAATCCAAATCTTATATCAATTTGACTACACAAATTGCCAATTAGTTAGCTACATATTTTCCTCATAAACAGCTAACTATCCATTTTGGCCCTAATGGGAGTTTATTGTTTATAATAATAATAAAAATTACAGGACATTAATTTCACATAGCGCCATCTTAGCTTATTGTTCTTGTTTTACTATAATGTAGCATAATGACATGCAGGTTGTGTATTTAGTATTTAGATACTGTATACAGTGTGCACATAAGGAAACGAATCTTGGTGTAGGTAGTAGGTTTTTTTATCGCACGAAGGGGATGTGCTTGGTCTTCATCTCATCTGATTTCAAGCTATGATAAAGCCGAAGGTGGAAGCGCACTTCTCCCGGAATCCTCAGCAGAACTGGCTATCTTACCTCTAAATGCTGGAACACGACATTTTAAGCATAGTTATTACGGCGACAGAATTAGCTAGCATAGCTGGAAGCACAATATTGCTCCCCCTGGGGATCGAACCCAGGATCTCTGGATCTGACGCCGGTGGGCGAACCACTAGACCACAGAGGCGTTAGGTATTAAATAAATAAATAAAAAATAAATCTCCCATACAAACGTAATTTATTATTCATTTCAGTCCGAATCAAATTAAAATTTGCTAGTACCATTGAATGAGGAAAATGTAGGTCCTTGCATTTTTTTAAAACACAAGTAAAATCAAAATTTTCGCAAAATAATTTCCATTCAAACACGTGTGTATGGGATCGCAAATCAGCTGTACGGATCCTTCCTACGGGTCCTACTGAGAAGTGCGTTGTGAACATCCAGGCTCCTTGTAGGCAAGCTTGTTTCATCTTAGGCGACATCTTTTCTTAGTAGCTACCGGCTAAGATATTTTTTTTAAATCAAGATTCAATATATTTTTTTAATTACTCATCACTTGGCAAGATTTGGTGATAGTATTGGTCAGGTGGAGTAAGGCATTAACAGCTTTGTGGCCCAGAGGATTTACCTAGTAGGGACTGTGGCAGACCACCAGCTATGTGGACTGACGACATGTTGCTATACAGGGTAAAATCTGGATACAAAGGGCTCATAAAAGTTTGGGGAAGGAGGCTTATGCCCAGCAGTGGGTTACCTATTAGCTGTTGATGATGATGATTAAATACTAATATAATAAATAGTCATGATAAATCTTCAAAAATCATACGGATATCCATACGTACATATCTGGTTGATATTCAATTTATTAAGTGGGACTAAGCGCTTACAAATATCTTACGCACGACCACTGCTAAACGATTGGAGCAGGCCTATGTGTCCCCCAATCGCCACAAATAGCGAACCTGAGTCTTCTTCATCCATCGACTCCCCGCGACCACTACAATGTCGTCAGTCCATCGAGGGGTCTTCCCACTCTCCGTTTCGCGTTTAATCGCGGTCGCCATACAAGAACCTTTACTCCCCAGCGGTTATTGGTTCTGCGAGCTATGTGGGCAGCCAACTACCACTTGAGCTTGCTAATTCTGTTCTTCTAGGGATGTCCACATTTCGGATTGTATTACGTAGTGTAACTCCATCTCTCTCCATAGCTCGCTGTGCGACTATGACACTTATATTATTTGCTCTGAAAAACTTGAAATAAGCGTCCAGCTTCTGTTCCGTTGTGTTACGGCAACCACCATAATGTCTTCGTACCTTTTGGGTAGGCTCGCTCCATCGTAGACCTCATCCTTGCATGAGCATGTTTCGAGGTCAAGAGATGACAAAAATAAATCGTAGATCGAGTAACGTCAATTTATTCTGCTTCTGTGGCGTACCGTACCGTATGCCTGCGTATATCCTTGAATTATAGAATAGTGGTATCAACTGTAGGTATTCTGGCATGTTATTATGCTTGTAATTTGCTTTACAATGTGTTCGCAAAGTTCAAACGAAAGACGATAGTTCTTCGACTCTTAATCAGAATAACACGATGATTCGTTACGCAATATAAATGCTTTATTTGTTTGAACAGACATTTCGTTTGACTTTATCCTGTTCTTCTATGCATACCACCTGTCTGCCAGAGACAGAGCATGAGTAATGCATGAGTCATTCACTTTTCATGCCCTTCAGCAGATGACAGACATAGACTTGGCCTAGATTAGTACCTCCGCTGATCGTAATCCTCATAACTGAGGATCGTGATTACCCTGTGGAATAAGTTTGGTTCGGGCAATGTTCAGCCACCTGAAATTTATACTTTGAGTATAAACAGTACAAACAATAATGAAAATCATTTAGTAGTAGTGGAATATGTTAGGTACATATCTAAGATAATACTTCAACTTACATACCTACTTAATTAGATAAAAGGGTTTTTTTTATATAAAAATGTCCTTTATATGTTTTGGTAAATATTGTGTGATAATAATAACATAGACTCATTCTTAGTGCCATTCCGCCGACCCATCGGTTCGGTCGGCGGAATGGCACTTTTCATCTATACCTTTATCATATGGTACTACGTTGCCCTCGTCTCACTGCTAAGACAGACTCACAGAAGACCAGAAAGAAATGGTTCTATGGCATGTAAATCTTTACATGTTTTCAAGTGAGCTATCTCGCTATTTTGGGAGGGCGATAAGTCCCGCAACTTGTGGCTAACCCACAAGACGATGGTCAAATGTTTTATGTTGGTTTCCATTTGTCCATATTTTTCCGCACTGCTGACCAATGCCTAAAATTACAATAGTTATAACACAATTACCCTATAATAATTTATCTGAATACCAACAACATATTGACCTAGTAGTTTACAATTTTAGATAATACTTGCATCACTACAATAATTTGTAAATAACAAATTAAATTACACATTTGAGAGAAAAAAGTCCGAAGCTCGGAATCGAATGACAATCGAGAAGGCTGGATAAAGTTATCGACTACAAACGTCCGGATGAGGTAGATAAAGCACGTCTCTATTATAACCTTACAAAGCTTACTCACAATGGTTCTTATTCAGTGAACTCCTTATCAATTCCATTGTTACGAAGCAGTCGATGGTCGCCTTAAATTATATTCAAAGTCAGCCGTTTGGTTCATCAAATGATGACGCAAGTTGGTTCCGCATCGTTACCTGAGTCAAAACAATAACTAACTAACAATAACTAGTTCTTATTAGAGTTTTGTAGGTTTTAATCTGGGTTTTACGAACTCCACGTAAAGTTTTCAAATTAATAAACACTTGGGACCTTGTTCCCACTATCCACTTAACAATAATCTCTCTCTCTGTAGTCTAGTGGTTCGCCCACCGGTATCAGCCCCAGATGTTTTGGGTTTGATTCCCATGTAGTGTAAGTAGAGTAAAATTTGTGCTCGGTTTGGTTGGTGGTAGGACTTATTTCAAGTCCACCTATACCATCTTACCTAAGTCTGTCACCATAACAACAGTTCTAAATTGTTGTATTACGTCATTTATTGCACCCTGGAAAAGGCGATCCAGGATTCAAGTACGCTTTGCGTTGTGCGTTCATTGTCAGTCAATCAGCTCAGCTCAACATTACAATCCTCAAATCGCTATTGTTTATAAAAAACCTGTATTATCATTAAGATTCTGAAATCTATTTTAAGCCGGTGGCGACGCGACTGCTTACTATTTATATTCGGTTGAATCGATTAGGTTTACTTAAAATTCGCTAGTTTGACAATGATCCTCTTTTCCTGGATGTATTATAACAAAGTTCCGTATACTGTATCATCATTATTCAAATTGACCAAAACCAGTTTTGAACCTTAACCCAGCCTAACTAGTTAATTATTATGAAACATATACGACTTAATCTCCCTTAATTGATTCAAATCCAATTCTAACAGTAGGTGTGTTGAACCGGCTAAGAATCAAATAAATATTAATTTCACACAGCGCCATCTAGTCTAGTAATATGGGAACTAGATTACGGATATGATACTCGTATACGTTTTTTTTTCGTAAATACCTACTTACAAAAAATATAAGAATTATTGACGTCCGTATAAATCTTACGGGAGTATGAACGTACAGTGTGTCCAGTGCGAGTTTTATTTACTTGCTCCATACCTACTCGAATACGTATGCTTTTACCACATTGCTACTCGCTCTAGGCACTCAAACCAAAGTCAAAGTCAAATATTTTTATTCATTAAGATTTTTAGGATAATTTTGAAACGTCAAATCTACCGCCTGTTCGGAATCGCGACCAGCACACAAGGAGAAAGGCAAGAACCTCGGGCTGATTAATTTTTTGATGATGACCAATAATTACCAATCATGTAATTGTTGAACATGTGATGTTTAATATTGGACCACTAGGAGTCGGATATCACACCTTTCCCATAGCATGAACATGCTATGCGGTGCTTCATATTTATATGTGGTTTTTCAGGGGCTCCAACAGAAGAAGCGTCTTCCGACAACGCTGTGACCGAATCCCGTGCATCAGCAAAGAACAAGAAACGAGCGACGTGGAAAGGCAAGACGGAGTTCAGCCATCCGTGGTTGCTGAAGAATCTCAAAGGGCATCCTGGAACCGTCCTCCTCGTGGACTTCTCCGCCAATGGGAAGTTCATGGCCGCTACCTGTGATGGTAAGTGTCTTAGCTATGTTTATGTTGCTGTGTGAGCAAGCATCGGCTTTGGAACTGCTTGGGACCAGCGAGATGGTATCAACCGATACTAAAAGATTGCGACCATTTATAAACTAAAATAGCAAATCACTGGCACACGAAACTTTACAAAACTTAATGTGATAATAGTTTTCTGAACGGGAATTTTGCGCTTATCAGTTTCCTGTAGTTGCTTCAATGGGATTTCTAATTTTATTCCTTGATGATAATAGAGCAAACGTCATTGTACAAAAAACATTAATTCATATTATTTTTAATTATCCTCCAGAGTAACTGGGTTTTGTTTCCTGTGTGTTTCTATTCTATTACCAAGCAACCAAAGCCAATGCAGGACCACCAAATTTTTTCAACACAAGAAGCTATGCACTTTGCTGACAAACTGTACACTTGGTGAGTCTCTTTTCTTTGAGGATATTATTTCAAGTACATCATAAAGTATTGTGCAAAGCTTCCAATACAGTTTCTTGATACTGGCACGTAAATATCTTACGACTTGTTGTATTACATTTGTTGTCGTTGTTTTTATTTTAACTATATAATACGTTCTGACTATTCAACCATAATAAAAACGTAGTATAGTAATCTACATTGTTATCCGGGCGTGGTGATCTATCTATGTAATAAATTGCGATCGAAAACATCAATAGATGTTGCGTTGACGATTTGATTCAGGTAATAATGAATGACGTCATCACTATGCGCCAGTATCATGATTCTTGTTTCATATTCACTGAATCTTTAAATGTTTTGTTTGAATATGATTGCTTTAAATGCAGACCTTGTTACTTCCTACTGTATCATCTCTGAATCGACGGACGGGAAGATGACATTAATAATGTGAACTTGAACACGACGCGATCGTGTTAGTCGTCATTCTTATCCCTGATTCTATGTTGGTATACCTCGCGATTTATAAATTGCCATAACCTTACGGAAAGCTAATGTAATCTAACTTTTGATTGTTTGTTCTTACAAATTTCTACTTCTGGCCTGGAGGAAAAGACTGTTTGTCTGTAATTAGCTATCAAATAATGTTCCAAGTTACAACCAAATTGTTTTAACATTGTAAAGTTATGGCTATTAATAAATTTGGTGTCGTTTTCGCGTGGATTTATACACTGTTTGACTCGAAACATCTGTGCAAACATTTCAATTATTTCGTCAATCGTACTGTTACTTTTTGAGTCAAGCAATGTAAACCAAACTTGTCGTTTATCGTACAACCGCTGCGCCGATCAACACCACTGATGAGCTATTCTGTGACTTCTTTAATTTCAAAAATAAGAGTTAATTTTGCGTGCACAATTATTTCTTGTGATTATAGAGATGGTTGTACGGAAAGCGATGTGTTGTTCCGAACCTTGAGCTTTTTGTCCCATTCCGCTTTGCCACTGTTATGTGTAATTTGGAGGTCCGCCGGTCAAGTTGCCGTCAAGGCTGATGCTTTACCTACCTGCAATTATCCTGAAATGACAAGACGTATTTATAAATTTCGACTTCGTTAGCAACACATCAAAACAAGTTTGTAGAACTGCTAATATTGCAATTGCAATAGTCATGAATCTACTTCAAGCAAGTTTTTCATAGTAGCTTATTGGTGTGATAAGTTGCTAAAACGTTATTTGTTTGACGAAAAGGCACCACTACGTAATAAACCAGTAAAGAAAGTATGTAACCCGAGCAAGCGTGACCCGGCTTAAATCGCTCCCTTCCCGTAACACAGCGATAACATTACCACTTACGCGATTCTACTATTATTGTACTCTGCTTACGAGTGCATTTTATAATGCGGTGAAAGGCATTGAAAATTCAATGATTACGTTTAGGAATTGCGCACAAATCTAGGTTGTACAAGTATCTGGCTGGTGAACAAATTGTTTTGATAAGACGCGCTTATCTCGGAGTAAGAAGGCGCATATTAATATTGTCATATCCGCGGTCAAATTAAGATACGCGATATACTCGTACCAGAGTATTAATAGATGATGAATTGGGTCATATATGCTAAAGATGGAAAAGAAATAAACAGTTTTTATTATTATTAGCCTACTCCACCGCTGAAAAGCAAAGGCCTCCCCCAACTACTTCCATTCTTTCCGAGTTTTTGTGGTGTTGATCAAGGTCGCGCCACCGTTAGGTATTTCGATTGTGTGGGATCCGTCTTGTCATGACCCACCTCCATTAGCCTACCTTTCGGGATGCATCCGGAATAAATTATGAAAAACCTACGCGCTTATGTTATTTTTCTTAAAAACAGTGAAACAGTTAATATTTTTTTAAATTAGAGGTTTTGGTCAGCTCAAAAATGGTATTCAACAAAACGCGAAATTTAATAAGTAAGGTGTTTCTGGGCGCAAAGACAAAATCGAACAAACTACGTGAAACCACGTACTGATGTACGTGGAGTACATAATAGTACTAGGCTGTATCAGTTTTTTTTTTCAAGTAACTTTTTGTAGATTTTTTAGCTTACCGAATATTAAAAAATAATTATTATTAAACCATAAATTACCTTAAAGTTATGTTATGTAGGTGAATCGCAGCTGTAATTAAAGTACCACAAGACAATGTTTTGCATACACAAAGTATTTCCGTATTACTTTTATGCGTGGTACACTTGTGCATTATGTTTTTTTAGTGTCGCGTCGTGCGTGAGGCACATTATAATGAACCAACCAATACCGGTTTGGGTTTTGTCTTGTAGATGAGTAGTCAGTCCGTACAGTATCGCTACAATTGGCAATGAGCAGTAAAAGTAAACGCCACGGGTTTCCAACGTTCCCATGGCGTGGTTTACTGGCTCAATGAAAGTGCAATTATCTGGCATTGACCGTGAAATTTCGATAACCAGAAGCCCTCGTTTTGTTTACAATATGAATTCGTGTGAAAAATCGTTTATTTTTGCTCCAATTGGTACTGCGTAGTCGTGACTCGTGTTGCGATATCCGACAGCCGGAATGATCGCGGACGCGATATAGGGGTCGGTCACCTCGCCAAGTCTGTGACCTGCTCCGACAGGCTTTTGTTTATAACTAGTAACTAGGTCGACTGGACTACGTGTCTGACCACGGAGCAATGGCGACCATCATTCGATTTCGTTGGCAAACGTGTTACATTGCCAATTTTAAAAGTCCTTTAACATAATATGTGACGATTTCAACTTTATATGCACTATAATCGGACAGAACGACCGGTTTTGTATTTGCCGTTAGGTATTTCTGTGAAAAAGCAATCTCCGTCAAAGTCTGTCCGTTAGTCATAAGAATCTAGTTTATTGATCGAGTGAGCGCAGCGAACGAGATCTCAGAGTTAAGTTGGGAAATCCGGCACTGTACGTATGTATGTGGCAATGTTTGTGACGGCATAACTCTCGAACGGGTTATCTGATTTTCTTGAAATTTAAATAATAAAGAGATGTGTGGCTTAGTTTTTGAGATATTGGGGTGAAAAGAACTTCAATATTTCGCCCATATTTTCGAATTTCGAATATGCAGTATCTTGAATATGCAGTTTAAACTTAAGTAGGTATACAAATCAATCGGTTAAAGGTTTTTTTTAAACATTGGTGGATTTAGTAACATTGGGGCGCGTTTAGAAGGTAAAACGGACCCGTACTGGTAGCGGTACCATCAGCGCTGGTCATCCCATTGTTTGGCAAAGGCCTCTCCCCATTTCTTCCAATCACTCCGATCCAGCCGTTGTAAGCTATTCCTGATGAGGCATCCAGGTCGTCGCGCCATCTTCTGGGCGGTCTGCCGCGACGCCATTAGCTCGTATCAGAGACCCACATCGTAAAACTCCGTTATGATATTTCAATTGAATTGTGAAATCTTGATTCCCACACGTCTAACTTAAATTGACGTTGAATACATTTACAGTAAATTTATGACTTGCCTGCAAATGTTCATCGTCTTAATGCGGGGACTGCTTGTTTTGATGGTCCAGTGACCCACACATAAACGTCCTAAACAGATAATTCATAATCCATTATCCGGTTTTAATCTTAATGGGATCCTCAGGGTTTAGTACGCATTTTCGGCGAATTATCGCTTTAATACATATCGTGGATGTAATAACGTGAAATTCGCCGCTACAAACAGTCATCGTGTAACTTATAATATCAATATTTTTTAAATTCGATGCGTAAGCATCGAATTCCAAATTAGTTCCCTTACTGACTGAATCTTACATTTAGTGTATTAAAAACTTTTAACTGAATTTAAGACCACTGTGTTTTAAGATAAAATTTGCCAAAAACCATATAATTCGTATCTAAACCTGAGGAACAACCTAATTGGGATCTTACCCTCATAACATGCCTCGGCGGCCGTTGCCTCTAACCCATCCTTTGGCTAAAACCGTCTACCTTTGCCTGTTCTGGTTTTGATTGCGTATCTTAACCGACCTTATCCGCAGCCTTTATACCTGGATCAAGGGCTTGCTCTAACCTCAACTACACTATCTCGTCAATATCCTCCATCCAAATAATTTCAGATTACGGAACAATATACGATACATATTTTTATACAGCGCCATCTAGCACCAATATTTTTATATATATATATATATATATATTTATAATACGACGGGGAAGCGCCTTCATCTCACCTGGTAACAAGTTAAGATAAGGCCGAAGGTGGAGGCGCACTTCAACCGGAATCCTCAACAAACTGAGGATCTGGCTATCCTTACCTCTGAATGCCGGACATAATTAGGTAAGATGGTGGTAGCTATTCAGGCGGACTTCAACAAAGTCCTACCACCAACCAAACCAAGCACAATATATTGTACTTCGGGACCTCTGGATCTGAAATCGGTGGGTTGAACCACTAGACCACAGAGGCGGTTAATCTAAGCAGATTTACAGATTACGAATACTTACATATTTTTTGTAAATATGTACACGTGATACAATATAATACCCAAACAGATCAAACATGTATATTCATGACACAATTTTTTTATTTTTATTATACAACTAGGCGACGGAACAAACAAGTAGCCCAGCTGATGTTAAGTGCATGTCTCATCTCTCGCACCGGAACACAGCAATGCTGGTTGGCGGTTGGAATAGGTACGGTTGTAGACTTCCCCGCCGAGCCCTTTCACAAGGGGCTCTACTACTTTTAAATGGTTGTTACTGGGTGGGAATCGAACCCACAGCCTACAGCGTAGGAGGCAGAGCCACTAACTAAGCTGTGAGGCTTGTGTATATCGTTTGGTGCAGTCGTTATGGTCGACCGCAGTGGCGAGGACGTTTCCTAGGTCAATTCATGGCCGTTACGCGTCATCGGTCACACAAACAAACCTTTATCCCGGCTGATAGTTTCATAAATGATTACTTCCGCAGGACGGTAGTGGCGTTATCGCTTAGCAACTACACCGCGATACGATGCAGAGCTCACGCAAATCACGATTTCGGATTTACTGCCAAGACTTTTAATATAGAATAGCTAGCTGAACTGCGTCAAGGTATCTGTCTAAGTGGATGTAGCACTTCGTACTAGCGATTATAAGACATCCTAAACCCAAGAAAAATACAGACATAACAATCGATTACTAAGATTTCTCCGAGGTTCTTGCCTTTCTCCTTGTGTGCTGGTCGCGATTCCGAACAGGCGGTAGATTTGACGTTTCAAAATGATTCTAAAAATATTAATGAATATAAAATATTTGACTTTGACAGACTTCCGAGATTATAGTTTTCTTTAGTATGTTTCTTCTACGTAGACATTCATTTATTTACTTTTATAACACACGTACACAAATATTATGTCTTGGAATGAAAACTAAAATAAGTAAAGCATTGCGTAGATAATTTGAATAACTAACCTTGAAAATTTACCACATTGACAGTTTTCATATATCTTTGCTCTGTTATCAAAAAAAAGCTTTTTGACTTCATGAATATGTATGAGTAGTTTTTGTATAAATCTTGAA
This sequence comes from Venusia cambrica, assembly GCA_951394065.1. Lineage (NCBI taxonomy): Eukaryota > Metazoa > Arthropoda > Insecta > Lepidoptera > Geometridae > Venusia > Venusia cambrica. The sequence continues at coordinate 2,512,351 of OX596056.1, forward strand.
TATGCTGCTATTATTAGTCTCATATCGCAATGTTAACAAACTTTTCGTCTGAGTCGTGCTATTTTTTTAATGAATCTTCTTGCATTAGAATTGTTAGGTTCAGAAAAATCTTATGTAATAGAAATAGCATTGACACAATACAGCATAAAATACTTACCTTAAATAATATCTGACTTCGTTAGTATGGGGAATTATAATATTTAGAATAATGTTATTTTATTCTACGTGTTTTTCAATTTTTACAAAATGATTATTTCTAAACTCATTATAGGTATCATTCAATGAAGTTGAATGATATATGAGTTTATTATCCATTAAAACAGGACTTTATAAAAATCCATTGCGATATGAGAAGTGTTTATATATATCATTTTTTTTATTTGTTTAGATCCACAATGCTAAATGAAAAAAAAATACTTCTGAATGTGGTATAATAGTAATTCCAAAGTTTTATGGTTTCACTTCTGTCGACAGTCCCCATGACAGCATTTTTTTTTTAATTTTGATTCCTTGTTGCTAAGAGTAATTATAGCCAACCATAATACGCGAATTTACATAACGCTTAACGTGATAGAATTTATCTTGTGATGGCATCGCGGTTAACCTTGGTTTATTTGCTTCCTAGTTGGGTTTCGTCTGTTGAATGAAGAGTTAGAATTATTACGCCTAAACGATGTCATTATGGAAACATCAGCTGGCATGGAATAATTTTAGTTAAAACTTTAAAATAAATCAAAAGGCTCAGGTTTTCCTCGTACCAAAAGTTGATTGTATATTGAGTATTTCCTGTTTCATCTTGAGATTCTGACAGGACGAGGCTTAGAAAAGAATACAAGGCTACTATGATCGGTGGTATAGCAAACGCATTATATCTACTTCTTATTTTTGTCATCATGTTGAGGATTCCGGGTGGAGTGCGTCTCCACCTTCGACCCCATCTCAACTTGTAACCAGATGAGATGATGGCTAAGTGCTTACCCGTCGTACAATAAAAAAAACTTATTAATGATGTTTATTTTATTGTACGACGGGGAAGCGCTTGGCCTTCATCTCACCTGGTTACAAGTTGAGATAAGGCCGAAGGTGGAGGCGCACTTCACCCGGAATCCTCAATATGCTCCTGGACCCGAATTTCTGGCCGGCTTGTATCGTTTAGACGTTATAGGAAAGCGGCTCATGCGCGGAATCCCTCGTAAAAAAACGTATAGTATTTTTTCGTTAGACTGTAAGATATTAATAAAATGGACTTTATGTTAGTTTTTATTTACTGGTCTCAAATAAACGTTTATTATTATCAATATCAACCTATTGTTATCCACTGCTGGACGTAGGTCTATCCCAAGGTGCGCCATTGAGCCCGATCTTCGGCACTTTTTGTCTTTATTTTTTACGCGTGCCTTTTGTGTTGTACTATTGTCGTAAACTTTAAACAAACTATACGCTTCTCCCTGACATCAGAACATAAACCGCCTGCTCTGCTTCTAAGCAATTTAGTATCGAATCATTTAATAATTGTATTGAACACAATAGACTATTAAATTATATGAATCGAGCCATCACGGCCGGGGCCGCCTCGACTGGCTTGTTGTCGCTACGACCTCTGAAACTGCATTACGTTACAACCACTGACCTATTTTGGTGGGACATACAGACGTCGTATGGTATGAACACCTTCAACGATTATTATGATTGTTTCCATCTCATCTCGGCTCTCTGAATTCGATCCATTTCTAAGGCCAACCCCAATTATAATGTTCCCTTCACTCAAAAGTGCAAAACAGTAGCTTTCTCATGTCAGGTTGTTAATAACTCGCTTGAAAAAAAAACGTGAGTTTCTTTGTCCTGTCCTATGTGATATATTAGTAATTAAAAATAAAAATACATAGTAGCTTCTGCTTTGTTTTATCTAAGATATTTTCTACTTTGAAATTACCGTGATATAAATGTCATATTCGTGATAAATACACGTTTGCTCGTATCTTAATAGTACGTATGTTTGATAAGTACATTATGTTTGATCATAATTTATATTTAGATACCTATTTTCTATTTTGGTTAATTGTTAGGTTAACCCCTCATACTACAAACGAGTATTCCCAAGGAGGGTCTTAAAATTTCAGCCACAACATGGCCTTTATGTGGTGGAAGAAGACATGCTGTGCCGGGATAACGGGCAGAAAATGGTGATGATGATGATGGTTAACTGAAGTGCAACAAGTATATCTTAATTATCAGTATTAACTTACAAAGAATTGACTCGACCTTGGTTATGGGAAATCGCAATTAAATGTTAAGATACTCATTAGAACTGGATGATCTTGGCACGCTTAAGAGTGTCATCCACACTCTGCCTAGTTCGATTTCAATGGTCGTTTGACTACATTGCAATTACAATGTATGTGAGACAGGTCATATATTATAGTAAACACTATTTTAAACGAGGTTGATAACCAAAATCATACAAAATGTATATGATAATAAGATATAATGGCAAAAATCATTGTTGGAAGCGCAAAAGTAGCGAAAAGTTTAGTGACAGAGACGTTGAGAAGTAATAGATAATGGGGGGGGGGGGGGGGGGCTATGATCATGCAATGATGAGGGATGAAAGCCAATAAAACGAAAAGAGTGTTGAATATTAATGTGGATGGATATAATGGTAGAGGTAGAAGAGATGGATGGATTGAAAATTCGCTGTAGGTTACTCAAAACCCAATACATTTTCGTTTGTGAACTCATTGACAACTTTTATCACACTGTTATGTGAGATCTATTGATTACGTGCATTGATAAGTTGTACGGAAATTCTGATAAGTGGTTCGATGAAATCATTACTGTTGTCACTTGAGTGATTGAGTACGTTTCAATTCTCAGGTCAATAACTTGAGCTAGACTTACGTATTGTTTCGAGTAGTTCCTTCATTGTTATCTGATAATGAATATCTGTCACTTGACATTTACTCGCTGATTCGTCTGGTATAAAATATTTATAAATAGCAGCTGACCTAAATAGTTTTATTGTACACGTCGATAAATAAATTTATCAGATAATTGTAATCTGACTGTTGAAGAGCTGTGTTGCCAAGTGGGTATGGGCCTGCCTTCCGTTCCGGAGGGTGTCGGTTAACGTTCAGTCGTGCACCAATGGACTTTTCGGTTTTTGGAAATTGTGCTCATTTGACACATGCACATGTGAAGATCACATCGTGAGGAAGCCGGGGTGTTCCTTGGAGCAAAAATACGAAAGGTATGTTTCACTAGCTAGTATAGCGCTAAGTGACGATGAGCTTTAAATACAATAAATAAATAACAGGACATATTTTCGCACAGCGCCATCTAGCCCCAAACTAAGCATATCATGTAATATGGGAACTAGATTACCGATAGAATACTTAAATACTTTTTTTTTATAAATACATATATATCATACAATACAACACCCAAACACAGAACGAACATCTATATTCATCACACAAATGTTTGTCCTGGGTGGGAATCGAACCCACAACCTACAGCGCAGAAGGCAGAGATACTACCAACTGAGCTATGATACTTTCAAACTGTCACTTGCGAACCGTGGGCATGTGCCAAACATAAGTTTCGACGTGCCTCTGACTACCCCAAGTAGGTGGTCCTCTTATGGTCCACGCTATGAGTAGTTATCAGAGGTGAATCCTCGAAGGGGAAAAGTTGTGAGTATCTTAATCTTTTTTTCGATCGCGAGGTACCGCTGTCTGATTATATATTTACCTATACATATTTATGTTGTACATGATTTTACGCATTACTAAATGTCGCGACATAACAGTATAATGTTACGTCACCTTACGACGTGATTTCGATATTTGCTTGCCGACTCTTATTTCCTATTTAAACGATTTTTTTTTTGCAAAATACAGTTTTATCTGTTTTTTTTTCTAGAGAGAAAGAGTTCTTCTATCATGTTTCTGAAGACCCAAATTGAAAAAAAAAACACCAAAGTTTCATGTACGCTTAAAAATTTGAAGTGGGCTTGTAAAAGTGCTAGTAAAGGACAAGCTAAAATGTTTGGTGTTTTTAAGCCCTATTTTACATAGAACGGGCTTTTAATAAACATCGATGACTGCATTCCAAGCATGCACTGCACAGCACGGCATTGCCTTGATATGGGTTTGTCATTTATGGAGTTGTGATGCTCGCAGACCAATGATCCACCACGCTGGGTTGTCCGCATTTTTCTGTACGTTAATTTCTAACAGTTTCTCTATGTGGGTTAATTTTTTTTTTCACACCACCGGCTTAACTATTTCCAATTATCATGTAATCTCAACGTAAACCAACTCCCTAGTGATTTGAATTTGGAACGTAATAAGAGGAGGTGCACTTCACCCGGAATCCGGAACAAACTGAGGAACTGGCTATTTTACCTCTAAATGTCGGAACACAACAATTTTAGAATTGTTGTTATGGCGACAGAACTAGCTAAGAGGGTGGTACTAGTTACCAGGCGTTCTTAAACAAAATCCTGCCACCAACCAAACCAAGCACAATATTGCTTCCCCTGGGGATCGAACCCGGGACCTCTGGATCTGAAATCGGTGGGTTGAACCACTAGACCTTAAAAAAAAAACCTTGCTTTACTCCCTTCGTAATTTTTTTTCCAAGACATAGATAGCTGCCTACATCTAAAACGATGTTACTTCCGTCAATTTTAAGTACATGATCATAGTAAAATACATCTCAGCATATCAAAAATAGTTTGTCAACAAGTTACTTATGCGTATTTCATTTATTCGCATTTAAAATAAAAAAAAAATGAATTATAGAGGTGTTAAGTAATGTAATAAGTTATTCCGCCAATCCGCCAATAACTTGTGACAGGAAACGATTTACGGAATCTTAAAACTTAATGAACTCATCAACTAACATAATGTTTGTTGATGGGTTCACTATTTTACAATTAGAATTAAGCTAAGAATAATATACAATCAACGTTTAAATCGTTGTGTTGTTATTGCTATAGAAGTATCCACTTCATCATCATCTTGTCCGTAATCCCACACTAGGTGCTGTCGGCACAACATGTCTTCTTTTTTTAATGTACGACGGGTAAGCACTTGGCCTTCATCTCACCTGGTAACAAGTTGAGATAAGGCGAAGGTGGAGGCGCACTTCACCCGGAATCCTCAACAAACTGAGGAACTGGCTATTCCACCTCTAAATGCCGGAACACAACAATTTTATAATTGTTATTATGGCGACAGAATTAGGTAAGATGGTGGTAGCTAGCCAGGCGGACTTAAACAAAGTCCTACCACCAACCAAAACTTCTTCCTCAACTCTCCTCTATCGGACGTGATCTCATCACTTACTCCTTTCTTGTCCATATCATCGCTCACACTATCCATCTTCTTCTTCTTCTATATATACTTCTTCGGTCTACCCTTTACTAACTTATAGGTATTTCAATATGCCATTTTATATTATTAAAAATTTTGACCTACGTTTAATGTTTTGTCCATTGTAAATATCATATTTCTCAAATATTACACGTCATTACAGTACGATGTCCGTTGATGCAGACTATAACAATTGGTTAACAATATTTCAATACTGTAATTCACAATTCGATACGAAATCCAACGTCACGCCTTGTTTACAGCAACAACGTACAATATACCATTGATATGCATCAATATTTATTGATTTAACTGAAATGAAAACTGTTAACATATTAATTAAACAAACGTACAAAGAACAAGTAACACTTGCATATATCATGGGGTAAAACGTATATCAATTAATTAGAATAGAAAAACAAGTCAAGGCAATAATAATGCAAAAATTCGAATCAAAATAACCTACAAACATCTTGCTAACAGAAACACAAACACTCAGAATTTTAACCCAACAGTCCGTAAAAAGGCACAATCAGGACTAGCGTCGAGGAGAGCGTTGTGCGCGTCGAGGAGAGCGTTGTGCGCGTCGAGGATGCGCGGGGTAAGGGGGCTTGAGCCTCCGCTATATGAATACAGAACGCATTGTGATCAATGGCTCAAATGTAAAAGGCGCTGTTTGTATCGTTTTTATCCAGATGCTTGGTCCTGACCTTAGGATCCGTCATCGATGATCTCAGCTATTATCAGCTTCGTCATTCACTTGCAAGATTAATTCCTGATTCATGTCAATCTCACATCTTTGCAGAATCATCATCATCTTTCTGTACGTTATCCCACATATATAGGGCAATATGTATAGGGTATATGACTTCTTCCTTCACACCAAGTCCACTTTGTAAGAGTTTTGGCTCATATTTTAAGAAGACAGTGGGGACACTGACAGGCCATCACTATTGAATAAACAGCTGTTCACCATTGGAGCAACGGAAAACTCCCTATGTCTAATCGAAGAACACCGAACCGTGGTGTGTAATCGAAGAGGAATCAGCTGCCCATGTATGCTCTGGAATGTCAAGATCCCGAGGTCACTCTGAAAAGCCTGCGAAGAGACCAGGAGTATTGTGCGCTTCTGGTCGGAGTTAAGCTGGATTTAGAAGCCGGACATTGCTCATGCATGGTGGACCATTTAAAAGTCCGAGTGCGGAAAAGGGAGTCTTGTACATTTAGGCACATGTGTCTAACTTCAGCCCTCCTTGGGAATACTCGGCTGTGTGGGATGGGGGGATATGGATAAGGAGGGATGAGGATACTAAAGTCACTGGAGAATGACGTGTGTGACACTAGCAGCTAGAGAAGTCCGAAGACCCGTAATAATTCCAACCAGATATCGCACAGATATCTGGAAAACTACTCTGGCAACATCTGGCGAAATCTGACCGGATGTTTGTAATAGCGTACAGGGAGGGTACCACGACCTCTTATAGCATTCTTGTTTTGACATTACTTTAAACTTTCTCACTATATAGCCAGTGTGGAAGAAACGGGACAAAAGTAATGTAAGATCAAAACAAGAATGCTATATGACGCAGTGGTTAGTAGTACCCAGGTCGTATTTTTCGTTTAGTTCTACAATTTCATATATTTTGTTTGTCGACGGCGGTTTTTGATCACCTAAAAAGGGGGGATGTCTTGATTGATTCTGCTAAGCGGCGATGGGCTTGAAACTTGGAAACCGTGGACATGCACACATGTCCAAACGTAAGTTTGGACGTGCCTTTGACTACCCCCTAGTAAGTGATCCTCATAAGATCCACGCACTGAGTAACTTAATCCTCGAAGGGAAAGTAATGTGTCTGTATATATTTTATCGAATGTAGTGTGAATGTACGTATGTCCATAAACACATATTTCGCAATCTTGTGCGGATTTCCAATGCACACTGCATCAGTTTCACTAAGATTTTATTCGGTTCGATATTGCTTATTTTTTTCGGAGTTCCGGTTGTTATGCAATTGTCTCCTTCAACGATTGAAGTTGTCGACGCAACAAAAACGGTTAAGTACAATCGGCGAACATTTTCATTATGTTTATATTATCGGTTTTTCGTGGCGTGTTTTGCTTCGATAGGCATTACAGAAAAATATTATTGTGCTACGTGTATTTTGTAGTGTATTGTAACCTTGACATTCAGTGTAGTAGTATTGTTGTCACCGACTTGATTTGTGCAACATACTGCACATTAAACCATTTAATGAATTGCATATTCGATATATTTCCGAATTTTCGATATATAACATAACATTCATATCGGAATGTCTTTACCTAGCAGTGGGTCAGCATTCAGCATGGGCTAATGGCAGAAAGTGTTATATTTTTTTTTTGTGAAAGATGGGTTAGCTCTTAACCAAAGCATTGGCTTGGATGAGGTCTAAGATAGGGCGAGCTTTCCCAGAAGGCACGCAGTATGCCTTCCGGTAAAGATCGGGTATCGACGGATCAAGGCAAACCGTATGGCGCTAGACTTCAAAAGGAGCGTTGCTAGCCAGCTGGACCTTTATAGGTCCTACCATCAGTGTTATTACCAATCAGCCGTTGCCTGGGGTAGACCTCTAGGAGGTAGATCACACCTATAGATAGGTTAAAACATAAGCCGATTCGGGCTTTGATTTTAGTTTTGCCTCGGCTAATGCTTGACGAAATACCTATACCGTTACATCTAATGAGATAACGATGACTAACAAAAGATTACATGAACTGGTTTCTAGATATCAAGACAATTACTTTTGGTCGGCATCTAAACATTAGCCATGGTTGACGTAATGGACTTTTGCAGCATTCGATGTGACACTATTGTCTCTATCGAAAACATGGAGTTTTCATTCGCACGTATTGCCAGATACTGACCTTGTATTGTTCGTTTCTGTAAATAGATGGTGTTTAGTACGCGGACATGCTAATTCGGCGTGCACGGTTTCCGTGGATGCTGCGCCAACGGTAATTTAAAAGCGAAAGGAGATAATTACGAACAAAAGATTCAATTGCCAAAACGGATGCTACTGAATTACAGTTCCGCTTGAAGATTGATAGGATTCCCATATAGGAAAACGTACCGTTACTAATGTTTCTTTATGATTGATACGACAAGGGTTTTAAGATTGTTTCCCAAAAAATCTTATACCGATTTTATTTTGCATGCGAATATGATTGTGATATAATCCTTCGATTGGATCAGATGAAGTGAAGTGATATAATGTATGCGCGCAGCGCCTCGAACTACTTTCTCTCGAATTCGGTCGCGAAAGTTACCAGCGCGCACTTTCTATAGTTTAGCGCAAACAATCGCACTGTCTGCCTTTTCTTTGAGTTCATATAATTGCTAAGTTTTCATACCACATTTCAGTAATTTCACAATACATACAATAATTGACTTTGGGGTCGATCTCTGCGAGGGTACAAATTTGTGCTTGGTTTGGCTCGAGGTAGAACTTTGCTTAAGTACACCTTGATAGCTACTATTATCTTATCCGTCTCCATTCTAAATGCTCGTGTTCCGGCATTTAGAGTTAACACAGACAGTTCCTCAGTATGTTGAAGATTCCAAGTGAAGTGCGTATCCACCTTCGGCCTTATCATAACTCGATACCGAGGCCCTAACTCTACTAAACCAATCGCTTCACCGCGCTCCCTCGTCGTACAATATAAAAAAAACAAAAATCGTCTATACAAATCTCAATTTTGTATCTCCCTTGGGGATCGAACCGTGAACGAGGACTTCTGGGTCTGATACCGTTGACCACGAAGCCGGCTCTTCGGCTTTGTGGTCGAGTGGTTCTTCCTAGGGTACTTCTGACCTAGCTTTCCTTGAGAACCTCTCCGACTTGGTTAGAAAACGTTCGCCGTGGTAATCATTACATTCTCACAATAGCTTAGATAATGAATACAGAAAGGCAACTAAATGATGAAACGACATTATACGGGAGGTGATTTCATAGCGTGGTCATGAATTATCTTATCTCCTAATTTTACGTTAGTAGTAACGATATTGAAGTTATTTATCTATCTATATCTGTGATGTAATATACTTCAAAATTACAGATACGTAATTTCATATAAAATATGGGATAATCGACATTTCTTTGTGTAATTATAATGTAATGATAATATTAAACCCACAAAAAAAAAACTTACCCAAGTCTGAAGCCATAACAACAATTCTAAATGATTGTGTACCGGCAGTATGAGGTAAGACATCCAGTGCATCGGACTGTTGATGACTCCGGGTGAAGTGCCCCTCTTGAAACCTGGTGAGATGAAGGCCAAAGGCTTCCCCGTCGTACAATAAAAAAAAATTATAGCCAACATAATAATATTGGCTTCAGGGAAAGCTCGCTCAATCGTAAACATCGCCCCGGTAATGACCAGGCGAGAAACTAGGTTACCCATTTCTAATAATAATCATTTCTTTTTTTATTCAAAACATCTAACGGATTGTTGTCGCTTTACAATAACTTTTGAATAATTTTATCATTCGTCGATATAAAAATGTACAGCATCTCCAGCATACAAATATATGCTATATCTCAATCAAGAGTGGGGATTGGGTAGCGTGTGATTATGTGGTCCATGGTCTGGTCTTCCATACCGCATTCACAAAGCGCGGAGCCAGTCCAACCCCACTTATGCCGGTTATAGTTCTAATAAACCACTCGTACCCGGGTCCGTGCAGCGACATTATGGTTCTCCCACAAAACTTAATCTACTGGCTACAAAACTTGAAAATCGACTTATTATTTACCTATCGTCAACCATAATTATTATTTGCTAACCTTACGCCTTACGTAATGTCATATGATTAAATAAATTAAGAGAGTTGCCATAAATCTATTTTTCTTGTTTTCTGTCAGAGCCGACCCGAGTCTACGGTTACTGTAGCAATAATTTATAGTATTTGAAAGCTGTATTTAACAACTGGCTCGAGAGCAAGTCGCAAAATATGTTAATACACTTTCACCCTTAGTGCACCCAGTCGAGCCAAGAAACCTCTGATATAACTTGTATTGTATACAGAATATACAAATATAAATTATCCGGTCCCTCCGTAGGCCAAGGCACGTTCTTCGAGACCCGGATGACCCACTCACCACCGCTAACCCGGAGGTGACGGCATCCATTCATTAAATATCTTGTCACACAGAAAACACTACACAGATACAACGACTCCGCCGACGGATTCGATAAACATTTCCGCCTCAAAGCGTTATCCATAGTTCAGCCATTCCTACCCCCCAAATGGCAACAGCTCAAGCTGTGGTTCGTACCTAAGTGGGGCCTTTCAAAAAGAAAATGTATTTATAGAGGTACGATACGTAATGATCACTGTAGTAAATTCTATTGCACTTTTTGGTGGACTCTATTGGCTTGCAGTGGACGTTTTTTGTGAACATTTGAAGCATTTACACAACCCAGAAACATCAAATCAACTCTTTTAAACATTCGAGTTTCACTCTTACCTAATCCTTTCATCATCTTCCCACAACATAGTTATCTTAATCATTTTATTTGAAGGCTTAAAATGCCTCGGATCTTCAAGATATAAGATGCTACTCGTTATTCCTATAAGTAGATTACATTTCAATTCAACCCTTTATTACTTTATGTAATGGAATTGAATGTATGGAAACAGCATCCAGCTAAAACACCTCGCGCATAGAACATTATGTCAAAGAGCAAAAGGTTGATTTATTCTATAGACTGGTCTCTTTAAAACGCCTTTAAAACGATGATTACCATAAATTCGTATAACAAAATGATTTATAGTATTTGATTTCAAGTAAATCCGTGATTTATTAAAAGTATTTTATCTTAAAAGACTTAGCAACCCTAAAGAATTCCAACGGAGTAGATTTTCAACAAATTAATGATTGGGTATATTATCGTTCACCATAAATAATATTGGCTTAGTGTTTCGTGTTCCAAATCTTTTACATAAAAACTTTTTATCCCTTTTTGCCCCTTATAGAGGAGTGATAAAAAGTCACATGATTTTAGCCAATGACATCAGTAATAATTATGAAAAGTGTTATTAAAATATGTACAGACAAATGGAAAGAACGAATGTTTTGGCGTTTGGATCGTTAATAATGTTTACCCTAATTAGCATTTTCGAAATACAACGAACTTGAACCCTTTACAGTTTTATAATAAGTATAGATAGATTTCAACCGCTTTATGTTATTAATACCAAAGTAGACTTCCCGTATAAAGTGGCAGACAGTCCGAATAGAATGTTATACAAATAAATTGTGAGTCGATATAACTGTTCTAAGAAAGATGATTCAAACGATCTTTGAATACACAATGTGAATGAACTTAGAGAACATAATTAGTCACCACTTCGGACTATGATGATTCATTAATATACAATGATCTTTTTTTTTAATTATACGACGGGGGGCTTGTCCTTAGCCTTGATCTTGTTCTGGTCTCGCTACAGACCGTATCCTTCATAACCTTTACCGTTCGTATTTCATTCGGCTTCGTTCCCGCCACAGCCGCCATTCCTAAAATAAACTATAAATCATTCAGCGCGAAAGTTATGATAACTTATGTCAGTTAGTCGATTTGCTTGACCAATCGGTAACATAATATAAGTACCGACTCATAATTTAAACACGCAAATGTGCTGGTTTCAATATCAAAGTAATACTAGTTATGGGTAGGGATGCTTATGAGTAAGTTCGATGATAATGCGTGTAGCGATACTACAGCTTCGACTATAAATTATTAATCGTTTCGTTGATAATGAATTACGTGAATCCACTTATTCGAAACATGTGCTAATGTTTGTTTGTATACAACCGCTATCAGTCTGATGGCGTGCGTGCTATTTGATTTATTTAACATACTAAATGACGAAATTTTTTGTCGAAGATTATGTAGTTTATTTAGATGGACTTTTTAGTAGGCACCTATCTAATTTAGTTGATGTAAAATTATTTTTCAATGTACCGGTGTCGCCATCTAGGCAGTTTGCGAATAACTAGCGCGCTGTCCAACATGTCTGAGTTGTTGTGAACCGGTTTCAGCAAGTGGCAGTAAGATGGCGCTGCTCGGAAATTTTCAGGAGTTGTGAAAACTATTCAACTGGAACATTGTGAACTGGAAAGGAAATTCGTAATTCTAAGGTGACAGTCAAACAGTAGTTTTTTTCCTTGATAGCAAAAAATCTACGGCTTAACTAAGTCGCATTCAAGGGCGTTACAGTTGATATAAACTCGGAAACAGTCTTTGTTTCCAAACTTTGTCACCAAGCGCGGAAGGTCCTCGGTCCCAACAACCTTGGCTCACGTTTAGTATAATTAATTCAACTGTAGTCTCGGATCTTCAACAGTTATTGAAAATGTTTATTTATACAATAAATTGAATCACTTCAATTTAGTTAGTTTTTATATATATCCAGACCAAAAGCCGAACCGATTTCGATATGATATTTCTTTTAAAACTATCATAGCTATGAACACTATACACAGATGGTACACGTATTTATTAGATATGCAGCAGCGTCGAAATATCGGGGAGCAAAACGCCAAATGATTGTAAATATCTGAGCCATGTTCACAGATATACGAGGTGGTATACAATAGTTGTCTAAATTACGGGGAACAAAACGCCAAATGATGGCAAATATCTGAGCCATGGTTACAGATAATATATGAGGTGGTACACAATAGTTGTCTAAATTTCGGGAAACTAAACGCCAAATGATGGTAAATATCTGAGCCATGGTAATACAGATAATATATGAGGTGGTACACAATAGTGGTCTCAATTTTGGGGAGCAAAACGCCAAATGATGGCACATATCTGAGCCATCTTGATAGATACGTAAAGTGTTGTTCTTGGTATGGAATCATCCATGAAGAGGATTTTCGGCTATGTACCTACCTCTGATGTACATTATCGAATCGTACAGAAGTCTAATGTTTGACAAACATAGATGAACATGATAGAAGTACATGTCCAGTTCACTTTGACATTGTTCGTGTAGACTTTTAGATATTTTAGAGTTTTAGGAGTTCGCTAGCCTATGTTATGTAATAGACTAGCAGTTCCATTTGGGTTTCAATTGGTAACATAAACATTATATCTTATTTAAAAAAAAAACTTTCTGAGGATCTGAGCGAATGTAAGGATCTTAGTTATGAAATATACATTTTTTATCTGCGCATGCATGCGGGTCTACTTCATAACCATATTTTTATGATATTTTATCGCATGCATGAGCTTCATTATCCAATTTTTTTTTCCCTTTACTTCATTTGTTTACAGTTACAATGTATTTCGCCTCTAAGACAGTATTTCAGAGGCGACCCCGAAATATAAACGCTTTGAGGTCCTTATTTCAAGTATATAAAAAATAAATATAGAAGATGTTCACAGAAATACATTAATTTAAAAAAAAAAATATAAAGCAGTTTAAAAGTGAAGCAACTAGTATTAATATTCCAAAGAGCTGCTAAATCAGATAAAATATCGTAAATCGAATCGAATCGGATAAAATAACGGAGTTGTGTTCCGGCATTTAGAAGTAAGATAGCCAGTTCCTCAGCTGGTTGAGGAATCCGGGTGAAGTGCGCTTCCACCTTCGGCCTTATCATAACTTGTCAAATCAGGTGAGATGGTGGTCATGCACCTCCCCGTCGTACTATAAAAAAAAAACACTTTTTATGTAACAATTAGTGCAACGCCCAGAACTTTATACCCGTCTTTCCGTGGCGCAGAACCACCTACCGGGAACAATTGTGGATCTAAACTCACAAACCTCACAGCTCAGTTGGTGTAGCTCTGCCTGCTGCGCTGTAGGTTGTGGGTTCGATTCCCAAAGACAAACAGAACAGAAGAGGACAAACATTTGTGTGATGAATATTCATGTTTGTTCTGTGTTTGGGTGTGTATTGTATGATTAGTATGTATTTAGAAAAAAAAAAAGTATATTAGTATTATATCCGTAATCTAGTTCCCATATTACAGCTTAGCTTTGCTTAGTTTGGGACTAGATGGCGCTGTGTAAAATTAATGTCCTGTAATATTTAAATATTTTTAAATCTAAACCGTCATGGGACACCCACTCAAAGCCATCAAAATTGGTGTAGCCGTTGAGCAGTTCAGTGAGTCACGTCCAGAAGAATCATATATATACCTAATTTTTTTTGTGCGTACAATGTTTTTGACATTTCTTTCACACAGCGCCATCTAGTCCCAAACTAAGCAAAGCTTGTTATGAGATCAAGATTACGGATATAATACGTATGTAGTTTTTTATTTGTTGTGTATCAACACAGCTTATCCTACAATACAACATGTAACGATAAAAACAACAAAAACACATCGATGTGTTTTTGTACAACGATTCTCTGAAAATGCTCCTGAAAACTATATAATATCCAATGGCTTATATGCTGCTTGTTTTTTTTTTAACATTTGAATTATCATCTAGCCTCCAAAAAAAAAATGATGCTGCAACGACCGAATGGACCATCAAAAGTGCACATGACCGAATACTATGTCAATAACAGTATCATTAGCTTGACTAATATGGTGATGGTTAACTTTAACTTAGAATAATTAATGTTTAAGTATCATAAAAGCTGGTTTGTTTATGAGAGTCGAGATATTATTCTATGGTTTGCGTCTGTGCTATTTCATTAGGCTTTCAGGCTTTAAGTTCCGTTTAAGACGTTTGGTTTCAATGTCACTGAATTGAGTAAAAATCCATTTTGACCTTGGCACGTTCGCCATTTTGTAGTATTTTGGTGGATTGTGTAAAGGCTAGTAAAAAAATAACGCGGATAAGAAAGGGATTTAGAAGGGAAATTTTCAGTTTTGAGTTGAAAAAGATTAAAAAAAAATTTGAAAAATTTCGTAGTATTTTTTTTTTATCTTGATCATGTCAAAAGATAGTTCTTCTACTAAAGTGATAAGTTTCGTCAATGCTTATTTTAAGAGTGTGACTAAGTGGCCACAAGCCCGCCTTCCGATCCGATGGTTGTGGGTTCAAATCCTCCAAAAACACATGTTTTCACATGAACCAATGCACTTTTCTGTTTTTCGGAAGTTTATGTGCTTAAGTTTGGACGTGCCTCTGCCTAGTAGGTGATTCATAAGAACAACGCTCTTAGTAGTGATCAGAGGTAAATCCTCAAAGGGAAAAAGTAGTGAGTCTGTTACTTTTTTATTCTGTTACTTATTTTACGAAGAAGCAATAGAGTTCACTACCTGACCTAGATAATTATATACCATTCATGTTAGGACGATTAAGATTCTAAATAATTACGTCCTTAAACATTCTAGTGCCGTTACAAATTTGCGTATTTTTAAATAAAATCTAAAATTGTGATACATCTTTTAGGATCTCGTACCCAAAATGGTGAAAATGTACCGTATTAGTCCGTCTGTTTGTCAATGGGCTGTATCTCATGAACCACGATCGAGGAACGTGATTTTTTTGTCTTGAAATGTGGGTCGGAATGTAACCTCGGTGCACTTGGCCGGTTTACTGCATTTGAATGCAATACAGTCGGCAGACGCGTATGTAATTTTAAGAAACAACATCGCAACGTATTAGAACAAAGAAAATAATTACGCGGAAGAAGGAACAAGGTTCAGAGATGATACCTTTACGGCGTACAATACGATTACACTGTATTAAGCAAAGACGACTCGCGCGGAAAAGTTTACGATGTCTCTATCCTTATCTTCAATCAATATCACATAATGATTTTTGTGTTATATTGATACTCAGACAAATGATCATATTTTTTTTAATGATGTTTTTCATGAAAAGATATTGTTGATAGATTAGAGATGGCCACGTTCATCAATAAGATCTAACTTTCGATGGATAATCTCTAAGCTTTCGACTATTTTCTTGCCCAAGTAAAGTTCAATAGATGCAGGTCCCGTGTCAGTAAAATAGATATAGACCTATTCGAGAGAGTTCTGGCCGGCGGCGGCGGCGCGGCGGTCAACTATCAATAGCTTATACGAGTAATACTTATCTCTGTAATTCTTTTACTGACACTTATATACTATGACTATTATATACACGTTTCTTCTTCGAGGAAATAGTCAATAGTAAATCGCTTTCCGGTCTGCGGTGACGAAGTGACTGTTTAAAATTAATCATGGAATAAAAATATTGCCAAGTAAATCATATATTATCAAGTTTTTTAAATAAAGAACGGCTTTAAATCTAAAGTAGTCTCAAATTATTGTGAATTTCTAGAATCGGTTGTAAATTGAACGTTCGTCGAGGTTTTGTCACGACGGCAGTCCCAAGTTTGCATAAGGCCACGGCCGCCGAAATCGCTCGGTTTCAAATATTACCCAGTAAAAGGCAGCGGGGCAACCTTCTTTCCGCGGCTGTTTCCACACAAATTGCGTGCGTTAGAATTGAATAGAACCTACAACGCGTAACTGTTATTCAAGCTGTGTTCCAACTTCTTTTTTTGCACCAACCACGTTCATACAAAGAAACTTGGGAGTTATGTAAGCTAATTATGTCGAGCTGTAATGAAGATTGTTTCAAATTGAACCAAGTTTTACCTTATCAAATGATACACTTACAATGTTATCTTACCTAGGCTAGAGTCTTAGCGAGTACCTAATAATGCAAATTGTATATGAACTGTTGATAATTGTGTTCAATTCATATTAGACATAAGTAAGTCCTTGTAATATGTGTAAAGATGCAATACTAGAATCATTTATAATCTAGTTTCGGCTTTTGACGACGAGTAAAGCGCTAAGCCCTTTTTATTTGTGCACAATGAAAACGCGAAAAATTATAATATTACGTGATAGCATATTTGGCAACGGTCGAAAAGAAGGTATTTAACAAATTATTCCCTGTCAGGATAGCATACAGAACTGCTATAGATTATTTCTATCAAAAAATCCCCTGCAAGTCTCCGTGTGTGACTCTTAGTACTGATTCATTACATCCTTTTTAACCGCCTCTGTGGTCTAGTGTTTCATCCACCGGTGTCAGATCCAGATGTCCCGGGTTCGATCCCCAGGTGAGTACAATATTGTGCTTAGTTTGCTTGGTGGTAGAACTTTGTTTAAGTCCGCCTCCATCTTACCTAATTATGTCGCCATAACGACAATTCTTTAATTGTTGTGTTCCGGCATTAAGAAGTAAGATAGCCAGTTCCTCAGTTTATTGAGGATTAGCGCGAACGGGTAAGCGCTTGGCCTTCATCTCTAAATGCCGAAACACAGCTTTTTTTCGGATTGTTGTTATGGCGTAAAATTGTAGCTAGCCAGGCGGAACAAAGTCCTACCAACCAAACCAAGCACAATAATGTACCTCCCCCTGGGGATCTGACAACGGTAGGCGAACCACTAGACCACAAGAAATAATATCGCTCACATAATGTATTCCGAGGCACGTATCAACATGTGCGAATTGGGCACTAATCATCATTCAAGAGTTCATGACACAAATGAACAGCTGAAGAACAAAGCGGTCCGCTACATCCGTCTACGTCACGGCTATGCTGAATAAAACAGTGGATATCTGCGGAGCCCACGACCCAAATACTAATTTGCCCATTCCATGTTGTCTGTTGTTTCCATTTACAGTTTGTTTACATGAAAGGATTGTTGGTTTTCGTTTTGAGTATATAATTGCTGGTTTCGCCTTCTAGTTTTACTGTGTTGCTTTCGATTTCTTTTGGACATATGCGCTGAGCTAACTTGGATATCATTGATGTTTAGAATAAGCTTGTGCTGGTTTCAGGTATATTTGTTTTTTGGTTATATAGCTTTGAATGAATGAGTGAATGAATGAAAGTACTTTGTTGCGCACCTTTAAAAATAACGGGATAACTAAAACAATGGTCGTTCTTATCACTTAGAAGCGACTTCTTCAGATTACCATTTTATGGCGGAAGATGAGGTTGGTGGTGCACAGATGAACAGGGGTCTAGGAAAATTTGCTATAATTATAATACATTATGTAAAGCTATGCCACAAATATACCCATTCCTTAATACATGTATATATACTGTACCTCTGTACCTACATACATTATTTATAAACAATATATGAACGGATGAAAAAATATGTAGGTGTACCTACATATTTTTTTATCCTTTTTCATTGTACGACAGGGAAGCGCTTAGCCTTCATCTCATCTGGTTAAAGTCAAGATAAGGTAAGGTGGAGGCGCACTTCACCCCGAATCCACAACAAACTGGCTATCTTACCTCTTAATGTCAGAACACAATTTATTTTTTAGAATTTATGTTATGGCGACAGAATAAGGTTTTTTTTTATTGTACGACGGGGAAGCGCTTGGCTTTCATCTCACCTGATAACAAGTTAAGATAAGGCCGGAGGTGGAGTCGCACTTCACCCGGAATCCTCAACAAACTGAGGAACTGGCTATCTTACCTCTAAATGTCGGAACACAAGAATTTTAGAATTGTTGTTATGGCAACAGAATTAGGTAAGATGGTGGTAGCTAGCCAGGCGAACTTAAATAAAGTCCTACCACAAACCAAATCAAGCACAATATATTGTACTCCCCATGGGGATCGAACCCGGTACCTCTGGATCTGAAATCGGTGGGTTGAACCACTAGACCACAGAGGCGGCAAAATATTGTTATTTATTTGCAAATTATTTTAAATCTGGAACGTGTGGCACAGACCTTTCAGGCGTAATTTGATTAACCCCAAGCGGGGCGTCGCGGGTCACTTCCGAAACATGAACTGTCAAACGCATAAAATTACCGAATAATAGATTTCGCTGAAGTTCTACAAGCATTTTAGATTAGGCATTTAGAGGTAAGATAGCAAGTTCCTCATTTGTTAAGGGTTCCGGGTGAAGTGCGCCTCCGCCTTCGGCCTTTTCTTAACTTGTAACCAGGTGTGAGGAAAGCCAAGTGCTTTCCCGTGGTACAATAAAATGCTCTAGAAAGGTTGACAAATGTTTGCTGGTAGCGTTTATAAAGCTCTTAGAAATTGATCTATGATATAGCTAAATAACTATGCTGAAATACGATCTAGAATTGGTCGGATTTATTAAGGTTATCAAAGGCAGAGACTTAAATTACAAATAATGCGCACTTTGACAATCTACATTCTTAATTGGCATAATATAACGATGAATACTTCGTATTGTTTACTACGCATGATTGGCATGTATGTTATTCCAAAACTAACTTGAGGCCTTGAACGAAGATCTAATGTAAGAAAACTTGAATATTGGGAACTAGAAAAAGTTTTATAATAACGTAACTTCTCTAGGTGGCCTCAAATAAAGTTTGATTATTATAATAGTAAAAAAATATACAAACTTTTATATGACTGGTAGTTAGCCCCGAACTGAGATCTCGTGATGTCTGGTTTGTGACAGAGATTATTTCTCAAATATATCGTTATTAACAAACGATAAAAGTTTGCTTTCATTCCACCTTACTTACCTTACTTAAGCACTCTTTTTCTCGTACTCTCTTTATTCACCTGTGTTCGAGCCTCTCTCATGTTGCTAACTTATTATAATATCCTTACTAAAATGAAACAAAGGTTAATGACGTTTTGAAAAGTGCTCAGAAAAGGCAACGAGTCTAGTAGTACGAGTAGTCGTGGTTAAAAATCTAGCCCACGGTGAAATTGGCTATTTACCTATGTTTTAGTCTGCCTGCGAACACGGCTGGTAAAACTCCGAAATACTCTCACGAAATACGTCGTGATAAATGTAGGTAAAATACGCTTTAAATGCCCGTTCATTCGTATCACAATCATGTTCGAATCGCTTAAAAAAACAACTTTTATATGACCCAGGTCAAAATGGGAAACGGACTAATTCAATTACTATTGCGCGTACTAGAAATATATTTTCAACAGAACGTAGTGTTACTGTTCTGACAAAATCCATTATTTATTTACACAGTAATTGAACGTAGTGCTAATTGATCAGCTTTTTATGATACATGTACGGCCAGCTAAATGCGATGCCTCGCCTACCACACAGTACATGTGAAATAAACTGGCCAAGTGCGGACACGCACACCGAGGGCCCACATTTCAGGGCAAAAAAACACGTTTCTTTTATCCCCTTTAATTTGTTCAAGTCCGCCTGGCTACCAACACGTACCTTAGTCTGTTCTGAATTGTTGTGTTCCGGCATTTAGAAGTAAGATAGCCAGTTCCTTAGACTGTTGAATATTCCGGGTGAAATTCCTTCGGCCTTATCATAACTTGAAACCAGGTGAGATGAAAGCCAAAAACCGCTACCCCGTTGTACCTATTACGGTTCATGAGAGAGACCGACGAACGGACAACGGAGGCTTAGCAAAAGGGTCCCGTTGGCACCCTTTGTGTACGGAACTCTAAAACCGTACGTAAGATAAACGTATTGAAGACCTGCGATTACATGGATGACGAGTTGCCTAACATATCACACCCCATACACACAATTGTTAGGTTTCCGTTTAGAAACCAACTGTTTAAATTGTGAAGCATTAAGCAATATTTGACGTTGGTACGCGTCGTATTGACAGGTCCGTTCAAGGGTAACTGGCAGAGGCCAATCAATATCAATATTGGTAATGAGATGTCTGTTGTTATTGGACAATGTCTTTGTCGATGTAATGAGCAAAGTTGGGCAACTCAAGTTATCAATTGCCTGTATCGGTGGTTTTATTCGTACAATATGGAGACGGAACAGGGAAGCAGCCCACCTGATGTTAAGTGCAGCTCTTGCCTGTAACAAAGCCTTACTGCGTAGGTCATATCCACAAAGATTGACTTTACGTTGCGCCCATCGACTTGAGGCGTAAAGGTCCGTAATTTCATGGGAAACCTTACCCTTCGAAACGAAAAACAGCAATGTTGCTTGGCGGCAGAAGTAGGTTTGGTGGTAGTACTTCCTTTGTACTTACCCGGGTGAGTCCTTTCACAAGGAACTCGACTACGTTTTATCACGTTAGTTTTCATAAACTATGCATAATACTTACCACTGTAGATAGTACTTATATCTTGAATATTTTAAAAATAACCCTAATAGTAGTCGTGTCAAATGAATGAATAAATAAACACTTTATAACACTGAAATTACATCAAACATACAAATATTAGCTGACACAGTGTATTAGTAAAGAGGGCGGCCGTATCGCTTAAAAAAAATTCGAGAATGTTTCCGTATCATTAAAATGATAAGCTTGCATCATGAAGGGAATTCTATGTTTATACCGTTTTCCATTTTGTATCTAGATCCGGCAATCCCTGGCGCTCATTGAGGTAAAACGGATAAATATAGCACCGGAAAATGCAAATGTTTTGATAAATATGACGTCATTTGCTAATGGACGTGCGTACTATAGCATCCTTGTCTTAATTTAGAGCAAACGCATTCGATTGAGAGTATCGAACAGTATCCTCTTCAATCCATTCAATCAGACCGTTACACACACTAATGTTTTATCTTGTATGCGAATAAAAATGTATCGTTCTTATGATAATTCCGAAATCCAGAATGTAAAATTACTGATTCCTTTGTACATAGTTAGTTTAATTGTACTTTTTATTGAATAAATGTTATATAATAATTTAAAAAAAAAATGTGAAATATCAATTTTTAAGATTCCGTACTCAGAGGGTGCCAGCGGAAGCCATTTAATAAGCCTCTGCTATCTATCCGTCAGTCTGTCTTCATGTCCGCGCAAAGCTGTCGCCCTACCGGTTTAGAACCAGGCCAGCGCATTGTCCTTAAAAAAAAACCCATCAGTCTGTCGTCTACCAGCGGGCTGTATCATAATGACCTATATAAACAAAAAAACATACAAGCCACGTGATTCTTTGCTTGGAAATGTGGGGTCGTCGGAACCCTCTGTGTTCGTGTCTACACTTGGCCGTTATTGTTATATGAACAATTTGATTTATATAGCAAGTGAAATGTCCTCGTATCATTGGAAGGGCAGACATAGCTAAATCAAGTGTGGGTAGACTAAAACCCAGACAGGGAGCAACGCCTGCATAGAGTATTTTGCCCCGACTGGCCGCTGTGATGTGACCTCTTGTTCAATTTACTTTTTTGTTACCTATGAATTATTCAAACCTTAAGAGTATCAAAACATCGCTTAAATCAGCCTTGTTTTTATAAATCCTTTTCTGGTCCAGAATAGTATTTGTGCAATATTACTATTTACAACAGAAGAAGTCGGGTTACCTGAGGACTTACACACGGTATATCCCGTACCAAACGGAAGCGTGCCCAAAATACTGGCTTTATTGCCACGCTCAATAGTAATGCTAATTCGCTGGATCACGCGTCACGCAAGATTTTTGAAAACCCTGAGGTCATCAGCTCCCCACGGACCCAACCACGCTCTCAACCTCAAATATGTAAGCTCTGTCGAGTCTCGAGACCTCTAATTTTGCGCATTTATAATATTAGTATTATTTAGAATGTTACCTGAACATGAGGGGTTGTATGAGTGGATGGTATTTTACCGTACTTGAATAAGTTCATAAATTGAACACGTGCTCTACCACCACAAATACTCATGAACAAACAAGGCCGTTGACCGTGCTGCTAAACGGTTACTTAGATCATCTAGCATGAAATCAGACGCCAAGATATATTATTTACACAAATAACCTGTTATATAGTGGACCCATGTCCACTATTGTAGGGCAACAAAATTTGCTGCTTGAATAAATTGTTATCTATATAACTGTTTATTCAGAATGTGCTCTTGCAAAGTTTCGTTCTCGATACGGATGAGTAAACCTTTGCGATCTCGACCTTGATGATTCATATGTGCGCTACGAAACTTATGACTTTGTTTATTGTCACACGACATAGCCATTCGATATTATTGCATTGGCCTCTCCTCTGCCCTCTAAGTATATTGAGGTATTTACCCATTAAAAAATACAATAGTCTACTTGTTATTTTGTGTTGGCGCTTAGCTCGCCTCTTATTACGTCTGAAGGTTGCCTTTAACTTACCAGAGGCAGGATCTCGAGGGTCATTGTGCTGTAGCTGGTCACGTCCCTTATTGCCACTGAAATTAACTGTTTGACGTCTTGTATTATTAGTTCTTGATCAAGTTGCATGTAAAACTTTCTTCCGTTTTTGGAAATTGCGTAAAGATACACAGGGCTATATGTTATAGTTGTAGCTTAGCTTTCGTGCACGTAGGTTTATAATTGAATGGTGAAGTGCAACATATTCCTGAACTGCGCAATTCCTGCCAGATAAAGGGTCAGTGCAGGGAATTACCTCTTTTAATCATACAATAGCAGATACTATTTCATGCAAGCGACATATTAATGTCGATACAGATTGCATATTAATAAAACGTACGAGGTAAATTATTTTTTATTAATCATTCTTTAGTCGCATAATGTTGATGCTCGAAAATGATTGTTTTCGCGTAAATTACATTTATTATCAAGTTTACAAGGCTTACATAAATTTAAACACTTATGTCCAAAAATTCTTAACAATTGATTTGTCGGCCATGACAACTTATACGTGTATTATTTCCACTTATTGCCTTTGATGGGTGTAAAATAACGCATTGAATATTAGCTCCATAAGTATTTATATTTGTGAAGGCTGTGTGGGAGTAGATAAACACCTCACATACCTAGACGACTACACATATGTGGTGTTTGAGAGTCCTTTGTGCTGATTGTACTACCAGCGACCACGCGAAATTCGATTAAGAAGATTATACGGAACCGTTTTCGCGCTGTAGGTATTTAGCAAACGTATTGCTATCTCATAGTTCTCTGCAGCCGCCCTATGCGTCCGACAGAGACAGCTGCTTTGCTGCTCCTGAGATTTATACGTACATGTTTGATAGATTTTTCGTTTCGGGGCAAAGCGCTTTTCACCCCCTAAATTGTAACAAAATGTTTTGATATTGGTGACAATCGCTTAAATAGGATGTATTTTAGGTTTAAACGTTTTATTATAACAGTAATAAATTTTTTTTTAATTGTACCTATAAAGTGATTCAAAAAACTGACCAAATAAGACGTTTAAACCTAAGTAATTGTATGTGTTGATTACATGAAAAAAGATCACCTTAATCGGACAATATTAAGAGGTAGGAAAGAGTTATTTATGGATATGGAGAGGTACGCGGTAATGATACTCTATGAGATTTCTAATTATCAAAATTATTTATAAATGAAAATGGAGTAGTTGCATGTGTATTCATACAATTCATGTCTCGTATGAGGTTGTTGGATCCGAGTGTGGCTTACACACGCGTGCTGTGAACGTGCCCCGAAAACAACATTTTTCCGGTTTGCTAGAACCACATACTGGTTTTCTAAGACCGTTAACTAAATATCCCCATCCTGTGTGAATGATAATTACTTGATAGTTTGCTTGTACTTTGATTGAGAGGTATTTTGGTTGGTGGTATGACTTGTTTAAGTCCGCCTGGCTAGCTTCCACCATCATACCTTGTTCCGGCATCTAGAGGTAAGATAGCCAGTTCCTCAGACTTCGGCGGACCTTCGGCGTTATCATACCTTGAAACCAGATCTGACGTTATGTTCAAGGCGAGTTTAACTTTAACAAAGGATTTTACGAAAATTGAACTGGTAGTTATTTATTTTTACCTTATTACCTGAAGAGACGAACACTTTTCTTCTGACAATGATAATGAAATGTCTTTTATCATCTATCTAAATATAAATTGGATTGGAAGTCATATTAGTAAATTTATCGTCTTTATTTCGTAACGGTCTTTCGATCAAAATGAAGTCCTCAAAACACACTTTCAAAGAAGCTCATTCGTTGCTTACAAAAATCTGCAATTCAACCAACGGCTTAGTCACTACGCGGCCTCCTTGACCCACATTCGCCAAGAATCGTGATGGTGGTCAGTGTCAGTACTTACCTTGCTGACTACATCGATGATAGACAACTTTCACCCAAATTAAATCGCGTCATACCTTCGTCGAAGCCTGCGACGTTGCCCTTTGGACGACCCTCTTTGTAATCAAAATCTGCTTTATCAGCTTCATAATAATTATTAAATGATTCGCATGCATCATCAATTCGTAATTAAAATCCGACCTCGACCATGATTTCTTAATTTTCTGAACTTTTCTGATAATTTGGCACGATAGGTATTTCTTGGATTCTGGCTTTTCGGCCATTGCCATGTTATTTAATTTGAGCATAGTAGGTTTATTGCCAAGGCCTTTTCAAACATCTGAAAACGTATGTTCCGGTAGCGATGATCGCTCGCCGTGGCCCACTGACCGCTTTTGCGAGCGGCACGTTGCTACAGACGAAGGCGTCAACGTTTATAGTCAAAACTTTTTGAAACTTGATTACGGCTTTGTTATGAAACCTGTATTGTTCGATTTGAACATTTGCTAGTCACGTACGATGGTTTATACGGCTGGGTAGCTACCTACTGGTGTGGGAGGTATACTTAGTAAATCATTGGTAGTCCAAACAAAACGTGTCCAAGTATCCACTTATCAGGATTTTCCTGTCTTGGCAAGTATTGCGTTTTTCACTGAATCTACGGTGCATGCACGTTTCCCGCTACGCTGATCCGGTTAAAGCCTCATCTTGATTGTCATGATGTCGTTTCATTCCCACAGTTGACTGGATGGATTCCGGTAACATTCTATAACCCATTTTATTTGCCTTAAACTAAAACACATTGTGATGAGAGCAAGGGAAGGCTGAAAAGATGGATGGATTGTGTGAAAGAGGACATGTTTATGATTGGTGTAGATACAGGGTTGACGGTTGATAGGAGTGAGTGGAAGAATATAATATGTTGTGCCCACCCCACCTAGCGTGGGATAAGGGCAGGATAATGATGAGCACATTGTGATATGGAGACACAACATACAATGTTTTGGAGATTTTTCTCTTGATTTTTCGCACACCATTATAAGTTTTTATCTGGGGGCCTATTCTACTAAACCAATAGCTTCTCTATGACAATGGTACCATTGCAGAGTGGCCACCAAAACGCACCTATAATAGTAACAATTCTGCGACGCTACCATTTTCATAGCAAAGATTGGTTTAGAAGGATCGGGGCCTAGGTAAGTGGCGCCAATGTGATAAAAATAAAGCAAGACAAAATAATGTATTTGCGACATAGACGTGCATCAAATAGCGTTAGACTCAGCAATGTGTGGCAAAAATTGCTTTGCCTCATCTATTACGTATTATGAAAAACACTCATACAAAATGGAGGGGAATTTCTGTTAAAAAAAAAAGCATTCCAACATATAAAACTTGTAACTGGCAAAACGCTAGAAACTCTAGAAACCATTTCGCTACATTGTAACTCAATATTATATCCCCGCTTTCTAAATTGCACATTTTAGTAGTTCGCGTCTGGAGGAAATGATCACCTCTGCATACGGGAAGTTGCAAACCTAATGATAATGTTCGTAATGGCCTCACGCGTCGCGACTCGCGTGTGGCGTGTGTCCCGAGAGTTTCAATGAAGTGATGTGTATCTTCTAGTACTGGTTTCACTGGTGATCAATATTTATGATCGCTTTTCATAACAGCAAAGGTATTTACATAATTATCGGTCCATGATTGAAAGTACCCAATTCCACAGACTTGACAAGTCGCGTGGTAGTACTTTACACGATTCTTGCATGCGCCGGTTTATTCTGTCTGTTGCTCTTTTATTACATTCATAACTACCAAAAAATATATACAACAGAAAATATCATAATTACATGCACAAAAATGAAGCTTCCTAGTACAGAAACAATTATTTCGTGTCCTTTTTACATCTTGTTGATTGTTGACCAAAATTGCATTTTTACTTGATCACTCAGATTCCTTGACTATAGTATAGGTAAGGTACAATGTACTCGTAGCTATATTTTCTTACGTTAAAATACATTATTGTCTCCCGTCTTGGTAGTCTGGAGCCGTCTATTTGTCGCAGTGTTCGTCAGGGTTCGGCACCGTTGGCCGGTCGAGTTTGACATCGAAGGTTATCGCCGGTGTCAGCGACCAGCCGCGCCCACACGCGCTTCTGTATACAAACAACACGCTTACATGGACGCGCTCTGTTTTGCTGTGGTCACTGTGTAGCTTTCGGCCTTTTACGGGACTGTTTGACAGCTTTCGGGCTTTTTTGGGACTGTCTGATTATTCAACCTAGTCTTTTCATTCATCTCTTTAGATACTTTATATTACTCATTGCATTAATGTATTGTTTTGTAGTTGTAATCGGATTAGTCTAGTAAGTAGGGTTTTGGTACTAATTGTATTTTTATGTTTATTACAATTTCCATAGAGACAGGGCTGACTGAATCAGCGATGAAAAAAGTTTTCGTATGTGTAGGTAATGAAGTGTTCGATGTTTACGATTTTGGATAGATTACACTTGTAAATCATATGTCCTGTGTGACTGTAGTTTTATTGCGTACTTCGTGACTGATTTGATTGCTCTAATCAGAAATCAGAATTTGTATTTATAACTTTCATAAAGCAGCTTTATCTATTCGATGTCCTGCGTCATTACGAGTGACGGCAAGCTGTCTAAGATTTTTATAGTGTACTGCACTTTAGACGCCGGATTTGCTTGCGCCTGTAGCCAATTTTTCAAATTTGTTCCATGCTCTACTAGCGGTTTTCGCTTCAGCATGTTTCGTTATTTTAATTAATTTATAATTAAAATCACCGATCAACCCGCATTATGTTCAGAAATTTAATTGTTGAATCTCTCTGCAACATGATCTCGGTTCAATCGCGCTAAGCGCATGTATAAATACTACTGCTACTTCTACCTCGGACGTAGTACCTACATTAAATTAAATGCGCACATGCGTTTGATAGTTCAATTCAGATTATTGATCCTAATAAATTTAATAGTACGGCTCCTACTCTGAATCGTTTCCACTGGTTTTATATCATATGGCAAAGAGACAAAAGTAGGCTTTACATTTGATTGAACGTACATATTACAAGAAATATTCTTACCATACAAAAAGACCCAGAAACAACTGACAACCGGACGCTAACACAATCGGTTATTAGATTTCATGCGCGGTTTCGAATAATTTGGTGCAGTAGACTTACAAGAGCTATGCTTATTTATCTCGATTGTGAAAACACATTATCAATAAAATCAGCTTCGTTATCAAGAGTCATATCATATCTGTCGTTGATTGAAAAATAAACTGTTGCTCTTAAAAGATAAGAAAATTATCTTCTTTGTCTGTATCAAAACAATTTTATTTTTCACCTTACGTGCATGCATATATAAAAATGTGTATTCTGCATCTAGAATTCATCGCAATATTTACAAAATGTACAATATAAAACTAGGTAAGTACGTACCTAAATCAAAAAGAATCAAATTGTTGAAAGGGCAAAGTAAACATACAATAATTCCAGTTTGATTCAAGACCCTCGCCGTCCAATTTTGATACAATAAATAAAATCCCGCATGCGGAAAGAGAAACATCAAAATATTTGACTTTTCCTTCTTCAAGGATTCATTCTCATTATCAACATTTACAATGTAGAACAACCTAGTTCCACAAGGAAATTAAGGAAACATTATTATTGGTATTAAGATTAAAATTCTTGTCCATGTAAACATAATAAATCCTGTTTAATACAAGACCTGCACCGTCCACTTGGAAACAATAAATACATTCTCGCAAAGAAAGAGAAACAGTAAAATATTTGAATAGCCCGCAATTGAATCCAAAATAAGCACGTATTTACAATAAATTGTTAATTTTATGGGCACAATGCCATGTGACGAGAAGGATGAATAGGTCATTGGTATTTAGGAATGAAAATGGTACCGGCTTTTTTAATGCAGTGGTGGTTGGTTCAGTGCCGTCACTCGGTTCACTCAAACAAACTTAGCAAAACAAAGTCTTGTCTTAATCGCAAGAATAATATATTTTTTTGGACAAACAAATTACGTAGTCGCTATTCATATAAACAACACGAACACATTGCTTTTCTAGTCCTAAGAGTACACTATATGTATAAATAAGAGATGGTTTTCAAAACAACTCTGCTCCATGAGTAAAGATAACTCAACAGCATATTAATGTCCACTGTTGGATAGAGCCAGCACTGGAGGGTTTTGTCCTAATTTGGAGGGGTAGATTCAAAAGAATAACAGCAGGTACACAACGGTACGCCTAAACCACACATAAAAAAAAAAAAATTTCGTATTCTTACCTTAATCCATTGCCTGATATTCCTTAAAAAGGCTTGAATCTTTTTTTTACATGAAATGGGTAAGCTCTTGATCTCAAAACATGCACAGGCATTTGCTTAGACAATGATGAGATCTTTAATGGAGTGAACCTGAAGTTTTACTTATGAAAACGAGATTATTTCGTTTCTTTTGTCTGATATTTTTTATCACGGCAATAAGGTACTTATGTGTTGTAAGTCACGTCAGCATGTTGACGATGAGTATGAGTAGAGGATAACCTAACTAGACCAGTTTCTAAACATGCATGATTCATCATTATTCGTTTACTGCATTCGTTAATGTTTTCCTCGTCTTGCTATCACGCCTACGGGGAATATTATAACGTCACAGAAAAGCACATTTTCATGACAGCAGCAGCGTCTACAACACAAAGGTTTCCTCTTGAAACGCGACAACCGGTTTTATCGTATATCACGATTTATACACCTTTGTGGATCCAGTTGCCTCGCGCAATCAATGAAAGTTTATTTATAAATGATGGCCAGACGCTTTCAGAGCAACGACCGTCCTTCCTTCCTATGCACCCCACCCCACTAACCGCAGCTTATATCCAGTAGTTCCACCAATAATTACTACATACGTTTTTGGTTGTTGGTCGGATTTTGTTCAAGTCGCCTAAGATGGGGGTAGCTAGCCCCATCTTACCTAATTCTGTCGCCATAATAACAATTCTTAAATGGTTGTTGTCCGGCATTTAGAGGTAAGATAGTCAGTTCCTCAGTTTGTTGAGGAGTTCGGGTGTAGTGCGCTTCGGCCTTATTTAGCACGTCACCGTAGTACAATTATAAAAAAAACATATTCTGACAAAGAAAATGTTTTCAAATTTTCTATTAAAATATTTCGTACTTATAAATAATAGTAAGCTATCAATTAGTTCGTGTAAGCGCTATATGACCTCATTATTTAACAAAGAAATAATTAATAATCGGACAACAAAACGATGTTGCCGATAGCAATAAGCATTAGAAACGGTCATTAGTTAACGATAGCAGTTAATAATAATATGATGAGCGTCTAATGGGCTGAAAGTAAATACCACGCGGAGTGCGAGCACATCAGCTGATCTAAGTAAACAAACAAACGAAACGGGCCGCGAGGGAACTTTCTCTTGAAGTATTAGGACCGCTTCGCTGTGTAGGCGAATAGTTCCAACGGTTAACAGCTACTAGTCGCACGTTTTATATTATTAAGTATAGAAGAAATGTTTTGTTATTGTTTGTAAAAATGAGAATAGGTGGGTCGATCGGCGTGTGTCCCGTTAACGAAGGCGCACTACCTACGTAACGTATAAAGCGTGGGCTGCCCCACCAGCGCGCCATTAGTACAGCGCCCGCGCGCGCGATAGCACGTATCTTTGACGCTCCGCGTTCACTATCTCGACTCTATGTGTACACAAGCCAGCCAAGAAACATGCATTTTTGTATTCAATTGCACGATTGGTTTTATCAAGAGACCCTCGCGTCGGTGGACTCTGCCAGCGCCGCGGCACGGCGACGCAAGCCGCGTGATCGACGCCGCCCCCCGCCCGCGCCGCCGACGCCGTCGACGCCGCAGAGACTCTCAGCTGAAGAACTAGTGGAAGCCCTCCGCCCGCATCTGCTCTCGCCGAAGCGAATGTGGGCGCTCGGGTACCCTCTGGAGATCGAGCCGAGTTCCTGCAAAGCGGTGGTCTACATAAATCCACCGCCTCGACCCAGACCCCTACCGGCGACGACGTGGGACGTGAACGCTCCGGTGTTCGTGCCCGGCTCGCAGGGCGACAGCGGCCGGGGCTCCTTGGGCTCCACCCCGCGCTCGGACAGTGACGAAGAAGCGGATGCAGTGGAACACTTGTGCGTTCGATGTGATAAAATGTTTCGTATGACTCGTGAAGGTGAATACCTTAAAGATGAACAGTGTATCTATCATTGGGGTAGAGTGAACGGCGACTACCACGCCTGTTGCAAGATGCCGCTCGGTTCCAGAGGATGCAGCTCGGCCCGGTTCCACGTGTGGAACGGCACTAAGCCTGGAATGAATGGACCTTTGGAGGGATATGTGCGCGCGCGCTCCCCTCGCGGCGGAGTGTACGCCGTCGACGCAGAGATGTGCTATACCACAGCAGGATTGGAACTCGCTAGTATCGCGGTCATCGCAGCTGATGGCCGACTAGTTTACAGATCGCTAGTGAAACCCAGTTCTCCTGTCGTCGATCACAATACCCGTTTCTCGGGCATCAGGCCGCGCGACTTGGCGCGCGCGACTAAGACGCTACGAGATGTACAGAATGACATACTTGGATTCGTGGGAACTGATACGATATTGATTGGACATGCATTGGAAAACGACTTGCGAGCTTTGAAACTTTTACACTCCACAGTGGTGGACACGAGTGCCCTGTATCCGCATGCGAGAGGTTTCCCGCTCAGACGATCGCTACGAGCTCTTTCAGAAGAGCTTCTGGGACGCATCGTTCAACGTGGCTGTACCGGTCACTCACCGCTGGAAGACGCCCGAGCCGCTATGGATCTTGTCCTTCTCAAAGTTACCGAGGAACGGTCTGCGAGGGCCAGAGTTTGCAACCAATTACCCTTTCTACAACCCTATGACCCATTAATCAGTGCCGCCTAAACTTTTGAGTGATTACAAATTTTGATCAGGACAAGTGTAATATGGACTTGAATGTAAACGAATAATATGATGATTTCAGTTCGAATTTAGAGTGACAATTTAGTCACGTTGACGGAGTGCGCGTACTGGGTCCAGTATGTGCCTTCGAATTGCGATTGAGGCAATAAACGTGATGTTTTTTCTCCCGAAAACTTTGTTTACTTTACCCTACATACATACACTGACAAGTAAGTACACGAGCAGCACCAAATAGACAAAAAGCCAAGCCGATCCACAACCGTTACAAATATCAAGTCAGAACTTGTGTCTTAAGTTTGTGACACAGTAGAGTAGAGCCATAAAAACTTTCACTACACCGCTGCCAGGTTTCTCTGCTACGTAACAAGTGGTTGTTAGCTTCGGCACGTAACCTACCTAAACGCTAGCTTAGCTTGTGTATCGTGTCGCTAATCTTTGCACATGACACGACAAAGGTATTTAGTGCTTGGATCCATTCATAACTTTAGCGTTCATTCAGTTGGCATTTGGCTAATGAAAGGAATTCCCAAATGACTTTGCTTCTACGACATGATTCACTAACCGTGAAAGTAATAGTAAACAGGAAATTCGCAGCTGCTTCTCATCGGCACATAATATAGCTGAATCAAGGCATTACCTTTATGTACTGAGTAACAAATCCACGTAATTCATTGTTTCATTATCGATGACATTACGTTATACCTCATACACAAAACAAACAAAATGATATTATAATTATGACTAACTCTTGCTTCTTGTTTGGTTTATTCTCACGAACAAACTGAGTCAGCGGTTTGCGGTTCTTGCAATAAATAAGGTGATTGATGATTCAAACAGGTTTGGTTTTCAGCTAACTATTATTAAGGATGTAGAGCAGAGATGTGCAAAACGGGTATTAGAAGCTTGGCGAACAATAATAAACGACCGTGCACTCCAAGTTACACAACACTTACATAAACAGATGATGAAACTATGAAAGAGCCAGTTAGTTTGCTTGATGAGTTCTGGTCACAGATCTGGGTGCAACGGCTATCTATGTCTACAAATCGTCATTGCCGCGTGCAGTCTATTGATATCAATTAATTCAAGATTAGGTACAATTAAAAACAACATTTTCCTTCACACTTGTTTGGTCGAAGAGAACACGCTTTCGAGTCTCCTTATTATTGTTGATGCGATAGATAAGTATATCAGAGGAGGATCAATGAACTCGCGCGCGGTCGTTTGAGCACGCGGCTTGTTTACGTTTCAATTAGAGTATTCGATTCACACATCTCGGCACCACAACACGCTTCAGCTATACTCGTTTCGCACTCATTCGAGTGCGAAACATGTGTGAAACTCATTCGATGGTACTCTATTACATTGAAATTGAATAAGGACGCGTTATCTTCTGTGATTGAGGACACTAGAGTTCCTCAATCGATATTGTAACAGATAGTCTCGACGACCCGTGTAGAGATGCCCTCTTTGATCTTATCTAATCTAGCATTAAATCGGTTACAGTTAAATGTAGCAGCTGATCAAACTTCATTAATTTGTCTATAATATTTATACAACGTGGTATAAACAAATAATATTTTCGATTGCTCCGTTTGTTGTTTACGCATATTATTGTCATTTCAATTCGCTTGAGACGTTTCGTATCCGGTGATAGGAAGATGAGAGGTATGACGTCACGTTTCTGCGAACGCGAGCAGACGACAGCCGACCTCTCAGCTGGCCGGATCGAACGCGGAGCCTAAAATAGATCTTAACAAACGTAAGTATACCTATGCACCCATTACTCAGTACAAGAATGAAGTCATAAAACCTGATAAAGATACGGTATCACCTCGATCTCAGCCAGACTACGTTGTTGGTACAACGGCCGAATGCATAATGACGTGAGTCGTGATTTCAAAAACATCCAATCAATGACTGCCGTATTGTCTATTTATTTTATATGACTAATTCAAAATATTAACGGCTTTGTTCGCGAAATATCAGTAAAATATATACCTTACTTCAACAGCTGGGCCTACTCCAAAAATTAAATATGCAAGACTCTCCCTAAAACAAACCCAATGTTTGTGGTTTGGTTTTATTTCTATTGCAACTGTGAACGTTTTGCTTAAACTTATTTAACTTCGAATTTGGTGGCCAGAAACACACAATAATTTAATTTACAATAGTGGTTCAGGGACCAAGTCATAAAATATTGCCTTCGGTTATCTATTTGGGTTTGTAAGGACTCCTGCTAACTCGTTGGCATTCCGCAGACACTTGTTTCTGGACAAATTAAAGCTGCGGACGTTATTTATCTCCCAGTCGAGTTGGAACTTGAACAAACTGGGTGGCAATCGCCTAAGCTCGTGTACCTACTTAGAACAACAAGCGCTCAGCAGCCAACGAATTAGACAATATGAAATGAATCGCAACTGGACCTCACCCGCATATCGAATTTGTTCACAAAGTTGAGACACACTTCGACTGTAATTGGAGCGTTACGCTGTCAAAAATGAAAAAGTTCAGCCAAAACATATTTTTGTAAACCGGTTGGATTGTACAATGTGGTTTACCTGATTATAATCACCGGAACCTACGTTACTATAACTATACCTGCACCTCAACCAAACCACGGTCCCGATTCTACTAAACCAATCGCTTCACAATGACCCATATGTT
This sequence comes from Venusia cambrica, assembly GCA_951394065.1. NCBI lineage: Eukaryota > Metazoa > Arthropoda > Insecta > Lepidoptera > Geometridae > Venusia > Venusia cambrica. Next base: position 2,547,307 of record OX596056.1, read on the forward strand.
ATTAATGAATATCATCGCAGAATGGCATCTAGAATACCAAAAGGCACCTATAGTTGCAATTCTGCCACGATACCATTGTCATAGTAAAGTGATTGGTTAAGGATAATCGGGCCCTAGGTACGTTGATCGTTCTTATAAAATAAGGCAATCGCGGCCCTGTCCTTTTTCGTTTTATACTCGATGAAGTTTCAACGTTTCACATTTACAGCCCATTAGTGTCCACTGCTGGACGAAGCGTCCTACAAAGCTGGAGAGTTTAGCCATAATCACCACGCCTGTCAGGCGGATTGTTGATCACAGTAACGGTGTAGATAATACACGGAAGAAAGCTGCTGCCCTTCTTATGGTGAGATCCTATAGTCGGCGTTTACGGCATCCATGGGCTGAGTTGGAGGGGTCGATTTATAAGCCGTTTACGACCGGCACGGCATTCAGCGTTTAATTTAAAGCAAGAACGCTTTACTGAATCGTCTCGACCTCCACGGGTCCGGGCAGCTCGCCTCTACGTCAATACCTCTTTCACAATAAGGCGGTTGCACAAAACGAGGTGGTGTTTCGTCATCACACACTTCGACACGCCTACTCGGTGGACCCCCTCCATGTAATCCGTTATTCGCAGCTATAATGCTGTCTTGTGACCGTCAAAACGTTGTCATCTTTGCGTGAACATATGAAAGTCTAAATTTGAGCAACTGGCTGGCAGCGTACGCATACATAGATTTGTTTATGAGCTGTCAATGTTGGTATGGTAAAATTTCTATGTTCCATTGAATAGCATATTTCACAATTGAGCAAAATTTCCTCTTACACTAAAACCATTTCAAATTTTGGACGCATGGTTAGCTATTTACCAACAGTAATGTAACATAGCCTGTGAGATGAACACTGAAAGAAGATAACAATATACAGTATGTCTAGGTATCTCATACAATACATGTTTTAAAATACAATACGCATGCGAACTACGTTTACACGCCCATTAACAGGAACGCATTTTACAGTTTACACCGATGCTAACTGGAATGTCACTGAACTTGTTTCATTTCAATGAACCGAACCAAATGTTTCTGATTTATTCTTATTGAAACGGCGCATTATGCTAATACACCTTATGTTACTGTTTAATTTTAAGGAATCCATTTCTGCTGCGATCAAAGTTGATCGAAAGGTGCAAATATAGCTTACTCATTTGAGCCTTTTCGGGTTCCGTTTCTTGGGTCCGTCAGGAGCCGCGACGCCGGTGTTGGCTCATATAGGCCAGTGAATTAGGATAGCATTCAGCGTGCCAATGCCGCCAGTGTCATGAGCGCGCTTCAATCGGGTACTAGATAGGCCGTTTGTAACGGTCCTTACCCGACTGCTTCCCTTTTAATAGTACATCTTGTTTAAATATATTTATAGTAATTGGTAAGTCAATGATAATCTTAAAATATTAAAACGTTTCTCTACATTGCGGTACGATTGACTTTTAAATCTCTACATTACCAATATTGACTTAGTTTTTTTGCTAAATACGAACTATTATCTCTGAAATGCTGAGCAGTATGCAAATATTCGGACGTCCAGCTCAAACAGTATTCAGTTTTAGAGGTAGCCGTTCCCGTTCGTAACATGGAAATCAGGGCAGCCTCACCCACACTAGTGCAAACTAGTATCGATTGCTCGCCCGGGACCTCCGACCCGTGTATGTATGTATGTGTGTGTGTGTGACAGACGGATCAATGCAGCTGCACCTATTTGCGGGGTTGATGGTATTATGCATACGTATTCCTACTAATAGAGTTGCTATTAACTATGTGCTATCGGTATTCGACTCGTCTGCCCTTTGTGCGAATAGATGCTTCTGCATAACGTTTTGATGTGTCTGCTTCGTGGATTTACCAAAGAATACTATCGCCGATTGTTTTCTCTGATCAATATAAGTAAGAAACCGCCGTGGTAGTCGCGGCTTAAGAATCAGTATCTCCAACTCCGCCCGTGGATGTCGTAAAAGTCGACTACGTGATCTCATCAGAAAAAGGGCACCAATAGTGCCCAATCGTGGTGATTATGAATAAAAAAAAAACTCCATCTTTGGAGAAGGCTCTGTGCAGCAGTGTATATCGCAAAATAAGAAACGTGTCACAACCGTTAGCTTTAAATAAATAAATATTACAGGACGTTCATTTTACACAGCGCCATCTAGTCCCAAACTAAGCATAAATTGTAAATGGGAACTAGATTACGGATAGAATACTTAAATACTTTTTTGTAAATACATATCTACGTACTATATGATACAACACCCAAACACAGAACAAACATCTATATTCATCACACAAATGTTTGTCCTAGGTGGGAATCGAACCCAAATTCTACAGCGCAGGAGGCAGAGCTACTACCAACTGAGCTATGAGGCTTGTTAAGTAGCAGTCTTAGTACGAAATCCGCGTACAGTTTGATAGTACACGTCATTCACAGGACACACTAGTACACACTACTCGGACTCATTATTAACAGTACAGTTTATTATTCTTTGTGTTAGCGTAGAATAGTGCAAGTTATCAAAGAAGAATAGATACATAAAGTGCCAGTAAATATTTATATGGGCAACAAAAAGGCAATAAAACATTTAACTAAACAAAAGAGACAATTGACTAGAATAATTACGAGTACAATATTTTGTAATTGATAAATGCAGGTTGACGAAGAGAGTTGTGCTTGGTTAGGTTGGTGGTAGGACTTTGTTTAAGTCCGCCTGGCTAGCTACCACCACCTTATCTAATTCTGTCGCCATAATAACAATTCTTAAATTGTTGTGTTCCTGTACTTAGAGGTAAGATAGCCAGTTCCTCAGTTTGTTGAGGATTCCGGGTGAAGTGTGCTTTCACCTTCGGCATTATCATAACTTGAAAATCAGGTGATATTAGGGCTAAGCACATCCCCGTAAAAAATAAAAAAAAAGTATGAATGTTGAGTTTGAACGATGCAGGACGGTGGGGAAGACCTCGGCAACGTTCTCTGATCAAGTAGCAGATGTTCTCGAGAGGCCAGACCAGAAGTACCCTAATCCGACGAACATGTGAAGTGCGCCTCCACCTTCGGCCTTATCTCAACTTGTTACCAGGTGAGATGAAGGCCAAATGCTTACCCGTCGTACAATAAAAAAAAAAATGTGTGAAGAACGTGATGAGGAGGTGCGCAAGGAGATAGTAAATGGAAATCCATTGTCTCTGCCTTCCCCTTTGGGAAACAGAGCGAAAAAGTAAATGAATTGGATGGATGTTTGTACCTTCTACAATGAATTTAACTGAGACATTGCACATTTCTTGCTCCAGACCGGGATACTTTTATCCCAAAAGTAAGTTACCACAAGGGTACCACGAGGGCGAAACCGCGAGCAGAAACTAATATCTGATAAGTTAGTTGGAGATTAGACAGAAGACTAAAGAGCTGGACAGACCAAATCTTAGACAACCTGGTAGAAGCTAATAGATGCTAATCAGCATGGCTCTCCATGAGGCACACTACAGAAACCGATGAAGACAAGCCGTAAATGGACAAAGGAGTCACGATCCTCGGTAATGAATGAACGACGGTGGAGGAGATTAGACAATTGTTTGATGATGGATGGATGGATTCCTTGAAGGATCATTAATTGTTGGCAAAGGTTGCGAGGTTAGCTACTACCTACAATCTGCCCACAAGCATCGTGCCTAAATCAGCGATCTCGTGGCCTCTACACCGACAATCCGACTGAACCTTGAATTCGGTATAAGTATCACAGACAGACTAGTTTTTGTCTTGCTAAGGCGCGGATAAGAATCACAGACTTCATTAACTATGTATTTTGAACCGACAATCGTGATTATTTTAATAAATATACGATTTATGTAAGTACATATGCTCTGTGATGTCTTTGTATGTTTTTGTTGCTGAGAGTATTATAATAAAGCTGAACGCTTCCTTGTTCTCTTGAACGGATGCCATGTTAGGCGCCAAAATACGGAGACACTAACCTACCTAAACTATACACACGTAAAGGTATTTAAAATATAAGTAATTGTATACTGAAATGGTCGTATGAAGAAAGAGAGGCATGTTAAAATGTGCATGTGTGAGATAGACAATGGTGAGATTTCAACAGAGCTTCTAGCGGGCTATTGTTTACAAATCAAGTAAAAGATTTTGTATGACATACATTTGCCGTCAGCATTTTACCTTAGCTCTGTACTTTAGATGCAGAGCAGTGCTAAGCAAAAAAAGCTATGAGACGGTCACGATGTGACCATTCGCGACCGTCTCGGTCGCGTCATAACGTACCTTCTTAACATAATTACGTGATAATAAAACGTATTATTGATCGTCGACAGTGTTTCTCCTCATCATCATCATCATCTAGCACTCAACTTACATACATATATTACTGTAAGAATCAAACTGGCTCGTACAGATTTCAACGCGCCGTTTCGAAGAACAATAATAAGTTAATAGTTTTTTATGTCGTTCACTTTATGTCGGTTTCTGATTAATAATATCTACCTATCAACCTTTTTTATATCTATAACGAGGAAGCGCCCTTCTCATCATTGAAAATTTTGTAGAGTATCAAAATAACAAAAATCTTTACCGTCAACTATTGGTATGGCGCCATAATCTTTATTTCCCAGAAAATATTAGGAACTGGCTATCTTACCTCTAAATGCCGGAACACAACAATTGAGAAATGTGGTTATGGCGACAGACATGTTGATAGTGTCAGATCCAGACATATATGTAGACATATGTGTCTGGATCTGACACCGTTGGGCAAACCACCGGACTCCAGACGCGTTATAATATAACTGATTATAACAGAGTCGTAAAGCGAGCATCAAGTCTTCCTGTAGAAATATAAACTTACAGCCTCACTGTTGAGTATTCTTTGAGATTGAGTAGATACTTGCGAAGACAATATTTCATCTGAGCTCATCTACCAAGTGGAACACGTATGTTACTGCTTTCGCCCACTAATATTGTCATGCCCACCTCAAAATGTCTCGGAACCTTATTTTACTGCACAAAATGAAATAGGCTTTTCAATACCATTAGGAATCATAGTTAAATGTTTTTATGTACTGACGGAGCATGTAGCTCATGAGTCCAGGCTAAGGTGGATAAATGGATAGACCACAGACTACCTGGGTGACGAATGTCCAAAGGGACATGTCTTTTTTTTATTATACGACTGGGAAGCTCTTGGCCTTCATCTCAACTGGTAACATGTTAAGATAAGGCCGAAGGTGGAGTCGCACTTCACCCGGAATGCTCAACAAACTGAGGAACTGGCTATCTTACCTCTGAATGCCGGAACACAACAATTTTTACAATTGTTGTTGTGGCGACAGAATTAGGTAAGATGGTGGTAGCTAGCCAGGCGGACTTAAACAAAGTCCTCCCACCAACCAAACCAAGCACAATATATTGTACTCCCCCTGGGGATTGAACCCGGGACCTCTGGATCTGAAATCGGTGGGTTGAACCACTAGACCACAGAGGCGGTTAAGGTATATCGACTTGCCTTATATCTATGCTTCATATCGACGATAAGAACGTGTGGCTCTCAGTACATTTATGAAAATCTTATGCACGCTCACAGAAACATAGATGAGATTAGTAAAAGAAGTGATGTACACAGTGTTAATACTGGAAATAAAAATAAACTTGAAATACCTAGGTATTACTTAGGAAAAGTAAATCATGCATTCTTTGGAAACTGTGTGAGATTCTATAATAAGCTTTCTCAAAGCGCCACCAAACTCTCTGCTCGGAAATTCAAATTGTATATAAAGAATAATTTAATTAAAAGTGCCTACTACAAAATTAGTGATTATATCGACGATAAGAACGAGTGGCCCCATGTTGGTATATTAGTTGACAACTAATTGGTGATTTCTCAATGTTAACAAACTGCCTATTAGGTAGATAGGTAATAACAAATGTTTTAAATATTATTCAGTATTTAGGTTTATGATGTATCTACTTCGAATATAATTTAAAATTGAATATCTAAATGTTGAATGGATCATCAAAAAATTAACCAGCCCGAGTTTCTTGCCTTTCTCCTAGTGTGCTGGTTGCGATTCTGAACAATCGGAAGATTTGTCGTTTCAAAATGATCCTAAAAAGTCTTAATGAATAAAAATATTTGACTTTGGCCACAGTTCTTTTTAAAGTGATCTTATAAATGATTAACTTTTTACTTGATTATAATGTTCAAAAAAACCGTTATGATAATTCTAAATAAGTACAAAAATAAACAGTGAGCCAAGTAATAATATAATAATAATATAGTATTTATATAATAATAGAGTATAAACTAGAGATTGTAATTTTTTTACCGTAAATCCGAATGATTACATCGAAACAGCGCACTAGATTTGTCAGTGTACCTGAAATCAACAGGCCTTGGAACAGTGACTCAGTTTCTGATATCAAGAGTGGTCCGTTGACCTTTTACCGGCCGTGCATTGTTGCATGCTTAATTTGCTTTACCCACTTTTGTTTGACATTAGTTACGCTACATTAACCATATTATAATAAATACTCGTAGCATAGATATTTGGTTTACTAAAACCAAATCAATGTTTTTAATTAGTGCGTTTACAATAAATTACCTCTTTATTAGTATCTATACGTATCGTACTATATTTATATACAGTTCGACTTCGAGAGACGTAGGGCACAGTAGGATTTCCTTCTTTCTATTTGAGCAGCCAGTCTGAAGAACTAATGAAAATCAAATGAAAAATATTTTTCTTACACCAAAAACATATCGGTAATTTTGTCAATTTAACTAAAAAGAAAGTTAAAAGTACAATGGGCGGTCTTATAGCTAAAAATAAATCTCTTCCAGACAACCTCATTAAAAGAATATGTAAATGCTTACGATAAGTACAACCTGATATGCCTTTTTGCCTCCTTTATTAAAAAAAAACAGTTTCACTCGGGGAGTGCCGTCAAAAGTGAAATCTTGAAAGTTTGTCGTCTATACTTAGAGGCAGTCTTCGAACGATCCTTGCCTATTACTCTTAGGATCGTAAAGATAACGTGACAATGTGTTAAAAGTCAAATGTGTCAAAAGTAGTGTCGGTAAGGTGTATGGTATCGCGAGTTCAATGTTTTTTTCCCATCCACGCGCCTAAAGAAGTTTTCATTTAAATAAACCACAATACGGTACTGACACGAAGCAAGCCAATTTGACTAGTCAATCTATTGTATTGTTTTGGAAATTTTCTACAGCTGTGCTTCCGATTTGTTTGTAAAACACAGTCTGAAATTAGTTGGAAATGTACACGTGGCGCAAGATTCGGTTTACAGCCGTTTATTTTCGCGAATGAGCAGCGCGGTGAGAGATTGGCTTGGCTCAAGTTTATGTTGCGAGTAGATTCAGACGTAGTGTTGTTGCAGTCCAGGGTCCCGATTCTACTGAACCAATCGCTTCACAATGACAATGGTATCATCGCGGAATGGCCTCTAGAATACCAAAAGGCACCTTGGCAATTCTACGCTACCTTTGTCATAGTGAAGAGATTGGTTTAGCAGAATCGGGCCCCAGCTCCAGCGTATGATCATCATAATAATTGAAACGGCTCTAATGGTTCGCCCACCGGTATCACACCCCGAAGTCCCGGGTTCATTGCCCAGGGGGAAACAAAATTGTGCTTGGTTTGGTTGTTGGTAGGGCTTGTTTTAATTTCGCTTAGCTTTTTCGCCACCATCTTACCTAAGTATGTACCATAACAACAATTATAATTGTTGTGTTCAGGCGTTTAGAGATAAGATACCCAGTTCCTCAGTCTGTTGAGGTTTCCGGGTGAAGGGCGTTTCCACCTTCAGCTTGATCATAACATGTCACCAGATGAGATGAAGGCCAAGCGCTTCCCCGCTGTAAAAAAAAAATATAACCCGAATCTATGGGACCCCAAACATATGGAGGAAATTTCGCATGATCACCACGTATGGCAGGCATGTGTGTGTGTTACTGCTGATCCCATTTTCTACCCCTTAGGCGCCTCTCACTACATCTACGGGAGGATAGGAAGGGGCATATTATACCTATTGCTGGTACAGCCACGGCTTCAGCGGATCTGACAGTTAATTCCCACAGAAACAATAAGTTATTCAACTGACAGTGAGAATATACAGGTAGGTACTTATTTTGTTGTCTGGGTAAGACAGACAAGGCGGATTATAATTTGCTATTTTCAAGGATTAACATTCATTAACCTTGTACTTTTTTAAAACGAAACCCTTTATTGTTTTGCATAGGATAACCTATCTATATGAGCTTCTATTTGAGGGAGCCGATGATGACAATTATTATTGCGGAGCTACAAAAGCCAACGAAACAAATTTGTCGTATTCACAAAATACATATTTTGACTTATTAGATTTATTACACTTGTTAGAGATATTTTTATCTGTGTCTGATTGTCACTGAACTCTTTCTAAACGGCTGCATCGATTTTGATGAAAAGTTTTGTATGTGTATGATTGTTTAGATTCACAATTGGACCTGGCAGGTGGCGTTGTGATCGCGTATGATTCAAACCCTTATCTGTTATAAAGTCTGTGTCTGTATAAAGAAAACACCTGATATTATTTTGCTTCCTCATTCGTGAATAAAGAAAAGACCTGATAGATAGCATTTTTGTTTTATTCTGTATACACGATATTTTACTTAGGTATACACAAACCGTTGTCTAGAAGTTTTAAATGAATATGTAAACAGAGGACGGATATTCCATGGAACGCTACTCCACTAAAGTAGAAAATCACCTTTACATGATACACTCTAGTTAAAAGCTTCCATTAGGGCCTTCTACGCAACGAGGCTAGCCTACGTTGAGAAATGTCGCTGAAGCGAGACAATACATATTGTTCGGAACTTGCTGTCAACAAACTGTTGCCCCCTCAGCACGGGGAGGGTATAAAATTTTTGTCTTCTGTTTTTATTCACCTCGGCCCCCTCAGCACGGGTTGGGGATAAAGATTTTGTCCTCTGTTTTTATCCACCTTCGAGAGCATTTTGTCTCCCAATGGTGGATAAAAACAGAGAACAACATTTTTATCCCCGCCCCGTGCTGAGGGGGCTGAGAGCATTTTGTCTCCCGATGGTGGATAAAAACAGAGGACAAACATTTTATCCCCGCCCCGTGCTGAGGGGGCTGTTGGCTTCTTCGAATTTTCTTAAACATACCCTTTTTTATTTTCTACTGAAAATTTTTTTTGTTGCACGACGACAAACTTGAACCGACAACGGAAGCACTTGGCCTTCATCTCACCTGGTTACAAGTTATGATAAGGCCGAAGGTGCAGACGCACTTCACCCGGAATCCTCAACAGACTGAAGAACTGACAATCTTACTACTAAATGCCGGAACGCAACAAATTTTAGAATTGATTTTATGGTGACAGAATTAGGTAAGATGGTGGTAGCTAGCCAGGCGGAACCTCTGGATCTGACATCGGTGGGCGGACCACTAGACCATAGAGGTGGTTATAAGATCGGCACCAGATGTGACGGAAGTCTGAAGTTAATAACTATGGTTTATTGAACAAAATATGTATATTTTGGTGCTATTTGCGTAAACTTAGCCTTGCTGCCAAAGGAACTTTAATATCTACCGGGAGCGTGTGTCCGACGTGTTGTGTGACTTATTTGGAATCGATAGGTAGCTATTTGAAATAGAAACTGCTCTACGTCTAATTACGGACCACATGTAGGTCAAGTCGATGTATGTATGTAGAATTTGATATTTATTTTCTTTATTTGCTTCGGTAAACCAATAGCTATACAATTTCATAAAAAAAAAACAAATATAGAGACAGTCTGCCAACTATAGGTCGTCACTAATAACACCTATCTGGGTAGAAATAAAATTGTGAATACAACTCTGTGGTTTAAGCAAAATAAAAGAAACAACAACGATAAAAAAAATAAGCATATCATCTAATCTGGAATCCTTATTCCATTTGTTTTTTTTGAATACAGAAATTTATCTCACACAGCTCCACTAGCCCTAATCTAAGCAAAGCTAATCGATACTAGATTACGGATAGGTACTTGTATACTTTTTTTTGTAAATACACACTTCACATTCAAAACAACACCCAAACACATAACGAACATCTATGCTCATCACACAAATGTTTGTAAGGGGTAGGAATCGAACCCACAACCTTCGGCACAGAAGGCAGAGATTGTGACTGTGAGGCGTCTTTCATGTAGTTTTACGGAAAATTTGTCACCAACAAATGGCTCCAACATTCTCTGGGACACAAAGGATCTGAATGCTTGAATCGCTTCACAATGACGATACCATTGTCACTGTGAAGCGATGGGTTTAGTAAAATCGAGGCTCAGATTTTTTTTTTGTAGTTATACAGAAAATTTGTCACCAACAGATGGCTCCATCATCCTGTGGGACATCAAGGATCTGAATGCGAAGGAGCACAAGCAGCTGCGCGTGAACATCGACTTCGACTTCGCGTCTCACGTCGCATGGAGTCCTGATTCGAAGGCATTTATTGTGCACAAAGTCAGGGAAAACAACATAGTCGTGTACAAGATAGAGAAGAAAAAGGATGGGGCCATTGGATCTGCGTCTCCGGTCATCACCTTTGATACGGTAATTATTTTTCAGCAACAGCCCATTAGTGTCTACTGCTGGACAGAGCCACCTCCAAAGCTGGAGGGTTTGCCGTAATAACTACGATTGGCAGCCGTTTTGATACCCACCTGATGTTAAGTGCATCTCTTGCCTATAACAAAGCCTTTCTGCGTAGGTCACATTCACAAAGATCATGATGACCTACGCACTGCATTGCGCCCGTCAACTTCAGGCATAGAGGTGTTTAGCCTCGCGACCCTGTAATTTTACCACGAACTATATACCCTTTAAACCGGAACACAGCAATGCTGCTTAACGGCTGAAATATACATGGTGGTAGTAGTTACCCGGTAATTTACAGAAGCATTTTTCAGGATCAAATAACTAAAAAAAAATTAAGACTTGTAGTAGAGGGAGTGAAAACACCATCACATGCTGTAGATTTTGTCGAATTTTTATCAATGTATATAATTTTAAAAAAAAGTCTTGACGCTGACTTCTGAGACACCCTGTATACTATACATCCTTTATAAATTACTGTATCACTGATGTACAAAATATGCACTCTAATATGCTTTTAATACCTATATTTAAATTGGAAATGCTTTGTAATAGTTAACTATTACAAGGCTATTGTATTAGTTTTAATCAGGTACTTTTTTTCTGCGTATACAAGCCGATAGCGAATTATCTCTGATGATATTGAATGATATCTAGAAAAAAGTCAAACTAGGCCTGCTTAAGCCGACTGAGGGATTTCACCAGAAGTAAGGCAGCAGCGTTTACATATGTGTTTAATTGAACACTTTCACGGTGATCACCAATCCTTTTTTTTTTTACAATTGGGTTAAAAGATTATCTTCCAGACAACCTTAGGCTGGAGAGGAAAATACTTATTATACCCGGGCTCGTATGATTAATGTGTATACCATTTTTATTAAATTTAATTGAAGTTGTAGATCGCCTCGCTTTGTCAAATGGCTTCGTATTAAGGCATATCGAGTATTTCCATTGAATAATGATAGAATAGAGAGAATAGAGATAGAGAGAGATAGAACGGTACTGTCGCAATACTTAGTGGTTATTGCTGCTCTAGGTACCTGAGAATTAACGTCAAGTAAGCCTGATATGCGTTCATATACCTTAACAAACCAGAAATAGTATAACTCACGAATCTCATCACTTGCTTCCTCGTAGCTAACGAGTTCACCATCCTAATATGAGCCAACCGTCTCAATGTACATAAAAAGCTGGTTTCCAGCGCGCTGATACCTTTTCCCGCTTCCTTACACACGATCTGCAAACGGAAACGAAATATAACTTTTTTTAGGGATTTCAGTTTATTATTACTATCCGAAATTTAATTAATCAGTTTATTATTATTATCTCCATAACTAAAAAAAATACTTTCAGTTTTTATTTTTTATTTTATATAATGTCATAACCTCCCGTGGCTTCTATCTTCCAAACAGATGGTTGCATTTAATAGTTGTTATATAGCATTGAAATCTATCGGATTCTAAGTCGAATCCGACAAAAAGTGATGTTTCCGATGCGAAATCTTTCCGTGTGTATGAAAATCGCTACACAGATAATCAAGGCCAAACGCTAATCCGACGATAAAAAAAAACTGGATTAAGCGAATGGTGTTTGTTTACTATTCGCATCTTAAGCAGAGCTAATTAATTCATTTTTTGCACAATCATTTTCTTGGCATACTTTTACTGGCAGTCCAGTTTCACTTAATGTTATTGCCTATTATTGCCCGGTTATCGTCTGACAACACGCAACCCGCGTTATGTAACGTACAAGCTTGTTATCATTGCACATGGCACCTACCTACTTAGTTGTATACCTAGCCTATATACAGTGTGTCCCACGGTCATGCTGCACAGAGGACTTTCAATATTCCGGTTATTTAATATAAAAAAAAAACATTTCTAGCACACTTAGCGGTTTTATTCCTCATATACGAGTATAATGCGCACCGCCAAGGAATGGAATGTTATTTTTTGTATTTGTATATTTATTACATTTCTATGGAGTAGCGACTTAACAGAGTCTATAAACTTAGTTGTTAAGTACTAGGTACAAAAGCTTAGTCTGAGTCTGTGTTTCCTGAACACTACAACATAGGGAGTCTACAAGTCAACAGTGAATAGGTATCTTCTAGTCAAGCAAAGTCAAAAGTCAAAGTCAAAGTCAAATATGTTTATTCAGTAAGATTTTTTAGGATCACTTTGAAACGTCAAATCTACCGCCTGTTCGGAATCGCGACCAGCACACAAGGAGAAAGGCAAGAACCTCGGGCTAGTTTTTTTTTTCATGATCCATTTCAATAGCTTAAAATTATCTAATACTAATTACAATTTATTCACTGGAGCAAATTCATTTTTTTTAATGCCAGGCTTTCTTATCTTCTAGGTAATCTGAAATTTTATAATAAGCTTTCCTGGATAGCTTTTGTTTTACAAAATTTTTGAATTATTTATTTGACAAGCTTAGCACATCACTTGGCAATTTATTATAAAAGCGTACAGTTTGCCCTATGAACGATTTATTAACCTTATGGAGCCTAGTTGTGGGAACAGCGAGTTTATTCTTATTTCTAGTATTATAATTTGTTTTAACAATTTATATTTTAATATTATGTTTTTCACAGTTTTCGTCAAATAAGCTTATGTTTTTACGCGCATACATAATATTTGCATAAATATATTGGCAGGGCATAGTCAATATATTTATTTCTTTGAACTTGTCTCTTAATGAATCTCTGGGACCCATTTTGTAAACAGCGCGAATAGCCCTCTTCTGCAAAACGAATATGGTGTCTATATCTGAGCGTGCTATAAGAGCTATAAGCGTGCTCCATCGTAATCTACATCATTGATTATCACATAAAAAAAAATGTTTCACTCAATGAAGAGCTTCTTTTACTTGTTAAAGTTAGTAATACTGCATTCAAGGATAAAAAAGTCTCTTGCCTAAGCCGGGACTTGAAACAGATAAATAAATTAATATCCTTATTTTATAATACCGATCGATAGGGTAAATAACAAGGATCAGAAATCAAGTGGTATGAGGTCTTGGCCCATTTATACCGACCCACATAGTAAAATATTAATTAAGGGACTTTTTTTTGCTACAACTAGGAGATTGATTCCAGATCAAGGAGTCCACCTGATGTTAAGTGCATCTCTTGCCTATAACAAAGACTTATTGCGTAGGTCACATTCACAAAAAACATAGCCTACACGACACTGCATTGCGCCCGTCAACTTGAGGCATAAAGGTGTTAAGCCTCGCGTGCCCGTAATTTCACCGGAAACCTTCAAAGCGGAACACAGCAATGCTGCTTGGTGGCTGAAATAGATATGGTGGTAGTTCCCCGGACGAGCCCTTTCACAAGGGGCTCTACTACTCTTACTACTGGTGACTACTGGTGCTACTGGAATGAGCAAAAGTCGCCCCCATCTTGTTGTAAAATAGCATTTATTATTTTATTAAGAAGGCATTCATGAAATTTACCCCTTCGATCGGTATTATAAAAATTAAAATGTATTTTTTATTTAGCTAGTTCGGGTCCCTGCTCTGGGAAGTGAATTTTTCTTGAACCTTGTATGCAGTTTTACTTACTTTAAAAAATAAAGGAGAGTCTCAATTGTGTAAATCTTCCGAACTTCTATATTGAAGTACTTGTCCTCCAATTAGCATGGCCGTGGGACACACTGTACGTACCTACGTGTACCCAAGGATCAATATTACACACAACCCATATCTACCAACGATACGAATGCAGTATTAGGTCACGCTCACCTATATTATCGAATGCGTGAAACTGGGTCAACAGTTTTACGTCCTAGAGGCATCGCGAACTAGGTGATGTGAAGTGTCTTTGTGTTGCTATCTTCAATCTTTGTCTAAGTCTGTATAATACTTAGTATTAGGTGTATTTCACAGCCGTGCCTGGTTATTGGTAAATCTATTTTGAGAAATCGCACGTCCGGTGTATTGGTTTGTACGCAACACGTGTCTTACCGTGGCCTGTATGTACGTGTTATCAAATCGGTGCTCTTTGCAATTTTATTTCTGGTTGTGTTACTGTGATACTCTTCTAAATTGATACTGGTTACATGTGGATTCTGCCTGCGGAACTAATGCTTTCATGATTTGCGTAGTATTAAGCCTTGAAGTGAGATGATTTAATCGCCTCTGTGGTTCGGCCACCGGTCTCAGAGGTCCCGGGTTGGATCCCCTGGGGATACAAAGTTGTGCTTGGTTTGGTTGGTGGTAGGACTTTGTTTGAGTCCGCTGGACTAGCCATCACCATCTTACCTGAGTCTGTTGTGTTTTTTTTTTATTCTACGACGGTGAAGTGCTTGGCCACCTGTTTTTTTAAGTTATGGTAAGGCCGAAGGTGAAAGCGCTTGGCTTTGACTTTTACTTTGGCTTCAGACAGTTGAGGATTCCGGGTGAAAAGCGTTTCCCCGTCGTACAATAAAAAAAAACTACGCCTAGTTAGTGGCATATTGCAAAAAAATATTCAGAAATAATCCAGATACAACAATAGTTAGGACAAAGGTCTTTCTCAGAGCATTACGAGTGCAATCCGCTGATATATTTATGTATATATATTTGGAAAATCACTATTTTACAAAATCGCACTAAATTATTTTAAATATATAATAAATAAATCGGGACATTAATTTCACGCAGCGCCGTCTAGCCACAAGCTAATCAAATGTTTTATTGTAAATACATACTTATTATTTTAATCAAAAACAGATATATTCATCATACCATGTTTGTTCCGGGTAGGAATCGAACCAACAACCTACAGCGCCGATGGTATTACTAGGACTAAGGATCATAAAAAAAATACTAGTTTCTTGCCTTTGAACTTGTGTTCTAGTTGCGATTCCGAACAGGCGGTAGATTTGATGATTCAAAATGATCCTAAAAAATCTTCCTGAATAAACGATACTTTGATTTTAACTACTAAATTTAAATACCTACTCAGGTGGATGTGGCTGCCCCTCCCCTGGTGTAAGAAATACCTTAGTCGGCTCTTACTACATCCACGGGCGGATATTGATCGGGAGGGGCCTGTATTATTTGCCTGAGCCGCGGCCACGGTCAAACATACTTTGTGCTAACTGACCTGGGTCACAGAAACACAAGTCTGATTTCACGGACATTAACTGTTGCGGTTTCTGGTTTCCATGCCCACCGCTGCGCTGCTGTGAAATTGAGCAATCGTGACATAATGAATCTTTATGCTCTCAATACAGCTCTCAACTTTCCACGCCTATTCTGGTTTACTCTGCAAACTTAACGGTATCGCAACACTGTCGACACTATCGGCAAATAATACTAGAACATGTTTTATTATTATTATTAGTCTTAAGTGTCCCACTGCTGGGCAAAGGCCAGACCACCTTTGCCCAATGCTATCGGCATACGATACACGTGGCCGACCCAGTTCCACTTTAGCGTAGCGGTTTTTGAAGCTACATCTGCGAGTTTTTGAACGCAGCTCGGTGTTCCGAACTCTGTACGCTTTACGCTCAGAATGCTGCGCTCCATCGCGCGTTGGCAAACTTGGAGCTTGGACTTGAGAACATGAGACCAGGTTTGTGCACCATACGTCAGAACGGGATGGATGCATAGACATAAGACTTTCCTATCGAGGCTTGATCAGAATACCTTACCAACTGTCAAATATAATGACGTACCTCTGGTATTCTGCTCGGAAGTGAAGAACCTGGAACCATCATCTCAGAAAGCCTATCCTGGGAAAAACATATCACCGAGGTTAGCAGGAAAATCTTTGGTTCGATGCGTGCTCTTAAACGCATGAAACATTTTCTTCCCTCGTCCACTAAAATAATGCTCGTTAACTCGATCCTTCTCCCCATTATTGATTATGCCGATGTGTGTTATTGTGACGCCACTGAAGACCAGCTTAATAAGCTAGAACGTCTACTCAATGTCTGCATCAGGTACGTGTTCGGCCTTCGTAAATACGACCATATATCTGATTTTCGATCTCAGCTTAAGTGGCTAAAAATTAGATTTCGTCGCGATTTTCATACCCTGATTCTCCTTTACAATCCTCTGTCTCCACATTATCTAAAAGAACGTTTTCCTCTTCTTGCTCGCACAAATCGACCCTCTCGCTCTTCTCAACATCTTCTTCTCGAAGTCCCTCTCCACAAAACATCCTTCTACACTGGTTCCTACACTGTTAGTGCCATCCGCCTCTGGAACGTCTATGGTCGAAGTCTGTGGATATTCGCAATTAAAGTTTTCCATCTTATTCAAAAAAAACAAAATATAAAAAATTGAGCTAATTATTTATGTTATATATTATGTCTAAGTATTATAAGTAGGTATCCTTAATCATTTTATTTTAATTATTAATATTATTTTTGATTGTAGCTATAAGTATATACTATGTATTAGTAATAAATTACTATAAAATATCATTTCTCCCGTTAAGTAGCACTACCACCCACTCCATACTACACAAGGGTTAGCTGGAAGAAAATGCTTCGTAGCATTAAGTTCGCCCATGTACTGTTATTTATTGGTGCAATAAAGTGTTTTCTATCTATCTATCTATGCATACGTCCATTAGCTTTCGCTTGAAGCATAACGGTAAGTTTCCCTTCATTATGTCTCCCATGGACCGATAGCTCTTCCAGGCATTCTCGGTTCGCCGAGCGATCTCCTTTTGCTGCCTGTCCTCGATAGATACTATTTGGCCATATTCTTGGACGGATGCTGGGTGGTGGCTAAGTCAGCACAACACCCCGATACGGGCCATCAGAGCGGAACACACTTCTTCCCCATAATCCACATTAGACTAGACCGTACTATCAGGCTTTCACGTTATACGCGTCGCAGAATATGAGGGTAAAGCGAAAACAAATTCAGCGCTAGTTCTTGAAATCGTAGGTTGTATGATGCATTGCCCCGCCCTCAATCAGACCTCTAGACCGGCATTGACGAGCCTGCGTGTTTATGCCCCCCAATGTCACATCCAAACTCAAAGGCATCCTGCGTAAACATACTTCTTAGCGAAAGATACTTTTTTTTATCGATGTTGAGGTGCTTGGTCGTCATCTCAACTGATTTTCAAAATGATAAGGCCGAAGGTGGAAAAGCACTTCACCCGGAATCCTCAATAAACCGAGGAACTGGCTTTCTTTCACCTGAACGCTGGAACACAACAATTTAAGAATATTTCATCACAAAAATGTTAGGACCTGGGGCCTGGGGCCACAACGACATAGAGCATTCTCGTTTTGATCTTACATTACTTTTGTCTCGTTTTTTCTTTACTGGGATAGATAGTGACAAAAGTAAAGTAATATCAAAACCAGAAGCATAAGAGGTTGTGGTACCACCATGAGTGGGAATCGAACCCACAACCTACAGCGCAGAAGGCAGAGCTACTACAAACTGAGCTTGTTAGAATAATTTAGGCGCAATTACAAGTGAATCGTATGTAAAATTAAATATAGCACATCCGAAAATAGGTGGGCGGTCTGCACAACAACGCGTAGACGTAGAGCATTGCCCCAATTGAACATTGAACAACATGTATTATTATTACAACAACAACTACAGCCAACAATACTAATTACAGTAGTAAGATATTTTCTTTAAGGTATGATGGGTCAGCCCTTAAACTCTAGGATAGCTCTATAGGAAAATTGAGGTCTACAGTGGAGCGAGCTCTCCCAGGTGGCAACGGGTCTTCCGCGTACCCATGGAACAGGATAAGTCGATTGACGCCGGACTACAGAAGGGAGGTCCTAACCGGTTATTACCCACCGTCCACCTCTTGGCACCACCTGGGTGGACTGTGAGCAAATGCCAGTGATTCCATTGCAGGGGTAGACCACTAGGAGGTAGATCACAACTACCCCAGTTTCGCAGTCAGGAGGTTTTATTGAGACGGAACAAGCAAGTAGTCCTGATGTTAAGTACATCACTTGTCTATGACAATGCCTTACTGCATAGATCACATTGCGCCCGTCAACTTGAGGCATAAAGAATAGCCGCGCGTGCCTGTAATTTCACCGGCAACCATAACCTTCAAACCGGAACACAGCAATGCTGTTTGGCGGCTGAAATGGGTATGGTGGTAGTATTTCCCCGGACGAGCCCTTTCACAAGGGGCTCCACTACTCTTCAAATCTTAAAATTGTGTTGGTATAAGTGTGATGTATAACGCCTAGACTAAGACCATTAGTAATAAAACCGCTGTGGTCTAGTGGTTCGCCCACCGGTATTAGATCCAGAGGTTCCGAGTTCGATCGCCAGGGGGAGTACAATGTTGCGCTTGGTATGGTTTTTGGTAGGACTTTGTTTAAGTCCTGCATTTAGATGTAAGATAACCAGTTCCAAAATCTGTTACGGATTCCGAGTTAAGTGCGCTTCCACCTTCTGCCTTACCATAAATTGAAAGCCCGCTTCCCGTCGTACAATAAAAAAAAATATATACCCTTTCTCTATCGTGATAATGATGACACCGAATTCCACTCTACTTGAAAATTTAAAGTTTTATTTTATCAGGAGAAACATAATTTTAGTTCAATAACCTAGTATTTATGAGTTTTCCCTGTTGCAAAGGTAGTTAATTTATTAATATAATAAATTTTCCTTAATATATAGTTGCTGAAAAACTGTTATTTGATTATATGGTCTAATTATTCTCTAAAAATTGTACAATTAAACTAACTATGTACAAAGGAATCAGTCAGACTAAGGACCGTTACAAACGGCCTATAGGTAACTCAACTGTTCCAGACCAGTACCAAACAGAAGCGTGCCCGAGACACTGGCTGCATTGCCACGCTGAATAGCTATGCTGATTCGCTGGCCCAAATAAGAGCCAGCCCTTGGGCTTTTATTATTTTGATTAAATTCAACCGATAAGTTGTATGTTCGAGGCATATTCTTTAATATTTTAAGTAAATCTACACATGAAAATATAACGTAGTAAAATCTACCTTGGTATTGTTGGATTAGAACTATTGGAAAATGCGTTCTGGAACATCTATGTTGGGTGCTGTAATACATACAGTCTGGGGGGGTCAACAAGTTGATATCAGCACACAGCTCACAAAACACACACCAGCCCCCTCAGCGGGGGCGGGGATAAAATTTTTGTTCTCTATTTTTATCCACCATCGGGAGACAAAATGTTCTCAGAGGTGGATAAAAACAGAGGACAAAAATTGTATCCCCTCCCCGTGCTGAGGGGGCAGACATCATTGCTGTATTAAATGCAATAACCTCACACTACGGCGAACAATCGCTTTGAAATCTGCAAGTAATCTGTTGCAACTGTTCATTAAAATATTATAAACAAACCACTCACTTGAAATGGGCAAATAATTGAATGGATTTTGTTTTATGTTGACGACAAGAAAAAGCTGCGAAAAAGTTACAGCAAATAATTAATTATTTGAAATTCATTAATATATAAATCAAGTTATGGCGGCATACGTCAGTAGGTTGTTAGTTATTTTTGCACTCGGAAACACCTTGCTTATTTAATGAAATAAATAAATATAGCAAGACGTTAATTTCACACACCGCCATCTAACTCCAAACTAAGCATAGTTTGTAATATGAGAACTAGATTACGGATTGAATGCTTATATACTGCAGAAGGCAGAGTTACTACCAACTGATATATGAGGCTTGTTAAATAATTTATTATTAATTAAAATTATTCACTTTATTTGCTGACAAAATACATTTTGAAGCTGACCAGCACTTCATTAGCTAGCAGACCGTTGGAACAGCCTTTGATAAATAGAGGCAGGTCCCAGATAGAGGTTGCAAAATCTAGATTTGAAACAAATACCTGCAGAAATATTTGACCCAAATGTCTCGCCAATCCGATTGTGTTCGAATACACAGAATGAAATGCTGTATCATTGTTCAAAAATACTTGTCTATTTCGGCATAATCCACAACGAGATTGAAACGTTTGCCGAGTGCCTGCAATGTTGATAAAAATGTCGCATTGGCTTGGTGAATACACGGGATCTCGTTCCGGGAATCCCGTGGCAATTTTCCAAAGCACTTTTGAGTGCGAAAAAACGACGCTTAAAGCTTCATGTTTATTTGGGTTGTCAGATTTAGCCATGCGTGTTGTTATATCATATCGTGGCGTGGCGGTCGCGGGTTAAGAATCGACCCCTCCAGCTCAGCCCATAGGTGTCGTAAAAGCCGAATAAGGGATCTCACCGGAAGAAGGAAGCTGCTGCCCTAGTATATATTCTACAACTGCGATCACCAATCCACTAGACGAACGTGGTGATTATGGCAAAACCCTCCATTTTTGAAGGAGGCTCTCCAGCAGTCGACACTAATAGGCTGTTGATGTAGTGTCATATTATACCTATTTATCGGTACATATCACTCGCTGTATTATAAATGTGAATGCGTTTGTTCGTTATTTCTTCTTAAACACCAGCGGATTGACTTGATTTTAGGGTTCCGTACCCAAAAGGTGCCAACGGGACAAATGTGCAAAAATAAGTGGACAGTTGAATGTTTCTCAGTGTATTTATATATAAATCTATTCTCGCTAAACGACAAATAATAAAAAAATAAAGATTATGGTGTAATTATTCTAGATTTTCTGTAGTGCCGCGAGCTGTATGCGGAGTACCTAACTCTTTCAAGTTATTTTTTATAAAAAAGGGGTTTTAAAAATGGTTGTTCGAATTTTACCTAAACATTATTTTCATCAAGTGAGTTGAAGGCCAAGCGCTTTCCGTCGTCGTACTAAGGAAAAAAAAATTGGGTAAGTACATCGATTCCCTTGGTGCGTGCGCGTGTGCGCACTAAGCCGGTTCATTTATTTTGCATAGAGGCAGTTTTTATGGATAAGGTTTCTGTGTGACCGCGGGAGCAATACCGCGGGTAATAAAAAAAAAGTAATATTGTTAATAAGTTAACTATATTTACAAATGTTATAATGACACAAAAATTCATAACCCGCGACGGTAATCGAACCCGCATCTGTTCCCAAAGCCGAAAAAGCTCTTACAAACTGAGCTACTACTTTTTTACTCATTTTTAAATGTTGTGATCAAGTGACTTTATGACAAGTTTACTATAGATTATTCAAATAAATATAATGATATGAAAAAATATAAGTAATACGTACCGTCGATTATGTTGCGACGATTAAATCAACATGTGTATGTTGCTTTCGTAAGCTTTTTGTTTTGCTATTTGTAAGCTTCAGTCGGTGACCAAAGTCCGCACTATCAACGGACATTGAACAACCATTAATCGCCCACAGAATAACGTTGCGTTGCGACTCTCTTTGTCAATCAATGTAATTGATTGTTTGTAACGTAGATAACCTTGGGCTCTCGCCTTTGTTGTAGGCTCGGAAAGATAGCTCGCTTATCGGTGGATTACGAAAGCTATCATCGGCAATCAATGCAATCCTACCGGACAGCAACTACACGCAAACCGACTGTTATTGCGATAATCACAGGCTATCAGTAAAACATATAAATTATATGTATATTATTGCTATTTATATCGATTGGAGGTTATATCTACTTACCGGGGTGTTTGAGCTGATTGCGAAACTTAAATCCAGCATCCACATATAAAAGCTGGAATATACGTTGACCGCTTTAATTCTATACAGTATTCTATATATATTCAGTATTGAGTCGCTACAGAATTAGTCAAATAACCTTTACCGCACTTTCTTCATTTAGCCTTTTTAGTAGTTTTTTTAGTGTTTGACGGGGAAGCGCTTGGCCTTCATCTCACCTGGTTACAAGTTCAGATAAGGCCGAATGTGGAGACGCACTTCACCTGGAATCCTCAACAAACTGAGGAGCTGGCTATCTTACCTCTAAATACCGGAACACAACAATTTTAGAATTGTTGTTATGGCGACAGTATAAGGTTAGATGGTGGTAGCTAGCCAGGCAGACATAAACAAAGTCCTACCACCATCCAAACCAAGCACAATATTGTATCTGGGTGTATAATATCCCATGGGGATCGAACCCGGGCCTCTGGATCTGAAATGGGCGGGTTGAACCACTAGACCACATACAAGTATCAGAATTTTGACGATTTTAGGCCAACGAAAATGAAGTTCCTGGGGTAAAACACACAACCATTTTCCCACAAGGCTCTGTAGTTCAAAGCCTTGTCTGAATGCCTAATTAACATTATCACATTGACACTGTATGAGAATGACGGTGTTAAACAAAAACTGCTGACAAGGTTAGTCGTTACAATTGGTAGATCTACATTATGTCAGACTGACCATTAAGCTTTTTTTGCCTGTTTGAATTCGTTGGGCTGGTAGTTTTCTATGATTTTTTTATTGTTTGCAATGTCAAGACGATAAGTATATTTTATAGCAATAAATTGACTGTAGTTTTATCCAGTACCGAAAGTAAGGTTGGACGTGCCTCTGAGTTCCCTTTAGTAGGTGATCCTCAAAAGATCCACGCTCTGAGTAGTGATCAGAGGTGAATCCTCGAAAGGGAAAAAATCGTGAGTCTGTTTTTTTTTTTCATGCATATTAGAAAGGATTCTTTTTTGTTTCTACGACGTGGAAGAGCTTCAGCACTTGCCCGTCATCTCACCTAATGTCAAACTGGGATAAGTCCGAAGGGGGGAGCGCACTTCACCCGGAATCCTCAACTGTCTTAGGAACTGGCTAACTTACCACTAAATAAAAATAAATCTTATATATCTGACTGTCCATATCCAAATTCAAAATATTTTTACAAATAAAGACATTCGACGGGGCCAAAGCGGCGTTGCATTGCGCCCGTTAACTTGAGGCATACATGTGTTAAGCCTCGCGTGCCCGTAATTTCACCGGCATCCATACACTTCAAAACGGAACTGCAATGCTGCTTGGCGGCCGAAATTGGTTTGGTGGTAGTACTTCCCCGGACGAGCTATACAACTCTTAATAAATAAGATTTTTTTATGACGTCATACTTAGGCAAGATGATGGTGCCACCAACGAAACCTAGCACAATTTTTTTCGCCCTCGGGGATCGAACCCGGGACCTCTGCGTCTAATATCGGTTGGCGAACCACAAGACCATAGAAGCGGCTTATTTTAAATTCTGTAGGTTTCTATCGACTTCCTTCCAAATACTTGAGACTTGTGTAGGATGACTGCGATTCAAAGACCGTAAATAAAACGCGATGAACATTTTATACTGCCGGCTTGGCTTATCATCTATTTTTATTGAAACGCTCCAAAGGAGGTAGAATCGTTATGAGATAAGAGCTTAATTTATCGCTCTTCCGTCTTCGTGAAATCGCAGGACCGTCGGATAATTTTGGAGATGACCTATAAATATTAGTTTATGTATCAAATTAATTGCTGTGAACGAGTGTAGTGTTGAATGTTACTTGCGCTATTTAATATTTAAATATTAATTAGCTATAATGTTTCGTCTTTATTTTTTATCGATTGTATAGCAAAAACTATGCGAGTTCGAGTATATTAGCAGAATATATCAGTTTTCAAATAGATGTTCTTTATTTACGGTGCTATACAACAGCGCATAGGAAAAACAATCCGGTCAAAATCGAGACCCAATTTTAAGGCAATAAAAAATGCACTATAATCACACCTACTGACGATCATAGGTATTACCGTTTTTACAATAGCGCTAAAATAAAAAAAACTTTAAGTAAGAGTACATTTCTTGTATGGGCACGACCTTTCAAGGTAGGACAGACAGACAGCGAATATAGGCTTAGACCAATAATAGGTCCCGGCGGCACCCTTTGGGTACAAGTAAATATGAACATAGGCAAAGTAGGGGGTTCACTTTGCCTTTGTTCATATTTACTTGTAAGTTTACCGGTATCACAAAACACAAACCGAGTATGGTGAGTTAGCTTTTATGTAATCACTAGGCTTAGTCATAGTGTGCGTATAAGGTTGTTATAAATGCGGGCTTGTAACAAATCAGCTGCACTGAAACTGTCACTCGCATTAGTCATTCTGAAACTCAACACGAGTAGGTCCCATTTGTTCTACGGAACATGACGCAATCGAACGAAATGAGACATTTTTTTCCATAGAATACATACTAGCTTTTCATCCGATTTTCATGCCATAGAACAAAATGAAAATCAGATCTTCTCAAAATCTTCCATTAGAAGCTAAATGACACTGATAATGACAACTATTCTGTCTTACTAATAATAAAATAAATACCATTGATCAAACATAAATGGGTAAAACAATCCTAAAAATCGTAAGAATGGATATTCGTTGCAAGAAGCGGTGGGGGGAGGACGCTCCATATTATGTAGAGGATTCTCCCACCAGTTCACAAAAATTTACCTTGTCCTATAGAACAATTTGAGAAATAAAAGTATTACGTGTTCCATAGAACAAAATAAGAAAAAAAAATGAATTTTGTCCTATGACGTCATGTTCCATAGAAAAAATAGGACCTACCCCTCAACACTGCTTGAAGTAATGTCATGCTGGGTAAACTTAGAGCCCCTATTCTATGAAGTGAAACTTCCACCTTTACTTCTACCGCGTGTTAAGGTGAACTGCACACTTGTTTTTGGGTTCCGTACCTCAAAAGGAAATAAAAGAGTCCTAATAGGATCACTTTGTTCTCCGTCTGTCTGTCAAGTGTCAAGACCATTTTTCTCAGGAACGCGTAAAGGTATCAAGTTGATACTAAATACTTGGGTCTACGGTCTATTTCAGCTGTGAAAAAATATAACTTGTAGGTAAGTAAACGCGATCAAAAGATATGACCGTTTATATCGCATATTTTTCACAGTAAGGAATGAAATTTGGGCAAGAAGCAATGTCTTACAGCACATATAAAGGAAAAACCGTAAATGTGTAGTTAAATTACAAACTTAATATTTGCGGTTGGGTGCAATAACCATATCATTGGATCGAATGGCTATATATATTATATTCGTCCGTTGTTCAAAATGTCTTTGATGGGTGAAATATTGAACATATATAATTAGATACTTTACCTATAAGTTTGTCTCTCACTCATTTGACCCATCTAGTGGTAAGCGGTTACCGTAGCCAAAGGCGTGCATCACGCTTGTAACACAAGACATCACTCGCGCGTGTCGGGCCGGCAGCGAAAATTAGATATTTTTAAAACCTTTATTCGAAAGACCCCATACTGTAGTTTCGGGGAATACATCGGCAGGGAGACAATTCCACATCTAGTATTTTTTTTTAATCATAAATATGGACACCCAACACAGATTACACTTAACAATTCATTTTAAAAAGTTGAAACAGGTATATCAAAGTGCGCCCGTGATTATAGGGATACTTACCCTATAATTAATATGTAATGTATTTAAACAGAGTGTACAAAGAGTAATTTATGTAAGCTTGATATGCTTATGATCGTATTTTATACTTAATACTTTTCTAACCTAGCTAGCTTAGAAAAGTATAAAATATGATCATCTTATGAGCGTAACAATTCTACATATTCAATACTGTATTCTATCAAAATACAAATATCAAATCAAATATGACACGACGTCTATGTTTGGAAAATTGAATGTTAGCTTTATTTGCCAACAATGTTCATATTTATTTTTGGTTACAGAGTATATAGTACAGAGATAGAGCATGACATGGCATAATGTGACATACCTAGTACTTCGTTTTCGTCTCACGCTCTCACACGGAAGATTGTGAATGTGCCGTGGTGAATGCGCGGAGACTTAGCTCAATCCTCGAGATTAGGTGGAGGCTGATTTGACGGTTATTATTTGTAAAAGTCTTAGCAATTTGGTGATAGAATTCCCCTTCACAATTCGAAGTCTGACGCTATGAGTAATATTTCGACGTAAATGAGAAACCGAGTCATAAATTTCAACCTCAAATGGCACCATGTTGACCCATAAAACGAACGTATGGTGTAAACAGGCCATTTACCTGTTTGTCAAACTAATTTGCGTTTCACTTTAAATCGAGATTAGAGATATGCGCCGAATTTAAAAATGTTTACGGTGGGTGTATTGGCCCCTTGACCCCTATTAAAGTAAGGACATGGTGCTCGAAAACACAATACATTATAATGTTTCGTGTTTTCGGAACCCAAATGATAAAGTCCTACATTAATCGTTCAGACAGGGCCTATTCACGCCAATACATTGTTTACATTTCATACCGTACTCTCACTTTCATAGAGCGAACTTAACGTAAAATGAGCCGCCATTTTCTTTTGATTTCTTTCATGTGTCATGCTTTGTGTTGTTAGTTGCGGATCACCTTTGTACGCCATGGCGTGAGCGATGATTTTCTTTTCGCAGATTTCACTTTATGCGGTACGCAATCATAAATTTTCGTATTACAAAATCATGAACATGTTAAAAATCTTTATTAAACTTTATGAAATGAGTAATATTTTGACCTCAAGGCTTATACCGGGAGAGGATGTGATCTACGATGTATCGAGCCCAGAAGCTGCCTATTAAAGGCACTGGCACTCATAAAATGGATCTGACTTCAAAAAATAATGATGAAAAGAGATTACATGCAGCATACATGAGAATGTTGGGATGGGTGAGTAACCCAGGGTGCGTAAGACGTGACAAATGAAGACTGAAATTAGCTAAAGGGACTATGGCCATATTTTAAGACAATTCCTCGATAAAATCCTCGACTCGATCTTTATCGAGGAAGCCTCGAACATGCCTCCAAACCATCCTCGAATTGGTAATAAGTCCTCCATTTTGGTAATTTATTCGTAGCATGTTGGAGGTGGATTCGAGTTGCGGAAATGTCTGAGATATGGAGGCTAAAGGTGAAATGTAGGGATAACATCTCGCCCACTCAAATAAAACTAAAGGTAAGCTTAGTATGGCCAAGCCAAGTAGCATTAAAAATAGACATGGGCATGATAATAAAATATGAATACGGTAGTATGTATTATTATACCATGTTATATGAGCTCTTCTTTGTCCTGCCATACCCAGTTCATCTGGGGTCGGCCCTCCAACGCGGCGCCAAGACACTGAGTACTAGGTTTCGTTTTATATCCTTTTGGACTTTGAACCGCCTCTGTGGTCTAGTGTTTCGCCTTCCGGTGTCAGATCCAGAGATTCGATCCCCAAGCGGAGTACAATTGTGCTTGGTTTGGTTGGTGCTAGGACTTTGTTTAAGCTCGCCTGGCGAGCTACCACCATCTTGACAATTTTTGTCGCCATAACAACAATTCTAAAATTGCTGTGTTCCGCCATTTAGAGGTAACCTGAAACCAAGCGAGATGAAGGGCCAACTTCCCCCGCCCGTCGTACAATAAATAAAAAACAGTCGCTTTACGGTGCTTCACTTCGGGCTTCGCAGGTGGAGTCTATCCGCAGTGTTAAAAGACTGTAATAAGGTACCCTACACCTACCTGGCCTGGCATGCAAGGTATAAAACGGTACCTTATCAGTTCATGTGATAGACCGCATTGTGGTAATTTATGAAGAAATCAAATCCATCAATAGTTTGTGGTTTTTGCGGTTGTCGCAATTGACTTTCAAGAGATCTTATCATAATCTTTGATAAGGAAACCTTTACGAAACATAGAAAAGGAGCTATGAAATGAAATAACATTAGAAAATGTTTCTAGTAGAAAAAAATGTGATAGATCTGTTTTCGTTCAAAAAAAAAAAAAACGTTTCCAAGATTCTTTATTTCATGCAACTTTAATATCCGTTTACATTACAGCTTTATCAACCAACTTTTCTGTGACATTAGGTTCACTTTCATTGCAAGATCCTTGATCATGAAGCGTAATGTGTAGGCCACATTTACGCTCAAGACAAGACGAGTAAGAAAAACTACATTAGTTAGTTAAGTTAATATTACTGGTGGTTCACGAGTCTTGACTTCTGGCGACGTGGCCGTGATGGAAAAACGGATTTGAACTTGGAACCTACGTAGAAGTCATCATAACAAGCACATCACGACTGAGGCATTCCAAACATTTCATAAGTTTAGTTTTATATCCAGGTGATGTTTAGCTTATACCGTGTTTTGCAGTGGTAAGAATGGACCCCTCCAACTCAGCCCATGGGCGCTTATTTCCATACATTTGGTTAGCGGAATAGTAAAGCAACTACTTCCTTTCAATGTCCGCTAACCAAATGTATGGAAATAAGCGCCCTATACGAAAACGAAAATGGTTTTAGTTAGCTGTCAGAAACTCATACTAAGGTCTCAGAAGGGCAGCGGCTTCTGTGTATCATCTACACCTTACCGATCGCTAATCCGTCTGCCAAGCGTGGTGATTACGGCGAAACCCTCCAGCTTTGGCGGAGGCTCTGTCCAGCAGTGGGCATAGTGAAAGTTAAGCTTTACATTCACGGAAGCATAAGCCACCACTGACAACCCGCCTCTAGTCTAGTCACACATAAAGCGACAGAGTTGTATTTCCAGTCACTGCTTCCTGATAGAACCACAGGCAGCGTTCGGAAGAAATTATACGAAACATTACGAAAACCATGTAATCCCGATAACAACCTTATATCGTTACGGAGGTTATGTAATATAACAACATTAATTGGTTCCGTAAGTGGCTCTTGCATAATCATGATAATCAATAGATAGTTGAAATGTGGTTATGTTATTGTTATTTGCTGAACATAATACATATAATATGCGAGGCCACTATGCCGTAACTTATAACTATAACTATCCCGAATAAACCCAACCCAGAGGCAGAGGAAGACCCCCCCTACAACGTGATTTTTATTGTACGACGGGCTTGGCCTTCATCTCACCTGGTTACAAGTATAAGGTATAATACTTAAACTCGCCTATTTTATATGTATTTTAGTTTAAGGTATTATATATTTTAGATTTATGGGTCCTAGAATTAGTAAAATTACCATTCTGTACTATTCTTAAGTTACCAGAATTCAATGTTATTATTATTATTATTATAAGGCCGAAGGTGGAAGCAAACTTCACCCGGAATCCTCTACGAACTGAAGAACTGACTATTTTACCTCGAAATGCCGCCGGAACACAACAATTTAGAATTGCTGTTATGTCGACAAGTTTAGGTAAGATAGGGGTAGCTATCCAGGCGGACTTAGACGACAGACGAACAAAGTCCTATTACCAACTAAACCAAGCACAATATTGTACTTCATTGGGGATCGAACCCGGGACTTCTGGATCTGACACCGATGGGCGATCCGCTAGACCACAGAGGCGGTTAAAACTGACTGACGCATTCATTCATTCATTCATTATCAACGCACAGCCCAAACCAGAGGTCCTAGATGCTTGAAATTTTCATGGTACCGTTCGTTGTGCCGGGATGCACTAAGAAAGCATTTTAAAAATGTAAGTTTTGTAATCAGGTTTTACGTTTGATAAAAATTTGATCGATCAATAAGTAACGCCTAGGGTCGAATGTTACTGGCCTTTGTACTTGTGAAAACATACTGACCTTTTCTGTGAACAGTACATAATTGAACGTCTGGTACACTACACTACCTAATGTGTAATGAAATGAGTCATGCATTTGGAGCGATAAGCGCAGTATTGTGCTTGTGCCTCATTAATTTGCTTGTGAATCATTTGTATAGCCTAAAACATTTATGAGTTGATGGATACCTGTAATGGCTTAGCTGCAGCAATCATATATTCCACAATACTTCCAAATACACAATACTGCATTTATTTAGTTTGAGATTAATATCATTATGTTATTATTCAGGATTGATGCTAGAACGTGAGTGTGGCAAAAACAAGAGGATATAAAATTTTCTCGATCGAAAAAAAAATCAAAGTTGACTCTAATTTGTACCAAAAATTATCGCGAATGATTAGATCCTTGAAACATTGTACTGTAAATAAACACAGTATATAGAACTTATTTTTTTTTTAATCGAGCACGTAACTCCTAACATGACTTTTCGATAACTCTCACGGTTTCAGACTTGCCCTCAGTGGCCCTGGAAAAAAACTTAACCTGTATACTTATGTATTCTGTTTAGGTATTAGTAGGTATATTTTGTTTTATTTTAGTTATTACTCGTATACTTCATGAGTAGATCATTCTTATGTAAGTACTTCACTGTCATACTTTTGTTATATTATTTCTAGTATTGTTAACACCATTTTTACCCCATCTAATTTCTATTATATCCAAAGGTTGTCTGGTAGAGATTGCTTTTTGAGCGACAAGACCACCCATTGTAACTCTTTTTTTTTTTATTGTACGACGGGGAAGAGCTTGGCCTTCATCTAACCTGTTAACAAGTTGATAAAAGGCCGAAGGTGGAGGCGCACTTCACCCGGAATCCTCAACAAACTGAGGAACTGGCTATCTTAAGCCTCTAAAGGCCGGAACACAGCTTTTTTTTAAAGAGATAATAATATAAACCGCCTCTGTGGTCTTGTGGTTCAACTCAACCCACCGATTTCAGATCCAGGGGTCCCCGGATTCGATCCCAGTGAGAGCAATATTATGCTTCGTTTGGTTGGTGGTAGGAGTTTGTTCAAGTCCGCCTGGCTAGCTACCACCATCTTCCTAATTCTGACCGCCATAATAACAATTCTAAAATTGTTGTGTTCCGGCATTTAGAGGTAAGATAGCCAGTTCCTCAGTTTGTTGAGGATTTCGGGTGAAGTGCGCCTCCACCTTCGGCCTTATCTTAACGTGTCACCAGGTGAGATGAAGGCCAAGCATTTCCCCGTCGTACAAAAAAAAAAACACTGTATAATGAATGAAGCAACTAAAACTCGGAAGTCAATCGACCAGCGTTAAAAATTAACATGTATTATTAGCTCTTCTCCGCTCATGCAAAATCCCATTTGTTAATCGGTTTGACTTAAAAGAAGGCCAACCAAACAAACTCGCTTGCTCTATTTAAATTAGATACCTACCTATTGTGCGTTACTTGGCTAAAGTTGGTACACAACTACACCAACATTACTTTATGCTTCCATCATAATCGGTAGCCTAAGTTTGGATATTTTAATAAAATAAAAATACCTAAAATGTTCTAGCTAACCTCGCACAGTCACCGTTGCGCAAAGTTGTCAAAAAAAACTGTTGACAGGATTACCCGTTGGGCTGGTCTGAAGGTGGCCTGAAAATTTCATCAAAATCGGTCCAGCCGAACATACACACATACATATACACATCGGCTTTTATATAATTAAAAGATTTTTTTTTTTTAGGTTTGATGGACTTCACTGAATCATAACTCGAATGCCAACATATGTCTGCGATAGATATTTTTTTGCGTCACATCTTCGCGGTTCCACCTTGTATCCACAGTACCTACACAATGGAATAAGGAACTACGAAATGCTAATATGGCTCGTATATCTCAAAGTTTAACGTCCTCTCGACTTTGACTCATCAAGGCTGAAGCAGGCAAGACATAATGTGCTACTCGAACAAATGAACCGCATACGGTGACATCGCTGTGAATTGTGTTATCTACACCTGTTAACTATGCCTAATTAATTCCATTGTTGAGCTGATAAGGCAATGAACCTAACATTTTTACTAAACGACGGGGAAGCGCTTGGCCTTCATCTCACCTGGTTTCAAGTTATGATAAGGTGGAAGCGCACTTCACTCGGAATTCTGAACAATCTTAGGAACTGGTTATCTTACCTCTAAATGCCGGAACACAACAATTTAGAATTGTTTTGGCGACAAACTTTAGTTACTTTTGAGGTAAGATGGTGGTAGCGCGGACTCAAACCACGATGGGCGAACGACTAGACACAGAGCCGGTTAACCTTTGGTATTAAAGTGGCTAACCGATGGTATTTCACCTGGTAAATGAGATATTCCTATAAACACATTGGCACAGATCTTGACGTAAATACATACTTATGATGCGCTATGATACATTACAAAACCCAAACACTGATCAAAAACCGGCCAAGTGCGGACGTACATCGAGGGTTCCGATCCAAATTTCAAAGCAAAATGTGGCGTTTCTTGTATGATGGCATCCCTTTTTTTTTTAAGCGGGAATAGAAATACTCACTGGAAATTTCAACTGTCAACGTTTTACGGTTAATGAGATACAGCCCGCTGACAGACAGCGGAGGCTTAGTAATAGAGTCCTGTGGGCACCCTTTGGGTAGGTACGGAACCCTAGACAGCATTTGTGTTAAAAAAAATTAAACAAAGTAATTTAAAATTTTAAAGGAAGCATAATTGAGGTCAAGATTTCAAAAAGTGTTCAAACATGCGACTCAGCTCGCAAACACGAACGATGCAATCTGAATATAATTATTAAATGGTCGTGTATTAGACTGACTGACGAGCAACGCACAGCCGCCGTAACCGAAAGATGTCCTATAGACTTGTCATTTTCAGGGTATCTTCCATTCGTAGTGTAGGGGTGCAATAAGAAAGGAAGGTAATGCAGTCTCGGCGTTTCTAATAATTGAATAGAGCTGTGTGGCATAGTGGCTATGGGCCCGTCTTCCAATGCGGAGGTTGTGGGCTTAAATCCAGTCGTGCACCGATGGACTTTTCAGTTTCTCCGAAGTTATTGTGCGCATTTGAAAATATGTACGTGCTCAGGCGGTGAAGGCCACATCGTGAGAAAACTGACATGTCTCTAGGACTAACATTCCGAATGGCATATGTCACTTGCATCGTGTCACGTTTTGAATACTAGCTACTTGCAAACCGTGGGCATGCACCGAACGTAAGCTTGGACGAGCCTCTGAGTACCCCCTTAGTAGGTGATCCTCATGAGATTTTACGTTCTGAGTAGCGATCAGAGATGAATCCTCGAAGAGGAAAAGTCGTCAGTCTGTTCAGCATTGAAATATAGGTACGATGGCTGATTGTGAAGTTTCGCAAGATTACATAAAGCCGGTGCGGACGAAACGAGATAGAACACAGATTTTGTGAACAATGGCCATTTTGTTGACGTTACAATAATCACGTACACATTTATCGCTAAGATTTTCAATGCAACTGACAATACAAAGATCTTTATATTATACCTGTTTGGAAAGTGTTTTTTTTAATGAGGCAGAATACGTTATTACTCTCGTACAATATGCGGACGAAAAAAATATGTATGGAAACCAATTTTTAACGCGCTGAGCGGGCTGAAAAAAATATTTTGGGTCATCAGTATGTAACCATAAGTAATGCCAAAAACCAAAAACTTTTTATCACCAAGTCTACAAAATGATACTGGCCATTTGCTTTTCCTAAACATTTATAAAATAAATAACGAGTAAAAAGTTTTTATAACTATTTTTTTTAATTTGAACATAAATTTAAATTAAAGAATTTGTCTTTTATTTTCTTCGTAGGTATAGTATAAAGAAAGGGATACATAGGTATCCCTCTGAATAAAGTGCTATTCCCAACTCGTGTGTATTAAGGCTCACACTACACCCTCCTAGGTAATCGGTCTCATTCTCCTCTCGGTGAACAATGTAGAGGTAGGTACTATTCGTATTGTGCTGTAACTGTAACTCCTTTGTCTATTCCGATGATGATTGCTAGGATCGTGATGTCATAGTTGTAACAGGCTACGTAATACAGTGATCCCTTTATCGTAAACTATTGTATGTGTTTGTATCTAACGACACTACTATTGTATTGTACAGCTGTGCTGTTCCCACGGTATTCCGATTTGATCAGGCTTCAAGTTACATGGTCAGTGTAATCGTGAAATCGGTGGCGCTTACAAAATGTACCTATTGCTTGAATAAGGGTTTTTCTTGCGCACATGTTACCAGTACCACGTTTCGCGTAGTCGTATGGTCGTCTGAAAAGTTAAACGGCTTTATGATTTATCTTTCCGAGTCGTTGTATACTACACCTGTGCAGCTGCATTGTAATTAGTCTTTTTAGACTTAATTGGAACACATTATTTTAATACGAAAAAACAGGTAGATATCATTATACCCGTTTTCTCGTATTTCGGTTTATCGCGTATTTTACTTTTAGTATCCCGACGCTTCGGCAGAGTTGCACCAGCCATGGTCGAGAACACACTGGAACTTGCCAATTTTACCTTCTAGCGTTTTTAACAGCTACGCAACTTGGTCTGTCAAATACCCGTTTTTTCCTATCAAAATACTGCAGTGAGACAAGTGATCCGAGTTGATCCTTTGATATATTTCTTTTGGCGCATACTATTATCTACCTGGACAGCCAATTCCTTATTTATAAAGAGCGAACAACGTATCTGGTTTGGTTGAGGTGCAATTATAGTTATAGTATCGCTGTGGTGCAGGTTATTATTGAGGTAAACAACACTTCGATTTATAAAAAGTTGGTTTGGGTGATCTTTTTCTATTGACAGCAGTTACGCTCCAATTACAGACGAAGTGAGTTTCAATTTAGTGTGCAAATTCGATAGCGCGATACGAAAAAAAAAGGTTAAGATGCGAGTGAAGTCCAGTTGCGATTCAGCTCGGATTGCCACCCAGGTCTCAATTACCTGACCATATTGACGGCAATCAAGATGGAGACGGCACAATAAAAAGCTGAGCGAAGGAACCCTTTCCGGTTAATAAAGATACAAAAGAAGTTGTTCACCGATCGGTTAAGGTAGAGGCGACCAATGCCATTCACGCCCGTCTGCCGATCGTTTCGTCATATCGCTTGACTGAAGTAAGCAACCTTGTATACTCGGCAATGAACCTCCGATCACAATTGTTTTGCGCAAATGCTTCCAGATCCTACTAGAGTTACACTACACAGCTCGTTAGACCTCAAAATCAAAGTCAAACAACGTGTTTGATATTTTTTGCCATATTAATTATTACTTTTCAGCTTCAGTTATTTGTGTTTATGAAAATTTTACTATCATCACATATTATATATTTATATATATTATATATTTATGTTGATGTCAATCAAAGAATATGACTTACAACATTCACCAGTATTAGTTGTTTCGTAATGTTACTATCATGTTTTATATTGATGGTCAATCAATGAAGCAAGCCTTACAAAATTCACCGTGCACAGTATTTGTAGATGCAAAATT
Source organism: Venusia cambrica (assembly GCA_951394065.1). NCBI lineage: Eukaryota > Metazoa > Arthropoda > Insecta > Lepidoptera > Geometridae > Venusia > Venusia cambrica. The sequence goes on from OX596056.1 coordinate 2,582,994, forward strand.
TCCGTGAAATTTCACTCTATCTGAAGTGATTTTCTTATTATTACGATCACGCACTCGCTTTAGTTTTATACGTATGATGCACTTTAATCATGGCATTAGTTAAGACAATCTGTCATTTATTATTGTTGCACACATATCTTTCGGTGTTTTATTGCGGTATGTGTAAATAATACACACATTTTGATTTTAATCGCTCATCATTGAAACGTTGTTTTGATTGATGATTTTCGTAGCAACTAGTCATTTCTGTTTCGTCTTACTTACTCCATACTCCATTTTAAAAGCGTTTACATAAAGGACGGCGTCTCTCCAAAATCGATTGCAGAAATACATCAAATTGCCACGTACATAAATATCAAAAAGTGCGATTCAAGAGCAAACGTGAATTATCGTCTTATTTCTAAGTTAAGAAGAACCGGTTTTTGAGCTCTTTATGCCATAGACACTTAGGCGTCGTCCAAGTCCTTTCATGATTGACTCTTCTTCACAGCGGGCCTGCAATTTTTCGTAGGTCATCTGGATACCTTTTCAGTCTTACACGCTTTCTTTAGCACACACGACAAGTTCAGTAACTTGTCCATTTTCCTTTTTTTTTCTGATCTTATGTCCATTTTAGAGTTACTTTTACTCTTACATCCTCTACCTTTGTGATCTCTTTCGATGTCGTAACGATTGTCTCTTTTAATAATGATTTCCATGCTTCTCTGACACGAGTTTTTGTGAGTTCCGGTTACACGGCCCTAAAAGTATGGCGCCTATATATTGTTCTGCTTCATGTCATTGTTGCTAAGCTCATCACGAGATTTCGCAACCAGCTCTCTCGATTACACTCGAGTTTCCCATTAGTCATTGTAACCGCTCGGCATCTTTTTTGTTGCTTGTATCAATTTTTTTACTCCTTGAGATCGTGTGTAATTACTATTAATAGATAGCTCAAAACAATTTTAATGAGATGCTCTGATTTAGTATCGAAATATTAAAGTCAATTATTACCTATAGAAGTTTTTTCTGACATACATTTTGTTTTTATCTCTGTATTTTATTTAATTAATTTTATAATATGTACCAAACTATATGGAAGTAATAATTTCGAGATAATGTACTACCGGTTGGTTCTGGGTACTGACTTTATTCAGGTCAATCCAACGATAAACTAGTAGGTACGTAGGTTACTGTGGCCTGAAGTTATTATTATAATTCCAGTTAACATTGGATCTTCTGTAATGTAAGAAGAATTTGCATCATCCAGGTCGCAGCACTTATAAACGTACAATGGAGTTTTTTGTGAATTTAATAAAAAAAGGTTGCTTGATACAATGCAAGATTTAAATGATCTGGTCTTGGTGATATTAAGAAAATTAAAAACCAAGGTTACATCAAAGATACATTTACGAAGGTGTAGATTTGTTTTAAAAAATTTACACAATAATTTATTGACTTTTTATATACATAAATCTCCTGGTGATTTATTTTTTGCTGAACCATCATCATCATCATCTACCAGCGCTTCATCCCATACTAGGTGCGGTAGGCACAACATGTCTTCTCCCGCCCCTCACATCTATCGGAGGTCATCTCATGAGTCAACACAATCCACCCATCTCTTCCTCGGCCTACCCCAACCCCTATATCTATCAACACTCATATTCAACACTCTTTTCATTACATGGCTTTCATCACATATTACATGACCATTTTATCATAATATGAAACCATAATATAAATACCGCCTCTGTGGTCTTGTGGTTCAACCACTGGTGTCAGATCCAGAGGTCCCGGGTTCGATCCCCATGAGGAGTGCAATATTGTGCTTGGTTTGGTTGGTGGTAGGACTTATTTTAAGTCCGCCTGGCCAGCTACCACCATCTTACCTAAGTCTGTTGCAATAACAACAATTCTTAAAAATTGTTGTGTTCTGGCATTTAGAGGTAAGATATCCAGTTCCTCAGTTGGTTGAGGATTCCGGGTGAAGGGCGCTTCCACCTTCGGCTTTATCATAACTTGAAAATGAGGTGAGATGAAGGTCAAGAACCTTCCTATTGTACTGTAAATAAAAACCAAGCGCTTCCCCGTTGCATTATAAAAAACCTGATCTAACACTAACTTTATCAATTAATAAATATGATTTGTCATACTGCATTTCATGTACAGTTACAGAATCATAACGAACTTCTACAAATTCAATAAAAATGTCTTCTTACCGTGCTCGTCAGTCCGTTTTATCTCAGCGTTTTATGTACAGGCAACTAAATATAACTAGACATTTTACACAACGCCATCTAGTCCCAAACTAAACAAAGCTTGTAATACGGGAATAAGATTACGGAAAATATGAATACCTACTAATATTATTTTTACTGAATACATTCACCGGCACACACACATAGAATAAACATGTATTCATCACACAAATGTTTGTCCCGTGTGGATATCGAATCCACAACCTACGGCAGAAGGCAGAGCTCAGTACCAACTGAGCTATTATGCCAACTATCAACAAGGTACATACTAAGTTTGTAATGTAACGGCAGGCAGATTTCAAGCTTACTTCTGATGATCTTGTGATGGTGGACCAGCTGATCCCGCGCAAATGCGCAAAGTTGCCAAGAAAAACTTGTTGATCCGGTCGCTACCAAACTCACAAGATCACCCACTGGGATAATCTGAAGATCAAGATGAGTCCTGAATATGTCATCATAATCGGGGTCCAGCCGTTTTGGAGTTCTTGGAAATACTTACACACACATTTTTATACATACATGGATTTAACTGTCAGACAATTGAACCGATGAGCCATAAACATAGCAAGGATACACACCGGTTGTAGGCGGCCAAACCTCTTCCTACCGATAGACTAATCAATGATTGTTGTAATTCTAATTATTATGATTTCCCCGACAAGTAGTAGCCTATGTTATACCTTCTTCATACCCGTTTCAAGAGGATATTTTATACGAGACACGTAGTACGCTTTAACGTCTTTGAGGCTGCGGAAAAACTACAATTACAATGTAAATATCATACTTGATTATATTATAATGTCATATAATTTGTCGCCATCATCATCATATTGCTATTGCAATGTAGGTATAATGTTGTGTTGATATGCACTATGTTTACTGACTAAACCAAATGTAGTAGATATATTGTTGTATCTACTCGTATTAAACGAGTATATTGACCAATTTTTTTTTTGTGGGGTCGCGGCGTTCGAATCGACCCCTCAAACTTAGCCCATGGATGTACTGAGGAATATTACCAGAAGCAGGGCAGCAGGTTTCCATGTATTATCAACACATTTACTGTAATCACCAATACGCCTGCCAAGTGTGTATGACAAAACGCTTTCCTTAATGTGATGTGTGCCCAAAAAATGTGACGCAGCCCTATCAGCTTGCCGACAGATCATTGCACGCGCAGCCTCGAAAACATTATTTTTAGCCGCAGGAAGGTTCACCTGCCGTTTTCCTCGCCGCGCGACTACATTATACATGATGCGTTTGTTTGTCTGGAACACACTGAATATTCAACCGATAGGTTCCGCATTTGACTGTATGAGGGTAATTATCTGCACCTTTGTTCACCTTTGTATGAGGTGGTGAGCTGGCGAGCGCATTCAATTATATAGTATTAACCAAGTTCTTGACGACTTAAGTGTACTTGACAAGCGTTTTGGGTATTTTACCAAATTTTTATATCTAAAATGAACAATTCCGATAATCTTAATTAACATGTCAAACACTTCGTGATCAAAATTATTTTTCACCTGTCTAACCTTTTTTTCTTTTCGTAATAAGATAGGTATATAACATTACAAAATGGCAAGTAATTTTGTCATTTTTAATGTCAAATATATTACAAAAACACGAATTTATGGTATTATTTTAAAATATGTTGGTCAGCAAGAAAAATCTGCTTAATTTGACGGCACGATATTATTATCATAATGTCACGTATTGATTTTGTACGGTCTGATAACACAAAGTCAGTATTGAATAGGTTGTTAGATATTTTTTTGCACCGAGCACTTTGCTTTTTGTTTCAAATTATCGGGTCGTAACATTATTGTATAATTCACTTGTTTGCTGACAAAATACATTTTGGAGCTGAGCATTAGGTATAATCATCACGTACAGACCTTTACAATACCTTTTTTTTATGAAACGACGGGGAAGCCACGGTGGCGGTTACCTCTTTAATTATCTGACCGTTCAAATGAAAGTTTACCGATTTTATTAGTATGTTCACGATGCTATCGACGAATATGTAGAATCTACACATGCGTTTTCCTCGGAGCAAAGTCGAGCTCTTTGGTAGGCTTGAGACACCTTTACGCGTCCTTGGGACTACATTCAACCGCCGACCTTTCGACGATGTTCAATCCCTGGGATCATTGTCCATGTTTTTATACGTAGCTAATTTGGTTAGCGAGTCTCGCAAACTATTGACGTATTGGTTACGTTATCTCTCGGCTATGATACTATTGTAAATGAATGCGGGCATAATCATTTCGCGCATGTGAAGTCTAAGGCCGTTTTTTGTATCACGTGGGTGGCGCAGGTCATGGTTTTTATAGCCCTGAGTCATGTCATACGAACCGATCAAATATATCGGGTAAAGTCAAGGCGCTTACTTACTGCAACCTAAACAAACTGCTTCTGAGCCATGCAAAACATTATTTTCTAGTTAATTAGGATTCCGTTCTGTAGGGTGCCAACGTGACCTTATTAATAAGCCTGATGGACGGACAGCGCGTCCATCCGTCTGTCTGTCTATCAGCGGATCTCATAAGCCGTAATAGTTAGACAGTTGAAATTTACGAGTGAAATGTAACAAATTGTAAAAAAAATGATGACGAAGAAGGCCACTAAAACTTGATTTTTCCCCGTGAAATGCGAGACGAAACCCTCGGTGTAAGCAAATCCGCACTTGGCGGGTTTTATTTTATTTATCTAGTCTATAAGTGAAAATGTTTGTCACAGGTCCACGAGGAAGACGTGATTGGCTTCGGCATATCCAGTAATGGGAAGTACATGATGAGCTGTTCTAATAAGACTGATATGGTAATATGGGACCTGAAGGGCCAACAGCTGACCCGGCTGGACACTTACCTAATGAGCACGCATTCCGCCAAGATATCCCCTTGCGGGAGATTCGTCGTTGCTTCCGGATTCTCACCAGACATAAAGGTCATGGAAGTCGTATTCAACAAGAACGGAGACTTTAAGCATGTTTCGAAGGCGTTCGATCTCACGGGGCATTCCTCGGGAATCTACGACGTGGCATTCGACGTAGACACGTCACACATCGCGACGATATCTAAAGATGGCACGTGGAAGCTTTATCACACAAAGAGTAAGTGCTAATATTCATGTATTTACATTTACATTGCGTATTATCGTGTGCACCTTCTTCCTTATCCTTGAGGCTTGAGGAACGGAACTATTATATTTTATGATGTACTGTGGAGTTCTTTGTCTATGTCTTTTATGTTTATAGTCTGTTATTTTACGTAAAACTGTTATAGCCTCGTATATCATGTAACTATACTGATTCTTACTTCTTGTGGAAATCAATTCATTTTGAGTTCTATAGTTTTGATTAAACAAGTCAATAAATGTCTTCCTGCCCTCGTCAAAATAGTAGGTATGCACTCTTCTCACACTTTTATCCTCTCCTAAGGTACCTTTTATACCACAGACTGTTGCAATACATTTGATTCCTCCATCCTCTTGTATCAGACTAATATCAGACGCTCTCCACTCACAAACATTTCTTCTTTAAACAATCTATCCATCTCTTTCTCGGACAAGTCGAATACTATGTCTTCCTGCTCTCGTCAATCAGTTCTCACACGTTTATCCTGTCTTAAGGTACCTGTTAAACCAAACTAGATCCTCCATCCTCCTCTATCAGACCATCCACTCACAAACTTCTTCTTCTTTAAGATAATTCATCAATCTCTTCTCTGTCTTCTTCTACTCCTGTTAGTTCAATAAATCGATTTTTGCAAGCAGGAAGGATACTATCAAAACATTAACGAAGTACCCTTATGTCGGTCAACAATGTACTTCCTTTTGTATGTACTGATACTGATAGGTCTCGCCAGATGTTCTATTCGGTGTCCTATTACGATATGAATTGCGCACAGTAGATACCGTCATCATGAGACTTGACCCGTGTTCGTATTCATTATGTATGCTACATCTATTATAGTTCGTAAACATTCCATGTAGCACTAGCAGTGCAGTTCCTGTTCATTCTACATGGGTTTGAGAATTGGGGGAAGCGCTTGGTCAGCATCTCACCTGGTGTCAAGTTTTGATACGGCCGAAGGTAGAGGTCCGCACTTCACGGAGTCTCAATATAATTTTACTAATTTACCTCTGAATGTCGGAACATTTGGTAAGATGGTAGTAGCAACCATAACGAACACAAATGTATGCCCCTCTAGGCATTGAACCCGGGAACTCTGGTGGGCGAACCACTAGACCGCGATTGAAACATCTGGTATCCTGCAGAGTAGAGAAATACCTCCTTTTCCTCATATCCGCGTGCCTAGCGTGAAGAATATTTTCAAAACAGTTTTGAGGGCAGCTTTACTTAAAACTGTTGAGCGGTCGAAAATAGTGGATGTTGATGATGGTGAAGTAAAGCAAATCTTCTCACGGTGCCACCGTCTTTATGTTCATAAATGACTAACCTAATGTAGCAACCCTAGATGTACGGAGTGTTGCTATTATTTATTCAGTGCAAAAGTGCAATCCAAATGCTGCCACCGCCTTTATTTGTTTTCACTGGGTAATGAGCTTATAATTTAATTTATCAGACCATCGTACGATTGCTCTTGAGAGTTCTTTCGCTTCTTGTGACGTAAAATCGGCAGAGCGTATCTGTAACCTCGTGGAAGCGTAACGGTAGCGCGACTCAGGTTTCTGGTTACCTAAACCTAATCAGGCGCGAGAATACACTATAGCCGAATTAAATGAACAACCACTCTTCCAGGATTTGTGATATACAGCCGAAAATGCTGCTATTTTTAGTCGAAAGCAATGAGAGCAGTAAGGGTTTTCTTAGAACACACACACACACACACCAACAGTCCATTAGTCTCCACTGCTGGACAGAGCCTCCTCCAAAGGTTGACGGTTATTGCACTAATCAACATCAATCTGTATGAAATTTCGGCATGGATTAGTGTACGGGGACATAGATACTTTTCATTGGGGTAGGTACCACGCAGGCGAGACTACTAACAAAAGTTATAAATATAACCACTCTCAAGTCCCAGGAAATTGTTGTGCAATCATTTGAAAGATTGTAGAAGTTAGATCGTGCGTATACTTATGTACAGCCTATTAATTCTCTAGATTGTTGTGATTGGCATAACGGTTCAGTTCTGTTCTGACGCATGCTTTATTACATGTTCGTATCTCATTTGGGAATCGAATGCTTTTACGTCTTAACCGAGCCTATTTTTAGAAGACTGATAACTATTTAACAAACAGTTTGATACGAAATGCTCTTCTCAAATTTGAGAGCAAAGGTTTATTGCGAATTTTCTGTATATCATTGCTTTTACGCTGATGTACTTATGTTTTATTCACAAGAGGTTGTTTAATTGGGGATAAAAATGTATCATTGTATCTCAAACATTTGGGAAGCCTTTTCGGATCGAATTTGGAAACTTCTGAAGGAGATTTGCGTGTATTTTTTTCGATACCTATATCTCTTCTCTGAGTACCTATGTATTTACATGAGAGGGAATTTAGGGATTCTCCTAGTGGTCTACCCCGAACAACGAAATCGTTTAAGTTTAGTCAACGGGTACGGCTGAATGGTCCTATCGCTGGTGGTAGGACTCAAGCAGTTTTGTCTAAAAGAGTTCCCTCGGTGCCTTGCCTTTAGTAGCGCCCCGGAGTACCGCTGATTTTGCTCTCCAGTACAAACGTAGTTCCTTTTTAATTTCGAAGTGGTAAGTCCGATTCACATTAAATTTTGCATGTATAATCGGAAAGAGATTATCTGTGTCTATGGTGCTACTTTTTCTTAAAACGCAATATTAATGAAAATATATGGAAAAGAGTTTTTGTATTTTGGTTTGTATTAGTTTTTTAGAAAAAGTAACGCACCACAGACACAGATTCGATTATACCTGCAAAAAAACTGTTGAATAGGACTTGCTATTTCTTTTTTTGGAAAGTGAGACTACTGGGCCTTCAGAATAGGCAGCTTCTGGGAAATCTCGCTCCATCGCATACTTCATCCGCCCAGGTAATGCCCAGGCGAACCTTGAGGTCAAGAGCTTACCCGTGTCATGTAAAAAAAAGTGCTAAAATTCCCAACTTAGCTTTTGGCTTGTTTTCCACTAACTCGGAATAAATAAATAAATCATGTTTTGCGCAGTAAAACGCAGGCCCCATAGCCTTGTCGTTTATTTTGTTATTTAAGAATCCTAAGTTGGAGAATCGATGCGCATGTGACGTAAGATTTCTGCGGACTCGCTCTTAAAATACCTACAGTTGGAAAACAAATACCAAGAGTAATTTAATGGTGCTACAGGATTTACGTCACTAGAGGTCTCAACCCAGAGAATGAAGGTTGCGTCATTAAATGATACACTTGTACATATCTATTCTCATCTTAAGTTGGATTAAGGAAAAATGTAGGTAATGGAAAAACCTTGTCGCGGTAATATCCAAATGTTTATAGCTATCTCAATTATAGCGTACTCAAGTCTCAATATGTATTAAAAACCCTGTAAACGTCATTTGAACTAATATAATTTGCACCTGTGCTTAACGTAATCTTTTTTTTTAATAATATGTTAGCTCTTGATTTCGAAGCTAGCCTTTGCAAGGATAAGGTTTATGATGGAGCGAGCCTTTCCAGAAAATGTCTGTCGACTCGGTTTTTTAAGATGTCAAGGTCGTAAATAACATAAATGTACAAGAAGCTACATTGTCCTAATAAATATATTAACAACTACACATCACACAATAGTCTATTAGTGTCTAGTGGACAGAGCCTCCTCCAAAGCTGGAGGGTGACACCGTAATCACCACGCTTGGCAGGCTTGTTGATCGCAGTTAAGGTGCATATAATACACGGAAAGATGCCGCTGCCCTTCTAATGGTGAGATCCCTTAGTCGACTTTTACGATGTCCATGGGCTGAGTTGGAGGGGTCGATTCTTTACCCGCAACCGCTACGGCAATATATGGCTATATGGATTTTTATCAGCTGAGCGTCTGAAATTACTATTAAATACCGGTGACAGCGAAATAACGTCATGAAACTTCTGGGCATGTACTCTAAAGTACCTGTAGTATAAATGTAAAACATACACGCTACCTCACGGCGATGGCTGAGGCTATCGAGCTATGCTTTGGCAATATACTCTTCATAAGTCTCCTTGGTCCTGTCCCGGTCCTGTGTTCCACCGAGTCTAGTGCGGTAAGTTGGTATTCGGCTGAACCATCCCAAAGTTAGCAGCAATACTCCATACCTAATCTACAGAAAGCTTTTTTGACAGAACAAGCTAGCAGCCCATATCTTGCCTTTAACAAAGCCTTACGCGCCTGTCAAATGAGGCATAAAGGTGCGGAACCGGAACACAGCAATGCTGCTTGGCGACCGATATAAGAATGGTGGAAGTACTTCCCCAGACGAGCCCTTTCATAAGGAGCTCTACTACTCTTAAGCTTGTAGCTTAGTCGTTCAATGAAATAGGATGTTTCGATGATCATATTATTACTTTACCTAGCTTGTTGCACTATCCGCGTCGTGCTATTAAATATGTATAATGCATATAATTACGAGTAAATCAACAGATATGTCAATATGTTTCCCAGATTAAAAGATTAATTGGCTATGAGAATTATTTTGCAATCATTTGCCGTGGGCATGTCAATATGGCGGCACCATAGGTTGTTTGATTGATATTTCTATGACTGTTTTTATTTATCTTTCTTAGATGTAAATTATCTCCCAGTTTATGAAGCGCAGAGCCATCCAGTAGCCGTAGATAATATATTACTTACGTAATCATCATTCTCCTGCCCTTACCCATCCTCTCCCTGCAACAACCTTTCATATCTCTTTTACACAATCCTTTCATATCTCTTTCACACAATCCATCCATCTCTTGTTCCGCTTTCGCTTGCTAGCATGTCCAACCACACTTATATTCATAACCTTTTTGGTCAAATGGCTATCATCCTTCATTACATGCCCACACCATGCTTAACTAATCGCCTTTTCAACAACTGGCGCCACTTTCAAACTCCCCCTGATATACTCTTTTATGTGTGCGTCGACAAAACGTGCTTGGTTAGTGGCTCACATTGGCGTACATGACAATTGCAGTGTTATATTAACCAAAATATAACTTGTTGAACAATGAAAGATGCAATTACATTATTCAAACAAATATTCAATCTAGAGGTATATAACACAATGAGCATTCATTATCGCATTTCCGAACCGCTGATCAAGCGGCAATGCTTATTCGATATTATTCTAATTACTGTTATTTATAGGTGTATGACATCACTGTTATAATAATAACTACTTTAATTTATATGTAAAATACCTATTTTACATTACATTACATTTGGGGAGCCGGTGCCCTCCGGGTTTTCAAAAATATTGCGGGGCTTTTGATTGAGGCGACACGTGACCCAAGGGCTGGCTCTTATTTAGGCCAGCGTGGCAATGCAGCCAGTGTCTTGGGCACGCTTCCGTCTGGTACTGGTCTGGAACAGTTGAGTTACCTATAGGCCGTTTGGAACTGTCCTTAGGTAATCTGACTGATTCCTTTGTACATAGTTAGTTTAATTGTACTTTTTATTGAATATATGTTTTTACATTACTGTTAGGAGTGAAACTTGCTGTGTTCATGAAACATTCTTGGACTCTTAAAGACATGCTTGTAATGGTGTGTTCAAAATTTGTGAGTTTAAAAAATGTCCAGTGCCAAATATGTCTTAATCAAATGGCTATCGACCCTTTCATATGGCTGCACTGAACAGATCCTCTGAGCACGTATACATACAGAATTAAATTAAATTCAATTATTTATTCATACTGTAGGATCACCAGGGAACACTTAGTCACGTCATTTTGTTTATATTACACTAAAATATACACAAAACTATTCGAAAATAATTATTTTTTTAGCCGTAGCTTACGTTCTCCATATTATACCACAACACAAGTTACAAGTCAATCGCATGAGCTGACTATCTCTTTTTTTATAAGACATGGTGACGGAACAGCCTTACTGCGTAGGTCATATCCACAAAGAACATGACCTACGCTGCACAGATTTGCGCGCGTCTACTTGAGGCATAAAGCTGTAAACCATGCCGATACACAGCAATGCTGCTTATGGCGCGTGGCGAAATAGTTATGGTGGTAGTTTATTCCCAATTCCGACCCCTTTCAAAAGGGGTTCATTACTACTCATACTGATACTGCAGTCCGTGCAGTGAAGTTCACTGAACTAAAAATTCCTCCAACCCGGTATAGCGTTGAACAACTGTGATTAGTACTTTTTCTGGTCCGTGAACCATAAAAGTGTTACGTGCGGAATAACGCGCCGAATCAATTATCGACATTAGCGAGTGCGGTACGTAGGCAGGTTTGGGTGTAATTTGCTTGAAATACGCGATATTGTTGTTCCCTGCGTGGGAAAGCCGTTGCGAAGGCTGTGTTGCCCTCCCACGCAATCTGCCCCCGCGTTGAACGCTTTGGTATTCTGGGGGAATTTCAGCGGAGCGGATATTGTTCTCATTTCTTACACATGTTATAAGTATAAGGAATTCAATAATAAGATATAAGGGACCATATTATTTGTCTTCTAGAATCTAATTGATCTGTTGTAAACGTGCACATGATTTATCCCCTTTTTTGTTATTGATTTTTAAGTATAAAGTGAGGCTAAGGTCTAGAAACCCGCCCTCAACTCTGTGTGTGTATCCCTTGGGAAATTTTCAGATATATTTTGGTTAGTTAGGTAAAGGTATATAAATAAATGATAAATATTACAGGACATTAATTTCACACAGCGCCATCTAGCCCCAAACTAAGCATGGCTTGCAATATGGGAACTAGATTACGGATAGAATATACTTAAATACTTTGTAGATACATACTTATCATCAACAATAAATATATGATAATACGAATCCTATGGCGGAATCTTCTGCCGTGGCAGTCGTGGCCTAAGAAACTACCCCTCCATCTTAGCCCGTGGATGTCGTAAAAGCCAACTAAGGGATCTCACCAGAAGAACGATAGCAGCTTCCTTCTGTGTATTATTATCTTCACCTTTACTATGATCACCAATCCGCGTGGTGATTATGGCAAAACCCTCCAGCTTTGGAGGAAGCTCTGTCCAGCAGTGTACTCTAATAAAAGGGGGTTGATGTGTGTGGCGGAGTAGGTACGTTTCGTCCGATAGTAGGCTGCTAGGTTTTATTTACTTAAAGTGGGTTATTGATAAAAACAGTCTCGCTTTACCCATTATCACTTATTTGCGTAGCTAGATGATTTGATTTATTTTGTTTCTCAGAAAGAGGATCAATCATTAAAAACGTTGTCCCTTTTTGTGTTTGTTATTGTATATAACATTGTGTGATAAATATTGATGTTTATTCTGTGTTTGTTTGTTTGATAAGTATGTATTAAAACAAATACAAAGTATATACGTATATCCGTAATCTAGTTCTCATTACAAGCTTTGCTTAGTTTGGGACTAGCTGGCACTGTGTGAAGTTTTAATGACATATAATGTTTATTATTTATTAATATACCTTTAACTAGCTAATTGATTCAGGCGTTATTTTGCGGAGATCCATATTTCAAAATAAAATCTGAAAACAGTAAAAATATTTAGTGAAAAATACCTTTAACTATTCCAAATGTTTCTGAAAATTTCCCAAGGGATCGTACACACACAGAGTGAAGGGTGGGTTTTCTAGACCACAGCCTTTACCTTAGCTTATTACTTAAATGTATTATTCATAACAGACTACCTATACCCCCCACGGTTTTTAGTCAAATATTTACTAAGTTGCTCCCCACGGTATATCCTTGGCAGATAATAACAATAAATTAATATTTCAGAATATTAATTTCTTTGAGATCCGTTCAGCTGCTTCCGTTTTCAAGCTGTCTTGTGTTATGTTAGAACTTACTTGTGGATTTACTTTTGAAACTATCATGGTTATGAACACACTAAAATTAACGGGATATTTATCATGATTTGTTGTTTTTTGAGTTATCCGATATTTAGACGTTGCATGCGGATACTATCGGATATATACGTCGAAAACGAAGAGCTCAAAAAACAACAGATCATGGTAAATTTCCTTTAATTTTAGTCAGTAGTAGTTCTCTATCATTGGATTTTCTAACCCCTTTCTGGTGTACATCTTTTTTTTTTTATACTACTAGGAGACGGGACAAGCAAGAAGCGCACCTGATGTTAAGTGTACTCTTGCCTATGACAAAGCCTTACTGCATAGGTCACATCCACAAAGAACATAGCCTACACGGCACTGCATTGCGCCCGTCAACTTGAGGCATAAAGGTGTTAAGCCTCACGTACCCGTAATTTCACCGGCAACCATACCCTTCAAACCGAAACACAGCAATGCTGCTTGGCGGCTGAAATAAGTATGGTCGTAGTCATTCTCCGGACGAGCCCTTTCACTCGGGGCTTCTACTACTCTCATCTTCTATCCCTCACTAGATGGGGTCGGAACATCATGTCACCTTCCTCCACTCTCTATCAGTCGTCACCTCATCACTCCCTCCTTGCCCATATCATTTCCAAACAACCCATCCATCTCTTCTTCGACCTCTACCATCCACGCTTAATACAACACCTTAATACACACAGACCATTAATATTCTGGCCAAGACATTATGTTATCAACGGAATATATCCTAAGTCCTGGTTTCCAGCGTTCTCTCGTTCTAGGGCTTGTATACGAGCTAAACTACCGACCATGAGGACGGCAGGCGTCGTCAAAGTCTCTTAGAGGGGGAAAAGACGTCGCGGTCTGCATGTCTGTAGGGCGCGACTTTTCGTCTTTCCCCCTTTAAGGTTTGACCTCTAATAGCTACTCTAGAATCAAAGTTGAGAATGACCACTTGTCCACATATCTCTGTAATTTATATATTTCTTCCCGCCTTCCTCAGAAGAATAGTAAGGTTTTTTAAGTGTATATAATGTTTTTTGCATTTTAACGCTCTGTAGCCTAAACTGCTTTTTTTATTGTACGACGGGGAAGCCCTTGGCCTTCATCTCACCTGGTTACAAGTTACGATAAGGCCGATAATGTGGAGGCGCACTTCACCCGGAATCCTCTGAGGATCTAAATATATCTGGCCTCTAAATGCCGGAACACAACATTTTTTTAGAATTGTTATTTTGGCGACAGCATTAGGTAGGATGGCGGTAGCTAGCCAAGCGGACTTAAACAAAGTCCTACCACCAACCAAACCACGCACAATATTGTACTCCCCCTGGGGATCAAAGCCTGGAACTGTTTTTTTTTTTTTTATGTTTTACTTAGACCACCAGATTTTCAAGTTGTTGCATGTCATTGTTTCAGTAAACTACCTGCAGGGCGAGTCCCCCCACGTGCTGGAGTGCGGCAAGTACTCGCAGACCGCGCACGCGCCGCGGATCGCGCTGTCGCCCGACGCGGAGGTGTTGGCCGTCTCCGTGCTTGGCTCTGTGGAGGTCTACGACACGTACACGGGACAGCTGTATGACACCGTTGAACACGTCTGTGCAGGTCTGTTCATTTTATTATACGTGTGTGTGTGAGCGGCGCCCGCCCTACCCGGCGAGGGGACGTTGCGGCAGACCTAAGCGCAGACTGGAGGAATGGGGGAGGCCCAGCAGTCAAATATAATTATATACTATGTAATACCCGACTAAGAGATCTCACCAGATTTGTTCCGGCATTTAGAGGTAAGATAGCCAGTGGCTCAGACTGTTGGGGATTCCGGGTGAAGTGCATTTCCGCGCTTCCCCGTCGCATAAAATAAAAGGGCAACAGCTTCCTTCTGTGTCTTATCGACACTTACTGCAATCACCAATCAGCATATAAGTGTGGTGATTACACAGAAACTCTCCAGGTTGGAGGAGCCCTTGAAAATAAATGTTTTGGTTGGGGGGATAAGGATATGGTTAAGGAGGGATAAGGATACCAATGTCTCGGAAGAATGGTGCATGTGACGCTTGCAGCTATAGCAGTCCGACGTTGCGTACCGATTGTGGGTTCGATTCCCACCCAGGACAAACATTTGTGTGATTAATACTGATAATTGTTCTGTATTTGGGTGTTATAATGTATGATATATATATAAGTATTAACAAAAAAAATAATTAAGGTAAGTATTACATCCGTAATATAGTATCCCATATTCACGCTTTGCTTGGTTTGAGACTCGATAGCGCTGTGTAAAATTATTGTCCTGTAATGACCTCAATTCACACTTAAGCTAAGACCTAAATTAAACTGGACCAAAACACGTCATGGCGTAAAGGCACCTAATTATTGCGAAAAAGCTAGCTAGCGTCAAGATTGGTATTGCCCATAAGCCGGTCACTTGCCGTCATCTTTTTGTCAGACTTTTCATAGAGAATCACCAGAAATTGACCGGTAATTTTCCGTACATTATTGTGTTACAATAGAAGTCGGTCCAGCAACAAGCGAACCCGTATAAAAGCGAAGTTTAAGCTTTAGGGGAATTGCTTACGTGGGCGAAGCTGAAGTGTGGCAACATTGTTCGAAATATCCTGCTTCTACATATAGCGATTGATTCGATCTACTTCCCTTGAAATTCGATTTATAGAGGCTTCGGTTTGGTAAACTATACTGGGAAATTTAATATCTGGCAAACAATTAGTCAACGGTCGCTATACCAGTATTTTATAGATACAATAACATATCTGACTAAAACTTCTAAGAAAATAAAGAAGAAATCAATGTCAGGTGTTGGGATTTCAAATCCCATCTTTGAAATCCCAAAATTAGTTAAAGGTGTTGGGGATTTCCTAATTTTTGATTTCATCATTTTCTTAGAAGTTATAATGAATAATGAGGTATGACTGGGGGATGTAGTCTATATCTATATTATTGCAATGATCTGCTATAGAAGGGAAAAAAACATCTTAACTTCTGACTAAATAAAAATAATAGGTACTTGTTTATTTTTCAGAATCTTGAGAATATAGGAAAATGCTTTTACATACACCAACATCATATTTAAGGTAGGTACCTAAATAATGAGCTGATTCATTTCTTATTGCTCCTTTAGAAAGATCTGTTGTATATAAAATCCAATTCGTCACAGTCTGCTCGCGCCTCAGACAAAGTCCGTTCGTCTCACCTTCTGTTTAACAGAGTACAAAGATCGAAGCGGATCTACTGTCAAAACAAACATACCTCTTAAGTCTTTTATGTTTTTTTTTCCGTTTCGCGAGATACCACATCCCAAATCTTCAAACCATCCGGAGGAAATTTCGCATTTATGCGAATAATTTAGAGGACAGCAACAAAATACGTCACAAGCTTCACAGCTCAGTAGGTAGTGGCTCTGCCTTCTACGATGTAGGTTGCGGGTGCGATTCCCACGTGGGACAAACATTTGTGTGACGAATGTTTGTTCTGTGATACGTGTTGTATTGTATGATAAGTATGTATGTACAACAATGAGTATAAATAAGTATTTCATCCGTTATGCACTTCCCATATCACAAGCTTTGTTTAGTTTGGGACTAGATTATCGAGCGCTATGTGAAATGAATGTCCTGTAATGTTTATTTAGCAGTAAAAATAACTGTATTCGCTATTTCCATCTCTATACCCGATTCAGATGACCTGTATAGCTATTCTCAAACATTCGGAAAGCCTTATCGAATCGCATTCGGAAACATCCAATGGAGATTCCGAGCGCTTAAAAACCCAAAATAAAAAAATATGACAAAAATATTTCAAATTCTAAATTTGAAACTTCCACAGAAGAATGATGGAATGTTTTGAAAATAGCGTTGAAATCTATCGGATTCTAAGTCGAATGCGACAAAAAGTTATGTTTCCGATTCGAATACTTTCCGTGTATTTGAGAATCGCTTCACAGCAGTCACACGTGGTGAAAGTTGTCGCCAGTAAATATCGACAATCGACTGACTAATGGGGTAAAAAGAAAATGGTCTGTCATATTATTTATTGCTCGATTTATCATCATTAGCCCGACGTTTCTATCCAATACAACTGTAATGGGCTGATATGTCTTAACTGACCAACTATGAAGCTAGCTTTAAGCTTGTCTTGGTAACCAATATAAACAGGCAGCCTTTGCCCGTGACAGAGAAAAAATACAATTTTTGACATGACATGAATGGGAATTTTTGTGGCGCTGATTCATGGGAAAATAAAGTAGTGTGTATCTTGCGAAATAGAACGAGGCAATTATATGGCGATGGCTTCCGTCCCATTCCCATCCCGCGGGAATTGATGACCCTTTACAAGATACTGTCCCAAATCTGGGATGGGATCTGGGGGATCAAAGTCTTGTCTCCTTCCCGGTCTAGTTTAGAGCAACAGATGTGCAAGTTTCAGCTCAATCTGTTTAGTAGTTTTTACGCGAAGAAGGAACAAACTTCCAAATATCCAAACACAAACGCTTTTATACAGGACAGGACATTAATATTATAAAGTGCCAGCTAGTCGCAAACTAAGTAAAGCTTGTAATATGGGAACTAGATTACGGATATAACACTTACATACTTTTTTTATTGTAAATACCATATATTGACAAGCCTCATAGCTCATATATTTACAAGCCTCATAGCTCAAATGCTAGTAACTCTGCCTTCTGCGCTCAGGCTGTGGGTTCGATTCCCACACAGGACAAACATTTGTGTGTTGAATATAGAGGTTTGCACCATAACTTGTAAAACCAGATGAGATGAAGGCCAAGCGCTTCACCGTCGTACAATAAAAAAATCCACTGCAACCTAATCATTGATCACCTCACCATTCTTAACATCCCATTTCACCAACATGTTATGAAGGCTTTGCTGCGATATGAATCGTGTACGACCACGCATTCACCATATTAACAAGCCTGATAGCTCAGTTGGTAGTAACTTTGCCTTCCGCGCTGTAGGTTGTGGGTTCGAGTCCCACCCAGAACAAACATTTTTGTGATGAACACAGATGTTTGTTCTGAGTTTGGGTGTTGTATCCTATAGTACGTATGTAATTACAAAAGTATTTACGTATTCTATCCGTAATCTAGTTCCCATATTACAAGTTATGCTTTGTTTGGGGTAGATGGCACTGTGTAAAATGAATATCCTGTAATATTTGTTATTCAAGTATAAGAAGGCTCCGGAGCACCGTTGATCCATTCAAACGTAGTTTGTTGATCATCAACACATGGCAAGTCCGAATTAAACAAATGTTTTGCCGGTATAACCGGATATGTATAATCTAGATTATACTAATAAATCTAGGATAAATATCTAGGTTTGGAGCGCTCTCATACATACAATTCTAACGCACTTATGCATATATTTTGATTTGAACAAAATATATGCAAAAGTGCGTTAGAATTGTAAAATTATTATTAATTATCTACAATTGTGTTTTTAGAAAAAGTAAAGCACTGCAAACCTAGAAAATCTCTCTCCGATTAGGTATATCTTAAAAATCCGTTGAATCGGACATGGCGTGTTGAAATGATTTACGAACTACTTTTGTGTGGTACTACTGGGTTCTTAAGATAACATTTGTGTATAGCAAACACTATTAACATATTTTGTCATAGCTCATTATTCATAGCAACGTGCTAAGTTTGTGTCACGTCCATTATCATCTTACGAAGCTTTTCATGTGTGACAGCGAGTGATGTTTTATTTCAAGTCTACTTAGTGAACCTTGGCCTAATGAGGCTTACCTTACAATACACGTGCATTATTCTCGACCTTATGTTTCGGAGGCTTAGTGTCAAGTTGTTGCAGGAAAAATCAGCAATAAAAGATTATATAATTTCATGAGTGGACGGTAATTCTACACCCGACGGATGTGTGATTCTGACAAATTAGTCATTCATTATGCGGAGAATCATTCTGCCCCAGTTTTCTGTACGTGTGCTACTTGAAAATTGAATGGCCTACTTTTTAAAAGGTAGGTTAATACATTGTAGGCGATGTCTACAATATTTGCATGTATTGAATGTTTTCCTTTTATTTGACGATTCACAATACTTACTCATCGACCACAAACCCACACAAGGCAATCACATTACGCGGTGCCTAATGTCAACTTAGTATGCGCTCAACCTGTTCCATGGCCTAAATATAATAAGTACAAAAGGAGTATAGGAACGCCCGTACCTTGTAAATGTAATTTTTCTTCTTGTTCATCTCAACTTGTAACCAGGTGAGATGAAGGCCAAGCGCTTGTTGTACAATAAATTAAGAAAAAAAAATGTCCCATTGTGCCGAACACATCGTCGTCTCTACCTTTATCATTAATACCTACTGGTAACTCCTTAAAAACTAAAACTCCTAAAAACGTAAAACTCTTTGCCCTCGTCTGTTATTCTGCACGAGTACATCTTCAAGTCCAGGGTGAATAGTTTCCTTTAGACAAGCGTGCTACATGTTAGGCCACATCTTTACTTAATTTACAATTAAGCTGGTGGTCAAACGCTTGAATATCACCAATGAAACAATAAAAATACGCGTTACTGGCGCCTGGCGCCTTTTTTCTCTGCCTGGCTCTATCAGCATACGATAGCGTGTTTTATTTTCATCGGAGTCACGGTGTCAAACGAGCCATAAAAACATCTAAGTATTTATTTATTGACACCATAACCGATACGCAATACATTTGAATACCGCCATAACCTTGACGCTAGACCTATGGATGATCTTTTCGATAAGGTTTTCCTTAGCACATACGCAAAGATCTGCCGTGTCGATTGCTGAGACAAATAGTAATCGATATGATCTTTAAATGGACTTGAAAATAGATGGTATTGGCCTATTAGATATATTACAAAGCAACTTATCTGAAAACACGTATCGTTCGCGATGTTGAGAACGTATTTATTCGATATTGATTTGCAATATCGATTTGGTGCATGCAGTTAGAAAACGTATGACGGTCATGTAAGGATTATAGCTCTCTCCATAGCCCGCTTTCTGATTTTGAGTTAGTGTTTGTAGCACTCGTTGAATATAAGTTCTTTTAAATCTAGAATTCGGTTTCGTTTTGCAGACTTTCATTATTGTTATCTTACACCATAGACTAGAAGAGTTACTGTAGTATACTTTGCAAGGATATGCATTGAATAGAAAAAACAATACCCAAATAAAAAATGCTAATAAAACAAAAATCTAGAGAGAAGAAATTGATATCTATCAAGGTCTCTGAAGAAACGTTTTACCAAAATATTGTGTTCCAAAAAAATATGACTAAGTTGTATTTTTGGGTTACGTGCAACCGGAATCAACACTGCTGCAACAAAATAACAAGAAAACGACACTTTTACGTGCGTCATTGAAATGTAATTTTCTGTGTTTATCATGGGGCTGAGGTCGCATTGAATTATTGAACAGCTTTCAAGGTGCCTTCAGTATCGATCGGCCGCACCTGAAATGACACGTGGCCCATGAAAATGGCCCTTTTATACGATGCAACTTCAAGGGCACATTAAAATGCATCAATCGAGGCAGGCAAGGTACAGTCAGCCATTACCTTCATATCGTCTGACATATATGTCGCGCGATATATCAAATTACCATATCATTCCAGATTTGGATACAAAACCATTTTGAAAATTATGTCGTGTGAATCTTACTGAAAACGACTGTACCTACCTAGGTACTTCATTATACCAGTCTCAAAATTGGCAAATGCTTCTTTGCTTCAACCAATATATCATCTCTATATCAGTTGTAAGTACATATCCTTGCATCGGAGGGGACATGAACTCGATGACTGCTGTGTACGAGGTCGCACGTATGTGTCCAGCAGTCAATGAGTTAAGCCGTCTTGGTCCTGGGGAACTGTGTACCTTTGACGGTGGTCGTTAAAAGCCGTGTCAGACACCTTTGGCAGACGATATCATTCGCTATGCCTTCTCGAGGCCACCACTTGTCTATTTTAGAACCCAACCCCCCTCGTCGCTGTTTTATTGATCAATTTCCAAGGCGGTACCAATCGATCGGCCGCATCTGAAATGCCACGTGTCCCATCGATGTAGCCCTGATATTTAATGCATCTACAAGGACGTGGGCAAGAAAGGAGTAGGTCTGTGCTGCGTTGACGTCTGATAGAAAACTACGAGGTTGAATCTACTAATGCTGGGTGATTATACTCGAGGCGTTTCTGTCTATAGTTAGTTACTTCCAACAAAGGATATAAGGTGTTCGCTGGACGGATCAAATTCGCAAAATCATGACGCCTTTGAAACCGCCACGATTTAGCTAAGTAGAATAGTAGAATAAAATCAAGAGAAAAGATCATGCGGATACAAAGAACATGTTCAAATCAACGATTTCTTGCCAATTTTTCATAGGAAAATGTCATAATTCTAGTCCTGAAATGCCAACCCATATTTGACTCGCGGATTGCCGCCTTTAAAGCAGTTGCAAACTCATGTCAAACCGTCATCCTGGGTATATAATCATCTGAATGTTTTTTATTTTTTATTTTTATTGTTCGATGGGGAAGCGCTTGCCCATGTTGAGATAAGGCTGAAGGTGGAGGCTCATTCCACCCGGAATCCTCAACATACTGAGGAACTGGCTAAGATAGCCTCTTAATGCCGGAACACAACATTTTTTTAAGAATTGTTATTATGGCGACATAATTAGGTAAGATGGTGGTAGCTAGCCAGGCGGACGTAAACAAAATCCTACCACCAACCAAACCAAGCACAATATTGCTTCCACTGGGGATCGAACCCGGGACCTCTGGATCTGAAATCGGTGGGTTGTACCACTAGACACAACCGGTGTATGTGTAAACCCAGAATGACGGTTTAACTACTTGTACAAACTACAATTTTGAATCGTCAAATATATTTGACGATTCAAAATAATGTTAAGTGCTGAATTAACGATTATTGATTTCCGTATAGCCATGTCAAACGCACATGGCGGCGTAAAGACCCACACAAAGAGGAATCGGAATGAGAATAGCTATTTCTTCGACAGGTTTGATAACATTCATGAAGTTCGACGCCAGCGGCAAGTACCTGTTCGTGTGCGGAGATCGCGTGGTGAGGATCCTCCACAACGTGTGTGGGTACAGCACCACCATCGCGAGCTGCCGGCGACTCCTCGCGCAGAAGCAGACCTCGGCCACGGTGGAGCGTCTCAACAAAACCATCCAGGAGTGCAAGGAGACGCTCGCCAAGTTCGGAAAGTAAACTCAGCTAAAAAGTCCCATCTAGTAACGACACTGACACATCCCATTCAAGTTGAATTTTGTCGGGGCAATCGAATAGGGAACTATTGGAATGCTACTTTAAAAAAAATATTCGAACGACAAATTCCATTTGTACAGAAAGGAAAATCAGCGGTTCTCAGTAGTTTTTATCTGTAGCTCGGCGAACTGGCTTTGTTACAGTAAGTTATGCGTCCGCAGGTTCGCATTGTACGCATCCCAACCCGTGGACGCGTACTTTTAGAACTTCATGTAAAGTATTTCTTCCAAATGTGGTAATATTACATCAAATCTTCGAGACATAGACACCCAAAGCCGGCGGGTTGCCGAAGACTGCATACAGCCACCAACCACAAATAAACATGCATTTGTTCTGAAAACCTACTGTTTTGAGGTTATGTTTCATTGTTTCTAGTTAACTGTATTATAAATGTATTCATACAAGTGAATGTAATTTTCTCTAAGTAATCAATATCCAATAAATATGTCCCTGCCGTGAATGAGCAGTTCTGAAATGTACTGCTTAGTAGACATGTTCTCTTAAACTAAAATTTGCCATGTATGCATTTATTTTGTACCCATATATAAAGTATTTCGTTTTAAAAATTCAATGTCAAAATCGACTAGTTATGATCTCGGTCCAAATTCCATTTTGTAAGTAATGTTAGAATTTTGTTATAAATATAAAATACGCTAGAAGGTATGATTCCTGTTTCGTCCGGATGTTTTGATTCCGATCTTGTTTCGTCTCGTTTTTATTTATCAATACTGTTTTGACCTACTAATGCCTACTTATATTAATAAATATCAATTTCATGTTTCACTTACTACTTAGTACTCCGTAAATAGTGATATTGTTGCATCCCGTTGGTAAAAAATATATATATAATCAGAATAGTGATTAAAGTCATTAAATTAAAGTTATTAGTTAGATTTTAAGGTCTGCGCTTGTTTCATAATGTCCAAAGTAACTACTTGTCGAGAAACTTAAGTTACTCGATCAGTAAGATAAGTTCTGTGTGCCAATAAGGTTGAATATTCAAGTGAAAAAATGAAATTTTGGACGGTTTGTGATTAACTGTCAAAAGTAACACGGAACTTGGATATCAACAAGGCATTATGTAATGCACTAACTTTTTGGATTTTGCATGTAAAATATTATTATTTCGTTTTTTTTTATAAATTTACGCTATTAAATTTATATTTATTCAAGCAAGCTGATATTTTGTTTACAATATTTAAATTTATATTGCGACTCTGTTTAAATAAAGATCCTTATCTGTGGTTCCTAAAAATTTGTTTGCGTCTGTTTGATAACTTTAAAATAAATAATTAAATTTTAAATACCATATAAATAATCTTACTCATAAAATAAATAAGCAGGTAATATCGGTAGACCTTTTATATTGTGATGCATTTAAAGTAGACAAAGTCTTGAAATAAAGATACTATACTTGCATTTATTATGAAGTAGATTTTTTGAGTAATTTGAAATGACTTCTTCCTTCACATTAAGTATATTTTTCATATAATATGATGTATTTACGAAAGACTTGATGAATTTATCTTAAACAGTGTTTGTGAAAACCTGTGAATTTTTAATAAATTAGGAATTTATTACTGCTTTGTTTTATTTAAACCCTTGTTTAAACTTACCTAAATTATAGGAAATGAGACAAATTACTTTCTATATTTTCTTTATTGTGTTTCGCACAAAAGTGACTTGCATATCAACAATTATTGAGATAATTCTGTGATTATATTAAGTACAGATTCACAGCTTCTGATAAATAAATAAACTTTAGATTTCTTATTTCTCCATTCAATTCCAAACTTTTTTCATACAATTCTTTTTTAAATCTTCGCCTCATTATTCGCTATTCATTAATATTCGCTCAGAGATTCACAAACTCTATGCTTGAAACTCAACAGCTATAATTAACTCTCGGCAAGGAGTTGGTAAATCTTTTGGATGAACTTTTCTAATCGCTATGTTTATTTATTTTTTTGACTTGCATAAGGATAAAAAGACAGGTCCAACCATTTACTAAAATATTTTTATTTTTTTAGATAAAGTAAATGTAAAGGATACATAAAAATATTTGTTTAAAACTGAATACAGAAGGGTTTTTAATCATTGCACAAGTCAAATGACATAATTATAAATCACAAAATAATTTTGTACTATTCCTGATTAGATACTGTCCTAGAAAAATAAATATGCAGATTTCAGAGAGTATAACATTGTAATATAACAATTGAATAGATCAAAGTGACAGTGTGATAAATTGAAATAGGCCATTTCTGTTCTAAACCAGGAATAGAATAGAACTGGGACATCGAACTGTTCAACATTGATGGATTCATTATTTAATTCAGAGACATTTATTGTTCAACAATGGCTCATCTCAATAATCACTCTGTTCTAATGAATAATACATACAAATATAGAATATTTTTGGTTTTAAATTTAGTAAGGAGCTATAAATCTCAGAGTGCGTGATATTAATGTCTTCAGTTTAACATAACGTCTGTCTACAAATGCAAGACACGTGAGGCAGTGAGCAGAATTGTGACCCAACATTCCTAAGTTCATTCAACTCTAAAATCGTTACAACTTATTATAAAATCTCACTACAGAACTAAATAACTATCGGATCGGAAATGACATAGACAATAACACGTTTGAGACTTTATCTGACGGAAGTAAACTCCACTTGCGAGTAGTTGAAAGTCAAAATAATAATCCAATAACACAAGCGTGAATATTTGAGGTTATGGTAACAATTAAACTTAAAAATACGTTTAAACCGTTATTCGAGATAAAACTTTATCAGTCGAGATGATTAGTTACCTACCTATGCATCTTAGTGATATGCCCAGAAGAATTTTGACATTAACACAAACCGTTACAAAACAAATGTTAGTTACACAATTACACATACACACACAAATCAATAGAATAACTACGATGTTTTGCACCATAACCCAACATCAAGAAATTATTTAGTTATCAGCAGTAGTTCTCCTAGCCAACAAAAATTACAAACTCAGTGCCATAATCCAGGGTATTTATGGTTTCAAATCATTGCAAAGGGTATGTTTTTTTTTCTAACCACTGGTAAATCTTAATATCGGAAAATAGAGAGAAGTTTGTTCTTAAGAGTATGATATGTGAAATGGCTTAACTTCAGCGATCAAATCTTCCACAATACTGTAGCATTTACATTGAAATTAATATATGTTATAGTTCAGGATCGATGCTAGTACGCTTGTGTTTCGAAAACACGATTACATGAAATTTTCTCAATTGAAAAAAAATCCAAAGTTGACCCTAATTTGTACCAAAAATGTTCGCCATTCAATAAACACGCCCAACTAGGGCTTGAAACTTTGTACAGTAAATAAACACAGTATATTGCAGACGGTCTGTGTTTTCGATTTTCAAAATTCACATTTGTTTTACCGTAAAAAAACAAAACGTAGAAATGCGCGCATATTTCTGTCATCTGCCCCCTCAGCACGGGGAGGGGACAAAAATTTTGTCCTCTATTTTTATCCACCTCTGAGAGCATTTTGTCTCCCGATGGTGGATAAAAACAGAGGACAAATCTTATCCCCGCCCCGTGCTAAGGGGGCTGGTGGTCATAAGCGCCATGGTTGAGCGCACATCAATGTCACCTTTATTATTACACCCGTTAAAACATACCCTTTGATTTTGCGACTGTTTGAAACCATAATTACCCCCAGAAATTATTCTAAGAACACATATCCGAGAGTTGTGTGTATAGAATTTCATTTTCATAGGTCACAGATAAAAAACTACGTTAAGCAGATGTATAAGTTATGCTTAGAAAAAAAAGTTCAGGAGATTACACTTTTATCAATTCGTACAAAAGTGGTTTTCATCAACATTAAAAAAAAACCTGAAATTCTATTATTTTGCTGATGAATTATTTTTAACTCGTCCGTGTGTGCAACTCCAGTTTCCAAGTCTTTGATCCCTAAACCAGACTAGTTGGTTCAATCACTAATGTTCAATTCGATTACTATCAGTCGCTATCAAAGTACATTTTGCTTATATCCTAAAAAATATTTAAAAATCAACTGTGTAACGGGAATCTAGGATTATTCCCTCTTCATTGTTGTTTGAAATCAAATTGTGCTAAAAAATAATTGGGAATTAATTATGGATAAGCAAAGAGTACCTATATAATAACTTGTAAGCAAAAACATTGTTCCATGTTTCCCTTTAAAACAAAATTATTCTGCGGGAAAATGCCAGTTATTTTTATTGATTTAACACTTAATCCTAGTATTGATTAGAAGTAACTATTCAGAGCAATATCTACAGTGTAACTACCACACTTCATTCAAGCTCTCATTTCATAAATATAGTACCTACCTATTATATTAGTTAGGACCATTTACTTATATCGCTGGCAGATGATTGTCATCATATTTAGATGGATGGAGCTTTTAGAGAGCCTCGCAGTTTTGCTGATTTATGCCGTCCAGTACAAACGTAGTTTGATCGAATCAATCGTTGCACGTATTGGTTCGCTTTGCTTTTTCTAAAGTCATAATTGAAATCAAAATATACGCAAAAGAGTGTTTGTTATCATTTTGCCGTAATTTTGATCTAAATATCATCAAAATTACATTTGAATGGCTTCATTTGAATTTTGAGCTTTAAGCAAGAAATGAATGAAACTACGTTTGTATTGGCAAGCGGTACTAATGGGCCTTCGTAAGATAAATTCTTATTCATATTTGAATGTATCAGTAACAATAATTATTAACGGAGTGCTGTTCTAGTACCATTGCGGTATGTACAGTTCAATCAGCTAAGGCATTTGTGTGATTACCAATTCACTAGAGATACTTGTCTCAAATCTATCTGTATAATTGTGGTATATACGTTATACAGTATATATACGATGGTAAATACTGTAGTATACGATAATTTTCTTGTACATTTTCTCATTTCGGTCTATCAGAGGGTTAGGCAGAGATTTCATCTATTCATCTCCGATTCAGGTGGGAATTTATTGCATACTCGGTGTAAATTGTTAATTATTGTAATAACATAAACAATAAAGATTTATCTTTGTAGCAAATTTATTTATAACTTATTTATTAATGGGTAGGCACTGGAAGCGGATAATGCATTTTTTTGAGATTCATATTCCGTTAGTATTTTTATTCACTAGGCATAAATTCGGATGGAAAACGAAAAACTAAGTTTAGGCGGCTCGAATACAAATGGGAACTTAATTTAAGTTAATGTATTTATGATATTTTTTGATGATTTATGAACAGTTTAAGGAAACATACAGCGAAAGCATTTCGTAATTTTGATACTGAGCAATTATATAATCGAAATTGAGTACAATTGTGTCTCATGATTAGATAAAGCTAAACAATACGTAAGTAAGTACTTATAAAAAAAATGTGTAGTAAATATTTGATCTAAAAAGTCTCACTGAATCAAGCGCTAAGTATGCGATCTTAGCTCAAATTATTAGACATAATTTATAACTATTAAATAAATGTATCAACTAACATACTTTTAATAAATAAAGGCAATTAATTACATTTTTTTGTTTATTTGGTCAGCAAGAAAAATCTGCTAAAAAGTTAGTTTTGAGCACCCAGAAACAACTTTTTAATCATTTCGTTTGCTAAAATACATGTAGTAGCTGACCAAAACCGCACTAAATAGCTGACCGTTTAAATGATAACCTTTAACAAATAGTGACGGTAACATTAAGAGCTCAATTTTATACAAAAGCCTGACATTTTCAAAATAATAAACGAAGGTACGTTAATTTTACGCAAAACTTTGCCCTCAAGTCGTAAATTACGTTATTGCAAATGTCAAGGTGTAACCGTTAGTAAATGCGTTTCACGTAAAGACTAGACAAGCGATTCGAGATAAAACATCGAATGAAAATCAAAATACAACAACATCGCCGACACCGGCCAGCTTTACGTTGGAAAATATCAGTCGTGATCGTCAAAGCCGAAATAAAAATCGACGCAATAAAACATATAACAAAGCCTAATCTAAAACTTATAGGAAATAAATACTGTAAGTACTAAGCGATACGTTATGGCTACGATTAGTGAGCCGGTCGCGGCCGACTGACTACTTTGGTGCGTACCTCCCGTGACATGGCCGACGATTCGATCGTACCTTACGACATGGACTAGCATTACTTCGATACGCGGCGGCGGCGTACTTCTTTATTACCTCGGTTTTTATCCATCTGCAACAACGACAAATGTTTTTAACGCAACACATATATGTATTATTAATAAATGAATTGAATTGAATATTCAATTCAATTCATTTATTTAAACCTTAGGAACACAAGGAACACTTACGTTTCGTCAACAAATTTAACAAATTTAGGTACCTAATAAGAAAACAAAAGGTAAACAATAAAAAAAAACAATGTCTGTAAAAATGCCTTATCGCAATAAGTAATAAAAAGTCCAATTTAAAATATTTACAAAGATATTTTGCAGCTGTATATGAAACATAAACACCCCTAAGTAATGTGTATACTTGTAGCATAGCTTTACTTATAATGTCTTATATACATTCAATTTAGCTAGACCCCTAATTAATACGTGCACCACCAACCAACTATTTAGCCATGAAATCCTCTCCATACAAAAGTTGTCTGGAAGTAATAGTTTCTTAGCGATAAGACCGATACAATAAAAAAAATAAGGTTATCCAGTTTTATTTTTAAGGTATAGTATTTTAATTCATTTATTCATTAATTCATTCACCCCTCTGAGATGGGTATCTCAGAGGGGTGAATGAATTAAAACGAAAAACGAAAATGGCAGTTGACATCAAAACTCCAGGGCCCCGATTACTGAACCAATCACTCCACAATGACAATGGTATCACCGCAGAATGGTCACTAGAATACCAAAAGGCACCTATAGTGGCAATTCTGGCAATTCATTGTCATAGTGCGGTTGATTTAGTAGAATCGGGGCCCAGAAAATCTACAAAATTGTTATAATGACATAATAAATCAAACACGGACGTGTAACCTAAATTTAAAATAAAGAATATAGTTCTTTACCTATAGATTAAAGAAAAACAGTGATAGTATTTAAAGTAACATAGAACATTTTCACAATATTTGTATAATACTAACTTCAACAGTCGGTTTTCTTTTAAGTTTTTAAAATGTAATTTTCGTGTACCTAATTGTGTGGGCCAAACAAAAGATGTTCCGACTTCTTTCAGTACAAGTTCCGCGACTCACCATTTCACCAGTAGGTGTGCAACCTGAGACAGTCCCCGGCCAGATCAGCGAGCAGCACTCGCTTGTCGGGCAAGAGCGCGATCCCGGCGACTCGCCGCGGCCGCTTGTCGCGCAGCTCGCACGCGGCCAGCACGCGGCCCGCGCCCTCCGCCTCCACCACCACGAGCTGCGGTCGCCCGCGCACCGAGCGCGCGCACACGATGCGGCTGCCGAGCGCGGTGTACTCGATGGCGATGCCGCCGTACCCGCCTCGGCCTGAACGCCAAGTGACACCTTGGATGATTAACTTCAAACCAACCCTCCCATCCGCTCCACCCGACACAGCACCTCAACACTTGGAAAAGCGGTGAGGTTACACAAAAAAGTTGCAGATCAAAATGACCCCATCCACTCTACCCAACACAGCACCTCAACACTTGGAAAAGCGGTGAGGTTACACAAAAAAGTTGCAGATCAAAATGACCCCATCCACTCTACCCAACACAGCACCTCAACACTTGGAAAAGCGGTGAGGTTACACAAAAAAGTTGCAGATCAAAATGACCCCATCCACTCTACCCAACACAGCACCTCAACACTTGGAAAAGCGGTGAGGTTACACAAAAAAGTTGCAGATCAAAATGACCCCATCCACTCTACCCAACACAGCACCTCAACACTTGGAAAAGCGGTGAGGTTACACAAAAAAGTTGCAGATCAAAATGACCCCATCCACTCTACCCAACACAGCACCTCAACACTTGGAAAAGCGGTGAGGTTACACAAAAAAGTTGCAGATCAAAATGACCCCATCCACTCTACCCAACACAGCACCTCAACACTTGGAAAAGCGGTGAGGTTACACAAAAAAGTTGCAGATCAAAATGACCCCATCCACTCTACCCAACACAGCACCTCAACACTTGGAAAAGCGGTGAGGTTACACAAAAAAGTTGCAGATCAAAATGACCCCATCCACTCTACCCAACACAGCACCTCAACACTTGGAAAAGCGGTGAGGTTACACAAAAAAGTTGCAGATCAAAATGACCCCATCCACTCTACCCAACACAGCACCTCAACACTTGGAAAAGCGGTGAGGTTACACAAAAAAGTTGCAAGTCAAAATGTCCCCCGTCCACTCTACCCGACACAGCACCTCACCACTTTGCCTCACACAAAAAAGTTGCAGGTCAAAATGTCCCCCATACACTCTACCCGACACAGCGCCTCACCACTTTGCCTCACACAAAAAAGTTGGAGGTCAAAATGTCCCCCATCCACTCCACCCGACACAGCGCCTCACCACTTTTCCACACATAAAAAAGTTGCAGGTCAAAATGTCCCCCATCCACTCTACCACCTCACCACTTTTCCACACACAAAAAAGTTGCCGGTCAAAATGTCCCCCATACACTCTACCCGACACAGTGCCCCACCCACCACTTATTGGCACACACAAAGCACACCCATCCACTTTACCCGACACAGTGTCCACAATAGCTTTACATAAAATGTATCCAGGGTTCCGTATATACCTTTGGGCACTGGCGCTATGGTCCCCTGCAAGCGACCCTCCCCGTTGTAAACGTGCACCGCCACATCAGCAATGACTATCAGATCCTCCGCTATCGCTATCCCGCCGACTAGATTCAGTACTCCTGTGCCGATCTGTTCAAAAATACAGTTGATATCAAGCAGACATTAGTAGCGGGGTAGCTTACGTGGAAATAGCGAAGTTGCAAGAAGTTAAGAGTAGCAGAAGCCCCGAGTGAAAGGGCTCGTCCGGAGAATTACTACCACCATACTTATTTCGGCCGCCAAGCAGCATTGCTGTGTTTCGGTTTGAAGGGTATGGTCGCCGGTGAAATTACGGGTACGTGAGGACACCTTTATGCCTCAAGTTGACGGGCGCAATGCAGTGCCGTGTAGGCTATGTTCTTTGTGGATGTGACCTATGCAGTAAGGCTTTGTCAAGTACACTAATGATCATGGATTATTAAAAGCTCAATTTTTTTTTCGACGGGTATGTTCTAAGCCTTCATCTCACCTGATTTTTCAAGTTATGATACGGCCGAAGGTGGAAGCGCACTTCTCCCGGAATCCTCAATAAACTGAGACTCAATTTCGATTACTGTACTTACTTTGCTGTAATTAAACTTAAAGACATACTGTTTATAAATCAGATGACTATTTTACGCGATCAAGTACGTGTAAACCTCGCACTTGGTAGTCTGGTAGAATTAAATGAGACATTCCAATTTGCCATCGATTCACTGACCAGCTCATTTCTTCCTTCTGCGATATAGATCCGACAAATATTTGTGAGATTTCTGTGCTTGGGAGTAAATCAAATCAAATCAAACTCACTTTTATTGCCTAATTACTTACATGACCATTTAAAATACTAAGATTAGGGTACACTTACATTAAACAATAATATAGCCAGTGTCTTGGGCACGCTTCCGTCTGGAACAGTTTAGTTACCTATACGCCGTTTTTGTCGTTAGGTAATCAGACTGATTCCTTTATACATAGTTAGTATATTAATATTGATATTATGATATGGTTAATATTCTGATACCTGTGTCCGTACTACGGACTTCGTAGTAAGTACCGGCTCTACTAAACGCGACGAGCTGTACGGATCGTGGCGCCATCCGTGTGTACGTACATCCCTCTCGCTCTACGTCACTACCAATGCAATACACACCTCTCGCTCTATATTCCCGTGTGCGTCGAACACGAACACGGTCCTCGCGCCGTTGTCCGCGACGCAGATGCGGCGCGTCGCGATGTCCGCCGCGACGCACACCGGCTCTACCAAACGCGACGAGCTTATTGTACGGATCGTGGTACCGTCTGTGCTCATCTGGAGATAAAAACATTCAATTAAAATCATATTTCTGTCACTGGTGAGAAAGGGACAGCATGATCTCTTCTTACAGTCATTTATGTCCGTTCACTCCACTCATAATAGTAGTTTATGCAACTGTCATATAAGAAGGGGTATTAAAACACGAGTCTGTTTCTCGAGTCAACCTATTATCGCGATAATATGCTTGACTCGAGTGTTTTAATACCTAAGTTATATGCAGTTTCATACACTACTTTATCTTCACTCATAGGAAAAATTGAAATCAAACAAAGTAGGTAGGTTACAAGGAAGTAATTTTCAATCTATAAATTCAATAAATTCTACATTTTGTCGTAAAATTTTTTTGATTTTTCTGGCAGGCGACTTTCAGTTAACTACAATGCCGCGTCTAGAATATCTGCCGGAGTGAAAATCTCGCCGTCACTACTCTCTTCTCCAATCATATTTTAATCACTTACAGGATTTCACTTACAAAAAAGTTTACTAAAACTTTTTTGGAATCCCGAATACAAAAATACGATTGGCAAAAAAAATTATGGGAAGCGCGGGAAATTAAGTTCAAACTACGCATGCGTGCGCCATTTTTTTCACAGTTCGAACTGCGCATGCGTGCGCTTTTTTTTTCATATTCAGCCTAAAACCATAACCCACTTTAATGAAATAATAAAAAAAAAGATAGCGGTACTATAATGAGTTTTATTCTTAATTTTATGTATATGCGTTTATAAAGTGCGTCTGTATAGAACCGTCTTTGAATTCGTAATTCGAATTTTTCGATTTGAGTGTATATAAACATATATTCTATCCCATGTCCTTTAAATCCATTTCAGTAAAAATATTATGCTATATATTATATTATATTAAATATAACTTATCGTGCCGCCTTTTCCCCTTTTTTTTTCGTTTCCATGTGTATGGAGCACAAGTACGTTTTCTGGAAAACCTAGAATGAGACTTCTTGCACGTTTTCTTCCATTTTTCTGCTTAAAAACATTTGAAAACTCGTAAAAAGTTTCTGTGTATCCTCCCTGTAAACCTGTACAATCGCCATCTTACCTTTCAATAAACCACGCGTCCTTATTGGTTGAAACGGGCAAAGTCAATTCTGGTTCTAACAAACCTATGGACAGTGTCAAAATATTTGCATCCTACCCTAATGTTTACTGGCGATTTGAATAGGATCTAAGCGGTTTTGCGATATAACAATTTTACAGGCTAAAAGCCAAATACAATAGGAAGAAATTAGTGTTTCCAGTTTAAAAAATATACATTTGGACAAAGTCGTCTTTGCGTTAGATTGTAAGCACCGTCCGTTTGTAATATGCCTCGGCATACTGTAAACGGTCGGCAAAAATTGTGATCGATGATGAACCCGGCGGGACATGACCTCTCCATCCCGACAGAAGTCGTCCTGTGGTTTCAGTTAACTCTATTACTGATGGAACTAGATCGAGAAAGGGGGGGGGGGGGGGGGGGCACCGCGTGAAGGATAACCACTAGGCTTGCGTTACAGGATTCTATTGTACATTCCTGCAAGGTCATTTGCTCACCTCACACCCTCTTGCGGAGAGAGGTGAACAAATGGCCTTACAGGAATGTACAATATATATATAAATAGAATATATAAATAGGTCTGTGTTTATGCTAAAGCAAGCGGCAGAACTAGAGAAGATATAAATAATGCGTAAAATTGTAAATGTTACTTGCTGTTGACAACTTGCTGACCGTTTACAATATGACGAGACATATTACAAACGCACGGTGCTTACAATCTGACGGTGACAGAGGCATATTACAAACGGACGGTTTTTACAATCTCACGGTGACATATATATCATATGGTGTGGTAAAAATATTCATACTTCTGTAAGAGTTCGAGTTCTCCAATTGACTAGTACTACTCCCTCGGCCGTCACCGCAATCCCCGTGCAGCTCCGTCCCGCCAAACCTGGGCAAAACATCATTAGGTATAATACGCTATCGAATAGATTTTGATTATACTTCAACAATCTTAGATAAACTATATAAACGGGATAAATATATAAACGATATACAGTGTCTTGGGCACGCTTCCGTCTGGTACTGGTCTGGAACAGTTGAGTTACCTTTAGGCCGTTTGTAACGGTCCTTAGGTAATCTGACTGATTCCTTTGTACATAGTTAGTTTAATTGTACTTTTTATTGAATAAATGTATATTTTAACATAAAATAATAAAAAAAAAAGAATATAAACGGGATATGTATGTTCAGATCCAAATTAATTAAGAATCTAATGTGTGGTATATTCCACAGAACGCAACTCTTATGAACGCAGCGTTAATGCAAAACCTATCTTACTCGCTCGGACTTCTGCCTCTCTTTCTAATTAATTAATCTAAGACGTAATGTGTGTTCTGCAATAAAAACAGTATTAATTAATTAGCGTATTATTTCCAAGAAACAACAAGTTGGCGACGAGGCTGGGATTCGATTCGAACCCACTTATACATAGCACATTGGATTAGCGTGTATCCAAGATACAATATAGCGAAAAGACGGATTGTAAAAAGGTACCTTAATTTAAGTCAACATTTTTAGGTAATAAATTTAATTTTATCTATGTAATAAAAATATCACATTTACTAAAAAGCTAGGACTAAGGACGATTACGAAATATTATTGGCTTGAGAAGGTTTCAACCTTTGAATTTTTAGTTCAAGTTTAAGTTAATAACAGCTTCGGATGAAAGCCTATAGAATATTTGGTATCATTAAACAGACAATTTCAGGTCCTTTACGATTGACCAAAAAGCTTAAAGACTAAGCTCACATAACATGAAGGTATAGCACCTTTTTTGAGTAGGTCCCATTTGTTCTATGGAACATGACGTCATCAAACAAGATGAGACATTTTCTTCCAATTTTTTTTCATAGAACTACATACTAGCTTTTCACCCGATTTTCATGCCATAGAAAAAAATGCAAATCAGATTTTCCCAAAATCTTCCATGAATCTGCCTACCTTAATGACACTGATAATGACAATTATTCTGTCATACCTGAATAAATAATAATAAATAAAATACGAATAAAATAAATCGGAAACGTGGGGAGGACTTTCCAGATTATGTAGAGGATTCTCAATCTCAGAGCAATCTAGTACCACCAGTTCACAAGAAATATAATCTTAAGCGGTCTCATTTACCTTGTCCTATAGAACAATTTGAGAAATAAAAGTATTACATGTTCTATAGTACAAAATAAGAAAAAAATATCGAATTTTGTCCTATGACGTCATGTTCCATGGAACAAATGGGACCTACCCCTTTTTTTTATAGGTGATGGTCAAGCGTCTGACCACCAGCTTACATGTAAAACAAATAAAGATGTGGCCTAAGATGGAGTACGCTTGCGTAAAAGGGACTTATATTCTCTGGATTTGAAATCTCCAAGATAGTACTCATGCGAAACAGACGAAGGCAACCTCTGATGAATTGAAGCACTGCGGGAAAATAGTTATATACATAAATGCAGACGCTTACCTTCATTGACGATATCGTTCTTAAAAGCAAAGGTTTCGTCGTCCAAAACCTTAACTCGCGAGTTTCCGGCGTCGAGCACGTAGATTTCCCGCCGTTTCGGACACCTGAAAAAACACTTCTTTATTTTTTATTACTATTATTATTATTATTATTTTTATTGTACGACTGGTAGGTACTTGGCCTACATCTCATCTGATTTTTCAAGTTACGATAAGGCCGAAGGTGGAGGCGCACTTCACCCGGAATCCTCAACAAACTGAGGAACTGGCTATCTTACCTGTGAATGCCGGAACACAACGATTTAAGAATAGTTGTTATGGCGACAGAATTAGGTAAGATGGTACTACCTCTTTTTAACACGCCAGTTCACTTTAGCTAGTTTTTCTTTCGGGAATCCGGCGGGCAAAACCGCGGGCGAAAGATAGTATTTTCTATAAAACGCAAACAGAAAGGCCTATGTAACTGCGCCCTTCTAAGTCATAAGTCTTATATAGTGTAGAATATTATTAATTAACCGCCTCCGTGGTCTAGTGGTCATTGTCAGATCCAGAGGTCCCGGGTTCGATCCCCAGGGGGAGCAATATTGTGCTTGGTTTGGTAGGTGGAACGACTTTGTTGAAGTCCGCCTGGCTAGCTACCACCATCTTACCTAATTCTGTCGCCATAATAACAATTCTAAAATGGTTGTGTTCCGGCATTCAGAGGTAAGATAGCCAGTTCCTCAGTTTGTTGAGGATTCCGGGTAAAGTGCGCCTCCACCGACCTTTTCTTTTTATTGTACGACGGGGAAGCGCTTGGCCTTCATCTCACCTGGTAACAAGTTAAGATAAGGCCGAAGGTGGAGGCGCACTTCACCCGGAATCCTCAACAAACTGAGGAACTGGCTATCTTACCTCTGAATGCCGGAACACAACCATTTTAGAATTGTTATTATGGCGACAGAATTAGGTAAGATGGTGGTAGCTAGCCAGGCGGACTTCAACAAAGTCGTTCCACCTACCAAACCAAGCACAATATATTGTACTCCCCATGGGGATCGAACCCGGGACCTCTGGATCTGAAATCGGTGGGTTGAACCACTAGACCACAGAAGCGGTTACCTTATCTTAATACGTAACCAGGTGACATGAAGGCTAAGTGCTTCCCCGTCGTACAATAAAAAAATATATCGCTATTTGAACGGCGATTAAAGGTAACATGAAGGCTGAGGATGTAGTGGAGTATCTGAGGCAGAAGACGAAGTTTTTATTGAGGATCGAGCAGTTGGAATCTCGTCACAATGATTTTAAATCGTTTGTGTTGCGAGTCCCAACTGAACATCTATCGATCTTCAATAAAAAATAACTTTGGACGAAAGGTTTCTTTAGAAGGTATCGCGGACGCTTATTAAACACAACACTAGTAAGTCACGTGCCAATAAATAGTTATAGTGTAGTTACTTAAGTATGTTTTTCTATGTATAATACTACCTACCTATAATAAATATGACTAGACATTCGTTTTTACATAGCTCCATATAGCCCCAAACTAAGCATAGCTTGTATTAAAAACATACTTATCACACAATACAACACCCAAACACAGAACAAACATCTATATTCATCACACAAATGTTTGTCCTGAGTGGGAATCGAAGCCACAACCTACAGAGCAGAAGGTAGAGTTACTACCAACTGAGCTATGAGGCATGTTAATATATTACAGGTATATATTACTATGGGCCGTAATATAGTAATAGATCTTATTCAATAAGATCTGTATTTTTTCTATTGTTGCCTGAAATAAATGTATATTATTATTAGGTACAAGCCTCATAGCTCAGTTGGAAGAAGCTCTGCCTTCTGCGCCGTAGGCTGTGGGTTCGATTCCCACCCAGGACAAACATTTGTGTGATAAATATAGATGTATGTTCTGTGTTTGGGTGTTGTATTTTATAATAAGTATAAATTTACAAAAAATAAAAAGTATTTAATTATTCTATCCGTAATTCCATATTACAAGCTATGTTTAGCTTGGGGCTAGATGGCGCTGTGTGAAATAAATGTCCTGTAATATTTATGAATGAATGAATGAAAATACTTTATTGCACATCTTAAAAATAGAACTAGATAACTAAAAAAATGTATATGCAAGGGCGGTCTCGTCGCTAAGAAGCTATTTCTTCCAGACAACCTTTGGATGGAGATGATTTCATGGCTAAAGAGGTGGTTGGTGATGCACATATTTACTAGGGGTCTAGCTAAATTAACTATATTATCATACATTATAAGTAAAGCAATGCTACAAATACACACTACTTATACAAGGTGAAACAGAATATGAGTACTAAGCAGTGGGGGGGCTTTTCGGACTAGGAAAAGTATTTGTTGTGGTGGGGAGATAATAGTGAATTCCCATTTTCAGTTTCCCATACAAATCTTTTCATTTTCTCAATGACAATAAATAGTGACGACCCTATTCCTTTACCGCACTATGCATGTAGGAAGGTAGGTATCAATTGGTGCAATTGTCTGTGTCAAAGAGTATTAAGGACAGATGAACCAATTTTAGTGAGAACTTGGAGTCATCTCGTGAAAGTAGGTTATTAGATAGAACATACACATTGATAAATTACATAGGCACCTACATTTACAAAAAGACGATAAATGCGATATTGGACGAACAAAAGTACATTATAGGAATGATTTTTTTGTATTTTAGCTAACAGATAGATAAAGTTCTTATTGATTTGACAAATTAAACATTCTAGTAATGGATTGTCTCATTAGCAGCCCAGGCTTTTCGACAATTTTCCTCTATTAGTGAAAGCGCTTTTTGTTCTTTGTCATTGTGACCTTCTGCTATGTTGCCTCATCTGTCTAGAGCTGAGATCATTGACGCGAGTTAAGAAACAGCTTTTAGGGTTGTCTCAACTCAAAAAACCAGCTGTTGGTGTCAGAACTTTGATCTTGTTTTACCAAAAACTTTGAACCAAAATTCAAAAAGTCGTAAAACAAACGTTGTTCCACGAGTCAGGTCGGATAATCCCGTTTCGGCATAGTACACATATTCTGTTATAGGTTGTATAATATAAATACCTACACATTATACACTATGTACTTACATACTATACTATACAAATAAAATACACAAATACATACATATATATAATTTATATATTTACGTAAGTATATGGATGATTATTATATTAAATGTTCCAGAAGTACCATGATAACACACATAAAACGGTGCAGATATAGGCTACTCAAACAGGTTAATTAAAGTAAAAACATTGAACCCTAACTTTGAGCACGGCCAGACATTTATATAGAGGTGGAGGTACCTGGCGAGCGCTACGGGCTGCGTGAGCTGCTCCTTGCCGGCGCCGCGCGCGCCCCACACGCACAGCGGCGCGCCGCTCGCCGACACGCACACGCGCAGAGGGGAGTCGCGCACCGCCCGCGAGAACACCAGCACGCGCAGGCAGACGGCGCCCGCCACCCACGGCCGCAGCGATATCCTGGAACCGACCGCACCGTGATCACGTGACACCACACCGTTAGCACACGCGAGCTCGGTCACGGTACAAGCCAGCGGACCGTCGTCCACAGTGGCCGCCGCTGTGACCACGTGACACTACATCGTTAGTACACTCACCTGTACAAGCCGGTGTCGAGGTCGGTCACGGTGCAAGCCAGCGGACTGTCGTCCATAGTGGCCGCCGCTGTGACCACGTGACACTACATCGTTAGTACACTCACCTGTACAAGCCGGTGTCAAGCTCGGTCACGGTGCAAGCCAGCGGACCGTCGTCCACAGTGGCCGCCGCTGTGACCACGTGACACTACATCGTTAGTACACTCACCTGTACAAGCCGGTGTCGAGGTCGGTCACGGTGCAAGCCAGCGGACTGTCGTCCATAGTGGCCGCCGCTGTGACCACGTGACACTACATCGTTAGTACACTCACCTGTACAAGCCGGTGTCGAGGTCGGTCACGGTGCAAGCCAGCGGACTATCGTCCATAGTGGCCGCCGCTGTGACCACGTGACACTACATCGTTAGTACACTCACCTGTACAAGCCGGTGTCGAGCTCGGTCACGGTGCAAGCCAGCGGACCGTCGTCCACAGTGGCCGCCGCTGTGACCACGTGACACTACATCGTTAGTACACTCACCTGTACAAGCCGGTGTCGAGGTCGGTCACGGTGCAAGCCAGCGGAGTGTCGTCCATAGTGACCGTCGCTGTGATCACGTGACACTACACCGTTTGTACACTCACCTGTACATGCCGGTGTCGAGGTCGGTCACGGTGCAAGCCAGCGGAGTGTCGTCCATAGTGACCGTCGCTGTGATCACGTGACACTACACCGTTTGTACACTCACCTGTACATGCCGGTGTCGAGGTCGGTCACGGTGCAAGCCAGCGGAGTGTCGTCCATAGTGACCGTCGCTGTGATCACGTGACACTACACCGTTTGTACACTCACCTGTACATGCCGGTGTCGAGGTCGGTCACGGTGCAAGCCAGCGGAGTGTCGTCCATAGTGA
Organism: Venusia cambrica; assembly: GCA_951394065.1. Taxonomy (NCBI): domain Eukaryota; kingdom Metazoa; phylum Arthropoda; class Insecta; order Lepidoptera; family Geometridae; genus Venusia; species Venusia cambrica. The sequence goes on from OX596056.1 coordinate 2,623,687, forward strand.
CCGTCGCTGTGATCACGTGACACTACACCGTTTGTACACTCACCTGTACATGCCGGTGTCGAGGTCGGTCACGGTGCAAGCCAGCGGAGTGTCGTCCATAGTGACCGTCGCTGTGATCACGTGACACTACACCGTTTGTACACTCACCTGTACATGCCGGTGTCGAGGTCGGTCACGGTGCAAGCCAGCGGAGTGTCGTCCATAGTGACCGTCGCTGTGATCACGTGACACTACACCGTTAGTACACTCACCTGTACATGCCGGTGTCGAGGTCGGTCACGGTACAAGCCAGCGGAGTGTCGTCCATAGTGGCCGCCGCTGTGACCACGTGACACTACACCGTTAGTACACTCACCTGTACATGCCGGTGTCGAGGTCGGTCACGGTGCAAGCCAGCGGAGTGTCGTCCATAGTGACCGTCGCTGTGATCACGTGACACTACACCGTTTGTACACTCACCTGTACATGCCGGTGTCGAGGTCGGTCACGGTGCAAGCCAGCGGAGTGTCGTCCATAGTGACCGTCGCTGTGATCACGTGACACTACACCGTTAGTACACTCACCTGTACATGCCGGTGTCGAGGTCGGTCACGGTACAAGCCAGCGGACTGTCGTCCATAGTGGCCGCCGCTGTGACCGGGTCCCCGCCCGTGCTTCGTGCCTCTCCGTGATAGTCCACCGTTCGTAGCATCACTACCGTTTCCAGTCCACAAACGCACGCCGATTCTGAAATACAATTTTACATTTATGACACTAGCTTTCGCCTGTATTGTCCTGAATAAAAGTAGAATATATCTATAACCTTTCTATACTTATTATATAAATGGGGTAGACCTTTGTCCTGCAGTGGGAAAGTATAGCTTCATAGTCATAGTCCATTTACTGTATTAATGATGCAGAGGTACAATGGTCTTATGATTGAAAATGTGATACAATAACCCATTAGGGCATAGCAATAGAGTGATCTTAAAAATATAAGCTATAAATGTCTACCTAGGGAGTTCTAAATATGTCCTTCCTAATTTAAATTAAAATCAATAAGAATAGAAACATAGGCCGAATAAGATGTTAGAACGTTTCTAACACACAGGCGGACAGCTACATATGGGTAAACTTAGATTTAGGTTGATTTTCTTGACTTGACTTGTCGATTGGACAACAAGCTTATAAAGCTTTCAGATCCCATTTCACAAAGAGTTATGTTGAAGGCCCCCTGTTGGTTGGGCTGAAATTTGGCATGCAGGTAGAAATCAGCTAAGAAAGGATTTTGATTAATTCTACCCCCTAGGGGATAAAATAGGGATGAAAGTTTGTATGAAACTTTGTCAATTTTAAACCGATTGGGCTGAGACTTTGCATGCATAAAGCTACTATGTCGTAGGCATCCCCTAAGAAAGGATTTTTAAGAAGAAGGGAATGGAGGAATTTGAGAAAGGGTTTTCTTTCGGTTTAGTAGTTTTATTTATAGACTCTGCTTTGTATTTGGCATTTGTTTTGTTTTCGTTTGGTTTAAGTATAGGTTTTGTTGGTTAGACTTTTTTAAAATGGCTAAAGAAAATCTGAACGTTAACGGAGAAGTTGAAGAATGTACTGTCGTTTTTAAGTTTTGTAGGCCCTAATATTTTACACACGCTAAACAAAAGTAAGCCGCAAAAACTATACCTAATTAATAATAATACGTTAACGCGAGCGAAGCCGCGAGCAAAAGCTAGTGGAATATATAATTTAAAAAAATATTGCAGGTATAATGGGATAGGATATGAAATATGGGAAAGACAACGCCTGTGGACAAGCCTTGTGGCTTAGTTGGTAGTAGCTCTGCCTTCTGCGCTGTGGGTTGTGGATTCAATTCCCACCCAGGCCAAACATTTGTGTAAATAATACTGATGTTTGTTTTGTGTTTAGGTGTTGTACCATATGGTTAGTTTGTGTTTACAAAAAAAAAGTATTCAAGTATTCTAGTTCCTATATGACAAGCTATGCTTAGTTCGGGGCTAAAGGCGCTGTGTGAAATAAATGTTCTGTAATATTTAATTTAATAATTTAAAGAAGTAGTACTGAGCCTTCTTTGTATTCATACATAATGAATTTATTCACATAAGTATAGAAAGTAAATAAAAGCTATATATAAGTGTTCTCCGTTTTAGCTTGTGGAACGAGATTTTAGCTACCACCTTCCTCGGTAATGTCACTAGAATCTTTGTTGGATGCACTTTTTTAGGACGATATCCGCTCCGCCGGCAAAAGAACGCTAAAGTGGAACTCATTAACATTGCCTCTCTACTCTGTGAGTAGGTGTCTAGACTAGAAAGACAATCGCGTTTCTTTGTATCGCACTATGCCATCCCAAATAGTGACTCAAAAAGTGAAATTGTTGTTGACAAATATTTCCATTACATTTATATTTCAGCCGCTGTCAAATGGTTTTTTAATGGTTTAATAAAAAAATATTCATAGATATTATTGTATTGGAATATACTCCAAAAATAAGGAGCTTTCTGTATAGTTTCGGGTATTCCAGCATAGCTTATCCGACTTGATGGCGTCGATGGTCTCTTGACCTCTAGGGTTGTCTAGTTCAAGGCCAAAACAAGTATGAGGTCTACGATGGAGGGCAAAGCACTGGCCATTTCAAGCACTGACGGTATTTTACGCGCGATTTTACGGCTGTTTCATTTATTTCCCGAAGTGCGGTTGAAGTACGAAAGAGCAAAGCGTATATTTGTTTGTGTGCGATTTTATGTGAAAATGGTTTTCGAGGACATGGAATTTTTGGCTTTTGATTTTGATTTAGTCGACAATCAGAGATGACAAACAAACCAAACATAATGTTAATGTTATTATACTACTAAGGTGGCAAATTCTCTATCATCTATGTATTCGTAAGCGTACAGTCGCCCATGGACGCTTCCAACACCATAAGAATACAGCATAATATAGATATAGTGATATTTGGCTGCTATATTCTGTAAGGAGGAGGTACTTCCCCAGACGTCTGCTCAAATAGTGAGTAAGAAATCCTTCTATGCCCTACCTCTCGTGTCAATACACTTTGGTAACGATTACGTTACAACAATAGCCCATGAAACAGACAATTTATTCCACAATAAAAAACGATTACCTACCATAAATTAAAATGACCGGTGATAATCAATAATTCATAAGCCATTATTTTTTACGGTCATGGTAATATCAATAAACAGGGCTCGCGGAAGGGTTCAAATACCATTGTGCTACGATGACCTTAACACGTTAACAACACGATAGCAAGTTTAGAAACAATTTGTAAGGAGTTTTCCCATCTAGGTCTAAGGCAGTGGTTCTCACTTCGCTAGATTCGAAATCGTACGAAGAGACACAAGTCCTCTCAGCCTTCTAATAAATAGCCCACTCATATATTACATAAATAATAGTCCCAATCCCACTTCGTCACAGTTTCATAGTTCATAGTTAATCGCATCTGGTTTACAGTTATGATAAGAATGAATATAGAACAAATGATTATCGATGATGTACCTCTGTACAGTCTGTAACTGTATCAAAGGTACACCATCGATAATCAATTAATTTGTTCTATATTAATTCTTATCTTCGGTAGGTTCTAGAAAATTACAATAATTTAAACATAATATTATTTTTTTTATATTTATTGTACGATACGCTGACTGTGTTGAAGTCTACCCTTTTACTATTTTTTGGTAGCAAATACACGTGTTTTATGTATATGTGATTTATTAGCAACTAGTAAAACGCTCGGAATTTTGTTCCCGTCATCCCGTGGGAATTTATTAAAATCCTTTGTTAGTGCGCCCCAACAATATGAAAGGAAGCTATGGATTTGTGAGATTTGTCCTTTGTTGCCTTTACGCAAAAACTACAGACCAGATTGAGGTAAAATTTTATTTAGGTACGCTGTATACTTTAGGAATACTTACTTTTACCAAGAAGCCGAAGCCACGAGCAGAAACAATGGCAACTTTCACAATGCAGCTACCTTTCGTCAAGCTGACAAAAACTGATCTTAAATGATCATAGAATTTTGTGTTACCTTACCTACTGATAATGTGCACAGCCCCGGGAAGGTCGTGCTGGTCCGCACTCTCCCCAACTCCGCCAACGCCTCGGTAAACCGCTGTTGAGCATCGTTGTGAGCAAAGTCCACCGCTAAGAACGCGTTTTCGCGGGGCTCCGCTAGGGCTGCCGCGTCGCCCAATCGGGCTCCTAGCGCGGCGGCTCGGCTGCTCACTTCCCTTACTTCTACTTGCTGCTGCAGCCCAGAGCATTCGGATTCTACCTAGAATGTAAAAAGTATCTAGTCATTTTAGTGGCAACTGGCAACCCTATTGCTAAATATTATACCTAAAATGTAGAAAGTGTACGGTAATTTGTGTGGCAGCTGGCAACCCTGTTGCAAAATGTGTTTCGAACAAATGAAAATATGACAAACATAAAATATGGATTATTCGTCATGGCGGTAATCGAGGCTCAAAGGAATCTGTCTGTCGCGTCTGTATTTCCGGTTATGCAAAGCGGGCTAACACAATTCTACAAAAAATGATTTTTATTTTGCTTGTGTATAAAATACTTATATGCCGCGATTAGCAAAGCAAATTATCGGGTCATCAAAATATTGACCACACCTGATTTTTTGTGAGTATTCGTAAACATTATATAGTCACCAAATTTTAAAACAGCCAAGTTGTTTCAAAGGTCCCCAGGTGCGTATGTCGGTGGTTTTTGATGGTAGTGTTTTATAAATATCCCTCCCACGCAATAGCATAAAACGAAAACATTGAATCGTAGTAAAATAAACAATCCGAACACGTAAGCGGAAACCATTGTCTACCAGCAACAGCTACTTTATAACAGTGGTTACGGAATTATCACAAGCACTCACTTTAGCCTTTTCCGCGTCAATCAATTTCAATTGCTCCTCTAGTAGCTTTCTTTTATGCGTCGCAGCGGCTCCAGCGGCAGACTTGAGCTCCGTATGTCGCTTGGCGATGGCTGCTTTGAGATCGGAGAAGTGTTGGTCGATAGCTTCGTCCGCCGCGTGCGTCGCGTCTTCCAGCCGCCTCAGCTCGCTGGCCACCGCGTCTCTGGCCGAGCCGAGCTTGCTGAGGCACTCGTTCGCTCGATACAACAGTATCTCGGACATTCGTTTCAGCGCGATAGAGAAAGGTACGACGGTGTGGTCGCAGGGCGTGTCGCTGTGCGGTCCGTCGGCGCAGTGCCGACAGAAAACACAGTCGCACGTCTCGCAAAAGAGCAGCTCCCTGCCGGGATGAGAACTGCACTGCGGGATGACTTCCCTGCGTTGACTCGCCATCAGGTCTAACAACTGGTTCACGAGAAACGAAGGAGGTAGGGCCGCGACACCACCGCGCGGGATGTTGATCAGCTCCCGACAGATGGGACATCGGAAGCTGCTGGCGTTTCTGGTTTGGGAAGCGGCTATTCTAGTGAGGCAGTGTAAGCAGACTGTGTGTGAGCAGGGTAGCAGTTTCGGCGTGTGTTCGCCCCCATCGTATGTGCCTGGAACCAAAGATAATAATTATATGTACTTGCATAAGTCAATTTGTGAAAAGTATGATTTTTTTTTAATTGTACGACGTCGATGCTTGGATTTCATCTCACCAGATTTTCAAGTTATGATAAGGCCGATAGTGGAAGCTCACTTCAACTGGAATCCTCAACAAACTGAGGAACTGGCTATCTTACCTCTTAAATACAGGACATTACATTTTTACACAGCGCTATCTAGCTCCAAAGTAAGCATAGCTAGTATGGGAGCTAGAATACTTGAATACTCTTTTTATTTTATTGTATTTTTAAGTTGTGACTTTTCTTAAAATGCACCAACCATCAATCCAAGGTACCTACTTACATAGAGTTATTCAGACATGGTAGGTACAATCGTTGGCCTATATTTTTACCATTGATGTTATTCCACTCGTATGCATACCATCAATTGACGGCGCAGATATCCGTCCACACCGAGTGTTGTGCAATCGTTTATCTAAACAAAATCGTTGAGAAGCCGATTCACAGCAATTAGCGCACCCAAACAGTGAATGCGTGAAATTGTCGGACCTTTTGAGGAAAGGGTAGGTACCAGGGGTTTTACGAAAAATCCTCCTGGATGAATCCAACATAAATAAAATTACAAGACATACATTTAACACAGCGCCAATCAGATCCAAACTAAGCAAAGCTTATATGGGAATAACATAACTAGGTAGATTACGTATAGAATACTGATATACATTTTCATCATACAAATGTTTGTCTCGGTTGGGAATCGAATCCACAGCTCAAAAGCCAGAGCTATCACCAACTGAGCTATGAGGCAGTTAGTGGTTCATTACATTACATTGTTACATTCTCTGAATACTTAATTTGAGATCATAAAAATATAATGACTGTTTTTAATAGGTCTGTATGATACATGCCTGTCAATGGTTGTGTTAAGGGTTCCTTTTACCTACAATACGCCAGAAAGCTTAGTTTTCACTCAACAAGAATCAACACGAATAATAGTTTTTTAACCGCCTCTGTGGTCTAGTGGTTCAACCCACCGATTTCAGATCCGAGGTCCCAGGTTCGATCCCCATGGGGAGTACAATATATTGTGCTTGGTTTGGTTGGTGGTAGGATTTTGTTTAAGTCCGCCTGGCTAGCTACCACCATCTTACCTAATTCTGTCGCCATAATAACAATTCTTAAAAAAAATGTTGTGTTCCGGCATTCAGAGGTAAGATGGCCAGTTCCTCGGTTAATTGACGATTCCGGGTGAAGTGCACCTCCATCTTCGGCCTTATTTCAACTTGTTACCAGGTGAGATGAAGGCCAAGCGCTTCCTTGTCGTACAATAAAAAATAAAAATAAACTTCTAACGTGTAATAGTAACTTCGTTAGCATTTTCGTTGGCGTATCGTAGGCAAGGAGGAAACTGCAGTGTACTAACATAAACAGGTGCCGCAGGTGAGAAAGCTCTCGTTAAAATCCTCGTAGTTTATGGAGACAGTCTCGACGAGCGTGGAACTCATGCTCGCCATCCCGACGCCCAGCCGTGAACTGCCACAATGTGAGAGAAAGTATTACATGATGTGCAAGAGGTCATCTACACAGACACAGTATGAACTCAGGAGAAACCACAGACAGCAGACCGGCTTGACAACTGGTCGCATCTACAGAATTCTCTACTATTGTTACGTAAGAGGAACTTACTATTAACTCATGGTAGGGGCTCGTCTTATCTTTGACAGGTATATTTCTGCATAGCTATTTTCAAACATTCGGGAAGGCTTATCGGATCGAATTCGGAAGCTACCGATGGAGATTCTGAGAACGCTATTCTTAACTCCGACATCTAAATATTTTGACATTACAATTTGATGCTTGATGACAAAAGATTTTCAGAAATGGTGTGAGAATATCGTGGAAATCTATCGGATTCTATGTCGGATCCGACAAAAAGTTATTTTTACGATCCGAAAACATTCAGAGTGTTTGAAAATTACTAGGAATTTACTACATTAACTCATGGTGGGGGCTCGTCTTACATTTGACTATTTGTCGAAGGTAAGACGAGCCCCTACCATGAGTTCCATTTCTATTACTTTTTAAAAGCGCAGAAGATAACACTTAGGCGTCACTTCTAAGAGGTATATATCGCCGTGTGAAGGCACGTTCTTTGAAAGTGTATAGAAATACGTAGCACGACGTAGTTTTCGCCGGCGATACTCTCGCTCGTGGAGGAGACGCCTAAGTCATATGTACCTACTTATATTAGGTTGATGTTATTTGATTATAAAACTGTGTCTATGTATAAAGACATGATAGAACATACATTATACATAAATTAATAATTTGTGGCGAAACAAAAATATTTGGTTAGTATCAAAACAGGATATTGTGATTGTGTTATAATTATAAGTAATAAAGTAACATAGTAATGAAATGACGTCATGTTTCCTTTTGAGCACGTATCTGAAGGAAAAACATATAAATACAATTTATAGTAAATGTCGGTGAATCAGAATCTAAGCATGCCTAATAGCACAATGTTGTGCCGTTTGGGAACCTTATTTTCATTAATAAAATAACAAAAGAACAGACGTGACTTTTTCCCTTCGAGGATTCACCTCACTAGGTACTCCGAGCGTGGATCTGATGAGGATCACCTACTAGGCACGTCCAAACTTACGCTACTTACTTGCCCAAGGTTTTCAAGTAGGTACACCTTTAATACGCGGAACGTTGCAAGCCCATTGCCGCTTAGGTATACTAGCCTGTGACACATGCCATTTTTTGTCTTTTTTGACATTTTTTGACAGATTTTTTGTCTTATGGATATGCTGGTGTCCTCACGAGGTGACGGAGCATATGTGTTTCAATTGCGCATATCAACTTTCGAAAAACCGAAAAGTCCATTGGTGGATTTGAACACTGGATTTGAACCCTCAACCTGATGAAGGCGGACTCACACTCAAATGCCCACACAGCTTTATTTTAATGGCTGTAGTTATTGAAATGATTATGTTTAGTACGCAGGTCAGAAGTCGTCTGAAATTGGATTCCACAATGATAAAAAACACACGCAAGCATAGTATATTCATAAAACAAGTCGGACACGCACACCAAGGGCTTCGGTATTTTGCATTTTGTGTTGGAGCATTCGTGTGTGTGGGTCCGACTCACGCTTGGCCGGTTTTTTGTATTAGTTGCTACACATCAAGGGACTATTACAACACCAAGTTTGAACTAAGTGCACGTATTACCGTTTTTAATATTAAGCTAAAATAATAAACGGAAAAAATATCGTTCTTGTATTTTAAAACATTTCATACACTCGTATGTTTTTTTTTTTAAATTTACAGGTAATCCGCCGTACTCGCTGAAATTTTGAACCAGCTATTATGAATCAAAAGATTCCACTTAATTCAGGGTTGCACCAAATAATTAATAACATACTGATAAGTAATAAAATCCCATCACTGTTGTTAGAAGAAAATGTCGGAAATTACTAGAAAATCTAACCGGTACAGATTTTTTGTAAGTATGCTAGTTTTCTTTAAAATAATTTACATAAAATAACTTTGCTGTTTAACTAATAGTATGCAGTTCAACATCCTACATTTTGTAATGAAAAACCAACTGGGTATAAAACATCTGTGCCCTACATAGCCCTTACATATTTTATACTCATAAATTATCATAATTATTAAGTTATGTAGGTACCTATCCAATGATTTCGAATAAATGGAGCAAACTGTTATCTGTTGTCACTTTGTCACCCAAATTATTAATCATCAAATCTGTGGTCTAGTGATTAACCCACAGATCCCGAGGTCCTGGGTTCGATCCCCAGGGGAGAACAATATTGTGCTTGGTTTGGTTCTGTCTGTTGCCATAACAACAATTTTAAATTGTGGTGTTCTGGCATTCAGAGGTAAGACAGCCAGTTCCTCAGACTGTTGAGGATTCTGGGTAAAGTGGTGCGTTTTCATCTTCGACCTTATCATAGCTTAAAACCAGGTCCAAGGCAAAGCACTTCCCCGTCATACAATAAAAAAATATATAAAAAACTTTGCCGTAGAATCTGTTTCAACTGAATGTTTTCAACTGAAACTATAATATTGCGAGGTAAGTATCTTACATAATAATAGTCATCAATTTGCCTTGTGGGGAAAGGTGTGTCAATCACATTCTGACTGCGCAGGTGGGTATTCAATGCTAACTCATGGTTTATTTCAAATTCTGCTTATTTGTTATCACAAATGAGTAAACTTGACAAATTGAGAACATCCTTCAATTTTAGAAGTTGGTTAAAAAACCAGTTCATTTTAGTACAAAATACAAATTAAGTAATTACATTAACCAAAGTGATTCCACCAATCATTGCAGATTGTAACATACCTCAATTGTGCTCAATTGAATGACAGTCACACATTAACATTCAATCATAATAGTGTTACCAACATGGTTAAATGTGTTTTTTTTTATTATGAGTCACATTATTACTTGTTATAGGTATATTATTATTATTAAATAATGATAGGCGAGCAGCACAGGGGCTGATTTGCCCATTCCACAGTGTTGGTTTTTTAGATTGTCACTACTTGGTTGTTCCTTGTAGGAAATAGTTTATTGCCGCTATCATCACACTAATGGTTAAAGTTTGTGTATGTATGTTTGACGCTTCTTCAAGCATTAAACGGCTGAAAGATTTTGGGAAAATTAGTAGTTTGTACCCTGTATTATCACATAGGCTACTTTCGATCCAATGAATCTATTCCGATGGGATGGAAATGAGAATTCAAATATTGCCATACAAAACATATTATTTCTTTGTTGCTCTTTTATCCCAAAACTACAGATCAGATTGACCTGAAATTTTGCACAGATATAGTTTATACCCTAGATTAATAAATATATTAAGTTTTATCCTGCAGAACACTGCACTTTTCCACAACAAAAAATGTAAGGAACTTTAAGCTGAGTTTGCCCTACACACATGTGCACACAGAATGCACACAGCAGTGTAGAGAAGACTGGGTTGATTAAACTGGGATTATGGTTTTGTTTTGAGGCTGGGCAAGCCTACTATAAGACAACAAGTCCTGGTCATTAAAGTATTATTTTATACATAGCTTACAAGCCTAAGACAAGATGTCCTTGGCAATGGAGTATTTTTTATAAATAGCATACAACCCTACTATAAGACAGCATGTCCTGGGTAATGGAGTATTTTTTTATACATAGCATACACATCTACTGTTAGACAATGTGTCCTGGGCAATAGCATATTTTTTTATGCTTAACATACAAGCCTATGTATGACAACATGTCCTGGGCAATGGATTATTGTTATATAGGGACATGATACAAGTCTACTATATGACAACATGTCATGGGCAATGGAGTATTTTTTTATACCTAGCATACAAGTCTACTATAAGACAGCATGTTCTGGGCAATGGAGTATTTTTTATACATAGCATACAAGCCTTTATACAACAGCATGTCCTGGGCTATGGAGTATTTTTTTATACATAGCACACAACCCAACTGATGATAAACGGTTTTATTTTAAATCGCGGTATTTTGCATTAAGTAAGTAAAAGCTGCCAGTTAAATAGTCTTGTTGTATAAATAATCACCTCTCATACTATTTGAAACAGTGGTTACAAATGTTAATGTTGGCAAACATGTTTGTCATCACCATTACAGTGAAAATAGGATATTGGAAGTGTTGCCATGCCGTCGCACAGTTAAAACTAACATGGAGGATTCAGGTTTTTGTAACTTGACTTTTTAGTCAAGTACAAACCTACACACATAATTGTGCTCCTACCATTAATATTTAGTTTAGTTTAGTTGTGAAGTAAAATTTAACATTTAAGTTACTTTGGACATAAATCTTTATCTTATTTGTCTTTATTTTCACTTGTAGTGATGGAGCCACAGGGCATATTTTTTAGTTTTAAAAAATATTTTCTATATCACCCTAAATATAAGAGATCCTCAGTATAATGGTAAAGGTAGCATCTCCTATTCTATTAATAGACATCTTTTCTATATCATTTTGAAATTGGCTGAACCCTACATAAAAATAATTACTTATAGTAAACATTTTCTTCACTGGCAAGCTAAATGTGTAAGCCAGGATGGGGTCAATGACATTTGATATTATTTTCAGGCTACAATATGCATAGTAAATTATAGGAATACATAGGTATTTTAAATCTAGGAGTGGTTTTCATGATGTAGGTATAGTACTTAAAAAGGTTATTAAAATTTTAACTAGAGTTTTTGATAGTGATAGTAATGTAAATACCTACATACCTTCTTGTATTTATTTTGGAACAAGCACTTCATTTTGTTTGCATGCACCTTATCTACCTATTTATAGTAAATAGGTAATTACATAAGGCCATAATAGTAATGTGCTGCTAGAGTATATTTCGTTAGTGAAAGAAAATACACTAGGTAGGTATACTTACAGGAATGAGCAACAATACATGGAAGTAATGTGAGGAACAGGAATCTGGGTCGATTCTCGGTTATCTTATCTCATTTTCGGCAGTCGTATAACCGTAGATATTTTTCGATTAACTGTAGTTAGATTAAAAACTAGCACACATCACACAAATGTAAACAGAATATAACACGAAATACCACAAAAGCACAAACTTCGATAGATTACTTCGAATTACTTGTGAACTCATACGCGCTGTTAATTCACGTCAACGCGTTAAACAAACAAAACAAAAATAACACTTGACTGTGCTAGACTAACGCTGTTTCGTAATCGATCGATAGTGAAACTGCTAGCCATCCATGACAAAGAAAATTCAAAACGACGAACGATCCATGCCATGAGGAAATTATTTTGAGCTTTGAAAGGAACTGTGGAGGGGGTTCAAGCAATTGTAACTTTTATTTCTGTAAAATTTCACATTATTTAAACCAAGGAGGATCTTGTAATATTTAGTATAATCTAAAACTATAAAAAAAACTTCATTTATTGACAATCAACCCAACATTCTCGAATCTCGAATGTAAACAAAACAAATAGGTAGGTACCTACCTATTGAAAATAAATCACAGACTACGAGCATTTAAAATTAAAACCAACCAATGTTCTGATTCTGAACTGAATCACAGACTACACTACCGGTACCTATATTACCTGTATTAGAGTTCATTATTCAAAGTTCTTGATTGGTTTACAGTTAACAACCTCCTACTAAATGAGAAAAAAACAAAATGCATCCGATTCACTTTGCCTAATGTTCAAGTCAGCAATGCTAACATTATCTTAAATGGGGAAATACTTAACTTTATTGAAGCAACTACCTTCTTAGGTTTAAATATTGATGCTAAGTTGCAATGGGGTATTCATATTGAGTCATTAGCTAGCAGATTAAGCTCGGCTGCATACGCTGTACGTACAATAAGGCATCTTACTGATGAAGCTACGGCGAGGTTAGTTTATTTTAGTTACTTTCACAGTATTATGTCTTATGGCATATTTTTATGGGGAAATGCAGCTGATATTGATAGCATTTTTATTCTACAGAAGAGAGCTGTACGGGCTATTTATAAAATGAAAACTCGTGACTCTCTTAGGGAACGTTTTAAAGAGATTGGTGTTCTTACAGTCAGCTCCCAATACATTTATGAAAACCTAATGCACGCTCACAGAAACATTGATGAGTTTAGTAAAAGAAGTGATGTACACAGTGTTAATACTAGAAATAAAAATAAACTTGAGATACCTAAGTTTCGATTAGGAAAAGTAAATAATTCATTCTTAGGAAACTGTGTGAGATTTTATAATAAGCTTCCTCAAAGCGCCACCAAACTCTCTACTCGTAAATTCAAATTGTATATAAAGAATAATTTAATTAAAAGTGCCTACTACAAAATTAGTGATTATATCGACGATAAGAACGTGTGGCCCGATGTTGCTATACCAGTTGACAGCAAAATGGTGATTTCTCAATGTTAACAAATTGCCCATTAGGTAGATAGGTAATAACAAATGTTTTAAGATTAAGAATTTAGGTTTTTGTTGTATCTACTTAGAATATAATTACAAATTGTGTATCTAAATGTTGAATGGATCATCAAAAAAATTAACCGGCCCGAGGTTTTTGCCTTTCTCCTTGTGTGCTGGTCGCGATTCCGAACAGGCGGTAAATTTGACGTTTCAAAATGATCCCAAAAAATCATAATGAATAAAGAAATTTTGACTTTGACTTTGACTGTAGGTGATCTGGTAAATAAATTTTAAGTTTGGTTCGGTCGGATCGCGATCGGAGTAAACCATATCGTTCTGTCTCGTAAGGAAAAATGGTTTTACGCTAACCTACCTATTTAGGTACTTTCGATAATTTTATATAAACATACATAATTATATAATAATAGCTGACAGTCCTTTAACGCGGCGGCGGGCGGCAGCGGCGACTACAGAGTAGGTACTATTGTCTTGTACACAGCAGTAGCGGCGAAACGAAGATCAATGCCGATGTATTTGGTAATCTGTGCTATCGTGAACAAGTCTAACGAATGAACGAATCAAATAAAAAGTTTAAGATTAATTTGATCGATGGCGCGTCTGCCATAGGACTGTGAGTAAGAGTGTGCCACTATGTAGCACAGCTACTGCCATCCACCATCATTATTACATGTGGTCTGTAAGGACAGAAGACCTCGCGAGCCCATAAAACCATGCAATAACCGATGCTTTCCTTTTTCACTTTTTTAATAAACCAAGGAACATGTGTGTCAATTTTCATCGAAATTGGTTGAAAAATGCGAGAGCAAACCGACAGCGGACTAAAGCATTTTTGGCCAATCTCGAAACTGAGACGCTTCGCTCGCTCGGTCAATTACCAATCTCCTGTACACATGTTAGGTAGGTATTTTTTTTTGGGGTCTGTATTTTTGCATATTTTGATGTTACCTACGGTACGTTAACAGTATGATATCTGTGCCTACAGCAAGGTGACGGGTATCCAGCCAGTTGGTCACAACTGGTAGGTAGTTCGGTAATAGTAGGTAGGTATAGGTTGCTATCTACCTCTTTAGATTACTTCCTTGCCTTTTTGTATTGTCCCACTTCCACAACACTCAATGAGTTTTATAATAATCTTGTAACAGAAATCAAATAAAGTGTAGCCTCCTCCAAAATGGGATGGTCTTGCCTTAATCGCTATGTTTGGTAGGCGTCCACTGCTCTTTGGTAGGCCTCTCCCAATCAACGCCACAATAGTGACCTGAACCACCTCCATCCATCGACATCCTCGAGATCGCCACAATGTTCGGGATCGGCCTACTAACTGAGGGCAATAGCTAGTAGCTCTGACTTGTGCGCTGTAGGTTGTCTGTTTGATTCCCACCCATGACAAACATTTGTGTGAATAAAATGTTAATTCGGTGTTTGGGTGCTATATTGTATCAAAATGACGTCGGTATTTAAACTACTTAAAGTAACGTTAGTAACGTTACTAATATTAAAAACTTGTAATAAAGCTGTAACGGGTTTGGGAAATTTAAAATGGAGAAAACACTATTATCGATAGGAGAAAGAGTGTCTGTTTTTTTTATACAACTAGGAGACGGACTAAGTATCTTAAACACGCATCACGCTGAAACAACTGGATTAATTTAAATGAATTTATGCCTAATTATTACTTTATTACTGATGGATCTAGGATCTATCTAGGATTATGCAAAGTGGGCGAAAATTAAAAATGTTTTAGCAACTTTTTACTTAGAAACGTTTTAAATAGAAGGATTTGGATCAAGATACTTCGTGTAAATATTTTTTATAGTACTAGTTAGTGTAGTCTATACCCTTTCATCATTTTTTTTATTGTACGACGGAGCGCTTGGCCTTCATCTCGCCTGCTTACAAGTTGAGATAAGGTTGAAGGTGGAGGCGCACTTCACACGGAATCCTCAACAAACTGATATCTTTTCGGAACACAACAATTTTTAGAATTGTTTTTATGACGACAGAATTTGGTAAGTGGTAGCTAGCCAGTGTTTAAGTCACCGACAACATAGCCAAACAACTCTATCAACAACAACAAGGTCAAACAAATCAAGTTTCGACCGCTATCCCAAAATCGCTAACGACCGGCGGCGGCGGCGGCGCACCGGCGGTGACGGTGACATCTTCCGTCCTTTTTCCTTGACTTTGACATTCCGTACGCGGACGTCTATTGGTCAAGATCACACCAGTGATATAAATACTAGGTATCATAGTTGGAAATACCTAGGTACTATACAATAGCAATCAGGGTTAGCGCGATCAGTGTCGGTATTTCTGTTTGGCTCTAGATGAGTTTCATTTTGTTTCGATTCTAACTACGATGTTGAAAATGAGGCCGACACTGTTGAATTTGCAATTCCGAAGTTTTACTCGGTAAGTTATATCTACATAGATATTCCTATTAATGTTAGTTGCATTGAAGGTAGGCTTATCTACCTAAGTGGTAGTACTTACCTATACCTACCAACTTGGGACCTTTTAATACTACTACTTATGTTTTTGTTAAAACTGTTGTGAGGTTAAGTAGATAATTGATCACCATGGAAAATTGGAAAGTAGCTGTATAAGGTAGGTAGGTATAAAGGTACCCTTTGAGTTGTGTTCGGAAAGTCACATTCTTTCTTTTCAGTTATAATGTAATCCGTACGTCGCTATCAACCCAAGCTGTTCCTAAAGATGTGAAGCCATTTAGCGCTATACCTGGACTCTCATCTCTGCCAGTCCTGGGTCCTCTACATCACTTCCTTCCGGTTATAGGTACGTTACGTATCAATCACTACATTAATGATAGTAGAGTGTAAGTACCTCAAGATAAAATTAATTATATAAGTATAGGTACAAAACAAAACAGCATCACCGCTTCGCATTTGCTGTGTTTTTGGTAGATTATCAGGTCTGTTTCGCTTCTACCATAGAGCTTTTTTCGAGGCTCTCTGAATTTGGGAGGTTTACAGACAGTAGAGTCGAATTTTGCCGCATCATCTGGTGTACTACCTATTTCAGTTAACTTGGAATTCGGCGTCGAACAGCACTAACAGTTGACACCGCTTTGTCACTTATCTACGTATTTGGATATTAATGCGAACTACTTTTTATTTTTAGGAGAAATCGGGCCAGAAGCACAACTG
This sequence comes from Venusia cambrica, assembly GCA_951394065.1. Taxonomy (NCBI): domain Eukaryota; kingdom Metazoa; phylum Arthropoda; class Insecta; order Lepidoptera; family Geometridae; genus Venusia; species Venusia cambrica. The sequence goes on from OX596056.1 coordinate 2,640,385, forward strand.
TTTGAGAGAATGGGTAACTTCCATGAAAAATATGGACCAATCATGCAAATGAAGGGGGTGTTTGCCAGGGGACATTTCGTGATCCTATTTGAACCTGAACATTTTGATCAGGTAAGAGACTTACCGTAGTATATGTAAGGTATAGGTAATAGTGAAGTTTGAAATATGCAGTCGATAATCTTGCAAATGACACCACACAAGACATAGATCTTAGGCCCGGTTCATATTAGGGCGGACCGACAGTTATACCGATGTCCAACTGTGTCAGAAATGTCGGATCTCGCTGTTCACACTGTGTACCGGCGCCGGTCTGACCTGATCCGAACGAAAACAGCATCGTCTTTTCTGGCGATTTACCGCGACCCGGCTCTTCACTTTTTTTTTTTGTTGATAATAGTCATGCGTTTGACCACCATCTTACATGTAAAACAAGTAAAGATGTGGCCTAAGATGGAGCACGCTTGCCTAAATGGAACCTATTTACTCTGGACTTGAAGACTCCAAGATTGTACTCGTGCGGAAAAACAGACGAAGGCAAGGAATTCCATTCTTTACCAGTATTCATGATAAACGTAGAGATGAATCGATGTGTTCGGCACAATAGAACATTTACAAGTTACGGGCTGTAGCCAGCCGTACGTCTGCTAGTCCGGTGGTGGAAAGGGGATGGAGGGATTAGGTCAAAGATATCGTGCGCAAACTCGCCAAAGTGGAGTTTATAGATCCCAGAGGTGACAGACTCCATACAAGATCGGACCTGAGCTTTGTACAAACTTAAAAGCTGTCCCGGTGTGAAGTACCACCGAACCTTAGCAAGAATACCCAGCTTCATAGCAGCGAATTTGGCCTTAGACTCGATTTGGGACCCAAAGTTCAAGTTCGATGAAAGTTCAACGCCTAAAAGGCTCAAACTATCATTGAACTGGAGCGAAGTGCCGTTAAAAATAGGTACGGGATGAAATTGGCTTTTTTTAGCAGATAACACACACGTCTGAGTTTTGGAAGCGCTAAACCGTACAAGATTTGCGTCCCCCCATTCAGACACAAAGTTAAGCTTGAGGTTCAAACGCTCCACCATCTCCCTACGGAGGCTGAAAATTTCGTCCGCACTAGCACGTGGACTGGAAAAATACCTATAAACAACTGTGCTGTCATCTGCGTACCCATAGATACCGGGTATTAGCAGATCATTGATATGAAGCAGGAATAGAGTTGCTGATAGAATAGACCCTTGAGGTACCCCGGAATTGATAGCCAATAGATCAGACGAACAGCCACTAATGACTACTCGAATCGATCGTCAGGAAGTATGTGATGCACAGTAAAAGGTTGGACGGTAATCCGTAAGAGGAAAGCTTGCTAATGAGACCGTTGTGCCAAACCCTATCAAAAGCCTTCGAAATGTCTAGGGAAACTGCCATAGCTTCCCCGTATCTTTTGAAGGCTTCACTCCAGATGTGCGTGGCATACGCTAGATGATCCCATGTGGATAGTTTTTGGCGAAAGCCGTACTGACGATCACTAAGGAGATCGTTACACTCTAGGTATGCCAGGAGTCTACTGTTTAGAACACGCTCCATTGACTTGCAGAGAATAGAGGTGATAGAGATTGGCCGGTAGTTAGCGGGGTCTGCTCGGCAACTTTTTTTGGGACAGATTGTACATTAGCGAGCTTCGAAGATACCTTGCCGGTATCCAAAGACAGGCGGAAAAGGCGAGTGAGAATCGGTGACACACGGCTCGGTGTTCGGGAGCACACTTTTTTAACATCACCGCCGGGATCCCATCTGGACCACTGGCTTTGTTCACGTCTAGTGATAGTAGCACCCTAATGCGCACTTCTGGCATGGATTTTCCGCACCAGGGAAGTCATGGAGGAATCTCATCAGTAGTATCTAGACGTGAAGAGTCCGCGAAGAGTGAAGCAAACAAGTTGGCTTTCTCTTCTGTAGTGTGGGTCAGCGATCCATCAGGTTTCATCAAAGGCGGCAGTGAAGGGCGATAGAAGTTAGATTCAACCGATTTGGCGAGAGACCAAAAAGCTTTGCTTCCGGGTGGATATGAAGCAAGCTTGGCTCCGATTCTGCCAATGTGGTTAAATCGAGCCCTCTTCAGCACCTTCTTGTATGACTTGGCAGCCTTGTTAAAAGCTCTTTTCATCGACCTGACTTTTGCAGACTTGTTGTTGCGGGCTGTGACCCAGGCAAGATAGCCTATCTTGCCTTATGCTTCAGTGCATTAGCACGTCGGCAGTCATCATCAAACCAGGAGTCTACTTTAGCAGAGAGTGGTTTGTCGGAGTAAGGAATGAAATATTCCATACCTTGACGCACCACTTCCACTATCGCTTCAGCACAACAAGAAGGGTCATCCGAAGAGAAGCACAAGGGCTGCCAGGAATATGACGCGAAAAAATGGCGCATCTCATCCCAATCTGCAGGCTTATACTTCCACACCCGCCGACAGCCCTTAAGGCTGGGGTCGGGTGGGGAATGGGAAAAAACTGACTTTACCAGACAATCGTCGGAACTACCTAGAGGAAATGAAACCGAAACATTGTCGCGATCTGGGTCCGTCGTCAGCAGAAAGTCAAATGGCAGTTTGCAAAATGGTTATCAACATCAGGCACCCGAGTGGCCTCACCGACCATCTGAGTGAGGTTAAAAGTGAGCGCAAATTTACAACCCCTACAACCTGATGTCGGCCAGCGGAGAACCGTGCTTTGGATCCCGCTACCCTCCGCACCTAGTCTCCCGGTACAGCTTCAACGTCGTTACTCCCTTTCTACTCCGACACTGTAGTGCAAGAACTGCCCTGACCCTTACTCTCTCGGTTGGTTCATGGCTACACCGACCTGCGTACCGGAACACGACCAGGTCGTTTGGCGGCACGGCTTAGATCGATGGGTGGTGACAAGCCGCGGCCGAAACCTATCACCAGAATTTGCTACTCCTTTAGCACCACCCAGGGGACACGTGTAGGGACTCTAGGGTTATCACCTACGGACGTGAGCAGCAAGGCCCTCCAAACAACACTAACAACTCACAAAGCAATCGTCCAGAACATCCTTGTGACTTGGCTTCTGTGGACTAGTAGGTACTATGGACGGTTTTATCGGGGCGCCCTAATGAAATGCCAATATTATTAGACCCGACAGAAGTCGAAAGAAGAGTGGCTGAACATCCGGTAAATGTCGTCGACGGCAGTTTTATCAGGTCGCTCTAATGTGAACAGCGCTATTTAAATTCCGATTTAAAATTACAATAACCCGTTCGAGAGTTATACCATCTTATTTCTTTTTATTGTAAGAATCTCGCCTGGTTACGAAAATATGATAATGCCGAAGGTGCAGGCGCACTTCACCCCGAACGGAATACTCAACAAACTGAGAAACTGGCTATCTTACCTCTGTATGCCGGAACACAATTTTTTTTAAGAATTGTTATTATGGCGATAGAATTATGTAAGATGGTGGTAGCTAGCCACTTAAACAAAATCCTACCACCCACCAAACCAAGCACAATTTGCTCTCCCTGGGGATCGAACCCTGGATCTGAAATCGGTGGGTTGAACCACTAGACCACAGAGGCGGTTACCAAAAACACCACAAACATGTCACATACATAGGTACATACATACAGAAAGCCACGTTCGCATCACTCACTTGATCTTGTAAAATATTGTCTTAGGTCTATAGAGCAGAAGAAACGAATCCTCTGCGTCCTGGTTTTGACACTCTTGCTTACTACAGAGAAGAATTGAAAAAGGAAACCTTTGACGGTATTTACGGACTAACAACAGCGTAAGAAAATAATAAAACTAAACTAAATAAACCTTCTTAAATTTGCTCATGGTTCCCAGTTAATTTCTGTTGGAAGTACTTTACGATCAGATTGATTTTCAGACAAGGACCAAAATGGAGAGATTTTCGCACAAAAGTTAACCCAGCGTTGCTAAAGCCTAAAATAATAAAGCTCTACACACCAGGCCTTGAAGAAATTGCAGATGAAATGGTTGCCAGGTATGAAACATTAGTAGATCTGTCTGTAAAATCAATCAAGAAAAACTAGATTGAGACAAACAGCCTATATTATTATATGCCAGGTATGTTGGCTAGCCCTCTTCATACCTCGCAGAGTGAAATTAAACTTTGTGGATCCGTCCTACCGATAGTAGGTTCCAGGTTACGGCTTCGTATGTCATGACAGGAAGCAGGATAACGACCAGACCAGAGAAAATGGCGTTCAATTCTATTCAACAGAAGACGCTTTTATATATCAGCAATATCTGCCAAACGGAACGTTTTCGGATTGGAAACATCATTCACTGTCGGATTCGACTTTAAATCCAATAGATTTCAAGGCTACTCTCAAATCATTCCTGAAAATCTTCTGTGGTAGTTTATTTTTTTTATTATTTGGGATAGCGTTCTCTGAATCTTCACCGGAAGTTTCCGAATTCGCTCCGATAAGGCATTTTGAATGTTTGAAAAGAGCTATAGGTACTGTTCGGTTTAAATTTTATTTTATTTTGTTCGGGAAACATACATGATTTCCTCATTCGTGAAAACTTATTTTTGCTTAGTTTAGGGTTAGATGCTGAGCTGAGAGATGCTGTGTAAAATTTCTAGTAACCTATATATGTGTATGGTATTCATTTATTTGTTAATGTGCAAACATTTATTATCTGAAATGATTACAGAATAGCGAAGCTGAAAGACCAAGGGGATTACTTAGACGAGAATTTCGAACATGAAATTAATAGATGGTCTCTAGAATCGGTAGCGCTAGTCGGGTTAGGATCGCGATTAGGGTGTTTGAGCGACGATTTATCTTCCGACCATCCTGCGAGTCAGCTGATGAAGTGTGCTAAAGATATTATCGAGCTGGCTTTCAAACTAGAGTTCATGCCAAGTCCCTGGAGATTGTTTTCTACACCGGCGTTTAAAAGAGTCATTCAAGTCTACGATACACAATGGAAGTGAGTAAAGTTTGTATTACTTTCACGCATAGAAAACATATTTTTCAATAAATATAAGTAAAATATTTTAAAATAATTGTCACATCACGCTTCACCGCCTCTTTTCATTTGCCTCAAGTCGTAAATTTTGACCGATAATACAAAAGTTGCCGTGTGCCGTGCCGTGGCGGTCGCGGCTTAAGAATCGACCCCTCCAACTCAGCCCGCGGAGGTCCTTAAAGCCGACTAAGGTATCTCCCCAGAAGAAGGGTAGCCGCTTCCTTCTGTGTATTATACGAGTACGTGTATAGGTACCTTTAGGTACTGCAACCACCAATCCGCCTGTCAAGCGTGGTGATTATGGCAAAACTCTCATGCTTTGGCTCTGTCCAGTGGACACCGATGGGCTCTTGATGTGAATACAAAAAAAATACAATTACCTATGTACCTTGCAACTGCTGTAGCAAGGAAAAAATTTGCATGCGTAAAATTACATGTTTACACGGTTCTACAGAATAAGCGAAATGTTTATCAATGAAGCAAAGAGCAATATAAATAAAAGAGGACACGATATTCCAGAAGATGACAAAAGTATTATTGAAAAATTGCTGGCGATCGACGAGAAAGTAGCCATCATGATGGCTAGCGAAATGATGTTGGCAGGTATCGATACTGTAAGCAATTTTTTTTATTGTACGAAGAAGCGCACTTCATCCGGAATCCTCAACAAACTGAGGAACTGCCTATTTTACCTCTAAATACTGGAACACAACAATTCAAGAATGGTTGTTATAGCGACAGAATAAGGTAGGACGGTGCCAGATGGACTTACAAGATCCTACCATAAACCAAACCAAGCTCAATATTATACTGCCCTTGGGGATCGAACCCGGGATCTTTGGATCTGACACCGGTGGGCGAACCCCTAGACCTCAGAGGCGGTCCATCTAAAAACTGTCTTCCCTATGACGACGTGATGCCGCTCCGATGCACTGCAATAACTTGCTCGGAGCTGCAACTTAGCAAGACTATATTTAATGAGGATGCCTCGTGTAGAGGCATTGCAATTCTCAATTTTAAACGAATTATAGAAATAACTTCTTCTCACCAGAAAAAGGGCAGCTGTCCGCCTGCCAAGCGTGGTGAATATGGCAAAACCTTTCAGCTTGGAGGAGGCTCTGTACAGCAGTGGACACTTAAAGTGCTGTTGAAGTGTTTTGTGAAATAAACAGAACATTTTATGAATACGTAACTACGCCATTATCAATCAAAAGTAAAAGTAATTATTGAATAATTTATAAATAGAGCTGTTCTAGTGAAAACTACTTATTTATTACGACACAATGACACATATTTACGGGAATAGTGATAGATAAAAACAAAGTGGTTTAATTATTTGCATCGTAAACCTACGCGTGATCGTTACGGGGCTAATTATAAACGATAGGTTAATGATGTATCCAATTTCGTCAATTAAATGAGTGCTACCGATGCTAGTGATAAGACATTATAGATAACAGAGAAGGATAAGGATGTTGGATAAGGATAATACAGCATAATTTTAATTCTACAGGTAGGATTCACAGTCACGAGTCTCTTATACCGTTTGGCGATCAATCCAGAAGCACAAGATAAACTGAGACAAGAAATAAGAACAAAAGAGACCAATCGGTATATGCGAGCGTGTTTGAAGGAATCCCAAAGAATATGGCATGTGGTGCCAGGGAACTTGAGAAGGACAAGCAAGGAACACTTTGTAGGGGGATACCACATTCCCGAAGGGGTAAGAGTAGTAGCCCTTACCATATGCCACAGGAATTACCGAAACGTCTGCTACAGACCTTGCTAAGATGATAAATCTCGGTACCTAGCAATTACATAGATAGAAAAATGAAATACAAAAATAATTAAATAAGAAATACTAGACAATCGACATCAACGAAGCGAGAACAGAGTACTAATACAAGATAAATAATCCAGATTTGTTTTCAGATTGATGTGATAGCACCAAACCAATACCTATCGAATTTGGACAAACATTACCCCCGTGCTAAAGAGTTTCTGCCCGAAAGATGGCTGGTAGACAAAGATGATTCACTTTACTATGGAAACACACATCCCATGATCTCGCTACCATTCGGATTTGGCGTAAGGAGTTGCATTGGCAGACGTATCGCTGAGTTGGAAATCGAAATATTTATAAAGAGATTGCTGGATGTATATCAAGTGTCGTGGGAAGGGCCACCACCCAAGCTCATCAGCAAGCTGGTGAACAATTTGGAGAAACCACTGCATTTTAGATTCAAACCTGCGAAGTAATTAATGTAGGTAATTATTGGAGTACTATAAATAGACAACCTGGAGATGCCTAGATGGAGACAGCCCGTGAAAAGTCACGTTCCTCAACGACGGGAGGAAAAGGGAGGGGGAGAAAAATACTCTAATTCGTTCAATGATAACACTTAAACAATTTATAGTTAGGTATTTGTAAATTTTTGTACCCGTATATTTTAATATACCCTCCCTAATATACGTATTTCGATTTACCAAAACTAAATTATTTTTTTTCAATTTTACTACACATGCATATAAAAACGAGTCGACTTAAAACTCTAATATACCTAGTTGTCTGTTCTCTACATTAACATAGTAGGTACATTTTATTATAATTAACTTTGGTTCCATAACTTCCTAACTGTTCAAAACCAATGTTATACCTAGTAAAATAAATAAAAAAAGCTTCATTTTCCTATACCTAGGGTGGTGTGGTAGCCAATGAACCAAGTGTACTCAGTGAATCACAGGGCCTACAGCCTAAACGCGGCGTTGGCAGCTCGTGCATATTAGACGTTTGAACCGCCTTCCCGCGCCAACCTGTTACTACCAGTCGCCGGCAAACTGCCGCCCGGAACGCTCGAGCTAGTAGCAGATTTCTGTTTTCGAGTGCAAAAAGTAAGGAAAAAATTTGAGTTTATTTGTTTTTTTACTCAATCTCTTCATGTCCTAGGAACTGCTGTATGGTTTTGATCTAAATAATAGTGTAATCATGATTGTTTAAATTCATTTTTGTAATCAAATCGTGTTCCTGTTAATTGTGAAAAAGTTTTAAATATTTTAATAGGGGTATGGTACACAGTGAATCATATTTTTTGGGTACCCAATGAACCATGGTTCATTGTGTACTACTGATTAGAGATGACAAATATAACTATCAACCAATAAATTTAACTAATATTTAAAATCAACCATTATATTCCATTATCAGAATTAACATTATCGAATAAAAATATCATATCAACTTCAGCCTGAGTTAGAACTAACATAATTGAATGCATTGAAACTTTAACTTTAAAGTGCTACAAATAAGAAACATTTTCGTATGTTGCTGCTCGCAGAGTTTTCAACTATGTATTAGGTTGACTTCATTCAATTGTATGCTTTCGACTCCTCACTATAGAGATTAAATTTCTCTGATTTGCTGTATATGATATGTTTATTCAATACAAAGTGATGTGATATTTTAAACAAATACTCATAGTGCTACTATGATAGAGACGAATTAGCGGTTACTTTTATTTGATCAATAGAATAAAATATTCAACTGCATTAACATCAACCAATAACCAAATCGTGTACTAAACAAATAATATTAGCTAATATTTTCAACCAATAAAAATATCGATATATTTTTTTATCAATTAACAGTTAACTAATATTTAATTTTAACCCTTATTGCCATCTTTATTACTGATCCATTGGGTACCACTTCCTTCGTTATAATATTCATACTAATGTTCTACATTTTATGTCATCTTTCATGGTTCATTGTGTATCTACCACGACCGTTGTTAACTTCCGTTTATTGAATAAATAATTCATAAAAACACAATTGCCGTTTTATATAAAGGCTTAAAACATGATATAATAGTACAAAGTTTCATTGTGTACCTCACGGTTTACTGAATACCCACCCCCCAGTTCATTGTGTACCGCTAGAGGTACACATTGAGCCATTTCCCATTATTTTTAAAAAGTCTTATTGCAAAGTAGTTATAATGTAAAAGCTGAAAACACAAATGCAATTTGAAAGCCATTGAAATGTTATAGGTCATGAGTTAAAAAATACTTAAAATGTCGTACAGAAAAAAAGTTACAGCTCTCTAAACTTTTGGTGGTTCAATGGCTACCACACCACCACTAAAACACTTTATAAAAGAAAGAGTATTTGGATAAAGTTATACTTTATTAAGTAATTGTAGGTACTTTAAAATTAACCCGATTGGTTCCCTTGTATATAGTTGTACATATTATTTTTACTTATTTGAGAATAAAATTATTTAAATTAACATAATCTAAATATTTACACCTATACAAACATCCTGTGGCGGTAAAAGCCTCCTCCAAACTTTTCAAATTTCCCCGTCTTTGGCGGCTCTTGCCCAGAGATTCCCGGCCGGAGTGCAATGGATATGTAAGTTTAAAAAAAATAGTTTGATTTTAAAAGAACACGATAAAATTATCATATTATATCCAAGGTCATGACAATGGTTGGTCTCCTATCCTACTACCACCATCACCGTAGAGAATACTTATCTCTGTAGCCGTTCATCCTGAAGGTCTCCTGATCATCCAAGTACGTTCCAATAAAGATGCCCAGTAATAGCCACCAAGCCAGACAAAGCATGTAGTGATTCCTAAGACATAAGGAATGTAGAGCTGACGCCATAAGCAAAAAAGCGGTTCTTAACCCGCTGGCGATTTATTATGTAGGTAACTTATCTTTTTTTGTTGGACGCAAGTACCGGCCTGTAGCAAGCTGGCAATTTAAGCAAACTGAAACATAACTAGGTACATTTTTTTTGTGAGCGCTTGGCCTTCATCTCCCCTGGTTACAAGTTACGATAAGGCCGAAGGCGCACTTCATCTGAAATCCTCAACAAACTGAGGAACTGGCTATCTTACCTGTAAATGCCGGAACAAAACAATTTTAGAATTGTTATTATAGCGACAGAATTAGGTAAGACGGTGGCAGCTAGCCAGGCTTAAACAAAATCCTTCCACCAACCAAACCAAGCACAATATTGTACTCCCCTGGGGATCGAACCCGGGACCTCTGGATCTGAAATCGGTGGGTTGTACCACTAGACCACAGAGACGCAAAAAAAAAACTAAAGGTTTTTAACCAACATATAAAGATGGTGTACAATGCCCTGGCCAAACGCATGGAAATAGGCTCTATAATCTCTATATCACAGAATAACCAAGAATAGCATACGGCATCGATTAGGAGGTTAAATGCGCGCGCAGTTTAGAAAAACTTTTCTACCGACAGCTTTGTCTGGGCAGGAACACATAAGTTCACTGTTTCAGCAAGTTATGTGACCAAATTTTGAAAAAGCTCTATAATTCGGGGTTTTATGTGAGTGAATAATTTGTTGGTTGTTGGATTATGCAAGAATAGCAAAAGTACAAGGTAAGCCCAGTTGCATTGTTCACGTACATTATGTAGGTCGGGACTCCCTGACCTACATAAAATAAAAAATGTAAGAACCTGGGTTTCGAGAGCTTATCCTATCGGTGTGTGTTCGACAGAAAACAAAATGCCGGGCGCCAGGCATAAGATTCTGGGGCATGTGCTCTCTGGCTTCTGCCACAAAATGAATCGCTGCAGGCCAGTCCATTCTGAAAACATGGCGACACCCCTGAACCGATGCCTCACCACCTTTGATATCACTCTACTGGGTGAGTCCGCATTACACAGCTTTCGTTTAATGTTTTATCAGACAGAACAGAATCTCTCTAAATCTCTTAAAATAATCTTGGAAACCCACTAGAAATTGTAGAGTGTTGAATTGTGTGAGTTCTTTTAGGTGTTGGCCACATGCTGGGAGCCGGTATCTATGTTATAACTGGAACCGTTGCGCACACTATGGCTGGTCCCGGGACATCCATTTGTTTTCTGCTCGCCGGACTAACATCATTTCTAGCAGCTCTTTGCTATGCCGAGTTCGGAACCAGAGTACCGAGAGCTGGAAGCGCTTACGCCTACACGTATGTCAGCATCGGCGAATTTTGGGCTTTCGTTATCGGTTGGAATTTGGTGCTGGAATACATTATTGGTAACGTATTTTTAGTTTAAAAGAGAGATCATTTAGGTACTTACCTTCTTGTGAAATCTTCATGCCATTAAAATATATAAAACATCAGCCTTGAACGATTTAAAATATTAATGATTTGTTACAGGGGCGGCTTCGGTTGCTAGAGCATGGTCCGGATACATAGATTCCATGTTCGAAGGGGCAATAAGCAACGCTACAGGTTCATTTCTAGGAAACTTCGATGACGCATTGTTAGTAGGAACAGGCCCACCAGATCTTCTTGCTTTCGTAATTTGTATCTGCACTTCTCTTATTCTAGCAATTGGAGTAAAAACTTCCGCGTACATCAATAACGGACTGACCATTTTGAACCTTATGGTTATTGGTCTTGTCATATTCCTTGGCTTCTATCACGCTGATTATAATAACTGGTCGGAGAAAACTGGCGGATTCACACCGTTTGGACCAGCCGGTATAGTAACCGGAGCAGCAACTTGTTTTTACGCTTTCGTCGGTTTTGACAGTATTTCTGCAGCCAGCGAGGAAGCTAAAGATCCATCACGCTCCATTCCTAGGGCAACTATGTTGTCATTGGTGATAGTTTGTACTCTGTACATTCTGGTAGCATTAGCTTTAACTCTGATGGTACCGTATAGTGCGATTGACCCTGTAGCGGCATTGCCCTCTGCACTCGGCAGTGTCGGCGCAGAATGGGCGAAGTACATAGTCGCAATCGGAGCCGTTTGTGGCATGACATCTACTTTGCTAGGATCATTATTCGCTCTTCCTCGAATCCTATACGCGATGTCAGCAGACGGACTTTTATTCGGTTTTCTCAGCAACGGAAGGTCACAGATTCCAAATGCTAATCTATTTATCTCTGGATTTTTAACTGCACTGGTGGCGCTATTCTTCAATATCGAAACTCTAGTAGAATGCATGTCTATTGGAACGTTAATGGCGTATACTATTGTTAGTGCTGGTGTGATTATCCTGCGGTTCCAACCAGGGAAAGTGATTTGCGAGAAAACACACATCAGCTTTGCGCCACAACGATTAGACTCACCCGGGGATCGGGAAGATAGCTCAGCAACAGGCACGCCAGGAACCGAAGTAGGATCTCCGTCATCGGAGGTGAATATCAGTACCTACTACAGCTCTTCCGCAAAACACATGGATTGTTCCAGTAAAGTTCGTCGTTCTTATTAGTTTTTGTTTTTTCAGATATACGATCCGCTCCCTGTGGGCCGTCTTAAGCCTGATTTTGCTTATCTTGAGCCAATATTAGGAGGGAAAACCCCTGGCGCTGGGGTGACAATTTGCGTTTGCGTGTTCGCTGCATCAATTACCGCCTTGAATTTGGACATGCAATATCTCATGAAAAACTACACCATGGAAAATCTACCGGAAATGCGCTTTGAGATTCCCAACGCAGTTTTTATATTAATTTCGATATTTAGTAAGTAGAGATTTCCTTTTTGCATTGATTATTTTTGCTACTTTCTCATAAATATGTATCAATAGGTAGGTTAGGTATCTAATAAATTATTGTTGCACTTTTCAGGTTTCATCCCGATCCTTTTCTTCAACAAGAACACTGCTCCTCTGCCGTTCAAAGTGCCTGGTGTTCCGTTTGTACCCGGATTGTGCCTTGCATTGAACCTTTCCCTTATGACCTTCCTGGACTTGCTTACCTGGGCGCGCTTCGGAATCTGGATGACTATTGGTAGATATGTCTTTCAAATAAAAGTAATTAGAAAAGTTTTATTAAATAGACCCATACTTTTAGAAAAATGTATTTCTGCATTGCATGTACCTACTTAAGCCTATTTTCAGCAAGCCACTGGTTAGACTCAGATTTTACAATTATTTATGATATCAATCTTTCAGGTTGGTCGAATCAGCTCATAATTTTACCTATATGGATAAAATACATCAAAAATTACTATGAAAGTACTTACCGACTTCCTTCAATAACCGGTATTGATCAGCAGGCCTATTACCTAACTCTGTTTCATTTGAGTTTCAATCGGTTTTAATCAGAAATGCAGGCATTTCTGATCTTGAAATCCATTGAAACCCAAATGAAACAGAGTTAGGTAATAGGCCTGCAGGATTTCCGTTTCTTTCTACATAAGCTTCGTCACATTAACCTTCACAACTTCTTATGTATGCTGCTAGGTATGTTCTTCATCTCAAGAAGTATTTCGCATCTTCCAGGTTTGCTCCTTTACTTCCTATACGGGATCCACCACAGCAGGCTGGGTGAAGACACCACAGGTCTGCTCACTGGTCATGGCAACGGCGGCTGGGGCGCTGTGGATAAAACCAACGTCCTCGCTCGTCATGGAAGCTGGTGGCGAAGAAACAAGGGCGAAGACCAAAAGCCGATTATAAGTGACGATGAACTTGCTAGGCCTTAGGACCCCGAACACAGGATCACGAGGCAAGGATATCAACCTGCGACAAATGCACATAAAGGTCGTGATCCCACGAACATAATCTGACCTGGTGAGCGAAATAGGTACCTACTAGATATATAACGACAACGCAAAACCTGCCTCAATCGATTTCATAGTATCAACATAGACGAATCAGTAGGTATAGCTATTCTCAAACATTCGGGAACCCTTAGCGAATTGAATTCGGAAGCTTCCGATGAAGATTCCTGAAATACATTAGTATACGAGAAAAAAAAACTAGCCCGAGGTTCTTGCGATTCCGAACAGGCGGTAGATTTGACGTTTCAAAGTGATCCTAAAAAAATCTTACTGAATAAAAATATTTGACTTTAACATAAAGACTTCCACAGAAGATTTATAGAAATGGTTCGAGAATAGCATTGAAATCTATCGCTTTCTAAGTCGAATCCGACAAAAAGTTGTTGTTACCGATCCGAAAACTTTCCGTGTGTTTGAGAATCGCTACACTGATATGTTTAATTCGATGGTACAACTAGTCTTTATTAGATTATTATGAGTTAGCGCAGCGCAACATCTGCGTATCTACGCACCGAACTGTCTACTGGCATAATTGCGTAACTTGAAATCCATTAGGTACCAGTGAACTTCAAGTCAATTACCAGGTTCAACTTCAACTTCTTCGATTTGGCGTGCAACCTTTTTATCGATTCTGCCAGTGTCTTGAGTATTGCAAGTGTCCAAAGTGTCCAGTCAGATTTTGTCGAAAGGGGTAGTTGAAGCCATATATTAGATCCATGGTTAAAGCCTAGGCTAGGTTTCAAATGTCAAAAATGAAGCCGATGTTGATTACTTATACGATAGGGGCGCAGATTTTAATAAATAAAAGAAAATAAATCATATTTCGAACGCCATAGAAATACCCACAAAAATATCAAAACTGGTTTGGCATCGCAATTAATATGAAAATGTACCTATATTTTCAATAAAAGCCGCATACATAAGATACGCAGATGTGGCCGCATGCAAAGTAAATTACTGTTACTTGCTCATCCGTAGCTTAGCACTAGCTATAAATACATGTGAGTATTTTTTTTTATATTACCTACTAAGAGACGAAACTATCAAGCAGCTCACCTGACGTTAAGCGCAACTCTTGTCTATATCAAAACCCTACTGCGTAGGTCACATCCACAAAAAACATTACCTACGCGGTACTGTAATTTCACCGGCAACCATACCTTTCAAACCAAAACACAGCAATGCTGCTTGGCGGCTGAAATGGTACTTCTCCGGACAAGCCCTTTCATAAGGAGCTCTACTATTCTTTTATTTTTGTTTTAGTTGAAAGCTACCTGTTACATTTTTGACCGATAACGATAAGCCTTCATATGTTCATATGTTTTGATGTTGGATGGACAATTTAAAAGTGAAGGCTAGGGAAGGGTGGATTGTTACTTACAGCAATAGCAGAATAAATAATAGTAGTTACTAATGAGTAAACTTAAACTTAATAAACATTTTGTAAACTTAATACAGGATTCGAGTGAATCCTGTATTAAGTTTATAACATTCGTTTTGTTCAGATTATTGCACGTTTGTAATATTTTTGATTCGGTTTTTATTACTATTTGATTACTATTTTACTTCGTACCTCAACAAAATGATTATATTGAAGTCCTCGTCTCAAACGGTAATTTTTTATCAAATTTAAGATGTACCTACCTATTTGTACATCACAATTCCTTTGGATAATATGTTAGTTATTAACAACCTCATATAACTACACAAATTGCACACACACTATTGCGAGTGTGTACAATTTGTTTGCTACAGAATATTATAGTTAGACCTATCTACTTGCAAGTGGAACATTTGAAATCACGTAGTAGTATCTAGGTATACTCTAGATATTTATTGCAATAGCTGTTCGGTATTCTATAGGAGCCAAATCTTCAAAAATACTTATAATCAAATTAGAGACTAACGAAATACCTATTTGATGTCGTAATATGAATAGAAATGTTCTGTATTTTATGCCAGCTAGAAAGGCACGAATACACATGGGAAGGCACAAGTTGTAAACCTGCATGGCAAAATAAACAAACTGGCACATGCAACATTTGCACGTGTAATATGAAATTTGCATTGACGCGTGCTTTTGCTTGCTAGCTTCAGGCATGTCATCAACTGGCACGCACGAAGCCGAGGTACTGGCAAATGTATTTTCGTCTTTATATGTTACCGTTAGAAGATATTCGGAGATAAACTCCTTGGTAGATTTATGATGTAAAGGTCTATATATCTATTGAAGGTTTTTTTCGTTTGAGCCTATTTTAAACATGTATCATTATATATCTCTGTATTTTTTTTAAGTAAACAACAATGTCCTTTTTTTACTAGAGCATTATATGTGCAGGTTAATAAATTTAAGGATCCATAACTAAAACTAAATATATGTCTATCTGTCTGTTTAATGTTTTTTTTTCTTTTGCGTCCATTTTTTTTATTGTGTAGTTGGAAGCGCTCTAATTGAGGAAATGGCTATAATACACTAAATGACGGAACACAATAATTTAAGAATTGTGTTTATGGCGACAGAATTAGGTAAGATAGTGGATTTATACAAAGTCCTACAACCAACCTAACAAAGCAAAGCATTGTACTCCCCTGGGGATCGAACCCGGAACCTCTGGATCTGACACCTGTGGGCGAACCACTAGTCCACTGAGGCGGTTAAATAATATTATATAATATATTCATAATAATATGTATCATTACAAGATATCTCTGTATTTTTTTCCCGAACAATTATTTTTTTACTAGAGCATTAGATGTGTAGGTAACAAATTTAATGCACAATGTTTACTAAGATTATATACTTGTTACAATTTTATCACACTATATGTACTTGTTTATTCAGATAAGATAAGAAGGTACTGTTAAACCAATTTGTTAGACGTATGCAGTGTAAATAAAATATGCATATTCAAATCAATCGTTTTATTCCCTGTATTTTAAATTGGATGCATTTTAATACAAGAAAAATATAATAACCTAGATATACTAAATAAAATATGCCTTTTATAAGGAAAATAAATAATAACACGTCTTAAAAATACTTATTTACAAACAATTAGCTAGTTGGGGGCTCTGTTGTTATTACATAAGCAGATTTTCCTGATATTATTTGTGCATGTGCGTAAAATGTTAGAATGTGACTTTTCAAACGGACTGCTAAAGACTATGTACTCGATTATGACATTAAATCATGATTTTTTTGCAATTCATGATTGAATGTCAAAATCGAGTACATAGTCTTTAGTCTAGTTAGTCTTTTTTTTGTACAGATAGTACAGTGTCTTGTAGAGTCAAAATCCTGTAAATATAGCTAATATACACATTCAATGTAGCTGTAATATAATATACTAGGCCATGATTGAGCCGAATGGATTTAAATTCAAAAGATATGAATAACTGCCCAATGTAGACTCCAGGTTACAACATTCCACACAATTGCATTATATCATTTGGGCAACGATAAATATGATAGAGCAGCCCAGCAGGGCAAGTGAAGATTTGTGAAGTGTGAAGAACGGTCCTTTTATTATTTACATACATAAACTATCGCCTGTAGCCCGGGGTGGGCAGAGACAATGGATTTTCACATCTATTATATCATTACAAATGTTCTAATGGAAATAATCACACATTCTGCACTTTTAGTACAGAAAAATCATAATACTTCTACAACACTTAATTCTACAAAACGAATACATCTAGAAATGGATAGGTACAATAGCTCCATACAACAGCAAATACTACAAATATAGCCATTTTAATTATACCTAGTACATATTTCAAATTGCTTTGATTCACCCACAAACAGACAAATTGCTGTGCAAGTATACTTATGAAATGATTTACATCGCTTTCAGTAGATATTCACATTTTAGACCTAAATTGGGGCTACGGCAAAGGTTATTATTATTAAGAAGGCTACTCGGCCTAGGCCCATCTCTAGAGGTGGGTCTAGGCCCAACAGCTAGAGGTGATCTAGATTTGTGTCACCTGCCTTTTTATACAAACAAAACTAAAACTAAACTAAATTATACAAGAGTTTTCAAACAAACCTTTTCGACTTTTCAATTCTGTTCAATAGTTCATGATAAACGACAAACTGCAGTTGTATGGCAGAGCGGTCCGGGGCCATTTTAAGATTAAAAAGTAATAAGACTGTCCCCATTCCGCTCATTGCTGCAATTGCCGCATTGTATAATACATTTCGATTGCTTGCAAACAAAGTACGGACAAAACGGTAAAAATAAGCAACACAGCCATAGTATACCGGCGTTTTGTATCTATTTCTATTCACAAACATAATTGGACGGTAAACGAATCGTTAGTTCATATTAATTTTTAACCCACTTAAATAAAAGGAGGTCCTTAATTCGGACCGTTTTTTTATCGATTAATCTGATTTTAACCGATGTGTTATCAATAGGGGGAGGTCCAAATTGATCGTATTTTAATTTTGAAAACTTGATAAACATCTTTGGACCTGAGGACTAAAACTCCTAAACGGAGAACAGCAAATCATAGACAGCTCCGCCAATTGAAGTCTGATGGATGATTCTTTATTTATTTGAAAATGTTCTAAGGTCCTTGTCACAAAAGTAACCATAGATGTTTGTTACAGTACGTTTTTGTAATAACGCGGCTGGATCTAGAAAATTTCCACAAAAAAAACGTAGCATATAAAAAAAAACCAATAAATATAAATAAAATACAGGACACTAATTTCACACAGCGCCACTTCAAACTGTTTTTTATACGACATTGAGAATGAACAAGCAAGCAGCACACCCATTTATTTATTCAGTTATTTATTTATTTATTGGAAAACCAATAAAACCAATTTTACTGAATATTTTATTTACGCTTGCATTGCTTTGCGCTCGTCAATTTGAGGCAAGAATACAACTATAAAAAATGCGCTAGTTTATAATCGTTATCTTTACAAATTTATCAGGTTCAAAAGACTTGCGTTTGCGACACGTATTAAAGTGCTATGTCTCTAAAAACACATGTTTTGCCACACATATTGTGAGTATTTTTTTGGTTGTTGCAACACAGAAACGGACAAAATAATTTGGCCAAAAGGACTGACATCCAGGCCGTAAAATTCATAATAAAAAAAAATACGAAAGAATCAAACAGTGTGCGCGATAAAGACCTTTAAGTTGTTTATCAATAGGGATCAAAATCGACAAACAATACAGAAAATGCTCTATGCGAACATCACGAAAGTGTCTATATACCCGTTACTGTATTTAAACTAAATAATCTAAGGAATGAGATTCAGTCTTATCTGTTGTATCGCGCGATCTGCCAGGCCGAAGGCGGGAGGCGCTGCAACCGGTTGATGGTAGGCCGGCCCCATTGCAACCACAGTGTTCCGATCACCAAGCAAACTAATGTTTCTATATAGTACCCGTCGATCCGAGTCAGGCATTTGCCGCCTTGACTTCTGCATAGCTGCGGACAAACACGTACCTATGTATTTCCAACAGCCCATAATCGTAACCGAAAATATGCCATGGAAAATTCAGCCCGCGGATGTCGTAAGAGTCGACTGAGGGATTTTTTCCACAGAAGAGCAGCAGCTTTTACTGTATACTACCCAAAGCCTTTACTGCGATCACCAATCCGTATGCCAAGCGTAGTAATAATAATAATATTTTATTTCAGGCAACAATAGACAAGTAAAAGATTTAGCTTTAGCGGAGGCTATGTCCAGCAGTGGACACTAATGGGCTGTTGATGTTGTTCATGTGATATAAAATAGTCGTGAAGCTAGGGACTTTAGATTTTCAATGGTTTTTTTTTATTGTAAGCGGGGAAGAGCTGGCCTTCATCTCACCTGATGTCAAGTTATGATAAGGTCGAAAGTGGAATCGCAGTTCATCCGGAATTCAACAGTCCGAGGAACTGGCTATCTTACGTTTCAATGCCGGAACACAACAATTAATAAATGTTGTTATGGCGTCAGACTTAGGTAAGTTGGAGGTAGCCAGACGAACTTAAACACCTTCAGCCTTATCATAACTTGAAAATCAGGTGAGACGAAGGCCAAATACATCTCCGTCGTACAGTAAAAAATAAACTCCAAAAAACTCTAAAGCTCTGTGTACAGCGGGCATTAACGGGCCTCGGATTAGCAACTCAACGCAACTTTATTCTAGTTTCGAACTAAGATTAAGTAATAATAAAGGTGACATTGGTGTGCGCTCAACCACGGCGCTTATGACCACCAGATGACAGAAATATGCGCGTATTTCTACGTTTTGTTTTTTTACGGTAAAATAAATATGAATTTTGAAAATCGAAAACACAGACCATCTGCATTATACTGTGTTTATTTACTGTACAAAGTTTCAAGCCCTAATTGGGCGTATTTATTGATTGGCGAACATTTTTGGTACAAATTAGAGTGAACTTTGAAATTTTTTGCTATGGAGAAAATTTTATGTAATCGCGTTTTCGAAACACAAGCGTTCTAGCATCTATCTTGAACTATAACATATATTAATTTCAAAGTAAATGCTACAGTATTGTGGAAGATATGATCGCTGAAGCTAAGCCATTTCACATATCATAGACTCTTAACGCCGAGTCGAGACTTTTTTGCTACTGTAGCACACAACACACACCTGTTACCGTTGTGTGTTTCATTTATTTTTAAGTACCTATTTAATTCATTTCCTGTTGCTTAAAATATTGTTGTTTTTTTACCATAAAAAATATGTTCTATGTTTTTATCGTTTTGTGATATTGTGTAGTATGCTATTTTAAGTGAATAAATGTTATCTATCTATTTAACTCAAAATATACTTACATCAGCTTCTAAGCTAGACGCGCAAGTGTTGTCTGCCAGTTCTGGCAACGAGCATGTCTTGTACGTCAAATGGTCGATGGCCCAAAGGGCCAACGTGTTGGGCCAATTCGTGCCCAAATTGGACACCGTGTTGAGAAGCGTCATGTAGGTGCCGCCGACCAACGGGTCAGACACCTTGGCGAAGAATGCCATCACTGCTACGAACATACAGTACAGGCAAGTCTGAAACAAACAAATGCTTTGTTTTAATACACTAACCAAACCAACTAAGTGGGTTAGACTAACCAAACAACTAAGTTGGTTAGACTAACCAAATCAACTAAGTTGGTTAGACTAACCAAACCAACTAAGTTGGTTAGACTAACCAGCCAACTTAGTTGGTTTGGTTAGTCTATTAGTAATAACCAAACCAACTAAAAAAATGTTAAATAGGTACATCGTATTGTTTTCGTATTGGTTGACAGAGTTTTAAGTGTCACACAAGTTGTTTTGATTTTTAAATTTCATGTACAACCTAGATTCAGTTTTTTGAAAAAAATAAATTATTATTATGAAAAAAACTAAGTAAGTTGGTTTGGTTAGTCCATTAGTATTAGTTGAACTAACCTTTAGGTATAATGTCTCGTATATGTTACAGGACAATAATGTCCCACGACAAGTATCTACCTGCCTGCTTTTAGTTTTGTTATGTCTGTGTATGGTGTGTTGCCATGGTGGTCGACCTATGAATGTCGTAAAAGCCGACTAAGGGATCTAACCAGAAGGGCAGCTTCTTTCCATGTATTATCAACACATTTGTGTGATTATGGCAAAACTCTCCAGTTTTGGAGGAGGCTCTATCCTCCAAAGCTGAAAGTGATGTGTGTTAAAGAAGTAAATAAATTAATGTCTATACCTATGCCTGCATCTGCAAAAACCCGAAGGAATGAGATTGTAAGCAAGACTACTAGACTAGCTACAGGATTATCTCATCCCTAAATTAATACGAGGCATAAAGGAGATTAGACAGGTTACGGGATCAATTACTTTGTAGGTATGTTGTACCATAATACTAGCAGTCAATGTTCAAATAAATAAATGTTAAAATGACACAAAAAATCTCTATCCCTATCCCAATAAATTACGTAGTGAAACTCCAAGCATACTACCTCATCATCATTCAATTATGCTCGATGCAATAAAGCTGAGTCAGAGTACCTTTTTAAACAAATTTCTACGGGATCAATTACTTTGTAGGTATGTTGTACCATAATACTAGCAGTCAATGTTCAAATAAATAAATGTTAAAATGACACAAAAAATCACTATCCCTATCCCAATAAATTACGTAGTGAAACTCCAAGCATACTACCTCATCATCATTCAATTATGCTCAATGCAATAAAGCTGAGTCAGAGTACCTTTTTAAACAAATTTCTACGGGATCAATTACTTTGTAGGTATGTTGTACCATAATACTAGCAGTCAATGTTCAAATAAATAAATGTTAAAATGACACAAAAAATCACTATCCCTATCCCAATAAATTACGTAGTGAAACTCCAAGCATACTACCTCATCATCATTCAATTATGCTCGATGCAATAAAGCTGAGTCAGAGTACCTTTTTAAACAAATTTCTACGGGATCAATTACTTTGTAGGTATGTTGTACCATAATACTAGCAGTCAATGTTCAAATAAATAAATGTTAAAATGACACAAAAAATCACTATCCCTATCCCAATAAATTACGTAGTGAAACTCCAAGCATACTACCTCATCATCGTTCAATTATGCTCGATGCAATAAAGCTGAGTCAGAGTACCTTTTTAAACAAATTTCAACTTTGTTAGATAATTGTTTTCGTCATAGTGTAGATTAGATTATGTGAATTTAAGCTTAGTACAGTGCTATTATTTTTTCATTGGGTAAATAAATCTCTTTCTTCTTCTTCTTGTGGCGAGTTCAGTGGTCCATGTGGGAACCCCAAGAGTTTGCCAATGTCAGTTTTTACTAGACTTTTAACCAAAAAGATGTTCTCAGGGAACAAATATATGTACGGTCCATAGGGAGAATCATACAAAGATAAGGTATGTGCAAGATTGATTCTGAACTGGAGCGGACAACACAATAGATTATTAAACATACAATAATATGATACTATAAGGAGTTAGATAAACTATTATTCATATTAGTCTTATTAAAATAAGTAAGTAGTAAATTCAGTAGCTAGAATATATCATAATATTTACAATTTAATGTTATTTACACTAACAAATTTACATAATGTACAAATAATGACAATACAAGGGATAAAAGGAATTTGGAAGAGGACGTGGGATTACTGGGGGGTGACACCATACAGAGATAGATGAAGCCGCGGGCATAAGAACAAAATATGGTCAACATTTCCTTCGTACAATCCACATTCGCATTCTTTATATCAACTCACCTGATGGAAAACATACAGCATCATCAGTAAGAACAAGTAGTAATACGAAGGTCCGGAGTCACCGAGGAGGCTGGGGGTGATGGCCACCAGACCTGCCGCGAGCGGCCCGACCAGCAGACGGAGGGGGAACGCGCGAAGCCACAGGGACAGCGGCTGCGGCCCTGTCGTGTGTTTTGCTAGGATCTGAAAGATTCCATTTTTAATTTTTAGGTGCTTGTGGCGACACCTATGTCACTTGCAAGGAACTCCCTCAGAATTTAAGAATAAATTCATAAGCGCCAGCAACAGATGGCACCAAAGAGGATAATTTGTATCAAACGTATTGTTGGTTTTGTTCAAAATAAGTACCAAATTCACGCAAATTAGATGAATCAAACTTCTTGTTTTAGTCTACACGATTTTTTTTTATTGTACGACGGCGCTTGGCCTTCATCTCACCTGGTTACAAGTTGAGATAAGGCCGAATGTGGAGGCGCACTACACCCGGAATCCTCAACAAACTGAGGAACTGGCTATCTTACCTCTAAATGCCGGAACACAACAATTTTAGAATTGACGACATAATTAAGTAAGATGGTGGTAGCTAGCCACTCGGACTTAACCAAAGTCCTACCACTAACCGAACCAAGCACAATATATATTGTACTCACCACAGGGATCGAACCCGGGACCTCTGGATCTGAAATCGGTGGGTTGAACCACTAGACCACAGAGGCAGTTTCAACCTTTTTGCAATGAGAAAATGTATAAATAACTAGTGGAACACTCGAGATCGTTCCCGCCATCCTGTAGTGATCGCAGCACCAGCTAGTGCCAATTTTGAATATTAATCTCACAAATTACATCAAAATCGGTCCAGCCGTTAAGGCGACTATCTTCCTTCCAAACGGAGGAGATAAGAATCTATATTCTACACTAGCCGCGTCTTCTGCTTTGTCCGCGTTTTTCTTTACTTCAAATTCAAATTCAAATTTCTTTATTTGTATAAGGTCTCATGATTAAAATAAAAACAATCAACCATTTACAATACGTCTCTTAAAAAACTAAGTCATGGGGAGAAGTCATGGATACAATAATAATATATATGTAGATTTGAAAAGGAGCAATTAAAATCATGTCCATGGGTGTTTATCGTTTAGATAAGACGATGTATTATAATAAGCCTTACCACACAATTTATGTTTTATAATGTTTTTGAATTTATTAATTGACATGTCACGTATATCTTTGGGAAGCTTATTATAATAGAGCACACATGTGCTACAGAACGACCTGCTTATTTTCCGGAGCCTACTACTGGGCACAGTTAGATCTTCTTTATTTCTTAAGTTATATTTATGAATATCGCTGTTTTTACGAAAATTTTCAGGATTTTTATGAACATAAAGCAGATTTTCGTATATATACTGTGAATAGACCGTTAGTATATTTATCTCTTTAAATTTCTCTTTAAGTGATTCCCTGGGACCCATTTTGTAGATAGCCCGAACAGCTCTCTTTTGCAATATGAAGATGGTATCAATATCGGCAGCACACCCCCACAGAAGGATGCCATACGACATGACACTATGGAAGTAGCTGAAATAGACTAGGCGAGCAGTCTCAATGTCCGTGTATTCGCGAATCTTCTTAACGGCGTAAGCTGCAGAGCTAAGTCTGTTGGACAATGCTCCCACATGAGGGCCCCATTGAAGCTTAGCGTCTAGAGTTATACCCAGAAAGACAGCCTTATTGACCAATTCAATTTCTTCATTATTAATTTTTACAATAGTTTTAACCTGTTTTACATTTGGAAGTGTAAACCGAATTAATTTGGTTTTGGATGCATTAAGTAATAAATTGTTTGTGTTAAACCAATAAATTATTCTGGATAGAGCATTGTTCACATTGTCAACATTAAACCGCTGCCTTTCGACCTTAAACACCAAAGAAGTATCATCTGCGAACAATACTATTCCATGGTTATCCCTCACGAGATAAGGTAAGTCATTAATATATATTAGGAATAGAAAAGGTCCCAATATAGATCCTTGAGGCACCCCCATTGTTATAGGAGATCCAGGGGATCGCTTTCCATTAACATCGACACTCTGGACCCTACCCCCCAGGTAAGAAGAGATAAGATCCAGGGCGCTGTTCCGTATACCGTAGTGATGTAGTTTCATGATCAATGTATCATGTTGTACGCAATCAAATGCCTTGGACAAGTCACAAAATATACCATACGCATCATGTGACTTCTCCCAAGCATCAAATATGTTTTGAATTAATGCTATGCCCGCATCTGTGGTCGAGCGCCCTCTTCTAAAACCGAACTGTTTGTTATGCAAGATATTATTTTCATGAAAATGTTTAAGAAGTTGATTTAGGATAAGTTTTTCAAAAATTTTACTTAACGTAGGTAGTACTGAAATCGGTCTAAAATTTGAGGGGTCTGAGGTACTACCCGATTTAAATAGTGGAATTACTTTACTTAATTTCATTAGATCAGGAAACACACCGCAATCTATGCATCTGTTAAAAATAATTACAAGTTTAGGTGCAATAAGTTCTATCAATGATTTAACAATCGGAATGGAAATACCCCATAGGTCTTTAGTTTTCTTAATATTTATTTGCTTAAGCACTATAATAATATCATGATTTTTAACATACTGGAATTGAAATTCATTGTTACATTTTGGTACATTTGTTTTTAACAAGAATTCTGCGATTGGGGTAGAAGAGCTCAAAGGTTCCGTCAAAGTAATAGCAACATTGGTAAAAAACTTCTCGAAATCATTTGCGACATCTTGATCATTATTCGTTATTTTTCCATTAACACTCAATTTAAACTCTGTATTTTTAGCTGCGACTCTCCCTGTTTCAGCGTTGATCACGTCCCAAGTAGCTTTGATTTTATTAGTACTATTTTTTATTTTGGACTTAATTGAGAGAGATTTTGCCAGTATACATACCCTTTTAAAAATCTTTGAATAGTTTTTAACGTAAACCTTAAACTCCTCCGATGTATTAACCTGTCTTTCTGCGTATAACTCGTATAGTTTTTGTCTACTTCGGTGAATACCAACCGTTGCCCAGTCACTGAACTCACATTTGTCGGAGACTAATCTAGATCGGGACGTGAAAATTGATTGAAATTGACCATTTAGGATCGAAAAAAAGTCATTGTATAATATATTTGGATCCATATCACAAGGAAGAAATGGTAAAAAGTTAGCCAAATTCAATTTAAGTTTTTCTAGACGAGTAGAAGTTACCGGTACATACGTTATTTTCCTTTTAGTTATCGGTTTTTTGACAATGGCAAATTTTATCAACTGACCACAGTGGTCAGATTCTAATTTCTTAATGACAGATTTGTTAATCGGGGATATATTAGCAGATACATAAATATTATCAATACATGTTGCAGTAGTATCAGTGGTTCTAGTAGGCTCCAGAAACAAGTTTGATAAATTATGTGACCTAAACAAGTTCAGAAGTTGAGTTGATAAAGGATATACCTTAAGTAAATTTACATTAAAATCGCCGCATATAATCAGTTGTTTTTTTGATTTACCCAATTTAGTTAACACTTCATCCAATATTTCAATAAATTTTTCAAAATTCTTATCAACAGGTGGTCTATACACAGATACAATCAATAATTGCTCCAATTCTACACAAGATATTTCCGTTACACATTCCACAGACATAGATACAACATCTTTTCTTTCTTTGTACTTTAATTGTTTGTTCAATAATATAAGAGACCCACCCCTAATCTTATGTACTCTGCAGAACGCACTGCCAACCTGGTGGTTGCTGAAATTGAACATGAGCTGGTGAGCCCGAAGATGATGTTCGGTTAAGCACACAATGTCACTATGTTCCATGTTCATGTACTCTGCGCTATCATGCGGATCTTGTTTTAAAAACCCACAGATCTCTTTTGGAAAATAATAATTCTCTGTGTCGTATCACGGAACACTATCCTTCAGGTTGCACATTTTTTTTTTATTCATTGAAATGTCACAAAAGCTGTAAAATTGCAGTAGTTAAAAACGATGTCTTTTAGTACTTTATTACAAACATTACATTTTATATTTATTAGTACAAACATTAATTCAAGGCGATGAATTAATGTTATTTGCATTACCTTAATAGGTTTAAGGTAATGAAAACTTCGTGAAATCGTTATCACCATGTCGAAGCAATATACTACCCAGATAATAAGTATGTACTCACCACAGGCATAATTATCTGCACAGGCACCAAAGGCACAGCGAGGAGCGCCAAGTCTTCCCGTGGCACTCCTGCCTCCACCAGCTTCAAGCCAGATACCGCATCACTAGCGCAAAATCCCAGCTGTAAAATAAACACAGGCTTTACTAATATGTAAAACATGGAGAACAAGCAAGCAGCCCACCTAATTTTAAGAGCAACTCTTGTCTATAATAACGCCTTACTGTGATGGTCATATACACAAAGAACATGTTTTTGTTATAAAACGACTTGGAAGCTCTTGGCCTTCATCTCACCTGGTTTACAAGTTATCATAAGGCCGAAGGTGGACACTTCACTCGTAATCCTCAACAGTTTCGAGGAACTGGCTATCTTACCTCTAAACGCAGGAACACAACAATTTTAATATTATATAATAGCAACCGAGTTAGAAGATGGTGGTAGCCAAACCCAGCACAATATTGTACTCCCCTGGGGATCAAACCACTACACCAGAGGCGGTTAACTAGATTAACATTACAGGAATAAATATATTAATATTACAGGAATAAATATATTAACATTACAGGAATAAATTTATAAATATTAAAAGACATTAATTTTACACAGCGACATCTAGCCCCAAACTAAGCATAACATGTAATACGGGAACTAGATTACGTAAATATTATTAATTTACTTTATTTTTTGTAAATACATACTTATCATACAATACAACACCCAAACACAGAATAAACATAAAAAATCATAATAAAAATGTTTATCTTGGATGGGAATCGAACCGACAACCTACAGCACAGAAGGCAGAGCTACTACCAACTGAGCTATGAGGCTTGTTGATGTAGATTATACTAGACCATAGCAATGTGGCAATTAATTAAGCCTTACCTTAGCCGTAAACAGCACAAGAGCCAATGTCCTCACTGAGGGTAGCTTCACAATAGTATACAGCTGTTTGTAAGCATTGACTATATCCTTCATTCCTCTCACATTACTCTCTCCTCTTGAATTCACTGTATCATTGGCCTCATGTTTCAATACCGCTACCAGAGTTGTGGTCACAATGAACACCCAGCCCCAGAGAAGCAAGAAACTAGCCAACGTGACAATACCAGTATCTTCTGGTATGACACGAATGTATTTGTTGCAGAAGTAAGATGATTCCAGTGCAAGGAATAATACATAGCCAAGGAAGAATCCAGCTGTTTGTCCCACAGTGTTACATGTGGAAGCGTGACCAACATTACACCTGGAATAATTGTTATTATATAATGATAGGCGAGCAGCACTGGCGCTGATGTGCTTATTTCACAGTATTGGTTTGTAACCAGTATTATAGGCAGAGTAAGTACATACATAGCTACTTTTTAAGTCAACTTGTGAAGAAATAAACTTGTACCAACACTAGATAATTAGAGAAACTTTTGAAATTAAGAAAAATTGGGGTAGGTATATCGGCCCATATATGATAATAATTTATCGTACATATCTCAAAATTATTTTTCATTTGATGAAGCATTCCTCTAAAATTCCACGAGTCTAGTGCATAATCAAGGTATCCGAAGTAACATAATAATAAAGTCATGAGAAAACTAAGTACAAATAAATAAATTGATAAGCCATTTATTTATATTCATTCAATAATTAATTAATCAGGTACATACTTGTTCAGTCTCAGTTGTATTCAAAAAATCTTAAAACTAAAAAAAATTGTTTTTGTGAATCGAGTTATTGTGTATATTAGATAATCTAGTATTGTTCCATGTTCTCTGTCTGTACTGTTTGCTATATTTTATTTTAATAAACTCTAGCTTTAAAATTAAATTGAAAAATCTATATAGTTAGAACATCAACAATGATTTGTGCAGCACAGGTCACTGGGTCCGCAGCTTGATGCTGCGTTGGTTTTCAGTATGAGCCAGAAAGGTGAAGGGTGATGTTGCTCAACTAGGCACCAAACACAAGGCTTTTTAATTGAAAAATCTTTTTGAATTTCTTGGAATCAACAAAGTTGTAATATAACAACATTTCTAGGGCAGGCAGGAACTTATGGCTGCTTTCCATACTTTGAAATTCAGTCCCAATGGCATTAAAGCATTAAATTATAAGCTACTCAAAGGAAATTCCTAAAAAAGTGTTGCAGTAGTGTAAATTATATCTTGAATGCTAGTTGGTACCTTTTGAGCATAGTCAGAGCCCACCCATCCACTGCAATATCTTGTGTGGCAGCCAAGAAGTTCAGAAACAAGAAGCTTACAGTAAGTACAATCATTGAAGGAGCTTTATCGTCAGATCCAAGCCAGTCAGTCACACTGTATGACATTATGATCATCACAATACCAATCAGATACTGTACTGGCACTAGCCAAGTCTTTCGGCGACCAAACTTTGGCCAGAATAGAGCATCTACAATAGGTGCCCATAGCAGCTTTACACTGAACGGCCAGTTCACAAGGCTAAACTCGGCCTGAAAATGCATAAAATATTGGATCATTATACCTAATATCAATAATATAATAATCTTACCTCTAAATGCAGAAACACAACGATTTTTAGAATTGTTGTAATGGCAACAGAATTAGGTAAGATGGTGGTAACTAGCCAGGCGGAATTAAAACGACCTAAGTCCTACCACCAATATGTGATTAAAATAATAGTTGAATAAATGTATAGATAATTTTCATATTACCTGCTGTGTGTATGTTATTCCCCGGTTCTGCAAAAGCATAGGCACGGCCCCCGCGAGGCCTAGAGGTATACCTTGTAACGTATACAGAAACAACAAAATTGCAATATTTAGTTCATCTCCTTTGATATTACTGCGACCTCCTCCTTCAGTCATGGGATCACCATTTTCAATTAATTCCTCCTTCTCAGCCAATTGTTTCCGCTTCGTAAGTGCCATTATTATTGCAATTAGAGACTGTAAGAGAAAATACCGTATTTACATACCTAGGACTAGAATCACCTACGTGCCGACTAACAAAAAATTTTCTAACCCAATCCTAGAGATACACGTCAGTTAAATAAAAATAATTTTCAAGCAGTCACCTTAATATTTGCAGCGTCGTCAAATCAGAATGTATCAGGAATACAAAGTTACAAACTAATATTACGTGTGTAAACTTTTTAATTCATTAATTCAAAAAATCTTTTAGATTTCAGGAAAACATGTCGAAAACATGACAACCTTCTTTCTTTTCTTTTCCCCTAGACCGAATCAATTCGTCGTCGGTCGTCGAAGTGTTGATTCGATACTGTCGAGTTGATGTCAATGTCGAATCAGACGGACGGAGCAACGTGAATACAGTACTAACTACGTAAGAAGAGACGGGACGGAACTCCCTAATCACAAAAAACCTTTTTTGTGATTAGGGAGTTAACTTTTTTGGTCAACTTTTTAACCAAACATCAAAGCTGTATCAAGTATATAAAACACAAATTGAATAAAATCTATCAACATCGATTATTCAACAATCGACCTACTACAGTAGGAATGAACAAAAATATCGAAGATATTTAGAAGATAAGAATAAGATTTTTGAAGATAAGCGATAGATATTTAAAACATATGTGTAACCATTAGCTTGTTTTATTTTGGCAATCAACCTTTCTTAAATATTTTTTTGTCAAAATCAGCGGTGTAAGCAACTGCTATGTTCATTGCAAATTGTTAATATTAAAATCACCATTAATCACACAGCATCAGAGCAGACAAGAAACAGCAGACGTTTTAATTCCTATTAGAATCAGCTTACTTTTTGGTTCTTACATTAAAAACTTGAATAATACGAAGTTTATGCTACCTATCTAGAATAAAAATAAAATGCAACAACAACAACAGCGACATTAAAAAAATGAATATATAGTTATCATTAAGAGAAAAGATTTGTATTTTTGTTTGCATCGAATAGGCTCAAAAACTACTGGACCAATTTTATATTTTTAATAAACTGATTGCTTTTAATAAAATCATTGGAAGGGTAACGATAGACGATATTTTTTTTATATGATATAACAAAGTCATATTCTACAGTTTTACAAAAAACATTAATACCTACAAAAATGTCAGATCTAGCATATATCCAACTATTACAGTAATGTCACAACAAATCTATACGCCGGTAGAAACTATACCATGTTATTTATACCTTGGTATTGATCCCTATCCAAATAAATTACTTTGGGGCCAAGGCTGTTTCAGTACTTGTAGGTACCTTTTTGAATTATACAAATTATGCAGAATATACAAAATAGCTTAATGCCAACTTTGGCAGTGGATGACGACGCCCAGATTGGATTCAGGACCCATGTCTGTTGAGACATATCATGTTGAGGTATGGCCATATTTTCCCTAAAAAGTCGTTAATTAATTACTATGAAGCTGGCGAGACAAGCGTCCACGCTTGAGTTCTGGATCTAGCTGAGCATTTTAAACGCTTAATCATGAGCTGATATGGGAAAAGTTGCAGTGGACGTTTATCTCGGCTGATGTTCTTGGTCTGCTTAGATATTGGTATCAAAACCAGATCTATAACATCAGGTGGGGCAATGAACTGTCTGATAGCTTCAAACAATTTTGTGGCATGACCGCGTGAGACAGGGGGATGTCACCTCGCCGGACCAATTTAAAACGTACATTAACGACTTGATCATGGAGCTGAGCGGCACTCATTAGGGTTTAGTTCAGATGACAGATATGTCAAGAATCTAAGTTATGCCAATGATATGGTGCTGCTCAGCCCCTCGATCAAAGTACTGAGAAAGTTATTCAGTTAGAAAGTTTCGCAACACATCGTGTGAAGTTACATTAATCTTGTTAAGATTGTTCTGTCAGTCGTTTTACACGTGCCAATATAAGGGTCGCCTACAATATTTTCTTCAGAAAACTCTTAGCACTGGAGTGGTGTTGTAGTGCCTTTGGTCTGTTTCTAGAATCGCGAGTCTATGATCTACATCCATAGGATATCTGGACATTAAATAACGTATTGTCTCACCGATATACCTATACACTTTGCCTTGTCCGTAGGAAAAGTTTTACACTCTTAGCTATCCTTTCTCCTGTTTTTTTGGGTTAAGCCTGTGCCAGACGGTTGCCAACAAGCGTTTCTGCAGAGGTGACCTTGTTGGCGGCGCGTTGATGGGCAGCACCCTTGGCACGCCGCCGCCGCATCGGCAACCCGGTTGGCAACAAGCTCCCAATTTTAGTTTGATTTGAGCTCTTGGACGGTGCGGTGCCGACGCTTTCAAAATTTCATAAAGGCTGCGTTTCGTTAGCATTTTTGTGTGCTTTAAAAAAAAAAAAAGCTGTTTGCAGTACCTACATAATCATTCATTAGAGAATATAAATTTCACATGGCGCCATCTAGTCCCAATCTAAGCATAGCTTGTAATATGGAACTAGATTACGAATAGAATAGGAACGTAGATAGTTACTTTTTTTTAGAAATAATTACGTACTATATGTTAGGTACAACCACAGTTCAAATTATATTACTATATTCATCACACAAATGTTCGTCCTGGGTGGGAATCGAACCCACAACCTACAGCGCAAAAGGCAGAGTGAGGCAACTGAGCTATGAGGCTTGTATCTAATATTAGTTCGCTCTCTTTTCTCATTCAAAATTTTGGCACATGTGCACCCGCCAGCTGCCGCAGAACAACTGTCTTTGCGTTGTTGTTGTTGGAAACAAGCTGCTACACTATTGGTGACGAGGCTCGCCGACGTCGTTTGGCAACGCACAAACACGTTTGTCGACAGAGGTTACTGAAAGTCAAATACAACCCTAATGTCTTCAAGAAAGTTTCAAGAAAGAGTTATTCGGCACCATCAGGGTTAGCTTACTCCATCGCTGATCTCATCCTTGCCTATGCAAACTTCGTAAGTAAAGTAAAGCAAGTATGATTTAGCGATACTCCATCTGACAACACCCCATACCATGGGTATCTACGTAGATAATGGATATCCACAGAATCCACTTTGTTTGTGGATGCTCACATACAGTATCATCATTTGAAATGTTGTAAATTAGCTCACCAAGCTGAGGAAAGACAGGCCATAACCGAGATATCATTCCTTTTTACAACTATATACGCAGCAAAAATACCTACAGCGTTTTCTCTACATGTAAATAATTGTTTATCGTTAAATGCAATTGAAGGTTAGCCGTTAGGCAAAGAAGCCATATTGATTTAGTAGATTTTTGAGCAATGTGGACACATGGATGACATGACTACCATTATCACTTTTACACGCCAAAATTCTGTATTTCATAAGTCACTTTGTGGTAGAGGATTTCATGGTTGTAAAATATAAAATGTATTAAGTATATGTTTATGCAATGATTATCAAAGTAATATTAAAAAAAAATCAAGAAAATCAATGATAGCTCCCAAGAGTTACCAAAGAGGAATTCAATACCTATGTTATGGCGGCATGTTAGACAAGGAAGCATTACTCTAACTGAACATTCTCATCTGGCTCGTTTTTCTACTTTGACATAAGACAAACAATTTTGAGTCTTGTTTTCAGCGAGTGGAGTGTAAATTTCATGTACCTAATTTTTGACTTTTTGAGTGCGCAATCCAGTTTTAGTATAGGTTCATGGTACCAACCTATTTATTTTGATTAATTTGATTCACAGATTTGATTCAATTCACAGATTTGATTATACTATGTAGATTTGATTCAAAGTCAAACAAAAGCACAGAACACTAATATCCTAACGGAAAGAAATCCAACTCCATACATAAAAGGTGGTTAACATTCGGACGTGCACACGATTATTTCGTAGCCCCCAAGCTGCTTGACAGTTCAACAAAATGAATTGAGTTACCAACTTCTAGTGTAAATATACCATAAAACCCACCGAACAAATGGCGGCAATTTTAAATTAAGAATGGATCACGGTTTTGGCGGTCTATTTAAATTCCTTATTCAAAAATACTACTACTGAAATTAAACTTTCTTATGTATTTCTGACCATAAAATTGATCAGAAATACATAGGAAGTTTATAGTTTACCTCAATAAACTATTGATAAACAATGACAATAAATATTGTAGTAAGTGTAATAAAGTTTCACGTAAATTTATTTTATTAGGTACTAAAAAAGATACATTATACAGGTACAATTTGAATTGAATACCTACAGATTTTTACAGCGTCAATAAGAACAAAAAATTAAAAACTACGCGTTTAATCTCACACGTAAACATCAACTAGCTAATAATTATCTTGAAGTACCTGGGTATTTAAAACACGCACTGCTGCACTGGTAGCTCTCTGTAATCCCAACCCTCCTCACGATACTCATGTACCTACACGGGATGATAGCCAGGGACTTGGGTTCCTATGTTCTTTTCCGGGAGAGCCACGGTGAGAATTGTAGGTACCTATTTAGCATAGGATGGCCTAGGTACGATTTATAACGCGATTTCATTCCTTCTATTTTTAAGTAGAGGTAGGTAGGTGTTTAGGTACTTACCTACTCTTAAGTCGATGAGGAACATTCTTATTTTACTTTTAAGATACTTACAGATGTAGATTCTGATATTTGTAAATGGTGTACGACGTCTTGGGGCACGGCGTATTTATGCAGCTTCCTTAGAGAGAAGTCAATGAATGCATTCTTCTCAAAATGGTTTTCACACAACATTTTGTGAGAGCTATGTAACTTTCGATGTACATCTTCGTTGTTATTTAAGTATTTAGGAGGTTTGGTCATACAACTTGGAGACGGAACAAGCAAGCAGTTATAGGCAAGAGAAAAATAAGTTAACTTAAGGCATAAAGGTGCCTCGCGTGGCCGTAATTTCACCGGCAACCTTACTTAGACGAGCCCTTTTACAAGGGGCTCCACTACTCTTAAAAGGATCTGCTACTCGTCCTATGTTAGTCAAACCTTGCTGTGCACGTTTTTAACAGTCAATTATAAGCAATAGTATGGCTTACCGCTGAACGTTCAAGCCTCCAGGTTTTGGAAAACGATAAAGAGCGAGGCTAGGATGATTGGTAGATTTTCCACATTTTACACATTTTCGAATCTTTCATTTTCTTTATTATTCCAAGCATACAGTAAACAAATTTTGCTTTACAGTAAAAATTCTAACGATGGCAATTCCAGGTAGTTTATAACAAATAATGGTTACTTAGTATAAATTTGTTTTCTTTTGTTGGCATATAAATGTGACTGCATGATTGGCTGTTCACCGAACCATAAACTTTGAGTGAAATGGAAGTTGTATATTGTCATTTCAAATATTGGTTGGATATATTTTTATAGCAACATTCCTATGAAATGAACCCACCTTGCCGCCAGTCTATCATATCATGTCATGGCGAGTTGGTCCACCCTGAACACAAGTGTATAGATAGCACAGCACTTACAGTTTATTATTATTGCTTACCAGTCCAGTATGTACGTACATAATAATAATTGATAAACATATAGCCGAGGTATAAAATATTTATTGCATCTAGTAAGTCTATTCTACAAATTTTAGGATGACCCGCCAGTGCTTTTTGAAATGTTTGCTAGACACGCATGCTCCGATACAATTATTTCACAATACAGAAACAATTATTGGACGTAGTAGAATAACCAAAATTAAAGATCAGTCGTGTTCCCGGCAGCAAAGTAAGTACCTTCCTACATCTCGACGTACTAAACCAGAGTTTGTAATTGTAATTTTATGTACCAAAGTCTAATAACTAGATATTATCTATTTCCTATTATGTCCTATAGGTAAGTACATAGGTACTATTTGTAAATAGCCTACTAGGTACATTGTTGCGTTTTCTGTTCTGTTGTACTTGTCCTGTTATTCTGTATCTTGTCCACCAGGTAAGATATACCTGCATATATAATTCTGTAATTAGAAAATATAATAATTTTGCTAGTAGGTATCATTAGGTATGTATTTAAAAAAAAACATAATATTTATTGAGGTCTAATAAATAAATTAGCAGTAAAATAAAATATTTATTTTATTTATTTTTCTCACATGTAGATGAGCCTACTTACCAAGTTAAATGATGAATACAATGAAAAGTCTAACTCTAATTAATAATAATAATTAACGGATGAACACTGTCTTTCCAGTAAGCCTAAAAGCAGATTGCGATGAGTGTCTAGTAGAGCTGAAGCAGCTGGGGGTAAATTCATCTGGTCTTGATGGATTTTCTCTTAAGAAAGATGCAGTCTACAAAGTAGGTCATGGTTCCAGAATAGAAGTCCTCCTAAACAATTTTTTCCATATCATAGAATTTGACCCTTCACCTGATGCAATTGAGAAACCAAAGCTCAGTGTCAAAAGAAAATTAGATGAAGAATCACCTTCAAAGAGTATACATGAAAGATCACCTCCTAAAAAACAGCAAAAGATAGAATTGGAAAAATCTGAAACCATGACTAGCATTGCAGAAATAAGTGAAAATATTTGGGAAAGCATCTATAATAAAGAGCTTTACATATTCACAGCTAGAGGTGTTAAGTCTAGCAAGAAAATAGCTGCATTTGATATGGATGGCACACTCATAAAAACCAAGTCTGGTAAAGTCCACCCTGTAGATACAAAAGATTGGCAAATAGCATTTCCTCCGGTTTCCCAGAAGCTAAAAGATCATTTTGAGAAAGGGTTTAAAATTGTAATAATGAGTAACCAAGCACCAATAGGCAATGGTAGAGTCAAAATAGAGGATTTTAAAAAGAAGATTGAAGCTATTGTTCAGAAGTTAAATGTCCCAATTCAAGCTTACATTGCTACTGGAAAAGGTTTTTATAGAAAGCCTTGTATTGGAATGTGGAAAACACTTGCTGAAAAGGTAAACTTACTTTTTAAATGATGTAAAAAATATATAGGTGTATGAAAAATCTGATGTTTAAAGAGTCTCACCTATCAAACTCACTAAGATGTACCCTGAACCAGTAAAGTAGATTGTTCAAAAGAAAATTGCCATGAAAATGTCTGTAGGACAGCCTAGGCTTAAGCTATGCATTCATTGTTTAATGATTTTTACCTAATACCCAGCCAATATGGGTTTTGAAGAGCGACATCCTTCAGATTTTATAATTTAGAAGGTAAATTTTGCTGGAAGCAAAATTTTGGCTGAGTTTGTAGTATTCTTACTACAAACTTGATATCTTTACTAAACGGACAAACCTGCTTATTGTCAGCAGACTAATAGTTTTTCAAGTGAACTTGTGTTCAAATGCTTGGCTATCACTGAACAAAAATCGGCACCCTGGGGCCCAATTCTTCTACACTCTACACCAATTGCTAGCAATTGCACTTTGACAATCACTAGATACCAAAAGGCACCTATAGTGGCAATTCTGTGATGATTCCATTGTCAGAGTGAAGCGATTAGTTTAGTGGACTCTGGAACCTATTCTACAGCCAAAAATTCAAAGATTTCATCTCATGCCAGCACTGGAAGGTTGACATGATGCTTGGCCTTCTCACTTGGTTTTGAAGCTAAGATTAGGCCAAAGGTGGAAGCAAAATTTACTCTGAATCCTCAATAGACTAAGAATCTGGCTATCTTACCTCTAAATGCCAGAACACAACAATTTTATAATTGTTGTTATGGCGTCATATTAAGGTAAGATGGTGGTAGCTAGCCAGGCGGAAAACAAAGTCCTACCACCAACCAAACCAAGCACAATATATTGTACTCCTCATGGGGATCATACCCGGGACCTCTGGATATGAAATCGGTGGGTTGAACCATTAGACCACAGATGCCGTTAAAATCTCTGATGGTGATCTTTTCAATTGCTGTTTCTTTTCAGAAAAATGATTCCTTACCAATAGATATGGAACAAAGCTTCTACTGCGGCGATGCAGTCGGCAGGGCCGCGAATTGGGCACCGGGGAAGAAGAAAGATCACTCCATGGCTGATAAACTTATGGCAGAGAACCTGGGCCTGACTTTTTTCACACCGGAGCAGTTTTTCCTAGGACATTCCATTGCTAATGTGCCGATAAATAAGCCAGAGTTTGATCCGAAGGATGTAAAGTCAGAGCCATTCAATGAGAAACTGATTGGCAAAAATCAGGAGGTAAGCAAGGCTATAACTACGCCATGGTGGTCTTGGCTTAAGAATCGACCTAATTCAGCACATGGATGTCGTAAAAGTCGACTAAGGGATCTCACCAGATGGACAGCGGCTTCCTTCTGTGTATATCTACACCTTTACTGCGATCACCAAATGGTGATTATGGCAAAACCCTCCAGCTCTGGTGGAGGCTCTGTGCAGCAGTGGGCTGTTGATGTTGATGTCAAGGTCATTAAATGTGATTGAAAACAACAAGCCTCATAGCTCAGTTGGTAGTCGCCTTCTGCGCTGTAGGTTGTGGGTTAGACTCCCACCCAGGACAAACATTTCTGTGATGAATATAGATTTTTGTTCTGTTTTTGGGTGTTGTGTTGTTATAAGTATGTATTTACAAAAAAACGTATGTAAGTATTCTATCCGTAATCTAGTTCCCATATTACAAGCTTTGCTTAGTTTGGGGCTAGGTGGCGTTGTGTGAAATTAATGTCCTGTCAGAACAGGACATTAATTAAACTAAGCTCTTATAACATCTATTGGTACATCCTAGATGCACTGACATAAAAAGCCTTAAAAATTATATCTAAAATATTA
Source organism: Venusia cambrica (assembly GCA_951394065.1). Lineage (NCBI taxonomy): Eukaryota > Metazoa > Arthropoda > Insecta > Lepidoptera > Geometridae > Venusia > Venusia cambrica. The sequence goes on from OX596056.1 coordinate 2,679,077, forward strand.
TCTCCTTGTTGGTCAGTTACATAAAGGTGGTGTGATTATAGAATCATCTTGGGTGCTACACTCTGCTATTTACATTAGTACTTGAACTCGGGTGCTACATTTGCAACTGTATGTTTACATTTTACATGTTGCTAACCACTACAAATATAATTACGTTTTTAAAACTAAACTTTTAATAGAAAACCGACTTCAATGATGAATATGATACAATTTCGTTAACCTGGATGATGTATCTTTTTCAATTATTTTGATGACAGATGGACGGACAGACAGAAAGACGCGTGATCCTATAAGGGGTCCCTTTTTTCCTCACTTAAAAAAAAGATTCCGACGAATTGATAACCTCCTTTTTTTTGAAGTTGGTACAAAAAAGTGTGCATTAAGGCGCTCTATGCAGCTAAAATCGCGACAGAAACGATTATGAGAGTTGACAACGGCAAGCTGTAGGTGGCGCATGCGTATCGCAAATAAAACCTTTTGATAATTCTTATTCTGAGATCGCGTTACTGGTATGTAGGAAGGTAACGTGACCATATGATGGTATCTTTACTGGCACAGAACAAATAACTAATTTTAAAATTTACGTTCGTCTTAATATTTATTCTGAGTCTAGGTGTTGTCTGACCGCTGCGACGACGACAAGCACACGTCTGACGTCGACAGTGGTCACAGAGCTACTGATTGAAAGGCGGCCGCGCGGTGCTTCTGTAGTTTTTCAAATAATTCATGATTAAAATTAAATTTGAATTCGTATCAAAAACCTAGCTCACTTTTAATTTAGATCAACATGTTACCTATCATTAAAAATGAATCGTAAGTCAATATTCATTGTAGATATCAAAATATTTCGCTTGTAAATTTTGAAACGTACCATTTTCAATAAATATTGTTATGGAGATTTTTTTCTGCTATTATGTTTTCAGCTTATCTCCAATGTAGATATGTACCCGAAGTAATATATGTATAAAAATTTGACTCGTGACTTGTTCAGAAGTACTATAACTTTCCATTGGAAAAAGAGGAAACGTCTACTGACAGGGCCTTAAGCTAAACTCCCCTTTGTACGGGTTTTCGACCACTTAAAAGTACTTAACACAACTAAATAGTAACAGTAATTTTGTAATGTATCAGATCCTAGTCCTGGTGGGGTACCCTGGCAGCGGTAAATCGTTCCTCGCGAAGCAGATAGAGAAGAAATCACAGAATCGATATGTGGCCGTGTGCCGGGACGAGCTGGGCTCGTGGCAGAAATGTGCAGCTGAAGCTAATAAACTTATCAAGGTTGGTCGAAAGGATTCTACTGTTTTATTAAAGTAAACTCACGGGTTTATCGGTTAAAGGTTACCTTCTTCTATATGACCTTTTGGGATGTGGACCTCAATATTGACCAGATGTCAAATCAAGTTTATTTTTATAAATAAGACCCAAGGGCTGGCTCTTATTTAGGCCAGAGAATTAGCATAGCTATTCAGCGTGGCAATGCAGCCAGAGTCTTGGACACGCTTCCGTCTGGTACTGGTCTGGAACAGTTAAGTTACCTATAGGCCGTTTGTAACGGTCCTTAGGTAATCTGACTGATTCCCTTGTACATATTTAGTTTAATTGTACTTTTTATTGAATAAATATTAAATTATGTTGTTTTTTTTTTTTTACAATTTTATGTAGGTACTTGCTTGAGTCACAGATAATAAAATACTAACGTAACGCTTGTGTAGTCAAGTCTGCAATCTTTGATTACGATTTTGAAGTCATTTCAAGATGTGGAAACAAAAGGGGTTGGAACTTCATTGATAGCTGGGATCTAGGTAAAATGCCATATAAACTCAAGGTTTAAAAAAACGCGTTTGAGTAATGAGTTTTTTATTACCAGCTGTGCGCCATAGCGCCAGTCCACGCCTACCTATAAAAACGTGAAAAGCTTCGCTTCTGTCAGCTATCCACGTCAACTTACCACGTCTTTTATTATCCACAGCAAGGGAAAAGCGTGATAGTGGACAGTACGAATCCTGATGCTGAATCTCGGAAGCGATGGACCTCGCTCGCCGAAGCAACGTCTGTGGAAGTGAGATGTGCCAAGATGGCGGCCACCAAGGCGCACGCGCAACATAACAACAAGTTCAGAGAACTCATGAACGACAACCACGTGACCGTGAACGATATCGTGTTCCATACTTACAAGTAAGTTTAGTAGATTATATATATATATATATATATATTATTGTACGACGGGGAAGCGCTAGGCCTTCATCTCACCTGGTAACATGTCAAGATAAGGCCGAAGGTGGAGGCGCACTTCACCTGGAATCCTCAACAAACTGAGGAACTGGCTATCTTACCTCTGAATGCCGGAACACAACTATTTTGGAATTGTTATTATGGCGACAGACCACAGAGGCGGTTAAAAACGGTCAAGTGGAGGTCCAGAAGTCCAGAGGTCCCGGGTTCGATCCCCAGGGGAGTACAATATTGTGCTGGGTTTTGTTGGTGGTAGGACTTTTTCCGCCTAGCTACCACGATCTTACCTAATTCTGTCGCCATAACAACAATATATAAAAAGTATTCGGATAGCCAGTAGCCAGTTCCTCAGACTGTTGAGAATTCCGGGTGAAGTGTGCTTCCACCATCGGCCTTATCATAACTTGAAAGGAGGCTAAGCGTTTCCCAAAAAAAAAAAATATAACTCAAATATACTCGTAATTAATAACAAAAACGGGTCTTCATCGCGTACCTTTTTATATTCCCGATATATGAAGACCCGTTTTTGTTATTACTTATGTATAATAATCGCGATAATTTAAAAAACGCTAGAACACAAATATGTATGTGGTAGCACTTCCTCAGCCGAGCCTTTTCAGAAAGAGAGTCTTAGACGGAGAGAGAGAGAATAGGAGAATATTATATTATCTCTTGATGTAAGATACCTGTGTTTGATAAAACTATTTTAATTTCAGAAACAAATTCACTGAACCAACTGTTAAAGAAGGTTTCAAGGAGGTGATAGAAGTTAAATTCACCCCGCTCTTTGAGGATAAGGAAGCCGAGAGCGTCTATAGAATGTATTTATTAGAGAAGTGAATAAGGTATGCAGTAAAGTTTATATTAATAAAACTAAGTTATTACAGCAACGTTTTTTATTGCGAATTGTACCTTGAGGCAGAAGACATAGCGTTTAGTTTTGAACATTTGAATAGGCCTGCAGTTAGTCGGAGTTCTAATATGTATACACTTAGTAATTTTCGAAACGGTATTCAGATAAATAAATATAACTAAGCAAAGCTTGAAATATGGGGACTAGATTACATGCCTTACATATGTTTTGAATTTGGTGGTTTGGATACAAATGTTATACAGAATTTTTCTATATGTTTATGTAAAGTAAAGGACGAAAAATAAAATGTGTATAAATAATAGTTCTGGTGGCTGGACCTGGCACTTTGATTTTTTATAAAATTCCAAACAATTGAATGGCGCAGGAGTTTCTAATCAATTAGAATATCTAAGTTACAAGATATTTGACGCATAAGCAATCTATTTATGAATTGCATTAGCATAATTTAACGACCTCCTTTATTGAATTTAGTTGCGCGATTCAATTTGTTGGCCAAATTAGCCTGCCAGTTTGAAAATCAAATTTTCATTAGTTTTACAGCCTGTATCTAAGCTATTATCCATGTAATCATCTATATATAAAATCGTGGTGAAGCTGACTGACTTACAATCAACAAGCCCAACCCAGGGGTACTACAGACTTAAGATTTTCAAGGTAGTCCTTTTATAGTGTAGAGGTGCACTAAGAAAATATTTTCAGTTTCCACGAAAGAAGTCACGGGCATTTCGCTAGTTTAATTTAAGCGTATTCCGAGTTAATTTGCATATACTTTGATATATCCTTGTATTGAGAAACTGTCAAAGATACTGAAAATGAATTCAATGGAATGAATCAATGTACATGAACTTACTTTCAATATAAGGCAAAGCGTGGTTCTAAGACAATGGACGGATGCAAAATTGCCATTGAATTTTGATCACCAAAAAGCTTTCACGTCATTACATTTTTTTTTATCATTTCAAAGCCTTTTCCAAAGGAATCAAATCTTATCAAAAGTATTAATCTTAGTTTAATTAATGTAATTGTAAGCATTCACAAACTGCGGTGCAGCAATAAGCTTGAATTCCAAAACGATAAAGCGTCGTTATTGTTAGTAAATTTAATTGGCATAAGTACCTACCTAGAGATCCTACCTATTATTGGTACCTACCTAGAGATCGAATTGTGGTTCAATAAAAAACATTTCCTTTGGGACTTGAAATCACACGTGGATTCAAAATAGCGAAATTCGCCACTGCATATAACGTTTTTTTTTTTTTAATTAAATGCTTAGATTTTGGTTCACTAATCGAACTTTTGTCAAAAAGACTCGGTTAGGGAATCAATATGTAAAATCTAACATCGCTCCATTATGTGTTTTGAAGTTAGTAACTAAAGCTGAGTGTAGGCCGCGCTCGGGGTACCGTTGCATTTCGCTTTATCATACAATACCAGGGGTGAAAAGACCAGCGCTTCCCCGTCGTACATTAAAAAATATATAAAAAAGCGTTATTTGTTGTAAATTTCGATATAGCGTGTCCCATTCAAATGAAATTTTATCGGTTATCGATTAATAATAAATAGTTCGCTTTAATTTCTCCCCAAATGCTATTATTGTTGCAATTTAAGCAAAAGTTTCTTTTTTGTTATGCAAAATTTAAAAAAAATTGTTTTTATGAGAAACTTCTTATGCAGAAATTTTTATTTTGATTGTGATAAAAAAAACACTCAGGAGTAGAGTCAAGTACGCATGAGACGGCTTTTAGCAAATAGTAGCTTTAAATCACACCGTAGATTTAAAAACGTAAAACTCGCCACTACGTAGGTACAAACTACATGTCAATAAACAATATTTTTGAACCAATGCTTTGATTTTCCATATTAGTTCCCTCACTGACTGAATATGTACGAGCAAAGTTTGCTCAGTTAGAAAACCAAAATAATTAATTAGAAAATCTAAACATTGTACCTACCTCTATAACCAAAACCCATATTGCGCGTACCTGAGAAACCATCGCATACATGAATACATAAAGGTATCACGTTTCTGTAGTCCATATTCCCAGTTATGATACTTTCTCTTCGCCCTAATAAGTAGGTAAAGATCACAGCATGATAAAGACAGGTACCTATGCCTAGTCTTCTTCAAAGGCAGATTAGTTCAAATCTATTTGACATGAATAATCATTTCACTCCGAACCGATTGTATCACCAATAAGTTTCATCCAAACTGTCACACTTTATCACTCAATTAACCACGTCTGCCTAGTTTCTAAAAGCCAATAATTCTCACTTTTCAAAGTCTTTGGTATATCTCAGAGTAACAAGCTATCACATAGCGCGTTTACAAAGCACGGACTTGCATTTAGGTTCTGGATCATATGAACAATACAAGATTTGTATTAATTTCTGCTAATATCTTCACAGTTGTAAGTATAATTTAGGAGCACTTAAATATTCTCATTTCTCTGTGGATAACGACTGAATCTTGTTGTTTGTTAAAACCTAGTTAAGTACTAAATAATGCTAGTTTTGCATGCACAAGCACTTATTTTTGTAATGTGTAATCGAAAATGTATCTATGTTTTAATCTTTTGCACTTGTTCCACGTAAAATGAGAACACATTTTTATCTTCCACTCCTATTAGCCGTAAACTAATGAACCCCTTTCATACGTTGTCGCATATGAACATAAAGCGCTGTAACGTATGCTCATTACTCTGAGAATAGGGTATGATGATTTTGGGCAACGATGACGTAGGCCTCCGCCTGTCACTCCTCGTCAGGGTCTTGCTCCTCATCCAATAGATTATCAAGACTCGAGTCCGAGTCGTCCTCTTGTCATCTGCAAAGAAACACCAATATTCAGAACTCATAACTCATTTTTATCCTTCAACCTCCAATAAGTATTACCCCTTTTTCCCCACTGCTCAACTGGAGTGCTCAACCGTAGATAGTTGAGCAGTGGGAAATCCCCACTGCTCAACGCAATCTGCTCAATTATATTTATTGGGATTATCCCTTATTCCCCACTGCTCAACCTACTTACCTCCAAATCTGTAACTACCTAATATGTTATATTGCTTCTTGTTTTGTTCACACTTTTTTATGTATCCATTCTACAACTGTACGTGCAAAACATTTTATTGGCCTTCTGTGTTCCATTATTGTAAATATCTGCTTATGTGCTAGTTTTCCTTATAAATAAATAAAAAACTGCGGGTCGTGTTGTCTATAAAACCAAGCTTCTAGGCATTCTAGGCGCGATCTATTTTTATTTCACTAAAAGGTAATTTTTTTTCGTGTCATTGAGGAAATAACACGTTTTTGACAAGCTCTAATGTTGTTTAAAATTGTAACATCAATAGTGCAAGGTTGAGCCATACCACACTTTTAAATAAGTAAATTAGCTGATTGAGCTAATTTTATAACTAGAAAGACGTTTTGGTTTATTCGGATCTCAATCTCAATATCTATCTTAATCCTGGTTTCGATCCCCAGGGGAGTACAATATTGTTCTTGGTTTGGTTGGTGGTAGGACTACTACCATCTTACTGAAGTCAGACGTCTGACGTCAACAATTCTAAGTTGTTGTGTTCCGGCATTTAGAGGTAAGATAACCAGTTCCTCAGACTGTTGAGGATTCAGAGTAAAATGCGCGTCCACCGTCGTCCTTATCATAACTAGAAACCAGGTGAGATGAAGGCCTAACGCTTCCCTTCGTACAATAAAACAATAGAATAAAAGATATATTTTTTATTCTAGGACCCGTGGGATGATTTTGTTAACCTTCGATTGTTGCGGTGTCGTGCCAAAAAAAAACAGTTTTATCCGGAACAGGGGAAAATCCCAGGTGTGCTGTAAAACTCATTATAACCTTGTAATTGGAATGCTCGACAATTTATGAAATTTAAAATTTGAACGTCACACGGCTTATCATTTCAAGTCAAAAGAGCCCGAGCACAGCACATTTAAAATTCAATTTTTAAGGTAAACACTCCAAGGAGCGTCTGTCTCGCCTGAAATCCTGGATTGTCGCAAAGCCAAAAGCGGTCATACGTGAGTGTCGGTTCAGCATTGCCCTGTGATTTACGCAAATATATTTTATATACACTCAAATCGAAAAATTCGAATTACGAATTCAAAGACGGTTCTACACAGACGCACTTTATAAACGCATATACATAAAATTAAGAATAAAACTCATTATAGTACCGCTACCTTTTTTTTATTATTTCATTAAAGTAGTCTATGGTTTTAGACTGAATATGAAAAAAATGGAAATCTGTCGAAAATCGAACTGTGAAAAAAATGGCGCACGCATGCTTAAATTCCCGCGCTTCCCATTCATTTTTTTTGCCGATTGTGTTTTGTATTCGGGATTCCGAAAAGTTTACTAAAATCCTGTAAGTGATTAAAATATGATTGGAGAAGAGAGTAGTGACGGCGAGATTTTCACTCCGCCAGATATTCTAGACGCGGCATTGGCGTTAACTGAAAGTCTCCTGCCAGAAAAATCAAAAAAATTCTACGACAAAATGTACCAAGAATTTATAGATTGGAAATTACTTCCGTGTAACCTACCTACTTTGTTTAATTTCATTTTTCCTATGAGTGAAGATAAAGTAGTGTATGAAACTGCATATAACTTAGGTATTAAAACACTCGAGTCAACCTATTATCGCATTCGGCTTCGCCTCATGCGATAACAGATATAAACAGACTCTCGTGTTTTAATACCCCTTCTTATATGACAGTTGCATAAACTACTACTAATTGGGTTTCACCTGGTGATGTAAACAGCGTCTATGTGGGCAAGTCGTGCCCCAGTCAGCGGAACGGCAGCCGAAACCTTTCGTTTCTCGAGCGCGCTTCGAGCTTGCTGAACCGCCAGATCCCCGCACCAGCGCTCACATCGCGCGTATATTACCACTCCTGAAACAATTGTCTTCAGCTATGAGTACATGCTAGAAGCTACTCTGTATCAAGCATTATTGTTTGAAACAGTTTGATTGAGGCGACACGTGACCCAAGGGCTGGCTCTTATTTAGGCCAGCGAATAAGCATAGCTATTCAGCGTGGCAATGCAGTCAGTGTCTTGGGCACGCTTCCGCCTGGTACTGGTCTGGCTGGAACAGATGAGTTACCTATAGGTCCTTAGTAATCTGACTGATGATGATTCCTTTGTACATACTTAGTTAGTTTAATTGTACATATAATTTTTTGAAACAGTTGATTTTAGCACTCATTTGGTGACTTATTTTACGCCCAGAATGGTTGTTTTTCACCGTTGATATTCGCACCATCTAGGTGTAAAAGGCTTTGCCTGACTATCATACTGGGTTTAAGTTGCAAGTGAAAAAGTTCCTCTTAGACAAGCGTTCTCCTTCGTTCCGTATTAATAGAAATCATCTACCAATCTGCATTACGTGTGCTTCATGTCTTGTGAACCGAGAGGCCGGTTCGCAAGTCTTGCAAACATAAAGTGGCTGTGACATGTGATGTGGTGGATTTTTTTAGTTCTGCCTTTCCTCGTCAATAAAAGTAAATACGTAGGCACCTGCTCCAGCGAACAGAGTGATGGCAGGCCAGGAGTCCAGTAGCAACGGCGTGAGGAATAGCAGAGAGGTCAGCATCGTCGTCGGCCCTTGTATGCTCTGCATCTTCCGCATCGCCAGGCTGTGCGAGGGCTGCCATGCGCTGATGAACACTCCACATAGCCACACTGAAAAGTGAACGGATAGTTGCTAGTTCGAAAATGGTCATGAATATGAGGTTACTTCAAATACTAAATTAAATACTTAAACTACCTGTTTATTCGATAAAAAGTACAATTAAACTAACTATGTACAAAGGAATCAGTCAGATTACCTAAGGACCGTTACAAACGGCCTATAGGTAACTCAACTGTTCCAGACCAATACGAGACGGAAGCGTGCCCAAGACGCTGGCTGCATTGCCACGCTGAACAGCTATGCTAATTCGCTGGCCTAAATAAGAGCCAGCCCTTGGGTCACGTGTCGCCTCAATCAAAAGCCCCGCAATATTTTTGAAAACCCGCAGGGCACCAGCTCCCCACGGACCCAAGGTCTCCACCCCAAAAGGCTCAACTTAACTACCTACATTATCTGAATTATAGGTTTATTATTTTTTTATTTCACTTTTATTCTTATTTTTAGTAAGTTAAGGTACCCTCGTTTTTATGGCAAACTTAATAACCATTAATAGGAGAAGCCCTGGATCCTGAAATACAGCATAGGCTAGTTCAGGACCCTACGGATTCAAAATGTTAAACTGTAACACTGTTTTTATGTCATATAAATGATTTATTATTATAATTATTATCTTAGCTCATATTTGACAAAACGTGACTTGCAGATTAGTCCTATGAAGTTTTTTTTTTATTGTACCACGGGGATGTGCTTCGCCTTCATCTCACGTTAACAAGCTATGATAAGGCCGAAGGTGGAGGTGAAATTCACCCGGAATCTTCAATAAATTAAGGAACTATCTTACCTCTAAATGCCGGAACACAACAATTTATGAATTGTTGCTATGGCGACTGAATCAGGTAGAATGGTGGTAGCTACCACCATTCTACCTGATTCAGTCGCCATCGCGCTAGCTAGCCAGGCGGACTTAAACAAAGTCCTACCACCAACCAAACCAAGCATAATATTGGACTCCCCCTGGGGATCGAACCCGGGATCTCTGGATCTGACACCGGTGGGCGAACCACTAGACCACAGAGTTTGAAAATGACTCGGCAGCTCTTGCAATTCTGCACTAACTTTTAGTCGGTTTTTTACATTTGTTTCTATCGTACGACGAGAAAGCGCTTGGTCTTTATCTCTCCTGGTGTCAAATTATGATTAAGCCGAAAGTGGAAGCGCACTTCACCCGGAATCCTCAACAGACTGAGGAACTGTTTACTTACCTAAAAATGTCGGAACACAGCAATTAATTTTGTTATGGCGACAGACTTATTATACCTACTTATGGTGACCATTGGTCTTGAAACAAGTCCTACCACCAGCCAATCCATGCACATAATATGTGTACCTCCATGGGGATCGAACCCGCGTCTCAGGGTCTGATACTGGTAGCCGTAGACCACAGAGGCTCTTTTGTTCTGTTCTGTCTTCTGTGTGTGTGTGTGTCGTCTCTGTGAGTGATCTTCTGTCCGACGGTCGTCGTCTCTTTACACAATATATCTGCCAATATTTGATGCTACACTATCTTACCATATGTATCAGTGGTAAGTAGTAACGTTGGTCTTACATGGTATTCCCGAGGCGAACATAGGCACTCTGATCTTCTCGTTGCAGAAGGCAGTGGCTATAAACGCATCAGCGACCACCTGGGTGACGGCACCCACTGCCGCCCAGCGAGAGCCGCGCACGCAAGGGGGCGTTGGGGCACAGGCTTCGGGACTTGAAGTCACCACCTATAAATGCATCGAATAGTTTCTGTCTCATTCTGAAGTCTCTACTACTACTTGAAAGTCACGCGTGGCAGCATCATACGTGAACAAAATGTGGAACAAAAGTGCTTTATAACTTCAACTCCCTACTTTCAGTCCTTTCATTATTTTCTAGGAACGCTCTGCATATGGTAGTACCTACGAAATAATTATCTTAATTCTCGATTTGCTTTCCACCAGATGATGGAATGATTGCCAAAAGTTTTTTAAACTCTGCAACTTTGACTTCTAAGAAAAAAGATCTGGTAGACTGATCTGGTCTGGTAGAGCTCGTAAAGAAAATCGTCCTGCTAGTGAAATGTCCCGGCGTCTTCGTTACCGCCATCTCGTAGAAATTGATTAAAATCCTCTCTCAGAAGAGTCTATAAGAACCAAACCTACAAATTTGAAGTTGCTAGAACAGGTTCAGGTTCTGACTGTGCGTTATATGTCAGTCAAACTATTTTATATAGGAATATAATATACTTATATTTTATATAGGAAAGCACCTGAATGGTATCCTTATATTCTTTGACCACCGCGTCTATATCAGTAGAATCATCCCCAGAAGACAGTTCGCCATCACTGGCCTCGACATCAGACACTACTTCCCCGACCTCTGCCGTGGTCATTTCCACGGGCCCACTGCTGCAGCTTGGGTCTTCGTTGGTGCAACCAGCGTACTCGTCTAACAGCAGACATTCTCGCTCTTCTGTTTCTGAAGGGAAAACAAAGTTGGTGAATAGTTTATATACTTACATTACATCAACGGAACACAACAATTCTTAAATTGTTGTGTTCCGGCTCTTATAGTATGGGGTCGGGTAAGATAGCCAATTCCTTCCTTCGGCGTTATCATATCTTGAAAAATCTGGTGAGATGAAAGCCAAGCATTTTCTCGTCGTACAATAAAAAAAACAGTTCGAGAACTGTTGAAGACTGTTGTAATTGGCCGCCCAGACGTTTTGCAATAATCTGCCACTAGCAGAGGGATCGATCATCGCAATTAATTTAGGTATCAGGAGATTCCCTGCCCTATACATCTACTACCTTTGGGGCCTACGATGATCATTGAGAAGTCGCGGTGGTTCATCATAGACATACACTTTTTGTTGACTTACAAGAACTCTTCGGTGGTACACAAAAAATATGGGTTACCTTTTGTAATGGTGACCTTTGATTTGATACTCTCCAAGGTTTTGGTGTGGCGTATAGCTGATGGTATAAACCATAAACCTTTCTTCGTTCTGCTAGATGAAGATTTAGGTCGTGGTGTGGCTTCTTTGCCTAATCGCTTATATTCCACATCTGTAAAAAACGTTATTTTAGATTGTTCCTCGACTTTAGGGAAGCTTTAAGGGTTTTTGGGAAATTGTAGCTTCAAATCACATCGTGACATATCGATAGGCTTGTCTATCTACCTCTAGGACGCTGGTCTAAGGTATGAAGTAAGGATAAGGTCATCGGAACACGGCAAACTGTTTGGCGCCTCACTACGGCAGGATGGTGCGTGGTCGCTAGCCAAGTGGTTCTGATCATTCAGCCGTAACCGCTAGCAAAAGCCAGCGATTCAATAGCCCAGGGTGGTCCACTAGGAGGTAGATCATACCGTGACGGGAGATGGGTGAAAGATTAGGTCAAAGATAATGAGTGGTTTGGTTGTAACTTACCGCCCGCCTCTATCTGCTCTGTAGTCGGCACACACCGCATTACGATGAAGTGGAAGGCCTGGATCGTGATTCCGAACAAGTGACTTGCGTTCATCAGGGTGATCATATGTGAGAGAGGGCACGCAAACGCGAGGATTGCTGCTAGACTTCCTGTAAGCAATAAAAATAGAACCGCTTAAATGGAACAAAACGTATCGAAGACATGGATGAACTGACTGCTGATATTGAGTGGAAAAAGTGATAACATGTTGCACCACCGACCCTAATTTGTGTGGACTCCTCCTTTTTTAGGGTTCCGTACAAAGTGGAACCCTTCGCTACAAGATCACTCGCGTATCTGTCAGCGTGTCGCATCGCACCCCGTTTCTCCGAAACTACCCAATGGAAACAGTTGAAAACAGGTGTATTGAATTCGGTGACGTGATAATGCACGAGTAGCGAGTACCTATGCTAGAGTAAATAAGTAAATTATACCCAATAGCATCGTGTAAGTAGCATATTTTATAAAAGGTCTCTTTATGAGAGTATTAATATATTTTTTTAAATTTTAACATATGAAAGTTATTGAAAAAATACGAAAGAATTACCTACCTACCTCATAACTTACCTCCGAAGAAATGGAGCAGATTTGGAGAAAAAATATGGAATTCTAGACGTCCCTTGGACGTATATTTAGAGTTGTCTAATTTCGATATATTTCTGCAATTATACTAGACCTAGTGCGTGTATAGTACTGGACTGACGTTCAAGAGAAGGCAAGATCAAACCGCGGCAGGATGTTGTCTTTTTCCCCCCCCTTTTTTGTATATCCTTGACACAGCCAAGGCTCCTCTAGTGTTAGATATACCTACCTACACGTAGTACGGAAGTCTAACCACGCGAGTCCGACTTGCACTTGACCGCTTTATTTCTTTTAAATGTCGTATCGTTAAGGCGACAGAGCGGAGGGGACAACACATGAAGCAGCAGCCTTCAACTGTACACACCATTACAGCACGCTTTCATCCACCAGTTCAGCGTTGTGCATATGGTGAGACCCAGCCTTGAAGGGCTTTAGCATACCATGGTTTTTTACATACCAGCAGTAAACACCGCCAACACAGGGCTTCCAGTAGTAGTGCTCTCATACGTCATTGATCTAGTCAACACCTTCCACTCGGGAGACGCGAGTCCCACCAGTACCGAGAAGAGAAGGGGACAGAGCTCTGTCAGAGCGAGACAGACGCCTGCTACTGTCACGACCGCTAGAAGAGGACAGATCCAGCCAGCAGCCCTAGCTTCTAGAAGGGTGGTGACTGGTAGGGCCGCGTTGATGCTGTTTCTGAGGAAAAAAACAAAACAAAATATTTTTTCACCAAAATCACAACAAAATCAGTGGGTGTCTAAAAGATTTGCATCATTTGTACCTACTGCAAAATGGCAAAATGTTCAGCTTGCAGTAAATGCAGCCAGTCTATGTATGCATTATATACCTGCATTTACTGAACATTTTTTTTAGTGTAGGTTAAAGGCAACGTGTTAAATTATTTAAAGCCATCTAAATTCAAAACTCTGTAGGTATAGGTAAGTGCCTAATTATTGAATGGATCATTAAAAAAACTAACTAGACCGAGGTTTTTGGCTTTCTCCTTGTGTGCTGTTCGCGATTCCTAACAAGTGGTAGCATTGACTTTTTAAAATGATCCTAAAAAATCTTACCTACCCACTTCAAAAAACGCTGACTTTTATTTTGACTTTGGCTGCGTTGTTGGTCAAAAGCTTGACCAACAACAAGGCAACGCAACAACGCACGTCTTAAAAAACCTTGACTTTTTTCGCAAATGATGCGTTAACTCTTGCCTTCTAGGCTTACTTTACTCTTAATTGCGAATATTACTTAGAGTTTGCCAAGTTTGTAAGCTTGTGTTCCGAACTCCGAAGCTTACCCTTTCAGCATGTTTGTGTACAGGAAGCACAGTCCACATAGTATCACGGTAGGCAGTCCGATCATCAAGAACAAATTCTTTCGCATCGACCCACTTTCCTTCGGCGGTACCACAACAGAAAACGCGTAAGAAATTGGCGCTCCTGATGCAAACAGCTGCAAATACAAATAAAATGAGACGATCGTTGATTAGGTTGCTAACGGGACCTTATTACTAAGCCTCCGTTATCCGTCCGTCTGTCTGTCAGCATTTTTAAGAACCGTACCTAATACGTAGAAATCGTAAATTTACACAGTTTTATTACCGCTATAAAAGCAAATAATAATTAAATGAATGGAGGCGTGATTTTTTTCTACGAGGAGGTGCTATTGTCCTCTCACTTGATTTTTCAAGTTATAATAAGGCCGAAGGTGTAAACGCACTTCACCGGGAATCCTCAACAAACTGAGGAACTGGCTGTTTTACCTGTGAGTGCCGGAACACAGAAATTGAAGAATTGTCGTTATGGCGACAGAATTAAATAAGATGGTGGTAGCTAGCCAGTCGGACTTAAACAAAATCCTACCACCAACCAAACTAAGCACAATATTGTACTCTCCTTGGGATCGAACCCGGGACCTCTGGATCTGACACAGAGGCGGTTACCTACCGATAGCTTCCCAGAAAGCACTGCCTTACCACACAGCAAACCATTTGGTTCCGTACTTCGACTAAGGTGATTGCCAGGGGACTCCTACAGGTCCCACCACCAGAGCTGTGATCATTTGACCGTAACCGCTAGCAAAAGCCAGCGACGCCATTGCGCGGGGTTGACCCCTAGGAGTAAAATCACTCCTACCCCAAATGGGTGCGCATATATGACCAGATCACAATCACTCTTGCTAAATGAGATCGGAGCCGCAGTTCTTTGCTTTGGGAACAGTAGATACTTCAGATCCAACAAATATACCTGAAACGATTTACCAGAGTACTCGCAGGTAAGTAATATATAAGGTTAGTACCTCATAAATAGTGATTGGTATTGGCATCTGTATGTTGGCTATGTCCAAATTAATAAGGCCAAATATAGCGAAGAATTGACTGAATATGTACAAAAGCACCAGCAGCATTAAAGTGAACATCATACTTTCCTGAAAAACAAAAAGTAATATATAAACGTACAGGTGTGAAATAAATGTCCTGTTTTTTTTTTTTTTTTTTAATTCGAATACATTTATTCAATAATAAGTACAACTAAACTAACTATGTACAAAGGAATCAGTCAGATTACCTAAGGACCGTTACAAACGGCCTATAGGTAACTCAACTGTTCCAGACCAGTACCAGACGGAAGCGTTTTTTTTTATTTATTTGTTATATATTATACGGAAACCTTTACGTGCCTAAGTATTAGGTTCCTACACATAATTTAGTGAACTTCAAGAGAAGGACCATCTCTCAAATTTCAATTCCTATTCTGTGTAGATTTACTACCCAATTGCTACTTTTTCATCAAACACATACCTCAATCAAATTATTTGTACCTTATTCAAGAGGGTAAATTTATATTCTTGAGATATCAGGCAAAAGCAAAAGAGTAAAAGAGTCAAGACCCTCAGGAGTGTATTTTTACCAAGAAGAGCAAATGCGATTTGTTTCTGTGTGAGGTCAGAAATAATACTTATTAATTGGTTGCATTCTCAGACTATTAATCATCACGTGCGTTTGGCAAAAATAGTTTTGCGTGAAGGAGAAACAAAGATCGAATCCGTTTTGTTTGGCGATGGTTGACATCTCGTTTTCATCCCGCGGGAACTGATTTACTATGATGAAAAGTAGCCTATGTCTCATTCCCGGTCTAGCGCAACATATGTGCTAAGTTTCAGCTCAATCCGCTCAGTCGTTTTATCGTGAATAAGGAAAAAACATTCAAACAAACTTTCGCTTCTATCATATTAGTGTGATGAAAGCCTTACCTCCAATCCACACATAAACATAGCACAGACCACCATCACAACTGTTACTCCCAATACATCCGGCCAGGGTTCCCCCAAAGCTCTGGTCTCGTAGCCAAACAACCACCTCCTGGTTTTTCCTCCCGTCACATGATCGGCCGTGGCGCTCAGGATCCTGGCGCAGACGGCTACAGCCACCAGGTGGGATAGGAAAGTCATCCACATTGCCATGAAGTCGGCGAACGAACGCAGGTTTCGTTCTCGACGTCCGCGGGATGTTTTTGGCGGTGGAAGGATCTCGGCGAGCTTTTTGAGGTCTTTACATGTAAATGCTAAAAGAGATCAGCACGTTAATACCTTGAAAGAACTAGGACGCGAGAAAGAGAGGTTGATAAATTGGAAAAAGAAAGCTTTTTTGATGCACATGATCTCTGTATTTGATTGATGTCTTTGTACGATGTTCTTACCGATGTGCCTTGGATGTGTTTTTTAATAAACGATGGGATAGCTCTTGACCTCTTTGCTTGTCTAGCTCTTGGCCAAAGCAAGGATGAGGTCTAAGACGGAGCGAGCTTTCCCCGTAGGCACGGTGGTTGATCACACCTACTGCCGACGGGGAAGCGCTTGGCCTTCATCTCACCTGGTTTCAAGTTAGTATAAGGCCGAAGGTGGAAGCGCTCTTCACCCGGAATCCTCAAAAGTCTGAGGAACTGGCTATCTTGCATCTAAATGCCGGAACACAACAATTTGAAATTGTTGGGTTGGCGCCAGGCTTAGATTATTATGGTGGTAGCTAGCAAATCCTACTACCAACCAATACAAGCACATATTGTACTTCCCTTTATTGTGGGGATCGAACCAGGGTACTCTTGATCTGACATCGGTAGGCAAACCACTTGATCATAGAGGCGGTTGCCTGTGCTTGTCGGACACGCTGAACAATATCAATAGAAAGGACTAGGACGAATCAAATTATTATTTCTTACTTGCTATAGTGATGAATACAGCTAGCAAAATCACAGCCGGCACTGCGCAGTAACTGGAGTTGGCGGCAGTGAGAGGGGCCAGCAGCAAAGCACCTAAAGTCCACCTCGCGCCGCATGCTTCTCCTCCGCCAAATGCACTCAGGGTTGTCGTCATCTTACCTCGTTCACTTGCCATTTCTAATGATTCTAAAAAAAACAATCAATCGGTCTCCTAAACTCACAGCTAGGCTTTTTACAGAATATGTTACTTATAAAAAATGACGATCAGTAGGTAATGTAAGTGACCACTACATTAGGTAGGTAAACATAATAATAAAACTAGAAATAGGTAAGAAAACCACGCTGTTCCCAAAACTAGCCTTACATAACGTTCATAGTAGAGAAAGCTGTATCTACGCTTTTTTAACACTTTATCACGTTACCTAGCAAGTGATGTGTTAAACTTATGAAATCATAAATTAAAAAATGTTCTAAAGCAAAAGCTGTGTGTGTGAAAAGTGTTAAACTTGACAAATTATAAATTCATTTTATTTCTAAATAAAAGTGATTTATGAAAGCTTCTAATGTTCGGGTTTTTTAAGGAATTAAAGATTTATTTAAGAAATATGACTTTTATTATAACTTTCGCTAGCACTCACTGACGCCATTACCTAGACTCTATAACTATAGACAAGTAGGCATCTCTTGGAAAGCCACAGAACATAGGCTATACAATAGTAGGTACTTACTTATATTTTATTGCCTCTTACAAAACATTTTAATACCACCCCTCAAGAAAATATTGAAAAAATGAATACAATAGTATAAACATGTTTGTTTTACATAAACATAACACTACTACTATAAAGAAGTTATACAGGCTCTGATAACTTAACTCTACTACTAAACTAGCACATAAACAGTCTCTCCCTTAATTTTTTAAACAATGTTCCCCCCAATGTCTTAGTAAAAATGTCTCCTACTTGGTTACTTGTATTTATATATTTTAAACAAATGATGCCCTTTTCCACTTTTTCTTTTACAAAACTTTTCTTAATTTCTAAATGCTTTACTCTACCAGTGGTCATATTGGCCATTTTAATAGTGGACTGATTATCTTCAAATAATGTGATCTGACCCACATGAAAATCAAAATCTACCAGCAAGGCTTTGAGCCAACAAGCTTCACTGGTCGCTTGGCTCAATGCCACAAACTCAGCCTCAGTTGAGGACAAAGCGACCGACTGTTGCTTTCTTGTAAACCAAATCACAGAACACCCAAATACCTTAAATATACATCCAGTAGTTGATTTTCTATCAGTACACCCACCCCAGTCACTATCAACAAATCCAATAGCATCATCATCATAATCGTTCCTAAACTTAAGACACAAATGTAATGTCCCCTTAATGTATCTTAGAACATTCAAAAGTAGCTTGTACATAAGTTTACTAGCACATACTTGATATCTACTCAAAATACATACTACAGCACATAGATCTGGCCTGGTTGCAACAACAACATACATTAATTTTCCAATCAATTTTCTACATTTATTTTCAATCTCTTTACTTTCAGGTCCATCTCTTATTAATAATTCAAACTTGAAATTTTTATCAATTGGCAATGACAAGGGTTTGCAATCTGACATGTTGTACAAAGTCAACAGTTCCTTCAAATAATCTTCCTGAGAAAGATAGGTTATCCCTATTTCCTGTCTCACATTTATTCCTAGATATTTGGATATTGTTCCCATTTTCTTCATTTTAAAATTACTACAAAGAGCATTGCTCAGGGACTCACACTCCTCCTTATCATTTCCAAAATACAATATGTCATCAACATACAGTAATAAAAATATTTTCTTATTACCTTTACATTTTGAGTACAAACAGAAATCTTTGTCAGAAGGGTTAAAACCTAAACCTAGCATGACATCATCAAAAGTTTTATTCCAACGCTTGGGGCTCATTTTCAAGCCATAAATTGATTTGTTAAGCTTACAAAATTTAAATTCTGATTTTAATCCTTCTGGCATATGTAAATATACCTCTTCCTGCACTGCACTGTTTAAGAATGCATTACAAACATCCATTTGCTGGACCTCAAGATTCATTTTAGTAGCTACAGCCATAAACACACGAAAAGTATTTAAAGTTGCTACAGGAGCAAACAAATCATAGTCACTAATATACTTTTGTTCAAAACCCCTAGCTACTAGTCTAGCCTTATATTTAATATCATTTTCTTCACTCTTTTTCTTCTTGAGAACCCATTTTGTGCTAATAATTTCTTTCCCTTTGGGCACATTAGACACTAAAGTCCAAGTATTGTTATCCTGAAGCTGCTGAAGCTCAGTTTGCACAGCTGCCTTCCATTGTTCAGCTTCATCGGATATCATCGCATCGGAATAAGTGATACCCTCACTTTCCACGGTCATACCAACTTCATAGTCCTGAAGCGCTAGTGGTTTCTTGACCACTCTTCCACTTCTTGTTTTCTGTTTTATTTCCTTATTCTCTAACACTTCAGGTTCTGGTTCTGGTTCATCATCTGACACCTCTGGTTCTGGTTCAAGGTCTGATATGTCTGGTTCTGAATCAAGGTCTGGTACCTCTGGTTCCGGTCCATGGTCTGGTACCTCTGGATCCTCACCTGTTACATCTGATTCCTCCTCTGGTAGCTGACATATATTGTCCAACAGAATAACATTCTCTTTCCTTTGTTTCTCTATATTTACCTTTTTACAGTTTTCTGTCTGGAGAAGAACGACATCCCTTCTAACCAGTACCTCATTTCTTTCTTTAATGAAAACTCTGTATCCCTTTGAACTTTCATATCCTACGAAAAGTCCTTTTTCACCCTTAGCATCCCATTTTAACCTCTTTTCTTTTGGAATATGGACATAAAGTTCTGATCCAAACACCAATGTCAGTTTGCTGATATCAAAGTCCTTACCTTCCCAGAGTCGGAACGGAGTTCCACTACTGTATCTGCTTTTAGATGTTCTATTGAGTACATATACCACTGTATTAACAGCTTCTGCCCACAGCTCTTTTGGTAGTTTCTTTGCATTTAACATAGACCTAGCAGCCTCAACCAATGTTCGCATGTCACGTTCAGCCCTACCATTCTGTTGTGGTGTGTATGGTATAGTAGTCTCATGTAGGATACCTTTGCTATGCAAGAACTGTTTCATATCTTTATTTACAAACTCACCCCCATTGTCAGTACGAATTTTCTTAACTACGCACCCGGTGACCTTTTCTGATGCTGCAATAAAGTTTTTCATGTTCTGGAGCACCTCAGACTTCTGCACCATGAAGTAGACCTGCCGATAGTTAGTAAAATCATCCTTGAGAAGTAGAAAATACCGTGACCCACCAATAGAGCTAACCTCCATCGGCCCACATACATCCGCATGTACCAACTCTAGCGGTTTCTCTGTAGCACTCTCACTGTCTTTGAAAGGTAATTTGTGTATTTTCCCTTTCATACATGCTTCACATGTTGTCACACTATCGTCTGTATGCTTGATATTGTTCATTTTTAACACATCTCTTACAAGTCTATAATTCTGATGACAAAGTCTCTCATGCCACACATTTACACTGGCCACAGCAGAAATGTCCTCGAATATGAAGTCCATCACATAAAAGTTACCTTCGCGTACCCCTAATGCACATAAATCATTGTCTTTGTGAACTAAACATTTTTCATCAACAAATGACACTTTGAAACCCTTGTTTGTGATACTAGGCACCGAAAATAAGTTAACTTTCAAGTCCGGTACATACAACACACCATGTAAAGTTGTATTTATGTAAGTTTGTCCATCAAAGGCCTTCAGTTTCACATCACCGACGCCAACAACCGGCAGTCGTCGTCCATCACCAACAATAACGAACCTGTTTGACACTGACAGTTCTTTATAATTTATGAGAAAAGTGCGTTCAGAAATCATATGAGCACTCGCTCCACTATCAACTAACCATTTCCCATTTTGACTGAGATTAGATTCTACATCCAAAATGTCTGTGGAATATGCACCTGCAACAAAAGCATTATTTTTGTTGCCAGAAACATTCTTTGCACTGTTACACTGAGATTTTAGATGTCCAGTTTTATGACACTTGAAGCACTTGCGAGTATCTTTATCACTTTTACATTGTGACATGAAATGTCCGATACGTCCACACTTGAAACATTTTATAATCTTGTTATTGTTATATTTCCCTGGCTGTGCATACAATGCTACACTTTCACCTTCACTGGCTTTTGACTTTATCCTCTCTTCTTCTATGAGTAGCCTTGCAACCAATTCATCGTAGGTTTGCCTGCTCGGCTCGACTGATTCCCATGCAGATATGAAGTGACTTAAAGTTGATGGCAAGGACATTAATACTTTAGTTATCATGAACTTCTCTGATACTTCTTCACCAGCTTGATTCATCTGCGTTTTTAATTCTTGCAGCTTTGCTAGAAACGTTGCCATGTCCGCACCCTCTTCAAATTTAAACTGGAAGAACCGCTGTTGTAAGATATGTAAGCTTGTGCTTGACTTTTGCTCATATACAGAATGGAGCTTTGCCCACATCTCCGCAGCAGTCTTGCATGATAAAATGTGAACCATTACACTCTCACTTAACCTCAAAACAATTTGTGTTTGTGCTTTTGCATCTTTCTTCCTCCACTCTTCACTCCCATCTGTGGGTTTAACTTCTGAGCCTTCTACTATTTTGTAAACATCCATGCCCCTCAGTAGCACTGAGACTTGGAACTTCCATAGATTCCAATTTTTCTGGCCTTGCAGTTTGATGGCCCCCAAGGCCCCCACTCCAACTGCATCCATGATCGTAGGTTATCGTCACGCGCACGCTGATTTATACTTTTGCCTCTGCCTCCCTGGCACCGCAAACCCTCAGCCACCCCGCACGTTGGTTCCTTGCCGCCGGCGAAAAATAAAAGCCCGCCAACCCAACGCCCCTCAACGAACACGCCACGCGGTCGCCGCCGTATCGTTGATCGTTGTTGACCTCTTGACACTTCCAATTCCTTTTATCCACGAAACAGAGTTATGAAGCAGACTGGGCCCATAACCTGTTCGGGTTTTTTAAGGAATTAAAGATTTATTTAAGAAATATGACTTTTATTATAACTTTCGCTAGCACTCACTGACGCCATTACCTAGACTCTATAACTATAGACAAGTAGGCATCTCTTGGAAAGCCACAGAACATAGGCTATACAATAGTAGGTACTTACTTATATTTTATTGCCTCTTACAAAACATTTTAATATCTAACATTTCAAATTACCTATTAAAAATAATTTGCTCCAACGATGGAATAGATTTTGTAAAGTACCTAACATGAAAAAATAAATTGGCCTGCGATTTTTTTTTCTCCTTGTGTGCTGGTCGCGATTCCGAACATTCGGTAGATTAAACGTTTCAAAGTGATCCCATAAAATCTTACCTACCTACTCAAATCTACAATCTCAAGTAGAAATCTCAAATACTACAAGTACCTCAATTTAATTATGTAGCGTTGTTTGATAGTCTGGTCATATAAAAGTCATTTTCTAAGGAAACCCATAGGTAGTAGGTACGTACCTACTCATGGGTAATCTGAGTATTTATTAGAGTAGGTAATTTTTATGATGATTAGTTTAGTGTAGGTAACCTACTTACTAATAGGTGCATATTACAATAAAAACTATATTACTAAGCACATAGTCATAGCTCATAATCAATATTAAAAAAGTTGGCTAAAATTGTGAGTGGGTGGTGTGTAGGTATAGTGAACGTATAGTAGTATAAGTAATATTTATCAAGTATTTTATTTGTGAGGAAATAAAGCTCCTTTTATTTATTTGACTTGCCTACTTCGCGTTTACATGTAATTTATTTTTATGCTGGTTTTAGTTATTACTGTAACACGTCAGGTGTAGTGCTTTTCAGCAAATCTGAACGTTTCTGCTTTTCGCATAAACATTTCTATATAAATTTACCTACACTTATCAAACTCGTCGTTGTGTTCTACTACGTTATGATCTTACGACATACAGTGCTATTGTTACCTACCTAAATCTTTAACTATGGAAAAAGCAGAACTATCAATAACAATATTGTATCTACTGGTTAGGTAACTTACCATGCTCCTAGTTTTCCATTTGAAACCTCCCAGTTTTACGTCTTAGCGGTTTCGGAAATCACATCGTCACTAAAATCACTCTACACTACTCATCACAGGGAGTTTGCTTAGAAACCTCTAAAATATCGAAGATAGGGTATTGTTTGAGTCGAATTTTTCATTATTATGCGGCAAAAAGGAACGGCATGTCGGTATCGCTGTCTCTATCATTCAGCTACGGATCGATAGAGAACCGTGCTGGGGTGACCACTTTGCAATGCTTTTGTTTTTTTTTCTAGCTAGGTATCTAGATATTTCCAAATATAAAATTATTTTTGATATAATTTGGTGCAAATGGTCGTAATGAATTAAAAATCTAAACAATCAGAATTAGATTTAACTTAAGAAGGTAAGTGGGTATTAGGTATTTAAACGGTGCCCTATCTAAGTAAGAGCTACAGCTAGTAGGTAGCTAAACCTTAGCTACCTACTAAAAAGGTGTAAAAGTGTAAAGGTAAACCTAAAGGTAAAAAATAAAAACCTCTTAAAAACGATTTGAGTTTTTTGAATTTTATCGTCGTTGACTGCTAAAATGTTCATCAACTGTAAGCCCAGCCAAGGCTCCTCCAGTGTAAGATATAGTCTGCCTCCGTAGAATCCTCTCCACGTGAATCCAACTCGTACATGACCAACTTTTATTTAATTATTCATATTTTTCCTATTCTTCAGCGTTATACTGGTCACTTTAACCACGTCTGCTAATTCCTAAGGCTTCCTAAACGGTTTGCCCGTTTGTACTCACCTTGTCTTACGCTTCCTCATCCACTTAATAATCTAATAGGGCTAATTCATTGTTGAGTAACCACTTACTAAAGTGCAGGTAGATTATTTCTATAGCTCCGTAAAATGTTGTCCTTTTTATAAATTATGATAGCCCATCGTTTATAAGAGTAAGGTCAAGAGCTCAAGAGGTCTAGAAAGCTCTAGGCGAATCTAGCTCTAAGCTAGACAGAGCAAGGGTCTACGATGGAGCGCGCTTACCCAGAAAGCACTGGTTCTCGCAAACCAACGAAACACGGGAAACCGTTTGGCGCCGGATTTCGGCAGGAGGGTGGTCGCTAGCCAGATGGACTTACAGGTCCTACCACCAGTGTTGTCATCATTCAGCCGTAACCGCAAGGTCAAGGTAAGGAGGTAGAACAACCCAATCCCTATGTCCATTTCCTACATAAGTGTGTGTCGCGAAGCGATGCTACCTGTGCCAACTATTATATATTCTGTTCCTGGAGATACTTGGATTAGTTGTTTTAATTATTATTAAGCCGATAAAAGGACGGCTTTCTGAACATTTAGTAGATATTGCAATTCATAAAATATTTAGAAAGCCGCCATTTTTACACAACGACTGCAACAAAGATACGTCATCAGATGACTATCAGATTAATTAAAATAGGTACTTTTACAGGCAGTAGTCACGTAGTCAGTAGTAAGTAGTTCATGTTCTCGCTTCATCCAGTTTCGGCTGTTTGATAATTTCATGACTAACCTGGGACGCAATATATGTTTTTCCTGAGACTGCGTCATCTTAGGCATGATACCCAAAAAACGCCTTACAAATTTCCTGCGATACTACGGCCACTTAGGCTTTTGTGGAGTAGGTACCTACGAGTATCTATGCCGTTTTGTTTGATGATTAGTTCGAACAATGCAATCCAAATACTAAAATAAATTCAAAGGATATTATACAACAATGCATTTTATCAATTTTAGACATCATGTTTCGTAGTAACATTTACTGCTCGTGTGTGTTCGTTTTATTTTACAAAACGTCCGGGTTCGATTCCCGAGCTGAGTTCAAGTTTTTTTTAAATGTATGATAATATGAATGCAGTTTTCCTTATTACTAAAATCGATGACATGGTTCCTAAGAATATATCTTCGTATGTATTGTAGTTTCAGACTTTCCCATTGACCGATCTAAATGTTACGCCCTGTATAATGAAAAAGCGAAGGTCCAAGATAGAAAACCTTTTTGAGGACTTTACGTTAACGAAGTTTGTATCTTAGTGACGTTCCAAAGACGATGTAACAGGAAACTGAAGATCTGGTCTCATCTGGTGACTCGTGACGTTTTTAGAAAATTACAACACTAGGCCGTTAAACCAATTATGATCTGACTCAATGCTCTTCATTGCAGTTCGCGGAAGTATTACACAGATATTGCCTTCTGAAACCTGACACTTAACCCGCCACGCCGACAGTCGCTTTTCTAGTGTGCGGAAAACCATCATGTTTTTTCTTATATTGATTTTCAAACATGATACAAATTTCAAAATTGAATTTAAATATGGTCTTTGGAGTTGCTTTGGGTCTCAGACATGGTTCACCTATTTGGAAGGATTTCATGCCCAAAAAGCGCTTGCAGGTCGCCGTGGCTCAATGAATGATATCATAATAAGCTCTTGCCACCATCAGCATCGCCAGTGTTCTAGAATCTGAAGGCTTTATGCGTGATGATGGCAATGACCTTGGTTTCACGGGAGAGGGAAAGAAATCTTGTGTGGCTACTAGCGCCATCTCACCTAATGGTACATCATCCAAGAATGAAGGGCAGAATCATCCAAGCGACGCAAATATGCTTTCATTTCCCATGACTAAGTACTTATTTGCTCCTGGATTTATGACTTTTGACTTTTTCCCCATGGTTTATGGGGACAGTCTTAGGCAATAAAAAAATGTCCTTAAACTTAAAGACGATGCTGGAGACAAAAAGGCTGGCTCATTTTCCGCTCATAGAATAACTTTGCAGCCATAGTGCTCTTGGCTACTTGCCTACTACCGCAAGAATTAAATTTGGTGTTTTTAGTTTTTATTCTACTCCTATATTTTTTTACAATACTCGACAGTGGCAGAATCGATAAAACGGTTGCACTCCAAATCAAAGATGTTGAAGTTAATGACATTAAGCTGGATAGGTTTAAAATAACAAAAGCTTTCCAATATCCAACATCTAAGATAGCTAAACGGAAGATACCTTTGTAAAGTTGACTACAAAAGATGTCTAGCGCGCTTACAATCTTCAGGAAACTTTATATCAAGGCATTGCCTAAGAGCGGAGACACTTTCATTCAAACAAAATTTACTCCAGATCTTTAGAAAATAATTGAACACGTGCACCGATTGTTTTGGATCTTATGGATACATTAACAAAATTGAATCTTTAGTCTTACAAAGGTACTGCTATCCTTCCAGCGGGCCCAGTTCCAGTGGACCACAAATAAATAGAATAAATAAACATAATTCTTCTTAGTCGCTACACTCTTGCCCGAGTGGTCGTGATCATCATGTGTTGGGGGTTGTAACAAGCTTTACGATCCGGCGCCACTCCTCCCTAGCGGCTGCCTTCCTGGTGCACTCGTGCACCATTCAGTGCCGAATTGATTTGGTCCGTTCATCTCATGGCTTTCCATCGACTTTACCCTGTACCACGAGGCGCTCAGACGTTCCCCACGAAGTGACACGTGCCCGAACAAAATGACGATGCGAGATTGGACTATCGATGACAGGCGTTGCTTGATGCCGAGTTCTTGAAGTATAGTCATTGCTACGAAACTCTGTCCAAGATACTCCAAGCATTCTTCTCCCGCACCACATCTCATCCCCAACATCTCGAGAGCATCTATTTTCTCGTTTTCATTTTCTCGTAGCGTCCACATCTCTGCAGCGTAGAGTAATATCAAGGCTCTGACAAGCCGGGTTTTAGTGGCCTTTATTATGTTGCGATTTCCCCAAATCTTCTTCATTTTATCCATAGCAGACCTTGATATAGCCATACGTCGCTTAATTTCGACCACGCAACCACCGTTGTTTGAGATCAACGCCCCAAGGTAGACATATGATTGGACCACTTCACAGTTCGCTATATGTGTGACCTCTGGCGAGTTGTTGTTTGCACGATCGACAGTCATAATTTGGTTATGCAGCAGATGATTTTTAGCCCAATCCCGAGGCTGGTAGTTTCTATCTTACCAAGTAGATCTTCTAGCATCTAGATACTGTTTGCAAACGAGGTGGATCGTCTGCATATCGGTTATATATAGGTTAGACATGTTCATCCCACCAATCGCGACACTGTCAGTCCACTCTGAGGGGGTAATTCTCATAATGAGCTCAGTGTATATGCTGAAAAGGAGTGGCGAGATGGTGCACCCTGAAGAACTCCAGCACTGGATTGAAAGTTATTCGAGAACACTTCGTTAGTTTTTACGGCAGCAATTCCATCTTCGTAAAGGCGCCTAAGTACATGGACAAGATGTTTCGCCAAACCATTTTTCATATGGTTTGGAATGTGATGACGCTATACTCCCCTGGGATTGAGTCGCTTCCAGTGGCTTAACCATTTTTGAGGTGTTTTATCGATCAACTCCTAGAGCTTTTAGCATCCATCTATCCCCCATAAGGGTTAAAGTGCTATCGCTCATCCAGTGCTGTTGTTCACGTAGCTGTCGTTCAGATTTTGAGTCTTGGACCGCTTTTATCTTATCTCTTGTTTTTGCCCAAATAAATATTATGTGCCTGGTACTGGTCTGGAACTAGTGAGTTACCTACAGACCGTTTGTAATGGTCTATTGGTAACTTGACTGCTTCCCTTGTAGGTATATAGTTAGTTTAAAAATCTACATATCGTTTTTAGTAGGTACTAAGCATAGGTACTCTGATTAATTTCCAGTGGACACCTTACTTACTTCTATAATAGAATAAAGCTCGGTCATTGAAATGAAGTTTAAAGCTAATATTTCCATAGTGAGATTGAAAAATAATTTTCTATCGGGTCTGTTTGGATTTTATATTCATTCGTCTTTGTCAGAAGCAGTTTTTATGCGGTCGGGTTTTATGCAGCTTAGTGATATAAGTAGGTACTTGCTTGGAATTGGAAACTTGTTTTTGGTTGATCAAAATTACTTACCTATGCTTTACATAAAAAGTATATTTAATGTTCCTAGTCAAAGTTGACATAAATAGGTAGGTACCTACTTAGTATAATCGTCTTTCCCTTATCACGCTTAGTCGCGCATGTCATTGACCCGATTACTCGACGGTTAAGAGCATAATTGACATGCAGATTCCTGAGTATTTTCATATCGAGAACGTTACTGAGCAACTATAAAACATGACATGCCATTTTTTTTATTCGAAGATTAATTTTTTTTTTTTCAAAGAATAAATAGTTATTAATAATATATTAAAAAAACCCCTACTTATATTTTTTTGTATAATCGCCTTATTTACATTTTTCACTTTCAAAAAAAAGGAGGAGGTTCATTCGTCTGGTTTTTTATGTATGTTCCCCGATTATTCGAAGACGCTTAGACCAGGGGTCGGTAACCTTTTGAGACGGAAGAGTAAAAAATTACAATTTTCAATTTTTTAAGGTTTTTCAAGAGCCTCAATTTTCTTTCTTGCCAACAATCAGTACTTAGTTATTAGTACTTAGTAAGAACTACTTATTATTGCTTTATTTATACATGTAGGTAAGTTACCTACTTGTATAAATAAAGCTTTTTGATAAAAAATGGTGTCTTTGTATTATTTTAAATGGTGTTAAAATATGGATTTAATCTGAAATAAATAAACCGACTTAAAAAAAAAGAGGAGGTTCTCAAATCGTTGTAATATTTAATTTTTTTAATGTATCATACTTGAAGACTCTTGGGTCGATCTGGTTTTTTTTTGTTTAAAAGGGTATCCTTCACAGGTGGTCCCATTGTCATTAGGTCAGGATCTGATGATGCGATCCTGGAGAAATCGAGCGAACTCTTCAAATATTATAGGCACACTTGAAGCGATCATGGTAATTTGGGTATTTTTAGGGTGTATTACCTCAAAAGAAAGGAATAAACGGACTTCTTATAGGATCTCGCGTTGTCTGTCTGTCGGTCCGTCCGTCCATATGTCATCGAAATAATTGGAAAAAATACGTCATCCAGGTAAACCAAATTATATAATAATCTTCATTGAAGTCGGTTCTTTTTAATTTTTAAAACGTAAATATCTATTTTTTCATATCGTACAAGTAGTGTTTTTTCACAACAAATTAGATAACATATATGGTATTATTAGATAATCACTTATCATTTAAGTAAAAAATTAAAACTATTAAACACTGACTTACAACACAAACTAAAGTACTAGTTTGTGTTGTAAGTCAGTATTATAACAAACAATTGAGCTAACAAATTCAAAGGGAGCACTGACTTTGCATGGTTATTCAAGTAGAAAACTTAACTTTACTAAACAATGTATCTTGTACTTAAAAATAAAAAAAAAACAATAACATACATTTGAGCAAACCAATTCAATGGGACCGTTGGCTTTGCATGGTTTTAGAAAGTTTAGATAAATTTGGCTCATAACTTGTTGTTTTAAGTTTCAAATACGATTCTAAATTTCATTTGTTAGTTGGTTCTTATTTTATTTTTAATATTCATGCGACAGAACGCTTGCAAACTGTCTTGTGTCGAATGCGAATGAAAACCTAGGTGTATAGAAAAATCTGACGACGGCGTCATTTGATAGCTTCCGACGGACTGACTTCAGTGACGATGCATGTCACGGGGGAGGGGTGCGGTGAAAAGTCAGTGTATGTGGCTGTGAGATAAAAATGGTGCCTAATCCTCGTTATTCGATTCAGATTTTGAGTTTTTTTATAAAATAATATTTGCTTATGGGACTAAAGAGCCGCATGCGGCTCGCGAGCCACAGGTTGCTGACCCCTGGCCTAGACCAATTTGGAAAATTATTTTTTTGTTTGAACTTCAGA
The DNA here is from genome assembly GCA_951394065.1 of Venusia cambrica. Taxonomy (NCBI): domain Eukaryota; kingdom Metazoa; phylum Arthropoda; class Insecta; order Lepidoptera; family Geometridae; genus Venusia; species Venusia cambrica. The sequence continues at coordinate 2,709,076 of OX596056.1, forward strand.
TCACTCTTCAAATATAATAGGCACACTTGAAGCGATGTGGGGTGTATTACCTCAAAAGTAAGGAAAAAAAGGAACCCATACAGGATCACGCGTCTGTCTGTCCATTCAAACAAAAAACAAAATTATATTATATTCTTAATCGAAGTTGGTTTTCTTTTTAGTTTTTAAAACGTAATTATAACTTGGAAGAAGTAGCTTCCGACTTAGTCGAGAGACTTAGAGACGAGTAGACTTAGACGAGGAGTAGCTTGAAAGAAAACCGACTTCAATGAAGAATATGATAAAATCTCGTTTTGACGCGTCCGTTTTTTCCTTACTTAAGAGGTAATACACCCTAAAATACCCAAATCGTTTCAAGTGTGACTATAATATTATATTTGAAGATTTACCTCGATTTCTCCTGGCTCCCATCATCAGATCCTGACCTGATGACGATGGGACCACCTGTGAAGTATACCCTTTCTTCTTCGAGTAATCGGGGAATTCCGACGAATTGAGAACTTCCTTTTTTTGAAGTCCTCCAGCCGGTAGCTATAAAACAATTTACTTAGGTACGCTACTAAAGTATGTAGGTACTATAGTTTCAGGATGTTGACGAAAGCATTTCCCGGTGTGTCATTTGTCATACCTAAGTCATAATCCTATACCACGGTCATTCCATGTTACATGTTGGGTATCCAGAACGGCCACGCAAGTTGACCAAGCGAAGCGGGTAGCGATTTCTACGAACCGAGACCTTATTCTGTATGACCAATCGTGTCATGACACGCCCGCGTTACGATATGTCAATACGATAATTCCATAACACGATTGGTCATACAGAAGGTCTCAGTTCGTAGAAATCGCTACCCGCTTCGCTTGGTCAACTTGCGTGGCCGTTCTGGATACCCAGCGAGAAAGTGTGTGGGCGATTGTATTCCTTTAAAACCGGCGGGTTCCGTGTATCCCGGCACAACTGACTCCGCTTTGCGCTCGCTTCACGCTTTCATTCCCCCGATCCCGCAACTTGATATAAAGTTATTGGGAATCATGAGGTTCGGACGCGCGTGTGTTTTGCTTGGGCTTTTGTTGTGTTTGTGTATGGTGGCTGAAAGCGATGCGAAGCCGCTTCGCAGTGGTAACATTGATTACGTGAGTAACTAACTAAGTCATAGATTTTTTCAGGTCGCATTGTGCTTAAAATTGTATGGAAACTATTTGTAAAAGTTAATTACTTACAATATTTTTATTGTCTTCTAAAATTCTTTGAAAGTTTGGTACATTCTGAATACTTACTACGCATTTTTCTTCAGAATGGTTTCCAAATAAAATCAGATCTTGTACTTCCCAAATACTGTAGTTACAATCTTTGCAATTACAATTTTTACAAATAAGTATAATAAACATATAATACACATTTTACAATTTTTTTTTTACAATATTTACCTAATTATAGGAAAAGTCGTAATGGTAAGTGTCGCTGTTTAGTTGGAAAATGAAGGATTATCCAAAATATAAAAGAAATATTATCCAAACGAGTTTATTTTTTAATAAATATTTCAGGGCGTTTTGCAACTTTTTTTAGTTCTGTATATAGGGACGGAGTGCCTATGAACCGAGTTTCGGAAAATTCCATGCGGTGACAAGAACAAACTCCGTGCCGTATTTCGTTATTTCCAATTAGTAAGATATAAACTAGACCGAATTGACAAATTTACTAATAGAAAACCAATCGTCAATTGAACTTTAATTATTTCTTATTCGATTCGTATTGTTGTGTTGCGGCGTTTAAAGGTAAGATAGTCAGATACTCAGTTTGATGAGGACTCAGGGTGAAGTGCGCTTCCACCTTCGGCATTATCACAACTTGACACCAGGTGAGATGAAGGTCAAGCGCTTCCTCGTCGAACCATAAAAAATAAATTTAGAAAAACGAATATCAAGTCAATGTATCTATAAATATCAATGTATCTAGCTTCAAAATTGCTCTCTTGGGGTTTAATAATTTATTATTAGGGTTTTGTAACATTTTCAGTCGCCTAAAAATATCCTTCAAAGGGCTGTTCAGTTATAGGTAGGTGGATGCTAATATAGGTTGTCCCAAAGGTAGGGTTAAAAGAAAGTAAATTTAGCTCGCGAGCAAAGTGCTCTAGCTGTTCCTAGGTTTCCTGTCCTTTTCGGGACAATTTCCATTTAATCGCAAACAAAAACCCTTTCATTACTATGCACCCTCCTACCATCAAACCGCCTCTGTGGTCTAGTGGTTCAAGCCACCGATTTCAGATCCAGAGGTCCCGGGTTCGATCCCCATGGGGAGTACAATATATTGTGCTTGGTTTGGTTGGTGGTAGGACTTTGTTTAAGTCCGCCTGGCTAGCTACCACCATCTTACCTAATTCTGTCGCCATAATAACAATTCTTAAATTGTTGTGTTCCGGCATTCAGAGGTAAGATAGCCAGTTCCTCAGTTTGTTGAGGATTCCGGGTGAAGTGCGCCTCCACCTTCGGCCTTATCTCAACTTGTTACCAGGTGAGATGAAGGCCAAGTGCTTAACCGTCGTACAATAAAAAAAAAAAAAAAATCAACCAACATGTTACTATCCTCTCCATGCTAATTGTCCGCAAGATATCGTTCTTAATAGGTAAGCGATAATACCGCCCATTAGTTTTTGAAATTTAAAAAATTCATCAATTGTCAAATCAAGCACATTTGACAGAGTTTTTGTATTTCCCCCTGGTAACGTTAATCGGTTTTTAAATTTCATTGTTTACCCTAATATTAAGTTTATTTTTTATTCTCATGCAACAAATTGTAATGCAATGCAATAAATTGTGTTGTTCAGTAAGATTATTTGATTAATCATTCAATGGATTTTTATTGTTGTCAGCTGGAAGCGCTTCGTCGGATGCAGCAGATTCCCCAGTGGCACTGCATGAGGTACAGGCGGTTCCAGAACCACGGGCATTGCAACCGGTGGCTGCTGATGCGGAGGACCTGATATACGGGGAAGCATCCTTGGATACCAGGCGTTCGGCTTTGAAGACAAGGACCCGAAGACCAGTGCTATAAGTGTACCCACGGTTCTGTAGCTCTATGTTTATTGACACACTGTCAAACATCTTCATTGTATTACATTTTAATTAATATTTATTCACAATTAAAAATAATTTGTAAAATTAAAATAATGATGTACCTACCTACAAAGGAAGCAGTCGGATTACCTAAGGACCGTTACAAATGGTTTATAAGTAGCTAAACTGCTCCAGACCAGTAACAGCATTGCCAATCTGAATAGCTATGCTAATTCGCTTGCCTAAATATGAGCCAGCCCTTGGATCGCGTGTCGCTACAATCAAAAACCCCAAAAGATTTTTGAAAACCCGGAGGGCACCGGCTCTCCACGGACACATATAGGTAAGCTCTGTCACCAGCATTCAAGCAGAAGCAAGTAATGCTTCTGCCTGCGGCTTCGCTAGCGGGGTACCCGGGTAAAAAGTAGCCTATATAAGCTAGCCTAGAAAAATATCTGTGCAAAATTTCAGCACAATCAATTCAGTTGTTTTTGCGTGAGCGTGGACCAAAAACGAATAAGTTTTGTATGGCGAAGTACGACATCTCATTTATATCCCTATGGGAACTGATCTATGGGATGATGGTAGCCAATTTCGCCCCGTGTCTGTTCCCGGGCTGGAGCAAGATATTAGCAAAGTTTCAGCTTAATCCGTTCAGTAGTTTTGGCGAGAAACGTAACAAACAAACACACATTCGCTTTTATATGTTTAGTTGGGATTTATTTAATTATTCATAGCTTACGTAAAATGTGCAGTTTATTGAATGTTTCGGAACACTTTGTTTTGCTATAGTAGTTTTACCTACAGAAAAGTTATTTCTACCTTATATATATATTATACCTATTACATTTTCACTTAAAGGTAGTGATCTAAGTAAGCGCTAATTCCATCATCATCAGTATTTTTCATACCTAATTATTTTTATAGTCATTTCATTACACTCTAGGTAGGTATTGTTCTTACATTATTCCTCGGCTTCAGACTTTTTATAGTTTTGGTAAATTGTAGCTTCAAAACACAAAACCTAAGGAACCTTAAACCGCCTGTTCCTATAACTATAGTTTATTTCTAACTACCTGACCACTTAGGGCAGAATTACACCTTACAGGGGCGTGCGTGAAGCGAAAACTGCCATTTTGTTGTCTTGTCACTAACATGATTTTATTTTTGTACTTATGTAAGAAAGCCAATGTATTGTTACAGTTTTATATCTTAGTATAATGTTACTGTAGACGTTGTACTCGAAAATTAAAAAACAATTATAATTAAATTGTGTTTTTCTTACCTGTTAAATCCATTTCGGACACTGCAACGCCTGCTGTTATCATTTTGCATGAACATTTTTCAGATTGATTAAATCATACCGCTACTAACCGCTTGTTCTCCACTGCTCAAATAATAGCACATCTAGTTGAGCAGTTGGGAGCAGTTGGGCAGTAGGACATAGTTTGTATTACCGAACATTTTATGCTATAGAGCATAAAATGTTCGGTAATATTTAGTAAGCACAACAATTTTTTGCTCAACTTAGTTGATGAGTCATCCTGTTAGTTATACATATATCTACTAAAAATGCAGAATTATCTGCAATACACCACAGCAACAATTTTCCGTTCAATTAATTAATTGTGAAAATACGTCTGGACTCGGACTGGTTTATCGCATTGAGTTTTTAGGTAGTGTTGGGTTTTGTCGTACCTAGACGACAAAACTCAACACTACCTAAAAACTACCATGACAATATAGATAATCATAACACTTTGAACTTTATGCCCTTACTGGACCAAGGGTCACTAGTATAGACTTGGCGGTTCGCTGCAGTTACCGTAATCATTGTCTTCCTGTTCTGGTAACTGGGCCACGTCCAGACTGGTTAGATTCGAGCCATTTCGTAATAACCAATGGTTCATGTCTTGTGCCTGTAGGTACTTCTGTACATACCTACCTTTGTGGAACGGTCTCACTGCCAAGGTATTCCTTGCAGTACCTATGGGGGCTTACAAAAATAAAGTATTGTCATTTTTAATGGATCAACCTGAGCAACCTGATGATAAGCACCATAAGGTGGGCCGTATACCAGTTTTCCACCATTGTGGTATAAAAAATTACACATGTGATATAATATACTTTAGGTATTACCTTTTCTGCACACACAAAAATATAAGCAGGCTAAGGCTAAGACTATAAAGAGTAATTAACATACCTTGCATAAGAATAATATAGAAAAACTAAATAATATTGCAAACACCTACGCCAATATGCTCTTGAAGATAGCAAGTGAATGTATGCTTTTTTGGACGAAAAAAGTAACGTAGGAAACTCAATGCTTCGATTATGTTGACGAGCTTTGATTATGGGAACGGTCTTGCATCCCATAATCAAGTGTTGCAGTGGACTTTTCGAGGCGCTGTTATAGTGATGATGTTTACAAACATAATCACCATTGGTCAGATAGGTCAACCGTAGTTTTCCGAGACCTACAGAGGAGTCGTGATTCGTTAATCAGCGGGTGCTTCTAGAAATGTCTAACTAGACGAATATTATGTTTTCTTCTCTCGATCAGTACATTGCTTGCGAAACGAATAGTGAAGAAGAATATAAGTTCCACAAAGCTGAGAACACTGGCTCCTACAAAAAGGCCGGTTGTTCCTCCCACCGACACTGGAAAAGGGAATAAAGCCTTTGAGTAGAAGTAAAAAAATACCTGAATAGGGTGTCTGGTAGGGGATAGATTATAGACCTACCGACCAAATCCAACCGGCTTCTGACAACGCTTCTTTTGAATCGTTCAGTCGCTAAATAAGCGAGCTGTATCTCGACAAGAGCCTTCTTCTTGTTTGCTTTGCCTTTCATCCTGGAACGAATGGTCATTAGGTACTGTTTAGAAACATTCTTAATCGGTAGTTTTGGCTTTCTTAGAAAATACTGTGAAATTGAGAGTAGGTACAGGCTAAGGGTACTCGCCAGAAGCAGATAGCGACAAGCTTCATAGCTCAGTTGGTAGTAGCTCTTCCTTCTGCGCTGCAGGCTGTGGGTTCGATTCCCACCCAGGACAAATATTTGTACGATGAATATACATTGTTCTGTGTATTTACAAAGAAAAAGTAGACTGTAATCTTAGTTCCCATAAACAAGCTTTACTTCGTTTAGGTTGAGGGCTAGATGGCGAAATTAATGTCCTGTAATATTTATTTTTTAACTTATATCTTCTGCCTATTATCTAATCACCGTTACTGTGGTCATCAGTCCGCCTGCCAAGCGTGGTTAGTACTATGTTATTGGTTCCCCCCCGGTGTCAGATCCAGAGGTCCCGAGTTTGATCCCCAGGGGAGTACTATATTGTGCTTGGTTTGGTCGCCATTACAATAATTATAATTTGATATGTTCCGGCATTTAGAGGAAACATAGCCAGTTCCACTGACTGTTAAGTATTCCAGGTGATGTGCGCTTCCACGTTCTGCCTTATCATAACATGAAACCAGGTGAAATACAAAACTTTCCCGTTTTACAATAAAAAAAAACGATTCAGCTGTGGACATTAATAGGCCGTTGAAGAAAGGTAAAAGCACTTACGAAAAGATGACGTCCTTGATAACAGTAATATCTGTCTCGTCACACGATGGAATACAATCACACGTAAGGCCAGGGTGTCGGGCCCAAGGCGGCTTCAGAGTCGTCAGGTGGCTTGTGTGCTTGTGTAGACATGCGATGCCGGATATATTGCAGCGTTGTGACTCATCTGAAATTAGAAAGAAAGAAAATATTTATTTTGCCAAAATACATATAAACAATAGAAGAAAAACACAGAAAAAAAAAAACATAAAATAATTGTCAAAAAAGGATACCACTCAGCATAATGCTATGGAAGCTCCAAAGCGCTGGTCTTCCGTGGTACCCTGATTGAGTTGGATAAATATAATGTTTTCAAATGCCACGTAGCAGAGTGCTATTAGAAACATCCCACCAAAGGCTGACGTAAGAAACGGCTGCCTTTTTCTAACAATTTTTGCGATTCCAGTAAAATCTTTTTTTTTTTTTTATATAATTGCGAAGATGGACATAGGTTGGTCCACATAAACAAAAATATTAATAATAATCATCATCATATCAACCCACACACGTCCACTGCTGAACATAGGCCTCCCCTCGACGCCACAATGTCGTCGGTTCATCGAGTGGGGGGGTCTTCCCATACTCCGTTTAGCGTTTAATCGCGGTTGCCATGCAAGAATATTCCCCTTGTTTATTCCCCAGCGGTTATCGGTACTGCAAGCTATGTGGCCTGCCTACAGCCACTTCAGCTTGCTAGTTCTGAGGGCTATGTCAGTCACTTTGGTTCTTCTGCGGATATAAATAATATTGATAATAAATACTTACATTCGTTTCAGGTTACAAGTACATTAGGTATAAAAACTTGTAAACAAAACAACAGACTAACATTACATACCTATAACAAAAGCAAACTGACTGTTTATTTGGCATATAATTACGTATCGGAGGGTATCACCCTTAAATACCCCCTTTATACCCTTCGGCCAAAAGTCCTCTTACACAGAGAAGGCAAGCTGCGAAGTCAGCACTCGCACTACAAATGCTTGTTGCCGTAGGTCATAATGAAGGTGGTTTATATACTATCATAAAGAGAAACTACATATACCAGATTAACTAAGGTACAAAAACAAGGGGTATATTACAAAATAACTATGTACAATAAATTACCAATTAACCTAACTAGATAAAGTCTAGCATTTTACAACATAAATATATACATGGACATGATACACACAGACAGACATTGTTTTGAACCAGATAAAACGTAGAGGCTACTTTTTATTTGGTATGCTATGTAGGTACCTTACGCGGGTATGCGCTTGAAAACTTTTGTTAAAAGTTTTTTATTGTACGACGGGGAAGCGCTTGGCCTTCATCTCATCTGGTTTAAGTTGATTATAAAGCAGAATGGAAGCGCACTTCAATTGGATTTCTCAACAGACTGAGGGACTGGCTAACTTACTTCTAAATGCTGTTCCTATACATTCTATAATGGGATCGGGAATATTCTAGGTTTACATTATATGACAATGAGTACAAACTTGTGCCCAGCATGAAGTGGTCGTTACACCCGCACATATCCACCTGGCCACGCTTGCGACAGCGCACAGTACATGCGCTGTAGGAGTAGAGAGGATACAACCCGTACTCGTTCTCATGGTGGAAGCGACACGCGCGCTGCTCCGGGGTCGTGTCAACTATCAGAGGATCGTTCTCTACGTTTCGAATTGTTAGTTGTCGGCTGAAAAAGTATTTCCTTTATAATACGACGGGGAAGCGCTTGGCCTTCATCGATGGTCGATGGTGGACGCGCACTTCACCCAAAATCCTCAACAGACTGAGGAACTAGCTATCTTGTCTATCGCCATAACTACAATTGTAAATGTTTGTGTTCCGGCATTTAGAGGAAAGAAGCCAGTTCCTCAGTCTGTTGAGGATTCTAGGTGAAAAGTGTCAAGTTGATATTTGGAATTGTTGTAACTTGACATCAGGTGAGACAAATGCCAAGCGCGTCCCCGTTGTACAATAAATAAAAGTTAAAATGAAAAGCTGATGGTAAGTCCTTATCTTGCACAAAGCTATAGTTGCGTTTTAAGATATCGATCATCAAAAGTTTCTATATTATACATTTAATTTCAACGCAAATATTTAAATTGAATTGAATTGAAACGCCGTTGAAAAATCTATGGTAAAAATCGATTTGCAGGCATCGCGCGGTATGGTCGAGTAGAAAAGTCAATACAACGCTAATATTCAAATTGAATTGAAACTCTTTTGATCATTCTATGGTAGGTACAAATCGATTTGTCGGCATATCGGTAGAGTCGATCAAATTGCGTTATAATTTTTGTTGTGTAACAATCATGGAAATATTTAACATATTGGTGAAACGAAACACCGCATCAAAACAATACATTGACCTCCTAGCGTGTGCTACAAGTGGATGCTTGTGGAAATTTCCATGCCAGACCGTTCTTTACGCGCCTTGTGGCATTGCTGTTACACCATCTCTACATACACACCACACTACAAATCCCTCAGTAGTATCGATTGTGTTTTTTTCGAAATGGGCTCCAGTTCAAATGCAATTTAGGAGGTATAATTGGGTAGGGCTAATCTGTCTGTAGTGTGATACTTGCAAAAAAAAAAAAAAAGTATTTCAAGGGTTTCTCTTAGGAACATCTTATGTTATGCTTAAATATATACAGATGCCTGTATAAAGCCTGCCTTCCTTTGACTACTTTACATAATTATTATTTAATTTCGTCTATGAACTAGCCACTGTAATAGTATGATGAAAAAATATTATGTACATAGTTTACTATTCTAACAAAAAAAAACTATGGAGACCAAAAGGCGCGTTCCGTGACAACCATTTTTCGGTTTTGTATTCAAAATCGAATTCAAAATGATATTGACTCTCAGCAAATCGTCTAAAAGTGACTAGGCTATTAAGTTAGCTCCCTTATGCTGATTCTTTCTTATTTACTTGTTAATGAATACATGGTACCTACTTATTTCGTTTTAGAGGTTGCGTTTTACGGGTTCCGTCCAAAGTGTGCCAACGAGACCCTATTACCTAAATGATATTGACTCTCAGCAAATCGTCTAAAAGTGACTAGGCTATTAAGTTAGCTCCCTTATGCTGATTCTTTCTTATTTACTTGTTAATGAATACATGGTACCTACTTATTTCGTTTTAGAGGTTGCGTTTTACGGGTTCCGTCCAAAGTGTGCCAACGACTAAGACTAAGAGGTACTAAGACAACGCTGTCCGGTTGTCTGTAAGCGGGTGATACTGATTCTGAATAGGGCTACATGCATCATAAATGTGCATAATCCTTATAATAGATCCGTCGTTTAACCTAGTTTGCCAATTCAGAAATGGCGTGCGATTCGCCATTTCCAACACCTTCGTATCTTATCATTCATCAAAGATCCTATTCTAGATTTAGGTCTAGGTAACTGTTAAGATGTTTCTGCAACAAAGCAGTTTGATGCCTGCTTACGCACTGACCTAAGTATTTAAAATGGGGTAGGTGTGATCTAACTCCTAGGGCCTACCCCGGGGTTGCCCGGGCAATAGGATAGCTGGCTGTTTGCTAGCTGGTGGTAGGACCTGATGGTGGTGACCCCCTCCTGCCGAATTCAGACGCTAAACGGTATGCTGTGTTCCTTCAGTGCACGGGAAAGCCTTTTAAGATAGCTAGTTCCATCTAAGACCCCATCATTGTTATGGCCTAGAGACCAGTCTAAAGGTCAAGAATTAACCCATCGTGTGAAACAGATATGTGAACTGGTTATACGATTGTTTTTTGCGTGTTTGCTTGGCCACAAATCAAAAAGTGACAAGGCCCTTAGAACATAACAAACAGAAATGTGATCTAGAACCTCCATTCCGTGGAAATGGAATGTTTCTTCAAGTTATACGATTGGTCAGCTTTTGACATTTTGACATGCCTGGGTTACGTTGGTCTACGATGTAGCGAGTCTTCCTTCTTTCCCATATTCCAAAGTATCACCCATAAGGTAATCTTTCAGTTACTGCGTCTTTTTTTTTATTGTAGGAACTAAGGGATAGTGCTTGGCCTTCATCACACTTGATTTTTTCAAGTTATGATTAGGCTGATGGTGGAAGCGCACATCACCCGGAGTCCTCAACAATTTGAGGAACTGGCTATCTTACCTCTAAATGCCGGAACACAACAATTTTAGAATTGTTGTTATGGTGACAGAATTAGGTAAGACGGTGGTAACTAGCTAGGCTAGGCGGATTAAACAAAGTCCTACCACCAACCAAACCAAGCACGATATTGTACTCCCCTGGGGATCGAACCCGGGACCTCTGAATCTGACACCGGTAAGCAAACCACTAGACCACGGAGGCTGTACTGCGTCTAATAGTGATTGGGACCTGCACTATTTACATACCGGTAAGTATTCCCTCGCTGAACTCTTAGAGAGGATGACTTGAGTGTTGTTACTGTTGGTACCTCGTCCTTTTCTAACGTATAGACCTTGAAATATTATTGCATTAACATAAGTACCTGATGCCCAAGATCGAGAAGTCTGGAAGGAGTGGGGGAGGCCTTTGCCCAGCAGTGGGACACTAAATGCATAATAATAAGTACCTGGCCACAAAGCTCAGTTGGTAGTATCATTGCCTTTTACCCTGTACTGTACGTTGTGAGTTCGATTCTCACCAGGGACAAACATCTGTGTGATAAATATAGATGCTTGTTCTGTGTTTGGGTGTCTTGTTGTAACATAAGTGTTTGTGACCAAAAGAGCCGTGGATAGGTTGCTCAGTAGGACTCAGATTCGTTAAGTTCGATAAGAAGATGAAGATATACTTTTATTGTGTTAATACATAGGTACTTATTTTCTATATGTATATAGATATATATTAACAAAGTAAAGGTAGGTATATAATAAATTCTCCGTAATCGAGTCTATAAGTTATTTTGGCTCTTATTTAGGCCAGCGAATTAGCATAGCTATTCAGCGTGGCAATGCAGCCAGTGTCTTGGGCACGCTTCCGTCTGGTACTGGTCTGGAACAGTTGAATTACCTATAGGCCGTATGTAACGGTCCTTAGGTAATCTGACTGATTCCTTTGTATACATAGTTGGTTCAATTGTACTTTTTATTGAATAAATGTATACTTTTTTTCAAATGATAAAAAAAAGTAATATTTATTGATTTAGTTGCCTTGCCTAGGTAGTTAGTCATAAGTAGGTACTTAGGCAAATATGAATTGTAAAATGTTACCTTTAGTGATCCACCAATGTGCACGCACATAACTCACACTTCAATGTCTATAGAGTAGAAGAGTAGAGAAGGCTTACCGTAGAGGCCATTAACAGTTCGAAATTTAAAAGTCCCTGGCTATGTGTCCTATTGCTTATCATTGGATACGGGTGGGGTTGCCTGAAATATTGGCAAGTATATAGATAAATATAAATAAATAAATGTTACAGGACATTAATTTCACACAGCGCTATCTAGCCCCAAACTAAGTGTAACTTGTAATATGGGAACTAGATTACGGATAGAATACTTAAATAGGTACTTTTTTTAATACATACTTATCATTAATACAACACCTAAACACATAACAAGCATCTATATTCATCACACAAATGTTTTTCCTGGCTGGGAATCGAACCCACAACCTACAGCGCAGAAGGCAGAGTTACTATCAGCTGAACTATGAGGCTTGTCAATAGATATGTATCTTTGGTTCCATTCTGAAATTAATGTCCTGTAATATATTAGTTTATTCATTCGTTGTTTCAATTAATCCTGTAAAATGGCGTCTAGCAAAACATTTTGTTGTCATTGCAGGTAGTAAAATGTTCAGAAAGACATTTTTTCATTTATTTTTATTGTACGACACGGGGATGTATTGGCCTTAATCTTTGTTATTATTTATTTACGGCTGGGTAGCGCTTGGTTACTTTAAAATAAAGATAAAGATAAGGTGAAAGCGCAATAAAAAAAAAACAATGCCTTACTGCGTAGCTCATATCCACAAAGAACGTGACCTACGTTGTACATTTGTTACGTTGCATTGCGCCCGTCAACTTGAGGCATCAATGAGCCCGTTATATCAACGGCTATAATACTCTTCAAACAGAAACACAGCAATTCTTCTTGGCGGTCAAAAAGGCATGGTGGTAGCATGTGGTAGTACCGACTTCCCCGGACGAGCCTTTTCACAAGGAACTCTACTCTACTCTTAGAAACTTACTTGGGTTTACTGGTTTAGTAGATAAACCCATGTTCAGTATATACAAACGTACTAACCTCGTTTGTATAGAGTTCAATATGAAGCATGTACCGATATCTGTGTTGATCAGCTGAAAGTATTCGCAGCAGTTAAAGTCTCTTCCGTTGTAGGAGCAGTTCTTCAAAATCTTCTGGCAATCGCTACGCACGAGATCCGCGTAGTAACGGAACTTCGTGGTTGGACAAAGGGGGTCAGGGTATTTGGTGAAATAGCAGACTTCAACCAGAGTGTAGCTTACTCCTCGGAAGTAGGCAATGTCCCGTAACGCGTCTTCAAGGTCCAAAAGATGGTCGGGAGGCCAGATTCTGAGAAAAAAGTTTTTTTTTAATGCAACTAGGAGACAAGACAAGCAGGTATAGTCTACCTGATCTGTGCATATCTTGCCTATAGCAATGTGTTACTGCGTTGGTCACATCCTCTTCCATACTCTTTAAAACACTCCGTTCGCTATCTGATGGTAGTCACATCCTATGTTATAGGTTGTTCTAGCTTACTTATTATTATCATACCTGCCCACTGCCTTTCTCCTTATGTGCTGGTCGCGATTCCGAACAGGCGGTAGATTTGACGTTTCAAAATGATCCTAAAAAATCTTAATGAATAAAGAAATTTTGACTTTGACTTTGACACTGCTGTACTAACTTGCGTAATCTGAGAGCTCGAATCAAGAACTCACGTGTCAGAAACATTATAGACCATCTCCTGGTTAATATCTTCGCATACCGCCACTGCTGGCATCTGCGTCTCCCAGTTGAGATACGTGGTCTCTACTCCAAAGCTGATCGGGTTGGTGACGAAGGATTGCCATGCTGCGATGATGAGGATCGCTGAGCCGTACCAAGACAGGATTACTAAGACCAGCCACAGGATTCTAAAACACGATGTTTGCTTTGCAACACGATTTTTTTTTAAACGCCTCTGTGGTTGTGGTAGAAACGACCATCTAACTTGTCGCCATAACAACAATTCTAAATTATTGTGTTTCGGCATTTTAAGGTATAAGATAGATTCGTTTTTCTGTAGATGTAGGTACCCAGCCAAATAAAGAAGAATCATACAAATCGGATCTCAATTGGCGGAGATTATACCGCCTCTGTGGTCTAGTGGTTCGTCTACCGGTGTCAGATGCAGAGGTCCCGAGTTCGATCCTCAGGGTGAGTACAGTACCTATATATTGTGCTTGGTGTTAGGACTTTGTTTAAGTCCGCCTGGCTAGCTACCACCATCCTACCCAATTCTGTCGCAATTTTTAAATTGTTGTGTTCCGATATTTAGAGGTAAGATAGCCAGTACTCAGGTATCTTGACTATCTTTGTTGTGAATTCCGGGTGAAGAACGCTTCCACCTTCGGCCTTACCAGTCCCCCCTACTATACTATACTTTTATTTATTTCCCCCCTGCTATACTTTTGTCACTATCTGTCCAGTGTAGAAAAAACGAGACAAAAGTAATGTATTATCAAAACGAGAACGCTATAAGACGTTGTGGTTAGGCCCCTGTTCAGTTTGTAGTAGAGCCAGCTTTTCCGCTGTAGGTTGCGGGTTCAATTCTCACCTGCGACAAACCACACCCGGTGGGTGAATCAAAAGACCAAGAAGGCGGATAAAAAAAAATGTAGAGACGAATTTTAGTTTTTTCTTTTGTCCAAAACCATGATGGGAACCTAAATGTTCAGGAGCATCCTCGAGGATTTACCTTTCAATCCAGTGCTTGGTATCATCAGCGATATAATGAATCCCAGCAAAAGTGCAGTTCGCACAATAATCTTTCATTAATACTTGACAGCTTCTCGCTGAGACCGCCATTTGTTTGATTCGGGGCTCTACGGCTCTTGGCTCTACGCCGCGCTACGTAGCGAGTCGAGCTGCTACGAGACGAGACTTCACGTTTTTCATTACTTTCTTGTCCTAGTCCTTTTTATGAGGCAGTCGGGTAAAAATATACTGATATATAACAAATTGGAGCCTCAGTTTTATAATTAGAATACAAAGCTGAAATAAGTGGATTGTTAAAGAGGAGTGTACTGTATTGTGTTCTCACGTGAACACGCCATTTGTAAATGCACTCATGACAAGGCAACACAAACTTCGATAAAGTGTTTCAAATAATGAATTGTGTAATTTTTGAATAAATAATTAGTTAATTGTTCAAATTGTGCAATGACATGTTCGCGGAAGGTTGAATAGAAAATAGATTCAAGGTTGGTGCTCGAAATAAAATTAACATTTTCAGTTTCATACAAAAATCATGCAATTTTAATAATTATACCTAAGTAAGTATGTAAGTATACGTACTTACTCATATTAAATGCTACTAACGCTCTCATATTTTATCACGTTTGGTACGTTTTGTTGTTATTACAATACTGAATGTATTCACTGAATTTAGACAAATGAAATACTTGCTCACTATGACACGATATTGTTTTACAAAGTTATGATGAAGGAAGACTCATATGTAACAAAGAACCTTTTCCAGAGAAAGCATGCCATTTGATATTACATAGGTAAGTGTATTTAAGTATCTATTTAACTCTCATCAATGTATGCAATATGAAACACAATGTCATTTAACATAATGTATTTTATAAAAAAAACAAAAACTATTGATCCGATCGCGACCAAACATCACAGGATAACCCGCTGGGTTTATTTGAAGCTTGCCTGAAAAAAGATCAAAAACGGTCCGCCGTTTTGGAGTCCCTATGGAACATACATCGACTTCCATCTTGATTATAGCTATAGGTTTATAAGAAGATATAAATTTACTGACACGTCATTATGAGAATCACAATTTACCTGTTATTTCATAAATTATTATCAATGTTTTTGAGAGATATGACATTATATTTGGCTTGCTTGAGAAAACATATTATATGACACAATTTTTAAATAGGTTTTGTAAAATTATTCTTTGATTTTGTTCTTCTAGGTATCACATCAGCCCATTAGTGTCCAATGCTGGACAGAGCCCGCTCTAAAACTGGAGAGTAATGCCATAATCACCACGCTTGGCAAGCGGATTGTTGATCGCAGTAAAGGTGTAGATAATACACAGAAGGAAGCTGCCCTTCTTCTGGTAAGATCCTTTAGTGGGATTTAATGACATCCGTGGGCTGAGTTGGAGGGGTGGATTCTGAAGCCGCAACCGCCACGGCAAGTTCTGACGCTGCGACCGTCACGGCATTAATTATGTAGATACTTACCTATGCACTTTATAATATTCAAAACGGTTTTGAATCCTGGTAGATATATTACTAATTGACCGAGCGAGCGCGAATCGCGAGCTAAAGGTCTCCATTTCAGCTTCGACAAAAATAAACGGTTTACTTTTTTGCTACCCTTATTAACGTAACTTTTCATCAAATAAATTTCAAGGGGTCGGGGGTGAAAAATGAATAATGAAAAAAAAAAACGCAAATTTTCTGTGTGACATCAAATTACAAGATATTTCATTCGATTTCGGAATATAACTATTATTTTTGGTTTTGATTTGGAGGTGACCTTATATTTATTATTATAGGTACTAAGTGACTGTTCCCAGAAATTACCAGACGCGCAAATAAAGGTATAATGGTTTCATTTTAAAATTTATTCGAGAATCTGCAGCATTTCTGCAGCAGTGTGAGGCAGATGTAGCACACACCTTGAGGCCTGTCCACAGAGTTCAGCTGGAATCAAATAATCATAGATGAGGCCCAGGAAGTATCCTTATTTATTGGTGAAGGCCAGACTCTTCACTTGGAATCTAATGGTGGCCCAGAGCACTAGGTGTCCAAGTGTGGTAAACTAGGCGTCCTCCAGTTAACTAAAGATAACTTTCATATTATTACCGGTGACCTGCAACCGATTATATTTTATGAAAAAACTGGTTATCAGGTTAAAGGTTATCTTGTAATCTACATTTTCTGCTGTATTATTATTTCCCATTTCGAGCGGCAGTAGCATTGAATCTAATTAACAAGGTATAATTATTAAAATTATTTTCTCATTTTATGCTGTATAATTATGTCCGTTCGGTATAATTAAAAAGTACTGTACCAAATCATATATAATCTGGACAATTATTGTCAACAAAAGTTTTGAACGCACAGAATTAGATTTCAGGTTTGATTTACTGGCAATCATAAATAAATATTCCTATAAAGGTCACCATTTTTAAATCGTATAATACCTAGAAGATGCCGAAGCGGTCGCCCCTCCAACTCAGCCCATGGATGTCTTAAAAGTCGACTAAGTAATCTCACCGGAAAAAAGGCAGCAGCTTCCTTCTGTGTTATCTACACTTTTACTGCGATCACAAATCCGCCTGACTCGTAGTGTTTATGGCAAAAGCTTTGAAAGGGGCTCTATCCAGCACTAATATATATAGACACTATTGGGCTGATGATAAGAGACATATTATTGCAAGTGACTATACCTAATTTTTTTGCCACTATAGGTTTATACGAGTTTCTCGCGGCAGTGACATAGTCAAACGGGTATATACTCGTAGCTTGTAATTATGCTAAATTATGCATAGGTTAATCATAAATGCTGAAGCAAATCATGCGAATGCAACAGTGGAAATATGTCAGGGTCGTGACCCCTGATGACAGCTGGTTGGTGACGCAGCAGTTGCGAGCTGCGGTAGTCGGTTCTGGCGATGAAGCCGGCGTGAGTCAGGATGTTGTAAATCTCCTTGCGGGTCACATCGTGCGCTTGACGATTGAACACCTTGAACAGAGTAAGCAGAAGATAGTTCAGGGCTTAGACACTGAAAAAAATTTTTTTCAAGCAATTTTTCCGCAATTTTTAGTCCTTGCAATGTTTAGGACTAACAAAAAAAATTGCGATGTAAAATGTCCCCATAATAAAAATAAGGATCCATGCTAGTTTTGCATGGATCCATTCTTATTTTTTCTAAAACAGTCTAAATCAAATTGAATGTTGAAAAACTAAATCGTTTAATACATAATTGATAGCTTCATGGTTTTACGAGATCACAATCGATATATAATTTGAATTTTGCATTTTGTAACAATGTGGTCTTTTTTATTGTATACGACAGGGAAGCGCTTGGCCTTTATCTCACCTCGTTTCAAGTATGATAAGGCTGAAGGTGTAAGCGCACTTTGCCGGGCATCCTCAACAGTCTGAGGAACTGGCTATCTTACCTATAAATGCCGAAACATAATTTATAATTATTGTTATAGCGACAGACTTAGGTAAGATGGTGGTAGCTAGCTTGACTTAAGCAAAGTGCTACCACCAACAAAACCAAATTTTGCTTAGTTAGGGCTAAATTAAAAAAAAACAAGCGATGTAAAATGACATATATTAATAGAACTAGCATGGATCCATAACTATTAAAGGTCCTATCTTATTAGCGTTATGGATCCATGCAAAAAAATATGAAATATGTACATGTTAGTACAGGCGTTCGTACATAAATATATATGTATAGCTCTTCATTTTAAGCAATCACGTTTTGTGTTGTGACCTGTAATGCTAAAGACCTTGTTAGCATTGTTGGTTGCAGTTCTATTCAGCAGGCTCGTTACAAAACATTACCGTTAGTACTAGTAGTTATTCCGTGACATTACTCAGACTTAGCATTCAGGTCCTGCAATTTTGTATCGTGGGATTTTATACATACACTTTACTCATTGCAAGTCGTAAAAATAAGTATATAAATATTACAGAACATTAGTTTCACACAGCGCCATCTAGCCCTAAGCAAAACTTGCCATATGGGAACACAATACAACACCCAAACACAGAAGAACAATTCATCACATATAACGATGACACGTGACCCAATGGCTGGCTCTTATTTAGGCCAGCGAATTAGCATAGCTATTCAGCGTGGCAATGCAGCCAGTGTCTTGGGCACGCTTCCGTCTGGTACTGGTCTGGAACAGTTGAGTTACCTATAGGCCGTTTGTAACGGTCCTTAGGTAATCTGACTGATTCCTTTGTACATACTTAGTTTAATTGTACTTTTGATTGAATAAATTTTATTCATCACATAAATGTTTGTCCTGGGTGGGAATCGAACTGAGCTGTAAGGCTACAAGAAAACTTACAATATTCTCCCCAGGATGTAGAAGACTGGTCAACGGGAGCACTTCTTGCAGGTTGGGGTTGTGTGAGTGAAGTGATGTCTTCCTCAGATGAGGAGGTAGCAGGTCTTCCTCTTGCTTCACCAACACCACGTCCGGGTGCGGGGGAGGGATGGCGGCTACCAGGGAGGCGCAGGCCATCAGCAGCATCGAACACTTCATCATCAACTGGAAATGCTGCCAATGCACAAAAGCAAGTAAGTATCACGAAAGCTTCAGGATTATCCACGACTGCTAAGCTTTACAAAAATTACCAAACATTCTAAATCAAGTAGAAAGTTGAAATACTAAAACCCTGGCTACATTTTTTGAAGTTCATGGCTTTACGAGTGTATTACAATATAATAATATAAGTAATTAGAATCGGCATTATTAGGTACCTATTACAATATGATTCTTTTTTTTTATTTCACGACAGGAAAGCGCTTGGCCTTCATCACTGCAAAATATGTAGCCTTACAAATACTTACAAAACAGTCAAATCTATTTGTAAGTTTAAAAATTAAAGCCCCGACTACAAAATTTTGAACTTTATGGATTTACGAGGACACAGCCTTTAAGTATTACAATCTTAATAATATTTAGAATCGGAGTTATTATAACAATGTGGACTTTTTATATGACAGGGAAGCACTTGGCCTTAATTTCACCTGGTGTCAAGTTATGATAGGGCCGGGCCGGTGGAAGCGCACTTTACCCGGAACCCCTCAACGGACTCGGGAACCGGCTATAATCTTACCTCTAAATACCGGAATACAATAATTAAGAATTGTTGTGTAAGATGGTGGTAGCTAGCTCTTCAAGCTTCAAGCGGGCGCGTCACCTTCCATTTGATACCCAAATTGTTAGAATTAAACAAATTGTTGGTTAATATTTTTGAATTATGTTTATGACAAAAAATATGTAGCCTATGATTTTTTCAACAATTTAGAGGAACCAACCGATACCTCGCTTGTTTAAATCCATCAAGCCGTTTAGGCTACAGAGCATACAATGGAATAGTCATACATATGTTTTCGAAGATTAAAATTTTCGAAAATTTGACCCTCCTTCCGAAGCTGTCGGGTAATATGGGATTCAGCGGACGCGGCGGAAGGAGTAGGTAAATCATCGGCTTCTAACAATATTTTTTGTGATAAAAACTATGCATAGGGATGTTACGGAGCTTCGGTTCCGATTCCGAAAAGTCGGAACTTCCGATTGATATTACACCTCCGACTTCGACTTCGGTTCCGATAGGTAGTTTCGAACCGGAGGTTATATCGGAGGTTGAAGCCAGCGGCTGCGGCGAATTCACCGCGGGCAGCGCGGCGTACAAACAAGTTTGTGTGTCGCGCGGGAAATGCACAGTTCATCGTTATGGGGATGACAGTTCTTTACCGAATATATTTTGTGGTGAGCTTTATGCAAGATCAGCAAAAAATAGAAATTATATACTGAATGAATTTGAGAAAACCTCATTCGCAACAGATATTTGGGGCGACACAAGTTCAAATTTATCGTTATTATGTAATAAAAAATCTTAACTTTTTAAAATTAAGATATAATTGATAAATTTAAAAAATCTTAATTTTTTTATATTAAGATTTTTAACTTTTTTAAAACTTTTAACTTTGAATTTAAATAGCACGTCTTTCTTCGTCAACTTTGAATTTAAATAGCACGTCTTTCTTCGTCTATATAGCACGTTTTTCTATCCACTCAAAAACTTTTTAAGTGCGCATACTTAGGCACATAACCTAATAAAATAAAAACGTCGTTGCTGACTGGCTGAAAATCAACGCACAGCTCGAACCACAAGTCCTAGAGACATTGGTTTCTGATTTTCGGAGTAGCTTCCTTTTGCATTTTGCGAAAGGCAGAAAATAAATACGGCTGGCGGATAACAAAACTGTTTGTAGGTAGTCTCTAGTGCAACGAAAAATATGTATGTAAGTATTTAACCAGCAAAGCAGTTCACGGACACGCATACCGAGGGTTACAACAGTTCCAACCCACTATTCAAAAATCACTTTTCTTTTAATACCAAAAATCACGATTCTTGTTATTAATTTAATTATTGATATTATTGTCCTGTAATATGTATGTCCTGTTTATTATTGTTAATATTATCGTTTTTTCTGAGTATCTTATTAGTAACATTCACGGGCCTTGCCGAGTGCGTTATTATTATTGTCAGGCCAAAAGTCACTTTTCTTTACTTATATTGAATTTTTATTATTTGTTATATCGGTTAAAGAAATGTGGAAATGTAAAATGTCTAAATACCTATTACGGTTTATGTGATGCCCACTAGTAGACAGACGGATGGACAGTGCAAAGGAGTCAGTTTTAGTATATAATGCACTAACAATCTGTAATTGATTTAGCAGTAAGCAGGAATTTATGTGAAGTTTACTTTATCTTAAAAATGTCTACAATGTTGATGCCTTTTCTATGTAAACCGATAAACAAAAAGGCTTAGTAATAGGTTCCCGTTGGCACCTTTTATGTACGGAACCCTAAAAACGCACAATCATCCGGAATTTTAAATAAAACCACGATGAACATGTTTCATAACGAGCTAAGTGCGTGCAATGACTTGTCAAGGTCGGCGCGGCGTCAAACAAAACTCACTTTCGACCTAAACCGGCAACTAAATGCTGGTTATGAATGCTTTAGACGAAAATGATTAATTCTGCGTATACAGCATGTTTATCGATATTTGTGACGTCGATTGGGGGAGGCCTGTGTTCAGCTGTAAACATATATTGGCTGAAATGATACAGCAAGTTAGGACTGCCACACGTGAGTTATGCGCTCCGTTCTCATTTTTATATGATTGGTAAGGTGGTCGGTTAGTTCAAACATGTCTTAACCGCCTCTGTGGTCTAGTGGTTCAACCCACCGATTTCAGATCCAGAGGTACCGGGTTCGATCCCCATGGGAGTACAATATATTGTGCTTGGTTTGGTTGGTGGTAGGACTTTGTTTAAGTCCGCCTGGCTAGCTACCACCATCTTACCTAATTCTGTTGCCATAATAACAATTCTAAAATTGTTGTGTTCCGGCATTCAGATGTAAGATAGCCAGTTCCTCAGTTTGTTGAGGAATCCAGGTGAAGTGCGCCTCCACCTTCGGCCTTATCTCAACTTGTTACCAGGTGATGTGAAGGCCAAGTGCTTAGTGCTTACCCGATGTACAAAAAAAAAAGTGATTTGATAGGAATACAATTCATAACCGATTTCTGTTTTCAGTTACAGAAAGGGCGAACTCTTAAAATTAAAGCTTCTAGTTTAGCCTAAGACCTCTGGATAAGACTGTGCAGTGATTGCAGTCAGTCGATCAATTACACGACGACTTTATTTTATTCATATTATACTAACTAATTAGGACGGTCTGTAGAAAGCATTAAATTTTTTCGCAAAGCCATTTGAAATAAGGTTGGATTTTGAAATAACATTGTGGCTTACTTTAACCTCTTAAAATTTAAGTAGCAGCCCATTATGGACCAGACGGAACGGCAATATTTAATCTGTATTTGCCGCTTTAATGAGTTCTCGGGGTTTAAACAAAGGAGGAAACCTTAAATTCTGCCCGTGATATTCATTTTACTTGACCTTTACCTATATTTACTTTATTTTAGAATTTATAAATGTATTTCAACAGATTAATCTGGGTAAAACAAAAACAAAATGAAAAAAAAAACGTTTCAAGGCATAAAATCAAGTCTCTTGTATTAACCCCCATGGCACCATATGGCTACGGAATCCTAAAAACATACACTAGAAAGCCCTATGATTGCATGAGACCCACTCATGCAAATTTTAAATTGTGTAGTGAATAATTATTATGTCACCCTATGGGGATTTCCCAAATGCTTTATTTTTACACCCCTATATATATATACAACGATAGGAGTAGTGTAGCACTAAAAAAAAATAGTATGATATAAAATTATTATTATTTAATAATAATAAAATAAATATTTACAGGGATGAAGAACTAAGTGTTGTATGAATATTAATTTCACACAGCGCCATCTAGTCCCAAACTAAGCATATCCCATTTATATGGAAACTAGATTATGGATAGTTTTTTTTTTATTTAAAGTACATACCAACATACTATGTATTTATGAGACAGCACATAAACACAGAATAAACATCCATATTCATCACACAAAATGTTTGTCCTGGGTGGGAATCGAACCGCGAAAGGCAAAGTTACTGCCAACTTAGTAGTTAGTATAGGATTTCATACTTTTTTTTTCGCGGAACCCTATTTTTCCAAAATAAAAGTAGCCCAAGACATTCCTATCAACACCAGCCGTTTTGGAGATTAGCCGGAACAAACAGACAGACAGAAAAATACTTTAAAATGGTTTCTATGTTTATGAATACCGTAAATACATGCAATTATAGTAAACAGACATTTTGTCACTAGAAATAGATATCGCACAAGTCAATTTTTTTTATTCGGAGGAAGGTTTTTGAAAACCTTCGAGTAATTAAAGAATATTATAGCTGCTATTTATTGTTGAACTGATATAACGGTGCTGTGATGAAACTGTATTTGTATGATTACAAAATCTTAGTAGATACTTCACGCTAGGTACCCATTTAGATTATTAGCCTAGATAGCCTAGCCCTAAAAGCAAACATCCGAGACTCAGTTTTTAGACTTCACCCTGATATGAAGCAGGTCCTTAATACAAGCTCGCTGTCTCAGCTTTGCGTTTATTGACAGACATGCGGACAGACCTGACCTGGATAGACCTGGGCCCTAACCATAACGTCATATAGCATTCTCGTTTTGATATTACATTACTTTTTACTACATTCGTCTCTTTTTTCTACGCTGGATAGATAGTGACAAAAGTAAAGTACATAATATCAAAACAAGAATGCTATTAGAGGTCGTGGTACCCACTCTGTTTGGCCTCTCATTTTCAACATTGGCCTCTCGAGTCCACACAGACCGACCGATTGGTGGAAGGCATGAGTCTTCAAAGTACCTTACGTTCATTGTTACCTTTTAACTATAGGGCAATCCGATAATCTCCGTCGCGTCGGCGCGGTTGTCGAATCTAAATCCTTTTTGGCACACACTTATCACATTCAAACCATTTGTATGGTGATGATCACTTCACTGCAGTAGAGGTAGGCAGGTACATATACCAATGGTTAGATACTGTGTGATGAGGCGCGGGCAAGAGAGCGGCGAACCACCTCCACGGAATTTTGCAATCCAAGATGTTGAAGGAAACACTCTAATTAGAGCCTTTGCCTCGTGCTTATTGTAGCATATTGATCGAGATATAGCATCACATTTAAGTATACGTTTACCTGTTAACAATGGAATGCATAGGGGTAGATAAAGGTACGTAGAACTCCGGTTAACAAGCCAATCGGCCAGATGAGGACATGCATATCAAATAGTTGATTTTCGTAGGTGAGTAGGTACTTGCTTAGGTTGAGTATGAATACATTAGTTTATGGGTTGACACATTTCGAAGATAAGAAAAACACGTTTTATATAGGAACGTTTCTTGTATATACTTATTACATTTCTTATTCCCATACAAGAAACTGGATAAGAAGGTGGGCTTAAGGGAAAATATTATTTCACACCAAATGAAAACTAACAAAATTATCAACAACTTTTCTTTAGACACTTTTTAACTAGAAGTTTTGTAAGAATAGTAGACCTCGCGAGCCCTTATAGTTAACAAATCATGCAACTTTTTTTGAAAGCGGGATCAGTCGACAAAGCATAATTATCAAAATGAACTATTTAGTCCACTCATCCCGTGGGATAAGTTTAGAGCAGGCTCAACTGACTAACGAGCCCAATAACCGATGCTTCCCTCCTTTACGTTTCCTTTTAGACTTTTGAGCAAATAGAGGTGTAAGCTTTAGTGATTACTCGTGTTCCCCATGTCCTAGGAGGTCAAATCTGGTGTCTACGAGTTCGTCTCGCAAAGGCGGAGAGGACTAATAAATGAATATCTAATTCTTTATTGTACATAATTTAATAAGAAAAATAAAATACCTATAGCATAGGCTTACCTACGTACGAGTACATGAAGTACCTCGGCCTCACTTTGGACAGTCGCTGGGACTTCGAGGAGCACTTTCGTAACTAGGCGCTGTATGAGCTATGTGGAATAGCTTGCAGCGACCTATAGCCATTCGCATCGTACGAGGATATCGCACGATATCCTTTGAGGCAGAGACCCTACGGGCGCGTTTTCCGCCATTCGATATCATGATAGATGTGTACGTTCTTCTTCGACAAGATGGTGGCGAGCGGGATCGTCGGGATCGCGATCGCACGTTCGCTCGGTCAAAAAATTTCAACCATTTTTCAGTCAGGTAAACGCTCTGGTTAAAATGTTGCATGAAAATAATTTGAGACTTTCATAAAATATTTGTCGTCGTATCGTCGGATAAAGAAAAACAATAAAAGTGAGTTCAAAAACTAGAACCCGACTACTGAAAAATCACGCTCTACAAATTATGAAACAAGAAAAATAACTAAACTCAGTGGTAGGTTATAGGGGGCCTTCTTTTCTGTCATCAAGAGCCAGACTACATCAGATGAACTCGAAGTCTGCAGAACGTCGCAGATAAACAACATGTTTACTCTGACTACCCACGTGATATAGCTGTCGAAACCGTACTTACATTACACTATAGTAGGCCAAGGTGTAACTGACCAGCCCTATTATGTTATTAGTTTGAACTCTTTGCGACATAGGTAGGTACACCTACCTTCATGCAATTGAGATCCTAAGTCCAACCTCAACATGACCACAGAACAAATGATAGTAGATACAACTACATAACTTGTAGTTCCCTTCAATAAGACCATAAGACCTCCAAAGCGGATTTATGCAAAAAAAGCTTATTTCTATACCAGAACGATTTGATTTTGTTTTAGTCTAATTACTTCAAACTCTCGCAAAGGTATCTTAACATGCTTTACTCTAGCAAATTAACGACATAATATGTGTAGGCTTAAACATCTTGAGAAACCTAATAACCCAAACAATTTAAGCGAAATGCTCTGATCTTAGCTCTGATCATAAAGTTTTTATTGTCTTTCTATGCAGATGAGGCTTGCGCAAGGCACGTGATCGGCGCCTAGCCTCTTCACTGGGGTAAGGACTGACAGCATGACCAAAACTTGTGAAATATGTGGGTCCTATCGATAACAACTCAATTGCAGTAGAACTTAGGTGCAGTCGCTTATGTAACGAATTAGCTCCGCGAAACTTTTGCAACTTTTATCAAGTAACATAAATATTTATATCAAGGATCGATATTTATCAAGCAAAATGCGTTTTGATAAAATTCAATCAAGCTAGGTACCTACTGTTAGCTACTTAGTTTCTAATGCTACTACAAAGGTATGGGTACTTTTTCCAGTAACATTTCAGATAAATTTGTTTAAATGTTGTTAAATATTATTATCAAGGATCCAGGGATATTTATCAAGCAAGACAAGATACGTTTTGATAAAATTCAGGGCTAGGTACCTGCTGGTAGGTATTTAGTTTCTTACGCTACTAAATGTGTATATTTCGTCAGCCCAGGCTAATTATATTTATGCTTGTGTTATCCATCTTAGTATGATAATCTACATATTTGAGGACTTCTTATGTAACTAACTATAATCATATTACTTAACTAACCTTATCTTACCTTCTGGTTTCTTGTCCGATATTAATAATATTAGGTACCTATCAGAGCCAACCATTGTCTGTTCCTACTGTAGGTAGGTATAGTACCTATGCAGGACTTTCCCTGCCATAACACTTTTTAAAAAATAAGCACGGAGGGAATGTACCTACCCTTTAGATACATTTGTACCTGTATTCCGTACCCTATAGGCAGATATTTAATTAGGTATGTAAGTAAAAATACCTTGTTTAAAATTCAAATAAACTATTACTTTATATATTATATGACTTATTACTTAAGTACCTACTACTTAGTTACATTTTGAGCATAGTGCTAAACATAATTAGTAGAAAAAAACTTTATTGTCTTTTTTTTTAATAGATAATTTCGAAGAGCATACTATTTTATGACCTTTGTAGGTTAGATGACCTGAATGTCCTTTTATTTACTCTCTGTCTGTAAGTAGGTTTTAATCATAATTTGCGAATTGAATATAGGTAGGTACATACTCTAATAGGTGTGTGTATATGTGTATTTTAGATACATTCACAGACTACTATAATGTACTAGGTGGACACATTCAGTTTTGAATTGGAGGTCACAGTCACTATAGAAGTGAAAAGAAGAGATGATGATGATAGCTGTCTAGTACGTCCATGCAAATAGAGCTCAGTCATTCGTTTAAGTGGGTATGTGTCCCAAAGATTCCTTGCCAACTAGACTCGTGGGCAATAATAGCTGACGTAAGCAAAACCTATGATTTGGAGGTAGGTACCTATTACCTATCATTTTGAATTACAAACAAACCTTACCAATCACAACAACACGAGAAGAGGCGATCAATCACTGCAATTAACCTCACATCAATATGATGTTATCGGCGAATGGAATATTTAATAACTGGTATTTACTTGAGGGTTGGTATTGTCAAGTGAAGGTTTTATTGTCTGAGCTGACCCAAATGTTTCAGTATGTCTCTTCTATGTCAGTAGGTGCCTAGAGTCTAAGCTTAGGCATTTATTCACAGAACAAAACCATTCAAACGCGTATGTCTGCAACATTGCAGGAAAAATGAAGGAACCGTACAATTCTGATCCATTCTCCTATTACAAATACAAAAATAAAAACGCACCTACTAGAATGGAAATAATACAAGAGAGCCTCAAAACTGTCAGCAAAGAGTATTGCAAAGAGTCATCAATTTGCGGGTTGAAACACCTAGTCGAGAAGGATACGTCGTTATTTGAAAGGTAAATTACCTAACTTACAGTATCTACTTTTAAAAGGTTCAGAAACATGTGAAAGCATTGAAATAAATACCTAACACTTACGGAGATGTTTGTTGACCTTGATTGTATGTAGTGATTACACTACGGTTAGCCAAATGCCCAAAGCTTATTTCTTTAACGATTTAAATGCCCCGAAGCAATGTAAACATACATAAATTGCCCGCATATTGACTAGTCAGGTACCTACATTTCAAATATGTTTTGGACTCTTTTAGTTCGCTGATGCTTAATTTTTGATGCAATCGTGAGCAGGCAAGTGAAGTGGCCGAGGCTTTCATCATTCACATACTTACCTACTGAGCAAGTGGCTACAATAAAATAAACCGCCTCTGTGGTCTAGTGGTTCAACCCACCGATGTCAGAGGTCCCGGGTTCGATCCCCAGGGGGAGTACAATATTGTGCTTAGTTAGGTTGGTGGTAGGACTTTTTACGTTACGTTTAGGTGTTTACCTAAGTCCGCCTGTCTAGCTACCTTCATCTTACCCAATTCTGTCGCCAAAACAACAATTCAAAAAATGTTGTGTTACATAACATAGCCATCTCAGACCTTTGGGGATTCCGGATGAAGTGCGCTTCCACCTTCGGCCTTATCATAACTTGAAGAATCAGGTGAGATGAAGGCCAAGCACTTCGCCATCGTACATTTTTTTATTAAAAATGTCATTTTTTTGTAATGTTACCTACCTTCTGTGCACTCTTCGTTATCTTCGTACCTAGTACATACGAATGAACGAGTCCTTCATTTTAATGCACACACAAATAACATTTTATATTAGAAACAATCTTAAAAAACAATGAGCATGGCAAAGGCGAGCTTAACACTGAAAAGAATTCCAGCAAACCTTATGAGTAAACATTTTTAATAATAGTGGTACGTGCAAATAACTGAGACATTATGCACGCGTCTGGATTGAGAGCCCATGCTATTTAATCATAACAGTTTTAACTGGCGTTTAAGAATATCATGGCCCTTTTACTGTTTAACTAATTTTCATATAAGTCTTATTTCGTTTCGCAAGGTTATAAAAATTGGCCCTCTATCCATGATTATGAGCGAGTTCCTCATAGGTATGTGTAATATGTCATTCATATGTCGATTTGCCTCTACCTTTATTATAATTGCGGGAACTCCTTGGAACTCCTTGCCCTCGTTTGTTTTTCCCGCACTATAATCTTGAGTCTTCAATTCCAGAGTGATCAGCTTGAGTGATCGTGCTCCATCTTAGGCCACATATTTACTTGTTTTTATAAATATACCAAACGAACACTTACAAAAGTCTACGAAATTTGGTGGTCGAGCACCCGAGCTATACAGTGGATCACCCTGATCCAATGTACAGCTCGGATATAAGCTACTATGTTTATAGTAGAGCCCTGCGCCACTATGGTACCACTAGAAATAGCTTGGAAGTTTGTGAACCCTCAAAACATGACAGACACTGTTTCGCAGGGTACTGTGGGTGCTGATACTTATAGTAGGACTCTGCTGCTCAGTCTCCTTGGTCTGGATAACGTTTATCAAGTACTATCAAGCCCCGCTCGTAACCACTCAGATGCCCGAAGGTGTATCTGTCAGCAAGATCATATTCCCAGCAGTGGGCATCTGCTCGAACAATAGGATCAGCAAGCGAGCTGTCACCAAGTTGGCCGAGAGTCTGTAAGTGGTTCGCAAAAAAGGTAAAAGGACTACTCCGGAATAATAGAACTGAGGAGTAAGAATACTTTGCGGTTACTTTCTACTTAGAAGCGGGTATAATTTTTTTGCTAAATTCATAGTGTTTCTTATTATTACAGGTTAAAGGAAGAGCGCAACAAAAATTATACCGAAGCAGGGATGTTGTCACTACTGTTGGACCTGGGCCAGCTGTACGATCTTAAGCCAATCCATGAAGACATTCCACAAACTACGGAGCTGGAGAAAGTTCTGGGAAATTACAGCATCCATGATCTTTTGAAGAGTGTAGGTGTCTCTAATCTGCCTTTTTTTAACCGTCTTCAAAAAAGGAAGAGGTTCTCCATTCGGGTGTATGTTTTTTTTTGATGATTCTTGTTACGTTTGGTAGGCCATACTCGCGAGGGACCACCCATAGAAATTTTATCAAAATCGGTTCTGTAGTTTGGTTTTTATATCAAAATAACTGGAAAATATTATATACGAGTATGTCATCCAAGTAAACGATATTGCGTATTCTGCTTTCCTGTGGTGTTTACGGTCACTAGAGTAGACCTTTTGAACCGCTTACCTTCCAGTATCATCGTCATCATCATCATCATCATCATAATCAGGGTTTTGCCATAATCACCACGCTTGGCATGTTGTTGATCGCAGTAATGATGATACGTAGTAGTAAGTGGAATTGACTTTGACGCATTCTGGCTATAAATGCTGTATACATGTATCATCATCATCATTACAGTCCATAAAAGTCAACTGTATAGGACATGGGCCTCCCCCAATGCTAAAGAAAGCAATGGAGGGTTTTGCCATAGTACTCACGCTTGGCAGGCGTGTTGGTGATCGATGACTCTTTAAAGACTACTACTTCATTACCTCAGAACTCCGTTATTACTCAACCGATTTGGAAAATATGTTTTCATACAAAAAATAACGTATTATTGCACCCTCCACGACTCTTAAATAGTGTGTCGGAGACGTCGTGGTGTCGTAGGTTTTACAACGAACGAAAGCTAAAAATAAACTCTTTTTGGAAAAAAATGGAACCGACTTCACCACTAAAAATATACAAATAACTCTTAGGGTAAGTTCATAAAATTTGAAGGCGGTGCCATACAATAAACATGTTGTTGTGCTTGGCTATTCGGCACCAACTTTTTCGCAAATAAGGCATCTTAAGAACATGAGGCTTAAAAATATCCAAAATATGGTTTGGAGTTTATCAACAGTAATGGCAACAATGTACGAAATCATAAATACTAGCATTTACAACTTGGTTCATATATCCTTCTAAGGACTTTGTCTTGTCATAGCTCCTTAGAATCCTTAACAGACTGAGAAACAGGCTATCTTACCTGTAAATTAGATTTTTGCTATGGCATCATACTAAAGCAAGATGGTGCCTTTTGGGTCTGATATCGGTGAGCCACAAGGTCTTGGTCTAAGATACGGTTAGAATGAATAACGTTTGCAGCCTGTCTGATGTTTATAAAGTGATATGCGATCCTTCCCAAACTCTCCACAGCTTACTCCTCCATGCGAAGATCTTCTCATCAGATGTGTCTGGAACACTGAGTCTATGGACTGTATGGAGCTGTTCGACTTTCGACTCACTGTGAACGGATATTGTTGCACTTTCAATTATCTACGTTCGTCTGATACGAAGTTCGCAGAGTAAGTTGCGAAAGCTTATTTCTACCCTTCAGTTTTGATTTAGTGCTTAGTGCTTAATTCTTTCTTCTTCTTCTCTTCCACACTTCCACACTCCGCTCGCGCGTCAAAAAATTGGGAAATTTTTTGACGCGCGAGCGGAGTGTCGTTTCTGCCCAAGGTTCACCCAATGCGAGTCTAGGATTTAAAATGTGATATTAGCTGCCTAGGATAGTTCACGTCGCTAGTGACCAGGTTTCTCTCAGCCAGCATGCATATCACTTGCTGTCAAGCAAAATCGCAGCCGAACGCGGCATTCGACTGCTTTATGCAACTCTATATTGTCTAAAAGTACAAGTACGTAGCTGACTGCAGACTGGAGCCAGCAGACGACTTATACACTGTCGTATGTAGCTCTATGAAACTACGTGGCTGTTGCCTGCTGCTTTCTGTCCCTAACAGCGATTGGTCTTCCAGCAACGGAGCATATCCGCGTGGCATGGATATGTACAACTATGGAAATAAGTCCACATTTGATTTTGACCAAGGACTGAAAGTGATGCTCAGGCTAAATGAGAGCGACGATTTTTTCTACACTATTCCACTGCAAGGAGCCCAGGTAAAACTTTGTCTTGAAATCATTCAAACATCCTTTTAAAACATAAATTGATAAATATTCCGAAACATTATACACAACGCTATGCCCCAAATTAAGCAACATTTTAAAAGCAAAGCATTACCTACCTGCTTATATCTACGTACAAACGTAGATACAATTTGATATCCAAACACAGAAAAATATCTATATTCGTCACAATCAACGTCAGCAAAAATGTTTTTCACGGGTGGGAATCGAACCCACAACCTACAGCATAGAAGGCGGAGCCACCAAGTGCGCTCAGAGGCCTGAAGCGCTCTGCCTTCAACTCGCATGGTTTTAAGTTATGATAAGGCCGAAGGTAGAAACGCACTTCACCCGGAATCTTCAAGTCTGAGGAACTGGTTATCTACCTCTAAATGCCGGAACACAACAATTTTGAGTTGTTGTTATAGCGACAGACTTGATAACTTGTAGCTAGCCAAGCAGTCTTAAAAAAAGTTCTACCACCAACCAAACCAAGCACAATATTGTACTCCCCTGGGGATCGAACCCGGGTCCACTAGAGCACAGAGGGCACGAGGGTTCGGATTCGGCTACTCACGGACCTACAAAGTTAGAAACCGAAAATGCATTACAGCGGTAACGTTCAAACATTATGTATTAAATTCTTTCGCTATTTTCCAGCTACAGTTTTCAGATTCATATGACTTCCCAGATGCCCCGAGCGGGAGTTTTGCAATGCAAATAATAAGCCCTAGTGTACAAGTAAGTGGCATTTATCTTCTATCTAAAGGACTTGCGCATTGAGACGAGAGAAACGTTTTCTCGCTACAATGAAGCTCATTCATGGTTGAGTGAGCAAGTTTCACGTGTATTTGGATACATTTACAAGAGACAAGAACATGATTTATAAACTGAGTGGAAGTGACTGCCTTCTTGTCTTCACAGAACATTTTAAATATAAATCGGTAACTGCTCAATGAAGGTACCTATATTATTAATGTACGCAACCGTTATGGATCCGAGTTAGATAGCAAAAGTCCACCCGCGGCTTTAGATGATAACAAACCTTTATGGATACCCAGGGGATCTACATTATATACGAGTCGCGAAAGATAAGAAGCTACACAGATTTCCATCAACAATAATAAATTAAAATCTTATATAGGTAGACAGGTACCTTTCAATCTTACTACCTATTTATATGGTTATGTTGAACGACGTGCTGCTTGAAATTGAATTGACATTTGAATTGGTGAAAGTTGTTATCAGCAAGTCTTCCACGTAACCGCCGAAATACTCTTCGACCAAAAGTCTTGCATTCCTAGGACATGCTGTGAAGTAGGTATGCACTTGCACTAAGTACCTACAAGAGTTACAACTCACCTAAATTGTTGCGCCACCCTCAATACGAATTTGGTCTTCATCCTACTAAACCAGTTTCGTGAGTGGTGTGAAAAAATCGGGACACGTATTAAAGCGTCTTCGGTATTGCCGGTTTCTATGGAAACCTATCTCACTTCTATGTATATTATTTTTGTATTTCAAGTGATTGCGCTTTGTCACAATATTTACAAATGGGATTATGACGCAGAAATGACAACCCGCATCTTTTCCTCAAGCCAGAACGACCAATTGAGCAGCATGGGTCCCGACGCAGATTCCGATTTTTTGTGCCTTAATATTCAAATCAGCGTAGGAGTATCTATAGGTATATGGTAAACCTTGGAAGAACTTACAACACGTATATAGATTTCTTCTTCCAAATTTGATAAGTTAAGATGATGCTGAAGGTTTCGAAGAACCTACTTAGTTTGTATATATTTCCAGATGACAGTGATGGTATCAGCAACGTTCACCGAAGCATCAAGAGACATTCAACACGTTTCCCTGGACCTGAGGAAGTGCAGATTCCACGACGAGTCTGACTATCTTCCATTCTACACGTACAGCGATTGCTTGCTCAAGTGCAGAATGTTCTTTTTACTGGAAAACTGCAATTGTACTCCGTTTAATATGCCAAAGATGGACAGTGCAAGGACTTGTGATATTAGGGACGTGGCTTGTTTGAGGATATTTTATGGTTAGTGGGTTTAGAGATCACGAGACGCCTCTTTCCAAATTGCTGTGTACTTTAATTCTGTGTCATTTTTTCTTAATTCCAACCCCCAACTTCACTCTTCATTGCAACCCCCAACGACTTTCCTGAGTACTTAGGTAGTCAAAGCCAAAGTCAAAATTTCTTTAGGATCATTTTGAAACGTCATATCTACCGTTCTGATTCGGAATCGCGACCAGCTCACAAGGAGAAAGGCAAGAAACTCGGGCTGTTTAATTTTTTGATGTTCCATTCAATATTATACGGTATTAAATTGTATAAAGTATAGGTAATTATTCACTAAGCCAATTAAAAGGTTCAAATAATACGAATAGGTCGAATTATATACGAATTGGGTAAGTTTTTCAACGTTTTGTATGTACTTACTTAAGTACATACAAAACGTTGAAAAACTTAAACAGTTAAAGTGAAAGTATTATACAAACAGGCACAAAAATGTATTAGATGGATAATCCAAATGATGGTCATAAACTATCAGCCATAAAGAATTACCTGCTCAGCAGTCTTTGTGCTGCGGTTGCACTATCTCAGACTAGTAGTGCCTCTAAGCTTATTGAAGTTATCACTACAATTCAATTTGTATTGAGGATTATATTTAAAAGCTACTTTTACTTTTTGAGGGATGTCATTGAAATATAACAAACTCTTCACTATTATGTAACACGGCAGGGGGAGTCCAGAACACTTTTAAAATTACTGACGATGTATGATATTTTGTCTCGCCCACCCAGTAGAGCCAAGACACTAGCAGACTCATATTGTCTCCCCCAAGGGAGACAATGGGGGAGCCAAGTACCTGTAGCCAGCAAAGATACATAAGGAGCATAGTATTAGCTAATAGGTAATTACTATCGGCATAGGTAGTAATTTGAAATACAATCCAGATGTGTCAAGACAAGACTCAATTGATATCAGTAAATTCACAATCGCCGACGATCTACAAATTTCGCTTAGCTAGAAGGAACCTTGAAGATCCCAAGATTACATTTTAATCTGATATACTATACTGTATAAACTAATCCATATACTTACTATTTGAAACGCCAGTTTCTTTGGTAGTTAGGAACTCTTAGGATTTTGTTAAACACCTGGACTTCAATAAATCGCGACTATTTTAATCGCCTCTGTGGTTTAATGGTTCAACCTCAGATGTCAGATTCAGAGTTCCCGGGTTCGATCCCCAAGGGGAGTACAATATTGTGCTCGGTTTGGTTGGTGGTAGGACTTTGTTTAAGTCCGCCTGGCTAGCTACAACCATCTTACTTAAGTCTCGTCGCCATAGTAACAATTCTACATTGTTATGTTACGGCATTAAGAGACAAAAAAGTCAGTTCTTCAACTTTCGAGGATTCCGGGTGAAATGCGCTTTCACCTTCGGCCTTATCATAACTTAAAACCACGTGAGATGAAAGGCCAAGCGCTTCTCTGTCGTACTTAAAAAAATGAAACATTTCAGCTCAGTCAATAGCCGTGCGCCCGAATGTGGATCCAGTAGCACCAGAACTTGAGTTGGAGCTCGTCAGTGGTGGGATCGCCTGCCCCATGTGCTCACCAACTTGTTCTAAAACCGCTTTTAATTACGATTTCAATAACGTCCACATTTACCCGGAGTACCTGAATGAAGTGGCTGATGAATACAGGGATGTCTGGTTGTAAGTAATACACTATACGTACACAATGCGTATACAGTATACGGACAAGTAGAAGGAAAGCGGTCACGTGGCAGATCTCCAACCAGATGGTCTGACCAGCTAAAAGATAAGGATATGACATTTTACGACGTGGTGCAAATGGCAACGAATCGGAGTCGCTGGAGACAGGTCGTCCATATCTATAAAACGAGCCCCGGGTGATCGCGATCTTCAGTTATGAAGGACTGACCACAGAGAAGAAGAATACACTATACGCAGCTACTTTCGGCGGCTCTATAACCCTTTTCTTCCTCTTTGATTTCGCCGATCTGTCTCTTCCAATCAGCAAGCCTATATAATACCTACCCATTGTTTTATGGTATTATTTCTTAGCTTTTTTAAATTCATTCATTGCTTATGGTATCTTTTTAAAAAACTGTATTTTTGTTGCAAAATGATTTACTAAAAGATTAATGAATTAGGTATACAATAGAATGTCTGAGGAAAAGCTCTATGAATTTTTCAAGCTTAAGTTTCGAAGTTCCAAACATCAACTTTAGCGTCGTATCTCAAAGTTTTTATAGGCGCAAGTGCTAATTGGACCTTGGTTCTTGAAGGTGCTTTTCTCTATTACCGACTTCGGACTTCCAACTTTCTGCAGCCACGGCTTCATGTTTTCTATGGCGCTTTTACCTCCTTGGAGCTGACCAACGACAGTTCCTTGAGCTGTGTTCATGACCCATCCTTTGAGTCCAAGCTCCATAGCCTTCTTCTGAGTATGCTTCCTGAAGTAAACACCTTGCACTTTGCCGAAAACTTCGAAATCTACTGTGGAGAGACCGTCTTTTTTGTTCACAATCGCGGGAGTTGAGGCCATGTTGGTAATTTTAGTCAAATTTGTTACAAAAACTAGAACAGGATACAATTTATCTGACTTTATAACATGTTGACGTTTTTTTGTCAGAATCTGTTGTCGTTGCAAACTTGTTTGTTTTTGTTTGAGGTTGTTGGGGAAACCGGTATTATTTCGCGTCAGTAGACAGGATCGATGTGGGGTCAATGCACTAGGTGGCATTAGGCTTTCCCGGCACTCGCCATAATAGATGCATTTACAAGCCGGTTCCTTTGATATGTTAGCATATATTAAAGACAGGATTATTTAGTAGAAATTCACATGGTTATACCTACCTACGAGTCCATGTTAGCGTCACAACGAATCTACATCTTGGGAAAGCCAGAGTAGATAGAGTAGGTCATAGAGAATCAGCCTAAATCCAAGAACAAAATGAAAAATTGCTTTCATCTGTAAGCTACCACTGGCTTTTATAAAGATGTTTTGTTTGCATGAGCTCGTCCATATAGGGCGGGCGGGTATTGTAAATGAAACATTGTTGTAACTTGTTGTTGTGAACAATGCTTTGTTGCAGACAAGGAGCGAATTTCACCGGCGCGTCCATTGTTCACGTGAAGTATGCGAGGGAAGTAGCCGACTGCTACGGGCAAAACGTTATTATGAAATGGTTTGATTTAATTAGTAAGTTTCTGAAATACCTATGCTTCATATTTTTGTATTTCCAGTGATTGCACTAGGTCACAGCAATAACAAATGATCAGCGCTCAAGCTGAGTTTGGATATGACACAAAAATTCGGAATATGCGTCAGGACCTTCGTTGCTCAATTGGGTAAAGCTTTTCCGGCCTGAGGAAAAGATGCGGGTTCGAGTCCCGTCGCGGGTTGTGACTTTTTTTGTCGTCATAACATCTGTAAATATACTATGGTTAGATATTATGATCACCTGATGCATATTGTTCGTTGGTTAGTTACTGCTAAAATTTTGCAGAAAGATCCAAGTTTCTGACATCGTCCTCAAGGATGAGTAATTCCACAGATTATGTAATAGTAAGCGTACCTACTTACCTTTACGTGGGTAAGGTAGCCTTTAGGTTAGTCTCTAAAATGAGGGTCATTAATTTTAATTAATGGTTTAGTGGTAGGACATACAAAGGCCCGCCATGCGCGACATCAATCTTGCCTGTGCAAGTATGAGGTCAAGAGCATAACCAAACCCAAATATTATAAAAAAAAAATATTTAACGAGTTATTTGTATCATCATATATTTCACAAAGCTACTAGACTACTTTCATCACAAAGCACGTGAGATTTACGTAAGACAAACGGGTGAAGGTAAGCAGGTAGGTCAATCTTTACTACGACATATCGCTCAGTTATGTAATTTGCATAGAAAGGTAGGTACCTAGTATACTATACTATGTTACCTACTATGTTAGTTATACATACTAGAATCCACCCACGGTTTTTATTCACAATGGCAGCGAGAATCCGTTCGAAATACATGCTGAGGCTAAGCTGAGTAATTAGTCTGGCTGACCACCTGTACCTAAACGTTAGACCTACTATTTTTAGGGTTCCGTGCCCAAAAGGTGCAACGGGATTACGGAACCCTATTACTAAGCCTTCGCTGTTTGTCCGTCCGTCCGTCTGTAGCTCACGAACCGTAATAGGTAGATAGTTTTTATTTCTATTGCCGCTATCACATCAACAGCCCATTAGTGTCCACAGCTGGACAGACCCTCCTCCAAAGCTGGAGGGTTTTCACCATAAACACCAGTCAGATTGGTGATCGCAGTAAAGGTGTAGATAATACACAGAAGGAAGCTACTGCTGGTGAGATCACTTAGTCGGAATCCTTGGGCTGAGTTGGAGGGGTCGATTCTTAAGCTGCGACCGTCAGCATATTGCTGCTATAACAAATAATAGAAGAAACGTGTTTTTTGACATGATTGGTCAGGCCTTTTTGCGCTTTTGACCGGTTTTTTTAACGGTTTTTGACTTCAAAAAAAGGAGGAGGTTCCAAATTCGTCAGCAACTTTATTTTTATTTACGTTCCCGATTACTCGAAGACGCCTCGACCGATTTTGAAAATTATTTTCTTGCTTGAAAGGGTATACTTCAGAGATGGTCCTATTGCCATTAGGTCATGATCTCATCATATAATCATAGAGAAATGAGGGAACTCTTCAAATATTATAGGCACACTCGAAGCAATTTGGGTGTGCCTCAAAAGTAAGGAAAAAACGGACCCCATATAGGATTACGCGTCTGTTTGTCTGTCTGTCCATCTGTCATCAAAGTAATTGGAAAAAATACGTCATCCAGGTAAACAAAATTGTATCATATTTTTTATTGCAGTCGGTTTTCTTTTTAGTTTTTAAAACGTAATTTTGGACAAATATCTGTAGATGACTAACATTTAATAAAGCTGAGTCTGGCCCATTTTGGCACATACATCTATTTATTTCTGTGTATACCTTCGTTTTTTTTGTAAGCCTCATTTTTATTTTTATTTAAATTAAAATTGTGATTGTTATTTCTTGTAACTGTTCACTATTCCCTCTGTTCCTATTTCTTTATGTGTCAAATAAATATTATTCTATTCTATTTCAGGTAACATCGGTTCGACCTGCGGATTCGTCACCGGATTCAGCTTCGTCTCTGTGGTAGAGTTCATCTACTTCTTTACCGTGAAGCTAGCCAGAGAGATCAACTCGAGGAGCACGAAGGTCCATTCGAAGAAAGGACAGGTGCCGAAGCATGTTCCGTTGTATCGTTCGATTTACTGGAACGAACTGACTCAGTCTACTGCGTATGCTAATGTTCTGAGGAAATGATTCATTTGTGATGTGATTGATTTGTAATCATTCACAAATCATTTGTCTTTAAGTGCTATATTTGATATATAGGGCGCGCTACGCAGCTAAAATCGCGACAGAAACGATTATGAGTGTTGACAACGGCAAGCTGTAGGTGGCGCATGCGTATCGTAAATAAAACCTTAAAATAATAACTTATTTAAATTCGTCCTAATATTTATTCTGAGTCTAGGTGTTCTAGGTTTTTGGGTCTAGGAAGGTGTCTGACCGCTGCAAAGACGACAAGTACACGTCCGACGTCGACAGTGGTCACAGAGCTACTGATTGAAAAGCGGGCGCGCGGTGCACCTGTAGTTTTTCGAATAATTCATGATTAAAATTAAATTTGAATTCGTATCAAAAAACTAGCTTACCTTTAATTTAGATCAACATATAACCTATCATTAAAAATAAATCGTAAGTCAATATACATTGTAGATATCAAAATATTTCGCTTGTAAATTTTGAAACGTACCATTTTCAATAAATATTTTTATCGAGAATTTTTCTTCTATTATGTTTTCAGCTTACCTTTAACGTAGATGGGTACCTGAAGTAATACACGCAAACGTAAATGTAATTTGATTGTCGCAGGGGATTTTTGATAAGTGGGGTAATTTTTGAGATATTGGGTGAAAATAAATACAATTTTTCGCCAATATCTTTTGAATGGCTGATTCGATCAATTCGAAATCTTGAATATGCAGAGATTATATTAATACTATAATAGGTATGAGGTTTTTTGTTGATACTAGGGTACCTAGTTTTTGTGAAATAGGGGTGTTAAGTGAGTCAAGAAGTTTTTTGGCGTGTGGGGTATCATGTGAAAGAGTATCGGCTGTACATTCATTAATTAAAGATTTATCTTTTTTTAAAGGGGTGGTTTTTGTAATAAAGGGGCGCGTTACGAAGGTAAACGTTTAATAATGTGTTGTAGGAAACACTGTAAAGGGGGTTTACTTAACAAATAACTTGTTTTTTTTTATTTGCTGAAACTGTATCAACATTACGGGTTGCAAAAGGGGTCAATAAGATTGAAGTCTTGAAAATGTGTGAAAACTTAAAATATCATTTGAAATGGGACGGTATGAGACTGCAGATTTCAAAATTAGTTTATTTTTGCCCTTAATAGGGGTGTTTTTTAAAGATGAAGGGTCAAAATAAATCATCAGGTCTTGTAAGACAGGTATTTCAAAAATTCGTTGGCCCAAAAAAGCCCCTGGGTTGACTTTACGACATCCGTAGGCCTATGGATGGCATAAAGTCAATTATAATATTTAGGGTAGATTTATCCGTAGGCCTATGGATGTCATAAAGTCAATTATATTATTAAGGGTAGATTTTTGAGTCACGACTACTAAGGCAACGGTTTTGAGAGCACTTTTCTAAACGACATTAACCTATGTTTCATTTAAGTATGGGACTTATTCACTTACTGTTTTCTACCCACCGACTATGACGTAGGTACAGTCGGTGGTTTGGTGCTTTGCTCTCATTCTGGATTTGCATTCAATAAAAGTTAGCAATTAGAGAGTGCCTCGGATACTCAAATGAATTAAGAGATATTGAGAAAAGAGTGCTTAAGTAAAAACACACTTTGATTGGTTGCTAATTACGTTCTATTTGAAAAATAATCTCCGAAGAAATACCTAACTCACACCAGACATTACGAGATCTCATTTTTTTTGTATTTATATTGCATTATCAGATAGAGACTTACGATTTGATGTGGTAAGTTGCTCTAGGAAACGTGTTCCGGTAGAAAATAGAGTCGATTGAAACCAGTTTCTTTTTTGTCCAACGTCGTTTTTGTGACTGACTGATATTTAATAAAATAGGTTTTTTTATCTTCATATTGAAACTAAAGACGAAGACGCAATCACTATAACTAACTATAACCAAAAAAATAGGTAGCTGCCCTGAAAGT
Source organism: Venusia cambrica (assembly GCA_951394065.1). NCBI lineage: Eukaryota > Metazoa > Arthropoda > Insecta > Lepidoptera > Geometridae > Venusia > Venusia cambrica. The sequence goes on from OX596056.1 coordinate 2,750,346, forward strand.
GCCCTCAAAGAATATTAAACATATTATTATGGTATACTTTTTCTGTCGTACGTTCAACAATACATACACATAATTATGTGCTACAATGATGATGATGAATTAATGTTACACAAGACTGGTCAATCCTAGTCTAGGTAGATACAACAATTTGAAGATAGTCTAGTTTGCTCGCAAAGAGCGTGTACCTACTTGTCATAAAAAAAAATATACGTCACTTTTTTGTAGGTCAGATTTCTGTAATATCTACCTACCTACCAATATTACAGAAATAGTAGTAGTAGGTAGGTAAGGTAATACCTATTACCTTCAGACTAGTCATACATGGAGAGCATGATTTTGATAGTTGATGATACAACGATAATATAATGATTCCAATCATAGCAATCATTAGGCGACGAACACCTGTAAGGTCTCACGAGATAACGATTTTAGTTTTTGGCCCGCACAGTTGAGACATTATTTATTCATTTCAGCAATTTTCGTGTTGTCGTGATAAAAGTTGTTTGAATAAATATCGTAAGCTTACTGATGGTTTATCATTTGAACCTTGACACGCACTCTGTTTGTAGCGAAGTTCGAAATTAGTCATTGGTAAATACGGCGAGGGCTATGTTACAAATCAAAGAATCCAGGAGTAGATACTTCGAGATATGGTGGAGCGGTATCAAAAGACTCCCGGAAGCGACGTCGATTCATGGATTTCGTTTCATTGCTGACTCTAGCAGACATTGGACCGAAAGGTATCTAGACCTATTGTAGTATACCTACATAAATGGATCTTAAAGACAACTGATGCATTCGTACTTGTCCCTATCAGATTCATTTTCGCAACTTTTCTAAGCGTTATCACATCTACTTTGTAACAAATAAAATTCAACAATTCACCAAGGTTTAATGGTGAATTGTTGAATGATTTCCCCAACATTTTGACAGAAATATCGGTAAACTCATTCACTAGAGATAGAAGGAAAAAGTGACGCCAAGAATCCGTTAGGTAGGTACATGACATACATTTTGAAACTATAATGGTCATGAACACAAAAAACATACGACATACGGATATCTATCACGATTTGACGGTGAATTGGTGAATGAGTTCCCTGATATTCGACGGAAATACTGCTGGTGCTTGAACGACAGCAAAATTTTCATGATGGAAGTTAAATAACAACCACGATGAGAGCTGATGATTTGTAAATAATGGAAATACCCAGTGCGGACAAGATCTAGTTACTTTATAAGCAATTTTGTAAACTGAAACTGATCTAGGTAAATTAGAATTCATAACAAACTGGTTTCTACTATATTAGTCCATCATAGGTACTTCCTATAGGTAATGTATTTACGTAGGATGTTTGAGTCATGAATAATGGTTTTCAGAATATTCTGGTTAATATTCGTGATATTATCTTGGTACGGATCATCACTTCTGATCGCAGCGCAGTATGAAGCATTTCAGAACAATCCCATTTCCTTTGTCTTGGAGACCACGTACAAGGATTGGAACACCGTGTTTCCTTCAATAGTTGTGTGCGAGAAAGATAATACGAATCGTATTGAAGAAATTTCTGATGGGTACGTAGCATAACCTAAGTACATACGCTTTTGAAAGGAATATTTCCCATTTTTTTTTAGATTCGCGTTTTCAGCACATTAACAGTGTCAATATGCCGAATTGGCGAAACGTGACGTCATTCTTATTTATGAGGGTGAAGAAAAGAAGATGTTCCTCTAGACTAGAAAATATTCTAAGATAGCAGACGATGATGAGCCTACAGAACGCTATTGTTCAAGACAATTTGCGAATAAAACTTCAATGAACTGTAGGTATGTTGCGGCTGCCGTGGCGGTCACGCATCCAACTCAGCCCATGAATGTCGTAAAAGTGAACTAAGGGATCTCACCAGAAGAATGACAGCAGCTTCCTTCTGTGTATTATCTACACCTTTACTGCGAACACCAATCCGCCTGCCAAGCGTTGTGATTACGGCAAACACCCTCCAACTTTTGAGGAGGCCTCGTATAGCAGAAACGATTTTGGACATTTATGGGCTATTAGGGTGGGTGTGAACTGTATGTAACTACCTATATACACCACATGGTACCTACTACTACTTTCTAGTTATTTTATTTGAAAACCGATTAAACGTGAAACCGCAATGTGATTAAAATTAGTATGAATTCAAAATAAATGTAAGTCAGGTAGTAAGTTCGTGTTATTTTTACAGGTTGTGGGGAGAAGAACACGATTTCAACATGGAGGAGGTGTTGAAAGAAATTGCCTATTTCAAGGGCATTACTTACTACACATCGGAGTTTTGCAATTTGGAAAATCCTCTACCCGATTGCATCAAATCCAATCTTACCTATTACGCAAACTTGGCAAGTTCTAGAGATTTTAATTTGATAGCGAAGCATCGCAATACATTGATTGCTACGAAATTTGCTTTCCGCATGTTTAGCCACGTTTCGTTCGTAGGTGCGGAGTAGCTGTGTGGAGTCCCTTGAAGAATGTTCTTGGAACGGTGTCCCTTTCGATTGTTGCAAGTACTTTAGACCCATGGACACTGAGCTAGGCACTTGCTTCGCCATAAACAGTATTCAGGGAAGGTAAGTAGGAATACCTACTTTCATACATACATTTCTACATTCTATTTTAATCTAGATTAAAATTACTTTTACTTTTATTTACTTGAAACATACTATAACTACCGGGTAAGTACTAAGTAGGTACTCACGGTTTTCACAAAAAGTATAAAAATTATATGAACAATTATACTAACATAATATAATTAATCTAATATACAAGGGTAGGACCAATGCAATCGGTCTACAGGTAACTGAGACAAAAAAAATGCTGAATAGTTATGCAAATTCGCTGGCTTAAAGAACCAGCCCTTGGGTCACGTGTCGCCTCAATCAAAATACCAACAAGATTTTTGACTTGGCTCCCCACGGACCCAAGGACTCTACCGCAAAAGGCTCAAATAAGTTAGCTCACTCGAGACCACTATTTGCGCCTTTTGTGATCCTCGCCGAATCAAACACCGCACCACCAATAACGGATGTCCCAGAAAGATGAAAACACTTGAAACTGTTTCACTGAGTGTAACTTTCAGGGAAAAGAACCCCCCAACATTACCAATGATTAGCAACAGAACTACAGGTCCAGGCACTTTAAAGTTCGACGTAATGGTTACAGCGAATGTATATGTTTTGAACGAGGAAGATGTCCCGGCGCTGACAACTATGGGATCTGATATTTTGAGTGTTGGATCGGAGGTATATGTCAAGTAAGTACTCAGACTACCAAAAAACAGCCCTCTCAGTATTTTTAATCATGGGTAAGCTTATGATAAACTACTCTAAAAATGAACGACCCTCCACAGCGGCTACGCTCAGATTCAAAGGTGTATCGACGCAACACACATAAATAAGCTTTGTCATTGGTTGTTCAGTCACCGGTCGAACGGCCGGATGGCCTTTGTCATTGGTTGCTAGTCACCGTGGTGACTAAACAGCCAATAACAAAGCATATTTATGTGTATACACCTTCTATGCATGCGAGTGTAACCACTAAAGAGGCGTTAATTTTTAGAGTGGGTTATACAGGCTGATTCATTTTACCTGGATCAAACGATGTGGGGAGGTTGGGGGTTTCAACATGCATCGATTGGACCCCCATGAATGTTCTACCATTTTCGATAGCTTAGGACAGCGGTTCTCAAACTTTTTTAGCAACGGAACCCTTTTGAAAACCTAAATATTTGACGGAGCCCTAAAATACGTTTGTTGCCTAAAATCCTTAAAAAATGTGTAGGTACCTAGTACTTATTCTTTGTTAGTATTATGTCAAAAATCTAACGAGAGGTATGACATTGTTTTTTTATTTTCATACAGTGTTTTATATCAGGCTTGATAGAAGAGAGTTGAAGGTTCGGCATCCAGTCTTGCGGTATTTTGTTTTTGTAGGCATAGGCCGAGAATCCTGTTTCGAGAAGTATTTTTGTAAGTTGGGTGCAAAAGGATTTTGAATCCATGAATTCAATTTAATTTTTGCCTTTATTTCGTCAGAAACATAATGTCTCATAAGATGCGCGCACGATGAAATATTGAAACATTTCCTCAAACATATCTTGAGTCGCTAACAAATTCGCTGAGCGATGGAAAGCTTTATATTTCTTCTTTGTCTTTTTACCTCGAAGAGACAAATTTAATTCGTTCTTTTAAAAAAAAAAAATCTGCCTTAAAAGATAGTCTGAACAACCAAGTTTTATCATACAAACGGTCTTTAAAATTAAAAGATATAACTGTAAAAAGTATGTAGCTTCGCTATAAGTTCATATAGCCTTGTTAAAGTTTTACCCCGAGAAAACAATCTCATTTACACTGTATGGAGCAGTAGATAGTGTTTTATGTTTGCTGTCAAAATCTTTACACAATATTGAAAACAATTGAGATTGTAGTGGACGCGATTTGACGAAATTAATTAATTTAACTGCCATACACTACATTTATCTATAAAGGTGGTGTACCTAATTAAAAAAATAATATAATTTTAGTGTCTTATAATATTTAATTTTATCTGCAACCTTGTTTTTCTATGTATTTTTTTTTATTATGACCAGTATTATCACGGAGCACCTACCGAGGCTCCACAGAGCCCTAGGGTTCCGCGGAGCACACTTTGAGTGAGGCTGGCTTAGGAGATATTTTTGTTTTTTCACAATATTGGTCAATCTCCAGATTGGTTCACAAAATTTATATTTTTTCCTCTATCTTTTGTGCTAGGGTGCTAATTTTTTTAATGAACTTGGCCTTTGGTGTGGGTCTCTACCTGCGTCGACACCCTAGCGCCATCTCATCTGCCTGGGACATCAGTTAGGGCTGGGGCGGCGGCGGCTGAATCGGCCGAGGATCACAAAAGGCGCAAATATAGTGGTCTCGTTAGAGCTTACCTATTTGAGCCTTTTGGGTTGGGGACCTTGGATCCGTGGGGAGCCGGTGCCCTCCGGGTTTGAAAATTCTTGCGGGGCTGGCTCTTATTTAGGCTAGCAAATTAGCATAGCTATTCAGCGTGGCAATGCAGCGAGTGTCTTGGGCACGCTTCCGTCTGGTACTGGTCTGGAACAGTTGAGTTACCTATTGGCCATTTGTAACGGTCCTTAAGTAATCCAACTGATTACTTTGCACATAGTTACTTTAATTGTTAATGAAACTACGTTTTTTAATGTAAAGGTTATCTAATATCATCAAGCTTAATTATTTTATCAGTATGCGACCATATTCAATTAAATTAATTTTAGTTTATTTGAACTTTGTTTCACAATTTATACGTAAACCGCACACCCTAGACTATTGAAATTTTGGTAGTTACTAGCTTGGTCATTGGCGAAGTTTTTAAAGTAGATAACAGAAAAAATATTCTGTGTTTTTTTTCTAATTTTGCTTCATAATCATTTTTTGTCAAGATGTTGTAATATAAAGTAACAAAATGATAACGTTATTCGATAGGAGTGCTATTCAACTATGATCATTAAAAAAAATATCACCCTAGCACAAAAGGTAAAGGAAAAAATAATAATTTTATGAACCAATCTGGAGTTAGACCAATATTGTGAAAAAAAAACAAAAATATCTCCTAAGCTATCGACAATGGTAGAACATACATAGGGGTCCAATCGATGCATGTTGAAACCCCCAACATCGTTTGATCCAGGTAAAATTAATCACCCTGTATATGTCACCGTCCGATTGTAAACACCGTTCGTTTGTAATATACTTACCTCGTCATATTGCAAACGGTCGGCAAAAATGGTGATCGATGATGAACCCGTCGGGACATGACCTCTCTCGGCATATTGTACACCGAGTGTGTATCAGCGTTAGATTATTATGCTGATACGTGTACAATATACCGAGGCATATTACAAACGGATGGTGCTTATAATCTAACGCTGAAATATACATAAGCATGACGCTATATGGCCAACGATAAGACCGGCACAACCCATACCTACTCTTTTCTACCAACTCAAAAAGCACATTTCTCCTTTTTGAATCCACGATTTCAGATCCAGAGGGTTCGATCCCCAGGTGGAGTACAATATTGTGCTTGGTTTGGTTGGTGATAGGACTTTGTTTAAGTCTACCTGGCTAGCTACCACCATCTTACCTAATTCTGTCTCCATGATAACAATTCTAAAATTGTTATGTTCCGGCATTTGAAGCTAAAATAGCCAGCTCCTCAGTATGTTTAGGATTCCGGGTGAAGTGCGCCTCCACCTTTGGCGTTTCCCCGTCGTTACAATAAAAAAAACCTTCAGAATAAAACTTCCCAGCTATACTTCCAGGCGATACATAGCAATAAGAGCTATTGACAACGACGCAGGCGCCAGACTAATAGCACCTAAAAAGCGAAAATGTCGTTACACAGACGAGAATTTCCTCGACGTGTTCCGTCACTACTCGTACACGGCTTGCACAGTGCAATGCAGGAAGGACGCCCAGTTGAAGATCTGTAACTGCACCAACTACTTCATTCCGAATGTGCCAGAACACCTCAAGTGTAACGTTAGTGGGATCATCTGTATGAACGACAACGTGAAAGTACTATCGGTAATTATTTGATGATCAAAATATTATGTTCATATAATGTGGCAATGCAGTTAGTGTCATGGGCACGCTTCCATCTGGTACTGGTCTGGAACAGAACGGTCCTCAGGTTATCCGACTGCTTCCTTAATACATAGTTGTTGAATTGTACATATTATTTTTCATTTGTTTTTGATTGTTTATGAATAAATATATCCCTAATGGATGATATTAATAAAACTGGACAACTTAAAAAAAATATTCACACAATGGGCGGTGTTATCGCTCTGAAGCTATTTCTTATAGAAAGCCTTGGAATAGAGAGGATTTTATAGCAAAAAAATTGGTCAGTGGTGTGCAAATGAATAGGGGTTTTTATATAGCATGATACACACCAAAAATATTTTAACTACAGTAGTGGTATTGTTTTAGGTAGGTATTGTATTTGTTTTGTTTTAAGTAAGTTATTCTTTCTGTTAGTTTGGTGGTCTGTTTTAATTGTTTATCAACTGTGTCTGTATTTTTATCTATTTATGACTTCTATATCACTTCCTTTACCTACAACTTCGGTGCATTTGAATATTTCGGTTCGTTTCTAGCATTTTAAGGACTAAATAGTGCGTTGTGCGTTTCAGGTTCTGAAAGCGCCTTGGTCATCACGCTTTGGTCTTTACTGCGACTGTCTGCCGTCTTGTACGGAAGCAGAGATATCTATCGTGAAGGACTTCAAAGCAGCCACCGCGGAAAGCTTTGCTACTGTTGAAATCGAACTCGCTATGCTACCCAGTGAACGCTACAGGAGGAATGTGGTACGAGGGGTGCTTGACTTAGTTGGTAAGCGGTTTGTGTTTTCGTATCAAATGATTAAATAATCAAAAAAAAACGGCCGTCCGCTAGGCGTGTTCCGACTCCCCCTTATCAAGGAAAAAAACATCAGCCCACCTGATGTTAAGTGCATCTCTTGTTTATAACAAAGCCTTCTTTTTTACGACGGGGAAGCGCCTGGCCTTCATCTCACCTGGTTACAAGTTGAGATAAGGCCGCAGGTGTAGGCGCACTTCACCCGGAATCCTCAACAAATTAAGGGACTGGCTATCTTACCTCTAAATGCCGGAACACAACAATTTTAGAATTGTTGTTATGGCGCCAGTATTAGGTAAGATGGTTCAGCCAACCGCCAGACGGACCCAAACAAAGTCCTACCACCAACCAAACCAAGCACAATATATTGTACTCCCCATGGAGATCGAGCCCGGGACCTCTGGATCTGAAATTGGTGGGTTGAACCACTAGACCACAGAGGCGGTTAAACTCACTCACTCCTCACTGCGTAGGTCACATCCACAAAGAACATGGCCTTGCTCCCGTCAGCTTGAGACATAAATGTGTTAAGACTCGCGTGCCTGTATTTTCACCGGCAAACCCTTCAACCGGAACACAGCAATGCTGCTTGGCATTTATTTGTAGTTAAAGCAGCAATAGAAATACATACTCAACATAAATAAATAATTTCAACTGTTTACCTATAACGGTTCATGAGATACAGTCGCTGACAGACCGACGGGCGGACAGCGTAGGCTTAGTAATAAGGTTCTATTAGCACCCTAATAACAAGTTTCGTTGTAATTTTTATATTTTTGTGTACAGTATTATTGTTATATTCTTTAGTGTCTACTGGTGGCACGGGTGGTCTTTTCCTTGGAGCGAGCATTCTAAGCTTCGTAGAGCTATTCTACATTCTGTTGATAAGACCGTTCTGTGATATATACAGTCAGCGCGACGATGACCCCTGGTATAGAAAATTTGGAGGAAGAAGGCTCGAAGAATTTAAACTGAACAGGAATTTACAATGGAACAAAGGCTTTGTGGTTCCAAAAAAGATCTGAACAAACCTTTAGTGAAATACGTGTTTTAGTGTTTGACTAAGTTAATTATAATGCACTAAAGCACAAATTATATTAATGATGATTATAATTAGAATCATATTACAAATACATATTAAACTATTATAACGTTTTCTTTGGATTACATGGTGTTTTTTTCGCAGAACCCTATTTCACTCTTTCTAAACTAAAAGTAGCCTAAGTTACTCTTTATAGCAACAGCTATGTGCTAGTTCAGAAAGTCCCATCAAATTTCAGAGTCCAATATTCACACATCGACTTTTAAACTTCGATAAAGGGACCTATTATGATAGATTTCTTTACAAACAATATCGTTCCACGATTTCAACAAATGTTTCCATCAATCTTTCTTTATAGCATGGGTGAGTTTGTATCATTTTATTGACAAATGTAGTTTTATCTTTTAAGAGGATGTTTTCAAATTGCATGGTGTCCGTAAATATAGTTGTAGTGCTATCATCATCTATACAACTCAGTTGCATTAAGCAAGCCCATGCAATCAGGCCCCACTGCCTCTGCAGCTTTACCGATTCGAAAAACTCCTGTTTAGTTATAACGTGAAGATCCACGCCGTTGTCGACTAAGATCGAATGCAGTTCGTTTATGTAGAAATTAAGAAACTTGTCCATGTTTTCCTCCCTGAATTGAGGGTCAAGATTGCAGTACAGCAGCAACATGACATCTCCAGCTGGTGGCTGGTAGCGGATCGCTTGGAAATCTACGAGTACGCAATCATCAGGCGTGTTATCTTGGTAATGGAACATTAGGTTGTTGTTCCAAAGATCGCGATGGCAAATGACATTTCTGTGTTCAGACGACTGGCCGGATTGTGATAACGCTGAGGACCAGACGTCAAACCATCTGCTTTCTATCTTGTTAATGTCTGTTTTGCTGTAACCGGCAAATTTCTTTATCGCTGATAGGCCTGCTTCCCTGGATTGGCAAAACCAAGCATTCGTGTTTTCGTATCCAGCGCTATCCAAATAGTCCTCAAATTCTTCATTAAGTGAGTAAGCACCTAACTCATTGATCTTTTTTTCCTCATAAATGATAGAGGAGGCGTGGAATCGTGATAGAGTTCTGAGAGCTTCTAAAGTGTGTGCTTCGTCAAATCTTTCGAATTTATCCCTCAATTTGTATTTCTTCTCTTGCAGGTCTTCAAAGACCATGACGTTTCCCAAACATGTAACAAACGGCGCACTCCAGGGTCTTAAATCTGAATTAAAAAGTTTATGGTCAGATGAAAAATGTAATGAATTATGTGAAAAGTGCACTTTGATGCAAAGTCAAACTGCTTTTCTATTACAGATTTGTAGAGACCTAGAATTTTAAATCGAGATGTTTCGCGATGTTACGTTTCGCGTAACATTTTTAACTCTGCCGCTTGCACTTTCCTGTCATCGGTCACTTTAGATGAACAATCAACATTCTAACAATGATATATTATTGAGTACACTTACCATTTATATGTATTATTTGTTTGATTTCAGCATAAAAACAAGATTCTTTCGCAAACAAGTTCAGATCCTTCATCATTTTTGCCTTCGCTTCATTCGATACCGATATCAGCTTTAGAAAGTAATGCATGACTCTTTTCGAAGACAGTTTAACTTTAAGCTTCCAGTAATCGCATTGGAATCCCAACATTTTGTCGCTGGCGTTTTGGATGTAATAGCTGCCGAGGCTATCTCCTTCAGCCTCAACATGTTTAGACACTATTAGCTTCACATTTTCAGCCGTTATATAATTGGATTTGTTACAGCTATTATTCTGTGCTGTGATTTCCATGTCGACTGATTATAATCAAGTGACAACAGGTGATGAGAAACTAAACATATTTATTGTACCCGAACGTGTCTGTGGGCTTTATTTACCCAGATATTAAAGACTTAACTTGCTATCTCGTTTAAATACCAGTGCACTAGTGTATTTATTTTGTCTATTGGAACTTTTAGAAGGATGGATAACACTGAACGGCACAATATTTAATCAACATATCAATATGAATAAAATAAACAATAAATGGTATATATATTTGCATAAAATAGTGCTTTATCACGTGAAGATAAAATCAAAACGGTAGCCCTAAAATGTAAACCTGTGATCGTAATGTACAAAGCAAATATATCTGTACCTACCAAATACAGTGTAATGATAATTCTGTGACCAGGTTTGATTCGTTACACGTTTCTGCAAAACCAATGTATGCCTAGACTATAAAGGCTTACATAAAATTCGTGAATATAATTCGTGATAGAGAATGTACTTAGTACATTCACCTGCACTAATATGTATAGTGTATACATATATATCTACAATATAATGAAAATGAAATTATTTGCACCTTGTCTACAATAAGTCTTACTGTTTCCTAAATTAGGATTCAATATTTGAAACTTATGAAGTGTCTACATATTATCGACTAATATATTATACACTTCTTAATTTAATTGAACCCATCAGTTTTATATTCACATCTAGTAAAGTCTTTAATTACTTTTGTAGACGAGTCTAATATATATCTATAGTGGTATATCACAGTTGAATACAAAATAAAAAAAATGTGTTTAAAAGACCATTTTGAAAAATATGAAGTGTTTACATATTAGTGCAGACAGCTTGCAGTCGGCGTGCAGTTCACAAGATCTGCAAATAGGCATGAATGTACATTGTAGTCAGCAGACTGCACTACACACTGATGCTAGCTGCGGGACTGCACATCAGCTTATCAATGTATTATATACTCAGTGGGTTCATTCAGATTCCAATACGATGGTGGACAGCTGTCTCAACTTGAATCCAAGCTGCCATTCAACTCTGTATGGGCATTAAGTATTTTCTTGTTTACTCTTTTTTTATTTATATTTATAGTAAAAATTACAAAGTTTGCCCACGAATCGAGACCTAGCGTAGGAGCGTCATGCATTCCCATTTAATTATGGGGTGGCATTACACGCTAGTTGATAATTATACAAATAACTCATTTAAATTAGAAGTAACCTATGAAACAATAATGTACCTGTCTATAATTTCTCCAAATAATTCACTGACTCTATTGCGATAATTTGCGTCCTCCTTAGCAATCTGGATGAACTCCACACTTCGCGATACAACGTTGGCTTTATGACAGTTCTTTGGATCACAAAATATCTCTTCTCTTTTCTCACTACTCATAGCTACTATAGGCACAATGAGAGCAGCCTGGGTTATCCCAAACATGATACTGTCATTATATGATTTGATCAACTTATCCTTAGGCAGGATATCTTCCACGTTTATCCCGGAAGTTTTCAGAACCGAAGTGAGATAGCTGTAGTAAATATCGATGTATTTTTCTGTATATTCCTCTCTGTCTGCTCTGGTGGTGTTGAAGTATAAGAGAGATGTAAGATCGAGCATCGGTGAGCTGTACACAACAGTCTGAAAATCAACGATCATAGCGTGGGGTTCTTGACTATTTTTTATCAAAATGTTATTGGTCCACAGATCTCTATGAACTACGACGTTACGGTATTCGCTGCTCGGTTTCAACAGATGCAAAGCCCCTTCGAATAGCATTGGTATCACTAGTTCTGCTTTCGTCAATATTTCTGTGGCGGATTTGTATTTTGAAGATGCCTTTAAAAAGTCTATGATAGCGTTCCTGCCTGTATCGCGCCAGTTGTATGGCTCTGGCTCTTGTAAGAATTCGCTGTAATCTTCCCATATCCTATACGGCCTTCCCAACTCTGCACTCTTTTTTTCTTCGAAAATGTATGACGCTGCATGGAATCTGGCAAGTGCATGTATGGTTGCTTTTAAGTCCACGTAAGACATGGTATAGCGGTGATGTGGCATGGCATATCCTAGTTGTCCTAGATCTTCAAATATGAATAGGTCATCTCTTATGTAGAATAACTTTGGCCGCCATTTTTGAATTCCTGAAAAATGAGAAAAGGATATATCCATACGAAGGAATATGACTATCACTTAGCTTCTAATATTCAGAACAATAAATTGTATACATACCTTCATTATCAACAAATTGTGGGAAAAGAGAACCGAGCATGATATATTCTTTCTTGAAAAATTTCGACTCCTTTAAGTAATTCGATATCCAATCGCCATTTCTCGGCATGCACTTCACAAAGAACCTAAGCGTATTTTTCACTCCAGACACTTCAACTTCAACAATTAACTTCAAATGATCTCCCAAATATCCGATCACTTTTTCTTGGAACTCCTCAAAATGCCATTTCAAAAGTTTGGCGCGTCCAAAATGTTTCACCACAGATTTTATTTCCTCTATATTCACAAGCTCCATGATAGGAGTAACTTTAACCACTGTCTACGATTCCGAGAGCTTATTTACTTTGATATCGTGAAGATAGAGAATTTGTTTGTCAATGTCTCACGTTGGTAACATAGCATTGTAGGTTACCGCTGTGGAATATAACTGAATGAGCGCGTGGCGAGTAAAACAAACAATACATTGCCCAGCTCCTCATCATCAACAGGCAGTAAACCGATCGGCATACGCCTTTTTTAAGATGAAAATTTACTACGAAAAAGTCAGCAGCGACTGCGACTTTTTCCTGAGCGCCTAGAACACTAAGAGCAAGATGATTTTGATCTAATTCTACGAAATACGGCCCAAGTTGAGTTTGAGGCACGGGTTAAAGTTTCCTATATTGTACGACATGTTAATGCACGACCAATAGTTCGAATCCACTTTTATAGGATACAGATTGGCTTCGTATGCATTGGCTATATCGTATGCGTGACGATATTGTACGAACCTATAATTCGATGTTTCAACGCCAAAAAAGCAAGGATTTAAACGTGAAAAACTATATAGCTTACCTACGTACTTAGTTGGAAGCCATGGCTTTGAATTATTGGGCGCATAAAAAGTGGGTTTGAATTATTGACTGTGCATTATTGTCATGTGTTGATATCGTACGGACTAGTTATACGAATCTAATACTGAAGTACGTGGGTAAGCTGTCGTAAATTATCGGACCGTGCATACTCTGGCTGTACAATATGATCTCCCTAAAGATTCGTAAAAACTTATATAAAACAGAAGTACCTATATCACATTTACAATAACCAACTATGTACAAAGACTATGTACATAATCGGTTATCAGCGTTTGCCTGTGTTTACTTTATGATATTAATTTTATAGGAGTTAGATAAAAAGGAAACAATTTTACAGAAATGGGTACAACGAATTATTTATTTCATAACTTAACTACGATTTCATTTTATATCTTAACATAGTCATACATTTCAACAGTTTAGAGAAATAAAGACAGTTGCAGTAACATACCTACATAACCAGACACAGATAAATCATCATCATCAACAGTACCTATATAATCTTGCAATATAGGACACAAGTCTCCTATACTCAACAGTGTTTTATCATAATATCTACGTATGGCAGGCCAGTTGGATATTGAAGTGTCCAATACACATCTGAAAACAATCCTGCCATATTTCTGGTCTACTATGGTCAAAGGTAATTATGACATGGACACGGAACAAGCAAGTAGTCCACCTGATGTCAAGTGCAACTCTTGCCTATAACAAAGCCTTACTGCGGTCATATCCACAAAAAACATGACCTACGCTGCACTGCATTGCGCCCACCATCTTGAGACATAAATGTGCCTTTGAAACCGAAACACAGCAATGCTCGACGTCTAAAATAGGTATGGTGGTAGTACTTCCCCGTACGGGACCTATCACAAGGAACTCTACTACTCTTGAACTACACATCCTTGGCCATAGAAAACCAAGTAAATACTTGATCATACAAAATAACAATAAATCGTCACAAAAAACATGCAAACATGTCATTGCGATCTATTAACGAGAAGCCATCATTAATTTTGTATTCTACACGGATTGTAACAATACGTCAGACGAATGTTAATCTATCGATATTAATTCGAACAATCACTGGTTTATCTTGCACATGTTCGGTTTATTTTTTAATTTTATCAATGGTAGATTTTTTTTTTGTATGTTTCGATCATAGTACCCCGAACAGAGTACTTGTAGCTTGCAAATCTACGAACGGTTCCCTATTGATTTTGTTCAGTCTCTTCTGCTTTACTGCGTCATAGTTTGGGGTCCACAGTTCGTGCGTCCTAGGCGATACGCGTGCGTGTACTTCCGGCATTTCCTCGTCATCGCTCGAGTGAACGTCGATTGGATCGCCTTCGAGACTGTCCGTGTGGTCGAGGACGACACGTTTTATTCCGGATATTTGTTGCAAGAATGATGTGCATAACAGACTTACCGGGGGAATCATGTAAGACGCGGCTGACGTTAACTGTAACAAGAAAAACTTATTACAAAATGATAATTATTAACATTATTAATTGGTTTTGACGTGAAAACTTATTTAGGCGCGTTGAGCATTTTTGATATGGAAAACTTAAATAAAGTCTTACCACCAACCAACCAACCAAACCACGGGTTGGTTTGGTTCGATCCCCATGGGGGACCTTTGGATCTGAAATCGGTGGGTTGAACCACTAGACCACGGAGGCGGTTAAATTGTTTTTAAATATTGAGTACATAATATCGAGTAGATGGTCTAGAACTTTTACAAATTGGTACCCAATACATAAAAAACGAAGAAATTGTAGACCACACAAAAGATGGGACGACGACATTGTTAGGGTAACAGGCAAAGCTTGGAGCAGACATTCTAGAGATAGAGAGAGATGGCATGAGTTGGAGGAGGCTTTTACCACGTCAAGTGGTCCTAACACATAAATAACGTTAAGACAAATAGTTTGTAGCTTTAGTACATAAATGTATTATTTTGTATATTTAGTATTTTAAATGTATCTACCAATGTGTGTTAAGGGCAATAAAAGCTTACATGATTATTTTATTATTATATTGAGTATATTGTATGTACCAGCGTTGCACCGTTAACCCCGGCGCAATTGAATGCTGAGACAGCGACCTTTTTATCCCACATATAATTATTGTTACGCGTAGGTAGGTAATTCTTTTTTACGACTCATTGTGTAGGTACGTAATGATGTTTGGTAGGTAGGTACATTTATTTGTTGGTGTGTTTTTTGTTTATTTAATTAATTAAGTAGGTTTCTATTTGGTACCCACGTTACCTAATTGTTTCTACTTATACCTACCTTTATATAATTAAGTTTATGTGGGATACATAAATGTGTCTTTCTTTCTTTACCTGGGTGATGGCGGTTTGTGCGGCGGCGGCGGCGGCGGTGACGTCACGCGGTGACGCCGACTTGACCGCGGAGAGTTCCTGCGTCGCCAACATGGCCGAGAACGCCGACGCTGGTTTGTTCTGCCACGATATCGCCTCCAGTTTACCGCCGGTGCCCTCCGAAGGCTCTATACAGTAGATTTCCTGTTCAAATAAGGTCGGAATAGAGTAAATCTTCTGGCCATTTCGAAATACTATTTGTTTGTACGAAAGGGAAGCGCTCGGTCTTCGTTTCACACATTAACAACGGCCCATTGGTGTCTACTGCTGGACATATCCTCCTCCAAGGCTATAAATAAATAATAAATAAAGGACGTTAATTTCACACAGCGACATCTAGCCCCAAACTAAGCATAATTTGTAATATATATAATAGCACAGACTATAAATGACACATGTGTTAGTCGATACGGTTATAGGTTTAGTTATTTTATTTTGTACTTGTTAGCTTTAGTTATATTTTATTTAATACTTAGTTGTCGTGTTTAGTATTTTCTTTTTCTGTCGTCTGAGTCTGTGCTTTATTTTGTGCCTGTGTCAATTAAATGATTTTCTTTATTTCTAATATGGGAACTAGGTTACGGATAGAAAACTTGTATTTTTTTATGGTAAATACATACGTACTATATGATACAACACCCAAACACAGAACAAAAATCTATATTCATCACACAAATGTTTGTCCTGGGTGGGTTTGACCCACAGCGCAGAAGGCAGAGTTACTACCGACTGAGCTATAAGGCTGGAGGAGGCTCTGTCATTTTGCCACAATCACGCTCGGCAGACGGATTAGTGATCGCAGAAAAGGTGTCGATAATACACAGAAGGAAGCTGCCCTTTTGGTGATATCCCCTTTATCGGCTGAATGGAGGGGGTCGATTCTTAAGCCGCGAACGCCTCGGCACGGCCTTCATCTCACTTGATATCTATGTATGATAAGGCCGAAGGTGGAAGCGCACTACACCCGAAATCCTCAACAGACTGAGGAACTGGCTATCCTCTAACCGGAATCCTCGACAGAAAAAGGAAATAGCTATCTGTCTTCTAAATGTCGGAACAACTAAGAATTGTTGTTATTTATTTAATTTATTGGAAAGTCAACAGCTATTTTATCTGCGATAGATTACAGTAATAATAACAGAAAGCTAAATACAGATTTTCACGTTTAGTTATGGCGGTAGCTTTAGGCAAGACGGTGGTAGCTGGCCAGGCGGACTTAAAACAAGTCCAAAAAAAACAAACCAAGCACAAATTTGTTCGCTTCGCCGCCAATCGGCGCACAGCCTTAGTGCCCACCACGCGGACGAATACTGTATTTGTTTATAATGTCATAATTGTCATGTTTTTTGTTTTTTACTGTTTGTGTTTGTGTGAGTAAACGGCATATCTATCATCTACGGGAAAAATTATACTCACAGAATCGTTCCTCATGAGATAGAGTATCATTTCTCCAGTTTGACTCGAATTGAAAACAATTTGTTTGAACACTCCGCTTTCAGGCTCCAAAAGGCGATTGAGAGTTAGAATCGGTTTGCTGCTGTGTGGCGTGAAGATTATTACTGGAATAAATTCATAGGTTTTACATTAATTTCACACAACGCCATCTATCCCAAACCAAGCAAAGCTGTGGGAAATAGATCACGGTTAGAGTCCTTTGTAAATAAATACTTACCGTGGAATACAACACCCAAGCATAGAACAAACATGTATATTCCTATATCACCCAAATGTTTGTCCCGTGTGGGAATCGAATCCACAACCAATAAGCGCAAAAGACAGTAAATTTTACATGGAGACTGATTAGAATATAAATAAATATTAATATCACAGGACACATATTTTTACAAAGCGCCATCTAGCCCCAAACTAAGCATAGCTTGTAATATGGGAACTAGATTACGGATAAATACTTAAATACTTTTGAAAATACATACGTACTACATGATACAACAACTTTGGGTGTGATACCACAAACAAACATCTATAACATCACACAAATGTTTGTCCTGGTCGGGAATCGAACCCACAGCCTACAGCGCGAAAGGCAGAGTGACTAGCAACTAAGCTATCATAAAAATAAAATTTTATTACACGCAACAACAGAAAAATTACAGATTTTATTCTAACTACTGCTATGAGGCTTGATAGAAATTTGTTATTAGACTAGAAATATATATAGAAAAATCTCTGGTGACGGCATGGGACCTGTATAGGCCTACAATTACTCTCCCAAGTCCAGACCGCCATGGTTTTTTTTTTTTTATTATTGTTCAGATTACTGATGTTATATATTCCAATCCTCGTTTTTGAAATTTTTCTTCAAAATGTCTAGTCGCGACTTTTACCATTACCATATTACCATACCTGGATCAAGACACGTTTTCCACTTACCATCATTGGTGTCAGTGACGACCGCCATTCTGTTTGTCTTCTTGTCCGCTGCGAGTGCTACAGGCCGCATATTCACGTACCATTTGATGGTCAGCGATAAGAGACTCCACACGACCAGAGCGTTCTCTGATGTGCACACCAACTGGAATTATTACATCGTAAAGTTTGTGCAACACAAAACACACCCTAACATTATTGCTATACGTATCTCAATCTCTCTCAAATCTTTGTATTTCAAGTGATTGCACTTGGCCACATTTAAAAATGTTATAATGACAAAAAAAAAACACAACCCGTGTCAGGACTCGAACCCGCATCTTTTCCTAAAGCCGGAAACGCTATAACCAACTGAGCCACGAGGGTTCTGACTGACATTTTGGGAGTTTTAACAATTGATGCTTATGTTTATGGACTAGATGGCTCTACGTAAAATTGATGTCCTGTAATATTTATATCACCCCCGTAATTCAAAGTACACACAAAATATAAAAGATGAAAAATAAGTATATACAATTTGCCTTCATATGAATAATTACTAAACTAGCATAACGCTTACATCTAACTAGCATTCTCATATACTCTCAAAGTCAAAGTCAAAGTCAAATATATTTATTCAGTAAGATTTTTTAGGATCACTTTGAAACGTCAAATCTAACGCCTGTTCGGAATCGCGACCAGCACACAAGGAGAAAGGCAAGAACCTCGGGCTAGTTTTTTTCTTCATGATCCATTACAATAGCTTAAAATTATCTAATACTAATAACAATTTATTCACTGGAGCAAATTCATTTTTTTTAATGCCAGGCTTTCATATCTTCTAGGTAATCTGAAATTTTATAATAAGCTTTCCTGGATAGCTTTTGTTTTACAAAATTTTTGATCAGATTCTTCGCTGGATTGTGTGAGAGTTTAAATGACATCTGATAGAGGAGAGTGGAGGAAGAAGACATGTTGCGCCGACCCTATCTAGCTGATGATAATTATTGGGAAATGTATACTCACGAAATGAGAAGCGTCCTTATTCCCGAACAAAACGTGATGTCCTTTAGGCCTCAGTATCGGGTTCGCCAACACCGTCCGCAGCGTACAAAGATGCGTATCCCACAAGGTCAGCTTGCACCCAAACCACGCCGCGATCAGCGACCCGTCCATAGAGATCGCCACGCCACCCAACTCTATCCTCTCATCCGATTTCATCCCCAACTTAACTATCGACTCGTCTACTAAACCGTGCTCTTTATGTATATTGACCAGCTTCATCAAAACGTCACCTTCCTCGTCAGGGTTGACCAGGTACGGGAAGCGTTCAGCTTTGTACGGCTGAACGTCGTGTGATTTTATCTTGTTCAACAAATCGTGGGATAAATACAGGCCGGTACCCGTCGAGTAGTAGCAAGCCGTCACGCAAGTCCACGCGGTTCTCTTCTCGCTGGTAAGGGATATATCCTCCTGTTTCCATATACGGAACTTCTGATCGGAGCCGGCGGTCACGCAAAATGTGCCCTTATCGTTCAACGATATAGAGACTACATTGCAGCCGCCGTGCGAGAGATTGACGCAGGTGTTCAGTGTGAACGGGGGTCCGGGGGGTTGCGCTTTGGACCAGAACTTGAGTTTCTCTTCCGGGTAGTTGATACCGTCGTTGCGGTACTCCGATGTGACGAGCCAGCGGCCGTGCGAGTCCATGGCGGCGCAGGTCACTTCGGTGTCGAGGGGGATCAGGTTGTACCGCTCTGAAGGTAGGTCGTTCGTTTGGGTTATATCCAGCTGGAAACACGTTTTATTTGGAAAACCAAAAGCTGATATATAATGTCACCAATAAACATAATAGAAATAGATAGCCAATAACAGGTTTTCACTGATAGCAACAGCGTAGATTAAAAAAAAATGTGAACACTTAAACTAATTTACGCGTGCATTCAACCCCGATCTCAAAAACAAAATAATAAAAATGCTAATAAATATAAATGCTACAAAGACACACCAGCTATATACTAAATATAATTAAAATTAAAAATAAACTACGCACGTGTAATTCTTATCCTGTGTGTCAAACTACGAGTTTTTAGTATTTGGAACGTCAAATCTGCCGCCGGTTTGGAATCGCGACCAGCACACAAGGAGAAAGGCAATAACGGATAGTATTTTTTTTGAGATCCATTCGACTGTAAAATGATATAACTTATTCATTATTCTTCCCTATTCTGTGGAAGTCTCGAATGCTCTAGCAGTCAACATTTTAAAATTTCAGAATAGCGATTCTGAAATCGTCATAAGCAGCTTCCCAGTTCCTTCAGTTCCTTCAGTTCCTTCCATTCGATTGGGCTTCCCGCATATTTGAGAATAGCTATACTGATCAGAGCGTTCAATAACTTGTACAACAAGTTGTTGTTATATTGATCAGAGCGTTCAATAGCTCGTCCAACAAGTTTTTGTTATATTGATCAGAGCGTTCAGTAACTTGTATAACAAGTTGTTGTTATACTGATGAGCGCGTTCAATAACTTGTACAACGAGTTGTTGTTATACTGATCAGAGCGTTCAATAACTTGTACAGCGAGTTGTTGTTATACTGATGAGAGCGTTCACTAACTTATACAACGAGTTGTTGTTATACTGATCAGAGCGTTCAATAACTTGTACAGCGAGTTGCTGTTATACTGATGAGAGCGTTCAATAACTTGTACGAGTTGTTGTTATACTGATCAGAGCGTTCAATAACTTGTACAACGAGTTATTGTTATACTGATCAGAGTGTGGTCTAGTATTTCTCACACCTGTGTCTGACTGTCCAGAGGTCCCGGGTTCGATCCCCAGGGAATACAATATTGTGCTCGGTTTGGTTGGTGGTAGGACTTATATATATGTGTATATGTCCGCCAGACTAGCTACCACCATCTTACCTAATTCCGTCAAACACACCTAATTGTAACAACTCTTAAATTGTCATTTAGAGGTAAGATAGACAGTTCCTTAGTTTTTCGAGGATTCTGGTCAAGTGCACCTCCACCTTCAGCCTTATCACTTGAAAATTAGATGAGATGAAGGCCAAGTTTTTATAATTTTCCGACAGGGAGGTCCCTAAATAGCAACAAATAAAATGGCAAGTAAAACATAGTATCACACTCACATTGAACAGTACTTTGTCCGACTTGGTAGAATAGAACTGCAAGTGCCCGGTCCGGCCCGGCATCACGAGACAGCCCAGTCTGTTGCAGTAGAGCAGCGAGCCCCCCACCGCTCTCATCACGGGAGACAGGCCGCCGCACTCAAGGATTGTCGACTTCGCGTACAATTGCGTGTCTGCTATGATTATCGCTGAACAAATACATAATAGATAGTTGAATAATTATTATTCATCTTGCAAACAATTATTCGCAAACACTCCTATATAGGACTATATAGTCTATGGAACAAGACGAAGATCGGATAAGGTGTACACTGTACTTTAAACAAGATAAATAAAATGTACCCATTGACCCTGTTTAAATGTAAATCCAAATGCCTCACGTGGCTTTTGTCACTGACATATTATGAAATGGAAAATCTCTTGAAGATTGCTGAATGATCTTTCATAAAAAACACACCCACCCACAGATCACTTCCACACACACATACTTCACACTTACACCTCACACATATTCCGCTCTGGTGATAATTATAAAAAACACCTTTAACCCCTGACCACCACCTCCCCCTCCCTCCCTGCCAACCTCTTTTTCCTTCTTTTTTTTCCTAAAAAATGGAGGGCGTTGGTATCTGCGACACAGTTTCATAACTAATACAGACACCATCGTTTCACACTTTAAGTGTGTTTCTGTTACAAAATAAATATATTTGATAAAAAAAATGATTTGATAAATGCTTGTTCAGGTACAGTACAGGACATACATTTCACACAACGCCATCTAGCCCCAAATTAAGCATTGCTTGCAATATGGGAACTAGATGACGGATGGAATACTTAAATAATTGTTCTTTTTGTTTTGTAAATCCATACTTAACATACAATACGACACCCAAACACCGAACAAACAACTATATTCATCCACACAATTAATAAGTATGTAAGTAATAAGCTATTTGAACTGTTTTTAACCTGACAAATAAAAAATAAAATAAAAGGGGATTCCCATACAATAAACGTTTATACCGCTCTGCTTAGTTTGGGGCTGATTTTTACACAGCGAACACTTCACTATGCGTTGCGAAATTAGTGGCATATTTTGTCCAGCCTTTGTGTGTAGATCATTAGAACAAAGTATTTCGCACCATCCGCTCTTACTAAAACTCCACCAAAACGTATCGGAGCAGCCGTTTTCATTCAATTACTTGTTGAATGTCAAGGTCGTAACGACTAGTAGCTTATTTTGCATTTTAATCCCTAGTTCCTTAAAATAGAGTTGCTATTTGTTTGAAAAGCAGTAATTGGATCATCGCACGATCATTTTCAACGCGCCCGACGAAATCGCATCGTTTACTCGTACGATCAATTTAGCTAGCCAATTTATACGACGCCTTTGGGAGATAAGGTATTTATTACATATTAATTAATATTTAATATATATGTTATTACAAATTTTGTATTTCAATTAAAGTTAGCATATGTCAAAACTTAATGACTCAAAAATACACAATCCGCGAAGGGACTCGAACCCGCATATTTTCCTCAAACCGGAAACGCTCTAACCAATTGAGCGACGAGGACGAAGCTGACGCAGATTCCGAATGTTTGTGTCATATCCAAACTCAGCTTAAGCGCTGATTAACGCCATCTATCAGAGATTCACTAAACTATATGAACTGCACAAGTGTTTAAATTACATTCAAAATCACTACCGAGAAATGGCGTTTTTTTGCTTTTTTATCTTGTTTTTGTATTTCAGATCGCGGTTTGTGAATTTTTGTGTCATTATAACATGTTTTTATATGAAAAATCTAAGTAATACTCACAATTGTTACTCAAAGTGACAGCGACATTAGTGTTACTGGCCGCAATAAACCGCACCATCCCGGGGAGACGTGGCATGAAGCTCTTTTCATTCGCTCTGTGCGCTACATTGCCGAGCGTCCATTTCAATAGAACCTTTTCTAAGCCACCGGTGTACAAATAGTTGCCTGCGAATACACAAATTGTTTGAGATCGGACCTACCTAGCTAGCCTGGCTGATTCTTGGTAGCTGGGGTTTGGTGTTATGTTTATGGAGTTGAAATGCGAGTTATAAATATAGACTATTTTTTATTGCTTTTACAAAATCTTGGTAAATAGGTACAGTAAGTAATTGCTATGGTTACAAAGGGCGTCGTCTGCGAATGGGCTTTTTTTTATGAAAGGACAATACGCTGGCCTGGTTCTGAACCAGGAGGGCGACAGATTTGCGCGGACCTGGCTGGCGCTGAAGGCGTGAGCCCAAGAATTGATTTTTGAGGCAACAAGCGCAAGGGCACCACTTAGGTACGGACCTCGGCTTGGGCTGTTGCCATTTGATGGGGGGAGGATAGGAATGGCCGAAGGCGATACCGAGGGTAACGCTTTGAGGCGGAAAGGTTCATTGACTCCGTCGGCGGAGTCGGTGTATCTGTATAGTGTTTTCTCTGTGTGACGGACGGCGGGTACCCTCGGACTCTTCAATTACAAGGTGTTTACGCACACTTAGAAAACAAATAAACACAAATAAAGATGGCGCGTGGAATGTTAACAAACAATCCATTCAGTGGTGGCGTGACCAGCAACAGTACTAACGTGACGAGAGATTTTATTTCGGATCAACCGATTTACGCTGCTCCTTAGAAAGTTTGACTGCAAAAATCCGATATTAAACGTAAGTATTTTGATTCAATACATTTGTGTTCCCATTGACAATTTATGAGGCATTAAGATTTTAAAAGTCATTTTTAAATCAAATTCATACTTTTGATGTGATTTGTAAAAACATAGATTTTGGGAGGTCGGGTACCCTCGGACAAAATTTTGGCGGGTACCCCAGACATTTTTCTGATGTAAGTCTTTACAATTTTTAGGGGGTCCTTAGTTACTTAGAGTGGTTTTTTATTGATGTAACTACATATTTTATTACAGGTTGATCCCTCAGAGATTTTTCAATGTTTGTTACGTAATTTTTAGGGGAGCCTTAGTTATTTTATAGGTTTTTAATTTTTTTATTTATGTACATATTTTATCGCAGGTTGAAACCCTCGGACATTTTTCAATGTATGTGACGTAATTTTTAGGGGAGTTTTAGTTACTTTAAAAGAGGTTTTTAATTGATGTACCTACATATTTATTGCAGGTAGACCATAAAATGCCCAAATTCAAGGAAAGAACCACTGGTAGAGGAAACTGGACAGAGCTTGAGATGACAATTCCATGCAACTTCATAGTCATGTCAAAGAACTGGACAACCGTTTGATGCCTCTTGCCAGAGTTTAATTTTTAAAACTAGCCTTCGATCTAGCTAAAAGGAAATATTCAAAGCCTTGTTCAGAGAACACGAAAGTCAGAAACAGAATGTATAATTTGTGGCGAGATTTTAAGCTATTGTAATAGATTATAACAAAAACTAGCCTGAGGTTCTTGCCTTTCATCTTGTGTGCTGGTCGCAATTCCGAACAGGCGAAAGCTATGACGTTGCAAATCCTAAAAAAATCTTAATTAATAAATAAATTTGACTTTGTCTCAAGATTGTACAAAAACATTGAAGTCACATGGCGGAAAATGAATGAGAGATGACAATTATTTTTATTTTACCCCAGAAATCCCTCGTCCTTTCTCCTCTAAATCCCTTTTATACCTTATGTGTTACTAATTACTAAATGTATTACTAGAGACGATATAAAATTGTACATATTATATTTTTATAAGTTCCTACTATATAATAATTAAGTTACTTATATGAATATTTATAATTGTGTGAAATATTTTTGTTACTACTTGTGTTGTCCCTTTTTTTTCAGGTGCAAATCAATTTGATACACATAAATTATTACATACTCTATGTATGATTCTCCCTCTGGACCGTACATCTACCTGTTCACAGACACCCAGCAGCTTTTCGGTTTTATGTCAGTTATTCACACAGGTGAATAACATTGGCAACCTCTCATACTCAAAAGGACCGCTGAAAAGCCATAAAAAGAAGAAGAAGATGACAATAAAATAAAACATACATACCCTCCAAAGAGTATGCGATAGCTAACGTTGGCAGAAAATGCCAATGCAACACCTCTCTCGCGATCTTGTTATGCTTGTTGAAGAAGTCGCCTCGCATCACTGTGACACGGCCGAGGGCGTCTGTGAATGCTATGGAACCGTTGTTGTTAGCCGCCACCGCCATTATACGCATGTTGTTGTGGTTTACATGTCTGGAATATATCGTAGGACAAGTTAATTATATGAAAAGTACAAGCAGTTCAGCAGTACTTTAACCACTGTGGTGTAGTGATTCGCCCACTGGTGTCAGATCAAGAGGTCCCGGGTTCGATTTCCAGGGGAGTACGATATTGTGCTTGGTTAGTTGGTGGTAGGACTTTGTACGTTTTTTTTTAAGTTTTCTGCTTGTTGTGTACCTCATGAGTTGGTGCTTGAAATAAATGTACCTATTTGAATTATTCATATTATTATATGCAAGATTACTTACTGTTCAAAAACAAATTGCTTTTTCAAATCCTGAACAAACAGCATTTTTGTTCCATTCACAAGTGCAGCAAATTTGTTATTGTTGTAAGTGCCGATAGACACTTTTACCATGTCGTAAAACTTGGCTTTAATGCCAGAATATTCCAAAATGACTTCTCCAGTTCGCAATGAGAATGACGCTAGGCATACATTTTGTAGTGAAGGATATCGGACAGTTATCAGACATTCTGTTGAATTTAGAATGTTAAACGACAGGACCTTTATTCCATCTGCTTCACCAAGGTTCTGAAAAATATGAAATGAGACAAAATTAAAATCACTTGTGTGATTGAGATAATTCACTGGCAGTAGGTAAGAGCTAGGCAATCTAGCTTGCACAAGAATTAATTATGTCTCTTGTATTAGCTTATCTTAATTATATTAGTAACAGTGATCTTATAGTAGATATAGAGGAGTCTTATAGGTAATTGGAGAAATTGGAGATTACATTCTCCTATTACCTATAAGACAGGTTAGGCATTCCCTAACATAGACTCCCTAAATACAGTGATATTGCTATTTTTTTCATGTTTGTACTCATACAAGAATTCTTAAAGGGTTTTCTCTAAGTGTAAATTGTCTGTACTAATATACAGATCATATCACATCAACAGCCCACTAGTTTCCACTGCTGGAGGGTTTTAGAGGGGGCATAATAACCATGCTTGGTAGGCGGGTTGGTGATCGCAGTAATGGTGTGGATAATACACAGAAGAAATGTTCTGGTGAGATCCCTCAGTCGGCAATTACAACATCCATGGGCTGAGTTGGATGGGTAGATTATTATGTCCATCTTATTTACCGAATAGGATGAATGATATTCATTGTACTTTATAAAATATTTACATTACATTTATTACTTTGTATTCCATACCAATTTAATTTCTCTGAGCACAGCTCCATTTTCCCAAGTCCACACAGTAACACAGCCATCATCAGAACAGCCATAGAGATTGTAGTTCTCAGTTGCTGGAAACTCTATTGCTACAAGTTCTCCTGGATAGCTCTCAGTCTCTAGTGTCCTAGCACAGTCTCCAGTTTGTTTATTGTAAAATCTTACTGTATTCTCAACAATCACAGCCAATAGCCTGAAATCATTGAGCAAAATTAATATTTCATGTTTTTAATATACTTCTTTGAACTTTGGCTCCCATTTAAAGAAATTTGCTGCTGTGAAGCTGTGCTTGCTAAGGTTCAGAGATATTTTACCCGAAGACAGATTTTAAATTTGTACAAAATTCCGGTCTGATCTTATATGGAGTACTTCATATTGGCAGAACTGTGGACACAGTCTATAGGTTACCAGATTGTCAGTGTTCTATAAATTTCACAATGGCAATTGTGTGCACAATATTTTTGACCTAATCCCTCTTGTAATTCCTTTAGGTGATGGTCAAATGCTTAAAATCAATAAAAAATACTCGATGGATAGGTATTGGTTCAAAGGTTCTATTGTATAATATTACAAGATATTTTACTAATTTTACCGCATTGTTTATCTGGACTACTTACTCTCCATCAGGCGTAAATACAGGACACCGTTCAATAATACTTTTGCCACCTTTCCTACGGAAGCAATACTTTATTTGATCAATATTAATATTACTCTGCGTTTTAATAACCATTTTTGTTTTAAAACTTCACGACTTTTCTATAAAAAAACCATTTCTTAAAAATAATACCAAATCAAAACAAATCCATACGATATAACCTCAAAATAACAATCATTTGAGTCGTCTGCATCTGCAGCTTCTTCTTCCAAGCTGTGGGTAAGGACATTTAACTGGCGCTATTTACCCTAGCTTCAATTCGCGAAGCAAAATTTAAGGCGCTTTATGCAGCTAAAATCGCGGCAGAAACGATTATGAGAGTTGACAACGATCGAACGAGATAGTAAGGTTTTATTTACGGATCGTAAATAAAACCTTTTGATAATTCTTATTCTGAGATCGCGTTGCTGGTATGTAGGTAGGTAATGTGACCATATAATGGTATCTTTACTGGCACAGAACAAATAACTTATTTACATTCGTCCTAATATTTATTCTGAGTCTAGGTGTCTAGTCTACTGATTGAAAGGCGGGCGCGTGGTGCGCCTGTGATTAAAATTAAATTTGAATTAGTATCAAAAAACTAGCTTACCTTTAATATTGATCAACATGTAAACTATCATTTGAAATAAATAGTAAAATAAGTCAATATTCACTGTAGGTATCACAATATTTCTCTTGTAAATTTTGGTACCATTTTCAATAAATATTTTTATGAGTTTTTGCCGAACTAGAAACGATTTTTACCGTCAAATGTACTGAACGGATAGGTTTCATAACATGTGTACACTTTTGAGATGGGAAACGCCATTTTGGATATGACACATACCCGGTAGTAAAAATCGTTTCTAGTTCTCATGAAGCTAATTTTAAGCCAATAGAGATCGGCTTCGTCGTCGGCGGTAGCGTCCGTGGGCTTCCCTCTACGAGTAATAGCCTAAAAGTTTGGTAGGTTCAGTACTGTCCTTGTATTTTGGGTCGGAGAGTAACCTTGTTCGAGCTCTGAAGTCCCTTTACAGAGTCTTTAGGGCTTGCGTGATGATAAAATGAATAATTCACTGAATGGTTTCACCTCGCAAAATATGTTCGGCAGGTATTTATACATAACGTGGCTGTTTATCAGTTGTTTGCAAGACTTGAAAAAAAATGACTGTGGATTAAGAACCAATGAGCTTGTCACCAAACACCTTCTCATAGCCGAAGGCTATACATTGTGTCGTCCGTAGACGAGTTGCGGAAGATGATAATTACAATGCATGATAATTAACGAAGAGATATTGTGGGTGACAGGGTGAACGTGGAGCTTCACACGCCCCTATGAGTAGTCGGTTAGTCTCGAATAAGACTCGACTGGCCGTAAACGGTGGACTGTCAGTGGCAACTTTAATCTATCATAATTTGGGGATATTATATATTTAGCATGCACTAATTTTATTGAAGAGCCATGTCAGCCAGTGTCAACACTTTCAGCTGTCAACGTAACGCCAAATCAAATTTAATCAATCAACGTCAAATGAACTCGTGTCGTATTTATTTTGCAATTTCCCGAAATTTTGAATCTAATAATACTACCCGAACGCGGTTTTATTTGAGTATTTGTCAATATTCACTCGATAATTTACCGAATTCGCATAGAGAGATACAAAAATGTCTAGCGAACTCGTAGAAGCGCAAGTACAAGTGCGATTTGTCACTAAACAAGAACAGTAAGTACAACATATATCAGCAGCGTGGTACTCTACACGATTTTTTAAGTATCTACTAATTTATGAATATTCCTGTTATTTCTTTTAGGTATGCCGTTCCTGACAGTCCGTACGCTATCCATAGCAATGTTCAGTCCACTGAGTTGAATACCTTGGTGAATGCGCTTCTAAAAGAAACACTGCCTGCATTCGAAAAGGCGGTCGAGTTTGACTTCTTAGTTTGTGGGGAATTGCTATGCACACTGCTGTCAGAGCATTTGCAAGAGAAGGGAGTATCAACAGAAGAGACTTTGGAGATTGAATACCTCGAGAGGTTCCCAGCACCGGCTCCTCAGGATTGTTTGATGCACGATGATTGGGTGTCTACTGTACATACTTATGGAAACTGGTTAGCTATATAGCCAAAGAACTTCATATGTAGGAATGCCATTTAGTCTAATCTGACCACCACTTTTTTGGATTTTTTCAAATATACAGCTTGCTTATCTACTAAATATTTTGCTCTAGGTTTAATAACCTTGAATCTAAAATAGAAGGAAAGGGATTAGTGATTTTAAAAACTCAATAAATACACTTGTTAGGCATTTGTTTAATTGATTTGGTAATTATATATCCAAGAACTCATTTTAATAACTTTAAATCAGAAAAATATTCAGTAAACCAGCTAGGTATGTTTGTTAAAATCTCAACATATTTTGCCACCATAGTAATAACAAAATTCTCTTCTTTCTTCTTTCTTTTTTTTTCTTCTTTGGCAATGAAATACTATTTATTCAGATCATCAAATCAAGAACCGTTCTGCTCAGTTACCCTGGCTGGTTGTTTGTCTTACCTGCTCTCACAATAATAATTCTGATAATGTGTATTTGTTCATTTATAACTCACATAGATAATTAGATATTCATTAATCAGATATAATCATGGACATAATTAGAGGAACACAACAAAAAAGAGTTGATACCTATAAACCTTATAGCTTTGCACAATGTTATTTCTACATCATGGTGGACAGAAATGGGCTGTTGATGTGGGATGTGTGCAGTCAAACCCCTTGCATGACATCCTAAAAGTAATTCTTGGATCTAATCAACACCCTGGGCTTGGTAGCCCTAGTGAGTGGAAAAAAAACCTTCAAATAATTAGGATTAATGAGTATATACCTAAGTGCTATCTCTGCAAATTAAAAAGAATTACTTGATCAACCAACCACTCAATAAATATGCCCGAAATATTGTTGTTCTTCCCACCCCAATATCACAAAAACTACCGGAGCAATCAAAGATCCCCAGTGAAAATCTGTCTGTGTCTATGTTATCTCATAGTTAAAAAATAATTAAATTTGGATAACCCGTTCAAGAGTTATGGCATCACTAACATTGTTAAAAACATACAGAGGCAGATTTCGCAACATATTTCATCTCTTTTGCTTCGCTCTATCAATAATGTTTGGTTGTATTCCCAGGATCCTCTCGGGCAGCTATGACAACAGCATTCACATCTGGAGTACTAAGGGCCAGCACAAACTGGCTATCCCTGGCCATACATCACCTGTAAAAGCTGTGTCTTGGGTCTCTTTTAACGGAGAACAAGCTGTATTTGCCAGGTAGTATTATTTAAGAGCTTATTGAACATTCTCTAACCAAGTTGAAGACATTTTTGAGAAAGGCCATGTCAGAACCCTATAAGGAGTTGTCATCATATACATATATATTATACCATCTACTGAAAGTATGTTGGTACTATTATTATTATTATATTCAAGGAAGTCATTACATAGGGAAGCTAAATTGACCAAAACTTATATGTAAATTGTCAAAAAAAGTTGTTACTTAGTGGCTTCTTTTATTGTATGATCCATGGTAAGGCCAACATTGAAAGCACACTTTATCTGGAATCCTGAACAGGTTGAGATACTGGTTTTTAAATGCTGGAACACAGTAATTATGATTTTGCCTTGGATGTTTAGGCTGAGATGATGATACAATGTTACAGTGGCTCACAAGACCAGTCGGCAATGCTGTGGGTGTGGAATGTGGCAAACAACTCTGTGGACTGTGTTGTGACCTGCCGGGGCCATGACAAGGGTGTGGAGTGTTTGGCTGTATCAGCTGATGCTAACAGATTCGCCACCGGCAGCTGGGACACGAGTATCAGCCTGTGGAGTGCAAGTTAGTTTTTAGCTGTTGTAGAAGTAACCATAATGACCAGGAAACAAATCCCTTTTACCACATTTGCTTCCTGACTTTCTTAAGACGTTGTAGGAGACTTAAAGCTATATCTTTCTAAATATAATAAAAGTTCTAAACCTGCAATTCCTATTTGTTGAAGGATTGCACTAAAAGGTTACTGAGATATATCATAGTCATATATCATGGTCATAGGTTAGTAATAAATCTTTTACTTTCAGGCCTCTCAAATGAGGATAGTGCTCCAGCTAAAAAGAGAAGCAAACCTGATCATGGAAACTCAAGGGTGAGTTGGTACATCATTTTGATATGAAAAAGCAACATCATTCATTTCAATAGATAGCCTTATTAGTTACAGGACATTAAACTAGTTGGCGAACTAGCATTTTATTAAGTTAACCTCCTCCTTCTTTTGAAAGTCGGTTAAAAAGAGCCTACCTGAGTGTTTTCAATATTCTCAATTTTTGGCATACAAGTTCACTTTAGCCCCATTTTCAGCTGCCTCAGACAAACTCTCTTTGCTCTCTAAAGACTCAAACATAATTAAGTCGAACTAAGTTTAACTCACTCAACTAGAGGAATAAGCTATTTCACTCCATCATAGGCAAAGGAACGCCGTTTTCTTTCTAAAACCACACCATCATTTTGTTTGTGACAACTTAGATATTATATTTCAGGCAGCTATAGACGCGCGTATTTATCTACTCTAGAAGATGTTGATTTATAAAATATGTCTAATGATATCATGGTAGTCTTAGTCGCTTCGATGTTGTAATCCACGGGAGGATAAACTACTTATTATTTTTCGTAGTATAAACTCATATTTATCACAGATGCCGCCACAGATTATGTTCTAGTGACTTGCGAGTAACTTCCTAACTTGAAAACTGCGATCACCCGCCCGCTTGCCAAGCGAGATAGTAAGAATAAATTCCATAGCATTCTATGGGGATGTTTCAGTGGACTTGTTTCTGCCTCATGATGAATGCGAACAGTCAGAGACAAAACACCAATCTCTCACTTCAAACCTAGTACAATACTGTACTCCCCTAAAATATCTACTATTGTACTGGGCATCGAACCCGGGACCTCTGGATTTGACACCGGTGGGCGAACCACTAGACCACAGAGGTGGTTAAAATAGGTACCTGTTTCTTGTTACAAATTAGTTATCAACCAATTTCGTTTCTGAAGGATCCTTTGACGACACTGAAGGGTCACAGGGAGGCAGTCTCAGGAATCCAATGGATGGACTTCAACACAGTGATTTCTAGTGGCTGGGACCACTTGCTGAAGATTTGGGACTGCGAACTTGGCGGTATCAAGCAAGAGATCGCAGGTACATTGCTACGCCCAATTAAGGCCAGTTCAGCTATAATCTGATTATGATATATACTCTGTGATCATTAATCGAGAAATATCTTTAATATTATTTACTCTATGACAAATCCGATAAAAACAAATCAATTTAATGTTACGGTATCTGCAATATTAAACTTCATGTTCCAGGAAATAAGGCTTTTTTTGACTTGAACTGGTCGCCGCTAAACAACAGCGTCCTTACTGCTTCAGCAGATCGACACATCCGGTTATATGATCCTAGATCTACAGGTAAGCTAAAGTGATTGTTCTTCGTCTGTTGTCATTCTCTTCATATTATAAAACGCAATTTTGTCTAGAGCACCTGTAAGCATAGGCCCCATAATTCTAGTCTGTGGCCTGGTAGTGCTTTCCCGTGCAACGTTCCACAGACCATACAATGTCTGCAGGCCTGTAAA
Organism: Venusia cambrica; assembly: GCA_951394065.1. Classification (NCBI taxonomy): domain Eukaryota; kingdom Metazoa; phylum Arthropoda; class Insecta; order Lepidoptera; family Geometridae; genus Venusia; species Venusia cambrica. The sequence goes on from OX596056.1 coordinate 2,783,381, forward strand.
TTGTGTCAAAAACATTGGTAATGTATTCAGCATGTTTCCTTAGTTTCAGGGCTAGATGGCGCTATATAATATTGACCATTATAGTATATTTCATTACAAGTTCGGAAAGGCTGTCATTGCAATGAGTTCCGACAAATGTCTACCCGAGCCGAGGCGCAGCCGAAGGCGAGGGTTGACAGTCGGAACAAGTTGCAATGACGGTTCCGTACGTGTACTGAACGACTATTTTTAATACAGTTGCGAAAAAATGAAGCAATTTAATAAAACAATAAAAACACAATAAACTCAACTAACTAATCATTTATTTCTTATAAAAGTTATAATTCACATATACATTGAAATTGGTACAGTTTTTTATACTAACTGGGGAAGTTTTAGGTTGCATATTTACTGTTTGAGAGAAACTGATCACCTGATGTGGTGATCAGTTTCTCTGAAAACATGTCATTTACACAGTGATTATATAGGACAAACGAAGCGTACTATAGCTGAACGCGTGAAGGAACACATAGCCGCTGTGAAAAATCGCCAGGTCAGCAAGTCAGCTATCGCGGAGCACTTAGTGGACTCAGGTCCTAATCACTGGATAGAGCTGCATAACTCGAAATTATTCAACAAACAACTAAACTCGCAAAGAAAATTTTTTGAAATTGGCGCCAACCGTAGAATATAAGAAGAGTTTTTTTTTTTTCACCTATTCTGGTAGGCAAAGGGTACTATGCCCATACAGCAAAGTCTTCAGTAGATTTTTTTTATTGATATGAAATGAAAATGAAATTTAATGAGATGAAATGAAATGAAACCTAACCTAACTCATTCAATCAAATCATTAAATCTGATATAGAAACAAATTAGTAGCTTCTTTTTAGAAATATACGTATTTGCAAGAATCATAAAAACTTCTATGATATTTTTTTAGTACAAACTTCATGGTTGGTTTTCTTTTTAATAGACATTATTTTGACAGTTGGGAAAGAGAACGCACGCGTTCGGGAAAGGTAAAAAAAAGCACGCGTATGTAATAGCCCACATCCCGAACGCTATACGTCCCTGCAATACGACACTTTTTGAGCAACTGTATTAAAAAAATATTAACATAAGACAACTGAGCGAAGATAGAATGATAACATTTTGTTGTATCAACAACCATAGTAGTATAGTAAGCACCCAAGTGTACCACACTTGGGTGCGGGCTTATCACTAAAACCTTTTCCAGGCTATGGGATCCTCTTAGACGGATATAATTATAAGAAATTGAACAAGCGTTTTTGTTTTTACAGAGAGTATTGTGAAGACAACATTCACTTCTCACACTGGTTGGGTGCAGTCTGTGCGTTGGTCTACCACTCGGGATACCTTGTTCCTTTCCGCCAGCTACGATGGACAAGTCAAACTGTGGGAGACTAGGAGGTATGTGAAATGATAATAGTATCGCGATCATAGTAGTTCCAATAACCAGTGTCCTTTTTCACTGCTTGGACTTTCGTGGTCTCGAGATAGGGAGTGTGGTTCCTAATCCGTTCGAGTCCCGGTTGTCACATTTCTGTGATGTTGGTTTCTTGTTCGTTTGTGGCAATCTAGCATTACCACAAACCAGTGGACAATACTTTTTTTTTTATTGTACGACGGGAAAGCGCTTGGAATTCATCTCACCTGGTAACAGGTCGAGGTAAGGCCGGTGGAAGCGCACTTCACCCGGAATCCTCATCTAACTGAGGAATTAGCTATCTTACCTAAAGGAAGTATTATAAGGAAGTATTCTATCCGTAATCTAGTTCCCATATTACAAGCTATGCTTAGTTTGGGGCTAAATGGCGCTGTGTAAAATTAATGTCCTGTAATATTTATTTATTTATTTATTACCTCTTGAAGCCGTAACACATTTTTTTAAGAATTGTTATTATGGCGACAGAATTAGGTAAGATGGTGGTAGCTAGCCAGGCGGACTTAAACAAAATCCTACCAAACCAAGCGCAATATTGCTCCCCCTGGGGATCGAACCCGGGACCACTGGACTACCATGGGCTACTGTAATGTAATAAAAAAAAAAGTAACAGACTCACGACCATTCCTTTCGTTCCTTCCTTCCTTCGCTTTCCAAGGATTCAACTATGATCTCAGAGCGTTGATCTTTAGGAGGATCGCTTACTAGGGGGTAGTCAGAGAGGCGTTTAGAGAGCCCGTTCGGTGGCACTCGAGTACTCGCTTACTTGGTGAGCTGTCTGAACGCATTATTATTAAAATTCTATGCCGTTTAGTTTCAAACTTACCGCTAGGGGCGCTGAACACACACAGTTTCAGAGAGAGTTGGTTCGAAAAAACTACATTGACTACTAAACACAGCCATTTTGAACAATCCTGATAGCTCAGTTGGTAGTAGCTCTGCCTTCTGCGCTGTAGGTTGTGGGATCGATTCCCACCCAGGGCAAACATTAGAGTGATTAATATTGATGTTTGTTCTGTGTTTGGGTGTTGTATTGTGTGATAAGTATGTATTTACAACCAAAGTATCAAGAACCCGGGACCTCTGGATCTGAAATCGGTGGTCACAATAGAGTTTTCTAGTCTAGATTAAATCTATTGTTATTTATTTTTAATTGTAGCCCACGCACTCCACTGTACGACCTGAGCGGGCACGAAGACAAGGTCTTGTGCTGTGATTGGTCGAACCCTTCGCTTTTAGTCAGCGGCTCCAGCGACAACACCCTCAGGATATTTAAGGCGAAACACGCGGTCGGGGACGCGTGAAGGTTACCCCTTATCTTTGACTAGTTTTAAAGTAGTAATAGTACATTTTGTAATAAATGCAAGAGTTTCTCGAAACTATAATCTGTTTATGTTTTTTTTTATCGCACGACGGGATGATTCCTTTGTACATAGTTAATTTGTACTTTTTATTGAATAAATGAAGTATATATATATATATATATATATATATATATATATATATAGTTATCTCAAAATAATACAACATTGAGTTTCAAAACGATGTGTACAATAATATTTTTTATTATTGTACACATCGTCACATATATATATAATATATATTTACATTACTAGCACAGGTACTTACACGATTCTCGTTTCACACTTTAAACACTTAACTTGGTTGCACTAAAGACAAATAAGATTAAGACTGAACCGTAAAATTTGTATAATTTTCCCACAGTATATTAAAATATCGGTGTTTGAGTTCCGATTTTATTCTTGAGCATAGTTTCAGTCTGTGGAGCTACGAAATGCTACGGCGTAGCCGTAGTGGGTCTGACATGCTACGCCGTAGCATGAGCTATGCAGCCAAATTAAAAGAACAGTCTTTCTTTGTTATTCTGATTTGCGCGTGACGGGCTGATAGTAAGAGTAGGCTAAGGGTTGTACAAAATAACGAACAAATTTTGGTTTCGCTTGTTTTATTTCAATCATCGCTCTTACAAAATATGTTCAATGCAAAGGAACATGACTCGTCACAATAAAACATGCTTCTTAGTACCATTTTGATTTATTCATATATTATTTTAGATTCCATTTAGCATAACTATTAATAATGCGGGTCACATAAAATGCTCATAGCACATTATAGAAACTTGCAAACACTTAGTAACAAAATAGATTAGATAACTACTATCTAGTGTTCTCTGCGAGAGATGCTGCACGATTACCATAGTTATGCCAAACACACCGACCGTAACACAACGAAGCAACATGTTCCTTAAAAATAGTCTTTCTTATCAACAATTTCATTTAATTTTTTTTTACATTTTATGAAGTTTTATTTTTTGCATTTTCGTATTTCTAGGCTACCTAACTAAATAGAACTATTCTATTGTAATGTCTAGACTAGTCTCTGTGTAGAACACCACGCTAAATCGTACGCGACCTAGACGAGCGCGTTCTCACGCGCCCTTTTCTCATTGAATTTACCTTACTTAGTCAACTACATAACAAAAGAGGTGAAAGCAAAATAGTCCAACTGAAACTTACGTTTAACAATGTGTTCACTAATTTCGCTTACAATAAGATGTCGGCGGGCGAGGCGGCCGCGCCGCGGTCACTTCAGTCCATTCAAATTAAATTATTTAATAAACTAACAAAGGAAACTACGCTAGAGTCGCCGCCCGCGCCCTCCCCCCGCCCCCCATTGGAAATATATTAATCTAGGGCTCTATTCTATCTAACTTAGCGTCGAAACATTTTTTTTTCACTATTCTACCCTATCTATTACTTTAAGCCTAAACTAACACCTATCAATTTTTATACTTCGATCCCCAAAGCTAACCTTTCACTTTAAAAACTTGTCGAACATTCTCTTAGAACTACGTTATATCTAAAACATTTACTTAACTTCACCTAATTCATCGACATGTAACAGTATTGGTTTTGGATTGGTATTCCAATGTTTGTGCTCTCACTGCGGTCTCAGGTCAGCGGATAGCTCGGCCCGCAGTCTCGGCGTCGACTGAGCAACTAGGAACATCCACTTCCAATATACATCGCGTGTGAAATGCAACGATCAGACACCCACAATATTTCGTAATCAGTTGTCGATACGAAATTGTTTAAACATAGTTTTTACATTACCACTACGTTTATGAATTACGGTAAGTTCTCTATTACCTGTAAAAATATTGATTTTAAGCGCATGCGATTGCTATATTGTATTCATTCCTTTGTTCATTACTTTATGAAGCTGAAGGCACTACCATGAAACAAATTTTATTGCTTATTCGGAAACGAAGCTTTAGAAAAATAATTTGGTGCTAAAAATACATCTGCTCTTGACGGGTATTCTATACGAGGACCTTGCCACTCTACAAATCTTTCAACTAATTGGTATTTGGGTCCTTTACAATTTAAAAATACTTATTATACACGGGGTCTACGATTTACATTGTGGAATGAAATTAAAGGGGGGGAAATGGGACGAAATTGGACATAAAAGTCCTTAAACATACACGATGCACTCTTATACAAAATGTATATATATCGACGTCAATTTTAAATGCAAATTTTAGCGGAAACACCTATCGGAAGACAGCATTTACAGGAAGCCGCAGTGTACGTGGAACACTAACATCACTTAACTAAGTACCCACGCCCACTCGGTACTACATTGCACTTCATGGTTTTTTTATTCAAGAAGTAAAAGGCGGCTCTCAAGTCAGTTCAACAAATTTGGCTTGATCAGTTACACGAGCTCAATACTGATCTGCGGAGTGATGCGGATCGTATGTTACGAAGTTTTACACTAAAATCTCACACTTGTCCTCATCTTGACGCGTTTACTTGTTCGTGTTGTAGCTCAAGTCGGGCAGTCAGCTAAAGTCAGTTTATACACTGTTTCAGACGAGATAAATATCACAATGCGTTTGTAAAGTAACAGAAATAATGGAGTTTTTAATTGCTATAGATGTCGAAGGAAAATTTATCTCGCCTTTGGGACGCACTATGGGTCTACAATAATCTATATTGTCCATTAAGTACTTATTATCGTGCTTCTAATATGTTCAACACAAGAATCTATGTACTCCAAAAAGTTATTTACGGAATAGTACATGTTTTAGGCGAACAAATAAAACAAATACGGATCTACGTATTTTGTCGAAAATCTACGATTTATTCAAAACCCGTTGTTTTCTCTAGTCTCAGTTCCTGTATCTTTAAGTCGGTTCACAGGTTTTGAACAAAGGCTCACCGCTTAATCGTCCGTTAAAATACAGTTAATATATCAAACATTTAACTAGTCTTCAGTCCCTGGTTGTATAAATATTTTCCTACTTCTTACTCGACTTTAATGATTTGTATACTTTGGTTCTGATGAAATTCTTGACGTGCCAAAATATAATTAAACAGTTGCGATATAGTCGTACCCATCAACAATGTATATACATGTATACATATCCATGTATAATTAATATATATTCAATATAAAAATATCAAATTTCATATAAAGTCATAAAGTGTACCCAAAACCTACGTGGTGGTACAAAAAGTGCTGTTCGCGCCAATACGGGCGTTCACACTTGGGATTTCGAATCCTTACAATTTTATACTGTGGAAATCAATCGTTGAATTTAGTTGGGAGTTTACTAGTGGAATGTGCCGACCGCCTTCGAGATAACATATACAGTGTATCAGTACACGATTCTCAAAAAGGATCACTTCAATACATAATCACGTCTGTCAAACATGAGTTCTCAACATACAAAAGTTGTATAGACATGTAAAATGTATAAATAGAATTTGCGTACGAATTTGACCGTACGACTGCTTATTGCTAAGTTGCTGTGTTATTAGCAATGTTGCTATACAGGCGCAGACGCTACGTTTGGAAGTTAACGCGCCAGGAGTCCTACAACGAAACACGACATTTTCCATGACGGTTTCGGATCTGACGACGTTCGATTTTCGAAGTAGGTTTCCAGGACACGTCTTTTATTGCCTTCTCACCGAGAACAAACATTTACTTATAAACGCAAAATGGAAGATAACAGTAGGTATACAATTCAGTCTGTATTCGGGTTTGGCATCGACTTTATTGTTATTGAGGTGTATCGAACGCATATTTAAACCTATTTGTGATATTGTTAATTATGCACGATTTAATGTTGGTAACATTTAAGAGACACGAACGATAAAAATACTAAGCCTTAAAGTTATTGATCGGAATACAAACTGTGATTCTTGGAAGACAGCTCCAGTACGAAATGTAACGCGACATAATACTGTGATTTAAGATTTTTGGAACCAAATAGAAAGCACCACGCAATTTTAACACGCTTTAGAACAGTTCGCTCACCATCTGAGCTATAATGGTTGTAAAACTTCATTGAATTTGCTTCTAAGCTGCCTAATTTTATGACATAACTAAACTTTCAAAATGTATTTTTTAAATACTAATCCCCATTGAAGATTTTCAATCTTCGGCATAACTTTTAACTGGAACCCACGGTGCAGCCTGTAGTCCGCACCCCTACCGTAACACGCGTAAAACCATCTCTCCTCCCCATTCTCCAACTATCCGTTAGTAAATACTTTGTTTCTTGATTCCACTTGATATGACCATTTTATCTTATCCTTCTATCCGACTACATTCAGATATTGCTCACACATTATGCCGTTGAAAATAAAACTCCTGAAAAAATAAATAAATAAATAATTGGTATTTTAAAATCATTTGAAAATAATATTACGCATATATCTGTATTTGATTGCACGATCCATCAATTTCTTTGTGACGCCTGCCGAATAGCGAGCAAATAAAATTTCCCTAAATATGACACCAAAACAAATATAAAAATAATGCCACCTGGCAAATCAATTTAGTGTCTCGACTGAAATAAAACTACGCTAAAATAAATACCTAACTAGCTTAAATAAATCTTGTCAACATTCAAAACCTGCGCCTAAAAAATCTTAAATTTACTTTCGTAAAACAAATAATAAAATTATAATGTAAAAACACATTTAAAATTGCAGCTATATCTATACAATCAAATCCTCCGTACCGCCAGACCTCATCAAAACATCGCAGCGAGGCGCGCGGCCGCGTCGGTACAAGAAGATCTACTACGAAAAACGAAACGGACTAATCCGATGACGGATTGCACGTTTTCAATACAAATATGACATAAATTGTTTCCAATCCAACGGCGTTCGATTTTCGTAGTAGGACCTCAGACGCGTCGAATAAATAAATCGAGCTAATTAAATAAATCAGGAGAGCGCACGCGGTAGCTTTCGATGAAGTCTGCAGCGGCCGCAAATTAAAACTAAAACAAATTAACATCGTAAAAGTCACAGTTGCTTTGAATTTTTGGCTCGTGTACAGCACTTAATGTTGCAGTGGGTCGCGCCTACTTGGGCGGGTAGGGTTGGTAGGCCTCGTCGGGAGAAGCGGCGGTGGAGGCTTGTTCGCTCTCCATCGGCATCTGGATGATGGGCGGGGTGGGGCCCGTGAAGTACTGGTACGGATGCGACGCGAAGTACTGAAACACACAACCCGTATTATACTAGCGAATCAACACAGTCACTAGAACCAACCAACACATCCATTCTTTGCACCACGAACACTTCGAAAGCGAATCTCATATCGACAGTGCTTTGTTATGCCGTCCCTTTACATTTTTAATGGGCCTAGATGGGCCTAAGGACCTATAAATATGTTTGCAGTCTTTTGTGGAATTCGCTGTCGACTTGTCTCTTTAACCAGACAATTTATGCATGACGGAAACATTTATAGCTGTCATATGTAGTGTGCACAGAACGGCTACCATTGAGGAGTCATCGCACATTGGGGCACATGCAGAACACAAAATGGAATCCCATATGTCATGTAAGCATTCGACATAATGATCTGTGAAGACAAAATGGCCCGAGAAGCGATTAATCCGGTACAAGCGGGTATTTCTGTTGTAAATCCAGTGGATTTAGCGATTCTAACATTATGAATATTATGACATAAAATTCACAACCCGCGACGGGACTCAAACCAGCATATTTTCCTCAAGCCGGTAACGCTCTAACCAATTGAGGAACGACGCAGATTCCGAATCTTTGTGTCATATCAAAACTCAGCTTGAGCGCTGATCATGAGTTTGGATATGACACAAAAAATCGGTTGTGAATATTTGTGTCATTATAACGTTTGTAAATGCTGTGTCCAAGTGCGATCACTTGAAATACAAATATATCTAACATTATGGTTCAGGAACTCCATTGATTGATGTAGATGTATAATCTTGCTACTTCCCATGCTCTAGCTACTAATAGTTAGTGCGTTTGATACAATGTGCGGAGACTCGGACAACGAAGAGCGATACACAAAGCATATTGTATGTATTATGATTCATTCAATCACATTTAGTAGACGGGACATATCGGATAGCGTGGTACCGGGGGTGCATACGTATTTGAGGCGGGGCAACTGACATGGTGGCGTTTCACAAGCGTATTGCGCTCTTAGCTAAGCATGGGATTTAAGGGTACATTCACGTTATGAAGCCTATCACCGCAGGCTCTCGAGAATAGCAAACATTGTCAAAGATCTTGGACTGCTTAGCGCTTAGCATATCATTATTAATCACTGCACAAGTTAATCTAAATATTTCTTCGTATATCTTAAGTAACTACCATTATAATACATAGTTTACCTGATTTGTATAACTGGTTTGTGGCAAATAAACTATTTACTATTTGTATATTTAAAATCGTTGTGTAGCTGACTGACTGACAATCAGGGTAGCTACCATATGTAGGGGTGCACTAAGTAATAATTTAAAAAAAATCTCACAGGATGATGGGAACGGTGTCCCGAGCATGGTGGTCAAACGACTAGTTAGGTATAATCGCTGACTGTTATTCAAAATTTCCTTTGAAATCTTAAGAAGGTTATTCGATATGACATTAGGGATTCTTTGCCAATAACCCTTCAGCAAACTATGACATCGTCTGCAATACCATTGTATATCAATGAAGCTTAAGCTTGCCTTTGTATCGAACTTTAACATACCACTGGCAAATTAAGTTAAGACTTACAAAATAATTAACAATCGGAGACTATGATGATGAAACATTATTACCAGTGTAGCGATTCTCAAACACACGGAATGTTTTCGGATCGAAAACCACTTATTGCCGGATTTAACTTAGAATCTGATAGACCTCAATGATTTTAAAACCATTTCTGAAAACCATGAGTGAAAGTTTCGAATGTCATCATTTTTAGATTTAGGAATTTCGGAATAGCGTTCCCGGAATCTCTGCTATATCCTTCCAAGTATTTGAGTAATAAAAAAAACACCGGAGAGCGGTTTTTTTTCTTCATCGGAAATTTCCGAATTAAGTCTGATAAGGCTTTCCAAATATTTGAGAATAGCTATACAGGTTTTCGGGCGTATTTACAAGCAGTAATCTCCACTTGCGTACAAAATCTTTGACAGTAACTTGCTAATTTGACAGCCGTAGGTGACCGCCAATCGAAACGCCTAAGGTTAGAGAGCGCAGAGGACTAAAGCACTCACGTATAACTCATTATCCGGCCTTAAGTTGTCCCAGTTTACCTGGAAAACATAGAAATACCGTCAGTCGTGTATTTTTTTATTTGACTGGACGCTTTGTTCTGTTGCCGTGTTGTTTCAGGCCATTTTAATTGAGATATTTTTGCTAACCACCGGTCTATTGTTCGAGCTACCATTGTTCTGTCTCATTTCAGTTCGAGCGCTTATGGGGTTCGACGTGATTCTACCATTACAATCTTCGTAGCGGTTTTATTTTGATCTCCTTGCTAAGTTTACTGTATATCTTAATATCACACGCCACTTAATGCGGACCAATATGGAGAATCGAATAATTATATTTAAAAAGTATTGTTGTTATTAGGTGTAGCCTGTACCTGTATAGTGGCGAATTTAGTATTTTTGAATCCACGATGTTTTGAAACTACAATTTACCGAAAACCATATTGCGCGTCATCCTCCCAGTTATTTCCGAAGTTTAAGTTGGACTTCATAGTATCGATCAGCACATCACTATGCATACTGGAGCATGTGTATGGAATGTAATTAACACCGCGCCTGCGATCGCATCCGCCCGCCATTCCATATAAAACACGGGATGACGGCTGGGCTGTGCTGATGCATGCTGTAAGTACTGTCTTACGCTTATTTGGTTCCCGATCTGCTACAAAATTGTTTATTTCAAATCAATTTATGCGTAGAAAAACTACAAATAGAAGAGAACTCCCTTTGACAAAAATTATGATGAATCTATCACGCTTTTTATATGTATAAGGGTCTTTTTTTATTTTTTATTGTACGTCGGGGAAGCGTTTGGCCTTCATCTAGGAGGTAGTGCACTTCACCCAGAATCCTCAACAAACTGAGAAACTGGTTATTTTACCTCTTAATGCCGGAACACAACAATTTTAGAATTGTTGTTATGGTGACAAATTAAGTAAGATGGTGGTAGCTAGCCAGGCGGACCCAAACAAAGTCCTACCACCAACCAAACCAAGCACAGTATATTTTACTCCCCATGGGGATCGAACCCGGGACCTCTGGACATCCTCTGGAACCTTTTCATATTTCATATTCATTTATTCCATTCCATAAGTACATAAAAAGTTACTGGTAACATTATGGACCCTGTCGGGCACAGCAATTTGTACCTTAATTTTTACTTGCGCATAATCTGAATGTCTGGTATAAATAAAGATTTTCATTCGCTCGCAACAGCCATATTTTCAGCTCAGCTCTTATTTTCCAGTGGTCCACTGGATTGACATCCGTATCATATACTTGCAAAGTTTAAAAGCTATACGACATTAAGTACTAAGGGTAAAATGGACTTCCCAGTGTTACGAAGGCACAGCCACAGCCATAATTGTCACCGATCGAACTCTTTGTCGTTATTGGAGAATATTGTCTTGTAATAACAAAGTTCATTCCATGCGTGCTCCATCTTAGACCACATCTTAGTTGTTTTACATGTAAGCTGGTGGTCAAACGCTTGACCACCATTATTATCAGTCAGAAAAAAAGTTTATTACAATCTATTTATATTAAATGAGCTGCCTTGTAATACATAATCGGAATAATGTTAAGGACGAAGTTCTTTGTAAAGACTGAATTATGTCTGTACCATTCCCATTTCGACCGCCAAGCAGTATTGTTTCGGTTTGAAGGGTATGGTTGCCGGTGAAATAACAGGCACGCGGGGTACATAAATAACACCTTTATGCCGTATTCAAGTTAATAGGCGCAATGTAGTGCAGCGTAGATCAAACTCTTTGTGGATATGTCCTAAGCAGCCGCCTTTTTTATAGACAAGAGATGCATTTAATGTCAGGTGGGCTGGTGGGTTCAGGATAGCTTCCTTATGTAGGTGTGCACTAAGAAAATATTTTAATAAATTCTCAGAGTATGAGACTAGTTCGGTATAATCACAGACTGTTTTATTCAAATTTTCCTAAGAAATCTTAAGAAGGCCCATATTCAATATGACATGGGGATTATTTGCCAATAACACCTTCTTTCAGCAGACAATGACATCGTCTGTCATTCGTCTCCATTGTATATCAATGAAGCTTAAGCTTCTCCATATCAAGAATTCACATTTCACTGGCACTTAATTTGCTTTTTTAGGCAAGAGTTGCACTTAGTATAAGGGGGGCTGTTTGCTTGTTCCGTCTCCATGTAGAAAATAAACCTTGCCTGAAGAAGATTTAATTTCAACTCAAGTAGGTATACTTTTCTACCTTTTCAGTGTATCACCTCTCTCTCTCTCTCTCAAAGGTTTGCTGGTAGAAAACTCTAAGGGTTTTAACCGCATCTGTGGTCTAGTGGTTAAACCCACCTATTTCAGATCCAGGGGGTCCCGGGTTCGATCCCCAGGGGAGCAATATTATGCTTGGTTTGGTTGGTGGTAGGACTTTGTTTAAGTCCGCCTGGCTAGCTACCACCATCTTACCTAATTCTGTCGCCATAATAACAATTCTTAAAAAAAAAAATGTGTTCCGGCATTTAAAGGTAAGATAGCCAGTTCCTCAGTTTGTTGAGGATTTCGAATGAAGTGCGCTTCCACCGGCCTTATCTCAACTTGTTACCACAGGTGAGATGAAGGCCAAGCGCTTTCCCGTCGTAAAAAAAATAAAAAAAAATCTCGCCTCTACATATGTTTTCCTCTGACATCATATTTATGTGTGCAATAAAGTATTACAAGAAAGCACTCACGTATTGGCTGGGCACAGAGTCGATAGGCATATGATTGGGATGCGCCTGATGAGCGGCATGGTGCGTAGCGTGCGCTGGTGGGATCAGGGCAGCATACGGCGCGAGCCAGGCCGCCGCCGCCGGGTGCGGGTGGTGGTGCAGCTGAGGGTGATGGTGGAACGCCGTCATGCCGTACATGCTGGCGCCGCCGCGGTACACCCCGCAGTCCCCACCAGCCGCGTTCACACCGCTGGCGTACACGCTGCTCACAGCCATCGCCTGCAGAGTCAGGGAATATGACTGATTTTTAATGAGTATGCATTGCCACGAGCTGTGCAAGGGTACCTGTAATCAAACCCTGCGCTAACCAACCCGCTGATTACTAGGTAGGAAAGTAAAATATATTTTTCCCTTTCGAGGATTCTTCTATGGTTTAATCAGAGGCACTTCCAAACTTACGTTCGGAGAGTGCCCACGGTTTATAAGTGGCTAGCATTCTAAGTTGCTGTTGATTTATAAGTGCTAGAAAAGTAACACTCTTTTCCCCGTCGAGGATTCTTATGAGGATCACCTCCTAGGGTTTAGTTAGAGGCACGTCCAAACTTACGTTCGGAGCGTGCCCACGGTTTGCAAGTTAGCTAGTATTAAAAGATGCTTTAAAAAAATGGGAACTAAAATATATTCTCACTGTATTTTATTTCGCAGAAAATGCCCATTAACTCTTGAAGGTGTCTGAGAGAGTTCATAAGTAGTATTTTCTGAGAAAACTTGTTACATCATAGACCTTATCCTAGCCTCCAGTTTCTAGCAAGCGGTGACACATTATCTATAAAAAAAAACAAAGGTGTTCGAAATATCTTTCTACTCATAGTGTCATTATATTTATAGAGCGGTCAGGGTGTTCAAAATTATCTCAACAAACGAAGCTCTCAAAGCTATCTGTGCATAATGTATCTTCAAAAAATAAAAATAATAACAAAATTCATGCATTTCCATAGTGAATTTAATCAAAACAAAATAAAAATAACGACCCTTAGTAACAGAAATAAAATGCCTTAAATCAAATTTAAATAAAATGTCTCTTCTGTACATAGAGTAGTAAGATATTTTGAACACCTTGGGTGCTTACAACAATAATAATTATGATGATTTGAACTGCGAATGTACCTGTACCTAATGATTTTTTATGAAAAGTAGGACTGGATAAAAATATGCATCGATGATACGATATTACTGTAGCTACCAAGAATATGCTCATTCGCTATTTCATTTTACCATTTCAAATAGATTAGAGCTTTTGATATAGAACTTATTGCCATATAAAGCAAATGCAATGTCAGCGAGAAATGTATGCACCATATTCATAGCATATTTTCAGAACATAACATACCAACAAGGCATTGGCTGCCGGAAGGCGTTTATGTTAATTTTATTGCAAATGGAAACAAGAGGCTGTTGTCTTGCATTACGATGATCGCAAGCCGTGGATGCCAGGAGTGTTACAGACTTTATTAAATTACGACTGCGTTAATTATGAATATTGTAATGTTTAATGGCAGTCGTTGGGGATACCGGCAACATGGATCAAGCTGTATATCAGACTACTTAAAAGAAACCGGCCAAGTGCGTACACGCACTCCGAGGGTTCCGACAATTTTTTTTTTATTTCCCATTTAATTAATATTATTTTATTATTATAGCGGTAGTAAAAATACACACTCTGACAATTTTAACGAATAGACAGCGAAGGCCCAGTAATAGGGTATTGTTCGCTCACGTAGGGTACGGAGCCCTAAAAATCCAAGACCCAGATCTTTCAATTTCAATTTTTATCAATCTCATATTTTTATGAGCTATGAAATATTAATAAATTGCAAGTAGGTAATAGGTTAATACCTATTACCTACTTGCAATTTATTAATATTTCATAGTAGGTAAAGTTTTTTACGAAAGGGCCGTTATTATGTAATCATAATAACGGCCCTTTCGTAAAAAACTTTACCTACGCTTAGTGCTTCTGTATTTAGGAATAGCAGTCGCGAAATCTTGGCGACAAAGCCAGACAAGTTATTTTAGAAGCTTCCTTTTATGTTGTGGAAGCAATCTTACTCCAGGCTTTTCTTTTGTCTTGCATGTCGATTCCTTATCGGTAAATTGTCCGCGGGTTTTTGTTATTTGATGATAAAAATTGGAATAGACATCGAGTTAGGTATTTGTCAAGCCTCATAGCTCAGTTGGTAGTAACGTTGCCTTCCGCGCTGTAGGTTGTGGGTTCGATTCCCACCAGCACACACATTTTTGTGATGAATATAGATGTTTGTTCTGTGTTTGGGTGTTGTATTGTATGATAAGTATGTATTTACATTAAAAAAAAGTATTTAAGCATTCTATGCGTAATCTAGTTCCCATATATTGCCCATATAGCTATGCTTCGTTTTGGGCTAGATGGCGCTGTGTGAAACTAATGTCCTGTATTGCTCAAATAGACAATCTACCTTCTAGTGATCTACCCCAGGCTGTATAATACTGGCTAGCTAGGGGGGTTACGGTTGAATGATCACAACAACTGTAGGACACGCTGGCCTAGAGTAATAGAGCAACGACGTCAAGAGCTGATCTATCATTAAAAAAGTACTACACAGTTTTAAAATGGACTCAAAGCTGTATACTCTCCCTGTCAATACTTCAAACTAACTCTAGATAATAAATAAATAAATATTACAGGACATTAATTTAACACAGCGCTATGTTATATAATGTTAGTAATGTAAATCCCAATCCAACCCAACCAAGTTAGTTCTATTCTCCCAAAAGCTAGCAACTGCAAGAAGTCGGTACTTACTTGTGTCAGCGAGTCATTGTTGTCCCGCCATACTCTGCCCCCGTTATTGTCGTTCTTGTAAAGGGACTTCTTCTTGTTCCCTCCATCCGCGAATTTCACCAGCAGCGGCTCCTTGGCACCCGGGATCGGGTTGCCGTTGAACATCTGGTTGGAAAAGAACTACATTTTACTTTAAGATATTCTGTAGCTAAGCCATTCGAGGTGGTAAAACGCGTTTATGGTCGAAGTGGGACGAAGTGATTCTCGACAGATATTTGTGGGACAGGTCGTTCGAATTGCGTGAAAATGTTGCTAAAGTTTAATCTAAATGAATTGTGAATTTTAAGAAATACCTACCGGCCAAACTGATACATTTTTTTTTATTATTGAAATTTACGACATTGTAAATAAACAATTAGGATCCAAGTTTATAAACAATTTTACAATAAGCCAACAATAATAATGTTGTCCAAAGACAGGAATGTTGAGATTTTATTGCTCTAAGTATTATAAAGCTTTAAGCCTCTTGGCTTACTAGATTGCCAGTTATATTAAGTTAGCAGTGGGAACTGACGGCTTCTGCTCTAATGGTGAACGTCAATTACAGCACTTACCGAGTAACTCACGTCACTCTGTTACTGTCGCTATTAGAATCCAGGGTAAAACGGTACTTTAAACCTATTTTGCTAAAAAACTGCATTCAATTCCACGCGGAAGACACAGTACCTAAGTCAAAAAGTCAAAGTCAAATATTTTTATTCATTAAGATTTTTAGGATCATTTTGAAACGTCAAATCTACCGCCTGTTCGGAATCGCGACCAGCACACAAGGAGAAAGGCAAGAACCTCGGGCTGATTAATTTTTTTGAAAATCCATTTAACATTTAGGTACATTGTTTATAATAATTTAATAACATTACAAGTGTTACCTACATCATAAAACTAAAAACTTAATATTATCTTAAAACATTGATTACTACATAACTATCTAATGGGCAGTTTCTTGACATTGAAAAACACCATTTAACTGTCAACTGGTATAGCAACATCGGGCCACGCGTTCTTATCGTCGATATAGTCACTTATTTTGTAGTAGGCTCTTTTAATTAAATTATTCTTTATATACAATTTGAATTTACGAGCAGAGAGTTTGGTGGCGCTTTGACTTTGACCTATTCCTACAAGTCTGGGACAAAAGAGATACAAATATTATTTAGCAGTTATCACCTGAATGATCTGCTCGCATTTCTCCCTAGACTCCATTCGAGCGAATCCAACGCCTTTGCTTTGGCCGTAAGTGTCACGCAGGATCCTCGTGGACACGACTTGGCCAAACTTGGCCAGCAGTTGGTCCACATCATTCTCTTTGAAGTGCTGCGGCAGATTGGCCATGTACAAGTTCGTCGGATCCTGTTCTTGTTGCTGGAAACGCCATTAAGAAAATGTGTAGCAATCGCCCTGTCATCCAAACAATTTATCTAAAGCTCCTTCAATTCAACTGGGGTATCGATTCCATTGATCATTCAAAAGTTTGTTTGAATAAGTCTGAACATTTCACCAAATTAACTCGATGGGGACAAAAGTTTCTGTTTGAAATTCATACTCGTACCAAAGTCAAGTCAACTTCTTTCAGACAAAACAATACCTGTGATTTCCTTGAGACAGTTTGTTGAATAACTTTGAGACTCGAGAGCCAATGATCTTTGTTCTATTTACAATGGTCTTAATATAAATCGCACTTTGTATACCTTACTCTTGAACTTAATTTAGTTTAGCTTAGCTATCTTTTGCCATTAATTTGTTATGAAGCGTTAGTCGTTATCGAAATGTATCGACGTATTTCTCAGAATGTTAAAATTAGCTGAAGCCCGCAAAGATTATCTAGACACTGAAGCCAGCTCTGACGTGTCAGCAGATCGATCTAATTTGCTAAATAACATTACGTATGTAGGTGTTATCAACGACATGGGCAGTATACATCAGCATAGAGGTTATGAAGCTAGTTAATTCGCATACACTAATTTAATATTGAAAGCATAGAATACCCGAGCCCGTAGCGAATACATTACTTGAACGCTGAAGCGACAAGATAGAACCAACAGAATGAAATGTCTGAAGTATAGAATAGTAAGCGTTATTGTTTGCGTCGGATCGGCACCATTCAAGGAGTTAATACTTACAACACAATAGTGTTAGATCGGTCTGTTTGTATCAATGAACACGTACCAAATACCACTGGCGATGTTCCCCAAATGGCCTGACAATGAGTGATCGGAAAATCCGGTGACGATGTCAATTCACCGTAAGTGTGTTAAATTACGAACCGCCCTTTATGTCGATGATCTACACTGGACCTACTTGAACTAGACAGTTTCAAACATCTATTGAATCAAACAAAAATAGGCATTATCTCGCTGGAAGACGATCCACCTCGAAAGGACAGGAAGTCGCTACAAGTATGCATAAACTCTCAAATCTAGCAACTTTTACAAGATAGAGAGAACACGGCTCCAAGTTTTAATGCTCAATAAACTTTTACAGCATTTTTCAAGAGATAGGTATATAATAGGGTATAGTATACTAAAGCTATAAGTAAGGGTAGAGGGAGTTCGGGATGGGACTAATGGCAGAGGGCAAATGTTGGGACAATCTAAATAAATTACAAAAGGTACTAAAGCATCGTTATGCCTCCAGGTAGGTACCTCGTAACAGTTAGACATGAGACTCGAAATGTCTAATGTGAATTTCCGTTTTATTCGCTTAGAGCGGTAATCTTGCGTAACGCTGCGCTTTAATTTCACATTTGCCTTCCCCCTTTCATTAAATGGTTTTAATTAATCCATTACGTGTCGTATGATGGGATCCAGGGAGCATGTATGGTTCTCAGTTTGTAGACGGAAGGTAAGAGGATAGATAGAGCGGATAAGGAGCAGGCGGTTAGTCATAATAGTATTACTTGCATGCACAACGTACACGGTTCAGTCTACGCAGGAACCAGATACCCACTTTAGCCATCTGGGCCTGAACACCTTTAGCTTGTAATCCTTTTACCGCGGCTTCCGCAGAGGCGATCGTTTCGAAATCTACAAAACCATAACCTGCAAAAACAAACATTCCATTTGATAATACGCCTACCTCACGTGAAGGTAGGTTAGCTGTTACTCTGGTGATTCATGCTTGGTTACATTGAACGTCTAATTCCAAAAATAACTAGTTATAAAATTGAAAAAATCATGTGGTTAATGAGCATAAAATGTTACCTACTCGATATTGAAAGTAGCGTGTTTAATCGAACGTGACTTCGAAATATTGAACACTGTGATAGACATTATAAAAAACACTGTGCATAACTTTTAGAATATAAAAACATTTCATCATCTGTGCTTTGGTGCAAAAATGCAAATGATACTACATAAATAACAATCAGAAAATATAAAATAAATATTAAAAGACGATAATATCATAAATGTGAATCAGTTGGAATGTAGCTAATGTTCGTGCATATATTGGAAAAAGTCTCACCATAGATGGATTATTAATGAAGGAGGTATATGGTATTCTAGAAAATATTAATAATTTTTAAGTCGGTTAACTTGTAGATGCATAACTGTTCCAACTTTAGAATAAAATATATATATTACTGTTTACATACGTGAAACTATGCACAGATTTATCTCTAGAAGTTAAACATTATTCTAGGCTAGATAGTGTTAGAGGACGTACTTTGTATGAATCATTTTTACCTTTACATTTATTAGTATTCTTATCCAATATTGCTTTTGTTGAAATTATGTTGCCATACCTGAAACGAACGCAATTATTAAAATATATAGATTTTAATGGTAGTGTTTTAATCTTATTTAAGGTTTGACTGGGTTCTCATAGACAGTTGCTAACATAAAAAAAAACCGGCTGTGGAAATAACGCGAACCCACATTCCGAGGCATAAATTCATGTTTCTTGAATTCCTTTGACTTTCAATTTTATTTTATTTTAATTATTTGTTAAAGTGGCAATAGAAATACACACTAAAAATTTCAACTGTCTACCGTTTACGGTTTATGAAATACTGAGACACAGACGGACGGATTTGTTACTAATATGAGCGGAGGATATTAGTAAAAGGGTTCCGTAGGCACCCTTCGGGTACGGAACCGTAATAAAACAGCGCACTAATGTCACACATAATCTGGTAATAGGATAGTACATACATCTGGCACATTTGGACGAGGTCCTTATCGGTAGTGTTCTGGTTGAGGCCGCGGATGTAGAGATTGGTGCGGCTGAGCTGCTCGCCTCCGATACCGGTGGAAACGGACGAGGCTGGAGGCGGCGGGGCGGTGCTCAGGCTAGTGGAGCGGGTGCCGCCGGCTGACCCGGTGTTCGACGATGATGATGACGCCGTGTTGGCCGGAGACGCGGCGGTGGGGACCCGAGTCCCCGTTGTAGCACACCCGCCTCCCATCGTCGTACCCGAGTACTGCAACAAGCAACGATTTCTTTAGACTACGTTTCGAACGAGAAGGATAGACTAGAATCAAACAAACACTTTTCAACTGCCTATTAATCGCCACTGCTGGCTGACACAGTAAATATAGAAGTACGCTGTTGCCTTTCCTCTGATGAGAGCCTTTAATTGATTTGATGACATACGTGAGCTGAATTGGGGGGTCTGCCACGGCCACGGCGAAAATAATTACGAGAACCCTATCAGACAAATATGAAAATTCATTTCCAACCTTTTCCTACATTTTTTAGTTTAAATTACGAGCCTCAATTGCAAAAATACGTGGGCTGGTCTGTAACTTAGCTCTTGCTAAAAGCGATACTAAATCAAGTTACAATTTGATACTGAACAGCGCCAATAAATCTTGAACAGCAGCAATATTTCAATTCTAATTGGAACGATAGGAATGGTTTAGAAGTTGTAGATGTTCCATTTTGTTTCAAACTTCTGCTTTGGATTGCTCTTTTCGTTACTTTTAAGTTCTGAATTTTGTTCCAAATGCCTAAGTTGTGAAATGAATGAGGCATTTGTATTACGGGTCGGTTTGCGAATACTTCGTGCCTTATCTGAAATTTCTCCCCCAGCGAAATGTTGCTACCTGCCTCTACCTTTACGCTGAAATTCATTCAGCGAAATATTTTCCCACTACTGGGTAAAGGTACCACCCTCAATCAATTCTTTCCACAGGTCACGGTTAAGCTGACATCCACCATTCCTTACCAGTAGTCGATTTGTCTGGAGACAGTAGTAGTAGTAGTAGGTGTAGTAGTTAGGTAGGGTAACCATTCGGTCTTTGGGCATACATCGGCCATGTCAGTAAGGGAACATACATATAATCAACTCATACAATCATACATATATTTGTTAGGATCACTTTGAAATGCCAAATCTACCGCCTGTTCAGAATCACGACCTACTCACAAGGAGAAAGTTAAAAACCTGGCGAGTTATTCTTTTGAATCCATTAAATATTTTAATTTCAGGACATTAATATCACACATCATTCTTAACTAAGCAAAGCTTGTAATATTCGAACTAAACTACGGAAATACTTTAGCTAAAATTACTAATAACTAATCCAATTCATTCGCTAGAGCACATCATTTTTAATGCCAGGCATTCTAATCTTGTAGGCATCTGAATTGTTATAATAAGCTTTCTTGACAGCCTTTGTTTTACAACATTTTGTAATGTACGTATTGTTTGACATTGACATTTGTTTAATATTTAGTTTGTGTTCTCGATGGATTTGTTTGAAGTCCAAGAATACTAGATTCCATCTTGTCCATGGATCCATTGCCTTGAGCTTGAGCTTTTGGAACTCAGTACTTGTCTTTTTTTGGTCACTACACTACCAAGCGTGGGCGACGTAAGTAAGGACGGGTAGGATACACGTGTCGATGTGTTTGCGTTTACGTGTCAAACAAAGGTCTCCTTCATGATATTCGTTTACATCGTCTTATTTTTCCAACAAAATATACGTAATCCTTATAAGCTTGTGGGTGTTATCAATGTGTCATCCCTTCATAAAGCCTGTGATTCCGGTACAAACTCTTTATCCCTACGACCATATGTGATAATATATCCTCGACGTGAAATGACGTAGTGGCATGCTCGTAACCATGAAGGTACGTCCACGTTCATTGAAAATAACTGTGCTGGTGTTAGAATGCTATTAGTTATTTAGTCGAGTGATGACGAGGGGAGTAATGAACGCATGCCGATTCAGAGCACGCACTGGGCTCTGGTCTTATATTGAGTCGTAAGTCGTGTCTAGCTGGATTCTAATGTATGGTGCTTTTCTTACTTTGCGAAAGTCACCTCAAGAAAATACATGATAACTTTGTCAAGCCATGATTCAGTGCCATCTCAGCCCACTGATGTCGTAAACGTTGACTCAAAGATATCACCAGAAGGGCAGAAGCTTCATTCTGTAAATTATTTTACCTCATAATCTCACCATCATAATCATTGCAGATTTGGCTGGTGGTAGGCCTGGAGCTACCACCATATTACCTAATTCAGTCGTCATATCAACAATTCTAAAAAAATGGTTGTCTTTACTATATTTGACCGCCTCTGTGGTCTAGTGGTTCAACCCACCGATTTCAGATCCAGAGGTCCCGGGTTCGATGCCCATGGGGAGTACAATATGTTGTGCTTGGTTTGGTTGGTGGTAGGACTTTGTTGAAGTCCGCCTGGCTAGCTACCACCATCTTACCTAATTTTGTCGCCATAACAACAATTCTAATAACCGTCATTCAGAGGTAAGATAGTCAGTTATTCAGACCGTTGAGGATTCCAAGTGAAGTGCGCTTCCACTTTCGGCCTTATTATAGCTTGTAAACCAGGTGAGATGAAGGTGATTGTGAGAAAACCCTTCAGCTCCAGGCACTGTCTAGCAGTTGACATTGATGGGCTGTTGATTATTGCGATGATAGTTTAGTTCCTCACATCATCATTATTTCAAAGACTTATGTCTTTGAATCAACAACAGTTTGACACGATTTAGATTACCTACCCTTCGCAATTCTTATAAAATGTAAACTGGTGAAATTGAAACGAAAAAATACAGTAGTACTTAATGGTTTTAACCCTTCTTAACGTTTATTACTAAAACATTTACAAACGTTTAAGAATGTTTTGTATGTCTGACGGTGTAGCGGTCAGCGTCTGGAGACCACGCTTCTGAATCAATCAAGCCTCGTGTTTTCTCTAAAGAGCAATATTCACAATCACGCACAAACGCGATTGCGTAGTTTTTGTAATCCGTCTCGCTCTACCTCCCTATATGTATTACAACTTTACGAGTGCTATATCGGGAAAACTACCTACGTTTATGCGATAGTGAACTTTATAGTTTTGCGATAGTTTTTAATATCTATCGGCACGTAGCGGCACTTCAGGCTTCGGTACACATTGTATGTGAACAGTTAGTTCGAATTAACGAAGAGGCTCGCGGCTGACTTGAAATAGCAATTTAGTTCGATATACAACTATTAAACGAGAAACTAATGACTGGAAGATACATTGGCTGTCGTATAAATGTTCAAATTAAGTTAAATTAAAGCAGAGTTATCTACAAGGTGATTACGCTTGGTTTATGTACCTATAACCGTTATGCGATGTGATAGGCGTAGATACACGTGCTCATATATAGTATATTGTAAAATATGAACACTTATGTCCCACCCTACTGCGACTGTCTGTCTGTTGAGGCAGACAGACAGTCGCAGTAGGAAGAAAGAAAGTATAGGAAAGTAGGAAGGAAGAAAGGTTTGGAAGGCTGAGCCTTCAAGGTCAAAATGGCTATTTCGTTTAGAAAATTGACATAGTTATAGCTTGCTAAAAGCATAATAAAAAACAAACATTCATTGGTACATACGGGGTTGTTATCAATATTAGTAGCTGCACCCCCGGATGGGGTATCTAATTAAAAACTTGTCTCTTATCATACGTTTTTAATGGGAATACTTTGTTCGGTTTGAGTCCGCAATTTGTCAATCCATATTATCGAAACAGGTTATCTATTAGATACATCGTGAGCTTAAGATTTGACATAAATGGCGGCAATCGCCTTAAACATTGTGAGATTAATCGAATCTGGACCTCACTGTTTTCGTATCGCGCTCTCTCTCTCTCTATTACACTATGTTGATACGCACTTCGACTGTAATTGGAGAGTACCTAATTACTCGTAGGGTTGTAAAGTGTTGTGAATCTAATGAGGTCTACGATGGAGCGAACTTTTCCAGAAAACATTTGCTCTTCCTCGCACCGACGCAATACGGCGATCCGTTTGGCGCCTGACTTCGGCAGGAGTGTTGTGGCTAGCCAGGTGAACATTCACAGGTTCTACCACCAGTGTTGGGACCATTCAGCCGTAACCGCTAGCAAAAGTCAGCTCTTCCGTTGCCCGTTGACCATTACGAAATCACACCTACCCCAAAACCAACTTGGACTCGGAACATACTACCAACATGGACATAGGGTTGTTGTGTACGGTACCCTAAAAACCGATTAAATCGAGGAATTCGTATAGAACAGTTCCGTTGTACGTATTTCCATATGGCTCGCTATTTGCATTTAGATCATATTAATCTGGTGTGCTGAGCGTGTCGCTGACACAACAACTCATCAAGCGTGGTTTATGTTGCACTAATACATAACAAGGCTGTAGTAACTAGATGAGATTAATATAGGGGATTCATAACAAAGGATTATTAACGGCCCATCTATCCCAGACACGGGAGCAGGTGTACTGTCCACCTGCTAGACTGAACTAGACTTGACAAGACCAGATAAAAGAACAGAAAAGCCTTTTTGATTTTAGCTTCAAGTTTAATTAATATCTTTACATTAAAGGTGTCTATAAAATTATTTGTATACTGTTTTTTTTTCTATTGTAAGACGGGGAGGTGCTAGGCCTTCATCTCACCTGATTTTCAAGTTATGATAAGGCCGACGGTGGAAGCGCACTTCATCCGGATTACTCAACAAACTGAACTGGCTATCTTACCCGTGAATACCAGAACAACAACAATTTTAGAATTGTTGTTATGGCGGTGACCGGATTAGGTAAGCTGGTGGTAAACAACCAAACGAAGCACAATATTGTACTCTCCCTGGGGATCGAACCCGGAACCATTGGATCTGACACCGTTTGGCGAAACACTAGACCACAGAGACGGAAAACCTTTTTGAATAAAAACGTAACTTTCGGGATCACATTACTCCACCAGCTTAAAGTATATCCTTTAAGGACATTCAAACACCTTTGTGCATACATTTCCTTGTCAATTTTTCCCTTAGTTTACGCAAAAATCGTCTCTATTGCAATTAGATTTCCAGCATCGTCTTGAAAAACGCGAACGAACTCGTAATCCAATTGGTATCTCGTATGGCAGAGGCGGTAATTGAGGCAATTTGCGATAACTGCCGACGTAGACCACCGCGGCGACATGAGACATGCCAATATTGGCGATACATGGACTTATATCAACCTCACATAGGTTTCGGATACATGTGCGCTTAGGCCCTTAAATTATGTTAGTACATGAACGGCCACTGCTGTTTATTGCAGCTATATGTTGAACGCGAGCTTTTTTGGCAGATTCACGTGAATAGTTTCTCAATTCGCAATACGTCTAAATTTTTTGCTGCGTGTTTATTTACATCTGGCGTAATATCGATGTTTTTTACGTCAAACGACTTGTTTTCTCTATTACTTATCCAGAATCCCGACAAGGCCAGAATCCCGTTTCACCCACAAGGTGAAATGTTCGTTATTTCAACTGTTCAGTGCACGAGTCCACCGGCCACCTGTGCAATTTACTCAATTTAACTTTATTATCTCCGCATTTCGGTGGCGTAATTAAGTGACGTCCAGTGGGATACTCTGCGGGCGGATTACAGTATAAGCAGGTTGCCGAATAGAGTGCAAAAAGTGTCATAGATAATTCTTTAAACGTCTTTGGGAAATGTCGCTGCTTTGGACTCTCATAGGTTGTAGATTACTAATCTTTCTTTTTAATTGGTTTACAGATTGACTGATTAAATATCAACATAGTCTCTGCCAGGTGGTCTAGAAGGAATCTGAAAATTTCTTGAGGAACATAATGTTACGGACGTCCACTAGTTTAATAGACTTTTGCACCTTAGGTATAAGTGTAATGCAGTCTGATTTCGCCGTGTATGCGTTCTAGCTTGTGTTCGCAAGTTTTGTTACGTGTTGTGGTGGAGTTTCGGAGATTTAGGGCCACTTCAAGCGCCCGTAGGGACCGTTCCAAATAAACGCAATTTTGTAATGAAAATGCCTTGGATTGTACGCAATTTGTTAAGTTGTATTCCCGCTTTCAAAGATAATTGTAATTATTATAAAAGTACGTAGGTTTGAGTCTGTGAAGTGGCAATGTAAATAATTTACTGGTCCAAAGAACGGCTAATCTTCGGACACCCACGTCGCAAATCAGTCTACCCACGCGGCGATTGGGATGAAGAATGACATAAGTATACCTAACCTACGTTATTGTTGTGCTACCTGCTGTGTGGCAATTCGAGCTGACATATCTAGCTAGCTAGAGAACGTAGCAGTCTTCACAAAGTAATAAAAAATTACCGAATAGTACCAAGGTACTTTTTATTTAAGATGGGTCAGGAAACTTGCACGGGCAAGGACTGGGAAGGATGGGATCTGCTACCCAGAACTTCTAGGCCAGTAGCTGCCTACTAACTCTTCTTGAAGACATTAGAGTCGTAACACAGCGGAAATACAGACGCTGGAAGCTGATTCCATGTTTTTATAGTGCGCTTAATATTTATTTTTTAAAACATATAAATCGGTTTAAAGACATTCATTTCTCAAAGAGACAATGTCACTTACATGAAAAAAAAAATAACATTAGAGTAGGTATATACCATTATGTAAGGCAAATTAGTCATTCGAGAGATTACATAGGGGTGGTTAGGTGCTCATCCAATGCATTTTGGTCATTCAAAATAAGTTTCAACAACATGTAATAAACCTTGTACCCAAGTTGTCATAGCGGCATCATTTATTTTCAAGTACCTACGCAAATTTCGAATGACAAGCCGCTGCTTCGACAGGTGTCACGTCAAGAGAACTCCTCCCCGTCTCCTCCCTTCGTCTGGTGACAACGAGGAAAGTAATCACAGCGGGAAACTTGCCCAAACTTCGGCACCGGCTTAACAACTTCGTGAATAAGCGGTTTTTTGTAAAATCTCGAAACGCGATTTGATATCGGGATCAGTTTGGAAGTTTCAAAAGAAATAAGCCCGTGTCCTTTTCGGATTCATACCGAAACTTTGACGCCAGGAGCATTACCGGAAATCGATCTGGTATTTCTTTCGAACATTTTAGTATACTTCTTCCTACTTCACAGGGGTGGATGTCATTATTTCCATGATCCATTGCAGTAGTAATACTGAGACTTAACGTTTTTCTCATACAGTGTCACTTTACCCATTGGCAGCCAAAATGCAAAGTAATTCTGTGTTAAAAAAAAGAAACAAACAACCTTCTGACGTACTCTGCCATATGATTCGTGTTATCAGACCGTGCAATATCAACACGTGACAATATATACGATACGATAATTAAAAGCTTGTTCCCTTAAAGATAAGAATAGTGATAAAGTATACTAATGTTACCGTTAAAGGTAATTCACTGACATTTGTTTCACATGCTCCTTAATAAACGTGTAAAAATGACTAAGGCTAAGAAAGTATTATAATAGTGAGATTACGCCTGTGTCAGGATTTGTTCAAACGAAAGATAGTGTGTGTGCACCACGGCGATTGGAAAAGAGGATTAATTATTCGGGAATCGAAGATAAGTGACCAGTAAAGAAAGAGTAATGGGAGAAATACGGACTGACAGAGATTGATTCCGGTTATGGCCACAATATATTGCTCACGATTCGAGCCAACTCTTCGAAATACTTACACATATCTCGTACAGTACAATATATCTAAAGCTAACCTGCTACAATACCTATCTTTTTTTTTTAACCTCTTTATTCAATAAAAAGTACAATTAAACTTACTATGCACAAAGGAATCAGTCAGATTACCTAAGGACCTTTACAAGCGGCCTATTGGCACTTATTTTTTTTTACATTACCCTACATATATTACATAACTTATATGAACAAGTTCTCTTTTATAATTGGCGTTACTAATGATCACTTGAAGTATGACTACCTATTGGCAGGACGCAGCTCTTCGTAAATTTATTCTGACTATACCTAATTAACTAACTGAAATACTAGAAAATATTGTTTGAAAAAACCTTGAATCTCTAGAAATATATGAGGATATTAATCAGTGTTTAACTGGCTTACAAAAACTGTAGTGGTGGTTTCGCTTTAATTTATCATCTCTTCTACAACTTAGGTAGCCGTGTTGCTACGAGTTGGTACTAAATATGTTTATTCACAAAATGAAACACAATCTTTTTTAACCTTCACGATCAGAACCCATTATTTTATATTGTTAAGTCAGAGACCACGGTTGGTACAGCCCAGTCAAAACGTCGGGAATAATAAAATAAAAAAAATAACACGAACTAGGTACCCGTAAAACCCTTTCTACTCTACAATTTAATACGAAGAACGAAGTATCACTTATTTCTTGTGCTTCTTTGTTCGTATTGAATAACAATAATTTGACCACGATCTCGCCTTCGATTTGGATGATGCGTGTATTTAAATGATAATTTAAATTTTGCAAAAAATACCAAGAAAAAATACGGCCAAATTTTTTCAATGATTGAGCATCTTTCTCTGAGTCATAAAATATATTAAATAATTTGATGTTTTAATCTATTTTAGTAGCTACGTAAATAAGTGGTAATGGGTAATGAGAGACTGTTTTATCAATAAAGTCTCACTTTACCCAGTGGAAGTTAGAAGCAAAGTATTTCTGGGTGTAAAAAAACTCCTAACTACCTACTGACGCACTCTGCCATAAGATTCGTATTATAAGGCGTTTTAAAACCGATCATTAAAACATGTGATCAAACAATTTGAATATCGAAAAAGTGCTGTTTTGTATATGTAAGCAAAAGACCAATTAGATTCTAGAGGACCAAATAATACCGTCCCTTTGAATAACAAGTAAGATGTTATTATTTGGTGAGTTTATCTAATTCTGAGGATTTATGAACCAATGTAAACGAGATTGATGAATGTGGATTAGATAAAATGGCGTGCCAATAAGAAATGGAAATGCTATCTGCAGCCTGGGAGCTTCGAGATAGCTTAGGAATGATGGATCTTTGTGGAAAATTTCAAACAATTTGAAAGTCTATTGTACGATTCATTTTTATTACGAAGCTTAGGTACTTCATCCGATATTCTGAAAGCTATGAGACCGACAAAAAGATCTTTCAATGTCTATGTCCAGTAATAATATATATGATACTTTAAGAGTAAAAGACCTTTCGATATTTTTTGTTGCAAGTGATTAAAGGTACCTCAGCACAATACCGTGCTTTTCACATTACTAATTAGAAGCAAAACCTGCAAGAAAAGAGAATGAGAGATGAAGGATTTTACTAATAAAACAACAGTAACAAGCCTCACAGCTCAGTTGGTAGTAGCTCTGCCTTCTGCGCTGTAGGTTGTGGGTTCGATTTCCACCCAGGACAAACATTTGTGTGATGAATATAGATGTTTGTTCTGTGTTTGGGTGTTGTTTGTATGATTAGTATGTATTTAAAAAAAAAAAGTATTTAAGTACCTATAATATAATCTATATCCGTAATCTAGTTCCCATATTATTTACAAGATATGCTTAGTTTGGGGCTAAGTGGCGTTGTGTGAAATTAATGTCCTGCTATATTTAATATTTATAAAAAATAGGCATGTTTAAGGCTTATCTACATTAAATTTGACAAAAAAATCACGGTATCCGCTGGTTTCCGAAAATTGACACCGCATAATTTTGCGACTTTTGTTTCAACGTAACGATAGGATAATACGCACGCACGCGTATAGGAAGTGACTGTTGACGTCACGCAGAGGAGGGGGGTAGCTAGAAGTGTGGCGTATGTAGGGGGTGGGAATAGGGATGCCAATATACTCCTACTGTGATATATGTATTAGACATTGCTATTCGCGGAATCGTTAAACCTATTCGTAGACATTTAATAAAAAGCTCTTAGGAAAGTAAATCTTTCCGTGTATAAAAAAAGGTTTAAGTGTGTAATATATTAAGTCCGTCAATTGTAGCCCCGTTGTTTTCTTTAAAGTTATTCTGTAATTCTTTAAACAAACGTATAAAAAAGTACTGGCAAGTGCAGATACTAGCTTATCCCTGTTTTCTTCAGAAAACCTTTAATTATAATGAGAGAGGCGATACCTACACGGAACATTAAGTCATATTGAAAAAAAATAACCACGATACTAGTTATCTTGGTTATCGAAATATATCGAAAAGAACTGTTGTCATGTGTTTTGTGGTGTGCCTTTTGAGTCTTGTATGGATATTGTTGTAAAGATTACAATCTTAGCAGGTCAATCTAGTGTAGACATTTCATAGGTAATTTTAGTGTACATGAGATTGAGAGAAACATTTCATATGTTATTTTTAGTGTATATGAGATTGAGAGAGACATTTCATAGATTCTCTTTAGTGTACATGAGACTGAGAGAGACATTTCGCAGTACCACCACAAGAACACCAATTTTGTTATAAACATCTGCTGCGCAAGCTCTCGCTGAAAAACCGAGAGAGCAAAAAGTTGTTCTGTGTAACTCTCCATATTGAATAGCGAAAACACGTAGCTCTAACAATTTCACCCAAAACCGTCCGTACACGAGAATTTATTTTCCCATTTAACGCGAAAAGCAAACGAGACTTGGGCATTTTGGGTATTCCACCAAAAAAACTAAACAAGGTAGACGTGGACTCGCCTACAGGTTTCGTATTTACCTAATATAAACACTGAATAAATATGGGTTACTAGTTAATCGCCCGGGATATTCTTCTCATCGTCCCTTTCGAATTTCTTAAACCGTTTTTTAGTGCATCCCTTCACTACTAAACCCTGGGACCAGGACTCTGAAAATTTAAAAAGTCTTTTATGTATTTTTATACGACGGTAAAGCACTTTACTTTGGGCTTTACGTTGAATGAATGTCGGCTTACGATTTTATTTAAGTAATAATCTGTAACAATAGTTTAGTAAATATTGAATATACCTACTTATTTTTTTTTTATAACTTGAGGCTTAGGTAGACAAATAATGTTTGATATTATAAATAGTTTAATTCAAGCGTCAATGCGTCTCATAGCGGCATGCACAGATATACAAATGAAATTAAATTGAATTGAAATAATTTAAATTAAATTGAAATAATTCATTTAACCGCCCCTGTGGACTAGTGATTCAACCTCCCGATTCCAGATCCAGAGATCCCGGGTTCAATCCCCAAGGGGAGTACAATATTGTGCTTGGTTTGGTTGGTGGTAGGTAGGGTATAAGTCCGCCTGGCTTAACACCACCTAGTTCTATCGCCATAACAACAATTCTAAAAGTTGTTGTGTTCCGGCATTTAGAGTTAAGATTGCCAGTCAGTTAATTGAGGATTCCGGGTGAAATACGCCTCCACCTTCGGACTTATCTCAACTTGAAGATGAGATGAAGGACAAGCGCTTCCTTGTCGTTCAAGAAAAAAAAAGACATTATCTATAAATTAATGAAATGAAATTAAAATTCCTTTTCAACTTTCAGTTGATTCCATACTAAGAAATAGGATGTATCGAACAATATGGCATTCTTACTGACTATTAAGATCAACGTTCACATATGAATGTGAACTATATGAACAAAAACTCCAACCCTTATCAGTGAACTGTTGTTAGTCTCGCGCGACGCATGGTTGCATTCTCGTGTCGGTTAGAATGAGCAACAAGAGTTCCAATTTAACTTTAATTAGTGTAGTGTGAACTGTCTCATAAATATGTGCACAAAATTGTTAATAAAAAAAAATCCAATGTGCTCATTACATTAATTGTAAATGAACCTGAGATTTATATTCACTTGCTGATAAAAGAAGCTTCGAGATGTATGCGCACGATCTATTTTGCAAGATAAATTAACAACAACACATTTAAGTTTTAATAGCAAAGTATGCAAAGTCCTTCCACGTATTAGATACTTACTATACGCGCCGTATTTTATTTATCTAGTTTACCCAAAGAATATGAAGTGCCTACATTATTTAAATTGTAAACTTACCGTCGCGTACAAAATCTACTGACTGACTGACAATGAACGCACATCCTAAACCAGAGGCCCTAGAGACATCATATTTTCAGGGTAGCTTCCATACTTAGATAGATAATTCTATATTGTTCACCACTTGCATAAAAATACAGAAATAAGAAAACTTAATCTAAGCGAAACTGGTAAAACACGGGCTTTTTTGTTGTGTATGGGCGCGCTAAGAAAGGATTTGATGAAATTCTCACGGGATGATGGGAACGAGGTCCGGGCGTTCCACTAGTTTCAAAATATCCATTTCGTCGATCCCGCTAGTCTCGCGTTTAATATGTAGGAACAATGTACGAATTACAAACACCGAGCCGAATACAACTGTTTCGCGCCGGAGCTCACGAAATGAAACATAAATCCATTCAATCTATTTAAATTGAGCACTCCATTTGTTTTATCGTCGATTCAATCAGGGATTCTATAAATTCATTCCCCGCACTATGCCTCGACACTTGTTAGATACCGAATGCGTCTGCTTTTCGGTAAAAGTATGATCTGCGCTGTAGGTTGTGGGTTCGATTTCCACCCAGAACAAACATTTGTGTGATGAATGTTTGTTATGTATTTGAGTGTTGTATTGTATGGTAAGTATATAGATACTCATTTACAAAAATATATCTAAGTCTTATATCCGTTATCTAGTTCCCATATCACAAGCTTTGCTTAGTTTTGGACTAGATGGCGCTATGTGAAATTGATGTCCTATAATATTTGTTTATTTATTTGGAAATTAGATCTTATTTCATTATGTTATGGAAAGTAGCTTAAATAGGCCTCATAAGCTCAGTTGGTAGAAGATCTGCCACTTGCATGCGCTTTCGGTTGTGGGTTTGATTGCTATCCAGGGCACACATTTGCGTGATATATCTTTGATAAGAATGTTTAAAAAAATATATTTGAGTATTTTAACCATAATGGTTCCATATTACAAGCTTTGTTTAGTTAAGGGCTAGATGGAGCGGTGTAAAATGAATGCCCTGTCCTGTCCTATCAAGTATTTTCAGATGGACGTGCAAACTAGATATTTATAATTTGTTGGATAATTTTATCTTTTCCGAGCTCTGATTACTACTAGTTGCGATGAACCTTTATGAAAACTTAGCCATGTTTATTTTACCTTCCCATTTGCAAAGCGAAAATAAAACTAAAATGCTTTGTCTTATACAAACACTGGCTTTAGATGAGTCACATTAGTCACAGAGAGAGTTTAACTCGAGAAATTAAACGAAGAAAAATGAGGAGCGAAGTGAAATATTACCCACCCTTGTTTTCCGTCTTTGTAATAAATAGCTTAGGGTCAAGCGTGTCCGGGGAAAAAATCGTTCACCCAGTCGTCGGGCGAATTTAAATATCGGCTGCATAGTAGCCGACCTAGCCCCCGACACTACAGCATTACCATAATTTAGCAAAAAACACCCCTGGGTCCATCTTTTTAGACAGCCCGCGTTGACCCGACGGCGGTCGCTCTCTCCCCAGGTCCACAATACTGGACAAGCTTCCCTGATGAAATTGTTTTTGCGTTCTAGACTCTCTTAAATGCTTATAGTCCTTTACCCTCGTCAAAAACAAGATATGATGATGTCGATAAAAATAAAAGTCACTACATGAATCTTATAGTTGTAGACATTTTTATTGAATAAAAAAACGCTGAAGCATGAATGAATGCATGAATGAAAATACTTTATTGCACATCTTAAAAATAGAACTACATAACTAAAAAAATAATGTATATACAATGGGCGGTCTTATCGCTAAGAAGCGATTTCTTCCAAACAACCTTTGGAGGATTTCATGGCTCAAGAGGTGGTTGGTGGTGCACTTATTAATTAGGGGTCTAGCTAAATTAACTATGTATCATACATTATAAGTAAAGAAATGCTACAAATATACACACTACTTATATAATATAAATACCTACATATTATACACTACGTACTTACAGACTATACAATACAAATATAATACACAAATATTTATATATATACATATATATATATTATATGTTTACTGAAGTATATGGATGATAATTATAATAAATGTTCTAGAAGTACCATGATAACACATATTAGCAAGTAGTTCCATTCACTTCGCGAAGTATTGTATAAAATGTGTCAAATGGTGCGAAAAAACATGAAGCTTTTTGGGATGTGTTCTTACGGTGGTTAGGGTATTAGGGGTCCTTCATCTTCCGGTAGAGCTGACATAAATCTAATTCCTCGGATGACAGATATCAGCAAGCCTTGTTTATTTATAATTTCACCCTAAGTTTTAGGAGGCCGAAGGCGTACAGGACCCTTCCATATTGTACCAAAATAAACTATTATGTCTACAGTGTCAACGCATATGGGGTCACCCACCGGTTTTAGAATGAAAGATAGAAATGTCGCCTTCAATCAGAACGTATCGTGCTTAGAGAAGAGAAAACGACACACAGTTCTGGAAAACGGTTAATCATAGCAGTCTCACAAACTGTGAAACATGTTTGTCAGTCGGGTAACAGTAGCAAGAATAATATTCCTATCTATCTCGAGCACGCCGCGACTCAGCCTCGACCACTATCTTAAATAAAACAGGTCCTTATAACTCAAAGCTCTCGACATGAAAAGGCACTAAATAAAATCTATTCAGGAGAGCGAAACCTCACGAAATAAATGTGGTAATTTCATTTGCAAAAATTTTTCCTCGAACCGCATTCATTTTAATATATCAACATAATCTTTGAGTGCGTGAGGAATCTCTAGAGTCGACTGGGTTAAAACCAGATCCACCTTACGGGAGAAATGAATAAGAACTCATTTAGTGCCACAGTTTTTGACACGTCTGGATAGAATGCATAGATCTGAGACCTAACCACGACCTCTTTGCTTAACTTTTGTTTCTTTCTTGCTACACTGGACAGATAGAGACAAAAAATTGGCCCTTGTCCTTTTCCTGTAAAATCAAATTGAAAACTCACTGGAGCAGATCTAAAACATACTGCGGAAAAAAGGTACTCCTACTGGTAACACAAATTATTTTTTATTGTGTTTCGGGTAAAGTAGCAAAAAAATACTGAATCTGATACTAATCCCTTAGCGCTTTTTAGGACTTATCAGGCCTGGCCTCTCGCCCAGTTAGTAAGTAGCTAAGTATTAAGTTATAATCTCCGGATTAAAAGAAGGTAAAGTATAAAGGAATTAGGATGACATTTACGTCGGACACGATAAAAATTGGGGTCTTTCACCAAAAAAAGTATCCTCTATTTAAGGCCACACTCGAGTGGGGCCGCGATGGATCTAACAAGCTGTGAGTTGTGACAGCACTGACAGCTGACATATACCGCTCGTTAATCAAACGGTCATGGATAATGTTCATATGACCGTGAGTCGGGGACTGCGAACCGATCAAAATCAAACCCGTGAAATCGCAAAACAATAAAGTTGTTTGGTTCTATTATATTCGTATAACTATTACGAAAGAGCGAAGACACGGCGATAAAAGTTTATTGATCACTAAGTTTCCTGGGATGTCGAAAATGACAACTTAATGTATCGAGGTAGTAAAATAAGTAGTTTGCCATTCAGCCGTATACATGATATTGCTCTAACGTCCGTATCTGTACCCAGAGTTGACAATCAAAATTAATGTTCCTGAAACTGTTTCAAATTTCAAAATCCACATAAAATCATGTTCATGATAGATTTTCTGGGAACCACTGAGTGCGGACGAGAGAGTTTTTTCACTTATATGTCAGTTTAACTCGTTGAGTGCTGGGGACTCGAGTTCGCACGCTATGATGTGAAATGGTTGTGTTGTACATTGTGTGGTTATAGTGGCACTCAACGAGTAATGTTAAATAGAACCTCTGGATCGATCGGTCCTTTAAAACTAAAGATCTGAAATTGAAATTTTTATTAAACGTAACTTTTACTACCTCTACTTAGTATTTTATTATCTGTGCCTTTACATTTTACTCGAATTCATGAGTTGTAGGTCATTAGAAAGAAAGTACCTATAATGATAATGTAGAGAAGACAACTGCAAGCTGAGAAATCAAACAAACTCTCAGACGTGGTAACAACAAGTTCATGAATCACATACATCGGCACATGACACGGTAAAATACAAAGTAACGAAGCAAAATCGTTCACCGGAATCCTTTTTCAAATCGTATAAAAAAACGAGTTCAGTCGTCGAGGCGACCATGAGATAAATCCTGAAGGAGTCTTCTAATAAAACACGTGCGACGCGCGGGTCGCTACATTTTATTTCTGAAAGCGATAAGGGCACGAGAAATTCCTTTTACGAGATTCTTGTGGGGGACGAGTGGGTGCAGTGTGAGTGAACACGCCTTTGTGCAACATCTGGTTTTTGTCGAACGGCTCTTTACACGTAGGTAACATGATTTGGGCGATAGCAGAAAGATGAATAGGATGCTTTGGTGTTACTGACCTTTTCAAGTGTGTACTTACAATCCATATGACAGTTCAGACGTTAAATTAAAATATGCTTGATCCTTGATCACAGCGTATCTAGTGCCTTTTGGTTATTCATGTTTGTTTTGTGATGTTTACAAGCAAATAACTTTGAAACTTCTTAGCAGCAGAAAATATTTCATACACAACCTCTAACCGCTAAACTTGCAAATTTCTCGTAACATAACTTCTACATTAACTAGTTTTATGCAAATCATTGTGTGAGTTTCGTCCTTTTAAGTGGTTCTAAAAGACATTAATCACATAAATTTGTTTGTGTAATGCGTAATAGGGCGGAGAAATTGATGGAGAGATGTCAACGGGCCGACTGCGGTTAATTACGGAGCTCGTGGCTGCTCTGGGCAATGCCGGAGACGGGAAATTATTGGCTCGCCATTTTCTAAGCAAATATTTGTAGTCTGCTCGGGGGTAGACGGCTTGGATTTCAGAGAAATGCCACTGAACGCAGGGATTAAATAATGACGCTGTCTGCACCTACTCCTCGGACCGAAATCGCTTCCTAAGTAATAGCAGAATCAAAAATGGAACCTATAATCCTGTTGCCATATTTTTTATTACGAATGCACCTATCCAAATTAAATTATATACGTACTTTACATGGAATTTTATGATAGGAAAATGATCTAATTGTTCCTATTTATTTTATATACTGAACAAAATCAGGCCAGTAGATATGGGCATTCTGAAGACCCTGAAAGCAGCGGAGCACAGCCGGTCGTAAATCGCTCGTAAACTTAAACACACCTCATTAGAACATGCAGATGATGGCGCCAGTTAAAGATCTCGGTTTATTTACGCAGTAAAGTAACATAGGACACAAAGAAATAGCTTAGTCACTGCGGGGTGTACTACACCCCGGCACCCCGGTGTACTACACACAACCTATTAAGGTGAATGCGGCACGTGGCAAGAGTGAACGGTGAATGTGAGCACCTATGGATTGTAAAAGTTTTAGGGGCGCGGATACACTATCTCATCACATTATACCAAAGAAACTACTTTTGTGCCTGGTTTGGTTGGCTTTCTAGGGAACTATTTTTTATATTTGAAACGGGTAAGCTCTTGACCTCAAGTCTCGCCTGGGCATTAACGTGGCGAGAATGAGGTCTTCGATGAAGCTGCCTTAAGGCACTGGCACTACACCAAAGGAACAGCGAACTGCTTGACGCCGGACTTCGGCAGGATGGTCGCTGCAGACCATTACAAACATACCTAGATATTTATCGTACAAACAGGGATACCTACACCCGTTTGTATCTCTGATCATTCTTAGCACGAGTTTTCAAACTCTTTTCTTTGTTAATCATAATAATTGAAATCATCTGCATAAACTTTGTATTACTTTTCTTTGTAAGAAACCAAAACACGTGCGCGACTTCTTGGAAGTGGACCAGCCATTTATTTTTCCTAGGGTCAGGCCAGCGAGGGTGGCGTAAGACGTAATGTAGGGTGAAAAATAACCCGTGATTATTGGATAAGGCATTTGTACTGGCCTATTTTGCCACGTTCTTTTATATCCGTATAAAATTGGGCAGTCGACGTTCTCCGAATGGCGCAAAGTTCATGACTCAGGTTCTCCAGACAGATTTGCGAACTGTAAATAGATTTTATTTGCAAACCGCACGTCTGCCAGTCTGGTGTTATTTTTAACGAGGTCCTATGTTGATAAATCAATACATGGTAGATTAATGTAAGTCGTGCTTCTTATTGCAAATAACAGTTTCGGTCAATTTGCTTGGTTTGGAAAATGACAAGGCTAGTCTACGTATTGAAAGTCGCTCAGCTAAAATCAGCTCGGAAAAAGCTATGCATGGCGTTTTTATGAAAATTATAATGAGGTTATCGACAAAGAACAAAGGGGTTTATAAAGCTCAAAGAGTTAGTCGGCTGAAGTGGCAGTGGGCTAGCCGTATTTGTCGAAGGATCGACAACAGGTGGGGTCAAGGAGTCCTTCAGTGGAGACCACGTCTAGGCAAGAGTAGTGTAGGACGTCCTCCGGTTAGATGGAGCGACAACCTCCGTACAATGGTGGGCATAGAGTGGATGAGAAAGGCTGAAGATCGGGCTCAGTGGCCCAATCAGTGGCTACGTCCAGTAGTGGACTGCAATAGGTTGATGATGATGGTAGCTGAGTAGAGTATGAAGCGATGTCTGTAAGTTCATGATAAGTTTGCTGGGGAGATTCAAGGGATTGAAAAGGGCAAATAACCTAAGTTCCATATCGTTTTTTTTTAATATAATACCTTCTATCTGGGATCTTCAGGTTTTGAACTTAACGAAAGCATAGAAATTCTCACTTAATAAGACTCTCGTATCCTCTGACCTACGCGCCATATGGATTTTACTTAATTGTAACATTCTACATCTAATTGAAACTTACTTTTGAAATTTAATGTTTAGATTATCCTTATTAGTTCTCCAACGGAACGATCTTATTGTGTGAGGTGTATTGATATTATTTCTGGCATAATATTAGTCTTGGTAAATACCAGTAGGTAGGTACTGTATCAAATGACCTGTCTGCTTACCTATCTACGTAATGTTCAAAAATGTATTTTTTTTAATTTACCCAGAATCTCAACTCAATCACCAGCTATTAAACTCTACCTAAGTCATTAAGTGTTTCATTTGGGTTTCCATTGGTTTTAATCGGAAAAGCAGCAATTTTAATTAAAACCCAAATAAAAGAGAGGTTATTAACTGATTTACCTACCTACATTTCTTTATTAAACAAAATGTTATCATAAGCTTACATAATATGCCTTCCTACAGGCTATGTTGCCTATTCGTATTCATGCTGGTAAATGTACCTACTTACTTATATTAGGAATAACTTTTTGTAGATACTGTATTCTGCCGGTCATCTTTCTTGCAACAAGGGACGCAGGTAGTTAAACATTGCGGGTGTACCTATGGGTTCTCTCTTTTTCAGGTTTATGGTGGTTATAACCTCAATCATGCACATTTATAATGCGCACCGCCAAAGGTCAGTGTTTTCCAATCACTACAACATAGGAGTCAAGAATCAAGAGTGAATAGGTACCTTTTAGGCAAGCGTACTCCATAGTAGGGTGCACTATTGCTTAACACCACGCGGGATTGAGTCGAATGGAAGACTATGCAATATAAACAACCATATACCTAAGGCTGTCGCGCTATGACGACAATTCTAAATTGTTGTGTTCCGTTATTAACTAATTGGGTGCTGAGCATTTCGATGACCATGTAGAACACCGCGTGTGTTTTTACAGCACCCAACGAGTTAAGAGGTAAGATTTCTCAGTCTGTTAAGGATTCCATAAATAAAGTGCGATTCCACCTTCGACCTTATCATAACATGACACCAGGTAAAGTCCAGATGAATGCCAAGCGCTTCTCCGTCATGAATCGCAAAAAATTGAAGTGGGCATTCGTTTTCGAGATCGTATAGGTACCTGGTGCGGGGTGTAAGGGCTGGAAGCAGCCGCGTAGGGCTGCTGCTGCGGCGGCGGATAGCGGCAGGGTTGTGGCGCGTACGCCGATGTCCACTGCGCGCCGCCGCGGAACTGCGCGCCTGCGCTCGCCATGCGCGCTGCGCACGCGCCTGCGCCCGCGCCTGCGCTACCGCTCGCGACCGTCACCGCGCCCACAGACGCACCGCTTGCTGAACGACAGCTGTTCTGTGGACAAACATATTGCGAAATCAGACTAAGTTATCTAAACATTTATATTATGTGACCAGTCTGAGTCCAAACACAGGTCCGATAACTTTATTTCTATAATTGTACGAAAGCTTAGCAAAACCATAGACTGTAAAGAGACGCCGTCGTCGAACTGTCGTCGACTGGAAGTTTCAAGGCAATAAGATACGTGGGTACGTGGCCGACCCTGGAGACGCTTGACTAGGGCAGAAGCCGAAGACATGTATTCCGATTTATTATTCGAATTCGAATTAGCTACGAATGAAGCTTCATATCCGATATCGTTTAGTCCATTTGTGTATCTGATCTGAATGTAAATACAACAGACCTGGAGATGTACTACTTCAGCAGAAATCAAAGACTTGAAGTGAAACTAAGCGCGAGCTCAAGACAGAACGAGATGATGCCCTACCACTGTCTTACTTCTTTACTGTCTTACGACACCAATGTTTAGCTATTACTCTCCTACAGGTAAGTACTCGTTATTTGTTTTTTTGGTAAATTGTTGCTTTAAACCACATTGCGAATTCATAAATGAGAAATCAGCCAATGTCTGCCACCCACTACGGCCACGCATGGCTAAGAAAGCAATCTGGCATAAATAAAAAAGAAAAAATAGAGCATTGAATATAATTTTTTTTAGGTAAGTTACATGTGTAGCTTGCTTGTAGTGGCGAATTTGTTTTTTTTTTATTCTACGACGTGTTTTGAAGCTAGAATTTCACATTGACATCCCATTAAGCGAAAACTGTTTGGCATAATAATAACGCTATCTAATTTATATTGAAGCTGTTTGTTTTCCAAATAAATAAAATAAAATAAATTAAAAATAAATTAGCGGCCACTACTGGACAGATCGGAGGGTCAAAACAGAGATGTTTTGCGATAATCACCAAGCTTGGTTTGCGTATTGGTGATCGCATTTAAGAAAACTGCTGCCTTCTTTCTGGTGAGTGTTTTGAAGCTACAATTTACTGGAATCCATATAGTGCGTATACCCACAGCAAAGGTATAGGTAGAAAATTGTGTTGAAGCTAGAATTTACCGGAAACTATATTGCACACGACCCTGAGGAACCACTTAAACTTTGACACTCATTAATCCTCATTTAAATACTTCATTTGCTCCTCATTACAGCTGGTCCTTTTGCCGGATCATTTCAAAGTAAGTATCTCAGCGAACCGCGGTCTCAACGATAAAAGAGAAAAGGATCAGCAACACACGAAGTATTTCTATTTCGAACGTATTTCGTCCCGTTTCAATCCCAAGCTTAATTAAACTTGCAATTTGAAAACTCCCGACATTTAAAAACCCTGACCGATTCCCGGTGGACGTTAAAATTACGGATCGAGATCCAAATCCAGCCGGCGATGCTGCCTCTACGGAATATTTTCAAAATGATTAAAATTATTGGGGCACGGTCGAGAAAAGACCCTTTCCCCCGATGACGTTTGACAAATTAAAGCGTCGTGCCGTGATTGTAGCACGTTCGTGCTCACTTTCACTATAAAGTGCTCATTTATTTGATAAATTAGAATATCTACGAGCGTGGGGTACTAACAGCTGAAAATGAGTATCGATTACTGTAGACTACAGAAATTGCTGAGTCGTAAATCGTGTATCACAGCGGATTTGTATATACTATATATTTAAATCAACAAACAATTTCAAGGGATCTCACCAGAAGAAGAGCAGCTTCCTTTACCTTTACTGCAACCACCTGCAATACCCCTGCCAATTATGTTTATGGCAAAACCATCCAGCTTTGGAGGAGGCTCTGTACAGCAATGGATGCTAATGGGCCTCAACAATCAACCGATGTGATATTGAAATGGATCTCCGCAAAGCGACTGAAATTAGCCTTTTTAAATCGAATACAAATATGAGTATATGTTAAAACGCTAGGTGTCGTAAAAGTCGACTAACGGATGTCACCAGAAGAAGGGCTGCTTATCTTTAACTACTGCTGTCACCAATTGACTATGACTATCAAGCGCTGTGGTAATGGCAAAACCCTAAAATTTTAAAGGTATCTTAGAGCTTTTTAAGTAAGTAAGAAGTAATAAAACAATTTCAGGTCGTTGTATTCATCACTTCATCACTTGGATTAATATACAATTCTGAATACTTTAATTCATTGAGGTGACAAACAAGACGGTGGATTGAGAACACTCATGAAGCTGTGCTCCATAGTTAGACGCAATCTCAGCAAAGGAGAGAGATGTATGTGTTTGCATTGCAGAGTAACTGCTATATGAAGCAAACGACGACGTTTGCTTCCATTTATTTTCGAATTTAAAATATTTATATTTGGGAATAGACAAACTGGAGTCAGCAATTCTTGCAACTCGCTGTTTGTCTGCTCTAGAGATTTGTATTTCCATCATGGGTTTTTCATCAATTTTCTCGGTTACTTTTGTGCGCATTTCAAATCCTTGTTCATACAGCCTCAGGGATTGCATCACTGACATAGACACATGACTATACCAGATTGGCATCTGCAGCGAGCGCGAAGAACCGTGATGTACCGACAGACTTTCGCAAGTGTTCGGCATACCTTATGTATGGCGGATGCAGATTCAGTAAATCAATAATCTTGTTCGAAGTTCAAATATTCTTGAGACTGTCAAGATATAGAGCTTAACATCGTCACTGTATCTAAGTTTCACATTTCACCTCACCGGCATGTTTCTATCGACACTAAGGAACACAATCTACTTAACTCAGCTTTGATATTGTCTAGCGTAGAAACTTTGCGTATAAAATAAAGTAGGTACTGATGGTACACATGAGACAGTTTTCGTAGCTTTAGAACACAACGTGGATTCAAAATCGTGAATTTTGCTACTTCATACATGTAATAAATATAACAACATTTTTTTTTATTACAATGTTCAGATTTTTCATGTCGGTATAACTGTAAGTATATGTATAAATATAACTGGCTGAATCTATGAGATCTAAGTTTGATCAGTAATGGAACCAATATGGAAAGTCTTAGCATACAACATCTAATATATTTTGTCATTATTTAATTTTACGAATTTCACGATTTTGAATACACGAAATGTAGCTTTAGAACATAAAGCTACATTTTACCTAAACCGTACCATGCGTTTCTATGATTTTTAACCCTCAATGTTTTTTTGACTGACTTGTACCTAAAGTTGAAGAACAACCTTAATATGAATTCAATGAGAGCTACGACAAGCAATAAAAAGAAGAGAAATGAATAATTTACCACCGGATGCTACCACACACGATCTGCCGCACGAATACCGAAGCGATCTAAGATTTTAATAAAAACATACGCGGTTTCACTAGTTTTCGTCCAGCATTCCTAGTATTTGTTATTCAGAGCCAGTACGTGTAAAGAAAATGAGATTTATAGTGGCAATAACAATGTATAATTTTACCCGACGACCCCTATTTTGTACTTAATTATTTGAGTCACGGAATTCGAAAAACTCACTAGGAAAGCTTGTGGGATCAAGGCTTTGTTGTCGTTTTTTATACTTGCAGTAACATTTCTTGCTACTGTAAAAAAATAGGTGAGTATGCCTCGTAAGGCGATAAGCTGACAATCCGCTTAGAGGCGTGGGAGTAGGGGCTGGCGGCCGATGAATTAGGGTAAATAAGTATAGACGAAGGAGCCTCAAGGCTGATATTTGTGCTG
Source organism: Venusia cambrica (assembly GCA_951394065.1). Lineage (NCBI taxonomy): Eukaryota > Metazoa > Arthropoda > Insecta > Lepidoptera > Geometridae > Venusia > Venusia cambrica. The sequence goes on from OX596056.1 coordinate 2,827,047, forward strand.
GCCTCATTTATTGTATTGAGCGTTGATCACGATCATTTCAACGGTTTTTGTTGCAGTCACTGTACTTATCAAACGCGATTAACTTTTTTTAAATAGTTATATAATTTAATTTTAATATAGATAGAGTTGCAATCCGTAGTCCATAATGTATTACCACGTGACGAAATCAGTTCATTTTTACTTTTGAATGCGACACAGAGGACCTCGGTTCCTTTGTTTTTTTTATTGTATGACGGAAACACGCTTGGCCTTAATCTCATCTGGTTTCAAGTTATGATAAAGCTGAAGATGGAAGCGCACTTCACTCGGAATCCTTAAAAGTCTGAGGAACTGACTATCATACCTCTAAATGCCGGAACACATACATTTTGATTGTTGTTATGGTGACAAAATTAGGCAAGGTGAACTTGAACAGAGTCCTACCATCGACCAACACAAGCACAATATTGAAACACCCCCAACTCTGTCACCGGGACCTTTGGATCTAACACCGGTGGGCGAACACTTGGTCACAGAGGCGGTTAAAAATCAGTCTTACGCTTAACGATATATATGGTAGTAGATAAGACGTGAACGGTGCTTCTCGTAGTTTGTAATACATATTCAAGTACCGCAAAGGCTGAATTCACTTCGCCACAGACTCACTTTCCAGTCACTAACAGGGCTGTCAGAAAGCCCAGAATTGATACTCGAGACAGTCTTCACGTCTTATGTTGAGTGCTATCGCGTTTTCTCGTCTCTGTCTTGTGAGATTTAGTTTTATGTTGAGTGGGATTGTTGGCGACGTCGGGACGCGCCGCTTCCGCCGACGCCCAGCTTGTTGCTGCCCCCCCACCCGCCACCCACTTCGTAGTCTCCATACACTGAACACGGCCGTAGACAAGAGTATCAAGGGAGGGTCACAATGTTGAAACTACGTACAAAGATCTAAAAACATATCTCATATGAGGTAGAAGCTAGAATAGTTGGAGCCCGTATATGTATGGGCTTCATAATGTTATCCTTAAACATGCCCTGTCTGAATGTCTTAAAAACCTACCCTATAGAAAGCCTTGAAAGAAAGCCAGAATAAAGGTCTGTCCGGAATTAATATATCGTTAGGAATCCGGAAAAAAATAATTCTTCGCTTCGTTGGTATTTGGTAGGTACTATAGCTTAAAGTTTAATGTCACATAAATACTTTAAGCTAGTACATCTACGAGAGAGGATTATCATCATCATCATTAGATTGACAAAGTCACAACTGTTATGAGTATTAAACAAAAAGTTGGCCTTCATCTCACCTGGTTTCAAGTTATGATATGGCCGAAGGTCAATCATGGAACATCCGGAATCCTCAACAGTCCAAAGAACAGGCTATCTTACGTCTTAATTCCGGAACACAACATTGGAGAGCTTGCCCAATCTGCACGTTCTCCAGATTGTCGAAAATATTCCGTGCTTCTCGGAAACTTAAGTTGGATACTTCAAAACTCACACTATCCAACAAGTTATTGATCCGTGCTATTCATTCCAATATCGAACAACTTTTCCTGCAAGAACATAATACAAAGGTATATTTCCTACGAGTATATTAAGAAGAAGAAACTTTCGGGTAGAGTCACAGAATAGGTAATATACAGTTGAGTCTATAATTCTCAGCAAAGCGCAGAGCACTCGCCCTGAACTAACAAAGTTATTGTCCATTCAAACTTCGATGGACATAAATTCGATACGAACACGAATCAAAATCAAATTCGATTCGGAGCGGATAGGGCCTTATTCAGTTGTTTTAGGCAATCTTTATATTCAAGCGAAAGTTAAGTGTTGATTTCTCGTCGTTTAATAGAATTATCGCACTGGAGTGGACTTTTTATTTTCATTGTCGTATGGGAACGGTTTAATGTTGACACTTTAAAGGCTAGCCAATAAAAGTAATAAAATTGGCCTCGAGAGCCTCGACTTATAGAAAGAGCCAGTAAATAAAGTAGAGATTTACTGAAAGCAGCGGTAGACCACGTATTTTACACTCATGTGCTTTTGGCTTTTAGTTCCATCGTTTGAGCTTTATTTCCGTCTTAATGCTGTGTGAAGTTCTTTTCATCTACCGCTATAAGATTTAGAATTTTCCATTGGGTTCAGTAAAGACCTGAACCTATTTACAAAATTGATTCACTTATATCAGACTTTTTGTTTCGGTTGACATAAAAACTCTTCGATTGGTTTTGAAATTGCTTTCTGGTAAGTTAACTTGTTTCATTTAATACAAATTAGTATCTGCTTACTTAGTATACCTACGTACCTATTTATAAGTACAACACAAACAAATACTTACTGTGTATGTGTGTAATGTATCCGATCGATGTGTTCATAAGATGCCATCGTCTTATTTGGTCTAACTAAATAAAAGCGTATGAAAGCTAAGTAACTAAGTGAAAACCCTTGTGAAAGTGTTCCGAGGTCAATCGTTTCCATCGGCACGGCGGCGTCTCCGCAAATTAGAAGCCGACAGACATTTCAACTCAGAGTCGAACCCGGAGTAATCAGAGGGCAGGGGGGATAGAGGGGCTGATTACCAGCTAGCTGTACCCGTAACCCGCAAACAAAGCATCTCCTACTAGCGCAGTTGTCTCGGTATTCCGGATGCCGACCTCGCTGGCGATGTAAATAATTTGCAGCTCTAATCTGAGACAGACCAATTACTACGGCTGTGTCTGGAAAGTATTCTGACTTCAAAGGCAGGTGCTCTTGAATCGCCAAGTCACGGTGCAGCCGCTACTTTGTGAAATCAAAGGTATTTCATCATGTCTGTGATCTCAATACCGAGCAAGCTGTTGATTCTACGAAAACTTCGCGAATAAGGTAAATACAAATACAAGCTTTTACCTTGCGCAGGTCAGTACCTTTATGCCGATTTTACCAGCTAGTCTCATGAAGGGATAAAACCCTTTCCAAATGCAAAATGTGACGAAAAAAATTAAGAAATAGACTCACGACTTCTTCTCCTTTGAGGATTCATTTCTGATCAATACTCAGAAAGATTTGACATATGCCCATGGTAGTGTGGCCCCATGGCAGTATTATAAGATGCTTTTATGCTAGTATTCAATACGTGATAGGTTGCGTACCACATCGCCGTTTAGCGGAATAACTAGACAGTGACCTAAGCCATTTGGATTTTCGATCCTAGGGACATACCTTTTTTCTCTCTATGATGACTTCCCGTCTCGTACAGATGCCACTGCTGTGCATCATTTGAACCATTCAAATGACTTCACCGTCAGAGCTTGTGTATGTGTCAAGTGCGCACATATATACTTCCAAAACGGAATAGTTCATTGGCGAATCGAAAGGCGGGCCAATACCCACTTGGCCACACAGCTCTTTATGGCGATAGGGGTAAATAAATAAACAGACATAACATGTGTCGCGAGCGCTACACCAATAAAACTATCGGAAAATCAGCTGCGTCGCAAATTGCATTGCATCGTATATAAATACACGACACTTGCTCGTTTTGGGAGAGTGTGCACTCAAATCTGTTAGACATCATCTCTGTCTGTTTATACACCTACTTAAAGATATTTACAAGTCGTTGGGGTTGTTGATTAAATTAGAGTTAACCGCACAAAATATCCATTTAAGATGTACTAAACAACATCTTGTATTGATGTTTCGAGCGGTTATTGTAATTCAGGCGAAGTTGACAAGATTGTGTGGTACCTAAATAGATAAAGATAGCACAATCTATAATAATACTTGACTTCAGACCCTTTTCTAAGAATTTTCGCGCATGGAGGAGAGTAATGATTGGCATAGCTATAGTTTATATGGAAAATAAGTGCAGAAAACGATAAATCTTTATAAATAAAAAAAAACTACTTTTATATGGCGGAATTTTGGCCTGCATGGCTTCTAGTAAATTAATAATTTGTAAGTGTCATCACTAACGGATACTCCGATCATCTTTAACATGCCAATAACATTCGAGCTAACTTTGCTCACGTGAGGAATCATAAAACTATATCGAGACTAAGAAGAGAGACAGTTTTATCTTTGAAATATAATTTTGCAATCTAAGTTGGTAGGTGTTGGGGAGTAAGATGATGTTGTAAAATACACCGAGCATTCCGTGACTGCACCATTACGTGTGTTAGGAGTATTAAGGCTCGCACGAGTGCAGTGATGGGATATTATTCAGCAGTTTTTGCTCTAGCTGGCGGCGCATTTGTACGCGATTCGGTCCGGCGCGGCACCGCAGCGGGTGGTGGGCTTGCCCGTGAGATTAGCGCTTGCCAACGTACACGCCGACCGATTAAACAGTTTCCGCTTTAGATATTCTGTTTTATCCGACGTAACGTATCGATCCGTTCATATTTCACACGATGAACGCCGACTAAACGCGAGAAATAGCGATCCTGCGGCCGCAGAAGCAAAGCTATTCTGTGAATGCAACATGTTGCATCGTAATAAGAAATTCCAGTGTTCTAGCGGTACCGAGAGCCCCACAACGGCGTGCCTTAAGGTACTTGGAAGCTAATGTGTTGGTGGATGCGCACACAGAGGTAGTTCAGTACGAGCGGGTATGTGTGTCATCGCGGGTGTAGTGGTGCGGTGAGGAATGCGGCCGCGTCCTTCGCCGTACGCCGAGACAGATCATTTGCACACAGGCGTGCCTCCCAGTATCGGTAGATCGGTATTCGGTACCCTGCACCCAGGCAGACATTTTATTGCTTCCCAATTATAATTTCGTTATCGGGTGTTGCTTTCGAGGAACCGGCCAGTTGATTGTTCGCGGAAATATTACCCTTTGCAGAAAACAGAAATGATTTGTGTTTATGTTGTTCCTGAATGCAGTTGCATTGAATGTGTGAGCTGCACACTGACATTATTTCTTATATAATGGTTTTCTTTCCACATTTATATTACTTGCTTCTATAAGATAATATTTACGTAATTCCTAAAAGTTTAGATTGCCTAGTACCTTACTTACGAGTCTTACTTATCGTTCAATTATTAATGCATTTGGTTATCCGATACTACAACGCCGCGTTCGATGAATCAGAAGTATCCAGTAGGTAGATATACTTGCCTACTTCTATTGTTGAATCACCGGATTCTTCATTACTTTCCAAATCACTGCGACCGTTGCAAATTCTATTATTACCGAAGTTTTCCCATTTTGCTATTCATGCATACTTAATGCAGGTAAAAAAACTTCTCCGTGAGTTACTGATTCGCTCACTAGAAAAGTTTTAACTTAGTCTCAGAAGTTTATCTGAAAAGTAATTGCGCGAGTAGGAAGCGGTGTTCACTATGTATACTTACTTAAAAGGCTACTCTAGGTGCTTAAAATGAGAGGGACGGCGATCTACATTATCGCACGTGAAACGCTGAGTGAAACGGATGTGCGGGATTTTATTGCAAAAAAACACAACTATAGTTAATTACGTGATAAGCAAAAAAATATAAACCCAGAATTAAGATAAACATAATTGCAACATATTTAAATAAAAAACCAATCTAAAAGTATCGCGCCATTTCATAGATACATTTGGAAATGTGTGCAAAACACGGTGTACATTTTTTTTTATTTTCTATCGAGAAAATTTTACCCAATCGTGTTTCTGTAAACCCGTATTGAAGATGAAAATCGAAACTTTTACGCACTTATCCTAAAAAATCTGTAGCTATTACTTGCACCGAGTATTATCGGTGTTCCTACCTATTTTACATAGTACAGCCTTAAGGTACTGTGCAGTGAGTGTGCAGTGTGGTAACTCCGATGCATAGTCTGGTGGTGCTTCGGTCTGATTTATAGTCAAACTGTGGCCAGAATGCTGTAATGTCCCAAATGCACGGTTCTGATGACCGCCCAAGACCGCCCAAATATGAACGCCTTTATGGCTATAAAAATTCTTACCCTGCGCTTTATGCTTAGGTATAGGTACATAGTTGAACTCGCTCGGATTCTTGCACATAATGGATCGCAGTTGCCAAAATTTTCGTGAAGTAGGAACATATTGCTTAAAACTATGTGCCCATCAGTATTGTCTAGAATTACGCCCAAGTCCCCATTATATTTCAAAGTACCTACACATGATGTTTATTGAAGAAAATATTTTTTTTTGCAATGTAGGTTTGCTCCCATTGCGGTGTAGTTTGTTCGACATACGTCGTTTGTAGTTGACATAATATAAGATGATGAAATGACGTCTCTTTTGCTTACTACTTATTGCTTACAAAACAAATAAATTTCTCAACTCTTGCATCAGCTGATGTCAATTTAATCCTCATTAGTCAGACACAGTAAGCATGACTTGCCTATCAGTTCTCATAGTAGGTATAAAACCATACAACTGCATAGGTGCCTATTGAGTAGGCTGTCTCGTTTCACAATTATACCTACCTATGACTCATTGGTTATTATGAACAGGCAAAGTAGTAACCGAACTGTACCGTACCGAAACTATTAGTCAGATTTGTTTTCTATTATGGTTTAATCCTGGCACTTTATTTATAAATTAGCACAGAATAAATAATAGTACCAAGGTACGCATTCAGTTTTGTGGTGTGGCTTGTAGTTTTACAAAATGTTTTCTCAATTTAAATGTTTGTAGGTTTGTTCGGCTCTTTGGCTTTAATCAAACTCATAGGCATCATCCACTGAGCAGGTACCTACCCAACCTATAATGCCTCTTGAGCTTCTCTACCGCTTATCTTTTCGGTTGTCCTATTAACCAACCCAACCATTGTTGTTTGGGTAGGTCGTATTTGATGTGCTTCGATCACATCAATGATTTTACTTCTAATTTCATATAGCCAACTATACTTCCATTAGTACACAAAGTCGTTGAATATCTTCAGTTCACTCTGAATGTATATCGATAAGAGAATTTTGAGGGCAAGCGCTTGGCCTTCATCTCATCCGATGTCTAATTATGATAAGGCCGGATGGAAACGCACTTCACCCGGAATCCTCAATGGACTGACGAACTGGCAAAATGGCATGGCTGAAATCTTACCTGCCGGAACACAATAATTTAGAATCGTTCGTATGGCGACAGACTTACGTAAGATGGAAGTAGCTTAGGCTTAATACAAGTCCTATACGTACAAATGTGTGCTTGGTTATCCAAGCACAAATTTGTACCACCCTGAGCATCGAACCCGGAACCTCTGAGACTGATACCGCTGGGCAAACCTTAGACTACAGAGGCGGAGTTATTTGCGGACTTAGAGATCGAGGATCTCCCTCGAAAACAATTCATATTATGATTCATAGTGACAATCACCACATTAGTAAAGATTTGTTTACTATTTTTATGACCAACAGAATGGTTTTGTAAACAAGCCAGCCGTTTACTTAAACTTTATGGCTTCTGAGATTACGGAGGCAGTTAGGCCTGAAGTGGCTATTTACATGTTTGTTGAACTGTAAACAACAGAAGGACGTGTTTTAACTTGCCTTTCCTACATAAATTAAACATATTTCAAAACTTTTACACGAAAACCATTCTTTATCATAGACTAGGTCTTATGAGTCGGGTTTCATACGCAAGGGGTGCCAACGGGACCCTATTGTTTGCCTCTGCTGTTTGTCCATCCGAGCGATCTCATCCGAGAATAACACTAATTCCCGGGGAAAACCGATACAAAGTTGGTGCCTTCATCAACTATCGTAAAGGTACGTTAGCACAACCAGTGTTTAAAAATGTGCAATAACACTCATGCAAGTTATGAAAGTAAACGAAATGGAAATTATTTACATATGGACGCGACGCGGCAACCTAATCATGGTCTTTGCGCTTTGGCCGGGCAGCTAAGTATTTCATACAAAAGGACTTTGAATATTTACCGATTAAGAATCACGCCGCTACGCTATCCTCTATTTAATCAATAATTATTATACGTCCGCGTCCTTTTAGTGTATAGCTACAATTGCAGTAAACTCACTGCAAAAAAGCTTATACTTTTATGTATAGATATTGATAACGAAAAATGTTAACCATAAATAACCTTGCTGATCGAGAGTTTTTAACCGCCTCTGTGGTCTAGTGGTTCAACCCACCGATTTCAGATCCAGAGGTCCCGGGTTCGATCCCCATGGGGAGTAAAATATATTGTGCTTGGTTTGGTTGGTGGTAGGACTTTGTTTAGTCCGCCTGGCTAGCTACCACCATCTTACCTAATTCTGTCGCCATAATAACAATTCTAAAATTGTTGTGTTCCGGCATTCAGAGGTAAGATAGCCAGTTCCTCAGTTTGTTGAGGATTCCGGGTGAAGTGCGCCTCCACCTTCAGCCTTATCTCAACTTGTTATCAGGTGAGATGAAGGCCAAGCGCTTCCCCGTCGTACAATAAAAAAAAGGGTAATCCAGAAACGTATTGTCGCCGGTTTAGTGAAGAAGCTCTTAACACTAACTAAGTCAGCGGTATATACAATATTAGTAAGTACATAAAATATACCTACTACGGTAACGGGTCCAGATGGTGCTTCTCCAGATTTATACACAATTGAGGATTCCGGGTGAAATGCGTTTCCGCCTCCGGCTTTATCTTACACTGAGAACATGTGAGATGAAGGCCAGGCGCATTCCCGTCGAATAAAAAAGCTGTATTAAATTTGACCGGTATCATTCCGGGTACGCAACCCCGGACTGCTCTAGCTGCTAGTGTCACACTCACCACTCTCCCGTGACATTTGCTCATCCCTCCTTATCCCCAATCCCACACAACCGAGTATTCCCAAGACCCTGACGTCATGCAGGCGACTGGTTTTAAAATTTCAGCCAAAACGCTTACAACATGGCCTTGATGTGGAGGAAAAAGACATGTTGACCCACCTGATGTGGGATAGCGGGCAGGAAGATTATGACAAAATATAAAAATAAACGATAGACCTATAACTAAAAGTTTCGTAAAAGTAAGTTGTAGCCGATCGTTTCTAGTACAGTACAGTTTTACGAAAACGATTTTACTTTTCATTTTAGTACTTCATAAGTACTTATTAAATACATCTCACTTAATACGTATATTCAGATTGACTGTGTATCTAACCCGGAATACATATTGTATTTGTTGTTCAAAACACCTACTTATTGTCTTCATTTTTTTGTAGTTAGTACCTATGGGTCATCTCTTGACCTGGAAACTTGTAGTAAAGGATGAGGTCAAATGGAGCGAGCCTACGAAGCTGGTTCCGAGTTTTTACGTGTGCATAATAAAATATTGTTGATATCGCTTAGTACGAATAAGTGTACTTAGTACTAAGTACTAATAAGTCATCTTGCCTAACCAAAGCTATAAAGGCTTATAGGTTATAAAAAATACCTTTAAAACTCCCTAATACTTCGTAAGTATGATTGTTGAATTTTCGAGTTCGAATGATAGACAGCCACTTTTAAAACGAATAATTTAAATCGATATTTGTATTGTACCATTTAACCGACAGATGTTTATCAAAACTGCATTTTGTATTGTGTAGGCGGTGGAAAAAAATACTGCTACTTTCATTCAGGGGTGAAATGAATCGAAAATCCTTAGTGACTGGGATTAGTGGCGTAGTGAGCTACACAAAGGGGTGGACACATTTTGGACTTGTTATTTTCAAAACATATATAATATTTCTGAGTATTATTTATTTTTATTATTAAGCCTCAACTCACTCCTTCCACACTATTCCATCCTGAGCTGTACTTCTCCAGTTCTCGAGGAACAGGTCAAGTTCGTCTCGTCATATCTGCGTTTTGGTCTGCCGTGACGTCTACTCGCTGGGTCGGGACGCCATTCGGAGACCACCCTTGCCCAATGTTAAGGACATCTCCGACTTACATACATAATGTATATATGTATTACATATTATAATGTGTATTTATAATAGGTACCTATATGATTTTATTGTCATCAAAAAGTGTGCAGTTGTAATGTGACGCGCGCGCTATAGATTTGTAATCGTACGCCCACGATTCGGTATCGAAACGTTTTAACACTAAGGCCATGAATAACAAATATCGAGCTGATAATTTTCATGTAAGTATTAACTTTTACATGGATCGATCACTTATTTGTGAATGTTTCTTAAAAAGCATAGGTAGGTAAATATTTTGGTAGAACCATAAACGAATGAAAATTCCCTTTATACAAGGTTGATTCATTTAACCTGGATCAAACGATGTGGGGGGTTGGGGATTCAACATGCATGCATTGTGGGACAAAGTTAAAATAAACTGGAATTCATTTCATGATAGGTAAAATGAATCATTCTGTATGATATATAATTATTATATGGTCAGACTTTAAAATGGTCAGATTAACAAAAAGTCGCTCTTTCTAATCGCCACCCTTTCAAAACGTCTGCTTTGGTACAGTCATATCCAATTCACACACGTTGTCTACTCTGGTAAGAAATATACACATACTTATATGGTCAGAGTACACCGATGTCTAATGAGCAATGTTTTCGTTTATGGTAAAACTAAGGTTTTTAATGTACGACGGAAGGTGCTTGACTTTCATTTCACCTGGTTTTAAAATAAATTATGATAAGGCCGAAGGTGGAAGCGCACTTCAACTGGAATCCTCATCCAACTGAGGAACTGGATATCTTACCTCAAAAAGCCGGAACACAACAATTTAAGAATTGTTGTTATGGCGACAGACTTAGGTAGGATGATGGTAGCGGCTTTAAGGCGGCTTTAAACAACCGACCAAAAACCAAACCAAGCACAATATTTTATTCTCCTGGGGATCGAACCCAGGACCTCTGGATCTGACAGCGGTGGTCGAACAACTAGACCACAGAGGCGGTTTTAAATCGTTCTAGTTTGTCCACTTTGTACTGCCATAGCAGATACTCCATATTTCAGATGCATGAACGTGGTGGTCATGGCATGATACTATCCCACGAAATCCAGTAGCTATTAGTCATCATCAACATATTTTTTTATTGTACGTCGGGGCATTCATCTTTCATGATATTTATTTTGTCTAAGAGTTATTTTGTCTAAGAGTTATTTGTCAGTAATTAGACCAACGGAACCCTATCAGAACTTAAGCCTCCGCTGCTGTTCATCCATCTGTCTGTCAGCAGGCTGTATCTGATGAACCGTAATAGACAGTTGTGTATTTCTATTGCCGCTATATCAATGAATTTATAAATAAAAATTACAGACTCCATATAAGCAACGTGATTTTTGGCCTTGCATTGGTCAGAATCGTCGGTGTGCGTGACCGCACTTGGCCAGTTCATTCGTTTTAGGTAGAGCCGTTTCGGCAAGGTACTCTAATTTGATATGAGCCTAGATTACCAAAACCTGCTAATAACATTATATAAATAGTATATATATAACGCTAGTAGGAGCTGGAATAAAAATAATCACATAACGAGTTATTGCCTTCAATAAAATATAAAATAGATTTTTATAACCGATTTACGATGGCAATTCATTGTTTACGCCGATAGGTAAATTTTATTGTGAAACTTATTGGTCAGGTATTTTTGGATCCTCGTAATACTATTTTAACTCAGTTTGGGGGTAGATGACGCTGTGTGAAGGTAATGTCCTGTCCTGTGACCTGAATAGCTTTTGTTGGTTAAGGTATATCATCATCATCATCAATAGCATTATGTTACCCACTTATGGACATTATGCGTATGCTTATGCCTCCTCCCCAAAACGTCACTCTAACCGAATATGAGCCCTTTGCATTGGTTTTACCCTATATGCAATGTCGTCAGTCCACCTAGCTGGTAGTCTGCCACGGTCCCTACTAATTCCTCTGAGCCACCACTCTGTCAGTGCCTTACTCCACCTGCCATCAACAAATCTTGCCAGTAAGGTAAATGCTACATAGTAAATGCCTTTTGAAGCAGAGCAAACAAGATTGAACTGAACTATAGACAAAAATACTCACACTAACATTTTTTAAGCAAAGATTTATATCCGTACGTTATCCGGTGCCCTGCCTAATTTCCATAGATTATCTAGAAGATTTGTTGCGATATTTCACACACACCACTTGCAAATAATTAGCATATATTCCAGTGTCCAAATAAGGGGCTAAACCGCCCTGAGCTTGCGTGTCCTGTCTGGACACTCCCCCATTACCACTTATGCATTCAACATTATTATTAAATCTGATTTCGCAATCTCTGCAATTGTTTACTAGCCCCTGGTGCATTGATAAAATTCAAACTGCTGTAATATTTGAAATAGCGTAAATATACTAGTTTAGTTTACTCAGACAATATACTTTATGTATACCTATTACTTATTTCTTATTTAGTATACATTTCTTTCTTATTTTCAAGACACAAGATATGTAGCAGCAAATATGTAGTTAGTTCAGTTAACTCGATGGGTGCTGTTCTCACGGTGTGTTTTACATAGAGGGAGGGACGCGCAGCACCCAACGAGTCACTGCCTTATTTTCAACTCCTTCCTCCTTCTACTGGTCGAGGTCTCTCAGGTCTAACCCAACCAAAAGCCTACCTACCTTATCATTGTTGTCTTTTATTAACATGTTGTTGCTCGTCCTCAAATAAATGCTAAAATGTGATTCAAAAGCCCATTAATCAAAAGCTAGTTCTTTCGCTAGTGCATCCGACATGGCATTCATTCATTTACCTGCATAGGGCGGGGGCTAAACCGCCAGGACTTTGATTGATGAAGTTGGAAGGGCTCCTAGTACCGCCATTGTCCGACCTCCGGGCATCGTGAATCGAAACAACTGGACGGGTACTCGGACCAACACAAATGAGCTCCTTTATTGCCAGCGATTATCCCTCATATGGTGGGCATGTGTAGATTTTACCCTGATTGTGGTTTTTCATTCGATTGAGTAGGTATGTTTCTTTGTCCATTATAGGATTGAGTTGTTGTGTCTCGATGGGTGTAGGAACAACTTACAGTTATCGTCTATCTTATCTCCTATAATATTTTGATTATACCTTTGTCGGCAGGATCATATCTATATCTATCAACACACTGATATTTTCCTTCAGTAATCATAAAAATAACGATGTTTGCGACAAATAAAGGGTGTTGTGCACAACAAGTCTCCAAACAAATAAATGAACTGTAAGAAATTTCTCGAGAGGGTAGACGAACAAATATGAGTGGAGACTGCAGCCTTCGCGAGTTGTCGATCGCAAGCCGGCATGAGGCACCAAATAGGTCGGAAAATAACTCCGTTCCCTCGGGCGCTGGATTCAATCAGCTCTGCTTCAGAATTTTGGAGTTCGTTTACCGAAGCGACGCGACGTACGAGGGTGGATTGTGATAACGGGAATTGGTTTACGGTTTAGCTAATGTGAGTACTTAACTTACTCCCGGTTTCCGAGCCAATTAGGTATCGATGAAAACCCCCCTCGATTCAATTTCAGATAATTGACTTCCTCGTTCGTGGAAAAACGACAAGCTACGCTTTTAACCAATTTGTGCTTGGTTTGGTTGGTGGTAGGACCTCACCTAAGTCTGTCGCCATAACAGCAATTCTATATTATTGTGTTCCGGCATTTAGAGGTAAGACGTAAGATAGCCAGATCCTCAGTATGTTGAGGATTCCGGGTGAAGTGCGCTTCCACCTTCGGCCTTAAAATAACTTGGCACCACGTGAGATGAAGGTGGAGCGCTATCCCATCGTGCAAAAAATAGCATTCAGCGTTCTGTAAAGTAGTTTATTTTGTTGTTCCAAAGTCACTTTACATGCATAGGTACTTGTATAGTTTCATTTGCAATATCCAAAAAGAACTGTGCAAGCAAATTCATAGAACACATAGTAATAAGAACTTCAAATGAACACTTATTTTCCAGACAAACCGAACAAAAGACTACATGCACGCGTTCCGAGAATTGTATTCACGTCGACCCTTGAGATATGCCGAGGTCTTATATCTCTTGATAGTCCTTTATTCAAATAATGGCGAGACTTACATCGGGATCTTGAAGACATGAATTGCAAATGGCGAAATGGCGCAACGAGAAGCGTTTCCAATCACGCGGATGTTTAGATCGCAATACCGTCTTCGGGTTTACTTGACGATACGACGACGTAACAATTAAACCTCAACATTGTGTTTCTAATTTAACGGTATTGTTATTGGATTAAACCTATGTTTAGAGGATCAAATTTAGGGAAATAGCTGGCGTTGTTTATTAGTTATAGAAGTATAATTTGTGGCGGTCGCAGATGGCCCACTTGTAAAGCCAAACCTCTGGGCGGGCGGGTAAGCCGCCGTCTTGTCAATATTTAGTTAGATCGCCCATTCCAATTTAGGAATAAGCTTATTACTCCGTAAGGTCTCTCTGGGTAGAGGTGGGACACCGCGACCAATAGAAGATCTTACGTAAGGGTCCTATTATCATACACTACTCTAATCTTAATTGTGTTTATTTAGGAGGTTTTATTTGTATGTTACAAATAAAATAATTAAAAAACATAAAAATATATACTATAAAATATTATTAAACACCTAAAACTTATGTTAATTTAGGAATAAACAGGCTAATTTATTTTAAGGTCTCTCTGGAGGAGATTGCTCTCAAGCGATAAGACCGCCCATTTTACAGTTAACTGTATACAGACTTATAGACAAAATCGTACCCCCTGTGGATTGAACCGGAGATTTCCGGGTCTGATACCAGTAGCTAAATCACTAGACCACATCACTAGACAGATATCCCGCAGTAATTATCTATGCCTCAGCACACAAATCACAGCAACAGCCCAGTAGTGTCCAAAGTGCGTTATGCCATAATCACAACGCACTTTGTCAAAGGTAGATAATACACAGATGGAAACTGCTGCTTCTTCTGGTGAGATCCCTGAGTCGGATTTGACGACATCCATGGGCTGAGTCGGAGGATGCCGCAGAGTAACAAATAAATTATTTCAGCCTAGTTTCGTATAATAGAACAGAGGGATTCGTTAATCCTTGGCGGGCGTTTTGGCTCGTTTTCACCGCGGTCACTGCCCGCTATCGACACACGCCACCCCTATAAATACACCGGCCAGCAGATGCACACAAACATATTTATTTTTAACGACTTTTGCAGATTTCATTTTACGAATCTCCGTGTGCGTTGTTCAGACAGCTGCAAGCCGACCAATGGTAAAGTTTTGCAATTATCATTTCCGAAAGGTAGACAAGAGAAAGGATCGATTGTGTGAGGCATAAAGCAAGGAGTCCATGCTGAGATAGCGACTGATACAGGAGAAAGGAGTTAGGACATATGTGCCGACCTAGGGGTCGGCACATATGTCCTAACTCAAAATATGTATAACTTTGTTCTCAACAGGAAGCTGATAATGATAATGATAATTATTTGAGTGATAGGGTGTTTTACGGTAGGAAATTAAAATCATAATGTATACCTAAGAGTAGTAAAGTTCCTTTTAAATGCTTGTCCGGGGAAATACTACCACCATAACTTTTTCGGCCGCCAAGCAGCATTATCGCTGCAGATTTTTTTCAGGCAACTTCAGTAGGAGAAACATACATGAAAACAAGGCAGCGCACAAAGTAGGATAATATATTCAACTAAAAATAGCAAATACATATTTAAATTATAATAATACTACATAGTAAAATTATATCCACCTAATTATCTCATTTAAAAACGCAGTGTTACCCAATGTTTGTATTATTCGATATATCTTTGTGTACATTATGGCGTTATTCAAGTCAATTCAGCTTTCAAGAGGCTGAAAATTTTACTGTTCTAATAATAACAATACCTACACCATCCCGCATAAATATAATTATAACTCTAACCATGTTTCGCTCATTGTTTAACGTTTATAAACGTAGTCATAATTATTTGCGGGACTCCTTTGACGCATTTTCACCTTGGAGATGTAATATTCGTCTGTTTACGTTGTTGAAACCGAGAATGCAATCTCCCTGTTCAACTTCTACCACATCTGCGCATGTGGAAGGAAACTGCGGCTAAAATATCCACAAGTTATGTACTTTTATTGTAGTTCTCATCTTGATGAAACGTTACATAGATACTTAAGCTCTTATATCATGCCGGCTGCCTGCACGTAACGTTAGCGGCTTAGTAAATAAATAAACAATAAATAAATATTACAGGATATTAATTTCACACAACTGTCAGGCAAATAGCCTTGTCTATATCTATATATATCTATCCTACAGATAAATAAAATTAAAATGTCTGTAATGCCAAAAATAAAAAAAGAGTTTTTTACTATATGCATACATAGGTATACATATACTACTACAATGTTTAGAGAGAAAAAAAATAGGTAACATACCTATCCAAAATGTTAGTGTTTTAATATCTGTGCCAAAAGTAAAAATTGAAAAAAAAAATGAGAGTATATTTTAAGAAGTCAGTAAAGGTCTGCGTGATGTTAACGAATTCAAAGCAGCTATATATATTGATAAAAAAGCAAGAAAGCGATCTAGTGAACAAAGCATTGGACGTTGAGCAAGAAGCCTAATGAGCGAGGAAAAATCTTATTTCTTGTATTTCACAGAACCGCAAATCTGGAGTAAAAGGAAAACAATTAATTAACTCATTTCCCAACAATTAGTCGGGACGGACACAAAATTACTTAAGCATCTCCGGGCAATTGAGTATCGCCGCCGAGATTAGGGTTACCCGGATCAGAGCAATCCATGTGAAAGATCTAATATCCTGACCTTTTAAATCTGGGTTTTAACTACGTTACTGCGATATGTCAGTATTCTATATTATGGTAAAAAATAGTAGGTATTCCCAAAAATAGCACCAATCTAATAGCACCTTACCTATTTCTATTTAGAGCACCTATCGACATATTGGTTTGGTGCTTTGGAAATAGCTGCTAATATTAAAACTATATATAGGTAGGTACTCTTCTACTGAAATTAAGTCAATTTCTCTTACTTCATAAGTCATGGAAAAAGATATAATCCACTTGATTTATAGGTTTCTTATATTTACATTGTGAACAATTTTGTTGAATTAAATAAATATTACAGGACATTAATTCTACACAGCGCCATCTAGCCCCAAACTAAGCATAGCATGTAATACGGGAAAATACTTTATGTAAATACATACGTACTATATGATACAACACCCAAACACCTATATTCATCACACAAAATGTTTGTCCTGGAATTAAGAGTAACGAAATGAAATGATTTCTGTATGTTATGGATTTTCTCTGGGAACTTTTACTGTTACTTCCTTATTTTAATTAGAATTCTTAAAATAGCTATCTTAAAGTTCACTCCTGCGTAGCTGTCGGGACGAAGTAGTACTCTTCAAAGGATACGTACGGATTATAATACAACTGTCAAAAATATATGTATGTCGTGAGAGGGTTTACGCATGTAATTGTAATGTAAAGAAATAAAGTATAGCAAGTAATTTGTGGAACAGGGCATAATATTTTATAACAAAATACTGGAAGCCATTCTTAACTTTCTTAAGAAAAGAAAAACGACAAAATGTGTTAATAAGCATACTACAATATAAAATACTATATCAATGACGAGGTTGTATCATGATTGAACTTGATAAATAAGTAGATTCATATTCATTGTAAAGCATTCATGTACCTAATCGCTTTATTTCAAGTATTTGAATGATTTATTATCATCTTTTGTTATGAATTTATATACTTACCCATTAGGGTGTTAACTAAATTATTAAACTACCTCTTAGTTTAATAATTTGGGTGAGTATAGGTTAGTTTTTTTATAAAGATGGCCTGCCATGCCAACCCTACCCGATTGAGGAAGGCGGCTTTCCCGCGCCAACCACGCACTAGCTTCCGCTGCCCTTTGCCAACCCAACAATACTGAATGCTTTCTACAAATATTTTCTACACACTTTTGGCAACCCATTATTTTATAATAGATCATACCTTTTGCGACCAAATGTTAGGAGTAAATACTGCGTATCATCTTAGATACCACCAGGTCACTAAAAGAGTCATATCAGTCAAGACATCTTTAAGGATTTCATAAAGGGATACGAATTGTATGAACGTTATTTTTGTTTATGATTCGAGAAGAGAGAAGAAAAATCTCCTTCGTCCACGTTTGTAACTAAGGTTAAATAACTGTAGAGTCATACATTTTTGGTAGTTATAGATAAAATATAAAGATTTTTAGACTTCACACTTCTATATTTTTGTGAAAACTCTTTTGTTAAAAATAATTTGCTTTTATATACATATAAATGTTACTGGACATTAATTGCACACAGCGCCATCTAGCCCCAAGCTAAGCATAGTAACGTGTATGGAAACATGGAAACTGGATTACGGATAGAATACTTAAATGCTTTTTGTTTTGTAAATACATACTTATCATACAATATCGCTCCCAAAAAAAGAACAAACATCGATATCACACAAATGTGTCTCCTTTTTAATTGCATGTAGGTAAGTCTGTCGCTATAACAACAATTCTAAATTATTGTGTTCCTGCAAGAGATAATATAGCCCGTTCCTCAGACTGTTGAGGATTCTGGGTGAAGTGCACTTCCACCTTATCTTATCAATTAAATAACAAATTAATAAAACATATTTTTTCATCAAAAAATGTTCTACTCCATTTGTATTTTGTCTGTAAGTTGTTGTGATTGTTTCATGACCATTATTCCTCTATCTTCTTTAAACATAATTTACGTTCACAAAAAAAGTGCTATCCAATTAACTTTTATCGAAGAGCTCAATTGACCTGAAGAAGGAAAGAACAACGTTGATAGAAGTGACACAGAGAACAACCAACCCCGATTTGTTATAACTCGATTCGGCTGACGGAAACTGAAAATAAAATCCCAATTTAGTTAAGAACATTGCTTGCTTTCAACGGATAATATCTTAGAATAATCAGTTTTTTTTTACGCCTACATGGGTCATATGGTCACATTTGGATCAACTTTATGTCCATAATAATAAAAAAATTGCTAACGTTCTATCCTTCTTTGGTTTGTAGGAAAAAAATATGCGCGTTATTTTACAAGGTGAAAATAGAGCCCAAAAAAACAATCAGTTTTTGACCTACTATTTCTAAACAGCTGCTTGAAATATTAATATAATTAACAAGCTAAGATATAGCGAAAGACCTTTTTTGGATAGTAGAATTTTTCTTATGTAATTAAAGAAAATGATGTTTTTTGCAAGAATTCGAGCGTATCCATTTCACTCACTAACACGCGGATATACATCGCGCTTTCTCACACGCACGATGGATCAAAGCGCCGTAATCAAACTTTGCTATGATTTTGCTTACTCGTCAAATCACGTATTAGTTTCGTGAAACTTTATAGTTACAACAGCCATATCAAGCGTTCTCAGCTGAATGGACATAAATTTGTGCTCAGGGCTCCAATTCAACTAAACAAAATCGCTTCTCTATGACAATGGTATCATCGGAGAATTGTCACTAGAATACCAAAGGGCACCTATAATGGCAACTCTGCGACGATAGCATCGGTTTAGTAGAATCGGGGTCTGGCTCGGGTTCCGTGAAAATGGCTGACTGCCTTGTTTACAAACAGTTATAATTTACGCAGGAATCCCAAACACAATTGGTGTTCATAAACAAGCCGTGAAGCCTTTTACATTCTCCTCGCTCGCATATTTTAAAAACAATTATTTCGTTTTGTTTCCCCGTTCAATATTGGACAATGTTACACGCCGCTAGTCAAGCATATTGATAAGACAACCTACCTAACTTGCATGACAGAGATTGATCAAAATCAAATTACACATTTTGTGAAATCGATTGAGCTGTGAATTAAAGTTTGTGTTTAGAATGGTGTAATATGTGTGTTTGATGATGATGCTAAGCCTCCCTCGATCAACGCCACAAACAGCAACCTGAGCCGCCACCGTCCACCAACTCCTGTCGGTCCATCGTGTGGTGTTTTTCCCACAATCCGATTTGCGTTTAATAGTAGTTGAGAACCTTTTACTCCCCAGTGACACGGTTGTGCAAGCTATGTGCCCACTGCCTCCACAGCTTGCTAATTCTGAGAACTAAATATGTTTGGAAATATTCATATCTCATATCATATTCCGGATTTAATTACGTGCGAAAATCCAAGCAATGCTTCATGCACAATTATGAATAGAGGAGAATTATAGATAGTGAAGATGATAGAAAATTCTCCCAAAGGTCAACCTTTGTCATAAAATAAAATATTACTTTAAAAACCCACACAAAAAAATCTGACCTACTCATCAAACGTTACGCAACATTACGCAAACGCTAAAACCAGGAAGAGGATGACAAAATTAACTTTGCATATTGTCTATTATAGCTATGAAACTGTAGGTACATAAATCAGTGTATTTACCTACAAGTTCGAATTATGTACTTTCTTATCCATGTAGTTTTCTCGCCGATAAAGGACACACAACTTGTTACCAGTTGAGATGAAGGCCAAGTGCTTACCCGTCGTACAATAAAAAAAAACCACAATGTTTGTTTCTCAGCACAAAACGCGATGAACTTGAATTTCGTGACTCTTCAAAACCCAATTTAAGTTTCAGTTAAATAGGTCAGTACAGTTACATTTTAATGCAATCAGCAATTTGCAGGAAGTTTTTGGATAACACTTGTTTGCAATACCAAATTTATTGTCCGTTGCTTTCAAAGGCACCTTGACTATACCATATGTAATTATAAGCTATTCATGTGTAGGTACTACATCGTTTGGGTGACGTAAGGAATTAAATAAAAGACTTTATTGCACACCTTAAAAATAGAACTAAATAACTTCTTTAAAAAAAATCATACTATATCCTAGTCGATCTTAACCCTAAGAAGCGATTTCTTTCAAACAACAGTTGGTAGGAGAGGATTTTATGACTAAAGAGGTGGTTGGTGGTGCAAAAGTACTTTACATGCACAATATACCTACAAACTATTTAATGCACAATTTATCAAAGTTAGAATCTTATCATATCTTTTCTTTCAAAATTAAACTGAATTTTGAATTGATATGAGAAATAGTTTGCGTCCAATAAAGGTTCTAAGCGGTAACCCTTCATGGTTCTTGATTCGACATACACCTAACCGATATAATGTTTATAGGTTAGGGTTTTGTGATAGGTAGGATCTACCTTCTAGTGGTACCTATCCTCTAAAAAAGGTTAAGAAAGGGTTCTATACCAAATAGCACCAGTCATTACTGCCAGTCATGCCTGTATTTAAACCGCACATACCCAAAGGATTTTGCTTATTTTAATTTAAGCTATCTTGGCTGTGCCAGTCCTACGCCTCGCATTATGCACTCAGCAAATAATAGCTATACAAATGTGTGTTACTCAACAGGATGGAAGGAAGCTATCCTAAATATTAATGAACATTCTTTGCTTGCTAAATTGCGTGGGCTAACGAGTCTTGAGCACGTATGTGGTCCAGTGGTTCGCCTACCGGTGTCAGTGTTTTTTTTTTGGTGCTTGGTTTGGCTGTTGGTAGGACTTTGTTTAAGTTCGCCTGGCTACCTAATTCTGTCGTATAACAAAAAATCTTTAATTGTTGTGGTCCGACATTTAGAGGTAAGATAGCCAAGCTGTTCCTCAACAAACTGAGGAACTGTCCTCAGTTTGTTGAGGATTCCGGCCTTACTTAAAAATCTGGTGAGACGAAGGCCAAGTACCTCCCCGTCGAACAATAAAAAGGAATGTTAACATTTGAATATGCAATGTTTGTTTGGCGTTTCAGCTTTTCATAAAGGAATTGACGATAAGGAAACGTGTAATATTTAATAAGCAGTGAAATCACCCAACATCCCTTGATGGGATTATCTGTGAATAAATAATAGAGGATGAACTGTAGTCACGTATTCCCCACCCGTTTACTCAAACCGCCGATTAGGCAGGTAATAAAACAACAGAGCATCAAGTATTTACAGAACAAGTCGGCACAACGGTGCTCACCTCCACTAAAACAAAACTTAAATCGCGTAAGCCATAAGAAAAGTCCTCCGCCACCGGAAGCCGCAGACCGTTTTGAGTAAAATATTAAATGCGCTGTAGGATTTGTTCTGTACCGGGTACCGGCTTAATATTTGATGAAGCGCTCTGAGTCTGCTGGCGACGGCTTGTCTGGCCTCCGCCTAATTGAAGAGTGATGCGTCCACGTGGCCGCAAGTACACGTCAATATTAAAAAGTCCCGCGGCGCTGTTTATTGCGAGTTTCGCCGCGACTTTGCAAGACGTTAACGCCTATAAATTTTATATCCACAATGCCGCAGTAAAATGTTGCAATATACCGGTAAATCCCGTTGTTTTCCTTTTCCTTGGATTTAAAAGAAATATGTATTTGGCCGTTTGAAATTGCTTTTCCTTTGGCTTGGCGAGTGCCGCGATTCGAATACTGTTGATTCTAATTTCCGCTCGGATGCGGGCCGGTGCTGCGAACCCTGTCACCAATCTTTTACTGCAATGCTTACTGGTGTAAAGTCGCTTGTTTCCCGTTTGCAATAGATGCCTGCTTTGTTTAGCTTTGTGTCGACTTTGCAGAGCGTAAGACCATTACCTGATTGTTTTTTATGAGATAGATGTTTGAATTACTGAGATGAACATACATTAACGCATCATACGAATTAAAATGCTTTTTATCATATGATACAATGCATGTTTCGAGTGTTTGCGTGTACGATAAGTGTGTGTTCTATATATATTTGTCTAGTAGAAGCTTCTTATTATAATTAAAGGATTATTGTTTCTTAATTTAATTGTTTGTTCGTTATCTTTTCACGATGATGAATGATAGATGAAGAACAACATCGGCTCTGGGTATCTAGGTACTATGCGAAGTTTCCGGCAAAATATTACATATCCGTATGAAAATAAAAGATAACGCAACTCATATGATCCAAAATGAGGCAAACATGGCGCCATGGGCTGACTCTACTGAAAGGGAATTAAGCGGATGTTGCTAATTGCCTTAGTAAAGATAATATGCTAATGATATAAATTACAACGTAACTGACAAATAAAATAAAACTTCAAATGGAATTAAATTATAATTAGTATACCTTCAGCGTACTGTCAAAATTGAATAAACGTTGTACTCTAATTGTTCTATCTCTTCTCTACTAGGTACCTTGGTAAATACGGGTAATTACCTTGCTATATTTTATTACTAGCAAACGCTAGACTTCTTTAGACTTCTTTCGGTCATCCCGTGGGAATTTCCCAATATTATTTATTATTCTTTTTTTTTCAAATAAAGTTGCCAAATCAAAAAAAATAAAATCAAAATCAAAATTGAAAAAGTCAAAATCGGTCCACCCGTTTCGGTGATAACCCAGAACAAACGAATAGACAGACAGACAAAAATGAATAGGCACTTACAAATATAAATTATTTACATATAGACACTAACATTTTTCAATTTCAATTTATTTTTAAAAGGTATAGATAAGATTTGATCAAATAGAAATGATGAAATAATTAAGTAATAAATGTAATACTTTTTTACTACTCTTACTAAAGAATTAATAAAAAAGTTTTTACAATTTAGGTAGGTACCTATTAAAGAGATCTTCAATACCACCACATTGAAAAAATATATGTATTTTCAGTCATTTAGTTCACTTAATGCGACATTTTGCTGAGTTGGCACAATAAAACGTTATAGATTAGATATATTGGACTAGTAGAAGAGCACTACTAGTAAGCAGAGCTATTCTTGTTTCTCTCTGCCTAGGTTTGCTGGAAGAGAACTCTCAGGGATAAGCTCGCATTTGGCATACTTTTAAATTTTATGTTTGTATGCGTATACAGGGTGGAATTTTGTAATGCCACCTGGAGGGAAAGTACTCTTAATACTGCAGATAGAAAAGATGGATGTTAGTTAAAGAGCTTTAACTTGACTCATTGAATTTGTAACTTCAGATTTCTTGGTTTTCCTTTCATTTAATTTATCATGTTTGTTAGAGAGATGTCTCCTTACCTTATAATTGACCCTAACGATCGATGCAATAAAAGTATAGGTATATTTTTTTCAGATTTTAGCCGGTTCGATTCCCGGGTGTGGGAGAAGAGAATTTTCGAAAATATTTGAATGCAGTTTGCTTTCTATTCAAATATAAAGGAATGTTTCCTTTGAGTAAAATTTTCTATCTGCAGTATTATGAGTACTTTCCCTCCAGGTGGCATTACAAAATTCCACCCTGTATAATTGTGTGTGCAATAAAGTATAGATACATAAATAGTTTGTGGCAAGATGGCGCAGTAAGTTGACTTAACTGAGCTTGAACTTAAGCTAGTAGGAAACTCACAAGGGCCGTCTTTACGCTTCAAAACTTGCGCATTCGGCGAAACGAAGTCATAAAACAAACAAGCTTTCATCTACCTCTAACGTCAGGGAAATTATTACTTGTTGAAGAAATAACGTGGTTTTACAGTTGTGTGTTACAGCTAGATTACTTACTACAGCAAGACACGCATTGCTGAACTCTGTTGTGTGTATACCGGGGAACTGCTTGAACAGCCTATAGGCTGGTAGGTACAATTTGTATCTTTTTCTGTCTGTGCATCGTATCCTTAAGTTTTTTTATTGTACAACGGGAACCTTCATCTCATCTGATTTTCAAGTTATAATAAGGCCGTAGATGGAAGCGCACCTTACCCGGAATCCTCAACAAACTGAGGAACTGGCTTGGCCATCTTACCTCTAAATGCCGGAACACAACAATTTTAGAATTATTGTAATGGCGACAGAATTAGGTTAGATGGTAGCTAGCCAGTCGGACTTAAACAAGGTCCTTCAACCAACCAACCCAAGCATAATATTGTGCTCCCCTTGGGGATCGAACCCGGGACTTACCACTGGATCTGACACCAGCCCCCTCAGCACGGGGAGGAGATAAAATGTTTGTCCTCTGTTTTTATCCACCTTGTCAGAGCATTTTGTCTCCCGGTGGTGGATAAAAACAGTGGACAAAAATTTTATCCCCACCCCGTGCTGAGGGGGCAGTGGGCGAACCACTAGACCACAGAGGTGGTTATAGTTAGGATAGACTGTTGCAACCTCTTTGCATGATCCTTTCTCAATGATATTTTTCCGCTTAGCTCGATCGTTGGCGGTTTAAAAGGCGTCATGGAGTTAGGTGGCCAGTGCGGTGCGGATTTGAACCGTCCAGCCAATAGGACGGCGACCTCTGGGCCTTTTCCCTTCAATTTTCCAAGTGATTGTTAGTTTTACTATGTCCTTGAGGTATACTAGGGTTTGGAGGAGAGCCTTTCGTTGTAACTTAACTTAACCTTAAATACAAAACAAAACTAAGAGGAATTTGAGCACCCAATCCTGTAATGGCCTATCGATTCAGCGGCCAAACTCAATGATTTGTATCGATATACCCCATGAATGCAACTTTTGTTCCCTGCCTAACCCTGCTGAACCCCTTTTCATCCCTAGTGCTTTTCATCTACCTACGTGTATTTATGATCTCGCACTTTTTATGTACATTATTAGAAAACGGTAAATATTTAACGGTCAGCAAAGAAGTTTTAATCAGCTCTAAAATGCATTATGTCAGCCAACAAACAATAATGTAATAATTACCGACTAGTATACCTATACTAGTTATACCTAACTATGTCAAATCTTAAAATCCATGTGCGCAATAGGTTATGAAGGATCCAAAGTTTTCTGTACAGAAAGATTTATACCCTTAGGTAAGTTTTAAAACTGTACCTTATCCTATGACATTTTAGTGGTAAATCAGCAAACCAATTATACAATTGGAATCAAAACCATACAAGCCAGTGTGAGCTGTTTCATTGCTGACGTCGGTACCTCTGCACATGTAGTGATAATTCTTGCCAGAAATTAAA
This sequence comes from Venusia cambrica, assembly GCA_951394065.1. Lineage (NCBI taxonomy): Eukaryota > Metazoa > Arthropoda > Insecta > Lepidoptera > Geometridae > Venusia > Venusia cambrica. The sequence goes on from OX596056.1 coordinate 2,852,856, forward strand.
ACGAAAAATTGCAAGAAAAATCTTCTGACTCCAAAAATCCTTCCAATCGCCCTCAAATCAGATATATTTAAATGTGAGAAATAGGCAGCATTATAAGACTACATCATTTAAATGAACCGTTTATACTCACACAGGATCGTGGCTCAGCGATACGGTGGATGCTGCCCGAATATTAAGTGCGACTTACCTGAAAAAAAACTGTCTGTAAGTAAAGTTCAAATAGGAAGCACAGAATGGTTAAACAAGTCTAATAGAGCAAAGTCGATGTGGCTATTTGTGTTTGTGTGTTTTCAGGCAATCATCAGATTAGTCCAGCGGGTGATCCCGCGTGAGTTTGGTAGCGATTGGGTGAACAGTTTTTTTTTGTTTCTTGGCTACTTTGCGAGTGTTCGCGAGTGTAACTACGCGGGGTCAGCCATATTCAATACTTGTTTTCTATGTTATTTTCAAGTAATTAGGTCCAAGAACAAATACCGGGATTTCTTTTAATTTGAACGGAACTTTATAACACTAAGATTTTGAGGCCAGCACCAAAGTATTTTAAATAAATTATGGAATAGTTCTTAGTAAAATCTATGCTTGTATAGCTCTAGACTAGACCAGAGCATGGATGAGGTCCAGGATTTAGCGAGCTTTCCAAAAAAAAGGCCTATGATTGGTAACGGTTATGTACGAGACAATTTACTAATTCATAATGCTTGTAATTTGATATAGGTATGTACATCAGTTCAGTAATTTCCAACTTGATTAGTTTGGAATCAGACAGCGCTCGAAATGTTTCCAATAAATATAACGCGTTCATTTGATAATTCACGATTTGAATACCTGATTATGGAAAATTAACTCGTGATAATCAAACTGTTTCTAATCAATGTCAATGCCCACCTAAACACCGATTGCTTCTTTATTTTGTTAGTGAACCTCAACTTAATGAAGCAATCGATTTCCAAGCTAACTAAAGCTGTAAATAAATATAATAATAATTAATCACTAGATATAGGGTGGGATCTACCTTCTAGTGGTCTACCCCAGATAATGGAATCTTAGACCTTTAGTCAACGGTTACCGCTGAATGATTTTATCGCTGGTGATAGGACCTGTAATGGTAAGCCTTGCTTGCACTGAAGTCCGGCCAAGTTCGGAGTGTTAAATCGGTGCGCGGGAGTGATAGAGCCTTTGCCTTTAATAGGCAGCTTCTAGGAAAGTTCGCTCCACTGTAGACCTTATCCTGCCTAGACGAGGACCTGGTGTTCGGAGGCCAAGAGCTTACCCATTTAAAAATGACAAAGGCAAAAGACAAAGTATTTAAAACATTCCCAATGATAACTGTTTAATTTATTTTTCGTTTAATTAATTTATTTAATTTATTTAATTGCCGCGAATTGACCCCTAAGACTAGACCTCTCTCACCAGGCGAAGTGCAGGTTCCTTCTGTTTACTATTTACACCATAATCACCAAACGTGGTGATTATGGCAAAATTCTCCAGCTTTGGTGGATTTTCTCTGTCCAGCTGTGGACACTATTGAGCTGTTGTGATAATTGATCAATTAAAAATCGGTATGACTATGTGCCACTTAGTACTTATAGCCATCACAGTGTTACATATAGGTAAACCTTATCTCATGTAGTAAGACAGCCATTTTTAACCGAAATCTTTAGAGTTAAAAGAAACAATGTGGAGCAATTTACATGAAACACATTCTACAATTGTACAGTCCGATGTTCATAAATCGTTCTAAGCTGTTTGTACAGTTACGCGCTCACCACAGCGTTCATTTATGCTTCTAATTAATAAATAGAACACACAAAACGTAGTTTTCCGAATGGTAGAGCCGAGGAAATTATAATTAGTAACTGAGTGTGGAACATGATTGCCCTGCACTCGTTTGAAATATAGCAAAGTCATGACTTTAGTAACTGGTGAATTGCAGACATTGCGGAGAAATTGGAGGGAAATGAAAGGAATCATTTAAACTGAAAACAGAAAATATGTAACAACAAGTTTTTTTGGTTCTTTTGAAAAAAAAAACAAATCTACGCGTGTTTCGCGTTATGAGGCATCCTCAGGAAATGTAGTTTTGCTGCTGCCCTCTCCTAACACACTATACAACACAGTGAAATGGTTAGTTTCGAAGGGGCAAATTCAGTAGGTGACATCCACATATTTCCCGTAAGGACAACGCACGCTGCCTTGGTTTCACCATTCAAGAACTCACAAAGCGATATGCTAATATCGCATTTGCAATTAAAATCGCTACGCCCACAGAGGGACGCCATTGTTTCATACATGCGAAACATCCTTAAGTAGGTACTTATTGATGCCATGATAATATTATTTCATTCTGCAATATTTTTTAGGATGGTTCGGCTCTTGATCACGCAACTTGCACAGTCAAGCGTGTAAACCCAGAAGGTGCGTGGTAACTCTCTTCTATAAGACATTAGGGTCGTAACAAAGCGTAAATACCGATACTGGAAGCTGATTCCAAGTTTTACAATCCATCGGTTCCATCAACAACTTTGAAACCGTCGACACTGTCATAACGAAAACATCTTGCCCGACTTCGGCACCTGATACCTACTAATGGAAGGAATTTTCAAAGTAAAAGTTGTACAAGCAATCTCCTCCTGACATGGAAAGTTGCTGAGTTTTAGACGCGACCGGTGAGCATCGTCGAAAGAATGTAATAAGACACAGGTGCCGAGTTCTTTATTGGATTTCCCACGTTCCAAGTCGACTTGTTTGATGGCAGCAGGATTCTTGAAAACTCCAGCACCTATTAATACTTGTGCGAATAACTGAAATGATCTTTTGGATTTGTTCGCGGCGGCGGTCTAAGTGGGTCAAGAAAGGGGGAGGGTTTTTGCGGCCCGACGCCGATTCTATCCATTTAGTTGCTCGTAACAATGTAGGGGAGCGAAATGCCGGATAGTAGGAAGTGGTTAAATATAAAGGGATCCTTTTTTAGTCTAATTGATTTTAATTTTCTTTAGAAGTTCGTAATTACATCACCTTTCGCTGTGTAAATTATTAGGAGCTGCTAAATTTTCATGGCTGGAATACTTCGAACAGATTTTATAGAACACCGTGATTTATTTCCTATTGCAGATCTGCGAGCTTAGTTCTTATTAAGCGTATGTTAATTTTTTTCATGATACGAAATCTCAAATTCTTATTGAGGAAAGAGCTTCATGCGAATGCGTAGGCACCCAGACGGCGGCGGTGCGCTGTGTCACGAGGTCGCACCAAATCGTTTTCTCGGTGAACGACACACACTGAAAGGAAAAGTATAGGCCGCAGCGGCCCGCCACTGCACACTAAGTCATTGACACATGCAAATCCGAACATCGGTGCCAGGTCATCGACCTCTTCATTCAATGACTGTCGAAAGTTATTCGACTAGCGGTCGAAAGCTTCTTCCAAGCGATTGTAGTGTTTAAACCGTCACGAATAAAGCTTCGCATTCCGCCATTCCGCAAGGCCGTCCGAGACTAACGGCTCTAGTTCACTTGCGATGCGAGTCAGAGATCAATCAACAGAATGGGCTCTTGTATCGAAGGCGTAGAGCAGATTGTTTGATGGCGTTTGTCAGATCTGTGCGGGTACTAGGCTGCTCCATTGTATTATTAGCATTGCGAATTTCGACAAGCGAACGCTAGACGCATCCGCAAATACAACAAACGGGTCATATGCAAATCACTCTGTCTGCGAGACATCTACATCGTTTGCGAGGTGTGGTTACCAAACATGCACAGAGCTGCAAAGTACTGTTGTCCATGTCCATCGAATCCAATATCGCACGCTTAGAAACTAATAAATGCAGCGTTGGTTTTTCCTAAGCCCCTATATGGAAAACACTTGATATTATGTTTACATTGCGGGCATCATAATGGAGTCGCTTCGAGATAACTAAGTGGCGTCCTTGTCCGCAATGAAGAACGTAAAAGCCGAAAGGATGACCTTAATACGGCGGCGGAGAGATGTTGGCAAAGATGAGGTTGATTGTTGATCCAATCTATCACGTGTGTGACGTTTATGCACGGGCTGCACCGACTCGAGGCCAGACACCTTGTTTATTTTTTCAAATACACGGATTCACACAGTATCTCGATGTTCTACGCAAAATTGTGATAAAATTCACATGCAAAGGTGAAATGCATAGCAAAGATATGAATCTTTTTCAGAACGCACTGATCCAAATTCAGTCAAGTTCAGTTGAGCTTCGCTTAATGATTTCCTACTTCCCACTTCACTTTCAACAGTTTCCTCTTTGCCCCATTTTCTATTTTAAGTTGCCAAATGACTGAGGAATCCGTCCTAATGAGAATAGCTATCTCAGTTTATTACTACTCGAGAATTGCAGTTCGGATTTTCAAATTAAAAATTGGATCAAAAGTGGGTCGAGGGTTCTTCATATGTGGTTGGTATCCCGATTTGTAAGGAGTACTAACTTACTTTGCTGTTACCTTGGTAAGTATATAAAGATGATTGATGATGTAAATATAAACGAAGTAGGTAACTCTTCGTATCGGTAGAATTACAATAAACAACAATATGAAAGGGGAATAATAAATACTCGTCTGTCAGACGTCTTTGACCAATGTTACGATTTATCGCTCAGATAAATGCACGTAGGACATCGTATCCGGTCTTCACAATCTATGTTTGTTTTAACATAGATAAAATTCTCTGCTGATCGATTGTTAAGTATTTTCCAATTTCAACGGTCGCTGTTGATGATAACGCTAATGACATCTATTTAGAAGGACATTGACGAATTCTTGAAAATTCTTGCGACATTTTTGTTTGACTGCTTCCTTTGTAGGACGAAAAGTAATAAATACTTCGTGAGTTATAAGCGGATGATTTTCTTAGGAGTTTTTTATAACTTTACCTTGTACGGGAGTTTGAAGTTATGAGGTTGGTTCCATTTTGATTGCTACTTAATTGTGTTATTAAAAATGACTGACTTTGCCTATAATAATAAGTCACAGTCATACATATTTGGGAACTTGGGCCGTTTGCGAAAATGATATTTCGCTGATTTGATATCGCCTATGAAATCAATTAAATACGTGGATGGCCACAAATGTGTGCTTTGGTCATTTGTGAACAATTTGTGTTGTTATGTGTAATGTGAACAAATAATTCAAACGATTCGACGCGTAATTCACAAACCAGAGAATGTGTATGCAGCTATAAGTTCGTACCTCTACCTTCATACAGTCTATGCTGCATTTAACACAGATATATCACCTATCCATCTAATAGAAGGATAGTACCTAATAATTAATTATATATACATGGGACAACTCTGAGAAATTACATTTGTCTCATTTGCTTTAAAATTTAATTTAATTTGTCTTAAGTTTAGTTATAAGTTTTGTTTAGATATCCCGGCACTTATTTTAAGTTAGGTATTAAGTATAGTCAATTCTACTCGATATTCTATGTTTTGATTAGTTGTGCGTACGTATGTTTATGTTGTAATCAAGATCATAACTATACAATCTTTGTTGAATTATAATATTATTGTGGTTGTGGTGTGTTTTGTGCGTTTAAATAAAAAAAAACGAATCTAGTTCCCATATTACTAGCTATAAGCTATGCATAGTTTGGGGCTAGATGGCACTGTGTAAAATTAATATCCTGTAATAGTTATATTTATATATTTATTTATAATATCTTTATCTGGCTCATTAATCTATGTGTAATTGTAATGTGTGTTTTTCTTATTTTTATTTTATATCTACTAAGAACTATGGACTAAGTTGTCTGAAATAAATGAATTTATATTATATTATATTAAACTTTGGTATGATGTGACACTTTTAAAACAATCTTGCTAATACGATTCATTTACTACTAAATTATTATTAACCATTTTTCCATTAGTGTGTCTTTAAACGCTACTCCTTTCTTAACACAATTCCTTCACTATCCCGCTTTATCAAAAGTAAAAAGTAAGACTACCTATCGATTATTCATGTGTGCAAAGAGCCTGCAGTCGGTTGCCATTGTAAACCGCAACAGTGCATTAACTTTTGACATTGTCAACTACTTATAGCTTCACCACACAAAGAACGTTTACACAGTGAACTCTATGATATATATATTTAAGCACTATACAATTATTTAGATGTAAGATCGAATCGTGACTTCGTGATTTGACGCACCGATTCCGCTGGTAGATATCGGAGTAAAGACGAATCGGAATGTCACTGCACTTGTATTTTGTTAATCTGCAAATGCGCGCGTGAATCAGCCAGAGTTGAGATACTGGTTCCTTGTCTACTGTGTGGGGCGATGGCTGGTCACTGGCCGCATTCCTCTTAGTTGAAAGTCGCGGATCCGGCTTTGAAAAATCACAGTGGGGTGCCGTCTGCACTTGAAAGTGTGCAAAATGCTTTTGTTACTTAAAACTCCAATTTTAAATGTCGAAGAAAAAAAAAATGTTTGGCAGCAAAATGGCTTTGGCGCAGGGAAGGGTTGACCTGCGTCCAGCTGCGGAATGAGCCACACATTATGTGATGTCGATACAGTACCTGTACAATTTAGGTGATGACCAGCGACAAGTGAAAGTGATCAGCGATTTGTGTAAAACTGAGTTATATGTAGTACCTATTTTTTGGTTGTTTCTTGTACCTATTTCTCGTCAACCAATTTATCTGAATCTCATAATCGAGACAAGAAGGCATCACAAATTGTTTTTCAAAACTTATAAGAAACGTTTATCAAGCATTTAATCGCCTCTGTGTTTTAGTGGTTCGCCCACCGATATTAGATCCAGATGACCCGGGTTCGATACCCAGGGGATATATTTTGCAAGGTTTGGTTGGTGGTAGGACTTTATTTTAAGTCCGCCTGGCTAGCAACCACCATTATTATCGCCAGTTACTCAATCTGTTGAGGATCCCGGGTGAAAATCGGGCTTATCAGAACATAAAACCAGGTTATAAAAAAGGCAAGCGCTTCCCCTTCGTACAATAAAAAAAAGGCAGGCTACTGCCATTTTTGAGGCTTGTCAATTGTTTTATCTGTTATGTTATGGTACCTACCTATCACACAAGTGTATCTACAATATTTTGAAGGTAATAACTGCGTTTAAAACATTTTATAGTGTTTTGAAAGAGCGAGTCACTGATTACATGACTATTGAGTGTCTATAAATTAGCCTTTCACATCCGGCTCCTTACTTGCTAAGTATAAACACTTTTAAATGAGTACTTAATTTGAATATTCTCTGACAATCGAATATCCGCTTTACTACCTTACGAATATAGTGAGGTCATTGAACTTAAACGTAACTTCCGTAAAAGAACATGTCGAGATTTTACTATACTTACGTGACAAACATTACTAAGGCTTGTAAGTGGTTATAAATTGAATAGCAATTAATAAACGCTTAGCAATACACGTGACTAAACCTATTCATTAGTGCTTCCCAAGCTTCATGCTTGGGTTGATTCGAAATCTCGTCTTTATAGCTCCAACCACAATCTTTTTACGTACTTACATTAAAGAACTGGCCGATATTCATCGTTACAAAAAAAAACTATAAAACTTACATCATTCGGATAATCTCGAAGAAAAAACTATTACAAGCCAGTGCTTATATATTTCAAATAACGTTTCAGCAAAAAAATTATAAACAACTTTCTGGAGTATCATAGTCTATTTTGTTTCCAGCCAGACATTCTTTTCCAATTTCAAACGACAGTGCTACTAGAGATTAGGGATCCTCTTTGTAGCAGGTAGGTAGCATTTGAAAGTACAGTTTGATTCTGATCCCAAAAGGAATCGGATTTCAAACAAGCAGGTGCGACTCATGTGTCGCGGATTACAATGCACGTCTGGAGACGACAAAGAAAGGATGTTGTAGCTCTTTGCGAGGGGCTAAAATATTGTTGTTTCCTTTTGTGGATTTAAATATTTAACCTGTTATTACACTAATATATTGTTTCATTAAAAAAACGATTCTTCGCACATATGTACCTACAATTAAACGCATTTCTTCACGCCATAACAAATAAAGGTGGAGCTAAAACTTTGCAAATATGTTGTTCCAAACAGGGATGAGTCATAGGATCCTTTTTATCCAATAAGGACATCAGTTCCCGTGGGGAGGGAATGAGATATCAAACATCGCCATACAAAACTGACCGCATTTTGCTCCTTCACTGAAACTGAAACTTAGCACTCATATGTTCAATGATATGTTCTGGACTATAAAAAAACATATAGGCTACGTACCACGTGGACGAAGCAGCAAGCAGAAGCTATTATAAAACAATTAATGCTCATTTTAGAAATATTTTAACAGGATTTTCAGTATGAGTTTAGTTGCATTGTAGATTAATTCGCATATGAATAGCCGGCAGATGAACTGGAAAGGAAGAGCCCAAAAATGAATTCTCACAGAACTGTACCGAGTGCAATTTTGTTTTTCATTAACGTAACAAAATGGTACGGTACAATATATTACAATGGCAAGTCGCGTGCGACGCAATGAGACCAAATTACTACTGAAATAAAAGTGTGCATGTTTTTCCTGTACGATTTGGGAGATTGAGCTCAAACTAGCTGAGCCTTAGTGCTATAGGAATAAAGGTTTGTGAAGCTTGGCGGGATACTGCGGTCGGCTGTATTCAAGCCGAGCGATTGCTTTGCGCGAATTTTTTGCTCGTCTGGCGAGCAGGTGGTTCGAAGGTAGTCGATGTCGGGAACCGACACTTAATTCCTTCGACCCGATTCACTGTTTGTTTTGATCGTTTTTTCGCTTCATCGCATCCTCATTTACGACCATTACGGGTATCCTTTCGGTAATCCATAGAACATTAACCTTATCGCCAGATCTATATAGTTTTATGTTTGTATAGAAAACATTGACTTGATAACCTATTTTTATTTTATGTCCAGCTAACATGATCCAGAAACCAGCTGTTATCTCAGCACAGGTGGCACAAAAGCGTGTCAGTTTGTCCGAACCGGTTCCACCGTCTGCTCCCAATTCCATTCCATTACTGTCTGTGCAATCTGTGCTTCCATTATTTTGCACCTTTTTTATGTATGTTTGACGACATACAATGCCACGCATGCAACTGTACAAAAATCACTGAAATAATCGTTAATATTTTTTTCTGAATATGTATGAAAAAGTACCTACCTACTGTCAGAGATTTATGAAACTAGCATCAAGAAATTCAACCTGTAGATATTTTATGACCTGCGAAAACCAGCAAGACATTTTTGCTTGCCTTAAAAGAACACGTGGTTAAATATTACAGCGTCATCTAGCTTCAAAATAAGTATAGCTTGTAATATGAAAATTTGATTACGCATAGGTATACTTCCATATTTTTTTTTTGTGAATACATACTCAACATACAATAAAACACCAAAAGAAAGGAAAAAATCTACATTAATCATACAAATGTTTGTCCTGGGGGATCAAATCCACGACCCGCAGCGCAGAAGGCAGAGCTACTACCAACTGAGACGTGAGGCCTGGCAAGGTTGTTCACACATTATCTTAGATTCGTTTGCACCGGGATTTGGGCACGTGACGTGATTGGCGGTTCCACTGTGCAGTTAGAGAGATGAGTGAGCCGCCGGTGTAATGAGCCGGTACCGGCGGCGCGGCACCCGGCAGTCGGCATTTGTTTAACGGGTTTGCGCAATCAAACGTTCCCAAGGTGTGGCGAAGGGCGGCGTGGCGTTGGCCCGTTACCTTCGGTCATCAGTCTCGAAAGGCCCGGAGCGACGGAACTGCCGATACTCAGACGTAGCGTGCATTGACTTGCCAAGCTTTACCTACTGCTATAGATATGAGTGGTTCGGCCCACGTGGTATTTGCATGTCATCTTAACTTTCAAGTGATTCAATGCTGTAAAGAATCGTATTTAAGGCGCTGAAGATATAGGATAGGAACCACGCGACTTTGTTGAAAAATTGTATAAAAATTCGATCGTATAAAAAAATATGTGAAAAAAAAATCTGCACTTCGTTTCCCTATAAACTATGCCAAATCTCACACTTATATCGGGTAAGTTATTTCTTAGCGTATTAATACAGATGAATAGCTAATATGTAGCTATAAGAATAAACCTATGATGGAATGCTGTTAACATTAATGAGTAAAGTACTTTGCAAATTAGAGCCCTGCACGTGCATATGCCAATCTTTGCGATGAAACGATGAAAGTTTAGCTCATAATGTCCCTGACTTAGCGTAAAGGCACGATGAAACTGTTAATTTGATCAGAGTAGACGTACACATCACGTGGAGAGGTTTGTGTCTGGCCCACGTGTTCTTAGCGTGAATGGAAAGCTCTCATTCGGAACTTTGAACCCAGCTCAATAGCACATACCGTATCGTAGTACCGTATCTATTTCATTGACAGCTTGAAAACCGTTACATTTTTAACTGCAAGTAATTAAATTGTATTTATTTCATATTTGGTCAGCGAGAAAAATCAGCTAGAAAAAATGAGCTAGAAGAAAAATATTGACATCATAATATATCGTCACGTGTTGATATTGCACGGCCTGATACGATAATAATGACAATATGGTGGAATACGTCAGTGCGTTCATGCTTTTCGGCTTTGAATTATCGGGTCGTACATTATTGTTAATTTCAGATGTCTCTTTGCGATGATCCATGACAATCAGAGCATAGAACAATATTAAGTAAGCTCTTTCAAAGGAACTTAGCGGATGTGTTGCTATTTTTATGTTTCTGCATCGTACATTATTGTTTGCTTAATCCACTTTGATTGCTGAATAAAATCTTTTTGGAGCTGATTTAAAATGTCATTTAAATCATTAAAGAAATGTCTTGACAACTTGTAAAATGCACAGTTATTGTTTTTTTATATTGTACAACGCAGAAGCGCTTGGCCTTCGTGTCACCAGAGGCCTTATTCTGTATGACCAATCGTGTATTAACGCGCCCGCGTTAAGCTGTTTTTTTTATGATAAATCCGAAATTGGAAGCGCACTTCGCCCGGAATCTTCATCAGTCTGAGGAACTGGCTATCATACCTCTAAATGCTGGAGCACAATAGTTAATAATTGTTGTTTTAGCGACAGACTAAGGTAAGAAGGTGGTAGCAAGCCAACCGGACCTTAATCAAGTTCTTTCATCAACCAAGCAGAGCACAAATCTGTATCCCCCTTGGGATCGAACCTGGGAGTCGGGATCTCTGGTCTAATACCGGTGGGCAAAAACAGAACACAGAGGGATATGATAATATAAACAAAAATAATAAGAACATATCTCTGATACCAAAAGGTGATACACAATAAATAGTACCCGCGAAAAAAAACTCTGTTTCGCATATACTGACACTGTAAAAATGTGTGTGAAATTACGGGCACGCGAGGCTTAACACCTTTATGCCTCAAGTTGACGGGCGCAATGCAGTGCCGTGTAGTCTATGTTCTTTGTGGATGTGACATTGTTATAGGCAAAAGGTGCACTACTTGCTTGTTCCGTCTCCTTGTAGTAAAAAAAAACTGATAAAGGTGGCAAACTAAATGATTTAGGTGCTACTTATTCTTAAAATAAGAGAGGATATAATTGTAAATTTGATGTAATACAAATACCGCACAAAACTACGATATGTAAGTACCTATCTTTTATCATAGTACCCGATCGTAACATTGATTTATCTTTAATCAAAAAAATAAGGCAACAAAGTGGTTCCAGTAAAACGCTATCCGCTATCATTGGGAAAATCAAAGCTTATTCAAGACATAATAATACCTACTCAGACATTATTGATGAACCCATAAAAAGTTAATAGTTGACAATAGAGTCGATTGATTATTCAATCAGTGTTATTAATTGCTGGGTTCCTGCGATACGGGCATGCGTGTGCGCCGAGCGAGAACGAGGGGTTTATGGTTTTTTTTTCTCATTTTATGGCAGATTGTTTTTGTCTTCAATGTTTCAAGACAGGAAATATTATGTTGACATTGTTCATTATTTCTAATAAAACAGTTATTACAATATTCACATTAAACAGAATAAGATAGAATATAATTAAAGTTTATTCGTAGTTATTCGTAGTAAAGACCATCATAATCTTATTGACCAATGTTTACAATATATAAGTATATTGATGTTTTTTTTTGTACTACGGTGACGCGCTTGTCCTTCATCTCACCTAGTTTCAAGTTATGATAAGGCCAAAAGTGGAAGAGTATTTCACCCGGAATCCTCAACATTCTGAGGAACTTGTTACTTTACCTCTAAATACCGGAACACAACAATTTTAGAATTGTTATTATGGTGACAGAATTAGGTAAGATGGTGGTAGCTATCCAGGCGGACTTAAATAAAGTCCTACCACCAACCAAACCAAGCACAATATATTGTACTCCCCATGGGGATCGAACACGGGACCTCTGGATCTGAAATCGGTGGCATGAACCACTAGACCACAGAGGCGGTTACTAGCTGAAAGTACAAGTGCTTCGCTAGGGTGAAGTAAGAAAATAAGAATGGCTGTAGATACCTGGTATACAGCTTGTACTGAACGACAGGGTTCCTAGTTTCTACACGGCCCGTCCCGGTAATTCTGAAATCTTATGTCCAGATCCTAATTATACCATTTGGTATATAATTTAGAAGAAATGGAGCCTAGGGCTTATTTGGTTGCTAGTGAGCATAGTTGAATTTCAAAAACATTGTAGAAAATAGTCTTCAAAAAAATCTCAGCGCTTTAGAGACTCGCACCTGTCTAGTAGTCCTATGTTATGTTTGTATGTTTGATCGCCGGGCTGTTTTGTACGTACATTGCAGGCTACAATTACCAGATTGCTTTGGAACCTACTGCCACTGGTAATGGTCATCAAAGAGCCATGCGGCTCGTAAAGTGTGTTGAATAACCAGGGCAGTTTTGACCACCTCTGTGGTCTAGTAGTCCGCCCATCGGTGTCAGATCCAGAGGTCCCGGGTACGATCCCCAAGGGGAGTACAATATTGTGCTTGGTTTAGTTGGTGGTAGGACTTTGTTTAAGTCCTGCACAATATTGCTCTCTCCCTAGGGATTGAACCGGGACCTTTGGATCCTATATCTATAAATTTCAACTCGACTGTATCAAATAAAAAGATATTTCCGTACCGAAAGATTTGCCCCATGTCACCCTATCAGAGGCAAAATCTTAAAGTATTTTTTTTCATAATTAGCATTTCAATGTTATTATATAATACACATACATAGTGTCAATCGAATGGAACTGAGGATTTTTAATTTCATGACTTGCCCCATTTCACCCTTTTAGACGTATAGTAAAAAAACATGACACGTATCTCATTAATCTTCGAAACACAAATACATGCAATATTTTAACTAAATCCAATTATAAAAATTTTGAATGCATGTTTTGGCCCATTTCACCCTTTAATAGTAAGTTTAATTTTTATAAGCATGTAGTTATAATAAACACACGTTAACAGAATTTCCACTCCATCAGGTCATATAAAATTTTTTTTCCACGCAAAAAGTATTTCCCCATTTCACCTTTCAGTGGAAGTTTTTTTATTATTATTAGCATTTCAAAGGTATTATACAAATACACTTCGCAATTTTCAAATCAATTGGATCATAAATAAAGATTTTTCATAGAAACTGTTTTGTTAAGATTTTTATTTTTTTTTCTAATACGCATTTTAAGCTATTATTACAGACAAAATTTCAACTTGATCGGATCAAAATATGAAGTACATCTCCATACAAAAAGGTTTTCCCCGTTTCACCCTTTAAGACGAAGCATCTCTCAAATTTCAATTAGAAAACTCAATTAGAAATAATACACGTACAAATTTTCAACTCATTAGGATTATAAATGCAGATTTTGCATGCAAACTGTCTTGCCCTCTTCTACCCTTTTAGATTTTTGATATTTTTTTCTAAATACCCGTTTGTAAGCTATAATAAACACACGTACAAATTTTCAAGTCTGTAGGTCTTACAGTTTCGGCGCAAGCGTGATTATACCTACCTATCACGTCAGTGGTAAATTGATTTTAAATAATAGAAGACTTGCTTAGTTTGCTAATAGGTGGCCCTGTGTGACATTAATGTCCTTTAATGTTTATTTCTTTATTTGGTCAACAATGCACCGCACCTTATTTGGTCCCTATGTAAGTGGCTCTCTGGTGCGTGCGGAAGGAAAGGGACAACCCCATAAATAATGTAGGAGATAGCTGTGAAACGCGTGCGCAAACGCCGTAAACTTTTTACAACCATCATTATGGTGTGAAGTGATGAAAAGTCAATACCACATTGAATATGCATTAGTTATAATTTAACTTTAATAGCGGTGTGCTAGCCATAGTATACATTTTTTATTATACGGGCCCATAGATGTATTTTTTTGTGACGAAGCTGGACCTCTATTCTACAAACCAATCGCTTCTAAAGGCCTTTTGGTATTCTAGTGATTGGCTTAGTCGAATGGTTACCGTAGCACCGCTTGATCTATAGCGAACCACTTGTAAGGGAGTCCTATAACGTCGAGTTCTCTTACAGCACGCTTCAGAGGCGAGCAACGTGTATCTTCGCGGCTCCACTAAGGCCTACAATGGCGAGAATCGTGCAGTCGAGGAATCGGAGCCCTGGTCCGTAGCGTGTTTTTCACATCATTGACTTTGGTTTGCTCATAGCGGCGGCGGCGCGACCTAGTGTAGAGGCAGAGTGTACTAATTCAATTATGACTCACATAGACGAAGAAAAGTGAAGTATGAGCTACTTGTTATAAGTATACATATTTGGTAAAGGGAAGTAGGCATCGTTGAGATTTAGTAGTTTGTTAATATATTGTTTGCATGTATATTTGTAGTTTTTATTATTGTTCTTCGGTATTTACATTTTGATGTATAAGCTTGTACACACCATTCTTGTAAGTTTTTACTTTATTTATCCATCCAACGGTTGCTTTTACATTTTGACGTATAAGCTTGTACACCACCATTCCTATAAGTTTTTACTTTCTCTATTCATCCAACGGTTGCCTATAACCGATTGTTTTTAGCGATAACACCACCCATGTTTACCAGTATCGCTTAGATTAAGTTTATTTTATCTGTAGCATGTTATATCTTTTTAAAATGGTGAATAGAAGGGCTATCTCTCAATCTATGTACATTCCTATAAAAACAGTAGGTACCTTATCATTTGCGTCATGTTTAAAAGCCACTACATTTTCTTAACCTTACAGACCGTACAAATTACAGAGATCTACCAAAACACTTGCAGATTTAACCAAACACTCATTTTAATTAAGTGAATAAGGGTCCTTTTATAGAGAACCTTCATAAACGTAGGGACCCGCAACCCGTCAGCGATGCGGGGTCAATGATAGCTAATGAACGCCTACCTACCGTTTCAATTTGAATTTCATTTAGGTATGTGGCTTATTGCGTGTTTTACGAGAGCAATGCTACTTCGGTACTTGCCGTTTGGCCGACTGATTAAAGGTTGTGTGTTTTTAGATTTCCGTACTCTAAGGGTGTCAACGGGACCCTATTAATAAGCTTCCGCTATCCGTCTGTCAATCAGTGGGCTGTATTTCATAAAACGTATACATGTGAGGTTAGCTAGCACTTAACGCAATATCTACCAGGTGCTATGTAACCTGATATAAAGTCCATCGAGTCGCCCGACCCCCAAAAGGGAGGTAGCGCAGCGTTCGGCCCCGCTGGGCAATAAATTGATTTTATTTTACGTTGTAGATCTAAATTCCCTTCAACGCAAAAAAGGTCAATAAAATCCTGTTATTTTTGTTTGTTCACGACCTATGAATTGTTTAATTCCCCTGGCTGTGAACATATTGCTTTATGATTAAACCTTGCTAAACAAATGTTTGTTTTTACTTGAGTGAAAGCTTATTTAGAATTATTATAGAAATTAATTGATTTCTCAGGAACCTCGCTCTCATTTATAATCATGATTTTTCATTACACGTCAGATATAACATTGTACATACATGTTTTTACTATTACTATCAAGTAATAATAAAAAAAATGTACATATATCTATGCAATGGGTATAACATTACATTGCATACCTATCTACAGCAATAGCTAGCAAATATTGACATAGTAATATCAATTTGAAATGAGTCAATTCTTTATGAATTGACTGTATTTATAAAAAGTATATATTGTCAATAAGCCAGCTATTCATTGAAGACGGTGCAGTTTGAGGCAACTTTGTTGGACTCAGGTAGCTTATTATACACGGCTGGACCCATAGCATGTAATAATTACTTTATGTTATTATAACAATACTTCAGCTATTATTTATTACATTATATATAATAACACTTGGTGAGTTGTTATTGTTTATCTAAAAACTAGATCTAAAATTTATCTTACAAACAGCTTTTCCACGAATTATTTTGATATTCTATTATTTCTAACCTATTATTATTTACACAAAATTTTATGAGATAACAAAATATATTACTAAGGAGTGTAATCGAGAATGATTTGCATTTCATTATAGCATATTTTTGGTTTTTATGTTTTTGGTTTTTATGATATATTTGTAAAGTATTTATTCAATAAAAAGTACAATTAAACTAACTATGTACAAAGGAATCAGTCAGATTACCTAAGGACCGTTACAAACGGCCTATAGGTAACTCAACTGTTCCAGACCAGTACCAGACAGAACAAACATTTATATTCATCACACGAATGTTTGTTCTGGTCGGGAATCGAACCCACAACCTACAGTGCAGAAGGCAGAGCTACTACCACCTGAGCTATGAGGCTTGTTACAATAATATCAAGTATTGATTCATTTATTTATAGTTCTATTTCCATAGTGGAGTTATCGCGAAACTGGTACAGAATGACAGATTAGCCAACACGTACGATGGTCGAGTATTGCAATCGGATCCTCCGACCGCGGACGCCAGACGCCAGATCAGATGTCATTCGGAGTACCTAGTTCCTTAATGGGCTACTTCGTGGTGGTCCAGCCACTAGCACCGCATGCAATTGCAACAGATATTTTGCAGATTTTATAACTATGGCCAGTGGCTTTGTCAACTTATCGACAATCCCTGTAACGATCGATCGTTTATTGGGCTTTTGGTTTTAGTCACGTAATCAGGCCTTTGCCTTTAAAGCTGTGATGCCTCCATGCAGTGGTTTGATAGGCCACTTTTACCTCCTAATTGGAATTTCCTATAATTCTCTCTTCCCTATACCACGTAAAGAAGCTATTCTAAAAAACACTAGTATGATAATTGAATTTTATCGGCATTTTTCATTCTGAATAAAACAAAGTTACTCGATATAACATCAGCTAGTGAAAATCCCGTAAAAATCAGTACAGCCGTTCCGGAGATAAGTAACATTTAGACAGACAGACAACCTAACATTTTCATCATAGGTTTTTTGTTATGAGTATGATATATGCATTAAGTAAAAAGCTGTTATTTTTTGTACAAACATAAACTGTAATTTATTTATTTGTATAGAGTAAAGAAGATGACTGTATAGATAGATATAGATCAAGATATTTTCAATAAATTACGAAGCCTAAACGTCCTTCATGCGAACATTTTCTCTATGATATAAGATTGGTATTCACAAAATTAACTGTACGCGGTTTTGTCTATTACATCAAAGTTGTCTCAGAGGAATTCGCAATTTCAATGCCTTTATTTAGTACATACTTCATTAAAATTATAAATAAAGTACACTAATGTTAACTTGCTTCCAAGTAAAACAATAAATATCTAGTATCAAGTGATAAACTTAGCTAAATCTTTGAAGATGTTGCGTGTATGTGTGTAATTGGAGTGCAATAGATGATTTTTATTATTTTACACAGCAGGACACAGACAGGCGTGAAAGCTATGTTTTAGTCTGAACAAAGGGAATCGCGCAAACACTCGTCCAAAATAGTGCCATTACAAATAGAAATCGTGAAAGGCTAGGGGCGGACATCATAAATATTCTAGCTAGGTACGTACCTCGCCACTAACTTTTACCTAAAACAGAGGAATAGGGATGTCCATAATGGCATTCCCTGCGGTGGCTTGATTCATGCATTTTAATTCAATGCCGTTCGTCGGTCCTAATGACCGAAATTGGTAGGTTGCGCGTTAACGTGAAAATTCGGCCTTGATATTCGGTAAATATCCTTTTGCTATCATAACTCAAGAATAGGCAACATACACACATAGAACATTATGTACAAATATCTGTGTATGTCCCCTGGCGATTATTCTTGAGCCACTTTTAACAGCCGTTTCTCCGCAATTGATACGATGTTCTGCATTTTTCTTCACTCCGATTCGTTTTTTTTTATTTTAATTATTATTGTACGACGGGGATGCGGTTGGCCTTTTGGCGTTTTACTTTATAAATATAAGAAAAGTCATTTAGGTAAAAACTATCATCATTATTGACTTTATGACATATATTACAGATAATTTAGGTACCATCAAGTAAGATTATAAACAGACTTAAGCGAAAAAATATCGCTAGCTTACTGAGTGAAAGAGATATTCAATATTACCACTACATAACAGACATTACTTCTTAGCTATAATTTAGTGCTTTGAACTATAAACTGTACTATAGTAGGTAACGTACACATTATCAGTACTATGACAATTCTCAGAAGAGTACAGATCCATGCGCTTTCGGCCTCAAAACAACGACCAAGCCCAACCCTAATTGCCGGTGAGTTAGCCAAGTTTCAGCATACGTGGACAAACAGAGAGCAATTTCCCTAATTAAGTACCCAGAATGTGTCTGTGTGCGTAATGCGACACACAAGCCCACGCTTTCCAAAGATGACCAATAAATATGACGTGCGAGATGAGATATTTGCTATAGGTAATCGACCAATCATGATATTGGATTGGCACGTTTGTTTACTTACAAATATTCATTATAGGAGATGAAAACGAGAGAGTTTTAATTGAATTTTGAAGAGAGATTCTTATTAACGTATCATGACAACATATTTTTTTTTTAATTGGCTTTCTATGGACCATGTAAAGATCAGCTATAAACATGCTAAAAATATTATCAGATATGTTCGTAGAATACCTTTATTATAATATAAGAGATGCAGTTTAGAATGAATGGTTAGCAGCTAGTAAAAATTATAATAACATGAATATAGCAATAAAATGCAGATATAAGTGCAACTAGCAGAGCTACGGCGGCGCCTGCGCAGCGGGCGGGCGGGGCGCGTGCGTCCCTGGGCGCAAGGTCAATGGCACGCGCCTCTCCCGCTCGCACACCGGAATTCCATATTTAAATCTCGTCCGCAGAAAAATGGCGGTCGACTCCATTCCGCGACCGCACCGCGCCGTGTGTACGGGGAATTAATAAAACATGCCTCCACCTTTTCACTACGTTTTTTGTCTTTAACGACTTAGTAACTGCGGTAGCGGTTATGTCGGCTGCTTGTTCCGATTCTGGAGTCCACAAAATTAATTTTAAGCTTTATTATTTCTCTGGTTCAATTCGTAACGGTTGTTAAAAGCTCAATAAAGTTAAATCGCTGTTATTTGTCCAACATGGCTGCCTACTTAGCTGGTAGCGTTGTACGTCATAAAATAAGCTATTAATAACATCGTTGGTGCGTAGCGGTGAGTGCGAGTGCATTAGCGTTGGTTTTGGTACATTTAAGTTTCGTAGCTCGCGCTACGCGGTTTAACATGCGGGTTCCGGCAATTCCTGCTCTACGCTCGGAGTAGAGATGGGGCGTAACGTAGTGTAGGTATTCGTGCTTGTCTTCTGTACTGGTGTGCCCTAAATGATGAAATTAAGAAATTGTTCTTTATTTCATGATTTAGGGTAGTTCTAGTTCAACCCTAAGCTATTTATTTCTAGAAGTGCATGATGTGTAGTTCTTCTTATTAAGCTATAAGTTGAAGTTGGGATGGGACTCTTCAATCTGTTCTTGATATCACTATCAAAGGATAGTCAGTGATAGTGAAATCTGGAACAACTTCGTTTGCGTGAGTATCGTACCCGATAATTAGAAAACCTTTCCGATATTTTGTATTCTGACCTTATAACTTTAATTGACATAATTAACATGGTTATATGGATTACTTATGATTTTTTTTTTGCCATTGGATCAAACATTTTTTGATCCAATGGCGACTTTCAGACAATTTTCAGAATTGTTTAGATTCTGAAAATTGTTTATCAGCCGAAACTAATTATGAAAGTTGGCGGTTCATTACGTCCCTAGCGTAGAGATCTTGTATAAATGCGTATAGGGACACAATTAACTCGGAACGTCAAACTGCAAGTCATTGGCAATCGGAGACGCTCAGATTTCAACAAAAGCTAAGGGATATGGGCGGGCATACGATGTGAGTTTGGGGACCAACACTGCATAGTTTAATTTGTATGGCTGTGTACGTAAACTTCTTGTCATTCCGAGTATCATGACTGGCAAATGTAAACATCTCTGTGGTCTAGTGGTTCGTCCACCGTTGTCAGATGGAACGGTATCAATTCGATCCCGACGGAAGTAGTTTTTCTATGGTACGACGGGGAAACGCTTGGCCTTCAACTTACCTGGTTTCAAGTTATGATAAGGCCAAAAATGGAAGCGTACTACAACCGGAATCCTCAAAGGACTGAGGATCGATTTAACAAAAAAAATTGTTGTCTAAATTGTCTAAATTGTTGTGTTCCGGCATTTAGCCGGAACACAACAATTTAGACTAGTTATTGTGGCAACAGACTTAAGAAAGCAGATGGTAGCTAGTCAGGCAATTGTACTCCGTTTGGTTGGTTGTAGGTATACAAACAATAAGAAAAAACAATATACAATACAATTCGTGGAGTGCTGTAAAACATTGACAAACATACATAACATTTACTTAATTAAAACACACACGGTGTATTATTTCTAGACAGCTCAGCATCCATAGAGTTAAATTGTTTTACGATTATTTATCATGTAATTCACCTTTTTTAAGCGATCAAAAAACATTTTGTCTATCTCGATCGAAAATCATAACCCAAATTATGTTAATAAATGATGAAAGGAGTGGGCTAGCTGCCCTTCCAGTTCTATAAGTTTGTACCAAAGATAATTTAATAGCTGCTCTTCCACGTCGTTGTGTGATCGACAATGGCCAGTACAAAAACGTTGGCGCAAGTTCATTAGCCGAGTATTTATGTTTACATTTAGTTCATTTACCTACACTGAGATACTTCTTGAGTTATTTACGATCTGTAGGCCATAGTACGGTACGGAGTAGATCATAGCGACATGATGATTGAGCTGCATTGCCACTCTGAATAGCTATGCTAATTTGCTAGCCTAAATAAGAGCCAGACCTTGGAAACTTTTCCAAGGTCTGGCTCTTATTTAGGCTAGCCTCATTTAGCTTACCTCATTTAGCTTACCTCAATCAAAGCTCCGTAAGATTTTTGGAAACCTGGAAGACTGGTTCCCCAAGGACCCAACGAAGAAATAAATGAAACTGAAACTATACTAAAAAAAAAGCTAAGAAATCCAATGAGGAGAAAAATAACAAAGTTATTATACGAATACCTTGTTCACTGGAGATTTGCAAACGTACGTTGAAACTTGGCGTTATTTTTGTTTTGTGTGATTTTTTTACTAGTGAAATTGTTGTTGTACTCCCCCTGGTGATCGAACCCGGAACTAGAGGTTCCGGGTTCGTTTTACTTCTTTGCTTCGGTGATTTTGTTGAATTGTATTTATCTAGTACTCCCAGAAACTATATTTCAAGAACCACTTAAGCTTACAACCCGGCTTGGGGCAAACCATACGTTCAGCCTTCCCACTAAATCTCTAAAGTGGCCATTGTTCTTACACAAGAAACGTTTCATCCACCAGACTCTAAATACTTAGGTTCAATCCTGCGCTTAGAAGCCTGCGTTATTTTGTACCGGTAGTTGCTATTTTGTAGAAAAAGGAATGTTTGTTTTTTACCCGACTGCCTCAGAAGGTAGGTAATGTTTTTGTTAAGACAGAACGTATGTATGTCTATTTCATTGTATTGCTTATAGAAGCCTCGATAGATTGATGAATTTTGTCATGTGAAGTGTCGTTATGTTCCTCTTATTTATTTATTATTTTATTATAATATGGGGTTATCTACGAATAAAATTAATTAATTAAATGTTTATTTTAACCATGCATGCCATTTCTAAATTTAATATTGAATTTCGCCCCCTGGGCATCGAGCCCGAGACCTCTGGATCTGGATCTATAGGCAAACTACTAGACCTCAGAGGCTAAAAAAAACCGGTTATCTTCTACATCGTTTCACCAAACATATTTTTTCCAGTGTGAAGATCTTGACCGGTTCTTGAAGCGTCTGACCTGTTTCATGAGTGCAGTTGTATTTCTTACAATGGGACAATTCATTTGAGCTGTTAGCAGATAACGCTCCTCTGTTCGTTAGTGGTTTATTGCGCTGTAAATCCACCGCTAGCCGATGACTTGCCGTTGTTCGCCCCCTAGTATCGGCTTTTAAAACATTTCATCAGCTCGGTTAATGGTGAAGGGGCAGTAATTAATTTTGCCGCGCTTTGCCATTCCATTTTAGTACGACTTTCCTTTTTGCCGTATTTTCGTGATTTTCCCCTATTTCTATGGGCTTTTTGGTTAAATTTTTTTCTTGCCATTTTGGGGTCCGTACCCAATGGGAACCTATTACTAAGCCTCCGTTGTCCGTCTGTCGGATGTCAGCGGGCTGTATTTCATGACCCGTAATTGGTAGACAGTTAAAATGATCACATAGTATGTATTTCTATTGCCGCTATTACGTTATTATAACGAAGATATAGTTAAATAAAATAAAGGGTTTATTAATGGGGAGGCCATACAAGAATCGTGTTTATATATGTGTGCGTGTTCACACTTGGCCAGTTTAATATATACCGATGCAACAAATTATCTATATAGTACACTTGATGTGATAATTATGCCTAGCAAGACCCTAAGCATCTTTCGCGCGTTTCAAACTGGTGCTCATTTTTTATCTATTTACATAAGTATTTATCTGGTAGTCAGCCTGTGTATAATGTGTATCATCAAATGTATATTGCTAACTGTTCAAGTTTCGAGCGGGTATTTCAAAACAAAAGTAGATAAGAGTAAACAAATAACTCAAGATCCATTGTGGTATAATAATTATTTGTTTATTTAATCGACCAACAAAGATAACTCGCTATAACCTCACTTTGGACTCTGTAAGTAGTTGTAGGTAATAAATATTTCATTATCTAGCGACAAATTACTCTACGATGTGTTTCGCAGTGAGATTAAAATTACATTACAGATTTAAAAAATGTAATGAAAATGTCAATCAAAAATATACAATTAAACTTCCTATGTACAATGGAAGCATACGGATTACCTAAAGACCGTTACAATCGGTCTATAGGTAACTCATCTGTACTAGACAAAAGCTTAGAGACACTGGCTACATGCCACGCTGAGTAGCTATGCTCATTTTCTGAATAAGAGTTTGAGTCACGTGACGCCTCAATCAAAAGCACCTCCAGGTTTTTGAATAAACGGCTCCCCAAATGGAATATGTAATACAATACAATTCATAAAAGACAATATTTTAAATCCAAAACGATTTAAACGTTGTCTCTTATGAAGCTACAATTTACCAATAACTGTAAAACGCATAACCTATAGGGCGGTAGGTTACTGAATTGAAACAATATTTTAACAGAAAATAGTACTAAAACAACTCGCTTGTTCGTTTTGCTATTACCATGAACCAATAAAGTAGTCATTACTTGCAAATCTGCAATCCCATTTCTCGAGTAAATGATACATTCGGACTTGGGCGGGACGGAAAGCGATACCGGAGATTACACCAGCCCACTCGCTCACATTTCACACTGAATTTCAATACGTTAAATGGCAACCTGATGGGAACTTAGCAGGTCACGTTCGACGTTAATGCAAGAGTAGAGTAGAGCAGCAATATCGCTTTTCGTTTTTAATATCGGCCGAATCACACCTAGCCTAATGAACACAGAGGAACATGTCCGATGAGTGATGAAGAGACACTGATTTTACCATAATACCTTTATTAGGTTGTCTAGTGCAGCAAGTTCTGCGTTCTTAGTCTCTTACTCGCATCGCACTGGTTTATCTTTTAGACAGACCATTGTAGGAGCCGCGTTTACTTCGTGTACATTTACAACTGTCTTAGAAACTTCTTTCACAACTAGCTGGCTATAGCTGGAGAATAAATATTCTTCACATACGTAGTTTTCTTCTGAAATGTGATGTGAGCGGCCAGAATGAATAAGAGAAATTGTTTGTTTGAATTCGGCGAGATTGATTAGTGGTTTCATCGCATCGCATCGCACACAAAAGAATCTTTCTGAAAATTATTACTTCGGAGAAAACGCCTGCATAAAAGATAACGTGGCTTTGAAAAAACATTCAAGAAGTGAAATTACTGCTCAGCTCATTTCATTCAGCACATTCAGATCTTTATGAATTCACTTTACGGTTTTAAATCAGAACTGTTTCGTTTTGCGGTATTTATTGTATTCGAAATTAAAAGGAAGATGAAAATTCCCATGGGAAGGGAGGCGAGGGGGCAATCAGAGCTCATCGAGTAATGGCAACCTTGGTTTGCTCCACGGCGGCGGGTGGATCTTATTTCATACAAACATTTATTGAGATTTAATTGCGGGTTTTTTCATTTATGCTCTACTGATATATCACCCCACTAAGTACTTGATGAACAAAACCATTTACTTTAAGATACTATTTGGAAGTTCAAAGATATCGCATGATAAAATAAAAATTAACTAGGCAAAGTAAAACGTAAAGAAATTGAGAAAGTAGGAAGATAAAAAGATACCTAAGCTTTTGATGTCATCTTTGTCTTGGTGTAAGTAGGTATACTTATGTCATTGCATGTACTTTGATTTAAGGTGTAAATTTTAAATAATGTACTAACCTATAATAATTGTGTCAAATTTGAATAATCAGTTAAATAAAGAGTAGGAAACTAACATTCAACATGACAAAATTTGTTGTATGTAAGCGAGAATAGCGATCATACAAAATTCAGAAACGTAATTATTTTTAAGCTGTCGTAAACAAACTCACAATTGTGTGGAAATAGGTCCGTGTTGTTGGCTCTTAAATACCAGACTTAATTGAACTGCTTCCGGTGTATCTCGGCGACTACATAAATACATTTCCCCCGACCCGGAAACATTCTCGCGAAAGGTATTCCTTTAACTCCCGCTACAAAGAGACAACTACATTATGCATAGCGTAAATCTCTTGAAATATTTAAACGGTATTTGATACTTTGTCTGCTATAGACAGTTACATGGTGATTCATTGAACATGGATCAACTGGATGAAGGTGTTGATTCATGCTCTCGTGATTCATGGTTAGAATAGAAAATGACCCGCATGTCGTAAATATCTGCCGTTCAACATATACAAACCTTCTGGGTAAATTGCTCTATCATAGACCTCATTCTTGTTCTGGCCTCTAGGCCTGTCTAGCTCTAGCTAGACAGGTCAAAAGCTAACCATCTTCAATAAAAAAAAGTTATTTACATTAAATTGAATCAAATTACACATTCGTGAACTGCATACCAGTCTAGATTGTCGCATTTAATAACATATTGAGCAACGTTCAATAATTTAATACAAGTAAATAATAATTGTTATTATTTGCTTGTATTATAATGAGCAACAACTGTGATACATATCTACATTTTGCCAAGTTATCTTAAGTATTGTTTGTAAGTAAGTACTTTATACAACCTCCGTAAATCACCCTGTACCTAGAGGAACAGACGTGACGTGACTTGCAGTTTCAAGACTCGAGGACAAAGAATGAAGATGCAACTAAATCGCAGATTCATGTTTTGGCGCGCAGTGACACGGAAACGGATATTCCTTTTGTATGGATTCTTAGATCTTAGATGAATCACATTTCCATCTTATATCATCTATCGTATAAAAAGTAGACGTGACGTGATACCTAAGTAATGACATAGTAAATTATTTTTTCGATATATTTATTATATACTAGATCTAGAATATATCTGAACTGCTATTTCTATGCAAAAACTGAAAATATTCATAAAACCGGAAAGTTTGAAGAAATTCTCTGTCTCTGCAGAAAGTCTGCTTTTGTTAAAACTTGCATAACTAAAATCAATTCTATAAGTAAGCACGAGTATGAAAATGTGTAATTTTTTAAGGTGGTTTAATTTTCCCCACTTGCCTCTGCAAGGCATAAAGTGACAAAGGCAGTATGTTGAAATGTTCGCAACTCGCGAGAGCTTAAAATAATATTCAAGCATCTCTTTCGTCTTGGCCCAGGAAATGAGTCTCTGTGCCCCGCCGGGAAATTGTCCCCCAATCATAACGCTCACTAGAATGGCCCTGGTTGAATACTTTAAAGAATGAAGTGATTTGTCCCCATGTACTACAGGGAACTTGAGCTTGGACTCTGTGATTCGAGTACCTACAATATTAGTCATTAATTCCAGAGTGAATAAGTTCCTTTTAGTCAAGCGTGCGCCATATAAGGCCACATCTTTACCTGTTTTTCAAGTAAGCTTACTTGGTGGTCAAACGCTTTTCTATCACCAAAAAATAAACGCTAAGCGGGCATGTCAGCTGGGAAACCGATTTCAGTTCTGTGTGGGTACCGCTATCTGCTTTAGATATAGGATGTCTAATGTTCATGATACTGTTGTTTTTAATACCCACACCACAGCATCTTCATCAATATCTAAGGTTTTTTTAGGATCACTTTGAAACGTCAAATCTACCGCCTGTTCGAATTCGCGAACAGCCCACAAGGAGAAAGGCAAGAACCTCGGTACTTATCTTGATCTAGGCAGAGTCGGCACAACATCTTCTCTTCTTTTCACTTCTATCAGCTGTCTGCTTATACTAACTACTTTCACACGCGTGTTTACTTCTACGCAATCCATCCATCTCTTTTTCAGCCTTCCTCTACTTCTATAGCCTTCCACATCCATATTCAACATTTTCCTTGCATATGATTTTCCAAGCTACATCACACCAACAGCCCATTAATGTTCACTGTTGGACAAGAGTCTTCTCCAACAGCGGAGGGTTCTCACCATAATCACCTTGCTTGGCAGGTACTTTGGAGAACGCAGTAATCGTGCTAAATGATACACAGCAGTAAGCTAGGTAGCTAACTGTTCTTCTTCTGACGAGATCCTTTAGTCAACTTTAAAGACAGTCGCAAGCGTAAATTCTAATACCTTGCAATTTATAATTAAGGATCAATCAATGATTTTGTTCTGAAGGTATTTTAGATGCTATGTGGTATCTACTAATAATGGTTGTAAGCCAAAATTATGTAACAATAATAAACTACATTTGGCCGTGGCGATTGCAGCTTAAGAATCTACCCCTCCATGTCAGCCTGCGAATGTCAAAACTAAGGGATGAATAAACGAGACAAAAAGCAGCAGCTTCCTTCTGTATATTATATAACACTGTTAAAGTGATCAGTTTTCCGACTTTGCTGTCTCCCGACTTGGAGGAGACTCGGTCCAACAGTGGATATTAATGCTGTCGTAGTAGAAAACGGTCTCTACATTACTTTAAATGTAGAGACCGTTTTCTACACAAAGTTATATGTTCGGCCTTAATTACTAACAAATGCAAGGGGCAATGAGATTTTTACTGAACGACGAGGAAGCGCTTGCTTTTCATCTCACCTGGTGTCAAGTTATCATAAGGCCGAAAGTGGAAGCGAACTTAACCCGGAATCCTCGACAGACTGACTAGCTATCTTACCTCTCAACGCCAAAACCCTTTTTGTTATTTTTATTGTTGTTATGGCGACAGATTTAGCTAGGTAAGATGGTGGTAGCTAGCCAGGCTACCACCATCTGAACCAAGCACAAATGATAAATGCTATTGAACCGCCCTGGGCGAACCCAAGACCTTTGGGCTACTGGATCAGAGAGGCGGCACTATATTTATAAATCTAATCCTCAACAAAAATGAAGGTTTATTATATTCCACTACTGCATAATGTAAAGCTATTCAGTAAATCATTCATTCTTAGGAAACTGTGTACGAATCTAAAATAAGCTTCCTGAAAGCGCCACCAAACTCTCTGTATATCTGTATAATTCAAATTGTATATAAAGAATATTTTAATTAAAAGTGCCTACTACAGTATAAGGCACTAGGTATATCGACGATAAGAACGCGTGGCCCGATATTGCTACCAGTTGACAGCTAAATGGTGATATCTCAATGTTAACAAACTGCCCATCAGGTAGCTAGGTACATGTTTTAAGATAGTATTAAGTATTTAGATTTATGATTTACCTAGTTATAATGTTCTTTAAAACTGTATGTATCCCGAAATGTTGATTGGATCATCAAAAATTAACTAGCCCGAGTTTCCGAGCTCCTTGTGTTCTGGTCGCGATTCCGAACAGGCGGTAGATTTGACGTTAGAAAATCATCCTAAAAAAATTACGAATAAAAACATTTTGACTTTGACTTTGGACTTTGACGGCTAGGTTCATATTTGATTAAAACAGTTGTAATCTGTTCCGTAGTAACCGAACAGGGCACGGGGCCCTTGCTCGGCGTATCCGCCTGCCGACGTATCCGCCTGCCGACGTATCCGATTGAATTAATCACAGGGACGTGTGAGCGATGCCCCGTTAGGTACAGACATCAGACACATCTAAAGATAATTGATGGTGTTCGATATACGCTGCTTGTACTTCACAAGAATGATCAGGAAATCAAGCAGTCTATCTGGTTTTGGTTGGTGGTAGGACTTTGTTCAAGTCCGCCTGGCTAGCTACCAACATATACACTAACTTGAATATCTCACTATACATCAATTTTAAATTGCTGTGTCCCGGCATTTAGAGGTGAGATAGCCAGTTCCTCAGACTGTGGAGAATTCCGGGTGAAACGCGCTTCCAGCTTCGACCTTATCATAACTTGAAACCAGTTGACGTGAAGGCTGAGCGCTTCCCCATCGTTTAGGATACAAATAAAAAAAACTGACAATTCCGTTTCGTACTATATATCCCTTATTCATATATGTATTGTGTAATGTGTGTTCTAGTCCATGTTTCAATGTAACATCTATAAAAAAATACTTGTTTACATGTACATTGCACGGGCAGGGGTTGCCCGGGTAGACCACTGAGCAATGCACCCACGAAGATCGATATGGGACTTAAATATTTTACGCTAGTTTTTTTGGTTAAAGCACATATTATGCCACCTTTCCACCATGGAAAGAAGATGTGAGGCTGTTCTAACTTTGCATGTAATCAAAAGCATATTTGTGTCCACCATACTTACTAAGAATAATAATAAGAATAACTTTATAACTAACGTCAAAGGCATAGGCAAGGTAATAGGCAAAATTCATAACCTCTGCAAAGGGAAACTGTGCTTCCGCATTTTCAGAGCCGACCGATTTGTAATCCTAAAACAAGCTATGAACACAGCAATTACCACCGATTATTATCTTGTAAAATGTAAGGATTGAGCCTATTTTCTTTTATTTCCGTTCGGGTTTCTTAGAGCCACACCAGAACTTGGCCGCATCAAAGACTAAGACGGTAAAATAGCGGTGCATCATCTTGTAATATTAACACAGTGTTGACATAACAGATTAAAATCTTGTACAGATTTATGGCTTCTGATTATAAATAATTATAGCTTGCACATCATTCATGAGTAGTTAAGCGCATATGTTTTGCTTTTACCCGACTACGGCATAAAGGAGGGTTATGTATTTATGTTCATCTGTTCCCTAACTTCTAAACTATACTCACATCACTATCAAAATGTAATAGATACATGTATTAGATATATAGAACGTGTAAGTTGTTTTATTAATAGACGATCAATATTGAATAGATTATACATAACAATTCCAGATGAGAACATTTTCATGTTGCATACTTTTTCTGTGCTCGAGTTACGTTCTCGATTTAAAAAAAAAGGTTCTGCATTTAAGAAAAACATTTTTTTTTTGTTTTTTTCTGGAAAAGTGAAATATTTAACACATTTTTTTTTGCATTTTTGAGTTCTTTGTTTGATAATAAACAAAATAATGTATAATGACTATGTGCCCAAAGTTGATGAAATACTTTCAAATTGTACGACGAGGAAGCGCTTGGACTTCATCTCACCTGGTAACAAGTTGGAATATGTAAATACAACTAAAACGTCAAGTTAGCGAATATTAATTCGATATGATAACATAGAATGAGTAATGATCTGATGTTTCTAGCAGGTAAATCGTAATAGCAACGATAATAAACATTCCACCTTATCGGATTCCTGCACGTGACTCATCATCGAAAATTTACATGATTTATGTAAACCCAATATTTATCGGGCAATCCTATATAACGACCTTTGAATATCATTCGAGGTTATCAAGCGGTGTAAATATCCTAATCGCAAAACACATTATTTACATAATACCTACAATCTTTTGGTTTCTGTAGTGAATTTTGTTGATTGGGCGTAGTGTTGGGCGAGCTCTTATTCTCCTGAAGCCTGGGCTAATAATGAGTCTACGATGGAGATATCTTAGCAAGAAGATGCTTGCTCACGCTTGATGTTGGCTCTTTGGCAGCACAACACAAACCTTTGCAGTCCATTTCCTCATGCCCATAACAATAAATAAATAATAAGACATGACAAGACTAGTTCCCATATATATATAGCTTTGCTTAGTTCGGGACTAGATGGCGCTGTGTAAAATTAATCTCTGTTATTAATATGATTTATTTCACAATCTATGAAATAAACGGATTCATTTATTAGTATGCTTATTCAAAGATTACCTGAAACTCCTGCGTTACTTTCTAATTATATATATACATCTAGCCAGCTAGTGTAGTGATCATAGACCTTCAAAGGGGAACCAGTTTTCTTTTGTGGGGGAAGAAGAATTGTATTATCACTTACTCAATTTAGTGTGAGTGTGTGAGACATTCAATTTAGGCTATTTATAGAGGTAAGTTGTACACAAAGAAGCAAGTAAGTTGTCAGCCAACAAGAGGCTCAGAGGATACATGAATGGCCAGACGAATGGTAATGGCTGATATGTGATACGAGATACAAAGCATCGGTTGCCTTCTGGGGATTGAGGACAAGACACCACCTGAGTTACGTCAAACACTCTACAGAAGATTGCGATCGCTAATCTATGATACTCATAAAGATCTGCGTTAATCTTTACCGACCAACACAATTGAGTCCTCAAGTCTCGATTGAATAAGTTCCTTTTTCGCAAACATCTACATCTTCACTTGTTCAAGCTTGGCTATCGAAGAAATGTGTTAATAAATTAAGAATACTGATAGGTAATGAAGGCACCAACTTTGATTCATTCATCTTTTAAAAGCCGTTCTTAAAAATGTATAACAGTATCCACGCAAGTTTAGGAAATGAAATTCCAACTCGTTTATTTAATAAGAATGTTATTATTTCAGATTTAAAATAATATCGTTTCTATTTATAGTACAATTACTGCAGAGTAGGGTGAGGGCACATCTACTGCCAGATGGTTTGCGATGAATGAAGTGTTAACGATCCACCTACATTATAGGTGGGTATAGACTGAAAGCGTAGACCGAAATAGTCACAATGGCTAAGCAATTAATTTCAAATTTTCACAGTAATTTTAAAAGTAAGTTTTAAGAGACTCGAAGTTTTCAAAACTGCAGTTTGTCAAATGGCACATCCGATTGAAAAAAAAAACAATTAATTTACATTAAACTATCTAAGGACCCTAAGTTAAGGACCTTTACACACGGTCTTTAAGTATTTCAACTATTCCAGATCAGTACCAGACGGAAGCCAGCCCATGACACAGGCTCCATTGCCACGCTGATTGCATCGCTGGCTTAAATAAGAACCGTTGGGACCGATTCAAATGAAATTTTGTAGAAATACATTAAAAAGATAATCAGTGTCTGTTGTGCTTTACTTTTTGTAAAAAAATAATTCCTGTCAAAATACATGGAATAAAAGTTTTCCAATACGATTACGAACACTCTTTTCCATAAGTTTTGTAAATTGCGAAATTAATGACAAAGGACGTTTATACAGAAGAGCGGTACTAGGACTTGTTAAATACATAATTTAGTCAAAACTTGATGAAATTGAACAAAGATTGATAAGAATTTGTTTATACAAATCAACTATGCTCAAAATGTCGCTTTAATTTATATAAATCCAGTCCAAATGAATTAGGAAACCGACAATGAAATTATTAAATTGTAATAAATTTTGTACCGAACTCGGAAACGTATTCGAAAGTTAGGAGGGCGGAAGTTTTATCTGTTATTGCATTAATGTCGCATCAAGCCTGCTTGTCCGAAGTCCCATCAGATAATAGCTAAGCGTAGGACGGATAGCGATTTCGAGCAACCGGGATGCGCCCAATTCTCGCCAATAAACGCCCCCGAGATATATCGACCATATCGTGGACCGTGTTCATGCGATCACCGCTTCTATGATGTCGCTGTAAAGGTGACAATCGCTTATTATACATGACGGTTATCGTTTTCTATGATAGATTGCTTTTGAATTGACCAGCGTGTTCCCTGACGGCACACACCGCATGCCAGACATTCCAAATGCTTAACATAAACGATTGACTGCATGACGGATTGTATAAATGGACATTTAGGTACAACGAGATGAGCTGGGGCTTCTAACATCAATTCACTACTCAAATATTCATTGCCAATTCAATTGCTACCATTTTGTTCAAATTGACTTCCATTCCGCTTGCAAACATGAAACAGCTGTTTGCGACAAGCTGTTCTGGAAAAAAGTTAAGCCACAACAGAATGTAATTTGCAAACTATAACATGTGGTCAGAGGAGCTGTGCATCACATCATGTTGGAAACTTTTAACGTATTCGAAACGACAGAGGGCTTATAACTTTGGATACCTATAAAACATATAATAAAACAGAGTTACAGTTCTAAATATCACAATTATGTTAGTACTTGTAAAACAAACTGGTAAACAATTTATAGAAGTAAAAAAGATAATTTAAGATAAACTATACCATCATACGTATATAGAGTCAATCTGAAAAGGTATCTCTGACTGAATGGTTGAAAACTAGCGTTGCATTTACTGTCTTTATGCCATAGCTGAGATGGTGCAATTTAACATAAGTGCTTCACCTAGCACAGACTATGAATGACATCTATGTTAGTGGATATGTTTATAGGATAGTTATTGGTCTATTACTTGTTAGCTTAAGTTATATTTGATAGTAAGTTTAGTATTTTCTTTTTTCTGTCGTCTGTGTCTGTGCTTTGTTTTGTGCCTGTGTCAATTCAATGATTTTCGTTCTTCTTCTTTCTATCATTGGATAATAATCTCTATTGTTGTATTTTCAGTGTTTTTGTTTATCTTATATCCCTATTACGAGTAATCTGTTATTTTCGTGTGTCATATAAAGTTATCCTACTCATTCTATAGAATATCTGCATTTTAAAACATGCATTACCTATGCATGAATAACTAATACATAAGACATCTGTTTTAATATAGTGTCTCGACTAACTACATAATAATATAGTAGATGACGAAGACTGCCGTGATGAGGCATTCCCGATAGTCCATGAAACTTCACACCTTAGCAATATATTCATAAAGTTCAATTTACAATGCTGATGTTTGCATTGTCTACAATACCTAGGCATGATTCATCGTGGAGCGCCTCAGATTCCTTTTGCGGCCGCAAAGGTACCTGAGGGGCCTAATAGGAAATGCCATATAGCAATAAATATTATATGCTAATAATTTAATGCATTCTATGCTGCAATACGATTTTAATCTCTAATTAGAATAGTATATTTTATTACTATATTATAATTCAAGTAACCTAAGCCCTACAAGATTAGATTGAGATTAGGTTAACCATTATCTCTTCGCTAGGCGGGTTGGAGATCGCAGTGATGAAAATAACGAATAACTAAGTAGACATAAGTATAATAGCTATAACTTATTTATTGGTACCTGTTATTAGACTTCAATATCGGATTACTGGAAACATCAGGATTACTAAGAATCAACTTTTACCTATACGCTTTACAAATAAATGTCATTGAAATTGAAATGTTACCTATGTTAATTCATGTAATGTATAAATACACAAAACTATACGTGTACAGTCAAATTAACAATCTACAAGGAAAGTCGGCTTTGCTAAGGACAGTTACAAATAGCCTTAGGTAATTTAACTGATCCAGACCTAGACTGAAACGGACCCAAGATACTGGCTGTATTACCCCGCTGAATAGCAACGCAAATTTATGAATTTAGTACAACTAACCGCCCCTATGGTCTAGAGGTTCGTCCACGTATCAGATCCCGATTCCCGGGTTCGATCCCCATCAGACGAGTACCTACATATTGGGCTTGATTTGGTTGTTGGTAGTACTTTAAGTGCGTCAGGCAAGCAACCACTGTCTTACCTAAGTCTATCGCCATAAAACATTTCTAAATTGTTGTGTTCCGGCATTAAGAGGTAAGAAAGCCAGTTCCTAAGACTGTTGAGGATTCCGGATAAAGTACGCCTCCACCTACGGCCTCAATGTAAACTTGTAACCAGGTGAGATGAAGGCTAAGCGGATCACGATTTAAAAACACTGCTGATTTTTTTCTGGTTTGAGATCCAAGACATGAGCCCCTTAGATATGAATTGCCTCGTACCCGTGAGTACACTTCTCTTTCGGACACCTCATAGTGAACTTTGAATTATACTCTCATTTAATCGCTTATTCATGTTTATTGTACGACAGGGAGGTTCTTGGTCTTCATCTCACCTGGTTTACAATTTATGATAAGGTCGAAGGTAACGAAAAAAGCATACTTCACCCGGAATCCTCAACTGTTTCAGTTTCAGTTTCAGTCTCAATCTCTAAATGCGGGAACACAACAATTCAAGATGGCGACAGAATTAGGTAAGATGGTGGTAGCTAGCCAGGCGGACTTAAACCAAACCCTGCCGCCAACCAAACCAAGCACAATAATGTACCCCCCCTGGGGATCCAACCCGGGACCTCTGGATCGGCCAACGGTAGGACCACTAGACCACGGAAGCGGTTAAAAAGTATTTGATATGAGCTATGGTAATGGATCAGTGGAATGTTATAACCGCGATGGTAATGCAATATGTGCAGTTTCAACTGAAATATTCCGAGTAGGCAAGCAACTTTCGCAAAATGCAATAGGAATGAGAATGATCATATGCCGTTTCTCGCTCCCCGCTGATTCATACAGCCATGAACACGAGACACGACACGATTTACTGAGAAAAACGATCGCAGGCGCTTGTTCACTGGTCAGTACTACGGAAATTATGTCTTGAAAGTATGCAATGACGAGAAACAGTAGCAATAAAAATCTTTATATAGAAAATGAAGAAGAAATAGACAAATAAAAGCTCATAACAAAGCAAGTAAAATGTATAGACTAAAATTTAATGAAGAAGAATGTTATGCCTTGAAAATACACTAACATAATAATAAATACGGCCTAAATACTTAGCTACAACAAGACGTGAAAGAAAATGACGAGCATCCTACCGAAATCCTAAATCACACGAAAGTGCTGTTATTATTAAGAATTTGATTTAAAGTAGTAAAGGTACCTGAAATCAAATAAATCTTTAAACATGTTATCACCATATTATTGCAAGTACTTAAAATCCTGGTAAATACTTCACCCGTTCAAGACTGTCGCAAGCAAAAACAAAGCTAAGGAAACTTTAAAACCTAACCACCTCAACCACAACTACTTTATAATCCATTCGTAAATTACATTATCACCACAAAAGATACAAGTTCTCCTGCGGTATTAAGAATTTGTTTACTAAATTTAATTTACACGCAAAAGGTGAAGTTTTTAATTAGTGGTTGGGCGGTGGGGGTGAGGGGGGGATGTTCCGCACAAACGGTTCTTTTTGCCACTTCCTCGAGAAAAGCGATGTCTATCTTTAGTGTGTGTTTAGGTATTTAGCGAGCTTCTTTAAATAAATAATGGTGCATTACACGAGAACGAGTATAAACGTAGGAATGCCTGGTTAGATAGTAGTCAGGTTCTTACGTTCTGTAAAAACAAGTAAAGATGTGGCCTAAGATGGAGCACGCTTATTTAAAAGGAACCTGCTTTCTCTGGACTTGTCTTCAAGATTGTATTGCGGAAAAATAGACGAGGGCTAGTAGTTTCATTTCTTACCAGTTTTAATGGTAAAAGTCGATAACATTTTGAAAACGCTTATATTTTACGTGGTTAGGTTAGCTTGCTTGACTGAGAGACCTGTCTAAAAGGGGTACGTTATTACAAATACAGATACTGGCAGCTGATTCGAATATTTGCATAGTGCATTTTAAATGTATTTTGGTAGCGTTTTGTCTTATTAAAAAGTAAGAGATTCAATACTGTTACTTTTACCACAACGCAGATCGCGGTTCTTATGAGGGTCTACTGTCGAATCATATATATCTTACTTGGGGTAGTCAGAGTCACGTCTAAACAAAGTGCAATTGGCTTCGCAGCTTTATAATTGTCTTAGTATAAATAAAATATTAACTAGAAGTGGAAAAAAAATAGATATGCATCTGAAATTTAAATTAAATAATGGTTTCTATGTTGAAATTGCTTTTGTCTTGCATTGGCGTGCGTGACATTCTATATAAGAAAGGAACAATACAATATGTTTTATATATATTTACCTAGTTATCCATACCAATATTATAAATTCTAATTATAATGTTTATTGGTTTAATGTTTAGCAAAAACTTTTTTTCCTGGGAGAATCGTAGGCTTTTCTTATCTGGATACTAGGATGGCAAAAAAGGACAGAAGCTATTAAGTTCAACACACAATCATATCTAAATGTATATCAGTATCAAGCCGCTACTTAATTAGATGTTACAGACGTATTTTTTTATTATATCTTATGAAATATCATATTATATATCATATTATAGCGCTGCTGGATTACCGAATAAATCACACTAATATTATAAAATCATGAATTTGTTTAGATGTTTGGATTCTATTTTTCATCAAAACTTAATCGTTATATTTTGCTCCTTCACGTAAAAATACTGATTGAGCTGAAATTTTGCAGTATACTTAAAATGGGTGTCACGATGGCAAAGCCGCGAGCAGAAGCTAGCATAATATAAAATGAAACAGACTCAAACTATAACTAAACTCGAAATAGTCATATCATGTAACCGTTATGAACTTTGGCCTCGAAGAAGCCATCGCTATTGCTTCTGGCTGAACCTATTCAATATAATACTTAAAGACTTGCAATAAGAAAGAGCATACACCTATTCAACTATCTATACCAATGCAGCGCTTTGCCAAGGCTATCAAATGCCAGTCAATAGGGTCAGCGATCGACTCGACAAATATTTATGCTATAAGATCAAGTTGTGTTCTACATGTGGATTTTACCCCTTCAACATAAGGGTCACATTCGTCTGGAGCTATTGTCTGCGACTTGCGGTCAACAAATACTATTCCCAGTAATGTCGGTCCGTCGAGACAGTCCACTCGAAACCACTACCGCATAGTATATTTACCTACAATGATAGGTAGTTCTCCAGTACCTAAAGATATTTTCTCTGTACGTTACTTAGCGCTGACGACGTAATTATTAACAGTTGTTTTTTTATCGCGACTATTATTCTTTTGCATAATTTGTAATAGAGCTATGCTTGGCGTTTCTCTGAATTATAAAATCAGGGATAGCCTCATCCTTCACCCGACAGAAAAACAATGTTAGACACAACACTAAGGCTGAAGTAGGCTGGCCCTATTTGACGACGGACCGAAAACGGTGAGGTTCACGAGTCCTTCAGTGGACCCAGTGTAAGATACCCTCCAGCTAGTCGAAACAATGGCCTCCGTGGCAGGCAGAAAATGGATGCGTAAGGCTTAAGATAGGGCTCAGTAGCGCACCTGGGGAGAGACATACGTCCTGCGGTTGACTGCGATATGTTGATGATGATGGTCACTAGCCATACGTACACATACTAAAAATATTGTACGTAAAACGGGTATTTATGTAGTCTGTCAAAACCCCTGTGACCCCTGTCGAAATTGTTGATATTTTGTGTACAGACATTTTACGTAGTACCAAAGCTATATTATATAAGGTATCTTACCTTAGGTACCAATCTACGCGTGATAAAAACCCATTCACCAAGAAGCCAATGGTTAAAATCGTTACAAAATATTAAATTGCTATTCAAAGAAAAAGGTAGATTTTTTCTCTGCTAGGATCAAAACTTGTAGTTTACAAATTAATTGCACGTAAAAACCTCAGGCGCCACAGGTATTTCATTATTGCTTCTCAAGAGTTTAAAACCAGTGATGAAGGCTTAGACATGTCGACCTTCAGGCTTTAATAAATGACAAGCACATCTAGTAACCGCTGGCTCAAATAATATCTACCAGGCTATGACGTCATCATGTGCACGTAAATTCAGTTGGTGCAAGCATGATTGCCCTCGTAGCTCTCATGTCAGGATAATGCGGGCGAGGCTGTGGACCCTCTGATTTAATTGAAGATCCTCCTGCGCCCGATGGCGTCCGTCCATTGTCCGCGCCTCGCCTCGGTGGGAATGTGAATATAATAATCAAATACGATTTGTTATTATGTCTGTCAAATCCATTCACACTCTGGCCGGATTGTAACACGATTAAGCGGGCGCTCTAGGCAAGCTGTGTTGGTTTAATATTGTTTAGGGTGTTTGAAACTATTGAAAATATTGGTACAGCTTGGGCTATTTTCTTGGTACGCTCAAAATAGCCTTACTTTAGTTAAAATATGGGGATTAGTACGTTAATCTATAGTGAGGCACCTAAACCTATAATAAGATTATGAACATGAGAATGGGAGTATAAGTATGTTTAATACTTTGTTTCTCTGTAAACCCGGAATTTCGATGTCGTAGAAAGCGAAAAAGGAGAGACCAGTGTTTTAAGAAGAGACCAGTTTTATAGGAAGAGGCTTATTTTATCTGTGGACGTGCTGTTGATGTATAGTCATGTCAAAGATCATCTATAAAAATAATAATAATAATGAAACGTGTATTTTTATTACCCTGCCCAATAGGTGATAGACATTATACACAATTCCCAGCAATTTGAAAATTTCAATATTTGTTATCACATTGCCCTCTCAAAATGTCCGGGCATTATGTATAGTGTCCAATTAATCACATGGTCCATAACATATACATAATACATGTGAACCTTAGTGAGATGACACATCTGCATAAATTACGTCGCTGAAAGTTCGGTTGTATCGCAACGTTATTTAGTAAATCTATAACACAGCAGCCGAAAATAATCGCGTAACGCCTACCTCTACGTCGAATGTTTATTTCGGCGAGAACGCAATTAATGTATTTTGCATAGCAAGAGACACAACGCGGGGCGTTACGCGACCGATAGTTCAGCCGCCGAACTTTCGGCACGAAAAGATACGCAGGTGTGTCGCTACGCTTACGTCAAAGTCAAATCGCCTGTTTTAGAGATGTCGAACATACCTGTAACAATGCAAACGAATTGTATTAGCATAATATTCAGCGCTCGGAAGACGGGAAACTCGTAAATACACTCGGGATGACACACAGTGGGGGAAAGTTTATTAACTACCAAAATAGCTAGTGAGTCAGACCAAACATAATAACAAACAATTTAATCTTTATATTTTATCACACACACACACATAATATATATAAGCATATAGACAGAATTTACAAGTATGGCAAAGGCGAAGCTTAAACGAAAAGAGTTTTCTTCCAGCAAATATAGGTAGAGAGAGTAACAAGTTTAAATAGAAGAGAAAGAGTACAAAATTAATACATAACATACCTACGATAATACAATAAACTACATCTTACTATACTGAATGTAATAAATACATATCATAATAGAAAATATAATTCATATCATATATTACAAATACATACATACACGTAATAGCTTAAACTAGATGGATATATGGAAAGGAAGTACTCTTTGACTCTGCTCTTGAAGATAGCATGAGGGACAAGCGCCAATGGCGTGGGGTAGCACGTTCCACAACCTGACTGAGTTCATAGTAAATGTGCCACTATAGCAGCTAGAAGAGTGATGGATGGATTAAGCCTTTATGCCTCCTGGGTCTATTCCTACAACGGTTGTCTGAAATAGATCACTTTTAGCGTTAAGACCGCCCATTATATTTTTTTTTACAGTAATATTCATTCGATCATAATTATTTACTTTTATTGCTCAATCAAAATATTAATATTACAGGACGATAATTTCACACAGCGCCATCTAGCCCCAAACTAAGCATAGCTTGTAATATGGGAACTAGATTACGGATAGAATACTTAAATGCTTTTGTAAATACATACGTACTATATGATACCACACCCAAACACAGAACAAACATTTATATTCATCACGTTCTGGATGGGAATCGAACCCACAACCTACAGCGCAGAAGGCAGAGTTACTACCAACTGAGCTATGAGGCTTGTTAATCAAAATATTGTATTGTTATTTAATAATAACACGAAATCTACCTACCT
Source organism: Venusia cambrica (assembly GCA_951394065.1). Classification (NCBI taxonomy): domain Eukaryota; kingdom Metazoa; phylum Arthropoda; class Insecta; order Lepidoptera; family Geometridae; genus Venusia; species Venusia cambrica. The sequence continues at coordinate 2,893,537 of OX596056.1, forward strand.
TTAACGAATACTTGAACAGCCCATAATTTTGGAGGTCCAGGACGTCCACTAAAGTTAACTAAAGTCCATAAACAATAGGTATTATTAAAAACAAATTTAAAAGGTGCCACAAAAACCAAGTTCTCGGAACGAATAAGCGATTGTATTCACCATTAACCCCGCGACGGCCGAACGTCATTACGGTTGCATGGCAAAAGCATGACGTGTCACTTCAAAAAATGAATGAATGAATGAACATATTGTTGTTAACAACACAAATGTTACTTTCGGGTGTACCAATTTTAGGTAACGAATGCTTTGCGTTGTTGTTATTGTGAATAATTGCCTAAGCATTACCGAAAAGATAATTTCTGTTATTTTTGTTTGCTGTAAGTTACGTGAAATGGTGGTTGGCATTTTTATCACATTATGTAACAGCCGACAGGTTATTGAGAGTTACCTGAGGATTTGATAACTTATCATTATAGTGTTATCTCATAGCTAATATCTGTAGGTAGTGTAATTTTTTATTTTTGTTTGCATACCTACTACAGGCGATTCAGCGGAGCAAGCATGGTTCTTACCGATCGCATAATTTGACATTTAGAATCGTTTAAATCGATAAAATTGGTTTTATCGATCATCGCAAGTACGGAAGTTTTGAGCCGCCTCTGTGGTCTAGTGGTTCAACCCACCGATTTCAGATCCAGAGGTCCCGGGTTCGATTCCCAAGGGGAGTACAATATATTGTACTTGGTTTGGTTGGTGGTAGGATTTTGTTTAATTCCGCCTGGCTAGCTACCACCATCTTACAGAATTAGTCTGTCGCCATAATAACAATTCTTGAAAAAAAATTTTGTGTTCCGGCATTCAGAGGTAAGATGGCCAGTTCCTCAGTTTGTTGAGGATTCCGGGTGAAGTGCGCCTCCATCTTCGGCCTTATCTCAACTTGTTACTAAGGCTCGTCGTACAATAAAAAAAAAGTAATCGGTATACATTCGTTAAATTATATCGAGTTTATCGATAACTAGTTCTTTTATTTGACGTTTGAGATCGTATATTTTGTCTATTTACACGATCGTTTAATCTACTTTTAAGAAGGTCTCGGTAAAAGTTATTATTATTCGATAAACTTTGAGCACTTTGACGATCGCAAGCGTATCGATATGAGTTACCGACTGGACTTCCATACTCGCGAGGTACGATACGATTCGGTTAATTTAACGAACGTTGCGATTTGCTATTATGCGATCGGTAAGATCCGTACTTGGATCGCAGATCTTAAATTACACTTTCTGCAGTACCTATGTGTAAGAAGTAATGGCGCATGCAAATGTGTCGAAATATCAGGAACTTATTTACCATCAAATCATGATATGTAAGGAGAAGGTTAGCAACTTCCTTTTGTGTATTATCTACCCTTTACTGCGATCACCAATCCGCTTACTAAGCATGGCGATTATGTCAAAAACCCTCCAACTTTGGAGGACTGTCCAGCAGTGGACACTTATGGTCTGCTGATGTGATGTGATGATGAGAAAATAAGTAAGGTAGGTATTTCAGCTATGAACACTTATAGTTGTTTTTATGTAAATAATTATTAGTACTATAAATTACTGTTATTGCTGTGTTTTACTCAATAGTTGGCTTCAGCTTACAACACGTCCCCCAAGTGAGTCACAATCAAAATCACAAGTGCATAACCTGCGTTCAACGCTGTTTTATTACGCCAGATAAATCAAAGCAATAAGTGTTAGCGAAGCAATTTTAAAAGTTTGAGAACTCCTTTGAAAGTTATCCGATTTGTCCCCGCATTTTCAGACGTATCGATTGCCAGTTAATATGATACCTCGGACTACCCGCATTTTTAAAGTTTAATATCCCCACGAAGATCAAGCGTCCGATTTAGAACCGACCCTAATATCATCCAAAAGATAAATAATAGGTATCATCTGGGTAAGATCGCTCTGAGACCTGATCCCGGTTGCCTGGGCAAGGTGGTCTCAAGAGCTGCCCTAATTTTTTTTTTTTCTACGAGGATGTACTTGACCTTCATCTCACCTGATTTTTCAAGTTATGATAAAGCCGAAGTCCGAAGGTGGAAGCGCACTACCCCCGGAATCCTCAACAAACTGAGAAATGCAAAAAAAAAAGAAAAAAGAAGTGGCTATCTTACCTCGGAATGCCAGATCACAGCAATTAAGGAACTGTTGTTATGGCGACAGAATTAGGTAAGATGGCGGTAGTTATCCAGGCGGATTTAAACATATTCCTAGCACCAACCTAACCAAGCACAATATTGTACTCCCCTGGGGATCGAACCCGGGACATCTGTATCTGACACCGGCAGGCGTACTACTAGACCACAGAAGCGGTTAAAATAATATACTCGTAAATTAGAAAGCCCGTTCCTTAGTCCGCGTTGAGGACTCCGGATGAATCTTTCGCTTCTATTTTCCATACATATTCACTGTAAATGGAAAATCACGCATTTTTGCATACAAGCAAAAATGCGCCACGGTCTAATCAACTCGACTAGTTGGTTTGAAGATAAATGTGAATGTAATATAGAAATTAACAAACAGACAAAGCGTTAGCTTATCTCGGTGTCCGTCAGAAAACTAGAAAACACGTCCCTCATCACGCACGCCGCGGATGTTGATATGGCTGACACTTGTCACAATGCGTTACCTAACTCAAAGATACCGTATCTGTCTGATCACATCTCTTGTGTTCTTTGTGATTATTGTGATACACAGATTGTTGAGTTGTGCATTTTTGAAAGCACGGCGAATTCCGCGGCAGGAGAGCCGCTGAAGGGAACTGACCAACCGGAGCCACACCGTGCCGTCAGTAGAAACAAATCTTCAATCAAACTTCCTGCAAATTATTATAACCGCCTGTGTATCCTCGCCTCTGGGTTTGCCTACCGGTGTCAGACTCAGAGGTCTCGGGCTCGATCCCCATTGGGAGTATAATATTCTACTAAGTATGGTTGGTGGTACGACTTTGTTTAAATACGCCTGGTTAAAAATTAGCAAGGCAACTTTGCTCGTCAATTTCAGTCAGCTATGGTCGACCAATATGGAGAAACTAAACATTAAATTCACATGAAGATTCATCATCATACTGCACGTTATCCCACACTAGGTGGAGTCGGCACAACCTGTCTTCTTCAATATGTTGTTAGACATTTTAAAACCAACCGCCTGCCTGTCGTCTACGCTCCTTGGGAAAAATCAGTTCTGTGTTATGAGAGGATCAGGATTAGGTAAATAAAGTAGATAAGGGGGGATAAGCATATGGATAAGGGGGGATGAGGATACCTACTAATGTCAAGGGATAAAAGTGAGTATAACTCTGGCAGCTAGATCAGGACAGATATCCGGTAGGTCCTTTCCGTGGACTTTAGACTTCATATTAAAATAAATAAATATTATTCATTAAATAAATAAATATTACAGGGCATTAATTTCACACAACGCCATCTAGCTCCAAACTAAGCATAGCTTGTAATACAGGAACTAGATTACGGATAGAATACTGAAATACTTTTTTTTTGTAAATACATACTTATCATACAATACAACACCCAAACACAGAACAAACATCTGCACTAATGTTTGTCCTGGGTGGGAATCGAACCTACAACCTACAGCGCAGAAGGCAGAGTTACTACCAACTGAGCTATGAGGCTTGTCAAATTCAATTTAATTAATTTTTTTTCATTAAGAATTATACAATCGTGCCTGAAATTAAAACTCAAATTGAAATAACATTATAATCGTTATAATTTCAATAATATTGTTGTTGCTACATTTAAGTTACAAAGAGCCCGTATGTAGTGGCGAATTTCACATTTCCGAAATCGTAGGTTCGAATCCACGAATCCACAACTTACCAAAAACCGCCTTATGGGTGCTTACCTCCGAGATTCCTTTACACCTTAAAACGCAGAGATTCTGAGAATGGATTTGTGTCAGACCCTCGGGAGAGACGCAGCGGTGAATCATATTTGTCTTATTACAGGATATTGCGGAGAATTCATACAATATCCAGTCGGGAAGTACTAGCCGGAAAGAGGATAAAGATGAGATTTCCGGAAATTATGGTTTTCTTTTAATACTTGCTGATCCCACGCAGTTGCACTTGCGCAATGCGTAATGTTTGAGCCAGTGACTTCGTGGGTTAATGGTCAATCATTCCAATCTATAAAAGTATGCTCTGCTAAGATTCCTTCAATCAAGAAGACCTATATTGCCATGAGTGCTCTGAATTACGCCTGCGAAGGCCTCTAAATAATTTGTCGGCAGAGACTAGGCACCTGCGAGAACAGGCTAATGGCCCCAATTATCGGCTCGCAGAAGCTATTACCTCAGTCGTCGACTTCATCATGAAAAGAGCATAAGAGCTTTCCAGCCACTGGAATGCTTCTGCATCATTTAAATGTAGACGAAAGAATGTACTTAGTCTCATTCGCCGAGTTTTAATGAGTAAGTTGCTTTAGCCTGAGGCGGTTGAAAATGAAACTAGTGGCATATTAAAACGTATACTTAGAAATTCCGTTCTCCAAGGCTTGGGAAGTAAGAAAGGAAAGAGGAGATACATGTCAAGATTTTACGTAAACCGCAGTAGAGCAACGAGGCTATTTTTGACGCGCGGGCGGAGTGAGGTCAGTTCTGCCCAAGATTGACCTAATGCGAGTCTAGGGGCGGCAGACTCATGCAAGAGAGGGTAGCTAGCCAGTTGGAGGTCAAAAAAAGTTTTACCACCAACCAAACTAAGCACAATCGAACCCGGGACCTCTGGATCTAATACCGATGGGCGACCTACTAGACCACAAGGCGGTAAACTAAGAAACTATTTTTTATCTGCGGCGTCACTCGCATGATACCTACCCGGATAAAAAGAAGTCTATTTTACATCCTACGATATAAACTATGCGTGCACTATGACTATGTTGCATGCCAAATTTCACTAAGCCTTTTTCCTTTGAATCATGAAAAGGCAACATAAAAACAGGGTCCCTTTCTTTTTGCTTTTGGTATGGGGCCTTTAAAAGTCCACCAGGATTGCGACCACGCGCCAAGCAGTTCGCTGTGGTCCATCGATGGAAGAGCTACATCAGACCGCATCCTAACCCAGGGTTTTTTATTTTATTTCATTAGTGATAGTCAAGCGTTTGACCACGCATTGAAGCTTCCAAGATTGTACTCGTGCGGGAAAATAAGATAATATGAGGCTTAGGTCAAGAGCTTTTCCATTAAAATAAACTACTCCTTTCAAGATCAGATTTTATGATGCTCTTGTTAAATTAATGTTATTTCAAGCAAATTCCATAAATCTAGCGTCTTGCACTTACGCTTGTAAAGCTTTTACTTATAAGAGCAAAAAAGTAAACCAACTCCGGAACTAACAATGTTCCTTTCTTGAAATTAGATGCTTGCCTGCCCGCCTTAAGCTTCGGCCACATCAACGCAACCATCACACGTGAGCATCAACTGTTAGATGTTTCACGTTATATATCTCTCTAATGTTTACTTAAGTTACTTAAGGTTGAAAGTTCAGTAAAAAACGACCGAGGTTTCTTATAGCTAATTTAAAATTGTTTCATTGATTGACTGTTTATTTTTGCTTCTTGGTGTACAATAAAGAGTTTATCTATCTATCTATCCAATAAATACAGACTAGTTGCCTGAGTTTATTATAGCAAGTCATGAAGAAATTGTATGAATTTATGAAGAAGAAACAACAATTTCAATCTCATTTATTACCTACGTAGGCTATTAGATTAAAACTACAAAACAGCATGAACTGTAACTAAGACCATGCTGAATGGTGGCATTCACCTTGCTATATGATTAACTTACAAATGTTATTTAAATGACTTTAAACTCTGATAACTATTTAATTGATCATCAAAAAACGAACTGTCCCTATTTTCTTGCCTTTCTCCTTGATTGCTGTTTTAAAATGATCCTAAAAATTCGAATTGTTTTTTTTTTACTGTGACGTTGACTTTGCAGTTTTCCCCACGCTTCCCGCCTCGTGGCCCCATACGCATTGCCTCAGCTTAACGATGCTTCTGTACCAAAGCAATTTGGAATAATGTGCTGTATTGTATTATACGTATAGTTACGTACCACATAGTTATTTAGATGTATGAGTCTCCTAGGATTTAATGCAAGAGTAACTCACAGTGGATTGTGTGCACATTTAATTACTTAGTGTAGTGGTCGTAAATTCAAGTGTACCTATTAAGTTTCAAATAACTTTGCTTATTGGTTAATGTATTGAGAAACTGATACAAGATATCTGAGCTACCAATCAAGTTATATTCTCGACTATTGATGCTTAGAATAGAACGCGACAAACTAAACTAGCACAGAATCGCGTTGGATGGCTCAACCTATCAAACTCAGCGGTCCCGGGTTCAATCCCCAGGGGTTTTCAATTCGGCTTGGTTTGGTTGGTGGTAGGCTGGCTAACTACCACCATCTTACCTAAGTCTCACACCATTACGACTCTTAATTGATGTGTTCCTGCATTTAAAGTTCCTCAGTGTTTTGAGGATTCCGGGTGAAGTACGCTTTCACCTCCGGCCTTATCATGACTTGTAGACCAGGTGAGATGACGGCCAAGTGCTACCCAGTTGTCGAATAAAAACACGGGATCTCATTCAGCCGTAACCGTCAACGATTCTGTTGCCCGGGATAGACCACTAGGAGATAGACCCCCCCAAAAGTATGTAAATTAAGTAATGTTTGGAACATGATTCGTGAAGTGCCTCCAATTTATAATACTATGATAACATATGATAAAGGTAAAGAACATCGTTGTTGCGTCAGTGATTCTTGTGAAAACGAAACCGATATCGTTCATAGTACCTACCTAGATAAGACAACCACCAATAATCATGGTCCTAGTAATTACAAAAACTATTTTGCCTAAAGTTTAGTATTCAATAGAGTATCAAAGATTCCTAAAATATTGCTTACGAAGAGTCCCCGGAGGCATCAACAGAATACTTGTAAATTTCCAAAAATCCATAGAATTAAAAATAAAAAAAACCTATACCTAACGAATTAGGTGAGATGGTTATCCAGGCGGACTTAAACATAGTCCTGCCACCAACCAAAACCTGTTGAAAATTTATTACCATTTTCAAAAGATATGAGATAAAATTAACTTAATCTAAGCTAAAGTCAAAGTCAAAATGCGTTTATTCATAACGCTTTTTTAGGGTAATTTTGAAACGTCAAATCCGCCGCCTGTTCGGAAATACGACCAGCACACAAGGAGAAAGGCAAGAACCTCGGGTTAGTTAAATATTTGATGATTACTCTTCTAAAAACAGTGTGTGGTTTTATTGCTGGAAACGATCTCTTCCAGGCTTGTATTTTGGTGTTCAAATTCAAATTATTGATTGCACTGGAAACTGAGTACAGATTACCAAAAATGGCTTCACGTTCGCTCAACAAGGAAAAAGTCCTAAAAACTACCCGGCAAGTGGTTTCTGGCCTCAAACAAAGCCCGAGACACCAAGATAATTATCGCCGAAGCCTTACTAGCAATGAAAAGCGTCACGATGACGTCACTGGTGAATAAAAAGAGTGAGTGTACGATCAATCTGCGGATCTAATAGCGTCTGACCTAGCCGGCGCCGCGGAGGCGACCGCCCCAGTCTAAGCTAGCTATCCAACAGAGCAAGGAAGCTGGATTTATACAAAACAGATAATTCACAAACTCCTTTTGCCTTTTGCCTCCTTACTGCCTATTCCGAAATCAAATTTTATCAAAACAACGCATTATAATAAGGGAAACATTATAGTTAGGGTTCTTTACCCATCGGCTGCTTTTCATTTACCTATATTCCTACAACCGAAATACCTATGAAAAAGAGTTGCTCCATCGTCGACATAGCCTTGCTTACAAACTTATAGGTCAAGAGCTTATCTGAAAATTAATTTTAATCCCCATCCCTGCGGCAAGGGAACGAGGGCAAATTAACCTATTCATAAATAATAATTACACGTTGATGAACGCCTATTACTTTTATCTAAAACGATTTTCAACGTTGTACCTGTACACGATACTTATAAGACTCTTCGTCTCATATCTTCACTTGGCTTGCTCATCTCTAGTGGATAGGGTCCCTAAAGTTAGCGTCAGCGGTTATGAGAAGTGGCGGACTGAATGGGTATCGGGACAAATCGACTCTGCGAACTTCGAATATCTTAACATAACTTTCTCATTCATTTATCCTGTACCAAAATTGTAGTAAATAAAAATCTAAGAAGTGGTTGTTATTTTTTATTGTAAGACAGAGAATTGCTTGGCCTTCATCTTGAATTCACAAAAAGATGAAGAGAAATGAAGAAAAGGTGGCCCGTATTCCATTTAAAACATAATAGGGGGATAGACAACCCTCCTACTCCCTATTTCTAGAAGAGATAAATAAACCCTTGCTCGTTTTGTTTTCATGTACCTGATTACTTTGATGATATTGATAATCATGTAATAAATTTTAAATAAGTACAATAATCTCGTGAAAATAATGAGAGTAGAGTATTTTAATTTCAAGCGCAATATGTGGCCCACCCTTTACATTCAGGCGGGCTGCCAACTCCCTTGCAGCCTTCATCCGAATATCATATCTGTGAGCGTGACAAGTCACGTAAATTATTATGGAAATAATCGTGGTCACAAGGGGGCAGGCAGTAAATGTCTGACCTATTTATACGAGCAAAGGGAAGACGCATTTGATAAAGGTCAAAATGATAATGTGTTTGATATGTCTTGCAAAATAGTGCAGATGTATGAAAAATTGCGAATATTTATCGCAGAAACCTCATAACACAGTTTCACCTTCAGTGCAAAGTAAATACGTAAGATAACGTGATAGCACTCAAGTAGCTATAGTTATGTTCATTATCGCAAAGTAATACATGTCCCAGGAGGTCCATAAAGTTTGCAAGAACCGTCTACAATCAAGTCTGCTGCAACGCGAATGAATAAATACTCTTTAGGGAAAAAAACCGCTTCAGGCACGCGCTGATCTCGCCGCAAGATCCCCGAGTCAGGTCGTAATTGGTGTCAAGTGAATTTTCTGTTTACGGATCTCAGACATGAGTGCCGGGGACCGCACTTGCGGTACTCGGTACGTGCCGGATTGCCGGATTGCGAGGGTCCACTTGCATGCATCCCTGCCCTGGGCTGTGCGTGCGCCGAAACTGTGACAGCGAGCCGGCTCTGTTGCGGTAGGTCAGGCCCGGACCGCATTCCGAGTGCAGCCGCCATCGCCAGTCGCCGCACCCGCTCCGCTCTCACTAAATATAGCCTGTGAAGTGAACGAACGCCGCCATACTGTGGCCTCTCGCTACGACGCAAATAAGTGCGTTTGATTGCTAAAGTATGACTCCACTTTGGTGTGATTGTATACTAAAGCCATTAACCCGATAAATGCCTCGTTGAAGCCTCTTAAGAGTTCGGGTAGCGCATACTTCGACCCGGAAGTGCTACGAGATTTGGGCGACACGTCGCTCGTAGCACTTTCGTAGCACATCGGAGATCACATCTTTGGGTAATCTGATAAACCATTGACATTGGTAATAGCATTCAGATAATTATAATTTTATGATATGCAATGCAGTCGCTTTAATCACTTGGGTACCTACATAATATTTGCACTTTCGCAATAACGTTTAGAAATATATTTACGTTTAGAAACGAGATGACCAATGCATACTATAATCTCGTAAATGTGTTCATGTTTTTGCGCCACGTTTCGAAAAGAGCACTGCATTCCTAAAGCGTCATACAAAGCAGTCTTTATTGCACTATAAAATGTCCGTCGAGCGAGGAGACTGACGACATGAGAGCGGGCATTTGTTTGCTTATCGGACATAATGCGCTAACCGTATATGATAACGGGACAATGAGTGTAAACCAGCCGCGCAGATACCTAGTACATTAGTGTGATGATAGCTTATCTTGTGTCAATACTCTTTTGTACCCAAGATACGGGAGTCTATTTGCCCTTAATGCGTCGAGCGCATTCCTTACTGTTGAGTCTTGACAATACCCTGTCGATGGATCCACCATTAGTTGATTTGAGTTTATCTGTGGAAAAATGTGGGATGTCCATAGAACTCTTTCAGCTATCTATCGATTGTGACGCTATCTCTATTTTTTTATGAAAGGATTGATCTATGAGCAAAAAACGTTTTATTTTTGTAAGTAGATTCGCTCATATACATACAAACCGGTTATGTAGATACATGTGCTGGGTATGTTCGAGTTCATACACGTGTAAGGCGCGGGTAAATGATGCTATTTAACGGTATGTATACCTACCTAAAACAGGTTTTATTGAATTTGTTTTTGATGAATTCTTTTTGGATTGTTGAGGTGAATGACTCGCTCGATGAAAGTTCGCTCACCTGTCGAAAATATTGGAAAAAACTACCAACATAACGTACCAACCTTTTTACTTTACAATTATACAAAATAAACAATTTTCTCCCCGCGGCCGTAACCAAAGTGTCCTCACAATAATCATTTGAGTATAGGCTCAAGAACTGGCTTAAAGATGAAACCTTTTATAGGGTAGACGAATTGTACAAGTAGGACATAATTTTCATGTAAAATTCATCTAAGTATGATTTAATTTTATTTTATTATGTTTTATGACCTGTGACTATTATTTTGATATTAATAAATTACTACTACTACTACTACTACTACTACTACTACTTTAACATTAAATAGAAAGTAAGACGAGAAGAGGCATTAAGCCTATGTGGGCCTCAACAAATAAGATTCTATCACATAATAAAATCAAATAGTACCTACTTACTAAGCTTACTATTGTTCTGGAATTAATATCTACATCGCTGTTAGATAAAACGTTCATGCTAATGAAAAAACAAGTAATAGTACCTACCTACCTACTTAGAGAATGACCTTTGACTTTTGACTTTGAATTATGTGATAGTAGGTACAATTGTGACACAAGAGCTCTAAGCCTCACAGCTTAGTTAGCTCTGCCTTCTGCGCTATATAGGCTGTGGGTTCGATTCCCACCCAGAACAAACATTTATGTGATTAATATAAATGTTTGTTTTCTGTTTGAGTGTTGTGTTGTATGATATTTTTTACAGACATAAAAAAAGTAAATTAGTATTCTCTCCGTTATCTAGTTTCCATATTACAAGTTTTGCTTAGTTTGGGGCTAGACGGTGTTGTGTAATATTAATGTCCTGTTATATTATAAAAATACAAGCAAATTCCTGTATAATTTGGATTACCGGAAGTAATCTAAAAGTTTTAAGTTGATTGATTTTTGTACCGTTTTTAAATAACATTCTTACCATTATATTATGTCCTAAATGAGTAAGTACGGATTTTCTCCATCCAGGGGATGTCTGGAAGGAATCGCCTCTTTGCGGTAAAACAACCCATGGTACTATTTCATGTCTGCTTTAATTGACTTCGGAAAAAGGGTTATGTTTTTCGAGAGCATGTGTGTTGGTTTATATGTATGTCTATTTCATTGACACGCGAGCCCTTAGCGGTTTAATTGCTTGTGACATATGAGGTCTCGATTGATTTGTATAAATTGTGGAAGTGACAAAGGCTTTATAAAGTTCATATGGGTTCGGATTAAGAAGCGAATGAAGAGATAGTTTCTACCTATCATATATATGTATCAAAAGTAACCAAAAATATTGCTGGGCTTTGATAAAATCGACACGTAACCTAAGGGCAGGCTCTTATTTAAGCCAGCGAATTAGCATAGCATATTCAGCGATGTTATGCAGACAGTGTCTTCCGTCTGGTACGTTTGAATAAATAATCGTGTGTATTTATATATAATGCAGTCGGGGTTAGGTTTTATCGACTTTTTAACAAAGGATTTTCATTCTCATAATTGGTTTTGCTCACAGACAGATTGAAAATTGATTCCTTCGATTAATTAAAACAGTAATTACAGCACATATATTATTACAGCCGTAAGACCTGCAGTGATGTATGGTGCCGAATCGAGAGTTATAAAAAAGGCGCTTGCATTAAATCTACAGATAGCAGAGATGAAGATGAGACAGAGGCAGAGGCAGCAGGCGTAACAAGACTTTATAAAGTGTGAAATAAACATTTCATAAGGAGTAACAAAACTGCGCCCATCACAGAAAACTCACCATGTGCTGGTTTGGTAAGACCTGGCTCTACCGAACACTACATAACAAGAGGAATACCTTGATTGAAGGATTGACTTGCCACATTAGATTGTTAGTCCAATGTTAGGTAGAGCGCAAAATATCTTTCATGAATATTTTTACGATTCGCGATAACGACAGTAGCTAAGTTTTCCGTCTATACAGAATTTGTAAACTTCTGTACTGATCCAAAAAATGATGTTGGTTCTATATCAATTCCGAAAAATTAAATGAAATAACCTAAACCATTTTTTTTTAATACAATGAAGCCTTTTTAAGGCAAAAACCTACTCGACACTGGTTAGCAACTTTTTATCAGCATGACCTTCACTCGTGCAGATTGATAAGAGATAGCAGGTTTTCCTAGCTTTGTGCAGATATATGAAAATTGTTCTGTATATACATAGATACCTACTGTAAGAGAAAATTATAAGTAATATTGGATTCTTAGTTTGGTTTGTAACGGGAGTCCAAATTTTAATTAGGGTACCTAGCTGAAGTCGAAATTTGTGTCACATGGCAAATGACCGCAGAATCATAGAATAATAATATCGTCTAGACTGTCTAGTCTGAAAAGGCAAAAGCGTTGCGGCGCGACCACCAGACATGCATTTTGCGCAACAGTGCGATCCGGCGCTGGACTGCGGCGGTGGTCGGCTGCAACCTCGTACCACTTATTCACCCACACGCACTCCAAGCTTGTTTCACATTACGCCGTTCACGCTCAATCGAAACCAAACTTCCTCATTCCAGCCATGTTTCCTCGAACGCTCGTAGCCCATCTTCGCAGTAAGCCGACACTGTTTATCAACATAGCCGCTCGCACTTATAACATCGGGGAAAAATCCACGAAATGATCACCCTCACAGCTGAGGGCCGCTACCGTGATCTGCGCTTGCATGTCTGTCCATCGCAGCCGATTCGCGAGCGACTCGAAATAGATACATCAAAATGAAGTGAAGCGCGTGCATACAGCGATCGATCGCACTCACCGTGCGCTCGCAGGAGGTAGGTAGCTGCAACGGCGATCAGCTGAGTCGTCAGCTGGTAGAGCACGATACGCCGGTGACACACTGGGCGGCGAGCGGGGAGTTGCTGGGGCTCCGGCGGCGCTGGACCGCAGGCTCTGAGCTGACACTGCACGCGGCTCAACAAGCTCCGATCTCGCACGGAAGGGCACACACACACGGACCGCGGACGAATGCGTCAAGCGTAGGCGACGTGCATCGCGACTAGCGCGTGTCGGCGGCGAGAGTGTCGGCTCGCAACTGAGACCCGCGCGGGGGGCTCCGCCAGCACCCGCGCCGCCCCTCGCCGCCCACTTCCTCCGATGAATGACAATAATGGAAGACGATCAACTCGCCCGCAAACCGAATAATATGAATCATTGCATTAGGGTGCAGCCCCGCCCGAGTCCGGCCCGCGAAACTCCAGCCGGCGCTTCGTCACCATAAATATTCATGAAGGCTAAGAAAAGCTGTGTAATGTCCGCGCTAAGTGCCCACCGTCTCCGCGCCTGAATCGCAGTCGCATCTACAGTTGTAGCAATGATGTTGCCCTTAGCAAAGATTTGGTCATATTGTAACGAGCCAGCTGCAACGGCGACGTCATAGGTCGCCAGGGCAAGCGACGTCAGGCTCCGGCTGCCGTAGGTGGAGCGTGCAATTAGCGGGTTACAAGGCAGAAGATAGGACCGTAGCTCGCGACGCCACTAATCTTATCTGCGCTAATCTAATCCGGTGCGACGCCCTCTAGTGTTTTCTTCCAATTGTGTCCACTCGAGGTTAATTAGCGGTTTTCTCTCGAGAGTTCACAATAAACTCTGACGGGGTTCATTGTTCTTTTCATTTAAATTGCTCTAGCTCGATCTAATAGAACTCAAAACTGACAGTAGCAGAGATTTATTGTGTATCGATATCCGTCGAGACTAATATACTGTTACAAATAGAACTTCTAATAGAAACATTGATGGGTTCCACCGGCAAACGTGAAGACGATAAATCTGCGATTTTTTTTTAGATATGATCAAAAAGCATTGCAGTTGCTATAAGTGGCCTGAGATTGCAAACCAAGTAGACATAAAATTAAGTGCGATAGTTCTGGAAACTATTCTTATTTTGTATAAAGAGAAAGGCGTAAGAAGTAAATGTATATAGGGGAGAAACAACGTAACAATATGCAAAATATTTTTATTAAAACTTCAGAAGCATTTCAGTGAATCCTCGATCGAGCTATGCCGCCTTTTTTTGATGTCGCCGAAAAAGGGAAGCTCCAAATTGTTAAATTCCTCTTGAATTGTGCTAAATCGGCTCAGGGTCCCAGTTCAGTGTCGCGATAAAGCTTGCAAGGTTTTTTTTTATTATTTTGTTGGATCCTTAAAGTTCATCTTGTCTAGACCGGTCCGGACGCCCACACCGCACAGATTTCTGCATCTTGCAACCAACCCGCCATACAAGTTTCTTTATTTTTTTATTATTTTGTAATACACTGAGATCTTTGCCCCTCCGTCGTGTTAATAGTGAAACGATATATCGCATGCGCTTGGCTCTCATTTCACGCTTAATTCTCGATAATTGTATCTACATAGTTTGTAATTTGCATTCTTAGTTGTACTTGTGCTTTGTTAGAATCTTTAAAAAAATCGTATGCATACAAACAATGATGCCTTAGTGTTAATAAAACTTTTTCTTAATAGAAGAAGTCTGAAGAAAACCAGGTCAATTTCGTTATCCCACTGTAACTTCAGTTGATCCAAAGAGCAAGTTATTCAAAACCCACAATTATAATACAGATTGCACTTTTTGGAAGGATCCAATAGAGGGCGTTGTGTTTAACGTCTCGCATTTTTTCCTAAAGGACAGCAACTCACTTGGTTTAGGCTAACTATTGAAAAAAACTGCAATAAAAAGACGCAGTATTTTTTTATATAAATGATGAGTTTCTTGACTTCTAGAATGAAAGTATAAAATTTTGCCAGCCTATATAAAACTCTGGAGCTGGAAAAGGACCTCCCAGTTTGTGTTTTGTTGATTTATTGATAAACCGGACACCATATCTCATTGTGAACGTCAAGCGATAGAACACTATCTACTACGTCTAATAATTATCAGCACCAACAATACATTACTACATTCCGACGGTCATCGTTTTTCTGATTATTATAGCTATAATATATATATGATACTAGCTGCGCCCCTCGGTGTTACCCACGGTTAATAAGTTAACATACCCCATAGCTCAGTTGGTTAAGTCTGCCTTCTGCCTTAAGTCTGTCTGTAGGTGGTGGGTTCGATTCCCACCCAGGGTAAACATTTGTGTGATGAATATAGATGTTTGTTTAGCTTTTACTCTCGATTTCGTCCGCGTATTGGTTTTTGAAATAGGTGCAAGTATTTTATTATAAATATATATATTTGTTGGATATCTGGATAAATTGACCGAGTAGCTTCTAAATGGTGTGCACACCGAGAGTTCTGACCCACATTCCCATACAAAAAATGCAGGCTTCTTGAAGTTTAGTGCCGGTCCAACTCACGTTTGGCCAGATTTTCTTATTCATTTATTTATTTTCACAAAGTAAGCACTGTACTCACACCAACTCTTTTATTATACAGGTCGAAAATAACAATTTATAATAACGTTTCATGTATGGGAGCTTCCTCCATAAACGGGAGGGTTTTGCCATAATCACCACACTTGGCAGGCAGGTTGGTGATCACAGTAAAGGTTTTATGTAACATACAACAGGAAGTTGCCGCTTCCTCTGGTTCTGTTTCCGCGGGCTGAGTTGGAGGGGGTCGATTCTTAAGCCGCGACTGCTACGGCCGGCTAAATTAAAAAAAAACATTTGCCGTTGAATGCCTCGTTATACCGATTTCAAAAAGTATTATCACGACTATTATACCATGCATTATTCAGGAGTTCCGCTGTCATCATCGTAAGACCCTGGTTTACATGGTTCGTAGAAGAGTATCACACATACAATAATTTAAAATGCGCAACGCTCTCAATATGTATTACTGTTATTTACTGAAAAAAAACCTTTATATTGATTCCACTCCATCATCAGACCTTGGTAGTTTTGAAATTCATCCATTGCATGAAGAGCACTCAAAATACACCAGTTTATTAAAAAAACCATAGAGTACATCGCGTTTTTTCTGTAAAATAATAATGTTTTTTGTTTTTTTTTCTAATAAAAGGACCCCCCCTGCCCTTCAATTATTAAAAAAACAAAAAAGCATGAATCACGTTCTTATCTATTTTATATGATGAATCTATAATGATAATTTTGACCTTTTATCATGCACGGTTTCAGAGTTAGGGCATACTTTTAATGAAAACTTTCAACCCCTTTTTGAACCCCTTATGGTACGAATTTTCAAAATCCCCTTCAACAAATGCCAAATACAAAGCAGAGTCTATAACCAAAACTACTAAACCGAAACAAAACAAATGCAAAATCTCAAAATCCTTTCTTAGTGGATGTCTACGTCATAGTAGATTTATGCATGCAAAGTCTCAGCCCGATCGGTTTAAAATTGACAAATATTCATACAAACTTTCATCCCCTATTTTATCCCCTTGGGGATAGAATTAATCAAAATCCTTTCTAAGCGGATGCCTGCGTCATAGTCCTGTCATAGTAGATTACAGCAAACTGCTTGGTCTGTTGTTGCTCTGCACTCTCTGACCAAACTCTCTCTCATCAACTCTCAAAAACTCAACAATCTCTCTGCATTCAACAAAACCAGCGATTACCACCTACCTCATATTTAAGAATTCGACCCATTTTTCGCGATGGTAATAAATTGTGTGAAGATATTCTATAAAAATGTGATTCAGGCATCCATCAGTGCCGGATTGCCTATGCTGTTAAATGATAATGATATAATGTTTAATGGATTTCTTATGAATTGTACATTTTTTATTTTATTATTGTACGTAAAAGCGTGTAAGCGCTTGGTCTTCAACTCACCTGGATTCAAATGAACTACGGCATGGCTACCACCACCTAATTATGATAATATATGAAATCATCACATATAAAAATGGTTTCGTAGCTGACTGATTGATGAAATGACAATCAACGCCCAGCCCAAACTAGCTCAAAAAAAAATGTTATGGGTAGCTTTTGTTTCAAGATTCTGAAAATTTTACACAGAATACCTAGAAAGAAGTCCTGGGGCCTAACCACAACGTCTTATAGGATTCTCGTTTTGATATTACATTACTTTTGTCTCGTTTTTTCAACAATGGATAGATAGTGAAAAAAGGTAAAGTGATATGAAAACAAGAATGCTTTATGAGGTCGTGGTACCCCCCTGGGCGTCTATCAGCGTCTTTCCTACGTTTCATGAAGCAATGATTACGAGACGAGAGATGATACAATGATGAGATTGAAGTGTAAAAACTTAGGCCTTATAAATCACATCCACAAAGAACATAACCTACGCGGCACTGCATTGCGCCCGTTAACTTGACGCATAAATATGTTAAGCCCCATGTGCCCATGTGTTAGTGGCTGAAATAGGTATGGTGGTAGTACTTCCCCGGACGAGCTTTTACTCACGGAGCTCTACTACTCTTGGCCACTTTGTAAAACTCTGTGTGTCGGAGCTACATTAACCTTTGCCTCACTGAATTGATCGCCCAGATTTATTGACTGTAAGTCTGTATATTATCATAACACAGACGTTGATTTCCAAAAGTTTGTAACGGCACACGAGCTAAATTCATAACATAACATTCACTTGCAAGTGAAGAACATTTATTAAAGTTATTGATGATTTTTCAACAGACCATTCATGACTACTGCTGGACAGTGCCATCTCTGAGAGGGTTTGCTGAATGCAGAAAGCTACTTACAAAATGGTTAGAATCAAAAGTATATGACAAAATAGAGGCCTTGTTGACTACATAATTCAAATCAAAACTTAATCGAAAATCTAAAACTTAAGTAAGCTACGTCTGCTCATCCGCATACACACTTACAGACACACACACACGCACAACTCACACACACATATATACACACACACACACATATATACACACACACACACACACACACACATACACACACACATACACATACACTCACATATACACCACATTATCATACATACCATAACTATTCTGTTATATTTTTATTTTTCCTGTATTTAGTTTTAGCTTTGTGTTTTTTTTAGTATTTATCAATAAGTAAATTATAAGCAAATAAAGTATTAGGAAGAGTGGTGTCTTCTAACACAGGCAATTTATTTAGCTTAAAAGGAGACATCAGACACTATATTATTGTGAAATCTGTTTTAACTGTCCAATATTTTTTTTTGCTAAAATCACCACCGCTTGGCGCCATTACCGCAATCACTAATCCTACACCTATTGGTGGAGTCACAATACAAACAAGTAAGCTGCCACGAAACACAAGAATATCGCATAAAGCGTCTTGGATTTTAAGCGGCTTATGACTTTTCATTTTTTGAGACTTGAGTATAGATTGTCTTTGTCGTCGATATTTGATAGTTCGCTTCTACTTTTTTTTTATTGTATGACGGGGAAGCGCTTGGCCTTCATCTCACCTGGTAACAAGTTGAGATAAGGCGGTGGAGGCGCACTTCACCCGGAATCCTCAACAAACTGAGAAACTGGTTATCTTACCTCTGAATGCCGGAACACAGCATTTTTTTTAAGAATTGTTATTATGGCGACACCACGTGAATGTGACACGATGAGGAAGATTTGCGATATTATGTCATTCAGAGTTTTGTGCTTTCCACAGTGAACCTATTGTTTGAAACGAGGAAAAATTGCTCGTTTAATGTGATTAATCGAATTTCGTTTAAAGTAAGTACCTATTATAATTTACCTCATATATTTTTTAACGATACAAAAAGATTCTTAAATGCTGTTGTTTTTAATTTCACAAGATAAATGAGTTTAAACAACGAAGGTTATAAAATAAATGAAATAAGCCTATTTCTCCTTGCAAGATTTACTAGTTTATTATAATTATTATATTATATTTAGCTAATTGATTTAGGCGTTATTTTGCGGACATCCATTGTTTAAAATAAATAATCTGAAAAGATATTAAGTAACAAATCCGTTAAATTCTTTTGAAAAATTTCAAATCGACATGTGTTTTGCCTCTACACATGGCATCCAGCAGGAAATATACTCAGCAGCAATATATTTCCTGAGGATGCCTCGTCTTTTTATTTAACATATAGGAATTACGTAGTTAGAATATTATATTATTGAAATATTCTTATATTAATACAATAAGTTTACACATAGCTAGACAAATTTGTCCGTTTAATGAAAAAAACGACCTCGCCCAATTCGTTTTTCACATCGAAGATGTTTTTCATATCCTCATGGAATGCGCCCGCAACGAAACTCTTCCAAAACAACTTATCAACCGGGACCCTGGTTTCTGGCAGATAGGAGGCTGTAAAAGCTTTCTAGATTATTCTCTATCGGAGAAAGCTGGAAAACTAAATAAACTTAAAAAACTAGCAATTAGGATTTTTGTTTTTTTGTTATGTTATTGTATATGATCTGTTTTTTTTGTGTAAGTTCCGTACCTACAGGGTGACATATTAAGCTTAGAACTAACACTTCTTTAAATAAAAAAAAATATAAGTTAAATTAATTTAATGTCACTGATAGCTATAGTGCTTTTTCTTCGGTCAAATTTAGATTTTCACCCCTCTCGGATTTAGGCCTTCCACCATTTGCATGTAATTCGGCCTGCTGCTACTTTTGTAGGTTTAGATCATATTATGTTTCGTAGCAGGTACTATTATTAATTCTGTAGTATGATGAGGCATTTCAAAGGCACTGAGACCTAGGCGTTCAGGCTATCACAGAGTAAAATCCCAGCAGACTGTAAAGCAGCTTAAGGTGCATGCAGGTAGCAACAAAGTAGGTAACTCATTTTAATCTACACAAGAATAGCGCTTGCTTTGTGAGGTGTAGTCGCTGGCACTGCAAAAGCAGGTTATCGGTGCCGTCGCTGATTCGGTATTAAATAGCCTTTTCGCCACTTTTCGAAACATCGGGCCTGCATGCACAGATATGGAAAAACTTTCTTTTTTTTATGCACTACGGGG
The DNA here is from genome assembly GCA_951394065.1 of Venusia cambrica. Classification (NCBI taxonomy): domain Eukaryota; kingdom Metazoa; phylum Arthropoda; class Insecta; order Lepidoptera; family Geometridae; genus Venusia; species Venusia cambrica. The sequence goes on from OX596056.1 coordinate 2,913,854, forward strand.
AAGTGCTTGTCATTAATTTCACCTGATTTTCAAGTTATGATATGGCCGGAGGTGGAAGCGCACTTCACTCGGAATCCTCAACAAGCTGAGGAAAACTGGCTAACTTATCTTACTTCTAAATAATGCCGGAACACAAATTTGACATCAAGAAAGGTGTAAGACAAGGAGATCCACTGTCGCCTAAACTCTTTTCTGCTACTCTAGAACAGGTGATCAGGAACCTGGACTGGTCAGAATATGGGATTAAAATAAATGAAGCATTGTTCAACCATCTAAGATTTGCAGATGACCTTATAATACTGGCCGATAACCCGAATCACTTGCGTGAAATTTTGGAATCACTAGTGTTGGAAATCGGTAAGGTGGGACTAAAAATGAACGTGCAGAAAACAAAACTGATGACTAACTCCACTAAACAACCCATTGTGATGAACAACAATATAATCGAGTACGTTGAGGAATATATTTACCTAGGACAAATCATCTCCCCTAAACAGCTGACCTCTAAAGAATTTCAAACCAGGAATAACTCAACATGGAAAAGATACTGGTCTCTGAAGGAAGTAACTAAGAATCCCACAATACCACTGAAACTTAAAAGTCGAATATACAATTCTTGTATTCTCCCTATAATGACCTATGGCTGCCAAACATGGCCCCTAACCAATGAAAGTATCAGTAGGCTGGAATCATGTCAACACAGCGTAGAAAGAAGCATGTTAAACATTAAGAGAAAAGACAAGATAAACCTAGAAGTCATAAGAAAAAAAAACAATAATAGCAGACATAACTTACACAATTAAAAAGTTGAAATGGAAATGGGCCGGACACCTTATAAGGACAAACAAAAATAAATGAAGAATGATGTCACAGAATGGTACCCAAGAGAAGGAAAGAGAGTGAGAGGAAGACCATTCCGAAGATGGGAAGATGATTTTAAGGATACCGCAGGCCCATTGTGGAGGAGGAAAGCTTGTGATCGCAAGCTTTGGAAGAGTCTGGGGGAGGCCTATGCTGGAAAGCAAAACAAGCTAACTACCAATATCTAATTTTATTTGTATTGTGTAACACTAGATTAAGTTTGTTTAATAAGGGCTATTGAAATTGAAATGCCGGAACACAATATTTTTAAAAATTATTGTTATGGCGACAGAATTTGGTAATTTGGTGGAAGCTATCCAGGCGGACTTAAACATTGTCCTACCACCAACTAATCCAAGCACAATATTTTTGTCTGGATCTGACACCGGTATGCGAACCACTAGGCCACAGAGGCGGCTAATGTAACATTAGAATGTATGACTGCACTACGATAGTCAACGCAACGAGCATAGATCGTAACTATCAACAACGGATCTGTCCTGGCTTTCTGATCTTTTTATAAAATACGGATGATACAAAATTAAGTTTCGCTGGCACAGTGGTGGCATGGTAAATTGAATTTATTCAACAATTTACTATTTATTTTATGCATGTGACAGTCGGTTGCATATTGGTTTGTTTTAACCTAATGATTTGCTTGTTGAGCTTGCATGAACTTAAATTAATCTTCTTTAAGAAAATGTAGACTGGTCGTACAAATAAAAGGGACAAAATACAATTCAACCTTATAACGGAGTTAAATTGGTGGGTTAAGGACGATTTTTTTTAGAGTAAGAAATTGGTCTTTAGGCCTTTTAACAATAAAAAAAATATCGTTTCATAGTTTTTGGAAATAATGTAATTTTTTTACATAAATTCCAAAAACAATGGAAACCTTATTTATCTCTCCTGGATGTTAAATAAGGGGTTATCATGAGATTTCAGATAGTAATCACATCGGGAAGCTTGAATAGTTAAAAAGCTATTTTACATATAATTAATTAACCTGCTGTCATTGTAAATTCGGCTTCACGCATGGAACGCGGGTTAAATAATGCCTTTATGTGAGCACGCCTTTGTGAGCGAAAATGGCGGATAAGCTTGGGATTAAAAATAAGCTACAAGATGCCAATAACTTTTTACCTAGCTAACAAGCTATTTCTCTACACTCATGCTTCACATTTACTTAAAAACAAAATAAAACTAATAGATATAAATGTGGTAAATATTCAAAGAAACTATTTAAACAGATACAATTGTCATGAACCTGACTATAAATTATCGCACAGCCCGAACCAGATGTCCTAGAGACTTGAAATTTTCAGGGTAGCTTCCTTAGATAGTGTAGAGTATTTTATCTATATTCCCACGGGTTTACGGGAACAAAATCCCGGGCGTTTCATAACATGTTTCATAAATTTAATTTGGACGTAGCTACAATGACTTCCGTTCATTTATCTTTCTGTAATCCGGGTAACATGCCGCTGTTGACATTACGTATCATTTCTCAAATCTTATTACCGACTTTGTACAAGTTTATCCAATAATAAATCTACTTAGTAGACATTTTGTTTTTATTCCTCAGGCGAAGTAAGCTTGCATGTCTAATTTGGGGCTGGTTGGAAGGTGGTGGGGTGATGCCACCCTTTTTAGTTTTGAATATGGTGATTTCCGTAAAAAAATGCTTGATGAATTAAAACATATTAGATACGTCTCATGCCTGAGTCAAGAATTATGAGACTTGTATATACGGATAAGTCTTTTTCCAGGGCCACTGAGGCCAAGTCAAAAAAGTAAATTTATATTTTTTTAATTTTGAAAGTGTTCTAACAACTTTGGGCACATATTCACCGTACATTATTTATTTTATTATCAAACAAAGAACTCGAATGGGCAATTTTTTTTTTCTAAAACTCACTTTTCCAGAAAACTATAAAAAAATACAGATTTTCTTGAATGCAGACCTTTTTTTTTTTAATCGAGCACGTAACTCCTAACTTGACTTTTCAATAACTCTCACGGTTTCAGACTTGGCCTCAGTGGCCCTGGAAAAAAAAACACCCTGTATACATGGAATGTGCCTTTGCCTGACTTATTGACGACGTCGATGAATAATATACTAGATGGGGCTGTGTAAAATTTATGTCCTGTAACATTTATTGATCAAGTGAGCGAAGCGAACGAGATCTCAGAGTTAAGTTGATCCGGCACTGTATGTATGTATGTATGTGGCAATGTTTGTGACGGCATAACTCTCGAGCGGCTTATCCGATTTTCATGAAATTTAAACTGAATAGAGTTAACCTAAACAGAATTTGATTGTCGCGGGGGATTTTAGATAAGTGGGGTAGTTTTTGAGATATTGGGGTTAAAAGAAATACAACATTAAATCCATATCTTTTAAATGGCCGATCCGATCAATTTAAAACGTTGAATATGTAGAGATTATATTAACTCATCAATTGGTATGATTTTTTTTTTGACACTAGGGTAGTTTTTGAGAATTAGGGGTGTTAACTGAGACGAGAAGATTTTTTGCTTGTGGGGAGTCATTTGAATGAGTATCGGCTGCACATTCATAAAAAAAACATATTTGACTTTTTATTAGGGGTTGTTTTCATAACAAAGGGGCACGTAAAGGGGTTTAAATGCTTGGTATGTCTTGTAGGATAGAGAAAGTTAAAGGGGGTTGACTTCACAATTAACTTTATTTTGATTTGCTAAACCACTTCTATATTTACATTAAGGGTTGCAAAAGGGGTAAATAAGATTGAAGTCTTGAAAATGTGTTAAAACATGATATATCATATGAAATAGGGGTTGAGACGTCTGATTTCAAAATAAGCTTATTTTTGTCCGTATTAGGGGTGGTTTTTAAGATAAAGGTAGCAAAAGATGATCTTCATGTCTTGTAAGATAAGAAAGGGTTTTCGAAATCTCATTGAAACTGTTCTATTTATATATTGTTATTCATTCAATAGGAAAGGTTGTCGATAAAATCCAAGAAGTACTTTTCGGGTGTCATGCCAAGTCCTGCTTTGACTGCGCAAATTCCATATCAACAGTACATGATTTTCCACCATAATGTCGAAAGAACTTCCTCTATAACTGTAAGGTACAGCCATAATCACCACGCTTAGCAGACAGATTGGTGCTCGCACAGTCAAAGTTTTGTTTCCACAAGGAAAAAAGCTGCTGTTTTTTCGTTGACTTTACGACATCCGTGGGCTGGATTAGTAGATTTTTGAACCACGACTACTAAGGCAACAATCTCGAGAGCACTTTTTTAAACGGCATCAACTTTTGTTTTATGTTTGTAAGGATATTATCATAAGTTAGCAACAAGAGAGTTTCGAACACACAGGTTAATAACGAGAGTTCGAGAAAAAAAGTGCCTTAGTATGGTCTAATGAAATCATACTTCAATCGATTGATAGTTACGTTCTATTTGAGAATGTATGGGGCGAACTACTAATTAGTATTATACTACAGCAGATATCAATTCAATTCATTTATTGTTTGAGAACCAATAGGTGTAGATCTACGACAACTTGGTTTTCCTAAAAAGCATACAGTAGACATTAGGTTTGGTAGGTACACGATATCTTAGATTAATAAATGTAATAATGACACAACCCGCGACGGGACTCGAACCCGCATCTTTTCCTCAAGCCGGAAACGTTCTAACCAAATGAGCAACGAGCGCTTCGCGATTTGCAAATTTTGTGCCATTTACAATTAAGCGAAGCACCAAGCGCAATCACTTGACATACAAAATTATATAAAATCTTAGATTAAATTAAATGATGTCATCGTAAAATAAAACAAAGTAAACATTGTTGTACTTAATCGTTCTGTTCATTAGTCAAACGACTGTGATTTTTTAATGTACATATCAGTATAACCAAACAATGGTATGTAATTTTTTTTCACCAAAGATTTTTGTTCACGTGTACACATTCAAATAATACATTCCTTTTTATCTTTTTTTGAAAGCGGGATCAGAGTTGACTAAGCAAAATTATCAAAATGAATTACTTAGTCAACTCATCCCGTGGGATAAACCTAGGGCGGGATCAGCTGACTATCGAGCCAAAAGAATTAATGAATAATAACAAATTCGATACAAATTATGAAATTCATCAGGAATTATATAATATGTTATTAACGAATTTATTCTAATTATGAAAAGCTATGGTTCTAAGATATCTACTCGATATCTGACCGGAATTATATAAGTAGAGTTAACCGCCTCTGTAGTCCAGTGGTTCAACACACCGATTTCAGATCCAGAGGTGGGGTGGTCCCATGGGTTCGATCCCCATGGGGAGTACAATATATTGTGCTTGATTTGGTTGGTGGTAGGACTTTGTTTGGGTCCGCCTGGCTATACCAATCTTACCTAATTCTGTCGCCATTACAACAATTCTAAAAAAAATGTTGTGTTCCGGCATTTAGAGGTAAGATAGCCAGTTCCTCAGTTTGTTGAGGATTCCGAGTGAAGTGCACAATCTACCTTCGGCCTAATTATAACTTGAAACCAGGTGAAGGCCAAGCACTTCCCGGTTGTACAATAAAAATAAAATTGCCTGTCAATAACATTAAAGTCGGTACGAAACCTATTTAAATTATAATAGGTAGGCCTTTTTGACAAGAACATCATTTAGTCAGGCGCGACTTGAATTCACTCATTGTTAAATAAGCTGGCAGTTATTTCATTAGTATTGTATATTATGTAACAATATCTGTGCAAAATATTTGCCCAATCTGTTCAGGTGTTTTTGCTTGACGGAGCATCAAAGTACGAATCAGTTTTAGACGGCGATATTTGCCGTATATCCATCCCACGGGAACTGATTATTGGGATGAAAAGTAGCCTGTGTCCTTTTTCTGTTCTAGAGGAACATGTGCATATTCAATTTAATCAGTTCAGTGGTTTTGGTGCAAAAGCGTAACAAACAAGCAAACTCACTTTCGCAGTTATATAAATAAATATTACAGGACACTGATTTCACACAGCACTATCTAGTCTCAAACGAAGCATAGCTTGTAATATTCAAACTAGATTACAGATAGAAAAACTTAAATACGTTAGTAGGCAGAAACTCTGCCTCCTGCGCTGTAGGCTGTGGGTTCGATTCCCACCCAGGACAAACATTTGTGTGATAAATATAGATGTTTGTTCTGTGTTTGGGTGTTGTATCATATAGTTTGTATGTATTTACACAAAAAAAGTATCTAAGTATTCTATCCGTTATCAAGTTCCCATATCATGGCGCTGTGTAAAAATGAAAAGTTCCAGATTTATTTATCAAGTTCTTTCATCTGAAACTTCCTGAAATTAATAGCAGAAAATCTAGTAAGTTCCCGGCGAGAGCGATAACAAAACCACGAAATTGGATTTCGCGATTTAATCTGAAGCTGGTAGTGACAGGGCACACGCGTCGCCGTCGGCCCGGACCCTGGCAGGCTTCGCTAAAGCCTCCTTGGCCTCGTGGCGGGTCGGGTGAACACGGGACGACAATGTCTAGACTACAACTCAGGGGCACCCTAGGTGCGCAAAATGAGAAGGACGGAGCTATGTTTAACCACTAGAAGCCGAGTGAAGCAGATGAGGAATTTCATTGCAAAAACACTAGCTTTGATACTTGATAATTAAACAAAGGTATTAAACATTCAAAAACCTTTAATTAAAATGTTAGCTATCCTTATATCCAAGAGTTACTCAAAAGTATTCCGCCGTTTTAGAGATAAATTTGGAAATGTGTGCAACACACAATTTTTTTGTTTTTTTTTTATCGAGAAAATTTTCACCAATCGTGTCTTAAAAAATCTAATTGAAGAATCGAAAATCCAAAAACCCAAAATTAAGATATTAGCTACCTTTATAACCTACTCAAAAGTATCCCGCACTTTGAGATATAAAATTGGAAATGTGTGCCAAGTGCAATGGAAAAGTATGTTTCATGAAAAAAATTACGTGTTTCTGAAAACCCAAATTGAAGATAAAACACCAAAGTTTCATGTAACCAAAAATAAAATCTGTACATTATTCAAACAACGAGAGATGTCGGTGTTTTAATCCCTTCTAAACATAGTACCGCTTCTTAATAAAACATCGACGCCATTTCATGTACAGTTCATGGTAGTAATCCTTATTACCTTAGTACACAGAAAACATAATCACAAAAGTATGACAATGGGTTTGTAGATAGATACAGGCAGTACGCAGATACAGCTCAGAGGCGTGCGTAATACTCTAGGTCATGCGTCTAACCCTAACCTTTGACAAGAGTATTACATTACCTACCTAGTGTACCAGGGCACCGATTCTACTGAACCAATCGCTTCACTATGGCAATGGTATTACCGTTGTATGGTACACTAGAATACCGTTTAAGTAACGGTTTTCTTTATAGTTTTTAAAGAAAACCGACTTCAATGATATGATATGATACAATTTCATTTACCTGGATGACGTATTTTTTCCAATTAATTTGATGACAGATGGACGGACAGACAGACTCGTGATCCTAAATGTCATCCGTTTTTCCTTACTTTTGAGGTAATACACCCAAATCGCTTCAAGTATGCCTATAATATTTGAAGAGTTCCCTCGATATCTCAAGGATTCCATCATCAGATCCTGACCATGACAATGAGGTGAAGACTCTTTCAAACAAAAGAAGATTTTTCCAAATCAAGCCAGGCGTCTTCGTGTCATCAGGGAACATACATTAAAAAAAACAAAAGATTTAAGTCGGTTAAAAGCACCTATACCCAATGACAATTCTGGGACGAAACCTTTGTCATAGTGAAGCGATAGAACCAGGTAGGCTGCTAATAAAGGCGGTCGCGGCTTAAAAATCGACCCCTCTAACTCAGCCGATGGATGTAATGCCGACTAAGGATGTCACCCAGAAGAAGGGCAGCAGCTTCTTTCTGTGTATTATCTACAACTTTAATTTGATTACCAATCCGCCTGGTGGTCGTGGTGATTATGGCAAAACACTTTGGAGGCTCTGTCCAACAGTGGACAGTAACAGGCTGTAAATGTGATGAGATATGCTATATGATCGTTCATCAGAGAAGCGTGTTTGGCCTGAATTTTAAGGTGTCGAGATTATTTTGCAATACAGTAAGGTATCATTTTCAGAGCCTAATCCGAAATATCATTTCTACTGAGTACTCAGTAGATATGATTAGTTTGACTTATTTATTCCAATAACCAATATCAATCCGACCTGTGTCGTACATTGGTTTCCCTTATTAAATTATAATAACGTCCGTTGGACCCTATTTCTAGAGTTACTTAATTGTTTTCCTCGAATTCGGTTTTATGATATCTAGTTTTATAAAAAACGTAGGTAATCGTTTTGTTTACCTATTGTTGATGGAAATTAGGTGCTTAGCCAAAAAAACACTTTTTTATGTAGTCATCCCCATCAGCTTCAATCTCGCTTATAGGCGACAACATATATTTATAAGCATCATTATGTACCTATAATATAGTCCAAAATTATAACCTTAAAATAGACATGTCTGTCTTCTTCTGGTCCATGTAAATTGTGTTATTTATTTAATTTTTAGCTAAGTATATATTTAATTACAAAAAAAAAAAACATGTTAAATAAACTAACTATGTACAAGGGAAGCAGTCGGGTTATCTAAGGACCGTTTGAAACGGTCTATAGGTGACTCAACTGTTCCAGACCAGTAGGTGCTAGTTTTACTGTTAGTAGTGTATTGCTAAGACCGTATTGAAGAGACCACCTTTAGATAGATATATTTATGTACCAAATTTTATCTGAATCATGAAAACTATCGAAATAGCCTACAGAGTCGTTTCTTTTTTATATCCTTGCAATTATAAAGGCCATTTAAGGTCCCTATAACACTTCCGAAATAAAATCAAAGTGAAGTGCGTAATGAAAATGTAATGGCGGAAAGTTGGAAGTCCCTGAACGGCCGTGAACCTACGCTTAAAGGTCTTTCCATATTGTTAGGAACGAGCATAATACTGAGTACAATATACAAACAAGCTTATAAAATCACCATTGAAACGCCCAGAACGTTCCCGTCGTCCCGTGGGAATGTATTAAAGTCCATTCCTACTATACCTACTAATCAAGGAAGCTACCCTAAACATTGCAAGTCTCTAGGACAGTTTTGATATTTAGTCGTTCAGTTGGTTAGCTACACCAAGTTTTATTTATGTTTATGATAATGTAAATTTAATTAAATATATTTTAATTTTATTTTTGTATATTAAGTGATTTCACTTGGTCACAACATTTACAAATGTTTTAAGGCGCGCTACGCAGCTAAAATCGCGGCAGAAACGATTATGAGAGTTGACAACGGTAAGCTGTAGTGGCGCATGCGTATCGTAAATAAAACCTTTTGATAATTCTTATTCTGAGAACGCTTTGCTGGTATGTAGATAGGTAATGTGACCATATGATGGTACCTTACTGGCACAGAACAAATAACTTATTTTAATTCGTCCTAATATTTATTCTGAGTCTAGGTGTTGTCTGACCGCTGCGACAACGACAAGCACACGTCCGACGTCGACAGTGGTCACAAAGCTACTGATTGACAGGCGGGCGCGCGGTGCGCCTGTAGTTTTTCAAATAATTCATGATTAAAATTAAATTTGAATTGGTATCAAAAAACTAGCTTACCATTAATGTAGATCTACATGTAACCTATCATTCAAAATAAATCCTAAATCAATATTCATTGTAGGTATCACAATATTTATCTTGTATATTTTGAAACATACCATTTTCAATAAATATTTTTATCGAGAAATTTCTCAGCTATTATGTTTTCAGGCTTACCTTTAATGTAGATAGGTACCTGACGTAATACAGATACAAAAAATAGACTCGTGACTTGTTCAGAAGTACTATAATTTTCCATTGGAAAAAGAGGAAACGTCTAATGACAGGGCCTTAATGACATAATAATAAGAAGAAGCCCTGGACTCGATTGAGCGTCGTGCTGCTAGGCTCATAGGTGATGATTCACTTGTTAAGGCTTATTTGCACTTGCATCCCCTTTCCACCACCGGACTAGCAGACGTATTTGTAACCCGTACCTTGTAAATGTACCATTTTGCCGAACACATCGTTTCGCCTCTACCTTTATCGTTGATACTGGTAAAGAATGGAATTCCTTGTCTTCGTCTGTTTTTCCGCACGAGTACAATCTTCAAGTCTTCAAGTCCAGAGTAAATAGGTTCCTTTTAGGCAAGCGTGCTCCATCTTAGGCCACATATTTACTTGTTTTACATGTAAGCTGGTGGTCAAGCGTTTGACCTCCAGCAACATGTAAAACAAGTATAAATATACCAATAAAAATAAAATAAAAAAACCTATTTATTAAATAATCTATAAATTATTTGTAATCCATTTCGCGTCCCGTATTTATATTCAAAAATCAACATACGTAAATAATGACATACATTGAAGAGTTGTATGTTGTGTCTGCCTGTTCGATACCATTTTTATCGAGTAAATTATATTAATATCATGTATAATACATATTCGACCTCGTAGGTAAACGTGAGGTTTAATCTTATCTCCAGTTAATCTAGAGAGTTGGAAACTTTGAAGATTGCAAACTATTTCCGTGGGACGGAATGTTGCCTCAGAGACGCTTAAATAATAGACTGGAGTTGTTCCAGAACCTCTTAAGTTATGGAAGATAATGAATGTGATGCATGTAAGAGATTTTCTAGCTTGCTATCTGATAGGGTTCGAGATTTAAATTTGATTTTACATGTGTGGGTTAATGCGTCATTTTTTTTTTGTACGACGGGTAAGAACTTGGCAACCAAAGCACAATATTGCTCCCCCTGGGGATTGAACCAGGGGGAGCAATATTCGGGACCTCTGGATCTGAAATCGGTGGATTGAACCACTAGACCACAGAGTTATACTCGGTTAAACTCGCAGAAGGCAGATCTATTACCAACTAAGCTGTTAAGTCGATATCACTATAATTACTATGGCATCGGAAACAGTAACCACAATTCTACAAAGAAACGAACTCTAAGCAGAGGATATACCTACGTACTGGGCTACTGGAGGAGCATTTCTAAGAATCGCGACCCGGTATACCTCAATAGGGCTGCTCCATACGGTAAACTTGCTCCCCATTACAAGGTTTCTACCAAGAAAGGCTTCGAAGGACGAACAGTGAATCTCTCGTTAAGAATTGTGGAAAATCAACTTCTTCAGATAAAAAATCCTACTACATTTGAAGACTTAACTGTTTTAAATTATTATTTCTAGTTTCGTTGACACTTTCTCGACAGATATTGAAGATTCCGAGTGAAGTGCGCTTCCACCTTTGGCCTTATTGGCCTTGACATCAGGTGAAATGAAGGCCAAGCTTCCCCTTCACTAAGTATATTAAACTTAAATCTAACAGTGGTGGAGTTCCAAAGAACTGGTAAATATCGCTTTTTATACGATAAGATCGCCTATTGTTACAATATTTTTGTTGTTCTCCTTCTTTGTTCTTGTGTTACATTGGTGAACAATAAATTATATATATCTAAATAGATATGAAATTCTAAGACGTAGGTATATCTACTCAAAGATTTAATTGCAGTCGTAAAATGTTAATACTGAAAATTGACAATCCGTTTTCTGAATACAAAACAATTAGCTAAATATATTAATTTGGGGCTATATAAATGAAAGTTTAAACTAACTATGTACAAAGGAAGCAGTCGGATTACCTAGATAACTCAACTGTTTCAGGCCAGTACCATATGGAAGCGTGCCCATGACACGGGCTGCATTGCCACGCTGAATAGCTATGCTAATTCGCTGGGTTAAATAAGAGACAGCCCTAGTCACGTGTCGCCACAATCAAAAGCCCCGCAAGATTTTTGAAAACCCGTAGTAAATTAACTTCAGATCAAATATCCATATCAAAATTGTACATTCATAGTGTTTATCTCTGTTTGTTTGTTTGTTGCCTTTTGCGACTAAACAGCTGGAGAGATCTTACTAAAAAAATTGGAATGGATTTAAGTGTCACTGGGACATGTCATGTTATGTTGCTTTGTATCTCGGGCAAAAACTAGTTAACTATTTTGAATTTAATTTGAGAGATATGTTTAAAAGAATATGTATTCAAATGTGGAACATGAATATATACATAGAATATGTAAATATTTACCCCACCGTTACCTTGTAAAGCAGAAAATGATACCATACTTCATAGATTTTATACGTTTGAAAGTTGATGGTTTTACGCTACTTTATCGTTGTTAACTGTACTCACGTTGCTGTTTCACATCAGGAAGGTATTTATATTTACCCTACTGCCTGATGGATTTTGACATGTGAGTTTGTCTCAACTCCACAGTAATTTTATGATCATTTCGAATTTTTGGCGACAGACTTAGGTAAGATTAGGTGGTAGCTAGCCAGGCGGACTTAAACAAAGTCCTACTACCAACCAAACCAAGCACATTATCGTACTTTCCCTGTGGATCGAACCACTAGACCACAGAGGCGGTTACATACACAGAAGGAACGATACCATTCTTCTGGTCCCTTAGTCGGCTTTTACGACATCCATGGCCTGAGTTGGTGAGGTCATTTCTTAAGCCACGACCGCTACAGCAAACGCAACCATTAAAAGCCTGAGGAACATTTGACACAACAAATAAGAAGCCCGTACGAAATATCACATTATATCTTGTAACGTGAAAACGTTGTAGGTACCCCATCTCATTTTTATATTAGCTAGGTTTCCCGATATGTAACCCGACAGCCCTGTCCGCTGGCGGTTCGAAGCGGTACCGCAAGTAGGACATGCCACTCGCCTGCGACTTATCGGAAGTCGAACACTAATTCTGAGACTCATTCACTTGCTGGAAGTCTACTTATTTAATGTTTTGCCATTTACTCATTCTCTGTAACTGGGGGATTTCATATGTCAATCGCTTGACATTGTTAATTGAAGCGATTGGTACAGTAGAATCGGGGCTTTTGCTATAACCACGCCTGGTAGGCGAGTTGATGATTGCGCTATTTGTGTTTAGTACTAAAGTGTATGCGGGGATTTGCCATAACCACCTCGCTTGGCAGATGAGTTGCTGATCACAGGATTGATTTCTAGTAGGTTCATAGATGGGTGGAAGCTGCGCCAGTGCAAGTGATACTGCACTGGCACAGCTATAATTAAGAATATAAATTAGTATTGTGATTCGAGATAAAAAAACAGAATGAAAAGGGCCAAACAGTAAGGAACCGCTGTTAAACCAGAGACCTGTCAAACTGCTGACAGAACCCGGATTTGTGTTGAAATTGGTCGCTATGAGTCTGTAGCTGAACGAGCAGTCTGTTAAATCGGAAACAGCTGCTCTACTGAAAAATGAATTATGTCTATAGTTAGAAGAACTGAATGGAATTGACGGGTTGATTTTGATTTCCCATGTTAAAAGGTATGCTTATTTTAGAGCTAGCTGGCGCTGGCGATAAACGATAAAATGTATGTTCGGAAATTTTATTTCCATAAATTTGGAGAAGAACTAAGATAGCGGGCTATCCTTGATATAGCCAAAAGGAAGAATAAGAAAGTGGGCTGGTCCCGAATGCCAAAGACCTAACGAGAGATGGGGTAAACGGGTTCTTGACGTCACAGAAATGTGGACAAACAACTTCGAGGTGGACTGATGACCTGGTCCAATTAGCAGGCCAAATGGATGCAGAGGTTATAAGATCGAGAAGGATAACATGAGCATTAAGGAGACTAGGTCTATTTCATTTAGTCATAACATTTATCCGCCTCAGTGGCTAGACCACTGACGGTTTGCCCACTGGTGTGATATCAGGGGATTACAATATTGTGCTTGGTTTGGTTGGTGGTAAGACTTTGTAATTTACTTTGTGTGTGACCTTCGTACGTAAGTCTTTTGCCATAACAACATTTTTTGTGATTCAGCATTTAGAGATAAGATAGCCATTTCCTCAGATAGTTGAGGATTCCGGGTGAATATGACTTCCACCTACGGCCTTATCATAACTTTTTGTATTGTACTTTTATTCACCGTCGTACCATAAAAGGTTACTAAAATCAAAGGCTCATGTGTGTCTTTAAGTAGGTATTAAGCATAAAGCATAACATCCAGAATCGTATTGTTGAGCTCAAATACCTTGTAGCTGCGACACAAGATAAGTAAATAAATCTGGCAACGGATTGAAAGTCGAGCTCCAAACAAATAATGCGGATTTGAGAAAGCATTACGTCAACATACCAACCTATCGATAAACGCGACTTAGCCTTCACTTAGCTTTCTAGCAAGACACGGGGATCTAGTTTTAAATGAAACTATTTATATTCGTTGATATACTCGTAGTAATACTAACTTTATAAATAAAGTAGCGTTTTATGGAGACGAGCGGTAAATCTGTTTTATGTGACACTGCGTTATGTAGTTTTAACAGTAGAGTATTATGATTCAAATCTGTAAAGCTTGTTTTGGCTAATAACTGTTTGTTTACATAATTGTCTGTATGTGTGTTTATCACTCTACTCCTAGACCGATTTTGATGAATTTTAGTGTTTGATCGAGTCCCATATTTGTTTAAATTCATAATTAGACCCGCTAGGTGGTGCTGCGATCGCCACGGGATGATGGAAACTGAGTCCCGGGCGTTCCACAACCTATTTGTGGTAAGTTTAAAGGCTAAGGTTGCCTGTAAGAGATCGCTCTCAGCGATAAGGCCGCCCACTGTACCTAGTTTTAGTGTTTTTCTTAGCTGGTTTGTTTATTTATTATTTTTGGTGAACAATTGAGATTATCTCTCAGCCCATGGATGTTGTAAAAGTTGATTACGGGATCTCAGTTTCTGCACTGAAAAACCCAAAGAAGAAAGAGGAAGAAGGCAGCAGCTTACTTCTGTATATTATGTACACCTTTACTGCAATTACCCATCCGCTTGCAAGTCGTGGTGATTAGTATGGCAAAACCCTCCAACTTTGGAGAGGCTCTGTCCAGCAGTGGATACTAATGGGTTGTTGTACCGTAGTTTTCTAGTATTTAACAAAGGTAATCAATTTAAATCATCTAATTAAAGTGGTTTTGGGCAGCTGAAAATTAATTTAAAACGCTACTCAAATATTTTTTTGTACGACGGGTAAACGCGTGGTTTTAATCTCATCTGTAGTCTCAAGTTATGATAATGCCGAGGGTGATTTTAGCAGATTGTTATTGCTGACCGTATGTTTACAAAGAACACCATTTCATTATTCAGTAGCGGGACGTTTGGATGGTCTGATGACCAAGCACTGGAACCAGACCCAAATGCTGGCATGTAATGCCATGCGCTGTGCCAAATAATATTAATTGCGATATTTTATTGTGTTTAATCTATATGGAGTGATTTGTTGACATTTTATTTAATTCATGACAAGCCTCATAGCTCAGTTGGTAGTGACTCTGCCTTCTGCGCTGTAGGCTGTGGGTTCGATTCCCACCCAGGACAAACATTTCTGTGATGAATGTAGATGTTTGTTCTGTGTTTGGGTATTGTATCATATAGTATGTATGTATTTACAAACAGTATTTAAGTATTCTATCCGTAATCTTAGTTCCCATATTACAAGCTATGCTTAGTTTGGGGCTAGATGGCGCTGTGTAAAATTGATGTCCTGTAATATTTATTTTATTTTTTCCTGTAATATTTAATTGTATTTAATTCTAATTCTAATTGTATTCAATAGACATATTAGATGAATTGATTATAATTATTATTTGTACTTACTCTAGGATAAGCTGTTGTTCTACAAATACGAATATGGTGTAAACTGAAATAAATGACACTATACTATAATACTATACTATTACAATCCTTTAACAAACACGATAGCAGTAACTGTCATACGGGTGCAAGCGAACACTAACAAAGCTATTGAGTACAAACAGAGTGAGTTGCGAAGTTTGAGTTAGCAAGTCTGGTACTACGTAGACACCTTAACAACATCTGAGAGTTCGGTCGCAGTAACTCAGTTATAGCGTTGCTAGGCTCGTGATAATCCTATGAGACATTTTGATAACATCATTCTTTACTATAAACCGAGATACATTGTTTATTGTACGACGGGAAGCGCTTGCCCTTTATCTCATCTGGACTACAGTATAAAGACGAAGGAAATGCACTTCACCTGGAACCCTTACAGACTGAGGAATTGGCTTTCTTACCTTTTGATACCAGAACAAAACAATCAGAATTGATTTTATGGCGACAGACTTATGAGAGATGGTGGTAGCTAGGCCGACTTAAAACGAACCCTCCCATCAACCAAATCTAGCACAATTTTGTACCTCTCTGGGACGCGAGTCCGGGACCTGTGGGTCTGATAGGCGGACCATAGGTCATTTAGAAGGTGAACATATATTGCAACGTTTAGGAAATTCTTGTTACAATGCAATGTCTGTAAGAAAACTTTTTAGTACAAAACCTGTATATAATTAACTGGGACTTCGTTACTCTTCGCTACTACGTACTTGCGAAGCTGAATATTATAAGAGAATACTCTCTTATAGACAAACCATCAAGTTCGTTGGATTGATTCAACCAACTTGACGTTTGTCGCCTGTTTGGAGTATTGCTGCCACTTTTGGGTTGGTTCAGCCAAACATCAACTAGCCGCACTAGACTCGGTGTAACATAAAGCCAGAAGACTTATTGTTGAAGAGTATCTTGCTAAAGAGCAAGCTTCATAGCCAAAGCTCAGTTTACAAGCCTCATAGCTCAGTTGTCAGTAGCTCCGCCTCCTGCGCTGTAGGCTGTGGGTTCGATTCCCACCCAGGGTAATTTGTGTGATGAATATAGATGTTTGTTATGTGTTTGGCAACACCCAATATCATATACGTAAGTATTTACAAAAAGTATTTAAGTATTCTATCCGTAATCTAGTTCCCATATTACTTGCTTTTTCTTAGTTTGGGGCTAGACGGCGCTGTGTAAAATTAATTAAATATTTTTTAAAGCAAGGCTTGATAGTTTGAGCCACCGTTGCATAAGTTAGCGTGTTTGACAGTACTCCACAGGTTGAACTTCGAAGAGTGTGCCCAGGCCTTATCTCAACTTATACAAGGTAAGACGAAGGCTTCCCCGTCGTACAATAAAAAAGGAGCTTCATGACCGCTCTATAATAAAATACGCATATCTAGTTAATTATCATCAACTTTACAATGATATTACATTTATTTGATAATGATTTTATTCCCCAGTAGTAAAGCATTCATACTGAGTCGAGTTATTTTTTGCTGTTGTGGCACACAATTCTAACCAAGTCTATCTACTTATTCAATTTCCTGTTTTTCCATGGTTTCTTTAAATTGTGTTTTTTTCTTTTATTATTTTATATTTATTGGTATAAGTTATTAAAGCCTTTCTTTTGATTACATTTCGTATGTTTTTTAAACATTATGTGACCTAATAGTGGATACATAAAATTCGAGTTAATAGTTTTATTTGTAAAGATAGGTGATTTTAAAATAGGGACTAAACAATAAAATAGGTACTACACAGGATCAGCAGAGCACAGAAACATGTAGAATCAGAAATCAGTAAACAAGAGATTCTGTTAAATCGAAAATCTGTACTAGACATGGAAATCAATAAACACGGGATTATGCTAAATATAAATCTGTAGAAATTGTAATCTTTAGACATGGTACAAATCGGTTCTTAGTGCTAAAAAGCGCTACCGAAAACCATTCATAATGCTCAATGCATGAACTTGTAATCGTCTGCCACCATCGTTTTTCCAGTTAAGTACCACTCAACACCTTCGAAAATAGAGTTACTAGATATTTTCTTAGAAGGCTCGCTTCATCATCGATCCTTGCCCTGGCAAACTTCGAGGTAAAGAGCTGGCTCATCGGAAACTAAATAATATATTTATAACCTCTTTGGTCTAGTGATTTGCCTACCGGTGTCAGATCCAGAGTTCCCAGGTTTGATCCCCAGGGGGTGTACTCCCTGTATTATGCCTGGTTTTTTTGGCGGTAGGACTTTGTTCAAGTCCGCCAGGCTAGCAACCAGCATATAGAGGTAAGACAGCCAGTTCCTCAGTTTATTGAGGATTCCCAGAAGTGCACTTCCACCGTCGGCCTGATCATTCCTTGAAAACTAGGTGATATGAAGGCAATGCGCCTCCCCGTCGTAAAAAATCTATATATATACAAAAAAATGGAGAAGTCTAAAAATATTGAGTAAAAAACAATGTCCCTGATCCTACCATTGAGTAGGTAACTAATAATGTAGGTAACTAAGCTCATTGATATATAGCTCATCAAAACCACGACACGTGTTTGGCCTTTACATTGAACATCCTCAGGAAATAGACGTGCCGGTTGGGAACGCTAGAGCCCGCGACATGTTTACGTTTAACTCTGAGCCAAAACACTGATAATTCGCTTGAATGATTTCTTAGTGAATTCCTTACCAAAACCGTCAAACAGTAGATTTATTAATATTTGCAGTCCACGAGTTATGGATTTATGCACTTCTATTTGTACACAATAATATGGAAAATATCACATATAACAATACGGTTACGTCGAAGCTAGATATGCGAAACTTTTGTCGTAATAATTTGTCTTACATGTAACAACTTTGGATTTATTACGAGCGCCCGCATGAGATTTACATTTAAATGTCCATTAAAAGTACCTAATAGAGCAATTCTGCCCAGATCTTCATTGGCTGACTACGCTGGTACCCCTAATGTGTTTTCGAAGGCATGCAACATTAGCATAGTAAATGATGTGCATGCTTACATGTTTCTTAGAACATTAGCTGGCCCCGATCTTGGTTGCATTGCGAATAGGCTTGGTCGCATTTCTATGTAAAACCGTATAACAGTGTGCGTTATACGTCTCTTCCTACTTTAGCCGTCAGAAGTAGGCGTCGTCGTGATGATTATGCAATACATAGACTCAAAAGCCCGTATACCAGAAATTTGCTTAATCGCTAGGACTACTTCCCAGCATCCCCTGATACCTAGATACAGCATCGTCAGGATCAATATAACAGGCTAATAAAACAGACCCGACTATAAATTCCGGCGCATGTCAAGGTCGGATTATATCATCGGTACCGCGATATCCCTATCAAACCGTATCACGTCTATTTCTATTCTTGCAGCGGTCAAGCAATCAACTATAATCCTACCAAATTAAGAAGAACGGCCGTTATTGTCGTGGCTACTGGATTGTAGTCTTTTCAATTTGTACAGGATGCACTTATCGTCCGATGCGGTCAGTCAACTGCCTCAGAGTCCGTTACGTCAGGCATGCTACAATTAGATCATATACGCGACTTGCAGTGGCTAGACTAGACACCAATCGGTGTTAAAGTACCGTTGAAACTTGCCTTTTGCATTGCAAAGGAGGCGCGGTAGCATTCCGATGATTATCTCGTAAATATCAGCAGTTTGACCCCTTGGAATGTTAAAGGTTTTACACAAAACGAATCTAATTTGAGTGTAGGCACGTAAGCAGTAGGCTGACAAAATAATTAGTAGCTATGTGACTAATATGTTTAGTTATATTTATAGCGCTCCTTTTTCATTCAGTCGTAAGTGTACGTTTTTTGTATTAATAATTGTCCTCTAGGCTTGTCTAGCTCTAGACCAGAGAAGGATGAGCTATATTTCCCAGAAAGCACTGGCTATCCCGCGCGTAAATAATATAAAAGAATACGGTAAACTGTTTGGCGTCTGACTTTGGCAAACGTCGCTAGGAGGTCCTCTACCGGTCTTATCACCAGAGATGTGATCACTCATCCGTAACAGCTAGCAAAAGTCAACGATTCATTGACTTGTCAGTTGTTGTTGTTGTTGTTGTTACAGCAACACAGTACGACTAAAACATAAGGAAAACGGTAGGTACCTTTCCAAACAAAGTCTATTGGCGCATGGCATGGATTTCAACTTAAGAATCTTAGGACGCAGAAATATTGGCAAGTGGGTAAAGTACAAATATCTCGGTCACTATTTAAATATATCTCCAATTTTTGACACAGGAGAATAAACAGTAGATATAAAAAAAAGGTTTGAATGTCCACGTTACAAGCTATAAAAACTCGTAGTATCGAAAGAAAATTGTATGATTCCAAAAAATCTTTCACAGTGTTCATTACAATCCCTGCTATTTCAATAAAACTCTGAGCACCTCCTAAAGACATTTAGTAAACATCTTGTTGAAAGCTTGGTTGCCTTAAAACGTTGTTTGAATGACTGTAATGTTAACGAGCAAAATTTAAAATGCAATTTAAAGTTTTACCACAAACAAGTCGGTTAACATTCCCTTTGGTGCTTTGTTACTGCTTGTATGTCTGTGGTTCCGGCTATTCTAACTTGCTCCTTCTTTGTATTTGCAAGCTTCCGTTAATTGGGTAGTTGAATAAGTTAACGATACAGCCTTTTTCTACAGCTGATGTCATAACATTAGGAATTATATTTGCACATACATTAGGTTAGCGATTTCAAACGAAATTTTCAACGAAAAGAGTTCAAAACCAGCTGCAAACGTGGGGCAGTCAAAACAGCTGCAAGCCTAATTGATTTTGACAGCACAGATTATGTTATAGTTGTAGAAAGTTATAGAAAGAGTTATGTACGTAACTAACCTACAGACCGACACCTTTTGCACTCAAACTCACAATAGCATAAACTCACATAATTTGTGAATGCTCAGTGAAATTACAACGGAGGTATCCTTCAAGTCGGTACTCAGAGGACTGTTCAGAACACCTTTTCTTCGCATTCCTTTTACACATGGGCACGCGATATCCTACTCTCACAATAAATTATTAGAGACATCTCGTGTGTGCAGTTTATCTTTGGTCGAAATGATGAATGTAAGGGGTTCTTTCGTGTTTTGTTTATAGTCAAAATTAAACTAATTGTCCCGAGTCTTTTCGGAGCAATCTGTGGAATCGAATACGGACAAATAAGGTACATATGTCACAAATAATGAATGTATGGAAAATGTAGCTTACTTTATTTAGGCAAGTAATTATGAGGTTAGTATGACGTATTTTAGACTGAACGAGCGCAAAGCGCGTGCTCCGTTTCAGGTTAGACTAAAATGCTTTCGTATCTCCGAAAACCGAACAGCCGTCCGGCGGATGGCTGTTCTCCATTGCAGGGCGCATTCATGAACTGATTCTAAGAAAGTAATCGAGAAATAGATAGGTCTTACTAATGATAAATTGAAAAGACTTAAAGCGTTTGGAACTTAGTACAGTGAGAAATAATCGAATTAATAAAAAAATATAAAAACATGTAATTAAATCGATTGAAGAAGCTTTTGTCATAACGGTGGTAGCACCCATATTAATAAATGTCTCTCAGCTTTTTGTTTTAATATGCGCGGTGAATATTTATTCAGTTTTAAGAGTATATGAAATGTGAAATGGCTTAGCTTCAGCGATCACATCTTCCACAATACTGTAGAATTTACTTTGAAATTAATATATGTTATAGTTCAGGATTGATGCTAGAACGCTTGTGTTTCTAAAACACGATTACATAAAATTTTCTCGATGGAAAAAAAAACAAAGTTGACTCTAATTTGTACCAAAAATTTTCGCCATTCAATAAATACGCCCAATTAGGCCTTGACACTTTGTACCGCAAATAAACACAGTTTACAGCAGAAGGCTTGTGTTTTAGATTTTCAAAATTATTGTTTGTTTTACCGTAAAAAATGTAAACGATGAAATTCGCGCGTATTTATGTCATCTGGTGGTCATAAGCGCCGTGGTTGAGCGCACAGCAATGTCACCTTTATTATAACTACATCTTAGTTCGAAACTAGAGTGAAGTTGAGTTGTTTTGCTAATCTGAGGTACTATAGCCCGTTAAGCTATGACCTTTTCATAAATTAACCGACGGTTAAATTGATATCCCTATTATTTATTTAACTTCTGAATATGTCATTTGAGAAAGTACCTACTTTTAGAGGAACCTTTAGTACTACAAGCGTCCAAAGGCATGGTAACCGCTTACCACCAGATGAGCCTGATTGTAACATTTGTTTATCAACTATGAGATATAACAAACATGGAAGGATTCGAATTAAAAAGCTAACGCTAGCAAAGCTAAATACTTAACGATGTGCTATACAGTTCTAATACCGAAATAGCAAACACAATATTAATAGGATGTCTATCGAATACCACTAAACGGTCTCGTGTAGGAGGTACCGCAATAAGTAATTGTCATTGATTAGGTATACTCCATGCTAGGACGCCTAGGATCGCTGACGTCACGTCCTGTCTATCCTTAATGGGATATGAGAAGACGTTGTACTTGCTACGGCAAATCAGAGAGTAATAAAGGTATACTCCCTACTTAGATTGTGTGCTATATGTATACGATGAATGAGTATACATTTTTAGTCATATCAATTTACATAGAAATTATAGTGACAAGGTTTTGCTAAGAATCCAATAAAAGGTCTAGGCATTTACGAAATATTTTCCATCGTACTTACAAAATCAAACCCGCTAAATGGTTATAATAAGCCATTTCTCCCTTTTAGTGTTAAGTTCGCCTTTGACACCCTCTCTTTTTTTCTATTCCCTCTATTTTTTACTATGTTTGTGTAAAGAAGAATACTTAAAAAATAAAATAAAAATAAATAAAAAAATAAAATATTTTTTACTATGATTGTGTAAAGAAGAATACTTCTTTGCACAAACATAGTATTAATAATAAGGAAAGAAAATAAAGCTATAAAAATCTAAGTTGTTATTTTAAAACATAACTCTTCTTCTATGTCAGTAAGCATTATATTCCGTTTTTTTACTTGGTGCAGTTAAAACTAATAATGCAGAGTTTAAATAGGAACAAAGTTTCTTGAATTTTCAATCATAGTTTACAACTTTTCTGATTATTGTATGCTGACATTTGAAAATCGTAAAATCCGAAACGAAACTCTGATTATCCGACCCGAAGGTAATTTCGAAAGCAATATTTTACGTCATGCAAATTTTGGTCGTCTAGACTGGACATTCAACTACTCTACATCAGTAGTTTCAGACCGATTTCTGGCGAACAGGCAATTAAAAGCCATGAAAGACTATAATATGTAAAACTGCTTCTTATAAAATATTCAATGGCAAGCCACATGGTATTCTAATATTGAAGAAAGAAAAATCGGCCATAAAGTTATTTGTCAGCATATAATTGCACGTCAATAGGTTTAAAGGTTTTTTTTTGCAGCCAGAAGGTCCTATTCTAATTCATTTTGTAAGCTGTCCATAAAATACATTATAGAGTTTAAATGATAGCTAATTTCAATGTACCTATTGTTAGAAATAGCTTACTATCTTACTGATTTACGAGGCTAGAAATTTCATGATAATACAAGTTATAGAAGGGTGAGTGGAGTGCAGTGCGCTTGTCTGGAGAGCCAACACTCGATAGACCCTCGACCATGTTCAGCTATTAAATAATCTGTGCCTGAACTCCTCCGCACGTCGAACCTATTGTTATATAAGTAACTCTAAAGTATATACTAGATCACTTCCATATAATGTAACGTTCTTACGAATGGTACAAGTCAGACGGCTTAAGATATTCATCATCTTATTAGTATTTTAAAAATTGGTTACAGAGAACACAAATCTAGTATTTGAATAGGAATATTTTTTTTTGTTTGTATGTATGTTCCCCGATGGTTAACTTTTTTCGAATGTTCTGTATCAAGTAAATACTCTAGTGTACGTTCACACTCACTTTAAGGTTTCAGCTTTATCGTGCCGCTCATTAGGATCGTGTTACAATTTTAGTTGTAATTTAGTAACATCTTAGGCCACATCTTTACTTGTTTTACATGTAAGCTGGTGATCAAACGCTTGACTAACACCATTTAAAAAAAAAACTATATAAAAAAGGTATTTTTGTAGACAACAAGTAAGTTAATTAATAAGTAGTGTATACTTTTTGGGTTTGTATAAATTTACTTGTGGTGGGAACTCTTCTACTAATATTAAGTTATAATATATATATATATATATATATATATAAATATTAAGCAAATCTGTGTTATCAGACTCCCCTCTTTTTTCTCGGCTCTGGTACCCAATATTTTATCTAGTAGGTACCTATCAAGTTTAATAAAGGTAGTGTTAATAATGTAAGTCATGCTTTTTTAGTATAGTATAGGTATAAAATGAGTTATTTAATGATAAATTAGTAATTAGTATTATAGTTTTTTTTAATTGAATATTCCATTATAATATGTGAGATTATATAATAATAATAAAGGGACTATGATATTATGGCATTAAGATATTTAATGAAAAATTTATAGATTGTTGAATAGTTGTAAAGTTTATAAATAATTGCTATAAATGCATTACAAGTTTGTAATTTGGTGATATGTCGTTGAACAATACTCGTAGATGATGAATAGTTAATAAATAGCACTTACCTACCTATCTATTAAAGGAATATTTTTGAATATCATTCCCATTACGCAGCAGGTCTGTGACCTCATCATCAGACGTTGCTTGATAGCAATCTAAAGCGAGTCCATAATTTTACACGTAAGATTTCTGATTTCAACTCCAAGCAAAACCGAAGCCAATCTAGGAAGAAATCAATACAGCCTATTACGGTGTAACCGCAAGCGATATTTTTAGCCGCCTGTATATAGATTGCAGACCGGTTTAAGTGAACATTTAAATGTGAAAAAGCTGTTTAATTTATCGGGATGGACGCAAGATAAGCTACCTACAGATAAATTGGAAAAAAGTCTTGCTTAATTACTTCATAAAGGCCACATGCCTGTATAATGAAGTGAGAGGTATGTTATTGAGTGTACACGCACAACAATGCGGATCACGAGGCACGAGTACGTATCTCCCTGGTGGCTTGCAAGTAGCTGCTAGCATCCCTGATGCAATGAGCTGGCCAGCACGACTCACATGGCTATTGTGCGGCGAACAATGTGCCGCATGACACTATGAGGGCCGAGAACTTAGAACTTTGAAAACTTGAATGGAAGTATTCCGTCCGCATTTTCTTGGCGAGTCCGCAATATAAAAGTTTCTACATAGAGCTAAGTCTGCAATTACTGGCTGTCCCGAGCGGTTTTGATGCAAGTCATAGTTACAGCTTAGAATGCTTGACAGATGCTTTCCTTGGTCTGTACATTTATTGCTAACAATTATGAATGTTCGCTGTTGAGACAGCTCAACCAGAGGAATTTCGTTTTGGATTTAGATAAATAATTTTAATTTTATAATAAAATGTGATATTTATATTTTACCTTGGTACTTTACTGTACTAATTGAATTGATCAAAAACCTCACAAAATTGCTTATGCCTATTACTGCGTTGAATATTTACCTGATACATTATGTTGTGTTTTAACTTTTTATAAAGATACTAAAGCTCTTTTTTATATAAAAAAGAGCAGACCTTTTGATTTTGTAACTTGCACAGGCAAGGATGAGGTCTGCGAAAGAACGAGCCTACCCTGTAGGTACCTTATAGGCATAAGGATCGTAGCACAGCGGGAATGTAGACGCTGGAAGCAGATTCTGGATGATGGAAGTTTTTGCAGTGCGCATAGTAGAATATTTTTAGTTTGATAGTGTCGATGCAATGGGCATAGACAATGCAACTGGCAAAGGATCAATTCTTATAACAGTAGGTACAAATTAACGTGCGAAGGTACAAATCGTTTGGACGACTGCCAGGCAGCTCGTTTGTCTTTAAAAAAGCTAGCTGTTCTGCTACCCAAGATTTCGTTCGCATACCTAGAAGCTAACAGGTAGTCCTAATTCCATAGTTAGTTCTATTTTTATTTACTTATACTATAGAACGAAAAAGTGTACAAGATTAATAAATAACATGGTACCTTATATGATACGATAAACTACATAATATTCGATTACATACAATCACGCTATCTTCTTTTTTACTTAAACAATAGTTCTTTTACTTGTGTTTGTCACTGTTTTTCAATTAAAATCGGCCCATAGACGTTTAGGAGGAGTTTTTTTTTTTTTATAATGGCACGACGGGAAAGCGCTTAGCCTTTATCTCACCTGGGGACAAGTTAAAATAAGGTCTAAGGTGGAGGTGCACTTCATCCGGAATCCTCAACAAACTGAGGAACTGGCTATCTTACCTCTAAATGCCGGAACACAACAATTTTAGAATTCTTGTTATGGCGACGTAATTAGGTAAGATTGTGGTAGCTAGCAAGACGGACGTTAATTAAAGTCCTACCACCAACCAAACCAAGCACAATATTTGTACTCCCCCTGGGAATCGAACCCAGGACCTGACGTCGGTAGGCGAACCACTAGACCACGGAGGCGGTTAAAATAATAAATAATTCCGTTTTTTGTATGTGTTTGAGTGGATTCCGTGATGGTTGAGATTCACACTAGGACCCAGTAGGCTGCGTTGCTCGTCACGGGATGACAGGGACTAAGTCCCGGGGATTCCAGTATAATGTTTGAAATAAGAATTTTTTTCAACAAGTTAGTTACTTTAATTTACGACTAGTCACATCTCAGTTGGTAGCGCTGCCTTCTACGTTACAGGTTATCGGTTCGATTTCCACCCGAGACAAACATTTGTGTGGTGAATAATAAACAACATATAGAAGTTTTTTTTTTGTACGACGGGATGTGCTTGGCCTTCATCTACCTGATATTCAAGTTATGATAAGGCCGTAGGTGGAAGCGCACTGCACCCGGAATCCTCAAGAGTGTTATAAACAAGGTAAGATAGCTAGTTCTTAAGTTGCCCGTCATAAAATTAAAATAAAAATTAAATGTCGGTTCTGTATATGGGTGTAACATTGTAACATAATCATAAATTATGTCGAAAAAATAGTATGTTGTGTATTTGCTTTGAGCAATGAAGGGCTAGATGGCGTTGTGTTAAATATATTGAGTTATTATATGTATAGTATGTTGCACAGCTGACAATAAACGCATATACCAAACCAGAGCCTTGAATGTTCAATACAACTTTTTTATATATAGCATATATTCTTTATATATTTGACGATAAAATAAATAAGTTGCAAACGAGTAAAACAAAAAAAAATATGATGTTTGCCAAATTCGTTCTTTTATGTTTCTGTAAGTATGTGTGTTATAGAAGTAAATAAATTAATGACTTTCTTTCGTAGTTTTAATATTTCCACGAGATGGCGCGGCGTCAGGACAGTAACTAGTGAAAATATTCTCGGACTTGTCACGTCGACGGGCGTAATGACTTCCCCTAATGAGCCCATCTGCCGACTTCATGACTCATGTAATCTAATGACACATTGCACTCAATTTCGGGGTCAAAACGGTTTGTTCGTCTGTTTTCCCAATTTACTGTCGGCCAATGAATTACCGCGAACGTTTGCAATTCCGACAATTTACAAAATAAAACATGACACGATGCTGCATGTCTGGTCGCTGAACTATTTTATAGCCGTGAATAATAAGCTACCCAAGACCATCAAGTTAGAATCTTTGAATTGTAATTCATCAGTATAATTACTTACTTATTTACTATGATGGCACACAATATAAAAAACATACGAAACATACACAAAAGAAAAGCTTCAAAAATCATATATAAATAAAAACAAACATACCCAACTTCAAAAAGTCTGCAAAAACAGACATCGCCTGCATAATGACAAGACTTTTTGTAAAAAACATGAGTTCATAGTATCCCCTTCGTCCATGTTCGTAACTAAGATTTTATAAATTTTATAGGATCAGGATTTTTTTCACTGTTTCATAACCAGATAAAAACGACGTTTTTTTCCATTTTCATAGCGAATTTCTTAGTCGTGGTACTTTCTGTGGTAATTAATATAGTGAGATTCATCTTTTTTGTTGTACAATTCACCTGAAATCTTCAACAGTCTGAGAAACTGGCTATCTTAACAAAAATACCAGAACACAACAATTTAGCCAGACGGACCTAAAAATGGTCTTACTACCAACCAAACCAAACACAGATTATTTTCCCATTGGGCATTGAACCTGAGACCTTTGGGTGCGTTACCGGTGCGCGAACCACTAGACACATATAGGATGGAAGGCATTATTGTATGTGTACATATTCTAGGGTAATGGATGCACGTCACACAGGTTATCCATATTGTTTCAATGTCAGTCCATCCAGGATTATTCTAAACTTTACAATTCTTGAGATTATCTCAATGTGACACTACCAATGTAGTACATATGTAGGTAGTTATTTGTCAATCGAAATGTCTCTAGTGTGTTTGTTTTATATTGGCATTTGGTCTGTCTTTCTAGTAGTTTGTGTTGACTCACTCAGAATGGCTGCTTATTTTTGTTTATTATTAGAAATAATTAAAAAAACCGTGAGCCCTGAGCTGCCGACAGGCTCATGTCTATGAAGATGTATTAAGAGAAGCAGAATCAACACATACTAATTACACCTCTTTATGATCTTCCTGCCCGTCATTCCACTCTAGGTCGGCACAACAGGTCTTCCGACATGTTGTTAGAGTCTCGGCTGAACTTTTAAGAGTGGCTGCCTACCTGACAAACCTCTTTGAGAAAACTCGGTTATATGGGATGAGGGAATCAGGGTTAGGTAAATTCAAGTAAAATCACCCCGAACTGAGATCTCGTGATGTCTCGTCTGTCTTATGTATTTCTTATTTTTTACCACGATGTTTGCTTTCGTTACACCTTATAGCTCTCTTTTTATCCAACTCTCATTATTCACCTGAGTGATTAAGGCTCTCTCTTGTTGCTAACTCTCATTTAATGCAAAGCCAGAATGAGAGCAAAGCACCAAACCATCGACTGTACGTCATAGTAGGTGGGCAGGAAACAAAAAGTGAATAAGTCACTAAGTAACCTGAAAAGGTTGATGTCTTTTTGAAAAATGTTCTCAAAACTGTTGACTTAGTAGTCGTGGTTTAATAATCTACCCTTCCCCTAATCTACATCTCGCCCGCGGATATCGTAAAGTCAACCAAGGGGCTTCACCTAAAAGTCAGCAATTTTTTTCTGTGTAAACAATATGGTTGGAGTATGGTCAAACCTAACAATTTTGAAGGAAGATCTTTCCACACTGTGGTGGACAATAATGTGCTGTTGATATGGAATTTGCGCAGTCAATCTGCATGACATCTCAAAAGTAATTCTTGGAGTTTTCGACGATTTGGCAACCCTATTGAGTGAATAACAAAAAATAAATAGACCAGCTTTAAACAGATACCCTCTCTGATTTTGCAAGACCTGATGATCATCCTTTGCCCCTTCATTTTATAAACCACCCCTAATAAGGGCAAAAATACAATTTAGTATCGGCGGCAGATATGAATTACCACATCAAACGGAATTCCAATCATATTGCATTCACAAGTTTTTAAACAGATTCTATGATAGGTATAACTGATTGGCAGCGCACATCCTACACAAGGAAGTCATAGAAGCAAGAAAAATCCGCGTAGTCTTATTTTGATTCGATAAAAATATGAGTACCTACACTTAATATTCTAATGAACTGATTCTATCAAACTCAAGCAGATTGGTGATGGCAGTAAAATTTATATATATTTGAGAATTAACCACCAAATAACTTTATTTACCTTAGATATTCGTTCTTCAATTGAATGATTACAAAATTGACAGGTTTTAGGTAACATATGAGTAAGATGTTGCCCACTTTCTGGCGAGAAGTTTCTACGACATTACTTCTCGCGTGATCCCTAAGTCGGGAAATTTTAAAGATAACTATGCCACAACTTTGGACCCTTTATAAGAATATTACAGGAAAAACTGTGAGATATGACATAGTTACCGTTTATATTTAGGAGAAGTGCAGGAAGCTATTTTTTTCTTTTTTACGGTGGGATTTTGACCACTGCAAGACTACTGTTATAGCTATATTTGTCAGCGTTTCCATTCCGTTCCCCACTTGTCTCATTGGCCAGGATCGATTGTATAATGAGCCTCCGCCGACATGGGACTGCACTTGGCAGGCACCTCCGTTTGATGGATGACAAATCGCTTGATCTCGCTCGTGTTCACGTCACATTAATTGCCTACGGTTTAGTTTTGGTAGAAAAATATATTATTGGCCAGTAAAAGATTGGATAAAAATATTCTGAAGGCATGCCGATAGTTTACAGCGGGTTGCCCTGTTAAGTGATCAAATATTTTAACCTTTTCCCAAGGTTAGATGAGGGACATTAGTCATTATTTATTTTAAAGATACGAAACATTTGAATAACAAATATGATTATTTTTAGTTTTTATATTTTAGTGAAATCTTAGCTCTCCTTTAGGTGAAGGTGATCTTAAATGATAATCAATAAGTCAGTCAGTGTGACTTATTGATTATCATTTAAGATATCAACTAAAGGAGAGCTAAGATTTCACTCAATTGTAAAAACTAAAAATAATCATGTTTATTATAATTATAATATAATTTTGTCTAAAAAATGTAATGATAAGTTTCGGTAGTATAGTCATAATCATTATGATTACTTTTTTTTTATGTGGTATGACGGGGAAGTGCCTACATCTCACCTGATTTTCAAGCTATGAGAAAGCCGAAGGTGGAAGCGCACTTCACCCGGAATCCTCAGCCAACTGAGGAACTGGCTATCTTACCTCTAAATTGAAAAATAAAAACATTTATTGCTCATAAAAGATAGAACAACATAGTACTATTAAATAAAAAAAGTTTTTGGAAATTCCCACGGGATTACGGAATGACGGGAAGAAGTTATAAGGCATTCAGCAGTTACATCTATAACCTTTACCGTCATGATAACTTTGGATTTTAATAACACATCTCTACATTTTTCACTTATATTGTTAAGATTTGTACTTGCGTTTTCTTCTCTCCCCCAATGCCACAAAAGTCATAATCGTGAAAAGAAATGTCCTTACCCTGTCCTTACATTCTCTCATGCTATTTCTCGTTTACCGAGTACGCCACTCGCAGGGTTACGCTGGGGAACAATGCAGTTGCAATGGCAAGGACTCCTTTACGTTTGACACAGATACCGCACAAAGGACATGTCACTTACAACCATTCAAGTTTCATTGGGCGTTTTATTTTGCTCACAATGCCATCTCTCAAACAATCTTTACATACACACGTGACAAACTACTTGGCACTCATCTCACCTGAGCCCTTATTCTGTATGACCAATCGTGTCTTAACGCGACCGCGTTACGATATCTTCATGGAATCATCGTATTAACATATCACGTTGAGACACGATTGGTCATACAGAATAAGGGTGCAGGTGTGCTTAAAAGTATCATACTATAGTTATATAATATCGTTGGCCCCGAACTGAGATCTCGTGGGGTTTGGTTTATGTTAGGTATTTAACCACGGTAATTATTTCTTACAAAGAAAGCAACTGACAAACGATAAAAGTGTGCTTTCATTTGTTCTCACGTTGAGCACACTTTTTATTTGTTTTTGAGTGTTTGAGACCCTCTCTCGTTGCTAACTCTCATTCTATACAAAGCCAGAATTTATGGATATAGATGTAATCTTTAAAAATTCAAATGTTAGTGTTGATCACATCAGCCATTCAAAAAATATGCCCGAAATAGTGTATTTCTTTGCGCCCCATTATCTCAACAGTTTTTGAGATAATGAGAGAAAATCAAAAATCCCCCGCGACAATCATTTCTATAAACAATATTGTTTTCACAGTTTAAATTTAATTGATTCATTGATTTCATTGTTTCATGATTCACATCCTACCAATTTATCATAATGCCATCACAAACATTTCCACACGCATACATACAGTGCCGGATTTCCGAATTAATAATGTATATAATAATATAAATAATAAATTGGTAATTTACACAGTTGATGGTAAATTGCAGTTCTAACGCACATCGTGAGTCGATGATATCTATCTGAAGTAAACAATGCAGTCAGGCAGTTTCTCAGAACTAGGTTACAGACAATTCGAGTCACATTAATTTGAGACGCGCCATTATATGCCCCGGGTTAGAACAAAGTAAACGCACGACCATCCTATGCACAAAATGTATTTACTTCAGTTCAGGACAGTAAAGTATAAAATTGCTCAGTAATATTTTTTCAGTTACCATGACTTAACAAGCTAACATCTATCTTACCTGATCATAAGACGAGAAGCGGTGTGGCGAGCGCTGCGTATACTGGAAAAAGATAAAGCAACATTTTATCACAGCTCCGAGTAAATTGCATGCTCTTCCTGTAACAACATCACGAAAAAGTCGGCATCTAATGTGGGTGCACTTTTACGATGTTCCCAACGTCGGCTTACTTGCCACAACTGTTTCCTCAAGAGCTTGTCTGCAGCAGGCTTTATATCTCTTTAATGCAGTTCACGTCATGTTGAAAATAGAACACGCCGCTACTCGCAATTTTCGCGCAATATTTTTGCGTCAAATTGCGAGTGTGTACTTGTATCCCTAGACACACAGAGAGGATGGCGGACTGAATAACTATAAAAGCGTTAGGTTGCTTGTCCGTTGACCTACGCAACCCAAAATGAACGTGACAGCCGCATCTCTAATCACATTAGGTTAAAGGAATTCTGAGAATGTTGTAAAGGCTTCCACCGCTAGCTTCCTTAAATACCAAAGGCGGAATTCAATAAGGTGCCGAAAACGAGAAGTGGGTCTTCTTAAAGTGAGAATTATACGTTGGAAACTACATCGCCTTGTAGAGTAGGGATCGACCGATGTAACTTTTCTGGAGGATAAGGGAATTACTTACGACCGACAAGGGGAAAACAAAGTTGGAAAACAACATAACTTGTTCTGTTTGATACCCTTTTTTTATTCAAGTTACTACACTATGTAAAACGCTTACACAAATTTGAGTGTGTTCTATCCTCACCTATTCATGTGCTTATGCGCTCCGGTTTGTTGACAGGCTGGGAAGGGAAGTAAGCAAAACTAAATGTCGCTGCACGTGCTAAGCAAAACGCCAGTACCACATTTTGAAAACCGCACAACAGTTCAAGGACTATACAACCAGTAGTTCGACATCACGAAATCACAGTTCGGGATCTCGTGATGTCAGGTTTGTGTTAGGTATTTGTCCACGCTGATTTTTTCTCATAAAAACACTACGATATAAGTGTGCTTTCATTACATTTTACTATAATCACACTTTTTATCTATCTTTATTCACCTGAGTTTTCGAGGCTCTCTCTCGTTGCTAACTCTCATTACATGCAAAGCTTTACGTGACCCCGTCTTACGTCGTTGGTGGGTGGGCATACAATAAGTGAATTACTAATATATTAATAAGGTTAATTAAATATTTTTTTATAAGGGCTTTCAAAACCGTTTCCCTAGTAGTCGTGGCTTAAAAACTTACCCCTCCAGCCGAAGGAAGTCATAAAAGTCAAACAGTTTCACCAAAATGGCATGTATAAACAAAACGTTAACGGTGAAAACAAATATGTCTGCCAAACGTGGTGAGTATGGCCTAACCTAACAGTTTTGGAAGAAGTGATTTCTACATTGTGCAGTCAAACCAAATTCTGCAAAATCCAGATTCTATAATTGATTGGATCAAATATATCAGACATATATTTGAATGGATCTGCCATTCAAATATATGAATTTGAGCGAAATATTGTATTTGTACTTGATCAATAATGACTTCTGATAAGAGGAACCAAACGTCACCATGTCAGAATCCATAAAGCCATCAGAGCGTTACCCTCTGCAGCCTAGACGAGCCTAGAATATGTATGTGTATATAAATAAATAAATAAATAAATAAATAAATATTACAGGACATTAATTTTACACATACATACTCTCCACAAACATAACTCTTCTTCTGAGACAGTCGGGTAAAAACTGTATTTGTAGCAAGCATCTTGCAAAACAGTCATATGAAAAACAAATAGGTATAGTAGCAACATCCAAAACAAACAAGCCAAAAAAACAAACAAAAAAACTTTTTTTTTTTAAATTGCTTGGTGTTCATCTCACCTGGCTACAAGTTAATATAAGGCCGAAGGTAGAGGTGCACATCACCCGGAATCTTCAACAAACTGAGGAACTATGAGGCTATCTTACCTCTAAATGCCGGAACACAACAATTTTATAATTGATGTTCTGGCGACAAAATTAGGTAAGATGGTGGTTGCTAGCCAGGCGGACTTAAACAAAGTCCTACCACCAACCAAACCAATCACAATATTTGTACTCCCCTGGGGATCGAACCCGAGACCTCTGGATCTAACGTCGGCGGCCGAACCTCTAGACCACGGAGGCGGTTATAACTTAACTAACTAGTAACAAATTGGTAGGTATACCTTTCGTAAGAAATCTACTAAAACCTAGTTTTAGTCGCAATAAGAAACTATTCAATATAATCGTTATAATCTATTCTAATAAAAGTATCTTCATTATAAGACATAATAAAACTTGGCACGTGACGTGAAATATAATAGAGTATAATACAAAGAACAATCACGTCTCGAAAGATACATCGCAATAACATTATACTGAGCATTTTCACTGTCGTCGGAACATTACCAAGCCCTTCGGCATCAGTAAAAACACTTGAGGGGAGGTTCGGTAAAAACTGTGCAAACTCGAATTAAATAGTCGTATCTCTGTAGCGACAGTGCGAATCCATCAGCGATCCGATTGCAGCGATAACCGCTACCCCCTAACCAAACCCCCTCAATCCCCCTCGCGAAAAATAAATCGTAATTTGATAGCGCTCTCTCGTGAAGCTTAGTCCACGAACCGCGACTAGTGAACAAAATGTTAATGGAATGAAGATCATTTAGCGGCCAGAAATCGTCGAGTCGATTAAGATTTTTCTCTCGGTCCATTTATGAAAGCATGAGGAACGAACGTCAAATTTTTGCTGTATTTAAGCGAATTAAATAAAGGACTCAATTTTCAAACCTTGGTTTTAACATTTGCCGGGCATTTGTTAGTTAGTTATGGGTCAGTTCAGAGCTGAAAATATTTTTTTCTAAACCACCAATTCCAGCTATTAAACTTGCTAAGCTGGTCGAATAGTCACAAGTTTATCAAAAGTTATACAAAGCGGATTCTATCCACAAAGCAATACATCACTCATTGCTGTGTCATCCCTATTCCATTACTCACACGCGGAATTCATTAGGCAGTAGAAATTCTAGATAACATAGGAAGCCCGTATAAAGTAGGCGCCTATATATATAGAGCGATAAGATAGAGGGACGCAGGAGGCGTAGGTGGACCAAGGGAGGCGAATGAACTAAAGGTTAATTGTGGTTTTTATGTTGGATGGCTTCAATGTTACATGAATGTCATGATATTGATACCGAGATACGAATTTGAGATTACAATCGAATCGACGTATTGAAATCTTTGATTTTGAAAATGCAAAGTCAAAGTCAAATATTTTTATTCATTAAGATTTTTAGGATCATTTTGAAACGTCAAATCTACCGCCTGTTCGGAATCGCGACCAGCACACAAGGAGAAAGGCAAGAACCTCGGGCTGATTAATTTTTTGATGATCCATTTAACATTTAGGTACAGTGTTTATAATAATTTAATAACATTACAAGTGTGACCTACATCATAAAACTAAAAACTTAATATTATCTTAAGACATTGATTACTACATAACTATCTAATGGGCAGTTTCTTGACATTGAGAAATCACCATTTAACTGTCAACTGGTATAGCAACATCGGGCCACGCGTTCTCAAACATCTCGGACTCTTTACGGCGAGAGAGAAGGTGTCTTCTAGACCAGCGTGCTACATCGTAGGCTCTTGAACGCTTCCCATCAAGCGAGATAGTGTTAAAGGTTGATCAATCTTAATTTTGATTTCACCGCCTCTGTGGTCTTGTTGTTGACTAGACACCTAGGCATAATGTGAAAAAAAAATTGTAAGAAAATATATTAGAATATACAAACAAAAACATGAAAAAAGCCAAGTAGATAAAGTGTAATGAGGTGATCCTATTGAAACAATCTTAGAATCGCGAGGTCTCTCAAATTTGTATGCATAAACACTTGAAGGTAAAGTAGCTAAATCATGATACGCAAGTACACAATTTAGACGATGCAAAGTCAAGTTAAAAGATTTAAAACGCTAAACTATCGGCAAATTAGTTTGGAAAGTTGTAACTCCGTCGCGACAGGCGGCTTAGCTAATTAAACTTGAACGAGCTGATAAATCTAGGCTTTGAATGAATAGCGGTTTGGAATGGAACTACGTTTTAGGAGGATTCAAATTAGATAGCAGTATCTAATGTTTATCAGTAAAAATGTTTCGTCGAAACAAATCAACCAATTCTTATTAATTTTACTACCTATGCCTAAAGAGACTTTATGACTACTATTACTATGTACGCGGGACCGACGGCTTAACATACTTACCAAAGCTTGGAAACATTATTTACTGTCTATGGTCTAGTGGTTCTCCGACCGGTATAAGACCAAGAGGTCCCGGGTTCGATCCCCAAGGGGTACAAATTTGCGCCTGGTTTGGTTGGTGGTAGGACTTAGTTTAAGGCCAATAACTATCATCTTAACTTAATCGTGTTGATGGCATTTAGAGGAAAGATAAACTGTTCCTCAGTCTATTGAGGATTCCTGGTGAAGTGCGCTACCTTCAGCCCTATCATAACTTGAAAACCAGTGAGATGACAATAAAGCGCTTCCACGTAATATCAATTAAAAAAAAAAGGTAAGCGGTTTCCGCAGCCTACATGGATGCTTACAACACCAAAAGCATAACTCGCGCGTTGCCAACCACTTTCAAAATTGGAAAACACTTTTTAAGATACCTATTTTCTAGTCTTTGACTTTAACTAATCCAGACCAATACAAGACGGATGTGTGCCAATGACTGCATCATGATGATGGCGATGGTGTAGATTATCAGATATTTAAAATGAAAGTAAAACAATTGGTTAACCCATTTCCTAAAAAAGAGCTTCTTAATTCGACAACCAATTTCTATTTCGCTGAGGGACAAACTGTAATTAAGTATCTGTAACAATTAACAACATAAATAGGTACCAGTTATATATATGACTTAGATATAAAATTACAACGAAGTACTGGATAAATTATATTTTTATGTCTATCTATAAATAAAGAAGAGTTTCATATAATAGCTGAATCAGCGGAAATAACAAATGTAATAATTTATTTGGTAGATAAGAACGAATTTGGCAAGAATACGTCGTGCGTAGCGAGAAAAAACTAAAATTGGTTGTTTATTTTTATTAGACATCTACTTTTCTAGTTCCCATGTGAATATTTTTGATACATGATTACTTCTGAGTAATCTTGTATTGTAGTGTAGCAATTGTGTTGTAGTGTAGTAATCTATCTTGAGTAATTTTGTGGCTATAGTATTCTTGTGATTAAACTGTGAAAACCCTTTTCTCAATGCATAAGGTTATGCTTTTTGATTTATGCAATGATGATACTTCGTTCTGGCTTAGATTGGGTACTTTGCTTTGTAACTTTCAAAGCTGTTGCTTGCGAGCAACATCTAGTCGATGCGGAGAAGTGTGGCTTAATTAGTAACGACTTTTTCCCTTTGAGCTTTGATCACTACTCAAAGTCCATGCTTTGCTTATGAGGATCACCTACATAGGGGGTAGTCAGAGGCACGTCCAAACTTACGCTCGGCACATGTCCGATGCCCATGGTGTTGCTAGCAGCCAGTAATCAATATGTGACAGCTGTAAGCCTATCGCCCGAATACCGCTTACTGGCCAGTGACATATGGGTTTTTGGTCCATTTAAACTTCCTAAAAAGTCCATTGGTGCACTACTGGATTTGAGCCCACAACTTCCCACTAGGACACACAGCTCTAGGCTCAAAAGTAAACGCATGTCTGATATGATACAATAAAATACCGTTTCATATCGCTGTTTCGTCGCGAAGTACAAGCGATAAGTCTCAAATATATTTGCAATATCAGTTTATTTGCCCCGGCACCCACCACTCACTGGAATGGCGAATTCCTACATAAATAGATAGGGCCTACCGCTTTCCTACACCAAGGGCGATGCGTGGGAGGAACAAGATATTCCTGTGGTTTGCAAATAAACATTCGTACCTACCTAGCAAAGGCTAAGAGTAAGAGTAAAGGTATATAAGGTTAATAGATCTACAGGGTTCAAAGCCTCGACGAGGTTTCAAGAGACAGTTTCTGTTGGCGTAGATTTAGCGTCATTTATTGTCAGTAATCAAAAAAAGACTCAATAGTAATACCTATGTTTCGTGCTTGAAGAGAAAAGACCAACGTTTAAGGATATGACTGACAGATTTAGTCTAACTAAGTGTTACGTACTACTTAACTGGGGTGTCGTAATATTAGGCTATATTATCCTCATGATTTACAAATCCTTTATCATAACAATATAACTGCAGGTGATCTGACTATAATAGTACCTACATATTCAAGTTTCGAGATTAAGTTACACGAGCCACCGCCGCCGCCGCCGCCAGAGCCTTGACCCTTACCAAGACAGAGACCAGACGACGTCGGTTGGCGCCCTCCGAACAAATGATTAGCACAGCCTATTTACATGCCTGTAATTCGTGCTATTTTCGGATTTAGGATTTATACAAAATGATTAAAGAATCAAGCAGAAATTAGATTAAAAAAAATATATTTGTTGGTATTTAACTAAAAGTTTAGTTTTTTTTTTTATATATAACAACCATACCAGGAGGGTTGGTAGAAGTAACACTTATAGACTCATGACTTTTTCCCCTTCGAAGATTCACCTCTGACCACTACTAAGAGTGTGGGTCTTATGAGGATCACCTACTCGGGGGTAGTCAGAGGCACGTCCAAACTTACGTTCGGCCACGGTTAGCAATGCTAGTATTCAATACGTGACAGGTTGCAAGCGTATCGCCGCTTAGTGGAAAACTAGCTAGTGACACACGCAACCATTCGGATTAATGGTCCTAGGGACAGGCCGGTTTCATCACAAAGTGACGTTCTCCGTCAGAGCATGTGCATGAACCAAATGCACACATAAACATCCGAAAAACTACTTTAAACTGTTAAATAGCTGATAAATAATGGGAAAATTTGCTTGGATGTTATATTGTAATAAAACAATGTGATAGTTGTGAAACTGTGCTACTAAACAACTGGCAACTGGAAATAAACTTATGTAGTTATAAAACAAAACATTTGGTTTAATTGTTAACTAGCTGACTCTACCGCGTAGTCTACTACGCGGTAGAGCGGTAGAGTCGAGTCAGCTAGTTAATAAGTTAGCTAGATAAGTTATTAAGCAATAAATGTAAGGCTTTTTTGAGAGATGCTTGTTTTCACATTAATTATGCCCAAGAAGGGGAATATTGAAGCTAGATCACATACGCAGACGTCTACCCTCGCCTTGCAGACGACAAATACACCCAGTACCCAGTCGATACGTCTCCGCGAACCAATAAAACACATTCTATGTCTTGCCGTTTGCAATAATACAATAATTCTAGTGCGGAGAGCAATATTCTTCAATCCGAGTCATTTTAATTTGATAGAACTTCGAGGGGACCTTTTAATTGCCGATCGGGATAGCTTCTTACTAGGTAATCTCGATTTAACTTGGTATTGGAACTCTTTCCTAGGAAATATTTTTCAATGCAGTTTCTTTTGATTATTATTTAGAGGCGTACTATGCAAAATATTGTATTATTATTCTTTCAAGTAGCATAAATTTATGTATTATTGTTATTGTACGACGGGCAAGCGCCTGGTTTAAAATTATGATAAGGCCGAAGATGGAAGAAACTGGCTATCTTACCTCTAAATGTAGGGACATAGTTAACAATTTAGAATTCAGTTTATATCTAGTAGCATAAAATCGAACATTTCGTAAAAAGAATTGTTATGTAAAATTATAATATATAACTTAACCTATTCGGTGTGAGAATAAATATTATCCTTACTTCCTAAGTCCCATGTTTTTATCCCGGTCGTACTAGCGTAGCTAGGCAAGCCGTGTCTTTAGGGTTAGTCTAATAATATCTATGATTACGTATTATACATAGTACTTAAAGATATATTAAAGTATATAAATATAGTGCATAGATATCTGTACGACTACCTACCACCATACCACCCTAATAGGTCTACACCAATTGTAGACCTATAAAACTGAATATAAATAAATAAATACAGGGCATTTCGTTTTTACATAGCGACATCAAGCTTCGATAGCTAGTTATATGGGAACTAACTACGAACATAACATTTCCATACATATTTTTGTATACACATACCCACGGTACAATACAAATAAACAAATAAGAAATCCCAAACACAGAACAAGCATCTATGCTCATCACACAAACGTTTGTCTCGGGTGGGAATCGAACCTTTAACCTACAGCATGAAATTCAATAATCTCTTCCATCTGAGCTGTGAGTATATTTTCTGTCCATCCAAACAAAGGCTTGGAGCAATCCCTATGGAAACCATAATATTTCACTATGGATAGCAAGGCTAGTTTTTCATGGCTGGCATTTTACCAAGGGTATTTTTATTCCACTACAGGCTGTGCAACCTTAGATATATGAACAATAGTAAGTACAGATAGCTCTTGGCCTTTATGTTTTATGTTCAAAATCGCTAGCGAAAGAGGGCTTTGTTATTGCGCTAAAGGGAACTTATAATTTCTCAGCGAAAACCTAACAATGAGTGCGTCATTCATGCTCGCAGGGAGGTACAATATATGGAATAGGTAAGTATGTAATGAATATAATGTAGAGAAACCATCACAATGTACAGAGTATGACATATTTACGGATTCTTTTTTATTTTTAGGGTTCTGTACGCAAAGCTAAAACAACATATAGTCAACTTGTACAAAAATGGTAAGTGGCATTTAGTTGCTACGAAGCAACTTAAACCAATAATTTCGGCATTCACTCAATATTGTCATTTGGTCTTATATTATGGGGAGCCGCAACAGACTCAGAGAGGATATTGAAGATACAGAAACGAGCAATTAGGACACTAGTAGGAGCTAATTACAAAGATCCGTGCCGAGAACACCAAAGCCCTTCAAATTTTATCAAATTACAATAATACTTTTTTTTTATAATTAATAAATGAAACTATTCTATTCTAAAGGGTACCAAAGGGACCTATTTCTAAGCCTCCGCTGTCCGACCGTCTCTCTATCAGTCGGCTGTATCTCATTAACCGTAATAATATACCTACAGTTGAAATTGAGTGTATATTTCTATTGCCGGTTTAATACAAAAATATAAAAATGGAATTACATTAATATAAAGAAACCACACAAGAAATGTGACTTTTTTTGTCTTTAAATGTGGGACGGAACCCTCGGTGTGCGTGTACGCACTTGGCTGTTTTATTTAACTCTGGTGGTAAGACCTAAAAAGTCCTTTGTATGTGCAAGTACCTGTGCAAGTTCTGAGGTCAAGAGATTTTCTTTTAATTTCATGTTCTGTTATAAATTGACCTTCCTACCGAAGTCCGGAGCCAAACGGTTTGCCGTGTTCTGCCGGTTCGTGGGAGACCCTGTGTCTTTTGAGAAAGCTCAATCGTTGACCTTATCCTTGGTCTAGACGAGAGCTAGGAATACCTAAACCTAGAGGTCAAAAGTTAACCCAATAAAATTGACTTTATTAATATTTTTTTGTTTATCCCCTCTACGTCGATGTGCCGCTACGTCGCTATTTAGCTTGCTCGCCTTTAGGGCATCAGTATAGTCGTCTCGATATTTTAACATAATGTAGGAGTAGGTTAGCCGTAGGTACTGTATGATTTGGATGATAAATATTTACACGTTGTTTTGTGTTATCGTTTGTTTATGAATGCTTTTTTTTACGTTTTTTGAAATGTTAGTTTCTATAAAGTTACTGTTGCCTCTGATTCTAATCCACTGTGATTTTATACTCTGTTATTAGCAAAGCTATTTTAAATCGAATAAGAATTTCACAATTAACGTCGACTATATTTTTTCTATTAGCAACAATATGGGAATAATTACCATAACCATATTTTTGTTCGCGACGTAGCAGGGCGCAATTCATCTTATTTTTATCATTTATAAAACATCCAACTCAAAAATTACCATTTTTAATATATATTTCTGAGGCATTCGAATAGATA
Source organism: Venusia cambrica (assembly GCA_951394065.1). NCBI lineage: Eukaryota > Metazoa > Arthropoda > Insecta > Lepidoptera > Geometridae > Venusia > Venusia cambrica. The sequence goes on from OX596056.1 coordinate 2,955,917, forward strand.
GGTGTAGGAAGGAACAGCGATGGTGTAGGTTCAACTACATTTGGGCTCAAATAAATGTGAATAATATCTCAAGTGTAGGCCACACTTTTACGAATCACTTTACTTTCCGCGCGTTTTAGAAACGGCGACGGGACGGTAAACACATTTATCAAAACAAAACCTTGACTTTGTATTTGGGATAATACAACCGTAGATATTATTCATAAGAAGCCAAGACTTTCGTTTTATGCATAAAAAACACTTTTGTCGGTACTTGTGGACCATGGCTAGATGGCGCTGTGTAAAATTAATCTCCTACAGGACTTACTTCAGGAATATTTATTTATTTATTATTAATCGAATGAGCGAAACGAACGAGATCTCTCAGTTAAGTTGGGACGAATTCTCGAACGGATTATTCGATTTTCATGAAATTTAAACTGAACAGAGGAAACGTAAATAGAATTTGACTGTCGCGGGGATTTTTTGATAAATAAGGTAGTTTTTGAGATATTGGGGTGAAAAGAAATACAATTTTTCGCCCATATCTTTTGAATGGTTGATTCGAACAATTCAAAATTTTGAACATGCAAAGATTACATTTACCATTATAGCCGCCACGCTAAGCAGATAGATTGGTACTCACAGTAAAAGTTTTGTTTACACAAAGAAAAAAGCTGCTGCCTTTTTGGTTGACTTTACGACATCCGTGGGCTGGAGGGGTAGATTTTTAAATAAGGCAACAGCTTTGAGAGCACTTTTCAAAACAACATCAACCTTTGTATCATGTTAGTAAGAATACATTACGTTAGCAACAAGAGAGGGCCTCGAACACTCAGATGAATAAAGAGAGTTCGAGATAAAAGTGCTTAACTAAGGTGAGAAAAGTTTAATGAACGCACATTTTTTACGTTTGTTAATTACATTATATTTGAGAAATGATCTCCGTCACAAACCAGACATCACGAGATCTCAGTTCGGGGCGAACTACTAGTATATTTATAGTTTCGTTCTTCAGCAGCCTTTAATACCTTCCAAAATTGGATGGTTTTGCCATAATCACCTCGTTTGGCAGGAGCATTTGAAAGAACCTTAAATAGATTGATAGGTCTAACTGTAATAACTGTTAAATAGATAATCAGCCCGAATTTTTTTGCTATCTCTGAAAGAAAGCGAAAGATTTGACGTTACAAAATGATCCTAAAAAGCTCACTGAATAAACAATTAGGTAACTAAATATTCGTTTATTTGTATTTCGATGGTGTTAGATAATGCACAGATTAGTCGGTTTTACCCGGGCTGTCACCCATTAAACCAAAAAAGTCAGTGCCACATGCCATTCGAATTCTTGGTCCTAGGACTAAGTAAAAAACCGAAAAGCAACCTCCGGGTCGGCAGGAGTACCATACCTACTTATAAGTATGTTTTTATTGTGATGACCTACAAGCGTGAAATGATCTTCGTCGTCAAATCACGTTTTTAATCTGACCAACCTATATTAATTGATCGAGTAGGCGAAACAAACGAGATCTCTCAGTTAAGTTAGGAAGCCCGGTACTGTATGTATGTATGTATATATGTATGTATGTGGCAATGTTTGTGACGGCATTACTCTCGAAAGAGTTATCCGATTTTCATGAAATTTAAACTGTAAAGAGATAACGTAAGTAAATTTTGATTGTCGCGGGGGATTTTTGATAAGTGGGGTAGTTTTTGAGATATTGGGGTGAAAATAAAATCAATTTTTCACTCATATCTTTTGGATAGCTGATCCGATCAATTCAAAATGTTTAACATGTAGAGATTATGATAATAATCGTCAAGAGTTACGAGGTTTTTTTTAAAACTAAGTTTTTGACAAATAAGTGAGAGTTGTTAAGTGAGACTAGAAGATTTTTGGCTTGTGGGGTGTCATTTGAAAGAGTATTGGCTGCATATTCATAAAAACATTTATTTTACTATTAAATAGGGGTGGTTTTCGTAACAAAAGTGTGCATTGAAGGGTTAAAACGCTTGGTATGTCTTTTAGGATAGACTGTTAAAGAGGGTTGACTTCACAATTAACTTGCTTTTGATATGCTAAAACCACCCCTGTATTTAAATTAAGGGTTGCAAAAGGTGTAAATAAGATTGAAGTCTTGAAAAGTGTGTGAAATTATGAAAGTTCATATGTAATAGGGGTTGAGACTGCAGATTTCAAAATAAGATTATAAGTCCCCGTATTTGGGGTGGTTTTTAAGATGAAGGGGGCAAAGAATGATCATCAGACCTTCTTATATAAGAAAAGGTATTCGGAATCTCATTAAAACTGGTCAATTTATTTTTGATTTTCACTCATGGAAGGGTGTCGATAAAATCCAAGAATTACTTTTGGGGTGTCATGCAAGTGTTTTGACTGCGCATATTCCATATCAACTGTAAATTATTGTCCACCACAATGTGAAAAAAACTTCCTCTATAACTGTTAGGTTTCGCCATAATCATCACGCTTGGCAGACAGATTGGTGCTCACAGTTAAAGTTTTGTTAACACGCAGAAAGAAGCTGCTGCCTTTTTGGTTGACTTTACGACATCCGTAGGCTGGAGGGGCTAGTTTTTTAAACCACGACTACTAAGGCAACGGTTTTGAGAGCACTTTTTAAAACGTCATCAACCTTTGTTTTACGTTATTATAGGTTATTTATATTTATAGGTTAGCAACAACAACAGCTATAATAGAAGTAGTAGCCTCGAACACTTAGGGTAAGTAAGTTGCAATGAAAGCATACCTACTGTTATCGTTTGTTTATTACGTTATATTTGAGAAATAATCTCCGTCACAAACCAGACATCACGAGATCTCAGTTCGGGGCGAACTCTAGTATTTTAGTATCGATAGCAATCGAGATCGATTTTTCAGTAGCTTGTCTGTATGTGTGTCTGCCTGTTGGTGGCTTTGGTGGTCCAAATAAAAAAATAAAAAAAATTGGTTGGTAATCTCTAAGCTATGAAGGGCTTTTGGAACTCCAAGCCTTTCTCATAAAAGCGGCTGAATCTTTACGAGCAATACTCAGTTAGGTAACCGATATGGAAAATCGAAACATTTAATATTTACAATTTGCCAAAAACAATTTAACGCATACCAAAAGCTGAGGGACAACCATGATGTTTCAAACAGGTCAAAAGCACGCCATGCCAAACACATAACCGCGATATTAAAACGTGCGGCCAACCACAGGCTTTACACTGTAATCATGTTGGTATAGTATCCCATAATTAATTATTAATGACGTCACAACGTCAGCTCCATTACGCGGGACGTCTTTCGGGCGTTGCTGCTTGGCCTAATTGCCTAAACAATCCCTGCTAAGTATAGGGCCTGTAGGTACCCTTGATTTGCATGGACGTCAGAATTCACCACAGTTTTGACCGCAAATTATTGTTGTCAGGGTCATTTGAGTGTTTACAAAAATAAAATAATTAGAATGATAAACATAAACAATATGCCAGAAACTCATTACAGAAAAAACAAAATTCAACTGGCTATAACACGCTTTTTTATGCGCTTATCGTAACCATGTCGGGGCATGGATTATGTAATCTAACCATTTGCTTTGGCAGAAAGTAAATATGGCGATAACTTACGCTCAAAACACGGCAAACCTAATCTGCGCTACAAAGGAAGCCTCGAAAACAAACGCAATTAGGAAGTTAACTTTCAGAAAGTTTTTACCGAAGCCTCAAAACCTCAGCAAAAGTTTTGGAATCATATAATTTGATGTTTTAGTGTATTTCCATATTTTTATTTATTCTACGACAGGGAAGCACTTGGCCTTCATCTCAGGCCGAAGGTGGAAGTGCACTTGTGCACAGTGCCGGAATCTTCAACCGACCGAGGAACTGGTTATAAACTGTAATAACTGGCCGTTTGTAACGGTCCTTAGGTAATCTGGCTGATTCCTTTGTACACAGTTAGTTTAATTGTACTTTTTATTGAATAAATACTAGTTATAATATATCTGAATGTTATGACGACAGTCTAGGGTGGTAGCTAGCTAGACGGACTATAACAAAGTTCAAAACATGTACCGCCTGGGGATCAAACCGGGGACCTCTGAGTCTCATACTGATGAGCGAATCACTAGTGGTCTAGGTCTATGTGGCGGCCAAATCACTAACATTCTGTTCAGAAAAGATTTATAGAATGTGTTTAAGACGAATATCTGAACCTTATTGATTGTCAATAATTCGTAACTCTAACTAAATTGATTACATGAACATGGGGTAGTCAACTGTTTAATCTTGTAAATAATGAGGAAAATGGAATAATGAACCTAAATTATTCACCATAATAAGCAACATAACGTTTTACGCTATGTTGCATATTTAAAATATATTCCTCAATATTTATTTTTTAAAGGTATAGAACGTCTGTGAACCGAGGACGTGTCGAGGACAGGACAATAAAATATTACTTAATTTTGTAATATTACGTCGGGATAAATATAGGTAAAATACGCGATAAATACCCATTTTTAGAATCGAAATAATAATATATTATGGAGACATTTCACACAACGCCATCAAGCACCAAACTAAGCAAAGCTTGTAATTATGCTAACCAGATTACGGATAGCATACCTACCTTTATACGTATTTTTTTGTAAATTTGTACCTTATGATGCATTAACACCCAAACACAAAAAAAACATCATTATTTATGCTCTAGCAATGTACGACCATTGCTAGTCCCTGTTGGGAATCGAACCTACCGCGCAGAAGACAGAGCTTCTTCCACCAAACCTGCGACCAGAATCCAGTAAAAAATTTTAAAAATGTGTATGGAAGCTGAAAAACACAACAATGATTTGATAAGATTCCCTGTGATAAGATTTGATGAAATAGTACTAGTTTTTTTTACTATTGACGATTTGTAAATGTATGAGTTCAGAGACAAGTCGGAACACAGAGTGAATACGAGGTATTTATCTTTGTACTAAACTACACATACAGTTCTTCAACGAAAGTACATGGCCTGTGTAGGTACACCGATAGGTGTAGTACGCTTGAAATTGCATTTGGTAAATTTTACCTTCAATAGACATCGATATTTCATGGATCATGGTCGTGGTTAACCACGACAATATTGCTATAATGAGCTCAATTCACCTAGCCTAACTAGGCTTAGACAGTAATTAGTGAGTAGAGTCTATTGTGAAAGGACCTGTCGCGGGAACTACTCCACCATACCTATTTCAGCCGCCAAGCAGCATTGCCGTGTTCAGGTTTAAGGGTATGGTCGCCGGTGAAATTACAGGCACGTGAGGCTAAACACCTTTTCGCAAGTTAACGGGCACAATGCAGTACCGTGTAGGCTATGTTCTTTGTGGATGTGACCTACGCAGTCAGGCATTGTTAAAGGTAAGAGATGCACTAAACATCAGCCCCCTTAATCACTATGACCAAACGCGCCCGCCGCGTTACGATATTTTAATACAATGATTCCATGCAGATATCGTAACGCGGGCGCGTTGAGACACGATTCATAGTGAAAGGGGCACCTGGTGGGCAACTTGCTTGTCCCGTCTCCTAGTTGTATGAAAAAAACATATGTTACTGTTGTAACGCGCGACTAAGGTCGGGTTCAACTTATCATAAACAGATAATGGATGGACAAATGAATGGATAATCATAACAAATACCCATTTCTTTCGAATTTCACATAGCATCACCTTACGTACCTGCTAGTGTGATTGCGTACCTGGCTGTTGCTCAGCTTTATGTACGCGTAATTTCCCACTACATTTAAATAAATATAATAACATCAATATTTCCATAGCTGATAGAATCTTCACGAGCAAAGTTCGAGGTCCAAATATGAAATCCTCACATCAAATATCAAAAATGTTGATGTACCTAGCTTTGCCAATTTGAATCCACGAAGTATTTCAAAGCTACAATTTAGCAAAACTATAAACGTACATAGCCCAGAGAAACCAGCTAATCCTGCAGACTCCTACCACGCATCAAAGGATCACAGTAATGCGATTATAATTTCAGACGAGTAAATGTTTTGTATGTAATGACGGCAAAAAGTTCTGCGAGAGATTTGCAAACACAATGCATCGTCAGGGAGAAATGCATCAATAGTTTGCCCTTAACCTTTCAAATGCGTGGGCGGACGGGTGGTTTGTATAGGGCTGGGGTAATACACCGGCCGGCTAAATTCTAAAGTCCGGCTTTCCGATGGAATTCATTTTTTCTACTTCACACTCGTGAACTACAGTTGTCCTATTACCTTATTCTGTTTCATTTTGGTTTCAACAAAAATGGCGACTTTTCTTTGCTTCTCAATAAAACCGAAAAATTGTTCAAAAGAAAAACCACTATTTTGGTTGAAACCAAAATGAAACAAACTCAGGTAATAGGCGATGGAGTCAAGAGTCTAGTTTGAAATTCCGGCTGCCATCATAACAATAAATCCGTCGAAACATGTGTCATAAGCTATGTAAGGTGAGGAGGTGAGCACTGCGTGTGCTTGGATGGAACGTAGCAACCATTAGGTTTAATATATCCTATCAATAATTCTCAAGGCGCTTACGTGGGTAAAATGGTCACATTTGGAGACATTCATAAAAGGAACCTGTTCACTCTAGACTTGAAGACTCCAAGATTGTGCTCGTGTGGAAAAACAGATGAGGGCAAGGAGTTTCCTTCCTTACCAGTATTAATGAGAAGGGTACAGGCAAAACGACATGTTCGGCACAATAGAACATTTACAAGAAGCCTGCAGTAGTTCTGCTAGACCGGTAGTGGAAAGGGGATGGAGGGATTAGGTCAAAGATCTCGTAAATAAATATATTACTGGACATTAATTTCGCCATTTTGACAAGCCAATGTAAAATAAAAAAAGTAGTAAGTGGGTTTTTAACGTGTTATCTGTTAATTGGAAGGAAAAAAAATTACCCGGCTTTTTTTGAAAGGAGAAAATAGCGGTGAATAAAAATTACCCCGTTTTTTACTACTATTTCAATCTGATTATTTTTATAAAAACAAAATTAAGAGTAAAGCTAGACCTAGTTTTACTCTTAATTTAGTTTTTATTATAATTAATTATTTATAAATCTTTATTGTAGGATTTATCCTTACTTGGTCTAGTTTTTATTAGATATAAGGAAAAGTTTTTATGTAATTCAAGGAAATTCAACTCACTCGTGCACGGCCAGAGTAAGTGCCTTAATTGTTATGATTCTTAATCTCCGGCTACCGGTTTTTAGATTTATCATTTCAACCCTTATGGTGGGGGTGGCCTACGGCGGTATTTAACGAGATCGCTCTTAATGTAACTCCACGGCATATTCAGTTTATTGTTCGATTCGATGCATGTAACGTTTGTTATTGAAAACGCTTTATTGTTTTCAATGGAATTTTAAAAGATTATTATACTTTGATGACATATATAGACTGACGATACCATGGGATGGGCAGCAGCATCAGCCAAACCAAATCTCATACTGCAATCTCCAAACCACCTAACAAGCGTGGAAATCATGGCAAAATCGTTTTGGAGGTTCATATCTGATAGAAGTGTTTTTCATTTTATATAAAAAAAAAAATATCGCCTTTCGACCTCTAGGCTTGTCCATTTCTAGGCCAGAGCAAAAATGAGGTGTACGATGGAGCAAGCTTTCCCAGAAGGCACCGACTCTTCCGCACTCCGGCGGAAAGCGCCAACCGTTTGGCGGACGCCGGGAGAAGGGTGCTCGCTAGGACCTTGGTCTCTCATGAAGGAGGAAAGGAAGGAGGAATCTTTCAGGCGTAAGCGCTATCGAAAGCCAACGATTCCATTACCCGGAGTAGACCAGTACCACCACAAACCATTACCAGTGGTCCAAGAAGGAAGATCACGCGTACACTGCGTTGATGTACTGATGATGATTGTGTTGGTATGTTTAATTTCCTGTGTCGCGTTTACTGAAATAACAATTGCGGTGATGGTCCATATGCGTCGGATGGACGTGTCACCGCTTCAGAGCTGCCCGTTCATTAGCGTTTCTATGTGAACACTAGCGCTGTACCACGTTCGGTTACATACCGACGAAGCGGATATGTGCAATATATAAACCTCTCCAGAAATACAATCACTCGCCATAAAAAAACGTGCCTGTGTGTACCTATGTACGCGCGACTAAATAATGATGTAACAATAATCGAATACTTATGATGTAAACAAATAAAAATAATACATAGATACACATAGGTACAGTTAACATTTTTAAACCCACTTAAAAAAATACACGTCATCACGACCACACACATTTTAAAATCACACACAAATATACATGTATTATGTGTGAATATATTGTTTTATCTCCGCTGATATAAAACACGTATTGTAGATTCTTATACATTTGAATAACTACCTTGAATATAGTTATCAGTTCTCACGAAGACTTGAGAGACAATACCAACCAACTTCATGGTGTCGCTTTTAGGTGTCGCAATAAATTCGCTCTCATATTTTTTCCCAAATGCGCCAAAATAAGTACAACTTAAATTATAGTATTTATATACATTTAGGATAAGTAATATTTCAAAAATCTTGCGGGGCTTATGATTAAGGCGACGCATGATCCAAGAGCTGGCTCTTATTTAGGCCTGTGAATTAGCATAGCTATCTGTAGTAATGCTGCCAGTGTCATGGGCACGCTTCTGTCTGGTACGGGTCTGAAACAGTTGATAATACCTAACGGTCCCTAGGTAACCTGACTGGCTTCTCGTGTAAATAGTCTCGTTTACATTCTGTTTAAATTAATGTTCATTATTATTTGATAAGTTAACTGAATAAGCAATACTTATTTGAAGTATAACTATAACAATGATCTCAGCCTGAAAAAAACTACTTTTTGTTTATTGATCTTTTTTTTTATCTTATCACGGTAGGTATAAAATTTTACATGATATTTATGCTTAGTCGTAGACAGATTTATTAATACATTTATTTCTTTATTATTTTAAATTGATGCTCACTCTATTTTGTTGTAGGTTTCCGAGCTATTTATGTGTATATTACTTATGTATAAGTATTTGTTCTCATAGTAACGGCATCCTTCGTAATGGTCAGCTTAATGCTACCTGAGGTTGGACCAATTTAACGGACTCGGCACAGAGATCCTATATAATACTTAAATGACATATTTGTACCTCACGTTCCTATGTATTTGTGTTGTGGACTAAATTTTGAATGATTGAGATTGTGACGTAGTTGTATATTGTGTGTAATGCGTAATGCTCTGTATTGTTGTTTATCAAGTAAATTTACTTTTTCTTTCTACTGCAGGACAATGGCCGAGGAGATCAAAGTGTGCAATGAGGGGATTTCATGTAGTCACCTCAGTGGATGTCATGATGATGATTGTCGGCGATCGCAGTGATGAGGTGCCCTCTCAGTGAATCCTTTAGTCGCCTCGTCTAATACGACGTCTTGGGAGTATATTCTTTGCGCCACGTGACATGGTGCCGTGGTATTTGCACAAGCAAAGTTTGAACTGAATTCAAGGCCTAATATTAGAGAAAAACTGATTATCCATTCCGATTTGAAAAAAATAAACTGGCTCATAATAGTTATTATGATAAAATGCCGTGATCAATTTTGTTATTTTGAAATTGAATTTAACATTTAAAAAAAATGAGCAGAATGTGCTAAATGACATTAATGTTTGTTAACACGTTGATTGGCAGCTTATTATCAAACCAATAACAACATTAAATATTACAGAACATTAACTTCACACAGCGCCATCTAGCCCCAAAATAAGCAAAGCTTGTAATATAAGGTCTAGATTTGGATAGAATAGACACTAAAATATTTTTATTTTTGTCAATACATACTTGTCATACAGTACAACACCCAAACACAAAACAAACATCTATATTCATCACACAAACGTTTGTCCTGGGTGGGAATCGAACCCACAACCAACAGCGCAGAAGGCAGAGTTAAGTTTTTTTTTAAACTTTCGCGATTAGAACACAATATTTTTATACGAGAAACGGGTATTTTACCTATATTTAAAATAACAGAGTTAAGTTATATTAAGTTATAAAATGTTATACTTAATAAACATATTTTTTACAAAAAAAGTTGTCAGACAATCACAAGTCCACCCTGGTAAGCGGCTACCGTAGCCCATGGGCCTACTCGCGCGTTACTGACACTTTAGACATTTCACATCCTCTTTTGTAAGACCCTTTACTGTCTTAGGAGAATGCATCAGCAGGGAACGCTTTCTACATCTTGAGCGTTCGCGGTAGGAAATATCTATGGAATCTCTCTGTGTGAGACTGGAATGGCTCTAAAGTATGAGGATAGAATCCCTGCCGATGGCAAGCAGTGCGATTATAAAAGGTGGCTGCAGGCACCAAAACAATTCTTTAGAATACGCCTTGTTAGATGAGCAAATGTAGACACAGAACATTAAACATTTCCATTATTTTAGAACATATTGTTATTTTTAACGGGATTTATATACCTACTATTACGTAGGATATTATCACGTAGGATTTAAATACCTACTATCACACATCATAGCCCACATTATTTTTATGTTTTCCATGACATCGGCGTAATCTTTTGATATGACACTCAACAGAGTCGGTAACAGAATCCCAACATGTTTTAATGAATATGCTGGAAATAATATTTACTACAATCGTGCAGACAAACATTGAACACAAACATGCTATTTTTGTACGACCATATTGTATTGTTACGTGCCATTTACCGCTCTTTTTTACATGCACCCAAGGCCGGTAAATCTCTACTTTTTCCTCTGACACGGCTCGTCTACAACGAGCAAGCATTTGCACTGCGTATACCATGCTCAATTGCTCAGTCTCATTCATTCTTGCTGTGGAATCGACCCAACCAACTCAGCTGGCAGGTGTCTTAAAAATCTACTAAGGGATCACACCAAAAGGGCCGCAGCTGGCTTCTGTGATCTTCTGCTACACGTTTACTACAATCCCCAATCCCTGCCTGTGGTGGTTATGGCAAGATCAAGTTGTTTAGGAGGTTCTGTCCAGCAGTGGACATTAATAGACTGTTGAAGGTGATTGAAGATTCTTTCTGAACACATACATCTAATCCATCATCTTCCTGCCCATTTACCCATACAAGTTCTACACAACGTTTTCTTCGCCCAGTGTGCGGTTTTCCACTGGGCGGCATCGATATGGATTTCAAATGAAACGAGAATAATTCGTACCCTGCTGAACGAACCTTCAACTAGAAAACACAACTAGAAGCACAACTCTTCTTTCAGACGTTATCGAAGGACCCAGCCTCTCTTTCGCGAATTGTTAAAGTGATGTGGTCATTTAGCACATTTATAAATTGTAAATTTTGCTGATATAAAAAAATTGAGGCACATCAAACTTACATTATTGTTCCGGAGCTGCACATCTTGATACGGGAAATTATCTTTGCGGATATCAGTAGGCCGGGCCTAAAACCAAATAAAAATGATGAAATGATATTTTTTTCAACACATGTTAGCCCATAACGACCGAGAGATATTCAAATCATGTATACTGTGGTAACTACCATTTAACAAATACTTTTATGTTAATTAACGGTTATGACGTTTAAAAAATTACCATTTGTATCGTGGAAGAATTATATGAACTTTTTTATCTTTCCTACCTACATATAAAGCAAAAGATTGGCGTGGGGATTAGCAGCCATGAAGACAAAATACCCTAAATTACATTGTACCAACTAACAGACTGAGGAACTGGTCATCTTACCTATATATTACGGAACACAAGCTGTTATTTTGGTGATATACTGTGATGTTGGTAGCTAGCCTGGCGGATTAAAACAAGCCCTATTACCGACTAAACCGAGCACAAATTTAGTACCCACCTGGGTATGAAATCCGGGACCTCTGGTGGATCGACCACTAAACCACTGACGCGGTTAGAGATTCCAGGTGAAGTGAGACTACACCTTCGTCCTCATCATAACCTGAAGAAGTTGGATGAAGACCAAGTGCTTACCCGTCGTAGAAAAAAAAAATCTTTCTCACGCCGAATAATAATGAGAAAATGTGTGAAAAAAGTCAAGAAATTGTTTTCATCATTTCTGTAAGACGTTATTACCGAAGAGAAGTATCGCAATTAGTTTTCATCAACGAATATTTTTATGTAAAGAGCCTGTTCACGCTGCAGAAGCAAGCTCTGATAAGTTTCTTGCTCCCAAAAAAACAAAGGCTCTCGTTTCACTTGCATTTGCCTGTGAAGCTTTCATTCAGCTGCAATTAAATGTTCATTTAATTGAAATATCTGCTATGCTTGCCATGGTATTAATAAAATTATTAATATTTTAGATACCTAAATGTTACACAACCTAATCAGGTACCTTCTACATATATTTTCCGATAAGTAAACTGCTAGAACATTGGTGTTGTAAGTAATGAAGTATTCCTTGCGTATATTTATTTTTCCCTTTCTCCTTAATCTTTTATTTATATTTATATTTTTCCTTATTTATTGGGGATAAATATGGGCAAAATACGTGATAAATACCCGTTTTTCAAATCAAAATAATGTGTTCTAATCGCGGAAGTTTAAAGGAGACTAGTAGCAGACTACAGTCGTGAGTCTGTTCCTATAATTTTTAATCATATAATTTAATCGAAGATTCACTTCAGTGACCTTAGTATGAGTTTCTGTTTTCTGACAGCTAACTGAAACTATTTTATTTTCGTATAGGAACTATACAGATGCTTTACTATTCCGCTAACCAAATGTATGGAAATAAGCGCCCTATACGAAAACGAAAATAGTTTCAGTTAGCTGTCAGAAACTCATACTGTGGCCTCTGGGCTCCGATTCTACAATACCAATCGTTTCACTATTACAATGTAACTATTACAATATCGTCGCAGAATGGCTACCATACGGACCCAGAGTCAAAAGTCAAAGTTAAAGTCACCCGAAATAAAAAATGACAACATGCTATTCATATTTTTGGTCCTAGGGACATGTCGGTTTGTTCTGTAGGTACTTGGGTGTATTCAATAATAAGTAGATTCTTACAAAAAATATGTACGATATATTCTATCCGTAATATAGTTTCCATAGTTTGGGGCTAGATAGCGCTATGTGAAATTAATATCCTGTTATTGTATTTATCATTTATGGCAGAAAAACCGAAAAGTCCAATTGGTACACAACTACGTTTGAACCCGCAACCTCCTTATCGGAAGACGGGCCCCTGCTCTACACTACCTACGTTAATATAAGGTGTTCGCAAACGCAACACCGAGGAACGCAAGGTGCCAATGCCAAATCGATGAACACACAGAGTGTGTACATAATGTCTAAGCACATAATAGAGGGTGCTCAATGCAAACACATAAAGTATGTTTACATCTTAAATGGAAAACGAAATTCATGTTTGCCTTATAGCTTTACAATTACAAAGTAACATCAGAATTTCGCGTCAAGCTTTGATGAGAGCCTTCCTTCCGTAAATGGATGTATTTGAAAATGGAATGGTAAAGAATAGCATGTAGGAATAACAAGAAAAAAATATACAGTCATGGGGACTGCCGACAGACGTAAAAACTTAAAACTTTGGAATAATTATTTGAATGAAGATAGCTTAATTATTTTTCACAGAAGATCTTAAACTTTATAAATAACAGTTTAGAAACACTAATTATGTAACAAAACCTTTATTTCTTACCTTTATTATTTCTTAAAATTTAAACCAATAAAGTAGGTAGGTACCAATTTTTTTTTTTATAGAAGCATTGCAATTTTAAAATATAATACAAAAATATCATTGAACAACTATTTTCTGTTTTTCTTACTAGCATGTTAGTGACCTCATTGGCCTATGGACGTTAGTAGCACCAATGGAGTCACTCGTGCTTTACCAACCCTTATATTTTTTTTAAGAAATTTAAAAGTCCCTTCTTTTAAAGACCTGCCTGTCTGGGGAATGCATCGACAGAGAGTCCATTCAACAAGATCTTGGTTTATGTGGTTAAACAGAGGTCCTCATACTTTTTTGTCTCGACCCCCAGCCTAGCTAATATTGCATTTTTACAAGTTCAAAACTTCAAATGTGTTTTTGACTGATTTGACAACACTGGCACTTCCAAACAAAACTTCATTGATTCACTTTAATTTATGTGTAATTGTATGTGTTCTAGAACCCATAAAAAAGCCTTACAACCGTATTTTCTTCAATCCACATTCCTTGATTTCCTTTTATAGTTTTTTTTTTGTTTTTTATTCATTAATCTAGTTCCCATATTACAAGCTATGCTCAGTTTGGGACTAGATGGCGATGTGTGAAATTAATGTGCTGTAATATTTATTTATTTTAAGTGACGAAGGCTGAAAACATTTATTATTATTTTTTGTTTGAGTTTGATTTGTGACTGCTACGACAATGGTTTATATCGACATTATATCTAGGTTTCATCAGCAGCCCATTAGTGCCCACTGCTGAGCCTCCTCCAAAGCTGGATGGTTTTATCATAACTACCACGATTTGCAGGCGATTGGTGATCACAGTAAAGGTGTAGATATTACACAGAAGGAAACTGCTGCCCTTCTTCTGGCAAGATCCCTTAGTCGGCTTTTACAACATACATAGGCTGAGTTGGAGGGGTCGATTCGCCGCAATCGCCACGGCATATCTAAACTTAAGACATTTATTTCGCATAAAAACTACTTTGTTAATTTACAATGAGATATAAATAAAATTACATATACCTTAAGTTTAAACATTTAAAAGTAACCTCTGGACCTAGTTTTTGGTACCTGGGTACCTATAGTTTTTTATTTCACTATAACTACTTATACTATCTAAAACTAAGTATTAGTATTTTGGGTATATCGAATATTTTTATGATGAATAGTTAGTGTGTAGGTAAGTGAGTCCCAAAAAGCACGATTTGACTGTACGGAAAATCAGTTTTAGGGCAAAAACATTGAATTTTAAAACATTTTTTTGATGACAAAAATAAGTTTAGGATTTTACTTCGTAAGTTATGGGAGTCGAAACACGATTGACTAAAGTTGGCTCGATTGACACAATGTTTCCTCTCAATTTTTAGAGAGATACTTCAACGGGAAAAGCAGTTTTATTTGCTAGTTATTTAACATTTTTCAATTTAATTTCGTCATCGTGTTCCATAATAAGTATTTTAGACGATGTTGGTTTTATTTTATTCCGAAAGTATTATTTTGTTACAAAAATTACATTCTTTATTTACGTCGCTTTCGCCTTCCATCAATCGGCCAACCACGATCCCACTTCTCCTTAAACATTTATTTTTAGTTATAATTTTTAGTAATTATTAATAATTGAACATGTCCTTAAGCTTATGTTTATATGTATATAAGTTATGACACTATTTTATATTTTTAGGTAAATTATATTATTAAATAACTGCTCCCTCTGAGAGTATAGGTTTTTTAAACAAAATGTTATTTTATTTTATTTGTAATCTTGTATTTATATTATTTTAGCTGTAGCTGTATATTTGATTGAATCGATTTTCACGCTATTAAGTATATTATATTATATCGATAAGTATCCTTGTACATAGCTGGTAATGTACAAAAAAAATAAAAAAAAATCTTAGTACATTACCCGGTTTTGTACGAAGAATATTTTTTCCTTGTCCATTGCTGGTAATGTAACTTGGTAAAGTACGAGTAACAAGCCGATATTTCTCGCAGTGATCTGTGTAAATGAACAGAAACGCTCAATTGAAAGTCTTGCAAACATTTTCGGATGAAAGCCGATTACGTCTGTGCCTCCGCTGGTACTTAGCTACTTGTTTGTTGTTCTTAATGAGCACTGCCAGCCAAGTTCGGTCTGTTCTCGCCTCAATTAAGACTGAAAACATGACCGAGTGTCATCGCATTTGCTGGAGCGCTTTTGGAGTGCTTAAACAGAGCATATTAGGAACTTACATATGTTTGGGGCGGTTACTGAGAGAACGACTGTACACGTAAGGTGAAGAAAAGACACCTCAAGAGTAGTATCTTTTTTTTTGAGCTTTGTTTTTGTCTTTTGTCTCTGAAGATAACATCTGAGCGCATTTTTTTTTTATATTTCTTATTGTACGTTGGGGAAACGCTTGGCTTTCGTCTCACCTGGTTACAAATTAATATAAAGCAGAAGGTGAAGGCGCACTTCACCCGGAATCCTCAACAGTCTGAGGAACTGGCAATTTTACCCTAAAGTCCAAGTCTTTCTTTTTTGAAACTCGGGCTATTTAATTTTTTGATGATCCATTCAACATTTAGGCGGCATGCCTAAATGCCGGAACACAAAAAATCTGAATTGTTGTTCTAGCGACAGACTTAATCTCGTATTTTCTCGTATTCTTGTGCAACAAAAAATACCTAAGACAAAGTGTAATGCTTGAACCTCAATCAAGAAGATAAACTTTTTAATTTCCGTCAAAGAAAAACTGCAAAGAAAACCCGGCACAAAGAAGCCCACGCTTCTAAAACATGAAAACAAAACCGCTCAGGCTGTGATAATAATTTACTTTTCTTGCAATAATTGGGTGTCTGATCATAGATCTGATATTAGGTTTTTGAGCTTACAACCTTAACCGGTCTTTACACTTTCGCTATTTATAAAACATAATACTTACTTTAAGAATTCACATACGAGTCGAAAATAGAAGAAGACTCTGAAAGTTCGCTTTATTGAAGTTGGGTTTAAATGGCGTGTTAGGATATTATAGGACTAGATTTATTTTTTATTCTACTACGGGGAAGCGCTTGGTCACCATCGCGCCACAGAGTTTTTTTTTTTACTGTACGACGGGGAAGCGCTTAGCCTTCATCTCACCTGGTTACAAGATTTAGAGAACCTCCGGTGATAGCGGTGGGTGAACGGGTGAACAACGAGACCATAGAGGCGTTTAAATGATCGCACAAAATGGGTAGTTGACCCAAGATAAGTAATACTCACAGCGCGCGTTGTTTTTTTTACTGAACCAATGCACCCGTCTAGACGTAGGGGAGGAACTACGACAATCTTTCATTCATTATATATTTGTTTGCTATAGAACAGGTAGCTACGTGCTACTTTAAGAGGCTGTACTATGTATCCCTTAAAACACCAATAATTCTTGATGCTTGTAAAAGACAAGACTTGTAACACATCTAATCTTTGGGAATATGGACATTTGGTGTATTGTCTTCAATTTGGCTTTTCAGAAACACGATTAGGGGTTTTTATTTTGGTAGAAAATAACTATTTTGTAGTTAAATAGGCAACTATTGTGTACATACTTGAAAGTATGTTATTGCAATCACGTGTTAACATTTTTTTAGCTATATAGGCCCCACATCCCATTCACTTAGCTATGTCCCAGTACGTATGGTGCGGTCCCTCTTAATTTTGCGCATTTAAGAATAGCCTATTATGTTAATGGTAGGCTTTGATGTTCCGAAAATATACAAACGTGTCTTAGCTGTTTGCAGCATACAAATAAGTTCTTCAGACTTGCGCAATGTCGCCGCCTGGTACAATAAAAATATGAATATTGTTACCATGGCATTAAATACTAAACTAAAATGTAATGTAATCTTCTTACTCGTGCTTAGTTTGGTTGGTGGTAGGACTTTGTTAATGTTCGGCTAGCTAGCTACCACCATCTTACCTAAGTCTGTCATAACAACAGTTCTAAATTGTTGTGTTCGGCATTTAGAGGTACGAGTAAGATAGCCAGTTCCTCAGTTTGTTGAGGATTCCGGGTGAAGTGTGCCTCCACCTTCGGCATTATATCGCTTACCCGTTATAAAATAAAATATATAGATATGTATAGGTACAAGGGTAGGTAAGAAATCACATCTATAAATAAAGTTTAAAGCTGGACGCAACTTTGGTGGCACTAAAGCTGTTTGACATTATTTTACTAAGCTTTTTGATATCACAACATTTTCTGTTTGCTAGAAAGGTTAACAAACAAATGTTGTTTTATAAAAAACAAGCTAGAGACAAAATCAGATGAAGCTTGGCGTAAGTGATAAGTGATAATACGTTTTTAAATAAATAAATATTACATGACTTCAATTTCACACAGCGCCAGCTAGCCCCAAACTAAGCATAAGCTTGTAAATATGGGAACTAAATTACGGATACACATACGGAAATACATATCTACTTACTGTTCAATACAACACCCCATAAGAAAATCAGCTATGTTTTGAAAATGATTTATAATTATGATATATGTATGTAGAGTATCAAAATGTATATTGTTTTTTACGCTTTAAGCGAATAGAGACAGTTACGCAAGCGTACTTAGTTAGGACGCCCTCCGGCTAGATGGAGTGACGACCTCCGTACAGTGGCGGGCAGAGAGTGGATGAGAAAGGCCGAAGCTATGGCTCAGAGCTAGGTGGTACGTTGCTGATGATGATGATGATAACGTTTAGGAGGCGTTCAGTGCCAAACTCACTACTAAACACATTACGGAAGAATTACACACATTATATCATTATATTCTAATCGAATTTTAACCGCCTCTGTGATCTAGTAGTCCGCCCACCGTTGTCAGATCCAAAGGTCCAGAGTTCGATCCCAACAGGAGTACAATTTTGTGTTTGGTTTGGTTGGTGGTAGGACCTTGTCCGCCTGGCCAGCAACCACCATCTTACCTCACAAGCCTCACAGCTCAGTTGGTAGTAGATCTGCCTTCTGCGCTGCAGGTGTGGGTTCGATTCCCACCCAGGACAAACATTTATGTGATGAATATAGATGTTTGTTCTGTGTTTGGGTGTTGTATTGTATGATAAGTATGTATTTACAAAAAAAAAGTCTTTATGTATTCTATCCGTAATCTAGTTCCCATATTACAAGTTATGCTTAGTTTGGGACTAGATGGCGCTGTGTGAAATTAGTGTCCTGTAATATGTTATTTTTATTTTATTATTTTATTACCTAGTTCTGTCACCATAACAACAATTACAAAATCTTAAGTTCCGACATTCAGAGGTAGGATAGCCAGTTTCTCAGTTTATTCAGGATTCCGGGTGAAGTGCGTTTCCACCTTCGGCCTTACCATAACTTGAAAGATCGGGTGAGATGATGCCCAAAAACCTCCTCGTCGTAAAACTAAAAAAAAACCACAGGTAAGTATATAGATGACTTCATACCTACAATGTCAAGAACATTAGAAACCCTTAAAAGAGTTACAAACTAAATAACATTTTCGATAATGCATTGCCATTACAAAGGGCTTTTCATAAATCACACGTCCGGATGGAGAGATTTCCTGTTGTTCGGCCCACGCAACTTTCAACTTTGAATCGCACAGACTGTTTTTTTTTGTTTTATCCCTAATGGAGGAAGTTTTTAATGTTCCATCTCATGAGTAGACATGAGTCTCTCAGTAGGTAGAATATGAACGGTGTACTTATGTCTTACTGTGCGCTAAGCGCTTCTCCAACTAAGAATAAAAACCATAAAAATATATTATACCATCAGAGCTGATAATCATCAGGTACTGGTTGGTGCAGAGTGTAGAACTATAGATTCGTCTGAACCTTATTCTTGTCAGCTAGTTTTTTTTTATTGAATATCGACGAGGAAGCGCTTGGCCTTCATCTCACCTGGTTACAAGTTTTGAGATAAGGCCGAAGGTAGAGGCGCACTTCACCCGGAATCCTCAACTAACTGCGGAAACTGGCTATCCTCTAAATGCCGGAGCACAATTTTTTTTTTAAGAATTGTTATTATGGCGACGGAATCAGGTAAGATGGTGCTAGCTCGCCGGGTAGTCTTAAACAAAATCCTACCACCAACCAAACAAAGCACAATATTGCTCCCCCTGGGGATCGAAACCGGGCCCTCTGGATCTGAAATCGGTGGGTTGTAAAATATTTCATTTCACATTGTGTTGTCACTTTCTAAGAATAAAGCGCTTATCTTCACTAACTTCATATTAAACCCAACTCTTTCTGATACAGTAAGCAGGAATCGATGAAAGGAATAATAAGAGACCCTTTCGTCTGACTCCACGTGGACGGATAAAGAAATGTGTGCAAAAGTGTACTTTAACGAAGTCACCGGAACTAAATACTTTTTTCAATATTAACGCAATTTTTAATACTTACCCTTTATTCAAAGGCTAAACATGAGTACCTAACTTTACAGCTCTAATATACACATACCTACTTACAACTGTTGCGGTACCTTAAAAATAATACATTATAAGGCTCATTTTGACGACGACATTATCTAATTATTATAATTTTTAGGGTTACGTAAGCAAAGTGTGCCAACGGAGCATATAGGGTTGACGGATGGACGGACAACAGAGGCTTAGTAATATCTAAGCCTCCGTTGTCCTTCCGTCCATGTGTATGTCTCATGAACCGTAATAGACAGACAGTTGAAATTTTCTCAGTTTTCCGCTGTATCAAAAAATAGTATTAATTAAAAAAAAAAGATAAAGGGAATATAACTGTGATTTTTTAGCCTTGAAATGTGGGTTGGAACCCTGGATGTGCATGTTTGCACTTGGCCGGTTTATTTATTTGATAGGCTTACGTTTACCTGCAATCTCGTCTGACCGTAAGCGATGTTGTAGCCTACGATGAAGCATACTTGTCTAGGAACAACATATTCAATCATGTCATAAAGATTCCTAGGTTGTAAATATCTAAAAACACAGATTCAGGCGAGACACTCCACTGTTCAGTGTGTTTTTTTCGTTCTGTATGTTTGTGTATGTATGTTAGAGCCGTATATAAATTAACGTCTATGTTAATCTATTGCCGAAATTGCACTAGGAATAAAATAGGTGAAAGCGATTACCAACCAGATTTCGACCGGGAAAAAAACCTCTATTGTTTGTTTAAATGTCATTGGCATACGAAAATGTTCTTGTCTATTGTCTAATAAAACTAAAGGCAATCGTCAGTCGCAA
Source organism: Venusia cambrica (assembly GCA_951394065.1). Classification (NCBI taxonomy): domain Eukaryota; kingdom Metazoa; phylum Arthropoda; class Insecta; order Lepidoptera; family Geometridae; genus Venusia; species Venusia cambrica. Next base: position 2,976,859 of record OX596056.1, read on the forward strand.
AATTTCTTCGCATGCAAAAACTTCATAACCGGACAGTTTTTCCGTATTTGAAATTCGCCTCAGACCTTGTTCAAGGTAATTACCGAATAGGTAAATAGAAGGCGGCAAAAAACTTTTGACGACGATTCTCAAAGGAATCTCAGTTTAAAGAAATGTAATACTCATAAAGAACAGAGTTCATTTGAAATGAGCTTAAGACTATTCACTATAACTATTTGAAGTGAATTTATGCATTAGTATGTATTTAATTGCTCCAGAGGTCTTAGGGGTTTGATGGAAATGACTTATTAATGAGTCGCCTATAGGTATGTTCTTTTAGTTTATTTTTGAATAATTTGAAGGTCGAGTAAAGGTATTGAATCAGAGACTCAATACCTTTATTCAAAAAGGTTAGCGAAAATTAAACAAGGTAAGTAATTAATTCGTTGGGTTCCTTCAAACGTAATACAACGCTTTCCGTAAATTGTTCTGGGTTTTCTTAGTTAAATTTTGTTAATATTTCTCAAATTACATTTGTACTCTCTGTTTGTCAATGTTATCTGTGTATGTATTTTGTTCATTAATATTACCAACATATTTTTTTTAATAGAATGCATTTGCTCTTGACCACGAAAATAACACAGGTAAGAATGAGATCTATGGTGGAGCGAGCCTACCCAGAAGGTAATAACTCTCTTCTTGTAGACATTATGGTCATAACACAGCGGAAATACAGACGCTGAGAGCTTATGCCATGTTCTTGCAGTGCGCATGATAAAAGATTCTTGAAAGCATTTAGTTCTTATGCGTGGGATATCAACCAGGTGAGGATGATAATAGGCTGTGCGTCTGAAATTTCTATTGAAAAACAGCGAAGGCGGTATTTGGTCGTGAAGCCCCTGAGCACACTCACCGAAGTACAATCTGTAAAACACCGACAAACACGCAACCTTGCGACGATGGCTCAGGCTGTCGAGCCTTACTTTGGCAAGGTACTCTTCACCTATGAGCCTCTTGGCTCTGCGCTCCACCGAGTCAAGTGCGGCAAGTTGATATTTGGCTGAACTAGATAGATATGCACTAGATATGTATCTCTCTGTAACAGTACTGTCATCTGCATAAACAAAAATGCCTAGCTAGAGCAAGTCATTAATGTGCAGCAGGAATAGAGTTGCAGAGAGAACAGACCCTTGAGGAACACTGGCGTTGATGGCAATATAGTCCGAGGAGCAGCCATCAATTACCACTCTGATGGACGTTCAATCAAAAAGTCGGATATCCAGGCACAAAATTCAGGAGGTAAACCGTACGCAGGAAGTTTATTCAGCAGGCTTGCGTGCCAGACCCGGTCAAATACTTTTGAGACGTCAAGACAAACAGCTATTGCTTCTCCATGTTTATCAATGGCTTCTCCCCACAAATGCGTGACGTACACAAGAAAGTCGCTAGTGGACCTTCCTCGGCGAAAGCCATATTGACGGTCACTGAGCAGGTCATTAGCTTCAAGGTACGTCAGCAATTTATGGTTTAGAACTCCCTCCTTAACCTTGCAGATTATGAGGTGATGGAGATGGGTCGGTAACTGGCCGGGTCGGCTCGACTTCTCTTTTTGGGAACTGGCTGCACGTTGGCAAACTTCCAGGATTTGGGTACGGTCTTTTTCTCAAGAGAAAGGTGAAACAGGCATGTCAGCACAGACGACAACTCAGGTGCACAGCGCCTCAACACTCGCGCCGGAATACCATCCGGACCAGTGGCTTTATTCTCGCCTAGACTGAAAAGTGCTCTACGGACCTCCTTGGCATGTATACGTGGCATCGGCATAGCGATGCCACACTGAGGTATAGTTGGAGGTTGAGAAGAGCATGAGTCCAAACGGGAATTGCTCGCAAATAGATCAGCAAATAAATTTGCTTTCTCTACTGCGGTGTGGGCCAGGGTTCCATTTCCATCTGCCAGATATTTTTTTTTTATTTTACGACGGGGAAGCTTTTCGCCTTCATCTTTTTTTTCTTTCATCTTCATGATTTCCATCAGATTGTATTACATTATCTTAACCGTTCATAAAATCTCGTAATAAGCAATTCGTGCACGAGAATGCCCTTGTCTGTATGAGGCTTTACGCATAGCGTATTCCAACGCGAGTACACAGTGAATGAAAAAGATCGTCATCGCTCGTCCGGAATATTAGTGAAGGGAGCGGGTAAAACTAATGAGTTTTTTTTATTGTTGGATACATCCTCTTCAGTTGCGTAGCGGGGAAAGCTTATTGCATTTTCATTTTACCGCCGAATGAGATATCGCAGGGTTTATTCTAATTGCTTTATTATTATGCTTGTTGGACCAAAAATCCGAATGGCATGTGTCACTGGTACTTAGTAATTCGCTAAGAGGGAATGGGCTTGCAGCCGGCGAGTATTGAATACTAGGTACATAGCAAACGTAAACATGTGCGGAACGTGAGTTTGTGCCTCTGGCTACTCCCTAGTAGGTGATCTTCATAAGATCCACGCTCTGAGTAGTGATTAGAGGTGAATCCTCGAAGGGAAAAAAGTTGTGTTCTAATAGTATCTGCTAAGTGGTATCTTATGCTCCAAATATAGTAGGTAGGTAGGTTTGTTTCAACCAAACCAGAAGTCTTAGGGGCTTGAAATTCTCAGAGTAGCTTCCATTTATTGTGAAGTGATCTAGGAAAGTTCTAGGATGTTAGATGTATAATTGAGTTTGATAAAATTATTTTTTTATTTTTGAAATAATAGACAAAAAAATCAAATTTTCAAACAGAAGACCTGTCACTCTTGGCAGATAGGTTAGAGAGTACTTGAAGCCTAAAATGCTGCGGTCCAATTTCTAGACGATAGAGAGTCCCTAGAGAGTTTCGAAGTGGTCTGCTTGTTGTTGATGTTGATATCTGTTACTATTTACAAAACAGAGTTTTAACAATACCATACATACAAATACATACAAAGTGTAACAAATAAATCCGTGATTAGTGGAAATAACGATTAGAAAAGGTTCTCCCTCGGCAATGTCTAAAAATATAATTCGATCTATTTTAAAGCCCGCTCTTCTTTTTTTAATGTCTCGCCGTGTCCTTCCAATTTGCAAACAGATGGAATTACCTTCTAATTGGCTGAACCAGCTGCCGGTGTCGCGGTGTCCTACACAGATTCGCATTACACCCCTTTAGACTGCACGTCCAGAGGGGTGCGAGGGAATAACAACCTGTAATCCAATACTCAAAGTGAGTGAAAAACTGTCTGATGAATCATTGAATCGCAGTACGACTGGCGGTAGATTTGACGTTTGAAAATTATCATAAACTTACTGAATAAAAATAATGCTTAGACATTGACTTTGACAGTTTTCAGACTTACAAATTAGGTTTCAGGTTTAAGACTCCATCGTGTGAGTTATTCTCTAATTAGAAATTAGAAAACTCTATTCAGAAAGCCTTATCGGATTATATTCTGAAACTTCCGAAAACGATATTTCGAAAATCCGAAATCTAATAATGTTTACATTAGTGTTTGAAACTTCCGATTCCGAATCGAATCCGACAAAATGTGGTGTTTCTAATCCGAAAACATTACTGTGTGTGTTTGAGAATCGCTACACTAGACTGGATACAATAATTTTACAAAAGGAACGTTATATCAATTTGAAACTATTTATTCGCAATATTGCGAATGGGCGTGTGAGTGAGCCACTTGAGAATCAAGAACATGCGGGCTTAATACCTACATTGCTAACGTATTAATGCGACACGGTAATCAGCAGTCATGATTGGTGGATCTACCTCCTAGTGGTAGACAACCATGGCTGAATTACTCATCATTATTCATAATTTCTAATGTGCCGAACTGCTACACGCAAGCTTTTTTTTAACAGAATGTTGTAATTTCACCTATTAAGAATGACGCCGCTACCCTTTTTTAACCGACTTTAAAAAAAAGAGGAGGTTCTCAATTCGTCGGAAATCGAGAGAACTCTTCAAATATTATATGCACGCTTGATGTAATTTGGGTATTTTAAGGGTCGGTATATCACCTGGGAAGTCCCAGGTGATCCGATCGTCATCAAGTCAAGATCTGATAATGGGATTCTGGAAAAATCGAGGGAACTCTTCAAATATTATAGGCACGCTTGATGTAATTTGGGTATTTTAAGGGTCGGTATATCACCTGGGAAGTCCCAGGTGATCCGATCGTCATCAAGTCAAGATCTGATAATGGGATTCTGGAAAAATCGAGGGAACTCTTCAAATATTATAGGCACATTGCAGCAATTTGGGTGACCATTTTTTCCTTACTTTTGAGGTAATAACCTCAAAAGTAAGGAAAAAATGGACCCCATATAGAATCACGCGCCTGTCTATCTGTCCATCTGTTATCAAAATAATTGGAAAAAATTCGTCATCCAGGTAAACGAGATTGTATCATATTTCATTGAAGTCGGTTTTCTTTTTAGTTTTAAAATGTAAAATTCTCTTAAACTCGAATTGCCAAAGATCCGCGACTCCTCTTACTAACCGAAGTTCCCGAATTGACGCATCACCCGTGATGCGTGTTGCGCATCTCTTACGTTTTTTTTTATTGTACGACGGGGAAGCGCTTGACCTTAATCTCACCTGATTTCATGTTATGATAAGGTCTAATGTGGAAGCGCGCTTTACCCGGAATCCTCAACAGACCGAGAAACTGGCTATGTCACCTCTAAATGCCCGAAAACAGCAATTTCGATTTACTGACTTAGGTAAGATAGTGGTAGCCAGGTGGACTTAAGCAAAGTCCTAGCTCCATCTTAAATATTTTTATATGGTTCTTTTAAATTAACCGACAACAAAAGAATTACTGACTTTTTTGAGACTATATGACTTTACTATCTACTCTGCTTACCTCTAAATGCCGGAACACAGCAATTTAGATTTATTGTTACGGCGACTGACTTAGGTAAGATAGTGGTAGCTAGCCAGGTGGACTTAAACAAAGTCCTAGCTCCATCGTAAATATTTTTTTATGTTTCGTTTAAATTTACCGACAATACAAGAATTACTGACTTTTTTGAGACTACTTACTTTACTATCTACTCTGTTTTATCATACTAAGTACCGCATTCCTCTCTTTCTATCTGTAAAAATGTGCGAAACTCAAATATGAAATTATTTGATTGAAATCAAATATCTTAGGAATCCTAGATCTTTATTCAAATAGAACTGAAATCCCGGTTCTGTGAAATTTACCGGTTCCAGAAACCCTACCATACACCTCAATAGATGCGGGCTCTATTTCCGCTGTTTGATTATTGAATCTTAAAGACCTGTCTACTACCATTGCGCATCATATGCGACCATTACATTACAATTACTATAAACTGACATTTCTAGTTGGAAACAATTTGGTTTAGCCTATTTTACTGTGATAGTTTGTTGCAATTGGAACGACATGACCTTTCGAAAGCCCGTAGGCGTACGAATACATCCCACGCCGCGGTAGACGCTTACTTACCATTGCAGGTTCTAAGGATATTCAAATGTCAAGGGTGAAAAATATGTTATTTCAACTGGTATACTAGTTAACTATCTACAGTCATTCTTTGACAAAAACAATGGATTTATTTGAGCTCTGCAAAAGTTCAGTTATGTAAAGTGTCGTATCAGATTTGAATCTAAATTATTAATTGATTAATAACAAAGACGGGTCTTCATCGTGTACCTTTTTGTATTCCCGACAGTAGTAGTAATAATTCGTGATTTAGCCATTAGCGAAAACTGAAATCTGAATAATTAAAAATGAGAAATGAAAAATGTGATTTGGCTACAATCTCTTTTTATTAATAAAATATGAATTATTTAAGTGAGTTTAGAAAAACGTTAGTTAAAATCATTGTCTGGTCACTGCAAAATAAATTATAATTATTTATGAAGTGATCTTGATCACCTATTTAGGAATAGACGTAGGTTAGTATTTCAGACGCGTAATGAATGCATTTGATGCCGGCGGCGGCGGCGACGTAATAACAGGCCCGACCGTCAACCATCCGACACCCATGTTCACTTTAATGATTTGTTTACATCTGACTTCATAAATGCTGAAGCCGTGTTTTCATGACAAAAACTCGATACTCAAGAATAAAAGCCTACGAAACCGCGGCGTCTTCAAGTGTTTATTTACGTCAGCGTTTCCAATAGAAACGGATTAATACAACCGGTATCGTAATACAAGCCTAATACTATCAAGGTAAGCGTACAATCAGCGCGGCATTGAGGGGATTCGGTCAGGCAACGGCCGGAGCCGGGCTCGTAGCCACCATATGTTCGGCCATGCGGCGCCGATCGATCCGCGGCATGCACTTACCGTGCTCATCTTGAAGTTCAGCTTCCGCTGCAGCGCGGTCTCGAGATGCAACGCCATATTTACGCGAAATCAACGTTCGTTTGATTAACGGCTCGTTATATGCACTTTTTCATAAAGCTCAGTTAACCGGCTTCGCGTAACAGGTTCGTGTGTGACGTACTAGCGGCTCAGCGTGGCGGATCGCGTATTCGCGCGGCCATATTAGCCGCTTGTCATTTGGTTTCGGGTTTCCACCGCTCGCGGCGCCACAGGCGGCTGCGCGGAAATTACCCGCGCGAGGGTTGCAGCGATAACTTGTGTTGATTTCTTGGGTAAGTACGTTCTTGTACCTACTTTCCACCTCTGCCGTTGATTTATAGTTAAACTTGTAATTGAGTTTAAAGTTACACTCTCGTGACAAATTGCCAGGTTTATTTTAATATTCCTGTTTGCTGCAGTTTGCAGCTGTTAGGAAAGATAGATAGATAGATATAACGTTTATTCACACAAACACAAAAAACACACATACAGTAAAAAATAAACAACAGACATGACAGTTATGACATTATACATCAACAGAAAGGTATTTAAAAAAATATATAATTTGCATAAGTGACGTGACTGGGAGCTAACGACAAGAAAATAGAACATTTCAGTGTGCCATGCTGCGTGAAAAGCCCCTAAGAAATCGAAAACTATACAATTCACACCTTATTTACGTTAGGTACCTACGCTAACAGTTATATTTAATAGTATGGGAATGATATGTTAATTGCAATTGGAACAAGAACTTTGTAGTTTGTTGGTAGAGTGGTCGTAGTCATGGGTGGGTCCTGATGAATGATGGCACTGCACTGTTATGCGTCTCCATTTTGCTCTATTGGAGGTATTGTGGGAGCAGTTGGTCCTGGTACTTTTGGTGAGAGATTTAATCAGATCTCCCCATCTGGTCGTAGAGCGACCACGGAATCTCTTGCCCTCCATTCTACCTTGGACTACAAACGCTCCATTGAGTCTTCATTGCGGATAATGTGCCCAAAGAGCTTCAGTATTTTCTTATTTTCTATTTGAACAGTCGACGACAATCTTTCTTTGATGTGAAGTTCCTTTAGGATAGATACATTGTTGCGGTAGGATGTCCACGGAATCCTCAGCATACGTCTCCAGCACCACAGTTGACAGTTTTTCGACGCCAGATCGCGTTACTACTTAAGTACAGGCTATATCTAACTAATAATAATATTTTTCAAATAAAATGTTAATTTTCCATATATTTATCAGTTATAAATGTCAGTAAGGGACTGACTGAATCTTTGCGAACAAAGTTTGCTCGTTTACCCATACGGAAAATTGTATCATTCGACATTAAAATTTTGATCAATAAGGTTATAATTAGATCGATGCAGTCGGTATGTAAATATGCTAATAAGAGAATTCAATGGTTTTTATTCCACACATCATTACACATCTTGTAAATAAGCTACAATTTACCAAAAACTGAAAAACGTAGGTACCTATAAGCTAACATTACAAAGCTTATTTCTATATAACTATAGTTAGAAAATTCAAATAGTTTTCAAAGAAAAATATTTACTTACAATCTAATAATTAACCTAAATAAACTTATTTATATTTGTACATCAAAAATAAAATTTGTGTATTCTAAATCCTGTATGATTAAAAATGAATTAACCTTACCGTTACCTTACCTTGACCGCTAAATGGTCACGAAATTCAACATAAAACATTGAACAGAAAAGCAACAATAATCCTCACCGCTCAGTTGGTACTATACCAACACACAATTATTTTTTTTTATTTACAATATAGCTCTGGTGCAATTCCCACACAGGACAAGCATATCTGTGATGAATATAGACGTTTGTTCTGTGTTTGGGTGTTATATTGCATGATAAGTAAGTATGTATTAAGAAAAAAAAAATCCGTAACCTGGTTCCCATATTACAAGCTTTGCTTAGTTTGGGACTAGGTGGCGCTGTGTGAAAATATTGTCATATATTTTTTTATTTTATTTATTATTATAATTTATAATGAAAGAACCCCATTATCACGTTTACTCCATTGTAATTCGGCAGTCATAAAAGCATTCAAACCCTGCAATAAAGCAGTCGGCAATCATACGTCGCACACACTCCGACCCCATGTCAAGTGCCCGCCACGACCAGAACACAATATTGTGGACAAATATTGTGATCAAGAACGACATAACGATAAAATCACACAGAAATCAGAGTATTTTCCGTGTAAGTTGCTCCAGCAGGAAAGTATGTTCAAGAAGGTATAGATTTTTACAAATAATGAAGGGTGAATGTGGTGTAAAAAGTTCGCCGAATAAAAGTTGTCGAATAAGAAAAAAACGGAAAACAGATTTTTCTGTTTTGTTTTTCGATCCTGTTTTGGAATTTGTTTTGGATTTCGAATCCTGCTGGATCAGTATTATTGTCGTTTTAGTTCTTCCAGTAGCATGATTCTAATAGAATGATCGGAAATAAAACTAACTTTCTGGTCCCTAGTACTTTGTAACAAGTCTTATCAGTTTGTCCGTAAGCTATGGTAATAAATATGATGCAAACAGCCTATTAACAAGGGAATCAGGGCTACAAATAAATCATAATTAAAAATAAAAACGGGTCTTCATCGCGTACCTTTTTATTAATAAAATATTAATTAATAATAAAAAATAAAAAAAATATTCTTAATTAGCTGTGTGTCAGATTTTTTTATTATAGAACAGTAACAGTGAGATAACGACATGACTATCGCCCTTAAAAGCCCTCTTTCAAAGTGTCACTTATGCCATTTTTCAACAAAGAATAAGACTTACTTAATAAGAGCACCTAAGAATTGTAAGTATTCCTTATAACTTAGGCTATGTGCCCCTAGGGGTCGGTGGTGAAAACCGCCGTAGCTACTTTTCACCCCGTCTATTACTAACCGACCCAACAGAGTAACCAAACAGATAGTGATGAACCACTATAAACATAAGATAGGCAAGCAATATATTCAAAACAAAACACTTGCGTATTTTTCTTTCAGCTTAGAAGTCAGGAACCCAGATATTTTATTTTAACTGGCTAGTCCGCCCAGTTTAGCTTAAGCAAAGTTGCTAAAAAAACACAAACATAAAAATCTGTTGATCCTATCCCCCTCTGGGATAATCTGGAAATTGTCGGTAACTTTAATCAAAATCGGCTCAGCCGTTTTGAATTCAATGGCGAACACACACGCATTACCTTTTTTTTCTAGATTTAATGTAATTCAACTGAGTATAAAAATCAGAACAAAATGTTCCTGAATAAATACTATTTAAGAATTGTATGATAAAAAAAAAAAAAGTATTATATCGCTTAGTTTTGGACTCGAATTCGCTGTAAAATAAATGACCTTATTATAATTATTTATAAACATCTCTTCATACTACATATATTTACGGTCCCAAGTAAACCCTGTATAAGTTATTCACTAGCCAGTGAGCCGTAGACAGACAGAGTAACTCGAAGTCGCCAAGTGCGAATAAATCCTCGTAATTACGGGAACTTTATAACCACGTGGAGCATTCATTAACGAATCGCGTTATAATAGGGCGGGGGCGAACATTTCACACAAAACATTGACCCGTTGTACTTACACACTATCCCCTAATATTTATTTTTATACCAACAAGCCTCATAGCTCAGTTGCTAGTAACTCTGCCTGTTACGCTGTAGGTTGTGGGTTCGATTCCTACCCAGGACGAAAATCTGTGTGATGAATACAGCTGTTTGTTCTGTGTTTGGGTATTGTATGATAAGCGTGTATTACAAATAAAGTATTTCAGAATTATATCCGTAATCTAGTTCCCATATTACAAGATTATGCTTAGTTTGGAACCACTGGCGTTGTGTAAAATTAATATCCTGTAATATTTATTAATATGATGTGATTTTTGTGCACAGAAATTACATTGAACAGTACAAATAATCGGAATTGGTGTATTCATTCATAAATTTATTTTTATTCATTCGTTTACTAATTAATTCATTCATCAAGTTCTATAGTGCAAGTATTTTGCGTGTGTTATGTTTATGTATATGTCTATATTCGTACATATACATAAAAAAACCACTGTTTTGCTTTAATATCTACGGGTAGCAGGCGATACGAAGATCGCAGAAATGAAAATATAAGCGATACCCACTACATATTTTCTTGTTATGAAAGTCCTGCGATAGAAAGTGCCTTTAAGACATTATACGACTTCCGTTAGTGGCGTGGTCTTTACTCTACTATACAACCATCATATTATATGACTCGTACTGCGATCGGTTCTTGATAGCTACTGCTACGAGTGCTATAAATACAAAAAAATATATATATCAAAGAATGCTACGTGCTACGCGAGCTAGAGAATACTATGAAATTTGCATTTTTTCGTTGATACAAATTATTTTAATAATAAATGCTAACCATTATACAAAGCGCTACGAGCGCTACGAAGCTGTACAAATTTCTACAAAGTGCTACGCAGTACTACGCAGTATTTCGACAATCCAGTTTCCGTTATTCCGTTATCGTTATGCCTTTGAGTACGAAAGAGGTGTGGTAATGTGCGTATAGGCCCGCCTTCCAATACGGAGGTTGTAGGTTCAGTTCCAGGCTTGAACCATTGGACTATCCACTATTTCGGAGGTTTATCAGTGTATTTGACAAATTCTCGTGCTCTCACGATGGAAGGGCACATCGTGAAAAACCCTGAGAGTCTTGCAATTGCTACTTGTCATGTAGATACTATTACTACTATTCAATACTAGCTAATTGCAAACCGTGGGCAGGTGCCAAATATATGTTTAGACTTGCCTCTGACTACCCCCTAGTAGATGATCTACATGATATACACACTCTGTATAGTGATCATAGATGTATCATCGAAGAGGAAGAAGTCGTAACAAGGGGAAGAATTGTTGTGTTCCGGCATTTATAGGTAAGACAGCCAGTTCCTCAGTTTGTTGAGGATTCCGGATGAAGAGCGCCTCCACCTTCGGCCTTACCTTAACTTGTAACCAGGTGAGATGAAGGCCAAGCGCTTTCCCGTCGTACAGTAAAAAAAAACATGAGACTGCTATTTTTTACATGCTATTAGCAAAGGCAGTCGGATGATAGCACGAGATGGAGTAAAATTGTTGAGACGACCAAGACCCAAAAAGGATTTTAGCAGGAAGTAAGAAGTAAGTAATTGTGGACATTCCAAATCGCTGCCAAACAAGCCACACCAAAGCTATCGAATCAAGGTGCGGTGTAGCGACATACTCGTAGTTTAAGCTATGTATGTGAATGTTTGTGTGTATGTGTGTATGTGAATGTGAATGCAAACGGAAATCTCCGGCTCCGCACCGACTTGACTGGTGGAAGCGATAAGTACGGGGTAAGTACTGCCAAACTGTTATAGTGCCGATCGTTATTTACCGCTACTGCCTGTTGAGAGTTCTGAGCTACTTCGATGCGATTGGGAAGGGTGTGTGGGTCGCTCTACGTGGGACGATGGTAACACCGCATTGAATTCAAGTAAAACAAAATGTATATGTCCCAGGGACAAATCAGGCGACAGTAAAAGAATCGCGATTTTGTCAAATGTCGCGAGATATGTGAAAATGACAACTTGATTTGGTCAAATCTTTCTTTTTTGTAATTGATGGGCTTATAGGCTCTAGGCCAGATCAAGGATAACGTCTACGTTTCGTTCCGTTGCCCGGAATAAAAACCACTAGGCGGTTAACACACGGATCCCAAACCCTCAGATCATATAATAAATACTAAACATTTAATCGGTATAAAAACGAGATATTTTTTTTTTATTTAATTGACCCGTGGGTCTTATTCAACCCCTGCAACATATCTAAGCACAAAATGGGACTGAAGCACAGAGCTTTGTGGATATCATCTTAACAAGTAAACTCAAGGCTAAAAGTAAACAGTTGAGCTACCTATAGGCCGTTTGTAACGGTCCTTATGTAATCCGACTGATTCCTTTAAACATAGTTAGTTTAGTTGCACATTTTATTTAATATTAATTTCATTTAATGTTCATGTCATCAAAATGAAAAAGTAAACCTTATACAGTGGAGTTGCAACCTGTAACGGTGTGACTCGATGGTAAATAAAAAACCATCGAGTTTCAGTGTGACTATGATGAATGACATGATTAATATGAGCATGTGGTCACTGCAACTGCTGGCATTTAAAGGTATAATTCGCCTCTAAATGCCGACGGTTGCCAGTTCCTTATTATGTTGATGAACCGGACAAAACTAATATCGTATATGCCTGAACTGAATTTACGCAGTAATGTCTTATAGACTAGTGTCTCTTGACGCTCGGTGAAAATACCCATTTGCAAACGAAAAACATCTTATCCATAGCATTTTTTACCGTAGAATACTGCGGAAATAGGCAAAATCACAAGTTATGTGTGACAAGTTATGGCACTGCATAAAAACGGTACTAAATCACAGGTTCGCACTCAAACGCAGTTGTAAACGTAAAGCCCCTCGCGACAACACCTATCAAACTAGCAACATTTCGAAATACACCGGTAAATAGTTGCGGCGTGCATCCCGACCGGTTTGATCCGGTAAATTCTGGTTTGATTCGGTATTACGGCACCTGCGTCGCGGTCGACACAATTAAACCGGCACGATCCAATCCCCTGTTATCTAACTTGAGCCGATAGTTTACAATGTGCTAAGCGTGTTGTCCACTACCAACGTTCCAAATTCAAAATTATATGTTTACCTTTTGTTGTGTAATGTGTTATGTTTTTTTTTTATGTGATATGCTTGTGTTTGACTGCTATCTCGCCCGATGTTAAGCAATGATGCAGACTACGATGGAGCACGCTTGTCTAGAAGGTACCTGTTCACTGTGACTTCCATGACTAGACTAACTTGAAGACTTCGATGTTGTAGTGTTCGGGAAACACAGATTCAGGCAAAGCGTTCCATTCCTCGGCGGTGCATTAAATCGGGTCGCCTTCAGTTATGACAGGTTTAGTTGTGGGTAAGGGCCTCTAGTTAGGTAGTGTTATTCGCCATGGCATCTTCTCTCAAGGCCACTACCTCAAGGTCACGGGGTTTTGCGTAGGAGTCTTCCTCTTGGGCTTGATTTCGCTGAATGTTTATGCTTCACATCAGCTCGCACCGGGCTAGTTCATAACTTGATGATCCAAAATGATTCTTAGAAACCTCAATCTCTGTTTATTTAATAATCTGTACAGACCAGTAAACTAACTTAGTATAAATAACCACGTTGGTACTTGGTATAGGTACCAAGGTAGTATTAACCTCAATGTATTTTCGATTCCACAATCTTCATCTGCAAAGACAGAAAAAGTGAACCCCCTTTAACATTATATCTTACAAGGCATACTGAGCGTTTAATATAACCTTTAATATAAAAATTACAGTAACCTTTTTGGAATGTGCAGTCCATCATCTATTTCTCAAGAAATACCCTAGTTACAAAAAAATCATTTCCCGATAATTGAGTGTAAATAAAATAACAATAATATTTATAAAATTAAATAAAAAAAAAACGAGATTTCTTAACACAGCTCGGAAATCCCGTTCGCTTCGTTCCCTTGATCAATAATAACGATAAAACATAGTTTTATAATTTGTATTGATTATAAATTAAAGGGTTGTAAAGAGTAACTACAGTACATATTTAATTCGTGTTATCATTAGTAGAGCAACCAGAACCAATTTTTCTAGTAAAACATCCTGCAGGTAGGTAGATCACGGTAATCAAAATTTTTTTTGCTAAGCTCTATTAATATTTGCAACGGAAAACTCACAACAAGCAAATCAACGGAACTCTTCAAAACTTAGATTTAAATATTCACAGCTCAAGCGAGCTGGAATACTTTGCGAGTGACTGTACCAAACCGTGCGTGAAATACGCTTAAAGCTATGCTCCAGTAGACGACAGTCCTAACACGAGACAGCGGTGCCTACCTCTACCTATTGCGCTGTCGGATATGCACCTGGAATATCTCTTAACGAATAGTTATTCAGGTAGGTAAAGTATGTACGTTTTACATATTTACTATGCTGCCGTCAGATTTCTATAAGGCCGTTAAGTGACAAACACAAAATTTTGGCTACGAGCAAAAACGTGAAAGATGTTGTTTTCAAGACATCTGAAGACTTGCAGTTTTTATTTAGATACCAAAATGTTTGTATTTTTTGTTATCATTTATTGTTTTATTATCCGAGCACATAAGTTTCACCATTGATTTTTTATTCAACTTTTTGTGTTTTAAGTAAGGTTGTTTGTTTCAAAATATTACCATCTGCAAAATAAGAAAACCGTTAGCTGAAGTTCAGCCGCTTTTTAGTGTTGTATTTAATTGAAACTGTATGGCAGTTTGAAGACTAGTCACAGTTATTAAGAATTATGTAGCTAAAAAACAGTGAAGTCACATAACCTTCTTTTTGCCTTGCATGTTACGGAAAATTATACTAACATCATTTTTGAAAACAACGTAAAAGCCCCTTAACTGTGTATTTATTATTTTTAAATCATAACATTAATCATTATTTCAGACTAAAACACAGTCTTGGGATAAACAATTCGAATTAACTGTTTTTTAACGTGGAAAATACTACATACATTTCCATGACATAATATAAATTGACGGCAAAGCGTAAATTGTTCCTATACTTAATGGTTAAATTAAACAAAATTTAGCTTCCTAACATTTCTATTTTTAAATGAAACAATTTATGTGTATGTGTTAATAATATATTAATTAATGAAACACATCGCCAAGCGATCAACATCAATAACTAAATTAAAATAAATTAGGTACCTAGGAGCTCTTCTAGGTTCGGATGTTATTTTTCATTTAGGTCAATACCTGGAAATATACATATTCGTATTTCGTTCTTTTCAAGACAGAGCTGAATAAATATGATTTATTTATTTCTTTTCGTGCTTCTGAAGTAAACATAGCCAAAGATCTTGTCATACATTTATCGTCACACCCAGTCATCACGTTGTAGCTCGATACCATTTCATGGTGTTGTTTTAACTTTTTTTTCGTAAGCTGATCCATCATTTTATTCAGCTGTAGTCGATTATTCATGAGTAAATCAGCGCTAATAGTTGCAATGAAGTTTTTGTTGCATCAAATGTTTGAAAAACAGGCAACATCATAGAATATTCTGCTGCATTAACTACATCAACAAATTCTTCCACCATAGATATTTTTAGGATTTTTACTATAAAATATTGCATGACTGTATTTTATTGCATACCTCGGTAGAATCCTTTAGAATTAGAAAGTTGAACTTGAATTATCATAAAGTTGAATTCCCAAAATATATAATTTCCCAGAGTGTTGATTAATTTTTAATTCGCAAAATGTTGAATTCTTTAAAAGTTGAATTCCCATAATGTTGATTTTTTTGGGATCACATAGTTTTATCAATCACTAAAGTTGTAATGTATAATTGTAGGGTATTTCTCTTCAGGAACCGAAAGTTCCATGCCCACGCTCTGTGGTAACCTTATTCGCCTTCAGAAATATCCCCTATAGTTTTCATCAAGAAAACTAATTCCATCAAATTGAAGAATGAAGTTGACAAAGCGGTGGCTGGATTTCTTTGTTTTTGCGCACGTTTGATTGAGATCCTGCATCCCTTTTATTTAATATTATTTTATTTTATTTTATTACATATGGCACACAAAACAGGATACAACCAAACAATCAGATACAAAAAAGGAAACATATACATTTTAAACTAATGTGTCATGTGTACACATCACGATTAAACAAATTTAGGTACAAGCATAACAAGAAGAAAATTAATGATTAAGCAGAGCGACATAAGCAAGTTTTTAAAAAATATTGCTCCATATTACCTATGTTGATTCTATAATAAAAGTTTGATTATAGTGACTAATCGAATTATATCAAATCGTCACGTAGCTGAAAGACCGAATTAGTCTCAGAGACTTGACATTTTCAGTTTATCGTCCTTTTATAGTGTGCACTAAGAAAGGATTTAGGGAAATTATCAGGGAATGACAAGAAAAAGTCCCGGAAGTTTAACATTAATTTTAAACGAGGTATTTAAATAAATGTAACCTGTATTGTAGCACGTACGTACGTTAAACAAATAAAAATACATTACAGTCCTTAACACGCTTTCGAGTCCATTTTAGGCGGTATCCGCGACAACGCGCCACACGTCCTGCCTCCACAGTGTCTTAGACACTTAAACACGACTGAAGTAGTGCGGGTGGGGGGCGAACAGAAACACAAAGTAACTAGACGTTTTTTTAGCGTTGAAATGTGGCCTAGCGGTCTTCTAATGTTGTTATTGCTAACATGTATTCTTATTTTGCACTACTAAAATACAGTCACCGTCTTTTAGAATTGTAAATTGTTTTAGTTTCACGTTTCCGACCATCGAATGGCTGACTAAATACGTTTAGCGGCTGTTTAGTGTAGCATGAGTACGAAAACTGTCTTTTAGACGCTGTAGGTCACTATTACGGCAAGCTTGTTGTAAATAACTAAAACACTTGTAAAGTCAGGTAACGGTCTAATTTAAATGTAAGTACATGTAACCGTTTTTTAAGCTTGTTTTACCGATGAAATGCAAATCTTAAATGCACGGCTAAACATGTTTAGCAGTATTTTAGTGTTGTCGAGTGTGTTAACCGTATTTAAGTATTGAAGAAATCCAAAAAAGATGTAGTTAGCGGGGTACGTGGTCTCAATATCTCTGTAACCATAAATGATAGAACTATATGACCCAGACTGGAAGATGGAGAAAAACTAGCGCTTTCGTCTAGTGAATAAAACTCAAATTTGCACAAATGTCACTTAACGGCCTTTTAGTAATCGGACGGCAGTATGACGTATGACACACAGCTCAGTAAGTAGCTCTGACTTCAGCGCTGTTGTGAAACTGAGTACATCCGGGACTAACATTGTATTGGATTACATGTATGATGAATATAGTTTTTTAGTTAATGTTTGTTCTGTATTTAGGTGTTAAATTGTATAATAAGCATGTATTTACAAAGTAAAGTACAAATTCTATTCGTATAAGTATTTTACGTTGGTGCCGAATTGCCAAGCACAACAACATGTTTATTGTAGGGCACCGCCTTCAAATTATCTGAACTTACACTAAGAGTTATTTGTAAGTTTTTAGTGGTGTAGTCGGTTCCATTTTTTTCCAAAAAGAGTTTATTTTTAGCTTTTAATCGTTGTAACGACACTACGACGTCTCCGACACACTATTTAAGAGTCGTGGAGGGTGCAATAATACGTTATTTTTTGTATGAAAACATATTTTCCAAATCGGTTGAGTAATAACGGAGTTCTGAGGTGATGCAGTAGTAGTCGTTAAAGAGTCATCGATCACCAATACGCCTGCCAAGCGTGAGTATTATGGCAAAAACCATCCATTGCTTTCTTTAGCATTGGGGGAGGCCCATGTCCTATACAGTTGACTTTTATGGGCTGTAATGATGATGATGATGATACATGTATACAGCATTTATAGCCAGAATGCGTCAAAGTCAATTCCACTTACTACTACGAATCATCATTACTGCGATAAACAACATGCCAAGCGTGGTGATTATGGCAAAACCTGATGATGATGATGATGATGATGATACTGGAAGGTAAGCGGTTCAATAGGTCTACTCTAGTGACCGTAAACACCACAGGAAAGCAGAATACGCAAAATCGTTTACTTGGATGACATATATTTCCAGTTATTTTAATATAAAAACGAAACTATAGAACCGATTTTGATAAAATTTCTATGGGACCACCACTTCGCAAGTATGGCCTACCAAACGTAACAAGAATCATCAAAATCTATTTCGAATTGGCGGAGAAATCAAGTAAAAAAAAAAAAACACCGGAATTGTGAACCTCCTCCTTTTTTTGAAGTCGGTTAAAAACTACGTTAATTAAAAATCATAATTAAAGGAGACATACGACAAACGTATTTTTTGAATGTTGAAAAATGTGGGTCGGAACCATCGGTGTGCGTGCACGCACTTGGCCGGTTTATTCCCCTATACGATGACTGTAAAGCACTATTCGGTCGGCAGCCGGAGGAAATAATAATACGCAGTTAACTTACAGAACTTGTTAAATCGTATGCAAGTCCAACTTCAAAGATTTATAGTCGTTGAAATTGCTTTTACTTACGTTAAAATGATTTACATTGCAACGAGTGATAGTTTGTAGCAGCGATACAACAGTAAGCAGAAGACAAGCGAAGTACCCATTGTTGTAAGGGAAAGGGGCAATATGTTCGAAGTAAATACAAGTATCCACATTTCACTTGATTATAGGTAGCGCGGAGTTCCTTTTTTCTCTTTGTTGTTCGACAGTGAAGCGCTTGGCCTTCATCTCACCAGAGCCCTTACTCTGTATGACTAATCGTGTCTTAACGTGCACGATAGATATCGTCATGATTCATCGTATTGACATATCGTAACGCGGGTGCGTTAAGACACGATCGATCCTTCCTGAGAATCGAACGCGGGACTCTGGATCTCATATCGGTGGCTACTTTGGCGAAGGTGCGCACGATATATTTGACCTGATCCCTCCATCCGCTTTCCTCCACTGGACTAGCAGACGGCAGGCTACAACCCGTACCTTGTTAATGTTCCATTATGCTGAACTCATAGTTTCGCCTCTACCTTAATCATTAATACCGGTAAGGAATGAAACTCCCTCTCCCTTTTTCCGTACCAGTGCAAAAAAAAAGACAAGCCTAGAGGTCAGAGTTTACCCCGTTCATTGAAAAATAATCGGCCGAAGATCACAAAAGGCGTAAACATAGGGTCTCGACAGAGCTTTCTTTTTTGAGCCTTCTGCGGTACCCACGGGCTGGCTATTATTTAGGCCAGCGAACTAGCATAACTATTCAGCATGACAATGCAGCCAGTGTCTTGGACACGCTTCCGTTTGGTACTGGTCTGGAACAGTTTAGTTGTGTAAAATTTTATGTATTTGTGAATAAATATGATCATTTTTTTCAACGTAATAGTTTTTTCTATATTAGTATTTGAAATAAATTATTTCTAAGCTCCTTTAGAATAACCTTTACACAATGTTTTTAGATTGATAACGCAATTTTCTCGCAACTACTTGAACTAGATTGGCCACTTGAGAAGCACAACGGACCAACATCACAAGGCTTTCTAAACAAAAACGTTATCTTGACTAAAGCAGAACAAATGCTTACCAAACCGCGGAAAGAACAATACACACTCGTGGCCCTTCATTCATCAACAAATCTTTCGTACTGGCGAGCGTGCCGAAATTGTAAGGTCTGGATACCCCCTCGCCGCAAATTAGACCAGCAGATTCCTTTTTGAAACAAAACTTTACTTTCTGAGGTTTTATAGCCCCAACTGACCCAACCCGTTCGTGTAACGGAAAACCATGTTACAATGACAGAAACGCCATGGACTTCGTTTCGCTAATCCTATGGGAATTTCTTAAAATCCTTTTGCAATTGATAAGGAAGATACCAGTACAAGTCTCTAGGACTGTAAGTCAGTCAACTCACGATTTTATATTATGTTCAGATGAAAAGTGCTGTCTGTCTATAACAAAAGAGACTAACACTCTTTTTACGACACCCTGAATGAAAAATGTTGCAATAAATAAAGAATAAGTAAATAGGACTCAAGGGCTGATGGCTCTTATTTAGGTCAGCGAATTAGAATAATGGCAATGCAGCCAGTATCTTGGGCCAGCTTCCGTTTGGTTACATTGTAAGGGACAGAAAAACATGGCGCTGTGTGAAATGTCCTGATATATTTATCCAAACAAAATGTAAATATTTACAAAGGAAGCATTCGGATGACCGAAGGCCCGTTATAAACGGTAGTAAACTATACAGAACTATATTAAGTAACTCAACTGTTCCAGACCCGTAGCAGATAGAAGCGTGTCCAAGACACTGGCTGCATTGCCACGCTGAATGGTTATGCTAATTCGCTGGCCTAAAGAAGAGCCAGCCCTTGGGTCACGTTCACCTCAGTCAATAGCCCCGCAAGGTTTTTGCAAACCCGAATGGCCCACGGGCCCAAGGTCTCTACACCAAAATGCTCAAATAGGTAAACTATGTCGAGACCACTACATTTGCGCATTTTGTGTATATATTAATTTTTGATTTGGATTTGAACCACACGGAAAATTTTCCACTTAGACTCCCTCTATTCCTTTTATGGCACGGCGGTAGTTTGCTCATTCAGAAGAAATGAAAGTCCCCAGTCTGGCCTACTCTTTTGTGAAGAACGCGTTTGTTCGTCGGCCATTCCACTAATTGCGACCACCTTGCATTGTCCCGGTAAATTAGATTGAATCTTTAAATTCATCTCGTTAAATCTGAATAAACATCAGCTATTCACGGACGGGGTTCGTTTCAGGAAATAATCCTGCTAAATGTGAAAATTTTACATTATTTAAATCTTTATAGCGATAATACAATTAAAACAAATAAATAAATAAATATTACAGGACATTAATTTCACACAGTGCCATCTAGTCCCAAACTAAACAAAGTTTGTAATATGGGAACTAGATTAAGGATATAATATTTTTTTTTTGTAAATACATACTTATCATATTATACACACCCAAACACAGAACAAACATATATATTCATTATATATTCATCACACAAATGTTTGTCCTGGGTGGGAATCGAACCCACAACCTACAGTGCAGCAGGCAGAGCTACTACCAACTGAGCTGTGAGGCTTGTTAACTAGATTTATAATTCTGTATAGACAACAAGGCATTTATTTTTCTCACAAAGGATCATAGTGGCATAGTTGGCTGTGGGGTCGTGCTCCTACTATATTCTCCTACTGGTAGTAGCACGCAGACTTTATAGTCTTTATTGTCTTGCTACATAAAGACAATTTAGAATGTATAGTTAAATAGAAGTATTCATAAAGTCAATCTAATTGTATATAAATAATTGTTTAACTCTTATTTATATCTACTTAGTAATGAGTCGTTTTTTTATAGAGGATTTTTTTTTTATATAATTATTTATCAAAATAAACTTAAACAATAAACATAGTTGAAAACCAAGGAGGTTTGTCCTAAAACTAGCTTATTTACAGAAATAGCTGCCAACAGCAAAACAGAATTCGTTTAATGTTGAACAAAAGGTTCACATAGTGCAGGTGGATATCTACTTGCTACGTTACATCATTATGAAATGTAGGTACAAATAGAGATTCAATATTATTTCGATTGTTTATAAATTTTATAAGGGGAAGCACATGGATTTTATCTCACCTGGTGTTGGTTTATGGTTTATGATATATGATGGTCATTGTGATGATGTGATGATGATATATTGATATGATGATTATTATGGTTTATGATAAGGCCGAATGTGAAAGTGCTCTTCACATGGAATCCTCAATAGTCTTAGAAACTGGTACATGCTTAGGGAGTCAAGATAGATTTAAAAAACCTGTATTACAGGTCACCACTGCTCTTGCTCCACGGATAAGTGATAAGGAAAATAGCCGCTACAAGTATGAAAAGAAATACTATAGAAAGCTTTTTGACTGTAAATTTCATTTTCAAAAGGCCACTTGGCTTAATGGTGGCCTGCTAATTACGATGGATTCATAGATGAGGGCTTTTTTTTATTGTACGACAGAGAAGCACTTGGCCTTCATCTCACCTGGTAATAAGTTGAGATAAGGTCGAAGGTGGAGGCACACTTCACCCAGGATCCTCAGCAAACTGAGGAACTGGCTATCTTACCTCTAAATGCCGGAACATAACAATTTTAAGAATTGTTGTTATAGCGATAGAATTAGGTAAGAAGATGGTAGCTAGCCAGGCGGACTTAACCAAAGTCCTACCACCAACCAAACCAAGCACAATGTTGAACTCCCCCTGGGGATCGAACTCAGGACCTTTGGATCTGAAATGAAATCAGTAGGTTGAACCACAGAGGCGGTTAAACTACAAAGATTATAAGCCGTTTCGTAATGTATGTTTCGTACTTCTGTGTCTGATCTTTTAGTAAGTACAAGTGTAGGGATGCAGGTAATACATGTATTCCACCTCGTCTCGAATGTTTACAGTAGCAAGTCCCACGCATGGGGTAACACTACGTTCCGCATTTCTCAGACCTGTGAATTGAGAGACATACATTAATTAATATTACAGGACATTAACTTCACACAGCGCCATGTAGTCCCAAGCTTAGCAAAGCTTGTAATATGAGAACTAGATTACGGATAGATACATAAATCTACACATTTTTTGTAAAAACATGCTTAAGATACGATGTAACATTTATATGGAACAACCTTCTATATTCATCACAAAATTGTTTGTTCCGGATGGCCATGGAATGTTTTTCAGCTCGCCATCTTTAAATTGTCGGTATTTATCTTGTATATACATTTATATTAAGTCAGCCATTCCAATAAAAATTCTATACTCGACATCTAGACCTATATTATATGGAGATTCTTCTGCAATTATTGAAATCTTTACAATTGTAATAGTTAGTTCAAAGACAGATTCCCTGAAGGTCCGATTTCACCCGCCATTTTGGTTTCACACCGAGCCCCTTTTCTAATCAAAGAGTCCACTATTATTTGCGGCTAGATTTAGCACGTACCTAGGTACAATAATATACAAATCTCTGGAGAACTTCCAGTGAAAAATTATCGGGTAAACCCGTCTAATAGATCCAGGCTCTTGTTATTTACTATGGTCTAACAAAATACACAAACAATATTGGATTTGAATAACATTTATGGTCACTGCAGCATTTACAATCCAGACTCTTCACGTCTTGCCAACAGCAAGCGTATACCAAAATAATCCTAATGCAACTTTGTATGCTGCATGTCGATATAAAAGCCCTGGTTTTCTGGATACAAGAATAAATGCTACGTTTGAAGTGTTTGAAAAATTGCGTTTCTGTTCGTCTTTTCTGTAAAATAATATTTCTTACTAGGTTCTGGCGTTAAGGAACACCAGACATCCAAATTTCTCTATTACCGACCTAGTTTTGTTCTTACCTCTTGAAACACAACATTAATTTAATTTAGTCTCAAAAAATATTAGCCTAACACTTTCAACATACATTATAGTATTTGTTTGTCTAGTTTATATGTTTTTCAAGCAAGCTTTCATGGTTTTTCAAAAGCAAATTTATAATGCTGTAGAACCCTTTTGTCTAAATCCATAAGAGCATATTTGGAAATATGTTATATACTCGTAGTATATACTAGTTATTATAGAATCATATTTTTTGAATATAATTATATCGATGATATAGATACATTGAGTAATACAAACATTAGGTAAGATAGTATACCTATAGGTACAGTGGGCTAAACATACTTATCGCTAAAATTTATTTTTGTAAAATTAATACTAAGTTGTAGTGTAAGTATGGCGGGGTAAATTATTGATTCAGCAGTATGTACTTCGAATTTCTTGTCTTGAGTAAATTTGGAATATCGTCTCTTAGATCTAAACCGAAGCACGAACTATAGGTTAATATATATTATGGAATCCACAGTACAGGCTCAACTTAGTGTAAAGACCATAGGAAAAAAGCTGTAATAATGTCCGTTTAATAAACCAGTTTTTACTTTACTTTTACTTAATTCAGCGTGCCTAATACCATCCCATTATCTGCCACTGTATGTGAATTCAAGGTAATCCATTACGGACCAGTGAAAATGCAGTAGTTACTTTTCCTAGTGCGTAATTGCATGATCACTTCTATGAGCTATAGGTTTAGGGATTCAGCGCACCTAATAACTAGCTATTATCGACCACAAAGGATTACTCAGGTAGTTAGGCGAAACCGAATCGTTTGTAAAAGCTCATTTCAGGACAAAGTGTCTATTCAAGCGGAATCAATCGGAAAATTGCTCCTTGGAGGCAATTAATAATGAACTCGTAAAATTCTAAGCAGGCTTTTATGTAAGTCCTGGTATTTAGAAGTAACAAGCAGTATGGTTTTATTATCTTATTGAGTAAAATGAAAATTTAAGTAAGTATTAGGAAGGTACTTCAATCGATTACTCTTTACATTCCATATTTTCTTAAATTAAATTCGTTTATGTGTCATTTCTGTGCGCAAATATAATCTAATATAGGTATTCTGGTTTCAATGTGTACAGGGTAATGTGCAATTGCAAGGGCTTGGCAAAACCTACAGTTGTAGAAACTTCCTATAACGATCTTATGCAGCGACAAATAACTTTTTGAAACTCATCTGAGTGTTCACGAAAGAACGGTCTGTGGCCTTACCACAGGTTACTGCAGAAACGTATAGAATTGACTAAAGAGTAGAATACGTTGCTTGTGACTGTTTTTCCTAAAAATTACAACATGGGCTTTTTCAAGGCAAGAGTGAATAGATATCTTCTAGACGCGCGTGCTACATCGTAGCCCACATCAGGCGACAGTTTGTAGTCAAACGTAGGTCTGTCTTATTAAATATATATATCAGGGCTTGATTTAGGAAAACTATTGTATAGTTTTCCAAAGAGTACAGTGAAGGTGTACTTTCGCGCATGGAGTGAGCCGACAGTGATTCTATGCATATTAGTTTCTAGCAATCCCAAATGTATGAACAATTGGACAGCGCCCCTATAGCGGAGTAGGTGTACTGTTCTCGCTAGCGACTGTAATTGGCATAAACCCGTGGTAGGGCTACCGTATATCGAGACTAGGTTGTGACTCGCAACGCACGAATGAATATTTTTACGAGTTGGAAACGTGCGAGTATTGGATACGGAGTTCGGTGTCTCGGGGCTATTCGCCCACTTCACACCAATATTTGTGAAAATACTCCACCACCCCTAACTTTTAGGAGACTCTTGGAAATTCCTTTTTCGCAAATCTATTTAACTTTGTGAGCGGCTGAACCTGTTTGCTAATACTTTGCGTATTACCTCGCGTTTTGTATTTGAAAGCGTTTTTACGATGTGGGGTATCTAGTTAATCAATTTGTATAATGTGCTCATGGTTAAAAATCTTATTAAAATTTAATTTAAATGAAAGTTTTATTTTAGAAGCGATCCGAATATGGAGTGATAATATTAAATAAACCTATACCTTTGATTTATATTGTCATAATCTGGCGATTATTATTTTAACCAACCAGTATCAAAAATGTTATTGGGGAAAACGCCAAATCTTTTTTGAAAATTGACATAATCCCTACTGTTGGCGATAGCTTAGTGGGGATTATGACCAAAAACTGATCTTAATGATAAAGACACCAAACCACCCACTTTCTATAACCATGTCAACTGTAGCTTTGCATAACCACACTAGTTGGTTACCAGACTTGACAATTATATACCAATATAATGCGCAATACCTAGGTACAGTCGTCTGCACTATTATTATGCACTTCATAATTTTCAAAACAAAGAATTAATATGAAATTAAATCCTGATAGAGATCTAGAATGCCAAATTAATAACATATCCAAAGATAAGGATACAAAAATATTTAGTCACGAAGTGTGCAGGCGATTGATACATGGGCAATGTATCAATCGCCTGCACACTTTTAACTTTACAAAACATTTGTGTGTTTGTTCTGTGCTTGGGTGTTATATTGTAACTTAAATAGGTATTTGAAAAAACAAAATATTAGTATTATTTTTCTCCGTGATCTAGCTCCCATATTACAAGCTTTGCTTAGTTTGGAGCTAGATGGCGTTGTATAAAATGTCTTTTTAGGTACAAATATTTTTTTAACTATGCAGTAGTAGTCGTTAAAGAGTCATCGATCACCAATACGCCTGCCAAGCGTGAGTATTATGGCAAAAACCATCCATTGCTTTCTTTAGCATTGGGGGAGGCCCATGTCCTATACAGTTGACTTTTATGGGCTGTAATGATGATGATGATGATACATGTATACAGCATTTATAGCCAGAATGCGTCAAAGTCAATTCCACTTACTACTACGAATCATCATTACTGCGATAAACAACATGCCAAGCGTGGTGATTATGGCAAAACCTGATGATGATGATGATGATGATGATACTGGAAGGTAAGCGGTTCAATAGGTCTACTCTAGTGACCGTAAACACCACAGGAAAGCAGAATACGCAAAATCGTTTACTTGGATGACATATATTTCCAGTTATTTTAATATAAAAACGAAACTATAGAACCGATTTTGATAAAATTTCTATGGGACCACCACTTCGCAAGTATGGCCTACCAAACGTAACAAGAATCATCAAAATCTATTTCGAATTGGCGGAGAAATCAAGTAAAAAAAAAAAAACACCGGAATTGTGAACCTCCTCCTTTTTTTGAAGTCGGTTAAAAACTACGTTAATTAAAAATCATAATTAAAGGAGACATACGACAAACGTATTTTTTGAATGTTGAAAAATGTGGGTCGGAACCATCGGTGTGCGTGCACGCACTTGGCCGGTTTATTCCCCTATACGATGACTGTAAAGCACTATTCGGTCGGCAGCCGGAGGAAATAATAATACGCAGTTAACTTACAGAACTTGTTAAATCGTATGCAAGTCCAACTTCAAAGATTTATAGTCGTTGAAATTGCTTTTACTTACGTTAAAATGATTTACATTGCAACGAGTGATAGTTTGTAGCAGCGATACAACAGTAAGCAGAAGACAAGCGAAGTACCCATTGTTGTAAGGGAAAGGGGCAATATGTTCGAAGTAAATACAAGTATCCACATTTCACTTGATTATAGGTAGCGCGGAGTTCCTTTTTTCTCTTTGTTGTTCGACAGTGAAGCGCTTGGCCTTCATCTCACCAGAGCCCTTACTCTGTATGACTAATCGTGTCTTAACGTGCACGATAGATATCGTCATGATTCATCGTATTGACATATCGTAACGCGGGTGCGTTAAGACACGATCGATCCTTCCTGAGAATCGAACGCGGGACTCTGGATCTCATATCGGTGGCTACTTTGGCGAAGGTGCGCACGATATATTTGACCTGATCCCTCCATCCGCTTTCCTCCACTGGACTAGCAGACGGCAGGCTACAACCCGTACCTTGTTAATGTTCCATTATGCTGAACTCATAGTTTCGCCTCTACCTTAATCATTAATACCGGTAAGGAATGAAACTCCCTCTCCCTTTTTCCGTACCAGTGCAAAAAAAAAGACAAGCCTAGAGGTCAGAGTTTACCCCGTTCATTGAAAAATAATCGGCCGAAGATCACAAAAGGCGTAAACATAGGGTCTCGACAGAGCTTTCTTTTTTGAGCCTTCTGCGGTACCCACGGGCTGGCTATTATTTAGGCCAGCGAACTAGCATAACTATTCAGCATGACAATGCAGCCAGTGTCTTGGACACGCTTCCGTTTGGTACTGGTCTGGAACAGTTTAGTTGTGTAAAATTTTATGTATTTGTGAATAAATATGATCATTTTTTTCAACGTAATAGTTTTTTCTATATTAGTATTTGAAATAAATTATTTCTAAGCTCCTTTAGAATAACCTTTACACAATGTTTTTAGATTGATAACGCAATTTTCTCGCAACTACTTGAACTAGATTGGCCACTTGAGAAGCACAACGGACCAACATCACAAGGCTTTCTAAACAAAAACGTTATCTTGACTAAAGCAGAACAAATGCTTACCAAACCGCGGAAAGAACAATACACACTCGTGGCCCTTCATTCATCAACAAATCTTTCGTACTGGCGAGCGTGCCGAAATTGTAAGGTCTGGATACCCCCTCGCCGCAAATTAGACCAGCAGATTCCTTTTTGAAACAAAACTTTACTTTCTGAGGTTTTATAGCCCCAACTGACCCAACCCGTTCGTGTAACGGAAAACCATGTTACAATGACAGAAACGCCATGGACTTCGTTTCGCTAATCCTATGGGAATTTCTTAAAATCCTTTTGCAATTGATAAGGAAGATACCAGTACAAGTCTCTAGGACTGTAAGTCAGTCAACTCACGATTTTATATTATGTTCAGATGAAAAGTGCTGTCTGTCTATAACAAAAGAGACTAACACTCTTTTTACGACACCCTGAATGAAAAATGTTGCAATAAATAAAGAATAAGTAAATAGGACTCAAGGGCTGATGGCTCTTATTTAGGTCAGCGAATTAGAATAATGGCAATGCAGCCAGTATCTTGGGCCAGCTTCCGTTTGGTTACATTGTAAGGGACAGAAAAACATGGCGCTGTGTGAAATGTCCTGATATATTTATCCAAACAAAATGTAAATATTTACAAAGGAAGCATTCGGATGACCGAAGGCCCGTTATAAACGGTAGTAAACTATACAGAACTATATTAAGTAACTCAACTGTTCCAGACCCGTAGCAGATAGAAGCGTGTCCAAGACACTGGCTGCATTGCCACGCTGAATGGTTATGCTAATTCGCTGGCCTAAAGAAGAGCCAGCCCTTGGGTCACGTTCACCTCAGTCAATAGCCCCGCAAGGTTTTTGCAAACCCGAATGGCCCACGGGCCCAAGGTCTCTACACCAAAATGCTCAAATAGGTAAACTATGTCGAGACCACTACATTTGCGCATTTTGTGTATATATTAATTTTTGATTTGGATTTGAACCACACGGAAAATTTTCCACTTAGACTCCCTCTATTCCTTTTATGGCACGGCGGTAGTTTGCTCATTCAGAAGAAATGAAAGTCCCCAGTCTGGCCTACTCTTTTGTGAAGAACGCGTTTGTTCGTCGGCCATTCCACTAATTGCGACCACCTTGCATTGTCCCGGTAAATTAGATTGAATCTTTAAATTCATCTCGTTAAATCTGAATAAACATCAGCTATTCACGGACGGGGTTCGTTTCAGGAAATAATCCTGCTAAATGTGAAAATTTTACATTATTTAAATCTTTATAGCGATAATACAATTAAAACAAATAAATAAATAAATATTACAGGACATTAATTTCACACAGTGCCATCTAGTCCCAAACTAAACAAAGTTTGTAATATGGGAACTAGATTAAGGATATAATATTTTTTTTTTGTAAATACATACTTATCATATTATACACACCCAAACACAGAACAAACATATATATTCATTATATATTCATCACACAAATGTTTGTCCTGGGTGGGAATCGAACCCACAACCTACAGTGCAGCAGGCAGAGCTACTACCAACTGAGCTGTGAGGCTTGTTAACTAGATTTATAATTCTGTATAGACAACAAGGCATTTATTTTTCTCACAAAGGATCATAGTGGCATAGTTGGCTGTGGGGTCGTGCTCCTACTATATTCTCCTACTGGTAGTAGCACGCAGACTTTATAGTCTTTATTGTCTTGCTACATAAAGACAATTTAGAATGTATAGTTAAATAGAAGTATTCATAAAGTCAATCTAATTGTATATAAATAATTGTTTAACTCTTATTTATATCTACTTAGTAATGAGTCGTTTTTTTATAGAGGATTTTTTTTTTATATAATTATTTATCAAAATAAACTTAAACAATAAACATAGTTGAAAACCAAGGAGGTTTGTCCTAAAACTAGCTTATTTACAGAAATAGCTGCCAACAGCAAAACAGAATTCGTTTAATGTTGAACAAAAGGTTCACATAGTGCAGGTGGATATCTACTTGCTACGTTACATCATTATGAAATGTAGGTACAAATAGAGATTCAATATTATTTCGATTGTTTATAAATTTTATAAGGGGAAGCACATGGATTTTATCTCACCTGGTGTTGGTTTATGGTTTATGATATATGATGGTCATTGTGATGATGTGATGATGATATATTGATATGATGATTATTATGGTTTATGATAAGGCCGAATGTGAAAGTGCTCTTCACATGGAATCCTCAATAGTCTTAGAAACTGGTACATGCTTAGGGAGTCAAGATAGATTTAAAAAACCTGTATTACAGGTCACCACTGCTCTTGCTCCACGGATAAGTGATAAGGAAAATAGCCGCTACAAGTATGAAAAGAAATACTATAGAAAGCTTTTTGACTGTAAATTTCATTTTCAAAAGGCCACTTGGCTTAATGGTGGCCTGCTAATTACGATGGATTCATAGATGAGGGCTTTTTTTTATTGTACGACAGAGAAGCACTTGGCCTTCATCTCACCTGGTAATAAGTTGAGATAAGGTCGAAGGTGGAGGCACACTTCACCCAGGATCCTCAGCAAACTGAGGAACTGGCTATCTTACCTCTAAATGCCGGAACATAACAATTTTAAGAATTGTTGTTATAGCGATAGAATTAGGTAAGAAGATGGTAGCTAGCCAGGCGGACTTAACCAAAGTCCTACCACCAACCAAACCAAGCACAATGTTGAACTCCCCCTGGGGATCGAACTCAGGACCTTTGGATCTGAAATGAAATCAGTAGGTTGAACCACAGAGGCGGTTAAACTACAAAGATTATAAGCCGTTTCGTAATGTATGTTTCGTACTTCTGTGTCTGATCTTTTAGTAAGTACAAGTGTAGGGATGCAGGTAATACATGTATTCCACCTCGTCTCGAATGTTTACAGTAGCAAGTCCCACGCATGGGGTAACACTACGTTCCGCATTTCTCAGACCTGTGAATTGAGAGACATACATTAATTAATATTACAGGACATTAACTTCACACAGCGCCATGTAGTCCCAAGCTTAGCAAAGCTTGTAATATGAGAACTAGATTACGGATAGATACATAAATCTACACATTTTTTGTAAAAACATGCTTAAGATACGATGTAACATTTATATGGAACAACCTTCTATATTCATCACAAAATTGTTTGTTCCGGATGGCCATGGAATGTTTTTCAGCTCGCCATCTTTAAATTGTCGGTATTTATCTTGTATATACATTTATATTAAGTCAGCCATTCCAATAAAAATTCTATACTCGACATCTAGACCTATATTATATGGAGATTCTTCTGCAATTATTGAAATCTTTACAATTGTAATAGTTAGTTCAAAGACAGATTCCCTGAAGGTCCGATTTCACCCGCCATTTTGGTTTCACACCGAGCCCCTTTTCTAATCAAAGAGTCCACTATTATTTGCGGCTAGATTTAGCACGTACCTAGGTACAATAATATACAAATCTCTGGAGAACTTCCAGTGAAAAATTATCGGGTAAACCCGTCTAATAGATCCAGGCTCTTGTTATTTACTATGGTCTAACAAAATACACAAACAATATTGGATTTGAATAACATTTATGGTCACTGCAGCATTTACAATCCAGACTCTTCACGTCTTGCCAACAGCAAGCGTATACCAAAATAATCCTAATGCAACTTTGTATGCTGCATGTCGATATAAAAGCCCTGGTTTTCTGGATACAAGAATAAATGCTACGTTTGAAGTGTTTGAAAAATTGCGTTTCTGTTCGTCTTTTCTGTAAAATAATATTTCTTACTAGGTTCTGGCGTTAAGGAACACCAGACATCCAAATTTCTCTATTACCGACCTAGTTTTGTTCTTACCTCTTGAAACACAACATTAATTTAATTTAGTCTCAAAAAATATTAGCCTAACACTTTCAACATACATTATAGTATTTGTTTGTCTAGTTTATATGTTTTTCAAGCAAGCTTTCATGGTTTTTCAAAAGCAAATTTATAATGCTGTAGAACCCTTTTGTCTAAATCCATAAGAGCATATTTGGAAATATGTTATATACTCGTAGTATATACTAGTTATTATAGAATCATATTTTTTGAATATAATTATATCGATGATATAGATACATTGAGTAATACAAACATTAGGTAAGATAGTATACCTATAGGTACAGTGGGCTAAACATACTTATCGCTAAAATTTATTTTTGTAAAATTAATACTAAGTTGTAGTGTAAGTATGGCGGGGTAAATTATTGATTCAGCAGTATGTACTTCGAATTTCTTGTCTTGAGTAAATTTGGAATATCGTCTCTTAGATCTAAACCGAAGCACGAACTATAGGTTAATATATATTATGGAATCCACAGTACAGGCTCAACTTAGTGTAAAGACCATAGGAAAAAAGCTGTAATAATGTCCGTTTAATAAACCAGTTTTTACTTTACTTTTACTTAATTCAGCGTGCCTAATACCATCCCATTATCTGCCACTGTATGTGAATTCAAGGTAATCCATTACGGACCAGTGAAAATGCAGTAGTTACTTTTCCTAGTGCGTAATTGCATGATCACTTCTATGAGCTATAGGTTTAGGGATTCAGCGCACCTAATAACTAGCTATTATCGACCACAAAGGATTACTCAGGTAGTTAGGCGAAACCGAATCGTTTGTAAAAGCTCATTTCAGGACAAAGTGTCTATTCAAGCGGAATCAATCGGAAAATTGCTCCTTGGAGGCAATTAATAATGAACTCGTAAAATTCTAAGCAGGCTTTTATGTAAGTCCTGGTATTTAGAAGTAACAAGCAGTATGGTTTTATTATCTTATTGAGTAAAATGAAAATTTAAGTAAGTATTAGGAAGGTACTTCAATCGATTACTCTTTACATTCCATATTTTCTTAAATTAAATTCGTTTATGTGTCATTTCTGTGCGCAAATATAATCTAATATAGGTATTCTGGTTTCAATGTGTACAGGGTAATGTGCAATTGCAAGGGCTTGGCAAAACCTACAGTTGTAGAAACTTCCTATAACGATCTTATGCAGCGACAAATAACTTTTTGAAACTCATCTGAGTGTTCACGAAAGAACGGTCTGTGGCCTTACCACAGGTTACTGCAGAAACGTATAGAATTGACTAAAGAGTAGAATACGTTGCTTGTGACTGTTTTTCCTAAAAATTACAACATGGGCTTTTTCAAGGCAAGAGTGAATAGATATCTTCTAGACGCGCGTGCTACATCGTAGCCCACATCAGGCGACAGTTTGTAGTCAAACGTAGGTCTGTCTTATTAAATATATATATCAGGGCTTGATTTAGGAAAACTATTGTATAGTTTTCCAAAGAGTACAGTGAAGGTGTACTTTCGCGCATGGAGTGAGCCGACAGTGATTCTATGCATATTAGTTTCTAGCAATCCCAAATGTATGAACAATTGGACAGCGCCCCTATAGCGGAGTAGGTGTACTGTTCTCGCTAGCGACTGTAATTGGCATAAACCCGTGGTAGGGCTACCGTATATCGAGACTAGGTTGTGACTCGCAACGCACGAATGAATATTTTTACGAGTTGGAAACGTGCGAGTATTGGATACGGAGTTCGGTGTCTCGGGGCTATTCGCCCACTTCACACCAATATTTGTGAAAATACTCCACCACCCCTAACTTTTAGGAGACTCTTGGAAATTCCTTTTTCGCAAATCTATTTAACTTTGTGAGCGGCTGAACCTGTTTGCTAATACTTTGCGTATTACCTCGCGTTTTGTATTTGAAAGCGTTTTTACGATGTGGGGTATCTAGTTAATCAATTTGTATAATGTGCTCATGGTTAAAAATCTTATTAAAATTTAATTTAAATGAAAGTTTTATTTTAGAAGCGATCCGAATATGGAGTGATAATATTAAATAAACCTATACCTTTGATTTATATTGTCATAATCTGGCGATTATTATTTTAACCAACCAGTATCAAAAATGTTATTGGGGAAAACGCCAAATCTTTTTTGAAAATTGACATAATCCCTACTGTTGGCGATAGCTTAGTGGGGATTATGACCAAAAACTGATCTTAATGATAAAGACACCAAACCACCCACTTTCTATAACCATGTCAACTGTAGCTTTGCATAACCACACTAGTTGGTTACCAGACTTGACAATTATATACCAATATAATGCGCAATACCTAGGTACAGTCGTCTGCACTATTATTATGCACTTCATAATTTTCAAAACAAAGAATTAATATGAAATTAAATCCTGATAGAGATCTAGAATGCCAAATTAATAACATATCCAAAGATAAGGATACAAAAATATTTAGTCACGAAGTGTGCAGGCGATTGATACATGGGCAATGTATCAATCGCCTGCACACTTTTAACTTTACAAAACATTTGTGTGTTTGTTCTGTGCTTGGGTGTTATATTGTAACTTAAATAGGTATTTGAAAAAACAAAATATTAGTATTATTTTTCTCCGTGATCTAGCTCCCATATTACAAGCTTTGCTTAGTTTGGAGCTAGATGGCGTTGTATAAAATGTCTTTTTAGGTACAAATATTTTTTTAACATCAGTCATATATTAAATTTCTGACATTGTGTTTGATAACTTTCAATTTACAACGCACTACCTGGGTCCGGATTCCATAAACCGCTTGGTTTATGGAATCCGGATTACAATGGTATTGTCATTTTAATATAAAAATACATAACAGGTGCCTGATACCTGCACCTATAGTGGCCATTCGTCGATGATACCATTGTCATAGTGAAGAGTTGTCGTAGTGAAGAGATTTGTTTAGTAGAATCGAGGCAGTAAACCGATAGTAGAAAGAGAATTTATCAACATTTAAAAGCAATGGGAACAGTTTTGAGCAAAACTAAGTGCACGAAGTTGTAGAGCGGATTTTCCGGAAGCGTCGACAGCCGCCGTCGTTTCAGGATCGCAACACGCTTTCATTCATCCCGCACTTACGTCCTCTCGGCATTCGCCGCTTTTACGCGGAAACTCTACACGAAGCATCGGCCTCCTACCAAACCTCCCTTCTCCCTCACACCAACGCACCAACACCGCGAGAGAGAAGAGAGAGAACAAAATCAATACTGTCTGGGACACGCCCACCGGCTCAACTCCGTAGCTGCGCTTCCTCGTTGGAAATTCAATAAAATAAAACTGGGTAAAAATCATTAAAATTGCGTGTCGACTGAGAAGCTATCTGCTAGTATGGGCCTTGGATCTGAAAGAGGCGAGACTAAGAGCAGTAATCGTCGTCGGTGCCTGAAGTTCGAGCCACATGGTTCGCACGTGGTGTATCACGTTACAATGTTTACCTGCCGACCGCCTGTCGGCCAGGTGATATTCCACGCTACCCCTACTATCTATAGATGCCCCCCTACCGGCTGACTCCCGAATGAATCGGTAGCTATAGATACACTACTGGACTCAGAAATAGTCTTCCTACGGTCTCGCTGAGTTAAGCAAATTGTTTGCAGCCTCGCACAGCAAACAGTCTTATAATGTAATCTTGTCCCCGCCATGATACCCATATTCAGAGTACGTCAGAGAAGCGCCCGCAGCCACGGTTTGCATTTTTATCAGGATCGTCGACAGGCAGCAACATTTTATTTTTCGTGCCATAAATATGGAGCTGAATACGCAATATAGAACATATTCATGCAAACTTATCTGAAACTATGCATAAGTAAGCGGCAACAAAAATAGGCTCACATTTCCGCAAAAATAAAAGTTAGTCCATGATTCTTTATTTCCTGCGTAACGTTTTCGTGCTCTTTGCAATTTTGCTTGCTTGGAAAGAATCGTGTTTTATTTCATAGACATTGCTCCCATCATTCTGAGGAAACCCTTCTTAGTGCTTCTTATACACTATTAAATGAAGCTACCTACACTGAAAATGTCAAGTCACTTTGACCTCTGGTTTGGGCTGTGCGTTGATTGTCAGGCAATCTCTATATATTTAGACACGCGATAAATACTTCTCGTAACAAAGTAATAAGCTCAAATAAAATTTCAGGATAACATTATTTTCAAAGTTATCCGAAGTACTAATGGCCGTTCAGGGCGAATGATTTATCTTAGAATCCAGGATTTGTCAAACACAGGTGGACCTGAAGGGGAGTAGACTAAGATTATCTACGTGTACTTTTACTCGAACATGCCTAACTCAGTTAGTAGAAGCTCTGCCTTCTACGCTGTAGGTTGTGGGTTCGATTCCCACCACGACAAACATTTGTGTAATATATTCTGTCTTAGAGTGTTGTATTGTATGATACGTAAGTATTTACAAAGAAAAGCAAATAAGTCTTCTATCCCACATTACAAGTTTTGTTTAGTTTAGGGCTGTGTGAAATTAATTTCCTTTCTTATAAAAAAATATGTGTACGTTTAGGTATACAAAATGCCGAAACTAAATATTGCGGTCACGTTTCTCATTTATGTTAGTAAATCATTTGTGTTCCTTAATTCCTAAGAGGAATTAAGAAACACAAATGATTCCTAAGAGGAATTAAGGCATATCCGAAGTCCGTAGTCATGAAAGCCATGTTCAGTGTATATTAGGTAGTTATAATGTGAGTAGGCATCTGCGATGTAGCGAGCTTTCCCAGATTGCAGTGGCTCTTCCGCGCATTGACGAAACAGTAAAACGCTTGGCGCCGGACTACGGCATGAGGGCCAGTCACTAGCCAGATGGACCTTTACCAACAGCGATTTCGTTTCCCAGGATAGACCACAAGATCACATATAGGTACTATTGAATTCTTAGGATAATCCTTCCTATTCTGCAGAATTAAAACCCATATATATCCTCAAATGCCGGTGATGTTTCACGAAGTTGCCAAGTGTGAAATGAATACAGAGATAGCAACTTTTTGTTCCTGACGTATCGGCTTACCAACTGACACTTGTAGATAACGTAATCGATAAAAACACTAATCGTGTCTTGAATCCTTCTAAGTGCGTATAAAGTAATAAATTATGCTTGAAAAATGGCAAGCTATTGAATTTTATAAGCAAGAAAAATCTGCTTGAATGTTATTTTTACAGCAAGTTACTAAAACTTAATGGTGGTGTGGTGGAGTGCGTCAGTAGGATTTTTTTACTTTGACAAAATAATTTTCGAGCTGATTAAAACCTATTTTATTAGCTGACCAAGTTTTTTTTACAAGCTTAAATTATATCCTAATGATAGATGAAAAGCTCGTAGCATTAGTGACGCGTTTTAAAACAAGAAGACTGTTTTATATTCAGTATCGACCTTGTGCCGTCCTTTTAAAACATTGAGTAATGAAATTACTCAATAGTATGAAAAACAAAGAGAAAATGCAATGCGAAGCATGAATTATAATGGAACTATCTGCATCACAGAAATAGTAACTAAGTAGTTGGGAATCGGGCTCGCTTATTCATTCTTTAAGTTCCGTACACAACTTTCTGCGAAGTTAATAATGAAAAGCGCATAATTGCTCAATAAATAGTTATATATTTTTGTGTTTTTGTATAAATTATAAGTCTGCCTTAAGTATTTTACAAACTGAAGGCGTCTGACTTAGAATGACAATATAATGCCAAAGTCAGGACTGACTTCTTACATAGGTACATGTAAAAATGTGTGAAAATGGGGGACAGCTAAAACTATGCCTATTCTTCCTCATATAAAAAACCGGCCAAGCGCAAGTCGGACTCGCGCACCGAGGGTTCCGTACAAAACTGTAGTAAAAGTTATGGTATTTTTATTGCTAAATTAAATCCATAACATTACAATGTGGAAAGCTGGAGGAGTCTAAATTTAAGACACAGGTCTCTTTATCGTTTCTAATTATTAAATATATATATATATGATGTAACAAAATTTTTAGGCTTTTGGATTTTTTCCTTTATATGTGCTATAAAACATTGCTTCAAGCAAAATTTCAAGATTCTAGATCGCCTGAAAGTGTCCTTTAGGTTTTGATTCCTTGCAAGTAGTTGCGAGATTCAGAATATTGCTGTTTCTTTTGATTACTTTGATGTATAAGTTTTATTTTGTTACAGCTTAAAAGGATTATTAAAATATATTTATTCTTTATGATGTAACTAAAAATTTATGCTTCTCGCAATTTTTCCTTTATCTGTGCTACAAGACGTTGCTTCGTACCAAATTTCAAGATTCTGAGTTCACGGGAAATACCCTGTAGGTTTTGATTGAAAATTTGCATAAACGGATGTATCTTTTGACTGCGTTGACATAGAAGTTTGATTTTTTCACAGCTATAAGGAACAGTAGATTTGAGTATTTGATATTCATTTCAGCTTGATACCTACGCGTTCCTGATAAAAAGGGTATTGACAGACAGACGGACTACAAAGTGATCCTATAGGTTCCGTCTTTTCCTTTTGAGGTACGGAACCCAAAAAAGTAGGGTAATAAACTAGTAGGACAATAACTGACATAGCTCTCAGAATTAGCATGCTGAACTGGCAGTGGGCAGACACATAGCTCGCAGAACCGCTGGTAAGAAAAGGTCCTGGCATGGCGACTATTATTCAACGTGAAAATGAGCATAGGAAGACACCCCACAGTATGGATCAACGATATTGTAGCAGTTGCAGGAAACCATGAATGGGGGCGGCTCAAGATCGCCATTTGTGACGATTTGGGGATTCATGTCTGATATGACGATGATGATGATAAGGACTAAATAATAAACAGGTGATTTTACGCTCGCATTTATGTCTTGATCGGACTGCGAACAACCTCAAAGTGTTTTTCTACCGCCGGGAATTTATAATAACCAGAATCTCCGGATTAAGACATCTTTAACTTTAGACTGTCAGCTAAAGATAGATAGGTTAAGAGCAGAAATATGGAGTTATTTCTGCAAAAAAACCTGCAATAACATAATACCAGTACGGAAATTGCGTCGTCTATCTGCCCCTGTGTAAAAGAGAACCTTATTTTAAAAGTATAATCTCAATATTTGTCTCAAGGGCCGTCTGTTCAATTTAAACATCGTTTCGTTTCTATAGTCGCTATAGTTGTAGATACATAGATATGCCAGCGGACGAGTCTGTACGCGGCCTCTCCACCGCTGCAAACTTGAGTGGCTAACTTTGTCGGCCACGCAGCGAAACTTTGTTTTTCATTTAATTTGCCCCAAACGAGTGCAACTTACAATATTTTCAACGCTCACAACTTTCGACTCGGTCCTTCGTTATAAATTTCCTGGTACCCGCGGACCCGATGTTGCCGGTACCTTTACCATCACTTATAAACCACCCCCGACTATAATGAATTTAGTGCCTCTAATGTCAAGGAACGCTGTGTCGACAGTTTCCAACTAACTTTCTCGCTGTTCCGTTGACTATTTCGTGTTGTCGTATTTTATATCTCTGTTTACCTACTTTATAAAACACGCTACTTAAAATCAGTACGTACCTAGATATCATTTTAAAAGTCTAACTCGTTTTATGTTAAGTGTGGCGACGATTTGTAGATGGAGTCGCGACATAGTAGTGTATTTTCAATAAACAAGCTTAGGGCTGTGAAGCGTGAGCGATAACATAAGTCCACAGTCGAGAAGCGCGCCTGCGTTTTCTCGTATCGTATGTAGGTATGTAGAACGGGTTCTAAGCCTTTCAGCAGAGCGGAGTCTCCAGCCTCCGATAAGGAGTGATCTGCGAAAGACGAGTTGCACCGTGCCCGTGCAGCAGACGCAATCGATAGTAGAGCGGGCGGCCGCGGGGGCGCCGCGCCACCCCACGGAGGGCCGGCCCGCCGCCGCCGGCTGAAACTTTCGCGATAAGTACGGAACTAGCGCGTGGCGTACGCAATGCAATATTGTTAGCCTGTTACGAGTCTGTAACAGCGGATATTAAGGCTACAGAGACTCCGCCGTACCGTTTTTACATTGTGCTCAGAGTTTGAAATGAATGCGAGCTGAGGTGCATTGTATTAATTTTTATTATCATACGCGCACGGGAATGCTTCCTGACAGGTGGTTTGGATTCAACTATTATGATATTAACTATATTGAACTGTGCTGTGAATAGAAAATTCTATAAAATATTTTAGCTTAGTCACAAAAAAATCGAATAAATAAACAATTAAACTAACTAAGCATATACAAGGGCAGTCGGGTTACCTAAGGACCGTTACTAACGGTCTATAGGTACTCAACTGTTCCAGACCAGAACCAGACGGAAGTGCGCCCAAGAAACTGGCTGCTTTGACACGCTGAATAGCTATGCCAATTCGCTGGCCTAAATAAGAGCAAGCCCACGTGGGCTTGCTCTTATTTAGGCCAGCTGGACACGTGTCCTGCAAGATTTTCTTAAACCTGGTGAACACCGGCTCCCCACGGACCCAAAGTCTCGACCACAAGAGTAACAGACCATTCAGCTCTAAGAACATTGACACAGGTAAAAGCTCGACGGTTAATGTTGCGCGGAATCCTGCCAGCAGACCTAGTGCATGAAAATCTGTGTACCTACACATATACCTATATCTCGTTGATCTACGGCCGCACCGCACCGGCACTGGTGAGACGCGCAACACCTTGCACCCAACCGAAGACATGTGGCAATACGGAAAGTTACAGGAGTCATAAGAGTACCGGTATTGAAAGATAAATGTGCTTGCAGCCAAAGATCTGCCTCCTATTTGGATACCGATTTATTTATTTATTTATTATATGTGAGTTAATATTAGAAAGTCAGTCTGAAAACATCATAAAATGATGAATTTTGTCGTCGACCACCCGGAAAGATTCGTCAATAATGGTGAACCATAGGTGGAGTGGAACTCTTTTCTACAACAGTAACAATATAAGCCAGTCTCAAACTTTTAAATCATAATTTATCTATATTAAGATATATCTATATCAATAGATTATCTTTTATATCTAAACATGTGACTGAAATGCATAGTCATCTTTTGAAAATTTTTGTTGAAAGCCAATTAGCCGAAATACTAAATTAATTTATATATAATAAATACTTAATTTATATTTGAATTATAAGGTTGAATAATAAGGTGAATGGCTAAAAATGGCCGGACCAAGAGTATCACCTTGCTCACAACTAAATACAGACAAAGTATTGTTTTTGTAAAAAAATGTAAGTAGCTGGTAATTAGAAAATACATATCTATAGGATAGAATACATAATAGAATAACCTATACCAATTCCAAAAGCTGTTAAGACTTTTAATTTTCACAGCGCCATTTAGCCTCATATTCAAGCTTGTAATAATGGAACTAGATTACGGATACAAAACTTTGATTCTGTTTTTTATATACAAACTTATTATATGATACAACACCCAAACACAGAACACAAACGTTATTCTGTCGCCATAACAACAACTCTAAAATTGTTGTGTTCCGACATTTAGAGGTAAGATGGCCAATTCCTCAGTTTGTTGAGGATTCCGGGTGAAATGCGCCTCCACCTTCAGCCTTATCTTAACTTGTAGCTAGGCGAGATGAAGTCCAAGCGCTTCCCCGTCGTACAATATAAATAAAAAACACGGGTTACTAACACTAACGTGGTTAGTAGATAAAATGTAAACGCAACTAAGTGGCATGCAACTTAGGAATTCCTTGCCCGATCGTTCCCTTATTCACGGCGCACATTATCACCTGCCGTAAAATAGCGCATATTACCCCAATAAAGCATTTTAATAGCAAAGAAAATTCGAGACGTTCTTGCACCGACGAGTTCGGCAAGAAAGTTGCGCGGTCGGTACAGCGAAGTTCCGGACATACCCTTACACAGACATTTTGTAGGATCACCATTTAGTCAGGTCTTAAGGACATTTTTGAAGTGATACTTCTTGGAATCGTGATTTGCAACTCAATGAAACGAAAATGCGATAGGATTTGGATTCTAGGTGAAGTGCGCTTCGGCCTTGTCATAACTTGAAACCACTTGAAACCAAGTGACATAAAGGCCCAGTGCTTACCTATCATACAATAAGATAAAATTAAAAAAAAACATTGCATCATATTGATGCAAGCAATACATAAAGCTTGACAATAGGACCCCGTGCGCCGCGCTGTCCATAGATATAAATGCAATTTTATTTACAACTGTCAATCAAACAATCAATTACATTTTATTCAGTAAGATGTTTTTTGCATTTTAAATCGTCAAATCTACCGCCTGTTCGAAATCGTATCACAACAAGAAAGACAAGACACTCGGGCTAGTTGTTTTTTTTGTAATAATGTTAACTGAACTGTTAAGAAAAAAAACTCAATATTTCAGTAGCTGAACTAGGGGATATACGGTGCCATCGCCGTCTCGTGCCTACATTTGTCTGGAGCTGACTAAAACTAATTAAGATTTCGATATTTTTACAGTATTGCTGCATTTTTTTCGTTTAGCAACAAGCCTCATAGCTCAGATGGTAGCTCTGCCTTCTGCACTGTAGGTTGTGGGTTCGATTCCCACCCAAGACAAACATTTGTGTGATAA
Organism: Venusia cambrica; assembly: GCA_951394065.1. Lineage (NCBI taxonomy): Eukaryota > Metazoa > Arthropoda > Insecta > Lepidoptera > Geometridae > Venusia > Venusia cambrica. The sequence continues at coordinate 3,019,337 of OX596056.1, forward strand.
ATATAGATGTTTGTTCTGTGTTTGAGTTTTTATTTATTTTATGATTATCAAGCGCTTAGCACTGCTATTTAGCGTGTCAATGCAGTCCGTTTCTTGGGCACGCTTCCATCTAGTACTGGTCTGGATCAGTTGGGTTACCTATAGACCCTTTGTAGCTTAATTTAAATATATTATGTATTTTTTTTATAGTTGTAACGTAATTTCGTGCGTTTTAATATATAAAGCTGACAGAAAAAACAACGAAAGATCACAATAAAAACGAATAGTCACAATGACTTTTTTCAATCATGGCACTTAGCCAGTTAGTTTGTTGTCAAATTTAGATCTTTTTCTGTAATTGCACACATTTTTGGTGACAACTGAAAGATGTTGAATATAATCGATCGGAAATATTCACGTGCCCAATGGAATATATCGATAAAACCGCAAAAAATATACGAATAGTTTTATATCTTGGAAATAACATGCTAATTAATTTTAAGGCTTTTATTCCAGAACACACGTACAGATACCGAGCGAGTCAGATAGCTTTTGCATAAACGCTGCGTTCATATGTGTTGCGTTCAGTGGAATATACCACAAATAGTAACAAAAAATAAGGTCTTTACATCCTCAGGCACGGTGAGATAAGGATACAAGCAAGGCGTTATCTTATCATATTGTCCTGTCTGAAAATGGTGCCCCTACACTTTGCCTCCAACACACAGATGTTATGACAAAGTTTATTTTATTTCTTTTCATCTTCGTTCGACATGTTTGGGCTGTTCGGTAACTGCAGTGGTGTCTTTTTATAAATGACACTTCTCAAAATGTACCGATTTACACTAGACCAGGCATTTTACGAGCCACAAGCTAGCTACATATACAGAACATATAAGTAGGTATTAAACACGGGTTTTACTCACGTATATGATAGTTTGTGTAATATAACAGGTCAATAATTCCACACAGTGACATCTAGCCCAAAACTAAGCAAAGCTTGTAATATGGAAACTTTGTAACGGTTCTAATACGTAGAAACTTTTTTTTTGTTTTTTTTATATTACTTGATTTATGATACAATACAACACCCAAACGCATAACAAACAACTATATTCATCACACAAATGTTTGTCCTGGGTAGGAATCAAACCCACAACTACAGCGCAGAAGACCAGAGCTACTACCAACTTGTGAGGCTTGATGTATATGTTGTATGTACCAACTTTATTTCGGTTCTCCCAGGGAACCATTATCAAGATGAGCGTGGGAACATATAAACCTATAAATATGAGACTGGTCTCAGTGCTGCGCCTGAGGCAGCTCCGAGGACGGATTTGTGATGCGGAGGGCTTCACGCAGGCGGTGCGTCAGCGCCAGAAACCCATCGGCCGGAACTGGTGCGTCAGCGCCGGAAACCAATCGGCCGGAACTGGTGCGTCAGCGCCAGAAACCCATCGGCCGGAACTGGTACGGCACAGCATTAAAATCTTGTAGTATTCGAGCGGAGGTAACTACAACTCAGCTCTATGTGTGTCGCTTTCGTTATAACGTGAAGACCGTAGAGTACCTACGAGAGAAAACTTGGTTCAAAGTGAGGGTCGTGAAGCTACCTTCTCACTAAAATGTGAGTTTACTCATTTATGGTGAGAGTTCCGACTAAACATCTGTTGACCTTCATGTCGATATCGGCTTTGGCCGTATGGAGTCAAGCTAGTTCGGTTCGCGGGACGCGTAGGTCTAATACGAAAAACGAAACATGAAGGATCCGTTGACGGGTGCAATCCCTCAACGGCTTTTTAATTCATAAATGACAGAAGTTCTTTCGGATCCGACGACGTGGTCCGCGCAACGAGATACCGAGATTGCGTCACACGTCGCCGACAAGTTTTTTTTTTATTATTATTGTGTATGCTACTTTTAGCCGTAGTTAATTAATTAATTAATTAACATACTTTATTTCACAACTGAAAAATGAAACTGTTTGACTAAAAAAAATATATACAATGGGCGACCTTATCGCTTAGAAGCAATTTCTTTCAGACAACCTTTGGATGAAGAGGCTTTTATGGCTAAAGTGGTGGTTGGTGGTGCACATATTAATAGTAGTGGTTCCGGCTAATGAATAGGACCCCTCAATTTCCTCCTGAGGATGTCGTAAAAGGCGACGTAGGGAATAAAATACACCAATGGGACGGGCATCAGCATCCGCCTTAGTACGTAATACTAATACTGCGATCACCAATCCGTCTGTCTAGCGTGGTGATTATTGCTAAATCCTCCAGTATTGAAGGAAGCTCATGTCCAACAGTGGACGGATACGGGCTGTTATGGTGATGTTGCTAGTTTTAAGGTACATATTGCTTTAGGCCGTAGAATAAGTTGAATAAGATTTGTTACCTACTTTTCTAATGTAGCCAGATTTTGACCCGTTACAGTTTTATTTATATGTATGGATAAGACACGTTTTTACCTTATTCACAATTTTTTTTTAAAAAAAAACCTCCAATAATTTACATACGAAGCAGTCGGATTACTAAGGACCGTTACAAACGGTCAATAGGTAACTCAACTGTTTCAGACCACTCACAGATAACATGTAATAATATATACGTTTAGCTATTTTTTAATATAATTTTAACATGGTTTTTTAGTTCATAATGGAATACGTACAATATATGTATAAGGATTTTTTATTATAGGCCTTTAAAAAAATTACATCGTTACTTTTTTACATCTAAGTCCTCTAGCTAGTCAATAGGTAACTCAACTGTTTCAGACCACTCACAGATAACATGTAATAATATATACGTTTTGCTATTTTTTAATATAAGTTTAACATGGTTTTTTAGTTCATAATGGAATACGTACAATATATGTGTAAGGATTATTTATTATAGGCCTTTAAAAAGATTACATCGTTACTTTTTTACATTTATCAAGCCTTATAGCTTAGTTGGTAGTTACTCTGCCTTCTACCACCCAGGACAAACATTTGTGTGATGAATATAGATGTTTGTTCTGTGTTTGGGTGTTGTATCATATAGTAAGAATGTATTTAAAAAAAGAATTTAAGTATTCTATCCGTAATCTTGTTCCCATATTACAAGCTATGCTTAGTTTGGGGCTAGATGGCGCTGTGTAAAATCTAATGTCCTATAATATTTATAAAAAAATAAAAATAAATTTAATAAGATTTATTTATTTAAGTCCTCTAGCTAGATGACTCACATAGCTTATACTAAGCGGATCATAATGGCGCTTCCGACAATACCTCATTTGTCAAATTATGATTAGCAGTTTTGTTATGAAGGAACAGGTGATTACATACATAGCGGTCAAAACCATAACCCTACTTTTGCTTCGCCGTAGTCGGGTAAAAAAAAGCTACCCTGAACTCTAATGAGTTCTAAATCAAGGTAAAGTCGGGGATATAATTACCATAAGGCAGTCAGGTTTGTATATCATGGACATACCTAAATACGTAAGCCCAAAAACAAAAACAGGCACTTAAAAACTTTTTCGATAGGTACTCCTTCGCAAAAAAACTTTTAAAAAAGCGGAAACGGAAGTAAACTATTTTGTAACATCAGCAGATGGGCGCAATTACAGGAGTACTCTGTAATGCCGCACTTAAAAACGTTTTAGTGTGTTATTAAAATTTGTTGCCGTTTCAAACTGAAGACAAAAATGCGAAATGAAGATTGCAGTAAACGTTTTTAAAGCAACTTTATGGCAGATAAACTATTGTAGTATTCAAAATAATGTAAACTCAAACTATCGTAACACTACTAATTCATTTTTAAAACCGAAGAAAAATTGGTAGATCATGAGGTGATTTGCGCGTTTAAATACAAACAAACATACCTACTTAATAACTGTTGCCGTAAAGTCCGGCTGACCTTATAATCTTTATCTTTACAAATCATAACTAGTTTTACGATTATTACGTGTTAAAAATAAGCTTTTTTTTCCTAGTATAAATGTTGAAATTTCTAGTAAATGGCCTTTTCCTTATAGTGTTCTGATAAAAGATATAGGTACTTAACTAGAGTATAATTTCAATAAGTCTTGATTAGCTTCATCTTCCAAGGATCGCCTTCCCGAAGCTGATTGGCTTCTTGTAATTAAAACTTCCCAAGAAAGTGAACAAACTACGTTCCCGGAAATAAGGTAGAGACTCACCGGAATCGCGTAAGGATCGTGATTTCTTGACAAGATGTTAATAAATGGGCGCTTACACCTCATAATTGGGAAAAAGTGTCGCGTAGTCTTCTCAGTTACAGATGGGAATAAATCTTTATGTAGACGGGATCGCTGGCTTCCACGGTGGCACAGAGTGTAGCCTGAGCGGTAACTCATCTGAGTTTTTTAAAACGGGGGTTTGTCAATTACGTCTGTGCTTTTTGCGATAAAGAGGTTTTAATCAAGAGGAGAAAAAGGTTCCATGTAAACGTACATAAAGTTCATAAAGTTCTACGTTAGACCATCATCATCATATTTTTTTCCTACATACGTCCACTGCTGAACATAGGCCTCCCTCAATCGCCGCCAAAGTTAGCGATCCTGAGCGTGTCGTCGGTTCATCGAGTGGGGATCTTCCAACACTCCTTATCGCATTTAATCGTTGTCGTCTTACAAGAACCTTTTGCTCCCTTTTAAAAGGATTTGAAAAAGTTCGATTCACTAGTAGGTACCTAAATATTTTTCTCTCAGAGCTACGGCGTAGCATCGTAGCACCGTGGCTCGTAGCACCGTAGCTCGTAGCCCGACACCGAGTGTCGCTGCGCCGCCGCCGCCTTGAATCGTGTATTTACCAATTAAATCTTTATATTATATGTATGTTAGTTTTAAGTAGGTAAATGTTGCTATGGGCCGAAGAATATGTTAAATAAGATCTAATACTTGTCTATTGTTGCCTGAATAAAAACACTACAAATTACAACCCGTACCTTGTAGATGTTTAATTATGTCGAACGCCTCGAGTTCTACCTCTACATCTACCATTATTATCCATACTGGTAAGGAATGGAACTCCTTGCCCTCGTCTGTTTTTCCGCACCAGTACAATTTTGGATTCTTTAAGTCCAAAGTGAACAGGTTCCTTTAAGACAAGCGTGCTCTTAGGCCACATCTTTACTTGTTTTTCAAGTGAGTTGGTAGTCAAAAGCTTGGCTATCATCAATAAAGAAAATAAAAATATATATTAATATTATTATAAAGGTATTAGAAGATAGCTGGGATGAAGCGCATTTCTTTCGTTAAAAAAAAATATGGAAATGTTACTGGGCAACAAAAAATCAACTCTGCTTACGATGATGATGTTTACAACTATTATTACCATCATCATAGGATGATAAGCAACGAGTATAATAGTCGAGTGTTTCGAGTCCGTTTCAATGTAACTTCGATACATCGAAATTCAGCGCCAAGTTCGCGCGCTTTTGTAAGTTGCGCCACTGTATCGCTGTATTGTATTACAATGTACCCACGGTGTCGGTTACTTATTCGGGGCACGCGCCTTCTGTCCCCGAATAAGGCTCCCGGCCCATTTATTGCACATCGTGTCGGCCCGCCGCTAAAGACGTTCATACCGCGCTAAATTAATGACTACGCGAATTTTAATTATGCGAGTTCCTGGGTAAATATAAATTCCGGGATATTAAACCTACATAAGATACGTGTTGCTATTAAATTGGTTTGTATTACCTGTACCTCGACCTTAAGGCCGTATTAACTTGTAACCTAAGATGTAAGGTGAGATGAAGGCCAATAACTAACCCGTCGTCGTAAAATAAAAAAAAAACCTGTTGTGTGTAATACATGCAATGCCCGTCAACTAAAGGCATAGGTGTTACACTTCCCCGGACGAGCCTTTTTTTTGGGACGACTTTTGACAACGAAACTTACACAGGCAAGAATGAGATCTACGATGGAGCGAAGCCTTTTCACAAGGGTCTCTGCTATACCAAACTATGCCAAACCAGAAGTAGTAAAAATATTTCGTTTCTTTAGTAGTGTAGGAGTGCATAAAGAAAAAAACTTCGCGAACATGAAATGACGTTCCGATTGATAGGCCTCTGTGCTACGAAAATCAAACGTCATCAGATCCAAAAGAATTCCTGACATTTCTGAATTGAAAACGTGCAATACATATGACAATGCTAATTCAAATCTACCTCTAAAGGCTTTCACTGCATAGTAGAATATTTGGCGATCATAGTAGATCAGCTGGCCCGAAAAACAACTTTATACATTTGTATCAAAAGCCAAAAGTGTGTCGGCATTCAATATCAATACCTATTTGAGAATCCCTACTCGTGATATTGTATAGCTAGTACCTAGCCTTTATATAAAAAGGGTTTGCGCAGGCCGATCATTCATAAGATAAATATACAGAAAAGTTTCCCACTTACCTTCATCAATCATAATTTATGGAAAAGGGTTCCCTTCTTTCCCATAAAATGTAATGCATCAAGGATTCAAGCTAATCCCGTTAACTGTGATAACTTCAAACAAAAACAAAGATTGTGGTTCTTGTGGTAAAACGGGCAACCAAGAGGTCGAGGGCCTCTGGCGTACTTCCAATGACTGCATTTACATAGAAATCAGCTTATTGCGTTTATTCACCGTTACTCAAGTATAATTTAATACTTACCTTATAATATATTTTACCAGTAGGTACTCGGACAAGATTCGCTTCCTCCAATACACACCAATAAAATGTATTTTTTCATATATTTTGAATTCGACATTCTGACTGAAACAACCATAATAATTGTGATTGTGTGTAAATTGCGTCATCTAGTAAGCTTACATATCTACATCGTACTCAGATCAATGGTTCAAAAAACTGCCAGACAGACAGGGTTATTCCCTGATAACCGGATACATTAGATCATTATATCTTCCTCGGTAAAACAAAAAAAAAAGGCTGACCTCCGCCATCTGGTGGACTATTACAGGTATGTAGTATACTTTAGCTTAACTCGGGACATGGGTAATGCTCCAAAATCGTATGTAAATAACGATAAAATGTAAATAAAATACCTGTAAATAACACGAAAATTTCATTTCTTTTATTTTCACTCACAAACAATATATATTGTGTTGTGAATATCTTATGCTTATTCTTGAAAAAAGCTTTTAGTAGGTACCTACAATCATTAGTAAAAAAACGTGTAAACATTCAAATAATATAAATAGGTAACAGTAAGTAACAATGCTAAGTCCAAGTGTAACAGAATTCATCAAAATAATTAAGATCAGTGATATAAAAATAGTTACGAATGTAAAAAAAAAAATCAATTATCATAAAATTTATCTGATCTATGTCAAATGTTATTCACAATAATTACAGAGGTTGATACCTGCCTAATCGCTACAAATTATTATGTTCATTATTTGTTCATATTCGTCAATAGGAAACCCAGGACCGAGCCTAGGAAATTAAGAAACAAAAAGCCAAAATTAAGAGCCAAAGATAATTAGGAGAAACGACACCGCCTAACAAGTTTAATGTAAATGAAGAAGAAGAAGAAGAATGTGACCCAGATGATATTTACCGGTTTTGTGTGTAATGTTATCCAAACACTGTGGTATTTGTCGCCTGTATCGATTTGACTCACTGAAACTGTAATTTCGAGTAACGACCCGCCGTTATGTAGGTACTTACTTTATAGCTTGAAAATGCAGTAAAATGTCGACAAACAGTGCTTCTACTAGGTATTCACTCAGCATATCTAGGTAACAGGCTTGTGTGCCGAGAATAAAGCTAGTATCTTATGTTTTTGTGTTGTATTTTTTCGATTTGTTACGCACCCACACGTAATCTTGCAAGTAAGTAAGTTAGTTTATCGCTGATCTCTTCCGTGTTTAAGAATAATAGTAATAGTAATAGTGAATGTGTATTTCAGACCATTAAATAAAAACTTAAATCATGTCCATATTATAAATAACCTCCCCTATGTTAGGTAGTTTATATAATTATAATAATAAATAAATAAATATAGCAGGACATGCATATCATATATTGCCATCTAGCCACAAAATAAGCGAAGCTTGTATTATGGGAACTAGATTACGGATAAGATACTTTAATTATTGTTATAATTATTTTTGCAGGTAGAGTTAAAGCGGGTAGCTAACGAAATATATTCATTCAGGACGAATAACTCACCTACCTGTTATTAGATTAGCACCAACACCTCGGCTAAGATATTTCTTAATTAGAGTAACTTTACAACGGTACAAATTAATCGTTGACATTAAATCCACATAATTGTATTAATTCTGGAAGAGTTTGTCGCAATTAGCACGGACGCGAAGGGTGCTCTTCATAAGAGCCATCTGGCGGGCCTCCAACGGCACTCTTTTGCACCAGGAAACTCCAACTGAGTTCAGGGACCGTATTCCAGAACAATCAGCAAATCGGATAGCGGACTGAACACTGGGATTTAGTACAGGAATAAAATAGTAATATCCTTTGAAATGTAAATAATTATATAAACAGTACAACACCCAAACACAGAACAAACATCAATCCATATTCAATTTTTACCGCCTCTGTGGTCTAGTGGTTCAAGCCACCGATTTCAGATCCAGAGGTCCGGGTTCGATCCCCATGGGGAGTACAATATATTGTGCTTGGTTTGGTTGGTGGTAGGACTTTGTTTAAGCCCGCCTGGCTAGCTACCATCATCTTACCTAATTCTGTCACCATAATAACAATTCTAAAATTGTTTTGTTCCGGCATTCAGAGGAAAGATAGCCAGTTCCTCAGTTTGTTGAGGCTTCCGGGTGAAGTGCGCCTCCACCTTCGGCCTTATGTCAACTTGTTACCAGGTGAGATGAAGGCCAAGTGCTTACCTACCCGTCGTACAATAAAAAAAAATCACATAACTGTTTTTCCCCGGGTGGGAATCGAACCCACAACCTGCAGCGCATAAGGGAGAGCAAATACTACTCACAACTACTGAGGTGTGAGGCCAGTTTAAGCTGCATGTTAATCACAGACTGAAAATCTGAATTAATATCACGATTTATATATAAAGTAAAAAAGATCGAAATCTAAAAAGTGTTCTAAAATTATATCAGTGTTCTTTTTGTTCAATAAAACGAAGAAAAACCAATATCGTATCTAATAACATACCTTTAATCGTACCTACCTATAATAACGTAGTAGTCAACAGCCTGCCCTTCATAAAACCTTATGAAGTTATATCGCATCAATTAGGTGCACCGGGCCTATCGCTTCACTATAAAACCTCTTTTGTTCGTCGTTATACTGAGGGGCCTCCCTACTTCCCGTACAAAGCTCCCGTTTTATTTGGTCCATGAAGGATGGTGGTTCATCCCACTTTAGTAGGAGAACACTTGACCGCAACAGATGGCTTCGCTCGCCTTCCATCAACCTAACTATCTATCTTATAACTTGTAGGCATGTTGTAGCTAATCGAAGGGCGTCATAATGGACTAAAGGGTAACATAAGAATGTAAAGGGACAAAACGGTCAGCCGGATAATTTTGGTTTGTGGGTATTCTAAAATCATGTAATATACTCAACTTACGTGTATATTTTTAAGGGTTTCAACACTTGGTTATTACATTTGTAAAACATGTTTTTTTAAACAACTTGGAGATGGAACAAGCGAGCACCCCACCTGTTGTTTGCATTTCAATAAGAACATGGCTTATGCGGCGCTGCATTGCGACTGTTGACTTGAGGCATAAAGGTGTTAAGCCTCACGTGCCCGTAATTTCACCGACAACCATACCCTTCAAACCGAAACAGTATTGCTATTTCGCTGGCGGTGGAAATAGGTATGGTGGTAGTACTTGCCCGGACGAGCATTTTCTCAAGGGGCAATGACTACTCTTAGTAGTAATGTGAAATGGTGATTCTTTCTTCGTGTGTCTTTTCTTCTTAAACGTATTTTACGAGCCGCCGCCCTGTGGCGGCGGCTCGTAAACTCTTCGCCTTAAAGAGCCATGTCAGACGTCTATACGTCTGGACTGGCTCTTTAAGGACCAGGTAAAACTGAAAACAAATACAAAATAATACAAATACAAAATTTATTTATTAAGTAACAAGAAACATGGTCATCAAAACAAAATAACATACGAAGTAATAATTATAAATTTGCTTACATAATAGGATTAATATTATATTATTTTGTGGTACACTAGCCCCCACACTAGGATTCCCTGTGTCGCGGGCGGCTAGGTACTTCCGGGAGTGTTGAAAAACAAAATAGGATTGTAAATAAGAATCAGTTTTGTTTAAAAGACGTAGTAACGAAGGTAACAATAAAATAATAAAACAACCTTCCACCCATCTCCTCACCCATTCCAGTTAGGTAGGTACGATACGTATTGTATACAGACATTGTAAAGTTGTGTCCCAATCTGATTTTGAACCCAGGACCTCCGGATTCGTATGAGAACATGGATATGGTGATAAAAGAAACAAATTATACCAATACTGCCCTGGCCATGATAGCAGTCAAAATTGACTGTCCGTACATCCACCATTGTTGTGATAGGCATGCCCCTAGCTAGCGGCATCGGCTAGTTCCTAGATTGTATGTATGGAAAATTTATGAGTGAAAACCTGAAATAAATTGATTTTATTTATTCTTTTCATCGGTATGAGTCAACCTGGATCGTAAGCGGTTATCGTCGCCTATGGAAGCTTGCTACACCACTCGTGCGCTGACGGATCTCTGGGGGGCATCTTATACTCACCACAGGAACACAGCGCTATATAGATATAATGTTATTTATTGATTTATTTTACTAAAATAGGACATCCAGCAGACAAAATAAAAATCAAATTCATATATATTATTTATTGCGATAAATGGGTCGGTACATTATGTAGGTCTATTTAGGTCACTATGTTCGTACGAGTCTTGAAACAGTTTGTTTTTCCATTTACAGGTCGCCACAGTATGTACAAATACCTATCATCTCAACTAAAATTAAAACTCTAAAACGAAATAAGTATACTCGTATATATTAGCGTTAGATTGTAAGCACCGTCCGTTTGTAATATGCCTCGGTATATTGTACTATACAAAAAACAAATGTAACACAAATATTTAAACGTTTTAAGAGATGTTAAAATATGGAACAATATTATGCTAGGGTTTATTAAACTTCGCTGCGATATTTTGTAAGGCGGTACTTCCCCAGATGGGCTGCTCAATTGAGTAGAAATCCTACTATGCCCTTACCTCACTTATAAAATAAGGATAACACACACATACATTGGAAATTATCGCTTTTCCATTTTGACCTCGTCGTATATTGAGCCCCAGAGGCCTTTCGATTCAGTGCCAAACGTTACCGATTAGCCATTCTGGGCGAAAATAATCTCAGCTGGAAACAGCTTTATGGAAAGCGATCACACTGAATCAATTATTCTTTGATCAGTATGTACTTATTAAACAACGTGATGATGAAAAACGTACGAGAGTTGCCTGCGACCATTTGTATACATTTCTCATTTTTTTAATGAAGCCAATACTTTTATATTAGCGCCTGGTAAACTCTTTAATTACTTTTGTATTTAAGCATGATGTATAGGTACTCATCAAGAGTAGTAGAGCCCATTTTGAAAGGGCTCGACCGAGGAAGTACTACCACCATACCTATTTCAGCCGCCAAACAGCATTGCTGTGTTCAGGTTTGAAGGGTATGGTCGCCGGTGAAATTACAGACACGTGAGGCTTAACACCTTTATGTCTCAAGTTGACGGGTGCAATGCAGTGCCGTGTAGACTATGTTCTTTGTAGATGTGACCTACGCAGACAGGCAATTTATAGGCAAGAGATGCACTTAACATCAGGTGGGCTACTTGTTTGTTCCGTCTCCTAGTTGATTCAAAAAAATAAATAATAATTACATATTTACCTGATGTGGATACCATTAACCATTTTGAAAATTATTAAGTGTTGACATATTATTGCAGACATGTGTAAAGCAGTGTATAAACATTACAGTAAGGTAAGTAGGTACCTTACTATGGATAGTAATCTTTACGTTTGCACTGCAAGCAGCTTCCGCGTAAGCCTGGGATACTGGTCTTAGTGTAGGTTGTCGGTGAAATGTGGACAGTAGACCTTTCAAGTAGGCTCGCTGCTTCGTATACGCCATCCTTGCATGAGATGAGATAGTTTCAAAGTCAAGAGCTGACCTAAATAATATTAAATATTACAGGATATTAATTTCACACAGCGTCATCTAGCCCCAAACTAAGCATAGCTTGTGATATGGGAACTAGATAACGGATGTAATACTTGTATGCTTTTCTTTTTAAAATACATACGTACTATATGATACAACGCCCAAACACAGAACAAACATCTATATTCATCACACAAAATGTCCTGTTTGTCCTGTGTGGAAACCGAACCCACAGCCTACAGCTCAGAAGGCAGAGTTAATTGCAAATGAGCTATGAGACTTGTTAAATAAACTGGTAGTTCCCCGAACGGAGACCTCGTGTTACCTGGACTCTGATAGGTGTTAAACCACGGAGAATATATCTCAAAGTTTTAAACAAACGATAAAAGTGTGCTTTCACCTTACTTACCCTACTTAAGCACACTTTTTATCAATCTCTCTTTATTCACCTGAGTGTTCGAGACTATGCAAATCCAGAATGAGAGCAAAGCACCATGGCACCGAAGGTACGTCATAGTTCGTGGTCAGAATGCAATAAGTGAAAAAGTAACGATATCTAATTTTTAAAAGTGTTCCCAAAAACGCTGCCTTAGAAGTTACTAAAGCACTGGTTGACTTTTACGAGATCGGTGGGCTGGAAGGGTAGATTTTTAAACCACGACTAAGTACTAGCACGACTAGATGTCGTAGTTCAAATGTACTTCACCAAAAAGGTAGCAGCTTCCTTCTGTGTATAAAGTCTGCCAAGCGTGGTGAATAATTAAAATATAATGCCATTAAAATAACGCCCACTGTCGTGGATAATCTCATTTACCTCTTTTGCAATCCTTCATGTCAATATCTACAGGTCAATACAGGGGTGGTTTTAGTAAAAAAAATAAAATTGTATGCTAATTAGAAGGACCTAGCAGATAGACCAAGCTTTACCACATTTGTATACCTAGGTTCATGAATTAATTAAGAATTATGAAGCGCCGCCATGTCACAAAAATCACCCGTTTTAAAAAGTAAAATAACTTTATTTTCTATGTGCAGTCGATATCTACTCATATAGATGACACCCCACAAGACATAGATATTCGTGTCTCACTTAACACCTCTATTTCTCAAAAACTACCCTTGATTTATAAAATCCTTTCACCAATAAATGAGTATAAGCTTAATTTCGAATCGATCGAATCAACCATTTAAAAGATAAAGGCAAAATATTGTATTTCTTTTCACCCCAATATCACAAAAACTACCCCAGTTATCAAAAATACCACGTGAAAATCTGTTTTTTTTTTATTAATGTTTTCTTAGTTTTAATTTCATTAAAATCGGATAACCCGTTCGAGAGTTATTCGTCACAAACATTGCCAGATACATATACATACATTATATTCATACAGTATTTTCCAACTTAACTCGGAGATCACAATCGCTTCTTCGTTCACTCGATTAATAATTCTTAATGAATAAACGCATTTTGACTTTTGACTTGACTCAATAATACCTACACAATAACTATAGTGTAGGTAGATGAATGTGTGTGTGTGTGTACCTACGTCTTTAATAGTATAGTCCCCCCTTCTGCAACAGGCAAATTTCTCATCAACACGTATAAATCTTTCTCCAATTACTAACAGGCAAATCAACTTAGTATTGATATGCCCTAGCAATACTCTCCGCATTTCAATTTTGCAATCTCGAGCTCAATACGAAAAATTGTATGAATACAAACGATATGAAAACGAGATATCTTCACACTTTGGTTCCGAGTTCTGAAGCAATGAGACGTGAGCCGGCATCCACGCAGTCGGCGGCTGCATTTCATAACGCATCGCCGCCGTTCAATATCCGAGAGGATTGTTTGTAGAACCATCCCCCCACCCCCACCCCTATGGAGGGCCATCACCCCCTCCCCTACCGATACCGCCTTTAATGGAGCACGGTGTCTAGTTTTAGCAATAGACTCCCAACAAAATTAAATTCCCAAGTATAGGGAATCTTGAAAGTAATTTCGAACTTCCGTTTTGCGTGAGAGTAAGTTCGATTATTCCGTCAAGTTTATTGTTTTAAAGTTTTGTTGTTCTAACTTTTATGGCTTGTCTGCTAAAAGTTTAAAATTTTATATACGTTTTTATTAGTTTGCACTAAAAACTTATATAAGGCTTATGGAACTGCGTTTCAAAATTTAAAATATACCTGACATAGCTAAGTGAAAGTCTAGGCCTTTAAGTGCTCTGTATCTAGGCTTAACTCGTTGGGTGCTGAATAACACAGCGTGTATTTTTCTTGGAACAACCCCGCTTCATCAGCATCTAACGTATAAAGATGGATGTGCCACGCACTCTAAGTATGTGAAATGTGATATATTGTAGCTTCACAATCACTAAACATTGTGTACTTTAAAGGGAAATATCTCCGTATCTCTGTGGTGGTCGTGGCTTAAGAATCGACCCCTCCAACTAAGCCTATCGTGGACCTTGGAGAAGCCGTCTAAGTGATATCATCAAAAGAAGGGCAGCAGCTTCCTTCTGTGTATTATATACACCTTTACTTCTACCACCAATCCGCAAGCTAAGCGTGGGGATTATGGCAAAACATCATATGGCAGCTTTGGAGGAGACTCTCTCCAGCAGTGGATACTAATGGGCTGTTGTGGTGATGTAGACCATAGCTCTTAATATCTGATTACTTACCACAACTATGAAACTTTAGCGTCACGAAGGAAGGGCAGATCTACGACTCAACACCTCTGTCTTAGTGTAGGTTCTGCAAGTACCAAAATTTATTAGTAAACATAAATTGAATTTAAATGAATCGAACTACTTTGAATGAATTATTTATTTTTTCAGTCAATTCAGGAACCAATAGAAGTAATCTATCTTACCATAAGTATATCTTATTTTAAGGATCATCAAAAACTTAACTAGCCCGAATTTCTCGACTTTCCTTGTGTGCTAGTCGCGATTCCGAACAGGCGGTAAATTTGACGATTCAAATGATCCTAGAAATGATCTTTAATAACCTTACTGTTAAACGATACTTGATTTTGATTTCATTGAATATCAACATCAACTCTGTCAACTACGGACTACGAATCCTCTAAATCCAAGTTTGTCCGGGAGAGATCACTTTAAAGATCAAAAATACCGCCCATTATACCGTTAGCTATAGCTTAATATTATAATATGTACAATATCATACATTACATTTTAAACACAGGTTTTACTCACGATAGTTAATGATGAAGGCACCAAGTTTGTTTCAGTTGTCCCAGGGAACCAACATGAGAGTTAGTGTTATTCCCGGATGAGATATTAATAAGTATAAAATAAATAAGTACATGCAATAGGTACAATAAAACATTATTTGTCCACAAAATAATGTTACGAGCCTCGGCCTCTAAAATACAAGTTTTCAACTTTCAAGTTTAGAGGTCATATAGTATCTTAAACATATATTTTTTTAGTTCTTTAAATACATAATCTACCTTTCAGATTTACCTATTACATCTTAGGGCTGTAGGTACAACTTTTTATTTATCAATAAACGTTATTCTTATTCTAATACATTTTTGATTCATTCATCAACAGTATTTAGGGTTATTGTGTATCTAATAGAGCCGAATAGGTACCTACCTATTCGGCTACCTATACGTGCATACCTATGCACGTGTATCTTATCACCGACAAAATCAAAGTACCTACTTACTAAAGTAGAAGATAAAAGGCTACGGGGTACGTAAACCACAGCCCATCAAAGCACTCCGTCTCGGATTAATTCGGCTCGGAGGACTTAGTCCTGAACAGTTAGTTCCATTTCAGTTCCACTTTCTAAGCCTAGACATCTAAGGTAGACTACCTACTGCTAATTTGTAGGCAGGATAGCTGGCGTAAATAAAAATGAAACACATCGAATTCTAAGTAAAATCGACTATTAATATGAGGCATGTCTTAAAAATGGCATAATGTCGTCGTGGGGCACAAAAAAATAAGAGTAGTAACGCCCGCTGTGAAAGGGCTCGTCCGGGGAAGTACTACCTTAATACCCATTTCAGCCACCAAACAGCATGTGATCCGGTTTGAAGTGTATGACGGTGAAATGTATACGCGAGGCTTAACTCATTTATGCCTCAAGTTGACGGGCGCAATGCAGTGCCTAGGCATTGTTAATAGGCAAGAGATGCTCTTTACATCAGATGGGTTTATTTATCAAAAAAAAATAAGATCATTTTGAAACGTCAAATCTACTGCTTGCCTGGAATCGGGACCACATAAGGAGAAAAGCAAGAACTTCGGGCTAGATATTTTTTGTATGATAACTGTGTAGCTCATAGTCATACCGTCATACCTACGCAACTAGGTTCGCGTTTTCAATCAAATAAGAAGTTTGTAATAGATTTACCGCAGTAAACGAATCCGGAAGTAATGCACCTTCGAGTCGGAAGCTGACACATCCGAACCAGAGTGCAACTGAAGGAAGCTGCTAGACTGTACTTGTATCTCGACAAACATAACTTCCAATATAAGTTTCATGCGATTTGGGAACTGTCGTGAGAAGTTGAAGGAGTTCTGAAGGTGTGTAATGTAGATGTACCACCTACCTAATTAAATATCTAATACCTAGTTCGCCCCGAACTGAGATCTCGTGATGTTAGGATGTAAGTTATTTAACCACGGAGATTATCTCACAAATTAAGGCTATTCAAACTCTGATAGAAGTGTGCTATTACTACCTACACCGTTCTCTAACCACAACTCTTCTCAACCTCTCTTTATTCACCCGAGTTTTCGAGGAAATCTCTCGTTGCTAACTCTCATTCTATGCAAAACCAGAATGAGAGCAAAGCACCATAGCACTGACCGTACATCATAGTGGGTGGGCAGAAAAAAAGGCAGCAGTTTCCTTCTGTGTAAACAAAACTTTAACTGTCAACACCAATCCGTCTGCCAGGCTTGGTAATTATGGCGAAATTTAACAGTTTTGGAGGAAGTCCTTTTATTACTGTGTTAGACAATAATAGGCTATTGAACCGTGATGTGCGCAGTCAAACCCCTATTACATGACATACCAAAAGTTAATACCACCCTTGGGTTGGCCCTATTGAGTGAAAAACAATAGAAGTTAGGTATTCTTGAAAAAACCGTGGAACCGACTTCACTACTAAAAACTTAAAAATAACTTTAAGTTTATATAATTTGAAGGCGGTGCCGTCGTCGTTGTTTTGCTTGACAATTCGGCACCAACTTCAAAAATAAATTAATTTTAGCTATTTTCGTTGTAAAAAATACGACACCACGAGTCGTGTAATATAAATATAAATAATACGGGATTCTGGGAAATATCAACGCAATGATGGGAACGAAGATAAATACATATGACCTAAACAAATGTTGAGAATCGGTTCCTACTATGGTGCAGTGTAGGGGTGCACTATGTCAGGATAATGGGAACGATTTTTCGTTCCCATTATCCTGTTTTCCTGTTTTCTATTTAAAATCCAGTAATGACGGAGTTCTGAGGTAAAATAATAAATACAAAAAACTAATTGAGAACCTTTAATTTATATTAGAAGCCAAATACCCTCACACCACTATCTTGCAAGACCCTGATGATCATCCAAACCTCCATCCATTGTAACCCTTTGCAATTGTAACTGCTTGAGAGAATTTATCCCCGTCATTGCGCTCTTTGGGGGAAGATTTTGTCCTGAAGTAAGTATAGGTACCTACTTTGACATGATGCGGTTATGTATGATGATACGACACACAATTACGTTTTAAAAACTAAAAAGAAAACCGACTTCAATTAAGAATGTGATATAATTTCGTTTGGATGGACCTGGATGACGTATTTTTTCCAATTGTTTGATGACAGATTGACGGACAGACAGACAGATGCGTGATACTATATAGAGTCCGTTTTTTCCTTATTTTGAACGACCCAAATCGCTTGAAGTGTTCCCCTGATTTTACCAGGATCCCATCATCAATCCTGACCTGATGACGATGGGATCACCTGGGAAGTATAGCGGCCCTAAAAATACCCAAATCACTTCAAGTGTGCATATAATATGGGAAGAGTTCCCTTGATATCTCGAGGATCCCATAATCAGATCCTGACCTGATATCAATGGGACCACCTGTGAAGTATACCTTCCCATTCAAACAAAATAATATTTTTTGAAATCGGTCTAGGCGTCTTCGAGTAATCGAGGAACATACATAAAAAGATTCCGATGAATTGAGAACCTCCTCCTTTTTTTGAAAGCCTTTGTGGTATAAGTGGTTCACCGACCTGTATCAGACCCAGAGGTTCCGGGTTTGGTAGTAGGATAGTGGTGGTAGGACTTTATTAATTTATTAATCCAGCTAATCTAATAAAAGTATATCGCCGTAGCAACAATGATTAACTGTCGTGTTATGGCATTTAGAGGTAATATCTAGCCAGTTTCTCAGTCTACTGAGGATTCCGGTCGAAGCGCGCGGCCTTCGGCCTTATTATAAATGAACACCATACATTTACACATTCATAGCTCAGTCGGTAGTAACTCTGCCTTCTGCGCTGTAGGCTGTGGGTTCGATTCCCACCCAGGACAAACATTTGTGTGATGAATATAGTTGTTTCTGTGTTTGGGTGTTGTATACCTACATATACCTATAGTACTAACGTAGATATGTATTAACAAAAAAAAAGTATTTAAGTATTCTATCCGTAATCTAGTTCAAATATTACAAGCTATGCTTAGTTTGGGCTTAGATGGCGCTGTGTGAAATTAATGTCCTGTTCTATTTATTTATTTGAATTCGAGATACATCAGATACATTCATTTGGTCATAAAATTAAATACAACATGACGGGCTCCTCGTATTATTGCTTAATTGTTCTGTTCGATTTTGGCAACAATACCTAATGGCAAATTCGAACAGAATAATTAAGCAATAATACGAATTCTATTTCATGTTTGGATCCGAACAGCTTACATTTTCAACGAACTGCTATTTCGTTTGTGGGAAGTCTTTAATGACCCGTAGAATCGTTTTTATGATGTTTACTTTGATCAGAGAACATATTAAACGTCTTTTATCGCACAATAACGCAGAATTCGACAGCATATTTAGGTAAGTATTAAAAGCTCACAGTACTCTATTTTATTAGAAGTCATTCATTGTTCTCGGGGGTTAGAATCAGAATCCCCATTTAAGCTAAAATCTTATTTTTTTAACAGACTCAAGTTGTTTTTTTTTTAGACTCTTACGAAATTATTTTAGCAATACGGGTCAAACCAAGCAACCACCTACATAGCTTTGGTGTATCGTGAACGTACGCCGACTCGGATCATATTACCAGGCATACCAGACAGTCAATAGTGATTCTAGCCTACCTTTCCCACAACCCCACACGGAGATGTGCCCCCCTGCGACACGATATAGGTGCCACCAGTGCGATATAGGTAAATACTAACATCCGAGGAACAACGTAAATATAATAAATAGAAACAGTCCAGAAAAATCCCAAACTAAAGTTTCTTATTTTGCTTCAAAACTCAAGTTTAGTAACTTTTGTCAGTCAAGAGTTGCGTCAGATCTTCCATCATCGGTCTTCAACACCTCTACCGTTTCTGGGAAGTGCGTAAATTTCAGAAGTAACGACAGCCGAGTCTTTTGTTTTGCCAAGTCTTGCAAACTTTTCAGCGGCTTAGAATGTCCTCGGCTTACAGTTGCGTTTTGACTGCCGGTATCTTCTTGCCTTGTGGTATGCGTGTCTATCTAATGTTAGTGATTAGTTAGAACTTGAACAATAAACGCTATAAAATACAAGCACCACACAATTTACAAAAAAAAACCAAACATTCAACATACAAAATAACAGTCAAATCTTCATGCCAACAAACATTGCGTAGAGCACGCTAGGCGGCGGCTGCGAGCCACGCACTTATTTAATTTGTTTTTTTTTATTTATTGCAACAAAAGGAAGGGCTTTATCGCTTTGCGACCACATCGCCCAATCGTGCCTAGCCTACTATCAAATCATAACAAACGCCTCGCACAGCTCGGTCCATTCCATAAGAATATTAGTGTTATTTGGCTCGGTCCCATATATGTCAGAAAACTTATATACACTCGGTCCGGCCGGCGGCATAAACCTTTAAAAAAACTGTAATATAAGATCGATGCGGTCCGGTCTTAAATACGCCAAAACAAAGAAGTTGGAGACCTAAGTTATGATTGTGATGTGACTGATGAGTGTGTGTCATGTCATGTCATATGATATCATAAGTACTTAATTTATAGGTTATATACAATTATTACGAGGCACTCCAAACCACGAAGAAACCAACGTATGAAAGCCACCAAGGCCAACGTAAAGCCGCTGAAAGGCCAGCAAAATATATGTGCAAAAGTCTTTCGAAGCAAAATCAAGCGACTCAGCGGTCCTCGCTACTTAAGTTGATGCCAGAGATCAAAGCCTAGGCTCGTCTCTTACCCGCACCTCCATGAAACGTTAGAGATGTAGAAGACTAGAGATGATAATGATGATGATGATGATGAATTTTATTATAGGTTATGTTTTTGTTTGTGTGACGTGATATTATTTTTAGAATTTTGTTTCACAAGTTTCTATGTTTTTAAGGATAGAATAGAAATAAATAAATGGATGAATTAACCCGTGAAAAGCGACCTCAATTTGGTAACAGATTTTTGGAGAATGTAGACCAAGTCTTCAAACACAATGCGTGGTACCGTATTTAGAACTTTTCTTAGATATCTTAAGAATTTCAAAGTCAGTGATGACGCTAAAATATTGGACTTAGAAAAAACCCGGTATCGAAAAAAACCTGCAGGAGGTTCTCGCTATCTGAAGGATAAAAATCAATTGTTTCGTTTCAATGCTTGGTACTGACTAACTCTTAATGGCAACTTGTTCCAAAAATTGGTAAGTACATGCTAACACGACATAATTTGTTGTTTACAGGGACAATGTTGAATGGGATGAAGAGCAGGAACGTGTTGCTAAAGAGAAGGTGCAACAGAATTCGCAAGTGTCATTTTCTGAGGACTATCTGATATCACTAGAAAATGATGCAGATAAACATTGGGATGCATTCTATGATATACACCAAAACAAGTAGGTACCTACTACATAAACAGGCTTGTTTAAACTGAATTGAAAGATTAGGGTTATGTTAAACTGATACCAGCAGTGGAATGATTTTTTAAAATAAATTGTGAACCCTTTCAGATTCTTCAAAGATCGCCACTGGCTGTTTACAGAGTTCCCTGAGCTGGCCCCCGATTACACTACAGCTCCAGAAAGAGTTTACCCAGAAGTTGATAATTTTGTGGTCACGGACACTGTGCCATCTGAGAAGAAGGAAATTGCACCATCAGATACAAAAAGAATAATTTTTGAAATAGGTTGTGGAGTTGGCAACACAATTTTCCCGATCCTACAATACAGCAGAGATCCAAATTTATCCATCTACGGATGTGATTTCTCATCAAAAGCTATTGATATCATGAAACAGAGTGAACTCTATGATAAAAATAGGTGCAATGTGTTTGTGTTGGACGCCACTCAGAATGAATGGGATGTACCATTTGATGAAAATTCTCTGGATATAATTGTATTGATATTTGTGCTATCAGCTATTGACCCTGCAAAGTTAGTACCTAACTGATATCTCTCTCCGTAACACATTGAATTCATTTTATTACTCCTTTTCTATTCTGCTTATTAGCCATCTATCAATGATAACAATAATCCAATCTGTATAAAAATAAATGAACGGTGGCTAGTTAGTCAGCAGATCCTGCTCTAAACTTATTCATGGGATGAGTTGACTAATAAATCATTTTGAAAATTATTCTTTGTCAACTGATCCCACTTCCAAAAAAAGATAAAAAGGAATGTGTTATTTGAAATATATGTACACACAAAAAATTACACACCGTTGTTTGGTTATACTGATAGGTATATAAAAAAATCACAGTTGCTTGATTAATGAACAGAATGATTAAGTACACAATGGAATGTAACACTATTTTATCAATTTCTAGAATGCCAGCAGTGGTTGCCAAAATCCACAAATATCTGAAACCTGGAGGCATGCTTGTATTCAGAGACTATGGCAAGTATGATCTCGCCCAGTTACGGTTCAAAAAAGGCCGGTGCATATCCGACAATTTCTACGCTCGTGGCGACAACACCAGGGTATATTTCTTTACTCAAGAAGAAATTTCAGAATTGTTCAAGAATGTAGGCTTTGTTGAAGAACAGAACTTGATTGACAGAAGGTTGCAGGTAAATCGGGGTAAAATGTTGACTATGTACAGGGTTTGGATTCAAGCTAAATATAGGAAACCGTTGTAAAAAGATACATATATGTTTTATTTACATTATCACCCAGTACAATACAACGGCGCGTGGCATGCTGTAATTTACCGTGGCTGTGGGCGCGGCTTTAGAATTGACTCCTCTAACTCAGCCCATGGAAGTCGTAAAAGCCGACTTAGAGATCTCACCAGAAGAAGAAGCTTCCTTTTGTGTATTATCTACACCTTTACTGCAATTACCAATCCGCCTGCCAAGCGTATTGATGATAAAACCCTCCAGCTTTGGACGAGGCTCTGTCCAGCAGTGGACACTGATGGGCTGTTGATGTGAAAATACAATGGTAGAAATAAGATCTACAACAAATATATTACTGATTAATAAACTAATTCTGTCGCCGTAATAACAATTCTTAAAAAATTATTCCGATTCCGGGTGAAGTGCGCCTCCACCTTCGGCCTTATCTCAACTTGTTACCAGGCGAGATGAAGGCCAAGCCCTTCCCCGTCGTACAATAAAAAAAATATAAATTATAGATAATTCTGATGTACTTAAATTGCCAATTAATGTGAAACCAAAAAAATACTTCAATAGTTTTCATTGAAAAATCTAGATCTAGAATCATGTAGATTTTTCAGAATACATCAGAATTATCTATAATTTATCATTTGTTGCAGATCTTATTTCTACTATGCCTGAAAAATTGCTTTTATAGAAAAGCAATTTTTCAGGCCAGAATCGAATCCTAGCATGGATAGGTATTGATTTGGCGCCATATCATCAAATCTAGAAAAATGTATGCCATTAGGATCTATCACACTACGTCTGTTTTTTATATTTCATAGATTTTTTTATTGAACAATGGGGAAGCTTCGAAGCATTGCACCTGGTTTCAAGTTATGATAAGTTGGAAACTCACTTCACCGAGCATCCTCGACCGACTGGAGGAACAGGCTATCTTACATCTTAATGCTGGAAAACAACAATTAAGACTTGTTATTATGGTGACATACTTAGGTAAGCTGGTAGTAGTGAGCCAGGTGGACTTAAACAAAGTCCTACCACCAACCAAACCAAGCACAATATTGTAATCCCCTGATACGAACCACTAGACCACAGAAGCGGTAAAATTTTTATAGATACAAGTATAGTCGACTGGCTACAAACCTGTACCTTTATGTTTAGTACAAACTACGTTTGTATGGAACTCGGGTCTTATGTGGATATACTTTTTTATTTATTGTACGACGGGGAAGCGCTTGGCCTTCATCTCACCTGGTTACAAGTTAAGTGAGGGCGAAGGTGGAGACGTACTTCGCCCGGAATCCTCAACATACTGTGGAACTGGCTATCTTACCTCTGAATGCCAGAACACAACGATTTTAGAATTGTGTTAATGGTAACTAGCCAGGCGAACTCAAACAAAGTCCTACCACCAAGAACATTATTGTACTCACCTGGGGATCGAGCCCGGGACCTCTGGATCTGAAATCGGTGGGTTGCAACCGCCGCTGTGGTACAGCCACAGAGGCGGCTAAATACCCATCCAATGTCTCTTTAATTACATTAATTAAAGTGACATTGGATTTAATAATTAAAATTGAATAGTTTTTTATAGCTATGCATAAAAACATTGCATGTTTCGATGATGCATCTTATTTTACTGGATCACGATGGTTATCTGTGTCTATGAATGCATTGTATTTATTCTCATTATCTATTTACAGAAATTAGGTAGGTACTAAAATATGCTTTCGGATTAAAATTTAACCGCCTCTGTAGTCTAGTGGTTCAACCCACCGATTTCAGATCTAGAGGTCCCGGGTTCGATCCCTATGGGGAGTACAATATATTGTGCTTGGTTTGGTTGGTGGTAGGACTTTGTTTAAGTCCGCCTAATTCTGTCGGCATAATAACAATTCTAAAATTGTTGTGTTCCGGCATTCAGAGGTAAGATAGCCAGTTCCTCAGTTTGTTGAGGATTCCGGGTGAAGTGCGCCTCCACCTTCGGCCTTATCTTATCTTAACTTGTTAGGTGAGTTGAATGCCAAGCGCTTCCCCGTCGTACAATAAAAAAAAAGTAGGTGTAACTGTAATAGATAGTACCTATGTATATTTATAATTACTTAGGTAGGTATTGGTAGGTACCTACGTCATTTGAAGCCGTGTTAAATAGCGATCTGAGCCACCTACATCCATCGCCTCCTCACTGACTGCTATTTTGTCATTGAATCTTTTTACAGATCTAAAAACTTCACTGTGATAAGCAGTGGAAGTAAGTATTTACAGGAACTATGATTCGTTTCCACGATATGAAAAACCAGGTGAGTTGACATTATTTACCATACCTAATTAATAAGGTATTACAAATACCTACAGTCCAGTCACGGTATATTCGCTGTTTACGCGCAGAAGCAACATTTCAAGGTTAAGAACCTACCTGTATTATTGTAGCAAGAATGATTATAGAACTAAGTACCTACTTAAATATCTTAATATTCATATAATCATAAAATTGTGAATGACGGAATGAGACAGGATATCAAAGTTGAGTATTTTTGAAGTTGGTACATTTGGCGATCCACGGTAGAAGCGGCAGCGCATGGTACCCAGATAAAAAGTACCTAGCCTAATTTGTTCCCCATGGCGTACCTACACTATATCCGTGTCAAATTTCTTAATCATCCGATCCGTTCAGCCGTTTAGTCTTAAGACCGCCTTTTTGGTCTAGTGGTTTTGGGTTCGATCCCAGGGGGTACAATATTGTGCTTGGTTTGGTTGGTGGTAGGATTTTGTATAATAAAACATTAGTAGGTAAATCAAAAGAACGTATAGGTACCTACTTACAATGTAGATACCCCTCTTGATCCTGTCAACAATCCCGTTGGCCAGACTAGTCCGACTATCAATCTGACCACTGGGAAAAACCCAGTAATATCCATCATTATTGCCATACCACACCTTTCGCAACGCGTAGGTATGTGTAAGGTTACCGCGAGATCGAAAATAGGGTAGTTCCTAATAGTAGGTACTCGAGTGTTACAATGTTAGACAGCATTCTTCCTCCACATCTTTGGCATTATGTTATGTACATAAGCCTTATCATGTACCTACATCTTTTCTGACTATCTCTTGAACTACGTATTGCATTGATCGCAACCTCTCCGGGAGCTGTCTTGTGACCGGCGACGGTCACGTGGAGTTGATGGATAGATACGCCTCTTGATTAGGTAGCGAGGCCTGTTTTTGTTATAGGTACCTACTTAGGGTGAGCCCTGGATCTCGAGGTTAGCCTGGGCAATTCTTTCACCAGTATAATGCTATAGTATCACTGAGTAATATCGGCTATATGTGGAACCCTTGCCAAACTCTTTATTAAATTCTCAATTATCCCAAGGTGAAGGAAAATTATTAGTAGATTAATAAAATATTACAGGACTTTATGTAATTACTTTTTAAAGAAACAGAAGATTACTTTTTTAATTATTCTGATCAAACATCAAAAATAAGTTCTGAAAAACGTCCACTTGCAGGTTTTGAGCGAGTATAATTATCATGTTAGGGATGCGCGTCGGTGATTTTCGGGTTGGAGTTAGGTTTTTTTTATTATTATTATAGTACGAACGGAATGGCGTTGGCCTTCATCTCACCTAGTTACAAGTTGATATAATGGCGTTGGCCTTCATCTCACCTAGTTACAAGTTGATATAAGGCCGAAGGTGGAGGCGCACTTCACCCGGAAACGGAACACAACAATTTTGTTTTAAGAAATGGTACTCGGGTGGATGTTGTTAGGCGACTACTAGTATATGTACTAGGATTCTGATACATATACCATTTTATTATTTATAAGATAAATGTATCAGACTCGTACAAATGAATATAATCCAGATTGTTATCTGGATTATATTCAGCTGTACGACACACGAGCTAACATTTACCTCAAGTCACACTCGCACATCTAATGGTATAATGTATTGTATGACCAAGTCCGTTTTGAAAAAAAGTTCTAGCTGAAGCTGTTTTTAAATCTCAAAAACGGCACACGACACGAAAACTGAAACGGAAATTCGACACTTTTCCGCCAGAAGTAGGTACGCACACAATAAAAACCACAAATAATCAATGAAAGCTACCGCTAGTCACTACTCGCCGCGTCACAGAATACTAAATAATCTAGTCTTTAGGTCTCGACCGAAGTGTAGCAGTGAGTAATTTTTGGCATACTGTGGTTTTAATTGTGTTTGTAAATATGCAAGTACCTACTTACGTACTTACTTAAAAAATTAGAAGTTTTTTTTTTAAACTTAAGTTGCCTTGAGGCGAGCGAGCCGAGTCCGAGGCAGAATAATTAAACCTTATTTGGGTAACTGCTGGGCAGCAAGGTAGCATAATTTAATATGAATTCATAAGTATGTATTTTTTTTTATTTTCGCTCCAATTACAATTACGTCGGTAGTTACAATAAAAAAACTGATACCTACCAACAAAAACTAGAAATTGCTGTTTTGCATTGTGTTAAATGATTAGCTTAAAAAAAGATAAGTACAGAATATTAAAATTTACTTACAATTTTTTATTGTTTAACAGTCGCCTATAAATAAAATTACAAACTATATTTTTTTAGCCTTGCAATTTGAGACTTAATTGTGTGCTTAAATCGTGATAATAGCCTAATATGTGATAATTTCACCTAGTGCATTATTGTGTGCGATATGTTTTTCTGTACATAGGTATAAAACATATATCTCTTACTCATAGCAAATTATTATGTATAATGTGAAAACATGTTAAACTCAACACTTGAAAACGTTCGTATACTTAAACATTAGGTACCTAGTACGAGATCGCAATGAACGATGATAGTGTCAATACAATGTATGATAATAATATGTTTGAGACTAATCATATCGAATTCAACCAACATTGCGGTTATAACAAGATGACAATATAAATAGATACAAGTTGGTTTAATGGAGGCAGTTGGGTAAATAAACGAACATAGACAAGCATGGAGTTTAACATAACTGTCCTTTGTGCAAAATTATAATAATTTTGCCTAATTAATAAATTCATATATAATTCCATATAACAAAGTGTAGAGAGCTTGGAGGTGTGATTGCAACAAATTTACATAAGTAGGATATGTACCTGATTGAAATATTATTGCTTTGTTTAATTGACAAAATAATAATTAAGTATTTACTTAGTCAAATAATAGTTAAATTTAAAGTTAGCATGGCACAGCTCATTTTGTGATGTTAAATTAAATTTTAATTGCAAATATTTGTCAAATTATGAGAAGATACAGATTTATGTACCTAATTCCATCAAGGTGGCTCATGATAAGTACAAATTTATACAATTTTACATAGGTATTGTAGGTAGGCTTGCTTACCTACTTACAATATTGTTTGCTTTTATATAAGTACCTAATTTAAATTATTTCAACCTTGCTTGGATACAAAGTCTAGCTTTTTCCTGTATTCATTTGTTTACATAATTTACTCATGTCACTAACTAAAGCATACTCACTAAAATAGTTTTCACAATAACATTATAGAAAAATATATTTACAATTATGTTTAAAATAAATAAAATTGTAAAATAAATGCACCAATTTCAAAGTGCTTGTAATTAGTTAATAATTATGATAAGTTTTATAATAAAAAGATATAATTAAGTTAAATGTACCACCAATATGTAGTTATGTATAATCAAGTCATATAATATAATAAAATTTCTTAGCACATTGTACACTATTATTACGTACTTAGTATCACATGCAGAAGATTCAAAATTTTTTTTTTTTTAAAACACATTGTAAAATAAATTTGTTCCTGAGGCACTGAAATATAAGTTGGTATGTATATTTACTTGAGGACAGAAAGATTAACTATGTCAGGGTGAAATTTTCAGATAAGGCGAGGAGATGTAATGAGCACAGTAATTCACTACCCATTACATTTTTTGTACTGTACACATATTTTCACACAAATGTTTATCTACAAAGTAATTATTCATTTCCAAGGTCTCAACAATAACATCCTACTACTATATTTACTCTAGTGATCTAGGGCTTTGTACGGGCACATATAGTACATTATGTACAGTTCGAAACATACAATTTTGCTAATTACTACCATTGCTACATACTTTACCTACTAATCTTACAATTTGTGTTAGTATACTAGGTATTTTTATTTGAAACAACATAGTTGTTACAAGTCGTACTACATTAGTACCTACTCTGTATTCTAATTGTGTGCCAAATTACATGATTCACTATAGAAATATGTTAACCCACATTCAATAAATTCTCATATAATATGCACTATAATTTCACACTCACTCAATAAATTTTAAAATGTCCCAACAATATTCTTCTCTTAAAATTAGCACCTTAATAATTTTTAGTCCAATGTCACATAGACATGACCTACCAACATAGGTATTGTTTTATCACATTTAAATTGCATATACAGACACAAACTGATCTGATTGTACAACACAAACTTCTAATAAACTAAAAATGCTTATGTGAATGCACTTTTTTTAAGGAACCACGGGATCTCCCATGAACCGGACACTATCCACCTGTCCCATTAAAGTACTGAGCATGTTTAGTGTAAGGAGCTGCAATATGGTAAGGTGGGGGCTGACCTCGTCCATACACTGGCTCAGCCAACCCATTGGGGCTGGTCCGTTGACTTATCACACTGGGCGCGTTTGAAGAAGCCGGAATTGCTTCATATAAGTCAAACATATTTTGACTAGTCGGTGAATGCACATGCATGTGCCCATAACTACCATCATCTGAAATCAGTGGGGTATTTGTCATTCTATAAGGATTTGTGGTATCGGTATGGCCTGTCGGAGAATACAAGTCTGGAGAGTTTGATGCTGCCACATATGTAGGACTAGATGCAGATGCTGTCATGCCATACATGTTAGAATTAGGTGTTGTTGATTGATGAATGTTGTGAGGAGGTGGTTGGTAGTCATGGCAATCTCCACTTCTTGCTGGATACATGTTATTGTAATTACTTAGATTTGGCATTGTGCTAGAACTAACCACTTGACTCACTGTGTGCAGTCTTGGACTTGGCAAGTCTCGACTAATGTGTGAATGATAACCATATGGATCATAATTTCTCTGGCCATATATTTTCTCTTTAGCACGAGCATATGTTTCACTGCCATACCCACTTTCGTGATAACTGCTATCAGATACTGAGTGGCAGATGTGGTCTTTTCTAGGGTACATTGGTTCAAAAGAAGGAATTTTGTCTGATGCTGGTCTTATATTGTAAGAATTTTCCTTGAAATGTGGTGCCAATATGGTCTCATTGTTGATATGCCTATCTTGTGAACTCAAACTGAGTCTTTGTAAATGGTTCTGGGTATCTTCCAAGGGGCCCCTGTAGCTGTTTTCAACAGGAATCTGGTATGTTTGACATTCCAAACGAGTAGGGTAATTATTTTGGGGCATTTGTTGAATTGGGGTATGTATTCTATCAACTTCTTGTCTAGAAGAATATACTTTATCCTTCATGCTAATCTGTCTTTGAGGTGGATTGAATTCATCAATTTGTTCATTTTTTAAATCTTCTGTACTACCATTTGTATCAGAGTAAAGGCCATGCTCGACACTTCTGTATGTTTTGTTTGGCTCATATGTAAGATCTAAAGGTTTATCATAAGTGTTCTCTGTTGGCAGATTATCGTAAACTGACACTTTCATAGGATCTGAATTAGCTTCGTCGGATATTTCCTTTGTAGAGCTTTCTAACTCCATTTTGTTGTCAGATGCAAATCTTTGTTGAAAAGTAGGGGTTATTTTGGCAGCTTTAATGAGAACAGCATTTTGCATGGCTGCAACATCTTGTGCTCCATCCTTGTGAATATTTCTAGCATGTTTTGCCAATGCTCTCAATTCTTTGGGGTAAGGTGTTGGAGCTCGTTTTAACTGGCTTGATTTCTCTCCAACTTTAGGCACGGCTTTCATGTCAACAAAGCTTATATGGCGTGACACTGTATTGTTATCCAAATTTTCAGATTTATCATTCTCAGTTTTTGTCTCAACAGGGTTCAAAGGCACTTGGGGGAAGAGGTAACAAGTAAGAACTTGTTCATATGTGTGAGGGTCTACTTCAGAATGCATAGGCACCAAGGGTTTGCTCTGATTTTCTGAGAGCCAGAGAGCCACAAGCTTATCACAATTTAACAAAGACTGGGGCAGACAGCTAAACGAGTTTCTCACTAAATTCAATACTTTGAGGGAGCTTAAATGGCCAACTTCTGGAGGCATTCTCATCAATTTGTTGGCTCGCAGAGACAGTACTGACAATTTGGTACAGCTTCCAATTTCAGGTGGTATGAATCTTAGCATATTTTCATCCACATTCAGGTATTGTAGTTTTCTCAGGAGACCAATTGAGGCAGGTAGTTTATCCAAATAATTGTTCATAAGCATGAATTCCTCAAGACTTGCCAGTTGACCTATGCTTTCAGGTAGAGAATATAATTTATTGTTATCTAATTTAAGTGTTGTTAAATTTCTTAGCTGTCCAATAGTGTCAGGTAGTTGAGTTAGGTTATTTAGAGACAGGCTTATATCCACTAGCTTAGAACAGTATCCAATTTCAGGAGCAATTTCTTCAATCATGTTATTGCTTGCTTCAAGATGTATGAGACATTCTAAAGGTTTAATCATATTCGAAATGCTAGTCAGGTTGTTGCTGTCTATCCACAGTTCCTTTAGTTTTGTAAATCTTCCAATAACTTCAGGAAATTGTTGAAAGTCATTTTGGCCTATATCCAACCTCAGTAACTCAGTCGACCTTGAGAGTGATTTGGGTAAAATCATCAAATAGTTGTCTCTCAGTTCTAGGATACGAAGATTCGCAAGTCGACCAAAATTCCCAGGCAAATATTCGAGATATGTGTCATTGAGATACAATTCTTGCAGTGCACTAAGGTTTGTTATGGCATCTGGTAATTTTTCTAGAGGGTTTACACTTAGATCTAGAAACATTAAATACTTGAGTGCCTTCATGGTCTCTGGTATAGATGTGAACGAGTTCCTGCTGATGTTTAGATGTTGGAGATTCGAGAGTGATGATATAGCGGCTGGCATCGCGGCCACTTCGTTGTCACACAGATCCAGGTACTTTAGTCCATGGCACATGAACAGTTGTCGCGGAAGCTCTGAGATGCGATTACTTTGACAGTGAAGCATTTCAAGCGTCCTTTCGTAAACAAACACATCGTTCGGTACGTCTACCAAAGACTGGTGCGCGTAATGCAGTTCCACCACATCCTCTACTCCGGGCCTCACGCAGCATAAGAAGTCGAAAGGCATCTCAATAGATCACTGTAGCCAGCAACACAATAATATTCACTAGTTCTGTAACAAGCCATCACTTGCGCTCATCACAAGGATTAGTTTTCGTTTAAATTCCGGTAAACTAATAAAGCATGGCGAAGAAAGATTCATGTTTACGCACTAACAATAATGAAAATGCAAATAATCTAAAATAACTCTTGAGATGAATCACTCACTCAACTCAAACGAAATGATAAAATATTTTTTCCCCACCCACCCAACGAAACAAACGAATCCCATCGAAAACTCATTTATTTTTTTGGACCTATACTTATTGTCTGTTGTTTTTGTTGGACTCAGATGTGATGTGACAGTTGCCTATCTGCCACTGCCATAGATAACAGTGACAATGTCAACTTATACTAAAAATCAGTTTGGTTTAACAATCATACCCACAAACAATCATGCCAAGATGTTTGACGAATGATTATCAATCGTTTCGCTTTTCACCCAACGACGAGACGTTAGGTTAGAATGTAAACGTACGTGCTAACGAGCGGCGCGGCGGCCGGTGTTTAGTTTTAATTCGCTAGCCGCTCTGTGCTCGGTTTTATTATATCACCGAATTATTGTAAGTCGAGTGCCGCCGCCGCCGCCGCTGCCGCCGTCACCGTCACCGTTGATTGACACCATCGCCTATCTCACTGTGACAATGCTCCTATGATATTTGTACCTAATCTAAAATTATTGTCTTTATATAACTGGATATGTCGAAAAGAAATCGCTTAACATTGTTTTTGTCAACCCATGGATAAAGTTGTGGGTCATATATTTATTTACCTACTTAGTTCTATACTAGTTTACAATACACAATGTATGACTGTTTTTTTGTCCCAAATAAATAAAATAAAAGAAAATAACGTTACGGTAACATACGGTTTGACCGCTTCCTATTAGTCTGTGGACTGATCATGGTCAGGTCGTACGATCCAAATCTCTATAGAGTATTAATCTGTGAACCCAACACAGGAACAAAAAATAAAGTGGAAATAATTATAATTTTACACCTATAAGATTTGAATTTCGCTGTCTTTTCACTCACTTGTCACTGTCACTACACGACCACGCCTACCCACATCGCACCACGGGCGGCGCGTCGAGCGTCGTGGGCTCGCCGCAGTCGACGTCATGTCATAGTGATGTTTCTTCAGCTTGACCGCGTCGATTGCGGCTACTAACGGAATGCCAAAATGGGCGACCGCGGCGAAATTGATGACTAACGGAACGTACCCATATACATACTTAAATTTTACATTTTATGTTACGAATGTTACGTTGTTTCTATGTTATACGGACGCAGCGCGTTTCCGCTGTCTGTTTTGATTTTCCCTTCTTCTTCTTCTTGGTTTACGACGACCACGAACCGTTCTGTTTGGAGCTTAGAATACTATTACTGACAAGGTTTGGAGTCGATGTGCGGGTTTGACTGCGGCGATTGACGGTGAGATCGCTAGTGGAACGGGTAATTAAGGCGTCGCGTTGCGGTCGCGGGTTTTGTAGTCGAGTAACGGAACACAAACTCTCATGTCTGTCGTGTAATTTAAAAACGGAACGATACTTTACTTCGAAACATGGCAATCAAGGAGGTATTTTATTAATTTAAATTTGGAACTGGCTTGCAAATAGAAAAGAGGTTTATTGAAAAAAATAAACAAATTAACACTTAAGCCCGGGAAAAATATTGTTGTTCGTTGTTCGTCATAGATTTTGAAAAGTTACATACTTACCTAAATTATTTTTACATATTAAAAGTTCTGTCTAGGGCCTAGGTTACTACTTAGTTTTAATTTCCAAGCATTAGGTATTTGAGAAAAGTACTATACAAGCCTTGGTCACAACAAGGCATTGATGGACTTACGTATGTGTGCCTCGTTCATCCATCAATGCCTCTTTCTGGCCGTTGCAGTAATTAACTTGTCTATATCTACCGACTACTTAAACTGCATAAGAACATTTGCTCAAATGCAGCATTCGTTACACGAATATGCTAAACCATGTAAGGAGAACATATTTAAGTAGGTGCTTGGTCACACATCATTTAATTTACATTGCACATAGAACCTTTATTTACAATATATACATAGTCAGCAAATTACTGTGGACGCGTGAGATTACACAAGTAGATTATTATTGTGGTGCGGTATAGAAACAGAAATTATATAAGCTCGACTCGGAAGAATGCCATAATGAATATTCCTAAGAGCACGTTTGTGGATACGCAGCACGGCGGAGCCCTCTGTCTCATTTCATGTTAGAGCATATTTTTACGTCACCTATACTTTTTTTTTATTGTACGACGGGGCAGCGCTTGGCCTTCATCTCACCTGGTAACAAGTTGAGATAAAGCCGAAGGTGGAGGCGCACTTCACCCGGAATCCTCAACAAACTTAATCATTATCTGCGTCTGTTTCTCGTGAAAATAACAACTTCAAGGCGTGATAGGTGTCTTCTAAACCAGCGTGCATAGTAGGCCAAACGTGAATCTATCTTATTTAAAAAAAACAAAGGAGTGAAAACTTAAAGTTTGTCCTCTGTAAATACGAACTTCTTCGAACGGTCCTTACCCGTACCTCATAGGCTCATAAAGATAACGTGAAATCGTGTTTGAAGTCAAATGTGGTTACGGTAAGGTGTATGGTGCCGCGAGTTCAATGGTTTTTCCCCATCTCAAAAAATGGCCAACGCGCCTACAAGTTTGTTTATAAATAAGTATTCACTTCAAAGAGAAACATAAATGTAGTCACATTTATCGATCTTTAACGAAGTTGACGTGTAGTTCACCCCATCAAGAAAACGTTTCTGCGTGACAGTAGAAACCGCCTCCGTGGTCTAGTGGTTCGCACACCGGTGTCAGATCCCGAGGTCCCGGGATCCCCAGGGGAGTACAATATTGTGCTTGGTTTGGTTTGTGGTAGAATTTTGTTCAAATCCTTCTGGCTAGCTATCACCAGCACTAAGTCTGTAGCCATAACAATTATTCAAAATTGTTGTGACATTTAATAAAATAATAAATAATAAATATTACAGGACATTAATTTCACACAGCGCCATCTAGTCCCAAACTAAGCATAGCTTGTAATATGGGAACTAGATTACGGATAGAATACATAAATACTTTTATTTTTTGTAAATACATACTTATCATACAATACAACACCCAAACACAGAACAAACATCTATATTCATCACACAAATGTTTGTCCTGGGTGGGAATCGAACCCACAGCCTACAGCGCAGAAGGCAGAGCTACTACCAACTGAGCTGTGAGGCTTGTTAGAGGCATTTAGTGGTAAAATAGCCAGTTCCCCAGACCGTTGATGATTTCAGGTGAAATGCGCTTCCATAGCATAGCGCCTTATCATAGCTTAGGGTAAGATGACTGAGTGCTTCCCCGGCGTACAATAAAAAAAAGCATGACGAGCCTTCATAAATGAGCCCTAAGACATCTATGGGCTCAGCCCAGTCTTTAGGGGTTATATTCTTAGGCTAAGATCATCACAGCCAATCACTATTGCTTATGGGAAATAAGCAGAGACCGGCGTCTGGCGGTAAGTGGTACTTCGTGATGTTTTCTTCTCTCTGTAATCAACTTTAGGAAGATTTACATTTTCTTTTCCTTTTTGGATAAGATCTTCTTTCGGCTTTTTTACAACTGAAAACAAATAACAACGCTTATTGCAGGTACCTTTTGAAGTACCTACTCGAATTGTTCGAATATTTTCATTATTACTCTGTATTACTTATGTTGGGCTGTAGTTTCCTTTTCTAGTGTAAGGGTGCACTAAGGTTTATTTATCGTAGTAGCGGGTGTTCACAAGTACATTTAATACGAGACTCGCTGGTTTCGACCCGCTTTGCGTGGGCAAATCATGTACGAAAACATGATAACCTCTTTCATAACCAAAGTTTTCGATCCTTTGAAAAGTGCTCTGAGGTCATTAGGACATACATGGCCAAGGTTTGGGGTCTCTGAGTTAACCACAACCTGTCCAGTATTTAAAAAACGAGACAAGTAAAAAGAGGTCCAAACCCTTTCACTTAAAAACGGAATAAGAATAGTGAACTGAATGTGAGAGTGTTATATTTTTTTTCCACTTTTCTTACCTTTTTTGTTTGTGACTTGATTATTACTAGAAGCCGGTTGCAAATACTTTGGATCCAGTCCAACGGTGCCGATATTTTCGTGGACATCAGCCTGAGGACTGTGTCCAATATTCGACCTGTAAAATATAAACAGTTAAAAACTTTTAAATCACAAAGTTTTTCAGCGTCTTTGAAAGAAAGTTAAAATATGGTAAGATTCATCAATTTCTTTAATTATTTTTTATTTTATTTTTTCCTGTACGGCAGAGTCAAAAGTCAAAGTCAAAATTTATTTATTCATTAAGATTTTTTAGGATAATGAAACGTCAAATCTACCACCTGTTCGGAATCGCGACCAGCACAAGGAGAATGTGTTGCTATGTTTTACTGCCTCCGTGGTCTAGTGGTTCGACCACCGGTGTCAGATCAGGTCCTGGGCTCGATCCCCATGGGGAGTACAATATTATGCTTGGTTTGGTTGGTAGTGGGACTTTTTTTAAGTCCGCCTCGCTAGCTACCACCATCTTACCTAATTATGTCGCCATAACATGACAAGCCTCATAGCTCAGTTGGTAGTAACTCTGCCTTCGGCGCTGTAGGCTGTGGGTTCGATTCCCACCCAGGACAAACATTTGTGTGATGAATATAGATGTTTGTTCTGTGTTTGGGTGTTGTATCATATAGTACGTATTTATTTACAAAAAGTATTTAATTATTCTAAACGTAATCTAGTTCCCATATTACAGGCTATGCTTAGTTTGGGGCTAGATGGCGCTGTGTGAAAATGAATGTCCTGTAACAACAATTCTTAAATTGTTGTGTTCCGGCATTTAGCGGTAAGATAGCCAGTTGCTCAGTTTGTTGAGGATTCCGGGTGAAGTGCGCTTCCACCTTCTGCCTTATCATAACTTGTAACCAGGTGAGATGAAGGCCAAGCGCTTCCCCGTGGTACAATAAAAAAATAAAAAAGAAGATGAAGGCCAACCACATCCCATGCGTCAAACAATAAACCTTATGATGTAGTAAGTAAGTATTAGTAACATACACTCTAGAAGTTCCATAGAAGTCTATCGACTCGTCGGAAATGCCGTGCGAGCTTGTTGTATTGTTTTTCGATATGAAGTAGGGCGTGGAGCTTGTTGCCTGAATCCCATTCCGTTTGTGTAGCAAGTCGGTAGGCGGGCAGTTGTCTTCTAGTTTCTTGTGAAGCCACTGGATTACTGGAAAATATAGGGTAGTAATTAACCCCACACCAAATAATACAAATTTTTTTTCCAATTGAATGGGACAGGACGGAAATGTATGCTTTGCATACCTAGCAAAACATACATTAAATATACTATTTGCCCATCAAATTTGCATTTCTAAATAAAATAAACTCAACGTCTATTTAATGTGCTATGAACGCCTTCTTTAGATAATGATCGTATAATAATATCAATGCATCAACGAAAATAGCTTAGGTTCTTACCTAAGCTATTTTCGTTGATGTAACTTGTTGATGTTATGTTTTCGTAAAGCAAAATCGAATACCTAATTGGGTTTTCTTATTCACTGTTCAAACATAACCTAACCTTATTATCATGACAAGGTCTTGTGTGTTTACTATGAGTATTTTCCAATGTGAAACTACAAAAGTCACAGTACAAGCGTACAGCGCCTTTAAAGGATAATTAGGAACTAAAATAAAGCGTCGACAATATCGATAAATTTATGTCCACGAGCGAAAGTACGGATGGACTTAACTCGAGTAAGATACGTCAGACGTCTGACAAATCCTCCCCTTTAATTATTAAACACGGAGAAGATGAAACTATTTTTCCCATCTGCCTCGGTGCCGGGGCAAAATTGTTGTGTTCCAACTTTTATAGGTAAGATAGCCGCTTCCACCTTCGGCTTTATCAAACTTGAAACCATGTGAAAACCAGGTGAGATGAAGGCCAAGCGCTACCCCGTTGTACTTTTTTTTTAATTGGTGATAGTCAAGCGTTTGACCACCTGCTTACTTGAAAAACAAGTAAAGATGTGGCCTAAGATGGAGCACGCTTGTCGAAAAGGAACCTATTTACTCTGGACTTGAAGACTCCAAAACTTTACTCTTGCGGGAAAACAGACGAGGGCAAGGAATTCCATTTCTTACCAGTATTAATGATAAAAGTAGAGACAAAACTATGTGTCACAATAGACATTTTTTTTTTTTTCAAAATGATGTCACCGCAAAATTATAAGCTATAGTTATAGTTACCCATATTATTATTCTTTATTGTTTCGTCTCGATCTTTGAGCGCGTTCTCATTGGTCAAACATTTTTCCTTCACACCATCCAATTCCTGTGTCAATTTGTCCATTTGAAGATTTCTCGCACTTATTTGTGTCCTTAGTGTCTCCAATTCTTTCACGTTGCCCTCAATCACCTTCTCTTGTTCTAATGCTATTGCTGTTCTGCACAGAAGCTGCAATTTAAAGATTTAACAATCGATGAAACTGACATTTTCTTTGAGCAAGCTCAATAAGTGTCACCAACAACCCAAAGTCCTGCTTCGGTACTTCAATGCGCTGGGTTGACTGGGGTAGGGTAAGTTAAAATCATGGCGGACAATGCACAATGGCTTTGGTCACACAGAATACGAATCACATAATTCATTCTAGAAGTTCTAAAAACTTCCTAAAAACCGTCCTAAAAACTTTTGTTTCAGTTTTACATTGATTATCACTTTTCAAAGACTTTGACTCAATATGACATGGATAAATTGCACGCCGTCGTTATTAGTACCATTTTCGATCACAATGCCAGTATACCATACATTTGGTTAGCGGAATAGTAAAGCAACTGTAGTTCCTTTCAATGTCCGCTTTCCATCAGGTAGACCATATGCCTGTTTGCCAACTTAGTGGTATAAAATAAATGATATTATGTAAATTGGCCATCACTGGTTTAAGTTAATTTAAGAAGATACCGTAGTTTTTTAGTACCGCACAGTTGTTTTCAGTTTCTTTTTATAATGTTTGTTTAGCTTTAGTTATTAGATTTTAAGGGACGACGTGGTCGCTAAGCGACAACGTCCTTTTTCTTTAGAATAAAAAAAAAGTATCTCTTACCTTTTCCTTCATTTCAATGAGATCTGCATTCTGTTTAGATATTATTTGATTGGCTTTCAACAGCTGTTCTGACGTGGATTGCACCGCATCCGTGTTTTTGTTTATTATCGACTCTGTGAGGGCCAACCTATCTTCCAAACTAGCCTGCAAAAAATACTTAAACTCGTTCAAGCTAGAACTGACTTTAGCTTGAATTGATCGCGTTTATTAGCAACAGTGTAACTGGTCCAGTAACACTTCATTGAAAGAAATCTGTTTTTTTTTATTATGAACAGTAGACAAGTACAAAAGAATATGAGATAATGATTTTGCCATACCTTTTCCTTTTTGATAGCTTGCAGTGAGATATTCAACTCTTTTATTGTGTCTGAATTTTCTTTGACAATCTGGAAGCAGTATAAAGTTTGTGTTTTTAAAGGCAGGTGGTGGCGCATCACATCCTTATCTATGAACATAGGTGGCTGGACAGAACCTCCACTCTTGTATCACCACGCTTGGCAGACGGATTGGTGATAGCAAGAAGCTTACTTCTTTGTATTATCTAACACAAATAATACACATAAGAACCTGCTGCCTTTCTTCTGTTCAGATCATTTATTAAGAAGCTAAGAAAAAACTATGGACCTCATTTTAATAAACCTGAAGCGCGCACGACTGACAATCTACGCACAGCCTAAGCCGTTAGACCTAGCGACTTGAAATTTGGAAGGTGTGTTCCTCATATGTACTTAAGATATTTGGAAATTCCCACAGGACTTAGCTTAGGTTACAAAGCCCCGGACATCCCATAGGTCTATCTCTTTCACACACTGTTCCAGGTGAGATTTCACACATTTGAGCTGCGCCAACTATCGAGCAACTAATTAAAAATGCAGACTCACGACATTTCGCTGTTTCGCCCCTTTAAGGATTCACCTTTGATCACTACTAGCGTGGATCTTTATGAAGATATGTCTACTAGGGGGTAGTCAGAAGCACGTGTAAACTTACGTTCTGCACGTGCCCACACTTCGCCAGTAGCTAGCATTTCATACGTGTCAGTTGCAAGCCTGACACATGCCATTCGGATTTAAACTCCTAGGGGCATGCCGGTTTCCTCACGATGTAAACCTCACCTTCATACCTTATATAAACATATACCTTATATATACTGGTTTTAGGTTTTCAATTAGTTACTAATAACCTAGTTGAAAAATCTAAAACCTAAAGCTAGACTGCAAAAAATGTTTATAGCTACCTACGCCTATTTCCCAAAGAGGAAGCTTGTCGATCAGACTACACTTTACTAGTTGATGATGACTAGGTGAGAACACAGACTTAAAAAGAACATTACATACATATTTTTTATTCACACCCCTTATAAAAATTATCTAGCCTTTGTCACCCCTACAATTTAGAGTTAGATTAACCAAACAACACCTCATGTCAAAATCCATCAAGCTGTTTAGGCTTGATGATAGCTCAATGAAATAGACATACATACATACACTATATAAATAATGTTTGTTTGACGAATATTTTTCTAGAGTATGTACACTCAAAGAATGTTACCCTCATTCTGAGACAGACAGATAAAAAAAAACTTTTGGTGGCTTCATAGATGGCTATCAAGTCCAAGGGATAGTTGATGTACTTACTTTATCTAAATAAACACATCTAGAATGCTGCTGATTGCATTGCTTATCTTTGTCAGCCACTTCCCTTTCAAGTGAGGTGTTCTTGGCCTTCAGTGTGGCTACTTCAATGTGCGTTTTCTGTACCTCAGTCTCTAACAAGTTGAGGCGGTGTGTTTTTTCACTGTAAATTGAAAAAAAACAATTGCCTTAGCTTATCCTTACTGTATCTTTCTTTCTTAATAAAATGGATAGCAAGAGCTTGGAATAAGTTCCCAGCGTCAGTTTTTCCGCTGTGTTACGACCCTAATGTCTTCAAGAAGAGAGTTAATAGGCAGTTTCTGGGTAGGCTCGCTCCACCGTAGATCTCATTCCTATTTTTTCTTGCCTCTGTAAGTTTCGTGGTCAAGAGCTGGCCCATGGTAAATAAAAAAATACTTCTAAACAGTAAAGGTGTGGAAACGTAGAGCTATATAAGTAACTAGTACTACTCTTTTTTCAGGTTATTTTTTTCAGTGCAGTAACTTATACTACACTACAGTACCAGTAACAGGGAAATGAATGGAAATGGAATTAATAGGCAGATATTTATATTTAGAAAATAATTTAGAAAAAAGTATTACTACATTTTTCAGTTCCACTTGCTGCTCACTTCATGTAACTATTGTTTGTGAGAACTAACAATAAAATTAATAATGGTTGCAATTGAATGTGGTAAAATAATAATTTACCTTACAAGTTTTTCCAGATGTGCAATGTTTTCTTTCAGCTGTCTATTGTGAGTGTTGAGTTCATCGGTATGTCTTTCTTTTTTATTCAGTGTTTCTTGAAAATCACCAGCTTGGTTCTTCATATTTAGATCTGCAGTCTTTTTCCATTGCTGTCTTTCCTATAATCATTTTACAGTCTTAGAATCTCAATCTCTGTAATAAGTCTATAATGGTCTTCTTAGCCAACTAACCTATGAAAACTATGATATAAAATCTGGGTGCTGATTTTGTAGCTGCCAATCTATACACACATGTAAAATATAAAGTAAATATAAGCATATTATGATAAAACACAGTCTCATGAGTTATATATTTGTTTTTTTTTATTTTATAACAGTGTTATGATAGCAAGTTATGATAAGGCCGAAGGTGGATGTGTACTTCACCAGGAATCCTCAACAGTCTTAAGAAATGATACCTCTTAAAAAACAGTATCTCTGCTTATTTATTTGTTTGTCTGAACAGTCTTAATGAAATTTGACATGGATGGATATAGTGTATGTCATGGAGAACAACATAGGTAACTTTTTATCCTGATGCTATGCAGGTATGCATGCATTATTAAATAAATGTGACTTTCTTTCATTATTATGAAGTTTTAATATATTTATACCATCATTATTACAACAGCCTGTTTTATCCTACTGAAGTCAAATATTTTTCTTTGTAACATTGCAACATGTATTTACAGTACATCCCCAGCAATCATATAATAATAAATTGCACCACAATTAAGTTTTGTCCATAAGCCTAGCCTCACTCATTAAGGGTGATAAGA
Source organism: Venusia cambrica (assembly GCA_951394065.1). Lineage (NCBI taxonomy): Eukaryota > Metazoa > Arthropoda > Insecta > Lepidoptera > Geometridae > Venusia > Venusia cambrica. The sequence goes on from OX596056.1 coordinate 3,061,559, forward strand.
CAATATTTATAAAATACTGACCAATTCTAACCTCTCTCTTTCCTGCTTCAATGACTCTTGGAATTCCATCTCTCTTCTCTTCTTGTCTTCCTCCATTTTAGTGATGAGATATGAGAGATCTTGTATCTTTCTCTCCATGTTCATACATTTATCATTCAGAAGAGTTTCACTGCTCATTGATGAGCTTTTTAGTGCAGAGAGGGTTTTCTGAACGCAGTAAGAAATTTTACTCAAACACTTAAGTTATGATAGTAACAAATAACAGATTTACAGTTTTAGTGCTTCAACATATACTAATGTGAGTAGGCCCATTAAAATATATCTGAATTTTAATAAATATTACAGGACATTAAATTCACACAACGCCATCTAGCCCCAAACTTAGCATAGCTTGTAATATGGGAACTAAATTACGGATAGAATAATTAAATACTTTTTTAAAAAAATTGTAAATACATACTTATTAATATATAAAGCTTTATACAATACAACACCCAAACACAGAACAAACATCTATATTCATCACACAAATGTTTGTCCTGAGTGGGAATCGAACCCACAACCTACAGCACAGAAGGCAGAGGTACTACCAACTGAGCTATGAGGCTTGTACTGTTGTCAATTGTCTGATACAATAACAAAAATAAATACATTTAAATCAAAACTCTAGGAAGAGTATTTTATCCTATTAGTATTAAATTTTTACAACTAAGTAGTGGTACTCTTCCGCAGGCCTAGTGGCCATGATAGGTTTTTAGTATGTATAGTAAGATATTTTTTTCAAAGATGTGTAAGCAGATATAACGGAAATCAATACTTATAAATAAATAGACACATAATAACCAGACATTTTAACAAAGCCTTTTTACTTTAGTCATTTTAAGTTGCATGTTCAAGACGAATAAATACAACTTACTTTTAATATTGATATTGTATCAGCCATGTGTTGTTTGATGTCAGCATCAGTGGCTGGGCCGGTACGTAAAGACAAATGGACCAGCTTCCTAAACTCATTGTGCTCCACCACTTCAAAATAAAACTGTATTGGATTTGTTTGTTGCATTATTAGGAACCTGCAAAATAGTTGGAATGTAGTTGCATTTCATCATCATCATAATAATTTCAGGCCACATAATCCAGCCTCCAGACTGCTGACCGGAAACAGAACTGCTGTGCAATATGTCCACTACTGAACATAGGCCTTCCTCAAACAACGCCATAAATAGCGATAGTGAGCCGCCACCATCCATCGACTCCCCAGCAGCCACAATGTTGTCATTTTAATGAGTCTTCCCATACTCCGTTTCCCATTTAATCATGTTATGTTATGACCGCTCCAAGAAGGTTATCGGTTCTGCAAGCTCTGCCCGCCCATTGCCAGCTCAGCTTGCATATGTTGAAATTACCATTAAAAAAAAAACCACAATACATCAAAAACCACAATACATCCCCAATGTAACATCAATTATATAATCTTTTAATTTACAAAATGTTATGTATAGTATGACCTACATGTTGTTTGATGCACATTGTTGCAACAACCTTACAAGCTGTGAAGGAAAGTTATCAAAATCCACTAGTAAGCCTTGCTGTTTCTTCAGATCCTCATAGTCAATTCGAGTTATTGTCAACACACACAGGAATTGGGGGTTATCATCATCTGAGAGAGATATTTTCTGAAACAGTAAATTTGTGTTTTAAATCATAACATGAGGAGCTGATATATTTGATAAAGTCAAAGGTAAACAGAAATAGTGATGGCTTCTTGTAATAGGTATGTGTATAACATGTTAGGTATACTTCTTATAATATCTACATCAAGCAATCCGTCAAGCAAACTGAACTACTTTATATATTGTATGAAAGTAATACAAATAAACTGTATAAATGGTAAGGTAAGGAAGCGTACTAAGCATTGTAAACTTACCAAAGTATCACTTTCAAACACTTTATCCACTGTAACAGTGATGTCTTTTTTGTTATCTTCAAAGCCACGCTTAAAAGTCACATAATATTTCCCTTTATGGAATGTTTTGTAAGCCATTTTTACAACAAAAACAAAATTATTTTCGCCAGTAAAACTACACACAACAATAAACAATTCATACCACAGAACACTAATAAGAGGGAGGGGGCACAGGGGGACGGACACGGCCACACAGAACACTAATATCCTCACTTAATTCGTTTTTTATTTTACAACCATGAAATCCTCTATCTCAAAGTGACTTACGAAATACAGAATTTGAGCGTGTAAAAGTGATAATGGTAGTATTTTGTCATCCATATGTCTTTAATACTCAGAAAACTACTAAATCAATATTTCTTCTATGCGTAACGACCTTCAATAGCATATTATAACGCTATACAATTATTTAACTTATTTTGGTTTCTGCATTCTGGCTATATTTAGATGTTTAGTGAATTAGTTGACGTACCCTGTAAGTATTTTATTTTACCATTTATTGACATATTTGTGATATTTCTTCCGTTACATTTTAGTTGATTTTATGAAACAGATTTTATAGTTATTTAAAGTATCCTTGCCACTAAACAAATTAGTAATTTTTGGCTTCTGGAATGTCTAGTGAATTATTCATGGATAACGTACAAAACGTATTTTATAAATACTCTGTTGTATACTAATGATAACAATTCTATAAGATAGTATATTTGAACTCAACTTATATTAAATTCTTTCACTACTGAAATGTCTAGTTAATTACTTATCCACAGTCGACTTACCAACAAGTGTTATGTGAAACCATTTTATGATTTTGAAATTACTTACATAGGTACCCTACTAAACCAAAAATAAAAAAAGTGTCTATAAAAACGATGCAGTACCTACGCTAGCACCGCGCTAACGTGATATTGACGTCAAGTGCAACATTACAATCTCTTTTAAAAAATCTCGAATGACGTTAACATTGATGTCCCAAGTCACGTCCATAAGGTATGTAGCTCTTTACGGTACCTTTGACCACCATTTTCATGCAAACGGAAAAGTATACTAGCACCGCAAGTTTTTGTTCATAGCTTTATAATAGACATTGTACGACCAAAACTTGCGGTGCTAGCAATCTCTTTTATGAAAGTGGTGGTCAACGGATGCCCTGAAGTGCTAGATGTGATTTGGGACGTCAATGTCAACGTCATTCAAGACGTGATGGTAACGTTGCAGTTGACGTCAAAATCACGTCAGCCAGGCGCGACATCTTGACCACATTTTAGACGACGTGATTGTAACGTTACAATTGACGTGATTAATGACGCACGAATTTGTTACAGTTGATGTCAAAATCACGTCAAGCAGTCACGGCATTTTGACAACATTTTAGACGTGATTTTGACGTTACAGTTGACGTCAAATCACGTCGGTCAGTCGCGACAACTTGACGACATTTTAGACGTGATTGTAACGTTACAATTGACGTGATTAATGACGCACTAATTTGTGACATCGTCACGTCAAAATTGACGTATATATTGACGTGATGCGACGTCTTTCGATGCCATGTAAACGACGTCATTATTCACGTGAGCATGTTGCCTGGGTCAAATCGGTACGTTTGCGATCGTCAAAGTGCTCTAAGTTTATGGAATAATAAAAACTTTAACCGAGACCTTCTTCAAAGTAGATAAAACAATCGTGTAAATAAACAAAATATACGATCTCAAACGTCAAACAAAAGTACTAGTTATCGATAAACTCAATATAATTTAACGACTGTATACCGATTTTATCTATCGATTACTTCCGTACTTGCGATGGTCGATAAAATATACTTGCTCCGCATAATATGCGGAGCAAGTATGATTGTAACCGATCGCATAATTTGACATTTAGAATCGTTAAAATCGATAAAATTGGTTCTAGATTTTCTACACATATTATGTGCTTAAGGCTGCCAAAGAGTATAGAAAATCTAGAACAACTAGCTGATTCATTGCACTTAATTTCGGTTAACAATGATACATACATACACATGCAAGAAGCTGTCACTCTATTGAAAATGACAGAAAGACAATTTATTCAAAACATCAAAACATAGGTTGATGGCTTTTCCCGCTCTTTGTAAAATTGACTGAGTGACTGACTGACATGCCTGGACGAGAAAATAAATAGAAAGAAAGCGCCGATTTTTTTGCAAATAAAAGTACCTAACAAAACTAGTGTATAAATTAAACATTTTTGCATCGGTCGGTACCTACCTTAAGTCAATATTAGCTTGTAATAATTAATCTCAAAGATGTGGAATGGTAAGAAACCGTTTTAATTTGTTAACTGCATTGTAAACCCTTGGAAAGCTGAAATTTTGATTGAAATTTCAGATCAGTCAGCGGTTGGCGGTGGTTTTTTCAACTCAGGTAACCAATTTGGTAATGCAAACACACCTAATCAGCCTCAAAAGACCGTAAGTAAAATTCTAAGTCTTGTTAGTTGTGCATGCATGCACGTACGTATGCCGGATCCCGGTCTATAAGTCTAATACTTGAATATTTACCTTGTTACTACTTCTGTTCAGGGTAGACGGGCCTCACGTACCGCTCCAATTGTTATCAAACAAGCCCTACACTGTGGAGATGATGGTGTAAAGATATGGGGAACAGAAATACAAATTGTATCTATTTTGGCCCGAGTAAGGAATATTCGAATGCAGAGCACCAAAATTACATACACAATACAAGATATAACTGGGAGAATGAGAGCTGTTCACTGGCTGGATCAGGAAGCTATGGATGAAGATGTAAGAGTTTTTTTTCAAAACACAAATGAGTGTTTGACTACCAGCTCACTTTATGACAAGTAAACTGAGCATGCTCGGGTAGAAGGAAACTACCTACACAGCTAGCATACTTTCGTTTAGTGAAAATATCTATAGCTATCTTAATGATTGTGTTCTAGGATAAGACTGTACCGCAAGTGGAAGTCAACAATTATGTACAAATATATGGAAATGTAAAAACCAATAAAGGGAAGAAAGTTTTGATGGCATTCAAAATTATGCCCATCACAGATGTGAATGTAATAACATTCCATTACCTGCAGTGTATAAATAATAAAGTTAAAATGGAGGCAGACTCCAAAAAGGTAGGCAGTTAACTGACTAAGATTCAAGTTGTAAGTAATAAGTAGTCTACTCTGCACCTGGGTACTAATTCTCGATTAGACAGAATCAAGAAACAAAAAAAAACATTTCTAACATCAACATTGTTGATTCAATTCAAAATATCTATGCATGAGAATCCCTGGGCATATGAAGAACCATATTATGGTTCTTCATATTCTTTTCCATAAAAGTAAGCCATTTTGTTGACTGTTACATAGTCAATTTAATATGCAGCAATACTTTATCATAAGAACACAGGTATGTAACTTACCTATATGCTACTATTATAACTTTAGTTAAGAGAATGAACTCTACTTTGTTAGTTTACAGACAGTTTATGTGAATAGCATATAGGTATGCCTGTACTTGTGCTGACTTGTAGTATAGTCTAATTAATCTAGAATATAGCTTTCCCTATGTTCTGAATGCTGAACTACACAATAAGCAGGAGTTTTTAACATAGCAGCACAATCTGATGTTCGTTTGTGTCAGTTATTACCTACATAATTGTTGTCATGGTTTCAGGAAAAAGTGGCAGATAGCACTAACTCAACATTCAACAATGGAGGCCTACCAGCTAATTCTATGGTGGGAATGAATGATAACACATCAGTGAATGGACTAAATGGACGTCAAATGTTGGTGTTCAACTTAATAAGAGCTTCTACTTTAGAACAAGGCATTAGCAAGCAGGATATGTATGCTACTCTCAAAGATAAAATGCCACAAATGGAGTTTGAGTAAGTTAAACATCAGGCACAAAATACTTGAAACATCATTACCATCACATGACTTTATCTAACTAATAAAATATTACAAAAAATATATTATAAGAAATTGATTTGAATCTATAATAGTCTCATTATCATTCAAGATTTTTATTTCAGAAATATCCTGGAATGGATGTGTGGTGAAGGTCACATATATTCTACCATTGATGAAGAGCATTTCCGTGCAACTGATGCCTACTAAATTTAATAAATGATTACCACTTCCAATAAGTTATACCAGCTGGCACAGTAATTGTAAACCCATTTTTAAGTAATAAAAAGCTGGATTTTGAAAAAAACAATTTTTATTTAAGAACCATAATAATTAGTAGTACTCAACTATATATGTACTGATGAAATGTAAAAAATGCATAACTTATTCTTAGATAAAAAGTCTAGCAATTAACTGCATCAGCCTTTTGATAATCAACAAACACTTTGTGAAGTGTCTACAAATTAAAATTTCTTGTCTATATTTTTATTTATGTAAAATCATAAGAAAAATAAAAATTGTAAAACATTTTTGTGTGCGTTCTCCCAGCGGAAAATGACGAATTTGATAAGTTTGAATGGCTAAATAATTAGTTAGTGACGGTGGCCGCTTTTCAGTTGCCATTTAAACTTTGTTGATTTATCCATTGCACAAACCATTTGACGTATTTTTATGATATTTCCTTAATTTCAGAGTGTATTGAGCTAAAATTTTACAGGCAGATACTTGAATAGACTAACTAATTGATGGAGTACTTTTCAGTTTGCCAAACCATAAAAAAACTAGTCCAATCTAATGGCAAAATTGGTCCTGGCTTCATCTCGGTATTTTTCAAATAGCTCATTAATTACTGACAGTATACTAATAAGAATTGGGGTGACGTTGTAAAAAGTATTAAGACACACATTAAGGTTTAAAGTTGGTCTCTAAAATCATTCTTCGAAGTGCTAGAACTTGAAAACCTCAATTTATGTATCATTTTTTTTCTTACGATGGGACGTTTTTTTTTTTAATCAACAAACATTATAAAAAGATTGGAAGCAACATGTGTTAAAAAAATCGTAGCTGTACGCCTTACCGTTTACGAGATCCAGCAACAGGCCAAATGATCTCCCAGGGGAAAACTTGAATATCTCCGTAACCATAGTTTGCACAAAATTTATTTTAGCATACACATTTACTTCGTACTCTTACTGATGATGTCTCTTTTTTTCATGTAAGTCCATTTTGAAAAAAGATGCCGCTGGGAGAACGTTTTCAATCGTTCTTCCAGCGGCAACTGTTTTTTTTTAAATATCTCAAAAACAGCTGGATGCACAAATTTAAAATTACCATACACATTTACACGTCACTAACTAATTATTTAGGCAAGCAAACTCATGAAATTCGTCATTTTTCCGCTGGGAGAATGCACACAACATTTTTCTATTATTGCTGATTATTGATTATTTATAGTTCATCTCTGATAGCTTTATTCTTAACATCTGGGTTTTTTCCAGGGTATGTTTGACTTTCTAGTTGAATCTCCTTTAATTCATCTTGCTCTAAAAAGTACTCCTTAGCCTCCCATGCTTGAGAACCATCTTTGAACATAAATATGGCTCTGTCATCATCTACAAGGTATCTGAAATGTCAAATTTTATATAAATTCGATTAATGAGATAACAATGTTAAACCCACACAATATTAGTACCTACCTTTCAGCTTGAATATGATTACTCCATAGTCCAGTCTGCCAAATTTTTGTCAATTCTTCAGTTCTTGCCCGCTTTGGCTTGTTAGCTACCGAAACAAACATCATAAGAGTCTGTCCTTTTTTAGTTGCTTGCAAAACTGCTTCAGGGTTAGACATATCCATTTTACTCATGTCTATTGATGGAGGCTTACGCAGATGCTCCGGTAATTCATCTTCAGGCAGGGGTTCTTCATCTTCTTCCCATTGATCTAATAACCTGCAATGAGTTTAATGTATAAAATATTTTTAAGAAAGCAAAGATAATCATGAAGCACAGAAATCCATTTTATTCAGTGAGGGTCAAATAAACATCAATGACACACAGATAAATTGCAGGTAGGTATGGGTAAGTCGGTAGGTCATCATACCAACCCACTTAGGTTCATGGTAATGTAAAAAATGCTTCTAAATATTTAATCTTAAGTTATTAGTTTAGAAGTGCATTGTGATTTTTTACTACTTACCTTTCCATGTCAGCATCGCTATAGTCACGAATATCCTTTTTAGACCAAGCCGGCTTGTCTTCCCCTACATGTTTTTTCGCAATTGACATAGCCAAATAAAGTAAAGTAACAACAAATAATAGTTTTGCCATATTTGAGTGAGATTAAATATTGTATACTTTTCTATTCTATGACTGGGATGGGAGGGAGAGGGTGAGATGAGATTCGTGACGTGAGATTTTATTTAGATATTATACAGTGTTCAGCGTTCGTTCGAGCGTTCAGCACAGACAGAATGTCAGAATACTAATATCCGGATTCCGGAGTTTTAAAGTGATGCCAATCTTCAAGATTCCCCAAAACTGTGGGTCTAATTCACCAAATTTGGGGAGAAAAAACTCCCGATTCCCCACATTTATTATCATAAAAAGTAATTATGTTGAATAAAAAACTCATAATTTTTAAACATTTACTTTGTTGTGATCTTTGATAGATATGAGTTACAGTTACCATAGGCCATATTATTTGCACTCAACATTTTCTTTGAGGGGTCAAATTTCGGTACACCTTATTTTTTCAAACATACCTACTTACCAAAAACGTTAAAATAACAGGATTAACTGGTACCTGTTTATTTTCATATTTCAACCATATTATCAATTTTTTTGTAATTCTTGAAAATCAACTAGGTAGGTACCTACAGAGCTTTATATTATTATTTTGAAAACATCACATCAACAGCCCGTTAGTATCCAATGCTGGACAGAGCCTCCTCCAAAGCAGTAGGGTTTCATCATAATCACCAGGCTTGGCAGGCAGATTGGTGATCAAAATAAAGATGTATATAATTCACAGAAGGTTTTTGCCATATCTGACTTTTGTAGTCGGATCCGATTCTTAAGCCGCGACCGCCACAGCAATTTATTTTCTTGCTTCCATTTTCTTATGAAAACTTAATTCCCCAAATTATGATTTGAATGGAAGTTGAATATTGTTGTGAAATGCAAATAGTGATGCGCAACGTTTCAATAACATAGCGGTGCCATTTATATGCCATATATAATACGATACAATGATACTGATACTGTGACGTACCCACCCAGTAATAGTTGGTATGCTTGTAGATAAAAGCCAGCGATAAAATTCTATAATTGGTGAGAAGCTATAAGTATGAACAGACAGACATGTCTTGTCAATAAAATATCCGTAGTAGATACCTACAGTGTATGTTAAAGTGTTTTCACTACACTTACTTATTAAAGGTAGGTAGGCAGCTTACATGTAAAACAAGTAAAGATGTGGCCTAAGATGGAGCACGCTTACCTAAAAGAAACATTCAATTTCGCGTTCAAGTGGTAAGAGTAGGTACATTTTTGTACCTAAACATGGCTTTTGTTAGAGAGTGATCCTTCTGTACGTTAGTACTATTAGTAATTCTGTGGTATATAAGTCACATTTTTTTTTTTGGGCAATACAAAGAGACAATACACGACTTCAACTCTTCTTCAAATATTTGGCTTGGCGAGTTATTCGTTCCTGTCCTGTGGATTCCCACACCTCGAGTCGAGAACGAACATTGCGACGAACGAATAAATCAACTGATAATTTCCCCACACCTAAGGATTTGCCCCCTCAAAAACAAACCCCAAGCGTTAAAAACACCCAAATTTGGGGAGAAAACCCCCAATCTAACAACACTGTATGTACCAACTGTGCTGTGCTGTCCTGTCTGTACGCCGTCCGTACTACTGACAGTGTTACCAGATGGCTCCATGAATTTCTCCCCGAATCTCACACAAAATCCCCCCAATTTATGGGTATTTGTAAAAAAAACCCCAACATTCATATACTTAAAACATATTTTTTATTGATATTGCCTACCCAGATTTAACTGTGGTTATTACATACAGGTGTTATAATAATACAATTTTATTTTTTTACTACTACCTTATACCTATAATATTTCGCCATTTAGTAAATACATATCTTAATTCAATAAAATGTACAATTAAACTAACTATGTACAAAGGAATCAGTCGGATTTCCTAATGACCATTACAAACGGCCTATAGGTAACTCAACTCGACTCAATCAAAAGCCCCGCAATATTTTTGCAAACCAACAATTTACACATTACAACTACTAATTGTGATGATGACCGATGACGAAGAGACTTCTGGTCTTGATTATTTGGCTTGGCAAGTCTTTCGTTACTTTCTCTGTGTTTCACATCATACTCAAAACATATTAGATGAAACCGAAGGCAATAAGCATTATTAATGCAATAATAATCATCAAAACGAGATCAAAACCACAACGTACGTAACGGCCATTTTGATTTAAACATTTTCTTTCAGGTAGTTAGTGCTACCAACTCTCGATTTAATTTTACCCCAACCAAGCGATCAACTTCAGTTTACCTTACATATTTGATGAAATTCTCCTAAATTCACCGAATTTTGGCTCAGAACAAAATTTAAATTCTAGGTTCCTATGTTTTTAATTCTCATTTTTAAAAAAATGTGCAGAAAGTGAATGAATTATTGAATGAATGATGATACTTTATTGTACACCTTAAGATAAAACTAGATAACAAAAAATATATATTAACAATGGTCTTAAATTTTGTAATATCTCTTCCAGGCAACCTTTGATAGCTAGAACTTTTTGTATATAGAAACAATAGATGCAAGTAGATATAATGGTGACAACATAGTCGCAAGCGACTCAATTTAATTCAGCTTATTCCCGTGACTTGATGCCCTGGTCACGTGGCCTCGGTTCAGGGGTCAACAGCGGGTCACGCATTCCTTACAGGAGAAGAATATTCTGTACAAAATTGATGTTTAATGTAGTAAGGTATCTGAGGTATAGGTACATTCAGTACATTCAGTATTGGCTTTAGTAGTCAAATATAATATGAATCTGCGAGCGAGCAAACTGATCTACATTCGGAAGTGCTAGAAGGGTAGAAGAAATTATAAGGAAGGAAACAGCAGTGTCGGTTCACCCAAGGGATCTATCAGGGTAAACATTATTCCAGAATACAATCAAGTATACAATATATAAGCGAGTAAAACACGCGTTTAAATTACAAAATGTTTTAAAAAGTGAAAATGCAGTTATGTACCTACACACAGTTAAATGAGTAAAACGGTTTATTGTCATTATTTGTTAATGCTGACGTTTCTAAGTAGGTAATTACCTTCTTTTACAAGCCGGTACTTACCTACTATAATTATACTAGACATATAGAAATAATAATACAATTTACATTAAAAAAATATTAAAAAGGAAAAATTAGAGTTAATTTACTTATTTTTGGAAGTCATTTATTCCTTGCCTCACAATAATTATGAAGCAAGGAATAAATTACTCCTCGAATTCAAAATTGTTAAGTCTAAATTGCAAACTTTGTTTAGATCGTCACTCGTATCGTCAATGGGTAAATTCCCAACAATTATTGGAAACACTGGACGGTAATTTGATCAGGGATGCAAGAATCAATTGCACTAAAATGTTAATTATTCAGAAAATATTTTTAATAATAAATATTGTTGCACAGATAATTTTTAGTATATTTAGCCTACTCGCTGAAATGAGCAGGAAAGAGCTACAGTTGTCTCGGTTCTTTGTGACCCCTGTAGGTATTATCGGACCTCTCGTCCAATGTACAACAACAATGTAGACTGAGCCTGGTACGGACTGAAGTACTAATTTAGACTGAAAAATAAACTGGCAGTATTTCTATCAGATCTGTGACACACATGACCATAGAGTTCAATAACCTAGGCTCCAAAGAGTATATCGTCGTTGCGAATGTAAAACCTCTTATGTGACACTTTTGTAAAAAGTACTTTTATTGGCCCATTGTGTATTAAATTTTGCGCTCTATCGTCCAAAAAAATCTATTGATTTAAAAATATCCTATGTGGTTGCTCTTCCAAAGTTGCTATTTAAAAATATCTTATGCGTATTGTTCACATAAGAGGTTTTAATTAGTATTTACATACTCTCGAAAAACATTACTCTCCTTAGGCAGTCGGGTGTAAAAGAAAACAGTTTTTTGAATGTTGGTATATTTTAATGAACTGAAGCTTGCACCACTGGTTTTGAGAAAAAACAATAGAATAGATATAGAGAACTAGATCACGGATAGAATACATAGATATTTTTATTTTTTTATTTTTTACACAGAACAAACATCTATATTCATCACATAAATGTTTGTCCTGGGTGGGAATCGAACCCACAACCTACAGCGCAGAAGGCAGAGCTACTACCAACTGAGCTGTGAGGCTTGTTAAAACCACTGTTACGCCAGCTTATGTCAAGTTGGATAAACTTGATAGCTCATCTTTGACGTAAGTTTTAGATTTTTTAATAAGGAGGCCCGTCTCTTCTTAGGTAGTAGTATGTATTCTCTCTCTTTGATTTAAAATCATTCACGTCACGAACATCAAATTGGATGCACGTAAAGTGTTCATTCAAGATAGCTTAGCTTTTCGTTTTCGATACCTATTCATTTTCATGTTAAGTTAAGAGTGTAACTCTGTTGCTCTCGTTGAATAATTTTGTATTTGTGTTTTTAGTTTGTGATCGTTAAGAATATCCAACCTCCAATAAGAATAGTCGGCATTTGAAAGTGACTGGTAGAGCGATTGAAATTTCAGTTTTTTCGGTTATTTTGTGGACACAATGGACCAAAGTGGTATAACTCCGAACACTTCTAACCAGCAGTTAGTGATAAACAGTGACAATGATTCTGCCACGACGCTGCTGCATGAGAAGCAGTCGAAAAGACGTGAAACATTGAGAGATGTTACTCTGCTCGAATACATGACTATTGGAATACTTTGCTTCGTCAACCTCATCAATTACATGGATAGATTTACCTTGGCAGGTAAGTTGTTCATAATTTAAATATTTATTTAAAAAAAACAAATTGAGAATGCTAATAATGATGAATATAAAAAAGTTCTACTTTATTGTTGGAGTACTCACTTACTTACTTAGATATTTTTATTTGACAAGAGGGAAAATAAATAAATGTAATTACATAAAAATAAATGATCTCCTTCGGTGACCTACACCATCTTAGATAATATAAGCTTGGTAGGTCCATAGGATTCATGTCAAATTGTACGGGAAATTCAAATATCAGAGTAAAAAATCTGTTGAACAAAGCTGTTCTCATGATGTTTGGTAGGTTGGTTGGTGATTGTTGTAAAGGTATTCATTTCAAACTCTTAGTCTAAGTTTCTGCTTCCATAATGCAGGATCTTGGCTAATATCTCCGTAGAAATCTTTGTTGCCTTTGATAATATCCATGCCATGTTAAAGGCATTTTGTAGATTGATACAACAAATACTACTTCAGCATAATGTGCTGTGTATTGAGATACAGTTATAGTTAGTTAGTCTAAACAAACCAGTAATTGTGGCTACTTTTTGGTCAAAGAATATTTGAATGAGAAATTGATATGACAAAGATTTGAGATATTTGTAAGGTTATAATTATGATAAGTATATTCTGATCCTTGCTAGTCCATCAAACCAGCCTTGTATCTCATTTAACTTGGGCTGTACTAGATACTACTATACGATACACACATAACAAAACTAGCTTAAAATAAAATAAAAATGTATAATTAAAATTTTTTTTTACAAAATTAACAAAAAATATACTTTATCTCCAGCCTTTACCACTTTACCAGTTAGTAGGTAAAATGATTTTAATCTGAGTAGGTAATTAATTATTGACAGTCTGACATATGCTAACAGTATGTACCTATTTATTTATGGCATTGCTGTTGCTGAAATACCAATCTAAACCGAAAGGCATTTTTTTTATCTATCGGAAAAAAACTTCTCCAAAAAATACTTAAAGCATAGTGCTTTTACTATCACCTTTTTGTAATAGTCAGACACATAGAAAAAAAAAGAAAATCTTGTAAATGAACAAAATTATATCATGGTTCCTGAGCAATAAGTATTGACCAGAAAGACAGATAAAAAAGGTAGAAAAAGACAGTAAAGTAAGTAACCTGGTAGGTCACTCTCTCATAGAGAAAGCGATTGGTTTTTTACTTTTAAAATTATTTCACATAGACATGGGTCAAAAATAAATTTTTTGACCCATGTCTATGTGAAATAATATTTAACCAACAACATACTATAATTTGTAGTAGGTAGGTTTATGAGATATAGATAGGGATGTTATGATGCTAGAATGTTGATTTATTGTGATACAATAAAAACTTATCATCCAAGACAATGACCGGGGTTCACAAACAATAAACAAACAATGCAACTGTCTTTTAACTGATTTGAAGTAATCAATCGTACAGAAGATTGTTCACTAGGTATGGTTGTCAAAACTGTCATCCAGGACTTGACACTTTCTCATCAAGGCACCTACTTCATCCAATTTATTGCGAAATAAACCTTCAATATTACCACTATAGACTCATCTTCCATGTCACTTTATTTTTATTATTGATATGAGTAGATGATGATATACATAGAAGAGGAGACTGAATTCCATTCGCGCGGTAATGCGATTTAGGTATTTACATACGAAAGTGACAGGTACTTATATCTATATCTTGACAGAATTTTTTCAATACGGGTCAGCTCTGACCTCGAAATTGAAGTATTAGAATAAGTGTTTCAGATATACTGCAATGTTCGGTGATGTTCAGGGTGTTATGTAAAGAAGGAGTTACGATATTTTTGGCAGAGTCCACAGAGCGCGGCGGCGGCGATGACGCCCGCCTTCGTCATAACCATCAGGGATCGATGCATATCGGTAGCGAAAGCTCAGAATATCTTATATTGTAAAGTTCTCAAGAGAACATAACTACATTAGGATTACGGGTGAAGTGCGCTTCCACCTTCGGCCTTATCATAACTTGAAAAATCCGGTGAGAAGGCAAAACACACTGTCGAGCTGTAAAAAAAAACAGAAGGTAAAATATATGTTTAAAGGCTGACTATTACTAGGTACTTGCGTTTTCTTTACACCTACATGAGGTCAGAAAAATGAAAATAATGTTAGTAAGTACTGACAGCCGTGTATAGGGCATCGTGCACTAACGTTATGACCTAGCGTCGTCATTTCATACATACATAAACTCACGCCTGTTTCCTTTCTTTGCCCAAACAAAACAGCGATCATAACGTCCTTTAGCCTCTCGAGCCCTTGTCTTTCTTAAAACTTGCCTCACCAGTCGGTCTTTCGCAAACAAACTCGCATTGTTGATGAGCATCAAATCTTGACGCAATACATGTAATACCTCTCTTAGTAAGCCTTAAGAGATTACCCTAAAATCGTCTTAATCCCTCGTAATTTTACCGGCTGCAAGGAAGCTGGTTTCGAAATACCCTTTATGTAATGTTTACGCTGTGAGTTAGCGGTCAGTGTCGTTGACTTTTTAAAAAGTTTCCCAGGACATGTGTCTGTTTACAAAGAAAGGAATGTGTGTTGGGCTGGACCTTTTAAGTATTGTCCTATCACGTATGGCGATGGCGTGTTACTCCAAATTAGTTTCCTACGTGATTCTGAATATCCAAAGAGTTTATTTATCACGTACGCACGAGAATCAATAGCATTTTTATAGGAGCTTAAATAGGTGCTTAGTTTACAATAAATTGCAGTATAATTCTGTACTCTGAGCTCCAAAGGTGGGCACGTAATCAGAAAACAAATCTTCAGTGTCAGATCACGTGCGTGGGTAGATACCTTTCTGTTGCATACAATATCGCCCTTTACATAATTATGAAGAGGTGTAATACCAGAACGATTGTTGCTTTGTTCGGGACACACCTTATAATTTGAGCATGGATGTCGTTGACGTGTGCTTGTGTGCTTGATCGTCCCGAGCACGTCGTAGGGCGGCGTCTGAAAATACCGCACACATAAGTACCTACCAAAACTATTATTGATTTGTGTCAATATCAATACCTAATGAACTAATAGCTTCATATATTTTGTAGAACATAATTGTTTATTTTTATTATACAACAAGCTTAATAACTACGCACATAGAAAAGTTCAACTTAAAAGTATACTTGAATTATATTTATAACCTACAAGATAATGGCTTGCTTTCTGCATTATCAGGATAATAACTAAGTGATCGACTTGTGTTGCAGATCCTGTTTGCCTTCTGGGAGCACATTAAAATAGTCATTAATTAAATTGGTATATCATTAGATTCAGTTAAACAATTGTATTTAGTTAGTAAGCATAAAAAAAACTATGTTATACTTATTAAATTCGGTATAAAATTATCTGTAAATAATTTAGAATAAATTAATTATATTTAACAAAATTTAAAATTAAAATAAACCAAAAAATATTAATTAAGTAAATTAACAATTAAATTCAGATATAAAATTAAATTAAAACTAGTACTAAATAGAATAAGAAGAAAGAATAATATATGAATGATGAGTTAGTTCTTGACTTGGATTGTCTAGCTTAGGCTAGATCAAGTCTACGATGGAGCGAGATTTCCCAGAAGGCAAACGGCAAACTGTTTGGCGTTGGCTTCGACACGAGGGTGGGCGCCAGGTGATCCTTTACAGGTCCTACTAGGTGTCGTGATCATTCAGCCGTAACCGCTAGCAAAACCCAACTATTCCGTAGCCCGGTGTAGACCACTAGGAGGTAGTTCACACTTATCCTACCCTTAGTCATAATAACCGCAAACTCGTGCTCCTACGAATGAGAGTGTAATCAAAACAGTGTTGATTGTAGCGTGGGCCTGGAGTGGAGATGCGTATCGTTGGGGCTGATTTCCCTTGGGTGCTATTGGCAAGTTGCCACACCACAGTATCCCCTCGAAATACCGGTATCTTAATTGGAATCTTAATGTAGCCACAGCCACAATACCGCTGTAGGTTAGGTATGTATATTTCCTCTTCAAAATATAATAGCAGCTTCTTTCAAAACTATTTTAAAATATTTTGATTGGATCTCATTATATTTTTTTACTTGATTTGGTTGGTGGTAGGATTTTGTTTAAGTCCGCCTGGCTAGCTACCACCATCTTACCTAAGCCTGCTGCCATAACAATAATTCAAAATTTGTTTTGATCCGGCATTTAGAAGTAAGATAGCAACACTTTCAAAAACTTTGGGTGTTGTATCATATAGTACGTATGTATTTACAAGGAAGTGAAGAAACAACCAAATTTCTCGATTGTGACAGAATTACATTTTTGCTTAGTGTCATTTTATGAATAGGCAATAGGCGCTAGGTCGAGCTGTGTCATAAAGACACTACAAGGTATTGCTTACTATTGTTTTAATACCAGTATCTTAGCTTGCAATTGTATTATATATTATGTCATCTGTTTAGTAGCCGGTACAGTCATTGTCTATGTGTATATTAACATAGGTCACGATCAAGAGGCATGAATCATGCACAAGACAACCAATACTATGAAGATTACACCTCGTTGTATGCTTGTTGTTACAAGTAGATGTAGTACACCTAGATAGGTACGTTTATCTCCATTCTTACTGATCTGATATCAGTATAGCTATTCTCAAACATTCGAGAAGCCTTATCCGATCAAATTCGGAATTCTCCGATGGAGATTCCGGAAAAACGCTATTCTAAAAATGTTGACATTAGTATGCGAGACTTCCACAGAAGATACACAAATGTTTTGAGAATAGCGCTGAAACCTATCGGATTATATTATGTCGGTGGCGACAAAGTGATTAGATTTTTTGCTTGCCTGAGCGAGAATAAGGTCTACGGTGGTAAGGACCTTAACAGATTCTACCAACAGCAACAGCATCGAATTTGGAAACTTCCGATGGAGATTCCGAGAACGCTATTCTTCATTCCGAAATCCAAATATTTTGACATTAGAATTTGATGCTTCCCACAGTATATTTTCAGAATAGCGTTGAAATCTATATATTCTATGTCGGATCCAACAATAAGTGATGTTTCCGATCTGAAAACTTTCCGAATGTTTGTATTTACACCTATGCAGATTTCGAAATCCGAAAGTCACTGTGTCATTTTTACGATATTACGGCTAAACTGAAATTTGGCATGGTTTTAATGAATGCCATGGAGAACAACATAGTCTACAGCCGGGTAGGTTAGGTAACTCGCGGGCGAAGCCGCGGGCAATCCTTCAGTTCAAGACAGACGAGGTGACGTGGGGTGTGGGACAAGAAGATAAAACGCCTCTATCATGCCGTGGGGCCGTGGGTAAAGAACCATAAAACTAAAAAGTACAAAATATTATGTGACATACGAAAGGTATATTATTTTATTCATTTCCAATATGTTCAAATAATAAAGACACGCTTGTGTGCACATCGTATATTATGGATAAATTATGACATAGGATAGGACGAAGCTGAAGCTCAGTGAGGGGCTAAAAATGCGGTTGCGTATGGTTTTATGGGGGATTTAGTTGTAAAAAAACTCGATAAACTCGTAACACAACTTGTGATACGAGTTTATCGAGTGTTTTTGTCATAATATAGGTACATTTATTTTGTTTTGTAACTTTTTTGTGATATCGTATAAAAGTTTAAAATGTAAATCCTAAAGTGGCTCATCAAAAAGACTTCAGTCAAGCTGCTATTTAAAAATAAATACACCTCACACCTACAATGAAACATAGTGCGCAAAAGACTCGGTAAGTAATAGACATTTTTATAGGTTTTCGTTAAATGGAATTATACGTGCAATCGTAAAAGTCTTCTCTATGGTACAATGGATTGCAAATTTATGTCACAAACGTAAAACTTGAGGCGAATCGTAAAGTGTAAATGTGAATCCTTGCGTTTTAAAAGGATGGTCGCACGCAAATGCCGACTGTCGCCGCCGCCGCCGCCGCCGTATAAATAGTAAACTTGTAATGTCCAATTTCAAACTAGTGTTTGCTATTCCAAACGCTAATTTGAAATATAAATTGTTTATAAAAAATATACACATCCCAACCCACATTTTCCTGAACCGACCCTCGCGTACAGTTTAGCCCGTGATCCCCTTTTAAGCCTTTTCAATTTGTTACATCAATCGAAAGGATTACGTGCGACGTATCATATGCTCGGGGTATAAAAAGGGTCATTTATAAATTGTGTTTTAAGCCAAGATTATTCTGAAAGCCGCTCACATTACAATAATTTATTTTCCGTATCCGAGAACACATGAGGACGCCTTACGTTGTAGGTTTCCCAGGGTACTTGAATGCGTTATCTCGAAGCCACCATGGCTCGTCCAATGTTTATAGACTGTCTCTCTTTAATGATGTAAGTTTGGAGATAAATAGTGCATTTGATGCGGGTGGTCTGTGCGTGATGCTAAAGAATTCTTTCATAAACTCATTTGAATAGCTATCTACAAGATGTTTGAGAGGTAAATAATTACGATGTTACTTTTAGGGCTCCGTACCCAAAGGGTGCCGACAGGGCCCTATTACTGAGCGTACGCTGTCTGTCTTTCCTACCTTTTAAGGGCAGTGTCTTTTCATTCGTAATAGGTTGTAATTTTCAGAGAGTGTTATTATGGATGGCGGATGAACTGACAAATTATAAACCATAAATTAAATATCCGTCCCCATACAAGAAACGTACTTGTTTTTACGTCTTTATATAGCTCTATAGCAAAACGGCATAACTGTCATGAGTATCATAACTATTTACCCAAAAGTATAACAACAAACTGGTCAGACCCACACGAAGGCTCTAGAACTAAACCAGCATTTTTTGCCTAGAAATGCAAGTCGTCGGAACCCTCTGTGTGCGTGTCTGACTTGCACTTGGCGGGTTTATTCAAATATTTGAAGAACACCTGCAATTTATCTCGTGTCATATACTGTAACTGTAGGGTCTCTTGTTATAAAAATGTTTAAAAGTAGAAACTTCACTGCGCAGATAAATCTTGAAGAAAGTAAGTAACATTCTACGTATAGGAGAATGTTACTCAGCACAGAGGTTCTTTGATGTGATGGGTTGCAGCTGCTATGACTATCGGTATATCTGGCAGTGGGCTCGAGTGCCTATCGAGACTCCACTTGGGGCCAATTAGTACCGGCATATGTTGGCTTATGGCTTAATTCAACGGATATTAGGACTATTTGCATAAGCTGGCTTTGAACCAATATAACTGTTATTCATCGATATAAGTAATCGTAGTTATTAATTATTCTGTGCTGGTATTATATAATGTTTGTATACTTACTACTAAAACTTTTATTTTTATTGGACCAGTATAATAGATGGTGAAGATGACGTATTCCAGTCTAAATCTAATTTGAGACTCTAGTGGCATCATAATGGCATAGCTTTCCTCTTTTACCTTTCCTATGTGTAAAAGCTCGTTGTTCTCATTATTTACACTATTGACAGACAGACGGGCGTACAGCGGAGGCTTAGTAATTGGGTCCTTTTGGTACGGAGCCCTAAAAACGTTTTCCATAAGTTCATTCAATAGGTACATGGTACACGGTACAAGGTACACGGTACTCTGTCCCGCTCGTTTATTTGGTGTCTCATGGTGACACATTTCTGACACTGAGCCGACTGGGGATAGCATTTTATGAACTGACATAATCATCATTGGAATTGATGGGACCATAATGAGATTACAAAGCGGCATTCGGGATGCTTCGTCATTTGTATGCACAGTTGTCATTTCTCAAGCTGCACAAAAATGCAACCACTAGTAAATTTATAGGGTGCCGTTCCCTTTGGGTACCAACTTGCGCTATAATATATTATGTACTAACACTAAGCCTCCGCTCTCCGTCCTATCTGTGAGCGAGATGTATCTCATGAACCGAAAGTTTGACAGGAGTTTTTTTCATGTAAAAAACTCCTGTCCTGTGTGTATTTCTTATTGCCATAGCGGCAATAAGAAATCAATACCCTACGATAAAATACAATTAAATAAGAAACGGGATTTTTGTCTAGAAATGTGTCTCGGAACCCTCGGTGCTTGTCACACCTGGTCCCACTTGGCCAGTTTATTCTAGTTCGTGCAAACTATCCTGAATGATGTTGCATTGCACCGTTTACATTATATTGTCAATTCTTTTTGTGTTATAAGCAGAAGCAGCCTTTCCAGATAACAAATGCATTTCTATTTGATAACAATTTTATAAATATATTTGATAAATTTGATAACAAATGCATTTCTATTGCAATTGCGTGTAATGAGTAAATAACTCACGTTGTCAAGTGTGTAAAGTGTAAGTTACCGATAAGTGGGCAAAGGTGATCTAAATCAACACTCATATCAATTTGTGTGGCAATGCCTTGGCTTGGACGATGACGCGCCCATAACATTACAGGCACTTGTTAAAGGAAAGGTTGATGCACTTAACATACCAGACAATTGGTATTCATCTTAATATATTTTTTTACCCGTTATTGGGAGAAATTATTCATAAAGATAAAGATATAATCCTTTAAGACTGACGGCTTTAAAGAAAATGCAGTTCAAGTAGGATCCAAACATGTAGGAAAGATAGTTTATGGTATTACCAATATCGTATGCTTAAAAAGAAATCGTGAGATCTTATCAGGTTGTAAATCAGAGATGATGAGTGAATACACATCTCTGATTTACAACCATGTCATCGGAATTTACAATCACGCACTGTCAATTGCCAAACTACGGTGAAAGTTGTATGATTGTGATCATAACAGCTTTTTTTATTTTTATTGTATGACGGTGAAGCGCTTGGCCTTCATCTCACCTGGCTACAAGTTGAGATAAGGCCGAAGGTGGAGGCGCACTTCCTCGGAATCCTCAACTTACTGAGGATCTGGCTATCTTACCTCTAAAGGTCGGAACACATACATTTTTAGAATTGTTGTTATGGCGACAGAATTAGGTAAGATTGTGGTGGCTAGCCTGGCGGGCTTGAAACTACCACCAAACAAACTAAGCTCAAATATGCACTTCCCTGGGCATCGATCCCGGGACTTCTACAGCCCTGATACCGGACGGCGGACCACTAGACAACAGAGGCATTCAATATCATAATCGTGAATAATGAACGAAACAGGAATTCTGCAGTCTGAGTAAAGATATGACATCTTGTAAACCTTTAGAATGCAAGTTATTTACATGTCTTGGTTAAACATGGATAAGCAAAACAAGCAGCATGTTGAGATCGCTATCAAAATAATGTTCATGTTGCCATAAGATTCTGCTCCCATGTTTATTTTGCTTAGATAATACTGTAGATCCACATCTTCCTGAATAAGACAAGCAAACACCGTCTACTAAGCACAAGTGAGTTTGCGCAAAAGTAGTTATACTAGCGTCAGAAACTTTCTCATTTGAGTTATCTTGGTACTCGCTTGTAAAATGTAGACCAGCGGCTTACCAACAGCAGCAAGACTAGACAATTCCTATTTGAGGAGCGCTGAGTGCTGAACAAATGTAAGGTAATGCACGAGATTGTCTGTTTGTTCTATGCACGTTACATAACTGTTATGTATGTTATTATTTAGTGGGGGTGTGTCGTTCTTTTAGTATAATACTATTGTTGTGTAGTCACAACTAAAACTTGCATAAATGTATGCAAGTATGAGAAATCCTATTATGTCCTTTATCAAAACTCGTTAAAATTCTTAAGAAACCCGATAACGATTGTGCTGAAAGGCAAAGCAAAGCAACCACTCGATTTGTGTAGTACTAAGAATGATTCACCTTCCCACAGGAAAGTGAAATACTGTTTACTGACGCGGTCTCGCTTTTGAATAGCCATCACTTCACTGCGGGCGCGGAACATTTTTTGCGACATTTCAAAACGCCGACATTTTGATAACAGCTCGTCTAGACGACGCCACCTCTCTTTTCACCGCTCTCAAACGCACCAACGAATGCATCGGGTTTTATAAAAATAGACTCAAGATGCCGCTTCCTAAATTTTCATCTGAAGTTTTACTGCCATCTACTTTTTACAACGCCTTACAATATCCATCCACCGGAAGCACTTTGTATAGAGAGATATAAAAATCATTCGTTGGCTTTATTTGAGTTTTAAAATAAAACAGTGATGAAAGAAAGAAAGAATGAATGAATGAAAATACTTTATTGCACACCATAAACATAGAACTGGATAACTAAAAAAAAACAATGTATATATAATGGGCGGTCTTATCGCTACGAAGCTATTTCTTCCAGACAACCTTTGGATGGAGAGGATTTCATGGCTAACGAGGTGGTTGGTGGTGCACATATTAATTAGGGATCTAGCTAAATTAACTATATGTATGACTCTTGTCCCTTGGGAAATGGGTAGGCCTTTGGTGTGGGACGCTACCTGCGTCGACACCCTAGCGCCATCTCATCTGCCTGGGACATCAGTTAGGGCTGGTGGGGCGGCTGATTCGGCCGAGGATCACAAAAGGCGCAAATATAGTGGTCTCGACAGAGCTTACCTAATTGAGCCTTTTGGGGTGGAGACCTTGGGTCTTTTGATTGAGGCGACACGTGACCCCAAGGGCTGGCTCTTATTTAGGCCAGCGAATTAGCATAGCTATTCAGCGTGACAATGCAGCCCGTGTCTTGGGCACGCTTCCGTCTGGTACTGGTCTGGAACAGTTGAGTTACCTATAGGCCGTTTGTAACGGTCCTTAGGTAATCTGACTGATTCCTATGTACATAGTTTAATTCTACTTTTTATTGAATAAATTTAATTAACTATATATCATACATTATAAGTAAAGCTATGCTACAAATATACACACTACTTATATAATATTAATACCTACATATTATACACTATGTACTAGTGATGATATCACTGTTTAAATTTACTACTGTAGTATGTATAACATTATACTGAAATTCGGTTTTGGAATGTAATTGGAACGGTAACTTGCGTCATTGCGTCATAGCTGTGATAATTAATCTATTGTGTGTTATTTGCTGGATAAATATCGCGTGATGTTCATGACGAAATGTGTTTCAACAATTCTCCCCTATAATTTTCTAGCCCTTTATTTGATCAAGATTCTCAGCCGGGAAAGCTTTTAACCTGAATTGCGGTTCGTAATAAAACAATAAGCTCAGAACTATTCCTCGTAAAAATAATTGTGTTTTGAAGTCTTGCGTTACTTTTACTTTATGGTGGTTTTTGATGGTTAGGTTATTCAAGAAACGCTCTTGCAATCTGTTCTCGTAATTCTACTGCACGTGTTATTCTTGTATTTCTTATTTGTGTAGCTATAAACATATTTCCAACAACGGTCCAAGGTACTAGAGGTTTCGTGAAAGCGGATACATCAAACTAGATTACCTTACGCCGTGTTCCTGGTATCGGAAGCTTGCTTGCCGCATCGAGTTGCACATTGCATTGTGTCATTCATACATACACGTACCTACCTACTACACAGTTTGGATATACTCAACTGTTTGTAATCGTAAGTAGAATTTAAATAGTCCGAACAATGTTTATTGCTGGTGTCATCGTCACCTGATTTGAATTTCATAGTTTGCGCTGCTTGCATTTAATTCGGTTTCATTCACAACTTTTTCGTTTAGATAATCTTGTAACGTGACGTCATAAATAAAACGCCCAGACTCGGACGATATTCTTCCATGATATCACGCAATAGATAAGGCATAACTGGTATGCGTCGAGAACATTCGCAGGAGGGTTGCCTGCTTTATATACTATGTATTCTTCTACCCATTCATGATTACCTGATTAAATGTATATCTTGCATTGACATTCAGTTAATTTCGCGGTATTCCAAAAGTTATGTTTCTGACGTTCCTCATTCCTGCAAATCCTATTAGGTACATAGTAGTAGACTTCTTCAAATTACACGCTTGGCAGACACTCTGGTGCTGAGTACCCCAGAGAACTATAAATACACGTACCGAACAGTTTTGCCTGGGTGACACATTTTTGAAACATTGCTTTTGGCTTTACGTAATTTACCATTATCAATATGCGTAGCATGAATTATAATTAATTTATCAGTCTGTATTAGTATTATATCTTACAATAGTATTATATCTTACAATATCCACCTGCGTATTTATTTTATAAAACAGACTTTTTTTTATATATCCATGGTTAGTGTATGTGTTATCTATTTGATGGACAACTACTTTCCCACCGATTAGTAATACTTCCATCAATTTTAAATTATGTTGCACTTAACGTAATAAATTATTACAAAACTAGTTTTTCGGGTAAGAAGGAATCGGTCAATAATGCGTTAATTAACTTGCAGTGTAACATGACATGACATTTTAGCCAGAATATCATGGATGGATTGCAAAAGTCGGTATTTTAAAAGGTTACAGTTTTATGTATTCGTAAGATATGTAAATAAGTACATACAGCTCAACGCATGTGTTTCAAAATAAATTGTATGTTGATATTTTTTTTATATCATAAGTAGGTACATTACTTGCAACATTTTCATCAAATAAATGTTCTCAGGCTTTAAACTAGCAAGTTGGTACTAAATTATCTGTTGATCAAATGATAATATATCTGTTATGCTTAAATGAGTGTTTTTCGCTTTTCCATTTTATAAACCTTATTATTGAACGGAAATTCATGAACCCATGGGGGTGAGACTTCACTTGCAAGGTTGCAGCCCCTCTCACCACATTATCAACAAACCCTTGTTTTCCGGAAATGAGACAGCAATTTTAGGGTTCAAAATCTTGTTAAATTTCACAGCGGTGTCCAGATTGGAATTTCCCATTGCGTAGGTCAGCATGTATGTCCCCTACTAAAGATATTTATGTCCCACGATTTCGTCATCGTTGTCGTGATTATTCATAATCAAGAAATTACTTCGAGTTGTAAAGCGTCTTCGTCACGAGCCAACGACGCGCGCGCCGCATTCGCTTCACGGCATCCTCGTCGCCGATTGGTCTGCGAAGGTGGCGTGATGTTGCGATACGGAGGCGCGTGCGCTAAGGTCGCAGCCGGGACGCGATAGTGGTGCCACCTGCTTGCCATCACACCACACCACACACCACGTCGCGCGTCGGCTGGTGACGTGCCGTTGCCGTACGGTGTTTTTCGGTCACGCAATGCGTATCTTACCTATGAGCTATGACGCGGTAATGACAAACTATGAAGCAGCCGCCTACTTTGAATTGAAGGTCACCGCCGCCGCAGCAATCTCATTGTAGTAAAGACTACTGATATTATGATCTTATGTAATGCATTTCTATGCAGTTTTCTTGCTAATATTTCCAGTTTTGCTTGAGTATTTTTTTCTACAAAAGAAGTAGGGCTAGGTACTTTCTTGGTTATTCAAAAACCGCCTGCAGTGGTATTAATCAACAAAATAAAAAGTGATATTATAAAGTACACAAGCAACTATGACGAGCACATATTACTTACAGTAATTGTCATAATTATGCTGTCAGATATGGCTGCAAGAAGGAAACGGTTTCATTAATTTGAAAGTCAATGCACCCAGTGAAGGGCATAGCACGAGGCATGATTCCACGTCCTACAATCCGAAGCAATTGGCTCACATTGAAAGGTTTCGAATAGAAGGAAAAGTGAAATGCCATATTATGTAGAGATAGTACCTACTGCAGAACAAAAAAAAACTCTTTTTCTACAATTACTTTCACCGATAAAGGTGTGATATGAATCTGTGAATGTAGGTGTATAGTACGAGTAGTTATAGGCGTCTATCCGAATGACCAAAATAATTTACCATTGCCATAATCTATTAAATAAAACATAAATATTACAGGATATTAATTTCACACAACGCTATTTAGTCCCAAACTAATGATTAAATAATCTGTGCTATTAATTGCAAACTCACGAAGTAACCATTAGCATTAGGTTTAGAATCAAAACGGTCCACTGTCCGTGAACCGACCTTGAATATCTGCGTCATCGTGATCTCACATCACGCCACTTGTTTCTGTTCTGTCTGATAAATGATACCTCCTACGTCTGGTTTGATTGGATTACTCGCTCAATGACACATTTGGGTAGTCAAACCCCCAATGACACTTTATACCTACATCTCATTAACGCCTCAAATTTTATTTATTGTTTTATTATCATTTTGAAATCTGCACCTTCATCTGATAGGCACCGTCTAGTTATATTAGTTATTATGTGGCACCGTGCCATGTCTAATGCAATGTAAGTGCAGGGTGGGTATGTGGGTTACGGTGGTAAGGTTTGATGTATGTATGTACATATTTTGTTTATGTCAATCATCAAGTGCCATAAGGCAACAGTAAGCCATTTAGTATTTCAATATGATGATGGGTAGTGCATAGGTTTTTAAAACAGGTTTCTAATAATTTTCATAATGTTCTGATTGTTTTTGCTGCATGTTTTATTATTGTAATTTCTTCTGTGGTGTATGTTCTACATAGTTTCAGCCTGCACATTAGTACAAGGCAAAAGTAACATATAACCTACACAGAGGCGATTTCGTGTAATACATAATATACACGTAACCGCCTTATCATATGTATAGTCGTCTAATTTTCAGCACTTCAGCCAATTAACCTTTATTATTATAACTACCTTAGATTATTATGATGAAGTATAATCTTACGTTAGTACCTAACCTTCCTACTTAAACATAACATCACACAATAGCATCAATTATATAATGTGAAAAACACGTGCATATTAGGTACTACTGATAATACCACTAACAATTTGATTTAAAACGATCGTTTTAAAAAGCTCTGCTATCAACTTCAAAAAAACAATGTCACAAATGAGATTTCGTAAAGCCGTCCAAAGAACAGACTGTAAAAAAAGCTATAAGTACAAAAAATATAAGGGGCTACAACAAATAGCCCTATTCCATATAGCACTGAAGCAAACAAAAGGGACGAACCATAAAAGAATGATTTATTGCCGTGTTCGTCCACAGCAATGGAGTTTTATAGGGAAGGTGTTATGAATTGAAATATTATTTGTATTCACGGATAAAACTGAGAGTGTTTTAGTTTTTGTCATGCCAATGCACTTACGCATTACACTTTCATATATACTAATAAACGGAAATCTATGGTCGAAAAAGCTGAACCGATTTTGAGAGGCCCGTACTACTTATGTATAACAAGCCTCATAGCTCAGTTGGTAGTAACTCTGCCTTCTGCGCTGTAGGCTGTGGGTTTGATTCCCACCCAGGACAAACATTTGTGTGGTGAATATAGATGTTTGTTCTGTGTTTGGGTGTTGTATCATATAGTACATATGTATTTACCAAAAGTATTTTAGTATTCTATCCGTAATCTAGTTCCCATATTACAAGCTATGCTTAGTTTGGGGGCTAGATGGCGCTGTGTAAAAAATAATGTCCTATAATATTTATATTTATTTATATGTGGCTGGTTGTTTGGTCTTGATCTGAAACTGTAGGAAAACTTGTAAAAACATTTGTAAAAAATCTTGAGCCATTGCCATATTTATAGTAGAGTGACTATGCCGGGTATATCCATAGCAATTGATATAGAAGACGAAAATAGCACAACGTTCCGCGTCGACCCTGATGATGTTTGCTTTGCCCGATAGGCCCTGCCAAGTGTAAGCAGTGGCGTGATGTGCAAACCACACCCTTCGTCGTAGCCGTTCATAATGTCAACAAAGAGCCTGTCCGCCAATAAGTACCTTTCGATATATCTACAGTGCGAGTTTAATGAAAGCGTTTCTTTCGAAGGGCCCGTATTATGCAGTGTTGTTTAACTTTCAAATCGTGCAAATATGAGCTGTTCCGTTTAGTAGATGTTGCGCTCACGTGGAGGCTTTTAGCTGTGGGGCCAGTAACCTTCACACAAGGCCAAAATAAAGTCACGGCGCGTTCGACTTTTTGTGCGGTTTCGAAACATGCATATTTTTGTTAGTGCAATTCGCAACTAAGCTAATTCTAAATTTAGGACGATTTCGTGATTCTTGTTAACATATTTACACGAGCAGTCTGTGTCTACTTACTGTACTGAAATCATATTACGAAAGCATCGAAATATCACAAAAAAAAAACTTTATAATCACCCGCATCTGGTAAATATTCCTAAACCCATTTATGGGACCAGTTAATAAATTGTAATTAGTATTAGATAATTTTAAGCTATTGCAATGGATCATAAAAAAAAAACTAGCCCGAGGTTCTTGCCTTTCTCCTTGTGTGCTGGTCGCGATTCCGAACAGGCGGTAGATTTGACGTTTGTCTTTTGGCTTTGACTAACCGCATTAGAAAATCTTTAATTACGCGCACTTCAAAAATTTGAAATCAGTATTTCTGCTGTGTTACGATTACGACCCTCATGTCTACAAGAAGATAATTAATCATACACCTTTTAGGTACGCTAGCTTCATCGTAGACATTATCCTAGCATGAGCATGTTTTGAGGTTAAGAATGTACCCAAACTGAATCGAAAAAGAAAGTAAAATATCCCTTGACATTTCTGAAACTGAATTTTAAATTCCTACTTTAATAAGTTGTTAAACTTATATTGCCGTTAATTAAATGGGCTCTCAACACGAACACATGTATTATTTTCACAATTCCATGGCCACCCAAATTATTTCATCGGTATAGCGATGTTTCACACCACAGGTTTTCTAAAATTATTTTTTGACGTCATGATCAAAACACAAACATGTCATTTTTTTATATTTGGTCAGCTAGTAAGTTACTTTGACAGCGTTATAACCCGAACTTATGGCGTACATCGTCAGTAGGCTATTAGGTTTTTTTTAAATCCAGAAACACATTTATAAAACACCTTTTTTGTTGTTTTTGTACAGTTTGTTAGCTGATAAAAACATTTTGGAGCTGACCAATCATATTTAATCAGATGACCGTTAGATTTTTTTATTTTATTGTACGACGGGGAGGTGATTGCACTAAACGAACTAAACAGCAGAAGTATCCATGTACCTATTTATTTTCTTCCACAGGTCAACTGAAAGAAGTCAAAGATACGTTCGCTATCGGCGATGACAAGGTCGGTCTCCTGCAAACTGTGTTCGTGATCGCGTACATGGTCTTCGCGCCAATATTCGGCTACCTCGGAGACAGGTACTCGAGGCGCAAGATCATGGCTTTCGGAGTTGGCCTCTGGAGTATCACTACGTTCGCCGGATCGTTTTTACAAGTGAGTATCGTTTATTTTAACTAGATGATCCTTGGAAGATAGCACCTTGATCTGCGTACCTATAGGTATAGGTACGCAGAGCTGGTAAAGATGAGAGCCGAAAGCTCCTTATACACGTTTTTATAGATCTGAGTACGGCTGTGAAATTTATATCAAATCAATTATCGTTTATTGAGTTATCTTATTTAAGGATCACTTTGAAACGTCAAATCTGCCGCCTGTTCGGAATCGCGACGCAGCACACAAGGAGATAAATAAATAAATATTACAGGACATTAATTTCACACAACGCCATCTAGCCCCAAACTAAGCATAGCTTGTAATATGGGAGCTAGATTACGAGGTAGGCAAGATAAGGGCTGTTTTTTTTTTTACAATCTATTACAAATAGCTTAATATTACCAAATTGGTACTTATTACATTTTATTCATTGGGGATTTTTTTTTGATGACAGACTTTCTTATCTTCTTAGGGATAGCGAGTTTATTCTTATTTATTCTATTATAGTTATGTTTATCACAGTTTAATGTTTTTATACGCGTCAATAAATTTCATTAATATTATTGGCATTGCATCGCCAATATATTTATTTCCTTTAATTTATCTTTTAACAGATATGTAGGCTATTTTATCCTAAATACGCATATTCATGCACATCCCCGTCGTAAAATAAAACCACAATGTATGGTGTTTAGGCTTTAGACCGCAAACGTTTACCTAAATACGTACCGCACAGTGCCGTATAACCAACACGATAGAACTTATATCTCTGAAAGATACTACAATCCAATGTTATGGTAGCTAGTCATTGGCGCAAGATATTTTCGATAAAGTACCATTGCTCCAAAAACTCAAGTGCCAGATAGCTAAAAGGGCAAGATATCGTTTGTACCTATTTCGTAACAAACGATTGTCGATACCGCCCAATTATCAGTTATTACAAATTTACTGAGTTCCAATAAAAATGTAATTCTATACATACTGTACATAATACTGTTTCAACAAAAAAAACAGTAATAAAATAATTATTTTTTACTATGAATACCAAAAATGATTCACCATTGATAAAAGCACTAATTACCATATCAACAGCAGATACTAATCATTTCCTTACCCATACCGGAAGTCCTTTGACAGCAATAGTGATGAATAAAGAAACCTACTAAAATAAAAAACAGATTTTATGTAATCTTGTAATTATAGATACATGGAGTATGTATGTATACGGACTTAAACAAAGTCCTACCATCAACCAAACAAAGCACATTATTGTACTCCTTCTGAGGATCGAACCCGGGACCTCTGGATCTGACCTCGTGTTATCTGATTGGCACCACGACCGCGCCGACGCGGCGGCGCATACCTTCATTCAAAACAATTCAATTGTTGATATTGTTTTAGGACTTCCATGCATTCCTGGTATTCCGCGGGCTGGTGGGTATCGGCGAGGCGTCGTACTCAACGATCGCGCCGACCATCATCAGTGATCTTTTTGTGGGCAATGTGCGCTCCAAAATGCTGGCTTTCTTCTACTTCGCCATACCTGTCGGCAGGTGAGTTTATCTGGGGTTTTTTATAGTTAGCTCTTGTACTGTAGGCGAGAGCATGGATTTGGTCTACGATGGAGTGATCTTTCCCAGAAACTACCGGTTCTTGCGCACCGACAGAACTAAGATTTCTGCAGGAAAGCGCTAGGTGGACCTTGACAGGTTGTACCATTTTTTTTTATTTTTTATCGTACGCCGGGGAAGCGCTTGGCCTTCATCTCACCTGGTGACAAGTTAAGATAAGGCCGAAGGTGGAGGCGCACTTCACCCAGAATCCTCAACAAACTGAGGAACTGGCTATCTTACCTCTAAATGCCGGAACACAACAAATTTATAATTGTTATTATGGCGAAAGAATTAAGTAAGATGGTGGTAGCTAGCCAGGTGGATTTAAACAAAGTCCTACCACCAACCAAAGCAAGCACAATACTCCCCTGGGGTTCGAACCCGGAACCTCTGGATCTGACACCGGAAGACGAACCACTAGACCACAGAGGCGGTTAAAAAAGAGATAATTCTGCCGTAACCGCTAGCAAAAGCTAGCTATTCCGTTGCCCAGGGTAGATTACGCGTTACCACGTATTTTGCCTGTAAGACTTAGGACTTATCAAATGTTCCTGATTATTTGTCCTTGTATAAACTTTTCCAGTACCTTAGTGTTACATGCACTTAACATAATGTGGGCTGCTTGCTTGTTTCGTCTCCAAGTTGTTTAAAAAAAATTTATCATTCATTAAAAAAAAACACACGGCGACTAGAATAGTACGCACCTACGCAATAGACCGAACACCAAGCTCAAAAAAGAAGAACTGCATCTAAGGAAAATCCTTCTATGGTTATCCCGTAGGTAATAGATAAATAAAAACATCAGTACATAAACAAAACGCAGGAAATCTTTGCAAACTTAAAGAAAATCCTGCTATGGGAATTCCGTTGGTAAATGATGAAAAACTATTCAGAATATCCTGTTCTAGTTCTTTAATAATGTGTAGTGGGATTTAATACTCATTAATAACTAGGGTGATTCGTAAAATGGCTCATCAAGATTTCCAACGACAAAGCTTTCCACGGATACAATTAGATTCAATTGAATGAATAAACTGAAACTTCCTGACATTTTTTTTTTATTTATTCAAGGGCTTTGTCGCTTAGCGACCACATCGCCTATAAAGCTAACATATTTTGACACACTTAATTACTATTACTTATCTAAACCTAACTCTAACAACTTAATCAAAAACTCGACATCTTGAGAAGAAGGGTCGGATAAAATGCTATTTACACTACCTACATCTAGCAAGCGATTTTTGACAAAGCAGTTTAAGCTAAATGCTGCATTACTGCTAGAAACTGCCTGACTTAGAACTAGTTTTATAACTAATGTAAATACTGTACGCAGGAAAATATTTTCAAAATATGGTTCCATGATAGAAAGGAGTACTTTTTTGTTTGGAAAAATATTCCTTTGTTCCCACCACGTTGAACTTTCTAATGGAATGTGGCGAAACTAGTACTCACCCGATTAAAAAGAAACAATATTTAGAATGTTCCATCGGGGTGGACATATACCATAATATTATCCCGTTAAATTTAAATGGCATTACCCGACCAATTTCACAAATAAAGTTGACGAAAAATAGCGAATGCTTTCTTTCACGTACGTTGGCTCAACAACAGCTATTGAAATATATCTAACCGTTGAGCCAATAAAACAAATAAATGCTTTCTCTAAAAAGTTGTAGAACTCACAAAAGAGTTCTATAAAAAGCAATGAAAATGTATTTGTGTTGTGAATAAAAATAATTAGTTGATTGTGAAATGGATTAGTATATGATATTCCTTACTGTTACTTTTGCAGCCACAAACTGTGTTCCACGTGGGCGCCATGTTGCCCACGTGGAACGAAGCTAGTTAGCTAGTAGAGTGATATTTGAAAATATCACATTAAATTCGTCTTCACTAATTATTGAACAGTTCACACAACAATTCGTGAGTTAAAGGAATTCTTCCATGTTCATTACGCGAATAAGTTCCATGCTTCGATGATTCGGGTATGTGTGAAGAAATGATTTAAAGAGAAACAATGTGTGAAACGTGAAACGCAATGAATGCATAAGTAGAAAATAATTTGTTTACGATGAAGAATACTTTCGAAATATTTTGTGCAACAATGCAATTAAAATAAAATCACGATTTCATGGTGACACGGACTCGAATACGTACAAAAGTGTATCTTTCACCGACAATTATCTTAATATGAAAAAATATATCCAGTTGTTTTTAATAGGGCTTTTTCTCAAATTACGCAAAAAGATGGATTTTGCCCTTTGGTCAAACTCAACCTATGTATGACGCCATAGCAACAATTCTAAAAATCGTTGTGTTCCGGCATTTAGAGGTAAGATAGCCAGTTCCTCAGTCTGCTGAGGACTCGGGGTGAAGTGCGCTTCCATTTTCGACACCAGTATTTTCAAAAATGCGGAAAGCCTTATCGGATCGAATTCGGAAGCTTCCGTGAACGCTATTCATAACTCCGAAATCTATTTATTTTGCCATTAGAATTCGATGCTCCCCACGGAAGATTTACATAAATGGTTTGAGCGTTTAAATCTATCGGATTCTATGTCGGATCCGACAAAAAGTGATGTTTCCGATACGAAAACTTTCCGTGTGTTTGAAAATCGCCATGCTGGTGAGATGAAGGCCAAGCGCTTCCCGTTGTAGAATATAAGCAAAAGTAGGTAGTTAGTGATGATTTTATCGAGTATCACTTTGTTGCCATAGATTGCATTTGTATTTAGCGAAGTTTTATGAACTTAAGATTTTGCTGTATTTTTAGTGATTTCTAGCGTCAATTCCTGCATATTCTCAATAAGTTACGCGGATATATCGTGCTGTTTATCTCGTCTTAAAAATGATGACTATGCAATTTATAAATAAACGTGAGTAAATTGCATTGATTGAGATTGAGACGCAGACTTAATTTAGTCGATGACGGACATTCCAGGGTCTTTGATCGAATCAGAAGCCAGTTTTCGTTGTCTTTCATCTACGATAGTTCGATGTAACCACTTTTGCCCGTGTCTTCATGCATTGTACCTACCAGTATACAGAATACTAAATACCTAGTATGATATGACCCAAAAAAACCTTGCCTGTGTCCTTAGGTGCCTGAGCGTCACGCTCTCTATGATAAACACACCAATTTAACAGCAGCCATCGAGTATCAATGGCAAATTTTATAGAGATAATTTTCAAGCAACATTCAGAGTATTTCAGAGTATCATTCTAACATTGAATTATTAAAAAGTATTGGAGTAATAGTTGTTTTGATAGCCGTAGTTACCTCATCAAGTTTAATTATACCTTTCCCTATGTATATATATATATCCTTATATATGTAGGTGGAAATAAAAACATGCTACATACATCTTATGGTTTTCCCGGCAAACAGGATTTCCCCGTCATTAAATGGTTTAGGTTAAACGCGTGTTCGACAGAGGCTGATCTCATGGCCTATGAATGAACGATACTCTGAATGTTGATATTACCACTATGAAATTACATGAACACATAATTTGAGTCTCCTATAACCTATCAGTTTTTAAAGTCTGTCAGACCTATAAACTTAGGAGGTAAGTTTTGAACGATTATAAACGTCTATAGCATTACGAAATTACATTACAATGTGTTCATGTACTTTCATAGTGGTCAAATAACAATCAACATTCAGAGTATCTTCGAGCACAGGCTGCGGTATCAGCCCTCTGCCAAACACACGCAAACCTAAACCGTCGCGGCAAATATGTATCGTAATCTTAGAAAATAATTTCATTTAATAGCTACATACATGCAAAGAAAATCAATACCAAAGGTAGAAATCTTCAGTATCATCTGAACACAATGTTAGCTGGTAGTGCAGCTAAACAAGCCCCCATAGCTCAGTTGGTAGTAATTCTGCCGTCTGCGCTGTAGGTTGTGGGTTCGAT
Organism: Venusia cambrica; assembly: GCA_951394065.1. NCBI lineage: Eukaryota > Metazoa > Arthropoda > Insecta > Lepidoptera > Geometridae > Venusia > Venusia cambrica. Next base: position 3,097,272 of record OX596056.1, read on the forward strand.
TCCCACCCAGGACAAACGTTTGTGTGATGAATATAGATGTTTGTCCTGTATTTGGGTGTTGTATTGTATTATAAGTATGTATTTATAAAAAAAAACGCATTTAAGTATTCTATCAGGGCAAACATTTGTGTGATGAATATAGATGTTTGTTCTGTGTTTGGGTGTTGTATCATATAGCACGTATGTATTTACACAAAGAATTTAAGTATTCTATCCGTAATCTAGTTCCCATATTACAAGCTGTGCTTAGTTTGGGGCTAAATGGCGCTGTGTGAAATTATTGTCCTGTAATATGTTTTATTTATTATCTTACAGTGGTCTCGGCTACATCGTGGGTTCAGTAGCCGGCGCGGTCGGCAACGACTGGCGATGGGGGCTTCGCGTGACGCCATTCCTCGGCGCCGTCGCAGTCGTGCTCATCGCCTGGGTGATGCAGGACCCGGAGCGGGGGCACGCGGAGGACAGCCAGATGAAGGCGACCTCTTACATGGACGACCTGCGCTCTTTGGTCAGAAAGTAAGTGTACCATGTTGAGGTCTAGGTATAATGGCCAACATAGACGACCTGCGCTCTTTGGACAGAATGTAACTGTACCATGTTGAGGTCTAGGTATAATGGCTCGATATGAACGAACTGCGCTCTTTGATCTAGAAGTAAGTGTGCCATGTTGAGCTCTAGATATAATGGCTTAAGATTTTTTTATTAATTAGAACGGCCTAAAACCACTTTTTAATTAAAATGGGCGACATGCGTTCTTTGGTCAGAAATTAAGAATACAGTGTTGAGGTCTAGGTATAATAGCTCGACAAGATCGAACTGCGCTCTTTGGTCAGAAAGTAAGTGTACCATGTTGAGGTCTAGGTATAATGGCTCAACTTGGATAACCTGCGCTCATTGGTCAGATCAAAAAGTATGTGGAGGTATAATTACAATGGATCTTTGTTCTATAGTTTCAATCCCTGATTTGAAGTTTGTAGGATTCAATCCTTCAAAAAGGACGAGGTATAAAATAATAGGTAGGTAATGACTGACGCCTTAACCTAATGCTGACCCCTACACACAGCGCGATTCATGAGAGTGCTTTTTTATATCACAGGTAGGTACTCTTTACTAAGTAATCGTTTCAACAATAAGGTCTCGTAAGAATTGTTTTTATCGACCGGTTTTTGCTATCGAGTTTACGACATTAGATCTTATTTACCAATAAAAAAACACCTGGGTATATAATAATGGTGTGATCTCAGCTGACGTATGTATGTTTAAGCGTATACTCGTAGCTATCTCTCTTTTCTTTATTCAAGGTTAAATAAACTATGTCATTGACATGTTCATGTTTCTGACGTGGTTCAAATCTACGGGTTTGCCAAAACTATATTCTACGTATCCTAGGATTTGCATATCGCTGTCTTCCTTCTTAAAATCTTCTGAAATAAGAATTTGAATTCCACCAGTGTTATGTTATGGGTATTTTTCTCTCTAACTTTATGATCGGTGTAATTAGGTATTTACTTGAAAATAAGTCACAATCTATCGTATTATGTACATTTACAAACGCCAAGCAAAATATTAACATTTTCTAATTTCATTTCATTTTTATTTATTCTGAAAAAACAAAATATATTTGTGTGTGGAGTTCATACAAATACATTTTAAACATAGACATAAGTTCCCTGCTAATAATAAACGAAGATTAACAAGAATAAGAAGAATCGTTAAAAACTACATTTACCGTGTCATAATTATAGAATGATGCCACGGTAAATGTAGTAGTGGTAAATTACAGTGTCATAATTATAGAATGCTGTCACGGTAAATGTAGTAGTGGTAAATTACAGTGTCATAATTATAGAATTATGTCACGGTAAATGGAAATAAATAAAAAGTGGTAAATTTATTTATTACAACGTTGGTAACAATAATGGCCGGTATAGCCATTATTGTTATTACCAACGTTGTAATTACCAACATGAGTTACCTCATGCTTTGGTAATTGTGGTAATAGTTGTAGAGTTCATCACTTTTGCCGGTTTTTATTAATAACTGTCTTACCCCGCGCAGTTATACTTGCGCAGCTTTGCGTCAAAATTTAATCAGTTGAACTCACTGCTACCAAATTTCACAGGATCAGCCACCCGCTAGGCTAATCTGAAGTTTGCTTGAAAATTTAATAAAAATCGGTCCAGCAGTTAGATTAAGGCCAAGGACCGGGGAGGTCATGTCGTGCAATAAAAAGTAAAAAAAAACAAACTAAAATCATAAATACCTACCTTCATATATTACTTACAACTTTACTATAGTAATAATATAGTAATAAATAATACATATTTATAAGGGAGCGTAGTAAACGCAAATCTACTGTCTCTGCCTTCCCCTTTTCTCAGTATTTAATGCTAACAGCATTAGTCGACGATACTAGTAATAAAACAAACAAGAAACTAATTTCTTTGGTCAATATTTATTCCTAACTAATGCTGTCGACGATACTAGTAATAAAACCAACAAGAAACTGACTTCTTTTTTCAGTATTTATTGCTAACTAATGCTGTCGACGATACTAGTAATAAAACAAACAAGAAACGAACTTCTTTGGTCAGTATTTATTGCTAACTAATGCTGTCGACGATACTAGTAATAAAACATACAAGAAACGAACTTCTTTAGTCAGAATTTCTTACTAAAATATAAGAATTATACCAGAGACTTATAAGTAACGGTGTAATAATGTTGTTTTGCATTTTTCAGTCCGTCGTTCATGCTGTCAACGCTGGCCTTCACGTGTGTGGCTTTTGTGACGGGCGCGCTCGCTTGGTGGGGCCCGCAGTTCATATTCCTGGGACTCTCCTTACAACCTGACGTCACCATCAAAAGCGAAGAGTGAGCCCACTTATAACATACCTATGTCTCTTTGTTTGCAGGGATTCATACAGTCCTTGCGTGAATGAATGAATGAATGAATGAAAACACTTTATTGCACACCTTAAAATAGAACTAGGTAACTAAAAATATATATGAATATACAATTGGCGGTCTTATCGCTAAGAAGCGATTTCTTCCAGGCAACCTTTGGATAGATTATTTGGATATGAATTGCAACGCAAAGATGCTACGATACTCAGTAGCAGGCAGTAACCTTTTTATTCTGTTTTATACGACATAATTTACACAGCGCCATGTAGTCCCAATGCATTGCTTGTAATATGGGAACTACATTATCGATAGAATAGTTATACTAATAAAAAACCTCACAGCTCAGTTGGTAGCTCTGCCTTCTGCTCTGTAGGTTGTGGGTTCGATTCCCACCCGGAACAAACATGTATGTGATGAATGTTTGTTCTGTGCTTGGGTGTTGTATTTTATGATAAGTATGTATTTCCAAAAAAAAAGAATCTGTAGGTCTAGGTATTATTTCCGTAATATATTTGTAACTAGATGGCGCTGTGTGAAATTAATGTCCTGTATTTATTTACACTTATTCATCAATAAATCGTTTAATCAGTAAGATTTTTTAGGATTGTTTTGAAACGTCAAACCTACAGCGCGCGGCGCGAAGGCAGAGGTACTGAGAAGCTTAAGATACGATCGAGCAAAATAATAAATCTTATATTTATGATTGTTGAGTCTATAGCTCTAGCAAATTCTGTAAACTTAATACAACGACAACAAAACAAAAAGCCTCTGTCAGCTGTTGAACAAAAAATGATGCAAAGAACATTATACATTATTTGTTGTAGTGCAACGGCCTCATCTTAAATGCTATGAGGTTATGTCTCATCCATTATACAGTTATATGGATATGTTAAATATAGTATAGACTATTCATCAATAGACGATGAATAAATTATGTATCATAGAAAGCGCACGAACGAATGAATCATGTCATATTACCGTTAATGCCTATTCTGCCATCAATGCCTGCGTATAATATTTTAGAAAAGTGTTTATAGGTATTCTAAAATCTTTCAAATTATTAGCAAAGTTGAGATATCTCGGGTACGACCTAATGTACTTGTTATATATTGCTTGGTTTTCCTTGTATGACCGGCGGGTTGGAGATCACAGTGTGGAAACAATCACGACTTAGCATGCCTTCACAGCACAGTGATCGGATATTATGTCCTGCAATGCCCTTACTGAACTAGAGATTGTATGTAGCAACAATTCTTAAATTGTTTAGTTCCGGCATTTAGAGGTAAGATAGTTCCTCAGACTGTTCAGGATTCCGGGTGAAGTGCGCCTCCACCGCCATATCATAACTTGCAAATAGTCGCGATTCCAAACAGGCGATAGATAGGACATGTCTTTTTGGTAACATATTGAAACGATATGATACTAAAAAGACTGAATAAAAACATTTTGTCTGAATGTGATATGTTTGGTAACATTTAAGTACGCCACGCCAGTGTGGCCTACAAGTTTGGTCTGCAAAAAGTCGCGATTCAGATACATATGACATGACGTTTCAATATGATACTAAAAAGACTGAATAACAACATTTTATCTGACTAACCCATATGGATAAGACAATGTGATAAGTTTGGTAACGTGTAAGTACGCCACGCCAGTGTGGCGTACAAGTTTGGTCTGGTGTGTATGTTCGCGGGCGCGCTCGGCGTGCCGCTGGGGTCCGCCCTCGCGCAGCGTCTCCGCCCCGCCGTCGAGGACTGCGACCCGCTAATCTGCGGATTCTCCCTCCTCGCGTCCTCGCCGCTCGTTTACTTCGCGCTCGTCTCTGTGCGCGCTCACGCGGGACTCTCCTATCTGTTCATATTCCTGGGGATGCTCACCGTCAATCTGACGTGGTCGATCGTGGCGGACATGATACTGGTGAGCGATTTCTGCTATGTCGATCGGTGCGGTTCGGGCTATAAACTAGACATATTGTCCAATTAATGTACTAGGGTAGAAAACATGTAGGACCTTTGCAGAACATAGGCTGCCACAATTTCGTCGGTTTATCGAGTGGAGGTCTTCCCACGCTTCGTTTAGCGTTTAATTGTGATCATTTGAGAAACTCTTATTCCCAGCAGCGCTTGGTTTTGTTGGTGGTAGGACTTTGTTTAAGTCCGCCTGGTTGGCTACCACCATCTTACCTAAGTATGTCGCCATAACAAATTCTAAATTGATGTGTTCCGGCGTTTCTCACATAGTTGAGGATTCCGGGTCGAAGTGCGTTTCCACCTTCGGCCTTATCGTAACTTAAAACCAGGCGAAATAAAGGCCATGTTTCCTTTTATTTCCCAGTCAGTAAGAAAAAAACTATATTCTCATAGAATGTATCATACCTACTTTTATACTCTGTTGCATCAACAGCTGTGGTCTTCGGAAGAAATTTTTTTAAGAAATACAGTGATAAATAAACAGTTTTAGTTGCGTCTTCTAATTTCTAATCGCTAAAGTTTAAAGAAATTCTTGGTTTATTGCCCTAACCGCACGATGATCTAGGAAAATGGCTGACCACTTTCGATTTTCACTCCGTGTACCATAAAATGTATAAGTCATAATCGAAAGTGACAGGTATTTCTAGTAATAAAGCAGAAACCGTCCACGCAGTCGGAAGCTAAATGTTCGTAAAATGTTCATGAGACAACTTAACTTTACCATTGTACCTAACTCCCATTACCATGGCTAATCCATGCAATGCTGCTTCACCCATGATCATACCATATTATTATCGCCATAGCATGGACAGCAATGTTGTAAACTTAGCATGGGACACGCGATTATAAACCTTTTATTTATACAACACATGATACTTTTTGCTCAGATTTTCATAAAACTCATCAAACTACACACTTCCAAATATGCTACCACAAGTTTTTGTTAATCACACGCGTAGAAGAATCTCAAGCTTCTATAAGAGTTAATATCTACAACGCGACCAAGATCTTATTAAATTTGCACAAAGAAGAACCTAGAACCATATTCAGAAGGGACTCCAATTTTGACATTAAGTTATAACCAACGGTCATAACACGTCAGCGAGGGCGCCTGTGTCTTCGTCAAGCAAAACTTGACTTCCGGCCTTGGTTATACATTAGTTTATTTTTTTGCCACGTTAATGATCGTGGTGGCGTTGTAATATTGTCATCTCGCGTGAAGGTACAAGTTCGTAGCCAATTTAAGACAGCTGCAATCTAATTCAATACATAATAAGACAATGTAATACATGCACACGGCTACAAACTTGTACCTTAAGTTGAAAATTATAGAATTGCTAAAAATCCCCGCAAAAAGTAGCATAGTGCCACATCCGAATTCCCTATCACAATCGAAGCTAAAGCATGTACTGATACGATAAATTTGCACGAAGGGTTTCGCTAATCTTCGGCGTGATAACGATGGTTTCCGGCCTGATCGGGGTTCCGGCCGGCGCGTGGCTTGGCACCTCCCTAGTGAAGAAATACCCTCGCTCGCATCCCATCATCTGCGGGCTCGGCCTGCTGGTCTCCACGCCCGCCATGGTCCTTGCCATGATACTCACTGAGGGCTACTTCTACTGGCCGTTCGTCCTTATATTCATCGGGGAGCTAGCTTTGAATCTCAACTGGGCAATAGTGGCCGATATGTCCCTGGTAAGACACCCTGGGAATCCGTGGATTTTTTTTTAGTGTGCGTAGTTTTTTGTGATCTTTTAGTTACGCGGCTGCATTGTTGGATTTGCAATTTTGTGCTATTAATAGCACAACAATTTTTGTTCAAACCAAGCAATTCTACTTTTCCATGACGTACTTAGTACACGCTAGATTTGCTGTCACTTTTCAAATATCTTTATTGCTCCAAACATGGTATGAAGGTGGTAAAAAATGTTCACTATATACTATATAATGTGTTTCACTATAGTCTAGCATGCAATACTTATTAGTAACATAATGTTAAGATTTTTGTTGATTGATGACATGTCGGAAGAATAAACCCTTCAGGAACACAAAGTTGAAATCTCAAAATGTATAATTTCCCAGAATGTTGTTTATTTTTCGTTTCGCTAAATGTTGTATTCTTAGAAACATAGCGTCTTAGATACGCCTAAAAGTCAAAATTACTTGGGATTATAAAATATTAACGAATTCTGATATTGCAGCCGTAGCAGTAGTGTGGATTTCGGTGCATGATTATCATTGCATGTTTTTTCGTTTTATGGCTTTGTATTGTTTGCTTGGAAATTGGTATCAGTCACTCATCTCATAACATAACGCTCACTATTGCCTGGTTGCGAGACCATCTGTCCCGAAAGTTGTCTCATTGAATATTTTGCAACATTTTGCAACGACTGAGTGGACTGGTTTCAATTTTTCTATAGTAATAGCGCCATCTCTTATCTTACTCATGTACTACGTTGTATACTACGTAGAGAATATTCGCCATTGGTAATTAGTTTGCAACACGATGCATAGATGGCGCGCATGCAAAATATTTTATCTCGAGATTATCCTAATTTGTTGTCATTTCAAATACAATAAATACTATTCATAACTTTGATTACTTGTGTGCTGTAGATGTTTGTATTGCTATCCGTATGCATTTTTTGATGTAAAGAACAATAATCTTGTATTAAATAAATCAATTTTAATTTTCAGTACGTGGTAGTACCTCCGCGGCGGTCAACGGCTGAAGCTTTCCAAATTCTAATATCACACATGTTAGGGGATGCGGGAAGTCCCTATTTAGTTGGAGTGGTAAGAAATCATCGTTTTAAATTTATTATATTATTTATTAATGATAGGTTAGCTCTTGATCGGTTAGCCTTGCCTTGCTCTAGGCCAAGCATGAATGATATATATGATGGAGCGATCCTTCTTAGAAGGCACAGGCTATCCCGCGCAACGACGCGACGGTACACGGCAAACCGTTTAGCGCTGACTTCGGTAGGAGGGTGGTGATTTTATTTTACGACTTATCTTTAAAAATAATTTATTCCGCACTAGTATATTAAAATGTTTTAACCGCCTCTGTGGTCTAGTGGTTCAAGCCACCGATTTCAGATCCAGAGGTCCCGGGTTCGATCCCCATGGGGAGTACAATATATTGTGCTTGGTTTGGTTGGTGGTAGGACTTAGTTTAAGTCCGCCTGGCTAGCTACCACCATCTTACCTAATTCTGTCGCCATAATAACAATTCTAAAATTGTTGTGTTCCGGCATTCAGAGGTAAGATAGCAAGTTCCTCAGTTTGTTGAGGATTCCGGGTGAAGTGCCCCTCCACCTTCGGCCTTATCTCAACTTGTTACCAGGTGAGATGAAGGCCAAGTGCTTACCAGTCATACAATAAAAAAAAAAAAAGTACATGTCACCTCAATGTACACAATGTTTATGCAAATAAAATGATGTTCGTCTGTATCTTGACACTTCCTCGTTGCAGATATCGGAAACTTTGAAGAGGAAATGGACCGACCCCGCGGAGCAGCCGAGCGACATCGTCACGTTCAAATCGCTGCAGAACGCGCTGTTTCTCACCTGCTTCGTGGAAGTGCTCGGCGGCGTCTTCTTCCTCCTAACGGCGGTCTACATTGTACGGGATAAGCTCAAAGTCGACAGAGCTATTGCTGGTAAGTTATGTCATCTAATATGTATACCCTATAAAACAAGCTGAACATTGGAAACAAAAACCCGTCTACAAAATATCGAACTTCATTGTTTTACTGAAAAAACGGCCCAAAAAAAATTGGCATGTCACCTTTCCCCACTTTTATATTTTTATTCGCACCCACCACAAAATATTAAAATAGTATTGCTTACGACTCGTCCGCAATTTAGAGGAACCAAAAGACACATCAATGACATGTCAAAATCCATCATGGCGTCTACAGGCTACTGGCGGCTGCATAGCGATATAAAGAATAGACATACATACATACTCTCCAAAAACATTACCCTTCTAAGGCTATCGGGTAATAAGCGTCAAATATGCGTCAGTGTGCGTGCATGGGATTAGATACCTAACATTTCTCACGGCGAGCCTGTGTTTAGGTTTAATATTGCTTGATCCGGAAAGAAGCAAGCGGTCATATCTTCACTTGTCTTCAAGTGGCTAAGGGCAAACGCTTGACTATCCATATTTATTTAATACTTACTATAGATTCGAGTGTGGCTTAGTCTGTCTGTCACGTTTCCACGGCTGAATCTTGATGAAATTTGACATTATTTTTGTATCCTAGGGCCTCCTCTCTAAAAAACTTATTTTTGTTTTCGTACCATGCAGGCTAAAAAATATCGAACATAATTTATTTTGTGCGGCAGTTAACTAGCAGTATGTAGGACGCATTTTCATTTTACATTTAATAGTATACAGCTCCATCTAGCCCCAAACATAGCATTGCTTGATCCATATAACACTACGAACTAGATTAAGGTTTTTTTTCCAAATACATACATTAATATATGCATTGGATTTAAATTATAGAATATATATTCTGAAGTTATGGAAACAGACCCGATAGTACTATTTTTGCACTTTAAGACAACTCTTTAAAAATGATATTTAACTTCACGTTGTTTCAGTTGCCACCAAAGTTGTTTAGACGTCGGTGAGTTCATTACGTTACTGTACACGGGTCTGAATGTATAACGTTCATTGGAATCACTATAATGTATAACGTTCATTGGAATCACTATAATGTATAACGTTCATTGGAATCACTATAATGTATAAACGTACATTGGAATGACTATTAGTGGAACTAATTAGTAGTAGAGCACAATATTGTGCATGGTTTGGTTGGTGGTAGGACTTTGTTTTAAGTTCATCTGGCTAGATACTACAATCTTACCTGAATCTGTCGCGTAACAACAATTATTAAATAATTATTACAGGACATTTATTTCACACAGCGCTAGTTATGATGTAATACTTTTTTAAAATTATGTATATACTTATCATACAGTACAACACCCAAACACAGAACACACATAATATTCATCACACAAATGTTTGTCCTTGGTGCGAATCGAACCCACAACCATATTCACAGATCTTCGGCCTTATCATAACTTGAAACCAGGTATAATAAATTCAGGCGCTTCCCCGTCGTAACATATAAAAAAAAATATATAAGCGCCGTTTATATCTAATACAGAAGACGTACTTCTTGAAAGAAGGAAGTTATTTCAAGAAATACTTCTATATAATTTCTATGAGTTTGTGTTTTATTCCTTATAGACGCGGAAGCTCAAAGCGCCGAACCATCCCACAGCTCTGCACAAGAGGAGATCACAGGCGGTGGCGGAGAATAAACCACCAGACAGCAATACCGGTTTTACCTACTCGGACATGTAATGTCACCACTGTAACGCCAGTTACAAGAATGTAATTTTAAGTCAGTTCTATGACTGTAAACTGAAATCATGGCTATGTCATCGTCTGATTGTAGATGATTGTTCTCAAAGGTGTTTGGTCGATAGAATAATTCGAGTTATTATAGTTATTTAACTGGTACGATAATGTAAAGACTGAAGGTGTGGTGTTGGAGTGTGTGTGAACTTTATGTAAGCTGCTTTATGTTAAGAAATCGTGCCTATAAAATAAAGAAAATTATTACAATCAATTATTGTGAAATGCCCAGATAGATGCATAGCAATTTAAAAGAGTTACGTCTGTTTTTGCTGATAGATAGTCTACATAATTACCTCATCATAATTTATTTACATTTTGGTTTATTTTTTTTTATCACAATTTTGTTAATTATTTTATTTTAATCACGTAATTATTTGGTGAACATTATTATTCTTATTTGTTTTTGTTACAAAATATTCATGCAGTTTAACCATAATTTTGTGAAATAACGTAAACATTCTTAACCAGGTTTTATAGAACGTTGGTTGATACAAAATATGCATTTAAGATGATGATACCAGAAAAAAGGCGTGGCGACTCGGTTCCTAACTGTAGATTTGATCTAAAAATGCCATTGCTAAGACAAGTTAAACTGTACTGAATACCAACGAGACTGAATTATATATTATTTGAACGTGAACGAAATTAATTTGTAATTTGTACTTAGTTCGTTTTGTACATAGTATTGTGTACAGCATGGAATTGAAATAAAAAATAATTTATTTTTGATATCAGATGTTTTATTTCAAATAAAACAGTATCGTTATCCTTACATAACAAAATTTCAATTTTCTTATATTTAAAATCAAAAAATGGTGGGTTTAATCCAATGGCGGGAAAAATGCCATAGTCTAATTGTACCTAACAAGTAATTAAAATTAAAATGTACTTCTAACAACCAACACTGGTCTAGGTAATGTTTAAATACAAACAATTAAAAATTATGGAATAATCAAAATCAACAACACACATTGTAACTAATAATCACAGATTGTCATATAATCACTTTCATTGTTTTTAAATTTGTCTAATTTTAATGCTAGTGTATAAACACCAAGTCACACTAAATTAGAGTGTTATGGCACAATAAAGGCATTTCTCAACTTTAAATCGATAAACGACAGATCAAATACAGTCATAATTGTTTACAACAAAGATTCAAGTAAACATCAGATGAGAGATATGATCAGAAATCAGAGATCAGAAATATGTAACTACCATTTATCAATTTATAGTGAACAAAACACAAGACATGCATCCATCCAAACGATCAGTACTTCACTTGTGTATCAAGCTTAATCCCCTGATTATGTTTTGGTGAACACATGTCAGAGTAATCAAATAATACTAAAAATTCACACCTAGAACCGAAATAAGTACCTTAAACATCAATTATCATTAAAAATAAACATTAATTAAAATTGTAGACATAAAACACATATAAAATACAAGTACTCGACTACAAATAATGGTGTAACAATATAATAATACCCGTTAATATTTGTTACACATTATATTTAAAAGCTCAGTCATTCAACACCATAATCCTTTATAATGAATAAAACTTAACATTTCCACATTATCACTGTTAAGATGCTTTGATAAAATTTTAAAGCAATAATAGCAGCTTGAAGATGTTGTATCAATAGTGTAATGAAGGCACATAAAACATAAGTTACATAATACGGTGTGTCTATAAGACAAGATAATGTTTCCCATTTTAATAGTTGTGTGTAACTAGCTTTGTATATCAAAACACTATTCTCATTAGATTTTTTAGCCTGTAGCATCGGGAAAGCCATATATTTAAAAAAAAGTCAGCTCATATCAGCAATGTCAATTATGAAATAGACTTTATTCCTCGGAGCAATAGCTGCTAGTAGAGTTAGTGTCCGATACCATACCCAGCCTAAATCTCTTCGGGATGGGTTCACACGAGCTGAAGCTGTCACTGAGCGCCCGCTTGGCCACCAACCTTATGATGGTGACGTTATCTGTGCTGCTGGAGTTGCTGGTGTCTTCCTCCGTGCATGCGGAGGAGATTGTGGTCTGAGTGCCCGTCGCTCGCATCAGATCGTGTTTGTATGTCAACAGCTTTTCCACTCGTATTATGACGTCGTTGTCCTAAATACACAAGCAACTATTAGGGCGCGAATGAGACTATAACAAAATAGGGTAGTGAATGGCCCAGTAAGTACCACTTGTATTTTGAAATGGCAAGAAAATATATAGATCAATATATTTAAGCAGAGTCCATTGTGAAAGGGCTCGTCCGGCCGTTAAGCAGCATTGCTGTGTTCCGGTTTGAAGGGTACGGTCGCCGGTGAAATTACAGGCACGTGAGGCTTATCACCTTTATACCTCAAGTGACGGGCGCAATGCAGTGCTGTGTAGGCTATGTTCTTTGTGGATGTGACCTACGTAGTAAAGCATTGTTATAGACAAGAGATGCACTTAACTTAAGGTGGGCTATCTCCTGTTCCGTATCCTAGTTGTATAAAAAAACCCCATAGGAATAAACTATGTTTGTTACTGAGCCTTTTTCAATAGCATTATTGAAAACCTTTATAATATTTCCAATATTGCTGTCACTAGCTGAGCTCCATAGCTGGATCCGGCTTAATGATTGTTTTATAAATGGCCTGTTTGTTCAGTAAAAATATAAATCCGTATTGTATTTTCAGAGTAGCTCATAGAAACATCTTGAGGCGGAGGGACAATCGGCTTCCTATACAGTGTAGGTATAGATACAAGGAGAATTCTGATGTATAAGCACTTATGTTGTGATCTCCGCATCACTCGGTGACAAACAAACTAGTAGCAAGTAAACCTTACTTGTACAAGTGGGCTGGAGGGCAAAACGTGACGTGAACGTATGACGTGCAGACCGCAGAGGTGGTGGAGTACGTCAAGAGGAAAGCCAGAGTGGGGTTGAGGGTTGAGAAGCTGGACTCTCGTCATAATGTGAGTTTCAGCTCATTTATGGTGAGAGTTCCTACGGATCGCCTCTCGACTTTCCTGAGCCCTATTTTCTGGCCGAAAGGTGCGAAGTTCCGGCGATTCAAGGGTCGCCTGTCGCGAGATCCCCCGCACCGAAACACGTCGGCGACATCACGTGTGCCTTAGTTTAAGTTCTATTTTGTATGTATTTTAGTTTTAAGGTATATATTAATATGGGTCTTAGAATTAGTATTCAAACATCCTGTACAATTCTTACGTTACCTGAAATAAACTTATATTATTATTATTATTAAAACCCTCGGCCAATTATTAATAAAAAAACTAAGTACAAACCTGCATCCAGCTATGGTTGAGTATTTGTGTGAGTGTGATCCGCCTGTCGACGTGAACCGTCAACATTCGCTTCATAAGGATCTTGCCTTGCAAGCTGATGCCTTTCCAGTGGTCGTGTGAGAACCGATACCTTCCGCAGAGGATCTGCTCCGTGAGAGATAGGTCACTGTAGTCGGCGGAGAATGGCAGGTAGCCCACCAGGCTGAAGAGAATATACATTACATTTTTATTGGCGAAATTTTAATTTAATTTAATTTTATTCGGGAAACAGACAGATAAAGACAGAATTGTGAAAAGCGGGGGTACCTACTCTTACGCAGGGTGCCCACAAACTTGAGATATTACGTATACACCATGCGTGTAGACGTGTTATTTCTACTTGACAAACAAAGCCCTAGTTGGGATAAAAAGTTACATGGTCACGTGATACATTTGGACACGAAAAACGTACCACGTGACGTTTTGTTTTACCCTCGTCTAGGCGGACTACCGCGCCACTTTGCGGAGATCTAGGTATTTCAACATGAAAACGACCACTTGCAGCACGCCTCCGGAGCGACAACACGGGGGGCTCATCAATTTAGCAGCAAGACTTTTTTGAGTGTGTACTAAGACATAGGTATACTATGTATGTGTTTATTATTGGGTGAGTAACAAAGATATAACTTACCATACAAAGAATATGACTCCCAAGCTCCACACGTCTACCTCAGGGCCGTAGCACTTCACCCCGTTAGAGCGGATCACCTCAGGCGCCAGGTAAAGCGGCGTGCCACAGATCGTTTTCATGAAACTATCCTCACCAACAAACTTGCTCAGTCCGAAGTCAGTCAATTTGACTAGAGTTTCATCATCTTTACTCTCCAGAAGCACATTCTCAGGCTAAAAAAAAGTTTTAAAGGTTACTTTGGGTAAAAGTGTTCCTGGTGGAAAATATAGTTTATTGAGATCAACTTACTTTGGACAAATGTCATTTTTATGACTGGCTACATTTTATGAAAAATATTTTCTCCAAAATAGAACAATAGCTTCATAAGAACATGCCCCACTTATGTATTTATCTCCACAACAGTCTACAAGTAGATACACGCCGATGCGATTGTTCTTTGGCAAAAGCTCGTGAACTTTAAAATAGTTCATATATGAATATCAAAAGTTTCAGAAAAAATATATGCAACATACATTCACATAATTATGTGGAGATGAAGTCAAACTAGTACCGTCATTGATGGTGCAGATTCCTTTTAATCACTACTGATCTGGTTACCTTCAGGTCTCTGTGTGTGATGCCCTGAGAGTGTAGATACTTCACAGCCAGCACCATTTGCCTGAAGAAATATCGAGTCATGGGCTCCGACAGGTGGCCCTGTTTGGTGATGCGGTCAAACAGCTCCCCTCCTTGCATCAACTCTAGGATAATGTACACTGCATCTCTGGAGTCGTACACTTCTTCTGTTGATATTATGCATGGCTGGAAAGGATGTTTTAATTATAGCATATGCATTTTTAATGCTAATAAGCCCATCAATTATATACATTTGAAAGCAACTATGTTTGTTGTCTTTTCACAACCAAATGGCTGGTTGGATTGGAAATTTGACATTGATATAGTGTGCGCAATACAATGCTTATAGGAAAGAATATACCCTTTTATGGAGAGAAATATAGTATAAAATTATTGGGCAATCAGCATGATTTGACTAACAATCAATGCGCAGCCATTCAAAGTACTACTTAAGAATTGAAATTTTTAGGGTCTTTTTGTACTGTTTTGTATTGGATTTTGGGAAATTCCCACCGGTAGATGTGATATGATATCTAAAGAAATACATGTATATCCTATAGGTAATTCTTACACAGGAAACAGAAAAGTAAGTGATAATACTGAACACATTTTGTGTATAAAAAGTATAACTTACATGTCTTAAAGCTTTCATGATATTGATTTCATTCATAATTTTCTCCGGATCAGTCAAGTGATTGAATTGGCCATTTGACAGTCTGCTTTTTTTTATGATTTTCATTGCATGCTTTGTACATTTTGTCTGAAATAAAACAAGAAAAAGAGAATATAACATATTAATATAACTGAAATTTATAAGTGATTAGATATATTGTGTTAGGTCATAATAGTTCATAAGCTTATAATAGTCATTAGGCATACAAAACTGATGCTAAAGGCATGCATTAAGAGGGCCCAGTTATTTCACTTTCCCATACAAACATAGTTCCATTTTTATTTCGAAATGGCAAGTCTGATTCAAAAGTTTTTAAGCTAGCGCACCACAGACACAGATTATCTTTTTCCGATTATACCTGCAAAATTTCATGTGAATCGGAATTACCACTTCGAAATGAAAAAGGAACTATGTCTTTACTGGAGAGCGAAAATCCTCGGTACTCTGGGTCCTCTTAAGATTTAGATTTAAAGTTTTGAGCAGTCATACTTTATTGTAAACTAATTTGACGATGCCACATGCTCCTTGTCCTAATATTCTGGATATGTAATACTTCTGTGAGATTTCTTTGGGAGCTTGGTCCTGCTCATTTTTGAGCAAATCTTTGAACACAAAAACTGAAATAAAAATAAAAAGAACACTGAATTTAGAGAAGGATTATTTGGTAAAAGTAAAAATCATAAAATGTGGATAAGGGCAGAAGAATGATAGTAATAATCCCATAATGGGCTGACTTTTGAGCTTATCAAATGATGTGCTTCTTAGGTTAAAATTGTTTTATTATGATTACCAATACTTTATTATACTTACTTTTAACAAAAGGATGAGTAACAGATATCTCATCATTATCATCCAACACTCTGCTGTTTCCTTTGCCTACTTTTTCACCATTGACAAAAGTGCCATTGTAGGAAAAATCTGATATGATTGCTGGACACAGTGGTTCTCTGAAAATTCCACATGGTTTCTTAGAGAATAAGACATGCAAAGTTGGCATATATGTCTTGCATTGTAAACACTATCCAACATTACATCTGATCCGACTGATAACTGAAGAAGCTTAGATCCTGGTATACCCACACAACAAAATTGCTAAACCAAGATTTAAGCTTCTTTTTTCCAGGTGGTGAAAGTCTGTAAGAAATGGATGACTTACAATTGATCTCTCTGTATTGTGAAGTGTTTCTTGCTGACATTCTTGATGATATTCTCTTTTATCATTTGCTTTTTCATAACAAAGGAGCATGTCAGTGATCGTCCAAGACTGAACTCAGGTTGAATAATATCTTAAAAAATAACAAGAATAACTAATATGTATAAAAATAACAATATTTTGTGGTTAACAGATATTATTCAAATTGTGCTAAAGAGATTTTTTTATAGCTTTCAAACACTTTGATCGATTTGAACTACAGCAACAACTACTAGGTACTGGGACAATAATTTTCAAAATTGGTAGGTACCAATCAAAAACGAAGGTAGACAGTAGAGAGGAAGTAGTGATGTTATTACAATAATTGCTAAGAAACAAATTACTTACCAATATAATCTGGTTTATCTCCGCTCATCCAGCAATGTTTCCCAGAAGAGACGTTTGTTGAATACAATCTTCCCCAAATAGTTGGGATACAAGATGGAGTGTTGTGCTGACTCCATTCTACCTGCGAGCTTTGAGTTTGTGTCTGGGTATTCTCTGTATCGTCTCCCATTTTGTAAGTATCTAGTTCATAACTGTTTTTATATGATCATGAAACAAAACGAATGATAGTTTCGCTTTTAAATTTCACCGGGCTAAATTAAATACAAATCCAAATCAAAAACAAAATAGACAAACAAGCAACGGCGGCGGCGGCGCGGCGCGAGCGGAACTAAACTAAACCAAAGAGTATGGAATGGATGGTATACATACATATATAGAATATAATGGAACTATAGATCGAAGAGAAGAACAGACTGAACAATGCAAAACAAACAATGAACTGACGTGAGTGAATGAATGAATTTAATCTTAAAAAGTGTAGCTATAGAGACAAATGATACACAGACAGAGATAGTATCATGGCCCTAGGTACCTATGTTAGGTCCATGGATTGGATAATATAGTATATAGAGACATTATTGGATAAACATGGAAGTAATACTCAGCCGTTCTACAAAAAAAAATTGAATCAATTGTAGGTACTTTCTCAACTACGGATTTCCTTGTTTCTACTACTACTACTGCCTACTAGTAGTTCGCCCTGAACTGAGATCTCGTGATATCTGGCTTAGGTATTTAACTACGGTACGTAATTATACCTTACAAAGAAAGTAGGTAACTATCGACCGTTAATAGTGCTTTCATAACTCTTGACACTGAGCACAATTTGTCTGAATCGCTTTTTATTCGCCTAAATATTTGAGGCTCTCTCTCGTTGCTAACTCTCATTCAATGCTAAGCCAGAATGAGACCAAAGCACCAGTATCGACCGTACGTCAGAGTGTGTGGGTATTACACATTATTTACACATTACACATTATGTACATTAGGTGGATAAGTCACCCCTTACTAACATGAAAAGCTCAATTTCAAAATATAGGAAAGTGCTCACATATCTGTTGCCTTAGTAATCTTCGTTTAAAGAACTACGACACCAGCCCACAGACAATCCATTTTTATTTACGATACCTATATATCTTATATCTTCACAATTTATGAAATTTAAATTTCATAAAATCGGATAATGCCTTCGTGGCTTATGCAGTCACAAACATTGCCACATACATACACAGTCAGGTCATAAATTCTGTCACAAGTTAATATAAAATAATTGAAACAAGTTTATTCATTATGTAACCATTTATGAATGAACTTAACGAAACATAGATTCTTATGACAATAAAGTTTATTCAAAATGACATCCGTGATTTTGAATACAGGCCTTCAATCTGCGCGGCCAGTCGTCTATCGCAGCACGAACGAGGTCCATGTCAATATCGGCGGCTGCCTTAATCAAGGATGTCTTGAGTGACTCCAAATTGGGATGAGGCTTTGAGCACGCCTTTTCCTCCAAGTGTTGCCATATCTTGTAATCTAACGTACTCAAATCTGGACTGGAGGAGGGCCAGTCTTCGTGCCGGATGAAGTCGATTTCACGCGCCGCCAGCCAGTCTTGTGTGCTCTTCGCTCTATGAGCTGGCGCCGAATCTTGTTGGAATACCCAGTGCCTGTTATTGAACATGGTATGAGAAACAGGTTCCACGAGGTTCGTCAGTACTGTATTTTGATACACAACTGCATTCGTTTTTACACCTTTCTCACAAAAATGTACCTCTGTTAAGCCCCAATAAGAAACTCCCAACCATACCATGAGCGAGGATGGAAAATGACCTCGTTGGACACGCGGAATACGGTTGCTCGCTTCTTCACTACTGTGTGCGTACACCTTATCATTTTGTTTGATGTAGGTAGCTCTCTTCTACGGTAAAATTTTTTTCATCCGAAAAAAGAATTTCCCGATATTTTTTTCCCGCGTACCGCTTTAACAAAGCGCGGCATCTCTTCAGTCTCAGGTCCATTAGACGAGCATTTAAACGATTTCCTGTTTTTCTTCGATATGCCCGAAGCCCTAAGTCTTCATTTAACATCCTTTTCACCGTGGTTCTGCTTAACCCCATCTGAAGGGCCAACAGTTTCTGCTTACTTTTGGGATTTCTTTGAATTCGCGCCTTCACAGCTTTTATCACTGCTGGAGTCCTAACATCTAAACTAGAGTCTTCATTGTATCGTTTGATGGTACGATAAACGAATATTTTGGTTATATTAAAATTTTTCAGTATGTCAAAAATTTGAATTGGCGCGTAACCGCAACGATGCAACGCAATAACTGCAACACGGTATTCTTTAAGCGTCCACTCCATATTTAAAAATGAGTAAAATTCTAAATAGTATACATTTTTATTTTCTAAACAATTCTAAATTCGAATTCAATAAACTTTTTTGTGGCCAGCATTCTAAAAGAAAAGTTTTTACTGTGTGACAATACTTATGACCTGACTGTGTATATTGCCGGATTGCCCAATAGCCGTTACACACATTGCCACATACATACATACAGTGCCGGATTTCCCAACTATACTCGGAGATCTCGTTCGCTTCACTTACTCGAACAATAATCTTATCAACAGATTTAAATCGGATTTTAGAAAAGGGCGCAGTAGGTACTACTTTTGGGTATCAGGACATTTGCACTAAAGACATTTGCGCGAAAGACACTTGCGCGTAAAAATCATAAAATTCTTAATATCTCTGGAAATAAAGGGCGTAGAATGATGCGGATTTCACCATTGTGTATATGTGTTCTCTTCCTTAATTTTTTGCTAACATTGAAGCTGGTGTTCCGCATGGAGGTATTCTGGCAGCACTTCTTTTTTTATTATTATTAATTTAGCTACTCTCTCAACACCTTCACTGTACGCTGATGATCTCCAAATCTATTTTCTTCATCTTTAGCCGATAACCTAAGTAGGTAACACCTACTGTGCTAGCACTCAATAATGATCTTCTGCGAGTAAAAAAGTGCTGTATGCTCATTGGTATTAATGCAAACCCGGCTAAGTTTCTATCGATAGTGGTAGATCTCAGCAGCTTGCTAAAATTGGCAATGATTTTGATACTCTTCCACCACTTTTTTACAATGGCTACAACTGTCAAAATTATTGTGCTGGTTTTTGACTCTAATCATATAATGCCAAGGAAATTTATCGAAATATATTATGCTTCTCTTCATTCTATCATACGTTTGAAACGATTTCTTCCTATTCCCACTTAGATCACTCTAGTAAATTCTTTGCTTCTACCTATCATTGCATAAGCTGACGTGGCATTTTCTAGATCTTTCTGAAGACCTTCTTAATTAACTTGATCGTCTCCTAAATACTTGCATTCGTTTCATTGTCTGTCCGTCAAAATACCAGTAATACCAACTGATATTGGCAATATGTTAATGTTGGCATTACCAGTCGTACAAGTACCAGTTTAAATTAGGCACCTGGATTCTAATCTTTTGTTTACTGAGAGAGACAGGCATTCTAGTCTTTGGTATATTTATTTGTACTAAGTGTCCAGACATGACCTAGGCAGAACACATGAATGTTAAAAAAGGCGCGTGAATATGTAGGTATTCATAGTTTTTTTTATAGTACTACAGGGTTGTGCTTGGCCTTCATCTCACCTGATTTTTCAAGTTATGGTGAAAGAATTATGTAAGTTGGTGGTAGCTAGCCAGACGGACTTAAACAAAGTCATACCACCAACCAAACCATGCACAATATTGTACTCCCACCGGTAACTGGTCAAACCCTGGACTGGTGGGACCTCTGGATCTGACACCGGTAGGCGAACCACTAATAATAATTTTCTGATTCTTTCAATAATGTTTTATTTTTCCAAGAATGATATAATTATTGGAACTTTACTTCTACTAAATTAACGTAGTATGACCTACCTAGATATTTATTGGTTAGTTCGTCATGATCTGCATTGGCACGTGAAACATCTAGTGATAAAAGGACTCTACGATGTGTATGTAGTAAACCTGATTCTTTGAAGATATTACGAGATTTTTGGTGAACCTAGATTCCACCTTAACACTGAATAACCACAATGATGATACCTATATCTGTAAAAATTACAAAATATTTGATTAAATGACAAATCCCAAATTTTAATAATAACAATAATAATTATACCTACTGATAATGCGCAGCTATGGTTAGGAACCCCATCCAATGGTCCCTAACAGTGAACATCCATCACTAACAAGCCTCACAGCTCGGTTGGTAGTAGTTCTGCCTTCTGCGCTGTAGGTTGTGGGTTCGATTCTCACCCAGGACAAATATTTGTGTGATGAATATAGATGTTTGTTTGGGTGTTGTATTGTATGATACGTATGTATTAAATCAAACAAACAAACGTTCGTCCTTTCAAAAGTCATCTAGATGTGTTACCTGCCCCCTCAGCACGGGCCGGGGATAAAATTTTTGTCCTCTGTTTTTATCCACCATCGGGAGACAAAATGCTCTCAGAGGTGGATAAAAATAGAGGATTAAAAATTTATCCCCTCCCCGTGCTGAGGGGGCTGCAGGACTCAATTATACCAAATGAATAGTATACAAAAGAGACCCTATTATTTCTTTTTTTCCGGATGTTTCCGTTCTGTAACGGTTTTAGAGAGTATTCCCTACTATCTACCTACCTTGATAATACCAAAGCCTAGTTCTATACAAAACCAAACTACTCATTATTTTAACTTAGTAATGAACCTACTAGGTATGTTTATTTTATTTTGTTGACCTTATACTAGCCTATTACTTTCCTACCATTTCGGTCATAAATGAAACGTATTTTTATAAAATTACTATTGAACCGATAATTTAGATTATTTTAGTGGATGACCTACCCAACATGCCATCGCGTTAGATTGAGTAGATTTTTGCTAGACTCAATAACCTAATGTTCAGTCAGAAGGTAAGTTGATTCATTGAATTATATATTCCCATGTCCTAGATAAGACTCCCTAGAATTATGCTACCTAATGATCGAGTATCCCATTTTCTATTATACCTAATAATCATACCTCCCTAACACTAACATAGTAATATTTTAGTTTCATCGTGGATTCAGGGTGCCTGTTCCCACGTGAACAACATACGCTGATAATGGCTGAACTAAGTAATTACTAACACGATCTACTAACCCATTATCGCAATAAATAAATTATGAATTATTATGTGATCTAAAATATCGGAAGGACAGGAATCCCACAAACACTCATCAGACCATTTAAGACAGAGGTGTCGCGTCACTGAGAGGATTGAGGCTCATCCTGCCCTTGATGAGTTCCTACCTACCCTATGCCCTAGTTAAATTACAAAGCCACAATATACAAACTAGGAAGCAAGTTTCCTCATTTAAATCTAATTGTGTAAGGGGGTCTAACACAGGACAGCAAAGTGCAATACCGTCCATCTAAGCTTCAAAGGGGAACTCAATTCAATTCAATTCATTTATTCGTAAGTAAGTGTTTGTAATAATATATTATAATCACATTTTTTACAATGTCAATATTTTTATATAATAAAATGTCACAACAAAGAATAATAATAATAAAAACAGTTCAATAATTTCCTAAATGTCAATAATATCAAAACATATCAAGTCAAGTGTATAAAAATAATGTCATACATAAAAGTACCTACTACTACAATACAATATGAGTCAAGTTATGTGCCAAGCTCCCATACCTCTTTGTCCTCGAGGTAGTCTCTAGTGTTATAGTAAGCCTTTCCAGTAACTACACTTTTTATGGTTTTTTTAAACTTATTTTCAGTCACACTAAGAATGTCATCCGGTATTTTGTTTTAAAATCGAATGCCCTGTCCCACGAATAATTTGCTGACCTTAGCTAGTCTAGTTTTTGCACTTGCAATCATATATCTATTTCTGGTATTGTAACTAACTAACGAGATGGTTAATCTCGATTTGGCCTCTTTTATAGTTATAAAATAGGTTGAGCTTGTCCCAGCTCGACCGGACGAAACGACCGGGAACCGGGACCCTAATAGCAGACAAATAAGAAGGGAATTATCTCACAACAAGCACCAAAACATTATATCGATATTTTAGTATTATAATTTATTACTCAGTAAGCGATTGTCACTTCAAAATATGCAACCAAAGCCTGTGTTTTTAGTCGAGACCGCAGTCTTGATCTATTAACTGAGGGCTTTTGTAACACGTTTACGAAAATACACAATAATTGCTGAAACCCTATCTCTAAGCGCACTTTTCTGGAGTAAGCCTTCAGTAGCCCAGTTCTTAGCAGATAGTCGACCACATTATAGGGTTCCTGTTCCAAACCGGGACTATGAAGGCAAATTCCCCAAACTACACGTCAAAATTATAACGATGCAATGAATTAGTACTGTCGAAAATTGCTATACGTGATCTTTCTGAAGACCCAGGCACAACTGCATGGAAAAAAAATACTGTCTAAAGCCAAATAATGGAAACTCGGAACAATGAAACCTGGCTATGAGCCTGCTTGAGTCAATGATAGTCGGCGCTCAAATATATCCCATTATCATTATCATCATCATCATCGCCATCCTATTCATGCTAGCTAGCATGTATAGCTATTATTATTTTTAAATAATATAGGAAACTGAATTCTATGCAAACCTTTTCAGGGAACCCTAAACTAACATTCGGTTATAATTGGTTACCCACATACATGAAGTAGGCATCTAGATATGAAAGTACCTGCCTGCTTATCCCGCCAGAGTTTACTTATGTCTCGTTTTTAATTCGCTTAAAACATGAATGCATTTAGATTAAAAGGTAGGTTAGGTACTCAATTACAAAGATCGGTATGATTGCACATCAAATATTTATTACTTTACGTTGGTAGGTATATAACTTTTTGTACTTACCGATATAATCATTACTTACTTAATATATAGAGCAAACTAATATTTATTACTTATTTATAGCAAACTAACACATATATTTCATACAATGTAGGTACCTAGTATGTTTGTCTTTCAGTTAACCAGAAACATTCCTCCGGGTCAACAACTCACGTTGCGAGCGGTTTAGCAATTTTAGAGAGAGCTTATAATCCAGAAATAGTAGCAACTCGGCTGGTCAATAGTTGCTGCACAGTTTTACTGGTAATATCAGTCGAAGTACTTGGTAAACAACCACATCTGCAGTTTTTTCTTATTTCACTTTTTGCTTGTAATTACATTAAAATTAATGCGATATCTTAAAAACTTTTGGCACATTGGCAAACAATAAAGTTACATGAAAACAGGTTACTATCATTATTCGTTTATGAAATGTTTAAGACCAAATAGTTTTAATGTCTACGCAATTTGCAATTTAAACGGTGTCTACGTTTAATGCTCCGTTAAAAACGCGTAAGGGTTAATTTAGTTAATTTTGACCGGGCCAGCACAACTGTCTCCGCTCTCGAGCCCGTCTGATGTCTTTTGTTTTGTTGAAATTCGTTTTTCAAATTAATTGTTTTAATCGACTTGCCAGCCTACTGGTTTCAAGTACTTCCTCTTTACATGTTCTTTTGACCTGCTTGTTCAACTTTGGCTACGTCTCTATCTACTTGCTGATTTAACTAATTGTAAAGTACTTGATGATAATTCTATTATAATAATATTTGTGACTTATACGAACTCTGTTTCGTTACAGTACCTATCTAATCTACTACTAGTGGTTCTGTAAGAACACTAGACCTCGTGAGTCCTATTAACCATGCAATAACCGATGCTCTCCTTTTTCACTTTTCCTTTTAGACTTTTGAGCAAATAGAGGTAGGTTATATTAGTTTTAGCGATTACTTGCGTTCCCTTGGTCTGAGGAGATCGAACCTGGTGTCTACGAATTTGTCTTGCAAAGGTAGGGAAGATTGCGCAGTCTGATTAGTAAAAGTAGGTATAAGTATTACGAAAAAAAAATCTAAAAATTAAATCCTGCAGCAAACTTCCACCCTTTCCCCCCCTATTATCCCCTCAATCTAAAATCGCGATCGACTAAAAAATCAAGGAACATTTGTGCCAATTTTTATCAAATTGGTTGAAAAATGCGACCTATAGACGAGAATAAACCGACAGACGACAGCCGACAGGCAGCGGACAAAAGCATTTTTGGCTAATCTCGAAACTGAGACGCTTCGCTCGCTCGGTCAATTAATTATAGGTAAATTGTGGTGTGCGAGTTGATTAGTGGCCTGCCCACTGCCACTTCAACTTGCTATTTCTGAGAACTATTCAGACATTAAATAAACATGTTATTGTTAGAAATGTATGCTGGTTCTTTTTATTTTACAAATCGTAAATATGTTTTTTCGAGACTTGGTTGTTTAGAGTTAAGTGAGATAGGAATAGCAACCAATACAATCACCATTAAAATAATTGGCTCGATACTCGTTAAACTTAAGCCTGGACACGTGACTGTCCGAGTAAAAAAAGTGGGCTTTCGTTCATTAAAACTTTATGAATTACAGGAGTTATCAACTCCCTCCCAGTTTAAGCTTCCTGTAAAAACGACTATTTCCATGCTCATTTATTTTGGTGTCATTTATTTGTTTTACGAGGTACCTATTGAGCTAAGCTAATAAAATTAACCGGAGACTGAAATAATAATAAGTTACAAACGTTACTTTTTTTCAAAATAATAATTAGAAAACTACATTTAGTGTAGTTACTACGTTTTTCTGTGGTTGAAAGTTATATCTCCGAATTGACCTTCGGATATTTACAATTACTAATTAATTAATAATTAGTAATTGTGAATATTATTAATTAGCCTTTGGTGTGGGACGCTTATTCAGCCGAGAATCACAAAAGGCACAAATATAGTGGGCTCGTCAGCGCTTACCTACATATACTACGTTAGTATTTTATTATCTGTGCCTATTATACCTACTTGACTTTTTTTTGAGCGATTAGGCCAGCGAATTAACTCATAGCTATAATATTATAAGTAAAAGGTTCGAGAAGTTAACTAAGTAGATACTTTTTGGTTTTCAATTTGTCTGAGCTTATTACCGACGCCGCTAATTTGATTATCAATAATGAAAATAACATAAAGCAATTGAAAAATGTTATTGGATTTATCACAAAAGAAAATCTTCTATTGATCAAAGTAATTCCACTTTGATCCCGGTTGATTAAATATCAAACCCAAACAATAAATATTGATAGAGTAAGAGCCCAGAACCGTCGTACCTACGTTATTTTAGCAAAGCTTATTTTTTTATAAATGATGGGTTTGTTAAGAAATTAACAAACTGTTGTTTTTTACATGTTTATTACAACTTTACATTTTGAATGGGTTTGATTGTTAGATAGAAGTAGGATTTATAGGTAAAATTAGTGCACGCGTCGCGGTGTCTCGATAGGGTCTGTGCGCCCGCGTTCTTCCGCCGCCCGCTCCCCGCGTGCTTCCCCTCTGAGGCATTAGTGTTGAGCTTGAAGCGTAGACAGGTTAGCCCTTGATTTAGGTTTGTGGTTGTCTAGCTCTGAGCTAGAGCGAGGATTAGGCCTACGAGGCGCTCCATCATAGTCGCCGACGGACTTTGGCTGGGGGTGGCTAGCCAGGTGGACATTTACAGATCCTACCACCACCAAATAATAACCTACCTATTTTTAAAATAAAAAGCTTTATGGTCTTGCTGGTTTGAAAAATAATTTATTTTATAGATAGGCAGGTATCAAAAGGTACGCCCACCAACTGCATCTTCATCCCATGGTTCATATTTTTTTTATATACGACGGGGAAGCGCTTAGCCTCTGTCAAGTTATGATAAGGCCGAATGTTCCTTTATTAAGACTAATCGCTTTCTAAAACATCTTATTATTCGTGATGAATGAAAGAAAGGAAGGCACATTTATTTATTCCACAAAAATGTACAAACTATATAAATAGGTAGGTAAGTAGATACAGTTAATGTACCTAATATATATTTAATGAATACATACACAGTAACTAAACAGAAAACCTACAAATCAATATACCTACCTAACATGATTACACAGAAAGAAATATTAAAAAACGCGTAACAACTATGTGTGGGCTAAAAAGCTTACTATCTCAGCATTAAATATAAGTAAAAAAAACGGTGTAAAGCTGGTTTTCAGTTAGGAGTTTGGGAGTCGCTATATCACGAGAACCAGCGATGGCCACATGCTTACATACTATAATCTATTAACTAATCTATAAACTATAATAGTACACAGGTGAGTAATTATAAATCCTACATCGTGACAAGAATCTATGTTGCTTCTGTTGTCGAGTCATCATTAGACTGCAAACACTTAAAATCAGCTTCCAGAAGTGATTTAAAAGGCACATTCTGGGTAGGTTCTCACCATCGCAGACCTCACCATAAGCAAAGCAGTTCGAGGTCATGACATTTTATTTTAATTTACTATTCACAATTATTCACAAAAGTACTAAAACATTATTTACAATCAAACTAACTACATACAAGGGAAGCGGTCGGATTGCCTAACGAGTGTTACAAACGGTCTACAGGTAACTCAACTGCTCCAGACCAGTACCAGGCGGAAGCGTGCCCAAGACACTGGCTGCATTGCCACGCTGAATAGTTATGATACTGGCCTCAATAAAAGCCTCGCGAGATTTTTGAAAACCCGGAGGGCACTGGCTCCTGACGGACCCAAAGCACCGGCCCTAAATGCTCAAATAAGTAAGCTCTGCCGAGACTCATGTCAGCTCCTTTTGTAATCGTCATAAATGTAAAGTTGTAGTAGCTAACTGCAAGTGAATGAATCGTTAGTATCCCGTCTCGTATTCACTTCTTTGTGCGTATAGAATACTTGTAAATTAATGTAAATCTGTCTTTCCAATCATGGGAATCGAGATCTCACGAGATGACATTAGCAACACAAATGCGGATCTCGGCACTTCGCCGCTGAATTTAAATGATTCACCATTTTGCGAAGGCTCGTTAGCTACCTCAGAGGGTTAGGATTCCAATTGGAAATTCTGGCATCAGTCTATGTGCGGTATCCGGGATTTTTCCTATCTTTATTTTGGTTTGGTTTTAACTTTTAAAACCTTCATGCTTCATCTCACCTGATTTTCAAGTTATGATAAGGCTGAAGGGGCACTTCATCCAGAAACCTCAACAAACTGAGGAACTGTACACAACATTTTATGAATTGTTGTTATGACGACAGAATTAGGTAAGATGGTGGTAGCTAGGCGGCCTTAAACTAAATCCTACCACCAACCAAACCAATCACAATATTGCTCTCCCTGGCGATCGAACCCGGGACCTCTGGATCTGACATACGCTACACTAGAGCGGGTAAATATCGACTAAAGGCCTACTACAGGTTCAATAGATAATAATACTGCCGAAAATCCGAAACAGTTTCCCTACAATTACCATTAGGATTTAGCTTACCACCGCATAATAACCATAATCTATGCTAAAGGAAAATTATAAAGGACGTCGTACGACAGTTATCGTAGCACTTGCTACGAAGCTCTACGATTTTCTTTAACCCTACGAAATCACAAGATGCTACATCTACTTACATCCGAATTAAATTACCGCCGCAAAATAGCCACGGGAATGCTCTATCCTGGAGATGGACAGCAGCTTCTGGGTGCTGTCCATCATTGGTCTTATAAATCCCACAAACATATTGTGGGATATTATTATATTATATTTATATTATTATTATTTTATATTTATATTATTGGTTTGTGTTGTGCTGATGATGATGGTGTATTTTTTTTACATCAATAAATATCGTCAGACAGATATCAAGATAATTACAATGTTATTATACTGATACAATTTATTCACGAACATAACAAATATAATTATGTACAATTAAACTGCCTACGTACAAAGGAAGTTGTCGGATTACCTAAGGACCGTTACAAACGGCCTATAGGTACATAAAAAAACTGTTCCAGACCAGACGGAAGCGTGCCCAAGACACTGGCTGCATTGCCACGCTGAATAGCTATGCTAAAGAGATGCCCTTGAGTCACTTGTCGCCTCAATCAAAAGCCCCGCGAGATTTTTGAAAACGTGGACGGCACCTGCAAAAATTTTAATCATGTTGTTTTTATCCCCTTAGTTTTTGCCAGCGGCTTCGCCCACAATGTACCTACCGGAATAGAATGTGGTCTATGTTGTTTCCTATGGCATGCATTATTCATATCAAATTGCATAAAGATCCGTACCGTATCGGCGTTTATTCGTGAAAAAGTAATTAGCAAACAGAGTTACATTCAAATTTAATTTTAAAGTTCTGGATTGAAAGTGATTGATTTTGTAATAATTTTTGGGATGATGAACTTGAATAAGCTTCGATAATCCTATCGATGATGATGCTCCACTGTCCAGTGGAGCATCTATCTTACGCCGCGAGTACTTACGGCAGCTTGGCATACTTAATTGGCCTTGGCTCCGTCGAAGCACCGCTAATTCTATCAGCACACTATGATGAGGACATCTTTTCCATAAGCTTTTCTATTAGTAGATATCCCTGTTTTCTAAGTTTTAAGACTTCACCATTCCGTATATCTACTTCAGCTAATTTGCGTAACGTTTTCGCTAAAATTGAATACCAAAAATTCTCTACTACGCACATTTTACTAGTCGGCAACCACGAGATATAAGATTTGCCTTATCTACAAGTATTTTTTATTTCTGAGCCCAATGAGCCACATACATATATTAATGAGCCACATACATACATATCTTACGGTTGAATACTCTCAACTCTGGTGATATGACCTGCAAAGGCCACAAAACTAGGCGAAGTACAAAATAAAAAAAAACATTTCGATCATAGGTAATAATACTCGTATGTCAATAATTTCTGCCTCTAAACGCACCTTAGCTATGAAATATGTAAATAAATATAGCAGGACATTTATTTCACACAGCGCCATCTAGTTCTAAACTAAGCAAAGCTAAAGTAATTTGGGAACTAGATTACGTATACAAAACATAGTTTTTTTTGTTGTAAATACATACTTATCATACAATACCCACAACCTACAAACACAGAACGGTATCGAACCCACAACCTACAGCGCAGAAGGCAGAGCTACTGACGAGCTAGCAACTGAGCTGTGAGGCTTGTTAAATGGCTTGTTTTTGGTATGGATGTCTCATGGACATGAGGTGATGAGCGCTATGCACAGACACGTAGGCTTTAATTATGATCTGTGCATTTTTGAACTACGGTAATTATGTGTACACATATCAAGTTTTCAGAACATATTAAAGAAACTCAAAATACCTACCAGAATGATTATTATATAATGTAAATATAAGTAAGTATTTACTTACGTAGGTTATGTACTGTAACTAGGGATATATTGTTTTAAGTTTTACTTATTTATCAAGTTTTATTTATATTCATAAAATCGGATTTTTGCGCCGTCAGGAACAGTGCCGTATTTTATTTGAAGGATCTTATTTTTTTGCTGTCAATTTAAAAGGACATCCGATAATTAAGTAAGCTCTACAATATTCGCACGGTTTTTATTTAGTCGTCAGCAACAAAAGATGACTTTTATCTTTTTTTATCAGGCCTTCTGCAGGACAAAGATCTCCCATCAATCAGTTGAATAAATAAGGTATTTTAACCGCACCCTAATCCGAGGGGTTCTGAAGAGATTCACATTTTTTTTTCTTACAAGATCTATTTTTCAATTGAATATATATATTCGCGTAGTTATATTATAATAAGTTTGATGTCTTGTATAAACGTTTTCAAATAATCGATTAGTTTTGCGTCAGCAGATGACCCGACCGCGCGCGCCATACATTTTGGACCTAGTTAGTGCACGTGAGTTACCATGTTTTTTAAATAGTGTAATATTCCTTATTTTTCTGCTGTCTGTGTAGTTCTTTGGTTTTAATATATACATAATTATGTTTTCAATCGAAAACACTGGACTTTCGGGGGTTTTTCTGAGTAAATTAAGGTAATAATATATTCTGAATATACTGCGGCATTTGGTAACAAATTTTCTAGTCGGTTTCTTATTCCGATGTATGCTGAGGAGTAACAATTTATAGACATGATTCATATTTTAATTTTCACGGTTGATATAATCACTAGGCATTTCTTGCTTTAGATTTGACAACTTAAATATAGTTAATGTATATTTAAACCTATTTACGAGGTACATTTTTGCTTCACATTCAATAAGTAAAGCATGTCAAAGGTGATATATTTGAATATTTTATAAATTAGTTGTATGGTATAGATAAGACAGAAATGTTTATTTCATATACATATCAATGTAACGTTTTAAGAATAACATTATCGTAATTGTTTTGAACGGACCGCCCTTGCCTGGGGTTGGATAAATACTCGTATATACAAAAAATCATCGAAATCGTTACAGCCGAGATACGCCAAATATATATATATAATAATCATATAAGTACGAACAATAATTAACAATATTAAAATGTGTATGTAAACGTGGGTCAGTAAATACCAGAACAAAACATATTTTTTTGTTTTAAAAAGTTCATAAATAGTTGATTTTTGAACAGCATGTATTATTCTTCCTACCATTTTCCCTTTGCATCTTGTACACTCGAAATTAGGAACCAAATACATCGCAATAAGGATTTTTACATCGGAATTAGGTGACTTGGATTTTTTTCAGATTTAATTTAATTTCGAATTCAAATTTTGACCTAATAATAAAGCATTTAGTCTATTTTAAGAGTAAAATCAATAAAGTTATGAGTAGGCTGTTTTAGCCAAAGGCTCAGAATGGCACAGTAAATGCTTAATTTTTGATGTCCGCGGAAATATGTGCCCTTACCTTAGGTAATATTACATTAATATTACCTCAGGTAGTATTTTAGATCGTCACTCTATCGTCGAAAGCCTTGAAAGATACTAATAGAGTGTTTGGCATGCCATAGAAATGACCCGCCGAAAGAAATGTAAAGTCTAATTACGTTCAAAAATATGACCACATTTTGCTCAGTACGGGAATAATATACCATATTATAACGCCCTGAATTAATTCACATGTTGGTAAAGTACAATTTTATTTAAATACATGTAAATGTGTTATTATAAATTTAAGACTCCCGTTTCCGCACTTAGACTCTTAAGTGGTCAATTGTGTGTGAGTAATGTCTGCTTAGTATTGCCAGTTTAACTCCGACCATAAGCGCAGAATATTCTAGGGGTCTTCTCAGGCTTCACAAAGAGACCTCGGATTCTTGAGGATTCCACTATATTATCAAGTACACAAATTGTGAAATACTTTGAATATCTTTGGTAACAGGCTTCCTAAATTAGATATCCTAATTAAAAAGGTAGCTTTTGCCACACTTGCGTTACAGTGCGCTGGAGAATAATTATCTTGCAGGTGTTACTACACCTGCAGGATATTATTACAACAGTAATTTCTTATGTTTTCTTGTGTTTTTCTGATTTGCTTTTATTTATTTAACTCATATACCTATTGAGCTGCTTATTTATGGAATCACGTTGTGTCATATGCTTTGGAACACGATCTTCTAAATTGTTGTATTCCCTATTTTTATCATGTATCGATTGTGTTTTGTTTTGTTTGTCAAATAAATAAATAAATTAGAAACATTTTCCTTCACGATTTTTCTTTATTTCATTGACTTGTTACAGTACATACATTTAAACAAATTTTATTTAAACTTATTCAACGGCTAAAACATAAAGCCTTTGACTGACGAAATCTTAATATTAGATCATAATTATACTCTAATAAATTAAGATTGTCCTCAGATATATTGAAAATAATATCTAATTCCTATACGTAAGTTCTAAAATTTAAAGTACGAAAATGATGTTCATATTTTGGAAAGCGGAGCCTGTCACAATGATAAACTCAATAGTATAACAATAAACAAAAGCATTCAAGAATTATAACAAAACACAAACTTTCAACGGTCTACCCAGGTGGTTTCAGGAGGTGGACGGTGGGCAATAACCGGTATCTGCTGGGAAGGTACAGAACAGATTTGATATTTACTTTTACAAAATAACAGGAATACTCTTCAGAAAATGCTATCGGTAACCGACCTTTCTATTGCATTCAGAGGTCGGCATACCCTTTGGATATTTCGAAAAATTTATCATACGTTTGAGTTTAAAGAATCTGGTAGCCATTTTCCTTCATCAAAATATCGCGATAAAAATTAAAATGGAAACCACTCATTCATCCCAAATAATCCACTCATAAGAACCTTTGATTGGTAGCTCACTTTAATTTACTAACTCTATAATTTTAAAACTATTCTAATATTCAACTAGTTATACTATCGTTGACGTAGTAGGTACCCCCAGTTTCCTTAAAATATGTAAAAAGACAAAAAACATTTCGCTTGTGGTGTTTTAACTACAACGATTTAATTGACTTATTTTTAATTTTTTTAGGAAACTCGAGGCATCCATGTTATGCAGGCAAATAAAATTATTCAAATGATTTATTTATCTTATAACTTTGATCACTGTAACAGCTTAGAAAATAGTTAGTAGTAAAGGTAGGTGAATCGTTCTGGCCGTGGTCGTTTACTTCTTGAAGCAGGAGATGGGGTTGAAGTAGCACTGGCGGAAACGGACTTGCCTCTTGTCAGCCCTCCACTGGCGCGCGAGACGGCCGTCGACAGTGCGAAGCCCCCAGCCGCGGGGCTCCGCTGGCGGCCAAGATCGAGTGCCTCGGACCATCCTGAAAGTTTACAAAGACAATATCACGCCATCGATTCTTTTCTAAAAGTGGTTAACTTTCATGAATTCAAGATTTTTCTAAATATTTTTATTTTTCAAGCTTGTTTAAAGTGGTAAAGTGGGCAACTTTCGCAAAAAAAATAGATCACTTTCCCCCAACCGATTGAGCAGAAATCAGAACGCGTATGTTATTTGTTTTTTAACTTTTAATTGGCCTTCTTTTATGTATCATATTTATATGTTGCATATTAAATAATGACCTATTGTATATACCTAGCTGTAAGTTATCTTAAAATTGTAAAAATAAAATTAAATTAACTTGACAAATTATATGGTGACAGAGATGATCAGATGAAGAGCTATACAACAGATTTCCTCAAATAGGCAGTAATTGGGTAAACATTTGGCAAACATCACAACTGTCGTCAAGTTCCGACAACAATGTTGATGCAGCGAGTTGTATGGATGACGCAGGGAGCTGATCTGTGTGTCTAGTGCGAATTTTCTACTTGCTCCATACCGACTCGAACGCGTTTGCGTTAACCACGATTTGTTTGAAAAATAATAGATACCTATTCACCAGTAAGCACACACGAATCGAGTGAACTTCGATTGCAACATCGCACTTGGCACTTTGATGAGCTTGGAGTTCATGAATCTCATCAGTAAAAGTATAATATCCGTGCTTGGTCTCATTTGAATCAACCCGCTGAGCGAATCAGTTTGCTTTGAAAATGTTTTTTGACGAAAACTTATTTTATGTCTGTAATTGCGTAGCAAAGGTGCAGAGCAGAAAACGATACCGTAAATTTTCTGTCGTACATGCCGCTCGTTAGTTGCCTCGAACAACACACTCGGGTTGAAGGGGTCGATGCTATTTTACTCTCCGGGACCCACACGGCGGCCGTAATTGTTGAAAAAATCCAAAACAGCCGTAACATTATTTCGGAAATTGTTATCTAATGTTTAGTAATGGCCTGATTCTATTACCCATGTTTTTGTCTAGGACTGAAAATACCACAGGAAAATACATATTCGCGTAACTGAAGATGGGATAATGGATTTTGTCGGAAGTTACGATTAAGCAGTGGCTTGATATGACGTCAACAACAAGGATTTTTCAAAATCCAATATAGAACCTCTATATTCAATTCAATTAATACAGCCCAATTCAAATTCAATTGCATGATATTACTAATGGTACCTACTTATAACAAAAAAAACCGTTTTTGTTATAAGTACCGATTCTGACAGATTTTTTACTAGCAGATTGCTGATGTTATAAGGAGTAACTCATCTGCCTGGGACATGATTCGGCCGAGGATCACAAAAGGCGCAAATATAGTGGTCTCGACAGAGCTTACCTATTTGAGCCTTTTGGGGTGGAGACCTTGGGTCCGTGGGGAGCCGGTGCCCTCCGGGTTTTCAAAAATATTGCGGGGCTTTTGATTGAGGCGACACGTGACCCAAGGGCTGGCTCTTATTAAGGCCAGCGAATTAGCATAGCTATTCAGCGTGGCAATGTAGCCAGTGTCTTGGGCACGCTTCCGTCTGGTACTGGTCTGGAACAGTTGAGTTACCTATAGGCCGTTTGTAACGGTCCTTAGGTAATCTGACTGATTCCTTTGTACTTAGTTAGTTTAATTTATTGAATAAATAAAAAATGCTACTTAGGCTTAGTATATTAATTTAAAAACGGAATAAAGGAAAAAGCAAAAAAAAAAGTGTGTCTACGTTTCGTCGTATAGGGTGCACCTTTATACCACGAAAGGAAGAAACTTTATTGATCGAACTCAGTTAAGTAGGGAAATCCGGAACTGTATGTATGTATGTATGTATGTGGCAATGTTTGTGACGGCATAACTGTCGAACGGTTTATCCGATTTTGGTGAAATTTAAATTGTAAAGAGATAACATAAATAGAAGTTGATTGTCCCGGGGGATTTTTGATAAGTCGGTTTTTGAGATATTGGGGTAAAAAGAAAAACAATTTTTCGTCCATATCTTTTGAATGGTTGATCCAATCTATTCAAAATTTTTAATATGCAGAGAATATATTAATACTCATCAATCGGAATTAGGATTTTTTTGACACTAGGGTAGTTTTTGAGAAATAGGGGTGTTAAGTGTGACATGAAGATTTTTGACTAATGGGGTGTCATTTGTAAGAGTTTTGGGTGCATATTAAAAAATACATATTTTACTTTTTATTAGGGGTGGTTTTTTTTAACAAAGGGGTGCGTTTAGAGGGTAAAACGCTTGATATGTCTTGTAGTATATGCTGTTAGAGGGGGTTGTCGCCACAATTACCTTTTTTAATATGCTGAAACCACCCCTGTATTGAGTACCTGTATTTATACATTAAGGGTTGCAAAAGAGGTAGAAAGGGGTAAATAAGATCAAAGCCTTGAAAAATTCTGAAAACATGAAATATCATATGAAATGGGGGCATCTACTATGACATACGGTAGGTGCATTGCTTTGATTCTGGCTTTGTACATAATAAGAGTTACAAACAAGAGAGAGCCTCGAACAACGTTAAATACCTAAGACCATCACGAGATCTCAGTTCGGGGCGAACTACTAGTAAGAAATAGTTTTGGGAAATTCCCACAGATGATAGGAACAAGGTCTCCCAAATAATCCGGGCGTTTGTTAGTAAGCAATGTAACTGATTGCTAGCTGAGGTCGCTCGGATAAGGAACTGATTTAGGCTGATCTAAACATTACATAACATAAATTGTTATGTTTTAAGTTACATGTAGCATATATGTGGATATATATGTAGACGGCACATAATAAATAATGGTACTATAGCGGTGTTTATCACTATGGAAGTGACATAAGTAGCTTTTGTAATGTATAAAAAAAACAGGACATTCATTTCACACAGCGCCATCTAGTCCCAAACTAAGCAAAGCTATATGTAATATGGGAACTAGATTATGGATATAATACTTTTATATTTTTTTAAACTTTTAACATACATACTTATACATATATAACAACTCAAATCAAGATGGAAGATCGCAAAGGTAAGGGAAGGGACACGTAGAAAAATAGCACCTTTAGTAAGGCAAGAAACCTCGACGATAACAATGTATTAGGCAAAGGTAGAGCTCACGCACAACATTTTATTTGTCACGTACCATTTCACGCACCCGGAAAACGTACGACAATTGATGTTTTCTATAAATCAATGATGTATTCTGGATTTATCATTGCTGTGCTCGGTGACCTTGTAGTTTTTTTAATAACGAATGATTTCCGAACGGGCGGTGGTGATGGTGTGATCTCTAGTTTTTGCTAGCGGTTACGGCTGAATAGTCACAAAACCTAGGTAAACCTTTAGAGGTCCCTGGCTAGCGACCCTATCTAGCTCCGGAGCGCGCGGGAGACCGGCGTGTACCACGATCTCTTATAGCATTTTTGTTTTGATATTACTTTACTTTTGTCACTATCTGTCCAGTGTAGAAAAAACGAGACAAAACAATGTAAGATCAACACGAGAATGCTGTGGTTGACTGATGGACGTTGTGGTTGGGCCCCAGGTCATCTAGATCCATCGTGACCATATCCGTGCTCTAGCCTAGAGCTAAACGTCTAAGGTCAAGAGCGAACCGAACGAACATCAGTAAAGTAAACGTCAGTAAACATCAGTAAACGAATAGTGAAAAAGGAAAGGTTATATAATTCGGACTAAAAAGTCCGAATGACATGTGTCACAGGCTAGTGTTCCGCTAAGCGGTGATGGGCTTGCAACCCTAGCAAAACGAGTCTAGTAAGAGGCACGTCCGAACTTCAGCGGCACTTGCCCGCTATAAGTTTGAACGTGCCTCTGGCTACCCCTAGTAGGTGATCCTCATAAGATCCATGCTCTGAGTAGTGATCACGGTCGTTTATTTATTAATTATATTAACATGAAGAGTTTTTAAAAAACATCAATTGGTTTGCTTGCAAATTGCTCAAAGTGTTTTAAGCCTACTAAGTTAACACAACCAATTACAACGGAAACACGACGACTGAGCGTTAATTGATAGATGAAGAATTTGGTTAAGATTATTTTAATAAATAATTGACGAAAAACACACAAGCTTAATTATAAAGGTTTTTTCACAAGAGACCGATTTTAAATGAATAAATTTTCAATTTGCTCTTGAAACGGCTTAGCTTATTCAAGATCTGAGAATAATATTTTCACCCCAACAATTGATTCCATCGGCTCAACTAGTTTATACAAATATCTATACTCTATATTCAAATCGATGCAATCTTAAACTTGGACATACACTCTTTTTAAATTGTGTTGGTATCCATTTAATAAACAAATATCATATTGTACAGAATATTTCTTTAGGCAGGTCAATGTTTCCTGTTGTGTCTGATAT
Source organism: Venusia cambrica (assembly GCA_951394065.1). Taxonomy (NCBI): domain Eukaryota; kingdom Metazoa; phylum Arthropoda; class Insecta; order Lepidoptera; family Geometridae; genus Venusia; species Venusia cambrica. The sequence continues at coordinate 3,135,534 of OX596056.1, forward strand.
TTGTTTAGTCACTATCAAGACCATTTATTGTGTTTGATATTGTTTCAAAATCTATAAAAGCAGTTTCTATTTTTATCAATATAGGTATATTCTAAGCTTTTTTGATATCTATCCGTCTAAGATTTCTAGTCATAGATACTCAATGAATATATAACATTAAATTTTTTAACTTGCAGTTCATGCAATAATTTCATGTTTCGATTTCGCCTGCCCATCCTTAGATTATGACAAGACTCGCTTGGTTTGACGGAGGATCTGTGCAACAATGAATTAATGCTAGATTTACAGGAATTTTATTCTCTAAAATATCCCAGCAATAGCAGAGGTGGGCAGAAAAGTCTATGAAAATTCATTTATAACATACAGTTATTTTTTATTTTCGGTCATATGACGTGTGACTTTGAATTGAAGCCTTTTTGTCATTATGTATGTCAAAAATCAAAAAGTTTTTGTAACTAATCCTGCAAAATGATGCTGGCCACTTGCTTTTCTGAACATTAATATTCAAAAAAGGCTAACGAGTAAAAATATTTAATAATTTTAAAAGTTTATAAGCGATACTTAAATATTTTTAGATTATTTATTTATTCGCCTTAAATAAGGTTGAGGTTTATTTGCTAATCTAACAATAATTTTAAACTAACCTAATAATACATCTATTTCCTAATGCCTTACATAATGTCATACGATTAAATAAATAATAAATCTGCATCTCTGTAAACAACTCAGCGAGCAGAATTCAAAACTCCCACGCTGCCATTATATTGAGATAAATGCCGGACACCCAAATGACCCTTTCCTTTGCAGAGGGTCGGTAGTTTCGGACAATGATAATGTATCTCAACTACTAACCAAATTCGATTCAAACGTGAATAAACGAATTACTTAGCTGATTACAAGCGAGTGACATCGACACTTTTTTACATCAACTGCCTAACCCATCTAGGTACCCATATTTCCGAGAAAAAATGCAACTAATAACTACAAACCGCTACGAAAATAACTGTTGTGCCTCATCGAATGCGCCATTTTAGTAATTTATATATATATATTGTATATTGGACGACGGAGAAACGCTTGGTCTTCATTTCACCTGGTTACTAGTTGAGATATGGCAAGGTGAAAACGCACTTCATCCGGAATCTTCATTAAACTGAGAAACTGGCTATCTAAATGCCGAAACACAACGATTTTTAGAATTGTTGTTATGGCGACCAGAATTAGGTAAGATGGTGGTAGCTAGCAAGGCGGACTTAAGCAAAGTATTACCACCAACCAAACCAAGCACAATATTGTACTCCCCTGGGGATCGAACAAAGGATCTCTGGATCTGAAATCGAATAAATTGAATCGATTGGCTTTAGATCGAATAGGTTTACAAATATTTTATATTTTTAATCTGAGAACGTTTGTTATTCCCGCCGTTCTCGTTTGATATTTCTCGATTTCAGAATGTCGTTCGGGAGAAAACGAAGTCCCGGGAGTAACTCTACACTCGTTCTCATTTTGTTTCGATTGAAATTGAAATCGAAGAATCTTGAATAAAGGCTCCAACTAAAACCTTCAACTTCTAAACAATAGATCTGCTGCATAACCAATTATGTAAGTAATATTAAAACCGTTGAGGCCATACTTTACACGTTTCTAATCAAGCCAAGTCGGTTAGGTAAAGATTTTGTGGAAATTGTTAGGGCGTGTACAGACCGGGCGAATGCGCCTGTTCGCTAAAAGGTTCGCAAACTGCACGCTTCACGTGGGTATGTGTGTACGGGCGGTTTCGGATCAGTGTATTTTCTGTGCGTTTTACGCTCGTTTCGGCATTCGCGCTCACATGCGTGCTACATATAGCGATCCAATACACCGAACACACGTGTAGGCACGCGCTCATTTCTGCGTGTTCGCTCGAAACAAAAAGGAAGTACGCTAATCTGAAATCGCCCGATCTCGCTCGCGCTTATATGAGCTTTCACATCAACAGCCCATTAGTGTCCACTGCTGGACAGAGCCATAATCACCACGCTTGGTAGGTGGATTGGTGATCGCAGTAAATGTGAGTATAATACACAGAAGGAAGCTGCCGCCTTTTTTTTTATATCATCCCTTAGTAGGCTTTTATTTTAGCCATGGGCATTAAGCATTCAAACCGCTACTAAAATAATGAAATCCCAAAACTTAGGTTAGAGGCAAGTTCTGTAAAAGTTTTTAAATCCTTGTACAAGCCAACCCTTCCACGTGCCCTGCTCTAAAAAGCGCTTACCTACCTTCAAGTTCGGCGTTTGTTTTGTACTAATGAGGTCCTTAATCCCCGAAGTAGAAAGTTTTATTTGTTTTTTAGCATTTTCCTTTCAATATTGTCATTGCAAAAAATGTTGAACTGAATATTTTTTATAACAATTAGAATGTAGGTATTTGCGTACATTTGTGACACGAAATTGAAATACACTTAAATTATATACATCAGCGGTTATAGCGACATTCATGTTATAGCGGTAATATATCAATTCTAACTCTGTGAAAATTTCAACTGTCTACCTATTACGGTTCATAAGTAGACAGATTGTCTATCTGTCAACTTATGAAAGGGAAAGAAAAGTCAAAGGGTCCCAACGGGACCCTTTGGGTACGGAGCCATAAAACAAACAGCACCTTGCATACTGCTGAGGTACGAGTAGGGTGTATGTATAGCCTACTCTCGACAAGCAAGAAATATCATCATCGAGCATGCGAACCTACTACGGCTGTCATATCGTCACCACCTAATGTGGATTGGTGGCTCACGTCATGTCTTCAAACTTCGTGATTCTAGATTAGACGACACCAGTCACACGGTGTTTTCGCGATGTCACATATCAATATTGTAGGACGTTAATTTCACACAGCGCCATCTAGCCCCAAACTAAGCATAGCTTGTAATATGGGAACTAGATTACGGATATAATACTTATATCCTTTTAACTTTTTTTGTAAATACATACAAACTATGTGATACAACACCTAAACACAGAACATACATCTTCATCACACAAATTGCCCTATGGGTAATGCCTACCCCCGGGTAGGAATCGAACCCACTTGTGTGCTGGTCGCGATTCCGGTAGTAGTTAGCCAGGCGGATTCAAACAAAGTCCTACCACCAACCAAACAAAACACAATATATTGTACTTCCCACAGAACAATGAAGTACTTCCCATGGGGATCGAACTTGGGAACTTTGGATCTGAAATCGGTGGGTTGAACCACTAGACCACAGAGGCGGTTAAAAGGTCATCTGTATATATATTTGTTCCCATCATTGCGTAGATATTTCCCAGAATCCCATCCCATAATATTGCACCCTTACAAGACTCTTAAATAGGGTGACGGAGACGTCGTGGTGTCGTAGGTTTTACAAGTTGAAGATAGATTTTGAAGGCCATGCAATAAACATGTTGTTTTGCTTGGAAATTCGGCACCAACTTCAAATTATATGAACTTACCCTTTAGAGTATTTTTTAATTTTTAGTGGTAGCGCCGGTTCTATTTTTTTTTTCAAAAATAACTAATACAAATACACACATTTATTGTACGACGGGGAAGCGGTGAGATAAAGGCCAAGTCTTCATCTCACCTGGTTTCTAGTTACGATAAGGCCGAAGTGGAAGTGCATTTCGAAGCGAACTGGCTATCTTACCTATAAATCCCGTAAGATAACAATTTAGAATTTTTGTTATGGCGACAGACTTAGGTGGGATGGTGGTAGCTAACCAGGCAGACTTAAACAAAGTCCTACCACCAACCAAGACATGCACAATATTGTACTCCCTGGGGATCGAACCCGGGACCTCTGTACCTGACACCGGTGTGCAAACACTGAAGCATAAAGCTTATGTATTTACTTCCTAGCAAGCACGAGGTAATTAGTAAGACAGACCTAACATATACTGGGCTTCGGCTGGTCAGTAGCGGACCCCGGGAGGGCGGCTGGCACATTGTGGCATATGAACGATATCACTGATTTCAGATACCGGGAGTGTTTCACAGCACCCATCGACTACTAGTTTCGTAACTAGTTTTCAATTAGACTGTTATAGATGTAGCACGCTTTGCTGCCCGATCAATTAGGTTTACTTTAATTTAATGGGACTAAGGCTTCGTCGTGTTCGCGCGGGAACAGTGAAGGCAATAATTATGGCGCCACCTACAACGAAGCTAAGCTTGTGTTATTTGAGTGCAGTGCATTTACGAAACGAGCGCAAAGCCGCAGAATATAAAGTACAAGGCAAAGCTAAGTAACGACGTAACTACATCATCATCACTGGTCTTCAACACCTCTGTGTTTATCAAAATGTTGTGCTCCGGCATTTAGAGGTAAGATAACCAGTTCCTCAGTTTGTTGAGGATTTCGGGTGAAGTGCGCTTCCACCTTTGGACTTATCATAATTTGAAAATCAGATGAGATGAAGGCCAAACACATCCCCGTCGTACAATTAAAAATCCTCTACCGTTTCAAGGAAGTGCGGGTAAGAAACGAGCTTAGGCTCTTACTTCTGGTGCGTTAGAATTTTATTGTCTGTGCTTCTGGCATCAACTTCAGCAGCTACGACCGCTGAGTCGCTTGGCCATATATGAAGTCTTTCGAAGCAAATTGAAAGACTTCATATATGTTGACCTTTCAGCGGCTTCACGTTGGCCTTGGTGGCTTTCGTATGTTAGTTTCCTCCAAGCTACATTGCAATTGCTGTGATGAAAGCACAATTTTGTGACCTCACGTATCGGATGGATAGTAGCTCCTTTGGCGCAGAATTCTACCCAGAATGTACATTTTTGATTTGAATGATGTTTGCTCTGTGTTAGTGTGTTGTATTGTATCATTTGTATGAATTTACAAATATGTAATTACGTTTTAAAAACTAAATAGAACCCCGACTTCAAAGAAGAATAAGATACAATATCGTTTACCAGGCTGTCGTATTTTTTCCAATTATTTTGATGACGTTATATTCTGACAGAACAGTTACACAGGTACATTGATGAACGGGTCAGAGAGGAGAGGTCACAAAGGTTGTGGGTTCGATTCCCACTCAGAAAAACAGTTGTGTGATAAATATGTCTGTTAGTGTTTGGGTGTTGTATGGTTTGAAAAGTATGTGTTTACAAAAATATATATATAATTATTGCATCCGTCTCATATTTAACTCTTGGGGACGACTGGACGAGCTGTGCTTAGCTTCGAGCTATATGTTATTCTCGATTTAGCTTTAATAATGTTTGATAAGAACTTATTCTATATGGACTGGTTCTTAGGAAGGATTACGTATCTCCTATTTAACATAGGAGAGAACTTTACAATGCCAAGACTTGTGTGCTCCATAGCTGTGCAGACGTTCTTGCATAAGTACCAATATTCAAACAAACCACGATGAGTGTCCTCGGTGCCTACCTGTCTTCAGCATCAAGCTGCACCAGAAGCCGACGTAGAGCAGCACTGTCGACGGAGTCCCACTGCCCTGATACATCGCTGTCGTCTGAGTGACCCACCAGAGAGTTCTCCACTCTCTCTTCTTCATCCTGCACACAATTTTATTATATCAGATAATAAATCTTGAGCACGCCTGGGACCTCTCACTCAGACTGAAGAAACAAAACATAGCTCTGAATGAATGAAAGAGCTATTGAATTAATGAATGAACGAACGAATGGATTAATGAATGAATGATGCTTTCTAAATATTTTTTATTATACTTATTACAGCTTTTGTTAGGAGATAACTAATATTTTCGATTCTCAATTTAATATTTTTATATACATTTGTTTATGAAACTGGGCGATAGCTAATGACCATATTTTTTGGGATCTGGTTTTAATAAAGTACCTACCTTATTAGGAAAACGTTTTCTTATAGAAAAAAATAGGTTAAAGGATAAGGCAATCGAGCTCCCACTTAGCCTGTACCTTCTACAGATGAAGTACCAGCTAGTGTACACTACGGTCACTACACTCCGGTAGTCATCTATTTGTACCTACATACTTGTATTAATGTTTCCAATCCAACCCACATGTCATATACAAAAATGTTTGCTTAGACTCCCTATATTTATCAGTTAGGTATAAAATGAATATAATAACAATGTATGTGCAATTTAGTCTTTCTTTTATAATTTATTTATGTGGATAGGTATTTTTTTTAGCTTTGTTTTTTTGTAATCATGTGTTCTTTGTTACTTGGTATTAGTAGTAGTATTAGTATAAGTACCTAAATATGTAAGGAAGAGCGTCCCAGTTGTGACTAAGGACGCTAGCACAAACCAATATTGGTTGTTTTAGTGTCAATCTACATATTGTTATTGTTTGTAAACATTAATTCATGTCAAGGTTCACGAAAATCACGTTGTACGGAGGCCTCAGTTCATTTATTTTTTATAATTTGTTGTTATACTGGTACACGCTCTGTTACAAATTAGAAATAGTGTTCCGCTGACACCCTGAAAGAAGATAATAGCTTACCAACGGCGCGGCGCGGACTGCCATGAAAAGCAGTGCGAAGGAACACGCCAGCAGAGCCATCGCAACGTTGCTTGAACTAGCCTTCATTGTTCTTCACCTGAAACATAAACTCATTTATTTTCTGTATTCGGCGCGTAGTTTATACGGAATATGGAACAACAGAGCTGCGACAACGATGTCTGCATTCCTTTATTGTGATCTCCTCGACTGTGTAAAACGCACGGAAAACGTCCCATTCAAAACATGTTACGTGTCAACGGGTTAGGACAATGGAGGAAAATGCGAATCTAAATAATGATCTATTATTTTTACGAGAGTTTCATTTTGAACTTTGGCTACGCTCTCTGTTTGATTACTTTGGGTAACATAATATTCAGGTAAAGTTGTGAGTTATGATAAAGACGTAGAGGTTCAAAAGTTTTTCAAGGGAGAAGGGCTCATTTATTTTTAGAATGGTAATAAATACAATAAACAGGATTTATGCTATAGGGCAACATTAATACCTGGTGTGTTTGAATGATTTCTGAAACAAAACGATAAACGTTTTACCTATTAGATAAGTGAAAAAGGGCACGTGGCAAAAACGAACCATTACCTACATATTAGGTACCATTGATGACATGAAATAGGGCTGAACAGATTTTCGAGTGAAGGAAGGAGCCTTCAGTAAGTATCCCGTTTAGAACATTCATTGTAAATGAAGATTATTTATTAACCTTATTAATCAATCACGCGCACATATCATAATTAAGTGTATCTTGCCCAGCATAGTTTTGTTGAGAACCTACATGTTATGAACAAGGAAGAATTAAGGCTCAAATAGGTAAGCTCTGTCGAGACATGAAAATCAGGATCATCAAAAAATTTACCAGCCCGAGGTTCTTGCCTTTCTCCTTGTGTGCTGGTCTCGATTCCGAACAGGTGGTAGATTTGACGTTTCAAAATGATCCTTAAAAATCGTAATGAATAAAGAAATTTTGACTTTGACTTTGAGACCACTATATTTGCGCCTTTTGTGATCCTAGGCCGCACCAGCCGCCGCACCAGCCCTAACTGATATCCCAGGTAGATGAGATGGCGCTAGGGTGTCGACGCAGTTAGCGTCTCACACCAAAGGCCTACCCATTTCCCAAGGGACAAGAGTCATACCATCGTCGGGCCGCTTACCATCATCACGTAACAGACCATTCGGTTCAAGAACGGCTGGAACATTGACACTGATAAAAGCCTGACGGATAATGATATTAAGATTAACATGTAATCAAATCATTGTCTATATACCAATAACAACTATCACATGACCAGATGAATAGATCTTCTTTTGGTGTGCAGTCAGGACATTATTCTACCAGTAGGAGAATTTAGTTGGAGCACGACGCAATAGTATAGGTATAAGTATAGGTATAACTACTGTAAGGGAACGGGAGGGTATTAGCATCTTTTTGTATCAGAAGGGATCAATATCCAAAGAATTTCCTACGGGACCACGGAGGCGGTTAATATTCACTAACGAGTTCGAGTAGGTACCTAATGTCCACATGTTTTACATAACTTCGCACATTTGTGAGTTGGGCTGGTCGCGACAGAACCCTTCGTTTTATTACGCTTTAATTCTCCTTCGGCGTGTCCATTATGTCAATTACACAGACTGATTTATTTATTACCCACCTCCAAGCACACACATTTTTGTTATGGAAGGTAATGAAATGGTATATATTTATTTTATAAACAGTAACAGTAGCAGACTCGTAATGTCCACGGTATAAAGTATATAGTATTCAATTCGTGACAGGTTGCAAGGCCATTGCCGCTTAGCGGAATTACCGCCTCTGTGGTCCAAAGGTTCGCCCACGCATTTGTGGTCCAATGGTTCGCCCACGCCTTTGTGGTCCAATGGTTCGCCCATCAGCCCACCGGTGTGAGATCCAGAAGTCCTATCTCTTCCCCACCGTACAATAAAAAAAGAATACTAGCCAGTGACAGATTTCATTCGAATTTTAAGTCCTAGGGACATGCCAGTGTTTTCACGATACATAATGAGCAACTTCCGAAAAACCGAAAAGCCCATTAATGCTCGACTGGTCTTGAACCCACAACCTCCGGATCGAAAGGCGGGCCCATACCTTCTTCGCAGCTCAGCTGACAGCTCAAAGATATTTTGATATAATTAGAGGTTATGGCGGAGTACGTCAGTAGATAGTTAGGTTTTTTTATGGCACCCAGAAACAGCTTGCTTTTTCACTTTGTTTGCTGACAAAATACATTTTAGCTAACCAAAATCCCTTTAATTAGCTGACCGCTAAATTATAGCCTCATTAGCAGAAAATTGAAAGAGACGTCATTTTACAGTACAGGGTATACTGAAATTTATAGGTGTACTACTTAAATCGTACTATTTGATAATTAAAAACAAAGCAAATGTTTAGGTTTTTTTATTGCATCCAGAAACATCTTTATAATTCACTTTGCTGAACAAAACCTCTTTAATTAGCTTAATTAACGCTAAATTATAGCCTTAGTAGCACAAAATAATTGAGTAAATTTAAAATAAAATCAGTAAAAGGTATACTGATATTCGTAATTATACCTAATTAAATTTTACGGTATAATTTGATAATTATAAACCAAGCAAAACCTTTAAATTCCAGTAACAATGAGCCTTAAAAAAAATACTTGTATTTTTCTTTAACATTAAATAAAAATGATCCGAGATAATGATCCCTCTTTTCTGTAGCAGAAAATAACAAGATAATTGGGTTAAATGCAAGCTATTTAGGAGAAAGATTTGATCCCATAGCCGAAATATATAAACGGATATCTTCCACACGGTTAGCACATCGAAATGTGGTTACTATTGGAGGGCTCACGATATTCACATCAACCCTCAGGGTTCGTATCACAAAACCGCCAATGTACCGACTGGTCCCTACGGGTCCGGAATCGCCTTGATACGTAATTGGATATATGAGATGCTATTTATCAATATTCCTTCGGCAGGATGCATACGTACAATATACTATTAGGTAGAGCCAGGGCAGACACCTAAGCTAGGTTACGTTATAATTTATTACCGTCACACTGTAAATTACTCCGTAGCATTTTGGTTTATTCTAAGGTAACCGCCTCTGTGGTCTAGTGGTTCAACCCACCGATTTCAGATCCAGAGGTCCCGGGTTCGACCCCCAGATTACAATATTGTACTTGGTTTGGTTTGGTTTGGTAGGACTTTGTTTAAGTCCGCCTGCATATATCCACATTCGGCCTTCATTTCACTTGGTTAACATAAAACTTGTAACCAGGTGAAATGACCTAAAAATAATGGCCAAAAGCTTCCTCGCCGAAAAAAAAGGTTAATGTGTAAGGTGATCCTTGTAACAGAAGCTTGAATATAAATAAGTATTATTTGTGAATATATATGATATTCAAATCAGAATTACTTTATTAGAAAACTATATATCAATAATTTAGCTATTACTTACTTTATTAGAAAACTATATGTCAATAAATTTAACTGAACCAACTATTGTTATGTGATTTTTTATTTTTGTATATATACACAGTGGTGACACATGACCATATAGGCCAGCGAATTAGCATAGCTATTCAGCGTGGCAATGTTGCCAGTGTCTTGGGCATGGTTCCATCTGGTACTAGTCTGGAACAGTTGAGTTACCTATAGACCGCTTGTAACGGTCCTTAGATAATCCAACTGCTTCCCTTGTACAAAGATAGTTTGATTGTACATATTATTTTCAATTGTTTGTTTTTTGTGAATTACGCACATTGGAGTACATAAATAGGGGAAACATTTCATTCATATACATTTAGACATCTCTCTTCACAACAACTTTAGCACTAATTTTAAGAAAGTATTGAATTGGTGAACCACTTTGCTAAGCAAATTTCCTATATCAAATAATTAAATAAAAAAAAAATAGATAGGTACGTGTAATGTAATAGGTAATGCCTAGGTAGGTATTTTTATTTGTAAATTTATTGTTTAATATATTTTTATGTGTACTTTTATCAATATTATCAATGTAAGAGCACTTCTGGAATAATTGAATAAATCGAATTTAAATTTTAACTTGCTTACTAATTAATTACTAATGATTAGGTACCTAGTAATATTTTTGTATACTTTGCATAAATTTAAATAACCAATTTACTAACTCCATGTTGGGTGGACTAAATGTTTTGTGCTACAATGTAAAGACTAAAAGACCTTCAGAAGAAAAAGCATGTTAATGAATGCAGTCTTTGTATTAAAATAGACGTAGCTTTTAAAGCTGTAACTGACTCAAAGTTTTAATATATAAGTAGGCAAAAGGGAAAAATATCAAAGAGACAATCTCTTTGATCAACTCTAAATAAGTCAGTAAGACATTTTTTAGGTAATTTGGTTTCTTTGGACAGTTTTATGGAATGATTCCGATTAAAACTTCGTAACATTTGCGTATTTCAGGTTCATCTCAGTGAGGTGCATGAAAGTTACGTATCTACTAGTTTTTATTGACTACCCCGAGGTAAACGGTTAAAAGTTTTTTTTTATTGTCCGACGGGAAGCTTTTGGCCTTCATATCACCTTTTCAAGTTACGGCCGAAGATAAGGCCGATGCGAACTTCACCCGAAAACCTCAAATAGGGTAAAGATAATTCGTCATATTTATTTAATTTCACCATCATCATCATCATTTTATCCTACATACGTCCACTGCTGAATCCCCCAACCGACGTAAAAAAAGGCAAACTGAGCCTCCATCCTCGCGACCGCCATAGAACCATTATTACAAACAAATTCTGATGTACATATGACGCTGTTTTTGTAGTAAGGCGAAAATATGGATAACTTAACATTACTTTCCTTTGAAAAGTTCACTGTGAGCTATATATATATATATTTAATTGGTAGCAAGGAGCCTCGCAGCATATACATATATAGCATATATAATAGGCGTACCTATTAGACTGCTCAGTTGGAAGAAACTCTGCCTTCTGCACTGTAGGTTGTGTTCTGTGTTTAGGTGTTATGATGGCTGGAGTCGATAAAATATAAGGGCAAGTTTTTTTTATGATTGTACGACAAATCGAACTGGCTGCCTTACCTACCTCTAAATGCCGGAACATAACAATTTTAGAATTGTTGTGAGACGGCGGACCCAAACGTCAACAAAAGTCTTACCACCAAGCAAACCAAGCACAATATATTGTACTCCCCATGGGGATCGAACCCGGGAACTCTGTATCTGAAACCGGTGGGTTGAACCACTAGACCACAGAGGCGGTTAGAGTAAAACGAAAAAGTAAAACAAAACGGCGGACAAGAACTAAATCTGCCACAGCACTCAGATATGTTGTGTAAACTTTTTAAAGTAACCACACAAAATACAGTAAGTACAGCTGAAATGTAAACTTATTACAGAACTAGCACCATTCTCGTAACTAGATTTTGTGAACTTCGTGTACGAAAACGAATTTATTGCGGCGTGTACGCCTACTTAAAATGCTTTGAAGACGTAGGTACCGAGGACTTGAAAACTGCTTAAGTTATATTAGTAAAGTTTCTTATTGTTTCCGATAATGAAAAATTGTTAACGCCGAGCTCATGCATATATTAATGCTAGTGGCACTCAATATTATAAATTATGGAGATGAAGTCAGATCATATTCGAACTGATTGAGCCAGCCGTCACTAAAATGCCGTCTGTTAACCATTTATTATTTATTGTTTTAACTGCCTACGTTTAGTGGTTCACCCATCGGTGTCAGATCCTGAGGGTCCGGGTTCGACCCCCAGGGGAGTAAAATATTTTGCTTGGTTTGGTGGTAGGTCTTTATTTAAGCCTGGCTAGCTACCACCATCTTACCTAATTCTGTCGCCATAACAACAATTCTAAAATTGTTGTGTTCCGGCATTTAGGGGTAAGATAGCTAGTTCTTCAGTTTATTGAGGATTCCAGGTGAAGTGCGCCTCCACCATCAGCCGTATCTTAACTTGTGACCAAGTGAGATGAAGGCCAAGCTATCCCCCGTCGTATAAAAACAAATATATGTATGTTCATCTATTTAAATAAAACTCGAGAGGCTGACTGACTGGCTCTCAACGCACCGCCCAAACCAGAGCTACCTACAGGAGACTTGATATTTTCAGGCTAACTTTAACTATATAGGGGTGCACTTATCGAGGAGGTATGTATTAAAAAAAAAAGAAGTTAATAAGTATTCATATTCTCGGTAATCTAATACCCACATTACAAGCTGAGCTTATTTTTTGGCTAAATGGCGTTGTGTACGATGTCTAGTTTTTTTTTTATGAAATATACATGTCACCGTGTGATTGTTAACACCGTCCGTTTGTAATATGCCCCTGTCACTGTCAGATTGTAAACACCGTCCGTTTGTAATGTACCTCGTCATATTGCAAACGGTTCGCAAATTGTCAACAGCAACTAACATTTACATATTCTCTAGTTCTTCCTCTTCCTATAGCACACAGACCTGTCTCACTCTCTCCCCAAGAGGGTGTGGTGAGCAAATGGCCTTACAGGAATGTACAATCGAATCCTGTAACTCAAGCCTAGTGGATATCCTTCACGCGTGGTAATTTGAATTGATACTTAAAACGGAGGAAATACATCGACATGGGTACTGCACCCAGTAGCGCCGATTAGGTACCTATATCAGGAAGACCATGCTTTTGTTAGAATCCATGAGATACCTTCTGCTTTGCACTCTCCGTTACCGGAAAAATAATCCACTTTGGACTCATGCCAAAGTGGATTAGTATATAGTATAATTAAATGGAGAAGTTTTTAATGAAGCTCTATTTTGATGATAATAAACAACTAAATCAGTTACATACATTCTAACGATGACACCACTAACTTGGCTCAGATATTTACTTAGTATTATACTAAGAGCTGTAACGAATTAGGTTAGAATTTAACAATTAAACAAATTGTTATAATACTAGGTAGGTAGGTAGGTACTAACCTACACATGCATCGGCAATCCATCCCAAGTATTAATCGGTTTCCGCGCGCTATTAAGATCCTTACTCAAATAAATAAATAAATAAATAAATATTACAGGACATTCCCTAACTAAGCAAAGCTTGTAATATGGGAACTAGATTACTTATATAATACTAAAATACTTTATTTTTTATATTTTTTAATACATACCTACCTACTTATCATACAATACACGCCCAAACACAGACAAACATCAATATTCATCACATAAATGTTTGTCCTGGGTGGGAATCGCACCCAAAACCTACAGCGCAGCAGGCAGAGCTACTAACAACTGAGTTGTGAGACTTGTTAAATACAGGGACATATCCTTATTTACATGAAAAAATTGCTGGAATTCGTTGTCCGAAAGCTCGAACGAATCGCTGGCATCTCTAATAATATATCTTGGGTGCTGTTTCCGCTCCATTGTTTGCATTTATCGCGTCAAAATGTAATTAAAGTATGCTCAAGTTATAATAATTAATCCCCACGTCATAGGCTCGTGGATAGCCTCTCTCTATCTTATGTCAACCGGGGACTATTTTTATCCACGGTAGGCATAGTCCATGCTTTGATACGGGGACATATTTCCACCACAAATGTCAAAAGGGGATAAATTTATCTTCTCCTCTGTTGCCGTGCTCTACATGGTAGAGAAGATAATTTTATCTCTCGAAGGTGGATAAAAACAGGGGACTAAAATTTTATCCCCAGCCCGTGCTGAGGGGGGCAGGATGATAAGAAATAGAACCCGGGATATTGTAAAGCTTAGACTAAAGCTCTGGTGTTAAAAAAAACGTATTTAAAATTAAAAAATCGTAGGTTACCTTTAAGTTATTGTGTTAAGTATGCATTCATTTTGTATCTGATTTGTTTGTTGAAAACATTGTAACCTTTATATAACTTTAATGAGCAGTGTGGCCAAGTGGATATGGGCCCGCCTTCCTAACCGGAGATTTCGGTTTCAAATCCAGTCCAGTCCTCTCCAGTGCACCAATGGACTTTTCGGTTTATCGGAAGTTTATGTGCGTATTTGACACATACACATGCTATCACAGTGAAGGTCACATCGTGAGGAAACCGCGCGGAAAAACCGCGTTTTTTAGTCCTAGGGGCATGCGCCCCTAGGACTAAAAATCCTTGCATGTTGACACAGTCACAGGCTTGTGTTCCGCTAAGCGGCGATGGGCTTGCAACGACTTGCTACTTGCAAATCGTGGGCATGTGTAAGTTTGGACGTGCCTCTGACTATCTCCTAGTATAGGTGATCCTCATACGATCTACGCTTCGAGTAGTGATCATAGGTGAATCCTCGAAGGGCAAAAATTTGTGATTCCGTTACTGTTATAACTTTTAATTTCACCCTTACTATATAATAACATTAATAGTTTTGAGCGTGTAAATATTTAACGAAAAAATAATTGATTGATTGATTGATAGCGAGTCACTGACTAGCTGTCAGACTGACTATCAAAGCACAGCTCAAATGAGACGTCCTAGACTTGCAATTATCAGTGTAGCTTTATTGTGGTGCAGGGGTGTCTAGGAAATCTTTTTGGAAAATTCCCACGGGATTATAGACACGAAGTTCCGGTTATAACTCATAAATGAATTACTCAATCTAAAAATAATTTATGCAGAAAAATAATTAATACTATTTTCCTTTCCATGTTACCGAGGTTCATTTATGCGGAGGAAAATTACAAAGTCTAGAAAATCAGATTACAAGGAACTGGGAAGAGCATCATAAAAAGAGAAGACTTTGATAAAAAAACCTTAATTTTCATACAATATGTACAAATAAAACTATTTACAAGGGACGCAATCGGGACCGTTACAAATAGTCTACGGGTAATTCAACTGATCTAGACCAGTACCAGACGGAAGCGTGTCCAAGACACTAGCTGCATTACTTCGCTGGATAGCAATACTAATTCGCTGGCCGATATAAGAGCCAGCCCTTGGTCAGCGTCGTTAAAATAAAAAATGTATTTGGAATAGTTTTTTGCAATGTCCTTCTTTTCTAGTACTTATTAAACCTTGAACTTTTATATTTTTTCTAGCTAACTTTTGCTATCGTTTTCGCAAGTGGGCGAATAAAAAAGTTAAGATAAGTTTATTCTGTTCTTGATCAATATGTATGCAAGTTCTCAGGTAATCTGTTCAGCAGTTTTGAAGCCTTCACTTCAAAACTGCTGAACAGATTACCTGAGTGAAGGAGTAACTATTACCTAACAAAGAGAGATTCATTTTAATTTAATTCGTTTTAGTTTTTTCATTCGTGAAGAGTCGAAACACCTGTTAATTTAACCGCCTCTGTCAGATCCAGAGGTCCTTGGTTCGATCCCCAGGGGACAATATTGTACATATGGTGCTTGGTTTGGGTGATATGGTAGGTCTTTGTATATATTCGTCTGGCTAGCTACCACCATCTTACTTTTGTCGCCATAACAATAATTTCAAATATTTTCCCTGGCATGAACTGGCTGTCTTACCTCTAAATTCCCGCATTTAGAGGTAAGACAGCCCAGTTCCTCAGACTGTAGAGGACTCCGGGTGTAGGTTCGACCTTCAGCCTTATCATAACTTATAATGTAATGAAGACAACGCTTCCACGTTGAATAATATTTTTTTAAAAATATACAAGTGTTTCAATATTTTTAAGTTATTCAGGTATAAACACCAAACACCAATAAAACTTTCTCGTTTATCTATTACCTAAAGTTCATAGTTATTTATTGAATTAACTATATTGAGGTACAATGGTATTATGATTGATAAAGTTATATATAATTACCCCATAAGGGCATAGCATGGCGTGAAAGTGGCCGATGACGCTTTGAACGAGCTGTTGTGGTTTTGTATATTTTGTTTAATTGTGTTTAGCAGTAGAAAAAAATATGTTTTATTATATTAAATTAATTTAGTGTCAGCAGTAAAAACAATTTATTAAATTCAGAATGTTTTATTTTATCACTAAGAAAGTCGTTCAGATTATAAAAGTACTTCATAATATTTAGGTATTTCAATTTATTTTATTTTGCTCTTCTTTTATCCGTTCATCCATTTTTTTTAAAGTAGAACATTTTTTTACCATCCATAACACAGCTTAACCACAAAATAGGTTATGATATCCTTGTCAAAATTATAGACGGACAAAATTGAGCGTTCTCTTGAGTAAGAGCATGAATGTATTAAGAACATGCAGTATATATATATATAGTAATATAATGGCACTAAGGAGTTGCTTCTGAGTTATTTGATTTAGTGAAGTTAAAATATAAAATAAGTCCAGAAAGATAACATTAATTAAAAATTTTGACTTAAATTTCGACCACGTTGCACTATTGCATATTAATGCATGCATGTTTGTGTGAGAAAAGATTTGTAGCTCAGATGTTTTATTAGGAGATAGTAGAATGGCGTGAAAATATTTACTTTGTACTTTATTCATCTGTATATTATATACATCATACAATTTGATTTGCACTATCACCCTGAACACCATCAGTCTTAACTTGGTTGAATGAAGACATATAGGTAACCTATCCTTACCTAACCAAAACACGATATTCGGGAATAATAATGGCTTGAGCCTGACTCCTATCCTATCTCATATCTCTTTGTGGGAAAAACTCAATTATATTTGGAAAAAAAATGATAGAAAATATTTAGTGGGAACTTTGGTATTCTGTATATTTTTTTCGTGACTTGTGATTTATGTCGATATTATTTGTAACTTGTATATGTGCCAATTATTTAGATGCTTTTTCTGAATTTCCTGAAATACTTTCTTAGTGCAACCCTGCACTTAAAAATAAGTTAAGTCTTTAGGTGTGTCGTTTGTGATTTTATTTTTTAAATGAGAATCATGGATTTATTTGTCAGATTTTTTTGATTATTTCAAACATTTATTTTTTTCCTTCTGAAAGTCTCTGTATCTGCCATTTGTACCCATTTTTTTATGTTTGGAGCGTATTTATTCTGTTTTTTTTACCATTTAATGGCCTTTTGTGTTCTAGTATTGATTCAATATTTATTCTGTGTTCTGTTATATGTAAGCACATATAATAGAACTTTTCCTCTAAAATAAATAAAATTAATTAACGAATAGTATTTCCAAAGTAGAGTTTACTTAACTAACTTTTTTATGTATAAGACGTGAAACTCGAGAATGTTTACCAAGTCCAGTGCATATCACAGTATTGTGTTCTCACTTCTTTAGTAGGCAATGGAAAATATTTAAAACTGAAAAAATATTTTTACTATTTATTTGCGCGAAAGTAAAATGTCAAGAAAAATGTCTTGTGAAACGTTAATTAAAAAAAAAAAGTATTTACTCAAGTATTTTTGATAATTTTTGTGCAAAGCTTTGTCACCTATCCCAAAAGCTTCCAATAAAAAGCTACTGTTACGTTGTGCTCTGTTATTTTGAAATTTTATACGTTGGTTTTTAAACGACCAAAACCACTGCAATATAAAATACAACAATTTGGTATTTTTTTTGTAAATAAAAACACAGGTCTAGGATTTCAGGACTCACCTGAAACAGGTTACAAGGCGAGTACTCGTGAACTTTATAAGTTTGACTTTCTTCTTGCGCTACCTCTGAGGGTTAGAAGCAAATGAGCGCCGAGAGGTGGGACCGCCAGCTTTTATAGGGAAAGCTGGTCTTCAAATCTCACTACGCCCCTTGGGGCCGCCCCAACAGAGCCTCTACGCACACGCTGGTACCAAGAGATGCCTCACGTGCGTAGCCTTTTTGTTATTCGCCGAAATGGCGTTTTTCAGTTGACACAAGATTTGTTGTCATTGTGCTTTAAATTTTAGGATTCATTTAAACAAAGAAGTTAAGATTATTTTTTGCCATTAGACAAAACTATGTGTAAGGTACCTATACACTTCATAATTTTCAAAATGGTTTTGTATCCATCTTTAGATATGTTATTGATTTGGTATTCAAGTGTGATATGTATCGGACTTGAATACAATAATGATAGAATATACTAGATATGAATACAAAAGTGATATGAAAAGTGATTAAACTAACAATATTCAAAGAAAGCAGCCGGGCTACCTAAGGACCGTTACGGTCTATAGCCGTCTATAGGTAACTAGAACTGTTTCGGATCAGTACCAGATGCAAGCGTTAATTGAATTGAATTGAACTGAATAACGCATGATCGTACACAAAATGAAATCAAATAATATAAAATAATGTTGGGCAGTACAGTGTATAAGTACAATGGGCGGCCGTTCGTCGTCATCGTTAATGTATAAGTTATCGCTTTTAGCGATAACTAGTTATCGCTAAAAGCGATAACTTATACATTAACGAATAAACACTTGTGACACGTTCATTTTCTCGCACGTTGCTAATTTTGACATGTTCATAATTTGTCATTTGTTATATTTTATAACAATTCCTCATTAATTAGCTTTTTAACCATTGTACATTTTCACTATTAGATTTGTAATCGTTGAAGTTCCGAGGCGGTAAAATGATTACAGATAAAAATTAGCACAACTTAAGGAAATATATTAGATACATCAATTTAACTAAGATTCATCAAATCAGTTAAACATTAAATCCCTATATACCCCTAAGTGACTAGAATAGGCGTTATGGAAATCTGTAATGGTAACGAATGGGGTGTGTGATCGTTTCTGAATAGAGGAAGCTTTCTCGAATCGATTTTATAATAATCTATAAGTAAGTAAAACCTACTTTTTACTGACTTAACAAAAGGTAAAGGATAAGCCGGGCTACCTTTTGGATACCTAAACCAACCAAAAAATACAATAAACGAAAAAAATACTTCTTTATTTTTGTCCTACTAATATTATAAACGCGAAAGTAAGCGTGCGTTTATGTGTGTTACAACGTATCTCTGTAACTTAACCGATTTTTAACCGAATTAAAAAAAATGGTGGTGGTTCTCAATTCGTTGGATCCTTTTTTGTTATGTACATATATTCCCCGATGACTCGAAGACGCCTGGACTGTTTTGGAAAATTCTTATTTTGTTTGAAAGGGAATTATTATTCCATTTCAAACACTTCACAGGTGGTCCTTTGTCATCAAGTCAGGATCTGATGATGGAATCCTGGAGAAATCGAGGGAACTCGTCAAATATTATATGCACACTTGAAGTGATTTGGGTGAATTAACTCAAAAGTAAGGAAAAAATGTACCCCCTATAGGATCATGTGTCTGTCTGTCAGTCTCTCCGTCCATCTGTCATCAAAAATATTGGAAAAAATGGATGACGTATGCAGGTAAACGAAATTGTATCATATTGTTCATTGAAGTCGGTTTTCTTTTAGTTTTTAAAATGTAATTATTAAGAAATTTGGAATGTAGATAGTTTAGGTTCTGTAATAAATAATCATCATTGGCTAGTGAGATTTTCGAAAATTTTAAAAATCGATTTTCGAGTATTAGAGGGTGGTAACATAGGGTGGTAACGCTTCTATGAATAATTTTATTTTTTGGTTCGATTCACTCAACACATGGTAAAAATAAACCTTGCAGTAAATAATGAAACACGTATATGTTATAATTTTATCAAACAAACAAATAAAAGACCTGGGTTCGATCCCCAGGGGAAGTACAATATTGTGCTTGGTTTGGTTGGTGGTAGGACTTTGTTTAAGTCCGCCTGGCTAGCTACCACCATCTTACCTAATTCTGTCGCCATAATAACAATTCTAAAATTGTTGTGTTCCGGCATTCAGAGGTAAGATAGCCAGTTCCTCAGTTTGTTGAGGATTTCGGGTGAAGTGCGCCTCCACCTTCGGCCTTATATTAACTTGAATCAGGTGTCATGTGAAGGCCGAGGACCTCCCTGTCGTACAATAAAAAAAAATGCGAAAGCTTGTATTATGTACTTTATTTGGAAATAAACAAGGAAATCTGTTCGACAGCACATTTTCATAGAACACGAAAGCCAACAATCCATCATCAATATTTGCACAATCTCATTAAATGTCAAGATATGTTTAATATCTACCTACATTATGATTGTGAAGGTCCGATTATACTAGTAAACAGAGATAAAAATGACAAAATACTCAATAATACTATCTCTCCTAATCCATAGTCGCTTCTACTAAATCACGTAGGAATAGTTGCGTGTAGGCTAACTATCTATAAACCCGTGTTGGTATGCATGTACAGAAGCATGTAAACTTTGCTGGATTAGTAACGCGAAAATAAACGAGCGAAGTCTTTTAAATCATGGTCATAATAATATAAAATAAAAAAATAAACATTTATTTTTTGCATACATCATAGAAAATTTCCATAGCTCTGTCACGCATTCTCCAAAAACATACTAAAAAAGGTAACATGAATAAAGTTATTCTATTCATTTTATTCATTCAGTATATGTATATTATTTTTATTCAGTCAGCTCTTGAACTCTTATCTTGTAGAGTTATATGCAAGATTGAGGTCTACGATACAGCGAACCTACCCAGATAAATCTTTCAAAACTTCTATTTTTTATAATCAGAAAACAATACACATTGTCCGATGCTTCAACACACGACAAAACATCTTCTACTTATGAAAAATCTTAAGGTTTAGGCAAACGGCCTCTGTGGTATGGTTCAACCCACCGATTTCAGATCCAGAGGTCCCGGGATCCATCCCCAGGGGGGTACAATGCTTGGTTTGGTTGGTAGTAGGACATTGTTTAAGTCCGCATGGCTAGCTATCACCATCTTACCTAACTCTGTTGCCATAACAACAATACTATAATTGTTGTGTTCCGGCATTTAGAGGTAAGATAGCCGGTTCCTCAGTTTGTTGAGGATTCCGGGCGAAGTGCGCTTCCACCTTCGGCCTTATCATAAATTGAAAACGAAACAGGTCAGATGAAGGCCAAGCACTTTCCCGTAGTACCTATAATAAAAATTCAATAAAAAATCAAAGTGCAGTTATTTACTGCAATTTGTTTTAATTCCGTATGTGCCCATACGCAATTAAGACCGAGTGCTTTCCTGTCAGAGTAAAATGATCCCTTAGTCGCTTTCATTGACATACGAGGTCATCTGAACCCGTTGAAGGTACGAAACAGAGCATGGGTTTCAATTGATTTAAAACTTGTATTTAAATCATATGGTAACCCCCATTATGTATCTATTATTAATCAACATAAGATAAAAAATCTTTATTGTTCACAACGATATACGAAAAACAGTTATGGAATGATATCATTCAATGCCCTATAGCTAAAAACTCTTCTAGGCAACCATTACTACTAACTAGGATGGATAATATAGATCAGAGAAATACATTTTGTTTACTTCTACAATTGATGTAATGTTTAATTCAAGTAGAAGTTTACTTCAATTGTAGAAGTTAGAAGTGACTATCGCTGCCCTATGAGTCCAGGCTCATGTTGCCAGCAGGAGACTATGATCTATTTAAAATATAAACTGTTACTAGAGTGGCTATTTAGTGATACGCTCAGGGTAGTAATAAAACTATACATTAACAGTTAAACACGACTCGAGCCATAATTTATAATGGATACTAAGAGCTTTAAAAGGGTGAACGACGGGCAGCAAGTCTATCATAAAACTTATTTATTAGGTAGGGTACATTTTGTAACTTAGGTAATACTGGTAAACTTTTCATTCTTATGGGAACGCAAAAAAATATTTTTTGACTAAGCCAATCTGTATACAGTAAGTGTAATTACCCATAAATATTGTGATTACCTATCTTTCAAAACTACTCTAATATTATACTATATACTATTCTAATATTATACTGGTTGTGTTTACCAATTTAAAAACCTCCTAGAAATACTTAAATCCAATTAAAATTTGAGTTAAATGAAAGTTTATTCGTTTATTTTAGGCACCGAATGTGGAGTGATAATATAAAATAAACCTAAATTATTTTTATTGTCATTATCCCCACAAAATGACAAGATGAAAGACAAAATGCTCTCGAAGGTGGATAAAAACAGAGGACAAAAATTATATGAGGGGGCTGCCAGGATTAAAAATGTTAGTTGGGAACGCCAATATTTTTTTGCAAATTGTCATAACCCTACTGGTGGGGATAGTTCAGTGCGGATTATGACAATATACCGTTATTTGCCTAGGCTTTCTAAGCCTTGCAGAAAACGGCCTACATTGCCAATTACTTATAGGGGTCGGTTTTAAGCCTAGTTAACTGATGAAATACGAAATAGTACCTACATTGATCACTGAGAGGAGAATGTGGTCGATTACCAACGAGGTTTGCGCCGAGGGCCTGAATACACTCGAGTTGGAAATAGCACTTTCATCCGAGGGATACTCAGTGCTAACCTACGAGGAAAATAAAAGACTAATTCCACACAGAATTAATATTTGGTTGGAACAAATTGACTATACACATCTTCATTACATACTTAAAAATTCTTCCGTACGTGTGTTTGTCACTGAACTGTTTCGATTTGATGTTTTTTTGTGGTGGATACTTTGATGATTTAGATTTACAATTTGACCCAGTAGGTGACGCTACGATCGCTACTGGAACTGGTGAAGTACGCTTGTAACTAGGTGAGATAGCCACTCGTGTCTTAACTTGCAGGCTTATCTCTGCCAGCCCGTCTTAGAAACAGACGTGAGTCTATGCAAGTTTATTTGTTTTGAATTACAACTTTATACTAATCAGTGGAAAATTCATATTTGCGCGCGTTGCAACATATTGAAAGCGCTTTCGTCATTACAACCAGGAAATTAGTTATTGGTACAAAACGTAGCCAAGCTCGCTACGTCACCATTTGTATTAAAACTGAAAGCTTGTTTTGTTTTGTTTACGAGGAGTTTCCATCATCTAACTTAATCCGAAATAGACTATCTATTCATTATATAAAAAAATAAAAAAATCAGGCACGACTTTTTCTCCTTCGAGGATTTACATCCGATACAACTCAGAGCGTGGATTTTATGATGATCACCTATTGGGGGGATAGTCAGAGTCAGAGGCACCTCCAAACTTAAGTTCGGCATATGCCCACGGTTTGCAAATAGTGATACAATACGTGACAGGCTGCAAACCCATTGCCATTAATAATATTCGTTCTCGCAAAATGGTCGTAAGGTGACTAAGGGTGAAATTTATCAACGGAACATTATTTTAGCCAATGTTTGAGGGTTGTATAGTTTCGTATGTAATTACGAAAAAATTGTTTAAGTATTCTAAACGTAAACTTGTCTTTATTACTAGTACTTTAACCGCCACTGTGGTCTATTGGTTCAGCTCACCGATTTTAAATCCGAGGTCCCGGGTTCGATCCCTAGGGGGAGTACAGTATTATGCTGTTTGGTTGGTGGACTTTGTTTAAGACCGCCTGCTACCACCATCTTACCTAGTTCTGTCGTCATAGCAACAATTCTAAATTTTTTTTGGGTTCTTGCATTTATAGGTAAGATAGCAGTCTCAGTTTGTTGAGGATTTCGGGTGAAGTGCGACTCAAACTTCGGCCTTATCTTAACTCGTAACCAGGTGAGATGAAGGCTAAAGACATACCCATCGTGCAATAAAAAAAAAGAACTTAGTTTGTGAAGATGGTGCTGTATGAAATTTATATCCTGTTGCTTAAAGTAGTTGCATTTAATTGATGAGAGCTAAATGTATCTTCGAACAAATATTGATGTATGAAAGCTCCAACTTTTAACCATAAGGATATGCTTCTGGGCCTGAACTCCTGGCCGGCGGGTATCGTCTACAGACGCTATAGGAAAGCGTCTCATGTGCGGAATCTCTCCGTAGATAATAATTAATTTAAAACTATTAGACAGTAAGGTATTTACAATATGGACATAATGTTATGGTTATTATTTACTGAAATAAACGTTTATTATTATTATTACTAAAAGCTCTCCGATGTTCCCATAGGAATTTGAACATGTAAGATAAGATATTCTTAACACGCACCAATTGCGAATGGATTAAGGCAGTTGCAAAAACTCCTTTGCAGTAGACCCATTGTCTTTCAATGTTCAGATGTTTCAACTGTATCAAAACGCTTGGACATCAAAAAACAATATTCAGTATGTACTCGCTTTGATTAGATCCATTATAGATTATAGATTCCACTTAGCATTTACGATGTGCTAAAATGATTTCCTGGTGGCTCATACATCTTCCTACGGGATACCATTACCTAGGATTGAATTATAACAGTAATATAACATATTATTAATATACATTCATACATTCAACATATATTACTCATATTTATCATCACGGTAAAAAATCTAGCACTATTTTTTCAATTAATTGATCATACCATAATACTTAACTATATAATAGCTTGGTAAGTGACGAACTAACACGCGACTTGAAATTTGAAGGGTATTTTTTTATTATACGTCCAGGAACCTGTCCCTACGAAGTTTAGAAAATACGAATCTCGATAGTAGAAAGGATAGTTCCAATAATTGTGTTAAAAAAACCCATACGTTTAAATACAAATTTACTAAACCAGATGAACGCCCGGATCTGCATTCCTATCATTCCGTTCCAAAAAGTTCGTAGTACACCTACACCTTTTATGGAAGAAACCACCAACCAAACCAAGCACAATATTGCTCCCCCTAGGGATCGAACCCGGGACCTCTGGATCTGAAATCGGTGGGTTGAACAACTAAACCACCGAAGCGGTTAAAATTAGTATGGTAGCATTACTTTCCGACGAGCCCTTTCATAAAGAGCTCTTCCACTCTTAAAATTATTAACTCTCTCATTCATTCGTTCTTATAAGGCGGGTTCCAAGGAACTATTGGTTCTGAAAACAACGTTCCAAGTTTTCTTCAATTTTTTCTGTTACTTTTTTGTAACTATCCATCTACCACTCTACTCAACCGTATGGTTAACATTAGTAACAAATACTTCAACCAAATCATCGTAACAACCGTTTATTGTTATGTGAGGTATCAAAGAAACATTAACAAAACTGTTAACAATAAATAAATTTTGCAATGGACCACAAAGTCTTTTTTCTCTTAGGCTCAGTTAACTTGCCTCTTGAATTGTTCAATTTGCTTTGGTTGTATAAACATTTTTTCAATGCATCGAAACAAAAGAAGCCTAGTAAGTGAACAAATGAAACTTTTTCTCTATTACGATACGATATTAAAAATGAGTCCAAAAAGAAACCCTTTAAAAGATTTAAGAACCTTGGTTTGTGCCAGAATAACATGAATAGGCTTGAGAAACGTGGCTTGAAAAACACATGTTTATTCACGTATTTCTTTCTGTTACATAAGCCTACCACTCATACAGTACTTGATGCATATAATAGTAATAATAAAAAGCCGTTTATTCCAAGATCTTACTACTTACTACATTATTTGAGTAAAATATTTTCATTACAACAAATAAAAACGTTACTAATAAAATATCTCTGGTCTAGGTGTGTCTTTTGACAAAGGCCTCCTCCAACGTTTTCCATTGCCTTCCGTCGTGGGTTACCCTTCTTCAGGTCTTTTCTACAACTGGCGCCATTTTCAAACATCCCTTAATACACTGAGTTCTTATCTTATCCAACTTGGTCACCCCACACATCCATCCATCTCAATAGCATGCATTTTCCTTTCATCCATTTTCTTCATAGCCCAACACAATTATATAATTAAATTTTTAATTCGGTTATTCAACAGTTTTGTTAAGTAACCAAATTAAGAATAAATATTATAGAATATATTATTTATTATATTAAGTCAAAAGTAAAAAGAACTTATTTCCGATGACTTATGTTTGTTTTTTGTGTATTTTTCACGTCAATTCAAGTTCCGGAGTAGAGAATAGAGAACAAAAAGTTCCTACTAAGAGACAAATATCGCGTGAATAATAACAGCAGCAAAATTAAACGTTTTGAGGTAACACAAAGTAAATAAGAAACTTAAGGGGCTGTACTGTGTAAGAAGGATTTTTTTGCAATATATTAGCAAAAAAATCCTTCTTCGAGAGAAATATCGCATATAGCAGCAGCAAAATCAGGCAAAATAAATACAAAAACTGAAGGGGCTGTACTATGTAAATTTGGACTTGAATGCACCGATATTCGGTTTTTTAATAACTACAGCTAGAATCTCATTTTTAGGGTACCTACATGAAACTTGAATGTCTGTTCTTCAATTTGAGTTTTCAGAAATGTGATTGGTGAACATTTTCTTGATAGACAAAAAAACTATTCCTATTCAAAAATATTCCAAACGTCTTAATTCAATAAATACATTCTTAGATTTTTTTATGAACCTGTTTTCAGAAATCCGGCCTCAGGCTCGGGTAAAACTTAGAAAAGCTCAGTTGACTGAGGCTAGGAAAAAGATGAACGAAATCCTCAAGTCTTTGGATCGAGGTGCTTATTTGGCGGCTGTTCATCTTACAATGTTTCTCCTACGACTCATGTCTAATAAACACAGACATCTTCGGCGAGTTAATTTCATCGCAATTAAGAAAGGAAGGTCAAGTAATTGGAACACAGTTAATTTAAATTGGCCAAGTAATACAAAGTTTGAACCCCAAAGGTATTTAAATTGGATCAACGTATTAACACCCAATTATAATGTTGTGTGTCAATTATAATGGTAAAATGTCACAAGTCAACTCACATTAAACAAATAATGCTCAGTAAAAAAATATGACTAAAAAAAAAAGATTTGGACTCCGCACATATTTTTAACTAAACAAAAATGTTTAAACTGTACAATGGTCTTAATTACAGTGAAGCCCCAGACGCTGGACAGACCAGGTCATAAAGACCTGGAGATGCCGATCAGCATGGCTCTCTATAAGGCACAACACAGCAGACTCCCGGAAGAAAGCGAACTGTTTGGCGGTGGACTTCGGCGGGACAGTGGTAGAATTCGCCTAAGTTTTTCATTGCTGCATGGGCAAATCCTCACTGGATCCAATTCATATTTTTCAAAAATACTTAATAGAAAACAAAGATATGCAAAGTATTTTTTTAACAATGCGTCTGCTCTGGACCTCAAAACTGGCACATGGTGTGTTTCAGTTAGTGGAAAAACAGACGCAAAATGACCTTTATTTGAAGATCTGTTGTAAAATAACGACAGTTGAGATGACTGTGTGTATCGCGAAAGTCACGTTGTGATGGCCTGAGTAGGTATCAGCTCACTTAATCAGTGACAAGATCACATTTCACCTGACACCAATATTACCTGGATAATTGTGTCTGGGTAGAGCTAGCTCTAACGAACGGTGGGAAATAAATGTTCCATAGTCTCACCAGAATAATGTTATACGTATTATTATTGAATCGCCAGCAAAACGATTTGCATCTTTGCTCCCATATCAATGTCTATGAACTGCGCTATTTTTAGAATTTTGTGTTTTAGTACATGTTAGATATTATCTGAAAAAGTTGTTGCTACATTTTCAATACAATTTTGAAGTATTTTTCTTCAAGTAGATATTCAACATGCTACGAATTCAACTTTTTGCAAACTCAACGTTTTAGGATTTCAACTTTCTGTTCCCAAAGGTTATGAACAGTATGATGCAACATTTTGTTAGGTTTTTACCGATCCGTTTTATTCTAAAAGTATATATTTCATTGGCTTGAAATCCAGGTAAATTCATATAAAATATAAAATATGTATATAATAGATAAGGCCTGAAGCACTGTAAGAGGCTAAAGTGGAAATGGGTATGGCCACGTCGCGCGCATGTCAAATCTAAAGTGGGTCAAAAAAATAACCACATGGATAGGACCCCACAATAAAAGAAAGAGAGGAAGACCAAAAGAGAGATGGACAGACGAAATAAACAAGATTCCTGGCATAGACTGGATACATAAGGCAAAAGATAGAGAGGTGTGGAGAAAAATGGAGGAGGCCTTTACTCGATGAGAGGTCCTTATCTTATATATAAATATCTTAATTTATCAATGAAAATAAGAATTATTCTAAATGTATTTAATAATTATTTTGTTTTGACTTATTAATTCAAATTGAAATTGTAAGTAATTGTTAATGTATGATAAGGAAATAAAGAGGCTATATTATTATTATTATAGATAAGGCCTAAGATGGAGGCGCACTTCACCCGGAATCCTCAACAAACTGAGGAACTCGTAGAAAAGGTAGGTATTATCGGTAAATATAACCGATATATAACTTGAAATAATTCTATGCCTTTCGTTCAATCCGTTTGAGCGGGTAAAATGTCGTAATTAACCATTTTTAGTGATACAGTGCGAAACTCAAAGAGACTCAATGTTATATTTCGTGATTAGAGACATTTGCGTTCTTTCAGAAAATGCAGACAATGAATTACACTTGGTTTGCCTCTTATCTCTTGGGAGATGATGTGGATGCAGGAAGACTCCCACATTAAAGGGCGATTTTCCCTTTTGGGAAATCCGTATTTAATCCATTTCTATTTATGTTATCTCTTTACGGTTTAAATTTCATTAAACCGGATAACCCGTCCGAAAGTTATGCCGTCTCAAACATTGAAATTTAAATTGGAAAGGAAATTTTATTTATTCAGACATAACATCCATTTTGTTAGACAGAAAAAAACAATAGGACTTATATAGTACAAATTTACAATGTCAATATGTTACCTATATGTAAATAATAATTCATAATAGTAACAATGTCATAAGTAATACATAAGAATAATAATTTCAATTCTGTCATGGCAGATAATGTGAATGCTTATTGTGTCATCATTTGATCGACCAGTTTTAGACGCAGACGCGGTGCATACGAATCAAAAAATCGGATTGAATACGAATTGGAATGGGATTGGAACTGGATTCAAGGGTAAGCCCCCAGGATTCTGTTGCGGATTATCGCGATTTAGCTTTTATGTGTGCTTCCAGAAACTGCCAAAGCCTTAAAGTGACGAGTCGCTATAATGTCCATTTCTAACTGTTTCTGGTTGTTTTCACACCAACTTAGCTGAGACTTAAAGGATTTACAAGGTTTTTTATCGTAAAACTAGGAGACCGAACAATTGAGCCTGATCTTAAGTGCATCTCTTGTCTATAACAAAAAAGCCCACTAGAGGGCTTCCCATAGAGCGCCCATGTCTGAAAAGCAGCACAAGCCATCACTTGAGCATGCTTATTTCAGCCTACTACTCGCGTTCGCTTTCTTCTTAGACTATCTGTATAACGAGAGACAGATGTTTCAATCGAAATGTTTATTATGCATATTATTCATAAAGTTTTACTAATTTCTGCAAGGAATACAAGAGTTCCACATACAGATGTTTACCGTCACACACACATTCATATATCAAGTAGTTTGAAGTACGCACATTCATATATTAAGTATAAGTCTCTCTGTAGTTTCGCCACTGAACCCGGACTTCGGTTCTCCCCATCCAGTTTTTGCCAGCCACCTTGCGTAAGTCATCGCTCCATCGTGGGTCGTCCAACTACGTTTGCCGAGACGCGGTCTCCAATCCAGATCTCGCTTGCTCCAGCGATTGTCGGTTCTTTGGCAAATATGGCCGGCCCACTGCCACTTAAGCCGCTAATTTACTAGACTATGTCGGTGAATTTGGTTTTCTGGCGGATATATTCGTATCGGATCTTATCTTTTAGAGAAACTCAGAGCATAATCTTCTCCATAACTCAATGACTATAAATTTGCGGGTCCGTTCTATTGTCGCAATGCATTGTGAATTCCTGTCATCGGCTCACTATTTATTTTTTAGGGAAAATTGACTATAGCTTTTTAGTTTCTGAATGTAATAACAAAACAAATATTATGCTGACTTGGAGGTACACACACAAGAACCCAAGAATATATACCTAATAGTAGGGGCATTTGTGTGTGTCGGATATTGTCGAGGCATCTTCGTCGACTCCACGTCAGACTTTTGTTCGTTAGAATAAAGAAACGAGCCCGTCACACATAAACAGTCTGACGGAGATACGATGACCACGCTTTTCTCTTCACAAACGGTAAATGGAAACCTGGCTACTACCTACCTTGGTAGTAGCCAGGTTTCTATTTACCGTTTGTATTTAGATTGATCTACAAGAATAATTTGATTAACATAAAAGAAAAAAACTATATATTAAAGCTATGAAAACCGATCCTTCCGTCATTTCCGATATGGGTAGATATTCTACACGTGTCTTTACATTGTCTCGGTAAAGATTTTCCACGTGTATGAGGTTACCCTTTACAATGCCCCAGGGGTCTGATTTTCAAAGGATTGCAAATGAATATCGACTTGATTGCCAGTTTCAGAAATCTTCTCCGTATAAAAATATATCATCGAAAGGGGGAGGCAAATTATGTTTTCTTTTATTTAATTGAGAACAGTTAACAGACATGAGCTTGGGTTTTCCACTGCGGAATAAACTATAATGGAGATTCCGGAAACGTTATTCTGAACTCCGAATATTATTATTTTTTAGTTTTATATTCGACTTAGACTTCCACAGATGATGTTTAGAAATGGTTTGAGAATAGTGTTAAAATCTATCGGATTCAAAGTCGTGTGATCAAAAAGTGATGTTACCGATACGAAAAATTTCACTGATATTACTAAACTACACAAACAAATCAATAAATAAATATTACAGGACACAGGACAGTAGTTTAACTTAACTTCAGTATAACTTTACTTGTGGTCTAACTTTACCAGTGATTTAACTTTAATTGTGATTTAACTTAACCGTCGTTTAACTTTTATCTTTAACACTGGATTAACTTTTTCTAAAACTTTTCTAAGGTGAACCTCTAAAAGGCACAAATTAGTTAAATAAGTTAGTTGACCGAACATAACAATAACAATTCCAAAGCATTGATTATTGTAGGCTGTGGCAAACCAATAGCTCTTCACCTGGGGGTGAAGAGCTATTGGTTTGTCACAGCCATTATATACTATGTACAATTAAACTAACTTTTAACATAGAGAGCAGTCGGGTTACCTATGGACCACTACAATCGGTTTATAGGTAACTTAACTGTTCTAGACCAGTACCAGACGGTAGGGTTGTATCGTCACGGTGAATAGCTATGCCAATTCGCTGGCATAAATAAGAATAAGTTCTTGGATCACGTGTCGATTCAATTAAAAGCCCCACAAGATTTTTGAAAAAAATCTTGTCTCCCCACGGACCCAAGATCTCGTTAACTAATTAGAACTGTCAATTTTGACGACGTTTTGTGAAGAGTTCAGACATATACTATAAACTTCTTTGTAAAAAAAATGAATGAATCCTACCTATGACATAAAAAAATGGTTACTCTACTGACCACATGATCAGGAATAGCTGATACTGCTGATACCCCTATTGAACAGTGCGTCACAACAAGCGATGTGGTTTATCGATGTGTATATAACCACTCTGTGGTCTCGCTCACCGGTATCAGATAATAAGGTCCCGGGTTCGATTCCCAGGGAATACAAATTTGTGCTTGGTTTGGTTTGTGGTAGAGCTTGTTACAGATCACCATCTCAACTAAGTATGAAGCAATTCAAATTGTAGTGTTGCGGGATTTAGAGGTAAAATAACTAGTCCTCCAGTATTCAGTAGGTATTTTTTTACAGTAAGGAATGTTTACTTAGATAGATGCTTATTTTTTTTATACTCATAATTTTGTTTTAAAAATTATTTGGTTTAGTTTTTCTTCACTCTATTGAAAAAAGTTTAGGTACCTTTAATTAACCTGTACTCGCTCAGTGTATATATCATGTTACGCAGTCTGTCTTCTGTAATTATTGTGGCGTTAACCTTGATTTTATATATCGCTTACTTTTAACTATTAATAATGCCAACAATGTTGATGATACATAAATTAATAAATAAATAAATGTTGAGGATTCCGGGTGAACTGCATTTACACCTTCAATCATATCACAACTTGGATTCAGGTGAGTTGAAGGCCGAGGGCTTACCAATCGTATAATTAAAAAAAACATGAATCAATTAACGTTTTTCTATCCCATGGTTTCTACAATTGTTTCTTGTTCAATAGTACCTATGCTCTATTCTACTCTATTGAATACAAAAACTAGTAACGCACTCTATTGAAAAAAGTAGGAACGAAATCAACACTGAATGGTTCTCTGGATACGAACGGTTTACAACAAATTATGCTTTTTAGTTTAAAATACCGGTGGATAGAGTACGAAAAACAACGAAGATTATCGTAATCCTCCACAGATGGCGTTATTCTTTCGCCCAGGCAGGAAATCCTCGAGGAAGAAAAGATGTTTACAATTTTTTTTTAATGTAGCAAAAAAAGCATTGAATATCAAAATAAGTATTTTTAGTACACTCTTTTTTACACTCTTTGCACTATTTTAAGCACTTTTTGAGTGAGGTATGACATTGAAATCTAAACTGAGCCATGACAGAAAACTCCGAAATTCGGGTCGTTGAGGCACGATTACGAACTGTGTCATTGATGGTAGGATCTGAAATGATCCACCTGGCTAGTGAGCCGCCGAAGTCCAGCACCAAATAATTTGCCGTGATTCGTTGGTGCACGAGAAAGCCAGTGCTCTCTGGGTAAACTTACTTCGTCATAGACATCACCATTGTCTGTGCAAGTGCCTGTGCAAGTTTTGGGTCAACAGCTTACAGAGATCAAGTAAAAGAAATGAAATCCATATATTTGGATTTTCAATATCCTATTATCATCAACATTATTTTCGCCGTTTTCTCATGGTCCCATTATTTTGACCCATTAATGGGACCACGAGGGAGAACTATTTCTTGTAGTCCCATTACTATTTATCCACTTCCTGTATATAAAAATAAGGATTGCTAAAAAAGTAATTGTTGAAAACAAAAATATCAACTTTATTTAACCAAAAAATTACAGTTAGGTACACTTACACTACAATGCAACTCAATATAATAAGACACTTCACGACATACTCGAAATAGTTTATCTATGCAGGAAATATATACGAACATTTCCACAACCGCACATACTAATGGCACTACAAGAAATGGAACTCCCTCGTGGGGGAAAAAATCATGGGACCACGAGAAAACGGCGATTATTTTAGCATTAAATTATTTTAATTATGAACATCAACAAACATACGTCCACTGCTGAACATAGGCCACCCCGAATCGACATCACAAGCTACCTGGCTCAGGTCTCCATCTATAGGTTCCCCACAACTACCACAATGGGGTCGGTCATCGAGTGGGGTCATCCCACACTCAGTGACGCGTTTAATACGACGGAAGCACTAAGCTTTCATCTCACCTGGTTATAAGTTCAGGCCGAAGGTGGAGGCGCACTTCACCCGGAATTTTCAACAAACTGAGGAACTGGCCGACTTACCTCTAAATACTTTGTAAATTTTTGATGATTGCGTATTTGCTTAATTTATGACTAGGTATGTTTGTTTTCTTTATTATTATTATTATTTTTAAATGCACTGATTTCATTGTTATAGTTTTTTTTTTTTTTTGCATGCTTTTTCTAAAATGTTCTAACTTGTTTGTTTATTTTGTCCGCTAATGGAAACGGTTCTTACGGAAGATCAGCGCAGGTTGTCTTTGTCCAACCTGCTTTATGCTGAGTAAGGACCCTCTTGCAGCGACATTTACTTATCTTACTACTTTTTCTAGTTTTTATTGCTACAATTTTGTATGATCATTGATTGTTGTTGCAATTAAACTCTATTCTATTCTTCTATTCTATTCTAAATGCCGGACCACAACAATTTTCGAATTGTTGTTATGACGACAGAATTAGGTAAGATTGTGGTAGCTAGCCAGGCGGACTTAAACAAAGTCCTACCACCAACCAAACCAACCACAATATTGCACTCCCCCTGGGATCGAACCCGGGACCTTTGGATCTGGCACCGGAAGGCGAACCACTAGGCCACAGAGGCGGTCGAATACAAATACATAGAAGAAAATAAATAAATATAGTCCAAAGAAGTATAGGAACACTAATGGTCCAGTACCTATACCAGTAACGGGATAATAAAAAAGGTCTCAACATACATTTTTTATTATCCCGTTACCATTTTTATGTAACGGGATAGTAAAAAATATTTTCACTAATCAATATTCTCGCGTTATGAGATTGGTGTCATGGCTGAATCGAAATGTAGCGCATCCCAAAACATCCATTGGTTTTTCGGCAAGGTCGCTCTATCTGGACCTATTCAAGTCCCTGTTTCTTTGAAGCTTATTCAAATTTAACTTCAGACATAAACTCTAAGTAAAATTAAGTAATAATTTAAATAATACTAGACATAGTATTATTTAAATTATTACCTAATTTTACTGACAAAGTAACAAAGACCTGTGATCGTTAAAATATTTAAATAGTTAATATTTTTTCATTTGGATTCGCTTGCTTCACGCTGAGCCAAATAAAGTAAACATACAATGGCGAGATGTTGGATTGGTTTTACTTCTTTTGATTCCACGTGGTTATTTTAGAGGCGACTAAGGGATAACTCTGAAGGATATGCGTAGTGCAATCACCAATCCACCTACCAAGCATGGTGGCTATGACAAATACTTGCATTCTTTGAGGGAGACCTAAGGCCCGTAGTGGATTTTATCATTAATTATGAACAACAACCACTTTATTGCAACAATGTTTAATCCGTATTGGTAGAGGCAATATACAAACTTTCATATACGTTATAAAGAGAGCTAGAAAATTCGAATGTGTATCTATACTCATGGTTTATTTCACATAAAATATTTTACTATTATTATAAAGTATTTCTGTATTCTAAAGTTGTATGAATGAATTAATGATGTCCGGAAGAGATTGCTATCAAGCGATAAGTATTAGGTCCTTACATATGAAATTGGCGTTTTGTCGTACTGGCCACTTTGATCTTAAATATCTCCTCTTTGGTTAGGAATTCCAAATTCAAATTTAAACAGCTATTTACTCATGCATTTGTGTTTCGAAAACCGTAATTTCTTTGTTTTTTTCTCTTTTGCTTTTTTTTTTAGCGTCACTCATTTCACAAAATGTAAAACTTAAAATATCGCATTATTTACGAGTACGAGTTCCACCGTGGCACCAGTGCTGCAGAAACGGCTCGAAGGATTAATGATGTGTATGGTGGTGGTGTCGCAAAAGAAAACACGGTGCGTTTTTGGTTTCAACGCTTTCGTTCTGGAAATTTCGACCTGCAGAACAATATGATGATAATGATGAATTGAAGGCTATTGTGGAAGCAGATCCATCGCAAACCACATCACAGTTAGCTGCAGGCTGCGGTGTTAGTGACAAAACCGTTTTAATCCACTTTAAGCAAATTGGGAAGGTGAAAAAGCTTGAAAGGTGGGTACCTCATGAATTGAGTGAAGCAAACCGACAAACGCGCGTCGACTGCTGCGTTACATTACTCAACCGGCACAATAATGAAGGAATTTTAAATCGGATCATTACATGTGATGAAAAGTGGATCCTGTACGATAATCGTAAACGCTCATCGCAATGGCTGAACCCTGGTGAACCAGCAAAATCTTGCCCCAAGCGAAAATTGACTCAAAAAAGTTACTTGTAAGCGTTTGGTGGACTAGTGCCGGTGTCGTACACTATAGCTTTCTTAAATCTGGTCAGACGATTACGGCTGATGTCTATTGTCAGCAACTGCAAACCATGATGGAAAAGCTCGCTGTTAAACAACCGAGACTTTTCAATCGCTCTACGCCACTGCTGCTTCAAGACAACGCTAGACCACAGACGACTACCAAATTAGAGGAGCTTCAATTGGAATGTCTAAGACATCCACCGTACTCTCCGGACCTTGCTCCAACAGATTACCATTTTTTTCGAAATTTGGATAACTTCTTGCAAGGAAAAAAATTCAATTCCGATGAGGCAGTCCAAACCGCTTTCAAAGATTTCATTGATTTCCGTCCGAATGGTTTTTTTAGTAAAGAGATCAATGAACTACCTATAAGATGGCAAAAGTGTATAGATAGCAATGGTACATACTTTGATTGATAAAATATATTTTAATATGAAAAAATTGCCTTTATGTTCCTTCCATACAAAACGCCAATTTCATATGTAAGGACCTAATATTTAGCAAGCCGCCGATTGTATTTTTAGATTTCGTTTTTATTATCACTCATTCTGTATTATTTTAATATTTTTTTACACGATGGAGAAGCGCTTGGTCTTCTTCTCATTTGGTTTCAATACAATAAAGAATTTTCATAAATTAATTCATTGCATTCATATATGTACGTTTAGGAACGAATAGTAGGATAAGGTAGAGTGAAACATTTAATAAAAATACGAATGTAATCTAGCGATATTTTATTATTTATTTTATTTTATTTATTTTTTAGAGATCATGCCTTGTGCCATCAAATTCAGCGTGATTCCTTTATAATACATTAAAAATTATAAAAACATTAAGTTGCTTAGCTTAGTAAAATAATTGCTTATTTACTAAATTATTAATTAATCTACTTTGGCATCATGAAGAATAAAACAAGTTGAATTTAATAAAAAGTTTTTAAGGTATCTGAAAATTATGCTGACAAATAATATTGTAAATTAAAAAAAAAGTAGAGACAAAAATGTCAAAATATAGAACAAATGCAAAATTATAATGAGATCATAAATTATTTTGCACTGATGAGCACCAGATACGATATGGATCCATAATTTAAAAACACAAAGTATACACAATTGCGCAAAGGTGGTTGGTGGTTCCTGAGGGCTATGTACGCGCAATATGGCTAAGGCTCAGTCAGTTAGGGAACAACACCCTTGCGCCATCTCATCTGCCTGGGACATCAGTTAAGGCTGGTGATGCGGCTGATTTGGCCGAGGATCAAATAAAGCCGCAAATATAGTCGTCTCAATAGAGCTTACCCTGTTTGAGCCTTTTGGGGAATGCAGCCAGGGTCTGCATTGCCACACTGAATACAGTGAAAACAGTTGAGTTACCTATAGGCCGTTTGTGACGGTCCTTAGGTAATCCAACTGATTCCTCTGTATAAATTGTACATTTTGTTTAATAAAGTTAATTCACGATGTATTTTGAAGGTTTTCTAAAAACTGTAATATGCGTTACCTACCAGTCGAGGAACAACTACTCTCTAATCAGAAGTAGCTCACCAGCAACGCTACAATTTATTGTTTTTAGTCTACGATGTGTCAGATCTTGAAGCTTGCCTGGGTAAGAACTAAGGTTAATTTTAAATGTTTTGTTTGCTGTTTATGTTCAGTGAACCCTTAAAAAAACTCTACCTTGCGCCTATTTGAATAAAATTGACCAGAATAGGTACATTTTGATAGAATAGGTACATTTTGAATTACTACTTTACCGTAAAATCAATAAGACTTGTTTTTACGGTAAAGTAGTCTGCGTCAATTATCTAAATATTTATTCAAAGAGTTAACTTATTACCGTAAAAATTAAGATCCTCAGTTTTACGTGTAGTAAAACATTATTAATAAGCCTTTACAAGAATAGGTACATTTTTTATCTAGAATAGAATGTATAATGTCGAAACAGAACGTACTATTTGATTATACAGTAGTAGCAAGTCTTATGCGTCGCGTTGTGTAATGAAAGGGTGGGTAGATGGTGAGTTATGAGAAATCGCGAGTTGTGAAAACATTTTAGTATTCCCGTGTGAGAAAGGACTTATGTAGTTAACAAATAATTAGAAACATGTAACAGCGTTGAAGTAACAACGGAGGACGCGGCCCCTGCCTGGTTTCGTTTGTCCACGGCGCTCGAGGGAACTCTGAAATACATAAAGTCTGGTTTATATCAAGCTTTGCTCAGTTTGGACGCTGTGTATATATAACTAACTGTGTATATACAACTTTCTTTCCTTATACGACGGGGAGGTTCTTGGCATTCATCGCATCTGATTTTCAAGTTATGGTTAGGCCGAAGGTGGAAGAACTTCACCCAGAATCCTCAACAAACTGAGGAACTGGCTATCTTACCTCTGAATGCTGGAACACAACAATTTTTGAATGTTATTATTACCGCCTCTGTGGTCTAGTGGTTCAACCCACCGATTTCAGATCCAGAGGTCCCGGGTTCGATCCCCATGGGGAGTATAATATATTGTGCTTGGTTTGGTTGGTGGTCGGATTTTTAAGTCCACCTGGCTAGCTACCACCATCAAATATAAACATACAATACAATAAAAAAAAATGGCCACAGGATTCGATAAGATGGTGGTAGTGTGCTAGGCAGACTTAAACAAAGTCCTACCACCGACGAAATCAAGCACAATATTGTACTCTCCCTGAGGATTGAACCCGGGCCTCTGGATGGGCGGACCGATGAAGGTGTTGAAGATTTAACCTTTTGAAACTATCACGGTTATGAACACTGCAACTAATATTAATACAAGGCGATCACAATGTATCCCTGATCATGGTGCCTCGAAATATCGGATAACTCTTGAAATAACAAATCATGCTAAACTACTAACTACTAATATACTTTTTGTAAAAACATACGTATGATACAATATAACACCAAAGCACAGAACAAACATCTAAACAAATGCTTGGGTCGGAATCAAAGTCACAACGCAGAAGGCAGAGACCTTGATCACGGGCTACAAAATCGAATGCAGATTTCCTCCGAAATGTACCATGGTCGATTTGCCATAACTATATTTAGCAGACGTGATCGTTTTTTGGTGTTAATACTACAAGAACTCAGTTGGGTGTTGTGCCCTTGTCTTGGTGCATTCATGCCTCATACAACATCCACGGGAAGATGGGATGGGGATATTCCTTGTCATTTAATCTTGCAACTGGTGGTCGTAGCATCCGCTACGCACCGTAGCGACTTCGTAGCGGTGCTACGACTTGCTACGGACTCGGTTGAGCATGTTATATATTCGTCGAGTTCTAGAGACGAGACCATCAAATCGTCGTGGGGTCACACATCACACTAATATAATAAAAGAATGAGTTTGTATGGATGTCTGTTCCCCTTTCACACCAAAACAGTAGTTTTGGTGTGTAGTAGTTCGGGTTGAGCTGAAACTTTGCACATAAAAAAAAAACATGCGTTTGCGTTTGAATAGTATCTCGCTTGATGTTAAGCATATATTGTTCTAGTCTGGGAAAAGGTCATAATGTACTTTTTATCCTATAAATAAACTTCCGTGGGATGGGAATGATATTTATCATCGTTATACAAAACCGCCAAAACGACTAAATGGATTGAGCTGAAACTTTGCACATATATTGTTAAGCATAATTTTAATTCAAAAAACGGGTATTTATCGCGTTTCTCGAATTGAAATTATGTGTTCTAATCGCGATAGTTTAAAAAAGACTATTATTAAGGGTTATATTGTTAAGGGTTAGAAAAAACATATAGGCTTAATTTTATCCCGGTATCCCGGGTGAAGACTGAAGCTAATTCACCCAGGTTGTACGTTACTGGCATTCTCACTAGCCAACTGCTTTAAATGGGTTTGAAAAAAAGAGCAATCATTGGATGTTAGCATGAACCGTTTTAGTTTCGATAGCTATCACGCTTGACCGGTGAGTTGATAATCGCATTAAAAATCTTTATTCAATAAAATGTACAATTAAACTAACTAACTATGTACAAAAGAATCAGTCAGATTACCTAAGGACCATTACAAACGGGCTATAGGTAACTCAACTGTTCCAGAACAGTAAAGGTGTTAGATAATACACCACACATTTTTAACCGCCTTCGTGGTCTAGTGGTTTGCCCACCGGCGTCAGATCAAGAGATCCCGGATTTGATCCCTAGGGAAGTACAATATTGTGTTTGGTTTTTTTGGTGGTACAACTTTGCTTTGCTTAAGTCCACCTGACTAGTTACCGCCTTATCTTACTTGAGTCTGACGCCATAACAACAATTCTAAATTCTTGTGTTCCGGCATTTATAGGTTAGTAGTAGATAGCCAATTCATCAGACTGTTGAGGATTCCGGATGATTCGAACTGGCTATGTTACCTCTGAATGCCGGAACACAACAATTTTAGAATTGTTATTATGGCGACAGAATTAGGTAAGAGTTTGACCTGTAATTTAAACAAAATAATATTATTTTGCGCTGTAGATTGTGGGTTTGATCCCCACCCAGGCCAAACGTACGTGTGATGAATTTAGACGTTGGTTCTGTGTTTGGGTGTTGTATTGAATCATAGGTATGTATTTACAAAAAAAAAATCTAAGAACTCTATCCGTAATCCAGTTTCGATATTACAAGTTACGCTTGGTTTTGGGTTACCTTACTGTACTTAGTAGTTATGTCCTGTTATATTTATTTAATAAATAGGTTTGAGTTGTAGTTTGTTCCGTATTCGTACCAGTCCGTTCAGTTCATCCTCAGTGATCCGTAATGGAGCCGTCCGGGGCCCGTTCCGGTCCGGTCGCTGGTGGACCTGCGGAGGATCGCCATCGCTCAGCGCCTTTTTCAGCGCCACCAGCAAACGGTCCAGCATTAGAGCTGCGCGCTTCTCACGCACTGGTTCCTACGACACAATAACAATATATTTTTATTATTTATTGTGGATGTGACCTACGCAGTAAGGCTAGAGATGCACGAAAAATCAGATGGGAAACTCTACGTCTGTATAAAAAAAAACACTTCATCTCAAATTACCGCCACCTAGTCAGGCAGAACATACAATCTATCTTTAATAATTATTCAAACAATATGTACAGCAAATATTGCGGTCTATAGGTGATCCGACAGATGTGCCCAGGACATTGGCTGCATTGCCACGCTAAATAGCTATGCTAATTCACTGGCCTAAATAAGCGCACGCCTTTGGGTCACGCATCGCCTTAATCAAACGGGAATCCCACAGGATTTTGAAAACCCGGAAGGCACCGACTGTTTGAATCGGGCTTGATTAATATCCCCACGGACTTTGGGAGATTGTGCGGGGGGATAAAGAAATAAATAAATATTACAGAACACTAATTTCACACAGCGCCATCTAGTTCCAAACTAAGCATAGCTTGTAATATGGGTACTAGATTACAGATAGAATACATAAATGCTTTTTTTTTTGTAAATACATACTTATCATACAATACAACACCCAAAATAACATAAAAATAGATTAAACAAACCAACAGATCATTGTTCATTGTTTCTCTTTTAGAAACAAGATTTCAGAGTGACACCGGTAATTTTAATCAAGATATGCATGAGGGCAAGATAAGTGGATTTCCCCACGACGATCTTCTAACATTTTCATAATGCCTTTGAGTAACGTTATGACAAAATGAACTTAACATCAAAATAACTTCATATGGTCACCCTTTTTACTGCCATTTAATCCTCACATGTACAATTTAGCTAAATTTACGATGTTATTAAGGGCGACGTAAAAAGGCCCACTTCCATCGTGTAGGTGAAACAACATATGCCCCAGAAGTAGAATATATACTTGATTTTTGTAAATATATAATTATTTATTAATACAACACCCAAACACCGAAGAAACATCTATGTTCATCATCAAATGTTTGTCCTGCGTGGGAATCGAACGCACAACTTACAGCGCAGAAGGCAGAGCTACTACCAACTGAGCTGTGACGCTCGTTTCGATTTATAGCAATTTATAGTTCTGTCTCAAGAAGATAAACTTCTCTTGTACAACAGGTTGCAAAACTTAATTCACAAAATATCTGGTCATTCGTATATTATACAAGGCAAATGAGTGACCATGAATAATTTGGCCTTCTTACTACAGAGAGGCATATTATGCGTCTTCCAGGTGATTTATTCTGGTCCTTGGTAACTCTAGTGTGACAGAACATTTTACTAACAGGCAGACTCATTTGATAAATATTGGTCCGGGGTTAGAATCGAACCCACAACCTACTGCGCAGAAGGCAGAGCTACTGTTCACCTGAGCTGAGCCTTGTTAATAGTACATTTTTATTGCTGCAATTCATTTGTAGTTCATAGGTAATATAAATAATAATAGGGTCATAGGTAAGAAATTACTTGAACTCTTTCGGAGTTTTATTCGTTGAAATTCTAAAATGAAAACGATCAAGACCTAGTACCATATGCCACGAGTTAAAAAACACTGCGAAATAGAAAATAAAATAAAGCTATATTTGAGCTTAATATAATGTACTTAAGTCTTAACTCAAGTGAGTACTTCTCAATCAAGCCTGTAAATTAACAGTAAAAATAAATTGGGTAGAAGATTATTGGAATTTGTAACCTTTGTTTTAGCAATTGGGTTATTTCAGAAAGTTTAGTATCGGATAAAGTTTGTGGTTCCCACTGGCCGATCAAAGGACCTTTTACGCTCTGTAATTACGATCTAATAGGTACTTTAAATCCTAATGTGTGTAAATTGATGCCAAACTACAAACCCGAAGATCAAAACAATTGAAAAGCTCGTCTACATACGAGATCTGTGGGGTATTTGTGTGTGTACCTCCTAGTGGCAACGGAATCGCTGGCTTTTGATAAGGTCCTTTTTTGATCGTATAACGACGAGGTGCTTTACCTTTTTCTCATCTGATTTTTCAAATTATGATAAGGCCGAAGAGGGAAGCGCACTTAACCCGGAATCCTCAATAAACTTTGGAATTGGCTATCTTACCTCTAAATGCCGGAACACAACAATTTAATAATTGTTGTTATGGCGACAGAATTAGGTAAGATGGTGGTAGCTAGCCAGGTGGACTTAAACAAAGTCCTACCACCAACCAAACCAAGCACAAAATGTTACTCCCCCTGGGGATCGAACCCGGTACCTCTGGATCTGACACCGGAGAATGTACCACTATAGACCACAGAGGCGGTTAAATACAACTTCTGTAGTCTAATGTTACTGTAATCTGTGGGTCACGGTTTAATGATCACACCACTGGCAATAAGACCTGTAAACACAACCCTCCTACCGAAGTTTGGCGCCAAGCAGCTTGCCGTGTACCATAGAAGCACGGGAGAGCCCTCCTGGGAAAGATCGCTCTATTACATATTATCCTTTCTCTCATCTAGAACTAGATAAGGCTAGACGTTATAAATAAAAAGTTCTATGATTAAGTGGAAACTACTTTGAAAAGTTATTTAATTTTCCTTATACAAGTCAGAAAAACAGATAAAAATACACCTCAAATTATATTGTTGGTGATAAGTTTTAATATTATTATACGTCGATGAAGCGCTTGGCCTCAATTTCACATCAGTTAAATAAATTAAGTTAAATAAGGCCGAATGTGTAAGAGAAATTCACCCAGAATCCTGAACAGACTGAGGCACTGGCTATATAACTTTATTATTTAAAAAAAACAAAGGAAGGCTTATTTTTTTATGCGATGCTAGTAAAAGATAATATATAATTACTGATTTCTTTATTTTTGATCTAAGTATGACACTAACAAAATATACTAGCAGATTTTCTTTTGTTGCTATATTAGTTTCATATGGATTTTCCTTTTATCTAGAAGGCATTTCTTCATTTCGTATGGTGATCCACGAATCAGCTACTTACATACTTTGATTATTTAAATATCAAAACACCATTTAAATGAATAATTATACTACAGGACATTAATTTCACACAGCGCCTTAAAGCCCCAAACATAACAAAATTGGAATTAATTTACAATT
This sequence comes from Venusia cambrica, assembly GCA_951394065.1. Taxonomy (NCBI): domain Eukaryota; kingdom Metazoa; phylum Arthropoda; class Insecta; order Lepidoptera; family Geometridae; genus Venusia; species Venusia cambrica. The sequence continues at coordinate 3,179,622 of OX596056.1, forward strand.
TTGTTGTGAATGGGTTATTAGATGGTTGATATCTGTGTTTGGGTGTTGTACTGTACGATAATAATAGGTGCATATTCTCACTTAGCCTCTGTAAGCGAACAAAGAGTAGCAGACCAGAGAAGAGTTATCATGGCTAATAAGTTCATCAGTAGTGACAGGCTAGATGCAATAACACAAGAAGTAGCCGGTGAATTAAATAAATAAATATTACAGGACATTAATTTTACACAGCGCCATCTAGCCCCAAACTAAGCATGGCTTGTAATATGGGAGCTAGATTACGGATAGAATACTTAAATACCTTTTGTAAATACATACGTACTATATGATACGACACCCAAACACAGAACAAACATCTATATTCATCACACAAATGTTTGTCCTGGGTGAGAATCGAACACACAGCCTACAGCGCAGAAGGTAGAGTTACTACCAACTGAGCTATGAGGCTTGTTAATTGGAAATGAATTGGACACACTAACAATGGTAGAATCAAGGCAAGTTGATCAAAATTTACAGGAAACCCTCAACACAACCATTTGTTATGACGCTAGCACTACAGCAGACAACATTATAATGAATGTCACAGCTGATGAAACAAACACAAATCAATTCGACACCTTAGCTAGTCAAGATACTGAACAGAATAAAAACCCCATCACATACCTTAATGAAGTTACCCTTAAAGATACTGTCAATATCAATAGTGACTTTGAATCCCTACAAACAGAAATCTACTGCGCAGCATGGACAGCGGCCAAATTTAACGGCTCGAAACTTGAAATACCGCAAGGAATCAGACACCCAAAGCAAAAGAACTATACACCTAACTGGCAATAGCGCCTCGAGAGGAAAGCCGAGGACTTACGTAAAAAGATGCAACTGACGCAAAACAGCAGCGGAAACCGAAGTAGTCGTCTCACTTAACAGGCTAACGCTATAATTGATAAATATAAAACGCATACAGTACACGAACACCCTAACACAGAGCCTACACACTTCCTTGACACACTTAAACAAAAACTTAGTCGTCAGAAGCCGTCTGAGACGATACAAAGCTTGTTCATATCGTAAAACACAAAACAGCCAATTTACCAACAATGAAAAGAGGTTCTATCAAACTTTGTCAAAGGCCACGAGCAATCAAACTCCTACGCCAGCTGACGATAACCCGACAGCCATGAGTATGTTAGATCCCATTGAGTTGCGACAATTCTGGGCAAATATATGGGAGAACCCTGCTGAACTGAGACACGAAGCCGAATGGATCCAAAAGGAATACACTAATCACACAAACGTTGTTTCTATGGATTACGAAAGCATACCCATTGAAGTCTTTCACGAAGTTCTAAAATCTACACACCACTGTAAAACTCCAGGATCCGACCGCATACACATTTGGTATATGAAATTCACTACAATACAACCTTATCTATACAACCATATCAACAATTTTATTAAAGATCCCGAACTCATGCCACATTACATAACTGCAGGGACAACTTTTATGACTTCTAAAGATACATCAAACCCTGCAAAATATAGGCACATTACCTACTTTCAGACCATATATTAGATCATAACAGCATGTTTGACTAGAACATTAAATACACATTACGGAACAGTTCTCACAGGACATCTCAATGAACTTCGGCATAGACAAGTGTAAAATTAACTCTATCAAAGCTGGACAATCCTATCAGCATGCATTTGATATCCAAACAGGGGAAACTATCGATCCCTTACGCGAAAACGAAACTTATAAGTACCTAGGCTATAGCAGTCGAAGCAGATCCACTCTAAAAAAACTAAAAAAAGAATACAACCAACTCTATTAACGCGTACGCTATTCCAATCCTTACCTACTCGTTTGGCATAATTAACACAGTTAATTATGCCGCTGATGGTTTATTTTTTTTAATTCTGATTTGGACCACCAAATCAGAATAAAAAAAATACAGCGTATTATTAACGTGAGTATGACAAAGCACCGAAAACACCACCCACGTGCTTGCATTCAAAGGCAGCTCTTGCCACGGTGAGACGGGGGAAGGGGTATGATTGATATCTACAACCTCCACAATAAACAAATAGGAAAGTTGCGAGCTTACTTCCATGCCAAAGCTGAGTCGTCGCCTCTGCACAAGTCAGTTGTCAAATCAGACAAAAAACTCATTCAGTTAAAATTACATACCTGTGATAAACGCAAAAATGAACACTTAACAGACAGACAGGCTTAACTTTCCGAATTGGCCCGGAAGTCTCTACATGGAAGGCACTACCACGATCGGAGTCAACCAACCGTCGACAAGCAGGCGTCAAACGAGTGGCTCATTCGTGGTGAACTTTCCCGAGACAGAAGGGTTTATTATTGCAATACAAGACCAAGTTATTGAAACCCGTAACTACAAAAAATATATCATGAAAGTGAGGAATTTACCAACTAACATGTGCATACGAACAGCACCACTGAAACAATACAGCATATCACAGGGTCCTGTAAAGCTATTGCACAAACTGACTTCAAGTTTAGACATGATCAGGTGGCCAATATCATCCACTAAAGCTTAGCAGGCAAATATAAACTTGTAGACACTAGTGCAAATCTAATATCGTACAGTCGTATCGTAAGTACACTCCTGAAACTGTATAAGAAAACTTCACACACAAGTTATATTACGCTGTCGTAATATAACTGTGAGGATAGCTCTGTAGCTATCCTCACAGAACCACACACTACAATTAGACCGACCTCACACTCCTGAGGTGAGGTGAGGTGAAACTGAGGAACTGGCTATCTTACCTCTGAATGCCGGAACACAACAATTTTAGAATTATTATTATGGCGACAGAATTAGGTAAGATGGTGGTAGCTAGCCAAGAGGACATCAACAAAGTCCTACCACCAACCAAACCAAGCACAATATATTGTACTCCCCATGGGGATCTAACCCGGGACCTCTGGATCTGAAATCGGTGGGTTGAACCACGAGGCGGTTATATATTTAAAGGCTTAACATAACTTTAGCTTATCATATACACAAGATGGCACGGTTTGAAGTAATTTCATTATAGTTAACACGTTGGATGCTGCGCGTCCCACTCTCTATGAATAACACACCGTGAGTGTTTTACAGTAACACGAGTTAACGGGAAGTATTATGGTATTTTGAAGAAAAAACTTCTTAATCCTCGTTAAGAGATTTTGACGTGGGGGTCGTTTGTGGGGGCAGACGGTAACAATTCAATACTTATGGGTTCGCGGCACCGGCGTGCTAATGTGACATGTTACGTTAGACTGTGGACCTGCGTGGTATTATATTGGTATTATATTATATTAATGATTAGTTATTATACAATTTCACCATTACAACTTTGCATAGAAGTAGTGTGATATAATTTGTGTTTCTAATAATCATTTTTAGGTTTCCGTACCTCCAATAATAAATCGGAATCCCTATAAGATAACTCGCATGTTTGCCTGTCTGTCACACCCCATTGTCACCGAATCTATTAATATCCCAATAGCATATCAAATAAAAGACATATAATTTAAACATGCACAGTTTGAAAGCTTTTGAAGAAAATAGATGACATTACGCCGCTTTTTACATGTTAAACCAGGGAAATTCTTTATGGATAAAACCAGCCCGGGAATGGGGGGGCAAGGTGGTATGTGGGAGTCTCCAGCAGAGTGATGGAACAACCTGTAGTATTCCTTCTTTGCGCGTTTGAAGATGTCGCGGGAACGTTTTCGCACACATCCGCAACAACCCCATTCTCCCTACCTTATTTCCGTAGACAGTTCCTACAATGTTGAAAGAAATATCGACTGGCCGTCACTTATACTTTACAGGAAAATAAGCAAGCGACATACCATTACAATGTAGTCATCGTAGACGGCAGATGGCGCGGCGAGGGTGGTGGTCAGGGCGAGGACAAGCAGTGAAACGGAGCTCACCATCCTGGTATGGGCATTACACATTGCCACCTGCACAAACATATATATTGATACATATTATCTAGAAAGCTACTAGTAAAACCCCGGAATTTAGTTCCCTTAATCCCTTGGCGATCGCAACGCCACCTACCGTGTCTAATTGTGAATCTGAGCCATCAAAGGGACGCAAACACAAAAATTCAATTCCAATTGGACAGCGCGTCAGATATTGCTACCGATTTTTTTGAAAATTGCTGAACTTAAATTTCACACAGCGCCATCTAGACCCAAACTATGCATAGCTTGTAATATGGGAACTAGGTTACGGATAGAATACATAAATGTATGTACGTGGCTCTGATAACGGAGGTATGTTAATCTACCGGTTTGCATGGATCTGGGCCGTATGAAGTAAAACAAATCGGGTGCGTCAGAAATTTAGAGGAATGCTATGCGAACCCAAAAAAAACTCCTATGCAAAAGACTGACGCTACAAATGTATTTTTTTTCAAACTGAAAAAATCTATGAATATCTGATATAAAATGCACGGAATAAAATAGTATGCAAATAAATAACATCTCATCATGAGACGGTAAATGAAAAAAAAAAACATTTATCAAATAAAATGTACAATTAAACTAACTAGGTACAAAGGAATCAGTAAGATTACCTAAAGACCGTTACAAACGGCCTATAGGTAACTCAACTGTTCCAGACCAGTACCAGACGTGCCCGAGACACTGGCTGCATTGTCATGGTGAATAGCTATGCTAATTAACTGGCCTAAGTAAGAACCAGCCAATGGGTCACGTGTCGCCTCAAAATGAAAAAAAAAAATTAGGAGCGCGGAGTATCACTGCAGCAGCACGAACCAAACTTGATTGACGATTTTTATTACCTGGGCTTGTGAATATCGGCAAATTATATATTTCCCACTATCCTTGAATAACTTCCTTCAAAAAAAAAATCGACCGCGTTTGATGATGTCAAGGTGACGTTTTTATATTTTTGCAAGTTTGCAACTCTCCCACTTCCTTACGTCACGCTCAAGGTAACCCCGCCAACTAACTAGACCTACTCCAATAAAATAGCACAAACAAAAATAAACAGGCCACGCGCGAAAGCGTTACCAAGAGTTCCTTCTGACCCACATTTCAAGGTGAAAGATCACGTTTCTTGTGTAGTTGCCTTTGCCTTGATGCATTACCCTATTTTCCCTTTAGTTTTTTATATGTTTTAGGGGTAGACTCGCATTGGGCAAACCAACACTACCAACAATTTGTCAACCTTGGACAGAATCGAACTTAGGAGAAATTAGAAAAGCGAAAAAAGTGGGATTGTAGGAGATAAATTAGAATTTTTGCTGTTATAGCGGCAAAAAAACACACACCCGTGAAAATTTCAACAGTTTACAGTTCTACTACTACCACCATACCTATTTCGACCGCAGCATTGCTGTGTTCCGGTTTGAAGGGTATGGTTGCTGATGAAATTACGGGTACACCTTTATGCCTCAAGTAGACGAGCGCAATACACTGCCGCGTGGGCCATGTTACCGTATGTGACCTACGCAGTAACGCTTTGTTACAGACAAGAGATGGACTTAACATCAGTAGTGCTGCTTGCTTGTTCCATCACCAAAAAGAAACATTCATCTTGTTTTTCATCGGATCATTATCACATTCATTTGGGACCGAACAAATATGCTGACATACTTCCAAGACATATGCGGTATATGTGGTCTAGTGTTTCAACCCTCCGATTTCAGATTCAGAGGTCCCGAGTTCGATCCCTATGGGGAGTGGATATTGTGCTTTGTTTGGTTGGTGGTAGGACTGTATTTAAGTCCGCCTGGCTAGCTACCACCAACTTACCTAATTATGTCGCCATAATAACAATTCTAAAAAAAAATTTTGTGATCCGGCATTTAGAGGTAAGATAGCCAGTTCCTCAGTTTGTTGAGGATTCCGGGTGAAGTGCGCCTCCACCTTCGTTCGGCCTTGCTCGGCCTTGCTCGGCCTTGCTCGGCTCTCAACTTGTAACCAGGTGAGATGAAGGCCAAGTGCTTGCCCTTCGTACAATAAAATATACATATAAACAATGTCCTTGGCGCATAGGATCTTGACTTCATGCGAGCAGTGCCCAGAGTGGTCAATAACCGTCCCGGTAATCACTTTACCGCGATTTATTCTTAATATAATTCGGCACCGAGCCAGCGCCTTAACTATATCGTAAGATCTAATGAGGTGTCTATGATATGAGCTTAGTACATTTATGCTGATGTTTGGACTTAGATACCTTTTTATACAATATTTGTATTTCAAGTGATCACATCACAACATTTACAAATGTTATAATGACAATAATTATAAATAATTAATTATGAGCTCCCGTTTGTACAGTGGGAAGGTTTTGTTTGGGAAGGCTCTATCGGCTCTCGGCTTTCTAACCGAGAGCCGATAGAGCAAGAGCTGAGCACCCTTTACTAAACAAAAGCTTTATACAAAAATAAGTCATGAATGCTTTGAAAAAGTTACGAAACAACAGCGAAGTCAAAAGAAAAGAAAGAGCTATATTGTTTGGTTCCTTTTTAGAAGCAAGGGGGTCTGCCATATTAAGCAACTGTTTCTCTACTTTGTAAGTAATGGGTCTGGAAACAGTTAACGTTTTGATGAGTCAGTTATGTGGTAAACTACATCATTCCGTTGAATAATTGTACATTACGTTTGGATTTTTCTTGAGGGCATGGCTTGAGACATAGTTTGAGACTAGATGGCGATGTGTGAAATTAGTGCCCTTTAATACTTATTATCTATTTATTTATTTATTTCCCTACGTATACAGGCTAAGATTTTTTTTCAGGGCCACTGAGGCGAAGGCTAAAACCTTGAGAGTTATCGAAAAGTTATGTTAGGAGTTACGTGCTCGATAAAAAAAGGGCTGCATTAAAAAAAAACTATCCTAGCATGACTTTTCGATAACTCTCACGGTTTCAAACTCCTCAATGGCCATGCTCCATATTTAACATGGGTCGGCTCTTGATCTCGAAACTTTCACAATAAGATAAAACTATGATTGAGATAACCTAAACAGGAAGTGTGTTTGAGATGCACCTTTTAAGTGGGCTACATCCACTCGCTTCTTGAAGAAGAGATAAACAGTTGTACGGCCAACCTGATGGCATGCGGTTACCTCACAGAACCAAAAGAGTCACTAGCGCGGTATCGACCCTTTTTTATAATTAAAACGCCATTTTGAAAAACCCATTACTGTTTAAATGGTTGTAAAATGCTAAAAATGGGTCATACGTTTTCTTTTCACGTAGGTATAAGATGTAGCTAAAAGATCAAAAGGAAAAATAAATATAAAACATGCGGGATGCGGGGCAGTCTTTGGGGACTACTGATTGAAGTGAAAACTAAGTAACTTGTGAATGACTAATTTAAACTTTAATCCTTGATCATGAACACTTCTTTGTAAACCAAAACTAATTCGAAAATAATACATAATCTAATAGCTCGACGATACAATTAACAAGAGCGTGCGGTAACGATGACGCTTCTGAGTTTCTCGCTTTTTGTTCACCCAAAAAGTACACATATATACATACACAGTATACATACATATACCTCTTGGAAAGTGTTCGGTGACGATGACGCAGTTCCATAATTTTTCTCCCTTCAGCCACTTTGGTAGCTAACTGGTTCGTAATCAGCTACGTAAAAACAGTTTTCTTCACTGTTTTGTAATCAGTTACTAATAAACACTTACTTTACGTTTTCGTTATATTTTATAACCAGTTATGAAAAAATACTTTTTGTTCTCTGTTATGTAACCAGTGACTAAAACCTTTTTTCTAAATTTTGGCTGCTACCGTAATCTACTAGGGGTGATCCAAAAGTAATGATAATCAGTTATTTCTACTGCACACAAAAATACAAAAAAAATATCAGTCACTTGCTCAATTACCAACTAGTTCAGGAAAAAAAAATCATATAAATAGGCCACGATTCCCGGGAGCTACATTCATTTGAATACGGACTGTCAAGGAGTGAACATCAAAATGGAAAAACACGAAATCAGAGCTGTCATTAAATACCTCTGCTTGAAAAAAATGTCTACCAAAGACATACATAGCGACTTGGTGGAAACATTAGGAGACTCTTCTCCTCCATATTCCACAGTTGCACGCTGGGCTAAGGAGTTTAAGCTGGGAAGAACATCGACGGAAGACGAACACCGCGAAGGACGCCCATCGACGTCCCTCACTGAAGAAAATGTGAAAAAAGTTGAAGAAGTTGTATTGGAAGATCGAAGAGTGACTATCAGGCATGTAGCTGAGGTCACAGGGATCTCATATGGCAGCATTCAAAGAATCCTTGCGAACGAATTGCATATGAGAAAGGTCTCCGCGCGTTGGGTACCGAAAATGTTAAACGACGAGCAAAAGAAGAAACGAGTCGACATGTCAAGAGCAAATCTCGAAAATTTCCAGGCAGACAAGGATAATTTTTTGTCACGTTTTGTGACCATGGACGAGACCTGGATCCACCATTTTGATCCTGAAACAAAACAACAATCGATGACATGGAAAAGATCCGATGAACCGACGCCGAAGAAATTCAAAGTGTCAAGCTCAGCAGGGAAGGTTATGGCGTCTGTTTTTTGGGACGCTGAAGGAATAATCATGGTGGACTACTTGGAAAAGGGGGCCACTATTACAGGCTCCTACTATGCAGAACAAATAAGAAGATTGCGGGAGGCTATTAAGGAGAAAAGGCGAGGCAAACTGCGGGCTGGAGTGCTGTTCCATCAAGACAACGCACCGGTTCACAAAGCTGCAATTGCCATGGCTGCCATTCAGGAAGCGGGCTTTGAGCTGGTGGATCACCCCCCCTATTCACTAGATCTAGCCCCCAGTGACTTTTATTTCTTTCCACGACTCAAGGAACATCTCCGAGGCAAGAAATTTGACGATGATAGCGACGTGATGGCCGCGGTTGATGACTTTTTTGAGAGTCAAGATAAAGTTTTTTTTTCTAAGGGAATTTTAGGTTTAGAAAAGAGATGGACTAAATGTATAGACTTGCTAGGAGACTATGTTGAGAAATAAATTTATTTTTTTATTTTATTCATTGTGTTTGTTATTGATTATCATTACTTTTGGATCACCCCTCGTATCATGTATGAGTGATAGATCAATGTCAATCAATTCAAATGCAAATCAAGTGTCCCTTGTCTGCATTGATACTGCATTTCCTGCATTTGATTTCTATATTTAATAATATTTGTGCTAATAATTTTAATGATATGACGGAATATTTTCCTACGAAACGAGCAGGCACTAAATTAGTATTTGAAGGCCGTGAGTACCATAAACGGAAAAAATATAATGTTAATGGCAGTACACTTTGGCAATGTAGTAATGTAGTTTAAATTAAATCTATTGACCAGAACTTCATTTCAGATGGCAGATGTCATTTTGACAGCTGTCAATAAAAATGTAGATCTTGGTCATAACTTTCATTTGATCTTAAAACGTAGAGTCTAGGATGTCTAGTTTCCAAAATAAGGCAGTTTAAAGTTTGACAGCTGTCAACCGAAATGTAGATCTCATTGATGCCTATCATTTGTCCAAAGGAACAACTACTCTAAGACTCTAGGACGTCTAGCTTACGAGATATTTCAGTTTGAAGTTTGACCGCTGTTGCTGTCAAAAAAAATGAAGATCTCGTTGTTACCTATCATTGGTCCAAAGGAACCACTACTCTAGGACGTCATAAAAATACAGTTGCATTGCCGGCTTCAAATACAGTATATTAAGGCCTTGAATGTACTTTTGGCGAAATAAACTAAGTGATAAAAACAAAAACTATTCAATCTGAGGAAAGGGAAAAAATATTCCCGCTCCTCCTACCAAACGGATTATCGATCGGAGGACAGGGAATAACCCGAAATAAGTGTTTATTAGTAACTGATTACAAAACAGTGAAGAAAATTGTTTTTACGTAGCTGGTTACGAACCAGTTAGCTACCAAAGTGGCTGAAGGGATTTTTGGTCACCCAAAAGAGCTAAACGTGCCTGAAGAAGTTTTCACTTCAATAAATCTTTAAATATAACTGCTGAGACTAAAAGATCAAAAGCTCGCCGCAATGTCGCCGCATGTCAATGTGAAATAAGAACTGTGATGTGGATTAGCATTGAGCGCTTGATCTCACGTTGATATCCCTCTTGATTGCAACGAGGATAACGTGACAAAGTAAACCTATCGCTTTTTACCCGAATAAACATAATTATTGTTGTCCTTTACCCGTTTGTCCTTTGTCGTGGCGGTTGCGGCTTAAGAATCGACCCCTCCAACTCATGGATGGGAAATGGAAAATCAGACTAATGGATTTCATCACAAAAAGGGCAGCAGCTTCCTACTATGTGCTATCTACACCTTTACTGCGATCACGAATCCGCCTGCCAAGCGCGATCATGGCAAATCCACTAACGGGCTGTTGATGTGATAATGCTATGACGATGATGCCTTTTACCCGTAAGTCTAAAGAAGGTTATGGTTCTGTTTATATACTCTTTTTATGTACCTCCATATTTTGTATCTGATTAATTGTTTTTTCTCTGTTTCGTATGTAATAAAATATGTTCAGTCATATAAAATATATTAAACGTAACTTTGTCATCAGATTTGTATATCTATATATATGTATAATTCAAACCATTTCAAAACCGTTGCAGGAAATAACGAGCTGTATTGCAAGCAGGTGGAACGCTTTCCGATCCGGAGGTTTTGCATTAAAATGCGGTCGTACACTATTGAACATTTCGGTTTCCCGGAAATTTGATGTTTTAAGGTTGAAAGTCTCATCGTTAGGGAACCGGTATGCCCCTAGCACCATAAATCCTAATATCATATAGCCACTGCCTAGTATTCCACTGAATGGCAATGGGATTGCAACCGGCCACGTATTGAATGATGACTAGGAAAAGTTGGGCATGTGTCGAATGTAAGTGCTTCTGAATACCCCCTAGTATCCTCAAAAGATCTCTATGAGTGAATCAAAGGTGAATCCTCGAAAAATGTGACTACGATCCTAAAGCAATTTAGTCATATCGAGATTGACTCATAAACCGATTCAGACTGACCCAGTATTAGACTATCACTGACCCGATCTAAAGATATGCTACGCCGTAGCACTGTTGCTACGCCGTAACCAATATTCCGTTTCAAATACGAAGATGTGACAGTTTTTTAAAATGTTGTATGTTTTTAAAAGACGTCACCGATTTTTTTTTTTAATTTTTGTACGTTTGCGTGTGTTATTAAAAAAAGTGCTTCGTGTCGAATTACACCCGAGGTACAGTTTGACCTCTCCTAGTAACGTGCAACTATACATTGCTATTTAGAAATGAGACCGAAATCAAACGCATGCTTAACCTTTTAATGAATATGTATTATTATAAGTACATACCCGACAACAAGTACCTTTTTTATATGAAAAACATCTTGTAGCTGACTTTCTGACAGAAAGTCAGAAAGTCAGCTACAAGATGTTTTGACAATCAAAACACAGTAAAAAACAGAGAGCTTGTATTTTAGTATACTTTTATAGAAGACTAAGACAGGATTTAAAGAAATTCCCACGTAATTACATGAATGAAGCCTAGGGCTTGTTTATTAAATTAAAGTAATAACTTACAGTAAAAAGATGCCTCTTCGCTATTCAAAACCAATTGACACTACTAAATCACTTTTGTTTTTTTTTGTTTACAAAGGCGCAGTGGAGCAGTCGCCGTAAGCTCACGAGATTAAATAGCACTACAAGAGGCGCACAACCTTTTATATGCTCGCTAATACGAGAGGGATACTTGCGGTCGGCTTCCTAGTTTTCACAGAGAGAATTTGCTGCTATGTCTGTCCGATAAAAAGCTGGTTCTCTCATTGCTTTTCATATCCATAAATGAATACGCGAATAGAAAACTTTGGATCTAGGTATTTGTAAAGTTATTCTGCAAACGGAGTAGTACAAGTTTTGGGCAAAAATAATAAATCTCACAAATTTTGTGACAAATTATAGAATGTTCTTGTCAAAATTCAAGCCAGTGTTTTAGATTTTGATTTGAACGCATTCTTCCGAAAAAACGAAGTGTGTAAAGCGTAAGTTTAGTATATTATTTTATTTTTATTTTATTGTATTCGGAGAACAAACAGTTTTACACACTTTATAAATAAACTTACACTATAACTTAAAACCATTTAAGTGTCCTCGCATATAAAAAGCTGAGAAAGACTGCTAGCTTGCAGAGGAGAAGTGTAGATACAGTTCCATCTTGTATAGATGTACAAATAAATAAACAAAAAACTACTAACAATGAATAAGACTGATGAAATTACTAACAAAAATTATCAGGAACTGAAAGATGGTGTTAAAAAAGACAATGTACAAAAAAAGAGAAAAATATTATTAACTAATTATTCATCAAACTAGCGCTTTGTCAGGAGCTTTTTAACTCTGTGAGCTTTTAAGTCAAATAAACCGAGGTCGGGGATTTCGACAATCATTTAAGTATAGGCTCAAGAACTGCCTTACAGATAAAACCTTTTATAGGGTAGATGAATTATACAAGTAAGTAGGTAACGGACATAATCAATACGGAAATATTTTAATGTCAAATTTATCTATAATTAAATTTAATTTAATTTAATTATAAACACTTATATATTTATTCTTATATATTATATACTACTATACTATATTATATACTTATATATTATATTCGATTAAATATAATTTTATTATGTTACTTATGTTATATGACCTCTAACTAATATGCCAGTATTGTATCCGCAATAGCAGCTCAAAGCCTCCGCTGAAGAATGATCCAACCAATCATTGAATCGTAAGTTATTCACGCCGCATGTTTGACTCTTGACGAGATTGCGAAGACGGATTTTTCTGAAATAGGAAAACGTTTTCTGTCAGCTTCAGGCAATCTTACGTCGACTAACCCATGCAATCAAAACAAGTTTTAACGAACCAAGGTACAGCTTACTATAAGATCTATTAGGTGTAGGAAACGGATGAGTTATAACTACACTACTACTCTTTTATTTCATTGGGTACAGGTATTAATTTTGAGTGGTCGTGAAATCGATCCCGGCCGTGCAACCAGTTCTTTACGTTTTTTTTTATTTACTTAATTTATATTGTTGGTTTTGTAATCAACAAAAAAGTCTACTACATAGCATACGCCTTACCAGGGAGTTAAATGGGGGAGTACTATACGAGTGACCTGCGAGATTAAAATGGATGTAGTGTGTTTGCTGACATTCAACACTAATCCATTTTGGTGGAACCATCTCTCAGCTTTTGAGCAACTTCATTAAAGCTTGACCTCTAAGAGGTTGACAATAGGTGCACTTACAACCGCTGCCACGTCGCATAAGTATGTAGGCTTCGGAGATGCATTCTGATAAGTTCGGCACCAACTTCAAAGATGATTTGCATACTTAACCATAGAGTTATTTTCAAGTTTCAACTTACATTTTTCTCATAAATAACTTATATTATTATATCTTTGTGTGTTTTTTAGTCTTTTTAATTATACCTGTACTTTTTTATTATATCATGTATTATGTGCTATCGCACATAATTTTTATAAATCTGCCTGCTAAATAAGTTGGTATACTTAAGTATAATTTAAATTAATAAGTATAAGTTTAACAATGTATTTTAGAATTGGAATAAATTCATTGAATCGAATTGAAATTGAATTGTAACCTACATGTAATACTAAGAACATTTCTGCGATCAAGCGAATAATGAGAAATAAGTTAATAGAATGTAATGTTACACTAAACCACTTATATTAAACTGGATAGATTTCACATGCACTGTTTCTACCATGTTTTTACTCGGTTAACCTATCATTAACTGTATTTTAGCAGTTGGTTTTTGATTGAATGAAAATAAATAAATAATATCCATGTCCATGTAAAACATATAATTTCAAAAGTACCTCGAAAGTAGTTCATTATTTGTCAAAGAGATGAGAACAAAGACTAGGTATATTTTATCCGGGTACCACGTGAGCCGCAGGCAAAAGCTCATCATACAATTTTGACAAGTTACTCCCATGTTCAACTATTTACCAGGTACATTATAAACCCATCCATCTTCCGATGAAAGAATCACTCACACCCACATGCAAAACGGAGAGGTTTTTATTCATGTCGAATGGAATAAATGCGACTTGATACAAAAGTACATAATGCAGGTCGTCGCACTTGCCTAGGTATATACAACCGATAGAGATACACACTGCTAAATCTATCTGGATTACTGTTGAATTGTTTTTTTTTCCATACGATATGGAGACGGAAAAAGCAGCAGCCCACCTGATGATAAGTGCTACCTACTCTTGTCTATAACAAAGCCTTACTGCGTAGATCATATCTACAAAAAACATGACCTGCGCTGCTCTGCATTACGCCCATCAACTTGAGGCATAAATGTGTTGCCGTGTGGCCGTAATTTCACCGGCAACTTACAAACCAAAACACGGCAATGCGGCTGAAAAGGTATGGTGGTAGTACTTCCCCGGACGAGCCCTTTCACTAGTATTTCTACTATCTTAGTAATAGCCTTGGATGATTTTTAAACATTTAAAAAAAGGGAAAACAAAAATTTTGATGACGTTGCTGACGATGTCAATAGGATAATAATAATAGGGTAAACAAAAAAATCCTTTGAGCATCATGGGTTTTTATTATTGTGCCTACCTAAATTAATGAGGAAAACTCAACATTTTTACTATTATTATTTCGAATGATCCTGGCTAGTCGCATTTATCACAATCCTAATGATTACACAACCTACTTTCAGACCTCAGATTGTTAATTTAATTAGGTACTTCTTACTCAGGTCTTAGTTTCCCAGACAAGTTACACAACAATAATTATTGTGTTGAATATTTTTCTATAAAAAACAAAAACAATAATCGTTTTACAACACGATCTCACTCGGTTTCAAGATAAGGCCGAAGATGAAAGCGTACCTACTTCACGCGGAATCCTCAACAGTCTGAGGATCTGGCTATCTTACCTTTAAATGCCGGAATACAACAATTTAGAATTTTTATTGTTTATGACAATGAAGATGGAAAGCCTATCACCAATCAAACCAAAGAATAAAATGTACTCTCGTGGGTACCGGTGTCATGACACCGGTTTTTGTGCTTCATTAAATAAGTAGGTTATTTAAATTTACTTATTTAATGAAGCACAAAAAAATAAAAAACAATTTCAGTAACTGTATTGTATCTATTTAGAAACCTCGTAGGTACCTAACGGAAATGTTAGGTTATATAATTACCTAGTAGGTAGGATACCTACCTGTGCAAAATGTCAACCATCATAAGTTTTAATTTAAATATGTTCATCTGTTTTACATTCCGAATTATAAATTTGTTACCGCCATGGTGTTATGCGGTAAAAAGCAGGAGGTACCTACGTGTACCTATACCTACTAGTATACCTATGAGTACCTACACATCTCGGATACATCTGCAGATTGCTTAACTTGTTTGATACCTATTGTTCACTTGTTAATCTTTTTTCCTTAATAGCTGTAAGCCCAGTTTATCAAAATATGTAAACTGTATTCCTCATCATCATTTCAGCCCACACACGTCCACTGCTGAACATAGGCCTACACCAATCGACGCCACAAATAGCTATCTGAGCCTCCTCCATCCATCGACTCCCCGCAACAGCCACAATGTCGTCGGTCCTTCGAATGGGTCTTCCCACACTCCGTAGGAAAAAAAACTGTACACAAATATGCACACATACTTACATAGATTTGTGTTTAGAATATAAACACCTATTTAATAACAAAGTCGGCACTTTTTTACTATTTATTGCTTTATTTGCCTCCACTCGAAGCTATAAGCCGATTGTCATCATTTCATGAGCTACATAGGGTTTTCGCTATGAATAAAGGACCGCTATCACTTACAACGTCATTCAGGTCGTGGGAAAAACGTTATGCTACTACCTATACCTATCATGTAAAGAGTGCGTAGGTTGATTTATATTACAATATAAAGTAGCAAAAGTAATCAATTGATAAGCCCTTTGACAAAATAAGAGTAAAGTCAAAGTCAAAGTCAAAATTTATTTATTCATTAAAATTTTTTAGGATCATTTTGAAACGTCAAATCTACCGCCAGGGACGCTACCGCCGACGGCGAAGCCGATCTCCATTAATGGCTTTAAATTAGCTTCATGAGAACTAGAAACGATTTTTACCGTCAAATGTACTAAAATTGTTTCTAGTTCTCATGGAGCTAATTTAAAGCCATCAATGGAGATCGGCTTCGCCTTCGGCGGTAGCGTCCCTGTTCGGAATCGCGACCAGTAAGGCTAGCATGAACAGCACGAGTAAATTTTCTCGTCAAAAATAGAGATATTATGTCTTCTTGTCTACCTGTTCTAACATGGCAGCCGAAAAAACTCATCTCGTCCTGTCACTTACATGATGAACGAATGATTATCTTATCTATGCAACTTTTTGTCGACAAACCCTAACATGAGCGCTTTATTTTATCGTATTTTGACACTTCTGTGCGGGAAATTTGTCTTCGAACAACTTCAGCGACTAGATATCACGAGATAGGTACTTACTGTTGGAGTGTTGAATTGAAAGCGAAAGCAAAGAGTCCAACATTATATTTTTTTAAAATAATGGCAGTACCTTATCATAACTTTTTGATAACCAACTACGAAGAACGAGCGAATCAGGGACTTATGTGATCCTTTTGATTTGCCGGAGACCGAATTCCAGCGTCTTTGGAGGGATGGCGCTCTATTTGGTGGAGCGACTTAGAATTGATTTGGAGCCTAAAAATCATATAGGCTTACCGGCGCACTTAAAGGTAAGTTACAAGTTAGATATCTGAGTAGGTACCTAATCCAGTTTCATTACCTGCATTAAATATATATTGTATTGTATTGGTATTTTGTTTTAGGTCTTGTGCTCTATCCAGTTCTTGGCTAGCGGAGGATATCAACGACAGGTAGGGCAAGACCATACGCAGTGCCAGGCCCAAACTACAGTGAGCAGCTTTTTAAGTCAGTTTTCTGACTCGATTTATAGAAGGTTGATATTTTTTTTTTTATTATTTCTAACATATTAGTTACCTATATTCCTACTCAATTTTGTAGGTAGTACCTACTTACTTAATAAGTACCTACGTAATAAATATAGGTACTTACCTACGTACCTATCATATGATTTGACATCTATTGCAGATGATTTAGGTGGCGTCAGGTAAGATTGTTACTAGGTAAGTACTTACTTATAGATATGTACTTACCTAAACCTTACCTAACTAGTAATTGTTTTACCTAGGTATAGGTATTATACTAGACTATTTTAATAGTAAATGTACCTACGTCTACCTTCCTCCCTGTGCCCATGTATAATCATAGATTTAAATCGTTTAAATCTATGTGTATAATATGTTATTTTAAATAAAATGTCTTTATTTTCAGGTTATTCGCTGAATGGATAAATTTTCCCGGGACAGAATCAGCCCGAAGAAGTGTGGCTGACGGATTTTAAGGAAAATATGACGTGCCTAGTATACTAGGGCTTGTAGACTGCACGCATGTAAAAATTTTTACACCGTCGTCTGGGCCACAAGCTGTGCAATATAAAAACCAGCAGCAACAAAATCGGTGCAGCTTTTCTTCTTTTTCTCTACCACGAGATGACAAGAGTCTACAGCGACAACTTCTCTTTCGTGGCGCGCATGTTAGAGTAAACGAGATGTTTCTCGACGTAGACAAAATGTCTCGTGTCGCGCTTGACATATCTCTTGTTGTGCATGCTAGCCTTACAGCACACAAGGAGAAAGGCAAGAACCTCGGTAGATTTACCTACATACCTAACCAATTGATTATGGTCAATTGGCAAGCCTTTTTACTAAGGGTGATCAATTTAATTGATGACAACCTCTGTGTGACAAGCAAACTTAAAAAGCGTCTTTATCTGCCCATGCTCTCGCTACTCACTATTTCCGATCGGCGTGTTGAAATAAGTCCTGAATTCAAACCTCCTTGGGAAAACTAGGTTGCGTGGAGTGATAGGATAAGGGGATACTACGGGACGGGAGATTGGGGAGTGTGACTCTTATCGTATTTAGGTTCCGCAGAAATGTTTTCGGCCACATAGCAGCCAGACATCATGTAGATCCACCCTGTGGAAGACCGCTCATCGCTCACTGCGACCATAAAAGATGTCATATAATGCGCTGTCATTTATGTAACCCACCATTAGGTACCAATTTTGTCTACCGATCGGTAAGGCTAGTACCGTACTTCCGATGGTCGCTAAAACCAATTTTATCGAATTTAAAATGTCTAATTATACGATCATCGGTAAGAACTGTACTCGCTCCACAAGTCAAAAATACTGCATATTGTAGCACTGGCACATAAGTATTAGGCCAAGTGGGTTGAGTGGCCCGCCTTCTTGTCAAGTTATTTGCTTATTTCGAAGCTCATGGGTCAAAGATTAGGGCAAATAGCTTCATAGGGGCCAGAAGGCAAGCTCGTAAAGCCAACACGGGCTTCCCATTGCGCTAATGGCCAGACCATGTTGCACTGCAGGGGCTAATCATTTCGGCCACATAGCCACTTGTATTTGAGAGTTATTGTCGACCAATATACTTTTTACTCCTATTTAGTTATTGTGTTCTATTTCTGTACGCTAGAAATAAATCAATGTTTTTATTAAATGAAACAAGGATTAGCCATTATTTCTAGAAATGTGTACCTCAGTAGGTCTTACTTACAATCTTAGAGGAGTAGGGATATGCCCAATTTAACAATGGTCAGTTGATAGTTACTTATAAATTTTAAGCGAATACAATATCTTTCATTTATTTATGTATATTATTGATACAAATTGAGTGCTGCAGGCCATAATACTTTAATAGCTTTACACATGATTTTATTTTTATGTAGGTAGGTACTTTTTACTAAAAGAAGTAAATAAGGTACTTATTTACTAACCGCAACATTCCGAAAAAACTTTCAGAACATAAACAGGCCAGGGCAAAATTTAGTTCATTCAACGATTCAAACGCTAACCAGCTGTGTAGACGTCATGGTACCAAATTGAGCGATCCAGTTTAGGAACAAACACTGCACAGCATCTGAATTGAGTGGCGTCTAATTATATGATGTTAGGCTACCAGGTCAGGATTTGATGGGATCTTGGAAAAATTGAGGGAACTCTTCAAATCTTCAAAAAAAATATTGTTTTGTAATATATAAAAAAAAAAAAAAATAGGTACACACGGAATGTTTTCGGATCGGAAACATAACTTTTTCTCGTATTCGACCGTATGTATTCGACTTAGTTATAATCCGATTGATTTCAACGCTATTCTCAAACCATGTCTTAAAAATCTTCTGTGGAAGTGAAACTTACAAATAATTATGTTGATTTTGTTATTTTCGTGTATTGTATACAGGTAAGTTTTTTTCCAGGGCCATTAAGGCCAAGTCTGAAACCGTGAGAGTTATCGGGGTCATCCAGCTGATCATAAGGCACGGATACCCTAATGGCTGAACATTTTAAATATTGTCGTACCCACCGTATAGTTGCAGATAGAAAATAATTATTTGAAAAATATTTCTGAAGAACTTTCTTTCTTTGAACTTCAGTATCGCTTATTCTCTAGTTTTGCTCAATGGCGACTCCGTTGTGCAAAACTGGAGAATCCAGAAATTTGATCCATGACTTAAAATTAACTTTATTCTAATTTTGAAATTTATGAGTAATTCTGTTTTCAAACGCTAAGTTGTATCTTCGCATTCGACGATACCAAGCTCTTTGAAGACGTTCCGATATTCAAAAGGTCTACACGATCAGCAAAGGATGATTTAATAGCTTCGCTTACGCATTTCAGACTATACGTGCAACCTTCACTAAGTTCATAAAGTTGAATTTATAAATTTTCGAATAGAAAGTGTTCCAACAACTTTGAGCACATATCGTGAATCATGACTCGTGATACATTATTTATTTTATATTCATTATTAGTCTGTGGTTGTTATTATATTCTCTTCTCTTTGTGTGCATTCTCACTTCCTCTAAATTCTAATTTCAATCATTCATTCACTCATTCACTCACTCACTCAATTTAAAATGGAGAACTGCTAACCTGACTGAAGTGCTTGGCTTTGTTTTTCTGAAGTTTTTGAGAAGCTTTCGTGGTAGAAAATTGAAACAATGTGTGTACAAAATATACCTATGCTGAACTGCATAAAAATGTTATTTATAGCTTTACGTTTTTGGTAATATCGACGTGATTATTACAGGGCGCGAAACAAAATATCTCCCTCAGCGGCTACAGCTGAGAAGGAAAAAAAGAAGCCAAAAGAGAGTAAAAAGAAAAAGGGTGATGCATCAAGTAGCAGTGACAGCAGTGGCAGGTAAGATAACGTCTTTTATAACATGTAAAACATCAAGAATTAACGAGTGTTGAGGTTAGAATTGGTCAACAAGCTACCTACTTCTGTTTACGCTGATAAAAACCAAATTATGGTTGAGTCTGTGAGTCTAGAAGAAATATTCCCATTATAATAAAATATATTGCCCTCAAATCCAATTCCCAAATTCTTAGCTATCGTAATGGCTGTATGTTGTGTTGTATTTCAGTTCATCAGACAGTAGCTCGTCCCGGTCTTCGTCCCGCTCATCATCGAGCAGTTCGGGCAGCTCCTCGCGCTCGTCCTCATCGACCAGCTCCTCCAGTAGCAGCAGCAGCAACCATGACCGCTCCAGACCTAAAAAGAAGTAATATGCTTTTATATCTAACAACCAACTTGTGTTCCTCTTCTAATAAATTAATGATCATAAATAACCAGTCTTAGTTTTATAAATTTACTTGTGACTATTGACATTTTCATACAAACTTGTGTAGGTTGTATGAAAATGTCATTGTTAAAAAAGAGATGTTATTGTACAAATTCCATTTTCCTGTGTGACAATGCAATAGTATAACTCGGTTTGAGGTTGATGGCCTCTGACAAAATAAAGAGGTTTATTATTTCATGGACCATATAACTAAGTAATCTTATTTGGTGATGAGTTTATCTCAGATAGATTTGTAACATTATTGTATACAATTTTTTAGAACTTCACCAAACAAGAGTCCAATCAAAGACAAGAGAGATGCAGACAAGGGCAGAGACAGATCACCCATCAATGATAAGAAAAAATCTTCAGTACCTTCTGGTGATAAGCCTAAAAACAAAGACAAACATGAACGGTAAGACGATTCCAATAAGACGTTTTCTCTTGGAATGGGTGAATCTCTTAAAACATTGAACCAGTGCTTGTTAGTTGTAACTTATACAACATTTACAAATATTATAAAGACAGAAAAACTCATATTTAATTCAACTAAGCACTGATTAATGATGTTGTGTACTAAGTACACTTTAGTATAAAATAAATGTACCGTTTCTATCTATATTATCCTCATGTTATCTAGTAAAGTACAACTTCGGGATTAAGCTTTAGATGATTATTATATTCAATTTAACCTACCAAGTTTGTTTATAACTTAGAATAAAAACCAGTCTGTGTTGTTATGAAAAGGATGTTTGTACTAAAGTATAAATATTCAGGTCACCTGGAAGAAAGAAGCGTGAGCGCTCACCGCCACCGAGGCCTACTCGCATTCACATTGGTCGTCTCACCCTTAATGTGACCAAAGAGCATGTTCTGGAGATATTCTCAACATATGGCTCCGTGAAGTCGGTGGAGTTCCCCATGGACAGACTGCATCCATACAATAGCCGTGGTTATGCATATGTGGACTTCAGCAACGCCGATGAAGCAGAATCTGCTATGAAGCACATGGATGGAGGTAAGTTTTCTTGTGTTATGTTCATTTACTAATATCTAATAATAATACATTGCTTCATCATCCCTTATGCACAATAGACTACTTAAGTAATAATAATAAGTAATTTATTTCAAAATTAGATTTCCATAGCCGAACATAAAAAAGAATAAAAGACATACAATACGAGTTCAGTTCCAGTCATACATACTTACATAATTATACAATACAATGCATATGGATATAAAATTTAACATAATAGTACTTACTTACTTATTTCTGATTGTAATAAGTAATAGATTAATAAATAAGATTCCCGCTGTGATACACAGTGGGAATCTTCCATGACATTTATTGAGCCTATGAATGTATACATCTTTCATGACATTTATTGAGCTTATGAATGTATACTAAAGATCTCACCAGATAAATATTATAGGACATAAATAAATATTATAGGACATTAATTTTTACACAACGCCATCTAGCCCCAAACTAAGCATAGCTTGTAATATGGGAACTAGATTACGGATAGAATACTTAAATACTTTTTTTATATACATACTTACTATATGATACAACACCCAAACACAGAACAAACATCTATATTCATCACACAAATGTTTGTCCTGGGTGGGAATCGAACCCACAGCCTACAGCGCAGAAGGCAGAGCTACTACCAACTGAGCTATGAGGCTTGTTTGAATGATGTTTGAATGAGATGAAGGACAGCAGTTTCTTTCTGTGTACAACCTTATTTACTGTGATAACCAATCTGCCGCCGAAATAAGTCAGTTGCTGAGGAGGCTTTGTCAAGTTCTGGACATCAATGGGCTGTTGATGCGAAGATGTGTATGGGTTTCAAACTATTATGAGTAGTACCTAACTGATAGTCAACTGTTTGTTCACTGAACAATGCCACAAAGCTTTTTGACATGATCAAATAAACACATAGCTTAAGTGGCATAATGTTATAAGTATTGTTTTATTTTATCTGTTTTATAGTACTAAAACTTCTTACATAAAGGACATATAGATGACCGAGCGAGCAAAACCTCTCAGTTTCGAGGTTGGCCAAAAATGGTTTGTTCTCGCCTACAGGTTGCATTGATGAAAATTTTGATTGTGATGAAAATTGGCACACGTGTTCCTTGATTTATTAAAATGTTTTAGTCAATTACTATTTTTTATTTGGGGGGATAAAGGGGGGAAGTTTGCTGTAGCGTTATTTATCAACGGATTTCAACTAAATTTGGAAGACAGGATTTAATTCTACTAAAGATGTTGTGAAAAAAAAAACAAAAAGGGGGAATGGAGGTAGAAAAGGGAAGTTTGCTGTAGGATTACATTTTATGTATGCCTATTTATACCAATCAGATTACGCAGTCCTCTCCGCCTTTGCAAGACGAACTCTTACGACACCCGATTTGTCCTCCTAAGACCAGGGAAACACGAGTAATCACTAAAGCTTATACCTCATTTTGCTCAAAATTCTAAAGAGAAAAGTGATAAAGAGCATCGGTTATTGCATGGTTATAAGGGCTCGCGAGGTCCACTGTTCTTACAGAAACACTAGTAATAGTAATGTGTAGGTGTTTCTGTTATGCCAAATGAATATTTTATCTATCTGTGACAAAAAGTATCACATCTAAAAATTTACGAGGTGGGCTCTGTACCTTATCTTTGTCCAGGCAAGCCTAACCCCTCTTGTCCTCGCGATGGGAATAACCTGATGTATTACACATACACCTGTGTACCTTGCCCAGGCAGGCCTAAGCTTTTGTCCTCGCGATGGGAAGAACCTGATGTATGTTTACCTGTGTACCTTGCCCAGGCAAGCCTAACCTCTTGTCCTCGCGATGGGAAGAACCTGATGTATGTTTACCTGTGTACCTTGCCCAGGCCAGCCTAACCTGTTGTCCTCGCGATGGGAAGAACCTGATGTATGTTTACCTGTGTACCTTGCCCAGGCAAGCCTAACCTCTTGTCCTCGCGATGGGAAGAACCTGATGTATGTTTACCTGTGTACCTTGCCCAGGCAAGTCTAACCCCCTCTTGTGCTCACTATGGGAAGAACCTGATGTATTTGTACCTGTGTGCTTGTGTCCAGGTCAGATCGACGGGCAGGAGATCACGGCGGCGCCGGTGCTGATCCCGTCGCGGCCGCGCCGCCTGTCGCCGCGACCGCCGCCGGCGCGCCACCTGCCTCCACGACGACATTCGCCGCCACGGTAACATATACTACTATACATTATTCTAAATAAGTAATTTAACCGCCTCTGTGGTCTAGTGGATCAACCCACCGATTTCAGATCCAGAGGTCCCGGGTTCGATCCCCATGGGAGTACAATATATTGTGCATGGTTTGGTTGGTGGTAGGACTTTGTTTAAGTCCGCCTGGCTATCTACCACCATCTTACATAACTCTGTCGCCATAGCAACAATTCTAAAATTGTTGTGATCCGGCAGTTCTTCAGTTTGTTGAGGATTCCGGGTGAAGTGCGCTACCACATTCGGCCTAATCTCAACAGGTGAGATGAAGGTAAAGCGCTTCCCCGACGTTCAATTAAAAAAAAAAGCATATATTTTGATTTAATTATCAGATTAAAAATTTAAGAGCTTTATTTACACACAATTCAATGAAAATAAACTTATTTAACTTTAATTAAACACTGTGGCGGTCACGGTTTAAGAATCAACAACTCCTCTCACATGAAGGGCAGCAGCTTCCTTCTGTATAGTAGATACACCTTTACTGCGATTACCAATCTGCCTGCCAAGTGTGGTGATTATGGCAAAACCATCCCGCTGTGGAGACTGTCCAGCAGTGGACACTAATGGGATGTTGATGTGAAATGAAAAGATAATAATAATGTTACCTACATTGTACCACATCTACAGTTTTACAATTTGATATAATAATTCATATAAGTGCGGCGCTTCGCCATTGTACTATACAAAAAAGTTAATAAATAACATACAGAGAATGAAACATGAACAGAGAATGAGAATCTTCAAAGAAATTCCTGTACATGCATAGAATAGTTAACATATAAATAAACAAACAAAGTTTCTTCGAATTTATCATTGTTCTGATTTTTCTCGTAAATGTTTCCATTTCACTATTACTATACTAGTATCTGTTCTTGTTAAATTGTTTGTCTCGAGTGTTTAAGAGCTCAAGTGCTCAAGAACTGTAGATTGTCAAACTGATGTGATATTGCCCTCATTTAATTGAAAATTATTTTTTAAGTTTAAAAGTAAGACACATTTATTTATCCCACATAAACTTAAAAATTATATAAATAGGTAGGTAAGTACAGTTAACGTAAGTACCTAATAAATACCTATTTAATGAACACATACACAGTAACTAAACAGAAAACATACAAATAAATGTACCTACCCAACACGATTACCCAGAAAGTCATAAAAAATTACACGTAACAATACTAACAAAATGGATGTCTATGTTATCTGAATAAATAAATTTTCAATCTCAATTTTCAATAACCACATGTGGGCTAAAAAGGTCGCTGTCTCAGCATACATTTTTTTTTTTAAATATTCAGGACATAAGTTTCACACAGCGCCAAACTAAGCATGGCTTGTAATATGTAATATAACTGCACCGGGGTTAACGGCGCAACGCTGTCAGTCCAATTCAGTTAGTTGGGTAACATGTTTCTCTGTGGCAGGTACCGGCGCCGCAGCCCGCCGCCGAGGCGTCGCTCACCGCCGCGCCGGCGCCGCACGCGCTCGCGCTCGCCTCGCCCCGCGCCGCGCCGCCGCCGCTCCAGGTCCTCCTCTTCATCCTCTCGATAAATACCCACACCACACGCTTACATACCATGCCACACTACAGTTACATACCATGCCCACACCACACAGTTACATACCATGCCCACACCACACGATGTGAGGTCTGTGTAGCTACAGACCTCACATCTAGTTCCTCTTGTCAATTCAACAGCTGGAACTGACAGGTTGGTCCAGCGTGCAGGAGGTTGGACGCAGTGGACATAAGAGAATCGACATGTCCTGAGTCGGTGCTACACAAGCACTCTGATAAAGGAAAGAATCTATGTATCCCATCTAGCCATGTTTGATTCGCGACCTACTTGGGCTCGGAGCTGGTTGAGAGATATCCAAATGGACCGTGGCCTTAGTATGAATTTCTGACAGCTAACTGAAACTATTTTCGTTTTCGTATGGGGCGCCTATTTCCATACATTTGGTTAGCAGACATTGAAAGGAACCACAGTTGCTTTAATATTCCGCTAGTTGTCAGAAACTCATACTAAGGCTTTGGATGAGGTCATGTCCGGGAGTGGTCAGCACATCAAGATAAACACGCAAAAACAGTTATTCTGTTATTTGTAATGAGTTTCCGTGACAGATATCAGAATACTAATACTCAAGTCATAACTTGCTTTGAAATACACTACTCATGTTTTGATGCCGATGCTCCTGGAAGATGGTATATCTATTTTATACTGAAACTTGAGTAGAGTGGTACATGTAAGTCATTAAATTGAAACACAATAAGATGTGACATGAATGGTTGTTTCAAAGAAAATACAAAACAGACATTCTCCAGATACCTGATTAGGCTGTAGGAATAACACTTAATTCATGCTACAATTACATCTTAGAATTGGGTTTACTATTGTCTTATTTAACAAGCAGATATTGAAGTATGTTGGTCCACACAGATTTTCTTTAACACACCACCCACCACCAGTTTAATATAGTTTAACTAAAGTCTGGAGCTATTGGAGGTAAGTATAAATTGTCTTATGCTTGCAAATCCCCAATAAAGTTTGCAGCCAGGTAAGTAATCTGTTTTCGTGTGTAAATTGTTTATAACTGACATTTTAACAAGATCTTTCTTGTTATCAAAGCTTGCAAAACGGAGACTGAAGAGTGATCAGTGATTACGAACTGACGGTAACAATAGTGAAGTGTAATTTCCATAAAAATGTTATACTAGATGTAATTATAAATAAACTGTACTGACTGGTGATAACTTTTTTATATCTATCTCCAGATCCAGGGATCCTGTTCCTGTTCCCATCCCCAAGTAACGTCTTGCATTTTATCAGGATTATGCTAAGAGACATTTTGTAAATAAAAACTTGAACAAAATGGTTTTATTCAACATTTTGTATAATTTTACAATTAAATACAGTATAGCATGAGCTTGATACTAACTGGATATGTTTCCAATTATTTTACAACATGTTTGATAGTCTGAAACAAGAACTTTTCCTTTGTACAAATAGTTTTGTTCTAAAAGAGGCATTTCAGCGGGTGATCTGAAACAAAATAAAAAAAAATATCGATTTCCATCATCACACATTAACATATTGTATAATATATAAGTCTGTCAGTTAAATACAACCTCTTCAAAGACTTATTTATTCATTATTTTTTTATAGTACTATGGGGTAGTGCTTGGCTTTGGCTTGATCTCACATATTCTCAAACACGGAAGGTTTACAGATCGGAACGATTAATTGTCAGATTCTATCTATTCTGAAAATCTTCTGTGGAAGTCTCAAATACTAATGTCAATATTTTTTTATTCATCATCATATCAGCCCACACACGTCCACTGCTGAAAAAGCGAAAATAGTTTTATAATCTGAGCCTCCTTCATCCATCGACTCCCTGCGACCGCCACAATGTCGTCGGTCCATCGAGTGGGGGGTCTTCCTTAAAAGTCTTACCACCAACCCAACCAAGCACAAAATTGTACTCCACTGAGGATCGTATCCAGTACCTCTGGACCTGACACTGGTGGGCGAAGCACTAGACCATAGAGGTGGCTTAAGAATAAAGGAAAACTGCTGTGATTTCATTAATTGAGTAGGCACAGAGCTAGTGAGTGTGGTCAAATTGATTGACTAGGTATATATTTTAGAAAGTTGTGTAATTTATCTGTGACTAGAACTACTGGGAATCAACATAAAGAAGTTAACACTTACGGGTATTGTATTCTCATATTCTTGGGCCCTCTGACTGGGTTCCAGGCAGAAACAGGCGCCTTGTTAGCGAGCATGAGACCTGCCACCGAAGTATACAAGCCATATTCTTGACACATTTTCTCCTGTTGAACATGAGATACATTAGGATCGAGTTTCCACCGCCTCTGTGGGCTAGTGGTCAACCCACCGATTTCAGATCCTGAGGTCCCGGGTTCGATCCCCTGGGGGAGTACAATATTGTGCTCGGTTTGGTTGATGGTAGGACTTTGTTTAAGTCTGCCTGGCTAGCTACCACCGTCTTACCTACTTCTGTCGCCATAATAACAATTCTCAAATTGTTGTGTTCCGGCATTCAGAGGTAAGATAGCCAGTTCCTCAGTTAGTTGAGGATTCCGGGTGAAGTGCGCTTCCACCTTCGGCCTTATCTCAACTTGTTACCAGGTGAGATGAAAGACAAGCGCTTCCCGTCGTACAATAAAAAAAAAGTCAAAGTGCAGATATTATTCTCTTGAAAATCTTGAGCCAAAAATTAATGTGAAGGGATTTATATAGCACAGCCTGAAATTAAATTACCTTCAACAACAGTTGAAGGTTGCCAACAGGCAGGATGTACCTACAAAAGGAACCTGCATCTATTACATTAGTCGCTTACGACACCACGACTCGCGCAAGAGTTAAATTACCAACCCCTGATGGTGGTTTCATTAGTATAAACTCAAAAAGGTCAGCTTATTATTAACTGTTCATTCGGTACATCAGGTATTATGTATTTATTTAGATTAAATAAGTACCTGCTACCTTGTTATTCTCAAAACACGAAGTACTACCTCCCAGCGGACTTAATATCGGTCGGAAACTCACAATTTCTTCTTTTAGTTATAGTTTTGTCGACTTTTTATTTTTATATTGTTACTTCGCATTTAAGCCTTCTAAATGCAAAGTAATAATAATAACAAATACTGAAATTTAAAAGTTAGAACCTAGCCGACTGTTTCATAGTTAAGGTACGCATTATAGGTACTACCTTACTTTAATACCAATTATTACTGTATCCTATTATTGTGCCAAGTATATGATTTTTTTTAGCTTTTACTCTTGCGCGAGTCATTGGCGAGCTAACGAATAATATTAGTTTCTTCCTATACGTTCAAAATTTGATTTGAACTAGGTCTTTTGAGCTTCATTTCTTTAAAACTGATTTGCAAGTATGGTAAGTTGATATAGTGATATACTTACTCTCCACTCGGCAAGCATGAAATCGGCGTCGCTGAGAGCAGAAGCGGCTTTGTCAGCGTGGTCGGGACACGAGAAGTGAGCCAAGTAGTTTTCTTCCAAGAAGTTCACAAACGAGTTGGGTTGGCTTAAGAACTGCTCGATTATTTCCTCTGGTGAATGTGTCAGTCTAAGTTGACCTTTTTCGTTTGCTATCACTAAAAAATACCCCACGCCGTTAAATTTGCTCTCTCTTTTCTTCTGTGGTCCAGTACGCCCACCGGTATTAGGCCCAGAGGTCCTAGGTTCGATCCCTAGTGGAGTACAAATTTGTGCTTGGTTTGGTTGGCGTTAGAACTTGTTTCATGTCTGCCTGGCTAGCAACCACCATCTTACCTAAGTCTCGCCATAACAAAGATTCTAAATTGTTCTGTTCCGGTAATTAGTGGTAAGGTAACCAGTGCCTCAGTCTGTTGAGGATTCCGGGTGAAGAGTGCTTCCATCTTTCTGCCATAAAACTTTTTAACCACCTCTGTGGCCTAGTGGTTCGCCCACCGGCGTCAGATACAGAGACCCCGGGTTCGATCCCGGTTGGTGGTAGGATTTTGTTGAAGTCCGTCTGGCTAGCTACCACCATCTTACCTTTGTGTTCCGGCATTTTAGAGGTAAGATAGCCGGTTCTTCAGTTTGTTGAGGATTCCGGGTGAAGCGCGCTTCCACGTTCGGCCTTATCGTAACTTGAAAAATCATGTGAGACGAAGGCAAGTGGCCAAGCACTTCCCCATCATAGAATAAGAAAAAGAAAATAGATTGTTTTGAACCCATTACTTCCTGATCGGAATAGTCCACGACACAGCTCTATTACGACTATTCAATGATATTTTTATATTATACTGGATATAAAATGGACTGTGCTTACTTTTAGGATTCAACACTCTGCCTACTCCATGCATAATACTGACCGTCTGGTCTTTCCCTATGGTGTTGAACTTGCTTGATGTTTTCTTCTTTTTCACAGATTTACTTTTAGTATCTTTCTCCATTACAAAGCTTGTTTCTAAATTATGAGTTGACCCTGAAAAAACATAAAATATGAAAACACTAGTTTTTGCCCATGGCTTCGTCAGCGTGGGGTACACCCGGATAAAAAGCAGCTTATGTTCTTCATGGTATACACAATTTCCATGCCATGTTCAGCTTGTTTTCTTGTGACAAGGTAACAAACAATATGTTACTTATGCATTTATAATAATGGTATGGATGTTTGGCATTATGAATGCAGCACCATTTTCCATAGACCTCTCATTCACTGCAATGTGATAACTACCATCCTTGGAGAGCGAGTTGGTAATCGCATTGGTAATGTTAAATACTAGGTAAGTAAGTAGGTACTGCTGCACATTGGTAAGTGAAGTTCTTTAGTGACTTATGAAATCCACAGGGATAAGGGAGGACATTATCCCTGTGGATTTCATATGTGATGAATATAGATGTTTGTTCTGTTTGGGTTTTGTATCATATAGTACGTATGAATTTACAAAAAGTATTTAAGTATTCTATCCATATCTAGTTCCCATATTACAAGCTATGCTTAGTTTGGGGCTAGATGGCGCTGTGTTACAATGAATGTCCTGTCCTGTAAAGGCATGACTGTTGTTTTGCCTAATACATGATTATTGTTCTGAACTGCAACATTTCAGCTGTCATGCAGTTTAAATCATTTGTGAAGTCCTGAGCACCTGTCCACTCTTCCTTACCTTTCAAACATGCAAAATGCAAGTTCAAGACAGCAGACCTCACATCGCCTCCTGATGAATTGACTACACAGTCAATCATATCAGTTGATGGGGGATTGTATGCAGCTGTGTGCTTTTTGTTTATGATTTCTGCGACTCTTTTGAGAGCAGATTTTAAGCCAGTTGCTGTGACACCATTGAACCTGAAACATGGTATCCACATAACGAAAGATCTCTTAAAAATCTTGTAAGCAGTTGCTTTATTATTGCTACGTTTTTAGTTAGTGATAACTTATGTTAAGGCAAACATTCAAAACAGACAATCTTGTTCTGGATATCCTTTTATCCACAAGTATGAGCTTGAGTGAATGTTTTTCAGCATTTTTTGGCATCAGCCTGAGCTACCATACCAAAATAAAAAAAATAGTAATAATAAGCTACTTACGAAACATGGTGAATCCCAAACTGTTCCTTCAAAGTTGGCGAGAATAGATTTGCTGCAGTATTTTTGTTGTCTGTGTAAGATTCTGAACATACAAAAACAATAGGTGATTTTGCTCTGTTTTTATACTGTCTGCAAAAAAAAAAAAACCTTCAGGTAGAAAATTTACAAATGCAAAAATCTGGGAGTTAAACAAAAATATATTTAGTGCACCCCTACAGCAGAAGGAAGCTAATCTGAAAATGTCATATCTTTAGGTCTGGGCTGTGCAAGTTTGCCCAGCTATCTTTTATATTTAGTGCAATTATAGGTAGATACTGACTGTAAAACATTTGTGAACTCTACGGGGGTCCTGATAAATGTGTTAGGGAAATCTTCAACCAACACCAATTTCTTGTTGTTATTATCCAAAAGAGAGGTAAAGTTTGCTGCATTCAGTATGAAGTCTAAAAACTTGGTTGACTGTTTCTCTTTGAATTCATAATCACCTGAAAAATATAATGATTCATTTTGGGGACTACATACTAGAACAGTATTGAGAATGATTAAGATTACATTATGGTCTCAGACAACAAGACTAACCGGATCGAAACCCCTTGTGACTCTAAAGGTGATTATAGCTATCTCACCAACCTTGGACATCTATTGACCAATGGAGATATTACATAGTTCCAGTTTTGGAGTCTCATTTCTTAGTCAATGGTTACTGGTTGTTGAAGATTTAATAAGCTGAGAGGAAATTACCATGCAGAGGGATGTTATAGCCTGCAAATACATGCTGCAATACCTACTGAGGCAAAAGTGGGTGTTTTATCAGCTCAAAGCCTTAAAAATCTGATAATAGTGTTTATTACTACCAAACTAAAAGAACTTACCATATTCAGTGGGCATATCAATATCTAGTGGAGTGATCCATTCAGTGACTTTTATACCATACTTTGTAGCTAAGGTTAGCAGAGTAGCAGTTTTCCCACACCCCACAGGGCCGGTCAACAATAGCAGATCACTACAGTTGCTGTTGTGGACCATCTTCAACCATTCTTCAACTTCTAGCACTTTCTTATTGTTTACAGCTAAATCTTCTACAGTTACTGGATCAAAATTTTTTAACCAATTTCTAGATCCCACATTAGAGAGTTTGTCTAGATTACCATTTTGCTTCAACTTATTATTCTGCAATGGAAATAAGGGTTTTCATGGACTTTTGAGTTGTATAAGTTTAGGAAATATGTAAGTAGTAATAGGAATTTGAGCGTCTGGAGGACATGGTTAGTATTTACCTTATCAACTGCTATTGTATTTATGCTTCCAGAGTTTGGTTTATTTTTCTGCTTAGGTGGCTCCTCGTCTTCAAATTCTGCCATGGGGTTAAACCATTTCTTGGTCTGTAAGAAAAAATCCTTACAGGAGCAGGTATGCAATTTAAATTAGAAAAATGCGAAACCTAAGGTGATTGATTAGGTACCTTTTTCAAATTCGACATCTTCAGATAAATCAAAACTCTCGAAACCAATCTTCAGTTTAAAGAAAACCCGAAACGCAGCTCATATAATGAAGCGGTTATTACAGTGATCTAAATCGACACGAATCACAAACAAATCGAGTATGTGGGTAATCGGGTATGTCATAGAAAGAACCCATAAACACTGGAAATGGATACTTAGCAACAAACAAACCACAACCCGCGTAGTAGTATCTATCAATGCAACATACACTACGTAATTAATATCCATGTATTTATTTAGGGTACCTATCAATTATTTCACAAGCGCAACTTGTGAGGCACCGCACAACACACAATACATACAATCATACTAAAATAAAAACCAAAACAATTTTCGAAACATAAATAACAGTAAGTCTAGCTTCCTACATAATAAAGTACTCTGTGGCTTCCTATTAGTCTGTCTGTGAGTAAGTCAGTAACAGCTGATCTGACAGTATGTTGGCCCCAGGCCCGGTCAATTTTGAACTAAATTAACCCTTACGCGTTTTTAACGGGGCATTAAACGCAGACACCGTTTAAATTGCATAAAACTATTTGTTCTAAACATTTTATAAACTATTGATGATAGTAGCCCTCATGATAGTTTTCATGTTGTTTGTCAATGTGCCAAACGTCAAAATGATTGACAAAAAGTCAATCAAATGAAAAATATTGTTTGTTTATGACATCGCATTAATTTAAATGTAACAATTAAAAAGTGAAACAAGAAAGAAAATTAGCAGATGTGGTCGTTTACGAACGTCGACTGACATTACCAGTACAACTGTGCAGCAATTTCTTGACCACCCGAGTTGCTACTGCTTCTGACTTCTGGATCATAAGCTCTCTAAAAATTACTGAACCTCTCGCAACGTGAGTTGTTGACCCGGAGGAATAATTCTGGTTAAATGAAAGACGAACTACTGAAATACTACTTACA
Organism: Venusia cambrica; assembly: GCA_951394065.1. Taxonomy (NCBI): domain Eukaryota; kingdom Metazoa; phylum Arthropoda; class Insecta; order Lepidoptera; family Geometridae; genus Venusia; species Venusia cambrica. Next base: position 3,213,301 of record OX596056.1, read on the forward strand.
TTGTATGAAATATATGTGTTAGTTTGCTATGTATACTAAATAAGTAATAATATGTCGGTAAGTACAAAAAGTTATATACTTACATTAAGTAATAAATATTTGATGTACAATCATACAGATCTTTGTAATTGAGCACCTAACTATAAACCTAAATGCATTCATGTTTTATGCGTAGAAAATACGAGACAAAAGTAAACACTGGCGGGATAAGTAGGCAGGTACCTACTTTCAGGTCTAGATGGTAGGCATCATGTATGTAGGTAACCAATTAAAACCGAATGTTATTTTAAGGTTCTCTGAAAATGTGTGCTGTGTGCATAGAATACAGTTTCCTACATTATTCAAAAATAATAATAGCTATGCATGCTAGCTAGCATGATGAGCATGGTGATGATGGGATATATTTTAGCGTTGTCTATCATTGACCCAAGCAGGCTCATAGCCGACAGTTTTCATAATTCCGAATTTCCATTCTTTGACTTAATACAATAAAATTGTTTCTATGAACAATCTATGTCGTGTCGTTGATTAATTTACGAATTTAGCATTTAAAACAACATTTATTAGATCTAACGAGCATTTAGCTCATAAAATCTGGCAAAAACTATTTTCTTAGGTAAGATGGCTTCCGGTAGGAAGTCGCACTTGACGAAATCGCAGCGCGAACGAGGCCCACTCGGCTTCAAAACACAACGATAGCGCGATTCAGAAACGTGTTGAATTTACCAGTGACATCTAGTTTTGGTTTTGTACAACTTTAGCATTGCTAATTTGCATATACGGATATTATGCTGGGATTGAGATGGAATTATTTATGGGAACAACTATATTCAGAAGTTTTTAGCCTATCACTTGCGCTGTGCGTTAAGGTTGTTGATGATCCTCTAACTATTAACAGCATAAAAAACATGTGTGTTGTACCCACGCACGTAAGTAGTTATACTTCTTTAACGTAACAAAGTAGCTAAATATTATTTAATTTTATAACAAATAAAAAAAAATATTAACAAATAAAAATAATACATACCGAAAATTAACCTTAATCTATAAACCCACATAAAAAAAGTTTAATTCAGACATTAATTGCCTTTTATTATGTGGCTTTGATTTGTGCGGTATACAGACCTCCCGATCGTCGCAAACATTCGATTATAACTTGTGTTCGAGATTGTTTCCTTGTTATACTTGTGTTCCCTGTTTTTTTAACTCCAAAAATTCAATTTAATACGAACGTCTTTGCGCACGCACACTTCAATCGACTACAAACGACGAGACACCAAAGACCCGTGAACACATACACAAAGATTGTTGCTCCTCACGGCTCTAACTTTATTGGGCGGAAAGCACCTGAGTACGAGATATCCCGATCACCGACCACTTAACATGACCCATCTTTATCAGTAAGCGCCTTTCACTTTATAGCATTGAGTCAAGTTATACTGGCCAGATCGTGCTTTTGTACGTGGCTCCTTGATTGACGACCAATCTTCTAGACCCATCCGTCATCTGCGGGACTGTCTCTTACATATTTTTTACCACTGCGCCTTACTACTTCCTTGGTACCTTTGGTTCAGAGAAACAATGCCGCTAAACCGCACACCTCCACAATCGCCCGCACCCGTGTTTACCGCGGCGGACGTCGAGCTTTCCATTCAGGATGAAGAGCGCTCCACTACACCATCAGCGTTAGATATTCTGAGTGCTCCTATTGAATTGCAACGACAAAATAACCATCATTACCCAATCTTACAGAAAATCCTTTAAGCGTCCGTAAGCGTAAGGGACTCCAATCCGAGACTCTTACAGATTTCATGGATGATATGCGAAAAATAATGAGGAGTCTCAAGGATTAACAAAATGAAAAAGTAGAGCAAATTCACGCCGCTGTCGAGCTCATGCGCTCTATGGTTGACTTCCTCGTAGAGAAGCATAGCGCCCTTCAGCTGACGCTCAGTAGGTACATTAAGTCTACAAATACAATCTTACATGTATTCATGTTACGCTCCGTTTCTCATACTAAAATGGTTCCCCTGTTATCATCGAACCCTCAATATGGATGATAATAATCTTATAAACAGCGACATAGAGCAAACCTCTACATCAGAATCGCGCATTTGTTCAACAGATGATATGTCTATCCCTTTTGAAAAGAATAAAATCATGTCTCGATACTATCATTATAACGGAATGTTGGCTTATAAAAAATCCATATCTCCCTCTCATAACTGGATACAACCAACATGCTTTTTCTTTTAGCAACCAAAGTGACGGAGTGGTGATCTATGTACGTAGAAAATCCTTTAAGCGTCAGTATTTTGTACAATGTTGAATCTCCAAATGTTGACGGAGCCAGTTGCTTAATTCTCAAGCTCTCAAATGGAAGTGCAATATGTGCACTTTATCGCTCACCTTCAAACGCATCTCCTTTTTTCCGTAGCCTTGATCTTGCTTTCTCTAAGAACTTTAGCACAGTTGCAGTTATCGGTGACTTAAATATAAACCTTTTACCCAAGCCAGAGAAACTTAATATAACTGACGAATACTTAAATATCTTGGCATCTTACGGTTTACTGCCAACCCATCGTTACCCTACTAGAAATGAGAAGTGCATCGACCATATTATACTTCGATCTCCGAACTATGCATCGACTTTTATTTTAGACGCTCATCTCACTGATCACGTACTCCTTATTCTTTTTTGCAATGCTAAAGTGAATGTAACTCCTATTAAGCGATTTTCTCCGCGTCTAAATGTCCCATCCATTATAAAGGACTTAGAAAAAACAGATTACTCTACAATTTTGCTCTCTAAGGATCCTGAAAAAGCTGCTAGTCTCCTTGTGAATATCGTGTCCACTGTCATTAAGAACCATGGCACCAATGTCCCTGTTGCCAGTCGAAAGCGCATTATAAAACCATGGTTGACTTCTGGCCTTTTGAAATGCATTAGAAATAGGGATAATCTATACAATAAATCCAAAAAATACCCGCATAATGAGACATACAAAAATATTTACCTCCGCTACCGAAACTTATGCAATTATCTCATAAAAAAAGTTAAAATGTGAATATCATCAAGCTGAAATTCAAAAGGCCAGGAACCACCCCAAAGCAACTTGGATATTCTCAAAGAGATTGCTAACCTAAACAAAAAACAGTGTACTTCTTTAAATCTTTTAAAACTTAGTGACAATCCTGTGACCTCCATTAATTCTGCAAATACATTTTTTCTAAGAGAAAACTTAGCTAAAGAGTATAGAACAACCATATTTTCATATAAAGCAACCAAACTCGGTAACATCTTTATCCAACCTTACTCCAGCTAACTCAATGTACTTCAATTCCGTAGAAAATAAAGAAATCGAAATCATCACATCAAGCCTAAAAGATGCGGTTACGGTATTCCCACAGTTATCATAAAATCTGTTAAATATGTCCTGTCCCCCAATCTAAAACATTTTCAACTAATCCCTTTTATCTGGTATTTTTCCTAGTGTTTTTAAGGAGGCGATTGTCCATCCGATATACATATGCGGAAACCGAGACAGTATCAAAAATTACCGGCCGATTTCTGTGCTAATAGTATTTTCCAAGATCTTTGAAAAAGTTATTAACAAAAGACTCATGAACTTTCTTGATTCACAAAAAACGTAATCAGTATGGCTTCAGAAGTGGTAAGTCTACTGAGGATGCCGTTTTGCACCTAACGACAACAATTATAAAAAATCTTGAAACTAATCTCAAAACAATAGGTATATTCTTGGATCTATTTAAAGCCTTCAATACTGTCTCTGTCCCAATACTTTTGACTAAGCTGGAGCATATAGGTGTAAGAGGAGTGGCTCTAAGCCTGTTTCGCAGCTACCTCGAGAATAGCAAAATAGATAGCCTTGAAAGTCAAGAGAAACAAATTCATTTTGATTTTTGAGTCCTTCTAACTTACCTACATTATTTTTAATAAACATAAATCAGCTCTGCAACTTTAACCTTCCAAATTGTAAAATAATTACGTAATGTATGCTGACGATACCGCCCTCATTATACTCGTACATGGAAATTCATGGCAAGAGGTACATCTACACTCTGAAAATGCTCTTTCCGCTGTCATGTCTAGGTATCGCACCAACTTACTCACGCTCAATGTTTCAAAAATATGTACATTCCCTTCTCTTAATCTTCATACAGCAAACCTAGCTCCTTATTTTCTATACGTGCACATACTTGTACCACAACTCCGATTCTAGTACCCTGCAGCTGTAAGAACTAAGTACGTTCTAATTGCGTTAAATACCTACCTTGGCGTAATTGTTGACGGTACCCTTTCTTGGAAACAACAAATTGACTCTTATGGTCTCACGCATAAGAAAATTAATATAAGTTTTAAAGAAATTAAGGTCAGTCGTCAGTAAAGGTCTTGGTCTGAAGACAATATACTTTGCCCTAGCTCAGTCAGTGTTGTCATATAGTATCACTTCTTGAGGTGGATCAGTCCCTTATGAACGGGCTCAAAGAGCTGTACTAAAGGTTATGTTAAACAAACCTTTTTGGTTCCCCACTATCGAACTATACCTAACCTGTTAAGTTCCATCGGTACAGAAATTATTAATCTGACAAACAATCGCTTGATTTGATAGATTGCATAGTTTACTCGAAACGAGGATCGGATAAGGTATGTTGTACTGAACCTCATCGCATGGCATCAGCAGGTTGTCACTTCTTTTACCTTAGTGGTACACTGTACAACTCCATAAACAAGATAAATAGCATATACCCATTGACCCTGTTAAAATGTAAATCCAATGCTTAAGTGGCTTTTGTCACAGACATATGATGAAACGGAAAATCTCTTAAAGATTGCTAAATGATCCTTCATACAAAAAACACACTCCATGCTTACACACCTCACAAACTCACTTTTACCCCTCACACACATTCCACTCTGGTGATCTAAAGAAAAAACTCCCCTAACCCTCACCTCTCCCTCCCTCCCTCTCAACCTCTTAATTTAGTTAATTTTGTTTAAGATTCTTGTTTAATTTTTAGTGGAACTTTACTTTTATCCTTTTATTACTATTATCCTAAACAACGGAGAAGGGCGTTGGTATCTGCGACACAGTTTTTTAACTAATACAGACATCATCGTTTCTCACGTTAAGTGTACATGTTTCTGTTCCAAAATAAATATATTTGATATTTGATTTGTTTTTTAGCATCACAATTCCAGAAACATGACTTTTACCTACTAGGTAGGTAACATAAATATTGACCTAAAATATAGCACTCCAGTACCTATGTTACGTGAATACTATCTTAAACGTAAAGTCATTAAATGAAATAGATTGGGATGAACCATTATATGTGGAGTGTCCAATAAAAACATAGGAGTACTTAAAAACGAAGTTCGATCTATGCTAAGAAAATTCAACATATATAAAAAGAAATAATAAAAGTAAAAAAAAACATTGGATACATAGTAAAATAAATAAAATGTGGATAAAAAAGGATGCTACATTCAGTCAATGGATAAATGACCCATTTAACAGGGAATGGAAATTTAAATACAATAAGCCTTTGTTAATTCTATTCATATTATATTTATATTTTAATATAATATGACCCAAAAAACAATAGATAAATGTAGAAATATAAATAGAAGAAAACAAAAATAATCACTAGGAAACTGTGGGAGATCATAAATCATTTATCTCGTCCCCCGCATTCCATAGATGACGCTATAATCAATGCTTTTAAACGAATTAAAAATGACTCAAACAATTAGCAAATGAATTCGCAATTGAATTCAAAGGAATGTAAAAGGGCTTATGCCTCAATGTGACAAACGCCTGCTTTCTGAGTCAGATTATATGTTCCCCGAAGTAACATCATAGCGTTGTATAAAAGCTACTTCAAATAAAATTGATGGTAGCGTAAGAACACTAGATTCTAAAAAAAATGCGTGGTTTTTATGCAATACGATGTGTTGACATTAAACTACTTAGCGACAAAACAGTTTCGGTTTGCCCACGGTTAATAAATAAGAGCCTAACGCTCGCTAAATATCCCGCAGAGTGAGCTCAAATAGGAGTTGTTAGACCAGTTTTTAAAAAAGGGAAGCATAACATTCAGAACTACAGGCCAATAACAATACTACCAGTAGTTGATAAAATTTGTGAAAATATATATGCCATCATATACACAATTTATATGGCAAGCATAATATAATTACTGACTCACAATTCGGATTTCAACTTGGTAAGTCTACTAACATTCAACTTCTATTCTACTATCAAAATTTACAGATGAAGTCAACAACCCAAACTCAATATTAAAAAACATGTAATTTTCCTATTTATTTTCTTCAGTAAAGCGTTCGACACCTTAAGACATACCACCCTAATAGAAAAGCTTGGTAATTCTGGAATTAGGGGTCCACTACCTACTTAATTGGTGTAAAGATTATCCCAAGTTCCTTCAAGGATAGCACCCATACCCGACCGTGGATTCCATCTGGTCCCGGAGCTTTGTTTTTGGCCCGTAGCTTGCAGATAGCCAGGTTCAGTTGATGCCAAAAATAAAAGCCCGAGGCTCGTTTCTTACCCGCGTCTTATTGAAACGGTAGAGGTGTTGAAGGCCTCAAGACTCTTGTTTTGAGAGTCAATGTCAAATTTGACAAGATTGACAGTCTGACCGAACTTCGTGAACACTCAATTTCAATTCACATTACGTAAAATTGTATGAAATAATTTTTAGATATAAGTGAATTTATCCTAACTAGATTATAGGAAAAATAGAAATAAAGAAGCTAAGTTTATTGTGGACACCTGTAAGTATGCATACATACAATTTATTCATCTATATCGAGTTTAGCATTTATCAAATGCATTGCAATGTTGATGTTTTACGAAGAATTGTAATTGTTTCAATTTCCAGACAATGCAGGCGATCAAAGCTCTTGGAGCTTCAGCTCCAAACACCATTCTCTCAGTAATCAAGAAAGGAGCGTTCGCACCAGCCGTAGAACAAATACGCCAAACCCATTTGCCCGCGCCTAACTTAGATGAAAAGCGCCCTTATTCTCCGTTTCAAGATGCCTCTAACATGGGCGAGCTAGCAGTAGCCAGGCTCGATGATCTGCTGAACTGGGGAAGAAAGAATTCAATATGGCCCATGACTTTTGGTTTAGCTTGTTGTGCTGTAGAGATGATGCACATTGCAGCCCCTCGTTATGACATGGACAGGTAGGTAACTAATCACAGTTTTTCAATCACATAAGTTTGCTTCAGGTTGCCTAATTGATAATTGCTTTGTATCAGTTCTTGTTATTTAGTGCCCACAAATTTGATTCAGATCGCTTCTGCAGCTGTTTAGTTAAAAAAAGGAACTGGAAGGGTGTTTAGTGTTTATATATAGATTTTACTTATAATGTTTATAAATGTATAATATTACATTAAACATTTTCAGGTATGGTGTAGTTTTCCGTGCTTCCCCAAGACAATCTGATGTTATGATTGTGGCTGGTACTTTGACAAACAAAATGGCACCAGCATTGAGGAAAGTGTATGATCAAATGCCAGATCCTCGATGGGTCATCTCAATGGGCAGCTGTGCTAATGGTGGGGGATACTACCACTACTCTTACTCAGTTGTGAGGTAACTACATAAACATACAAATGGACACATTCACATGACAAATGTTAGCCTTTATAACCTCTTAAATTCCAACACACATCCCATAAATACTGGTTTACAGCTAGTTCCTAAATGCTTTTACTTTCCCTCTGTCTTGTTGCTGATATTTGAAATTAAATAGAAATAAGATTTAATGTATACATAGATACACAATGCTGTTGGTAATAAATTTAAACACCAATATCCTAGTGGATAAGAGTAGCATGGGACCCATACTGCTTCAGAGTTATTTCAAAAATATTTGGAAACTTGTTATCTTTATTCCAATTATCCCCATTATAGCCTTGAGACATTTTAGCTGTTTTTTTTTATTTTTTTATTGTACGACGGGGATGCGCTTGGCCTTCATCTCACCTGGTAACAAGTTAAGATAAGGCGGAAGGTGGAGACACACTTCACCCAGCATCCTCAACAAACTGAGGAACTGGCTATCTTACCGCTAAATGCTGGAACACAACAATTTTTTTAATTGTTTAGGCTGTTTATAAGATGGTGGTAGCTAGCCGGGCGGACTTAAACAAAGTCCTACCACCAACCAAACCAAGCATAATATATTGTACTCGCCATGGGGATTGTACCTGGGACCTCTGGATCTGAAATCGATGGATTGAACCACTAGACCACAGAGGTGGTTAAAGAAGCTATTTGAAGCAATGCATCTTTAAATACATATATTTCTACCTCTAAGTGTTGACCGATAAACGTTTTAAAACTAGCATAATATAATTGAAGTATACTTTTTTTTCAGAGGTTGCGATCGCATTGTCCCTGTAGATATTTATGTGCCTGGGTGCCCACCAACAGCCGAAGCCTTGCTTTACGGAGTACTCCAACTCCAGAAGAAAGTGAAGAGAATGAAAACCACACAGATTTGGTACAGGAGATAAAATAAGCACCTAGATCAAGTGTTTCTTTTGTAAATGTTATTTATCCCTATTGAAGTCAAATAGTAAATACAATGTAGTACAAGCATCTTTACTATTTTTATTTATTTGAATTTTCTACTGTCTATTAAAAATCCTTCTTTTTTGAAGATTATATTATAGGATATTTATTTTACACAATCTAGCCCTAAACTAAGCATAGATCAAGGCAATTGAGAAAAATAAAGAAAAGTTATATGACAAGATAAGATATTTCATTATATTCATTTACTCGGCCGACGGTAGGTAGGTACTAAGCCTCATTGATGATGACAGGTTAATCAGGATTTTTAGATAACTCTTCACAAGACAGTTAGGCACCAGAAGGTACTATTGCATCATCAACCTATCGCAGTCTACTGGTGGAAGTAGGTCTCCCTAAGGTGCGCCACTGAGCCCGATCTTTGGCCTATCTCATCCACTCTGCCCGCCACTGGTCGGAGGTCGTCGCTCCATCTAGCCGAAGAACTTTCTATACTATTCTTGCCTAGACGTGGTCTCCACTCGTTGACCCTACCGGTTATCGGTCATTCGACAAATATGGCCAGCCCACTGTCGCTTCAGCCTGCTTACTCTTTGAGCTATGTCGACCACCTTAGTTCTCTGTCGGATAACCTCATTCCTGATTTTATCCTTTCCTTCAGAGAAAAGCCAAGCATACTTAGCTCTTTCCATAGCACGCTGAGTGATTTTCAATTTGTGGATTACCTAGCCCTATTGTCAGTGTCCACGTTACGTCATCACAGGTAGGACGGACGCACTGGTTGAAGACTTTCATACCCAGACCGATTCGACGAGAAGCATCAGCTAAGTTCAGAATTGTTTGCAGATCCTGCAGCGATTCCGCCATTATGACGATGTTTACGACATGATGTCGTCAGCAAACCGTAAGTGTGAGATGTAGTCCCCGTTTATGTTGATGACCTGTCCACTCCAACTCACCGTCCAAACATATCTTCCAGTACTGAACAATTTGGGGTATAACATCCCCGTCTAACTAGATAGGTTTAGATGGTTTTAGTTCTTCTCATCTGGACAGACATGGTGGCTTCATCGTATAAGCATCTCAGCACTTCGATATACCGCTAATCAACCTGGCATCGTTGCAAGGATTGTAGAACTGCCCAGGTCTCGAGAGTCAAAAGCCTTTTCATAATCCACAAACGCTAAGCACAGGGGCTGATTATACTCTGTCTTCTGTATAACCTGCCGCACTGTGAGAATGTGGTATAAGGTGCCATATCCTCCCCGAAACCCAGCATGCTCTAATGGTTGAAATTCCTCAAGTCTCCGTATGAGACGGTTTGTGTCGCTAATGGTGCGTAGTGGCGAAACTATAAATCTCGTATAAAGCTGAGAGAAAACAGCTATATTTAGAAAGCTGTTTTATGTATTTTTTACCTACCTATTTATTAAAAAATGGTTAAGATTTAGGCTGCTGTAAGATGCCTTTAGAGCCGATAAGCGGAGCGAGTACGGTTCTTACCGATCGCTAATTTGACATTGAGAATCGTTAAATTCGATAAGATCGGTTATAACGCAGACTTGCGATGGTCGTTATAACCGATTTTATCGAATTTAAGCGATTCTAAATGTCAAATTATGCGATCGGTAAGATCTGTACTCGCTCCGTAGGAGCAGAACTTACTTAGTAACCTAGTGAATCGATTCACGATTTAATCGTGAAGATCGTAGGTACCCATCGTCATTTTATACAAATAAAGAAAAACAGTAGGTCTGGGTCTGTACCAAATTATTATTATTCACATTATCTATTACCTACCTATGCCTACGGTACCTACGTAGGTATCCAATGAATCTTTCCAAATTAAGTACCTACCTATTGTTTTTTAAGTCTTCAGAAATAATATCTTTGACAACCGCACTGGATCTAGCCTAATATCTGTTAATGTAGGTACTAGGGAAAACAGACTTTCTGAAGGGTGTTGCAACAATTTGTCAGATAAGTAGGTACTTCAATACCGAACAGCTTAAATCTGGCTATATAGCCCTGGTGGGCCACCAGGGAAGGGAGAAGGACGCCGCGGGCGTTTCCTCGTAGCCAAACTAGGAAACTTTATTACTCCTAGCCAAACCGTAGTCATAGCTTAATTATCATCCGGCCAACTATAACATAAATAAATTATTATAAAGCATTCTACAGTGTGTTATTTGTAGTTGGCCGGATGATAATTAAACTATGACTGTCTAGCATATTTGCTTGTTATATATGTGTTGCTATTTGCTTGTCTATCAGGTAAACAATGCTTCCTTCAGGTACTGTTTTAAAACGTCATCCATTCTTTTGCAATATTTTGATTAGAATGAAAACTCGAAATTAATCAAGGTGTAGGTAGGTAATCTTACTTTGATTGTTTTATTTTATGATGGGGACCCGGGACGCTACCGCCGACGGCGAAGCCGATCTCCATTGATGGCTTAAAATTAGCTTCATGAGAACTAGAAACGATTTTTACCTTCCGGGTGTCATATCCAAAATGGCGTTTCCCATCTCAAAAGTGTACACATGTTATGAAACCTATCCGTTCAGTACATTTGACGGTAAAAATCGTTTCTGGTTCTCATGAAGCTAATTTTAAGCCATCAATGGAGATCGGCTTCGCCGTCGGCGGTAGCGTCCCCGCTTGGCCTTCATCTCATCTGGTTTCAGGTTAATAAGGCCGAAGTTGGAAGCGCTCTTCACCCGGAATCCTCAACTGTCTATTTTCTTACCTCTAAATGCCGGGACACAACAATTTTTAGGATTGTTATAGCTACAGGATTAGGTAAGATGGTGGTAGCTACTAGCCAGGCGGACTTAAACAAAATTCTAACATGAAAAATAGCTTATGTTTACTCCTAAGAGATCTGTAATTGTGAATAGTATGAACTGGTTTTTCTGACTATAACTTACGGTCGCACATGCTATTGTTTCCGAAAAACGAGAATCTTCAAAAAGTTCACAGCAGGAAATTATGGTAGAGCCCATTGTGAAACGAGCCCTTTCACAGTGATAGGGGAAGTACCACCACCATACCTATTTCAGCCGCCAAGTAGCATTGCGGTCTCCGGTGAAATTACAGGCACGTGAGGATTGACACCTTTATGCCTCAAATTGACGGGCGCTGTGAAGGCTTACCTACGCAGTAAAGCATTGTTATAGGCAAGAGATGCACTTAACATCAGGTGGGCGACTTGCTTGGTGGTTGGTGCTCCTAGTTGTTTACTATATATATGATATGGTGGAAAAACCTATAACCGCACTGATTTTATTTTATGTCGCACATTTTCATGATACTTACTAGCTACGTGCGTGCGCTTGGTCTATTTAAGTTGACGATTACAGTGCGCAAGCGACGTGTATTAGTTGTCGCTACATTTGGATCTGTCGACAGCGAAGTGATAGTCGTCTATAAGAGTATGAATTATATTCCCTTATGAATAATGGGAAAAATTTAACAAATAAAACTGGAAATGGGCGAAACCGCAATGAAACATAAAATAGAGGATGTAAATGGAAGGGTTACGAAAAATCATATTGGTATAAAAATCAAAAGTTTTAATGGTATTTTCTGAATCGCACCAAAGCTTTCATTTACTTTTTAGTATACAGAATGATTTTGTATAAACTATAATACATTTCTGAGTCACTTTTTGAGTTAATAACACAAACTGTCTATGTGCCTGATTAAGACAGATTCTAAATCCAATTTTGTCTGACTCAGTGCCCTTCATTTTGATAAAATGGCACACTCTACTTATGGTTCAATGTTAAAACAACATTATTATAATATAATATTAAATACATAACTTCCATGGTCAATCAATAAAACATTCAGCTTAGAAACATGTCATGATGTACATTTAAATACTTTCATTCAATTACTGCAATAACAGGATGCTTTAAAGTAGATGATCTGAGAACGAGATATAAGAAGTCAGACAAAATGTATTTTACAATACGATAATATCACATATTTTAAATAAATGCATTAAAACAACAAAATATCAACTGATTTCATGTGTTCTATATTTGTCGATCACAACAGGAGTAAAAATTAAATAAACTCCACTGGTACAATTGAAAAACCATTGAGATTTTTAACGGAAGTGTAAAATAAACTCCCGGTACAATAATAATTTATGGGATTTTATTTACTTTGCATGACGTTAAATAAACCGATTCTATACTTTAACCCTAAATTACTCTCTAATATTTACACTTTATTTATAAGTATATATAAATATTTTATAACTATTTATCTAGTAATAATTATTCTTACTATATTTCACAATCACTTCCTTCACTGTTCAATGTATAATTAAACTAATGGTCAATAACATTTGATAGATATTTTTATGTAAATAAACAAGCAGTAAGTGTCGGCTATCGGCTATCGGCCGGCGCCGGCGCCAGTCCCGTCCTCCTCCAATATTGCACAAGTCGAGCGAGCGGCCCGACCGCGACACCCGACCGCGCCCGTTCCACAAGCGACAATACAATAAATAATTCTCTAACGGATAAGGGATACGAGCGGTGATCTCGAGAGGAGCGGCGAGCGGCGTATGTACAGCACGTGCGCCTCGCTACGGCGAGGGCGGGCCCGGGTCGCGCTATCATCGCGGCTCCTCTTTCTTGAGCAGGTCGAGAGGAGCGAGCGGCGCCAGCTGCGGCGCCAGCGGCGGCAGCGCCATCGAGTGTGCGCCCATCGGAGGCAACGGCAGCGGCCCGCCTGCACCGCGCACTAGTCCGCCCGACTTCATGTGGTGAAGAGTGTACGCGCTCATCATCTTGGCGCGGTCCTCCTCGGCGCGAATGGCGGCCTCCACGAGCGGCGCGAACCGCATGTGCTGCAGCGGGTCGAACGCGCGGTAGGGGTCCCACGCGGTGGGCGGTGGGGGGTACGCGCCGTGCGGCGGCGGCAGCGGCACCGCGCTCGCGTGTCGCACCTGCTCCTTGCGCTCCTCCTTGGGGTCGACGACGCCGTTACGTAGCGGCGAGCGCGTGCGCGCGCGTTCTATGTCGCGGTCGCGGTCGCGTTGCTCGCGCGCCTTGCGCCGCTCGCGATCATCTCTCTCGCGGCGTTCGCGCTCCTCTCGGTCCCGCCGCGCTCGCTCGCGTTCCTCGTGGTCGCGCCGCGCGGCGTCCGCGGCCGCGGCGGCGGCGGCGTGCGGCGGTGGCGGTGCGGAGACGCGCGGCGCGTTCCGCCACATGTCGTGCAGCGGCGGCGGCGGGGGCATCGGAGCGTGATGCACGCCGTGCAGTGCGGAGGAGAGCGCCAGCTCGCGGCCGTACGAGGACAGCTGGAAGGAGGGAGGGTGCGGCGCCGGGGGGTACGGCGCAGACGGATACCTCGCGAAGGGCGAGACGCCGGCGACGCGCAGGCGGTCGGGGTGCGGGCCGAAGGGGCCGGGCTCGTAGCGCGCGAACTGCGGATGGTGCGGCAGGTAGTGCGGCGGCAACTCGTACGGCGAGCGGTAGGCGGCGGGCGGCGGCGGCGGCGGCTGCGGCGGCGGCGCGGCGCTGAACGCGCGCAGCTTCTCCTTGTCGGCGGCGCCGGGCGCGAAGGCCCCGCTCGGCACGCCGCCTGCGCCGCCCGCCTTGTCCTTGTGCTGGTGGTTGTAGATCTCCCACGCGATCCGAACGTGCATTGCGTTCCATTTTCCGGTTTTCTGCAAAACAAACATTTCGTGTTACGTTTGTGATTTGCCAATGAAACAATAAAAGTTTAATATAATATAAGAAAACTTATTGAAACAATGATACTGAAAATGTTATGTAATAGAAGAGCATGCATGATAGTTATGAAGGTTATGAAGGTTTGAAGACCTACCGAGACCGCGGGACGTGGCGGCGGTTTAGGAGCGGAGTCGCTTGCGGCTGTCACTACGGGCTGTTAACATGAGGCGATGCAAGGGTTAATGATTGCAGCATAATACATCGAGTAAGCACTAATCAAAGCTATACAAGTAATGAGACACTGCAAAAAAAAATCTTGGGAGAATAATAGACTATCATTCTAGACATCAAATAAATTAAATGAATGCTGAATACTTATGGAATGAAAATTGACATAGTTAAAGATTTAAGATTGTACTGAAACATCAATCCTATTTGGGTTCTAAAGAAGACAGGTAAAAATAGAACAGAAAGATTAATAAAATGAGACAAGGTAATCAAGTAAGTAGTACCTTAGTAGGAGCGTATGATAGTGGCGAAGGTGGCACGTAAGGTGACGGTGGATGGAGCAAACTTGGCGAGTAGGGATAGCCGAGACCCATGCTCGATCGATAGAGGGATGGCATCTTGCTGACATCTTTGAACTGAAAAACAAACAACATTCATTAACAACCTAAATATTCATTAACTACCTAGTTGTATCATGTATTGCAGATTTTCCAAAGTCAATATTTTTTGGTACTCGTTGTCATCATCGGTCCTGTACACATCAACCGCTTCTTTTTTTTCTTCTTTTTATTGTACGAAGGGTAAACACTTGGCCTTCATCTCACCCGGTTACAAGTTGAGATAAGACCAAAAGTGGAGGCGCACTTCACCCGAAATCCTCAATAAACTGAGGAGCTAGCTATCTTACCTCTAAATGCCGGAACACAACAATTTTAGAATTGTTATTATAGCGACAGAATTAGGTAAGATGGTGGTAGCTAGCCAGGTGGACTTAAACAAAGTCCTAACACCAATCAAACCAAGCACAATATATTGTACTCCCCATGGGGATCGAATTCGGTGGGTTGAACCACTTGACCACAGAGGCTTCTGAAAGTGTGAGTATGAAACAAGCATGAGCTTTCATTTGGCTTCAACTTCAGTGGTGACAACAGCCAAGTAGTTGTGTTACTCTGAAAGACTAAAAGTCGGCCTTTCAGCGGCTTTGAATGCAGGTTTCTTTTTCGTGGGGAAGGTTGCACATCGCTATGTTGCTTGTTAGTATCCTATTTGGCTAAAAATTAAACACATTAGAAACTCAGAGTTGGCTGCTATTCCTGTTCCTTCTCTGTGGTCTAATCGGTTACTAACCCGTATCAGACCCAGAGGTCCCAGGTTCGATCCCCAAGGAGAGTACAATACTGTGGATGGTTTGTTTGGAGGTAGGACTTTGTTTAAGTCTGTCTGTCTAGCTACCACCATTGTTCCTAAATCTGTTGCTGTTGCCATAGCAACAAGGTTAAATTGTTGTGTTTAGAGAAAAGACAGCCTATTCGTCAGGGTGTTAAGGATTCCGGGTGAAGTAAGTTTCCACCTTCGGCCTTATCACCATCAACCAGGTGAGATGAAGGCTCATCAGGGGAATACAAAATTATGCTTGGTTTGGTTGGTGGTAGTACAATTTTCAAGTCCGCCTGGCTAGCTGCTGACTAGTCGGTTCCTCACACTGTTGAGGATTCCGGGTAACTTGAAACCAGATGTGATGAGGGCCAAGCGTTACACCATACAATTATCAAAGAGGCTCACAAGGAAGTGGCTACATGTTTAACAATAAGTGCATGGACATAAATCTGCTAGATTTGCTTGTTTGTCTCTATTTGTGGAGAACTTTATATGGTTCTTCGTTATTCATTTGCCAATGGTCTTCCTAAAATTATATTTTTTTGTGGTAGTGGTACTCACCAGAGGCGGATGCGACATGAGCAGATGGTGCGGATGGTGGGGATGGTGCGGCGCGGGCGGCGGCGCGTGTGGCGCAGCCGGCGGGTGTTGATGCACGTGGGTGTGCTGGTGTTGATGATGATGCATCTCTGTACGCACCGAGCCGCCGCCGCCGCCGCCGCTGCCACCCCCCGCGCTCGCCGCGCCCGCCGCCGCTAGGAACCGGTTGTCCAGCTCGCGACGCAATAGATCTGCGCCCGGACCTGGAACAATACACAATACAAGCACTGTATCGTGTACTTTCTTGCGCCAAATGTTCAGTAGCATGGGCAATTTGCTTTTTACCGTTATTGTGTATTTGCAATTTCGACCGCTATTGTCTATAATTTGTTTATGAAATATCAAGTTTTATTTTCAAGGTGTGCAATAAAGTATTTTCATTCATTATTACATTCGAAGGCGATCTCAAACATTTGAGATTAAAATCCAATTACCAAATGATGTGAAACTCTGTCTAAAAACGCTTACGGTACGCTTTTAAGGTTATTATTAATGTTTAACAGTGGATTTGGTTGTATTGTACTGTCTTTCCAGTACAATACAATCTTAGTCTGTACAATAATATAGTGAGCAATGTAAATACATCAAACTGCTGACCGTACAAGAAAATAATAGTACCTTCAACATTTTGCACAGGTCCCTGAAAATGGCCCGACAAGGGTGGTATTGTAAGGTTAACATACTGGTATTGAAGAGAGACTCTGCCGAGAAGGGGTGTGGGTTCGGCGGAGGCGCGAGCGGCGCTCCGAAGAGCGGCGGAGCGGGGGCGAAGCCGCGCGGCCCTTCCGCTGGAGAGGGCCTGCTGGAAACAACACCATCAACAATCAACAACAAGTTTCACTTTTTGTTGGCATTTTCATTAAAATATATTTAACTATATGCTTGCTCATAATGCTTGGCCTTCATCTCATCTGATTTTCAAGTTATGATAAAGCCGAAGGTGGAAGCGCACTTCACCCGGAATCCTCAACAAACTGAGGAACTGGCTAACCTGCCTGACACCAGGCTAGGCCAAGCACTTCATACAATTAGAAATGTTTTATGCACTACATGTCAAATATGGTTTAAAATCATCCTCTTCCTGCGCGTTATCCCACACTAGTTGGGGAACTAGTGAGATAACTATGCATTCATTGTTCATTGCTGACAATGGTTGCGGTGGACCAACAATCTTGGACCAATATCAGACCCAGGTTCCAGGTTTGATCCCCGCAGGTACATTTGTACTTGATTTGGATGGTTGTAGGACTTGTTTTATGTCTGGCTAGCTATCACCATCTTCCCAAAGTCTGTTGCCATAACAACAATTCAAAATTAAAGCCTCTAGATGTCTGAGAAAGTTCCTCAATATCAAATCGGCCCCTGATCAATCAAATACATGTAAAATGCACAAGTATGGCGTGATTTGGCAGAGACCTACACTCAGCATCGGGTGGCTATAGCTTGAAGAAGAGATAGGTTGGTGTGTACTCACGTTACCCCCCAGTGGGCGGGCGGTTTGGCACTGGAGCTGATGCTGGGCACCGTGGGCACGGGCGCCAGCGAGTGTGGCAGATGCGCGGCGACGGCGGCGGCGGCGGCCGGCGTCGGGGTAGGGGCGGCCAGCGGCGTCGTCAGCGGGGCCGCCAGCGGCGTTGGGATCGGCGGCGCCAGACCACTGCCTAGCTGAGCCTGGAACATGCCATGAGGTAATATATGAAATAGTGGCATCACTACACTCAACCAAACTTGTACTATAGAATGGAGTTTTTGCTATTTTTAATTTTCCTATATTATTGCGGTGTTATAAATAATTTTCATTCATTATTTTATTCACTGGTGGCGACAGGTGGGTCATTGACCACATCAACAAACATTGTTGTCATTCAATCAACAAACAGAGTTTCAGAAGAGAATCTACAACGAGAGTTGTTCATTAGATAATAATGATAATGACCTTAGCTCATTTATAGAGATAGCTCTTGTTCTAGATGTCTCCATTAGTCACTAAGTCAAAAGTCAATATTTTTTTTGGATCATTTTGAATGGTTAAATCTACCAGTTTCTATATTTGTTAAACTGTCATGTTAATGTCTAGATTGAATAATCTGAATTTAATTGAACACATTCGTGGTCTAAGGATAAGGATCATGGCTCTCAATCCGGAGATCTTGGGTTCAAATCCCGACGGGGTCACATCGTTATGATGTTTATTCTCAGTTTAGTTATTTAAGTAATATGATTCCTTTGCACGGTACGTTAAGCCTTCAGTCCCGGGTACTACTCTGTCACTTCTGTCAGGAATACTCGCCCGTACATCTTCCGTGTGTAGATGTACGGTAGGGCTGCCATAAATTATGAGAGGCCGACCAGGACATTTAAAACAGAATAAGGATGAACCATGGATTATTTAAAAACTCTGTTAATATTTTGTAACTTTAATCAAAAACCCGGCGAAGTCAACTCTTCTTATCTACTACGTTCTCGGTGACACTTTTATTTTTTTCCGTAGATTTAACCTTTTTCGGTAATGCCCCTTTAACGTTATTATAAAATTCTGTACACGTCATTTAATAATCACAAACGCATTGAATAATGCTTCCGACAGTGCTTACACTGAGTGAATTACGTTCTTTCGTCCACTGTGATGAAATTAACGAAAACACTCGTTCCACATGAGCATTGTGGCCTGGGATTGTAAAAGCATATTGCAATTACTAGCAACTCAACGCAACTTTAGTCTAGTTTCGAACTAAGATATAGTAATAATAAAGGTGAAATTGCTGTGCGCTCAACCACGGCGCTTATGACCACCAGATGACAGAAATATGCGCGTATTTATACGTTTTGTTTTTTTACGGTAAAACAAATATGAATTTTGAAAATCTAAAACACAGACAGCTACTACTAAATCTTTTTAATTTAAGTATCAAGTAGTTTCTTCTACTTGTTGCCATTGGGGAACATCTTATAAAATCATCCAAGCTATTGATAAAATTTTTCGTCGGGTCAGTCCACTGTTCAAGAGAACGGGTAGGAGTGCTAAAAAAAATCGCCTGTTTCCTTGTCAAATGTTTTGACTTGTACTAATTTTGCCTTCATTCTTTAGTTTGGTATAAAGTTCGTCGTCTTGTTTGCGGTCGTTGTCTTGTTTGATTGCCTAAATATTTATTTAGTAATAAATATGTCACTCAACTGTTTTTTTGTATTTCTAAAACATTTTTCACCTCCACATTCACATCCACATTCCTACTTAACTGATCAATCTTTTTCAAATGTATGAATCTAATTTTTGTAGTTTAATTTTCAATCCTTCTTTTTCCATACAGTACTGTATCAGCAGTGGAAATAACTTTTCAGCTTTATGATTGCTAGAATCGGTTGAAATTCCGTAAAAAGGAACTGTTTCTTTTTAATTTGCGCGATAAAGTGTGGAGCTAAATTTTGTTTAATGATAGCAGTGGCCATTGTTATCTCGCGTTGGTCGCGGCCCCTACGAATTGCTTACGAATTGTGTGCATGCCGCGACAAATGACTTGCTGGCCGGGACACAACGCTTCAAACCGGGACATGTCCCGGTGTACCGGGACGTATGGCAGCCCTAATGTACGGGCGAGTATTGACCATAACCGAATTTAAACGATGAAGTGGACCGCTGGCCGTGTGAACGTAATCTAAGTCAGTCCAAAGAATTTGTGGTCATTTATACCGGAATAGGAGCGGCGATCGAAGCGGGCAACGGAGCGGCGAGCGGGGCGATGAGCGGGGCGGCGAGCGGCGCGAATGGAGCGGAAGAAGACTGGGCGCTTGATGACGGCGTGCTGCGCGATAGACTGCTGATATTGCTGTCGACAACCAAAACAAAATGTTACAATTAGTGTCTACTGCTGGATCCTCCTCGAAAGCTACAGGGTTGCCATAATCACCACGTCAACATCAACAATTAGTGTCTAATGCTGGACAGAGCCTCCTCCAAAGCTGTATGGTTTTACCACAATCACCACGCTTGGCAGGCGGATCGATGATCGCAGTAAATGTGTAGACAATACACAGAGGATGCTGCCCTTTTTTTGGTGAGAACCCTTAGTCGGCGTTTGCGACATCGTAGTCGTTACGACAAAGTTGAGAAGTTACAAGTCAGGTATAGCTTGTTCAGTAATTTTAACTCTCAATGGAATTGATAAAATATATAAAAAAGATATGGTAAATAAAACTATACAGGAGCTAAGAAAGGGACTAATATTAAGTTATGGATGGATATTGTCACGGCCAGGATGATAGAAGTGTGCAAATTCATGTGGACTGTGGATTTTAATATATGGGTAGAAGATCATCGAAAAAGAGATAGGATTAATTGTGTGAAGGATGAAATGGGCAGGCAAGGAGTTCAATCTGAGATTGAGAATGTGGAATGGTAGTAATGTTGTACCGACCCCAACCAGTCCAGGATTCATAATATATGGAAATACGAATGAATTTACTAAAGTAGTAAGAGGGATTTATTGTTTTATACAATTCTGGGTAATATAGGTACATATGATAAGTAAATATCTAAAATGTTCGTAGCCAACTGTGCCCAAATCAGAGGTCCTAGCTTCCCTTTGTAGGCGTGCACTAAAAATGTTTTTATTTTGCTGTAACGTATTCCCAGGCGTTTCACAAGTACGATATATACACTATTCGACATTACACAAAAAAAACCTCTTTATGTCCGCTCGTGATAATTGATCCTTGCAGCCTTGCGTTCAAGATCATTATGTAGGTATATAGAAAGTGTAGGTAAAAGTTATATAAACAAAGGCATAAGACCGCTTTACTTTTGTTGGTTCAATGACCTGTAGATCGGGAGGCGGAATTTGTATTATTGGGATGCAGCCAAATCCCGTATTACATTGCTTTGATACCCATATGTCTTTATCGGCAATTACAAGAAATGTGTTATCTTTGTGGTAGTTTAGTTTTTACTTCTAATTGTGCCTTGTTTTCAAGTAAATAAGTCAATCAAAATGTTGTAGAAAGTATTGGTAAGATTTCGGCAAGCAGTATGATAGTGTATCTAACCTGAAACTCTCTCGTTCCCTAGTAGGGCTAGGTCCGGGTGAGTATGAGGTGAGAGCAGAGCCAGCCGCCCCAGTGGACCCTGGGGTGTGTGGACGTATGCCTTTGGGTGTCTTCGGTGCCACCAGCGGAGATGCGGACAAACTTGTCCTCTGGAACATACAGTTTATGGTAAGTTAAGTATATTCGATCCTAGATCAAATTTTGATATGACACAGCAGACAGCAAGAACTCGGTTTTCGACCAGGCTATGCATACCTATTCACATTACTAATACATATAAGCTACGATAGTTTAAAACTTACCGTATCAGCAGAGTTCCTTGGCGAAGCCGCAGCTGGAGGCAGGTACGGACTATGTTGGAGAGTGGTCGCGTAGGGCGCGTACAGGGGGGGATACGTAGCCCCCGAGTACACAGCGGGCGGGGGATATCCACTGGAGAGGCTCGAGGTGACGACGGCCGGTTCAGACTTGATCGGCACTTCCGCGGGTAGCCGAGAGTCGGCGAGGGGATGACTCGAGTTGGTCGGCGCGAGCGCGCTGGGCGGGCTACTGCTGGAGGTGGTGAGGTCCACGTGCGCCGTCGTGTGGTGCAGCGCGGCGGGCGGCGCCAGCGGACCGAGACCCGGGTGCTTCATGGACGACGAGTAGCTCGACATGGTGCTGGTGGTACTAGCGGCGGAAGGAACGGGCAGAGGGCCAAGCGGACCGACCACTGGCATCGCAGGATGCCCGCCGTGCTGCGCGGCCATGGCGTGGCTGCTCATCGAGTGACTCGCGTGCAGAGCGGCAGGGTGGGACGCGATGGTCGCGTGCGGGGCCCCGAACGGCGCGAGGTGCGACGGCCGGCTCGCGTACACCGACTGAACGGAATGTTTCTGTAAACTCGCCTGACTCTGGAAGGGCGGCATCGCGTGCCCGTGAATACTGGAACTCGCGCTGGAGTTTACGTGACTAGAGCTGATAGCCGGCATAGGATACGGGCGGGAGTTTGGCGCGGCGGGGGAGACCGACCGCCCGGTGAGAGTTTGACTCGGAAGACATGTTGGAATAGCGGGGAAGGTCGAGTGCGGCGCGGTGACCGGAGACACGCCGGTGGCCCGACTGGAGAACGAGGTAGGAACGGAAGAGGACTGGGTGGTGGTGGGAGTCGCGACGCAGCGCATCTCCACGTCGGTGATGGCGGCGGGAGGTGGATGAGGCGGATGCGGTGGATGAGGTGTATGAGGTGGATGTGGTGGATGTGGAGGATGTGGCGGGTGTAACGCACGCGGCGGTGGCGGAGGCGGCGGCCGCGGCGCATGGCCGGCGTGCAGGTCGAGCGGCGGCCGCGGTGGCTGCTCCGGCGGCTTGTCCGTCCGCGTCTCGTGGTTCGTATGCCGGTAGTCGGGCAACGCGGAGGCCGCGTGCGATTGCGACTGGTAGGCGGCGTGCGAGGGAGGGAAGAGCGGCGAAGGCGCAGGTGGCGCTGGAGGCGCCGGTGTCGGACTGTCGGCGGCGGCACGCGCGCCCGCCTGCAGCTTACTGGAGTTGGTCGGCGTGTCGGGCCCGGAGGCGGCGCCGACCGGTTTGGCGGGCAGCTGCGTCGCGGCGGCGGCACCGGCGTGCGCGTCGATCGCGGGGATATGTGCGCCGTTGGGACGATGCGGCGGTGGCAACGCGGGCGGCGGCAGCGCGGCGGGCGCGGGCGAGGGCGCGGGCTGCGGCAGCGGCGCGGGCGCGGGGCTGGCGCTGCCGCCGACGGGAGCCCGCGACAGAGGGAGCGCGCCGCCGCTGCCGCCCCGCGCCACCAGCTCATTCTTGCCACCGCCACCGACACCTGCCGCGCTCGTCACCCGGAACAGAGATCCTGCCTCGGATGCCTGCAAACGTACATGACGTGAGAAACTATAGCAGATTACAAAAAATGGGTAGTACATCAAATCTGAGGTGGTCTTTCTGAACATACTCTCATTATATGCTTCGAGTACACTATAGATCCTTTAAAAAATATGGTCTGCAAAGCATTAATTTACTTACATCTTCCATGGACACATCATGGTATCTGGGTGAAGCGTTTCTGCTGTTATCGGGACTTGCCTGTAACAAAGAAATAAATCCTATTATTATTTAAGTAATTTACGAAAACAGATTCAGGGTTATTCAGTGTAGATTTTTAAAAGGCGGCAGCAACAGCCAGGGGTCAGGTAGGCCTTAACCGCAGTAGCAATGGAAAAAAGTTAAAATCAAACTGCCCTTAACTTTCGGAGACATATTTTAGACCTGCATTCACAAATAAAAATAAACATAAAAATGATGCCAATCATACATATTGGCATATTTTTTTAAAGAAGGATTAAATGTCTTGGAGACTCCTAAGCGTCGAGAACTAACAAACCGATGAAAATGATTTTTATTGATAATTTCTTGTTAGGAAGAAACTTCACAAATAAAGTTGTATTATAGCAAAACTTATTTTCCTCTACAATTTGCACGCGAATGATCCACAGCGATATCTACAACTTTTTTGCTTTTAAATGGTAGTTTCAACTCATGAAATCGTCGCAATCTCTAAAGGAGCTAAAAAAAAGAAATCGATTGTATGTGTGGACATGCAAGGGCTAAGTGATGTCAGCGAGACGGGTCGTTTACGAGTGCATTAGTATTCTACCTCTGTATGTCTATTGTTCAAAGTTAACACAATCACCGCCCGCGGTCTCTATATGTCTTTGACAGACCATAAAACCCGGATGTTAGACTGACGAAAAATAAATACTTACGCATAAGAATAAGAAATATTCTGAAAAATATTGTTTAAATCCTATTAGGACGAGGTGGTAAATGTGAAGGCATAAAACTTCACAATTCCTATTACTAAAGATTTTCTTTTTCAAGAGATTTTACATGGATAAAAATTTGTATCATATGTTTAGTTAGATATGAACATAAATGTAGCTAACGTCTTTAAAATTTATTAAAGTTACATTAAGGAAAACAATAAATAACGAACAGCAAGAGAAAACGTTTTATTATCATGGATTGTGTTCTCCGTGAGAACTCGGATAAATATTCAAATTATTATTATAATTTAAAATCTGCGTTATTCTAGACAAATGATAATCACGAAGACTCACGCAGACTCGCGTAGAATCACACGGTTTATATTCCTTAGCGACCAGCTTATGATGTACCTGTTCCTTGTAAACAACCTCCTTGGTCTAATGGTAAAGAGTTATCTCGATTCTATAAGATCCTGGTTACTAGAGACACGGACTTATGTTAATTTGTATTATGCCCTCTACAGTACAGGCTCAGCCTTGTGTTTAGGTAGACAATAGGTAAAAAAAAACTGTAATTATGTCTCTTTGTGAGTGTGATATAAGACAATGCAGAATCAACGAAACGTTCGTTAATTCGTTATGTATGAAGAATCCGTGTGTTGCATGTCAAACCAAGCTGTCATTTAGATCTCCACAACCAGGTTTTCAATATTAAAATGCAAATGCAAATATAAATACACAAACGCAAGGAATTTCATATATAAGTGATGGTTAATGGAGTTACTAGCCGATGCTAATAGAATACAAATTTTATATTTAATTTGCTTTGCTAAAAGTCAAACAAAATCTCGGCGATATAACGTTGAAGCAGCAAAACATTTTCATTTATTTTATGAGCGGGTCGGGCGTTCGTTCGCTGGAAGTTTAAAGGGAATGGAAAGTAATTACCGGGGGATATTTACGAGCGGGCGCGAGAACGACTCAATAAAACTAGTTGGGTAACCACGCCGTTTACGATCCACGCAATTTAAGTAGCATTGTCTCTTAAATCCCATTTTATTAGTAGACGCTGTGCGGCGAGTAATATAATATAATAATCAATGCTTATTGCAAGCGCATCTCCATATGAAGAGATGATTATACTGCGTAAACTTAAAAGCGCTAAATGCAATGATGGAGTTAACGCTATCTTAATTAATTTTACGAGTATAGCAGTAAAACCACCTGTGGTCTCGAAGAGGAAACATACACACATGCACACAGTTGGTGCGGTGTTATTCCCACAAAATTACGTTTATAAGCCGCTTCAAAGATACGCATCAGATAAATCACAACAGAGAGGTGTGAAATTCAGATTCATGCTAAAGAGTGCCGGAAGAAAATAGTCAATCGATCGCATTGAGTGTAGGGGGAGAACAAATCGTTTCGGGAGCGTTCCGGCAATTGAATGTTTAGCCTTATCCGGTGGGGGGTGGTTCGTCGGTCCGCAACAATGGAGTGATAAATCAAGTATGGGCCGCGCGTGCCAGTCGCGTCTCCTCAGCTGCTTCGCGTCCGGTGACATCGTGCGGTAAGGTTATTCAAAGGTGCCGCGACGCAACTAATACACACTCCGATAATTTATTCCGTGCGTTTCAGCTCTCGGCGCAATTCTCGCGAGGCGAGGCGCACCGTGCGCGACAAAAACTCGTTACTGGCACATCGCAATTTTAATGAAGTCAATTAACGGACCACAGGTGCATGGCCTCGTGTTAATTTGTCGATCGTTTGCAAACGGCCATGCTTCGTTTTAAATAAAATTAAACATAAAATAACAACGCTTCTACGTATCATCAAAGTCACCGTACAATAAAACACAGTGACAAGACAGAATTCACTATCACTTAATCACCACACCCACAATCTTGTTTATTCAAATCTACACGTCAAGACAGTCTTGGTGAAGATAGGTGTACGGTTTGATTTCGGAAATGTACTTTAATAGATTATACTGCGGTTTAAACTTCCAATTTTGCAGAGCGACGATAATGTAAAAGATTAAAGGTCCCTGCCATATTGTCGTCATTGATAATTATGTGCGTATTTAAGGGATGTCCGTCATCGCCAATGGAAGTTGGCTAGCCATCAAGAATATGTTACATAAAAGAGATAATAATTCAGTGAGATATTAGCGCGTTGAATGATTCCGTGTCGGCAAGTAATAATAGCCGCTTGAGCCCACCTCCGAGTAGAAACACGCGACTCTCAAATTAACTAGTTATAAATACAAATAAACGACCGCATTAGTCAACGTTGTCAAAATATTACAAGAATATTTACACGATCAATATTTTAAAACGATTCTTCTTGGCAGCTTGTCTATTGTAAGAGTAAGTAAATTATTTAATTTTAAATAGTCATGGTTTTGTAGTTGTTAACATAATTTTATGAGAGAAACAACCATAAAACATGATGTGAAAATAATAAATCTGGTGTCTCTAATCACAATCGTGATTCCCTGTTCCATAAAATGAATTTCCCCGCGTTTCCCCGGCGCGTCTGAAAATATAGGGAGGCGAAGGAAAAATGCCCTGATAGCTTTTCACCCCTCATTCGAATTTCTAATACTTTCCCAAACTTATAATAAGATGGAACTCAAAATTCAAGAAGAAAAGTAATCAGTATAAGTTGTGTTCCTAAGAGGACGCATCATTAATTTATTAAAATAAGTATTTTGAATGTAATAGAGACAGACATCTAATAATGATGTTTATTAAATTAACGAACATATTATGCAGTATGGCGGTCTTGGTGTATCAAGTTTTTATATCAAAAGTTACGACTGAATGTCTTAGATTAGATTAGAGTCTGATGAATTATGCATACCCATTATAATAAACATCAGTAATTTAATTTAGAATTTGAAATTGGCATTGAGTCGGCAAGCCAATTTGGCAACCAGCCTTTTAGAATGATGATCAATTAGGTTTGCATATAAAACATAATACATATTTTATTTTCAACACATTTGTCATTAGATATTATTAGATAGATAACAATAAAATGATAACACCGAGTTATACAGTAGGTTCGATAACCTATTAACACAATTTTTTTTTATTGTACAACGGGGGAGCACTTGGCTTTCATGTTATAAAGGTTTCACTCTTCATGTTATCCGGGTTTCAAGTTATGATAAGGCCGTCGAAGGTGGACGCGCACTTCACCCGGAATCCTCAACTGTCTGAGGAACTGGCTGTCTTACCTCTAAATGACGGAACACAACAACTTGGAATTGTTGTTCTGGCGACAAACTTAGGTAAGATGGTGGTAGCTAGCTAGGCGGACTTTACCAACAAACAAACCAAGCACACTATAGTTATATCCTGGGGATCGAACCCGGGACCTCAGGATCTGACTCCGGTATTATATTATCGGCGCTATTGTTTGTATTTTTACGCAACTAGCTTTAGACCGTGACTCTGCTTGACTTCTCAATGACACCGAAACATTTAAAAGAAAAGCCATGTGAGATGAAGGCCAAGCGCTTCCCCGTCGTACAATAAATAAATAAAAAAAAGGCAATTTGATTGAAACCAGAATGAAACAGATTTAGGTTATAGGCCAGCGGGCTATTAAAAATAGAAAATTCCTTGAATAAAATAATCAAAAATAATGTCATGCTAGTAACGTCACTTACCTATATCCGAACCCCAATAAAAATGGAATGTAACTGTTTGTTACATTTTCACGACTAAAAAATTTGACACGGATTTAGTGTACGCCATGAGGAAGAACATTATGCTACTAAAACTGCGGAATTAGTATTATAATAATAGCTGTTCCTATGTCGTGTAAAATTGGTATAGGTATGACTTGTGTTCTAAATCGCGATACATATACTTCAATAGCACACCGAAAAAGCATTGGTATGCCTTCTAAAGTAAAAGACCCGCCGTGAATATTCACTAAAAAGTAGTTTGTTCATGACCTGAATTGAAGGCTGCATACTTTATTTGTGCGCAGTTACAATACGCGAATAACAGATAGGCAGCATGCACAGAAGTTGTGTGCACAATAAAAATCCCCGCCACTACAATCACAAAATATAGTATGACACGTAAGTATTTACAAAAAAATATTTAAATATTTTATCCGCTGCATGAAATTAATGTCCAGTAATATTTAAAC
Source organism: Venusia cambrica (assembly GCA_951394065.1). Lineage (NCBI taxonomy): Eukaryota > Metazoa > Arthropoda > Insecta > Lepidoptera > Geometridae > Venusia > Venusia cambrica. The sequence goes on from OX596056.1 coordinate 3,241,548, forward strand.
CGCAAGGACATTCTACTTGTTTTGATGACTAGTTTGTATATAACACGCAAGAAATAATGAGCTTATGGGCTTAGAATACAAAGTCAAAGTCAAATATATTTATTCAGTAAGATTTTTTAGGATCACTTTGAAACGTCAAATCTACCGCCTGTTCGGAATCGCGACCAGAACACAAGGAGAAAGGCAAGAACCTCGGGCTAGTTTTTTTTTCATGATCCATTACAATAGCTTAAAATTATCTAATACTAAATACAATTTAGTCACTGGAGCTATTTTTTTTTTTTTAATGCCATGCTTTCTTATCTTCTAGGTAATCTGAAATTTTATTATAAGCTTTCCTGGATAGCTTTTGTTTTACAAAATTGTTTAATTTATTATTTGACAAGCTTAGCACATCACTTGGCAATTTATTATAAAAGCGTACAGATTGCCCTATGTACGATTTATTAACCTTATGGAGCCTAGTTGTGGGAACAGCGAGTTTATTCTTATTTCTAGTATTATAATTATGTTTATCATAACAGAGATCTCCATATAACATTCGATCGCAACTTCGTACATAACTTTGCTTCCCTAGTCAAACAACCGGTCTCGACTCTCGACAGATAAGAAATATTGTGATATCATTTTACGTCCAGTTACTATAGAACTTGTTCTTTTTAATTTGGTAAAGACATTTATGGACATTGAAACATTATGTGGGGTAGGTGTGATTTACATCCTAATGGTCCCCGGGGAACAGAATCGGTGGATTTTCTCAACGGTTAAGGCGTAATGATCAGAACACTGGTGGTAGGACCTTTTGAGGTCCAGCCTCCTACCGAAGTTTGGTATGGATACGCTGTGATCCGTAGGTGAGCTACTTCTCGCTCTGGTCTAGAGCTAGACAAGCCGAGAGCTAATCCATTTATTAAAAAAACTTCGGATACAGAGTTATTTTTTGATAAAAGAAATATGAATTGATATAAGCATGGATATTCTCTGATCGCCATGAGAGTTTGTCGTCTGCTCATTTCACAGCTGCACAACCGTTAATGCGTTTCCGCCAAGCATCCAGTCATTGCGTTGTTGTTCAACGATATCAGTTTTGCTTTTAACAGACTTTCAAAAAAAGAGAGGAGGTTCTGAACCGATTACTCGAAAACGCCTGGACCGGTTGAGAAAATTATTTTTTTGTTTGAAAGGTGGTCTTCACAGGTGGTCCCATTGACATCCGGTCAAGATCTGATGATATAATCCTGGAGAAATCGAGGGAACTCTTAAAATATTACATGCACACTCTAAGTGATTTAGGATATTTTTAGGGTCGGTATACCTCCCAAGTGATCCCATAGTCATCAGGTCAGGATCTGATGATGGGATCGTGGAAAAATCGAGGGAACTCTTCAAATATTATAGGCACGTTTTTAGCGATTTGGGTGTATTACCTCAAAAGTTAGAAAACGGACCCCCATATCGACAGGACCACGCGTCTTTCTGTCTATCCTGTATCTGTCATCAAAATAATTGGAAAAAATACGTCATCCAGGTAAACGATATTGTATCACATTCTTCATTGAAGTCGGTTTTCTTTTCAGTTTTTAAAACGTAATTATTTATTAATTTGTTTTGTGTAACGATAGCCTCGTCCACTTAATACGTAACAATCCTTAAAGCGCGATTGCATTAGGCAAGTCTTGCATTGGAAACATATTTTCGAGAGTGTGCAAATTGCAAACATGTGGACATGTACACAAATTATTAGGACATCATGCGTGGAAGACGTGCTGCTGTGGTGCCGTGACATGCGGAAATGTGCAACTTACGTTTGCGCGTCACTTGGATAGAAATGCACAAGTTTAAACTATCTGCATGCAAGACGTAGCTTGTATACAGGTCTGTTCAAGTTGCATGCAATTTGTATGCAATTTGCAACTTGTATACAAGTAATTTGCTTAATGGAATCAAAGCTTCCCTTTTTTGACAATGTCACCATTAGTTTGCTTGTATTGTATATATACCTACTCTATCTAGAACTACTATAGGTATACAGTGTGGATTTTAAAAAGGAGGGCAGCAAAGGCAGAGATACCTCAGAAAGAAATGGCATTGAAAATAATTTTCGCCAGTGAATGAATTGAAATGAGTATGTAATTAAAGCTTGATCATAAAAACCTTAACTACCCCGAGGTTTTTGCCTTTCTCTTAGTGTGCTGGGTGCGATTCCGAACGATGCAAAACCGATCCTAGGACCTAAAAATATTATTGAACAAATAAATATTTATTGATTGATTGATTAACCACTGAACTTACGAAAAATGTTTACTGGAGAGTTATTAAGATCAGAGTTTTCTGATAAAATATACAGTCTGCATTAAAATGGGCTACTTCTACAAAAAATGTTGATGCCAGTTACTAGTGAGGACTAAATGTCTCCACGAGACCAACTGAGCTTTAAGTACTAGAAAAGTCAGATATCTCAAAACCTTTTACCAATAAGATTTAGGTCATTTTTATGTTGCCTGTTTTTTTTTATATTGTTATCCGGATAAAATGTACAGTCAACCTTTTATCGGACAACTGTGAATGCAGATCTATTTATTTAGATAGGCTTTGGGTTGTCGGTCAGATCCCTACCCAGGACAAGCATTTGTGTGAATTATGAATGTCTCGTAGATGTTTGTTCTGTCTAGGATGTTCTATAAGTATTTTATCCGTAATCTAGCTCCCATATTGCAAACGTTGCTAAGTTTGTGGCTAGATGGCGCTGTGTAGAGTAAATTTCCCGTAATATTTATTATTATTTCATTTATGTTTACAAATAACTCTTAAGTTAAGGACAATCTTCTTGCTTGAAAATTAAAATCCAACCTGTATAATGGTCACACGTGTATGGCAACAGAAGCCACTGATCTATTAGCTTCTGCATGACGCTAATTGTAAAGCAACTTTGCCTAGCCTGTCAGGTAGGTGGTCAAACCTGTCATTAGTATTAATAGTCTAATTTAAAAATCAATAACTGTGTTGGAAACCATGCCATTGCAATAAATAAAATACCTAGGACGGGAGACAGTGACAACTTTATAAAGCAAATTGTATTTTACTTGCACTCGGTAGAGGTAATTCTCGACAAGTTCTTGAATAAAATGAATAAAATTTATAGCGAGGTCGCATTTTATTTGCTCGTTATCATTTAGTTAGCCATTAAAAAGTATAGTGGCTTGACAATGGTTATATGCCGCATCGGCATACTAGTTTTAAATTACACGATTAAAGTTCTAGAACATTTTCATTTTATCAATTAAATTATAAAAAATAAATTAAACCCTTGCGCCATCAAATAGGGCTAGTGCGGCGGCTGATTCAGCCTAGGATCACAAAAGGCGATAATTTAGTGGTTTTGACCGAGCTTATCTATTTGAGCCTTTTGGGGGTAGAGATCACCACCCCCTCCGGGTTCTCAAAAATCTTGCATAGCTTTTTATTGAGGCGTCACGTGACAACCTTTGGCTCTTATTCAGGCCAGTGAATTAGCATAGCTATTCAGCGTGGCAATGCAGTCAATGTCTTGGGCACGCTCTAGTCTCGAACAGTTGAGTTACCTATAGACAGTTTGTAACGGTCCTAAGATAATCCGATTGCTTCCGTTGGATGTATAAAGTATCATAGTTTGGTCTGTTTATCACTTTTTCCGTACCATTTCATTCATGTAGTCTTTAAGTCCAGCGCGAAAAGGTTCCATTTAGACAAGCGTACTCTATGATAAGTCCACACTTTACTCGTTATTCAAGTGAGCTGGTGGTCAAACGCTAGGCCATCACCAAAAAAACAATAGAACATTAAATGTTCATATAAATAGGGATGTATTTAAATGAACCGCTATCTTTGTATACACATATAAGACGGATGAACAATGAACATCATTATGCCATAACAAAGTTACGCCAGTAACTAAACAATTATATTATCAATCAATGTAACCTTGAGTCGTAAATTCTAAATTCAAATCACCATTCCTTTCGCACGGAAGCGTTCTATTTGTGATGTCGACAAGACAATGAAACAACCAGCGATAACGATAGTAATAATAAATCGTGTTAGAGTATGCGCTTATTAACCTAGATGTAGCCGCATAAATTGTAGGCAATAAATAAAATCGGCCAAGTGCGGACACGCATACCGAGGGTTCCGATCCGACCCTCATAATTCCAAGAAAAAAAAAAACAATGTTGTACTAGGCTATACACTGCACTGTCAAAATTTTTACTGCCTATCGTTACGGTTCAAGAGCTATACAGCACGCTGTAGACAGAAGGACGGACAACGAAGGCTTAGATAGAGGGTTCCGAACCGACCAACATAGTTTCAAGAATAAAAAAATAAAAAAAATACTAGGCTATTACACTGCACTGTCAAAATGTTTACTGTCCACCGTTACGGTTCAAGAGCTACACAGCCCGCTGTAGACAGAAGGACGGACAACGAAGGCTTAGACCCTTAAGCCGCGTCTCCTGCTACCTAAAATACCACAACAAAGTTGTCACAACATGTTTGGATCAACAAAAAGGGGGCGTGGTTTGGGAAATACAACTAATTTTATCAAAAAAAGTTGGCCAACATTGTTTACCGCAGCGGCGGACGGAAAACATTCCCGCATTCGCCTATGAGGGGAGCGAGGTAGTTTATTTTCGCAAAGCATTTTAGATTCGTCCTCAGCGGATTACAAAAATAAAAAGATAAATTTCCCACTCCAAATCAATCATCACTGAAATATTGATATAAGTATGTTGAAGGTGCGGCGCTGTGAGTATGGCCTCAAACGGAATCGTATTTTTTTTCCGAATAAATTTACAATTGCGAGTACAGAAACCAAGTCTTCCTCGTCCGAGCTCACTTCTCTCGTTGAGTGAGTTGATTCAACTTGGTTTGACATCGGAAGTGGCAGGAGACAGAATGTTCTTCCAACACATTGGGAAAGTCGGGTAGCAGGAGAGTCGGCTTTATGGTTTCAGATACTTACTTATTTACAATGTTATTAAAAAAAAAATAACTTCATAAACTATCGTATTGTTTTGTTATTGTTGTGTTCTGACATTTAGTGGTTTGATGATACTAAGTGAAGGGCACTTTCACCTTCGGCCTTATCAAAACTTGAATCAGGTGAGATGAAGGCCAAGAGCATCCCCGCCGTACACAAAATTTTTTTTTTTTTTTTTTATTGTACGACGGGTAAGCACTTGGCCTTCATCTCACCTGGTAACAAGTTGAGATAAGGCCGAAGGTGGAGGCGCACTTCACCCGGAATCCTCAACAAACTGAGTAACTGGCTATCTTACCTCTGAATGCCGGAACACAACAATTTTAGAATTGTTATTATGGCGACAGAATTAGGTAAGATGGTGGTAGCTAGCCAGGCGGACTTAAACAAAGTCCTACCACCAACCAAAACCAAGCACAATATATTGTACTCCCCATGGGAATCGAACCCGGGACCTCTGGATCTGAAATCGGTGGCTTGAACCACTAGACCACAGAGGCGGTTAATCAATTTATATTGTACTTTTATTGGACTGCTTTTTAAACTTAGTATTAGGGTCCCATTGGTACCATTTGGGTATTAACCCTAAAAATAATACCAACAGCCTAGTGGTCGCTCGTAATGTGCTGCAAGTGCAATTACGAGGTTGTTATGACTCTAAATGCTCTATTATTGGGGTATATATGTGTAAGTATAATACTCGTAGCAATAGAACTGTGATACGCGACGTTGGTTTGCGTTTATGTTTAATCGCGATCGTGACCGACAGCAATAACGATTCCATTACTATTTCAATGCAAAATAAGTGTCAATTAAAATGGAAATTCTGAAATGCCGTGATTTTTAACCGCCTCTGTGGTCTAATGGTTCGCCCTCCGGTGTCAGATTCAGAGATCACAGGGGAGTACACTATTGTGCTTGGTTTGGTTGGTGGTAGGCCTGGCTAGTTACCACCTTTTAACCTCAGTCTTTCGCTATAACAACAATTCTAAATTGTTGTATCCCGGCATTTAGAGTAAAGTAGCCAGTTCCTCAGACTGTTATGGATTGCCGGTGAAGTACGCTTCCACCGGCCCTTATCATAACTTGAAAGCAGGTGAAATTAAGGCCAAGGGCTTCCCCGTCGTGCCATAAAAATATTTGATTAGAATAATCATACAAAGTAGATGTAGCTATTCAGGTCAGGACATCCCGACCGAATGTTTAAGTATAGTGAGAGCGCAAAAGTAGTGTATCCAAATATTTAGTTTTATTTACAAGTCCAGCTCTATTCCTGAAGGCTTCGCTGAGAAAGGAGGAAGTATACGATGGAGCAACCCTTTATATGTTAAGGTCGTATGTTAGTCTAAAAAAGACGCTGGCAGCTAATTTCAAATGTTTGCAGTGCGCGTTATAAATTATTCTCATACTATTTTTAGATATAGCTTTACAGGTTTACCACAATTTTAGCAGCTTTACCTTAGCTTCATCTTTGGCAGTCCGTTTATGGCTGCCCTTTTCTTTAGGCTGGCGCACTGTCTTCTCTTTCTTATTGGTTACGTCGGTTTCCGTCTTTTGTTTTGTGTTTTTTCTCTTGCTTTCTTTTTTGCTACTGCCCTGAGCATTGCTCTTGGGGGAATCTTTGATCCTCACTATGGTAACTTTTTAGAACTTTTTTCCGACCTAATAACTTGTTTTTAATATATTTACGGCCACTGTGTCACGAAAATACATCCAATATTGCACTGGCACTCTATTAGTTCACACTGTAATCTGCAAACAGTCACCTGTATTACCTAATCCAAAACACACAAACGTCATAAGCTTGAATCGTTTAAAAATCCATAAAAACACTGCAATCCGTGAGCACTGAAATCCAGAAGGTGGCATCCAATACGATTCCGGTGAATGGTTCGTCACAGAGCAAAAATAACAGCGGTGTATGTTTGGATCGCGTACGCGAGACAAAGAAGTGTCAATTCGTCGGGCGCGGACGTGCTCTCCGCCCGGCGGCTGGGGCGAGAATGGCGCGGCGTCGGTCGCGCACGCGCCTCGCCCGCCCGCCCTACAATCCGCCTAGCACACCTACCAGACTACTACATTATTTGGATGCAGCTACACATGCTAACTGCCGTTGGAAGCTGCACGCAGATCAAATATATATATCACTCAGAATATTTCGTGCTAGACCGTTTTAAACGACTAAAGTGAGATATCACAATAATTTATTGTAATCGTTTACCTATACATTTAAACGTTTATTTTTATAAAGTTTATTTTTAATATTTGGATTTCAACAATAGCAACACATAATATACAACTTGCTGAATACAGCTTTTGTTAGAGTGCAAGTTTATTTTTTCGTATGTAACAGTGTGCCAGATGCGATGGTCGCCTGAACATTAATTTGTCCCTCCTAGATGTTATAGGTAGTTGCGTTCCTCACATCCGCTCATAGCAATAGCACATTCGCGAAAAGCAGTAAAACAACCATAAACCGATGTATTTATATTCGTTTTATAACTTATTGCTTTACGACTGCGATTAATGCAGCAGAGATGTAGGATAGCTATAAGCCTTAACCGAGTCACCTAGAGAGCAATTTATAGGGAGCATAGCTTTGCAAAATTAACGTGTCGTGTTTTATTATAATCAAGATTAATGACCAAATCAATGAAGAGATCAACAATTTAGTATAAAGACTAAGAAGTCTTAATGTCTATTTTCAATGACCTTTGCTAAACTATTAAACGTTTTACGATTCAACTGCGCGATTAAAATCTAAATATTATTTATTTACCTACTCCTTAAATGGTTAATGAAGAAACACAAAAGAATGCTTTAGCTACCTAATGCAAACTCCCCACGGAAAATACTAATTCGAGCCCATTTACCCCCTCATATAAAAAAATAAAGCGACTCCCCATCCAAAGTTTCAGAGCGAAACGGCAAACGTTCGGGATAAGCGATATAAATCTCGACTTGTCTTCGGTAACTGTCTCTATAAAACATCTATAAATATAAAAGCACTTTATGAGAGCTTTCCCCAATGCCAACAGAAGGAACAGAATATTTTTTGAGCCGTGTCGTGATTTCACATAAAATATTAGCGTCGGTATAATACCGAGGGGAAATTAAAAAAGAGATATGAATCTCTTTGTGTAAACAGCGACAAAAAGTTTGATCAAAGACGTAAATTACGGTTTCTTGCTATGGTGACCATCTATTTAGACATTATTTTTGTTTATCACCAATACAAAAACCCACTACATTAGTATGTGTTTGCTGGGAAAGCTCGTTCCATTCCAGACCTGGGTACCTGGTTATCATGTCCTCCAGCATTTTGTCACTATCTATCCAGTGTAGAAAAACCAAGATCAAAACGAGAATGCTATTAAGACGTTGTGATGCCACTGATCTTTGCTTTGGCCTAGACCTAAACATGCCTAACCCATCATTTATGTAAAAAGAAATGATATGAGGGAATATTTTTTCACTAATCACTAATGTCATTTTTTTTGTCTGATCTTTGCTTTGGCCTAGACCTAAACATGCCTAACCCATCATTTATGTAAAAAGAAATGATATGAGGGAATATTTTTTCACTAATCACTATTGTCATTTTTTTTTTATTATACGACGGGTTAGCGCTTGGCCTTCATATCACCTGGTTTCAAGTTATGATAAGGCCGAAAGTGGAAAAATATATCACCCGGAATTATCAACAGTCTGAGATACTAGCTATCTTACCTCTAAATGCACAACAATTTAGTATTTTTGTTATGGTGACAGACTTTGGTAACATGGTGGTAGCTAGCCAGGCGGACTTTAAAGTCCAACCACTATATAATTCATTCAGAGCTTTTGTTTTAACATTGAAGTTGAATTATCAGCAATGTTAATCAAGTTAATCAACAGGGCGATTACAACAAACCCCAAGCGGGAGGCAAAAGTTTATATAATAGTGAAATTGAAATGTCCCGAACGACAGCGTAAGCCGGAAATTCGCTCGCTGGCGACAGCAGCGAGTTGTTCATTTTTATACCTTTTTGCCACTTTGTGCAGCAATAAGCAACTAAGGTTTATTTTTTAACCAGCTAATGGCATATAATTCTACAGTATGAATAGCCAAGTAAATTAGTTACTATTTTTGAAATGAAAACTTTTTAAGGCATTTTTTCTTAGGAATCTTTTTGAAATGGAAAAATACAATGAACTCGCGACACCATACACCATACTGACACCACTTTTGACACGTTTGATTTTAAACACATTGTCACGTTATCTTTACGATGCTAAGAGGTGCGGGTTAGGACCGTTCGATGACTGCCTTTACCTATAAACAATAAACTTTAGGTTTATATTTATGTCGGTACTCCCGGAGTGCCACAGTTTTTTTTTGTACGACGAGGAAGCGCTTGGCCTTCATCTCACCTGGTAACAAGTTGAGATAAGGCCGAAGATGGAGGCACACTTCACCCGGAATCCTCAACAAACGGAGGAACTGGCTATCTTACCTCTGAATGCCGGAACTCCTACCACCAACCAAACCAAGCACAATATATTGTACTCCCCATGGGGATCGAACCCGGGACCTCTAGATCTAAAATCATTGGGTTGAACCACTAGACCACAGAGGCGGTAAGAAGGTATGTTCGGTCGTTACGACGTCCAAACTTTAAAACAACAATAATCTTTTTTAGTTATCAAGAACATAGGTACATATATAAATTACAAATAAATGTTATTTAATTTATTTTGTAAATACTAAGTTAAGGATAGTAATCATCAAAATATAAACTAGCCCACGGTTCTTGTCTTCCTCCTCGTGTGCTGTTCGCGATGCGGAACAGGCGGTATATTTGATATTTCAAAATGATCCTAAATATGTTATTAAATGAAATATGAAATAAATAACTACTTTTTACGGAACCAGCAATAAAGGTCCGGTGAATTGTGCACGGCACCTAGTTCTTGCAGATCAAGAGTTCGCTCGCGTCGCGGAAGTCATCGCAGACCAACTTACGTTTAGTTCAGTGCGATACGGTGTTGATTACGCTGATTGAAATCTCCTCACCCCACGCGCTGCTTGTTAATGGTGCAATAAAAACGACGCTTATCGATTTAGCCGCCCGTTAAGATCGCTCGAAGGCATAATCATTTATTATCCAAACAATGTTGCGTCAGTCGATGTAAATTACAGTACTCAGCTGCGGAATTATGTAACGAAGAGATTTGTTAACAGCCCGAGTGCGGAGTGACAAAAGTAATTAACACTTGCGTTACACTACTGTGCTTGGTTTACGACGCTCAACCCTTGGGTTTGGCATTCCGGTCTCCTAATGAGGGAGGGAAATGGGCCTTCAATTATGATCGCCGATTAATTTCGGCTATGATAATTCATTGTTTGTGCTGAGCGTAAACATAACACATCATTACACGAAACCCAAATGATGTTGATAAAATATTCACAGCTTTAGATAAAAATAAAACATGACATAAAAGATAAACTTCCGATTCCGAATTCGAGCATCTGATGGCTGCTTTACTAAGTTATGAGCTGGACAAAATTATAACACAAGAGATAATACTTTTGGGTGGCGAGCTACGGCAAACAGGGGCGAAAAATCCGGGGATATTGGGGAGTCAGACAACGACCGCAGGATTTATTTCGAGCTCAATTCAATTTGCCGTAAACATATTGTTGGATAGCATTTTTGTGTCGTTCGCATTTTTATAAAGTGTTCAGATTAATATTTTTGTTTTTATTTTAGCACAAAATATGTATTGAATAAGTGTCTTGTAAGAGTAGAGTACGAAGACAATACGAATGATATTAGAGTGTTGCAAGAAACGCTAAATGGCTAAAAGAGAAAGCGATAGCAGAATATTTGAAAGTGTTACTAGATAACGGACACACATAACAAAGCGAGACGACGTCGAACACACAAGACATACAAATGAATGTCTCTGGCTACGTATGACTTGGAGACTGCACCGTCGGAATTTTAATGAGCATCGGTGAAACTTGTCTCACTAAACTGCAAGATATTTAGACGTGAATGCGCACAAAGCAACTGCCTAATTGAATAATGGTTTAAAACTTTAACAATACACATTCTAAGTTTGCCTTTAGTCAAGGTACAGAGCAGTATTAGGTAGTATTTTATTATAAATGAATGCTTGACGTACATTGTTTAATTTAAATGTGAAATGCTGGCTCCAGCTTTACATGAAAACGGAAAGTATGAAATTGCGGTATCGTTTTGCGCCGCAGAAATCCCAATCTGTATTTGTGTAAAAGAAAAGAGGGGAGGCGGAAAAACGAAGTACCGTCGACGGTACAAAGAGATGCTCGCTGCTCCGGGTTCCACTAAAGCCGGAGTAATCTCGCATAACACGTGGTACCGTCTACAATAAAAGCACTGTTAGAAAATATTCAGTCGAACACAATTTTCAGTGTAAGCTGCCATGGAACCTAAGCTGCTGCCAGAATCCATTCTCATAATATTAAAGGCCGTTTCAATGGGGCGTCCTAATTTAAGGTACAGTGTAACATGCATTTGAGAACAAAGAATTCATATTTATTTTAGTGTTTTACCAGGTGCTAGGTGTGGTTATAATACAGTCTCTTTAATGTTTAGCAGCTGACACGACAGTTAAACAGGTATCTCTTAACAAATCAAGGAAATACAATAGAAGATCGCGAAGACGATTCGTAAATAAATTTCAGAAGCCGTGTACACATCTACTCCATTAATTTCCGCACGGTGGGTGGTTAGCATACAGAGGCATTATACTCACTTATACGTTAGTGACAGCGTTATGGAGGGTGTGGAGCTCGGGATAAAGCTGACAAATGGAAGAGCGGTTAAATTACCCTAGTTGACAATTTTACAAATAATAATACAAAATAAACCGGTAAGTGCAAACACGCACATCGAGGGTTCCGACACACATTTCAAGCCAAACAATCACGTTTCTTGTATGGGGGCTTCTATTTTTTTCATTATCTTTCATTTGTTCAATAAAAAGTACAATTAAACTAACTATGTACAAAGGAATCAGTCAGATTACCTAAGGACCGTTACAAACGGCCTATAGGTAACTCAACTGCTCCAGACCAGTACCAGACGGAAGCGTGCCCAAGACACTGGCTGCATATTTTTTCATTTTTTCTTAGAGCGACAATAGAAATACACACTGAAAATTTCACTACTATTGTCTACCTATTATGGTTCATGAGATAGACTTAACGTAACACGGCTAGCCGTGTTACGTTAAGCTCTACTGCTAGCAGTAGTCCCTTTGGCACCCTTTGGGTAAAGACTAAAGAGCCCTAAAAACTGTTGAAACCTTTATGTAATGAATATTTTTATTTTTTATTTTACGACGGGTAAGCACTTGGCCTTCATCTCACCTAGTTACAAGTTGAGCTAAGGCCGAAGGTAGAGGCGCACTTCACCCGGAATCCTCAACAAACTGAGGAATAATGGGAATAGAATAACAGTTTATTCGTAGCAAAATCAACATGAACGTTTTTCATACAGAATAGAAAAAAAATGCGCATAAAAAAAATACTACGAAAAGGCCCATTACTCAGCATAATGCGGGTTGTCCACAGTCCAGACAACCCACGCTGGTCTTCCGTAAGCCTTCCGCCGTAATGAAGTTACAGGTAAATAAACAGCTAATACATGGGTCTCTCTATTTTAAACTAACTGTGTATTTGAATTGCAAACTGATTTATCAAAATCTAGGAACGTGGTCTCGTGAAGCAACCATTTCCAGTTTTTTCATGTACTCCGTGGTTTGAAATTACAAATGCGGGGGAGAAATGCAGAGGAGGTTGCAGCGAGAGGCGACATAAAATTTTCAACGACTACGCCGAGTATCTGACGGCATTATCTAGCCGTTTGCAAGTGCTCCACAGCTTTCATATCTTTTGAATAAAATTTCTTTAGTGCAATATTACTTTCTGCGGCTTTTCTGGTGCACGCTTCTGTTATTGTAATTTAAAAGCTGTTAGTCTCAACAATTCGTTTGCTGTAACAGGGAAGTGTTTGACCGTCAATATTTGTTTACTGGATTTAAACATAACTTACAGTAAACAAATACCAAAGATTTAAATTTCCTACTCGAAAACAAACCAGCGTATTGCACAAATATTGGGTATTGTTTAGCAAAGTAAGTAGGTATCCATTTCGTTTGAGCGCGGTCGCATATCGAGTATTCAGAAGACTCGCATCAATGTATGTATGCAAATAAAGCAGACGTTCGACGGAAACGTACATTTCAATAAAACCATATCGGTACACGAGAGACTTACTTCAGTTGGGAAACGCGAGCGGGACTCTTTGGAGAATATAAGCGGGTGAATATAAAAGGAGACCGTAATAGCTTTATAACTTGTCGGAAATGAAAATAATCAGAGCAAAAAGTGCGAGCGGGGAGTAAATAATACGGCGTCGAGGCGACAAGTGCAGACAAATAAAGCGGCCAGAGGTAGAGCAGCAGGCACGGGGAGCACTGACAATCTCGTTATAGATGTGAATAAATAATGAGTAAGCATTAAGCCCGCCTTGCCGCGCCGGGGACTGTGAGTTGCCTTTGTTGTCGGTCCTGTTTACTGCGTCGGGATTGCCTCCGACGCCGCCGCAAGCCCAATTTATTCTGCTAATCGAGCTTCACCTCGGTCGGCTTTCATTAATTAACGGCTTAACCCAACATATCAAAATTAGCAACTCTGTTAACTTAGTACCTAATACTCGATATTAATATACAGTTTTGAATTAATTAAAACCACGGTCAAGTTATTGAAACTTTAGCTTGTCGAGTGTTGCGAACACAACCGTTTGTGTGGGAAGTGCTGGTCTGAGTCTCCAAATTTAACACAAACTAGACTCTTTAGTACTTAATGAAAGGAGGCCCAGTTATTCGTAAGAAATAGAAGTCTACTTTCAAAGTTCATAAATTATTGTCAATAACTCGGATAAAACAAGCCGGCCTATGCCAATTAATCATACAATTTCGCTCTTAGCTCGAGTTAAACTCAATATTACAAGCGCGATTAATTTACAAAACAAACACGTAGACGAGACAAGCTTGATTTATGTACTACAATACCTAGGGCGTTTGTAAATTCCCGCATTATTATTTTTATTGATTTTTGAATGATATGTACATCCATTTGATTTGAAAATTAGCAGATTGTTTTATTATTGGGTTAGTTGCATACCGAGTGATCACATTAGGTAGTGTGCGCATGATAGGCTTGCAATTGTCACTTCAAAGTGACGATGATACGTGAGCGCTGAGCGCCCACGGCCCAGGTGGACACGTCCGACATTCCGGCGTGCTAGCACATTGCCAACTACGCTTCAAACAACTCGACAGCCAGTCATCCCAACTATTCGCTGACCCGAGACTAATTCGTCACACACCTACATCATCATCATTTATGTTCACCCGTTTGTCATTATGTTGCTTTTCCGGATAGGAGCCTCATCCGGCAAACACTACGTAATCCTCCACTTTTGAGTTATTATTATAACTTCAATCGGTGTTTCCAGGCGAATATTGGAAATTGAAACATCATATGCAACATACCGTGTTGGTGTTTGGTAAGCTAGCACAATCACGTCGAGAATATTTCTCCTCGCATTCCCAAATGTCAACTGTATAAATTGCACAGCCCTACATTTTCAAATATATTGCGTACATACATACTGCATAGGCTGTTGGTAACGGCTTGGAAATATTTCGCCAACAAAGCAATGTTGCATAAGAGGATTGAGTCAAAGAGAAAGAGAATTTCGACGCTGGCTTTGTGCGCTAAATTGAATTGAATGTCATACTAACGCATTCTGCAAGCCCAAAGGGATTGTAATTGCGATACAGCGGCGGCTCCATTTAAAACGTATTCGTGCAAATCTGCGCTTAGCACGGAGTGCCGCACATGACGAGGCGACATGGTACTATCACCACGGCTGGGAGCTGGGAGTAACCAGCTCAATGCGTTGCAAAACGCGCGCTCATCCGCTCGTGTCGTGTCTGCGGGACTTGGTGCTTTGCCAGTCGCTTCGTTTATTTGGCTTCTAAACAATGTTTTAATTTAATGATACAAAATCATCGCAGACATTTCAATATATCTTGACCTAATAGCCTCTACATCGATGTTATTTATTGCCTCTATAATTTCCACATCAGCTGCCTATAAATTAGAAAATATGAATGTTTTGATTGTAGTCATTCATTTTATCGTACATAATGATTTATTTATATTGACTAATTGTTAATAGAGAATGTATATAGTCAGTGAAATAGTAAATCCGTAAAAAAACGAGCAACAAACCAAAGAGATAAAGAGGGAACGTAATAAAAACAGTGCAATTTTAGGGGTATTTTGTCGAGGTTATATCCATAAAGCGAGTGTGGGGGGTAGAGGGGCGGCCACCCCGCGCTCGCGGCGGGATGTAATGAATAAACTCAAACGGGAGATTCTATTATTTTATTTCATTCCACAGTCAGTGATCATACCTTAAACATTCGACAAACTGATAACATAAATTAATACCGTAGTGAAAGGAGGCAGCTTTAGTAATTTTATAAGTTAAGTGTACTTTGTTGGTATGAAAAACAAAAAGATACCTTTTGATAGCTAAGAACAATAAGGTAAGGTGACAAAATCCTTTAATAAGAATCTATGAGCAATGCAATTGATTTACATTTTTCAGGCATTGTATGTATAGTGGTTGACAAAAAACAAACAAAGGCCGCGATAACCTGTCCGGAGGGACGAAAAAAAGTATTGGAGTCACTGTACCGTCACCGTTTTGCATAAATATCTGTATCCCCAGCATAAAAGCTTTGCATGGGGTAACATGAAACAAACGTTTTATTGATACAAAATCTGTGAAAAATGTGCGATATAGTGTAGGTTTTTACTAACAAAATAAACATGGATATAAAAATGTTTTGAGCAACACGAGAGCTTGCAAAGCGCTGTAAAACAAAGGTATTAAAGCGAATTTTCAAGCTCGTTCACCGGGAATACAGGGAAAAGCGACGCTACGGCTCCACTAACTCATTTTGTTTTCTCTTCGTATAAAAATGTAGTTTGTTCCTGAGCGCTTGTCGACAGCAGCGTGCCGACAAATTGTGGGCGGCTAGTATTATCACGTGTTTCGTTATGGCCGTTTCGCTGTCGGCGAACAATCAAACAAATCGGACTTTTTATTTAATTTACTACTAAATGATTTATAGCTTTAACGCTATCGATAAACATCTTGAATCTTGAAGTGTTTCCGCTTGTTAACATCTGTATAACGTGAGAAATGAAGCTTTAAACATTCATGAATGGTTCTGAAATTCTGACTCGACCGCCAATCACGATCAAATTGCAGATATAATAAGAGCTTGTGTGCAATGTGAAATGAGAATAAAAATGGTGAGCGACGACGAATAAAGTCACCGGATCGCGTGTAGCTGCATTAAAATAAATTTACATAGTAACGCGAGTTGAAAATAGACAGGGAAACTTAGCGAAACGGCGGAGAGCAATGAGGCGATGCATAAAGTCGCTCCGAGACTAAGTATAAAACAACAAAGTGGCCGAAGCATAGCTCGACGGCATAAAGAGGGAAATAATCCGACAAGAACGCTAAAGCGCTGTCGAGCACTCCTTTAGGATCCGCATAAATAATAATGATCCGTCTTCTTACACGTTATCCGCACACTTTTATAGCACGTTGTAAAATAACATTATTTACAAGCTGTTTATAAAAGCTATATTATTATCCAATTGGATATTTAGAAAAAGATATAAATCACGAGCCGGTAATGAAGTAGCAAATTAATGTTTTTCTGACGACAAATTACTATAAACGGTGGTCGTCGCCGGAGGCGTGGGTGTCGGGTAGATGGAAAAGATAGTGGCGGCGTGTCAGCGTCGATAAGGAAAGTTGTTTATGGTGTTTTATTTGTATGAAGGGTAGCCCCCCAAATGTTAAACGATATTCGACAGCTTGTAGTACAGCAATTACATTGTTTTTGAAAACGTTTTGTAACACACTGGCTGCTTATCTATACAATTAGAATAGCAGCATAACATTCCGTGAGCATAACTCACGAATCGAGTTACTAAAACAGTGTAAACTCTCAGATAAACCGTCTAACAGCCTGAATAATGTTCGCGCAGAGTTGCTGCTTGAATTCTATTATGCGATAAAACTAAAGATAAATAGGCGTGCAGCGATCGAATCTGGCCGTCCGATCGGATTAATTAAGAGTACGTTGCAAATGTGTAAAAGAAAGCGGTCCTCTGATAATCCGACACAGTTGGTGGCGATGTAAGCGATACGGGGTCCGGTTCAATAGCAGGGCAGTAAAAAGATAAATACGACGACCAGGACAAAAACCTTAAATGAGCTTGAGAGAATGTTCACTGGCAATATTACATGAGCGCCCGCGCCGTCGCAACCGGTTCCGCTCGCTCAGATAAACATTACAAAGCTATTTAATCTCTTTATAGGTTTTGGATTGAAATTGAATTAGAATAATCCTTTTATGCGCTCATAATTGCTGATAAGTGATTCACTGTCGCTTTACTGAAATTGAAATAAAAATAAACTTGATAAGAGCATTATTTACAACAAATCCGAAGATACGCTATTGAGTTTATTGTTTTTTCGTACTTTCACACGAAAATAAAGAGTTAAATTGCACTATGTTGTGTGCCACTGAAATCTAGTCTACAAAAAACGATGTATATGTTCCCTATGGACTTCATAATGGCGGGACCGATTTTGACTTTCACTTTTATTTTAGGGTTCCGCGCAAAAAAACATGTCAAAGTCCAACTAGATTTAACTAAGAGTGGAATCTACTGCCGTGGGGATTTTTGGAAATTCCCACGTGATGATGGGAACAAAGTCCCTGGTAGTAGATACAATTTACAAACGCAGTGGGGCGACATAATCCTGAAGTCAAACATGACGTAGATGCACGACCGTATTCAGTTTACGTGCTCTCGGGCTCTCGGAACAAGCAAGCAATTAATGGGTAAGCTCGGAAAGCCCTTGCAACCGCACGCTCGAGTGACTACATCTTGTATGTAATACAGAGATTGTTTAAGTGAAGCGGGAAAGCGGTTTCGGTATATTTAAACACCTGTCAAGCTCCTCCGCCCCGGTCGCCTAACTTAGATTACTTTATAATAATTCCCTGAATTTCCACTCCAGACGGAATGTATAAATTGGCTGTTGACGCCGAAGTTGGCGAATTATTAATGGGTGAAGTCACGATGGAGTGCGCCGGTGGATTCTACCACCTTATAACATTGTCGCCGCGTGTTTGTTTGCCTTGTTACCCTCGCTGTGCGCCACTAACGATCCACAGCAATTTACGACAGAAATAACGACCGCTGAAACTTGAACCGTTAAGTCTTATCTTTCTTGGCGGTTGCGCTCTTTCTATTTGTGACACTTCAAAATAATTCAAACTTTTAAACAACACAAACAAAGCTCAATAAATAAGGAACTTTAAATTTAGGACAAATATAGTGCCGTGATCACAATACTAGTGGTAAGGTTTGACTGTTCATCGGCGCATGAGAAAGCTAGTGCGTTTTGGGAAAGCTTGCTAAAAGCCTACGGTCAAGAGCTAATCCATCTAATCCATCATTTATATAAAAAAAAAATGTATTAGATAATTTTTTAAAAGTGGTACTTCGAAAGAGAACTTGCACAAAAAAAGCACTTTGAAGAAAGGAAGGTACATAAGATAGATAACGTATCGGCTACGTGTTGGGAAATAGTGATCGCAACTAAAAGTCATTAGCAACACGTGAAGTAATCAGTAAGGGGTATCACGCTGCTCGCCTCATCTGTAACTTTGTACTCAACTTCCTCATAGCTCACAGGTAAGGAACAAAGCCTTTGTCGAGAATTCCTTAAACTTCATAACGAAGTAGAAACAGTTACGATAGCAGGAATACCATAGATAAGATCAGATCTCCTCTGTGGTCTAGTGGTTTTCCCACCGGCATCCAGACGTCCCGGGTTCAATCCCCAGGGGTGTACAATATTGTACTTGATTTGGTTGGTGGTAGGACTTTGTTTAAGTCCGCCTGGATAGCTTCCACCAACTTACTTAAGTATGTCGCTATAAAAAATTCTAAATTGACGTGTTCCGGCATTTAAAAAGTAAGATAGCCAGTTGGCTAATTTTGTTGAGGAATCCGGGTGAAGTGCACATCCACCTTCGGCCTTATCATATCTTGAAAACCTGGTGAGATGAAGGTCAAGAAAGTGCTTTAAACAATATGAACAAGGAATTTACCGATGCACCAAAGATTACCTTTGACAAATATTTTAAAGCTTTTTTTAATCTTAAAGTTAATTTACATTTTCACGCCGAACAGTTTTTTTTGGTAACGTACACCTCATTGGCTAAGTCAGTTTTAAACATTTATGCACGTCTGAAAAACGCACAATTTTCACGAGTATTTTTCAAGAAAATCGCAATGAAATTTGACTTTACCCTAGAATAAGCTCACAAAAACCGGCACATTATCGCAAATACGAAGCAAATGGTACAAAACGAGTTTCAGCGTTGTTTAGGTGGCCGTACAAATAAGGCGTGAGGCGTGTATCGGTGGGCAGTGCTGGGGTGTTCGCAGTACGTTTTAGCATTCCGGTGAACTTTGCGGCGGGCTAATTACGGACGGTACCGTCGTACACACGACGTGCAAATAGCCGGGCTGGCTTATCTGCCTATCGTGTCGTGCCGCCGCCGCCACACTCGCCAGGAAATATTGTCGCTTCTGTAGCGGTGGAACGGGGGCCGTGCTGACGATACGAGATTTAGATCTATTGTAATGGTATGCTTTGGATTCTGGTGAACGCTGGAAGAATATTAATATTGCAAGAACGACCAAGGACCTTTGAACCCGTACCTTGTAAATGTTCCATTGTGCCGAACTTATCCGTTTCGCCGTTATCTATATCATGAATACTGGTAAGGAATGGAACTCCTTGGTGTCTTCAACTCCAGAGTAAATTTTTTAGACAAGCGTGCTGGAGCACGAGCAAGAAGGATCTTAGGCCACATCTTTACTTGTTTTTCAAGTAAGCTGTGGTCAAAAGTTTGGGCTTATAACACAGAATTACAGGAATACGGACGATTGTATTACGCCTTGTATACCTTTTTATGTTCGTCGATGTCAACCGAGGACCGCACCATTTATGTATTATAACATAACTGTGAACATCAAAGCATCTTGGAATATTCATAGGCAATTTCATGAAAGGCATGATCTCATTTGGATATGACACAAACTGCATTCATAGATCACAGAGTAGTGTGTGCGACGCAATAGTACAGTACAGTAGATAGAGTGGGTTTGTCGGCAGCTCAGCTACATTGGTTAAACGCGCCGTATTCAAAGCACGTTGACATGCGTTTATCAGAGCGAGAGCTCAGACCGCAGCCGGGTGCACTGACAAACGGAATCGCAGAGTGCATCCCGAGTGAGCTGATCCGTCGCGAGATATCTCGACCTCGCGTCGAGTGCTAACACTCGTCCGCCTACGGATAATTACGGCCCTTTGACGACGCCTCTTTGTCCTATGTTCCAAAAGTGGCAACATGTTCTAACTTTACTCCACGTTTGTTGAAAAGCAAAACGAAATCATTTTCTTTACAATCCGTACAGCTGTTACCATTCTGAGTAATTGAAAGAATCCGTATCGCAGCCAATAACAGACAACAAACATTCTATAAATCGGTACAAACAACAATTCTGGTTAGCTGACAAAAGCTTTGAAATGTAAGAGTTGTAAACGAAGTATTTAAGGTTCAGTTTACATCGTTTCAGTTAGGTTATATCCGAGTCAAGTCGGTTAGAGTCGACGGTACGACGGAGTAATGCGAATCTCTGTAGAAGTTTGCAAGCGGGTAAGCCTGAAGGCTTCGCCCCTTAGACGCGAGGGAGGGGCGACTCTTGTTATTACACCCTCTCACCTACGCAAGGGGTTTCTCTTCTGAGCTGTACTGTCGCGCAAGATTAAGACGCTCCTTGCTTTGCTGTTAACGCTTTGGCTTCCGTTCTACTCGTTTTCAAAGGCGTCAAGCACGTACTCTACGTGTTGGCTCACTTTCATAAAAAGTGATCCTATAAAGAGATCTTTCTCTTTATAATTAAATTAATACTTAATCGAGGACTAGTCTTTTTGTGGGATCACCGGGATAAAAGGGCGAGGACAAACATTTTTCAGCTGTTACAGATACATTAAATTATTTTTAAAGACCATTAACATGAATCATCCCTAGTAGGCGATTATATCCTGATTAGATCCACGTTCTGAATTTGAATCAGAGGTAATCCCTCGAAGTCGTGAGTCTGTTGCCGTATGTACTTTTACTATAATTTAGCACGAAATAGGATTGAATCTTGAATTTTAAGTTGGGTTAAGTAAGTTTAAACCTGCAAACACTTTATTTCACTCGAGTAGGTAAATATTTTAGCCATATCGCACGATTTAGTGTCCACAATATCGCAGATATCACCTATAATAATAAACCCAACATCTGTCAAAGGCAAGCTGATACAGAGCCCGTTTACTTCACGTTTCACCACTCCGGTTATAAATAAAAGTGCCGAAGAGAGCCAGATAAGACGGCAAGAAATAAGTTTAACCGAACGGAGGAAAGCATTATCATTGGCTGCAAGCGAGGAACAAAAGAAAATGGTGGAGAGCGAGCGTACGAGAGTACTTTATAGGCGCGTAAATATGTTTTATATCCTCTACTGTCTGTTATACACTGGCGCGCCGCCGAACTCACCCCCGGCGTCACCCCGGCACCCGCCAGCCACCCCAGCCCGAGGGTTGCTTCGCTCTCGGAAATGCCGAGCTTTAATAAAACATATATTTTTCCGAGCGAGGAAAATACTGGGGAAACTCGCAATTTGTTCTTTCACTTTATGCTCGTTTACAAGACAAAAGTAGAACATTCTAGGAACATTATGTTAATCACGTAGTTATGTCGTATTTTTTGATAGGCTGGCTTTTTACGAAGTTTCAGGGTTATGTGGCGTATTAAACAAGTATTAGAAATATATCACGGAGCGCGCAGAGACCGTGTGCACCTAGGCTAGTTGGTGTCAAGGGGGTAGTTGATCGGCGGAGCTGTGACATTGTAGTTGGTTAATGGTGTTGCGCTGGGCCTTATCTTGCGTGCCGCAGCGCCGCCGTCGTGGGCGCGCCCGATTTATTGCGGTACCAACCAATGTATAAGAACGCCACAGACCCGACCCTCCGACAACTTAACACTAATTATTACAACCTCTCGTCTATTCCATAATGTTCTAACTTAGAACTTCTAAGTTCTCACCTTCATTTTATTAAAACACGTACGACCCGAATATAAAAAGAAAAATAATAAACATCCGACCCCAAGGCTACAAAAGAATTTTAATAAAAAGGCAATCTGTGGAAACTTCAGTAATTGCTGATTTATAAAACATTTCCCCAAAGGTATTTTTCATTCAAAGGAAATGAAAGCTAAGAGAATTCTGAGAAATAAGCCAACGATGAAAGATGATAAAATAGGAGTAGCGATTAAGATAATGTTGAAAACAAATTTATATTCCGATTCCGTGGAGTAGATTAAATTATTTTCTTGTTGCTTCCTAAGCAATATTTGCGGAGAGTCGTAAGCGCCCCCGGCGGGGGAGTGGCCCGAAGGGAGCTTGTGTGGAGCTGGCTGAGATCGTTTCTGGTTACCGCGGTGAGGCCGACTTCGTGCCATAAAATATTACACCAAACGAAAGAAGCTCTTTCAATTAACTGAGGTAGGTTTGTGTAAGGTAAATTCTGCCAAGTGGCGAGCTCCGATGCACACTCGAAAATATTTTATTCATTGCCTTTTTACTACTCTGCAGTCACTCGGCGTTATTTATGAACATAATATTACTCTCGAAGGAATCAGTCATGGTACGATAATATTGATGATTTTTTAATCTATAAATTTTGCGTATTTTTTTTATTTATAAGCCTACATAATTCCAAATGTATCAATACGGTTTGTGGTAAATCGTTAATGATTGTTTTGTATTCACTTACACACTCACTGATAGGTTCAATTAAGACGGTTTTCATGTCATCTTTTAGAAAATTACTTCTATAAAGTAATGGATCGTGCTGAATGAAAATAAGAAAACTATGGACTCCAAGGAACAGCTCAGAATCTCTACTACAATAGGTACAACAAAGCTCAACCAACAACAAAGGCAACGAACACCGAAACTATACAGTTATTAAAACATGATGGATCTTGATTTATGCTGACTCATACCGTATTCAGGCTTAGTAACAAAGTGCAATATTTGCTATATAAATATGATCAGCGGATAGGTATGTAAGTTATGTAAGTTTGAGTAGTGCTGATAGAATCTGTGTGGCATGGAGGGCGATCAGTATTCATGAGCTTATTAATGTGCCGTGGAGCCTCCCTCATGGATCTGTGCGCCCACAGATTGTGCCTCCACTACAATACCTCCCACCTTTGACGACGAGCCAGAACAAATCGACCAGAAGTGATATGCTTACAGACGAATATCGATGGATGTCGGCTCGGGTAAACCCACCCCGGCTATAATCACATCACGATTTAACAATCAACTATAGGCATCCGTTTAATAAGCCGGATCACGTATTAATTTGTGACCGCAATATGAATTACTCTCATTTGAATGAAATGAGCATGAACGACCATTTAATATGACCGCTGTTATGCGGCATGAAAGAGAATAATGTTCATAATTTTAATCTCGCGTGCATGTCCACTGCGGACAAATTGCTACATGGCAAAACAAACTGTGTTTTAATGAAATGTACACATTTGCATTTTTAATAATGAGATTATGTATAGTCCTTTTTTAACAAGAGTCGGGTAAACAAAGGATTAAATCTCATACATACCTACATATTCCATCAAGATGGAGCACGGTCAAGTTATCAGCGACTAAAGAGTAAGGGTTACGGAGGAACGGTTCAGTTACCGCTAAGCTAATAACAGAGTTTGCGATCCTCGGGGGATTTAACCTCAATTTATTCATAACTCAGCTTTCAGACTTCATACAAACGAGGGTCAATTTCATTTGTATGTTACACATGGCGTTCGTAATACGGATGCAATGGATCAACGATGTAGTAATAGGGAGTACCGAACAAAAATGTGATCAGTGCTCAGTGGAGTACTCAAACACGTCCATAGACTTCCGTAGCCTGCTTGTCACCTTAGTAGAAAAGAAAAAAAGCTACGTGCATCTATTAATAAAGAGACTTGCTTGTATGTTACGTAGCATAGCAATTATTTCAATCCACCGGGAACAGGCAGTTTGCCTCCACACGAGCTGAACACACCCACTTATAACTGAACGCTAGCGAGCGAGGCACTGTAAGTTGACATTTGAAACGATGCTACGGAAGCGTCTACGTAATTAGCCAAAAGCGACCGGATTTGCATATCAAAGTGTAGGCATAATTGAACTCGGAGCGCAAATAGCCGAAGTGGAATCGTATCAAGTTAGTGGCGCTCTCTAGCTAAGTGTAGCGAACTGAATATGTCAGTTTATTGCACCATCGTAGACAAGATTTTTTTTTATTTTTTTATTGTATGACGGGTAAACACTTGGCCTTAATCTCACCTTGTTTATAAGGCCGAAGGTGGAAGCGCACTTCGCCCGGAATCCTCAGTCTCAGGAACTGGCTACCTAAATGTTGTTACGGCGATAGAATTAGGTAAGATGATGGTAGCTAGCCAGGCGGACTTAAAAAAATCGTACCACCAACCTAAAAATATAGTTTTATCTACATATAACATAAGCGAATGACGTAAATGCTCTAAAACATATATATTTATGACACAGTTCGAGTCAATCATCATCAGATTTAACAGGATTTTCGTTACGTGGCGTCATCACTTGAAAGCGGAGTCTGTGTGAACGTAAATACTATAAAATATGCTTGAACTATCAGGTACGCCCCTAGTAGTTGCGTGGTGTGTAGCTTCGAGCGCCGTTCCACAAGCAACTTCCCCGGGATAATTTAATTAATCGAGTACGGTACCGGGAGCTCAGACTGATTTCATACTCAGATATCCATTTACCGCCATTATTGTGCCACTCAATTTCATATTCAATTATGTTAAAGCGAACGCAATTAAAACAAATATTAATACGCCAATTACGGGTTAAGAATGGCAATCAACAGTTGATTCATGTTTAGCTAGATAATAAGCGTAACCCGAAAGCTAACACATTTCAAAGTTCAGGAACCGCGTAGATTCATTATAACTCTGCCGTTGCATAAAGTCAACGAACAAAACCAAAACGGAGCTGCGCGGGACCAAATTCATTTTTGTTTTCATTAACAGCGCTGAGCAGTTGGTTCAACAAATTAGCTTATTAGAATTTCATGAGATGCAAACTACAAAATTGTCCGTGCATCTTTTCAGTAGAATAGCTTATTAAAAAGTTTTAACAGTAAAAGCTTGACATCTGAAACTCGTTTAAATTCCGAGATTCTATTCAACATTAAGGGATGGATCGTTTAATAAAATACTTTTATGCTTAGCTTTCTCGTTGGAGAAAATTGAGGGTGGGGTGTTTTGGATGGAGTCGGCAGCGAAGCGGCCAGATAATTAGATTAAGGGGAAGGTGGACGAGCGCGGCTTGCGGGAGCTTCGAACAATGCTATCACACTAAAGCAAACCTGAAGTATTCGAGCGACCGCTGTCGCTGATTTAACTCAATCTTTCATTTTGTTAATTTTATAACAACGACTAGCAAACGCCCGGGTCTTCGTTCCCGTTGGGAATTCCTCAAAATCCTTTCTTATTGCATCGCTATACCATGAACGGAAGCTATTCTAAAAATATCCAGTACAATACAGGATTACACGGGTTTAAATTTTTTTGGCGCGTAAACCATTTTTATTTTTGTAATAAAGGTAGCCTTAGTTACTCCTTATAACATCAGCTATCTGCCAGCAGTCTAGCCGTTGCGGAGATTAGGAGGAACAAAGACACAGACACAAAATATTTTGTTGCAAGTACCGTAAACACTGTCATATGCATTTAGCAATAAGTTATAATTTCAATATTACGAACAGACAGTTCAATTTTACTTGTTTGTAGGTATATATTAAGAGCACATGTATAGATGCGATATAAATACGGTATGTTACTTGTTAGAACACAAGGCGCAATATAACGTCTAATCTTGCCATGCGGCAGCAATGGCAGCTGTGATGAAAACGCCAAAGGCTTGTAACGTATTTAATTACGGGCACTTGCAGTGTGCGCCAATCTAGTAATTAGGAAGAGAGCAGCGGCGCGTAATCAGCGCCCTTTTGGCGCGCGGGCGGCGGCGACACGCGCCAAAGAGCGCTCCAACTCTACCCGCGTCTGAATCACATTTCACAACCTGTTGACGAGTTAGTGAAGCCCCTAGAGCGTCACAAAGCGAAACTTGCCATTTACCCTCGGCAACGCGTTCAACGTTTACGCCAGATTGTTTAGAATAATATTTGGTTAGATCCGATTCGCAAGCGTATCTCGGTCGATTTGGAACGGTCCAATTAAAACGTGAGTATCCTAACTAAACAATTTGCTAACAGGTGCGAAGGACAACACGCGCCCCGGGAGATTAATCGAGCCGTGCAGTCGAGTCAGTCCGGGTAATAAACCGGGAACGAGCAACTTCGCCACTTACATTACACGGACATTTATTTCCAACGCTCTGTTTCAACTTTTCCAACTCTCAAAGAACCGAGGAGCCGGGAGATTGCTTTAATTAATTTACGCGATTCGTAAATATCGCCCAAGAGCATCAGCTGTGGAGTTGAGAAGTAAAATAATAAGGTACTTGCCTTGTCGTCGTCGCCTTCACTATCACACTGTAACAGAAGAGAACAGAGAGTTAGTAGTCGTATTCACGTTGAAAAATTACACAATCATTATTCATGCAAGCGAATGGCAGTTAAAGCTGCTTTATTTCTCAATACCTACTCAAAGTAAATGCATTACGATACGACTCTATTGATACTTATGAAGGCCCAGTAGAATCGTTCTCCCATACAAACGACTTGTCGATCATTTCTGATTGGAATTGCAAGCATAATTTACACTTTAAACAAAGGGATAGACTGTAACGGTCTTAAGGTAACCCGAATGCTTCTCATGTACAAAGTTTTTTTTGAGAAAAAAATTATTGCATAGGGATTATCAAGGTCCGCATCGATTTACTTTTTCTACATTTAAAATAAAATATATATATATAGGGGATATATAAATATAGGATTTGAAAACACTTTTTCGTATACTTTTTGACGTTAATTGTGTATTTAGAAAGTTTAGACTCATGTCTTTTTGCTCAGAGGATAGGCAAAATAACGGATTTCCACTTACTGCGCTCCTTGCACAATTCTTTTGCCTCACTCTAATCACATTCTTCATACGTGCTCGTCGGTTTATGGGACATTACATACTTGCTTCGTTAACCTGATTTCATCCTTCCTTTATATAGGTATCTATGCCCAAACCACCTTAGAATTACTTTATCAATCTTTGTCACTACATCCTCTGTCACACCACACCTCTCTCTCACTATACCAGAAAGCGCTGCAAAAAACCTAGATGTATCCCTATAAAAATTATACTTGCAAAATTTCCTTTGAATATCTTAATCTTCTGTCTAAATGATCGCCTAACTATGTTTGTATGTGAGGTCGAAAATCAGTACTCCGGGGCCTTCAATAATTTGCTACTAAATGATTACGTAACAAAATCTACCTACACAAGAGAAACATAGCTCATTGTTTTAATATTTATTATTTTCGCATACTCGGCATATTGCTATAACAATATTTGATATTACACAGACTCAGGTAGCTTGTAGGCGAGGGCAGAAGGTTCTATTGAATGTAATCCCCGTGTGAGAAGACACTATCATCGTAACATAAATCGACGAATACGTTGCGTGTTATTTACGAGGCAAGTTAGCGCCGAGGGAAACAACAAGGGATCAGGCTGAGATATTACAATTTCAAATAAATACAGAGCATGAAGTATTCAGGGCGGGCACAGCGCGCAGGTAATGTTATGTAGTACGAGGCTACGAGCGGCACAACCCCGACAAATCTCGTGATTTAGCTGCGATACGCGCCGAATATCGAACAGCCTCCATGTGTTCTGCGTGACCTGAGTAAATTTGCACACAGTAATAGAGAATTATAGCCATTACATGTACTACTATAACATTTAATTCCTACAGCCAATCCGTTGGCTCATTGTTAATTTATAGTCATCGCCCTGGGTTATTAATAGAATTACAATACAACGCACAAATTAAACAAGCTGGATTTGATAGAGTATGTTAAATGATAATTTTCAGGGGAATAAAGCAAGAGAAAGTTTTCAAAAACCGCGCGTATAAGTCATGCATGATTCGTTTGCTGATTACGTAAATCAAAACCGGAACAAGCGAAGTAGCAGTGGTCGTGCGAGGCGCATACCAGAGCCAGAGAGAAATTGTACTTTAAATAAGGACAATGTGAATACTCACGATATAGCCTTTTCCGGAACTACAGCGGCTACTGGCCTGTAGGCAGGAGAGAGAAAGCGAACATATGAGTGGACTGGAGTGACTAAGGTGTGCTGTTGTTAGTCCCGTCTCTCCCAAAGTTTGAGATTCTTACAATCTTGACGGTCAAAACTTGAAAATGATAGTGTAGTATAATCTAAGTGGTTGTTATACGAAAGAACCCACAAACGCCGATTATGATTCAGCTAACATGATTGTATCTGGTAATATTGTATTTCAATCAATTTTCATCGTTATATGAACGCAGGTAGTTTGTTTAAACAACTGAGCGAGAGACGGGATAAGCGCAAAGAAATTCAAAAGATGGTGAACATTGAACATCTTTAAAAGAGAACGAGGTGACAAATCTAGCACAGCACAATAGGTACTTACATCGTACTTTAAAACATAACAAGTGAAATAAGTAATTTATCATGCATCATTGTCCTCCCGCATATTATCACAAGTTTTCTGTTTTACTTTACCATATTTTTTATTAATTTCCAATGCCTGAGCCAAATGAGAGTATTTTTTTTTATCTTTTATTATACAACAAAACGTTTTGTACGTTTGCTTACTCAAATAACTCGCTACAAACGCTACCGGATTCGTGAATGATAAATCCTGGTAATGATTTTAATTTGATACAAGTAGTGCAACCACCCAAGTAAGTGCAAACCTACACAGGACGTACATTAAATAGCAACAATGAGCAGCGGATACCTAAACGATGACATCTACACGAATCGCAAAGCTGTGTTGAAACGGTGTACTTACGTCACTAAGGCGGTCGCGGGAGGAATCGGGATCACGCGGCGCCACCGAGCTACCAGTAAGCCTTTCCGAAGCCCGTCCGCTGTCATCCGACGTGCCAGCGTCTTGAAGCAGCGTAATACCCTGCACAAGTTGTCAACGTGAAAATAAGGATGCAAGGAACACTTAATAAAACCGATATAAAATAGTTTCACTTAGCACCTAATCTTTTATTGAGTGCCGAAAGCGCCTGTAGCGCGATATTTTAAAAGCAATTCGTTTGTAAAGGGGGCGCGAAGAGGAAAAGCTTTTTATATATAAAGCCCGCACCAAATTGAGCGGTAACTAGGATATAAGAAAAGTTGATAAGATGAGTTAGCAAGGGTGCGGGCGGGACGCGAGGGCCGACCCAAAACGTAGCGTGCCCGGGCCCGACAATAAAAGGAGTTTTCTATTTATCACATTTCGCATCCCTTTTACGGTAGGGTTCGAAAGGCGCGCGGCCGACCAAGGGAAACAGCCGTGATGCTCAGTGTCGAACCTCTTCAGGACGTCCAAAAGAAAATAACGGGTGTAACTTTCTATAAATGGATAACTTCCAGCCGCCCTTCCTGAATGAACTTTCACGGTCTAACATGATTTTACTTGTGATTTTGTGTTGATATATCGAAACGATAAGGTTTTTATTACATTAGAATAAAGAGCTTACATGGGAATCTCGAGGTTTATGAAATGTTGATGAAATAACCTCATTATTGTATCTCAAACTTTTCAATCGTTTTTATTTATTGTACGACGGTGAAGCGCTTGGCCTACATCTCACCTGGTTTCAAGTTATGATAAGGCTGAAGGTGGAAGCGCACCTCATCCGGAATCCTCAACAGTCTGAGGAACTGACTATCTTACCTCTAAATACCGGAAAACAACTTACAATTGTTGTTAAGGCGACAGACTTACGTAAGTTGGTGGTAGGTGGACTTAAGTTCTACGACTAACCAATACTAGTCCTGTTCGCGGGGAATCGCAAACAACCAGAATTCAGTGATTGACATGATAGGACGCATACTATTACTGGCGCGGAAGAGTCAGTGCTTCCTAGGAAGCTCACTCAAGCTGCTCACTCTTTGACCTCATCCTTACTTTGATCTAGAACTAGACAACCCTAAAGGTACGGCCATCATAAAACAAAAAAGCAGGTAAACTGGTACTAATGTGTTTTTATAAAGCACCTGCAGGCCTATTACCTAACTCTGTTTCACTTGGGTTTCAATCGGTTTCAATCAGAAATGCAGGCATTTTAATTGAAACCCATTGAAACCCAAATGAAACAAAGTTAGGTAATAGGCCTGCTGATTACACCTGTATGGACATACAGATACAATCACAACAACAAACGCAAGTGCTAATACAACTGACAAGGCCCTTAGTTAATAGCATCTCAAGTTGTCGAGTCGAAGAAAACAATAAAAGTTGAATACGCTTTGTACCCCATAACATAATAGACAACAATAAGACATACGCGTACGATTATGCCCCCAATTGTAATAAAAAGGGACTGCTTTCCGACCCTTTACATAGATAAACAAGTCAAGCCGAGTCGCACGTATCAATTTAATCCTCAGAGAGTATGCGCGAGTGATCCTTGTAATCCGGAGACGGGTCGTGTCGTGCTTATGGGGATGTAACGGTTAATGTTGCCACATAATTACTTTCACTCATTATCCCTGAACCCAAATAAATAAACTTGAATGTACACTCAGATCCGTTTTGTTGTTGTCCTTAGCTTTTAGGTTCGCGTTGTATGGTTTTTGTATGAAGTATGAAGTGAATTCCAAAACGTTAAAATCAACACTACATATAGGTTCTAATAAAAACGGTCTTTTAGATATTCAATGCTTAGATTATCCATATTTGTTAAATAAATAAATAAAAAAGTAAATAGATTTTGGTCTGTATTTATCAATGTTATGTGATTACCTATACCTACCTACCTATAAAATTATGGACGAATAAAACATGTTGTAATTGCTCAAAATCAACTTATCAGATTAAGCAACATTGGAAACCTATTTTTGTTCAAACATAACCTAACCTAATTACTTTTTATAATGGTCTTTATTACTTTTATCTCGCTATTTACACATTACCTAAGCGATTTAGGTATTCTCAACACCTAGAACAGAATAGCGGATAATACAGATGGCCGGTAAAATATTTTAGGTAACATATATTATGTATATATATACATATGATGTATTTCCCTATTTGAATCCATGATGAGTTTTAAAGCTACATTTTACTAAAAATAGTCACTTGCGTACTTGCCCCCAGAGGTCATTTGACAAAACGTTAATTTATTTTGAAACTTGTTTGATTAATGCCATTTAAAATGTTTCTAGTGAAATAGCTTCTTGATAGCGATGACATTGCATTGTTCCGTTGGTAGGGTAGCGGGCATTGCAGCGCGGCAGGCAGACGTGTCCGCCGGCGATATCAGCGCTAATTGAAACAACGACCGACCATGCATTACTTATTCATGAGGAGTCCATATGGCGGCAAACGTGACCGACCAGATAAATCATTCAATTACATTTTTCATGAAAAAGATACACCACATTATACGCTCGCGAGATCCGACCAGAAGAGATAGCTAGCACACGATAAAGCTTTATAAGGTTGTTTGCCGTTAGAGCGCTGCGGATTGCCGGTTTGTCTGCTAAGCGCTCGGCTGCTACTCGTAAGTCTTGTTGTAAATATTATGTGCAATAATAATAAATCATGTTTTCACAAGATAAGTTTTATCACCGTTATTTATTTATCGTTGCTTGGCGGCTGGCATCGTAGATGGGATGTAAATAAGCGAGCGGTATTTAGGAGAGTCCCACGTACATGATCTGTTCAGTTTACAACAAACCATTATTTGTTTCGTAAAGCTGCTCAGGTATTCGTGTTCAAATTTTACTTTATTTAATAGAAGAGTTCCAGGCGTCATAGATGTAAATAAGAGAGCGGTATTTAGGACAGTCCCACGTAAATGATCTGTTCAGTTTACAACAAACCATTATTTATTTCGTAAAGCTTATCAGGTAATAGTGTTCAAATTTAACTTTATTTAATAGAAGAGTTCCAGGCGTCATAGATGTAAATAAGCGAGCGGTATTTAGGAGAGTCCCACGTAAATGATCTGTTCAGTTTACAACACACACAGACAGTTGTAAATGATCAATTAATTTCGTACAACTGCTTAGGTAATCGTATTCAAATATAACACGTATTTAAAATATAATATAGAAGAGTTCCCAGCGTCGTCGTAAATAAGCGAGCGGTTTTTAGGAGAGTCCCACGTAATTGATCTATCAATTTCGTAAAGTGGAAAAATGTTTTGATTCTATTTATTTTATTTCGTAAAGGTGCTCAGATTTCGTATTCAAATATAACGTTATTTAACAGAAGAGTTCCGTATTCAGTAAACACACATCGTGTGAAATGTATTGAACTTTGCTAGTTTGACGGATTAAGCTCACCACACAACACTGCCGCAGACTAGTGTGAATAATTTGCGACCGGAACCACATTGTAAACCGCTTTGGGCTTCCGAGATTGTCCTGTTCGGCCAGACTTAATTAAGTTGCCACACACGGGCACAAATTGGGGAACAAATCAGGTTAACTTTTAACAAACTTGGACACGGAACTTGCTTAAGACTAGTCGTTGAAGCTCGCAGTCCTCGTGTTAAACGCCTATTTATTATTTATATACATAATATATTACTATTTAATTGAGGTTGTTCCGCAGCTTCGGGTGGTACGCGTTTTAATAATTTTTGATAGTTGTTGCCTCAAAATACATCGTGTAGGCTGGCTAGCAACCACCATCTTACTTATATCTTTCGCCATATCAACTATTCTAAATTGTTGTGATCCGGCATTTAGACATAAGATGCCAGTTCCTCAGACTGTTGAGGATTTTGGGTTAAGTGCATTTCCATCTTGGGCCATATCATCACTTGAAACCATGTGAGGTGATTGCCAAGCGCTTCCCCGTTGTACAGTATAAAAAAAAGTAAATAAAAAAAAGTGAAACTCGTCGTTACATACAGCACTAATATCAAGTATATTTTTGATATTGAATGATTGGATATATCGGTTTCCTAACTTACTGAATCTTCACGAGTTCGCTCAGTTAAGGAAACCAATATAATTAATTATTATCAAGAATGCTGCTGTTAGTTACATGTGTTATAAAGCTACAATTTACCAAAAACCGTATTGTAGGTATTTATTTAATAGCCAGTAACAGTCTACAGGTGGGTATAAAGATAACTAAGACATAAATGTTTAACATAAGCTCCACCCCCTTGGTTCAAAGATAGCATGGTTTTTCAACAAAGAAATGTTTATAAATATTTATTAACCTATTTAAAAAAAAATTTAAACTACCTTTTAAAAATACAATGCCTTCATTTTAGTGACGGTCTTCCTGTTAGAAATTAATGCGAGTATAATAGTAGATCGTTATGTGTTGTGGGCAACATGATTGCTAGAAGTTTTTTTAGAGTACCACCTGAGGTGAAAATCATATTGTTAGATTTGGTAGATGTATTGTCAGTCGTTTTACAAAAAGCGAATATGAAATAGTTGACCGCCTACTATTAAGCGACACGTTACGGAAATGGGCGGCTATCACCCATTCTTTTTGAATTTTTTATTTTAATTGGTAATAATAATATATATGAATGTAGTATATATATAGATTCTATTTTTTAGTGTTAACTTGAACTTGAATTTGTAATAGTATTGTATTGTAGTTTAGGATGTGTGTGTATATGGACCTCGTCTGAAATAAAGATACCGGCTTCACAGTTTTGAGCTACATGAATTAACATTATAGTTCAGCTATTCTGTTTTCCCTGTGACAGGGTGCGATGCCGTTAAGTGACGCGTTGCATAATTTATTTATGTCTCAGCACGTCACCCCTCTTGTTGAAAGTTGTCAGCGATACCAGAGCCATGCTCCAATTACAACATTTTACAAGCTGCCGAGATACACCGCCACTAAATGTTCGACTAGCTTATGTTATGTATCGTTATCTTATCGTTATGTTAAGTTTCAATCGTCGTACAATATAGGAGTTAGTCACATGCTCAAATCACTCAAACCAAGCAAAAGAAAAACAAAATACTTCATGAACAAGACAAGTACTGGATGTTTTTAGGTTGTCGTAAACTACGTGTGCCGACGGGACCCTATTATATATATTTATTTATTGGCCTCCGCTGTCCGAACTGTCTGTCGTCGGCTCGGCAGCGGGCTGTTTCTTATGAAACGTCTCAAAAGGAAAATATCTACTACCATTACTTAATTTAGAAATTTTCTATTACCGCTATAACAACAAATACTTAATACAAATAATTTAAAAACTAAAGGAACCTTCATACAAGAAACCTGTTTTTTCCCTAGAAATTTAGGATTTTTTGGAAGTGAAAACTTCTTTAGTTGCTTTAAGAGGTTTTAGTAGTGGTAATAGTTATTGGTTCGCGTCATTAAATTGCTACATCACCGACATGGTAATGTGACCTTGCGCCATTTATAAACTCATATCATTAAATTTCACCATAAGAACTTCAGTTATTTTTTTATATGTTTATTACTTATTCATTTAGATTTTTTTTGAACCATAATAATGAAATATATATATACTTATAATAAAATACTGTTTTGTTAAGTATTGTATTAAATTATATAATACAATATACTTAACAAATATAATAACTATAACCTCAAGCTTTAGAGGCTATGTCCAGCAGTGGACACTAATGGGCTGTCGATGATGTATTATATTATAATTAGTGTTTATAAATATATATTTTTTAGATCTTCAATTAAAAAAATTACATTAGAGGGTAATAAGAATTAGGTTTTCTAAAGTTTTCATATCATTGTATAAATACTAGCCAATAAGATGTTAACTACTTTATATCTCATATTAAGAGAACTAATGATAAGTTTCTATATGATAAATAAACTCTTTAAACCGAATACTCAATTAAAATTACCTGTAGTAATATGCATAAACGAATTCCATTTTGCCGATACATGAAATGAATTCCACAATATTCCCATTTCAACTGTAAAATAAACTTAAAGTTTTCATCGCAAGCTCGACGTGCCAGCACATCCGATCAATCCCATCAGATGCCGCCGTTGACATCAAGCGCTCGCTCGCCGGATTCCCAAATGGATTTTTGTGACAAGCAGCTTCACAAAGGGAATACCTTCCATCAATGTGTCTGAATACAATTCGATCATTATGATAATTTACATATCATTACTTACCGTCATTCCATCAGAAGGACCGCATGCCTGTTTGCCACATTAGTGATATAAAAAAATATATTTACATGGTGGTCCATTCTATAATAAAAATGTTTTTTTCCGTTTTGACCGCACTCTGACACATTTTCTGTCTGCACTTTTCATATCAAATAAGAGGGGTTTTGAAATCGGAAACTCGATACTCATGTCGATGTTATTGCCACAATTTCGATGAAAATACGCAGCGTATAAATAATCGTTTGATTATAAAATAATGTTCTCGCTAAATTCTAGCAATGTTGAAATTGAAACAGATACAACGAAATGTTATTTGCTAGCTGTTAATGCCACAGCCACAATCACGACTTTGACACAAAACAACATTGTCGTTTTAGTTGCTCATTTATTGTTTCTCTGTGTAATAAACTGCTTGGTATCTACGCAACTTATATTTAAATTTTAAACGAAAACTTAAATAATTACCTATCAGCTTTTCGGTATATGATCTCTGTATGGGTAAAGGCCACCTCGAGCCCGCTTAACGAGCCTAGTTCACCTACTTTCCTGCCTGCCCGCTATGCCCCTCTACCTATACCCAGGCAGACCTGATAGAGGCGACCATCAGAGCCGTGGAGGCTCAGTACTGGTCGAGGAAGGTTTGAGACTTGGATCGTTTGATTCGATAAGAAGAAGTTGTGCCATTTATTTCTGAGAGTAAATTTATCTTTCTCTTTAAGTTATATGATTTCAAACTTCAGTAAACTTGAGATCATAGAATTCATTACATAGTGAGGTACTGAGACTACTTCCCTCAACGATTTACACTGTTGGTAGAAACAAAAAGAAGAACCCTCCTACCGAAGACCGGCGTTTCTTCTAAGAAAGCTCGCTCCATCGTAGACCTCATCCATGACCCTAAAGCTAGACAAGGATATAGAGATCAAGAGTTCCACCATGACAAGCCTCATAGCTCAGTTGGTAGTAACTCTGCCTTCGGCGCTGTAGGCTGTGGGTTCGATTCCCACCCAGGACAAACATTTGTGTGATGAATATAGATGTTTATTCTGTGTTTGGGTGTTGTACGTATGTATTTACAAAAATAATACAAAAAAATAATAATACTTAAATACGTATATTATCCGTAATCTAGTTCCCATATTACAAGCTATGCTTAGTTTGGGGCTAGATGGCGCTGTGTAAAATTAATGTCCTGTAATAATTATTATTTATTTATTTATAAAAAAAAAGTTTGCATCAACAAAGGATTCCGCATATTTCCTGCCGCTGGCAGCTCTATCAGGAACTACTTTTTGTATTATACGCGAAATTAATCGGCAGATTTTAATTAACAAAAGCAACGAAGTGGGGAAATATTGGCGGGACATGACGTTCATTCGTATGATATTATTGAATTTTGCACACACGGTTCACTGACCAGCGGAAAACAAACATCGGAAAATGGTGAGCGTTCGTCGAAATTTAATTAAATTTCAATGGAGACATCAATTACCGACAAATCAATTACATACCTAGTTGCATTCATAGCTATTTCCATTAACGATCAGTATTCAAACTGATTTGTATCATGCATGGCGGCGCCGCTAATAGTCATTAATTATTTAAGTTCAAAAGCTATGTAAATAATAAGCATGCAACCAATGTGTCGAAGTAACGAATGTTCTAGCACAGGTATTTTAGTTTGGCATGTAGCCGAAAGCCATCCGATTTGTTTAAATAAAAAAAGCATTGATGAATTTATTTGGATTTGGCCTATGACGATTGAGCGGTACAATTCGTTTTCAGATAAAAAGCGGGTGAAATAGAGGGCAATGCAAGCAAACGGCGATATCGACCGGAACTCGGAACAGAGGAGCAAAAACATTTGGCAGTGGAGGCGTGTCGGTTCCGTGGCGTTACGCCAGCTTCCCAGAGACAACACAATAAGGACGCTCTCCTATCGAAAGCAATCCGTGTTCACCACAAACGACACTGAGCAAACATATGGCAGACGTTTTCGTGAATTGAACAAGATGAATGAATGTGTTCTCTCAAAGGTTTATTTACACAGACTGAAAAGCTCATCGCATCTCACATATTACCGAGCATGAACTACGTAAAGACGTTTAAATTGAAAACGTAGCTTTAATAACTTAATTACAACTAATTGGGGAAGTGAATTAAATTAATTCATGTCAGAAGCTCGTTGGCTGGCTCTCGAGGTGAGTGTTTGAAGCGAGTTTTAGTTGGATCGTGGACGGAGTTCAGAGAAGACGAGAGCGTAACTTAATGATCGCGTATGGCGCACCGGGGGGGGCTATATTCTATTCGACGGCAAATTGAATCTGCGAAGAGCTATTAGCTGACACCGCAGCGCGTTCCCAGCTAGTGCCAAACGATCGTGCTCATTCTCCACTCAACTCGCTATGATATTGTTTAAACCGTGTGATAGTCTGCAAACTGCAAGCAAGCAGCGTCTCGGATAAAACTAAATGGCATTACTAAGACACCTACTACGATAACAACTTTGTCTTGAATATTTTAATGGTAGCATTTCGTTGTGATGTATAATTGTAGACGTCATTTTTTAACTATCATAGCTCACATTAAACAACCTTGAAATACGTATAATAATCTTCCTACTGAGATAGATTCTACGTGAATTAAGATACCATTTATCAATCCCTAGTAACTAAACAAATACCCATCCATTGAAGCAATATTTACACTGCGTTGTACATGTAATTTGGTTGATATATTCCCAAGTCTGTGGAGAGATTTTCCGTTTTATTCAAGCAACAGCACGGACGGCGGCGGGAGGCAAATTGGATGGGATTGCGACATATCTTGCCTGGCGGCGGCGAACTGTCGAAATGCACGAGGGAGCACATAGGGTAAACTGCTCTCATTCTACCCGGAATGCTCCTTTCGATTCGGAAATGTTATCCTATTTAGAGCTGAAACGTACGATTTTTGCAGGACAACCTTGTTACAGAAAACATTATTTTTTGAACTAGGAGACGGAACAAGCAAGTAGCCCACCTGATGTTCAGTGCATCTTTTGCCTATAACAATGCCTTACTGCGTAGGTCAAATCCACAAAGAACATAGACTACACGGCACTGCATTGCGCCCTTCAACTTGAGACGTAAAGGTGTTAAGCCTCGCGTGCCCGTATTTCACCGCCAAC
This sequence comes from Venusia cambrica, assembly GCA_951394065.1. Classification (NCBI taxonomy): domain Eukaryota; kingdom Metazoa; phylum Arthropoda; class Insecta; order Lepidoptera; family Geometridae; genus Venusia; species Venusia cambrica. The sequence continues at coordinate 3,280,446 of OX596056.1, forward strand.
CATACCAACCGGAACACAGCAATGCTGCTTGGCGGCTGAAATAGGTATGGTGGTAGTACTTCCCCAGATGAGCCCTTTCACAAGGGGCTCTACTAACATTAAAACTATATAGGTTAGGTTAGGAAATAGTTAATCTTATGTTATTTCTTCTTTTCTCTTATCTTTATTTTATTTATCAATAAAAGCCAAGGCTGTGTAATTGTGTATTGGACACGATGATGTTTTGACTAGATAAAGCTTTCATGCGAGCAATTAAAGGCAAAATCGGATCGGCGGCGGCGCCAGCAATGGTTGACAGCTTAAATAAATAATATCATCATGTGATACCTATATTCAGCCAGGTGGATAACTTACCAACAATCCAACCATCAGGCCATTCTGTTTATTTATTTACTTTGATTCATTTGTAATTGGTTGGTTTTAATGGTCGAGTCGAAAGCTTAAATGAACATATTTCTCAGCCGCTTTAAGAACCGCAAAGTTCTGATATTTTATTTTATCGTGTCAGCTGCACGCCCGGCGCGTCTGTACCTTATCTAGCTTTCATCCTTTGCGAGATCAAAGCGCATTGTAATTTACTTCCGCGAACTTCCGTCTTGGTTCTTACATATTGCAAACAGATTCACAGAAAAATCTAATAAAAATAGCATGAATTGAATTATTCATATTTTTTTACTTTTTCTCTGAGCAACGATAAAAAAACTATTTTTATGAAATAGGTACTCAAATCAAAACAGCGAACTCACAGATAAGGCTACGGAAATGCCAGTCGTTTTGCGTAAAATAAAGAGCACAAAAGTTTATCTACTATAACTTTGATATCCTATTGCATTATGCCACGGTTGAAATGATTAATTTTAATGTAGTACTAAACGGTAGAGAACGGTTCATTTTACTGCCCTTTCCGAGTAAAGTGAATTAGCTCTAATGCGTTGCCGGTTCCACTGTTTGTTTCTCCAGTGGTTAATGGTTTAGCAAACTGTTGAAGATAAGTAAACAAAGTTCGCATTTCGCGTGTGTTGGTTCAGTAGCAGTCTCGGGGCGAGCCCGGCCTCGTTGACAAGTCGATTGGCAGCTTGCGTACGTTTTCGTTTTATGCGTTTGGCGAGAAAGCGGATTCCGGAAGAGGCAAGAGGCGATGCCTTACAGATTTAGACTGGCTGCATTAAGCCGTGAGATCACCAGCGCTGCGCGGCGGATTTAGGTTGGTAAACGTTGTTAAGCTCTCCGTATATCGCGTCGTGTTGACGTGCATTAATAATAAACACCTCGTAACGCGAGCAACAAAGGGAATTTACGAGGTGAGAACTAGTTGCTGAATAAAATCAAATAGTATTGTAGCATGTAGGTGCGCGAATTTATTTTTCAAGAAACCACATTCGTGTAATTTCTTCTTAAAACCAACATAGAATAGTAATTTTACTCACGTTGGTAGGGATATGTATCCGGCCCTTTTCTGATCCCAAAGATGCCAAAGGCAATCGAGACTTTGTTAGGGTATTTGTGCGAGGAGCAGAAGCACATTTTACAGCAGCCTGGAACGAAATCAGTATTTTAGTCAAAATTTCCTATTTTTTTTATTAGGGATCCGTACCCAAAGGGTGCCCACGGAACCCTATAACAAAGCCTCCGCCATCTGTTTATCAGCGGGCTGTATCTCATCTCATGAACCGTAATAGGTAGACAGTTGACGTTTCAACACTGTATTTCGATTACCGCCGCGCGCCGTAACAACAAATTATCATTACAAAAAATACCCCTTCATTACGGAGCCCTCGCTGTTGATGTTCGCGCTTGGCCGGTTTTAATATATATAGGTAATAGTAATCTCTGCCGTAGTACTTTGTGATGTAAATGTAAATCGTATCATCGTGAGGTTAAGTAGGTACAGGCAATATACCATCAGCGCAGAAGGCGGGAGCTGGATGCACTGAATGGATTACGCTATCAGTCTGACTGAATTGCTCGAAGCAATCCGCTTTTCATGAATACAGAAAACGGCGTGAAAATATTTCTGTTAAATAATGCTGGAAAAAAATGCTTTGCAAGCATCCAACTATATAAATATAAATACTTTTATTATATAAGTTCTGGACTTGAATAACATAAGGGGACTGAGGTGACAGAAAAATATTTCGACCGCCAAGCAGCATTGCTGTGTCCCAGTTTGAAGGGTATGGTTGCCGGTGAAATTACGGGCACGCGATGCTTTACCACCTTTATGCCTCAAGCTGACGGACAAATGCAGTGCCGTGTAGGCCATGTTCTTTCTGAATGTAACCTACGCAGTAAAGTTTTGATATGATGACAGATGGCCTGCTTGCTTGTTTCATAAAAAAGGTATCAGTTTACATTTCAAAATGTTGCTATCGAACCTCAGAACAGCACAAGCAAAGCTGGGGATAAGATCTAGTACGACATAACGTATAAACACGCTTTTCCAGTTTGAAAATAAGATTATATCCAAGATGCTTAACGCCATTTAGTCTGTCTGACTCTGCAGAGTAAACTTGAAAATGTGTCGGATAAGTGGCCAGGAATCCAGACTTTGAGAGTGACGAGCGCATTTAACTCCACAGCGCTCTCGTAAGGAGCTAAGCTCTTCACGTTGTGAAGTGGGACTACTTGTTATGCCTTATATCTTCATTTTAGACTGTCTCGGATTGGACTGATTAATTTACATCAACTCGGATCTGGAAACTGCATGGCTATGTTGGTACTCGACTCGACACAACTACTATCCGGGAAATTTCACTGAAGGTAACAGATATTTGAATCCATTTGTAAAATACGAATAGGTAACTTCAATTTACTGCCTTATTTAAACGATTGCCGAGGTCGCGGCTTAAGAATCGACCCCGCTATTCTACTAAAGGATCTCACCAGAAGAAGAGCAGCAGCTTCCTTCTGTTTTATCTACACCTTTACTGCGATCACCAATCCACCTGTCAAGCGTGGTGATTATGGTCAAAAACCCTCCCGCTTCGGAGGAGCCTCTGTCAAGCAGTGAACACTAATAGGCTGATGATGTCTATTAAGGAACTATGGCGAACGGGTGCCTGTCATATAGTGGAATGGTGCATAAAAGAGACATGTTTTGCCAATGCCGACCCCACTTTAGCGTAGAATAAAAGCAGGAAGTACAAGTAAACGAAGAACTTCAGAAAATACTACTGTTCAATTGAATCTCTTTGTTAATAGCCCCTAAGACGTGGACGTGTGAAACGACCAGGTATCGGCAACACGAGCACAATATCAACTATTGTGATGTAAGAAGAATATCGATGCTACCCGCCACGAGATAAATATTGGACAAAAGCACCGTGCGCTGAAAGGAAGTGTTTAACAATGAAAACAAAGATGCTGAAGTGCTTCTGCAATAGATATAAATAATATAAGTAATATAATGGGGAATGAAACAATTTCGAAAAAAATATGTAAAAAAAGGAATACTTAGTTATTTTTTTTCATCGTAAAATTAAACTACATTTTCTGTTGTTATAATTTAGCAAATTTTACATATTTTATTAGATACCTATATGATTCGAATAATAACATAAAAAAGCTTCAACTTAAAACTAATATATTTCCTAGATATGCAGAATGATCTGTAATACGCCATTATATAAACAATAAAAATAGAATATGAATTCAGATCAAAATATAATAGTATGTTTTTTTTTTTTGCGTTATGTGTCCAATTTATTAATTGAATTAAGATTTTAAACAGGCTACGAACAAACCTTAATAAAATTCGTCAATTTTAAAATTACAGACCTCAAATTAAAAAATGACGCCTACTTAAACTGGAATATTTTAACTTTATATCTATCAATCGCCCCCCATATTATGAAATTGTTTGACATCGAAATAAAACACAACACGAAAACAATCAAATAAGCTCGCACGCACTGTAATATCGATTCCTATTTAATATTCACGAGGGTGGCACATGGCGTCAGATCGCCATGAGACTGGGAGTAGCGCAAACGAGGGTCCCCAGTGACACATTTATGAATGAATTAATGAATAGAACACTCCACAATAGAAAGATTCGTCAGGTCCAGCGGGGATGACTGGGTCGCACAACGTATAGAGTGTGAGAATGGGTCTTTTAGGCAAGTTACTACCGGAAAACGAATCAATATAGGTTATTCCCGCTCTCCACGTTTCGTCCTCATAGGGGGCCAGCGGGAAGTATTTCAGCAGCGGGAAGAACAGCAACGCAGTAAAGAGGGTATGGGTGTGTAACATGTTCGCGGCTCATTGGGTGGTCCAAGGGCTACCCCCGCCGCACCTTTTTTTGTATTGACTTTATTACAAAATTATGTTAATATTTTAGTGGGGACCAACGCGAAGTTTACTTCCCGTTAGCCCCTACATTTATTTACATGGGGACGAACGAGAATAAAACATCCCGTTGGTCCAAGTAAATGTGTGGAGTTTTCGCTTTCTGTCGACCACTTGCTTAGAACATCGTGCCGCCAGGGACGGGTCGACACAACACTAGGGGATATTATCATAACCATTATTATACGATCGCAACCGCTGACAACTGCCGTTTTCATTTTGTAAGGCGAGTTTGCGAGCCTCGTAGTTGCGCCGAAATAAAACGGATTCCAGAGAATTACAGACAGTTAACGTTGACGGCTACTATGTTTACCGTTTAAAGAGAGTTAATAGGCATTTTACTGTAATGGTTCAATACGTCGTAGACCTAATTCTTGCCCAGCCAAGCCTCGAGGTTAAGAGTTGGCCAATTATTATTATACCTAGATTGACCTGGGTAAATCTAAATATATATAACTCAAAGGTGACAGCCCAAACCACTGGACGGATCGGGCTGAAATTTGGCATGCAGGTAGATATTATGACGTAGGCATCCGCTAAGAAAGGATTTTGATTAATTCTATCCCCAAGAGGATAAAATAGGGGATGAAAGTTTGTCAATTTTAAACCGATCGGGCTGAGACTTTGCATGCATAAAGATACTATGTTGTAGGCATTAAAGATGGCAATAATGGTTAAAATTAAATATTAGTTAACTGTTAATTGATAAAAAAATATATCGATATTTTGATTGGTTGAAAATATTAGTTAATATTATTTGTTGAATACCTACACGATTTGGTTATTGGTTGATGTTAATGCAGTTGAATATTTTATTCTATTGATCAGATAAATGTAACCGCTAATTCGTCTCTATCATAGTAGTACTATGGGTATTTGTTTAAAATATCACATCACTTTGTATTGAATAAAAATATCATATACAGCAAATCAGTAATTTAATCTCTATAGTGAGGAGTCGAAAGCATACAATTGATTAAGTCAACATAATACGTAGTTGAAAAATCTGCGAGCAGCAACGTACGAAAATGTTTCTTATTTATAGCCTGTTAAAGTTAAAATTTCAGTGCATTCAATTATGTTAGCTCTAACTCAGGCTGAAGTTGATATGATATTTTTATTCGATAATGTTAATTCTGATTATTGAATGTAATGGTTGATTTTAATTATTAGTTAAATTTATTGGTTGATAGTTGTATTCGTCATCTCTAGTAGGCATCCCCTAAGAAAGGATTTTGAGATTTTGCATTTGTTTTGTTTCGGTTTAGTAGTTTTGGTTATAGACTCTGCTTTGTATTTGGCATTTGTTTTGTTTTAGTTTGGTTTAAGTATAGGTTTTGTCGGTTAGACTTTTTTAAAATGGCTAAAGAAAATCTGAACGTTAATGGAGAAGGTGAAGAATGTACTGTCGTTTTTATGTTTTGTAGGCCCTAATTTTTTACACACGCTAAACAAAAGTAAAGCCGCAAAAACTATACCTTATTAGGTGTACCTCCTGTGTATTATCTACACATACACTGCTATCACGTTATTAATTAATAATAATACTAATTAACGCGAGCGAAGCCGCGAGCAAAAGCTAGTGTTTACATAAAATCAAAAGCCTATTAGTGTCCACTGCTGGACAAAGCATCCTCAAAAGCGGGAGGTTTTGCTAAATCGCCACGCTTGGCAGGCGGATCGGTGATAGCAGTGTATGTGTAGATAATACACAGAAGGAATTTTCTGCCCATCTTCTGGTGAGATCCCTCAGTCGACTTTTACGAAATCAGTGAGCTGCGTTGGAGGGGTCGATTCTTAAGCTGCGACCGCCTAGGCACAATGTTCACATAACATGGAAAAGCAATCATTTTTACGTACTATGGACCCTCCTTACCCTCTAATTAAATACAGCATGTTTGTGGTTAATTGGCGTGAGTGTTTACCGAGGGCAAAGGGCTGAATCCAACTCACGATACAAAATATCTAGAAGCATCATCTTATGTGAAGAGCGGCACGTGCCACAAACGGGGAAGGGTGTCGAGTTGACGTGACCGCCACCCGTATAAATATGCATAACAAAAATAACAGGTTTATAGGCATTCAGCTGATTTCAATTCACACGATTTTAATAATTATGAAGAGCGTTTAGTTTGAAATCATGATATTTATTGCGTAGTAAAAGGGTCATCAATGTTATAGCAGAGGTTTTGTGTTGATCACGGAGATCAATATAATGTAACTGAGATAAATTACTAGCAAGTATGCGTATAAGAGACAAGGAGTCGCGATGATAAAAAAAGTTTGGTACCAAAAAATAAACTCATCCAACATCGTCGACGTCGTTCGACTGCAATGAACACAAAACTCTTAGAACTTTATGTGACTCCCACAAAAGATCTTTACACAATTCATTTCGGTCTCGTAAAAAAGTTATCACGAATTCTCAGAAATCGGCCGAGCTATTTTTCTGCCGCCGACGGCGGTACGCCCCGTGGGAAAGCCAGCTTAATTCTAGATGCGTTCGACCATAAAATCATTCAACTTAATCGTGTTTCATAACTTTGTTAACATTTTCGTGGAATGTTTAATAAAAAAATCACGCTTAACTACATTCAATTTAACTGTGGAAGCGGTGAGTTACGTGTAGCTAGTTAGCATGTTGACACCCTATAACTAAGCGTTCCGATTCAAGCTTGTGTTTACAAGAGGCCTGGTAATAATTAGCATCGGTCAACAGAGTGCCGCTTGCCACGGGGTTCATGGTAATCGTTCACCTCGACTACAACCTACTCGACGGTGGTTCGTGGTCACACCTCGACAACGGTCATTTGCTATAATTGCTCCACCAACATCGAATTAATCAGTAATGTGACAGCGGCTGATACCGCAATTAAATAACAACATTATAATCTGCCGCAGCGGCAATTTGTTATGTCCGGATCATGATTATTTCAATTATTGACGTATGAATAATTTGGTTTGTTTATGATACCGTTATGCAAATGAATATCTTCAATATTAAATTGACTCGGCAACGTAACATGTCAGCGAATTTATAAAATCCATGACATCTATTATTGGAACGAGATAACCGTTATTCCAAAACTAAAAAGCACAAAAAATGTACCCAGATCAGATTATTATCAGACACTTTCATTAATTGAATTACTTTGGAGCTCAGAAACATAGGTACTTAATCCGGATTAAGAGTTGATTAAATTTACAACTCAAGCTTTTAAAGTATTCAGTCAGTCGGAACGTTGGAATTTATAACATTTTCTTACTACATTATGCGATTGTAGTAAAATTATGATGAGCCATGGGATATGAGAAAGGTACCTTTACCATTGTTCTTTTATGCAAATGAATTATGTAATGTGTTTGTTCTTATTTATTTTTTAATTTATTAATGAGCACAATTAAAAAAAAACAATAACACTAATTAAATATAGGACCTTATGTATTTGCATAAGTTATACAATGTCGAATCGTTTTTTTTATTGAACGACGGGGACGCGTTTGGCCTTCATCACAACCGGGTGTCAAGCTAAGATAAGGCCGAAGGTGGAAGCGCACTTCAAGGAATCCTCAACAGACTGAGGATCTGGCTATCTTTACCATTTAAATGCCGGATCACAATAATTTAGAATTGTTGATAGTGACAGACTCAGGTAAGATGGCAGTAGCTAGCCCGGCGGACATATGTACGTAAAGTCCTACCTAAGCACAAATTTGTACCCTCCTGGGGTCGAACCCGAGACCTCTGGAAATAATACCGGTGGGCGAACCGCTAGACTACAGAGGCGGTATAGATTGGTAATAGTAGGCGGTAGCAGATTTCTATCGAAATATATTTCAACAACGGAATATTATACCAGGTAGCCTAAATAAAGCCAGTTTGCGCCATTAAACCAAACTAAAACCTGTGTCATGATGACAAGCACTTACAAATGTAAAATTGCACAACAACGAGACATAATACAACAAGCCTCATAGCTCAGTTGGTAGTAACTCTGCCTTCTGCGCTGTAGGCTGTGGGTTCGATTTCCACCCAGGACAAACATTTGTGTGAAGAATATATAATATATAATGTTTGTTCTGTGTTTGGGTGTTGTATCATATAGTACGTGATGTATTTGCAAAAAATATTTAAGTATTCTATTCGTAATCTAGTTCATTATTGCAAACTACGCTCACTTTGGGCCTAGATGACGCTGTGTAAAATTAATGTCCTGTAATATTTGTCCTGTAATAATTTACATTTAGTAGACAAAGTTACACGACAATTTATTTGCCGAGCCGGCTATTCATCTCGCCGGATTAACTCGAATTGTGGATTCTGTGAAGTTCATTGCATGCTCGATTACCTTGCAGACATCGCGATAAAGTCTGCCGGACTGGCTCCCGACGCTACCTAGTCAACGGGCCAACATAAATTAAAAAGTAAACTTGTATCGTCACTTGAATATATAATAAATAAAACGCGCGTCAGAAAGATAAACAAATAAACCGGCCGATTGCTGACACGCACACTGAGGAGTTCCACATTTCAAGACAAAAATACACGTTATTTGTATGGGGAGCCCCCTTTTTTTTTGTTATTTTTATAGCTGCAATATAAATACACACGGAAAACTTCTACCACCTACCTATTGCGGTTCATTAAATGCAGCCTGCTGACAGACTGACGTGACGGGCGGACGTACTGCGGAGACTTAGCAATAGGGTCATGTTACCATTTAGGAACGGAACTTTAAAAAGCATTATTCTGATGAACTACATTTCCAACTAAAATTTATTGGTGTGCGGATCCAATTTAAAACCGTATTTCAAAGACAAATACGATTCAAATTTTGTTTGACTCCGTGAGGTTGAATACTTGTATTGCAGACTCTTTTTCCATTAAATGGATTAACTTTGTTTCATGATGCTACTTTTAGGGTTCCGTAGGTCTCTCTCTCAAGGTGCGCCACTGAACCCGATTTTCGGTCTTTCTCATCTCTCTACCCACCTCGTACCTACCCTAACTACCACACGTTGCTACCTCTACTTGTTACGTTAGGCTTTTAACAGCCTCTGTGGTCTAAGTAGTTCGCCAAAACGTGACCGACGTGACGTGAAGAAAGTTCGTAACCGGTGTCAAAACCCGAGGTCCCGGGTTTAATCCCCAGGGGAGTGTTTGGTTTGGTTGGTGGTAGAACTTTAAGTCCGTCTGGAACTACCAAGAACAACCATTTCTAAATTGTTGTGTTCCGACATTTAGAGGTAAGTTACTCAGATAGTTGAGTATTCCGGGTGAAGTGCGTTTCCAACTACGGCCTTATCTTAACTTGATACCGGATGAGATGAAGGTCAAGGGCTTTCCCGTCATACAATAAAAAAAAAACTTATCACCGTAATGAACCCGAAGCATGATACTCATTTGCGAGGATAATGCAGTTTCGTCTCGCTGGTATATAGTCGATGCGCACAAAATTGCATTTTGTTTTTAATCTGCCGGCAATTGCGGTCCGCAATTTGCTTGAGCTGTTTAATTACCAGCGACACGGCGGCTCATTAATTAAGTCATCAGACAAGCCGGTGCTGCGAGTTAGGTTAGCTCGTTGAGGATCAAGATACGACGAGTCTTGCGATAAATTATATCATACTTAGATTGGCGGGTACTTAGAGGGTCCCGGCAAAATTTTAACTAACAAGCTTCTGCTCGCGGATTTGCTCGCATTGTACGCGGATAAAATAGTAAGCCAAGTTAGGTTATTTTGCATATGTTTTCAAGGTCCAGAACAATAATATCTATGCAATATTTCAGCTATATCCGCTCAGTAGAAGGGGCAAACAAAGAACGTATGCGTTTTGTATCTCATTCCATTCCACAGGAACATATGTATGTGATGAAAGTAGTCTAAATTTCATTTCAAGTCCAAAGCAATATATGTGCAAAGTTTGAGCTCCGTACAGCCGCTTTTACGTAAAGAAGGAACAAATGTCCCTCCGAATATATTGAGTTTTTTTCTGTGATATAGGAGAAACTAACATTTTAGAAATGGTATAATTTTTTATTTAACAATTTATAGCCATTATCATTTTAGAAGCCTTCATTTTAATCAATCGCGTTGAATAAATGGTAGTCTATTATTGAAAACATAGGTAAGTTTCAGTATTCAACATTTATTTAAGTACAGTCGCCTGCTACATACTGCTGTTATATTACAGTGATTACCATCACTAGCTTTTACACGCGACTTCGTCCGCGTATTGGGTTTTTGAAATAGGTGCAAGTATTCTATTATAAATATATATATTTGTTGGATATCTGGATAAATTTGACCGATACTACATGGTGTGCAGACACGCACACTGAGGGTTCTGACCCACATTCCCAGACAAAAAATGCAGGCTTTTTGAAGTCTTAGTGCCGGTCTGACTCACGTTTGGCCAGATTTTATTATTAATTTATTTATTTACCACAAAGTAAGCACTACACTCACACCAACTTTGTTATTATACTGCTACGGCCGGGTTAATAAAAAAAAAACATTTGTCGTTGAATGCCTCGTTATATCGAATTCAAAAAGTATAAGCACGACTATTATACCATGCCATTATTCAGGAGTTCCGCTGTCATCATCGTAAGACCCTGGTTTACACGGTTCGTAGAAGAATATCACACATACAATCATTTTAAATGCGCAACGCTCTTAATATGCATTACTGTTATTAACTGAAAAAACCCCTTTATATTGATTCCACTCCATCATCAGACCTGGGTAGTTTTGGCATTCATCCATTGCATAAAGAGCACTTAAAATACACCAGTTTATTATAGAAACCACGTGTACGTCGCGTTTTTTCTGTTAAATAACCATGTTTTTTGTTTTTTTTTCTAATGAAAGGACCCCCTGCCCTTCAATTATTAAAAAAATCAAAAAACCATGAATCACGTTCTTATCTATTTCATATGAGGAATCTATAATGATTTGAGTAGTAGAAGCCCCTAGTGAAAGGGCTCGTCCGGAGAATTACTACCACCATACTTTTCGGTTTGAAGGGTATGGTTGCCGGTGAAATTACGGGTACGTGAGGCTTAACACCTTTATGCCTCAAGCTGACGGGCGCAATGCAGTGCCGTGTAGGCTTATATATGTCTTTGTGGATGTGACCTATGCACTAAGGCTTTGTCATAGGCAAGAGTACACTAAACACCAGGTGCGCTACTAGCTTGTCCCGTCTCCGAGTAGTATAAAAAAAAAAGATAATTTTGATTTTTTATCATGCCCGGTTTCAGAGTTAGGGCATACTTTTAATGAAAACTTTCAACCCCTTTTTGAACCCATCTAGACAAACATACCCTCCAAATGTCATGTCTCTACGATTAGCCGTTTAGGCTGTGCGTTGTTATCAGTGAGTCGTTAGCATTTAATATTGTAGGATTATATTTAGGATTATTGACGTCTGGTAAATTCTGACATTGTTTGTGTATTTAAACCGGATACCTATATCACACTTGGATATCAAATTAATAACATAATAACGTACCAGATGTGGATACAAAACCATTTTGAAAATTGTGAAAAGCATACATGTTAATGCATGCGACTGTATAGAGGTATTATTTGATTACGATCGAAACAGACAATCATTAGCAAAACTGATATAAATAAATTAACGAACGCTGTGATGCAAGAGCCGGGAGGTCCGCAACATAATATGTTGTTTAAACTACCAGTTAGTTAAAAGAACTATAATTAACGCGTTAGGCAGCACAAAGCCTTGTTGAGTAATTAAGTGTTATTGATAGGTAGTTAATGTAATTTAATAGCGCTAATAGGTTGTAGTGGGTGCAACATTTTAAAATTATACTCGTGTAGCCCTATTACCTCGCACTGGTATTAACCGTTGCTGATTACACGCAACATACGACTAACCGCCTCTGTGGTCTGGTAGTTCAACCCACCGATTTCAGATCCAGAGGCCCCGGGTTCGATCCCCAGGGGGAATACAATATTTTGCTCGTTTTGGTTGGTGGTAGGACTTTGTTTAAGTCTGCCTGGCTAGCTACAATCATCTTACCTGATTCTGTCCATGATAACAATCTTAAATTATTGTGTTCCGGTATTCAGAGGTTAGATAGCCAGATCCTCAGTTTGTTGAGGATTCCGGGTGAAGTGCGCTTCCACCTTTGGCCTTATCTTAACTTGATACCAGATGAGATGAAGGTCAAGGGCTTTCCCGTCGTACAATAAAAAAAACAAGTTTTTGACCTCTTAAAAAGACCCAGTAGTACAGCTTTTCCATACAAACGAAGTTTGACGATCATTTCGAAATAGCTTGTACCATTCAAAAACAATTTTGCCGGTATAATCAGATAGGGATAGTCTAAGTTTGCATCACTTTACTTTTTCTAAAAAAATAACAAACCGCCTGCCAGGCGTGGTGATTATGACAAAACCCTCCAATGTTGGGGCAGGCTCTATCCAGCAGTGAATATTTATGGGCTGTTGAATTTGACTTTTTCTAAAACACAATCAAAATTGAAATAAGTGCAGTTATTTTACCAAATACAATCATTTTTCACATACCTATTTATATATTTTGATTTTAATAAGTATGTTTTAGTATGTTTTTAGAATAAGTAAAGCTATGTAAACATAGTTTATGCCTATCCATTAATGCCTAAAAAAACGATTGAATCGGACTATAGATTATGAAATTACCGACAAAATACGTTTGAACCAGAGAGTAAAAATCAGAGATATTTCGGGGGGCCCTCTTAAATGAACGTTTTAGTGGTTCATGAGCTCTGTTCACACATTTTAATATAATATATTTTTAAACAAAAAATGTTTAAAAATATAGGTATCTACCTACATGTGTTTATCATAATTGAGGAAATATGAGCAGCATGTTTAGTCGAGTAAATACTATGATTAAGTTTATATCCAAATAAAACAAGTTCGCAAAGTAATATTTGAAACTAAAATATACAAAATTCAAAGCATTGTTTAAAACAGCTGTTTTACCACCGTTGATGGGCAACAAGCAAAGCGTACAAAAGAAACCACATTACATGCCGGATGCAGCTATTGTAAAAACAATTATTGTCAATGATGCCGAACACTCGATAATATAGCCGAGAAAAAATTGTTTGACGGCAGTAACCACAGCCGCAAAAAACCAAGCAAAAAAACCGACAACAAAAGAAAGACTTGAATTGAATAGTTAACCGCTTTGCTAGAAAACCAGCGCAATTTACATAAAAACGCTTTTTTTGTGCGCAGGTAACTAAATAGCGATTAGTTGGATGGAGTGGAACGGATTAAAACTTAAAAAGATACCCGACTTTTAATTCGTTCAATCCAAAACTTTAACCCAGGCAACAACGTATCACGTAAACAAAAAGCTTGCAAAAAGCTTACAGTCACCACAAACCAAGAAATCCGTTTATTTGTACAACACCATTAATTTGCCAGCAACTTCGGGAGCTTAAATAAATAAACCGAGCTTTCGCAAACGCCACGAGCGACGGAACCTTAGCCGTGAAACGCGGCCCAATATTTCTGCGGTCGAGTGTAATTGAGTCGGGTAAATCACCGTGGAAACAAATATGAGGGATGTAATCGAAATGTTTGTAAACGGGTGTCGCGTGTCACGGAGCTATAACCTGCTTCGAGTGTCGCCCACCCCTCTCCTCACAATGGAAATAGAAATAAGGACCACTTTCAGGTAAAGGTCTTGCGTTCTACGGCTTGTAAAGGTGAATTTGTATTCTTCCGACAAATCTAGCCTGCGCCACCGTTTAGTAGACAAATTTATTTCTCTGTAGTGAAATTTAATCTCGTTTTAGTTGTGCGTGAATACGAAGCATATTTTACTGATTTTTCATTGCTTTTGTATTGCAGAGACTTGATATATTTAAAGTTTCAGTACGATGTCAAAGGTTGACGCCAAGAGAAAAGAAGCGAAAGAAATGTATGGAACTGACACAATGCCCTCAAGGCCTCGATAGTCACCTGGCGTGGTGGACATTTCTCGGTGTAGTATAGGCGCTAACCTAGGCACTAGCAGTCCGATGCGAACGCGACTGGCCTTCAGTTTTCAAGCTAAGAGTAACCTCAGCTAACTAATCGTCAACCTGTGAAATAGGCCATTTCACATCAACAGCCCATCTGTCCTACAGTGTCCTCTGCTAGGTGGGCGGATTGGTGATCTGATGTACTGGTGAGATCCCTTAGTAGGCTATTATACGACATCCATGGGCTGAATTGGAGGGGTTGATTCTTAAGCCGCGACCGCCATGGCAAACCTATTTATTAACTTGTTAATTCTATCCAACGCAGTCTGAGATAAGGACATAAATTAGATGAATAAATCGTGACTATTAACTGAGCAATCGGAATAACTCCTAATTGGTTTGCAGCAAACGTACAATGAGGTCGTTGTTTAACTTTCCGGTCAGCGCTTTATTACTGTGAAGCGAGATCTGTGACAAGAATTCTGATTAAAACTACATGATCGGGAACATGCAACAGTCGCTACTGGAAGCTCGTAAAATAAATGTAGTTGCCATGAGGAGATAACAATTACGCGATCATCGACGGTAAAGTTCTGAACTAGCAACTGAGTCAACTAACAAATTAAAAGTTGGCAGAGAGCACGCGTATGTATTTGAAAATAAAAGTATATGAATTGTACGGTCGTCAGGGTGAGTAATAGGGCTATTGTGAGCCCGTTATTGTCAACAATGCTGATATTTTAAAACGATACTCTTTCAGCTATTAAGGAGTGAAATGTGAACAAAATCGCGATAATCAGACTTTTCTTCAACTACACTTAAAAATCCTACTATCCGAATATGAGGGTATAAGGTGTAATAGTTCTTCAATATATTATGGATTATTATTTATGTATATATTCCAAGCAGATGAAACATATAGAATAAATCGTGAATGTAAATAGATAGATAGTCTTCTATCGATATATAATGTTATACCTATATTATATTATATATATATATCAAAAATTATATTTTAAATAATTATACTATAGTTTCTTTATTCAATAAAAAGTACAATTAAACTAACTATGTACAAAGGAATCAGTCAGATTACGTTACTATATATATTGATACAAGATAAAAATAGTAGGTGAAAAAATGGTAAATTTCGGGATTTAGGTATTTCCGACTATCCGAAAAAAGGTATTGTTGTCTTTCCCTATATATTGGCTTATTCATGATGTAAATATTTCAAGCAGATAAAACATATCGATTTAATCGTGACTTTCTGAGAGGAGATAAAAATAGTAGGTGAAAAACTGGTTCATTTCTAGATTGATTTTCACCTTATTTTAAAAGGTGTGTAAAATTATATCCTACTATGCAATTAAATAAACAAAGTCAAAGAATCGGGTAACATTTGTTTAATCATTTTATGTACACAAATTTACTATCATTGTCAATAAGTAGATAGATATTCTAAATGTGACTATTTGACCGATGTCTTACTTCGACTCGACGGCATACACGGTAAACATTTCAAAACCACGACTGAATGGTTTTATTCACATAATCGGATAGAACATGTAGTTTACAGGCTCTCGCATCGCTAACGACTAACTTCTCAGTAAACATTTGCTCTGGACTGACGTGTGTTTAGCGATAATGGAGTAATATGTTACAAATGTTTATGTTATGCCGTACATGAATGTTAATACTCTGTTCATGGTGGATAATCGATAACGGTGGAACGAAAAAATATTACAATTTCTATATCTAGATTTACGGTACGTTTTGGCGTAAAATAACAATATGTCTGCTTCCGATTTCAAACGGTTTAACAAAGTACTTATGAACATAAGTACTTTGTTAAACCTGTAATATTTATATTTTTTTTTTATTTATATACATAACACTCAAAAATATTTTCATATTCAACATAACTGTAATCGATTTAGCTTTGGCTACACTACATAATTATCACGTCCCAATCTCAAGTGTTATTTGTTGAATAGACCCACTCGGGTTATAGCGTACTTCAAGATAAGTTGTTTAAGCGTTTATTTATTGGTACACTGTAATATATAGCTTCTAAGACGTCTACGATAATATTATTGCTTGTAAACGGAGGGTAATTTCGAGGACAAAATCGGTTTAGCAGTAAAGTAGAGATTGTAGAGTGCTTCAAGATTTGAAGAGCAGTGGTTCATAGCACTGCATTTTGTGAAGTCTCTTGAGGCTTGATCGCGATGGGCAAGTAGCCCCGGTCGATCGCGGGCAGATCGCCGAGATACGTCGCGAGCGCCAGCCACCCGCCCAACATACTTTCACAAGAGCCAAGAACCCCTCAAAAGCACATGAGCTAAATCAAATATTTTACCGATACATTGAATATAGGTCCTTTTGTTTGGCGGAATCGCGATGCGGCACTTTCCTCCGACGAAATAGCAATTGTAGCCACTCGAGGCACTTGTACATCACATAACGAGGCCCTCGAGTGCGAGGTAACGTTTGCCATTAAGATCAGCACCGAGAAAAGTTTTATTTCCTTTGATCTCTTGGTTAAAAGCCTTTTCGTTTCATTGCTATCATCGTTTCGTTTACGCTGCTGTTTTATTTAACTAGCTTTGAGCTGTACAATACTTGGCTGAGGTTGACGGCTATACATTTCTTTTATTATTGGATTACGATTTAAAATTTCAAACTAATTTTGTAAGCCACGATTTATTTATGCCGGATTTTGATTTTGTATAATATGTACGTAATAAAGAGGTACATGTACAACAAGCCTTTCAGCTAAGTGTGTAGTAGCTCTACCTTCTGCGCTGCAGGTTGTGGGTTCGACTCCCACCCAGGTCAATTTATTTAATTATTTGTGTCATGGAAATAGGTGCCTAAATTGATGTGTTTATGTGTTATGAAAATAAATAGACTCACGACTTTTTTCCCCGATAATTCACCTCTGATCACTACTCAGAACGTGGATTTTATGAGGATCACCTTCCGGGGGCTAGTCAGAGGCACGTCCAAACTTATGTTCGGCACATGCCCACGGTTTTCTAGTATTCAATACATACATGCGATACAACATAGGGTATGATAAGTGTGTATTAAAAAAAAGTATAATAATTATCCGATATGTAATTCCCATATTACAAGCTTTTCTTAGTTTGGGGTTAGATGGCGCTGAGTGAAATTTATGTCGAAATAGACATTTTTACCCATTCCGTATGAGCCTTGTGCTCATAAAATAACAGAGACACTAACACTAAAAATATCTAGTAGGTAAATAAGTAACTTTGCGCAAGATTTGTTAGTGTTGATAAACAAAAGATAAGATCTTAGTATACAGAGAAATCTTTGAAATAGTTTGCCGTACGCAAATAGGATTTGTTTGAGTAAATATTAGACCAGTAAGTTGAGCCACTTTATGCTGCCATAAGAAATCATAGCCGTAACACAAGGCGATGAATAAATTCATGACTATATACACACTCGCTACCCAGATATAATAATTTGGTGCATAGATATTATGTTTAACTATCATGGTAAGGTTATTGACATAGCTCTCAGAATTAGCAAGCTGAAGTGGCAGTGGGCAGGCCACATAGCTCGCAGAACCGATAACCCCTGCGGAGCTAAGGTTCTCGCATGGCGACCATAATTAATCGCGAAACGGAGTGTGGTAAGGCTCGATGGACCGATGACACTGTGGCGGTCGCGGGAAGCCGATGAACGGAGGCGGCTTAGCGTCAATTGGGAAAGGCCTATTTTCAACAGTGGGCATAAATGATGATGATGATGATCATCATTCGAGTTAATATAAAGAAGTTATATATAAATATGCGGCCGTCGAAGGACTAGCCCAAATAACCGACACAACAGTCTGGAGCAATTTGCTCAATTTCTGCCCACCTACACCAACCCACATAGAATCATCGCAGACCACCTCAATCAGAGACGGGACGAATTAAACTTTCTGTCGTGAAATTAGGGTCAAGAAGTGTTCTTCAATGTTAAAATGAGCTGAAGACACGTTTCAAAGCAAATGCAGTGAATTTATAAAGTTGCGTTGTAGGAGGCAAAAATGGAAAAAGGATTCTCAAACTTGTGATAAACTCCAACGCTTGGCAACCGCGACCACTCTGGCAATAGTATAGCGGCAAAGTAGTAAGTTTTTTTTTTGTACGACGGGAAGCGCTTGGCTTTTATCTCACCTGGTAACTAGTTAAGATAAGGCCAAAGGTGGAGGCGCACTTCACCAGGAATCCTAAACAATTAGCAGAACTGGCTATCCTAAAATGCCGGAACACAACTATTTAGAATCGTTACGGCGACAGACTAAGGTAAGATGGTGATAGCTAGCCAGCCAATATTGTACCCCCCTGGATATCGAGCCCGGGACCTCTGGATCTGATATCAGAAGGCGAACCCCTAGACCACAGTGGCGGTTAAAAGGGTAGGTTGGGGTAGGTGGAATCTTCTGAATTTGGCTAGCGGTTACAGCTGAATGATCAGAACACTGGTAGGACCTATATAGGCCCATTTAAGTAACAACGTCCTACGCAACTCCAGATTCGTCAGATTCGTCGGCATAGCTCCATCGTATACCTCATCCTTGCTCTGGCCTAGGGCTCAACTAGCCTAGAAGTCAAGAGCTAACCCATGATTTATGCAATTAGAAGATCAAAACTATTATTATCGGGATATGTACTATGATTTGTTGGTGAATGAGTATCCGATATTATTATTATATATTCTTGGTAAATACCCCGTTAATAATAGTTAATGTGTTCATAACCATGATAGTTTCAAAAGTTAAGTATATAGGTACCTAGATATATTCAAGAGTTTGTTTCGATATGCCCGCCATACGTCTGGCGCATAAAATTATTAAAACAATATGAAACGCGTCTCTGTTTTAGATCACAAGATCAAATTATCTATATAATTTCAAAACGTGTAACTTAAGTACCATCGATCGCATATGATAAAACGTACAATCTTTATTCGATACGTGTGATAATGATAGGCTTACGAGGTTTATTATAATGCCTTTAACATATTTACACAATCACCTGATAATGGTAATTACGGTAATTAAGAAGGCTCAGTAGTACCGCTTTCTCATACAAACGTAGTTTCCCGTTCATTTAGAAATGGCACGTCCGATTCAAATGAAATTATGCAGGTATAATCGGATAGGTAAGTATAAGAGATTTACTTTTTCGAAAAAAAAAAGTCAAGGAATTTCCCACACACAAACACTCCTATACATATAATCTGTGTTCCATTGCGTTTTTGTAAAAACTAACGCACCATAGACACTTCGATTATCCATAGATTATTCCAATCCAATATACCTGCAAAATGATATCTTATCATAATAATCTGATATATACATCAACAAATAATGATTTGTGTATATAAAGTAATTTACTATTTACAATTTATCTTATTTTATTGTCACTGGAGGGAGACCTATTTAGTATTTTATTTTATAAAATACGTGATTTTACATGTTCAATTAAAATATTTTACCTACCTACATAACTAATAACCGTAATTATGTATTTCATTAGTTAGGAATACCCTTGTTGGCTATCAAATAGCTAATACATACAAATATAAACAAATTAAATACAGTCAATCAAGGTCAAACATAAATATAAGGTACACTAGCTTTTATTTTGTTTTTACTAGTGACCCGCAACTTCGTCCCCGTCACCCTGTGGGAATTTCTTATAATCCATTCTTAGTGCATCCCTACACTACGAAAGGAAGCTACTCTCAAAATATAAAGCCTCCTCTCTGTTTTTGCGTTGATTGTCAGACAGACAATCAACTTCACGTAGTTTTTATAAATCCAATATATTGTAGGTATGTATTTAGATATACAAAAGGACCGCCTTTGTGGTCTAGTGGTTTAGATCCAGAGGTCCCGGGTTCGATCCCAGGGGAGTACAATATGATGGTTTGGTTGGTGGTAGGACTTTGTTAAGGTCCGCCAGGCTAGCTATCACCATCTTACCCGATTCTGTCGCTATAATATCAATTCTTAAATTGTTGTGTTACAGCAATTAGAAGTAAGATAGCAATTCCTCAGTCTGTTGAGGATTCTGGGTGAAGTGCATTTTCACCTTCGGCTTTATCATAACTTGAAAATTAGATGAGATGAAGGCCAAGCACCTCTCAGTCGTACAATAAAAAGAAGGACAAATTTAATAGTAAAAGTCGAGTTTGCTCAGGTAACTGTTTATGTCACGGCGTGTAGCTGGGGTGAACTACGAGGGGATGAACTAAAGGGTGTCTCGGACGAACCGCGGTCGCCAATACCAACCTTGCGGCTGGCAAGACAAGCGGTATTGATTTTAAAACCCACACAAACTGGTGCAATCTGCTTTTACTCTGATAATAATAATGTTATCATACACGGTCCACCTAATTGTTTTGCAAATACCTTGTAATGCATGAATAATATATAAAAAAAAAAAAAAAAATCTCAACCAGTACAGTCGCCTGCACTACACTTAATTACCTATATTCAAAATGGTTATGTGTCCATACAATTTGCTAGATTTATTATTAATTTATTGTTATTCAGGATCCAGGCTTTAAAAGAAAAGCGATTACAGACATTAAAAGACGTCAATATAAAAGTTATAGCTTCATTTTGAAAATTAAGATGTGTACACATTTTAGTGAAGACTTGCACTTTGTTTTTGTTTGCTTGCATATATTGATATTTAGTATAAATAGGCGATAATCAGTACGTAGTCATATTTTCTAGTCAACCTTTGGATGGTTAGTTTTTAGATCATATTAGAAGAAAATTATAATAATTTATTAATAATCATCACCAACAGCAACAGCAGTTTTCACTGCTGAACAGAGCCTCGTCCATGTTTTGCTATAATCACCACGCTTGGCAGGCGGATTGGTGATAGAAGTTAAAAACATAATAAAAAAATATAAACACATCAAGCTCATAGCGATCAGAACAGAACAACATAACAACAATATACATTTTAACCGCCACTGTAGTCAAGTGGTTCAACCCACCGATTTCAGATCCAGAGGTCCCGGGTTCGATTACCATGGGGAGTACACTATATTGTGCTTGGTTTGGTTGGTAGTAGAACTTTGTTTAAGTCCGCCTGGCTAGCTACCACCATCTTACCTAATTCTGTCGCCATAATAACAATTCTAAAAATGTTGTGTTCCGGCATTTAGAGGTAAGAAAGCCAATTCCTCAGTTTGTTGAGGATTCCGGGTGAAGTGCGCCTCCACCTTCGGCCTTATCTCAACTTGTGTAACCAGGTGAGATGAAGGCCAAGTGCTTACCAGTCGTACAATAACAATAAAAAAAAAAACATAATTAAATCTCGAATCTGTGTACACAAGTGTAAAAACAATCTAGAGTTGTTTCAAGATAAACATCTTGAAGCGATGGATTGAACCGCCTCGGCGAACCGAGTGTCTACAATATTTTACGCTCGCTTCGCTAACTTTTTCGTGCCATATCCAATCTTTCTCGACCGCTTATCAGGTAGACGGGCCTTGTCAAACTTTTCAAATTAGTTTCGAACATGCTCGAACATTTTTGTTTTTATTACAAAGTTGGGTTGCTTTTTCGTCCTAGACAGACGAAAGTTGTTTATGTTTGTTGTCTTTTAAATACCCCACGTTTTTATAGCGTCAATTTACAATCACGTAAGCTGTTGGTGATGAGCCTCTACCAAATCGAGGGTAAAACAAAAAATGCCTCTATGGTCTAGTGGTTCTCCCACCGGTATCAGATCCAGACGTTTGATCCAAAAATTCAAAATTGTACTCCCCTAGGGAGTACAATTTTGTGCTTGGTTCTAGGACTACATTTAAGTCCGCCTGGCTAGCTACCACCATCTTACCTAAGTCTGTAGCCATAACAGCAATTCTAAATTGTTGTTTTCGGCATTTCGAGGTATCATTATTTTAAGGATTCCGGGTGAAGTAACTTCGGCCATATCATAGGTTACTAGATATTTCACTTGAAACCAGGTGAGATGAAGGCCAAGCGCATCCCCGTCGTACAAAGAAGAAACAACCTGACATTGTCTTAGTTGTAATGCTTAAAGCGCAGGCGCACTATATCAAAGCGCCATACCGTGGGAAACTAAACACCATGAATGGTAATTGTTGACATTCATGTGGTCTTTCGTTGCACCGCAGGCGTCAAATGACGGTCAACGTTGACTGATTCAATACCGACACTGTTTTTTCACACAATAAATATACCTACTTACTACCTTACGTCCTACTAGTGTATTGTATCAAACAATATATTGTATATAGGTTTTACGTAGAGGTCAAGTGCTTATTGTTATTGTTATATTCTTGAAAAAGAAAACCGTTTTACATATTTAGGTAAATAATAGTTTACAAGATAGTAAACGCCCAAAACTATGTTCCTGTGTCACACGAAAATTACCAAGAATATTGTCTTCTAATGATTATGAGTTGATCGATATTCCTGTGTTGTCTTGTACTAACCATAACTGTAGCTTTCAACAATAATAATGTAATTTGTTGTTTATATAGTAGTTTTAGTGGTTTTCTTAGTGTGATTGTAAAACAATTGTTGATGAAATAAATTAAATGTCATAAATCTCCTCTCTATTATAAGGTGTTGTTGAATAAGTCGCTTCTGAGCGATAATATTCATTATTAATTATAATGAATAATTAATATTCATATTCTTATTGCATACACTACAAAATAATACGAATTGAAATATTACAAGCATTGTCTATGATTTCTGGGTTTGACTGACCCTGGATTGTCATTCAATCAGCTGCTCAAAGATTTCACACCTGAGCATCGTGTGTATTCAGTCAGCCTGATATTTACCCACTATGATAAAAGACATAGTAAGTGATCCTCTTATCTAACTATTATCTAATAGAATCAGCTGAGTAGTCACTCTATTGCTGATTCTATTAGATAATAGTAAGAGAAGTAATAAGAGAGGAGTACCATTCAGTCGTGAATGGTACTTCTCTTGAGATTTATTAAGATTAAACAATCAACATGCCTATCTTATAACGGTATGACGACGATACTTAATCGTCGTCCAATCATTAAATTGGCCAGATCAAGAAATTTCTCGCCATATTGGTTAACACTCTGAGTTTGAATGGTATTGCCGGTGAAATTACGGGCACGCAAGGCTAATACCTTTATGCCTCAAGTTGACGGGCGCAATGAAGTGGCATGGTTACAGGCAAGAGATGCACTTAACATCAGGACGGCTACATGCTTTGTAGACGGACTACTAGCTGTATATAAAATAAAAAAATAAAAATGTTTAATTCAGGATTAGGTAGGTAACAGCAACGGGGTAAGCGGAAACAGGCGTGTAACATGTTCGCGGTTAAAAAGGGCCCGGTATTTCCGCTTTCCCATACAAACGCAGTTCTCGTTAATTTCAAAATGGCAAGTCTGATTCAAAAGAAAGTTTGCAGGTATAATCGGATAGGGATAATCTGTGTCGTTACTTTATTATCTAAAAAACTCAATCCAAATGTATGAAAAAGAGTTTTCCCATACAAACACGAACCAGGAATTGGACTTGCTGATTCGAAATGGAACTACGTTTGTACCGGTAGCGAAAATCAGCAGTACTCCAGGTACTTATAAGGGGGTCTTGAACCCGTCGCACCATACCCAACCGTCTCTGTGCTCTAGTGGTTCAACCCACCGATTTCAGATCCAGAGGTCCCAGGTTCGATCCCAGGGGAGCAATATTGTGCTTGGTTTGGTTGGTGGTAGGATTTTTTTAAGTCTGACTAGCTGCCACCATCTTACCTAATTCTGTCGTCATAATAAGAATTCTTAAAAAAATGTTGTGGCATTTAGAGGTAAGACAACCAGTTCCTCAGTTTATTGAGGAATCCGGTTGAAGTGCGTCTCCAACTTAGGCTTTATTTCAACTTGTTAGCAGGTGAGATGAAGGCCAAAACCTAACAATAATTGTTTAGTAAATAAAAAAAAAAAACGTATAGAGGTACGTTTTTTTTGCATTTACTTTACAATATGCCCAGTGCCAAGTAATCTCATGATCAAGCCACGAAACATATAACAAGAACATCATGAAGAGAAGTTAATATATTATATTAAATGTATAATAACTGGAGAATTCCCACAACAACAGTTTTTACAGAGTCACTGGCTTAGCAAAGTAAGTAAATAATTCAGCCTACCAATAAACCGAAACTCTTCCATTAAAAATGTAAATTGTGGTTAAACATTGTCATTTCTACTGTGGATAGATTTTATTAAAAAAAAAATCTAAAGATTACAACTAGCTTTAGATAAATATAGTATATAACTAAAATCTTAGCTTGATATTAGTTAATTTTTCGTGTCCGCAGCTGGACAGAGCCTCCTCCAATATTGGTTTCTACCGCCTCTGTGGTCTAGTGGTTCAAGCCTCCGATTTCAGATCCAGAGGTCCCGGGTTCGATCCCCATGGGGAGTACAATATATTGTGCTTGGTTTGGTTGGTGGTAGGACTTTGTTTAAGTCCGCCTGGCTAGCTACCACCATCTTACCTAATTCTGTCGCCATAATAACAATTCTAAAATTGTTGTGTTCCGGCATTCAGAGGTAAGATAGCCTCAGTTTGTTAGGGATTCCGGGTCAAGTGTGCCTCCACCTTCGGCCTTATCTCAACTTGTTACCAGGTGAGATGAAATAAAAAAAAAAGGATTATAGTACATATACATGTAGTTGTAAGTATACCGAAAGTGAAAGTCAAGTACTTGAAGAGAAAAAGAAAATGTATCCATCTAATTATCGTCAAAATGCTCCAGGAAAATTCAATATGGAAGTTGTGACCCTAGAAGATAATACTCTGTGTTTATGATTGAGAGATGAAGACCTCAGAAAATGTTCTCTGACCAAGTTAGAGATAAGTTGAAGAATACGATAATGAATTAGCAAAAGAGGTGTGCTTATGTTTGTTGCCCTTTTAATTGCAAGGAGCATAGGAAATAGAAATCTATTGTAACTGCATACTCCTCTAGGAAAATGTGCATGATATTGAGTGTCATATTTACAATGTGATTGATATCAATAAGGAAATAATAGTTAATAATACATAGTTAAGTAATAATAAAAAATAGCATATGACTAAGACTCGAGACTGCGAGAAAAGTCATCACAAATATAAGTGCTCAGAGAATGTTAGCATACTGATCTATTATGGGTAAGTAATGAGGAGATAAGCTGGGTAGACAAAGTCTTATAGAATAAAGCATAGTAGTGATGATGATCAATTAACCCTTTAGTTGAAATAACATGGCAGATGTTGATCACCTGTCTGTTCACCCACACAGAAATAAATAAGAATCAATTTTATTTGTGGAGTGAATTAGTCATCTTTGTCTTAAATACCTTGGATGCTAACAATTGCAATGTTTTTATTATTGTATGACAAGGAAGTTTTACTTGGCATCCATCTCACTTGGTTTTAAGTTATGATATGGCCCAAGGTGGAAACACTTCACCTGGAATCCTCAACAGTCTGAGGATCTGGGTATCTTACCTTTAAATGGCAGAACTGCATTAAGATGAGCATCTAGACTTTGATAGAACCATTTGTAAAACATTAAGACGGCTCCATAGTTTTGCTGATTTTCACTCTACCATACAAATGTAGTTTGTCCTTTAATTCATTATGGCACATTTAATTCAAAATAAATTTTGCAAGTACAGTTGGATAAGGGATAGTATAACCAAATTGTTATAACACAATGAATTCAAATTAATTATTTTAAATATATGCAAACTGGATTTTTTTTGCATATTTTGTATATTTTTGAGTCAATTGTGTTTTTGGAATAAAACCAGCTTTTCAAATAAAAATGAGGACATGCACACCGAGGGTATGGACCCATATTTCAAGACAAAAAACACATTTCTTGTATGGAAGGAGGCCTCCTTTTAATTACTTTTAATAATTTGTTGTTCTAGCGGTAATAGAAATACAAAATCTGTACAATTTTCATCTGTCTACCTGTAACAGTTTATGAGATACAGCCTGCTGACAGACCGGCAGATGGATGGACAGATAAGTTGAGGCTTTTTGAATAGAGACATGTTGATACAGAACCCTAAAAAGTTAAGTGCTAGAAAGCTAGACCCTATCCAAATATCCCACCAAAATGTATTTCAAATCATTCATGCCATTTCAAAATTAACAACAAAATATGTATGTATAGTATGGGAAAGTGTTACTGAGGGGCTTTATAATTGAGAACTTACAAGTTCTCAATTAAGACAAGTTACTAGACAGAAAAAAAAATGTAATCAGTTGTGAAAATTATTCTGAAGTTAAATTGACTAGCTTTGCCTAAAATAACTTTCGACAAATCAAAATTGCAATGAAATTGTTTGAAGCTTAACACAATGGCACATAGTTCTCAAATTTGCTTTGATAAAGTAGTACATATATAACTATAATCTTGGTTTTATTTTCCATTTAAATCCGAGGCTTCACCAATCTATTTGTTTAAAATTATTACCCTAATCTTTGAACAGATTAAAGCAGTAACAGGTTGACAAACAAACTATGTTTATCATCAGTACACAGCTGCAGGACAAAGGCCTCCTTGAATCCATCCCGCACATGGAAGATGCAGTATTTATGCTTACTAACTCAGGTGTATGCTACTACTCCTTCCCTGATTTAGGCCCTTAGTTGCCTCTTATGATATATATACAGGGAGGCGTCAACTTCTGTGATGGGTGATGGTGCTATGGACTTCATATGGAGTTATTGGCTATGTTTAACACACACTGCACATGATATTGTGAAATTAACCAGTTTGTTTCAACTACAGGCCACAATCTGCAAGCATGTCGTAATTTAAAATGATAGCAGAGAATTCAGAGACTTCAATGTGTTCAACATATTGCCATTCGAGGACGGCGCATAAATGAGCACAAACAAGCGAAAGCCACTTAGACCAAATTTACACTTTGTGGGAGACCGCGGGGGCATTGCGACTCGGCGTCGAGTCAGCTGCTCCATACATTACTAACTATACAGCTAACAACTAGTAGGTAAGTAACACACGTACGCGATTACGAGATTACGTGATTATACCTAACACCTATTTGCTGATGTGTTGGTATTCCCATTTAACCACCAAGAATTGTTTTACTTCACAAACTCTATTACACGTAGGGTTCAACTGCTAGGTCAATGCACTTCCGAGGCGACGTCCGAAGCGATTACGAAGCGCCGTTTTTATAATGGGATAATAATAAAGATACCTACTGGGCATCCTGGTGTACGAAATCGATTAGTTACCTATTATATTTGCGTATCGAAACAATTTGCATACAAAGACTTTTGATTTATTACAGAAATATAACCTTATCCTCTGGACATAAGGTTCACGTATCCGAATGGTATGAATACAAATTTCTGTTCAAAACAGAAAAAAACGATAATTACAAGGTTTTGTAGGTCATAAGGTAAATGTAAACAACATTGAAATGACATATACATATAGCACATATCAGGTAAATAGCGAAGGGTAGGTATTGGAAAGTAATTATCTCGTAATCACATGCCTGTACACCAGCTGTGTTTGTCACTCTGTTGAGAATGTGAGTAAGCTACATGAAAAAGGATTTACCTCGAGGTCTTCGTAGGTGCGAAATGCCATTATGGCGAAACCATCGATGATATCCTCCTCGACCAGTGGCTCTCGGGATTTCTTTCTACGGGCCGGAGGACGAGGCGGCTTTTCTCTG
Source organism: Venusia cambrica (assembly GCA_951394065.1). Taxonomy (NCBI): domain Eukaryota; kingdom Metazoa; phylum Arthropoda; class Insecta; order Lepidoptera; family Geometridae; genus Venusia; species Venusia cambrica. Next base: position 3,308,578 of record OX596056.1, read on the forward strand.
GCCGGAGACTCGTCCTCGCCACTGTCCCCATCCTTAACTCTGCTCTCTCGCTGTGCTTGCATGCGCTGTGCCCGCTCCCTTCGCCTGTTTCTCTGCAGATTGCGCTGCTTTACTTCGTTCTCCATCGTTCACACATTATTCGAAAATCACCCGACCACCGTGTTTCACTACACTAAAGTCCGAACCACACATTTATCACTCATGGTAAGCTGATTATCTTAGTAAAAGATACACAACAAAATACAACACTTGCACACAGAAAAAGACACAGGCCGTTTCCAATGGCGGATCGTACACCGTTGCCGCATTGCAAGTAAAATGGCCGCGTAGCACTCCACGGGCTGACTTATTTCACTTTCACGTTAAAGGGGACATTATTCTACTTATGCTAACACATACAGTGATATATTTGAATCAGAAAGAAAACAAATACAATAAAATTATCTCTATACATTTTCTGCTTTCATCAAGTCAATACAAAAGGTGTTTCACGACGCCAACGCAACGTTGCGGTCGCGATGGCGAACTAATTCAGCTCTACCAACCTAACGGTCCAACATTCCGAGATATCGGGCGTCATTGGCAATGTGGTTTTTATCTTCGCTCTTTTGTTGTATAGGTTTGTCTCGTTCTAGCACGTAATGTAAATATACCAAATAGAGTTTTACATGTCCCTATTAAACATTTCAGTATTTTTTTAATAAAAATTTGTGGTTTTTTAATGCTATTTTAAATTATTTAGGTATTGAATATGAAAAAAAACAATAATTTGTACAAAGTAATGTCAGGATATTGATATTTTTGTTTTATGTTGGTGGTAGAAAAATTAAGTCATTGTAATGTTATATGCACTGGCAGCACTGTAATGTTATAACAAAATGGCAATAATAAGTAGGATAGAGTCGAGTCGACACAGAGTCACATAGTACATAGGCAGTGTTGCAAAAGTTACCGATTTATCGGGAAATCTACTGATTTTGGTCATTGTCTCCCGATATCCCGATTTACTGACATTGTCTCCCGATTTTTACATTTTCCGAAATAAAGATGAATATAAATAATTATTTAAGGAAATACTAAATGAAACCAGCCACACTAAAATAAATACACCAACTTATCGCGATATTCCTCGTATCCGTCTAATACGACACAGAAAGGAGTTTGCTTCGAAAAACGGTGCACTAGGTGTGATCCTAAGAAAAATTGTGTTGATACTGTCAGTGTTGTTTGTCGTGCTAGTGTGAATGTGGCCTATTCTAATAATCAAGACCAAGCTGAGAGTAGTTGTTAAAAACGCCTTCACTTCTCGATGGTGGCTCCAAAGTTCCAGCCTGCCCGCAACCATGGATGGTGCAACCCTGCCGAAACGTCGGGATAAATATAGGTAAAATACGCGATAAATACCCGTTTCTTGAATTAAAATAATGTGTTCTAATCGTGAAAGTTTAATAAAGACAATTTTGGACAAGTGTGAGAAGCACGAAATAATGGCTCACGCATGTTTGCAAATGTTTTTTCTTCTGTATTCTTAGTTTTGAGTTTGTCACACTCATCAGCAAATCATATGTTTATCCATCAATTATTAGATTCGTTTTTTTTTATGAAAAAAAAGATGAAAGAGAAATGTTGATGAGAACTAAGTAACGAAATAAATTTTGCGCCGAGTCACACTACACAATTATTTATAGGAGAAAATAATATAAGTTGCTACAATTTTAATATACCTAGATGAGAAAATGTTTAAAAAAATGCTGGCAAGAGGTGGCATGAAAAAAAATAAGCAATGTACCTAATTGAATAAATTATTGTATTATTAGCATAAAATTATCATGTTTTAGTCCTAACAAAATTTTCCGATTTCTCCCGATTTTTAACTGGCAAATTCAACGATTTTTAATTTTACACTTTTGCAACACTCAAGGGCGATTGAATAGAAACGATCGCATCGCACTGGCACTGGCATCTGGCACTGACTTCATGCCATGCCACAGACAGCAATATTTTATAGCTAGCGCATATTGTGTGATTTCGTGTGCAAGCTTTGAGTTTTGTATTTAGGTGTGAGTGTGATGCGAGGTGAGTAAACAAGCTACCTACCTATTTAGGTACCAACTACTAATATACCTACTTAATTGATAACAAAAAGTGTACGTACCTACATATTTTTTACAGTGAGATAGGTCGTGTATGTTAACACTTGAAAGTAGATAGTAGAAGGTAGGTAGGTACCTACCTATTTGGTTCATCTTAAATATACCTACTGACAATGATAACGTAGTAGGTAATTGTTCTTGACATTGTAGAAATAAGGACGTTATAACTTACCAACATTGGTACGTAGGATAGGGGTAAGTACCTATGTTAGTCATGTAAATTATAGGTTATGTACCTACCTCTCCCAATACCTTTATCTACCTCTATACCTATACCAACCTGTACCCATTTGTCTTCCTCATCATCATCATAATTAATGTGGGGTTTTTCTTTTCGTCCTGAGTACTATTTATTAAGTATATTTATTATACTAGTGGAAAAAATGGGGATGACTATTATAGGTAGGATAGGTTTATGAATGAATCTACCTATACATCCACTACTTAAGTACTTATTACTACCCCCTGAACAAAGACGCATAAATTAGTGATGCCATTGACTTTATCCCAATGATTTTTACCCTCTAATCTCTCTCTTTTTGAGGTAAAAAAGTCAATGCCACAAAAAAGCACCATCTTACTGTAGGTACTTAACTATATTATATCATATACGTTAGGTATGCTTTACGTAAACAGTACTATATACCTACCTATGTACAATAAGATAGTACTGTTACGTCTGGCGAAGCAATAACTAGAGACAAGGGGAGGTTGTTGAATTACTCGCTGATCCGTGTAATCAGAATGGCGTCTATTGATTAATCGCAAAACTCATAATAATTTATGTATCGGCTTAAGAACCGAGTTTAGTAGGTCGATTTGTATATCTACATAATAAGTTCCACCATTCCTACCGTTCTTTTTGAATACCAGTATAAAAAACATTTATACCTGTCCAATCAACAACCATCTACTTAGCTATACTACAATCGCGTAAAAATCGCAAAAATATACTCCTCTGAAACCTTAGTAACGGTGCGGAAAGGCCAAGTCGCACAGCGAACAACGATGCATGGAGCGTGCAATTTCAGGTCTGACTCGCAATACCAAGATTCGGAAACGGACCAAGGAGATAAAGGAGATAGAGAAACTCTAATGGCAGGACACGTAGAAGGTGACGGCTGGTAGAGCAGAGTTCTCTTTGATTTGCGACTACATGACTGATGGGTCATTAGCATAGAGCGGATCGCAAGAAAAACCTGGATGCGTTCCGCTCAGTACAGAGATGTTTGGGATTAATTGGAGGCCACTGCTAGGTATAGACCCAGCAGTGGGTGGATACGGGCTGGGGATGATGATGATGATGATGATGACATATCAGAAATTAAGTACAGACGTTATTACCTAACTAAGGTAATTATTTACAACGAAGGTTATACATAACATTTTGTTTAACCGCCTCTGTGGTCTAGTAGTTCGACTTCGGGTGTCAGATCCATAGTCCCGGGTTCGATCACCAGGGGAGTACAATATTGTGCTTGGTTTAGTTTGTGGTAGGACGTCGTTTAAGTCCTGGCTGGCTACCACCATCTCAATTAATTCTGTCGCCATAAAATTAATTCTTAAATTGTTGTGTTCCGACATTTAGAGGTAAGATAGCCAGTTCATCAGTTTATTGAGGATTCCGGATGAAGTTCGTTTCCACATTCGGCCTTATTACCTATAACTTGATAAATCTGATAAGATGAAGGCCAATCACAACCCCTGTCATTCAATAAAAAAAAAACTTACATACGCTATCTATGTACAGATTACAGTTTTTTTATAGAAGATCCTCGTATGTGTCGGTGTTGTTTAGTTATAACAAATTTTCTGGTCAATTTGTATAGGTATCTATGTACCTTGTTACTAACGGACCTCTCAATCCTATCCACCAAAAGCGAGTAGGTAGATGAAACGAAGAGATATCGTAGGATTTTTTTGTATAGCTTACAGATCCCTATATGCTATACCTTAAATACAACATTTCCCTAGGCAGGTACCTGCCTTGGCATGTGTTGTAGGTAAGGTAGGTAGTCTAGCTAGGAAGTTTTTTGGATATGCACTTAAGTTACCTATCTTACTTTTATTTGTAGTGCTGTTTGAGTTACGTGCAGGTAAGTGCAGAACTTAGGTAGTAGGCGTGCGTGCTAAAAAACGCAAAAGCATATTTTTTTGATGGAATCTGGACATAATCGTGACTCTCGAACGGGCTATCCGATTTCCATGAAACAAAATACTGAGAGATTTTTATCACTTTTTATCAGAATTGTGGAGTCGCTTTTCAGATAAAGGGTTGCAAAGGTTTTGATAATCATCAGGTCTTGTAAGATAGTGACGTGAGGGGTGTGCGTTCTCCCAGCGGAAAAAATACGAATTTCATGAGTTTGCTTGGCTAAATAATTAGTTAGTGACGCTGTGTAAATGTGCATGGTACTTTTAAATTTGTGCATCCAGCCGTTTTTGAGATATTTGAAAAAAATAGTTGCCGCTGGGAGAACGCGTGAAAACGAGTGAGAGCGAACCCCAAGGTGAATAAAGAGAGATCGAGAAAAAGCGTGCTTAGTAGGTGTAATGAAAACACACTCTTACCGTAATTGGTTAAATAGATAGGTTGGTCTTTGAAAAATAGGTTTGTTGAATCGAGTCGAGCTCGAGTGCTAAGTGATAATACGATTACGGTCTCTGTTGTTTATGCTAATAAAACGTGGAGCGCCGCCACCGCCGCCGGGCTGTGTGGAAATCGTTTTATTTTTTAATTTTTACCGTTAGCCCGGCATAACGCGTCGACATTGAGGGGTGGCAAAAAGACCGAAGCTCCAGCCGAGCCGGGCTTTTTATTTCTTTTTTGAACGTACCTACGGTCTCCCCTATGAAATTAAATTGATTTGAGTGCGTGTGAATTGATTTTAGGTAAATGGTTCCTGTTACTTGAGTAGGTACTTTATTTGGGGCTGTTTTTTTAAACATCTGCCACTTGAGGTACTTGAACTTCTTTTGTATCTTGAAATGGTCTTAAATTAATTAACATTTTATACTAATCTGCTACCTGGCTATAGCTACAGTTATTACTTATACCAAGATTTGTATAATCGTTGCAGATAAATCAACAATGAATACGAAAGAACTAAACAGAGCGCTAATATCGACTTGTCTGATTGGCGTGCTGGTCTCCACATATGCCCTGCACGTGGAAATGGCTGCTGAAGTCCAACCAGGCTACACAGCTATGTGTGACATCGGAAAGTATGTCAGCTGTTCGAAGGTTCTGACTTCCGAGTAAGTTTTGTTTTAAATCAAAACGGGTTTACAATAATTAAACGTTAATATTTATTTGACATAGAACACAAATAGCTTATACCTAATAGATTAAGCGAAGAAAATGTATGAAATTTACAAGTAAAGCTTTATAAAATTATCGCTATGGTTTTTACATAGCTAATATATACATATTTTGCTTATTACTTAAATAAAAAACATAAATAACACCTAAAAATATGAAATTTTGAGTAAAAGAAAAGATTAAAGCTGAAAGAATTATCTCTGTCTCTGGTCTGGTCTTTCGATCTTACCTACCTCATCCTACCTATTTTATCCAGGTATGTAACTAAAACTTTTTAATATTTCAGATATTCCAAAGGCTTTGGTCTCGTGTCAGACGATTCGTCTCTGAAAATTCCGAATTGCATTTTTGGTATAATTTTCTACTGCCTGATGATATTCTTGTGTAAGTATCTAGTTTTTACATACTATATTAGGTAAGCAGACCTATGTAGTTAAGTAGGTGGAAGATGTCAGGCTCATAGGTGAAGAGTATCTTCGGCATGGGATGAGGCATATCGACGCGAGGTGACTTGTTTATCGGTTTTTTTGTAAAATGTACTTTAGTGAGTGTCGCCAGGAGCCTCACGACCTTATTCCCTTTAAATTTTTCTAATAGGAATTTCAGACACACAGCTTATCTAATACTCATCCCTGATGAGTACCTTGCTGGTAAGTATTCAATTTAATAGGACATTTTTTTATTGTACGACGAGGAAGCGCTATAGGCCTTGGTCTTACCTGGTTTCAAGTTATGATAAGGCCGAAGGCGAATCCTCAACTTCCTGAGGAACTGATTATGCCATTTTTTATACACTAGGGCTCAAATAAAGTAATTTTACTTTTTAAAAGGGGTGGATTTTGTAACATGGGGGCTCATCAAGAGGGTAAAACGCTTGGAATGTGCTGTAGGATATGATGTTAAATGGACTTCTCAATTCACCATTTGTTTTTTATTTACTGTAACCAGGGGTGGTCTTGACATAAATAATTGAAAAAAGGGTAAATAAAACATAAGCTTTGTGAATCTCAAATGACAGGGTTTAGCAGTTTAGCATTCCAAAATGAGTATTTTTGTTGTTATGTATTTTTATTGTATGTTTCTTATTATGTGGAAAGAATTTCCTCCTAAACAGTGAGGTTTGGCCATGGTCATCACGCTTGGCAGCGTATTAGTGTTCACAGTTAAAGTTTTGATTATACACAGAAGGAATTTGTTGCCCCTTGGTTGACTTTTCCGATATCCGTGGGCTGGAGGGGTAGATTTTTAAACCACCACGACTACTGAGTCAAGGGTTTTTAACTTTTTTTAATAATGTTTTTATCAAACTTTTCATGTAGGCAAGGGGTGACTTATTCACTTGTCGTATTCTGCCCACCTACTATGACGTAAGGTCTGAATATAGATGAGATCCGCCTCTGTGGTCTAGAGGTTCAGCCCACTGATTTCAGATCCAGAGGTTTCGGGCTCGATCCCACGGGGAGTACAATATATTGTGCTAGGTTTGGTTGGTGGTAGGACTTTGTTTAAGTCCGCCTAGCTAGCACCAAAAAAGAGATTCATAAGAATGAGAGTTAGCAACGAGAGAGAACCTCGAACAATCAGGTGAATAAATAGAGATAAAATATAATAACATAATGAAAAAAAGTGTACTAAAAGGTGTAATCAAACCACACTGTTATCGTTTGTTAATAACTTTATTTTTGAGAAATACCCTCCCCCTGACATCACGAGATCTCAGTTCGAGGCGAATACCTGGTAGGAGATATACCTGGGTAGGAGACAAGCAAACCACAACGTTTATCTCTTGCCTATAATAAGCCTTACTGCGTATGTCATATCCATGAACGTGACCTACGCGGCACTGCATTGCGCCCGTTAGCTTGAGGTGTCACGTCATTTTACCGGCAACCATACCCTTCAAACCGGAACACAGCAATGCTGCTTGGCGGATGAAATAGGTATAGTGGTAGTATTTCCCCCGATGAGCGCTTTTACAAGGAGATCTACTACTCTTGAAAAGGTAACTATGATCTAAGACTGCAGAGTCCAGGTACCCACATAATTTTCAAGATTCAATACTCTTATTCACAACTCGCGTAGGAACAAATAGGTGGGTAACTGCTGGTTTCGCAATATTATTCTCATGGTTCAGTCACGATCCTTGTGAGAAGGTACATACGCTATTTCGTATCGTATTTTATTTATTTACACTTCCTATTCCAACAGAGAATACACATAATAACACAGTGACATTTTAAAACCTAGTGCTCCTTATAGGTACTTAGCCATAATGCGTAAAATATAGTTAGTGAACTAGTAACTCAGCTAAATTAGTACTTATAAAATATGGGAAAAAATAGAAATCAACTGATAAACATATAAAAACTTATGCATTACCTGATAGTATTAGAAAGACGATATCGCAACACACTTTTAAGTTGAAAGTTTATCAGTATTATCTATCAGTTTATTCTTGAATTATATTTTTTTTCCTTCATTATTATTATTATAATTATTATTGTTTATGTAATTTTATGTTTGTGTATTTAATGTCTTATATTTGTTATTCGTATAGTCCGCCATCCTTGAAACCCATATCTTCTCTGTCCATCCAGCGGATGCCTGGAAGAGATCGCTTTCAGCGATTAAGTTTCCACTATCTGTATTTTGTTATGTTATTTTTAAATGGTGAAAAATAAATAGTTATGAAACAAGGGGAAATTAAAAAAATATGGTACGTACCTAACTATAATTAAACATAGCTAATTGATTCAGGCGTTATTTTGCGGAGATCCATATTTCAAAATAAACTTTCAAAACACGTGTCGATTTGATTTTTTCACAGAGATTTGGCGGATTTGTCACTAAAATATTTTTTCTATTTTCAGATTTTATTTTAGAATTAAACATTAAAATTGATATTACTAAGTTGTCTCCTAAATTTAGGTATCGTATCGTAGTACCAATCCCTTTCTACTTTGTCTGTAGTTAGATCAGCACAATGTAAGGCCGTTTAATGTACCTTATAATATAAAGGTACCTATGACTTACCTTCTTACATGAAACATTTTATAGATTATAATTTCCAATAAGGTTGTTTGTTAGATACCTGAACTACTATCCTATGAAATGAGCTAAATAGATATCCATTTAGCTCATTTCATCCCACGGGGCAAAGGTTTGTAGATAAGCCTTCATAGGCACGACCTAGCTAAACTTAAATCCCGAAAAGCATTCGGCAATCGATAACAAATAAATCTGAATATTGAGTAGGTATCTAGGTACTACCTAGTGCCTACTACCTATACGTACCTATGTACGTAAGTTCACTGAGCTTTTATTACGCAGCTTAAATGTTAATTCCTTGAACACGCTCGTAAACGACTGGCTGTAGTTGCCATTGTGTTATTTCAGTATTTAGTGAAATCGTATTGAAATAATCCCGAACGATTTTATTTGATCCAGTTGAAATGTTTCGGATTGTATTTTTTACAATAATTACCTATGTTTAATGTTTATTTTATGAATACATAAATGAATGTCTATCGTATTGAAGGTACTTTTAAATAATTATGCTGTGGTAAGGTAGTTTAGGTTAGTTTAGGTATCTACCTAAACTGGCAATATGCGGGGAGGCACTGGAAGAAGTTTTAACAAACTTCCCAGGGCCTTCCTTAGCATCGAAGTCACCGGGGGTTTTAGTGAGTCGTCGGAGTCCCGTAAACCTCACATCCTCAATGCGGTGGTGGGATCTGTTAAATATTTCCCCCTCGAGAAAAAAAACAAAAGATATCTATATAGAGCCCACGGTCTTGCTGAGTGGTACCAGTGAACACCGACGTGGCGCGTCCCTGGGTTGTGGAAAGGGACTGGAGGGACCAGTCTTTTTTTTATTTTTATTGTACGACGGGGAAGCGCTTTGCCTTCATCTCACCTAGTTACAAGTTGAGATAAGGCCGAAGGTGGAGGCAGGCGCACTTCACCCGCAAACCTCAACTAACTGAGGAAAGTATAAGCTGTCGAGCGTCGGGCGGGGTTTCCTCCAGAGAGGAGAGGAAGGACCAGGATTTATCGGCAGTGGATCCTGGACGATTTGGCTGGGCATGACCCCTCTTCTGTCTGCTCCCAAGCATTACTGCTTGACTGCTGCTTGCTGACACGTGAGGAAGGCGGCCTCTCCGTGAACCGGCATTCGAAGGCTTTTAGGAAAAGGGATTCGGTGCACAGGGTGCCGGGTCCAAAACAGCAGGTTATCGATCCTCTGTTTGCTAGGCGCTGCGACCACGAGTAGCGTATGTTTACAGGGGTCTATAAGTTTACGGGCTATAAATCTCCCTTTTGTTCCCCGACTGTTCGGAGGTAATGCCTTTGGCTGGGCGGTGAAGATGAGAAGGTGAGATGACGCGAAAAACTAAAAATGATACCTACTTATATTAGGGTAGGTATACCTAGGTAGGTGGTACGCACAACTCCACGGACAATAAAATCGCCGTAATAGTGTCCCGTCTATCGTATTAATTTTAAATTGGTAGCAATTAAATAGGTAGGTATAAGATTTAGATCAGATGTGATCTAGGTATTTATAGATACGCATGGTGTAAAAGCACCGCAAGTAAATTACTTATTTTTATTTTTAGCTACGTTTGACCAGACCATGGTGGCTCGTTTGCAGTTCTTCAGCGCTATTGGTTCAGTGGCCGGATGCGTCTACCTCGCGTACCTACTGGCTTTCGTTCTTCACGACTTCTGCATTGTCTGTGTGTCCACATACATCGTCAACGGATTCTTTGTTTACTTCACCTGGAAAAAAACAAACAGCTTTGCTCAAAAAAATAAGTAAATGCACAACAATTACAACATTACCAGATTAAATAAAGATCAATGCATTTATTACTATAACATTTTTTTTGTATCAATGCTAACAGCGAATTCTATGGCTAAGTAGTAGAACTAGTGAATATTACTATCAATCGACATAAAGCAGAAATAATAGTCTACAAACAGATGGCGCTTATTTTATTTTTATAAGCGCCATCTATTGTCGAGTAGAACTGTTAATTTAGGTTGCCAACAAGCAATAAATAACACGATTATTTGTGATTTGTTTTTTAATAAACATCTCTTATTTGTATGTACCTTACAAATCGTGATAATGACTCTAAATCAATATCAAATTGGTAAAAAAATAATTTAAAAAATCATATAATTATTTTATACTTTTATATAATATAATAGAGTACCTAACTAGGTACCTTGGTTAAATAGTTAATAAACTTATACGATTTATTATTTTTCACATGAAAGAGAATTATAGAACTTAATAAGTATTCGTTTTCAGAATTTCATATACCTACCTAAATTTATTTTTATTATAAATTAAGTAGGTCCCTAGTAAACCTTCTGCTGCGCCATTCTGAAACGAACCCTTCGCCTCAACCCACGGATGTCGTAAAAGCCGACTAAGTAGGTTTCACCAGAAGAAGGGCAGCAGCTTAATTCTGTTTTTTATTTATATGTTATTGCACACACAAGTAGGGCAAAGGCGAGTTTAACCCTACACTGAGTTCTCTTCCAACAAACCTAGGTAGAAAGAAACAAGATTAAATAAAAGGGAAATGTGTCCACAATTAATAGTAGATACTTAACGTGGAATAGGAATAATACGATAAACTACATTATGTTATACTTAGGTACATATAAATACAGATACTGTTAATATAAACATTTAATTAAACATACATTCAATATAATACGATACACCTACCTATTACAAATACCTACTCATACATATCTCTAAATGGAGAGGTGTGCTCTTTATGCTCTTGAAAATAGCTAGTAAGCGAGGGACTATAGTGTGGGTATCGTTGAGAAGAGAGTTCCACAACCTAGATAAATTATCTAACACCTTAATTGCGATCACCAATCGGTTTGACAAGCGAGTATGTCAAAACCACACATTGGAGGCTCTGTCCGGCAGTGGTCTGTTAAAGAAGAACCTTTTGCTTTGTGTTTGTGCATTGTGTTCGCACCATTAAACCAATAAAGCTAATGACTAATCTTTGTGTTTTTTCTGTGGAATTGTGATTAGCAAATGACTTCCCACGCTTGATCAATGACATTGCGACTTCCTTAAACCATATTCAAGCTACGTATAGTTTTTCCGCACCAGTGCAACTTGGAATTTTCAAGTCCACACAGAATAGGCTACTTTTATACCTATACAAGCGTTTTTTTAAATTAGTCAAACGTTTGACCAGTATAGTAAAGGTTTACCAAGACTTTCCATATCCGACGCGCGCGCCACGTTTTTCAAAGCACAGCAATCAAAATGCAATAAAATATGTTAAGAATGTTTTAACCGCCTCTGTGATCTATTTGTTCCCGGGTTCGATTCAGAGGGGAGTATAATATTGTGCTTGGTTTGGTTGGTGGTAGGATTTTGTTTAAGTCCTAGCTTGCCATGTGTGGGAGAGCCACTACTTTCTGGAAAAACACGCTTCATCGTAGAACTCCTTGACAAGACTAAAAAGGTCGAGAGCTAACAAATCAATATTACAGTACATTAATTTCACACAGCGCCATCTATCCCAAAACTAAGCATAGGGAACTGGATTACGGATAGAATACTTAAAAACTTTTTTTTGTAAATACATACATATCATACAAAACAACACCCAAACACAGAACAAACATATTCATCACACAAATGTTTGTTCTGGGTGGGAATCAAACGCACAGCCTACAGCGCAGAAGGCAGAGTCACTACCAACTGAGCTATGAGGCTTGTTAAGTTAAGCCATTGTTTACAAAAATAAAAGAAATGAAGATCGTTTTCTTCCATAGACTAGGCGAGAATTTCTAGATGATATTGAGCAGAGTAGATCCCTAACTCATATCCAGTTGTAATTGTAAATAAGGATTCAAGTTATCACTCGATAATTTATCCAAAAGCGAGAACATAAGTTTTATAAAAAAAAAAGCATTCACACATTTTGCAAGCTAACCAACTATGTCTAATCCAAACAAATCTGTGGAACGTGCCATTTTGGGATGTTTGCGTGCTAGAATACTAAACAGTTACTACGACCTCGGCCTTAAAAAGCCGCTCGTGTGGAAGGCAACTGCCCTAAAAGGTACGATACGAAGCATAACCGAAGTGAAGTGAACCGTGTTTCGGAATGACTTCATAATAGAACATGTGCAACCGGTAACGAACAATGCTAGTGTGGGACGAAATGAGATCATTGCCGTTGAGTTATTGGAGCACCCTGTATTTGATTATTGATTGATGAAATCAAAACATCATTGGTAGACTAAAACACAATTGTGAGGTATGCTGAGTTTTCGGCAGAGTTCGAAAGATTAGAGCGCCATATTCGAAACTGTGTTTTCCGATCATTTTAGCCTGGAGTGAATTAGGTGTTTTCTAGGCAAGCGTGGAATCAAACCCACAACCTACAGCGCAGGGTATAGCTCCTACCAACTGAGCTGTGAGGCTTGTTAACCTATGCGTGGCCCATAACCCTTTTTGATTTTTCTGATTTCAGGCTGGTTCTAGCACGGGCTGACGCCGACATTGAATTTAACATTGGTATATTTTTCCAAATTCCACATATTTTTAATTGACCGGGCCGAATAATCTCTACGAACTCACGATATAATCACAGCGCTTTCACGTTTGAGTCTTATATTAGGCGATAGCGCCAGTGAGGAACATCCTCAAATTATGAACCTGCTATGAACATAATATTAGTATACCTACCTACTCAGTTTGAGTCTAGCATTTCGTAGCACGTTTCGAAATGTTTAAATTCTGTTTTTTAGTAAATAAATGGCGCGCTACAATAACAGTCGGTTTTAATAAGGTACTTTGTCTCATATTTTTCTGATTATAGGACCTTGTGATGCTTGATTTGGCAAAAAAATCGGTGGGCGTTGTCAAGACCTTGAGTCTGAGACTCTGACCTTTATGAAGTTACATTTTAATAACAACTCTAGGTAAGGAAGATGAAGTGTTAAAAACAGATGTTTGCTACTGATTTGATGGTACGTGGAAGACGACTAAATACATAGGTGCCTACGATAGTAGCGCGCGAAACCCCTTTGTCGTGGCACCTACCGGGATGAAAAGTAGCCTGTGTTCTTCCCCATGGCGGAAACTAATAGGTACCTCGTACCTACGTTCCTATTAGCTTCCGCCGTGCGCACGATATCTTTGACATGGATTAGGTCAAAGATCGTGCCATCCCCTTTCCACCACTGGACTAGCAGACGTATGGCTGGCTACAGCCCGTACCTTGTAAATGTTCCACTGTGCCGAACTCATCGTTTCGCCTCTACCTTTATCATTAATACTGGTAGAGAATGGAATTCCTTGCCTTCGTCTGTTTTTCCGCTCGAGTACAATCATGGAGTCTTCAAGTCCAGAGTAAATAGGTTCCTTTTAGGCAAGCGTGCTTCATCTTAGGCCACATCTTCACTTGTTTTACATGTAAGCTGGTGGTCAAACGCTTGACTATTATCAATAAAAAAAAAACCTTATTATACGTGCCAAATTTCAAGAGAAAGGGACTATCTATATCAAAAAACAAACTGCTTGTATAGGCAGAATGGTTTTACTTGGCCTTCGTAATGATTGCTTTGGTAGAAAATGCAAAAAATCTAGAGTGAATAACTTTACTGTTTCGATATTATAATCAAGGTAATCCAGCGTGGTAAATACCATTATATAACTGCCCACGTTCCAACAGGTATACCTAATTGGATAAATCGTTGAGAATTAATCAACAGCTTGATAGGATAGTCGCAAATTACTAATTTATAGGCGACGGGGATAAAGTGGAGTAACGCGAATAAGTGGGTAATAACCGAGGTATGAGCCGCAGCATAGTCTGATGAAGACACCGTTGGATCACTCCTCACTTCAGTAGTTCAGGTTCAGGTTATAGGTACCTACAATTATGGCGCTTTCATGGGTCAAATGGTCACATATAGACTACTTTTTGACCAATATTAAAATGAAAATAGTTATGTATTCTTATTCTTATTCTGAGTGGGGGTGACCAAGGCCTGCACTGACGTCCCGCTGTGGGGTGTATTATGCATTGTCCTCCGTGGTTTTAACTAACCCAACCCCAGCTCCTTATAATACCGGAGCAGGACTTTGGGTTACTGGTGACAGTTATTTAGCGCCTGAGTTTGCAACAAAAAGAAAATGTTAACCGAGCGTTTGAATATAGATGTTTGTTCTGTGTTTGGGTGTTGTATTATATGATAAGTATTTAGGTAAGTATTATATCCGTTATCTAGCATGTTACAAGCTATGGACTAGGTGGCGCTGTGTGAAATTAATGTCCTGTATATTTATATTTATTTATTTATATATTTAATCTTCCAATTAAGAGTAGGAATAAAAAACGCGTAACTTTAAATGTTAAAGTAAATCTTGACGTACGCCTCTAGATTTATCATTAATTCTATGAATAATTCATCATTATCAATAATTCCATTCCTTATAAGTATAAGGAATGGAACTCCTTGCCCTCGTCTGTTTTTCCGCAGCAGTATAATCTAGAAGTCTTCAAATCCTGAGTGAATAAGTTCCTCTTAGACAAGCATGCTCCATCTTATATCTTTACTTGCTTCTCAAGTGAGCTGGTGGTCGAACGCTTGGCTATTACCAATTTAAACATACCAATAAACAGTTTTCAACCAACTATTTCTATTTTCTTCTAAACTGCTTGGAATATTCACATAAATAATAAGCTACGGTATAGAGTAAGACTAGACCTTTATTCGTATAGTAGGATGTTTTATACTTGGTCTAGTTTTCGTGTACACAATCAAAGAAAATAATGATTTTCGCGAGAATTCGTGCGCATCTCATTCACGCGCGAATTTATATCCTTCTGTCCCTCACGCTCGATTGACCGGTAAATGAAAGCCTAATCGTTTTCATTCATTTAATCTCGATGTCTTTGGCCTATATCCCAAAATTTAACGAAGCGCGAGTTAAAAATGAAGCATTCATTTTTGACAGATTCCTAAAAAAAACAAACACGAAATCTAGAAGGCAGATTTGGAAGTCAGCTGTTACCTTCCATTATTACAATTACGTACGACCACAAAACCTCACTCCATCGTAGACCTCATCCTTGCCTAGGCATGGCTCGAGGTCATGACCATATCAACAGCCCACTGCCGGACAGAACCTCTTCCAAAGCTGGAAGCTTTTTCCATTATGAACACGATAGGCCGGCGGATAGGTGATAGCAGCTGCTGCCCTTCTTCTGGTGAGATCCCGATCCCTTTTACGACATCCATGGGCTGAGTTGGAAGGGTCAATTCTTAAGCCGCGACTGCCACGGCGAAAGGAGGTCATGACCAATTGCATATAAAAAAACCGTCGAGCCTAATCCAGCTTGACCGTCCGCAAGCTGTGCGGGTCGGCATTAATACCAATCCAGGCCTCGTATTGCATGTGGAAATGTAAACATTCCAATGTAAAGGGACCAGCAATTTGCGTTAATTCAGCCGTTGATAAACTCGACGTATTTACATTTTACTTGTGAAAGTGTTGGAAACCGTTTCATATAGTAGCTCTAATTAGTAGTCTGTGGAAAGAGGTTTTTTTCGGGTTTTGTTTTTCCGTTCTGTAGTCTAGTGCGCTCAATACAATTAGTTTGTACTATATACACCTTATATATAACAATAGATAGATAAAATTTATAACATTACGGACATCAAATTACAATTAATGCTAAGGATATTAATCTCGTAAATTAACTGACCTATATTATAAATGCAAAAAAACAATTAGCTCATAATATAATATGGACAGAGAGTAAGTAATTGTAATATGAGATTACTTCTAACCTTCGGCCTTACTTTTAAGACTTACTTTATGTTATAAATACAATGAAATTATATCAAATTATGTATGAAAAATTAAATATAATCAAACATAAAATTATGTTTATGTTTGATCAGGTTCATTTTATTTTTTCATATTTTAATTGTGAATTAAAAATTTGTGAGGAATATAAAAACATATAATGTTCTATTTTTTTACAACGGGGTAGCGTTTGGCCTTCATCTCACCTGGTAACAAGTTGAGGGAAGGCCGAGGGTGGAGGCGCACAAATATTTGTCCTGGATGGTAATCGAGCCCACAACCAACAGTGCAGAAGGCAGACATCTTACTACCAAATGTGAGGCTTACATTTACATAGGATAATGAATAACTAGGTACAGGTTTTGGGGTAGGTGAGTAGAGATAGTTACGTCTCAATTATCACAGCAATAGCTCTAGTGGTAGGACCTGTAAAATAAGAGTCAACCTTACTAGCAACCCTCCTGCCGAAGTCCAGACCAAATGGTTTGAGATCTTTCGTCGTTGCGCGGCAGAAAAAGTGCCTTCTGAAAAAGTCCCCTCCATCGCATCGCCTAGCTAGCCCATCATATTATATTTAAAAAAACATACTCCAATATCGATTTGTGCCTATTACACTGACTATGGAGGATCGATATTTTAAGAAACAACTATATTAATGTCTAACTAACTCTATTAATCAACAAGCCTCATAGCTCAGTTGGTAGTTTCTCTGGCTTCTGC
The DNA here is from genome assembly GCA_951394065.1 of Venusia cambrica. Lineage (NCBI taxonomy): Eukaryota > Metazoa > Arthropoda > Insecta > Lepidoptera > Geometridae > Venusia > Venusia cambrica. Next base: position 3,325,649 of record OX596056.1, read on the forward strand.
GCTGTAGGCTGTGGGTTCGATTCCCACCCAGAGCAAACATTTGTGAGATGAATATAGATGTTTGTTCGGTGTTTGGGTGTTGTACTATATAGTACGTATGTATTTACAAAAAGTATTTAAGTATTCTATCCGTTATCTAGTTCCCATAATTACAAGCTATGCTTTAGTTTGGGACTAGATGGTGCTGTGTAAAATTAATGTCCTGTAATATTTATTTATTTATAAAAATGTATGTATTAACAGCATTACCAGCTCCACAAAGTAATTAGAATGTGAAACTGAACAGTTTTACAGCTCCTTACTTGTGTTGTTTTGTTGTCCTTATTTTAATTATTTATTATTAGCTTTTGCTCGCGGCTTCGCTCGCGTCAAGAAGTATTATTATTAATTAGGTATAGTTTTTGCGGCTTTACTTTTGTTTAACGTGTGTAAAAAATTAGGGCCTACAAAACTTAAAAACGACAGTACATTCTTCAACTTCTCCATTAACGTTCAGATTTTCTTTAGCCATTTAAAAAAAGTCTAACCGACAAAACCTATACTTAATCCAAACCAAAATAAAACAAATGCCAAATACAAAGCAGAGTCTATAACCAAAACTACTAAACCGAAACCAAACAAATGCAAAATCTCAAAATCCTTTCTTAAGGGATGCCTACGTCATAGTAGCTTTATGCATGCAAAGTCTCAGCCCGATCGGTTTAAAAGTGACAAAGTTTCATACAAACTTTCATCCCCTATTTTATCCCCTTGGGGGTAGAATTAATCAAAATCCTTTCATAGCGGATGCCTACGTCATAACATCTACCTGCATGCCAAATTTCACCCCGATCCGTCCAGTGGTTTGGGCTGTGCGTTGATAGATCACTATGTCAGTCAGTCAGTCACCTTTGAGTTATATATATTTAGATTGGCCTCACAAATGGCTCATTTGTACGGTCAATTATATACGATAGCAATAATCACAAGATAAAAATGGCCAAATTTTATGGTATACAGAGGTTAGTCCTTGTAGGCGTGTCACGAGGACCGGTAGAAGTGGAACGCAGGCCTAAGTTTGGACAGTTGTACCTACTTGCCCGTGTTTGGATAACTACCTGCCAACATGGTGATGTAGCTATTGTGTTAAGTGACTAATAATGGTCCTTTGTTTGTTATAAAAGTGACACAGAGAAAAATAATGTTAAATAACAAATGTGGCTCCAATTGAGAGTCACCTTTGTAGCTACCGCACAAGCCAACGACAACCCTTAGAAAGGACAGAGCAAATGTATGAACACTTATACCTACTGCGCCTATAGCGTATGGAGTCCTTATATTAGTTAGGTACTTAATTTGGTAGTACAAAAGTTAATTAAAAAAAAAGGAATTAACACCTTTAGCTTTAGCCGTAGGGCTCCACCCAAAGGTTGTCTGGAAGAAATCGCTCAGAAGCGATAAGACCGCCCACTGTGTTTTTTTTTTAATAATAATTAAACTTAAATAATTCAGTTTTATTTTTAAGGTGTGCAATAAAGTATTTTCATTCATTCATTCAATTAAGTCAGTAGAAAATTTAGAATTGTTACGTCGTCAGACTTAGGTAAGATGGTGGTAGCTAGCCAGGCGGAATAGAACAAAGTCCTGCCACCAACCAAATCAATTACAATATTGTACTACTCTATAGATCAAACCACTGGAACTGACACCGGTAGGCGTACCACTAGATCACAGAGGTTAGATGTACCTATTTATTCAGGTTGTGCGTTGATCGTCTGTTTGTCAGTCAGCAATAATTTAGATTATTTTTACCTCTGGCTAGAGAAAAATATTGAACCCTGAATGGAAAATGCGATGATGATCAGCTGGGAATCAAACTCACGACTTTCATTCCAGTTTTAGTAGGTCAATCATTCATATAATAAATTATATTAAAAGTACGGCAAAGACAAGCTTAACCCTAACAAGAGTTTTCTCTCAGCAAACCTAGGAAGCGAAATAAACAAGATTTAAATACTATGGGAAAAGTGTACAACATTAATTTGAAGCTATGCTTACATTGCTGTGTAAAATTAATGTCCTGTAATATTTATTTATTTATTTACTATAGTGTCAGTCCGTTTGTCTGACCATTATTACATTTATTCAATAAATTAAACTAACTAAGTACAAAGGAATCAGTCAGATTACCTAAGGACCGTTACAAACGGCCTATAGGTAACTCAACTGTTCCAGACCAGTACCAAACGGAAGCGTGCCCAAGACATATATATAGTGTTAATAATAATAACATACAACTGTTTGAAATAATAAGGTTAACTACAATTGATAATAAATAGAGTTATACTGAATATAGGCCAGCGGATTAACATAGCTATTCAGCGTGGCAATGCAGCCAAATAAAAACAAAACAAAAAAGAAATAACTGGAAGCTCTTGGAGGAGGCTTTCACCGCTACAGGCGGTCCTTACAATGTGAACTAATAAATGTCTATTAGTTCTCTTCATTAGATTAAAATATTTAACTTTAAGTTATTTTCGTTGTACATATTAGATAGTTTTAAATTAAAAATGTTAAAATCTCGGTGTTAGGAATAAAGCTCATTTTTTCTTATAACATATAGTATAATACATACTATTCAAAGCAAGCTCAACTTGGCGTCGTAATTAAAATGTAATGCGCAGGAAGTTACCAAACTAATACCTTGTACTATTATATATTCTGTGCTAATATCTACTAAGGCTAACGACATTCGGTCTACAGTGTCCTAATTCACATCTTACTTTCCTCAGCTGACCAAATACTAGAAGCAATAATACCTAATCCAACAGGTTATTTAAAAAGGCTTAGTATGTCTCTCCCATACAAACGTTTGGTTGGTAGGACTTAGTTTCAGTCTGCCTGGCCTCAGACCACCATCTTACATAAGTCTGTTGCTATAACAACAATTACAAATGGTTGTTCCGGCATTTTTAGGTTAGATAGCCAGTTCCTCAAATAGTTGAGGATTACGGTTGAAGTGCGCTTCCACCTTCGGCTTTAGCGCTTTCCCGTCGTAAAATTAAATACGGATTATTATTTTCTACCGCGCAATACACATTTTCACTATTAAAATGTATGCAAAACAGAATTCCATACAAACACTATTTTTTAGTTATTGCGTTTGCGTTTTTTGAAAAAGTTACTACTGTTATAAACAAAATAATTTTCAACTGATTTTTCTTGCACATCGAATATTAAAAAAAACATAATTCAAGTAATATAGGTGTAGCAAATGCCCGGGATTTATCACATTTTAATCTGCTTTGGTGTGTTCTTAGCATGGAAAGTAAAGTATTGAAGAAAGGTATCGTATTCACAAAGGCAGCATGCTTTTTACCTACATAACTGTTGCTTGAATCGGCAATACGCTTCTTTCCTTGATTACCTTGAACCTTAGCCCATTGCGTTGCTCATAATAAAGATCTTATGAGCTGCGGATTACACAAGATGCCCAGGGGCTATGATTTGTCAGTGCTAGTACTAGGTACTAATTCACTTCTGATATCTCTATATGTTACTCAGAATCGATTGTGACATAAGACATGTTTGTATGTTCGTTACAATAATCGATTATTTAGATCTTGCTACACGATAATGCTTCATAATTATAAAAGGAAGTTTAATGGATAAGTTAAGCAACATTTTGTGAAATAACTTTGAAAACTAAATTGTGTATTCTTATTAAACTTTCATGATGAGAACACATTATTTGAATTGACCCTTCCAACTCAGCCTAACGTTGTCTTAAAAGCCGACAAAGGGTTCTCGTCGGAATAAGGGCATAGTAGCTTCCTTCTGCGTATTTACTACATCTACACCTTTACTGAAAGCACCAATCCGTCTGCCAAGCCTGTTGATTATGTCAAAACTCTCCAGCTTTGATGCTTACTCCAATGTACCTAACATTAAGAGTAGTAGAAGCCCCTAGTGAAAGGGCTCGTCCGGAGAATTACTACCACCATAGTTATTTCATCCGCCAAGCAGCATTGCGTTTCGGTTTGAAGGGTATGGTTACCGGTGAAATTACGGGTAAGTGAGGCTTAACACCTTTATGCCTCAAGTCACGGGCGCAATGCAGTGCCGTGTAGGCTATGTTCTTTGTGGATGTGACCTATGCAGTAAGGCTTTTTCATAGGCAAGAGTACACTTAACACCAGGTGCGCTACTTGCTTGTCCCGTCTCCTAGTACTCGTAGGATAAAAAAAAAGCACACTTCGTTAGAGCAAATGGGGTAATTTCAACAAATGCTGCACACGCATCATGGTGTGTAGCGCTGGTTTTAAATTCACCCCACTAGGATGGATAGTCACCAAGATGTTTACAGCAATAAAGCGGGTAAAATGAGTGAAAAAAAAAATTAAGAAATGAAAAATAAGTAAACTCTTTTTTTATCTACTTTTTATGAATGGGCCAAAACGTATGAAGTCAAGAATGAGATCGATAGAGTGAGATTATACAGAAGATGGCAACACTTGTAGACTTATAAAAGGTCTTTAAGCTTCGGAACTACAGAAGCATGTAGCTGACCATTAAATATTGTTGTTTAGTTTAAAAAAAAACTTGCTTAAAAAACATTTGGGGAAGAGGTTATTTACCCCGACTATGGAGTGGCTGATGGATTTTACTAGCTGTTACCTCGTGGTAGAACCTGTAAAGCTGAATGAATGAATGAATCGATGAAAATACTTTATTGCATACCTTGAAACGAAAACTGGATTACTTTAATAAATATATACATATACAATGGGCGATCTTATAATTTAGAAGCGATTTTTTCCAGACATCCTTTGGATGGAGCTGATTTTATGGCTAAAGAGTGGTAGTGCACATAATTGAATAGGGGTCTAGCTAAATTTACTATATATCAGAAATATAATAAAAGGCGTACCTGGTTACCTGACTGCCGAAGTCCGGCACCGAACGGTTTACCGTGCTTCGTCAGTGCCTACTGGGAAAGGTCGCTTCATCGCATCGTAGCCTTATCCTTGCTCTAGCCTCCAATTTACTCCAGTCCAGAGTATATAGGTTCCTTTTAGGCAAGCGTACTCCATCTTAGGCTACATCTTTACTGCTGCTGGTGGCCGCCTTGGCTATCACCGATAAAAAAAACCCCTAGAGCTTGACAAGCCTCAAAGGTCAAGAGCTCCATTATTAATATAAAAATCTTGTCTCAAATCAAAGAAATACACATAAACGTGTTAATTATATTTTTTATGACTTGATCAAAACCATAATTGAACCCAGCTCGCTACATTCGCAATAAAAACCCAACCCACATCCAATTAGACATGAGACACCATTACACACACCATCATTATACAAAATCACACTATCAAAACACATAGGAAAAAATACAAGACCGACAAATGGCTGCTATGACGCCAGATGTTGAGATAATGGCTGTATTACGGAGCCGATTTTATGAGGGAACTAAAACTTGTAAGAATGTAGCGAGATATAACTTGCACAAATCATGTTGCGTATATTATATTTGTTGCTTGTATTCAAACAATAAGTACAATTAAACTATAACATACAAGGGAAGCAGTCGGGTTACCTCAGGACCGCTAACCGGACTTATATGTCCTCAACAGTCTGAGGATCGGGCTATCTTACCTCAAAATGCCGGAATACAACCATTTATGAAGTGTTATGACGACAGGCTTAGGTAAGATGGTCTTAGCTAGCCAGGCTGACATAAACAAAAGCCTACCACCAACCAAACCATGCACAATATTGTACTGGGGATCGAACCCGGGACCTCTGGATCTGGCAATGGTAGGCGAACCACAGAGGCGGTGGTCGTTTATAATCACTATATCAGTCATACACAATACAGCAGGTAACAATTTTCTCATTTTGCCGTGTATCTCATTACCATTTACATTTGTCCTACGCTTGCGACGTGTTTAATAAAAATAAATGGTCACAGATCAGAATCAGATGCCAACAATTTGGCATCGCGATCCACGAGCTGAACTGATCCTGCGATTGTGACATGTCTCGCCGTCAAACATTCCCTATTCTACCAGCCAACTAAGTTGATGTAAGTACAGATAAGTGTCAGCTAAATTGCTACCACATCCATAACTCTGACAAGCCTCACATCTCAGTAGGTAGTAGCTCTACCTTCTACGGTGTAGGTTGTGCGTTCGATTCTTACCCGGGACAAACATTTATGTTGTTAATATAGAAGTTTTAATGAATGAATGAATGGATACTTTATTGCACAAAGAAATTACAAAGAACAATACAAACATTATTTCTTTATGTTCTGTGTTTGGTGGTATATTGGTATAGCGCTGTTGTATCTTTTTTTTTATTGTACGACGAAGAAGTGCTTGGCCTTCATCTCACCTGGTAACAAGTTAAGATAAGGTCGAAGGTGGAGGCGCACTTCACCTGGAATTCTCAACAAACTGAGGAACTGGATATCTTACCTCTGAATGCCGGAAAACAACAATTTTAGAATTGTTATTATGGCGACAGAATTAGGTAAGATGGTGGCAGCTAGCCAGGCGGACATCAACAAAGTCCTACCACCAACCAAACCAAGCACAATATATTGTACTCCCCATGGGGATCGAACCCGGGACCTCTGTATCAAAAATCGGTGGGTGAACCACTAGACCACAGAGGCGGTCTTATGTAATTATGTAACAAAAATAATATTTTTAAGTATTCAATCAGTTATTTAGTTCCTATATTACAAGCTTTGCGTGGGCCAAGGCGCTGTGTAAAAAAAAACCATAACGGCTGCACGAAGGCTGCACGCGTAAAGATGACACGTACGCCTTTAAATTGCAAATGAAACATTCTCAGGCTTATCGCTGGTCCTTCCCATCAGATACAACTTCATATCCATATGCGGCCCTCGTAAAAGGCCCTTAAGAGTCCGTACCTACTATGCAAAATAGGTCATAAAAACACCAATTATTATCGGTGCTTCTATTATTTACAGATCTAATTGTTGGGGTACATACAATTTTGGTGTTTTGTCCTCGATTTGGGTTTCTAAATACACGATTGGTGCACATATTTTCTATAGAAAATAAACTGAAAATTCTATGCACACAATTCCAAGTTTATCTATGAAATGGCGCAATGTTTTTGAGGAGTTCAATTTATAAATGTGCATCTTAATTCAAGGTTATTCAATAGCTTTTTTAGTTATAACGTAACGAAAGTTTTATTCTGAGGTTATTGCAATGAAACCTCGCTTTTCCGTTTCACTCAGATACATGTATGTATGTATAGTGCCGTCTCTCTCATTATTGGCATCTAGGGTCTTAAGGACCATATAAGCCGTCTTCGGTTCCAGACGTCTGTCGTCTTTGTGACCTATAATGATTGTTTATTTATCGCTTCATCTAGTCTGTCCGCTTAACTCGAGTCAGTTGATGGTTGTAAAAATAAAAATGTTGAAATGATTCCAAGTGAATGCTCAAATACCAGGATTTTATTTCCTTTTTAATCCTTTAGATGCGACGAATATGTCTTTATGGTGAGTCTGTTGGTATCGCAGGTACCGACTGTGTGAATTAATAACACTAACGTTATAAAAGCAAAAGTTTATTTGGCTATTTATGATAATAAAAAAAAACATTCATATCATACAGAAATAGAAGAACAAATTCACATACAATAAAAATCTCAAAAATAGAGAAAAACAGAATTTAAGGTCATTGAGCCACCTAAGAAAAACTCGCCTTTAGTACAGCCATCAAGTGGCTCATGAAACTGGACTCCGAATCCTGGGCTACCGCGGCTAGGAGGCTGTGGGAGCTGCACCGTAAGCGTCCCACCACCGATGCCGTTCTTATACGCATACTCTCGTAAAAATAATTTTATGAACATCCCTGATGCGCCTCCATAGCGCGATAAGATAAGTATAATGAATGAATAAATGAATGAATGAATGAATAAAAAATACTTTATTGCACACCTTAAAAATAAAAACTGGATAACTTAAAAATAAATGTACAATGGGCGGTCTTATCGCTACGAAGCGATTTCTTTCAGACAACCTTTGGATGGAGAGGATTTCATGGCTAAAGAGGTGGTTGGTGGTGCACATATTAATTAATTAGGGTCTAGCTAAATTAACTATACGTAAATCATACATACATACAGTAAAGCTATGCTACAAATATACACACTACTTAAATAATATAAATATAAATACCTACATACTATACAATAAGAACTTACATACTATACTATACAAATATAATACACAAATATAAATATATATTTACATGTATAAATATATTTACTGGATGGATGATAATTATAATAAAAGTATACATTTATTCAATAAATTAAACTAACTAAGTACAAAGGAATCAGTCAGATTACCTAAGGACCGTTACAAACGGCCTATAGGTAACTCAACTGTTCCAGACCTTATAATAAATGTTCTAGGAGTACCATGATAAAGTATATCACAAAACAAATAAATAAAATGTTAATTGCGCCAGAAAAAAACCTGAAAACATAGCCGTATTAAGGGTTATTAAATTAAGATAAAAGGAGTAAGTTCAGCAATATACTCGTATATTATAATACGCATAATGAAATACAACACAGCGCTGGTTCTAAATTTACTCCACTCGGTTAGGTAAGGTAGGCATCCCAGGGCCTTCCTTAGCATCGAGGCCACCGGGGCCACCGGGGGGTTTTAGTGAGTCGTCGGAGTCTCGTAAACCTCACATAACCTCATCGCAGCACCCTCAATGCGGTGGGGTATCCTGTTAAAGATTTCACCTAAAGAAAAAAAAAAGGTAGTTTAGGTTCACACAGTAATAAGCTTACAGTAATAAGCGGGTCATAGCGGGCACTTATTTAAACTCGGCGAAGCTATAAAAACACAAACTAAAGTAGAAAAGTTTGAGCCCTTTGGGGTGGAGACCTTGGATCCGTGGGGAGCCGGTGCCCTCCGGGTTTTCAAAAATCTTGTGTGGCTTTTGATTGAGGCGACGCGTGACCCAAGGGACTCTTATTTAGGCCAACAAATTAGCATAGCTATTCAGCGTGGCAATGCAGTCATGGGCACGCTTCCGTCTGGTACTGGTCTGGAACAGTTGAGTTACTTATAAGCCGTTTGTAACGGTCCTTAGGTAATCTGACTGATTCCTTTGTACATAGTTAGTTTAATTGTACTTTTTATTGAATAATTACTTAAAATTAAATATATTCCTTCTTCATACAAAAGAACAAGCTTAGCACAATTATGCTACTCTAGGCTAGCAATAACAAATAGGTAAGATAGCCAGTTCCACAGTTGTTTGATTCCGGGTAAAGGCCTCATAACTTGACAAAATCAGGTGAGATGAGGTTAAACACCTCCCCGTCGTACTATAAGAAACAAGCCATAAATCAGTTCCCAAGTGCCCAAGTGATGAGAATGAGATATTAAACATATTCAAACGAATTCACTCTTTGCGCAAAAACTACTGAACAGATTGAACAAACATTTTGCATAAATATTATTCTAGAAATAACAAAGATTCTACATTTATCAGGTCATTCGGGCGAAGCCATGAAGCAGAAGCAAATATTAGATAAAAGAATAGATGAAATGTAGACAGCACAGATCTATCATCAGCACGTGGGTGGCCTTTAATTAGAAGCACAAAAAGTATCAAAGCATAATAGAAGTGCGAACGAATTCTCGAACGCGTGTGAATGTTTTTCTGAGCACTTGGATATTTTTTAGTGTATTCCGTCTTTGATGGTAATGGTTGGTTACCATTGACTTGTCAAGAGCTGACAAATGCGATAAAAACGACGTGTAGCTAAGTTGGTAGGTGCTATGTCTGCTGTCTTGACTAACGGGTAACAAGTGTTCGATTTCTGTTCCAAACTGAGGGTAGTTTTTTTTTTTATTTTACTATGAGAACACATTATTTTTCAAAAAAAGTTTACGGGTATTTATCAAGTTATTCATCTTTATATAATTTGGAATGATGAAAGGTGAAATAGGTACCTTGTAAAGAGGTTTAAAATGAAATGTACCTTCAATTAATTGATTGAGTTGATATATTAGTTACTTACCAGTAGGTACTTATGCAAACAAATAAGAATAAATGCGCTGATATACTCAACAAGCCTCATAGCTCAGTTAGTAGCTCTGCCTGCTGCGCTGTGGGCTGTGGGTTCGATTCCCACCCAGGACAAACATTTGTGTGATGAATATATGTTTGTTCTGTTTGGGTGTTGTATCATATAGTACGTATCTATTTACAAAAAGTATTTAAGTATTCTATCCGTAATCTAGTTCCCATATTACAAGCTATGCCTAGTTTGGGGGTAGATGACGCTGTGTCAAATTAATGTCCAGTAATATTTATTTATTTTTACTCGCAATGGGTACTTGAAGAAGCCTCCACGCCAATAATTGATGGCCTCATATTGTAGGCATGCTGCTATTTCCATTCAAAGCCATTGATAGTTTATCGAATACATTTCATGGTAGTTTCAAGTTGTAGTATTATGACATCGTTCGTAATGTTTATGCAAAGTTGCACCCACACTTCATCGCCATGGATCTGGGCAGGTGTGTAGTCGAGGTGAACTGTGGTGAAAGACCCCAATTACGACAAATTTATGCTAGCGGGCAACAAGTGGCTTGATGCCCTGATGTAGCAAAGCTGCAGGATAGCATACATAACTAAACAGATTTGAATAAGAATTTCCATTTCTTTTTTCTTAACATTAAATGGGCTAAGGTACAAGTTTGCAGCCGACCGCAGACATCAAAAAGCGTAAGCGACTTTAGCTATGTGGGCCTTTGCATCTACCACCAGTTTTTTTTTTATACTACGATAGGGTATACCCTTATTAATTAATAAGGGTATACCCTTTGTAAAATAAATTTACAAGTTAAGAAAAGGCCGAAGGTGTAGGCGGTCTTCACTCGGAATCCTCAACAAACTGAGGAACTGGCTATCTTACCTCTAAATGCCGGAACACAACAATTTAAGAATTGTTATTATTGCGACAGGAATAGGTAATATGGTGGCGGCTAGCCAGCCGGACTCTAACAAAATCGTACCACCACCCAACCCAAGCATAACACAAGCGCGCTTTCACCTTCGGCCTTATCTATATATATACTCTATATATATATATATATATATATATATACTCGGGTATGATGAAGACCAAGCACATCACCGTAGTACAATAAAAAAAAGTGCATCTCTTGCCAGTCACAAAGCTTTACTGCGTAAGTCACATCCACAAAAAACATGGCCTAAGCGGCAATGCATTGCGCCCGTCAACTTGAGGCAAAGGTGGTAAGCCTCGCGTGCCCGTAGTTTAACCGGTAGCCATAGCCTTCAAACCGGAACACAGCAACGCCTCTAATCTTAATAAAGTAGATCCCACCTATCCTAAAAAAAAAAGAACGATATCTATCCATCAAAGTTTTCAACTACATGGGTTTTGATTTGGCCAGTAGTCAATCCATATAAGTGTAGGCAATTGTAGGTAGGTTTTTCTGAAATTATGATGTTGAATTTGCAAAAAACAAAGGCTCTGTATGCTATTCTTGCAAACCAAATGGTGGTCCCATTATGGTGTATTATGGTGTAGGTAGCTAAGCTAATGGCTTCCACGAATCTGGCGGAGAGTCTTTACTCTGTGATAACTGTTGCTACAAGGATAATGATTCCATCTGCTTGTGTGACGACGCAGTTATGCTTGAATATTCCGTATAGTTTTGTATTTCTGCTGTCCTGACTACGTCCCCCCATCTGGAACTGTCGTGAGCCGTGACAAATAACAGGAAGCAGGTCCTCCCACTGCGCTGGAACTGCTTCTAAATGTCTTTTCAAGTATCGCATCTGGAATGAATTGGAAAGTGAATTCAACCCTGCGTTTTCCAAACTTTTATAACCGCTAACTTCTAAGCAAAGAGTATCGAGTAGCTTCTATGAAAGCGAAATTTAAAACCAAACACGCGGTTGTAAAGATTCGAATGTGGAATGTCTGACGGTGCAACATTTAATTTTAATTAATTGGACTTCTAGCGAACTGTCTTGCTGAGTATTTAAATTTGTGCCAAGACAGTAAAACTTTAGGCGAAGACGGATCATGCATAGATACTCAGAAATAATATTAATTCTGTGTATGATTTCCTTCTATTTCTTTATTTATACTACTTCTCACACACATACATAAGGCAGTATGGCAAAAGCGAGCTAAACCTAAAAGGATAAACCTTCTAGATGAGAAACAAGATAAAGTTTTTTTAAGTACTTACATTTTTTATGAATCATTTAGTTAAGGGAATTAATTTCTTTTAATCATGTGAGAATTGTCACATGACATTCATTATTTTTTTTAATGAATGTCATTGTTATTTATAATATTGGTGGGAAAAGTTTAAAGACTAAATAATATACCCAAAATATGAATAATAGGATAAAATACATTTTTACAATACTCGCACTAAACATCACTGAAAGAGTCTAGATAGATAGTTCTGAAAGATTGAAGTTTTTCCGTTCACGATAGGCGCTCGTGGTGACGTCATTAGAGTCTAAAATCTAGCTTAATCTTAGTATTAGGTCTATTTGGCCCCCTTTGGGTACGGAACCCTAAAAAGTGCCTAAAATGTACACAACAACAATAGCTGCTCATCTATAACTCAAATAATATAATAATAATAAATTAAATTTTGGACCAATAATGGGTCGGATAAAATGCCATCATGGTCAATCGCGACGATAAAAATCAAGGTCTACGCATAAAATACTCCTATAAAATTGACTCAAATTAACTCAACCAGTTTGAGCGTGTCCTGCAAAACCAGAATTAGATTCAATAATGTCGCTCTATCCGCAATTTGAATATTAAAGTTGACGGTTGCGTCCACGCAATTTTCCATGTCCTATCGGCCCCCACCTTACCTACTGGCTCTGTGGTTCTGCGCACGCGGCGTGGTTTCCGCGCCTTGTATCAGTACCTACGTATTGCTTTAGCCTCTCTGTCCCTCGCAACGCGCGATTAAGCCTATCGATTCTACCAAATTCGTTTCACAAACTTTTCTCAATGAAAAGATCGTGAAAATGACCTGACTGTGTTTTCACGTGGATGTGTAACCGGTATTCTATCATCAGGTGTTGTGATTTTCCGTTTCAGTGATTGTGTTGGTTAGTGGGTTTTCAGTGCCTGAAACGTCGCATTGTTGGGGTATGTACACATTGTTGCCGTAAATGCATGACAAATGTTACACGTTACACGGATTATGACATATTACACTGGAAACGTTACAATTGTATAGTCATATTAAGACATTTTCAAGACACAATATTACCTAAACCTTTTTCTGTATCGATTTATGGATATTTTAGTAATACATTATTCGATATAATATTACACGCTTTAAATTTATTATGGTTTAAAGACAAAAGATATCTCTATTCTTTGGATCTATCAAATACTTACAACTTTAGCAAAATAAAATAGGTTATAATACAAACTATAGTTTACAGGCAGGAACATGTAATTAATGGAAACGAAAACATCGAGGTCTTACTAAAATGGGTAGTAAAATAAGCTAACAAAGCTGATAGTACCAGCCTATACTATCCCACTGTTGAGCAAAGGCCTACCACTCCTTCATTTTTTCTCTTCTTCTCTCTTGTGTTGATGATCAAGATTATCAGTAAGCACGAAAAGTTTTATGTAGTGCCGCGAGCTGAATGAAGAGTCACTCTTTCTAGCTTTTTACATAAATAATATAATATTTGAAACAATAAAATGTTGGTTCTAAAATATTTTTCAACTTTTGATAAAAATTCATGTTTAGGTGAACTAAACATGAATTTTCATCAGGTGAGTTGAAGGCCAAGCGCTTTCCGCTGTCGTAAGTACTATAAAGAAGAAAAAATATAAGTAAATTATGATTTGAATTGGTTAAGTATTAAAAAGGCTTAAAGCTGTTGTTATTGGTGCAATATTCGTTGTGACATATTGTTAAGCTTTAGTTTTAAAATCTTAAACGTTTATAAAACTATGCTTCAGAAATTAAAGTCCTTGAAACTTGACCAGATAAATAGTGTGCCGTACTTAAAAATCAAAGAGCTGTCAGGTATCTTCCTGTCCTTGATGCTGGCTTAGATACGAGTAATAATTCCTTTTAAAGAAAATTAAATATGATGCCTAAAATAGTTAAGAAGACAAATGACGCAAGGGCTGAAACATGGCGCCATTTAGGCAAGGTAGCCATGACATAACTCGGTAGAGCATATGCAAATAATAATATTGACGCATGTAGGTGTACTCAACCCTCAGAGCAGAAATGAGCAAGCTATTACTAGCATCTGAATCTAATTGAACTTAAAGCCAACCAATGCTGAGTGAAGGTCTCTTCGAATGCAATAACAAGTCTCATAGCTCAGTTGGTAGTAGCTCTGCCTTCTGCGCTGTAGGTTGTTGGTTCGATTCCCAGCCAGGACAAACATTTGTTTTATGAATGTAGATGTTTGTTTTGTGTTTGGGTGTTTTCTTGTATGAGAAGTATTTACATTAAAAAAAATAAAGAAGAATTCTATCCGCAATAGTGTCCGTATTTCAAGCTTTGGGCTACATGGATCCTCTTACGTTGTGGCCAACAATGGAGCACGTATGTCTAAAGGAACAAATTCACTTTTGACTTGAAGACTCAATACGCTAGGTATTGGTGCAAGAAAAAGACGAGGACAACGAGTCCCATTCCTTTCCAGTATTCTCGATGTTGTGCCATAGTATCCAATTGGTTTCCACCACTTTGGTCCAGACCAGATCGTTGGATACGTTGCCTACTCACGTTTCTGTGACCTGTACGAGGTCTCCATTCTAGAACTTGTTTCCCCATCACACTTTTTCGGCATATTAGACCAGCCCACTTTTCAGCATCCGCATAGCGGTTTCTACAGTGTGCATTGAAAACTGTAAACCAAAAATACCACGTGGGGGTCGTTAGTGGGGGCAGACGGTAACAATTCAATGTCGTACCTTCGACACAACAAGCAATTTAACTTTTAAGTGTCACGACGTATTATATCTGGGCTGAGTATCTAGTTGTCATATGGTAGGTACAGTAGGTACATTCTTCTTGATATTCACGATGAGCAAGGATTTTTCGGTCCATACCAGACATGTAGGTACGTAGGTACGTAGTCTAAATTATCACTCTGTTAGCAGTAGCAGTCCATACTCGTATTTATGTTTATTCTAAGCAAAATTACCATAATATCTTCATATTGTCGATGTGATTATGATAATAATTATGATTAAATCTACCTATTAAATTTCTCTCTGAATTCCAATGAAAATATTAAACATTCCCAACGTGCCCTTTCAAAGTAAGATATTGCGTGGTTTTTGATTAAGGTGACGCGTGATCCAGGAGCTAACTCTTTTATCATTTAGGCTGGCGAACTAGCTTTGCTATTCAGCATGGCAGTGCTGTCTTGGGCACGCTTCAGTTTGGTACCTAATAGTCTAGTTAGTTCAGTTACCTATAGACCTGCATCTGATAACCTTTGAAACACAATTTTATAAAAGATAATATGCAGATGTATACAACTTTTAATGAGCTTTTTGTGCCATAATTATTATTCTTATTCTTTGATATTTATAGCGGGGCGTGAAATTGAAGGTGGAAGATCGTCACCACACCAGAGCCTACTGCAAACAAAATAGGTTTCTATATAGTTTTACTACCTCGTTAGCTTTGTACCCATATAACTCAGTACAACATGTTTTTAATCTATCTAACATCAGTTGATGTTACAATATCTGACGTACACATGATGTAACAGGTAGTAACCTCTAGTAATAATAGAATAAGTACCACAAGCCAATAAGATTGTCTGCAACACCGGACTTCCGAGACAAAAAAGTCTCATCAGTCCGATTATTTGACTAAATAATCGGACTATTGATACTATTGTACATTATGGGCCCCTTCCGTATACAACAGACTGCCAGAGAGGATTCGGGATGCAGCTTCCATGCCTATATTTTAGAGTAGGCTTAAAAAAAATTATAATTATAAATGAATTTATTTACTACCGTTAATATAATGATACTTTGTACCTACTTACTTCAATATGATATACGATAACTTATTTTGTATTATTTTTCTGACTTGTAACAATGGTGTTATAAATAAATCTGTATTTCCGTGACTATAGTGGTATTCTTTTAAAGTATTTCTCTCTAGTACTAAGTAGGTCTTAGTATCAAGTAGGTAGAGTTGATATCAATAATTATATAACGAATAAAACGGATATTGTGACCCCAAGCCGCAGGAAATACTGATTAGTAATTAATTCTAAATAAGCTGCCCTTGATTAGCTTAGATTTCACTTGGACGTGAGATTAGGGCTGAGTCGAGGGCTAATACTATGGCGTAATAAGCGACATAAATGCTAAATAATTTTAAAAAAGAAAAGAGAAATTGACAAAAGTACCCATTCGCTTTCCAACAAACATACCATTAGACTCGCTGCTTTGAATTTGGTATCTCTAACAAGTAAAATAAATTATCAAAACTCTTGAAAAAAGAGACATTAACGCGTGTTGTACACTAGACCATTTGGAAGGGTTTCGTATACGAAAACGTTATTCTTTACCCCGAAATTTTAAAATGTTGACATTAGTCCAGTAATAGTGTAGAAGATAATCAGAAATGATTTGAGAATCTATCGGATTCTATAAGTCGAATCCGAGAAAAAGTGATGTTTCCGATCCGATAGCTTTCCGTTTGTTTGAAAATCGCTACACAGATGAGATGACACAGATAAGGCCAGGCAATAGGTACCCCGTCGTAAAAAAAAAGTAATGCGCATTACTACGACAAACAATAAAAAGTACATTTTCATGTTTTTCTGTAGGTACTTTACCATAATTGAGGTCATTATTCAAATAATTAAATTACTAAACAAGAAGACTGAACAAGCAGCCTTAAAATTTTGTACACTATACCTAACCTACCTACTTTTATCTATATATAATTAATAACAAAAACGGGTCTTCATCGCGTACCTTTTTATATTCCCGAGAGTTTCGACCGTGTTACAACGGCCGTGGGTGGTCACGGGTAGAATCTGTCGGGAATATAAAAAGGTACGCGATAAAGACCCGTTTTTGTTATTAATTTTGTATAATAATCACTATAATTTAAAAAACTTTTATCTATATATATGATGTACTAGTAGTTCGCCCCGAACTGAGATCTATTTTTTTTCTGATTGTGTTAGGTACATAATTACGGAGATTATAACACAAAAACAAAACTCCACTAAAAGTGTGCTTTTTCTCAATCTTTCTTTATTCATCCGAGTTTTTGAAGCTCTCATTCTTTGTAATGCCAGAATAAGAGCAGAGCACCATAGCACTGACCGTACATTATAGTGGTGGGCAGAATACATTAGGTACCTAAATGAATAATTCTAAATTACTAATTTGAAAAGGTTGAAATCTGTTGTGTGAAAAGCTCCCTGAAAAATGCGGTAACACCCCAAAAACAAAAACTCGAAAACTACGCTAGTTTAAAAAAAAAACCTTAAACCGATTAATGAGAACAAGAGTTGTCTCTGCAAATTCAAAATCACATATTAATTGGATCAACAAAAGATATGGGCGAAATATTGTAGTCCTTTCCTCCCTAATATCTCAAAAACTACCATACTTGTCAAAAATCCCTTGCGACAACAAATTTATATTTATGTTAACTGCTTACATAGATACATTTTTTTTAATAGATTTTACCCGAGCGCCTATGACGCACGTTCACTTTAGACTTGCAGAGTCTAAGATTGATAAGTGTAAGACTATCAATCTTATACTTTACATTTGTTTATATTAGATTTTTCAATATTAAATCCAAATGTTATTACTCTGTTTCTTGCTATTGTCAAATGGACTGACTCAATCGCAGACAGTAGCTCTTCTAAGGCCCAAAAAACCTGACAACAAATCAAACCTCCCCCGGCTTCCTACGTGAACGTTGCAAAGAATCTACCGGCAGACTTGAACCAACCATGAACATCTGGAAGACCCAAAACCTCTGAAGCCAACTAAATATAAAAATAAATATCTAACAAAAAATATTGTAAAAATAAAATAAAATAAATAATTAAAATAAGTAGGCCGTGTGGTGTAATCTGTGGTTGTAATCAGACTTTTTTTTTATTTTATATATACAACTAGGAGACGGAACAAACAAGTAGCCCTATAGTAAAGTAGCAATTGGGGCAACTCAAACAATGTTTGGTGGCACCAGCCCGCAGACCATGCTCCATCTGCCGTCCTGCCTCTTAAGTCCCAGTTTCTGCACATAAGAAGACAAGAGCAAAGCCACCCAAGTAACAAAAGACGCTGCTAAGTGGTGTGGCTCCGTCTAACCGACATGAAGAAAAATATACTTACTAGTTATAATTCGGCCGCACAATGGCTATTATAATATGATTTATGACATGAGATCAGTCATTATTTTTCGTATAAAATGGTTGAAAAACTATACTAATCGGCGTGGGCATAATTTGCAATATTTGTAACGAAGTGACCTTGTAATTTGTTTTTTTTATTGCTGTGAATGTCGCGTCTTAGAATCGACCCCCCAATTCAGCCAGCAGCTGTCGTAGAAGCCGACTAAGGGATCTCACAAGAAGAAGGTAGCAGCTGACTTTTGTGTATTATCTAACACCAATACTCCGATCACCAATTCTCCTGTCAAGCGTGGTGATTATGGCAAAATCCTCTAACTATGGAGGAGGCCCTGTCCAGTGTACATTATTGGCTGTTGATAATAATGATGACCCTGAAATTGGCATCCGCGCCTACGACTTATTTAAAATCAGTATTAATTGTTATGAGATTATTAAACTTTGACATTAGGCGTATATTCAAGATCATAGAATTGAAACTTGTGTGGCTATGCAACATAATTAAATAAATGAAACGGTTATTCAAGATCACATACTGAGTCTATAAAGATAAACAGCTCTTTCATATTATTTAAATATACAATACCTACCTACAATGCCTTATCTGAAAAAAGGTATTCAATATTTAGGATCAGAAGTATTGCCGGCAATATTATTATATTGTCGAAAAAAGGTATTCAATAATATCGTTATAAATGTGATTGGTGAGTTATCAAGTCATAAAAACTAATCAAAAACTTGGGATGCGGGCGTATGATCCAAAATTAGTACATACTAGTTTTAGGAGTAAGTAAGGAATAAGTATTGACGGCAATATAATACGACAATATAATTATATTGTTGAAAAAAGGTATTTATTTATTCATTAACAATTATACAATCGTGGTATTCAATAATATCGTTATAAATGCGATTGGTGAGTTATCAAGTCATACAAACTAAAAAAAAACTTGGGATGCGGGCGTATGATACTAAAATTAGTACATACAAATTTTTGGATCATAAGTATTGACGACAATATAATTATATTGTCGAAAATGGTATTCAATAATGTCGTTATAAATGCGTTTGGTGAGTTATCATATCGTACAAACTAATAAAAAGCTTGGGATGTGGGCGTATGATCCAAAATGTACATACCTACTAATTTTAGGGTCGTAAGTAAAAAAAAAGATGATAATAATTTATTATTATGCGCACAGCAAGAACTCGAAATTGGATTCCAGCGTCTGTATTTCCGCCGTGTCTTTTTGTATAATGTCTTATTACATATATTACATTTTATTATTCAGTAATTTTTATTATTTTACGACGGGGAAGCGCTTTCCTTTAATTTCACCCGGTTTACAAGTTATGACAAGGCTGAAGGTGGTAGCGCACTTCACCCGGAATTCTCTGCGATCGGAGGAACTGGCTATCTTACCTCTAAATACCGGAACACAACGATTTCGAATTGTTGTTTTGACGACAGACTTAGGTGGGGTGGTGGTAGCGAGCCAGACGGACTTGAACAAAGTCCTACTCCTCACCAAACAAACCGAGTACAATATTATACTCCCTTGCATAATATAAATAAGTACCTATATATAGCTATATATTATATATAATGTAATATTTTTGTACATTATTTATCAAAATTATTTTTACTTGGATTTTTTTTTTTGACATTTTGGTAATATAGTAACAATCACGGGCCTTAGCCAAATGCGAGTTATTTGAATTATTTTATAGCTATATATTATATATAATGTAATATTTTTGTACATTATTTATCAAAATTATTTTTACTTGGATTTTTTTTTTAAATACCAATGACATTTTGGTAATATAGTAACAATCACGGGCCTTAGCCAAATGCGAGTTATTTGAATTATTTTATAGCTATATATTATATATAATGTAATATTTTTGTACATTATTTATCAAAATTATTTTTACTTGGATTTTTTTTTTAAATACCAATGACATTTTGGTAATATAGTAACAATCACGGGCCTTAGCCAAATGCGAGTTACTTTAAATACCCACCCACGTGTCTTTTTGTAAAAACTTTATTATTATAGTATAAGAAAAGAAGGCAAATATAGTAATAACTATATTTTTTATTCACAACGGGTCAGCCCTTGTCATCGAGGCTTGCCGGGGAAATGAGGTTTTCAAAAGAGCAAGCCTTCCCAGAAAAGAGAGCTATCTCATTTTGAAGCTATGATACTACTTGGCTGCGTTTTTGTTTGGCCCTATAAAACGTTCCTACCTTTTAAACCTACCTCAAAAAAAGGAGGAGGTAAAATACGTCATCCAGGTAAACGAAATTGTATTATATTCATCATTGAAGTCGGTTTTCATCTTGTTTTTAAAACGTAATTATGCTGTAAGTTTTATCTCCAGTCAGAAATCAACGAATGACACCGTACATTTTCATCACCTGGTTTTTCTAGCAAGTAATCGTAAATGCTTACCCGTACAGATGTTAGTCATATCCGTAGAGCGATAAGCGATCATATTCCAAGTAAGTTTTGTCATTGCTGTTAGTGAGACACACTTGCTCAAACATTCGACTAACAGACAACTTACATAATAATAACGCAAACAACACGGAAGTTTGTACTGTTTAAATAATTCGATAATTGATTTGAATAATAAAATGAGTCATTATCACCCTCATTAATAATCCGGGTTTGTTTTTGAAAAAAAATACTATGTGACTAAAAAACTTTACAGTCTTCTACGAGTAATAAATGTGGATTCATATCGTACAAAATTCAAAACTTATGATTTTAATACCAACCCTTTTATATATAGAAAATACTTGACATTGACATATATTTTATGTCAATGTTAGTAAGTAGCTAAATATAAATGTTTGTGTTGCCCATGATTTAGAAAATCATTTTGGTGTTTTTTTATACCGGCCATCTTATACATAATTTATATTTCAAACAGTAAGGTAGATACCTATCTAGTCTAAATAGGTTAAGTAACAAACACTACATAAGTAGGTAATTAATTCACATAATAAACTCTCCTTAATCTGTAAATGAAGCTATCATGACATGGACACTGACAGAAAAGTGACCCCTATCACTAATTGCCATAAAACAAAGAAGTTGAAGCTTTTTTCTACAAACATAATTAAAATCAACTGATATGCAAAAGTGTATTTTTAAGAAAAATTTAATAAATATTTTTTTATTTAATATGAAGGCCATGAACTTACCCATCGACTCATAAAAAAAATGTTATGAAACAATTGTTCTGTGTTTGGGTGTTTGTATTGTACCGTCTAGTCTAGTTCCCAGCTTAGTTTTGGGCTAGATGGTGTTGTGTGAAATAAATATCCTGTAATAAATATTATTTGTGTCATATCAAAAGACTTTGCAATCTACCGGCATCAATTTATTTCCCATTTATCCGTATTGGTATGTAATCTCGCAACAAGCTTAGGGCCAGTAGTACAGCTGGAGGCACGCATTCCTTCCTAGGTCGTAGTAGGTGATTATTTACTACCTATGTTCATGTTGCGAAATTAACTGTTGCGGACTACATCTTTAGATTGCAGGTTCGAATGGGGTAGGGATATAAGTAACAGTAGATAACTCACGACTTTTTGCCCTTCGAGGATTCAACTCTGATCACTACTCAGAGCGTGGATCTTATGAGGATCACCTAGAAAGAAAGAAATACACATTTATTTATCCCACATAAACTAGATTATATAAAGGTAGGTATAAGTAGAAACAATTAGGTACCAACCAAATAGATACCTACTTAATTAATGAAATGAACAAAAAACACACCAACAAATAAATTTACCTACCTACCAACATCATTACGTACACATATACATTAACATACACAATAAGTCATAAAAAAGAGAGACTTACTAGGGGGTAGTCAGAGGCACGTCCAAACTTACGTTCGGCACATGCCCACGGTTCGCAAGTAGTTTGTATTCAGTGCGTGTCAGCTTGCAAGCCCAGCGCCGTTTAGTGGAATATTAGCCAGACACATGCCTTTCGGATTTTTAATTCTAGAAGCACGCTGATTTCCTCACAGGTGACCTTCACCGTCAGACCATGTGCATGGTAATTGATATGTGTGTGCTTGTATCAAATGTGTACACAAAGTTTCGAAAAACCGAAAAAAACATTGATGCACGACTGAATTTGAATACATAACCTCCGGATTGGAAAGCGGACCCATACCCATTTGACCGCACTGCACAGGGATGTAGACCGTATTAAATAAAATAAAATGCAGCTTATTCATTCGCATCAACGCCGTATCATTCATTAATCCATACCACTATTATGGATTGGAAGTACCTTGCTTGTTAATTTTTCACGTCTTATCGGTTTGGGGCATAGACACATGGGTATAGGCTCATTATCTGGTTACCTACCACGCAAGCGAAGCTGTGGAAAAAGCTAGTATACCTGGTACAGCTTGGGGATACAAATTGGTTGGACTTATTTTAGGTCCGCCTAGCTTAGCTACTACAAACTTACCTAAGTATGTCGCCAAAACAACAACTGTCAAATGTTGTGTTATGGCATAAGTGGTAAGATAGCCAGTTATTGAGGATTCCGGGTGAAATGCGCTTCTACCTTCGACCATGATCACATTTACCAAGATTAGGTGGTGAAAGGGTTCTCTGATATTGCGACACAGATTGTCATACCACATAGCCCGCTGGGGAGTAAAGGTTCTCGTATGGCGACCACGACGAAGTGCAGCAAGATAACCCGCTGGTTGGACCGACTGCATTGAGGCGCATCACGTATGGGTTTTTCAGCACAAATAATGCAGTTTTTATGTCTGTGTTCTATAATATACTTTGGTGAGTGTGCGCACGATATCTTTGACCTAATTCCTCCATCCCCTCTCCACCACCGGACTAGCAGACGTACGGCAGGCTACAACCCGTACCTTGTAAATGTTCCATTATGCCGAACTCATCGTTTTGCATCTACCTTTGTCATTAATTTTGACAAGAAATGAAACTCCTTGCCTTTGTCTGTTTTTACGCACAGTACAATA
This sequence comes from Venusia cambrica, assembly GCA_951394065.1. Lineage (NCBI taxonomy): Eukaryota > Metazoa > Arthropoda > Insecta > Lepidoptera > Geometridae > Venusia > Venusia cambrica. The sequence continues at coordinate 3,349,156 of OX596056.1, forward strand.
TTGGAATCTTCAAGTCCAGGGTAAAGAGGTTTCATTAAGACGAGCGTGCCCCATCTTCGGGCACATCTTTACTTGATTTTCAAGTAAGCTGGTGGTCAAACGCATGGATAGCCTATTAAAAAAATAAAAATGTTATGACGTTAGCTAATATAGCATCTTAAATATTTTAAATAAACGCAGTACATAGAACAGAGCAGCATAGATAGTCTTTGAGCATTGGCCACGAACCACAAACATGAATCGGTAAAAAACCCAATGAGCAAATCGAAATCAAAGCGATCAAGCCAAATGTGAGAGTTGATAATCCTCCCTGTCCACCTTGTAACATACTCTAGGTACCTTCATTATCACTCTCGATTGAGATGGACCAAAGGTCGACCAGTCTCCGTATGGTCAACTTCCGCTACTTTGGAACGCATTATGTTATTTTAATTCTACTCTGTCATGTTCTCATTTACATTCAACTGCTGTACTGGAAATACCTATTGGTTGATTTATCATTTACTGGTTTTGTTTTTCGCAACAACATGAATGTGTCAATGGCATCCCAAGTTTACAAAAGTGAAGAGAACAGAAGTATCATGAGTGACTGATGTTCGATAATTGAAAATTCATTTTCAATAATATACTTTCGCGTGTCTTACTTTGCAATTGTGTCGTTGTACTGAAGATATTCGAGGTCTGATAATATTATATTTATTTCACGCACTGGTTGACGACTTTTATTCTTTTTGTTTTTGCTGAGTAACTTTTTTTTCGGAAAAAATTTTTTTTTTTGTTTTTTGTAACAAACAAGTAAAGATGTGACGTAAGATTGAGCAAGCTAGTTTAAAAGGAACCTATTAATTTTAGACTTGAAGACTCCAAGATTGTACTGGTGTGGAAAAAGAGACAAGGGCAACGAGGTCCATTCACCAGTTCTAATGATAAAAGTAGAGGCGAACCGATGTGTTCGGCACAATGGAACATCTATCAGGTATGGTTTGGTTTGCTAGTCCGATGGTGGACAGGGGAAGGAATTAGGTCAAAGATTTTGTGAATACATGCCTATATTGCAGCACAACGCTCAATCGAGTCCAGGGCTTAACCATAGATATATGACATCATAGGACCCAGACCTTTTAATTTAGAAACCCTAATATTTAAAAATATTAAATCTTAGATCACCTGACAGACTGACTAACGATCAACGCGCAGCCTAAACGTACAGACTTAAAATTTTAAGGAATAGTTTTTTTGGAAATTATCACTGGATATCATGTACCCACTACCTTGCTTCTACTCTATGACATGCAAACCTATACTTATGACCCAGCGTATATATAAACACTTACAAAAGAGGCATACGAATCAATAATTATTCCTTCTTCGTGTTTTCAATCACCCTGATGATAGGTAGGTACCTATACTCATATGCATCGACAGGTAAACGATGCCACATCACGACAGTGGCCATGTAAGCTCACCTTCGATAAGCTCAATGTCTACATTTGACATGCTATGACCCACGGATGCCCACCTTCGCGAATGTATTCAGTGTCATGTGAATCATTGAATTACAAGCGATTTAAGTTGCGGATATGTCGTGGAAGAATGTAGGAGATTCATCAGAAGGCTATGCTATTTGGCAGGTGGCCATTGTAACGTGATACTACCTAATCTCCTTGAGACTTTGAAAAGGCAAAACCGAAAAAAATACCGTGGTAGTCGATGCTTAAGAATCGACCATCTATACTTGATATGCCGTAAAAGCCAACTATGAAATCTCACCAAAAGAAGGACAGCAGCTTCCATCTGTACCTCTATATATCACCGTTACTGCGGTTACCAATACACGTGGCGATTATGGCAAGACCCTCTAGTCTTGGAGGAGGTTCTGTCTAATAGTGAACATTAGATAAATAAATAGAACTCTTTATTGATTAACCATTAACAAAAGACATCAAAAACACATTGATTGGGCTGCTGATATGAATGCTGTATAACATAAAAAACGATTGAAAGTTTAGTCCAGTTTTGGACAAGGAACTAAATTATTTATTTATATAGTTATTTCGCAATTAAAATTACATCAAAAGTTATTTGATTCACATCAAAAGTTATTTTGATTCACATCAAAAGTTATTTTGAATCATATCAAGTTAATTTGAATCACATCAAAAGCTATTTTGAATCTCATCAGAAATTATGTTGACGCACATAATTCGAGTATTAATTCGAATTATGTGCGTCAACTCAGCCCTTGGGGTGAGTACCTACGTCTGTAGGTTGTTCGGTTTAGAAGCACCTTGTCTTTACAATTCACTTTGTTTGCTGACAAAACACTTTTACAGCTGACCAAAACCTCCTTAGTAAACTGACCGTTGAAATAATAGACCCAATTTTAAAAGCACGCTGCAATCAGCGTGCTTTTAAAATTGCCAATGCGAGCGACTGTTTTTTTATTACAACTTTGGAATATTGGATATTTAGATGCGTGTGGTGGTTTCTGAATAGCTTCTAGTAACATATATATACAAACAATATCAACAAGGAAGTCTGTAGAAAATCGCGAAGGCCGATTACCGCGACATATAATAAATAAGTAAACATAGATTTAAATCAGGTAAACATACGCAATAGCTATTAATAAGAGTGACAATAAAGGACGAACGTATAGTTTGTGTTGTATTGTTCCATCAGTTCCATTCAAGCTGCTATGAGACCAGGCATATTTTATAAATCAATGTCATTGGTTTTTTGCTGGTCGAAAAATGAATTTGTCTGCCTGTAATTAATGACGCCTGATTAAATAATAAAGATGTTTTTGCGCTATGCTTTGACTCTCTTGGAGATCTTATAGTACCTACAGATGGCGTAAAATCTTATATTTTTATTCATTTATTTCATGCAAACATACCTAGTCATATGGTCTTTACAATGGAATATCTCATTCTATCACTGTACTATATAATCAATCGTGACCAAATTAGGGTGTAGTACTTTCGTGTGTCTTTATTTTGAAAAACATTCACGTGTTTGTTTTTTATTTTGATTGAGGCGACACATGACCCAAGGGTTGTATCTTATTTAGGCCAGCGAATCAGCATAGCTATTCAGCGTTGTAATGCAGCCAGTGTCTTGGGCACGCTTCCGTCTAGTAATGATCTGGAACAGTTGAGTTACTTATAGGCTGTTTCGAACGATCTTTAGGTAAACTGACGGATTCCTTTGTACATAGTTAGTTTAAATGTTTGTGTAGATATTTTAATGTCAATTAATTAATACATGAAATCTAGATACATGTTTGTAGGTCATATCTACAAACGTGTTATTAGATGTATTAGTATAAAACAAAAACCAAAAACGTGTGTATCAGATACACAGTTGGCCCGTATCATATGTGATCTGTGACACTTGAATGTACTGTGTACTTGAATTCTCATTTACTACATCGTTATTTACTTGTTTTTGGGCAAAAATGTCTTATTAAGATGAAAACTCACAGTAAACTTATAAATAGAGATGACACGATGTCAAAATATTGACGTAACAGTGATGTAACCTGGGCTAGTGCAGGAGGAGTTTTACTCAATCATGGCTGCGCAAGCGCATAAACCGTTTGAGATACGAGCGTGTACGCATATTGAATGGAAACCTTTCGTTTATCATGGATATGTTGGCTTGTTCATTCATATTCCATTGAGATAGGGCTTGAACCAGGATGAACAAGCATTTGCAAGATATTTATCATCAGTACCTACCTATGATTCTCAGAATCCAATAGATACAATTTACTGACACAGCTAGAATATCAAAGATCTCATTATCATGCCAGTTTATCGTATATAAGCTGACCAATACAATCTGGGTTCTTTTTTAAATTGTACGACGGGGAAGGGGTTCATCTCACCTGATTTTTAAGTTATGATAAGGCCGAAGGTGGAAGCGCACTTCATCTTGAATCCTCAACAATCTGGAACTATCTTACCTCAAAATAACGGAACCCAATTTTTTTAAAAATTTGGTGCTATGGCAACAGAATTAGGTGAGATGGTGGTAGCTAGCTAGGCGGACTTTAACAAAGTCCCCCAGAGGGATCGAACCCGGGACCTGTGGATCTGACACCGATAGGCGAACCATAAGGATAAGACCACAGTTTGGTTAAAAATATCATACATTACAATACAAGATGCAATAGGTCTTGGACTTATAGTTTTTAGCTGCCTGGTGGCCTCAAGTTTCCTACTACGATAACTAGCAGTATCTTACCGGATGCGCTAGTCGCGAGCCACTCCTAGGTCTTAGACGAAAATGTCATGAGACCCTTCACCAATCATGGTATTTATGAAATCTGTGGGCAAATATTTGCTATGAACGAGGTTTTCTTAGTGTTTGTTTGACACAAATGTATAGCTTATTTATATTTAAATGCATAACAATATTATGATAACCTTACATAACGCCCGACGCAATTTTGAATCGAGATTTACGGCTCATCTGACTTAAAATAATAATTAACGTATAAAGTTTACGCTGGTTTTAATAGGCTTAACTGAAACAAAGTTAGGTAATCCTAAATTTAGTCTTTTATAAACGTTCGATTACACATTGTTTTGATTCGAAAAACGGGTATTTATCGCGTATTTTACCTGTGCTTATCCCGACGTTGCGGCGGGTCCTAATTTTGTTTCAGTTTGATTGCAATAAACTTGGCGGTTTTTCTTAAGCTCAAAGCAACGGATAAAATGTTCAGAAGAAATTTCGCAAAAGCTGAGATACGAGTAGGTAGGCCAGCTGCTTACCAGCGGTAAGCGCGCTTATATAGGTATTCTATCTACAAACATGAATATACAATGAATATGAGACCTAACATGTAAAATCCATGTTGAAAACTAATTACCTATTTAATCAGCTGTAGCCGATTCCAATCCGGGATAAATATTTCTGCCATGTATATAAATGTTTGTTCTGTATTTGGGTGTTGTACTTCATGGTAAAAAAGATCAAAAAAGTATATCAGTCTTCTATCCGTATAATCTAGTTCCCTTACAACAACCATTTCTTAGTTTGATAGTATTATTTATTGAGTTGACTATTTGAAATTATATTACATTGTTTTACTGTAATTTATGTTATTCTCACCTTTCTGATCTTGTGTTCTGATCGTAAAAGTTTTTAAAAATACTATTCTCATTCATCATCATCATCGTATCAGCTCACACACTTCCACTGCTGAACATAGGCCTCCCCCACAGGCCACAAAAAACGATCTTGAGCCTCCTTCATCCATCGCCTCAATTTCGTCGGTCCATCGAGTGATGCGATAGGGTGGGCGATTAAACGCGCAACTATCCTATTTATGGTTTGATAATCCCTTGACTAAACAGATAAGGGATTACATTTTTTTTTTATAGTTTTGCTCGTTTGCTAAGACCACACGCAATAGGTGCAGGTGAATTCGAATACAATAGCATCTCAGCAACAATGCAAAGGGGGCGTAAAAACTGATTTGGATGCACTGCAAAAAGTCGACGACCAAATAACAAGGCTTTTTGTGCTTAGTAATGTTCGTTGGTAATTGGTATATGTACTTACTCACTTAGATCACTTTATTACAGATCACATCTTTATTACAGGATAAATAGTGATAATACGAATTTACTATTATGACAAAATGTAGGTTGAAAATCTTGTTGTACATAGTTAAATAGAAATAGAATCTAAGCTCAAACATTATTTATTATTATTATTATATATTGTTATTGAATACATAAAGCTAAAAAATTAAGCTAAAAATACATAAGAAAACCTTAAATTTTATTTTGTTGTTGTATTCAATTTGTTTTTTAGATTGTACTATGCTAGACTTTAAGTTACTTTTAATTATAAGAATTTAGTTTATAATTATTTAAGTAAGTATATTACTTTACTTAACTTACCTCTAAATGCCAGAACACAACAATTTTAGATTTGTGTTTTGGCAGGCTTAAACAAAGTCCTACCACCAACCAAACCAAGCGCAAAATTGTACTCCCTGGGGATCGAACCCGGAACCTCTGGATATGAAAACGGTGGGTTGAACCACTAGACCACAGAGGCGGTTTAAATTGAAATGATATAAGCTACTAGTTGAACGCGGAATTAGTTCCTGTCATCCCGTGGTGATCGCAGCGCCACCTAGACCCAACACACTCAAAAAAATCATCAAGATCAAAATCGGTCCAGCCGTTTAGGAGGAGTTCAATGACAGACACTCCATCAGAATAATTATAATTATATGTAAATATATGCGATAAATTAGTTTTACTTAAGTTTATTTTGAAATCTCGTTTCTGTATCTATAACCTACCTACGTGAAATAGCTGGTTTGGAAATATTAGTGTAAAAGCAAATTGACAGTTTTGGTTGGTGTTAAGGCTTTGTTTAAGTCCGCCTGGCTAGCTACCACCATCTTACCTTATTCTGTCGCCATAACAAAAATACTAAAATTGTTGTGTTCCGGCAGTTTGTTGAGGATGCCGGGTGAAGTGCGCCTTGACCATAACTTAACTAAACTTAATTTAACCTTATCTTAACTTGTAACCAGGTGAGATAAACGCTACACGCTTTCACGTCTTACAATAAAAAAAAGACAACCAACGGCTCAGATTAATTAGGTTCTATTTTAATATGATGGTAGTTGGAAAATGTTAGGGTATTTATTTATAATGCAATCATTGTAACACTGCCATGTTTATGAATAATAAAATATCAGAATTATTTTTACCAAGAAGCCATAAATATCGCCTTTACCAATCGTATTGTACGATTCTCATGAATAATTTATCCGGTACCGAATCAAGTATCGGTGTTTGGCGATTTCGAAAATCGATTTAAACCTGCTCGGTCAGATTTCATATGAGAATCTTAAGCTTCATCTGATAACGTTTTGTATGGGACATTGAGTGATACTCCCATTTGAAAGGTTGACTCGCTTGGCTCGCTGAATGAATAAGTACCTGCTGGTTCAAAATTGTATGTTTGAATGTCATGTGCATAATATTAAATCATGTTCCCAACATTATCTTTTGGTGTATCGCTTTTAGTTGGAAGTTCAGTCTGTGCGGCAAATCTCGCTTATACTCTTGACTGCCTATATGCTTAGATTTGTTTCAATGTACGACGGGGAAGATCTTGGCCTTATATAGGTGTTATAGGTGGAATCTCAGGAGTAAGGTACGCATGAGACGCTGTATGGTAAATAATAGCTTCAAAATTCACTGTGGATATAAAACGTGAAATTCGTCACCGTGTATGGTGACGAATTTCACGCTACAAGTACAGTACATGCTACAAGTACATATTTTTTAAATATGTATTTAGTTTTTTTTTATGTAAATTATTTATGTAAAAATTCGTCACCGTATGGTGACGAATTTCACGCTATAAGTACCGTACATGCTGCAAGTACATATTTTTTAAATATGTATTTAGTTTTTTTTATGTACTACGGGGCTGTGCTCAGCCTTCATCTGATTCTCACCTGATTTATGAAGTTATTATAAGGCCGAAGGTGGAATCTCACTACTCCCGGAATCCTCAACAAACCAAGTTACTGGCTATCTTACCTCTTAATGCCGGAACACAACTATTAAATCATTGTTATTATGACAACAGAATTAGGGAAGATATTGGTAGCTAGCCAGGCAATAAAGTCCTTAAACCAACTAAAAAATAAAAAAAGATTTTCCATATTGTTTCCCTAGACTGATTCTTAGAGAGCAAAGATTGCTCAGTATGTTAATAATGTTAATTTATTGTTCGTTACATAGCCTTTAAGGTTATGGTGAACTCCACGTTAAGTAATCTACAATGGCTTTGAAGTAATTTGCCAAACACCATATGTCGCGTATCTAAAGCTGAGGAACTGCCGAAGGATTTGACCTGGAGTCCTCAATATACTAAGGAACTGGCTGTCTTACCTCTAAATTCCTCTACCGTCTCTGTGAAAATCAATAGTTCACAGAGCATTTCTCTTGTCCAATAAGTTATACACTTATCAAACAAAATTGTTATTGTAAAAGTATAACTAATTGGACAAGTGGTCCTCCTGGGAGATAGGTATATCTTAGCCACACAATACGTTCAATTTATCGGCGAATTCGTTTACAAGTCTGCCTTGAAAGTTGACCATCTGCTAAGGTCCACTACACTTGATTTCGTTTACTCATTACCCACGTCAAACGTAACAATAAAATATCTAAGAAATCGGCCGCACAAAACACAACCTTCACGGCTAATTAGTTTGTTGTTTCGGACAATTAACATCGCTTGTTTCACGGGAGGATTCCGGTCGCTGGAACTTTTGAGGATTGTCTTGCGCAAGCGCCTACGCATGAAGTGCCGTACTAAACTGCCCACCTTCTCTGCTTTCAAACTGTACCTAGGTTTCGAAATCTTTCATATGTAGAATAAAAGAGCTTACAAAATAAATGCTCAGATTTATTTTGTAAGCTCATTTGTGTTTATTTCATACCTTTTCTAATCGGCTTATTGGCAATATGTCCATGTTGACAATTGTCCAAACTGGTGTCTGAGAATTTGGCGCTGTATGAGAGGCCAGGCCAGTGGCGGTTCTCTCACTGTCAGCGAATCTTATTTGTGATTTACAGTAATAATTTTAATCTGTAAAATTTTAGCGGACCACAGAAAATTGTGAGTAGGTAATATTTTAATCTTAGTAGTACATAACAACAAATAATAAAAGTAAATAAAGTATTACATTTTAACTTTAACATTTCATTTGAAATGGACGAGCCATTTCGGAATGAACAACAGATTGCGTTTGTACTGGACATCGAAAATCAGTGGTACTCCGGCGCCTTCTGAGGGAATAGTAATTGCTATTTTTTATCAAGCATCAACGGTTGATTCCTAAAGATAACTTGGCGTAATGTGACAAGTTGCCTCTCCCAACGACCAATGGCACGAAACGCAACAAGAAATTTCGTACTTCGGTGAGTTAGAGTAGGATCCCTGGTTCATATTTTGTATATAATTACATATGTCATTTTGTAATATCTGTATTGCTCCTTAGCGGGAACAACTCGTTTCTTATTTAAGTTATAACATCTAATATACCTAGGTTCACAAACAATAAATGAATTGAATTGAATTCTTCAATAATATGGTCAAGTGAGATGACTCACAGCATCAAATCAATTCAAACAATTCATCACAGCTCAGTTGGTAGTAGCTCTGCCTTCTGCGCTGTAGGTTGTGGGTTTGATTCCCATCAGGGACAAACATTTGTGTGATATTGTTCTGTGTTTGGGTGTTGGTATTGTAAAATAAGTATGTATTTACATAATATGGGTATGTAAGTAATCTCTCATTAATCTAGTTCACATATTATCGCTTTGTTGAGGACTAGATGGTGTTTTGTGAATTAATGAACTGTATTTTTTTTCAAGTTGTTAATACACGTTTTTCAAGTATGGTAACTTTTTAAGTTCATGCTTCGTATCAAAAGTATTTTGATGAAATGTTGAATCTTATTGGAACTCTACAGTTTCGGAAGATTTTTTCCTGTTCTGAAAATCAGACATCGATAGAAAGATATAAATGTTGGTTGGTGGTAGGACTTTGTTTAAGTCCGCCTGGTTAACTACCACCATCTTAACTAATTCGGTCACCATAACAACAATTCTGATATTGTTATATTCCAGCATTTAGAAGTAAGATAGCCAGTTCCTCAGTTTTTTGAGGATTCCGGGTGAAGTGCGCCTCCAACTTCGGTCTTATCATAACTTGAAATATCAGGTGAGATTAAAGCAAAGCACCGTCGTACATGAAAACAATTAAAAAAAAAAAAAAAAAATCTAGCCGTATCTGAGTTTGGTGACAAATACCCATTATTGGTTTTTATTTTTTATTTTATTTTCGAAATGTGGACATCCGTAGAACCAAAGTTATAGCTCTCAAAATTAGCAAGCTGAAGTGGCAGTGGGCAGACCACATAGCTCGCGGAACCGATAACCGCTGGGGAAGTTCTTGCATGGCAACCACGATTAAACGCGAAACGGAGTGTGGGAAGACCCCCCACTCATGGAACGACGACATTGTGGCGGTCGCAGGGAGTCGATGGATGAAGGAGGCTTTTTGTGGCGTCGATTGGGGGAGGCCTATGTTCAGCAGTGGACGTGTGTGAGCTGATATGATGATGATGAAGATGATTTTTTATTTTTAATGTAGGTCTTTTAATGGATTGCCATGGGATGACAGAAACGAAGACTTGTAGTTCCACGTTGTACGTTCCACTACCACATGTAGTACCTACTACATGTAGTGGAACGCCCATATTCCAGAAATATTCATATTTTTTTTTTTAATTCAATTTTTTTTTTTATCAGAAACATTAAAAATAATAAATATAATTAAACTAACTATGTACAAAGGAAGCAGTCGGATTACATGAGTACCATTACAAAACGACCTGTTAAATTCAATTGCATTTATTTATTTATTTTATTTTATTTAATCGGAAAACAAACAGTACGAAGTAACTTGTAAAATTACAATAATCGAAACTATTTACCAATGCTAAGTTTTCACATATAGAAACTCGAAAATGCTTGTGAATTTAGTACTTATATTATATTAAGCAATTTTAAAAGAAAAAATAGTTAGTGAACCATGTTAAACCAGTAAAATAAATTAAATAATTTAAATTAAACGTATCACCGCAATTCCATGTCCATTTTATTATACTATTGAATGATTTATAGAAAATACTTGCTACTCAGTCTTGTACAAGAGGGCAATACTGATTTACAACGTATTCAAAGTGATTATTGAGAAGCTCGTGATCTTACTAATGAGGAAGCCAACGGATTCTCGAGAGGCAAACCCTAATGAAGTATGGTTGACGAACAAATTACCTTATAGCGGGAATTCTAGGCACGAATCACGGTGTTAGGTTTTATGGAAATGCTTGAGGTTGATGATCTACAGAAAAGTTGGTTCCCAATTAATATGCTCAGCGAGTGCTGTGTTTGTGTCTATCTGAATTTTTGCGATTGCAAAAGATCAGTGGTAAAATGCTAGGCTATCACCAATAAAAAAAAAATATTGCCCACCTTTTTTATTAGGTGTTTGATTGCATCGGCTCTTGACATTGCGTTTGCATCGTGGTGCACCCTGTACCTCGATCAACCCTTGCTGCGCTCGAACTAGTCTAGCCCTATACATCGTGGTGCACCTTATACCTCGATTGACTGAATTTTTGAGATTGATTACCTATAGCTACTCTATCTTTGTACACTGTATAATGTTTTTTTTTCTGATTTGACCCATTGGATGATTATGCTGTATGTAAAGAGTATGAATGTTTATGAGTACGGCATGCCAGTATTCTGTCAATCAACCATCTGGTGGTGCCAACACCCCTGCACTAGACCATAGAGGTGGTTAAATAATATTCGTAGTAAAGTTAAACATTAAAAAAGTTGTGATATTACTACGAAAAGGCCTATGAATCAGCATGATGTGGGTTGTCTAGAAGACAATCCGCGCTGGTCTTTCGTAGGGTCCTTACTAGTAGCAGAGGTAAAAAGTAGAAGTATCTGATCACTACTTACAGCGTGGATCGTATTGATCACCTATTAGGGGTTAGTCAGAGGCATGTCCAATTGTTTGACAAGCCTCACAGCTCACTTGGTAGCAGCTCTGCCTTCTGCGCTGTAGGCTGTAGGTTCGATTTCTACCCAGGACAAACATTTGTGTGATGAACATTGATGTCTGTTCTGTGTTTGGGCGTTGTACTGTATCATATGAATGTATGTACAAAAAAAAGTATTTAAGTATTATATCCGTAATCTAGTTATCGCCATCTAGTCTAACTAGATGGCGATTTCGAACCAAGGTTCGTAAGTAGCTAGCATTCAATACGTGACAAGTTGCAAGCCCATCGGAATACTATCGGCATAGGTCGGCAACCTTTTTAGTCGGAAAAGACAAAAATTACAATTTACAAAATATCAAGGTTTTGAAAGAGCCACAATTTTTTTTTCTTGCTTACAATTAATATGACTTGCACAAATAAAATTGTATGAAAAAAAAAACTATTTATTCAAATATAATTAGTGTTCTTTCACAACAAATAAGATATTATATACATGGTATTATTAGAAAGTCACTTATTATTTGAGTAAAAAATTAAAACAATTAAACATTCACTTACAACAAACAATTGTGCAAACGAATTCAATGGAGCGATGGTTTTTTATTTTTAAAAGTTAAGATAAATTTCGCTCGTCAATTGTTGTTTTAAGTTTCAAACACGACTCAAAATGTTCATTTGTTAGTTGGCTTCTTACTTTATTGCAAGAGAACTCTTGCATGAATATAATTAAAACTTGTAATTAAAATAATAATTGATATAATTAAGCTTGCTCGCACAAATATGTCGATCCGAAGATAATCAGCACTCCAAATGCCAACTTCTGACTTCTGACAGTGACGACGCGTACCATGAGGGAGGGGTGCGGTGAAAAGCGAGTACAAGTGGCTGAGAGATATAAATGGTGCTTAATCCTCGTAAATTGATTCAAAACGATTTTAAATCTTTTTAATAAAATAAATAATATTTGCGTATGGAACTAAGGAGCTGCAGCTTCACATCAAAAGAGCCGCGTGTGACTCGCGAGCCGCAGTTTGCCGACCCCTGTCCTAGAGGTATGACCTTCACCGTCAGAGTAATATGTGCATGTATCAATACGTACCTAATTTATTCAATAAAAAGTACAATTAAACTAACTATGTACAAAGAAATCAGTCAGATTACCTAAGGACCGTTACAAACGGCCTATAGGTAACTCAACTGTTCCAGACCAGTACCAGACGGAAGCGTGCCCAAGACACTGGCTGCATTGCCACGCTGAATAGCTATGCTAATTCGCTGGCCTTAAATCAATACGTTAAATAAACTTCCTTAAAACCATTGGTGCACAATTGGATTTGAACCTATAACCTAGTTTTTTGATCGGAAGGCGGGCATGCCCACTCGGCCACACATATACATATAATTTTGCAGAAACGTAAAATTACAACCGCATAAACGGTGTTCGAGCCATATCTCGAGGTACAGAACGGTAATTTGTCATTATAATATATATTTAGTGGTATTAAACGGTTTATCATGTATCTAACATCCCAGCGGGGTCAGATGTCCATCAGCTTTACCGTTCGGTATGCTGTTTATATCCTTGCAGACTTGGGTGGCACTGGGTGGGACGGCGTGTTCGCATTTCATTTGACAAGCCTCATAGCTCAGTTGGTAGTAGCCCAAATACAATGGGGCAAATACAAATACAAATAGGGCCAAATACAATGGTATCAAAAATTTATAATAAATTACCTGAACACATAAAAGATGAACCAAATAACACTATCTTCGAAAATAAATTGAAATTCCTACTTATTGAGAAATGCTATTATAATTTGAACTACTTTTTTAGTGATAATATTACACTTTCTGAATTTATTTAACATTTATTTCCTCCTGCTTACCTTAACATTAATATGGCTTGTACCTACTTGTTCAAAGCGTCGGTCCGCTTTCACTCTATTGCTATGCCCTAATAGGGTTATTATGTATAACTTTTTCAATCATAAGACCATTGTACCTTTACATAATTATTGCAATAAATGACTATGACTATGACTATGACTAGTAGCTCTGCCTTCTGCGCTGCAGGCTGTGGGTTCGATTCCCACCCAGGACAAACATTTATGTGATGAATATAGATGTTTGTTCTTTGTTTGGGTGTTGTACTGTATGATAAGTATGTATTTACAAAAAAAAAAGTATTTATGTATTCTATCCGTAATCTAGTTACCATATTACAAGCTACGCTTAGTTTGGGGCTAGATGACGCTGTGTAAAATTAATGTCCTGATATATTTATTTATTTATTTAATACGAAAATCGAAATTATTAATGGTTGGAGTAATATATTTCTTCATAACATATTATGTACAATAGTAGTAGGGGATATAACGCTGTAGCTAATTGCATGGAGGTCGTTTGTAGGAAGCTTAAACAGTTTAAAAAAATGCATGATTCCCTATTATACAGTCATAATATTTATGCTCTTATTCAATTTAATTATTTACTTTATTCAAGTAATATTATAGCATTATTTACTATTTTAATCATTGTTTATTTAGTTGATTGACCTTTATTTATACAACTATAAATTTTAGATTTAGGTATTTTTTTGGATTTTAGATGTTAATTTAGTTAGGTGCCTATTATTTTTATACTCATAATCTTGTTTTAAATTTATTTGGTTTAGTTTTACTTCAGGTACCTTTAATTTAACAGCCTTATCATAACTTGTAACCAGGTGGGATCAAGGCCAAGCGTTTCGTCGCACAATAAAAGAAAAAAAAAGTAGCGTCCCACACCAAAGGCCTACATTTCCCAAGGGGCAAGAGTTTACAACCCATTTTCCGTTTAGCAACACCGTCCAAAACAATTGAAGGTTCGCAAATACATGTCAGCTTAGTCACGGCGTGTTCAAAAACATGCCTGTGTGTGTGTGTTTTTTTATACTACATGGAGACGGTACAATCAAGAAGCCCACCTTATGTCAAGTGTTTGCACAGTCCTCACAACGACACAGCACGAACCAAGGTCAAGACAAGACCTATTGTACATACACCATTTGAAATACAATAAGATAATCCAAATTCGCCGTATACATTGTCACGCTACCTTTGTGACGTGCAAGGATTCGCTTATAGGGGGAGCCAGCTATTTGTATTCTGTTAAACGTACCTATTGTTATTTGCTGGTTTGGCTTACTTACAAACTTCGCTGAACTCCTGAGATTATTGAAACACTTTTTATTCAATATTGAAACCATATTCATTATCGAACACACATAGTCAAAAAAATTAATAACACGAATTAATAGAAATAAATTGAGCATGGCAAGGCCAAACGTTCTCCTCCAGAAAACCTTGAAGAAAGTAAGAAATAGTTATAGTAGCTTCTAACTAAATACAAAGAATATATAGAACACAAAACTAAATAGCTAAATTGATAAAAAATATCAAATACTCAACAATATATCGCTATAGAGATGTAGAATAGTCACATAATACGTTTTGAAATTTTATCTAAAAAAAAAGGATACTGTCCAATAATTTTCAAAGGACTCCTATAAGGATAGGAAAGGATGAAAAAAAGCCATTCCCAGTCGTCAACGCCAATATTTTTTTCAGGTTTGTGACATTTAGTATTGCGCAGCGCCATCTTGTTACTTTAAGAATTATACTTATTCAGTTTTCCCTTCGTTTCAGGATCCCAGTGATGTGTTGAGCCGACAAAATGCCAATCGCTGCGATATCTCGGGAGACGCCTCCTGCGTCGCCTCCTCTCCACAACACCTATGAAGAGGCTTTGGCTACCGTATGTATCCTTGTCTATTACATGTTGAGGTTCAACCCACCGATTTCAGATCTAAAGGTCCCGGGTTCGATCCTGAGGGGGAGTATTGTATTCCCCCTGAGGATCGAACCTGAGGACTTTGTCGTCGGTTTGGTTGGTGGTAGGACTTTGTTTAAGTCTGCCTGGCTAGCTACCACCATCTTATCTAATTCTGAAATTGATGTGTTCCGGCATAAGATAAGATAATCAGATCCGGGTAAGATAGCCAGTTCCTCAGTTTTTTAAGGATTCCGGGAGAAGTGTGCCTCCACCTTCGGCCTTATCTTAACTTGTAACCAGGTGAGATGAAGGCCAAGCGCTTCCCCGTCGTACAATAAAAAGATTGTAGTATAAATATTTTTAGTAGTTATTTAGGAGCTACTAACTAATTTGTTGTGCCGACCCGGCTCGCTCCATCAAGGACCACAATTTGCGCAGGCAAGCGTCGAGTTGGCAACATTACTTTTGGTAGAGCTTCAATCTTTAATAGAAACAACACATAATATCATATCAAAGTGAGAAAAATTCTGTACATGGAAGATGTAGCAAGAAATGTTAATCTACCGACACAGCCATAATTCATTTATGTCGCAGAAGTTGTCACTGGATACCAACAAATCCAACCAAGTCAAAAAATAAAGACAAAAAGCTGTACGTCCACTGGACCGCAGCGGCCGTAACGCATGCAATGTCAAACAAGATTGTACGCATTGCGGGCGGTATCTATAGTGGAGCAGGGCTTAATGAATTCATACAAAGCAAACCAAAACCCGTTGCGTACTGTGCGTGCGATGCTGGTAGACGTTTAGCTTAAATGTGAAATCATCGATGGTCCTAATATTAGCTAATATGAAATGACTTCACTCATAATTTTGCTCATTAATATATACGGGGAGTATGAATTATTATCTTACAGCTCATAACAACATACATATTCATTCTCTAAACATCACTAGGGTTTATCAAAATGTGTCTGTACATAAAACTGTTAGCGAAGGATCACAATACCTTCTCTATAACCACCTTTTTTATTGTACGACCACTTGACCTTCATCTCATTTCATCAAGTTATGATAAGTCCGAAGGTGGAGCGCACTTCAATCGGAATTCTCAACAGTCTGAGGAACTGGCTATCATTCCTCTCAACGGCGAAACACAAAAAAATAAGATTGTTTTGTTATGGCGACAGATTTTGATAAGACGGTGGGAGCTAGCAAGGCGGAATTTAGCAAAGTCTAAGTATCGACCAAACCAAGCACAATACTGGACTCTCCTGGGGATCTAACCCTGGGGAGAACTCTCTTATCGATATAATATTTTGTCGGTATTCATATTCACCGTAATCTAGTCCACATATTACAAGCTTTGCTTAGTTAGGAGCTAGGTGGCGCTGTGTAAAATGTATTGTTTTACTATAAAAAGTTACCTCCATCGCAGTCTGATTATTGTTGACGTCGCCCTAGAACCGTCTATCTCACAATCAGGTTTCACGCAGTTCTATCAGGTGGTAATGGTGCACAGGTAGAATTAACGGTGCGAAGCGATCGCGGTCCATTGTAGGCCTGCCTCGGAAGCCGTTGTGCAATCTCTTGCACTGCATTCGATTTGCAAATAATGGATGTGCTTCGAATTGTCCTGGTACTTTTGAAGTAATATCATGAATGCATTGGAACTAGGTGCACCGTATTGTCCATTAAAAAAAAAACAAACGGTTTTGTGTCCACATCTGTAGAAATGTTAGTAATTTTCATTCTGGTGTGATATATCTTGAATTTACCGTGATTGTTGCGGCTTAAAAATAGACCCCTCCAACTCAGCCCATTGATGGCGTAAAAGCCCACTAAGAGTCTTTATTTTATTTTATTTTTACAATTTTTGGAAAACTTACAGCTAGGTTTGTACAATAGATTATTGAATAACTATGCAACCAAATGTTACATAATAAGAAGGCCAATTAAAAGTTTCCACCAGAAGATAGGCAGCGGCAGTCCTTCTGTGTATTATATACACATTTACTGCGATCACCAATACGCCTACCAAGCGTGGTTGTTATGGCAAAACCTTCCAGCTTTGGAGGAGGCTCTGAGCAGTAGACACTAATATAGAGAGAATTTACCAGACGTAAATATAAAAGTAATGGCTTCCTTTTTCTAACTATTAAGTGTATACATATTAGAGCAGGTGACAGTACTTTACTATGGATTACTCGCATAATGACAGATATTGTTCACGCATATTGACGTATAAGCATATTACGTATCAGATCTTGATCCTGAAACATACTTTTATGGTAGAGTACTGACAATGTGATATCATAGATATATATAGCTGGCACGCCTAGCTGGTGCCTGGCAGCATTAAGCTGAGTCTGGGCCCGTTTGGCTGTACTGCACTAAGTATTTCAAATGATGTTGTTATTGTTGTTATTTTAATTTTTTGTGTGTGTATCGCCAAATAAATGTATTTCATTTCATTTCATTTCATAGAGCAGTTTCACACATTTCCAGTCTGGTCGCAGTTTGCGAAACCAATTTATTATTTTCACACCTCCATCGACTATAAACATATGGAGAAACACGATACGTTTACACCTCGCACGTATTTCTCGCAGAGAAGCTAGACAAACAACGATTTGTGATGCAAATTCCTCATCACCTTGACCAGAGATCCGCACATATTGCTAAAACTCTAGCTGATCTATCTACCAGTGGTCTTCGATACGTACGCGTACGTTTTGCCCCACTGTGAATAGAAAATGTCCATAACAAGGTAAACGGACCACAATCCACCTGCATACAATAGCCTATAGTTTAGTGTAGTTCCCAGCTTCCGACGAGTGAGCTCCTCTACGAGTTAGTAGTACGAGCTAAAATTATTCGCGTAATTTGTTTTAATCCACTGCCGCAGTCGGTTAAGTTATTGTTCATATTTATAGTTGGAAATCGTGACTCGAGAAGTGATATCGGTGAAGTGATTGTGTTATTATAGTGTTTACAAGGATTATACAGCTGTGCTGTAGTACAATGCGAATGGTTATATTTGGTTTGTTTGCGTGAATTGCTCACACCGATTTTTGCATAGGGACCTTGGCATTTTATCGAGAAAGATCTAATTAAACATAGTTCGATCTTTGAGATCTTCTCACGCATAGTTAAATCCACAAATTACACGTTGGACCGTATCCGAGCAATTAACTCTCTTCAATTCATAAAATACTTGACTTTTATTGCTGAGATTTTGTTATATCACTCATTGTAATGAAACTATTTTGAGCAGCTAAATTACGTGATTGTAAAACCTACGAAGCAATTATCCAATAACATTATGCATAGTTTGATTTGTAGCTTCAAAACAATGTATCTATTTTTTAATTCGATATAGGATAGGTGTGATCTGCATGCAAGTAGAAATCCAAATCCATTCAACTTCAGCTAGCTGCAGAATTGGTAGCTATTATTATCTGTTATGGTAGAATGATCACAACACTGGTGGAAGGATCTGTAAGCACTAGCTAGCGATCCCTCCTGCCGAAGTCTGGCGCCAAACGGTTCGCCGTGTTCCGTCGGTGAGCATGGACAGCCAGTGCCTTCAAGGAAAACTCGCTCGACCTCATCCATTCTCTGGCCTAGAGCTGGACAAGCCCAAATGTCAAGCTAACCCATAATTAAGAAAAACCAATTGAGTTTTAAATAAAATTATCTTAAATTTAAATGATTTCACTTCGTAAAATATATGCCGTGGACTTGGAAATTTCTGCATACCTATACTAAGTGGAATCAGTGAGACATAACTATATTATAAGTACCATGAGAGATAGACAAATAAATCATTCGTCATTTTATAATTTATCCTGAATAAGACTGGAAGATTTAATTTAATACACACTTATCACTGAAGAGCCTTTTGGGGTCGACATCTTGGGTCCGTGGGGAGCCGGTGCCCTCCGGGTTTTCAAAAACATGCGGGGCTTTTGATTGAAGCGGCACATGACCCTAGGGCTGCCTCTTATTTAGGCTAGCGAATTAGCATAGCTATTCAGCGTGGCAATGCAGCTAGTGTCTTGGGCACGCTTGCGTCTGGTACTGGTCTGGAACAGTTGAGTTACCACAAAGGACCGTTACGAACGGTCTATACCGTTCGTAACGGTCCTTTGGTAATCCGACTGCTTCCAATGTACATAGTTAGTTTAATTGTACGTACACATTATTTATAATTGTTCTACTGAATAAGTCAACAGTTGGATTTGCTACGCTAAACCCAACCAAAGCTATATCTTAGTTTTTTATATTTGGGTACGGGTTTAATGTTCCATAATAAATTCAACAAAAACTACTGGTTTGGCCGGTGTTTACGTGATTTTTAATATGGACTCAACGGGGCTGGGCTATTAATAAATAATTACACATTTCGTAGAGATGTTGTAATCTTTACTTGCAAAATGTTATTAGCAGTTAATTGAATGTTATGTCAGGTTGGTGAATTCTTACCAGTAATACTTTATTATAGCACATTATGGCTGGTTTTATATTGAACTAGCTTCTACACGCGGCTTCGTCCGTACAGTACGCGAATAAAAGTAGCCTATACAAATTACATGTATAGAAGATTATATGTGCAAAGTTTCAGCTCCTTTTAATAGTTATTGTGTGAAGGACGAATCAGTTTTGTATGGCGATATTTGACATTCCATGTTCAAAAGTGAAGGTTCAAAAATACGTTTTAACCGCTGTAGTCTAGTGGTTCGGCTACCGGTTTCAGATCCAGATTTACCTTTTACACTGAAAATTGCATCACTTTACTTATTAATAAATAAAGATCCTTTGAAATTGAAATTTATTGTCAGATCCAGAGGTCCCGGGTTCGATCCCTACGAGTACAATTTTGTGCTTGGTTTGGTTGGTGGTAGGCTTTTGTTTAAGTCGACCTGGCTATCTACCTTACCATCTTACCTAATTCTGTCGCCGTAACAACAAAAAAGTTTTGTCGTGAAGGAGGAAGAATCCATCCAAACCAACTTTTGTATATTAGTATGATTTTAGTAGCTAGTTTGAAGCTAAACAGCTTTTCAACTAATTTGTACATGTTCATACCATCACACATTACCACATTACGTTTTTGCGACGCCGCGCCGGCAATACACGATTCGCATTGCGTTATGCAATTTTCTCAGTTCAACTATCGTCACTTCTCACATGACACTACGCTGTATTCTGTCACATCATTTGAACAAGATACTGCAAGGAGTCTTTGATGCTGCCGATAAGCCTCTAAAGAGGTCCTGTCCACACCGTCACAGAACTGAAACCTTAAAATGTTTTGCAAATGCACAACCAAATAACAATACAGGGCAAATGTTTAGTATCGATGTTTGATGAATATCAGTATAAATCAAAATTAAATACGTTCTGTAATATTTAGGCAAACATCACTATGTTTGCCTAATTTTATTTAATTTTAGCCAGCTGAGATTACGACTCAGCGTCTTACAGCATTACCAACAAGTTGAAAGTAGAAAAAACTAAAACTCGACTGCAAAATTACTATAGTTTTACGATCTAGAAGCAGCAACATCTTTAAATATTTTGAATCTGCATGTATATCTACCATTCATTTGATATCTACCCATATTGTTATTATCAATCATTTGATTGTATCCTTAACCCCGTTCAATGTTTTTTTCGCGCACCCCATAATACAATTATATAGCCTATAACACTTCCTCAATTAAGAGGACCCAACGATACCTCACATGACAAAATATATCAAACCGTCGAGGCTACAAAGCGTTACCATGAAATAGACATAAAACATATAAACTACTCTCGTAAAACATTACCTCTTTCTAAGGCAGTCGGGTAAACAAATTTATATTTGTGTATTGTATTTGTATAATATCGTCGACGACGACGGTTTGATATATTTTGTCATATGAGGTATCGTTGGGTCCTCTTAATTGAGGATGTGTTACCTATAGTCAATTTAGCTAGACCCCTAATTAGTATGTGCACCACCAACCAACTCTTCAGCCTTATAATCCTCTCCATCCAAAGGTTGTCTGGAAGAAATTGGTTCTAAGCGATTAGACGGCTCATTGTTTCTACATTTTTTTAAGTAATCCAGTTTTATTTTTAAGGCGACAATATAGTATTTTCAATCACCCATTCATTCGTTCATTCATTCGCTCATTCGTTCATTCATTCACTAATTCGTTCATTCATTCAGACAAACATCAACAACAGGGTGATATCATCAAAGTGATTAGCTTCTTTCTGTATCAAATTACTGTTTGATTGGTTGTTCTGATTGTCTCTTACCTAGTGACAATACAAGAATAGTTCTTTCACCTTGTGCTGGTCGTGGGACCGCGGCTTTATGTAAATTCCTTATTCGACTACCGCATTTCTGTGTGAATTTTTGTCAAGGCTCACTTATCGCTAAAGTGGCTATGCACGACCTAAGGATCAATATATATTATACCGTAGAATCACTACCTTAAGCGCCATAACAACAATTGTAAAATTTTTTTTGGTCCGGCATTTATAGGCAAGATAGCCAGTTCCTCAGTTTATTGCGGATTGCGGGTGAAGAGCGTTTCCACCATCGGCCTTATCATAACTTGAAAATCAGTTGAGATGAAGGCCAAGCAGCTCCCTGTCGTAGATAAAAAAAAAAACTGTTAATTGTAGCTTGACATTCATATTTGGGTCTCTTTCTTATCCGCCCGTTTTTTTTGGTCATCAACTGCATTTTATAACATGCATGAAAAGCGTCTACCTTCGTTTATTTATCAGTCGACTATTTTTAAAAATTAAAAATAAAGCACTGAATAATATGTTGACATTATGAGACAGCTAAAAGCGAAGGCATAGGAAATTGCCTATATAAAAAATAGACAGTACTGGAAATTGATACTAACAAAAGCACTCTCATTTTAAGAAATATTAAATCTGCTTTTCAGAAAATAAGCTTAGTGGACATGGGACTTCAGTAGTTAAATTATCAGTTAGGACGCATTAACTGTACTAAGCTAAAAGGTGCTTAAGTGGTATTTTGTGTTATCTTAGTACCACGACTCTTGGTGTTGCGGTAATTAGTGGCTTGCTCGCATTTAAGTGGTATTTTGAAGGTCATGAATGTGATTTTAAAGTTCCTTCGGTTATCCTTATCTACCATGAATAATAAGAACCCATAGATGTTCTGTCTATCACAAATGTACTGTTAAAATAAATAATATGGTTTTATGGAAACATACGTAGGTTAGTACTCAACGTCTGAGCCATACCTACCATTTCCGTTATCATAAGTGCTTTGAGCATTTATTGAACATGATATGCCATTGAGGTATTTTCGTGATCTTAATATACTGTTCCACTAGTTTGATCTTATTTTATTTGGGAAAACAAACAGAAAATGGATCCAATTAGAAATTTACTAAAAAAATGCACATAAATCAGTGAAGTTTTCTTTGTAATACATACAATGTAAAAGTAAAAACGTAAAATGAAAAAAAATATGATCATAACTGTTACTTAATATAGACATTAAAACGTAAAAATGTAATATTAAAGAAATCAAAAATTAAAATACAACATGGACAGGACAATCATTGCGTGGGTTGTAGGATCATAAAGGATAGCTCAATCGATTTTAATACAATAATTATTTGTCAAAAACCCGTTTCCAAGAATCAGTTCGAATCAAAATTACCTGTACCTATCTACTTACATTGGATATTTTGTGAAAAAATACTACCATTGTGATTAAGATAAATTGATTATGGAATAATCAAGATAAAAAACAAACTTCAATGCAAAAATAGTGGCTCTCGGGTAGTGCCGACAGAAGTGAAAATTTGAAGTTTGTCGATTTTTGCCGAAGAAAACATCTGAGATTGTTGTTATTTGAATCTAAATGTGTTTAAGTGTTGTGACATGGTCTACACTGAAGGACTTATATGAATAAACATATAAATAAATAATAAAAAATAAATATTAGGTATTGGACATTGATTTTACACAGCGCCATTTAGCCCCAAACTAAGCATAGCTTGTGATATGGGAACTTTACAAACGTATAATACATACGTAGTAGGTATATGATACAACACCCAAACACAGAACAAACATCTATATTCATCACACAAATGTTTAGCCTGGGTGGGAATCGAACCCACAACCAACCGGGCAGAAGGCAGAGTTACTAGCAACTGCGCTATGAGGCTCGTTACACATATACACATATCACATATACACATATAGTTATATTTTGTATAAACCACCCATGCATTCAAAAATCAGCTCTAGGTCAAGCAGACCAGTTGCAAGTAACTGACACCGCTGGTATCGGGTTATTGTGACTCATGCAAGGCGATGCCTCAGCCAAGGTGAATGCGCCGCCAAATACGGGTAGTTTTTTATCCGATTCTGGGTACTTTACAGCTTGACACGACATTATTTGACATGTGTCAAATTGGCGATCTGAAAACGCGGCAATATTTTGATTTGCTTGTACTTCTGTACTTTAAATTATGATACATCTCATATCTAAAGACTCATAATCAAAAAAGCCCAAACATTCGGGAAGCCCCATCGATTGGAAGCATCAATTGGAGATTCTGGAAACGCAAATTTTTACTCCGAAATAAATATTAAAAAAAATAGAAATAAAGAAGATTTTCAGAAAATAGGTAGAGAATAGCGTTGAAGTTGAAATGTATCAGATTCTAAGTCGAATCGGAAAAAGTGATTCGAGTGTTTGCGATCCGAATACTTTCTGCGTGTTTGCGAATCGCTACACAGAGTTCTAGAGACCTGAAACTTTCAGAGTAGATCCTGTCGTAGTGTAGGGGTGCATTGAGATTTAAGAAATTCCAAAGGATAATGGGAATGAAGGCCTACGCGTTTTACTAGTTAAAGGGATTTAGGAAGAGTGAGTTTAAAACGCATCATCATCACCATTCTATCAGAATACGGCCTCCCGTTATCGACGCCACAGATAGCGACCTGAGCCTCCTTCATTCATCGACTCCCGTAACCGTCACAGCGTGGGTGGTGGACCCGGAGTGGTGGTCTTCCCACTCTCCGTTTCGCGTTTAATCGCGACCGCCGTGCAAGAACCTTTACTGCCCAGTGGTTTTCGTTTCTGCGGGGCTATGTGAGTTCTGTGGCCAGCACACTGCCTCTTCAGCTTCCTTATTTTAAAAAGTATACATAAAAGTATTCCACTTCTCGAGCAAGAGCTTGAAAAATGATGTTTTACCTACTAATATTGATGATGTACAAAAAAGAAAGGAAACTTACACTAGCTAATTAAACTTAGTTTATAGAATATTCATTTGAGCAATTTAAATTAATGAACATGTCTAAAATTACAAGATAAATAGGTTTGTTGTAATGTTACTCTATCAAAACTTATTCATTTGTTCATCATGATTTTTGTTCATACCGATACAAAGAATTTCCTGAAGCGCGTGCATTAAACATTAAACATTACTTATACGAGATTCAAGGATATCATGAATATCAGACGATGATTTATTCATCCCAATTATGACAATCAGGAAAAACAAAACAAAAGATTTGTAATACACGCTGATTCAACAAGTGAACAAAGGATGCCTCATTGGCTTGCTACTTGAATTTGTACATAACATCTATTCGGACTTCACCTTCGGAGTTTTAACCGTCTCTGTGGTCGAGTGGTTGGCCCACCGACATCAGATCCCGAGATCCTGGGTTTGATCCTCAGGACGTCCGCCGGCTAGCTACCACTATGTTACCTACGTCTAACGTCATAACAACAATTCCAAATTGTTGTGTTCCGGCAATATGAAGTAAGACCGCCTCAACCTTTATTTTTATATTTCCCATATTACTTAGCTTTACTTAGTTTGTGTCTAGAAGGCGCTGTGTGAAATTAATGTCCTGTAATATATATATTTTTTTACCTTCGGCCTTATCTCAATTTGTAACCAGATGAGACAAAGGCCAAGCGCTTCTCCGTAGTAAAAAAAGAACTCACGTGAACAAAATGTAACAAAAAATTAAAAAAAAACAAGCTTTTTGTCAATGAATATCAAAACAAAAGGCTCACCATCTTATTATCGTGCACTAAAAACAGAATACTTAATATCTTTTATGTAGCTGAGATTTCGTAACCAGCTACGAAAATGGAATTTGACTCTACCTTTCGTAACCGGTTATTAAATATGAAATAATTTTCCACTTTCCAATCTGAGTTTCGTAATCAATTACGAACATGAAAATATTTTCTCGACATAAAACCGGTAATGAAAGGATTATGAAAATTCAATTTTCCACACGTTCAAAAGAATTATGAATGTAAAGAAGAATACATCCTCATATTTCCACTTCACATTACATAACGATGCTCATATTTAAATTATAAATGATGGGTTAGCTTTGACCTCAAGGCTAGAGCAAGGATGGGGTATACGATGGCTCAAATTTTCCAGAAAGCACTGGGCACAGACAACCGTTTCATACCAAGCATCGACAAAAGGGTGTCCGCTAGCCAGGGAGGCTACCGGGCATTTCGCCGAAGTTCATTGTCATCTTGTGATTTCATCTCCATCTTCATCACTAGATATGTCTGCAATGCTACCGCCGTTCTTTATGAAGTTCGTCAATGTTAAGATGGGACTCCTAGCATACAATGGATTAGGGATTTCAATAAGAAACAAATATTAAATAAACGAAACGACGCCGGTAGGGTCCCAGGTGGAACTTTTATTATTTATAACTAAATAAATAAATATTACAGGAGATTCATTATACACAGCGCCATCTAGCCCCAAATTAAGCATAGCTTGTAGTATGGCAACTAGATTACGAATATAATACTTAAATACTTTTAGTAAATACATACGTACTAAATGATACAACACCCAAACACAGTACAAACATTTATATTAATCACACAAATGTTTGGCCTGGGTGGGAATCGAACCCACAGAGTACAGCGCCGAAGGTTACTACCAACTGAGCTATGAGGCTTACACTATACAGGTCCTACCACCAGTGCTATAATAATAACTCAGCCATAACCGCTAGAACAAGCCAGAGATCCCGTCGCCCGGGGTAAGACCACTAGGAGGTAAATCACACCTACTCCAATGAGTCCTACCCATAAATGTTTGTTTCATATTAGTCATACAGTAAAATTCAGGACCTTATCGCCGTTACATAGAGTCGAAAGTGTCGAAACAATTACTTTCTAGATGAATACTAGATGAACATAAATGGGATGGAATAGAAGTGAACGGCCTTGCGGCAAGGGTCAGGTGGTCGGTCAATGGGCCAGATCGGTACAATACTCTCGGTTTCAAATATACCTATTGAGTACTAGCTGACTGATGCGCGTTATGCAACCCAGAAGACAAGTGCAAGCTTAGGTTAAAAGTTGTACCATATTATATACCTAAAATATACTATATGCATATATGGTAATATGCATCAATGACTTACTCAAATGACATATACTCGCAAGTACTGACATTTGAGTTATCTGTGAATGAATTAATGAAAATATACTTAATTGTGCATCACATCCACAACCCATTCATTTAAAATTAATGAATAAAAATATTTTATTGTACACCTTTTATCACATCACATTAGTGATCGCTGCTGGACAGAGCCTCCTCCAAAGCCTTCAAATAAAAAAAAAATGTCAGGATACTTTTTTACCATGTGCCCGAAGTATTATAGAGTTTGGCTTAAGCCTTGAGTAATACCTTAAGCCATCGACCTCTTATTGAAATCAAGTAGATTTCAGGTTCTCATCAACTTTTGGTAATTCATCATTCTATATTTGGGCCGACCTTTTGAGCTTGTCTCATAAATGAAAGTTACAATTGACATTGACTTCTGTCAAAAGACAGATTCAGTAATTTCCTGTCTTTCTACAAGGAAGGCAGGAAATTAATAATTAAAATGATTAATTCATTATTTGGGACAGGTCTTCTCTATATTCTTCATATTAGAAAATAAAAATAAGCCCGGGTAAAATACTAACATTTTAAGTAAAAAAATAAGTTTCTTGTAGTGTAATTTTTCATAATAAAAATCGGCAATCGAAATGTATGCATTTCTATGTGAAAAATGTCTACCTATTACGGTTCATGGATGGTTAGACCGCGAAGGCTTAGAATAGAATCCCGTTGGTACTCTTGGGTGCGGAACCCCAAAATATGCAACTTCATGACGGCTCAATTTAGCTACGACAAATTTTATTTTCAATACTATGATTCAGTTTACTTATTCAGATTTAGATTAATGCTGAAGATGTTTGATGAAACACAGACTAGGTAAAACAAACAAAAAATACACAATAGCTTTTTTAATTTATTGTGTATTCAGGTGCTACGTTCATCAATTGTGAATGAATTTACTCATGATCATCATCTACCTCCGCAGTCCACTGTTGGACGTAGGACTCTCTCAGGGTGCGACATGACACTGAGCCCGTGATTGGACTTTCTTATTCACTCTTGAAGTAACTTCTTTATCTTGAGAAATAATCCGAATAACCAGAGTCTCATCATAATAGTATCACCCTTTATCGCCTTCTGTATTTTCTGCTTTTTGTATGGATTTATCTGTTATAATAGGGTGTCTAGAGTACCTATTTATTATAATGTATATTAATTTGAAATAATTAATTTATTAATATGTTTATTTATGAAAACTATGTCACAATGTAATCTTAAATTCATTATTTAGATTAATTTTAGAAAATGTGATATACATTTTTTTAGATCCCTTTTACGTTGTGCAATGTCAAACACATCTTTGGCCATAAAATCCTCTGCATCCAAATGTTTTCTGGAAGAAATTATTTAAAGCAGCCCATTGTATTTCTTTCAAGCTATCCAGTTTTATTTAAAAGGTGTACAATAAAGTATTTTCATTCACTCATTCATTCAGATAACAATGACATGACAAATAATTTCATAATGTGTCACAGTGATTGACTTCTTCACCGACCGATTCGTCTCCTGTCAATTCCGTGATCCGCCTCCATTCTATTAAATCAGAACAAGCAGATTGAACGCTGATAACATGTATTGTATACCGAATAAACTGTCGGTTGCCAGGGGTGTGGCGTTTATAGATCACTGTACTACGTACCGATTACTTATCACGACACGACATATGCGAAAAACACGCTTACGATTACTATTTTTGATGAGTAACATCTTTCCGTTCGCTTTTCCGGAATGTAGCAGTGATTTTGTGAAATGGGACGGAATAAGGAAGTGTGTAACAGGAATTCGGGAAAGCACGCTCTTTTTGATTTGACCAATGAGCGCGCGCGGTGGTAGAGTTGGCCGTCAGATAGTACTAACCCATTTTCCGAGAGGTGAAAATGAAATAGAGAATAGAATAGAGATATAATATAACACATCTTTGCGACATCATACTGTAAGGCACGCTCGTTTTTTTATCCTAAAATGAAGCCTTAAATCAAAGAACAAAAGGAGAGTAGGCATGGTTATAATCTAGAATCAGATTACTTTCAGAAGTGTCATGATTGATGAGCAGACAATAATGTGTTAAAACGAATCGAAATAATAATATCTACATTCTTACCAGACTCGTATTCACCTTTAGTCTGAGGTTTCTTTTCGTTCGTTTGAAAGTGATCGAATGTGTCCTATCTTATAAACATATTCAAAGACATTGACAACCCTAGACAAGGCGATACCCCCCATTAGCGGTAGACAAGATATTGTATTGTATGAGCCCTGTCCTAAACACTTCATTGTTTCGACCAGGGCTTATGTCTGAAATTGATGGACGAAACGATAGCCGAATACCCGCGGGCTACTATTATGTTATTTTCGATTATTACTTGTGAGTGCAGAGGTCTTGGCATCAATATTGTGATATCTTACTGTCTCAATAATATCGTTTTTGCCTGATCCTTCACAACTTTTTTTATGCCTAATCTGTGACCTCGAAAAGCTAGCGATTACTATCATCTACATCTGATGAAGGGTTATCACACCACAGGTGGCAGGATCTGTATAAGTCCATCTTGCTGCATTGATGATGATGGCTTGCATTGGTTTCTGGGAATACTCGCTCTATCGCAGACCTTATCCATACTCTTGCTAGAACTAGACAAGCCTAGAGGTCAAAAGATAACCCATCATTTATCAAAAAATGCACCAAAATACCAGAGTCATGTTTTTGGATGGTGCTAGGTTTACTAGGGTTGGCTTCATTAGTTGAAGTTAAAAAGGGCTGAGCAAAATACATTAATATAATTTTTACAATGATATACACTACTTATATTGTAATACACTAAAACAGCTGTAGCTTTACCCTACAGCGGTATAAAAGTGCAGCGTCGCGTCGTCGCTCTGAACTAGATTTATTTACTAGATAATAAATGTTTATTTACAACATACAGATTACTTTATTGTGCTGATATTATCTGTTTATGACATCGTTTTCATTGATAAACCTTTCTCGAATAAGAGCATTGGTTTTTGTTCTAAGTAAATTAATATATGTGTGTAAACATAAGGTCTCAACCTCCTCGACCTCAACCCAAGAAAAATAATAGGTAACTAGGTAAATAAGAAACATATTTTTTCGTGTCATGTAACTATGCGAACTGTGCGAATGTAAAGGCTCAAAAGACTTGATATTTTCAGGGAGCTTCCATTTGTATTGGGGGGTACATCATTTTAGTAAATTCCCACGGGAACCAAATCGCGGCTTTTCACTAGTATAACTATTCGAATAATAATGTAGAGCATGCAACAAAAGAAAACCGTTATGCAACCT
The DNA here is from genome assembly GCA_951394065.1 of Venusia cambrica. Lineage (NCBI taxonomy): Eukaryota > Metazoa > Arthropoda > Insecta > Lepidoptera > Geometridae > Venusia > Venusia cambrica. The sequence goes on from OX596056.1 coordinate 3,379,432, forward strand.
TCAAGAAGTCATTGATCTGCACATATATCAAAAAAACAAGTTTAAGCTTATTAAGCTGACCTTGTTGGATTGTTTTGCGAGTAAACTACTATTATTGTCACAAAATGGTAATATTTGTTTGCATACTGTTCACGTTTTTAGGATTCCGTTCCCAAAGGGTGCCGATAGGACCCTTTAACTATGCTTACGCTGCCTGTCTGTTTGTCCTACCTATAACAGGATGTATCTTTTTATTTGTAATAAGTAGCTGGTTATTTTTTTCACAGAATTAATGTGTTATTATGGCGAATGACATGACACATTAAACAAAATAGGGGGGAATTAAAAGAAACGTACCATTTTATTTGTTTTATTTTAGCTTGTAAGTACGGTAATATGAGCGTAATAAGTGTGATTTTAGAGCTTACCCTAAAGTATTGCAACAAATACTAAATACTGTCCAAGCGTGAGTCAGACACACATACGAAGGTTCCACAACTAGATGCATTGAACTAGCATTGTGTATGTGTGTGTGCGTGTTCGACTCGCACTTGGCCTGTTTACTATAAAGTAATTCTTCAAGTTAAGTGATACATATATTTTTTGTTCTACTTCATGAGCTTTACTAGACGATTAAGGTTTTTATGACGCTTAAATAGCAAGACTAAATGTGATAAATGATCTGCTTGAGACCATTGTAAGGATAAGTATAAGGGCAATGACATACGAATTCGTTTAAATGTGGGCGGTGATAACTTTAAATATTTCTACGCAAAATGGCGTGTATTTAAAGAATGTCACTTCGTTCGTAAGGTAAGAGTAAGGTACAAAAACTAACATATCCCGACTTTAGCGGTGTTGTAAATGACGAGCGCCATCTATCATCTGAGTAGTCAAAACAAAATAGCTCAAAGAATAGCCCGAGTTAGGACGTGTTTCGTTGTATAAGATGAGGTATCTGTACGTTAGTATTTTATTATCTGTGCTTCGGTGAGTTTGCCCAGGAGATTCATTACCTAATCCCGCCTTCACCAACCGTTCTTCAGTAGAAATTTCACACGCACAACATTCATCCCCATCTGGTTGATGTATTTGGATTAAGCGCTTTCAAAGATATTTTGTTACGCCCACTGCATAAACTTGGAATCAGCCGCCTCTGTGGTCTAGTGGTTCAACCCACCGATTTCAGATCCAAAGGGCCCGGGTTCGATCCCCATGCGAAGTACAATATATTGTGCTTGGTTTGGTTGGTGGTAGGACTTTAAGTCCGCCTGGCTAGCTACCACCATCTTACCTAATACTGTCGCCATAACAACAATTCTAAAATTGTTGTGTTCCGGCATTTAAAGGTAAGATAGCCAGTTCCTCAGTTTGTTGAGGATTCCGGGTGAAGTGCGCTTCCACCTTTAGCCTTATCACAACTTGTAACCGGTTGAGATGAAGGCCAAGCGCTTTCCCGTCGTACAAAAAAAAGCCTCCTGTATTTTCACGGGTTACGACCCTAATGGCTTCATGAAGTGAGTTAATAGGCACTTTCTGGGTACTCACTAGACCTTATCCTTGCATGTGCAAGTTCAAGGTCAAGAGCTAACCCATTCAAAAATAAATGAAATATTCATAGACGATTATGAGCGCTTTGTAAAGCATGTTTTTAAAGTATTCTTTTTGACAAATATTAATTTGGATAGGTAGTGCTAGTTATTTAAATAATTATACTATAGTTTCTTTATTCAATAAAAAGTACAATTATAATAAATAATAATAAATAAATAAATAAATATTACAGGACATTATTTTTTAAATTTTTAGTTAAACTAACTATGTACAAAGGAATCAGTCAGATTACCTAGGGACCGTTATAAACGACTCAACTGTTCCAAACCAGTAGTTAGTAGTTATTAGTGCTAGTTATTGTATATTGTTATTCATATTTTTGTGACATAATTTTTATAAAAAATACCAATACCTGATAACAGTTTAAAATAATAATATATAATTAAAATTATGATTATGTCCACGTATTTGTAGGAACTCCACACACAAAATGTTTTTTTTATAATATTAGGTCCTTACATATGAAATTGGCGTTTTGTCGTACTGGCCACTTTGATCTTAAATATCTCCTCTTTGGTTAGGAATTCCAAATTCAAATTTAAACAGCTATTTACTCATGCATTTGTGTTTCGAAAACCGTAATTCATTTGTTTTTTTCTCTTTTGCTTTTTTTTTCTGCGTCACTCATTTCACAAAATGGAAAACTTAAAATATCGCATTATTTACGAGTACGAGTTCCACCGTGGCACCAGTGCTGCAGAAACGGCTCGAAGGATTAATGATGTGTATGGTGGTGGTGTCGCAAAAGAAAACACGGTGCGTTTTTGGTTTCAACGCTTTCGTTCTGGAAATTTCGACCTGCAGAACAAGCCCCGTGGACGGCCGGAGACCAAGGTCGATAATGATGAATTGAAGGCTATTGTGGAAGCAGATCCATCGCAAACCACATCACAGTTAGCTGCAGGCTGCGGTGTTAGTGACAAAACCGTTTTAATCCACTTGAAGCAAATTGGGAAGGTGAAAAAGCTTGAAAGGTGGGTACCTCATGAATTGAGTGAAGCAAACCGACAAACGCGCGTCGACTGCTGCGTTACATTACTCAACCGGCACAATAATGAAGGAATTTTTTAATCGGATCATTACATGTGATGAAAAGTGGATCCTGTACGATAATCGTAAACGCTCATCGCAATGGCTGAACCCTGGTGAACCAGCAAAATCTTGCCCCAAGCGAAAATTGACTCAAAAAAAGTTACTTGTAAGCGTTTGGTGGACTAGTGCCGGTGTCGTACACTATAGCTTTCTTAAATCTGGTCAGACGATTACGGCTGATGTCTATTGTCAGCAACTGCAAACCATGATGGAAAAGCTCGCTGTTAAACAACCGAGACTTTTCAATCGCTCTACGCCACTGCTGCTTCAAGACAACGCTAGACCACACACGGCCCAACAGACGACTACCAAATTAGAGGAGCTTCAATTGGAATGTCTAAGACATCCACCGTACTCTCCGGACCTTGCTCCAACAGATTACCATTTTTTTCGAAATTTGGATAACTTCTTGCAAGGAAAAAAATTCAATTCCGATGAGGCAGTTCAAACCGCTTTCAAAGATTTCATTGATTCCCGTCCGAATGGTTTTTTTAAGTAAAAGGATCAATGAACTACCTATAAGATGGCAAAAGTGTATAGATAGCAATGGTACATACTTTGATTAATAAAATATATTTTAATATGAAAAAATTGCCTTTATGTTCCTCCCATACAAAACGCCAATTTCATATGTAAGGACCTAATAAATGAAATGAAATACATAAAAAGCGGAACCACGTTTGTATGAGCTCAATGTCAATTCCTCAAACCTTCGACGTTACGAGAAATACGGACGACATTGAATATCAATTTGACAATACCTGTACTAATGTGACTAATTTAGTAACAGACACATACTATTTGTGTACACATATTGAGTTATAGTCCTTTTTATCGGGACTCAAATCTGTGTTGACAAATAGTTCAAGTGATTTACGAGCAATGTGTCTGCCGCTGACATTATCTACTGATCGACAAGAGAAGACAGAAGCGGCCGTGAAATAATGTTTTTGTATGACTGTTAACAATATTAAAAGTAAAAAACAGAGGCTTCCATCAATAATAAGTACCAGAGCCTTATATAATGTCGTGTAGTTAACTGACTGACTGACTCACAATCCTCATAGCTCAGTTGGTAGTAGCTTTGACTCCTGCGCTGCAGGCTGTGGGTTCGATTCCCACCCAGGACAAACATTTGTGTGATGAATATAAATGTTTGTTCTGTGTTTGGGTGTTGTATCACATAGTACGTATGTATTTACAAAAGTATTTAAGTATTCTATCCGTAATCTAGTTCCCATATTACAAGCTATGCTTAGTTTGGGGCTAGATGGCGTAAAATTAATGTGTAAAATTAATGTCCTGTATATTAATTGATTTATTTAATCAACGCACATACAATTTAATACAATGACAACAACATATTTGAAATTTAAAAATAGGGCAGATAAATGAAGAGGAACGAGAAAGCAATTGAGATAAAGAAAAAAATATTTTTTCCTATATTCGTTCCCTAACTAAGCAGACTTTCCTCCTAAATATTCAGTTAAAAACCATACCTTGCATAATCTTTAATAGTAGTACCCCTTGTGAGCTCGTCCGGGAAAGTACTACCGTACCTATTTCGCCAAGAGGCGTTGCAGCGTTTCGGTTTGAAGGGTATGGTTGCCGGTGAAATAACGGGGACACCTTTTGCCTTAAATTGACGGGTGCAATGCAGTACCGCGTTGGTTATGTTCCTTGGATGTGACCTGACGAAAGGCTTGGTTATAGGCAAGAGTTGTACTTAACCTCAGATGGGATGCTTGCGTGTTTCGACTTCAATAGTTGTATAAATAAAAAACCTATTGCTGAGGACCAATCTTAACCTGCAGGTACATATTCCTTCGCAAATAGGTTTTTAGCTGTAAGTAAGCTACTAGTTAGCCACTTTTTTAAATCTTTAGAGGTAGACGTAATACAGTCAATATTATCATAAGCAGCGGTCACTTGTAATTTATACAATGACTGAACACGACTGAGCATCTATTCTGAACGAAGTTCTTCGGAGCGTGAAAACAATTATCTAGTGTTTGTCCTCAACGTGTTTGACCTACATAAATATCTAGCAAACTATTGTTTTTAGAATGGGTCGTTCAAGTATTTAATAATTTTTTTTATTGTAAGTTGATAAATTTGGTCAAGTGAGATGATGGCTAAGCGCATTCCGCATTAGTACAAATAAAATATATTTTATATAGGTAAGAAAAAAATAAAAGAAATTATAGCATAATAATGAACATTTTTATGGGTTGGTTCTGGATTTCTACGTTTGTCTAGCTCTAGACAGGAGCAAAGATGAGGTCAAAGATAGAGCGAGCTTTCCCAGAAAGCTTTCCTGTGCACCGACACAAGACCAGTAAGCCGTTTGGTATCTGACTTCGGCAGGGTAGTGGACCCACATGGACTTTTACAGGTTTTACTATTGTTTATTGTTTACTATTGTAGGTATTTTGATCATTCTACCGTAACAGTAACCGATTCTGTGGTCTAGTGGTTCGCCTACTGGGTGTCAGACCTAGAGGTCCGTGTTCGATCCCCAAGGGAAATACCTACAATATTGGGCTTGGTTTGGTTGGTGGTAGTACTTTGTCCGCCTGGCTAGCTACCGCCATCTTACCTAATTTTGTCGCCATAACAACAATTCTAAAATTGTTGTGTTGAGGCATTTAGAGGTAAGATAGCCAGTTCCTCAGTTTGTTGAGGATTCCGGGTAAAGTGCGCTTATACCTTCCTTATTCAGTTCACTCTATTCAGAGATCTCCCATATTGTAGTCTTTGGGGATCACACCACAGCACTATTCCATATCTTGAGCGTTCGCGGGAGGATATATATCTTGAAACTCACCAGCGAGACCGGAATAATGGCTCTAAACTATGACTTTATTATAAACAGCATTTCAAAATGTATATCAAGTAGGTACATGTTTTTGTAGTATTAGGTATATTCAAAGAGTACATAATAATATATTCGTTAACCTTTCTGGAATCAAAACATTGATTGATAATCTATTCTAAGTAAATAATACTTGTGTTTGTCAGAATTAGGCACAGATTTTATATTTGTAATATATTTTACTTAAAGGACTTAATGATGACGTGATCTATTTTTTTATTGTACATCGGAGAAGCGCTTGTCCTTCATCTTGGTTTCAAATTATGTTAAGGGTGGAAGCGCACTGCACCCGGAATCCTCAACAATCTGAGGGGCTGGCTATCTTACCTTTCAAATGGAGGAACACAACAATAGCGAACTGTTGTTATGGTGACAGATTTAGTCAAGATGGTGGTAACTAGTCAGGCGGACCTTAACAAAGGGTTACTACCAACCAAACCAAGCACAAATTTGTGGGAATTGAACCCGGTAACTCTGGGTCTGATACCGGAGAACGAACTATTGATCAAAGAGGCGATTAATATTCAAACTCCTTTGTGCGGGCTAAGGTTATCTTCACGTTGTAGTATATCAGATACTGAGATACTGTTTTATAACATGAATGCAGTTGCATTTGCATCAGGTCAGATGCACATGCTGTATTGTATGTGGTGCATACAATAATACAATACGCGACCTCGTGTTGATTCGATGCGCTGCTGTGACCACTGGCAAGGGCGCGTCCTCACCACTGACACTAGAATACATAGTACTTCACATTGTAGGTCCATCTTATCAATATATCAAGGCAAGTAATTTAATAGTTTTGTAATATTCATAAAGTTAAAATAGCTATTTTAACTATTTTAAACAGTGTTAAAAAAAACATCCTTCGGACGTACCGTCTGTATACGTCAGAAGGATGTCAGGTTTTTGTTGCACCATAAAATTATGGTAATAAAAAAAAACTGACATCTACATTATGTCCATATCATAAATATCTTGCAGTAACACCTTGCAGTTTTGTTTCACTTTGTTTGCTGTAATTTTTTTACCTGACCGTGTACATGATAGCCATTATATTTACATGCCAAAAATACGGATATGAGCTAAGATGCAAAATGAACACTAGCTACATACATTGATTTGATAGCTAAATACGTTAGATGCATGTTAATTTACATTCCGGACGAGTCGATCACTTTGCATCAGAGTGACTCGATGGGAAATTAATCCCAACGAGTCACACAGTTAAATTTCAAAAATGATCGACACAATTAAAAAAATACGTGCAAGCTTATAATTTTAATTTTATGACACTCAATCTAAAATGAATAAGATATTTACTGCTGTCTATGCGTAGACACGACGATGATGACATAGTAATAACGGACTTAAACAAAGTCCTACATACCACCAGCTAAAAGTTTCGGGCAAGATGTTGCTGTGAGAAATGAATATCCAGTAATAATAATATTTTATTGCTTAAGTCCTATGTATCGGTCATAGCACAGCTCTTGAGACTTATCTAATAGATAGTTATGAAGGGAAACGACCTGAACATTTCGCAAGTACCTAAGTACCTTAGGTAACAGGATATTAGTAGCTAATTAGAGTTCCATAATCATCGAGTCCCAAGTCACATCGGAAGCGACGGCGTTCATTCTGAATAGCAAACGTTTAACCGAGTAGTAATCATGTGGAGTGCACGTTTTCTTTACAAATATTGTATTTCCTCTGCGTCGCTGTGCCGCTACGTCGCGATAAAAAATCTGTTGCTGTACGTAGGGTTCCCAGATTAAACGTATTTCTGGAGAAAATTCCTGATATTTGATTAAAATTAAAATTCCGGACTTTCTTGTAAATATAAGTTAGCATCGTGTACGATTTGTAGATAGTATATTTATATTGTTAGTAAATACCCTATTCTTGAATTTGCTCGCGCGCTCAAATCCTGTGAACGAAACAATGTCAAAACATAATAATATGAGCCTCTGAAAAAAAATTTTCTGTCTAGGTAGGTACTCCCCATGTGCCACAAGTCCTCGTTAACTTTTTTGAAAACGAATTGTGCGAATCGCCAAAAAAATTTGAAATTGAAAAAGAAAAGATTTTGCCAACACTTGATGACGTCCGAAATTTCTACAATATAAGGTATATTGTAGAAACGACGACTTGAACGGAGAAACTTACGACGCAGTTGCATACAACTGCGTCGTAATATCAAAGAACTCATTCACTATCAAATCTGTCAACATTCCGTTAATATTGTTTATAGGTGTTCGTTCATACTTTCTTAGACATATTCTAGCGTGTGTACGTATCTGTACTCTGAGTATTCACCGTATTGTGCGCCAAAAGAAAATGTTAATCCTTCACTCAATAATTAAAGTACTGCTAAACCTTGATTTTCCTTCAGTTGATTACCGACACACATCTAGACTAGACTAGTTTTTTCATCCAAATTTTATTTTAATCTGTAACAGATGGATTATCTTTTACTCTGTCCCTAGGTATGCTAAAGTGTGTGATACCGTTATATCTAAATATTACCATGAGTTCTTAAAAACATTTCCTCATTGTGAAAAAGTGCAGTGAAATTAATTAATCATGACAAGTGTCTGATTTATGTACTTTCATGGTGACTGTTTTCACGATAAGTGACCATGGCGCCATCAAGCGGCGGCCACGGGTACTGCTCAGGTTCTTATCTGAGTCACCCGACAACGTTGCCAGAGATGTAAAGAGGTTCAGCTACTCGGTAAGAGATGGCGCTGCGCAGCAATTAGCACTTATTTTTTTGTAGTACAATGTATAAAAGCTGTAAACATTAAAACATGCAGTATGAAAACTGGCCTCTGTTGGTAGTACCTCTGCCTTCTATGCTGTAAGTTGTGGGTTCAATTCCCACCGTTCTTTGTTTGAGTGGAATATTTTTGTATTATAAAACCCTATGTATTTACAAAAGAAAAAATACTATGAGTAGTTACCTACCTACCTTTTAATATGCTCCGTTACCTCGTTTGCGTATTATATGGTATAACAATCCAGATATTACCCATCATCTTCCTGCCTTTAACCCACTAACTATTAAAAAAACCTATTGCAGGTAAAAAAAATATTGTGAAAAAATCTCCTAATCTACATTTGGTAAAATAGTTTTGACGACGCACTAACTTTTTTTTTGTTTCAGGCTGAACCGGGCGATACAATAGCCACAACCAAAGAAGGTTAGTTTGTTTACAATACCTTATTATTAAGTTAATACGTTAGTATTTTGTTATCTGTGATGCTGCTATGTAATATTACACTCTCAGTGTAGTCCACAGAAACGCCTAGTTACTCCTAGATACCCAGAGAACACAACTGTTATTAAGAGTTTCGTTGTTTTTTGAGCTTTGGCATAGGTTGGTACTGAGTTTCTATAGAGGAGTGCAGGAAGCTAAAATTATTTTTTTGTAACATTTTTTTTACGGTCGAATTTTGTGATGTACAAAATTTACACAAGTAGTAGTGTAAATAAACCGGGCAAGTGAAAGTCAGACACACACTCAGCCCCCTCAGCACGGGGCGGGGATAAAATTTTTGTCCTCTGTTTTTATCCACCATCGGGAGACAAAATGCTCTCAGAGGAGGATAAAAACAGAGGACAAAATTTTTAACCCCTCCCCGTGCTGAGGGGGCAGGGGTGCCGGTTGACCAACAATTCAAGGCAAAAATTTAGTTATGGAGCCGGTTGCATACCTAGCTAAGTTAGTTAACATAGCTCATGTAATTTTTAATACTAACTGGTGGCCTACCTAACTTTGTTTCATTTTGGTTTCTATAAATTTGGCTTTTCATTGACTTTTCAATTAAACCGAAAAAAAAATCTAAAGACAAGCCGCCATTTTTATTGGAACCTAACTGTAACAGAGTTAGGTAATAGGCCAGCTGAATAGCTGCGATTTGTACACAAGTATGGAAAAAGATAAACCTTGGTTTGCAAACAGCTTTATTGCGGTGTCTGTCCAGACAGATAGACAACGAGGCGTTTTAAGCGGGGTTCCAAGTAGTACCCTTAAATCATAAAAATAATAATAATATTTAAAATCCCTGGATTTGAAACTCATTACCAGTTGAGCTTCAACTCAAGTAGTATGTAATATGTAGGTATTTATATTATTATATGATGTGTGAATATTGAAGCATCGCTTTACATAATGTATTATATACAGTAAATTTTGCTAGATATAATATGTGCACCACCAACCATCTCTTTAGCCATAAAATCTACCCATCCAAAGGTTGTCTGGAAGAAATCGCTTTTAAGCGATAAGCGAAGTTATCCAGTTTTATTTTTAAGGTGTGCAATAAAGTATTTTTATTCATTCATTCATTCATTCAAATCGAACAAATTGGATATTTTATTTTATAGAGGAATGGGTGACGAAAAAAACGAGTGAAGTAACGACGACGCGACAAATCGCAACTCGGGTGAAGCGGGAGCTGGTCCTCGAAGATGGTCGCTTGGTGAGCGATTCCGGACCCAAAGTATCTACCTCTGTGAATGAAGATACACACACCACCAATCTGCAACAGACTGAGGTACAAACCTAAGTTTTAATACTTTTCTTACGTGCTATTTGGAGGTTGCACAGACTAAGATGGTTGTTCACTATCGGGCCGAGCATTATCTGGCTGTACATTATCTATCTATATTTCCTTGATAATTAAGTTTTATAAACTAAAAAGAAAACCAACTTCAATGAAGAATATGATACAATTTCGTTTACCTGGATGACGTATTTTTTTCTATTATTTTGATGACAGATGGACGGACAGACAGAAAGACGCGTGATCCTATAAGGGGTCCGTTTTTTCCTTACTTTTGAGGTAATACACCCCAAAAATACCTAAACTGCTTCAAGTGTGTCTATAATATTTAAAGAGTTCCCTCGGTTTATCAAGGATCTCATCATCAGATCCTGACTTGATGACATGGGTCCGTTTTCCTTACTTTTGAGGTAATACACTCCAAAAATACCCAAATCGCTTATAATATTTGAAGAGTTCCCTCGATTTCTCCACGATCCCATCATCAGATCCTGACCTCATGACGATGGGACTAATATCCTTTTCATCAAAAAAAGAATTTTCCAAATCGGTCCAGGTGTCTTCGAGAAATCGGGAACATACATTAAAAACATATATATATTCCGACGAATTGAGAACCTCCTCCTTTTTTTGAAGTCGGTTAAAAAAGCTTTGCGATGTAATAGCGCGATAAAGATTTAGCACACCTACTATAAATTATATGTAACCTTACGTGTGTACCTAATGAAAGTTTTATCACAGCATCGTGTACCTGACGAAAAGAACGGGACTGAGGATCCGGCGCACAATGGAAGACAGAATGGCGCCATCGGGGCACCATTGGATGGTAAGTTTAAAACTTAACTAGCTTTTGCCGCGGCTTCGCCCGCGTTGTACACAAACAAATAGTGTCGTATTTCCAGTCCCAGGTATGATACAATCAATCTCTTTGCCTAATATCATCAGATCAGATTTGATCAGACGTTATGTCGGGGCTACAAATAAACAGACGGTGCTTATAGTTTGGAAAGAGGTATATAATATTATGATCTTTCAAAATCGCACATTTACTTTATTATACCTTCTAAGCTTTTATGGAATCCTAGTGCTTATAACGATAATGTGGGATTATAGCATAAGTACGTAGTAAGTAAATTTAGGAGGTTTATCTCAAACTCTACACACTACCTACCTACTAGCCCTTAGAAGCGGACACGTCTTAAGAAATACTAAAAAAAAGTATACTAGCTTCGATTTAGCTACCGCTACTAGATAGCGTCAAAGGTTTTGTTCCCGAAACGACAATGACCGCAAAAAATGTTACTTCCCATCCTAAAATGGCAGATCGTACGCCACATACCTTTCAAAAAGTCAGAGCAGGTTTACGAGTGATAACTGCACGTTGTTTATGAAATTTAACCGCCTCCGTGGTCTAGTGTTTCAACCCACCGATTTCAGATCCAGAGGTCCCGGGTTCGATCCCCATGGGGAGTACAATATATGTGGTTTGGTTGGTGGTAGGACTTTGTTTGGGTCCGCCTGGCTAGCTACCACCATCTTACCTAATTCTGTCGCCATAATAACAATTCTAAAATTGTTGTGTTCCGGCATTTTGAGGTAAGATGGCTATCTTAGTTACTCCGTTTGTTGAGGGTCCTGTCCTGGGTGAAGTGCGCCTCCACCTTCGGCCTTATCTCAACTTGTCACCAGGTGAGATGAAGGCCAAGCGCTTCTCCGTCGTATAATAAAAAAGCCCTAAACGTGTAATCTTTTTGTGTAACAGAAGTGGACGAAGGTCAACTGGCCCCGGTTGACGCTAAAGTGGTCCTCTCGTCCATGGTGGTATCCAATCCCGAGGGCAAAGTTCGCGAGAGCAGAGACCTGAAAGTTTTGACGCGGAATGTGACGGAGCGACTCAAGGAGACTGAGGAGAATATACATCGCGGGGACACTACTCATCAAGTAAGTCCTTCACTTAGCTGGGGCTGGGGTGAAAGGCGTGGACTAGATAAGTCCACGTTATTGATGATGAAGTGACCTTCGAGTCCATATGAATTTTATGATCTTGAATCTTTCTGGATCAATAATGACAGTCAAATCAAGTCAGTTTTTGGTTCCTTTTCATGGCCCTGTACTTACCTACTATTTATTTTACGATTACACGTATTACGCGATACATTTTCAGGAATTTCTCTATTTTCATCGAATTTCGTAAATTTGGTACTATTACAGGACAGGATATTACAGGACATTAATTTCACACAGCGCCATCTAGCCCCATCTATTATAACCAGTGAATGAAAAAACAAAAGCTTCATTTCATTTATTTCCACCATGAATTCACAAAAGTTAGTCTCAGTGTCGCCTCCCTAATAATACTATGTAGTTAGTATACGTAATCATAATAAAAATATAAAAAAACCCATAGAAAAAGTGAAATATACGTTAGAAACAGACATTTTTTAAAACACTATAGCATAAAGTAACATCATAAGTAGCATATAACTACATAAGTCAAAAACGAGACCATATTAATTAGGAGAATACAACATCATCATCAAAATAAAATCTGAAAACAGAAAAAAATATCTAGTAACAGAAAAAAATCAAATCTACACGTTTTTCAGAGATTTGGCGGATTTGTTACTAAATACTTTTTCTGTTTTCAGCTTTTGTTTTAAAATATGGACCTCCGCAAAACAACGCCTTAATCAACTACGCCTGAATTCTACCATCATCATCATTTGATATATAGGTTTCCAAAAAAAAACATTTAAGATAAACATAAATGAGACAGCACAAGCAACAAGAAAGATACACAAAATACAATAAAAACATACACACAAGAAACATTCTCCATTTTACTACTCACAATCTATGTACCAAACTGGCATTCAACTCGGTATGTTCCATAAAATGCCACATGAACTTGTTGCGTTTTCAGGAGAAGTTTCAAGTAGCACCTTATATAAAAAAACTAAGGATATGTACTGCGAAAATAGTGGAATTATTATTTTGTAATGTGATGCTAGTAAAAGATAACTGCTCTTCAAACTAATAGCAACTCTAAATTAAGAAATTTAGTACTAAAGGGAAACAGTCGTAGATACTGTTCGTAACGATCTTGACAGACGAGTAATTGAATGAAAACTGCTGAAAAGACACATTCGGGCGGGTAGTTCGAAATACTTTTTTTATCTAAGAGAAGCACCTACAACTGTTATGTTAATCAAGACTTGTTTAAATTTTACCGAAAAAAAAATATTTCTCTAAGAATTTTCTGGCAAAGCTCGCTCTATCATAGACCTCATCCTCGGGCAAATTCAAGTTTAAGAGTTGACCCGTCGAAGAAAAGAAACATTCCTTAATACTTACGCTGCTAGTAAATAAGCTAATCGATCCAGTACCTTCATCTCACGATATTTACGAAGGCTTTTAAGCCATGCAGGCTATGACAGAATTTATCTGTCGCAGACGCTGGGGTTCTAGGGACGCATTGATACAGCGTCACGGATCCAGACATTTTGTCGACTGCTATCGATGATACACGCTAATGGATCCATAAACTCGGTACCTTTTTCAGATATTTTCGCTATTTTATAACCTAGTCAATCTGGCATTTGATAGTGTCGTTGGAATAAGAAATAGTAAAAGTTTCATAATATTTTAGTTTGTTCAGGTTTTCAGTAGCGAAGTCGTTATACCTAGTTAACCTAGTCAATCTGGCATTTGATAGTGTCGTTGGAATAAGAATTAGTTAAGTTTAATAGTATTTAGTTTGTTAATGTTTTCAGTAGCGAAATTTTGTTTATTGTATTTTTTCCCTTTAAATACTTTTTTGTTTTGGCAGTAACTTGTAGAGTTTGTGAGTCTTTAACGTTTAGGTTTCACTTAGGTGGCAAGTAAGCAAGCGGTCAGGCATTTACAGGTGTGATAGCCAGTTAGTTTAGATGAAAGCCAAGCGCTGAGGCACATCGTACAATAAAATACGAATATGAACTCGAAATGTATCCCTTTTTCTGAGGCAGCCGGGTAAAAAGAAACAATAGTAATACACGAGGGGAAAATAGAGCAGTGCTTTATTCAGATGAGCGTCCACATAAATCGATGGGGATTTTGAAATTATAATTTGTTCGCGGAGATAGGTCCCGCAGGCGCCGCGCCCACGCTTGCAAACTGCACTAGGCTTGAACCATCGCTTTGTATGCCTTCTATTTTTGGTTTTTGTCGATATTTATACAACTTTAGAGGTTCGAAGTTTTGTATTATCTGAGTTAATAATTCCGTCAAATACCTCTTTAAAATGTACAGTATACTCACTTTATTACTACACAGAGCGTGGATCTTATGAGATCACCAACTTTTGGTTTCTGCCGATATTTATACGACTTTAGTAGTTTGAAGTTTTGTATTATCTGGGTTAATTATTCCGTCAAATTGTTGTCTTAAAGTGAACAGTAACAGACTTATTTTATTTGGAGCGTTGATGTTATGAGGATCCTACAAGGATACTATTAGTGATTAGCAATTAATTTCGAAAATGTATAATGTGATGCATTTAGTCATACAATTCTTTTGAATATATTTATAGATATATACAAAATTGTGGTGCAGCTGAGTGAATGACTGACAATTTTTTAAATAACAATAAAAAAATTGAATTGATTGGATCAACCAAAAGATATTGGCCAATTATTGTATTTCTTTTTACCCCAATATTTCAAAAACTACCCCACTTATCAAAAATCCCCCGAAAAAAACAATTTATAATAATATTAATAATAAATTACAGGACATTAATTTCAAACAGCGCCTTCTAGCCCCAAACTAAGCATAGCTTGTAATATGGGAACTAGATTACGGATAGGATATATACGGATACGGAATACTTACATACATTTTTTTTTGTTGTAAATACAAACTTATCATACAATACAACACCCAAACACAGAACAAACATCTTCATCACACAAATGTTTGTTCTGGGTGGGAATCGAACCCACAATCTACAGCGCAGAAGGCAGAGTTACAACTATATATGAGGCTTTATCTTATTTCCGTTATCACTCTACAGTTCAAATTTCATGAAAATCGGATAACCCTAACGAGAGTTATGCCGTCACAAACATTGCCACATACATACATACAGTGCCAGATTCCTCAACTTAACTCACCCTTAGTCATTGGTCCTTGGAGACTAGGACTAGAGGTTTAGTGTAAGGGTTTCTGAAGATAGGAAATTCCCCCAAAATGAGAACGAATTCCGCGTGCTTCATTAGTCAGGTATTTCATTATATAGAATTGGAAATTTTATCAAAATTAGGCGCGTTGCATCTGAAATCGCCGTCGGCTTGACTACAGGTATAAAATATGTTACAGTTTCGTCAGCGATACCTTATTAGGGAACAAATACGCCACTATGAAAGTTTTTACAGCAATTCACCTTCCAGTTTGCGAGGAGATCCAAGGGCGCGGCGTTTCGGCCAACTCGCGGCGACCGGTTTGTTGACATCATCTTCAGATAAGGACCTTTTGCCAACAGCCACTTAACATTGTTACCTTGGCATTTGGTCAATATTGCATACAGTAGAAAAAACATAGTTTTTTTTATTTATTTTTAAATGACATGTCAGCTTGACCTTTAGGATTATAGAAAATCCTATAGCTAGACCCGAGCGAGGATGAGGTAACGTTGAATAGAGCTTTCTCAGTAGGCACTGGCTCTTTCGCGCACACGGCAAACCGATTGGCACTTCTGCACGAAGGTGGTAGCTAGCCAGCTGCTACCTCCTAGCAAAACCCAGCGAAGTCCGCTGCCCGTGGTAGACCACTATGAATAAAGAATAAAGTTGCGTAAAATATTTGCACATTTCATAGCCAGAAGACGGTAAGGATATTGCCCATCCTATTTAGTGTATTCGTCTATTTCAGTTGCTATTTTCATTAATCTTCGCGCCGCAGTCGTGATATGAAAGTTTTGCAATCGGTTGCGCGTTGAGCAAACGCTTCACTTGTGTGAAATGATAAAATTATTTGCCAGGTGTTGTAAATCTTGAAACCTGTTAGCATTTTGGTCAGTCAAATTGAAGTAATTGCAAATAAGCGGAATAATTCTTTAATCATTCTTGCCAATAATACTAAGTGTGTCGATTACTGATAGAAATACTTTGAATAAAGTGAAATAATGATGATAGAGACTTACTATTTCTTCTGTTTCCTAAATTATTAGAGTACAGGTGTTTTCCCGTAAATTTGACATGTTTTGTTGTGTCCAATATATAAATGTGACATGATGTGTTGTGTTCATCATACAAATTAGCTCATCCGTCTCTCTTCAAGAGTCTTAACTTCAACCTATCCACATGAAACGGCATGCATTCTGAATGTCCATTTTATTCACGTTTACGTCAACAAATCAAAAGCTTAATAGACATACTTTTAAATTACTCGATGTCTATTTATCAAAGCCGTTGCCATTACGTGGGACAGAAATATTGACTATAAGAATAACTTTACACATTATAATCAAGATATCATTTGTTACAAATTGCATATCCATAAAAACGCGCTGCTCTTATTATCTGGTAGAACCAGAGGCGGCATATTGCACCACAGAAAGTGTACCAATGAAAGTGATCGCCCATTTCTTGGCCTGTTTCACGCCAAGCTGTCGCCCGTGGCGCACTACAAACACTCACGTTTCATTACCCAGGTGTACCAACGTACTTGAATAATGCAGTGGTATACCTCCATTCTTAAACTTAAACTTATACGAAACCGATGGAACTTATAACTACGAATACTCCCAAGACAACCAAGCAAGAGACAATCTCGGTAAATGTATCATACTTTTTTCCGTTCGAAAATCAACCTCTTATCGCTACTCTGATCTTATGAGGTTCACCTACTAAGGATTAGTCAGAGGTACGTCCAAACTTTCGTTAGGCATATGCCCACGGCTTGCAAGTAGCTAGTATTCAATACATGGACAGGTTGCAAGCCCATTGCCGCTTACCGGAATACTAGCCAGTGACACATGTCATTCAGATTTTTTATCCTATGGACATGCTGGTTTCCTCACAATGTGACCTTCACCGTCAGAGAATGTGCATGTGTCAATTGCGCATAAATTTTCGAAAAACCGAAAAGACCATTGGTGCACGACTGGATTCGAACCTACATCCTCCGGATCAGAAGGCGGGCCAATGCCCATTTGACCACACAGCTTTAGCAATCTCGGTTACCATAGTATAATGTGTAAAAACTACATACAAGTACATCAAACAAATGGGCCAGGACATTAATTTCTTAAAACCCCATCTTAATTCTATCTGTCCATACCATTATAAGGTTGCCCGGTAGAGAACACTCTTTAACGATTAGACCGCAAAATGTTACAATTATTTTATTGTTCACCTTGTTTGGATATTTGTTATAATCGTAGTGTTGAACAATAAATAATTTTCTACTTCTCTATGAGAACAGATTACGGAAAAAAAATTTGTCTACCATTTTTTTGTAAATACATACTAATCATATAATAAAATACCCAAACACAGAAACAACAACTATGGGATCACAAATCACAAATGTTTGTCTCGGGTGGAAATCGAGCCCACATCCCATGGTGCTGAGCATAGGGTACTAATCGTCTGTTGCACTATCTCACAAGACCAGTTTCTGATAAGTGTACAATTGAGCATTACATCAATTGTGTACAAGAGTCTTTGGACAGCTCCAAACCATAGTATGAGATGATGATGATGCAACACACAATAAATTGATGAGGAATTAATAAATAAATAAACCCTTCATTGTACCTACAGACAAATTAGATCGAATTACAATCACTAGGTGACAAAGTATAAGTACCTACAGGTAAGCTTAATTTAAAAAACTTTATCTCAAATATATAGCACTAGCTCCAGGCAGGCTTGGATGGAGAAACAGAAAGAAAAAAATAAAGATACACACAAATACGGGAAAAATATTTAGCTAAACAAGCATCATAGCTCAGTTGGTAGTAGCCTGCCCTGCACTGTAGGCTGTGGGTTCGATTCCCACCCAGGACAAACATTTGTGTGATGAATATAGATGTTTGTTCTGTGTTTGGGTGTTGTAGCATATTTACAAAAGTATATAAGTATTCTATCCGTAATATAGTTCCCATATTACAAGCTATGCTTGGTTTGGGGCTAAATGGCACTGTGTAAAATTAATGTCCTGTAATATTTATTTTAATATTTATATTAATCAATTTAACTAAAAAATAAAAATAAAACCATACAAAAATAAAAATAAAACCATAAACGAATACAAACAACAACAATTAAGTAATAAATAACCAGGTATATTTACAATACACATTATTACTTAGGTAGTAGGTACAATCAAATTGAACCAGTAGCAATAATAATTATTATGATTTAAAAAAAAAAAAAACAAGGGTACATTTCAAAATGAAAGAATCGATGCCAGATGCAGTATTATAAAACTGTGTCGCAGCTGACAACCGCTCCACCGAATCACTGAAAACAGAGTTCCAAATAAATACATTAGGTTACAAAATATCAGCATAAACTATTCCATATTATTATATCTAGAAGTACAAGTAGTTTTCTTTTTATAATTAAATCAAACTGGTTATACCAAAACATGACGTACTTAATACAATAAATAAGGATCACAAAAGGCGCAAATGTAGTGGTCTCGACAGAGCTTACCTATTTGAGCCTTTTGGGGTGGAGACCTTGGATCCGTGGGGAGCCGGTGCCCTCCGGGTTATCAAAAATCTTGCGGGGCTTTTGATTGAGGCGACACGTAACCCAAGGGCTGGCTCTTATTAGACCAGCGAATTAGCATAGCTATTCAGCGTGGCAATGCAGCCAGTGTCTTGGGCAAGCTTCCGTCTGGTACTGGTCTGGAACAGTTGAGTTACCTATAGGCCGTTTGTAACGGTCCTTAGGTAATCTGACTGATTCCTTTGTACATAGTTAGTTTAATTGTACTTTTTATTGAACAAATGAAAATTAGATCATAAATAAATAAATATAATCGATAGCATTAAGCTTTATTTTATATGTAGACAAGGAAATATTTAATAGACGCAAGGTATTGATATTTTAGATTCAATTTTAAAGTATGAATTGACAGAGCTAGTCTAATTTCAGCAGGCCATAGTAATTTGTTATTGAAATGAATAGGTATCGCCCGGTGTTAACTGCTTTCCGCAATTACTAATAAATTAATATTATAGGACATTAATTTCATACAGCAATACAATTCTAAAGAAGTTCTTTACTCTCATGCAAACGCCGCGCCGCCGATCCGAACGTCAATATTTTTCAATTACAAATCGAATGGCGAGATTTCTCGAGCAAAAAAGATGCGATCGGACCGATTGGTTTCTCGTTCTGTGCACGGCTTAAGATGACCCAGCTGTATCGCTCTTCCATACAAACGTAGTTGGCGTTAGAACAAGGTTGTTTCATTATGCTAGTGCAAGATAGGGATAATCTGGGTTTTCATTACTTTTTCTGAAAACATAATCTTTTTTTTAAATCCCTTTTTTTTTATTATACGACGACAAAGCGAAGTAATAAGTAAGCAATAAGTCATAGTTCGGCCTTCATCTGACCGAATTACAAGTTGAGATAAGGCCGTAGGTGGAGGCGCACTTCACCCGGAAACCTCAACTAACTGAGGAACGATTTTTAGAATTGTTGTTGATTTTTAGAATGATGTACTTCCTCTGGGGATCGAACCCGGGACCTCTGGATCTGAAATCGGTGGGTTCAGCCACTAGACCACAGAGGCGGTTAAGATTTTTGTTGTTATGTTGTTATGGCGCCAGAATTAGGTGAGACGGTGGTGGCTAGCCATACCACCAACCAAGCCAAGCACAATATTGTACTCCCCCGGGGTTGAACCCGGGACCTCTGGATCTGAAACCGGCGGGCGAACCACTAGACCACAGAGCCGATTAAAATCAAAATCGAAATAAAGTCATAGGTAATGATTTTCCCATGCAAATACTCTTTCACAATATTTTATGATGTCTTCAGAGAAAGCGCTGTAAACTAAGATTATCCCTATCCAATTATACCAGCAACATTTCTATAGAATGGGCCATTAAAAATGAGCAGCAAACAACGTAAGTACCTACACACGTTGCTTGTTTTCGCTCTCCGGTACAAAATGGAGAGCGAAAATCAGCAGTGATCGAGGCCCTCTTAAAGTCGATTGGAACATAGTAACACTTGCAATCACACCAAACCTATTTTTTCCAATGCAATTTGAGCAAAGGTCTATCTAAGCACTTGGGCTTGAAGCGACGGCTAGTAATTTGACCTTACGCCGAGCATTAGTAGGAGTGCCCGGCGCGCTTTCAACGCGGATAGCAATAAAACCACAAAATATGGGCTTCACATTTACAAAATGCTGCGAAATGTCTTGGATGCGGTTACATTATGTTTCTCTGAGATTTTATAATGATGAATATTCTAAAATCTTTCGACTTGCGTATTTTATGGATCTATTCAACGATGAGTTTGATATCGTTAACATTTTTATAATCTCTTTATTCAATAAAAAGTACAATTGAACTAACTATGTACAAAGGAATCAGTCAGATTACCTAAGGACCGTTACAAACGGCCTATAGGTAACTCAACTGTTCCAGACCAGTACCAGACGGAAGCGTGCCCAAGACACTGGCTGCATTGCCACGCTGAATAGCTATGCTAATTCGGTGGGTGGGTGTACATAATAAAAGAGAATAAGTAAATATTTATGAATATTTTTTGTTTCTTAATTATAATGGATTATAATTAAAAATTAACACAAAGTTTGACAACAGAAGATCATCTATCTTTGAATATAATGGTTTTTCTGTACGTGTGTACGGCTGGACCGATTTTTATTAAAAAATTTGGGTATGTTCAAGTACCTTGATAGTTCAGATATACAATAAGATCCGGGAGGTGGTTCTACAATCGCCGCAGGAAGCCTGGAACGAAGTCCCGGACGCGTTTGATCAAAGACTATTTACACTTTTTAAGAGTAATAGTCCTTGTTTAGTGATGATTGCTAGTTTTTTTATTGATGAAGGGAAGCTTGCATCTCATCTGGTTTCAAGTCATGATAAGCCCGGTGGAATCGATCTTCACCCGGAATTATTATCAGTCTGAGGACTGTTTCACTAGTTGCCTTATCCTCCCGAGTTGGCCGTCAGCTCCAGGGTTATAACGCTAGATGAGAGCCGAGGTAGCCGCGTCCAAGACAATAATTTAAGATGTTTAGATAAAATCTACAAGCACAACGCGGTGTGCCCAAGAATTCATGGGATCACCTCCAAGATTCAATCTTAGATATTGCGTCCAAGAGGTGATGTTACGTGGAATTATCTCCTACTACAGGACCTGTTCATTGTCAAAGATTATGAATCCGAACGTCCCGCAGCGCTTGTTACTTATTTGTGCTCTTATTTATGAAGGCCGTATATTGTACAGGTAGGTCTTTAAATACTGTATAGTTTTGTTGTGGTTGCTCCTCTTAAGCCGATTTATAGTTTTTGGTAAATTGAAGCTTCAAAACACTGCGTGGATTCAAAGAAGTGGGATTTGCCAATAAGTAAAGGCTACATGTAATTCGACGAATTAAATAAATACCTTAAATCCAAAGACTGGACAGAATCATCCAGTTTTTTTCATAAGTCTCGGTCTATTGAGGCGATGGAAAAAGCTGGAGGAACACAACAAAATAAACGTAAATATAGATAGATCATGCATGAAATTAACAATAATAATAAATTCATGAAAATTAATAATGAATAAATCTAATTGTGATTATGCAATTTATTTATTTTTTAAGAAATCGATCTGTATATTTTTTTAATTACCTACTTATTACTCATTACGATCTCTTCCATACAACCTCAGGATGGAGAGGATAGTACCAATACGGTTGATGGTAGGAGGGTGGGTGTTTGTACATAATAAAAGAGAATAAGTGAATATTTATTCATATTTTTTGTTTCTTAATTTATTAATTCTCTTTAAAAAAACGCATCGTACAAAAAACCTAGCCATTCAGCACTCCTCGCCGGGACATATCATAACTCTGCATTGTTGATTTATTTTTGTTTATGACCACCACTTGAGATCACTGTTGAGTGCTTGCATTGTTTCCACAGATCCATTTGTGAAGTACACTCGATCGACCTTCAACATATTTAACAAAAGGGAACGTTTTGCTCGTATTTAATCGATAAATCAAAATCGTACTGATACTGCTTACAATGAATCGTTAAAGTTAATTACATCGCCGCTTGGTATCCCTTTTATATTTACGGCCTTATTTCGTGAGCCTCACGTTGTTATAATTAAGTTTAATCAAATCAGCGCGATTTTCGAATCGATTGCAAGATTTGGTCCGCTAATTAATTCGAATGAGACTAACAAACGAATTTAATTAATTTAACATGCCTCACATATTACTAAGCTTTCACATGTTTAATTAATTAAGTTTGATAAACGAGACAATTATCATGTAAAAAGTATACATTAACATACAGTCGACTTACCTACTAATCTTTTAATTATTTTAAACATTAAAATTTTTGTTTCTACAGATTGTGTGAGAAATCAAAAGTCAAAACAAATATTTAGTACTTAAGTTTTTTTGGGATTATTTTGAAACGTAATATAATCTACCGCCGCCGGTTCGAAATGTGTAGTACTGAAATAAAAAAAATATACATTTGTAACAAATGCTCATAATATTATATTAAATAAAACGGCATATTTTTCACGTTTCTATTATGATAGATCTTAAACGTAGTGCTGTCAATTTATCAGCCATGTTCGCACTTACGCTAAGCGTCTGCAAGAATTTAAGGTTCATCCTTAGTCCTAGGTACGCGTTATTCGGTTTTTGGCAAATTATGTACAGCTACTATGGGCTATTGAGTATTTATTGATACTGGATGCCTGGGATTTGGTATTTAGTAGCATCTCCTTGGGGTTGCGAAATAATAAAAAGAGGTCCTATTAGTTTGATAGACTAAATGCTTATATCTATAAAAAATACAAAGTTCCAGGGGAGAGGGGTATGAAGAACAGTTTTTGACCAAAAAAATCGGACTTCCTATCTCGGTAATCTGCTGTGTGCGATAGGTGCACTAAAATACTGGTTTTGATGATAAAAGCATAGATATACAATCCCGATCTTGAAAAGTGGCTTCAAAATACATTGGATCATATAGTATGTATGTATTTATAAAACAGTATTTAAGTATTGTATTCGTAGCTTAGTTCCCATTTTACTAAGCTATGCTTAGTTTAGAGGTAGATGGTAGTGTGTGAAATTGATGTCAACATAAACATAAACTGTAAAAAAACTCGTCAAATTTGCTTCTATATATATAATACATGTACATTCAATAGCAGTATTTAAAATATTCAGTAAGTAAAGTTTTCTATATTAGTACCTTATCTAAGAACATTTGGCCCGGAATTATTCAATCCGTTGGGAAACCAGTGAGGAAAATGTACGCATGGAATTTTAGAAACCAATAATTATTATTGTTTTTGGGTAAGTACATGTTGCCTGTATTTAGTGGCGTTTTTTTAATTCATGCCGTGTTTTGAAGCTTCAATTTACCAAAAACCATCTCATGCGTTTCATTCCAGAGGTTTCACCTTAACTCCTACTTATAAGTTAGTTCTCATCGGGCCTTCATGATTGAAAACAAAGAAATAACTACAAATCGGCGATTCGCGTGCGTAAAGCAATTTCGTGGGCTATTCAAATGGATTGATGATGGATGTATCGAGCATCGCAATTACACAATGGTAAAAAATCCAGTGAGAACAACTAACGGGTTTGTTGACGCCACTGTTATGCATGACATATCAGCCTATATGACTATATAAGCTATTATAATAATCTACCCACATTGTAATCAGTGCATACAAAAATAAGAACATTTTATATAATTTTAATAATAGATGGAATAAAACGTACCTTAATAATTTTTTGAACAAGTCAGCAAAAATAATTGCTAATAAATATGAGGCGATGAGGTTATCCGACAGAAATGATGTAAGATCTAGAAGAACCGGGTTCGATACCTAAGGGGGTACAATTTGTGCTTAAAACCAAGCACAAATTGTGCACTATATTATCTGTCGCCATAACAACATTTAAAAAATGTTGTGTTTCGTTAAAAAGTTAAGTTAGACAGTTCCTCAGACTGTTGAGGATTCCGGGTGAAGTGCGCCTCCACCCTCGGCTTTATCTCAACTTGTAACCAAGTGAGATAACGGCCAGCGTTTTCCCGCCGTACAAAAAAAAATGTGGTCGACATAGCTCAAAAAGTTTGCCAGACTGACGTAGCAGGATAGACTGCTACGTCAGTCTGGCTGAGATTGGATCAGAAACCCCGACGATCTAGCTCGCTGGCGCACCTTTGTAAGAACCTAAGACGAGCAGCGACTAGGTGATAAGAAAGTCAGTCTTGAATTTTAAATCTTAGAAGCTTCATAAAAATAACATTAAATTAGAGCTATTTTAATTAAATTCAGCTCTAAACACCCGTTTCTAATTGGGCCATCTTTATAAGGCCGTTAAATGATCCAACTTCGCATTAGTTGGAACAAATAATAAAGGTTTTTATTCAATGATCGGTCGGCATTTGCAAATGGCGACCGGCGGCACAGCCCGGAGCTTAAACCGGCCTATTAAACGTTGATTTCAGGAGAATTGCAAAAACATGTAAGCAATTAGAGTTAAGTACACGGTTTGATTCCTTGTTGCCGGCGCAGGCGGGAGTGTTTCCTATTCGTAATGGAGGATCAACCCGCTGGTAGGGATGGAATGAATCCTAGACTTTATCCGCCAAGTCCAACGGTTTGACCTCCAGAGTCAGATCCAGAGATCCCTTGTTCGTTCCCCAGGGGGAATACAATAATGTGCTTGGTGGGTTTTGGTTAGGGTTTTGTTAAGTCCGCTACCACCATCGTACCTAATTCTATCGCCATCACAACAATTCTTAAATTGTTGCGTTCCGACATTTAGAGGTAAGACAGCCAGTTCCACAATTTGTTGAGGATTCTGGGAGAAATGCGCTTGCACTTTCAGCCGTCACTTGAAAATCAGATGAGATGAAAGCCAAGCACATTGCAGTCGTATAATAAAAAAAGTCTTGTGTTGTGCCTAGAACTAGCAGAAAGAAGTTGCAATGAATTATTACGATGACGAGTCCAAATTGATGTTCAAGGAAAAGCTTGAAAACTGTTTTGTTCAGTCATTGCGTGGGAGAGCCTATGCCTTCTGCCCCCTCAGCACGGGGAGAGGATAAAAATTTTGTCCTCTGTTTTTATCCACCATCAGGAGACAAAATTCACTGGAATGTGGATAAAAACAGAGGATAAAAATTTTATCACCGCCCCGTGCTAAAGGGGCTGGGAAAGCTTACTCCAACAGATCTTATCTAGGCTCTGCCGTAGAGCTAGACAAGCCTTTTTAATATTACTTGGAGATGGAACAATCAAGCAACCCACCTGATGTGTGCTTTTGCCTATAACAAAGCCTTACTGCGTAGGTCACATCCACGAAGAATGACCCACGGCACTGCATTGCACCCGTCAACTTGAGGCATAAAGGTGTTAACGGTGTAATTTTACCGGAAACCATACCCTTAAAACCTGAGCACAGCAATGGTAATTAGCGGCCAAAATAGGTATGGTAGTACTTCCCCGGACGAGCCCTTTCACAATGAGCGCTACTACTCGAAAAGCCTGAAGGTCAAGGACCCATAATTTATAAAAAAAAAAGAAAAAATAAATACATACTTGTACTGTTTCTGCTATGGCGCAAAAAAAACTAAGTGAGTCTTGGACTTAGAAACGAAGATTTCACACAGTAATCTAACGAAGCTACATACAATTTTTAATCATTAGAAATATGGAACAAAGGAGAAAAAAATCCCTAGTGCTTACTGGTAAATAATAAACGCGTTATTATTGTAACATCCCTATTTCGCGTTATTATCCATTTAAAGCTTTCAGAGTTAAAGGCTGTTTAATACACGGATCTTCGTTGATATTTTACATTTAGATTGGGTATCGGTTGTGACGGCAAGGTCGTAAGGTTCTGTAGGTATACTATTTTGTTTGGCATTGCACTGTCGGCATTGTAAGCGGAATTCACTTGTTAGGTTGCTATTGAAAACTTCACGTTTTTAAGATGAGGAAGTGTTATATAAGATCTTTTATTTGCTATGTAAATAATCATGTTTAATGTACAATTTTGCAAGGGTCGGTAGCTAGTGATGTCTCCGATGCTGCAAGCGTCCCTTTAGACTACGGGAACTGCATTCCATCAGGGCCCCAATTCTACTAAAACAATCGCTTTACTATTACAGTGGTTATAATAAATTCAACCGCCTCTGTGGCCTAGTGGTTCAACCCACCGATTTCAGATCCAGAGGTCCCGGGTTCGATCCCCATGGGGAGTACAATATTGTGCTTGGTTTGGTTGGTGGTAGGACTTTGTTTAAGTCCGCCTTGCTAGCTACCACCATCTTACCTAATTTTGTCGTACAACAATTCCAAAATGAAGTGAAGTGAAGTGTGCCTCGACCTTCAGCATTCTCTTAACTTGTTTCCAAGTGAGATGAAGCCAAGTGCTTCCCCGTCGTACAATAAAAAAAAAAAAAATCTTCACACAATGGCCACTATACCTAATACTAAACGGCAGATTCATAAGAAGAAGATAGAATCATAGTGAAGCGATTGGTTCAGTAGAATCGGGGCCCAGGTGGGCTGTATACCTGTTTGCCACCTTAGTGGTATGTAAAGTCCTGGTAGGTAATTAAGTATTGTCAAGTTACATTACATAGGCATATATTAAAGCAGATAAGCTAGATGCAATACCAATATTACACATAAAAAAGTTACTTGAGTACAGGAAACGATAAATTATGTTTAAAGGTACAATTCGCGGTCTTATTGCTAAGAGCGATAGTCTCTTCTAGTTAACCTTCATATGATTAAAACCGGATAGATGCCAGCAGTGTGGTAACAAGAGTCTATTTACATTTACAAGTCACATAACTCGTAAAACCAATATCAGCTGGGGAGTGAAGGTTCTCGCGAGGCGACCACGATTTAATGCAAAATGGAGTATAGAAAAACCACCGATCTGGTGAACCGACGGCATTATGTCGGTCGCGGGGAGTCAATGGAGGTGTCGTAGATCATTATTTGTGACGTCGGTTGGGGGATTACCTATGTTCAGCAATGGACGTATAGCTTGTTGGCATCCATCCATTATTATCAACAACGGGAAGGCTTACGTACGCATCGCGACCGCTTCATCCGGGAATCATACTCGCGGTATATGTTCCCTGGGAGACCGGAAACAATGTTGTTGCCTTCATCAACTATCGTATACAAGACTAAATCTGTATTTAAAAATGTATAATAAAACCCACGCATGTTTTTAAAGTGAAAAAAAGAGGTGTATAAAAGATACTTAAGAGAAGAACCAACATACGAAATAATTCAACTAAAGATCGTTACAAACGGTCAGGAAACTTAACTGTTCCAGACCAGTACCAGGTGGGAACATGCCCAAGACTGCATTGTCACGCTGAATAGCTAAGTAAATTCGCTGGCCTAAATAAGTGCCAGTCCTTGGGTCATGTGTAGCCTCAATCGATAGCCCGCCAAGATTTTTGATAACCTGGATGGCGCCGGCTCCTCATATATACAGATTATATATATGAGGTAAATATATATTAGATAAATATATTTAAAATATTCACCGCTTTCATCATTGTGCTTAACATAAAAATAAAAAGAATTGAATCTTCCTAAACGAGCCGGTGATACGCATGACTTCCATTGAGCTTAACAAAATGCCGTGAAGACACACTGCATAGTAATCCATTGGAGTACAAACCACTGGTTCCTTTGTTTATGCTCACAAACTATTTGCTAGTTATACCGTTCTTGTACATTCAAAGCGCACGACTAAGGTGCATTACCGAGAGATGGCATGAACGCATTCGTATACTGCGCTTGTGTGGTGTCTGTGAATAAACGCTCGTCATGTAACTATCAAAATTACTGCCACGGCTCTAACGATTTGGACGTAATTTTGTATTTAGATAGGGTTTTGCTTATAAAGTTTACCTATATAGTTATATTTTTTGAAAAACGAAATCTTGCAAGAGTAAACCTGTAATTATAGTACAATTAAATACAATAACTTTATTTGATTGAAACACAAGTAATACATAATAACATAATAAATTACATATTCAAATAAGAACTGCCGTGTTTCGCCTTCCAATAGACATGCAATTTAGCGCCATCTCTTAATTTTTTGAAGTTGCAATGTTACTATGGATTAAGCCTTCTTGTATCTAAAAAATTTGTGAGATGGCACTATAGTCCATTATTACATACGAATGAAGGCATTATATTAATGATATGTTGACGTGACATGTTTTTATTTATGTGGTAAGACCATGGAAGTCTTATGGTTTATTTAAATGGTGTATTTCTAGACAACCTGCAATCAAAAATGCCTGTAATTATATGTATAAGTATGTGATTCGAGTACAAATAAGTATATTCACCGAAAAAACAATTAAAAAAAAAACGTAGTGCAAAACTTGGTCGCCCAGGTACAAATTCATTAAATTATATTTTTAAAATACACTGTATATGATTGCATTGTTGTTACAACTGTGATAATTCCGGCTTTGGATAACCGACCTATACTGCAGGTGCACATACTGTATTAAATCGAGAATCACGTTGAGATGAGATAATACATCCATAAGAGAGCCCGGAGAACCCCTAGTCATTCCGTACAAACGAGGTTGTCGCTCATTTCAAACGGCATGACGGCATTTTGCAAGAATTATCAAATAGGGATAATCTAAGGTTCCACTACTTTAAAAACACGATTAAAATTTAAACGAAAAAGAGAGTTTCTACGTGGAAATACATGTCGCAGTATTTTGTTTTTATTGAGTTTTTAAAACAAAATAAAGAACTGCAAGCCTAGATTTTCTATATCAAGTTATACCTACAATTTTTCTTATACCTACATCGGACTTTCCATTTTTCGCTAATTTAGAAGTCTAATTTGTGCGTAAATATATAAAATACTAATATAGATATCTCCAAAATCATTTTCGCACAACATAACATAGTGTAGAATATTTTATTCAATTAATTTTGAATTAAACAATTTTTAGATGATACACGCGATAGTTTTTTCATAAAACCCTTGAACTTAAAGTCTGTTTATATGATTTATGGTCGTTAAAACATTCAATTATTATAATATATGACAAGCCTCATAGCTCAGTTGGTAGTAACTCTGACTTCTGCGCTGTAGGCTGTGGGTTCGATTCCCACCCAGGACAAACATTTATGTGATAATATAGATATTGTTCTGTGTTTGAGTGTTGTATCATATAGTACGTATGCATTTAGAAAAGTATTTAATTATTACATCTTTAATCTAGTTTCCATATTACAAGCTATGCTTAGTTTGGGGTTAGATGGCGCTGTGTAAAAATCAATGTTCTGTAATATTTATTTATTTTAGATCAATACACGTGCTATCTTTTAGCTCCTCATCACTGAGTGTTTCCCTTTTGCACACTCTGCCAGCTGAGACTTCCGACAATCGACTTGTTCACTCCTATTAGACCGATTCCTTGTTGCATCTAAGCAATTTGTTTGATCGATACGAAAGGTAAAATACTCCTTTCCAAAATGAATCTGAAGCCAAGAACATGTCTGAACCATTTCTTGCGAGGCATCAAGTTGCACCCTTCCAGTTTTACTTGTTCTCCAATATTGCGTGTTTTGCACACATTAGGAGCATTCTCGGAAACCCAGGTAACGTTATTGATGCTAATTTGTGAATGTTGGGTTAGGATGTTATGTCGATAGGCTCTTATAATGATTTGGATTTTATTCGAAATCTGTTTTACTGTCTTTGTTGTTACTCTGTTGATCCTGTAAGATTGTTTTAGATAATAATGGAAATATAAACAGTAGACAATTAAAAAGAATAGTCTGATCACGTGCTTGAAACAAAATCGCTTCTAAGAGTGTACATAAGTATATAAAATCGATAGGTGTACGAAAATGGACATCAGATTAACCGTATCATAATCTTGATTCTATACTCTCTCTTCTACTTTTATTTTTATACTAGCCCAATGTGTCCCACAGCTGGGCAAAGGCCTCAATTAAAATAGCTTCATCAACAGGATCATCTGCAGCCCGTTTCCACCCACGCAGGTTATAGGCCTTCCCCAACGAATGCCGACACCTGCACTAAGCGGCATCCATGTTGAACCTGCGAGCCGAATCAATATCGAAACAGCATCAACATCAACAGCCTATTATTAATGTCCACTGTTGGACTGGGCTTTCTCCAAAAACGAAAGGGTCTATAATTTTGCAGACAAAAATAATATATAAACATTTTTGGATTCCGGGTGAAGTGCGCGTAACCAGGTGAGTTGCAGGCCGAGCGCTTCCCCGTCGTACAATAAAAAATACATTTTGTTTGGTTTGGTTGATGGCAGGATTTTGTTTAAGTCTGCCGTTTTACTTAATCCTATCACCATAACAAAAATTCTTAATTGTTTTTTCCGGCATTTCGAGGTACGATAGCCAGTTTGCTTCCACTTTCAGCCTTATCATTGAAACCAGGTGAAAAGAAAGCCGTGCGGATTCCCCATCGTACAGTAAAAAAACCCGGTATGATATGCAACAGTACCCATGCCCTCGCCTCCTAAAGGTGTCATCTGGTTAGCATTATCGAAACAAAAGGTCTATACAAGATACATCACAACCGAGAAACTTGTAATTTTGACAGTTCATAATGCACAATGAATGCTCACAATTGAATGCTTCCGAGTGAAGAATGAGAAGCATTTAGGTAAGCGATATCGTTGGAAAGCTCCGTGACGGTTTCCACGTGACATCGGGGTCGGCCATTGTTGCGCGTTCATTGTCTGCTCGGCATTTTCTGTTGATAATTGCACATTGGGACGAATTGGCGTTAAATTAATGTTATAGAGATGTGTCTCATGTTTTATTTGTAGTAGTTCGTACATAGCACACGCAAATCATAGTAAAGAGGTTCTTGCCTTTCTCCTTGTGTGCTGGTCGCGATTGCGAACAGGTGGTAGATTTGACGTTTCAAAATGATCCTAAAAAATCGTAATGAATAAAGAAATTTTCACTTTGACTTTGACATTAAATTTGGAGGGTATGTTTGTCTTGATGCGAAAATTAGTGCTAAGAAGGGGATTTTGGAAATACGTACCCTAAGGTGTTCAAAAAGGGGTTGAAAGTTTTCATTAAAAGTGCCCTAACTCTGAAACCATGCATGATAAAAGGTCAAAATTATCATTATAGAATTTTCATATTAATTAGATATGAACGTGATTCATGGTTTTTTGTTTTTTTAATAATTGAAGGGCAGGGCCTTTTATTAGAAAAAAAATCAAAATCATTGTTATTTAACAGAAAAAACGCGATGTTTCTATAAGAAACTGGTGTATTTTGAGTGCTCTTTATGCAATGGATGAATGTCAAGCTTCTAAGGTCTGATGATGGAGTGGAATCAATATAAAGGGTTTTTTTCACTAAACAACAGTTATACATGTTAAGAGCGTTGCGCATTTTAAATGATTGTATGTGTGATACTCTTCTACGAACCATGTAAACCAGGGTCTTACGATTATGACAGCGAAACTCCTGAATAATGCATGGTATAATAGTCGTGCTTATACTTTTTGAAATCGGTATAACGAGGCATTCAATTACAATTTTTTTTTTTATTTATCCGGCCGTAGCAGTCGTGGGCTAAGAATCGACCCCCTCCAACTCAGTCCACGGGTGTCGTAAAGGCCGATTTAAAGGATCTCACCAGAGGAAACGGCAGATTCCTGCTGTATGTTATATAACACCTTTACTGTGATCACCAACCCGTCTGCCAAGTGTGGTGATTATGGCCAAACCCTCCCGTTTTTGGAGGAGGCTCTGTCCAGTATCCAATTAACCACTACATAAACGGACTGTTGACGTGACTGTATTTACGACCCTTGACTAATGTAACTTGACTACTTGATACACAGTAATCTGTGTTCTTATGCATAAAAGGACTTAGGGTTCAAAATGGGGTTCAAAGTTCGGAGTAAAATGTTGCATCTCCCTGAAACGTTGATTGCCCATAAGGAATAAGTCATGGCATATTTTCGGTTTTTAATATTTTTCAGAAATAAAGGGTGGGGTGTCCAATATTCTGACCTGACTAATAATAAACAAAAAAAAAATAGGGGGTACCCCATACATGATACGTTTTAATAAATTGTTATTTTCGACCTGTATAATAACAAAGTTGGTGTGGGTATAGTGCTTATTTTGTGGTAAATAAATAAATGAATATTAAAATCTGGTCAAATGTGAGTCGGACCGACTTCAAAAATTATATAATCCTTGCACTTTTAAAAAAAAACCAATACGCGGCCGAAGTTGCGAGTAAAAGCTAGTATGCTATATGATACAACACCCAAACACAGAACAAACATCTATATTCGTCACACAAATGTTTGTCCGGGGTGGGAATCGAACCCACAACCTACAGCACAGAAAGCAGAGTTACTACCAACTGAGCTATGAGGCTTAACTTAGTAACTTTGATTTTAGGATTTGTTCCTTTTTCAAAGCCCAGTAGCGCTCCCCTATATAAAAATGGTCTATCATTCCGATATGACATGTCTGAATCAAAATAAATTTGGTAAGGATAGGAAAGAATACTAGCTAATTGATTCAGGCGTTTATTTGTGAACAGGCACTGTTAAATTTTTTATTTTAAAAAAATCAAACGTATTTAGCGGGTTTGTTACTTAAGACTTTTCTGTTTTCAGGTTAATATGTGACAGGAATAACCTGGATTTACTTTTTCTACTAACACAATTTAAATTAATTATATCCGATACACTCTTGGATATATTTTGATTTTAATTGTTGTTTTAAAAAAGTACAGCGCGACCGACACATATTATAACTATCCGAGTATACCTAAAATATATTGTTTAAATCGGATGTTCCATTTCGATGAACAAAAACAACATTTGTAAAGAGTCCGAAAATCAACGATTCTCCGGGGCCTCCTTTAATTTTGCAGTACAACACGTTTCGTTGAATTATCGAGGTTGTATCGATCCCTCCAACGCAGCCCGCTGATATCGTTAAAGCCGACTAAAGCATTTTATCAAAATAAGGCAGGAGCTACAATGGTTCTTTTAGAATTTCACTACAATCACCACACACTGCCTAGCGTGGTGATTGCGGCAAAACCCTCAAATTTTGGAGGAAACCCTGTCTAGTAAACATTAATGGGCGGTTGATGATAACTTTAAGGTTATATTCTTTCAGTTAACCTTATATATGCTACCAATATAGTGTTACAACAATATGATAACATGATACTACCCAACAAATTAAAAGGTTGATGACACTCAGACATCACAGATTAGATAAACTTGTGTCGAGATTAGTAGGAATTTAAGCGACCGTAAGTAAAGTTATGTTTTATGGTGTAAAATATAAGTGATAGCGTTGAAATGGCTTTTTAAAACAAAAAATATAAGTTTTTTGAACACAGAATAAATAATTTAGAATCAAATACTACTCCAGACAGTAGGTATGTTAACTAGTTAAGAACAAACATAACAGCTGTGTTTTATAGGATTTTTTTCTTGATTTGTGCACCTTGAGAGAGACCCATAAAACGTCATAGAAGTCTTTCATAACATGTCTTTATCACATTCTGATGGGCAAAACCATATTTGAGGTGCCCAAGTGTAGAAACAGCCAAGTAGGTTGTTTCAGTATGCCCCCCATGTAACTCGCTATATACTTGCCCAATATTCTGTCTGAAAACAGCGTGGACATATTACACCAAAACCTGACGAAACTCATAGAAAAGGCAAAGGTCGTCATTGAAACGAAATGTTTATAATGTGAAGCCCCTATAGTATTTGTACCTTAGATTAATTAACATAGCTACCTAGATTGGCATCGCCTTAGGGTTAAATAAAAAAAGCCTGTCATGAAGTTTTTTCTAAATAAACAAATAAAAAACTAGAGATACATAATCGTTTCTGGCGTAAGCAGCTAGAGAAAGCGTCGAGCAAATATAATCTTTCACAAGTTTGTGCCAAGATGAACCGCAAAAGCCTCGTCGCCCGAGCACCATAAACAATATTTTCCCGTGTTTCATTAGCTCTCTACCGAGATAACGGTCCGCCGTGAGACCTCTAAAGCAGTTCACGATTTTAATTATTACACTACTGTTCACATTTATTTCACTCACACAACCCACTTATTTGTGAGATGAAGTGCTTTCAAACCTATTCTTATGAATAAAAGCTATCTTATTCAAGCTTACGGTAAATATTCTCACTGGGAGTTTTAGTATTTTGGCAAGAACAAACTTTGATATACTTATGTTGAGCATCAACCGAATTAGTGACAGTTTCCATTTAAAATACCTTAAAAACACCCTACCCTAGGTATCCAAAAAGAAAGAGACGACGCTATAAAATACTCATACGCGGGATTTTATTGTAAAAAAACATATTTTATTAATAACGTGACAACCAGAAGATGTTTTTTCTGTACAACTTGGAGATAGAGTGAGCAACCAGCCCGTCTAATGTTAATTGCAACTATGACTATCGAGCCTTACTGTGTTAGTCACATCCATAAAGAACAAATCCGATAGAGGTATCACACATTTTTAATCCCAGAAGTAAGATACACATAACAGTTACCTAACTAAAAATCACTCATAGATAAGTTTCAATCTAGGAAAAAACGAGAACAATCGGTGTTTTAAAGCTTTATTTTACATAGTACTACTACTAGACATACTTATCAGCATGTAGTACAATGTCGTACTGGATCTGATGCAGATATCGCCCACCACAGTTTCTCGGCAAGCGCGATAAACGCACAAGCTTTAATTATAAAATTGTCTCCTTAAAAAATAGGGTAAAAAGTCCCGAGACGTTGGCAAAAAGTATAGACGCTCAGGCTCGCACCTGCCAATACCGTGTCTAGATACGGGGCTATATTTAGAAACTACTTTATTTAAACTCACCGCCTCGCTTAAAGCCCCAGATAAAAAGGGTTAAGTTAGTGCACTTGCGGTGTATCGTTTATTAAGAACCATTTACTTTTCGCCCATGATTGTATCAATCGACCGCATACCTCGCGACCGCGTTCATTTCGCATTTTATTATAAAGTAAAAAACACCATCGTTCAAACTAAAAAAATGAGCGTCGCAATACAAAAATGTATTTTAAGAGGAGAGTAAATCAAGATGATTCTTGGTATGTTATCAGGTACCTAGCCAAGTGTATTTACCATAAGTTGTATGTGAGGAGATAGTATACTGCCGGAGCGGGTTCAGTACACTACGGGCCGGCGAAGTGAGAGCTCGCGCGATCCCGTTGAACTCTTTTGCACTCAAACTTGCATGAAACCTTTTTACCGTATACTTTTAGAAACTTTTCTACACATTTGTGATTGATAATTTGAATAACATAAGTGATTGTGCCCGGTGTGACATTGGATTATTTAAGTTCTGTGACATTTAAAAGCTTTTCATGTCGCGGAATCTTGAACTTTTGATTGGGTAAGTTATTAATGTATATATTGTATTTAATTCATTTATATTTGCATTATTAGCAATATTATTAAAAAAACAAGTAACTCTTGAAAGTTGTAACTTTTATGATTAGTACGTCACTCATTTTGATTGAAAATAACTTGGGATTTATAAAACGTTGAACATAATATTGGATTATAGTTTATACCTAAAAAGTATGCGCGTGGATAGAATGCCGGATCCCAAGAGTTTATATGTAGGTATTATTTATCCACCTGTTTTTTAGAAGCATTTCAAATTCTAATTATCCGTGTTTTTAAAGTTTTTATACTGAAGCATATTCAAAGCTTACATTATATGGAATAAACCACCTGGTATATAAACACTTTTTAAATAATAATCCATTCCAGATCAATATCCATAAAGTTTTTATATCGTAACTTATATGGAATTAACCACCATTTTTTAAACGCATGTTAAATAATTATCCGTGTTTAAATTAAAAAAAAAAAATATTTCTTTTGCACTGTAGCTTATTAATCATACTCGTAATTTAAAGTACCAACTTAGGTAAGTTAAACATAGATTGCGGATGCGTATTTAAAAGCCAACAAAGGGATCTTTTCCCTTAGTTTCTTCATCTGTGTATTATTTTAACATAGTTTCTGCGTTCACCAATCCACCTGCCTTGATAATTAGTTTTCATTAAGTGTCTGTCAGTGATTTGTATTGTGATTACTATAAAAATAAAGGCAGAAACATAAAAAGGCTC
This sequence comes from Venusia cambrica, assembly GCA_951394065.1. Taxonomy (NCBI): domain Eukaryota; kingdom Metazoa; phylum Arthropoda; class Insecta; order Lepidoptera; family Geometridae; genus Venusia; species Venusia cambrica. The sequence continues at coordinate 3,416,047 of OX596056.1, forward strand.
AATTATAAAATAATATCGCTACCTAGATATATATTTAGATACACCTATGCGATTTTGATATAATTATGGAACCATTATAAAATCGTTCAGTATGATATAAATTGAATGTCCATTTCAATTACTCAACTGTGATTTATGATGCTTTGGCGTACAATTACATGTTGAATCGGAGTTTTGTCTATTATCTAGGCTCGAAGTTTTATTGTAAGTGATTTATTATTTTTTATTGCATACCGGAAGCAATTTTTGAAAGTTCGTTAATAAAGTCACGTTTTATATACGTTTCAAACGTTTTTACAATAGACATAATAACAAAAGCCCAACAAACCTAGTTAATTAATTTAAATTAATATACATTTCTGTTGATTAATGTATTTGAATTTAATTATATATTCATACATAAACAATTACATATGTATAATATGTACAATTTAACTAAATATGTAATAAACAGTCGGACTACCTAAGGACCGTTACAAATTGTCTATAGGTAACTCAACTGTTCCAGACGGAAGCGTGGCCAAGACACTTGCTGCATTAAATTAAATTAAAGTCACTAGATGATTTTATTTTATCAAGTAGATATTATCAATATTATCAATAAATATTGCACGCCGTATTACGGTCCTATGATACATTTATACATTGATACCTGACATTGTTAACATCTTACCATATACATTTCAAGTAATAAATGTCTACTTTACATTATGTCTAAAAACGTAATATATAGCTTTTCTCAGAATGATGTGCAGATTTGAACGACTTCAAACCAGTTTTTAGATTATCTTGCACAAGGCTTTTTGGCTTTTTGGTCCGTATTCCAAAACTATACTGTTTTTTTCTGGTGTAATTTTCTATGTTTTTAAGCACAGACATGCAACGGAAAAAAACCTAATGGAATGTCTGCTTTTCAGATTATTTTCAAATATAATTGTAAATATAATATGTCAATTGACAAAATAAAATATTACGATTACGATTACTGTCACGCTATTTTCATAAAATAAGTTCTAACTACGGGTAAGAACTGCTTGAGAACGGCCTAGATCCACAACTGGGATCAAAAAGCCTGATGCTACCTGGGTACATACCTTTGATATTTGTAATCGTCACGATACTAAACTTGAAAATGTCAAGTTCATCTCTTCATCTTTTTCGTGGTCATCTTGGCCCACCAACTGACAAAATATTACGTCACAATTATTCATAAAAATACATCACGTAAAAATAAAAAAATGCGGATTCCATTTACTAAGTTTAAACGTCATTAGTTTCAGAGCTAACACTTTGCGAACAGGTACGCTTTTCTGATTATTAGCCATATTCACCCAATCGCCTCAGAAGAATAATAATATTTTTCAAGAGCGAATATATACAATTATGTATATTTAATCATAACGCTCTGCATCCTAGATGGCTTGATGGATATTGTTAAGTATGTGAGGTATCGTTTGGTACCTATAAATCGTGGAAGTATCATAGGTTAAAAAAAATAATATGGTAGGTGCGAACAACAAACTAAAAGTTTCAATAAACATATTAAAAAAATGTCAATGATAACAATATTGGTAGCAAATTAAAGATAAATGAAATGAAATGAAAATCGTTTATCGCACACCTTATTAGAAAACTGGATAGCTTAAGAAAATATGCACAAACAATTGCATGGATGTGAATATTTCTTTGAGACAACCTTAAGATGGAAAGGATTTTATGGCTAAAACTGAATACATTCTGAATATAGTATAAATTGTAATACTTTTTAAGGTCGCATTCTCGTAACACCGTGAAGTTTTTGCAAATTTTGCAATGGGTTTTAACTTTCAACGTATTCGGTTTAAAGATATTTATTCCTCAAAAATACAAAGAATGTCACTTACATGAGAAAATTATTAACATTAGAGTAGGTATATAACATTTTGTAAGGTAAGTATGTCATAATTTAAAGATAACATAAGGGTAGTTGAAGCCCCACCAATGCATCTTGGTCATTATTAGAGCTTCATAGGATATTTAAAAGTGAATAAACACTTGTAAATAGTTAACCTATTTTAGCCAAGCCGTACACACGTAATCGCAAATAATAAACGATACAACATACGACATTATTATCCCGTCGGAGTCGCGGGCTATTTCGAAAGCGACTCGGGCCCTGCATTCTTGTGCTTGGAGCCTGTCCGACGGGGTGGGACGAGTGGTGTTTCCAACATTTTTGAACCGCGTTGTGTCTTTCCAAATGTTATCATTGATGCAATTATCGTCTTATTGTTTAGCCGACTGCTTTTTTGTAACATACGTGCCTTTCGACAATATGAATTATGGTTATTGGTAGAGATTAACGAATTAAAAAAAAAATTACAAAGAGTAAATACTAGAAGGCATCTTGAAATTTAAAGAAGTTTTTTTTCTAGGGATTATTTTTTAAATAATTGACTGTAACTCTAAAGTATTATTTTTCTGGATATTAATTTTACAATAAAAATGAGATACAGATTATAAAGATACAATATTTGGGCACCAAAAATGTAATTTTGTTACGTAATTCTTGATAATATTTTGTGAATTGAACAACTTTTTATTTTTGACATGGTTGTACACATCAACTAATATTGCATATAATACATATTAATAACTGTTACGAAGTAAATGTCTACTTATGTAGATATACTACATATTATGCTTTTGTAATGTAAAATTTTTGCGGTCACAAATTGTAATGAAAATGAAACAACACAATTTTTTTTTTGTTTGACCTTTTTGTGACTCATATTTTGACCTATCAGGACAAATAATTACTGATAATGTCGGAATGACTTGACATTTGGGATATACCTTCCGTGAGCACGAAGACTTATGCAACAAAGAGTAATCCGTCTTACTAATGTCTAGTGTGATCATACAGATTTTGTTTTCGCTAAAATGTTGGATGTCTCTATACACAGCTTTCTGTTTTATGTATCAACTGTGAAAATACAACAAGACGCTAACGTGAAATACGGTGAACATGTTGAATGAAATGTCTAAATTACCTTAACATTTATGACAGAGAAACTCGACGCTTGGTGTTGCAAAATATAATCGTATAGTATTTGCGAAATGTGTTTAGAAATTATCGTTTCAGTTCTCCCGTTGGTTAGTGCTAACAGTTTTATGTTTGCGGGGATACAATAACCAGAACCAACTGTTCGATGCAGGAAGTAGAGGCACTTGTTAGTAAAATTCTGAGTAGTTTGAGTGAGCCTTGTGGTAATGACCGTTTACCCGGCGTATCGTTACGTAATGTAGCAAAAACGGAAGAGGCTAATCGAGCAAATCAAAGCTCGACGTTGGTCATTGATCGGTAGAGAAAACAAAACAAAAAGTATTGAAGCGCAGGCAGAGATTCAGGCTAATAACCCTATATCTAGAAATATTGCACTAAATTAAAACTTTGGAAGGAAGCAGGTGATACTAATTTATGAATAATAGAGAAACGTCTATAAGTCTGTATACTGGGGTTACCTAAATAATTTTCTCATATTAAAGAAATTAGCCCATTTCACCTGTCCTATACTGAATAAGCGGCTAGCATTCGAATAGATAAACTGACGCAATGGAAAAATATGATAAGTCTACTTGCTTGACTTTGGCCCAAGATGATATTGACCGTTGATTTAGTGTGACGTTGCGTAACGTTGGGAGGTGAGCGTGCGTAAATTGATCGCACTTTTTATACGTTTATTGATCATTTGGTTTCGTAACAACACAACGTGATGTAAAAGAAATAAAATAGAAAGGCTAACGCGGAGACAGCTCAATTGCATTTGAGAGAAAGTCATTAAATATTTTGAGTAAGTGTCTATCTTGTAATTATCTACATTTAATTATTCACCTTCACATAATTTTGTGTAAATAATTATATAAAAACGGCGAACGAATAATTGTTTCAAACGAGTCTTAATCTACAGTTGCTTTTCATATACAAAAACCTGTCTTATTTCTAGAAACTACTATAGTAGTTATAGACTTGAGTTTATAAAGAACGAATAAACATTTAAACTTATATCGCGCCAGGAATAATAAAATCTAAAAGATAATAATCCTTTGACGAATAGAACTGGAAAGCGTGCTTTGAATGTTGACTTAATTCAACTTACACAAAAATCCCATTATGAGTTTCTTGACTTATATTTTGATTCCACAATATGATACAAAGTGTAATACAATCTCTGCTGGGTTTCCTATCTTTACAGTTGTAAGTAGGTGATCGTTTTTCTGTCTGAAGATTCGTCTAGGAACAGGAATATAAATTGAATAAATAAATAAATATTACAAGGACATTAATTTCACGTGCCATCTAGCCCCTTGTAATATGGTAACTAGATTACGGATAGAATACCTATTTCAACACTTTGCAAATACATAGGTACCTACGTACTATCTGATACAACACCCAAACGCAGAACAAACATCTATATTTATCACACAAATGTTTGTCCTCGGTGGGAATCGAACCCACAACCTACAGCGCAAAAGGCAGAGTTACTACTTATAGAAAATAGAAATAGGAACCTACGCATTAAGCATCTACAAGATTGGAAATGTGGAATGTAGTCCGCATTTCCAAACGACACCTTATAGATGTTTCATTCACCATTAGTATTAGTACTGTAAAGAACTGGTAAGGAATGGAACTCGTTGTCCTCGTCTGTTATTCCGATTCAGTAAAATTTGGTGAACAGGTTCTATTCAGCGTGCCAAATCTTTACTTGTTTTTTAAGTGAGCTGGTAAAACGCTTGACTATCACCAGTAAAAAATATCTGCATTTTTTCAATACTACTAGTAATAAGGTTTAAAATGTTTTCACGGTCCGTTATTTCAAATAGACACGGACCGAATCAGTGTGCAAGCACCTTCATACCTTGATATTTGAGTTGCAAAGGGCAGATAGCTGTTGAAAGGTTCTTGTTGCTCTAAAAAGCAATGACTAGTTTACCAACCATTGGTTACCATAATAGTCATAATCTAACGCAATCTGAAGTCAGGTGCCTTTCTCCGTTCGTTGACCTTCAAGGCCAGACGTAATTATCATTAATTGAAAACGTGGCTCGCTATTTCCAACTTATTATCGGCTGTTTAGAAGTAGGCAACTTTGTAACGGGGCTATAATTAAAAATCAAAACAAATCGAAGAGCTTCTTTTGAAAACTCAACTGTGGAATTAATCGGTACCCTCCAAGTGTGAACGGTTACTTCTGCCAGAACTGCGATTACCAATGCGCCTTCGACACTTAGTAATTATGGCAATACCCTCTAGTCAATATTCAAAATAGCAATACTCCTCCTTCTTACCTAATACTGTCGCCATAGAAACAATTAAAAAAAATGTTGTGCTCCGGCATTTTGAGGTTAGATAGCCCGTTCCTCAGTTAGTTGACGATTTCGGGTGAAGTGCGCCTCCTTCCACCTTCGGCCTAATCGCAACTTGTAACCACGTGAGATGAAGGCAAAGCGCTACCCCGTCTTACAATAAAGCAAAAATGGTTGATGATTCCAGGTGTGCCTCCACCTTCCATCAACCAATTAAAATCGTTGTTATGCCAGGTGGACTTAAACAAAGTTCTACCAAAAACCAAACCAAGCACAATATTGTACTCCCCTGGGAATCGAACCCGGGACCTCTGCATCTGAAATCGGTGGGTTGAACCACTCGACCACAGAGGCGGTTAAAGCGTATCTTTTTTTCATTTTTTTTTCACGAAATTCAAATATCTTTATTGCTCCAAACATGGTATACAAGTGGTAAATAATAATAATAAATAATGTTCTCATGTTTCACTTTAATCTAGCATGCAATACTTATTGGTAACATCATTATATTAAGATCTGCGATTAGTTAAATGAATTAAGTAAGTCATTAATGTCATAAAAGTTATTTTCATTAAGACATTCTGTGAATACAGACATATATACGTGATACTATCACCATACCAATCAATAACACACAAACACAGAACAAACATCTATTTTTCACAAAGAGTCCTGAGACCTGTCATGAATGACACAGATGGTTGGATTCGCAATCAATGAGCTACACAAGAAAATAAACCAGCTCATTCTGTATCCATTAAAGTAAGTAGAATAATGATAAAAATACCTCTCTCGAGTCCAGCTCAAATCGTATTACAACGTTTATTATATTCCTACGTGTCTAATAATAAAACACAATTTGCGTCGTGACAAAAAAACAGAGCTAAGAATGATTGTGCAGTTTTCGCTGAAAAGGAAACCTAACAATTTACTTGCAAAGGTTAGTTTCTATGAAGCGGCACCAAACGGTATCTGTCAAATATGCGGGTTCTGTATGTATAATAGAATCATTTTATAAATAAATAAATCGATATTACTAGATATTTTACACAGCGCTATCTGGCCTACTTATATACCTTATTATGTAAGTACATACGTATGATACAATGTAACACCCAAACACAGAACTGACCTATATTACCTACATTTCGTTACATATTAGTCACTGGTACAACAAGCCTCATAGCTCAGTTGGTAGTAACTCTGTCTTCTGCGCTGTAGGTTGTGGGTTCGATTCCCACCCAGGACAAACATTTGTGTGACGAATAAAGATGTTTGTTCTGTGTTTGGGTGTTGTATCATATAGTACGTATGTATTTACAAAAAGTATTTAAGTATTCTATCCGTAATCTAGTTCCCATATTACAAACTATGCTTAGTTCGGGGCTAGATGGCGCTGTGTAAAATTAATGTCCTGTAATTTTTTTTTTTTTACTGGTAATTTGGTCCAGCCTGTCTCCTAAGCGCAATCCAAAAAGGTCCAACGTATATTTCCCTACCACCCTCGCAGATAGGCTTAAAGAATATTTAGCCGGCGATGGTATCTACCTGATGCATCGGCAGATATCGCTCGCGGCTGCGTTATTGATGGCGCTGCCTCCGAGTTAGCCGCTAACAATGTATGGGATAACGCATTATCTATATTCATAACGTTGTCGCTTGTTAGCTAGATTGGCAAAATAGAAGTCCATAAAACGCTGTCCGAGATCGGATGCAATTTATGAAAGTTTTGCCTAGTAATATATGCCAATATTAAATTATTCTTATAGATATAATAGGCCTGGAGTGTTACCGAGGTAAAATAGAAGAAGAATGTTTGCCGAGTCATCTCAATAGGTAAAGTATCCAAATTCTCGATCGGTTGATGCTAAAATTAGTGATATGAAGTGGAATACCTCCATGCATTTCTATCGCTAACTATTTGGAACTTTCCATTTTCCTTCTAAATATTCGCTTGTAAATAATGGTATATTAGGAAACATTTTTAGAACATGTGAAACGTTATTGACATCAGCCACCCCATGTGAATTTCCTAAAATCCTTTCTTAGTGAACCTCTGTATTACAAAACGTATTTATCAGTCAGTCAGCGACACGGCGGTTTTATTCATTTAGATGTATAATTTATCAAGCTAGACAGCTTGAACCGCTAGCAATTTATGCCCAAGCTTCATCTATGAATGGTTTTACAAGAGAATTCGTGGAAGCACTTGTGTCTAATTTCAATTTCGTTCTGGAATACAAGCCTAATCTTGTAAAAAGCATAAGAGTCACGAATTTTAATTCATACAACGATTGTCATTTAAAGCAAGTAGATTTTTCATAAGACCGTCGTTACATTACTGACATGACTATACATTTAAATTATATAATGGCTTGTTAATTTATCAAAGCATAGATGTAAGTAGAGCTTAATATAAAAAGGAGCCAAGATCATAGAAGATCAAGATAATACAGTGAGTATGAGCAATTTTCAATTTAATGTGTATTTTTATCAAATTCTAGAAACACCACGACTTTTGTAACCCGGTATTATATTTCGGTTATATTAATTATGTGTAGGTAATAGTCGTGATAATTTAAAAAATAAAAACAAAATACAAATAAAATAAATACTATTCATCAAACATCTTCCTGGGTAAAATAATCCTAAAAATAGAATGAATGGATATTCTTAGAAAGTAGCGGTGGGAGAACTCTCCAGATAATGTAGAGGATTCTCAGTCTCAGAGTATTCTAGTTTCAGTTCATAAAAAAATAAATCTTGAAGAGATCTTAATTACCTTGTCCTATGGAACAATTTGAGTAATACAAGTAGGTATTACATATTCCATAGTACAAAATTATAATAAAAAATATTTTTTTTTCCTCTGACGTCATGTTCCATGGAACAAATGGGACCCAGCCATCCATTTGTTAATATTTGCTCCATACCTGTCTACACAATAACTATAATAGATGTATTTACAACCGTGTATGCATGTACTTTAGCCATGGCGGTCGCAAATACAAAATCAACCCCTCAGAACGCGGGTGACGTAAAAGACGTCATAGCACGTCGCATAAGAGAGGCGTTTAACTTACCATTAGGGCAACAGTTTATTTCTGAGTATCATCTTATACCTTTACTGTCCGTCTGCCAAACGTAGTGAAGTGAGATAGTGAAAATCCTTCTGTTTTTGGAGATGGTCCCATCTAACAGTGATTTTGTCAATATTGTTTTAACCAATTTCCGACTTTATCGGGTCGATGACTCCGTTAACTTACGGGGGTTTTGTGAATCCTAATAATCAAACACGCAACACGCAAAGATAAATATTTTTGTTGAGGTAACCATGAAATCATATTTTTTATTGAGAGTTCAAGTTTCGCTTAAGCTTGGGAAGCGTTTGGCATAAATTTCACCTGCACCTTTATTCTATATGATCAATAGTGCCTTGACGCGCCCGCGTTACGATATGTTAATACGATGATTCCATGTAGACATCGTAACGCGGGCGCGTTAAGACACGATTGGTCATACAGAACAAGGGTGCTGGTGGAAAACTATAATAAAGCCGTAGATGGAAGCGCACTTTACCCGGAAGACTAAGGAACTGGCTATTTTACCTCTAAATGCCGGAATATAAAATTTAGAATTGTTGTAATGGCGAAAGACTTAGGAAAATTCTTTATTGTACTCCAAAATCATATTAGACAATTTATGAACAAAAGTTTAAAGTACAATAATTGGCAGTCTTATCGCTTAAAAATATTTCCCAGTAAAACGGTGGTAGCGATTGGATCACCAGCCACCAGGCGGACATAAACAAATTTCTACAACCAACGAAGCCAAGCACAAATGTGGAGTTTCGAACCCGGGACCTTTGAGTCTATAGTCCACAGAGGTAGCTAACATAACATAACTACAATTGGCCATCTAAGTGCTTATGTGATCTCTAACAATAGCTTGAAAATAAAGTATAAATCGACCAATAGAATACAATGACTAGATGTTGGGCAGGTAATAACTTACAGAAATTTATTTTCACCATTACGTTTGTTGCCAACACAATAAGCTACGTTTGTTTCGTTTTTGATTTCGCAATAGAAAATAGCGATGTTATCAAGCAGAGATGTCGGCGATCTGAAACAAAAGGTAGCACCATGAAGCGTTCAACGGTTGATTACCCCCTAGAGCACTGCATAGGGTATACTTCCTCTTGACCAACTATTTATTACTTTAGATATTGTAAGTCGAGAACCATTGACTTTGTACAATGCGTTTACTGTAACTGTTATGCATTTTCATCATGTATTAGGAATATTTGTGGAGTCACGTATCTTCATCGTTTCTGCTATCCTGGTACCTGATACCTGGTATAGACTTTATGGCTGTTTTAAAATTTAACCCTGTTTTATTAAAAAAATATTGTGACTGAACTAAGTAGTTCAACAATATTTATTTGAGTTGATCAATTGGAATGAAGATATTCAATATGTTCAACTGGTTGTTCAGATATTTGAACATATTGGAGTAGACGCTTTAGAAACAACCAAACGGTTGATTGACTATAATGATTTTTGGCTTCGTAAGTACTTCGATGCAAGTAATCGAAAGTAAGCTTTAATATCAATTATCTATGTTTTGAAAAGATAATATCTGCTTTCGTCTGTTCTTTCTGTCTGTCTAGACAGAATGGCGTGTCCAGCTCTTCTTCTAACTTGCTATTTTCACGTAGCGGCCCCTCCACCGCCAGCGACATCTAAGTAGATATTATGAAGTGAAAACACTTGTGTATTAGTAGAAATCCATCACATGCATGTGAATGTTAACCAATAAATAAATATGTTTAACATGCAAATTTTCATATTAATAAACTTGAGGAGGGATTTGTTTAATTATAAGTGCACCCCTGGACTACGAACATAGGTCTCCTGAAAATGTCAAGCCAGTTTCACGAAGATCTCATACATTTCGATTAATAACCCAAACATTGTCTAGACAGTAGACATGTTGATCTAAATTCCGATACAACATGTAAAAATTGGCCTGAATTCCACCCCTTATACACATTACATAACGAACATACTTGTGTTACTTGCAATAGGAAAGAACACACGGCAACTTAGCAACGATACTTAACCGATGCTAATTGTAATGTGCAAACAACGGGGCCGGCTCCAGTGGTGAAAGTGATTGCACAACAACAATTTAAGAACACCTACAGCTAATCATATTATTATATAAAGTAAAACGGGGAATATCAATGTTGAACGAAATCTATCACTCAAAAAGTTTACTTATTTAGTTTCCAACCACATAAAATAACAATAAATATTACAGGACATTAATTTCACACAGCGCCATCTAGCCCAAAACTAAGCATAGCTTGTAATATGGGAACTAGATTACGGATAGAATACTTAAATACTTTTTTTTTGTAAATACATACTTATCATACAATACACACCCAAACACAGAACAAACATCTATATTCATCACACAAATGTTTGGCATTGGTGGGAATCGAACCCACTATCTACAGCGCAGAAGGCAGAGTTACTACCAACTGAGCTATGAGGCTTGTTAGTATTACTGTTAGGCTTGTTAATATGGATGGAGCCTGTATAATATGGACCTCTGATCTCTGAATAAAGTCAATAGGCACGTCTGGGTAGACTCGGTAGATCTCATTCTTGCATGTGCAAGTTTTTTTTATACAACTAGGAGACGGAACAAGCAAGTAGATCACCTGATGTTAAGTGCATCTCTTGCTTATAATAATGCCTTACTGCGTAGATCACATCCACAAAGAACAGTCGACACAGCACTACATTGCGGCCGTCAACTTGAGGCATAAACGGTGTGCCCGTAATTTCACCGGCAACCATACCCTTCGAACCGTAATACAGCATTACTGCTTGGCGACTGAAATAGGTATAGTGATAGTACTTCCCCGAAAGAGCCCTTTCACAATGGGCTCTACAACTTTGACACGTTTTGAGGTCAAAAGCCGACCCATACTAAATAAAAAAAACTATTCGATTGGACTTCGGCACATACATTACGTTACTGAACGATAGCTCATAAACTGCAACATTTAACTAAAACCGTTATCGCAAGCTATTGACCTCCAATCGGCTGTAAAGTAACTGTAATCAAATATTTAATTTGTACAATCTTCGCGTTCAGTTAACACGTACCACATTGCACATCAAGTAACGGCTCCTATCACCTACAATTTGAGGAAATTCCTCCGCTTTAGGTACGCGTCATCACCGCCCATAAGTTTCCACTGCTGGACAGAGCTTCCTCCGAAGCTGGAAACTTTTGCCATAATCACCATGCTTGGCAGGCGGATTGGTAAAAGAGAAGGAAGCTTTTGCCCTTCTTCTGGTGAGATCCTTAAGTCGGCTTTCACGACATCCATGTACTGAGATGGAGGGATCAATTTAAACCGTGACCGCCACTGCAAACGTTTATGTATTTAGGTAATAATTTACTTATAAATGTTATTTAAGTTATTAATTTGATGGATTATCAAGAAACTAACTAGCCTGAGTATTTTGCCATTCTCCTTGTGTTTGTCGCGATTACAAACAGGCAGTAGATTTGGCGTTTCCAAATGATCTTAAAAAGTCGTACCGAGTAAACGATTGTTGATTTAGATTTAGTTTTTTTCTGGTCATGCATTCGCCTGCGTAGTATTCCAGATAAAGTAGCCTATGATAATTATGCTTTTACTAGATAAGGACCTCATATTTTAAATTTAAACAAAGTTTCGGTTCAGCAGTTTTTGTGTGATCGAGCAAAATAGAACGAATCAGTTTTGTATAGCGATGTTTATCATCCCATTCCCATCCCCACCCATGTTCCCATGGAATGAATAAATGAAAATAATTTATTGCACACCTTAACAGTAAAACTGGATATCTAAAAAAAAAAGAAGCATATACAATGGGCGGTCTTATCTTCTTCCAGACAACCTTTGGGTGCAGAGGATTTTATAGCTAAACAGGTGATTGGTGGTGAAAAGTAGTCTGTCCACTGTCATTTCCGGCTTAAAGCAACATAATGTGGGAAGTTTCAACTCGGGTAGAGTTTTCTGGAGTTTGGCGTGAAAAAGGAACAAACATCAATCCAAACATCAAAAAAAAACTTTTGTTCTTAAGATATTTGTGTGATCAAAACATCTAATTCCATTTTTTTTTTGTTTTTCATGTAGCATTCCTCAGTTTCTTGAGGATTCTGGGTGAAGTGCGCCTCCACTTTCGGCCTTATCTTAACTATTTGGGAGATGAAGGCTAAGCGCTTCCCCGCCATACAATAAAAAAAAGTGGCGAATTTTAAGTTATATAATCCACAATATGTTTTTATGAAAACTATCTCATGCGTACCCCTGAGGTAGCACCGAGGCGAGAAGGTGGCATCAAATATTTAATATTGCTTCGATACCTTCGACTAATAGGAAGGTCAAATATGCGAGACTTTTGAGAAATAGGAAACCCAAAGTCAAGAAAAAAGTCCACGCTTCGTATGACTATCTATTTGTACAAGCTTATCTCGGCCACCCAAAGGCGTTTTCAGAGCCAGTTTATGTGTATAATTTGTCTATGAGGAGTACGGCAGGGTCGGCTTGATTTTTATTGGTGGGCGTTAATTTTTTAATTCATAGGTATTTTGTACAAGTATATCTTACACAAATAGCGCCAGTTTTAAGCCAAACTGAGCAAACATTACGGCAGTTGCTCTCACCGAGATAGGGCAAGAGCTAGAAAGGTTCTTCGCTCTTCTTCGATTGTTTCTCAATTTCTCACTCTTAGTATATGGACCGTTACCAAAAACTGCAACAGATGATTAACCACAATCTCCTTGCTTGGCATTTGGGTTGGTTTTATACCGTAACATTTGTAGGTAGTATTTAGAAAACCAGCGTATCGAAAATGTTTGATACCACGTTCTTTATACCTGTCCCATCTCGAGAACATTTCCGACTTGATCATGAATGATGAGTGAATGAGATGAATGAGAAGGGAAGACCTCGGCCTTTTCTTCTCATTCAAACTCGACATACATATACTTAGATAGAACATCGTACAAATAAAAAGATCTAATAATTTATTACCAATACTTAATATATACTTACTAAAAGCTACAATAAAATAATTAACTAAATAAAAATGATAATAATAAATAAAATGAAATAATTAAGTACCTACTTATAATACTTAGACATACATTATACATAATATATTACATAAATGATTGTAGCATGAGCCATGAGCCACAGTTAGTTCTCGTTTAAATGTAACGTCGTGATCTGAAACTTTCTCGCAACAATATTTAATTATTAAGTGATTAGGGTACTGTTAGCAATATTGAAATGCTACGAACTTTTTAAATGATTCCGTTCCTGTATGGTACCGAGGTCGCACTACTCCTCGGACCTCTTTGTCCGGAAGTCCGATCTTTTTCTGGGGCTTATCTTTTGACCGGTTACAGTAAAGATATAACATTTTTCAGAGAAAATGTCGGTGAAATTATCTATCAACTAATGAACTTTAAAGGAGTGGTGGCCCGGAGGCGCAGTCATTACGGACCGTGGTCTGCCATGGACGACATAGCTGCTGTTCAGGTTAAAACCGGAATGCAAAGGGCCCATAACCGGTTATATAGAGTGGCGTTTAGAGGAGGAGCCTTATTCCTAGCTGTGGGTTAACTAGCTATTGTCGATGATGATGCATAAACTGAAAAAAATGCGAAAACGAAACTTGTTTATTTTAACTTTGATTTAAGTCGCTCTGTCAAATGTTACTCAAACCGCCCAAGAGTGTTGGACTTGCGCTACAGCACGAACCAAAAAATAACGTTATTTTTACCTTGACCATGAGCGCATGTCCGATTCGTACTTGGCGGGTTTAATTTAAGCCTCACAGAGATCTTTATTGTACCAGGAATCGGATCGTTCATCATACAGTTATGTTGGGGTTACCTCGAATCATTATTTAGTAGTAGCGATTACAGTGAATCAACGTGGGCTTGTGATTAACTGAGAAGCCCCCAAGCCTCTCAGTTAAGGTACCTTAGGCATAAGTACGCGAGGTTTTTGGTAAATTGTAGCTTTAAAAACTTGGTCAACGTTTCATTAATTTTACACATACACATACGTTTTGCTTTACACATATCTATGTTTCACACATTCATAAACATGATTTAGTAAATTTTGGTTTTGAATGTCCCTTTAGAATAAACGTTTAGTGACCTTTTAGTGTGGGCACTGTTGCCTGTTATACAGGGTAATAAATATGCTAGTTTAGGTCACATTGTGGATCCAATCCATGTCTTCGCCACTACGTAGAGGTTTCATGTAACTTATGATAACAATATATTTGAAATACAATGTTTATATTTTCTGCATCGGCTCGCAAGCTGTCTTTTTTAGGAAATCAATATGGAAAACCCGAACATTGAAACTCAGCACATTGTTATTTTTAGTTATGTAGACAGAGGTAGCGGCAAGTTTACTTGTTTGAATCCAATATATATTTTGAAGCTACAATCCTACATAAACTATATTGCGCGTACATAACTCTGAGGAGCCTTAATCACAAACCTCTGTAGCCTTACTGCGGGCGCGACAACTCGGCGCTTCCTCATTGCAGCCAGGGCGGGTGCGGCGGTAATTGCGCCCTGGTACCTACTACTGACTATTATTCGCCGTGGCTGCTCCGGAAAAAACATCAGCCTCTTCCCACCCTCCCGAGGATATCGTAGAAGGCATGTGAGGGATTAAACCAGGAAATGGGCAGGAAGAAAATGATTCATAGCATTAAGTTCGCCCATGTACTTTTATTTATTAGTGCAATAAAGTATTTTCTACCTATCTATCATCTACCCTGATAAAAGGCGTGGTACACCGGGTACACGGATAAAAATTAGCCTATATCCAATTCCTGATCTACCTACGACGATATCTGTGCAAAATCTCTGCTCAGTCTGTAATTCATTTTAGTTGAAGGAGAAACAAATATCTATCCAAACATTTAATTGATTCAGTTAAAAAAAAACAAATTGACTAAATAGTCAATTTGTTTTTTTTAACTGAATGGAACTGTGGTTGTGTGTGAACCAACCATTTGGTTGGTGGTAAGACCAGGTAGGTTGGTTTAAGTCCACCTGGCTAGCTACCACCATCTCAACTTAGTCTGTCGCGAATTGCGAAAATAGTTTCAGTTAGCTGCCAGAAACTCATACTAAGGCCTCTGCGCTTCCGCGTTGTACAGTACAAAAAAACGTGTTTCGACTCTACACATGGCATCCTGAGGACGCAGGATGACCTAACTGATCAGTTGAGTAGAGCTTTAGAGCATAAAATGTTCGGTAATAAAAATTATGACCTACTGCTCAATTGCTCAACTAGTTGAGCGGTAGGGAAGAAGACATGTCAATTCGTTTTTTTTTAAGATTTATTTTTACTTAATATTTTACTGATTTCATAATGTATCCAACCAAACATTCAAACTTTCGCTTTTATAATATGAGTATGATTTGCAAATATTGCGTGAATTGATTATGGTTACTTTTGAACTTTGGCAATACTGGGTCAGTGTAATGACCATTACAAATAATTAGCGCAGATCTACTTACATAATGGCTTAAATGTTCTTGTAACAACTATTTCGTTATCAATTTCATTTTGTATATAATGTGCGAGTATATTGCTTCTTTTTATGACTAAGTAATAGCTAAATTCGGAATATGGGGTCTAGTCTCAGTAGGTCGGTTATTAGTCCGGTTCACGGAATACATTTTTATACCTATCAGTAGTCCGGTTGATATAAAAGAACCAAAATTGCTGACATAGCTCTCAGAGTTAGCAAGCAGTGGCAGTGGGCAGGCCACATAGCTCGCAGAACCGATAACTGCTGGGGAGCAAAGGTTCTCGCATGGCGACTACGATTAAACGCGAAACGGTGTGTGGTAAGACCCCCCACTCGATGGACCGACGACATTGAGGCGGTTGCGGGGAGTCAAAGGATGATGGATGTGGGCTAAAATTATGATGATGATGAAGAACTAAGTGATCTTAAGTTTTGGGGTGGGAGGGTTCTATTCCATAGTTGTCTATCCCGGGCAACGTCATTGCTGGCTTTTGCAAGCAGTTACGGCTGAATAAATAAATATAAATATTACAGGACATTCATTTTACACAGCGCCATCTAGCCCCAAACTAAGCATAGCTTGTAATATGGGAACTAGATTACGGATAAAATACTTAATTACTTTTAGTAAATACATACGTACTACATGATATAACACCCAAACACAGAACAAACATCTATATTCATCACACAAATGTTTGCCCTGGGTGGGAATCGAACCCACAGCCTACAGCGCCGAAGGCAGAGTTACTACCAACTGAGCTATGAGGCTTGTCAAATGATTATAACTTTGGTAGTAGATAGGACCTGACCCGGGGGATTAGATGCTAAATAGCCAATACATAGAGATCTAACCTCTGTCTAGAGCTAGTTATTACCACTCGGCATAATATTACCTTTCTTTTCTCTCATACCTGAATTAATTTAATGTAGATATGTATACTAACAACTGGTTTATTAAGTTTACTCTTACTAACATTAATATGGATCTTTGTGTCTGAAATAAATGATTTTTATTTATTTATTTTATTTATAGCCAGTTTAATATTTAACAAATTTTATATTTAAATCTAAATGGTAGGTATTAGGTATTAGGTATCCTTGTATACTTGTACTACTGAAATACTATTCTGTTCACTTTCCTCGGGCTATTTTTTCTTATATAATGTAATTCGGTCTTTCCTTTTGTTAAATTAATTAGTGAATTATTCGAACATGTTAGCTCAACACTGCTAGTTATATTGTTTTGCTGTGCGCTCAAAGATTAATGTTTCAAACCAGTCAAAGTTCCTAATTCTAGATTATGTAAATTTTGGTTTTTGTTTGAAATGTGTATTGTGCGTTAAAAAAGGTCCACCTGCATCTTACCAAAGTTCGGCGCCACACGGTTTGCCGTGTCCCGTCTGTACGCGTAAGAACCAGTGCCTTCTGAGAAAGATCGCTCCATTGATCTTATCTATGTTCTGGCCAAGAATTAGACAATAAAAAAAACTTCTTCGCTCGTTAGTGACAGATAGTGATACCCAATATAAGTAAGTACATTTTATGAACAGTAAAATCTATTGATAGAATATACTTACTAACGCAGACGTCTTGAGAATGTAATACATTATTCCATTAGTAATGGAAACGAGTCTGGTAACCAATCCGAGTAAACAAAGTAACGCCAATAAAATTCCTAGCTTACGCTTACTGTGCTCTGAACAAGGCGCAATTTGCTGGAGAACCTTTAACTTAGGACTAGTAACAGGGATAGCGAATAATGTAAGAACCGTTTATTACAGCCGAAGTACAACAAAGCTCACTGACTGGTTGTGCTTCAAACTTAAGTTACATTTTACAAATTATTTTAAAAGGATAGCCGATTCCTTTGACATACTGTATGTATTCATCTTAATATGTATATGTATATTTATTATTATTCTATTTATTTACATGTGCATGTATAAAATATATTTTATAATTATATATGAATAAAACATTGTATTTATATGTAATAATTTTGCCTTTAATTTATATTCAGTAAGTACCTATTTAACATATATGTGTGGGTATATTTTTGATATGTGTATGTCTATTTCATTTGTCCAACAAAAATACTTTAATTCAAGAAGGTACACTTTCTACCTTGCCAGAGTATTACCTCTCTCTCTCTTAAATGTTTGCTGGTAGAAAACGCTTTAAGGGTCAAGCTCGCCTCTGTACATATGTTTTCCTATGACATGTTTAAATCATATTTATGTGTACAATAAAGAATTACTAGAATAACTTCTCAATATCCTATCCTTCAGTTACTTAACTACAATTTTGCCTAGTTCAGTGGTGGTTTAGGTGAGTTAGCCACCTAGACAATCACGCAAACACGTACAAACCGGACACTAACTTTTATCCAATTCGTCAATAATGGAGTGGTTTTTAAACTCTATGCTCATCTACCTCCAGGCCAGAGTAAGGATAAAATCTACGATGGAGCAAGCTTTCCTAGTAGGCAGTGGCTCTTTCTCGCAGAACATTTACAAGCACAAACGCACAAACACACACACACACACACAATCCCACGTTGACCAGATTCTTACGAAACTGTTAGGAGTTCCACTCACCACCATAGTCACACACAAACATACATACCTACTGTGCCGGACTTCCCAACGTAATTCGGGAATAATAACATTAAAGCAGGTATTTTAGTAGATATGTAGTTGACAGATTTCAATATTTCAACTAGTTCTAAGCGTTTATAAGTTAGACACGATTTGCAATAAATAATAGTAACTTTAATAGGTTTTGATAGCATTCCCTTCTAAATATTTAATACGATGTCTGAAGTATACAAAGCACTACTAAGTATTGGCACACCTTAAAACAAATCGCATTTTAGGCTTCAGTTGGCTAGACCTTTTGGCTTAAAGGTCTAGTCGGTTGAACTAAGCTACATAGGTGATTTACTTTTTGTAGATGTGCTTATTGCTTGTGTGACATTAAGTCTACATCATCATCAATGCAATACTGACCAGCGTGTGAATTGGCTAAATCAATAAGTAAAGGTAATTGCAATAGTATTTTCTTTGGATACCAAAAAGGTTTAGTTGAACTAAACTACATAAATAATATTTTTGGTCGTAGGCGTACTTGTTATCTACAACATCATCAATGCGATACAATCAATAGATGAATATTATTAGCTTAAAATGTGCGATTGACAGAAGTAACTTTAACCGCCTCTGTGGATTAGTGGTTCAACCCACCAATTTCAGATTCAGAGGTCCCGGGTTCGATCCCCATGGGGAGTACTATATATTGTGCTTGGTTTGGTTGGTGGTAGGATTTTGTTTAAGTCCACCTGGATAGCTACCACCATCTTACCTAATTCTGTCGCCATAATAACAATTCTTAAAAAAAAAAGTTGTGTTCCGGCATTCAAAGGTAAGATAGCCAGTTTCTCAGTTTATTGCGGATTCCGGGTGAAGTGCGCCTCCATCTTCGGCCTTATCTCAACTTGTGTAACCAGGTGAGATGAAGGCCAAGCGCTTCCTCGTCGTACAATAAAAAAAAAAAATAGTAGATATATTTTAAGTAAGCAACCCACTACTCTTATTTTTATTTATTAATGACTGGGAAGCGCTTGGTCTTCATTGCTGGTTCAAGTTATGATATAAGACGGAAGGTGGAAGTTCATTTCACCCAGAATCCTCAAAAGTCTGAGGAACTGGCCATGTAACCTCTTAAATACCGGAGTACAACAAGTTAGAATTGTTTATAATTGGCGACATACTTAGGTAAGATGATGGTTGCAAGCCAAGCAGATTTAAACATAGTTCTACCACCAACCAAATCAAGAACCCGTGATCTCTGGATCTGATACCTGTGGGTGCACCACTAGACCACAGAGGCGGTTGAAAACTCACGTGTTGCTGTGCTGGGGACAAACTATTCGAGTTGTAGCGGAACTTTATTGAGTTTATGTGTGACCGAAATGCCACGTTTATTCAGGGCAACGAATTAACATTACTATTCGACACAGCCTGCAGCTACCATTATAGGCTCGATATTTACTGATAACGGCTAACTTTTGTAGTCATTGTCGATTATTGGACTGAATAATCGTCCATTATTGACTACATTCTTACACGACATTCAAATAACAATACAATACAAACTTTATTTCGTAATAGATCCATATATCAAAACCGCAACAACAGAATTACACACATTTCAGAGATCAACAAAGACTTTGTTTTTCAACAAGTTTACAATACAGATCATCCATGCGTTTGTGTCTCTGTAGGCTTGTTTATGCTTTTTAAATATGTGGTGCGGTAGGTATGAAGATTTTTTTATAAATTGGGGTTTTGCATATCAGAGGGACGAGATAGAAAAAAAAACAATTTCATCAGAAAAATGGTTGAATGAGTTAGTTTAAGTCAACAACAAACTCATTGATAACATTAACTTGTATAAAAAAATAAATTTTATCAGAAAAATGGTTCAATAAGTTACTTTAAGTCAACAACAAACTCATTGATAACAATAACTTGTAAAAAAAAAATCTATTTTATCAGAAAAATGGTTCAATAAGTTAGTTTAATACAACAACAAACTCATTGATAACATTAACATGTGTAATTATGATAGGTATCTTCGACATTTAAGTAGCTAAACAAACGTTATGTGATACGTTTTTATAAGCCATAATACCAATTCTTGTGAATAAATAATAAACACTACAAGTACAACAAATTTATTAGTAAAAGGTTGGTTAAGTAAGTTTAAGTCAACAAAAAACTCATTGATAACTTGAACCTGTATAATTGTGTGAAATAAATGTCCTATTATAATACATTATTGTGTAATATTTTTAAATGATAATGGGTATATTTAAAATTTAAGTAGCTAAGCATACGTTATGTGATTCGTTTTTAAAAGCCATAACACCAATTCCTGTGCAACAATCCGAATAAACACTACCACGAAAAAAAAATATAATGGCTGCCAAAGCACCACGCATGGTGCAACCACGTGTAGCGAGCCACGTGATCACGTGACCACTCATTGGAAAATCACTTGCGTTTAGTTCAGCTTGTTGCACAGATTATACATCATTTTGTAGGCATTAGAAGCGCAGCTTCCACAATTTATTACGATTTATTGCATTGTGTAACAAGCACATTCGAATAGTGAAATTGTGACGAGAAATACGATAAGTACCTATTCATCATCATCATTATCAACAGCTTTTCTGTAACCCACTGCTGGGCATAAGCCTCCTCCGCCAAACTCCACTTTAACCTGTTATGAGCCTTTTGCATCCAGGTTTTACCCTGTAGTAGCCATGTCCAATGTAAGTAACTATTACCGAGATTCATTTGTTTATACAACTAGTAGACGGAACGAGCAAACCCACCTGATGTTAAGTACATCTCTTGGCTATAACAATGCCTTACTGCGTAGGTCACATCCACAAAGAACATATCCTACACGGCATTGCATTGCGCCCGTCGACTTGAGGCATATCGTTGTTAAGCCTCGCGTGGCCGTATTTTCACCTTTAACCATACCCTTCAAACCGGCACACAGCGATACTGCTAGGCGGCTGAAATAGGTATGGTGGTAGCACTTCCCCGGACGAGCCCTTTCACAAGGGGCTCTACTACTCCTCAGCCTTCATTACGCGACCACACACTAAGAAGTTATGAGAAATCCACAATTAGCAACAATATCGCTAACAAAAAGGCATGAACTTACCTATTGTAATGAAAAGCTTCAATAAAAAGTTGCAATGTATATCTGAGAAATGAACAATGACACTAAACTATGTATGGAGAACTCAATGAGCCAATTAATAAACGAAGGCTCCCAACCTGTCTGCCACTCCCACCCGTGTCAAACTGTTTTTATTTAGGCCAGCAAATTGGCATAACTATTCAGCGGAGCCAGTGTCTTGGGCACGCTTCCGTCTGGTCTGGAACAGTTGAGTTATCTGTAGACCATTTGTAACGGTCGTCAGGTAATCCAACTGCTTCCTATGTATCATATTCAGATCACATCAACAGCCGATTAGTGTCCAGTGTCCACTGCTGGACAGAGCCTCTTCCAAAGCTTGAGGGTTTGCTCGCAGTAAAGGTGTGTCACAGAAGGAGGCTGCTGCCCTTCTTCTGGTGAGATCCCTTAGTCGGCTTTTACGACATACATGAACCGAGTTGGAGGGATTGATTCTTAAACCGCGACCGCCACGGCAGTGTTTAAAGTTAATTTAATTGTACAAATTATTTTTCATTGTTTGTAAATAAAATTATTATTATTAAGTATTTTCAAAGTTGTTACATATTTTTATTAAGTATTAGCTATTTTAAAAGTTATTTAAAAAAATATATGAACATTTTATACACGCGTTGAACACGAGTTTTACTTACGTATGTACTTGTACGGTAGTTTAAAGCATAAAATGAACCATCATCAGGGTGAGTGTATCTCACCCGGGAATCATTCACTGATGATGTCTCCCTGGGAATAATAGCTGCGTTTAATAAAGAAAATTAGTTATAGGTAAATGAATATCATGAGAGTGCCTACCTATACTTTATTTTTAATTTTATTGTACGATGGCGAAGCTCTTGGCCTTCATCTCACCTGGTTTTCAAGTTACGATAAGTTCGAAGGTGGAAGCGCATTTCATCCAGAATCCTTAACAGTCTGAAAAACTAGGGTCCTACAGTTAAAATCGA
Organism: Venusia cambrica; assembly: GCA_951394065.1. Classification (NCBI taxonomy): domain Eukaryota; kingdom Metazoa; phylum Arthropoda; class Insecta; order Lepidoptera; family Geometridae; genus Venusia; species Venusia cambrica. The sequence continues at coordinate 3,438,764 of OX596056.1, forward strand.
ACATCGTCAGATCCGAAAAAACTTCTGTCATTTATGTATTGAAAAACGTGCAATCCGTCAATCGGATCCGTCATCTTTCGTTTTTCGTAGTAAGCCGTTGTATTGTATTTCGTAGTAATATTAATATACCTCTAGATGCCGGAACACAACAATTTTAGAATTGTTGCTATGGTAACAGAATTAGATAATATGGTGGTAGCTAGCAAGGCAGACTCAGCCAAAGTCCTACCACCAACCAAACCAAGCCCAAAATACAATATTTTACTCCCCCTGGGGATCGAACCCAGCCCTATGGATCTGACACTGGCTGGCGAACCACTAGTTACACATACCCAGTTACGTCGTAAATGTACGATGCTACAAGAACACAAAGAGATGGCATACCACATCGATTAGAATCTGTTTCTCCTATAATTATGCGTCGTCACAGTGTTGGATATTCTCGGAGGTGTAAGATCACAATGGGGGTAAGCAACCTCGCGAACATCTCATTGTCACGCTCGCATGTGGGAATGCTATACCCGTTTACTACATAAATAAAAAAGAAATTCAGCTTCATTTACCAACGTAATTAGCAAACAGGCTCTACGATACCCGAGCGGGACGTGCCGCTGCATATCTAGCCTGCATTAACTTCTTTCTGACACGAATCAAGTGATAATAAAAACAAACAACAAAAGTAACGGAGATTAAGTGCGTTTATTTGCAACGCATTCTTACACAGAGATATCACTTTGAACATTTACAACGTAAACATCTTCTAAGTACTTTTTTATGTAGATTTCTATATTTATATCTAACATTATACTTTATATCAGCTAAGTTAAAACTAAATATACGGTGACAGCGGTTTCGTAATATTAAGAAAGTCTGCATTATGAAAGTTTTTGTTTTATGCATTTTGTCGACGACAAATTCAAATGAATCTCTTATCCTTTAAATACAAGTATATTACATAAATGTTCAATGACGTGCAAGATAGCAACATTTTAAACACACTCAGACATGTCTGTTTGAAAAATTGTTCTAGAGAAATGCTTGGTTATGTATTTACAAGTAGTTCCTGTTGCAAAGCGATAAATCGGAAGTATGGGAAGCAAATTAGTTCTTATTCTCGTCACTTCCCTGTGAATGTTCTTTTCACAACTTAGTCGTTGATTTACATAAAACTTACAATATTGTATATTGTGCTTGGTTGATGTTCGGACTTTGTTGAAGTCCGCCTGGCTAGCTACCACCACCTTACCTAATTCTGTCGCCATAACAACAATTCTTAAATTGTTGTGTTCCGGCATTTAGCGGTAAGATATCCAATTCCTCAGTTTATTGAGGATTCCGGATGAAGTGCGCTCCTACCTTCGGCCTTACCATAACTTGAAAATCAGGTGAGATGAAGGCAAAGCACGTCCCCGTCATACAACAAAAAAAAAACACTTCGTCTGAATTCCTCCCGTCTTGCCATATAAGTTTCACAATCCGGTAGGCTATGTTCTGGACCTCAGTCCGTTTCCGAATCTCGGTGTAGCGAACCCGATTGTTAAGAGTCAGACCTAGTATTGCAAGCTCCATACAATGTTGCAAACAGACTGACAACTTCCAGTAGATAATTTTTATGTTTGGTAAGAATTTGGCACATCTTTTTAAGCTTAATATCCTAATACCTCATCATCGGTCCACCTCATACATTACCTACTTGTGACCGGTACAAAACTTGCTGCCGATTTCTTGTCAGATCTTTGTCATGTTCAACTTCCATTTTGGGTATTACAAGCTGGTCAAAGTAGCGGGGAGCAAATCGATGCAGAGGGCACAATGTCGAGAATGATGGTGTGCTTTTGTTGTTGTGCGCTAGAGGAAACCTTCACTTAGCAGCTATTTTTGTTTTTTAAATTCAAAATATACCGTCAAATATACCGCATGTTCGGAATCATAAGAAGTTAGATATGTTGAAGAATAGATTCTTATACTTACCTACAATTATACTATAATGACAATTTGTTAACTGTAAGAATTTGAAATGGTCTACGGTACCTAACCGAGCAATGTATGGTATGCGCAAATAGTCACATTCGGTAGAATTAGAATCATTTATACGACAATATCTCCATTGTATTGAACCGTTGGCAAAGTTATCACATACTATTGTGTTCGAAGACTGCGCAAGCGCACACGACTGAAATAACTAATATAACAGACGTAGCGAAGCTTACTCTGAATATAAATTCATGTTTAACCAAAGATCGTAAAACTATCAGCATATACGTATCTAAAACGTGTAATATTTATTATTGGTTCTTTTTAGGGCTTTGAGGGTCGTACCCAAAAGATGCCTCTGCTGTCCTTCCGTCCATTTGTCTGTCAGCGGGCTGTATCTCGTGAACCGTATTATGTAAAGGCAATTGAAATTTTCAGTGTGTATTTCTTTTGCCGCTAAATAAAAAAATAACAATAGTAAATATAAAAGATTTAGGAGATGTTTAAAAACTACTGAAAAATTTATCAAAGTTAGTGTCTCATTTATTATTTCACATAAATTTTATGTACAAACAGATTTTTTATTTTTACAAGAAACGTTTTTATGCCTTGGAATGTGGGGTGGAAACCTCTGTGTGCGTGGTTTATTTTTAATAATATGGAGGGGCATTTAAAAAAAAAAAATTAATCCCTGTCCTACGTTTTATAGAAAAATGCAATTAAAACAAACAGTTGTCTGCAGTGTTCAGAGTATAATTTGCTTAGCTTAACGGGAAAGCAAACATAATTGTACTTCCTTTGGGACAGTTACGCTGTGATGGTTGCACGTAGACAAAGAGAAGTTCTCACTTATTCATTGCTTATTAATGGTTGTGATACTCTGTGAATCCCTCCTAGCTACTTCAATGTAATGCAAAAAACGTACAAAAAATGGAGCATGAAATACCTACATCCTAGGTCATCAAATGAGTACCTTCTAGCGGTCTAATTCGGGGAAGGGATCGCTGGCTTTTCCATTTTTTATTGTACGACGAGGAAACGCTTGGCTTTTATCACACTTGGTTACAAGTTAAGATACGAAGGTGGAGGCGCACTTCACCCGGAATCCTGAGGAACTGGCTATCTTACCTCTAAATGCCGGAACACAAATTTTAGAATCGTTGTTATGGCGACAGAATTGGGTATGATGGTGGCAGCTAGCCAGGCGGACTTAACAAAGTCCTATCACCAACCAAACCAAGCACAATATTGTACTCCCTATGGGGATCGAACCCAGGACCTCTGGATCTGAAATCGGTGGGTTGAACCACTAGACCACATAGGCGGTTAATTATTGCTATATAATGATCACATCACTGGTGGTTGGACCTGTAAAGTCTATCTGGCTAGCAACCCTGCTGCTGAAGTCCGGCGCCAAACGGGTTGATGTGTTCCGTCGGTCCAGAGACCTGAGAGTACTCTCTGGGAAAGCTTTCTGGGAATGTTTGACATTCTATGGCGTAGAACTAGAAAAACTAAGATGAGAACTCAAGATCATTATAAAAAATAGCGTTACTATCATACGGTTAAAAAATCGTGCCACTGAAAATGAACGAATGAATTGATGAAAATTCTTTATTGTACACCAAAAACATATTGGACAATTGACAATTTTAAACAAAAAAAAAAACATAGGATGTCTAAGATATACAGACAGATCCTACAAGCTGGCTTAAGCATCCTGCCTACAATATTGTTACTAAAAATGTTAAACATAATCACAGCTATTCCTAGTAAGACTTTATATTGCTGTACTATCTAAGGCTGTAAAATATATAGGTATAGGTATTTAAAAAATAAAAACATGTATGTAGAAAGAACAGCCACCATCATTATAAATTAATTTATATGGTCAGAAAATTTAAGATTTCTTGGTAAGCTCCAAAATTTATTTGGTCAGCTGACAAAGTGAAAAAAAGACGAGGCGTTTCTGGGTGCAAACAAAAAAATTACTCCGCCATATTATTATGTTCGAATTGTATGCTGTCAAAATATATAAGCAGATTTTTCTTGATTTTCTAATTATAAATGTAAAGTTGGTAGTACCAGTAGTACTTAGTACAACTTAGGAAGCCAGTGGCATTTACTATAAATCCATAAACATCTATATAAATAAATCATCGTATAGCTGACTGTATGGCAATCGACTCGCACCCCAAACCACAGGTTAGAGAATTGAAATTTTATTTATTTTAGAATTTAAGGAAAACTAACCGCTAATAAAACTATAGAAATAAATACAAGTTAACTTAGGGCTGATAATAAGTTTCCATTATCAGGGTATCTCCCTTTTACAGTGCACTAAGAAAGTGTTTTGGAAAATTCTCACAGGATTATGGGAACGGACACCCAGCCACTTACACATACCAGCCGAAGAGTTAAGCGTAGTCCATACTGAATACAAAATGTCGTTTTATGGCCTCGATCCTGTATATAAATAAGTTGCATTTTGCAAGGTATTCGTGGAACCCAGTACGTGACCTCCCACGAATACTGGTAAGGGCCGGAGAGTGAATACCAAATATCTATTCGATTCACAGGAATTGTTTTTTTCTCTGCAATGGAGGACCGCTGTGCCTTCATCTCACCTGGGCCCGTATTCTAAATGACAAACCGTGACGCGCCCGCGTTACGATATCTGCTACGATGATTCCGAGCAGAAATCGTAACGCGGGCGCGTTACGATTTACGACCAATCATTGTGAATAAGGGCACTGGTGTCAAGCTATGATAATGCCGAAGGTGGAAGCGCACCTCACCCGGAATCCTCGCAAAATCCTCACCATACTGAGGAACTGGTTATCTTACCTTTATTATACAGTCATAATAATTATTTACGGCTCCTATTTAATTAAATTAGTTACTTTAGTTAAGTATAATAATTGAAATTTTATTTACTATTTGATCATAGTTTAATTGTTTGAAATGTTTTGCCTAATGCAATTAAAATAATGTTAAATTGTCTTTCAAAGTCAAAAGTCAAAGTCCTTTATTCGCCTTATTACATAGCATAACATAGGTAAGTCATAAAAATATATAAATAATAATAATTCTAGGAAATTAGTTGGAGTCAATTTGAATATAGTAGAATATAGTAGTCTTAACCTTTATTTCCCATAGCTATGCTTAGTTTGGGGCTTGATGGCGCTGTTTAAAATTAATGTCCTGTAATATTATTATTATTCAAAAATTAACCTATACTCGCTCAGTGTATCTTTCATACTATGCAGTCTGTGATCTGTAGTTATTGTGGCAATAACCTTGATTTTATGTAATACTTACTTTTAACTATTAATAATGTAACATTGTTCATGTTCATGACTTGTTTTGATAAACAAATAAATGCCGGAACGCAACAAGTAAAATTGTTGTTATGACGTCAAATTAAGGTGAGATAGTGAGTGGTTTTTCGAATCTTTCAAATAGAAAATTAGTTCTGATTCTGAGTACCATTTCGCTTGTCCAATGAATGGAAAAATAAAATAAATTGAATTCCATTCAAGTGTAGACAGCAATAGAGTTGAATAAAAAGTAAACTCGAAGATAACATCTCGACTGCCGTCAACTGTCGTAGACCCATGATTATGTCGCATCGCTGTTTTTGTTCCAAACTGCTGGCCGTGGGAAAGCTCTTAGCACAAAGGTGATCCTGATGATCACTACTCTAATCGAGGAAACCTTTCAAAACGTAACTCGCTTTTGACCGCCTCTGTGTAGTGTTTCACCCACCAGTGTCAAATCCAGAGGTCTCAGGCTCGATCCCAGGGGGAGTACAATATTTTGCGTGGTCTGGTTGTTTGTTTGGTTGGACTTTCTTTAAGTCCACCTGGCTAGCTACCACCATATTACCTAATTCTGTCGCCATAACATACCAACATGCATCTCACCTGAGTTTTCAAGTTGCGATAAGACTTAACGTGGAAGCGCACTTTACCCGGAATCCTCAACAAACTGACGAATTGGTTATTTTACCTAAAAGCAGGAACATAACAATTAGAAATTATTGTAGGTATAAGGTAGCTAGCTAGGCGGACTTCAACAAAGTCTTACCACTAACGAAACCAAGCACAAATTTATAAGACTTTTAAGCTTTCACAAATAAGAAATCAATTAAATGTTTAGTTAAGTTAGCGAAGCAAGCTATGCATCCGTCCATAGCTGGTACATAATAACTTTCTCAGTCCATAACAGAGACTGGTTTACCTTGTCTCCCCAGACTGGTAGTTTCTCCTCAAAGCTACTAACCGGCACGAAGTCCCTATGCATTTTCTTTTCGTCGCAATATAAGTAGGCTACCAGTAATGAGTGGTTTTACCCAATACAAGTTTGATAAAATTGCTCTGCCGAAGAGAGCAAGTGATATTGATATAGCTTGTCTATGGTCTACCTCGTGTCACTGAACCAGTTGAGTTAGTTTCAAGTTTCATAAATGCGAGGTTGCACACAGCAAGCGTATTTTATACTTTTGTTCAAGAACGGTACGTGTTCTACTCAATCCTTGCGTATTCTTTATAAATCATGACTCTGGCTTTACCGTTGCTTATACCTTCCGTTGTTGATGATAAAAGTACGTTCAACATTTCCCCAAGCGGTACAAAGTTGAACGTTGATAGGATCTTGAGAAGCCGGGACAAGACTATGGCGCAGCGGGAAAGGGCAATTCTGTTTCCTAGTTGATAAATTGCAATACATGCTTTGCAATAAAACTGATAGTCAATAAATAACTGTAGCTGCCAATTACGAGACCTAAATAAACATCGTTCAATTTGTTATTGGACTTTAATAATGTGCTCTGTACTAGTTGTGAGGGTAATGTTGCCATTAATCGGTTGGAGGCTTAAGTGAGATGAAGGTTAAGGCGCTTTCCCATTGAAAATGGAAACATAATATACCTAATTTTTGTATTTCAAGTGATTGCACTCGGTCACAACATTTACAAATGTTATATTACACAAAAATCGGAATCTGTTTCGGTACTCCCGAAGCTCAGTTGGTTAGAGCGTTTCCGACTTTAGGAAAAACGCGGGCTCGAGTCCCGTTGTGGTTAGTGAATTTTTGTGTCATAATAACATTTATAATATACCTATGTTCAAAAGTCCTATAGACATAAATTTGATAGATACTATAGATTCTAAACATAATAAGAATCAATTACTATTATTTATTTATATGCTAGGTGGTTGTATTATTGAATTGTGGTTTCAGGACGTTAATTTCACACAGCGCCATCTAGCCCCAAACTAAGCATAGCTTGTAATATGGGAACTAGATAACGGATAGAATTCTTTAATACTTTTGTAAATACATACGTACTATATGATACAACATCTACACGGTGTAACAGAATATGTGTACTAAGCAGTGGGGGGCTTTTCGGACCAGGAAAAGTATTTGTTGTGGTGGGGAGATAAACGTGAATTCCCATTTTCAGTTTCCCATACAAATCTTTTCATTTTCTCAATGACAATAAATAGTGACGACCCTATTCCTTTACCGCACTATGCATGTAGGTAGGTAGGTATCTAGGTATATATGAGCAATTGTCTGTGTCAAAGAATATTAAGTACAGATGAACCAATTTTTGTGAGAACTTGGAGTCATCTCGTGAAAGTAGGTTATTAGATAGAACATACACATTGATAAATTACATAGGCACCTACAGCTACAAAAAGACGATGAATGCGATATTGGACGGACGAGAGTACATTATAGTAACGATTATTTTGTATTTTAGCTGACAGATAGATAAAATTCTTATTGATTTGATAAATTAAACATTCTAGTAATGGATTGTCTCATTAGCAGCCCAGGCTTTTCGACGATTTTCCTCCGTTAGTGAAAGCGCTTTTCGTTCTTTGTGATTGTGACCTTCTGCTATGTTGCCTCATCTGTGTCTAGAGCTGAGGTCATTGTCGTGAGTTAAGAAACAGCTGATTTTAGGGTAGTCTCAACTCAAAAAACCGGCTGTTGGTATCAGAACTTTGATCCTGTTTTACCAAAAACTTTGAACCAAAATTCAAAAAGTCGTAAAACAAACGTTGTTCCCCGAGCGGGTCGGATAGCCCCGTTTCGGCATAGTACACATATTCTGTTACAGGTTATTCATCAGACAGATGTTTGTTCTGGGTGGGAATCGAACCCACAGCCTACAGCGCAGAAGGCGGAGTTACTACCAACTGAGCTATGAGGCTTGTATGGTTGGTACGTAATACCGAGCTGTCGATATTTTCAATAGGCTACCTTGGATTTCAAATCAATCTTGGAATTCAAGTCTTTACCTATAGACAGGCGCAGATTCCTAAAACACTTAATTTTGCTTCTTATACAGACCATTCGAAATATCGGTTTTCAAATGAAGTTTTTGAACGATATAATTTCTTAACCCCTTGACTTTTTTTAATTTGTAATTTCATGATTTTAAAAACTTCTACCTGTGCATAATATATGTTCCTTCTTTTTTTTGTCAAAATTCTAAACTACTCAACTACTAATTAAATAATTACTTAGTGACATTCATTATTAATACTTGATTGTTTGTGACATTCCGCAAAAAAACCTTGTTTTTTAACGAGATAAAATTAGAATTACAAATACTATTTACAAAAATATAAAACCAATATGTACAATTAAACTAACTATGTACAAAGGCAATTAAATGACGAAGAACCGTTACAAACGGCCTATAGGTACACCAGCACCCGACGTAAGCGTGATTACCTTGTTTTTGAAATAAAAAAAAAACTTCAGCGATATACTAAATCTGTCAGTATTGTTTCGAAAACTACCACTTGAACCACAACGCGCTATTTCACGTGAGTGGAGGCAATGCGGATGTGTATGACACAGTATAGGATTTATCTCGCATTCGCTGGCAATAAATAACCTGGTCGGGAGGAGAGGAGTGGAAAGGTCACCGCGCAGAGCGAGCGGCTTCGGGCTCAGTCTCGGCACTCTCAAGGCCGATGCACAAGTTAGATATCTATAGTCGTGCCGGGCTCGACCCCACTAGCACCTGTTGGCTCGGCCCTGGAAATTATACCAATTTCATTATAACAGTTCGTTTTACTACCTTATTAATTTATTTTGACATCATCAATAAATACTCCAAACTGCAAACCTTTTTTATAATATTATATTTGTATTTCAAGTGACTGCTTTGGTCACTATATTTACAAAAAATATAATGACACAAAAAAATCAATTGGTTGTGAATGTTTGTATCATTATAACATTTGTAAATGCATACCTTGGCTTTTCTAGATACCCCATAAATATAGCAGAAGTTAAATATCCACGGCGTTATGCCAATGCATAAAATGATTTATTATATACTTAAAACTTAAGGTCAATCGACTATTGTGGAAATTCTTATCGCTTATAGAGATCTCTTCCAGAAAACCATATGATGGAGAGGATGATTGATACAACTACGGTTGTTGGTAGGAATATAAATGATTTGATAAATAAATGTAAGTAGCATAATGAAAAAAAAAAAAAAATTACTACTTACAAAACAGAACATGATAAAATATGAAATAATTATGGAGAAATCTTTGGACCCCCCCAAAGTTTTCTCTTAGCGTAAAAATACAAATAAGTTCAAGTACAGATAGACGTATTTCATTGAGTCGGTGTTGTCGCTTATTTTGTTTATTAGTTTTATCTGCCACCTCTCAAGTTCTGCAAATGGCGTGATACATTGCTTCCATCCGCTTGTTAGCTGATTAATTATTTACGCACCAGGTATTTTATTTTCTGTTCACACTTTTAGCTGATGTAGTTTGTCCACTTTTTATGAAATTACTTTAAATGAAATAAAACTTAACGCTCTTGCATAAATCAATTGACTTCAGCTAATATTTTCTTTCTTTTTGCAACATAGGTACTGTTTAAGCTGATAGAATGTAGTGTTTACAATTTTAACATAAGGTAGAATTAATCCTCAACAAGGTCGACACGAAACTCGAATCGAATAAAAAATGTTCCAAATTCAAACATCCGGCATATTGTTAGTTTTTTAAGAAGGCTCAAGAAAGGCTCTCCCATACAAACGTAGTTGGCCGTTCATTTTAAAATGTTACATCCGATTCAAATACAATTTTGCAGGTATAATTGTATACACAAAATGATCCCAGTGCAATTAATATCTCTGTAATCTTTAATCAATAATTAATAAATCAAAGCTACATAAATGTCTCTGTCTAGTCTAGGGTTTTCCTGATTGCAAATGAATACCTGTTTAATAACAAACAGAGCATAGCGATAGTCGTCTATTGCGATTACAAATCATTCATTGCGCGTAACAAGTGGTCTCCTTTGACAGGAGAGAGCCGGCAACCTGTGTGTAGCCTTTCAGTTTGAAGTCGGTAAAGTGTACTATGCTAATATCTTAGAACTTTGCCTCATTATAATTCAATCATAAATAGACTTTGCGGTTAATCTTGATGATTACTTTTATTGACTTGCGACATTTTTCCTTCCAGGTTCAATTAAATTTAATTAAATATTACAAGACATTTATTTCACACAGCGCCATCTAGCCTCAAACGATAGCTTAGCTTGTAATATAGGAACTAGATTACGGAATACTTCTTTTTTTATTGTTAATACATACTTACCATATGACTCAGCACCCAAACAAAGAACAAACATCTTTAATCATCACACAAAATATTTTGGCCTGGGTGGGAATCGAACCTACAACCTACAACGCAGAAGGCAGAGCTACTACCAACTGAGCTAAGAGGCTTATCAAACGAGACTGAAGTACTTACACCCGATTTACATCACATACATTTTAACGACTTCTAGTTGAATAAATCGACGCTCATAATTCTTCAGACCATCCCACACTGCAGCTCCAACACTCATCCGTTCACGTAACTTATTTGACACACTAGTGAACGTTCATGACATTGAAAACCCGACTACTGTTCCGTGAGGATTTAGAAAAGTCATATCTATGTGATTGTCTAACCGCCTCTGTGGTCTAGTGGTTCAACCCACCGATTTCAGATCCAGAGGTCCCGGGTTCTATACCCTAGGGGGAGCAATATTGTGCTTGGTTTGGTTGGTGGTTGGATTTTTTCCACAAGTCCAGGCTAGCTACCACCATCTTACTTAATTCTGTCGCCATAATAACAATTCTTACGCGGAACAGTTTTGTATTATAGGTATATGACATATTCAATTATTAAAATCATAAATCAGAAAAACTAAACCCCAGATGGAAATTTTAAACTTCATAGTTTCGAAAACACGACCAAAAATAATATTACAATCGATATATTACTATTTTTTATTTGCTACCCATATTATTAACACGAACAAAACTTTTTTTATGCGAATCAAAAATTAAAAGGAGCCTTTAAATTTTTGATGCTTGATATATAGATATTTAGTATACTCATGTCATTGTCACTTTCACATACCAATTGACTCGGTCAAGTATCAGCAGTTCGGTTAATAGTCCGGTTGACCGAACTAATGATACATCTTTATATCAGTCCGGTTGGACAGGTCACGTCAACCGGACGTATGAGCCGCCTCTTGTATCAGTAGATCAGACTTTCGGACACCTACCAAGTCAATATGAATAAAGCGGTTTCCTAAACCGCTTTATTCATATTGAGGTACGTAGAGCGTAGTAATGAAATAGTCATTCAACCAAACTCTCGAAAAACAACAACTTCTGAGGCTGTTAAGCTTAGAAGGGCCCCGGAGTACCTCTCCGATTTTTGCTGTCCACTACAAACAATAGTTTGTCATTCATTTCAATATAGCATCCGATTCTATTAAATTTTTTTAGGTATCATTTAAAATCTAAAAAAATTATAAAAATCATATTATGTGCAAAGAGTTTGTTTTTCCTTGATTTTATTGTACGACGGGGAACTGATTAGCCATCATCTCACCTGATTTTCAAGTTAAAATATGCCAGAAGGTGGAAACGCACTTCGCCCGGAATCCTCAGCAGGCTATTTTACCTCTAAATGCAGTAACACAACATTATTAGAATTGTAATAACGGCGACAGAATTAGATAAGATGGTGGTAGCTAGCCAGGCGGACTTAAACAAAGTCCTACCACCAACCAAACCAAGCACAATATTGTACTCCCCTGGGGATCGAGCCCAGAAATATCGAATTATACCTGCAAAATTTAATTTGAATCCGACAAGCTATTTCGAAATAACCGACAAACTACGTTTGTATGGGCTGGGCTTTCGTCTTTGAAACTTATTTTTTTTAGGTTGACTTTATTAGTTAGTAATTTTATATCATTCACTGTGATCTTGAAAACTTTATTCGTGATACTTGTTTATTGTGTTGTTTTGTGTTAAAAGGAGTCACGTTTTTAAGATTATCGTGAAATCTTAGCGTTGTTTACTTGACTGACAAGGCTTTTGACTAAAACATAAATGGCTAAAATCACTTTATAGAGTTGCCTTTTAACTACTTAAAAAACGTTAAACCATCCGTTGGAAATAATTAAAAATAAAAATTGATCACTTATCAATTTTTTTTCACGTAAATAAATCTATGGAATAACCGTAATAATTTCTAAAATGCTAATTAAATAACTATTTCTTACGCTATAACTCTGTAGAGTTATGTTTATCAAAAACAAAGCTCATTTAAAAAAATTGACAATCAATGTTAGAATATCTACCTAGCTAAGTCAAGCGTATGACTATAATCTCACTTGAAAATTATCAAGAATCAGCCTAGGGTCTAGGGTAATATTTTATTGAGACATCAATGTACCTGTTGTTATAGCACGGTTATAGATTACATACCCGCAATATATCATAGAAACGATACCTTGAACTTCGTTCGGTGAGTTAATAGAAAGCCATAAATTATGTAAAGAGCAGAAACCGTACACAGCATAGATTTTAGAATGTAACTGTAACGCGAAATTGCCGGCTAGGTAAGACCACAAAGCCCCGAGATTGCCGAAGCCCTAATAACAGAGTGCCGTGCGATATTCATCGCTAACTGTTCTCTGATTGAACATCGCCATATCCAATCGACCGCTAATTACTAAAGATACACTATTATACCGCCAGCTTTCAATTGCAATTCCATTCACGTAGGGCACGGGAAAATATACTGTATGCGGAAACAGTGCCTACGGGCCAATGGCCCACTGACTTTTATGCAGACAGAAAGTTATGTGAGCCTTGCGGTAGAACAGATATCCATGCAGACTCATCTTTATCATCATCAACCTACTGATGTCCAACTGCCGGACTCATTTCCCACTATGCTCAATCTTCTGCCTTTCGCATCCACTCTCTTCCCGCGACTCTACGGTCACGGCACCAGCTAGCCAATACTATGCCTGAAAGATTTGACTCCTGGTTTTATTCTACAGAGAAACGTCAAGCACAGTTTTTTCCGTACCACGCTGAGCGACTTTCAATTTGTGGAACCGCCCTATCGTCAGTCCACGTTTCCGGTAGCATAAGTCATCGCAGGTAGGACGAACTGGTTGAAGACCTACGACTTCAGGCAATGCGGGATGAACCATATAGTGCAAGGAATACTCACCTGTGTAAAACCAAACGACAATGAAACGTCTCTGCAAGGCCTTCGCATTACTCGAGCCATTGTAGAGTAAATCACGAAATCAGCCCACGTTTCACCACTCAATCAATGTTTAGTAGGTACAGTACTACTAGTATTCTATTGTTAATTTGGGTATAAAAAAATACTTCAGTACTACTCAGTAACTTTTCCATAAGAAACCGAATGACTATCAGACATGTCACCACTATTGTCTTTGTTAATTTGTATGCTAGGAGTCAAAGCAAATGAATGAACTGGATAAATGTCTTCTGGAAAATCATTTTGAATTTCAGTGTGGATTATTTGAAGGTTCGCTTCACTGAATATCATCTTCATACGCGAAACAGGCCTCGTCACTGATGAATCATCTTCGTCAAATTCCATTTCTTCCGTAGTGGTTACATTTTCTTTTATAACAATAACACCATTTCTTGCTAGAGCAGCGACACATCGTCTCAAAAAATATATGAAGTGGTAATCGTTTATATGTCCAAGTACCCATTGACACCAAATTACGTCATACTTTTTGTTCGATTCAAATTCAAATTCTTGCAGACCGATTTGGTACAGTGTCCCTATCTTGGTATTGTTACCAATGAATTGCTTTACCGTGCAAATGAACTTTTCATCCGGTTCAACCAGATCGACCATGTCAAATTGGGGTAGCAACAGATATTTACTAATTCTTCCAATGCCCGCACCGCAGTCCAGAGCCAGTTTGGTTTCAGGCGGGTTTGGAAATGTGAATATTTTTTCCAAGAATGCTTTGGACCCGTTGATGTCAATGTCCGAAATGTGACCATAACCGCCGAGCACGCCGTCAACTGTCGCCGGCACATTAGCCCAGTAACTTGCTGCCTTTTTATAAAATTTATTGTCAACCATTATACAATTTAGGTTAGCATTCAACTTGACAAGGCGTGTGTAATGACATTCGTGATAGCACATCAATAAAGTTTCGAAACCTCATTTGATCATTGTAAAAGTTTCTATTAGATTTATGTTTTAAGCGTGTTGCAATTGTATGAAAATAATATACTATTTTCGGTTGGTTATTTAGAATTAAATTAATTTGATGTAAGGTTTACAGCAGTTTGCCACATTGCCACATCTAACGTCAAATCTACAGCCTTTTCAGAATCGCGACCAGCACACAAAAAGCTTTACCAAAGTTTATAATTTTAATACTATTAAGGTTACATATTGCTCTGCATAAAAAAATATATATTTTTAATAGCATTTTCAGTTCTATGGGTGGTAAGGCTTTATTGATTCTTTTTAGATTTCGGAATCAAAAAAATATTTGTGTACAAAGCTGTTAGTCTTCCTAGGATAAATAAATAAATAAAGTTGCGGTTTATTATGGCGATTGTTAACTTTTATGCGTTCATTCATCCATTCATTAATTCATTCATTGTTCCAGGCTCTAATAACAGCGGTGAATGGCACCAGCGATGACGACATTAGAGATGCTCTCAAGACGCAGACCGAGAACCAACTAGCTCTGGTGCGGCGCGGGCCACAACTTGTCAAGGACACCGTCGCCTACAACACCACTGTTACTACAGATGACACGGTACATTTTCAAACCTGGTTTTGATCTAAAGGAAGTCAAACTTGCAAGTTTTTAAGAGGACCTAAATTTGGCTCATCGCCGCCATGAGACATTACTGTGCGTGTGAGGTACGGCTTAAATGTTAGGGTGCGTGGGACTTATTGGTAGTATTAGAATCGGAACTTTAAGTTAACGCCGGACTTCAACAGGTCGCAAGCCAGGTGGACCGTTACAAGTCTTACAAGGATTACGCAGCCTATGGCTGTTGTTAATACCATCGATAGGCTGCATAATCCTATCGCTGGTGGTAAGACTTGCTACCTGTTGAAATCCGTTGCCAAGCAGTCTGTTCTGTTCCGTCGGTGAGGGAGTGTTTCTGGGAAAGCTCGTGCCTTGCCCGGGTAGTGCCCAGACAGGAGCCGAGGTCAAGAGCTCAACAATATAAATACATCTGTACCATACTGTCTTTGGCAGCGTTGCAAAAGACAAAATAATGTCTTTCAAGTTTCCGTAACTGCTGTATGTACCCACTATAAATAGCAACTCGTCATCCAATCTCGTTATCATAAGGGAGATTGTCAGGGGCTTGTGAATGGGGGACATTCCAAACCATAAACCGGAATGATCTTCATCAATAAACATGAACTGCTTGGTACTGAGCCCGTATGCTGATTTAAGGGCTGTATCCTTTCACTGCCCGTAGAAAAATATCGAACACATTTTGATACACACTTTACACCTAATTTTGTATAGATAGATGATTGTCTTATGGAGGGTACTCCATCCCCTTTTCACCACCGGACAAACAGATGTACGGCAGGTTACAACCAAAAGGTAAATGTTCCATTACTCCTTGCCCTCGTCTGTTTTTCCGCATCAGTACTAGGAGATTTCAAGTCTAGAGTTAGGTTCCTTTAAGGCAAGCGTGCTCTATCTAAGGCCACATCTTTACTTGATTTTGAAGAGAGATGTTGGTCACCGTTTGGCCTTCACCAAAAAAAAGCTTACTAATATGAAAGATGCTGTGAACGCTTTGATTATGGTAGGTATACTATGTTACTAAATAAAGGTGTAGCATTATTAAGGTGGCCACAGCATGCTGTTAATCTATCTATCGGATATATCTACTTACTTTAAGAACGACTTAATTTAAAAATAGCTTCGATATTAATTCTCATGTAAGTGACTTTATTTGTCTTTATGAGAATAAATGTATTTAATCCGTAACCGGAGATTTCAACGCTACTCTCAAACCATTTATGAAAATCTTCTGTGGGAAGCCTCGATTTCTAATGTCAAAATATTTAGATTTTGAAGTTAAGAATAGCCTTTTTGGAATCTCTATCGAAAGGTTCCGAAACCGGCTTTCCGAATGTTTGAAAATAGTTAAATAGATCTATTGATTTGGGTAGGTGTGATATTCTTTGTGGTGGTCCACCCCGGGTTCCGATCAACTGAATCGCTGGCGCTTTCGCTTAACGGTAGCACAGAATGGTGGTCTTGTGATCACAGGTTAGGGGCCAGCATTCTGTGCCACCGTCGCGTCATGCTGAAATCTAGCTCCAAACAGTTGCGGTGCTGCTAAAGAGCTTGCATTGTCTCAGACATCATCATCATCTTCAATTTCAATTTTGAATATAAATTTATCTTTAAAGAAAAACTTCAATCGAATAGGAGAGAGATATCTATGTGCAATTTACGCATAATTTACGCAATAACTCTTTTGTAGGAGGAATTACGTGCTTTACGCGCAGACGGAACCATAGTCACCGAAAGACGACACACTAAAGAACAAGAACAACTTTGCGACGAAGAATTATCTAAAGACGAGGTAAGCAATAGTACGGCTAAAGCAAACATTTGTGTGATGAATATAGATGTTTGTTCTACGTTTTGCCAGTTGTATTGTGAATATGTATTATTAAGACGGGAACGGGCCTAAAATACCAAACATACGAAGTAGTTATTCTACCCTTGACTCTTTTTAACTGCCTCCGTGGTCTAGTGGTTCGTCTACTGGTGTCAGATTCAAAGGTCCCGCGTTTGATCCCCAGGAGGCGTACAATGTTGTGCTTGGTTTGGATGGTGGTTGGACTTTGTTTAAGTCCGCCTGGCTAGCTACCACCATCTTACCTAATTCTGTCGCCATAACAACAATTCTAAAATTGTTGTGTTCCGACATTTAGAGGTAAGATAGCCAGTTCCTCAGAGCGTTGAGGATTCCGGGTGAAGTGCGCTTCCACCTTCCCTTATTAGCTTCGATTAGCTTATTGCAAGATAACTGTGCAAACTGTGAATATCTGTTGTCTTGTTAGAAAAAGTCATTGCGGAGCGACCAGAGTGTGGTAGAAGAGACGGGTGGCACAGAGAAGAGGAAGAGGGTGGATCTTGAAAGGAGTACGGACCTCATGGCGGGAGGAGTGCGCGTCTCTTCACAAGTCAACTCGCGAACGAGAACTGAGGAAGGTAAGCATCAACTTGACATACTACTAACCAAGTGGCAAATAATAAGGTGGCTAGCAACCACCATCTTACCTTATTCTGTCGCCATAACAACAATTCTAAAATTGTTGTGTTCCGGCATTTAGAGGTAAGATAGCCAGTTCCTCAGTTAGTTAAGGATTCCGGGTTAAGTGCGCCTCCACCTTAGGCCTTATCCTACTAGTAACCAGGTGAGATGAAGGACAAGCGCTTCCCCGTCGAACAATAAAAAAAAAGCGTAAATACAGGACGTATCGTATCTGTTGACGGATAGATCATTTCAAGAATTATGTACCCAAAAGGTGCCAACGCGACCCAATTACTAATCCCCTGCTGTTCGTCCGTCTGCCAGAAGGCTCATGTATCTCATGAACTGTAATGTAGTAGACAGTAAACATTTTTACAGATTTTATATTTGTCAGAGCGGAAATAATTTTGTGTTTAGTGCCAGTCAAGTCAACACGCACACCGAGGGTTCCGATCCACATTTTAAGTTTATGAGATACAGCCCGCTGAGAAACAGACAAACGGACGGACAGAAGGACAGCGGAGGCTTAGTTATAGCACAGATAATTAGATACTAACGTAATAAGGTCCGTTGACACTGACCTTTGGGTACGGAATACTAAAAAGTTGTAAAAATAGTTCGTAAAAGCTTTTGTCTTCTTTCAAAATTATTTTCAAAACACATCATGAATTCAAAAAACTGAAATTCTCCTCTATACTTGCTAATGTAACTATTAACAGCAAGGTTTTTGAAATTAAATGTTTCAATTTCCCATATTGGAGCTAAGTTATAGGCATAACTAAATGTGTTCATTTTTACAGTCGAAAGAGAAGGGCGGCCAAACATGGACGACGACTGGGACAGCTTATCGGTGAGAATGCGACGGCAGCGCCGCCTACGACTCGGTAAGACATAGAACTAACTGGTTTAGTTTTGCTACTTCCCAATAGATGGCAGTACTACCATCAAGGCACATAACGGAGGTACGACGACGGTAGGTACTAGTAAGACTGGACTTCAAAAAGCTTCAAAGCTATTTTAATAGGTGGCGCTATTAATGATAACTGAAATTATATTGTTAGTTTTTTTTTATTAAAAATTATAGCTGTAGCAGCCTGATACATTGGACTACTCTCAGTTGCGACAGTTATTGTATTCATAATCCAACATGCGGAGGTAATGCGCATTTGTGGATCCAACTTGGACCTTCAAGCACTTTCCGAATTCCTTATTTTGTCAGTAACGCACGCGTAAGAGCAAACGTAAAATAGGATATAACACATACTTACATTGTGTCTTAACATTACAAACAATTCAACATTGAAAATTCGCACAATCATTATCCATAATTCTCTACCTATAAATATAAAAATATTTTATACAGTTAGTGACTAAAATATGAATTAATAATCGGACAAGTGCAAGCCGAGCATGCACCCCACGGGTTCCGTGGTTTTTATGGCAACAAAAGTGAGTGAGAGTCAACTCATGCTTAGCCGTTTTTTAGTATTTGTTGTAACATTATGAACTATATTCACATTGTATTAAGTATGAACTCGATTTTTTCGATGGAAAATTCAATAAAAGCACGTGGTAGGGGGGGGGGGTTCTTCAGTGTTTTTTTTTTTTAGTAATCCACCGTAAACTTAATAACACTTCATTGTTCTCTTAAACTTTATACCTATCTGCCTATAACGGTTTAATAGAAAAAAAGTAAGAAAAGAAAGACAGAAATTAAAGAAAGATCATTTACTTCACACATAATCTGGCAGGCAGCACATACAAACATAGTTAATATATTAAAATAGAACTAGGTACATATTTGAGACAACACAAACCACAAGAAAAATAAACAAAATAGGTACAGTAAAAGTTAACACACAAGAAACATTTCAATAAACAATTACTACCTATAACATAAATATATACCTAGTAGATAACTATAATATTAAATTAATAAGCAAGCCTCACAGGTTGGTATTCAATTGGTAGGAGCTCTGCCTTCTGCGCGTTGTAGGTTGTGGGTTCGATTCCCACCCAGGTCAAGCATTTGTGCGATTAATATTGATGTTTGTTCTGTGTTTGGGTGTAGTTTTAAAAAAAATATATATAATCTAGTTCCCATATTGAGAAGCCTACTTGTCTGGGGCACGGAACCCCAAAAACAGATATAAAAATTTAAAATTTTAAACCTTAAAAAATATTAATTTATATTGAGTAAATTTTTAATTAATCTTGGGCAAGTAAACATAATAATAAAGTGTTGAAAAACTAGGTCTCCATTATGTAGCAATATTAATTCAAACAAGTTACGGCAAACACGTTGGAATGTAGCTTCCCATCCCACACACTTAGACACACTAGGAAGCCCATAAACCAATTAAATAATCGACAAATCAATTTGGCTGAATTAATATTCAGAAGCCAAATACGGTGTTTCTTAAACAGGCTGCGCCGGAGTTTACAATGATCGTGAATGTTTATACTTTATAGAAACACGCCAGTATCAGGTTGTTTGCCTTGATCGCAAAACGTTTCGTGTCGCGCACAAACAACAGATATTCAAATAACTTTTTAGGTACGTTTATTCATAAAATAATAAAAACTCCTGTCTCATTAAAATGTGTGCTTGGTGGTAGGTCTGTGATTAAGTTCGCCTGGCTAGCCATCATCTTACCCAAGTCTGTTGCCAGAGCAACAATTCAAAATTGTTGTGTTCCAGCTTTTAAAAGTAAGATAGTCAGTTCCTGTGTCTGTTGAGGATTTCGGGTGAAGTTCCTCTTACAGCCTTATCATAATGAGGCCAGGTGAGATGAAATCCAAGCGCTTCCACGTCATACATAGTCGGTTAAATCTGGCATTCTTATTCTGAGTGGGGGTGACAAAAGCCTGCACTGACGTCCCGCTGTGGGGTGTATCATGCATTGTCCCCCATTGTTTTAACTAACCCTACCCCAGCCAGCCCCGCTCCTTAAAATACTGGAGCAGGACTTTGGGTTGTTGGTGACACTTGTTGCGTGCCTGAGTTCGTGACAGCGACAATGAAAATGACGCTGATGTAGTGGGCGATGATGCTTGATCCAAGCCGGGGGCAAGCATGAGCCTTAGGCCCGTCTTCTCCCTAGCTGATTCTGTAGCCAAGCAGTGTAGGATAACGTGCTCTAGTGCTTACACTTGTGTGTTTTAAATCGGGCATGTGATTGTTGATTAATTCTGAGATTAAAATGTTCTCTACATACATGTCGTTGGCGCATTAACATAATCCCCATTGAAGAAACAAAAGGTTAGTGATATTTTTTTATATGTTCCATTCAATACTCAAATATAGATAACAATCTTACAAGCAAAAATGTTCTACAAGAACGCTAAAATAGAAGTTAAATCAACCAGCACATCAAAATAATCACGGATATTATCGAAGACGAAAACTTGACACCGGAAACGTGTTGTGTCAACTTTATTTTGCGTTAATCAAGGTCAAGGTCAATGAATGAGTAAATGAATGTTTTTTTTATTGTATCTATTCAAAATTAAATAGCTTAACGTACTGGGCGGTCTTATTGCTAAGGAAATAATTAAATAAAAAATATGATCTTAGTATACCAAAATGAATTGAATCGTAGATGATAACATGAAATAGTAAAAACAAAAAAGTGTTCATAGCAATGAAACGCGCATATGTCGTAAATGACAACTAAGGGCACACATTGACGAGCAGTAGCTACTTTCTGTGTATTATCTATCACCTTAACTGAGATCACCAGTACGCCAAGTATGGTCAAACATAAAAAAACTACAGCTTTAGAGGATTCTCTGTACAACAGTGGACAGTTAACTGTTGATGATGATCTTAGTGTAGCAATGTTTACGTTGTATAAAACAGGCCTCCACTAGCTCTACAACACATCCAGTTGCCTTAAAAGCTAACTTGAACAGGCTATTTACTGACGCCGTGGGCAGAACCACGGCAGAACCGTCCATGTGGATATTATAATTACACTTGTTCGGGCACGGGCTCTGTCTTACATGTCGCTCGTATTACGTCATGATTATTATTATATTGGCAATTATTAATGAGTTCTAATTAAGATTACTCTATAATAATATATATGCTCAGGCAATATATGGGAGTGATCATTTTTTTAACATAGCCTAAAGTCTAATATTGTTGTGTTCCGGCATTTAGAGGTAAGATAGCCAGTTCCTCAGTTTGTTGAGGATTCCGGGTGAAGTGCGCCTCCACCTTCGGCCTTATCTCAACTTGTAACCAGGTGAGATGAAGGCCAAGCGCTTCCCCGTCATATAAAAAAAAGTAAAGTACCGGCTGTTAATCGGAATATTGAATTTCTCTCAATTTGAATCGCCACCTTGTTTAAAATTAATAGTAACAGTAATAACATCTTTATATCAGGCAACAAAGAAAGCGTACAAAAAAGCTACTTATCTTAGCGCCCATAATAATAAATACCTTAGAGATTTATATTTAAAAGTATGTTAATACATAAAAATATAAATGACGTGTTATCGACGCTCCGATTACATACACGCTATGTATTAATGAATGAATACGTAACTGTAGATACACAGATAGGCTTGCGTTTCCCTGCTATCTCGCCTAAGATGCAGTCTACGATGGAGCACGCGTGCATAGTAGAAACCTATTCACTCTTGACTTGAAGACTGTGATGTTGTAGGGCTCGGCAACATCAGACTTCAGACAATGCGTTCGCGTAGGCGGTAGACATCGGACAATACTAATACTATACTAATTTCACATGACGTGAAATAGTGTGTAAGTAAAATGTCTTATCGCTAAAAGCTATTTGCTCCAGGCAACCTTAGAAGTAGATTTTTAAACTAAGGAAAATAATCGCTATTGGTAAAACAAAGCCTATACGACTACAATTAAATCAAACGTGCTTCACCTTGGTTGAGATATAGGTTCCTATCCTTAGAATTTGCATACCGCAGCTGTTTTAAAATTGGTCAAACTTTGTCTGCGAATGTTTACATTGTAAGTACCTATGTATTGAATCATACTGAAATAAATTTATTCGTTAATCGTATAGGTTAGCAAATTTTTGTATTAATAATAGGTACATACCTAAGTTTATGATGGTAGTTTCCTATTTTGGAATTCTTACAAGACGCTTGCTGCTCTGAGCATCATGACTATAGCTTCTCAAATAGTGAATAATAACTCGTATGTCTGCATTCAATTTGACCTTCGATAGCTGGCAAAGTTATTGACTGAACGATTACGCCACAACATGTGCGCGGCTAAATGTAAAGCGACACTCTGCCGCGACCCGCAGAGTGCGCCCATCGTATTGTCTTCACGTATTAAGACCGGTCTTTGTTACAGAACAAGAAAAGGAGTACGCTAAGCGACCCTTGGACTTCGACATCGAAGAGGAGACTCGCAAGAAAGAAACCTCCAAGTGGCTTGAAAACCATTTCGGCAGCGACTCGCGCTCCTCCCATGACTCCATAGCCGAGGAGATCGAACGGAGACCTGAACCTTTTTACAAAGCCAAAGCCACCGAAGACGAGGGCTACTACGGCAAGACATCATCGGCGCCTCCGCCACCAGTGTACGGCGATAGGGTTCTTCGTAAGACGAAATCATCAACGCCGTCCGACGAACGAACGACCGCGCCGCCGAACCGTACAGGAGGATACTTCAAAGGCGTCGCGGACTGGTCACAGCGACGCGCCAGCAAGCCCCGCATGCCGGAGCCGCGCAGCTCGTCGCCGTCGCCGCCGGCCGCACGCTCGCCGTACGCCAGCGCCGACCGGCTGGAGGCACCGCCGCCGCGCCGCGCGCACGCCAAACGAGACTCGCCGGCGGGCCGCGCCGCTTCGCCCCCGCGCCGACACGTGCCACCTCCCTCACGTGACGACTCAGCCTACGTTTCCTCCTCAACCATGCACAGCCCGCCGAGAGAATCACCGTTCCGCCCGCTTGACGCCGAACGCACCTTCCGCGAGCCTTCCCTCGAAGAGGAGTACCGACCTGTTGCGCCCGATCGCAAGCGACACGCCAAGCCGCGCCTCGTTGACGACCACAGGTACGACAGCGGGTACAGAAGCTCCTCCAGAAACGACAACTCGGGTCGCTCTCGCGACAGCCGCGAGGAGGGCGCTGTCGAGCCGCCCCCGGATTACTCTCCCCCTCGCGACCGCCGCGGCAGTTCGGACCGAGACCGGACACCCCCTCGCCGTCGGGAGCGGGACGAGCGCAAGCAGAACCAGAAGACTCGCTTCGCGGATAGTGGGCGCAGACAGTCGCCCGTGCGGAAATCGGTCGGTTCCGCGATCGGGAACTCGATCCGGAAACTGGTTGGGAAGATACGCTCAGCATCGGCGGAGAGGCGGGCTCGCTGGCGGAACTCCCGCTCGCCGTCTCCGGAGCACTCCTCGCGCACGTACAAGCAGTACAACGGGGAGATCGCGCCGCCGGGGAGTGGGCCTGCGGGGCCGGAAGGCACGCCGCCACACCGCTACTACCTCGGCGAGGATCCCTTCGCGCCGAGCATCTACGGCCGCGAGCACAAGTACGAGGGCAGTGCGAGACGAACCGCCGCGACCGACGCCCGCGCTGACCCCGACCAGAGGCAGCGAGAACACAAGGACCGGTAAGTCTTTTTAATTTACACACAATATTCTCAAGTTATCATACTCGTAATTCAAATAAAATTTGCGATGTGAAGTCTACTAGATTGTGATGCAACAGCAACTAAATATACCAACAAGAACCTGCTCGTTATAAATATGGAGTAGCTTGTGAAACAATATTTATATTTAATAACTCACAAAAAGCTAATGAGCCATATAAAGAATGTTGTCTTACAACCGATACATGAGGCCCGCCTACGACGACACGAAATAAGCATAAATATAATTAATGCTTCTGTTAGGAATAATAATATTGTTACGGCGATTTAATACACCCATGTAATCAAGTAGAATTTGCGGTTATGCAAATCTTCGCATCATCAACCCAATCAATCTACCATAATTTAAAAATGTATCAGACCTATTTTAGCTATTGATACTGTCGGTGTATGTCGGCGTAGTATGGACCTTTTTTTTGTTGACTGGAAGGTACTTGGCTTTCATCTCACATGATTTTCTAGTTTATGATAAGGCCGAAGGTGGAAGAGCACTTCCCCCGGAATCCTCAACAAACTGTGGAACTGGTTATCTTACCTTTAAATGATAGAATACAACAATTTAAGAATTGTTGTTATGGCGACAAAATTAGGTAAGATGGTGGTAGCTAGTCAGACGGCAGGCAAAATCCTATCACCAACCAAACCAAGCACAATATTAAACCTACTCCCCCTGGGGATCGAATACATATACTTTATTTTTCCAAAACACAGATGTACAGAAAGTTCTTATCTTTTTCTAGTTTGCTCGGCCATGTTCCGCCTTTGACCAGGCATACAAATTTATAAAAAATAATCTCAAACTGAACAATCAATTAAGTATGTAGGTACTTGCAATACTAATCGAACCCGAGACCTCCGGATACACCGGTAGGCGAACCACTACAATACAGAGGCGATTACAATATCCTATATATTATTACCTTAGAATTTGTATACTACACCAATTGCGTAAGTATATGTTTGTATAGAAAGTCATAAATATGTCTCAAAAGGCTTTAATGCGATTTGCTTTTTTGGAAGGACTACTACTCTCTCTTTCTGCCTCATAATTTAAAAAAGCTTTTTAGGAATCGTAAACAAATACAAATATGGTCAGATGATATCTTTGTGGGATAGTTAATTCATTCATTCGCTACTTTGGGAGATCCATTATGATATTAACCTGAAAATAGTAATCCACTTGGTGTATTAAAAAAAAGGTCG
The DNA here is from genome assembly GCA_951394065.1 of Venusia cambrica. NCBI lineage: Eukaryota > Metazoa > Arthropoda > Insecta > Lepidoptera > Geometridae > Venusia > Venusia cambrica. The sequence goes on from OX596056.1 coordinate 3,464,273, forward strand.
TCAGTGTAGACTTCTGAGGCATCCTCAGGACTATTAGTCCTGCTTATTTATGTTGATGAGCTCCCGGCGGACGTATTGTCGCTCCAGTCACTGAGTACATGCAAGACCTTTGTGCGATCAATTATCAAGAACCGTTTGCTCTCAATGAATTGTTTTATATTTTACTTTAACGCAGCTTCAATCTAGACATTGCATTCCTTGTAGAATCGGCGCCGTCCACGGTTCATTCCTAATAAGGGTAAATAAGTATATACCTAAGCCGCATAGAGGCACTTACATTGCGAGAGCTGTGTCAAGCAAGCTCAACATATTTTTCAGAATCTGTTGTCAAAGCCAATCATGACTCATAGCTAGGAAATGTTGAGACAACAGGTGTATGTATGGGTGTCTAATGCTAATGAGCGTGATACAATTATCTTTGCAGATCACCGCAGATCTTAACATTCAAGGCTGAGCTAGGACGTATAAAGACGCAAATTATTCATTCACTTGTCGCAGTTACAATATCAACTAACAAAGGCTTAGCCGCTTAATGATCGTAAACAAAGCATGGGTCTTGTCTGAAGCGTAGGAGTAGATTTTCATTCAATCCAATTACTTGAATACAGACTTTTTGTGAGCAACATAATAGACAACAATAAAATACGTGGGTAGAGCTCGTGAAATACTTATAAATCTTTTATGGCTAACAATCTAAGTAACCAATTGTTTTTTTTTGTTTTCAGAGGCCCGTTCTCAAGTACTTTGGGTCGGTTCAGTCACTCAACCAGTAGACTGAATCCAAACATCGAGGAAGAAGACTACGCCAGAAGTGCACAAACTTTACCGCGGAAGTTACACGACCGAAAAGAGAAAGCGGAGAAACCCAGTTCCAACAAATATTGGCAACGTTTGACCAACAACAAAAGATCCAGCAGCGCCATCAACATTTCAAACAACGTATCTCCTGACGCAAAAATCAACGGATACCCGCCTGGGCCAGCAAAACCCGCACGCACCTACAAATCTCTCAATCGCAGCAAGAGTTTTGCTATGGGCGCACCCGAACAAGATACCCACGCTCGCTACCAACCTTCCATGTCAAGAAACTACTCCACCATGTACAAATCCAACCCCCACCTCAGTCGGCTAGATGAGACGCCCGAACAGTTGAAGAGTCCTGGAATCGTCTCCATTATTAACCGCAGCCAACGTGATCTAGCTGACGCAGTCTCTCGTGAAACTGAGCGGAGAAAAGATGGTCTTTTCGGAGCTAGATACGGTAAAATCCCCTTAAGCAACGGTCATGCTAACTGATACTCAAAATCTTTCGATGATACTGACAAGAAAAAGATCTTCATGAAAGGCTTGAGAGAGCGCGCTCCGGATTTGTACCAAACTTTACACGCCGATGATGAGTCGGACGGCAGCCGGTTATCATCCCGCTACGGGACACCATCTCCACACTACAAAGAAAGAATTTCAGAGGAAAGAAAAGTACCACTGTATAAAACAGAATCACTGAATCGAGAAACCAGTCCCTTTGTATCTAGATTGGAAACCAGAGTAAAGTCTCCTCTAAGAAGAGGAAGCAACAGTAGTGATAACTATTCAGAAACATATAGGTACACGACGAAATCGGGAGACCCTGAGCGACCCAGCATCACTGACACCGTCGAGACTGTCAGTAAGAAAATAGTACCTTCGAGAGATGGACGCTCTAAAGAAATTATCGAATCCCGGGAAATAAACTCTGTAACTAAAAGTCGAGGCTACAAAGAAGCACCCAAGTACATTGAAAACGGCACCCGTACACATCTTTATAATTCTAAAAATGGACCCACGTTCACTGAACGTAGAAGTAGCAACTATAAAACAATAGAAAAAGGACGAGATTATTAAATAATATTAAATTAATATACCAACTTAATTTTATTGCCATATTTCTAATATCAGAGTCATTCGCAGACTGATTGTATGGAACTTTTTAGTAAGTAAATTATCTAACTGTACTTCATGTAATTAACATTTAATAATTTTATCTTTAACTACATCGTTATCATGTAATAGTCAAAGCTTTACTAATTTAATGAATACAATTGGAAACATTCCGTCCATAGTCAAAGATTCTATAACTCATTTAAATTACTTTTATTTACCTACAAAGTGTCAAATTAAGTGAATGATACTTAACATGTAAACATATAAGGAAATTATTAAAAGTAATTTTAGTAATAGTTATTAAAATAAAATATACCCAATTAAATAATAATGTGTTAATGCACTAATATAATTTTGTTTTATTTCGAACGGTACCTATATTAAACGTCATTAATAACTAAATTTCGTGGTAGGTAAAATATCGTTGTCATTTTACTCAACTGCCTCATAAGAAGGGGATATGTTTTTTCGAGAGTATTTTCATTTTAGTCTATTTCATTGGCACGCTCTGCAACCTAAGTGGCTTAATGGTTTTGAAGTGTGAGGTGTTGTTTGGTTTGTGTGATATTTGATATAATTTTAGGGGGGTGAGAATGAAGTATTAAATGATAGTAGCAAATTATCCTAAATCTTAATGAATAAAATATTTGACTTTAGTAAAAATGTTTTATTGCAACAAACTGTGCGACAAATGAAAAGTAGCATGCCAATACCAAAATCAAAACTAAATATCGATTATTCAATAAGATTTTTTAGGACCATTTTTAATCTTCAATCTACCGCTTTTTCAGAGTCACGACTAGTACATATAAGTGAGAAAGACAAGAAACACGGGCTCGATATTTTTTTAATGAGCCTTTAGATAATTTTAATAACATTTATAAGTAGTGCATTATAAACCGAAATACTTAATACTATCCATAAAATATTAATTACTACCCAACTTCTTACTTAGAGGGCAGTTATTCAGTATTGAGAAATCACCATTTACTTATCTTCCAACTGGTATAGCAACATTGGTCTACGCATTATCAGCATTGATAAAGGCACTGCTAAAAAAAATATTGCATAAATTTTGCTAGCTTTGTTGATTTGAATGTGAAGCAAAGTGAATTTGATGCATTTTTTTCTTTATAATAATGCTATTTACAAACCATTTAGTATCACTAGCTAGAGAAGCATTTACACAATCATACCGCCGGTTTTTAACAAATAAAGATAACAATAAAACAAAAAAAATGTTTAAACTTTGCAGTTGGGTTTTAGTTTTTCCATCTTAAAACTTATTCTCGTTGTAACTTCGAAGGTTTTGTAAGTCAATAGTTGGTAAGCCGTATCAGAGAATACTATCAATTTTTTATTTGTTTTATCTACGGGAGGATACGCTTCGCCTTCATCTTACCAGGTTTCAAGGTATGATAAGGCTGAAGGTGGAAACGCACTACACCCGTAATCCTCACCAGTCTGAGGAACTGGCTATCTAAATAATATATAATAATATGACACGTAAAGGACTTTACCTTGGATACAAACCTGACAAGAAACACTTGATAGCGGTGCGTCGTTTTATCTACAGATATATTTATTCGCTAACAGTACCTACCTCGTACCAATGATATTTTTTTAGCACAGAATAATAACATTTGCAAAGGACGGATACTACTGATACAACAGTTTAAGGCATGTTTATTGTGTTAGCAGCTATTATTTTCTGTGACTAATTATTTGGCAAAGATCCCATTATTAAAAAACACAAGTTGTTATCGGTTTTTTGTTATAGAGTATTTATACTATGTATTATGATATTGTACCATTGAAAAAGTAAAACAAAAGATTATTCATGTAATAAATTCAACGATCACTCATGCATACCGCAATTCTGTGTAGAAGTACAAACCGAATAGTGTTTGTTGTCCACGATGTTATTATTAGTAGGTATATTTTATTTATCATTAGTAGAGAGTGCTAATATTCTAATAGTGATACCATACTAGGTTAATTCACATTATATTATGCAGAGACCTGTAGGGTTAGAGTTGGCTCGAAAAGGACACAATGTTACAGTTATCACCGCTTTCAAGGAAGAATATCATCCGATTAGCTAGCTATCACGAAGTAATGGTGGACAGCAAAAATATATGAGATGTTCTTGGTGAGATTTTCTTTTCATATTGGGAAGATAAAACTTTGAAACACTTTAAACGAGCCATTTTTGTACCAAACAGCATTGCTATGTTTCGGTTTAAAGGGTTCAACATCTTTATGCCAAGTTGATAGGCGCAATGCAGTGCAGTGTAACTATATTCTTTGTACATAATATAACCTACGCAGTAGGGCTTTGTAACAAAAGTTACAAATGGTATAAAAGAAAACTAATATTGAGTGCACAGAGGAGTGTGAGATTTGACATAGTTCAAGCATCTGGAAAAAGAGTGCAGAGAAGAGAGCAAATCTATTTTGACCGTCGAATTTCGACAACTTGATAATTTAACGAATAAGATTTTTCTATAATTTAACAAATATGACTTTTCTATAATTTAACTAACATGACTTTGTTTTAAGGTGGATCAAAACCAAACCTTTTTACTATGCTAGAATATATAGATGCACAATTTTACAACCACATTCTTTGGAATGGCGGGTTAGCCATAACTGAAACGGCACTAAATTCTAGCGAAGTACAACATTTCTTGGCTCAAAACAATAGTTTCGATCTGGTAATAAGTGAACAGTTTTACCAAGAAGCTATTTTTATTTTGGCCCACAAATACGAGGCCCCGTTGGTTCTACTATCAACATTTGGGAATTGTATGAGACACAATATAGCTACCAGAAATCCATTGCAGTTGTCAACCGTGGTGTTTGAATTCATAGCCCTAAGTGACATTACCAGCTTTTTCGGGAGACTGTATAATTTTTATTTCAGTTGGAATGAGTATTTTTGGTGGCGAGTATGGAATTTGCCTACGCATGAGGAGCTTGTGAAAAAGTATGTCCATAACTTACCACAACCAATACCTAGTTTATATGATATACAGCAAAACGCTTCGTTGCTACTTATCAACTCTCATCTTTCCTTTGACCCTTCTACAGCAAATCTGCCAAATATTATAGAGATTGGAAGACTTCACTTGACAGATGACCATTTGGAACTTCCTCAGGTGATTAATCTTTCAAAAATATTTATCATTACTATTTCTTGTTTAGGTAGGTATGCATTTTATTTATCTATGTACCGAAAAAAGCGAAATATCTAATAGGTATTGTATTTCAGGATCTAAAAAAAAATGCTCGATGAAGCAAAGCATGGCGTGATTTATGTAAATTTTGGTTAAAACGTGAAAACTACCAAAAAACAAGAAAGACGCTTTTATTGACGTATTTGGAAGACTCAAACAAACTATACTTTGGAAATGGGAAGATAACTACTTTGACAATAAGCCTAAAAATATAGTTGTGAGGAAGTGGCTGCCACAAAATTCAATTTTAGGTACCTAGAACTCGATATAATGTTTATTTTTTTAGGGTGGTATGATACAGATGAAAAACTAGACAAATTAAACGACCTATCAAAGTATTAAAACCTACATAACTAAACTTAGATATTTCAGAACATCCTAATGTGAAGGTGTTCATATCACATGGTGGTCTGATTGGAACTCAAGAGGCAATTTTTAATGGCGTCCCAATACTAGGCATTCCAATCTACGGTGACCAATACAACAACATTCTCCAAGTAGAAAAGGCGGGAGCTTGACTCGTTTTACTTTTCAAGAACATTGAAGAAAAACTGGAAAATAATATATTAGATATTCTCACCGATCATTCCTATAAACAAAGAGCTGTAGAACTTTCACAAAGATTCAAAGATAGGCCTATGAAAGCGTTAGATACAGCTATTTACTGGATTGAATTAGTGATAAGGTATAAAGGTGCTCATTATCTAAAGAACCCCGCTATTAAACTTAGTTGGATCGCTTACAACATGTTCGATGTTTACGTTTTTGTATTTATGCTGATAGTTTTTTTCATATTTGTACTAAATAGATGTGTAACATTTATGATGAAGACAGCCAAGTATTATTATAAACTTAAAAATGACTGACTTAACGGAAATCACATTAAAAATGTACATCCAAAGCGTTTGAACAGTTTTAATCATGATTCTTGTTTTATTTTAATTTCTACATCATCAAAGCCCCTTTTTGATCGAAGTAAGTACTGCACTCCCGAATAATAATGAGCCAGCACTTGCTATTAAGTAAAGAGTGTATTGATGTAGTGTATTAGCGTGAAAGCATACTTGCAGAAGTATGAAATAGCGCCATCTAGATATTGTTGGTATAACCGTTTGCCGATTTCATACAGAGTGTATGTCGTCTTACTTATGTTTTAGTCTACTCAATTTATTATAGATGTCGGTATATCCTATCTTTCGTCAATACTAGGTACACATTTTGCAGTGCACTGCACAACACAAATTAAATTTTGTGTTCCTACGGCGCAAGCGAAACCTTGAACATGAGATAGTAACAAAATCAAACTGAGCGATTATATATATTATATTATTAGATTATATATATTAAATTATTATATTAGAATATATATAATATCTACTCTTTATCAACTCTAATATCTAAAAAAATTATAACCGAATTCACTTAAAGCCTAAATACCAGTTTAGTTACCTATATGCCGTATGTAACGGCCCATAGGCAATGCGACTGCTTCCTTTGTACATAGTTTGTTTAATTTTTTTTCTTTATTCAATAAAAAGTACAATTAAACTAACTATGTACAAAGGAATCAGTCAGATTATCTAAGGACCGTTACAAACGGCCTATAGGTAACTCAACTGTTCCAGACCAGTACCAGACGGAAGCGTTTGTTTAATTGAAAATAATTATATGGATAAGTTCATATATTTTTGAAGTTGGTTCTTAGCAAGAGCTCTAAGCTAAACCACAGGGTCATTGATGTAAGGTAATCTCAAATCTCATTATATAACGTTTAGGGTGCTAAACGTTGTAAACGTTATTGTGTAACTTCAAGAGCTCTAAGCTAAACCACAGGGTCATTGATGTAAGGTAATCTCAAATCTCATTATATAACGTTTAGGGTGCTAAACGTTGTAAACGTTATTGTGTAACTTCAAGATATGTGGATGGCCACTGCCATCCACATATCTTGAAGTTACACATATATTCGTAATTGTTTTCAAGATTTGAGTGACATCGATAAAAAAAATTAAATAGCTTTTTTAACATTTTTAATGTTACCTGCTTTTAATTACATTTTATTTTAAACACTTTTTATCACTTGTACAAATTTCGATTTACCACCAAAGATTCACATTCAGAACCACCATTTATCTCTAGGTACCCAATCAAACAGAAAATAATCATGCAAATCGGACCACAAATTTGAGATATATTTGATTTGCTGTTGTCAGTTGAGGAGTTTTGGTCCACAGGTCCAAATATTCATCAAACTAAAATGGGAGCAATTTCAGACCATAAAAATTTACTAAATCGGTTATTGAATGACGGAGTTCCGTGGTCACAAACATAAAAGTATAAACGATTTGAGAACCTCCTTCTTTTTTGTAGTCGGTTAAAAAGTTTAACTTACTTTTCCCGTCGAAACTGAAAAGGTCTTTGAGGGTTTAAACATTTCATAGGTACAACTATTATTACAATTATATCAACGTCAGATGGTAAGGAGTAAAAATAAAATATATTACAGGATATGACAGGATATTAATTTCACACAGCGCCATCTAGCCCCAAACTAAGCATACCTAGCTTGTAATATGGGAACTAGATTATGAATAGAATACATTCATACTTTTTTTGTAAATACAAACGTACTATATGATACAACACCCAAACACCGAACAAACATCTATATTCATCACACAAATGTTTGTCCTAGGTGGGAATCGAACCCACAGTCTACAGCGCAGAAGGCAGAGCTAACTACTATCCTACCTATAAGGCTTTAAAGTCTAGAGAGGCTTTGTATACTATGACACACACAGAAGACTATGTGAATACAACAATTCATTTCGATTTGGTTCATTTTGTATAAATTTGTATTCAATACAAATACAAATACAAAATTATTTATTGGGAACAAAGAAATTCGGAACAAAACATATATAGCAAACGATGGTAACAGCAATAGTTATAGAAAACTGTGACGCAGTCACCAACGCCCACCTCCAAGAACAAGTAAATTAGTCTATGTCCCTATATACAATATTTAAAATTTTACTATTAATTTACTTTAAAATAAACATATACACACTGATGAGGAAAAGAAAATAAAAATAAAAGAATTTATATTATTGAGTGACAAAAACAAATGTCCAACAATATACTTTTGGAATGGATGTTGGTGGGAATTTAATAAAGTAAACGGCTCGGAACAGTGAGTGTGTGGGATGTTGTGAGTAGTGAATGGTAGTGTAGTATGTGTGTAATGTGTGTGTGCGTGTGAGGGAATGTTTGTAAGAGTGAGTTATGATTGTGTTAGTTAAAATAATGTAAAAGGTGTTTTTAATTTAGGGGAAAGGGCATGTTTTAAGATTTATACAAGGGTCATCAAGAGTTCCTCAGTCTCATCGTATGAAAGGGTTTGTAGCCAAGCCAACGTTTTAGTTTTACATTTATGAGAGGTCAAAGAATAAACATCTAATTTAAAATTAATGATATTGTAGAGCTTTGCGCTGATAACATAATTGTGTCTGCTAGCAGTAGATGTTCTACGAGCTACAATTTCACAAATTTTATAAGCTCTACGCCTCATGTAAACCGATGGATCATAGGGCAGTTGTGAATGTTTACGCAGGGTTGTATTAAGTACAAAGAGTTTTCTGACTGAAAGAACGCAACAGAGTGAGTAGAGGTCAGTTGTAGGAAAGCGGAATGGTTTATAATACATGACCTTAAGTACTGCTCTTTGCGCCCTTTCAAGTTTCAACATCGATGTTTTACATGATCCACCCCACGCCGTGATACAATAGCTTAGAACCGACTGAGCTAATGCAAAGTAGATTGTTTTAAGCTGTTGCGCGTCGAGTAAGTTACGGAGTTTAACAAATATATATATTAGTTTTCTAGTCCTCGAGACAGTCTGGTCAATTTGTTGTTTCCAGGACATAGTACTATCAATAATTACGCCAAGATATTTAAGGTTATTCGTTTTTTCAATAGGTAGACAGGTACAGGAGGATGAATACGGGGGATTAGGGTTACAAGAGTGAGGACGAATGTTAGTAAAAGTATTGAGGATCTTAGAAGGTTTTAAGGAGAAAGCTATATATTTTGTTTTAGATAAATTTAGGGTAAGAAGATTGTTTGAGAGCCAGTGTATAACTTTACCAAGTGCTGATTCCGCTAATAAATGTGTCTCAGACCAGTTTTTGCCATTGACAATAAGTGCGGTGTCATCAGCGTAAGTGATAATTTTGCAATTTGGAAGGGACAAGTTACATAAATCATTAATATATATTAGGAATAAGGTAGGTCCAAGAACACTTCCTTGTGGCACACCGAAGGAAACTGGCAGTTCTTCACTTTTTATACCATATATTGAGCACAAGATAACATATACTAGGTATACTTATACCTACTATATAGTAGGTATAATTATTACTTATTAGTACCTTCTTATACACCAAACCAATTAACAAATTAAATGTCGCAAGACAATAATTTTACACAGCGCCATCACAGTCCCAATCTAAGCAAAGTTTGTCAAATAAATAAAAGTGTAAATAAGTTTCTTTTTATTCCAATAGATTTTTATAAATTTGACTATGTATTGAAGTTATGTTACCAAATTTTGGCACCGCAATAAAAAAAATGGTATTGACAGTCACTATAAACCGCAAGCAAAGTATAAAAACAAGTAAATTCTTACTTCTCTTCTAAAACCCAGATGAGATTATTGGTCTAATCGACACACGTTCTGACGCAATAACGTTTTTGTTATCGTTGTTAGTTCTTTTGAGCGGTGTATGTTGATCAATATTGTATTAAGTAGGTACTCACACAATTTAGATAAGTTACAAAACTGAGTTATACAGGTGCATACATAAATCAGAAACAAGATTATTTAGGATTTATTTTTGTCAATAAATAATTTATTTGTAGCCAATCATTGTCGGGTTGCAAAATTTGTTTCTTTATACGTACTACTTTACACCTACCTGCTATTTATTCGTAAGAAAATAATTTATCAACAAGATGATCAACTGCTTTTTTCAATAGATTTCTTTTATGTATGATCCCTCCGCTTGATAAAGTCGAGTCTGCATCGGTTACTATATAGAAGATCTATCTCAGATATAAGTCCTGTCAAGTGATTAAATATGTCAATGACACTCGGGTCGTGTCTATCGTTACACGTGCCATGCTGAACATAAGCTCTTAGTTTATTGTAGTGTGTTGGGGGAGTTACAACCAGAATGGTATGTACTAATTTTTAAATGATTTTATCTAGTTTCTTTCACCAAGTAGTTTTCTTCCTTCTTATTTTCTTGTTTCTGATAGAAACTATGTTTTAATAAGTAATTAGAATACCGTGTTTTTATTTTAAATTTATTTATCTAGCTTCCATAAATAAGCTTCAGTCTGTCTTGACTCACCCACTGATCCAGGGATCTTGGGTTCGATCCCCAGGGGAGTACAATATTGGGCTTGGTTTGGTTGGTGGTAGAATTTTGTTTAATTCCACTTGGCTAGCTACCATAATCTTAAATAAGTCTGTCACTATAAAAATAGTTCAGTAGACACAGCAATTATAATTGTTTCCTATGGCGACAGGATAATATGGTAGTAGCTAGCTAGCCAGGTGGACTTAAAACATGCTCAACCACCAATCAAAACGAACATAAGTTTGTACCCCTTTGTAGATTAAACCTAGGCCCTCTGGTCTGATACCGGTGGACGAACCACTAGATTCTTTTGCCGATAGGTGTTTTTTTTATCATTATAATGTCGATGAAACCAGGTGAGATGAAAGCCAAGCGCTTCTCTGTCGTACGATAAAAAAAAGAATATTTATTTCAGGAAGCCTTTCAGTTGATGCTTGCAGTCTGCATCTTATCGATATGCGAGTCTGCCAATATCTTGTACGTGGCTCCATTCACATCAAAATCTCACGATATTATGCTGAAGCCTCTCGGATTGGAGTTAGCACGAAGAGGTCACAAAGTTACAGTTATAACTGCGTTTGAGGAAAAGGAAGTTCCAAATAACTACCGTCAAGTGATAATGAATGACAAAAGGTTAATTTGGGATGTTCTGGGTAAGCGAAATAATGTATCTGTTTATGAGGCCCTGGGAAACAATCTATGAGCCCCAAACTCTTGGGGCTATTACCGTGGATGTTGTCAAAACGTGGATGTTGTAAGAGGCGACTATATTTATTATAAATAAATAAATATTACGGGAAATTAATTTCACACAGCGCCATCTAGCCCCAAACTAAGCAAAGCTTGTAATATGGGAACTTTTGTAAATACTTAAATAAATGAATAACTAAATCAATATTACAGGACCCAAACTAAGCATTGTTATATGGGAACTAGATTACGGATAGGTTACTTAAATACTTTTTTTTTTGTAAATACATACGTACTATATGATACAACAACCAAGCACAGAACAAACATTTATCACACCAATGTTTGTCCTGGGTGGGAATCAAACCCACAGTCTACAGCGCATAAATACTACCAACTGAGCTATGAGGCTTATCAGTGTGAAACAACGCCCAAGGTGACCAAGCTTTTCACACTCGTCAGCTTAACGTGATGATGGAGATGCGTGATCTAGTATCTCCTACCCCGTGCAATGTAGTCGCTGGCTTTTGCTTTTTTGGTTAGGGCCTTTCAAGGCAAGAGACAAGATGGTGGTCGGCTGGTGGTGGTAGGCCGGATGGAAACTCTCTTGCCGAAGTTATTTTGGTGCTCCGGAGAGCTCTGGCTTTCCCAGTAGACTGACCATCGGAAAATGCTCGCTCCATCGTAGACCACACATGTCAAGAACCCATCATTACATCATGTCACATAGTGTAATTTTTCGGGCTGTACTATTATGATGCTTATGACATGTAGCAATACGTATTAATTTCAGGTATTGAAAGACCAAACGTTTTCGATATGGTGCAAATGTCAGCCGAAGAATTCCACAACATGATCCTATGGAACGGCGGTGTAGGTATCACAGAAATGATACTCAATTCTACAGGAGTCCAACGATTCCTTGCTGAAGATAACTCATTTGATTTAGTCATCAGTGAACAGTTCTTTGTGGAAGCATTTTTTCATTTAGCACACAAATTTAATGCACCGCTTGTGTTGGTCACCACATTTGGAAACTGCATGAGGCACAACATCGTTACGAGAAATCCTCTGCAACTAGCTACAGTAGTCCAGGAGTTCTTGGATATAGCAGAACCGACTTGTTTCTGGGGAAGATTGAGGAATTTCTACTTCACCTTCTACGAGTATTTTTACTGGAGGTATTGGTATTTAGAAAGACAGGAGGCTCTGGCTAAGAAGTTTATTCCTAATATGCCAGAAAATGTTCCATCGTTGTATGAAATGCAGAGGAACGCTGCTCTGATATTGCTGAATAGCCACTATAGCTTTGACCCACCAACCGCATATCTTCCAAACATAGTCGAAATTGGTGGCATTCACCTCAGCAAAAGTAACTCCACTCTGCCTCAAGTGAGTAGCAACTACATACCTTCTTTTACCATTGCAATGTGTTGGTGTTTAAGTCCGTCTGGCTAGCTACCATCTTACTTAATTCTGTCGCCATAACAGCAATTCTTAAATAATTGTGTTCCGGCATTTAGAGGTAAGATAGCCAGTTCCTCAGTTTGTTGAGGATTCCGAGTGAAATGCGCTTCCTCCTTAAGCCTTATTATAGCTTGAAAAATTATGTGAGATGAAGGCCAAGCACATCCCTGTTGTACCTACAATAAAAATAAAAACATGTGTATTATTGGCATTATCAAAATTATTTAACTAGGCATGTTAGTGACTTTAGAACAAATATGTATATCTAACTTGCCTCTGTCCGCGGTTTTGTGGGCATGTTAGGTAAATCAGTGAAAAGTCTTACCTTAACGATATCGCTTCTTATCAAAATACAAACATACAAATCACAGACAAAATTTCGCTTTTAGTGTATCTCTATCTTTTCTTATAAAAACAAGTCGAAACATTTATCAGTTATGGACTCTAAAACGGCTGGACCGATTCTGACAGGACTTTAATTTTATAAAGCTAACTTAGACCACTTTCATTTAAGGGTGAAAAATGCGCGATAAAAATATCCGTATAGTGTAACTACAATAAAAATCATGTTGCACCCCTGTACCACGAAATAAAACTGTATTTAGTAGCACAGGGGTGCATTAGAAATAATTTTTGCTGACGGGAACGGAGTCTCGAGTGTTCCACTAGTGTATTATAAAGTGTGATAGTAGGTTATTACAATACTGACTTATTATAGGTACAATAATTACGCACTATGAATCAAATTGTACAGATTATTGTATGACATGACATAACACATTGTAATATCTTGTGTTGTGCTTCAAGACATTATTACGCCAAGTAACACTGTATTCATTATCTACTTAGTGCGATATAATGAGAGTAGGTACTCATTATGTACCTACTTCTTTATGCAAAAACAGGTTTAAAAGCCATATCCTTGATACTACCTAAGTCTTACTGTTGATTTATTAACAAACCTCACAGCTCAGTTGATAGCTTCTGCGCTGTAGGTTGTGGGTTCGATTCCCACCCAGGCCAAACATTCGTGTGATGAATATAGATGTGTTTGTATGTAATATAGTTTTTTTTATTGTTCTACGGGGAAGCGCTTAGCCTTCATCTCACCAGGTTACGAGTTAAGAGGCACACTTCACCTGGAATCCTCAACAAACTGAGGAACCGGCTATCTTACCTCTAAATGCCGGAACACAACAATTTTAGAATTGTTGTTATGCCAACAGAATTAGGTAAGATTGTTCCCATATTTTAAGCTATGTTTTTTTTGGGCTAGAATATCCTGTTTATTTATAAATAATAAAAATATATATATATATATTTATTTTATAAATATTTTTAGGATCTCAAGATACTTTTAGACGAAGCCAAGAATGGTGTGGTCTACGTGAGTTTCGGTTCTAACGTGCAAAGTGCAGAGCTGCCAGTTGAGAAGAAAGAGGCTTTCCTCAAAGTCTTCAAGAAGTTGAAACAGCAAGTGCTGTGGAAATGGGAGGATGATTACTTGCCTAACAAACCAGACAACTTAGTTATACGGAAATGGTTGCCACAGAAAGAAATTTTAGGTATTTCAACGTTTCACTTATTATTTTTAAATTATGTTAGTAGTAGCATTATCCCGAACAGACAATTTAGTTAAGCGGAATTGGTTGCCGCAGAAATAATCTTTAGGTATTTCAACGTTTTACTGAGTATTTTTAAATCATGTTAGTAGTTGCATACTCCTAACCAGACAACTTTGTTATGCGGAAGTGGTTGCCGCAGAAATAAACTTTAGGTATTTCGACGTTTCACTTATTATTTTTAAATCATTTTAGTAGTTGCATTATCCCATTCTGATCAACCTAACAATCCAAAGCCGTCAATTAATCTTCACCAATGGAAATGATTAATCACTCAGGAGGAGTTTTGCTATAGCGATTGGCAGGCAGGTTGAAGATAGCATGTCGAAAATACTCAATAGAAACCATTGTTTTTTTATAGTATGATGGGTAAGCTTGACCCCTCATTGCTCAATTACTGCGGGTTCGAGTCCCGTCGCGGGTTGTGAGTTTTTGTATCATTATAACATTTATCCTTATTGTCTTTAACTCATTAATCAATTTCAGGTCACCCAAACATCAAAGTGTTTATATCCCATGGCGGGTTAATTGGTACTCAAGAGGCAATTTTTCACGGAGTGCCAATTATTGGCATACCCGTGTACGCTGATCAATACAATAACCTGCTTCAAGTCCAGAACATCGGCGCGGGAAGAATCCTTCAATTCAACGATATCAATGAACAATCACTGGAGAAAATCCTCACGGAAGTCATACGCGATACCACTTATAAGCAAAACGCTGTAGAACTGTCGGATAGATTTAAGGATAGGCCAATAAGCGCAATGGATTCTGCCATGTACTGGATTGATTATGTGATCAGGCACAAAGGGGCTAAGCATTTGAAAAATCCAGCTCTGGAGCTGAGCTGGGTAGCGTATAGTATGCTAGACGTTTACGCCTTTTTGCTTGCGTGTTTATCCCTGTTTGTATACGCTTTGTACGTATTTGTGAAGTTTTTACAGAGTGCCTCAGACAAGTTTAAATATTCAAAAGGTAAAAAGAAAAAACAACACTAATGTTATGTATTTTTTTTTCTATTGACCTCTCCGCCTACCTGGGTGACGGTACGGTCTACGATGGAGCTAGCTTTCCGTATTGAAGACTCTAGCACCACGATCCGTTGGAACATATTGAAGTACTTGGCGGCGGACTTCGGCAAGAGGACCGCTAGCCAGTTCATCCACCCGCGAAAACTTATATAATGGTAGATCACATCAACAGCCCATTCGATTTCACAGCTGGACAGAGCCTCCTCTAAAGCTGGAATGTTTTGCCATAATCACCACGCTTGGCAGGTGTATTGGTGATCGCTGTAATGTTGTAGATAATACACAGAAGGAAGCTGCTGCCCTTCTTCTAGTGAGATACTTTGATCGGCTTTTACGACATCCAGTTGAGTTGTAGGGGTCAATTCAATATGGTTGATATAAACATCAATTTATTCGATGAAACCAAGCGCTTCCCCGACGTACAATAAAAAAGCTTAAAAAAATGTTTTTGTACAGTTATTTCTCGTATGTCAGGTGTTTGCACTTTAAGTCATTATTAAATTTATAAACAGTGAAAACCAGAACCAGACGACTTTTTACCCTTCGAGGATTCAAAACAAATACTAGGACTTATATACACTGCATCTATTATATATATTCTATCCGTAAATCTAGTTCCCATATAATAAGCTATGCATAGTTTGGGGCTAGATGGCGCTGTGTGAAATGAATGTCCTGTATAATATTTATTAATAACTACATTACTCATATCATGTTAGAAATGATATTGTTTATAACGTAGGCACAAATGTAATCTGTCTTGACAAAGATGATAAAAGAGTTGAAACTAGCGTCCATAAATTAGACAAATATTTGAACGAAACATTGGTGTTTGAACAGGCATCGTGGTTGCTTTGTCTACTGTTTCAAGAGAGCTGTAGTGAAAATGGAGATAACCAAATGTAACCTATAGATAGCTCACACCACAGGGGAAATACGTCTGCCTTCCTTTACTCTTCAGAGGGTCACACTACAAAGGAGCTTGGTTTGTTTTACTTATTACTCTTCAGTTGTTACGCTTCAGATTAAATTACTCGATCATTGTAAAATTAAGGAAGAGTTTAAGGCTTTGCCTGAGGTCAACGACAGGTCATCACCATTTCATCATTTCAGGCCACATACGTCCACTGCTGAACATAGGCCTCCCCCAACCGACGCCACAAATAGCGACCTGAGCCGCCTCCATCCATCGACTCCCCGCTTCAGCCACAGTGTCGTCGGTCCATCAAGTGAGGGGTCTTCCCACACTCCGTTTCGAGTTTAATCATGGTTGCCATGCGAGAACCTTGGTTCCCCAGCGGTCACGCTATGTGGCCTGACCACTGTCCACAGCTTGCTTATTCAGACGACGTATACTTTCGGAGAATTATATTAAGATGTTTGAAAAGTGAACTATCTGAATCATCTCAGCCTGACTGACTTATGAATACTAAATGCATCCTGGCTCGTTGCGTCATTCCTCCTTCTTTTATGACAGACGCAGGCTGATTTCGCATTCGCGTAGGTCGGACTTATGATGGATTTTTTTTGTTAGATATACAGGCTGGAACTTTAAATAGGGACAGCGAGGGCAGGTACCGTTACAGCTGAGGGTGCGGTAAAAGGAGACTGCATAGTTTTACATGTGAACGATTTTCCGTAGTGTTTCCGTCTACAGTGGTTTCGAAGGCCTACTACGAAAATATAAAGTCGTACCTATCCGATGATTGCACGTTTTTCAGTACAAAATGTCGCGCGTAAAAAAAAGGTAAGCGCCCTTTAAAAATCCTAGCTCTGTAGTCTGATGGTTTGCACAACGGTGTCAGATCCAGAGGTCTCGGGTTCGATCCCCAGGTGAGTATAATTGTTCTTAGCTTGGTTGGTGGTAGGACGTTGTTTAAGTCCGCCTGGCTAGCTTTTTTTTATTGTACCACGGGAAAGCGCTTGGCCTTCATCTCACCTGGTAACAAGTTAAGATAAGGCCGAAGGTGGAGGCGCACTTCACCCGGAATCCTCAACAAACTAAGGAACTGGCTATCTTACCTCTGAATGTCGGAACACATCAATTTTAGAATTGTTATTATGGCGACAGAATTAGGTAACATGGTGGTAGCTAGCCAGGCGGACTTCAACAAAGTCCTACCACCAACCAAACCAATCTTACCTAAGTCTCTCGCCATAGCAACAATTCTAAATAGTTGAAACAACCAAATAACTTGAAACCAGGTGAGATATCGGCCAAGTGCGTCGTATAAAAAATATATATAAACTGTATTCTGAATTGCTTTTTGAAGTAAATTCATTGAAGTAAAGATTTACTTTACTTCAATGTTAATTCTTTTCTTTTGGGTGTCTGGCAAAACATGGTAGTTTTCACAGTGGGCATGAATCGTTATTTTAGAAGGGTTATTCACACGTCTGCCTTCCATCGCCCTCCAACTTCAAAGCTGGAGCTTTCTTCTTGCAAGTTAAATGGTTTTGAATGTTCTTTTTACTTCAAAGCTCAACCATTATTCAATCATTAAGTTTAGATTTTTCCACACATCAAATTTAGATTTTAAAACGGTTCAAGACCAAATGCCGCTTACGGCTTAAAAACGAATACCCGGCTACGAAATATATATATACTATAGATACACGCATATTATATTATCCATTATGTACTACCTACACTCATTGAGCACCTGTCTTGCTATATTCACTTTCTTGGGGTACGGTGCTATGGATTTTTGTGTTTAGGGCAAATGACATGGTGTAAAGATTTCCCTCGAATCTATTATTTTCCAGACACCAACCATCCGACCAGCTTTAATTCGTACATGCATGACTTGCAGGAGTACGCAAACAAACATGCAGGTTTACACTACCCATATATTTTGAAAACTAAACGACCGAGGAACCAAACCACACCTCATACGTCAATCCAATCATCTAGACTGCAGAGGGACTCCATTAAACATACATAGGTCATCTACTCCCGAAAAACATATCCCTCCTGAGGCAGTCACGTTAATAGTCTTCATTAAAGATGGCAATAATGGTTAAAATTAAATATTAGTTAACTGCTAATTGATAAAAATATATATCGATATTTTGATTGGTTGAAAATATTAGTTAATATTATTTGTTGAGTACCTGTTGGTTATTGGTTGATGTTAATGCAGTTGAATATTTTATTCTATTGATCAAATAAAAGTAACCGTTAATTCGTCTCTATCATAGTAGCACTATGGGTATTTGTTTAAAATATCACATCACTTTGTATTGAATAAAAATATCATATACAGCAAATCAGAAATTTAATCTCTATAGTGAGGAGTCGAAAGCATACAATTGAATGAAGTCAACCTAATACATAGTTGAAAACTCTGCGAGCAGCAACATACGAAAATGTTTCTTATTTATAGCATGCTAAAGTTAAAATTTCAATGCATTCAATTATGTTAGTTCTAACTCAGGCGATATGATATTTTAATTCGATAATGTTAATTCTGATTATTGAATATAATGGTTGATTTTAAATATTAGTTAAATTTATTGGTTGATAGTTATATTCGTCATCTCTACTTCATACCCTAAATAATAATGATAAGGTAATATGATAAGGTATCGATATAGCTAGTATCTCACCCCAAACTGAGATCTCGTGATGTCTGGTTTGTGTTAGATATTTAACCACGGAGATTATTTCTTAAATAGAACGTAATTATCAAACGATAAAAGTGTGCTTTCACTACACCTTACATAGCACTCTTTTTCTTAATCTCTCTTTAATCACCTAAGTAATCGAGGCTCTCTGTCGTTGCTAAATCTCATTCTATGCAAAGCCAAAATGAAGGTGGGTAGAAAACCAAAACTAAAAAATCTGATGATCATCCATTGCCCCTTCATGTTAAAAACTACCTGTGTAGGGGTAAAAATAAACGATACTTTGTTTTTTTTAATTTCATGGAAATCGGATAACCCCATCGAGAGTTATGCCGTGACAAACATTTCCACAAATACATACATACAATACATAGATACATACAGTGCAGAATTTCCCAACTTAACTCAGAGATCGCGTTCGCTTCACTTCCTCAATCAAAAATACGGTCGTAATTCACCGACTCATTGAAAATTAATAAAAAGTATAGGCATGACGATTGCGTAATCAAGATCGTGTGTGTCTTCATTACCCTTCAACACTGGCATACCTAGGTAATTTAAATGTTGCCTGAATTTTTTATCATATTACATCTCAATAAGATCGCAAAAACACGAGCAAAACATACGCTCTTACATAATCTTACACGAACGTTACAAACTGTAGACATTGATTTTACACATGACGTAATAATTACGTGATATTGAACCGACCCCAACTCAGCCCATAGATGTCGTAAAAGCCGACTAAGGGATCTCACCAGAAGAAGGGCGACAGCTTAGTTCTGTGTAGATAATACACCATTACTGCGATCACTAATCCGCCTACCAAGCGTAGTGACTATGGCAAAACCCGGTACTACAACGTTTGCTACCATAGCTACCACAGGTACTACCACAGCTTTACAGGAGACTCTGACCAGCAGTGGACACTAATGGGCTGTTGATGTGTGATTTAATTCAAATTGAACCAGGCTCCCGCAGACGGTTTTGTACAGACAACTTATGCGCCGTTGTTCCCGTCTTAGTCACCACTTTCCCTTTCCAACTCTTGTTTGAGTGGAATATGTGTCGTAAAATGTTTCAAACCATAATGAGGATTCAAATGAGTAGGTACCTATAAATTGAACTGCCATTAGTTTGCCATTCAACGTGGTAGTACCGCCAGTAGTATTATCTCCATATTACCATTCTGGTGGTGACATCGATGGATCGATGGGTGTTCTTTAATTTCAATCTTCAATTTCAATCCTTCAATCAAATTGAAGACAATGAAGTTGAGATTTTTTTAAAGTTGTATAAGTTTAGCTTATTTGAGTAAGTTATTAGATTGGTTTATCTAAACTAGTGGTTCTGTAAGAACAGTAGACCTCGCGAGCCCTTATAATCATGCAATAACCAATGCTTTCCTCTTTCACTTTTCCTTTTAGACTTTTGACCAAAAAGAAGTATAAGCTTTAGTGAATACTCGTGTTCCTCTGATCCTAGGAGATCAAATCTGATGTCTGCGAGTTCATCTCGCGGAGGCGAAGTGGACTGCATAATCTGATTGATATACGTAGGTATACATTTTCCGAAAAAAAAAAACCTGCAGCAAACTTTTCCTCTATTCTCCCTCCTCTACCCCCTTTTGATTTTTTTTCACAACATCTTGTGTAGATTTAAATCCATAGTGTGTCTTTTAAAATTTAATTCAAATGCGATCCATGTACCTCATTCAGTCATCTCAGATATCGTCTAGTAAGTGTACGCAGACCCTTTAACTCAGGGTCATGGATGTCGTAAGAGTTGACTAAGGGATCTCATCAGAAAAAGGGCATCAGTTTACTGCTGAGAATGATGTAACACTTTAGTAGCGATCACCAAGCTGCAGTGTACTTTTCCTGTATGATGCTGATGATGACGATAATTGAATAAATGAATTTATGTAGTATAATTAAAGTCCACCATTTTGCCGCGGTTTTATTATTTTACATTTCTAGTCAAGCCATGAAACACGTGTCAGCTTTTATTTCACGTCTGGAAGTCCAGCTAACATTTGTGGTTTCATTTTCCTTGTTTGATTGATCTTTGAGAACTTGTTTGCAAGATGAAGGTATATAGTATTATTTTAGAAGGAAAAATGGGTATTGCGTGTTTTTCCCATCATGTGAGTATGTACCTGTAGATAAGATTGTAGCAATTTTTGCGGATCATGTTGGTTAGGTGGAGAAAGAGTTAAGAATTTATTTTTATTGTACGACGGGTAAGCACTTGGCCTGCATCTCACCTGGTAACAAGTTGAGATAAGGCCGAAGGTGGAGGCGTACTTCACCCGGAATCCTCAACAAACTGAGGAACTGGCTATCTTACCTCTAAATAAAATTAAATAAAATTAAATAAAAACAAGCCTCACAGCTCAGTTGGTAGTAAAGTGTTAAAGTGTTTTTGTATTCTATGCGTAATCTAGTTCCCATATTACAAGCTATGCTTAGTTTGGGACTAGATGGCGCTCTGTGAAATTAATGTCCTGTAATATTTATTTATTTATTTAAATCCAGCGTTCTTGGAGTTTCACCCATTTCTGCTTGCTGATCGGACAAACTCCACGCTCTTTCCTTCACTGGACTTGCAGACATACGGCAGGTTACAGGCCGTCCTTATAGATGTTCAATTTCGCCGAACACATCGATTCGCCTCTACCTTTATCATGAATAGTAGTAAGAACTCCTTGTCCTCGTATAATCTTGATGCGCCAAATGAAATAAATAAAAAAATAATAATTCAGCAATCGTATTCCTAAAAACCCATTATGCATCATATTCCCAAATATAAGATCTGTAGCTTCGGTGTATTTAAACTAATTTTACACAGTTCAGACTTATAAAACATCTATAGCTGAAATACTCCTTGGATGAAGATGATGAAGCTACGTATGTATGTAATAAATTCAAAACTGATGATTTCTACCCTTATATACCAACGAAGTAAAATTTGCCTTGTTAATGCGCCAACATCCTCGGACCTTCCAGGGGCTCGGAATAAAATGTATGCTAATCGGTCATTTGCATGTGACTGGAAAAATCACTGAGCCATTAACGAGTACCTCCGTTGTATGTGAATGGATCGAGTGGAGAAAAGGGGGGAGAAAAGTAAGTGAGTGAGTATTTCACTCCGCTATTTGACACAAAGCACAATATGGATTTATGGACACGAGTGTCCATAGTGTCTTCAAAACAAGCAATTCCGAGAATTTTTTCATAAAAAATACACACGATAATAGTGAAACTTTTGTATTACAGGGAATCATTTTTATTATCTTCCACTCTACCCGACACAGTGCACCACTTTTCGTCACACAAAAAGGTTTAGGGTCACAATTTCAAACCCTCCCATAAACGTTTCACTTCAAAAAGTATTATTCTAATGTTTCTTGGAAATAAATTATACACAACTCTACGTAGATAGCTTTATTTCAAATGCCTGATAAAAAATATTGAATTTTCATAAACATTGTTCGGTACGTTGATATTATAATTTTTGGAGCTAACCCTATCCCCCATTTACCCCCATGTGAAATGTTATAAATAGACTTGCTTACCTAACAAGGGCCGAAGAGAGCCATTAAAGGTCTTAGACCTTCCTGCTTTCCTGTCGTTTGTCATGCAAATAGAGAGTGAATAATTTATCGTAGATTCGTCCCCCGCGAATTACTCGGGTACACATTGTTGGGTAAATCGGATGACGAGAGCCTACCAGCGGCATATCACTCTCCTAAATAAATAAAACTGAGTGCCAGGTAAAGGTCTGAGGCTATTTAATATATCGATTGAAACCGGTGTGTCTGTAACAGCTATTTTGAAAATATACTTCACAAAAGAAGGATCTTTATACGAGCCAGCACCTGTTTGCTTGAGAATCAGAGATTTTTTTAAATGAAGATTGGTTTCTGAGATTTGGTTTAGCGTTATCGAAGATGTCGAATTTGAGAAAGGTCATCGGTCTTAGATTTTTCTAATTTAAATTGCGTTTGAGGAAGAAATGGTTTAACCGCGTGCTCCATCTTAGGTCACATCTTTAATTGTTTTACATGTAAGCTGGTGGTCAAACTATTGACTATTAGCAATAAAAAAAATATGTATATGCAGAATAAGCAGAAAATAAACCAAACTCGCTTCCACTAAAATGCAATAGCAGTCAAAAACCATACTGATAGAGTTTGTTTCGTATAGGCTACCAAACTTGTGATTATTATTACAATTATTCAACTGTTTATTCGGATTAAGTACTTAAATTCATGTTAGTAGTTCATCTACACCTACAATATATTTCATAAAAATAAAATTAACAAATTTAAATATTTCAAGGTTAATTTCAAATTTATTAGTCCCTCAAGAAGGCTATTCAATCATATCCTGAAAGATCTCAGCCAGGCGAGTGCCATTTGTCCGCAACGAACTGTTATGCAAATCACATAATTGCACTCTTTAGGATTATAACGGTCTTTACAGAACCCTAAGTGGGCTGCCCCTGTTAAATTACTACTGTTAAGATGGTCTAGTTAAAAACGATACCTTACCTCACTACGAGGTATCTTTTGCTCATTACCAGCCGCCACCATGTTACACGTTTCATATGAAAGCGCGGATTAAACCTGGCAACTAATTAGGTTCTGCCCTAACACGAGAACAAGCCTTTTGTTTCTGAACACAATAGTTGTAGCGCCGCAAGCGAACCCGGCTAATTTAAATTAAATATTTCTGCAGCTACCAAAGAATAACTTAAAACGTTTTTGTTTACGAGCTGCAACGTTGTACGCATTCATAAAGCGAGGTTCTGCCCTGGGACGTAAATAAATGGATGTCCGCATACCGTCACCGTGCTTGCTCTATTTTTAACCGACTTCAAAAAAGGAGGAGGTTCTCAATTCTTCGGAATCTTTTTTTTTATGTATGTACCCCGATTACTCGAAGACGCTTGGACTGATTTGAAAAACACAAATCTTGTTTGAAAGGGTATACTTCACAGGTGGTTCTATCTTCATCAGGTCAGGATCTGATTATGGGATCCTGGGAGAAATCGAGGGAACTATTCAAATATTATAGGCACACTTGAAGCGAATTGGCTATTTTTAGGGTGTTAATTCAAAAGTAAGTAAAAAACAGAACCCTTATCACGTGTCTGTCTGTTTGTCCGTCCATCTGTCATCAAAATAATTTGAAAAAATATGTCATCCAGGGAAACGACTTTACATCACATTCTTCATTGAAGTCGGTTTTGTTTTTTGTTTTAAAACGTAATCTTGTACTGATATAAAATGCTAAGTGACTCTTAAATTTGAAGGGTATGTTTGTCTTGATGTGAAAATAATTGCTAAGAAAAGGATTTTGAAAATTCGTACCCTAAGGGGTTCAAAAAGGAAAAAGGAGTGGAAAGTTTTTATTAAAAGTATGCCCTAACTCTGAAACCCTGCATGATAAAAGGTCAAAATTATCATCATAAAATCTTTTTCATATGAGAAAAAGATAAGAACGTGATTCATGGTTTTTTGTTTTTTTAATAATTGAAGGGCTTATTAGAAAAAAAATCATAAAACATTGTTATTTAACAGACAAAACGCGATGTACACGTGGTTTCTATAATAACCTGGTGTAGGTATTTTGAGTGCTCTTCATGCAATGGATGAATGTCAAAACTATCAAGGTCTGATAATGGAGTGGCATCAATATAAAGGGTTTTCAAATAAATCAAACAATTAAAAATGAATAACATGAAAGTAGTAGTTTTATATACAACTTGGAGACGGAACAAGCAAGCAGTCCACCTGATGTTAACTGCATGTTTTGCCTATCATCTATTTTTTTTAATATACGACGGGCACCTCTCCGTCGTATATTAAAAAAACTTGACCTTCACCTCACCTGTTTTCCAAGTTATTCTAGGACCGAAGGTAGTACCAGTGTTGGTAGTACCAGCGCCAATCGGTTGATTGGCGCCGTTCTTCGGCTGGAAGCCAAGCTGACCTTTACAGTGCTTACACCAGCGATATGATCATTCAGCCTAACCAACTTAAGGTCAACAATTTTCCACTCACCCAATAAAATAAAGAAATGCTTTATGTGTATTTTATTGTACTACGGGGAAGCGTTTAGCTATCATCACAAGGTTTGTGCTAAATGTGATTCACAGTTACAATTAAAATGATCTGTCTATCTGTCTATTGGATTTACACCACCTATAGACACATGTTTTTTTGAGTATTAAGTATTTACATTTATTACATGACACAACTTACATGAACCATTATAATGTAAATAGCAGGAAACTTACAGCCAAGTAAACATGACACAATAAAATTTAAATAAATTATCACAAACTTACTATAAGGTACGAACTGAAAACACTATCAGCTTACATAATTTCTAATTTTTTTTATATAGTACGACGGGGAAGCGCTTGGCCTTCATCTCATCTGGTTTCAAGTTATGAAAGCGCACTTCACTTTTCCTTTACTATCTGATCAAGTGGCTAACTTACCTCTCCCGGAATTTTTGGTATGGGGACAGGTTTAGGTAAGATGGTAATGGTAGCTCAGGCGAACTTAATTAAAGACCTACCACCAACCAAACCAAGCACAATATTGTACTCCCTGAAGTTCAAACTGAACCTCTGGATCTGACACCGTTAGAACACCCCTGGACCACACAGGTGGTAAAATTTAGTCTACTAAATTTATTTGTATAAATCTGAGTAAAACTCAGAAATAAATCTAAAAACATAACGATTATTAACTATATAGAAACGATATCGATTTCTCGTTCAAATCGAATATTTGCGAAGGCGATTATTTTGATCACATCCCTAAACAAGTTAATTTGTCAGCTGTCAAATTTCTCAGATGTGATGAACTGTGGTGAAACATTTATACTCACGGGTTTTACTTACCTGATCCTGGGAGAGCCGAAACTAAGTCGGTGCTTTTATCAACTATCGTATAAGTGACACGGGTTTTAAAATACTTAGTATATCAACACCCAAGCAAGTTCCGAAGATGTAGGTATTAGTGAAATGTCCGGTACTTCATTCAAGGATTTTTAAGGACAGCTTGCGTGTATTTTCTATCCTCTGTACTGCAATAACCAATCCGCCTGCTAAGCGTGGTGATTATGGCAAAAGAAATGGACCTTAATTGACTGTTGATGAATATGATGTTTATAAATTGCTCGTAGATATCCTCTTCGTCCATAATTGACAGAGTTCTTTGAAGAACTGTATCGGTACTCAATATTATTTATAACAAACAAAATGGAAGTGTAATATGATGTGGCGTCACATTATCATACAATGTCTCTATCTTACTATTATATTAAGCCAGTAGCCTCCTTAGACCCCGGAGCGCCTAAGTATGTAATAACAGCACTCCACTTCTCTACGTAACTACGCAAGCAGTTTAAACTATGCAGGCGGTGGCCTAGAAAAAGTTTCAAAGAATTTTTGCTGTGAATTAAACTTTTTAATAGACATTTTTGTCTTTATTCACGGCAGATTAGTTTTAGCCTGTAAGGTATTGCAGCAAAGCTCCAAGAATGTAAGACTCTTCATATTTGAAAAAAAACTACCTATCTACGCATATTTGACAAGCCTCATAGCTCAGTTGGTAGTAACTCTGCCTTCGGCGCTGTAGGCTGTGGGTTCGATTCCCACCCAGGACAAACATTTGTGTGATGAATATAGATGTTTGTTCTGTGTTTGGGTGTTGTATCATATAGTACGTATGTATTTACAAAAAGTATTTAAGTATTTTATCCGTAATCTTATTACAAGCTACGCTTAGTTTGGGGCTAGATGGCGCTGTGTAAAATGAATGTCCTGTAATATTTATTATTAATATTATTATTTTTATTATATAAATTCGTACTCTGTATTAAAAGCTTTTGAGCAAGTTTTGGGAGCTTTTGGGAGCTTTTGGGAGATATTATGATTAATTCAATGATAAGTAAACTTATCCTTGAATTTGTTAGACACCAATAACAGTATATTATACGTTAAACTTTTTTCCATGTGTAACTGATGATTTTAGCAGCATCGCGGTGACACTAAGGTCACGAACCTAAGTCAGCAAACCGATAAGGAAGAGAATCCCTCGGCCACACGACAAAGTGTATGCACCCCCAGATTTTTGGGGGACTACGTGATGCCTCATTCGTTTGTCGTTTTAAATATTGAACAAGACATTGTCGTGCCTTTGATTGGCCTTCGTGTACAAGGCCACGCCATTTTGTGTCAACCATAAAATCAGAGCCCTTTATTTATAAATGAGTCCGATCATTTATAACTAAAGGGCTCTGATTTTATGGTTTACCTACATAAATTTATTTGCCATCTGATAGTTGAAGTGTAAGATGGCTGAAATTATGGCCCATTCATTGCATGGATACAATCTCTATCTGCTGTGTTTGCTTAGCAATTATTGTTTCACCTGTTTATTTACTTTTATCAGAAGCGATGTTATCATGGGTTTGGGATTGATAACATTGTGTTTTGAACTATATTGAACCAAAATCCTGACACATTGTATGCAATTTTGAACTTTATCTTATAGAAGACAACGTCTACGTTGCTCTAATTGAAATTTGTGAACGCATGATAAACAAACCCACACAGAGGCAAGTATTACGTTGTTTATGTTTTGTACGGAGTGAAGATAGCAACGGACCGCTATTTTAACTATCACTCAGCTGTCATTAGGTCAGTGCGATGTCGTCGAGGTTATAAGTTTCATTTGTTTTTGTCCAAATTAATCAAACAGTGATCAATTTCAAATAAATGTATATGTTACATAACCAGAAATACTTACACTAAATAGACTGTGAAGTTTTTATTGTGAAAAGGATACAAGGAAAACTATCAGAAAATTGTGTCCCAGTGACTTCCTTTATCAGTAGTGAAATAATACAACATGGTTTTATCACAAACGACGAAATTACTAGCAAATGTTTGCAGAAGTAATTTAAACGTGAGAGCACTTGCGACCACGAGCTCGAAAAATGGCAAAGTAACGTTCAACTGGGAGGACCCATTGAATTTAGATGGACAGCTTCACGATGACGAAAAGGCGATCCGAGACTCTTTTAAAGATTATTGTAACGAGAAACTGCTACCAAGGATAATAGAAGCAAACAGAAATGAAATTTTTGATCGGGAAATTTACAAGGAAATGGGTAATTTAGGCGTACTCGGATGTACTATCAAGGGTTATGGATGCGCCGGAGTATCGTACGTAACTTACGGTCTTTTAACGAGGGAGCTTGATGGAGTGGACTCGGCCTACCGGTCAGCGATGAGCGTTCAAAGCAGTTTGGCTATGGGAGCTATTAACCTCTTTGGGTCCGAGGAACAAAAACAAAAGTTTCTTCCTAGAATGGCTAAAGGCGAGCTCGTTGGCTGTTTTGGCTTAACCGAACCCAACTTTGGCAGCGACGCGGGAGGTCTTGTAACAAAAGCCACACACAATCCTTCAACTAAGACCTTCACCCTATCCGGATCGAAAACTTGGATAACAAACTCTCCGATAGCTGACATTCTTATTGTATGGGCGAAAAACGATGAGAATAAAGTAAAAGGATTTATCGTTGAACGGGCGCAAGTAAAAAAAGGTTTGGATACGCCTAAAATCAATGGGAAATTTTCTCTCCGAGCATCGGCTACTGGCATGATATTGCTCGACGACGTGGTCATACCGGAGGAGAATTTATTGCCAAACGTAGTGGGTCTGAAGGGGCCGTTCTCGTGTCTCAATAACGCGAGGTACGGGATCGCTTGGGGCGCTCTCGGTGCCGCTGAGACATGTTTGCGGATTGCCCGACAGTACACATTAGATAGGAAACAATTTGAAAGGCCGCTCGCTTCGAACCAGCTGATTCAGAAGAAACTTGCAGACATGTTGACAGAGATACACATCGGGTACCAGGCGTGCCTGAGGGTTGGCCGTCTCAAGGACGAGGACAAAGTCGCGCCCGAGATGATATCCTTAATTAAAAGGAACAATTGCGGAAAAGCTTTGGAAATAGCCAGAGTAGCGAGAGACATGCTCGGTGGGAACGGGGTCTCAGACGAATATCACGTTATCCGACACGTGATGAACTTAGAGGCTGTCAACACCTATGAAGGAACGCATGATATACATGCTTTGATTTTGGGTAGAGCGATCACAGGAATACCAGCATTCTAGAAAAAATAATCTCAGAATATGATTTTTTGTTACCTTAACACAACAGTTTGCACGATTTTATACCAACTTATCTAAATAGCTGTAAATAATAAACTTTACTATATACATTTTATTACGTATTGACATTATCTGTTTTATTTGTCTATCTAAAAGTTATTATGTAGCTAACTGACTGATAAAGTTTAACCCCTGAGTGAATGGACGTAGTCACCAGCAACATGTATTCGAGATATATTAAATAAATCCAGGTTTTTTTTTACAGGAATTAATTTCACAAAGCGGCATCTTGCCCCAAACTAAGCATAGCTACAAGCTATGTTGATATGATGTTATATGGGAACTAGATTACGGATAGAATTCGTAAATACTTTTGTAAATACATACAGACAATATGATACAACACCCAAACACAGATCAAGCATCAATATTCATCACACAAATGTTTGTCCTGGGTGGGAATCGAACCCACAACCTACAGCGCAGAAGGCAGAGTTACTACCAACTGAGCTAATGAGGCTTGTTATTTAAAAGCATTTCTCTGGCATATTCCCACACACATACGTTTTATGATTTACATACAGTTCACTTCAAACAGTATCAGATCCCATTATCCTTGCGAGTAATTGAAACCTTTAAGGGCTCTGTAACCGTAAGAAGGGCTTTTGTTCTTACAACTTGAACCCAGTACAAAGAGATCTCTGTATACAAACCCCGTTAATCGTTTTATAAAATGAGCCAGAGACTTGACAGCTAGCAAATTTTGGATGGTAATCCAAAATTTCGAATATAACCTGGCATAGCATCATTAAAAGCTATCAAATGCATTTCAGAATAACAAGCTTAACATAATATTTTTCTTGGTTTTAACAGATTTGTTCCTTTCGCTTTGATAATATTAAAGCCACATTGTGTTGCCAACACAGATTGCTATCACAGTAAGTTCGTAACTGTGTATAATTCACTCAGCACATGAGCATAATAATATCGCACAGGCAATTTTGTCGCGAAACGCCTAGTATAATATCACTATAAGGCTGATGATTACTGTTATTGTTTCTAAAGAATATTATAGCGGTATACCGCATAGGAATCATCGCTAATGGCTAGGGATGTGCTGAAAGCAGCGAACATAATCACTTTTCTTGTTGCCGTATATTCGCAAGTAGTATTTATGAATAATTTATATGATATTATTTTTTCGCAAGTGAAAAAAATAAACTAATGATAATTCTTTATTCAAAAATAAGACAAAACTGTTGATAAAAAGTACAATTAAACTAACTATGTACAAAGGAATCAGTCAGATTACCTAAGGACCGTTACAAACGGCCTATAGGTAACTCAACTGTTCCAGACCAGTACCAGACGGAAGCGTGCCCAAGATACTGGCTGCATTTGTTGATATTAAAAAAAAATAAAGCTATTAGTGTAAGGGGCGGTTTTTCCGCTTCAGAGATTTTTCCGCTTTTCCGGACAACGTTAGGGTATGGTGAGGATAGTAGGTACAAGTTTGGTTGAGTGTAGGATAATAATGCTAAAAGTCACATAATGATAGCTACAAAATAAATATTTCAATTACAAATTAAACCTTATCTCAAATTTAATCGTTATTAGTAACAATTTAAATATAAAAGGTACTATGATGTGCCTACTTACTAACTAAAACAGTAGAGACCTTGGGTCCGTAGATAGCCGGTGACCTCCGGGATTTCAAAAATCTTGCGGGGTTTTTGATTGAGGTGACACGTGACCCAAAGGCTGGCTCTTATTTAGGCCAGCGAATTAGCATAGCTATTCAGCGTGGCAATACAGCCAGTGTCTTGGGCGCGCTTCCGCCTGGTCTGGAACAGTCGAGTTACCTATAGGTCGTTTGTAACAGTCCATAGGTAATCTGACTGATTCCTTTGTACATAGTTAGTTAAATTGTATATTTTATTGAATAAAGAAATATGCGATTAAATAAAAAAACTAAATCATATACCTAGGCATAAACATCTGTATTAATATTCATATAAATCAATCACTCCGAGATCTTTTGGAAGAGAATCTGATAGGAAACGTAGCCAGTATTTTATTATTAGGTGTACCCTTACCTAATTTAATATCATAAAAAATATTATAATTGAATAACTAGGATTTTATCAATTTATCCGGACAGCGTACACGCTGTCTGAATTCTAACACAAGTTGCAACCTATCTAACAATATTACTAAGGAGGAAGGGATGCAATCTCGCCGTTCTATTTGTGGGTACTGAGACGGATCGATCCAACTATTGTTAGCCTTACTTTGTGTGGTAGCGATTGCTTGTTTATTTAGAAAATTTGACTGCAGGTTTATTCTAGTTTAGAATATACCTGTAAATTCACAATTTGGGATAATCAGCATCGGTCGGTTTTCGTTGGTGGTAGGACTTGGTTTAAGTCCGCCTGGTTATCTACCACCATCTTACAGAACAATCTATATCCATCACACAAATGTGACTTACATTTGTTGGGTAGGAATCGAACCCACAACCTACAGCGCAGAAGGCAGAGATACTCCCAACTGAGCTATGAGGCTTGATTCCGTGTGAAGTGCGCTTCACCCGGATTTTTCACAAATTGAAACCAGGTGAGATGAAGGCCAAGTGTTTCCCGTCGTGTAAGTAATATTAAATAAGGTATTCAGGGGTAGGTGAGATCTCCTGGTTGTACCCCGGGGAAAGGATTCACTGGCTTTTACTAGCAGTTACGGCTGAATTATCACAACTCTGGTGGCAACCTGCAAACCTAGCACTCGGGGTAAGTCCATTGTAGACATTATCTTCATTATCGATTAATTTTTAAGGCAGTCAACTAGTAATTTCAACGAATTCCATGCACAAACTACAACAGATGGATGTATTTCCATCACGTTATTTTTTTCTCTCTATTCAGGTAACACTATAAAAACCTGTAAGAATAAATGCTCCTTCGCATTTTACCTGTGAAGGATAAAGAAATAGAACGCACAAAAGTGGATTGTACTAAACTAAATTGCATGACTTTGAGTTATTTAGGACTAGTGAAACGCGCGGGACTTCGTTCCAATAATCCTGTGGGAATTATTCAAAATCCTTTCAGAAACCTTCGTGGTCTAGTGGTGGAGCGTGTGGCACCAATCCGGAGGTCCAGAGTTCAAATCCCGGGTGGGACACTGCATCTTTGTGTTGTTTGTTCCCAGATTCCGTGATTCGGAGGGCACGTTTAATCGTCGGTCTCGAGTACTGCATATTAGATGTCGCAAGGCTGTTTTAGCCGTCGGTCTTGGGTACTGTATATAGAAGCCGCAAGGCACGTTAAGCTGTTGGTCTCGGGTACTGTCAAAAGTCATGTCGGCGGTTTTAGGAGTGTAACACCAGGGTTACCCAGTGCTAGATAGTCCGGACGAAAGAAAGTGCACCTGCACTACAAATGCAAGCTACCGTTCATAAAAAGGTTTGCCGGGTTTTCTCGGTACGCTGAAGAGCTAGAGTGCCTTCCGGGAAATCTCTCTCCATCCTAGACTTTGGGATGATTTAGATGGGTTCTTGATAAGCCCATCATTTAAAAAAAAAATTAAGTCTCAAGGACCTCTGGCGTGGGTTGTGCGTCGATTGTCAGTCAGTCATTCGGTCAGATGAGAGCAATTTTATATATAGATTCCATTTTATGCTATTTCATGTTATTTTGTTACATGAAAAGTGCTTGTATAATGTCGTAAAGTGGTCTTCTGAGCTTTGAATCTTTTATGAACATTTTCGGTCTAGACTGTTTCGACTTAAAGGCAGGAGTACCTACGGGTATGTACCTACTCCTCTTTGAAGTTCTCCAACTTTCATGTTATCTGGCGTTGAATCGATAATAGCCTGAGTGCGTGGAATTTATTCATTGAGTTAGGCTTAAAGGTGTGAACGTGACTCTATACTTACTAGTAGTTCACCCCGAAGTTATATTCGTGATGTCTGGTTTAGATATTGAACCACGGATATTATTTTTCACGAACGTAATAAACATATGATTCAAGTGCGCTTTCATTACATCTTACTTGAACACTTTTTTTCTCAATCTCTCTTTATTCAACAAGCTTCATAGCTCAGTTGGTGGTAACTCTGCCTTCTGCGCTGTAGGTTGTGGGTTCGATTCCCATCCAGGACAAAGATTTGTGTGATGAATATAGATGTTTGTTCTGTGTTTGGGTGTGTATTGCATCATATAAAAAAAATACTTAAAAAAATGCTTTTTGTAAGCTCTCATTTTGGCTTTGCATAGAATGAGAGTTAGCAATGAGAAAGAGCCTCGATCACTCAGGTGCATAAATAAATAAATAAATGTTACAGGACATTAATTTCACACAGCGCCATCTAGCCCTAACTAAGCATAGCTTGTAATATGGGAACTAGATTGCGGATAGAATACTCAAATACTTTTTTTTACTTACATACTTATCATACAATACAACACCTAAACACAGAACAAACATATATATTCATCACACAAATGTTTGTCCTCGGTGGGAATCGAACCCACAACCAAAGATATGATTTTATTTTTAATTGAAACTACGGATACGCGCTCAAAGTGAGAAGGAACCAATGTATAAATACTCGTAGACTCGAAAATCGCGTGTCAATTGTATTGCCAACTCCCACATGAACCAATCACGCGTCACTTTGACTACAATCATCAATTCGAAACAATGATTTAGACAATGGTTCATGGCACGAGCGCAGTTATCAATAAAATATTGCGGTTCTCTGTGAAATATTTACGTTCTCATTAGCTGGCTTTCACGCGCACCTGTAACCCAGTGCACGCTACGCGAATTGAGATATAGTGTTGATTGTGGCCGAGAATTGATATGGAGTTTGCATTACCATCCATTTTCCTTTTTGTAGAGTGCACAGGGAAAATGAAAATTGAAATTGCTTGCTGATACATGTACTGTACGTATCTGTTTTATTATAATCGTGGTGGTCGCGACTAAAGAATCGACCCATCCAAACAACCCATGTATGTCGTAAAAGCCGACTAAGGGATATCATCAGAAGAGTTCCTATTTCATTCTTTTATTTGACACGAGATGGCCCTCTTTGACCTCTAAACTAGCACAGGAACTTGTACAAGGAGGTCTGCGGTAGAGCGAGCTTCGGAATCGTACTTTCTGTCTTCCTCAGATGTATGCATTCTTTCTAAATGTTAATGCTTGTAAAATATATAAATATTTTTGACATTAGGTACATACTTATTGCTAGAGTGAGTGAAACGAACGGGATCTCTTTGTCATGTTGGAAACTTGGGCGCTGTATGTCTGTATGTGGCGTCACTATATGTATAGGTTGTGACGGCATTTAAAGAGATAACTTGAATGTAAATTGATTATCGTGGGCGATTGTTGATAAGTTGGGAAGTTTTTGAGTTGATGGAGTGTAAAGAAATATAACATTTCGCCCATATATATACTTTTTTTAATGGTTGATCCGATCAATTCAACATTTTAAATACCCAGATTACTATACTCATCAATATGGATTTTTTTGTATAGGGTAGTATTTGAGAAATAGGGGTGTTAAGTGAGATAAACAAGCTTTTGACTTGTGAAAAATCCATATTCACGACGCATACATCTGTGTTCTGGGTGGGAATCGATGTAATGATGTAAAACCCATTGTAGACGGCAGTGTTTTTTTTTATTGTACAACGGGGAAGCGCTTGGCCTTCATCTCACCTGGTAACAAGTTGAGATAAGGCCAAAGGTGAAGGCGCACTTCACCCGGAAACCTCAACAAACTGAGGAACTGGCTATCTTACCTTTAAATGCCGGAACACAATTTTTTTTTAAGAATTGTTTTTATGACGACAGAATTTGGTAAAATGTGGTAGCTAGCCAGGCGGACTAAAACAAAATCTTACCACCAACCAAACCGAGCACAATATTGCTCCCCCTGGGGATCGAACCCGGGACCTCTGTATAGCTGTTGATATCATGATGAATTTATTAGAATAGCTCGTGGTACTTCACCGGTTTGAAAACAGTTGACGCGTCACAATCCAATCCAGTGCGCTGCAATGCATTTTGCTAATTAACTGCTTGTTCGATGAACGTGCTTCACATGATGAGTTACATTTACATGATATAAATGTTAGTTTTTACTGCATTTAAGTACCTAAATGTGAATTCACTACCTGTTTCGGTCAGATCATCCAAAACAATCCACATTTTTTTAAATAATTTACGCTGTCATTACTTTTCCTCGATTAACTTGTAAATGTCTCGTTCGCTACTGCTGTTTAGTTTATACTTTTTTTTTTAGTAAGCATTAGATACTTATTTTATAATGTATTTTATATTTTGTTGTTATTATTAGCTATACAAATTAATGTTTATTTTAGTACTTTAGTACACCGCTTTGTCTGCTCATAGCTAGCCTTTCCATCCAACGGTTGCCTCAAAGAGATCGCTTTTAACGATAACGCCGGCCATTGTACCTAGTTTAAGTGTTTTTTTTGCTTGTTTGTTTATTTTTGGTTTTTAGTGTACAATATAGAGTCTATCTAGTTTCTCAGTACAAATTTGTGCTTGATTTGGTTAGTGGTAAGGTTTGTCCGCCAGGCTAGCTACGAACATCTTGCGTGTTCTGGCATTTAGGGGCAAGTGAGCTACTTCCTCAGTCTGTTGAGTCAGGATTCCGGGTGAAGTGCGACTTATTCTTTTTATTTATTATTGATAGACACTCGTTCGACCACAATGTAATCTAGTTTGGGGCTAGATGGCGCTGTGTTTAATTAATGTCCTGTAATATTGATTTATTATTATCAGTCATTAGCTGATGTTAATGAGTAGCCGATGCTCTTGGAGACACCTATCTCTGTTGCCTTAAAAATAAATAAATAAACTTTGGCTTTGATTCACCTTTTATTGTTTTGTGTGTTTATGTGGGTGGGTGGTGGATGTGACTTGTCTTTTATTCTGGAGATTGTGAGTTCAAATCCAGTCGTGCACCAATGAACGTTGAGTTAAAAAAAAGTGTAGGTATGTGTGCAATTGAAACATGCATGTAGGTACTCTGACGGTGAAGGTGACATTGTGAGGAAGCCGGCATGTCCCTAGGATCAAAAATCGGATATGCATGTTGCCACTGCATAGGCTTGCACATGTCACGTATTTAAACGTATGTTTGGATGTGCCTCTGACTACCTCCTAGTAGGTGATCTTAATAAGATCCACGCTCTGAGGTAAGTGATGAGAGGTCAATTCTCGAAGAGGAAAAATAATAATAATAATAATACACTTATTCGATAAGATAAGTCTGTTACTAACAATATTAGAGAAGATACACAAAACTACTTAACTGAACTATTGATAAACTAAACTAATTATAGATATATATAGATAGGTAGTAAGTAAGTTGATAAGTTCAATATGTAACAATTTGTGTGTAGGCATCTTGTTTTTTTTTTATGATTAATGTCTAGGGTTTGTTAAGTCTAGTCAATATTTACGTGTGCCTAGGTAGACTTTTATTTATTACAATAATCGATATCATATAGTCAATAGTCGATAAATTGGGTTATAATAAAATAAGAGTTCAATGTGGGTAGTACTGTGTTATAGTATAGTGTAGGAGCTAGGTGACAATGAAAAATTATAATTTGGAAATGTGTTAAATAAGGGGTTCGATAAATCTTTCTGGTGAGCCACATGATTGCTGTAGAAGCCATTTTTTGGAGATTTCGTAGCGTTATGTCTGTTAACTGGCTATAGTACCTCAGATTAGCAACTTAACGCAACATTATTCTAGTTTTGAACTAAGATATAGTAATATACGACAAAATTCAAAATTTTATGAAGGTTTCGGACAGACTTTCAAAAATTAACTCACATATGGCTTTCACCATTATAAAATTTTGCCTTTTTGTCCCAAAATTTACTTATGCTTTACGATGTTGTCAACTGTGGAAACACAGTGAGCTGGTGGAAGGCTTAGACAACATAATAAAGAACAACCTTTCCACGGTTTTGAATATTGAGTTGGATGACAGAGCATGGTCGCAGGCCTCTTTGCCTATTCGATTGGGCGGCTTAGGTATACGCAAAATTTCTAGTGTTGCTTTGCCAGCGTTCTTGTCTTCCGTCTATAGTACACATTCTTTGGTTGAGAAAATTCTAACACCATAAATTTCGGCTGTTCCAGGCAATATACACCAAATTTTTTATCTTGACGAGGCTCGAAATGCTTGGCATAGTGCTTGCCCTAATACCGATCCCCCAAAACACCTTTCGGCACAACGGCAGTGGGACGGGCCTCTGTGCGAGTTGACACGGAATTATCTATTACATACGTGCTCAACCTCCACAGATCGTGCTCGTCTCTTAGCTGTTTCAAAATGGGAATCAGGTCTTTGGCTGCAAGCACATCCATCCTACAATACCGGTACACTTATGGATCCTGTAACTTTCCGTATTGCCACTTGTCTTCGGTTGGGTGCAAGATGCTGCGCCTCTCACCAGTGCCGGTGCGGTGCGGCCGTAGATCAATTTGGTTTTCACGGACTTTCGTGCGCAAGGTCTGCCGGCAGGATTTCGCGCCACGCTAGTCTTAATGACATTATCCGTCGAGCGTTTACCAGTTTCAATGTGCCAGCCGTTCTTGAACCGAATGGTCTGTTACGTGATGATGGTAAGCGGCCCGACGGTATGACTCTTGTCCCTTGGGAAATGGGTAGGCCTTTGGTGTGGGACGCTACCTGCGTCGACACCCTAGCGCCATCTCATCTGCCTGGGACATCAGTTAGGGCTGGTGCGGCGGCTGATTCGGCCGAGGATCACAAAAGGCACAAATATAGTGGTCTCGACAGAGCTTACCTATTTGAGCCTTTTGGGGTGGAGACCTTGGGTCCGTGGGGAGCCGGTGCCCTCCGGCTCCCCACAAAAATATTGCGGGGCTTTTGATTGAGGCGACACGTGACCCAAGGGCTGGCTCTTATTTAGGCCAGCGAATTAGCATAGCTATTCAGCGTGGCAATGCAGCCAGTGTCTTGGGCACGCTTCCGTCTGGTACTGGTCTGGAACAGTTGAGTTACCTATAGGCCGTTTGTAACGGTCCTTAGGTAATCTGACTGATTCCTTTGTACTTAGTTAGTTTAATTTATTGAATAAATGAACAGATATAGTAATAATAAAGGTGACATTGCTGTGCGCTCAACCACGGCGCTTATGACCACCAGACAGAAATGACAGAAATATGCGCATATTTCTACGTTTTGTTTTTTTACGGTGAAACAAATATGAATTTTGAAAATTGAAAACACTGACCGTCTGCTGTATACTATGTTTATTTACTGTACAAAGTTTCAAGCCCTAATTAGGCGTATTTATTGAATGTTAAACTTTTTTGGTACAAACTAGATTCAACTTTGGTTTGATTTTTTTATATAGAGAAAATGTTATGTAATCGTGTTTTCGAACACAAGCGTTCTAGCATCTATCCTGAACATATATTAATTTCAAAGTATATGCTTCAGTATTGTGGAAGATATGATCGCAGAAGCTAAGCCATTTCACATATCATAGACTCTTAAGAGTGTGGACTTGTAATATATTGTTTAATTTATTTTAGAGGAAGGGGCCAAAATATTGGCTATGTCGCCTGGAAAAGGATGTTCTTATTTTTGGTGTATTACATGGTTTGTCGATTTTTCTCATTCTTACTGGCTTGTTTTCGTATATAAGAGGGGTCATAGAATGTTGTTTTATTAAGAGTTTTAAAGTAAATAATTGGCGGATAGTCAAAACTTGGAATTCTTCGTATAGGTGTTGTGTTGGATATCTATACGGTTTAAAGTTCATGACCTTCAAAATTGATCTTGGTGCCCTCTCAATTCCGATTATTTTTGTTTTACATGCAGCGCCCCATATTACTATGCAGTAATTTAGTATGGACTGCGCAAGGGACGTTTAAACGGTCTTGCAATATGACGTAATTTCTTAAATGTGTACAAGAGTTGTCGCGTTCGTGATGATAACATATTAATATGAGCTGACCTAGGGTTACTCCTAGATGAGTCCTCTCATCTCATCAGTCCTAGAAGACTCCTTTGATTGTATCAATCCTATCAAGACAAGAGCAGTTATAGCTATTAGTGGGGTCGGGGCAGTTATGTGCACGCAAGTTGGATCTGTAGATGTGTTTATCATTTTTGATCGAAATATTACTGGATTTTGTTTTGTTAATGTTAAGTTGAGATAAGGGATATAATATAAGAGATTTTTGCGTAACCACATCATATCAACCTGGTCCCTTTTCAGCGTTACGGTGTGCTTCATCCCAAGTCTGTCCATGTCGTGAGTCTATGCCTACTTTTTCCATATTCCGTATTAATTATTGGTTTTTGTACTGATTTTATGTTTTATTATGGTACTTATGATTATAATAGATATCTTAATACATTTTTTTTTTTTTTATAATACGTTTGAGCAACTATGTGCAAAAACTATTATATATACATTTTACCTATGTATACATACATTATTGGATGTCAGTTTGCAATTTATAAGGGCATCAGGTTTGTGTACTAAAGCTATAAAAATCATCTCCCTTCAAAGATTTCTGGAAGAAATAGCTTCTAAGCGATAATACCGCCCATTTTTTTATAAAGATCTCTAGTTTTTTTTTTATAAGAAAGTGTTTTTATTCAATACTTTAAAAATTCCCATTGATTATAAAACCTTACTTTAATAGGGCTTTGCGAACAACACAAACAGGTTATTATAGACTATGAACGGACTTTTCTATCCCACAAGCGTTTCCCGTGAAAGTTTTACATTTCCGTTAGAAAAGTGGAGCAGTTCGAAATCCTAGCCAATGTCAGCATAGCTGGCTCATATTTGCTAATAATCATTTTATTTGTAAAAAAATGTGAGTAGGTAAAGACGAGAATTATACAATATACTAAGCTAGAAAACCATCCCAATTTTTGTGTTCTGTTCCTTGTTTTCTGTAAATTTTGTATTTTCTATGATCCTGTGTTGATCGACATTAAATGATCGAAAAATCACGCTCTAAAATGTATGAAACAAGAAAATATCGTATGTTTTATTTATGTAATAACTATCCTATTAAATAAACAAGATTTTTTGTTTTTTATAAATATTCATAGTGATGTTTAGAGGATAGCCTAGGTCATATGCTACCTACTAAACAAAACAATACATTCTAACATCAGCGTCATGATGACACATTTATCGTTTGTTACTAACTTTATTTGTGATAAATAATCTTCATCTTAATACCTAACACAAGCCAGAATTCAACAGATCTAAGTTCGGAGAACTACTTGTTTTGTTTTGTGCCTAAAGCAAAAGTTGGGTTAACGTTTCAATGTCTCTTTCACGCCAAAAATACTGCGGTATCAGGCATCGCACAGATTTTGTTTCAGACCAAAAACATTCTGCTTTGCTCTTGATCGAGCTTTGTTTCAAGTTAGCACGCTTGATCATAAAAGCTAATTTTTATCTGATTACTAAGGGATACTCAAACATTATCTGATCCTTATAAATTTTATTTATCTATTTATATCTGCACTTTTTTAAATAAACTATATCTCAATGAATATTTGAACCCCTTTTTAATCAGTTCCATTTATTTTTTGTTTTCAGGACATTCATTTTACACAGCGCCATCTAGCCCCAAAATAAGCATAGCTTGTAATATGGGAACTAGATTACGGTTACAATACTGGAATACTTTTTGTAAATACATACGTTCTATATGATACAACACCCAAACACAGAACAAGCATCTATATTCATCACAAAAATGTTTGCCCTGGGTGGGAATCAAACCCACAGCCTACAGCGCAGAAGGCAGAGTTACTACCAGTACCAACTGAGCTACGAGACTTGTTATAATTATGATAGATGATGGGATCTTATGGTGGAGTACGTCAGTAGGTGGTTAGGTTTCTGTTTTATTTTTGCCCGACACTACACAGCCACGAAGCCCTGCCGCAAGACCGATACGGGGATAGAAGAAAGTAACGTAACCACGTCAGTTTGACCCAGAAATACTTTGCTACCACTCATTCGCATAGCTCAAAATAGATAAAAAAGCGATTGATTTGATCTATAAAGTCTAAAAGAAAAAGGATCAATCGTTATGCCTCATATGCCACAAGCCTCATAGCTCAGTTGGTAACTCTGCCTTCTGCGCTGTGGGCTGTGGTGTGGGTTCTATTCCTACCCAAGATAAACATTTGTGTGATGAATGTAGATGTTTGTCCTGTGTTTAGGTGTTGTATCAAGTAGAACGTATGTATTTAAAAAAGTATTTAAGTATTCTATCCATAATCTAGTTCCCATACTAAAAGCTATGCTTAGTTTAGGGCTAGGTGGCGCTGTGTAAAATTAATGTCCTGTAATATTTATTACTTTTATTATTATTATAAAACAAGATCAAAAGATGACTGTTCAGATTTTTTTGGTTGCTGTTTTTGTAAAATTAAAACGATTATTTAGATACATGCTATAACTTATAACTAAGCAGGTGAAGCCATGACTAGGAGGCTTTTTTAATATTTAGTAGAAAATCAGAAACTGCAGTGAAACGGTATAAACACACCAGCTGATTTAGCTTTAGAAAAAAAGTTATCGAAATTTGCATCTCACCCACAGATCTGAATCACAATGAGCCACGAAAAGCAATTAATACTTGAAGTACCCTGATTCCGGTTTAAAACTAAGTGCTCCTTTGAATTTTCATTTTAATTTACATATATCGGCCACTAAAGAAAGCACTGGTCTACTCATATAGCAAATACGACCTAGTATAACGTATCGCAGCGATACAAAAATATAAATGTAGTCTCTTGAATCACGCCAAGTCAAGCAAAGCTTTCGTATTTTGTATCTTAAATAAAAATAAAACCGGCCAAGGGCGGACACAAACACCTTGGGTTCCAACCCACATATAAAAAAAAACTTATTATTACTATTTGATGTTATAGCAGGAACAGAAATACACACTCGGTATTTTTTATTATTATTTTACACAGCGCCCTCAAGTCCCAAACTAAGCAAAGTTTGAAAAATGGGATCTAGATTATGGATATAATATTATATATATATATATATATATATATATCTCTTTGTAATTATACATACTTTTCAAACAAAAATTGTCTGTCATACGATTCATGAGATACAGCCCGCTGACAGACATATGGATGGACGGACAGACGGAAAGCAGGAATAGGGTCCCGTTTGGGTACGGAACACACAAAATCAACTGTGTTAAATAATTAAGGTACTCCAGTTTCTCCTTTAGACGCTGTGATAGGCGAATAAAGGTCAATCCACCTGAATATTCACATAAAACCAACCTGTGAACCCAGCCCGCCTGCGTAGGTGGGCATTGTGATTATGGCAAATTTCCCGTGACCTCTTTGTGACTTTTATGTCTTTGGACCCCATGTCCTTCAGTTTAATTTTTTGAGCTATAGCAAAATAATAAATTATTTTTAACTGTAGCAAGTAAAATACGTCCAAAATGTAATGCTCTTCCTAGACACATTTCAGGCTAAGCACTGGCTTATCTACTGTGTGAGACATCACGTAAGCCGAGACTGCCAGTTTTCAAGAACACTTGCACCAGATTCTTGAGTTCAGAAGATCGTACGGCAGGCCACAGAGTTGAATTGTTGGAAACCGAGATGAATGAAACGTATTTTTTTAGACTAGCAAATGTTTTATGGTGTAAAGTTATCGTTTATGATGTACTAGCTGTAAGTGCTTCCCGTGCTTCGCGACACGGTAAATAGTAATTCTGTAATTCTGTAATTCTTTATTGTACACACAAAAATAATAACAAGATAAAAAATAAAAGATCATAACAAAAGGCATGTACAGAGGCGAGCTTAACCCTGTTAAGAGTTTTCTTCCAGCAAACCTTTGATGTGAGAGAGGCGATATATTAAATGGGTATAGTGTACATTAATTATATAATATAGTTATACCTACCATATATAAAATAAATACAATACAATATACTTACATAAAACTACGTACCTAATACTTACTACATAATACACAAATATTATTAAACAATACACTACTTATATTCTTATACTTACAGAATAATACAATACACACAATTAAATAAATACTTACACTGGTCTACTTATAAAACAATACCAAATAAATACATACGTAAATGATACACAGATATAATGTAATAACAATAATAAAAAGACTATGCAGATAAGAAATGCTCTTTCAGCTTCAGCTTAAATATGTTTAGACATTTGGAGGCACGAATTGTATGTGGAATAGAATTCCACAGCCTAACCGCTTGGACGGTGAACGAATCACCATACCGTGTGGAAGAGTGAGGAGGAGTTGCAAGACGGAGAGAGACAATCGACCTGCATGGCACACCGCGAGGAACAAGAAATTTAAATCGCTCACGGAGGTATGTTGGAGAAAGGGGATTGAAGAGAATGTAATAAAGAAATGAAAGAATATGGAGATCGCGGCGACGGCGAATAGGAAGCCAATTAAGTTTGGATCTAAACTCGGAGACATGATCAAACTTGCGCAAACCAAAAATAAATCGGATGCCCAAGTTTTGAAGACGCTCCAGTTTATTCCAAAGTTCCTCCGTGGCGTCAAGGAAACAGACATCAGCATAGTCGAGAAGAGGGAGGATGAGAGTCTGGGAAAGGATGATTTTGGTCTCAAAAGGTAAAAACCTCTGAAGACGCTTGAGGGAATGGAAAGTAAAATAGACTCTTCTACTAATCTCATTTATGTGAGGAGTCCAAGATAGACGGTTGTCAAAAATAACTCCCAAATTCTTGGCCTTCACAGAATACGGAATGGAACTATCTGCCAAAACAATGGGAGGAAGAGGAGTATCGGCAATGCTGCTCAGCATGTAGGAACTACCAAAGATCAAAGTCTGAGATTTCAGGGGGTTAACCAAAAGACCATAGGCTTTCGCCCATGAGTCGATGTTACTGAGATCTGAATTAATTTGGTTAATTCCTTCAAACAACTGATCAGCTTTGAAATGGCAGTAAATTTGCAAGTCGTCAGCATAAAGATGGTAGCTAGAAGAAATTACATTAGTGATTGAATTAATAAAGATAGAGAATAGAAGAGGTGAAAGGACACTACCTTGAGGAACACCCGCTGATATGTTACACCAATCAGAGTAAGACTCTTCAAGGCGAACACGCTGCGAGCGTCCTGAAAGATAGGACTGAAGCCAATTGATAGCTGTGGAAGAAATATTAAGAGAGGAGAGAATGGCTAGGAGAATATCGTGATTAACTGAGTTGAATGCATTGCTAAAATCTAAGAGGACAAGAACCGTAAGCTGCTTCTGATCCATGGCCCAGCGAATATCATCGGTAATTTTTGTAAGTGCACCGGCAGTGCTGTGGCCAGGACGAAAACCAGATTGCAATGGGCTCAGAAGGGAGTAACGGTTAAGGAATAGGGATAGTTGCTTATGAGCAACATTCTCAAGGATTTTAGAAAGAACTGGAAGAATGGAGATAGGCCGAAGTTGGGATATGGAAGTAGGATTAGAAGTTTTAGGAAGAGGAATGACATAAGCCAATTTCCACGCACTGGGAAAATCACATGTCTCCAGGGAATGGTTTACAATGTGGGATATAGC
Source organism: Venusia cambrica (assembly GCA_951394065.1). Taxonomy (NCBI): domain Eukaryota; kingdom Metazoa; phylum Arthropoda; class Insecta; order Lepidoptera; family Geometridae; genus Venusia; species Venusia cambrica. The sequence goes on from OX596056.1 coordinate 3,509,181, forward strand.
AGGACAAAGTTCAAGGGAAAGGAGCTGCAGCATCTGGACATGAATGCCATCAGAGCCAACAGCTTTTGTAGAAATAGAAGTTAGAATTTTAATAACATCCTCCTCAGCAATCGCTACAAATTCAAACGGTGGGCAGGAAGGCAGGGCTTGGCCAGATAGAGTGTCTATTGTAGAAAGTTTAGAACTATTATTCAAGGAAATTGGAGATTTAGAAAAGTGTTGATTAATAGTGTTTAAATCAAAAGGAATAGGAGAATCACTAGACCCTCTACCCAGCCCAAGAGATTTTAGAAATTTCCACATTTGTGAAGAATTTGAATTTTGGATAGTGTTGTAAATGTGACATTTTTTTGCGTCTCTACACATCTTGCTGCAACGATTGCGAAGTCTTTTATAGGTGGCGAAGTTTTCATCACTAGGATGTTTCCTATTGAAACGTTTCGCTTGATCACGCTTCGCCATCATCTTTTTTATCGACAGGGTCAACCACGGAGCATGGGGATGCTTTATTTTGACTTTCTTAATCGGCGCATGGATATCAAATAAATCGGTTAAGATCTTGTTGAAACAAGCCACTTTTCCATCTACACTATATTCATTAATTACAGGTGCCCAGTCAATGTCAGAAGCATCCGCTTTCAGTGCCTCAAGGTCGATGTTTTTATAGCTGCGAAGAAAAAGGTAAAACGGAATGGTTGTAGATACCTGGCAAAATACAGTGGTAAAGAACTACAGTGTTTCTTGTTTCAACATACACGGCTCGTCCAGCTAATTCTGAAATCTCATGTCTATCTACAGCTATAACTAACATTCACAAGTTATTACCAATGTCTAGTGCCATTGGATTAATTAATAATATTTCTATAGAAAATAATGTTGATATTTTTGACCATATTAGCCGAAAGTCATAAATATGGCACAGCTTTCGTTTGAAGCTTCTGTTACCTACATTTATATTTTAAAATATGTTAAGTTAGTTATTCTGTTACTTACAGCACTGGTTTCGATTAAGTTTCTGTTATGGTATTGTAATTGGTTTTAAATAAATGTCCAGAATATAATAATTTTTAGAACTCAGTTGGCAAGATGAAATTGAATTAGAATGCATTAAAGAAGCTGTTACGTTGTTAAAAATACTTATTCACTATTAGCGTTTTCAATAACGTGATTGCTACCTAAAATGGTAATATTACAAAGGAAATTACTTTAAATCCTGATTGTAATCATTGTTTAAACTGGGCACATTTAGAGGCAATTGCCACGGAACCCGTCCTAGGACCCGTTTAGTATACAACGAGATTGCTTGTTTAATTTTAACAATTACCATATTTTTTGAGTTAACATCTGTTGGTTTACCCTTTTAAAATATTTTTATTATGATTTCGGGACCGTTTGAGGCAACCGTGGATTCTAATTTTTATAAATAAATATTTAAGAAGCGTAGTAGGCTAAGATGGTTTTCAAGTTTTCAGTAATATAGACGCCAAAATCATGTTTTTTACGTTTTTTATCTGCTTTTAATAGGTTTCAAGTTATGATAAGGCCGAAGGTGGAAGCCCACTTCACCCGGAACGCTCAACAGTCTGAGGAACTAGCTGTCTTACCTATAAATTCCAGAATGCAACAATTTAATTAATGTCCTGTTATATTAATTATTTATGTGAGTCTAAACCTTTTTTTTTCTTTAATCATAATTATTGTTCACTTTCAAACTTGAAACGTGGCAAACGTGGCAAACGCGACCTCGAATGGGAAGACGGAACGCGCCCCAATAGCGATCACGGGAATCAAACTTACCCTGATGATGGTTCCGCGGGAGAACAGAAAATAAGTTGGTGCCTGAGTAAAATGTTTTAAAAATGTATAGGCACAATAAAGTATATCATTTATTCATTTTTAATGCATGCTTTATATTTTTATTTATTATAGTATTGCATGTTCGAAGGTGCAATGTTGTAAAAGAAAACCAGGCCGAGTTTCTTATCCAATTTCTTATCATATTAACAAGCCTCATAACTCAATTGGTAGTATAGTATGGTAGGTTGTAGGTTCGATTCCCACCCAGGAAAAGACATTTGTGTGACGAATATAGACAAGAAACGTCTGTGTTTGGGTGTAGTATTGTATATGATAAGTAGGTATGTTGTTACAAAAAAAAGTATTCTATCCGTAATCTAGTTCCCATATTACAAGGTATGCTTAGTTTGGGGCTAGATGGCGCTGTGTGAAATTAATGTCCTGTAATTTATTTATTTATATTTATTATTTTTTTTATCCTTTCTCCTTGTGTCCTGGATGTCTAGTAATGTTCTATTGAATTTAAACAGGTTTTGTGTTGACTTTCAACTGTATAGAAACAGTTGAGGTTCGGTCAGTGACTGCAAATGTGCTGTAGGAATGTAGGTGAAGTTTACGAGGTGCATCAAATGCCTCGCTGCAAGAACCACCGAGAAGTTAGTGTCGGCCTGCGGCGTGACAAATAGGTGCTGTAATGTTAGATGCTCTCATTCAGTTCTCTACCCACGATATTTGAGCGAAATAATTCTGTACGTAGAAGTCATAATATTTGTGAAGATGACTCGCTTCAATATGACATATTGTATCGTGATCGATACCATAATCACGAAGCGTCTCAGTTTCGAAATTGGGTAAAAATGCTTTTGTCCGCTGTCTGTCGGCTGCCGGCCGTCGGTTTGGTCTCGCCTACAGGTCGCATCTTTCAACCGTTTCTGTTGAAAATTGGCACACATGTTCCTTAATTTATATTTTTTTTTATTCGATTGCAATTTTTTATTCGGATGAAAATAGGGGGAAGGAAGAAGTTTGCTGTAGCGTTATTTATCAACGGATTAGGATTTCAATTTTTTTTTTTTTTTAAATCTGACTTAATGTTGATATCATAGTTTTTAGTTTCGCAACATTTGTCAGTAGGTACTTTGTGAGCCAAAAATAAAGGATTATGATTCACAAGGGGGTTTTAGTGAGTCGTTGGAGTCCCGATAACCTCACATAACCTCATCGCACCCTCAATGCTAACCTTGTAGAAGATTTCCCCAACATAAAAAAAATGATTCATACTTTTTAGTAGTCTGGTTTTGTTTTTAAACTTTCGTTTTATGGCTTTGGTTCGAGGAGGCCTATGTTTAACAGTGGATGAATGTGGGTAAAAGTAAACACAAAATACAAACAGAAGCTGCTTCTGTTGAAATGCACATTAATAGTATTGCCGTACTAGCCATCGCGTTCGTTGTGCGAAAACAAAGCATTTTGTTGTTAGCCGTATGACAACTGACAGGCTGTAAAGCCTAGCGCTAACTTCATTGATTTACTGAAAGCTGAATAAGCTTGATTGATGTACAGACGTTTCAGTAAAACGCATAAATGACATTTTCTATTATGAGTTTGTGCGAAATGTTTTATTCTAGCTAGATGATGTTTATGTCATTACTTAAAAGTTTGCACGATCTGGACGAGATCAAACCTGGATGAGTAATCATTGTAATTGACAGTTTCACGAGCAATTTAACCATTCAAATTGTTCATTATCATTACAGCGCACATAGACGTCTGCTGAACATAGGCCTACCCAAATTGACGCCACAAATAGCTACCTGAGCCGCCTCCATGCATCAACTCCCCGCCACCAACTAACGTACTGCCATCCATGAAGCCATCCCACACTCAGTTTCGCGTTTTCCTATTGCTATGTTTATGCACCAAAAAAAATTAACAGCTTGTTACCGTTCTAAAAAGTATTCTTATTTTAACAGCCCATTCATTTCCACTGCTGGACAGAGCCCCCTCCGAAATTGGAGGGTCTGCCATAATTACCACGCTTAGCAGGCAGATTGATCGCAGTAAGGTTGTTAGATAATACATCGAAGTAAGCTTATCCCTTTGTCTGGTGAGATCTCTTAGTGGTCATATATGACGATATAATTGCAGATTCACATCAGCAGCCCATTAGTGTACATTGCTGGGCATAGCCGCTCAAAAGATAGAGGGTTTAGACATAATAACTCCCCTTGCCAACTGGATTGGTAATCGCAGTAATGGTGTAGATAATACATAGAAGGAAGTTGCCCTTCTTCTGGTGAGATCCCTTAGTTGGCTTTTACGACATCCATGGGCTGAGTTGGAGGGGTCACGCCAACAAAGTACAACTACGCATCAAGTTAGTCACAACGTCTGCGTAAACGTGTGCTAAAGCTCGTTACTTTACTCACTTATTTACACTGTACTAGAGTTGTTAATGTTGTAGGTTTTTACAGGCAAGCTTATTGTTCATTCTGCTCGGTTCCTCACGTGATACAACTCTCCATTTGTAGCACTGTAGTATGTGGCATCGTAGTATTTGTTGCACTGTATTTCTTTACGTGATGCTATTACGTTCTGTGCAATCGGCTCGCTTAGCTTTATGGCTTTCTTCTGCTTCGTTGGCTACCAACTGGTTTATAGAAAATAAAACATTTTGATAATCTAACATATTTGAGGTATAGGTGATTCATACGTTAAATATCTATAATATTCCCTTGACTTAAAGTTTTTTTTTTGTACAACGGGGAATTACCTTGCTTCCCTCAAATATCGTTAATGTTGAGCTTCTTGATAAGTAGCATTATTTATGTTTTTATTTCAGCGAGAGCAGAGAAAATTTTTTGACAAGCTGCGGGAAAATCATGTAAAAATGTGTTAAGCTGTAAAAGGTATTAAGTAATGCGTGTTTTTTTTTTGCGCTTGGTCTTTTTGTCACCTGGATTCACTCGGAATCCTCAACAGACGAAGGAACTGGCTTTCTTACCTCTAAATGCCAGATCACTTTTTTTTTTTGTTACCTATGTCTATTGACTAAGATGGCGATAGCAAGCCAGGCGGTCATAAACAAAGTCTTACCACCAACCAAACCAAGCACAAATTTTGTAGCCTCTGGGGTTCGAACCCTGGAGCTCAGGGTCTGATACTGGTGCGCGAAGTACTGTCCCACTATGTCATGTTGTATTGGCAGTTGGTTATGTAATGTAGGTATTTCATTTGCACAGTAAAATTATAGGCCAGTTTTCATAACCTATGCAATGTTGATACTTTGACACCACACATGATCTTTCTGCCAATTATTCCACGCTAGGTGGTGTCAGCACAGCATGTCACCTTCAATACCAGGCTGAAATATAAGACCGGCCGCCTGCCTGACGTCAAACCTCCTTGAGAATACTCGGCTGAGTGGCGTGAGGGGAACAGGATTTAGTAAATTAAGTGGACAAGGGAGGAATGATGAATGTGAAAGTCTAGCAGACCCGTAATGATTGCGGCTAGATCTCATTCAAATATTTGGAGAACCACCCCCAGGATACATTGAAAACAACACTGACATATGTTAAATTTTATTTATACTTTTTTGCATACACACACAAAAATAAAAGTGTAAGATAACTTAAGATTAAAAAGTATAGCAATGGCGAGCTTATTGAAAGTTTTCTTCCGGCAAACCTTGGTAAAGATAGAAAAAAAAAAAAAATATCGTGTGAAAAGTGTACAACATTGATAAAAACATACCTACATACTCTTAGGAATCATAAGACAAACTACATTACATAATAATTATAAATTTACTACATACCCAATTAAACATACATAACATATATACATACCTTTTACAAATAGCTATACCTATTATATATACGATTCTATATATATTATATGTATATATAGAGCAAAGTCAAACTACCTCTCGTTTAACTTTGCTTTGGTAGTTTGACTTTGCTCTTTGAAGAAAGCTAGAGAGGGACTTACGTTATGTTATATTTGCCCAAGTTATGTGATAAGTTTAGAAGCGGCAAGTGTTAACACGGTTAGCGTCGGATCATCGGCATAATCGGGTCCTCGTCGGAGCTGCGGACAGCCGTGTCGTGTGCTGGCTACCTTCCAATGCAATGTTTACACGAACAAACTTTTTCAACCACCGTGCTGTTTGTATTACTTCCCGCAAAAAGTTACAGCGATTGCTATGTTAAAGTTAGACTAGAGGCATGCGCGCACTTTTACTAAAACCAATAATTTATTACAATCCAGTACATTTTTTTGGGACATTAATTTCACGGAGCCGCCATCTTGTCTTAGCTTAGCTTAGACAAAGCATAGCCAGTTTGTTTGACGTTTCAAAATGCGATCCCACATTTTTTTATCGAACAAACGCATTTTGACTTTGACTTTGCCTCATTGACAATGCATAGAATACTATTACAGTTACTTTTGTAATTTTCTATGAGGCTTGTTATAAATGAATCAAATAAATAAAATAAGTTAAACATAATAATACTATATCAAATTAGCTTGACTTAAACCCACGGGTGTTAGTATCATCATCATTATCATCATTCAACCAGCCGATATGACTATTATGGTCCACTAACTACCTTTTATATTCGTTTGCCATTTTCTTAAGCTAAACTTGAGCTCAACCTAAATTTTAATCAACTTGTATTTTAAGATATGATTATTTCACTACGGAATAAGCAATTTGAGACCCATTTTGCTCTAACGTAAATGGTAATTTGTTCTTACTTTTCGGTATAATCACACAAATATTCATGAGACTTATGCTACGGCGATAGGTGACTTGGCTGGTGGTAGGACTTTGTTTAAGTCCGTCGACATTAAACAATTCAAAATTATGCATTTAGAGGTAAAATAGTCAGTTCTAGCTCATTACCAACACTTAAACTCTTACAGCTTAATACATTTTTACATGAAATTCTCCGCTACTTATCGACGAGTTACGACGAGCAGAGCTCTCACTGAAAAAAAAAACATGATTGTATGCTACTTATCAAACAAGCTCAGCCAACATTAACGGTATTTGAGAACCTAGCTTAACATTCCGCAAAAAGTTTCAACTAATACTATCCTCTAAGGCTACGCGGAAAATTTTTCAGTGCCAACGTTTCAGAATTTATTTTGGGTCGAGTTGAGCTTTATGCTATGTGCGTCGGAATTCATTACATTGTGCTGGATGGCGACCTAGTTTGCATAAAAATGTTTTTTTTTGCGTCTGCTATTAGGAACTGGTTCATCTTACCTCTTTACAAGATATAAATGCATTTGAATAATATAAACTATCTTGGCTGTTCCTGGAAATACTATATAATCTTATCTTAACGAGGCTCGCAACGCTTGGAATAGTGCTTGTCTTAATACCGATACCCCGAAACACCATTTGGCCCAACGGCAGTGGGTCGAGCCTCTGTGCAAGTTGACACGGAACTATCTGTTATATACATGCTCATAAACAAAAAGAAAACTTAGGTCCGTGGGGAACCGGTGCCCATCGGGCTTTCGAAAATCTCGCGGGGCTTTGATTGAGGCGACACGTGTCCCCATTATTGAGGCCAGCGAATTAGCACAGTTATTCAGCGTGGCAATGCAGCAAGTGTCTAATGCTCGCTTCCGTCCGGTACAGTTGAGTTTTAGTTACAGTTAGTAACGTAGGTAGTTAGTACATTATTAGTTTATTTGTACATATTATTTTGATTTGTTTCATATATATATGTATACAAATAAGAAAGCATTTAACTGTGAAAGGATACGTGTCGATATAAAAATTATTTGTTTTGACACAACATATAGCATGTGTCCCACACTCCGTTTCGCGTTAAATCGAGGTCACCATTTGCGCCGGGAACCTTTGCTACCCAGCGGTTATCGGCTATCATCAAACAGTTCGTAGAATCAACAGTTGGAATGGATTTATAACATCTTCTGTCAGAGACACTGTTGGTGTTGACAGTACAAACTTCCATATTTCAGACGGTTAGTTAAACCCGACAAGCCATCCCTTCACACGGGAGTGACACAAAAACAAATTGTTTCTTAAAATTTTATCCCGAAATGGCAGCAGGCGTGTCAAGAGCGAGGCGCATCGTTAGTCGGAGAGTTTCTTTTGTCTCGAGAACTGAGAACACGCTTGTTAGACCCCCTTGCACCCCTTCTGTGACCCGTGGCCTTCTTTACCTTATTCATTGGGCTCTTCAACTTCGAAAAAAGTTACCAATGCCACAGTATAAGTAATATGATGAATGCGAAGAGATGAATCCTTTGTATTTCGTTACCGGAATTGAAAGATAATAATTGAGAATTGCGCATATTCTTATCCGTGCTTCATCTTAATGCCCTTTTACAAAGGTTGATAATTTCAAATTAGATTGCTTTTTCAATTACGTATATGTTACGATAATACGTTATGATATTATTATAGGTTAGCTAACGGTTTTATAATTGTACTCTTATCATAGGGTGTCAGGTCCAAAGGTCCCGGGTTTGAACCTCAAAGGGAGTACAATTTTGTGCTTGATGTGGTTGGATCTGTCGCCATTACGATTCTTAAATTGTTGTGTTCCGGCATATATGGTAAAATAGCCAGTTCCTCAGTTTGTTGAGGATTCCGTCTGAAGTGTGCTTCCACCTTCAGCCTTAACAAAATCAAATGCAAGAACACCACACTGTCGTACAATGAAAAAAAAGGTGCTTCGGATACATTTTATCAAGTATTTTAATGATATTATGATGGAAAGACCTGTATAGGTCCGCTGGCTTGCAACCACCGAACTGGCGAAGCCCCTGCACCGGGCTTCGGCAATTCGCTGTATTTCGTCGGTTTGCAGGAGCACCCAGTGCCTTTATTGACAGCTTCTAGGAAAGCTCGCTCCATCGCTGACCACCCCTCGCACAGGTAATGCCCAGGCAAACCACGAGGTCAAGAGTCAACTACAATAAATAGATTTTTAATGACTAAAATTTATGAACAAGAAGCATAAAATTAAGTGTAAATTCAGCACACACGTCAGGGGCAGAACACATTATTTTCGACCACATTCCCCGCCGCACGCCAGCCGATTCAAACGTGGCATATCACATGGACATTTTCAAAGCTGGCCTTTTGCGTATCACAAACGACATTCCATCCCGCGGCCATCAGTTATGGACGTAACATTTTCATAAAACACATGCGCGGAGCCAGACTATCTCAATTTGAAAAGCTTGCTTTACGACTGCGCAAAAACTGGGTCTGTCGTGTGTAACTGGGGCATCTTTGCTTAAAAATTCAATATGGCTAAACGTACTTGGACTGTGGGATATATCACGTGGAAGCAATTTGAACACCTCTCTGCCGAGCACTAAACGTTATTTATGGTAAGCCCGAGGCACTCAGTGGATCGGCCACACGGAGTTTAGTGGGATTTTCGACAGTAAAGGGTTGCATTATCTGAGCTGTCTCATCACTTATTAAAATGATTTAGTTTTATACATTGTTTCACCATAACGAGTTTAATACATTTCAGCACAGAACGGTTTTTCTGAAATTTCTTTGGTTAAATACTCCAATCAATTTGTGATCTCGCATGATTGTTAATAGCAGGCTTAAGACAGGGCACGTCTAGGCAGACGTGCCCTGTCCTAGGATTGGCGCCTGCCAATCCTCGTTGAAACCAAGTTAGAGGAATCTTTAAAAGCGCCAATGAAGCCTTAAATCTACAAATTAAATTTAACAAACTATTTTTAGTACTCAAATAAGCAAGGGTGTTACTGGAGCTTTGTTTTACTATTTCATAAATCATAAATATTACAGGACATTTATTTTACACAGCGCCATCTAGCCCCAAACTAAGCATAGCTTGTAATATGGGAACTAGATTACGGATAAAATACTTAAATACTTTTTGTAAATACATACGTACTATATGATACGACACCCAAACACAGAACAAACATCTATATTCATCACACAAATGTTTGTCCTGAGTGGGAATCGAACCCACAGCCTACAGCGCCGAAGGCAGAGTTACTACCAACTGAGCTATGAGGCTTGTTTAGAAAATATAGAAGAATTTAGAAATTATATGCATTTCTTTTTCACAGAGCGAATAGTATGGAGGATTATGAACCTCTATAGTCAGCACGCTTGGCAGGCGGGTTGGTAATCACTTATTGGTTTTCATTTAACTTTTGTGAATGTTGTGTTTTGAAGCTACAGTTTACAAAAAAATATAACGCGTACCTATCGTAGAACATTAACTACACAAACCATCAACTAGCTTGCGAAGTTGTGACAGATTTTATGATTCTTGATCTTGATCACTGAGTTCTTCTGAAAAAAACAGTACATTAGAAAAATATGTTTTTTTTATTGTGCTACGGGGAAGCACTTGGCCTTCATCTCACCTGGTTACTAGTTGACATAAGGCAGAAGGTGGAGGCGCACTTTACCCGGAATCCTCAACAAACTGAGTAACTGGCTATCCTAAGCATCTAAATGCCGGAACACGACAATTTTATGATTAGGTTCCTTTTATAAAAGCGAGCTCCATCTTAGGCCACATCATTACTTGTTTTTCAAGTGAGTTTCGGATCAAATGCTTGGCTATCATCATTTAAAACAAAAGATAAAAAATGTTTCCCAATTTTTTTAGTTTGATTCCAAAATTTACAATTCACTTATGTCACGTCAAGAAGCTCATCAGCTCATAAACGAGCTGAATAGCAAGTGGCCCGTATGCCAATGCCGACATAAAATTTAATTTATAATCAACTCGGCTCCCCTCAGAGGGAATCAAATTAAGTATACCTGCTGGTAACTTTGAAAACATTTACATTTTACTCGAATAAGGCCATTCATGAGGTTTATTCACTTACTAGGTTACCGAAACGTTTATTATTGTCACTATTCTGCGTTATTCCTTGGTATCGAGCGGACGTGTTTGTGTTGCTTTCGAGCTTATATAATTTTTTTGTTTGATACTGTGAAATTGCGGTTTCGGAAATATTAAATATCGGCTCCTCTCGTTTACTCTTGGGCATGTGTCCATATGACCCAGCGGCCATATTGGTGCGTGTCGGACGTCTCGTTTTCAAGTGTCTGCTTGCTGCTGCGCCACCTACTGCGTACATCGGATCCTCTTGCTCCTATAACTGAGGACTGTGGCTGTGGGTGACTGACGCCATTTTGGATGGTCTCGAGCCTCCCTGTCACTTGGTCGTCGGCGTGCCTCGGCTTGGATTCGTGATTCGAGCTGCATACACTGGTCCGGATCGGCGTCTGAAGAATTATTGGTGTGCACAAAGACTTGCCTGCGCCGGGGTTTGAACTCGATGCTTGACCCTCGCCGCGCCCCGACACGGAGCTTCGCCGACTGAGCCACGGAAGCATTAGGCGCGCGCTTGAAATTGGTGTACGGTTTTATCGGTGTTTGATTTTACGTTTACTTGGCTAAGTCTTGCTTATATTTGTTTATCGGTGTTTATCAGTATCTACCTCGTGCGTTTGGTGAGATTTATATTTAAAATGCTTTGCCACGGTTGCAAGTCAGTAACTACTGGAAAAAACTTCTTGAAATGCAACATCTGCGCTTCTACTTATTGCTACATATGCTTAAATATCAATACTGAACTAAATAAGCAATTGAGTGCTGAACAGTTGGCTTCGCTTAGCTGTCCCTCGTGTCAAAATGTTACTAAACGAAGATTCAATGACAACACTCCTGTCAAGTCCCATAACCTCTCGCTAGCTGATTCCTTGAATGTGTCATTCAGTCAAGTATCCACTGAATCGCCATCTCAGTTTGCTGTGAGTGCTTCGTCCGCCGTCATTCGACCTGATGAGCCCGTTACTATGGAGAGTATAAGCCAACTGTTTGATCTGAAACTCTCATCAGATTCAGCTTTTATGTCAAACCTTCGTACCGCACTCAGGAAAGACCTTGAGGATATGGTCTCAGTGGAGGTTGCCCATGCTATTGAGAAGGTGAAGACTGATTTCTCGTTTACAACAGATCATATATGTCTAGAGCAAAAAGACATAAAAGCGGAACTTGCTGAAAAAGATAGAGAAATTAGGAAACTGGAGTCTGACTTTTATAAATCTCAGGAAGCTCTCAACATCCTTCAGAACCGCCTCACCATAATTGAGAAGATATCTCGGAGCTCCAATTTAGAAATTCATGAAGTGCCTGAAAGCAAGACTGAAGACTTAGTCGCCTTACTAAAAAAACTCTGTGGGAGTCTACAGGTTCCTATCTCCGACAGTGACATTAAGGTTTGTCGCCGTGTTTCGAAAATGAATACAGCCTCTAAGAGACCGCGTAACATTCTTGTAACGCTCTCTTCTCAGCGTCTGCGGGATACTCTTCTTTCTGCTGCATTCCGTTATAATAAAGCCCATCCCACTGACAAACTTGATGTCTCCCTCTTGGGTATTAGTGGCGCTAACACGAGAATATATCTGTCTGAGCACCTTTCTGCTGAAGTCAAAGAACTTCATAGCTTAGCTAGAAAATTGTGTAAAGACCTTCGTTTTCAGTTTGTTTGGGTGCGCTATGGTCAAGTGTTTGTACGTAAGAACGATAAGAGTCTTGCTATTCTAATTAAAAATCACGAAAGTATTAATAAATTATACTGCGAGTAATTGCTATATAGGTTGGGTCATTCATCAGATTATTGGGGTTTTGATATATATTTTTAGGTATTTGATAATGGTTTCTGTTTATTACCAAAATGTCAACAGAATACGAAGTAAATTAACAACTTTTTACTTAAATCTCTTAAATTCTAACTTTGATATAGTATGTTTGACGGAATCAAATTTAAACCTTAGTGTGTTTGATGCTGAGGTCATTGATGACCGTTACAATATCTTTCGGAGGGACCGATCTGTTTCCTGTTCTCAAAAGGGTGAGGGTGGTGGTGTTTTAATAGCTCTTTTAAAGAAATTTGAGGTTATCCGCCAGACATCTTGGGACAGCGGTATAGAGGATATCTGGGTATCTGTCGTGCCTGAATTTCGCGATTCTCCTCGTCTAAACATTTGTGTTTGCTATCTACCCCCTGACATAACTTTAGTTAAGAGAGAAGAATTTTACGCGCATTGTCAGAAAATAGTACTAAACGATTACCCAGATGATAACTTCCTGTTAGTTGGTGACTTTAATACACCTGATTACTTTTCCGTCACTAATGAATCTCGGACTTCTACAGAAGCCGTCACTCTTAGTAAAACTTATCGTGCTTTAAATGAACTTATAACGACATGTGACCTGAAACAGTCTAATAAAATTCTAAATGTAAAATGTCGTTTACTAGATTTAGTATTATCCAGCCTTGATAACATTTCTGTCATTGAAGCTTTTCCCTTAAGTCGACTGGACAAGATGCACCCTGCTTTATTAATTAACATACCACTTAAGAATGTTTCAAAATCCCTGAAACGATGTAAATCTAAACGTCTTAACTTTTATAAATGTAATATTGAATGTGTAAGATCTGATCTTAGCTCTGTAAACTGGCAAGATGTCCTAATCTCTTCGGATGTTGACCTTTGTACTAGTCGATTTTATGACATTCTGTTTGAAATAATTGAAAAACATACTCCCTACATTTCTCCGAAGAAATCTTCTTATCCAATTTGGTATAGTAGAGCGCTCATTAAATGTAATGGCGAAAAAAATAAATTTCATAAACTGTTTAAAAGATTTGGTAATCCCCGTGATTATGACACCTTTTCATTATTGCGTGCCAGATGTAAGATTCTTATTAACGAATGTTATAATCGATATGTTTCTTCTACAGAGGAGTCTATGGAAAAAGATATCAAGTTTTTTTGGAGTTTTGTAAACAATAGAAAGGGAAGGGTATCAATACCTAATACTATGACATTTGGAAATAATTCCTCGTCAAATGGTCTAGATATTAGCAACCTGTTTTCTGATTATTTTAGTTCGGTTTTCGAAAAAGATAACACATCAGCTGACACAGCTTGTAACGATTCCCCCTCTGCTTTACTCGACTGTGGCATTTCATACTCATTACACGAAGTAACTTTAAATCAAAAAGATATTTTAAGAAAAATAAAACAATTGGACAATAATAAAGGGCCTGGTCCCGATTTGATTCCACCGTCGTTTGTGATATCTTGCAGTAAAGAGTTGTCTTTACCTTTGTGCATAATATTTAATAAATCTCTTTGTAATGGTGTTTTTCCCAAGCGTTGGAAAACAGCTCATGTTATTCCTATTTTCAAACAAGGGGATAAGTCTAAATGTGAAAATTATCGACCAATAAGTATCCTGTCATGTTTTGCCAAATTGTTTGAATCTCTTGTATACAGTTATCTTTATAACCATGTCAAGCCATTTATCTCTGATAAGCAGCATGGTTTTGTAAAAAATAGGTCCACTGTAAGTAATCTGCTAGAGTACAAAAATTATCTCTGTCAGGCTTTTGCTGAGCGAAGTCAAGTCGACGCAATTTACACCGATTTCTCTAAAGCTTTCGATAAAGTTAACCACCGTTTATTATGTCATAAGCTTTTCCAATATGGATTCCATGGAACTTTATATCGTTGGATATGCTCTTATCTACAGAATCGGAGTCAATTAGTCGCTTTAAAGGGATTTCTGTCATCGCCAGTGATAGTAACATCGGGTGTTCCTCAAGGATCTCATCTTGGGCCTTTATTCTTTGTTTTGTTTGTGAATGATCTTGTAAATCGTTTGTCCTGTAAGTGCCTCCTGTACGCTGATGATTTGAAAATTTTTAAGACCATCTCTGGGACACGGGACTGTTATTCATTGCAAAACGACTTAGATACCGTTTTTCAATGGTGCAATACTAATCTAATGACTATAAACGTTGACAAATGCTTTGCAATTTCGTTTACAAACAAACGCAATAAAATTCTAAATGACTACAAAATTGAAGGTCGAACTTTAAGCCGCTCTTATATTGTGAAGGACTTAGGAATATTGTTTGACGATAAACTCACCTTTCATGCGCATTATCAACATATTATAACAAGAGCCAATCAACTTCTAGGTTTCATTCTGAGATCGACAAAAGTTTTTAAGAAGAATCGCAGTGTAATATATCTTTTCAACTCTCTAGTAAGAAGTATATTAGAATATGGTAGCCCGATATGGTCCCCTAATTACAAAGTGCATATCTATAATATTGAAAGGATTCAGAGAAAGTGTTTAAGGTTATTATGTTATCGCTTGCAACCTGGCCGTCTGAGCTTGAGTTACGAAGAAAGATTAAGTAAATTTCAGTTGGAATCCCTAGAAACTAGGCGTAAATACTTTGATCTCATATATCTCTATAAAATAATTCACTCTCTCATTGACTCCCCTCATTTATTATCGATGATATCGTTTAACATTAGATTCAGAGCACGAAATTCCAATAAAATCAATATATTTATACTTCAAGTTTATAAAAATAATATCTCTTTTTATAATCCTTTAACTAGAATGTTACGCCAGTACAATGATTTACTGAAAGAATTTAGTCAAATTGACATCTTTGTTCGCAACTTAAGCCAATTCAGTAAACAATTAAAATCTATTTTATATACCAATTCCTAATTTGTCAACCCGTAGAACTCTGTTATGTTAATTGTTGTCATGTTTTTGTTCACATTTTTTTTTTTAGTCTCCGTTCGTTACCAAATGTATTAACTTAGTTGTAAGCACATGTTTTTTACCTTACAATCTAGATTTGTACCTTAGTTTTATTTTTTTAGTTGTATTTTTAATTGGTTGTAAAGTGTATTGTGTTTAATAAATAAATAAATAAATAAATAAATAAACTTACAATGATCAAACCGAGCTTTCTATCAAAAGACAACTAACGTCTTATTTTTTGTATTTTAAGTGATTGCACTTGGTTTACAAATGTTATTATGACACAAATAAAAATAAATAAATAAAAATTCATCAATGAAAAAAAAAAGATATCTGCATTGGTACCCCGTACCTCAGTTGGTTAGAGCGTTTCCGGCTTTAGGAAAAGTGTATTGTGAATTTTTGTGTCATTATTAACATTTGTAATTTAATATATTACTAATAATAACTGATATAAAGCAGCCTGGGTAAATTATAGGTAAAATTGGAATGTGTGAAAGAAGATTAGCTGAAATGAAACTCTTCTTAAATTTTGGTGGACCCTACAGTTTTTTGCAAGCCTCACCCATTTGTGTTGTAATGTATAATATGTATGCATTAACAAAAAAGACATGTTCATGTTTTAAATTTGTTATTATATCTCCAAGTTGTTTAGGGAAATCCAGCAATATATGTGTATGTATGTGACAATGTTTGTGACAGAATAACTCTCAAAATGCGTTATCCGAGTTTTTTTTCACCATGAGACAGCGTTAATGTAAATTGATTGTCGCGGGGGTTTTTATCACTGGGGTAGTTTGTGAGATATTGGGGTTTAAAGAAATACAATGTTTTGCCCAAATGTTCTGAATGAATCAGACGATCGATTTTAAACTGGCAGATACGCACTAATACGCATCAATTAATAGGTTTAAAGATTATTGTAATTTAAACTATTTAAAAGTGTCATTTGAATGAGTATCGACTGCAAATTTCAAATAAAGTTATTTTTCAACACGCTTGCTCTTAAAGTGGCTCTATAGTCACCGCAATTAGGCACAGAATGACACCCATAACCAAACTGTGACTTTTTCATTGCTATAACTCACTAGTGAGATATAGATAAAAAAAAGAAATTGGTTGATTTTCTTTGTTCTGAAAAAAGTTTTAATCAAAAAAAAGATCGTGTTCAAAAGAACAAATAAATTAATGTTCCTATTGCTTGCTCATTTCAAGCAACTTCTTATTTAAATACATAATTTTTACTCGTACGTGTTTAATAAATAAAATGTTCACTCAAATAATGATATTTCCTGAACTTACACAAAACTTCAAATGTTTGTATTTCAAGTGATTGCACTTGGTCACAACATTAACAAATGTTATTATGACACAAAAAATCACAATCTACGACGGCTTTAATTGTTTCTCTAAATGAACTTATTATCTACTAAATAAAAGTTTAGAGAGTTTTTATTGTTATTTTATTCACAAGTGTGTTGAAAAACGTTGTATGATACACGTGTGTATTGATGATTACCATCTTCGGCTCTCTTAAGATGGCGCCACGGCGGTAATCACCAATGTAACACACTAGTACCATAATGTACTATTACTGTTTAGTAGATATGGTTTTTGTAACATGGTGGTATGTATAAGGTTTGCCTTGAAATAGTGTTTAAGGTTTAATTAATTCACAATTCAGCACTAGTTTATGGCTATAGTGTAACCATGCCTGTATTGACAGGGTTGCAAAGGGGTGAATGACATTGAAATCTTGTGAAATGTCATATGATAGGGCTTCAAAAGTTTTCAAAATTAGTGAAATTTTGTCCTTTGTAAGAAATTATTATCAGGTTTTTTTTATTTCTTTTTTTTTCACTCAATAGGGTTAACCACCACCTTTGGGATGTCATGCTAGGATATACCTATGTAATAAGGTAACCTGCGGGTGCTTCGTATTCCTTTTAACTATTGTAGTGGTAAAACTGAGACTTTGACTCGATACAGTCTCTCTTTACCCATGGAAGTCAAAAAGCAAAGTATTTCTGGGTGCAAAAAAAAAAAAACTTACTGGCGTTTTAAGCTTCGCATAATCAGGCAGTGCAATATCAACACGTAGCTAAGGCTTTCCTTAAAGGTAAATAGAGATCAATTGTATAAATATAGCCGTTAATGGTTAGTCTCAATGGAAAAACTGACACATCCCTATAACCAACGAAGTCGAAAAATAAATAGCCCTTGATCAATAATTGGGGTACTTTTACTGTTATACACGCCATATATATCAATAATACTATAAAAAGTTATGGTATATATTAACTATATTATAAAATGTATGTAATTTTTAAGGTACATAGTACATAGAAAACATCTGTACGTAATCTTAAGCTGTCTGAACTAAATTCATTATAATTTTTATTCACGATAAGCAATAAAAACTCATTACAAGGTGAAAAAAATCAGTGCCTACTCGCGTATTTTGACTTAGAACATGGAAATGTAAAAACATTTATGTCTAACAAAATCGGAGCAACTCTGAAACTTCTTGATTTATTATAGTTGTAAAACTATCATTCCGCTATTCATAAACGATGCTGAGCTTCGGTTTACTTAATTACCTGTGGTTCTCTCTTACCTCTCGTAAAATTGATGATCCGAATTCAGCAATCCATAACAACCTTTGTCATAATAATCAAAATTCCAAAACCTATTTTGTCGAATATCATTTTACCTAACATCACTTGTACGCATTGCAAATTCTATAATAATCGAAATTCCGAATTTGTTATATCATAATTGACATAATCCCGAATATTCATAAGTGATAAACACTTTATCCATAGTTTGGTTTATCATAACAGTCATGTTGTTTAAAAAATATTTATTCTAAAATGCAATCAATGCAAGCAGCATGCAAGAAGCATGCAAGCAGCAAGCAAAAGCATGCAATGTTTTCTAGGACGAGCTCCCGCCAAAAAGCTCGCTCGTCGCCCCTGAGAATCACTTCACCCACTCAAACTACGCTATGCTACGGAGGTCAGCGGCTCGCTTCGCTCGCCACCTTTCCTCTTCGCCTCGCTTTGTTTCACGAGCTTGTTCCTCTAAGAACCTTCTCTTTGAGCTTCTAGTATATCAAACAGCCCTGATGAGCTCGCAAATTAAAACTATGAAAATGTAGATCTGTCACCTAAGTATACTTGTAATTCGTAATACAACCAAAAAGGTTACATAATTAGAATTTCGTTTTTTATAATTTTTATCGTTCGGAATACTATGTATTATGTTATATCATCAATAAGGTACATGAGTTTAGGATCATTGAAATTCGGAAATGTGAATATTATGTATTGCTTTATTATAGCTGAAGATCATTCGGGAAAAAGAGTATTATAATAATCAAAATGTATTAGAATCTAGCAAGTGATGATAATAAGATGTCTGTGCGGGAAAGTGATTTTCGGACAAAAGTGATTATGAGTTGTACGGGAATCCCCTTAATTATACATATTTGGTGGCAACGATCGAGTTATAAAGAAAATATTATTATTATCTCGAAAGATAATCCAGTTGATATTTTCTTTAAGTAGGTAAGTAAGATAGTAGTTAGTTTATTTTTTATTTAATAAATATTATTATTAAATATAATTAATATATATTATGACTGTGGTACTTAGTTTTTTTACGTGGTTTTCTGTCAATCTTATAGAAACTCTTTATGTAACGTGGGCAAACATATAATGTAACACATATTGAAAATAAATTATATTTAAAAAAAATAATGTCTGGCCTTCCACCTGCGCTTGTGTCGTGTCATTGTCAAAATGTTTGCCATTTGTTTTGGTTAGGAAGTAACATCAAACTACAAATGTTATCATGACACAAAAGTTCACAACCCGCGATGGGACTGGAACGCCATATCTTGCTTGTGATTTTGAACGTGTATTTTCAGTCACTAGGGTAGTTTCACATAGTTTAGTGAATCTCTGCTGGATGGCGTTAATGAACGCTTAAGCTTCGTTGAATATGACACAAATTTCGAAATCTGCTTCAGGTCCCTCGTTGCTCAATTAGTTAGATCATTTCTGGCTTTAGGAAAAGATGCGGGTTCGAGTCTCATCGCGGGACGTTAATTGTTGTGTCATTATAACATTTGTAAATGTTGTTATCAAGTACAATCACTTGGTATAACTTTTGAAACTATCATGGTTATGAACACTATAACTAAAATTAACGGGATATTTACCATGATTTGTTGGTTTTTGAGTTATCCGATATTTCGACGCAGTTGCATGAGCCATGATCACGGATACACTGAAAAACCAGCAAATCATGGTATATATCCCGTTAATTTTAGTTATAGTGTTCATAACTTTATAAACAAAAATAATAAAAAAAAAACATCAAATCATATTTCTGTATCACCTTCAAAATTACATTAATGATATTTTTTGTGAGTACCGTGAACGTTCCAGCTTTGGATAACCGACCAAAAATACGCATATATTATGCAAAAAATACAAAAATATTAACACTTGATCTCACGCAAATCACAGAAAACTCTCGGATTCGATAAAGCTTAGCTATTCGTAGATATTACTTACTATCATTTATTCAATAAAAAGTACAATTAAACTAACTATGTACAAAGGAATCAGTCAGATTACCTAAGGGCCGTTACAAACGGCCTATAGGTAACTCAACTGTTCCAGACCAGTACCAGATGGAAGCGTGCCCAAGACATTGGCTGAATTGCCACGCTGAATGGCTATGCTAATTCGCTGACCTAAATAAGAGCCAGCCCTTGGGTCACGTGTCGCCTCAATCAAAAGCCCCGCAAGATTATTGAAAACCCGGAGGGCACCGGCTCCCCACAGACCCAAGGTCTCCACCCCAAAAGGCAAAAAAAAAAAAAAATAGGTAAGCTTTGCCGAGACCACTATATTTGCGCCTTTTGTGATCCTCGGCCGAATCAGCCGCCGCACCAGCCCTAACTGATGTCCCAGGCAGATGAGATGGCGCTAGGGTGTCGACGCAGGTAGCGTCCCACACCATAGGCCTACCCATTTATTATATGATTTGTATTAGTATTAGTATACCCAGCTATTCGTAGTAGTTTATGAATAAGGAAGTCTAAGTCTAGTAGGTATTTACTTGGTCGGTTGCTATATCACGTCACAGCTATAAGTTAAAGCTTGTTCCTCCTCATTGATACATATATGAATAACACCGAGAAATACTCGGTGTTATTCAATTCGATTCACCGAAGAAAAGAAAACAAATATGAATATACGAAAGCATATTATTCATATTTGTTAATGTTATTTACATTATTGACCATCAATTTATTATAAGTATACTTAGGTAATTTATGAAACTGTAACTTAAGGCTAAATAGAAAAGCAATCGTAAAAAACTGAGATAAAATATATTAAAATGCCTCTAAATAATTTTAAGTTTTATAGCAAAAGCCTTTTTGAATAAAGCTATCCGTTGCCATCATCTTTTAAAATATCAAGAGTTAAATTTTTAATTAAAAGTCTCTTTGCGTGCTTTTAAACGACTCCAATTAAAACTATGTCTTCGCCGAGAGCATAAAAGAGTCGAGAGGTTGAATAAAGGGGTGCGAATAATTGCTCGCTTACTGGTTGGGCTGTCTGTTTGTCATATTTGACTATGCGGTTACTTGAAGCCTTATCTAATGAAGAAATAGGCTATATTTTTTTTGTAGTTCAAGTGAGTGTACTTGGTCAACAATAACAAATTAAATAGAAATAGAAAACAGAAATAGAAACAGTTATCTGATAACGACACAAGCAAAATAAATAAAATCTAGGATGAATTGACAAAGTAAGGATAAGAAGCATAGTGACAAATGAATAAACAAGTAGGTACAAGAAGGAAAAACAAAACAATACAACCAAAACACGCATTATAGAGCAATAATTTCACTTAATTTAAATCCCTACGCACCATACCTACCCAAGACCCTACACACCTATCCACTCGTTGGTTACACCAGGCTTTCGTCGCAACAATAATGTTATAATGACATGAAAATTCACAACCCGCAACTGAATAACGTCGCGGGTTGTGAATATGGCACAAAAATTAAGAAACTGTGTCTGGACTCTCGTTGCTCAATTGGTTAGAGCTTTTCCGGCTTGGAAAAGATGCGGGTTTGAGTCCCGTCGCGGGTTATGAATTTTTGTGTCGTTATAACATTTGTTAAGATAACATTATTATTACATAAAAAATAATTTTCGTGAAACATGTAAGTGGTATCAAACTGGTATAAGTGTTTTCTTTTAATTTATGGCCAAATGTTTGAGCACTAGATCACATGAAAAACAAGTAAAAATGGTGAGAGAATATGCTTATGGTGGAGTATGCTTGTGTACTCTGGACTCTAAGGAATCTAAATAGATTCCTTAGAGTCCAGAGTAAAGTAACTTCAAGTTCAGAGTAAATACTCTGAACTTGAGATCCTACGTGCGCGGAGAAAACATTGTTAATTACTATGTTGCGGTAACCTATAAAAATGTGTATAGTAGCAGTTACATACTTTCACACGCTATCGCGTCTAAAAATATTAGACGTGAATCATCATATTTCCAACGCTATCTCATTTTGCGTGAAACTGGCAAAGCAACTATCATCGTCATCATCATTTCAACATAATATACGTTCACATTATATGCCTCCCCAGCCGACGAGCAAATAGCGATCCAGAACCGTTTCTATCTACCAAGTCCCCGCGACCGCAACAAAATCGCGTTTCGCGTTTAACTGCAGTTCCCATGCGAGAGAACCAAGTAATATGGCCTGTCCATTGCCACTTCAGATTGCTAATTCTGAAAGCTAATATGTTTTTTTTTGTTATTGTACGATAATATACACTTCATCTTTATACTGCCTTCATCTCACCTAGTTACAAGTTAAGATAAGGCCGAAGGTGGAGGCGCACTTCACCCGGAATCCTCAACAAACTGAGGAACTGGTTTTCTTACCTCTAAATGCCGGAACACAACATTTTTTAGAATTGCTATTATAGTGACAGAATTAGGTAACATGGTGGTAACTAGCCAGGCGGACTTAAACAAACTCGTACCACAAACAAAGCCGAGCTCAATATATTGTACTCCCCATGGGGATCAAACCCAGGACGTCTGTATCTGAAATCAATGGGTTGAACCACTAGACCATAGAGGCGGTTAAGTATAGTGTCAGTGGCTTTGGTTTCAACAGCACATCTTAAACATCGCATTCAAAAACTCATCATAAAAATTTGCGATTGATGTCACAAGTGCCACTAATAATCCGCGCGATCCCAATTTGTGTGATTTTTCCCTGAGCTGGGGGACTTGACAATTTTCTCTAAACAAAAGGTCCAACGTCTGTTTTCGAACTGGCTTTTCATTAAGCGTCGGGAGTTAGGACGGCCAGTTCAAAGCGTGTCTGCCTCTGGCAACTATTACAGCGTTCTGCGAGTTTCATTCAATCATTGTGGTATTGGCATCTTTGTTTTGAGGAGTTTTAACGAGCTGCTTTGGGAAGGTCGGTAAATTAAATTCCTTTTGTACCCTGTATTGTATCGGCTTTGTTATTCGAAAGCGCTCTGATGTATTCATACCAACAATGATATAGGCGCACGGATCTGCTAATTTTAAAAAGAGTATTAATACATATATTCACAATATATTTTAGTAACACTAACAAACACATACTAACAACGCAGTTATTAGGCATATTTTGGGAAAGTTTACTCCATCGTAAACCTTGCCTTCACAAACTTGACAAATCAACAGCTGACAGCTGACGTAACCCACGGTGTGCGTGTCCGAATCGCACTAGGCTGGTTTTTTTTTTTTAATTATCTGGTTTATTTTGCATTCAAAACTTCACCAGTTAGTTATAAAAAAATGGAACAAACTTCACTAAAACTATTTAAATGGGTAAGTACATATAATTTTGAAGTTGTTGCCGATATGCTAAGCCAAACAATAGGGCTCCAATTCTACAAAACTAATCGTTACACTATGACAATGGTACGGTTGCAGAATGGCCACTACAGGTGTCTTTTTGGTATTCCAGTGGCTATTCTGCGATGAAACCACAGTCATAGTAGAGCAATTGGTTTAGTAGAATCATGGCCCAGAATCGTTGTCGTAAGGTAGATAATCTCATTGCAAAACGATAAGCCCCGCCTTTTAAAATATATGAACAACTACAAATCAATATTTTTAAGTTTTTTGGTATCGACAGTTCCATTAAAAAAATAAATACTTATTTTCCTTCTCCTGTTCCCCTGTTAGTAAAAACCCATGAATACCAAATTAATTCTTAACCACCATTTATCCATATATTATATATTTATAGGTATCCAATAAAATTATAACTATTAATGCAAATCTGACTTCAAAATTGGTGGAGATACCTATGATTAGCTGTTGTCCGATAAGTACATGTTCATAGAAAACAACTTTTAAAGAATTCAAAATTTTGAATCAGTTACAAACTCGCGGAAAAATCGGTGTTTCAACTCGGTGAAACCATTTTATTTTTTTGGGGAGTTGGTTAAGAATTGCAGTGGCACGGCAATAAGAGAAAACACAAACATAACAACACTTCAAACTGACTGCGAATATTTTTAATCCGTGCTCAAATTAAGCAATGCAAACCCATCTCGAACAATAGTAGTTTCCCAGCGTGGGCAATGAAAATGTTACGTGCTTTACACGAAGATTTCAGTTTTATAACTAGCTGTTCCTGCCTGCATATTGGACTTCAAATACAATGAGATCGTTTCCACGAAATTGTTTCACGGTAAATTGCCGAGGTCTGCCTTTGCATAATCCGGGGGTAATTTGTTTAGCTACTTGTATCAGGCAAGGCTTATTCTAGAGGCCATCAAATCAAGGTCTTGCACGCCTGCACGTAACTAAGAACAGTAAACATAAAAACAAACCATATAATTAATCTTCATCATCAATCAGTCTTTTCATGGAATTTTGTTTAAACGCGGTTTGCTCTACTAAAACCAGGTTTAAACCAAATTTGATGCGGCACAAATTGGCATAAAAAGCATAGAGTTCCTTGTGGATGAGCTCATCCGTTCGGCCGCCAAGCAGCATTGCTGTTTTGTGTGTGTTTCTTATTTAAAGCATATCATTCATTAATAATTTACACTATTACCTTTTCTATTCTATTATATTTATCTTGTTTCTCCCTCTACCTAGGTTTTCTGTAAGATAACTCTTTTTCAGGTTAAGCTCGTCTTTGCCATACTTTTTAATTCTATGTTTGTATACTTAACTAATTGTGTGTGCAATAAACATTTAATTACACTACCTTTAGTAGTTAGGAATCGTTTTCAAAACTGATCATTTGTGAACACCACAAATTATCAGTTTTGAACAAATCCTTCGATAGAGAATTAAAAAAAATACACTACCTAAACTAGCTATAACTAGACATTAGAAACTTCTGAAATTTTGCTCCTTTACTAATGCAAAACGTTGATGTTGAGAGATGAGTTGATGATGAGTTTTAAAATACTCTTTTAGGATTTGAATTTGAACTTACCTGTACTTGCAAAACGTATGTAGAAAATGCGGAGTTGTTGTGTATATTGTTGTTTGGACTAGGCGTTGGACTAGGTAGAAGTGATCCTAAAAAATATTACTGAATAAACATAATTTGACTTTGAACTGTTATTCTCCTGCACGTCTGACTTGCCTAAAGTGAAAGATACGGGCATCATCAATAATCCCGAAAAAGTTTGTCATTATCATTATTCTATAATAATAAATCGTTTTATTTTCAGATAATTAAAATCCATAAATTATAAGTAGTTTGACTTATAAATATGTTAGTAATACACACTATTTAATAAGCTCATCATCATATTCTGGGTTGGTATTAATGAGTCTATGATATGTGAAATGGCTTAGCTACAGCGATCATATCTTTTACAATACTGTAGCATTTACTTTTTTTTAAATTAATACATGTTATAGCTCAGGATAAATGCTAGAACGTTTCTGTTTTGAAAACACGATTACATAAAATTTTCTCTATAGATAAAAAATCCAAAGCCGACTCTAATATGTACCAAAAATTTTCGCCATTCAATAAATACAGTATATAGCAGACGGTCTGTGTTTTCGATTTTCAAAATGCATGTTTGTTTTACCGTAAAAAAACAAAACGTAGAAATTCGCGCATATTTCTGTCATCTGGTGGTAATAAACGCCGTGGTTGAGCGCACAGCAAAGTCACCTTTATTATTACTAAATCTTAGTTCGAAACTAGAATAAGGTTGCATTGAGTTGCTAATCTGAGGTACTATAGCTCGTTAACGATATTAAGATAGATACCTGCTACTGTTCGCCTATTACGACATTCACGGTTATGTAATCCCATCTGATTTCATTTAATTACTCCTGCATCGCGTTTGCAGTAGCATATATGTAATGCTATTACTAATGCTGTGGGAAGGCCTAGCCCTGAGTCAGACGACAGTCATTGCCACTACGATACGCAAACGTAGGTGATAAATATATTATGAGTATGATATTTTTTTGATGGTGTCGTTTTTGGGAATTGCATTATATTCATAGCCCAATAAAGTACCACTGCAGGTCATGCACGCAGGCTACGCTTGATTAGGATTAGGTAATTTCAGTATTGGTAATTAGTACTTGAAATTGAATTATGCTGCTCAAACCAGATACTCAACTAGAGTAACCATATACGCAACATAGATACCAGTAATAAGAGGATTTGCCATAGCCACTGTGACAGGTGAGTTGGTGATTAGGGTATCGGGTTTAGGTAAGTATAAAGATGCATGGGAGCTTCTGCCCCCCCATCGCCTGGTGACATCCCTTATCCGAATCAAACGATATCCATAGGCGGTTAGCAGAAGGATCCATATTAGTTGCCGCCGCCACGAATAATAAACTTTGCATTAATTAATTCAATGTCAGTGATGTAAAAATATTTTGATTTGTGAAGAAAGGAGAAATCCAAGTTTATACGAAAAAAAAACATGTATTTTTGGTGCCCTGTGCTATGTGCAAGTGAGTATCACTTGCATTGGTAGGTAAAGCTGGCTTATAATATAGCCATCACTCGTTTGTCAATGTCAAATACGAAATTTACAGTAGCGTAAAGGCAGAATCCACGGACGCGCCGCGGTGTGAAAAAAATATACTAGTAAAAATCTATAAAATCGCGATGATCACTGTTCAGCGTGCTTTACAAACATACCGACGAACTGACAAACTTTATATAACAATAGTAAGTAGGTAAAGATAAGTTTAAGTGTATTGTTAAGATATCCTAATATTTGTTAACTTACTATGTATTAGAAAAATAGTAGACTGTTTCAAATGCCTACATTATTACCCATGTTTACATTTAAAAAAAAATACACTTTCCTTCCTTTACTTCACTTTCTATTTAATATTGTTTCTCCCTAACTGTGTTTGCTAAAATAATATGGCAGCTAAAAAATAATTCAGCTAAAAATATAAAACTTAACCCAAAACAGAGTTCCTGTTTTGGGTTAAGCTTTCCCCTGATATATTTTTTTACTTAATAAATATATTGTAAGCTGATATATATGCATGTCTGCAATAAAGTATTAATGAAATCTGATTGCCAACTATCATGAATAAAATCCACGTTTGTTTATAAAGCCTTTGCAATACTTCAGTCGTAGCTATTGGAATACGGGGATTTCCCTGTCTCCATGGAGGAAACAGGAGGCTGCATAATGCATCTTTTATCTCTGTTCCGTTTACATTACATTTATTTTTCCATTTTATGAGCTGAATATACGTTACAGTGTCGTAAACTTTGAAAATGATTTGAAAATTTTACATATTTTCATGCACAAGTACTCGTATATAGGCAGATAAACTTTGAGATCTAGTAGCACTCTAGAAATCATAAATATTTATATTTATGCAGATATGATAATATGTTGATAATAACTTCTCCATTCTCCACAACATGTAACATTATGAATTAAACTGAAACCAAATCTAAATGCCTCATTTGGCCAGCGAATAAGCTCTGCTATTCAGCGTGACAATTCAATTTGTATCTTACGGCACGCTTCTGTCTGGTACTGATCTAGATCAGTGGAACTCCACTTGACCTTGCAGACCGTTTGTAACGGTCCTTTTGTAACCCAACTGATTTGATTCCCTTGTACAGAACAAATCATTATTGTATGTATCAAAATAATAATACTAAACATTTTACACAACGCCAATCAGCCTCAAACTAAGCAAATCTTGTAATATTACACCTAGATTATGGAGAATATTTCAGTTTTTTTTCTTTAAATTCATGCATAGGATATAACACAAAATCAGAACAAACATATTAAACATAAATGTTTGTCTCAGGTGGGAATCGAACCCACAACCTATATTCCATATTCTAGAATATCTCGAATTGCACTTAGCATTTCATTATACTACAAAACACTATTACTGTGATAATCTTCTCATTACTCGGTATTTATTCAAATGCGCAGTTCTAGAATAACTTAGTTACCTTCAAAGCAAAATGCAGTACACAAAAATACACCAATTTTAATGTTGAAAAGAAAAAGAGCGCACGTACGTTTTACCGTTCTTATCTCTGCTGGTCACGTGGTGGTTGCGAATGGAGGCCTTATCTAAATATTAGCCTTTGTTTATTCGCTTGTCCTTTACATTCCGCGTACGTTGTATACTATAAACGTCTGGCCTTTCTGTATTTGATATTGCTCATGCATACAAAGATTCCTCGAGTATATCACCTGATCCCTTAGGCACGATGGACTATCGATTCGGTTTCGCGTGGAAGCGCTCTGATATTGTCCAAATCCTTTGTACTTATATGCATACAGCTAATAATTTTCAAAAAATTGTATATCCAATACCGAATTCATGTTTTTGATCTGGTATTCAAGTGTGATATATCTATGAGGTTTTACAACACCAATAATAAATGTGCCCCGAACTGAGATGCCCTTCCACCAACTACCCTCAAACTAAGTATAGATATATTATGCGAACTTTGTGACTGGAGTATTCTTATTGACACAAAGTTTTCACATTTTTTTATGTAAATAGGCAGCAAGCAAGTTGCTATGTTAGTTATCTGTAAACTTAAGTGACTATATAAATCAAGCATTCCAGCCACAAGTGAAGCAAAGTCGGTTTATCCGGGTAACAAGATCCGGTCGCGACTATCGAACACGGATATTCCATTTGCATTGCATCCGCTAATGTCCCACGCATTAGGGAACTCGGTCAAACGTTAATACTCATTTAAAGAGATTAGGATTTTTAGGATTTAGGTGTAAAGTGTGCAAATTGAAATGATAATAAAAGGATTTGGCTCTTGATTTCGTAACTTTAACATGCAAGGATGAATTTAAAGAGAGACAGTGAGCCTATCATGAAGATGCCTATTAAGTCTCTTCTTGAAAGCATTAGGCTCGTTACACAGTCAAAATACAGTAGATCATGAAGACGATTCGAAGTTTTTGCTGTGCGCATAATAAAAAAAAATATCTAAATCATTATAAGGTGTAACAGAATTGAGAAGGATTTGGGCACCAACATGTTTTTGTAGCACTGTTTACTTACAAAAGTCGTTTAAAACGATTAATTCCTAATTTCTGCTATACGTGCAAATTATTTTGATCTCAAGCTAAAACATTTCCAAACCTTACAAGTGGAATTAATTATAAAGTATTTTAGAAGAGCTTAAACTAATTTCAACTCTTAAGTTTTGTTATCAAATTAAATTTACCTTTTAATTATTAACACACAAACTGGCACCAAAGTTTAATAATATGAAATGGCGTTTGAAATTGAAAAAATCTAATTTAGTTTTAGTGTTCATAAAATATTGAAGCGACCTTATTCTAAAGGCGCGAGATTCGCTTGTCTTGAAGATATTAAAATTTTCATATTCACGCTGGCATACCTACCTTTAATACTTTTGAGGGTTCCGTGCTCAAAGGGGCCAACGGGACCCTATTACTAATACCGGCTTTTTAACCGCCTCTGTGGTATATAATAAAAAAAAACTAGCCCGAGGTTCTTGCCTTTCTCCTTGTGTGCAGGTCGCGATTCCGAACAGGCGGTAGATTTGACGTTTCAAAGTGAACCTAAAAAATCTTACTATATAATAAATATATTTGACTTTGACTTTGGTCTAGTGGTTCAACCCACCGATTTCAGATCTAGAGTCTCGGTTTTGAATCCCCAGAGGGAGAACAATATTGTGCTTGGTTTGGTTGGTGGTACTCGTAGAACTTTGTTTAACTCCGCCTGGCCAACTACCACCATCTTACCTAATTCTGTCGCCATGACAACAATTCTAAAAATGATTGTGTTCCGGCATTTAGAGGTTTAGATAGTTAGTTCCTCAGTTAGTGGAGGATTCCGGTGAAGTGCGCCTCCACCTTCGGCCTTATCTCAACTTGTAGCTAGTTGAGATGTTGGCCAAGCGCTTCCCCGTCGTGCAATAAAACAAAATAACCTACCAACATGTAAAAAAACATTTCAAACACAGCCTTCAAATGGGGGTAAGAACCCTCGGTGTGCGTGTTTGACTCGCACTTGGTTGGCTTATTATATCTTATTTAACTTCAGAGTGCAAGCTTAAAATAGGTTGCAAACCAGAAAAAAAAGCCGTTTGCAAATTTTGCACAATAAATGTTGCGTTGTTTTATACTGTGACCGTGTTTTAATTACGGAGACACGTGGAATAATATATTCATGTTGCAAAATATATGTTCGCAGTTCATTAGCGATATTTTTTGGTTTTATTTCTGCACGAGATGGGATTTTTTTTTCGAGTATGTTGAGCTCAAAGGGATATAGTTGTGTACGGGGGGATGAATCCGCAACTTTGAGGATTTGATAAAATTGAGGCGGGTATTACCGGGAGCCCACACCTAAACGATGAAAAACGAATATTCGTTTTTTAGCCGCCGGATATTCCGTATCTGCTGAACGTTAGTATTATTACAACAATTTCTTAACGCATTTTGCAATTTTGTAAATGAGCACATAAAGCTATCATTCTGGACTACTGGGCCAGACATTACAGGATATTAATTTCACACAACGCCCTAAACTAATCAAAGTGTGTTGTATGAGAACGATTACGATTACGATCTTCACAGTGCAGTTGGTGGTAACTCTGCCTTCTGCACTGTAGATTGTGGGTTTGATTCCCAAACGGGATATTTTTTTTATATTGTACTCTTTTTATTATTCTTAAGGTGTTGCTTGGCCTTTATCTCATCTGATTTTTCAAGTTATGATAAAGCCGAAGGTGGAAGCGCACTTCACCCGAAATCCTCAACTGAATATCTGAATGTCGGAACACAACAATTTAGGAATTGTTGTTATGGCGACAGAATTAGGTTCTAACCTAAACCTACCTACCTTGCTAGCTACCACCATCTTTGGTGGTAGCTAGCCAGGCAGACTTAAACAATCCTACCACCAACCAAACCAAGCACAATATTGTACTCCTCTTGGGGATCGAACCCGGGACCTCTAGATCTGACACTGGTGGGCGAACCATTAGACCACAGAGGCAGTTATAAAATAAGATTCGATGTAATATTGTATTATAATTTCACTTGGCCACACAACCCATTTACTTACATATCAAAAGACTTATGTGGTCAAGTGGGTATGGGTTTGCCTTCTGTTCCAGAGGTTGTGGGTTCAAATCCAGTCGTGCACCAATGAACTTTTGACACGTGCACATATTCTGACGGTAAAGAACACGTGAGGAAACCGGTATGTCCCTTGGATCATAAATCCGAATGGCATGTCACAGGCTAATTTCGCTAAGTGGCGATGGGCTTGCAACATGTTACGTATTGAATGCTAGCCACTTGCAAACCGTGGGCATAGATAGATAGATAGATAGATAGATATCTCTTTTTTGTTCACCATTTAAAAATAACATAACAAAATACAGATAGTGGCAATTTCCTTGTTGCGCTCACTAGGTACCATTTTATATCGAGACTCGGCCACAGACTTTTTATGTATTAGAGATTTGATTTCATCAGTGAGCCAAGGGGCCGGTAACTGTTTCAGTTTTATAGCACGCAATGGGGCATGTTTATCATAGAACTATGTGAGCATGCTATTGAATGTGTCAATTTTATCGTCCATGCTATCGGCACTGAAAACTGGTGACCAATCTCTTTAGCATCAATAAGAATCTTCTCCCTGTCCATACTGCCAAAACTACGATGCAAAATTATTTTAGGTTTCGCTTTGGGAGGGCGAAATTTGTAGGAAATAAATAATAAATCGTGGTATGAGAAATTATCAGCTGCGTAATGCTGGGCATGTGTCAACGTAAGTTTGAACATGCCTCTGACTACCCTCTAGTAGCTGATTCTTATAAGATCCACGCTCTGAGTACAGATCAGGTGAATCCTTAAAGGGGAAAAAGTCGTGAGACCAAAATACACTGAATGACTCAACGCCAAACGATAAATACTTTAAAGTTTAAAGTTGAAGTTTGTAGCTTCCATAATTGTTTATTGAAGAAAAATTGAGAGGATGGTTACTAAATTTACGAAACTAAGAATGTCCTGAATAAATGAAATAAGTACTCAATTGAATGAAGAAGTTTTGCAAGATTTATGTTTTATGCGTAGGTATTATTACTATTAGTGTTCAACCCATACCCAATAACCAAGTGAACTGAAAGTGCATTCAAATGTGAACAAGCGATTTACCACCCTTAATATTATAGAGTATAATCTAAAAGCTCTGTTATATAAATATTATTTCCACATTAACATAGTTATATCATTGAGAGCTACCATACCCTGCGTTTTTTCTACGAAAACGTAACAATGACCATAAAGTATGCCTCCAAAATCTCTCACACGTTACAATACTTATATTTTTCATCAAAAAACGTAACAATGACTATTAAATATGACTCTAAAATCTCACACGCGCTACCATACCCTACGTTTTTTCTACGAAAAATGTAACAATGACTATAAAGTATGCCTTCGAAATCTCTCACACGTACACTACATCTATTTTTCAATAAAAACGTAACAATTCTCTTTAAAATATGCCTCCAAAAATCTCACACGCGCTACCATACCCGTATTTTTCTACGACAAACGTAAGAATGACCATAAAATATGCCTCCAAAATCTCACACGCGCTACCATACCCGTCTTTTTTTACGAAAAACAAAACAATGACCATAAAATATGATCCCAAAATTTTACACGCGCTACTATACTCGTCTTTTTCTACGAAAAACGTAACAATGACCATAAAATATGCCTCCGAATTTTCTCACAAGTTCCTAGATGAGCCACGAAACTAGATACAAATTGTTATCCCCGTCACAAGTGCTGCGTATCGTAGGCCGCGTCATTCCATTAATGCCGGGGATACATCACGGCGTAGCACCGTCAGGTGCTTTCACACCACCACGTGAGGCGCCATGCTACCAAATATTTAGGTTACGTTAGTTGAGTAAGTAAGGTTAGGTAAGTTATTTTTTTTCGAATTTATTTATATCTTTTTATCAAATTCAAAGGCGAAAAACTTAAATTAACGTATTTTTTTTTGTACTTTGTTGTACTCATGACACAAATAAACAGGAGGGATATCCCCTTTGGCTGCGTTGATAACTAAGTTTCACAACCAGTTTTAGAGGAGTAGTATATCTTAAATATTGGCAAGTAGTTGTAGTAGAATAATGTTTTTCCTATACACGCTTTTAGTTGCAAACTAAGAATAGTTTTCAGCCATCGCGTCTGAGTTTCGCAACCAGCTACTACGAAGAAAATGTTGTTCTTTGTACAACCTTAGATATTTACAAGATAAAAAAAAACATAGAACAATTTAATCAAAATACTTAGATTTTTTCAGGTATACCTACTTTGAAATGGATCTCCGCAAAGTAAAGCCTGAATCAATAAACGGATATTTGTGATTGATCAGAGTAGGTAATTAAAGTTTCTATGTATATATATACGAGTATATATAATACGAAGAGTCAGCTCTCGGGAGACTTCGGGGCTTGCCTGGATAGTAAAATTTAAAACATGAAAAATTCATATTCATACAATACATATAAAAATATTGTATATATCGGGAATCTCCCACAAAAAATAAAATCTATGTAGAAGGTTCCAATACAAGTTGATACCTATTTGGAGCCTTGGTTAAGGTTATAAAGTGAAGTTGACTGGAGAATTCTATACCTAACTCTACTCTACCTCTTGCACCTGGCACCATTCCTTTCTTCCATTTAGGCCTTCAACGAGTCTCTTTCTGGGCAGAATTCTGGTGAGAGATAAGATACTATTATCAATTTGCAGCGAACAGTGGTAGTGTGCAAGCTACGTTAGATTTACTGCCGTGCCAAGATGAAAGGGCTAGGACGGCGTGCACCCGCTTTATTAGCTCAGTTATGTGAGCGAGAGATTTATTGTGTTTTCTAAGGAAGCGAGTTTTTTTGAGCAAGGTGTCTTACGTTGGTTAGCAAGTCACTGCTACTAAAAGTTTTTGAATCGTCGTAGTAGATTTTTAAACAAGATCTACATCTATTATCGTGACGTAACTTTAACACCTATATATAGAAAAATATCGTTTAGCTGAATGACCGACTGATTGAAAATCAACGCCCAAGCCAGAGGTGACCAGCTTTAGAGTAAGATCATTTTACTTACTTTTTTTTACTGTAAGTATACGCTCAGCTTAAGCACCGAAAATTAAATTTACAAAGGTAGATGCCCAAATTAAATTGAGCTTCGCAAACAAGTCATTTTACTCTCGCTTTTATGTTATTTATCTGAGAAAAAAATATGCTCCAGAGTAAATCGAAGGAAAATGGCAATTTATAACATATTAAACTTGAAATAGACGTTACGTTGCGTAGTCAGAATAACGAGTAGGCTCCCCTTACCCATTCAAGTCCCCTCATGCAAAAATAAAATTATTTTTGACTCAAACGTTATTTGAAAACGTTGACGACAGCAAGTCTTTTACCATGTGTTCGAATAGATGCGAATTTAGATGCAATCAAATTTTATCCGCGCGTTTAACTCGACTCGAAGAATAATAGCAAAAAGAACTTATTGATATTTAAAGTTTGTTTTTAGAGGTCAAATCAAATCAAATCAAAAAACATTTATTGCCAAATTACTTACATGACTATTTAAACTACTTAGATTTGGATTACAATAGGCAAAAGGGATAAATTCGGCTTTTGCTAAAGTTCCATTCCGCAGAAGTACATAACAAACTCCAGCGCTGGTTTTCAATGAACCCCTCTCGATTGAATGGTCGTTGGGAGTTTAGTTATAAGCGGGCTGTATGCCTAATAATAGATTAAATCTATTATTAGGCATACAATATGTGATAACAAAAAAAATAAGAAAAGACAAGCTATGAATAAATGTGTGTTTTGTTTACTGCTGTTGTGGATTACATGAGTGTGATGGTATGTGTTGTGTACTCTATTGTGGGAACTCCTGAGAACACCGATTTCTTAAGTGTTGGGGCAACAGGAGTTCCCACGTGTGTGACGGTGAGAGTGTGTTTAAAGGTTGCTTCAAAAGGGTTCCGTTTCCAAAGGGTGTCGACGGGATCCAATTACTAAGCCTCCGCTGTCGTCCGCCTGTCTGTCTGTCTGCTGGCTGTATCACACGAACTGTAATAGCCAGTTAAAATTTTCTCGCGTGTGTATTTCTATTGATGAACCATAAATGGTCTATTGATTTAGTTGGTTTTTAGTTTTTAGCTATCTATATGTTATAGTTTAGGTAAATAAACATGTAGGTACATTGCATGGTTTAAGGGAAGAAAAAAAAGTGAAATTGTTTCAAAGTTATTGTAATTTGCCTTAAGTTAATTTACGATCACGACGTGTCATGGATGGCGAAAACAGGAGTCTTTTAGTTGTAGGGCACTACCTGGTCGTAACACAGTTCTAAAATTCTAAACACACACAGAAGGTACCTACTGTCAAAGTCTCATCAAGCTACTAACCTGCATTCCGACTTAATAAAAAAATACATCATACACCTAAATACTTAATGCTTACTTTTATTTTTGCAACAGAAGAAGGGCACAGCACCTTTACACTTTTACAGAGTTATTGTTCTAGTTCGCAGTATTGGCATACGCCAAGCGTGGCGATTATGGAAAATCCCTCCAATTTTGGAGGCTCTGTCTGGCAGTCGACTATAATGGGCTGTTGATGTAATCTTTAAACATTTATAGCTAACACCTATGAACAGTTTGTTAACAGAAAGAAATCACCATGTAGCCGTCAACTGGTATAGCAACATTGGGCTACTCATTATTATCATCTATAAAATCACTTATTTTGTAGTTTGCACTTTTAATTTAATTATTCTTTATATACAATTTGAATTTACGCACAGAAAGTTTAGTGGCTGTTTGTGGAAATCAATTATAGCATCATACATAGTTATCTAAGAATTAATGATTAATGATTACGATTAAATAAACTTGATATACCTAGGTAGGTATATCAAGTTTATTCAATCGTTTCAACAATGTCCCTAAGAGCGTGCTTTAGGTTTTCATAAATGTATTGAAAGCCTGGTAAGTCTGGTAGAATATCTATCGCTTGAGAACGTTCCTAGAGAGAGTCACGAGTTTTCATTTTATAAATTGCCCGTACAACTTTGTTCAGCTCAGTAAAAATAATTTATATATCTGCTTCACTTCCCCATTTAAATATGCCGTAAGTCATTACACTGTGAAAGTAACTAAAATAAACTAAACTCGCTGTGGCTTCATCAGTAAGATGATTTATTGTACCTGGTAAACCATCAATGCATTTCTATCTATCTTAAATCAAAAGTTTCCTTCTATCGGGTACTACGATAACTTGTGACTTTTTGCATAGAAATGTGGGTTGAAACATTGATGTGCAAGTCTGCACTTGGCGGTTAATTATTTGATTCTATGCTCAACTCAAGGGTTAAATGATCAATCGCTGACAAACTTGTCTGTAGGTAACTGTAATATAGATAAGTATCTACACTTCTTACGACCCTTTGTTTAGAAGTACTAGTGCTCGATAAAACCTTTGTTGCGAGGGCCAAGGGTTGATAATCCATATCAGTTTGTGTCCGATCGAAATAGTTTAGATGGAAAGAAGATATAACATCATATAACAACAAAAGTATAGGTTTTGTATTCAAGTGGAAGCGAGTGATACTCAAGCGTATTTGTACTTCAAAGGGAGCAAAAATGTAGCGATATCGATTTTATGTCACGATATGCAATTCCGGGAGGTTTCTTTGTTGCCAAACCGTCTGATAACAACCGTTGTGTCCTTTGTATAGATTTTAATGTACGTGCTTCCTGGATTGAGGAGACGTGCCGTATTTTTTTTTGTTTATTGTATGATGAGGAAGCGCTTGGCCTTCATCTCACTTGGTAACAAGTTGAGATAAGGCCAAAGGTGGAGGCGCACTTCATCCGGAATCCTCAACAAACTGAGAAACTGGCTTACACAACTTTTTTTTTAAGAATTGTTATTATGGCGACAGAATTAGGTAAGATGGTGGTAGCTAGCCAGGCGGACTTAAACAAAATCCTACCACCAACCAAACCAAGCACAATATATTGTCCCCATGGGGATCGAACCCGGGACCTCTGGATCTGAAATCGGTGGGTTGAATCACTAGACCACAGAGGCGGTTACGTACTATACGTAAGATAATAAAAGAGTGTTGAAATAATAAATAATGTAGAATTGTTACTGATGACTGGTAAAACTGGTTATGAGTAGTAGAGCCCCTTGTAAAAGTTCTCGTCCGGTGAAGTACTACCATCATACCTATTTCAGCGGCTAATCAGCATCGTTGTGTTCCAGTTTGACGGTTATGGTTGCCGGTGAAAATATGGGCACGCGAGGCTTAACACCTATATGCCACAAGTCGATGGGCGCAATTCAGTGCCGCGTAGACCATGTTCTTTATAGATGTGCTACGCAGTAAGACTTTGTTATAGGCAAGAGATGCAATTAACATCAGGTGGGCTGATTGCTTGCTCCAAGTTGTTTAAAAAAACTGTCAGTTTTTGTAAAATGTTTTGTAGTAAAACAAAAATGTTATGTCACTACATTGTTTTAGACAGAGAGCTTTGTCAACGAAATTCCAGCGCAATTTCCCTTAAACGCGGCTGTCGAATGGCTCATCCCACAATGATGCCATCCCGAGATTTCCCTCTAGAGAAGGCATCAAGTTTGGAGTAAATCTCTGATATCTCCTGTAACGTGTCCCTTGGCATTCTAGCCGAACTCGCTGACCGTAAAATTGTAAAAACTACCATAAATCTCTCCTTTTTCTTTTCAGGCAACACCAAATTACCGTGAAGTATTCCATAGATTTTGAAATATGGACTTTTGTTAGAAGTGCTTGCTTAAAGATTTTTAGTTTGAGTGCTTTGTATTTTGTATGGGCCTGTCTTCCGATCCGGAGGTTGTGGGTTCAAACCCAGGTTGTACTTCAGTAGACAATTCGTTTTTCTGAATTTTATGTGCGCTTTGTCACATGCACATTCTCTGACGTTGTAGATCACATCATAAGGAAAAAGGATTAAAAAATCCGAGTGGCATTTGTCACTTGCTAGTATACTGCTAAGCAATTCCAAGACACTGATTCACTGGCCTAAAAAATCTCTAGGGTCACAATCAAAGATTATCAAAAACCCGGATTAAACAATAAATCCATAGCCTGTTGATTATATAACAGAACAAAGTTTCATGGAGATGCCATTAAACTTTACTCAGATAATGCTAGTTGTGATAAATTCTAAAAAAGAGAAAATACAAAATCACTTTCATATTTTTCTCTGATACTTATTTAGAATTAGATTTAGATTAAAGTATTGTTGATTTAGAAATGAAATTCAGAAAAAAATGTTTTTTCTCAGGATCAACTGGACAATTTAATATAATTAAAGTTCAATAGCTGAAGCCTGGGCTATCCACATTAAAATATATTTAATACGTAGATGAAAGAAAGTATAAAGCTTTTGTGAATGTCTTTTTCTTGTTTTTAAATAGTTTTTGACATAAGAAACTTTTTTATATCGTAGATATATACATAGAAAATACTTTATTGCATTAATAAATAAAAGTACATGGGCGAACTTAATTTTCTACCAGATAACCCTTGTGTAGTATGGAGTGGGTGGTAGTGCTACTTAACGAACGGGAGAAAATAAGTGATAATTTATGACTAATACT
The DNA here is from genome assembly GCA_951394065.1 of Venusia cambrica. Taxonomy (NCBI): domain Eukaryota; kingdom Metazoa; phylum Arthropoda; class Insecta; order Lepidoptera; family Geometridae; genus Venusia; species Venusia cambrica. The sequence continues at coordinate 3,547,928 of OX596056.1, forward strand.
TAATTATTACGTACTTATAAATATAATACCAATAATAAAAAATAAAAAAAACGCAGTTTTATTCTCATTTGTATAAGTGTTATGCAATTTGTCATACAAGTTTTGGCTTTGGCACTAAAAGCATTTATAGAAATTTGTTTACAATTTTTGAATAAACATTCAAAAATTAATTATTAATTTTTGAATGTTTATTTTTGTCCGAATTAATGGTTAACGGCCATTCCGGAAAACTTCATTACATAATTATGATACAGACATTGAAAACTATTGAAAAAGCCTTTAGCTATTCGTTCGCGCGTCTATTGGCTTGCATTTTGGTCACGTGTCAGTGTCAAGGACCTGTTATCTAGCTAATAATACTCAATACTCTATGGTTATCATTCAAATTAACTGCCGAAAGGTCTGCTGACGTGAGCTAAAAATGTGTTTCGAAAGATTTAATGTTGTGAAAGCTGGTTTCGAAAGGTTAATATTGACGTTGCTTAATTATGGTATAATTATATACCTACCATTTCAAAACAGAAAAATATTGACTAAGAAAATAATGCCGAATGATGATGATGATGATGATGAGTGATATACAATCAGAAAGTAATGGCTTATGATGATGATTAGTGATATATCATCATATGTCCCCAACAGACAACGGCCACGTAAAAGGCCTAGACGGAACTGGCGAAATGAGCTGGATTTGTACTTAAAGGAACTTTTATCAAAAAATCCACGTAATAGAGGTTTAGGAAGAGGTGAAGGAAGCCCTGCAATAGGACACAAAACAGAATATAATCAAAACATGACAAGCTTAAAGATATTTAAGTGATAAATTAGTGTTATTAGTGTTATAAGTATTAGTTATAGTGTTATAAGTGTTATAATTTAAATATTATCATTGCGATGCCCTTTACTACAAATAACGTTTGTTGACCCTTCAAAGTAATATAAGCGGTCATTCGACTATAAAAGGCTTTTTATGGATAAAGTTTTGAAGGTACGTAATCAAATTGACAATCTATCTGATAGAGCATTAAAATGCCTCGTAATCGTCTTAAACTCAGCCACCGCCATCTAAAGATGCTTAATCACTGCGAACATTAGCTTGTCGAACTTTTTAATGAAACCAGAGCCACAGAAAAATACTCCAAACCTCAAACACGCAAAGCTGCAAAACTACGAGACTGGAATAATGTCTGGGACAGAAAAAACTTTGCGCTTTGAACCCTAGCGAGGGTAAGTGTTTTGCATTTCAACCCACACAGCCTGCATACCAATGCGTAAAGGATTGATGTTTGCACAACGCCACAAAAAATATCCAACCTCACTTCCCTATCGACTCAGTCCTGTGGCACTACAATTACACAGGCTTTTGGTCAGATTCCGCCAACGCGAGAACGGAGCAAAGGTTTGCTTAAATTGTATTTTTCTATTTGGAAACAAAAACACGGGTATTTCGTTTACCTGTATTTCCTGATTTAAGGTTTTTATATAAGATTTAATGATTTAAGGGCCATGGAGCGAGCCATGCTCGGAATGTCTTTAATAGAATAGAATAGAATATTATTTTATTTGCAACAACAATTAATTATTACAAAAAAAAAATGTACTAAGTCGTGTCGCGGCAAAAAGGACGTTACTCAGCATGAAGCAGGTTGCACAAAGTCAAACCGCGCTGGTCTTCCGTAAGGACCGTTTCAGCTGGTGGACGTGAAAACAAAATTATACTAAATATGATTTTAAAAATGGCATACAAAAGTCCAAAAGAAGAAATAAATTAAACAATTCGTAATTGTCATAATAAAGTTAAACAAACAGAGTGCATAATACGGAAATCCGGCGTAGGACGAAGGCAGTAGATGTAGGTGGTCGTATTACTAAACTCAAGTGGAGCTAGGCAGGAAACCTGGCAAGATTTGGTGATGACAGGTGTAGTAAGGTATACAGGGTAAAACCTGGATGCAAAGGGCTCATAACAGGTTAGAGTGGCGTTTGGGGGAGGATGCTTATGCCCAGCAATGGGTTACCTAAAAGCTGTTGATGATGATGATGATGTTATTTCCTGTCGTTTCGGCGGAGATGAATCGTTTCTTCGAATCAAAATTATGCTTTAATCGTGAATTAACTAACTGTGTTTTTATTTTACTTAATAAAAACATGGGCTATTATTTTTCAATTATTTACAAAAAGAAGATTCATACGAAAGATGATATCGCTGTTATAAATAGGCAACAAAAGAAAAACTTCCATTCTAAGCTCCAGGAAACAAACTTGCAGTAAAGATTTTTTCAAGATTAGGGCTTCAGATATCGCAAAAAACTTTTCTCCGTCCGATAAATGTTTCGTAGGTACGCATGTAATCCTTAAATTCTACGTGATTTGTCTTTGCCGCGATAAAGAAAGTGTTCGAGCTTTTTGGGTGCAGTAAAGTCGAGTAATTTATCAAGACCGAATGCCAGAGCCTTTTCAGGAAGTGCGGGCATTCGGCTTCGACTTCTAGCTCTATACATTTTTTTTTACGCATAGCAAGACCGTTTTATCTTGGTGGTACCAACCCCTCTAACTCAGGTCGCGGATGTCGTAAATGCCGACTCAAAAAACAGAAAAAAATAAGTTACCTTTTGTGTTCTAGTGGTTCACCCACCGGTATGAAATCCAGAGGTTCTGGATTAGATCATCAGGGGGGCACAAATTAGTGTTTATTTTGGTAGGCAGTCTGCCTGGGTAGCTACCACCAACTTGCCTAAGACTGTCAGCCAGGACCTCAGTTCGTTGAGGATTTCAGGAGAAGTGTGCTTCCACCTTCGGCTTTGACACCAGGTGAGATGAAGGCTAAGCGCTTCCCCGTCGTACAATAACAAAAAGCAACATGTTACTTCTCTGTATTATGTAGCACTATCACCCATCCGCCTGCCAAGCGTGTTAATGATGACAAGGCCCTACAATTCGTTGGAGACCTAAGTGAAACCCTATCTAGCAGTGAACATTGGCTTAGAAGTCTGTTTTAAACTTATATTAAGCTGCTTTACATATTTAGCGTTTATCGCTGAATAACTACCTAGATATGACACAAATAAGAGTATCTGAAAAGTGGTAATACGGTTACCAGCTTCCAATAGGTAGCTGTGATATGACTTGGATTTGAGCATATGAAATGTTTCTATTTTCATATTTGGGACACGCAAGCTCTCGACGAGACAGAACAATGGATACAAATTATGTTTTCACGGGTCTAAGGACATCTTAAACCTGCCGCCTCAGAATACAGTCTGTTAAATTACGTTATAAAATATTACAGGGACTTTGTTCGTAGCAAAAGCCTGTGAAATAATTAAGAAAGTGTAATAAGGTTTTCCATTTGCATAACAAATTTTTTAGGGCCTCAACGAAAACGAATTGTAAAAAATCTTTCAAAAAGGTGATTAGGCTTTTTTTATATACGTGATAACATAGCTTTTGAATGGCTTTTGACCTCAACAGTTGTCTAGAGGTCAACGATAGAGCGAGCTTTCCTAGAAGGCACTGGCGCACACACCAAACGTTTTCAAGTCCAGCTTCAGCAGGAACGTTAGCCAGATGGACCACCAGTATTTTGATCATTCAACCAAACAAGCGATTCCGATGCCCAGAAACCTGCCTCTGTGGTCTAGTGGTTCAACCCACCGTGATCAGATCCAGAGGTCCCAGGTTGGATCCCCAGGGGGAGTACAATATTGTGCATGGTTTGGTTGTTGGTAGGACTTTATTTAAGTCCACCTGGCTAGCACCATGTTACCCAATTCTGTCGCCATAACAACAACTCTAAAAAATGTTGTGTTCCGGCATTTAGAGGTAACATAGTCAGTTCCTCAGTTATTTGAGGATTCTGGGTGAATTGCGCCTCCACCTTCAGTCTTATCTCAACATGTAACCAGGTGAGATGAAGGCAAAGCGCTTCCCGGTCGTACAATAAAAAATATAGCTTTTAAAAAAATAGTAGAAACATATTCCATTTGATTATATAATATTCTCATCGTACCCAAAGCTCGTATCGATAGGGACGTCGGGAACTATTATTACAGGACATTCATTTTACACAGCGCCATCTAGTCCCAAGCTAAGCAAAGCTTGCAATTAATGACGTTCCCACTGACTTTTTTAAAAGGTGGAAATACAATCTCGTTGGTTTTTATTGAACGAGTCGTTCTAGAAAATAGCGACACATTTATAGTTTACCTTGGACAGAATGATTCTCCGTCTCCTTTGTTTTGTTACTTGTTGATTGATTTATTTCAGCTAGCTTGTTAGAAAACTTTCTGTTCCTCGGAAAGTTAATCAAGGGTTTACTTCAGTGTACACTTTGGTACGAAGTTTTTGTTTATTTAATAAGGCAAGTTATCAAAAGTTAATGTATTTTAAAGTAACTAAAATTGGATTTAAGTAAACTATGAATAACAATAAAAATGGTATTGAAATTATTAAAAAAAATATTATTTACTTATGATATATTAAACAAGCCTCATAGCTCAGTTGGTAGTAACTCTGCCTTCTGCGCTGTAGGTTGTGGGTTCGATTCCCACCCAGGGCAAACATTTGTGTGATGAATATAGATGTTTGTTCTGTGTTTGGGTGTGTATTGTATGATAAGTATGTATTTACAAATAAAAAAAATGTATTTAAGTATTATATCCGTATTCTAGTTCCCATATTACAAGCTATGCTTAGTTTGGGGCTAGATGGCGCTGTGTGAAATTAATGTCCTGTAATATTTATTTATTTTATTTATTTTATATATTGAAACACTATTGATGCAATAGTGTTTCAAGAAACGACTCTCAATTTATGACCAAGAATGTATAGGTTTAATAACTTGTACAAGGATTCTGGCAATGTACAACTACCTATTAATCCAACACGTGACAGAGATTAAAAACATTTTCTTGAACATCCATTAAAAAAACGAAATGAGCAAATTTTAACCCGTGTCATACTAGCTATTGAATAAGCATGTGTAAACATGTTGTATGTAGGTTTGCAACTGTGTTCTTCATCCATGTAAATATATTTTGTATTATTTGCATTGGATTGCCCAACAACAGCCGTTAAATGATCACTGTTAGACAGAGCCTCCCCAAACACAAGAGGGTTTAAGCAAGTTATCACGCGAGAAGAAACATGTCATGTAGGTAACCAATCCATACTCCATATCTCATTATAAATTCAAAAGTTCTGTTTGTTACCTATCACGACTAAATGGTTAAACGAATCATAGATATAGTGCCATGAGCCATGGAGAATACTCCATGGCACATATAGGTTTATGTTTATTCAGGTAAATACCCTGCGGGCAAATCGAGGGCGATATCTAGTAACGTATAGTCATTCAAAAACCATGCCACTGTCGTAGCGTGCTACGACGCTACATACATTTGCACCTTTTCGTAGCAGTGCTACGAATTTCATAGCATTTTGTAGCACCCCTTTATCTTGTATCTCCACTATAATAGACTCTAGGTCAAGCTTCTGCAAGATATGTCCGTGAAGTTGACAAATGTCCCGCTAAAAGTAACTTTACACTATCTGTGGTAGAGGTGTTTGCGGAGACCTCTTCACACAAGCGTGTGTGAAGTTATCTGATACATCCTTACCTGGCTGGGTACAATAGGGATCTTACGAGATTTTTGATATGGATTTTGTTTTCTCTCGAGGTAGTTGATAGTTTTAGACATTTTACTACAGGTTTTGGTGATAGCTTATGTCAAAATTCTTACCGAAAACTATTAGTTTTCTATATTTAATGAAGGAAGAGCATTGAGAAAAAAATACCGAACACATTGATATGCCTTTACCTTTTTTATTAATACTGATAAGGAATGGAACTCGATACCCTCGTCTCGTTTTCCACACCAAAAAAATATTACAGCCATCAAGTCCACAGTGAACAGGTTCTTTTTAGACAATCGTGCACCGAGTTGACTATAATCAATAAAAAAAAATTTATATAAGTGGCAAATGTATTATGTAAACATTTTCACAAAGAATCAAGAAGTAAGTACTTATTGAAAGATAAATGAAAAATGAACTAAATAGCGACGTAACTGTAACCAACCGAGCGTACAATATATACTCGTATCTCTATAGCATAACTGAGATGAAAGTACCGATGCATTCCGAAAGTATTCGTCATTAGTTGTTTTTCAAGTGAGTTGGTGGTCAAACGCTTGACTATCAGTAAAAAACAAACTTTAAATGAGTGACAGCTGTATTATGAAAAAAAATATAAAAAAAATCAAAGAAGTACTTATTGAAAAATATAAACAAAAAATATACTAAATAGTGACGTAACTGCAACTAACGAGCGTACAATATTTACTCGGATCTCTATAGAATAACTGAGATGAAAGTACCGACGCATACCAAAAGTATTCGTCGTGACGAGTGTCAGGAGTACAAAACAAAGAGGTGTCATGTTAAAACTCAAGTGAAATGTTTTATTCAGAACCCGCTCCGAAGACAATTCGGCTTTGTCTGAGGCTGAATCATATTGTAGATGTACATAAAAGAAGCTGAAGATGAACGTTATTCTCTTACTTTTGTTCCATAAAATATTTTTATAATAAAATTGCATTTTTATTTTAGGAAAATACACACATCAAAAAAGTCGGAGCAACTTCTTCTTACTTTACTATTTTTTCAAATATTTCTTTGAACGAAAAATCAAAACTTCTTAGGATGTCCAACCTCCTTGACAAAAAAATAAATACTGGCTGGAATTTTCAATAAAGTGTATTTGCCTTTTTTTTCGAATTCAACACTACCTCTTGCATGTGTTTAACTTAAAAACATAATGCAAGAAATGGCGTTTTCGATAAAAAAAAAAACTGTAGTAACCGCAGTAATCACAAGTCATATTTTGAGAAATACACCACACGTTTTTACATTAGTAATAAATCGTCATCATTTATTTTTACCATGGAAGAGATACAAAGGGCTGTGGGAATGCTCGAAATGGAAAACACTCACGCCAATGTCGCCCGATATTTCGACGTCCATAAGTGTAATTTGTCGACTCTGGAGGCGTTATTGTGACAAAGGTGATCCGTCTGAATAGCACCCAGGCTTTGGACGTAGTACCACTTGTCGTCTAGACCAATACATCCAGGTAAGATGTAGACGTGAACCAAAGCTGACTGCACAAGAGATCGCATAAGGCTACAGAATGCTAATGGTCCCCCTGTCTATCCCCAAACGGTGTGAAACAGACTGCATGGGTATGGCCTGCGATGATGTCCATAGATCTGTCACGGGAATCTGGTTCATAGTGTTTAATGGCCACGGGTACTACGGCTGTAACAAAGATGGTACATAATTATGTTCTGCGATTAATCTCGATTCGGTGTCAAGCCCTGCAGCTGCGCTGCAAGTTCTTGCAGCGCAGCGTTCGATTGGCAAAACGCTGGCAGAGGGCTCGTCAGCTTAGCAGCAAGATAATAATTCCTGAGGATGCCTCGTGTAGAGGCGAAACGCGTGTCGATTTTGAATAAAAAGGCCGAATATCTAATTATTTATTTTACTTTGTCACCACAACAACAATTATACTGTGATATATGAGAATTGTATGATATATATGAGGATTATATGATATGTGAGGATTCTCGGTGACTTATGTAAGATGGTGGTAGCTAGCCAGGCGGACTTTACCAAGTCTTACCCATCAATCAAATTAAGTACAATAGATTTAACGATTCTACCCTGGGGATCGAACTCTGGACACCTGGATTTGGGTGTACCACTACAGAGGATGTCTTTGTCCAGCTTTTGCCACAACCTATCATATATGTCACTAGATCAAATGCCGTCGTAAAATCAAGAAATCATGCATATACAGGCTTCTGTGCCTTCTAGATGCGAGTCCGCTGTGTTCTATGTTTGTGTCTGTGTTTCCGCTGTGTAACGATTCTAATTTCTTCAAGAAGAGAGTTACTGAGCTCATTCTGGGTAGACCCGCTCCAAAGTAGACCTCAATCTTGCCTGTGCAAGTTTTGAGGTCAAGAGCAGACGCATAAAAAACAGGGTATATCGTAAAGACACACGATAGAAGTGATTTTTTTGTATCACAGGAAAACATTTCAATTATCTCCCACTCTACTCAAAAAAGTGCCCAACAACTTTTCGTAAGACACCAAGTTTGCGGATCAGAATTTCCAAACCGTCCCATAAAAAAAAAACACATCACAAAATATATTTCTGACATGGATTGCAAAAATAAATTCAAGCACGTATGAATAATATTTTGCGTCAGCACCAGCTCGAAATAACGGAAAAGTTTTAATTTAAAACTTTAAAACGATGACATATAAACGATTTCTTGTTTCAGTGCCAACCCGTAAGAACGGAAGCCGAGGACGAATATTCCACATTGATTAATCCATTATTTCAAAATCTGTTAGTTTTGCTACATTATTTTTTTTACGTTTCTAATAATTATTGAAGCTGTTGTAATGGTGTGTCTACACTTAACGAAACATGTAGATAGGTCGGGCGTACTATGAGCCTATAGCGAACCGTTTTATTTCCAGGCAGTTCAACAGCAGGCCTACTACTGCCCTGCTTTAATGATGTCATGGTACAAAAAAGCAGGGTCAGAAACAGTTCAACTTCTGTCCTGCTTTAAAAGCTAATAGTAAACGGTTAATTAAAAGTGTCTATTACAAGATAAGTGACTGTATCGTCAACATAGTATTGAGTATTTAGGTTTATGATGTAGGTAACACTTGTAATGTTATTTAAATTATTATAAACTCCGTATACCTATATATTGAATTGATCATCAAATAATTTACCAGCCTGCCTTTTTCCTTGAGTGCTGGTTGCGATTCCGAACAGGCGGTAGATTTGACGTTTCAAAATGATCCTAAAAATTTTAATGAATAAAAACATTTGACTTTGACTTTGCCATGAGAACTCAGGGACAGAAAACTTACCAGTTTAACGTATTAATAGTTCTTCCAGCTCTTTGGTAGGATTGGCTAACAGAAATTCGCAGAGATGATTTTCCAGCCGTTTTCAAATTGAATCACCTTAGTTGCACAATTTACATTTGAAAATTTATGGCGTGTGTTTCGTTATAGATCCATTTCAGAAACAGAATGAGACAGAATTGGTCGCGATTACAATTGACTTGAAATCAATTAAAGATAGGTGATGGATTAATGTCTAAATAATTAATTGATAGTTCTAAAATTTTGCACTAGAGCCCCATAAATTAACTTAATTATTCCCCTTAAAATAAAGTATATATTTTTTCATTAGTTAAAGTAAAAAACAGGCTGGTTTGGCTATTCCTAAAGTAGGTACGAATTCATAATAAAGTAAGTAAGTATTCAAGACCATTTCTTCAGAGAAAAGCTCCCGGCAGCGTCAGACAAACTTTCCAACAATCAAAAACCATAAGCATTAAACCGTCTTGTCCAACAAAGTGCACCATAAAACAATTTTCATTTGAAAAATCTAAAGAAAATGGAATGGGAAGTAATGGCACTTCTTTATGTTGGTAAAAATTCCTAACAAGTCCCAACTTTGACATTAGCCGGTGAATTATCGCGGTCTCTTCGGTGTCATTTGCGAAGTTCCGTTGAACTTTGCGCTTTGGGAGGCGCAAACTTTGCGGCCTCCCCCGAGCTTGCCGGACAAGTGTACTAGATTATTTTTTAGTTTTTGTGATTGGGACTTGAGCATTTTTAAGAAGCGTCATACATTTTTGCAAAACTTTTTTATTTTCATCGTAATAACAACAAAAACACTAAAAGCTTGGTTCATCATCATATCGCTGTCGTTATCTCAAAGTCAAAATGATTATCATGATTTTTTAAGATTATTATGAAACTTCAAATCTTCCGCCTGTTCGGAATCGCGTGGGCCTCATCACGCAAGGAGGCCGGCAAGAACCGCTCAGACTTGTTATTTTTTTGATGATTCATTCAATATTTAGGTATACAGAGTATTCAATAATTTAGATAACATTTTAAATACACCATAAACATAAATGTATGTACTTAATACTAATTCAAAACTAACCTAACTACCTTATGGACAATTTGTTAACATTCAGCAAACACCATTCAGCCGTCAACTGGTATTATCACTCTTCTTTTGTAGAGAACCTATTGATTAACTAAATTTAACCGCGTCAGTGATTTGCATACCGGTATCAGATCCAGAGGTCCCAGGTTCGATCCCCAGGGGAGTACAATATTGTGCTTGGACTTTGCTTAAGTCCGCCTGGCTAGCTACAGTCTTATCTAATTCTCTCGCCGTAACAACAAGTTTGAAATTGTTGTGTTCCTTCATTTAGCGTAAGATAGCCAGTCCCACAGTCAGTTCCTCGGCCTTATCATAACTTGAAAAATCAGGTGAAATGAAGGCCAAGCATATTCCCGCAATACAATAAAAAAAACTGTTTATACAATTTTAATTTTCGAGCAGTAAGTTTGGTGGCGCTTTGATCTCACTTAGGCAGGGTCGGCAAACATGTTCTTCTCTTCCATTTACTTTTAGCAAGTCATGTTGTTAGGGTTTTGGAATGTTGTTCGACGACCGGCCACCCGCCTGCCTCGTAGGGAATACTTGTTTGTGTGGGATGGGGATAAAGAGTGAGGTTATGGAAAAGAGAGAGACTACTTACTACACTAGCAGTTTTAGCAATCCTGGGTCGCATTGGGGTACCCATAATAATACTGGATATAATTATATCGGCCAGACATCTGATAGAGCCACCCTCTGGAGTTCAAATAATTTAATAAAATGAAACATCAAAGGCAATGGGTAATTTATCAAGTACATGAGGACGACCCTGTTGTTATACTGTTTTTTTTTTCATTTTTACTAACCATTTATTAAAAGGGGAGTTTGATTGTTGATAAGATACTTTTTAGTGTTCTGTGACTTAACTATACAAGTTATTACATGTCTTTGAAATCTAGCTATTTAAACTATGGATAAATAATATTATAAACACTTAAATTATGATTGAGTTATTTAATGTTATAAAAATTACCAACCGACCAACTAGGTGGACAGCATTGGTGGTCGGTTAGTAATAGACGGTGAAATCTACTGCTGGATAGATATTCCTCCACAGCTGGCAATGACCTCGCTTGGTAGGTGGTTTTGTGACTGCTGCCTATCTCTATGCAATAGCATTTTATGTAATAGATAGGTTTAAGACTAATTTTGACTCCCCGAAGAACCTACTACCTATAGCTAAGTTTTAATGAACAAAAATAAGACAGAAATTAAAATCTTGGCACTTAAGCTCGGACAAATTAAAGGTGGAAAGGTTGAAACGAGGACTCAAATTTCCGTCCGCAAAAAATATGAAGTACTTATCTAACGGAAGCCACTCTTCAGTTAATGAGAAACTCCTTCGTTAAACTGTTTACAGATTCGTCTCATCATCGTATTGAGCAAATTGGGGAAATAAAATTATCAGAATTAGAGATTTTTTGTAGGACTTCAATAAAAGGAGGCTCTCAATTAGTTGTATTTTTAGAAACTTGGCATATTTGCTCAACTATTAACTAGTAACCCAACTGATATTCTTGTAAATAGTTTACAATGTACATTATATTTCATTAATGTTATTGAATATTATGTGTAGTCACCTGTAGTTATATGCACTACATAATTTTCAAAATGGAACTATTACTTTTATATTCACGTCTGGTAAATTATGTCATTACTTTTGTGTTTAATTCTGATATATAGGTATATATCGAAATTAAATACCAAATTAATAACAAGCTATCTAGCAGATATGGATACAAAACCAGGAAAAAAAACAAGTGTATACATAAGTGCAGGTGACTATACATAAACACATTTAATACGTGTACGAACGTTCAATAGCAACCCAGGCGATGTCGTTCAAGGCGACTGAAATAGCCAGAAGCTGGGTAGCAGCATTCATCTAACAAAACTGTGATCACCAATCTACCTGCCAAGTGTGGTGGTTATAGAAAATACCATACCCATTTGGATACCCATTACTTGCCGTGAACTTTTTCGAGAAGGGATAATGTATGTATGGCATTTTTCAGATGAAATCAAAAACTTTCAACACTGCTATTGCAGTTTTACATAACTCGGTAAATGTTTTTTACGCGCGACTTGTAACATGTGTCGGCTGAAATAGAGTGTAAATAAATCTCTTTTAGTGGCTGTCTGTCAGCCATAAACAGGGAAGCGGGGCAACAACAGCCTGGTACTCCACTGGCAGATACGACACGAGTGGCTAAAATATACCGAATCGCGTACCTGGTAAGCCGATAAAATAATTGTTGTGTTCCGGCATTTCGAGGTAAGAAGAAAAAAAAAAGATAGCCAGTTCTTCAGTCTGTTGCGCCAAGCATAAATTGAAGGTAAATACTTCCTAGAATAAGAAATGATAATCCATTACCTTCAATGTACGTTTACAAATGCGAGTAAAGTTTGTTGCTAGAAATACATGAGGCTAATTTACCAAAAAATAAGGAAATGCATTCGTACAACTTAAGAAACAAGGAAAAACTATTTAAGCCATGGACTAGATTAGTTAAAGTTAGGAAACAGGGTCGCCTTGCCAAAATATTAATGTACAACAAATTACCTTCTTGTGTAACCGAATTAAACTATAAAGAATTTAAGATAACTTTAAAATATTTTTTTGAAAGCAACCCTTTCTACAAATTAAGTGAATATATGACAATGGAGTTCACAGAATCCTCATTTTTGTATAAAACAAAAAAAAGCTAACTGACTTCGAACTTCTCACATCAATGTTTCCTTGGATTAAGATAAACCATTAATTTTAATTTTTAATTTATGTTAATTAATAATACCTACTTACTTTATTATATATCTGAAACCTAATCATATTTGTTAAAATGACTTGCCTGTAACATTTAATGTTATATAAGGTTAATAAATGTTTCTGATTTCTGATTAAAAGATTTGTCTTTGTATTTTGCCACAATTTCGAACATCTAAAACGGTTCGACATGATTTATAAGCGCTTGCTTAAATAGCTTTTATTCAAAGAAAATATGGTTGTTTTCAATTAAATTGCTGTTTTTAGCTCCTCTCACTTGAAAAATACATGTAAAGAGAATAATGTTGTGAAAGTTAATCTCATTAAAATATTTTAAAGAGCTTGAAGTACTTTTTAATTCTCCGATCATAGTCTGCTCTAATCTTAATTTAGATTATATTGCTGCGATATCGCAAAAACACAACGAAGCAGAATTATATTGGCAGGAAATTGGACTCGATCCGATATCACCATTATTATAAGGGCGCGATTGGCCTGATTTCATATCTTATCTTGATTCAGGGTTCTTATTGAATAAGGGGCATGGAATATCGTTTGACTCATCAAATGGTGCGTTACTTTTTGCATGAAAGTTTATGTCAGTAGGTACGTACCTACCTTCCTAGGTTAATCCTAGGAAGGTACGGTCTCTCATTTTACTACATAAGTAAAGGTACAAAGTTTTTATTATATTTTAGTATACGACGGAGTTTTTTGTATTTTAGTATCGTATTTACGGTAAGTAAGGTAAGTACGTGGCATCTAGGAAGTTAATCTATTATTTTACTGCATATTTCACACAGCACCATCTAGCCCCAAGTTTTTTTTTTAACAAGCCTCGTAGCTTAGTTGGTAGTAGCTCTGCCTTCTGCGCTTTTTGCTGTGGGTTCGATTCCCGCCCAGGACAAACATTTGTGTGATGAATATAGATGTTTGTTTTGTGTTTGGGTGTTGTATCACCTAGTACGTATGTATTTACAAAAAGTATATATATTACAAGCTGTGCTTATTTTGGGGCTAGATGGCGTAGTGTAAAATTAATGTCCTGTCCTGTAATTCAATTTGCCATCTACTAAATACAAACTTATGATGAATACAACATCCAAACACAGAACAAACAAGCACAGAACACATGTTTGTCCTGTGTTTGAATCAAATCTTACAGCGCAGAGAGAAGGTAAAGCTACTGCCAACTGAGCTGTGTATATAGTTTTTTGTGTGGCATCGCCAGTCATGTATATCATGAAATATAAAGCCGCGATAATGAAGTGAGATACAACCTCGCTTCCTGTTCACGAACTGTCATTTATCGTCGCGGCAAAAACCGGTGGTGCAAAACAGTTGCTTCCCTATTTAACAGTGTAACAAAAACGTGTGAAACGTGTGTTGGTCGAAAAGACGACTTTTTCCCTTCTTGGTTTCACCTACCTGCGTGAATTTCATAAATATCACCTAGGGGATAGTCAGAGGCACGTCCAAACTAACGTACAGGATATGCCCACGTGCAAGTTGCTGGTATTCAACATGTAACATTTCTTTATTGTTGTGTTCCGTGAACACCAATCTGTCTACTAAGCGTGGTGATCATAGCGAAACCATACATTTTTGGAGGAAGTTCTCTCCACTTTATGGTGGACAATAATGTGTTGTTGATAGGGGATGCGCATGGCATCCCAAAAGTAATTCTTGGATCTTATTACCCTTATATACCCTTGGCTTTATAACTATTGAGTGAAAAATAAAAAAATAAATAGACCAGTTTTAATAAGAACCGTAAATTATTTAAATAAACATTTATTATATAACACTATCTTGCAAGACTTGATGATCATCTTTTGCAACCCTTTATCTTGAAAGCCACCCCGATTGAAGCCGAAAATACAAATTTGTATATAAAAAAAAGTCTAAGCCCTGTCGTTATGATATTTCCCAAGAATGCTATCTTATTTACTCCTTTGCGACATCTAATATCAATTACCAAGCGTTTTAACATCTTATCGCCATATTTCAAAAACCACCCCAGTAAAAAGTTTACTATGTATTTTGCAATGTGCCGTCGATGTTCTTTCAAATGAAACCCCACAAGTAATGTGCAATGTGCAGTCTTGTGGGGTGGATCTTAAATGTCTTAACTTAATACTTAACAGACATATTGCTCAAAAACTACCATAGTAAAAAAAAGTATGTTTAAGCCGATTTATGAGTATGGGTGTAGTCTCTGCAAACTGAAAAAATCGTACCCCAAAAATCTTAAAAACTAACCCACTTATCAAAAATCCCCCGCGACTCATAATTTATATTTAAGTTATCTCTTTCAAATAAATTTCATTAAAATCGGAGAACGCGTTCGAGAGCTATGCCGTCACAAACATTACCACATACCTACATACAGTGCCGGATTTTCCAACTTAGCTCATAGTCATATTCATAGTAATAGCCATAGTAATTTATTAATAACAAAATAATAGTTACAGGTATAAGTAACATAATCAAATAAAATAAAATAAAATAATGCTTGAAAATACTTGTACAATGCGTCTACTCTTTAAAAGGTATTAAACCTTTGTTTTATCTTAAATGATTGTTGTAGGATACGTTGGTTACGGTCACGGGGAGACAATTGTATATATTCGGTCCCATCTCCTGACTCAGTTTTGATATATGTAAGATGATGTGAAACCGCGCTCAATTTCTGTGCGTTTCTTGTGGGCTATCTGTGAGCTCGGAGATCTCGTTCGCTTCGCTCACTCGTTCAACTAGCCAGAGACATGCCAGTCAGATCGTTGGCCCTAGAGTCGTGGTCTGATCTCCTCACAATGTGACATTCTCCGTCAGAGCATGTGTATTGTGTTAAATGCGCACTATACTTCCGAAAAACCGTAAAGTTCAGTTGATATTAACAAGCCTCGCAGCTCAGTTGGTAGTAGCTCTGCCTTCTGCGCTGTAGGTTGTGGGTTCGATTCCCACCCAGGACAAACATTTGTGTGATGAATATAGATGTTTGTTCTGTGTTTGGGTGTTGTATCATATAGTACGTATGTATTTACAAAAAAAAAGTATTTATGTATTTTATCCGTAATCTAGTTCCCATATTACAAGCTATGCTTAGTTTGGGACTAGATGGTGCTGTGTGAAATTAATGTCCTGTAATATTTATTTATTATATTAACCCACAACTGAAAAATTTAACTATGTACAAGGGAAGCAGTCGGATTTCCCACCTAAGGACCGTTACATACGGTCTATCGGTAACTTAACTGTTCCAAAACAGTACCAGACATGTTAAACCAATTATATTGAACATTTAGTCAATAACCTATAACTATACCTTTTTGAGACTCATAAATAAACTTTATTTGATTTGATAGTGTGGTATAATTTGATACTTGATAGTTCACAGACATCCTCAATAACGTAACTTGTTTTATAATTACTTACAACCACAAAGCCCAAAGAGATACAAACCAGATCTAACCTTCAAAGAAAATACTAAATTTACTCATATTTCATTCCTACAAGATCTATAAAGGAAAGCCGTGTTATGACTTGATAAATATTACAAGTAGACTCAACGAGCGATGTAAAATAACAAAAATACATTTTTACTCAGGCCTTTGGGTATAAGATGAATAAATCCAATAATCTTCGAGCGTCTTTGATGTTGGTATAACGTTGTCTTTCTAAATTTGCTTAGTGATAAAAGTGTAAGCCACAAATGTGTTGTTTTTGACAAATAAAAAGTCTTGGAAATATTTTGGTTGAATTAACAACACGATAAACAAGATATTCAAACTCGGTTTGTCATATTTCTGTTTGAAATTAGATAAATATGGTATGAAATAACCTAAATGTTAGTATTCTGTATCTTCAAGGCTTAGGGGATAAATTATGCACAGTTCTAAGCAATTTCATGTTATTATGTTTATATGTATTTCATAGCCAGCGAATTAGCATAGCTATTCAGCGTGGCAATGCAGCCAAGGTCTTGGGCATGCTTCCGTCTGGTACTGTTCTGGAACAGTTGAGTTACCTATAGGCCGTTTGTAACGGTCCTTAGGTAATCTGACTGATTCCTTTGTACATAGTTAGTTTAATTGTACTTTTTGTTGAATAAATGTATTATACAATTATTATTATGATAATAACTCTAGTCATTTACTATTAGCGTATTATTGTTGACTGAGAATAAATATAATATTACCACACTGAGAAAAATGTTCAGAGTTGTTAGGTCGCCTTTGCTGTGCTTTTTAATTTAATGTTTTTGATTGAATGATTAGGTGTATAAAACATAGTTTTGTAAAATAAAGATAGAGAAGAAATATCATAAAGTATGGAGAGACACAGTACAGTAGTTTGGAAATTTCTGAATTCTCTAGGAATCTGAAAAGGTTCCGAAGATTTTTCTCCTTTTTTATCTTAATTCTATCTAAATATTTCCTCTACCCCTAGTCTAGACGATAGTATAAGCATGGTGCTACATTTTATTTCGTCTCACCAAACCAAAATGTCCAAACATAAACTCTATAGAGGTAACTGAATGACGAAACATTTTAAAGTTCCTAAAAACCATTTCCACGAAAGCTGTTGATGTGGATGGCATTAGTGCCCACATGTCCTTTGATATCACTTTTGCATGTCCTTTGATATCACTTTTGCAATCACATCATAAATGTCTCCCTTGAAACAAGTTCATTCCCATCCCCCTAAAAGAAGCTTTTGGCATTTCTCCCAAATTTCGGTTTTTATTTATTAAAATAACCATAAAATCACACCAACTCTTGATTTTGTTATAATGGAATGCATAGTTATCATGGATGAAAGATACACTTAATAGATAAGAGAAAATATTTTAAATCACTTTATCTTTGAACACAAACTAATGTTTTTGACAAAGGTCTTATTTGTATTAAATAAGCTGGTAAAATAAGGTTCTAACTAGATTCAAACAAGCTTCAGACAACTTATTTTCATGGACGCCAGCTAGGAGTATTGTTAAATAGCGGTACGCTTCGCCCATTATCATCAAAGCTAAATACACTTAACAAAACTCAGCTTTACATGTACGTATTAAAGCTCAATTTTCTATCAAACGTTGAATTGAAGTGACACACGGTTGGAAAAACTTAAAGATAGAAGTAGGGATAATTGAAAAACCTGATCTCTCATTAAAATCTCTCGCCTTCCGTCCGCTTCAAAATTAAACACGGCCATATCGCAGTCACGTCGGAGCACACTTTTTATAACTTGCCCACGGTATAAATGTACCAGTCTAAAAATGAAAACCCCTCCTCAGCGGTTACATTCAAAATACTATATTCAACATTCAATTCATTTATTGCCACATGTAAGTTACATTAAGATCTTAATTACTATATATATTTATAAGCACTGTATATATTAGGGCATTGCAAAATTGCAAGAGGGGTCATTATTATTATCATTATCGTCACTAGGAAACATATGAATAAATATTTATTATTAAATATTTATATATTCATGTATAAAACTATATGAATAACATTAGTCATATTTGCATTTACATATTTACATTTTACGTTAATTAGTTAATTTGTCTTAAATTTAGTATGAATTCAGTAAAAAAGTAAATCAGAAAAATATTTTCCCAACATTATTACATATTTTATAATCATTTTTTATTGTTTCGTCGCAGAGGAAATCTTTCAGGGCGTGGGTCTATCGATTTTAGAAAAATCTTATTGTGTAGTAGGTACCTACGGATTAGTACTATTTGCTTACATGGTCTGTTTTTTTTTTAAATGTTGCCATCACATTATGTGAACACTATGGTTTGAATTGTTCTAATAAATATTTTTATCCTAATATGTAAACGAATTAATTATATAGCTGCTACACAATAGATGCCTAGGCTATGAAAGGGAAAGAGGAAAGAAAAGGACAGCACATGTACCTATTTCAACAATTTATACAATCCTTTTATACTTACACTATATATTTTATTGCACACACGCATAGAATTAATGATACAAGGAAACTCAAAATTAAAAAGTATGGCGAGCTTAACTCTTATAAGCAATTTAAACAAACCCAGATAGAGATAATCATGATTTTAAATAATATCCTTTTCCATATAGATAGCAAGGAAATAAATAAATACACAAACACTTTGTACTATTAAACTAGCTATTTACAAGGGAAGCAGCAAGCAGGTATATATATAAGTAATAATAACAATACATTTTTTTTAAACAATAGATCTTTCAATATTTTGTGGAATTGGTTGCTTTGCTTAATACTTTTAAATGTTGATAAATATGTAATATTCATAAACATATAATACTATGATATATATCATAGTATTATATGTTTATGAATATTACGATATACATGGGAATACGATTGCTTCGTTGACCAAATCGTTGTGATGTAAAATGAAGCATGATACTACAGTTCAGTAGTATTATTTCGTAGCAGATAATATATATTTTAGTTTAGTAATTTCGTACTTTAGTAATTTCTAGTGTTATTTTAACCGCCTCTGTGTTCTAGTGGTCCACCCACCAGATCCAGAGGTCCCGGGTCCAATCCCCAAGGGGAGTACATGCTTGGTTTGGTTGGTGGTAAGACTTTGTTTAATTAAGTACCCCTGGCTAGCTACCACCATCTAACCTAATTCTGTCGCCATAACAACAATACCTTAATTGTCGACAATACTTAAATCAACAATCTTAAGTCAACAATACCTAAGTTTACCTGCAATCGTATTCCTTTTTAACTTTTTAATATGTGCCTTCACAATAATATTATTTTTTAGAAGACAATCTATCACAAAACTAATACGAACATGACGTGAGCCTAACATGAGACGTTGGAAAAGTGCACAATTCGTTTCACACGCGAGTCACGCTAGAACTTGTATACTTCAATGGAGCCAAATAGTATTAGAAACCCAGTACACTCATGAACGGAAGCGATTTGAAGCTTTTAGAAAATTACAATATCGTTATTCGTCAGTCATTTAAACGTTTACACGTATTTTATTTACACTTATGTGTTCGATTCTACTGAACCAATCGCTTCACTATGACAATGGCTACATTGCAGAATGGCCACTAGAATACCAAAAGGCACATTATAGATAGTGGCAACTCTACGCCGATATCATTGTCACAGTGACACGATTGTTTTTTTTAGTATCGTGGCCATTTTTGTTTTTCATTCGGGTTCATGATTGAAATAATTCTGTTTGCAAGTGCTAAGCAGGTGCAGAACAGTAACTATCTAGGGTTCCTTAAAATGTCGATTTAAATTATTTATTGTTTATTTTTTAAACACCTTTAATATTTCTCGGCTAATAAAATTAACATATAAATCTATTATTTCAAAAGTCTCATCGAATTATGTATGCTAGAGCAAACGTAATTAGAGCTATAATAATATAATAGGTATAACCTGAGAAAGCCTTTAAATTTTACAATAGCAATGAGCTTGAAACGATTGTGACTACGGACTTAAACAGATATAGACATTCAAACAAGAAAAATACAGTTCTCCAACCCACGTAGATTGCTAAAAAATGTTTCACTGCAACTTTAATGTAGCCCTGACGTGTTGGAAAGAAAAAAAACTTGAAGGAATTAACCCGATAAATAAATTGAAGGTGGCATGGTTCGCGCTGCTACCGTGTAAGCATGCTAGGAGCTAGTTAGGCTTACTTTATATCTTTATTTATGGTTTGATACGTTACTTAATAATAAATATACAGGTACAAAGTCAAAGTCAAAGTCAAAGTCAAAGTCAAAGTCAAAGTCAAAGTCAAAGTCAAAGTCAAAGTCAAAGTCAAAGTCAAAGTCAAAGTCAAAGTCAAAGTCAAAGTCAAAGTCAAAGTCAAAGTCAAAGTCAAAGTCAAAGTCAAAGTCAAAGTCAAAGTCAAAGTCAAAGTCAAAGTCAAAGTCAAAGTCAAAGTCAAAGTCAAAGTCAAAGTCAAAGTCAAAGTCAAAGTCAAAGTCAAAGTCAAAGTCAAAGTCAAAGTCAAAGTCAAAGTCAAAGTCAAAGTCAAAGTCAAAGTCAAAGTCAAAGTCAAAGTCAAAGTCAAAGTCAAAGTCAAAGTCAAAGTCAAAGTCAAAGTCAAAGTCAAAGTCAAAGTCAAAGTCAAAGTCAAAGTCAAAGTCAAAGTCAAAGTCAAAGTCAAAGTCAAAGTCAAAGTCAAAGTCAAAGTCAAAGTCAAAGTCAAAGTCAAAGTCAAAGTCAAAGTCAAAGTCAAAGTCAAAGTCAAAGTCAAAGTCAAAGTCAAAGTCAAAGTCAAAGTCAAAGTCAAAGTCAAAGTCAAAGTCAAAGTCAAAGTCAAAGTCAAAGTCAAAGTCAAAGTCAAAGTCAAAGTCAAAGTCAAAGTCAAAGTCAAAGTCAAAGTCAAAGTCAAAGTCAAAGTCAAAGTCAAAGTCAAAGTCAAAGTCAAAGTCAAAGTCAAAGTCAAAGTCAAAGTCAAAGTCAAAGTCAAAGTCAAAGTCAAAGTCAAAGTCAAAGTCAAAGTCAAAGTCAAAGTCAAAAAGTTAACATTTTTAGGATCACCAGCACACAAGGAGAAAGGCGTGCCTAGTTAGAAGCGTAAGCGCTTGGCCTTCATCTCACCTGGTTTCCAAGGCCAATGGAACTGTTAACAATTGTTGTTATGGCGAAAAAATTTGTTCAGATCCAGAGGTCCCGGGTCCGATCTCCAGGACAAGTACAATATTGTGCTTGATTTAGTTGGTGGTAGACTTTGTTTCAGTCCCCTGTTCCCTGTTCCCAGTTCCGGAATTTAGATGTAAGATAGTCAGTTCGTCAGACTATTAAGGATTCCTGCTCTCCGTCATACAATAAACAAAAACAACTCCATGACACTCCAAGCAGTCCACCAACACAATGGTACAAAAACGGTGACAGAACTTACCAGACGTGAATATAAAAGTAGTGGCTCAATTTTTAAAACTATGAAGTGTATACACCATATATCAGGTTACTGTACTCATAATATCTCTACTACACTCGTATAGAATTTAATAGGTATTATGTATACGAACAAAAAATATCCTAAAATATTCTACAAAGGCACACGTTGCTCTTTACTCTGTTCTTTGATTTAAATTATTCAAAAAACAACCCTCTTTGGCACTTCGTAAAATCTCAACAGTGGGTATATTAAAATAAAACTCACGTTTACGCCGAGATATTCCATTCAAGGCTTTACGCAGACCATTTCCACATGTGTACACTTTAAAATATATTAAATCTCCCTACGAAAGGAATAGTGGGCATCAACGTCACCCTAATACCTATTCGGAGCCCAACAAAGACATGAAAAATGGTTGCAAGTAGGCCTTGAATGGGATAAAGGTACACTTATCTGTTAGATTCCACACAACGCTGGGAATTCCGTTTTTGTGTTCTGCATGAGAGGAGAGATAAGTGGCAGAGACGTGATATTGACGGCATTTCCGTAGACGGCTTATAATGAAATATGTACAGACCATAAGTAGGTGTACTTACTGATGATTGCATTAAGTTGAGGCTTAAAGACATTTGTAGATATCCAAGGGCTGGTTGTCATGCTGTCAAGTCAACAGAATGTCGTCTAAGCAATGAAGCTAGCTACCAAATCCGGCTACAAGCTAGAAAAGTGGTTCCCAAATCGTAACTGGCTTCGAGATGGGAAAGCACATTTCCCATTTCGTAGCTGGCTACTAAATCTGGCTACAAAATTCGACTAGAAGAATCCCATGATGGCTAGATGATTGAAAAGTTTTAAGTTGCACTAACAGGATGCCAGCCTTGAGGGATTGTTATAATAACCGCCTCTGTAGTCCAGTAGTTCTTCCACCGGTATCAGATCCAGGGTTCCATCCCCAGGGGGCACCAAGTTTGTTCTCGGTTTGGTTGATAAAGCTCGTGTCTGTCTGGCTAGCTACCATCATCTTCCTCAAGCCTGATGCCATAACATCGATTATATTGATTATGTTCTGGCATTAAGTAGGGATGCCAGTTCCTCAGTATGTTGAGGATTCCGCGTGAAGTTCAGCCTTATCAGAACTTGACACGCAAAACAATAAAAAAAATTGAATATATATACTTGCTATAATTCAAGCAATTAAGATGTATAAAATCACAGTGAAATGAAAACAATCTCGATAGGAATTCCCGGAACTTAGGAACCCATGTGCACATTTCAATTAATTCGCTCTCGAGAATCCCCATGTGAAGTGAGCATAACAAAATAATCGGGCTTTAAGCCCCTTTCAGATATTGCATTTGAATCGTGCTTTGAGTCGCCCGTTTTGAATCTCGAAATGTGAATGTAAGATGGAGAACCATGCATTGCTTTTAAAACCAGTGGCGAGTTTTGCCTCCATACCTACTCACGTGAAAATGTTGAACATGGGCCTCTATAGCCATTTAAAGTATTTCCTTTAATCAACATTGATTAACTTTAACGAACAAGTAAATTAGTTTTATTATAGTTTTATTATTTATTTATTTATTGGAAAACCAACAGCTCTTAAAGTTAAAATAACAAAAGCTATAGAATCAGAAAGCTAATAACAGGTTTTCACGTCTAGACAATAGTATGAAAACAAAGATGTGAACAAATGATCGACTTATATAGTACCTATCTGTAAGTTTAAGGTTTCATAAAGTTGATACAATGTAATTATGAAGATGTACATAAGTTAACTCACTAATTAACCTAATTTACACCGAAAAATTCTGTATTCAGCCGCTGCCTTGCTGAACTGACGCTCGTACAGAATAGGTCAAAATCTATTCGCCTACATAGCTCATTGAAGTTACCACATGCTCGCCACAGATATGTATTTTGCCGGTAGTTGGTATTATTTGGTGAAGAGCAATAAACAAATTAAATGTTAGCATTTTATGGAATCATGAGTGTTGTTTTAAGATCGCACCACAAGACTTATTTATAATATTTTTTTAAATCAAATGTGTACGCTATTAAAACAGTAAAATTTGGGCGAAGATTAAGTCTACGATAGAGTGAGTTTTTCCAGAATTAGGCTAAAACTAAAATAACTAAAAGTCAACGATTCGGTTACCCGGGGTAAATCCCATTCACCACAAAATAACTAAGACGTAAGGTCTATGTGCAATTTGTGTATTAAACTTTGCGTTTGTTTTTAAAATACATACGTACAACAGATACAACACCCAAACAGAATAAAAATCTTTATTCATCTCACTACTGTTGTCCTGGGTGGAATCGAAATCGAACCCACAACCTACAGCGCAGAAGGCAGAGGTACTACCAACTGAGTTATGAGGCTTAAAAATAAAATTTATTACGTATATTATGTTATACGTTATCTATTAATGATACAGGGCGAATCACATTTAAATATTCTCTTCAATTCTTGGCAAGGTATTGCAAAGACGTCTTAAGGAAGTCTAGCTAGCTTACATAATTCCAGTTCATTGAACTTGATCAAACTTATTTGTGGGTTTGGTCGCGTGATCGCTCCGTAGCGTGTCGCTATATTAACAGTCATTACAAAATTCCCAATAATAAGCCACTGAAACATTAGCCGTAGGCTACACGGAAAGAGAATTAATAATGGGCAAAGTTTGTGGTTAATTCAGTTCACCATCTGCGTAAAATGTCGGAAAATTTTTACATTCCATCCCCAGTAATCCGTAAATATGGGGTCATTAAGCCGGTACGATGCAAACTGCCTTTTATTAAATCGGAGTTTTTGGCATCAAATTGAGACGAATACCATGTAAAGTATTTGAGTGAAACTTTTTTAAAAAACTTGAACCTGATTTTAACCGACAAACTAGGTGGACAGCCTGGTTTATCGGTTGGTAATAGACGGCTTATAAACGCATCGTATAACAAATACTGGACATAATAAACAGCGTCATTTAGCCTCGAACTTATTTTAGCATATCATGGAGTAAGTATAGACAGTAAGATTACGTATGGAATGCTTATACACCAAAACACAGAGCAAACATATATGTTCATCACACATTATATCTATCCTGGGTGGAAATCGAGCCCAGCACTTGGAGCGCAAAAGGCCAAATTACCGAGCTTATTAGGCCTGATATTAAAAACCCAGTGAAGAATTGAGTAGTTCTTATCATTGTCATATTATTATCACTGCAGCCTGAAAAAGACCACCGCAGCACATGGGACCCAAAAGTGCTAATGGTGATTTCCCATGATCACTACTATTGGCAGGCGGGTTGGTGATCGCAGTACTGGTGTCATATCAGGTAGGTACAGGCAGATGCTGCTACCCATATCCTGGTGTGAGCCCTTTGTCACCTCCTAAGTCATTCACAGGTAGACAAGGATGGGCACTTATTTTTTGCCGAGGCTGCTCAAGTCACACGTTGAACCTTTGGTGCAAATAGTGCTTTTTACCTATACATATGTACGACGGGGAAGCGTTTAGTCTTCATCTCACCTGCTTATAATTTAAGATAAGGCCGAAGGTGGAGGCGCCTTACACCCAGAATCCTCAACAAAATGTGGAACTGGCTGTATAAACACACATTTTTTTTTTAGAATTGTTATTATGGCAACAGAATGAGGTAAGATAGTGATGGGATGGTTAAACAAAGACCTGCCTCCAACCAAACCAAGCACAATATTGTTCTCCCCCTGGGAATCGAACCCGGGACTTCTGCATCTGAAATCGGTGGGTTGAACCACTAGACCACAGAGGCGGTTAAATAGTTAAAATATGAAAGAACACTATAATGAACATTTAATTTTGGGGTGGGTAGGATCTATCTCTGGTCTACCCCGGGCAACATCGACCTTTAGTTAACGGTTACGGCTGAATGATCCTTTTGCTGGTAGTAGAACCTTGCAATTATTCTCCTTCCCAGCACCAAGCCGTTCGTAATGTCGGTGCGCGAAAATGCTAGTGCCTTTAATAGGCAACTTTTGGGAAAGCTTGCTACTTATTAGACCTCAGCCTCACACACGTAATGCCCACGCAAGCCCCGAGCAACAAAATGAATAAAATTGATTTCAATCACCTTAAGAAATCATAGTCACGTTTTGATACAAACCGAATGTCGTCCTTTCGACTTTGTTTGAAAAACGTACAACTTAAATGATGTGCAAGGATGCAAAAAGCTAACGTTGGACGTGTTGAATTTGCTTTGGATGCATCCAAAACAAACTTAAGGCAAACGGAACAGAAGACACAATAGAGCTTAAACATTATTCTGTTGTAAAGAAATGCTCTACTTAGAATTTTATTTATTGGGCTTCAGAGAAGCGTTTGTCCTTCATCTTACCTGGTTTCAAGTTATGATGAGGCCGGAGATAGAGGCGCTCTTCACCCGGAATCATAAACCGACTGAGGGTCTTCCAATTTTACTTCTAAATATCGGAACACAACAGTTTAGAATTGTTGTTATGGCGACAGTTTTATAGGTATCCAGGCAGACTCAAACAAAGTCCTACCACCAACCAAACCAAGCACAATATTGTACTCCGTATTGTAAAACGCCTCTGTGGCTTAGTGGTTCGCCTACCGGTGTTAGATCCAGAGATCCCAGTTTCACAATATTGTGCTTGGTTTAATTTTTGGTTCTGGCTAGCAACAACCATCTTATCTTATTCTGTCGCCACAACAACAATTCTTGTGTTCCAAATTATTGTGTTCCGCCATTTAGAGGTAAGATAGCCAGTTCCTCAGTTTATTGAGGATTGAAGTGCACTTCCACTTTCGGCCTTATCATAACTTGGAAAATCAGATGTGTTGAATGACAAGCACATCGCCGCCGTTTGATTAAAACTCCACTCGGGATCAAACTCGGGAGCTCTGGATCTGACACAGGTGGGCGAACCAAGAGACCACAGAGCTTGCTTACTTCCGCGGAAGTATTTATTCGGTTCCGTCAGTCGCAAGCTGCAAGTCAGCTGGGTAACAGATGCATCAATGTCTTTATTAGCCTGCGGGCTCAAGGGAGCCATCGTTTCATTTATTGAATTTTATAAAAAGCTTCAGACCCCTGAGAGTCTGTGCGGCGGCGGGGTTGCTAATTGATTTATTAAAATCGAAAAGCCGCAACAATTTTTTGCAGTGTATCGAGTTGACGTCTATTTAATACCGTTCGATGCTTACAGTTTCAAAGCAAGCCTCATAGCTCAGTTGGTAGTAACTCTGCCTTCTACGCTGTAGGCTGTGGGTTCGATTCCCACCCAGGTCAAACATTTGTGTGATGAATATAGATGTTTGTTCACCCAAACGGTGTTATTAGTACGCCTGTATTTACAAAAAAAGTATGAATATATTATATCCGTAATCTAGTTCCCATCATTGGTAGCACCATCTTATCTAATTCTGTCGCCATAAAAACAATTCTAAAAAAAAAAATGTGTTCCGGATTTAGAGGTAAGATAGCCAGTTCCTCAGTGAGTTGAGGATTCTGGATGAAGTGCGTCTCCACCTTCGGCGATAAAAACGTCGTACAATAAAAAAAAAAATTGCTTTCTGCACTTCTCCGTATAAATTTTAACTATAGCTTGCACTATTTCATATTCTGTGGCTATGCCAAATATGCCAAAAATGGAATCGAAACTTTCTCTAAGCTTAATTAATAAATCGACTCCTACGTACTACCTACGTATATGACATTCCATGATCGCATTCCATTTGTCAAATCCACTATTGGTCTAGTTATTGCTCCGTCAAGTTCTCTCTTACAGACTTGTGGTGACACAGATAATCTAACAGTAGTTATAGCTTTTACGTTTGGCAACCCAAGCGGTTTTGTATTAGAATAAACCAGTCACTACCAATTACTTGCCCGCGATCCACACATACTAAACTGATATTTACAAAATACAATTATTGTATTTTGTACCTAATTTTGTAAATATCAGTAATTCAGTTAAATACACGTATTGATTTTATCAGTGTTTTAACATATCCACACCTATACTCATACGGCTAGCTAGAACTATTTTTTAGTACGACACGCAATAAATTGGTGACCCAGACGTGATACTGCTTTTCCCCTTTGAAGATTCACTTCTAGTCAATACTCAGAGTGTAGATCAATTGCACATGAAATGGTGCACGACTGGATTTTAACCCACAATCTCCAAATCGGAAGGCGAGCCCATACCCACTTTAGGACACAGCAAGCTTTTTTCAGTAGCCTAAGTAGTAAAACTAAATATTTTTCAAAATTGATTAGAAGTTACTTACTAATAAGAAAACGTTTTTACTTATTAAAATATAGAATGTTAATCTTCCATATCCCTCCCTCAGGACTCACTTCTGTAGTACATTAACTGCCTTGTTTTATAACCATATTATTTCCTTCTATGAAAGTGTTTCTTGTAAGAAATGGACAGTCAGCACATTAAGAACAGGCCGCAGTAATCAAAGCGTACCCGTACATCATCAATCTCCGACATAATATTCCCACATTGCAACCTCTTACCGAAATAAATCTCCTAGTACGAATGTATCATAAAGTAGATTGGTTCCGCGCAATTTCGGTAATGCAAGAGTTGGCCAAGTATGGGGATGGATTTGATTTTCAGCAATGTATCGTATCTATAAATTTCTGCAACGCAGTCATTCCTTTCCGGGTATTGAAATAATGTATTATAACCGTCTTTATAATGTGGGTATGTCCACCGGCATTCCTCGGTTCAATCCGAATTTTTACCCCAAATGTGTACTCGCTTTGGTTGGTGTTTGGGATTATATAAGTCCACCTGGCTATATAATGTAGTGTGTATATTTTTAGCATAGCTTTTCATAATGTATTACCTATGTATAGTCAATTAAGTTAGACCGCTAATAATATGTGCACCACCAACCACGGTTGTCTGGAAGAAATAGCTTCGAAACGATGAGACCATTTTACATACAGTATTCAAGCAATCCAGTTTTATTTTTAAATTGTGCAATACAGTATTTTTCATTCATTCATTCATTTACCTGGCTAGCTACCACCATCTTAAACATAAATATGACGCCACAACAACATTAAAATGTCTAATTGTTGTTTCGCAGTAAGGCTTTGTTATAGACAAGAGTTGAACTTAACATCGAGTGGGTTGCTTGCTTGTTCCGTCTCCAGGTAGTTTAAAAAATTGAGGTCAGATAGTTCTTCAATACATGGAGGGTGAAGTATGACATACCGTGACCGCTTCCCCGTCGTGGAATAATAAAAATAAGTTATGTTAATTTGATTTATACTGAGAATGTGTTAATGGAGAAATGAATAAACTTGTAAATAATAATGAAATGTGTTATTTGCACTTGGCCAGTTAATATATTATTTTTCAGATCAATCATATTAAACCGCCATTTGAAGTAGGAAAATAACGATAATTTAATTGTAGGTATATTTTATAAAACTATGCAAACTAAAAATAAATATTTCCTCAGTCTCTTGCTATAGTAATAATAAGTCTTGTCTGTACATATATTAGCTAGGTACTCATAAATGATATGTAGGTTTTTACCTACCACCCCCAAAATCTTGAAACATAATATGTTTGATAATTGCATTGATATCCATTTCATTTTATTTTCTATGTGGTTATTCAATAAAAAGTACAATTAAACTAACAATATACAAAGGAATCAGTCAGATTACCTAAGGACCGTTACAAACGGCCTATAGGTAACTCAACTGTTCCAGACCAGTAACAGACAGAAGCGTGCCCAAGACACTGACTGCATTGCCACGCTGAATATCTATGCTAATTCGGCCTAAATAAGAGCCCAGCCCTTGGGTCACGTGTCACCTCAATCAAAAGCCCCGCAAGATTTTTGAAAACCCGGAGGGCACCGGCTCCCCACGGACCCAAGGTCTCCACCCCAAAAGGCTCAAATAGGTATGCTCTGTCGAGACCACTGTATTTGCGTCTTTTGTGATCCTCGGCCGAATCAACCGCCGCACCAGCCCTAACTGATGTCCCAGGCAGATGAGATGGCGCTAGGGTGTCGACGCTGGTTATTGAGATATGCAAAATTTAGTTCTGAATATTCATTATCATTTGAAGGGAGTTCGAATTTACAAAATACCTTTCTTTGTGCACCCCTAAACTACAAAAGTAAGCTCTGAAAATTTCACGTTTCTGGCTTTGTACTTTGCGTTGATTGTCAGTCAGTCAGTCAGCTTCACGAGGATTTTATACATATCGATTCGTTCACTTGATAGTATAAGTCACATAGGTCACCTTAGTAATCAAGTTCAACTTATCGGATTTATCGGATCGCTTTTAGCGAAAAGACCGCTCATGCTAATTGAAACATAAATAAGTAAGTACATCATTATTTACATATCTGGTGGTCAATAAAGCAATATTCTTTATTTTGATATGATTGTATAGTATTGATTAAAAATATAGATCACGAGCGACATATTCGAATCTTTTTGATAATTTTCATTTATTCTGTATTTTTTTACAACTACGAGTATTTTGGATCGTCAAATGTTCGGAATCGCGATCAGCACAGCACAACAAAAACAGAAAAACGTCAAATCATTTGAGATACAAGAGTTAACATAATTTATTTATCAATAGGTATAACCACAAATACACTCTTCGAACATACAATAACCGGTTAAACATCCGAAATCAGAACAGGAGGTGGAACAATTATCACAGTTGAAGTGATCACCTATGTAGTTGCACTGCAGCTTATTACTGCTGGATATTCCGGCTGGATTAGCTTTATAACCGTCTGGAATCAACACGCTTATCACCAACAGTATCAACAAATAACTCATCGGAAACATGACTACCGAATGTAGCTTGTGTACAACTAAAAAGATCGTGTCTTACTGAACTAATCACGTATTCTGTGAGACATGTACGAGACTTATACAGGATAGGGCAAATTTTAATACAAGATTGTCTCAATTGACTGACTCCTCGGGTAGTTAGTCCAATATTTTTAGTATATTTTTACTATCAAAAGTCAAAGTCAATTATTTTTATTCAGTAATATTTTTTTAGGATCAGTTTGAAAATAATTGGATGACAGGGACGTGCTTGGCCTTTATCTCACCTTTTTCAAGTTCTGATAAGGCAGAAGGTGGAAGCGCACTTCACCCGGAATGCTCAACAAACTTAGGAATTGTTGTTATAGCGACAGAATTAGATAAGATGGTGGTAGCTAGCCAGGCGGACTTATACAAAGTCCTACCAGCTCCTACACGCTTCCACTTTTGGCCTTATTAAAAAAAAAACACCTTTCAACAAAATACCTTAATAGAAACCAAAGTAGTGATCAAAGCAGAAAATAACATTATTTATCGCAATGTGCAACTAATTTCCGCTATCAATGACTGAAATGAATCTTCGCAACATAGGAGCAAATACGGTTTGCCGTCGACCAAGGTATGCATTACATCCTCGGCTTTAGCAGCCAGCATCATCCTCAAGAACCTGAAGGTGTATGACTGACATCAGTCACGGCCGCATCGATGTAGGTACATCTATAACTAGCGAACAACTTAATGCTATATCAACTCAGCTACATGGTTATTTAAAGTTACCCGTATACGGAAAATATACGAGACATATACAAACTACACAATCTGAAAATAAAATCAATGAAATTCAGATCCCATGCAACGAAGTGTACGAGCTTGATAAAATAATTTGAATGTCACGGAATGAAGATGGAGACTCTTACGGTAATAACCTACCATAGTTTTAAAACTTCAATAGGTCATTTGGAACATAACATTGTTATCTGTATGCTAAATAAATTCAGCCTGTATGTAAGAGCAATCACCGTGTTTTATAAGATGGGTCAAATTACACTGACCCTAATCGAAACAACATTTGCACGTTTTGCGCAGCTGATATGAACTTGCGTACTATCGGGAATTGGCCTTCTTGACATAGGTATTTCAAGATGCTTGGTTAAAGGTGATTTGTTTACTATCCACTCGCACAACAATTTCTAAGAAAAGGATATCATGCAGCCTTCTATCGAAACCCCAGAGGTATCTTAACAAGCCTCATAGCTCAGTTGGTAGTAACTCTGCCTTCTGCGCTGTAGGCTGTGGGTTCGATTCCCACCCAGAGCAAACATTTGTGTGATGAATATAGATGTTTGTTCTGTGTTTGGTTGTTGTATCGTATGTATTTATTAATAAGTATGTATTTACAAAAAGTATTTAAGTATTCTATCCGTAATCTAGTTCCCATATTACAAGCTATGCTTAGTTTGGGGCTAGATGGCGCTGTGTAAAATTAATGTCCTGTAATGTCTTGTAATATTATCTTGAATAGCGTCATCAAGACATCTGTAACCAGATTCGTCTTCAGCTCGTCAAATAATGGACGAGATTAATCTAAATCAGCAGTAAGGAACTGACCTGCAACGCTATTCTGTTAACACATTTCAAACCTCGAAGCGTGAATCCGCAGTAAGATTATAGTTTCGTATTATGTAAACCTCGATTATATCTGTGGCGCCGCAGTGATGAGCGTGGCTATGAAATTAACTATGTTGAATGAGATTTTGACATTACGAGTATAAATATTCGTAATGTCAAAATCTCAAATCCCCTTTCAGAATACCAATTGCATGTCATTCTATAGAACGACTTGCAATTGGTATTCTGAAAGGGGATTTACGAATCATCCAAGCGCTTGATACTCGTATTTACCTGTCAAATAAAAAGTTACAAAAAAGTGATTTTAGTTTTGAAAGCGATGACAGCACAAAGTATGTCTTGGCTGAATAGCCAAGTTTTTTGAGTCTATTTAATGAAGCGCATGAGTTTGATGATTATATCTACTAGCAGACAACAAGCTGAAAAATATATGGAATGGAATATTTACCAACAAAGCGTTGCTAGGCAACCTCATGACAAGGTCTAGACAGTTTTTAAGGCATAGATAAAATCTATTGGGCTATTCGGCCCACTAATTTTTATATCTGACAAGTTTTATTCATTTTTACGCAACAATAATGTAGACTTAGCTATTTAAATGACTTAACATAATGTAAATAATACGTTTTTTTCGCTTTATTGTATAAACCCCATGAGAGGATTGATCGATTTGTCGACTATAGTTGTAACGCATAAAATCCACCCCTAATTCATTTCACTACTCACTTCACTTCACTTGTGCTCCGAAACATATACGATAATACCATTTCAAGGTGAAGTGCGTTTGTCTCGAAGTGATAATGAAATGGTAATCAGCGACGCCCATGAACCTATACTAAAACTATAAAAAAACTGTAAATGTAAACTATAAAACAATAGTAAAAAATATATGTATAGGTTCATGGCGACGCCACTTTTTGTGTCAATGGTCAATATCTATTCTTTGTGATTCTTTTGGTGACATAGTCGGGCCTGTCAGTTGAAATTAGTTTTGATTCATATTTTATACGTATACATTTTTACAGTGAATTTACATACCTAATGGACTTGAACATTTTATTATCATAAGTTAATAGGTAACCCCTTAACAGTTATAAAAGCTTGAATTTAATATTTATTTCCACAAACTACAAAGTTAATCAAATATGCTTTCTTCTTGTTCGAGCTATCGAGATGTACGAGCTTACACGCACTTTTAATCGTAGTAGCGTATTAATGAAAGCTGCATAGCTTAAATTGTACGACGGGTAAGCACTGGCCTTCATCTCACCTGGTTACAAGCTAAGATACGGCCGAAGGTGGAGGCGCACTTCACCCGGAATCCTCAACAAACAGAGGAACTGGCTATTTTAGCTCTAAATGCCGGAACACAACAATTTTGAGAATTGTTATTATGGCGATATAATCAGGTAAGATGGTGGTAGCTAGCCAGGTGGACTTAAATAAAGTCCTCCCACCATCCAAACCATACAATATATTGTACTCCCCATGGGGATCGAACCCGGGACCTCTGGATCTGAAATCGGTGGGTTGAACCACTAGACCACAGAGGTGGTTACAATTAAATTGGCTGTGCTAAACGGGTTCGGTCTCATTATTTATTATCTCCAGAGCGTATAGAACCCTTATCTACTCTTAGCTTGCTAGCTATCAGCCACTTCAGCTCAGCTTTTTGTTTGGTCAACCCACACTGAGTCTGCTACATAGTTATATCTTCTAGGTTTTCAATAAGCTGGTAAATATATTCTAAACCACTTTGCTTCATACCACCATAGATACGATTATGCTAGCTAAAATTACTTTTCACTTTTAACTACCTAGCTTGGTTTCACTGTATTCGCTTAGATTCATTAGATGGCGAAGGTTTTTGCAATTTTTATGTACGAATTTAAAATCACGGAAAAAATATAGGTTCAATTTTTATGTTTCAGGTCACTTGGTCACAACATTGACAAATGTTAAAATGACACAAAACGGTCGATCGCTTTGTCTTGCCTATTTACTAAAGTACAAAATGAATAGCCCAAGTTGTACAATACAAAAAGTATAAATTTACCTACTCTTAGCTACCATATTGACAATGTATGTGAAAAAGCATATGAAGGGTGACCTTCCACTGATACTTAAGCGTAAATTTATACGTGTATTCTACCCGTCCTCATCAATGGTACCCAGTTTTGGTCATTACCCGAGACACAAAAGTCAAAACTTGGAGTTTGCCAATGAGCGATGGAGCGCAGCATTTTGGGTATGAAGAGAGTTCACCGGATTAGAAACACTAAGCTTCGCTCAAAGATCTCTAATGTGGGCTAAAAGGTGGCCATGCGTATATGGGATTACGCGCGACACGTCTTCCGAATGCATCCTTAAAGGTGGGGTAAGGTGATAAGCTGGCGGACATTGCGAAAATCGTAATGGTTCATCTTTTCACAATAACTCACAACCGCCTCTGTGGTCTAGTGGTTTAACCCAACGATTTCAGATCTAAAGGTCCCGGGCTCGATCCCCAGGGGGAGTAGAATATTATGCTTGGTGTGGTTGGTGGTAGGACTTTGTTTAAGTCCGCCTGGTTAGCTACCACCATCTTACCTAATTCTGTTGCCATAATAACAATTTTAAATTGTTGTGTTCCGACATTTAGAGGTAAGTTAGCCAGATCCTCAGTTTGTTGGAGTCGGGTGAAGTGCGATCCCACCTTCGGCCTTATCTTAACTTGTAACCAGGTGAGATGAAGGCTAAGCGCTTCCCTGTCGTATAATAAAAAAAAACTGGGTTTTTTTTTTATTTCGAATGGAAGCAGTTTTTGCCTCCACCTGTGTAGGCCTCATGCCTTTGCTTAGGCTAATAAAATAAACAAGGGGGCAGTCAACAATACACCCAGTGCGGGACGTCAGTGCAGAACATTTCCCCCCCAGTTAGAATTAGACTCCTCCTTCATTTACTATCCCTCCTGCCGAAATCTACCGCCAAGCAGTTCACTGTGTTCCGTTGATGCGTGGGAGAGCCAGTGCCCTCTGGGTAAGCTACCAACGTAGACCTCATACTTGGCTATGCGAGTAATTAAGAGTAATAGAGTCCCCTTGTGAAAGAGCTCGTATTGGGAAGTACTACCACCATACTTATTTCTCCCGCCAAGCAGCATTGCTGTGTTCCGGTTTGAAGGGAATGTTTGCCGGTGATATTACGGGCACGCGAGGCTTAAAACCTTTATGCCTCAAGTTGACAGGCGCAATAAGGTGCCGTGTAGGCTTTATTCCTTGTGAATTTGACCTACACAGTAAGGCATTATTTATAGGCAAGGGCATTTAACATCAGGTGGGTTAATTACTTGTTCCGTCTCAAAGTTGTATAAATAAAAAAAAAATGCCTGTGCTAAGTTTTGAGGTCAAAAGCTTACCCTGTTCATGTGAAAAAAAACTTTCTCTGTTCCAAATCTCACACTCCGTGCGCCGAATATATTTGGTACAACTTATTATTATGTATGTATTAATCTACCTGGTAATGGGTTAGCCAAACTGTGCAAGACACATATTCATGATCCCAGTTTTAACCTGAAAAAGAACAGCTCAGAAGCAGGTTAATGTTTTCCGAGGGTTTTTATGTATGTCTATTTCATTATACAGCTCTACTACAGCCAATGATGGATTGAGAGATGTATTTTGACTGCAAGGTTTCGTAAGGTTTCACTAAGTTGTGGAAGTGATACATTTTTTTATGAGATGTATGAATAATAATTTAAGAAGAATACAATATTATATGTTATATTATAACAATATGGGTATCAAATGAATGGTAATAGCGTAGCGATCTTAAATATACAGATAAAATATTAGATATAAAGCCGGCTTCTTGTAAAACCATGAAGTTTGAAATTTTGTTGCAGTAGTTCGCTAATTTAGTCGCGTTTTACTTTCACGCTCAGATGTACGTATAACGCTTAATTAACCAAAAATATCGCACACAATCTTAATTCAATTAGCTGTATGGGCGCTCGAGTAATCCTCACTCAGTGGAATACACCTATTCCTCTCGCTTCCCAAATATCTTCTTAATCAGAAAACGAAATTCCCACTCAGCTTATGACTGCTGTTTGATATCACTAATTCCCAGGCACCGTTATAAATTACCCCGGAGGAAATGAGCTCGGTACGACGGAAAAGGGGAAAAAATGCTAATAAAATTGTACCTTGCCCGTTAATCTTAACCCTCCACGGTTTTTGTTCAGATTTGAGCAGTTTTTAAGGTAATGGGTTTTTTATATTAGATTTTGATTACGTGACTTAAATCGAGACGCAATTTTATCAAGCGAACTCAGTTCATTATTAAAATCAATAGGTAACACCTACAGAAGTTGAATATATTTTTAACCGACGTCTAAAAAAGGAGGAGGGTCTCAATTCGTCGAATTCTTTATTAATTTTTCTTCAATTTTTTATGTATGTTCCCCGATTACTCGAAGACACCTGGACCGATTTGGAAATTCTAATTTTGTTTGAAAGCGTATTCTTCCCAGGTGATCTCATCGTCATCAGGTCAGGATCTGAGGATATAATCTTAGAAAAATCGAGGGAACTCTTTAAATATTACTCTTTAATTATAATTATAGGCACACTTGAAGCGATTTGGGTGTATTACCTCAAAATTAAGGAAAAAACGGACCACTCATAGGATTACGCGTCTGTCTTTCTAAAATAATTGAAAAAAATACATCATCTAGGTAAACGAAATTGTAATTAATTCTCCATTGAAGTCGATTTTCTTTTTAGTTTTTAAAACGTAATTATTATAAGAGTACATCGCGTATGCTAGTCTTTATCGCATGACATCTGTTGAAAATAAAAAACTTTTTTACGTTAAAAACAACGTGAAAAAGTTGAAAATCACAGCAAAATCAAGAAAAAATAACGCACCCATAGATAAAATAAATTTAGCGCCAAGTTGTAAGCCTTCTGTGTACCTTCTGGCAAGGCTCACTCCATCGTAGACTTTATTCTTGCCGAGACAAGTCCAAAAGTCAAGAGCTAGCCCATGCTGTTAAAAAACTTCTTCTTACCTTAACTTTGGCCTAATTTTCATCAACAATACATCAATATTTTAGACTACGTTTTAAGATTGAGTGCAGTGTGTAAGAATCTAACCCTCTACGGTTGGTATTCAGATTTGAGGTGCCTAGGTACCGAGAAATTAATATTTCCTAAGTGGCAAGGGGACAGGCCGCTACAGAATTTAATTAACGAACAAAGTACCTGTGGGCGCTTTATCGCGGTCCTTTACAGCTTCGTTCAACATGATTTTTCCTGTAACTTGGTATTTTTGTCTTTTTTTCAAGTCGTTTGCTGAAAAAAATGCGGGCACTGCAGCTGTATGCATATTTTAAGGAAAATTTATTCACCCTGAAGAAATAATAGAGGATTAATAATTTATATCAATATTGTTTGTATTAAGTTCGTTAGTCTGTTGAGGAATCCGGGTGACGTGCGTTCCTACCTTTGACCGAATCAACGTCCACATCTTGATTCAAGAGCAAGAGGTTACACATTTAAATAAAAAAAATGGCACAAGATTCCGACAATATTTTTACCCAATCAGCTCTTTGTCAGTTTGTTGAGTGTTTTTTTTTTCCTCTTATCTTATCTATATCTTCACGTTGCACAACAGACCTTATAAGCAACTTTTATTTGCTTACTCCTAAAAATATATTATCACTATTATTTAAGTTTTCATAAGATATGACGAAACGGTTTCAATGACAAAAATGTAATCCTAATATATAAACAAACAGACAAAGTTTTGCTTTCTAGGCTAATAACTAAATACTGCATAATAAAAACTAACACAGCCATAAGAATTAACTTCATTTGCAAAGCTGAACTTTTTCAAGTACCTACGCTTAGCAGCGGGTAAGTAAAGTAGGCTGTACACTAGGGCTAAGCTAAAACTAGCTAATTATTTCCAGGGAACAAATCCAAAATATTTTAAATGGCCTGCTAATCGCGTCCACCCTTCGACTTATCAAGTAGGTAGTAAACTTAGTAGGCAAGTTGATGTTCTCAATAAGTATTGTTGTTAAGTATTTATCTCACTATAACTCTTCGAGATAGAGTGTGACAAATCCGTTGTAGTAGAGTAGATCAGAGGACAGTGATTTGGTATGCAGAATGTGTTCTCATCAACTCCCTCCAAAGGAGCAGTCATTGTCATGCTACTGTTCTTCTTTTGATGTAATCGCTAGGTCACCTTGTACGACATGAACTCATTATTAATGTAGAGGTAATATATTCTGCAGCTCTACAAAACAATGACTGCTGCAATTTCAAAACTTTAAAACCAAGGCCGTACAGTTAAATCTGAAGATGTGTGACCTCCTTTAGCCATGACTCGGGATTCCCGGTTTAATTAAATGGAAACACGAGAATGGTGGGTACTCTCGTCAGTGTTTCAATGGTTGGTTTTTATCTCGAATTTGAAACGGACTGAGCTTTTGGACGTACCTACTTTATCACAGTTCCGGAGCAAGATCAATGGATGAAGCGATTGAAGCTTGGCGTATTCTTTTTGCCTAGTTGTGCGAAGTTTGAATGGATAAGAGATGATAGGGAATAGGGTACTGCCAACCCGTCGTTTTTTAAAACTTGTATGCCAAACTGACCACTACACAATTCAATTCAATTGAATTATTGATTCATAC
The DNA here is from genome assembly GCA_951394065.1 of Venusia cambrica. NCBI lineage: Eukaryota > Metazoa > Arthropoda > Insecta > Lepidoptera > Geometridae > Venusia > Venusia cambrica. Next base: position 3,586,816 of record OX596056.1, read on the forward strand.
TGTAGGATCACAGGGAACACTTAGTCTCGTCATTTCGGTTAAATTAGGTACACTAAAATACACATAAAACTATTCTATATTCTAAATTGGCCAATTGAATTTCATAATATAAATATTGAAAGATTAAAATAGTTATTCGCAGCTGTACAGAGGCTTTGTCATTCTACAAACTAATCGTAGAACTAATCCATGCCTTGTGGTAAAAAATATAATCATCAATAGTATAATACGTCTTTCTTACAAGCAAATTAATCTTACACATTTTTTGAAGGAGAATCCCACTAGGAATTTCGTTGTAGAAACGTACAGAGTTTAAAACTATTGTTACATATTTGTAACATATATGATGTGATCTGGAGGCTATCTTTGTTGCAAGTATTATAACTACACAGCTTAACAGCTTTGTTTGATCCACATCATTGTGGGGGTGGGTCTACCTCCTAGTAACGGAACCGTGCCCTTTATTCAACTCGTCCGCTTGTTTGTGAACACTGTCAAAGTGCGGCACCAAGCAGCTCACTGTGTTCCGTCGTTGCGCGGGTCTACCATTACATTTTATTAAAGGTACTAGACTGATACACCCGCGCCGGGTATTTTTCCCCGGAGCTTTATCAAAAGTTGCCTATTGGTGACTTCTGAAAAAGCTAGCTCCTTTGAAGACCTTTTTTTTGTTGGTGGTAGAAGTCCGCCTGGCATACCACCATCTTACCTAAGTCTGATGTGATGAAAACAATTCCTAAAAATTTTTGTGTTCCGGCATTTAGAGGTAAGATAGCCAGTTCCTCAGTTGGTTGAAGATTCCGGGTGAAGTGCGCTTCCACCTTTGGCATTATCATATCTTAAAAATCAGGTGACATGATGCTAAGCTTGTATTAAGGGATCTAATTAAATAGATATCATACAATTGAAATCATCATTCTCCTGCCCTTATCCCACGCTAGGTGGGGTCGGCACAACATGTTCTCTTCTTCCACTCACTCCTATCAACCGTTAACTCTGCATCTACACCTTTCATACCCATGTCCTCTTTCACACAATCCATCCATCTCTTTTTCGGCCTTCCCTTGCTCACATGTCCATCCACGCTCAAATTCATAACCCTTTTGGTCAAATGACTATTATCCCTCCTCATTACATGCCCATACCATGCCAACCTAGCACTCCTCAACTTTTCTACAACTGGTGCCACTTTCAAACTTCCCCTTATAAACTCATTTCTGATCTTATCTATCCTTGTCACCCCACACATCCATCAATACAATCAATATCATACAATTTAAATATGAAACAGTATCATTGTTCTCTTAACTTAGCATAATAGTAATATGCTTGTATTTGAATGTTTCATATACATAAATGAGGAGCTGGCAAACAAAGGCGGACTTGTCCATGTAAACCATTTTTTTTTGGATTGTTGTGTTCTTAAGCACATACATGAAGTCTGGCGATCTAAAACCGTTCAATACCGAAGAAGTCTGCCAAAAAGTGCTTTTATTTGGAAAATGTTTGATAGAATGTTGGTTTCAAAATAAAAAATAATTACTGAAAATGAGAGCATGATGTATTCATTGAAATCACACACCGCAGCCACAAACACACGCGTGTTGCAACGAAAATTGTCAGATATTCTGTTATATTTTAAATGGCTGTTCACTTTGAATTTATAGCGGGAGGTGTTCCGCTTTTACGAAATCTATTACGGAGTGCGCGGGAATTATTCGCAGTCAGGTACCAATGAAAAATTTTGTACGGTCCGAACTCGACGAGCGCTGTATACCTATATCCCGCTTAACATCGAGGCTCCATGCCAATTCTTTATCGACTCGAGAAGATTGATGCCCATAAAGGTTCTCATTTAAAACGGTCGATATGTACAAAAGCCATTAGCTGCAACACAGCGTGGAAAGATAGGTTGTTAGGGTTATCGGCTACGGAGACTTGTGTAGACAATTTTTGCCCTAGGAAAGAGACAGAAATTTATGAGGGAGTTGCAAATCATTATAAAAGTTGGGAGTGTAAGAAATAATGATTGTATAAACAAACACCAAAATAATATAGAACAATTGACAATCAAAAAACTGATGTTGTGTTGCTAGAGAACGCACTTGAAGCTTCATTACTACTCCCATCTTTCAGTCAGTTTATTATTTAACTAATATTTATGGTCATTACAGTATAGCAACAACATAACGAAGTTTAAGCTGAGAAATAGGATTTGACTATTCCAATTTTTCCGTTGAGATAAGCTAACATTTTCGGGCCAACGAACTCTAGTCCTACGACTATATGGAGTGAACTGAAATCCCATCAATCAAATTTCCATCAAAAAACATCCATTTCGAGTCACACGTATTTTCACCCGCAATAATACAAAGCAGTGCCCTACCACCATTTCTTGACGCGTCCGTCCAATTTTTTTTTTTTACAATTTTGATGACGAAGCTTGTCTGGGTAATAAAGGCGTGGACAGTAGAACAAACTAAAACAATATAAATATAATTTATATCTCGAAAAATCAATTGCATTAACGAACTTTCCAGTTGCCGATGATAATTTGATACCATCAATTCAAATTGATTGAAATATACATTTTAATGATACATTCTACAAAAATGCATTTTTGTCGGAAAAAGCATGCAATGTCAGCCTTACATTAAGTAGGTACCACAAACAAAAACAAAATTTAAGCACAGATTTTACTCAAATTTATGCTATAACTGATACAAACGATCATCATGTAAGTTTTGAAAGTGATGATAGCCTGATTATTTTAATAGCCAATGAAGGCTTCGAATAATGTATGTGTTTTGAACTAATTCGAATGATGGTAGGCCCAAGTGTCGGGTTCCATTCGAGAAAATACGAAAATACGGTAAATCCAAATCCCGGCTTTGGTTGTCGACCCATCCCGATGTCAATTAGCTAACAGGTAGCCACGTAGCTGGGTGTCAAGTGAAGGTAATTAACTATGTGCCGGCCAACGATGGACCTCTTACGGTACGAACTAAGTAGTCTATTTTAGCTACAATACTCATTACTACACACATTGTTTCAAAGGAACCCTAATAATAGTAGAATAATATGTAATACATAGCGAGCATTTAAGAAATACCAGTACATATTGGGTTTCTTACCCAATTTTGCATACAAGATTTGAAAACCTTGCAACTTCAATAGTTTTAAAAATAGTTTTTATAAATTGAGTTGTTAGAATAGAAGGAATAACAAAGGATTATCTACATGGTTCTTCGAGAATGGGCTTACAGATAATCCGTTTTCCTTCAGATGCAAAATGGAGTACCTATGAATAATATTAGTGGATATTGAAACAGAAATAACAAAAAGATTAAGCTTTTTATGGTAAAGATAAAAGTATAGCAAACTTTAATATTTCATATTGAATTCAGCGGCGGATTACTATAGCAAAGCTCAAATTGAATATGATATAATGATGAAAATATGGAGATGAAATATGATCTAACAAAAGTAAAGTTAGCTAGTGAGTCACAATCTTAAAAATTGCAAACGTCTGAAATATGTCATTAATTTACGATTCAGTTCTATTAGAAATGCTAAGCTATAGATACCTTTTATTATTATACTTTTTTATAATGGAAAAAAGAGTATACCTACTAATCATTCCACAGGTATGACAACCTCACAGCAACTAACATACACTACTTTTAGAACTTGGTTATAATGTGGCATGTAGGGTACACGTCGACAAAATAACGAACACTAGCTAAGCTTGGTTTTACAGGTCCTATTGTAGTGTGGACCGGACTGTAGGTACTGACGGAGTTTCCTTTACCGCAATAAAGTTGTGAGTTCATCGAACACACACATGTATCTGGACAGTGTATTCGTAGGTGTTTATATCAATGATACCTTTCTGCATTAAATTTTAAGCAGGTGGTGGGTCGGACCCAGGCATGTATCAATGAGTTTAGGAAGTTGTGCCCAAAAATTTATTGGGCACTCGATCGAGAGAATGTACACTGAGGGTAACTGTCGGAAAGAGGTGGAACAGTCTGAGTTTCGCATATGCAAAGGTAATGTTTGGGAATCGACAATGTGTAGGGTGAATAAATTTATGTTATCAAGGTGCTCTTGGATTTATTTTGTAAGATGTGGCTTATTCAGTTTATGTTACGACATAAACAAACAAAAAACGCTAGATGAGTGCTCCTCCGTGTAACTTTCCAAATAAACACAGAGTTCCTATACCTACAGAAAGAATAATTACCAACATACAAGCACAAATACCTAAGGGAGGAATTTGCGTTTCTCATTTATCCCAACACAGCGTAACCCTTGATTAGATTTAAAGAATGGTAACACAACGGGGGAGAGCTGTGTTCGGGACTTCATTATACATTTTTCTTTCCGTTCTTCCCGCCACGTTCTCCCCAGTAATCATTGCGTTCCTATGCCATGTCTGAAGAATTAAAGATAAAAGTCGCGGTAATAAAAGGGGGAAGCCCGAGATTGCTAAATATAAGAATATTATTTCCAAAAAAGTTTCGGAACTCTGAAACATTTGGCCGGAATATTACCGAGAGATAATGTGCTGAGGACGAATTTACATATAAATTAAAATAAGATTAGAAGTATTAGCGTACTCTAGAGAATTCGCGTGGAATGCTCGGGGTTTTGTAAATATTTTGAAACAAACCAATATTGTACCTACCCAGATTCCTTTTAAATTGGAATTTTCAACATAGCCATAATTTGTATTTTGGATTATTTTATATACGCAATACATAATTAAGATAAACAGACCCCAGTAATAGTTAACATTTTAAAAAGGACTATGAAATTATTTTTTATTTTTCCTACGGGATGACAAACTATAAAATTTAAGTAAATATATATTAGAATTATTTAATTCAATGAAAATGAACTATTGAACCTATACTTACTTATAGACTAAAAATAGTAAATAATAATTTAGGATTATCTAATATATTAGATGAATGCCCCGATGGCATAACTTTAAAATATCAACGCACACATTTCGTGCTTGGATTTTTCCAGACAGGTTATTCCAGAAATACCGTTCGATCAATAACTACACTTTTTTAACAATATTCTGTGACCAACAAGCCAGCAAAATGCAAGTAAAAGCTGGCCTTTATAAATAGCTTAGGTATTAGCTGAATAAGTACAACATATTAGCAGCAGGTGAGACCCATAACTTTGGGTTCTTACATGAACGCCTTGGGACAAAATTGCAAATACTTTGTCATATCGCAAGTTGCCTCCCAGGTTACACAATACCTAAGAATGTAACATAAACAAGCAAGCTGAGACCCCTTAATAGAATTTCGGAGCGGGCACCTTATGCTATTTAGTTAGAAAACAGATTTTATGATTATTATAAGTGTGGGCTTTGGTGCTGTTGTAGCCCTTACAAATATGCCCTTCCTATCCACCCTTGGATGTCATAAGAGGGGGCTCATTGTACCCTTTGGGTGAGGCCATCGTCTTTTCGGATTGTGACGATGATGATAGGTCCCTGAAGCTTATCCATTCCTATTTCTGTATCCTGAAGCTTAGTTGGATTTTGGTTCAGCAGAATATGGTTACCTGAATTTCATAGTAATCCTAGCTTAGTGATAATTTTCGTACTGTTAGAACTACAATTATCCTACACACTTACCTACTAATCAGAAATCACTCAGTGTGAGCTTACAGCATTTGGAGGCTTATTTCAAGGACAACGAATAAATAATAAGTCGTCAAACAATTGGGTGTTACTGGCGTTTTTTTTTATAAATGATAGGTTAGCTCTCAATCTCTAGCCTTGTTTAGCTCTAGGCCTGAACAAGGAAGAGGTCTACGATGGAGCGAGCTTTCCAAAGAGGCACTGCCTCTCCCGCGCACCCAGGGTACACGGCTAACCTTTTCGCGCAGAACTTCTGCAGAACGGTCGCAAGCCAAGTGGAAGGTCCTCAAGGTACCATCAGTGTTGTGATCATCCATCCATCCATACGTTCGGTTGGTGGTAGGACTTTGCTTAAGTCCGCCTGGCTATCTACCACCATCTTACCTAATTCTGTCGCAGTAATAAACATTTTATAATTGTGGTGTCCGGCATTTAGAGGTTAGATAGCCAGCTCCTCAGTTTGTTGAGGTTTCCGGGAGAAGTGCGCCTCCACCTTCGGCCTTATCTTAACTTAAGACTCCTAACAGGTGCATTTAAGGCCGAGTTCCTACCCGTCGTACAATAAAAAAAAAATCGACACTATTGCTCTTTGTGAGTATTGGCCATTTCTACTTAGGACCAATCGCGTCAGTCCTTGAATATTTTGCTTGAAGGCACACATCATATCAACAGCCCATTAGTGTGCACTGCTGGATGGTGCACCCTTTTCAAAGCTGGAGGGTTTTGCCATAATCACCACGCTTGGCAGGCGAATTATGGTTGGTGTGGATAATGCACAGAAGGAAGCTGCTGCCTTTCTTCTGGTGAAAACTCTCTCGATAAACACTTCTCTTTCAACTGGGCTTGAGAACGGCAGTGCAAGAGTTTCCTCCATATACTGGCAGAATAATATAATAATAATACAAATATTAAACTATAAGCTTATTATCTTCATTGTGACCTGTTTTTCGACGTCATATGGAACGGCACTAAGGCAGATACGTGGGTTGTGTATTGATCCCGTTTCACTTCTAGGAAACATAAAAGAAGCTATAAAAAATATACAATTGTCTTTGTTTAGTTAGAAGAATATGTACCTACATAATTCACATTAAGATTTTTTTGTAGTTTTTTGTATAATTTACTGTTAGTATCAATACTAGAATAGATAGACACTAACAGTAAATTATATAAAAAAGGTGGTCTTATTGCTAAAACGATCTCTTCCAGACAAACTGTGTGTGTATATAATAATGTATGAAATAGACAGCTTGCTATGAAAATGTGGCCTCGAAAGGTAAAGATACTTTACGTTGCTTATAATGTTCTTGTAGTTAGTTCCACAATGTCAGCAAAAGGAAGACCAAATATTTGCTGAGTAAATTTGATATTGCTGTAACATTTTCAATTAAGTTTTGAGTCTATGTGGCGGAGAGGACTGCATATATATACAAATTAAAGATAGCCAATCTAGTTTTTTGCTTGGTCTTCATCTCACCTGATTTCAAGTTATGATAAGGCCATATTTGGCAACGCGGTTTACCCAGAGTCTGAGGAACTGGCTATCTTACTTCTGAATGCTAGAACACAATCATTTACAATTTCTGCGACAGACTTAGGTAAGGTAGTGTTTTTTTTTTAATTATCTCTACACGGTCTAAAATGTTTGCTTAGCTGTATTAAGTAAACTCAAACATCGATTGCATAATAGTTTCTCAAAGAAGTCCCGTTCCACTCCACTTGATAAATAATGGTGGGAATTAAATCTGTTTAGAAATCTTACTGAGAATAATATATTAGTATACTTGAAAGGGTGTCAGTTTCAGCATAATTTAATTACTTATCTAATATCGTAGTTCTATTTTAGATCTATTATTATTTGATCTTGTTGGCTTCATTTAATTAACACACCAACTATCGCGAAAATAAATTGCGAATCTCTCTGATATTGTACCTAAAGAGGCCTACCTATTAGAGAGATTTGCAATGTTTGTGTGTATGTTTGTATTTTTGGCGCTCTGCGAACGGATTTTGATGAAATTTGGTACAAAGATGGCTTGTTAAAATCTAACAAGCCACACAGTTCAGTTGGTAGAAGCTCCCTCCCACACAGGACAAACATGATGAATGCTGATGATTGTTCTGTGTTTGGGTGTTGAATTGTATGATATGTTTGTATTTGCAAAAAAAATCGTATTTAAGTAATAAGTTTAGGACTAGATGGCGCTATATGTGAAACTTATGTTCAGTGATATACATTTATTTATAACATAGGCCACTGCCGTGATTTGGAAATATGATGTCAAATTTCGCCATGCAAAACGTATTGATTCTTTGTTGCTCTTTAACGCAAAAACGATAAACGTATTGAGCTGAAATTTTGCACATATGTTGCTCTAAGCGATGGACAACACACAGGCTTATACATTTATCCCATAAATCTGTTCCAGTGGGATGTAAATGGGATGTTGTAACCTTGATGCCTATCGTGGTAGTAAATAAGTAGGCACGATAGGTAGTTAACATAAATGTTTAATTTCTAAGTTTATAATACAAAATGAGGGTCGCAAGTTCTATGGCCCGCCTAATTTTCGCTTTTCAATTAACAACACTTCCCTGTAGTGGTGGAGACTCCTAGGTAGGTAGCAGCCGTCAGGTCCAGGGGAAGTGGGTAGTGCTGGTCAGATCCAGGTCCAAGGTGAGACGCCTCGATGTCGGCGAGCGAAGGAAATGGATGTTCGTCGTTCGGCCAAGTGAGCCCGTACTTTGGACCCTGGAATGAATGTCCATGTTATAAGTTTTGGATCCATAAATTGTATTTCCTGTCCTTGGCTGCCACCGGCGATATGATGCTACTAACTACTAGGGAGGTCGAATGAGTAGATCGTGTGGTGATGGCCAAGCAGAACGGAGTTCACAAATGAAATATGTAAGCAGGTAGGTACCTACGTAAGATGGTAAGGAAGTACAAACATATTTACGATAGGTAGAAGATAAAAATACAATAGAAAATAGTTGCGTTAGGCGCGGCGTAGCTAGCTAGCGGAATGCCGGTAGGTAGGTAAGTACCTACAAGATAAAACATTCTAGAAGCATGAAGAGGTGCGGATGAATTGCGTGCCTACTAGAATGCTTGTGATTTTAATGGATTACAAACATTTATACGTCGAACCTATCCTAGCAGTAATGTAATAACTGTGCACACTTACCCAGTTAAATTGGGGTTGGTTGGTAACTATGTAGGTAGGTACTTGTTTGACTACGCTTTATGTCCTCTCCTCAGGGACATTGCACAGGTAGATTAGCTGTAGGAATAATTACTAGCAATAGCAATCATGGACAGCAAGTATCGTCGCGACACAATACGGAGGAAATAGGTCACGTCACTGGAATGGAATCCTAAATAAGTAGGTACGTCCGATGCCTGCGAAATCTTTATGTCTCTGGTCACGACGCGCGGAACGGTGCTGCCCCCACCTATCTAAGCTGCACAATTCTAAAAAAGAGTTGCATGACTGTAAACAATAGGGGTACTGACGCGGAGAATCTTCTTACAGAAGGTTTATTTATTTTTTTAAATTAACAATTATTTTCATAGTAACGTTAAACGTTACAATGTCAAAATATCGTCAAGTTAAACTTGTTGCATCTTTGTTGCTCTTTTAGGTAAGAACTACAGACACTTTGTAGGTAGGTATATTAACAAGCTTCACAGCTCAGTTGGTAGTAGCTCTGCTTTTTGCGCAGTAGGTTGTGGGTTTGATTCCCACCCATGACAAACATTTGTGCGATTTATATTGATGTTTGTACAGTGTCTGGGTGTATATTGTGTGATAAGTATGTATATACAAAAAAATATATGTAAGTAATATTTCATACTCTAGATCTCATATTACAAGTTGTGCTTAGATTGGGACTAGATGACACTGTGTAAAATTAATGCCCTGTAATATTTAATATTTATATATATCATTGCCCTGGACTAGGAAATAATAAACGTTACTTTTTACCTGGGTACCACGCGAGTGTAGCCGTGAGCAGGAGTAAGGTATCTTCTATTCGATAAAATAAACGATTTTAACAATAGACTTTTTATCTACTATAAACGGACAAACGCGTATTGTACATAAATCTTACTAAAATAACCAGCCAAGAGTGATTCGGACACGCACACCGTGGGTTCTGACCGACAAAAAAAGGAATTACGAAAAAAAAACCTTTTTTGTTTTAGCCTGAACAACAAATCTTGTTAGTGTAGCCAAACCTACCAATTTGTAATGGCAGTATTGTAATGTTATATGTTAAAGATTAGGCTTTTTGACATTATTTGTAATTTAATCAATTGACTTTGACATGTTAGTATATTTTATTAATGTGTGATTTAATTGAGGCTTCTCTATTGTAATCCTAATCCTGTAAAAATAGTTGTAATAGGAAAATAAAAAAAAAACTTCAAAAAGTTGATCTTTTGTAGATTTTTGTCAGGCTATCGTCATAACTTTACACATATTGTCTGAACATTTAGAACCAGCAATAATAAAAAATACAGCACTCTAAAGAAACGAGACCAACGTAAGAAGTATATTCACATCACAGGACGTCATACACAGCCACATCTTACCCAAAAAATAAACATACCTTGTACCATGGAACTCACCAGTCCACCTGCCAAGCGTGGTGATTATGACAAAGCCCTCAAGCTTGGAGGAGGCTCTGTCCAGCAGTGAACACTAATGGACTGTTGATGTAAGTGTGGGTGCCATGGAAGCTAGATGACTGATATAAAACTTTCTTAGGTACTTTTAGCTGTAAATACACAGATTTAAACCGGTCTAGTGGTTTAGCCCACCGGTTTCAGATCCAGAGGTCCCGGGTTCGAGCACCATGGGGAGTATAATATATTGTGCTTGGTTTGGTTGGTGGTAGGACTTTGTTTAAGTCCGCCTGGCTAGCTACCACCATATATATACCATATATATAAAATTCTGTCGCTATAACAACAATTCTAAAATTGTTGTGTTCCAGCATTTAGAGGTAAGATAGCCAGTTCCTCAGTTTGTTGAGGGTTCCGGGTGAAGTGCGCCTCCACCTTCGGCCTTATCTCTTGTAACCAGGTGAGATTAAGTTTTGGCCTTCATCTCACCTGGTTACTACACCTGGTTACGCTTCCCCTTTGTACAATAAAAAAAAACACACACACATTCAATAATATAGCACCCAATCCTGTCTGTCCACTGATTTTGTGAGCTAAGTATCTGTGGAATTTACGCGATAGACCCTGGAGGCACCTGAATTAATTGAATAGTCGAGTTTAGTGTGAATTCGCGGCGTATCACTTTTGGAAACAATGCAGGGAGCTGTTAAGTACCGCGTCAGGAATATTGAATTACGCGAGCATCGGGTCTGTAATATTCTCGTCAGTGTTTTATGAAATCTTCTTCAGTTATTTTTTTTGTGTTTTCTGAATTGTTGTATTCCGGCATTTAGAGGTAAAATAGTATCTCAGACTTTCAAAGATTCCGGGTGTAGTGCACTTCCCCTTCGGCTGGAAATCAGGTAGGAAGGCCAAGCGCTTCTCCATCATACAATTAAAATAAAAGCAAATCCACTCGACTAAAGTATTTAACTTACGAGAGTGTTCCTAATAACTTTTTAAATACAATTGTTTTCTTTTATAGATGCTAAAGTATAAGATCAAAAATATAAAGTATACCTCGAAAATTGCAATGGCAAAAATGAGCCATTGTGGACTTAATTTCTGCCCTACTTATTAATTTTGTTCTTGAAGAAATTCAGGTCGTATTACACAGTGGAAAAACAGACGCTGGTAGAAAATCTTTGATAAAAAGTTTTTGCAGCGAGCATCCAGCAGCAAGCTTAGTCCTCAAATGGAACATCAATTAGGTCTGTATGATATTAGCAGTGTGTCTGAAATTCCTGTTAAATAACGGTGAAACCTGAATCAAGATATATTCCTTTGTACATAGTTAGTTTAATTGTTTTAATTTAATTTAATTTAATAGGCCGTTTGTAACGGTCCTTAGATAATCTGACTGATTTATTTGTACATAGTTAGTTTAATTGTACTTTTTATTGAATAAATGAATATATAACCTGAATAAGATCGTGAAGTTTCTGTGAATACTTATCTGACTAGTTTCATTTTAAAAAGATCTTGGATCACATTTTAAGGCTTGTATCAAATCTGTCATCATAATTACAGCTCAAAAAAGTCCACCGCACCAAAGCATCTCAAAGAGTACATTGGGAGGCGTTGCCACTATCACCGCGCTTATCAGGTGGGTAAGAGATCGCAGTATTGATGTTGCCTTCTGAGATTACTCTTAGTCAACTCTTTACGACATCAATGGGTGGAATGGGAAGGGAAAATATATGTTGGTGAGCCTTGGCGGAAAATAAACTAGTAGTTCGCCCCGAACTGTCATCTCGTGATGACTAGTTTGAGACTGAGATTATTTTACAAATAGAATGTAATTAACAAATGATTAAAGTATGCTTTCATTACAATTTTCTCACCTTAAAGTAGCACTTTTTTCTCGAACTCTATTTATTCACCTGAGTGTTAGAGGCTCTCTCTCGTTGCTAACGTAATGTATCCTTACTAATATGAAACACAGGTTGAGGTCGTTTTGAAAAGTGCTATAAAAATTGTTGTTAGAGTTTTAAAATTCTACCCCTCAAGCCCACGGATGTCGTAAAGTCAACCAAAAAGGCAGCATCTTTTTTCGTTGTGTTAACAAAACTTTAACTGTGAGCACCAATATGTCTGCTCAGCGTGGCGTATCGTAATGGCCGTACCTTACCGTATTGAGTGAATAACAATAGATATATCTTACAAGTCCTGATGATCATCCTTTGTCCCCTTCATCTTATAAACCACCCCTAAAAAGGACAAAATAAATTTATTTTGAAATCAGTTTCAACCCCTATTTCATATGATATTTCATGTTTTAACACATTATTAAAACTTCAATCTTATTTACCCCTTTTGCAACCCTTGATGTTAATACAGGGGTGGTTTCATCAAATCAAAAGAAAGTTAATTGAGAAGTCAACCCCCTTTAACAGTTTACCCTACAAGACATACCAAGCGTTTTAACTTTTTAGCCCTAAACGCGCCCCTTTGTTACGAAAATCACCCCTAATAAAAATAAAATACCTATATATTTTATGAATGTACGGCCGATACTATTTCAAATGACACCCCACAAGCCAAAAATCTTCTCGTCTTACTTAATACCCCTATTTCTCAAAAACTACCCTAGTGACAAAAAAATCCTCGCACATCGGTTCGAGGATTTTTTTGTCACTAGAGTACGAGTATTCATATAATCTTTGCATTTTCAAAATTTTGAATGGATCGGATCAGGCAATCAAAAGATATGGGCGAAAAGTTGTAATTCTTTTCACCCCAATATCTTAAAAACTAAAACCCACTTATCAAAAATCTCCCCCGAGAATCAAATTATATTTACGTTATCTTTATTCAGATTAAATTAAAAAAAAATGGATAATCTATTCTAGAGTTATGCCGTCACAAACATTGCCACATACATACATACATATATACATCCATACATACAGTGCCGGATTTCCCAACTAAACTCAGAGATCTAGTTCACTTCGCTCACTCGATCAATAAAACAAACTTATTAAATTAACAAATCAAAATATACTATTAATGTCATGTTTTTTTGTAAACGTATAATATACTCAAATATTAAAGGAGCCCTAAATAAAAAAAATACAAAAATGCAAATAGTTTATGTAGATCAGAAGGTCGTTCTCCAGATAATAATCTGTCCAATATCTTGTCGGAATCACTACCACGGGTACGCAACCCCGGACGGCTCTAGCTTCTATCATCACACTCACTACTATCCCGGGACTTTAGTATCCTCATCCCCCATTATCCACATACCATACACCGGAGTATTCCCAAGGAGGGTTGACGTCAAGTCTTAAAATATCATCCAAACTCAAAAAACAGGTCAGAAGACAAGTTGTACCGATCCCACCTGGTGTGTGATAGGATGATGATGCTGATGATACATCGACTGATTACAGTTACTGTACCGTACATTTCAGTGTCATTTTTATATACGCGCCCAAATTATTATGAGAGGTGAAAAAGAGTTGGATTCGTGTGAAAGTTCAGAGCTAATGTGATAAATAAGGCATAATGGGCCATTCCTTAGAATATATTACGACAAAATGAGTTATTATTATTGTTTGAATGCTTCTTGAGACTGAGTGAAAAAATATTCGGGGGCTAAGAACATTTTCCAGGCACATGACCCTTGACATTTTGTTCTAACTTTTCTTACTTATTATATCTGCTCCTATTTTAATTCTCAAGGAATCAGAAAACATTGCGAGGTGTTAGATCGAGCTGATGCAAGACCTGAGGACTGCGAATCAGCAAGATAACGCAAATATGATTGTCATGGGCTAATTCCGTCTGAATCTGTTGAAATACGTATTTTTTGTGTAGTTTGTGATGGTTAACTGTTAAACTTAACTGTTAGCCTACAGAACCAACAGGCAGTTGGACATTAACATTGGTTTTTAACCGACTTAAAAAAAGAAGAAGGTTCTCAATTCGGTTGTAAGTTTTTTTTTTATGAACTGATTCTTAACATTTGTTTAGGTCATCTGTATTAATTTGTTCCCATCATTGCGTAGATATTTCCCAGAATCCCGTTTTATTGCACCCTCACAAGACTCTCAAATAGGGTGTCGTAGACGTCGTGGTGATTAGGTTTTACTTTAAATAAGTTATTTTTGAAAAAAAAAAAACTTCACCACTAAAAACTTAAAAATAACACTTAGGGCAAAGTCAGATTTTTTTTCAAAAATAACTTAAAACTGAACAATATAAAGAAAGAAAACCCGTAAATTAAGAAAAATCGGGTTACGTTATCATTACTTGATTGAAATGGAGACCTCTGGATGCATTGACCTTTTCACCCGGTAGTACAACTTCTTTAAATCTTTATCGTACAATAACACATATATACGTGTTATTGTGAACAATATGTATTATACAATATGTGAACAGTACATATGTATGTAGGTAATTTGAAGAGTTGATAATTGCATCAAACTCGCATCAAAGGGAGGGATACAAGTGAACCAAATCTTTGTCAAAAAATGTAAAAATGTAAATGTAAATAAATCAATTTCATACGGTACTGTTGAACCTCTGACGTATAATAATGTACGAGTACAGTTGTGATTTGAAGAGTTGATAATTGTGATGCGTCAAAGGAAGGTAAATGAACCAAATCATATCGTACGGTACGTTTGTGACACACTTGCAAGTTGAATGGGTACGAGTATCCACCAGATTAACTAGATAATAGAGCCTACCACGAGCATTGAGATTACTTACATATGGACAAGACGCGGTGATCATGTATGTTACCTTAGTGGTATAAAAAAACTATCATGACCAAACTTCCTAATTCTAAGTTAAGTTGAAATTTAAATACCACTAATACTACCTAAAATGTCACACCACTTTCCTTATTAACAAGCCTCATAGCTCAGTCGGTAGTAACTCTGCCTTCTGAGCTGTAGGTTGTGGGTTGAATTCCCACCCAGGACATGCATTTGTCTGATGAATATAGATGTTTGTTTTGTGTTTGGGTATTGTATCATATCATATTATTATATGTATTTACGAAAAAAAAAGTATTTAGGTATTCTATCCGTAATCTAGTTTCCATATTAGGTACAATATATGCTTAGTTTGGGCTAGACGGCGCTATGAGAAAGTAATGTCCATTGATTTATTTATATATTCATGAGGATTCAAAGGGTGAAAACGGGCACACAGATCCCCATCCTTCCGTTTGTCAGCAGCGGGCTGTATCTCATAAACCGTAATAGGTAGACAATTGAAATTTTCACAGAATGTGTATTTCTAATTGCTGATGTACAAACATTATTAATTAAAAAAAAACGTGTAGTCGGCGCGCCGCCGTGCCATGCCGAATGCCATTGCGGTGCATGCACAGCAATTCATTGCGCAAAATTCTCGGTCGAGCTCCATACACCTCGATGACACAAAGCGATTAGATCACATTAAAATTCATAGTTCGGATTGGTAAGCACGCTTTGATCTCGTATCACAGAGCCGATTTAAACTGGGAGGCTTTTAATGTTTCACTCGTTGAAATGTTGCCATCTTACATACGGCCCGTAAATGTTCACTGCAGGACATAGGTGTCTTCTTAAGCGTACTAGAAGAAGTAATGAAGTATTTACCATAATCACCACGTTTGATTGGGTGGATCGTAATATTGGGATCATAAAGGTCAATTAACAAGGAAGCTCACAATGTAGTTAAAGCGAAAAGAAATCCAGATGACTGAGAAAATGACACTAAGTTTTTAATGTATCATAAGTATTTAACTTTCAAAACTTGCGTAGTTACAACTATACGTTTAAAACACGAGTTTTACTCACGTAAACGACAATCGATGAAGGCACTACTTTCCTGGGAGAACCGAAACAAAGTTGAAGTAAAAATGAATCATACAGAGTCGTGATAAAGGTAATTTTACAATATCTATAAACTCAAAGTGACATATTGTCTCGTATATCTAATGAAATAACATTCGGAGAGGTAATCTATCGATTAGTGCATTGAAACATGAATCCGTTGGATATCAACCGCGAATTTATGTTCCGCGGACGTTAATCACACTCAGTTGATTGGTCATATTGTGACGAATGTCGTTCAAGTATTTAACTGAAATTACCTCATTTTGTGTATTCCTAATATTGGTGTTTGTTTATTTGTTACAATTTTATGAACTAAAAGGGTACCTGAACCCTTTTTAATGACAGAAAAAGACACTGGGAAAAGGGAAATTCTACTCAGTACGATCGTAGATCTTGATTTCTTGGCCTTTCTGGCTCAGGTCAGAGTAAGGATGAGGTCTTTAATGGAGAGGGTTTTCCCAGAATGCATTGGCTCTCCCTCGACCGGCATTGGAAAATTCGTTTGGTGCCGGACTTTGGCAGGAGGGTGGCCTGACGGATCTTAACAGGTCCTTTCACTAGGTTATTGTAAGGCCCAAGGTACGGAATTCTCAACAATCAGAGGAACTGACTATGTTCTCTTTGTTTAACACAACCATTTAAAACTGTTGCTATAGCGAACTAAGGTAAGATGGTGTTAGCTAGCCAGGTGGACTTTACTTAGACTTACCACCAACCAAACCTAGGACACCGGTGGGCGAACCACTAGACCACAGAGGCGATTAGCCAAGCAGATATTTAGAGGCGACTGAATTATAATTGTATATATAAATAAATATTACAGGGCGTTGATTTCACATAACTCCCATTACGGATACAATACTTATAATATACTTTTTTTTTAAAATACATGTACTTTAAGATACAACACCCAAACACAGAACAAACATCTATATTATTTTATATTCTATCTATATATTTTCTCTCATTCACTTTTTTGTTATAGAAGAACAGCCATTAAGAAATCCTGCAAACCAAATATACGCATTAAGGGGATCCTATTAAAACCCGAATGAACTCAAATTGAATATGCTCAAACGACGAGTCCACCATGGAATGATAAAATAACTTTGGAATGCCTTTTCCGGCTGAAAGGAACAGAGGAGAATCAAATAGACTGCTCGAGGAAAAAAGTTGTTTTCACTTATTGTTTGGGAATATTTCTCCATGTATAAAAATGTTGCATTTCTAAAAGCGTTCTCCGCGTAAAACTCAGAGGTTTTAAGCTTACTCAAACTGGAAAGTTAGGCAAATGATACCGCCGGGGACAGAAATATTTCGCAATCTCCTCACAGAGATGGGATGGCTTCTGGGAAGTTTTTCTTATGGAAGTTGGGTAGAAACAAGTGCCTTTGCCGACGCTTCATGGCAGACAAACAATAGATACGCTAAGAATAGGCAAAACGACTGCTTTTGTTTTTATTTTGACAGTATTCTTGTTTTTGATTGTATTTTTATGTGCGAGTTGATGCTGGTGTAGGAGTTTTATTTTTGGGGTTTTATTTTTGTGGAACCGTATTTGAGCCTCTGTATTCGAACTTAAAAAAACAACATGAAAAGGCGAAAAACATTACAGTCAACTCCAACATCAGTAAAAGAGTCTAGTGAATAAGTTTATTCTATTGAGAAGCTTGCTGCATCTATTTACTGCACATCAATACTTCTTCTTTTGTAGTAACTTAGTCTAGTGGTAAGTAAAGCCTTCAGTTCTGTCATGTATAACAATCATTTTAATTTTTATTTTGCATATAACATAGGAGACGGATCAAGTAAGTAGTCCACCTGATGTTAAGTGCATCTCTTTATAATACTGACTTATTGCATAGGTCACATCCATAAATAACATAACTTACACGGCACTGCATTGCACTCGTCAACTTGAGGCATAAAAGTGCTAAGCGTGCCCGTGATTGCACCGGCAACCATACCCTTCAAACCGTTACACAGCAATGCTGATTGGCGGCTGAAATAAGTATGGTGGTAGTGCCCTACTTCCCCGGACGAGACCTTTCACAAGGGGCTCTACTACTTTTAAAATCTTTGTTATAATGTTGCCAATAAAATGCAAACTGAAAATCTGAAACCTCACAACGCTTGACAATCTCGCCAATAAAACATGATACCTTAATAAATACAGTGTAAAACTATAAAAACGCGAAGCATTGAAATTTTTGCTTTTAATCAAGGTAAAACAATACATTTTACAAGCCAGGTTTAATCAACTACCGAAAGTCCGAATAATACTTGTAGCGTGAGCATGTTCGGGAAATGAAAATCGGTAACATCCATTCGTCGCGGGCTAAATTGGAAACGCACCACCTGTGTCGCTGAGCAGGTACCTGCTGTAAGTACCTACGTGTCTGGTGTTTTCTCACCGGAGTTTACGGCACTGTCGCAGTGTCCGCTAATAGGATTTCCTGTAAACAAAGTGCACGCCACTACTGTAAACTGATAAGACCCTTTAACATTAACCTTAGCAAACACTTCTCCAGATCATTGGCTACTAATTATTTTGGTGTTTATCCTGGCTTTATTCATTATAAGGTAAAAGTTCATCATAAGTTATTTGTTAAAAATCAGGGTACAAAAAAGGTTTTTATAAATTCAAACAACATGGTGGAAAATATAAAATCAAGCTATTATACATGCTTTAAAAATTTCAATCTCTCATGATTCAGCGGATTCAGTTTGGATAATAAATTAGATACATACACCCTGAAGCTAACTTACCAAACATATTATTGTACGAGGCATGGATTTATCGGGTTGAAATCCAACAGACCTTTCGAGGGGCTTAATTAATTTCGATTTAGAGCTCCCTCATGGCAACACTAGTTATAACGAAGTAAGCACTTGTCACAGATGGCGGTGAAGTTAGTAGTTTCTTCAAGTTTGAACTTTGGGAATGCATCATGTTAGTGGTTAAGTAGTGTCAGTAAAGATAAGATACATACTAGCTAATAAATTAATCAATCAATCAAATATTTATTTGCTATGAATTAGTGTTACAAGGTAGGTATTACAATAATAAATTGGGTTCCAACTAATTCTACCAACATGGCATGTAAAAAAAAAGGAAAATCCAACAATATATAAATATAATAGGTGGTATGGATGTCATGGGGTGGGTAAGACCCACCCCATGTAATCCATTAACATCCTCGATTCTATAATAGAATTGTTCACCTTTAGTTAAGGTCTGTCTAGCTTGCGACCCTCTTACCAAAGTACGGCGCCAAGCAGATTTCTGTTTTATTAACAAGCCTCATAGCTCAGTTGGTAGTAGCTCTGCCTTCTGCGCTGTAGGCTGTGGGTTCGATTCCCACCCAGGACAAACATTTGTGTGATGAATATAGATGTTTGTTCTGTGTTTGGGTGTTGTATCATATAGTACGTATGTATTTACAAAGGTATTTAAGTATTATATCCGTAATCTAGTTCCCATATTACAAGCTATGCTTAGTTTGGGGCTAGATGGCGCTGTGTAAAAATTAATGTCTTGTAACATTTATTTATTTATTTATATCGGAGTACCAGTGCCGTTACTTGGCAGCTTTTGGAAAAGCTCACAAGTCACAAGTCCATCATAGACCTCATCTATGCCTAAGTAGCAAACAATTTTTGTGACTGCCTCCGCGGAAGGATCAAGGTTCCATCCACCATCTTACCTAAGTCTGTCGCCATAACCACTTCTGAATGGTTGTGTTCTGACGAGATTAGGATTCCAGTTCCTGCGCATCTACTTTCGGCCTTATCATAACTTCAAACTATGTGATATCAAGGAGGGAGCATGCTGCTTACGTCCGTAGATGATAACCCTAGAGTTAGGCTTTTGCCGCGACTTGTTACCACTCACCGACCAAAACCGTGCCGAGTTTAAACCGCCTCTGTGGTCTAATGGTTCAACCCACTGATTTCAGATCCAGAGGTCCCGGGTGCAATCCCCAGGGGCAGCAATATTGTGCTTGGTTTGGTTGGTGGTAAGGATTTTGTTTAAGTCCGCCTGGCTAGCTACCACCATCTTACCTAATTCTGTCGCCATAATAACAATTCTTAAAAAAATGTTGTGATCCGGTATTTAGAGGTGAAATAGCCAGATTCTCTGTTTGTTGAGGATTCCGGGTGAAGTGTGCCTCCACCTTCAGCCTTATTCCAACTTCTTAACAGGTGAGATGAGGGCCAAGCGCTTCCCCGTTATACAAAAAAAAAGAGTAACGACCGGGCTATGTTTTCTGGGGTACCCACAGTCTCGTCGCCTGGTACCCCATTGAAATGGCCTCGCCTCGTACTCCCTCTGTAAAGTAGTATCTCGCCTTACTGACGTTTTCTTCACACTTCCATGATTATAAAAAAAAAACAGTAGACATGTCCAAGAGCGGAAGCACGTCCTCTCACTCCCAATGCATCTCGTCGATATACGCGGACTCCACTCTAATCTCAGCGCAGCCCACTACCACCTCAAAACTGCTAAACTACATCTACTGTTTCTCACGGAGACCCACATAAGGTGTCCATCTGACGCGGCATACCTTACTTACCCAGTATTTGTGCTTTAACATCAGTTTTAACTAAAGGCTAGTGTCTGCCTATATGCTGCTAACAAAGGCTAGAGTAGTAGAACCCCTAGTGAAAGGGCTCGTCCAGTTAAGTACTACCACCATACCTATTTCAGCCGCCTAGCAGAATTGCTGTGTTCTGGTTTGAAGGGTTGCCAGTTAAGGGTATGGGATCATATCTGATATCTTTATCCCTCAAGTTGACGGGCGCAATGCCGATCATGACCATGTTCCTTGCTGATTTGACCACTTTTAACCTCTCTTCAGGTGGCCGGTGAAGCCACTCGGGTATCTGAATGTTAATGACCATTTCGTAAATTTCATTGACTTTCTGCTGACTACGGACCTAGATCATTACAATGTTTCGGTTTTATCACCTCTTGGTATTTCCGATCATTTTCTGGTGAAGTCAATTTCATCCCACACTGTTGAGGAGAAAGCCAACTTGAGTGCTTCACTCTTTGCGTAGTCTTCATGTCTAGTTTATGAGATTTCTCCTTTACTTCCCCGGTGCGGAAAATCCATGCCAGAAGTGCAGATCAAGCAAAAGAAGATGTTCAAGGTGATGCAGTCGTGAGACGTCAACAAAGCCAGTGGTCTAGATGGGATTCCGGCGGTGGTGTTAAAGAGGTGTGCTTCCGAACTTTTGGCGATTTTTACTCACCTATTCCGAAAATCCATGCCAGAAGTGCAGATCAAGCAAAAGAAGATGTTCAAGGTGATGCAGTCGTGAGACGTCAACAAAGCCAGTGGTCTAGATGGGATTCCGGTGGTGGTGTTCAAGAGGTGTGCTTCCGAACTTTTGGCGATTTTTACTCACCTATTCCGCCTGTTTTTGGATACCAATAAGGTCCTATCATCTTGTAAGCTCGCTAATGTTTAACCTGTCCCAAAAAAAGGTAGCCAAGCAGACGTCACTAACTACCGGACAATATTTATCACGTCCATTCTCCGAATGGTACGCATTTTCAACAATAAACTTCTTACGTACCTAAATTTAATGATACTACTACTACTCAGTGATTGTCACCGCTAACGCAGGGAAACTTCTAGCGTATGCCATGCACATCAAGAGCGATTCCTCGAAAGACACAGAGAGGCTATTAAAGTTTCAATTGACATTTTGAAGGCGTTTGATAGGGTTTGGCACAATATTCTTATTAGCCATATTTCCTCTTACGAATTACCGTTCAACCATGTGTTGTCAATTACAGACTTTCTGAGAGAATCATCGATTCGCGTAGTAAGTAATGGCTGTTCGTCCGATCTCTTGGCTATCGATTCTTAAGTACCTCAAAGGTCTGTTCTATCAGCAACTCTATGTCGGATTCACATCAATAATCTGCTAATACATTATATCTATGAGCAGGCAGATTAAAACATAGTTGATGATAGATCTTTACTTGTCTTTCATGTGAGCTACTAATCAAACGCTTGGCAAAAAACAGATGTCTAATATTGAATGTTCATAAGTTGCTGAAAGATCCTGGAATAATAATTACAGGCGATTCAAAGCCTAAAATCAATAATCAACACACAACAGTAATAACTTGTAAGCACAAGTTTATCGGCCGTTTACAGCTCGTTAATTTAAACCCGATCACCGACATCAAACACATGTGATCTAAACTAATATTCTGCTAGATTTAATCTTCAGTAAATACAAGCATAATTAATACGCATATCTTTCTATAGGGGTATTAGCTGTTTACAATTAACTATGTACAAAGGAATCAGTCAGATTACCTAAGGACCGTTACAAACGGCCTATAGGTAACTCAACTGTTCTAGACCAGTTCCAGAATATTATTGGTTATTATTAACTTTTTAGTCTGAAAGTCGCAACCTTCGTTAAGACCACTTTGGCGGACACGCACTTGGTCGGTTTGCTTCAAAATGCTTCGTGTGATATACATACTTATGGTCTAGCCTGGGTAACAGAATCGCTGGCTGCCTTCCCGTTCACAGCATAGGTTACTAGTACGTTCTAGGACCTGTAGATAATTGTCCATCTGGCTAGCAAACGGTCTGCCGTGTTCTCTCGTTGTTTGGGATACCTCCTTTCTCGGAAAGCTCTCACCCTAGCGCTCTTGCCTCGAGCTAATTAATTATCAGAAAAAATACTGTATAGGTACAACCCATCCATGCCGTTTGCATATTAATTTACTTATCTCAAAGGATGCAAGTTGATAAATCGATTCATAGAATTTTAAAGTTAAATGCTTTTTTGGTTAGTCTTTTATATTTAATTTTCTAATTCTTGCAACGATCGATCCAAACTAATATCCCGATGGATTTGGTATTATCATCGCATATCGAGATAGTAATCAATTGGAGTCCAACCACAGCCTGTTTCCCATAGAAGCCATTTCGCATCAATAGGGCTTTTGTATGGAAACCGCATATGGCTACGGCAAAGGTGGTCTGAGCAATTAGTAGATAGCATTGCTACCACCTCAATGTCGTGACATACGGTTTCTTTACTTGAAATGTAACCAAGTTGGTGAATTAGTATTACATGAAATTAATTTAGCACGTTCTAGTCATCTACCGTCATCTAGCGTCATCTAGCGCCAAACTAAGCAAAGCTTGTAATATAGTAAAAAAAAAAAGTTCCACAGTACCCTACATAATAAACTGAATGAGATAGGTATAAAGTAAGAATAGCCAAGTTATTTCTCATGCTGTTACTTTATGTTTTTTATTTATAAAATGAATACCTAGCAGCTTACTTATGTAAATTGTATCTATGTAACAGTATGTATTGTGAACGGTCCGATACTTTGATTATTTGTTATTTGTTATTTGTATATTAAAACTTGTATTTACACACAATAGATCTCCGCTTAGGTTCTACTTTAATATGAGAACTAGATACCGATAGAATAAAAAAACAAAATACAACATTCATATAATACAAAAAACATGGTCTTAAAGCAAAACAAAAAATACGACCGCCTTAGTGGTACATTGGTAAAATGATTCCCCTTATTCCATGCTTAAATGATCCAAACTAACTTTATAACATATTGTCAAACATAATTCATACATAATACGATATTTTCCCACTACATACGTGTAAAGGTAAATCTGGCTCTGTGTTTGCAGACTGGGCTACAGCCGGTATCTATAAGAGTAGGAATAGACTACATGAACTCTACGCAGAGAGAGAGTTAAGGCTACATGATCTACCATTTATTAGTTTCGTCAAAAAATACTCTACAATTTTTAAAAAGGTATGTCATTCAGCAAAATCTTTGCAAATAAAAAGGAAAATAGAGAACTCAACGAATAAAATAAAGGCTGCTTGGAAAATGATTAATAATGAAACCGGTAAAACAAAACCTCTAAAAAAGCCATTAGCTTTAAGAGCTCGTACTATTTAAAATAGGTCTTAAACACAGAGATAGATATCGGTTCTTGTAAGAGCTACAAATCTAATATTTGGGCACATGACACTTTGGTGTTTTGTCTTGCATGTGTTGTTTTTAAAAACACGATTGCTGAAAATTTTCCCGATAGAAAAAAAAACTGAAAATACTGTGTTTTGCATATATTTCCAATCGTATCTCTGAACGGCGCGATACATCCGTGTAATTTTTTAATAAATAGGTAGATTTTATATAGTTCCTCCAAATTTTAATTTCATCCTATGATAACTTATATAGTTTTCAAGTAAATAACAAATATCTGATATATATATATATATATATATATATAATATGCCGCACCTCAGTACGCTGCCAATCTCGTCTCCGCTGCGCCACAGAATAACTAATAGTAGCTGCGCCACAAAACATCGTGACTTTATTTTGTTGATTTTATTCAGAGTAGGTAGGCCGACCCACCGCCGCCGGCGCCGCGCCGAGCCGCAGCCGCTACCTTGGCTAGGAGTGGAGACGGCGCGGTGCTGCGTCGACGCGTCGGCGCAGCACCGCGCGACGACTTGGTGATTTGGGTTACCATAATCACCACGCTTGGCAAGTGGATTGGTAATCGCAGTGAGAGCATTATATAGTACTTAGGATGACGCTACTCTGCCTGGTGGTTTGTATGTTGTTGTTGCGCCAGAGCTTAGCCCTTTGTTTACCAGGGATAGATACTTCTTACGTTTTTTGGTTTGGGTCTCGATGATAGTATTCGAGACCCCGAACCTAGCCAACAATAAATATATATTTTATATTTGTATATAGCTTGTTGGAAAAGTACCTAGGTAGTAGGCAGTTCATAGGCTTAGGTATAAGCTGAACTAGCTAGCTAGGTAGGTTAGGTATAGTCTCCTGTCACTGTCGTGTCTCAGCTGACCACCTAAGCAGGTAGTTATATGCGTTAGCATTCTTATAACTGTGGTAGGTATAGGTTTGGGTATAAAGTACCTAGTATAGTAATGGTAACTGACATACCAACCTATCTTTCCCACCATCTCATCATTTCACGGTCACCGGCTGTTGTTGACAAACAAAATTTCGAATATTCGTAAAAACGTCAATTGTCAATGCCCATTTCGTAAAACATTAGTCATCTCTTACTCTGACATCTCTTAATACAAAGACTTCTCAAAGGTTTTCCTGTAATTTATAGGTTAAGAACTATTTTCTGTATTATTAAATACGTTACATGTCCGTGTTTGGGTGAAAGTCGGTGGCCTAAACACGGATGTGTAATAATAATACAGAAAATAAGTTTACTAAATTTCAACTCAATTGGTCCAGAAGTAAATGTTACCAGAGCTTTTGAATCCCAAAGTAGCATGATACATGCTTTTGAGATAAATAAGTAGTAGCAAACCAAATAAAAAAGTACTCAAGTCAAGAGTGACTTGAAATGAATATCGTTAAAGTACAACGTACCTAATTTTCTTTCTAACGTCGTCTTCTGCAAACAAAAACGGCAAAAATTTCAAAAACTTTAAATAACTTAATCTAAGCACGAGATTCAATTCCATTTGAATATAGTTCTGGAATCATCTCCACAACTGAAAGGTTTTGCCATCTGAGGACGTTTTGTGTCGGTATGAAAGTGATGTAACGAGTAGAGTGTTGAATATGAGTCTCCGCTTCCACTTTCGGCCTTATCATAACTTGACAAAAATGTGAAATGAAGGTCAAGCGCTTCCCCGTATTAGTAATTTTAGACATTTATTTAAATTTAGGAAGCGCGGACCTATTCTAATAAATTATGGAACGTTTAAACTATTACAAAATATATATATATTTAAAGAACAGTTTAATATATAATTTAAATCAAGTCAAGACAAACTTTTATAATGGTGAAAGCCATCTGTGAGTTAATTTTTGATAGTCTGTCCGAAACCTTCATAAAATTTTGAATTTTGTCATCGACCTAACCCGGAAAAGACTCATCTAGTATTGGTGAACCTAGTAGGAGGAGTGAACTCTTAAAATAAAACTGGATAACTTAAATAATGTATATACAGTGGGCGGTCTTATCGCTTGAAAGCTATATCTTCCAGGCAACCTTTGGATGGTGAGGATTTTATGTTTGGGTGTTATTTCGTAATCTGTAGGTTACCTACCTATGTATTAACAAAAAGTTGTTAGTTTTTCTGTCATCTAGTTCCCATACAACAGTATAGTTTAAAGAAAGTTTGAGAGAAGGAAGTTTTGTATTATTATCTGAGTTTATAGCAATATAGCAACGAATGTAGCCAAAATGATTCAGCGTTTGGGTTCAATCGATTGGCAGTTTAAATGCCCGTGTGTCCCGCTCTGTAATATTGGAAAGCAAAGCTGCTTTTAGCAATAGGTATCACGTGAAGATGATGGCGGTCTAATAGGTGCATACTATCAATTCAACTTAGTGGAATCAAATGCAGAAGTCAAAATCTATAATTACATTATAACAAAAGTAAAACCACATTACATTTCCAGTATTTATAACGTTGATTTGGGGCATTGAGGTCCGGGACAAAGAATATCTTATCCTGAACTCAAAGTACCAATCCTTTAGGTTTAGAGGTATACCGCCGATTGCTGTGGCGGTCGCGGCTTGAGAATCGACCCATCCAACTTATCCTTGGATATCGTAAAAGCCGACTAAATGATTCCGGAGTAGGATAGCTTTTGTGTATTATGTACATCTTTAGTTTTTTTTGATGTTTATGTGATCTGGAACTTAGGGCACAAAAATTCGATTTTTTCATTACGAACTTTATACAATCGTTTATTCAATAAAATGTACAATAAACTAGACTAGACGAAAGCGTGCCCAAGACACTGGCTGCATTGCTACGCTGAATAGCTATGCTAATTCGCCTAATTAAGAGCCAGCCCTTGGGTCACGTGTCACCTCAATCAAAAGCCCCGCAAGATTTTTGAAAACCCGGAGGGCACCGGCTGCCCACGGACCTAATGTCTCGACCCCAAAAGGCTCAAATAGGTGAGCTTTTTTGAGACCTCTTTATTTAAGACGCCTTTTGTGATCCTCGGCCGAATCAGCCGCCGCACTTTAATTACTAATTTAATTTGGGTAGAAAAGTCAGACACTACGTGTTTTTTTTTTTTTTAAATATTATATTGATGAATCTTACATATAATATGACAAAATATATATAAAGCTTTACAGAGATTTTGATAGCATATATGTTTTTCCGTGTTTATATAACTAAGCGACAGAGCCAGATAAAAACAAGTTGATTTACCTCTATCCATTCTTTAAAATGTATATCAAAACGTTTAATATAAAAAGCTAGCAATAAACACGTTATAATCAAAATAGACAAAAACTAGACGAACAGAGCTTGGCATCTTTGTTCGTCTAGTTACCGTTTTCCATTGTCTTCATAATTTTGTCCATCTTTTACAGGGAATGAATTTGTTTTCCGAATTTAATTTCCTTGGCACTGGGCTTGACTCCAGACAAAGACGTTGAACGGATCAAAGAGAGAATTTATATCTCACACCACTGATCTTGGCTGATTGATATTGAAATAAAGGGTTTGTTGCTTCTTCTTTTAACAAAAAATATTCATACGAATTGCTCCGCGACTGAATAAATTCCTATCTGTGATTAGATCATTAAAAGTAATTATTTAGGTAAGTACGTAAATTGCTGTCTAATATAGGATCAGCAATGAGTATACCTATTCGTACCGCCTCCGTGATCTAGTGGTTTGCCCACCGACTATAGATTCAGAGGTATCGGGTTCAATCCCCAGGGAGAGTTCAAATATTGTTCATGGTTTGGTTGGTGGTAGGACTTTTTTTTATTGTATCACGTGGAAGTGCTTGGCCTTCATCTCACCTGATTTTTTAAGACTATACTTAAATCCGCTTGGCTAGCTAACACCATCTTACCTAATTTTGTCGCCATAACGGCAATTCTAAAATTGTTGTGTTCTGGCATTTAGAGGTAAGATATCCAGTAACTCAGTTTGTTGAGGATTCCGGGTGAAGTGCGACTCCACTTTAAGGCTTTATCTTTACTTGTAATCAGGTGAGATGGAGGGCAGGCGCTTCCCCGTATTACAATAAAAAAAAACCTCAAATAGGAAGATACTTCTTCTCTAATTTTTTTGTGCCTCTTCCCATATTTGAGGTCGGTCTTTTGCGTTCTTATGCGATAAGACGGTCTGTCCGGCGTTGTCAGTTTTGTCAGTTGGGGTTGTTCCAAGTCGCGGGCTACAGCAGACATCCGTGTAGCTTGCCATCATGGTCTTCAGGGAGTCACATAACGTGGCCATTCAACCTTAGCCGGCTTTCAGTGATTTTTTCTGTGATGTGAGCCTTTTGACTGCCGATGTGTTAATTTCGCGCATTATCAAGTCTTGTTATGCCGGGTATAAAGATTTATTTAAGAAGCATTCAACGAATTGCTGTATATCACTTATCAGTAAAACCTTTGAGATTTCAAATAAAGATATTTCTCTTAAAACATATCCCGTTTCGAATAAAAGACAGGCAATATTTCTGCATAAACATCTGTCTCCAGACGTTTCATAAAGCGAGCGAACACGAAAAAGCGATAAAGTCGAACCGACATTTGAACAACGCTCGGAGAAGCGTCGATGTTTGATAAATACGACTGTGATGGAATATAAATTAAATAAGTCGCAGGATCTTCATGTTGAGATTTTTATTGATGGCCGTAATTTATTTGAACGGCACCCGCAGTGCCGGGAGAAATATGAAAGGCATTACAGCGAAAAGGCCTCTTCGAATTTATGAGCATCTCTTTGGCAGTTTGATAAGGTTCGAGTTTTCATAGCGCTCTGCAGGTTCCGTCTCTCAACGACTTGAGAGCACGTTCTAAACGACGATTACGCTCTCGTATAATTTTAAAGGATAAATTGTTATCTGCATAATTCAATGGAAATATGCGGATACACTTAGGTACACAGAAAAAGTCATAGATGCACACTTGCACTATCAATAGGCTAAGAAATGATGTCAGCATAATATTCTAAAAGTACAAAAGTAGGTTAAATAGGACAAAGACCACATATAGGTGGTCTACGGCCCATAGCAATATGTACTTTAAACTAGCATACATTTAACCAATACTCCAGTTGTTTGTCCACCGGTATCAGATACAGGTGTCCCCATAAAAAAAACATATAATATGAATATAAAAACTGAAAAGGTACGAGATTAGAGGCGGCGACCTGTAACGCAATCGTCGTGTTGCGAACGATGCGTGGGCTTACGTTGCAAGCGTGCCGCGAACCGACAGAGCTTGACCCCCTGCCTTATTATACTCGTTGAACTGCAAACAACATTTCATGAAAAATGAGAAATGATTTTTACAGATCTGAATTTAATTATATTATTCATGTCAATAAGGAATGTCGTCGAGCGATGGGAATTCTACTAAAGAGTTTATTAAAACAGACGCTTTAGTCATGTTAGTAGTATGGTGAACCACAAAAGGAATCTAGGCTGAGTCGGAACCACAGTACTTTTTAAATAAAAAGAACCTTATCATTAGAGCTAACTATTTCCTTGATAGTACAACACCGAATGTTCCCTCTTCATTCAGCAAGGTTGCAACTCCTACACAACATTTTCACATACTAATCAGTTACCAATTACCAATGATTTGCATATGAGATATTTATTTCAAGTAATATGTACAAATAAACTAACTATGTCATTGGAAGCAGTCTGATTACCTAAGGACTGTTACAAACGGCCTATAGATGACTCGACTGTTCCAGACGGAAGCGTTCCCATGACATTTTTAGCTATTCAGCGTGGCAATGCCTGGTTGCATAATAGCTAAAAATAATAAAATATAAAAATGATATAATTTAAATATTACTTTTAATAATCAAAATTGAATATCTTCTTCGGTCAAATCAAATGTGTATTCTGGTATCAATCAAATGAATTCCAAAATAGTTAATCCGTTCACTAAGAGCGGCACTTGAGAGCACTCAACGTGAGCTAGAGAGCTAGCCATAGATCCGCCGCTAACAAGCGCCAGTGAAAAGCTCCAGTTAATTCTACCATATATGAGTGATTGGGGTTTTGTGTTGGCATTTATTGGATTTTTCTATGAAAATACTAAGCAACGAGAATGGTGCTTTGGCATAGAGAAAATAGGGGAAAACAGCAATGATATATTGCTTCAAACGTTTTATTTCAGTTGCAGTCTTCTTTCAATCTTATTAAAGTACGGGTATCTCATTATAAACTTGCCAAGTGCAGATGCCCACAACGCGAGTTTTTTTTTTAATACAACTAGGAGACGGAACAAGCAAGTCCAACTCTTGCTTATAACAATGCCTTACTGCGTAGGTTACATCTACAAAGAAAATAGCTTATGCGGCACTGCATTGCGCCCGTCAACTTAAGGCATTAAGTTGTCAAGCCTCACTTGCCCGTAATTTCACCGGCTTCATTACCCTTACCGCAACACAGCAATGCTGCTTGGCGGCTGAAATAGGTATGGTGGTAGTACTTCTCCGGATGAGTCCTTTGACAAGGGGCTCTACTATTCTTACTTACTACTTCTCAGACTCACATTTCATGGTAAAAAAATATTTTTATTGTATGAGGCTAACATTTGAATCGATACGCAACTCCGAACTTCTCTAGCTACTAGTGTCATGATTCACGGTTCTCCCACGACTTTTTTTTTTATACATGTAGGAGACGGAATAAGCAAGTGGCCCACCTGATGTTATGTGTTTACAATAACAATGCCTTACAGCGTAGGTCACATCCACAAAGACATGGTCTACACGGCGCTAAACAGCGATCAACAACTTGAGACATAGTTAAACCTCGCGTTCCCGTTATTTCACTGGCAACCATACAATTCAAAACCAGAACACATCTGCTGCTTGGAGGCTGAATTTGGTATGGTACTTCCCCGGACGAGCCTTTTCACAAGGGGCTCTACTACTCTTCAAAATTAACATTAGTATCTCCATCCTTTATCCATATCCATATATCTTCATCACTTATCCACTTGATTATTATCTCCTCATCTCACACAACCATGTATTCCGAAGGTTGACCATCAGACAAATTTTCAAAAAAGGTCTAAACTCTAACAACATGGCCTAGAAGAAGATATGTTGTGCCGAGCTCATATAGTGTTGGAAAACGGGCATAGTTGACTAACTGAAAAATTCAACTTTCTTCCTATTACATGCTTAGTTAGTGAGATATAGCCCACTTAAAGATCTATCTAACAGTGGGCTGGACAACGGAGGCTATGTATAAGGTCCAGTTGTCATTATGTGCGTACGGAGCTCTATATACGTATATCTGTCAAAATGAGAAGAGTCTATAAGAATATTTTGATGAGGCAAATAGTAACATGAATCTCATCGGCTTGAACTTAACACAGATAAATACAGAGGCATTACCTGAGACAGACTCTGAGTAAGCACCCTTGTCATCTAGAATACAGAACATAAATTGTATCTAAGTAGCTAATGTAAAAGAAGATGACAAAAGATAACATTAATAATCTCTTGTAAAAAGTTCAGAAGATGCCATAAATTCTATTTTCTTTTAGATTTACTCAAAATAAAGGGAAATTACGAAAGTCCCAAAAGTTTTAAAAACTTTTGCATTAGAAAAGAAATTATCGCAGCTGAGAGGTATAGCTTCAAAAGTTTTGTAAGAAAGGCTACCAGTTGCGAATGCTTAGCTTTTACTGTTTAGTAGGTATATAGCCTTCGTTCGAGCTCCGTTTAATAAAATTGAACAAGTTAGAGGACTGTTAAGCTGCATTCTTTTAATGTTTCCATTTCCAGGATCCAGTCCCGGGTTCGATCCCCAGGGAGAGTATAATATTATGCCTAGTTCTACCACTACATTGGGATCGAAACCGGGAGCTGCAAAATGTATACTGGTGGTTCACATTGTGCAAAATATATACTGGTGGTTCACACTGTGCAAAATATCTACTGGTGGTTCACATTCTGCAAAATATCTACTTGTGGTTCTCACTGTGCAAAATATCTACTTTTGGTTCACATTGTGCAAAATCATCGACTTACGTGAAATATTACTTCTAACAATTATTAATAAGTAAGGAGCGGGAAAATATATGTTACGGACGAAGCGGAAGCTGCGGAACGTCGGAAATCGAGTGCTGTGCACGCCTCACTTTATTTATTTTAACATCATGTCCGATGCATCCGGCGGGGAAGCAACTCTACGATCTGTTGATAGTGTTCTAACATATAGCTTCCGTTATACTGCAGATCATTGAGATAAACAATTTGCTTTCCACGATATAGGACTAACGGTTTTGTTTTGTTTTCTTATAGCTTTATAGGGTGGTTTATGTGTCGGCGCGATTTAGTGCCCTATATATTTGCTGATATTTATTTTGTTGTTAATGTGTTTGTGAGAAGAAAAATCGAAGAGATAACAACATTATATGCTGATAACGTTTAGCTTATTTACTATGTTTATTATCTTACGTAATAATTATAAAAATAAAAGATTCGGTCCTCTGTATGTAAGGAGTGTCAAGACGAGAATATAATTTAGAGTCAAAAAGTCTTAAAAAGTCATTATCTTCCTGTCCGTTATCCCACACAAGGTAGGACACAACATGTTTTCTGACATGTTGTTCGAGTTTTGGCTGAACATTGTAGACTGGCCGCCTGCAAAAATTTAACCCTCCTTGGTAATACTCGGTTGTGTGAATGAGGGTATAAGAATTAAGCAAATTTAAGTAAATTAAGTGGTTAAGGAGGCATGAGGATATAAGGATAATGGTTAAAGGGGGGTGAGATGATTCTTCAAAATCATTGTTTTTATAACTGAAAACATCAACCTTCATAGCACAATGGAAAAAATTTCTTTCAGCACAAAATTAATTTTATTTCGTATATCTAATACGCAACAATCCTGACGAATACAGGACCGGTAGTGCTAAGTGACATCCTTCGAAATGTCAATTAGTTTTCCTTCTGAGAAATGATTAGGATTATCTCACGTGATTTACTGGCGTATTCATACAAATATACCATCAGTATTGAATCGCTATTCAGATGGATCTGCCTCAAAACTGCCATATCTTTGGGAATCTCGTTTAAACACGTTGTCTAAATACGAATTGGCGGCCACAAGATCTCCATTGGAAACTAGTTCATAATATAATATAATTGAAGAAGGAGCCTTAGACATGATTATATGGCAGCAATAGAAAAATTACAGATTGTAATATACTTTTCTACGGCCCATAGCAATGTATACCATGTAAAAATGACAATACATAATTAGCTTATTGGTGTGAGAACAAGTGTCTTAGGATATAACTATCGGCGAGTATTGAGTATTGAGCTTTTAATGGCATGCTACATAAATACTTTATACAATAACAAAGAGTATTCCTACGTATCCACTGTACTATGGGTGCAATATCTACGCTATTTGTTTTTTTGTTGCTCAAACTCAAACCAATAAGCTCAAACCAAGTGCAAGAAGAGAAGGTCGCATCGTATTGTCTAAGGAGGTCAAGGAGACTATCCTGGAAAGATCAACATGGAGAAAGATTCATGAGTTATGTCGACACGAGTCAAACTCTTAAATTAAAGAAGAAGAAGCAGAAGGCAATGGTTCTTTCGCACACTACGGAACCCGGCGGTTACCGGACTTTAGCAGGAAGGTGGTCGTATCCAGGTGGCTCCATACAGGTATTACCACCTAGTTGTGATCAAGCTAGCGATTTCGTCACCCAGAGTAGACTAAAAGAGGTAGATCACACCTATCCCAAAGTTGCTCTTAGGTACTCTTGTTTTATTGATTTTTTATTTGTATTGTACTCCGGGGATGCGCTTGGCTTAACATCTCTTCGGGTAACAAGTTGAGGTAGACCGTAGGTGGAGGCGCACTTCACCCGAAATCCTCAACAAACTGAGAACCTGGCTATCTTACCTCTAAATGCCGGAACACAACAATTTTAGAATTGTTATTATGGCGACAGAATTAGGTAAGATGGTAGTAGCTAGCAAGGCGCACTAAATAAAGTCCTATCACAAACCAAACCAATCACAATATATTGTACTCCCCCTAAGGGTCGAACTCGGGACCTCTGGATCTGAAATCGGTGGGTTGAACCACTAGACCACAGAGGCGGTTTACCTCAGAATGTCAACGTTCTCAACAAAGCTGCAACAAGCAACAGAGTGACAGTTAAATAAGTTATACAACTATAAGCACGTATAATATTGACTCGATAGTTTCTATTTGGTCAGACTTAGTGACATTAAACTTGGTGCAAACAAGGCACGGGTCGGGCCCACCCGCATCTAAGCAGCCAAATGACATGATAGTAACTAACACATACGAAAAGTTCTAAGCGGATGAAAATGGGACCAGTTCCAAATATTTGGATAGGTGCGGTAAAGAAAATAGGGGTCGTGTTTTAGGGTAGTTTGTATGGGGTGCCAACTCTCGAAGCGGATTCAACGTGTTATGATCGTTCAAAGAAAGGATTTGAATACCATTTTTTTTATATACTACTAGGAGACGGGACAAGCAAGTAGCGCACCTGGTGTTAAGTGTACTCTTGCCTATGACAAATCCTTAGGTATAACGGCATTACCATTTTTTTTACCATAATAATGTGATTGCTTTTTTGCTTGAACATATCTGATACAAATAGGTAGTAGGTACTATGAAATAATTACAGTCATAGTTGGGAGATTAGGATTTAGTTTAAGCAAGTAGGACGCTTCCTTCAACTATAAATCAAATACTCTACTGGGTACTTCATTACGATCCAGTACGGAATACGTATCGTTACTCGACTAACTATGTTGAAACTTGCTAATCCGTATTTCAGTATTTCACATTCGACGGTATATTTACATTACAAGCATGCTTCAGTAGGAACATCATCATTATCTATGCAACAATGGTTGCATGTATGTTATATGTAAGGTTTTATCAAAGCCTGCTCATAGCCCTCGATTTAGGTTTTTATTTACATAACAAAGACACCAAACAAGCATAATATGGTCAATATGATGGTAAGCGGTTTCCGTAACCTATTGACACTTGTAATGAAAAAGGCATCACCGCTTTGCGACTTTGTAGAAATGTTAAAACCCCTTTTTATAAAGACCCCATACTATATAGTCTTGATTTGATGATTTACTTGACTTATTTTTCCTGATTGTATTTTTATGAATTTATGAGCCGCCATCCTAGTTAGCTGATATGGCTCTTTTATGACTTACTAGCTATGATTATGCTATGATTATGTCGGTATACATAAGAAATATTACAGAAAATAACAGAATATTTATTTCACACAAGACCGTCTGGCTCTAATCCAGGTACTTTTTTTCCTATCTTTAGGATTCATTACTAATATACAAGGTGATACAGAATATGTGTACTAAGCAGTGGGGGGGCTTTTCGGACCAGGAAAAGTATTTGTTGTGGTGGGGAGATAATAGTGAATTCCCATTTTCAGTTTCCCATACAAATCTTTTTTTCTCAATGACAATAAATAGTGACGACCCTATTACCCCTTTACCGCACTATGCATGTAGGTAGGTAGGTAGGTAGGTAGGTAGGTAGGTAGGTAGGTAGGTAGGTAGGTAGGTATCAGTTGGTAAGAAGATTACAAGAAAAAAACACGCACAAATTTACTACCTACCTATGTTGTATGTTTTGTACGTACCTATTAAGCAAGCGAGCGGTTGAGAATAAAGCATTTTTACATTAATACCTTTGATCACTTTTATGGTGAAGAACAGCGAGCACTTTCATCACATCACTGTGGAGTCATCTGAACGGGTACACTCGCGAAAACTACACGTACAGTCCTCGAAAAAGCCGTTCTTACGATTGCATCAAGAACAATTGCACATTTGTCACTTTTTACGTGGTTTTGGCACTTTCAAGGTTACGAAATTTTTCACTTTTTTCACTCAAAATTTCACTTGCTATACCTTTTTAGAAGCGCCGGAGCACGTAGATCATGTTAGTTTGTACAGATTGTCGAAATGTAGTCCGAGTAACCGGTAAAATGAACACAAAGTTTCGCTCTCGAACAAACTTTCATCACGTAATTTTACGTTTTATTTAGCGACTACACTCGCGAAAACTACACGCATCGTCTTTAAATCTATTAAACTTTATTCAGCACGAAGAAAAACGACACTTTTCACATTTTAAACACATTTTTTGTTTGTTTTGAAGCCGCCGGCTATCTTTGACGTGTCGTGACTTGTCGAGTGTCAAAGGTAACTGTGTCAAAGAATATTAAGGACAGATGAACCAATTTTAGTGAGAACTTGGAGTCATCTCGTGAAAGTAGGTTATTAGATGGAACATACACATCGATAAATTACATAGGCACCTACAGTTACAAAAAGACGATAAATGCGATATTGGACGGACAAAAGTACATTATAGGAACGATTATTTTGTATTTTAGCTAACAGATTCTAATTTTAATTTATCAAATCAAATTCTTATTGATTTGACAAATGAAACCTTCTAGTAATGGATTGTCTCATTAGCAGCCCAGGCTTTTCGACGATTTTCCTCTGTGAGTGAAAGCGCTTTTCGTTCTTTGTGATTGTGACCTTCTGCTATGTTGCCTCATCTGTCTAGACCTGAGGTAATTGTCGCGAGTTAAGAAACAGCTGATTTTAGGGTAGTCTCAAATCAAAAAACCAGCTGTTGGTGTCAGAACTTTGATCCTGTTTTACCAAAAACTTTAAACCAACATTCAAAAAGTCGTAAAACAAACGTTGTTCCACGAGTCGGGTCGGATAACCCCGTTTCGGCATAGTACACATATTCTGAATCAGGTTGTATTTATATATTTTGTAAATCCTATCATATGTTTATCATAAAGTACAATTAAGATAATCATAAAAGAGAACTAAGTAACTACTAAAAACAATAACCGGAACCGGAATCATCACTGATCATGTCGGTCAATCAGGTATCTCAAGCCATGTCCAAACTACACGGGAAACAAGCCTCACAAAGATTCCCCACCCCGGGATTAAACCTAGGACCTCCAGATAAAAAGTCACACGTCCTGCCACGCGGTTGACCTCATTAATATTAGGTCAACAGCCATGAGGATAACTTTATTCCCACCATCTCCGTGATGATGAGAATGACGAATCTTTGTGTAGAAGAGAAAGAGAAGAGGAGAAGCAAAGTCGGTCTGTCATGTTTTTTTTACGGAATTTGTACAAATTTTATCCGAGAGTAACAAACTTTTATTTAGCTTGTCGTATTAGTCATATACGATTACAAAAAACTAGATACAAGCTAAAATCTTGATAAATTGAATTTTAATCCATTGCCCCGAAATCGACCGAGTTGAAATTATCTATACCTATGCATTTTATAGGAAAATGTAAATATGAAATGTAATGTTGTATAGTGGCAGTAAGCAGATGATGGAGCCATGAGCAGTTTGGAACTTTTCATTGAATGGCAATAAAATATCCATGTTTGGGCGAATCACTACGCATTAGAATATTTTATCAACAGAAAAACTTATTTGAATTCCTTGCTTACAAAAAGGAATGATAGTCTTCGCTTTTGTAAGTAAGATTTCAAATTCCTTCTATTTATTTATGAAAAATGAGGAAGGCATGCTAAAGTATGTAGTTCGTTCTTATAGTACTTACCTAGTTCTTGGCAGTACCTATGCAATGTCGAGTTTAACTGAGCTAAGTTTAATATTTAGTCATAAGTATATAAGTGAGCTCTCGTCCTATGTAAGATCTACCTATAGTTAGTCATATATTCTGAATATAAGTATTGACTTTAATGAGCATCATACCTTACCCTCGCTAACCTAATATTGCCTAGGCAAGACTTGAAGTCAAGTGTAAAAAAACCCTTCAAAAATTCTAAGAATTATTGCACGATCAAACGTACACAAAATTTATATCGCTGTGATATTTTAAGCACTTTTATTGCGTTCCCAAAATTTCAATTTGTGACAAATTAAAAACATACAGCCCTTTTAAATTGAAAACTTGTTAGGGTTTTTGTAATTATAACCTTTTTCGCCAACTTTCAAATTGGAATTTTACCCAATAGAATTTTTCCAGGTTTATTTCGCAAAATATCGAATAAAAATTTGAATGCAACTCGGTCAAGCAATTTGCAACTGAGATTTCTTTAAATTACTTTAGCATAAGTAACATTGGGGAAACTGAACGTTACAAAAACCTCAAAAATCAGACATTAGACAAGGACAAACATATATTTTTTTCAAAAGCTTGGTATCAAGCAGCATTCCTCCTCCATCGTGCAGGCTCAAATTAAGAACTACTTTGGGTATGTGCTGCGACGAAGTGATGCCTCGGCAGAGCCCAAATATTAAAGGCACAAGAGCACGCCAATCTACTAAACCGACCAGTTAACCTTGGTATTCGGTGCGGACCGGTTTCCGCAAGTAGGCCTGCAGTGGGTCCATTTTGCGTGACTGGTGAGTTCTTGTTAGTCCATCCCAATGTCCTCCAAGAAGGCCAGCTCGCAGATGCAGGTGCAGGTTTTCCTGGATGTCCCCCGTGTCCTAAGGTATTGACGTTGAAACGCCACGCAAACGCACCCTAAGAGTAAGTACTCGGCTATCAGCAGTAAGAGAAAAATGGCGGTGTATTGTAAAGCGTGCAACTAATCCTAAAATCCTGAATTATGACAACGATCGCACTGCGAAGAGTGATAACGACTGGGAAGAACTAAAATCGCAAGTCTCGGTCAGTAAGACTGGTGTCGGTGGATTACTAGGTAGCCACACGACCTTCTAATCTAAGTAGAACAGTGGTGGCACATAACAGTCCGTATCACCAAAGTTTGGTGGACAGCGGCGCTGCCCGCCCACATTTGCGGCGTACCGGACTGACGCTCGGAGACCACAACCTGCTAACCGGCCATTACTCACAGTTAATGTACGACAACGCATACCCTGTAATCCTCGCATGCGTGTCGTTCTAATAACTTTGTTGTTAAGCGCATCTTGGGATAACCAAGGAGCTCTGACCACAGATTCTGCAGTCTAGTCATGAACTGAAAACGAAAACTGAAGATTATAGACTTCACTCTTCTGTTTTTAGGGTTCCGTTCCCAAAGGGTGCCAATGGGACCTTATTACTAAGCCTCCGTTGTTCTTCCGTCTGTCTGTCCGCGGGCTTGTATCTCATGAACCGAATATGTATGGAACCGGTATAACAACAAATGATATCAATGAAATATAATTTAAAATTAAATCTCAGACAGCAAAATAGATTTTTGACCTTCAGATCAGACCCCTCTGCTTGCATCTCCGCACTTGGCCGGTTTATTCACCACCATGTAATATAATCTTGATTTCATGAATAAAGGATTCCGGGTGAAGTGCGCCTCCACTTTCGGTCTTATCTTAACATGTTATGGACTCTGAGGATAAAATCAGAAATGAGGTTATTCGACAGAGAACCATTAGTAGTCCATTGGTAGTCGTCATAGCTCAAAGAGCTAGCAGATTGAGGTGGCAGAGGGCTGGCCATATTTGTCGAAGGACCGATAACCGGTGGAGTCAACGAGTCCTTCAGTGAAGACCACGTCTAGGCAAGCGTAGTGTAGGACGTCCTCCGGCTAGATGGAGCGACGACCTCCGTACAATGGTGGGCAAAGAGTGGATCAGAAAGGCCAAAGATCGGGCTCAGTGGCGCTCCTTGGGGGAGTCCTACGTCCAGCAGTGGACATAGGTTGATGATGATGGTGACTTCTTCTCTTTGGGACTTCCACGCTTACTTTACTGTAAATTTATAACATTTTGATAGAAAAAAAAACCGTTCAACTATGTATTGAAATATGACATGTCATTATGATATTGGAAATCCAGTGAAACTATCACAGCGGATGTTTACTCGCGTGAACGAACATTTTAATACACGACGTATTAATTCCCGAAACTTAGATATTAACAAATATTCCGGTAACAATTAACGCGAAATACCTATCACGTATGTAAGTAAGCTTGTAGTAATTAATTTTCAATTAAATACCGCTGTAGATGCTCAAATATTGACTAAGCTCAATAATTACTGCCTAGAATATTCCACTTTAATGTTTGCGTACAGCAAACATGAATTATGTTTATATGCTCATAATTGTGTAATTGAAGTTTTGTTATTGATTTTTTTTAATGATTTGTTAGCTCTAGGCTTGTCTTGCGCTAGGCCAGTGCAAAGATGAGGTCTTCAATGGATTAAGCTTTCCCAGGTACCGGCTCTTCCGCGCATCGACCGTTTGGTGCTGGACTTTGGCAGAAGGGTGGTCGATAGCCAAGTGGACCATTACAGGTCAGGTCCGTTACCGAAATCAAAGACAGCAATTCCTTTGCCCGGGATAATAAGTCTCACCTGACCCAAAACTGTTGACACGTAAACTTTATTTGAGTACAATTTTATTTACAGCCTCTGTGGTCTAGTGGTTTGACAGATTTCAGATCCAGAGGTCCCGTGTTTGATCTCCAGGGGGATTAATATTGTGCTTGGTTTGATTGGTGGTAGGATTTTGTTTAAGTCCGCCTGGCTTAAGAATTGTTTATTGTTTGGTAGCTACCAAACAATAAACAATTCTTAAATTGTTGTATTCCGGCATTTAGAGGTAAGATAGCCAGTTCTTAAGTTTGTTGAGGATTTCGGGTGAAGTGCGCTTCTGCCTTCGGCCTTATCATAACTTGAAAATCAAGTGAAATGAAGGCCAAGTACATCCCCGTAGTACAATAGAAAAAGAAAAAAAACACTGGGTACGGAACTGCGGTATGTTCTTCCGAAAAACTGTTGAACTAAAAAACGAAATTTATTTGCCTTTGTGCAGTACCGCCTTCTTGTTCCTTATTTTTTCCATTTCACACATTGTAATCCCAAGAAAAATCTAACACAAAATAAATCCTAACAGTCGTGGCTCGTGCCAATTGAAAATAATTCTGAAAAGAAAGCACAAGTAGACATCCCGCCAGCAATAACAGTATGCCACACAATTCCAGCTATGGAAAGAAAGCGTAAAAAAGTAAAAATAAACATCGAAGGACTCCATAATGAGGAGCTAGAGATCTTTGTATTCAAATATTGATAAAACATACAATAATTTTGCTTGAGAAACACGCACTATCTACTTTTCTCGCAGACAATGATTTATTTTCAGGGGTTTTGCAGACGGACTGTTTTATTGTGAGCATCTAGTAAATTTGGCTTTTTCCCAGCGGGACAAAAGAAAGACGGAAAAATGTACTCGAATGCATGTGGCCAACAACAATACTAGAACATCAAGCTCTTAAAAATAAACAAATGTATGTTTAAAGAAGCCAATATCCAGGTTTTAAAACTAGCGGCAACCAATAAACTTAGCTGTGGCGGCAAACGGACGTAAAACTTGAACTTCAGACAAATAAAAACAGTCTAATTCTGAAAACAATTTGACCTATGATGATTACTCGGAGAGTTTTGATTTAGTAAGAATTATTATACATGTGTAGTCAAAATTACGACTGCGCATTTACAGGTAGTTTGTTCAAAAATTTGCAGGATTTGTATTTTTATCGAACCTATATTTTCCTACTGCTAGGCAAAGTTCTCTCCCAATTTTATCGACACGTCGTAAATTTTTGCAGGGGCTTGCAAAAAAAAAGGAAAGTAACTGACTAACGACTTTTGCCCTTTGAGGATTCACCTCTGATTACTTCTAAGAGTAGGTACTACTACTCTGGCTTATTCCAGAAACCCCTTGCAGTGATCCCCTGTGAAGGGGATTTGTGGACTTTTTGTCGAGAAATCCCCTTACGGCTCTCAAAGAAGTCATTAGCCAGGGGATTTTTGGTATCATTCCCAGGTATAATTATATAAATATCGTTTTCAGTGTATTGGACGTGTTATTTAGCGTGTCATACGCACGTTTGTGAACTCTTCAATGAAAAATAAAGTATTTGTAATGTACGCCCGCCCTGAGCTACGGTCGGAAGCATCAGGGTGGATGTCCCCGCTATCTTGACACACAACCACTCCTTTACTCTTGCACTCTTATTTATGGGAAAAACATACAAAATAACAGAATAAAATTGTAATTTGTAATTTTGATCACACTGTATGTTAAATGTTGCAACTTTAGAAAGATGTAGACTGCAAATGCCTTGAGGTTGTTCCTCACCTATATAGGTACGCAAGGTATGGTTTTTGATAAATTGTAACTTCAAAACGCATTCTCCATCATCATCACATGATCAATTAATCGCAGTCCACTGCTGGACATAAGTCTTTCCCAGGTGCGCCACTGAACCCGATCTTTGGCCTTTCTTATCCACTCTCTGCCAGTTA
The DNA here is from genome assembly GCA_951394065.1 of Venusia cambrica. Taxonomy (NCBI): domain Eukaryota; kingdom Metazoa; phylum Arthropoda; class Insecta; order Lepidoptera; family Geometridae; genus Venusia; species Venusia cambrica. The sequence goes on from OX596056.1 coordinate 3,629,372, forward strand.
CTGTACGGAGGTCGTCGCTCCATCTAGCTGGAGGACGTCCCTACTTGACTAAATGTAGTCTCCACTGAACTACTCGTTGACTCCAACGGTTGCCGGTCATTCGACAAATATGGCCAGCCCACTGCTCTTTGAACTATGTCGACTAACTTGGTTCTATCGGATATCCTGATTTTATCCTTTAGAGTAACGCTAAGCCTAGCTATTTCCATAGCACGCTGAGTGATTTGTAATTTGTGAACTAACTTTATGGTCAGCGTCATCGTTGCAGCAGCGTAGGTCATCATCAGGTAGGACGCACTGGTCGAAGACAAAATTCAATTAGATTTTTTTGTGTTGGAAATTTAATGTTTCGATTTTCAATATTGGTTCCCTTACTGAGCGAACTTTCTTCGTATAGAGTCAGTTAAGGCTTAGAGTTAATATTTTCTATATTGGTTATTGGCAATGGCAATAAACATGATAATGATGTCAATAACTAAGCAATTAGTGTTTAATAACAAAACATTAATACATTTTAAACGTTAATATGATATTTTTTGGTTCAGTCCAATTTTAACCCAATCAAAAACATCAATCATTAATTTTGTGTCCTCAATTATTCTAAATCTTGATTCATTTTTTTGATTAGATTGTATTGTTATGAAAATGATCCTTTCTCAGGCGGCCATTAAGAATATAAAAATCAAATATTTTTAATGGAAAAGGCAACTGGATAAGAAATCAAATATTTTTTTTTGGTAATTGGATTAGGAAAATGGAAAGATATAAATTTGAAAACTTATTTATATTTAATTTTAAAATTCTTAGAAAAGCAAGGAGACAGGTGGTTCATTTGAGTTATGAACATTAAAGGGAAATCAGAAATCTGTAAAAATCTCAATCAGAATTTTTTTTAAATTCTGAAACTCGCCATTACGTTCATGTGGGCAACTAAATAGCGACAATTAATTTTTTTTTAACATATTACATTTATTCAATAAATTAAACTAACTAAGTACAAAGGAATCAGTCAGATTACCTAAGGACCGTTACAAACGGCCTATAGGTAACTCAACTGTTCCAGACCAGTACCAGACGGAAGCGTGCCCAAGACACTGGCTGCATTGCCACGCTGAATAGCTATGCTAATTCGCTGGCCTAAATAAGAGCCAGCCCTTGGGTCACGTGTCGCCTCAATCAAAAGCCCCGCAATATTTTTTATTAATATTTTTTAACATATTGGTTCTTTATCTTACTGACTTACGAACAAAGTACGCTCAGTTAAGGATCCAATATAGAAAAAAAAAACATTTAATTGCCAAAAAAGTTGTTGCTACAAGACATGTACTGTATGTATGTATGTATGTATTTTCAAATTTCACTTATATTTTTGAAGCTAAAATTTAACTTAAATCGCGTGCTTTGTAACAAACCTAAACAATTTAACTTGGCTTGTAAAATTATATCACCTTAAACTAAAACATATAATGCTACGAAAGAAGACATTATAAATAATGTAATAGTGTACTCTGGAAAAATGCTTGTAAGCTTTTGTTCAACAACGCATATCTAGCGGATTGAGCTTATCATACGGACTTTGAACTAACAGGCGATCCGATGTGCATAACAATCTTTGCTTAACGTAGAATTGTTATGCTGTCTTCGTCTTCGGATCCAGGGGCTGTTTCTCTTCTTCCACTCACTCCTATCAGCAGTCAAACCTGCATCCACACCTTTTTCATACATGTGTCCTCTTTCACACAATATTCCTCTGAATCATTTATGATTCTCCTGCCTTCATTCGACGCTAGGTGGATCAACACAACACGTTTACTTCTTCCACTTGCCCGTAACAGCTGTCATCCATCTATCATTCAAGATTCATGACACCTTTCATACCCATGTCCTCTTTCACATAACATTCTAGACTAGCTAGAAAACTAAATAATTTCCTATTCTCCTGCTTTTATTCGACGCTAGGTAAAGTTTTTTTTTTCAAGTTAAGGATACGGCTGCAGGAAGCGCACTTCACCCGGAATCCTCAAATAAACTGCTGTTCCTCAAAGGAACTGGCTATCTTGCCTGTAAATGTCGGAAGACAATAATTTAACAGGCAATAATTTTAAGAATTGTTGTTATGTCGTTTTTCAACAGCCGTCAACCTAGCCGCACCTTTAATAGGTATTCAAAATGTGGGTATGTCCTCTCACGTCCTCTAAAAAATAATCTTCCTCTAACTACATTATATATAATTATCATCGTCATCAACTTATTATCTTCATCTATGAGTTTGATAATTTTTATTGCTTTTATGGTAGATATTACAAAATGCTGTCCGCTAAAATAGCCATTTAGCGGACATATTTATCCGCTAAGTGGCTATAATAGAGATACAACCTCGCAGAGTAAGAGCATCTTAGATAAAAAGTTTAAAGTGCTTCAGTAGCCTGGTATCAATACGGATTTTATGATTTCATGAGCGACCTGGATTTTGTTTTAATAGAAAATTGAGATCAATTTTTAGTATTGAACATCGTAACTATTTCTTATAATACCCCAAATAATATGATTATATATTTATTGGCTGGGTATCGGGTCACATATTCCGATTTTTATTTTGTGAAATAAGTTCTTAGATCTTAGTGACTTATGTAAATCTAATAGATAAAAAGAAAAATCCTGACTGACTGACTGTCTGACTGACTAAGTAACCGAAATATCATGTTTTTTAACTGTTATTAAACAACTTTAGCAATGTTTACCTATTTATGCATGACACAGAAAAAATACAACATTTTTAACGAATACATTTACATGCCCGAAGCCAATCTGATAATTATAAATTTGTGACTTATTCAATAAAATATGCCGGTACGTGTTTCAATAATTTCATTCAAAAGCCGTTACAATTCTATGAATACTTGATAGCATTATCCTTCGTTTTTACAAAACCGTGGGATTGTTTTCACGGGTAGTTTACAACCAAACCAGCGAACCCGCTAAAACGAACGATGAAAAAATAATAAAGGTTAAATACATAATACCTTTGAGTTTCCGTATTGTAATAGGCCAAAAAGAAAAACATTATCAATCGTCCCATAATCACGTATAAACCAACTGGAAAACCTAATACCTTTTCAAAGATACCACAGAGCCTCAAGAGGCAAGTCTTCAATCAGTGTGTTGCCAGTCATGGTTGCCACCAATGGATCCGAGTCATGGCCCTGAATTAAATAAATTATTTTATTTAATTCAGATTAAAAATATAAGATTCATAATTATTTATAAATAGGCCTCATGAAGTTCAAAGTCTCACAGCGTGCTTTGAGAGAGCTTTGCAAAGAGTTTCTCTACGTTTTAAAATCCGAAATATGGACATCCGTAGAAGAACTGACATAGCCCTCAGAATAAGCAAGCTGAAATGCCGGTGGGCGACATAGTTCCTAGACGCGATAACCGCTATAATGGTTCTTGCATGATGACCGCGATTACACGCAAAATGGAAGACTCTCGGTGGGATTCGGACCTATGACATTGTGGTGGTTCGAGGAGTCGATGGATGAAGGAGGCTTTTGTGGTGTCGATTTGGGAAGGCTTATGTTCAGCAGTGGACATATGTGAACTGATATGATGATGATGATAAGTACTAAGAGCTTCCGAAGTTTCCCGAATTAAGCTCAGAGAAGGTATTCGAGTGTTATACCACAAACATAAATGGAATAGTCGTGTAGTTGAGCCGAGAAATACGAGATAATCTTAGCATGTACCGGCTAAGTCGCAACTATGAAATAGACTTTAGTGCTAGCGTAAAGCGATTTCAAAATGGGAATTGAGATATATTTTTGACTGCAATATTCTTGCGGAATTTTAATCAGCTATGCTGCAAAATAAATGCGTTGTGAAACAAGTCTCACAGCTCAGTTGGTAGTAGCTCTGCCTTCTGCGCTGTAGGTGGAGGGTTCGTTTCCCACTCTGGAAAAACATCTGTGTGATGAATACTGATGTTTGTTATGTATTTGGGTATTGTATTGTATGATAAGTATGTATCTAATTGTATTTCAAGTAATTGCACTTAGTCACAACATTTAAAAATGTTATAATGACACAAAAAATCACAACCCGCGAGGGGACTCGAACCAGCATCTTGTCCTAAAGCCGGAAACGTCAAGACCCTCGTGGCTCAGTTACTTAGATCGTTTCCGGCTTTAGGAAAAGATGCGAGCTCGAGTCCCCTCACGGGTTGTGATTTTTTGTGTCATTATAACATTTGTAAAGTATGTATTTACAAAAAAAGTATTATTTCCGCAATCTAGTTCCCATAAACATGCTTTGCTTATTTTGGGGCTAGGTGGCGCTGTGTGAAATTAATGTCCTGTATGCTATGTATATATGTATGGATTGCTATGTTAGTAAGCATTTCTATTACAATAATACTAGGTAGTTCGCCCCGAACTGAGATCTCGTGATGTCTGGTTTGTGACGGAGATTATTTCTCAAATAGAACGTAAATAACAAACGATAAAAGTATGTTTTAAATACACACTTTACTTACCTCAAGTGTTCGAGGCGATCTCTTGTGGTTAACTTATTATAATATCCTTACTAACATGAAACAAAGGTTGATGACGTTTTGAAGGTGCTCTCAAAACCGTTTCCTTAGTAGTCGTGGTTAATATATCCACCTGTCGTAAAGTCAACGAAAAACTTCTGTCTGTGTGTTAACAAAACTTTAACTGTGAGCACCAATCTGTCTGTCAAGCGAGATGATTATGGCGAAACCTAACAGTTATAGAGGAAGTTCTTTTCACATTGTGGTGAACAATAATTTACTGTTGATATGGAATATGCGCAGTCAAAACACTTGCATGACACCCCAAAAGTAATTCTTGGACTTTATCGACACCCTTCCCTATTGAGGGAAAAATAAAAAAATAATTGACAAGTTTTAATGAGATTCCGTTTTTATATGAGAAGATCTGATGATCATTCTTTGCCCCCTTCATCTTAAAAACCACCCCTTATAAGGGCAAAAATAAACTTATTTTGAAATATACATTCTCAACCCTTATTACAAATGATATTTCATTTTTTCACACGTTTTCAAGACTTAAATCTTATCTACCCCTTTTGCAACCCTTAATTTAAATACAGGGGTGTTTTCAGCAAATCAAAAGAAAGTTAATTATAAGGTCAACCCCCTCTAATAGTCTATCTTACAAGACATACCAAGCGTTTTAACCCCTTAATACACCCTTTTGTTACAAAACCACCCCTTTTTTTAAATAAAATATTAATTTTATAAATGTGCAGCCGATACTCTTTCAAATAACACCCCACAAGCCGAAAATCTTCTTGTCCTTACTTAACACCCTTATTTCTCAAAAACTACCCTAGTTTCAAAATCCTCGTAACGATTTATTAGTATACTATAATCTCTGCACTTTCAAAATTTTGAATTGATTGGATATTTTACATTTAAAAGATATGGGCGAAAAATTGAATTTTATTTGACCCCAATATCTCAAAAACTACCCACATATTTACGTTATCTCTATTCAATATAAATTACATTAAAATCGGATAATCCGTTCGAGAGCTATGCCGTCACAAAATATGCCACCTAAATACATAAATACATACAGTGCCGTATTTCCCAACTTAGATCAGAGATAAATGAATAAATATTAAGAAAGAAAATATTAAATCAAACTTATGACAAGAAACATTAAATTACATATTCAATTTAAGACCGTGGGGAGCCGGTGCTCCGAGTTTTCAAAAATCTTGCGGGGCTTTTGATTGAGGCGACACGTGACCCAAGGGCTGGCTCTTATTTAGGCCAGAGAATAAGCATAGCTATTCAGCGTAGCAATGCAGCCAGTGTCTTGGGCACGCTTCCGTCTGGTACTGGTCTGGAACAGTTGAGTTACCTATAGGCCGTTTGTAACGGTCCTTATGTAATCTGACTGATTCCTTTGTACATATTTAGTTTAATTGTACTTTTTATTGAATAAATACATTTACGATTTAAGACTATTTCATATTTAAATTTGCACATAAGTCACGAATTTAGATTGGCAAGCTTAAATTACAAAAATTACCAACATGGTATTTTTTCAATACTCGGCGGGGGAGTGCTTGGTTAATCTCATCTTGTGCCAAGTTGTGATAAAGCCGAAAGGTAATTTACTTCACCTGGTATCCTCAACAGTCTGAGGCTTTGGCTTTCTTACCTACACGTAACTGTCGAATCACAACAATTTAGAATAGTTGTTTCAGCGACAGAGTTAGGTAAGATGTTGGTAGCGGCCGACCACCAACCAAACCAAGTACAATATTGTACTCCCTTGGGGATCAAACCCGGGACATTTGGATCTGACACCGGTAAGTGAAACAAAAGACCACAGAGGATCACATGTGCTGGCTGCGTATTGCGAAACCTTGGGAAAAAAAAGCCGTGGCGAAATGATCACGTGTATCGTTTTTGTATATCTTCTTCTCTATATCATTTAAATGAATCCCAATTTCCCTTGGCCACGGCATCACGCATAAACGACTATTTCGCGAGTTGATTTTTCGTTGTGTTTGTCAGGAGAAGTTCTTATAAATGAGAAAAAAATTATGCGCGGAAATTTCGAATATTTAACGACCAAAAATTTACTGCAATTAGATCTAAAAAAATTAAAATCAAATTGTCACTCAACAGTTCGGTGAATAGATCAATCAAACCCAAAAGTTTTTCCATGGATACAAAAAAATGGTTGCATTATTCACAATTAATATTATACCTACCTAGGTATAATATTATTATAGACATCTGTCGGGTCAGCTAGTCATTTCATAAAAATTACACTTCTACTGCATGTGAACAAACACTGCACACATTTTGAATAATATTTTATTGCTGAGACTAATTGCAGCTGAACAAAACCTCATTAATTAGTTGATCAATTAAGAGATAGCCCTTTAGATCATGCAAGCTATTATGAAAAAAAATGCCCAAGTTTGAGACCCTTGATTACAACAGGTCTCTATCAAATAAACTATTTAAAAACAGTGTAACCGAACCTTATACCGGTTGAGCATATGATCTGTTATAATTAGTACCCGGAGATTAACTCCATGGAAACCCGGATTTAATTGATTAATTTAGTATGAAAAGATCCGAAGCCCTTGACTACGCGGCGTTCAGATTTAAAAGGAAAATTAATCGCTGATGTGTAACCTAATATTAACCGCCTCTGTGGTACAACCCACCGTATTCAGATCCAGAAATCCCGGGTTCGATCCCCAGGGGAGCACAATATGGTGCTTGTTTTTTTTTTTTTTATTGTACGACGGGGAAGCGCTTGGCCTTCATCTCACCTGGTTACAAGTTGAGATAAGGCCGAAGGTGGAGGTGCACTACACCCGAAATCCTCAACAAACTGAGGAACTTTATATCTTACTTCTGAATGCCGGAACACAACAATGTTAGAATTGTTGTTATGGCGACAAAATTAGGTAAGATGGTGGTAGCTAGCCAGGCGGACCCAAACAAAGTCCTACCACCAACCAAACCAAGCACAATATATTGTACTCCCCATGGGGATCGAGCCTGGGATCTCTGGATCTGAAATCGGTGGGTTGAACCACTAGACCACAGAGTCGGTTTGGTTGGTAGTAGGACTTTGTGGTAGTCCGCCTGGCTAGCTACCACCATCTTACCTAATTCTGTTGCCAAAATAACATTTCTAAAATGGTTATGTTCCGGCATTTAGAGGTAAGATAGTCAGTTCCTCTGTTTGTTAAGGATTCCGGGTGAAGTACGCCTCCAGAACAAAAAAACTAGAATAAAAAACTAAAAAAAAATTGGATCGAGATATTTGTTCTTTTTCATTAAACAACTTAGGTACTTAGTTTAAATTGTGTGTGGCAATCTTGGAAAAAAATCCCAAACGCATTGTAGGGGAACTTAAAAAATATATAGATTACAAAATTGCGATAAAAAAGTTAAACTTGTTGGTGCTCTGACATTTCTTCATTCAGGATTATTTATTAAAATAATAGAACAAAGTCGATAAACCTTTGGTGAGCTAAACTTTGCTACTAAATTCTAAAGACTCGTCAGGCAAGGCTATATCATTAAAAGTAAAAAGATCAGAAGCGAATAAAACTAACTGCTTAGGGCCCTTAAATTAGAAAATTGGTAAGCTTTCAAATATTTAATTCTTTATAATATATAACATCTTTAATTTTTTTTCGTCTCACTGCCTCGGTCCTCGGCCTATCCAACGCCGCTTTCCATCTTCATTTCATCTGGTTATAAGTTAAGATGAGGCCGAAAGTGGAGCTGCACTTCACCCGGAATCCTCAACAAACTATGAGGAACTTGGCCATCTTACCTCTAAATGCCGGAACAAAACAATTTTAGAATTGCTTTGTAGTTCAAAACATATGAGTAACGAAAACTTTTTTAATGAGAACTGGAGAATTTATTTTGGCCATTCACGTTTTTTTTTATTCGTTTGCTCTAAGCCGTTGGACCCGGGTACAGAATCTAGATGTTTTAGCATTAAAGGCGCGTTAGATGACTGTTGTGGTGGCTTGTAAAGTCTGCTAAAACACGACGACAGTTTTGTCGGCGTGTTCTTAATACATTGCTGTTCCGTGCATGCCGAACACTAGTCACACAATCTAGTGACACACAAACCCAGTGACTGAGCGCGAGTTTGATATCATGCTCAGACTCAGCCACCGAACGCAATGCAGTTAACGCTAAAACGTGATTTCAATCAAACAGCGATCAATTGATACATAGATGCAGCAAGCTGAATGTTGGAAATTGAAAACCCGACTGCAAAATTATAAATATGATGAATAATCACGAACAGAAAATAATCAAAACACGGGGTCGAATTATTTAAAATATATTATAAATATTTTAGAGTATGGGATTCATTCACAAAAAAAAAAAGACCATTATGTGAGTTACCTATCACACGCGAATGAAATTTTTAATGAGCTAAGTTGACTTCTAGCTTGTCAATTTTAGGTCTACTATGCAGCGAGCTGTCCCAGAAAGCTATAGCTCTTTTCGCGTATCGAAGGGACACATCAAAGTGTTTGGCGCCAGAATTCGGCAGGTAAAATGTCGCTAGCAAGGTGGAGTTTCACTGGTCCTACCACCAATGTTGTGATTATTCAGCTAAAATTCTGTTGTTCGGAGCAGACCACTACACAGGTACCTTGATCACACCTACTTCTATATTAGAAGTAGAGGAGAAAGGGAAGAAATGCTTCAAATATCATACGAGTTGAGGCTCTCACTTAGGCTACCATTTCTGGGGTCACGTGTTTATTTAGGACGATATTTTGATTAAGTATCGCACAGGTCTGTGCCACAATCCACGCCACTAACTTGATTAATTAAGGTACGTCTACATTAAACGGTATGGTAGATATCCTTATAAATTATTCACAACATAGGTAGCAGATATTAAGTTATCAGTCATACACCGTCTAAGATGAAGGGTAGCATAAATTATTCGTTGATCAAAATGTCACCAATAATATAATTAGCAAGGTATTATTATTATTATTATTATTAAAAAAAAATTGAACGACGGGTATGCGTTTGGTCTTTATCTCGTGACAAGTTGTGACAGGGCCGATGGTGGAAGCGCACTACACTCGGAATCCTCAACAGTCTGAGGAACTGGCTATCTTTAACACACAAGTAAAGATGGTAATCAATTTTTGGGTTTCAATAATGGACAATAATCTTTCCCCAGGCCCATGCACGCTAGTATAATGGGTAAAATCGAATCGTTTGATGCTAGTGGACGTATTTCTTTTGTTTTTTTCCGGAATTTACACGTTTTCCTTCCTAAACATGTTTTTCAGAATCGTAGAAATCACAAGACATTGGATACCTACCAACCTACTTACCATAGTTCGTATTCTCTAAAAACCATCTAGATAGAACCTATGGTATATTAATATGGCTATCCTCTGAATATCACAACGAATATGTTATATCTATATATTTTTTTTTTGTATTCGGAAAACAAACAGTTTTACACACGTTGTTAATAAACTTACCCAATGACTTCTAACCTTTAAGTGTCCTTGCATTTTAAAAGCTAAGAAAGACTGCTTGCTTGCAGAGAAGTGTGATACAGTTCCATCTTGTTGCTAGGTACAAATAACTACTAAAAAATAATAGATAATAAATTTTTGAAATTACTAACAATTAACAAAAAAGATCAAGACAGGAACTGATAGATGAGGAGAAAAAAAAACATAATCAACAAAAAAAAAGATCTACGAAAAATTATATTCCCTAATTATAATAACAACATTTTTGAGTTAAGAGTTCTAGTACTATAAAATATCTAATAGATACATTCACATATTTAAATGTATCTATCAAAGTTTTTTTATTATAATAGACGATTAATATTTAATAATAATACAATAACAATTTCAGTCTGCCTAATTTTTGAACATTCTTTTTATTCAAAGTGTTTTGGGTAGGGTTGGAGAGAAAATATGTTAGCCTCACATCTGAGGCTTGAATTATAAATTAATCGGGTGTATGCAAGCAAAGCCGCGCTTAACAGCTATATATACATCATATACGTTTTTGAAGTGTGCAAATTAAGCCCTTTCATTGGATATCCAACACGGCATCATTAAAAAATACATATATTTTATTACTGTACTGTACCCTAAAGGGTGCCATATAGAATTAAATGTGTGAAAGGTTTCACCAGACGTTACAAACGCATCCAGCAAATAAGTACCTTATTTGTCACACACAAAAAAAAATTGCTTAGCAGACATAATCATAACCCTCCTTCTTGTATCGTGGGTAAAAATACCCACCACTACATTATGTAGTAGAATCTAAATCAAATATTTCGTTTGGCCCATCATTTTTACGAGTATATTAAATAAACGGTTAGCTGCTCATAGTTAAACTGGTTTTGGTCAGCTCTAAAATATCTTTGGTCAGCAAACAAAGTATATCTGGGTGCCCTTTAATTGATCGAGTGAGCGATGCGAACGAGATCTCTCAGTTAAGTTGGAAATCCGGCACTGTATGTATGTATGTATGTATGTGGCATTGTTTGTGACGGCATAACTGTCGAACGGTTTATCTGATTTTGGTGAAATTTAAACTGTAAAGAGATACAATAAATAGAAATTGATTGTTGCGGGGGATTTTAGATAAGTGGGGTAGTTTTTGAGATATTAGGGTGAAAAGAAAAACAATTTTTCGTCTACATATATATATTTTGAATGGTTGATCCAATATATTCACAATTTTAAATATACAGAGAATATATTAATACTCATCAATCGATACGAGGGTATTTTGAAACTAGGGTAGATTTTGAGAAATAGGGGTGTTAAGTGTGACATGAAGATTTTTAGCTTGTGGGTTGAAAGACTTTTTACTAGGGGTGATTTATGTAACAAAGGGCTTAGAGGGTAAAACGCTTGATATGTCTTGTAGGATATACTGTTAGAGGGGGTTGTCGTCACAATTAACTTTTTTTAAATATGCTGAAACCACCCCTGTATTGAGATTAAGGGTTGCAAAAGGGGTAGAAAGGGGTAAATAAGAACGAGGCCTCGAAAAATTCTGAAAACGTGAAATATCATATGAAATGGGGATTTAGACTGCAGAAAAAGAAAGAAAAATTAGAAAAATTGGTCAATTTACTCTTTATTAGGAGTGGTTTTTGACCGGATCAAGATCAGGCCTTGATTCGGTCAAGATAATAGATATTCGGAATCTCAATAAAACTGGTCTAATTATTTTTCGTTATTCACTTAATAGGGTTGCCAAACCTAGGGTGTCGATAAAAATTGGTGCTCAAAGTTAAAGTTTTGTTTACACACAGAAATATTTTGCTGCCTTTTTGGTGATGCCTCTTGGTTGATTTAACGACATCCGTGGGCCGGAGGGGCAGATCTTTCAACCACGACTTCTAAAGCGACGGTTTTGAGTGCACATTTCACAAAAACATCAAAGGTTATATACATGTTCATGTTAATAAGGGGTGCCGTACTCACTTATTGTATTCTGCCCACCTACTATGACATACGGCCGGTGCATTGCTCTCATTCTGGCTTTGTATGTAATAAGAGTTACAAACAAGAGAGAGCCTCGAACATCGTTATATACCTAAGACCATCACGAGATCTCAGTTCGAGGCGAACTACTAGATATGTATGATCCATAAAAATTTGCACACTTTTGTTGCCGATCATTGATGCTACAAAATAATATTTTAAAATAGAGACATGATGTGAACAGCATTTTCAATACTGTCAACTCGCCGTACCCTAGTGACGTGTCCATCACTGAAAGTGACGTATTTCAATTATGCACAAAATATGCCAGGAGCCCTACTACGAACAACAAAACATGACGTACATTCAGCGTCAATTTGATATGAGTATCTCATACTCAAACTTATCTGAAAAACATTAAAGCAATTTAATATGGATGATCATAACACTTGAGGTAGGATTTGGAAAAGTCCATCTAGCATCGACTGACCTCCTGAAGAAGTCCGCCGCCAAACGGTTCTGAGGCCCTACCACGAAAAGCGAACTTCGTTGGATCTGAAAGAACTTCTGTCATTTTTGTATTGAAAAACGTGCAATCTGTCATCGGGTCTGATGACGTTTGTTTTTCATTGTAGGCCTCCTGTTCCGTCGGTGCTCGGTAGTCTTTTATTTTTCCTTTGGAAAAGCTCGCTCCATCGTTGCCCGTATCTTTGCTAAAATGATCTCTAAATTGGTTCATACAAATGATTTGATAATATTGATTAGGTTATACCATTAGAATTATAATAATTGCTTACCTTTTGTGTGTGTGTGCCCACATTAGTGCATGCTGGGCTTAGATAAGGACTTACTTACGTACCGATGTCGCGCATTCATGATGTTGGCTTGTAACCACCCAACAATTAGAAGCCAAAGGGCTTTCATTCAATACATAAAATTATCTAGGGATATTATTGAATTTGTTTATTGCTAAGATTAGTGTAGGCAACATTAGAATAATGTCTGAGTCCGTTTGTACCAGGGAAAAGATAAGTTGACTTTCAATACAGCAAAAAATTATGGAGATTTGCTTTGTACCTAAGACTTTAATTTACACCAAGCTACGCAATAATCAAGGCCACCATCACATGATTGTGGATAGGTACTATATAACTTCTTACATTTTGTAAAACTACCTACTATAGTGTTTATGGTTTTGGTTATATTGTTGATTGTTTCACTTGGTGTGGTACCCTATGAAACTGACATAAATATAATGTTTAAAATCTAATTTAAGCTAGAAAAGGCTAGAGCCAAGAGCCAGCCCATCATATATATATAATAAAAAAGCATTTTACCAGTCTTTTGCAGCAAATAAAGGATTGTTTGATTGTGCCAGTTACCGTGCGCTTGGGAAATCAATGAGCTGGACTTATTGCGTCAAACGGTTTGTTGGCGTACAAAGAACACGGACAAAATTAATAAAGTTGATTCGAAACATGGCCTGAATTTGCAGAACGTCTATAAATGAATTATAATAATTTCTTTTAGGCGCGATGAGCATTTTTGGGTGAACAAAAATCGCTCGCGTCATCGTCACCAAACGCTTTCTATGAGCTATACACATATATATACTGTGTGTGTATAAATGTGTACTTTTTGGGAGAACAATAAGCGTGAAACTCGCGTCAATGTCACCGCACGCTCTTGTGAATTTTATCGTCGTTATTTCATTATGATTATTATGTTTGATAAATTTGTGATTTGTAAAGAAGTGTTAATGGCCGATTTAAACTTTAATCCTTGATTACTTAATTTTCACTTCTATCGGCAGTCCCCAGAGACTGCCCCACATGTTTTATTTTGTGTTGTACGACGGGTAAGCGCATGGTCTTTATGTCACTTGAAATCAAGCTATTATAAGGCCGATCGTGGAAGCGCATTTCACTTGGAATCCTAACACTTACCTTTAAATGCCGGAGAACAACAATTAGATTATTGCTATGGTGCTGTGGACATTTATGTCAGTAATGGGCTGTTGAAGAAGTAGTACAAAAAGTCCAAGCAAGAGAAGGTTGAGAAAGAAACCATCCAAGCAAGAAAAGGTTGAGAAGGTTTTTTTCTTTTTAAATATCGAGCATATTTGAATACTAACCTGACCTAACATATAAATAACGTAAAACTGGTCCACGAAAGCAAACTCCAATTTTCGATGCTCACTGAAAAGGCTGCAATATTTTTGAGTCAACACCTGAACGTTGTTCAAGCAAAAACGAGGAATACGAAACAACAATAGCCACCAATTTTAATGTACGAAAGAAATTATGATGGGAGTGCAGGAGAATTGTTAAGCCTCACTTCTTCTTCTAATATTGTTTGAAGTATTTGTTTCATGAAAAGTTAGCCGTTTCAGTAAAAAAAATCTTATTATGACACAATGCCAATTATAATGAACTATTCTAACTCAAAGAAGGTACAATAATGAAACTAAGTAGGTACGTAGATCCGTCTTTCTAACGATGATAATATCGAGGTATGTTAACTTATCTAAACAAGTAACAGACTCACGACTTTTTCCCTTCGAGGACCGTGAGAACCACCACTAGGGGGTATTCAGAGGCACGTCGAATCGTACATCGAGTACCCTATATAGCAAGTATTTAATTAGCTTATATACCTGAACCGAGTATTAAAAGAAATCGTTTTCAAAAATATATTGAACTAGTTAATTTTTATAATAGTTCATGAGGTTCTAAGGTCTTCGGTGGAGATATCAAACTGGCTTTAGTTACATTCGCATTTTATGATTTTAACTCGTTGATTGCTGATAAGTGCGTTGGATACAATTAACCACACTGTATTACACTCATTGTCATCTTTAGAGCTCGAAAAAGTCGACTACATGATATGGGCCTACCCGTATATTATTATTATTATATTACGATATTGTAATATTACTTAACGCCATTTATAAAACTAGACTACGGAGAAAACTAAAACTAACTATTACATTTTCTTTCGTAAGTAAATACTTATGATACAGTATAACATCCAAACACAGAACAAGCATCTATATATATCACACAATGTTTCCTTGGTGGTAGGACTTTATTTAAGTCCACCTGGGACGCTACCGCCGACGGCGAAGCCGATCTCCATTGATGGCTTTAAATTAGCTCCATGAGAACTAGAAACGATTTTTACCGATTTAGGTATGTGTCATATCCGAAATGGCGTTTCCCAACTCAAAAGTGTACACATGTTATGAAACCTATCCGTTCAGTACATTTGACGGTAAAAATCGTTTCTAGTTCTCATGAAGCTAATTTAAAGCCATCAATGGAGATCGGCTTCGCCGTCGGCGGTAGCGTCCCTGGCTAACTAACATCATCTTACCTAATTCTGTCACCATAATAACAATTCTAAAATTGTGGTGTTCCGGCATTTAAAGGTAAGACAGCCAGTTCCTCAGTTCGTTGAGGATTCCGGGTGAAGTGCGCCTCCACCTTAAGTTGTTACCAGGACGCGCTTCCCCGACGTACAATAAAAAAAACAAAGGACCGTATGCCAAAGAAACAACAAGGAAGCGCTTGGCCTTCATCTCAACTGATCTCAACTGGTGTTCATTTATGCTAAGGCCAAAAGTTGAAAAAGGGAAAGAGAAAGGTAGCGCACTTTACCCAGGATCCTCAGCAGTCTGAAGAACTAGCTATCTTACCTTTAAATGTCGGAACACAATCATTTCAATTGTTGTGATAGCGGCATACATGTGTAACATGGATACAACATAAACTATTTTCAAGCACAATACCTTATTGTAATTGTGTAGGTTTATAACCCTCAGCCTATGTTACATGCCCTGGGGTCACGTTAAGCAGTTATAAGACCACCTGTGCTTGTGCCCTATAAATAAGGACTGCTATCTCCCGCGGTGACAATTTATTCTCCTTATTTATGAAGTAGGATCACGACATCGTCTGTTACGATTAAGTTTACTTATCTATAAAATATTATTTTAATTGTAAAAATAGTCGTTTATTTCTAAATTTCTAGCCCAGACTGATAAATTATCTGTTCTTTATAAGCTTTTATTTTGATATTAATAGGTTACATTGAAATATTGTATCTTGCAGACTATCTAGGGAATTTTTGGTTTAAAGACACGATACTACTTTTGGATTGTCCTACTAAAAAACAAGAATTTTATTCCATTGATGGATTGATGGATTCGTAAATTATATTGAGACTAATTTAGGAAAACATACCATATTTTAGTGAAAGTAGTGCAACTTAATAATGTACATTTGGGATTTTTTTATTGAAATATAAATACGTACTTAAAATTGTATTGATGTAAATGCAATGGTGTGGAACGCCCCGGGCGTTTTATTAATTTCGATCAATATTCATTAATAAAACTTTCCCAAAATTCCGTGGCGACCGCGGCGCCATCTTCTGGGTACAAATATATAACCATCAAGGGACCCACTCAAACACAAATAAAAAACAGGATCGGTCCAGCCTTTAGAAGACAAACACATGTACAGGGCCTCTATTCTACAAACCCTATCGCTTAGCAGACAGCAAATTGGCCAATTAAGTACCAAAAGGCACATAAGGTCATTCTGCGAGTAGTTTAGTGGAATCGGAGCCCAGATGATGTCCTATGTAAAAATAGTTCAGCGATTGATTACTCGCTCTTGAAAACAAGTGAAGAGAGTTAATACGCTTTCAAATCTGATATTTATTTCAGATCTTCTATGACACTATCTAAACTGACTCTTATTATACTTGCTCGCAATTGAATAGTTTTTATGTCCTTGACAACGCAGTAATACTAGAGTACGATCCTAAATATCTGTCGATTGCAATAATTGTAATAGACAGGCAAGAGCCAGCTTGGGACCGCAAGTTATGGAGCGGACCTTGTTACTGCTATATCGATATCAAAACGCTCTTGAGGGAATATCCCACGGAGATAGGAACGCGGTACCTATAATGTAATAGTGGATTACGATTCTGCTCTGCTTCGAGCTGGTGGGTAATTTAATGGGGTATTTCTTTTTAATGTCTGTAGATTTGTTGATACAGCTCTACATTTTATTTATTTTGAATTTGGAGATAGGGTTAGACCGGTATGTGATTTGTGAAACATAGCTATTATAATATATTTAAAATGTATCGGTAATAATTTGTTCTAGGCGTTGAGTTAGAACTCTATGTGTTGTTTGCTCAAAGAAAAATTATAAAGGGTCATAAAATTACTATTAATTGTTATTACCGTGTTCTTACCATGAAAAGTATGGATCGTTCAGAGATAGACAACGTATTGAAAAAGTTGACGAAGTCTAATCTGCACAGCGTTTCAATGAAATAGACATGCATACTTCATGGTCAGTCAGTTAAAACCACAATGAACCAAAATATTTTTTTGTTATTATGAAGTAAACCAGTACCTTTTTCAAATAAAACTGATCTCATAGTTCAGTCGATACGAGACCGTAAAAACGCTAGCATCCAATCTTTTCTTTTGTACAGAATTTGCATAAAAAGGCTAACGGTCCTTCGGGTCCCTTTCCGGTTTTCCATTTTGTGCTTGAATGAGACGTGAACGGAACCCTGACTGAAGCTTGTATCCGCGTAGCTTCTATTCAAAATACCTATAATATAGGTAGATACTAGGATAAATATATCGACATGATACTTAGATACATATACCTATATATATTTATAGGAATATAAGGTGCCTCAAATAATATCTTCGCGACCCAAAGTCAAAGTCAAAGTCAAATATTTTTATTCATTAACATTTTTAGGATCATTTTGAAACGTCAAATCTACCGCCTGTTCGGAATCGCGACCAGCACACAAGGAGAAAGGCAAGAACCTCGGGCTGGTTAATTTTTTGATGATCAATTTAACATTTAGGAATAGTGTTTATAATAATTTAATAACATTACAAGTGTTACCTACACCATAAAACTAAAAACTTAATATTATTTTAAAACATTGATTATTACATTACTACCTAATGGGCAGTTTCGAGACATTGAGAAATCACCATTTTACTGTCAACTGGTATAGCAACATCGGGCCACGCGTTCTTATCGTCGATAAAGTCACTTATTTTGTAGTAGGCTCTTTTAATTAAATTATTCTTTATATACAATTTGAATTTACGAGCAGAGAGTTTGGTGGCGCTTTGAGGAAGCTTATTATAGAATCGTACACAGTTTCCTAAGAATGAATTATTAACTTTTCCTGAGCAATACCTAGGTATGTCAAGTTTATTTTTATTTCTAGTATTAACACTGTGTACGTCACTTCTTTTACCAAACTCATCAATGTTCCTGTGAGCCCAAGCCAGTCTTACCTGTACGCAACACGCATTCCACCGGAGGATGTGCGGCCTAATGAGTAATATTTAAAACACTGCGATAATAGCCCTAAATATGATTGACACAAAAATATCACGGCTCCATGTTCCCGGCAGCACCGCTATTTCTAGGCATGGTAGAGGCTACAGAAATGGCGGACAGGGGTGCTAAGAATCTCTGAATGGGATAACAACGCTACCAAACTTAGAAACAACGACGGGTAACTTATAACGCATAAATGATAAGGACCGACGAGAAGATATTTGAACTGGAATAAGGAGTGATCGAGTTACATTATGCCTATGATAACCTATCATAGGGTTATCCGAAGTCCAAAGAGAGGATACGATCCCTTAATTCCGGCAACCGGTTCTACTACCGGAGGGCGACCATCTGTCCCAACATGATATCGGATTTCTTATCCACAAGTCCGTCGTTAATAACATTGTAAAGATCGAGAGCGTTTCAAGCAGAGTGGCGTACCATATACATATATAATCACCAACCGTCGCTGAAGGTTATAAAGGTTACGCCCCGACCTTAAAACGGCCTGATGATGAAGTGGAGGTCATGTATGCTGACATTCTAAAAGTCATGCATTCCTCGAAATCGTATAACACGGTTTTGATGGGGACCTCAATGCGCGACTTGGAACCGAAAGAGCCAACAGCTGGCCGACTTTTTCAAGAAGTGTCGTCCAGAAAATGGACTTGGCTAAACAGCTTTGATCAAAGATGTTTTGGTATATATTATGTTTTATATATGATACATTTAATATTTATTTGTATAAGGATTAATACCAAGAAACGAATAACGTAGTGTACATTCTACCGGTGATTAAACTAGTAGTTCGCCCCGAACTGAGATCTCGTGATGTCTGTTTTGTGACGGAGATTATGTCTCAAATAGAACGAAATTAACAAACGATAAAAGTAGGTATGCTTTCAATGCACCTTACTTACCCTAAGTGCTCGAGGCTACTAGGTACTTATCATATTATAGCTGTTGTTGTAGCTAATCTATAATATCCTTACTTATAATTAACCTATAATAACATGAAACAAAGGTTGATGATGTTTTGAAAAGTGCTCTCAAAACCTTACTTGCCTTAGTAGTCGTAGTTTAAAAATCTATCTCCTTCAGCCTACGGATGTCGTAAAGTCAACCAAAAAGGCAGCAGCTTCTTTCTGCGTGTTAACAAAACATAAACTGTGAGCACCAATCTGTCTGCCAAGCGTGATGATTATGGCGAAACTTAACAGTTATAGAGGAAGTTCTTTTCACATTGTGGTGAACAATAATTTACTGTTGATATGGAAAATGCGCAGTCAAAACACTTGCTTGACACCCCAAAAGTAATTCTTGGATTTTATTGACACCCTTCCCTATTGAGTGAAAAATAAAAAAACAATTGACCAGTTTTAATGAGATTCCGAATACCCTTTCTTATATATGAAGATCTGATGATCATTCTTTGACCCCTTCATCTTAAAACCCACTCCTAATAAGGGCAATTGTAATCTTATTTTGAAATCTGCAGTCTCTACCCCTATTACATATGTATTTCATATTTTCACACATTCTTATGACTTCAATCTTATATACCCCTTTTGCAACCCTTAATTTAAATACAGGGGTGGTTTCAGCAAATCAAAAGTAAGTTAATTGTGAAGTCAACACTCTTTTATAGTCTATCCTACAAGACATACCAAGCATTTTAACCCCTTAATGCACCCCTTTGTTAAGAAAACCACCACTAATTGAATAGTAAAATAAATGTTTTATGAATATGCAGCCGATACTCTTACAATACAGCCGAAAATCTTCTTGTCTCACTTAGCACCTCTTTTTCTCAAAAACTACCCTAGTTTCAAAAAAATCCTCGTAAATGTTGATGAGAATTGATATAATCTCTGCATGTTCAAAGTTTTGAATTGATCGGATCAGCCATTCAAAAGATATGGGTGAAAAATTGTTTTTCTTTTCATCCCAATATCTCAAAAACTACCCCACTTATCAAAAATCCCCCGCAACAATCAAATAAAATTTACGTTATCTCTTTACAATTTAAATTTCATGACAATCGGATTACCCGTTCGAGAGTTATGCCTTTACAAACATTGCCACATACGTACATACAGTGCCGGATTTCCTAACTTAACTGAGAGATCTCGTTCGCTTCGCTCACTCGATCAATTAACTTTTTAAACATTCAAAATTTGTTAAAGAAAATTAAAAAGTGAAATGACTATATTAGTTAGACATGATATTGCTGGTTTTATGGTAGATATTGATGTGTTCTCTAAAATTGTATCAACATTACTTTGTTCTTTTGTTTTTGTTGTTTATCAAAAATTTTTGCAGCGCACGCAATGGGAATTTTATCGGCAATTTTGTTAAACCTATATAAGCCGGTTATATGATTAGACTTTTGGTAATTATCCTTAATATCCTGTTATAAAATAAAACTTATGTTACTCAGTGAGACTATTTAAAAAAAAAATTGGTGAAATATTTTTTGAAATCTGTTCAGCAGTTTTTGAATCTATTCGATATAAACAAAGTAAAAATAGTAAAGACTAAAAAACAGTAAACATACATAAGCGACAAAAATAAATAAAAATAAAGTAGCGATACTAATTTAGTACAAACTTACTATATTTTAAGCAAGTAAAGCTATTCGCACCTCTTTCATCTTGTTTATTTTCGTATACTTTCTAAGGAAATCACCAACACGGCCGATCGAAGCGTAATCTGCTCAGATATTTTACCTCTCAGCGGAAAACAATTTTCGCT
This sequence comes from Venusia cambrica, assembly GCA_951394065.1. Lineage (NCBI taxonomy): Eukaryota > Metazoa > Arthropoda > Insecta > Lepidoptera > Geometridae > Venusia > Venusia cambrica. Next base: position 3,650,569 of record OX596056.1, read on the forward strand.
GTTGTATTTTTGGAGATGCTACCTACATATTTATGAAAGTTATGTAGATATCTGCTTTGTTTGTTCCTCACGAATAAAACAAATAGCAATGAAGCAGATTTAACCCCAAAAATAAGCCAAAAAGAAGAGTCATTCGTATAATTTCTCACGAGATAAGCGCCCGAAAATATGAGATTTCTCTTTGAAAAATTTAAAATTCTTACGCTGAATTTTAAATGTAACAAACGCTGATAAGGTTGGATTATTTTTTAACTTCATAGGCTTCTTTAGATAATACGTTTTAAAAACTATATTTAACTTTTTATAACGCAGGTATTATCTATAGAAAGAAAACCAAATTCAATGAAGAATATGATACAAATTATTAACAAACATACTTTGAGTAAAGATTACTATTTTTTATTTTTTTCAGGATTTTTTAAGCTTTTAAATCGACCCCACGATGAGAAAGCTTTAACAGAAATTAAACGTAATCTTTCCAAAAACTAGACAGTTTTCTTTAAGAATTTGTTTTGGTGTAGGTATAATCAGTTAAAGGGTTCGACTCCCACCCGGGACAAACCCGGGTGGGGCACATCTTTTTGATGTGTGCTCCCAGTTCGGTTAGGACATTGCAGGCTCAAATCACCTGATTGCCTGATAAGAAAGATGTCGTTAATGAGCCATGTTAGACGCCTATGGCGGCGGCTCGTAAAGTCTGATACCAGAACTGTTACACAGTAGACACGAAGATAGAAAGAAAGGAAATATGTATATGCAAAAAAAAAACAATTATTACTCACAGTAATGATACTCATGGTTTTATCAGATGGTCACTAACACGCCTGCCAAGCGTGTTGATTATTGCAACCCTCCATTGCTTTCTTTAGCATTGGGGGAGGACCGTGTCCTGCAGTGGTCTTTTATGGTATGATGATAATTTGTATTGTTAAGGAGTTTCGTTAAATTGCCTACCTTCTAGCTGCATTATCAGACGATGTATTTTTTTTAAACTACTAGGAGACGGGACAAGCAAGTAGCGCACCTGGTGTTAAGTGTACTCTTGCCTATGACAAAGCCTTACTGCATAGGTCACATCCACAAAGAGCATAGCCTACACGGCACTGCATTGCGACCGTCAATTCGAGACATAAAGGTGTTAAGCCTCACGTACCCGTAATTTCACCGGCAACCATACCCTTCAAACCGAAACACAGCAATAGCGCTAAGCAGCTAGCGGCTGAAATAAGTATGGTGGTAGTAATTCTCCGGACGAGCCCTTTCACTAGGGGCTTCTGCTACTCTTTAAATTATGATGATGATGATACTAGGAGCTAAGCAGTTCAATACGCAGTTTCATTTATTTGGATGACATTTTTTTTCAGTAATCTTGATTTAATAACCAAACTACTGTACCGATTTTAATGGAATTACCAAAAATAACAAGAATCATCAAAATCTAATTCCAAATGGTGGAGTAATCTAGTAACAAAAAAAAAACTGCTGAATTTAGAACCTCCTTCTTTTTTGAAGTCGGTAAAAAGTAGTTTTTTTTACTAAACAACGGGGAAGCGCTTTGCCATCATCTCACCGGGTTTATAGTAATATACAAATCAACACAGGTCGTGGTGTCCGTATGTACCGTGGTGTACATTTTATAGGAATGTTGCTTTGTGAACAAGTGAATTTATGGTTTTACCTCAATACTCAATACATTTATTGCGACATGTAAGTTACATTAAGATCCTAATTATACTATGATTAAGCACTGTACATATACCCTATTAGGGCATTGCAACATTTTTGAAAGAGGGGTCATTATTATTATAATTATAATCATTAGGAAACTAACATACACACACACATATAACATGAGTTATATTTGCATTTAGGTACATAGTTAATTAGTCAATTTGTTATAATTTAGCATGAATTCAGGAAAAAAGTGATATTAGAAAAATATTAAAAAAATATCTAAGTATGGAAATTTCCTTACATTATTGCATATTTATAATCATTTTTTTATAGTTTCATCGCAAAGGAAATCTTCTAGACAATAATGTCATTGTTTTATCAAAAAAATGATATATCATGGTGCTACCTTCAATATTATTAGTTTTTCTAAGCTAACCGTTACCAAGTAACATCGCCATACCAAGCGGCGCCGAAATTAAATATGTTGACATTAGATCATAATTATGTCAACATCTTGCAGTGAACCCAAAACCGCGAAATTAAATATAATACTATGAAGTCAGGAATATGATACCAGTTTATGAAGACGGACGGCAGCATGACAACCAAAACAGGCTTTATCAAAAGCTGTCACTCTCTGGAAGGTAAGTATATTTTCTTCCATCTGGCATTATGTTTACGGAAGACATCTAAATAAAAGCCCGTTCTTATTTTATTCAGAATCGCTATAGGGAATGCTTTTCACCTGTCATTGGTTTTGGTTTTGGTTTTGGTTTAATTATTAACGTGACGCGTGGGATAGGGCCTTATCATAACCAGATCGCAATGATAATAGGTAAAAACAAATGAAGATTCGCTGATCAATAGAAAAACAATGGAGTGATTATGAATAAAAATAACCATAAGGTCATATTATCAGTATAATCATCGGGAAGATAAAGTTAAATATGCGAAGACATTTTAAAAATTAAAATCAATGAAAATATGACAAATATGTAAAAAAAATCAGACCTTTTTATAAAACAAGCATACATACAATGTAAAAACTGAATTAAATACAGAGATTAGAGGCCGATTTACATCCAAAAACAGAATAATCGTCTTAAAACATACCGTACACAAGTCAGAGCTATCAACTCTACTGTGAATACAGTGTTATGTCTATAGCTACATAGTATAGCTACTATTCGTAACCATCGTTTTCGTTAATGTATTGTCAGCGTCACTCATATTACAATTTGTGATGACGTTGAATCGAAAATAAACATAAAATGCGGACAAGAAAGACTGCATGCCCGCATATTATGTTTATTTTCGATTTCACTTCACGTATTGCGAAGAGAATTATGAGAAGATTATTCTAAACGAAAACAGATGAAACATAAACATGTAGGATAAAAGAAGACATACTAAACTGAGTCCCGGAGAAGAATGAAAAAAATATGATACATTACCATTTAACGTATCATATTATACTATAGGTAATATCTAAATATTTTTTTATTTATTATCTTACATATTATTTTTAATTTATATAAAAAGTACAATTAAACTAACTATGTACAAAGGAATCAGTCAGATTACCTAAGGACCGTTACAAACGGCCTAAAGGTAACTCAACTGTTCCAGACCAGTACCAGACGGAAGCGTGCCCAAGACACTGGCTGCATTGCCACGCTGAATAGCTATGCTAATTCACTGACCTAAATAAGAGCCAGCCCTTGGGTCACGTGTCGTCTCAATCAAAAGCCCCCAATATTTTTGAAAACCCGGAGGGCACCGGCTCCCCACGGACCCAAGGTCTCCACCCCAAAAGGCTCAAATAGGTAAGACCTGTCGAGACCACTATATTTGCGCCTTTTGTAATCCTCGGCCGAATCAGACGCCGCACCAGCCCTAACTGATGTCCCAGGCAGATGAGATGGCGCTAGGGTGTCGACGCAGGTAGCGTCACACACCAAAGGCCTACCCATTTCCCAAGGGACAAGAGTTATACCGTCGGGCCGCTTACCATCATCACGTAACAGACCATTCGGTTCAAGAACGGCTGGCACATTGACACTAGTAAAATCTCGACGGATAATGTCACTAAGACTTGCGTAGCGCGAAATCCTGCCGGTAGACCTTGTGCACGAAAGTCAGTGAAAACCAAACTACGGCCGCACCGCACAATATCTAAATAAACGGTCAGCTAATCAAAGAGTTTTAAAAACTAAAAAGAAAACCGACTTCAATGAAGAATATTATACAATTCTGTTTACCTAGATTATGTACCAATCAATTTGTAGTAATACACCCAAATCGCTTCAAGTGTATTTGAAGAGTTCCCTCGATTTTTCCAGGATCCCATCATCAAATCCTGACCAGATGACAATGAGACCACCTGTGAAGTATATATACCCTTTAAACCAAAAAAAGAATTTTCCAAACCGGTCTAAACGTCTTCGAGTAATCGGGGATATACATAAAAAATAAAAAAAGTGATTCCGACGAATTGAGAACCTCCTTTTTTTGAAGTCAAATAAAATAAAATTTAATAAATAAAATAAAATAAATAAATATTACAGGAAGTCAATTTCACACAGCGCCATCTAGCCCCAAACTAAGCATAGCTTGTAATATGGAAACTAGATTACGGATAGAATACTTAAATACTTTTGTCAATACATACGTACTATATGATACCACACCCAAACACAGAACAAACATTTATATTCATAACAAAAATGTTTGTTCTGGGTGGGAATCGAACCCACAACCTTACAGCGCAGAAGGCAGAGTTACTACCAACGGAGCTATGAAGCTTGTTATTAATAAACAAGGTGTGTATAAAAAACCTAACAACCTGACTCCGCCATAAGTTCGTTTGATACGCTGTCAAAATAACTTTTTAGCCGACCATTATTATAGCTGATCGTGTATAAAAAAAACACTTAATTACCTCCTTTCCAAGTGCATCTTGGATTTGTCTGGAAGATTGACACTTGAAGTCACTCTGAAATGCAATTTGGAATGATGGCAATTCTCGATTTAATAATGAATTATTATTTTTGTATCCAGACAGACCTACCTAAGGCTCTATTTAAAAAAAAAAAAAAATCGTTATATATCAAAAACATATTTTTCAAAATGATTATGGTTATCGATTCTGACTGAATTAAATTTTACAATGAAATTTTCATGTGTTTATGTTAGGACCGTTACCAACAATCTATAGGTAACTCAACTGTTCCAGACCATTTTGAAATTCATTTAGGCCCGTAGTAGGTTATGACCTAAGTTTCCATGTAACACTAATTTTAGCTGGTTATCTAGAATATTCTTATACAGGCTTTATGCAGGCATGCAGGTTTTATCGGTACCAGCAACTTTCGCCTTTCAAATAACCAACGGTTGATAATAGCTCGAATCACAAATGCTGGCTCACATTTTGGTATAGACAATGACACGCATCAGACGTGGAATAGTGTTTTATCTGTTATTGTGTTTCGCTGATAATTGTACGTTCAATTTAAACCTTATATATTTACGATTGTTGACTGATTGACTCAACGTTGAGCCAAAACCTTCAGCATAGAAATTGTAAAACCCCAATAAATGCAATGTGAATTAAACAATGAAAATCTGATTATTTTTAACATATAGGTTAGTTACCTATATGTTAAAAATGTATTATTAAATATTGTTGTTACATTGTTACAGGTACTTCTAATAAAAATGAACATCAAGAGATAAATATTGCTTTGCTTAAGTCCAATATATCTTTGGCTGGAAATTATACCGTTCTACCGCCGATATTGATATTACCAGTTTTAATACAAAATGATACATTGTTTTCCAATTTAAGAGGCTATAATTTGTATTCTTTAAAATTTGAAAATATAAATGAGGATGATAATGACATTGATGTTGGATTTCGGCAATCGCTCAATAGAGGAATGGTATCAAAAAATGCAACTTTAGATAATTCTAAAGATAAGAATATAGTACAAGAAAGTATAAACGAGGTAAATAACCAAACTGATACTGTAAATAATATAACGAATAAAAGCAAAAGTGAAGATACAATTACAAATTCAACGAGTACAAATGGACTGTACCTACCTTCAAACAAAAGCCAAGAAGAAGTAAATTCGGTGTCACTTACTACAATAACTGAATCAGATGCCAACCTCCCAGCAATTGGCGACAACAGATGGCAAAACTTTACAGGTACTTCAAATTCTTTAAACAATGAATCAACAACGCAAAAACCTAATTGGAGTACAAAAGGTCTCTACTCCGCGGCTCTTTACAACAATGGAATGATCGATCAAATTTCTATAACGACAAATGCCTATACAAATGAAGAACCACCATCACATAAAGATGATCGATGGAGAATGTTTTCGCAAAAATCCCAGTATTCAGCCAATCAGTTCAAGCCTTTAGCTGGATTATATTACGACGGCTTTTTGCATAAACCTCTAATTATGATTCCCGGATTTATTCCAAGAAAATATAATAATAACTATTATAAATAAAAATCGTGTTACAATTATTAATTAAATATTTTATTTCTGCTAACACATTTAATTAATAACACTAAACATAAGATATTTTTTTAACAAAAAATGTGGTAAGTTGATTTATAGATTAAGGAATAGTTTAAGGTAATTCTAAATTCATAAGCCGCAACATTCGCGGTCCGTTGAAATTGGCACACATTCTCTTTACTTTCAAAAAGAAGTAAAGAATCAGAACTAGCGAGATCACAATTGCAAAGTTCTCACATTTCAAACTGTATACTCGTAAAATCGGGACAATGCCTGTAACTACTCCAACCAGACGAGGCTCTAACATTGGTATTGTTAGATCTTTGAGCGATAGAAGTTATTGAAGTGACATTAAACGCGTTTTAAATCAAAATTGTTAGACTTTTAGCATTTTTTTTTGTATTACAAGGAGGTGCTTGGCCTTCACCTCACCTAATTTTCAAGTTATGATTAGGCCCTTCACCCGGAATCCTCATAAAACTGAGTAACCAACCAAGGCAAGCACAATATTTTACTCCCCTGGGAATCGAACGCGGGTCCTCTGGATCTGAAACTGGTAGGCGAACCACTAGACCACAGAGGCGGTTAAAACAGATTATATTTTTTTTTATTATTAGGTATAATGTTACTATTATTGAATACGAATAAAAAAACAGAGGGGGCCTCCTCCCTTTAACAAGTTAAAATTTCATGATTTGGTATGACTTTGAATTATAAACCTAGACGAGGTGCAACTTCACGCCAAGACTACAAGCAAGACGAAGTCGTAAAGAAAATGACTGATTTATATTTCTAATAGTTTTTTTTAATAATAGCAAACAAATTGAAGAAAATCCGATTTCTTATCCAGTAGATTTATCAATTCCATGTTTAGAACATGCTCGTAAAGCAAGCATTGCCTTTCGAATTCCAGCTCATGCGGGTAACAATGTTACTTGAGAATCGCCATTACGCTGACACCCCTATTGTGTGTGATTGACACTCTTTGTGGAACCGATTGAGAAATTCATTGCCATATAATTTGATGAGCTAAGATTGTGTGTATATCTGATGAATCTGATAGGCGAATTGTATATTTTGGAAGGATAATATTACTGGTGGTTTTCTAAAGGAACTCCAAACGTACTGCGGTTACTATCGATATGGAGAAGTTCGAATTAAAAGTATATGTGATACCAATATTTATTTTTAATACTCATTGCTAATAGCTACCAGTATAATGTGTTTCCATCGACTAACAAAACCCGTTAACAAAAAAAAAGTACTAAGATGATAGTTTATATTAAATAAATACCAAATATATAATAGGTAGCGTGGAAAGCATAATTCCCAAATTCCCAGCCTCAACATCGCACTATCGTAGACTCCTTATCGTAGTAAGTAAGTTCAAAAACTTGTCTATAGTTTACTAGCATAGTGAAACCTGAACAAAAATACCCATTTCCAAGCTTAATTTTAATTAAAACATATTGTAACTTTCACATTTACTTAGTTACTGAAAGCTATTAGTCACTCTTAGGCTGAAAATAATCTTGAGTCGTAGAATTTCCTTTATTCTATTATTGTAACGAATTTCTGAAATTAACGTTAGAGATTTTGTAAACGTAGACACATTTCTGTTTCCGACACAAGACACGGACAATTTTTGATTGGAAATCCTTGAGTGAGATGTTGAAGCAGCTAGACTCTAAAAGTGCCTATCGCAGGTAAAACGGAAAGGTGAAGAGGGTGGAGTGTAGAGGTTTAGGCTCAGGTAGCTTATATATCCAACATTAAAAGGATCTACGTTCTTAGAATCATTTAATTTTCACCAAGCGAGAGATTAACATTTCTTGTCCAAACTACTGTTGGTGAAAATAATCAAGCATTTGAATTATAATTTACAAACATTCAAAATAATATGTACAAGTAAGCTAACTATGTACAAAGGAAGCAGTCGAATTACTTATAGACCGTTTGTAACAGCTAAGGACTGTTACAAACGGCCTATAGGTAACTCAACTATTGCAGACCAGTACTAGACGGAAGCGTGCACAAGACACTGGCTGCATTGCCACGCTGAATAGCTATGCTAATTCACTGGCCTAAATGAGAGCCAGCCCTTGGGTCACTTGTTGCCTCAAGCGTTTTTTTTTGTCATTATCATAATTTCCTTGATTATAATTAATAACAAAACAAAAAACACGAAAGTAGATTGCCAGTGCGGCAATAAATACAGACAGTTTTTTGACATGCTTTCATAGACGGTAAGATTTATTTCAAATAGCAATTGATCTGCCAAACTGTATTAAAGGTTACACTGTGTTATAAATATGTAAGCCTCATATAAATCTGTAGTAGCTCTGCCTTCTACGATTTGGGCGTGGGTTCAATTCCCACCCAGGACAAACATCTGTTTGATCTTTGTTCTGTGTATGTGTAATTTACAAAAAATATACGAGTATGTAAGTATTATATCAGTACCAAGTTCCCATTTCATAAGCTTTACTTGGTTAAAGCGTGGTGTGAAATTCTGGAGATGTAATAGGTAGGTAATCTAATAATATTTTTTCCAAGCTTATGGGTATAATTAAGCTATTTTTTATTTTTGTAAATTTTATCAAATTGCGGAATATTGCTTCTTCAGTAATAAAGAGTATATACTCATAGAAAATTCATGTTTAAAAAGAAGACATGAAACATCCATTATCCACATTGGGATATGACCCAATGACTCCGTCGGGATTATAGCTGTAAAAGGGACAAATAAATGTTTACCAAAATGAGACCCATCGATTTAACCCCGTTTTGTTAGTTTGGGAACTTTTGTATAGTTTATTCATTAAAACTAAGGCCCCTTAGGACAAAGGACTAATTAGAAAGGGTCCATATAAGGGTACTAAGTGACCTGAACCGCCACTATGGGTTAGTAGTCCGCCCAAATCTGTCAAATCCAGAGTTCCCGGGTACGATCTCCAGAGATTACAGTTGTTTTTGTTTTTTGTTTAAGTCCACCTGGCTACCTACTATCTACCTCTAAGTCTAAGACAAGCCTCATAGCTCAGTTGGAAGTGACTCTGCCTTCTGCGCTGTAGGCTGTGGGTTCGATTCCCACCCAGGACAAACATTTGTGTGATGAATATAGATGTTTGTTCTGTGTTTGGGTGTTGTATCATATAGTACGTATGTATTTACAAAAAGTATTTAAGTATTTTATCCGTAATCTAGTTCCCATATTACAAGCTATGCTTAGTTTGGGGCTAGATGGCGCTGTGTAAAATGAATATCCTGTAAAAAAAAAAAGTCTGTCACCATTACAACATTGTTGTGTTCCAGCATCTAGATATAAGATAGCCAGTTCCTAGGATTGTTGAGGAATCCGAGTGAATGCGCTCCCATCTTCGGTCTTATCATGACATGATACCTATTTATTGTACGTCGGTTAACCTTGGCTTTCAGCCAAGTGCTTCCCCGTCGTAAAACAAAAAAAAGTAATATATTATCTCATTTATAATTTCCTTTTCTTTTCTGATTCTCTTTTACAATTTAATATACTATACCCCACTAATTACATACTATCATATGTGTTATCATCTTATTATATAACCTATAACCAGCCAATACTGAGTGAAAGTATCTTCCGATGGCGTGCATTGGAAAAAACTCTCATTCAGCATTGTTTTCGGCCATGTGCATCATCCTTTTGGTTCCCGCTACTGTGACCAGATCTTCTGATCCCTTCGTACTGTTACGCCAATCAGAAACGGTTTGAACATTCGCGGGCCTTCACATAGTTCCACGAAAATAAGACAATTACAACTTGTTTATAAATAACACAAAAGGATTGTTTATGACCGTTGAGAACAATATAGTCTCAGATTACGCAACTCGCGCATGCTAGATCATTCGATAAACTGGATATAAATATGCCGACTCGAAAGCAGGACAGTATTTAATTACGCTACCTACACAGTGATAACATCAAGCGATATTTGAGTGCGATAGCAGTGTTTAGTGATTCGGAAGTATAACTTTGTAGTGATTACTGTGTTTGAGAGTAATTAGTTTGGTGCTGAATAAACGTGTCTTATTTTGAGTTATAACCGGTTGCTTTTAATTTTACGTACCCCAGCTCGTAACAGTACGTTTTCTGCCTACATGATTTATTTCCATTAGTTATAATGACGGACATTTTAATAATCAACAATTAAATTTATTTCAATCATGTTCGAAGTTCGAACTAGATATTCGAATTCGAACTCTGTCTAGAAGAAGTGATCCCTGACGTATATATTCTCCATAATTTAAATTGGACTTTAGGAACTCACAGAACTTTCAAAATCTCGTCATTCCACTTTAATTGTCTTCTTAATGAGGTGGGCCATCAATATTCATAGTGGGTAATTTTCCCAAACAGCCCTCAGACGAATAGCGCCGACCAGAATAAGATATCAGGGGACAAACTTCACGCATTGACCCCTTTTTAAAGGTTAATGCCTGCGTCTCTTTGCGACACCTGAATACTAATATGGGGCGATGTTTTAAGTTCCGAGTTTTATGTGCAAACAAAATGGTTGACAGCGTTTGATGATAATCGCCTAAGATGGGGTTTTGGTTAAAGTTTTGTGTTACATTTTTTGGGTTCCGTACCCAAAATGTTAAAATTCATAAGATTTGTATACGCATAGCAGCTCTAGTAGAAACAGAAAATGATTTACAGGCTGTACTTGACATCATGAATAATACTTTTAAAGAATTTTCTCTCAAGATTAATATAAGCAAATCCAAATTACATCAGCAACCAAAACCGTCAAATTGATATTCAACTTTAGATAACATTAATTTAGAACGAGTTAAGATGTTCACATATTTAGGCAGCCTATAACTTCAAATTCCAGATATTAAAGCAAGAATTGCAATAGCTTTACAAGCATTTAACAATAAAAGAAACATTTTGACATCAAATATATCTAGAAAGGTTAAAAAGAAATTTGACAAAACATATGTTTGGAGTATAGCGCTGTATGGGTGTGAGACGTGGACGATGACAAAGAAAGATAAGAATATATTGGAGACACTTGAAATGTGGTGTTGGCGAATGGAGAAAATCAGCTGGACAGAAAAAGTGACTAACATTGATGTATTGTATAGAGTAAACGAGGAAAGATCACTATTGCAAGTTGTTGAGAACAGAAGAGGAAAAATGATCGGCCATCTTATACGACACGACAATTTCATCAAGAATATCATAGAAGGGAAAGTGGAAGGTAGAAGAGGAAGAGGGAGACCGAGAATAAACTATTTAAACCAAGAAAAAGAGAAAGTCGCTGTCGTGTCGTATAAGGAGGTCAAGGAGGCTGTTCTGGAAAGATCAACATGGAGAAAGATTTCATCAGTTATGCCGACAAGAGTCAAACTCTTAAATTAATGATGATGACCCAAAAAGTGCCGGCGGTACCCTAATACTAAGCCAACGCTTACTGTCTGTCTTTCTGTCCTACCTTAAAAGGGCGAGTCAAAAGATAGGTACATTCTATTGATTCGTTATACGTCTAGTTAAAATGTTCAGGGAACTTACATTCACGTGGATAGTATATTTTAAGGTCACACGTACTGGCTAACAATAATTATAAATTTTAGGCATTTTACTTTTTTAAAGGGTTAAACATTTTTGAACATTGTTTCTGTTTTTCAGTCAAAAATAACATATTATAATTTGGAGAAAAAAATGATAGGTACCTATTCGCCTGCACCCAGACGAATAGGTACTGTAGGTTTGTAATTAAAAAAATGTTTTATTTTAACCACATCTGGTACATATGTTTTTAATTTGCTTTTCAAGTGTGACATATTTTGAATACACTAAATTTACCAGACGTGCATAAAAAAGTAATTTTGAAATATTGAAGTGTACACATATTAATGCGGGTGACTGTACATAATCCTTAAAAGCCAGGTATCCATGAAACGTGTTTATAAAATCCCCTCCAGATCTGATAACCCCAGTCTCAAAGACATCGTATCACCGCGACGCAGGAACTACCAACGTTCTGTTTTGTGTAATTTCCCTAAAGCTTTGCACATTTACTGATTTGATCAAAGTGCTTCTAGCATCGCATGTAGCTGTGGAGCTCTGATTCTGAAGAGGTTTACTTCCTTTTACATTTAACAAAGGATAATTTACTCGTCTAACAGGATGTGAATCTACCATCTTCATTTAAATGTTCAAATCAACATTGCTCTGCCAAAGCAAAGAATTCCAAATATTACTTACTGTTTGAGGAATATTTAGCAGGTAGGTATTTTCACATCTATTTATATTCCACATACATTTGTCAAACCCAAGACGATGGAATAACTTTCATGGGCCGTACTCAGGCACAAGAAATAATATTATGAATTAAGCCATCAGTGTCCTACTGCTAGGCTATGGCCTCCCCCCACTCCCTTGTTCCTCCAGGCTTCTCTATATTATGCGTCATTCTTCTAGTTTCCGAAATGAAACCAGCTCGTCACGCCATCTGCGCTTTGTTACTAAAATTATTATTATTTATTTAGACATCAGTCTCTCACTGCTGAGTAAATGCCTCCCCCCACTCCCCTGCCCCTCCAGACTTCTCGATCTAGCGCGTCATTCTTCCATTCTTCGAGAAATACGTCGAGCTCGTCAAACCTTCAACGCTTTGGTCTGCCACGACGGCTTCTTGCTAGTCCGGGCGCCACATGTCCACTCAACAATGGCCTTCGTATCATAACATGGTTTCAAGTTATGATAAGGCGGAAGGCGTATTTCACCCGAAATCCTCAACAAACGGAGGAACTGGCTATAAAAGCTTCTACATGACGATTTTAGAATTTTTGTTATGGTGACAGACTCAGGTAAAATGGTAGTAGCGTCCAGGCGGACTTATGCAAAGCCACTGACTAACCCAACCAAAATATTTTATAGCCCAGACCAATCTGATACCGGTGGGCGCACTACTAGACTATAGAGGCGGTTCCACTTGAGTACGACAACTTTCAGCGCTAAAACCAGGATTGGTGTCTTGGAAAGAAAACCAATCAATAATTTTCCCAAACAAAGAGCGATCTATTCTACTACGCAGTACAAAGTATGTTCTAATTGCAGACTGCTAACCATTTTCAGTGCATTCAGCTGCAGTAGGTACGTAAATATTCTCAACTTGAATGTTGCCGGTCCTTTGTACGCTCAGGGCAATAAAGATTTAACCATTTACAGGAAAATAATGCAAGATTGAGTATTTTTTTTTTATTTGAAATAATATATAAATAAATATTACAGGACATTAATTTTACACAGCGCCATCTAGCCCCAAACTAAGCATAGCTTGTTATATGGGAACTAGATTACGGATAAAATACTCAAATACTTTTTGTAAATACATACGTACTATATGATACAACACCCAAACACAGAACAAACATTTATATTCATCATACAAATGTTTGTCCTGGGTTTAATCGAACCCACAGCCTACAGCGCCGAAGGCAGAGTTACTACCAACTGAGCTATGAGGCTTGTGAAAACAAACAAAGTTTCCATCTGTGTAATAAAATTAAATGAAGGCTACGACAATCGAAGGACTAATAATAGATTACTCCATTCCCCGAGTGTACATCAACACATTCCTTTCAAATCTTTACCATTTCATTACCTACTGAGAATTACTTGAATCTGTTTCCAAGAAGGAAAGACGACTGCTTCAGAGTTATTTGAGATATGCTTCTGTTAACTTTTCTTATTGCTCAGTTTAATATACGTTTCAATGCGGACTTCTGACACACATGGCATGCAATTTTGAACTTAAATGACAGTTAGAATTAGAATTGTATTTACAATATATGTATATAGATTATTAATTAATATTAATAAAAGGGTTACTTGGCCATATTACTAAAAGCTCTACAAATATTTATTATTTTTCTTGTATGGATAGTTCCTCTATGACCTTACTGATAGCGTCTTAATCCAGAGTATCTGGATTCAATTACCGGGTTAAGCTCTTTGTGAGGTTTGTTACCAGCACATAGGAAAAATAAAATGATTTGCGTATTTTTATACATTTGACCCTAAGGACAAATGGATTTTATCAGTTGAATATTTGAGTAGAAAGAATTGCGTTACAGGCAAGCCTCATCTGGCTGATGTTGCTTTATGATTGTCTGTCTATAATAACACGTCTCTCTATGCAAGCTTGGTTTATTTCTTACGTCAGCTTAAACCTCGGATTCCATAAATCATAATAAACCCTAGCAGAGGCTCGACGCATCATAATAATCCGCACTCCCGCATGCAGTATCGCGAGTTCAGATTATATTACCATCTGATTTCTATGCACTTTACATATACAATAGGTACATATCTATGAAATTGTTTATGTTTCTTTATATCTGTAGTGACGGGCAAGGCTAAATAGTAGAGCCACTGCTCCAGCAAATAATTTAGACATCACTATTCAAACTAAAAAACTATAAAAACTAAACAGGGTAAAACTTCACAACTAATAGCCAATTAGGGATTTGATGACTATAGGTTTACACCATAGCAGGAGCAGTAAGACTAAGGCCTAATCAATAAATCTACAATCAATAATCAAGTTTGGTTGCTCATTGAGCATGTTACAAGCGATCGCATTCTTAGGAGTAGGCCTTTAGTAGTTAGTTTTTTGGGCTTTGGTAATGATTATAACCTATTACTGAACTATATCACATCACATTAAACAGGTTGTTTTCTTGCAAATGTGCTCTTTTTATCTAAATCAACGTAACAAAAACTTAAATCGCAAGTGCCTTGCGACGCTGTCAATGCCTCTGAATGAGGTGAGTCGATGGATCTTATAATTACTTGCGCGCTCAGTCCCTGCGGGGGTTGTTTTCACATAGGGCAAAAACAACAGCTTGCATTCTCCACTCAAACAACATTGTAATTACCCAGAATATTTATAACATACATATTATTTTATGAATATCATTGTTTGTGTTCCGGTTTCCGGTAAAAAACTTTAGAGAGTTTAGATACCTATGTAACTGTAACTGTAAATGTAACTGGTAAGGATTTCATATTCAAGGTGAAGTGCTTCCACCTTCACCATTATCATAACTTCACACCAAGAGAGATTGCCAAGCGCTTCCCTGTCGTACAATAAATAATAAGTACGTTTTAATATGAAATTTAGTTCTTGAAGCAAAAAACGCTTACGAACTTTGATTGGTAAGAGCTATGCCACACGTGCGGCGTTTCTTGTTTTTCTCTGAAAAATTTCGATCGTGGGAAGAAATTGTAGTCCATAAGATTGCCATAGTATTTATAAATGATGTATCTTATATCAGAATAAGAATATTAAAAGTGAAAAAATACTGCAGTAACTGTTCAATATCTAAGCTACAACTACGCTGAGCCGATGTAAAATTAATTTAACTCTGCACTTTGAATTACCTGCTTACAAAGTGGCAAGTTATTCTTGAGCAAGTAAGTAATTAGTAGTGTTTCACTATAACAGTTATGGAATCGGAATAGAAATACTGATTTAAACATCTGGAGTTCAATAATTGTGTGTCTTAATTCTAAGTTCCACAATATAAAATCACATAACTGTTTTATAGTCTACAGTGACTTAGTGAGTTTTAACCGACTCTGTAGTCTAGTGGTTCGCCCACCGGTGTCTGATCCAAAGATCCGGGTTCGATCATCAGGGGGAGTACAATGTTGTGCTTAGTTTGGTTGGTGGTAGGACTTTGTTTAAGTCCGCCTGACAAGCTACCACCATCATACCTGATTCTGTCGCCATAACAGAAAATCTACAATTGCTGTGCCGGCATTTAGAGGAAAGATAGCCAGTCCCTCAGACTGTTCAGTATTCCGAGTGAAGTACGCTTCCACCTTCGGCGTCATTATAACTTGAAAACTAGGTGAGATGAAGGTGCTTCCACGTCGCACAATTAAAAAATTTTGTACTCGTCCTCTGTTGATTTTACCAGAGTGATTATAAGTAAGATGGGTTGATCTCAAGCAAGAGGATTTCTCTATTACAGACACAATAAAGGTGACGCGTTTAGGTATTTGAAGACAACCGTTGAGACTTTGCATATCTCTCTATTGAATTCGGTTGGTGGTAGGATTTTGTTTACGTCCGCCTGGCTAGCTACCGCCATCTTACCTAATTCTCAAAGTAACATGTAATCGAATTTCGTTTGTAATGAAGGCCCCTACAACCAGTACCTATATTCATGTTAAACAGATGATAAAAAGAACACGTAGTTATTAATTTATTTTTTGTATATGCGATTGGTCAGCTCTGAAACTCGAGGCATGCCTGGGCAAGATCTCACTGCGATGCAATGCGAGCCTTTCTAGAAAAAGTCTATTATCACTTTTTAGAAAGCCTCTTTCGGAAAGCCGATTACCTCTCTTTTTAACAACGTATGCAATTACAAAAACGGACGCTAGCAGCTTATTTTTTTTACAGTGCGCATTATAAATGTTTTTTGGTAGGGCTTAGTTCCATTTAATGGAACATCAATCATAAAATGTGGATGATTATTCACTAAATCTTAAATTTCTTCTTTCTGGATTCTGGAACGTTATAACGGCGGCGTAATAATGTCATGAAGTGTAGGCATTATCCAAAATACAACCTGCGTATTATAACGAATAAATCAATACAATGGGGTATATTTTAAATTGGAGTTTTGGGTTAAAAGTATATTTATTTCCATTAGCAGTGGGGTAAAATTTCAACGGAACTGACTGGACTGGACCAATTTGGTTAAATTGTCATTTACATTGAAATATATTGATAATTTTTACCGAACTATATGCCGCGAAGGGAGATTTTGGCTGGTATGTACTCGTATATACATACGTGTGTATGTATGTATGTAATATGTTCATCTGTTCCCTCATAACATCCTAAACATTTTAGATTTTGACAAATAGGGTAGTTGTGAGGTAGTCAGCTACCTAGCCGTGGTAATATGCCACTTTGCCCTGAAGCTTAATATTTAGAAATAAAGCTTACTACTGTTAGAATATATCATTTTGTGAGGGTAGGTGGCATACAACCACGGCTGGATATATGTATATGTAGTAGATACAATAAAACAAATAACAAGATTTTTTTTATTTATACGACGGGGAAGCACTTGGCCTTTATCTCACCTGGTAACAAGTTGAGATAAGGCCGAAAGTGGAGGCGCACTTCACCCGAAATCCTCAACAAACTGAGGAACTTTCTATCTTACCTCTGAATGCCGGAACACAACATTTTTTTTAAGAATTGTTATTATAGCGACAGAATTAGGTAAGATGGTGGTAGCTAGCCATGCGGACTTAAACAAAATCCTACCACCAACCAAACCAAGCACAATACTGCTCCCCTGGGATCGAACCCGGGACCTCTGGATCTGAAATCGGTGGGTTGACCACAGAGGCGGTTAAAATGACAATATTATTTTGTTTTATACAATTTCAAACGTGATTTTTCAGTAGTTTGTGAATTAAAATCCTTATTATTACTTCAATTTAGTTGATGTATGAATTTTATCGTCTTATTTATTGCTTTAGTCCATTGTGTTGACTTGGCTTGTAATGTATTGTGAATTGTTAGTCCAGTTATACAAGTATAACTTGTGAATTGTGTTGTCGTCATTAGATTTGTTTTATGATCTCAGGTAGCTAAAATAAATCGGTTTACACCAACAAGGCTGCCTTAACCTTTTTATTTTTATATTAATGATTGGTTAGCTCTTGACATATAGGTTAGGTTAGGTTAGCTCTAAGGCGGAGCCAGGATGAGGTCTACGATGGAACAAACTTTCCCAGACGGTATATTGGCTCTTCCGCGAACCGAAGGAACATGGCAAACCGTATAGCGCAGGACTTCGGTAGGAAGGTGGTTTCTAGCCAGGTCAAACTTTAAAGGTCCTACCAGTTGTGATCATTCGGGCGTAATCGCAAGAAAAAGCTACCCTATTCTAAAAGAGCTATTCACTCAATACAACATACAGTAATGCTTAGAAGTCTTTTGTGCAAATACGCTTTTTTTAAGTTAGTACAAAAATTGTTTATACAAGGACTCGAATCAACATCGGTGAGCACGCTCTATTTTATTTTAACCCAGCAGAAAAGCATTCAAGGCAACATTTACTAATTGGTTTCCATCGAATGGTTCTTTAGAAGTGATTTCAATAGTCTTTGAAGTTAATATAAGGTTAGTTCAAATTGCCTATATCGAAGTAAGTGGTATTACAGTAACTCAACGTTTACTACTTCTGTTTCTAAGTTGCTCTTTAATAACAGGTAAATCTGATTGATACTTTTAATGATTAGATATTATTACTAGCCTCATTATTTCCACAATCGAATATTTACATTATTCATTCATTATGTACATTACCAACATCAGATTGATATTCTTGTAATTATTTAGTGTTGGTTCATTTATAAAGGAAAATGGCATAGGAAAACATATACAAAGGCGAGCTTAAATCTGAAAAGAGTATTCTACCAGCAAAACTTAGAGAAAGGTGATGCACAGTAAATGGAGGAAAGTAATCAATTAAAATTAAAATAATCAAAAATCTTTTTGTATGTGTATTTGAGCGCTTCGAAAAGTTTTTGGAAAATTCCCACAGGATAAATGGAACCAAGTTTAGGGCGTTTCATTAGTATCCAATTACCCATTTTCATTCATTATAAAATGGCTAAACGAAAAATAAGGGCATTCAATTTTTTAATTATTTTTTCGCCTTCCAAGGTTATTTACGAGTATATTGTTCCGTATTTAATTCGAAATGGTTGTTGATTTTCTTTCATTACGTTGCGTAGGTTAACCAATCTTTCTACTAATCTATTTTTAGGTAGCTGTACGAGTCATGCCACTCTAAAGGGGGTAGGTATCTTTGGATCGCCCCTAGGTGTCTTTTGTGGTTTTGTTTAGGGAAAATGATAAATTACTTCCGTGATATAGGCAAATGATAATAAAACAACGATAGGTTACAGTATAAAGACATTAACATGGACAAACGTCAATTCGATTTGAATTTTATTTACTACTCTGTAATAACAAAGAGAGTTTTTTTATAGAACAATATAAACCCAATAATGCCATACAATTGAGCACTCTGTCAAGTTTATACGAATCAAAAGTAATGGAAAAGTAGGAAGCGTGACTTCCATTCCCAGGCCATAAATTTGTGGGAAATCGACCAAATAATAATACAACTCCATCAAATATTCAATAAGTTAAATATTTTTACCGTGCGAAATTCAAAGGATACATTTGGATAAAAATCTAAACAGAAAATGTTCTTTCTCCAAGCTTAATCAATAAATATTTTCAACACAAAAGTCCGTTGAAGATAATTCTTGTTTGCGTTTATAATCAGGTTTATGTTTCTAAAGATAATTCATAAAATGATTTCATTGAATCAGAGATTTTAAAGACAGACCGCTGTTCTCTTAACGACAACTTTACACAGCTAACAGCTATGCCTCTACCCGAGAACGAACTAAGAAACTTTGTGCTAAGGCACTTTCTGTGGAATTCCTCTTCCCAAAGGTGGCGTATCTGTAAAGTTTCCCATAAACATCCCTGTAGCTGGTAAGCAAGTTTAGTTTTACTCTAATTTGGACACTCCGAGGCTAAAGTTCACCACTGTAAAAGCGGCTGGTTGGTTTAACAAACTGTTAAAATAATACAGAGCCTTTAAGGACAAACCGTTAGTATTTTTGGTATGCTACGTAAATTGCAATTTTTTTATTGTACTACGGGGAGGAAGTTCTTGGCCTTCATCTTACCTGGTTACAAGTTAAGATGACGCCGCAGGTGGAGGCGCACTTCATCCGGAATCCTCAACAAACTGAGGAACCTGGCTGTCTTACCTCTAAATGCTGGAACACAACAATAATACCATGAAGAATGTAATAAAACACTTCTCAACTATACAAATAATAAGGTCCCGTTTATTATTTGAATACCGAACACAAAAGAAGACATTGAACACGGTAAACAAAATGCACGCGATATTCGTCTTACAATCTCAGGGCTCAGAGCTGGCAAGGCTTCGATCATGTCCCCTGAGGAAACATAAGTTCTTCCCTCTAATTAGGACGCAACTTCGGAGCATTCGTTTTCATTTGGATTTGGGACAACCATGAATATGTCTGAAGTATCGGGTGAATTTATTAATCTTCTTTGAAGCTTCTAAAAAGACTAAGGCATAATAAAAGACAGTTGCAAACAACAACAAAACGATTACTCCAATAGCTCTATCGGAAAAATCTCGACCTTTGTGTGACCTTTCCCGTGGAATTAATTTCGAATGGATGGCTCTATTATTAAAGTAAGTATCGTAACGTTTGTCGAATTTTATTCGATACGATACTGAATCTAAAATAAATAATGGATAAAAAGGTCACATTCTCTCACAACGTTTTATTGTTTGTGATTTGATACACAATATCCGGTTGTTATCAACAAAATAGTCTGCCGTTTTGTATTTGATGTGATCGTTTGATATGAATTGCCCCAAATGATTTTGTTCTTACAATATAATCAAAGGTTTTACTATCGGTCTTGTTCCACTGCTGGGCTAACAAATGCCTTCCCCACCCCACGATCCATCTCATCTCTATCATTCGCAAACTACCATCATGTTTTCAAAATAATCAAGATCATGCAACAACCTCTTCCAACGGACACTAACGCCACCTTCCCCTTCCGTGGCAGGCAGTGGTAGCGAAATGCAGAACTACGGGCTAAGTGGCGCACCTTTGGAGAGACTGAAGGAAGATGATGATGATAACGGCATGATAAACTGTGGTAATTTTTAAAGCAAAATAGTATGCTTTATCTTATCCACTGTCTTTATCGGTCTCATTTGCGTTTGCTACGACAGTTTTTTCGTAGAAGCAAACTCTGAAAGGCCAAAATAAAAGTAACGGGTAGAATAAGTATACGTTTATGTTATGTATAAGTTAAAAATCTTGGATTACCATTTAAAACAGTGAACAAGTAATGTACCTTGGGTTTGCTTAGATATTTTATTTTCCAAAATGTTATATCTTTAAGAAGAATGATCTTTTTTAAGAAAACGAAATCGAAAATCGTAGCTTGAACGTGATTTGTTAGAGAAAAGGGTAAATTCGTGGATTTTCGTACACAATCCGCAAAATTTCCATATCTAAATGGAAAACCAACCCCGAACAATCAATTTATCCTCCAATATCCTCTAGCGGTTTATACCACCTGTACAATAAATATTTATATCTTCACCCCTCGATTTGTATCGACCATCTCCTAGAAACCAAAGAGTTCAAGGATAATCATTGAACACTCTACAGGCACACATGTGCAGCTATCGCTTTTTTACCTTTACTAAATTCATAAAGTTCAATTTATAAATTTTCAATTCTGAAAGAGATTCAACCACATTGGGCACTTAGTCAAAGTACATAATTTATTTTATTATCAAACAAAGAACTCAAAAATGCATGTTTTTTTTCAAAAACTCGCTTTTCCAGAAAAACTATAAGAAATAATTACTAGTTACTTGAACATTTTTTTAATCGAGCATGTAACTCATAACATGGTTTTTCGATAACTCTCATGGTTTCAGACTTCGCCTCAGTTGCCCTGGCAAAATACTAACCCTGTATATATATTCAAATATTTATTAATGTATTGTAATGTATGTATTCAAAATATATTACACCACTTTATTGCTATTGCTACCACAGAGTCACCAATTAAGTTTAAAGTATTTCACTCATACCTTGTATCTATTGTTGAAATTATCGTCTGAGTAAGCTGGAACACCTGTTTTCATAGAAATTAATGTAAACACATGCTTATCTACTGAAAATTTTACTAAATGCGTTTATATTTTTTTAACAAAGTATTTTACAGAACATAATAATGATGTAGGTACTATAGTTATTACAATTTGAAACTAGATGTTGCCACAGAAATAATAGCACGCATTGTCAAATCATTTTGTCCAACGTAACAGATATTCCAAGACTAAACTGTTTGCATTCGGGTTTTAGTTTTTCTCAACTTTCAACTTGTTCCACTTGCTAACGTGAATCTGAATGACATGTGTCACTAATACGTGACATATGACATGTGTCTCTAGTATACCGCTAAGTGGCGATGGGCTTGCAACCTGTCACGTATTGAATGCTAGCCACTTGCAAACCGTGGGCATACCGTGGACGTGTGCCGAACGTAAGTTTGGATGTGCCTCTGACAAATCCTCACAGGTTTTTCTTTCTCTTTTTTTTTTACCCGACGGGTGAGTGCTTGGCCTTCATCTCACCTGGTTACAAGTTGAAATAAGGCCAAAGGTGGAGGCACTTTTCACCCGGAATCTCTAAATGCCGGAACACAACAATTTTAGAATTGTTATTATGGCGACAGAATTAGGTAAGATTAGGTGGTAAACGGCTTAAAAAAGTCTTACCACAACCAAACCAAGCACAATATCTTGCACTCCCCATGGGCATAGAACCCGGGACCTCTGAATCTGAAATTGGTGGGTTGAACAACTGAACCACAGAGGCGGTGATCCTCAAAAGTTCCACGCTATGAGTAGTCATTAGAGGAGAAAAGTCGTGAAAGTCTGTTACTGCCACTTTTGGGCCAATGTAGTTATTTTGTTTACCCATATTTTATACTTGCATTATATCCATAAAAAAATGTTTCAAATATTCTTCTATCCATCAGTGAACTGTTAGTAGGTACAGACCTACTAACAGTTGATATTTCAAGGCAAGGCACTCAATGAAATCAATAAAGACTTAAGTGACGTCATTTCTTGTATAACAAAGGGCAAAGGTTAGACACCATTTATGAAAGCTAAACAATGAACATTACGAAGCAGTAAACATAGGAAATGTGCGTGAAATCAACTTAGATTAGCTTCAAAAGGGAAATACGTAAATGTATGAATTATGTAAATGGATTTTGTACAATACACAATTTCTTTTGTAATTTTTATATAACGCAAACTGATAGTGCATCCACTCATTCACCCAATCCTCATCTTCTTTATGTGGCCCACCCCTTACTTAAATAATTTCAGAATTGCTCTTTATTACAGCTTTTATTTTCCTTCACAAGTACCTAAACTATGTTCTAAAGCACCCAATTCCCTTGTTTCGTACCCAGTTCAGGGCTATAAGCTCTTTGCAGTCAATTTAACATCCAGTTATTTATTACGTTTTGCCTTACAGTTAAAGTGTATTTTATTTTCGTACCTGTAGCTTTCCTCGGTAGTAAATTGTTCTTTTAGAGACCTTAAGTGTGAAAACTAGTTCCTAATGTACAGGGAATAAAAATAATTTATACTTTCAAAAAAAATAAAAAAAAACAACTAAATTTTAAATTAACTTAGAGTATGGAAAATTTAAATATATGTCAGTTTCTTGTATGACACTTATTTATGTGACTTTTATCACTACCTCTTGCACGCGGGTTCACTTGGACCTGACTTAGACCTGAATAAAAATGTTGCACACCATATCCATGTACAGAATATTATAGGAAATTCATTTTACCCAGCGCCATCTAGTCCCAAACTAAGCAGAGCTTGTAATATGGGCACTATTTAACGGATATAATGCTACTAATTGTCTCGTTAATTTTAAAATTTCTAATAACAAAAATATTTTTGTGGAAAAATTACTTGCAATTAGGAATTGACTTGCGTAATTCCATTTCATTGCTGTTATAATATGAGCTTGTCTTGTCTCTTTTTGTGATGGGAGAAATAGTTATTTGTTATACAAGAGTGCAAAATTGCTTTTTAACCGCGTGTTCAATTTTGATGACCGAGCAAGCGAAGGATTCTAAAATTGAATCACGAGCGCAGCGAGTGATTCAAAATTAGAATCCTGAGCGTTAGCGAGGGAATCAAAAGAGCACGAGGTGAAAAATCTTTGCACTCGAGTGCAACACGTAACTTTTCATTCCACCTCAGCGAGGAAATGACTAAATGCAAAAAAAAAACGTTTACAATCACAAGATAGGTACTTTATTTCAGTTTAGGTATTAACTACTACATTAATGACAGGTAAGTATTACAGAATAATCTTTAAATTATAATAAAATAATACTAATGCAGAACTACGGGCTAAGTGGCGCACCTTTGGAGAGACTGAAGGAAGATGATGATGATAACGGCATGATAAACTGTGGTAATTTTTAAAGCAAAATAGTATGCTTTATCTTATCCACTGTCTTTATCGGTCTCATTTGCGTTTGCTACGACAGTTTTTTCGTAGAAGCAAACTCTGAAAGGCCAAAATAAAAGTAACGGGTAGAATAAGTATACGTTTATGTTATGTATAAGTTAAAAATCTTGGATTACCATTTAAAACAGTGAACAAGTAATGTACCTTGGGTTTGCTTAGATATTTTATTTTCCAAAATGTTATATCTTTAAGAAGAATGATCTTTTTTAAGAAAACGAAATCGAAAATCGTAGCTTGAACGTTGAATTATGTAAATGGATTTTGTACAATACACAATTTCTTTTGTAATTTTTATATAACGCAAACTGATAGTGCATCCACTCATTCACCCAATCCTCATCTTCTTTATGTGGCCCACCCCTTACTTAAATAATTTCAGAATTGCTCTTTATTACAGCTTTTATTTTCCTTCACAAGTACCTAAACTATGTTCTAAAGCACCCAATTCCCTTGTTTCGTACCCAGTTCAGGGCTATAAGCTCTTTGCAGTCAATTTAACATCCAGTTATTTATTACGTTTTGCCTTACAGTTAAAGTGTATTTTATTTTCGTACCTGTAGCTTTCCTCGGTAGTAAATTGTTCTTTTAGAGACCTTAAGTGTGAAAACTAGTTCCTAATGTACAGGGAATAAAAATAATTTATACTTTCAAAAAAAATAAAAAAAAACAACTAAATTTTAAATTAACTTAGAGTATGGAAAATTTAAATATATGTCAGTTTCTTGTATGACACTTATTTATGTGACTTTTATCACTACCTCTTGCACGCGGGTTCACTTGGACCTGACTTAGACCTGAATAAAAATGTTGCACACCATATCCATGTACAGAATATTATAGGAAATTCATTTTACCCAGCGCCATCTAGTCCCAAACTAAGCAGAGCT
This sequence comes from Venusia cambrica, assembly GCA_951394065.1. NCBI lineage: Eukaryota > Metazoa > Arthropoda > Insecta > Lepidoptera > Geometridae > Venusia > Venusia cambrica. Next base: position 3,675,921 of record OX596056.1, read on the forward strand.
TGTAATATGGGCACTATTTAACGGATATAATGCTACTAATTGTCTCGTTAATTTTAAAATTTCTAATAACAAAAATATTTTTGTGGAAAAATTACTTGCAATTAGGAATTGACTTGCGTAATTCCATTTCATTGCTGTTATAATATGAGCTTGTCTTGTCTCTTTTTGTGATGGGAGAAATAGTTATTTGTTATACAAGAGTGCAAAATTGCTTTTTAACCGCGTGTTCAATTTTGATGACCGAGCAAGCGAAGGATTCTAAAATTGAATCACGAGCGCAGCGAGTGATTCAAAATTAGAATCCTGAGCGTTAGCGAGGGAATCAAAAGAGCACGAGGTGAAAAATCTTTGCACTCGAGTGCAACACGTAACTTTTCATTCCACCTCAGCGAGGAAATGACTAAATGCAAAAAAAAAACGTTTACAATCACAAGATAGGTACTTTATTTCAGTTTAGGTATTAACTACTACATTAATGACAGGTAAGTATTACAGAATAATCTTTAAATTATAATAAAATAATACTAAGGTATAATTAAGAAAATTTGAAAGTAACGTTGCTACAGTTATTTAAATTGAGTGTAATATTTTTGTTCGGTACTGTAATATTGGTGTTAGTCACTTGTGTACTGTTTTTCGGTAAACTATCTGTCATACTTAATAGTTGTACCGATTCATCGGATTCCCTTGGCGTAAATGTTGGCATGAGAGGGCGATGGTTAGGTGTTTAGTAATGGTTCATTTTTGATGTAGAAGGCCCAGTCCAAGGATCTGACTTAGGCTCTTTCATTGTAATGGCTCCTACGATTCCTTTACAAGTACAATACACCAAGAAGGTTCCGATTTCGAGTTTTTAACAAATTAGAAAAGGTTGTATGATGAATTCGGCACCATGGAGGTAGAAGTAAATAGGTTTATTGATGTTTTGAATTCACAAACTTAGTGCACACGATGTTCTAAATTCAATTTTACTTTAACCTCTAGCGGATAAAAAAGGCTTTTGCTCTCAGATATCGAATAGTAAAAATACATTTTCCGAGATGGTGGGATGAAAAAAATATTTAGTTACATGTTTATTAAGTATCTTCCTTTTATAGTGATAGGGGCTTATATAAAAAACTAAGGATATCGCACGCTTCACTAATTATACAGTATGTATATATATACCTATATATACTACATTATGTAAACTAGTTATATAACGGTGACCCTCAATCTTGACACCTTCACAGACGCGAGTAGCGGAATACAAACTGCTGCTCCGGTAAATTTTGGTGAAGTTTTAGGTGAGACGCATATAGATGAAAGGTACGGTTACGGTTTAAGACATTTATTCTCATAAGATTACAAAAATCACTTACAGAGAATATAAAACTAGGTAGGGCTAAATTAAATTAAGTATTAATTTTAGTAAAGTATAAGTAAGGAAGGGAGTGCCATAACAGGTAGGTAGGAAAATACATTCATGAAAAACAAAATATAACTAGAATATAAATAGATGGTAGGTAGGTACCTCAGTTAAATAGTAATGTAGGTTCTCTGGGTACTACCCAAGAATTTTATACAAAAACATTTTTAGTTTTGTAGATGGGTATGTAGGCAGACTGATTATTAGTTTAATTAGTAGTTACATAGTAAGTAGGTTGATATTAGACCAAACAGTAGGTGCAACTAAACAATACCTAACAATAGTAGGCAGATTTAAATGTTTTAAATGTTTTTATGTGTCAGCTTCGCGAACATACGTAGGGAGGTAGGTGGATTAGGCACTGAAAACGATACCACCTAGGTACAAGTAGGTAGGTACACAGAATAAGCTGTCCAGAATAGGGTAACAAGGTAGGTACCTAGCCTAGGTATTTAATTATTGAAGTGAGTATAGGTAGATTATTCGCGTACCTACCTCAGTATAAATATAAAAAGTTTGTTCCTTCTACATAAGCAGATAGAAGATTATCCCGTTTATTTCTACCTTTATTTAGTATATGAAGGTAGATTTTGTAAGGTGCGAAATCCTTTCTTATTATAGTATTAGGGCGATTCGATGGTTAAAAGAAGCTCAGAATTGCTATTTGTGGCATCGATTGGAGGCATATTATATATCTGAACTTACCTTTTAAATGCAACACTAGGAAGAGAACTAGCTTTTGCAAACTCAGGGTATCCTACCGCAAGAGCTAGCAAAGACTATATATTAAAATTTGTGCATTGTCTACTATAATATAAATTAATTGAAATTATCTCGTTAACCATTATAATTATTTTAAAACTAGCATGGATCCTCCTTAAATAATATAGTATACATAATCTATGAGATTACGTAGTTAACTACTTGAAGTTATTGTTTATATTTTAAATTGATTTATATAAATATTATTGAAATACTTAAGTTTAAAATTGAGATTGAAAATAAATTATTATCATATATATACACATGTTTAGTAGTGAACGTGTGTGGACTGATATGATGATGATGAAGGGCAATACAAATGATTACAAATTGTATCAGGTAGACCTCAAACCTTAATAATATGAATCCTGTGGGAGCAGAGATGACCCATTTTATTATATTTCTTGGGCCGGAACTCCCCGGCCGATTAAAGTGGCCGGCTGAAATTGAGCGAGGGAATTAGATTTTGTTATGGTCCTCATTTGGGCTTGCGGTCATAAACGCTTATACCGGCAATGGACAAACGGTTTTCCGTTTATCAGTTTACACACACTGCTCAAAACACTGTTAATATAATCTGGGATTACCACATTGTTTTCACACAATTATAGTTATAATTGTTTTAAAACATACATACAATAACAATAATAATCAATATTACAGGATTTATTTTTACACAGCGCCATCTATTCCCAAACTAAGAGCTTGTAAAGTAAATAATAAATAAGTAAATAATAATAATGGTCCTTAGGTAATCTGTCAGATTCCTTTGTACATAGTTAGTTTAATTGTACATTTTATAAAATAAATATTAAATCATTGATTACTAGTCAAAAATACATTTTGGTCATATAATAAAAAAAATTGAAGAACCTAGAAGGTCTCATTCTGAGTCATTCTTAGACATTTTATGCTTTAAATGATACCAAAGAGTGAGTGAGAAGATCCCATTAGTTGAGATAGGACAGTCAATTTTACGCTTCTAATGATCTGCCTTCAGCATTTGATTCAGTATAGTCAGTCAGTCACGCAAGAATTTCATTGTACATTTGGGTGTTGAATTATTATAATGAACATAGTGGTTGAATACCACTATGTTAATTCATAATTCAACACCCAAAGCTGTTCTAAACAGAAGTAAGTACTACATTCCGTTTCACAGTAACACGGAAGAATTAATTTCAGAATCTGGGTCATTATCATTACAAAAGAGCTTTTCACGGTCTTTTGTTGAGTTGCATGATAAGGGGCTTTGTTTTAGAGAAATTTAGAGGATTACACGAATTCATCCTTGGCAAACGTTTTACCGCTATATTTGTTTCAGCTGAAATATACCCACCTTTTATGTTTCGAGATTTCGAGAACTTTAAAGGGTGTGCTGTAAGTGAGAGAATGTTTTTTGTGATATAGATTTCAATTTGATTTAAATTGAGGTCAAATCAGTATTCGAGTTTGGATTCAGTACTTTTTTAATAGTTCTTTGTCAACGACAATTTTGAAAAATGACTAAAATAAATTTAGTCTAAGCATTGATTAAGCCCGTGAAAGTCCACATTGGGACTTAGGTCTCTCCCAAAGAGTGCAAAGAGGAAAATTTGCCATAGTCACCATGCTTGGCAGGCAGGTTAGTGATAGCAGTTTGATAGATTGATAGCATTTACTCACATTAAATAGCACACTATTATACTACGTGACAAAACTAAAAAAGTTTGGTGTTGGATACAGTTTAATACTGCTATTACCCATCTCCTGGTATAATCCTTGGTCACCTCTTACGACATCAACGGAAGGATTGAAGGGTTCATATTATTTTCCGAAGCTACCACTGCTAGGCGTAAATGCTACTAGCTAGTAACCATTGGAATGCCTTATCCTATTTTTCTCATATCATCATAAAACCTTTATCATTAAATTTATTGTATTCACGAAAAAAAAACACATAAATAGGCACTCGTATTATAATACTAGAAAAATATTTTTAAATTCATCATCATCATCAATTCAGTCCACATACGTCTTTTTCTAAACATAACCCTATCTCAACCGACGAATATCGATTTGCCCAGCACAATGTCTCCAGCCTAGCCTTTTAATAATTATAACTTTTAAATTGAATGTTTTCTATTAAACAAACAGATGTTATAATACTTAACCTAACAGTAAACTCACTATTAATGTGTTGATGGTTTCATTAAAACTATTAATTGCTACAAAAATCTGAACCTATTTTCCATATCGATTATTTTGACCACAAACAAATTCTGTGTAATTTATACATATCCAAAGGCAATTGGCCTGAGTAAAGATAAAATACATGGGTATTTTCAGCATGCGCGTTTGATGTATGAACTGAGAATACGAGAGTATGTGTATTCTAAGAATAAAAATAAGTAGGCTTTAACTAATTGGCGGAATTCCCATTGATGTACTTTTAGGAAATTCGATTTATAGGATTTATCCTTGTCATCAGGTGTTCCATTATTTTTCTTTTTCTTCATGTTGTGTGTAACAAATTAGTGTATGAGACTACAAGCCGTCGCTATTAGGCGTACGTCTTAAATGAACACTAATAGATGCAGATAATCAGATGATCTTAAGATGTCTTAATCAAACTAGAAATATCCTGTTCTCTGTATAAAACATGCCGTGAGTTTTTACAGCACACATTGAGCGTGTCCTGTTGAAGAATAAACCACATTAACTTTAGTTGAAGAATAACCAGCTAACTCGTTGGGTGCTGCGCATATTTGTTGCCATAACAAAAAATCTTAAATTGTTGTGTTCCGGCATTTATTGGTAAGATAGTCAGTTCCTCATTCGAGGATTCCGGATTAAGTGCGATTCGGCGTCATCATAACTAGAAAATCAGGTGAGATTAAGGCCATGCAAGCACCACCAACTCGTTCTATAATATACGTTTTCACAAAATATATCACATGCAAGTCACTAGGTCAGCTGATTCAGCTGGGCTACCAATAGTCGCCTGGGACGCGCAAGCGGAAAAAGTTTTAGGCTACTATCGTCGCCCAAAAGTTTCACTGGGTAAACTACAATTATGTAAAATGGCACTCAGAACTTGCATTACCTGTGATGCATTCCGTACAAAAAATGGGTACGAAAGCTCTGAGGACTAAACCAAACCTTAATTAAGTAACACAGCCTGGTCTCTCTAGCCAAAAAGTGTCCAATAGCGCCTTTTTCTGTTCTCCAGTTGCTATGTTTTGTTTCTATTTTCGATAAAATTTAAAGACTTCGGTAATAAGCCAGCTTTCAATTGCTCTGGAATAAATAGCGAGTAAATACACGTTATTATCGCTCCTGAGATGAAATGTCCTGTTTGCTAATGAAATTGATATTTCGTGTTTACTTTGTAAGTTTTCTCATTCATGCCGTTCATGCTCACAGATAAATTCCACTGCTGCAGCATACAGAGCCCCCAAAATGCATTGTTATATTCGACTGGCCATTTTGCGATGAACGCATTGTCATAGTGAAGCGATTGGACTATAATCGGGGCTCAAGTCTGGGATCATCATCATTGCAGCCTATAAGCACTGCAGGACATGAGCTGACCCCAAAGCAACAAAAGAGTGGAATTGGGGATTTGAGGATTTACCATTATCACCACGCTGAGCAGGCAGATTGGTGACCGCAGTATTCATTCGAGTAGCTGTAGCTGCCTTGCCCCAAGCAAGACCTTATCCTTGACGGGGCTCGATTAAGGCCTTTGATATCATACTAGGAAAACCACAAGAAATAAAATGAAAACAAAGTATTACAACGACAATCCTTAGCTTGCCCCACCTTTTGAGATTTCCTATAGTTTTTGATTCCAATGTGCTCTATATATAGTCTGTCATTCATTATCCTCTGGTGGTAGGTTCCACAAAGAAAACGTATTTCTCTAGCTTGTGGTTTACTTGCATTGAAAATTTAGCGATGTGTGCTTGCGAGACGTCGACAAATCCAAGTCGGATCCGATAACGAATTGGATACAGTTGTATTACCGCTTGGAGAACGCGAGTAGTGCTGGGATAGAGATCTAGATTATCGATATCTTAAAGATAGTTTCACTGTGTAGCAAATAGTTAAATGGCAAGGGAATTGGTTCTCTTTTCGGCAACAGTTACGGCTGAATGGTCTTATGGCTGCTAGAACATGTAAAGGCCCACTTGACTTGTTATCTGCAAAAGCCATGCGTCAAGCAGTTGGCTAAGCTACGTTGGTGTGCGGAAGTACCCGTGCCTTTATTAGGCCTGCTTCTGGGAAAGTTCACTATATCGATGATGGTTCGCATACCCTCACACAGGTTATGCCCAGATAAGCCACGAAGTTACTATTTGAAAAAATATCTCAGCACTTCGTGTAAAATTGGTGAGATTGGCAAAAAAAATATTTTTTATCGATCAGTTCCTGACCTTAAAACTTACGAGGTATACGATTAAACGGGCCTACGCAGAAGATGCTAATTAACTCTCTTCTAAAAGACATTCATTTTGCAGTACTTTTAATAAATGCCTATTATCATCCACACCTGGTTGATAACTGACTCACTCCCACGTATAAGAACGGAGCGCTTTCATTAATATTTTATTATGCGCCCTGCAAGAACTTAGAATCAGCTCTTACCGTATGTTTTTCTTCTGTGTTACGACCCTAACGTCTACCTTCTGGGTAGGCTCGCTCCAGTGTAGGTCTCGATGAATTAACGTGATAATTTAACAAAATTTAATACACTAAATCAAGCTTATTTCTAAAATGTTCTAATTCACAATATTGATTTTCTTTTGCCGTAAGATTTGATTGAAATATATGGTTGTTTCTTGTTTACGATAACTTTTGTCCTGTTCCTGATTTGACCCGGCTTACGTCAAGCTATCGATAAAACGACGCCCAACACTATTTATTTGAAGTGACAATGTTTGTTGTCGCACGACAAGTGTCGTGTCACTGACGTTTCGGACGCTTGCCAACTCCATCTTTAATAGTAGATACGTAGCGACGCAGGTATAATCTGGGTGTTTTTATTATTTGTAGAATGAATAAGCTAGTATTCACTCTAAAACTTGTACTATTATGCATAAATGCTAAAACTCACACTAAAGATTAGTATTACATCTATAACTAGCTAATGCACACTAGCTTGATATGTGCTTGCTCTGGCGGTGAAGGTCACATTTTGAGAAAACCGGCATGCCCAAATGGACCAAAAAGTCCGAATGACATTTGTGTCAATGGCTAGTATTTCGCTAAGCGGCGATGGGTTAACAACCTGTCACTTTTTTAATACTAGCAACTTGCAAATCGGCGAACTTAAGTTTGGACGTGCCTTTGACTACCCCCTAATAGGTGATCCTCATAAGATTACACGTTCTGAGTAGTGATTTGAGGTGCATCCTCAAAATGGGGAAGAAAGTTGTGAGTCTATAGCTTACTATTTACGTTAACTATAGCTGGTAACCCGAGCTTCACTCACTTTGCTTATGTCAGTCAGTCAGCCAGTCAGTCAGCTTCGCGATGATTCACAGAATCACCCCCTGGAATAATTTGAAGATTATCTGAAACCTTAATTAAAATTGGTCCTACCGTTTTGGAGCCGATAGGGAACGTACCTATATACGTATACACTACATTTATAATTTAGTCTGGTCTAGATTGTAACCTGTAAAATGTCTAAGTTTCGTCAAATATTGTCACAGTTATTTTGAGACAAGTGCATTTGCTTGTTTGGAATTACCGCAATGAACACTACACTCGCAGTAACTGCTCTGTAATCTATGGTCCACCAGGTTCAACACGAGGTTCCACCTACCCTCTCTGCAATGGAAATAGGGAGGTACTTAACTAATTTACCGAGAAGTGGTATAGTAGATGCATACCTGAGCATAAGCATCTTGCAAGCGAGCGAAATTAGTACTACTGCTAAGACTGGTGTTTTTACTATCATGATCATTTTTATTAATTTAGACTATTAACTAGTTTTTTTTTTTTTAATAAATAAATAAATATTACAGTAATGTCCTGTAATATTTATTTATTTATTGAAAAAAAAAAAAAAAAATACCCAGCGCAATCTAGTCCCAAACTAAGCATAGCTTGTAATATGGGAACTAGATTACGGATACACTACTTAAATACTTTTTTTTTTGTAAATACATACTTATATACAATACAACACCCAAACACAGAACAAACATCTATATTCCTCACACAAATGTTTTCCCTGGGTGGGAATCGAACCCACAGCCTACAGCGCAGAAGGCAGAGTTACTACCAACTGAGCTATGAGGCTTGTCCTAGATATCTTTATCATTTAAATTTATCAATTTTAACCACCTTAGTGGTCTAGTGGTTCGACCACTGGTGTCAGATCTAGAGGTCCCGGATTCGAATCCGAGACCTCTCTACGTGGAGAACAATATTGTGCTTGATTTGATTTGTGGTAGGACTTTGTTTAGGTCCGCCTGGTAGCTAACCACCATCTTACCTAAGTCTGTCGCCATAACAACAGCTCTTATTTATTTTTGTGTACCGGCATTTACAGGCTAGATAGCCAGTTCCTCAGTTTATTGAGGATTCCGGGTGAAGTGCGCCTCCACCTTCAACTTTATCATAAAAAATCATGTGAGATGAAGGACAAGCACGCACCTCACCGTCGTACTATAAAAAAGAAGATGGCGCTGTGAGAGGTTAATATCCTGTAATGTTTATTTTTTATGATAGTGGTCATTTAAAAAAGCCTACCAAGTGCGGACACGACATTTGAACGTCAAGTTTTTTGTATTTAAATTTGTTTATATTTCTTTCATTTTCAATTAATTTATTTTTTATTTTAGTGGCAATAGAAATTAACATTCTGTGAACATTTTAACTACCTACCTATAACGGTTCATGCGATACAGCCCGCTGACAGACAGCGGAAGCTCAGTAATAGAGTCCCGTTGGCATCCTTTGGGAGTGGAAGTCTAAAAATAAGCATGATCTTGTCGCCTCTTTAGTCTACTGGTTCGCCCACCGGTGTCAGATAAAGAGGTTCCGGGTTCAACCCCCAGGGGAGTACAATATTGTGCTTGGTTTGGTTGGTGGTACGACTTTGTTTAAGTCCGCCCCACCACTATGTTACCTAAGTCTTTCGCTATTGCGACAACTCAATATTTGTGAAATTATGGGCACACGAGCCTTAACAACTTTATACTTCAAGTTATAATAAAAAAGATAAAAAAAAAGATAAGATTTGAAAAAACCCCGTAAAATAGCATATCTTTCGTCGAAACGTCTTTTAATTAACGTTCAAGTTCTAATGTATATTAGATATGCCGAGAACGGAAGAAACTACAAAAGAGTACAAAAAAAAACGTCAAAGATCATTTAAATATTACCGTAACAGGAAGTTTAAACCAATCACACAACAAAAAGAAACGCCATAATATTATAATAATATTGTCCATGAAATTTAATTATTTTGAAATTGAAATTCGTTATTCTGAGTCCGAAATATCAATTCAATGACGACCCTGGCGCTGGGACTTTCAAGTATTGGTGGTTTATATCCCAATTTCAGATCAAAGCTTTTTACAAATGATTTACAATAAAGTTTAATTTAAATTACGAAATGATGTGCAGTGGTGCGCGTTAGCCAAGCGTCCCTCTTAATACGTCGGGTGCGGAAAGTTACGAAATAACTTTGTAACTAGCAACCAACTGCGGAAAATGGAGGTAAAGTGAATGTAGTGTAACAACTAATGTTGATAGTTTTGTTCCTAAGTTGCCGGCTTAGTTTTTTGTTGGAAAAACCTTGTAACTAGTTGTTTTTTTTTGTAGCACATTTTTGTTTTTTTGTTTTATTTAATCTTATTCGATTCATACCAAAAAAACGTGTTTGGTAGGAATGACAAAAACATGTAAAAAACATCATTTTAAATATGATGTTTCGGATGTCATGTAATTTTATTGAATTACATGACATCTAAAACATCATTTTGACAAAACCATGTACTTTTTATACGTTAGTTTGGGTGGGATCTCGCTGCTATTGGTGCTTATTGGCAGGGCAATGGAGTTAATGACTTTTAATTAACGGTTACGTCTGATCAAGCTTATCGCTAGTGGTAGTATGTGTAAAGTCCGGCGACAAGCAGTTAGCTGCGTGTTCTGCACGGTATCGCCAGTGCCTATATAATAGGCAGCTTCTGGATGAGCTCGCTCCATTGTAAACCTCATTATCACCCAGGTAATGCTCAGACAAGCCTTGAAGTCAAAAGATTACCAATCGTAAGAAGTTATTCTTCTTTAGAGTAACAAAACAAAAATAACGTGATATTCATAATTTATAATGCAAACCAATCAAAATAATACATACCTACCGACAAACCTCAAATCTATAAATCCTATTAAAAACATTTGTCACAAAAACTCCCAAACAATTATCATTCACTACCATGATATTTAATTTAATAACACACACAAATACACATGTATGGTACATTTTTTTTATCTCCACTGATATCTCCCACGTGATGTAAATTTATTGTATTTGAATAAATACCTTATTATTGTCATACTCTTTGAACTACCTTGATTATAGTTATCAGTTCTCACGACAACTCGAGAGACAATTACCTACCAACTTCGTGGTGTCGCATTTAGGTGTCTTTGTGCGCGCACATCGTAAAAAAATCATTAACATTTTCTTTTCAAACGCAACCAACTTCGTGGTGTCGCATTTAGGTGTCTTTGTGCGCGCACATCGTAAAAAAATCATTAACATTTTCTTTTCAAACGCAACCAACTTCATGGTGTCGCTTTAAGGTTTTTGTGTGTGCGCGAATCGTTAAAAAAACACTCGCATTTTTTTTTCCAATCGCGCCAAAAGAAGGAAAACAATTTTTTTTATTATTTACTAGGTTAACCAACGCTTGGTACAACATTACATGCATTGTACATTACAACATGCATGCAAACTTAATTAATATTTATAGCTAATTGCACAACCAATTAAAGACAACAGTATGCAAAATTAGGAGCACACAACATAAATTAGATAAAAAATAGATAAATTAAGTAGACGACCAAGAAGAGAAGAGCTTTAATTAAGCTCATTCATACAGGTCAAAATAGTAAAAGTAAAAGAAAAGTAGGAGAAACCAACAGCGGCCATGTACAATTGCTGGAAAAGGTGAACTTAACTAAGTATGTACATACTTAGTTAAGTTCACCTTTTGTTAACAATGTTATCTAAATTCTCAGACAAGTATTTACGAAATTCTTGGATTTTTATCGAAAAAACATCAACAGGGGCACAGTGAATATTGATACCTTCGCTTATCCATGGGATGGATGAGTTGCTGTCAAGGACAGTGGTGCGGAAGAGAGGTACAGGAGTGGGATTGATTGACGAGGTAATCTACAAAGGGCTCTAAAGTTTATTTAAGCTAGTAATTTTAATTAACTGTTTAACAATTTATATTAGTTAAAACAAAGTTGGTCCGCGATATTAAAGAAGAACGGAGAGAATGAAAATATACGAAATAAGTTATTCTGATTGAAATATATCCATCAGAGAAACCTAGGGCTTCAATTAAAATGAACACCATGTCTATGAGAGCAGGCTCATTAAAATGTACGCATAATGTCACTGCTAATCTCGCTCCCTTCACTCTCCCCTCACGCGAAAGTGCTAAGTGCTGAAGTTACTTGCATTATCTCTCGGATACCTGTCATGTAACGAATGTCTTTGAATAACTCATTAACTAAAGGTTTATGAGATCAGCTTAAACTAAGCTCGGTTGTTGATCTTAAAAAACTGTTGAATGTGAGAACTTGTAGGTATGTAAGTTGCAATAAAATAATTACCTACAGTAATATGTGTACAATTTATCATTTTCCAGTTGCGGATTCAAATCCAGTCGTGAACCAATGGTCTTATCGGTTTTCTGGATGTTTAAGTGCGCATTTGCCCATGCTCTGACGGTGAAGGTCAAATCGTGAGGAAACCGGCATGTCCCTATATAGGACTAAAAGTCCGCGGCGATGGGCTAGCAACCTGTCATATATTTGAATACTAGCAACTTTCGGTGTTTCGAACCGTGGGCTTGTGCCGAACGTTAGTTAAACGTTGCTCTGACTACCCCCTAGTAGGTGATCCTCATAAGATCCACGCTCTGAATACTGATCAGAGGTGAATCCTCGAAAGGGTTTCGTGATTATTTATTATTATTAATAAATCCATTATTATTGTATCTGTCCAATACTGTCATTACTTTGGTATGTAAGCCTGATATATATAATACTTTACACCTGTGTATATAGTGAATAAATTTAAGGGGAACCGGGATTTATCGCGTATTTTACTATTTTAGTCTACCCGTGACCATTTAACCCGATTTTCGTGGGTTGCATCAGCCGTGGTCCCGGGCAGACTAAAATGGTAAAATACGCGATTAATACCCATTTTTCGTATCTAGTAATGTATTCAAATCGCTTAGTTTATAAATGACTACATATTTTATGTTGGTAATATACAGGTTCACATAAGAACATTTATTTTAGTACTAGTACGAGTGTGATTTTTTGAAAGATAAACATATTTTCAGCTTTCTTATATTCTCCAAAAGAAATGCAATGTAATATGATGGATATTCATAATTTATAATTCATCATATATTTATAAACTTAACTCTATCAGATTTAGATAGATATGTATCTATATACCTATATATATCCATAATTATGTACCCATTTGTACCCATATGTACCTAGGTATATGTACCTATATGCAACCATATGTACCCATATGTATCTATATGTACCTATATGCACCGATATGCACCTATATGCACCTATATGTACCTACATGTGATAGGTACAAGGTACATGTACCTATTATTTTGATATTTATTTTATTATTTTGGTACATGGTACTTGTACCTTGTACCTGTAACATAAACGAACCTGTTACTTAAGTCAACATATTCTCAAGATAGAACGAAATAATTTAAATACAAAATGGAATGCTCACTGGTCTGTTGAAGTCTAGAGCACAGTTTCAGACCAATTGGGACTAGGATTAGTTAGAATATCTGTTGGTGTAAGTAGGCACTTGGCTTTAGATAGAACTGTTTTAGTTCTAAGCCCCATCCACACATTCAAGTGTCTATCTAAGTACAGAAAGTGGGGGTTGGAAACGGTTTCCAATCGAAAGTTCAATGGTTTCACTAAGTTGATTTGTGGCTTGCTCTAGAATTGACTTGGGGAGCTTTCTTATAACCCCATTTTCGTAATTGCAACTTTGCTATTAATTATAGATAGATAGATGAAAGATCGAAATAGATTAAAAGACAGATAATTCGATTGATGGATAAATGTACAGAAGTATAGCTGGATGGATGGGTGGATGAGTGGGTGGGTATATAAACGGATGCATAGATAAATAGATCCTAGATCGAGATAACTCTTTACGGTTTACTACTTACGAAATACATAAAAATGCAGCTAAAAAAAACTTAATCTAGCCCTAGCGACAGTAGTTATATAAGCAGCCATATCGCTGAAAGCAGAGAAAATAATGATGAAAGCCATAAATATTACATTGTAATGTTATTAATTTTAAAGAAAAACATCCGCAGATAAATCATGGAGTCTGATAATAGTGGCAGGGAAGGTTCCTCTGGATAACCCAGAGTATAACCCGTAGGTATGTGTCATGTACGATATGGCGCGATATGGATTTTGGGATATTATAGCCTTGAAACACATAGTGGATTAAAAAGAAGAAATTCAACACTATAACCCACAGGCTGTAACATTTCTGAGTCACAATTTCTACTATTTCAAGTCGACTATTATTCTCGACATTGACCTCGGAAGGTAATGACAAAAATCACTTTACGGCAGAGAATGAAATTATTTGCAGCTGTTAATATTCAGCGTAATCTTCGAACTTATTATTTTATTTATAATTTTACCTTTACCGTAAATTACTTCTAATCCTGGTGCTAAGGAACATTTACGTGGCATCGTAGGAACACTGGTTTCTCCCCTTGTAGAAATTGTATTCAATTTTAGTTATAGCGGTGTCTGGGATATTTTTTTCGTTTTGTTGGTTAGGACTTTGCTTTAACTTGCCTGGCTAGCTACCACCTTCTTACCTAAGTCTGTCGCCATAAACACTATTCTAAATTATTGTGTTCTGGCATTTAGAGGTAAAAGAGCTAGTTCCTTAGATTGTTGAGGATTCCGAGTGAAGTGCAATTCCTCTTTCGGTCTGAGCATAACATGAAAAATGAAAAAAAAAGTCACACATAGTGTTGCTTTGAGTTGTAGACACTCAGCAGTAGGCATTTAAAATAATGTCAAAACATTTACGACGATTCAATGACTTGAGATTGATAATTACTTGACTGGCAACAATTCACGAATCACATGATATGGTGCAATCGTATTTTATGCTTTTAGTTCTATCTAGTAAGATGTGTTATATATCGGTTATTTACATTACTTTAGTATGTACGAGCCCTTACATGCTGAACGTAGATTGAAATGAGGCCCTGAAAGAAATAATTTGGGGGATTACAAACAACACAAAATTAAGTGACTTTGTAATTTATTCCTCGGCCGAAAGCAGACGTTTTCAGAGATATTTTCGGTTGTTTTGTATTCAGATAAAATACGTCTTGAGGTCGGAATAATAATGAAAAGATTATTAATTTTAGTGTCGGCTTTCATGGACAAAGGGTGGCTACAGATGGTTCGGAAGATATATAATTAAATCTGATCAAGGGAAACAATAATAGAAAATGAAATATATTTACTCTTATACAAACTGAAATTTTATTTTTGGTTATATTCATAATAAGGTGTTATTTCAACATATTTTGTTATAATACTGTAAAAGTAATGTTTGCTGAACTCTTTGTTACATACACAGTGTCGTTAGAATGTATCACGAAATGTTTTTTTATTTTTTTTTATTTGTGATACTCATACATGGTTCAGTATTGTAATTGTAACATATATATTTTAACATTAAAAGTGGGTTTTGTAACTGCTGGGACGTAGGCCCATTTCGAACGAGTCACCATAATGTATTATTTAGATTGGTTAACTCGTCCACCGTTTAAATAATAATGAGATTTAGTATTTTGATCAGTAGGTTAGTGAGGAATCTATCATGTTATAAATATTTAAAATAACGTAACACAGATAAACAAGAAATCATCAATACCTACTTATTTTGTACATTAATTAACAAACTCTTAACAGAAATAATACATTTATCAAATCATTACAGTATTATATTATATGTTTTGCATTTAAACAAACTAAATTATAAATAGTTTTCAGCCTCAATCCAGGCATTAGGCACATAAAAACTATAACTAAATGCCAAAACTCACAGTTCTCCGTGCGCGCATTAAAGGATATTTTGGAACTTAGCGTATTAATACATAGATTTTTGACAGACTGACAGCTGCGCGATTTGACTAGCAGTTACATTTTTTTTAATAAAAGATATCAGAATAATGTGTTGAAATTAATCTCGTAATAACCTTCTGGAAGGTACACCGTTAAAGTAGAAGTACATGTCAATATTAGAGACCGATTTGATGAAGTCCAATATTCTTCAAACGTTGGTGTTCTTATCACTATCTACGCCATTTAGCTGGAAAAATAACATCAATGTTTCAGTAAAATTCAGCTATAGCTGTGAAATAAATCTCCGAATTATTTGAACAAAACTCGGTGCGTATTGATGAATGTAGGCTGTTTTCGAAACCGAGAGTCTCTCACTTATTGATGACCTGTTATTTATTAGGTAGGGCGCACTCTGTTGGATGGGGTATGCGAATAAATGTGATGAGGAAGTTACTATAGAAACTCACAACTAGCTCGATCGTTTTCAGTAAAAACATGAAAACCCCAATACATGATTAGTAGATTTTTTTGTCTTACATTGTACCTATAGTGCTGGAGGTTTTTTTCTTTTTCTTTTTGCCGAACAGGTTTTTTTTATACTAAACTTTTGAGGTGCTAGCTCAGACCTAATTATGCCTACTTGATTCTACTTAGTTTATAATGTGAAAATATACCATTTCATTTATATATGCTATCGGATATATGCTTCAGATATATGCTATCAATTTTACCTAATTATCATCAATTACGAAATATTCATGTTTTTACAAAAAAAATATAAAAATACACAAATTATTTAAATAATTTATACACTTATCTTATCGACTGCTTCCCTTGTATGCAAGGGAAGTCGGGTTACCTGTGGACCGTTAAAATTTGTAAATTTAACCATGTAATGGACTAAAGGTACTTGACTGATCCAGACCAGTACCAGACGGAAGCGTGTCTAAGACACTGGCTGTACTACCCACGCTGAATACAGCAGTGTAGCAATGTTTAGATCATATTTGTTTTGTCAATGAGAATAAAAAATATACTAATACCTTTTTTCTCTATACTATTAATAACGATCTTTTTATCTCGACTTTTTTTACAAAATTTTAGCTTACATTGTACATATTGTAAATTAAATTTTTATTTTTATTCAAGCAAGAAATATGTTGAAAAATCTTGTGTCCTCAGTTATTTTCCTAATATGCTTGTAAACATAATTCCGCCTTTAGCACACATAGTAAGTTTCATAAGTACTCACTGAACTCTGAACTCTGTTACTCAACTCAGCGTTCCTAAGGTAGTCTCGTCTCGAGTTCGTAACTCTTTAATTTCAGCTGACGCGTAAACTTCAGGTTCGGTAAGCCGCGCCTATTGACATAAACGAAGAATATTATGTGAAACCCAATATTGCAGCTTCTGAGTCCCTATTATTACTGGGTAAGAATGCGAATCCACGAAAAATGTGAGAGGAAAATGTTGCGAATCCCCGCTCCAAAACTAGTTACACTGACATACCTGACAGCTCAGCAATATAGCTCGCGGACTCATCACACATTTTCCTTGTATGTGTTTGGTTGTCTCATTGTCTTTGCAAAAAAACGGAAGGAAATTGAAAGTCAAGGTGATAATGACAATGATGAAAATGATGATGATTATGATGATTTATTTGAAACTTATTTACTTATTAACCAGTCTATGATAAAAATCTTCTTTAATTGTTAAAACTATTATTACTGTCAAAAATTGCACCCCCTTGCCAATCTGCCCATTCAATACCTATTTGAAGCGAAACAATATTGAAACGGTACGCCATTTGTAAAATAATTACCGTCACTTATCGTCGATGGGTAGCGATCCTCGTAATTCCCTGAACTATTTCCCGCCTTGTGTGTGTTGGAAAAAGAAATATGACGCAATTTTGGTAATGCTTAGTTGTCGGGGCACAAGGGAATGAAAAATTCAAGGGGCTGACGAACATTACGGCAGCACATTGCAAGATCGCTTTGAGAAAGGAATATTTTTAGCGTAGGGTATAATGTACCTACATTGTGGAGCATATTGTTGAGATGGGACAAGGCTTATGTTGCAATACATTATCAATCTTTAACTTCAAACCAAAATTTTATTAGAAAATCGTGGTATAAAACAAACATAGTTTTTAGGTACTTACGTACATGTTGATGTCAGTTTTAATTTTAAAAAATGGTTGTGAACCAATTCAATCATCAAACTACTATTACGTTGTGAGACAAATGGATAGGTAGGTTTGGTTATTGAAAATATTTGGTGTGAACGTATACTTACTTAGGTGCCTAATTTAAATAATTGCAATATTGTGATAACGAAATAAATAAAACACTTATGTAGGTAATAAAATTATGGTATTGGATGGTTCATTATAGAAAATCAAAATACTAATTAGCTAATTAGATAGCTAGAAAGTCGAAAAAAACTTACACCCGACTGCAAAATATTTATATATATTACGCCTGTTTTTAGTGGGGTACTACATAAAGACTTTTAGACGATCTCTACATATTACATAGTTATCAACAACCAAGTAATTCGAAGAGCTTAAACTACTAATATTGTACTGGTTTTACTAAAGGCTACATTTCCTTACCTTCAAGGGCGACACATACACCATTTACAGTACAGTCTTCATCCAAAGCACATGACGCATCTTCTTCCACATTTTCCATTTTCAATACATCTAAAGATTGTTTCTATCCCTCTTTTATCTTAAAGCGACAAGGTTCAACTTAGCATATTTTTACTGCAATAAACGTGTTATTTCTAACACCCCATGTCTCGATACAAAACTAATACACTTAGCACTTGTCGGGGAGGTGAGACACGACAATGGCTTGCATTATGTGAGGGGGACGGTATGCATTATTGAATTTGCACATGGGACTCGTTTTAGTGCGTTGGCTGCCATGTTGATTATGCGGCAACAGGGAGTCGTCGTGACTTTGTCATAATTTGATTGAGTTTATTTGGCAAAATCTTATGTTTCCTTAGAAATATTTACACAAGCAAACAACTACATAACATAGCGTTTGTGCAAAATGAAATGGACATACGCTTTTTATTGTATTGTACGATGGGGAAGCGCTTGGCCCTTTTTCTTTCCTGGTTTCAAGTTATGATAAGGCTGAAAGTAGAAGCGCCCTTCACCCAAAGTCCTCAAAAGTTCAGACTTTGAGGACGGGTGAAGGGCGCTTGGAACTGGCTATGTATTCCAAAATGCCGGAACCATTTATAATTGTTTTTAATGGCAACAGTGTTAGGTAAGTTGGTTTTAGGCGGACTTAAAAGTCCTAACACTAACCAAACTATGCACAATATTGTACTCCCATAGGGAACAGACTTGAGACCTCTGGATCAGATACTGGTGGGCAAACCACTAGACCACAGAGGCGGTTAAAAATGATACTGCAAATAACTCTCTATACTCAGCAATTTGTTTCTCTTGTAAAAATGTGTTTACCTACCATATTTAATAAGCCCCACAGCTCACAGTTTGCCTCAGTTGGTATTAGTAGCTCTGACTTCTGTAGCTCTGATTTGTGTGATGTATATTGATATTTGTTCTGTTGTTGAGTGTTGTATTGTACGAGTACGTATTTACGAAAAAAAAATATTTTTTTATTATTTTATTGTACCTACGACGGGGAAGCGCTTGGGCTTCATCTCACCTGGTTACAAGTTGAGATAAGGCCGAAGGTGGAGGCGCACTTCACCCGAAATCTTCAACTAACTGAGGAACTGGCTATCTTACCAAAACTAAATGCCGGAACACAACATTTTTTTTTTATATTTCCGGAATCTAGTTCCAATATTACAAGTTTGCTTAGCTTGTGACTTGCTGAAATTAATGTCCAAAGTAATACGTTACTGTACGTATTATTATGGACATTATTTTTTATAGTAATGTATAGTAAATTTTTGTGGTAAGATCTTGACTTTTAGTCAATAGTTATAGAGCTGAATGATTCGCTGTTTAAAGTCAAAGTCAAAGTCACAATTTCTTTATTCAATAAGATTTTTGGAATCATTTTGAAACGTCAAATCTACCGCCTGTTCGGAATCGCGACAAGCACACAAGGAGAAAGGCAAGAAACTCGGGCTGGTTAATTTTTGATGGCGGCATGGCAAGACCTTTAAAGGTCCACCTAACTTCCGACCACCCGCTTGCTAAAGTCCGGAGCCAAGCAGTTCGTAGTGTTTCGTCGGTGCACGGCAGCGCATTACTAGGCAGCTTCTGAGAAAGATCGCTCCATTGGTAGACCTCATCCTCGTCCAGGTAAATCTGGAGGTCAAAAGCTGGACCTTTTAATTTCTTTACTTTTTATTATCTTTACCCATTAAATCCTCTCCATCCAAAGGTCTGGAAGAAATCGCTTCTAAGCGACAAGATCACCCATTGTACATATTTTTTTCAGTTATCCAGTTTTATTTTTATGATGTGCAATAAAGTATTTCAAATATTTTATTTTATTTCACATCAAAAATGCACAAATTATAAATCTATTTCAATAAATATTTTCAAAGAAGTTTTAAACTGGCCAATCCAATCAAAGGAAACGATACGCGTTTGATATTAAGCTACTGTTTTCGATTTGCGCTAACGTTGTCTAAAGTTAGAGGTGAAGCGTGTTCTCAAAATACATTTAGGAAAATCTTGCCGAGAAGGAAACAGCTTGAATAAAATTACGTTCCACGTGAAACTGTGAATGTTTTTGTTAGAATTATATATAAACTGACTTTATATCAAAAATGCTTATTGCAGTTTTAAAAAATCTATTATTATTTGTTATGTATTTTATTATTTTGCATTTAATACATTGCAGGCGTGGGCAGAACGAGCCGAGGAGAAAAATATTTGGAAAGACTTGGGGGAAACCTTTGACCAGCAGTGGTATATAATAAAGGTAAAAAAAATGTAAGAGTACCAAGCCGTATCAGTACTTAATTGTATTTTTTATCGTGCGTCGGGGAAGCGCTTGGTTTTCATCTCAACCGGTTATAGGTTATGGTAAGGCTGAAGGTGGAGCACTTGACCGGAATCCTCAACAGTCTGAGGATCTGGCTATCTTTCTCTCTTCCGCTTAATGCAAAAACAAAACAATTTAGAATTGTAGTTATGGCGACAGACTTAGGTAAGATTTGTAGGTAGTTGGCGGATTTAAACAAAGTCCTACTACGAACCAAATCAAGTGCAATATTGTACACCCCTAGAGATCAAACCCAGCGTCTCTGGATCTGATACCGGTGGGCAAACCACTAGGCTATAGAGGCGGTTGACGCTCAAAATGGAAAAGCGTCGGCACCAATTTGAGCACCCACAGTCGCTCATTAAATAGGTGTTCAATGTGAAATATCCCAGTTTATATCAAGATCAATAGGTAACCAACCTCATATTCGGGGGCTTCGTTTCAAAATATATTACAGCACCATATGATCCCTGAAGTAGGTATAATGAAATTAATGGAAACTCGATTACAGCGTTCGAGAATCTCAAATGCTTACCGAATACGCATTGGAAGTACTGCTGCCAGACCCGACCTTCTACGTGATGGGGGGGTGTGACAGGAATCGAAAACGAGAACGAAATGTTTGTGGTTATTTCGATTGAACCCTGAAAGGGTACCTATGCTTGAAATTTCTACCGCGAATAGCATTGTGAATAATCCGGCTTTTGAGCCAAATATTCAGATTTGAGATTATTCCAGAATATAGCTTGAGGTTATCGCGGTAACATCGATAGGTTGTTTGATAATGAATATAAATAATGTGTTGTGACAAAGTGAAATCAAAATTGCCGTAAATCATATATTTGAATTTAGTTTACAAAGCGTAACATACTATTGATATCATCAATAAAGTTGTTTCATAAGCTTTTTTAACATGACTATAACACTTGCTAATTGCATTGTCATGATTTCATTGTTTTTATTACATTAGGATTCGTGTAAAAAAAAACAATAATTGATTACAACTACTGTCAAATTTTTGCAAAATATTTTTTATATATATATAGCTGTTGCTCAGGTAAAATTAAAAGAGTAAATTCAAAGTCCGGCTTTAAAAAGCAATTCGATTGATCATCTACTTGATAAGTCTAGTAGGTAGGATAAACGCGACCAGTTTTCTCGTTAAGCACGACGGTATTCTCACGGGTAAAAGGTTCTTTCTGAACGGAATAAAAGGACGTACAGGCACGGTACGGGCTTAATTTAACCTTGGATATTTTATTGAAACGATTGATGAGAAATCTATTGGTACCTAGGTAAGGCTTTGAATTCACTGCACTGAAATTCCGCCATAAAGACGAAATAACGTTGAAATAAAATCCTTATCGAAGGTTATGGTTTTTAAATATATTTTCATGAAGGATTCTGTACCCAAAGGGTTCCAACTGTACCCTATTACTAAGCCTCCGCTGTCCGTCCGACCATCAGTCTGTCAGCGGACTGTATTTCAATCAATCAATCATTTATATGTTTCATGATTCATATAGGTACACAGTTAAAAATTCCACAGGGTGTGTTTTTCTATTTGCATAATAAACAAAATAAAAATATTTATCAAAGTGTTTTTTTTTTAATTAAAATTTTAGTTCTGTCATAAATGCAGTAATGCTTTGAAAGTTCAAATTTGATGACATAATACCTTACCTTGATGGATAGCAACAAATCCTAAAAATTGGTGAAAAAAATGAAAAAAAAACCCTGTACGATTTACCTTGAAATGTGGGTCGGAAGCCTGGGTGTGCGTATCTTGGTTGAAATATGGCTAGTCTATTTTTTGTTTGTTTTGGTGGTTGCTAGCCAGGCGGACCCAAACAAAGTCCTACCACCAACCAAACCAAGCACAATATCTGGAATACTCTGGATCTGAAATCGGTGGGTTGAACCACTAGACCACAGAGGCGGTTAAAAATGATATGAAATCCTAACGATGTAAGTGTGTGGGTATAAATAAAAGTAAATGCATATTTGTTGACACAGCACGGCCATGTTATTGATAGACATTATTTATCGCATAGGGTTTCGTGTTCTTATGGGGAATGCGAACGAAATCTCCGAAGCACCACCGTTGAATTTATGATTCCCCTCGAAACCTTTTGGGACTGCTAATTTTTTAAAGAAAATTGGCAGGTCCTTTTCTATTTGAGCCCGAATATTTTCTAAAAGCTTACGTTTTTACCATTATTTAATTTAAGGAGGCCTCGTAAATCACGCATTATTTTACGTTCCATGATCTCTTTTTTTGCTTACTTATATATATAAATCTAACGTCTTTCTTTACAAGAAAGAACGATCGTTCGGCTGTCGTACGTCTATCGTTGCTAGGAACGGACAGTTGAGTGGATCCCGAAACCAATTTTCCCATTGACTAGGTAAGTAGGTAAACACGTAATTTCATGGTGCATTAATTTCTTAAAAGATCGTAATAAAACCACGGCATTATTTTAAGCCAGGGCCTTTCTGTCCTTATAGATAAAATCAAGAGTCTTTGAAGATTGTGTTGAACTGGCCTCGGCCCACGATTCTGTTAGTAGTGGTTTAGCCTTCTATGCAGTAGGTTGTGGGTTCGATTTCCACCTGGGACAAACATTTGCGTGATGAATATAGATGCACATATATGTTATTTTGATGTTATATTGTATCATAAGTCCGCATTATCAAAGTATAAATTATTCACTCTGAAAAATTGCACGAGTGTACTTGCATAGATTTTAAAACACGAGATATATTTTACTCTTCTCAATCTACGTTCCCATATCACAAGCCTAGCTTAGTTTGGGGCGAAATGGCGTTGTGTAAAGTGGCTATTAATGTTGATTAAAGTTAATCTTGCAAGATATGACGTGAGGGTTTTTATCATTTTTTATAGATCTCTCATTTTCTGTTTATTTTTCTCATTATTATTTATTACCGTTACATCACCTCAGGACCGTTTACATTTATATTATATCATTATATACATATAATGTGTAAAATTATACTAATTATAAGTTAACTTGTATTTATTTCTATTGTTTTATTAGCTGTTAGTTTTCCTAAAATTCTTAATAAAAATAAAATAAATGAAAAGCTGGTCTTTTTTATAATTTTTTTTACTCATTAGGGAGCCAAGGTTGTCGATAAGATCCAATAATGTTCGAAAGACATCGTTCTCTCGAAAGACATTCTTGGATCTTATCAACAACATGCAAGTCATGCAAGGTTTGACTACGCACGTGCCACATTAATAGCCCATTATTGTCCACCACCAATGCAGAAGAAAATTCTCCAAAACAGTAACTGCCTTATGGCTTAGGGATCTATACCTACGCATCAGACATATTGGTGAATTAATTAGAATATTCGCTTTGTTAAACTCAAAATGACATCGAACATAAGATAACAAAATAATTACAATTTCTTCCAGGCAACCTTTATCTGAGAAACCGAATATTGCGGATGTTTTGGTGTTCGAAATGTTCAGTTTTGTCTCAGAAGGCATTTGCTGCCATTTAGGTGTCCTTTGTCGACTTTTGTGACTTACGTGGGCTGGAGGGGAAATTTATTTTAAGCCATAGCTACAACAGCAACAGTTTTGAGAGCACTTTTTAACAGATTTTAACCTTTTCATATAGGGGTGACTCATGCACTGATTATATTATGTCCATCCACTATGACAAACAGTCGTTGCACTCATTCTGGCTATGCAAGGAATGAGAGCTAGCGACAGAACCCTTAACACTGAATAAAGAGAAATTGAGAAAAAATATGCTTAGAGACAGGCGTGATATGTTTTCTATTGTACGCACATTTTTATTTTACCTCTATGTATTAATTTACATGGTTAAATACTTAACACAAACCTGATATCAAGTGATCTTTGTTAGGGGTGAACTACTAGTAGTATTCGTCTTCCAAATCCAACCCTTGGCAATCAGCTCAAATAAAACAAAACAGATTGGTTCTACTCTGAAGTTGGCAAAGGCGGTGTGGCCATATTTGTCCGCCTGTCACGGCATCATAACTTACTGTCTTGTCTGCTACTGTAATCAAATCTATTGCTATTGTAGTAACAGATATTTATCTGTTTACCTTGAGAGAACTTATGATGGAGTAGGTAGGTAGTGATCTCTCTG
This sequence comes from Venusia cambrica, assembly GCA_951394065.1. Lineage (NCBI taxonomy): Eukaryota > Metazoa > Arthropoda > Insecta > Lepidoptera > Geometridae > Venusia > Venusia cambrica. The sequence continues at coordinate 3,700,649 of OX596056.1, forward strand.
CCTAGATATAAATCGCGAGCTATTACTGAGTTTTCCAACTTCTTTCAACATTTTGGTCAACCACATCAAGTTGAAACCTAGCATATTGAACTGATAATTGAAAATTTTTGGGTTTTTGTTGAAGTGGCGAGTCACCAAACTCTACAGATATTTGTACTTTGAATACAATATTTATTATCGTACGACGGGGAAGCGCATTATCCCACCTGGATTTAAGTTTTGATAAGGCAGAAAGTGGAAGCGCACTTCACTTCTTTTAAGGTACTGGCTATCTTATCTCATAATTCCAGAACACAACAATTTGGAATTGCTTTTATAGTGACTCATTGTGCAAAGATTGTGGTATCTAGCCAGGTGGACTTGAATAAAATCCTACCATCAACAACGCCAATCATAATAATGTATTCCGCTGGGGATCGAACCTGGGACCTCTGGATCTGACACCGATGGGCTAGCTAACCACTAGATTAAAAGAGTGAGAAAACTACAGAGCCTCAGAATGTGCATTTTTTATCATTTCAAAGCACGGTGAAGTTTTGAATGAAGATGTAACTATAAAGACAAATAGCAGGCAATATACATATAAATATTACAGGACATTAATTTCACCCAGCGCCATCTAGTCCCAAACTAAGCAACGCTTGTTTTATGGGAACTAGATTACGGATATAATACCAACTTATACTATTTGTTTTTGTAAATACATGTATATCGTACAATACAATACCCAAAACATCAAGATTACAGAACAAACATCTGTATTCATCACATAAATGTTTATTCTAGGTGGGAATCGAGCCCACAACCTACAGCGCAGAAGGAAGAGCTACTACGAACTGAGCTGTGAGGTTTGTTAATATATAAAGAAATAATGTAAAATATTTATTCAATAAAAAGTACAATTAAACTAACTATGTACAAAGGAATCAGTCAGATTACCTAAGGACCGTTACAAACGGCCTATAGGTAACTCAACTGTTCCAGACCAGTACCAGACGGAAGCGTGCCCAAGACACTGGCTGCATTGCCACGCTGAATAGCTATGCTAATTCGCTGGCCTAAATAAGAGCCAGCCCTTGGGTCACGTGTCGCCTCAATCAACAATGTCTTGATTTTGACAATGTAGCAGGCAGGATGCCCCGTCCATTAGCGATTTAATATGCAGAATCGACTCTATAACTTCATCAATATCGATAGACATCATAAGTTCATCTTCTTAACTTGGTCTTCAACTCACCTGGTTTCAAGTTATGATATGGCCGAAGGTGAAAGCCCACTTCACTGTTCTTTTTCTTCTTTACCCTTAGTCATGTCTTGTCTCACTGTGCTAACCGTTGAGGATTCCGTGTGAAGTGCGTTTCCACCTTCGGCCTTATCTTAACATGTAAACGTTGCTTCCCCGTCGTACAATAAAAATGTGGCAGGCCATTAGTGTCCATTGCTGGACAGAGCCTCCTCCAAGCTGGAAGGTTTTTTGCCAGAATAACCACGCTTGGCGGTTTTGTGATCGCATAAAGAGGTCGATAATACACAGAAGTAAGCTACTCTTTCATTTGGTAAGATCCTTAGTCGGCGCTTAATACATTCGTTGGTTGAGTTGAAGGGTTCGAATCTTAAGCTGCAACCCGACAGCATTTTTTTTCGAAATTTCTTTGAGTAATCGATTACTTTCTTCAAATTTTAAGTTAAGATAAGCAACGGCAAAGTAACATTTATAAACGAAAAAAATATAATTGGTATATTCAAGCGTAAGTGTGAGTTAGTTGAGAGGTTAACCGTCTCGGTGGTCTAGTGGTTCAACCCACCGATTTCAGATCCAGAGGTCCCGGGTTCGATCTCCAGGGGGAGCAATATTGTGCATGGTTTTGTTGGTGGTAGGATTTTGTTTATGTCCGCCTGGCTAGCTACCACCATCTTACCTAATTCTGTCGCTGGTCGCTGGTGTCCGGATCTGAAATCGGTGGGTTGAACCACTAGACCACAGAGACGGTTAACCTCTCAACTTGTTACCAGGTGAGATGAAGGCAAAGCGCTTCCCCGTAGTACAATAAAAAAAAAGAGGAGGCTATGCATTGATAAGCGAGTACTGATAGGACTGATAAGCGAGATTTTTATAAGTAAGACTTGATAAGACAACAAATTTGATGCCAGTGCATCAAAATAATACAAAATAGTGTCCTCTAAAAGTTCAAAGTTACGTAACGCCTTCACGGTTTTATACCAGTTGCACAAATTCTGAACATTTGAACCGCAATAATTTATTAAATTCACTGAGCCCAGACGAGGCACGTAGGGTTGGTAATTCGTATGCCCGCCCCGTCGATACGAGCTCGGGTTTGTCGTGAACGATTTGCTTTAGGTATTTACTGAATCTTAGCACTGTTCCTTTGGTGCCTTTATTTATTAAATAAACCAGCTGACTCCATTTTGCCGGCACATAATATTTTGTTTCTGAGACCTGTTATACCATTTATAATTTATTTGGGTAAAATAGTACATTATTACGTGTTCGTTGTAATAATGTACTTAGTTTTCCAGGTCTTAGTAATCAGTTGTAAACAAAGAAGTTAAGCTTTATTAAAAGCCTCATAGCTCAGTTTGTAGTAGCTCGACCTTCTGCACTGTAGGTTGTGGGTTCGATTCCCACCCATGCTTAATATTTGTGTGATGAATATAGTTGTTTGTTCTGTGTATGGCTTATGTATAAAAAAAAGCTATTTGATTCAGGCGTTATTTTGCGTAGATCCATATTTCAAAAAAAATATTTAGTTACAAATCCACTAAATGCTTCGTTCAAAGAGATTTAGCGGATTTGTTACTAAATATTTTTCCTGTTTTCAGATTTATTTTGAAAAAAATATATGTAAGTATAGATCCGTTATCTAGTTCTTACCTACTAGCAATCGCTATATTAAATTGTCCTACGGTGAGTGAAAATATGTCTACATTCTCAAATTTTGCACTTCAGCATGCCTATTTATGGACAAATTGATAATCGAGGGTTAAGTTGAATCTGATCATTACTTTTAGACATAGTAATAGAGGCAAAAGCTTTTGCAGGTATAATATCGAATGGCGATTATTATCATATATAGATAAAAATATATGTTTCTGTCAAATATATCTCAACTTAATTTACCGCTAAAAACAAGCTCGTGTACATGGTCTCACCCACGTCAATTTCTGTGCAAAGTCTTAGGTCAATCCGATCAATAGTGGCTTCTATGAAAAAGCACATTCACGAACACAAATTCTCGCTTTTATAATGTCAGTGAGGCTATGTATCATAGAGATCATTAACTATTGCTCGTTTTCCATATAATTCGACTGTTATCTTAACCACCAGTGTAGCATAACTGGAAGATTCCGAGTGCTAAAATAATTACTTTTAAACCTTTTTCATCAGCATTGTCAAGTTTTCTCCAACAGCTTTTCACATAAAACTCCTTCCAGTTCTCACAAGTTACAAGTAAAACGTAAAAGCAGACACATTCAGAAAGTACATTCATAATTCAAGCGGAGCGCGCCACATATTTACCTTTCTTTGTCTCCGCGGAGAGTATTCAGCCGCCTGTGTTCGGAATAGCGCAAGATTTGTGAGCTGTTCATCAAGTTTTATGATGAACGGGTATTTGTTTAACCAACTTCAAAATAGAAAGTTCCTAGCTATCACTGTGCTACCACGATGGTTACCTTGTATTTACCTTACTTCCAATTAATATATCATAATTAACATAGCAGTCGTATGACCGCTTTAGCAGGATGGCCGCGTCAACTGAGTGGATATTCAATTTCTGCTAGTATTATCAAAATAACTAAGGAACAACAGATGTAGATTGCTAGATTGTTTTGTAATTCGCAACATGCATTAAAACCATTACACGAAGAACCACTTTTTATGCGGTTTTGAAAACTTTGATACAAATAAATTTTAAAAGAAATGCTACAAGACATTTATCCCAGTGCCATCTAGCTCTAAGCTTGGCAAAATTATATAATACTAGAACTAGATGACGAACAATACATATTTTTTTTGTTTATATTATTAGGTACTATTTGTCACACTCAAACACATAACAAATAGATTACACAAATGTTTGTCCCGGGTGGGAATTGAACCCACAACATACAATACTAATTAATCAAGTATAAAAAATCCCGATTCGTTTAATACCAAGTCACGCTTTGCATGATTCTGCAGCATTAAACGTGTTACATTCATATCCATTAAGTCCTACTCCTGAGTCGCAAACAGACAAAAATACATGTACCTAAATGTTTAGGCAACTTTGAATGTTAATACATAATGGTGATGACAAACCAGTTTGTTTAAAGCAATACGAGTATGAATATTAATAACATAAAAATTACAGGACATTAATTTCACACAAAATATAGAATACTTAAATATATATATTTTATGTAAATAAATACTTATCGTAAAATACAGTATAATCTCACAATATTCACGGAATATTATGAGAATTTTGGTATTACACAATTGCTGATTATTATGGAATTCTCGGAACCAAGGTTCAAAGGATTATGTCGGGAATCTCTATTCATAAAATAATTCAATTCATAAAAAATGTAATCAGATTTTTGGGTAACTTGATGTTTTTATTCACCATGATCTTCTTGCACATCTTTAATGTACACTAATCTATATTTGTGTACATTAAAGATCCTATGATCAGTACTATCTATTACCATCCAAAAAACCAGGCTGTTTAGTTTTTTTTTCATATCCAACAACCTCGTTGGATGGAACAATAGTTTGCTAGATGTTATTTTTATTTCATAACTAGGCAGTAGATGGTAATTCTACGATGTATTTGTTCAAATAATTCTAAAGAATTCTCTCTAAATTCCTATCATGTAGGAGATAATTCTGTATGTAATGTAATGTAATGCATATCCTCCTTTATCACGACCAATTTTTTTAAGCCTTGGCTCTTGACCTCTTGGCTATCTCTAGGCCAGAGCAAGAAAGCTTAACGATAAAGCTAGCGTGTACATACGAAGCACGGCAAACCGTTTGGCGCCGGACTTCGGCAAGAGGGTTTTGCCAGATGGACCTTTACAGGTTCAACCACTAGTGATGTGATAATTCAGCCGAACGATTCCGTCGCCCGGGGTAGACCACTAGAAGTAAGGTCACACCTACCCCTTCCTCGGTCTTTCTTTACGCCTATTTAAAAACAAGTTTTAAATTAATAACGTCAGTTTTATAAACAGACAGTCTCGTCTCGATAGTTTAACAGCTTAAAAGCAGTCATGGAAGTTTGCAGATGAATGCAGATCGGGTCTTAAGCAACAAAGCAAAAACTACGATAGTTTTTTTGTAAATTATATTTTAGGAAATAGTTTAATATTGTGATGAATAACAAAATATTGTACCATGATATTTTAGACAAACAAACGTACAACTTACAATTTGACTTTAGAATAAAACTGTGAGTAAGGGACTAGTGTGATTCTTGCCTTACCCACTCATAAATTACTATTACGCTTTGCATTCTAGCAAATAGCTCTCGTGGTCGCAGCGACCTGGAAAAATAAAATGGCTGCCCACAAGCTCTCACAAATCTGGGGCACAATCTGAACTAGGGGTATCACGCTACTTTGCGTTCCCTCAATGGAGTATGGAAAATCAATCAAATCAGACCAATCAATCAAGATTAGGTCTTGTATTGGAAACTTTCTTGTTTTCCACTCGGCTTAGGTCTCGATTACGGGCATCGTATCAAGACAAATCACATAGATAGACAGCTGTTTATAATGTAGGTAAATTCATACGATACATCACTTCTGGCTACGCCGTAGCTACCTGCCTTTCTATGTTACTGCTACGCCGTAGCAATAAATCAATTGCGGCATGGAGCTTAACGCCATTAATACAAAACATATCTGGCACTACCACTACGGTATATCTAAGAATAGTAGACGTGAACTTGACTACTTTTGTAGACACTATATCGATTATTTGATTCGTCTTATCGTATAAATATTTGATGAAGCTTTGTTAGATGCGGAAAATGGCGTGGCCTAAACTCTAAGGGCCTAATTAAATCTGTGAGTCACAGTAGCAGTAATAGACGATTTTTTACCTTCGAGGATTCCTTTGATTACTATTTAGAGCGTGGATCTTATGAGAACAACCTACTATATGCTAGTCAGAGGCACGTCTAAACGTACGTTCGCCACATTTTCACGATTAGCAAGTAGCTAGTTGAATACTAGCTACTTGCTAATAAAAATAAATATGTGACAGGTACAAAGCTCGTCGCCGTTTAACTCAATCTAGCCAGAGACACAAGTAATTTGGATTTTTGGTTCTAGGTACATTACTGTTTCCTAACGATGTTACATACACCATAAGGGCATAATAATAAATATTATACATAGCAAACTTTCGCATTAACCCTATGGTTAATGCGAAAGTTTGCTTGGTAGTTTATATTTCTCTCAAATCAAAAGACTATTATTTTTTCTTATATAAATGTTGAATTATGTTCTGGCAAGTTTTAAGTTTAAATGCAGGAACATCTAATTATATTTTTTAACGTGATTATGAAATTTAGATTTTAAGTAGTTGGTTCTCCTCAATCAACTAAAATATTTATTTGTTTGGTTCTTGCTCACGCCCAAACTACAGATTGTATCGAGCTGAAAAACAAATATGTTGCACTAGCCCGGGGAGGCGATATAAACTACTTTTCATCCCATAAATCAGTTCCCGTAGGATGGAAATGGGACATTCTCAACCCAACTCGCAAAATCTTGAAGGATTGATTTAAAATTTTGCACAGATATTGTTCTGGACCAAGAAAATCATAGGCTACTTTTTATTTATGAACCACTCGGGTGAAATCACGGGCTGAAACAATAAATAAATAATAATAATAAATATTACAGGACATTAATTTCGCACAGCGCCATCTAGCCCCAAACTAAGCATAGCTTGTAATATGGGAACTAGATTACGGATAGAATGCTTACATTTTTTTTTGTAATTACATACAATATAACACCCAAACACAGAACAAACAACTATATTCATCACACAATTGTTTGTCCTGGGTGGGAATTGAGCCCCCAACCTATAGCGCAGAAGGCAGAGTTACTACCAACTGAGCTATGAGGCTTGTTAAAATAATAATGCAAGTTTTTGATACGAAAAGACAAAAACTCATCAAATTCAACGCCGTTCGGCTTTCGGTGGCCTGTGTGTCTTTGAAATCGATTTAGCCAATATCTTTAAAGGTGTAATTTAATGATAATACAAATTTTGTTATTCAAAGAACAGGTCATTAAACGAAATTGATGTTTGCTCAATAGATTCAGATCAAAAAGATGAAAATGTTTCCCCATTTTTCGCGTCGACGAAAATAATTTAATTTGATTATATTTGAGGGTCGGCAGTTGATTTAAAATTGAAGTTTGAGTTCTGACATGGATTTCGGTGTGCCTTTACTCTTTGTTTGTTCAACTTGAGATATTAGTTTAAGTTGTGGGCTGAATCGGCCAATTAACTACTTACATAAATAATTTGAAGTAGGTACATTTATTAAAGCATATAGCAGTCATAGCAGTCTAGTTACAAACGGTATATAAGTAAATCAACTGATGAAGACCAGGGCCCGTATTCACTATGACAATGACAAATCGTGTCTGACGCGCCCGCGTTACGATATCTGCATGGCATCATCTTATTGGAATATCATAACGCAGGCGCGTTTAGACACGATTGGTCATAGTGAATAAGGGCGCAGTATCAGAGTGAAGGGTGCTGACACACTGGTTGCATTGCCACGCCAAATAACTATGCTAATTTGCGGGCCTAAATAAGAGCCGGTGGGTCCCGCATTGTCTCAATCAAAAGCCTCTCGAGATTCATGAAAATTATTAATTATAAGTAAAGTGTGTGTAGTATTTGCCAGGGACCCTTTTTTTGACCAGGGTAAACATTTTATGAAATATCTATAGATGTTCTAACTGGAATAGTGTTTTTTTTTCTTGTATGTGATCTACGATGCAGCAAGGCTTACAAGAAAGTGGGTCTTAACATCAGAAAACCAGACCAGATGCTTGGAGCCGATTCCTTGCAATCCAACGTCGCTAAACCTTTTTTTTATTTTTTTATTGTACGACGGGGAAGCGCTTGGCCTTTATCTCACCTGGCAACAAGTTGATATAAAGCCGAAGGTGGAGGTGCACTTCACTCGTGATCCTCTACTAACTGAGGAAATGGCTATCTTACCTCTAAATGCACAACAACATTTTTTTAAGAATTGTTATTATGGTGACAGAATTATTATTATTTTTCCATCAACATTTGAAAGAAACTACACGTAAACATGTCATCATCATCAACCTATTGCAGGCCCTGCTGGGTTTAGGTCTCTCCCAAGTTTTGCTACTGAGCCTGGTCTTCAACTGTTCCCATCCAGTTTATGCAATCCAACCTGCTCAAGTCATCCCTCCACCGTTACTCATCCAATACTATGTTTGTCGACACGCGGTCTCAACTCAATTTTCAAACACGCATAACCTGCTACTATTCCATTTAATATTGCAATGTCGGTACAATCTGATGTTAAGTGAATAAAAGCCTTTATATTAATTATTTGAGGTGTATTTCATCATAAGGTTTAACGAAACACAATTAAATTTCACACCAACATAATTAATTCAAAAATTACTCTGCTTATTTGCCTTTTACATTTTCACAGCTAAACGGCAGAATTGATTTTGAATTCGGCAAAGAAATAGTTTGTGTTCTAGGGAAGAACATAGGCAACTTTTTATCTGGGTGATTGTGCCATACGAGTGAACAAAGTAGCAATAGCTAGATAGAATTTAATAATGATAAATGATAATTATATAGGTACTACTGGAGAAAGCTTATTCATCTTCAGCTATCTACAAAATAACGTCACATAATTTATGACCGTTAATAAATAATTAAAACCGTAATCCAATGTTACAGTGGCTTCACTGATACAGATATTGTGAGCTATTAAATACGATTCAAATCCATTCATCACATTACGTCATTCACAATCCCGCTGCTCACTCGTATGTAATATCACAGGTCTGCGCACCAATAGCTGCTAGGATAATTATAGTGATAGGCAACTCGGAGGCACCCTAAACTATCATCATCATTTCAGCCCACAAAAGTCCTCAGCTGAGCATAGGCCTCCTCCGTGGACTCCCGCAACAGCCACAATGTCGTCGGTCCATCGAGTGGGGGGTCTTCCCACAATCCGTTTCGCGTTTAATCGCGGTTATCGCCTCTGCGAGCTATGTGGGTTCACTGCCACCATAATTCTGCGACCTATAATATAAAAATATTAATTTCACACAGCGCCATCTAGCCCCAAACTAAGCATAGCTTGTTATATGGGAACTAGATTACGGATAGAATACTTAAATACTTTTTTTGTAAATACATACTTATCATATAATACACACCCATGTCATGACACCTATGTCAGCAACTTTGGTTCTCTTTTGGGTATCCACATTCCGGATTCTATTACGTAGTGAAATTCCAAAATAGCTCTCTCCATAGCTCGCTGTGCGACTTTGAACTTATTCATGAGGCCTATAGTTAGCGACCAGGTCTCGGATCCGTATGTAACACTGGTAACACACACTGATAAAAGACGATCGTCTTGCCCTAAGCTAATAAGAATATCATTTTACGGTCGATTGTACTCAATACGAAGCATGAATGTGGGTGGTTTGCCCACCAGTGTCAGATCTAGAGGTCCCGGTAGTATTTAGTTTATATGTAGTTATGTACAATTTACAAGTATTATGTATATTTTGTAGCATTGATTTACTTAATGTATTAAATGTAGTAAATTTTGCTAGGTTGCACAAATGAATAATGCACCACCAGCCATCTCTTTAGCCATAAAATCTTATCCTGGAAGAAATCGCTTCTAAGCGATAAGCTGCCCATTGAACATACTTTTTTTTAAAGTTATTTTGTTTTATGTATAAGGTATGCAATAAAGTATTTTTATATATTCATATCCGCTTCGATCCACAGGCTGTTGGTTTGGTTGGTGTAAATGTGTAAATTGCATTTAGAGGAAAGAAGCTGAGGAACTGTTGTAATTAAGGTTCCCGGGTGAAGTGAGCTACCACTTTTGTCACTAATAAAAAAATGATTCTTTATACTTATTAAAATAATTTTTTTGATGATTGCGTATTTGCTTAATTTATGACGAGGTATGTTTGTTTTCTATATTATTATTAGTATTTTTAAATGCACTGATTTCATTGTTATAGTTATTATTATTATTTTTATTTTTTGCATGCTTTTTCTAAAATGTTATAACTTGTTTATTTTGTCCGCTAATGGAAACGGTTCTTACGGAAGATCAGCGCAGGTTGTCTTTGTCCAACCTGCTTTATGCTGAGTAAGGACCCTTTTGTAGCGACATTTACTTATCTTACTACTTTTTCTAGTTTTTATTGCTACAATTTTGTATGATCATTGATTGCTGTTGCAAATAAACTCTATTCTATTCTATTCTATACTTAGAAGCTTATAGCAGTTTAAGCCAGAGGTATAATAAAAAAAACCGCCACTAAAAAATTCAGGGTGGATTCCTTTTATAGTGTAGTGGTGCAATAGTCAAGACATTTTGGTAAGTCCCTCAAGTTGAAGAGAACAAGTCCCCACGAAGTAAGTTGTATGCATTTCTAGTATATTTAATTAAATATATATAATATTCATAATTATTGAAATGGTAGTGTAATTAGTGATACTGTACCAATGAGATAGATAATAAGCTTAGTAGCTGTGCACTTTGTAATTAACTGTTAATTAGGTTGGAAAATGGATCTTATCAACAAGATAATATTAGTACGCGGTAGTCTAGCTACTACCTATGTCAATTAATCTATTTAGAAATATCTTCATTACCTTATCAGCACGTAATAAGCCCACTGATATATGAAATATGACGAACTATTACGGTAGGATTAAGTGAGAACCCAAAGTTTTTCTGAAAAACTACTACCTAAAGAAAACTTTTTTATTTTGCCAATACTTAGTATTAACCTGCCATGGCGCGGCATTTACGACAGATCTCATTTCCAGCGAAAAATAAACGTTAACTAGTTAACGTAATACATTTTTGTGTCTGATTCATCCGTCAAACTTACTTCTTAACGCAAAACACAATGACCATATATTAACATTAACAAGCCTCATAGCTCAGTTGGTAGTAACTCTGCCTTCTGCGCTGTAGGCTTTGGGTTCGATTCCCACCCAGGACAAACATTTGTGTGATGAATATAGATGTTTGTTCTGTGTTTGGGTGTTGTATCATATAGTAAGTATGTATTTAAAAAAAAATGTATTTAAGTATTCTATCCGTAATCTAGTTCCCATATTACAAGCTATGCTTAGTTTGGGGCTAGATGGCGCTGTGTAAAAATTAATGTCCTATTATTATATAATATATTTAGAAAAATACTGAAAAATCACGCTCTGGAAAATACGGAACTAGAAAATATTCTCATCTGAATATTATATACGGAATTTTCACGATACCTCATTTGTCAAATAATGATAAGTACATGCCGGTCAAAATTATAACCCTCCTTTGTACTTTGACGTTGGGAAAATATATCTTTAATTTCAAATAACTTAATTTAAGCCTACTAAGTTTGATCATAAACTAAAAACCGACTATTGAAAAATCACGCTCTAGAAAATATGGAACTAGAAAATACATCTCATCTGAATATTATATACGGAATATTCACTATACCTCATTTGTCAAATAATGATAAGTACATGCCGGTCAAAATCATATCGGTCATAATTGTTGTGTTCCGGCATTCAGAGGTAAGATAGCCAGTTTCTCAGTTTGTTGAGGATTCCAGGTGAAGTGCGCCTCCACCTTCGGCTTTACCTCAACTTGTTACCAGGTGAGATGAAGGCCAAGCGCTTCCCCGTCGTACAATAAAAAAAAAAAAAATCCCTCCTTTTTGCTTTGACGTTGGGAAAATATATCTTTAATTTCAAATAACTTAATTTAAGCCTACTTTGTTCTCGAAGCGACCTCATATTTCTTAATTTATTCGATACATTCGCGTGCTTGCGAGAGGCAGATAGGCTGAGACGTAGCTTATAGAGAACAGTCTCATCAGAAGTACATACTTTAAAAATACCTTTTTTAAATATATAAAAAAAAACTTGAAAGAGATACCCCAAAAAACGAATCAGTAGTATAAAGTATCAATCTTCTTCTTCAAAAATAATTGTAAAATATTTATTACTTTTAATATTTATTACAGTAAAATATTTTTATATCGTGACTTCACCCAATTTTTTTCTTTTTTATAACAAAAAAACTTTAATGAAGTTGAAACTTGTTAACAAAAACCGTGTTACTAACAAATTAATTGTACTATGATTTGTTAGTGAATGTCATTCTTAAATGTTTATATTTTGGAACTGTAAAACCCCACTTCAATATTTTCGTTCATATATAAATACTATCTTCATAGGCAAAAAAATGGTAAGGCAGGAAATGCAGTAATTTCAATATCGTAATAATAAACATAAATGAACCTGGCATATTTGCCTCATGATCGTTCTGTGGTGTGATTTTTATCCAAATTAATCAGTAGTCTTATCAGTTTTTTTTCACCTTCGTCTATTATGACAGAATAGATGTTGATTTATCAGTACTACAGAGTACTTTACTTACAATTTCACCCTGTAACTTACAATTTTAATGTACAATATACCAGCCGATTGAACTGTTTCTAGACATTGGCCCATATTTATGGTCCTTCTTCACGACACGGCGACCGAGTGGTAATTCCCGCACTTTATACGCTTGCCTGAGAATACTTGAGGTGTGTAAATAAAATAAAACCAGGTAATGGCCCTGTTACATTTACTTATTTACCGATGTGAGGATATTGCTTGTGAGAATTGAATGTTAATGCCCGTGAGAGTATTCAGGTGGAAAATTGAGTGCGTATCAACCTTATACTGACACAAGTGTTGAATAAAAACTGTGACAGTGTAAGGTTAATACGACAAATCAAGCTCAAAGAAGCGTGCAAAAGTATTTTTTTTATTTTTTATAAAAGATTTCGCTCAACCTGATTTTGCCTCAGGTATATAAAGTTGTAATAGAGCTGCCACAGAATAGCAATACCATAGCCATACCATAGAGATCGGCTAACTAGAATATTTTCCAAAATGTCCACTTACATATTTCGCTTTTAGGATTTAAACATCTATAATCGTATGTATGTAACTATCGTTAAACATCAAACAAAATCCTTGATATTAACTTGGATTTTGTTTGATATTGAATCGAAGCTTCCGGTATTTGTGACCAAATAAAGTACTTTTGTTTGTTAGTTACAACTGGATACAAAACGGTAATTGTTTCTTGGAATTGAAAATGCCAAAAAAGTTCGCTTTCATGCTTTGAGTTGTTTTGCCAATCCGCGTGGCGTGCGTGGTGATTATAGCAAAAACCCTATATGACAAAGGTTTTTATGTTTTTGTACGATGTTGAAACCTTTATCTCACGTGGTGTCAAGTTATGATAAAGCCGAAGGTGGAAGCGCACTTCAACAGGAATCCTCAACGTACCGAAGAACTGGCTATCTTACTTCTAAATGTCGGTACACAACAATTTAGATTTTTTGTTATGGCGACAGAATTATGTTAGGTGTTTTTGAATTATGTTAGCTAGCCAGGCGGACTTGAAACTAGTCCTACCACTAACCAAACCAAGCACAAATTTGTTCATATAATTTATGTGAACAGAAAATGTCAACAAGCTGTTGGTGAGAATCTAGATCTAAAGGTCTTATGTTTAACATATGTTCAACAACGTACAAAGCCGTCACTTAGGGGCCTCTCACAATCAATTCGCGTGGACTGGTCTCAGTGAGATGACTTGTAATGGGCGTCGTGCGCCTGTGAGGACCAAAGGCGACACAGTATAATGTATACCAGAATCGACATTCTGTTACAAGTAGTAACATAACAAGAGAAGGACAGGCGGATATTACAAACACGACTGAGCAAAATGATTGCGCGCGTTTCACACAAACCCAAAATGTCCCAAAAAGAAAGTATATCTTCAAATATTATTAAAATTAAGGATCGTCTGTGCAGTGTGCGCTTACTAACCTACTTTTCCGCCGCAAAAACTCAAAGTCAGTCTTGACCTCAAACACGAGAACTCGCCACTTTCCATGCTAACTTTTTTTATACTGAACTTGATAGTACGTATGTATTTAAAAAAAAAAAAACATCAATCCGTTTGCCAATTGTGGTGATTATGGCAAGACCTTCCAACTTTTCGCTAAAGTCCAAAAGTGGTTTTACGGTTATTTCTATACTGTGACCCATATAACAGTGGAGGGCCATGACACGGCGTGTCAGAACGTGCCGCGCTTGCGATCAGTTGATGATTGCATCTGTTCTATGACAGGTATCCGATCACAGCGGACGCTTCCTTTCTAGTAGCCCACTTTTGTTCATCGTTGTGGTCATGCTGTGTCTAGTACGAGTTTCCTACTTGCTTCATACCTAATCGTACTCGTTTGCGTTTACCACAATAATTTGTATGAAAAATAAAAGCTACCCACCATTTACGGTGAACAAACGCAAATCGAGTGAACTTCGAGCAACTCGCACTAGGCACGTCTGACCGCAAAAAGGCGTTATGAAGGACGTCTATTTAATATCTTTTTATTTATTTTTAATTAATATGGATATCCGTAAGAGAACCAAAGTTGCTCTCAGAATTAGCAAGCTGAAGTAGCAGTGGACAGGCCACATAGCTCGCAGAACCGATAACCGCTGGAGAGCAAAGTTTCTCTCATGGCGACCACGATTAAACGCGAAACGGAGTGTGGGAAGATCCCCCACTCGATGGATCGACGACTTCGTGGCTGTTGTGGGGAGTCGATTGGGGGAGGCCTATATTCAACAGTGGACGTGTGTTGGCTGAAACGATGAAGATGAATGATTTATAGAGAGCCTGATTGTTGATCACCACATACAAAATACAATAAAAAATATACCTAATACTGGTTAACAATGGGCGGCGTTATAACTGAAAGCGATCTCTCGCAGGCCATCATTGTATAGACAGAGAAGTTTAAAGCTTTCAAGGATGGCGGTATACAAACCAATATCTACATACCTATGTACATATCTTTGTAATCACTACTGCTTACATGCTTTTCAGAGCGAGAGATTTGATCTTCAGGATTGAATTTCTTTAGTTCAGTGAACAGATTTAACTTAATCACAATTATTGTAACATTTTATTTTCTGCACGAACATTATTTTCTTTATCATACTTCAGGAAAATGTTTTTGATTTGGTTACCTTACCGTTTTTACGTATGAATAAATAATAAACATTTGCCTACGTAAGAAGCTAAAAACTCCCAGTGGTTCTTGGAATAGGATAGAAATGTATCACAATTTTATTAAGATTCTCAATTCTAACTTCTTTTTTTCTATATTATGTCCACCGATTTCTCCGCGAGCTCTTAACCGATTTGCGGTTTTTTTTATCAAGAGAGGAGAGAAGAGAATATTTTATCTTTGGACGTGAGGAACGTGACGTTGATCTTCACAACGAACTTACAGATAGATAAATAATTAAAATTCATTTGAAATTATTTGAAAAAAACACATATAGAAAACAATAGACACAGAATACGTAAAACTAACAGCAAAGGGTGTAGTTAAACTAGAATATATTAATAAAACTGTATCTAAATATAACAAAACAAATACTGTAGATACCTAAATGTAAGTTTTGGGTGAAGTACAGCGTCTCATTCACATATCATTGATATCTCTGCCAATTGAGGCCCATAAATGTTGTGTTGTGGGTTTCAGTCCAGCTGGACACCAATGAATCGAGATGAGTAAAATCTATAAAATTGTGTTTGCTTTTGATTATTTATCACTCAAAAGAGTTAAATTAGATATAATAAAAAAATGTGCAAATTCACAAAAAACTAAATGAAATTATTCACATATTTTAAAATTCTGTGCTTGTAGTTATGTAAGGAGATTACCTTACGTTATCGATCCTGTGGTTTGGCTTAGCAAAACGGCACTTCAATAATAAATAAACTTACACTAGCCGTGGTCCCGAGTGGACTTGATCTTGGGAGCTACCGTTGAGAAGTGAAAGCGTTTTTGAAAACTACTAATAGACCAACTAGAGAGAAATCTAGAACGACATACAACTAAGTGCTGTGTGTCGCCCTAGAGAATGTGTAAACACAATTTGTCTTAGGTGCACCTGGCCACCACTGGATTCCAAGGCTTGTAAAAATAAACAAGATACAGAATACGCCAAAAGAGTGCAAACTGTAAATCTGACGTTGCTAGGTGTACTATCGGGTCGCTGTTTGGGTCTCACCGACTCACCGTACAATTGTTTGTCATGTTTCCGGGACCGAAATTTATAGCCGCACAGCCATGGACGTTGAAACACGGCCGGAAACGATTTCTACGTAAATAAGGGCAAAAAGTGTGAATAAAAATGCTGCGAACAATATTGTACTCGTAGTAGTATAAGGCTTTAGATTAGTGACGGTTCATGATGAAAAGGTAGTGTTGGTGGTGTGAATGAAGGAGGGCTAGTTTTTGTGGTAGCTAGCCTACCGCAAAAAAACCTTAAAAGCTAAACCGAGGTACATTGGTACTTACATCACACAGCAATTTGACCTAACACCGTACAAATACCATTTTATAGTGTATTAGTAGATTAGTATCTACTAATACAAGATAAAATCACCCGCCGCGCCCCTCCGTCGAACCCCTCCCCACAAACGGACAAAAAAGTTACGTTTTAATAAAGGTTACATAATTATGTATGTGACATGTTAGAACACTTCTCAAAATACTATTTTTTAACATTGAAATAACAGATTTTGAGACCCCATTGTGTCCACCATTTTGAAAAAAAAAAACTGAATCGATAAAAAATCCATATAATTATCAAACCACTGCCTGCCCATATAATATTATAATAATATTACATAGTTTATTTTATATCACACGACATCAATTTCAACATATGACTCTGCTCATAAAATTTCACGAGAGTAATGAGTGTCATATTAACATCTAAACCATTGACTGGAGTCAATGGTTTAGATGTTACTATGACTAAACAAGAACATGACTAGAGGAGAACATGACGAAATGGGGACATGACTGAAGCATAATATAACTTAAACAAACTGTAATTATGACTAAACCAGAACATGACCAAATCAGAATATGACCATGCATAGAACATGACTCAAACCGGACATTGTCATGTCACCTTCTAATAACCCAGAAATACGGCTTGTGATGAGAACAGGCATCCGGACGCCGGACAAAAGCCGGATTTAAGCTTCCCTGCGCTTCGCTCGCTCGGTCAATAAAGAGAAAATATTGTTTTTTTTTTAAGTTTGTTTACTCAAAAACTACTGGACCGGTTTTAACAATTATATCACTAGTATCATTAAACATTTATTTTATTAGATTTTATCAGGGATCCTTAGGAAAGCTCTTAATGTAACCAAAGATGAAGGAAAATTACCGATAAACGAATCGCGTGTGCAACTAAAACTATTAATGACAGTTCAAAGTAAAATAATGTTCTAAAATTCAGGATAACATAACCAATACCTACATAAATATCCGTTAAACTAATACGTCCAACTACATATACAGTTATGTCAAATATAGTAGGTACCTTTTCAATATGATTAAAAAGTTAATAAATAATGCCGGTAGAATAAGATGGCGTAGTTACCACGTTATTGAGTAGAAATTTTGTGCTTACATTTTACTGTACCATCATCTCACCTGATTTTTTCAAATTATGAAGGTGGAAGCGCACTTCACCCGGAATCCTCAACAATCTGAGGAATGTTATCCCACCTCTAAATACCGGAACTCAACAATTTTAGAATTGTTATTATGGCGACAGAATTAGGTAAGATGGTGGTAGCTATCCAGGTGGACTTAAACAAAGTCCTACCTCCAACCAAATCAAGCACAATATTGTACTCCCCTTGGGGACCGAACCGGGGACCTCTGAATCTGACACCGGTAGGCGAACCACATAGACCACGAAGGTGGTTATTTTGTTACCTCGGTATTTATCCATATCCAAATAAATCACTTTATATTCAAAGCTGTTCAGAACATGTAGACATCATGTAAATTCCTTTTACATTTTTCAAATTGGATGTTCCAATTTTAAAATATATGTCGAAAAAGATTTTATTTAAACTTTTCAAATGTATTACTGACTAGCATCTGCTCGTGGTTTCACTCACGTGGTACCCGGATAAAGATAGCGTAGTAGCGTATATATTTTCCTGGTCCAAAACTGTATCAATTCAAAATTTCATCTGCTTTGTAGTTTTTGCGTGAAGCAACAAATAACAAATCTGTTTTGTATCCGTTTTGCAATGTTTGACATATCATCATTTGGTCATCATCTCATAGGATACACACACATTTTTAGGATAAAAATAATAGTCTATTTGGTGTTGTACGTTATGATATAATATTCATTCTTATTCGTTAAGAAGTCTGAACATAATTGAATTCATGAATTAACATTATTTACTGTCCACCAAAAATATATAGGACGAGTAACAATTATAAAACTTAATTTAACAGTACAATGGGCGGTCTTATCGCTTAAAAGCGATCTCTTCCAGACAAACTTAGGACGGAGTACGGTTGATGGTAGGTGTTAAATGAATGATAATAAATATTTAAATTAACAAAACCAACATTATCATATTTAATATCTGTGTAATAATAATTTAAACATGATAAAAAACGTACCTACTTACTAAAATATATAACTACACCTAAGTATATAAATAAATGTACTTTACGAATTATATTATACTAATTATTACATTAGTGAGCTATATTTTAATGACATGGTCACCTTATGGGATCACTGCATTTTTCGGAATAAAAAGTGCATTTGTGTTAAACTATCTTTGTGCGAAATTAAGCTCAATCCTTTCTGTAGTTTTTGCACAAATGAGCAACAAAGAACCAAATAGTTTTGTTTGGCGATATTTGATTACTGTAGATATCATTTTTGCCCATACAAGCCTCAAGATTCAGTCTTGACCCTGCGTATATAATCATGAGCCTCCTCTATCCATCAACTCCACGTAAATTCCGGTCACAACATAGCCATCGGGGACTAGCAGTCGGGTAATCTTATAATAATTAATATTTATTTAATTGTTTATAATTTAATAATTTAAAATTTTAATTAAATAATTTAATTTGTGTGAATGTAATATTAATTACATTAATATTACATTCACACAACGCCATCTAACCCCAAACGAAACATAGATTGTAATATATTATGGGAACTAGATTACGTTTTTTTTTGTAATTTATACTTACCTACCTAATACCTATACTTTAAATGATACAACACCCAAACACAATACAAACATCTTAATTCATCACACAAATATTTGTCCTGGGTGGGAATCGAACCCACAAACTACAGCGCAGAAGGCAGATCTGCTACCAACTGAGCTGTGAGGCTATTTAGAACCGGAATAAATAGTATCTGTATTACAAACCTTACCTCTGTTCACATCTCTCGAACGCAGGTAGGTATAAGGTACATTCAAAATATTGAAAAAAGTATTTTACTCCGACTACGACTGCTGTTAAAATGAATCGGTATTTTAAAATCACTATCGAGTTATGATATACGAACCTATGTAATCCGGTTAAATATAATTGGAATAGCGAATCTGATTTGATTTTCCTTTGATACATAGATATTGCATGCCTTTTTTAGAATTCACAGATTAATAATATACAATAAAATAAACATAACAGGACATTCATTTTACACAGCGCCATTTAGCCTCAAACTAAGCATAACTGTAATATGCGAACTAGATAACGGATAGAATACTTAAATACTTTTGTAAATGCATACGTACTATATTATTATGATACAACACCCAAACACAGAACAAACATTTATATACGTCACACAAATGGTCGTCCTGGGTGGGAATCGAACCCACAGCCTACAGCGCAGAAGGCAGAGTTACTACCAACTGAGCTATGAGGCTTGTTTGTATTTTTCGGAATCGCAAAGCAATTCTTATCACCGATCCACTGGCACTTAGTAAATCGAATTTCAAGCACAGTGCGACGTCAGCAATATTGCTTGGCGCCGGCGCCGTTTCCTTGTATTATGAAGTCCTATTTTGCAATGACATTTTTCGTTCAACAGTACACGATTGGATTTTTGAAACGTGTAAATTCGATAAAACATGGCCTGGGGAGGAATGGGAGAATGAGTTACGAGCGCAGACTGGCTTTTGGCGAATTCAAAACTTGATTCGACTAACGCTTTTTTGCTGTTTCTATTTATTACAAACATGAATCGTTTCTATTTCAGAGAAGAACATTTCGCGTAATTTATTTTGATTAAATCAAAATTGGATTTTGCGCTGCGGTTTTTTTATCATGCGTAAACCACAACTAAGCTCAATGAAGGCATGAATGTGAAATCGCAATTGCTGACCAAATATCCAAATAGTAATTACTATATTTACAAATTAGTTACTAAAGCTGCTTTATATTACAGTAATGGCAGAACCAATTATGTTAGTTTAGTCATTAGATTAATATACTCGTAAGTTTCCTCTAATTCTTTATTGTACACATAAATTTGATTTTAACATGTCATAAGAAAACATAAATATTTGAGAAAGTGAGAGGTGATACACTGAAAAGGTAGAAAAGTGTACTCGAATTAAAATATTTTTTTAATAGACAAATAAGATGTACATACATTATCAAAAGTATACCTACACAAATATGTTTAGTACCTACTAGATATATAAAAATATATGTTTACATTATTTTTTACATACACATATAAATAAAAATAATAATAATAAATATATACATATTAAGATAAATTAATATATAGATGAATATTGTATGATAAGTATGTATTTACAAAAAAGAAACAAGTACCTATTTAGTATTCTATTAGTAATCTAGTTCCCATATTACAAGCTATGCTTAGTTTGGGGCTAGACGGCGCTGTGTGAAATTAATGTTCTGTAATATTTATTTATTTATATTCAAATATTTAATACATACATTATGTTAAGTTATGGATAGGAAAAAATAAAGACAGATAATACTCTTTTACTTTATTCTTAAGTTTTCTAATTGGCACATTTTTTAAACCCAATGAAATGGTTAAATGTGCTTTAATCAACTATACACGAAGTCACGGGTAGAAGCTAGTAGTTGTAGTAGGTACCTAAGTGTTTTCTGTAAGCTCAGGTGCATCATAACCTCATCATCCTCAGATAATTTATCACGCAGCGTGAAAGGACAAAATTGCAACAGAATATAAAATTGCCGAGACACCGGTGCGCAGTTATCAGCGGTAACTGCAGGGAGTTTCGAGCTCACGTATTACTCACACCTTACCATACACTACGGATGTGACAAGAACCTAACATAATAAATTTTAAATTCGTGAAATAATTAAATGAATGAGTGAATGAATAAAATGAATGAGTGCGTGAATGAAATGAATGAGTGCGTGAATGAAATGAATGAGTGAGTGAAATGAATGAATGGGGAAATTGAATGAATGGGTGAGTGAATGTAGTAAATTCAATAAATAAGCGAATAATATAAATGAGTGAATGAATGGAACGAATTAGTGAATAAATTAAATAAATTACTTGATGAATGAGTGAATAAATTAAATGAATGAGTGAATGAATTAAATTAATGAGTAAATGAATTAAATTAAATAATGAATAAATCAACACATTTTGTCCACAAAATGACACCGCATAATACCGAGAATAGGAGACACAGTGTATAAGTAGGTACAATGGGCAGCCTAATCGCTAAAAGCGAGCCTCCTGGTTTCCTTTCCAGGCAACCAGATATAAATATAAGTAAATATACAAGTCAGGCCAACCTGCCACTATTTGCAATGAAATGTTGTAGACTATCCCCAGACGGCGAATGATATCAATAAAAACAATCCACTAAAATCTCTAAACTTTACAGACAAGGTTGTGCACTGATGCTGAGTTTAGACGACCATAAAGTTTGAAAGATGCCTCAGCCACAAAATAATTTATAAGGTGGGTATTTTGAAGTCTCCGCACCGTTTCTATTTCCAACAATGCAGTTGCAGGTAATATATTTTGGAATTTTCCGCACCGCTATGAAAAGGTTACGTGATCTCCGCACGAGCGTTTTGCACCATAACATTTCGATTACTTGAATTGACTTTTTATTTAATGGAATGAACATCGGTTTTTTTTTTATTAATTTCACCAAGCGCCATCTATCCTCAATCTTGCGGGGCTTTAGATTGAGGCGACACGTGACACAAGGGCTGGCTCTTATTTAGGCGAATTAGCATAGCTATTTAACGTGGCAATGCAGCCAGTGTTTTGGGCACGCTTCCGTCTGGTACTGGTCTGGAACAGTTGAGATACGTATAGGACGTTTGTAACGTTCCTTAGGTAATCTGACTGATACCTGTGTACATATTAGTTAGTTTAATTCCCCAAACTAAGCATAGCTTGTGATGTGGGAACTAGATTACGGATAGAATATTAATGTTTGGCCTATCTGGGAATCGAACCCACAACCTACAGCGCAGAAGGTAGAGCTACTACCATGGTCTATTAACAGACTATCGTTAGACCACAATCTCACATGATGTTAAGTGACACCTATTCACTTATGACTTAAAATACCCAAATTATGCATAGCAGGAAAGACTGACGACGGCAAAGTGTTTCACACTTGGCGGTTTTTATATTAAAGGTGAATTGAAACCGCTTAGTCTGAATGGGTGGTACACTAACCAGGTTAGGGTGGAAGTGTCAAAGTCAAAGTCAAATATATTTATTCAGTAAGATTTTTTAGGATCACTATGAAACGTCAAATCTACCGCCGCCTGTTCGGAATCGCGACCAGCACACAAGGAGAAAGGCAAGAACCTCGGGCTAGATTTTTTTTCATGATTCATTACAATAGCTTAAAATTATCTAATACTAATTACAATTTATTCACAGGAGCAAATTTATTTTTTTTGAATGCCAGGCTTTCTTATCTTCTAGGTAATCTAATCTAATCTAGGTGCTCTGTGTGTCTGCATGTTCTGTTGTGGAAAAGAGAAGGCGGAATTGGATCGTGCAAGTCCTGCGAGCAATCATCAAAATGCTATCTACGAGTATAGGCAAGCGACTTCTCGGCGGTGCTCGAGATCTAGGACTAATTCCTGATGGTAGAGATCATTTATGCTAACCCGTATTTCTATTGTACGATCTTAATTAAAGCAACAGTCCAGAGGCATATCAATATTGTAAAAGTTGTATTGTAATAATATAAGAATTTAGTATTCTCATTTTAAGCGTACTTAATTGAAGTTCTTAATTGAATCAATGTCTTTAGACTGAAGTTTGATAATGTATTTTTACCCATCTATATACATATTCATGTATACTTATAAGTAAAATTTAGAGCTTGTTTTTCAATACTACCTAAAAGTAGAATCTATTTAATTTCAAGTAATACCGTAACTAATAATTGGACTGTTGGGTTTGGGCACAGATTAAATAAGTTCGTTTCGGCATTACGTGTAATCCTACAGTGATATTTTATCAGATAAAACTAGTTTCAAACTTACAAATAGAGAAACGCGGTTCACTAAACGATGTAATTGGAAAGTGACCCTCGGTTTCAATGATTACTGGTTAGAGCTGTCAAGGGGACGGATCCCTCGCTGTTGGAGACTGAATCTTGCTCTAGTGTTTGACATTCTACAAAGGGACATGAAACAAATTTCACGTTAGTGCGTACGCACTTAGAATTTTGAACTATAGGGTGGAGCGCATGTCGATGTAAGTAGAATAGAGCATAAATAATAATAATAATAAATATTACTGGACATTAATTTTCACACAACGCTATCTAGTTCCAAACAAAGCAAATCTTGTTATAAGGTAACTATAGATTACGGATATTTTTTTTGTTAACACAGGCTTATCATATAGTACAACACCCAAACACAGAATAATATCTAAATAATATTTAATAAAATAAAAAAATGGGTGATGTATTGTATGATAAGTAGTTCGTTTGAGATTAGATGACACTGTGTGAAATAAATGTCTTATAATATTAATTGAAAGTCTTTTTTAATCAAAGGACTCAAGCTTGTAGCCTTCCTCGATCAGTACACTGAGCAACCTGCTTCTTCCTATCAGGCGTTAGTAAATATCACTTTATTTCGGATAACTTTAGATAACGTATGCAGGTGTTATTTTACTTACCTTAAAAACTAACATTCACTGAATAAATACTGTCACTATTTATTGATACGTAAATTTGTGTGTTCGCCTACAATATTATATATTTTCTAAACACAACAGCTCTTTTTATTTTATCGTACGACGGTGAAGCGCTTGTCTTACATCTCACCTGGTTTGCAAGCGAAGGCGAAGGTGGAAGCACACTTCAGCCAGAATCCTCAAAAAACGGAGGAACTGGATATCTTACCTGTAAATGCCAGAACACAGCAATTAAGAATTGCTGTTATGGCGACAGACTCAGGTAAGATGGTGATGTCTAGTCAGGCGGACTTGAAAAAAGTCCCATCACCAACCTCTGAACTCTGAACCCGGCACCAACTTACTGGACTACAGAGGTGGTTAAACATATTTTGACCATAGTTCTACTTTAATGAATGCCGATTGATTTTCAGTTGAGTCTAAATCCCAACACAATGATTTTAAATAATATATTTAAAATAAATGATTTTTTTTTATTGTACGACGGGTAAGCACTTGGCCTTCATCTCACCTGGTTACAAGTTGAGATAAGGCCGAAGGAGGAGGCGCACTTCACCCTGAATCCTCAACAAACTGAGGAACTGGCTATCTTACCTCTGAATGCCGGAACACAACAATTTTAAAATTGTTATTATAGCGACAGAATTAGGTAAGATGGTGGTAGCTAGCCAGGCGGACTTAAACAAAGTCCTGCCACCAACACAAGCCACAAGCACAATATATTGTACTCCCCATGGGGATCGAGCCCGGGATCTCTGGTTCTGAAATCGGTGGGTTGAACCACTAGACCACAGAGGCGGTTTGTGGCAGGATTTCACTAAATCATCAGGAAGAGCTTGGTTTTCTGCTGCACATACTACACTTTATCTTCAGTCTTCATGGAGTGGTGAAGTAACAAGTTGCCTCGTCCAGATAGATGGGAGCCGCACTGATTAGGTCTAAAGGTTATCCGTTTTCTTCGTACCACCCAATTAAAAGTAAACAGAGAGAAAGATAAATTTAATTTAAAATAAAATTGTAGGCAATTAAAATTATGTGATCTCACTAATAGTGAAAATGCGAAAGTTTGTGTCAATGTTTGTTACCACTATCTCCGTAAGGAATTAACAATTTTAGATGAAATTTGGTTTGTAGATAGTTTAGGTTCTAGAATAACAGAATAAGGCTTATTTTTTCTAATATTTGAAGATCATCACCTAAGAGGGTGGTAAAGCCTCTATAGAAAAAAAATCCTTGGATCGATTCACTCAAAACTCGGTTTAACTAAACTATGAAGTAATTATCAAAACAGTATTTTTCATTTTTACAAAACTACCCCTATGAGGTTTAGGTGATTAATATTGAGATTTGAGATCAAGATGTTTTTATCTTAGTTTCAGATTCTTCGATATCCATATTATTCTACATTTGGCATAAATTTCAATAAGTGGGCGAAGCCGCAGCTAGTTGATAACAAACAAGAAAACGGCTTCAGAATTCTTATGAGGCAGGTAAATTCGTTTGTTTAGTTCTGTAGAAATTAATAGATAATTATGGGAAGATATTATTAATTATATATCTAGTTCAATAAAATTGTCTATGCAGTCGACATTTTGTTTGCTTGTGGAAATTGGACCGGCATCAACTAATAAATAGCACGCCGTCAATTACATCTCGCATATTATTTGATGGGGTTATTGAAACCGCTTAACCCCAACTAAGTATC
The DNA here is from genome assembly GCA_951394065.1 of Venusia cambrica. Lineage (NCBI taxonomy): Eukaryota > Metazoa > Arthropoda > Insecta > Lepidoptera > Geometridae > Venusia > Venusia cambrica. The sequence continues at coordinate 3,726,812 of OX596056.1, forward strand.
CTTAAGATGCTATAAGAGCAGCCATAGATAATTATAACCCTTAGGGGTCTAAAGAGGGCCTCACGTTAATACGTAATTGAAATTGTGATACCGCACGGATTTATTCTATAATCGCCCTATTATCAAGGCTCAGAATGGATTTAAAGTGTAAATTCTTGAACTGATAGTCAGGGAGTAAATTAGTGAAATAGGGGAGGGACAATCAAATGGGGCTTTGAAAAAGTTAATTTAATAAGTATCGATTTTGTTCACTTATTCCATTTGCAAGTTTTAATAATATAATGAATCGGGTTTTTCTTAATATTTAATCACAAACAATTCAAAATAATATGTGGAAATGAACTAGAAAACCAGGTACAAGGGACGCAGTCGATTTACCTGAGGAAATTTTATAATTTGGTAATATATTTTTGGTTGGTGGTAGAATTATGTTTAAGGCCGTCTGGCTAGCTACCACCATCTTATCTATTTCTATCACCATAATAATAATATAAATAAAATGTTGTGTTCTAGCATTTAGAGGTAATATAGCCAGTTCCTCAGTTTGTTGAGGATTCCGGGTGAAGCGCCTCCACCTTCAGCCTTAACTCTACTTATATAACCAGGTAAGATGAAGGCCAAGCATTTCCTTGTCGTAAAAATTGACTCGGCAAGGTTTCCAGTATCCTACAAATACCTACCCACCTATGCTTCCAGGTAGATAGGTATTTCTAAGATATTGGATTATGACTTAAAACCAATGTACTTATTACATCGAACTGAATCCAAAAGGGATTTGCGACTGTGAAACTTTGTGAATCAATACTCCCCCTAACTACTTCCCTTCGTCAATCTCTGAATTATCGTCTCGAGCTTTGTAAAATATTGGTATTCTTAAAAGCAATGGGTTTCCTAGATCGGCGGAAACCAGAGTGCCACCTTGATTTATCGGCCTTGAATTTTCCGACGGTCCAACTTAACTAATTAAGGAAAAGATTAATATCCTTCCCTGAAATAATTTCCTTTACACGGTCAAAGTGTTTTAGGTTGGGAACATATAATGTATCATTTTTTATTATTTTAATATACTTTTATATTTAAACTAAAACCTTTTGTGTGAGCACAATTATTATTGTATCTTAGTTAAAAAAACATTCTAAAAATTATGCTTATACCATAGTCTAATTTATAAAACAGCTCTCTTTTAAAACATGCACTTTTATATGATGGCATTTGTCCATAAATTGCAATTCTAGTCACTTTTACAAAAACATTATTTATTTATTTGGGACAAAATATAGTCAAGCATTGTATTTACCTGAACTAGTATAAAACTTAGGCAGAACAAATGACCACAAATCTATTCACAGGTTAACAAAAAGGCGATGTTTAGTTATTGTAGGTAATTATATAGGGTTCAGTTAATAAGAAAGTTCATTAATTTTTTTACGAGGAGGAATTTCTTGGCCTACTTTCTCACTCACCTGATTCTTCAAGTTATGATGTTATAGCATGATTTTGTTAGGAAATTTCCACTATAATTCACCAAATATGTTGTCTCGCCATAAAAAACAAGGACTAGATAGGAATATATAGGTGTGTATATATGGAAGGTGAGTTTTTATCATTCTATAGTCTCCAACCCGAAATCAATCATCCTGGGGCCACAATAAACTTTCCTAAACATGACCTTTACAAATATAATGTTAAAGCGCAAGTTTAATGATATGGCGGCTCAGTATCACGCTATAACCTCATTTAGCCGCCCTAATCTTGACTTACAGTATTTAATTTCACATTATAAAGTAAGGTTAGCGTGTAAGATTACTATTATTATAAAGTGCTGTGAACTGTAAAATATGTGAATTATTAACTCATTATAATAAAAAAATACAAAAAAAACTTTGATCGGTTTACATCAACGTTATTATTTATATTGATTTCGTAAGAACATAAGAATTACCTTAAATCATACTAATATTATAAAAGCGTAAGTATGTGTGTAGTACCTATGTGTATGTTTGCCGTGGTGGTCGCGGCAAACATATTTTATGCATGTGTGTATGTTTGGCGCTTTTTCACGAAGTATCAGCTGAACGGATTTGGATGAAATTTGGTTCTTACATAAATACTTTAAGCCCTTAATTGACACATAGGCTACTTTTAATCCCATGAATCTATTCCCGTGGGATGAAAATGGGATGGAAAAGTGTTGTGTTCCCGTGAAATGGCCAAACTTTTTTATTATGTTTGTCACTCAACCAGTTCCTGTGAAACGGGAATAAGATGTCAAACATCGCAAAACGGGTACAAAACATATTTGTCTTTTATTGCTCATATTTGTTTGTTTTATTGCTCCTTCATGCAAAAACTACAAAGCAGATTGAGGTGAAATTTAGTTCTGAACCAGAAACATTACTCTTCTAGTTAAAAGAGTGCCATTCGGGAGAAGCCGCGCGCAAAAGCTTTTAAGTAATATATTTGAAAATATAATGAATTTGTAGCTAACACAAGCCACGTAAAACCAAATAAACCAACAGTCAAGATAAACACAAAACTTAAACCACTTTTTTTATTAATGATAGCTTAGCTCTTAAGCCATAGCAAGGATGAGTCTACGAAGGATGCGATTTTTCCCAGAAAGTAATGGGTCTTCCGTAGTGTGGTCAATCTATCGATAGTTTCCCTATCGTTTTATAGTTATACGATAGTTAAAATAGAAAATCAAGTACACTATCGATACAAAAATATTGTACAATAAACTTGTTAAATACTATCGATACTGTCGATTGTATCAATCATCAAAGTGGCTACACTATCGATAGTCTTGATACTATCGTTGTTATTTCTTAAAAAAGATCGATCCATCGGTATTTTTGTACTATCGATAGTGGCATATATTTCGATAGTAACATTATATTATCTATCTTCTTCTTGAAACTGAAATGAAATGTTTCTTAAATTTGCGAAATCATTTTTGTGTCTTCAATATCATTTGTTTTAATCCCTTTACCCGTTAAGAACCGCCCCAGTTATTGCATTTCGTAGTTTTGTACTAGTATTGGCATATATTTTGATAGTATTAATAGTAAGCTTCTAAAAACTCTCTTCACTGAAATAACCCCTTTATAAAATATGCGAAATCATTTTTGTGTCTTCAATATCATTTTAATAAAGTTTTTGTCCCTTTACCCGTAAAGAACCGCCCCAGTTATTGTATTTCGTTTATGCGCTTCTCTATGAGCTTTCAACTAACAAGTTATAGCTGAGAGCAACTTCTAAGACGAGTATTTTTATTTTCTTTTTTCAGAAATTTGCGAATGCTCTGTTGTTCTCTCGGGTATTCCGCGAACTTTCTTGTTTCGATGCCTTTTGCAATATATTGGAGTTGTTTTATTTACTAGGGAACCCTTTTTTGCCTTTTATACTTTCTGATATGAATTTTATGGAATGTTGTATGGAGTTTTTATTGCCCGATCTTAGATTACATGGAACCAATATAGGTAGAGATAGTTCCGATTGTTTGCTCAATATGATATTAAAAATGAAATCTTCAGCTACTGGTAGTAGAAGTTTGCACACCGATGTTTCCGACCCACATTTCTAGTCAAAACATAGCATGTTTTGACGTGAGAAATGTGGGTTCGTTCATTAGTTCTGTAATATTCGTGTTGGTTCAACTCACGCTTGACCGATTTTTAGTCATTGGTGTTATACCTACATTTAGGTAAGTAATTTTACTAAACCAAGTAAGAACTATGGCTTTACAGTTTTTACGATAGAGCTGATATAGAAATCCTTTAAAAATCACGTTTTTAAAATAACCCGAACTATTCCACACTTATGACTAATATATCTATATCGTACTAACTACGAGTGTAACTAATATAATTAATATCGTATGCCTCGTTTATTTTTAATATTATTTATCTAGGTTTTAACTAGATCAGGTTACATCTATTATGCTTCATCAGATACAGATCCCGTTTTCACCCTTTAGGTAGGTTTAGATTTTGCACCTTCCAGGACTCATTTTTTTTACGGGGAAGCGCTTGGTCTTTATCTCACCTGGTATCAAGTTATGATAGGGCCGAAGGTGGAAACGCATTTCACCCGGAATCCTCAACAGACTGAGGCTATCTTACCTCTAAATGATGATGGCGCTATGTGAAATTAATGTCCTGTTATATTTATTTAATATTTAAGTGCTGGGACACAACAAGAACTGTTACTACGACAACAGGCTTAGATAAGATGGTAGTAGCTTGCCAGGCGGGCGAAACCCTACCACCAATCAAACCAAGCACATTTCTACCGCCCTAGGGATTGAGCCCGGGTCCTCTGGGACAGATACCGGTGGGTGAACCACTAGTCCACAGAGGCGGTTTACTACTACTATCACTTTTAGGCAAATCCTCTATGGTTGATGCATATATCATGCTTAATACGCTTTTTTGCTATGATCGTCATAATTATGAGATTTATGTGACTTAAAACTGTTAAGACTTGTAGTTTTTTTTATTGTACGTCGCCGAAGCGTTTGCCCTTAATCTCCCCTGGTTACAAGTTGAGATAAACCCGAAGGAGGCGCACGTCACCCGGAATCCTCAACAACCTGAGGAACTGGCTATCTTACCTCTAAATGCCGGAACACAACAATTTTAGAATTGTTGTTATGGCGACAGAATTAGGTAAGACGGTGGTTGCTAGCCAGGTGGACCCAAACAAAGTCCTACCACTAACCAAACCAAGCACAATATATTTGTGCTCCCCATGGGGATCGAACCCGGGACCTCTGGATCAGAAATCGGTGGTTTGAACCACTAGACCACATAGGCGGTGTATTCTCATCACATCACATCAACAGCCTTCTCCAAATCTGGAGGGTTTTTGGCCATAATTACCACACTTGACAGGCGGATCATCATAGAAGGAAGCTGCTGCACTTCTTCGGGTGAGATCACTTTGTCGGCTTGTATGACATCCATCCGCTGAGTTGGAGGGGTCGATTCTTAGCCGCGACCGTCGCGGCACTGATTTGTTGTTGTTGTTGTGTTGAGACTTGTATTCATGTGGTCTTATTATGCCTTAAGGCAATTAAAGCAACGTGAGCAAATGTTTTCTTCGCCTCAAGTTAGATAATGAGTGAAGTGATCTCAGAAAGTAATAAAGCTAAAGTCAGTCTGACTTCGGCTTGTTTACACAACAATTCAGTCGGATACTAACTAAGGCACGCTGGAACAATACTCTTTGTTTCCTATCAATCTTGGAACTTCAAAGCAAAAGCGAGATTGGTATCTGCGTATTGTTGTCAAAAAGCAAGTATCAACAAAGTGTTGGAGTGTTTGGAAGTTATTGATGTGATGCCTTTGAATGTGTTTGGGATCTTCATGTTGTGAACATGGGAATTCATTATAATATTGTTTACTTTTGTTGTTGTTTTTCAATTTGTTTGCTTTAAATGTGTATGAATTACGTAATTTTTTTTAAGCTTAATAAAAATAGGATAAACGTCGTTCTTAGAACTTTGTAGAGTTTTGGTAAACAAGTCGTTTTTATTGTCATCTGTTTATAAGCAAAGCTATAAAATACCAGGAAATAATGGCTTTGTTCAGACAGTACGATAACTAAGTAACTAAGTTCAATACTTAACTATCTTCAGTTAAGTATTAAGAAACATAATAATCTGGCTACATTAAAACGGCCAAGCGCGGGCACGTACACCGAGAGATCTTACCTACATATCAAATCATGATAGCAAAAGAGATCTCCGTGTTAAGTTGGGAAATCCGGCACTGTATATATGTGGCATTGTTTGTGACGGAATAACTCTCGAACGCGTTATCGATTTACATGAAATTTGAACGTAAACAGATATTGTAAATAATATAATATAATAATAATATAATATATAGATTGAAATTGATTGTCGCGGGGATTTTTTGATCATCACAGGTAGTTTTTAAGATATAGGGGTGGAAATAAATACACTATTTCTTTCTCTTTCATGTTTATTTCTCTATTTTTCGCCCATATGTTTGTATTGTTGATGTGATCGACGCAATTTAAAAAAAAAAGCAAAAAAAATAAATAATGAACCTCTCAAATACAAGATTTTATAATATTTTGATGATTTGTTGTAGTAGTATACACACGCAGTAAAATACTCTGTGAAAATCTTAAATACCTACCTATTACGGTTCATGAGATATGACAGACGGCCGGACAGCAGAGACTAGATAGAGAGACAGAGAGTTATATAGTTCCGTTGGCTTTCTTTGAGTGCGAAACCCTACAAAATATAAAAAATAATTCTCGAGTTTCCAGGTAAAAGACAAATCTAACACTTTTAAGATAACATGTTATTTCCCGTTTACTATTTACTAAAAAAATTAAGCACAAAAAAAGGATCAAGGTAAAAGACAAACCTAACACTTTTCAAATAACATGATATTTGTTCGTGCTGCATTTTCCGGTGAAATTGATACATAAAAAGTTTCAAGGTTCAAACCTAACACTTTTAAGATGACATATCAATTGTACGTGCCGTTTACCATTTTCCGGTGAAAACTATTCATAAAACGATTATGGATACTGAAACTAGCTAAACTTCGGCCAATCGCTGATTACAGATGTTCATTCAAATATGTATTATGCGCACACCACACGCATATCGAATACGAATCAACTGCGGTCCCTCTCGCCCCTTGATGGAATTTTGATGTCACCCGCAACCAACACCACTCAATTCCGTACCTACACATTTTATAGCAAAACTAGGCTTTTAGGCAACTCTACGAATTGAAATAATAGTTTACATTGTCTATTTATCTTTTTAGGTATGTTGATACCTTAAAACAAGCATACAAATTAGATTACATTAACATACAGGGTGGATTTTTGACGGGACAATAAGGGCAGGTACCGTGACCGCTAATAGTTACATGAGCCGAAGTACATAATTTTTTGAGATATTATCCTAACCGGTATTCGCAAATATTGGAAAAAAATACAGTTAGCAAGACGGAAAAAAAAAGTTTATAATCTTTTCTATTTATTCAATAAAAAGTACAATTAAACTAACTATGTACAAAGGAATCAGTCAGATTACCTAAGGACCGTTACAAACAGCCTATAGGTTACTCAACTGTTCCAGACCAGTACCAGACGGAAGCGTGCCACTGTACACTGACTGCATTGCCACGCTGAATAGCTATGCTAATTCGCTGGCCTAAATTAGAGCCAGCCCTTTGGGTCACGTGTCGCCTCAATCAAAAACCCCGCAATATTTTTGAAAACCCGGAGGGCACCGGCTCCCAACGGACCCAAGGTCTCCACCCCAAAAGGCTCAAATAGGTAAGCTCTGTCGAGACCACTATATTTGCGCCTTTTGTGATCCTCGGCCGAATTAGCCGCCGCACCAGCCCTAACTGATGTTGAAACTTTTTTATTGTAATCTTTTATTACAATAAAAAATAATAGTAATGCTTGTATTACAAGTTTAAATAACTATTTATTGGCACTAGCTGTAAAATACAAATGATAATGGTACATAAATTTATGTACGTACTATGATGTACTTACAATGTTTGTAATGAATACAATTTCACTTATTTTATCAAACCAACATGTATTTATGGACATCATTATTATTATTTTTGAACATATCTCAATGTTTTTTTTTTATATGACCTTGTACTTTCTAAATCGCATTCTTAGCAATGCCCAGTATTCACAGTTGTTTGGTATTACAAGTTAGGCGAAAGATAGGTCTCCTGACTATCAAGTCAGGAGACCTATATATTCCTGTATTACCTATATTACTTAATATTCATTACAAACATTGTAAGTACATCAAAGTACGTACATAAATGTAAGTACCATCATCATTTGTGTTTTACAGCTAGTGCCAATAAATAGTTATTTAAACTTGTAATATAAGCATTACTATTAATTTTTATTGTAATGAAAGATTAATAGACTTTTGATCCTTATAAGAAACTTCTTATATGGAAAAATCAGCAGACCTGATGGTCTGCTGATTTTTCAGCCCAGCTTCCATTCTCTTCCAACGTAACAGAATGCCTCCACTCCAGTTAATGAGAGCGTTTCATCCATTAAGCTATTTAGTAATTAGGTGCGAGCGCATCGCAACGAATGGACCGCAGCGGGCGGTTTTATTTACTCTGAGGATTTCCTGACGCATTTTAAAATGTATATTTAATAAGGAGACAACATTTTCGCATGCTCTTACTTTTAGTATGTTTTGCAGTGGAATTCAGCTGTGCTTTTCTTGATTACGTTGGTCGCTTTGCATTTTTGCATGTTCTATTAAAATGTTTTTGGTATCATTTTGAAACACCCATTTTGCGCAACAATTATTAATGAGACTTGAACTAAAGTAACTAAAGGTAAAAAATGTATGTTTTAAGGGTTCTGTACCCAAAGTTTCCAATGTTCATCCGTCCGTCTGTCTATCAGCTGGCTTTATCTCATATACCGTTAGTAGGTAAACACAGATATTTTTTTTATAGTATATATCGTTTTTTTTATTGTACGACGTATAAGCACTTGACCTTCATCTCAATTGGTTACAAGTTGAGATAAGGCCGAAGGTGGAAGCGCACTTCACCCGGAATCCTCAACAAACTGAGGACAAACAACAAATGTTTTGTCCTGGTTGGGAACGAACCCACAACCTACAGCGCAGAAAGCAGGGTTACTACCAACTGAGTTATGAGGCTTGTTATATAACATTGGTATGTTTATACCATCTTATTCAACAAAAAGCTTTCTAAATGTGACTCAAAAAGCATGATAAAATTCCCCACTCATTACATCAAACAATTTTATTCAGAGTTTTGCGGAGCTTCCAAAGTTGTAAATCAGTAATCCGTCGAGCGCCTGTGAAGTTTATATTAGCTTCAAATGCATTCTTGGAGAAAATTGATAACGGAGTGCTAATGAAACGAAAATCTTATTGCAGACTCTCGTGCATTCTGGTAAATAAATTACTTATTTATTTCCCAGTAGTCAGTACATAACTATGTTTTTTTTTCACATATTAATTTTGTTTACATTGTCCACGCATGTTTAGAAAATTAAATATTTCGTCGCATTAGCGCAGGCAAAACCTAGCATCATGACTTAATATGTACATAAGGGTTAAGTTTATTTTTATTTATTTAAATAATGTTTTTACCATATTATATTTTAATGAAAGGTAATCGAATCAAATCAAATATATTGATTTCAGTCCAACAGTTATGGAATGCTCGATTCTGATAAGTTTTCTAGTCAAGTAACATAAGAAAATATTACAAACAGAGCTGTACCACAAGTTTGTGATTAGTAAAACGTTATCACATTTATTTTATTAAAAGTTTTCTAGAAACAAACGATTTGTGTTTCCCAACTACCAATAACAGACTGAAAATAACATAATCGTAGCTCGTTTAAGCCTAAGATAAAGACCTTACAATAATGTTAACTTGCATTTATAAATCAGTGCGACCTAATCCAGCGACGCACGCGACAGTTGGTTGTTATACAAGTCTCATAGCTCAGGTGGTAGTAGCTCTGACTTCTGCGCTGTAGGCTGTGGGTTCGATTCCCACCCAGGACAAACATTTGTGTGATGAATATAGATGTTTGTTCTGTGTTTGGGTGTTGTATCATATAGTACGTATGTATTTACAAAAAAAAAAGTATATAAGTATTTTATCCGTAATCTAGTTCCCATATTACAAGCTATGCTTAGTTTGGGGCTAGATGGCGCTGTGTAAAAATGAATGTCCTGTAATATTTATTATTTATACAAGTCTCATAGCTCAGGTGGTAGTAGCTCTGATTTCTGCGCTGTAGGCTGTGGGTTCGATTCCCACCCAGGATAAACATTTGTGTGATGAATATAGATGTTTGTTCTATGTTTGGGTGTTGTATTGTAATAAATGATAAGTATGTATTTACAAAAAAAAAAAAAGTATTCTATCCGTAATCTAGTTCCCATATTACAAGCTAAGCTTAGTTTGGGGCTAGATGGCGCTGTGTGAAATTAATGTCCTGTAATTTATTAATGGGATATCTACACCGCACTAGTTATTAAGTCTAACGCTCCAGCCGCTGCGCTGTCGTTGTCGCAACTATTATCTGGCAATTTTAATTGATACTATTTTTGTAAATCATGTGTACAATTGTAGAAACAGCTATTATTTGTATCATGCCTCACAGTAAAGTCGGTAGTAGTTCTGCTTTCTGCGTTGCAGGTTGTGTTTCCTTTTCTCACCTGAAAGACTATTTTTAAGAACTTACTACTTATTTTAGAACTACTTCTATTTTTAAGACTAATTACTATTTTGAACATAAATGTTTGGGTGAATTAATGTATTTATACTATGATATTTTTCCTTGTAAGTTCGTACCTATAGTAAGTTTATGGTAATTGATTTACTCTTTTTTGCAAATAAATATAAATTCATGAATCCATTTGATCGTATCATTATGTACCTATGTATTTACAAACAAGTTTTTAAGTATTCTTTTATTTTTTTTATTACAGAAAAAAAGGTAGATGGCAAAATTTCCTTCTAGCCCCAAACTAAACATAGCTTCGAAGATTACCTACCAATCGAATTCGATCTCGATCGAACACGTATTCGAATTTCTATTCGGGATTCTAGTTTTTCTAGTCGTTGATATATATTTTTTTACATAAATACTTACCAACTTTTTGAAAATACATACATAATGATACCATAATACACCCAAACACAGAACAAAAATATATGTTAAAAATAAATTTGTCTTTCAGGTGGGAATAAATGTACACATTTATTCCCATTTATTACCATTATCTTTATTATGGCTTATAACGAAAGAGGGCCTGTTACACAAAAGTCCAAGACCCTTATCCATTGATCCAGTTAACAAACTAACTCGGCGTGGAGCCTCAACAATAAATCTTTCACTAACTACGTAACAATTCATTAAAATTTCTTGAAACGTGCGTGCGATAAACCAATAGGAATACCTTCGCTGCCGAAAACTTCGACTTATCTCTCTCACGTAGACGGTCGTTACGTTGGAATTATGGCCTCGGTTAAACACATGCTACATTTATTTGGAAGTTCATGTTACGCCCGGGTGACTCTGCGTTTAGTGAGGGTGCTACGCAAAAACATTTCGGAAATGGCGTCAAGCCCAAATGGGTTACGTAACACTGATCGCACTATCTTTGTGTAATCAGACCGTATCCGCCCAAAGCGGGCTTGTCTACTTGTCTTTTTTTGGTTTCAGACTGAACTAGATACCAAATATTCGCAAGAAATAAATACTTAGGTATATGGAAGCGAACTCGTTTTAACCGACTTTTGAGAAGCAAGCGTAGCGCAGCAGTGTATCAATTCAAAGTAAGGTATATGTTTTATTGTTTGTATCATTTATATACGTCATATGTAAGGGTAGTAGAATTCCTAATATATAAGTAGAGTTTCTTGTGAAAGTTCGTTTGGGGAAGTACTACCACCATACCTATTTCGGCTTCCAAGCTGTGTTTTTGTTTTAGGGGTATGGTTGCCGGTGAAATTATGGGCACATGAGGCTTAACAACTTTATGCCTCAAGATGAACAGCGCAAATGCAGAGAGTTCCATTTAACATCAGATGGGCTTCTTGCGTAGTCTCCATGTCGGATAAAAAAAATTTGGATTCGCAAGCTCTTGCTGAAAAAAATTGTGATTAGCGTATTCTTTTATATTTTAAATTTCGATTTTATAATTTAAAATTAAAAAAGTTTTTAGAAGGACAAGAGGGTTAAAAAGTGTACAATTTGTGACAATTTGGCTTGGGGATATAAACGTGCATACTCAAATCGGTTCCGGATTCTTTGAGAAAATCAAGCACACATAAATAATATTTGACTGACACAAAACCTCCTGAGGAATTCGTTTAAAACAGGGAAATGTACTATTTATTTGAAATATTCGTAAAAATCATGAAAAATTGTTTATTCAGTACGATTTTTACGATCATTTTTAAAAGTCGATTTTACCGCTTGAGTTCCACTTGCGTTCAATGGACATTCACATTCTCTACAACTATGAATGTACCTCTAAGTGCTTGGTCCCCTTACGTCCGTCGCACTTCACTTGGCCACCCCATTTGTCACGGCCGTGATCCACCCGCCACTTTCCCGTCTCTGTGCCGTTCTAAGATTTTATGTCTTGACACACACACACCATTTGTTTTTTTTTTGGACTTTGGACCTAGCTCCAGGTCAGAGCAAGGATGAGGTCTACTATGGTAGAATCTGATTGGCGATTGACTTCGGTGCAGGTCCTGCAACAGTGTTTCATAATTCAGCCATACCCGCTAGGCTAAGCCAACGATTCGGTTTCCTGTAATTGTAGACCACGTCGATAAGTCGAAGTCGAAGTCGAGAGACTCATTAATTATATAAATATTAGATAGGTACATGATATTAACGTCACACGGTGCCATTTAGGCCCAAACTAGGCATAGTTTGTAATATGGGAACTAGATTACTGATAAAATACTTTGTTTTTGTAATTACATAGGTACTTATCATAAAAAAAAATCATTACACAAATGTTTGTCCCGGATGGGAGTCGAAAACTCAACTTGCGGCGGAGAAAGCAGAGCTACTTCCAACTCATCTGTGAAGCTTGTGTTTTTTTTCATTAGCAGCGACAGTAAAGTAAAAGTTCTCTTAATGGTCAGAGCCACCTTAATAAAATAAGTGTTCAGTTATAATCATCTCGCATGGCACGCGGATTGGTAATTTTAGCAGAGGTTTAAGTTTATCACAGAAGCTGCTGCCCTTTTCTGGTGAGATTCCTCAGTCGCCTTTTACGATATCCCTGGGCGGAGTTGGAGGGATCACCTTTTTTTATCTTTTTACTCAAAGGAAAAACAAAAGCTCATATAACATATAGAACCATTATTAGAATACAGAAGGCCAGGGGTTTTCACGATTAGATACATAATAATTAAACATAGAAAAGTGTGAATAGTAACAGGAAACAATAAAGGCACAACATTATAATAATAAATAAATAAATCAATATTACAGAAGCAAAATGTACGCAGCAAGCAGGCATACTTTTATACGTCAGATATTTTATAATAACTTGATATTAATGATTGTATATCATATAATATAGGGTGTTGACGCAGGTAACGTCCCACACCAAAGGCCTACCCATTTACCAAGGGACAAGAGTCATACCGTCGGGTCGCTTACCATCATCACGTAACAGACATTTACAAGATGTTTACAGGAGTCGGTGTTTTAGAATGATCAAAATTAAAAACAAAAAATGATTCAACGAAATATTACAGAAATAGTTATGTGTAGGTAGTTATATTACTAGGTTAAAATATAAGCTCCATGACACACAAAGTCATGCACATATTAATTGCCATGCGCACTAAAGGGCATAATTAAACGTATCATCCAATCGAATGAACAATATTTCTCCCGCGTGTTAAATGAATGCACAGCCTTTTTAAAACAGCTGGTCCTCTACAATTTGCAAATCATGTTTGCTGGGCAGCTAATTTGTTTTATTAGACAAGACATTACGGTTATGAGTACCTGTATTTGAAGAATATTGGGTGGGTTATCGAGAAAGGCAGACTTTGATTCTGTGTTTTTGCATGTGAATTCTGAGATAAATATGCTGCGTCATATTGTTGTAATCTATTCATAAAAATATCAGACTAAAGAATTAAAAAGCAAAGATAACAAACCAAGTTAAAGAGCCAGTAAGCTAATCTAAGCAAAACTAAACTTTGTCATTTGTGAGTAGAGTCTAGTCTAGTGTTGCATAACGCAATTAACTTCACCTGTCAATTGCTTTATACAAGATACAAGATATTTATCCATAAATTAATTGTTTACATAACAGATTAGAAAATATAACATATAATCTTATACCTAATTAGGTATAAATACAATACAATGATGGTATCATTGTAATATTAGGTCAATTATTAAGTTATATTATTTTTTTAGTTTGATTGACAGCTGTTCTGAATGTTTAGGACGAGTAAACGACGCGGCTCATATTATTTCGTTAATTACACGCATTATGGAATGCAATGTGGTCTGTTCGTTTCCGTTGCAACATACGAATACGAAGCTATAGTAAATTTTGGTTTATTCAACATTTTCCGATGTCAAAATGTTATTATATACGATGCCATACCAGAAAGTGCCTTATTTTCTGTTTTTTTTTAATAGACAGAATGTACGTCTTTGCAGTTGTACTAATATGTGGGTGAGAAAATTGTATGGAACTATTGTTAACGCGCTGAGCGGGTAGAAAAACTCTTTGAGAATGCATTGCTATCGTGCGTTACACTAAAAAATAAAAAAGTTTTCGTTAAAATAAAAAATAAAACGTCAGTCGTAACTTACATCTAACGTTTTCTTTTTTATTTTGAGTCAAACTCAAAAAAAAATCACCAAGTCTGCAAAATGATACTGGCCACTTGCTTTTTCTGAACATTCATTTAAAAAAAGAATAAAGCGTAACAAGTTTTAGCCCTCTTTGGTAGCCGCTCACTTTCTTCTTTCGGTGAACATTGTTCTATATTGAATCTTTTAGAATATTGCTTGAATAGTTCCCTGTTAAAATTAATGCAATGTTTGAAAGTTTTCTTGTAATTGAGTAAGTTGTTACTACCTCAAAAATATAATAATCATATAACAATAATAACCATGTATATATAAATAGGTTTTACAACTTATTACATGGTTTAAGCCATGTGAAATAAAAAGTTATTTAATTATTTTTTTTTAGTATTACCTATTTGTATTATTACATATTTTGGTTTATTTGGAGAACTAACAGTACTTAAAAAAAATAACAACCATTTAAATGTTCCCGCATTTGAAAATCTATGTAGTCTTGCCTGAGAAGGATAAAAAGATTATATCTTCTACAAATTGATCTATTTGTTTTTTTATTATCAGTACATTTATTCAATAAATTAAACTAACTAAGTACAAAGGAATCAGTCAGATTACCTAAGGACCGTTACAAACGGCCTATAGGTAACTCAACTGTTCCAGACCAGTACCAGACGGAAGCGTGCCCAAGACACTGGCTGCATTGCCACGCTGAATAGCTATGCTAATTCGCTGGCCTAAATAAGAGCCAGCCCTTGGGTCACGTGTCGCCTCAATCAAAAGCCCCGCAATATTTTTGAAAACCCGGAGGGCACCGGCTCCCCACGGACCCAAGGTCTCCACCCCAAAAGGCTCAAATAGGTAAGCTCTGTCGAGACCACTATATATTTTGCGCCTTTTGTGATCCTCGGCCGAATCAGCTATTTGTTGAAGTCCATAATATTTTATTAGAAGAACAAGGTAAATAAGTATTTTTTTTTACTTTAGGTTATTACACATATAATAGCATAAACTATAAAATATACGGATTGCGTTTTTTTATCCTACGATGAAAAAGCGCTTGTCCATCTGAAAAGCATTTTACCCCGATTTACAATTAATTCACTTCTTATACACTTCTTATATATCTCCAATAACATTCATAAAACTATGATAAAAACACTAATGTGATTATTGTTTTATGGTAGGTATTGATAATTATAAGCACCGTGTGATATTTCTAATGTTTGAAAAAATATGAAATACTGAAGGCTGAAGAAATATTGAAGAAATATTATAACACACTCGCGGCGTTCGGGTTTCGGCAAAAATTAAATACAATATATTATCATTCTAATCAGATGAATAAATATCAGATTTTACCTTGAAACCAATTTGTTAGGCCATAGCGAAATTGTTGTTAGTCAATTTTATTTTATATAATATAATATACGATAATTTCAACAATTCCTTTAGAATTAAGGTTTAATTTAGTTGTTGACGAGACTGGTTTCTTAATATTTCTTTAGACTTTTTCTAAATTTGCAGCATTGTACATTAATTAGTTGTTGTCGTGGTTGGTTCCTTTAATTCCTATCCCGAGCGTGCAACTAGAAAAACGAAGAAAATATAATAGTTACAGAACACCACACATTTCAATTACCAACAGAACAAAAATACAATCCATATACTCGCACAGGTGCACTTTTCAAATGGGATATGAGACCTGAATTGATTGTAGGGCCGTTTCCCATTTGGATATGGAAATTCCCACCGTGTGTATGACAACGAGTGCGTCGTTAACGCTGAAATGTAGATATTGTACTGAACTTTTGCAGGTATTGAAGGCATTTTATTGTAAATCGGATACGATTACATTTTGAGAGAAAATTATGCATGTATAGTTTTTTTTTACTGTGACAATCACTTATACCAATCTGCATGAAATCGTTTGAGTACACATCACACATCAACAGCACATTAGTGTCCACTGCTGATCAGACCCTCCTTAAAAGGTTTTGCCATAATCACCACATTTGGCTCCCGGATTCGTGTTCGCAGTAAATGAGTAGATAATCCACAGAAAGAAACCGCTGCCTTTCTTCTGGTGAGATCCCTTAGTCGGCTGTTACGACATACATGGACTGAGAGGGGAGAGGAATCGTAAGCCGCGATTGCCACGGCGATAAAAAGTAGGTACCACACAAAATGTTAACTACCATCAAGTAACGACTTTCATATTTTACAAGTAACTGTAACCGTGGCCCTCAATTTTTGTAATGAAGTGTTTTCTTATTTCATTTAATTTCTCATATATTTCTGATATCAACGTGCTATGTTTTTATCAGACATATACTTTTCAGACCAGATATAACTTTGCATATAACAAGGTTCTTATTGCTCATTATGTGGGCCAATATTAGCATATCAATTGATTACTTAACCCGCGACTAAGTGCTTCTCATTAAGCACATGACTGGCTGTACTGCCTTGAAAGCCATTCCGTACCCATAATGCATGCAGCTCTGAATTGTGCGACATAGAATAAAGCTAATTTTGGAAATTAATAGAGGTACTTTGCCTACTATAACGAACGTGAAAGACTTTCCATCTGTTAACTAAAATGCTCCTCTTTGCAACTAGGAATGTAGCTTAAATTAGAACTAAATACCTTTAGAATGACTACCTAGAACTGCAATATTTTAATAACCAGTTAAATTGTAACGTGCCATAAGTGACACATTATATTATTTTACCTTTAGAATTGTATATTTCGGGTACCCGAAATATGTTATAGGGTACCAAGAATTAATATGATTTGATTTGACTTCCATTTAAAGATGGCTCTTAATTAGGATTTCGTACCCAAAAAAGGGTACAGGCCCTATAATTTGCTGTCCGTCCGTCTGTCTGCATATAGAATGGTCTTTTGGGCTGTATATTTTGAACCGTAATGGGTAGCCAATGGATTTTAAGATGGTTTCGTAGCGGAAAGCCTATCTATCGCCGATTTAGTATATATATGTATTACGAGTACCTAGCGCTAGCTGCTTACTCTCTCAATGGAGGATACGGAAGATTTACTAAACGTATAACAGGAAACAAGCAATCTACTCACTCAATATCATAAACACACTCGCTCACCACACACACTTGAATATTGACAAATTAAAAAAACTAACCGACTGCTTCCTTTGTACATAATTAGTTTAATTGTATATATATTTTTATTTGTAAATTATATCTTCTTGCTTACGATTAAAAAACAAAAAAATATAACATAAATAGGCGGGACAAGAAATATTTTTATGCAACTGTACCGGTAAAGGCTGTTTACCTATTATACTTATTATAGGTATTATTTTAATTTTAAATTATAGTTCTTCCCTTGATGAATAAATAACCACACATACTAGAAACCAGTCAAGCGTGTGTCAGAGCAACACTACAGAACGAGGTACATAGCATATTGACTTTTATCTATTTGTCTTATCTGTGGAATAGCTGGGCTAGCAAAATAGGTGAAGTGCTTATACATACTTACTGGTGCTCTAGATATACAGGTTATTTTTATATATAGGCCTTTATTAACCGTCTCTGTGGTCTAATGGTTCGCCCACTGATGTCAGATCCAGAGGTCCCGGGTTTGATCCCAAGGGGGAGTACAAATATTGTGCTTGGTTTGGTTGGTGAAAGGACTTTGTTTAAGTCCGCCTGGCTAGCTACCACTATCTTACCTAATTCTGTCGCCATGACAACTATTCTATAAAATTGTGTTCCGGCATTTTGAGATAAGATAACCAGTTCTTCAGTTTGTTTAGGATTCCGGGAGAAGTGCGCCTCAACCTTCGGCCTTATCTTAACTTGTACCTAACCAGGAGAGATGAAGGCCAAGCGCTTCCCCGTCGTACAATAAAAAAAATGTACTCCAAAAAGCAAAATTAAACAGACATGTAAGAAAACACTTAAACTAGGAATAACGGGCGGCTGTATCGCTAAAAGCGATATCTCTTCCAGGCAACCTTTGGACAGAAAGGATAGCTAAGTGCAGACAAAGCGGTGTACAAAGTACTTAAATAAATCTGTGGTCTATGTAGGTATAGAACCTACATACCGCCGTGGCATCTTTGGGGAACAACCCGCTAATAATATATATCGAGATGCAAAACTTACGAAATGGCGGGTTCCTATCAAATTCCTAGGATTAGTGGTTAGTTGGATGGGCTAAATGGGTTTGTGAGGGACGGTCGGCCAAGCCAGATAAAATACTTTCATTAAAACCGGTTTAAGGTCCTAATCCACTAACACCAAACGACTTTACATTAGGCGAGAATGTGCTCAAATGTAAGTCATATACATATAACATCTAAATAAAAAAAATAGCATTTAAAAATTCATAAATTTTCGTTTGGGGCTGTTCCCCAAATCACATAATGAAAAAGCTGGCAATAGGCAGATCTTGCCTTAACAAATCATAATATCTACTAAAAAACTACATATAAAAAATCTTGGCGTGAGTGAGTGACTGATTGACAAACAACGAACTGTCTAATCCGTTAGTACTACCGACTTGAAGTTTGGAGGGTGTCTTCCTAACAAGATATGTGTACTTGGACTTTTCTTAGTAAATCTAGGTAAGAATAAAGATTAACCCGGCGCCAATGACGCTGGGACATAGTGACACGAAGTGAATTCAAATGACCTTATATATTTGGAATTTTACGCGCACCATGATTATGAACGTTCAACGTTTCGAACGAGCTATTAGATAGAATATTAATGAATATTAGATTAGATAGTATTTACAGTACCCCTCCACCCGCACCGTTCGTGAACTCAGTGCGACGCCACCGATGCAGTTTTTTTTTTTATTATTGTACGACGGGTATGCACTTGGCCTTCATCTCAACTGGTTACAAGTTGAGATAAGGCCGAAGGTGGAGTCACACTTCACCCGGAATCCTCAACAAACTGAGGAACTGGCCTCTACACCTTACACTCTTACCTCTAAATGCCGGATCACAACAATTTCAGAATAGTTATTATGGCGATAGAATTAGGTAAGATGGTGGTAGCTAGCCCGGCGGACTTAAATAAAGTCCTACCACCAACCAAACCAAGCACAATATATTGTACTCCCCATGGGGATCGAACCCGGGACCTCTGGATCTGAAATCGGTGGGAAGAACCACTAGACCACAGAGGCGGCTAAAATACGTTCGTCGAGTCAAAACTTGTACGGATTTTGCATGTGTTCAGGAAAAAGTGTATAAAAGTTGATATAGTTATTATACTTGCATTTTTATTATCATACCATGTATACAATAACCCGAACTAAAACATACATTATGCAAAATAGGCTGTTATCATTCAATGTTAGTAAAAACGTTTTGACAAACTTTGGGTCACTGTGACCCGGTGGAATTGTCCGTGTAATTTTTTTCACGTCATTTGCGCCGGGTTTATGAAACACCCCAGGATGAATTCCCACGTGACGATTCCCAGTCATACGTTAGAAATTTTCATAAATGAAAATATTTTTAGTTAATTTTTTTTTCTATTACATACAAATAGGACTAGTTTTACATATAAAAATACCAGCTACATACAAATTCCACTCAGAAATTTTAAATTTGCTGTAGACGTTAGTGGTGTGTTGCTTACTTTATGTTGTAGTAAAACCAACATGCTTGATGAAGCAAAAGCTTAGCGCAAACTCGTCGTCCCTTTTACTCATAGGTCGTGTAAGTAGAAGGATATAAGTTTGAAACATACTTACACTTAACAAGATAGTTTTGAGAACGGTTTACCATCAGCTTATAGTTACGAAAGTCGGTGAATGTTGAGGCATAGACAACCTTTTCTTAAAAATGATTAGTTTTCGTCAGCCAGATAGAATTTCCTGAAACCCTTTCTTAATGCACTCGTCAACTATAAAAGGATGCTACCATGAAAACTTCTACGCTCTATCTCAGTCCTAAATGAGGTCCCAAAGACTTGAAATTATATTTCACACCACCTGTTCGACAATGTCCAATTACTTATCATGCAATCTCAACGTAAAGCAAAGCATTATCTCCCAAGGGAGGTAAAGTTGTATGACACTCCCTAGGGAGTGAAGTGATTTGAATGTGCAACGTTAAATTCGTGATTCGTTTCTTTGAATCTCAAAAAGAGCAAATTATTTGTGTATTTATCTGTTTATAAAAAAAATACATCTATCATTAAAGGATGCTCTTAATACAATCGAGTAGTTTATAATTGTCAGCATTAGAATTCATTATAAATTACATTAAATCTTTAACGCTTTATGTGATTGCCCAAACATCAACAAAGTAGCGACCACAAAATACCTAGGTATCATGATTGACCAACGTCTGTCCTGGCATGCTCACATCGAACTTTTAATGAACAGGATCCGTAAGCTAATCTGGATTTTTAAAATATTACGTCATGCTGCCCCAAAGGACTTAATCAATCAAATCTATATATCTTTGGCCCAATCAATTCAAAATTATTATCACACATACCAGTCTGGGGAGGAGCTAGTAAGACAAAATTCTTAGAACTCGAAAGAGCACAGAGATCCCTTTTAAAAGTGATTTATTTTAAGCCCTACCGATACGCTACAGTTATGCTCTACCGTGATTCAGGACTACTATCAGTCAGGAAACTCTATATCCAATACGCAATTATGAAGCTACATAAAACTCTTAAATACAACACCAAAAATTTACATAAACGCAGAAGAGATAGAGTAGCTACTACAATAGCTGCTCGGTCACAGTTTGCATCGCGGCAGTATGCCACGCAATCTGCTTACCTGTACAACAGTATTAATAGAACTTTAAGTATCTACTCTCTAAACAATTATAAATGCAAAAAAACTCTGAATGAATGGCTATTAACACTTAACTACGAGGAAACTGAAAAACTCCTGGAAATTATTTCAGAATAAACACCACACACACACACACACACACATACAAACACATACACCATCACACACACCATCACACACACACACAAACACACACACCATCACACACACCATCACACACACACACACACACAGACACATATTTTGTTTTAAGCTTTGGATATTATTTAAATATATGTATTTTTTGTTGATTAAGTTTTCTTTTGTTATTTATTTTAACTTAATTTAAAAATTACGGAAGAGCGGGACTCTCTAACACAGGTATTTCCATACTTAAAAGAGGGTCTCAAACCATGAAACATGTATGTATGTTAGATTAAGTGAAATAAATTATTTGTATTTGTATTAAATTACTTATTAAAAAAAAAACTTTATTATTGAAATTCATTATCTGTAGTCATTATCATTATTAGTAATTCTCACTTGTCAAAAATATCATTACATAAAAATAAATAAACACAATAATATGTAATGGTACGATTGCAAATAATGTTTTTTTTTATATTTAGTGCACATTAAATTAATATATGCTCTAAAACTATATTACAATCTAGCCTATGTAGCTTAATGAGTAATTTTATGCTAACTTAGTTTTATAAAATTAATTATTTTAAAGACTGTGTCCAATGTCACGGTTCTTACAGTTTCTATTTAAGGGGAGACACTACGTTATTGTGTTCTTTGAAGTAGCACTTTCACTTACACTGACACTACTTTATACTATTTAACACTACACGAACTCAAAAGGCAAATAATGTGAAACAAATAACGGTGATTGATGCTGTGATTTTAACAGATCTGAATTTTATTAAAGTATTTGATAGTGATAGGGCTAAAGATAATTATGATTGTGTAAATGCTTCTCTAGCTAGAGTTCTTGATTGGTTTACGGTAAATAACCTCTTATTAAATGAGAAAAAAACGAAATGCATTAGATTCACCTTGCCTAACGTTCAAGTCAGCAATGCTAACATTATCTTAAATGGGGAAATACTTAACTTTATGGAAGCAACTACTTTCTTGGGTTTAAATATCGATGCAAAGTTGCAATGGGGTATTCATATTAATACATTAGCTAGCCGGCTAAGCTCGGCAGCTTACGCAGTACGTACCATAAGGCATCTTACTGATGAAACCACGGCGAGGTTAGTTTATTTTAGTTACTTTCACAGCGTTATGTCCTATGGCATATTTTTATTTTTATGGGGAAATGCAGCAGATATTGAAAGCATTTTTATCCGGCAAAAGAGAGCTGTACGGGCAATTTATAAATTGAAAACTCGTGACTCTCTCAGGGAACGTTTTAAAGAGATTGGTATTATGACAGTCAGCTCCCAATATATTTATGAAAACCTAATGCACGCACACAGGAACATTGATGAGTTTGTTAAAAGAAGTGATGTACACAGTGTTAATACTAGAAATAAAAATAAACTTGACATACCTAGGTATCGCTTAGGAAAAGTAAATAATTCATTCTTAGGAAACTGTGTACGATTCTATAATAAGCTTCCTCAAAGCGCCACCAAACTCTCTGCTCGTAAATTCAAATTGTATATACTTGGTACTTGGTACTTGGTGCGCGGACTATTTTTCCGCAACTGGGCCTCCTATGGGCCCTTTTTGCGTGACGGGTGGGCTTTTGCTAAATCAAATTGGATATAAAGAATAATTTAATTAAAAGAGCCTACTACAAAATAAGTGACTATATCGACGATAAGAACGCGTGGCCCGATGTTGCTATACCAGTTGAAAGTTAAATGGTGATTTCTCAATGTCAAGAAACTGCCCATTAGATAGTTATGTAGTAATCAATGTTTTAAGATAATATTAAGTTTTTAGTTTTATGATGTAGGTAACACTTGTAATGTTATTAAATTATTATAAACAATGTACCTAAATGTTAAATGGATCATCAAAAAATTAATCAGCCCGAGGTTCTTGCCTTTCTCCTTGTGTGCTGGTCGCGATTCCGAACAGGCGGTAGATTTGACGTTTCAAAATGATCCTAAAAATCTTAATGAATAAAAATATTTGACTTTGACTTTGACTTTGATTCTGCTCAAGAGTCAATAAAACAAACGCTTTAGAGATTGTTAATAATCTATAACCGGTTAAATAAAAGCTCTTTGTTTTGATTTTACGAAAAAACCTATTAGGACTTTGGTCAATGGAGAACAACAAAAGGAGTCAAGATTGTGTCGGAATCCGTCCATTTAGTTTATTTACAGCGAATGATCATAGTTGTTCAGCGTGCCTATGCATTCAGTGTCTTGGGCACGCTTCCGTCTGGTACTTTTCCGTTTGTAACGGACCTTAGGTTATGTGACTGCTTCCTAGTACATAGTAAGTTTAGTTGTACATTAATTGTTTTTAATGTTTGTGAATAAATATATATTTGTTTATATCCAACGCTTCGAACATAACAATTTTGATTTATGTAAACTGTTACAAAATATAACCCTACTTAATGTGAAACCCTGGCTTTATATTGTCTCGCACAGGTGTGCAAAGTAGAGTAGGTACGCTCCTCTGGGATAAAGCTTGTCTTCGTATTGGGCAGTTGGAACTCCTAGCTTTCTAAATAACTCTCTCGTCGCTTCGGAGTACGCTCTAGGGTTCCTCGTTACGCTCATGGTTCAATATACTACCGTGACGACAGACCTTGCTTTATTTCCACATACATTGATTCTGTCGTTGACAATCACTCGGCTATAAATAATACGCATTTACTATATTCTATCACACAAAGTAATACAATCTTAAAAGTAATTTTTAACCTACTTTTTAATGTCGTATCGAAATGAAACTTTGTACCTATGTATATGTAGTTTAAATGAAAAAACTGTTTTTTATTATTTGCTGATCTGATGATGGAACCAGGAGATGGATAGTGAAACTCTTCAGTGACTACTAGTAAACCTTTCGAGTTTAGGCTCATAAGATTTGCTCCGGTGTTGTGTATACTTTTACTTGAACCATCCCAAATAACTTTTTTTACAGTCCGTATACAATTTGTATTTATCCCGTCAGATAATTAGATTGTAGGCTCAGCTGCATAAGCCCGTCCAGTCAATTACGAGCGCTGCAAATTATATTATCCAATGAACTAATTAAAGCTGCTAACAGAACTTGAAAACAACAAGTGAAATTCAAGGAAAACGTGTGTCGATTCTGTTATTGATGACTGATTTAATAATTAAGTTTTTATAGAATGCAATGCAAATAAAGTGGAAATACTATTATATATTTTGGTCTAGCAAAAACATGATCATATTTTTTGTTATGGTGGCATTTTATCTCTTAACTAAATCTGCCTTATAAATAGCCATCGCGTTGGATTGATTTGTGCTCATATTGTCTGTATTTATAATCGATGGTTGAGTTTTGTTTTCTGTTTAATGTTTAATTTACCTGTTTTATTAGGTGTAGAAACACATTGAAAAACATAAAAAAACAATTATTAATTAACAATTTGAGTTGAACTTAGTGGAATAAAGAAAACAAATAAATCATTACAAGATAATTCAAGACAAATATAATTTCTAACCAAATAATAAAGAGTTGTGGAATACCTCGATAATGTGTCATTTTCGATTTCGATTTCCTGATAAAGAAAATTCTAAATATTCCTTTCATCAAGAAGTATTGCAACTATTTTGATTTCTATGTGTAGTGATTTTTAACGTGTGCAGATAACAACAGCATGGCATGTCTAAAAATTTAGTGGCAGGATAATTATTATATTTTTATTTGGAACAAAATTACATAGGTAGCAAATTATATGGAAATTTAATTTGTCGCAGCTAAAAACGCTCACCTCTGGAACCAGGGTGATGCTGTAAGTGTTCTTCAAAAGTAATTTTCCTAGGATGTTGGTTCCACAGTGGACCTTGCAGTATTTAAAAGTACTATGCCGTAAGATGGTGGAATTGACGTACATTTATAGGTTTTCTTGCTCCTTTATAGGTTGCTGGGCCACCACTAAAACGGTTAAAAGATGATAAGTACTTACCTATTTACTACAACGCACAAAGAGCTTTTCAGATTGTGTAAACTCCATTTGATTGTTTGTTCGTTTAAACCAACTTTCATAACAGATAAAATTATGAAGTTAAAATGATTAACCGCCTCTACCTAACCGCCTGAAGCTGTTCGCCCACTGGTGACAGATTTAGAGGTCCTGGGTTCGATCCCCAAGAGGAGTATAATATTGTGCTTGGTTTGGTTGGTGGTAGGACTTGTTAAAGTCCGCCTGGCTAGCTACCACCATCCTACCTAATTCTGCCGCCATAACAATTCTAATATTACTGTGTTATTCAGAGGTATTTAGAGGTAAGATAGCCAGTTCCTCAGGCTGTTGGGGATCCAGTTGAAGAGCGCTTCCACCTTCGGCCTTATCATAACTTGAAAAAACCAGATGTGATGACGGTCAAGCGCTATTAAAACCACCGCGTCAACATTATTTTATGTAACAATTCAGCCAGTACTCTGTGCCCTGGGCATAAAGCACCTTAACTACACGTAAAAAATTACAACATTACGTAAATTGAAAATTTAGGGCAATCCTATGCATTGGATCAAGCAATTTTATGCATTACCTAATAAAATTTGGGCAAAGTTGATCCTATAAAAGTTACGAGGAATAACTCTTTTCAGAGGTGGCAATAAAAAGCGTAATATTTTTAAAAATGAGTTTAATCTTCCTTGTACCGGGAAATAATTACAGACTTTAAAAATCTTACCCTATAATTTATATACAGTGATAGATACACAATTGTTACAATCTTAGAACAAGTTATACACAATAATTAGCCTAGAAGTCCGTACATTTTTTGAACTCTTATCTTTTATTTTTACATCCTATATCACATTTTTGATTTACATCTATAAATCCTTCATATTTGATGCAAGTGAAAGCTTCAAAAAG
Organism: Venusia cambrica; assembly: GCA_951394065.1. Lineage (NCBI taxonomy): Eukaryota > Metazoa > Arthropoda > Insecta > Lepidoptera > Geometridae > Venusia > Venusia cambrica. The sequence continues at coordinate 3,753,073 of OX596056.1, forward strand.
GTTGTGACACATTATTTTGAAGCTCTTGATATGTGACACAAATAATATAACCAGTAATAATCTACCATAAGTACGCATGAAATAGTTATTGGTTAATTTTCACTTAAAAGAAGCGTCGTGTATCAAAGTGATTATAAGGAGTAGTAGAAGCCTATGGTTGGTTGGTTGCCGGTGAAATTACGGGTACGTGAGGCTTAACACCTTTATGCCTCAAGTTGACGGGCGCAATGCATTGCCGTGTAGGCTATGTTCTTTGTGGATGTGTTCTATGCAGTAAGCGCTACTTGCTTGTCCCGTCTCCTAGTAGTATAAAAAAAGGAGTTCAACATAATCTCCTTCCCCTTTCCACCACCGGACTAGCAGATGTATGGCATGACTGGATAACAACTCGTTCCTTGTAGATGTTCCACTGTGCCGAACACATCGATTTGCCTCTACCTTTATTATTCATAGTGGTAAGAAGAGCCTTCAAGTCTAGAATGAACAGGTTCCTTTGAGACAAGCGTACACCATCTTAGGCCACAATCTTTACTTGTTTTTCAAGATTGTTAACAATCATTATTATAACAATAAGATCCCTCTCTCGCGTTCTTATCGTAGATCATACAACTACTCAACGCTTTGAAAATTGTGACAAAAGTAAAGTAAACATAGTAAAATAAGGTAAAGACAGGTGAAATAACGAAGTATAAGCCAATATTAGCCACAATAAGTCTCAAATGTGAATAATAGTAGGTAATTACTGACCACATAGTTTTATACCACTAACGTTACGTGCATAGTAAGCTGAATGCCAAATTTGATCGCCATCTCATTATCATACAATTTTATCTACTCGAGATAGTGCTGTTAAATATGGCTTCCAGTGAGATCATCGGTAGGTTACACTGGTTTTTTTAACTCTCTAAAATATTATGATGAAACTATCAACCAACACAGTATTTATCTATTAAATGAGTGTAGAATTGTATTGTCAAGCATTTTATTATGTACATTTTAGATATGTAAATTGATGAGACAAAAGTCGAGATTGATGTATGGTTACATGGAAACACTACTACTTATTTTATTATTTACAATTCCGCTAGATGCGATTAATGTCAGTATCGAACACAAAACACTTGAATAAATATAACCTCAAATAATCCGATTGAAGTTCCCTGACCGAAACAAGTAGGCACTTATGCCGATATTCAGTCTTTGATCTAACGGTTACACGAAAACACAAAGTTTTTACTCGTATTTTGGAATAAGGCCGTCCAAGCTTACACTGTTGTTTCAAGTAGGTCCGGAAAGGGTCAACAAAAGTTGTCCTTTAGGTCCGGGTAGCCGAGATCAGGCATGTGCCTCGAGCCATTGCCCACGTTGTCAATGCGCATGCCCCGCCCGGCACGACCCAGGCTGGCGTACCTTGTATCCGCAAGCTTATCTCTCTGTGCCACTTCATCATAATATCTAGCATCGTTCAACCCCGCGCTATACTTCTGACTTAGACTGTACTTGTCGATCGTCGCGTATTTCTGTACGGTGGCGTATTGACGACCCGCTTCGACGGGCACTCCATTCGTTTTAGCTCGATCGAACGGCCTCTCTTCGGGCGGTAGAGCACCATCTAATCTTGCTTTGAACTCTTTGTCTTTTCTTCGTCGTCGTTTACATGTACATAGTGCTACTAATACGGCACAGATGAGCAGACCGACTCCCGCAGCCGCGGCAACGTAAGGAGGCGGTAAAGATATTCTAAATGAACAATTGGAATCATCTTCATCGTATCCCGAAGGGCAGTGTGAACTTCCATCACACCATAGTGCGATAGGGATGCAGGCGTTCAGTTCCGGACATCTATTGGGAACAAATACAAAATTAAATCAGTTTTAGTTATAGCTAGAAAAACTTTGGGGTTATATAATAACGAACTTACCTGTACCGGCAATCCGCAACAGCTGCAGGTAGAATATTAGTTTCCGGGTCGTGTTCGAAGGAGGGTTTCTTCATAATCTCAATCCATTTTATCGAATAGTCGGCTTGCTCGTGTTGAAGAAAGTCAATAACGTAACTTTTCGCGTGCGGTTTTAAAGAAGTTTCCAGTGCGGTATCTGCCGACTTCCATCCAGGGGAGTAAAGTTCTAAAGAACCTGCGCCATCGGGGCATATTTCTTTATAGTTTGTTGTATCGCGGGCTTTGTAAACAAAGAGCCGGTTGGGTGTTGTGCAGAATAGAGATGAGTTAGTTATTTCGTACCCCGGTATTTTTACGTACAGATATCTTCCTTGAACTGGATCCACTTCGTCGCCTCCAGGTTCAATCAGCCACGGCCTGTGCACACAAGCGACTTCAGCTCTTACGCTTTCTGATATGACGTTTCTATCACCGACTATATCAGGTGCTATGGATGTATGTCTTTTATCATAAAGTCTTATTTCTCCACTACTGCCTCTGAGCCGTCGTTCACCCCATCCAGTTGAGCACACAGTTTCATCTCCAGGGCCAGTTGGTACAAATTTGTATTCTCCATCAAAAGCAAAGTCATCGTAATCTTCAGTTATATTCATCATAGTAACGGTGAAGTTCACTTCTATTACAGGGGCTGTAAGGGTATGTATGTTCAAGGGCTCTGATCGATTGGTGCAAATACAGTCCCTTTGTATCGGTACTCCATCCCAAGGATACTCGGTTATAATGATTTGGGCCAGCCCTTCCCCGCCGATGGTCCTTTTCGCAGGCCTATCGCATTTCCACCGACTGGTCCGAGAGTCTTTGTGTGTGCTACAATGCTTATTTCCAAAATAAGTATTTGTGAAGGTCAGTTGTACTCGTTCGCCTTGTTTTGCCTCGAATCTGGGAAACAGATACCTACTCTTTAGGGGGCAATTATTGTCTGACAATGGATTCGTTACGTTGGGGGAGATTGTATCTAATTAGGATTTCTATTGAATTGTGAACATTCTGTAGCTACGTTTACAATAAGATTTGTATGAAAAATATGGAACATGATTTACACAGGCTAAAGTTTTACAACTAACTTACCTCAAAACACAAGTTAAATTCTGTGCACCGCCTCTGCCATAGTAGAAAATCGCCCGAGGCGCTTGGAACCTCCCGGAATACGTCTGTGCTGACTTGAAAACTCTGTCACACGCAGACTGGGAATCCAAAAGTGGCTGTCCTTGCTCGCTCACATCCACAAACTCATACCGCAGAAGGAAAGAGACGGGATACAGCGCTGAGCCCTGACGAAGTTCCTGTACAAAAAATAACAAAGAATTAAAAATATTAAAAAGTTTAAACACTATATGAGAACCGGTTCTTAACCTTGTTAGTAGATTTTAAACATTCAACTAAGTTCGTTCTTTCCGCCTCATAATGGATTTTATACGTGTATCCAGAGGGCCGGCTACATAGAGCGAGACGTAGTGTAGTAAAACTTCAAATATTTAGTTAGAAACTTGCTTCAGTCCTTCCTCCGTTGAATTTAATATTGAATAATAAAGCAGTTCTCGACTAGTGACTTAAGACCAGTTCCTATATTACGAGTAGTACAGAGAGTACAGAGCGTACTTGCTTTGAACAACTGTGAGGTTTCTAAGAAAATCGTCTATGTTTATTCGATAAATGTTTTTTTGTTAATATCATTAGATCATTTTTATGAAACATCACAACCTAGCGCATATTAAAACCCTGTCTATTACTAGCCTGTATTCTTATATACTCGTATTGTGCGCTACTGTCTATCATTTTTTATTCTCTGTTTTTTCTTCCACGGTAGTCTGAAAGAAATCACTTTTAGCTATAAGTCCAATCATTGTACTTATAAAATGTGTCTTCTAATTTATGTAATGTTCGATGCATATTGTGTTTAATAATAAATAAATACATTTCATGAAATAAATTTAACTCTGCGCCATCTAGCCCCAAACTAAGCATAGCTTGTAATATGGGTTACGATATTATATTTTACGGTTATAGATTACGGATAGAATACTTTTTTTTTTGTTTTTTGTGAATACATACATATCATACAATACAACACCCAAATGCTTGAAATAAAAGTTTTCATTTATTAATTCAATCACTCTTGGTAATAAAATTCACAAGACGAGCAGTTGCAATATTCCTATGTAAAAAGCAAATGAAATGTAAGTGAAATTGAATGAAAGAAAATACGATCATCACCATCACTGTAATCGTTCAGTCTTATAAATCACCATCATTTATTAGCCGACAAAAATGTCCGTTCTAATAAAAAAACTCTTATTGGGTCACGAATAAATCTTTCAGAAACCGTGGGACGTGTGTTCATTCGCACACTCGGTGCTACTCCAAAACATCCTAGCGAAAGAATGTTCACGTGCCACTTGCATTATTAACTATGGCAAATGCAACTGAGACGCGCGCGCGTGACTTATCTCGCTGGCGATGGATGTTTCACAGTAGCAACTAAGCTACTTTTCTTTTGCCTTTGTCTGACAAAAGAAAAGTGCTAATGATGAGTTTTTTAAAGGTTCGGAACCCTATTGTCCATCCGTCTGTATGTCAGCAGACTGTATCTAATTTAAGCCGTAATAGGTAAACAATATTTAATTAAAATAAATTTTCAAATTTAAGGGTAGTTAATAAAAGTATAAATAAAATAATACAATAAAATAAAATAAAACAAATCAGTTAGATATCATGAGAAGGTTATTTATATTGTATACTAGCTGCGCCTCGCGATTTTAATTAGTTAACAAGTTAATAAGTTAACATGGCACGATGGGAAAAACTAACCTAAAAATTGGTATTGAAAATACATATTAAAATGACAGAACTGTTGTTGTTCGGAACCATGGTTCGAGACTAAAAAGAGAAAGCAAGGCCCCTGAGAACGAATTGGTGTAAAAGCTTACCTCTTCTTTATGTGAGAGAGACAATTTCTTTTATATTTGAGAGAGTACATTTTACTCCAAGAAAGTGAAGTACTCCCGTGGGGTGGCAAACGTAACATCATAGTATGTTTCTTTCTCTTTTACGCTCTAACGGCTGAACGGATTTTGATGAAATTGTTATTAAAGTAGCTCACTTAATTTTTCAGAGTAAACTACTTTTTATCTTGAAAAAATTATATCCCATGAAAATACTATTTCGGGATAAAATATAGTCCATGTGTTAATCCAGGTAATGTTTTAATGTGTATTCCAAGTTTCGGCCAAATCTGTTCAGCCGTTTCAGCGTGAAGAAGTAACAAACACAACAACACACACACTGACAAACTTTCGCATTTACAATAAAAGTGTGATTATATGGTCAGAAAAGTACTTTTATTTTATTAGGTACATGAAACTTCTATGCGTGTTTAATCGTTTACTGAAATTCTACCACAGTTATTGTCATCATGTGAACGTAGCCTTATTGGACTGTCATCTTCATTTGTGAAAAGGTAGTTCGCCCGTGTAACATAAAAAATGCCGTTCGAAATTCATGACGCGCTAGGAGTAGAAAATATTCAAGAAAGGGCCAAGGGAAGGACAAAAGATAAAGTCACGACGGAATCCCATGGGCACTGAATGCCAAGATCGATCCGCTGGTGTACTTTAGTGCCGACAATGTTGAATCGCACGGCTTTACGATCTTGTTCTAAGATTGGCTTTCTGTTGTAGTCGTTAACTTAGAAATGTTACTCAGCTTTAGTTCGTAACGTAGCAGCATGAAAAAGTTAAATAGCTAGTTTTAAAAGAAACAATCATGCTTCACGGAAACCTACAAAAGTTGAAATGGATTTTGAGGTTAAACTTTTTGTTCTCTTTCTTTATTATCAAAATACTTTGACGAAAAATGGCACTTTATACCTATTTATTTACTTTGTGTGTATGATTATGCAGCTGTAAAAAAGTATCTTTAGTTAAATTATAGGTATAATTTTCAGTTCATAGCTAATTTGATGCTTGCCTCAGTATGATGCTTGCCTCAGTATGGGCTCGTAGCTCAACTTGATCCATCAAGTTGTCCTTAGAGATGAATAAAAAAAAAATACACACAACGCTATCTAGTCCAAACTAAGTAAATCTTGTGATATGGGAACACATTACGAAAATAATACTAATATACTTCTCTATTAGATCTAGACTTGACAAATAAAAATACAATAGCTAGTCAAAAATCTCAATAATTTCGGCCCAAAGTATTTTATCCGCAAGAAGTAAGTTTCTATTCCCGTTTTAACCCAAGCGGAGATATTGTTCTCATTCGAGTCCAAAACTTCATGTGACAGAACAATTTATAGGATAGTCTCGACCCGACCCGGGTCAACTCTGAATTAGTGTATGTCACTTACATTGGATCTACGACACAGTCTTCCGATATAAGTCCAATGCATGAATTGGTACCTACCTGTTTGGTTAAACAGTGTTGGAACTTTGTTGAGGCTATTTCAGATTGTCACTTCTAAATCTAATTCAAACTTTGTACGTGAAGACGATATGTTTAAACCGTCTTCAAAATAAACACCTCTCATTTCATACCGGATATTTTTCTATGTATGTCCAACGAATACCCGGCGAGTTCTTAACCGATTTTCGTAATTTAATATTTGGGGACTTTATTACTTGGGGACCAAAACACTACAGCGAACAATACTAAATCATATATATATCTGCCAATTGAAGTCAGATTTGCATGATTCTTTTCATTTGATTAGTTACCTACAGATATATGATAAATTGATGTTTTAAATCATTAGGTATTCATGGGCTCAATTCCGGTTGGACACCAATGACTTTTTGGTGATAAATCGTGACAATGATACGTGATAAAATTGTGCTTAATTTTAAGTTATTAATTAAACACTACTTTATCCCAAAACAGTAAATGAAGATAAAATTGAACCGACTTCATTGTAAAACTGAAAATACAGTAAATTAAGATAATATTGTACCGACTTCCCTATAAATCTTAAAATAATTATGGTAAGTTCAAATACTTTGTAAGGCGGTGCTTATCGTTATGTAATGAGATTATATTTCGACAACGATCCTGTTGTTTGGCTTGGCTAGTAAAAAATACATTAATGTTTTATTATATATTATATTATATATATTTCGCCGTGGTGTTGTGGTTCGCTCTCTGGTATAAAACCTATTTTGAGAATTCCGGTGAAGTGCGTTTTTTTCTTTCGCCTTCTCATAACTTGATACCTGGTGTGAAGGCAAAGCGAAACACATCATTCAATAAAGAAATCCTTTTATTCAGCATGTAACAATATTAAATTATTCCTTCACTGTAACCATACTTAGTTTGCGCACATGAACTAGCAGTCAAAGGAAAGTTCCTAGTAAATGAACTCATTCAAGCAATTAGCTTTCATTTGTTCCATTTTAAATGACAAATGCATTGAGGTATATTATAAGATTGCAGTTTTTTCATAACGCAAAGAAAAAAACAGTGCTTAGACATATTTTTTTCTCGGCCTGGTTGTAAGGTACAGGTAAAAACTAAATATCATATATCATCACATCACTATTGATGAAAAAGTTATATCATCAATATATAATTACTTATAGAAATTAAAGATAATAATAATAATGAGAAAAAGTAATGCATCGAATACTGCACCAATGAAAGACAATAATGAGCACAATATATCTTTTGACGACATTTCGGTGAAAAAAGGATTAACAACAAAGTAACAAATAACAGCAGATAAAACATTATCACTAGAAGTCATAGACAAGATAGTGGTTTCCCCAGGGGACGGTTCATGCGAATGTAATCTCTATACATATCATATAGCATATACATCGTCCCCTGGGGGAACCCCTATCTTGATATAAATTCTGGTGTTATTGCTCAAGAAAAAACTTAAAAATACATATAGCTGCAGTATTATCAAATTAGTCGAGACCTTTATTGTTCTTGATCGAAAGGATGCGTATGATGCAACATTTACTATTTTGATTTTGATGATTCACATCACATCATCAGTCCATTAATATCCACTGCTGCTGGACAAATCCTCCTAGTGTCCTAGTGTGGTGTCCTATTCTAATAATCAAGACCAAGCTGTGGGTAGTTGTTAAAAACACCTTCACCACTTGACGGTAGCTCCCAAGTTCCAGTCTACCCGAGACCAAACCCCGGCAAAACGTCAGTTAATCCTCAGGTAAAAATACGCAATAAATATCCGTATTTTTGTATAAAATCCGATCTACTGTACAAACTATTATGGATGATAACGTAAATAATAGAATAATTTGATTTGTCAATGATACCGAGAGGCATTTGTATGCAACGTGTTCAACATCCTCCCAATCTGCATTGTGCAATCTGCAATATCCACCCGCTAACGTGCGAGGACAACCGTGAAATTCCGACAAAGCCAGCATCAGTTATTAGTTCCCAGTGCGAGTACGTGATACGTTTACCATGTCACCTATAATATTCATGAATTTACCATGTCACTTTATGACGAGGATACACGGGCAATTTTAAAGAAGCGCCGCCGGATGTCTTTCAGCGTACTATTAAGCTGTGTACCCCGGCTTGGCTTGCTCATCGCCCACAACACCTGTGTAATTTTCATTTTCGCGAGCTCTGGCGCTCAATAGGTGACACCAACAACCCAAAGTCCTGCTTCGGTATGTTATGGAGCTGGGCTGGCTCGGGTAGGGTTAGTTAAAACCATGGGCAATGCACAATACAGCGGGACGTTAGTGCAGGTCATCCCAACTCAAAATAAGAATAAGAATATTAAGTACGACATTTATGACAGCTAACTATAGAATTACTGGGGGTTATATAAATATCAATGTATATGTCAGCGTTAGATTATAAGCACCGTCCGTTTGTAAAACATGATGTGGTATTTATAACAACGCATCAACTGACTCGTATTAAATTGTATCACCATTTATCCGTCATCGGTATTAACAGGAATTTCAGCGATCTCAAATATAAACTACATGCTATAAGGCTGACTATGAAAATTTGAACTGTACAGATATATAAGAAATATTGATACAAAGATTGAGAAAATTGAGACAAAGAAATATTGATTTGATATATCACAATATTGATACAATTTTCCAGAAGTTTTTGTCAATCATGAAAAAACGTTTTTACTGCAACTGAAATTCCAAATCCCCGGAAATGTTTAGGGCAATAACAGCAATAATTATAGCAAAAAATATGTAGCATGGTATGGTACGGATGGTGTTAAAGTATTAAAAAAATAGGTTTAACGTTCCATGTCTAAAACAATCTTCCACCCGAAGATGGGTTGCAGGTTGTTCGCAACACTAGTACCCTACTAGGTAGAAGGTAATTAACAGATACTTTTCCAGTTACAAGCAAGTATCGTCGTATGTTGCTCTTATCACCCGTGTGAGCGTATTCAGACGCTTCCCGTTAAAAAAATTCAAAAGACGTAACATTGTACTGACGATTGTGTTCAAATACAGGGGTGAAAAAAAGAAGTACAAAAATCCATGTAATTTAACATGGAACTTTGGAACAATCTTCCACCCGAAGATGGGTTGAAGGTTGTTCACAATCCTATAGGTATCTTGCTAGGTAGTAATTGACAGCAACTGTTTCGGTTATTAGCTAGTATCGCCGCCAAAAGTTGCTCTTATCGCCCGTCTGAGCGTATTCAGCATATCGCTGTGAACTCATACCTTCCCGTTGAAAAATGCGACGCCCCGTTGCTCCGCATACGTGAAAACACATGGCGAATGGAAGGCAAATATTTAACAGCCTAATTAGCTCGGCTTTGACAGCGAGATTGTACTCGCTCGAAAGTAGTTTGTGAATCTTTTTAGCAGTTTATAAGCGAGTGCGTGAGTGGAACTTGTGAGTGAGCTTGTGAGTTACTGCAATTAGCTGATGCTGTAAAGTAGGTTGGGAGAGACTTGTCCTTTCTATGTGGTCTGGGATTCCGGCGTGGTTTTATAAGTGATAAAGTTGGATCAATAAACATTTATGAAAACGAACAACGATACTATGCTACGAGAAATATATAACTCCACGCCTTCCAAGTGACCTTTTTTGTACCAATGAACTTTTTGGTTTTTCGGAAGTTTATGTGTGCAAAATTTGTCACATTGCACATGCTCTGACGGTGAAGGTCGTATTGTGAGGAAATCGGCATGTCCCAAAGACCAAAAGCCCAAATGACATGTGTCAATGGTATTCCACTAAGCGGCGATGGGCCTACAACCTGTCACGTATTGAATACTAGCCACTTGCCGGTGATCCTCATAAGATTCACGATTCACGATCATAGGTGAATCTTTGAAGGGGAAAGTCGTGAGTGTATTACTTTATAACTCCAAGGTGTATACGATGTCAATAAAGACGAAAACTGTTTAAACAAACTGTAAAAAACCTCACCTGTAAGATAGTAAGAGCGGATCCGGTAGTGATGTAGCTCTCCGAGGGCGCGCATGGCCTGGTCGCTCGGGTCGCATTAGATAGCAGGGCGTGGTCGCAAAGTCGCGGCGACTCTTCGCGGCAAAACGACCCCAGCAGCGACTTTTTGTCCTTCATTTCCAACTGCGGAAAAATATCAACTTAGATCGCTCTTTTGTACGACGGGAAAGGGCTTAGCTTTCATCTCATATAGTATCATGTTATCATAAGGCCGAAAGTGGAAGAGCACTTCACCTGGAATCCTCAACAGTCAGATGAACTGGCTATCTTACCTCTCAATGCCTCATAGCTCAGTTGGTAGTAACTCTGCCTTCGGCGCTGTAGGCTGTGGGTTCGATTCCCACCCAGAACAAACATTTGTGTGATGAGTATAGATGTTTGTTCTGTGTTTGGGTGTTGTATCATATAGTACGTGTGTATTTACAAAAAGTTTTTAAGTATTTTATCCGTAATCTAGTTCCCATATTACAAGCTATGCTTAGTTTGGGGCTAGATGGCTCTGTGTAAAATTAATGTCCATAATATTTTTGAATGCCGGAACACATCAATTTAAAATTGTTGTGGCGACAGACTTAGGTATGGTGGTGGTAGCTAGCCAGGCGGACTTGAACAAAGTTCTACCACTAACCAAACCAACCACATTATTGGACTCTCCTGGGGATCGAACCCGGGACCTCAGAGAGGAGGTCGTTTGGGGTAAGCCTATATGTCGTAAACTTTAAGCTTAAGCTCAAATAATTGCTGGAAATGCAATAGTTCGGAATTTAAAGAAGATACGGTGGTATAGGCGGCTACAATTTCATTGAAAAAAAAATATGATTAAGTACATAATTGTTTTCTAAAATTATTCCACTCTTCGGCAGAGTCTGTCCCTGTATTCTGTCAACTAAGCATCCACTACACTCACATGCATATTGACCCTCACACAATCATCCATATTTCCTCGGTCTACCCCTACCGCTACGCCCATCCATATTCATACCTAGCATTCTCAGTCACGTGACATTCTTCCTTTTGCATGACATGTCCATACCATCATTTTTGTTATGGACTTACTTTAAGACTTCTCTTGATGTATTCATTTTATTTGAACAAGGTTGGATGGAGTATATAAGTCTAATCAATTCTTGTCGCAACACACATCCACCTCAACATTAGCATTTCAGTCACATGCACTCATAAAAAACTAACTAAGACACAAGAAGAGAAAAAAAAATATATTGTTTGTTCAATAACAAACAACGAGAACCTAAAATACCCTATTTCCATCACATTGAGTGCTTATAGTAGTTTTAGTTACTGCTCATCAAAAATTCAGCGATGGGAAGTATCAAAATATGTTTTGTAGGAGCAAAACTGAAAACAATGTGAAATGGTAAAACCAAGCTAATGGTATTGAATAAATTATTCATCCTATTCAAATACTCTTACAAAGTGTATCCGAGTGGCGAACGGAAACTTTTCTGATTAAAGTGCCAACAAAAAAAACTGAACCGAACCGCTTATCCATTGTTAATGCAATCCGAAGTCCGAATGAATGAAACGAAACACCGCACTGCAGTCGGTACTTGGTGCTCGGGAAAAGTGCTCAGACACATTAAAGAAAATTAATGTTTGGCTGCCGACGTCAAGTGGAGCGGTTGAAGGTAGTTGGCGAAGTGAAATGGCACGAATCAGGCAGTGAGAACGCCGCCCAATTCTACCAGCTACAAGGATTTTTCTTTCACATATCACTTGCATAATTAACTTCATTAAAAGGCATTAGAGGTAATTAATCATTTTATTAAGGATTCCGGGTGAAGTCCGCTTACACCTTCGGCCTTATCATGACTTGAAAAATCAGGCAGAAGGGCAAACACATACCCGTCGAACAATTAAAAAATAAAAACTTCTCGTACTTTTTCAGATTTTTGGAGGAGTCTTATCAATTGAATTGTAATTAACATCTTAATCCAGTTTTTATAACTGTTAGTAACGATTTATCTGTTTATATGTTACTACGCTTTGTCTTTGGGTATTTTATTTTGTGACAAGTATGTATTGACAAATTTTCGCCATGACGGTCGCAGCTTTAAAATCGACCTCTGCAACACAACCTATATATGTCGTAAAAGTCGACTAAGGGATCTCACGAGAAGAATGGCAGCCCTTATATGTATTATCTACAAATTTAATGCGATCACAAGCGTGAATACAAATGGGCTGTTGATGATGTATTTACAAAATAAAGAGGTCAAGTGCGAGTCATACTTGCGTGGAGAGGCTTCATTACTACTAGTATGAAGGTTAATTCCTTCCTCTTACGCTAGAGGAGTTGAAAAATATGGTAAGCAAAAAGACGACAAACAAGCTTACCAAATTATATGTGTACTAGCTTTTGCTCGCGGCTTCGCTCGCGTTAAGAAGTATTATTATTAATTAGGTATAGTTTTTGCGGCTTCACTTTTGTTTACGTGTGTTAAAAAATAGGGCCTACAAAACTTAAAAACATTCTTCAACTTCTCCATTAACGTTCAGATTTTCTTAAGCCACTTTAAAAAAGTCTAACCGACAAAACCTATACTCAAACCGAACGAAAACAAAACAAATTCCAAATACAAAGCAGAGTCTACACAAAACAAATGCAAAATCTCAAAATCCTTTCTTAGGAGATGCCTACGTCATAGTAGCTTTATGCATGCAAAGTCTCAGCCCGATCGGTTTAAAATTGACAAAGTTTCATAAAAACTTTCATCCCCTATTTTATCCCCTTGGGGGTAGAATTAATCAAATTCCTTTAGTAGCGGATGCCTACGTCATAACATCTACCTGCATGCCAAATTTCAGTCCGATCCGTCCAGTGGTTTGGGCAGTGCGTTGATAGATCACTATGTCAGTCAGTCAGTCACCTTTGAGTTATATATATTTAGATACTTACCAATTTTCAACTTAGTACGTCAGGTAGTTTTGGAGAAAATGGATTGTGACATACAAGCAGACAAAAACGCCTCTGATCTTATAAGGGTTCCGTTTTATCATACGGGGTAGGGAACCACATATAAATGTTTGATTATTATTTATGTAATCTAAGTCTCAGTTTAAGAAAAGCTTTTAATATGGCTAGGTGGCGTTAAGGCTCCTGTAATATAAATTTATTTATTATATGAATAAAATTAAAGAAGTTTGAAATATTTAGAGAAATACAATACCTTGAGTTACATAGGTATACCATTACATAGGTACTTTTTGGTAAATGTGAGAAAAAGTGACTTTGTATGTGAATAGTTTTATCTACCTATCTGACTTGTTCTAGCAATTTATCTGTTTTAAGTGGCATGCTGGCAAGGTGCCAGATACTTCCACATTTACTTACGGTATATTGTACTTTTCTACAATGCGTTAACAGTATATTGTGGATAATTTGTGATGCTATGAGACGTTAATAATTTTACGTAGTTACATTTACCGTTTTATTTTATGTCTACGTATTTTGAATATCAAGATCTCCTCTGATAATTCACAAATGTTAAAGAAAAAAAAGCGTTAAACTGTTATTTTTTACATATTTTGAGGCCAATCGTCAAGAACATGATAAAACTTGACCAAAGACCCAACATCTTTTATTTATACGCAAAAGCATATTAAAACGATTAACATTATACAAGTTAAACCAAAAACTTGAAGCCTTTCTATAATTGGTATTTTACTAGCTGACTTAAAAAACCTCTAAGTAACGTAAAAAAATGTCACATACATCTGCACTGAATCAACAAACATAGCTATTATGCTTAGATAATATGTCGCAGGCAATTTGTATTTTCCGCAGTTTACATAAGGCGCCTTCGGTTTAATAATCATGTTTTAAAAATAGAAACAAAAGCGATACAATTTCGTTTAGCTGGATGAGCTATATTTTCCAGTTATTTTAATGACAGATGGATGGACAGACGCGTGATCTTATAAAGGTTCCGTCTTTTCCTTACTTTTGTAGTAATACACCCTAAAAATACACAAATCGCCCACCTTTTCAAACAAAAAAAAATTTCCAATTCGGTCCAGACTTCTTCGAGTAATCGGGGAACATACAATAAAAAAAAAGATTTTAATGAATTGAGAACCTTCTCCTTTTTTGAAGTCGGTTAAAAATGCCCAAAGTCATGTAATACGCCGAAGGCAAAAGTTACATTACTATCTTCTGTCTTGCGGCCACGCTTCGCGGCGGGCGCGCTTTTCGTGTAGTGTCTGGCTTGACAGTGTCGGTTCTGGGCAAAAACAACTTTTGTCGAGCATTATTAAACTGACGACGCCGTACGTTAGCGGCGGAACATACAAATTGCCTTTGTATGATTCCGCCCCCAGGTACCTCTAGATATGCTGAGATATGTTTCAAATAGTTTTCAGCAATAAATTTAAATACACTATTTGATGAAGCCCTCGACAAAATAAATACAGGCGATAGAATAATTGATAGCAATAGAATAATTTAATATTGGCACAAGACCGTCCGGAACTCAAATATTAGTACAAACTTTATAACCAAACCAATGAACTGATTTTGGATTGCAAATACTGTTTATTTTGCATCGTCTAAGTAAATTGAAGATGGTTTCAAAGACATTTTATTAGTTGCGATATTCTAAGCAGAATTTCATTTTCGTATATAATGTCATAAAAAATAATCAAGCCTCACAGCTCAGTCGGTAGCTCTGCCTTCTGAGCTTATAGGTTGTGGCTTCGATTTCCATCCGGGACAAACATTTGTGTAATTAATTATATATGTTTGTCCTATGTTCGGGTGTTATATATTAGGTGTATGTATATCCAAAAAAGTATGCAAGTATAATATCTGTAGTCTAGTTCCCGTATTGCAAACCACAAAACTGTTCTTAAAAAAGTTGATTTGATTTGAGTTATTTCTGTAAGAATATTTTTTATAAAATTGGTACTATAATCAATTTCGATTTCATTTAAATTTATGTTTATAAATATTACAGGACATTAATTTCACACAGCGCCATCTAGTCCCAAACTAAGCATAGCTTGTAATATGGGAACTAGATTACGGATAGAATACATAGATACTATTTTTTTGTAAATACATACTTATCATACAATACAACACCCAAATACAGAATTTATTTCAAAATGAATTCTTGGACATCGCAGTCGTATTTATGGGCCTATCAAATAGAATACACGTAACATAATAGAGCACAATATAACCTGTAAATATTTACAAAGCCTGCTTTGCAGTATAAAAGTACCTTTCTGTCTAGATCGGCGTCGGGCGCGGGTCCATCCCATATCGTGAGTTGTGAGGAACAGTCCTTTTGTTGATCGAAGCCAGCAGGTTCTGTTCCCGCTGAATGGTACTTCACAAATGATACCCACACGATCTCGTTTGTTCGGCCCTGGTTATAAAAGGAATTGGCTTTTAAAGCACCACAGAGTTTATTTTATTTGAAAACTTACAGGTAATTTAATAGACTACCTACTAGAAAATAACAACACATACTAAAGCACAGTCTTGAAGGCTAGCTAAAAGTTTCCACATAAAATTTTGTGCAGGTACATATAATAATGAAAACAGTTAAAAGTAGACGACATACGAAAAAGTTAATTTGATAATATTTACAGGGATACAAACAAAAAGAAGTTAAAACAATTTTAAACATAATTTATTTGTGACCCCATTGATTATTTCAATTATTTCGTATTTTTTACGAATAATTTCTGACGAATCATCTTATTTAGCAGACAATCGGGATATGTACGCCTACAAATATCTACAAATATCACCCAACGAGTTAGCATAATGGGTGCTGTAAAACATTCACGGTGTGTTTTATATAGAGAGCGGGACGCACAGCACCCAACGAGCTAGCTTAACGGGTGCTATAAAACATTCACGGTGTGTTTTATATAGAGAGCGGAACGCACAGCACCCAACGAGCTAGCTTAACGGGTGCTATAAAACATTCACGGTGTGTTTTATATAGAGAGCGGAACGCACAGCACCCAACGAGCTAGCTTAACGGGTGCTATAAAACATTCACGGTGTGTTTTATATAGAGAGCGGGACGCACAGCACCCAACGAGTTAGCTTAACGGGTGCTGTAAAACATTCACGGTGTGTTTTATATAGAGAGCGGGACGCACAGCACCCAACGAGCTAGCTTAACGGGTGCTATAAAACATTCACGGTGTGTTTTATATAGAGAGCGGAACGCACAGCACCCAACGAGCTAGCTTAACGGGTGCTATAAAACATTCACGGTGTGTTTTATATAGAGAGCGGGACGCACAGCACCCAACGAGCTAGCTTAACGGGTGCTATAAAACATTCACGGTGTGTTTTATATAGAGAGCGGGACGCACAGCACCCAACGAGCTAGCTTAACGGGTGCTATAAAACATTCACGGTGTGTTTTATATAGAGAGCGGGACGCACAGCACCCAACGAGCTAGCTTAACGGGTGCTATAAAACATTCACGGTGTGTTTTATATAGAGAGCGGGACGCACAGCACCCAACGAGCTAGCTTAACGGGTGCTATAAAACATTCACGGTGTGTTTTATATAGAGAGCGGGACGCACAGCACCCAACGAGCTAGCTTAATTTCGCTCGAGAGGGTTCCACCTGAAAATCAACGCCTTTTTACTGCATGGTGGAGTGAAGATACCTTTACCCGGCGCAGTATGTTATGTGTACGAACTAACGTATTTTTTTTTCCTTTTCCTTTTGTTATTAGATGTTAGTTAGTACCTACCTAAGTTGTGTATTCATTAAATTGTCAGCACTGTGTTGCTTTTTGTGCTTGGTTCCAAAAAAATATTTTTATTTCTTTCTTTCTTATTCTTTATCTGCTTAGATTTTTCACCGAAATATTTCCTCACATTTGTAGCACGAATGAAACCCTTCAAATACCAACTTCATCAACTTCGAAGGCGTAAGTTTATAAAAGTTAAGAAGCTATTTGAAAGTAGGGAAACCGTAGAAAGTATTTGAGGGCTGAGAGTGCCGTGGAATTTTGTATAACAATCATTTAATATACTCTTAAAGAAAGCTTGTAACTTAGTAATATGTACCTTGAGTTTGTTTCCTACAGTTATGAATTTCATAAATTCTAGCACAATGTAAAATTAGACCTTTCTTAATGCACGGAGGAATCAATCAGAGAGTTGGCCTATGAAGAAGATGGATAAGAGGAAAGTGCATGTTACTGAGATGCGAATGGTATGATGGATGTGTTATAAGATAAGAAATGAGTATTTATGGGGGAGTTTGAAAGATGCGCAAGTTGTAGATACTACAAGAAAAACAAGGAGTGCTAGATTGGCATGGTATGGACATGTAATGAGGAGGGTATGATAGTCATTTGTCCAAAAGGGTTATGAATATAAGGGTAGTTGGACATGCAAGCAAGTGCAGGCCGAACAGATAATTTCAAAGCATTGTTGCTAAATTACATGTAGCCTGTGTGTACCTATAGTCAAATTTCAGTTGTGATATCCACGATTCTTTTTGATGCTATAATGTATTAACAACAAACCATTTTTTTTTATTTCTTGACTTATTGACTGATTCCTTTGTACATAGTTAGTTTAATTGTACTTTTTATTGAATAAATGTCATTTTTTTTTATAGTACTACGGGTTGGCCTTCATCTTCTGGTTACAAGTTGAGATAAGGCCGAAGGTGGAGGCGCACTTCACCCGGAATCCTCAACTAACTGAGGACTGTATTTCGCATACCAATTGCTGGCGAAACACCTAAAGTTATGGGCCACTTTCACACTTCATATTGGGTATATGGGTCATATACATGTGCAACTTTTAGTAAGCTCCAACACATAAGGTACCTATCATACAAACATCATAGCAGGAGAACAAAGCGGATCGCTGTAACCTCGCCACACAGGCTCTTTCCAGACCTAGTTTGAGGGACAGAGCTCAGTAAAGGTACACTACACAAAATATCATAGTGATAAGATTCTGATTGTAAAAAGGTCCTTAATCTAAGTCAACATTTTATTTTAAAAATAAAAACTATTTTTATTTTTTTATTGTTTGACGGGGAGGTGCTTGAGCTTCACATCATCTAATTTTGAAGTTATGATAAGGCCGAAGGTGGAAGCGCAGTTCACCCGGACCACCTCAAAAAATTGAGGAACTGGCTATTTTACCTCTGAATGCCGGAACACAACAATTTAAGAACTGTTGTTATGGCAACATAATTAGTTAAGATGGTGGTAGCTAATCAGGCGTACTTACACAAAATCCTAACACAACCAAGCAAAATATTGTACTTCTCCTGGGCGTCGAACCCGGGACTGACATCCGACACCAGTGGGCGAACCACTAGACCACAGAGACGGTTTAGTAATACCTGAAAGTAGTAAACACATGACGTGTTTGGCGGTAGAGAGTGTCGTGGGTTCCGGAGCACGCCGCTGGTTTTGTCCGACGATCGTAGCACGAAGCGACAGCGGCCATCAGACCGTACGTACGAGTGCGAATCTTTTTCCACGTATAGAACCTGTGTGAACATTGGCTTGTAACAGAAAAAAAAACACAAAAAAAACACAACCGGTGCACTCGGGTTTTTTTAATCTTGCGAGGGTTTTCTATTGAGGCGACACGTGCCAAAATGGCTGTCTCTTGTTTAGGCGAGTGAATTAGCATAGTTATTCAGCGTGGCAATGTAGTCAATGTCTTGTTCACGGTCCTTAGGTAATCTGACTGCTCACTTTTTACATAATGTAGTTTGTTTAATTTAACATGTTAAAAAAAGTTTTATTATAAGTTCTAACAATAAATAATAAGAAATCGAACAAGAATCAAAATTAAGCTAAAGGAACTGAAATGTGATAGTGAAATCAATATTAGTGCTTACACAGGTTTTAACTGGATTTATGATAGTATTCATGAAAAATAATCGTAAGAACCAAGTATTCTCTCGATATTACGTGACATAACATGAACAAAAATTTCGGAACTTATATTGAGTTGATCAGTTTCTGATATTATTTCGGTAAACAAGTTATAATTTGGATCATCAATCACCAACCAGGATAGGGATACACATTAATCTACAGTTTCTAACGTCACAAAGTTCATTAACCTTGCCTTGACCTGTCTGGTTTATCTAGCTGACAACTCAAATTATGAGCAAATTGCTTTGACAATCGTAATTTACCTAATGGTATCGACCCGAACTAATGGTCTTTTTGATTGTATTTGCCATAGAATAAATAATTAGCTTACGATGTATGAGGAAACCGTCTATTTCAGCCTTCCATTATTAAAGCTAAAACTAAAATTAAAAATAACTAACAATTTTTTTTAGTTTGTTTTTACTTCATATTAATAATTTTTACGTCTTTATCAACGCAGAATGACCATTTTCCTTCATTTCCTAGTATTTTGTTCCGTCAATGAATGTTTGGATTTAACAAATGATGGAACAGATTTTCATGTGTGTGGCGAAAAATGACATGCCAGCAGGATATTAAAAAATATACTGAATATAGCAAAATCTACCTTGAAATACATATATAATTTTATGGCAGTCTTCAGTTTTGTGTAGAATGTTTTATTTCACTATAACGCAAATATATAGTACTAGCTTTTACTCGCGACTTCGTCCGCGTATTGGTTTTTTGAAATAGTTTTTTGCGTAAGTATTATATGTATAAATATATTTGTTGGATATCTGGATAATTTTGACCGATTAGCTTCTACGTGGTGTGAAGACACGCAGTTAGTCACTCAGGACTTGTTATTTTATGCATAAGACGATTACTGTGTATCAAGTAGTCAAGTTACATTAGTCAAGGGTCGTAAATACAGTCACGTCAACAGCCCATTTATGTAGTGATTAATTGGATACTGGACAGAGCCTTCTCCAAAAACGGGAGGGTTTTGCCATAATCACCACACTTGGCAGGCGGGATGGTGATCACAGTAAAGGTGTTATGTAACATACAGCAGGAAGCTGCCGTTTCCTCTGGTGAGATCCTTTAAATCGGCTTTTACGTCATCCCCGGGCTGAGTTGGAGGGGGTCGATTCTTAAACCGCAACTGCTACGCGTTTAAAAAAAAAAACATTTGTCGTTGAATGCCTCGTTATACCGATTTCAAAAAGTATAAGCACGACTATTATACCATGCATTATTCAGGAGTTCCGCTGTCATTATCGTAAAACCTTGGTTTACATGGTTCGTAGAAGAGTATCACACATACAATCATTTAGAATGCGCAACGCTCTTAATATGTATTACTGTTATTTAGTGAAAAAACACCTTTATATTGATTCCACTCATCATCAGACCTTGGTAGTTTTGACGTTCATCCATTGCATTAAGAGCACACAAAATACACCTGTTTATTCTATAAATTACGTGTCCATCGCGTTTTTTATGTTAAATGACAATGTTTTACGATTTTTTTTTCTAATAAGAGGACCCCCTGAACTTCAATTATTAAAAAAACTAAAAACCGTGAATCACGTTCTTATTTATTTCATATGAGGAATCTATAATGATAATTTTGACCTTTCATCGTGCATGGTTTCAGTGTCAGGGCATACTTTTAATGAAAACATTCAACCCCTTTTTGAACCCTTTAGGGTACGAATTTTCTAAATCCCCTTCTTAGCACTCATTTTCGCATCAAGACAAACATACCTTCCAAATTTCATGTCTCTACAATTAGCCGTTTAGGCTGTGCGTTGTTATCAGTGAGTCAGTTAGCATTTTATATAAGTATAAGATATAGTAAAACTGCTCCAAATTGTTGTATACTTTACATAGTAACTCAATTATTGGATGTAAGTTTCGGTTAATTAGTTAAATCATTTACATAAGCTAAGATCTGTGGATTTTGTGAAAATTAATAAATAAAATAAATAAACGTCATTACAATGAATACTTTTGTGGTTTACCTGAACTTCAAGCTCGAATCCTGGCAGATAACTCAAAGGCACAGGGTGGAACGGGTTATCGAACGGCGATGTGTGGAACTCTAGCAGCATGTTGGGGCCTCGAGTGACAATATCTGGTACCGCATCACCTCCACATAACCGAACCAGTACTGGAGAGTTGCGGTCCGCTCCATCCCAAACGGTGAGGTAGTCTTGAACGACGTTGCACTGGTCCCAAATCCTGATGGAGGAATGTAAAGTAAAGTAAAAATGAGTTATTTCAGCAAAACTACTATAAAGTGCATTTAAGTAAATCTAACTCAATAAAATTCTATAATACTTAACTATCTAGGACAGTTTGTTGTAGTTTTACAGGAGTTCATTACAAATATAAATTCCAATGATTTCCTCACTAGGCCTATATCGAGGAAATCTGTATTATTGTTGCCAAAAATTTATAAATTTTCAATTTTGAATGTGTTCCAACAACTTTGGGCACATAGTCATCATAATTTTTTTTTTATGATCAAATAAAAAATTCAAAAATTTTTTTTTTTTTTTTCAAAAACACACTTTTCCAGAAAATCTATAATAAAAACTAGATATTTTTTAGTGCAGAACTTATTTTTTTCGAAATCGAGTACATAGCTCCTAACATGACTTTTCGATAACTCTCACGGTTTCAGACCTTGCCTCAGTGGCCCTGGAAAAAAACTCACCCTGTATATAAGATATTAGCAAACTTTGTTCTCGTCATCCCGTTGGAAAATTCCAAAATACTTTCTTATCGCACCCCTATAGACAGTCAGTCAGTCAGTCGGTCAGTCAGACTGTCGTAGCCGTAGATAAAATAGTACAAAAACTGTAAAAACCTTAGCCAAGTCTCACAAAGTAGGTACCTCATTCCCGAACCGTTATCTCCTTTCCGCCCGACAACTACGTCAATTTATCCAGCTTCTTTCATCATTACATTACCTTTTACTATACGGACGAAATCTAAATTCTATTTTCCCGTAAAATACGAAGGTAAAAGGCCAGTTCCGCGTGGTTGGGTTTCAGTGCGCCACAGAAGCCCGGATAGCCCGCTATTTCGGCGGTAGATCGCATCTTGTGCAAAATTACACGCAATTTTATAACTTGCAGGGCATAAATGAAATTTCTCGTGAAATACGAGCTGGTTTTTCTGATCCATTTGGCTGCAGGTAAACTGGTTTGCAGGTAGTAATTAAATTTCGTGCTGCATCGTTGAATCAGTTTTTCACTACACTATAGGGTAGTATGGACTGTTTTTGAAAACGATTTTATAGCAAGTAATCTGTTTGGAGCTGGATTTGTTGATGTCATAAATTAGATTTTGTTTTTACAACAAAAACAAAAAAAACTTTTAACAAATAATTGAAGAGTAAAGGTGACAGTTTTCGCATGATTGAGTGTAGAATAGATCAATGGACCGACGACATTGTTGCGGTCGCGGAAAGTCAATGGATGGAGGCGGCTCATATCACTATTTATGTCGTATAGATTATGACATCTGTTGTCAATTAACTGTTGCTTATATTGCGTAAAGTTCCAAATTCGAAAATATCAAGTAACAATACGACAATAAAATAAGTAGTAAAGAAAAACTACTTACTTCAAAACGCGTTGGCTTCTGTCATACTTGACTATCTGGTCTTTGATATGTATCTTGTGACTGTTTGTCTGCCGCACTGTCAGTAGAACGTGTTTATCTGCTGGTATCTGAAACAAAAGCTAGTATTTCAAAACCGTTACCTGGAGATAACGGTAATACAAACACATACACATACAGGCTAAACTGAAACATATGTCTTGGACGACATATGGTTCAGGTTAGCCTGTATGGCGCTATGGCATGTGTGCGGAAAATGTACATTTTTGGTGTAACTGTTGCGTACATTGGTGCGAATTTTACATTAAATATTAAAGCGAACGGCTGTAGAAACCACACCAGTAGAGCTAAGCGTGCCTCTTTGTATCCATTTGCATTAATAATGATTTGTATTAGTCATCGTTATATTACACTTTGGAACCTTGTTTCGGTATCATTAAGATGAGTGCTCGCACTGAGTGTTATGTCGTAATAATTTACGTAACCAAATTATTTCTAATAAATCATTGATATCATTTTGTGAAAAAAAATATAAGCTTCTGATAAGTATTTATAAAGTCAAAACAAATATGTTATAGGGATCTGAATGTTCTGATTTTATTTTATTAATAGCCTGATATGTATTGCAGCTGGGCAAAGGTCTCCTCTTGATTTTTCCAACTGTCATGAACCCTGTCAACTGTCATGAGTTCGGTCAGCACACGCGTTGTCAAAACTTTCAAATTCATCTCGCCATATTTTTCTCAGTCAATCGCGGCGCCGTTTTGCATTTGTAGGGCTCTATTGGGTGGTAATCTTGGCCCAGTTTATCGCGCAGACGGCAGACATGACCAGCCTAGCTCTATTTAATCTGGATCTAGATATGTGACATAAAATCGATCACCCCTCCTATCTATGACCTAATCCCTCCTGCCCCTTTCCACCACTGCACTAGCAAACGTAAAGCAGATTACAACCCGTACCTTGCAGATGTTCTACTGAGCCGAACACTCTTATACCATTATTAGTACTGGTAAGGAACTGAACTCATTGTTGCGTCTGATTTCCCACACAAGTAAAATCATGGAGTCTTCAAGTATATATTGAATTTTGTAATATCCGCTGTGTACGTAAACATTATAGAATCCTGTCGATAGTATCTAAAGTTCAGTTTAACGTTTAACGTTTTTACGCCGGCAGTAAAACGTACCTTATATCGTAAAGACGCGGAAGGAAGCCGATAGGTAATGAATATTCGAATCGAGAAGCTATCGACTGTTTTAAGAGTCATGAGACTAGATCAGCTATTTAAATTTTTATACTGAATTTAAATGAGTATTGATCGTATAAAAAGAATACTTAGGTGATACTTTTTTATCGTGCTTGAAAGTCGTCAACAAGTCATTTATAGAGGGTCGTTAAATGACAGCTTTTCTTCCTCTTCTTACTTTTTAATTAATTAAAAGAAGCGCTGAAAATTGGCGTGAATGAACTCTTATATCTTAAAAGTATGAACTTATAAAAGTATAAGCAGTAGACACATACATGTTCAAATTCCCGGTAAGGCTGTGTGCAGTTGGTGTTAAGCCAAACTTTTCTTACTCGGTTCGATAGCACTGCAGACTTTGCACTAACTTGAATCGTTACACATGTACTATGTTCCAACAGTCCTTGATGAAGGGATTACATAGTAGAATTTAATATGCAAGTGTAAAGGATGCTCATTTTTATAAAATAGCTTGTCACGGGCACGGTTATTTCAGGCATTCTTATAAGAGGATCTAGATATTTTTTGATAAATATTTCAAAATTAAATGGCAAATAATTTGATTAACGGCCTTAGTAGCGCATTCTATAAAAAAATGTCTTGTTGAAATAAAAGCATAGCCATTTATTTGGCTAGACGCCCGTCATGTCATGGAAATTTTCAAAAATGTTTTCTTAGAACACCTCTACATCTTGTAAGGATCAGTTTCATGATAAATTAATTTATTGCATAGGTACCTGAATCCGTAATTGCAACGTTTTGATATAATATACAGGTGAGTTTTTTTCCAGGGCCACTGAGGCCAAGTCTAAAACCGTGAGAGTTATCGAAGAGTCATGTTAGGAGTTTCGTGCTCCATTAAAAAAAAAACTAGTTCTGCATTTAAGAAAATCTATTTATTTTTATAGTTTATCTGGAAAAGTGAGTTTTTGTAAAAAAAAAATTGCATTTTTTAATTCTTGGTTTGATGATAAAAAAATGTATTATGACTATGTGCCCAAAGTTGTTAGAACAGATTCAAAATTGAAAATTTATAAATTCATCTTTATGAATTAGTAAAGTTATTGTAAAGGTTGTAGGTTCAGACTATGCGTAAGCTAAGTTATGAAATCCTCTTTTGCTGTATTTTCTGGTACTGATGAGCTTAAATTAAATCGTCATCGGATTAAAAAACGTTCGCATTTTGTGGTAACGCAGCTGATGACAAGCCTGAACATTTTGAATATTGTTGTACAGTTGCAGATAGAAAATAATAATAAAAAAAATATATATTATGTTCTTAAAATGTTTCAGTATTGCTTATTCTCCAGTTTTGCACAATTAAGACGCCGTTGTGCAAAACTAGAGAATCCAGAAATTTGATCCATGACATGAAACCAATATTATTATAATTTTGAAATTTATGAGTAGTTCTGTTTTCAAAAGCTTGGTATCGCCGAATGCGAAGATACATCATCTTCGCATTCGGCGATACCAAGATTTTTGAAGTCATTCCGATTTTTAAAAGTTCTTCACGAACAGCAAAAGAGTATTTAATAGCTTCGCTTACGCATATCAGGCTATATACACAACCTTTGCTAAATGCATAAAGATGAATTTATACATTTTTAATGTTGAAAGTGTTCCAACAACTTTGGGCACATAGTCGGGTCATCGTGCATTTTTTTTATTATCAAATAAAGAACTCATAAATGCAAAAAAAAAAATCGATTTTCTTGAATGCAGAACTTATATTTTTTTTTAAATCGAGCACGTAACACCTAACATGACTTTTCGACAACTCTCACGGTTTCAGACTTGGCCTCAGTGGCCCTGGAAAAAAACTCACCTGTAAATACCTATAGGTACATAAAAACAAAAAACTGAGTTTTTTTAATGATTTGCATTGAAATAGAGCCGTTAAGAATTTGAGTTCATTGAGCCACCAGAGATAATCTTGGCTCATGATACTAGAATCCTGTTGTTCTATTTAAGCTTTGCGATATATGGTCAGTCACTCACGCACACCGATCTAAATTTAGGGTACTGCACCGAAAGAAAGCCAACAGGACTCTGTCACTAGAACCTACGCTGTCTATCTGTCCATCCTATAATGGTATGCCTATAAAATTTGACTGGAAGAGATTGCTTTCAGAAATATATTTTATAATAATACTATATACCCAGCCCATTTATTCGCAGTTTCGCTTTGATTAAGTTTATTTTATCTGTATTGTGTTATGTTATTTGTGTGTATTTTTTTATTTGTAAAACGTTTTAACGCTGGTTGTTAGTTTCAGAGAATATGTATTATTATATATATATACATATATGATAGCTACTTATTAAAAGGTAAAATAAAAAAAAAACATGAAGGCTCAAGTAATGTACAAGAAACGTACTTTAACGTTTTGATTGAGCTCTATCGTAAAAACCTTGACATTTAAAATTTAAGCCTTGTATTGCTCTAACTTTGATGTACGACAATAAATACTATAAACCGGGCAAACGTGCGTTGGACCCACGTGAATACTTCAGAACTAAATGTCCTGTTATGTTTATTTATTTAGCCTTGAAATGTGTGTGCGACTCACGTTTTATTTTTAATGACAATACGCCTGGTTCTAAGCCGGGAGGGCTACAGCTTAGCGCGGAGCTGGATGGCGGTGAGAGCTCGAGCCAAAAAGAAAAATTGGTGTGACTCACTTGGTTTATCTAGTAATATATGTAAATAGTCCTAGATAAACCAAGCGATACATATATAGATATAATTAATAACAAAACGGTTTTCATCGCATACCTTTTTATATTCCCGACAGTTTTGACCGTGTCACAAAGGCCGTGGTCACGGGTAGACTAAAGTAAAGGAAAAAGGTACGTGATGAAGACCCGTTTTTGTTATTAATTATGTGTGATAATCACGATAATTAAAAAAAAGGTATATATAGATAGCCTTACCTTAGTATGTTCAATACGGTATGTACAGGTAGCGTTTCTAGGATACACTCCAGGGAAGTTCGGCGACTGGATCCGGCAAGCTCTTAGGTCGCAATCGCTCAGTATGCGGTCGCAATACGTCCCCGGGACGCGTTCACCGCGCCACGCTCCAACTGTAGCGTTGCCATACCGCAACCGCGCTTCACTCCGTCTTAGAAACTTGTACGCCAACTTGAAGTCGAAATTGTAGCCGACACCCTGTAAAGTGGGCGAGTGTAATTAAGGGAGTGGATCTGCACCTACGGTTGGGGAAGTTTTTAATGAGGTGTCATTGACTATGTTACGGGAGAGCTTATGTATGTCGTGTGGAACCTTATATTAAACATAAGTATTTAGTTTATCAAAATGAGTAATTGTTTTACTAGTAGTTCTTATTTACCTACACTTTTTCTTTAAATCTACTAATAATATTATTTCTAAAAATTTATTTATTTATCTGAGTGTTCAAGGCTCTCTATCGGTGCTCACTCTCATTTTTCGCAAAGCCCGAAAGAGAGCAAATTACCAGAACACCGACAGAACGTCATAGCGCAAATACAATAAGTGAATAAGTCACCCCTTACTAACATAAAAAGGTTGATATTTAATTTTTGAAAGTGTTCTCGAAACCGCTGCCTTACAAGTCGTGGTTCATATATCTACCCCGTACCTCGTGGATATCTTTAAAGGGGCTTCATTTAAATTCTCATACAATACATAGACTACCCAACTTAACTCTGAGACATCGTTCGCTTGGCTCATTTATTCAACTAGTATGTAATTTTCAAATTTGCCAATTCAGACATCCGTACAAGTTACAGATTAACTTTTGATTCAAACTACGTCTTTGCAAGTGGACAGTTGTGAATGAAAAAACTTTTAAAATTCTTCGCAAAAAACTTAGGTTAAACGTCAAATATGCACATCGTTTTTTGTCTCATGAAAGTGGATTGCATGATAAATGTAGCGAAGATTTGGCCACAAAATCTTGCATTTAATGTTACGTTTCGTTAGTTATAGTTTTGGCTGTATAAAAAACCATTCATTATCAGAAGAATTTACCTAACCTCCAAATAACTCACGTATCGTATATCATTTAGAGGCTGAGCAAAGTTACCTAATCCTTATAAATGAACAACGGAATTTATCTTCATTAAGAGTCACTTACGTAAGCATCCCTTTGTGTTTTACGTGACGTAACTAACTACATGTTTTCGCCTGTGACTCGCCTAATATTTCACATTACCCCTCTAAAGCTTTGTACACATACTTTGGATCTTATTATTTGGTCTTAACTTAGGAAAAAAAATGATATATTAATTTGGTTTTGTAATATATATTTATTTCTTTCTTAATATGAAGATAGAAATACAAAATCAAATTCCTCTAACATGGATTTATACTGGTCTTTTTAGAGGTTTTCTGCTACAAACATCACATTTTTGATATTTATAGCCTTAATTTTGAACCAGACAAAGAGTAAAGAGACATAATTATATTTTACGATATTGTGAGAAATGTGAAACATTTTATACAGGGTTGTAAATCCATTCAAACTCGCCCTAATTTTGGGCTACACGGTTCGTTGCATTCCCTTTATCTAACACAGTATTATCACGAACATGGTAGATTTCACTCAGTTAGGGAAAAAGGGCATTCTGCTAATACCCACACATCATTTCTTTTTAGACAGGCATAATAATAACTACTGACAGTACTAATTATTTCATTTAAAATGACATGAGCCCAAATTCAAATTCAAATTCAAATTTCTTTATTTGTATAAGGTCTCATGATTAAAATAAAAACAATCAACCATTTACAATACGTCTCTTAAAAAACTAAGTCATGGGGAGAAGTCATGGATACAATAATAATATATATGTAGATTTGAAAAGGAGCAATTAAAATCATGTCCATGGGTGTTTATCGTTTAGATAAGACGATGTATTATAATAAGCCTTACCACACAATTTATGTTTTATAATGTTTTTGAATTTATTAATTGACATGTCACGTATATCTTTGGGAAGCTTATTATAATAGAGCACACATGTGCTACAGAACGACCTGCTTATTTTCCGGAGCCTACTACTGGGCACAGTTAGATCTTCTTTATTTCTTAAGTTATATTTATGAATATCGCTGTTTTTACGAAAATTTTCAGGATTTTTATGAACATAAAGCAGATGCCCTGAAATAATTTCTATTGTGTTTGTGCTGTTATCTACTTCACTTGTTTTATTTGTTTGTATTTCTTTGCTTCACAGATATAGATGTGGAAAAGCGACATCGAACCTGCGACTTGGGAGTTTTTTGCTAAAAAGCGGTGAAATGGAGACACACTCCACAAACAAGTAAACGCATTTGAGGAGGAAAGGAGGCGGGAAATTGATACCTAGCGTGACCTGTTGAAGAGTAAAGCACCCTCAACGTTTTCCTACAATATGTAAATGATACTTGCATTATCTGTGACCGCGTATTTCCTGCAAAAAATGGGTACATAAACCATAAGAGGGCTATACACCCTGGCATAACTAAATTAGTGAGTAATAAAGCCTAGTTTCTGCAGCCGAAATCGGAAAGGATTAAATATATTATATTTCTTTCCCTAATCCAGTTCCCATATAAAAGCTATTCTTGGTCAATATCCCGTATTCTCGACTAGCCTGTCAGTTTTACTGACTTTAGATAGACACAGACTGAGTACTATTTCTTAACTAAATACTATCTGGGCGAGCTGACCCTAATATTTCATCCCTCACGGCCCGCTGGCCTCCCTTTATCTGGTGTTAGCAGCCACATTATGTGCACCGCGGGTTCAACTTTCGATCAATTAATTAAGCAGCGATTACGCGCCCCTGAGACCTCCCAGGATGAGGCTACCTCCATTACAATAATTGATGTTATTAGCGTTAATAGCATAATTTCATAACGAAACGGGAGTTTTTTGATGGATGATTGAATTTAAGCACCCATGTACAAAATAATGATGTTATTTTTGTGAAAAATGTTAGCTTTATCCATATAGTATGTTCCTATAGAGGCACTAGCTTTTGCTCGCGGCTTCGTCCATAATACCAGGATAAAAAGTAGCCTCGTTATTTTGCTGGTCTACAGCATATTTGCAAAGTTTCTGTTCAACAGTTTCCTTATTTCTTTATTCTTCTAGTATTTGCGTGAAGGCTATAAAATACAAAGCGGTTGTGTGGTGCTCATTTGACAATTCAAAATGATTTGATTTTGATTTTTACATCACATTCCTATCCCACGGGATATGATTTATGAGATGAAGAGTACTAATACAGGGACGCTACCGCCGACGGCGAAGCCGATCTCCATTGGCTTAAAATTAGCTTCATGAGAACTAGAAACCATTTTTACCGTCAAATGTACTGAACGGATAGGTTTCATAACATGTGTACACTTTTGAGATGGGAAACGCCATTTTGGATATGACACATACCCGGTAGTAAAAATCGTTTTTAGTTCTCATGAAGCTAATTTTAAGCCAATGGAGATCGGCTTCGCCGTCAGCGGTAGCGTCCCAGGTATGTTTCATTCCCAGTATCGAGCAACATTTGTTTTTATGACCGCCTCTGTGGTGTAGTGGTTCGGCCGCCGGTGTAAGATCCAGAGGTCCCGGGTTCGATCCCAAGGGGAGTATAATATTGTATTTGGTTTGGTTGGATAGACTAGGCTAGCCAGGTAGACTTTGTTTGAGTCTAACTGGCTAGCTACCACCATTTTACCTTTCTGTCGCAATATAACAATTTAAGAATGGTTGTGTTCCGGCATTTAGAGGAAAGATAGCCAGTTCCTCAGTTTGTTGAGGATTCCGAGATGGTGGAAGTGCGCTTCGAAAAAATCTGATGAGTCATCTGTTTTTCTGGCAACGCACCTCCCCGTCGTACAAAAAAATATGTGCAAATTCTTAGTTCAGTAGTTGCATCCATCCATACTTCTGAACATACTTCTTTTTGACTTTTAAGGCGCTTGTAATCTCACCTGGTGTCAAGTTATGATAAGGCTGATGGTAAAAACTCACCTTGTCGGGAATCGTTAACAAACTGAAGAATTGGATCTTATACCTCTTAATACTAAAACACAACGATTAGAGCTGTAGTTATGGCGACAGGCTTAGGCAAGTTAACCAAACCGAGCACAAATTTGTAGCCCTCTGGGGATCGAACCCAGGACAACTGGATCTGATACCTGTAAACGAACCAATAGCCTACTGAGCCGGACAAATGCAAACAAACTTTTATCAAATAATTTGTATGATGTTTGACTGGCGATTGACTCAACGAAATCAAAACCATCATCATCATCATTCTCCTGCCCTTATCCCACGCTAGGTGGGGTCGGCACAACATGTTCTCTTCTTCCACTCACTCCTATCAACCGTCAACTCTGCATCTACACCTTTCATACCCATGTCCTCTTTCACACAATCGATCCATCTCTTTTTCGGCCTTCCCTTGCTCACATGTCCATCCACGCTCAAATTCATAACCCTTTTGGTCAAATGACTATTATCCCTCCTCATTACATGCCCATACCATGCCAACCTAGCACTCCTCAACTTTTCTACAACTGGTGCCACTTTCAAACTTCCTTCAAAATGTTTGACTAGCGATTGACACAACGAAATCAAAACCAAACCATTTAAATGCCTTTGTGGCCTAGTGGTTCGCCCACCGCTGTCAGATCCTGAGGTACCGAGTTCGATCCTCAGGGGAGTACAACGACCTGGTTTCAAGTCCGCCTTGCTACCTACCACCATTTTACCTCAGTCTGTGGCCATAACAACACTTAGAGGTAAGAGAGCCAGTACCTCAGACTGTCGAAGATTCCAAGTGAAGTGTGCTACCACCTTCGGCCTGTACATAACTTACAACTCGTACAATAAAAAAGTTATTTTTGTAATGAATTTACCGGAGAACTGGCGCCCACGGGTACGCGTTGTAAGACTTTCCATTGAAATATTCCTACGGAATGACTAAGTATTCGGTTTTCCACATTGTATTGATTGTGACACAAATAGTCGACCGATTGCTGTCTTTGTGCACACAAGAACGTGGGAAATCCCAAGTTATATTAACACGCCTCTTAGCTGGTAGTAGCTTTGCCTTCTACTCCGTTGGTTATGGGTTCGATTCCCATGCGAAACAAACAATTGTGATGAATGTATATTTTTGTTTTGTGTTTGGGTAACAACTATGTATTTAAAATAAAATTTTGAACAGGTATTTTGTAATGTATCTGCATGAAAGCTAGATGGCGCTAAGTTAAATAAATGACCTATTATATTTAATAAAAATGTTCACCACACAGTAAGGACAAAGTAGAAATAACACACTAGTCAAATATATATATTAAAAGATATCAATTAACACAATGTGTCTTCACTGCAATAGAAAATGAATATACTCGTAGCCGTTTTAATACAAATCTATTACATAGGTCATATACTTGCTTAATTGTTAGAGCAATATTCAGAGATTGGATGGCTGTTTTCAAATAAAAGTAAATCAGTCACGTATGTCTGTAAAGTGATGTCTGCGAAGTTCGAAAACTACTAAAATTAGTAACTCTTTAATTTGTTGCCAACAGAAGCCCTAGAGAATATCTTGAAATTTCAAGATCTTAGGGGTATTAATTAATCTTGCGTGGTAATGAAAATAGCTTCAAAATGAAGACGTTAAATTTGATTAAATCTGTTTGGTACATATAAAGAAGACCACATTGTTTACTTTTTGGATTTACATTATGATAATGTACTGCTTCATTCTATGTGCGCGTCACCACAAAGTAGTTTCTCAGCTCTAAGTACGCGTTTTACGGTATTTGGTATTGTTATAGCAAAACACATTGTGGATTCAAAGTGTAATCCACCACCAGTCTACATCTATCCAGTAACAACAATATGTTTAAAACATTTTTTTTTAATAAGGCCCAGGCCAGGGTCTTAACCGGGTGACAGCTTAAGGCGAGAAATTAAATTATTTTTGCGTGGCCACAAGCGCAAGGGCACCACTTAGATATGGACCTTGGGTTGGGCTGTTGCCATTAGGTGGGATAATTCTTATACCTACTACTCAATCTTTAAGAACTAAGTTCGCTCAGTTTGGGAACCAATATGATAAACCTAAACATTGAATACTCACCAAAACTAATGATTTTATTATTTATGTGAGCCTACCGTTTCCTTTTGACTTTTGTTTGGCGTCGGCAATAAAATATCGTTGAATACTTTGTAATGATAGGAGCTCTCTGTTTGGTTTTAATCATTTTGTATTTCAATCGATTACAACGGTTTATTATACGACTGTTGAACCCACAATCTCGGGATCCAAAGGCCTATACACATAAGTGTGTATAGGCCTTTGGACACATAAGTGTGAATAGGCCTTTGGTTCCCGAGATTGTGGGTTCAACAGTCGTGTACCAATTGATTTACGAAGTTTACGATGTGGCTAAGGCCACACAGCTCTTTTCACAGGCAGTACCTCACTCATTGCACTGGATTAAAAATTTACAATACATCAAATAATATTACATAAAATAAAATTTACACACTTATGAGTATAGGCCTTCGGATCCCGAGATTGTGGGTTCAACAGTCGTATACTAATAGATTTTTCGGTTTTTCGGAAGTTTACGTTGCTGAGTTAGTTGACGGTGGTGGTCACAAAGGACCCTAAGACCAAAAGTTCAAATGACATGAATGTGTCAATGGCTAGTATTCAGCTAAGTAGCGCTGGGCTTGCAACCTGCTACATATTGTATTCTAGCAAATTGCAAACATTAGGCATGTGCCGAACGTAAGTTAGGACGTGCCTCAGAGGTGATCGTGCCACCTGGGTAGTGTGAATCTTCGAAATGGTTAGTCTATTTTTATTAACTCGAGCATAAATATGCGTCTGTCACACATGCAAATTAATAATCTCACCTGCTGGCTCAGCCTATCCAACCGCAGCGTCATATTGATAGAGTCTGATTCACTAAAGTACACTGTGTAACCCCAAGCGGAGCCGCACCACTGCCCTAGTGGCGGCGAAGGACTCCTCTCCACTATCGTCATATGCCCGTCGGGGCAGCCGTCCGATGTAAACGATACGAACTTCCCGACGGTGAATGTATCGAACGTAAGCTGAAACAAAGGAAATACAGTTCGCTTTAGTTTTATCCTATTCTATAGTATTATTATGTTATACTAGTGAAACGCTCGGGACTTTGTTTCTGCTGTAAGATCCTTTACGGATATTCCAAAATCCTTTCTGAATGAACACTACACTACAAAAGCTGCCCTGAATTCAAGTCTCTATGATCTCTGGTTATTGTACGTTGATTGTCAGTCAGACAGCTACACAAAAATTTCATTTATTCAGACCATAAAACTGTCTCATCGTTCATCAAATTAGCCAACACACGTCCACTGCTGAACATATGACTAGACCAATCGGCGCTTTAAATAGCGATCTGAGTGCCTAGTGCGAGTTGCAACCGATACGCGTTAGCTCACCGTGAATGGTGAATAGGTATTATTTTTCATACAAATCGTCGTAAACGCAAACGCGTTCGAGCAAGTATAAAACTAAATTATCCATCGACTACCCGCGACCGCCACAATTTCATCGGTCCATCGAGAGCGGAATACAAATGTATGAGTCGTTTCAAATCAGTGTACTTAATGCGTAGAGGGACTTAGTCGCGTGAATAGTCATTGTGCAAACTAGACATAAGTTAGTTAGATCTTCAGCTATACAGATTAGAGGAGAGAAAAGGCTAGATTCATAGACATACTGAATTTCAGTACCACAGCTACCCACCTACCTACTTTTAACATAACCAGGTCATGTCATTGCGATATCAACTTAAGGTTTGATAGTCAGTGATTTTGTTCACTATGAATTAGTTTTAATTACAATCTTAAAGTGTTCAAGTTCAGATTCCATTTAGACAAGCGTGTTCCATCTTCGAGCACATCTTTACTTGTTTTTTCAAGTGAGTCAAGTAGTCAAACGCTTGGCTATCACCAATAAACTTTTCTTCAATAAAAATTGAACCGACTTCATCACTTAAAAATTAAAAATGACTCTAAGAAATGTGAACATACGTTCACATAATTTGAAGTTGGTTCCAAATTGCCAAGCACAACAACATGTTTATTGTATGGCACCGTCTTCAAATTATATGAATTCTCCTCCTTTTTTTTAAAGTCGGTTAAAATGCGAACGTTTCCCGCACGGTCACAAGATACCGGAAAAATAATTTTTATTTCAAAATAAAAGTTTTCGGAATTTGTTTGAACAAAAATACGGAAACATGTCTCGCATTTGAAGTTTTATCAGAGTTCATTGTTATCCAAACGAATAATTAGCTCTTATGTATAAAGAACATTATCTTATATAAAATAAATATTACGTAGCTTAATTGAATGAACGAAAACACAAGAAACGTTCACGTTTACATGAACCGTTTTAAAACTATTCCAGGCTTTACAAGAAAAAGTTACGAAAGCATTTTTAATGAGTGTTCTGTAGCAGCGCTTAAAAGGTTGTGAAATACTTTAAAATTGAAATAGTTTTTGACTTTTAATGGTGGCCATTAATAATTACGTTAATAAATCTAAAGAGAAAACCAACTTCAATGAAGAATATGATACAATTTCCTTTACCTGGATGACGTATTTTTTCCAATTATTTTGATGACAGATGGACGGACAGACAGACAAACAGAAAAACGCGTGAGACCTATAAGGTGTCCGTCTTTTCCTTACTTTTGAGGTACACCCTAAAATACCCAAATCGCTTCAAGTGTGCCTATAATATTTGATGAGTTTCCTCGATTTCGATCGTGACCTGATGACGATGGGACCATCTGTGAAGTAAGGTAAAAATAATTGTCCAAATCGGTCCAGGCGTCGTCGAGTAATCGGGGAACATACATTAAAAAAAAACAATGAATTGATAACCTCCAAATTTTTTGAAGTCGGTTAAATGAGCCATCAAAATAAGCAATGACAGCCCTCACGGATAATAAGAAGGAGTAAATTTTAAATGAAATACCTGTATAAGATCCCCGTAGTTTCCACCAATAGCAGTGAAGTTGAGGTGGCATATAAAAGGCAGGTGATCTTCCCGCGGTCGACGAACTTCAAGCTCGTACGTCCTCCCAACGTCACCCATGTACGTTCTGTTGCAGGCTGTGGAAAAAATAAATACATATTACAGCCCATTAATTTTACACAGCGCTATCTAGCCCCAAACTAACATAGCTTGTAATATGGAATACCAAATAAAGTGAAAAAACTTTTAATTATTGTAAAGCAGTACCGTTTTTAAATATAGACCAGTAGGTCAATAGCCTACCGCTTAGCAATCTGGTCATTTGCTTGACCAAAACATAAGCGTCTTAAAAAAAACTGGGAAAGCTCACTCAGTAGAAGACCTCATCATTACTCTGGCATCTTGAATCTTGACCTCCAGGCTTGTTTAGCTATAGAGGTCAAAGATTACTCATAATTTATAAAAATAATCATTGGGATGTTGCCAGGCTAAGTTTTCCACCAAGATTACATGAGCTTATCTTTATACGAATTCCACACACTGAATATTTCAAATGTAAAATATCATTATGATATGTTCATCAGTGATTTAGTTATTTATAAAATAGGTAATTATATTACATATCCATCAGTTTTTACGTTTCGTTTTAATAACTTTTGTTTACAATGTGACTGTCATGCCATTTTTGGCAAAAGTCCCGAATAAAAATTGAAAAAAAAAATGATGTATCCTTCTCGTAATTGGATCTCATGTTGTTTTATGCAGGCCTAGTAGAACCGCTCTCGTATACAAACGTAGTTTGTCGTCCATTTCAAAAAGACATGTGCGATTCAATAGAAATTTTGCTAAAATTGGATGATGATTATGTAGGTTTGCAGCACTTTAAATTTTTTTTATTTCTATTGAGTACCTACATGTTGTTTCGCAATGAATGTTTGTTTCCTGCGTGTTGCTTGTTTGCACAAAATATATCAACCACTAGCACATACTCGAAAGACTTTTTATCCAACCTCTCAGGATGATAAATGATTGCAATATCGCAGAAGCGTATGAAATTTGGTGGAATCGATAAATTCTGAGGTTGCTCCGACTACGAAATTTTCGCAAAATAATGTAAGCTGGGCAGAGTAAAGAAACTGAGCGTCATGGTTTTAATAAAACTTTTATACCATAGCTGCTAGACTAGTTATACCCAATGAGTCCTGCCACTTTTTCAGCAGTTTTAGTTGATTATTTTCTTACAAAACTTCGCTACTCTTAATCTAAAGCGTGACATGGAACTATTGTTTCGATATGCACTTGCCTTGGTTGTACCTAGGCAAAAACTGCAAATCAGTTTCCAGCTTTAATAAGTGTTTACGCTGTGTTACGACTCTAATGTTTTCAAGAAGGGAGTTTATAGGCCAGGCTTATAAGCTAGGAGCCTAGGTAAAGGCTTGCTCCTTCATATACCTCATGTATCGAGATCAAAAGCTGACATTTACAATAATAAATGTTTTTACTTTTGCTACACAGTGAAACTAACAGCCTCAGTCACGTTCACATTATGATCTATGTCGAACTAAATTACTTACTATTTCTTTACTTTGTGAATAGTAAAACAAGATACGACAACATCAAACTAACCTTAATAAACATAATTTGGTTGCATAAGACCTTTAATTTTTTTTTTTTTTATTGTACATAGAAGAGCTTGGCCTTCATCTCACCTGGTTACAAGTTGAGATAAGGCCGATGGTGGAGGCGCCCTTCACCCAGAATCTTCAACAAACTGAGGAACTGGCCATCTTACCTCTAAATGACGGAACACAACAATTTTAGAATTGTTTTTATGGCGACAGAATTAGGTAAGATGGTGGTAGCTAGCCAGGCGGACTTAAACAAAGTCCTACCACCAACCAAACCAAGCACAATATTGTACTCCCTCTGTGGATCGAACCCGGGACCTCTGTATCTGAAATCGGTGGGTTGAAAAATCCACAGAAGCGTTTAAACCACCAAGTTCCACCACCAAGCAATAAGAGAAGAATTTAACGGGCAATCTAAATTTTTCATGGCTTAAATATGCGACGCAATTATTACGACGACCTGTTTTTTTTTTTAATAAAATGAGTTATCTCTGGACTCGCCTGAGCAAGGAGAAGGTTTTAAATGGTGCAAGCTTCCTAACTGCCACGTATCGATATCACGTATCGATACGTGGCAGGCTAGCCAGGTGCTTTAAAGGTCCTACCTTGCTTAGTGGACCTGTAAAATTCCAGTTGTTGGGATCATTCAGCCGTAACCGCTAACAAAACTCCGTAACTCCTCCCTTTTTTTTATATGAAAAAAATTATTAAGAGAAGGAGAAGAAAATATCTCTTCTCTTGATTAATTTGTTCATAAAACTGAAAAGGTGACTGACTGACTGACATAGTGATCTATCGACGCACAGCCCAAACCACTGGATGGATCGGGCTGAAATTTGGCATGCAAGGATTTTGATTAATTCTACCCCTAAAGGGATAAAATAGGGGATGAAAGTTTGTATGAAACTTTGTCAATTTTAAGCCGATCGGGCTGAGACTTTGCATGCATAAAG
Organism: Venusia cambrica; assembly: GCA_951394065.1. Lineage (NCBI taxonomy): Eukaryota > Metazoa > Arthropoda > Insecta > Lepidoptera > Geometridae > Venusia > Venusia cambrica. Next base: position 3,791,864 of record OX596056.1, read on the forward strand.
ATACTATGACGTAGGCATCCCCTAAGAAAGGATTTAGATATTTTGCATTTGTTTTGTTTCGGTTTAGTAATAACTCAAAGGTGACTGACTGACATAGTGATCTATCAACGCACAGCCCAAACCACTAGACGGATCGGGCTGAAATTTGGTATACAGGTAGATGTTATGACGTAGGCATCCGCTAAGAAAGGATTTTGATGAATTCTACCCCCAAGGGAATAAAATAGGGGATGAAAGTTTGTATGAAACTTTGTAAATTTTTAAATGATCGGGCTGAGACTTTGCATGCATAAAGCTACTATGCCGTAGGCATCCCCTAAGAAAGGATTTTGAGATTTTGCATTTGTTTTGTTTCGGTTTAGTAGTTTTTAAGTTTTGTAGGTCCTAATTTTTTACACACGCTAAACAAAAGTAAAGCAGCAAAAACTATACCTAATTAATAATAATACTTCTTAACGCGTGCGAAACCGCGAGCAAAAGCTAGTATATTATATACTAACTACTGATATATTTTAGTGAATTATCTCTTATTGCTAATTTAATTTCACTCTGTATGTATGCTTATAATTCTGTAATTACCATTGTTATACACTAGTTTGTTATATATAATATGTTGAAGCATGATTGTTTGTTTATCCTAATATCTAAAATAAAATAATATAACAAAAGTTAGCGATTTTGCTGCCCGAGCAGACAAAAGAGGGTGGGAGCACCCTCTTTTGTCTGCTCGGGCAGCAACCACAAAAAAAAAACTAAAACTGGTTGTGACCTGTGTTTAAATGCTTTGTTATAAGCAAGGGTTGCACTTGACATCTGGTGTGCCTCTTATCAAAAAGTTGTCTGCAAAAAGGTTTCATAACCTTTTAAACCTTAACAAGCTCCTACTTCAATCGCGCCGAATATACAAGTTCTGAACCGTAAAAGTTATGCACGTCACGATAAACACTCATCGTACCTGTACTATTGTTAATCCTTTCACAAAAATGGGAAATGAGAAGTAAAAATACCTGAATAAAGCGGCACACACAATAGAAAGCGGCCATATTTTTACCATCTTTTTAAAAAATACGCCTTTTGTCTGACCTGACAGCGCATTATACAGGGTGTATAGCATAAGACAAGTGTTCAGTTCGCAGCTGAACATCATTGTCCGTTTAATGTTAGCACAGTATAAATAATAGTGTTGGCCTATTGTTTTTGTGTGAATGAAACTGACAGCATAACAGATAGAGCTTTGTGCGATGGCATTTTACTTGTGTTTCGTATAAACTAAATTCGGGAGTTGCTCAAAGCGCTGTGCGGAAATTCCAGAAATTCACTTTGATCGAACATGATGCAACTTTCCAACTTATATTGTTTTATTTGATACGTTGATTTTGAAATCAAAACAAAAAGAAATCTAGACCCCGATGTGCAGGCCTGATACCTATGTGTGTGAGTTCGATTCCCATCCAGGACAAATATTGGTGTGATGTAAGTTCTGTGTTTGGATGTTGTATTGTGTAATAATATTTTGGAGTTAGATGGCGTGGTGTTAAATTAAATGTATTAAATAAAACACATAATTACATAACAAAATATACGATAGTCATTATCACGATAAAATATACATAGCTCTGTGTAAAATTAATTTCCTGTAATGATAATTACTTCAAATAAGGTTAATGCCAATAACATCTATATATTTTATTTTTTAACGTATGAACACGAGTGTTAGGCTATTTATCACAAATACCTCTATATCAAAAGCTTTTATTCACCTTGCAAGTCTAAGTACGTCTGTTTATTTAGGTCAAATCTTGCAAGCTGAATAAGATTCACTTCTTCACATTCCATGAGGAAGTTTTGCTTTAGACCTTTTAGTTCTAGTGACAATACAACTTTCAGGTGCATAACCGATGTTGCTTTACCAGTTGACAGCTAAATGTTTTTTTTTATTTTTTTTTATTATAATTATTATTGTACGACGAGGAAGCGTTTGGCCTTCGTCTCACCTGATAACAAGTTGAGATAAGGCTGAAGATGGAGGCGCACTTCACCCGGAATCCTCAACAAAGTGAGGAACTGGCTATTATGGCGACAGAATTAGGTAAGATGGTGGTAGCTAGCCAGGTGGACTTAAACAAAATCCTACCACCAACCAAACCAAGCACAATATATTGTACTCCCCATGGGGATCGAACTCGGGACCTCTGGATCTGAAATCGGTGGGTTGAACCACTTGACCACAGAGGCGGTTAAATTTTCGTTGGTGGTGATGGTTGGTGATTTCTCAATGTGAACAAACTGCCCATTAGGGTAGATAGGTAACAATAAATGTTTTAAGATAGTATTCAGTATTTAAGTTTATGATGTATCTACTTAGAATATAATTTTAAACTGTGTATCTTAATGTTAAATGGATCATCAAAAAAATAACCAGCCCGAGTTTCTTGCCTTTCTTGTGTGCTAGTCGCGATTCCGAACAGGCGGTTGACTTGACGTTTCAAAATGATCCTAAAATCTTAATGAATAAAAAATGTTTGGCTTTGGCTTTGACTTTGACACAACCTCTTTAAGCGTTCTCGTTTTGATCTAACATTACTTTTGTCTCGTTTGTTTCAAACTAGAAATATAGTGACAAAAATAGAGATAAATCAAAACAAGAATGTTATAGAGATCGTGGTCACCCTCCAGTACGTTGAGTACTCAATATTGTAATACTTTCAAAATGGCCGTCGCCGCAAAATGGCAGATGATGCGTTTTTTGTCAACGACTAACGCGTAGTTAAATGAAAGGCCGTGCAAAGAAGAAACGATAAAGTAAGTGACATTACACTAAATTCAATACAAAAAGTTCAAAAAAAAATATTTTTTTCATGTAACTGCTTTAACTGAGTCTCTAAAGTTCCTACGTAAAACATTTACTTGCTTATCAATTCGGAAAGTGAACATAGGTACCTACACTGTGCGTTACATAATTCATTATTCTGCCGCCCTATTCCAATTACTGCCAGGTCTAGGCGTCTTTATGTTTTATGACGTTCGGCACAGTCATTATTTACCTTGGTTATTCACCGAGTGAGTAACGTTGTATTTGAAATTGCTGCGTTAATAATGATACTGCAAAATCAACATACAGCAATTTTCATGCAGAGACAACACATTTTTTACCTACTAAATCAATAAAGGAATTGGTTCAATAAATATTTATGGAAAGAACAATTTTGACTGGAAGCCTGTAATCTGCAGTGTGACACCCCAAGCTAATAAAAGATAACAATAGCGTCATTTGTTGTTGTTACAAATCATAGCTAATTGATTCAGGCGTTACTTTGCCTAAATAAGTTACAAAATATTTTTTCTGTTTTCATATTTTATTTTGTTCATACCTATGCAATAAAACAGTAAATTTTATTATGAAACATATTAAAATCTAACTATAACTTGAAAATTTGTTCCAAGTAGATTACAAAGAACATTTTAATGATACTTTTCTGTAACCTATATTAAGGTTATCTCTTCTTACCTCTTAGATACACGTCTGTACAGGTAATCTAGTGTCTCAAATTCTCACATTTTACTGGTTGCTGCTTTTGTAATAAATATCAACCGTGTAATGGAATAATTTTAATTATTTCTGTGCACAAGTAAACGATTTCCTAATAATTACAGCAGGGAATTTGTATTTTATGCTGGAAACTTTTCAAAGAACATTTTTACTCACATTCGTTCAAACTTTTCGGGCTCTCAGCTTCGTTGGTAAGTCTCAAAAGTTTCAATTATGTTCCAAAAGCAAACTGTTTGATTTACGCTATTGATGTTAAATGTTTTTGGTTTACTTACGATGAAAACAATAATACTTGAACTTTTAAAGCATTTCATAATTTGGTAATCAGCTAAATAATACGATTGTTTTGGCTACTGAAGTTAAATCGATAGGAGCGTTTTCTCCATTTTCTAGATATATTGAATGAACAGATTTTGATCCGTTGCAATTTTACTATAAATATATAGATTACCATGATGCTATTTATCATTTGATAGCCATATTGTAATAATTAGGTTGTCACAAATGTATTAATAGCCTACAACTCGGGTAAAATAACCTCCTTCTGAGGCACTCAAGTAATAAGAGAAGAGTCACCTTCATGTTTTTTTAATAGGTATCTCTTTAATTTATTTTTGCCAACGTTACGACCTGAGTACCATAAGGAGACGTTGACTCAAGAAACATTATAATCTTCCGTCCGCTATCCCATACTAGATGGGGTCGGTGCAACATATCTTCTTCCTCCACTTCCCTCTATCAGACGTCGCCTTCTTTTTCTTTCTGTCTTCTTCTTTCTTGCCCATAGCATCCCTCACACAATCCATCCAACGCACAAACTTTGTCACGGTGTTGTACTAAAAATTGTCTTTGTTTTGCAAAGTAAAAGTAAATAGTTTTGGAATGTTTTTTTAATTGTATAAATGTATTAATCGCCGGGGAAGCGCTTGGCCTTCATCTCACCTGGTTTTAAATTATGATAAAGCCGAAGGTGGAAGCGCACTTCAACCGGAATCCTCAACTGTCTGAGGAACTGGCTAACTAACCTCTAAATGCCGGAACACAACAATTTTAGAATTGTTGTTATGGTGACAGACGTAGGTTCAATGATGGTAGTTAGCCAGGCGGACTAAACAAAGTTCTACGACTAACTAAACCAATCAATCAAATACGACTAAATAAACAAATCAATATTGTACTTCCCTGGGGATCGAATCCGAGACCACTGGATCTGACACTAGTAGGCGAACCACAGAGGCAGCTGGTGGAAACAACTTCCTAGTGGTAGAGAGATGGTTCGTCTGAATGATCCTATTTTTGATGATAGAACCTGTAAAGGTCCGCTTGGCTTGTGACTAACTTCCTATCGAAACCCGGCATCAAGCAGTATGCTGTATTCTATCGGTGCATGTGAGTCTTCATTAGCTTCTGAAAGACTCCCTCCACCGTTGACCCCATCCTCGGCCAGGCCGGCCAAATCGGCCAAGTGCAAATTGGACTCAGGCACCGAGTGTTCAATAGTTTGCCCATCGTAACCATTTTCAACAATGGACAAACTTAATTTTTCCGTTCGATCCCAAGACACGGTTATCGCACCAACCGCAAATAATGAGTTTGTAATAGTGAATACGCTTTATTTTGTTACATTTACGATTTTTAGATTTTTTCCCTTTACATATGCTTTTTGCCAAATTTTATGATTCTCTCTCAACGGGAAGTACCTTATAGTTTGATTCTATTGTGATAAAGCAAAATTTGCGAACATGCAATATAAACGAACATAGCCTACCCAATTACAATATTGTTTTTTTCACAGCTAATAGAGACCGAAGACCAGCATTTGATATACATTTTAACTTAACACTTCTACGCGTTCCTGAGAACAAGAGACTTGACAGACGTACAGACAGACTGACAGACGGAACAAAATGCTATTAGAATTCCTTTTTTCTTTTGAGGTACGGAACCCTAAAACACGTAAAATTTAACGTTCTAAATACAATGCAACTAGGTCCCGGACAATTACGTATTCAAAGTAACGAAAAAACTGACAACATACCAGGCCGGCGTACTAGTTATTCCATAGTTTGCATCTGGGTAAGTAGGCTAGCATGTGCGCTAATTATGCAACTTGTCGGATTTCAGCATGTGAGCAGTATTAGAGAAATAACGGTTTAGCAGCAGATTGCTACTTAAAAACTTGTTTGTCAAATCTATTGTATAATCTACGCTATTAAACGGCGTGTGAAGACTTATGTGTGGGGTAATCAATCTTGAATACTTTTACAATTGTGTAAAAAGTGATCAAAACATATTTAAGTTAAATATAGACTGTACCTACAAGATACAGTTCATTTCGAGCCAAATAGAGTTATATAAGATCGATTAGTTGTGAGTTTACTGGCGTGAAAACCTGTTTAAGTTGATTCAGGCAAATAAATTACAAATTCTAATGTCTATTAATTATTAAATCACCAAAAAATAGTAAAGAAAGTTTCTACTCAGTGTGATTATTTTGGTGAATAGCAATTTCCAAATATTGTGTTATTTCGTTTGTAAGCCTGAAATTGGACAAATCGTTTCAAAGTAAAAGTAACAGTCTCACAAATTTTCCGCTTTCAGGATCCACCTCATCATTACTTACAGAGTGGATCTTATGAGGATCACCTACTAGGGGATAATCAGAGACACGTCCAATATTTAACTCCGTGTATCACAGACGTATGGTAGGTGGTTATGTCATAAAATAGGTGGTATATAGTAGATATTAATAATACATAATAAGAATTAGCAGAACTACGTTCTATCAACATGCGAAATGCTTTATTGAGATAAAATTAAAAAGAGCTGAAAGATGAAAGATCTAACCATCTTTAATTTTCCTTTTCTTGTCCCACACATAGGCATTGTATGAACTTTCCCATTTAATAGGCCTCAAAGCTTTAGTTGGTTGCAGCTCTGCCTTTTGCGTTGTAGGTTGTGGATTCGATTCCCACTCAGGAGAAACATGTGATAAATATTGATGTTTGTTCTGTGTTTGGGTGTTGTATTCTACAAGATGTATTTACAAAAAAAATAAGAACTTACATGAAATTATTTCCGTAATCGAGTTCCCATATTACAAGCTTTGTAGTTAGTTTTGGGATGGCGCTGTGTGGAATTATTGTCCTATTACATTTACTATTATTTTAATGTTTATTATTAATCTCTGATGGGAAAGATTGTCAACTACAAATATAATTTAAAAAATAGTCCGAACAATAGGATAAGATAAAAAGGGGTAGGTCAAGTAGCTCGCAGAACTGATAACCGCCGGGGAGTAAAGATTCTCGAATCTCGACTCTCTTCCCCTCCAGAGGTACCTGGAAGTCTCTCACCTCCAAATACAGGAGGTGAAGCGTGTCAAGGAATGATGTTTGGGAAGACCCCCCTCGATGACATTGTGGCGGTCGCGGGAAGTCGATGAATGGAGGCGCCTCACGGACTCTATTTGTGGCGTCAGTCCGGAAGCCGGAATTCACCAGTCGACATTTGTGGGCTCTAATTATGTTCATGTTGATATGATAAAAATAAAAAGACCAGCTAAAAAGAACAGATAAGCATGAGCAGCGCGAGAAAACAAGATGTCTTCATTCTTCATGTCTAAACATGTCATAATGAAGACATATATTGTATTCTTGTTCTCTCGCGCTGCTCATGCTTACGCTACAGAAAACACGCCGCAAAAGCATATAACCTATATATAAAGCTTGCGTATTTGTTTTTTATTGTACGACGGTTTAGTGCTTGGCCTTTATCTCACCTGATTTTTCAAGTTATGATAAAGCCGAAGGTGGAAGCGCACTTCACCGGAAATCCACAACAAACTGAGGAACTGGCTATCTTACCTTTTAAAACGGGAACACAACAATTTTAGAATTGTTGTTATGGTGACATTAACTCTTTTTGGACAAAATGACTTCACCACTAAAAACTTACAAATAACTCTCAGGGAACCTATTCATATAATTTGAAGTTGGTGCCGAATTGCCAAGCACAACAACATGTTTTTTGTATGGCACCGCCTTCAAATTATATAAACTTACCCTAAGAGTAATTTTTAAGTTTTTAGTGGTGAAGTCGGTTCCATTTTTTGTGAAAAAGAGTTTATTTTTAGCTTTTTTTAGCATTGGGGGAGGCCCATGTCCTATACAGTTGACTTTTATGAGCTGTAATGATGATGATGATACATGTATACAGCCCGAATGCGTCAAGGTCCACTTACTACTACGTATCATCATTACTGCGATCAACAACATGCCAAGCGTGGTAATTATGGCAAAACCCTAATGATGGTGATAATGATGATGATACTGGAAGGTAAGCGGTTCAAAAAGTCTACTCTAGTGACCGTAAACACCACAGCAAGGAAAGCAGAATACGCAATATCGTTTACTTGGGTATAATATTACATAGGACATATATTTTCCAGTTATTTTGATATAAAAACCAAACTGCTAAACTGATTTTGATAAAATTTCTATGGAACCACCTCGCAAGTATGGCCTACCAAAAGTAGCAAGAATCATCAAAATCTATTTCGAATTGGCCGAAAAATCAAGTAACAAACAAAAAAAAAAACATTGAGAACCTCCTCCTTTTTTTGAAGTCGGTTAAAAATTTGGTATGGTGGTGGTACCTAGCCAGGCGAACTTTAACAAAGTTAGGACTTTGTTTAAGTCCGCCTGGCTAGCTTGGTTGATGGTAGGACACCAACCAAACCAAGAACAATATTGTACTCCCCTGGGGATCAAACCCGGGACCTCTGGATCTGATACCACTTGCCGTTCGCCCTTGGATGTGTCTATGCCGTTGTGAGGCGGATTAAATTAAGTTGTATAGCACCTTTTTTTATCTGAAGTAAAAACAAACATTCAGAAGCATTTAATTATATTATGCACAGAAAACGACAAATTTGAAACAAATTTAGAAGGTAAATTCGTTTATTAAATCAATATCCCTCTCCATTATTGGATTATTTTTAATGTTTTTGCTCATTATTTTAATTAAAACCACAACGGTGCGTGACTAATGAAAGTACATTACGCCGAAACACCGCAACGGTAAACTTAACACCTTATTAAATGGTACGTGGGTTTTTTTGTTAATCGTAGCTATATTTCGGCGTAATGACCACCTACGTAGCCGCGATAAAAGCTAGTCCGGTCGTAATTACAGGAGCTTTATTGTTGGTCTTTGAGTGGTAATTTGGAATTATCTGGGGGCCGTGAATTTTTACTGTTCTGATAGCGACATTGACTTGAAATCCAGAGTTTTAGTCGAGCAGTTTTTTTATAGTGCGACGGGTGAGAACTTGGTTTTCATCTCACCTGGTTATACAAGTTGAGATAAGGCGAAGGTGGAGGCACATTTCACCCGGAATCCTCAAAAAACTGAGGAACTGGCTATCTTACCTCTAAATACCGGATCCCAACAATTTAAGAATTGTTATTATGGCGACGGAATTCGGTAAGATGGTGGTAGCTAGCCAGGCAGACTTAACAAAGTCCTACCACCAACCAAAACAAGCACAATATATTGTACTCCCCATGGGGATCAAACCCGGGACCTTTGGATCTAAAATCGGTGGTTTAAATCGGTTAAATAAATAAATAAAGTTTTTTTTTAATAGGCTAGGGCCATTGTACTTTTTCTTTTTATCTTATAAGTTGAAATCTGCGGCACTTCGTACCCGTCATCCCGTAAAAATTACCAATATTTTCTTAGTTCATACTCTTACACCTTATAAAGAATATACTCTTAAAATTTCTAGTCGTTAGACTAACGCCTTATGTTGTGCGTTGTATATCAGTCAGTCACTCACGCCAAGCTTATGACATTATACGAGTAGTTATCACCGCTAGTTGTTGCGAAAGAGGTGCATTATCAATTAGATGCTAATTAAATACCAACGGATTAGAGTGGAACAAAAATTAAAAACAGATCCATTGATGGATTAGAGTGTAACAAAAATATTTCTAGGTACAGTCGCATTACGATAAATATATATGGTCACTCAACCCTACACTTTATTTAAAATACACCATCCTTTCAATTTACTCACGCCAAGTTATTGTGAATAGTATAATTGAGTTATTCCCAAAAATAGCAACAATTTGACTAACAACAATCTAAAATAACTTAACCTATTCCCACTAATATAACCTACCACCATTATGGTTTGGTGCTCAGTTTGGGAGTAGTTGCTCATATTAAATCTGTTCTCAAAAATAGCAGTAACAGAAAAGTACCTGTCTCAAATATTTTCATAAAATCAGTTATGCAATATTTTCCTTCTTAACCTATTTCTGTTTGTAACCAGTATTCCTGTGCTTATTTTTGTTTAATCACCCTCCAGACAAGCGTAAATATAATGTCAAAATCCTCAGCCCACCCCCTCACCCCCAGCCTGAGGAAAAAGCTTATGTTAAATACTGGACGGTTGAACTTACCACTTACACTTACCAAGCCTAATAGCCAGATAGCCAGAAGTGGGTTTCCATCTTAGCCTTATCATAACTTGAAACCAGGTGAAAATTCCCCGTTGCACAATAATAAAAAAAATATGCCAAATCCTCCAATTTGGCGTGAGCTATTAAGCTAAGAACGCTAGCACAAGCCAATACTTATTGGTTTTGCAGTGTCTACCTACATAATATAAGTTTTGTAAACTTTTTAAACAAATAAACTCATACATACATACGCATACCTACAATAAGTTGTGGAAGATTATATCATTGAGAAAGATGTAACAATAGTTATTTGATGTAGGCAGTATTTTCGAAAAATGGAGGGCCATGGTTGAGCATTTCATGAATTTCTATTTGTATGTGTATTGGTAATTTGTGTGCACAGTTTTTCAGACAACCTATTTTGTTATTTTTCACAGAGCGAAAAACAATCACATAAATAAATACCTATTTATCCTTGGATTAAAATACAAACTTCAACGAATTTATTTCACCAGTTGCACATTTTTCCAGTATAGTAAGTGCCTCTCCAAAATCCAGTTTATGTGCTCTGAAAAGAATCCAAAGCATAATTTTGTTTACCAAAATAACCCTATTCACTGCTTTTGCACATTTAACTCAATAACGTCATTTTTACGGTCTCGTTTTGAGCGCTGAGTCGGGCAAAGGCTGAAAGCGTCCGTTGAATGTAATCTAGTTCTTTCAATACCCTTTGTGAGTACATTTTCAGGATCTTTTGTGTAAGACAATTATCGTTGGCGACAGCGCTCGGCAAAAAGTAATTTACTGCGAAATGAAATAGAGCCGTTTGAGTGGTGCACTGCACAGCTGCATAGTTGAATGTAAAAGAATCTGATGTAAACACATCCCTATTCACAGTAGAACAATAGTCCGAAACCTATTCCAGTATAACAGAGAATTGAAAAAAAAAAGTCGATTTTCGTGGTGCAAATGCTGTACGTCCAATTTCGAAATTTGGATTTCAAAATTATTTCAGTAGGTACCGGGAATTATACATAAAGCAATATCGCTTTTTATATTTGAAATGGGTAAGCTCTTGATCTCGATGATCTTCCACAATGCGGAGCGAGCTTTCCCAGAAGCTGCCTATTAAATACATTTGCACTCCCGCGAACTGACGGTACACAAAAAAACTGCTTGGCTCCGGACTTGGGCAGGAGTTTGGTTGCAAGCCAGATGGACCTGACCTTACAGAGCCTTCCACCAGCAATAAGTTCAGAAGGTCAGTCAGCTGTAACCGTTGACAAAGGTCACCGATTCCGTTGCCCGGAGTAAACCTCTAAAAGATAAATCTCACAAGCCTCATATGTCTAATAAATATGAAACCAAACTGATTACATATTAAACATCTTACAGACTTTCTTAATTCCAAAACAAACTTTAAATCGGACAAAGACTGAAACGTTATGCTACGTTTCAGTCTTTGGCTGCAATTTTGTCATGAGATTAAAGTTCCACACAAAACAAGTGTACATAAAACCATCCAATTGGTCATTGCATACTAATTTAGTTTTTTGCTATTCCACTACATTTAATAATATATATCATGTTGTCTCAATTGGAAATTTCTTATAAATACGTACAAATGCAATTCACGATAAGTGACCGGAGATTAAACCATCTGAGTGTTTAGTTTTATACTTGCTCAGTACTTACTCGAATACGTCTGCATTTCCGGCGATTTTTATGAAAAGTAATACCTATTCACCATTCACGGTGAGCAAACGCGAATCGATTGCAACTCGCACTAGGCACTCTGTATTTCGGTAACTACAAAATTATTGAGCATAAAAAGCTTGGATGGAGGGATTGCTGACTATATTTCGAATACGAAAACACCACAATATCAAATTTATAAACACGTATTCTGACAATAACGCTCCCCTCTGAAACTTAAGACATTCAACAGAAAGTCACGTCAAGCAAGACGTTACGTAAATCTATAAACATGAAGAGTAATATGTTTTGGCGGACTCTCGGCATAACTTGAGGGGATGAATATTACATAAAACGCAAGAAACGTCCATTGCTGACAAAGCCACTCCACAGCCATAGTATATAACGTGAGGCTATGAGATTGGCGATACATTAAGGCTTTTTAAGGTACCGCGGACTTTTTAAGGTTTTAGGCGGACTAAACAAAGTCCTACCACCAACCAAACCAAGCACAATTTATTGTATTCCCCTGGGGATCGAACCCGGGACCTCTGGATCTGAAATCGGTAGGTTGAACCACTAGACCACTGAGGCGGGGCCAACAAAAATAAAGTAGGCCGACATAAAGCTTTCAACCGTTACTAAGCTCATATTTAACTATTTTATTTGAATAAAAATGGAATAGCTTTTGACCTCTTTTTTTGTATTGTACAACGAGTAAGCACTTGTCCTTCATATCATCTGATTACAAGTTGAGACAAGGCCGAAGGTGGGAGCGCACTTCACCCGGAATCCTCAACAAACTGAGGAACTGGCTATCTTACCTCTGAATGCCGGAACACAACAATTTGAGAATTGTTACTATGCCTGGCTGACATAAATAAAGTCCTCTCACCTACCAAACCAAGCACAATATATTGTACTCCCATGGGGATTGAACCCGGGACCTCTTGATCTGAAATCGGTGGGTTGAACCACTAGACCACAGAGTCGGTTAGAACCTATAGGATCGTAAAGATAACGTGACAACGTGTTTGAAATCAAATGTGTCAGAAGTAGTATTGGTAAGGTATTTTCCCATCTCGAAAAATGACCAACGCGCCTAAAGAAGTTTTCACTTCAATAACTGCCCGTAGTATATATAAATAATAATAATAATATTCTTTATTTCAGGCTACTAAAGACAAGTTACAGATCTTAATTTAACTTTATCTATGACCCATAGCGATATATACCTTAAAACTAGCATACATATAAAATAAAACTTAATTACTAGATACACGTTTAGACGCGGTGGCGACGACGTGTGACGCAATCGAGGTGTCTCGTAGCGTTGGTTCACGTTGCAGCAGGCGCCCCGTGAATTGACGAAATTTGACACCTTTCGGCCAAAATTGTTCACTCATGTAGGTCAAAAGATGTTCAGTTGGAACTCTCACCATAAATGAGTTAAAACTCACATTATGGCATATAACACACCGATTTCATAATCTGGTTATACAGATTTTTTTTATACTAAGGTGGTGAACTGACTTATAGTCCCACCTAATCTTGAGCAGCTACCGTCGTCTATGAAAGCTTACAACACCAAAAGCATCAGTCGTGCATTGATGACTCTCTTAAATGGAGATATGGTGACCTTACTCTCCGCAGGAACACAGCCCTATATACGATGTAAATAGTGACTTATAAAAGTCAAGTTTTGAATGTCTGTTAAGAGTTATTTAAACTAATGGAACCCACTTTGCTATAAACTTCAAAATTATTCGGTAACGATAAGCTCCTTTGCTACTTACAACGATCCTACTGTATGGCTTAGCAAGTCAGCACAAATTTCAATAATAATAATGAACCTAGGAATAAATAGTACAATTAAACTATGTACAAAGGAATCAGTCAGATTAACTAAGGACCGTTACAAACGGCCTTAGGTAACTCAACTGTTCCAGACCAGTACCAGACGGAAGCGTGCCCAAGGCTGCATTGCCACGCTGAATAGCTATGATAATTCGCTGGCCTAAATAAGAGCCAGTCCTTGGCTCACGTGTCGCCTCAATCAAAAGCCCCGCAAGATTTTTGAAAACCCGGTGTTTTGGGGATCGGTATTAGGACAAGCACTATGTCAAGCATTTCGAGCCTCGTCAAGATAATAAATTTCGAGCATATTGCGAGGAACAGCCGAAATTGATGGTGTTTAAATTTTCTCAACCAAAGAATGTGTACAATAGATGGAAGACAAGAACACTAGCAAAGCAACACTAGAAATTTTACGTATGCCTAAGCCGGCCTGCGACCATGCTCTGTCATCCAACTCAATATTCAAAACCGTGGAAAGGGTGTTCTTTATTATGTTGTCATATTATCTTTTATTCTTTATAATGAATTTAGGTACTCATTGAATATACATTTATTCAATAAATTAAACTAACTAAGTACAAAGGAATCAGTCAGATTACCTAAGGACCGTTACAAACGGCCTATAGGTAACTCAACTGTTCCAGACCAGTACCAGACGGAAGCGTGCCCAAGACACTGGCTGCATTGCCACGCTGATAATAATGTTACGTATGATATCCAAATGTTTTCTTCAATATTTTTTTTTTACTTTGCATCAACAAATGGCGAATGGAAAAGCCACAGTTGAGTACCTTTTCTCTTTTGTGACAGATGTCAGCAGCCTGACAAGGGGACGTATTAAAATGCTTCTCGTTGACCTAAAATAGAACCCTTCAAATGGGTTTCCCAAGGAACTAGAGTCTTTGTGCTTTCTTGATAGAGGTATTTCTTTAACATCAATATGAATGGAATCCGGTCAATATGTTCGCAGTATGGTAATATTTAAGTTTATAAATCTTCACCAACATACATGTATCGTAGATTTCTGATGAAATAAAATAAGATGGAAATTTATAAACGAAACTGAAATATTGAGATTACGAGTAATACAATAAATTTCAATGAACGTACATTGTATTGTAAATTGGTTAACTAGGATTTGTAGCTCAAGAGCTTTTGTTCGTTACTCACTTCCTTCATTTCAGAAAAGCCTCATAGCTCAGTCGGCAGTAACTCTGCCTTCTGCGATGTAGGTTGTGGGTTCGATTCCCACCCAGAACAAAAATTTGTATGATGAATACAGATGTTTGTTCTGTGTTTGGGTTTTGTATTGTATGATAAGTATGTATTTACATTAAAAAAAATGTATTTAAGTATTTTATCTGTAATCTAGTTCCATAATTACAAGCTGTGCTTAGTTTGGGGCTAGCTGGCGCTGTGTGAAATTAATTTCCTGTATGTAATATTTTTCAAATCAACTAACCCTTCACTAAAAGAGTAAATGTTGTCCAAAACATGATAGTTCAGATTACAGAGCTATAATCTAAAGGTTGCGAAGGGCCACCACTCCTGAGACCAACGTAGTGTAGACTGTCTGTTTTCTATAAATTCCACTACGGCGAGTGTGCACGATATCTTTGACCTAATCCCTCCATTGCTTTTCCACCATCGGACTATCAGACGTAAGGTAGGCTACAACCCGTACCTTGTAAATTCGTCGTGCGGAACACATTGTTTCGCCTGAACCTTTATCATCAATACTGATTCGTCTGCTTTTCCGCACGAGTACAATCTTGGAGTCTTCAAGTCCAGAGTAAAGGTTCCTTAGCGTACTCCATCTTTACTTGTTTTACATGTAAGCTGGTGGTCAAACGCTTGACAATCACCAATAAAAATATAAAAAAAGTGGAAATCGATGATTTTTTTTTTTTTATTATTATTATTATTTTTTTATTGTACGACGGGGAAGCGCTTGGCCTTCATCTCACCTGGTAACAAGTTGAGATAAAGCCGAAGGTGGAGGCGCACTTCACCTGGAATCCTCAACAAACTGAGGAACTGGCTATCTTACCTCTGAATGCCGGAACACAACAATTTTAGGATTGTTGTTATGGCAACAGAACAAAGTCCTACCACCAACCAAATAAAAAACCAAATATTTCCCATCATAAAATCTCTTCTGTGTGACAGACTTGCATTTGTAGTCTAATATATAATACTTCAACAGATTGACCAGGGGACAAGTCGTTCACCCACTGGTGTCAGATCCAGGGGTACCGGGTTCGATCCCCAGGGGAGTACAATATTGTGCTTGGTTTGGTTGGTGGTAGGATTTTGTTCAAGGCCACTTGGCTAGCTACCACCATCTTACTTAATTCTGTCGCCATAGCAACAATTTTTTAAATGTTGTGTTCCGGCATTTAGAGGTAATATAGCCAGTTTGTTGATGATTCTGGGTAAATTGTGCCTTCACCTTCGGCCTTATCATAACTTGAAAATCAGGTGAGATGAAAGCCAAGTACCGCCCCGTGGTAAAATAAAATAAAGTTAAAAATAAATAAATAGCAGCAAGCGGTTTGGAAATAATAAAACAATTAATTGAATGTACTCACGTGTGCACGACTTGGGCTCGTCACTCTTATCTCCACAATCATCCTCACCGTTGCAGAATTTATCCAACGATATACACTGTCCCGTATCACATAGCAACTCGCTCAGCCGGCAAGGCCCGTCTTTTTTCACTGGCACTGTCATATCACCCTCACTATCCTCAGTTACAAAGTTCAAGTCTTGAGGACTACATAGTTTTAGTGATAAAAGCACTATTATGAACAACAAAGTTCTGTTTGTGACGTGTTGAAAGTTTTTGAGGCACATCTTTGCAACGGTGTCACAACATTTCGCCGCTGTGATTACTGCGTTCACTTGTACCTGAAACAAGATGGCGTCTTTAGAATTTACAAACAAGTCTGACTAATTAATGAGGTTTTAATCAGGAGGTGCCTTCACAGCTCGTATTTCAATGTAGCTAAAGACGTATATCATGGTGGTGGTGTTGATAGAATGTGTTCGGAGCGCGGAACATCGAGGGTTACTTGGTCACTTCAATGGGTGCGGAATCATGTGCTTTTCACAATTCAGCTTTTTGGTCGCTCCGCTTTCCTGTGAGGCCAAGAAGCTGATCAGAGTTTATTCTTTCTCGTTTGAGGATGCTAGTAAGATGTTAGCTTTATGCTAGTTTAGTTATTGTTTAGGAAGGTAAATTGTTTATTTACTTATGTTTATACTTATTTTTATCTTTTGTATTCTGTGTTTACAAATTGTTACATTGAATTACCGGGGTAACATTAACATTAATTGTCAAAACTCCCAAGTTAAAAGAAAAAAAAAAGAGGTGGAAGTGCACTTCACTTGGAATCCTCAATAAACTGAGGAACTGGCTAACTTACCTCTAAATGTCGGAACACAACAATTAAAGAATGATGGTTATGCCGACTGCAAGATGGTGGTAGCCATACGGACTTAAACAAAGTCCTACCACCAACAAAACCAAGAACAATATTGTACTACTCCTGAGGATTGAACCCGAGACCAGTAAGCAAACCACCAGACCACAGAGGCGGTTAAACGACACAAACAAAACAAAAACAAAGGTGACGTTCCTGCAAGTGGTCTACGCAGGGGAAAAAGAATCGCTGGTTCTAGCTTGTAGCTACAGCTGAATGATCCAAACTCAGGTAGACTTGAAAGGCCCACCTGGCTAGCGACCACCAGCACGTGCGTAGAGCGTTGATGCACGGGAGAGCCTGGGTGAGCTCGCTCCATCATAGACCTCAGTTTTGATGTACAAGAGTTATTTATGAGGTTCCAGGCTTATCAATTTTAAGCCAATAAAAATTTATAAAAAAAAGTTCGCAACTCATAATGTAATTTCTAAATAATATTTATATTTGGTTCAAATTTGGTTCAATCTGAAAATCTAGTTTAAAATTTAGGTTCCAGTCAAACTTCGTAGATACAAGCCTAAGTAGGTGTGTAAGCCGTCAGGATCGACAGCTTACACATGCTGGTAACGCCAAACTGGTCAAGACTGGGCTATAATTAATAACCTATAATTCCGTGCAGAGTGGGTTCACTAAGCATCAAAGATTTAAGGCCTGTAGCTGTAGTACTTTCAGAGGTACAAGGTAAAGACAACGTAGCTTATGTGTTCTAGAACAGTTCACAACCACAAAATATATTACCATATTCACATTCACATTCGTGAAATATGGTGAAATAAATATTTTTTTACTGGATGGATTATTATTTCAACCCGAAACTGTGAGTGAGCTAATAGCATGACTAGGTGGCTCACAGAATACAAATTTTCCATAGCCACAGAGATTTATTTTTTATTTTTAACACACTATTTACTCGCCTTCGCCGTTGCTGTGTGGGTGTGGGCTTGACATGACGTTGTGTGGACTAAGATTATCGAGGAGGTATATTTAATTTAATGGTTTGATAGGTTGTAATGAATTCATAGCAACTATAAAATCAACAAAATCTTTGATGCTTAGTGAACCCATTATGCACTGAATTATTGGCTACTAATTATAGCCCAGTCTTGACCAGTTAGGCGTTACCAGCATGTGTAAGCTGTAGACCCTGTCCCTGGCTTACACACCTACTTAGGCTTGTATCTACGAAGTTTGATTGGAACCTACATTTTAAACTAGATTTTTAGATTGAACCAAATTTGAACCAAATATTGACATATTTAGAAATAACAAATTCATTATGTGCAAGCTGGAGACATGCACATCAACTCATACCGTGTATGTGATCACTAAAAACTGGAAGTAGCTTTTTAAATACAATTTACATATTATATCGGCTGTGATCTGCAATGGAGATCTTTGCTATACTATAGTGTTGGTTGGCTAACGTCCAACAGTGAACGGATACATAAAGATGTTGATAATGATGATGGCGATAATCTGTAGTGTTGGAAACGCTGACGGGTTATTAGAAAGCTATTAGAACTCTAGCAATTAACTGTCCATCGGTAACATGCAATACACGCAGAAAAATTAATGTTAAAAACATATTGCTTCAGTTTTGTGTACAATAATTATAGAAAAACTTGATGAATGTTTAATTTTTGCACACATTCTTGGTCAGTTGCACAAAAAGAAAAATACTTCGATAAACTATAGGAATATTACTTAGTATAGAATATATAGAAATGACCTATTTTCTAACTTTATATTGCACTTTTTGTATGTTAATTTGTTCAAGCGACAAATACAGAAAATTTATGTATGAGTCAATTGTATTTCTTCAATCAACACAAAGTAAAAGCTATTTAGATAGCAATTGCCAGTCATATTCACAAATACTAGTTAAATTAGCGATTGATGTAATTACAAAATTAATTATTCACTAATGACACTGTAATAAGTGTCATTAAAATACATTAATCAGACAAATTTCCAGACTTATTAAGTTGAAACTATTTGATGGCATAATTATAGGCTTGGTTTATTTCATAGCCAGAGGCAGAGCTATTACCAAGTTTTAATTAGCTGCTGTTTATTCTTAAAGTATTAGTTTATAGTATTTCAACATGTAATTGTTTTGTTGAACACATGTCTTGCTTCTTTATATGTATTTATATTTGGTTGTGTTATATCTCCGCTACTAAATAAATAACTGTATAACGGAATATGTACTAGTTTGTAGCACTTGCTACGCTTTTTTGTAGCTAGTGCTACAAGCTACGTCGGTTTTCGTAGCAGGCAGTAGAAAGCCCGAATACAGGCAAATTATTTGTTGATGCGCACTGCGATCTGGTACACCGCCAAAGAAAAGGTATAATTTTGTTCTAGCGGGTACAAGTTATAAGGCAACAAGGATTTTACCGCAGTACACGATACCTAGTGCTACCGTGGTGTCCTCCACATGCGAGTCTGTGCTACTCCTAATCCTCCCATGGATGTCGTAAGAACGACTAAGAGATTATTGCGCTCAGCAACACACATAACAGGATCTAGGGACTGTTATTGTCACGGCTGAAAAACAGCGCCCACTTTCCAGTGCTTTCCAGCAGTGGGCATTTATGTTGAGCCGTGTTCGTTTCGCTATTATAGTACACACACCTATTTTGTGTTTTATTAATTTCTAAGTTTTTTCGTTCTTTTTGTGTTTCATTTGTTACATTTTTCAATATGTGTGTGTTTTGCATTATATTTTTATCATTTTGTATGTCGTGTAGTAAGCTATTTTGGTAAATAAATGTTGTCTATGACAATATGTTAATATATATGAGCACTTACAACAACTCTGCGATAGATACTTAGCTTGCGAAAGGGTTATGATTTTGGCCCACATTTAAATACTTTCGAGTTTCAACGTTTTAAGAAGATTATTTTGGTTGTAATAATAATAATATTAGTCATTTATTTCAGAAATTTGATTTGCATAGTCGAACATAAAAAAAGAATAAAAAACATACAATACTGTAAAATACAAGTTCAGTTCCAGCAATACATACCTACATAATTATACAATACAATGCATATTAATATAAATTTAACATAATATGAATACCTACTTACCGACTTATTTATGTATTAATTCAAATATTTATTAATGACGATAACGAAGTGATTCCAGCTTCAAATCCAGTGTAACAAAATAAATAAATAGTAGGTATTATCATGCGATGTAATAAGTAACACTATCAAATTCACATTGGGTGCGCAATGTGGTTTTGTAACGTTTTTTCTAATATTTGCATAATATTTTATCATTGCGTAAGTTCTTGATTATTTGTAACTTCTACATGCATTGTTATGTAAGCAAATTTCCTTATGTAATATCCTAAATAAAGTTCAATGTAACTCATCAACATTTAACATCAAACAAAACTTTCAAAATTCAGCGTGACACTGAAAACAAACGTAGAGAATAAAAAATCATATGACACCTCATGGGAGCATATGGCAATATGTGAAAGCACGATTGAACCCCATAAGTGAGGCAATACATATACCCCTCTTTCCGACACATGTCGTAAATATTCATAAATTACCTCGCACCTGCTAGCTAGCACTAGATAAAGAAATTTCGTAAACGTATCGTTGTATTTAGTTGATTTACGATTGAATTTGCACTTAGCAAGATTTATCGGCGAAAGCGGATCAGTGGGGTAACTTTTGAGTGGGGATTCTCGGATCGCGAAAGTTGAGACGGCTGAAAATATGAATTAAATTATCATAGTATCATCATCTTTAAAAGTTTTAGGCGATAACTTAGCGAGATACAATCTTATGGTTACTTCTAATTAAAAATGCGCCACGCAAGTCTTAATGACATTATCCGTCGAGCTTTTACCAGTGTCAATGTTCCAGCCGTTCTTGAACCGAATGGTCTGTTACGTGATGACGGTAAGCGGCCCGACGGTATGACTCTTGTCCCTTGGGAAATGGGTAGGCCTTTGGTGTGGGACGCTACTTGCGTCGACACCCTAGCGCCATCTCATCTGCCTGTTATATCAGTTAGGGCTGGTTCGGCGGCAGATTCGGCCGAGGATCACAAAAGCACAAATATAGTGGTCTCGACAGAGCTTACCTATTTGCGCCTTATGGGGTGGAGACCTTGGGTCCGTGGGGAGCCGGTGCCCTCCGGGTTTTCAAAAATCTTGCGGGGCTTTTGATTGAGGCGACACGTGACCCAAGGTCTGGTTCTTATTTAGGCCAGCGAACCTCTAAATGTAGGATCTCAACAATTATTACGACATCATTATGTGGGCTGGTGGCAGCTAGCCAAGTGGATTTAAACAAAGACCTACTACCAACCAAACCAAGCACAATATTCTACCTTAATAAAATGTTATATTGAACCCTGGGGAACGAACCGGGAACCTTCGGATCTGACATCGCTAAGCGAACCACTAGACCACAGAAGCGGTTGAAAATGTATTACATCAAAGTGGTCTCATTGCTAAGTGCCATTGGTCAGCTCAGCTCATAGACCTTGTGGGCATAAACGATATGCAGCATATAATTGTGCCCGCGAGTCATGCACCCAGCTTCATTTCGGAAGTCACCGCAACTTCAACACCGAATGCAAATGAACGTAAAAGCTTATTTGTGTTTCCAAATGCGAAACGCTTACAAAGGGTTTAAATTTGCAATTCTACATAGCGATGCGGATAATACGTCCGAATGTAAAACCGATGGAATAGTTTGGCGTTCGTGCGGGATTGGACGCACCGTATTGGCATACTTCTAAATTCATTTATTATTATTTTCTGTTATCTGTTAGTTTTAAATATTCAATAATATTATTCACCTCCTGATATTATGTATTACTTCTAAGAACACCTGGTTTTCGATTTGACTTAGCGAGAATTTTTCTACTTCGGTTATCATACACAAATTTATGACATTTTCATCTGTATCTTTCTGTGACTACGGCTTTTGCAACAAAAAATAATTTATCGTTTACCAAGTTGAAAGTAGAAAAGTTCTAAATGAATGTAAATAAAAAAATACTATTTCTTTTTTCACGCCAAAGATAACAGTGGTTGTATGTTCAAGAAACACAATCTTAAAATTCTGGTTGCTAGTAAAATTAAACGATTAAACTAAACTAAACTTGAAGGCATTCAATCTAATTCCAATTGGAGTTTCGTATCCTGCGAATCAGGGGCCCTAATATGAAAATCTAACGAAAGAACATACAATGCGTCAACCGAACCGTCATGTTTCGTTTTTCGTTGTAAACCTAGAGGTGCAGCTTTTTGCGGATTATCACTTCAAACACATCTGTTTCACATCTATCGTGCTGACTGCGAAATATTAAACGCAATCACTCGCATGTTTTGCTTAAGAGTAGGTACAGACAGTCTACACATCCTACAATCCTTCAACACCTTTTTTAATTTATTCACTTTTTTGTGGTACTAGTCTTATTTTTTTGTACGGCGGGGAAGCGCTTGGCCTTCATCTCACCTCGTTACAAGTAGTACATAGTAGTAACAGTAAGTTCAACATAAAAAACAACAAACACAAACAAATTTTTCAGCCACGAACCATCCAACCACCATTGGATTTTCACACCAATCATAGGCGATGATAGTATCTGTTACCAGCTTTCGCAAAACTATGCTGTTTTTGGTGTTACGGTTGGAGTTTTCAATATTTACCTAACTCCAAGTAAAAATTTAAAACTCCAGAATGCTCACGGAAAACAAAACAGTAAGTAAGTATACTAAAAAGAAACGCGCTCTAACAGTTAATCATTATTTACTTTCAAGATTAAAAAACATTAAAAAATCTGCAAATCCTGATCGTTAAGTACAGTTTTAAGCAAAGACAAATTATGCCATCGTCTGAAACGGGATAATTCAACGGACAATGATAAATTAACGACGAAATAAGCACTGATAACGATCAATAACTAAACTGCCGCAAGCAGCGTGTCAAATAGTACCATCGTAGAAAAAGAATCCCCCATTTAAATTCAAGCTTCACCTTAAGCCGGACAAATTGACTTTTTCTATTTAGGCGGCTCCATTTATGTACTCAACACATTAATTACTTTTCTTTTTAGAGTTTTTAATAAATTTTATCATGGTTCAAGATAATAGTGCCAAAATATATGACTACTTATATTGCGTAAAACATGGCTAGGTTTGTCAGTCCTTCGCAACTGTTGGCCGTGAATGGCGGTAAAACTAACTTTAATCTAGTTGCCGAAACTGCCCACCCTTTCAACTGTTCTCTCAACGAATGACAAAAAGAAAAGTGACCTTTTTTATATACTGTTATAGTAATAAGTCGCCATGACAACAATACTTAAATTGTTGTGTTCCGACATTTAGAGGTCAGATAGCCAGTTCCTCAGTTCAGGATTCCGAGTGAAGTGCGCTATTATAATTTTACGATTATTTGACGCAGCTGTATGGGCAATGATCACGGATGCACTGCGGCTAAATGAAGACCTATTATCAAAGTAAGTACGTAGAAATAATAGCTAGAAAGAAAGACTTGCCAATATTGGTAAGAAAGCATAGCCTATTTAGTACATAGTATACGTATCAAATACCTGCAGGATAAAATCATAACACTTCTTTGGCTTTATTTTACGACATAACTGCAAAGTCTACGGATATATCTTAAAAATAACACAAAGCCGCTGAGGACTGGTCTTCAACGAAATTGAATGGTAGTTTTAATAAACTACTTCTTTGACAGGTGGTTATTGGAAACGAAATATGAATAAACAAAATACATAGTTTTATAAAGAAAAAATAATTATACATAAAAAAAAATTCAACCTAATTCTAATATTCCCACATATACCCAACCACCTCTGTGGTCCAGTGGTTCAACCCACCGATTTCAGATCAAGAGGTCCCGGATTCGATCCCCATGAGGAGTACAATATATTGTGCTTGGTTTGGTTGGTGGTAGGATTTTGTTTAAGTCTGCCTGGCTAGCTACCATCTTACCTAATTCTGTATACAGGGTAATGTTTTTCCAGGGCCACTGAGGCTAAGTCTGAAACCGTGAGAGTTATCGAAAAGTCATGTTAGGAGTTACGTGCTCGATTCAAAAAAAATAAGTTCTGCATTAAAGAACATCCAATTTTTTTTATTGATTGATGATTATGTGCCCAAAGTTGTTGGTACGCTGTGTGGTAGCTTAAACAAAATACTACCACCAACCCAACTCAGCACAATATTGCGGTTGAACCATTAGACCACAGAGGCGGTTAAAAATGCTTCCAAATAAAGTTATTCTCTAAAAACCATGAAAATTCACGTTCAATTTTAAAACCGATTTCACTGCATCTTTTCCACCGTTATAGTAAAGGAAACCGAGGCTAAGTACAGTTCTTTAGAAAACCAAGGCTTCACCGACCATCTTAGATTTTCTGCTTTAAAGGCGATTAAGTATTTTTATGAAAGCACATAAATAACACACTTGGAGGCATTACGTGCTAACTGCAGTCGCGTGGTTTCGTGAAATATAATGCGACAATTATTAAAACGCTTCAAACTTGAATAATCTGAGAGTTGAAAGCCAACAAAGCGTTTTAAGAATACCAAAGCAATAAGAATAAGTAAGAAGTTTTTAACCTCCTTGTAGGTTAGGGGTTCGCCTTCCGGTGTCAGATCCAGAGGTCCCGGGTTCGATCCCCAGGGGGAGTGCAATATTGTGCATGGTTTGGGTGGTGGTTGGACTTTTTTTAATTCCACCTGGCTAACTCCCACCATTTTACCTAAGTCTGTCGCCATTACAACATTTCTAGAAATTTTTGTGTTCCGGTATTTAGATGTAAAATAGTTTTCCCTCAAATAGCCTCAGTTTGTTTATGGGCTCGCACCTTCAGCGCCAGCCAGGTCCGCGCAAAGCTGTCGCCCTCCCGGTTTAGAACCAGGCCAGCAGTTGTCCTTTCAAAAAAAAAACCTCAGTTTGTTGAGGAATCTGGGTGAAATGCGCCTCCACCTTCGGCCTTATCTTAACAAGAATGCAAGAATGTTTGGCGGGCAGTTGGATGAAAAAAGCCGGGCTCAGTATAACACATTGGGAGAGATTTAATAGCAGTGGACTGGGATAGTTAGTTGAAGATGATGATGATGAGGTGCATACTACATAGTGATATAAAAACGCAACAGTGTTAGTTACACAGTTAATCACAACATCATCATAAATTCAGTGATCTACGACTGATGGTACGCATCATCACAGTATACTGCAACCTTACTACCTGATCAAAACTGGAGTCATGGACAGTGATCTATGCCAGGGCTGATTACAGTAGGAGGAAACACGTGCTCTATGCACGTGATCTTTCACAGCTCAGCTCCAGTATCAGCTAAGGAGAAGGTGGGCTGAGGGAAATGCTTGGCCCAACGTCATCAACATCATCGTTGTCATGGATTCAGACACTCAATAAGTGTCACCAGTAACCAAATATCAGAGGGACCTTGCCTCTGATATTTCAAGGAGCTGGACTGGGTGGAATAGGGACAAAACTTCATAAAATTTACTCCTAAGCATAGGCCTCCCCAACCGCCTCCACAATCAGAATAGCAAAAGCCGCCTCTATTCATTTCCATGACTGCCACAGCGGCAGCGGCTTATCGAGTGAAGGGCCTTCCCACATTCGTTTCGCGTTTGATCGTGGTCGTAATGTGAAAACCTATACTCCTCAGCGGTTGTCTGCCCATCGCCACTTGAACAAAGAAACTGTGAAAAGGAAAAGATGCGGGCTCAAAATCTGTCGCAGGTTAATGCTTGTGTCATTATAAAATTTGTAAATTAATACGATATCTCCATTCTCTTTTTATCGACACAAATTGAAAAGATAAGTAATATTTAACAATGAACAAAGAATGCTGGTGTTTATAACTCCAAACTTTTCATAGTTAAGGGACAATTTAATGAGCGTGCAGTTCCTGCTTAAATGCCGTTAAAGTAGTATTTATGGTATTTGTTATCGAAGAAAAATACTTAACTTGGAAATGACGAATACTCACGCTCTTAATACAGTTTCTCCGTTTGCGGCTAATCAGTTACACAAATAAACAACGTTGTATGCTATCTAATGGTTTTTATGTATCTCTTTGATTACATATCTGATATCGTTTGATTTTAAAAATATTCTTCACAAACGATGCAAATATAGTGGTCTCGACAGATCTTACCTATTTGAGCCTTTTGGGGTATAGGCTTTTTATATTATAGGCCGTTTGTAACGGTCCTTAGGTAATTTGACTGATTCCTTTGTACATAGTTAGTTTAATTGTACTTTTTATTGAATAAATGAAATTTATATCTTGAAAAAAGATGAAATGTAAACGCAAATATCAGAAATCTGACTAGGATTCTAGCAAATCCTAAGGCATTTATCTTCACCTCTAGATCTGACACCTCAATCATTTACAGTGACAGATCATCTGTCTCTATGTATCACAAACACGATAACACGAGACTCTAAT
Organism: Venusia cambrica; assembly: GCA_951394065.1. Taxonomy (NCBI): domain Eukaryota; kingdom Metazoa; phylum Arthropoda; class Insecta; order Lepidoptera; family Geometridae; genus Venusia; species Venusia cambrica. Next base: position 3,818,415 of record OX596056.1, read on the forward strand.
ACGCGTCAGCGGGCGAACATAATAAAACTAACTTATGCACTCCGCTTAGCCCTCGTGAATGAATGAATGAATGAAAACAAATTATGGTACAACTTAAAAATTATGGATTACTTAAAAAAAAAAAATGGCTGGTCTTATCGCTTAGAAGCGATTTCTTCCAGACAATAATAATAATATAATAATAATAACTTATCTATTTTGTAGCCAACAATTATTTATATTTTGCCTTCTATTTAAAATTTAAACAAACATGCGTGCTAGTGCATGCAAATCTAGCACTATCTAGGTAGGTAGATAAAGTTTTTTTTTTATTGGTGATAGTCAAGCGTTTGACGACCAGCTTACACGTAAAAAAGTTTTGGCCTAAGATGGAGCACGCTTGCCTAAAAGGAACCTATTTACTCTGGACTTGAAGACTCCAAGATTGTACTCGTGCGGAAAAAACAGACGAAAGCAAGGAATTCCATTATTTACCAGTATTGATGATAAAAGTAGAGGCGACATTGTACAGAACGATGTGTTCGGCACAATGGAACATTTACAAGGTACGGGTTGTAGCCAGCAGTCCGTCTGCTAGTCCGGTGGTGGAAAGGGGATGGCGGGATTCAGTCAAAGATATCATGTGCACACTCGCCGAAGTGGAATTTATAGAACACAGATAGCGCAGAAGCGAATCATCACCTATGCATCAGCCTAGCAGCACGACGCTCAATCGAATCCAGGGCTTCGAGCTGATACTTGGCTGAGCCACCCCAGAGATGACAGCAATACTCCATACAAGATCGGACCTGAGCTTTTTACAAACTTAAAAGCTGTCCCGGTGTGAAGTACCGCCGAACCATAGCAAGAATACCCAGATTCATAGCAGCGAATTGGGCATTAGACTCGATATGGGACCCAAAGTTCAAATTCGATGAAAGCTCAACGCCTATAGGGTCAAACTATCATTGATCTGGATGAAAGTGCTGTTAAAAATAGGTACGGGATGAAATTGGGATGAAAACTTTTTTTTGCAGAGAACACACACGCCTGAGTTTTGGAAGCGTTGAACCGTACAAGATTTGAGTCCCCCCATTCAGACTCAAAGTTAAGCTTGTGGTTCAAACGCTTCACCATCTCCCTACGGAGGCTGAAAAAACGCTAGAAGATCCCTGTGGATCGTTTTCGGCGAAAGCCGTTATCGCTAAGGAGATCGTTACACTCTAGGTATGCCAGTAGTTTACTGTTTAGAACACGCTCCATTGACTTGCAGAGAGTGGAGGTGATAGAGATTGGCCGGTAGTTAGCGGGGTCTGCACGGCTACCTTTTTTGGGACAGGTTGAACATTAGCGAGCTTTCAAGATGATGATACCATACCGGTATCCAAAGACAGGCGGAATAGGCGAGTGAGAATCGGTGACAGTTCGGGAGTACAACTCTTTAACACCACCGCCGAGATCCATCTGGACCACTGGCTTTATTCACGTCTAGTGATAGAAACACCTTGAGCACCTCCTTTTGCTAAATGCGCGCTTCTGGCATGGATTTTCTGCACCAGGGAAGTGATGGAGGAATCTCATCAGTAGTATCTAGACGTGAAGAGTCCGCGAAGAGTGAAGCAAACAAGTTGGCTTTCTCTTCAGCAGTGTGGGCCAGCGATCCATCAGGTTTCATCAAGGGCGGTAGTGAAGGGCGATATAAGTTAGACTCAACCGACTTGGCGAGAGACCAAAAAGCTTTGCTTCCGGGTGGATATGAAGCAAGCTTGGCTCCGATAATACCAATGTTGTGGTTAAATCGAGCCCTCTTCAGCACCTTCTTGCATGACTTGGCAGCCTTGTTAAAAGCTCTCTTCTTCGACCTGACATTTGCAGACTTGTTGTTGCGGGCTGTGACCCAGGCAAGATAGGCTTCATGCTTCAGTGCATTAGCACGTCGGCAGTCATCATCAAACCATGAGTCTACTTTAGCAGAGAGTAGTTTGTCGGAGTAAGGAATGAAATATTCCATACCTTGACGCACCACTTCCACTATTGCTTCAGTACAACAAGAAGGGTCATCCGAAGAGAAGCACAAGGGCTGCCAGGAATATGACGCGAAAAAATGGCGCATCTCCTCCCAATCTGCTGACTTGTACTTCCACACCCGCCGACTGCCCTTAAGGCTGGGGTCAGGTGGGGAATGGGACGAAACTGACTTCACCAAACAATGGTCGGAACTACCTAGAGGCGATGTAACCGAAACATTGTAGCGATCTGGGTCCGTCGTCAGCAAAAAGTCAAGTCAGTTTGCGAAATGGTTATCAACATCAGGCACCCGAGTGGCCTCACCGACCATCTGAGAGAGGTTAAAAGAGAGCGCAAATTTAAGTGCCTCTCTCCCAGCATGGTCAAAGATAACTTGACAATGTGTTTAAATTCATATGTGTCAAAAGTGGTGTCGGTAAGGTTTATGGTGTCGCGAGTTCAATGGTATTTTCCCATCTCAAAAAATGCCCAACGCGCCTAAAGAAGTTTTCACTTTAAAAAAAAAACAGTGTGTGTCGTAAAGACACACGGTATAAGTGAAACTTTTGTATTACATGGAAACATTCTCATTCACCGCTTTTCGTCACACAAAAAGGTCGCGGATCAGAATTTCAAAACCGTTAAAAAGTTTCACTTCTAAAAAAGGTCACGGGGCTCATGGCAGGTGTGAAAAATATGCATGAAAGGATGGTTTATGAAAGGAAATAAATGTTGCATGTCTAAAAACCAAATCTTTGGACAGGCTGTACAGTATCGGGCCATGCAATAACAAGTAACAACATTTTATGTATATAATTACAACCCTTATGCTTGAAATCTGACAAAGTTGTCGTAAGGGGCTGACGTCATCAAAAAGTGTGATAGAGTTTACACACTACTTAGTTAGAATACGAGTCGGTTTTACTTAGAGCGCGCTTATAGATTGATAGATTGTTATCATCAAAAAACAAAGAGAGTTACTTTATACTTATAAAAATTACTAGATATTTTACAAAAATCCTAGAGGTTTAAAATCTTCAGGGTAACTTTTGTAGCAGGAGGAAACTAGGAAAGGATTTTACTGCATTCCCAAGGGACGACGGGAATTAAGTCCCAGGTGAGTCTCTAGTTTACCACATATGTAAGCACAAAAGGTTTGTTGAGCTTACATGTATGGTATATTGTTGGATATATATGCAAAATCAACATCAACAATTTCACAAAGCATTTGTTACTGACAACGAGTGTCTACTGTCAATTACGTCTACCAACAAATGTATATTGTTCCAAAACGTATTTCACGGAAACGGTGAATGCAAATATATGAAAACAGCAAACAAAATAAACAGCTATATTGTGGCGTGTTTTGGACATAATTATGCGAATTACACCGTTAACTAGCCTCATAGCTCTGCTTTCTGCGCTGTCGGTTGTGGGTTCGATTCCCACCTAGGACAATAATTTGTGTGATGAATAAAGATGTTTGTTCTGTGTTTGGGTGTTGTATTGTATGATAAGTATGTACTCGTATATGTCAGCGTTGGATTGTAAGCACCGTCCGTTTGTAATATGCCTCGGCATATTGTAAACGGTCGGCAAAAATGGTGATCGATGATGAACCCGTCGGGACATGACCTCTCCATCCCGATAGAAGTCGTCCTGTGGTTTCAGTTAACTCTATTTCTGATGGAACTAGATCGAGAACGGGGGATACCGCGTGAAGGATAACCACTAGGCTAGCGTTACAGGATTCGATTGTACATTCTTGTAAGGCCATTTGCTCTTATCACCCTTTTGAGAAGAGAGTGAGGCAGGTCTGTGTTTATGTTTAAGCAAGCGGCAGAACTAGAGAAACTTGAAATTATGCGTTAAATTGTAAATGTTAGTTGCTGTTGACAATTTGCTGACCGTTTGCAATATGACGAGGCATATTACAAACGGACGGTGTTTACAATCGGACGGTGACAGAGGCATATTACAAACGGACGGTTTTTACAAACTCACGGTGACATATATACAAAAAAAAAGTATATAGTTTTATTATTATATCCGTAATCTAGTTCCTATACTAGAATATGCTTAGTTTGGGACTAGATGGCGTTGTGTGAAAATTATGTCCTGTAATATAAAAAAAAATGTTTTTCACCAAGAATAATAAGATATGGTATAACATAATATAAACAATAAAAAATTAGGCCTCGTACCCAAAGGGTGCCAAAAGGTCCCTATTACTAAGCTTCCACTGTCCATCCGTTCGTCTATCAGCGGGTTGTATCTCGTGAACCGTAAAAGGTAGACAGTTGAATTTCCAGTGTGTATTTTGAATGCCTCTTGAATACATTAAACGTGTTTTTCTCACCGGATTTTCAAGTTATGATAAGGCTGATGGAAGCGCACTTCACCCGGAATCCTCAACAAACTGGCTTTCTTACCTCTAAATGCCAAAAACAACAATTTAAGAATTGTTGTTATGGACAACAATTAGGTAAGATGGTAGCTAGCCAGGCGGACATATACAAAGTCCTACCACCAACCAAACCAAGCACAATATTGTACTCCCCTGGGGACCGAACCCGGGACCTCTGGATCTGACACCAGTAGGCGGACCACTAGACCACAGAGGCGGTATAAAAAGTGTGTCTGAACTCTCGGTCCGATTTTATATGTATTGATTAAATCCATTTATTTCCAATGTAATAAGCCAACTAACTGCTATTTTTCTATACTGTTTTGTTATCATTACAACTTCATATAGCACGTCAGAACGAAATGGTTAAATCGTGCAACTTGCCTTTTAAAATAAAACTTATAAAATTATAATCCAACGTTGCTCAACGAAATGCAGCGTAAAAGGAAAATAAAAATCTTTATGAACATAATATAACTGAAATATTGTACCATAAAACATTTAACTTCGCTCGAAGCGACACAGGTGATAAATGCAACGCAATATTGCTAAGGGGTGATACTATTACCATAGAATTTTTTTCTTTAAGGTTCTAGAAACTTCTAATTTATTGTAGGTGGACATAAAACGTGAAAATTTACAGTTATTATTTTTTAATGTGTAAACGAACATTTTATCATCATATAATCTACTATTTAATGTGGCTTATGTAATCTTGGTTGATACCAAGATTACATAAGCCACATTAAATACACCACAGCCATAACGCGTCCGACATGATTTTTAATGAGGTTCCTCTAAGTTAACTACGCACCCATGAATTTAAGCAAAATATCTGTTCAAAACACATGGAGGAATCCAACTTGTGAAATCTGCTACTACTAAAAACTATAAAATGCTCAAAATTATATCAAACGTAATATCAAAACTTTCTTAACCGTAAGTTTCCCTTTCTATAGATTTCTTCACAAAAGTATTGATTGATATCCCATTTAATCCAAAACGAAGCAAAGCTATGTGTTGTTATGTGGAAATCAGGTTACGAATAGAACACAAAACAAATATAAGTTGCAATGCATTGCATAACAAACTACGTGTCTGAACGTACATTTTAATCATCATACCTGAGTGAAAACTCTATTAAGTACACGAGTAGAGCTTAGAAGGACAGCTAGTTGATAATTAATTTAAAACCAACCCACGGTAATAATGCGATAGCTTACTCTCACAAGATGCTTACAAATGAGGCACCCACTTAAACAAAAGCCTACTTCCTAGATCCTACTCAATCCTGAATGATAGTTTCTGTCTCACAAGACCCCGCCGCGTTAACTATTATTAGACTTTCTAATTAATTATGTCCCCATCCTTGCTACTGTAGTTTGGAGAAAACGCTGGTTAACTCATAATCCTTTATGGGTATTTTACTAACGTTCTTACATTGGTAAGTAAATTAGCAAGGTTATGGATACGTGATGTTTGACAACGTATTATGTTTTTTTTTTATTGTTATTGTATGACGGGTACGCGCTTGGACTTAATCTCACTTGGTAACAAGTTGAGATAAGGCTGAAGCTTGTGGCGCACTTCACCCGGAATCCTCAACAAACTGAGGAACTGGTTATCTTACTTTTAGTGTCAGTTTTTTGGAATCTAAATGGAATGCATACAGCCAAATTATGATCTCCAGTCATACTAAGAGTAGTAGAGCCCCTTGTGAAAGGGTTCGTCCGGGGAAGTACTACCACCATACCTATTTCAGCCGCCAATATTGCAGCATTGCTGTGTTCTGATTTGAAATGTTGCCGGTGAATTGACCGGCATGCGAGACCCTTTATGATAAACCTTTATGCCTCAATTTGATGGGCACAATGCAGGGCCATGTAGGCTATGTTCTTTGTGGATGTGACCTACGCAGCTTGTTTTACTATAGGCAAGAATTGCGTTTGACATAGGTTGGGCTACATGATGGTTAAGTCAGGTAGTGGTTTAAAAAAAAATTGTACGTAGCTCATAATAGAAACTAAAAGATTCATATTAAAGCAATTGTTGGATTTATTTCATCATTAAACTTTATGTCACGGAACAGTCGCATGCATGTGTTTAAAACTACCAACCGACTTAAGATAAGACATATTTTTTATTTTACGACGGGGACACCTTTCATCTTCATCTCACCTGGTTTCATGATATATATGTATAAAAGGCCGAAGATGGAAGCGAACGTCTGCCAGAATCCTCAACACTCTGAGGAACTCGTTATCTTACTTCTACCTATCGAAAATTAATTAAGAATTGTTGGTATGGGGACAGACTTTTTTTTTATTGTACGACGGGGAATCGCTTGGCCTTCATCTCACCTGGTTACAAGTTTAGATGAGGCCGAAGGTGGAGGCGCACTTCGCCGGGTTTCCAGAGTCACCTAGCATACAGAATATCCTAGTTGACTCTACCTCTTACCAATAGTTGACCAGCTGTCCCCAAACAAATACAGTCTTAAAGTTTGTCGGCAACCATTCCTGTTTATTAATGCGCGCTATTATTCAGCTCCAACCGCAGATGAGACTTGGACATAAAATGTTCCGTAGTATTCTTGCAAAAGAAACTTGAGGCTTGACTTTCATAAGACTCGTTTTGCCGTTTAAGTTCTGCTAACTTCACTTAAGATGCCAGACGATACGAAGCATGGTAATTAAATAATAATGGCCAAGCACCCACACTCGTATCGTTCACTCAAAAATGTGCAAGGCTTATTGCCCATATATGTAACGCTTTATGAGCAACTCATTATGTGGTTTTGAAGTATATCAATTGCATGTGATAGTAAATTCTTATTTTTTTATGTTACTTTTATTTCTGTACTTTAAAATAGCTGTGTGACCGAAGAAGTACTTATAAGAGGTTGTGGGTTCAATTGCAGTTGTGGACCGATTGACTTTTCGGTATTACATGCACATGCTTAGACGGTGAAAGGTCGTGTCACTGGGCTTGCAACCAGTCACGTACGTACCTATTGAATACTTGGAAACCGTGGACATGACACGTCTACATAGGCACATTGTGCCGGACGTATGTTTGAAGGTGCCTCTGACCACCACCTTGTAGGTGATCCTATTTGGGTAAAGTGCGTTTCCACTTTTGACCAAAAATAACTCGAAATATCCGGAATATTAGGTGAGAAGAAGGCCAGTAAACTCCCCGTCGTACAGTAAAAATAAATAAATAGAGGTTTTAAAGTTATAATAAACTTTCAAACAAAGCCATACATTGAAAACATAAAATGCTAAATACCCACCTAAAACATATTCTATCAAAGAAAGTCACGCTCTGTTTATCTAAAACGCTCCTAAACGCTAAAGCCCGATAGAGATGACAAAGAAACAAGCCATTTTTTCGGGAAACTCACTAAACAAAGCCGTGATCAACACGCCGAGGAGAATAGGGGGTAACAGTTTAGAAAGAGCTCATTACGGGTAAGACGGAGGGCGAACGATCTGCATGATGCGACTTCCGAATTAAATTTCATAAGACAGAGATTGTTCAGTCATTTTCCCCTCTTTGTTTGAGTTCAATGATTCATTCTGTTCATTATAATAGCTAGATAAATATGCAAGTTGGTAAAGCTATTAAATACATTCCTATCACACTGCGCCTTGTATATGGGACTTAAATAACCGAAAGTTTTTTTTATTGCTCACATATCACACAGTACTTCGAGACACAAAACAAACTACGAGTAAGTCTAAGCCTGGGTGTGAAGCGAATCAGCAACTTACATTGCAGAAGGAAGAGCAACTACCAACTGAGCTGTGAGGCTTGTCAGATTAAGGGCGGCTTGCATAACCATTGTCAAACGCATTTAGGGAGTCCTTAAATACATTTAAGAAACTCAATACGCTAAAGCGTCTTGCACAACAATAATCAAGCCACTAATCATGTTTAGTGAACTTTCAAAGTTAAACAACCTAAAACGCCATTTAGCAAAGCCTAAATGTGATTAGCTGCATTTTGAATGACCAGCTGATCTGTTGATGTACACTTCACCATTGTATTATTTATATTCGACTCGACAAAGATTGTTGCACCTTTGGTGAAATAAATAGAGTTTTGCGGAGATAAAATATTTTTTTTGGACTTATCCTATAACGTCGAAGAGATTATTAGCTGGATCCACACCACACACACAGGATTTCAGATTACCTAGAAGATAAGAAAGCCTGGCATTAAAAAAAATGAATTTGCTCCAGTGAATAAATTGTAATTAGTATTAGATAATTTTAAGCTATTGTAATGGATCATGAAAAAAAAAACTAGCCCCAGGTTCTTGCCTTTCTCCTTGTGTGCTGGTCGCGATTCCGAACAGGCGGTAGATTTGACGTTTCAAAGTGATCCTAAAAAATCTTACTGAATAAATATATTTGACTGTGACTTTGACTTTGACACCAGATGATGTGTGAACGTGCCGCGTGCAATCCAAGTGATTTTAACCGCCTCTGTGGTCTAGTGGTTTCAACCTACCAATTTCAGATCCAGAGGTCACAAGTTCGATCCCCAGGGGAGCAAATATTGTGCTTGGTTTGGTTGGTAGGATTTTGTTTAAGCTCGCCTGACTAGCTACCACTATCTTACCTAATTATGTCGTCATAATAACAATTCTGAAAAAAAAAAATTATGTTCCGGCATTTAGAGGAAAAATAGCCAGTTCCTCAGGTTCTTGAGGATTCCGGGTGAAGTGTGCCTCCACCTTCGGCCATATCTCAACTTGTAACCAGGTGAGATGAAGGCCAAGAGCTTCCCCGTAGTACAATAATAAAAAACATACGAGTTGGAGCGCGCGCTCCTTGCCGTGCTTGATCCGTTTTCGTTCGGTTTTTTGGCAAGCCTCAAAGGTGCCTCGCGTGCGTGGAGCGCGCGATGTGGACGGTTGAGCATCGATCGCTGCTGTACGTGTGTGACTCCAACTCCAGCATGAGTTCAACTGAGTCACAAATTGCCTATGGATCGCTTGAAGCGTAGTTTAGGATCGCAGTTTCAGTAAACCTTGATCGGCCTAGTGAGATCCACGCATGATAATCTTGGATCGCTGGAGCGCGTTGGATAATCCGGTGTGGACCCAGCTAATTATATATTAGAGATAATTTATAGGTACGGATTTCATTTAGTAACTATTTAGGTATTTAGGTGCATCTGTTATCTGTCTGTCTTGACAACAATAACGACAATTTATCCATTCCATTTTACGGAAAAGTAGCCCGATTGACGCAAGCTTGACAAAAAAAAAACATATGTACGTTTAGCGGAACGCATGAGCCCGTTTTTGTAACGCACTAACTACGTTAAGCTAAATAGCATCAAAAACCACATTGTGCAAGCCTATCTTTAATATATTTATAGTAAACGGGCTTAGACAGCTATATGTGTTTAACTAATCAGAACTAGTACCGATTTAAACACAATCGTTATGCAAGCCCCCATAAGTGTGAAGATTATTATAAGCATCATCCAATGGTTTACACATACAATTTTACGGTTCTAGTACATTTTAGGGTACATCTTTGAACATAAAGATTAAGCAAATTCTTGAGGTTTTTTTTTTACATCTACAAACGGCTTAGCTGGTTACAAAATGTTATGAAGAGTTCTGAAGTGAAATCAATTCGCATTTTATGATATTAAAATTAACGTGTCCTGAACATTAAGAATTCAAAATAAAATCAAGACTAGAATTTACAACACTAGATCCGACATGAGAGTTCAATCCACTATAAGGCCTAGGCTACAAAGACCAGCTCACGCGCGTTAATACAAATATAGTGCAAGTCTAATAGCACAGCAATTTAGCTTTGTGGTAAGGCGATCTGTAGGTACTTATTGGTTGCAAATTGCAGCCCTGATATTGATTGCAGTATCCAATAGTAGATTGCTATTGAGCTGTGCTCAACTGGCTGGAGAAACAAATCAGGCGGAGTAAATAGAGATGGCTGCAGTGACTGTCACCGAGGAATTAGATATGATCGGTCAATTCCCATGAAAGGATCTTGTCTCCAAGATTGGGTTTCCTCGAAAGGATCTTGTCTCCAAGATTGGGTTTCCTCAAATGTTACTGTCAGTTACTAATTCAGCTTAAATAATAATTGTGAAGCTTCTTGGAATGAACTCGGGAACTTGTTTCGCCCACGTTTTAATTAATACAACTTATAGATTGAGTGATTCAATTGATGAAACCCGTAGAGTCTTTTCAAGTAAGCTTTTAACCTTGTTAACCTTTTAAAAGTCTACACAGACGACTGTGTTCTATTTGCAGTAGTTGTCGTAGTACAAACACACAAGGATACTTTTAAGGTAGCCTTAAAAAAACTGGTTCCAAGCTAATTGGAAAATTATTAAACAATAAATAAAAGAAAATTTAGCCCTAGCCCATGCACAACTTTTGCTAACCCATTTTAAGGGTTTATATAAGGTTATCATAGTATGAATACTGCAAATAATTAAAACAAGAACTCAAAAAATATGTTTTTTTGTTGTCTGAACTTCAGTTATTTATTTATACTTGCTCTGCAAATGGGATACTCACTTAATTTGAATGAATTTAGTTCCATCATAATGGAAAATCAGAGGGACTCAGTTGAAAGTCTATACAGCTAAATCGCAAGTGACAATAGCTTAACTTATTTGGGCCACGACTGGCCTACATCAAGGATTTAACTCATGGATGCAGATGCTATCGGGCCGACCAGCATTTTGGAATTTGCATGCCAATACTATCGGGGCCAAATCTAACTTACAAACTCTCGAGACTGAACGGCTACCATGAAAACCTCTTTGTTGGAATTAGTGCGAGACTAGGTGAATTGAAATTGATCTTCAAATGGAATTTGATTTGATATCGTACTTCACAAATGTTCTGTTGAATTTTTATACAAAACTATAAGGTTTTTTTTTCAGATTATTTCCCGCCTGAAAAGCGCTTGGCCTTTATCTTACCTGGTCTCAAGCTATGATAAGGCCGAAGTTTGAAGAGCACTTCACGCGGAATACTCAACTGAGTAACTGGCTATCTTACCTTTAAATACCGGAATATAACAATTTAAAATTATTGTTGTTGTTATGGATACAGATTTAGATAAGATGGTGGTAGCTAACTAGGCATTAAACAACGTCCTACCACCAACCAAACCAATGCTCAACTTTGTAACCTCTGTGGAACGAACCATTGACCTCTGGGACTAATACTGGTGGTTGAACCACTACACCAGAAGCGGTTGAGACATGATTACGATAATAAATCCTCCACAAACTGATTGGATGAGAGCGCAAACTTGAAATTGCCTCCCATCACAAAAAATCCCGTGGTGAGGATCGAAACATGCAAAATAAAGGGATTTACCCATCGAACGCTCGCACGGCGGTATAAAATTAATGGCCCTTCAAGTCTGTTCTAACTTTATTATAATCCTCCAATGCGCAATCGCGCATCCAACCACGTGATCCAAATTACGCAGACGTTGGAGAAAAATAGATCGACATTTTTCGTCAGACCCTCGGATTTCGTAGCTGATGAGAAATGTCTATTTTTATAGATCCATCTCGCACTCAAATTGGATACATAAAAAATTAGGCGAGATTACGGAAGCATTATTGTGTACTATATTATTCACTGACATTTCACATAGATATTGCTTATTTATGATTTTGTTAAAAATCATATTCAAATTATAAAGTCATATATTTTAAATGTCAAGAATTTTCATTATATTATATTTAATTAAATAATCGGTCAATAAAATCAGCAGATTGTTTTTGTTTGAAAGCCTAAAATTAAAACATTTGGCGGAGTATGGCAGTGCTAGGTATTTTGCACCTTGCTTTTTTAATACACTTTAGTTGCTGTTACATATAATTTAGACTGACTAAAACCTCTTTAATTATATAACTGTTATAATGAAATACTATAAAATAAGTAACACTATGTAGGTATTATTATGCAAGCCTTTATCTCTATCCCCAGGGGAGTACAATACTGTGCTTGGTTTGGTTGGTAGTAGGACTTTGTTTAAGTCCGCCTAGCTAGCTACCATCATCTAACATAATTCTGTCGCCATAACAACAATTCAAAAAGTTGTTATTATTCCGGTATTAAGAGGTAAGATATCCAGTTCCTCAGTTAGTTGGGGATTCCGGTTGAAATGCGCCTTCACCTTCGGCCTTATCTCAACTTGTAACCAGGTGAGATAAAGGCCAAACGTTTCCCCGTCATTCAATAAAAAATTAAATCTCCACTTATGAAGATAGGTTAGCTCTTGAACTGTTCTTTTCATAAAGTATCTAGGGATAGATCTAACCATATAATCATGTATGAAATAAAGAAAGAAAGAAGAAAGAAAAACATTATATAGACACACAACAACAGAGCACAGACAATTTATATAATGTAAACACTTATTAGGAATCCTAATTAGCAAATGAATAATAAATATATAGGTAGATAGATACCTACCCACCCAACCTCGTACTGCAAAGAGATGCTAATTAGTTGGCTGTATCAATTACTCTTGTTAGAAAATCAGAATAAACGGACTATGTTTGCCAAAAAAAACAAGAACTATTGTACAATGTGATCGATCTATCGGATACGATGGATAAACGTATAATGCACGTCATAAACCCACCAAACCATTAAGGAAGCAAGATATAGCTAGATAATAGCCTGAGGCACACCCGGGGTGTCTTTTGAGATAACGTTTCTTTCCCTCTGCTGACCAAAGTTGACATAATTCACTTACAGGAAAAAATATTTTCAAGCATTTTCCTCATCCAAATAACTTTATTGCTACACGCGTTATTTGCTTCACGCAAAACCGATATCGATTACATCGACAGTATGAAGGAATTGTTTTTTTTTGCAAGTAGTCCGCCTGGCTAGTTACCACCATAATATCTAATTCCGTCACCATAAATAATATTCTTAAATTGTTGTGGTCCGGCATTTTTGAGGTGAATATAGCCAGTTTCTCAATTTGTTGAGGATTTCGGGTGAGTGCGCTGCCAATTTCGGCCATAGCATAACTAGAGAAATCAGGTTAGATGAAGGCCTTTACATTCGCGGGCTATATTATTGGGGTTGATTCTAATGTCGCCACGACGTCATACGATCGGTCTTATATTTACCACAGTTTTCTGTAATCACAATCGCAAATTAAAATAAATATTACCCAAGAGATGGACGAAACATGATTAATATGTAGCAGCCGAGTCGGTCGAGCAATTTTCTTAGAAATTACGGATTGCGCAAGCGTTTTATCAATGCCCGGGATAATATATCGGCTCTCGTCTCATTTTTCGGATGAAAACAACTTCATCAGAGTGGAAGGTCTGAGAGTTCTTATTTATTGTGTCCATTATTTTTAGCTCCGTTGTTACTGTTGCTGGGGATATTTCTATTAGCTTACGCCCGCGTTATTGATATTTTTGAAGTGATAATTTTTATGGGAGGGTTTTGAAATACTGATCCTCATGTTTTTTGTGTGACGAAAAGTGATGGGGCACTGTCTTAGGTAGAGGAGATGCAAGGCTTTTGAAATACTGATCCGTATCCTTTTTGTGTGATGAAAAGAGGTCGAGAACTGTGTCTGGTAGAGTGGTAGATGATTAAAATGTTTCCCTGTAATACAAAAGTTTCAATTCTATCGTGTCTCTACGACACACCCTGCAATCATCATAATCAATTGTCATTGTCACAGCTTGTCACGAATGTGTGATGTACAACGCACATCCTTAACCATTAGTTCTAGCAGCTTTAAATTTAGAGGGTGTATTCCAATTAGATTTAAAAAGTATAGTTGGAAGGCGTAAAGGATTAAGGGGATTAAAGTCAAAGTCAAAGTCAAAGTCAAATATTTTTATTCATTAAGATTTTTAGGATCATTTTGAAACGTCAAATCTACCGCCTGTTCGGAATCGCGACCAGCACACAAGGAGAAAGGCAAGAACCTCGGGCTGATTAATTTTTTTGAAAATCCATTTAACATTTAGGTACATTGTTTAGAATAATTTAATAACATTACAAGTGTTACCTACATCATAAAACTAAAAACTTAATATTATCTTAAAACATTGATTACTACATAACTATCTAATGGGCAGTTTCTTGACATTGAAAAACACCATTTAACTGTCAACTGGTATAGCAACATCGGGCCACGCGTTCTTATCGTCGATATAGTCACTTATTTTGTAGTAGGCTCTTTTAATTAAATTATTCTTTATATACAATTTGAATTTACGAGCAGAGAGTTTGGTGGCGCTTTGAGGAAGCTTATTATAGAATCGTACACAGTTTCCTAAGAATGAATTATTTACTTTTCCTAAGCGATACCTAGGTATGTCAAGTTTATTTTTATTTCTAGTATTAACACTGTGTACATCACTTCTTTTAACAAACTCATCAATGTTCCTGTGTGCGTGCATTAGGTTTTCATAAATATATTGGGAGCTGACTGTCATAATACCAATCTCTTTAAAACGTTCCCTGAGAGAGTCACGAGTTTTCAATTTATAAATTGCCCGTACAGCTCTCTTTTGCAGGATAAAAATGCTTTCAATATCTGCTGCATTTCCCCATAAAAATATGCCATAGGACATAACGCTGTGAAAGTAACTAAAATAAACTAACCTCGCCGTGGTTTCATCAGTAAGATGCCTTATGGTACGTACTGCGTAAGCTGCCGAGCTTAGCCGGCTAGCTAATGTATTAATATGAATACCCCATTGCAACTTTGCATCGATATTTAAACCCAAGAAAGTAGTTGCTTCCATAAAGTTAAGTATTTCCCCATTTAAGATAATGTTAGCATTGCTGACTTGAACGTTAGGCAAGGTGAATCTAATGCATTTCGTTTTTTTCTCATTTAATAAGAGGTTATTTACCGTAAACCAATCAAGAACTCTAGCTAGAGAAGCATTTACACAATCATAATTATCTTTAGCTCTATCAACTCTAAATATTAATGAAGTATCGTCTGCAAACAATACAATATCACATAAATCCCCTACACAGGAAGGCAGATCATTGACATAGACTAGAAACAAGAAAGGCCCCAAGATTGACCCTTGTGGTACACCGATGTTAGTGGATGTTCCCGAAGATTTGCTACCGTTAATGTCTACTTTTTGAATGCGATTCGATAGGTAGCTACGCATGAGGCTTATTGCCTGATTCTGAATGCCATAGTGTTTTAGCTTTGAGATTAAGGTGTCATGATCTACGCAATCGAAAGCCTTAGATAAATCACAGAATACTCCTATGGCATCCTGTTTTCCTTCCCAGGCTTTAAAAACGTACTTCAACAGCATGGCACCAGCGTCAGTGGTTGAACGACCTTTAGTAAACCCAAATTGTTTTTCATGAAGTAGCCTGTTACAGTTAAAATGTGACAACAACTGGTTAAGAATAAGTTTTTCAAATATTTTACTACATGCTGGCAAAATTGAGATTGGTCGATAATTTCCTGGATCCTTTTCATTTCCAGATTTGAATAAAGGAATCAACTTGCTATATTTCATAAGATCTGGAAAGATTCCTTCGTCGATGCTTCTATTAAATATATATGCTAGACATGGTGCTATTTCAAAAACAATCGTGCTTAAGATCTTTACGGACATCCCCCAGAGATCTTCAGTATTTTTAATATTTATTGACTTAAAAGTTTTTAGAATACAATCAGCATTGACGTGTCTGAAGCTAAAAGAAGCATTACACCTTTCAACACTTGTTTCAAGAAAGGCTAAAGCACAATCAACAGAGGAGTTTAATGGTCGAGTAACAATTTTTGGTACACAAGAGAAGAAACGGTTAAATTCATTAGCAACTTCATAGTTATCAGTCAAAATTCTATCGTCAACTTTTAAGTTTATCTGCTTTTTCAAATGTTTTGCTTTACCTGTTTGATTATTTATCATTTTCCAGGTAGCCTTTATTTTATTTGATGACTGCTCAATTTTCCTTTTTATTTGCAATGATTTCGCAGCATGACATACTTTTTTAAAGACTTTTGAGTAGTTTTTGACAAAAGAAACAAATGATAAATCGTGTAGCCTTGACTCTCTTTCTGCATAAAGTTCATACAATCTACTCCTACTTTTATAGATACCGGCTGTTGCCCAATCTGCAAACATGGAACCAGATTTAGCTTTGCACGTTTTTTGTGGAAACGTATACTCGTGTTCTTTATGTATTAGATTAGACAATATATTATAAAGCTCATTTGGATCATTCAAGCATGGGATCAGGGAAATCTTTTGACTTATGTTATTTTGGAATTTTATGATGCTAGCTTCGGTAATTGGTCTGCATGTGATTTCCGGTAGCTCTTGTTGTAAGTTACAATCAAATAAAACATATTGACCATAATGGTCTGAATCAAATTTTTTAAACACGTCTTTTTCAAGGGGAATATCACTACAATATACATTATCTATGCAAGTGGCAGTTGTTAGAGTTACCCTAGTTGGTTTATCGAATTGGTGCTTAAGGTTGAAACATTTAAACAAGTTAATGATTTTTTCAGTTAGAGGATTTACAGGTATATCAATATTGAAGTCACCGAGCACTATTATTGATTTATTACGACTGAATATTTTGCTTAGTACATTTTCCATAGTGGACTCAAATAGCGCGTAATTTGCTTGGGGAGGACGATAGACACATACCACTATGTGCTGCTCCAGTTCAACACATGACAGCTCTATAACTTCTTCAATGGTGAGTTTCACAATATCTTTACGCTCCTTACATTTGAGAGTTTTCTTTACAATAATTAAAGAACCACCTTGAGTGGTATTCCTACGCTTGTATGCGCTTACAATGCAGTAGTCTTCATAATGAGGTAGTAACTTTTGATGCAATATAAAGTGTTCAGTGATGCCCATAACACTGATGTTCATTTTACTTAAAAATAATTCTACTGCTAAGTTTTTGCTGGAAAGGCCTTGAATATTTTGATGGACTATGTGTAACCTATTAGGCTTTCCCGTTGTCTTGGTGGTCAGTTTAAATGCTTGTCATCTGATCCTACTGTTTGAACGCCCATGATAGTACTGCTACTAACTGTAAGCCCGTCAGTGTCTGTAGCTATAGTACCTATAACTTTGTCACAAATATTAAATGCTAACAATTTAGCAATAATTATCCTACTATATCTACTGAGATACATTGTATCTGGTGTTAACCTAAAGTCACTAATAAAAATATTAGTGTCAAAAAATAAAATGTCACTATGACGACATGTCAAGTTGTAAAGCATAAGGTTAATATTAAAAATATTAACATTCTCATTTTTCGAAAGCAATTTAGAGTATGGGAATGCACACAATATCAGTTTACCCAACCCCATGTCCAATTTATGTAACAGTAATTCAACTAATTTATTTACATATAGGCGCTTGATACCATTACTATTACCTAACTGTACAATCAATGTTGTTTTATTGTCTATTATCTCTAGTGGTCTACCCCAGCTGTTTTGCTGAATTGTCGTATTGCTGGTGGTAGGACCTGTAATGTTACGCCTTTCTTGTGATCACCACTAAAGTGTGGCACCAAGCAGTTTGCTGTGTTCCGTAGACGCGTAGAACCAGCCTTTACAGGCAGTTTCAGGGCAGCTCAGATTTTGTTCAAATAGGCCAGATTTGACTTAACTTTGTAGTTCGTAATGTGGTTTTAACATTTTCACCCTCATCATGTTTAAAAAAAGTTACAAGTTATACGTGGGTCTTAAAGACCACTAAAGAAATAAATAGCTTTTTGTGAAACATTACGTAACAAAACGGTATTAAAAGACAAAACATCGTGAAAAACACGAGAACCGCAGTTCGCAACAAACAGAATATGTCGGATACGGTTCACTTGTTCCAGGCAGTATTGGTTCACATTATATAAGAACAGCTTGTTCACTGCATATGCTACACCAAATTCGTATAAGTTTACTAGGAAAAAAAACACTTATTAGTTATTCGAGGCCTTGTTATAAAGCAATGAACTAATTTTAATCTGAATGTATGACTTACAAACATTCATGTTTTTAAAATAGATGTTTGATCTGTGTTTAAGTGTTGTATCATATGTAATAATCTAGTTCCCATATCACAATCTATGCTAAGTTTGGGGCTAGATAGCGCTGTGTGAAATGAATGTCCTGTAATATTTATTTATTAATGTCCAAATGCTGTGCCCTGATGGGATTCAAAAACACAAAAACAACAGCTACCAACTGAGCTGTAAGGATAGCCAATTATAATTCGTATAAATATCAAAGTGAAAAAGTGACACCCAGGACAAAAATTTGTGTGATGAATATAGATGTTTGTTCTGTCTTTGGGTGTTGTATTTTATGATAAGTATGTATTTACAAAAAAAAAATATTTTAGTATTCCATCCGTAATCTAGTTCCCATATTACAAGCTATGCTTAGTTTGGGGCTAGATGGCGTTGTGTGAAATTAATGTCATGTAATATTTATTATTTAATATTATTATTAATTAAGATTACGAAATCTTCAGGATTATAACGTGAGTTCTGAGACTAAGACACATCAATAAAGACTAATTTTGTCAAAAAAAAACCAAGCTATTGAGCTAGCTATTCCCAATGCTGTGGTATTATATGAACCATCATTGTGTTTTCGAGCATCTGTTTCCTTACGGGCGGCAGTTAGGAATATTTATTGGATGAACTTGTGGCGTGACGGTCGCTTTTTAGCCAATTGTAACAATTCCTGTAGCGCTATCTCTCTGCGACATAATACTACTTGGTCGTTATGTTTCGAATTTTTGGTCCAGTTCTGAATAACTCCAATAATATTTACATAATGTATGTTCGAAACAAGTTTGGCCAATTTACAGCAGATTTTCAGTTCCAAGAATAACTAAGAATGAACAGACAGGATATTTACGTTTAATGGTTAAAACTTCTAACTTGTAATGGCTCGACAATAAAAAATAATAGCCACTAGACCGTGTGACGTTTTGATTATGACGTAGCAACATACGCGAACCAAAATGGCGGCAAGGCCCCCCTTAGCGCTCGCACCACGAAAATAATTGACTGTGGCTTTGTTCTCAGTGTGCTAAGGTACAAATTACACACACACACACACAGGTAGATATTCATGGTATTACGTTACAATTCATGCTAGGGCATCCCAAAACAACAACTTGAGAAAATAAATACAACATCCCGATGAGTCATCCATTTTGCTTTTTACGACTATTTTTACTTTATTTATCTTATAGTTTACATCTGACGAACTCTACTCACTAGAAACCTTAATTATAATTAAAGAAGACAACTCTGTCTTATTCATAAAAAGAGGAAAAAAGGGATCTAAACAATGTAAATAAAGAACCCACTGTTCTGAACCGGTCCGCATCGGTCGGTTGGCAAGATTGGTTAAGTTAAGTGACGTCACACTACAAAACACAATGGGCTGTGTTGTAAATCAAAAAAAGCGTATGTGATCAAGGTTCTTGTCAAATAAGACTCGGCCATATTGCTTATAGGAATAATGTTGAAAATAGCATAAAACTAACAAGCAATCTGAGTAGTATCGATGGTTGCCAGTCGCGTACGACGGCAAATTTTAGGTGGGATCTACGCGGTCGAGTGGATAGGGATTGCCGACAGAAGTGAAAACTTGAACTTGGTAATAAAACATGTACTACCGTCTGATGACATTTTAATTTATATACGTTGATCTAGGATTTCAAAATATATTCAAAATGCATATTTATAAACCCTAATTATATATAACTTTATCGTAAAGTACTAATGGTGAAATTAAATGAGGAAAGTCTATAGAAAATCATTTTGCAAACAGTTAATAAAATATGTTGACAAAACACGTTAAAATTTTTACAAATTAACAATAATTTTGATTAACTTCTTTTATTTTTTTAATTTAATAGAATTTTAATTTTAAAATCCGCAACAAAATATCGTTAAAAAATCTGGAATACCGGTCGCGGCCAGTCAGTTTTTGGTACTGTGGAGATTCGGTGGCATTTGTTAAATTTTGATTGCATAAAAAAATCTGTTTTAAAAAATACATTATGCGTACTTTAAAACACAAATAGTATCGTCGAATAAATGTTTGTTGAAATAAATTGGCTCACTTTAAATTCAGAAATTGCTGACCCACGTAAATCTCACCTGCTGAATATTCAAAACTATTCCACAAAATCCCACTAGAAGCTCATTAAATCAGTGTGGAGCACCATCAAAAAGTCTTATTGAAGTTTAACGACCCATCTTATGACGGACAGGACTTATGCAAATGAGTAAAGGGTACCGTGTTGTAGTACAGCCAAATTAAAGCAGCAGCTCGTCCACTCTAGTGACAGGGCTTGTCCGGGGAAGGACTACCACCATACCTATTTCAGGCGCCATGCAGCATTGCTGTGTACCGGTTTGAAGAGTAATGGTTGCCGGTGAAATTACGGGCACGTGAGGCTTAACACCTTTAATCCTCAAATTGACGGGCACAATACAGTGCCGTGTAGTAAGGCACTGTTATAGGCAAGATGGCATTTAACATCAGGTTACTTGCTTGTTCCGTCTCCTAGTTGTATATTAAAAAAAAACTCACCACCTATGGTTAGCACGGTAAATATATTTTATAAAAAAAAACATCATGTTGCCGACTGATTGACTGACTGTCAATCAACGCACAGTCTAACCTGGACCTGAAGACTTCAAGATTGTACTCGTGCGAAAACAGACGCAGGCAAGGAATTCCATTCCTTACCAGTATTAATAATAAAGGTAGAGGCGAAACGTTATATTCGGCACAATGGAACATTTACAAGGTATGGGTTGTAACCTGCCGTTCGTCTGCTAGTCTAGTGGTGGAAAGATGAAGGAGGGATTAGGTTAAAGGTATCGATACTTCCATCTTGCCTTATCATAACTTGATATAAAGTGAGATCATAACCAAGTGCTACCCTATACTTACCAGGTTGGTCTAACAGGGATAAATCAATATAAAAATAAAAAAAAAGTACAAACTTTTTTCCCACAACGGAATATCGAATTGATCCAGCTTGTTTGAATTCACTGTGTTCATCCAGGATTACAGAGGACGAAGGTGTCTGGGCCTGTTTTTACAACGCCACATGGTGTCGAGAGAGCCTTTAAACAAAACAAGCATAGGGATGATGGATAAGTACGTCTGTGCTAAAGTGGATTCTCTGCATTTTGAAAGTTATGCCTCTGCTGGGTAACATTGACGAAAGTTGTTGTTTTTGATTTGATGAGTAAGAAAATATAAAATACCAAATCATTCTCACCCAAGATTGGTTGTGCATGTATGACTTCAAGTAAAATTCCCATAAGGACTTCTTACTTCAAAGTATAATACCCTTTTCACAGTTTTGTTTTAAACAACAATTTAGGCAGCTGATCCCAGAGTGTATTACCTATGTCAATACTTGGTAATAGAAAAGCATTTTGGAAAACATTTTCTTATCATATGTATCTTAAAAGAGGATATACCCTTAAACGTCAAAATTCAAATAATTCACAAAACTAATTTCACAAAAATATCTAATTGTGAAATTCATTTTGTACCCAAACTACGTTCATATACATAGACAAATATTATTATTAATTGTTAAAATATTATTATATGGTAAGTATGATGAAAGGCTCACTTCATCCCCATCCTTGATCTGGCTTCGAGCTAGACTAGACATGCCTAAACGTCAAGAGCTAACTGATTGTTTATTATAAAACATGTTTGGTAAACATACATTATTTTCAACGACAGCTCCTGAGTGGTACTCTCCCGCGACAAAGGTTGATGCATCCCAGCCAAAACGTCGGGAATAAAAATACAAGGTGAATACGATAAATTAAATATATAGATATCTTTCAATTTTTTTTTTTGGCTTAGATTTTTGTTTTATTTTGATTTTTGACGTTTGAGGCTATATTATTCCCATTAAACGAAGACCGAAATAGGATTTGTTACGAGATTTCTGTCAACTGCGACCGTGATATGGGCACACCGTATTTGAACAGTGGCTTTATGAGCCTTTTGTCGGTTGAACCTAAAGTAAAGTAACAGAATCCTTGTATTTACAGAGTTTCTTGTCATTTTATCAGTTAGCAGAGCCAACATTAAGAAGGTTCTAAGGGAAATTATGTGTACTACCGTATACGTCATTATTATAGGCCGTAAAATTCCACAACATAAAATGTGCCTCCTCCAAATAACGTAATAAGATTTGCCATAATCGTCACACTTTGTAGGCAAATCGGTGATCAATTTAACAATTTTTTATGGTTCCGTAGAAATAATGGCCTTTGGAACCCTACTATTTAGTCTCCGCTTTCTATCAGCGGGCCGTTCTTATTGACCGTAACCCGTTCTGACCGTAGTAAGACAGTAGAAATTTTCACAAAGACTGTATTTTATTGACGCTTGAGCGACAAATAAAAAATCTAAATTTAAGGTGCGATCAGACAAGAAACGTGATATTTGCCATAAAGGTGCGTTATACCCCCTAACTACTGTTTATGTTTTTCTGGAAATAAGCCGAATAGTGCAACCCCTGCCTCTTTTATACTGCAAGTAATCATTTTAGAAAATGGACTCTTCTATTCTATCACCGACAGTTAACCCAGATACTTGTCTCTTCTAAATCCGTATTTATTTCTAAATCCGTATATATTTCTAAATCAATTATTCTATATCAATTCCTGTTTTAAGTTCAACAAAATACCAAAGAAAAAATGAAATAAGTTTGTATTTTACGTATTTGTACATCTTCTGATTTTTTATCTTACTAACAATACAAAAAAATTTCAACGAGGTCGTTCTAAATGGACAATAGGTCTGAGAGACAAGTTCACCAATCACTCAATTAAACAAAGAACATGCAAATATAACCTATGTAGGCTTAGTAAATTATATATTACTACGGTTTTAACATTCCATTATTAGAATTAAGTACCTAACTATAATTTTTTTTTATTTTATATTACATATTGAATCGAAAATATCGGTTAATTAATGCATGCCAATCTCTCTCAATTTGTACACCGACAATATCGGTAAAGCATGTTGTAACACACTCACTATTAAAATAGATACCATCTTAATGTACTCATGGCTTAGCAAATAAATGATCTTTATTTTTATCTTCAAGGTCACTGTTTCGTGTTTGATATAATTTGAACAGTTTCAGCTGCAATGGAGTTATGATTGCGCATAAATGATGTTAAGTAGCTGAACCTTAAAACGGAATGTCAAGAGCTTTAGCCCGGCCTAATTAGGCCGACTGTGGATTTGTGGAACTGTGAGCTTTATGCCGCGTTCAGATTTTTTAAATCTCTTTATTTTTAAAGGTTTTCATTCATACTATTACATTGAAATAAGCTCATTAGTATTTTAATTTTTAGAAGAAATATTATTGATTGTTCAATGCTGCTTAGATTTTGAACATTATATATACCTTGATTTGATTTCCGTCGCATGATTGTGAGATATTTCAACAAACAAAATATTAAAAAATACTGGAACATAAATATTTTGATGATTCTAGTACAACAAAAACAAAATCCAATTATTCGACATATTTACACGTACAGTTAAATAAATGTCTACTTCTTATTGTATATCTGGGTTTATTCAGATTGCCCCGCAGCCAAGTAGGTATTAAAATGTGGTTTTGCTACGTTGTCGCGACTTAATCTGGCGAAGCTCCTAGCCAAGCAATTATCTACGTGAAATAGTGGCTGTATTAGGACCACTTACTTTGTCCTGGCTTAACTGGATTACTAAATGTAAGTGGCCAGTTCGATAGGACGGTGGCCGAACCTGGTTAAATTTATTGGTAAACTCTAGGCATATTTAAGAATTTAAGTGGATTTTCTTAGAACTAGTCTGCACGAAATTTGTAATTATGGTAGTTGATGTTTCAGGGTTTGCGAGCGTCCATAGGTGACGATAACTTGTAAAGACTTGGATTTAGCTCCCAGTATCATTAGATCCAGTATCTCCCAGTAGATTTCCGCCATGTTACGGGACTTTATTGGAGGACTTTATTGTAGGACTTTGTTTATGTCCGTCTGGCTAGCTACCACCATCTTATCTAATTCTGTCGCCATAACAACAATAGTTAGTTGTGTTCCGGCATTTAGATGTCAGATAGGCTGGGCCTCAGTCTATTTCTGAAATCTACATCATGCTTGCGCTTTTAAAGTTTTAATGCCACATTTTACCCTGAAATACATTTTACGCTTCTTTTTGTGTAACCAAAATTTATAGACTTATAAAACAATCCTGAATGGCGTGATTAATATAAGCATGAATAATAAAACTTTGAAAACCGCGCAGATGCTGTAATAAGCTCATCCATTCTCCACAATTCTAATCCATTTTTAAAACATCTGACACCGTTGTGTAATCCCCTGCCCATTATATTCTACTTAGATTCAAAAGAGGACAAGAGTAAGCGGGGTATGGCAATAGGGTTCAGTATTATTATTAATAAGCTATATTTTTACAACGAATATGTTCTGATCGTCTCAGTATTAGGAAAAAAACGGATACCCTGATGAACTGTTCAACTGATATCATATCAAGGTGTGTGAAATCAAATATGATTTCACTAAAGCAAGTTCAAAATCTTAATTAATTATTACGAGTAAGAGATGTTTTTTTTTAAATAACTTCTCTTTCTTCTACTTCGATACTATTCGATATAAATAAACTATTATGTCTCAAAATTGACGTGCTTGGTATTTTTTTGGATCTGTTGATAACCTCAAAACTTGCCTCTATCATATATATATTTACTCTAACTTTGAAAGTAAGAAGGAAGAAATCTATTGTTTTTTTTTAAAATGTTCGTCGGGAAAACGCTTGGCTTTTATATCAACTGGGGTCAAGTAATGATAAGGTTGAAGTTGGAAGCGCACTTCTCCCGGAATCAACAGACTGAGGAACTGGTCTCTAAATACCGGAAGACGATAATTTAGAATTGTTTTTGTGGTGACAGACTATGTAGGATAGTGGTAGCTATCCAGTTGGACTTAAAGTCCTACGAATGTAGCCTAGAATTATTGTCTTTTAAGACTACGATGTACCAGCTGAACCATAAAAATCAATGTCTATTGTGTTTCCATCATTCTACAGCGCTTTTAATACAGAATGCGTATTTAAATTCAAATAATTTTTTTAACAGGTTTCCTCCCCAATTCATTGCTTTTGATTACTGTTTTGATTACACAGGGGTAGTCTATTCATATGAGGGTGGGTATACTACGGTCAGTTGATCGATATACATCGGTTGGGTGGCCATACTTATTTTACAACCATATTTGTATTCATTTCACGATATATGCCGATGAATATGTTTTAATAGCATATTGGTTTGTTGAAAATGGCTCATTCATGCCGACAACAAATAAACAATAGCTTTTTAATGCATGGTGTGTGGCATTTCATGAATATTTTTAGGCGTAATGTATATTCATAAATTTTATTTACAGGTAGGTGAAAATAATTGGATACAAAAGATGACGCAATTAAACGTTTTAAAAAAAAAACATGATTGTAGCATTAAAATGCTGTAAAATTTTAAGTCATTTATAAAGGACAGCTATGCAAATAAAAGGTTGAAAATAAATGGTTTTTTCTTTTGAAAGCTCCGGGCCGAGAGCATAAAAGAGTATTCCCCCCGCGGCCATAAAAACCTCCTCACCGTTTTAATTACTGAGCAAATAGAGGGTTATCTGCTTTCCAAAATCTGGTGACCAATGCATACAATCAATGTGGATACCTACCTAAGAGAAGTATATTAATTGCTTATTCCTAATAAAAAAAATAAAAAATACGTTTGGGGACCATGCAAAATCTGCGAAGTACGATTCAGGCACGCACACCTATTTATCTATATATATTTATCCAACTACGGTGTTTCTTTTTTCGTGAGCATTCACGTGGGTCTGATTTAGGCTTGGGCATTTTAGGTGCTACAGTTTTTACGATGATTTGCATGGAAACAATACTCGTAGAATAGAATTATGGAGGCGAGAAACTTTGACAAACCTCGCAGCTAAGTTGGTAGTAGCTCTGCTTTCTGCGCTGTAGGTTGTGGGTTTAATTCTCACCCAGGACAAACATTTGTGTGATGAATATAAATGTTTATTCTGTGTTTGGGTGTTGTAATGCGTATTATTAATAAGTACAAAAAAAGGATACAAATATTATATCCATAGTCTAGTTCCCATATTTCTTCAAGCTTTGCCTAGTTTGGGACTATTTTTTTTTAATACAACTAGTAGGCGGAACAAGCAAGTGCCCTCCTGATGATAAGTGCATCTCTCGCCTATAACGATGCCTTACAGCGTAGGTAACATCCACAAAGGACATAACCTACACGGCACTGCATTGCGCACGTCAACTTGAGGCATAAAGGTGTGCCCGTTATTTCACCGGCAACCCTTCAAACCGGAACACAGCAATGCTGCTTGGCGGCAGAAATAGACATGATGGTAGTACTACCCCGGACGAGCCCTTTGATAAGGGGCTCTACTACTCTCAGATGAGACTACTAGACTAGATGGCGCTGTGTGAAATTAATGACCTGTTATATTTATTTAATTATAACTTTCTTTTTTGTATTTATAAGATCATTCTGTTCATAAGTAAGTGACATGTATTTTTTTTAATGAATAAATGTATTAAACCTATTTATCGTATGCCAGTTAATACACATAATAACACATAATCTCTGAAAATGTCAACCAAGGTACTTATTATGAATCAAAAGATACAGCCCTTTATAGGTAGGACAGCAAACAATCGGACAGACAGCTTAAGCCTATTATTAGGGTCTCGCCGCACCCTCTATACGGTACGGATTTAAGGTACGGAGCAATACTGTTCTTCATAATAATGACAAGATAATTAATTTCTGACTGAATGTCTTTCTATATCGAATGAGTATTGGTTTTCAGTTTTTATATTATTTATGTTAAATCCTCGTTAGTGATCTTCAGATCTTATATCAACAGTCGTTTGGACCATTTCATAAATAAAGTTTTTTTTGTTGCATTTGTGAAGTAGGTACAGGCTCATCAACACATAAATCTCATGCATATATTCCATGGTATCGTGCACAGATCGGAAAG
This sequence comes from Venusia cambrica, assembly GCA_951394065.1. Classification (NCBI taxonomy): domain Eukaryota; kingdom Metazoa; phylum Arthropoda; class Insecta; order Lepidoptera; family Geometridae; genus Venusia; species Venusia cambrica. Next base: position 3,846,002 of record OX596056.1, read on the forward strand.
CAATTCCTTTTCATCCACTTATAAAATGTTATATTAGAACATCATGTCACGAACCAATCGTGCAGCTTGAAAAGAACATGGCGGCATTATGATTCAATAACTCTTTATTATAACATCCGTTGAAGCGATATTGTGTTATTTTGAAGTCGTTATTTGATGCCAGTAACCTTAACCAGTAAAACTGACGATTTACTATGAAACTTCCTGAACTTAAGGCTATGGTATTTTTTATAAAAAAATATTTAGCCGATTCATATTAGAATAATGGAATAAGATTCTTATAGGAAATTTTATCGAAATTCTTCTGCTGTTCTTGGAATGTTAATATGATGTAGATTTTCTGCTATTTTTCTTTCACCATCATGCTCATTATTCTTTATCCGCCATTTTTTTAACCCTCTAAAGTTATCAAATAAAAAACTCTTTAAAAGTAGGTATATTGTTAAAAAGTATATAGGTTTAACAGCCTCTGTGGTCTAGTGTTTCACCCACCGGCGTCAGATCGGGACCGGGACCTCTGCCCGGGTTTGACCCCTAGGGGGAGACGATATTGTGCTTAGTTTGGTGTGGTAGGACTCATTTTAAGCCCACCTGACTAGCTACCACCATCTTACCTAATTCTGTCGCCATAACAACATTAAAAAACAAAGTTGTGTTCCGGCGTTTGTTGAGAAATCTGCGTGAGGTGCGCTTCCACCTTCGGCCTTATCGTAGCTTGAAAACCAGATGAGATTTAGGCCAAGCGCTTCCCCGTCGTACAATAAAATATATCTAAAAACGGACAGTTTAAATCATAGCCCTTATTAAATGGCTATGATTTAAACTGTCAGATCTAAAATGCATTTAAATAGAAAATAAGTGAATTCAATAAGTAAGGTAGGAGCAAATATCTAATCACTAAATCTTACGGATGTACTGTACTGATGACATACCATCATAAGTTCGAATTATATGCAATCAAATCATCAATTTTGGTGATTTAATTGGCTGACCAAATATTTTAAGAAAATACTTTATTATTAAATGTCATTAGGCTAAGTAGGTTTTTGCTTAAAAAATAAAACGAAACATTTATGAAGATAACATTTCTGCCATTTGTAACGATGAGATGATTTTAGAGCCGATTTTTCAAGAATTTTAGCCCAAAAAGACAAATTATTTTATGATCTGATTATAATGTTCTGAGAAAAGACTTTTACTTAGGACTTCGACCGTGGAGACGTACTTATTGAAGAAGTACTGAAACAAAAGTGATATTACTCAAGTTGTTAACGTTTTATTTGTCTTTGAGAGTCGCAAAACTCTTGGGCAAATATTAAGTAAGTAGCGTGAGTAAAATTACATTATCTTATATATAATATTATGTAAAAGAGAAATCTCGGTTGAATGTAAAACATCCATCCATTCCCAGAGGGTTTCTGTAGAGAATTACTATTCTTTTCTTGAGGCGGATAATAATATTACGTTATTCAGTTCAGTCCTGAGAATATGAAGTCAGTACCTATCTAGTAGTTCAGTCGCCGCTGGGGTTGGGTCGGTCAGTCTGATAGATATCTACTAAGTTTGCTGTGGTATTAAATTTCTAAGGCGCTTCGGAACCTAGCAACTTGGATATTTGGTAAAGGGAATACTTGTACCTACTTGTGAGATTGTAAATCTCCCTGATAGACACGGGGTTAGATAATATTGTCCTTTTATTTTTTAGGGACTTAAACATACTTTTTTCGACAAGCGTTCTGTATTTTAGGCTACATCTTTACTTGTTTTTCAAATGAGCAGGTGTTCAAACGCTTATAAATATGAAAATATGAGATGGCACTTCTTAACCGACAAAATGACCATTCGAGACTCCGAAGGCACACGGTGGAGCCGAAAGACTAGTCTTGACGCTGAACTTTCAGAATGTCTGTAGATGTGATGCTCCGTCCATCGGATACAATAATAATTATCTTTTGAAAAGATACACTGCTATTGTATGACCTCTGAGTATAATGATTCCGTTACAAATGGACCTATTAAAACGTCACAGACGTTATTTATTTCATTATTTCGAAAAGCTTGGTCCCTAGGGACGTGTCCTCCATAAAAACACCTGTCCTATCTTCATGTGTTAGCTTGCTACGTTCACAACACAGGCATTTTCGCTATAATCACATATCTGTATGCAAATCTCAATGGACACGGGCCCGTTTCAGATTTAATTGCATTACGAATGGTTATTCGCTTTCATAAAAGGTGAGGGAAATTATATCTTTATTAATAACTGGTGTTACAGGCCCGGGTTTCCTTTGGGTAATTTTATTAGCACTGGTTTGCTGTTTATTAACGTTGTAGCTTTTATTGTTGATATTTCAGAGCGGTTTTGCGTAAAATGTTCTCGTAAAGAGGTTATAAGACTGCACTAGCTATAGTTATATGCCTATATTTGAATGATTAACCGGCCAAGTGCGGACACGTACACCAAGAGCTCTGACCCACATTTCAAGGGGAAAAAAAACACGTATCTTGTACAGGGGCCCTTTGTTATAGCGGCAATAGATCACACCCTATGAAAATTTCAAATGTCTACTTATTACAGTTTCTGAGATAGAGCCCGCTACTAAGCAGGCGGATGAACTGACGTACAGACACCGGAGGGTTTGGAACCCTTTGGGTAAGCAATTATAAAAATGGTCTAACAGGACATTAATTTACAGGACATTCATTCCCAAGATATGAATTTACAAGACTTTAATTTACAGGACATTCATATACAGAGCATTCATTTACAGGACATTCATTTGAAGGATATTCATTTACAAGACATTGATTTCACACAGAGCCATCTAGCCCCAAACTAAGCATGCTTGCAATATTTTTTATATGTAACAAAAATGATAAAACATTATCTGGCTTAACAATAACAAGGTTTTATGTTACACAGTACATGTTACAACTCGTTTGTGAAAAGTATTTGCGTAGCGGCTTTTGTCGTCTAACAAAGAAATTCGTGTATCTACCCAAGCTGATAGCAGATAAAGTAGTGTGTACTATAGCCTCAATTCAATTTCCTCGTTTTCATGCGCTGGAATCGAGTTGGAACGTTTCCGTCTATCGCACGTTGAGGTTTGAGCGAGGTGTGGCCGCGACATCGCCACTTACCGGTCATTCTTTGTTTGCGTTTCGATTGAAAATGAACATTGGAAATTTTTCTCATTGCTTGTAGTATGTTGATCGATAAAGTTGAATTTAGGGTGGATGTGATTTACCTTCTTGTCTACTCCGGGCAAAAGATTTTTTTTTTGCCAGTAGTTAGAATGCTGTGAATCCTGAATGATCACAGCACTGTCTAGGGGCTCGATTGCTTGATAATTTAAAAAGCAAATGCAATTGTGGTTTCGTACTCGTAATTTTTTTTTTCGCTTTCAAAACAGCTTTAGTTGACCTTTTGCGCGCTGATTGAAACTTTCATAGATTTTATCAATAATATTACAAGCAACGGCTGTTATGTACATACTCGGCAGGAATTTTATCATTCAATTTTAATACATCGACCTACTATGATTGTATTCATATGTATACAATCACCGATATTCGCAGGTTGATGTATACAACCAACAATGTACGTCAGTTGATGTATACAATTTTATCACTACAATATTTTGATATGAATTTAGATTTATACTAGACTCAGCGTATATTGATCAAAAATATGTAAGTAATAAATGTTGAAATGAACCCGAGTCACTAAATGCCCGTATTGATTTGGGGACAGTGGGCTTCCGGGCAACAAAGCTGCAAATAGGCCACTTTGCAAACAATACGCTCAGTTTCACTAAATTTGCTGAAACTCCCATTGGGGTCGGTTATGAAATAAGTACTTAAACTTTTAGCTAGCTGAATTGGGCTGGTTTCTGCAGTTACTATGTCAATTTTGGATGTATTTTTAAATGGATGTTGTTCAATTGGATTAATAAAACGATCCCTAAAATATGCAAGTACGGAACCACCAAAGTCTATGATATTATTTTATGGTGGAATAATCTGGTATCTCTAGAAAGCCACTTTTCTGGTACCTATTTTTATATTTATGGACCTGCTTAAAATCGAGTAATTGACAATCAATAGGCAGGTTCACACTACTTGTGCATATACTTCTTATAGTAAAATTGTGCACTTTTAACACATACCGATAATTTTAAAGCAACTCCTGGTACTGGTCAGATGTGTTAAAGGTCAAGTACCTAATACCTAATTTTATTACCGAAATACTTGAATAGTGTTCAAGTATTTTTTTTTTTTATTGTACGACGAGGAAGCGCATGGCCTTCATCTGACCTGGTAACAAGTTGAGATAAGGCCGAAGGTGGAGGCGCACTTCACCCGGAATCAACTAACTGAGGAACTGGCTATCTTACTTCTGAATTCCGGAACACAACATTTTTTTTAAGAATTGTTATTATGGCGACAGAATTAGGTAGCTAGCCAGACGGACTTAAACAAAATCCTACCAAAAACCAAACCAAGCACAATATATTGTACTCCCCATGGGGATCGAACCCGGAACCTCTGGATCTGAAATCGGTGGGCTGAACCACTAGACTACAGAGGCGGTTAAATCTTAAATTTATTTAATCTTAAAAGAAGTAAACAATACGTACCTAGTTACCGCTTATTCTTCTAGTCCCCTCTATACTCTAGTACTAGACCATGCCGTAATAGAACATTTGAATGCATATATTTAGACATGGTAACATTTTACCATCTACGTGTAAGAAAAGCGCCGCCGAGTCAAAGTCAAAGTCAAGTCAAAGTCAAAATTTCTTTATTCATTAAGATTTTTTAGGATCATTTTGAATCGTCAAATTTACCGCCTGTTCGGAATCGCGACCAGCACACAAGGAGAAAGGCAAGAACCTCGGGCCGGTTAATTTTTTTGATGATCCATTCAACATTTAGATACACAATTTGTAATTATATTCTAAGTAGATACAACAAAAACCTAAATACTTAATCTTAAAACATTTGTTATTACCTATCTACCTATGGGCAATTTGTTAACATTGAGAAATCACCATTTTGCTGTCAACTGGTATAGCAACATCGGGCCACACGTTCTTATCGTCGATATAATCACTAATTTTGTAGTAGGCACTTTTAATTAAATTATTCTTTATATACAATTTGAATTTACGAGTAGAGAGTTTGGTGGCGCTTTGAGGAAGCTTATTATAAAATCTCACACAGTTTCCTAAGAATGCGATGCCGATGGCGTGATGATATCATGGGATACCCATGAATACAAGACCGTAAAAAATTGGAAAAGGCCTTTGGAGGATTACTCAAGGATTATTCAAGGCCACATAAATAATTTAATAAAATAATGTCAAGAGTTAAGAACAGCGTTCTCGGAATCTGCATCGGAAGCTTCCAAATTCGATCCGATATAGCTTTCCGAATGTTTGAAAATACCTATGCTGGTCTAGAACAGTTGAATTACCTTTACTGACTGTTTGAAATGGAATAAAGGTAGCCCGATTGCTTTCCTTACATTCCATGTTTGATTATTTGTCCATATTATTTTGGTTTTTTCATAATAAAATAAATTTAATATTAACAAGATTTTAAACAGCATTTATATTGTAAATAATAAAATCTACGAACAATCCACATTCAGACTCAAGTTTGTTATGCCCATGTTTTTTCTGTTTTATAAAGTACGATATCACATTGAACCAGCTCGCAACGCTGAAAAACTAAAACCCATTTTGTACAGACGCTCGTGTTAAATAAAAGCTAAAACAGCAGTATTCGTGTAGGTGTGTACACAGTCTGCGTATCGCTGACATCCACCTACAATAGTAAACCTGACACAATAGAACCAGCCAGTCGCGGTATCGACACAGTATATTGTATCGCAAGTGCTGAGTTTGGTATCGAAACTGTCAAACTAGTGTAAACTAGTTTTAGGCAGGTACGGCAAAAGTAGAAATTATACTAAGGTCATCAACATTGTGAATTACAAAGATCCATTAAGTGCTAAATGAGATTTAATAATGATTACACAACAATTTACTAGAAATACTGTGTACCTGTATCATACCATTTTATCCTTAAATAAATTTACTGTATCTTGTTCCAGAGATTTCAAAAATCTAGACCTTTTTACATTTAGGCTCGGTACAAACATTTGCTGATTGTACAAATATTTGTGTGGGATCCCAAGCTGCTCGGTCTAACCCGTTATAAAGCTTAGTAAATGCAGTGTGGTTAATTTATTTAGGAGAGCGTATTACGGAAAACCTTAAATGAGCTGGTTATATATCTACAGAAAGTAAGCATTACGGCTTTGAAAATATGAGTAAAACAATGTAGTGATATCAAATCAACAATAAGAACTAAGATCAATTTTTAAGTCATCAAGTCCAGAATGAATCAGTTCCTTTTAGACATACATGCATTTTTATTTGTTTTTGAGTGAGCTGGTGGTTAAACAATTGCCATTTTCAAATAAATAACATATGAAACTGTCATGGTCTTTTTGAGAGTTTTTTTTCAAACTTTTGAAACAATCTGATTGGAAAAATCTTAAAAAGAGTAATTTATATCATTTTGTTTAGCGCGAATGGACAAAAAGACCACTGACTTCACACTTTGGGCTTTTTTCTCGGCCTTAGGCGTGCGTTTAACAGTTTTCCGTATGTTTTTACATTAACATATTTTAAATACGAGTAAATAACCAATCATTTTAATTTTTTTATTCATAATCTATCTTGGTTCCCGACCGGTTAGCTGACAGCATATTTAACAGCAAAGTTCACTTAGTGAGATGAGAGAAAATATTATTGTTATAAGTTTATTATTACGTTATATGTAGTAACAAATTTAACTTTTTTTCAGTCATAACAATGTTAGTTACAATGTTGCAATGTATTTTGAAGCTACCATTTACCAGTAACTGTTTTTGACATACGCTTTGTTCCTAAGCCTTAGGTACGCGAAATATTTAACTGTAAAATATTTTTCCATAATGTACCATAATAAGCATATTTTATACATATTTTTAGCACAACAGAAATACATGGAACCTAGAAGATACGTTAACAAAACAGTCGCACGTACTTTCAAGAAGTTACACAGTACAACTATTTACTTAAGGGTAACTTCGTTATCGTTTTCATGAGTCTGCTTATTAATTCAAGACCTCAAGGGTCCGGAACACGTTAACTTAAGTTTGCTATCTCTATCGGAAATCAATGACTACATGAAAGCCATTAGTAAATGAGCCTCACGGCAACCAATATTATTAGGTAGGTATATCAAAATCATTCATCAAAGAGGATCTCTCACAAGATTAGATTTATGAAGTGTATACTACTCTAGCTGCGTTGAGAGATGCTTTGTAGGTGGAAAACATAAGAGTTTGCGTCACCGACATGAAACACGTAGCAGTGGCTCTTTAGTTCACTGAGGCCGCTTGAACTTATCCCGCGGGATCAGTTATATGAATATTTTGAATAGGGCAACTGATCCCATTGATACATTTACGATTTGTTACGATTTGTACACGTAAAAAAGTGTTTCGACATTCGATTTCGGAAAACAACAACGCCACCACAAACGCACAAAGTAATGTCCAGTTGAAGGTCAGCTTGTCGGCTTGTACGAATACGAATACCTTCAGCCAATCACAGACAAGAATCTTATCAAAATTGGAAGGGCAAAGGTTAATCACTCACTCACTGATTGACATGTATATAAACAAATGACAAGCATTCCATTAAATTTGAAATTTCATTTTCTTGTCATTTGTTAGATGTTAGGCTCTTTTCTAGTAAAGTAGTTACATTTACAAATGTTATTATGACTCAAAAATTCACAACCCACGACGGATTTTTGTGTCATAATAACACTTGTAAATGCTATGACCAAGTGCAATCACTTGAAATACAAAAATTTAAGTAGTTACATTTTCACTAAAGGACAATACGCTATCGTGATTCTGAACCGGGAAACGATAGAGGCACAGAAGGAGTTAAGAGAGAACCTTAGAAGGGGGAGAATAGTAAAACAGAATCTAGAGTAAATAGTAGAAAATAATGATTTTGTTGTGGCGGTTGCTGCTTAAGAATCGACGCTTCCACATCAGCCATCGAATGTTGTATACTTATGGATGTCACCAGATGAAAGGCAGCAGCTTATTTCTGTGAACTCTATGACTTTTTTAGTCTATGACAACTAGCTTATTATAAGTATAAAGTTAACTTTAAAAAAAAAAACATGTAATATGTTACACTAGGCTTATATTTTGTAACCTCATCAATTTATTTGGAACTCTGTTTTCACTTGAGGGGCGTTGTCAGCTGCGACACCGTTTTATACATCTGCATCTGACATCGTTTCTTCTATTTTGAAATGTACCTGTTTTTTGGTTTCAAATCAATAAATAATAATAAATTATTATTTTATGCTATCACCAATCTGTCTGCCAAGCGTGGTGGTTATGACAAATCCTTCAAATCTAGAGTTTACGTGCAGCAGTGGACATTAATGGGCTATTAAACTAGAAGTTAAAGTGAAGGATAATTTTGTATGCTAGTTCTTTAAACCTTCAAGTAGGTAAGACGAAGTTCATATAGTTTGACATAGATAAAGATGATCCAATTACTTTATATAACTCCTCAAAAATAGTATCATCGTCAATAACTAAGACTACAAGGCATGCCTTTTTAAATAAACATAAAAATATACTTGCTAAACAGTTCCCAAAGAGTGGTAACTTATTTCACAGATCAAACCAATAAAACAAACAATAATGTCGGTCATAAAACGACGTAACTAGTCTTTAGTATCAAAGACTAAAGCTATTAAAGTTATATAACAGCCACTCGTAAACGTTGCGTGCAAATACGGAACTAAAGCGAACAGCTGTCGCCTTAAAAACCGCGAGAGCCGAATACGGAAGAGTAGTTACGAACCCCTATAACCTTTTTGTTCGACCTAACCTTCGGGTATTATTCGCACTCGTGGTACGGCCCTGCAGATTTCGATTCAATAGGTATCTACGTTTCGTTTTATCAACATAAATGTACTGAGCTATACTTTTTATGACAGTATGGAGACAGAACAAGCAAGCCCCCCTGATGTTAAAGGATCGCTTGCCTATTACAAAGCCTTACTGCGTAGATCACATCCACAAAGAACATGACTTCGCGGCACTGCATTGCGCCCACCAACTTGAGGAATAAAGGTGTTAAGTCAGCAACCCTACCCTTCAACCCGAAAAACAGGTATGCTGCTTGGCGGCCGAAACAAGTATGGTGGTAGGACTTCCTCAGACGAGCCCTTTCACACGGATCTCTACTACTCTTATAAACTTCCTAAAATTTGTAAGATCGGATAATTGAGTTACCTATAGGCCATTTGTAATGGCTCTCAGGTAATTCGACTGATTTGTACATAGCTTGTTTAATTGTACATTTTATTTAACAATATTAATAGTAATTAAAATTCACATTTTGATTGTCACTTTAAAAAAAAGGACGGATAGAATCTATACTAGAGTATTTTTTAATAGCAGATACGCTTGCGTTTTTTTCATACTACAACAATAAAGAAGTTAGAAGCCGCAATGGAGTCGCACCCCGGCACATATTGAATGCCAGTACTATGTGAACGGAATGTGCAGTAAGTTTGGACGTGCCTATGACTACCCTAATAGGTTGTCATCAAAAAGTTTCACGCTCTGAAAAGTAATCAAAGAGGAATTCTTGTCGAAAAAAAGTTGTCATTTTGTTATTTTTCTTTGTCTGCGGCGGCCCTGGTATATGATTTAAAATCCTCCCTACTGTTATGAGCGTCGTAAAATGCGACTAAAACTAAAGGACGGCATCAAGAGATGTGCATCAGCATCTACCTAAGATAGGTACTTCACACAAACAAGTGATCACCAACCCGCTTGCCAAAGTATATGTTTGTCTTGATAACAACAATTTTACATTGTTGTGTACTGGCATTTAGAGGAAGTCTCATCAAATGTTGAGGATTCCGGGCGATGTGCGTTTCCACCTTTGGCCTAATCATAACTTGAAAACCAGGTGAGATAAAGGCTGCAGTGAAATATTGAAGATAAAATATATTATTTGAAATCACATAGAGATACCGGTACGCTTTGTACTGAACTTTGAAAAGTTAATCAACTAATTTCTAATCAGCGCCATCTATAATGCATATTGAGTTCAGTGTTTGTTTATAATCTTAAAAAAAATGGGGTATGCTAGGTTGTAATTGTAGTCTTTATTTATATCATGCGCGCAAGACATGTAATTTTGATAGCAACCGCTGCGGGTGTAGCAAAGAAAATCCAGATACAAAATCGAACCTTAGTCTTGCAAATAGGTGACACTTGTTTAAAAAATACAGCGGCAGGTAATCATAGAAAAACGAATTTTATCTTTTTATAGATTTCTTTTGCATTTTCTTAAGCCATACAGATTTTCCTAATTCAGGAAGGAAGATATAAACAGCAAATACTAATGTTTTATTCTGCTCTTATTACATTTTACAGATTGTGAACAATATTTTATAATTATTGAAACGAGACCGATATACCAAATAAAGCATGGTGTGATTCGACACACAAATAAATTGATAGGAATGTATTTCGTTTTTACTATTATAAATACATGCATATTCAAATTTTCTTTCATACGAAATAATTTATTAGTTCTTTAATACAATAGTAATTCAATGTATATTTACCTCTATTTCAATATGTGGATCAGGATATCGAAATAAAATTCCATCTTGAAACTTACTACTGTTCGAATTGATGTCACATCACGTCACAAAGATCGCAGTGTTCAACCAAAATGTTTGTATTTCATCACTGTCCAGTTACTACCAGTTACACTGGTACTCCGGCCGCTGCACAGAACCGTCCAAATTTGTTGTCATAACTGTGTAATTTATCAAAGTTTCAATCAGTTTATTAAACGGACAAACGCACCTGTCCGTCGTACATCAACGCAAGAGGATAGCATAAAGACTATTTTATTCACAACTATCAAAAAATAACAAAACGTCACGATCCGTTGCCGGTTCTATTGTCCGAAGTGGGTAGGGAGGCGTAGCGCGGTGCTACGTCGTAGGCGTCGTAGAACCGCTACGGCCGGCTCGCCACTGGCGGGGGCCTCACCCGGACCGACCACCCACACAGGCGCACCCAGCTCGGGAGCGCGTGTCTACGACGGCACACACACATGCTTGTATTACAACGCCGCGAGTGGAAGCAGGAAAGTAACATTTTTGGGCTTATAAAGCGATGTACACACTGATGTTGATTTACGCACACGCGCGTATTGACGCAACTTCTCGCGTATCCATACACGCTGCGATTTCTACTTGTAATCCCAATCATCCATTTCAATCCTAGAATTCATTGTATTATAGAAGTAAATGAACATTTTATTTGCCGATGTAGCTATACGATCATTCAAAAATAATAAAGGGCCTACATTAGTCATAAGTGAGGAACAATGTTGTACTTGGTTTGGTTGGTGGTAGGACTTAATTTAAGCCCGCTTCGTTAGCTACCACCATCTTTTCTAACTCTGTCACCTAAAACTATATACGATAATACTAAAATTAAATACGACACGAGTCAAACTCTTAAAGTAGTGATGATGATGATGAATATTTATTTATTTACTGCTTCGAGGAAAGCCTGTGCAGACACGTAATAATTGTCATTTTGTATCAAACTATGAAAAACTAAGCCCTTTCTTTTCGAGGCACATAACGAATAAACACAATAATTTATATCGTTTTGACAATGTAGCCCAGTATTTAGAGTTGAGATATCCAGTTCCTTAGTCTGTTCAGGATTCCGGGTGAAGCGCGCCACCTCCGACCTTATGATAGGTGAGAAACCAGGTGAGATGAAGGCCAAAAGCCCCCGTCTTACAATAAAAATATGTGTATATTTAAATAACGTCCTACCACCTACCAAACCAAGCTCAATATTTTACTGGGGATCGAACCCGGGACCTCTAGAGCTGAAATCTGTGGGTTGAACCACTAGACAACAGAGGCTAAAATATATAAATGCAAAAAAATAATAAAATTATTACAGCGCCACCTAGCTTTAACCGCCTCTGTGGACTAGTGGTTCAAGCTACCGATTTCAGATCCAGAGGTCCCGGGTTCAATCCCCATGGGAGTACAATATATTGTGCTTGGTTTGGTTGGTGGTAGGACTTTGTTTAAGTCCGCCTGGCTAGCTACCACCATCTTACCTAATTCTGTCGCCATAATAAAAAAATCTTAAATTGTTGTGTTCCGGCATTCAGAGGTAAGATAGCCAGTTCCTCAGTTTGTTGAGGATTCCGGGTGAAGTGCACCTCCACCTTCGGCCTTATCTCAACTTGTTACCAGGTGAGATGAAGGCCAAATGTTTACGTGTCGTACAATAAAAAAAAATAGCTCCAAACTAAGCATAGCAGTAATATTACTTCGATATGGAAGTCAGTCTTTATTATAGCCGCTTTATGTCGCAGTGTATTAATTTGAGTTGCAACGGCAGGCATGATGCATAAGTAATGCTCAAATTATATGAAGGCTATACCGAACTTGCTTGGCTCTATAATTTCAGCTCTTTGGAATGCAAATCATGAACAAGTAGTATGAAAGCTCCTTGCAACTTTAGTACCTGTTGTTTATTTAGCAAGTTTACTCGCCGTCAGCAGAAATATTGTTTTAACATTGGCTGTCAAATTTATAATTCATCTTTCTATGTAGGTAACTAAACCTTTACCATAAAAGTTCTATACTAAATCTAGGTGAATATTTCATTAGAATAGTTATTTTTAAGAAACATTGACAATCAGTCAACTAACCGAAAATAAGAGGTTTGGAGTGTTACCATGCCATAACACAGTAAAAACTATGAAGGTTTTTGTAACGATGCTGTAATACCTATTGAAACTAATAAATTAAAAAATAATAATAAAAATAATAAATATGCCCACGTAATTTTGAAAAAAAAATGTTTATCTATATCTCTATACACGTCCACAATTTAATTAATAAAAAAACGGGTCTTCATCGCGTACCTTTTTATATTCCCGACAGTTTCGACCGCGTTACAACAGCCGTGGTCACGGGTAGAATAAGTCTAAAGGAATATAAAAAGGTACGGGATAAAGACCCGTTTTTGTTATTAATTAAATTGTGGACGTGTTTGAAATTAATCAATTTACTGATAGATGTCAACATTGTTTGATGCAACAATCAATCTTCAATCAATGACAGTTCGGTTCAAAGCTCACAAAGCTTTAAACCGATGAAATATTAATGAAAGGTGTATTACTCGTACAAACGTGAAACAAAAATTCTAATCCTCGCAGTCGACTGTAAGAATCTTCCAAAACTTGAGCCCGGTCTTTTGCCTTATCCACTCCCTGCTCGCCACTGTGCAGAGGTTGTCGCTCCATCTACATAATATATCATACCTACTCTATATATCGTAAACCACGTGATAAAATATGAAATGTGGACATACAAGGTAGATAGAAGAACTGAAATAGCCCTCAGAATTAGCAAGCTGAAATGACTGGACCATATAGCTTGCAAAACCGAAAACCGCTGAGAAATAAAGGTTCTTACTCGCCGACCGTTTTAAACGCAAAACGGAGTGTGGGAAGACCTGATGATGATGATGATGATGATAATATATCGTATTATTTAATAACTACTAAGAACTAGCAAGTGTAGTAGTAGTACTACTAAACCTATTTCGGCCGCCAAGCAGCATTGCACTGTTTCGATTTTAAAGGTGGTTGCCGGTGAAATTACGGGCACGCAATGCAGTGCCGCGTAGTCCATGTTCTTCTTGGATGTGAACTACGCAATTACGCAAGAGGACAGTAGACAAGAGATGCACTTATCATCAGGCTGATTGCTTGTTCCGTCTACAAGTTGTATAAAAAATACTGTTTATTTATTTTATCAACCCGCGGGGTTTTTTATAAGCTGTTATTTCTATCAGCCTCCCAATTTATTACACTTTGGATATTCAACACTGTTCTGCCAGTCAGTGCCAGTGCCAATCGATTAATCGTTTGCACGCCAAAACTAAGAAGTTAAAAGCTGAAGTTAAACTAAAATCTTCCTATCTTTGATTTAAGTACATTGTAGAATGACTTTAAAAAAATAAAGTTATAACCATGTATGTTATTCTGTGGTATACATATTGTATGGGTTTGTGTAAATTTATTTTTACATGATTCGGTAACAACTGATGTATTAAAAATATGCACTGTCCTCATATATCCAATTCGTTCAACACCATTCTTGTAACAAGTAAATTGCCGCTACAAATGTGTGACTACTATACAAGAAGGGAGACAAAACTGACATCCTAAACTATTTACTCATTAACCTTGTGTAAAATTTGTATTATACATTTATAAAAGTCATTCAAAACCGTATTGGCGACACCACACATCCGGACAAGCTGACTTTAGACTCTGCGAATATAAATAATAATAAAATATATGTTTATTTTCTCAAACAAAGGTGATCATTCCTCCATCAACTACAGCCAACCGGCAAAGCATTCCCTATTCAGAAAGGAATGAAGCAGAGAGTATCTATTTGTTTTACAGGTACGCCCGAACAAATATTTAGAATACTGGCAGTCCTGTGAGCAGTACCTTATGCAAACAAAAGTATTGATATCATAGGCAGGATCGAAATGAAACGGGCAAGAGATACAATGTGTCAATGAGTATATCTACCTGGGACTGATACCTAGCTTTGAAAACAGCCACGACAAAACATCTATCGTCATATCAACAAAGCCTGGAAGAGCTGCTGATCCGATGGTGTACATGAAGGTAGACCTTCGTGTATCTTATCCGTTCTTCCCTACGGAGCCCAGACTTGGTCACAGATTGAGGTCCAGATATCCAAGCTCAAGATTTGTCAGAGGGTAATGGAACGTCCTTGGACTTGGAGTCAGAATACAATGAAACGTTTAATGGCATTGCTAATGTAGGCTAAAAAACAGCAAAACTGAAATGGGATTGGGCAAGCTATGTAAACCATTTTTTTACAGACAAATGGGCAAACGCAGAAACTCTTTAGACACCTGAGGATGGATGGTGTCGGGGTTGGCTACGCAAGCGTTGGTAGGTTGATGTCAATCATTTCGATAAGGTTTGGTGGATATCCACAAAAACCACGATGTCTGGAAATAATTGGGAAAGACCTTTGCCCAGCATTAGAAAAGTATAGGTTAGATAAAATAAACATGAAAGCACATTAATGTGTCCTTTGTAAGTGTAATTAAAGGCCAATTACCTACAAATTTCCAGTTTTAAAATACAATATCGACATATTATAAACGAACAGCAAATTAGATGACAGTACTATATAAACAACACGACAACAATACAAGCACATGAGAAGCCTCATAGCTCAGTTGGTAGTAGCTCTGCCTTCTGCGCTGTAGGTTGTGGGTTTGATCCCCCACCCAGGACAAACATTTGTGTGATGAATATAGATGTTTGTTCTGTATTTGGGTGTTGTTATGTATGATAAGAATGTATTTACATTAAAAAAAAAATTAAGTATTCTATCCGTAATCTAGTTCCCATATTACTAGCTATGCTTAGTTAGCGCTGTGTGAAAAAAATATGTCCTGTAATATTTATTTTTAAAAGAGCAGTAAAAGATGTGAATTTAAAAGTAAATGTGAAATTGAAAACAACTCACAAAAATTTTGCTCATACCATCACACGGTCTAACTATCTTTTATAATTTCCATATATTAGGATGTAATCATATGTTATACATAATTATTGTTTCCGTTCTGCACAAAAATACTGACAGAGATATCATCATCATCATTATTTTACACTGAAACTGAAACGTGGTTTTGAGGTGACTTTAATAGATTTCACTGTCTAGCATTTTAAAATTATCTAGTATGTATCTAGGCGCTTACTGTGTAGCCGCAGCTTAAGGGATGATGACACGCCACTCAACCTCAACGTAATTCATTCACCTTAATTAAACTTAGTAACAAAGCGAGATATAAACTTTCTTAATAATGTTTAGGAGCTCAAGGTCTCCACGGCTGATTGAAAGGAAAATTTGTTCGCAACGCATAGCTCGTGTTCTACAGATTTTCTCTTATAAATGACTGAGGGTCATAGAAGATACAATGTATTGTGAAAGTTCTGAACAAAATTTAGGTATCAAACTTGAATGAAAAGTTTTCAATGAAGATGTCGCAATTAATTTTCGATAAAATTTAACTCGTTAACGTCGGAAAATTACAGTCTTCGGAAGGGTCCTAATTGAAATGTGCAAAAAGTTTTTTCATTAATATTGTGCCGTGTTTTTGTAATGGCCTACTTCGAGGATAGGGCTTTTGAGATAAATTAATTTCAATTAGGTGTCAATTTAGATGGAACTTAGCTCAGGGCACTGCCGTGTTCCATGGTGTGTCAATTATTAATAAGGGATTTTAAAGTTTTTGAACGCAAATCAGTATGCCCGCTTCCAAGAATATACAAATATAAATATGGAATAATTTCATTCATTACTCTTATTTGCTACTAAGAATTACAAACATCGGACTAATAGGGAGCGAGAATAAGAGATAAGTGGAGGAGGCCTGAACTAAACTGAACTGAATTAGGAATATAAGTATTCAAATCCAACAAGCCTCATAGCTCAGTTAGTAGTAACTCTGCCTTCTACTCTGTAGGTTGTGGGTTCGATTTCCACCAACATCTGTGTGAAGAACATAGATCTTTGTTTTGTATTTGGGTGTTTTATCATATGGTATATATGTAAATACAAAAACTAGTATTTAAGTATTCTATCCTTATTCTTGTTTCCATTAAAACAAGCTATGCATAGTTTGAGGCTAGATGGCGCTGTGTGAAATTAATGTCCTGTAATGTTTATTTATTTATCTAAGATACTATGACGTACCTACATATTACTTAAGAACCATATTAAATATGACATTCTGGAAAAATTATAATTTTGTTTTATAATTTTATGTGGTATGTATGTTTTGCCTTCAACTTGGTAGTAACTTTGACCGAAGCACGTAGCAAAAACTTGGTTGGTAAAATACGATCTTAGCTTTCAATATCGTGAAGATCGAGGGCCTTTGAGACTTCCTTCTGACGGAAATTTAATTTATTCGCATTTTCTTTGTTAACCGTATCATACTATATCGTTAGAATTCCAACAATATTATACTGGTTATCGATTGTATTACCTGAAAAGGTAGGTTTAACCGCCTCTGTGGCCTAGTGGTCCTCCCACCGGTGTCATATCCAAAGGCTCCGGGTAACTTAAATATCAGGCCAAGCACCTAACTGTCGTACACAAAAATCTAGACTTCGTATGGCAAGCATATGGCAAATTAATCTTCAAAACGTGTGTCTATTTAAATGTTTATTTGTGCTACCACCATCATAACTGAGTATGTCGTAATATACCTAATATGGTAAGTTCCTCAAACTATTGAGGATTATGGATGAAGTTGCGCTTACCTCTGGCGTGATGGTAACATGGCGCCAGTGCCATGTTACCATCGCGCCATGGCGATTTCCAAACACACGGAAAGTTCGGATCGGAAACATCACTTTTTGTCGGATGGGCCGTGTGTCTGTCGTATACCAGAGTTTACATGTTCAATCCTGCTGAGTAATAAAGCGTGCGTACTACGAAAAAGTATGGGACGCCTTGCCCGAGTCTGTGTTTTCCGATAATTATTACAATATTAAGCCACGTCCTCATAATAATAATAATCAATTAATTTATTTTAATATAAGGACGAGGTTTAAAGACTCCCTGGTATCATCGTACCTATACCATCTGGTGATATTGCAATCACATACATCAAATAAAATGTATATAGTTAATAGTTGATTATAACCCGATAGCAAAATTTTAAGCTACATGGTTTCAAGAGAATACGGCATTAAGAGTATATATATATATATATATACAGTCTATATATTTAGAATTGACTTTTTTTTTAATGATACTCCAGTAATTAAAGGGTACCAAACGTCACCTCAAATGGCAACAAGATGTCTATGCCGCAGAGCGCTTCAATGAAATAGACATACATACATACATACATACCTTTGAAAAATATTACCCTCCTTCTGAGGCAGTCGGGTAATAACTCAAAAAGAGAGGTGATAGAGCATCGCCATTTTGATTCACCGCTGGAAATGCAAATAACTCACACAGATACCGCGTCCGAACCGAAGCCACTTAGACAACTCTTCGTGTTATCGGCCGCCCGACTGCAGCAACTTACCCTCTTCGCGAAACATAATAAATCTTTCTTACTGTCATTGATATTTAGCTCGTGCGAGTTCCCGCCACAATGGGAAGCCGTCGATAAATCATTTACAAGTATTTTGCTTGCAAGCGCAAGTGTTTGCGGTATTATCGACGGCGGATTCTGTTGTGGCTAAGTAAAACTGAAATTGTTACTGTAATTTATCTTTATCCTTCCCTTATACGCTATACGGAGTCAGCAGACTATGTTTTATTCTTCCATTCATTCCTTTTAATGTTACAACTCAACATGTATATGTTTTACAGCGCCATCGAAACGCCTCTACCTTGATCACTATACTGGTAAGGACAATACCACATACAAATTTAAAACCTATTCCGAATACCTTTATGCCTCGAATTGACGGGCACAATGTAATGCCGCGTAGGTCATGTTCTCTGTGTAGTAGGCAAGAGATGCAATTAATCAGATGGGCTGCTTGTTCTGTCTTCATGTTGTAAAAAAATGGAAAGAAGCTCCTCAGAAAGCTTCATTCCTAGCTACTTTTTACGATCTTTTTATACAATTTTGGATTTAGGATCAAGATGGTAAGCCGAAAAGGGTATATTATTGTCATTATCCCCACTAAGCTATCCCCGCCAGTAGGGATTATGACAATTTGCCGTAAAAACAAAATGAGTTTCCCCACAACCATTTTTGACTTGTTGCGGATTATGACTGTTAAAATGATTTTGGTTTATTACGCGTATATAATATCGTTCTAAAGTAGAACGAAACTTTATTTTTAATCAAATTTTAATAAGATTTTTAACCATGAAATTAAATATCTCCTTTCCTCAATAAAATGTACAATTAAACTTATTCAATAAAAATACAATTAAACTTACTATACACAAAAGAATCAGTCTGATTACCTAAGGACCGTTAAAAACGGCCTATAGGTAACTCAACTGTTCCAGACCAGTACCAGACGGAAGCGTGCCCAAGGCTGCATTGCCACGCTGAATAGCTATGCTAATTCGCTGGCCTAAATAAGAGCCAGCCCTTGGGTCACGTGTCGCTTCAATCAAAAGCCACGCAAGATTTTTGAAAACCCGGAGGACACCGGCTCCCCACGGACCCAAGGTCTCCACCCCAAAACGCTCAATTAGGTAAGCTCTGTCGAGACCACTATATTTGCGCCTTTTGTGATCCTCGGCCGAATCAGCCGCCGCACCAGCCCTAACTGATGTCCCAGGCAGATGAGATGGCGCTAGGGTGTCGACACAGGTAGCATCCCACACCAAATGCCTACCCATTTCCCAAGGGACAAGAGTCATACCGTCGGGCCGCTTACCATCATCACGTAACAGACCATTCGGTTTAAGAACGGCTGGAACATTGACACTGTTAAAAGTCGGCGGATAATGTCATTAAGGCTTGCGTGGCGCGAAATCCTGCCAGCAGACCTTGTGCATGAAAGTCCGTGAAAACCAAGTTGATCTACAGTCGCACCGCACCGGCACTGGTGAGAGGCGCAGCATCTTGCTTCCAACCGAAGACAAGTGGCAATACGGAAAGTCACAGGATCCATAAGTGTACCGGTATTGTAAGATGGATCAACTTGCAGCCAAAGACCTGATTCCCATTTTGAAACAGCTAAGAGAGGAGCACGATCTGTGGAGGTTGAGCACGTTTGTAATAGATAATTCCGTGTAAACTCGCACAGAGGCCCGTCCCACTGCCGTTGTGCCGAAAGGTGTTTTGGGGATCGGTATTAGGACAAGCACAACGCCAATCATTTCGAGCCTCGTCGAGATAAGAAATTATGAGTATATTGCCAGGAACAGACGAAATTGATGGTGTTAGTGCTAAGCTATACCCACTGGTGGGTATAGCTTAGCGGGGATTATGACAATATACCCCGAAAAGGTGTTTGAATCAAATCTAATAGACTGATAGCTGTGACAGCCAGACTATGCTTTTGTCGTCTGGGGTGGCTTCTAAAATTGTGGCAGGAGCTGTTGCTGGCGGCGCAAATAATAGATTATTTTAAGACACGCATGTTCCATCTTAGTCTATACCTTTACTTATCATTCAAACTATGCTTAGTTTGGGGCTAAATGGCGCTATGTGAAATTAATGTTTCACCGATTCTGCCAGTGACAAGTGACGTATTGAAAGTGTCAAGCTTATGAGATAAAAAAAACATCGAGGGAGATTCGGTAAAAGATATTGATTTCTAAAGACAAATGCCATGTCATGACAAAGATAATTTGTAAATCCGGCACTGTATGTATGTATGTATGTATGTGGCAATGTTTGTGACGGCATAACTCTCGAACCGATTATCAGATTTTCTTGAAATTTAAACTGAATAGAGATAACGTAAATATAATTTGATTGACGCGGGGGATTTTTGAAAAGTGAGGTAGTTTTTGAAATATTGGGGTAAAAAAAATAAAAAAAATCCCTCCCTTTTAGAAAGGATATTAACATTACGTTAGCTACAAAAGAGAGCCTCGAACACTCAGGTGAATAAAGAGAGTTCGAGAAAGAAGTGCTGAACTAAAGTGAGAAAGGTGTAATGAAAGCACACTTTTATCGTTTGTTAATAAATAGAACGTTATTTGAGAAATAATCTCCGTTACAAACCAGACATCACGAGATCTCAGTTCGGGGCGAACTACTAGAATATAATTATCTACTACATATTCATGACAAGTCATTCGATAAACTACTGAACTAAATTTAGGTCACGCGCACTACACAAAACTATCTCACTGAATTTCCGCCAAAAAGTCGGTTCGATTAACTAAATTATTTCAATATTTTTACCGATTTGGAAACTCAAGAATTTTAAATTGTCGCAGCACTAATGTAAACTTAATGACATAACATTGTATAAACGTGAACCTCATTCACAATTTAACCGATTGTTTATGTTTTAAACTAATTTTAATTCTTCGACATTATAAGAATTTCTGTGTGTAATATTGTGTGTCTACGTTTGAACAAAGTTATAGCGTAATAAGAAATGCGAAACGTCGTAATGTATTTCTTAGATTTGATGCTATGTAGATGGCAATTTTGTAATTGAAGTATTGATATAAAGGTTAAAATGCGTAATTGCACGTCGGTTTTTTCGTAGCTGTTCTTGATGTCAAAAGTCTTGACTCGATGGAGCCGCAAATGGAGGCTCGTGATTAGACAGATGATTTTGAAAAATAGCTTTGCTACTTATAACATTTTTTGGTTTCGCTGCATAGAAAACCGGCTTGAATTCAGATGCGCATTGGCGTTAGTATTTGAAATAAGTACGGTTGAGAAACAGAATGGTGGTCACCGGTAAAGCTACTTACTGCTAAAATGAATATAGTGTAAATATGTCTCATTAACACTTTAGTTTTGGCAGTAAGTAGCCTCATTTACACTATAGTTTTGGCAGTAAGTAGTTTTTTAGGATACGTTTTTGTAATATACATTATTTTCGACATTTCATATACCAAAAAATAAGATTAAAAACCTTTTCCCTGGTAAAACAGCTAGAAAAAGCATTTTTCCCAAAAAGTGGTGAAATCTACACTTGCGTTTTCAGCCCATCGCAGGTATGGCCAATGATCTGAAACATCCACCTGAGCGAATGTAGGTTTTCAATCCGAGTTTTTCCAATTTATCGCAGAATGTAATCTTGATCGCAGTTCTGAGGCGTTTTGAAAACATCTAAATATATTTTTTTAAGTTCTATAGCCAAGAAAACAAAATACTTTCACGTAGGTACCTAATTTCCACAGAGAGTTCAGAAAAAAACTACATAAATGTATGTATTATTATTATTAATGCTTTAAATGAATGCCTATTTCCCTTGTAAATAGTTAATTTAATTGTAAATATTCTTTGAAAAAAATGCAAAAATATATTACATAACTTTATGTAATTATAAATAATATGCACAAATAAACTTACTATGTACAAAGAAACTTAAGTTTTTTGTATATTTTGGCTGATTACAATTTTATGATTTAAATCATAAAATCAAAATACAAATAAATATTTTGACACAATGTACATTTTAAGTAACGTTATGTTAAGTATTTGCTAGGGAAGAAGTCGGGTTACGTAAGGACTATTTCAACAGTCTATACGTAACTCAAATGATCCAGAAAAGTACCATATGAAAGCGTTCCTAATACACTGGCTGCATTTCCGCGCTGAATAGTATTGCTAATTCGCTGGTCTAAATAAAAATCTGCCCTTGGTTCACAAGTCAGCTCAATCAGCTTAGATTTTTTAAGCCATATGTTTTTCATAGTTATTTGTATGTTTGTTAAATGTAATATATAAAAACTAAAATACAAAATTATTATTTTAGTTTCAGTCTAAAGTTGCTTGACATTTTATTAGTCGAGTAGGTACTGAAAACCCTCTCAAAAATAGACAGGTGTTAATTTCAGTAGCGTGTCGAGGTTCCGTATATCACTCGTATAAAATAGACGGCTAACAAACAAGGAGGGACGTTCATTCTGTTCAATGGTCGGTTGTTAAACCTATTAGCTGTGAAAAACTAGCATCCAACAATCACACAAATAGTCTTGAATCCACGCGAGGTTTCCATTTTGTTAAAATACTTTTTATCTTTATCGCTCAAATAAAGATAAAAGTATTTTTTCAACCTCTCACAATATAAGTTATAGATTTTGGCATATCAATGATAGCAACTTTTATGAGTAAAGATTATATTATTATGATGTATTAATCTTTGATGTTTCTTGAAAGTTTTTGATTCATATACCTTAAACTCGTGTGAACAAAATATATATGTAAATGTCTTCAAGTGACAAATTACTTGGTCTTCTTAAACCAATAAGTTTCAGGAATTAATCTTGGCAACTAAGCTTTTTACTTATTTCCTTACAGTAACACAATATATTCTAGAGACCAAAACAAACTTTTGATAGGAAGATAAAATTTTTATGAACTTTATGCTTTTTTTTTTTAAAGACATTTATTCAATAAAAAGTACAATTAAACTAACTATGTACAAAGGAATCAGTCAGATTACCTAAGGATTATGCTTTATAACTCCAAGCATGTCCATTACACATTCACAAAAGCGTTTATTCTGTCCATTTCCCAGAGGAATTTTAAATTTAAACCCAGAGTCATTGGTGGAAAATTAAAAAGACGCGCCTTTACGATTTCCATTAACATTGAGGAAAGCGTCGAAAGCCCGGAGGCCCCAATAAATCAATCTTACAGACAGACCGTTCCTTAATCGGTACAGGACTACGACTGGTACTGAACACTGAGTTCCTAGTCAATACAAGTTGCTATTGATATTTGTCTAGTTTGATTTTAAAGGACAAGACATTCATTTCACGCCATCTAGTCCCAAACTAAGCATAACTTGTAATAATGGGAACTAGATTACGGATATAATACTAAAATACTTTTTTATTGTACAATACTACACCCAAACATAGAATATACATCTATTTTCATCACACAAATGTTTGTCCTGAGTGGGAATCGAACCCACAACCTACTGCGCAGAAGGCAGAGATACTACCACGTGAGCTTGTGAACATTGTTAGTTAAAGATTAGTTGCAATCGAAATTGCAGTAATATTGTTTTTTAGTATACTAGGAGACGGATCAAGCAAGTAGCCAACCTGATGTTAAGTGCATCTCTTCGTTTATAACAGTGCCTTGCTGCGTAGATCAAGTCCACAAGTAATATAGCGTACATAGCACTGCAATGCGCCCATCAATTTGAGGCATAAAGGTGTTAAGCCTTACATGTCTGTAATTTCACCGGTGACCATACCCTTCAAACCGGAACGCAGCAATGCTGCTTGGCGCCTAAGGTTAATACTTCCCTGGACGAGCCCTTTCACAATGGGCTCTACTACTATTGCTATGTTTTTTTTTTTTATAGTTCTAGGAGGCGGGACAAGCAAGTAGCGCACCTGGTGTTAAGTGTTCTCTTGCCTATGTCAAAGCCTTACTGCATAGGTCACATCCACAAAGAACATAGCCTACACGGCACTGCATTGTGCCGTCAACTTGAGGCATGAATGTATTTGACCAACCTTATTAGGTTTTGATTGAAATTTGCAGTTGAAGAACCCATATTTTGAAAACCCATTTAGTTTTTTGTTGTCATCTTAAATTATATTGCTCTATTCTCTTATTGAATAATAATTTTCATAACAATTATATGAGGTACGTGTAATCTACCTTTCGCAACGGAATCGTTGACTTTTGTGCTAGCAAAAGTCAGCAATTCCGTATGATCACAACTCTAAAACTGTATGATCACAACTCTAGTGGCCTGCCTGCCTGGCAACATATCATCACCATCCTTGTTAATAAAAGTCTTGAAGTCAAAAGCTTACCAATTCTTACTTCAATGTGTGATATATATTGAAGTTTGTTCTGGTGTTTGAGTGTTGTATTGCATGAGAGTTTGTATTTAAAAAAAAAGGATGTAGTTATACGGATATACGTAATATAGTACCCATATTACAAGCTTTGCTTAATTTGGGACTAGATAGATGGCACTGTGTAAAATTAATGTCCTGTCATATTTATTTACTATTATTATTCAATAATTAATAACGGAGAAACTATTATTCAATAAATATTAAATTATTATTCAATAATTAATAACGGAGAAAACAACTTGCAAAATGCAAGACAACGCCATGAGCTATAAAACATCGGATGCTGAAGCCGTCAACGATGTTTGAGCACCTATCCAATTAGGGTTTTTCAATGCGCCCCTCAAGAAGTTTCCACTTCAGAAAATGTTGTTAGATTAAATTGTCTTGCGTTCGAGTATGTTATGTAGGTCATCTTATGTTCTTCAAGAGTTCTTCATGCCTTTTTTATCGTGGTATAGGTTTTTTGGTGTGGGTAGGATATTTTGGAGAAAATTTAATGAAAAACGGGACGAAATCAGGTCAGTATTTTTATTTTATACATAAATGTTATACTTACCTTTATAATTAACACGGGACTAATAATTTTACACAGCGCCATTAAGCCACAAACTAAGCATAGCTTGTAATTAGAGAACTGTTAGTGAAATTATATAAATGTCCTATTTTTTTGCAAATATATCCATATGATATTATCACCTAAACGCAAAACAAACATTTATATTGAATACACAATTGTTTTTCCCTTTTGGGAATCGAACCCACAACCTCAGCACAGAAAGTAGAGCTACTATTAACTGAGCTTTGAGGCTTGTCAAGGCTTAACGTTGTTACTGACGTGTTGTGAATTTATTAATAAATGTTTTGAAGCTTTGTAAGTGAGATTCTATCTTAAACTTATTCAAAATAAATCAAGGTTATATTATTATACGTGTATATTGATCTCTAATCGTTTTTGCTAAAACTTGAAGGCGCTTCTAACCGAACACTGCAAGAATGCTCATCAATAACAGGTCCTGTTCCCACGTCAGTATAACACACGTCTACTTCTTTACGCTTTGCATCCAATCAATCACGTTCCTGTACTAAAACCGGGACATAAAATTGTAAAACTGACTATACTAGAATATACCTGAACGGTTTGGGCTTACCAATTCCCGGACTCTGTTATGTTGTGTTACTATAAACAACCGGCCGATTGCGGACCGCACACTGAAGGTTCCCACAAAAGGTCAAAAGAATTCAGACTCGTTTTTTTTTTGTTAAAACGGCAACTGAAAATTTCATCAGTCTAACTATTCCAGTTTATGATATACAGTCCGTTGACAGACGGACGAATTAATTTCTCAAATAAGACATTTTTCTTATATACTCAAACTTATTACTTATTATTATATTACTTATATTTGTAACTTCTTTTGTAAACTTAATATCATGTTAACTAAAAACTTTTGCAAAAACATTCATTCTATCACAAAACTAAGCTATGATTTAAAGATTAAGATAATATTGAGGTAATATTAGGATAACATTAAGATAATATTATAGTTAGTTTAATTGTACTTTTTATTGAATAAATGTAGATAATATTAGTATCATATTAAGATAACATTAAGATAAAATCTGTAGATTCAGACTACTAAATAAAAAAATATATTACAAGCACATAAATAAAAATAAACTAAAAAAAAACAAAATAAAAATAAACAGGCTTTTTATTATTAAAAAGCCTGTTTATTCCTAAAATTCCTAAAATTATCTTGAGTTTTTACAATCTATATCTATTCTATATACTATGACTACAATTTATATTCTGAGTTATTATTCATGGCGTTTTTAGGACCCCTCTCGGGTAAAGGCCTCCTCCAGCTCTTTCCATTGGTTGCGGTCTTCTGCCACCTCTGTCCAATTTGAGGTTTCAGATGCCTTCCTTATCTCGTCCGACCAACGAGCAAACTGTCTCCCTACTCTTCTAACTCCTGCTGGTCCTCTCCAGTTTGTGACTCTATTTGTCCACCTTTCTTTTTCCATCCGTGCTGTGTGTCCCGCCCATTTCCATTTTAATTTTAGAGCATGTTCTAAGGCATCAATAAATCTTGTTTTATTACGTATTTCTGTATGTTTTATTTTATGTATTAATCTTACTCTTAGTATGCTTCGTTCAATTGCTCTCTGGCATCTTACAATTTTATTTTTGATCTCTTTTGTGTATGTCCATGTTTGACTTCCATATGTAAGTGTTGGTAGGAGGCAATAATCTACAACTTTTTTCTTTAAATTTAATGGTAGCGGTCCTTTTAGTACATCTTTTAGGCTCCAAAATTTGTTCCATGTTTTCGTTATTCTCCTTTCTACCTCTTCTACGTTGTTAGTGGATTTGAATGAAACCTGTTTGCCAAGGTAAATGTAATACAAGCACATAACTCATTAAAAAAAAAGTACTTTACTTAAGCTGCAGGTAAGTATTACTTTTTAATTTAAATTGCATCGCTACTATAAAGCTATGTATACCTTAATTACATTTAAATATTTTGTTATACTGTAAATGTCTTATTGTAATGTTTGTTGTAATCAAATAAATTTTCATTATGTTGATTCGAAAAACTGGTATTTATCGCTTAAGTTACCTTTATTTATCCTTAAATATTTTTTCATTCCCATTAATTCTTAGGCGGTACAAAGTTTGTGGGGTCAGCTAGTATAATGAAAAATAGTTTCACTACTGAGAATTTTAAGAGAAATAGTAATTTTCTTGCATCCAATGATTATTTGGTCCCTGTTTGGATGCGCTGCCGTGTACCATTAGCGTGCAGGTCACGTAGAGAGACACTTGGAGCCCTGTTCGACCAATCACCGACAGCAAGACGGGAATACGTTAGAGAATCACACTTGCCTGTGCCATGTACTAAAGTTTTTAGGGTTTTTGGAATCTAAATATTGAATGACAAAACTTGATTGATGTATTTTTGTTCAAATTATCCCTAGCTTGTCTAGCTTAGAGCTAGGATGAGGCCGTACTCATCCTGGCTTTTCTTCTGGGAAAGCACTTTCTTAGAAGGCATTGGCTCTCCCGCGCACCAACTGAATACGGAAAATTGTATGGCGCCTGACTTTGGCAGACGAGTGAAAGCTAGCAAGCTAGCGTACCTTTTATACAGATCCTATCCACTAGTGTTGTGTTCATTTAGCCGCTAGCACAAGCCCTCGATTCCGTTGCCCGGGGTAGGCCATTAAGATCACATGATACCTACTTTGAAAAAAAATATTAACCGCCTCTGTGGTCTAGTGGTTCGAACCCTCGGTGGGTTACTTAACTTAGCATCACCTTACTGAAAATTTTGAAACTTTTCTGAAACTTTTGTGTTACGGCATTTAGAGGTAAGATTACCAGTTCTTCAGGTTGTTGATGATTTCGGGTGATGTGCGCCTCCACTTTCGGCCTTATCTTACCTTGTAAACAGATGAGATGAAGGCCAAGCGCTTCCCCGTGGTGCAATTAAAAAAAAACGTCTACCCTAGCATTTTATGCATAACAATTATAAATATTGTTGACATACGACAAAGATTATATGAAAACGGCAAAATAATGAAATCGAGATCAATATCAGAAGCGGGAGAAAGTAAAAACCTCCCAGCCAAACAAATATGAACAAGATGAGAAAAGTTCCTCGAATTTAGAATGGGAGATGATTACTGTACAGAAAATGAAGACACGTTACAAAGGTTCTTTTGTACTCTGGTTTTGAGTGTTTCCCTTTACAGTCTGAGAGCTGGCTTCCAACAATCTTTCACATTTTTATTAAACAAGTCACAAGAATGACTGAAGTACAATTATTTATTCTGTGGCTTATCTCACGAAACTGTGTAAAACAAACATCTGTTCGAGGTAAAAAAATAAATAAATGTTTTATGCTAACAAGTTTTTTTTTATACAACTTAAAAACGGAACAAGCTCTCAGCCCACCTGATGTTAAGTGCATTTGTCACACCCACAAAGAACATTAACTACGCGGTACTCCATTGCATCCGTCATCTTGAGGCATGAAGGTGTTAAGCCTTATGTGCCCCATCTTCACAGGCAACCTAGAATATAAGCTACTTATACATTACCGTTTCTGAAAGTTTTAATATATCAATTTAGTATCTTTACATTATGTAACACTTGCCATCAATGTGTATAAATTATTCAAGTATTCATTTTTATTTACAAAATGTTAGGTAGGTATCAAAATGTTTGTTTCATTTAAATATTAAATAGCATAATAATATGCTAAAGTGCAATTTTATGAGAGCAATGAAAACAATGAATGTGATCATTTGCCAAGCCTAACAGTGCAATAGAAAGAAATTACATTGACTGTTTATCGGTTAAGCTCAAATGTTTTTTGAAGCGAAAACTTCTATAGGCGCGTTTAACATTTTTTTGGTAAACAAAAATCATGGAACTCGCGTCATCGTCACCGAACGCTTTCAATAAGCTATATATATGTCACCGTGAGATTATAAAAACCGTCCGTTTGTAATATGTCTCGTCATATTGCAAACGTTGATAATTTGCATCAGCAAATTGTCAACAGCAACTAACATTTTCAATTTTACGCATTATTTCTAGCTGCTCTAGTCCTGCCGCTTGCATAGACACAGAGACCTACCTCACTCTCTCCTCAAAAGGTTGAGGTGAGCAAATGGCCTTACAGGAACGTACAATCGAATCCTGTAACGCAAGCCTTAGTGGTTATCCTTTACGCGATGCCCCTCGTTCTCGATCTAGTTCCATCAGAAATTGAGCGAACAGAAACCACAGGACGACTTCTATCGGGATGGAGAGGTCATGTCCCGATGGGTTCATCATCGATCACCATTTTTGCCGACCTTTTACAATATGCAGAGGCATATTACAATCGGACGGTGCTTCTAATCTTATGCTGACATGTGTACAATATGCCGAGGCATATTACAAACGGACGGTGCTTACATTACAACGCTGACATATATACTATACTGTATATATATATGTCTTGTGTACTTTTTGGGTGAACAAAAACCATCATCACCGAATGCTCTTGTGAATTGTATTGTCGAGCTATTCGATTATTTAAATGTTATTAGATTTTGGTTTATCAAAAAGTGACAAAAAATCAAGGGCAAAAAATTAAATTGGTCAATAACACTTCTTCACAAACCAAAAAGAATAAATAAATACTAAACTTATAGCTCGACGATACAATTCACAAATTAGGTACCTAACTTAGTTTTCACTTCTATCGGCAGCCCCTAAAGACAGCGCCGCATGATTTTTTTTTTATAGTACGACGGGGAGATGCCTGACCTTCATCTCACCTGATTTTACCACCTACTGCTCTACACTCTACTCTCACCACTCTCCATACTGCATGCTCTGCGACACTCACCACGACTGCGGGGACTTCAGCAACGAGTGGCGATGTAGTACGTACCTATACATACCTACCTACTGCTTTACACTTTTGCCTCCGTGTTCTAGTGGTTCGCCTACCAGAGTCAGATCCAGAGGTCGCGGGTTCGATCCCCAGGGGGAGTACAATATTGTGCTTGGTTTGGTAGGGGGTAGGACTTTATTAAAGTCCAACTTATCTTATCTAATTCTGTCGCCTTAACAACAATTCTACAAATGTTGTGTTCCAGCATTTAGAGATAAGATAGCCAGTTCCTCAGAGCGTTGAGGATTCCGGGTTCAGTGCGCTTCCACCTTCGGGGCCTAATCATAACTTGTAAACAGGTGAGATGAAAGCAAAGCGCTTCCCCGTCGTACAACAAAAAAAAAACACTACTCTCGCTGACATCAACATGTCGGAACACAAAACTTATAATAGTTGCCCTTCTTCTCCCTTTGTGTACTTTTACGACATCCTCGGGCTGAGTTAGAGGGGTTGATTCTGCTATGGCACCAACTGAATTACAGAGCAATAACTGAATGAAGACAGACACATCTATGCTGGAGTACCGAACTCAGCGAATTGACATTTCTATCATGAGGTGTGTCACAATTCTCATTTCCGTGTTGATTTCCTTCGATCCTTAAATATTTTGGTATTCGATGCATTGAAACATATAATTTATTCTGTTATTTCGGTGATTGCTCAGTATGATTCCTGGAGAAATGTACCAAATTGAGCTGAGACCGGAATATCATCAGCTGGTACTCCTACTTATATGAATAGAAATAGAAGTAAGACTACTAAAAACGTGGGAAGACAAGATCATAGTGAAAGTGAAGTGCGCCTCCACCTTCGGCCTTATCTCAACTTGTTACCAGGTGAGATGAAGGCCAAGTGCTTACCCGTCGTACAATGTAATAATAGAATACCTGGAACCGAATAGCACAATAACGGGCGGAGTGGAGGAAGTTGGGAGGACTTTGCATAAATATGGCACACGGCTCGATCAATAGACTGTTGTCGATGTCTCTAAAATAAATTTAAACATAATATGGAGGTTTAAATAGTTTAGGAAATTAATGCTTATATAAGGCTATAATCCTAATAATATATAACAATAAATTGTTAAGCAATGATTACACGATATTATTTGTAAATAATTGTTTACATATAATTTTTTTAAAGATATTCGGCTCCACTTTTTACTACGGTATTTCTAATAAACGCTGAGATTATCAGAAATAAATAGTACCATTATCCAATAAAGAAACGTAAGCCAGTGGAAGACCCTACAAACTCGAAAAAAAAAAAAAAAATCATTTTATTTTATTATTGTACGACGGGGAAGCGTTTGTTCTTCATCTCACCTGGTTTCAAGTTATAAAAAAGCCGAATGTGGAAGCGAATTTCACCCGAATATCTGTTCTAGTTCAGATCTCATTATCAGACTATGGAACTATCTCACATTTGTTTAGTATTGTTAATTTGGTGACAGACTTAGGTAGGATAATGGTAGCTAGCCAGAAGAAATTTGAAAGTATTACTACGTCAAATTGTATTTAGATCGAGTCAGGGACCTGGGATCTGATATCAGTGGGCGAACGACTATAACACAGAGGTGATAAAAAAACTTGTTTTTTTTTTGTATTGTACGACGGAGAAGCGCTTGGCTTTCTTCTCACCTGGTTACAAGTTAAGATAAGGCCGAAGGTGGAGGCGCGTTTCACCAGGAATCCGCAACAAACTCAGGAACTGGCTATCTTACCTATAAATGCCGGAACACAACAATATTAGAATTGTTATTACGGCGACAGAACTAAGTAAGTGCTACCACCATAGCAAGCCAGGCGGACTTAAACAAAGGCCTACCACCAACCAAACCAAAGGAAAAAAAACCTCTGGAACTGAAATCGGTGGATTGAACCACTATCACAGAGGCGGTTGAAATCTTACTTTAACCTTACTTCGTGAATACTGCAATATAACGTAAATGTTGGCGTCATTCGGACAAAATGTTATTCAACTCGAAGGCTTAGCAATGTTAATTTTGCTGAGTAAAACCACCGTGCAAGTAAAAGCCTCATTATGCTTTAGTGAGCAAGAGGTTACAAGTAATACAATAAAAATAAACTTGTAAAACGAACATTAAATACCATGTTGGTTATCTTCAGTGAGCTTAGAATTACTTTCGTAATACATTATCGTTTGGAGGACATTACCCACGAACTTCAATTAGCTCCAGGTCTTTAGAGAGTAGTAAACAAAAGAATCATAGCTTATAAAGAAAGATAAACGCATTATGTGTTTTATGAGGCGTGCTTTTATTTTTCTAGATGTGTCATTAAAACAATAAAATCCAGTCTAAATAGCATTAGCTATAGAGCCTTAAATAATAAATAATTATTACAGGACATCGCCATCTAACCCCAAATTAAGCTTAGCTTGTAATATGGGTACTAGATTATGAATACAATTCTTATAATCATTTTTTTTGACAATTCATACGTATATAATATACGTTCAACACCCAAACACACAAAAACATCCATATTCACTAAACAAATGTTTGTCCTGGGTGGGAATCAGCGCTGGTCAGCGCTGAAGGCAGAGCTACTACCAACTGAGCTATGAGGCTTGTTAACTTTATAGGGTGCTTTTGGTAAGATTAAAAAATGGGACATGTATGCATTATCATTTTTTGACGGGGGAAGCGCTTAGCATTCATCTAAATATATATTTTTATCAACTTATTTTGTTTACAGTTGGGTCAAAACGAAATTAAAATAAATAAACTTAATGCAGATTAATGTCATGTAATGAGACAAGTCGTCGATGCCTGAGAACATAATTAAGAGCTAATCTATACTAAGTTTTTAAGTTAAAAACCGACGACAGGATAAGACCTAACTACTTTACTGCTAACCATTTAATTTCCATCACATGCTAGTTGTGTTTACTTAGTAGATCCGATTATGTAAAGACATCCCCGACCATAAGCTTAAAAGTGCCAAGTTCAAGCCGAGGGTAAATTGCCTTCATCAAACCAAGTGGCTGGTGCCGGCAACCTGACACAAACTAATCGTATTTACCCCGGCATGATTACCTGATCTGAATATTCATAAAACCCGGTCGTAGAACAAATAATAGTGATCGTTTTAGCGTTCCACTGCGATGCTTATACATGGGGCACTCAAATTGCGTTTTGTTGTGTTCCGGCATTCAGAGGTTAGATAGCCAGTTCCTCAGTTTATTGAGGATTCTGGGCGAAGTGCGCCTCCACCTTCGGCATTATCGTAACCTGTAACGAGATGAGATGAAGGCCAAGGGCTTTCCCGTCGTACAATAAAAAAAAATCTCTCTAGAACGTTCAGTCGGGATCTTGCAATTTAGATATTCGGTTGGGGGTAGGACTTAGTTTAAGTCCGCCTGGCTAGCTACTGGTGGTAGCTAGCTTTACCTAATTCTGTCGCTATAACAATTCGCAACAATTCTTAAATTGTTATATTCCGGCATTTAGATTTGATAGCCAGTTCATCAGTTTGTTGAGGATTCCAGGGGAAGTGCGCTTCCATCTTCGGCCTTATCATAACTTGAAAATCAGGTGAGACGAAGGCAAACCTACCCGTCGTACAATAAAAAGGTTAAGACATTTTGTTTTGTTAGGATAATTATGACGTTTTTACGCCGTCACCGTTCTATTATCCCTTACACAATCCATCCACCTCTTCTTTGGCCTACTTCTACCCCTATATCCATCCACACTCGTCTCGGTTTAATGGATTTTATTCCTTCTCATTACCTGATTGACCATACTTTGCGAACCTATTACTTTTCTTACGTTGTCTGCTGCGTCATTATTCTTAACAAATCTGTCAACAAATTAAGAAAAACGTAAAGGTAATCATTAAGTTGCGCACATTATATTCACGAGAAAAACTATTTACTGCACAGAAAAATGACTCACTTTACATTTACATTAATTGTTCATTGATCGTTCTGTTCTATGTAATAGCCTTCAGAGCAGAACAGTAAATGCATAACTTAAAATGGATCCTCACGTCAACGCCTTAAAGTTAAGTTTTCACTGGAACCGGATGCTAAGTTGCACAGGCCAGTCCTGATAACATTCTTCGGGATGCAAGTTTAAACGAATTAGTTCGGAACGGGATATAATTAAGTTATAGAAATTATGTAAGAATTTTTGCTGAAGCCCGAAAGTTGGGGATTTGATCAGGGGAGAAGAATCGGTTACCTAATTGCGAGGAGGTATCTCTGCGTGCTTTATTCCATGGGCTGTTAAAAAAACTTCTGAGGTACACTTCAAAAGTTGTATTAACAGCCTTCAACAGCCAAATGGGTTCTTTTTTATTAAAATTTTCATTGCAATTGTAAGTTTTTAAATAAACATTGAATCGTCATTGAATATTTATTGGAGTTCTCAACAGAGGTAGAGCTGCATGCCATTATTGTATATTCACGTATGGTAAGCTCTGTCTTTTGTATTCAAGCCTGATAGATAAATCACACTTAAAAACAAAATAATATCACATCTACAAATGTGGAGACAAAACCAATAT
This sequence comes from Venusia cambrica, assembly GCA_951394065.1. Taxonomy (NCBI): domain Eukaryota; kingdom Metazoa; phylum Arthropoda; class Insecta; order Lepidoptera; family Geometridae; genus Venusia; species Venusia cambrica. The sequence continues at coordinate 3,880,740 of OX596056.1, forward strand.
GAAAATGATGAAGTCATATCCAGCTCTGGGGCCTGATTTCCACCTCCTCGTGATTGCACCAAGATAATGATCTTCGACCTAATCCCTCCTTCCCCTTTCCACCACCGGACTGGCAGACGTACGGCAGGCTACAACCCCTACCTTGTAGATGTTCCATAGTGCCGAACGCATCGATTTGCATCTACCTTTATTATTCATAATGGTAAGAAATGGGACTCCTTGCCCTCGTCTGTTTTTCCGCACCAATACAATCTTGGGAGTCTTCAAGTCCAGAGTGAACAGGTTTCTTTTAGACAAGCGTGCTCCATCTGAGGCCTCATGTTTACTTGTTTTTCAAGTGAGTTAGTGGTCAAACGATTGGCTACCACAAAAAAAATGCAATGTTGAGGCGACACACACAAACACAGTCAGGATGTATACTCTGGTATAATTTTAAAGCATATCCACTGATCATAACATTTCAAATAAAGTAATTTTTCTTTGTATTAGGGGTGGTTTTTGTAACCCGTTATAACGCTCGGAATGTATTGTAGGATTTAACGTTAAAGACAATTGACTTCACAAGGAAACCACCCCTGTATTGACTATTAGGGTTGCAAAGGGGGTAAATAGAATTAAAGTATTGTGAAATGTTATATGACAGAGCTTAGACAGCAGATTTTTAATCTTATCTTAGCTTAATTTAAAATTATTAGTATAATTGTATCTTTAATTGGGTAATTTTCAAGATAAGGATGACAAATAATGTTCTTCAGGTCTTGCAATAAAGTGAAGTGAAGTTATTTGGATTTCAGTTCGGGGTGAACTACTACCTAGCTATATACATTTTACTTTAGTAAACCCTCGAGGTGCTTTGGAGCTAGAACTTACCAAACATTTTGTTACGCGTACCCACAACAACGCGTACCTAAGCCGGAGGATTCACTTTAAAATAATAAATATATAGAAAGTCCACCCACATGTGAGGTTGTCGGGACTCCAACGACTCACTAAAACCCCTTCGGTGGCCGGCCTCGATGCTTAGGATGGCTAGGGATGTTTGTTGAAACTTCTTCCAGTACCCCCCTGCATATCGCCTATAGCACTTCTCTTGGGCGGCTCCCCCGCCCCATCTGCTCGCGGTTCGCGACGGCACATGCCACTGTGTGCTGTCACCTATCCCGGGATCCGCATGAGGTCAGCCTGAGCCCTCACCCCAACTGACTACGGGGCTCCTTTTTCCTTAGGGGTACGTAGAGGTACTTTACGTAGGATTACGTACCCACCCAGCTGTCGTTTCCACTCCGCGCGGAAACGACATCCGCGATCCCGGTCGACTGAACGTATTGTGCTATACACGCCCAGTAGAAAGGGATCACGAGCTCCCCCTTTTTTTCGCCCAGCTGAAGCCATTACCTCGAACAGGCGGCAAAAGGGGGGAGATGTCCAGGCCGTTACGACCCCCTGTCAACAGACGCTACATCGCAGCGCCTATCAAAGAAAACCTGCTGTTTGGAATCCGAATCCTCGTGCACCGAATCCCTTTCCCTACCTTGAATGAGCCGTTCCCTGAGCATGACCGTTGTTATCCGATCACGCTCAGAGAAAGGCTCTGCGTCTTCCCGTTACCCACCAGTTCACGGAAAGAGGCCACCTTCCTCCACGACTCCTGTCGACAAGCGGAAATGCATGGGGCATTTCCGCTTGTCGACAGCAGAACTTGGTCAGCTCCATCGCTAGTCAAGAGTGGCCCCGCCTAATTATTTATTTATTTGAAGAAAACCAACAGCACATTAATATAAGATAAACACAACAATATAACATAGAAGGCCAATTAAAGGTTTTTACGTATAGATAAAGAGTATAGATACATAAAGAGTTTGAACTGGACAGGATACAATATAGCACAATAGATTAAAAGAAAAAATAAGCATTGTATAAAACAGATCTAAATAATTGACTAGCCTCTAATATTGTTGCCACGCGGAGAAGAAGTCTCCACTAAGCCGCCGCCTCACGGTTTCTACACTAGAGCAGAACAAATCAATATCGTTATGCTTGTTTAATAGCATATTCAAGTTAATTAATCTACCAGGATCCACCGGAAAAACGGTTAATCGTGGTCCTTTGTCCTGGTGGAAACTATCTACCACCTGCCGCACGACAGCTTATACTTCCATCGGGAGGCCGGCGAGAAAGAGAATCACCGCCACCATTCCCCAGTTCCTAAAGGACCCCATCCTTTGCGAGGCCGTAAGCGCCTCTGTGTTCAGTGGTTCAACCCACCGATTTGAGATCCAGAGGTGCCGGGTTCTCCCCAGGAGTAGCAATATTTTGCTTGGTTTAGTTGGTGGTAGGATTTTGTTTAAGTCCGCCTGGCTAGCTACCACCATCTTACCTAATTCTGTCGCTATAATAGCAATTATTTAAGTAAATTGTTGTGTTCCGGCATGTAGAGGTAAGATAGTCAGCTGACTGATATTAATGAATTATTATTGAGTCAGTTTATTGAGGATTCAGTGTAGTGCTTCTACCTTCGGCCTTATCTCTTCTTGTACCCAGGTGAGATAAAGGCCAAGCGCTTCCTTGTCGTACAAAAAAACAACACTCTGTGGACAAATACTTCATCTCTATGTTGTAGTAAAAATATTTTTCAGTGTAAGGGTTGTTGCTCGCTATATCCTAGCATTGTATGCGAGAAGCTACTGTGTAACTATTTGTATTGTGTCTACTGTTTTGTGATCAGACGTTGCGGTAGTTCCTAATAGTGCATTGTTGTTCTGATTAACAGGCACTATAGCTACAGAAATCGAAAGGGACATCGCCATACATACTCACACGTAGCTAGTGAAGCGGCTGAGAGGGATTTCATTGAAAAACAAAACCTTTTTGTACATGGTTAGTTAAATTTTACATTTTATTAAACATTTGTTAATTACGTGTAAACCTAAACCCCGAATAACGACATAGAATAGCTACTAATTAAACTAATTATCACAAAATGCTTCGCGCCATTTTAGAAGCTTATAAACGTGTGCAAAGCAGAGATTTCTAAAAAAAAAGTGTCAAGAACATTTTTGTCTAGATCATTAAATTGAAGTAATTGAAGACAAAACATCACAATTTCTTGTTCCCACAACTTTGACTTCGTTTTAAGTACAGAGAGTTATCGGTGTGTTGAAGACCTATTTTAAACTTTGAGCCTATCTGCAGATTTTCCCAAAATTTTTAGTGTTTAAATAAAAAAATAATTACAGTAGTAATATTCTCTATGATTACCTAAACCATGGTTTTCTCAGCTTCCGACTTGTGGCTTCTTGTGTAAATTACAGTTTAACATTGTAGCTATTATATGAACTTATAACTTAATGTAACCTTTTCAAGATAAAAAGGAGTAACTAGCTTAAAGGGCCTATTGTGCTGTTAATACTACGAACTCTCTCGGAAAAACTGAGCGCCTCATGCATAAACCGATCCCGACCTTTCTGGCGACTCTCGTCAATGTAAATCAAACCTTGAACTCATGCGGAATGGGTTTGTTTTCATCTGATCCCGTGACGTCAACTCTTATTAAGTTCGTCGCTTCTTATCAGTCAGTGTATGGTAAAAGATAAAGCGGACCACGGATGGACGATGTCAAGCAGAGTGCATTTCTGTACAGTCACGTACAAAATGTTTCGATTTCAGTTTTATGGGCTATAAAGGTTATTGCGGTGCTCAGTTTATGGGTTATTGTAAGCATAATAAGCATGATACATTGTGATAGAGTTTTGCAACATTGCAAGAATTTTAATTAGATTCTGTTAAAGTTATGTAACGGATGGCAGGAGAGTTAATTAAATTGAAATGAAATAAAGGTCTGCAGCGGGGGTTGATGATTCGTTTTGGATGGGTTTGAAGGTTCATAGTATACCTAAATGGTTCAAATGTCACATTTAATACGAGTGTGTTTTGCCTTTGGGTGCCATTAATTTTTAACTGCCCGGGGTAAAATATAAAGATAAGCTTGACCGTTGCTACTGAGCTGAAATGTTATTATATTGAGGTACCTACTTTATTCTGCTTCGGTCACATCAAAGCTCTTTATTATCATCTCAAAATGCCTACTAAAAGAAATGTTGAAACCGCATCGTATTATTTTAGGAATACTTATTTTATAATGATGTCAAACACAAAGAGTTAATTACATACGTTTAAATGTTTCATAATCTTGACAAAACCTTTAATATTTTTTTACCTGAGGTCTCATCATCATCAACATAATTTCAGCCCACTTACATTCACCGCTGAACATTGGACTACTCCATTCGACGCCATAAAGCAATCTGAGCTGCCTCCATGCATGGACTCCCCGCAATCGCGACGATGTGGAAGAATCATCGAATGAAGGTATTCTCATATTACGATGACTGTTTAAACATCATAAGCGTTTAAACACAGTCACCTTCCGAGAACTTTTACCTTCCAGTGATTATCAGTTCTGAGATCTATGCGACTGCCCACTGGCACTTCAGCTTGCTAATTTTGACTGTAACTTTGGTTCTTTTCATAACAGCCCGTAAACGTCAATTGTTAGACATGAGCATCCTCAAAGACTTGTGGATTTTTGTCATAATCATTTTTTTTTTACTGTACGACGGGGAAGCACTTGGCTTTCATTTCACCTGGTTACAAGTTGAGATAAGGCCGAAGATGGAAGCGCAATTCACCCGTTATCCTCAACAAACAGAGGAACTGACTTCTCTCTAAATGCCGGAACACAACAAATTTTAGAATCGATGAAAATATATATCCCAGAATCACCACGCTTGGCAGGCGGATGAGTGAACGCAGTATTGGTGTACCGTACTAAGGCGGATACTGCTACCCATTCCTTGGTGCGTTTTATTCCCTTAGTCGCCTTTTACGACATCCTCAGGAGGAAATGGAGGGGTTCTACTCGTTAGCCGTGCAACCTCTCTTTCGTTCTATTACGTTCGGTTCTCTTACGAACATCAAAAATGTCAAATATCAAACCAATTCACAGATACAATAATATACAATTTCCTTTAATGAGCACCAAGAGTAAAGAAATTAATATACCATTAAATCATGGGCAGTCTTATCGAAATAAGGTGTGTGATAGAGGATGTAAATACGAACATAATTATAGGCAAAATATGTATTAATAAAAATAGACGAGAAAATTAGCATTCGCACATAATTACACAAATTTAAATTCAATAAACATATACATAAATATATGTAAGTAAAATAAAATACCAACATTACCTTATATCATATTATATTTAACTTATTAACATTCATGTATGTGCACACAACTGTACCTATCCCGCCAACCAGAGTGGAAGACCATTGCTGGAGCTTTAGTGCATGAAATTTGACAGCCACCCCCACCCATTCTCGCCCAAAACCGTAGCTCAGCCCGTTATTAAGGCTGGCTTTATCGGACTCACCTCGAAACTCAAATTAATACGAATAATCACCAACGCATGGATCTATGAGTAAATTATTAATATTTTTTTTAAAACACTTACAAGCGCGCTACGTTTTCGTACTTTGATTTGTTTGTTTTGTAATTTTTAAATCTCTTAATGTTAATTTTTGACATGCGTGAAACTTAACGAAGCTTTGACATCATTATTGGTTTTATAAACTTGTTGGTTGAGACCGGTTGAGAAACCAGAGTTCTAGGAGGTCCTAGAAGAAACGAACATAAGCTTTTATTTCTGGCTTCAAGTTCATTGTTGACTAGTGCTTAGTCATTTGGTTTAACTCTGAAAGACTAGAAATTGGCCATTCAGCGGCATTGAATGCAGGTTTTGTTTGTCGTGGGGAAGGTTACATGTTGCCATGTTTAATAAAATAAATAAATTCATGTTAGTTGTTAGTAGGCTTATACATTCGGATAAGCATTACTAATATTTAAGCAAGACACAGTTTTCTGATTACGAGGTATCTAATCATAAAATCTTAAGTTTAGATACCTTGTCAAACCGAACCTTTATGTGTACTGAAGCAAATATTAAAACAAACGGCAATCGGACTCGTCAAAACAAATCATACGAGCCCAAGCACGAGGGGCTATCGGTAGCTACTGAAGAGTTTGCTATCCATCTCCAAAGATACCAAATTATAGTATCCTCATTTGAAATGGATTTCAACATACCTACAAAGATTCATTTCGATACTACAATCAAAAATAGGTTTCTAAGATTTAATAGCATAGTGAAGTCACTTGTGTTGCTCTCGGTATGAAAGAAGTACAGAATATGTTTTTTTTTTTCGTCTATTAGTAAAATTATGATGGTTTCGTTTCAAAGCTTGAATGGTTTGTAGAAAAATATTTTGGACTTTGCCCACTCTTAATAAGGGTCTTCTACGATCAAAATCAGTTAATAGGTGTACTCTGAAATTTTCACAACATGTAAGTAATAGTTTTACCTCGTTCATTCGAAAACAATTTCAAGCTACTTTACTTTGTTGATAGTTGAAAAAACTAAATCCCGACTGAAATTTTTTAAACTTTAAAGTTTTACGTAAACACGTTCTTAAAAGCATTAAGTAATAAAAGTGTTAAAATGTATATTCATTGTGAATTATGTTTAATTATAATTCAGAACTCTTACTGTTTATTAAGAAATATTCCATAATTAAAACAAACCAAACGAACCCTTACACATCAAACTTCATCAACCCGTTTAGCCTAAATATAATAATTTAGCAAAACTCTCCAATAACTAAGCCCTTCTTCCAAGGTATTTGCATATAACAACAAGCAATATCTAATGTGTTACTAAAATAGGAAGGACCAGTTTATTACAAAAAACGTAACTTTCTATTTCACAGTTGCAAAACAACATCTGTTCGAAATATATTACAAAAACTAATAAACGCTACATTTGTACGAACTATCTGTATCCAGTACAAATGTTCCCAATTTCACAATGAAATACATTCGTAGCAATTTATGATAACCCATATAGATACCTAACTACATGATGTAGCGCTTTGAGGTTTAATCGTAGTTGTAAATTAGTTGGATGTAAAATGTAGCGCCAGATGCATTATTGTGCTTTACCTAAAGGGGACTAATGTTTCACACCGCATTTTTTCTGAACAACATTTATATTTACTCTTCTTTTCTCATACAGAGGTTACCCTAAGATCACTCTGCTTGTCTTTTACCTCGTCTTGTCTCTGTTGTGCTCAAAATTTTGGCGCGTTCTTAGTTTTGCTCTGTATAGTGAGAGTTTTCTACTTGCTCCATACCTAATATAACACGTTGGTATTTACCACGATTTGTATGTAAATTTAAACCTATTCATCATTCACGGCAGCAAACGCGAATCGAGTGAACTTTAATTGTAACTCTCACTAGGCATTCTGGCCTATTTTTCGTCCAGGTCAAAAACCGTTTTTATTGGCTCGATATTTTAGAATTAAATATAGGTTTTGATTCTAACACTAGATAATGTTGAGGGTTAAATTTAAGTACCTACTTAGTGTTACCTGATTAACATTACAACTTTACCCAAATCATTTAAATAAAAAAAATCGGAATATCTTTTTTTTTTCTTAAAGCAAGGTGCTGGACGTTTTTGAACAAATTGATCAGGTAGTGCAATCCAAGAAATACCTACTATACCATAAGCACATACTCGTATAATTTGACAACTTTTACACTATGCCAACCATAGATATAGAATATTACTAACATTAGATTGGCAATAGAGTGATTAGGACAAGACCAAAAACAAAATACATCAGAGTGCGTGTAATGTGAATGTGTGCAAAGTAATTTAGAGAAGACGACACCAAATCCATACGAAACATGTTGGATTCATATTTAAAGAACTAATTTATTAAAAAAATGTCGCAAGCTTTCCTAAGAAGTAAGAAGCACTTTTGCTGTGAAAATAAAAATCGAAGAATGTAATGAAGTTGCAGGCTGTATTGAACCTCTGTCAGTTAGCAAAATATCGATAAGTGTCATCGATAATCGTTTCTATTTGTTAAAAGTTTGGTTAATATTTTACAATACTTCACGTATTTGATATAATTTTAAATAAAATACCTATTATCGAGTATAATTGGGATAAAAAACATTTTCTTTCAATCCGTGTTTGTACAAAACTTTTAAACCAAGTTTAAACGCTATAGCTGATAGATATGACACAAAAATTCGGAATCTGCGTCGGTTGTGATTTTTTGTGTCATAATAATATTTTTAAATGTTGTGACCAAGTGCAATCACATGAAATACAAAAAAAATAAATAAATAAGGAATCGAACGCAGGCCCCTGGTTCTGAAATCGGTGGGTTGAACCACTAGAGCACAGAGACTTTCTCTTTTGCATTGGCAATCTATGTATACTAAATATATGATGCCAACACACAACACACCTAATTCACTTTTTCCAAGCTATTAATATATCAATATTAATAAAATAGTTTAGTAGGTGTTATACCCTCACCATCTTCTAGTGGAAAGTATGAATAGCCCGTGGAGAGGGGCGCTGGTGACTTGGCACCAGCTGCCCACAAAACAGGTCACTACTAAGCTTTCTGTATTCTTTATAATATTAGTAGCTATATGTGCGAAAAATAAATTTATTCTTTATTATTATTATTATAGGGCCTCTTACAACACAGGATTGTTTTACCATAATCCTTGCTAAACTGAATTGTAGATCGTTAATTCATGAGATCACCAAAATGGTAAGAAAAAGTAAATAGGTAAGGACAAAAAGGAAAAAGTAGTAGGTAAGACTTAAGACTTTCTGAAAACCCATAAAATCAACTTTTGAACCAAACCGTACCGTAACATAATTATTAAAACCAGGTAAAAACAATAAAATTAAATCATAAACTTCTGACACTAATGGTTGGACAGCGGCTTGTATATTGAATTTAACTTTGGTACATTAGATTCGTTTTCAGTAAATTTTCACAGTGTGACTGTATTAGAAGTGAGTGCATTCAAATTCATTTAGAAGACCACGCATAATCACTCAAATCGCCTTGCATACAAGGTACGTAACGCTTGCACCTCCTGAACCGGGCGAGGTCGATATGGTTTAGGAGAAATCCTGAAAATGAAGGCCGCGGATATTATAGACGACGGATAGGCACCAGCATAATTCCTTTGTTTTTTTGTACCTAATTAAAATTAACCGGCTAAGTGCGAGTTGGCCACGAGCAAAGAAAGTTCCGATTCGACCCCCATTTCAAGAGTTTTTGGATTTCGTTCGTATTCGTGGAAGTCCGAAATCGGCTTGGCCGGTTTTAAGTATTTTTGTCATACATTTAAGCGATGACATAATTATTACCTATCCAATACCAAGTTTTGAATTCGTATGTATTATCGTTTTGAAGATAGGGCTAAAATCGTTAAAAAACACAGTTTCTTTTATGAGCGAGTTACCATTTATTTTTTATATATTTCATAATTATCATTTATTCGACAATCAGCCATTATAAAACACATATTTTCTGAAAACCAGCTAACTATTGCTCGAATCAAATTATCTCCAACTCAGCCAAGGATCTCACGATATCTATCTTGGAGATAGCTCTGTGAAGCAGTGAACTCTAATGGGCTGTTGACGCTATTAATTGCATTTTTTTTTATTTTTTTATTGCACGACGGGTAAGTACTTAGCCTTCATCTCATCTGGTAACAAGTTGAGATAAAGCCGAAGATGGAGGCGCATTTCACCCGGAATCCTCAACAAACTGAGGAACTGGCTATCTTACCTCTTAATGCCGGAACACAACAATTTTTAGAATTGTTATTATGGCGACAGAATTAGGTTAGATGGTGGTAGCTAGCCAGGCGGACGTAAATAAAGTCCTACCACCAACCATGTATTCTGAATCATTCAATGAGAAACAAAGAATACGCAGTTGGACTGGCAAAATAAAAATCCGACGTAAAAACAGATCCCATAGTACAAACAAACCACGTCAGTCCACAACAGAGGAACAAAGTGAGGCATACACGATTGAAAACAATGTAGCGTAATTCTAAAATTGGTGTGTTCCAGCATTCAGAGGTAAGATAGCCAGTTCCTCAGTTTGTTGAAGTCGGGTGAAGTGCGCCTCCACCTTCGGCCTTATCTTAACTTCACTTCCCAACACGTGTGTACGTTCAATAAAAAAAAAAAAAAAACAGTCTTACAAGCTAATTACATATCATCTGCCTGATACTTTTGAAATTGATGAGGTCATGTAATAATCCATCATGCGGACCCAACGCCGATTGGATGACACATTTCTTCTTACGTAGTGGTTCCAGGTCATGCTGGTTTCCTCATGTTATATTTTACCACAGCAAATGCCAAAACTACACATAAACTTTACGAAACGCAAGTCTATCGGTGCACGGGATCTAAAATCCAATCATATAAAGCTTAATAGCCAATACAGCTCGTCATTATAAAGTTACAATAAACTTGCAGTTTTGTAGTAAAATAACACGTAAAGTTTTCTTAGTATGCAACAAATCGATGGTAGTATTGCCGTTGTCGTTGGCTAGTTCTAGGTTGCACTTGCGCTACTGGAAAGCGGGAGTGACTGTGATCCCAGAATTTTAACTTTACATCGGTATAAATGTAATAATGACACAAAATTTCACATCCTGCGACGGGATTCGAACCTGCATCTTTTCCTAGCCGAAAACGCTCTAACCACCTGAGCCACGAATATGCTGACGCAGATTCCGAATTTTGGTGTCATATTGATAGTCAGCTGGAGCGCTGATGCTGCAATGTTGTGAGCAAGGGCAATCACTTGAAATACAAAAAAAAGGTTTATTTTTAATTTTCCGTTTTATGTTTAGTTCAACGAAAAAGCGTTCAAGGTCAGGTTGACTTGCAAGATTCTTAAATATATAGAACCAACCTAAAAGATAAGATAAGATATATTAAATATATTCCTCACAACTCACATAAAAACTACTATTATAGCTCAACTATGCTTGGATTTGTCTCTGATGATGTCATCTCTGGAAAGGCTTAGCCAAGTACCAGCTCAAAGCCTTGGACTCGATTGGGCCTCGTGCTGCTAGACTTATAGGGGAGTATCCGCTCGTTGAGGCCAATTTACAGAGTCTAGATCACAGACGACGGTTGACAGGTTGTCTGTGTGCTATAAATAGCACTTTGGCGAGTGTGCGCTTGATATCTTCAACATTATTCCTCCTTTCCATTCCCCCTTTCCATCACCGGACTTGCATTAATTTGCCCCGCCCTTTAAGTAGGGAATGGAAATCCTTGCCTTTGTCTGTTGTTCCGCACCAATACAATCTTGAAGTCTTTAAGTCCAGGGTGAGCAGTTTCCTTTTAGAAAGCGTGCTCCATCTAAGGCCACAACTTAACTTGTTTTTCATATGAATTGGTAGTCAAACGCTTAGCTATGACCAAAAGAAAAAAAGAGCCACCCACTTGATGTAATGTTATTAATCAGTCAATAATAAAACAACATAGTTTGGATAGAGCTCCACCCTCTTCCAGAGTCGTAGATTATTACTTAATATTTACTCAGTGTTTTAGGGCTTAAAATAACATACACTAAACTTTTCCAAAATTAACGGATAAACGGTAAATGTATACAGGAATATAAGGCCACGCGTCGTTTCTATATCCCGCCTTGGGATGACGTAGGGTTTACTGTAGGTTTAATTGTAAAAGTTGCCCGCTTAGTTACAAGAACTAATCTGGATCGTGGACGCGTACGTGATGCGGTGGTGATAGTGTGGAGTCTGATGGTTGCTTTTCGATTAGGTAAACACATGTACAATCGCATTTGGTAACCTGGGTTTTGTTATGGAAAATTGTGGTGAAAGTAAACAACGATTAACAAATTTTAGCCCAGTAAAACTCCACTTAAGCTCAGCACTACTCACAAGGACTACTTCTTTGTTCTACATGTTTGTAGGTCTATGGTGCCATAACGCTTTTTTTTTACTTCGCTGTCTAAAAAAATGGACGGAGATGGGAAAAGCCTGCGCTTATAAATGTGCACCAAGTATATGAAAATGATGATGCCGATGACATACCAATTATGAAACCTTTTTAAGTTTATAATATAATAATACTCGTATATTGATACTGAATATCTAATATCTAACCTGTATATAATGTAAATAAAATATTTTGCTATAAATCCGCCACATGTTAAAAAAAGACGAGTTAGCCTCTACTAGTCAAGGTTGTCCAAAATTAACATTCAAAGGTTGTCTGGAAGAAATCGCGACTATAAGACCGCGACGATTGTGTATACATTTGTTTTAAGTTAAGTACAGCTGGCTAAGCTAGCGAGCTGTACTTAACCACCATCTTACCTAAATCTGTCGCCATAACAACAATTCTAAAAATTGTTGTGTTCCGGCATTTAGTGGTAAGATAGCCAGTTCCTCAGTTAGTTGAGGGTTCCGGGTGAAGTGCGCCTCCACCTTCGGCTTTATCTCAACCTGTAACCAGGTGAGATGAAGGCCAAGTGCTTACTCTTCGTACAATTAAAAAACTATAATCTAGCTTTAATTAAAAGATGTAAATAATTAAGTTTAATTAGTTATGGTATTTTTTTATATATTCCCATTTGGAATCTACTCTTACTCCTCATGGAAATATAGTCCCGCTGGTAATTTTACGAGAGGCAAAACCTCGTTGGTATGTCGTTTCAGTCGCTGAGCTGCCTGCATCTATTTCTCAAGTATCTAAAGATGAAAATCTATATGTTCTCCCCATAAAAACAATCTTTTTAAACCTAATTAAGCCCAAAATCAGGTGCTCCATCCAATTCGCGTGTAAGTAACGGACCACTGAAAATAACTGAACAAACTTTTCTCATCAGTACGATTCGGTAACCTACGCTACGCGAATACGAAGCCGCGTAATTACCGATGCGGAACTAGTTGGTTTATTCATAACTAGGTGAGCCTGCGCTTTTCTACTAACCCCTTGTCCTAGATGAGTGATACAATGCGACGAAGCGACAAATTGATGATTTTTTTCATAAAATTAGATGTTTAAAAAGCTGACTAGTAACAATCATCATAATAATAATACTCACCAGCATAAAGCACACACATACAGCCTCTCACACCATTGCACACAAAATAACAAAAGCCTCTCAAGTTGTGAGTCACAACACACCCTTGTTTTATTTTATTTTATCTTATACTTAATTTTTGAAACTACTTTTTTGGAAGAGACCTCCTAAACCAGGTATTTTTTTAGGCTTAGAAGGTTTTGTCAATTACAATCAATCACATGTAATATTTTAACATAAGTAAGTTTTAACTAAGTTAAAAAAATATATATTTGTATTTGTAGCTTGTAATAACTAGTGGTTCTGTAAGAACAGTAGACCTCGCGAGACCTTATAACCATGCAAAAACCGATGCTATCCTCTTTCACTTTTCTTTTTAGACTTTTGAGCAAATAGGAGTAGGTATAAGTTTTAGCGATTAGGTACTCGCGTTCCCTTGGTCTGAGGAGATCGAACCAGGTGTCTACGGATTAGTCTTGCAAAGTAAACGTAGGTAGGTATAATTTTTTTTTATCAAAAATTGAAATCCTACTGCAATTCATCTCCCCTTTTCCACCTACACTCCCCTTTTTGTTTTTTTTTTCACAACATCTTGTGTAGAATTATATTCTTAGTAAGTCTTTCAAATTTTATTGAAGTCCGTTATAAATAACGCTACAGCAAACTTTCCCCCTTTTCCTCCCTATTTTCCCACCGATCAAAAATCACGATCGACTAAAAAAATTTTATGAATCGAGGAACATGTTTTTTAATTTTCATCAAAATCGGTTGAAAAATGTGACCTGTAGGCGAGAACAAACCGACAGCCGACAGCCGACAGACAGCAGACAAAACCATTTTTGGCCAATCTCGAAACTTAGACGCTTCGCTCGCTCGGTCAATAAACGCTTATAATAGACCTGAAATCAATAACTTAAAATTTGTCATTTTTGTCATAATATTATAAATACCTTACATTGTAGTCTTACATAGTAAATAGGTACCTATATATTTTTAAACTACATATTTTTTCGTGAAACGGAGTGTGGGAGGGTCTTCCCACACTCCGTTTCATTGGACATTGGTGGCATTGTGGTCGCTGGGATTCGATAGATGGAGGAGGATCAGAACGCTATTTGAGTAGTTGACTGGGATATGGTTATAATAATGATGATAATCTACGAAAGTACTAATATATATACCCATAAGCCGCTATAAGAAATCTAAGGAATCGCACCAGAAGAAAATCAGCATAATTAGTGTGTATGTCTGTGTGTCTGTGTATTATTATTTCTCCCTTAAACTTGCACCGTCACTCGCTTTATACTTCACAAAGGAAGAAAATGCTTTGTAGCATAAAGTTCACCTACGTTTTTCATTAAATTGATTCAATGAAAAGTTTTCTATTTATAAATTTACATCTTTACAACAGCTTTTTTTTCAGCTTTACTATCAGCGATATGCCAAGCCATCATGATTATGGCAAAAAAATCCAATTTAGGAGGAGACTCTGTCTAGCAATGGACATAAATGGGCTGTTGAAGTGAAGAAGTATGCTTACACTCTATTATCGCTCAAGTGACAAGTCACTTTTATTGCTCAATATGCTGCTAAGAAATACGTCAAGTGTTTTATGCCACATCGCGTCGCGTCGCTATTGTTTTATTTTATGTTTTGAATCGCTGCGAAAGACAGAAGGTTAGTGAGAGTTTTACTGCATGTAGATGTATTTATCACTTTGAATCTTAAACATCGTGATATAGTTAGTAGGTGTGACTCTTGATCCAGAGGGGTCCTTGGTTGGTTAATATCGAATTCGCCCTGTCTTTAGTGAGTTTTAGATAGGCTAGCGAAACATTGTAAAGTGTTTGTGCCAAATCAGAAGAGAATCGACTACCGCATGCGTTTATTGAATGCAATAAAGCAAGTAGTGCATCACACATACTTAGGTGTCATGTTGATAACCGGTTCAGATGGAGTTACCACGTAGACTCAGTTTGTTACAAGCTGCATAGCAATTATAGAAAAACTTTAAATACTGTCGCCAAAAATACCATATAATATTATTTTATCGTTAAACTGTAACTATTTCCTATGGTATTACAAGCTATGGTTGAACTTTTAAAACTTACATCGACAAATTATATTACCTACAAGTCAGGCTTTTTTTTGTACCTACCTAATAAAATGTACCTAAAAAAATAAAACAGCAATACTAAGACAAAGTATAATTTCTCTTTATGTACACTTAAAAAAAAATACATCTAAGAATAAACTAACCTTAATCTAATATTAGAACAATGGAACAATTATGACATACAAATACCTAAAAGACACAAAATTATAACTCAAAACAAACTCATAATACCAAAAGCGCATAACTTCTACGGTAGACGAACGTTGAAATATATCAAACTTAACTTATTTCACTCATTGCCACAGACAGTCAAAGATAAAATTAACATTAAAAACTGAACTTAAGAAATACATATTGAGGACATAAAGTTGCCGAACAGTTAGGACTTGGGAGGAAGAGTAGAGGTCTGAAGTTGGACGAAGAAAGTGCTTAAAGGACATTGTTCTTAAAACTGATCGTTGCGCTCTTTCAAAAGCTAATATATGTGTTTTATAGGTCCCTCCCCAAATTGTAACGCAGTACGTAATAATAGACTGGCATAGAGCCATGTAGACGGTTTATTGGGGCTCAAAATGTAAATAAGGTGCTTTGCATTTGTAAAATAAATGGTTGTGTCGATTTATGCTTAGTAAGCTAATTAAGTAGGTACCTACTTAATTTATTTATAGATTAGCGTGCGTCAGCGCCAACACTAATCAGTTATGGTTAGGAAATACTTTGTAAATATATCCTGTAACTTTTTTATAATAAATCAATCATTCATTCATTAATGCTACCACTACTCCTCCAGTGCCCGGCATGGGATGCCCCCCCACAAGGACTGCGAACTTTGATTGGTGGAAGGGATTTATCTCTTATGGTGGTAGCTACCTGCCATGATTTGCTGTGATGCATTATGGCAAAGGGTTGTTTCCTTTGGAAATATGTACTTCTGCAAAAGGAAGCCGCAGAAAGGGAGAGAGAAACCTCTTTTGACAACCCAAGCCACGGAAGGAGAACCAGGTGCCGGAGGAAATACTTCAGAATGCAGCCCCCATGACCTACGCTAGGATAGATGCACTGAAAGGATGTCCACAAAAATGACCATGCTTTTCATGGCCAGTTCGATTTACGAAAAAAGATTTTCACACCACCTGCTCAACGCGTGATGTCCAATTGCATATCATGCAATCTCAACCTAAAGCAAAGCTTATATTATCCCAAGGGAGGTAAAGTTGTTTACATATTATTGCAGGTGTCTGTACAAGTTTTCGGTAAAACTTGTACAGACGCCTACAATAATATGTATACATTTCATAATTCTCGAAATGGAGTCGTTACTTTTATATTCGTGTCAGCTCAATACTTTTGTGTTTAAGCCTGATAGATAGTATCCTACATAAATACCAAATGAATAACATATCTACCAGATGTGGATACTAAACTCAGTAAAATTTTGTGAGTTATGAAGTGTTAAAATACCTATTAATATAGGCGACTGTACGTTTAATATAAAACTGTGGCCACCGCTGTGTAGAACCGGCAATGAGATTTTGTGCGGAGGGACCGTAAGTCGCATCTTAACGCACCATTAGGGGTAGATTGCGTGTGTTGAAAGCCGGGTATTTTGGTAAATGCCCCTGGGGAAAACAATTTGCACGGCCGCTATGCAACTTTTGAAACCCATTTACATTTTTATAAGTTTTTGCGATTGGGATATTGAAATCGCGGCCTGCGTAAATCAAGTGTTTTGTTTTCAGACTATTGAGATACTACAGGTCTTCAGTTTAGACCACGTCTACGAAAGCAAATGTGGGATGCTCTCTAGCTAGATGGAGCAATGACCTCCGTATAGTGACGGGCAGAGAAAGGCCGAAGATCGGGCTCAGTGGCGTACCTAGGCAGAGACATACGTGCAACAGTGGACTGCAATATGATAATGATGATGATGAGGTGTCCAGAAGCCTATCTAATACGGCAATATCACCAGTGTTATAAATATGCTTTACGTAAAGACACAAGATACAACAGTTAGAAGATATATGATTATTTACAGCTTCGGAGAAGTTAATAGAGGAAAAAGTATTTTTTTTTATGATTTAATTGCAATCAAATTTATATTATGATACTGTCGCCTTAATAACAATTCTTAAATTGTTGTGTTTCGGCATTTAGCGATAAAATTGCCAGATCCTCAGTTTCTTAAGGATTCCGGGTAAATTGAGCTTCCACCTTCGGCCTTATCATAACTTAAAAATCAGGTGCGACGAAGGCCAAGCAACTCGTCGTAAAATAAAAAAATAAATAAAAAGAAGCAAAGAAATAAGAAACTGTTTTATTTTTCTGCCCATGAAAATGCCGACCAATACCGACGAAGAAAATGATATCGCGTAACAATTGACACAGCAAAATAAACTATTAGAAACAAATACGAGTCTGTAAAATAATAAACAAGAGTCACTCACTTACGGCTAGTATTGCACCAGTCGGGATCTAGTGCTGTAAACTGTATACTTTTACTGCCTTAGCTGTGAGCTGTGATCGTTTTTGTAGTCACAAAGGAAACAGCTGGTACCGATAAAAGTTTTGACTTCATTTCTTTTGACTTATCTAAGTTTTTATTAGAATACACAGATATTATTTATTCTATTATATTCTTTATAATATGTCTTTTAGCGTGTTTTTCGTTTGAACATGTTACAAACAAATACATTTTGCTCACACTTCCTTTGTCAATATATACATATAAGGTTCCAATTTTTTTTTTTGTTGATTTCATAATTGTTGCACAGCGATCTAGCCCCAAACTAAGCATAGCTTGTAATATGGGTAATAGATAACGGATTGAATACTTAAATACTTTAATAAATACATACGTACTATATTATATAACACCCAAATACAGAACAAACATCTACGGTCATCACACAAATGTTTGTCCCGGGTGGGAATCGAACCCACAGCCTACAGCGCAGAAGGCAGAGTTATGATTGTTAATGTTGTTCATGGTCACAAATTCATAATAAGTTATCATTAGTACCAACATATTACATTTTACATGAATAAACGTTATACAATTATATTATTTTAACTAGGATCAAACAACAAGCTCAGCTTTCAAGCCAACGTTAGACCACTTTTGACCTTAGTTACCCAAAATGCAAATACAAACTAAAAATATAATATACTAAAAAACCCAAAATTCTAAACTTGTTTTGCTGTAAATATCTTTGCTTTATTTTCAAATATGAATAATGTGCATACTAATTTTTTTTTATTTTTTTTTTAAATAAATACATTTATTCAATAAATTAAACTAACTAAGTACAAAGGAATACTAATTAGGTTTTTTCTGTAAATATCTTTGTTTTATTTTCAAATATGAATAATGTGTATACTAATTAGGTTTTATTTTTTATTTTAATTAATATAGACCTACGTTTGACCACAATCTCCTGATGGGAAGAGACGAAGTGGCCTACGAAGTATCACGCCGGTCTAGAAGACACCTATTAACTCCTTGAAGAGGCCCATATTGTAATTTTCAGGGAAAACAGCCGAAAGCAACGCATTCTTCTTACTACGTACTGCTTAGATTTACACTTTTTAACACAGTGTTTTCAACAGAATTGTCGGGTTTTGAGATTTATATGTAGTTATTAATTGTATCTGTATTTCTGGATTTTTGCATTTTCGATATCCTCTTTTACTTATCGCGTAGTAAAGTAGAAAAGAAGACATGTGTTTTTGCACTAAAATTCTGCTTATCGGTTTTACATTCTAGGATTCCATCGACATAAGTCTCATAGCTAGGCTTACATACAATAATAGAAAGCTATCGTTGATTTCATCAGCACTCTCGATTTGTCGCCGTTCACCCGCTGGAGCCCCAAACACATAATAACAGTTTCACTTGCACATAACACATGTTGTGGTGTAGTGGCAATGACTGTCGTTCAGTTCAGAACAAGGCCAGCCCATGGTCTAGTAAAAAAAAAAAACAGTGGCACGCCGCGAGTGCCGACAGAAGTGAACACTTTTAAGTTTGTCGATCTTTGCCGACGAGAAAAGCTTAGATTGTTGGTATTTGAATGTCAATGTGGTCGCGTTGGTCGCAATATTTATTCATTAGGGTGGTTTTGCAACACTACTGGCATAATGACTTCTTAGAATTAACGTTGACAGATACCTGTCACGGCTTTCAACCGTCTGCCTATAGGTAGATAAAGTCTTCGAACGGTCCTTACTTAGGATCGTTAAGATAACGTGTCAATGTGTTTAAAAAATCAAATGTGTCAAAAGCGGTGTTGGTTAGGTTTCGCGAGTCCAATGTTTTTTCCCATCTTAAAAAATGCCCAACGCGCTTAAAGAAGTTTTTACTACAATTGTTTTTGTTTCACATGCAAACGCGATGTAACAGTAAAGAAAATAGATGAGATAATGGCAGGAGTATGGGATTATGCCACCGTGAATACGGTAAAAGGTGACCAGAAGATGAGCATTAGTAAGTATATATCTAAGAACTTAACGATATCGGCCAAGTACATCGCCCGTCGTACAATAAAAAAATCAAAAAGAGCACAGGAGCGCCTCCAAGTCTACGAAATATCTAATACATACGTTTGGTCTATTATTTCCTGCTGTTCATGTAAAATCGTTTGCCTGTATCCTAGTGCCAGCAATCATTCGATCTAGCTCATCTCATTGCCCATAAACTTTACGATACTCTTGGAACAGGCCGACAAATTACAGGAAACGAACGTCTCACAAAAATAATAATATCGGGAACAAAAATATTGGCGTAAGTAATGCGTATCGGGAACCGTAAATACGAATGACGTACTCAACTTTTTGTGACGAACGTTTCAATGTAATTTGTGAATATGAGTCATTTGACGTATCCAACGGAATGGATTCCCGTAACAATGGTATTTGAAACTAATAAAGCTATGATTAGATGATGGAACTCACATAAAAGGTTTGTGGTAATGATTACAGTGAAGAAGTTACGACATAAAAGTTACATGATGTTTTATAAAAAAACCGGCCAAGTGCGAGTTGGGCTCGCACACCCAGGGTTTCGACACATTTTAAGACAAAAAAATAAATATAGCGATTATTTATTCCCATGTAACGCGGCTTGAGAATCGACCCCTCCAACTCAGCCCATGGATTTCGTAAAAGCTGACGATTTGAAGAGGATCTGTCCAGCATTTTTTACCAGGGTTTTTATGCGTAAACTAAGATACCGCTCCATTTTATACTTACACATTTTTCATTTATAAAACATGTAATTTTATAAAATGCAGTTGAATGCATGTCGTGTAGTTCATATATTAACTACACATGTACTCAATTTGATATTACAATATAAAGAAATATTTCTCTGACACCGTTAACATTAGAAACGAAGGTACCAATATTTGTGAATTTTTTGAAGACTTATTTTGTCAATTTTATTAATTGGCACTGAAAGTTCGTATATTTAGACAATATTATGACGATACTCT
This sequence comes from Venusia cambrica, assembly GCA_951394065.1. Taxonomy (NCBI): domain Eukaryota; kingdom Metazoa; phylum Arthropoda; class Insecta; order Lepidoptera; family Geometridae; genus Venusia; species Venusia cambrica. The sequence goes on from OX596056.1 coordinate 3,901,380, forward strand.
AGAAAGATTCCCAATTGTAAGATAAACCATATTATTTCTCAAAATGATGAATTAATCAACCAGGCATGATATTCTGCCAGGGTGAATCTTTAAGTAAAAAAATTGACAGGATTTCCTGCCAAGGTGTATCTAGCGAATAATAATAATAAATATTATAGGATTAATTTAACTATAATCTATTTTCAGCGCCATCTAGTGCCAAACTAAGCAAAGCTTGTAACAAGATACAATAATATATATTGTATCTTATTTCTCAATGACAAAACACCACTTTTGGGGATGCATATATTTGTGATAACACTTATTTACAATCAAAAATAAAATCGAGAAATTCCCTAAGTGTAAAAGTTTCACGCAATTCTAAGAATATAAATATTTGAAGCTGTTCTTTGCAAAGTCAACAAGCTCGGTTTCAAGAAAGGGGTTCCGAAAGTCTAAGCCAAACACATCGCTAACCCAAGTGGCACCTCGCGGTCTGAACCAGCCATCTCTTTCAATTAACTGAAGTACCCAAGAAAGCCAACGAAGCTTGCTGCTCACAAATTCGGGTTAGCCTTGGATTGTTCTGCTAAAGATTTAGCCAATGTATTCAAAAACCTTAATATATCGGATGTTTGTAATATTTCAATCTTTCATCGGTTATATTAAGTAAAATAATTGATCATAAACACTGATCAACGATACAGTTCACAAGAGCGTGCGGTGACGATGACGCGAGTTTCACGCTTTTTTTTCACGCAAAAAGTGCTCAACGCGCATAAAGAAGTTTTCACTCAATAAATTCACAGATGGTGCCAACCCACATTTCAAGACAAAAAAACACGTTTCATTTAAAAGGGTCTTCTTTTAATTGTTAATTTTATTTTATTTTATTCAGATGAAGGACAAGCGCTTCCTCGTCGTACAATAAAAAAAAAAAAACAAGTAAATCACGGCAAAATACAATCTATGAAAATTTTCAGTTCATGAGACAGACCGCTGAAAGACGGACGGATAGCAGAGGTTTAGTTATAGGGTCCAGCTGCCATCCTTTGGATACGGAACCCAAATATAAATATATAAATGTATACTTATATGATTTTACGTCGGAAATATGCTTGGCCTTTATCTCACCTGATTTTTCAAGCTATGATAAGTAATAATCTTCAATAAACTGAGGAACTGTCTTTCTTACCTCTAAATGCCGGAACACAAATTTAAGAATTGTTATTATGCCCATAGAATTAGGTAAGATGGTAATAGCTAGCCAGGCGGACTTAAAAATAGTCCTACCAACAACCAAACCATGTACAATATTGTACTCCCCCTGAGCATCGAACCCTGGACCTCTGGGTCTGACCGGTAGGTGAACCACTTGACCACAGAGGCGGTTAAAAGATTAACTGGCCTACATCAGATATCAGCTACAAGTAACCAACTAGCCATAGCCATAAATACCCAATCTCAAATCCCTGAAAGGTTCACCACGGCAACAAATTGCCAATAAATCAGAATCTCATTAGCAACCCAACGAGTGCGTCAAATGTCTCCACACAAGCACATGATTTAAAAATAGGGGTATTTTACGTGATCCTCAGGCATCACGCACGGTACCATGTCCAACGGAGCGTTGACAAATGCCTAATTGAATTTTGAGCCATTGTGCGCCCGTCACAGAGATTTACGGAGAGATCGTACGCTCGATTTTACACGAAACCGGATTTACTTTGGAGCAGAATGCAGTGAAAATTATAATATGTTTAAAATTTAGGACATTGAGCCAGTGAGGTATTTGTACAATTTTGAAATGTCTCTGTAACATAGTGCGGTCGAAAATGTAATTTGAGATATAAATTATGTAGCTTTTGCTTCCAACAAGGTAATTTTTAGACAATAAAAAACAAATAGTATCACAGCCACTTGTGCTTGCTCATCCGGGAAAGAACTACCATACCTATTTCAGCAAGCAAGCAGCATTACTGTGCTCTGATTTGAAGGTTTTATGCTTCAAGTTGACGGGCGTAATGCAATGCCGCGTGGCCCATGTTTCTTTTGTGGATGTGACTTACGCAGACCATGTTATAGGAAAGAGATGCACTTAAGATCAGGTGGATTGCTTGCTTGTTGCTTGCTCTGTTACTAGTATAAAAAATACAAATAGGTAACGTTTGTTTATTTATCTTTCACTACACTTGAGTGTTTCCGTGGTTTGATTCTTTTAGACTTTTTTTTTCACTGTGCGACGGGGAGTGCTTCGCCTTCATCTCATCTGATGTTTAAGTTAGGATAAGGCCGAAGGTGGAAGCGCACTTTACCCGGATTCCTCAACTAACTGAGGAACTGCCTATCCTCTAAATGCCGGAACACAACAATTTAAGAATTATAATTATGGCGACAGAATTAGTAAAGATGGTGGTCGAGCTACCACCACCACCAGGCGGACTTAAGCAAAGCCCTACCACCAGCCACAGGTTTTGTGGCACATTGCACCTATGAATGACCTGATTGTCCGAAAAGTGAGATGATTTCATGCCTTGCCATATTCCAGGCACTGCATCCCAAACGCCTATGGCGGTGGCTCGTAAAGGTTGATAATAAGTCTTCCTATTTACTGAGGCTATGATAGGTATTACAAAGCGTTATTTTCAGTATAATTCTTTGCAAAATGCAGGGACAGAGTGCATTTTGTAGACTTGTCAATGACATAAATATAGGTACATTTTCTCAATTTGACTGACTACCAATCTGGTATAAAAAGTAAGCTAGCATTGAAACGAGATTGAAATAACAAGATAATTTCAATTCAGCTCTGGCTAACGAGACGACAGACTGAAATAAAAGAGTACGGCTGGCTATACGGGATCCTGGAAACAGCTGTATCCATTGATAGCTATGCAAGTATAGTACGTCCGTCCTTTGATTCATTACAGTTTTCGATTAGCTCCTTTTAGTTTGGCTTTGACAGCTTGTCTTTTTGTGTCTGGGTAAATATTTACTAGCTCACACAGGTTTTAAAGGGAACATTTTTTTTCTGGATTGCAGAAAAAGCGGTAAAAAAAAACTACATTTATACTAAAACATATATTTACGGTAACGACACGGTAAGAACTGACACCCCGTTATTAACGCCACGTAATTTGCTTTGCATTTGTTGGACAATGTTTGAGGATTTACCTAGTGTCTAGTGTTAGACCTTGTGTCCTTGGAAAGCCAGTGTCCTCTGGCTTTTGAAAAAAATACGGGGCTTCTGATTGAGGCAACGCTTGACCCAAGGTCTAACTAATAGCCAGCTGTTCAGCATGGCAATGCAGCCAGTGTAGTGCACGCTTCTATCGGGTACTGTTCTGCAACAGTTGAGTTACTCATATACCGTTTGTATCGGTCCTTAGAGAACCTGACTGCTTCCCTTGTAAATAGTTGGTTTTTATTCTGTATGTTGCAATACTGATTCGTAGTTTTGTTTATGAATAGTTGAGTTTTAGATATCTAAACATCAAAGAGTCTCTAGGTGATGAGCAAGTAAAAACGCTGCATAGAATGTTGGCATGATGAATTCCCACACATCCACCCGGCTTGTATTTAGGTACGGTCATTTCATAACGGAACGTAGTACCAGCATAATTATAATGGTTACTGGAATAAAAAATAAAAAAAATCTTATGCTTGACGAACTTTTGTCGCGTAATATTAGCGGGTATATTCTTCGCTTTACAAACTTCATTGTTCAACATTTGTTTATGAAAACCTGGGTAAGCTGTGTTTTATCTAAAGCCGCCAGGGGTCTACCTTTGGCAAATAAACATCTTCGAATCGTGAAAGTAACATAACTTCCCGGACATTTTGCGAACAAATTTACGTATCAACGCTCCCGCTATTCAGACGATCCTGTTTCGTCTCCTATCACCGAGTCAATCGCTAAGTCGAGACTGCATAAGCCGCAGCTGACAACTCACTCAGTCCCTTTCCAATTTGTGTTCGAATAAATGGAAACGCTCGAATCGCATAAATGAAAACGGTGGAACAAATTGATTTCTCACTCAAACAGAACCGTGTGGTACAACCTTTTACTATTTGTGATGTAGACGGGAAAACATTTTTGTGGCTGCCGGTGAAGAATCTTCTCGGAATTGTTGCTCTATTTTTATTTGTAGCTTTTTTTGTTTTTCTCCCGGAAAAATCGATCAAGATTCTAAGGAAGACATCGCAATATTTTTTCAAAAATGATTATAAAAACGACCTAGGATATAAAAATGACCACAAAATTACCTTAAAAATAAAAATAAACTTTTTCGTTTAAAATTTTTATCAATTTGAACCTCAGGAAAGTAGTTAGGAACTTCTTTTACAATTTATCGAAGAAAAGGATTCAATAATGTCGATCGAGTTTTCTGTGCAGTCACAGAAGACCCAAGAAAATCTTGATTAATTTAGTTTTCTTATTGATGATGGCAGTTTGTACTTGAAAAACTAGGTTATGTACGTTATCTAGATATTATGTGAGAAGTACATAGAGGAAACGTAAAAGTGGCACCAGTGACAGATTATTAGAGAAGTATAAGGTTAGCATGGTATGGACATGTAATGAGGAGGGATGAAAGTCATGTTACGAGAAGAGTGAAGAATATGAGTATGGATGGAGGGGGTAGAGATAAGTTGAAGAAGAGATATCATGGGTAAGAGAGGAGTGAGTTAACCACCTCTGTGGTCTAGTGGTTCGCCTGCCGGTGTCAAATCCGGAGGTCCCGGGCGCAATCCCCTGGGTTTAGTAAAATATAGTGCATGGTTTGGTTGGTGGTAGGACTTAGTTTAGTCCTCCTAGCTACCACCATCTTACCTAAATCTTAAATTGTTGTATTCCGGCCTTTAGTTCCTCAGTTTATTGAAGGCATAAGTGTGCTTCCAAATTTGAAATCTTAAAAATCTTTGAAACCAGATGATATGATTATATCACCTGTTTTCATGTTATGATAAGGCTGAAGATGGAAGCGCACTTCACCCGGAATCCTTAACAGTCTGAACTGGCTATCTAACTTCTATATGCCGGAACACAACAATTTAGAATTGTTGCGGCAACAGACTTAGGTAAGATGGTGGCCAGGCGGACTTAAACAAAGTCCTAGCACCAACCTTATGATCGAACCCGGCCTCTGGATCTAAACCCCTAGTGGGCGAACCACTGGCCACAAAAGTGATTAAATTTTTTTAATAGGGATTCGATTGTAATGCGTTGAGCAGAATATCATATCGATCAAAACTTACCTATTTGAGCAATTTGGGGTCAATACCTTGGGTCCTTGGAGAGCCGGTGCCCTCCGGGTTTTCAAAAATCTTGCGGGGCTTTTGATTGAGGTGACTCGTGACACAAGGGCTGCTCTTATTTAGGCCAGCGAATTAACATAGCACGCTTCCGTCTGGTACTGGTCTGGAACAGTTACCTATAGGCCGTTTGTAACAGTCCTCAGGTAATCTGACTGGTTCCATTGTACATAGTTAGTTTAATTGTTCATTTTATTGAATAAATATTGATTATATAATATTATAACTGAATTTGCAGTAAGAAGAAGCAGAACGAATTAATGAATGAACACAAAAATTCCACCAAATTATACAAGCATTAGGTGACACAAGTGTATGAGACAATTTACAATGGTCGGCCTTATCACTAAAAGCATTTTTTCCATGCAACCTTATCTAAGCAGAAAAGAGTAGATGGCTGATGAAAGTGAGTGGCATAGAAAATATTCTCATAATATTGAAACGAGTCATTTTTAAGGACCTTTATTTGATCTCTATCTCGTAAAAACAGTGATACCCTGAAAGTTGAAACTGGGTACGCTTATAGTACCTACTCACTTAGGTGCTTAACAACCTACGCTAAAACCGGCCAAGCGTGGGTTGGATTTGCGCTTAGGCTTCAGAACTAAATGAATAATCGTTCTCAGAGCTTATAACAGTTGTTCTCGATGTATAGTTAGATTTCGCCACAGCAAAAAAAAAAGCTATCAGTATGTTCTGTATGATAAGTGCCCTGAAAATGTTCTGTGCAAATTCTTTTGCACGTTTTGCCTTAAATGTGGGTCGAAAACCTCCCAGTGCGTGTCCAACTCGCACTTACTACTTAATTGTTATAAGTAAGGACATTAACCTGGTATTATAATGAATGCAGCAAAAGTGTGCTGTAGTGTGTTGCTTATGTAGTCTGCCCCTAAATTGTTTCGAATGTCATCTATCTTGTCGATTCAAAGACAAAGTACGATTGAGTTGGTAAATTGAAATTGTTTTGTTGAAATACTTATTTAGAGAACAAAATAGACAATTAGAATTCAGAAAGAGAATTTCAGTGTTCATTCTAAGTTGAAAAGTAGAAATAAATAGCGTAGACAGGTTTCCAAAACGCTCACGCTCGATTAGATAAACGTTTTTCTTTTAAATAAATATTGATTTCTCTCTTGGCTGCTATAGAAACCTTAGATTAAGAAAACAAAGGCAAAATGCACGCACGCCTTACGCCTTATGCACTACGAAAGTAGTGGCATATTTGGTCATGATATCCTAGGAAAATACAGCAACATATTTAATTACTGCAACCTCAACAGAACTGAAAGCAGGGCTTACATTGCAAAGTAAGCAACTGTTCGTTATAACCTTGATAGACAAAGGGTAACTGAATGAATACTGCTGCGCCGGTGAGTTTTGGTGGAGTTTTAGATAAGACACGAACAAATCTTATCTAAAATTCCATGCGTGGGCGCCGATGGTGTGAAATACTTTCGTTTTTTTTGGAGTAAAACTTCTTAAGGCTATGTTTAACCGCCTCTGTGGTCTAGTGGTTAAAACCACCGATTTCAGATCTAGAGGTCTCGGGTTTGATCCCCAGGGGAGTACAATATTGTGTTTGGTTTGTTTGGTGGTAGGACTTTGTTTAAGTTCGCCAGGCTAGCTACCGCTATCTTACCCAATTCTGTCACCATAACAAAAATTGTTGCGGCATTTAAAATAGTAAGATAGCCAGTTCCTCAGTTTGTTGAGGATTCCAGCTGAAGTCTGCTTTCGGCCTTATCTCAACTTGTAACCAGGTGAGATGAAAGCCAAGCGCTTACCCGTCGTACAATAACAAATAAATAGAAAAAAAGGCGCGTTGTGCATTTTTTGAGGTAGGATAAAACCATTGAACTCGCGACACCATTTACCTTACCGACACCACTTTAGACACTTTTGAATTTTAGCATATTGACACGTTATTTTTACGATCCTAAGAGGTACGGGTAAGGGCCGTTCATAGACTGCGTCTAGCTATAGCTGATAAACTTCGAGTTTTCACTTCTGTCGGCACTCCCGGAGTGACACAGTTTTTTTAGGTAAGAAATGCACGAGTTGTATTCAATAGTGTGCTCAGGGAGCTAGGCACCCAATGAGATTGAACCGGGCTTTCGTAACGTCCTGACGTGTTTTAACATCTGAAAAAAATCATCAAAATCCCCACGACAGATTTAAATTGTATTTATTGAAAAAAACATGTATTTGGTTGCTATGTGTTAAAATTGCAATTATAAATTAATCAGTCAGTTTAGATGATTAATGGAATGAAATTAAAACGACTTGTATTTACTGGGTTAAATTGTTGCTTGCTATTTAATTCAAAAATATTTTCATACAGACATCAGTCAGTATTTATTTTCTTCGGAATATATATTTCTTTAATGTAAAATTGTTATATTGGGTGCATTATGTACAACACATTCATACATTGCGCTTGTGTAGAATATAGTCTTTGAATAAATGCGCAATACAATTTCGACAATAACAAATTCAATTTTTACATGAGATTGTTAACACCGTCCGTTTGTAATATGCCTCGTTTGTAAACGGTCGGCAAATTGTCAACAGCCACCGTCACCAAACGTTTACAATATGCCGAGGCATATTACAAACGGACGGTGTTTATAATCTAACGCTGACAGTTACAAGCTGACCCGACAGATTTAGTCCTGTCTTACCTATGAATATTGAATTGTGAATAATGCAATTAATTCGATGTGTTCATAGAAAATTTTTGGAGTTGATTGGTCTTTTCACCGAACTGTAGTGTGTCAATTTGTTTTATCTTAATTTTTAAGTTTTTACATCTTATTGATGTAATTTTTAAAAATAAAAATTCTACTGAAAGAAAATTTATCTAAAATTGTCTTTTGTATTCCATGACCTTGTGTTAGTTTATCAAAACTCCATATTGAATTGAGCTTTTAATATTAAACCCTGATTGCTCTGAACAACTAAAAAATAAAAAAATCTAAAAGGAAAAAAAAAGTGTAATATAATCCAATTTTATTAAAATAAATTGTGAAGATGTGAGTTCTGTAAACGTTTCGCCTGTAATTACGATTTTAAAACTAAAAAGAAATATGACTGCAATGAAGAATGTGAAACAACTTCGTTTACATGCATGACGTATTTATTCTAAATATTTTGATGACAGATGGCCGGAAAGACAGACAGACGGGTCATGCTAAATCGGGTCCGTTTTTTCCTTAATTTTAGGTATTACAAACTAAAAATACCCAAATCGCTTCAAGTGTGCCTATAATATTTAAAGATTTCCCTCGATTTTTCTAGGATACCATTATCAGATCATGACCTGATGACGTTGGGAACTTCTTACAAACCCTTTCTAACAAAAAGACAATTTTCCAAATCGGTCCAGAAGCTGATAACGATACGACCACCTGTTAAGTTCCTTTAAAAAAAAACCCCGTATTGGTCCAGGAGTCTTCGAATAATCGAGGAACATGTACAAAAAAAAATGCGACGAATTGAGACCCTCATCGTTTAATTGAAGTTGGTTATTAACTGACCTATATTATTAAATAGATTCCGAACGAAAGCCCGTTCATGATATAAAGCAAAATATTTTTATCCATATTCCACGACCCTTCAAAATATTATCACAATGAATCACCGAGGTACACTGTGTATTAAGGAAATGGCCTATTATCTCTTCTGAAAATACCTATTCCAAGTGGTTCCCCAGAAAGCTTTATTAGTTTAGTCAATATTACATTATCATAATACCCTACGACATTACGAATATTACTTACTGAACTTACTCAAACCGTGTGGTAGAATTATATGAGATTCCATAATAATCAGGCATAAATAATGTTGCTAGAAAACAAATATAAATATAACAACAATAATGTTACGTTATCAGGAATGAGGTTTTGAGACAGAGAACCAAGGTGGTCGAAATAGCTTAAAGAGCGGGCTGAAACAGTAGTGGACTGGCCATATTTGTCGAAGGACTATCAACCAATGGTGGGGTCATCGAGTCCTACATTGGAGACCACGTCTAGTCAAGCGTAGTGTGGGATGTTCCTCGGCTAGATGGAGGGACGACCTCCGCACCGTAGCGGAGAAAGTGGATGAAAAAGGTCAAATATCGGACTCATTAGCGCACCTTGTGAGATACCTATGTCCAGCAGTGGACTGCGTTTTTTTTTATTGTACGGCGGGGAAGCGCTTGGCAATCATCTTACCTGGTTACAGGTTAAGGTAAGGAGTGAGAGTGGAGGCGCACTTCACCCGAAATCCTCAACAAACTGGCTATCTTACCTCTAAATGCCGGAACACAACAATTTTAGAACTGTTATGGAGACAGAATTATGTAAGATGGTGGTAGCTAGCCAGGCAGACTTAAACAAAGTCCTACCACTAACCGAACCAAGCACAATATTGTACTCAGCCTGGGGATAGATTGATGGTGATGATGATAATGTAAAGGAGTTATTATAACAGTGTTAATAAATTTCCAAGTAGCATACATAATATGGCACATTAATCTATGTATTCCGCTACCAACTGTCCGGGAAAATCCGGGCGCGCGACACTGTAAGCCCACCCGAAAGCAGCTTTGAGTTTGTCCCTGAACGGATTTAAAGCAGCAAGTTTGAATGCAATTTAAAATAATTTGTATGAAGCTTGCAGATATAAATCATTTTTTTATATTATCAAATAATTGAACAAATATGTACCTACAATAAACTAGCAATGTACAAGCGCAGTTGGATTACTTAAAGACCATTACAAACCGTATATAGGTAACTCAACTGTTCCAGACCAGTACCAGACTGCATTGCCACCCTGAATAGTTATGCTAATTAACTGGCCTAAATAAGAGCCAGTCCTTGGGTCACATGTCGCTTCAAACAAAAATGACTTTTAGTATGAATTATAACTACTTCTGCATGTAATGTACATAGGGGTTCCTTACTCTCATGTTTTTTACTATCAGGTTTTTTAATACTCATTATTATGACCAAAGAAAAAGCCTGTGTACTGCCATTTAGGTACAATAATGATTTCGAGCTACTTTAAAGCCCCAATGTGGTCTACCAGAACTTTATACCAGAAGAGACGAAGGCAAAGAGAACCCCGTAGTATATAACCTTAAAAAAGTATAATACAAAGTGCTCTTTTAATACAAGGATTTGTCAATAATTCAAAAATAAATTCAAAATATAAGATATAGGTTTCGAGAAAGTATTCTGAGACTTTCTTGGTGTAAGAAACCTATATATATCTAAATGAATAAATCTACGTTTTTAATATTTAAAACAATTATACGACGAGGAAGCTTGGCCTTCTCTCATCACGTTTCAAATTATGATAAGGCCAAAGGTGGAAGTGCACACCCGGAATCCTCAAAAAACTGAGGAAAGGCTATTTTACCTCTAAATACCGGATCACATCATTTTAGAAGTTTACAAACAATGCATTCCTATTATTTCTAATCAAGCTTCAGTAAAACTACTCCCCAATAGGCACTAGATAAATACAGTAGTCAGCCATGTGCGATTCCCCACGGTATATAAATTAACACTTTGTCACCGAGCGATGGGGCTAAGGATATATTAATATCGGTCGCACAGACCCCTTTCAATGTGGGAATTTTATGCCCTCGGAAATTGATTACAACTTTCGTACTTGTACTGTGTTTGGTCAGGAAAGATGAAAATTGATGAATCAGATATTTGTGTGGGTTGTTCAGTAAATAGAACGAAAATGCTAGGATTTTGAATTTGGAATGTCGAACGGCAATTTTTGGCGTTGCTGAAATTAATTTAAACCAACACCAAGGAGTGGCTTATAATATATAATTTATAAATTATATATTGTGATCAGAGGTTAATCCTTGAAGAGGAAAAAGTCGTGAATCAATTTATTTTATAATTTTGTGTTAGAACTAAACATGGTATGTGAATTTATGGAACATGTTGTTTTAATGTCAAGCATTTTCTGCTAAAGCAGAATTGTAAGCTCTTCGTATTCATTCTACCAGACAATTACGAATCATCGCTCAACCGACTCTTCAGCATAGAAATAAAACTAGATCGCAACGCAGCCCTTAATTCCTCAATGAAACTGTAAAAACAGTGTCTAGAACTCGCAGTCGTAGAGTTCGGAGTGTGGTTGTGAGACTTACGACAATTTTTTTTTTAGTTGGTATATATTGTTTTACTGTGTATAAATAGTTTTCTTATATGAGCAAAGCATGGCCAAGCGTTGAGCTAAGGGTCAGCACAATATCAGTAAACAATCAAAGGTATGTCCATCCGAAACCTCTCAGATAAAACAGCATTATACTATTACTATAAATGATTCAATTTCCTCCACGCAAGTACCAGATCCACTTAAGTATTATGAAAGTAATAGCTCGCCTGTGCCACTCTTCTCTTCAATATAAAACGAATAAAACCAAATATGTATGAGACTTGTTTATACAAGTCTTGTTAAACGAGTTGTCTGGATTACTAAAAAATATGAATTTGTTCCAGTGAATGAATTGTAATTAGTAATTAAATATTAATTATAAGCTAATGTAATGGATCATAATAAAAAAAACTAGACCGAGGTTCTTGCCTTTCTCCTTGTGTGCTGGTCGCGATTCCGAACAGGCGGTAGATTTGGCGTTTCAAAGTGAACCTAAAAAATACTACTGAATAATTATTTGACTTTGACTTTGACTTTGAATATTGTCACGAGTTTATTTGACAAGTGCCACGGCTTAGATACAAGTTCTGAGTTCGATTCCCACCTAGGACAAACATTTGTGTGATGAATATAAATGCTTGTTCTGTGTCTGGGTGTTGTATCATATAGTACGTATATATTTACAAAAAGTATTTAAGTATTCTATCCGTAATCTAGTTCCCATATTACATCCTATGCGTAGTTTGGGGCTAGATGGCGTTGTATAAAAATTTATGTCCTGTAAAAAAAAGTGGATACTGCTTAATGCTTATTTATGCGTATTATTTGGTATATATAATAGGTATTTACTAATGTAATATAAATTAGTTATATTAATACCCACAGCCTACAGCGCAAGAAGGCAGAGTTACTACCAACTGAGCTATGAGGCTTGTCACAAATATAACACAGAAACCAAGTGAAAGTTTTCATGTGTACTATACCATCATCTATTGGAATAGCGGGGAAGGAATAGTTTTCTTGCTGACGCTCCTTTTACGATAATGACAGAAAACGCGGTCCAATATCTATAAAATATTACAACCTAGCCTTCCGAAAACCGGACCGGACCTGCGCCACAGAAGGAATGGTATTAGTTTGGTATAGAAATCTCATTGTTGGAATCCGAAAGCTATCATCCTCTCTATTTCAAGGTCTGGTGGTTAAGTAAGAAGCTAAATGCAATAGATATACTATGAGAAATATCACATACACATGAGAGGCTACCTTAGGTGCGCAAAATGAGAGGGATAGCGCTATGCATACTAGCACGTAGTTCAGTGAAACAGATGAGCGGGATTAGTTTTACTGGCTAGACGGCGTACGGTGATATTTATATATAAATCATTGCAAAAACGTAACTTATATGTGATAACTGAACAATGTTCGAAAACCAATAAACGCTTAGTCAAGATCAAAACTACATCAAAAGTATTGCACCATTTTTGCCATTTAAAGCCATTGAATGTGGCACGCAACTAATGTTTTCGAGGTTGGCTGGCACCTCGTTTACTTTTAGCGTATGAATCTAGTTTTCGCACGTGTACGCCGATCTGAATCGAAATACCATCGTTTAATCGACTTTATGTGATCCACTTTTTTTTTTACGACGGGGAAGCGCTTGCCCTTATCTCATCCGTCTTACAAATTGAGGTACTTAAAACAAAATCCTACCACCAACCAAACCAAGAACAATATAGTATTCCCCGTGAGGATCGGTGGGTTGAACCTATCCTACAGAGGCAGTTACACTAGACCACGGACTCTTTTGGGGAGTTAATTCTTAAGCAGAGACCACCTAGGTCACATGGTACTTTTTTACTTCAAACATGCATACGGCCCACCTGAGGCAAGTAACCATTACCTATGCGCACTTACAACACCAAAAACATCACTCACGCGTTGCCCTTTTTATGTAAAAAAAAGAACATTCGCAGAGAGGAGAAAATTCTTAATTCGGACTTTTTTTTTCTGTGTTTGTCCATCGTTTTCTCCGCGATCTGTTTTTTTTTTAATTTGGCGATATGCGATGTATTATTTTTATAATTTGGTCACGTTTAAATTCGGCGAAAATCCAATGAAGATCTTTGGACCTTAGGTACCAAAACTCCTCAACGGGCAACAACCAATTATAGACATTGATACCGCCTACCTAAATATAATATTATCTAGCACATATAATTATTTTCATGTGAAGTCTGTTTCAGACATTTTTATAAATAACTTACTTAAATAACATCTGATTTCCTATAAACTAGATATACCGACCCACACAAATCCGATCAAGCGAGCAGTATAAGCTTCCGCTAAATGGCTATGTAGGTACGCTTACTAGAAAACTTTCTATTTATTTATTAGTAGAACTTTTTGTATTAGACAAGTGGTATACGATGAGGAACGAACCTACTTTTGGTAAGTACTTACCAAAATTCAGAGTCACCCGCGGTTCTGATTATGTCACAATGAGATTATTTATTTTTGAGCTAAAATATGGGTACAAAATGATACAAATACAGACACGACTCTTTCCTATTTAAGACAAACTCAACTTTTGATCATCATAAAGATCGTGGAATTCCGAGGATAGTTTTTTTTTTATATTGTACGTATATGGGTATGTGCTTGGCCTTCATCTTACCTGATTTTCAAGTTATGACAAGGCCGAAGGTGGAGGCGCACTTCACCCGAAATCCTCAACCAACTGAGGAACTGGTTATCTATACCTCTAAATGCCGGAACACAACAATTTTTAAGAATTGTTATTATGGCGACAGAATTAGGTAAGATGGTGGTAGCTAGCCAGGCGGACTTAAACAAAATCCTACCACCAATCAAACCAAGTACAATATTGCCCCCTAGGGATCGAACGCGGGACCTTTAAATGTGAAATCCGTGAGTTGAACTACTAGACCGTTTTCTTGTTTGAGTCAAGTCTAGATTCAATGAATGACAAATGATAGAAATCTATAAAATTTCTTAAACTTAGATAGTTCTTCGAGCTTTTACAGTATGCGGGTAAATTCTACCCTACCTGCCAGCCAACTGTGGTAGTTATGGAAAATTTCGTTACAACCATATGTGTCTCTTTGAAGATATGCATGTCTTTCCATGGGCGTTTTTGTAAGCTACACTTTCCTTATGTCTATAAGAGGGTTAACTTGAATAAAACCTGCCAAGTTCAGACACGCAAATTGAGGCTTTTGATGTTTGAAGGCAAAATATCACGTTTACAGTATTTTTTTATTATTTTTACGACGGAGAAATGCTTGGCTTACTTTTCACCTGGTGTCAAGTGCTGAAAGGGGTAGCGCACTTTACCCGGAATCCACAACAGTCTAAGGAACTGACTATCTCATGTCTCGATACCGGAACTTAAACATTTAGATTTTGTGTAATGGCCACAGACTTAGGTAAGACGGTGGTAGCTCCAACAGAGTTAAAACCAGCCCTACCACCATACAAAAATAACCACTGAAAATTATAACTGTCTACCTATCACAATTAAGAAATACAGCGGGCGACTGCGGAGGCTTAGTAGGTAATAGGGTCCCATTGGCAAAATAAGGAACCATAAAAATTCTGGAATAAATTAAATTGAATTGCATGAACATCTTATTACTAACAAAAATAACATCATATAATACAAATTTTATTAAGCAAGTAAAAAAATACAGGTGGTCGTTTTTTTTTTCATTCTATTTTTATTCGTGACTTTTGCCAAAAATGGCATGGCAGTCACATCGTACCCTAATAAATACAATAACACAAAAAAAGAAGTTAACTTTTAAAACTTATGTATATACTCGTATAAGCAAACTAGTTTTTTTGTAGTGCCGCGAGTTGCGGAGGTGGACTTTCATTTTTTATTTGTTGTGAGGGTTTTTTTTAAATATTTTTTTTTTTAGACAAAAGTAATTTTTGAAAAAAAATAATATAAAAAAATATATATGAAAAAAACAATAAGAGAAAAAAAAGCAAACTAATGTGTTATGACAAACTTATATCATGTATTGCGAAAGCCACCAAGCTCTCTTGTCTAATATAGCAGGTGCCATGGTAGCCCTCCAGTTTGTTTGCGCTAAGCAGACACGGCTAATGAAGGGATTACTGAGAAAAAGTAGTCGGCCCCTCCGTTATCCCGGATAAGCGCCAAGATCGGATCATTAGCAAGCGATACACCTGATTACGGATCGGAAGACTTTGATACCGCTTGATGTATGCCCTATGCTTACGTGACTAAGTGATCGGGATTAAATTTACCTGAATTCTGTGAAGGTTTCAATTAAAACGGGTTCTCGACCCGTTAGGCTTTTTCAAACGGCAATTGAACCTTTTGATCTGAAGACTCCTCGCGAGGTGAACTTTGTAATGTTTGTGATAAAAAAATATTTTCATCTATGTACCTTCCAATGTATGTATTTACTTCAGAAAAAGAAATCCTTTATAATGGAAAATTAAAAATAATATGCATAATGGAAGAAGTCGGATTACCTAAGGACCGTTACAAACGGTCTATACTCAACAGGTAACTTAACTGTTTCATACCAGTAGGTAATAGACAGAAGCGTGCCCAAGACACTGGCTGCATTGCCATGCTGAATAGCTATGCTAATTCGGCCCAAATAAGAACCAGCCCTTGAGTCACGCGCCGTTTCAATCAAAAGCCACTCAAGATTTTTTTTAAACCGGAGGGCACCTGTTCCCCACGGACCCAAGGTCTCGATCCCTAATCGCGTGTGATACTTAAAAAAACTTACTTATACTTGCTCAAACTTCAACTTTCTTTGGTGCACTACAAAACAAACTGTAGGTACTTAATAACTATTGTCTACGCATAACATAACTTTTGCAATGAAGCGAATGAAGCTTTCCAGAAAAACTGAGTCTCGCAACACGGCAAGACCGCTTGGCTAGGTCCTATCATGTTATGTATTCATCCGTAATTGCTAGTAAAGCCAGTAATCCTAGTGAATTACACCAACTCCAGAACCTACCTAATTAAAGTACATAGCAACAGTAAATTATACCTCAAATTACAAAGAACAAACATTGAGTAAAAACATGAACATTTACCCAGCGTCCAATCAAAACATTTGTATGCTGGGCAGCTTAAAAGTTATCCTTAATCTCGATAGTCCGAGCGAGGGTAAGTTTTAATCGATCTAGATATAAGCAGTGGATATAGCACGGTGTTAAACAAAGTGAAATCGCTTGGTACGAGAACTCAATACCGACTGCTTACTGGAGAGTTGGAATTCTTGCTTACAACTCAAAAGTAAGCTTTTGTAGTTTAATTTGCAAAAAAGGTTGAAAGTTGTGCTCCAACGTTATGTTTTAAGTTGTATTTGCTTACAGACATTTTATATCGAAGATAGCCAAGGCCACCAGCTCATTTAAAAAATAAGTAAAAGATGTGGAGCGCGCTTGTCTGATAAAAGGAACTTAATAACTCTGAACATGAAGACTCTTCTGGAGTCTTAAATTTTTATACTGTGTGTTTGTTAATTACATTGGCAATACCTAAGACCCACCTTCGAATCTGGAGGTCGTGAGTTCAGATCCCGAGGGTGCAGAATAGATATTTCGCTTCAGAAGTTTATTGAGATAATTTCTTACAATGCATGTGCCTCCCAGTCTCAAAAAAGGCTTTGGTTACTACCGAAGCCATGACTGGCCTCTAAATTCCAGAACACAACAACTTAGAATTGTTAACCGTAGAAGTTAGTTGTGTAGAAATGTTAAGTACTACCACCAACCAAACCACGCACAATACTGTAGCTATTTGGGCATTGAACCCGTCACCTCTGGATCTGATACCGTTGGGCAAATCACTACACCACAGAGGCGGTTAAATAAGTTTGGTAAATGTTACTATCGCATCTCACACTACCAAGTAGTGTAAGACGTGAAACCAAACAAGAGGGCTGCGCGCAACCTACCCGGCGAGTCACACTCACCCTGATAATGATTCACCTGTTGAATCGAAACCGTTGGTGGCTACATCAACATAATCGTATACGTGAGTAAAACCCGTGTTTTAGAATTGGTTAATGTAGGTAATCGTGAAAAAGTTAAAAGTCGCACAGCGAGCTATGGATAGAGCTATGCTTGGAGTTTTACTACGCGATAAAATCTGAAATGAGGACATCCGTAGAAGAACCAAAGTCACTGACATAGCCCTCAGAATTAACAAGCTGAAGTAGCAGTGGGCAGGCCACATAACTCGCAGATTCGATAACCGCTGAGGAATAAAGGTTCTTGCATGGCGACCGCGATTAAACGCGAAACGGAGTGTGGGAAGACCCCACACTCGATGGAACGACAACATTGTGGCGATCGCAGGAAGTCAATGGATAAAAGAGGCTCAGGACCGCTTTTTGTGGCGTTGATTGGGGTAGGCCTATGTAAAACAGTGGACGTGTGTGGGCTGATATGATGATGATGATTAATGTTGATAAATCAGCTTGGATAAGCGGTACTAATATATTTGTGGCATGAACATGACCGAACCAGAACATGAGCGAACCAGAACATGACCGAACCAGAACATGACCAAACCAGAACATGTCAACCATCTTATAACCCATATTATATTGTTAAAGCACATTAAAAAGTTTAATTAAACATAGAAAGTAAACACTTTGCGTCGTTTGTACGATTCCAGGTAAATGTTATACGATCATAAAATGAACGGGTCATATTACTTGTAGTAACGTTTCGAGCCTCTAAATCAAAAAGGTCGTTCCTGGTAGGAAATTGAAACTCCGCGAACCTACCTACTTACGATTCTAACAAGCTTCTGTCGAATCTGGAACATGATTTTCGTGTGAATTACTAAATTGTTTGAAGTAGGTACCCAAGAGGGGTAGTAGTTTTGTACTCCTTGCTAAGGAGTACAAAACTTAATCGAAATTAAAATTCAAATCATATCTAAATTTAAATTGTTTTATAAAATGTCAAACGATTTTCGATTAAGCAATAGGGTTAAGATTCAAACTGCTGTTCTTCTGCGAAATTTTGTTATCTACAGGCACTGATATGAGAATACTAACGTACGACTATATATAGATACAGAGGTATCGCCTGGAAAAATATTAGAAATTCAAATTGCTTTTGCTAGTTTATATATTTATCTCAATACGAGTGGATTTGGAAGATGCTTTGCAACTTATAGGTATGCGTTTTACAATGCGACAACGGAGGCTGATACCAAAAAATCTTCAAGGCTTCAGTGTTACAATCGAGTTGTTACAAAATACAATATTTGTAGGTGGATTAACCACTAGACAGGGGCGGCCCTGTCTAGTGGTTCATCCACCGGTATCAGACCCAGAGGTCCCGGGTTCGTTCCCTAGTTTAGTTAGTGGCGGGACTTCATACATGTCCGCCTCGCTGGCTACCACCATATTACCTGAATCTGTCACCATAACAACAATTCTAAATTTAAGTGTAATTTCACCTTCGGTCTTATCATAACGTGACACCAAATCTTAACGAGCAAAGTTTTCTCAGTTAGAACCCATATAGAATATCAAAACAATGAATATCAAAAATACTGTTGTCATTAGATACTAGGAGCCTGTACGAAGTGGCGAATTTATAATTTTTACGTCTACTCCCACCTGTTCTGTTGAGTAGTTCAGGCAAAACAAATGTGAAAAAAAAATCCCAGTATAGTTATGTGATTTTTATGATCATACTTTACACCTGGCTTCAATCTAACTATTCCAATTCCATCTAGTTCTGTTACGTAGATAAATCGTTGTAAAGTAAACAATGTGCTTTAATTACGGGAACAAATTATGTACTTGAGTTATAAAGTTGGGAATAAAAAAAATAACTAACGCAGTTTCTCTAAAAAAAAAGATATCTATTATAATTTCACCCTCAAATATGTTAATCAACTGCATTTGTCACGTTCTGATCACAATATTCGAAGCCATTTTCGAGCAACACGTGACCGCGGCCGCGACTTATTAAATAAAACTCACTTAATAAACTCAATAATTAAACTTAATCATTAACCGATTTTATTTAAATTAGAATAGTTTTATTGTCCTCTGCAGTTGAAACCGTTAAACCATGAATTTCATGACGTCATGAAGAATCATAAATGAAGAATATACACCTCAAGAGACCAGTAGGTACTTGATTATAATTGATAGAAAACTTCATGGTGAAGAAGTAGTTTTGAATCACAAGATTCATGAACAGAACTACTGGAAATTAATTTCCCATTTGTCACTCAACATACTCTACTCAACAGAACAGGTGGGAATAGAAGATTTTTTTATTACACAATGTGTTTTGTAGCTACAATTTGCCTAAACCATATAAAGCGTTCCCAATGCTGCGGAATAACCGAGGGTTACATAATAATATCGTATACAAAGCGGAAAATCAATACAGTCCGTATTGATTTCCCCCTCATATTCACTTCAACAACTGGAACGGTATTAACCCACTAAAACCAACCTCATATTTATTAGTCATGGGGTGAGCGGAAACCCATCATTATAATACGGCAATAAAATATTATGTTACATAGGAGCAAGCCTGTGTTTAACTTCCAATTAAATATTTCGTCAGAAAATCAAAAGACAACATTAATTTTATTGTTTCGTCAATAGCCTAAGCCTCAGTTGAGAAATCTCTTCATAACGCGCGCCCAGTTTATGAGTAGCGCTTTTTTTTGCCAAGAATCAGATTATCCAGAATCCTTATTGATGCAAGGCAGTTAAAAGACTTTAACTGCCGAGCCTCCTTGTATTAGTGTTTTTTTAATATGAGTCCATTAACAATAATCTAAATAATTCAAACCCATTCCTTTTCAAACCCATTTAAAAGGTAAAATGTGTTTTTATTACATTTGCTTTTTTGCCTGGAATCAGTTATACCCAGAATCCTTATGGCGGCATAATCCTTGTGTTTTTTTAATATAAGTCCATCATCTATAATCTCAATATTATATACACATTTCTTATTTATTTAAAAGGTAAAATGATTTTTTATTCCATTATGGCATTAATTTTTTTAGAAGTCTAAAATCTAAACTGTTCGAGTGATGGGAGAATGCTCGTTTAACCAATACAATCATCTAAACCTATAATAGAACGATTTTTAGGGTATAACGGGGAAGCGCTTGACTATTATCTCACCTAGTTACAAGTTTAGATAAGGCCGAATGTTGAGGCGCACTTCTCCTGGAGTCCTCAACGGTCTGAGGAACTGGTTATCTTTCCTCTAAATGCCGGAACACAATCATGAAGAATTGTTGTTATGGCGACTTCTGACAGACCTCTGGATCTAATATCGGTTTGCGAACCACTAGACAACAGATACACATCAGAAAATAAATTTTACAATAGTGGGGTATCAGATACCCCACGTGCGGTCACTGCAGGGTTGAAAATGAATGAGTTTTGTCCTTTTAAATCCGTCTGAATACTTCAAAACCAAAAAATCAAACATCATCGACACGTGACCCAAGGGCTGGCTCGACACGTGACCCAAGGGCTGGCTCTTATTTAGGCCAGCGAATTAACATAGCTATTCAGCGTGGCAATGCAGCCAGTGTCTTGGGCACGCTTCCGTGTGGTACTGGTCTGGAACAGTTGAGTTACCTATAGGCCGTTTGTAACGGTCCTTAGGTAATCTGACTGATTCCTTTGTACATAGTTAGTTAGAAAAATCATTTATTCAATAAAAAGTACAATTAGTACTTTTTATTGAATAAATGATTTTTTAATAAAAAAGCGAAGTTAAGTTCCAGGGCAAATCAAATACAGATCGAAATAAATTGCGTTCTCATTAAGCCTTTCATAAAAAAATATTATGTTAGACAACTTCAGATTTACTCGTTTCTGTCCAATCATATTTTTCTTTATCTTTGATAATATTAATAGGTTTTTATCGACTAGGATTGGATTTGAAGGGAGCTAGGGTAGAAAACCGATATATCTAACGAACCCAAGGGTTGTCAGAAGAGATTTCTCTCTCCCTTTCCGCGGCTTCCTTTTGCAATAGAACTGATTCGCAAAAGGAAGCGACCCCTGGCCATGATCTCTCACAGGATACCATGGCAGCAGCTACCGCGATGAGATACAAGTCCTTTCCACCAATAAATGTTTGCAGTTCTTGCCGGGGGGCATTCCATGTGGGGCACTCTGCTAGCGTGTGCTGAGCTGAATCCAGGCTGGAGGAGTAGTGGTGGCACGCGGTAGTCGCTTCCCTTCCGATTTTGCACAAGTACTTTGCGAAACATCCATGTCCCGAAAGCACCTGTGTCAACCGGAAGGTCAGCGAGCCATGTTCCCTCAGTAGCCACTCACTAAAGACAGGGCGAATCGCTTCGATCGTCTGATTCCCGCGTTTGAGTTCGCCAGTCAGTAGTACCACTCCGCTTCTAGGCTATCTTTCAGAACAGACCTGTAGACTTCTATATCTCTAAGTGTCGGTCTTTGTCCCAGAACAAGTTGCTCTTCCCGCCAGCGGTGGACCGTCGCTAGACCTACTGCAGGGAGCAGTAGGTCTAGCGACAGGGAGTGACAGGGAGCCTGCCAGGAGACACGTTGCTTCGAACGGCGGTACCCTCTTATAACCCTTAAACTCTTAAACTCTTTGCGGCTTTCGCAATAAGGCGATGTTTCGGCTATTAAGGTTTGTGCCCATACAGGTACTCCATAAAACGCCATGGAACGTACCATACCCATGTATTATTGCCGACAATCAACTTTTGCACCGTTTATATTAGTAGCGTTTCAAGTATAGTTGCGGTTTTTATCAACCTAGGCACTAGGCATTGGAAGTGCGAACTAAATTGCCAGCGGCTGTCCAGGACAAAAAAAAAATATTTCAGGACACTAATTTCACACAGCGCCATTTAGTCCCAAACTAAGCATAGCTTGTAATATGGGAACTAGATTACGGATGGAATACATAGATACTTTTTTTTTTGTAAATACATACTTATCATACAATACAACACCCAAACACAGAACAAACATCTATATTCATCACATAAATGTTTGTCCTGGGTGGGAATCGAACCCACAACCTGTAGGTTGTGCGCAGGAGGCAGAGCTACCACCAACTGAGCTATGAGACTTGTACAAGTCCAAGGTATCTTAAAGTTGAGCTAACAGCGATGTTGATGCTGCCAACTTCGATATAAGATCCTGCTGGTCGGGCTTTCCGGGGCTTGTGGAAGCATATCGCCTCTGATTTGCTAAGCGCAACTTCCAAGCCTAGTGCATGAATCCTGCGAACGACCTGTGCTACTCCTGCTGTAGCAAGGGCGGCAGCGTCTCTGAATGTACGGCCTTTGGATGTCACCAGTGTGTCATCAGCATAGCAAGTAACCTGGAATTCTTGGCGTGTTTCTCCTCTCAGTAGCCAATCATACCCCATGTTCCACAACAGAGGCGCTAAGACTGATCCCTGTGGAACACCGCATAACATTGTACGATTACAGGTTCCCTGTGGAACACCGCATAACATTGTACGATTACAGGTTCCTCTCGCCCCTCGCAGCTGATGATTATCTCTTTTAGGTAGTCTTCAACTATTCGACTATCTGTTGGACATCCATCTTTTTTCAAAAGAACCAGACGTCCTTTTTTCCCACTGACTAGGAAATTTGCCTTGAACAAAGTACGCGTCAAATAGGTTGCGGAGTCTAGGTCGAAGTTCTTTCAGGGCCAGCACCCATGCGCGGCCTTATTTCAACTTGTTACCAAGTGAGACAAAGGCCAAGCACGTCCCGTTGTACAATAAAAAAAGGGATCTGGTGAAGGCAGCAGTTTAGTTCTTTATTTATCTTATAGCTTCACTGCGCGATAGGCACCGTGATTATGGAAAAATATGGAAAAACTCTTCAATTTTGTAGGAAACTCCTTCTCCAGGTCTAGAGGTAAATGAGTTTTCCGTAAGTATTTCATTTTCGTAATTCATGATCACGTAATACTTTCGAAACGGAAATCTTTACCGCATGTATGGCGCATGTAATTGCGTCGAAAACTAAAAACTAATACTCCAATGTGATCCCATGCACATAATATAATTACCTAAATATCATCGCATGAACAGATTAGGGTCCGCTGCTAGACAGAGCCTCGTCCATAGCTTATAATATTAGGTTTAGCCACAATCACCTGGCAGGCGGGTTGGTAATTGCAGTAAAAGTATAGATAATTCTAATTTTTTTTTTCTTTAAATAAATAAATAAATAAATATTACAGGACGTTAATTTCACACAGCGCCATCTAGCCCCAAACTAAGTAAAGCTTGTAATATGGGAACTAGATTACGGATAGAATACTTATATACGTTTTTTTTTTTAAATAAATACGTACTATATTATACAACATCCAAACACAGAACAAACACCTATATTCATCACACAAATAAAAAAAAATAAAAAAAAGTGTTTGTCCTGCGTGGGAATCGAACCCACAACCTACAGCGCAGAAGGCAGAGTTACTACCAACTGAGCTATGAGGCTTGTTGAACTATACTCACATACTATTTAACTATACGAGTAGTAGTAGGTAAAGAAGGAAGCAGCTTTATCTATACAAGTAGTAGGTTATGTACTGAAGGAAGCATCTGACCTTCTTCTGTACAGTGTGTCGTCTTCTACGACATCCATTGGCTGAATTGGGGTCCATTCTGAAACCGCGACCGCCACGGCACGAAATATATTAAATGATTAAACGTGCATTTTTACGACCAATAAAACCAAACAATTAACTTGAAACAAATTAATGACACTAACAAATTGTGAGAAGCGCACGTTTAAAGTGGACCACGTTATTTTGGACTCATTATACTGGGCTGATTTTACACCATATTCGTCGGCTGATAACTTTGGCCGTTGTGCTGGTAACATGGAATATAGCTGGTGATGACATAAATCTTCGAAAATAGAAAATAGCTGACTTTTTGTATGATCGAATAAAATATTTATTTAAATGTTACAATGACACAATAATTCACAACCCGCGACGGGATTCAAACCCGTATTTTTTCCTTAAGCCATTACTTATAATACAAAAATATGATTAAAAAAAAAACATCTATATTGTTGCTGCATTGGTGTTGTATCAAAATAAAATCTGTAAATAGAAAAAATATTTAGTAATAAATCCGCCAAATCTCTCTGAAAAAATCAAATCGAATTTATTGCTTAATATTTTTTCTATTTTCAGATTTTATTTTGAAATATGGATCTCCGCAAAATAACGCCTGAATCAATTAGCTATCTTTGGTGCTGTATATTATAATAAGTATAAATTTACAAACAAATATATATACTTAAACTTATAATGTTTTTAAATGTTCCTATTCTATCCGTAATCTAGTTCCCGTGTGTCAAGCCTTGCTTAGTTTTGAGGTACCTAGATGGCGGTGTGTGAAATTAATTTCAAGTAATATTTATTTGTAATGACAAAATTATTGCGTGCCTGTATTATGATAACTTAATCCCTCTTAACCTATCTTGGACAGAGTTTCGTAGCAATGACTCTATACTTCAAGAATTCGGCACCAAGCAGCGTCTGTTATCGATAGTCCAATTCACACTTTGGCATGTATCACGGAACTGTCCATTGAACGCCTCGTGGTATAGGGTAAAGTCGATGGCAAACGAGGACGTGGCAGATCTCCCATGACATGGACAGACCAAATCAGGGCGGCACTGAATGGTCCCGTGCACGAGTGCACCTTAAGGCAGCCGGTAGAAATGAGTGGCGCCGGATGTAAAGCTTGTTACAACCAACACATGATGACCACGACCACTCTGGCAAGAGTGTAGCGACTAAGAAGAAGATTATGATAACGTTTGCATTACATATATAAATATATAAATTATTAATATGAATATTATAGTACAAGCTAAAATAGCCCATTGTCTATGTTTACTACCTATTTTTCTAACTAGACTAGACAACTAATGCATAGCTCCTTAGTAAGTACGTAATAGCTGTGTATTGGACAACACGTAAGACGAGTACCTATACCTACCTACTCTTGACTATATAATGTATACATTTAAATCGAGCGATCAACAAAATTTGTACAAAATTAACTGTTCTCATGTAAGTGACTGTGTCTTTATGAGAATAAATGTCTTTCAACCGATGTGCTGTCCTGTAATATTTATCATACAATACAAATCCCAAACACATAACAAACATCTATATTCATCACAAAAAAGTTTGTCCCGGGGGGGAATTGTACCCACAATCTACGGCGCAGAAGGTAGAGTTACTACCAACTGAGCTATGAGGCCTGTTAATATTTTCCTGAACATACGAGCTATGAAATGTATTATATCATATTTTGACGCTGGCGGCTATATTTCCTATAAACGGATTAAATTCAGCCGCAGCTGGATTGTTCGCGTAATGGACACCGTGTTTGCGTAGTGACTGTGTGGCAATCTGTGGTGGTAACTTGTTATTGTTGCGCAGAATTATAGTATTTTTTGGTTGGCTAGAGATTGCAGTCAGTAGCGGTTTTGAAATTTGAAATAAGAACGTCTATTCTCTTTCGTTATAAAAAAACAAAAGACGCGCGATTAAAAACGATAGCTGGCAATATTGACGCCGACTGCCTCTATGAGGGTAATGTTTTAAGCACCGTATGCGATTAAGTGATAAGCAATACATATTTTTTTATTTACCTATATTTTATGATTACTTTTGGCTCGTTCTCACAATCCAAACAAAAACTAATTTCGAGAGAAATCTAGAGATATTTCGATATTTGAAAGTTGCGAAGAACTGGTCCACTAAGTGAGTGGGTCGAAACTTCTTTGAGGATTATATAAATGGAACCCAAAGAAGTTTTTCTATTTACTTCATGACACAATAACGCTGAGTCTGTCGAGGTTTTAAATATCTCCTCATTCCAAAAATGTTGCTGTCCAAGTATTAACAGCTGCTTTATTTTATGATGGTTAAAAGTTCTTGGCTGAGATCAAGTGTTTAGTAGCATCGAGAGTCTAATGAAAAACCTAAGCCCGGCATGCTACCCATATTTTTTTAAATCAGATTTTTACACTTTATGCACATTTTAAACTTGTGCTGTGTAGGAACATCGTAGACCACACTTATCTACAATATATTTTATACAAATACATACAATACAAACTTTCAAAACTTTTTTTTTGACGAGGAAGCGCCTTCAGCTCACCTGGTTACAAGTTGAGATAAGGCCGAATGTGGAGGCAACATATTTTAAAGAATTGTTATTATGGCGACAGAATTAGGTAAGATGGTAGTAGCTAGCCAGGCGGACTTAAACAAAATCCTACCACCAACCAAACCAAGCACAATATTGCTCACCCTGGGGATCGAGCCTGGGACCTCAGGATTTGAAATCGGTGGGTTGAACCTCAAGACCACAGAGGCTGTCGAAAACGGTTGAAAACTTGCGTGAGTCGTACTAAGTATATATTTCTTGTATAGTATGTATTGGTTTCTTTTTAAGTGAGCAACACCCAAACAATACATGGGTTTTGCTAACCGAAGAAACCGTGAAAGATTATTTTTCATGAGGCGGTTTTTGATGCTATTTAGCTAAACGTATAGTTAAGGCCACAGAACATAAAAAAAACAATAGAACTCGTAAGTTGACAAGCCTCATAGCTCAGTCGGTAGTAACTCTGCCTTCGGCGCTGTAGGCTGTGGGTTCGATTCCCACCCAGGACAAACATTTGTGTGATGAATATAGATGTTTGTTCTGTGTTTGGGTGTTGTATCATATAGTACGTATGTATTTACAAAAAGTATTTAAGTATTTTATCCGTAATCTAGGTCCCATATTACAAGCTATGCTTAGTTTGGGGCTAGATGGCGCTGTGTAAAATGAATGTCCTGTAATTTTTTTTTTTTTTTTTTAAGTAGGCGGAGCCCCGTTCACTGCAAGCTCTGCTCACTTCAGTCGTGCTTGAATTTTGTCAGGGTAAACGTACCTCAAAAAAAGATTTAAATGACTTATTTGCGGTTTTAGAGTGCAAAAACGATAGCCGAACCAAAAATTTTGCAAAAGGAGGCATATCATATCACCGGTAAGTATTATTTTTTATTGTTTTTTGATAGTTTTGTTTAAAATGCAAAACCCTCGAACAAAAATAGACTGTGAAACATACCACAATAGACACCTTTGTTTTTCTGTTCTGTGGTTAAGGCATCAGAAAAATAGGCTCATGTATTCTGTTTAACACACGTGCTTAAACTTATGTGTAAACCTCTGTGTATATATGTTTTTACCTCTGTGTATATACTATCGTTTAGTTTGCATCAATGGTTAAACAGAAAGAATAATTGTTATTCTTGTTGTCAGTCAATGTATGTAAGACAGACGCCATTTTACATTTATTCTATTTTCTTCTATGAAAGTTTTACAGAGGAGTTTTTACTTGAAAAAGTTATCTTGGTGTAATGAGCTTTCTTATAATAAGCAATAATTTCATCGTTGACATTGACCAAATAACACATTCTTCAAACGCACAGCCCTTTATACATCTACAACAGTTCAACAAGCGATGTCTAATGTAAATAATGCCATCGTGTATTGCGTTCAACAGATCAGCTAGTCATTCAAAATGGCGTCACTGTAGCTTCGCAAAATAGTGGTTTTGGGATGTTTCTTTGTCTTTGAATCTTTGTAATCTTTGACAGTTCAGTAAACGTGATTAGTGGCTTAATTATTATTGTGTAAGACGCTAATCTATTTAGTTTCTTAAATGTATTTAAGGTATCTGTAAATGTATTTTATGTCTCTTTAAATGTATTTAAGATCTCTCTTAATGTATTTAAGGTCACTCTAAATGTATTTAAGGTCTCTCGAAACGTATTTAAGATATCTCTAAATTTATTTTAAGTCTCTCTAAATTTAGCGCTGTAGAATCGTTATGGAAGTCATACTAAATGTTTAAAATTGTTATCATGTTATCAAGTTTCATGAGGAGTTGAAGGAGGATTCATACAATATCTTTTGGGTGGACGGTGAAATAACGGGCACGAGAGTCTTAACACCTTTATGCCTCAAGCTGACGGGCGCAATGCAGTGCCGTGTTGGCTATGTTCTTTGTGGATTTGATCTACGCAGTAAGGCATTGTTTTTGGCAAGAGATGCACTTAGCTTCAGGTGGGCTACTTGCTTGTTCCGTTCCCTAGTTGTATAAAAAAAAAGTACATAGTTACTTTCCACTATGCCGACTATTCAAACTTTAACTCTAGCACCATCTACATACAAATCGGAGTTAGCTGTCAGTTGCTGTGGGATGTTGCGCGACAAAGCCTTTGAATTCACTCGCCCTTTTTACGTCCCTTTCTTTGACTTCAGAAAATTAGTTGGAGCAGCTGAGAATTTTCTAGACCTTATCAAAAATAAGGCTTTATTAAGACAAGTTTTATGATGCTTATATTATCGTATTATGGGTATAGGTACACATAATAATAATTATATGTAACTTTCGTAATCGATTAACTTTGAACTGCAGCAGCCAATCATTGTCCACTGTTGGACAGAGCCAATTCCATACTGGGGGGTTTGGCCATCATCACCATTCTTGGCAGGCGTATTGGATCACAATAAAAAAAAATATAATACCCAGAAGTAAGCTGCAGCCCATTTGCTGGTGAGATCCTTGGTAGGCATCCACGAGCTGAGTTGGAATGAAGAAGTTAATTCCACCACGGCAAAGTTGTATTTACTTACAGTTTCATTGTAAGTAAATTAAGGGCTAGTAAGCCCTTCGCAGTCTTATCGATTTTACAATAAAAATCGGAAAGCACTCGCCATGTTTTCGCAATGCCTTTCTCCATTCAACTTGGGAATTACTCGATTAATCCTTACTGCGTAGGCCCGTTTCCTTCCAGTTAAAAACTGACGCAGAACAGTTCACGCTGTTCGATGATTTTCCTCCTTTCACACTTCTGTGTTCCAAGAGATGGTTGTTATTCCCTTACTACATGAATTTGCGTTGATAACGCTGAAAATAAGCTCTAAGGTATAATTTAAAATGAATACATGGTACGAGTAGTTTAACGTGCATCAAGCTCGTATGCATCGACTAATCTATACCGTTAAATACTATTGAAGGGTATTTTTTTTCCCTTCGATGATGCACCTCTGATCACTATCCAGAGTGTGGAGCTTATGAGGATCACCTCAACATTTTTAGATTTCGTTTT
The DNA here is from genome assembly GCA_951394065.1 of Venusia cambrica. Taxonomy (NCBI): domain Eukaryota; kingdom Metazoa; phylum Arthropoda; class Insecta; order Lepidoptera; family Geometridae; genus Venusia; species Venusia cambrica. Next base: position 3,931,088 of record OX596056.1, read on the forward strand.
TTGATTTTTGAGTAACCTTCTCGGAATCTCCATCGGAAGCTTCCGAATCCGATTTGATGAGGCATTCCGAATGTTTGAGAATAGCTATACTTATCTGGTAAATATTTTATTAATTTGGTATTCAAGTTTGGTATATCTATTCGGGTTGAATTCAAAATAATGACCTAGGCGTAAGTATAAAAGTTGCGGTTTCTTTTTGAAAATGATGAAGTGGATTGTCCATACAACACAATAACATACAATACATACAATAACGTTTTGACGTGAGAAGACGCGGTTGCGTAATACATGTCCAGAAATAGAGATAAATTATTTTAAAGTAATTCAATTCAAATATATTAATAATAATATGTTATAATGTCAAAATGATTAAATTAATACAATGTATCGACAAAATATATATATAATATAAGTTTTTAGGTTTTCGTGCCTATATTTTAATATGTAAATTACATATTACCGTGGTAATAAACCCGAAATGTTTGACAATTTAAATATATATAATAGGCATACAAACGGCTACCAGGCTCTCATTCCATTTTTTTTGCCTGCGTTCTTGTGACAGTTCATTTATAATTCTGCTTAATCCAACCAAGTGAGTTCTTTCCGCATGAATTTGTAATGTAAAGATTAATGATACAATGCTCTTTCAGTTCTCAAACAGCCATTTCTTATCGTGTAGGAGGCTCTTTTTGTTGAAATATGATCTCGTTGTGACAGGTTCAGGCTAGGATTTTGAAGGAAATTTTCTTATGTCGTTGTTCTATATCTAATGAAAATTGATATTTAAAAATATTATGGCTCTTGGACTTAATTTCCTATTTAAATATTTTTTTGTTAATATTTTATATTAAAATAAGATGTTTTAGGATATACTATTCGTAAGTATTCCTCCCCGTGCCAGTAGCAGCTGCATGTCTTATAGTTGTATTTGTAGCCTTCACAAATGTCTCACCATTACTTAAGTAGCATCTGTTTGTGACGATCGACTGGTTTATCTATAGGTATTATTGTATTTTGTTTATAGATAACATATTTGTATTTCATTCAGTCGTATTAACAAGTATTAAAAATAAGTAATGAACAAGCACTGATACAATTTTCCAGATTTAAACATCGCAAAAGTTGAAAAAGAGAAAATATTACAGAAAGACAAACGAGAAAATTTTAACCGATCCCATTATTCCGTTATTGAAATATTATGTTTGTTGAGTCTTGGGAGTAAATTTAATTGTCGAAGTTGAGATTGAAAAAGTTACTGCGGTCGCATAATTCCACAGAACGAGCTCCAGTGCCCGGGGCGTAATTATTAGATATGTTTGTTTCGTACAATTTGGTTAATGCGGTTGCTGCCATGAAGGTTTATGACACACATTTTAAGGCCCAACTTTTAATACGCGGCCTATTAATATATTAGCCATTTTGGTAAACGCATGCTGCATACATAAGGGAAAAGTTTTAAAATTAACATAATAAAATAATGCCGATTAAAAACCCGCAGCTGTACGGCAATCTATTTATCGGCAGCGCAATACAATTAAAAAAAAATGTTTGACTACCACATTGAAGAGTAAGTGGCCTTAGATAGAGCACGCTTGTCTAACGAAAATAAGAAAAAAAGAAAACGAAGAAAGGAACTTTTTCACTCTGGACTTAAATACCCCAATATTAAACTTGTGCCAAATAATAATATTATATGGCAAAAATACAAAATCAGGTATGGTATATTATACCATACCTGATTTTGTATTTTTTTATGCTACGACAGGGAAGCGCTTGTCTTTCATCTCACCAGGTGTCAACCACCAGGTGAGATGACTGTGATGATGATGAATATGGCCGATGGTAGAACCGCGCGTCACCCGGAATCCACAACAATCTTTGGAACTGTCTCTTACCTCTGCTGGAAAGTACATGGAATGCCAAAACACCCACCAACCAACTGATTCATCAAAGGTGCTTTTAAATTTATATTTGAGAAAAGAAGAATAAGAGGATTGAAAATATATTTTCCCGAAGATGTAATCAACGCAAAAGCAATCAGATATTGGCGATCAACAAAACAACTCACTCGGAAAGTATCCCTTGCAAAGTAAAAATCCATTCCGACTTTCAGACCAAACAGTGATTCCATGTATAAATCTTTGAGCGCGTTCCGCATGCACTCACATTAATCAAAAGAAAACTTGGCTTAGAAACTCAGTGAAACTCATCTTGCATTAGAAACCTTAATAAAGTATCTTGCAGTATTTACATATGTAGTGTGCTACGGTTAATTTGAAAACGGTTTTCATTTTAGCTAAGACCAATGTGAGCGAATTTTTATTAAAAAGCCAGAAAAAAAAATGAATTAAGTGGTTTTTTTTTTAATTTGTCATTATTTCTGATATAGCTTTGATTCAGGCGTTATTTTGCGGACATCCATTTCAATAGAACTACGCGGACTATTGTTATATAATCATATTCCATTTATGTTTTGCTTTTTTAATCCAGTTTATTTGCTGACAAAATACTTTTTGGAGCTGACCACAACCTATGAAATGGCCGTTTTTGTGTAATCTACGATAAAAAAATGTATAATACCTGCTTATTTCAAATCAAGAAAAGTGCATTTTTGTATCTCAATGACTAATGATTCTACTTGAAATCTGCTTCGTGACGCTACAAAATCTATAAAAATAACCTAGCCTTAGAAAAACCGTGGTAAACTTAACTTATTCAGATCACGCGTATTTTTGATTCAAATCCTCAAAAAATTACTGCTTCATAAAATCAGAACGGTAATTTCCATTCCATCTGGTTTCATCCCTCAAGCTGTCTCCCAGCCACACTTGAGAGTAGCTCATCAGTTATTACGACCTCAACTATCCGTGGAAAATCCGTAGAAAAATGAAGTACAGCTTGCCACGGAACTTTCTTAATAAAGTAACTTGCTTTTTATTTTGAAGAATAAAAGGACGGCATAAGTTGGTAGGATTCTTTTCGCGTAGTCAGTTTTATTCACGATGTGCTGCGTCCTAATGACAGGGAAAAACTAGTTTTTGTTGTTAGTTATACATAAAGAAATAATAAGTAAATTTTCTTCTTCTTTATTTATATGCACCTATCTTTCTGTGATCTTTATTATTTGGTTTGTTTTTAAGGTTTCTTACATAAAAAGTACTAACGACCATAATACCGAAGCCTACGCTCTCCATTCGTCTGCCCGTTTGTCCGTCTGCCAGTTCTTTGAAACATTATACTTACAACATGTCCTCAGAATGTTGTAAGAGTTTTGGCAGAAATTTTAAAACCAGCAGCCTGCTTTGACGTCAACCTTGGTAACACTCGGTTGTGTGGGATGAGGGGATAGTAAATGAAACGGATAAGGAGGGAATAGGTTACAAGGTGTGGATAAGAGGGGGGGATGAGAATACTAATGTCACGAGGGAATGGTGAGTATGACACTAACAGCAATCCGGGATTGCGTACCCGTAATAATCCCAGCCAGATATCGGACAGATATCTGGTAGGTAATATTACAAGACATTAATTTCACACAGCGCCATCTAGCCCCAAACTAAGCATAGCTTGCAATATGGTATATTAGGTACTTTGATTTTGTAAATACATATATACTATATGAAACAACACCGAAACACAGAACAAACGTCTACATTCATCACACAAATGTTTGTCCTGGGTGAAACTTATAATGATATAAGAATAATATACGAGTATATAACGCAAATAGAATTTGCAAAATATTTATTTTCTTATATGGTAAGCTTTTTTTATTTACCGTCATTTCCTCATATAAATTCGAGCGCTTGCGAACAATATCAAACAGTGTACAATTCATAAGCTGTAGTTGACTCATTTTCCCCAATGCAGTCACATAGCCTAGGTTATTATTGTATTGCCGTATCATAAAGTATTTGCGTGTAACAAAGAAAATTGTTACACAAAGTTTATAATTTTGCTCGCGGTTGTACTTTAACGAATTCCTTCAGAAACTATGAAACTTGTAATTTACGAGTAATGCACCAGAAACTCATAGTTAAAACTCAACTTCACAGTTTATGAACTGACTATTGTATACTGCTTTATACATTTTTTGTTTATGACAACGTACCTGATGCAATTCAGACATCTGCAAGCTGCACGTGACGAATAAATCTCAACAAAAATATTTTTGCAAATGTTATTATGACACGAAAATTCTCAACCCAAGACGGGACTCGAACCCGCATTTTTTCCTAAAGTCTCGTCGTGGGTTGTGATTTTTTGTGTTCTAATAACATTTGTAAGTGTTGTGACCAAGTGCAATTACTTTAAAAATGAAAAATAAATAAATATATTTTAAAAAGCAAAAACGCGATTTCTCGCTAGTGATTTTAAGTGTTACTTCAAACACTGAGCAGATCACAGTTCAGTGAATTTCTGTTAGATGACGTTATCAGCGCTTTAGCTGAGACATAAGACACAAAATTCGGAATGTGCGTCGGTACCCTCAGCTTCTCTCAGTAGCTCGAGTTGGTTCGAGAGTTTCCGGTTTTAGGAAAAAATGCGGGTTCGAGTCCCGTCGTGGGTTGTGAATTTTTCAAAAATATTGAAAAACCATAGCTGCTACTTGTTGGCAAAAAATATTACAGCTTAAGCAGTTTTCCGGGTTATACACAGGACTCTTTACACCTTTTACTGACAGTTTCCATAAGTCAGCTCCGCACTCCGACTCACTTCAATCCTCAATTCACCTTTTCATAAAAATCTTTTGTCGTGGATTAACATACAAATAACCTGGCGTTTCTCTCCCGCACCATATTGATCTAGGTGAGAGCTGGCCGACATTTCATCAACTTTCAGAGCGAACTCTATTCCACTTTCAAAACTTATCATTCAAGTGCACTGGAACTTCGTACAGGTATCTCTTCAAAGTTAGCACGGAGCGTTTTACACAAATGTGTTCCATCGTGACCTGGAAGTAACGTTCTCACTGGAATCGACAAGCACACAATTTGAAAATACAATGTGTGCTAAAATCTAATTGAAAAAAATCCTTGCGCTGGTCCTCACGCAGCATCCCTTGGATGGCGGATACTGATATGAAAAAAAAACCTCTTTACTTTTCTTTCTTCTCTGTTTTAAAAAAGTAATAATTTTATATTTTCCTTTCTTTCTTCATGACTTATGGTAGCGCAGAAAAAACCTCATTACTCCATGCCAAATTTTTAGTCTCTTGGTAAGGCTTTAAGGATAAACTGCGTGACAGACATTAGAACATGCGGTTGTAACACTAAAAAGCGTCATTTCTTGCTCTAAAGCTGCTCTAGTATCTGTATAACAGCACAACATAACCCTGTTCGAATCACAAAGTTGAGAATACGTTGTAATTCCAATGCAATTTGAGTGCTTGGGACAAATGTATAAGAGCGGGCGGAATTGGTAACGAAACAAAACATTTTAACATTTGTAAAATTATTGGTATCGAAGTTTTATCATCACCAACATGCCTATTATAGTAGAGTACATAGGGCAAAACCTCTTTAAAAATCTAGAGGGGTTTAGCATTATCTACACACTGGCAAGCGAAATGGTGGCAAGCGTTATGGCTTTGAGATAAATACACAGAATTATGTTAATGCGTTTTTCAGGTGAGATCGTTTTTACTACTTCCGAGGGCGGATTTGAAGAGTCGATTCTTAAGTCGTGGCAAAGCGATGTCTTCAGAAAATGAATCTTTACACCATCGCCTAAAACACAGTAGTAGGTAACCGCCTCCACTTCCACTACCGCTTCCGTGCCTCATCTATCACTCTCGTCAATTACTAACATAAGATAACTTGAGATAGTGCAGATCCAAACGAGCTGAGAAACTTCCACTTTCATATTGTTGCTGACAGTACATTTGGGAACAGGGAATCTCCAACCGGTGATGCCCTCATCACGGCACTACCTGGTGATCTACCGTATGGGCTGAATGATTCTATCGCTGGTGGTAAAGGTTTGCCTAGCTTACGATCACACAGTCGAGGTCCGGCGCCAAGCGAAAAACATAATAATAAACATAAAGAGGAAAACATAGAATTAGTCAAAACCACTATATTTTTGGGATTTACTTTAGATCATAAACTTCAATGGGGCCCACACATAGATAAACTGGCTAAAAGACTTAGTTCTGCAGCATATGCTGTAAAAAAGATACGTCTTCTCACAGACGTTGCTACAGCAAGACTAGTTTACTTCAGTTACTTTCACAGTATTATGTCATATGGCATAATACTGTGGGGAAATGCTGCAGATATAGACACCATATTCGTTTTGCAGAAGAGGGCTGTTCGCGCTGTTTACAAAATGGGTCCCAGAGATTCATTAAGAGACAAGTTTAAGGAAATAAATATATTGAGTATGCCCTGCCAATATATTTATGAAAATATTATGTACGCGCGTAAAAACATAAGCTTATTTGTCAAAAAAAACAAACATAATTATAATACTAGAAACAAGAATAAACTCGCTGTTCCCACAACTAGGCTCCATAAGGTTAATAAATCGTTCATAGGGCAAACAGTACGCTTTTATAATAAATTGCCAAGTGATGTGCTAAGCTTGTAAAATAATAAATTCAAAAATTTTGTAAATCCAAAGCTATGCAGGAAAGCTTATTATAAAATTTCAGATTACCTAGAAGATAAGAAAGCCTGGCATTAAAAAAATTAATTTGCTCCAGTGAATAAATTGTAATTAGTATTAGATAATTTTAAGCTATTGTAATGGATCATGAAAAAAACAACTAGCCCGAGGTTCTTGCCTTTCTCCTTGTGTGCTGGTCGCGATTTTGAACAGGCGGTAGATTTGACGTTTCAAAGTGATCCTAAAAAATCTTACTGAATAAATATATTTGACTTTGACTTTGACTTTTTTCTTTGACTTTGACTTTGACTTTGAAGCGGTTCGCTGTTCAATCGGTGCGTGTACCGATTGCACGCTGACTATTAAAGACACCTTTTAATCTTACATTAAAACTAACATGAGATAAAGATAATATAGATAATAATTTAAGTTAGGGTATGTAGGATCTGTACGGCGCTTGATGCGATGAACAAATCGGTCAGGAAGAAACATTTGTATGTTCACACATTTGAAAATTGCTGCCTTGAGTGCTGTATTGTAGATCATTCTGCATTGTAGGAAATAGGTTAGTTTTAAGTTGAAGCTTTTATGTTATTATTCAAATCATATAATGAATATGTCAAATGTTGTTGCAAAATTATAGCGTCAGGACATAATAGTGTCATCAATGATTTAAAAAAAGTTAGCTACTTGGAAAGTCTCCAGCTATCTCGTTTCATCGTAGACCTCATCTTTTCCCAGGTTTTCATCTCCAGGTCAAGAGACCTACCTATTTCAAATAAATAATGTCAAATCATCGTCATGTTTACGGTGGTGTGCGTCTTTTTGACTTCTATACAATGCAAGACCCAGTTTGTTCCAGCGGTTTTCGATCACGAGGCTTCGTTCATATTTACATACATGCATCAACAGCCCATTAGTGTCCACTGCTGGACAGAGCCTACTCCAAAGCTGAAAGGTTTGCCCGTAAACACCACGCTTGGCTGGTGGATTGATGATCGCAGTAAAGGTATTTACATAATTACTCGTGTATAATGAGAACGAAATGGCAAATAGGCCACTCTGTCAAAATTTCCCAAAATCCTGTCCTGTAGCTGCAAGGAAAGCTTCTTTGAAAGTTATAAAAGATATTAAAGAGTACGTAGATTTTGTGCTTCAAAAGCTAATGAGTAGGTATCTATCAAAGAATGTTTTGTAGTCTGCTCGAATTTCAACTGAAATTCTTAAGTATTTGGACTGAGTTCTCAAATCAAAAATAAATCCTTTTGCAAGCTTTGATCTGTAGCATGATTCAAATAGCAAGAATACCATTCGAGTTTCTTGTTTTATGCGATTGCAAAATATCATAATTATTTTCGAGTTACATAAAATAAATAGGTAAAAGGAAATTACGTTGATTATCTGATTACTTTAGATGAAATCTACCGTGGCGATTGCGGCTTAAGAATCGACCCTACGGAATACTTTAACCCCACTAAGAGATCTCACTAGAATAATCGCAGCAGCTTGCTTCTGTGTATTATCTAGCACCTTTACTACGATCACCGAGCCTCCTGCCAAGCGTGGTGACTATGGCAAAACTCTCCAATTTTAGAGTAGTCCAGCAGTGAACATTAATGGGTTACGAAAGTTAAAGACACAATCATAGATCACAAACATAAAAGAAGCAAAATGCATTAATAATCTTCTTTTTCTCAACATGGCCCCAATTACCCAATTAAAAACTGGTTTGAAAAAGTAGCTTTCAGAGGTGTCTGGTCAGGTCCTAGTATCTTTTAATTAGATCTTAAGAAGCCAAATCTGGAGTAAATCTGCTGAGATAAGTGGGATTTTAAATATTAATTACACGAGACACTGACGGGTAGTTACTATTTAAAATATAATTATCAATTTAGCCAAGACTATAGCATGCTGAATAGCTATCTAAATTGGGCTGAATATTGCCTACCTATCATAAGTTTAATTTTTTTTTGAAATTGTTACTGAGATTATACCTCTATTTACATAATTTATACCTTATATAGGCCAGCGATTAGCATAGCTATTCAGCGTGGTCATGCAACCAGTTTCTTGAGCACACTTCCGTCTAGTACTGGTCTGGAACATTTTTTTGTGTAGGTAACTCCAAAAAAAAAGTTTTATTTAAAAAAATATTATCTTCACCTTATTTTTCTCACTACTTAGTCAAATAGTTCAGTATTTTAGTTAAGCTTACTGTATTACTTTATTCAATCAAGTTATCTATTTTCATTTGAATGGGTCAACTTATGCATGCGAAACTTGCAAGCATGGATCTACGGTAGTGCGATTCTGAAATGTACCTACATAGTTAGCTATTTAGGTTTAGAAAAAGTTTAGTGACACTTAAAGTTTGTAAGTAAGTATTTACCAGAAATAAAGCTAAATTAAAATTTAAAGCGTTCCTTTGTATTTTTTATATGCATCCTAAATTAATTATGGACGTAAAAAGCTTTTTTAATCCCCTTGTCCGGGCTGTAATACTATAACAATGATGAGTTATTAAGATAATAAATCATTGTTGGCTCCAAATAGAATACGCTAGCTATCCGTCTAGCTGTCTGTCACAGGTCAGCCTAATTTCTCAAAGGCCTGCTGACCGAGACACTGAGAATTATGACTACACTGACATCAGTACATCTGCACAGATTATACCTATTTTATATTAAGTAGATTTCAGTTTGAAATTATTCGAATTTAATATAGCTTTTATCTGTAAAGGCGCGTAAAGAAATTTCTTTGATAAAACAATGTATCTGTCAAGAATGATTGACATAGCTACGCCATATCTACAACAGTGATACGACAGAGCGAATAACGATATTTCTGACTTTATTTTACTAACATAAGATCAGCTCTTGATAATAAGGCTTATGCAGGCTAGGATGAGGTCTACGACGGAGTGAACCTTGCCTTGTCAACACAAAAGGTGCCTATTTACTCTCTTCTTGATGACATTAGGGTGGTTACATAGTAGAAATTTAGACGCTAGAAGCTGAATACAATAAGACTGACACGTTACTTTATTATTAAATGATGTTATTTATTTATGAATACTTATGTAGTAAATTGTTCTACCCTGTAAACCTAAGAAGGTTTGTCTGAGTACTCACATTCGTCTTATTACCGACTTGAGTAAAAATAGTAGGTACTTTTGAAAATTTAAAGTTGGTTTTTAGCAGGAACACGTAATTTATAGAAACTTAATATTACAATAATGGCAAAAAATAAATAAGCTAACTACATGCATCCTAGTTACCAGTATCAGAAATACTCACACGACCGCGCAGCGGCGTGCATTTACTGAGTGCGTGTGTTTGAGTATAGGCGGGCATCCCATTGCTAGAATTATAATACTAATATCATGGACCAAATATATACGAGGACTGACGTACACATTTTTGTGATCCAGAATTTTGGTCAATGCTAATATCACGTTCTTGACACATATAGTGTCATATCAAATGTAAGCAATAAAAACATCAAAAAATGTCTTCCTTATTCTTCCTAAAATACGATTTCGGTGTGGGTCACCGAAATCGACCGAGTACGACCAGTGCGTTTGGAAAATTCGAATCATGCAACCTATCAAAACGCAAACAAGTCACGATTCCCCGCACCATCACTTATTTCATATCAATCAAATCAAAATGTAAGTGAACTCACCCGCGACCCAATACGAAGATTAAGATTAACGAGCGCTGAGCAGACGATATGGTCTTTTGTATTACTGATTGAATGACTTTCCCTAAACAATGATACGCAGCTCTGACCATATTGTTAACTTCGATCTTCGTTGAACAGAATGTATCAAAGTAATTGATGTTTATCTCTAACAATATGACTAAGCTAGTTTATCATATTACAGGATGCCTTCTGGATTAGTACAGTTTTATTGTGGTTTTATTATATTATACAGAGAATATAAATACTACTAGAATTATTATTTGTTAACCACACGCCTTAGATAATGTCATACGATTAAATAAATACAGAGTGAGTTTTTTTCCAGGGCCACTGAGGTGAAGTTTGAAACTGTGAGAGTTATCGAAAACTAATGTTAGGAGTTTTGTGCTCTATTAAAAAAAATAAGTTCTGTATCGAATAAAATCATTGTTTTATGCGTAAGCGAAGATGATATCCTCTTTTGATGTATTTTCTGTTCTATCTTACTTTTCCAGAATACCATTAAAAAACAATATTTTATTCGACACAGAACTTATTTTTTTTATAGAGTACATAACTCCTAACATTCGTTTTCGATAACTATCACGGTTTCAGACTACGCCTAATTCGACTTTTCGATAACTCTCACGGTTTCAGACTACGCCTCAGTGGCCTTGGAAAAAAAAATACCTGTATATGTACCACTTCACCACAGAGTACTAAAGGCTGATGAATACGTTTATTTGATTGATAAATAACTCTTTGGAATTACATGCAAGCTATTTTTGCAATTGTAAAATCTCCTTGAGATTAATGCGCGAACAGTTTTTAATAAATCAACACAATCGTGGATTAAAAAGTTAAATTCACTACACAAACGTATACAGAAATAGGCTAGTAACTAATGACATCAATGTTTTTAGGTTTTCCATATTGGCTCTCTTATTTAATTAATCTTTACGAGCAAAGTTTGCTAACATAGCCTAATGTTATAGCGAAATATAGCTTTTTTGAATGTTTATTAACGTGTTTGAAATATTCATTTACCAAAAACCGTTGAATGCGTACAAAACTCAGAGGAACCAACTAAAACCTTCACAAGATACAGATTTGACTTACCCATACATATTATGCTATCAGTTTTCATAATACCTGTTATTTTGTGTACACCAATTTTGCTCTACTTAGCGCTGTGAAACAAAGTCAAAGATTACCCCAAGTTTCACGCCTGCGTTGGGAACATTACCCACCGCGAAAAAAATCTCCACACATTGTGGCTCTAACGTCAAGTTTGAAATAGGAGGCGCTCCGCGCTCGAGTGTTCTTCCGTGAGAACCTCATTATTCTAAAGCACGGTCCCTTTGTATGACGAAATAAGGTTCTTTAATAAACCGCACATACGTATAACAAAAAAGTACACCATTTTGTTCCTGAAAAGAGCTTTTGTTCTACTTGAACGTTCTGAAGATCAAGGGTAGGAGCAACCCGGTACGTCTGGGTTGTTGTGTTTGTATGTTCAGGCTTGAGCAGCCCTTGTACGTTTTATTTGCAGGTAAAGGATTGAAATATACAAATATCTAGGGATTTGGTTTACTTTTACATTATATACCTGCCTACGTGCCAGAGCCTTACAAGACCCCAGACCAGAGTACTATTGGTAAATTTCTTGCTCACCCATAGAAATATAGTTTTCCATGTTAAATTATTCATACATTTTTTTATATACCACAGTGGTAACATGCGGCAACAGCCATGCGGTCCACCTGGGCCCTGATTCACTGTTACCAATCGTGTCTTAACGCGCCTGCGTTACGATATCTGCTACGATTCGTATTCATTGTGAATAAGGACCCTAATAGTAAGCGGTTACCGTCGCCTATAGACGCTTTCGACACCATGCTTTTTGTAAACCTTCACTCGCGTGGTACTTTCAAATATATCAAAACAAAAGACATGGAAAAAAGGAATTTCTAATTGTTTCAAATTACATTTTGTATGAGGTATTACCTAGGTCTTCAAGCTAGGCTACTAAGCTCTTTTGTCTCAGGTGAATGTTTTGAACAATTTTGTTTATATATCGTCGTTGCCGATACGTACCTATAGCCATAGTAGTAATTAAAGCAAATATTTGCTAGTAACATCATAAAAAAGAAAATTATTTAGCGAAAGAACGACATTGTTTTAAAAATTCTTCCCATGTACAAAACATAGCGAAGAAAATGTGACTACCCATTTGTCTAAAAGGTCCATTCCTTTTAGGGCCCCGTATTACACACTTGTTGCCATTCAGTCCATTACAGTGGATTTACAATGTGTAATGATGACACATTACAATGTTTAATGATTACACATTCAGAAATAATGATTTGCAATCTTTGTTTTTTTATTGTAGGAATCGGGATCAAATTTTTAATTCTTAAAAAAAAACAAATAACTACCTGCATTATTAAAATACTTTCAACATCATTATCAATTCAGCCCGTATTGACCCACTACCGGACTCTATCACAATTTGCCAATAATAAATAATTTACCAAAATCATCATAATCATTATCATAACCTATGGCAGTCCTGCTAGATATGTAGGTTTCTCTTAGGGTGCTCCGCTGAGCCCGAATTTTGACCTTCCTCATCCCCACTCTACCCGCCACTGTACGGAGGTCGACGTTTCATCTAGCCGGAGGCCATACACTGCGCTTGCCTAGACATGATTTCCACTGAAGGACTCGTTGACGCCACCGGTTGTCTGTCCTTCGACCTTATTCCCACTGCCACTTCGGCCTGCTAACTTTTTGAGCTATGTCGACCACCTTGGTTCTCTGTCTGATAACCTCATTTAGAATTTTATTCTGCAGAGAAATGCCAAGCATAGCTCTTTGTTTAGCACGCTTTCAATTTGTGGACTAGCCTTTTTTTCAGTATCTACATTTCGGCAGCGTAGGTCATCACTGGTAGGACGCACTGGTTAAAGACTTTAGCCTTCAGGCACTACAAAATGGACAACAAAAAGACCTGACGAAGCTTCTAAAATATTGCCCTTATAAAATAAAATAATGATAAAAGACGATAATTTACATATCTAAAAATTAAAATTCAAAATAAATAAAAGATCTTATTTAAGAGATTTTTTTTTCTGTACCCAAAGGGTGCTAATAGGACCCTATTACAGCCTCCGTTGTTCGTCCATCCGTATGTTAGCGAGCATCTCCTGAACCGTATTAGGTACTAGACTAGTTCAGTTGAAGTTTTCACTGAGTGTGTATTTATATTATGCTGCTATAACAGCAAATAAGAAATATATAACATTTTTTTTTTGTCTTTAAATGTGGGTGTTACGAAACGGAACATATAAAGTGAACGCATTTAACACTCCTTTTATAAAGAAAACCTATATATATATTAAAGAAGACCTATATATTTATTGTACTATAAGGAAGTTCTTGGCCTTTATCTCATCTGATTCTTAAGTTATAATAAACCGAAGGTGGAAGTGCACTTCACCCGGAATCCTCAATAGACTGAGGGACTGGCTATCTTAACTCTAAATGCCGGAACACAACTATTTAAGAATTGTTATTATGGCGACAGAATCAGGTAAGATGGTGGCAGCTAACCGGGCGACAAAATCCTACCACCAACCAAACCAAGCAAAATATTGTACTCCGATGGGGATCGAACCCGGGACTTCTGGTTCTGACACCGGTAGGCGAACCACTAGACCACGGAGGCGGTTTAAACTCTCCACACAATTTAGCAATCTCCTGTTTGACGATACTACACAATTACAACCAACTTTAAAATACAATTACAAGCGCCTTGTAGAATAAGCCCAGCACGTCTCGAGAATTGTGATGAGGTGAAACAATGGAGCAGGGAGGAGCGGGAGGGACTTACTAAATCATTTCAGTGGAGGAAATCACTAAGCTTCGCGTTTACGAAAGAATTTGTGTGACGAAGATTTTTTGTGCGCCACAGAACAGGCAGTAGTTTAACCAGGAAATAATGTAAGTATTGAATACTATCTACTTGCAAATGGCATGTGCCGAACGTAAGTTTGAACTTGCCTCTGTCTACCCCCTTGTAGGTGATCCTCATGTGATCCACGTTCTACGTTCTGAGTAGTGATCAGTGTGAATCCTTAAAGGGGTTAAAGTCGTGAGTTTATTTATTTATAATGTAAGTAAAACTATGTTCAGGGCTAGAAGATTCCAATATGAATTGAATAAAGAAATAAATATTACCTGCTAGACATTTTACATAACGCCATTTATTCCCAAACTAAAGAAAGGTTGCTTATGTACTAGATTAAGGAGAATGTAGATACATTGTTTTTAATACAAACGTGTGATACAATATAACACCCAAAATACAGAACAAACATTTATAATCCTCACACAAAGTATGTCTCTGGTTGGACAAGCATTACGGACCCACAACGGAACCGGTTATCCGATTACAATAAAATTTTAAACCACCCCTGTGGGTTGTGAAATATCATAGGAAAGGGTTTATACAGTTTCTTTTTAATTTTCGCAAAGGTTTTGATGATCATATGCTCCAATATCGCTCAATTGGGACAAACAACAATATTCGAATTGTTGTCATGTCGACAGAATTGTAGCTAGGGACTTAAATAAAGTCCTACAACCAACCAAACCAAGCACAATATTTGTACTGTCCCTGCGGATCGAACTCGGGCGAACCATTAGACCACGATTAAAAATTGAGATAAATTACACTTCTATCGTTAGCTACTTTGTGAGAAATAATTTTCGTGTTATCCATGACATCCGCGAGCTGGAGGGGTAGATTTTTTAACCACAACTATTTTGCAACGACTGTGCAAGCGCTTTTCAAGAAACAGCTGATATCGGCATTTTTATATTACTAACAACACATGGGCAGAATCCAATATGATGTATTCTGTCCAGCTACTATGACGTACGGTTGGTTCAATACTGCTTTCCTCTCATTATCTCACTTTCAGTGAGTTTCAATGAAAGCACACAGCTTAAATCGTAGCGTTGATAAATTTATTTTTGTGAGATAATCTCCATACACACATACCAGAAATCACGGGTTCTTAATTCAGGACGAATTATCATATCATAGTTAACCAAGAACCAAAAGCTTGGATTATTCCCAGCGTGTTTTTCCGCTGTGTTATGACCCTAATGTCTTCAAGAAGAGACTTAATAGGCACTTTCTGGGTAAGCTCGCTCCACCGTAGATCTCATTCTTGCCTCTGTAAGTTTCGTGGTCAAGAGCCGACCCAACGTAAAAAAAAACCTATTTAGAGATGTATATGTAGATGTAGGAATAATTTGCTTATGGATAAACTTCATGGAACATCTGAATGCAAGTATTGCTGCTTCTTCTGTGACAAGACCAAACAAACAGCCAGTGCTATTTGAGAAGCAAAGATTAACACAACTAAGAGTAGCTAACCCAGTCTTGAGATAGGAATCCCAACGCAAAGTTGCTCTCAGCGGTCTAAGTCTGGACATTACTATTTAGGTTTGACTATCAGTATTTGCCAAAAGCTAAGTAGTGAAGTTTGAAGTGAAGTGCGTTTCCAACTTTGGCCTCATCGTAACTTGAAGGTGAGATAAGGCCTAACGCTTACCCGTCGTACAATAAAACAAATATAAAAATGTTGTAAATTATCTTAAATTTGAGTACTTTTGATAACACGCCTTACAAGCCCCGCAAAAATAATGGCATATTTTGACATGCGATGCTAGTAAAAGACAGCAACATATATAATTACCTTCTGCGTTTCAAAACCAAAGCTTAACATCCAAAGTATGTATCAGTTCGTTACGCCTTTACAGTCAAGTAATTTATTTTTATTTTCTTTTATTTTCTTTATTTATTTAATGTTTACATTGCCATTACAGTATAAAACCAAGGCGACAAGGAAATACAACAAACAATTACACAAAACAAGCTAAAAACATGAACCATAACAATCAATAATAATTGGTCTTACTTAAAAATAACATAAGAGTTTCTGTGAATTTCGTCAACGTAATATTGAAAATATCAATATCTTCGGCTGTGTGAAGACAGTTAATTGTACGAAGGGCCCGCGTGAACGAACTCACCCAGGAGGTTATTTTTCGCCCTCGGGATAATTGAATACTCTGCTGCGTTTTGTTAGAATGAATGAATGAATGAAAATGCTTTATTGCACGCCCTTAAAATAAAACTTAATTACTTAGATTAATTCATTAAATCAACCACAATATTGTAATCCTCCTGCGGGTCGAACCTAGGACCTCTGAATCTGACACCGCTAAGCGAATCACTAGACCACATAGGCGGTTAAGAGTTAAAATATATTTTGGAATGTCAAATTTATTTTTTCTCTTATGAAAACTTCAAAAATTGATTGTTCAGACTCTATTAAAAGGCGCGGAGACGGAAGCAAATCAGAAGGATACAAAGAATATACGAAGCATACAATATGTTTGGCTTTAGGTAAATATACTTACCACTCCTAAAAACCCTTTGCACAATTAAATTACTCATCAGAAGGTAAGTGACGTCTAAAAAGCTTACAATTAAGACAAAATATTGATTCTTAACCAAATAAGACAGGTCAACTCTTAAATAGTGAGAGTCATTTTCATCTTTTGGTGGCGTGGCAATCTTGTGAATGTTTAAAAAAAGGCAGTAATATTTAACCAGACAAGAAAGGTATTGCATCAAAAGCAATATTGCTAGAAGACTGTCTTTTGTGATAGCCAGTAGCGCACGTAGCATTCTCCAGGCACAAAGGACAAGGGAGACCCATATTATCTGGGAAAGATTAGATTCTGCATATAAAATGCTGTGTTGCAAGTTACGGGAAATGCTCTTATATTTTAAGACGATCATTTTTCCGCTTGTTTGTTTTGTAGAATATTATAAAATGTTTCATGAATATCAATACTTTGTGGGAAGCCCAGTCTTGTTTATTTTTATGATAGGAATGTTTGAATCTTGCTCGCTACGACTACGATGGAGCTAGCTTTCCCAGAAAGCACTCACTCCTCAGCGTCACGGCGAACCGTTTGGCGCCGGACTCGGAATCTGAATCTCTTTATCTGAATCTGAAATGTCTTTGTATGATTGTAAAGAACCACCATCCCTACATTACACGACTAAAAAGAAAAAATTCATGATATATTCTTATAATGTGGATCGAATGTAAATTTGAAATAATTATATTTACCTATAACTCGAAATAAACCAATTTGAAAACATAAAAATATTGATTAACAAATCCTAGCGTTACTATGACATTTTGGTAATATTTATTATATATTATTGTATGTAATTTATTACTAAATAAAGTTTCTTTGAAAAATCGATAGAACGGATTTACTAGGTACCTTTACTTAATAAATTGTAAAGTGTCGCCTCAATCAATTAACTATCCATAAACAAACACATAATCTAGCTTGTTCATAGTACAGAAAACTTTCAACGGCTTAAAATCCTAACTACTCTTCAAACTTCCATCCAGTTAGTGAGAAACCTTGAGGTGGGCCTTTGACATAGTCCCAACTATTTCTTACACAGAAAAAACCCCTTACCTTTAGATAAATCATCTAGATTCGTAAGCAACACCTTTTGATCTATAAAGAACAACAACAAAAGTATTTTCATCATCATCATCAACAGGTTTTATGTAACCCACTGCTGGGCATAAGCCTCTTCCCCCAAACGCCACTCTAACCTGTTATGAGCCCTTTGCATCCAGGTTTTACACTGTATAGTAACAATGTCGTCAGTCCACCTAGCTGGTGGTCTGCCACGGTCACTACTAAATCCTCTGGGCCACCACTCTGTCAATACGTTAAATAAAGCGCTATTATATGACACAAAATTCGGAAACTGCGTCGGTGCCCCCGTAGCTCAGTTGTTTTTTTCCTTAAGCCGTAAACGCTCTGTTTACGGCTTTAGTAAAAGATGCGGGTTCGAGTCCCGTCGTGGATTGTGAACCTTTGTGTCATAATAACACAATGTTTCATAATTATCATTTTTTTCATAATTTTCTAATGTTTGCAATATGTAGTAATTAAGAAGTATTTTTATTAGGTCAGACCCAATTTTCATATAAATAAAACTATTCAACTCCATTCTTGCTTTAATCATAAGTAAATTATGAAAAAAAAAACAGGTATTGGTAGCTTGAAATTCGGCTACAAAAATGGAATTTCATTATAATATTTTCCATGTTCTCGAAGCTGGTTACGAAACTCAGCTAGGTACGAAAATGGAAAATTACTTCTGATACAATTACCGGTTACGAAAAGAAGAGTAAAATGCCATTATCTTAGCTTGTTACGTAATCTCAGTTACGAAAGTTGAGCAAAGAGTTATACCGGCTATAGAAATCAACACTCTGTATGTCCAAATTTCAACTGTCTTCCTATTACCGTTCGTTAGACCGCCTGCTCACAGACAAACGGTCAGATAACTGAGGTTTAGTAATATTGTCCCGCTGGTACCCTTGGATACGGCATATTTAAAACCCAAGTACTCGCTTGTGAGAATGGTTAAAGATTACATTAGAATCATCAAATTATCATCATAAATAATATCTCCTATTAATGCATAATAAAACAATCAGTTCATGGTGTGAATATAATGCTGTACAAATTTTAAGAGCACATATTTCACAGTGGCACGGTTACATTTCTAATTTTAACGTGCAGAAACGAATTTATGCCTCGTACATGTGTTGCCAGTTTAGTTCGGGAGTGCTGAACCAATTTTTACGCCAAACAATGCGGCAGTTTTTTTTTTAACAACTTGGAGACGGAACAAGCAAGCAGCTGATGCTAAGTGCATCTCTTGTTTATAACGAAACATCTATGCCACTAAAAACTATAGAAAACATAGTGTGCCATCCGCACCTAGAATATCAAGTACCTAATCCCTAATCAAATAAAATATATCGAAATCTCTCTTCATTGTGCATTTAATAAAGATGTCTTGTAACCGTTACATAACATGGTTGTCGTGCTTAAGAATTGACCCTTCTAACTCAGCCAATAAACGCTGTAAAAGCCTGCTAAGGGATCTCACCAGAAAAAGGGCTTTCATCTGTATTTGATCTCTATCTTTACTGCGATCACCAATACGCCTGCCAAGCGTGGTAATTATGGCAAAATCCCTCCAGCTGTGGAGGAGGCTCTGTCCATCAGTGGTCACTAATAGGCTAACTATTATGTTGATGATAATGACGTAAAAACCGGGTTGACGTAAAGAAACCGTCTCAAGCTCCTGCTCTCAAAAATCGGTACCATAATAACGTTCGGCATACAAAACGAGCATTTGTTTATATCTGCACTGCACATATTTTACTTAGGCAGTATTACTTGAGTTTTGAATTCGGATCATGATGCCAGGATCCACTCGCGTGTGAGGCGGAACGATAGCTGATACTTCAGCTGAATGGCACACGTTATACTCGTAAAATAATATTACATGCGTATAGAGCAGGAGTAAATGGGAGAAAATCAATAAGGTTTGTATGTGAAACGAATGCTCCCAGTTTTTACCACGGAATGAGTTGGAGCGGTCTTATTAATTGACTGGCCTTGCATATCAGTTTGTAGAAGCCTTCTGCACTGTAGGTTGTGGGTTCAATTTCCACTCGGGACAAACATATGTTTGTGATGATTATTTTTTGTTTGTTCAGTGTTTTATTGTAATATACAATATGTATGTATACATAAGTATGTATTTACAAAATCTACCCGTAATGTAGGGCCAGTAAAATGTTTTTTTTTATTCAATCGGCCAAGACTACTTACATTTCACATACAGTAAAACTGTGTGTAAAAATGTATAGTAATTAGAATGCATGCACGCTTTTATATGACAAAATCAATCCAAACCAACTAATGTTATAAATCTGATAGTATTTTCTGATTCTGTTTGTTAGTTTGTTTATTCGTTACCGTTTCACGGTTGCACAGATCTTAATTAAATTCAGCATGTAATTCTGTGGAAGATGCTGCAGGCAAATGCTAGTGTTTGATAAATGTTGGTCATTAAAATTATTTTAATGTGGCAAGACCGCATAAATGCATATTTTTACATACTTCACTCCTACTTTATTCTTATTTTTAAAAAGTTTTGTATCGCTACCAAACCTCTATTCCACTAAGTTCACCGAATTATAATATTTGTATTTCTTTCCAATTATTTTAACTTTGTTACTACTTTTTAAAATTTTTAAAAATAAATCTATCATGTTCAACAAAAATAAATAAGTATTGAATTGTATATAGTCGGCTAATTATACTATTCACGCTCTTGGTTTGGTTTTGGTACAGTCAGCCTGGCACGTCAACATTATAAAAAGGTTTTAGTATGCAAATTATAGAATTTACCCAACGTGGATATATAAGTAATGGGTTCACTTTGAAAATTATGTAGCATTGAGATGTACGGGGATTTGTGAAACGACAAGCTAGTACAGGGACACGCTTATTACTGACTTGACAACAGTGCAGGCGCGGCAAGAGATTCGCAGCGCGCTGTTATTAGGAACTTAGGTATACATACATAATAAGTAAGTATGACTTACTTTTTGACTTAAAGTCCTAATACCCCTAGATGGGGCAGAGGGCGTCCATAGTAGACTGCCATTCCGTGCTGTCTTGAGCTTTGCGCTTGATTTCGCTCCAGGTCTTTACTAATGTCTTTTATTTCTGCCAGCGTCTCCAGGTTTGTTTGGGCCGGCCACGTCTTCGCTTGCCTTGAGGGTTCCAGTCCAAAGCTTGTCTGGGGATGTGTTCGGACTTACTGCGAAGAGTGTGGCCGATCCAGTTCCACTTTCTGACGAATTTCTATCTCTATTGCTGTTTCTTGACATTTATTTAGCAACTCGTTGTTAGTTATCTTGTTTGGCTCGAATATTCTGAGAATGGTTCGCAGACATCGGTTTACGAAGACATGCATGCGGCTCGTGAGGTCTTTTGCCACTGTCCACGTCTCGCATCCATAAAGCAACACAGATATAATGTAGAATGTGAAGGTTTTGAGTTTCACTCGTCTGGACAGTATCCGTGATTGCCATATAGGGCGAAGCTAGGCAAATGCTGCTTTGAAAATTCTTGATTTAGTATCTTCATCCGAGCCTCCCCCTCCTCCTTCCGAGACGATACTCCCAAGGTAGACGAATTTCCCAACTTGGTCGACTACTTACAGCACTATATGCAAAGGTGAGGCGTCCGTTACTCCAGGTCTCAATTCCTTGGTCTTTTTTGTGTTAATTTTCAGACCGGCACTCTCTGCTACTCATTTGAGGTCATCGAATTTGGATTGCATGTGTGTGCGTTTATTGCTGAGCAGGCAGAGGTTGTCTGCATAGTCCAGGTCATCTTGGACTCCAGACAAGCCCCATTCTATACCGCTACGCTTTTGTGAG
Organism: Venusia cambrica; assembly: GCA_951394065.1. NCBI lineage: Eukaryota > Metazoa > Arthropoda > Insecta > Lepidoptera > Geometridae > Venusia > Venusia cambrica. Next base: position 3,952,819 of record OX596056.1, read on the forward strand.
TTTACACGTTCCATTGTGCTAGCATCCTTGACAGTCACCTGCATTCTGCATGCACTGTTATGTTATCGGAGACCAATCTTTCATGAGACACTTTGCAAGTATATTCCAAGTACTTCGAGTACATGGCTTTCCATGTACTCGAAGTACTTGGAATGGCTTTCCATGTACTCGAAGTACTTGGAATATACTTGCAAAGTGTCTCATGAAGGATTTTTCTCCGATAATAATCAATCTCGTCAAAGGACGAGATTGTTTTTTTTAAGTGGGACACCAAGAGCATCAAGCTGTGACCATATACCTCCCTACTGCAAGGTGTCAAAGATTTTTTCGAAGTCCACGAAAGTGAGATAGATCTCCCTTTGCCATTCTGAAGCCTGTTCGATAATGATACGTAGGGTGTTGATCTGGTCAGAGCCGGATGGGTTAGTGCGGAAACCAGCCTGTTTTTGTCGCAGAATGGGGTTGAGTACCTTCGTTAATCTGTCCAGTACAATTTTGGTTATAACTTTTGACGATATAGACAGAAGGGATATGCTACTCTTTGCTGTATAGACTAAGGTCAGCTTTCAAGCCCGTATTCCACTAACTTGGCAGCTCTTCTGCTGACCAGATTTTGACGAGCAAGGGAGTGATAACTTCAGTTTCCGTAGTTATGTCAACTTGAAGCATTTCGGAAGTTATTAGGTCTATTCCGGGCGCTTTTCCTGACTTGAGTAAACTAATTGCTCGTGCTATTTCATCCTTGGAAGGTGGGTCTACGTCAACATCTAACAGTTGTAGCGGATGTGTACTGAGGTGTTGCGGTGGGTGCGTTTGCGTTATACCCTGGTTAAATACTTCTTGGAAGTGCTCGTGCCAGCAGCGCAATCGCAGTTCTGGTGTTGCTAAGGGGTTTTCTTTAGAGTCTCTATTAGGAACTTTGTGAGAGACGGTATATTCTCTTGCGGATGGTACGGTATTCGATGGTTAGCCGTTTTTTTTCTGATAATGCTATATATATCAGTTTCAAATGGAGCTGGCGGCATCGATAGATGAGATCCAGGTGTTTTGGGGCGTCCATACAGTCCGTTTGTACGTTTTGTGGCCTAGTACGGGGGAGCTGGTTTCAGAATAGACTATTTTGATTTGTTTCCACTCCTCGTCAATACTGGCTTCTTCCAAGTCCAAACCGGTGAATCTGTTTTGCAATTCGAGCGAGAGCTTTTCTTGAGCGGATATTTTTTGAAGTTTATCGACGTCAAACTTACGGCCCATCTTGTTGATGCCACTGGGGCGTTTAGCTGATGCCATTTTAAGTCTCATTTCAGCCACAACAAGATGGTGATCGCTGTCAATATCTGCCCCTCTTCTGTTGCGAACATCAAGCAGAAAAGTACGCCATTATTCGGACACAGCAATGTGATCAATATGATTTTTAGTGATGCCATCTAGTGAGTTCCAAGTGTGTTTGTGTTGGTCCTTGTTATTGTGTTGAGAATAGCGTGCCTCCAATAATCAAGTCGTTATTTTGAGCAAGTAAGTATAGGTACATATTATTGCAGGCGACTGTATTTACCAGCGTTATGGTATATTTCTGTTCTCGATGTGTCAAACGCGTTCAATCTCAGAGTTCTCAAATAACGTTTGGCAGGTGCGCTGTTGCTGGATGTTCTAAGGTAGATACGTAAGGAATTGTTTGTGATAAATTGTATTTGCAGAACACCATGATGGACTGATTATTTACGAAAACTGTTCAATAAGTCTTAAACACAATTAGGTAATCTACCCATGGAATTTAACACATGGAAATATTAATCCCTTGGGAAATTGGTAGGCCTTTAATGTGAGGCGATACGGGTTCCAAGGGCTGGCTCATATTTAGGCCAGCGAATCAGTATAGATATTTAGCATCCAATGGCTTAGAATAGTTGAGTTACCTATAGACCGTTTGAAATGGTCCTTAGGTAAACCGGCTGCTTCCTTTGTACATAGTTAGTTTTATTGTAGGTATTTATTTTTAATGTTTGTAAATTAAATTAAAAATATTTATTCATGGTTTGTGGTAATTTAACTTTTTAAATTACCACAAACCATTACCACTCCCGTTTCCGCATTTAGACTTTAAAGTGGTCCATTGAGCGTGAGAAATATCCGGCTAGTATAGCCAGCCTAGCTCCGATCAGAAGCGCAGAATATTCCTGAAGTATTCGCAGGCTTCACGGAGTGACCTCGGGCTATTGAGTGTTTCTTTGCATTGTGCTGTGACTCCAACACATTCCAGGATTCAGCTGATTCCTCTTCGTTTAGACACACTCTGCATAGGGGGCTGTGCTACAATGGTGAACAAGTCTTTAGGTATTTCGTTTTTAATTAATTATGATTCGGTGATCTTGTCTCCTATGAATCATCGCATTAGTCTTGGTAAATAAGTCGGTAGCGCTGCTCAGGACTGTCGACATTCGGTAGAGTTGGTCGAGCATTCGGTGTGTAGGGCCCGGGTGTGAAGCCTTATCCCGGTAGTGAGAGAATGGTATAGAGGGAGGAACGGGGACGGGCCTTTTGTGGTGGTTTCCGATCCTTTCCTAGCCAGTTTATCGGCGGCATCGTTACCCAGAGATCCGCTGTGTCCTTTAATCCATTATAGGGTCATCCTGTTCTTAGTGCGACCCTTTACAATGTCAGGTGGCATTCGTGAATGAGCTTTGAGTTACAGCTTTTATGATTGACTTTTTGCAATCATAAACATTTATTTGCTGTTGGTTTTAATAAACCCAGATACCTACCCCTTATTAATATCTCAGAATATTAATAAGGTCAAATAATCAACCTAAAACATTTAATCAGAATATTACGATGACGCTGGTCAAAAGTACGCTTTAAGCGTGGTGAAGTATTTTTATAGATGACAATTCAAAGTCAGCTGTTCAATGAAAAAACCGCGCCATATTGCCAGCAAGGACATGACGCTATTTAGATTTTGATAGATGACAATTCAACGTCAGCTGTTCAATGAAAAACCCGCGCCATAATGCCAGAATGATTATGAACATTTTTATATATGATAATTCAAAGTCAGCATTTGTTCAATGAAAATCTTCAAGTCATAGTTCAAGTCATGACGCTATTTAAATTTTAATAGATGAGAAATCAAAGTCTATTCTTCAATAAAAAACCCGCACCATATTGCCAGCAAGGCTATGGCGCTATTTATCTTCGACAGTTACTTAAGCTTTTTTGCGCTAAATATGTATTAAGTAAAATTTTTGCCAACAGACGTCTTAACAATTGATCAAAATTCAAGCAACGTTTATAAGGTAAAGGGATCGATGGGTAGGGAAAATATGTTATAAAGCTACATATAGCCAACCAAAAACACTTGCGCGTACCTGAACCTGATCAACCACCTAAATATTTAGCGACACCGACACCAAGATTTATGGCACACGGCACACATGGTGCATTTCGACGAAATTATGCTGGCAGGGAGAAATAAATCACAAATTAGGATTCGTAAAGGTATATCACTCTCAAAACCCAACTAACGTGAGTGTCATTATACATTTAAACACGGAATTCACTCACGTATGCGATAAAGACACTAACTATTATTTCGCTCCTCCCAGGAAACCAGTACATTCATTTCACACAGTGCCATCTGGCCCCAAACTAAGCAAAGCTTGTTATGCTAGATTACGGATAAAATACTTGTAACACCATTTTATTGATCTTGTTTGTTTTTTTTTTTATATTAGATCTAATCTCTTATAACACCAATACTAATATTTATAATTATTTATAAATATTACTAATATTTATAATTAAATATTAGTATTTGTAGTATAATAGATTAGATGTCATAAGAGGTGACTAACAGATTCAACCAAGAGGCAGCAGCATTAAAAATACATACAACACATTTCTTAACGTGGTGATTATGATTTTTTTGTATTTTAAGTGATTGCACTTTGTCATATCATTTTACAAATGTTATTATGACACAAAAAATCACAACCCACGACGGGACTCGAACCCGTATTTTATCCTAAAGCCGGAAACGCTCTAACCAACTGAGCTACGGGGGGGGTACCGACACAGATTTCGAATTTTTGTGTCATATCTCTCAGCTAAAGCGCTGATAACGACATCCAGCAGAGATTCACTGAACTGTGATATGCCCTAGTATTTGAAATTACACTCAAAATCACTAGCGAGAAATGGCGTTTTTGCTTTTTAGTATTTTTTTTTAATTCCAAGTGATAGAACTTGGTTACAACATTTTTATAAATGTTATTATGACACAAACATTTCCTAAAAATCTTTGGGTTATTAGATGGTCATTAGACTATGGCTGTAATGATGATGATAATATAGGAGACTGCTTTGACAAGTACTCCAAAGTGAAACTAGCTAAGTAATATATGCATTGTTCTTACGACGCTTTGTCTAACTTCATAATTACTTACATATTGCACGCTTGAGAGGCATATTAAATGTCTGGTGGCTTTAAAGATTTATACTTTAAGTTTGTGAGGTTGTTTAGTCTTTAATAAACGTTTCTGTTCTGAGTTTGATTTATATTATAGGTTATTTCTTTTATAATTAACTTATAAAATTTTCTAAAGTGCGTGTAATTGGTTTTAAATGTATTCGAGGTGCCTTTGACTTTAAAAGAACAATATTAGTATTAGAAAATAAAACCAAACCGGCAACCCAAATGATTTATTTTTTCTTCTTTATATGGGCCAGCTCTTGAAATTTCAGTCACAGTCAAGGATGAGGTCTACGATGGAGTGGGTCAAGCCTTTTCAACTGCCTGTGTGGTCTAGTGGTTCACGTAAAGGTCTAAGATCTCGAGGGTCTGGGTCTATCTCTAAGGACGTACAATATTGTGCTTAGTTTGGTTGGAGATAGGACTAGCCAAAATCTGGCTAGCTACCATCACATTACTAAATTACTGTTTCCGGATTTTAGAGGTAAGATAGCCAGTACCTTAATCAGTTGAGAATTCCGAGTGCAGTGCGCTGTCGGCCTTATCAAACTTGAAACCAAGGTGATATGAAAGCCGCGCGCTTCCCCGGCGTACTATAAAAATAGAGAGAAATTAGATTATTCTGGTAAAATCATGATGACATACTTAGCCCTAAGAACTCGAGGACACTAGACCACTAATAAAAGTCAGTTTTATATAACTCCGATGTCACTTACATTATTATACGACGTCGTAATGCGTACACCGTGTTCTAGTTTACTGCTGACCCCTAATCTAGTTGGTACACTTACCCTTTTGGTTTAGTGTGAGTGGCAACTGAGTCAGCATGTACCTACCTTTAGAATGAACAACAGATTTTGGACACTACCGCCAAATTCCACATTTGTAGAATTTTTTTGCGGTGTATAAGTTGTGGGTTTGATGCCCAACTGGTACAAATATTTGTGTGATGAATAAAGATGATTGTTTTGTGTTTGGTTGTCGTATTTTAGGTATGATAAGTATGTATTTCCAAAAAAAGTACAATTATAATTATTATATCCATGATCTAGTTCCAATATAACAAGTTTTGCTTTGTTTAAGGCAAGATGGCGATGAAAAAAAAAATCCTTTCGCACCACTATAAAAAAATGAGCAGTAATACTTTTAAAGTAATACTCAACAGAAATACTTAATAAAACATTATTATTTTCTATTTCAACTAATGCGAATGAGTTCAGATGTTTCGAGATGATGTTGGGTTAGATTTAATATTAGTCGGTATACCGCAGCAAGTTTCAAAAAAACAACACTCTGAAACAATTACATGTTTACTAAATAATGAACCAGTAAGTAAAATCAAAAAGCAAAAACTTTTTGATTTTACCTAAGACAAAGCAATGCCGACGCATGGATTCTAGCAATTCCTTGATAGAGCCATTTCTGAGAAGAGAAACAGCATTTCGAGGCATAAAACATCTATATCACAAAGATATTTTTTTAAGCGGGCTCTTTCACTTTCATATAATTTATTTTAAGAAAACACACGAAATATGACTAACATACCTACCTTAGCTTGCTTAAGATGAGGGAATTCAAACCATTTTTGTGTCCAATAAAGCTACGTTTATTTTTGTTTCGAAGTTTAGTGTTTATGAAATGGGTTCTCGTCGTAAACGTAGAACTCACAGGATCCCGAGACGGAACACACGGAAACTGAGACACGGTGAAGGAATTTATGCAAATGTATCTCGTTTTACTTGTATTGTTGATAGATGTAGCAGCTCACTCAGCATACCATGAATTATAGAACCGAGAATGCTTACGTGAACTCAATTTCAAAATACCTTATGTAAGAAATGTCTCTCTGTGAAATATAGAGATCTCGAGGCGTCTACGAGGGTCTACAGTGCGTCTATGACGGTTATAGTCCTAGAGCCCTCTCCTAAATTGCCTACGTCACATGACATCACGATACAATGCAAGGCATCATGGCCGGAAAAGTTGTGCTGAGCGACGAATAAATGATTATCGCACCTAAAACTGGCCGGAAGTTTGAGAAAATCCTTGTGATACATACGTAAATCGTAAACACATGACGTAAATGTAACCTTAAATATTGACCGGAAATGTTTTCTCAAACTTCCAGACAGTTTTAGGTGCAATAATCTTTTGCTATGACTATAAGCTTTATCTTTAAAAAAAAGGCGAGAGGATCACTAGGAGGTCTACGAGGAAGAAGGCTACGGCAGAATAAATTATGGCCTTTAGATCCATGAGCTCAAGAAATGTACGAAAAAAGTCTTTGAAGAGTCACTTTCAGTGATTTGAAGAACCTTTGTACAGGATCGAAGCAAAACGTGAAAGAGAACCAACTTGCATCTTTATTGTCTGTACGAGGAGTGCATTGCAGACATAGCACAATAAGTCAGGTAAATAAATTATCTTTGAAAACTTGAAATGATGTCTGTTTCGTATACAATTCTGAATAAACACGTATGGATCTGTTGTGCGTTTGTGTTACATTATTGATATGACTTTATGAGTAATAGAGTTAGTTAGTATAGACTAACTGACATATGGATGACATATGGATGTCAGCTAGTTACTTAGTCCTGGACTGTGTCTTACTAACAATATCTTCAAGAACCCGAGATCACTCCAAGAGGCCTGCGTAGGCCCCGTAACATTATGCATCACACCTTTTTTTTATTATTGCAAGACGGGGAATCGCTTGGCCTTTACCTCAACTGGTTTCAAGTTATGATAAGGCTGAAGGTGGAAACTCACTTCACCTGTAATCCTCAACAGTATTGGGAACAGGCAATTACCTCTAAATGCCGGAACACAACAATTTAGAATTGTACGTGTAATATAATGTTCTGGCGACAGACTTAGGTAAGATGGTAGTAGCTAGCCCAGTCGGACTCAAACAATTAATGTCCTACCACCAACCAAATCAAGCACAATATTTTGCTACCCTGGCGATTTAACCAGGGACCTGGGACTCTGACACCGGTGGACCACTTCACCACAGAGGCAGTTAAAAAAAACAAGGTAGGAGAGTTATGTAGGCTATTCTAGTCGGAATTTCCTCACGAATAGACTTAGACACAAGAGTCTAAGTGCGGAAACGGGAGACATATCAAAGTCTAGCTTTATTTGAAGAGATCGACGATTTAATACTATAGTCATTATTGCCAACAATAATGACTATATGTATTTAATCGACGATCTCTTGAGCTGCTTGAGAGAGCTTGAGCTGACCCAAGTCAGCTCTGACCTTAAAACATGCACATGCAAGGTAGAGGTCTATTATAATTATAGTGTGTTGGAAGGCCGGTTTCTTATAATTAGGGTCATCTATGTGCTTGCATGGGAACCTAATATGCGGGTGTAGCGTAGTGGCAGGCGTCCTTTTCATACCCATACTTGTTTCGGGTAACTCTAATGGTACAATAAACAGTATTTTTTACTATGCTGGCTAATACTTTATCTGCCATTTTGGAGCGCTAAGCGTTCGCCATAAAATTAATAGTCACATCGCTCCAGGAGCGTTTATACAAAATCTTTTAAATAAAGTTAGTACGTGATCCTCTCCGCACCGTAGGCGCAGTGCAGTATATTATAATAACAGTAAATATACTCATTGCTTAAGTGCCCCAACGAGTGTATTATGAGTGTATAGTATTTGTATAAGTAATGTGTATATAATGACATTATCCGTCGAGCTTTTGCCAGTGTCAATGTTCCAGCCGTTCTTGAACCGAATGGTCTGTTACGTGATGATGGTAAGCGGCCCGACGGTATGACTCTTGTCCTTTGGGAAATGGGTAGGTTGTGTGGTGTGGGACGCTACCTGCGTCGACACCCTTGCGCCATCTCATCTGCCTGGGACATCATTTAAGGCTGGTGCGGCGGCTGATTCGGGCCGAGGATCACAAAAGGCACTATTATAGTGTTCTCGACATTTAATTGAACATTTTATTGAATAAAGATTTGGTAAAAAAAAGAGTAATGTCTATATTATAGTATACTTATGTATAGTAAATTTAGCTAGACCCCTATTATTATGTGCACCACCAACCACCTATTTAGCCATAAAATCAACTCCATCTACAGGTTACTTGGAAGAAATCGCATCTGAGCGATAAGACCGCCCATTTTTTTTTTTTTTTAAGTAATCCAGTATTATTTCATTGTTTCATTCCGTTCAGAAACTCATCCCGTTTAGATTAGGACGTCATATATAAGGGCCATTAGTGTCCACTGCTGGACAGAGCTTCCTCCAAAGCTTTTAGAAAGGTTTTACTATAGGAGGATTAATGATCGCAGTAAAGTTGTAGATAATTCACAGAAGGAAGCTGTTGCGTTTCTTCTGGTGAGATACCTTAGTCGGCTTTTACGACATCTGTGAGCTGAGTTGGAAGGGGTCGATTCTTAAGCAGTGACCGCCAAGGCAAATACAATTTTTCATACAAATCGTGGTAAGCGCAAACGCAAACCAAATTTCGTATCCAGTTTTATTTTAAGGTGTGCAATAAAGTTATTTCATTCATTCGTTCGTTCATTCATTCATTCGTTCGTTCATTCATTCATTCGTTCATTTATCCATTTCATTTTATTCATTTATTCTTTCAAATCACATATCGCGCAGATCGGGTAAATAATAAGTAAGTGAGGTTTCCTCTATTTTATGTATTTTTTAGATTGAGGATAGGCTTGCGTTTGACTGCTATCTCACATGATATTACGCATTGATGCCAATGATGGAGCACGCTTGCCTAGAACGAACATGTTAACTTTTCATGACTAAAGCTTTCCTACTGTTGGCTACTATCGTTATTGTGCCATGGGCTCTGCCAAATGGTGCTACAACAGATTTTTGTAATGTTCTGTATTGGTAAGCGAGGTCTGGACCGAAGCCAATTCGGCCATCGATTTACAAGTTCACTTTATGTTTTCCTGATACTTTCCGTGCAAGTGTGAGAAGCTTCCGCTTGTTTGCTGGCTGATTCTCTATCTATGGCATTGTCTTAAAACTTTGAGGTCAATCTTGAAACAATGCCAAAGTAAATGAACCTAAACGAGCACCTTGCAAAGGCTTTATACCTTTTTAACCATATCATTCTAGATAAATTATGATAAGTTTTATCATCAAATTCCTTTGTCATTCACTGATGATACGAGTCTCCTTCAAGAATTCCATAACTACAGAACATAGCAGTTGGAATGGTGATTGAGGTATTGCTTTTTAAGTATGAAGGTACTTCTGCAAATCCCTCGGTTTTTCCATATTTTGTTCCCTTAGTCATCTTGAACGACATTTACCGAAATAAGAGAAGTGGCTGGTGTCGTAAGACATATTTATCTGATACTATCACGGTGGGTTCTTGTTTGTGGTAGTTGAAACTTCGATTTGCGTTGTTTGAGATTTTTTATACATGCTAGAGTTTCATAAAAACTTAATTTAAAACAAGCTTTACTGCTAGTAAAGCTGCAGCATAGCTCTGGATTCTTCACTGTAGGTGTGGGTTCGATTATCACCCGGGAAAAACAATTGTGTGATAAGTATTAGACATATTTACAAAATAAATACATGGTTATTCTTTTATTTAATGTACGACGGGGAAGCGTACCTTCATCTCACTTGATTTCAAGTTATGATAAGGCACCTGCTCGTCATAACTTCACCCGGATGCGCACTTCACCCGGAAGACTGGTAAACATACTTCTAAATGCCGGAACACAGCAATTTCGAATTGTTGCTGTTGTTATGGTGATAGATTCAGGTGATATCTAGCCACGAGGACACAATCAAATTCCTACCGCCAACCAAACAAAGCATAATATTGCACTCAAACCCGGCAGAGGCGGTTTTCTGCATGCGTGTAACCTTCCGTTAAATATATGCACCTAGAAGAAATCTCAAAAATCCTTACAGAACTACAGTTACTACATTCTATATCTTGCGAATGCTATTGCGTTTAGTACGGTTGTTCCAAACTGAGAATCAATACAATAGTGTATAGTAAGTTTATTTTTTTATTGATCGACAGGGAAGCGCTTATAGCCTTTGATCTCACCTGGTAACAAGTTGAGATAAGGCCGAAGGTGTATGCGCACTTCATCTGGAATTCTAAACAAACTGAGGAACTGGCTATTTTACCTCTTAATGCCGTAACACAACAATTTTAGAGTTGTTGTTATGCCAACAGAATGAGGTAAGATGGTGGTAGCTAGCCAGGGAGGCTTAATCGAAGTCCTACCACCAACCAAATTCCTGTTCCAGGGCTAGATTATAAATCGCTGCAACCACCAGTTTAAATCAAATGGCTGTTTTAAATTTGTAATTGCGTGGACTTTTTTATAAATAACCTCTACGAGCAAAGATGAGGTCTACGAAGGAGCAAGCTCGGTGTGATTCGGATTATCAGATTATCTTGTATGGATGATAAATTTGATCGGGAATTGCCACCATAAAATACAGGAAATTGAGCGTAGTAGAAACGATGACTTCCAGCATTACTCCTCAGAATTAGGCAGTCGTTTATTGGGTAAGTTTCAAAAGTAAAATGAAAGCGGCGTGTTGGTGTCACAACCTGGAAACAATTTGAATTTACTTCGGAGTGGTTAAAATAGACTGCGCTTCGGAAGATTATATGGTATTTGTTTAAATTACGAAGTTCTTCCTGTTGTTTGTTTATTATAAATTGTTATACAAAATCGAAAACAGGACCTCGCTAACTTTCTGTAATCGGATGGAATATGTTAAATTATTTAAATAAAAAATCACGTTCAAACAAAACATTTTAAATGCTGGGTATGGAAACCTACACAACCTTTTTTAAACTAACTAATAAATCAATCAATAGAACAAATTGCTGGGTTTTTTATTGAGGTGACACGTGACCCAAGGGCTGGCTCTTATTTAGACCAGTGAATTAGCATAGCTATTCAGTTTGGCAATGCGGCCAGTGTCTTGGGTACGCTTCCGTCTGGTACTGGTCTGGAACAGTTGAGTTACCTATAGGCCGTTTGTAACGGTCCTTAGGTAATCTGACTGATTCCTTTATACATAGTTAGTTTAATTGTACGTTTTATTGAATAAACTATTGTAACGTTATGTAACTCACGTCTTTTCCTAAAGCTGGAAACGCTCTAACCAACTGAGCTACGGAGGTACCGACGCAGATTCCGATTTTTTGTGTCATATCTCGCAGCTATAGCGCTGAAAACGTCACCTAGCAGAAGTTCACTAACTGTGATCTGCCCTAGTGTTTGAAATTACAATCAAAATCACTAGTGAAAAATGGCTTTTTTGCTTTTGATTATAACAGATAAGTTAGACGATAGTTCTATAAAGTAAACATAGTAGAAATAAAAAAAAACACAGACACGCACACACAAACATAACATTAAAGTAGGTATCGCTAAGCAAGCGTTTCAGCTTGTTTTGATTGGCTTTTTCTATACTACTACTACTACTATTATAAAGCTCAAGTTCGATCCTATATGGACTATTGTAGCCACTTTTGGGATGGTTCAGCCAAATACCAAGTTTCCGCGCTTGACTCGGTAGAGCGCATAGCCAAATATACAGGCAAAACTCATTTATGGTTACTTTAATGTTGGCTAGATAGGGCACTTAACTTAACTTATTTTCTTGTGTGTGTGTGTGTTTGTGTATTTAAATGTTTTGTACGATGTTTGCTGCTTTTTATAAATATTGTCTACTTTATCTGTTTATGTTCGTATATAATTTATTTTAGTTATCTGTGGAAACTTTTAATTGGCCTTCCTATTATGTAACATTTGGTTGCATAGTTATTCAATAATCTATTGTACAAACCTAGCTGTAAGTTTTCAAAAAAAAAAAAAAAAAGCAAGGCTCGACAGCCTGAGCCATCGACGCAAGTTTGAGTGTTTGTTGGTACAGATTGTACTTCGGTGAGTGTGTTTAGGAGCTTCTCGTCCTTAAACCGCCTTCGCCGTTCTCTGATAGAAATTTCAGACGCACAGCCTATATTCATCCCCACCTGGTTGATGTACCACTTATTAGGTCTAAGCGTTTTCAACAATATTTTACGCACTGCGAAAACTTGGATTCAGCTTCCAGCTTCTGCATATCCACCGACCATATAAAAAAAATATATTAAAAGCAAAAACGCCATTTCTCGCTAGTTATTTGATTGTAATTTCAAACACTAGGGCAGATCACAGTTCAGTGAATTTCTGCTCGATGGCGTGATCAGCGCTCAAGTAGAGGGATGCGGGTTTGAGTCCCGTCGCGGTTTGTGAGTATTTGTGTCATTGTAATATCTACTACTACTGTTTGTTTTAAGGTTACGACTGACATTTCAGAACCAATTACAATGTCGTATCTATCACAGGAACGAAATAAATTGTGAACTCTATATAAAACGACGATTCAGCGTAAACGAGAATTATTATTTTTGGCAAGTTATTTGCTTATCTTCTCTAGTTGTTAGTGATTTATTAAGTCTAGACTGGAACAAGGGCCGAAAAGGTAATTGGTTTAGAAATTGATATCTAGGTAAACGCTATTTCTGATAATTAAATATCCATACTTCCCTACGAATATTACAAATTCAAACGTGATTATGCGTTTGTTACCATGTACGACTGAACAGATGAAGATGTAACGAAGCATAGATACAAGAAAAAGTTTTGAAAAAGTACGCTACAATAATAGCTGGATCAGTTGCGAACAAAGCGGCATAAAATGAGTAGGTAGGTATAAAGTGAGCTGGTGTCTCTAACCTTTAAAAAAATTAAACCGGTATCAAAAAAATTACTAAGGCAGTAAAAATACAGATTTAAATCACAGAAGATCTGATAATTAACTGAACTGAGCGTCATCCAATCTCCTTCAATTCCAATAAAGCCTACAGCAATACTAAAAGGCCATTACAGAGTAAATCCGCTGCAGAGGATGCAATAAGCGTTGAGCACTAAATTCCCGTACACCCGTCTGGAAATCCCGACCTAATGGTGCGTGGGAGAATTGCATAACTTATGGCAATTTTCTCCTTCTTTACCCCTGTAACGCATCATTTGCCGGGTCGCCTCGTTAGATCAGTGGTAATTATGAAAGTGGCCAGTCACAACCTGCAAACGAACTTTTGATTGCTCGTTGGAAATCGGTTAGCTAGCGTTGAGAGAGTGGTAATGTGAAAACAAGACCAGCTTTTTTGTACGCAAAATTGTTGGCAGCGTTGTAAGAAAACATCGTGTTACTGCAGTATATGTTGGCTATGTCTTTTGTTTTTGCATCGATGCGGTTACAGACAAACAGACTGCACTTATCTGTGATCTACAATAGCAGTCTCAGACTTAAAAAAGTCAATATTATAGTCAATATCTTAGGAACAAAATAATTGGTAAAGATGTTTTTTTTTATAATTACCTACATTGTTGGCAAAAGTTTTAATACAAAATGATGGGTCAGCTCTTAACCTCTTTGTTTGTCTAGCTCTATCAAACGCATCGACAAACAAATGGTTGCCAGACTTCTGCAGGATGGTGGTCGCTAGGTTTATCATAATGGTATTATATGTAGTGCACCTTAGCTGAGCTCTGTCTCTCGCACTAGGTCTGTTAAGAGCCTAAGTGGCGAGGTTACATGCTCACCCACACACAGCATTTACTGAGAGATGTATAATTAAAAAAATCCTACCACCAACTAAACCAAGCACAATATTGTACTCCCATGGGGATCAAACCCGGGACCTCTGGATCTGAAATAGGTGGGTTGAACCACTAGACCACAGAGGCAGTTACGAATGTTCGAAAGTTCCGGGACGTTCGAAAAATAAATACATAAATATCAGCCAATCCAAACGATCGTTCACGTTTTATTTATCTCCAAATCCCCGATCCCTTTAAAATCTAAAGCAACTGATGGCAGACACTCTGTCATCGGCAAAGCTCTTTGTTTTGCTACAGGAATATAGCGATTGTATTAATGACCGCCATGTTTCACAGTCGGCTTTTCTTCACCTGATAAATCGCGTCGTGAAGCTGACTTCACGCCGCCCGTTGTTCTCCGGTGGGTGATTGTGGATAGAGAGGTAATTATTATTTAAGTTCATTTTGTCATATTTCTTAAGAAACTTATTTTTAATTAAACATCAAAGCTCGCTATAACACACGCCCATTATCGCATTACCTCAGATCACCGCAGTCAACGAAGTAGGTAAACGAACGGCATGTTTGCGTTTGAAAACAATTTTAACAAATTTGTATAAAGTATTGTGTGATGCTCATAAAAGATATCACACGCCCATTATCGCATTACCTCAGATCATCGCAGTCAACGAAGTTGGTAAACGAACGGCATGTTTGCGTTTAAAAACAAATTTATAATATAAAGTATTGTGTGATGGTCATAAAAGATGGCGTAGTAATAAAGCTTGCGTTATTAGAAACAACGTTGAAATACTGCCCCTACGGAATTTGACCGATGACCTTTATTTCGCGACTCCGCAACGCCAAAGTCAAAGTCTTATTGAAAAAATGTTTATTCAATAAGATTTTTTTAGGATAATTTTGAAACGGCAAAAATACCGCCTGTTCGGAATCGCGACCAGCACACAAGGAGAAAAGCAAGAAACTCGGCCTGGTTAATATGTTGATGATCCATTTTACATTTAGTTCATAGCGCAGTCACAGCCTTCTGCACTGTAGGGTGTGGGTTCGATTCCCACCCAGGACAAACATTTTTGTGTTGAATATAGATGTTTGTTCTGTGTTTGGGTGTTGTATCATATAGTACGTACGTATTAACAAAAAAAATGGTGTTTAAGTATTCTGTACGTAATCTAGTTCCCAAATTACAAGTACTATACTTAGTTTGGGGCTAGATGACGCTGTGTAAAATGAATGTCCAATAATATTTTTTAATAGCATTCTAGGTACCTATCTACCTACATCATAAATCTAAATAGGTACTTAATACTATCTTAAAATATTTATTAATAACTATCTACCTATTGGGCAGTTTGTTAACATTGAGAAATCACCATTTAGCTGTCAACTGGTATTGTAACATCGGACCACGCGTTCTTATCGTCGATATAGTCACTAATTATGTAGAAGGCACTTTTAATTAAATTACTCTTTATATACAGTTTGAATTTACGAGCAGCGAGTGGATGGCGCTTTGATGAAGCTTATTATAGAAGCTCACACAGTTTTCTAGGAATTAATGATTTACTTTTCCTAAGCGATACCTAGGTATATTAAGTTTATTTTTATGTTTCGCTGGTGGTTGGATCTGTAAAGGTCCGTCTGTCTTGCGACCACCCTCCTGCCGAAGTCCAATGCCAAGCAGTACCATGTACCCCGTCGATGCGTTTCGCGCCAGTGACTGAATGTATCTCCATCGTAGATCTTATCCATGGCCAGATAATACAAAGGCGAACATTGACGTCCAGCTTACCCATTTCAAAAAATAGTATTCGTACTCCAATGTCAACTTGTCAACTGTCAACTGTCAACAAGGAACTGCCAAAGAAATTTGAATTCAATTCCCTAAGCAATAAAACGCCCAGCAGTTCGCTGTATTCCGTTAGTGCGAGAACCAGTGCCCTCTGGATAAGCTCACTCCATCATATTCCTCATCATTGCCTGTGCAAGTCACAGTGCAAGATCTGAGTCATTACCATTGGTAATTCAATAAAAAAAATTTCGCAATTTTGCTTCGAATAGAAGTTTTAATCATCGACACAATATTCGAAACCAAACGAATGGCACCATTAATTATACGGACGGTTCATAATTGCAGCCCGATGTTTCAGTGGAAGGTGAAGCAAATCGAGACAGCAGCGTAGACACTTCTCATTTATCACTTCATTTACAATTTTTACATAGATTCTGTTACACACGAAGTTGAACCAATCTTTTTATATGGTATGCAATAAAGGAATTTGTTTTGTATAGTATTGTGTAAATCGATAAACTTGCATTTGTTAGTTATTATTCCAGAAACTGTAAATGTTAACTCATAGTATTGAATTTATGTTACAATCATTTTCTAGATCGCCATCTAAGCATTTTGTAAAATGTCTGGCAATATTCAGGTAAAATATTTATTTATTTAATTTTATGTATTATGATCGTAGCACGTCTATTACCACAGATGTATGATGTGATACAGATCCGTTGTTCACGACACGTCACATAAACGTTTGAATTTATGGTATAGTTTAGTTTAAGGGTTCCAAATGTGACTTCATGTATATTTAACATGAATATTGACATCTATCACACACGGTCATGTTCAATCGCTTAAAAGTCAAGTCTTAATTTTTTTGTACGATGGGGATGTGCTTGGCCTTAATTTCACCTGATTTTTCTAGTTATGTTAAGGCTGATAGTGGAAGCGCACTTTGGCCGGAATCCTCAATAAGCTGAGGAACTGGAATCTAAATGGAATTTTAACAATCTAATGATTGTTGTTATCGCGACAGAATTAGGTAAGATGGTGGTAGCTAGCCAGGTGGACATAAACAAAGTCCTACCACCAACCAAACCGAGCTCAATTTTGTACATCCCCTGGGGATGGAACCCGGGACTTCTGGATCTGACACCGGTAGGCGAACCGCTCGATCACAGAGACGGTTAAAGTCTTATGCAAATTGGATGATAAACTTTGTGTTATAATGACCATAGCGGATTTAAAGCGAAACATATCCATGTCTTATGAACATAATTTGATATACCAGCTACTTATCAATAAGCTAGCGATGTTTTGGTAGAAATTATGTCCGTAAAATACTGTGCCGCCATCATTATTGTTATCTTTTAAACTGTTTATTAAAATAAATTATTTTGATTATTAAATGGCGGATCAAAAAACATTTTAAGTCAAATATTATCCTTCTGTCTGGATTAAATCATGTTCGTAACAGATACGGTTTTTAGCATCATCTGTAAAGCAATGTCGATCCAAGAAAAATATTATAATTGAACACTGATGATTGTCTTTTCATCCATTAAGGCGTGAGAATATCCCAGGATCCCTATCTGTTTAAGCTTATTTCCTAAGTTGTTACCTATTCAAAGATTTATAGCATTCCATACCGACCGAAAATACACAAAAAAAAATGTTTGCAATTTTATCGAATTCTACCCAATCTCTCTGTTCTACCCTCAAATTAGTACTAAAATTTAATTCACACAAGTCAGCTTGATTATTTTATAATCCTTTATTTATGATTATATTTCTTCATTTAGCGTTTCAATAGCGTCGCTAACGCTGTTCCTGCTCCAGGTCAGTTGAGTTACCTTGAGACAGTTTATAACTGTTCTTAGGTAACCCGACTACTTA
The DNA here is from genome assembly GCA_951394065.1 of Venusia cambrica. NCBI lineage: Eukaryota > Metazoa > Arthropoda > Insecta > Lepidoptera > Geometridae > Venusia > Venusia cambrica. Next base: position 3,970,620 of record OX596056.1, read on the forward strand.
AACATACAAATAAATACTAAAAATAGCATGTATAATATAGTAAGCTAACTATTTACAAGAGAAGCAGTCGGGTTACCTGTTCCAGACCAGTATATACCAGACGGAGGTGTGCCCAAGATACTCGCTGCATTGCCACACTGAATAGCTTGAAAGTCCTAAAAAAGAGTCAGCCCCACAATACTTTAAAAATTTCTCTCTCATCATAGACCCAAGGTGTCGACCCCAAAAGGCTCAAATAAGTTAGCTCTGTCAAAACAACTATATTTGCGCCTCTTGTGATTTGTGATCCTCGGCCGAATCAGCCGCCACAGCTGCCCTAACTGATGCCCCATGCAGATGAGATGGGGCAAACTGTTTTCAGATCGCGCAAGTTGAGTAAATAATTGTTGTTTTCTCCTTTAGGCATCAAAATCCAGTGTGTGAACCAACACACGTCATAGAAATGGAGACAAATCACCGTTCTCATTTGGTACATTTTGCGGCAGTGCGCTCTCCGTTGCAGCTCTCATAATAAAGCTGGAATGAATGTATGGCTATCTCCTAGTGCTCGGGCCCGTTGTCCGCATAATATTTGCCGTCACGGCAGGCCACGTTAGTTAGAAATCGCCGTGCAAACATTAATCCTGCGATCTATGCCCGGCCGGCCGTAAAGCAGCCAGTATATCTTGCTAGTTTTGTTACCAATCACAATATCTGAATTTTGGCGCTGGAAAATTCGATACTCTGCAATAACACGGCGACCACGATTGGCCGCGGTGTGATATCGTAGGCGAAATGTACTACTTCTAATATTGTCGTTAATAGACGATCAAAACTTTTGAGTCAAACTATAAATTAGTAAAAAATCACTTTATTTATGAAACTATATTTGATTACTAGAACCAGTAATAAAATATAGTTTTATACTAAAATAAGCCTATTTATTTCCACACACAAATATTAACATAATTAATTAATTACTTTTAATGAATTAAATTTTGTTATACTTAATACTACGATTTTATTTTACTACTAATGAATGTATAATGTGGTATTACATATTCCATTCAATGATTGTCCGAGAATACTATAAATTTAGAAAACTGACAACACCAGATATGATTAAATGGAGCAGCTTCTTAAACTCAACAAACTCTTTAATTTACTAAACCGAGTTGAAGCTGGAAGTCATACTGTTCACTGGGCAAACACAACTTGAATGCAGCGGAATCTTCATAAATAATAATCAAGAGGGAAACTCCTTTCTCTTTACAGGCAGCCAGACCGCCGCAAAGCCGTCTCAAATCTACCAAGAAATGCAAAGTGCTATTATGAAATATTAAAAAATCTTCTTGCAGTTTGCTAAAAAAAAGTTTCGTTTACAGTCAGCATCGTTATTTATCTTTGTTGTTGTAATTAACTATATTCTGTAAATGTACGTCTACTTGTGAGTTGTATTTCAAGCTTTCAATTATTGTATGATAAGTGTTTTTTTTTTTGTACGACGGGGATGCGCTTGGCCTTGACCAGCGCACTTCATCCGGAATCCTCAATAAACTGGGGAACTGGCTATCTTACCTCTAAACGCTGGAACACAACAATTTTATTTATTAATATATTCGCCACAACACAGGCTACATGTATATTTCAAGAATAGTAATTCAGATATTCAATGTTTTGATTTTCCATATGGGTTCCCTAGCTTATAAAACTTTTAACGCGTTATATGGCTCTGCCAAATACCATGTAATTCCTATCTTAAACTGCGGAACAACAATTAGGAATAAATATTGTGATATCTCAATCAATAATATTTTTAAAATTTATTTATACAATGACCTGTAATATTTATTATTTATTTATTTAATAATCAATAATACGCTCTAGTAATCGATGGCCCTTTCGTCAGCGGCTTTTGACGCCTTCTCAGGAAAAAAGTAGTGGCAATAAAAAAATACCCACGACCGACAGCGATATTGCAATTTCAATGGCAAAATTAATTGTGGTATTGTTCGAGTTGTGTTAGTGTCAAATAAATACATTTTTTTCTTTCTTTCTGAGTATCATAAATTTATATTAATATATGTATATATTACACGGCATTAATTATTAGGCTACTGTATAACTTCGTTTATACGATAAAACTTGTGTGATTTTTCCTAACAAGGTTTTTAAAATGATGACTATCTATTGGTTTGATCTGAGTTCGGTAATCAAGCTTCTACTCTACAGATTTAATTATGTACCATAATGTATCGCTACTAAAGAACACTAAAGTTTCAAATAAAATACAAATACTATCGCAGTCCGTGGCTTGCAAGCTCAGAGCGGCCAAAAGCGAACTATTTGACAAATCAATCGGAACTTTGACGGATGAAGTCGGGAGAAGCACGTAGTGGGTTCGTTATCTCGTCTGATGCACCTCTACTGCATATCGTGGGGTTGAAATACAAATTGGAGAGTCGGGAGGTTGAGAAACAAGAACTTGGAGCATTTTAAAATGACTTTAATGTGACTATTTGCATACTTTTTTACTCTACAATTCAAGGTTTGAAAGTGAGAAGAAGTATTCGAGCTGTAACAAAATGAAAACAAAAAAAAAATAAGAGAGGAGAAAAAACATCAACTTGACGCACGCCCGCAGTAACATCATGGTTTTTACTAAATAAACTAGATCACACACTTTGTGGTACGTAGACCTACATGCAAAAAGAAAACACCTTAAACACATGCAAAAAGAATAAAAAAAAAATAATACAGTAGATAATAAATACCCAAAAATGAATAAAATTAATATCTCACGATGAAAAAAAACAGATAAGTACATAATAATAGCTAATCAAGCAAATGGCATTACACTTAATGTAATGGCGACAGACTTAGGTAAGGGTCGCCAGATGGACTTAAACGTTTACTTCCTTGGGGATTATACCCGGGATCTTTGAATCTGACACCGGTGTCAAATCCAGAGCTCCCAGGGTGCGAAGCATTATATACTGTCAATGGATATTTTCACATTTTCCTATACCCAAATAGTTTAAATGCTTGATTAATAATACCGAAATTATAGCACCATCAGTTTCCAAGCGCTTGTATTGTTCCCATAAAATCCAGCAACCCATAACTATCAAGTCTGTGCTATGAAGGTGCACGACCCGCCCTGAATATCAGGACGTATTCAATGCAGCACCTGTTCGGCAACTTGCGAGTTCGCTTCACAAGTTTGCTTAAAGTATTACGAAATTTGAAGCGGACCCGTCCCAACTTGTCCTACATTATGTTTGTAAGCCTGATGAAATCGCCGTCCTTAAACTTCACTTGTACAAGAAAAATTCAACTATCTCCGCCACAATAGAAATTCAGACGAGTCTAGTCTCGTATCTCCCGAAAACTTGGCCCGCGCTGTTACTTTACAAAATATCGGATAGAATTTCACAAGGGAGCTCCCGCTAACTGGCCAAAGCTCAAAGTTGTCTGAGAATTTTCTTTTGTTCATCGAGGGAAGAACGCGGATGATCACTCACTTAATTTGTTCTATAAATTCATCGTACCGATATAACGATAGCGTTACAATTTAAATTGATAGGTTTGACTCTTGAACAGAGTTCACGAATTCAGTTTCGATAACGAATTCCATATTTTTAAACTGCGGTTTCAGCATAATTTGAGAGACGTGACCTCGCTTTCGTTATGAAAACGCATAATTTTTTCCCAAAGGATTACAAGTTTGGACTTGGTTTGGTAGGTGGCGGAAATTTTCCGTCTGGAAAGCCACCACCACCTTACCTAAGTATGTTACCATAATAACAATTCTAAATTGTTGTGTTCTGGCATTCAAAGGTAAGATAGCCAGTTTCTCAATCTGTCAAGGATTCCGGGTGTAGTTGGTTTGGCCTTATCATAACTACTTAGACACCAGTGATATGAAGGCCAAGCGCTTATAAAAAATTCTTCTAGCTGTATACAAGGTAACCCGATTAAATGTTTAAACAATGGGAACAACTGCCACGTCATCAATACGGATGATTCGATTATTCTTGTGTGTCGTCCAATTTAAAATAACAAGCTGCAGTGAATGTGCATATAGGCATAATAAAGGAGGGTGTACGTGTCATCGGCTTTTGCGAGCTAATCGCGGCGGGGACGGCTGATTGCATGCAGCGTGTTTTTTTTTTGAGAGAAGCAACGGATACTGGCTTCATTGAACAAAGCAACTATCGCTGAGCTTGGATTATTGAGCCAATTTAGTTTGAGCGGAATAAGCTTTTTGATGCAGCTTTAATGAAGGAAGTAACTGGCGCTCCGTGATTGGACGCGCACGTACTCAGGCTTTAGCTCGGACTAAACGGTATGCAGTGCACTGTTGTGCGATTAGTACACATTTAACATAATCTAAAGCTCGATTCACTGATGCGATATGCAGTAATTGCGTGTGCAATCACTGCATTTAATTTTGCTGACATTACACATAGTAATTATGGTATACACAAAACAGGTTTGAGAAAGTTTCTGCCAACAAATTAAGACATCCAGTGAGTTTTGTAATGCGCGTAATGTAAACAGATTCAAATCAAAATACAACCTCAAAGTAAATGAACGAATAATTTCCATTTCATGTTTTATTTATCTCTCTGACCAAGCGGACGCAGCATCTTTCAAAGTTTAATGATCTTCTTGAAATAACATTTGAATTCTCATTTTCTAAATAACGAATCACAATGAACATGTACCCAGTATTTATTCAACAACCTAATGGGTAGTCTAAATTAGAATTTTCACAGAATTTTTGATGGTGATTTTTAAAAGTATTATGACGTTGTTCATTCATTTAAAAAATTAATATGTTTCTGGCAGTGTCGGCATTCGACCCGATAACAGTACTCTTATCTCTTCTACTTACTGCCACCACCACACCACTAAAAACGGATTTCATCGAAAAAAGGTTAAGATAAACCTTTTAAAAAATAACGTTTCGCCACCGACATATTCGCGATAAATCATTGCTATCACCCTTCACGCCCCTTGTCAGCGCGCAGAGGAAACTGGCAAAAACACCCCCGAAATGTCTGGGAACCGGACCCACCCTTGTAATCGCCAGATAATGGGCGCGGATTGAAAAATCATCCCCGTTGTACGTTAAGGGTGGTTAAGGGCACGCATGCCGCAACGCCACAGCCTAAAGTGAACGGCTTTTGTTTAAAACATAATATATTTTACTGCAATCTCGCTAACTATCAAGCGAGATTACCATAAGATACATAATTTTCTTTTAATCTCAACGCACTGTGTTTGGTTTTGGAAAGAAACCTTTTGACGATGCAATAATCTATTATCGTTTTTTTTCTTTTGTATTTTTAAGATGTACGTTTGTTTCTATTGATTTTGGTTTGGAACGTGATTTCACCGCATTCTAGGTTTGTAGCTGGCAACATCTTCCTTAACTCATAGTAGGTACTTGAGTACATGATGAGATTTGCCAACATTAAAGAAAATATAGATCAACTTACTTTTTTGAAAATAACATTATCCATTATTTGTGTTTACGAGTATTATATAATTTAATTCAATAAAATATAAAATATCAATGAATAATGTTAAAATTCCATTTAAATAATTAGTTATCAGGAATTATTATTACTAAGTACAATCTAAAATCGAAATTAAAATAAATAAATAAATAACCGCTTCTGTGGTCTAGTAGTTCGCCTTCCGGTGTCAGATCCAGAGATCCCGGGTTCAATCCCCAGGGGAGTACCATATTGTGCTTAGTTTAGTTGGTGGAAGAGCTAACACCATCTTACCTAATTCTGTCACCATAACAAAATTCTTATAATGTTGTGTTCCAGCATTTACAGGTAAGATAGCCAGTTCCTCAGTTTATTGAGGAATACGGGTGAAGTGCGCTTCCACCTTCGGCCTTGTCATAACTTGAAAAATCAGATTAGATGAAGGCCAAGTACAACCCCGTAGTACATTTAAATAAAAACAGCATTTTTATATGAAGTGAGCTGGCCGGAGTAACTTTTACCATGTAATATAGTAATTTGTCAAGCAATCCGTACGGTTTTACATTGAATGTTATTATTAATGACGGTCATATGTACGGGTCGTGGCTAGCGCGTGTGCTAAGCGTGATTTGTTAATTTGTGTCGCTGACGGATCTATTCGAATTTTCATAACATATTAGTTTTATTATTTGACAATCACGTTCCAGATAATCAAAATGTACTTATATGAGCGTATAATGTTCCGTTTTTATAGCATTATCATTTTAGCGCGTCAACGTTATATGTAAGACAGGCCTCCACCAAACATGGCAATGGAGGGGTTTATTATAATCACCATGATTTTTCGGGCATTATTCCAGTAAGTACGCTTGGCTCTGGATTGAATAATAGGAAAATGTCACAGATATTTAATCATATTTTTTTTATAATGGTGGGTTAGCTTTATACCTCTGAGCCAGAGAAAGTTTGAACAGATGCAATGGAGTGAGCGAGTGAACATGTTTTTTTTTTATTGTATGACTGGGAAGCGCTTGGCCTTCATCTCACCTGGTTACAAGTTAAGATAAGGGCGAAGGTGGAGGCGCACTTCATCCGAAATCCTCATCCAACTGGAACTGGCTATCTTACCTCTAAATACCGGAACACAACAATTTTAGAATTGTTGTTATGGCGACAGAATTAGGTAAGATATGGTAAACCGTTTGGCGCCGGACTTAAAAGTAGTAGAGCCCCTTGTGAAAGGGCTCGTACGGAGAAGCACTAGCACCATACCTAATTCAGCCGCAAAGCAGCATTGCTGTATTCCGATTTGAAGGGTATGGTTGTTGATGAAATTACGTGCACGCGAGGTTTAAACCATATTTAAATACCAATAGTAAAAATAAATGACGGGCTTATTTGAAGTGACTACAAATACTGTACACTCTGGACATTACATATAATGACTTAATTGTACATTTTGGATCATCTAATAAATATTTTTACTTATTCTATTTTGACAATGCCCATCTACAACTGAATATGTCAGGAATATACTGAATCATTGTATTTTTATTATAATTAAAAATATTATTTAACACGCCCATATACAGCACTTCCAAATGAACAACGTTTGTAAAAATAAATATTTTAATATTAAAAAAATATTGTACTAAAATTGTTCTGATTAATTTGTGATATATTATATTATTTGTTCATATGTAGGTTGTTTAGTTTTATTTAATATAATGTATAATGGGTATTTCTTTTTCAATAAATGATTTCAATTTCAATTTCCATTATGTCTCAAGTTGATGGGCGCAGTGCCTTGTAGGCTTTGTTCTTTGTAGATGTGACCTACGCAGTAAGGCATGTTATAGGCAAGAGATGCACACATCAGGTTGGCTGCTTATGCTTGTTCCGTCTCCTAGTTGTAAAAAACGACAGGTAGGTCGGTCGCTATTCAGGTGGTCATACAGCCGTAACCACATGTAAAAGCCAGTTTTTCCGTTGCCCAGAGTAGACCACAAGGAGGTAGATAACATCTACCTTAAAATATATATTGGCATTCGTTAGTGATGAATTACAAAGTAAGTCTGTAAAATAATTGGAATCTATTGTAATTATTTGACTAGAAGGGTTTAAGCCTAGGTATTCAGCTCGAGAATTCCAACACAGGCCCCCGAGCCAGAACAAAAGCCTCCTTGCCACATTGGATTAGTTACAGATAAACATAGGCCTCTCTCAACAATCTCTGAATACTCATACCACATTTCTAGAATCATCAATAATGTGTGGTAAAACACGAATGATTTTACCTCTTTCTTAATTTCCAATTTATGAATGGTTTTTTATTTAAAATAAATAATCTGAAAACAAAAAGATATTTAGCAACAAATCCGCTAAATTCGTGAAAAATTCCAAATCGACACGTGTTTCGTGTCTACACGAGGCATCCTTAAGAAAATAGTTTTGCTGCTAAGCTGACGAAACCTCTGCAGACGTGTTGCCTATCTGAGCGCTGCGCTGCAAGTGGTTTTTATTTTTGTGTTCGGGGGTTGTATCCATATATCACTCGATGAGTCATTATTGTATTTGTGTGCACAGAGCCGTAATTCGATATCATAAAAATGTCTTCTTCAAAATTACTACACTTTTCTGTTTTACGGTATATCGAACACTATACACAGTACTTACACATCCAATGTGTTGCTGTGGCGAAAGCGCTTTGCATATTAACACACTCATGTAAATTTTATGAGCATGTGCACCAAATGTGTTCCTGCTATAAAATTTTGCAAAGGCCGTGATGCTTCTACGGTTATAATAAAGGTAATGGATACAGCAGTGAGGTTATTTGTTGAAATAATAGAGCTAGCTTTTGAACAAATAAATAATTACGTTAATTAAACGTTAATTAAAAAGAAAACCGACTTCAGTGAAGAGTATGAAACAATTATTTTGATGACAAATGGACAAACCGACAGTCAGACAGATAGACGCGTGATCCTATAAGGGGTCAGTGTTTTCTTTACTTCTAGGTAATACAACCTAAAATACCCAAATCACTTCAAGTGTGCATATAATATTTGAAGAGTTCCCTTGATTTCTCCAGGATCCCATAATCAGATCCTGACCTAATGTCAATGTAACCAAAAAAAAATAATTTAAACAAAAAAAAAATCTCAATCGGTCCAGCCGTCTTCGAGTAATCGGGTTACATACATTAAAAAAAAAAGAAAGATTCAGTGTGACTAGGTTAAAAAGTGCATTTATTCCAGAAAAAAATATTTGCGGCAAATTTAGATTATCTATGAGTAAAGGCAATTCCAACTGTACATAGCAATACAACAGCAGGTATGCTATTGAGCTAGGTTTATACTAGGATTTACCTGTGATACCTCAACAGGCGAGCTCAAGCCAGTATCATCCGTCAAGCTTCTCAGAGACAGCGATCAAATTGAGGATCGAGGGCTAACTGCCATTTGATAGTGCCTCGTTTAGCTTACGTATATAGCCTGTGTCACAGATTCATATGTGTGATGTGAGGGTATTTTTACCCTTTACAACATAATTACATTGCTATAATGTTGGCACATTGTTAAGCAAAATTGTAATAGATTATGTTAAAATACAGATAGAAAATGATTTGTTTATCACTAATATGAAACATAAACACACAAAACGATTATAACGTTGAAAAATAGTCTGTCTTATCGCTTCAAGACCGATCTTTACCAAACATCCTTTTGATGCAATGGACTAAAAAAAACTATAATAGAGTTCATTTTATAATAATAAAAGTGTTCAGAATACCAAATGATTTAGGTCCAAGTAGATTGTTTCGCTAAATAAAACCAGTTTATTTATGAAAAGGTTTGATTCCATAGGTAGGTTTAATATGTTTATTTCCAAAATTGGTTTCTGATTTATGACTTCGTAATCTAAAAAAGGGTTGGAGATCGTTACGAAAATAAGCCAAGCCGCCGCCGCAGTCGACCGTGAAATATACCTCTACGGGCTCCCAGACCGCTGAAGCCATGTAGATACGAAAACCCTGGACATCAAATTAATTTGAGCTCGTGCGTAAAATATCCGATTACGCAAGCATTGTCCAGCTTTTCATGGCTAGTGCACCCCGGCTGGCTGCTACCATAAAAAAGTAACAGACTCACGACATGTTTCCCTTCGAGGTTTCGCCTTTGATCGCTTATCAAAGCGTGGATCATATGAGGATCATCAATCATAACATATCAGAACATAAACAAATGTCAAATGCAATGAAATATGTTAACCACCAGTCTGTGGTATAGTGGTTCAACACACCGATTTCAGAACCACAGGTCCCCAGGGGAGTACAATATTGTGCTTAGTTTAAAAAAAAATCTATCTGAATTCTGTCGCCATAACAACAATTCTAAACTGGTTGTGTACCGGCATTTAGAGGTACGTTGCGAATTTTCATATTTCATATTTTATTTATTCATTAACAATTATACAATCGTGTCTGAAATTAACTCTAAAACTAATAACAAAAATGTACACAAATATAAATTAAACATAGAAATATACAATTAAATTAATGCGTCATCATAACAATAATCATCAATAGAGTAAAAACACCCTTCGAGCAGAAGTTTTTTCAATTCTGGGTGAATTATAACTTGTAGCCAGGTGAAATGAAGGCCAGGGGCCCGTCGTACAGTATAAAAATGCGTACACAAACTTAAAAAAACGAAAAGTCAATTGATGCCCGACTGGATTTGAGCCCACAACCTCCAGATTGAAAGGCCCTCATACCCTCTTGTCTACGCAACTCTTTTACCAACTACAATGTTCTGCGACTAAATCAGATTAAATTTACATAAACAGTCAAATACATGCGACCCAAAGTAAACCATTCGAAATTCGATGGTCCGAAAGTTGTATCTCAGCAAACACGGACATTCGGAACGCCAAATGTGACCTGAATTAATATTTGACCAGCGTGTTTGTCCTGCAAGTTGTGCCTTCATTTAGCTTCAGTGGTCACTTTACATGCGGTAATTTTCTATGAACTCTAATTTAGCGAATTAGTAGTCTGACCCGCACATTATATTTGCACTGCGTGGAAATTTGAATAGTCAACCTCATATTACAGAGTGAAATCATACTGTTTAGATTATTTACTATATTTTTAATATATCTGGTACCATATTAACATTTTTTTTGAGTAAAAAGAGAAAGTAAAACATGAGATCAATAGATTCGTTTTTTTTTTCCTTTTCTCATTTGCTTATTTGACCATCTGCTTGTGTTGTCAATAATCCAATCTGTTGTCTGAAAAGTCCTTTGTCTCTAATCTCATTCTCTGTCAGCGACTCTTATTGCGAGATCCTGGTTTCTGTGTCGTCTCAGTCTGAGAATGTAAGTCTCCCCGACTCTTGCACTGGAGCGGCTAGTTCATTTCTATGCTTGTTCAGCCATAATTGATAGTTCTTGCTGTATGGCTCTAAAGTCAATATATAGTTTCCTCAAGGTATTTTATATATTAATTTTTGATTTACTGGTAGGACTGTTTGTTTTCCTATAAAATGGAATGAAATGAATAAAGCTTTTATAGAGATGTAAAAAAGTTCAGTGGCTCCGCTCTCCCATACAAACGTAGTTTGTCGTTTATTTCGAAATAGCACAATCATTTACGAGAAACGTATACAAGCCAAAATATATCGAAAATAATTATCCCAAATAAATACTCTTCCAAATGTTTTAAGTTTGATGGCGTTTATAAGTAACTCACTACACATATTATCCCTATCTGATAATACTAGTAAAATTTTATTTGTACCAGACGTGACATTTCCAAATAAACGTAAAATTACGTTTGTACCGAAAACCAGCAGAACTCTCCGATCTCTAGAGATCTCAGGATTCGCAAAATGTATATTTGTCCTGGATATTAAGAAATGACTTTGTCAATCTAGGCCTTAATACAAGACTTCATTGAAACAATAACAAAGTAACAGACTCATGACTTTTCCCCCTCTGATCACTACTCAGAGCGTAGATCTTAAAAGGCATATGCCTCTAATGGCAGTCAGAGGCACATGCCCACAGCTTGCAAGTAGTTTATAATATGGGGTAGATTGCAATCCCATCGCCGCTTAGCGCAAACTAGCCAGAAAAACATTCGGATTTCTGGTCCTAGAACTTGGCGGTCTCCTCACAATGTAACCTTTACTGTCTGACAGTAAAGGTTACATGTGCTTGTGTGAAAAGCGAACATAAACTTCCGAAAAACCAAAAATACCATTGGTGCACCTGGCCACACCAATCATTTACCTGAACCTAAGTTCAACAGTTTTTCAGTCTTAATTTAACATTTACGGAACGTAAAAGTGGAGACTAAACAAAAAACTATTACAATGAACTTAAAAATGTTAGTTATATTTATTTTAGTATCGCGACTATGCTTGAAACTTTAACCCAAGTCCTAATCAACTGCTTGACTTACGCTCGTATAGTTTGTTTTACAGCTGATGAGCTCGTGAGATAGGTACGAGAAACTTTTAAAGACATCACTTCCCAGACAACAGTACTTTGTAAACTTTGTAAAATGTGGTATCTTCACACAACGCGGTCTGTCTCTCTCCATTAGCAGTCCAAAACCAGGTACGAGTCTCGGTTTATTTTAGGAACTCATTGGCGTGGCTGATGCGAAGCACTCAACCGGGGGTGGCATTAAATATTTCATTTTAGAGAAGTTTTTATTACAGTCTCCGAACGTGTCCGCGATAAACGTAGCGGACGTGACTAGAGAACCTTGCTTAGGTCGCTTGGAGCTCACCTATTTCCTCGAGGTGTGGTCTGTGCTGGAAGCGTTACGTTTCTGTTAAACCTATGCGACCAATACCACTGGATTGTAGTAGCTCCTTGTGAAAGGGCTCGTCCGGTGAAGAGTAGTACTTCACCGTATCTATTTCAGCCGCCAAGCAGCATTGCTGCGTTCCAGTTTCAAGGGTATGGTTGCCGGTGAAATTACGGGCACGCGAGGCTTAACCTTTAAGCCTCAAGTTGATAGTTGAATTGACGCGTAATGCAGATACCGTGTAAGTAGGCTTTGTTCTTTGTGGATGTGACCTGCGCAGTAAGGCATTGTTATTTGCAAGAGATGCACTTACTATCAGGTGGGCTACTTGATAGTTCCGTCTCACAGTTGTATAAAAAAAATTACCTCGCCAACCGATCTGTACTGAAGTAGGTTGTTTTCATGTGAGTTGGTGGTCAAACGCTTGGCTATCATGAAAAAAAAGAGGCCAAAATCTACTACGTGTCACTGAGCTAGAGGAGTAAGTAGTATTGTATAGCGATCAATAAATCCTGTCTCATTTTTGGGGCGGTTCTGAATGTTATCGGACTATTTTAAGAAAAGCGAGACCCAATGGAGCGCTCATTTTAAGAATGTTACACATAATCTTGTATTTCTATTTGTTAAGGTTTTTTTGGTATGGGCAAAAGTAATCAATCAATCTATTAGATTTGTTGTTTGTTACCTTTGCATTAAGCAGTTACCTCGTTGAGCCCCTCGCTGTCTATGAAAAACTCCGCATGTGTTGTACTGCACCCAACGCGGTAAAACAAATTATTGCAATTCTAGAAACTCTTACATCCATGTCCTTATCGACCTGTTCCAACTAAGACCAAACTTTGTCTAATACACTTTGCAACGCACATAATCCCATCCACTGCAGCGTCTAACTAAAATTAAGATTTCTCTTTTAAAACAGATAAAATCTTAATTGAAGCAGATACATTAAAGACAAGGGTTTTAATTTAGTACCATCAGCTTAGTCTGATAGTGTTGCAGCATGTGGTTCTATCATTAAGAGTGTTTTAACCGCCTTTGTGGTCTAGTGGTTCACAGGTGTCAGATACAGAGGTCCCGGGTTCGATCCCCAGGGGAGTACAATATTGTGCTTGGTTTGGTTGGTGATAGGACTTTGTTTAAGTCCACCTAGCTAGCTGCCACCATATTACCAAATTATGTCTTCATAACAACAATTCTGAAATTTTCCGGCATTTAGGGGTCAAAGTCAAAGTCAAAGTCAAATATATTTATTCAGTAAGATTTTTTAGGATCACTTTGAAACGTCAAATCTACCGCCTGTTCGGAATCGCGACCCGCTCACAAGGAGAAAGGCAAGAACCCCTTGCTAGTTTTTTTTGTTAGATAGCTAGTTCCTCAGTTTATAGAGGATTCTGAGTGAAGTGAGTTTCCAGCTTCGGCCTTATCATAATTTGAAAATCAGGTGAGATGAAGTCCAAGCAAGTCCCCGTCGTACAATAGAAACAAAAATGAGTGTCTTTCATACAAAGTTTAGAATGAATTGCTGATGGTTAATGTCGTAAGAGGCGAATGTGAGATTACAACAGGAGATAATTCGCTAGTTTCCATTTGTTATAATTAATTATAATTATTTCGATTTCAGAGAAGTTTGGTAAGTAATATGCAATTCGTGTTCACCAATACGTATGAAAAAAATGTTTGTACCCTTTACAACTGTAAGCTTGAAGTAAAATTTGTTTTTATTTCTGTTTATTTAAATTACCAATCATCAACTTACCTGCCAAGCGTGGTGATCATCGTAAACACCCTTTGGATAAGGCCCAGCCCATGTTTCGCAGATAACTTTTTCAGAATATGATGATGATGATGCTCTATATTAGCACTTGCCAATATCGTTTGCGTAGAGATATTTTCGTACTAACACAGATAGACCTAAGAATTTATGAAAAGAAAATATTTCAAACACCAATAATGTTCGAAGAAATCACTTTTTAAGGGATATCAAGTCCAGTCAACACAAAAATATCAACAGCGCATTAGTGTCCATTGTTGGACAGAGTCTCCTCCAAGGTTCTAAAGCTTGGCAGGTGGATTGGTGATCGCAATAAAGCTTTAGATCAGCTGTTGGGATCCCTTAGTCAGCTTTTACGCAATCCATGGGCAGAGTTGGGAGGGTCGCGACCGCCACGGTAAGTCCACTTTAGTATTAAAACAATACGGGACATTACGAAACATTAATTACACACAGCGCCATCTAGTCCTAAACTTAGCAAAGCTCGTAATATAGGAACTAGATAACGGAAATATTATTCTTTTATACCTTGTTTTTTGTAAATAATACTCATCAAACGATACAACACCCAAACCTGTGTTTTCTGTGTTCCTACTAGGCTGTGGGTTCGTTTCCCAAAACAATCATCTATATTCCTGGGTGGGAAACGAACCCACAACCTACAGCGCAGAAGGCAGAGTTACTACCAACTTGTATAATTGTACAATTGAATTATTAAAGTTGAAAGATCGCAGAGAAATTAGAGATCAAATGTTTCTATTTAAAATTATGAATAACTATATTGACTCCCCTTATTTATTAAACGAACTTTTAATTACATGTCCTAGGCTTAGTTCCAGGAAAAGACACGTATTTCGGCCACGCGCAGCGCGAACTAACTACGGTTCAAATGTATTTATTCGTAGGTCATGCAATAACTATAATAAGAAGTTCTCAGATATTGACTTGTTATTTGTATCACTTAAAAGTTTTAAAAGCGCCCTCCTGAATTCTGTTGTGAATTTTAATTAAATTTAACTTGTAGGTTGTTTAATTATTTTTTTCTGGCTTAATATTTTGTTTTAGGTTTGTTATTTTGCATTTGGGACACTTTCTTTCTTTTGTATTACTTAAAAGTGGAAACTTTGTTGGATTCAGAATTATTTTTAATGTATTACCTTTTTACATGTTGTATCTGTATGTTTCCCGAATGAAATAAAAATAAAATAATAAAAATAATACCAAGCTGAATTTGCAAAATACGACCAAAGTCTGCAACAATTCTTTTCAGCATTTCCAAATTCACCGGAAACATGTCACCAGCAGCTCCCCGCAGTAAAACTGAAGTGTGTAATGAGAATATCAACCGAATTTGTTTGTTTTTCACGTGGAAAATAAATAATAAACGTTTTATTTAAATGTTGCTTTTCAACGGGCTCCATGGTGTGATGGTTTGCGTACCGGTGTTGGATCCAGAGGTACAAGGTCCGATCCCAGGGAGGATTTTGGTAGGACTATGTTCAAGTCCGCTTGGCTAGCTACCACCATCTTACCTAACTATCTTGGCATTAAAACAATCTAAACTGTTGTGTTCCGGCATTTAGAGGTAAGATTCCAGTTTCTCGGACTATTGAGGATTCCGGGTGAAGTGCGCTTTAATCTTCGGCCTTCTTAACTTGTAAAAGGTGAAATGAAGGCCAACTGATTCCCCGTCGTACCATAAAAAAATTATACATCACACAAATGTTTGTCCTGGGTGGGAATCGAACCTATTACCTTCAGCGCAGAAGTCAGACAAAACTGAGCTATGAGGCTTGTTAAACTCATTGTGTCACAGAAAAATAGCGCGTCCTCAACGCAGCATAACAAAGATTTGTAGACTATCCGACGAGTTAATCATACGCACCCTGGAGCCTACCCAGAACCAGCAACCAAACATCGTAACGCTAAACAACCATTAATTCTGCTGATTAGTGAGTACAGCGCGATGTTTACGTAATGCTCCCTAGCCATGAATTAATGAAGCTGATCGTAAGTTCCAATAACACGTTACAGAGATCAGTATATAGTTCGAATAAGGCTGTTTTCAGTCTCTCGCTCGAATATCGTATGGCGGGGAAGCGCTTAGCCTTTCATCTCACCTGATGTCAAATTATGATCAGCACTTCATCCGGAATCCTCAGCGTAATAATTTAGAATAGTTGTTCTGGCGACAAGAGTCTATGATACCTGAAATGGCTTAGCTTCAGCGATCATATCTTCCACAATACTGTAGCATTTAATTTTATTATACTATAAGTCAGGACTGATGATAGAACGCTAGTGTCGCGAAAACACAATTGCATAAAAAATTCTCGATCGAAAAAAAATCGAAAGTTGACTCTAATATGTACTTACTAAAAATGTTCGATATTCAATAAATACGCTTAATTGGACCTTGATACTTTGTACAATAAATAAACACAGTATACAGCATACGCTCTGTGTTTTTGATTTTCAAAATTAATTCATGTTAAAATATTAAAACGCAAATACAATAAAATAAAATCACGCGTACTTCTGTCATCTGGTGGTCATAAGCGCCGTGGTTGAGCGCACAGCAATGTCACCTTTATTATAATAGTATCTTAGTTCGAAACTTGAGTAAAGTTGCGGTGAGTTGATAATCTGAGGTAGTATAGGCCGTTAACACTTTACTGTACACAAAATGACGCAGTGTGTAAGTACAATGGGCAAAAAGTAAGCAAGCCAGGCAGACAAAACAAGTCCTACAACAAACCAAACCATGCACTAATTTCAGGATAGAACCAGGGGTCTGGACTGGTGGCCAAACCAACAGACTACCGAAGCGGTTAAAATTTCGCTCATGTACCGAATATAAAAATAGGGTATCTCGAACAGTCCTTTATTATTTTGTGAGTGAACCAGAAATTACTGCGGCGGCCGATCTTACTCTTGAGTCAATTTCAAAGTGACCGGTCGGACGCACACTCGAGTATTTTCGTTGGCGGAGAGAGCCGTCAGTACGTGCGTTATTAATATCTAAGTGGTGATTACAAGTTCGAATTGTTTCCATCACGTCGATTTCCCACTACGTCTTTTTTTTCAGTGCGACGGGGAGATGGGTGATGTTAAGGTCAAAACCTTCATCTCACCTGATTTTCAAGTTATGATAAGGCCGAAGGTGGAAGCGCACTTTACCCTGAATCCTCAACCAACTGAGGAATTAGCTATCTTACTTCTAAATGCCGGAACACATACATTTTTAAGAATCGTTGTTATGGCGACAGACTTAGGTAAGATGGTGGTAGCTAGCCAGGCGGACTTGAACAAAATCCTACCACCAACCAAAACAAGCACAGTATTGTACTCCCTATGGGGATCGAACCCGGGACCTCTGTATCTGATACCGGTGGTTGAACCACTAGACTACAGAGGCGGTTGTTCTTGCCTATCAGTTCGTTCCACTGTGTCGCTGCCTTTCTATAACCACTTTATTCAGTAAATACTAATTTACTTTTGAGTAGTAGAGCACATTGTGCAAGGGCTCATCCGGGGAAGTACTACCACCACATCTTTTTCTACCAACAAGAAGCATTTCTGTGTTTTAGTTCAAAGGATTTGGTTGCCGGTGATTACGGGCACGTGAAGCTTAACACCTTTATGCCTCAAGTTGACGATCGCACTGCAGTGCCGCGTAGGTCTTGTTTTTGTGAATGTGACATACGTAGTAAGGCTTTTTATAGACAAGAGATGCACTTACTTCAGGTGGGCAAATTCAAATTCAAAATAAAGTTTATTCCGTAAGATTTTTTAGGATCATTTTGAATCGACAATACTACCGCTTATTCGAAGTCGCGACACAAGGAGAAATACAAGAAACTCGGGCAAACTTTTGATGATACCTGATATACCATTTATAAGTAGGTAGGTACCTATACATTATAAACCTATAACTTAACTACTATCTTAAATATATTGATTACTTTCTAACTACTGAGTGGGCAGTTGGTAATTATCGAGAAATCACCCTTGAGGGGCTTTACAAGATGTTGCTTGCTTTTTGCTCTCCAAGTTTAAAAAAAAAAGTATAGTATAGAGAAACTCATTGTAAACACTCTGAAGCAGGGTTAACAGCAGAAGTAACCTTTGTCAAAAGGTCCAACAAAAAACCATTTGATCGACATGACAGACGCGCGACCATTTAGCTGTCTGGACTCAGGATTAGAGAGCTTATCTGCATCTATCTGCATAAATTTAACTTCAATTAAGAGCATCTGATTTTGTTGAGCACGATTACAAATCTAGACGTTTGCTTTGTTTTAAAGCTAAAATTGTAATTTGTTTTTCTTAATCAACAAACTCTAGCTAAGCAAAGTAATGACAATAATTGCTTCGATATTTTTCAATCTCAAATAAGTTACGTTTGCGTGCTAAAAAGTAAAATCCTTTTGTACAAACAAAGACAATTATAATTCATGTACAGTCGCCTGCAATAATATGGATACACTCCAAATTTGCAAAATGATGTCACAGTACTAAATTTCATTAATAATTCCAAAAATATTTTTCAAAATAATGTCATCATTATTTGTGTCATAATTATGTATCCATTTTCATAACAATTATGTATACACAACACTTTTGCAGAAATATAGATACAGTCATTTGTTTCAAAATGATCTAACCAGTGAAAATTTCAATAAGATGTAAACACGTCTTATTTTCATAAATAGGTAAACATACGTTTGCTGGTTTATTTGGTGTTAATTATAATTATGTGATTGTTAATTTAATATCTAATTTAATGTCTGCTATTTGGGGTAGGTTTATAGGTGATATTTTTCCTAGTGATCTACTGCTTAATATTTACACATGGGACGGAACCCTCTTCACGCTATTCCGACTAGCACTTAATCGCTTTATTTATTTGACAAATGGTGATTTCAATTAATGTTGGTGGTTTGTGGTCATGGGTTCGATTCCGGCCGGACACTAAATACTTTTTGGTACTTGTACTACTTGTCATGACTAGTACTAGTGATAAAATTGTGCTTGAATGAAATCACTCAGAAGGTCCAAAAAACTCCTCAAAGGACCTTAGCAAATCATAGATATCTTCGCCAAATGACGTCAGATTTACATGATGTTCTTTTATTTGATTAGGTACCTGCAGATTAAATCGAGAAATTTCGAAAACAGACCTACTGTATTATAATGATCAAAAAATCTTTCTGAATTACTATTATAAAAAAAATACTTTGAATTTGTTTAGCAGTTCCTACGTATTTGAATATCGTGAAAATCTGTCAAGCTTTAGCTTTTTGAGTTTTTTCATATGGCTTAGTTGCAAAACTAACAATCTTTGTAACATTTGGACATGTTTAACGATAGGCACGGCGTAGAAATCGTTCGACGAGCAACATAGTTGATTCGACGGGAATTCACACTGAACATTCCAATTTCGTGCACGTTGCTACACAAAATTTGTCTCGAATAAGTGGCCGGCGCGGTTATCGAAAATTCAACGCGAATGAGAAAACGTGAGCACCGTGTATCAACTCGGAACAAAATCTAAATATCAATGAATATAAATGTATTTTCGAATTGAGAATAATTGGAATTCTATTACGGTTCAAATTGAATTGCGTTTCGGCTGTTGTTTTATAGAGAAACGTCTACTCGAAGCCGAAGATCTTGGCGCAGTTATTGAAATTATTTGAGAAGGCACTGGACTCAGCGTCTGATTTTAAAATCAAATAATTGAATTGCAGACTTTTTGTGTATACTGTTATTTCAATTTTGTTTGTGAACTAAACGTAAATAATAAGTTCAAAGCCAATTTTCAAGTTTCAGGCAAATATTGTCTCGTTGATTTGAAATTCAAATAAATTTTCTGCTTAATAGAACGGCAGTTTCACTTATTCACTTTAAATTTATGTACATGTATTTTTTTGACGACTTCATTTCATAATTTTCAAGTTATGATAAGGCAAGGATGAAGGTGGAAGCGCACTTCACCCGGAATCCTCAACAAACTGAGGAACTTTCTATCTTACCTCTATATGTCGGAACACAACGATTAAAGAATTCTAAAAAATATCGCGATAATATAATTAATAACAAAAACGGGTCTACATCGCGTACCTTTTTATATTCCCGACAGGTCTGACCGTGTTACAACGGACGTGGTCACGGGTAGACAAAAATAACGGTACGCGTTGAAGACCCGTTTTTGTTATTACTTATGTAATTAAAGAATTGGTTATGGCGGCAGAATTAGGTAAGAGGGTGGTAGCTTGCCAGGTGGACAAAGTCCTACCACAACCAGACTAAGCCCAATATTGTTCTCTGGTGATCGAACCAGGGATCTCTGGATCTAACACCGGAGAGCAGAGGGGCGTTAAAAAATGTTACCAAAAATAAAGTAGGTTCATGTAATCAACTCAGCCTAGCAGGGTTCTGGAACGTATAAATCATGGTAACGTGCCAGCAACGGTCGACATCAATCGTGCCCTCCATATCAGCGACGTCAACAAAAACACGAGAAAAACAGGAAAAAGTTTGATCAAAATTAATGGACCTGCTTCATTTCTCGTTTGACCTTATCACTGTTACAGTTTAAAATGAAATGTTAATTGATACTAAATTGAAGCATTGACAGCTTCGTAAATTAATTACAGTGCACGCTTTCCGCCCTGTTTACATTAAACGAGTTTGTAAAATGCTATTTAAAAAAACTCTTCTTTAAGTTTTAACCGCCTCTGTGGTCTAGTGGTTCAACCCACCGATTTCAGATCCAGAGGTCCCGGGTTCGATCCCATGGGGAGTACAATATATTGTGCTTGGTTTGTTTGGTGGTAGGATTTTGTTTAAGTACGCCTGGCTAGCTACCACCATCTTACCAAATTCTGTCGCCATAATAACAATTCTTAAAAAAAGATCCTCAGTTAATTGAGGATTACGGGTGAAGTGCGCCTCCATCTTCGGCCTTATTTTCAGTTTGTTACCAGGTGAGATGAAGGCCAAGCGCTTCCTCGTCGTAAAATAAAAAAAAAACAATTTAGTTCCTCAAAATTTTGTTGAATTATTGGTTTTCATTTTAACAAAATTAACAAAAAAACATTTTTACTTTTTTTTTTCCAAAACGTGTTCAAAATTATTTTCATTAGAACTTTACCATTAAGTATTGTAATGTAATAAGTGTTTCTAAACATACGGTGTCAGCGTTGTGTTCCTAATTCAAGTTTTCATATATTTTTGCAGTCCCCATGACAGCCTATTTATTCTTTCAAGCTTTAAAGATATCGACGTGTTCTAAATTCAAGTTTTCATATCTTTTTGCACTCCCCATGACAGCCTATTTATTTTTAAAGCTTTAAAGATATCGATGCTTTTGATGTTGAAATATTAATTTTACTGAAGCTGTCTTAGCAGCAGACAAAGGAATGATAATTGAAGACAAAAATAGTTGAATAGTGTTGTTTTTGAAAATGGAGGATTGGGAATTTGTAATTACTTTTTACCCAACTGCCTCAGAAGAAGGATTATGTTTTTCGAGAGTATGTAAGTATGTATAGGATTCAATAACTTCCACTCTGAAGCCTTAACGGCTTGATGAACTTTGCCTTGAGATGTGTCATTTGGTTTGTCTGATTTGTGGGAGTGATTGGCTATATTATGTTTATATGGGGGGTGTGAATCAAAAGTTAGAGGGCTATGGACACAAATAATGATTATATTCAATCAATTTGGGTATTAAATAAAAGCTAGTAATATGCCGATTCTAAATAATAATATGAAACTACGTTTATGCTACCACTTAGTCATAAATTAAGTATTATAGTAGTATGTCACGCGTACCTTGAATATATTGTTTAAATAATCGTCTGTGTATGATGGTGATGTCTATAACATTGTAAACCTGTTTTCATAGAGATGTAAATACATGCTTATCTATAATATCACAATTATAATTATATGTACTCGTTTAAATTTAAAACTAGATGTCACAGGAAAAAATTGCACCTGTTATCAAATTATTAAAATATTTTGCAGTCGGGCTTTAGTTATTTTCAAATTTAAATTGTTTGCTAAGCTAATCTAGGTATACAAACCGTTTATAATTTTTATATCATGGGAAATTTCTTAACCTTCAGGGTTAGACAAGTCTGAAGGTGAAGACTACCTACTACTCTGGCTCTAGGCCAGAGTAGGGATGAGGTACAATGCTGCGAGATTCTAGGCGGCACTGGTTCGTCGGTGCACGGGAGCAACGACGGAACAATAAAACCACTAGCAGACTTCAGCAGGAAGCTAGCTAGGTTGACCTTTACCTGCAGG
Source organism: Venusia cambrica (assembly GCA_951394065.1). NCBI lineage: Eukaryota > Metazoa > Arthropoda > Insecta > Lepidoptera > Geometridae > Venusia > Venusia cambrica. The sequence continues at coordinate 3,993,025 of OX596056.1, forward strand.
TTCAACTCCCTGTAGGTAAAGGTCATCTTAGGCCTATAATAATATTGAGTTGCATTACTTTAAAAAAATGAAATGGTGCATATACCCTTATTATTTATGCTGTGATACTTCGTTATTTATACTTTGTTGTGATTAACTGAACAGTTATTAAATAAAATGTACAATTAAACTAACTATGTACCTACAAAGGAATCAGTCGGAGTCGGATCAACTGTTCCAGACCAGTACCAGATGGAAGCTTGCCCTATGCAGTCAAAAAAGACACTGGCTGCATTGCCACGCTGAATAGCTATGCTTATTCGCTAGTATAAATAGGAGCCAGTCCTTTAATCATGTGTCGCCTCAACCCAGCAAGATTTTTGAAAACCCGAAAGGGCACCGGCTCCCCATAGACCCAAGGTTTCGACCCCGAAAGGCTTAAATAGGTAAGCTCTGTTGAGACCACTATATTTGAGCCTTTTGTGATACTCGGTCGAATAAGCCGCCGCACCAGCCCTAACTGATGTCCCAGGCAGGTGAGCCAGGCCTACCCACTTCCCAAGGACAAGAGTCATAACATCGGGCCGCTTACCATCATCACGTAACAGACCATTCGGTTCAAGAACGGAATACTTCTTGACCATAATGTCAGGATTCGAAAATATCAGCAACAACCATTTGATAAAATTGAGCATTCGTTTCATTAAAAGTTGTTTCGCCAAGCAGTACATACAGCACAATTTGGCATACAATCGTCTTACATAGGTAAGTACTTAATGGAAACCAACACACACTCACATTATTCTCAGTATCCTATCTAGCGAATATATCTTGCTTGCATGCATCGTGCATGCGTTGTGGGTAAACATGGACTCAATAGAAACAAAGAGAGTGTCAAACATTTGCTGATGGTCGCTAAATCCTTTGAGAGCCTAGGACTGAGACTGAGACTGTTTGGTTTGTATATAGCACCCGAACAAATGAAAAGATTCTAGAGATATCTTCACTAGTAACACTGTTAGGTAACTAGTACGTTCCCTGGGCTACAACAGGCTCATTATATGGCTGTGAACTTTATTTATGAGACTCGTAATAATGTAAAAAAATGTCGATATTACTCGTACATCGGACCAGATATTTATGTAACCCATTTATTTTTTACCCTCATAAGCCCCCAGTGAACAGCTTAGGCTGAATTTATTTTGTGTACCTTATATACGTTCTCATTTCTAAACACACGAGTAGCTTACTGCAAAGAGATTAACATAGCTACAATATTTCTTCTTTAAATTCTTTAATGTAATATATAATTCAATGACTGTAGTCAGCGGATCAATTTACCTATATCATTAGACCAATAGCGTCGCACATTGAATCATGATCACATGATCCGCCTCCTAAATACTAAATAGGTTTCTCGCATAGCAAGTGAGTATTTGCGATCGCAATTACTACACAACAGAAAACAGCGTTGCCAGTTTCTTACCCTCCTGAGGATTGTCTTTAGAACTTACTTACTATCTTTGCCGACCTTTTTTTGCAATTCGGATACCCGCAGCATAGGCGTGTCCAATGTATAACTCAAAGTGAATTTCTTTCGGTAAATAAACATCATTTGTATTTGTATCTTGTCAAATCAACCAAGAATTGGGTCGTGGCCTCCGACACAATAGAACGCAAACAGTCTGTCTTGCCAGTATAAGTTCTGGTTAAAGAACGCGAAGAATCCTTCTGGACTGGATATTGGTACTTCCAGGTTTTCCCTTACCGCAGCCCAATCCTCCTCCATTCGCAACACGTGACCGAGCCAGCACAATCTGTGTGATTTGATTCCTTAGACCATTGCCAATCAATTAAATCATACGAAATAGTAATCCACTAAGAACATAGACTACACGGCACTGCATTGCGCCCGCTTACTTGAGACAAAAGGTGTTAAGCCTCGCGTGCCCATAATTTCACCGGCAACTATACCCTTCAAACCGGAACACAGCATTGCTGCTTGGCGGTTGAAATAGCTATGGTGGTAGTACTTCCCCGGACGAGCGTAGCTAGCCAGGCGGACTTAAACAAAATCCTACCACCAACCAAACCAAGCAAAATATTTTACTCCCCCTGAGGATCGAACCCAGAACCTCTGGATCTGAAATAGGTGGCCACTAGACCACAGAGGCGGTTAAAAACTGTAAAAACGGAAACCTGTTGAGTTAAACGTTCTTCATGTATACATACTTGGTGTACCTACCTAAAAGTAGTAATGTAAAACTTGAAATAGCTTCCAGCGAAAAAATTATAAAGGGAGCTGAAAATATAGAATTTTCAGCTCCCTTGATCATCTCATCCTTGCATGTACTTATTTCGAGGTCAAGATGACCCATACTAAATAAAAAAAGGCGGAACTGTCTGACTTCACTTAATCAGACTAACTGCTTTAGATCATTAAACGTCGAATACTAGTCCATACACAATGCGTCGCACTAGAAACGAGACAATTTGGCAACGGCTTTGGCAAACTACGAGAGAATTTAAAACACCTTCAACATTAATAAATCGTAGAGCCCAAACTTTTTGCGTATTAAACTCGGATCGATAAATTCCGACAAGTTCCGTCGTAAAGAAACACTTCAGTGCGCTTTTCCGCACTCGGAGGCCAGAACGCTTCAAGTTAGGAAAATTCACAAGTTCGGCCCGATTCATCATTTCTTGTACGGGCTTATAATATCTTCTGGGCCATTAAATCTGAGTTATTCGACATACCTTGTTCTGAAAGTAATAGAGTAACGGAGCATTATGCTTGAGCCAAGTAAATAGGTTCACTGACTTTCATTTTACGCATTTTGCGTTCAAATATTGCAAGCTCGCTTTTAAGTTAATAGGTAAACATGTATGTGGAGCTATGTCGCCAAGTGGGTTAGGCCCTCCTTCCGATCCTTCTATTATATAATCTAACATATACCTATAACGGAATACTATATGTCAGTGACACAGTCATTACTGAGTCACTGGCTAGCATTCCGTTAAGCGACGATGGGTTTTCAACCTGTCACGTTATTGGATGCTTGCAAATCGTGGGCATTTATCGAACGTAAGTTAGGACATGCCTCTGACTACCCCCTAGTTGGTGAGCCTCATAATATCTACGCTGTGAGTAGAATCCAGGGGTGAATCTTTAAGTTCGTTTTTACGTACATAGGTGATATTTCTGTTTGTCCTACTATTTTGTCTTGAAAGGACAAAAGGGAATATAACCTTAAAGAGAAAATGGATACCTTCTCAAAATTCGCCACACACGAAAAACTCTCTTAGATGTGTTAGTCAATCAGATATTGGCTTTACAAACGTATTTTGTCGTACTCTTCGTACGTTATTTTGAAATATGTAGTTAAAGAGGTATTCTCTACTATTCTAAAATGGTTTTGCTCCGGCATTTAGAGTTAAAATAGCTAGTTCCTCAGTTTATTGAGGATTCCGGGTGAAGTGCGCCTCCACCTTCGGCCTTATCTCAACTTGTAACCAGGTGAGATGAAGGCCAAGTGCTTACCCATCGTACAATAAAAAAAAAATGTGTTTGTCTACAACACTGGACTACTGAGACAAAAGTCTCATCAGTCCGATCTAAATAATCTAAAAAATACTGATAGGTACTGGGCCAATTTCTATTTAGGTACCAATTATTTGTAGGTTTGCTCAAAATAGGCAGGACTTCCATTGTTTTGTCACAAAGCTACTCCATTTGTTGCTATAGATGAGACACGTTTGTGTTATTGCCAAAGTATATGAAATTCAATAGTTCCAATGCCTATTGTTGCAGGATATGAAACCGTCACTAATTCATTCATGGATTTTCCGGTTTCTTGGAACATCGTATTATATTGTTGGAAACATCCTCAGGCCCATTCGTGATATACGAATATAGTAGTAGACGTATATTCAGATGGGCTTTTAATCTTCAAATGGGACAGTAGAAAGGAATATATTACGGACAACGGACTTAGCTTTTGTTCAACCAAATTAAGGGTAGTTTCAATGAAATCCCTTCAAGTGATAGCCATATTGGTTCATAAATTGACATAAGCTATACCATAAACGACCACTGTTGGGCAAAAACATTCTAGAAGTCTGGAGTGATTTGTCAAAAGCTCCAGGCTTGTGGCCTTTACAATACCTCGTTTATATATGCCTATAAACTCAGTTGGTTTTCGCTCTGCCTTCAGCGCTGTAAGTTGTAGCTTCGATTCCTAACCAGAACAAATATTTATTTATCTGACGAATAACAAAAAAAACGTATATTAGTATTCTGCTGTGTGAAATTAATGTCCTATAAAGGAAAAAGTGGAAAGGGTTGATGTACCGAAAATAATTCGGCCCTAGAATACATACGACAACAAGAAATATTTTTCGTATTTAAATTGTTATTGCGGTGATCGCAACTTCATTTGTATAGCGCTGGTAAGGGTTTTGGTAATTTCAGTTTCAAAATTATCCTACGGTTAATGTACCGCAGAAAGTACAAATGGAATGTAATCCTAGTTAGTAAAGTGCGATAAAAATAAGCACTTACAAAAACGTGCTGTAAAGATGCAAAGTTTTAATGAAGGTGACAGAGACTTGGCAAGGGCAGACTCGCCACGTTTCAGAGGTTGCCCGCGATAATTACAGGTGAGGCGTTCAAACATTTTTGAACCGGGCCACAAGTCTTCTTGCATAAACGCACATGCTGGACGGCTCTGTCACATTCACCATGCTTGGAAAATGAAAGGGTTTTGAGATTATCACCACGCTTGGCAACTTGAGGGGTTTTGCCATTATCAAAGCGCTTTGCAATTTGGCGAGTTTCCCATAATCAACTTACTTGGCAGGCGGATCCGTGATCGCAGTAAAGGTGTTACATGAAACACAGAAATACTTCCCTTCTTTTGACTGTCTGTCACGAAAATACAGAGTAATTCACAAATTCCGACGCTCATAACAACGTTAAAAATGTTTTCTCGTCATATCATGATCTCATGACGTGCTCGTCTAACAAATTGATCATATCAGATAACAAAAAAATGTCCATCATGACATGTCATGTCATGTCCTGGTTCATCCTTGTCACCACAAGGAAACAGCGCAACGATAAGACATGTATGTCTTCACGCTCATACTCACATTTCTCAACCTGGGACGCTACCGCCAAATGCCAAACCATAACCAAAGAGGCAATCGCCTCTTTGGTCTAGGGATTCGCCCATCAGTGTCAGATCCAGAAGTCCCGGGTTCGATCCCCAGGGGAGCACATTATTGTGCTTGGTTTTGTTGGTGGTAGGATAACTTTGTTTAATCAATAATTCTAAAATTGTTGTGTTCCGGCATTTAGTGGTAAGATAGCAAGCTGGCAAAGTGCGCTTTCAACTTCAGGGCTTCAGCCTTATCATAACATGATTAACGAAGTGAGATGAAGGCCAATTTTGTATCTTGTACAATTAAAAATAAATAAAAAAAACAGAAATATATCAATACTGGCACTTAGTAAAAACTGGGGACTCGTGTTATGATTGTCAATCTGATGGCACTAGTAAAATGTCTTGATTTTACGTACTTTTATCAGTAATATCTTCTTTCTTCTTCTTCTGGTGACTCTCCACTATTGGAGGTTAGCCGACAGCTCAGACTATCACTTTTTTTATAAAAAAAAAAAACAGTTATGCATTCAAGAAAATCTATGTTATTGAATAGTTTTTCTGAAAAGTGAGTTTTTAAAAAACGATTTTTTTTTAATGTTAAGTGTGTTCCAATAACTTTGGGCACATAGTTATGCTACATTATTTTTTAATATCAAACAAAGAACTCAAAAATGCAAAAAAAATAATTCATAAACTCACTTTTCCAGGACTACAAAAAAAAAATGTTTTTTTATAATAATAAATAAATAAAGTGTGGAGTGAATATATCTTTCATTTTATTTATTTTCGGACAAAATCACACTTGGCCAAGTTCGTATAGTACCTGCTGAATATAGGCCTCCCCAACCGATGCCACAATTAGTGAGCCGCTTCCATCGACTTCCCGCGGCCGGCATAATGTCGTCGGCACATCGAGGAGATCTTCCCATACTTCGATTTGTGTTAAATCACCACTGCTTATCGGCAATGCTTATCAGTTCTGCGGGCTATGTAGCCTGACCACTGCCACTTCTGTGTTCAGTCTACATCAGCTTCTACCACGCAAATTTCCATTCAAAAATAATAATATCCTGTTTCTCAAAATTACCTACAATACAATTACGAGCAAACACTGTAAGATTTACATTCACTCTGCATCCATGAGTTTATACTCTGCATTAAAATGTCATTGCAAGGCATTAATACCGAAGGCAGAAAGGCGAAATGGCCGAATATTACGGCCTGAAGTTTATGCGAGCCGGAGGGATCGCGGGAAAGGCTTACATGGCGCTTTGAAAAGGGAGCTTTTAAGATAAATTGTGAACAGGTAATAAGCTCTCTTTACCTTCTGCCAATTCTTAGAAACCAACAACGCTATGCTTGCCCAGACGAGGCCTCTCAGCAGGGTTTATTGTCCCCACTGGTTGTAGATTCTTCGGCCACTGTCAATTATCTGTCAGATATCCTCATTTCTTATTTTAGCCTATAAAGAAACATTGTTATAATGCTCATTCCATACTATTTTAACCACCTCTGCTGTCTAGTGGTTCACTCACCGGTTTTAGATCCAGAGATACTGGGTTCGATCCCCATGGGGGTAAATTCTATGCTATGTTTGGTTGGTGGTAAGACTTTAAAGTTCGCCTGGCCTAGCTACCACCATCTTACCTTGGTCTGTCATTATAACAACAATTCAATTTTTTGACTTCCGGCACTAAGAGGTTAGATAGTATGCTTAGGATTCCAGGTGAAGTACGTTTCCACCTTCGGCCTTATCATAACTTTGAAACCAGATGAAATGAAGGCTTGGCCTTCATCTCATCGCTTCACCGTCGTGCAATCAAAAAATAAAAATACATGTAGTACCTTGTGGCAAATTTCACGTATATGATACACAACAATTAGCCAAAAACCATATAGCGCTTGCTATATGCTAACATATTCGTCGCCATGTTGCCCCAGCAGGCTGATGGCGAGTAGTCCAAACGCAGAGAATGCCTGCCAAGGGAAATGACACGACCGAATTCACGGAACCGTCTCTTAGCAATTCGATGGCTGTTTCGGATATTTTCGTAGAGATCACCCACTTTTGCACCTACTTACCTATAAATAGGTAGAATGTTTTGCGTAATCGATAGGACCTTTAAACGCATCGCAATTATCAACTTTCGTATCTACAGCAATTTTGAGTCATGTTTGGCATATCAGTTTCTGTACTTAAGGCTGTTAATAACAAGTTATAAAATGAAATAGGTATCTCTAAGTGCAAACAAAAAGATCTGCGAGTTGCTCAAAAATGAAGCTAACATTCATTTTTGAGTTATTTTTAACAACAATATTGGATGAAAGCCATCGCCATCAATACAGGACTTATCAGTAATAATTAAGCCCCAGCAAAGACCATCTTTAACGGCATATTAAAATCATAGTATCGTTACGGGTTTTCAAGGGTTCATTGTTCAGCAGATTGGTTACGTGTGATGACAGAATTTATTACTATGCGAGCATCCAATCAAATCTAGTCAACTATTTCTTCATGTACGATGTGATCCATCGTACATGAGAAATAAATAGTTGACTAGATAAAGAAATAGTTGACTGTTTGACCTCGAGGTTTGCCTCGAAAATAATGAGGTTTTCGCTGGAGTTCTGTTTTTATAGGTGAAGTGAAAAAACGGATGCTAGAAGCCGATTCTTTTTTTTGCAGTGCGCTAGATTTACAAATCATTTGTGGTACTTAGTCCTTGTACATGGAATACCAACCAAATGTGGATGATAATAAGCGGTGTGTCTGAAAGTTCTATAAAAAGTTTTAAATAATTATATGTCTCACCTTTTAAACATGTAAACCTTTAAACGAGTATGTTTACAACCGACTCTGTTGTGTTGTTCGGCTACCGGTAGATCCAGAGGTCCCTGGTTCGATCTACAGGGGAGTACAATATTGTGCTAGGTTTGGTTTTTGGTAGAACTTCGTTCAAGTCCACCTGGATAGCTACCATCATCATACCTAAGTCTGTCACCATAACAACAGTTCTAAATTGTTGTGTTACGGCATTTACAGGTAAGATCCTCCAGTTCCTCCCACTATTGAGGATTCTTGGTTAAGTGAGCTTCCACCATCTTATCATAACTTGAAACCATGTGAGATAAAGTCCAAGCGCTTCCCCGTAGTACAATAAAAAAAAATTACAATAAAATCTATTTGTATGGTATTAGTAAAAACAAAAACACCGACATCGTTTTTGATGTTTGAAAATCGAAGTGTTTCAGAGGGGTATCCTTTTGATTGTAAAGTTGTAAAGCTTTGCTTTCAAGTAGGTAAGAATTAAAAGTTACCTAATGGTTTTGTGTTTCTTTATTTAATTTTATAAAACTCTTATCGAACTAAGCCTTGAATGCAGCGACTTTCTCCGCTAGTTCGCTGCACTTATGTATAAGAGACATATATTCTGATAATATTGCCCGCTCTGTAACAAGATCAGAATCCGGTCAAATAACTCATATTGTACAGTTATTTGCATAACTGGCATATATCCGTTAAAATTGAAGGAATATTTTGTATATTACCTTACATTTTTACCACAGGAATACATTGGCAGTATTTTGTATTATTGGATCAGAGTAAAATCTTATTGCTTGAAATTATATGATGATTTAAAACTATCATAAAATAGAATGTCACATAGCATGTGAAAATCTTCCCAAAGCAACATGTGAGTTAGAAAATACCCTAGACCCCACAATCTCCGGTCCTATACCCTAGGATAGGACCTGGAGGTGTTTTCTAATGATTGCGGGGATTAACAATACATTTTAATGAAAATGTGTGGGATTCTTAAGCCTTGAAGTATAACCTTATTGCTATCACCTGCACCTATTGTTTCGTGATGAGGCAAACCCTTAAATACTGGAGGAGACTCTGACCAAGCTATTTACACAAATTTACTATCAAGGCTGCAGCAGCCATCACGAAACATTATGGAGCCAAAGTAACACATAAAAGCAGGAGAAATTAAACAATATAATATTTGCTCCAAACCTGCGAAAACACAATGGAAAAAATCACACAAAATCGCTCAACAACACTGAAAATAGAAATCATCTGCGTATAGAATGTCCACATTCCAATAATAGGCTAGCCTCCAGCGAAAAAAAGTGACATTTACGGATGTGGGAAAATCAATTCAGTGGGAGTGCAAACATTACCCGTGTCAGTGAGGCGCAAAGGCCTTACATATGATTGTTTCAAACATAGCTCATATTGAACCTTACCACGCAGTGCATAAAGATCATTTAGTTTGATGGCGAGACGTTACAAAGATAGCAAACGGACAACAACGAATCCGGTAAACATTGCCCTTGTCAAATATTATGCGGATGAAAATCCAAGTGTTCATTGTTTCAGGTATAAACTGAACGAGAGGTTTCTTGCTACTCTCGCAGGCCATTTGAGAAATCCTTGGAGTATCGCTGATTATTAACTCCAGTACAAACGTTTGTCATTCATTTTGAAATAGCACGGATACAGAAATTCTGTCGCCAAAACGACAATTCTAAATTCTGTCTATTTCTAAACTGTTGGGGATTTCGTGTGAAGTGCGCTCCCAACAACAGACTTATCAAAACTTGAAAATGAGGTGAGATGAAGGCCGCAAGCACTCCCCTGTCGTGCAATAAAAAAAACCATATCAATGAATTCAATATGAAAACAATGAATTGAAATTCGTCATATTGGTTGCCCTAAGGTCTATAAGGCCTAAGGCCCTATACAGGTGAGATGAAGACCAAGCGCTTCCCGTCGTAGGATGATAAAAAAACGGCTTATCGTTTCTGAGCGTCTGATAGATTCTTAGAGTGGGATTATGTAGTAATGATGATTCATAACAATAATCATGTCTTCGATCGACTGCGGTTCCATATTGGATACCACACTCTTCACTTCAAAATGCAAAATAAAAAAGTAAATTCACAATTTCATTTCAGCACAAAATCTGGGTTGCACCAATCACTGCAGAGGCCTGAAACCCGGAGCCCAATAAAATCCCATAATAATTTTTATCCACGCATGTCACCCTAGAAACGCCACTTATACGAGGTATTAAACACTGATACAGTTGGGGACAAAAGTTTCCGGGCTGTTTTTATTGTTCTTTAGCAAAACACAGTGCTCTTATGATTTTTGTTATCCCACTGGGAAATCAGCGTGAGTGTAATGTGTACGATTGTTCATACAAGTAATCACATATACTATTAAGTCTGTCTGTGCCTAAAATTAATTTCTGAAATGGGATAATATCGAATGGGACTTTTTAGTAAAAATTGTAGGCTTCTTTTATCCCAAAAATGGTTTTCAAGGGCTAAAAACATATACCGAAGATATTATGAGTCAAATGCACGGTTTCTTTTAGTTTACGGATAAGAAGTTCCGTAACCTTAGTAACTTATTAGCTAGTTCTAAATATAAATAAAATAAATATAACTAGACATTTTACATAGCTACATCAAGCCCCAAACTGAGCATAGCTTGAAGTATGGGAACAAGGTTACGGAGAATACAAATACTATGATATTTTTCAATACATGTATAACACCCAACCACAGAATAAACATCTTTTTTATACGTCACACAAATGTTTTTATGTTATACTGGGGATCGAACCCAGAACCTCAGGATCTGACACTGAGAGTCGAACCACTTTCCACAGAGGCGGTATTATTTCAGTAAGACAACCCTACATTATGATTTTACATAAGTAGTTATGTGAGTGTTGCATGTATCTGTACTGAGGGGGTTTACAGAGTTACTGAGGGGGGGATGTCCGTCAGTTGATCCGATCGCGCCGGCAAGAGCTGATTGATGACGTCGATTAGTGATGCCCAAGCCCGCCCCCGAATAAATTGTCGAGCGTTTTTGCTTTGTAAACTCTTTGCGACCGCGTTTTTGTATGCGGTGAAAAATTCAGCCCACACATGGCCTGTAATTGGCCACGTAGTTAATATGATTCATTATGCGGCGATAATGAATGAGAGTGATTGCGATTTCGAATTGAGAAATGAGCTGATGAGGTTAAATGCAGGTAGATGTGTGCCAGTGCAATGCACATAACATTTTGTCTAGCTACGCAATATACGCGCGCTTTTTCCGTAACGGAGCAGCAGTTTTCATTCCGGTATCTTTGTCTGTTAAGGTCGTACGAACAGGCCATTATTGCATATGAGGACCACATTTTTTATGTAAGAGCTACTATTCGTTCATATAATGTTGCTATCTTTTACTAGCATTGCGTGAAAAAATAAGCTAAATTTATCTACGATAAAATAATCTGAGATTATAATTGTGCTAGGTTGACTTATTTCGTTGCGGCTAATTATCCATAGCCACATGAAAATCACGTGAAGTTGCAAAAAAACTCTAATTATTTTCCTCTTTATTCGTCCTAGCAGCGTGATGTCTTTCACAGCTCTATTCAAAACCAACCATGGCATACAAATTCCTTGTCTAAAACTATGTTCTCTCACAAACTAGAATCAGCTTTATGATTTCAGTGCAAACATTTGACCGTTACAAATAAAGCTCGCATAACGTTCTCCCAATGTAAACGTTATCAATATCGAAAAAAAAATACTGTACATCGATACGACAAAAACGATTCAGACTGAACCTATTGTTCAAATATACGTCCCTCGTAATTTGTCGAGTCACGGCTACCTCCGTTTCGTTTACAGTTGAAATAATTTGGAGTTTACGCTTTATTTACTTCCCATAATGGAACGTGAGCCAGCAGTTCCTGTGATGAGACATGGATCACAAAAGGAAAGATCCAAAATAGAAAATGAAATATTACACCAAAATAATATAGGACAATTGACAATTTAAAAAACTAAAGCTTTATAGTGGGTGTTTTTAGTTGTAGTACCTTACAATATTTATATCATAAGTATGTATTCAATCCTTTTCAGGATTATAAGGAGTTGTTAGTTTATATGGCGGCAACGGATCAGGAAATCAGGATATCTTAAAAGACAAAGTGCTTACTCTAGGGAATGAGTATCCACCTAACTACATTAGCACCAATACCAACCTGTCTACCAAGCCTGGTAATTATGGAGAATTCCCATTGCTTTCTCTAGGATGTTTAATAACTTTGTATGAATGAATGAAATGAATGAAAATACTTTATTGCATATCTTAAAAAAACTGGATGACTTAAAACATTTTTTATATTAAATTGCTTAGAAGCCAGACAACATTTGGATGGAGAGGCTCTTAAGGCTAAAGATACCTCTTTGTAAATATGCAAAATGTGTTATTTAATAAAACCTTAAAAATACCATTAGTTATAATTTATTATAATAAATAGATAATATGTTAGTAATATAAGTAATATATTATAATAAATAACCAACTCAATTTGTTGAAAAAAATTAAAAATAAAAGAGTTTGGGATGGCTCTGAAAAGATAACAGAAAATTTAAAGATAAGACAAAGTTACTACTCTAGTAGCAATCGGTTAAGGAAAGTACGCCATTAGTAGGAAGCCAAATGTTTTGCGTGCCGGTGCCTCGCTGTAGCTTAACAAAACAAATGTAGGTGGTAACTAACCGAGTTGCGAAAACCATAAACTATCCTATCCGGCGGAGAATCGATGCAGCTCAGCCGTAAATAGCCAGCTCCATTGATTTAATATCACTCTCCGGGCCATATGGCTTGGTTCGGGGATGACTTGGACTCCGTCGCTATCTACTGGGGTCGCGGTCACGGTGATCCCCATTGTGCCCTTATTGAAAAGGGCCAGGGTTTCGTGGCCACGGAGTGGGGTCATCTAGCCGTTGTGGGCTGCTACATCTCTCCAAACTGTACGAGGCGTACCTGGACGCGGTGGGAAACTGCATTCGCAGGTGCCTCCCGCGTCCTGAGCTCGTCTTGGGAGACTTCAACGCACAGTCACGTGAGTGGGGGAGTCCCCAAGATGACCGCAGGGGAGAGACAATCTTAAATTGGGCGGCGGGTATGGACCTCCGATTGCTTAATCAGGGGTCTATAAGCACATGTGTTTGGTGGCAGGGGGAGTCGATCGTGGATCTTTCATGGGCGACTCCTTCTGCCACACACTTGATGTCGGGATGGAGAGTTGCGGAGGAAATGGTCACACTATCTGAACATCGCTACATCGTTTTCGATGTAGCCCTTCGCAACACTGGACGTGCGTCCCGCCGCAATGGCAGCCCGCCGCCGCCGATGGGCCCTCAAGCGGCTCGACAGAGATCTGCTCAAGGCCGCCGTCATCGTCGCGGCCTGGTTGGAAGGCGTAGCTGGAGAGGATCTGCCCGATCCTGTTAGAGAGGCGGCCTGGTGCCGCACAGCGATGACGTCAATTTGCGACTTTTTGATGCCCAGAGCCAGGCCAACCAAGCGTAGGTCAGTGTACTGGTGGTCGTAGGAAATAGCGCAGTTACGTGAGACGTGCCTGCGATCCCGACGCCTGTACACCAATACCCGGAGAAGACGGCGAGCCCCTGCCGCAGAGGTGGATAGTGCCTACGAGGTATACCGAGGCGTTACAATGGCGCTTCAACACGCCATTGCCGACGCTAAGGCTCGGTCCTGGAGTGAACTCCAGGAGGAATTGAATAGGGACCCATGGAGGCGCCCGTACAAGATGGTACTGGGCAAGCTCAAACCGTGGGCCCCTCCGTTGACGGAAACCCTGGATCCTACGCTTGTGGGAAGCGTGGTCGACACGCTCTTCCCCAGGACAGTCCCTCTTCACCCCCCGTGTTACCATCGAGGCCGATTACCTGGGACGATGAACTGGGGGTGACCGTACAGGAGTTGGACCGAGCCGTGAAGTGCCTTAGGGCTCGGAACACAGCGCCAGGCCCGGATGGGATTCCGGGTCGGGCTTGGGTGCTGGCTCTATCCGCCGGGTTGAGGGACCGTCTAAGGCGGCTGTTTAATGGCTGTCTCCGTAATGGCGTGTTCCCCATGGAGTGGAAGGAGACGAAATTGGTCCTCTTGAAGAAGGATAGAAGGTCCGAATCTCCCTCTGCGTATCGTCCCATTTGCTTGCTCGACGAGGCCGGCAAATTGTTCGAAAGAATAATTGCCGGTTGTCTGTGCGTGCATCTCGGGCGGGTAGGCCCTGACCTGTCGGATGACCAGTTTGGTTTCCGGCGGGCCCGTTCGACAATGGACGCGATTCTTAGAGTCCGTCTACTGACGGACCAGTTAGTGCCCCGAGGCGGGAGGATGTTGGCGGTGTCTTTGGACATCGTCAACGCGTTCAACTCCTTGCCTTGGAGGACGATTAGGGAGGCTCTCGATTTTTACGGGGTCCCCCCAACCTGCAGCGCATTGTTGGCCTACGCGACAGATGTGTCCAGTATGTGGGCAGGGATGGTACATTGCACCAGAAGGAGGTGTGCTGTGGGGTTCCGCAGGGATCCGTTTTGGGCCGCTCTTGTGGAACCTTACGTACGACGCGGTCCTGCGTGTCGATCTCCCCGTCGGCCTACACGTCGTCTGCTATGCGGATGACACGTTAGTGTAAGCCGGCGGAGACAACTTCGAGGGGACCAAAGGGCTCGCCGAGCTTGGGGTGGCTAGTGTCGTGGATAAGATCCACGAGCTGGGTCTGCGGACAGCGCCTCACAAGACTGAGGCGCTGTGGTTCCATAAATTCCTGAGGGGAAGAGAACCACCCAGCTTGTCGATTCATGTCGGTGACGTCGACGTCCAGGTGGGGCGGTACCTTAAGTACCTGGGCCCCGGATTCAGAAGGTAGTGTGTGCTCTGCATAGACTGCTACCAAATCTCGGGCGACCTAGGGAGGGAGTTCGCCGTCTCTACGGGGGAGTCGTGCGATCGATGGCACTCTACGGAGCGCCCGTTTGGTCTGGGAGACTGACGGGTGTTAGGCGCTATAGGCTACTGTTTAATGGCCTACAGCGTACTATGGCCATTCGCATCGCACGAGGGTATCGTACGATATCTTTGAGAGGCGGCAACGATCTTGGCGCGGTTTCCACCCCTTGACATCTTAGCGGAGATGGATTCACGTGTGTATTTTCGTTTCCGCAGTGATGATGGGAGTGGAACCGCGCCCGCTGAAGTGCGTGTGCAGGAGCGCCGACGTGCGCTCGTGGAGTGGCACGAGCGGTTCGATGAACCGCGAAGCTCGCATCAACGGGTCGTCGGCTTACTTTCGAAACCTGGCTGGGAAGGAAGCATGGGCACTTCACCTATCGCCTTACTCAGGTGCTCACCGGATATGGCTGCTTCGGGGAGTACCTTAGTAGGATTGGACGCGAACCTATACCACAGTGCCACCATTGTGGGTATGACCGGGACTCCGCGCAGCACACGCTTGAGCAGTGCTCAGCGTGGAGCGTGGAGCGCGGAACCGGGGTACCGCGGATCGGGCAGAACCTCTCTCTGCCAAGCGTTGTGGAAGCTATGCTGGCAGATGAGACGGCTTGGAAGGCTGTGGCCTCTTTCTGTGAGACCGTATTGGTTCGGAAAGAGGCCGCCGAGCGAGATCGCGAGAGGGCCGATCCCGCTCGGAGGAGACGGCAGCGGGGCGCTGGCAACGGTCGCCCCGCACTGCCTGGCCCATGAGGGGCATGGACGGTACCCCCTGCCGAACAGGGGGCCTTTCGGGACTGCGTGGGTGGTTGGAGCGAGGGTTTCGGCTGGTCAGTAGCACCCCAGGAGGGCGGCTAACACATTGTGGCATGTGGAGCCGTAGCACCACGAGTATTGGGGGTGACTGTGGGAGTCGTTTCCGGGACGTGCTTTTTAAGGCGATATTTATTTATTTATTTATTTGGTAACATATTAACATTGCCATCACAGTACAGCATCAAAGCGAAAATGCAAATTTAAATATAAAAAGTGATACAAAATACAATTACATACATTACACTAAAACACATTAACATGAATAAAAATAACTCCAACAACCCACTATATAAAATAATAACAATAGCTTACAATAAATAATTTTACACATTCCCGTAAGTCCTATCCAAAAATTGTAAAACCGCATCTCTGAACTTGGGCAAGGTCATGTAAAATATGCAAAAGGGGCACCGAAATGTTCTATAAAGAGTTGTCGAAGCCCCTCGACGTGCATCGAGGCCGGCCACCGCGGTGGTATTAGTGAGTCGACGAGTTCGTCATCCTCACACTACCCTTTCGCATCCCTCGGTGCGTTAGGGTGTCTGCGAACAGATTTCCCCCATTAAAAATAATAAAAGGCTATCTACATAGATAGCCTTTTTTTTACTATATTTTACCTATTTTTGGTGCTATAAATACTACTATGGCGAGTGGGCACACGATATCTTTCAGCTAATCCTTCCATCTCCTTCCCACCACCGGACAGCACGACAAGACGTACGGCAGGCGTACGTCCCGTACCTTGTAAATGTCCCAGTGTGGCGAACTCATCATTTTGATTCTACCTTCATTACTAATACTGGTAATGAATGGAACTCTTTGCCCTCGTCTGTTTTTACGCACCAGTACAATCTTGGAGTCTTCAAGACAGAGTGAATAGGTTCTTTTTAGATAAGCGTGCTCCATCTTAATCCACATTTTTACTTGTTTATCAAGTAAGCTGGTAGTCAAACGCTTGGCCAATAAACTAAAAGTAAATAAAATTATGAATGATAACTTACAATAACAATCGAGCTATATTTTATCACAAAAATCTGTTCCTGTGAAATAGGAATGGAATGTCATACATCGCAATACGGATACAAAACGAATTTGTCCTTAGTTGTTCCTTATCGCTTATCGAAATTGCGGTTGGCGTAGCATCGGCCTTTTCGACGAGATTTCCCAATCAATGTATTTTACACAGCAAGCGACGCATCATTTGGCGTGAGAAGCGACCGAAAGTTCAGCGCGTAATGTTTCCATCACGACGCAACTTTCCATAGCGTGCTGAACAAGACGCCTCATACATGGGTCATGCCCACCGAATATTACGACCGATAATTCATTCGTCAACATCAATCATATCGAGGTTTGCGGTGATGTCGACGCCTAATATGATGATTTTTTTCCCGCTTTATATTACCCTTATCCAAAAGATTGCTCTGACACACAAACTGGTTACCAACACTGGTCTGGTTAACTGGTCACAAAATATGACTGCGAGTCTTCCCCATATTATGCGTGAACCATGGCTTTCCTAACTTAGTACCCAAGCAAACGTGTGTCCTCCGAAACCTGGTATAATCTTACGGATACACAGGAACAGGTACGAATATTATTAATTCAGGCGCTACTTTGCAGAGATCCATGTCATATAAAACCTGAAAACTTGCAGGAAGCTCGAAGTGGCAACACGCCAGCAGAGGACTCGTCAGCTCAGCAACAAGACTAAATTTCTTGAGGATGCCTCGTTTACAGCAGACAATATTTAGGAACAAATCTGAACGTGTAGACGTGCTAGGATTGAAGTCCGTAATATCCTAGGTGAGAAAATGTTTCTACCCTGGATGCACCCTGGACCAAACCAAAAGCCACAAGTCCAACAACTAGACCACGTGTCTGATATAAGTGAACCGGCTATTCCGCCATATCGTATCAACGCTGAAGTAAGTCGATAATAAATTTCTAACTTGCCACAAAGTTCAGTTAGGTTAGATGTGCTAGATTAACCTTTAATGAATTACAGGCTGTTCTATTGAGCTCTCATAAGCATTTAACTATTCTAGAATAGGTAAACTATTCCTTTAGAGCACCTACAAGATACCTACACCATAGATAAAAGCCAATATGATATGGATAAAATATATTCTCGCTTGGCAGGCTAAAGATATGGATACAATTAATTGATAAATGAATGAATATGTATTTTTATTACAAGCCTCATAGCTCAATTGCTAGTAACTCTGCCTTCTACGCTGTAGGTTGTGGGTTCGATTCCCACCCAAAACAAACATTTGTGCGATGAATATATGTTGGTTCTGTGTTTGGGTATAGTATCTTAAAAAAAGTATGTTATTATTCAATCCGTAATCTAGTTCCCACATTACATTATGCTAAGTTTGGGGCTAAGTGGCGCTGTGTGAAATTAACGTCCTGTAATTTATTTTTTTATTTTATTTCTAGTTGTATTTTTTAGTATCGATGTTACTGTATTATTTGTGTGTACAACAAAATAATTGATTCATTCATCAATTTGGAATTTCAATTCAATTTTGAGTCTACTCGGCTACCTAGTCTTAAATTCCAGACTGGCAATAGCTTACTTCGGTGTATTTGGCGACATACTTACGTAAGACGGTGGTAGCTAGCCAGGCGGATTTGAACAAAGCCCTACCACCAATCAAACCAAGCACAATATTGTACTCCCCTGGGGATCGAACCCGCGGCCTCTGAAACTGACACCGGTAGGCGAACCACTAGACTACAGAAGCAGTTCACACGAGACGAGCAACATAACATAGCCACACAACATTCTAACTACTACCATCACTTAACTTTTGACGTAACTCATGTAGTTTTTCTTTTTCTTTTACAACGGGAAAGTGCTTGGCCTTCATCTCACCTGGTTACAAGTTGAGATAAGGCCGAAGGTGGAGGCGCATTTCGCGCGGAATCCTCAACAAACTGAGGAACTGGCTATCTTACCTGTAAATGCCGGAACACAAAGATTTTTAAAATTATTGTTATGGCGACAGAATAAGGTATGTTGTTGGTAGCTAGCCAGGCGGACTTAAACAAAGTCCTACCACCAACCAAACCAAGCACAATGTTGTACTCCCCTGGGGATCGAACCCGGGACCTCTGGATCTGCAATCGGTGGCAAAACCACTGCAAAACCACTAGACAACAGAGGCCTACCGCCTCTGTTGTCTAGTGGTTCAACCCACGTGTGAGGATACATATGTTTTGTACTGACCGCCATCGCTACACCGTATGGTAGAGGCTTCCGGATGCACCGGAACCCTGCCACCTTCACCGCCGTGCCCTGTCGGTGCTGCAGTAAATAAGTTTCAAGGCAAAGTGAGTCCCAAAAGCCACGTTTTGTAAGTTTTAATATAAAGTGAGTCCCTAAAACCACGCTTGGTCTGCACGGAAGGCAAAAACACATCGAATTCTAAATATTTTTTTGATGACAAACATAGGTTTAGGTTTCTAGTTATGACCAATGTTATGGGACTCGAAACACGATTTACTTAACTTGTTAATTTGTTAATTAACTACCTAACTAAAACTCCTATTTGACTAAAAACTACTCAAAAGAATCGCACCGTTTTCATAAACACGGGAATTTATGCATTGCATAAGTAGTTATTGGTATTCCGATTTGTTTTTCTTTTACCATCTTTTATTAATTTTTACCAATCGTGTTTCTGAAACCATAATTTGAAGAAAAAATACCAAAGTTTCATGTACACTAATGTTAGTTATGTAGCTATTACAGCTTGGTACTTATAATAACTACAAAATATTTTAGTATTTTACCCTATTTCACATACTTAGTAGGTAGACACTTTTTTACCACCACAAGGGTGTTCAACTCACCTATCATAACAAGAGTATCGATTATACTGAGCAAGTTTTCATCATTTTGCATATCCACTTCACCAAAAATACTGCTTATTTCCATAATATGCCCTGTTTTCAGTCAAATTATAGTATTCCAATTCTATGGTGATGTGTTTTTACGTTTTTGCGCAGATACTTTAAATTATCTTTTACTCTAAGCATGCGTGTCACATGATTGACAGCTGGTGAAGGCTTTGATCCTCTTTGATTAGCTTTGATTGAAGTGTATAGAAAACATCAAACTTTTTATCTATTGACAACAAACAAAGGCAACGAGGGCGTAGGGTGGTGGGACAATACCACCATATTAGTACCTATTAATTAATGATCAAACGAACTTACCCTTACGTGAAGTTCGATCATAATCATGTGAACCACTTCATTCGATGCAATTTATACACACCATCCCTTGACTATAATCCCATCCCTCAGATGAGAAATTTGATAATTACTGATAGTAGGTACATTAGCGCAGTTACTATAAATGACTTGAATATCAAAAGCGCATGTAGCAGGTTAAGGCGGTAATGGTCGGAAGTGACGTAGTACCGTAACCGACGGAAACTAGTAGGTAACTAAAAAGTTCTGAAAATTAAAAAAAAAAACGTGTAAGGCTTGTGCGTGGAAACGATACTACTTACAGAAATCGCTAAGAATGAAGCTGTGAAATATAATATTTATTTCTTTGGGAAGCTCCAAATACTATCAGTTTGATCGATTTTTTGGAATTAAATAAGATACATTTTGATAAAATATGGTTGGTAATAAACGTTGGCTGAGTTTAATTCTGTAAATTTTTACTACATTTTTCGAACGTATTTTAAATAGGTAGATACTAAATATTTATTCTAATTGCGTCATATGACTTACATATATGTATATGGGTAGGTAAGGTACATGTTATTTATCTCTCTGAAGAACCGTAAGCGACATTGTCAAATTCAGAGATCAAAGACAACAATCGCCTTTGATATCAGAATTCTTTGACGAACCTACCGCTCGTAGGGAAAATTAATAAGCAATGCTAGGCTGTGGCCATGGCGTGGAATATTATTCTCGCCTAATACTTGTAGCTATGCATATACAAGGTATATATATACCGATAGCTATATATATACCAGGGGCTTCCAACCACACGAAGCGGCACATGACTAGTGGTGATGGGTCTGGAATGTTTCAGACGTTAGACGTGTTAGCAGCCATACACGATTGAGTCAGCTCTAAGCGATTTACCGCTGTGCTATGACCCTTATGTAATCAAGAAGAGAAATATTAGCTGTTTTCTAGATCTCAGCTCAGCTCAGTCCATCCTATGCAAGTTTGGAGGTCAAGAGCGGATCTATTTGGAATAAAAAAAAACATCACCTTAGTTGTGTGATGAGCCAGCGATCCAGATTGTATTTGAGGTTTGATTGATGATACTTGTCTATGTGTGGTGCTTAGAGCAAGATTAGGAATAAGGAAGCCGGCCAATGTGTGGTTTATAAATGTTATAATGCCACAAAAACTCTCAACTTACAACGGTCCCGCATTTCATTTCTTTAAGGCGGAAATGTTTTAACGAATTAAACCACGAGGATCCTTACTCGATTTGCAAATTTTTGTGCCATACCGCGGTCCCTTTTAGCAGCGGCCCCAAATGTCTGTCTTCACGTTCGATTCAGCTAGTGCTGGTCTTATAAAATTTTCAAGCTTTTTTAATTTTTGATAAAAAAAAAAAAATGTTTAACGATGTGTGGTTTTTATTGTTATGTATGCATGACATGCCAATTTTTCGATATATTTGATCAATGCATAAGTTGATGTCATAATTGACCACTCAGGATATTTTTTTATTCTCACTTCACATCTTACCTCTAACATTACACATTATATTCACCCAATAACTACTTTTTATGGTTATATTCCTGTTAAAGCGTCAGACTATGGTAAATATGTTTATAGCTATATATAATAGAATCAGCAAAGATGAAACATTAGCGACACTTAATTATAATCAACTAAAAAAAATTATTACTGCTTATCTGTTAAACTTAAATTATAATGACACTGAAAACCTGTTACAAATACCACACACAATAACACACACATACACACAGATACACTCACTCAAATTACACACATTCAACTTTCATTCAATATACAACACATGCTCACACTCATGCCCAAACTCACTCATTTAGCACTCCAACACTACCGCAAAATACAAAACACACAAACACTCACTTTACATCGGCAAAATCTACATTCTCATATTTTATTTATTTTTTATGTACAGTAGTTTAAGAAAATATGTATAATTTTAGATTATTAGCTATAGGTAATAGAAGCAAGAGCAACAAACATATATGTGACCTCATAATACAGGCTTTGTCCTAGTATGAGGAACAGAAATACCTAGGGTACAACTCTGCCACTATCACTGGTTTATATAGATATTATAAGTTAAAATGTAGAAGGATCCATGGCAGTCCTTGTAACCCTACAATACAGGCTTTAGTCCTAGTGTAGGGGACAAGAACTTCCTTACAATTTTACAATAGAATATATAAAACATGTACCAGCTGTATCTTTCTATGAATAAATAAATTTTTATCTTTATCTTTATCTTAAGCTACCCAAGCCTTACCACCAACCAAGCCGAGCACAAATTCGTTACCCCGGGGATTGAACCCGAAACCTCTGGGGCTGTCAAAGTCAAAGTCAAAAATGCGTTTATAGACTAAGATTTTTAGGATCATTATGAAACGTCAAATCAACCGCGTGTTCCAAATCGCTTCCATCCACACTTCAATTACTATGTACCAACAAGCACACAAGATGAAAGGCAAGAACCTCGGGCTAGTCTGATATGGTATGATACCACCGGACGACCACTAGACAACTATACTAGACCACATAGGCAATTCTACCTACTATACCGAGCTATAACTTGTTTTACCTACGGAAATTACAAAACTCCTAAAGCCGAACCGTGTATAAACAGAACCTTACGATTACCATCTCATTTTCTGTCGTTTCCGTCGACAATTTATTATGAAAGTTCGCTTGATTTCTCGGACATTCTATTTTACAAGTCAAATTGTGAATGAGAATCTCGTTTGATGAACAGTAAACTTCCAAAAATCAATATTCAGTTATGCCTGCTAACTTTTAACACCACTTAACAATTGAGGGTGCAATGGCTAGTAATTTTCATCTATGTTTATCACAGGGTTAAGGCAACTACAGCAGCTAACAAAGAAAGTAAAGATAACACCTGTGGAATTTCTTTGGAGTGCTTTGGAGTTTGGGATTTTCTTGCTACGCTGATATTTGTTTTGGTCTTGTTTTAACCAAACTTCTTCAATTCCGTTTTTATCCTGAATGATATTTTCTTCTTATATATTTTATCAAGATTGCTGTTTTTTTATACGGTGGGAGGTACTTGCCTTTCATCTCACCTAATCAAATTATGAGAAAACCGAAGGTGGAAGCGCACCTTACCGTAATTTTCAACAAACAGAGCAATTGGCTTTCTAACATCTAAATGCCGGGACACCAGAATTTGATAATATTATGTTATGGCGACAGAATTAGGTAAAATGGTTTTCAAAATATACGCCAGTAAGGCACAGTCTACAGTTCCCAGTGGATATGTAATTATACTGTACGTTCACACGGGTATTCTATCACCTAGCCTCACATTACTTCACTTTACAAAGTAATGGAGGTTGTTGATGGGCGAACAGACCTACAGTATTCACGGCTTCCGTATAAAGAAAATTGACTTTACTGTCATGAAAAGTCTTGCATTTTGTTTTGTCCTGAAATATTATAAACTACATAGTATATTATTTTAAAATTAACTTCTGGTGTACCTGACTGACTGACCTGTCTGATTATCAACGAACAGACAAAAGCAGAGGCTTCAAAATTTCAGGGTAGCAGTCGTAAATTTCACTTAGATGATGACACTTAATACGATCAAACACTACAATTCAGGTGTTCAAGAAACTCTTTCACGCTATTGTATATCCCTTCGAAAAGCCCCGTTCTCATAAAATGTTTAATTAAAGTCATTTTTTATTTCAATAAGTACCTAATATATTATATATCTGCGGGCCTATGACATACACAGATTTACACATTTACACCTAATAGTGAGCTCATGAGTAAGAGATTTATTTTATAAATGATGGGTTAGCTTCTGACCCCTAGACTTGTCTAGGCCAGAGTAAGGGTGAGGTCAACTATGGTGGGTACAAGGCTTTATGTGTGTTGTATGCCTGGCAACCATTCTCCTACCAAAGTCCGGCACCAAGCATTTTGCTATGTTCCGTCAGTATGCCAGTGCCATAGACAGCTTTTGGAGAAGCTCACTCCAACGAAGATTCTTCAAGAGCTTACCAATTTCAAACTAAAAAATAAACGTGTACCATCAAAAATGCGGACCGAATAAGGTAAAAAAAGGAATACCGTTTCTTCCGAAAATCTTTGCAAGCTTTTGTAATAATAACAAACAGCCAGGTGAGAGCTAATAAACAGAATGGCTTTGTCCCTTAACGAGCTTCCGTGAAAATACTAACACGGGGTTCAGCTGACTCATTTATCTATTGTGACTGAGATAAGAAGCTGCAAGATGAGATTGGCAGAAGGCTTTTCCGCGTGGCACATACCTCTATGTATGTGTCTATACCCAGCAGTGGGTGATGATTATGATGATCATCATGATGATTAGGATAGTTTACGTTGCATTTACTTTATTCCGCACACACTTATGAATAATATAAGTTAATTTAAAATTTAAATGTATGGCAAAGGTGAGCAACCCTCATAAGAGTTTCCTTCCAGCAAACCTAAGTAGAGACAGAAATAAGATTTTAAATATGATCGGAAAAGTGTACAATATTAATAAATAACATAACCAATATAGTAATAATAAGACAAACTACAATAGATAGTAAATACAATTATACTGTTAATATATTATAAGTAAATTCAATAAACATACATAACGTTTATAAAAAATATATTCCTAATATAATAAATACCTTACAAGAACATTTATTCAATAAAAAGTACAATTAAACTAACTATGTACAAAGGAATCAGTCAGATTACCTAAGGACCGTTACAAACGGCCTATAGGTAACTCAACTGTTCCAGACCAGTACCAGACGGAAGCGTGCCCAAGACACTGGCTGCATTGCCACGCTGAATAGCTATGCTAATTCGCTGGCCTAAATAAGAGCCAGCCCTTGGGTCACGTGTCGCCTCAATCAAAAGGCCCGCAATATTTTTGAAAACCCGGAGGGCGCCGGCTCCCCACGGACCCAAGGTCTCCACCCCAAAAGGCTCAAATAGGTAAGCTCTGTCGAGACCACTATATTTGCGCCTTTTGTGATCCTCGGCCGAATCAGCCGCCGCACCAGCCCTAACTGATGTCCCAGGCAGATGAGATGGATTATACTGTTAATATATTATAAGTAAATTCAATAAACATACATAACGTTTATAAAATAATATATTCCTAATATAATAAATACCTAAATACATACAATACATGCACACACTAAATCTAAAAGGATAGTCTCTTTGACTCTGCTCTTGAAGATAGCTGACGAGGAACTACCGACGAGGAGTTCCACAACCTGACTGAGTTCTCAGTAATTTATTAATCATTCATTCACAGCCATGGAGGTGAAAGGTATGTAACATTTACCAATTTACTTATCCATTCAAGATGCATTGTCCAACAGAAACGGCTCTGAACATGCCCCCAAGACATTGCATCTTTGGTTTAAATATGCCAGGCTTAAAACTTAGAAATAGAAATCGTTTATTGAATGTATATGAGAAACAGTGGTAACTGCTAAAGTTGTATAAACTGTGTTGCAACAACATGCATTCTATGCAGCAAGCCTCATTAGGTCAGTTGGTAGTAGCTCTGCATTCTGCGCTGTAGGCTGTGGGTCCGATTCCCACCCAGGACAAACATTTGTCTGATGATTATAGATGTTTGTTCTATGTTTGGGTTGTATCATATAGAACGTATGTATTTACAAACAGTATTTAAGTATTCTATCCGATAACTATTGTAATATTGTTCCCATATTACAAGCTAGGCTTAGCTTGGGGCTGGATGGCGGTGTGTAAGATTAACGTCCTGTAACAATTATTAATATTTATATTTATATGAACTTCAATGAATAGCAGTCGCTATAGATATTTGTATCATCTGGAGTAGACCACAACCTACCCCGGGCTTTGCAACGGAATCTTTTGCAGTTACGGCCGGAATGATCACAACACCAGTGCCGCCTCTGTGGTCTAGTGGTCAACCCACCGATTTCAGATCCAGAGGTCCCGGTTTTAATCCCCATGGGAAGTACAATATATTGTGCTTAGTTTGTTAGGTAAGAATTTGTTTAAGTCCATCTAGCTAGCTACCACCATCTTACCTAATTCTGTCGCCATAATAACAATTATAAGAAAAACTTGTGTTCCGGCATTTAGAGGTATGATAGCCAGTTCCTCAGTGGTGAAGTGCGCCTCCACCTTCGGCCTTATCTTAACTTGTAGTGTGGTAAGATGAAAGCCAAGCGCTTCTCCGTCGTACAATAAAAATGTACTATAAAAAAGAATCGTTTAAAATGAAAAACTGTATCATGTTGCAGTTAATAAGAATATAATCCAACTTCAAAACGTTGATAATCTAACCTGCATAAATATCTGTTCTAAAACAGAGCTGTTACGCATTTTCACCGAATGCTAACCCGAATGCGTCAAAATGAGAGTGGGCTAGCTTCCCTCAGCGAAGCGAGAAAGACTTTACCGTGCAAATATAAATAAACAGCCATTGTTTGCCTGGATGAACCTTCGCTTTTAGCGATTCTTGGGAAATTCGCATTGTCCCGTTAATTAACTGATTAGATTGACTGTGACCCGCTATTGGAAACATTTGATTGGATACTTTTGTTAAATAACTACCCATGGAGTCACTAGAGCCTTGACTTCTTACCAGAGCGTCAGTGTTTCCGCTGTGTTATGGACCCTAATCTCGTAAAGAGATTAAGGTCGTAACACAGCGTTATATAATATTATCAAAGTGTTTATTAACAACATAACATATATATTAACACTTTATAAGTATATAGTTATAAGTAATATTAACACTTTGATAATATTATATTAAATACAATTCTGTTGAATGAACAAGCTTTGAGGTTTAGAGCTGATTTTAATACACTACTAAGAAGATATATGTACCTATACATTTTGATATAATTGGTTATGTTTTTTTTTATACAACTTGGAGACGGAACAAGCAAGCAGCCCACCTGATGTTAAGTGCATCTCTTGCCTATGACAAAACTGTACTGCGTAGTTCACATCCACAAAGAACATGACCTACGTGGCTCTGCATTGCGCCCGGGAACTTGAGGTAATATAAAGATATTAAGCCTCACGTCCTCGTAATTTCACCAGCAACCATACCCTTCAAACCCAGAACACAGCTATGCTGCTTGACGGTCGAAATAGGTATGATGGACTACCAACTTCTAGTATGGTGGACTTCCCCGGACAAGGACTTTTACAAGGAGCTCTACTACTCGTAAAATCTTTATCGTCCTCTTTGTTTTGATCAATTGAATCAAGTAATGACATATAAATGCCCAAAATACCTACTAGATACTGTCTATAATACTTACATACAGCATCATGTGGAAGCATTAACCAATTCTGAATTTCACATCAAAGTAAATTCGCAAACACTGCACAACACAACAAATATGTTTTGTTAACATCAGGAAATTGATGTCAAGATAAACAGTACCTTCATCGTTGCTTATTGCAGTCGATTCAACAACTCACGTTTAACGCTCAGTCACGTCACATAGCAACCAGATTGCTTGATTCCCTGTTTTATGTACCGCATATGACAAAATAAGAAAATCTAATACAATTTATATAAAAAAGGAATTGTTCCCATTACGTCGATTTCCCACAAATCGGTCAGTGACTATCAGTTAGTTCCACTATGTCGGTCTCAGCTCGCGGGGGTACCTCTACCCTCTACCACTACTGGAAGAGCGCCGCGCCCCATATTTTGACAAATAAATTTTGAAATAAACTGACGTAACTTTTAGAAATATGCTTGGTTTTATGTAAAAAAATGGAAAATTTTCCTTATAAAAAATTTACCCTCCGCATCCTATATACCTAGTGACGTAGGTACTTACATTATAATTATTTACAAATCAGAACAACTCATCACTTGTTCATTACAAGCTCTTTTCAGATTTTGATAGATGTGTTTGGTTTATATTATATAATATTTAAATTTAAATTTAAATGTTTAGGATCATTTTGAATAGTCAAATCTACGTTCGACCCAAACTTCCTCCCTAACCTTCTAAAATAGATTATATATAGGCAGTTTCTAGGACGGCTCTTTCCATCGTAGACCTCATTCTTGTCAAAACAAGCCTAGATATCAAAAAAATAATTGCTTATCTCTGCTTTTAGGATGAATGCAGCAGCATTTTCACGACTCGATTTCGGAAAATACTCCAACAATTTATTTGTTCCCGATCGGTGCATCTGATCGATAACAGTGGGCTCTGACGTTTGTCAATGACTGTGTATAAATTCGTTAAACTGTTCTACTGTGGCACAGTCTTGGCACAGTACGTATCTTTTGTATAAATGGCAAAATTTTACTCTTTAGTAGAGTATGTATGTTTTTATTGCGTTAGAAGGGTTATACACAATGATTCATTATACCTGGATCATACGATGTAAGATACAATTTCCTTACTTAGGATATATTTTGTTTTCGCAATTTTGGCCAATCTCTTGATTGATTCACGAAACATATTTTTCTCTCAATAAAATATTTTTTCTAATTTTTAATGAGCATAGTTGAATAGTACTTCCTTTTGAATAACGTTATCATTTTGTTACTTTAAATTACAACATCTCAACTTCACTTACACAAAGTTTATGAAGCTAAATTAAAAAAATAACTTAGAATATTTTTTTCTGTTAGCTACTTTAAAAACTTCATCAATGACCGAACTAGAAACCACCATTCAAGAATCTAGGGTATGGGGTTCTTGAAAGTAGTATATATGAAAGAACTGTTACAACCCTAGTATTAGCTGACCTTGCGCTGAGTAAGCAATCAGCCTCACTTACACTACTAGTTTTATATAAATGTATTTTAGCAAGCCAGCAGTATTTTTACTTTATAAACCCACAATTTTGGGTAATCGGCTCAGTCAGTTCTTAGAAGGTTACTCTGCCTCTCCCCAGCTACGGACCTGGTTTATGCCCGCCGGCTGCATCAGAGCTCCAGAGTATTCCAAATAAGAAGTCCCGCGCGCGATATTCAAAACCCGTTGATCCAACAAAGATCAAAGTGAAAAGTGTAAGAGCAAAGTTATGTTAGTGTAAAAAGTCAAAGTTAAAGTGATAATAAATCTGTGTCCCAATAAATCTTGTTTTTTTTGACAAGTCTAACCAGTACGCCTACAATAATACGTTTTAACTGTGTATCAGGGTAGTTTTTGAAAACAGGGTCTAAAAGACTATATTGTGGGATGAGTTCAAAGAGTGAATGAGTTTTGAATAAGTACGCAAAAGAGTATTTTTTTCTTTGAAAACGGTAGTTTTCAGGATTCCTTGCCATGCCAACGTGAGCCTATTATTGGACGACGAGTGACTTTAAAAATGATCAGTGTCTGACTCTAAAGGATACCTATAGAGTCACACTCTCCACACACATCATCGAATAGATATAATAATCATGGAGAGATTTAGAATAGAATGATGGTGAAAATTATGAACAAATGCCTCTGTGGTCTAGTGGTTCAACCCACCGATTTCAGATCCAGAGGTCCCGGGTTCGATGCCCAGTGGAAGTACACTATTGTGCTAGTTTTGGTTGGTGGTAGGACTTTGTTTTAGTCTGCCTGGCTAGCTACCACCATCTTACCTGATTCTGTCGCTATAATAACAATTAACTTTGATGCTGCACTGTGATGGCACCAAATGTTAATGTTACCAAATAAATAAATATAAAAATCTAAAATTGTTGTGTTCCAGCATTTAGAGGTAAGATAGCCAGTTCCTCAGTTTGTTGAGGATTCCGTGTGATGTGCGCCTCCACCTTCGGTCTTATCAAGATAAGACCGAGACTGGTTACAAGTCAAGACTTGTAACCAGGTGAGATGAAGGCCAATAGCTTTCCCATCGTAAAAAAATTGGGATCATTGGAATTACCAAAATGTTTTTCTACAAGCTCTTTCCAACATGTTCCTATTTAGTATATGATGTAACAGGTATGTATCTTATGCACACTTTATATGCGCATTTTGGTGAGCGTTTTCAGTAACTCAGTTGGTAACCCACTAAAGTGTCATCAATGAGGATCGTGCTATAATTAAACTAATCTATTGGACAAAATATAGCAAGCATTACCATTTTGCCCTGAGCCCTATCTTACAACAAAGGTCTATTGTGTACACGTTCCCAGTTAAGCTTGCTAGGCGTCGCTGGGGTCTAGGTATTTTGGATATGTGCTTGTCTGATCTCATCGTGGCGCCTTCTTGTGCTGGCAGGCTCCTTTAATTAATGTCTCTGAAACTACACGAAGCACACGTATCCAATACTGGGTTATAAGCATGACGGAAATCTTAAGTTTCGTACTACATTACTAAAAGCATTGACGAAACGTTTTCAGAACAAATGTCAAAAATCCAATAACGTATTTTCGCCTTGCTATCAAACAAGCTGTGTATTTACTCACGAATTTGTCCCACTGCTGGGAAAAGCCATCCCACCAACCATCTCAATCCTTCGCAATTTCTATAGAAGGAATTGAGATCACAAAAAAGGCAAATATAGTGCTCTCGACAAAGCTTACCTATTTGAGCCTTTTGGGGTTTGTGCCCTCCGGGTTTTCAAAAATCTTGCGGGGCTTTTGATTAAAGCGACACGTGACCCAAGGGCTGGCTCTTATTTAGGCCAGCGAATTAGCAAAGCTATTCAGCGTGGCAATGCAGCCAGTGTCTTGGGCACGCCTCCGTCTGGTACTGGTCTGGAACAGTTGAGTTACCTATAGGCCGTTTGTAACGGTCCTTAGGTAATCTGACTGATTCCTTTGTACATAGTTAGTTTAATTGTACTTTTTTTGAATAAATATGATATTGAGATCATAATGCTATTGATTTCTCGCCCGACCCTGATGCCGCCAAACATCTTCAGGCAGCCATAGAGTGATGATGTAGGCTCACTTCTTTGGATGGAAATCTTATCTTATACTAATATAAAATACTAACTGACTCACTGATAGCGACGCACAGCCCAAACGGCTAATCGTAGAGACATGAAATTTGGACCCAGGACCCAGGACAAACATTTGTGTGATGAATATAGATGTTTGTTCTGTGTTTGGGTGTTGTATTGTATGATAAGTATGTCTATACAAAAAAAAAAGTATTTAAGTATCCGTAATCTAGTTCCCATATTACAAGCTATGCTTAGTTTGGGGCTAGATGGCGTTGCGTGAAATTGATGTCCTGTAATATTTATTTATTATATATCTGCGTTGCCTTAATATAAGATAGACTTTACGTCAACAATAATATCGCTAGTATTTTAGCTACGACATACGATAAACAAGGTTGTAGACTAGGCAACATGGTTCAAGTCCCCTATGTGAGTGAAATTGATCACAAACCTCGCACGCCCCATTAGTCTGCCAATGCCAAGGACAACACTGATGGATTAGGGACACGCCATTACAACATAATAAATCCTGCATGGTACTTCCTCCTTTCCTTCTCAAAATGGACCCAGAACGGTAATCAATCAACTGAAAACGACTACTTTGTGAAATTCGATTGAACGTACTCCATTATACCTTCGGAAAGAGATAAAAAACAATTATGATCGTTGAAGCATACTACTGGCACATGCACATGAGAATCAAGAATATTGTATTATGCGAATCACAAAAACTTAGGACAAGCATCCAGTTTTTTCGCTGTTGCATCCCTAATATTTTAAATAAAAGTGTCGGTACACCCTTTCTGGGTAAGGCTCGCTCCTTCCTAGATCTCATAAGGATTCCAGGCCTGTGTAAATTAGAGGTCAAGCGCCGAATCATTCGAAGAAAAAACCGAAAGATGAAATTAATAATAAACTTCAAAGTGGCATAGGCAATATTTTTTTAGTGTTGTACGGCGGAGATGTGCTTGGCTTTCATCTCACCTGTTTTTCAAGTTATGATAAGGCCGAAGGTGGAAGCGCACTTCACCCAGAATCCTCAATAATCTGAGGAACTGGCTATCTTACCTCTTAATGTCGGAACACAACAATTAAAGAATTATTGTTATGGCCACAGAATTAGGTAAGACAGTGATAGCTATCCAGAATACCAATCTGGGCTAGTACGATTTCAAAAATAGTATTTTAACCATTAGGTTCCCACGAACTAAAAATAAGACGGACCTTTTAACTCAGAAGAATGCACTCAGGCAGAAGTGCATTTGCCTGAGTAAGAAGTTGTTACGTTCTTGTTCGATTTAAAAATCACTTAATCCCAGAACTTCACAAACAATAGCAAAGAAGGTAGCAAAGGAAGTTCCATCATAATAACATGTCTGTAAACGTTTCTTTAAAGATTTCAAACTAGTTTTAACAAACGAAAGACAAACTTTTCATGTCTTAAGAGTTGCCGAAGTGCACTGTAATGACGTACTAGTACTTAGTGGAAAATGTGTACCGCATTATTAAGGAGCCGAAATGATGATTTTTATTATGAGGTGTGAAGTAACAAATCTTCCAAATTCTTTAAAAAAATCAGATAAACATGTATTACACGAATAAATGTAATATGAACACGAAGCAAGCAATATGCCCCTCATTATACGGGGAAGCGCTTGGCCTTCATCTCATCTCGTTTCATGTTATGATAAAGCCGGTGATATAGAAGCGCACAGACCTACTATCTACCGAGTTCAATTACCTATGTGTTAAGGATTTTCGATCCTTAAAATCAGAACCATGAATGGAAGCTATAATTATTGGATGTTATGTCTATAATATGAAATACCTCTCAGTTAATTTGTAGAAATGTGTAAATAATAACTGGCTGTCCTGTCCGCAAAACAATCTATTTTTAAAATACAAAGTACCATACCATAAGGAAATATTACTTTACCTTATAAGGAATCCTAAAATAGAATCCTATAAAGGAATTGGCCTTATGGCAACGGGTACGGCTGAATGATCCTAATGTGACATATTAAGTTCCGTCTGGCATGTGGCCATCCTTCTGCTGAAGACCCCAAGAAGTTCGCTGAGTACCGCTGGTGTACTACCTTCAGGTAGGCAGATCTAC
Source organism: Venusia cambrica (assembly GCA_951394065.1). NCBI lineage: Eukaryota > Metazoa > Arthropoda > Insecta > Lepidoptera > Geometridae > Venusia > Venusia cambrica. Next base: position 4,026,113 of record OX596056.1, read on the forward strand.
TAAACCAATCTCTTCACAATGACAATGTACCAGCGCAGAACGGCCACTACAATACCAAAAGGCACCTATAATGGCAATTTTTTTACGCTACCATTGTTATTGTGAAGAGTTTGCATCTATCCAAGATCCATCGGACTCCTGCGCCAAGCCTTGAGGTCAAGCGCTTACATTTCTTACATGGAAAAATATATTATTTTATTATAGGTAACTTTGTTAGTGCCGGACTGCACTAGCTGCTAGGCGCAAACTGACTATGCTCCAGGGATATTGGTATACTCATCCCCACTTATCCTCAACCTCATGATATGGAGGATATCCATACAAGCCTCATAACTCAATTGGTAGTAACTTGATGACTTGCTGATTTCTGCGCTGTAGGTTTTGGGTTCGATTCCCATCCAGAACAAACATTTGTGTGATGAATATAGATGTTTGTTCTGTGTTTGTGTGTTGTATCATATAGTACGTATGTAAATACAAAGTATAACCAAGTTCCCATATAACAAGCTATGCCTGGTTTCGGGCTAGATGGCGTTGTGTGAAATTAACGTCTTGTAATATTTATTCCAGTAATATTTATATCCTCCTAGTCTACTTAATTTAGTAAATCCTTATCCCTCACCACCGAGTAGGATAACGGAAAGGAAGATGATGATGCTTAAGTAGTAGTGTTAGATTTACTATTTCAAAGCCATTGACAGTTTTAAATTAAACTATTCGACCAGTTACTAATACTTTATCATACTAGGCCTCATCATCATTAATCATCAGGTAAGATTGTGGTCATGGTCTTTTAATAATTAAAAAAACTTGAGCAGTTTGATAAAAAGCTGATATAATTGATGCCCCAGCTTTAGGTAGGTACGCGTTATAAGATTTTTGGTGAATTGCATATAGCTTCATAATTCAATAACTTTCACGTTTATGAATCCATGATATTATAATTTACCAAAAACCTATATGCCTATAACCCCTGAGGTTTCCCCTTCAGAAAGGAAACTTGCTTACAGTACGCAAAAGATAAGAGTATTATTCCTTACCATATATGTTTATTATTTCACGTCTCAGTTGTAAGCCAACATTGGCGTTTGAGTGGTCAATTCACAATGTTTATTATTATTTTGCTGTGCTCTTTAGGTGTTCATGCGATGCCTCAATCCGCCTATCGTCGATCGAATTTTGTACCCGTAAACTATTTTGTACATCACTCACCTGTTGCAGGTACCTTGTACATATTTTATTTTAATTTGCGTTTTGGGGGATATTAATCCAAACTAAATTAATAATATACATTCATAAATGTATATACCCTTTATATTATAAATACATATAATACAGAGCTATGTATTACATATATTTCGAACTCTTAAAAAACAAAAAACCTCCGTTACACAGTGCTAGAATTAAATAATTCATGATTAATACCCTCAAAATGTTATACTAACAAAATTTATATATTATCGACAGAATTAGGTTTTTATCAACCATCGGGAGACAAAATGCTCTCGAAGGTGGATAAGAACAGAGGACAAAAATTATATCCCCGCCCCGTGCTGAGGGGGCTGGGGATCGAACCCGGGACTTCTGGATCTGACACCGGTGGGCAAACCACTAGACCACGGAGGTTAAAATATATCCATCAACTCCACGTGAACGCCGGTGACAAAACAGCACCCAATAAGGCAGACAATTTGTTTGCTAAGTGTGATGCTAATTGCCAATGTTATACCCAGTTCAATAGCTCACCCATTTCAAATGAAAAATAGGTATAAAAAAGCGTGGTGATTATGGCAAAACGCTTTGGAGGAGGCTCTGTCCAGTAGTAAACACTAATGGGCTGTTGATGTGATGTATAGCTGAATGATCACAACACTGTATGACATGTAAAAGTCATCTAGCAACCATACTCCTGCAGAAGTCCGGTGCCAAATTGTTTTCTGGTTTCCGTTAGTGTATGGGAACGCTCACACCATCATAGATCATCCATTTCCCTACTAGCTACAGTATGAGTTTGTACCAGCGCAGTTTCATTTGTTTCATTAACCTATGTGTTATTCCAGAACCTAATCTATATTCCAAATTTCATCAAAATTGGTGTAGTAGTCACAGAAATACGCGATAACAAACTTTCTCCACTCTCCAACATACACACATAAACTCACGCATTTAAATTATATTAATAAAAAAATATGAATACATTTAATTGCAGTAGAAACAATACCAGTGCTGAGTATTTCAGTGCAGAGAAAACCCAACGAAGGTAAGGACCGCAGAACAGAAAAAACCAGAGAACTGTTTTTTTCTGTTTTGTCTGACCATACGTTTTGATCTTATAAAGTTTAGTTGGTGTCTCCAATTTTTTCATCGAAAGATGTTTTTTTTTTATTGTACCACGGGGAAGCGCCTTCAACTCACCTGGTTACAAGTTGAGATAATGCCGAAGGTGGAGGTGCACTTCACCCGGAATCCTCAACAAACTGAGGAACTGGCTATCTTACCTCTAAATGCCGGAGCACAACCATTTTAGAATTGTTGTTATGGCGACAGAATTGGGTAAGACGGTGGAAGCTAGCCAGGCGGACCCTAACAAAGTCCTACTAGCAACCAAACCATTTTCAAACCAAGATCTGAAATCGGTAGGTTGAACCATTAGACCACAGAGGCAGTTAAAGATGTGTTTTAAAGCTACAATTCACCATAAACCATAAATCTCGTTCCTATTGCTTTCAACCCTTAAATCCAGTCCATTGATTGTGATACGTGAATATTGTAGCGCAAATGTGAATGTTTTGTATCAATGTTTTTTGACAAGCCTCATAGCTCAGTTGGTAGTAACTCTGCCTTCGACGCTGTAGGCTGTGGGTTCGATTCCCACCCAGGACAAACATTTGTGTGATGAATATAGATGTTTGTTCTGTGTTTGGGTGTTGTATCATATAGTACGTATGTATTTACAAAAAGTATTTAAGTATTTTATCCGTAATCTAGTTCCCATATTACAAGCTATGCTTAGTTTGTTTAATATTTATTGATTATTTATTTCATGTTTTAGAATTTCAAAAATTTACTATGGAATCCGAAGATACGGTATATACCTTTAACGAAGACGCCCAATTTATACTGAATTGTATCAGAGAAGATCCAGATCAGAAACATTCATCATTGTTTTGGAAACGTAAGTACTCACCTAAAACGTATCATCTTTTAAGTCGTCAGCAATAATATAATTATAATTTGATTACAAAGATCCATTTGTTAGTACTTATATCTAAAACACTTCATAACATAATGTTAGTAGGTACCAACATACAAAGTTATTGAAATTTTGATTTTTACATAATATTATGCATAGACTCATGATTTAGAAAATTAAGCCATTAGGTACTAGTATATTTGGTTTTGGTAAATTCTGTCTGTTGTATTTAAGCCTGATATATAAATCACACATAAATACCAAATTAATACAATATCTACCAGATGTGGATACAAATTATGAAGTGTAGATAAAGATGTATTTGCAAGTGACACTACAAGAGCCATAAACTAATCTGTTAGAATTCGGCAAATAAGCTAAGATTTCATCATGTAATTATGATATATAACATTTATTTAAATACAAACAATACGAGCCTGCCCTTTAGAATCCGATGAGGGATTTGTCGTAGTCACAATGCTTGGCAGGTGGGTTGGTGATCGCTGTATTGCGTGGGCACAGCCATTATTATTATATTTAATTTTTAATTTATCCATGAAACATTTTTTAAATACACATCATTTGGTGGGCATTTGGTCAGCTAATTAAAGAGGTAAGCTCCAAAATATATTTCAACAGCAAACAAATTGAATTAAAAAATCAACTAAAAGACCTACCCGCCTGTTATTTATAACATGTTAGCTGATATTTCTTTTTGAACTTTTCTTTTCTTTTTTACCTGCCTATTTGCTTATAAATAAATGGGTCTACCAAAATCGTCGTCCCTAAACTTCGGTTGAGATTTTTTATTACTTTCAGTTGAACAGCTTAACCATGAATTACTGGTCACAGAAAAAATGGAGGTTAATAATGCGAATATATCTTACACGATGGACATCACCCTTGATCGGTAGGTAATGTACGAAGTACCTAATCCATTTTCTACTATTCCACTCACTCACTCAACAGGACATGAAATACGATCACAGACTCATCCTCTCCTCCTCGTAACTCCCATTTCACGATGTAAATCGGAGAGGTCCGTGTATATAATTGGTCCCGCAGTATATAACAGGCTGCAGGACACCATTAAACAAGGTGTATATTCCATCACGAGCTATTAATCTAGACTACGTACCTAAGTGGCTAATAGACAACACTTTCTACACATTAGAAGAATTCTATGAATTGCCCCGTAATATTAATGAATGAATTACACAACAATTTGTGAAAATTATTATTATGTAAGGTACTTAACTATATTGTAGCTGCTATATTTTTTATATAGCTACGAAATTTGTGACCTGTAACTTAGTGTTATTAACGGCCTATACTACCTCAGATTAGCAACTCAACGCAACTTTACTCTAGTTTCGAACTAAGAAGGGTAATAATAAAGGTGACATTGCTGTGCGCTCAACCCCAATGTCACTTAACGTAACGTTTTGTTTTATTACGGTGAAACAAATATTAATTTTGAAAATCTAAAACACAGACCGTTCGCTGTATACTGTGTTTAAATAATCACAACAAAGTGTCAAGGAATAATTGGGTGTATTTATTGAATCGCGAACATTTTTGGTACAAATTAGAGTCAACTTTGTTTTTTTTCCTACAAAGAAAATGTTACGTAATGGTGTTTTTGAAACATTAGCGTTCTAGCATCTATCCTGAACTATATTATATATTAATTTCAAATTAAATGCTATAGTATTGTGGAAGATATGATCGCTGAAGCTAAGCCATTTGTCGTATCATATACCTACTCTTAATAAATAAATAAATATTACAGGACATTAATTTTACACAGCGCCGCCATCTAGCCCCAAACTAGTCATAGCTTGTAATATGGGAACTAGATTACGGATATAATACTTAAATACGTAAATACATACATACATATATGATACAAACAATAAATGATTGATTTATTGATCGATTACCCACTCAACATAAATAATTCGTTTTTATTAAACGTCAATCGGTCAGGATATATATTCTTTAGGATGATATTATATAAATAAATAAATATTATCTTCAGGACATTAATTTTACACAGCGCCATCTAGCCCCAACTAAGCATAGCATTGATTACGGATAGAATACTTAAATACGTTTATAAATACATATGTGCTATCTAATACAACACCCAAACACAGAACAAACATGTGAATATAGATGTTGGTCCTAGGTGGGAATCGACACACAGCCTACAGCGCAAAAGGCAGAGTTAGAACCAACTGACCTATGGCTTGTTATCATGACATGAATAAGTAAGTCATGAGACCACAGAATATTTAGGGTAGGTATTTAAGGTAAATGTTTTAACCACCTCTGTGGCCTAGTGGCTCAACCCACCGATTTCAGATCCAGAGGTCCTGGGTTCAATCCCCAGGGGTTTACAATTGTGATTGGTTTGGTTGGTGTTAGGACTTTGTTTACGTCCGCCTGGCTTAGTGGACTTAAGATAGTAGATCTTATCTAATTCTGTCGCCATATTAACAATACTAAAATTGTTGTGTTCCGTCATTTAGAGGTAAGATAGCCAGTTCCTCAGTTTGTTGAGGATTCCGGGTGAAGTGCGCCTCCACCTTCGGCCTTACCTCAACTTGTAACCAGGTGAGATGAAGGCCAAGTGATTCCCCGTCGTACAATAAAAAAAATAAAAAAAACAAGATAATTTCAATAGCTTTCCATCTTGAGGCTGGTACTCAGGTCACAAGCACATTTAAAACAGAGAGATGATTCAGAAGATTAAATAGCGTTTGTTTTGTAAATGGTGACTAATACTGTCTAATCCTACAATATTTTATTGCAGGTACGACAACAATCTAAAAACAACATGCATTGATGAAAGCACGAGCTACAATATAAGTGTTATTTTTCAGAACAATTACAAACAGAAGACATACAACACAAGTAACTCGTATTTATATTATTTCATTATTTCTAAATATTATTAGAAATTTAGTTTATAAAATTTCTAAACAAAACAAATACCGTGGTGATCCATACCATATCGATACTGTAAATTCGAAAGTGCTTGTATATTTGCTCCATTGAATGAAACTCGCCACGAATGTGGCGGGTGACATGACGGCAAATATGTTGATAGTAGGTAAGCCAGGGAAAAAAATAATTATGCTACTTTTTACCCAGGTACTTGGATATGTGCGAAGTGAGTGGTCAAACGCTTGGCTATCATCATCAATAAAAAAAAAGACTTGAATGAAACATTTCAATTCAATTCAATCAATAAAATCAACAAAATACATTGTTTTTTTAATTCATAATTTTAGATAAAACAATAACCAAATCATGAGTTAACAAATAATAAAAATGAAACTATCATATATTTATTTGTACACTGAATGAGTTCATCAAATAGTTAATAGATTCGTTCACGGAATGTAAACACCCTTTCAACAAAAGCTTTTTTAGTTTATTTTTTAATATAGTTGGGCTGTCAATGGTTTTCACTTCAACAGGAAAAGTATTGTAAAGTATTGTACAGTCTAACTGATTGAAATCGATAACCACGCTTCACAACTAACCTTGTACAATGAGCGACCTCTAAATATTTTCTTCTAGTTTGTAACCAAAGTGCTCTAGTGATTCATATTTTAAGGGGCCGTACGAAATCCATAAGAGCCACTAAAATATAAAGGCTTGAAAGAGTCTAAATGCTTAGCGTCTTAAAATACGGTTATAGGTACGATCCCCAAGGTGGAAACCCAACATTTTTTAGAACTGTTATTATGGCGACAGAAATAAGATGGTGTTAGCTAGCCAGGCGGACTTCAACAAAGTCCTACCACCAACCAAACTAAGTAATTGTGCTTGCACTCCCCATGGGGATCGAACCCGGGACCTCTGGATCTGAAATCGGTGGGTTAAACCACTAGAACTCAGAGGCGGTTAAAGACATTCGATTCTATAGTAGTCCGCCTCAAACTGAAATCTCGTTATATCTGGTTGGTTAAATTGTACAGCAGTACATCTATATCTACCTCATCTCTCAGGCTTCCTATGGCATAACAAGCTCAACGTACTGAGTTCTCTATAGATTCTAATTCTGGTTTCCAGTTTAGAAACTGGAAACTCCTTTGCATATTTGTGATTTTAAAAGTGGTAGAGCCCCTTGTGAAAGGGCTCGTACGGAGAAGTACCATACATATTTCAGCCGCCAAGCAGCGCATTGCATTGCTGTGTTCCGGTTTGAAGTGTATGGTTGCAGGTGAAACTACGGGCACGCGAGGCTTTACACCTTTATGCCTCAAGCCGGACGCAATGCATGTCTTTTTGGACGTGACCTACGCAGTACAGTAAGGCATTGTTATAGGCAAGAGATGCACTTTACATCTGTTGTAAAAAAATTACAAAGAAATACCTAGTAAATTATGAATAATTTGATCCACGAGTGTATAATAATCATCGTTCAAAAGGCATTACAATAAACCAACCTATAAAAAAACAACCGAATATGAGCTCTCTGTACGTTAACTACGCGAGAGAGAGCCTAGCTAGACGCTCTTTTCAAACATTAAATTCAATTCAATTACAAATAAGTACTTTATTATAGTATAAATACCTACATAGAGCTCTCTCCATATATTAAATTCAATTCAATTACAAATAAGTACTTTATTATAGTATAAATACCTACATAGAGATTCAAAAATAATAAATACAAGTTTATTTTTCAGGTAAAGTTTTAACAATTAATGTAACCGAAGGGCAGATTATTCCAAATAAAAATAAACGTAAGTAAAACTCAATGTTCCATATGGCTCTGAGGCGAAGACAACAAGTTTAACTCTACTAATCCTTGCTACTTTACTATATTATAGGTGCTATAGGTGCAGTTTAATACACTAGGTACTTTTTCTAAACTAGTGCACTAGGTAAGTATTGTTTTTTATTAAGTGTGGGTCAGCTCTTGACCTGGAAACTTTTTCATGCAAGAATGAGGTTTACGATGGAGCGAGGTCTATTAATTCTCTGCTCAATTTTTTTTTGTTTTTTTTACGACGAGGAAGCGCTTGGCTTTCATCTCACCTAGTTACAAGTTAAGATAAGCCCGAAGATGAAGGCGCACTTCACCCGGAATCCTAAACAAACTGAGGAACTGGCTACTTAAACGAAATCCTACCACCAACCAAACCAATCACAATATTGCTCCCCCTGGAGATCGAACCCGGGACCTCTGGATCTGAAATCGGTGGGTTGAACCACTAGAACTCAGAGGCGGTTAAAGACATTCGATTCTATAGTAGTCCGCCTCAAACTGAAATCTCGTTATGTCTGGTTTGTTAAAGGTAACGTTTGTTAATGTTTGTAACCACGGATATTTCACAAAAAGAATACAGGTTACTCTGAGCACTATAAATGACATCTCAATATATAATATATATCTATCTAAGTATTCGAGACTTTCGTTGCTAACTCTCATTATATGCAAACCAAAATAAGGACAGGCACCACCGTAGCGCATCGACCGTACGTCATAGGGGTGGGCAGATTACAATAAGTCACCCCTTACTAATCGGAAAAGGTTGGTATCCAATTCTTTAAATGTGCTCTTATAGACGATGCCGTGGTCGTGCTTTTAAAATCTACCCTTCCAGCCCACGGATGTGTAAAAAACAAAACATTAACTACGAACACCAACAAATCTGCCAAGCCTGGTGATTTTGCCAAACCTTACAGTTTTGGAGTTTTTTCTTCATTATGGTGGGCAAACTTGGGCTGCTGATGTGGAATGCGTGCCGTCAAACCCCTTGCATGACATCCCAAAAGTAATTCGTGGATCATATCGACGCTCTTGATTTGGCAACCCTATTGAGTATTATGATAGGTACTATTTAAATACCTACGTGCCAAATAAACCACATGAGGCGCTTCGCGATACTATATATTCATATATAATATACATTGCATGGTTCAATTATAAAAAAAAGTTATTGTAAAATTAATAAATTTTGTTTCTGACCGGACTCTATGACATCCTGTCTATATATACATTATATGATAAAGCTTATCAATAATTTCAAAACTATTGCAGAACCAGTACTTTTGTACAATGAATTGATAAGCTCATGGCATGCGACTATAATAGAATCTGGTGAAAACATTTATAGCCCCGTTACGCTAAAAAATGAAAAAACGTTGTATTCTACTTGGTCTGCGGACTATGGCCGTGAAATAAGAAGCAGGAAACAAGTCCGCGCTTTCAAGCAAACGTGGATGCCAATTATTCAACCACAGAAGACCGAAGTCGGTATTCCCCAAGTTGAACCCAATACCGAAATAACATGTGAGTGTACAACCTATAAATATAGAAAGTTTAACCAAACTGAGCTTTTATTCTGTATGACCAATAGTGTCTTATCGCGCCCGCGTTACCATGGAATCATCGTACTTATTGACATATCATAACGCGGCGCGTTAAGACACAATTGGTCATACAGAATAAAGGTGCTGGAACATCACCGCAGATAGTTAAATGCTAATAATAAGACTATGTCGTCTATTTAACCTATAAAGGGATGTATATTTTGCACCATAACAGGAAACCAGTTAATATAATATTTAGATAAAGAGCGAAAACAGGTAATTACAAAATAACAACAGATAACAAAGGTAAAGTAAAGTGGGTACACATCGTTTAGTATTTTTGAAGTGAAACTTTAGCACCGTTGCAATGTGAAATGAAAAAGCGACAGTAAGAAGAGACAAACATTTACATCCATAAGACCCTGCGAGAGAATTACTTTTATTTTGACGGGGAAGCCCTTCATCTCACATGGTTTCAAGTTAATATATTTAATAAGATTTGATAAGATAAGGCCGATTAGAAGCGTACTTCATCCGGAATCCTCAACTGTCTGAGGAACTGGCTATCTTACCTCTATAATGCCGGAATACAGCAATTTATATTTGTTGTTATGGCGACAGACCTTGACAAAGATCAAATGCAGAAATATCTGTTTTGTCATTGTATGTATGGCTTTCATCCCTCATCATTACATGCCCATATATTACCTATTATTTATTAAACTATCTGTAAATGTTTAAAATCGTAAAATGTTTAATAATTAACATGTATGCAAAACGTAGTAACTACCAGATTATATTTAAAAATAGGGGAACTAACGAGGAAACTTCAATGGCATATTTAATTATATTACGTAACTGACAATTATTGCTTAGTACTGTGAAACCATTATTTATGAGCTAAAAGTGTAATCATTGCGTAAGCATAGGTATAGTTCATTTATTTGATGCCACCAAGAGCGATCTTGAACCTCTTCCAACCACCCACCAGAACCACACAACTGTTACAGTATCGCCGCTATATGAAGTTTTCCAAATTCTACATTATTGATACCTCCCGAAATGTTAAGGTAAATCACATATTAACATTGTATACATAGTAGCTACCTACGTAATATGTCCTCTAAGGCCCACTCCACACTCACGCCGCGAACGCTCGCCAAACTCGAGCGTCGCGTCGCTTTCGCAGATTCACGATCGCGGTTCGGATCATTGACATTGACAGTTGTTGTTTATCAACATGAATACTTTTTGGGATAGCGAACGTGACATAACGTTTATTGAGTGCCACCATGCAGAAGGTACTTTGAACAGTCTGTAATCTAGGAATAAATAATGTAAAAAGTAAGGTACAATGATATTGTTCCTATACCTAACTAATTTCAAATTGAATTACGAATAAATCAATAATACACGACATTAATTTCACACAGCACCATCTAGTTCCAAACTAAGCTAAGCTTGAAATATGGGCACTAGATTACGATTCTAATCGTAATCTAGTGCCCATATTTCAAGCTCTTTCTCCTAAGCTTCTTTGTTGATAATACATCCATAACATGCTTAATACAAGGTGGCTGGTACAAACTGGATGGCGACAGTCGAGCACAGGGCTCAGTACCAAAACTTGCGAAAGACCTATGTCCAGCAGTGGACTGCAGTAGATTAATGATGATTATGATGAGATGATGATGATGATGACGATGATGATGATGACTGAGTATAGAATACAACACCCAAATATTTATCACCCAAATTCTGGTCCCGGGTAGGAATCGAACCCACAACCTACAGTGCAGAGGGTAAAGCTGTTACCAACTGAGCTGCACTAATAGGTTGCACTTCATCATTTTCGAAATGGTTCTGTATTGTGTAATGAATCTGAAAGATATCCTATTATTTTGGTTTTGACAACTTCAATTTTCCAGTACTGGTACTGGTCTGGAACAGTTGAGTTACCTATAGGCCGTTTGTAACGGTCCTTAGGTAATCTGACTGATTCCTTTGTACATAGTTAGTTTAATTGTACTTTTTATTGAATTAATTTTTCCAGTCAGTTAAAAGGTTCGTTGATTAGTTGCAGACAGGACAGGTAGGTGGGTACAAAATGTTTTGGTAGGTATAAAATCGTTTGGTATGTACAAAATGGTTTGGAATGTACAAAATGGTTTGGAAGGTACAAAATGGTTTGGAATGTACAAAATGGTTTGGAAGGTACAAAATGGTTTGGAAGGTACAAAATGGTTTGGTAGGTACAAAATGGTTTGGAATGTACAAAATAAAACCGGCCAAGCACACCAATTCTTCACACCTACATATCAGGGCAAAAACGTTGGCACGGATATGGCACTTTTCTTTACTGTTGTATGGGGTCCTCGTTAATTTTACAGTCTGAAAAAAATTCTGACAGACAGAAAGACGGACGGAATGGATGGACAGTGGAGGCTTAGTTATAGGATCCCGTTGGCACCACACGATGAGTACGGAAAAAAGGAAAGGATTATTTTATACGGCTATATAAGTTTAGTTTTCTAATCCACAAAGATATGCAAATTGTAATTGTAATATTGCGAAGAGTTACAGTAAGTAAGTTAGCCGCCTCTGTGGTCTAGTGGTTCAACCCACCGATTTCAGATCCAGAGGTCCCGGCGTCGATCCCCAGGGGAGTACAATATTGTGCATGGTTTGGTTGGTGGTAGGTCTTTGTTTAAGTCTGCCTGGCCAGCTACCACCATCTTACGTAATTATGTTGCCATAATAATAATTCTAAAATTGTTGTGGAACACAAGTAAGGTTCAGAGGTAAGATAGCCAGTTCCTCAGTTCGTTGTGGATTCCGGGTGAAGTGCGCCTCTACCTTCGGCCTTATCTTAACTAGTTATCAGGTGAGATGAAGGCCAAGCGCTTTCCCGTCCAGTAATAAAAATAAATCTCGATTTCCATTCTTTGTAAGAGCGTCATCAAAACTGTCAAACGTTGAGTTCCAATGTGAAATCGCGGCTCGAATCGCCCGCGCATGTAGACCCAGCTAAATGCATAATGAATCAGTCTACCGAATGAGTTATCTGGGATTATACGTCCTACGTTATTCGTTGTGATTTATATCAAATATATGTGAAAATGATATTTCCAACTTTTGTATTGTTAATAATAATATTGAAAACAGTCATTGGTATATATTGTAAGTGCATTTTTACATTGTTTTATAATTTTACATTGTTCTATAATGTTGCTTTTGATTGTTGATATCATCTCTAACCACACTTTCATATATTATTTTCAGGTGCGGAGAATAAATTTCATGTAAAAGTTACAAATGTTCTTAAAAATACTTCAGCAGGTAATAGGTATTTAACGAACGAGCGAGCGAAGCGACTGAGATCTACGAGTTATGTTGGGTGAACCGGCACTGTATGTATGTATGTATGCATGTTTGTCATATATGTCTTATGGCAATGTTTGTGACGACACCTCTCGAACGGGTTATCTGATTTTTATGAAATACTAGTACCCTAGAATAATAGTACCCTAGTGACAAAATAATGCTTAAAATTGAATGAGATGAGTGTGAATTTAAGGTGTTATCTCTGAATTAGACAAATTTTTAATTGATCGGATCAACCATTCAAAAAATATGGACAAAATTTTGCAAACATTTCCACCCTAATATTTCAAAAACTACCCCACTTACCAAAAATCACTCGTGACATTCAATATGATTTCTCATAATATTTTTTACTAATCATATTGTCAATTTTAAAACTTAAGTTTTATAGTAGTATAGTTTTCTAGTCCTATATGTTTTTGGTGAACAATAAAGAATGTTCATTCATTTCATTTATGAATATATACATAGGTGCATACATTCACACAGTTCCGGATTTCCCAACTTATATCAGAGATCTGTTTCGCTTCGCTCATTAGATCAATTACTATAGTAACGTACTAAGCAATACCCCACCCGTTGAAAATAAAAATAAAAACCTTTTTGTCTTATTTTTTAGATTTCATGGCTGGAGACAAGCAAAATTATTATCACTTTAAAAATGAGGATCAAGTTCAGCTGTCCTGTTTCGGTACTAGCTGGTTTAATGCAAATATAGCAGAAAACAACAAAAAAATCCAGTGGAAACGTATGTATTTTGATATCTTTCTTATTTCCGGCGGACTAAATGGCGCCAGCAAATTTCATTGTTTACGTGTTTTTCTTATTTAGGATACATATACAGTAGGAAGGTACATAATAAAAATAGATACTTACCAATAATTACGTTTTAAAAACTTAAAAGAAAACCGAGTTCAATGAAGAATATGATACGACAATTTCGTTTACCTGCAAGACGTATTTTTTCCAATTATTTTAATGACAGATGGACGGACAGACAAATAGACAGACAGACGCGTGATCCTATAAGGGGTCCGTTTTTCCTTACTTTTCAAGAACACCCTAAAAATACTCAAATAGCTTCAAGTGTGCGTATAATATTTGAAGAGTTCCCTCGATTTCTCCAGGATGGCATCATCAGATTCAGGATCTAATGGTGACTCCTGATGACGACGGGACAACTTATGAAGTTTTTTCAAAGAAAAAACATTTTCCAAATTGGTCCCGACGTCTTCGAGTAATCGCGGAACATACATAAAAAAAAGATTCCGACGAATTGAAAACCTCCTCCTTTTTTTGAAGTCAGTTCAAACAACACTTATCCTGCGAAGTTTCCACAGATAAATAAGTACACATAAAAATAGACGTAAAAAAAGTAAATACATTGACATGAACATTTTGGTTCATAAAAAAATGTGTACTTACAAATTTTGATAAATTATCTTTAAATTATACATTACAAATAAGCGAGGAAACAACATCAGGTATTATTTACCTAGACAAAACTTAAGGTAATCTTGACTTGATCTGTGGTATGGCTTGGAAGTAAAGCAAGGTAGGCCGCTGCCATAGCCAATATCATGCCGGAAAAGCTACATGTTGATGACATTGGCGTCGTAAACTAAAAAAACAGTATCCAGTAGGTATAAAGTGGAAAATGACAAAAGGAGAATATGACAATAAGATAACTTGAATAATTCATGACAAAATCGGAACATGGCGAAAACAGAATATGACTAAAGCCAACAATGACAACCATCTAACATATCATATAATATCATATAAATATAATGTTACTATATACCTGTAATGCAGAGATGCTGTATATGATGCTTAATTTTAACCGCCTAAGTGGTCATCTTGTTCGACCACTGATTTCAGATCCAGAAGTCCCGGGATCGATCCTCAGGAGTACAATATTGTGCTCCAATTGCTTGGTGGTAGGCCTTTAACAGTAGGACCTAACTTCTTTTTCACTATGTGTTCTGGCATTTAGAGCATTGGCATTTTTAGATCTTCTTTCGATTGAGGATTTCGGGTGAAGCGATTCCACCTTCGGCTTTATCATAACTTTAAAATCAGATGAGATGAAGGTCAAGCACCTCCCCAACGTAGGTACTACAAAATGATAATTAAAACATAATGGATATGCATTTTAGTGCAACAGGTGATCGCTGATCGTACGACTTCTGTCTGGGATTTCGATAGCAGCATATATAATTTGCATCTGAATATCACATTAGACAGGTACCTACTTCTTATGTTTCCTTAACCATTATTATACAAAAACATTTATCCATTTTTAAGCTCAGTAAACTTGTAACATGTAAAAGGAAATAATATTACCGTTTACATATTACGTTTACACATTGACATATTTACATATAACATATTATGTTATAATGACACAAAAATACACGAACCAGCGAAAGGATTTTTTCCAACGCCGGGTAACGCTCTACCAAGCTATAAGGGATACTGACGTAAATTTTTGCGTCATCTGCTGGCTTGCTGAGTCCACCCAGCTTCATCACTCTGTGCCCTCTGCTGGTTCATAAACAAAAGCAAAGGCGAGCCAGTGTACCGACAATTCATTTTGAAAGCTACTGGTGCACTGGAAGTCAATGTCAAATCCAAAGTCAAGTCAACCCAAGGGTAATACCCTGCAACCCGAGGACGCGTCACTTCAGAATACGCCTCTCCCACTGAGAAAACTCAGCAGATCCGTGGCGGATATTGCACTTTGGTTGGTTTTATATCATGACTTGTGTAATTTAGTCAAACGAAAACTAAAAAAAATCAGTAAAAAGGAATTTGGAGGATCTTTATCATATCATATAAAATGTTGTAATTTAACAAAATAATGAGTTTCCTTTGGTTTCCTTAGGACTCGAAGTCGCATTTTTTCAGTATCCTTGTAGAATAGAATATAGAATAATGTATGTTTATTGTTTAAAATACAGTACAGTATGTATGTGTAGCCTGAAGTGGTAGAGCGTTTAAGAAAGCCTCGGGAATATATTTCACATTATAGGTACTTAAAGAGCCTCATAGCTCAATTGGTAGTAACAGCCTTCTGCTCTGTAGGTTGTGGGTTCGATTCCCACCCAGGACAAACATTTGTGTGATGAATATAGATGTATATTTTTGTTTAGGTGTTGTATCGTAATTAAGTATGTATTTTCCTAAAAAAAATTGTATGTAAGTAATATATTAATAGGTAAAAAAAATATTAACTTTGTAATATTTAATCGATGGTGTTTTATACGCAATCTATTATAGTTTCCATATTACAAACTTTGCTTAGTTTGGGTGATGAGTTAGATGACGTTACGAGATATGAATGCCCTGTAAAGTTGTTTTTTTTTTCATATAAAATATTATTATTTTATTTACCTTAAAGCCCTAGGTCCCTCGTATGGTTTCTCAAAATTTTAATGAAATCTTATTATTTTACAGCTTAGATGATGGACTAATAGCTACTTGCAGAGTAGCTAGCGATTCAAATTTAGGAAAAAGTATTGATGTACATTTGAAGAAAATCGAAAGCAAAAACGATACTAACGTAATGCATACAACATGTGGAGGTAAGATAGCAAGTTCCTCAAACAGTTGAGGATTCCGGGTGAAGTGCACTTCCACCATTCAGGCCTATCATAACTTGACCTGGTGAGATGAGGGTCAAGCGCTTCCCCGTCGTACAATAAAAAGGAAAACAAGACCCGATATCATTATTTTGATTCGAAAAACGGGTATTTTTATTTATCTCGACGTTACGGTGGGGTTGCACCTTTTAAAAAAGACTCAATATCAAAATGTATGTAATTATCACTGAGGCTAACCAGGGCAACAGCAAGGACATCCATTCCGTGGATATGATATGGCGATTAAAGGATTTTGGAAATTTCACGTTACGGCACTTTGAAGTATGAACCATATAACCAAATGTAAGACTTATTTAAATTGTAAGAACCTTATTTAATGAAATCTGTTAGCTCCTTACCTCGAGGCTCCTGACGATGACCTGGATGAACAACATCTACGATGGCGCGAGCTTTCCCAAAATCTTTCCACCAGGCACTGGCACGTCTGTAAACTGACGGAGCTCGTCAGAGTTCGGCAGAAGGGTTGTCACAAGCCAGCGAACCTTTACTCGTCCATCCTATCACATACGATAAGATCATTCAACCCTAACCATTGACTAAAGGGCTAAGTTCCAAAAGCCACCAACAATCAAAGATGAGTCAATGTTAGTCTAGATTACTTATTGATCTCTTGACTGATACTGATGGTATACTCGTATCTCAAGACATTAAGGTACTACCAACTACTTGAGTACATGGATCCGATCCCTGGATCTCATGGCCAGCATATTATTATAATGAAAAGAATCCTGGTTACTTGTAGATCAACAGCATTCTATTAAAGATTTGGTATCTAGGGAGTAAATAGGCAAATGCTAAAAACATTAATTGGTGCGTTTCAATTCGCATAGGATACTGTAAATTCAAGATACTTGTATACATTTAAAGGAGTACGAGTAATAGTGGAAAATAATAATGACGGTTTTTATTTTTTCGTTTAATAACTCTTTACATATTTATTTTCAGATCCAGAAATCGATAACATAAATAATTTGACAAGTAAGTAAAAATGTATCAATATACTTAAGTAATCCCCCACGTGATTTAAAAAGTAGTTATCAGTACCCGATGAAGTGACCTATTCAAAAGTAAAAATAATTATTTTTAAATCTTTGAACATAACATTATAGATAATTATATAAAATATACAATTAACCTAACTATGCACAAAGGAATCAGTTCGATTACCTAATGAACGTTACAAACGGTATATAGGTAACTCAACTGCATTATTTAATTATAATGATAATTGATTGTTATTATATTAATGTGTACTGTATGTGTGAATTGTAGGAAGTGAATTCTTCTGGCACACCATGAAAAACATATGTTTATTCGTATGCTTATTAATTTGTATTAAGTCGTATTATTAATAATTTAATTATAAACAAATAAAAATAAAAGTCTATTCAATTTAAATATTCAAAATTAAACGGACTTTAAAAAAAAGGTTTTTAGGATATGAGCCGGTATGCTAAATGATGACTTTTAAATTCTAACCTAATCTTGTGCGTAGGGCATAATTGCAGTTTATGGTATATCTCAAGGTCAAGCGCGTGATCGTTAATTTATTGTTAATACTTTTGTTTCATTGTATTAGATGAATTGGATGCCTAATAGATATATTGGGGACTTTAATTTTAATGTTTTCAAGAAGCTGTGGAGAGTTAGTCTCCTTGTGCAATTTTACAAAGGAGTACCACGTCAGCAATCATTAATCAATTAATTACAATGAAAAAAACCTGGTTATAGATCAACAGCATTAATTAGATTTTGCATATTAAAGATTTGGAATCTAGGGAGTAAACTGTAAATGTATATACATAGACATTTCTTTAAACACGGGTGTTACTCACGTAGCCCGCCGCTCCCGCGCAACCGGCGACTGGCTCGAAGCGTTGCACAGCAAGGAGCATCGAGCGGGAAAAGTAATGCGCGCGCCGCGACGATCTCATCCAGGAATCACCTGATGATGATTCCACGGGAGACCAAGCTGGTATCTACAATATTTACTATCGTTTATACGTGAGCAAAACCCGTGTTAAGAGAAAAAAAAAAACTACGCCTGTAATAAACAAAATCTATCACCATATATTATTTGTGGGTTAATCAATGTTGGTTTTTGTATTTGTTTTATGTATGTCTTGTATTTTCAGATCCAGTGTCTGTTTACCAGAATTTAGAGCTAGTTAAAATAATTACTGCTAATGAGGTCAAATCTGAAAATACAGCATTAACTGACAACCGAACTTATTATTCAGTACAAACATCAAAAACATATGAAGATAATGCCCCAAAATTGAAGAATAAACATTTTTATGTACAAGTAAATAAATGCGCTTATGACGGACACCAACTAGAAACCAGCAGGTATAATTTAAATTTGTATATACTGCTGTCTTTTGATTACTTATGTAGATGTAGTATCTATCACATGCTACACCTCAATGCCTTTGCATATTACATGATATTACTAAGCATTTAATGAAAATGACGTTTCATTAAAAAATATCAGAAAATAATAATATGTCATTTCAATTAAACAATAGAATTACCTATTATATGCCTTTATGTGGT
Source organism: Venusia cambrica (assembly GCA_951394065.1). Taxonomy (NCBI): domain Eukaryota; kingdom Metazoa; phylum Arthropoda; class Insecta; order Lepidoptera; family Geometridae; genus Venusia; species Venusia cambrica. The sequence goes on from OX596056.1 coordinate 4,045,247, forward strand.
GTACTTTAAAAGCTTCGAACAAAAAACATGATTGAAGTAGGAAGTATAGGCTTAGGTATACGCAAAACTTCTAGTGTTGCTTTGCCAGCGTTCTTGTCTTCCGTCTATAGTACAATTGTTTGTTTGAGAAAATCATAACACCATCAATTTCGGCTGTTCCTGGCAATATACTCCAAATTTCTTATCTTGACGAGGCTCGAAATGCTTGGCATAGTGCTTGTCCTAATACCGATCCCCAAAACGCCTTTCAGCACAATGACAGTGGGACGGAACTCTGTGCGAGTTGACACGGAATTATCTATTACATACGTGCTCAACCTCCACAGATCGTGCTCGTCTCTTAGCTGTTTCAAAATGAGAATCAGGTCTTTGGTTGCAAGCACATCCATCTTACAATACCGGTACACTTATGGATCCTGTAACTTTCCGTATTGCCACTTGTCTTCGGTTGGGTGCAAGATGCTGCGCCTCTCACCAGTACCTTTGCGGTGCGGCAGTAGATCAACTTGGTTTTCACGGACTTTCATGCACAAGGTCTGCCGGCAAGATTTCGCGCCACGCAAGCCTTAATGACATTATCCGTCGAGCTTTTACCAGTGCCAATGTTCCAGCCGTTCTTGAACCGAATGTTCTGTTACGTGATGATGGTAGGCCCGACGATATGACTCTTGTCCCTTGGGAAATGGGTAGGCCTTTGGTGTGGGACGCTACCTGCGTCGACACCCTAGCACCATCTTATCTGCCTGGGACATCAGTTAGGGCTGTTGCGGTGGCTGATTCTGCGGAGGATCACAAAAGGCGCAAATATAGTGTTCTCGACAAAGCTTACCTATTTGAGCCTTTTGGGGTGGAGACCTTGGGGCCGTAGGGAGCTGGTGCCCTCCAGGTTTTCAAAAATCTTGCGGGGCTTTTGATTGAGGCGACACGTGACCCAAGGGCTGGCTCTTATTTAGGCCAGCGAATTAGCATAGCTATTCAGCGTGGAAATGCAGCCAGTGTCTTGGGCACTCTTTCGTTCGGTACTGGTCTGGAACAGTTGAGTTACCTATAAGCCGTCTGTAACGGTCCTTAGGTAATCTGATATTATTGAATAAAGCAGATTAAGTTGGAAGTTAATTAAATTAACTCAAAAACTTATCTGAACATAAAGTTCTACCCGACAATCAAGAGGGTTGTGTTCTTCGAGAGTATGTTTGTCTGTAGAATGTCTATTTCTTCGGCACGTTCAACAGCCTGTCTTTTGCGGACCAGGCTATGTGTGCTGTGATCTTTTTTAATCGTGAAAGATTAAAAAGATTATGAACGAGAAAGGTTAAGAACACATTCGTGAATAATAAAAATGTGTTATCTAAGTTTTTTTTTTTTTTTTTTTATTCGGGAAACATGCAGATACAACATATAAAAAGGTAATACATTAAAAATAATTCCGAATCCAACAAATTTTCCACTTTTAAGTTAATTTAATACTAATTAATTTAACACTTTTAAGTTGATGAGTTAAATTTAATTTTAAGGAACATATTCAATAAAGTGCTTGCACATATTTCAGTACGATAAGGCCAAGACCATCGCCGCACCATACGTCAAATACTCCGTCGCGACCTTCCTCGTCAAACATTCCTTCGTCGCCAGAGACGACGTCGGAAACTTCAAAATCGTCAACTCCATCGTCACCAGCTACGATGTTAGAAACTTCAAATGCGGCAACTCCATCGTCACCAGCTACGATGTTAGAAACTTCAAATGCGACAACTCCATCGTCACCCGCTACGATGTTAGAAACTTCAAATGCGACAACTCCATCGTCACCAGCTACGATATTAGAAACTTCAAATGCGACAACTCCATCGTCACCAGCTACGATGTTAGAAACTTCAAAGGCAACACAAATAACAGGTACACAGATAACACGATCTCAAAACAGACCGATTTCCCCATCTAGGAAAAATATCGCTTTAGTAACGGTAAGAAGTGAATTTTAATCGCGTTAAAGATCATTAAGAAGCATACGTAGGTAGGTATATATACGTATTTTGTCAGCTTTCTTAATCCCACAGCTGCCGGGCAAGGGACTCTTAATTTTTATAAATGTATCGATCTTGCTTTGGAAGGATTATCTTGATCCCTTTGACACAGAGTGCTAGGAGACTGCGAAGGTTTGAAACATTACCTATTCTCTACATTTCATTATTACGCTAGGTAAAATTTTAGAAAAAATAGTAGATAAAAGGTTAACTGCATATTTGGAACAAAACAATATTATTTCTCCCGCTCAATTTGGCTTTAGACGGGGTAGATCCTCGGAGGACGCAGTCCATCTATTGCTAGAAAAGGTAGTGTCAGGTCTTGACAATGGCAAAAAATGCATTAGTGTCTTCCTGGATTTGGCAAAAGCCTTTGATACCGTGTCTCCCGAAATTTTGCTTAAAAAATTGGAGTGTCTGGGAATCAGGGGTGTAGCGCTTGAGTAGTTTCATCTGAGTAACCGTGGTCAGTGCGTTTCTATATCTGGGCAGGCGAGTAGTATAAAGGAGCTGTCTTTTGGGGTTCCACAGGGTAGTATCCTGGGCCTACTCTTTTTACGCTCTACATAAATGACCTTAAGGCATTTTTTGATAACTCTACCAATGGCCAAATCACATGCTATGCCGATGATACAGCTATCGTTTTCCTTGGAGATAGTTGGGTGCAAGTTTCTCAATTCGTTGAAGATGGTTTGTCCTGTATTGCTGCGTGGCTTGACGCTAATTTGCTTACTCTTAACGCTGCTAAGACGAAATACTTATGCTTTCATAAAACCAAAGCATCTAGTCCTCCTCCTCTTCTTCCAATTAGAATTCATAAATGCTATAACCGACTTGCAAATAATTGTACATGTCCTTCTATTGAAAAAACACTATGCCTGCGATATCTAGGTATAAACCTTGACCAAAATTTAACATTTAAGCATCATATTCTCTCGCTTTCTGCTAGAGTCAGAAAACTCATTCACATAATAAAGCTTCTCCGTGATAGTTCAGATGTAGATACTCTGATGTTTACATGTGATTCTGATGTATACATCTCTTTGCCGGTCTATCTTGTGTTATTGCATTACGGTTTGGGGTGGTGCAGGCAGGACTCACTTAATTACCCTTGAAAGAGCTCACAGATCGGTGCTCAAAGTCATGTTCTGCAAGCCGTTTAGATACCCTACTATATCACTACACACTGAAACTCAAACACTGAGTGTTCGCCAGCTCTACCTCCAGCAAGTGATAATCACCTACCATAAGACTTTTCTGACTGAGCAGAAGGCTGCGCATTAGAATAAATGTTCCTGCTATTAAGACCTCTTTCGCAAGATGGTTTAAATTATTTTCCTTTCCATTTATATATCGCATTGTTAGCAAACATTGTGAATTATCTTGCTCACTTTACGGCGTTAAAGAGAAAGAGAGAAAGTGGCTCCTCACCCTTGATTATGATGAAACAGAGAGATTTTTAGCAATCCTGACGTGAATCCCAATAACTTTGCTCTTTGTTTCCCATCCGTGTTCCTTACTCCTACTTATCCAAATAACCACAGAACACATGATAGAGGTTAGAAAGGTTATCTAGAAACATTTGTTCTAGCACCGCTGTGGCAGGCTACACACACTCACGTAGCATGTCAAATTAACAACACATCCAACACTTATCATTCATTGGTCGAGTTTCCGATAATCGAAGTCATTGAAAATAAACCTTTATGTCGACTTGGTTATGGATGTCTTTGACAGTTTGTAGAATCGTGCAATCTTTGATGCTACTACCTTGTGAAAACTGCATACTAATCGTGCAGTTACCATAGTTTCGTGAGGCTACCGAAATTCGCAAAATAGAGAATAAATAATATTTAAATAAACGAATAATTCTATAGTGTGTGCTTAATATTTCGTTTAATAATTATTAATAGACAGTTAGTGGATTGTATAAAAATTATAAAATAACTGATAAAATATAAATTGCAATAATTTTAGCTGGTATCCCGATGATAGAGATGTACCCGTATTCATCGATAACAATAACTTTAGCATTGATACTCAAAATTAAGCATGTGGCTCAAAGTAATACCTTACACATTTACTACGAGCACCGATCCATCTACCAAGCGTGGAGATTTTTCTCTGTTTTTTATGACGGGTTACATAATAAAATACAGTTAGCCCGTTGCTCCGTTTTTTATACCAATAATATATACTAACTCCGTTGCTAGCGCCGGCCGCCCGCAGCGCAAGTGATAATATTAGGTCCTTACATATGAAATTGGCGTTTTGTCGTACTGGCCACTTTGATCTTAAATATCTCCTCTTTGATTAGGAATTCCAAATTCAAATTTAAACAGCTATTTACTCATGCATTTGTGTTTCGAAAACCGTAATTCATTTGTTTTTTTCTCTTTTGCTTTTTTTTCTGCGTCACTCATTTCACAAAATGGAAAACTTTAAATATCGCATTATTTACGAGTACGAGTTCCACCGGGGCACCAGTGCTGCAGAAACGGCTCGAAGGATTAATGATGTGTATGGTGGTGCTGTCGCAAAAGAAAACACGGTGCGTTTTTGGTTTCAACGCTTTCGTTCTGGAAATTTCGACCTGCAGAACAATATGATGATAATGATGAATTGAAGGCTATTGTGGAAGCAGATCCATCGCAAACCACATCACAGTTAGCTGCAGGCTGCGGTGTTAGTGACAAAACCGTTTTAATCCACTTGAAGCAAATTGGGAAGGTGAAAAAGCTTGAAAGGTGGGTATCTCATGAATTGAGTGAAGCAAACCGACAAACGCGCGTCGACTGCTGCGTTACATTACTCAACCGGCACAATAATGAAGGAATTTTAAATCGGATCATTACATGTGATGAAAAGTGGATCCTGTACGATAATCGTAAACGCTCATCGCAATGGCTGAACCCTGGTGAACCAGCAAAATCTTGCCCCAAGCGAAAATTGACTCAAAAAAAGTTACTTGTAAGCGTTTGGTGGACTAGTGCCGGTGTCGTACACTATAGCTTTCTTAAATCTGGTCAGACGATTACGGCTGATGTCTATTGTCAGCAACTGCAAACCATGATGGAAAAGCTCGCTGTTAAACAACCGAGACTTTTCAATCGCTCTACGCCACTGCTGCTTCAAGACAACGCTAGACCACACACGGCCCAACAGACGACTACCAAATTAGAGGAGCTTCAATTGGAGTGTCTAAGACATCCACCGTACTCTCCGGACCTTGCTCCAACAGATTACCATTTTTTTCGAAATTTGGATAACTTCTTGCAAGGAAAAAAAATCAATTCCGATGAGGCAGTCCAAACCGCTTTCAAAGATTTCATTGATTCCCGTCCGAATGGTTTTTTTAGTAAAGGGATCAATGACCTACCTATAAGATGGCAAAAGTGTATATATAGCAATGGTACATACTTTGATTAATAAAATATATTTTAATATGAAAAAAATGCCTTTCTGTTCCTCCCATACAAAACGCCAATTTCATATGTAAGGACCTAATATGTGGTCACGTGACGTCACGATCTACACAACAAAATTTAAATCCATGTACGTTTACGAAGTCACGGGCTACAGCTAGTTGTATAGTAAAATGAGATTGATATAAAAACGGAATCTACCAACTTAGCTCAAGTGTGTCGTAAAAGTCGATTGAAGAATCTCACCACAAGAAGCAGCTCTCATCTGTGTATTTAACACCATATTATATCATTTTACTCGAGATTCGCAGGAGGATCTGTTCAGTATTGGACATTAATGGGCTGATAATACGATAAACGATACAAACTATTATTTATATTCTTGCAGCGTTTGGTATCAAATAAAGTACAAAACTAGTGAAAAAATCATCACGGTACTTGTATCCCTCGCTCCGTTCAAAATTAAACACAAGAATCCCTCGCTGCGTTCGGCATCTTACTTTGAAAGAGATAAGATAGATAGCGTGTTAAATAAAAGTAGCTTTTAGATTGTATATTATATTATTCATTAGATACACAGTATATACAAATAGACAATGAGATTTAACAAACAAACCGTATTCCACTAATTAATTAGATGTAAGTAGATATATCGTGACCATTCTATTGCAAAATGAACTATTACGTGATGAAATCCAATTTGATAAAATAAAGCTATTCTTTTCAGTTCAATTCCAGTCAAGATTGACCAGTCACCTCAATAGCACCCAATCACAATCATGACTCATAAGTCACATTGGGTTCTATTTTGGTGACTGGTCAATCTTGACTGGAAGACAAAACATGACATCACTTGCAATGCAATGACATTTTTTGAACTATAATAAGGATATAAGTATATAAAAGTAAGTGTATATATAAGTAAATGTTGTGAGCATATTGTGAAAGATGATCTAGGCATCCATTACACTCTGCCCGTTGCCTCAATCCACTTTTTTTTTATATTTACATCTTTTGGGAAACTGAAAATATTTTTTTTGTGTTTAACTAAGCGTTACGAACTTCTACATCCAAAATAAAATGAAATTCTGAGAAGAACTAAATTACTAATAAAGTTAGATAACTTGTGTCAATAAAATATGTGTTGCGGTGATCAAATGAAATAATCCTTTGCTTACAAAATATATTAGGTACTAATCTTCAAGACTATGAAATAGAATTAGAAAGTGATTTGGTGTTATAATATTTCGTGCGCGCGCGTCTGTGGCTTTGTCCGTGCGGCGAGTGATAGTCCCGTCCCCCGCGCCTTGTGGTGTGCCCCGCTCCCCTCACCTCTTCTTTTCATACAGAGGCGGGCCTCGTCGCGAACAATATGATAAAACAAAAACACAGACAAATTTTATCGACATGAAACGCGTAATCTTTGATTGCACGAATCTCGAGCAACACTAGTCGATGCGCGAGCGTCTTGGCCATTACTACTAAATCGTAGTGCAAACAATACCTTCATCGCTGTAAACGCAATACAATGCGCGGTCGACAATGTAAAAATAAGGTGGTATCCATGCATAGTAAGCATTGTACAAAATTACATCTGTTTGCGATTGTATCGTTTTCGTCTGTAAACTACATAATACTTTTACAATATCTTTAAATATCACGTTTATTTAAAGGTTTATGGACTAACCGGTGAAAAGAAATCCCTCCTTGCCTTTTACTACACACCTGGCTTCTTTTCATACAGCTTAGGACAGCGCAATTCGGCGCAATAATATATTTTATGCAGAGCTTTGCACTATCACATCGCCCGAGAGCGACTATTAACGGTTGAAGCGAGTTTTTTCAATATATGCCCATTTTGAGCATATATGCGACGCGCCTGCCCCGCCCACAATGCCTTTCTATTAGATTCATTGTTCTGTGCAAATAACGCATGCAGACTCTAATATACACACAAATACACACACACACACACCCCTTTTCACTGTCATACTCAGTAATTCTGTTTTTTGTTTTTAATTTAATTTGGTTTTGCCCTGTTAGTAGCACAAGTCTTTTGGTAATTCTTTAAATAGACTCCCGCGGCACAGGCTAGCCCTAGTGTGGGGTCCTCTGGTAATTTTATAATTGATTTAAACTTATTGGCAATAAATGAATTTAAATTTGAATTTGAATTTGAAGTTAACGGTTCAAATGATATAGCTCATTTCGGGTGCGAAACCCAAAAGTACAGCTATAAAACCTATTTGTTTGAGTCTAGCTCGTTCTCCAAAAAAAAACATAGTAAGTACTTGTTGCATATCTAAAATCATATATAAAATCTTTCAGATTTCAACAAAACAATATTATCACCCTTGACCACGGAGAGTAAAACGAGCACTTACATATAACAAGCCTCATAGCCCAGTTGGTAGTAGCTCTGCCTTCTGCGCTGTAGTCTGTGGGTTCGATTCCCATCCAGAACAAACATTTGTGTGATGAATATACTTAGATGTTTGTTCTGTGTTTGGGTGTTGTATCATATAGTATGTATGTATTTACGAAAAGTATTTAAGTATTCTATCCGTAATCTAGTTCCCATATTACAAGCTATGCTTCGTTTGGGCCTAGATGGCGCTGTGTAAAAATTAATGTCCTGTAATTATTTATTTATTTATTTACATAGGTGCCGTTGGAGGAATCTTAGCTCTGGTGGTCTTAATGATTGGAGGAGTATACGCGTACAAAAGAAATATAAAGAAACAAGATGAGTCTACAGATGAATTTTATGCACAAATTTATGTAAGCGCAAGATCCTTTTAATATTGTTTATTATAGTTTATTATAAACGTTGGAGATTGTTTGGACGTTCTGATTGCTATGTCATCTTGCGCATTGAAGCTATTGAACGGACTGAGCCGTGAGTTTATACACATATTGTTCTAGACTAATAGGATATGTTACAGGTTACTATTTAGAAGGGGACCACGCAGGTGGAGCTGCGAAGACAAGTTTAAATTATACATCCTTATCATCCTTATCTTTAGAAATCAAATGGTCAGGCCAACACCTCGGAAGCATTAAGGCAGGAAGTGGAATGTGCTTGACCTTCATATTACCTGATTTTCAAGTTAAGATAAGGCCGAAGGTGGAAGCGCATTTCACCCGGAACCCTCAACAGTCTGAGGAATTGGCTATGTTATCTCTAAATGTTGGCGACACAATTAGGTAAGATGGTGGTAGCTTACCATGCGGACTTAAGCAAAGTCCTACCACCAACTAAACCAAGTACAATATTGTACTCTCCCTGGATATCGAACCCAAGACCTCTGAATCTAGCACCGGTAGGCAAACCACTACGCCACAGAGGCGGTTACAGAGTTAGTGTGATGTAGGTATACTCAATCTGATAGTGAGCAGAATAATATAAATTATACCTACGTATTTTTTTCAATTTGCCTTGTCTGGGCAAGGATAAGGCTTACGATAGAGCGGCCAAGCGTGAGTGGAAAAACGGACGACTGCAGTTGATTGCATATTTTTTTACAGGAACCAGCTGTGCAGTACGCCGAAGTCGATCTGAAGGAAAGTGGCCCCATACCACAGGTAACACGGGAACCATACGCAAAGATCGTTGGTATATTCAAGCCGAAAAAGACGCAACATAATCCGACAGACACTGAATACAGCTATGCTACCAAAGGCCGAGATTATTATCAATAAACAATTTTGAAACATATATACTTAGTTTTTATTTAGAATAGGTTGATTTGTTGCTTGTTGTGCAAGTTTGGGGGTAAAAAAAATGCACTGGCAAGGATAAGGTGTACCTACTATGGAGCAAACTTACCTGGAAGGTGCCTATTAACGCTAAAACAAAGAAATAACCTCGTGTAATAAACTCGTGAAACAAATGTTTCATAATTTACTTTACTTAGTATTAATAGATAAAAAGTTTACATCCTAACCAAAGATATCAGCAACAATTATGCAGTTTCTTTCAAGTCCATCCAGTTATCAATTCACGATATCTTTTCAATGGATTATCCGATTTAAATAATTCATTTCCTACAGGTAGTGAAACAGCTGTGATTACGAATTAATTTACGCCCGGAACATCGTATCCTGTACCCATGCCAATTTAAAAAATGACAATATCATTTTAAAAACTTGCGTGAGTATACCTACATTTTAAAACACACTCACCCTGACGATGATTCACCTGTTGAATCGAAACCGTTAGTGTATACATCAATATAATCGTATACGTGAGTAAAGCCCGTGTTTTAAAATGTAATGACAATATCCTTTCCAGTACATCTACACAACAAAATTAAAGTACAGTGAAAATCATGAAGGTAGTGAAATAGAACTTTATCAAGTCCCTAGGATGGTTTGGGTTGTTGGTTGATGGTCGCGACATGATGATTTTATGTTATTTATTAATTTCCTCTATTAGTTTCCTCATAAAACCATTATGATTGGGAATTTAGTTTTTATTAAGGCAAGTCAAATCTACTATAAAACTATTTTATAATTCAAGCTTATGGCGGAGTACATCCGTGGTATGTTAGGTTTTTTCTTTTGCTGACAATATACATTTTCAAGATCATCAAAAACTCTTTAACTAGCATGCCAATTTCAATTATAGCCATTATAATTATGACTGATGCTGATATGAGGCTGAGAAACATTTAGGTAAGGTCAAAGTCAAAGTCAAAGTCAAATATATTTATTCAGTAAGATTTTTTAGGATCACTTTGAAACGTCAAATCTACCGCCCGTTCGGAATCGCGACCAGCACACAAGGAGAAAGGCAAGAACCTCGGGCTAGTTTTTTTTTTCAAGATCCATTACAATAGCTTAAAATTATCTAATACTAATTACAATTTATTCACTGGAGCAAATTCATTTTTTTTTAATGCCAGGCTTTCTTATCTTCTAGGTAATCTGAAATTTTATAATAAGCTTTCCTGGATAGCTTTTGTTTTACAAAATTTTGAATTTATTATTTGACAAGCTTAGCACATCACTTGGCAATTTATTATAAAAGCGTATAGTTTGCCCTAGGAACGATTTATTAACCTTATGGAGCCTAGTTGTGGGAACAGCGAGCTTATTCTTATTTCTAGTATTATAATTATGTTTATCACAGTTTTTGTCAAATAATCTATCAATTTATTATCAAATTGAATTGACTTGGCGTTCACAATAATTATTAATAGGTATATACGCAAAAACAGCGGTCTAAATTCTAGCTCCAACATGGCTGGCACACAGTCAGCACAATGGTAAGCAAGCCGTTACGCCATAACGAAGGTATTGTACTGATGAACGCCATCAATTTGACACTGCTATATCACTTTCAGCTTTATCACAGTGCAAAAAGTTCTAATTTGCTTTAATGATGGTATGTTGCTCATCGCGAATAGCTATCGACATTATCTGTTTCTTCCCGATTCAGCTATTTCCTGTGATAAGTTGTCACAGAAATAGATCCATTGGCATCTCGACTATTTTTACGTTTATATATTATTTGCAGATTTCGCTCTTTTTACGGTGCCATTGTATCCCAAATACTCACGAGACGGTTTGTGAAAGATTCATAATAACTACTGTATGTAGGTATGCTTAGATTAAATTTGGACTACGTACCTACCTGAAGAGCTGTGTGGCTAAGAGGATGCACGCCAGTATTCGGATACGGTGGACGTTGGATCAAAAACTTTCAAGCAGCAATGGACATTCAGGTTTTTGGTAATTGTGAAGCTTATTATATGCTTATTATACATATGTGATGATCATAATCATTCCTATGCTTATTGACCGAGCGAGCGAAGCGTCTCAGTTTCGAGATTGGCCAAAAATGCTTTTGTCCACTGTCTGTCGGTTTGTTCTCGCCTACAGGTCGTATTTTTCAACCGATTTTGATGAAAATTGGCACACATGTTCCTTGTTTGTTTTTTTTTGTTTATGGAAATTTGTGATTGGTGGGGAAATAGGGGAGGAAAGGGGGGAGGTTAACTGTAGCGTACAGAACCACTAGTTATATGCTTGTGTCACAATCACCATTTTCCCGTGACATAAGTATCCTAATCCCCTTATCCATACCCTGATATCCTCATGCCTCCGTATCCATTTAATTCACTAAATTTACTTAATCCTTATCCCCTCATCTCACTCAACCGAGTATTCTCAAGGAGGGTTGATGTCAGGCGGCTAGTCTTTAAACAACTGGCTTTGAAGAAGACATGTTGTGCCGATAGGGTTGCCAACTATACTGTTAAAAACAGTTTTATACTATTTTTGACTACGATATACTTTTTCGGCACTGAGCCAACCACATGAGTGGGATAACGGGCAGGAAAATGATGATAATATGCTTATTAGTGATTAGGCACATGTAAATATTCTTACAACAATAGTAGTGGTAATAGTACCTAGGTTACATCTATACATTTTAACTATAGCAATTTTTTTTATTGTCTGCATTTTGATTACTGTTTAATTAGTGTTTAATTTTCTTAATATTTTAATAATTCGAATTAACATTATCACATAATAGCTAAACGCATGCTATTTTTAGTTGATAATTTATGTCATTAAAATATTGATATTCCATATTTCAATGTAGGTATTTATACAGCTTGACTGGAATTATAATTACAAATATATATTTGTACGAAAAGTGGTCAAGTACAGTGAAACTTAATTATATTTAAGACCTCATATACCTGTACTCATGCAAAATAATTTTGCATTTCATTTAATTTCATCGTGTGGAAACCGTAATAATACTCTATTAACACTGGACAATAAAGTTTTCTGTTAAGCAATTACTGAGGTATGTACGATTTTCTCCTACTAGGTAGGTATATTGTATAATTTGTAAAATGTGTTTTTGTTGCGCAATAAAATCCTATCAAACTACTGACGTACTCCGCCATAAGTTATTTTTTAACCGACTTCAAAAAAAGGAGGAGGTTCTCAATTCGGGTGTATGTTTTTTTGTTTGTTTGTTACTTGATTTCTCCGCCAATTCGAAATAGATTTTGATGATTCTTATTACGTTTGGTAGGCCATACTTGCGAGGTAGTCCCATGGAAATTTTATCAAAATCGGTTCAGTAGTTTGGTTTTTATATCAAAATAACTGGAAAATATATGTCATCCAAGTAAACGATATTGCGTATTCTGCTTTCCTGTGGTGTTTACGGTCACTAGAGTAAGCTTTTTGAACCGCTTACCTTCCAGTATCATCATCATCATCAGGGTTTTTCCATAATCACCACGCTTGGCATGTTGTTGATCGCAGTAATGATGATACGTAGTAGTAAGTGGAATTGACTTTGATGCATTCTGGCTATAAATGCTGTATACATGTATCATCATCATCATCATTACAGCCCATAAAAGTCAGCTATATAGGACGTGGGCCTCCCCCAATGCTAAAGAAAGCAATGGAGGGTTTTGCCATAATACTCACGCTTGGCAGGCGTGTTGGTGATCGATGACTCTTTAATTACTACTACTGCATTACCTCAGAACTCCGTTATTACTCAACCGATAAGGAAAATATATTTTCATACAAAAAATAACGTATTATTGCACCCTAAAAACTTACACCTTAAACTCTTAGGGTAAGTTCATATAATTTGAAGGCGGTGCCATACAATAAACATGTTGTTGTGCTTGGCAATTCGGCACCAACTTCAAATTATATGAACTTACCCTAAGAGTTATTTGTAAGTTTTTAGTGGTGAAGTCGGTTCCATTTTTTCCAAAAAGAGTTTATTATTGTTTATTGTACGACGGGTACACTAAAAAATACGGGAAGATAAAGGTTGAAGTCCACTTCACCCAGTATCCTCAACGGTTTGAGGAACTGGCTATCTTGCCTCCAAATGCCGGAACACAACCATTTAGAATTGTTGTGAATATGGTGGTAGCGCCTAACACCAACGAAATGAGCGCCACTCGATGAGTGATGATGAGATTGTAAAATACTTTTTGGAGATTTGAATTTAATATAAATTTATGTACAAACATATTCTATTACTAGATATTTTAACCGCCTCTGTAGTCTAGTGGTTTATACACCGGTGTCAAATCCAGAGGTCCCGGACTCGATCCCCAGGTGGAGTACAATATTGTGCTTGGTTTGGTTGGTGGTAGGACTTGGGGATTGATCCTCTGAATCTGAAATCGGTGAGTTAAACCACTAGACCACAAGGCGGTTAAAACCTTTACTAAAAAATTACCACTGTAGGACATGGACAAAGCTATAAGCGATTCGGTAATAGCAGTGTTGGTATTTTAGTACGTGAGTGGTACTTCTAAACCGAATACCCAGCTAGAATAATAGAGGATATGGCATAGCTGTTGTGCTTAGCAGGTGTGTTGGTGACCACAGTATCGTTGTTAGGTAGGACCGGTGATTGATGAAAACTGATGCCCATATCCTGATGATATCCTGGTGATGTCTTATGATATCCACGGGTGGTTACCAGATATTCTTTGTGGGGCCGCCGCCGACGTAAACTAGAAACCTTGCATTCATAGATAACAAATAAATGATCTAAGCTGGCATCAGATGATAATGATGTCAGTGGTGTGAAATCACACTGTACATGTTTCTGAAGGGCAAGAAGGAGGGACCAAAGCTAGTGTAGGTCTAGTATTTCATAGTGTCCTATTTTATGTGCAAGTACACAGGTGCAGCTATTTTCTCGGACATAGATAAAGTAACTTTTTATTCCTTGCAATTGGACGTGTAGGATGAGGATCTTAAGTTTATACATACAAATACTGCACTGGTACAGCTAGTAAAAAAAAATGCGCGTGAATAATTAAACATAAGTGTCTCTATATTCGTTTTATGTAGGTAGGTACAGGTAATCACATTAAACTAGTAGCTATCACGAATGTATTATCATATGCATTATCCTCTGTGTAAATACGTTAACAATATACCGTATATGTATTATTTTCAAACATAGTCACGTGAGGAAAACCAATCAGAAATATTATTCGCCGACAATGCGTAGATATAAGTATTATTAAACAAACTTAATAATTTGTGACTACGAAATTTTGCATGATGATTCATAACGTGAGTAAAGTAGGAACTACGTACAACCAAGGCATGAAATATCACTTCTGTAGTCTAATGCAGACACTGGCGCCCTCTTTTACGATCATTATGATCCCGAGGCATTTAAAAAAACTTCTGTAGTTTGACGAAGACACTGTTACCGTTTACTTAACAATTACGTTAATTATGATCCCTAGGTATGAAACGTCACTTCTGTAGTTTGGCGAAGACGCTGGCGCCCTCACTTACGTTCATTATGATCCCAAGGTATGAAACGTCACTTCTGTAGTTTGGCAAAGACGCTAGTGCCCTCGCTTACGTTCATTATGATCCCAAGGTATGAAAAGTCACTTCTGTAGTTTGACGAAGACACTGCGTACCCTCATTTACGTTCATTATGATCCCAAGGTATGGAACGTCACTTATGTAGTTTTGCGAAGACACTGGCGCTCTCAATTACGTTCATTATGATCCCAAAGCATAAAAACACGGAACGTCACTTATGTAGTTTGACGAAGACACTACGTATCCTCAATTACGTTCATTATGATCCAAAAGCATGAAACATCACTTCTGTAGTTTGACTAAGACAGTGGCACCTTTATGATCCCAAAGCATGAAACGTCACTTCTGTAGTTTGACAAAGATAATGTCGCCCTCACTTAGGTAGGTACGTTCATTATGGTCTCAAGGTATAAAACGTCACTACTGTAGTTTGACAAAGATACTGTCACCCTCAATTAGGTAGGTACGTTCATTATGATCCCAAGGTATGAAACTTCACTACTGTAGTTTGACAAAGATACTGTCGCCCTCACTTAGGTAGGTACGTTCATTATGATCCCAAGGTATGAAACGTCACTACTGTAGTTTGACAAAGATACTGTCACCCTCAATTAGGTAGGTACGTTCATTATGATCCCAAGGTATGAAACGTCACTACTGTAGTTTGACAAAGATACTGTCGCCCTCACTTAGGTAGGTACGTTCATTATGGTCCCAAGGTATGAAACGTCACTACTGTAGTTTGACAAAGATACTGTCACCCTCAATTAGGTAGGTACATTCATTATGATCCCAAGGTATGAAACGTCACTTCTGTAGTTTGACAAAGATACGCACGCGCTTTCGCTTACGTTCATTGTGATACCAGTCGGTCTATACTATAGGTACCTATTTTTTTTCTCTTTTAGCAAACGCTTACAATAAATCGTAGATCGCATTCTCGGAAGCCGGAAATGACACGACCCAAATGACGGAAACTAGTTCAAACTGGTTCAGCTATTTGTGACGTCACCGGATATGCTCTTGGACATTTCCGCTGCGAGCTACGAAGAATTTACGAACAATACTCCAGACCTACGAGGGAAGATATGTATGAGTTTGATAAAATCTTCGTAACAATAAACGCACAGTAAAAGCTGTTGAAAAAACCTCTGAATAACGGAGAAATTAAAAGATACTTACCGAAATTCTTTCTGATCATTTTTATTTATTGATATCATTAGCTTTTGACCTAGTTCTAATGTAAGCACAGAATAACTCATAGTCACTAGCTCTGAAGGTACTGACGGAACACGTGAAACTGTTTGACGCCGTAATAAGGCAGGACAGGAGGGATGATGGTTGCTAGCCAGATGGACCTTAACAGTTCCTACCGCCAGTGCTGTGACCATTCAGCCGCAACCGTAGCAAAAGCCAGCAATCCCGATGCCTGAGGTAGATCACACTTACCCAATTCAATAGATTCAGCTTTTCTTCGAAGGTTCGCCTCTGATCACTAGGTAATCATTCTTTCTATTATTATGTAGGTAATACGCAAAACCTACATTATTTTAATTTGAACTGGGACGCTACCGCCGACGGCGAAACCGATCTCCATTGGCTTAAAATTAGCTTCATGAGAACTAGAAACGATTTTTACCGTCAAATGTACTGAACGGATAGGTTTCATAACATGTGTACACTTTTGAGATGGGAAACGCCATTTTGGATATGACACATACCCGGTAGTAAAAATCGTTTCTAGTTCTCATGAAGCTAATTTTAAGCCAATGGAGATCGGCTTCGCCGTCGGCGGTAGCGTCCCTGTTTGTAACGACTCCTACAGCAGACGGACAAACGAGTCATTAAAAGATAGGATTAGTGACTTATTGAAATAAATACTGACACCCTGAACAGGGCATGGATCACCCTCTTTTTGGGCATGTGATCGCCTAGCATATAGGAACTATGAGAAACAATAATACAGAAGTTCTGAAACAAGATTTATACGACTCACGTGTAAAAATTAGCTTTTTGATAGCTTATCCATGATATTTTTGTACGTATCCTGCAGTTTCCCGATATCCTTGTTAAAGATCATCATCTGTTCGACATTACTAACGAACGTTTCTGTTGCTCGGTTCTCCGCTGCGGTGGAGTTGCCGACGGCTCCCAACAAGCGATAGAACTTACTTTCTTCAGAATGCTTAGCCTCTTGATGTCCTGTACGTAGTTCTTCTATCCTTCTCCGTAGTTCCTGCTTTGTTAAGTCTTTTATCAAGGTTTTAGCGTGAGGGTCCAGAATATGAATCTCAGATTGTGTTTCGTCATCGCTCATCGGAGTTTGCCGCTCAAATACAACATTGAATGATTTTTCAGGGTCATTATAGGACCTGTAGGACATCTTTGGCAGAGGATGCTTGCAACCTTTTAAATAGCAACTAGATAGAATGTATTTATTAAATTTAGAATTTATTTGTTTATCTTTATAACATGTAATTTTTGGCTTTGTGATTGTTTTTTTGTTGACTAAAAAACAGATAAAGAAATCTGACGTCTATTCCAAACCTTCAAATTTAATCTAGTAGGAGGATTTTGAATAAAATTTTAAATACGGTCTGAATTAGGAACCTCCTGCTTTTTTGGAGGTACGTTAAGAATTAGTCACCATGAAATACCACATTTATTCGTACAACTACAATGTAATGTAGACTGTTGGTTGACGAAACATATGTAGGAACCCGACTACAGTGAAATAAACAGTAAAAAAATCTATGGTGTGAATAGTAGGTAGAGAGCAAAGTAAATACGGGTATGTAAGTAAGCACAGTTGTTTATAATCACTATGTACACTAATTAGTCCCTGGATCATCATAGGGTACGTCCGGTAATTACTACTACCACATATAACACTTAATTAATCCAAAGTGGAGAAAATCCAGCGAAAACCCTCTCGAAGGAAGTGATTCCTGTCCGAGAGTCCCGAGACCTCTTTTCGCGGTACTTTATTGACAGCTGTCATCGTGCAATATTTTAACTGACATCTGTCATAGTGCAGTTGCGTTCCGTAACACCACAAGCTCTTGATATTTATGATATTTATTATTTTATCTTGATTGTTAGTGCAAAGTTGAGGTCTACGATGGAGCGAGCTTGGCTACACTGGCTGAGTTGCCACGCTGGAATAAACTTGTATTTTAAAATACAGAGGGCACTGGTTTCTTACGGATCCTAGATCTCAACTCGATCCCAAAAGTAAAGAATGTGTGAGATCTGTCAAAACTACCTATACTTGCGCCTTTTGAGAATCACCTACCAGCTCCTGATGACCTACTATAATGAGATGGCGCAAAGGTGTTGACTTACCTATAGGTTTAGTCCTACTACACCAAAGGCCCATCTCCCAGGGATTCCGTCATAGACAAAAGAGTGCTGTATACTCGACGTCGCGTCAGCCCGCTTACAATCATCAGTAACCATTTGATTTTAAAATAGTGCCATCTACAACTTTCACATCGAACCAAGGTTCCGAGGTTGCACTAGTATTTGACGTAACGGAGAGTGATGGCAAAGTTTGTAGCTTTGCGTAGCTACAAACTTAGTTAACTAGTCTGAAAAGAGATGGCGCTATGTATTTTTTTTCAGTATAGTAATAGACTTGATGAACAGCACAGACATCATCACAAAAAATATAGTTTCCGACTATGGATCTCGTTTTAAGACATCCAAATGAAAAATCGTCAAACACAAATAGGTAATGGAACTCAGTAGGTAGGGTAGGTCTATTGAGTCCTCAGACTGATAAGTAAGATTCCTTATGAAGTGCGCTTCCACTTTCGGCCTTATCAATAATAACACCAGGTGAGATGAAGAGCAAGCGCTTTACGGTCGTGCATTAAAAAAGGTACCCATTATAATTACTTTGTCATCCTTGATAATTGCTCAATATTATTAAAGCTTTTATAAAGATTTAATTAAAAAAATAAATGTTCTAATGACACAAAAATTATAATCCCGTGACGGGAGTCGAACCCGCATCTTTTCCTCAAGCTGGAAACGCTCTTCTTTTTATAAAGATTTGAAATAACTAAGAAAGTAAGTATGGGTCAATGCACAATGGGCGAATGGTAACTCGTAGGTATCTACTACAACTTTGAGTGCAGTTTCGCTGACTGCGTATTTTGCTTGTTCGTGTAGGTTTCAGCTTCGAAGCAAAATCATCGATAATGTCTACGTAAGGTAACCTTCTTACTGCTGACCCACATCCCTACTTAGCCACCTGAGAAATGGCTTTGCAGGTGTACAGGTAGGTATAGGTTACGAAGTTCACAAAATCTCCGAGTCAGCGCTATCAGGTTACTCAACAACAAAAGTAATTTGTGCATATTTGCAAAGCAATACACTCGAAATATAATGCTTGAACCAATTATTTCTGCATTCGTGCAGTATTTAACCTACTGCCCGATTCATAATTGGTTGGTTGTAAATACATATTAAGTAGTTACATTCTCGATCTCAATAGATGCCTAGTTAGGTAACCTTAGGTATAGTGCTACTTAAAATAATCTACATATATAGTACCTAGTGTAGAGTGAGTGAGTGAGAGTGGGATGAGGGGATATTGATATCTAGGGTTGCGTACGCGTAGTAATTATTTTTTTCATCCCAATTGCATTACTATCTAGCCAGGTGGTAGGCTAATGAGTAATTCAAAAGTAATTAATTGACCTACATACCTACTTACGAGTTATACTAAGTAGGTACCTATGTTCCTTATGTTATTAGCTTACTGTCTCTATCACTTTGTTATTGTGTTTTTTGAGACGAACAAACACTACATTATTGTATTATTTCCATAACACTAACTCAAAAGGTTTAGTTTATTTGAGTCTTCTCACTATGTCCGTGTTGTTGAGGAGCTGGGTTGCCTCGTTTAATTGGGAATGACGCCTTCGCTCATGAGCTTCAGCAATAAGTTCCCGCATTTCGAAGTAAGATAGCCAGTTCCTCAATTAGTTGAGGATTCGGAGAGAAGTTCGCTTCCACCTTCGGCCAAATCATTAAAAATCAAGTGAGATGAAAGTCAATCAAATCCCCGTCGTACTATTAAAAAAAAAAGAGTATTACTTTGGGGACGAGATCAATATTGAGGTCCCGGTGCAGATCGCCGTTTTTAATATACCTACTTTATGTGTCCATATAGGCATTAGGACTTGTTTATAAAGTAAAATTATATTCTGTATTGATAGAGTGGAATTTCTACCAATCAACCAATACATCTGCTTAAAGCGAATGTCCTTTTTCCTGTTCTTTTTCTTTTGAACGTGTGCTTTCCAGCGAAGCTTGGCATCAAGAGTCATCCCTGAGTACTTCGCTGTGATTCCAGGTGGTATTTTTCTAATATTAATGTACCCGTAATGATTCCAGCCAGATATCGGACAGATATCTAGTGGGTTTTAACCACCTCCGTGGCCAAGTGGTTCGACCACCGATGTCAGATCCAGAGGTCCCGGGTTCGATCCCCAAGGGGAGTACAATATTGTGCTTGGTTTGGTTGATGGTAGGGCTTTGTTTAAGTCCGCCTAGCTATCTACCACCATCTTACCTAATTCTGTCGCCATAATAACAATCCTTTAAAATTGTTTGTTTCGTTATTTAGAGGTAAGATAGCAAATCCTCAGGATGTTGAGGATTCCGGGTGAAGTGCGCTTCCACCTATTTTATTTTCATTTTTATAAGACTATGAGACGGAACAAGCAAGTAGCCCACCTGATTTAAATGCATCTCTTGTCTATAACAATGCCATAGTACTACGTAGGTCACATCCATAAAGAACAAAGCCTCCACACTCGGGCACTGCATTGCGCCCGTCAAGTTGAGGTATAAAGTTGTTAAGCCTCACGTGCTTGTAATTTCACCGGCGACCATACCCTTAAAAACCCGAACACAGCATTGCCGCTTGGCGGCTGAAATAGGTATGGTGCTAGTACTTCCCCGGACGAGCACTTTCATAAAGGGCTATACTATTCTTAAAACACCTTCGGCCACCTTTGGCCTTATCATAACTTGAAAATCAGATGAGATGAAGGTCAACCAGCTCCCCGTTGTACCATAAAAAATAAGGTACGAAGGGGAGGTGCTTCCAATTCCAAGTGTATTGCTTTGCAAATTTGCACAAATTACTTTTGCTGTTGAGAAACCTGACAGCGCTGACTCGATGATCGTATCAGCACGTAGTAATCATCAATACACACGTGTATCATACGACGTTTTTCAACACACTTGCTCATAAAGTGGCTCTATGGTCACCGCAATTAGGCACAGAATGACACCCATAATCAAACTGTGACATTTTCATTGCTTTAACTCACTAGTGAGTTATAGATTTTTTTTTATTTTATTGGTTGATTTTCTTTGTTCTTAAAAAAGTTTTTAATCAAGAAAAAGATCTTGTTCCTATTGCTTGCTCATTTCAAGCAACTTCTTATTTAAATAGATAATTTTTACTCGTACGTTTAATAAATAAAACTTTCACTCAAATGTAACTTTTGTTTTCTCTATAATAAAAGAAAACGTTAAATTCCCCATTTTGTACGTGGAAAATAGGCGCAAACCTTATGCGCGGAAAAAAAAACCTCATCCCTTTAGTCTGTGGCCGATCGCAATGCGCGCATAGGAAAACTGTTTAATTTTTCCCGCCATAGCGAAAACTTAACGTTATGGAAAGTTTACTACCTGAAAACTCCAAGAAAAAATATCTATTAGCGTACCAAAATTTCATAAAATGGCAAAACAGCAAGAGTACGCAGTCTTTTTCAGAAGATGTGTTCATGGCGTACTTTAAAGAATTTAAATAAATAAATATTACAGGACATTCATTTTATTATATTTTTATATATATAATTATCTTCTAAGTACAAACCTAGCTCTTTGTGGTGTTTATTCTCAATGTTAAAAAGTACAGTCCGAACAAAGAATGGAGTGGACTTAAAAACATACTCTAATTTCTCAGCTTATCTAAAGAGACTATCCGATGGATTTAGAAGCAAGAAATCAAAGGTTTTATCGTCTGACGATATTGAAAAATGTATAAAAGATGCTCCAGATAACCAATATCTGGCTACTAAGGTTAGTTAAATTAATTTTAAATATCTACGCGACTTCAGCCTGTGTTGTGTGTTGAACTTAATTATTGTTACTTTTTTCAGGTTGCTTTAATATTTGGTGTAACTGGTGCCTGTAGGATACAAGAATTAACAAATATAACCGTAAAAAACATAGAGAACCATGGCCAGATGCTTTAAGTGATGATACCTATCACGAAAAATAAAATACCGAGGTCATTCACCATACACGGTCCATTCTATGAAATTGTTAAGAGGTATGAAAGTTTACGGTCACCAAAAGCAAAAACTGACCGTTTTTTTCTGAATTACCAGAATGGTAAATGTACCTGTCAGCCTATAGGTATAAAAAAATTTGGTTCTATGCCTAAAGAAATCGCTAAGTTTTTAGATTTAGCTAGATGCTGAGAGCTACACTGGACATAGTTTCAGAAGAAGCTACATTGCTGGCTAATTCAGGAGCGTCATGGTGGGTGGCGATCTAGCAATGTAGCAGAATCATACGTAGAAGATTCCATACAAAACAAGAAGGAAATTTGTGCAAAATCACAAAAAGAATTAAACTTGATTCTGAGGCGCTTCCTACTGACGAAACACCAAGTACATCCAATGATTGGATTTTACCTACCTACACGAATAATGAGCCATCTCAAATTACAAAAGAACATAAAAGTATTTCAATAAATAATCTATCTGGTGAGACCGCTATGCCATCAAAAACAATTAATTATAATTTTACTCACTGCACATTTACTAATTGTTTCTCTAAATAAACTTTTTATAGCGATGCTATCGTGCGTTCGCACCGATACAGTCGCGATGCTGTCGCCGCCGGCAGACTAGAATAGAGATATTGCGATTCCGATGCCGCTGTCCGAAGTCCGTTACCTTGTTTTAGGGTAAAAAAAAATCCGCTGCAATGGAATATCATTTAATGAGCTATCGTTAGATACGATATAATCAATAAGTCTGCATTGACACTAACATTTATATAAATTTTCTAAGACTTTACGACAACGACACAGTATATCATGTAACTAAAATATGATTATAACTTACACTAAGTGGTATACTAAATCAGATAGTTATGTCTTGTTTTTAATGATTTCGGAAGTTGGCTTAATACTGCTGGCAAAGAAACATACTGTTCTGGTAGGTCAGGTTTCTACAGATCATATTACAATTGAATAATTTTATAACATTTTGATATAAAATAACAAGACTCATAGCTCAGTTGGTAGTAGCTCTGCTTTCTGCGCTGTAGGCTGTGGGTTCGATTCCCACCCAGGACAAACATTTGTATGACGAATATAGATGTTTGTTCTGTGTTTGGGTGTTGTATCATGTAGTACGTATGTATTTACGAAAAATATTTAAGTATTCTATCCGTAATCTAGTTCCCATATTACAAGCTATGCTTCGTTTGGGCCTAGATGGCGCTGTGTAAAAATCAATGTCCTGTAATTATTTATTTATTTTATTTATATTGCTACCCAAATGCAAAGAAAACTTCTCAATTACCTATTTACCATGATTTTAGCCTGCGGACGTCCACTACTGAATGTACACTATGCTGCGGAAATTCACAATTTTATCGCTTGATTTCGCCACTCCTCTCTTGGACAGACATACGCTCGGCGTTACGTGGCAGATACAACTTCCTCGCGCACAAATCTATTTTCTTCAACCCATCAAATGCGCAACGCCTAGAAACAGAACCAAGGCATTTCTGTGGATTGAGGCGACCTGGTGACCTGTAATACAGATTTTCCTAAACCTATCTCAGTCACCAGTCTCTCACAAAACATGTTCCGACAAATACAATTAGATTTTCTATCAATTTGAGAACAATATTTATTAAATAAAATGTACAATTAAACAAACTACCTTTGTACAAAGGAATCAGTCAGATGACATAAGGACCGTTACAAACAGCCTATAGGTAACTCAACTGTTCCAGACCAGTACCAGACGGAGGCGTGCCCAAGACACTGGCTGCATTGCCACGCTGAATAGCTATGCTAATTCGCTGGCCTAAATAAGAGCCAGCCCTTGGGTCACGTGTCGCCTCAATCAAAAGCCTGATAAATAAATAAATAATAAATCTATCAATTTCATATTGAAACTATCAAATAAACTATATGTATGTAAATTACCTCTGTTTTAATATTTTATTATTATTTCTGACTCTGTGTGAGAGATTCCCGGTTGAGAGAACAAAATAGGTTCCCTTTAGGTAAGCGTGCTCAGTCAAAGGCTGCATTATTGGCTTATCATCAGGCGAGATAGTTGTCAAATGCAAGCCTCTCTATCAAGTTTAAAAATATTCAAAACCCCTCCATCCACCGGCATTGGCACGTTTTTAACCTTCTAAAAAGGTTAAAAAAATGCGTGCAATTTTCTATGCTTTTATTTTTAAAATTTTGATACTAAATGAGGCGAGTTGGTTCTATACACACACAAGGTATATATGCTAGTTGTAACGCCTCATGCTTAGGACAGATCTGGACGAGGCTACCCTTCGCTAGGAAGAGGAAGATCAATTTACGGCAAAATAGACGACAGCCATGGTAATTTTCCTGTGCTCTTAAAACTATGCCAATCGTAGAGAAACCGTCCTACGACTATCAATATCAACCCTAAAAGGACTATATTAACTATGTTAATAACGCTGATCGGCATTTCTGTTCCGTTGGAGCAGACAACACCCAAGGTCATGGTGCTTATCTGAAAAAAGAAAATAAATGGTAAAAAAAATCCACATGCAAAATACTGATGAGTACTACGCGTGTGGTCTTGTTTTAAAAGCTTATGATAAACTTGGACGAAAAGATCGGTATCGCACAGAAGATATAAAAAGCAATGGGTGGGCAGTTACTTTCTCAGCAGCTATTGACATGACACTTCGGGCGCCGCTGATTCGGCATACTTGCTTCTTTGTCTCGCGGTCTCACGGCATTAATTTTCCAAGTCTTGCTACTTTCTAAATCTCCTTTTCTAGTTATAAATGGTTACTTTTAGTAGGTTTATAAAACTGGAGCTTTTACGCATGGGGGCTAACATTACACGAGGTTAACGGGGGTGAGTTTAAAAACCTCTAGTAGTCTTCCCGGATGGCCACCAGGATCCCCCAGATCGATCCCCCAGGGGATCCCCGTAGACTCCTCGGTTCATCCGAATACCCTTACACGTGCTTTGGTAAAGCGTGTTCATACAAGTCATGTTAGCGAGGTTTTTACAAGACTGTTTTGAAAGGTATCAAATGGTATTTTTTACGACTACCTTAGCTAAAAAATCCCTGAGCCAAATTAAATAGTAAACGTAAAGTAGAATTCATTAACTGGATTCCATTGGTGTCCAATATCTCCAACGAGTGGTTATTGTGAACTGGGTCAAATCACGTTTGCAATTGTCATTGCAAAAAACACTTTGTAACCCAAAACGATGTGTTCTACAGAATACTTGACATCGATAAGCAGAAAACACACTTAAAAAGTTTTGAGGATAACTCAAGTGCAAGCGCAAGGATCGTCATGGTCGCCATGCCAATGGTTGCATAATGGCGCTTTTTATTCAAAGCTTTACGTTACGTAGGAAAAATAGTGGTACCTACTTCTCGGTTCTACAGATTGGCCACACCATTTTTTTTGTTTAAGTGCCTGCATACGAGTAGTTTCTACAAGTAAGAATACTCGACGGGGAAGCGCTTGCCCTTCATCTCACCTGGTTTACAACATTTGATGAGGTCGAAGGTGGTAGCGCGCTTCACCCGAAATCCTCAACGGCCTGTGGAACTGGCTATCTTACCTCTAGATGCCGGAACACAATAATTTTACGTAACACCTAACCCTATACAAAACAAGCTTCATAGCTCAGTTGGTAGTAGATCTGCCTTAAGCGCATTTATGAGATGTTTGTTATACAACTAGGAGACGTGATAAGCAAGAAGGTAGTCCACCTGATGTTAAGTGCATATCTTGCCAATAGCAATGCCTTACTGCGTAGGTCACATCCACAAAGAACATAGCCTATACGGCACTGCATTGCGCCTTTCAACTTGAGGCATAAAAGTGTTAAGCTTTGCGTGATCGTAATGTCACCGGCAACCATACCCTTCCAACTGGAACACAGCAATGCTGCTTGGTGGCTGAAATAGGTATACTGATAGTACTTCCCCGAGCGAGCCCTTTCACAAGGGGCTCTACTGTTTGGGTGTTGTATTGTGTGATATGTAGGTATGTATTTCAAAAAAAAAAGTTATCTAGGTTTTATATCCGTAATCTAGTTGCCATATTACAAGCGTTGCTTAGTTTGGGACTAGATGGCGCTGTGTGAAAACGTCCTGTAATGTTTATTGTATTATTATTATGACTTCTCTTGAAACATACATAGACACATAATGTAAACCATAATCTTATATTGAGAGGTAGTGCTCTTTGACTCTGATTTTGAAGATACTCTTAGCAAGCGAGGGACTAGCGCGGATATCATGGGATATAATTCCAAAACCTGACTGAGTTCACAGTAAATGAGCCACCATAGCAGCTAGAAGAGTGATGGATGAATACCACGGGGTAAAAGATAATCATATCGCTCACAGAGAGAAGAAAGAGAAAAATAATTGCTGAGAATATTATAGAGCAGAGAGAGCACGTGGAAATCACGGTGTGGACGAATAGGAAGACATTTTAACTGGGATCTATACATGGAAACGTAATCAAACTTACGCCAATCAGAAAAGTCTAAAACAATCACGGGCCTTCACATAGTTCCACGAAAATAAGACACACTTGCTTACAAATAACCCAAAAGGATGTTTATGGCCGTCGAGAACAAAAGAGTCCCAGATTACGCAACAGTTAGTACCGCGATCAGTCTCGCGCATACTAGATCATTCAATAGAGTTGGAGATAAATATGCCGCGCGACTTGGAAGCGGAACAGTATTCAATTACGATACAGCGAGATTGGATCAAGTGATATTTGAGTGCGTTCAGTGTTTAGTGATTCGGAAGTATAACTTAGTAGTGTTTAACAGTGTTTGAGAGTAATTCGTTTGGCGCTGAATAAACGTGTCTTATTTTGAGTAATAACCGGTCACTTTTAATTTTACGAACCCCAGCTCGTAACACTATCATGTGATGTGATGTGATGCGGTTTCAGTACAGACCTGAATAAGCGAGGTATGCTTGTCACTGGACTGCGAGCACCTGATGTCTGGGAGATCTCTGATAACTCTCTTGTACTTCCGCAGTAGACCCTGGAACCTGGGAATGAAGTGGCAGTCACAGCGCCAAGGGTTGTGTCCTAGGAAAACGTGCATTATGTTGTTGTTGCCTTGTAGTGCCTTGTCAAAGGCGTAGACCGGAATCTGTGAAAGATATTCAGAATTATATCACTATTAAAACTACCTGTTTTACAGAGGAAACATTCTAGCCCAATGAGGCTTTAGAATAGTCGATTGCGTATATAAGTACTTTAACAAATTACCAGAATGTAACGGAAGCGTGCTCAAGAAAATATAACCTCAGAAAAAAGGTATTTGGTACAAAAACGTGCAAAATGAACCTAGACAAAGGAATGAGGGGATTACTTTGTCCAGGTTTGCCAACATATCTTGTGACCCCAAGGGCAGGCTCTTATTTAGCCAGCGAATTAGGATTGATAGTTGCCTATATACCGTTTGTAACGGTCTTTAGGTAACCCGACTGCTTTCCTTGTATGTACATACAAAGTTAGTTTGGTTAAGTGAAGCGAGTCCCTAAAACCACATTTTAACTCCACGGAAAATTTGAATCTGAAACATTTTTTTGATGACAATCTCAAGGATTCTAGTTAGTAAGTTATGGGAGATAGAAACACGATTCACTAAGCTTGACTCGATACAATAATCGCAAAGTTTCCTCTAAATCGTCATTACGAGATACTTCTACGGAAAAACAATTTCATTTGCTAGCTATTTATCATTTTTCGATAAAAATTTTAGTGTTCCATTATAAATACCTACTTCAGACGATTATGCTTTTATTTTATAAGAGAAGATATAAGCGAAAGAGTATCGCCGGCCATTTCGCCGCTGTCGCCTTCTATCAATTGGAGTTGTACATACATATTTTAAATGTTTGTGAATAAATATATATCCAACCATTGTACAACCATAAATTGACCATAATGTGACACGTGTGGCACTCAAGAAGACACCAATAATTCTTGGGCTCCACAGATAACAGAATACTAACGTAGTAAAATGTTTCCGGAGTGAACCGATAAGAGAGGACCTGTCCTCACTGATTAAGATTAACACCCTGGATGTGGCTCAAAGGTGATCGTGAGTGAGATCTATGGGACATAGTCGATCTCGATTTAAACCTTTTTCTGTTTTCGTATAGTTTAGTAGAAGATCAAAGTAGGTCTTACCGCAAGGCCGAATCACACTATAATAGTCCTGATTTTTGAAAAAAAATAAAAGTCTTTTATGAAGATTATCGTACACATTCCTACGCACAAAAAAAAGTGAACTCCGATATAAGAGAGTAGCGCCATAACCACTGCGCTTCGCGTACCTATTGGTAATAGCAGTAACAGAAGAAAGCTGTTGCCTTCCTTTTGGTAAGATCCCTTCGGTCCATTCGGCTTTTACGACATCTGCAGGCTGAGATGCAAAAAAAGATTTTTTTGCTTCTTTTTTACACTCATATTTTTGTCACTTCTAAAACTTGGCTATTAAGTTTTGTGTAATATTAATTATACTTATAACTTGTATTGTAATTAATAAGATACCTTGTAAAGTGGGTATAAATCAGGTATAAAACTTCGACGCATTTGGCCTTTCATCATCATCATCATCATCATCACGTATCGCAGTACACATCAGGACTTTCTTCGGCCTTTCTCATCCACTCTCTGCCCGCTACTATAGAGACGTCATCGCTCTATCTAGCTGGAGGGCATTCTAAAAAACGCTTGCCTCATGATATGGGCCCATACTTGATTATGAACTCACCTGTTTCAATTTGTTTCCGCGCAGACTGAGCACCCGAAAGGAGTTGAACCACTCAGTACCCTCCAGCTCTTTGACTGAGGTTATGGTATTGTTATCTAGATAGAGATCCGCTAGTTTTTTGTACAGCGGGTTGTGCACTATTGACCTTATTGAGTCGATCTGAAAATAGTTGTAAGTGATGAGATGTAACTCGATTAACTGGAATTAAGAACACAGCGCGTTTGTGTGTATTCACACAAAACGGGAAAAGTCACATACTCGTTAGGATGTAAGTAATCAGTTTTTTTTTATTATAAATTTTACTGTACGACGGTGCTTGGCCTTCATCTCACCAGATTTTTTAAAGTTAGGATAAGGCCGAAGGTGGAAGCGCACTTCACCTGGAATCCTCAGCAAACTGTGGAACTGGCTATCTTACCTCTTTGCCGGAACACAACAATTTAATAATGAAACATCACATCACAGCCTATTAGTGTCCACTGCTGGACAGAGCCTCTTCCAAAGCTGGAGGGTTTTGCCATAATCACCACGCTTTGCAGGTGGATTGGTGATAACAGTATAGTCGCAGATAATACACTTGGTGATCAGCAGATAATAGACAGAAGGAAGCTGTTGCCCTTCTTCTGGTAAAATCACTTAGTCGGCTGTAATGACATGGGTCGATTCTTAACGGGCTATAGTACCTCAGATTAGCAACACAACACTTCACTCTAGTCTCTAACTAAGATATAGTTATAATAAAGGTGACATTGCTGTGCGCTCAACCACGGCGCTTATGACAACCAGATGATAGAAATACGCGCGAATTTCAACGTTTTAATTTTTTACGGATATACAAACATTAATTTTGAAAATCGAAAACACAGACCGCCTGCTGTATACTGTGTTTTTTTGATGTACAAAGTGTCAAGGCCTACTTGGACGTATTTATTGAATGGCGAACATTTTTGGTACAAATTAGTCAACTTTGTATTTTTTTCTTTCGAGAAAATTTTATGTAATCGTATTTTCGAAACACACGCGTTCTAGCATCAATTCTGACCACATTTCAAGGCATAAAATTCATTTCATTTTTCATTTTGTTCTGTAGCATTCGGGTGCGTCCAACTCCACCTTGGTCGGTTTTCAGCACTTGTTTCTTGTTTTTCATCAGCTTAGTATTATGGTAATTATAATTACACCAAATTTAAAAAAGCTTAACAAGTCTTAGTGAACAGTTAAACCGTGCCGCTTAACTGACTTTTATTTTTGCTCGATCATAAAAATGGTCATATTCTAAGTTCAAAATTAGTGTGTCTATAATATGCTTGGTAAGCAAAGTAAAATAAAACAAATATTTACTAAACTTAGCACCAATCTGTCTGCCACGCGTGATGATTATGGTGAAACCTTACAGTTATAGAGAAAGTTCTTTTCATATAATGGTGGACAATAATTTACTGTTGATATTGAATATGCGCAGTCAAAACACTTGCACGACACCTCAAAAGTAATTCTTGGATTTTATCGACACCCTTCCCTATTGAGTGACATAAATTAAATAGACAGACCAGTTTTACGGAGATTCCGAATACCCTTTCCTATCTAAGAAGACCTGATATTCATCTTTTGTCCTCTTTATAATATAACCCACCAACCATAAGGGCAAAAATAAACTTATTTTGAAATCTGCAGTCTCAACCCCTATTACATATGATATTTCATGTTTTCACACATTTTCAAGACTTCAATCTTATTTACAACCTTTTGCAACCCTTAAGTTAATACAGGGGTCGTTTCAGCAAATTAAAAGAATGTTCATTGTAAAGTCAACCCCCATTAACAGTCTATTACAAGACATACCAAGCATTTTAACCCCTTATTGCAACATTTTGTTACGAAAACCACCCCTATTTAAAAGTTAAATAAATATTTTATGAATGTGCAGCCGATACTCTTTCTACCTTTGAAATACCAAAAACATTATGAACAGATAAAAAACAAAAAGCTATTTCTCGCTAGTGATTTAATCGTAATTTCAGAAACTTATTTTTATATTAACTTATTTCAGAAACAGAAAAGTGAAAAGTGAAGTGAAACAGGGCAGTTTCACATAGTTTAAGTGGTTCTATGTGTATGGCATTAATCAGCGCTTAATATGATGCAAAAAATTGGAAACTGCATCAGGACCCTCGTTGCTTAAATGTTTAGAGCGTTTCTGGCTTGAGGAAAATATGCGGGTTCGAGTCCCGTCGCGGGTTGTGATTTTTTGTATCAACATAACATTTGTGAATTAGAAGACATCATCAAAGTCAAAGACAATAATATTTTTATTCATTAAGATTTTTAGGATCATTTTGAAACGTCAAATCTACCGCCTGTTCGGGATCGCGACCAGCACACAAGGAGAAAGGCAAGAACCTCGGGCTGGTTAATTTTTTGATGATCAAATTAACATTTAGGTAGGTAGAGAGATAGGTACAGTGTTTATAATAATTTAATAACATTACAAGTGAATCGAAAATATATACACAAACATTATCTACATCAAAACATTAAAAACATTATTTCAAATAAAAATCTGGTAGGTATTTATTGATACCTACCAAATTTTTATTTGAAAAGAACTCGATCGAAGTACTTGAAAATCATTTTCTGAGTTTCGGTCTCGTTAAACAATTGGGTAACGATTTTGCCTTTTATCTATTGAATAACGAGTTTTAACGAAGCAACTCAAGATAATCAATAGCCTTTCAGCCAATAAAATCAGCTTCCAACGTTTGTAATCTGCTGTACGATACGATCCTAATGTCTTAAAGTAGGCACCTTCTGTGGGACAGCTCCATAGTTCTTCATGCTTGCATGTTTCGAGATTAAGTACAGCAAGCTGAAGCATAAAAATAGTTGTTGCTGCTTTTTTTTTATTTACAAATAAAAATCTCGAAAGTAATGTCTATGCCTGCCTATCGTCTATTCTATGCCTAGCGGGATACCCATTTTGAATGTAAAAACTACATCATGTCCGCCCTCAAGCCTACTCTATGTGTTGTAGAAATGAATCGGGACACGTTTAGGTAGATAGGTGCCATCTGTATTTTTATATTGCGGCCTGATTTTCAAGGCCGAAGGTTGTTATGGCGATAGAATTAGGTAAAATGGTAGTAGCTAGCCAAAATCCTACCACCAACCAAACCATGCACAATATTGCTTCTGGAGATCGAACCCGGGACCTCTGCATCTAACACCGGTGGGCGGACCACTAGACCATAGAGGCGGTTAAGTTTCAAATTAAGTTTATATCGTAGTCGTTATTACCTTGCCATCGCCGCCGCCAGACAAAGGAAACCTTGTATGTAACCGTAACGTTGGCAACGTTTCTTATAAAAGGAACTGTAGAGGCACTCAGGTCTGTAATGACACAAGGGGTAGGTACTAACTCTAGTGTCGTTCCCTACTCGAGTGGCATAGGATAGAGGTATAGGTTACATTATTACGTGACAAAAAGTGTTCAAAAATCTTGTGAGACTTTTGGTTGAATGCTTGTCTCAACAAAACCAGCTTATTTAGGCTAGCGAATTACCATGGTATCCTAGTATGATGGCTATTCAGTGTAGCAATGACGAAATGACCCAAATTTGAAATCCAAGATGGCGTATGATTTTTTATTTTATATGGGTAGCCTACTACTAACCTAATTTTTTACAACTAGATAAATGAATTCGTAAAACGGGTACGTATATATCGTGTTTTACCTATATTGATTCCGACATTTCGGCGGGGTTGCACCAGCCGTGGTCGAGGGGAGACTAAAACTAATGTGTTCTGATCTCGAAAGTTTAAAAAAGACTATTGATAACTATATATAAATAAAAATACCTAACAACGAGCAGTAATGGGTCAGTAATGGATAAGTTCTTAACTGTCTCAACTATACTCAACATAAGGTATTTCGCCACTGGCTTTATTGCTGCTAACTAGCACTAACTAA
The DNA here is from genome assembly GCA_951394065.1 of Venusia cambrica. Taxonomy (NCBI): domain Eukaryota; kingdom Metazoa; phylum Arthropoda; class Insecta; order Lepidoptera; family Geometridae; genus Venusia; species Venusia cambrica. Next base: position 4,078,125 of record OX596056.1, read on the forward strand.
CTGACACTTACACAGTGACATAATATGGCGCTGATATAGGTATGTATTATGATGACGCAATTATGTTTTTGTTAAAAAATAAATACAAAGATATCGTTTCCGATATCTGAATATTCAATTCAGAGTTAATACACCTACGGTGATATAAATGGTGAGTGGCGAAGAAGGTATTGGCCTGCCTTCCGAACCAGAGATTGTAGGTTCAAATCGGAAAATAAAATCCAGATGGGCATGCAACTTCAAAATAGCATAGCGTAGATATTCCTATATTGTGTTTGTTTTTGAGAAAGCTTTTATTACTGTTTCGTAAGTGGCTTTTTTTACACTAGCCTATGATCAGCATACAACCAGTTTTAGGAACCATAAAAAAAATGACACTATTTTAGAAGGTTTGAAGGTTTTGAAGGATTGAGGTGACACGTGTGTCACCTCAATCAAAAGCCCCCCAAGATTTTTGAAAACCCGGTGGGCACTGGCTCCCCACGGACCCAAGGTCTCGACCCCAAAAGGCTCAAATAAATAAGCTCTGTCGAAACCACTATATTTGCGCATTTTATGATCCTCAGTCGAATAATTTATTGAACAATAATATTTTGCGAGGTGACCTTGTTTCCTAACTTAAACTTACCTGTTAACCTGTAAAGTCCATGGCCTAAATAGTTTTTTATTGTTTAGTAAGTTGTACGGATGCAATAACTTTAAGAGATTTACTTAACTTTTTATAATTCAATTGAATATTATGATTATTTTGAATGAAAAAGTATTAATATTTGCACGCCTGCGTGCAGGTCGAATACATGTTACATACTGTAATATTTTATGTATTCTGGCAAATATATGAATGATTATGATTAAGGTCTTTTCAATTATTGAAATAACTAAATGATCTATATTTTAATGTAATTAACAGTATTAACATAACTATATACCAAGCTTTCTATTACATTGCCTACTACCTAGTATAGTATCTTAATTACAAAGGAATACCTGAAGTTAGCTTTGTCATTACAAGATTTAGTTGTGGGGGCAGATAGAATTACAAATTATCATATGTTATTATATTATCGTATGAGAAACCCCACGTATGAGAAATGGGAGCACCCGATAATAATGTATCACCGTTCATACGTGCCATAAGAGTTACCGTCTGCCCCCACGTGGGGTCGTTCGTGGGGGTAGACGGTAACAATTCGGTAAATTCTGTCATTACTTGTATTTTATTGTTTATGGGTATCAAGCGTTTGACTACCAGCGTACATGTACTTAAAACAAGTAACGATGTAGCCTAAGATGCTTGCCTGAAAGGAACATATTTACTCTGGACTTGAAGTCTTCAAGCTTGTACTCGTGCGGAAAAACAGACGAGCAAGGAATTCCATTCCTTACCAGTATGATTGATAGAGGTAGTGGCGAAACGATGTGTTTCATTCAACCCTGGAACGCTACCGCCGACGGCGAAGCCGATCTCCATTGGCTTAAAATTAGCTTCATGAGAACTAGAAACGATGTTTACCGTCAAATGTACTGAACGAATAGGTTTCATAACATGTGTACACTTTTGAGATGGGAAACGCCATTTTGGATATGACACATACCCGGTAAGTAAAAATCTTTTCTAGTTCTCATGAAGCTAATTTTAAGCCAATGGAGATCGGCTTCGCCGTCGGCGGTAGCGTCCCTGGTAGTTTTTTCATTTCGATTTCAAATAACATCAAAAATACAGCGAGACTTTTGATTGAGGCGACACGAGGGCTGGTTGCAGCCGGTTTATTAGGCACGCTTCCGTCTGGTACAGTTGAGTTATCTGTAGACCGTTTGTAACGGTCGTTATGTAATCCGACTGCTTCCTTTGTACATAGTTTGTTTAATTTTTACTACACTTTGTTACTTTTATCAACATTTTTTTTTATTGTTTGTGAATTAATATGTTTAAGTATATCATTAACTACCGGATTAAGATTCGGAAAACAGAAGTGAAATATATATATATATATTAAATCATAACAGCCCGTAAATGTTTACCGAGGACATGAACCTCCTCTAACACTGGAGGGTTTTGCCATAATCACCACGCTTTGCAAGCGGATTGATGATCGCTCGATGATCGATGACGTAATAGTGTTACGTACGCAGGTGGATGCTGCTGCCCATCACCTGGTGTATTTTTTCCTAAGTCGCCTTTTACGACATCCTCAGGCGGAAATGGAGGGGTTCTATTCGTTAGCCGGAACCCCCTCGGCTATACCAACATATTATTGCAGGCGAATGTACGTATGCTTAACTTCTTTGAGCTCATGATAAGTGGGATGGAGCGCTCGAATTGTTTAGTCTTTGTTTCGTACTTCCATGAACTAAACGATAATGCTGATAGTATGATTCCGTGTATTGAAACTCAAATATCATGTCACGCCTACCCCCAGTAATTCGACAGCTTAGTTACTGTGAGTGTGATCTGTGCCAAGCGAACATAATGTATTATGCTCGCTTGTGGGAATTTATTCCGATACGTAAGTTAAGTATATAGTTGTAACATTTAAAGCACTTACTATCATCATTATCAGCAATCATGCAACAATTACTTTATAACATCATATATAATATCGTGCTGTAAAAAAAAATAATTAAAAAACGGTTAAAAAGTTTAGTCTAAGTAATTTTGTCTAAGATATCTTCCTTATACCCTCACATTTGCAATGCTGTAATACAGTGACAAAAAACCTATCTATCGAAGTGATTTGATAACCGAATTTCTAGTTTAATTATAATATATACGTTTTAAAATCTAAAAAGAAAACCGACTTCAATGAAAAATATGATACAATTTCGTTTACCTGGATGGCTTTAAGGTAATACACTAAAATCGCTTCAAGTGTGCCTATAAATATTTAATGAGTTATATTTTTCCAGGATCCCGTCATCAGATCCTGAGCTGATGACGGGATCACCTGGGAAGTATACCGACCCTAAAAATACCCAAATCACTTCAAGTGTGCATATAATATTTGAATAGTTCCGTCGATTTATCCAGGATTACATTATCAGATCCTGACCTGATGACAATGGGACGTTCTGTGAAGTATATATACCCTTTCAAACAAAATAATAATCACACTGCACTATTAGTTATCCTGTTTACCTAAAGTAGTAGGTAGGCTACTTTAGGTAAACAGGATTACGTCACTTCGTTACACGACTATTTTAATTACTGGGACATTCACTTGATGCTTATTACGTTTGTTTACATTATCACTTGAGCAATAATTTAATCGCATATTTTACCTATATCTGTCTCGACGTTTCGGCGGGGTTACCTGGAACTTTGGAGCCACCGTCGAGAAGTGAAGGCATTTTTAACGACTACTCTCTGTTTGGTCTTAGAATAGGCCACATTCACACTAGGACGACAAACAACACTGACAGTATCAACACATTTTTTCTTAGAATCACATTAGGGCACCGTGCTACCACTGGCTTCCAAGAGGCAGAGTCTGAAGCCGTCTTCGCAATTAAAATTAAGATATTTTTTTAATTTCAATCGCTTCCCAAACATCCTCTTATAGTAATGCCGCTCATTGGAAATCACTTTTGGGTTAGCAGCTCTATCCAGTGATTAGGACCTGAGTCCACTAAGTGCTCCGCGATAGCTGATTTGTTGACCTGGCGATTTCTCACAGCGGCTATGTGTTCCTTCACGTGTTCAGCTATAGTACGCTTCGTTTGTCCTTTATAGGAACGACCACAGCTATAATCGATCTTATACACACCAGGTACTTGCAAGGGCATAACATCCTTCAGTGTCCGTAGCTGTTTAGCAACCTTAGTGAGTGGGGTGTACACCGACTTCATTAAAAATCTCTTTAGGATGTTTTCAATTTTATCCGTCACCCCTTTCACATAAGGCAAAAACGCTGGTTGCCTGCTAGCCTCAGTCAGTCTATTTTTGCGTCCATGGTTTAATTTTCCAAGCAGTCAACGGTTTTACAGCTACAAATTGCTCAACTTCGTTTTAAGTGGTAAGTACTCATATTTTAAAACACTTCCAATCAGTATTAATAATGACTACAGTCGGAATGTTTCCAAAAGTAGTACTTTGTCTCGGTAAATTGCGGAGTGGTCTAAGTTCATATCATAGCTCTGCGTAATATAGCATATAGTATATACATATAGTTTCGGCTACAGGATCGGCAAGGGAAAAGACGGGCCTTAGGGCCTTTTACTTGGCCCCGGCCTGGAACAAGTATCATCGGCATCGCCCACAACACCAGTGTCAGTTTCACTATCGCTGTCGCGAACAGGCGCGCAATACGTGTCACCAAAAACCGAAAGTCCTGCTCTGGTATTTTAAGGAGCTGGGCTGGCTGGAGTAGGTAAGGTTAGTTGAAGCCACGGGGGACAATGCACAATACAACCCACAGCGGGGCATCAGTGCAGGCCTTGGTCACCATCACTCAGAATAAGGATAAGATAGGTTTTTATGCAGGCCAGTAAGGGGGTGAACTATTCGATGACACGTCGCATTTTATGTTGCTCATAGCATTAATTCGTTATTTTCCTTTAAAATTTCAACCGTACCAACAATGGTTGACTTGAAATAAACTACTTGCTTCTTAGGAATCAATTTTAAAAGCTATGAAAACAAATGTACATAAAAACAGTCTTAGAAAATCTTCTTTTTTACGTCGGGGAAGCGCTTGGCCTTCATCTCACCTGGTTACAAGTTGATATAAGGCCGACGGTTAACAAGTTCAACATATTTGCCTGTAAAACAACAATAACGCCATTAGAAAATAAATATGACTATGCCGCATTAAACAAAAGCAAAAGTACAAAGGCCCGTTGTAATAACCTTATCGGTTCTTGATAAATTGAATGGTATACACTCGTCCTGATATGAGCTTTAGTAGATTTGCTAACATAGGCAATCATTTTGTTTGGTAATATTTAAAAAAGGTCTTATGTTTCCTACCTGAAAGGGTGAATTTATCTAAAGTTAACTTACGCTCGAAATTGTAACATAAATAATGATGACGTTTTATGTGGCTTTGTTGATTCTGACAGGGGAGGTGATAAAGTAGACTTAAAAAGTACTACGGATTATTTGTTAAAACTATTTGAACAATTCACAGCATGCTGGAATACCAAAGAGGCAAATAACTGTGGCGGTTTTATCCTTTGTTTGAAGCGGTTATGAGAGGTTTTAATTTTAAACTATTTTAACCATAAGTTAAAATTCCCCTATCTCAACGGTCGTCTACACACCAAGACAAACATACCCTCCAAATGTAATTGCTATGTCTCTAATACCAGCGGTTTAGGCTTTGCGTAGAAATTTATCAATCAGTCAGTCAGTCAAGACTTTGAATTTTATATATATATCATCATTTCAGTCCATATACGTCCTCTGCTGAACATAGGCCTCCCCCAATCGACGCCACAGATAGCGATCTGAGTCGGCTCCATCCATCGACTCCCAGCGACAGCCACAATCTCATCGGTCCATCGAGTGGGGGGTTCCCACACCCCGTTTCACGTTTAATCGTGGTCGCCATGCGAAATCCTTTGCTCTCCAGCGGTTATCGGTTCCGCGAGCTATGTGGCCTGTCCACTGCCACTTCAGCTTGCTAATTCTGAGAGCTATGACAGCAACTTTGGTTCCCCTACGGATATCATTGCGGATTTTATGGCGTAGTGAAGCATAGCCCTCTCCATAGTTCGCTGTTCGCCACAACGTCTCGGATCCGTATGTCATCACTGGTAACACACACTGATTGAAGACTTTCGTCTTGAGGGACTGCAGTATCTTTGACGAGAAGATATCTCTAAGCTCACCGAACGCTGCCCATCCGAGTTGGATTCGTCGGCTGACCTCTTTATTTTTGAAGTTGGATTTACCTAGTTGGACCATGTAGCCTAGGTAGACGTAGTGTTTAGCGTTTGAAAACAGAATTAAAATTTCAAAATTAGAATAAAGTTGGTTTTATGTCATGGAGACAATTTCTGGATTCTCAAATTTTGCACAATAGCGACTCCATTCCATTGTGCAAAACTGCAGGATTAGCAATACTGATAAAAATAAAGTTCTTAAAAAAAAAACTTTGCTATATGCAACTATACGGTGGGTACGACAATATTCAAAATGTTCAGCCATTATGGTGTCCGTGCCTTGTCATCAGCAACGTTACCACGAAAAACGAACGTTTTTTTTAATCCGATGACGATTAAATTTAAGCTCATCACGAACATAAATACAGCAAAAGCGGATTTAATAGCTTACGCAAAGTCTGAACTGAACGTTCAACCTTTACTAAATGCATAAAGATGAATAAATACATTTTAAATTTTGAAAGTGTTCCAACAGCTTTGGGCACATAGTCATCATACATTATTTTTTTTATTAATGAAAACTCAAAATTGCAAAAAAAAAATTTCAAAAACTCACTTTTCCAGAAAAACTATAAAAAAACTAGTTTGTTTTGAATGCAGAACTTATTTTTTTTTAATCGAGCACGTAACTGCAAACATGACTTTTCGATAACTCACACGATTTCAGACTTGGCCTCAGTGGCCCTGAAAAAAAACTCACCTGTATTAATAGAGATACAGATAATCTTCATTATAATATATGTATATATATAGTCATTATCTGTTTGAATGTTTTGCAAACCATTGTGCTACTTACCTTATAAAAGAGATTATGTGTGGACGAGAACTAGATATTATGTGATAGAATTTGACTCAAAAAAAGTTAATTCTATCAAACTCCTTACTATTTTATCTACATATCATACTAAATAGTATGATATGTAAGTAGTAGAGGAAATCCTCTACAGACATATCTGGTGCGACTAACAATGTGTTGTGCTTAGCAACCCAAAACCATCCCAGTAACTATAAATATACGTATAAATAAAAGTAGTGCTGCAAAAGGTAGGAATTTATCATATGAGGCACACATCTACAATTTCCAAATCAAGGACTAAGTACTTGCAGTTCACTTTGATGATTTTGTCGCCCGTAGCAATTCCAGGCCATGATTTTAATTCTATTACAAGCTCCGTTACTTCTTGCAGCCATTTAAACAAGTCCAAGATGAAGATGATATCAGACAAGAAACGTGCTAAGATGACCTAATTAACTTCTAGAATGGATAGGCAAGACCGAGGTCTGGCAAAGAGTTGGAGATAATCAATAGTTTAATTTCGGTGTGCCTTGTATTCCATCTCGAGGAGGTGGCTGTTTGGAGATGCTGGCAGTAAATTTATAATATGTACAGCTCTTTGATTCAAAGCAAAATTGACCGGTTATTTTTTGTAATAGTTCTGAAACGAGAGAATTGGTACTTAGCCTCACGACTTATTTCTTGACCGATTTTGCATAAATGTACCAAATATTTCTGCTGAATATCATCAAATATCAGCTGGTTAATATCACCGCGGCTAACATCTCCAATTTTCAAATATCCGTCTTATCAAATATATAATAATAACTTTATTTCAGGCAACAAAGAAAGTTTACAAAAAAGTAACTTAACTTAGGGCCCATATACTATATACCTTAGAGATTAACATACATATAAATTATAAATCACGTGTCATCGACGCTCCGATGACGTAAACGCGGTGTCGTTTGACGGACGTCCAATGAACTTTCTGTAAACGACACCCTTCGGCCAAAACTCGCTGTCCATAAACGTGGAGAGACGATCCGTCGGCACTCTCACCATAAATGAACCGAAGTTCACGTTACGGCGAGATTCCAATTTTTCGACTCTCAAGGAGACGCCGGTCTTCTGTCTCAGATACCTTCCCACATCCTCGGCGGTCACAGAGTGGAAAACGCGCGACACTTAGAGTTGCGTGGTAGGTACTCCGGCACGTAGCATGGACAGGGGCCCCAGTGCGCTCGGTGCGGCAGTCCCGCACTGATTGCGACAAGAAGGTTTTTTTCTTCTTCCTTTCAACGAGCATAAAAACCCTCCTTATCGCATTGGCCCTTTTCAGGACCCGAAGGCAAAGCGCCACGATTAGGTTCACGGCCTCTCTGCTTTCTCCCCTAGCAAGATTGTCGCGCGAGTTGAGTCGCGGCAACGGCGGCGGCGTAGTCACGTTGCGGGGTGGACGTGACACGTGACGGCTCAGTGACGCAGGCAGCACGAGCAGCGACGGCAGCGGGCGCGGGTGCAGGCGCAGGGGCGGAGGCGCTCGCGCCGCGCGCCGGTGAATCATTTGCCACGGGCAAAGCTGACGTCGACACAAAACTGCTTACCGACGCATTCAACTGCGCGCCGCGGCGAACGTTGACATTGGATGCCGCAGGGTCGGGTGACCTAAATACCGACTGCGCATCACGCAATGAAGCGACTTCATTGCGCAGATCAGCGATGGTGTTTTGAGCGGCATCCATCTTCAGCTGCATCTGTGCTACGGTCGACTTCAACGATTTGATGTCCTTGAGCATGCTCGTACAATCAATGTGGTCGAAATATAATGGCGGCACTCGATGTAGGTTCCGGGCGACAAACGCGGGAACATCGTCTGGTTCAGTAACCTTGAGGACGGTGATGATGTCCTGCAGGCTGCGTTCACCTCGTTCATCTCTTCTGTACATCTTCATCTTCTCGATGATATTCAGAGACTCGTACAGCAGCGACCTGGCCTTGTGGATCTCTTCTTCGGAGAAACTTGACGTACAGATCTGCATCGCCGATCATAACAACTGGCAAGAATTTGATTTTGGATTTTCGCTAAGACGATTCGCTAGCTTCGCTAGCTTGGTCAATTAAAAGACTCATCCTAACTAGGTCACAGTTACAAGCTGCGGTTTTTTTCATCAGCACAAGTTTGTATTTCATCGTGTTACTCGTGTTACATAGGGGACCGAGCTGCCTTATGATTAAGTAAAATAATAAAGTAATAGACTCACGACTTTTCCCTTCGACTTTTCACCTGGTCTATGCCTTATGATGAGTGTTACAAATGATGATTTACTTTGCTGCCTTTCAAATAATTGGCAAATTGTTTTTCAATTAAATTTAGTAGGTACTTACGTTACTAATTACCATTTCAAAAAAACATTACATCCATTTTAAACCCATTGTTACTAAGCCTAACGCTGTCTGTCTGTGATCTTTCGATTTGTAATAAGTAGCTGTGGAAGTTTTCATAGTAAATGTGCTATTATGGCAGAAATTCTGACAAAATACAATAATTCAAAAAAAAAATACCCTATACAAGAAACGTTTTTTTTTATATAATATTATATCTTATTTTTTTTTTATTTAAACTCTAGTATAAAAACGGTAATACCTATAGGCGTTAAACTATGTGTTCTTACCCTAAAATAAAAAAATAAATACTAAAAACTGGCCAAGTGTGAGTACGGACTCGCGTTATAAACTCGTATTTTATTCCTCGAAACCCATATTCGGTGAGAACTCTCGGTGTGTCAGACTCGCGCCAGGACGCTATATCATTTCTTTGTTTTATTATCATACCATTATTATAACACTTTGTATATATGTGTACCTAAGTATGTACCTACCCTCACAAGATCAAGTAGAAGTACCTAGGTACGGTCAGCGGATGTGCGTTAACTGCACTTGTACCTGTATCCATTAGACGTCCTTGTCTGTGGGAGGCAGCCATAGCATAGCCGTAATAAACAAACAGACCAGTATAATTTAGATATGAAATGTAAACATCCGCCAGCGTCCATTTGCTCATGTCCAAAAACGCTGAATATTTTAAATTACATTAACATTTTTCATGGACCCTGTGGGAAATAGGAAACAATAGAATCATGGACCTCTGGGAAAAAGCCAAGGTGAAAACACGTTACTAATTGGGGTAAATCTTACCAAAACAAATATAATAATTACACTTTACCTGCGTTCATCTACACGTACAAAGCTTTCAAACACAAAGATCAGAATCTCTGAGGTTGAAAATTACCTACATACATTAATAATTCCATTTATCAAATGGTCTTCTTTCATGGGGCAAATGAATGCCTGGGACTTATTTATTGTAGACTATGTGCATTATATAATATTATTATGGATCAGCCTTTCAAATTGTTTTTTAAAAATAAAGATTAAAATCCTTAAATAGGAATACTAAATATTATACACAAAAGACAATCTTTACAAATTAAACGAGGACAAAAGAATCAAACTTGAGCAATGTGAGCGCAAAAAAATGTGGTTATTTACGACATCACATTAGAAACCTCTAAAATGATCAGTGTTTCTCTATTATATCATGCATGTATTATACATTTAGACCTTCCTCTTGAATAACTCTATCTATTAAATACGCATCAAAATCCTTTGCGTAGTTTTAAAGATCTAAGCATACATAAGGGACAGACAGACAGCAACAATCAAGTTTCATTTAAATCTGTTCAATAGTTTCAGCGCCATGTGCGTTCCAGATACAGACAGAAAGACAAAAAAACAATTGTTTCGGATTCACTTATTATCGATACAATAGTTTCCTCCAATAGATATTTTAAAAATGAGATAATCTTCAGGAAAAAAAATATTCACAGAAATAAATGGCACAATAATCTATGTAACTAAGCTGGCTTTTAAAAATATTGTTGGTAAAAAGATAAAAAAAATATTTATACAATTGATAATCGAACGTGGTCAATTTAATTTTAAATAGATATATATTACTTATTGAATGAGTAGTTGCAAATCAGACCGTGTTTGGGATCATCCTCAGCCCCAAACTATATATAATAAGCTGAAATGATAGTGACAAACTTAGATCCTTGGCGCGAGTGTAACTGCGTGGGGTCAGCTGTTAATAATAAATTAGAGCCAAGTAGAACGAAGTTCTTTGTTTCAAATTATTAAAATAAAATAAAAAAAAAATATATGTTACAGGACATTATTTTTTACACAGCGCAATCTAGCCCCAAACTAAGCATAGCTTGTAATATGGGAACTATATTACGTATATACTACTTCAATACTTTTTTTTTTCAAATACTACTTATATACAATGCAACACCCAAACACAGAACAAACATCTATATTCATCACACAAATGTTTGCCCTGGGTGGGAATCGAACCCACCCAGGCCGAAGGTTGAAGCACACTTTACCCGGAATCCTTAGCAGACTTCGAAATCTTGCTATTACTTCTAAATGCCGGAGCACAACAATTTAGAATGTAAAGAAAATAAGATGTATAAACGTTCGTCGTCAAATTCTAAACAAGTAGGTTGGTAGGTACTTGGGAAGGTAAACACAATTTGAAAACAATCAATAGGCACTACACAATTTAGATATAAATACAGAGTAGGAAGGTAAATAGAACAATAGATATTATTCAGCTAGTAGCGGGTAGCGAGTTATAAAGCCGTGCTCCGTCGACCCTATGAGTACTATTGCCGTATTTCATTTGCTAACAAAGGCCCTATATTAGAGAAGTATTCGTTAAGTACATTACAAATTTGATTTTTGTTTATTATTTCCTGTGAATCTACCAAAAGTTTCGAAAGGTGATGTTATTATTTTCTATGCAGCGTTTAATTTGTTCTTCTAATATATTGTATTCGAATTCATAATTTGTTTGCTCTTGTGATATTCTATTTTCAATTGAATTGAATAAAATAGTGTAGTTTATGGCCTTGTATTCTGAATATATTCTCGGTGGTGATTTCTCAAAGAAATAAATTTGATTGTGATCGGACATAGAAGAATTAATATTTATCATGTGAAAGGTGTCATTTTTAAGATTAGTGGTGACGTGATTTAATATGGATTTTTATGATAACAGACTTATGTTAAAAAAATTATATATGGTAATATGGTATGATCACTTTCATTTTTAACTTTATTATGTGAAACAAATTAATTCTGTGACGGGTAGAAGTATCGGACCGTGAGTAAAAACAAAAGATGTAGCCTTATTTATATTTTACGAAAACGTAATAAAGTCAATTTCACCAAGCGTTACATCGTTAAATATTTTATTTTTTACCTAGTTACTTCTCTGTGAACCTCCACTTTCATCACCTTTTTATATTTCAAAAAAGTTTTAAGGGAAAATCAGCGCAGGTTCTCTGAGCCTGCATATATCGAGCTAAAACCTTTTTGTAGCTCGGCAACGTATTGCAATAATTTATGATATAATTGTGTTTCTTTATCTACTTCGTTTGTTTTTTATGTATTTAATTATGTTGTCAGTTTCCAATAAATGATTTTTTAATTTGACTTAGAAAATATGGTAACTAGCCAGGCGGACTTAATACAAATCTTACCACCAACCAAACCAAGCACAAGAACTCCTCTGGGCATCGAAACCGGAAGCACTGGTCAGATACCCGTAGTGAAACCACTAGACCACAGAAGCGGTTAACATGGATGAGGTTCAAGAGGAACTTCCTGTGGAATGGTCCGGTGCCGAGGTTTTCCCTAGAGATTACGCAGACGGATTGTTTTTGAAGAGCCGTCTTAATCCCAGGGCTACGGTAACTACTTACCATCATGGCCGCATGCCTGTACGCAACCTTAAAGAGAACCAAAAAAAAATCTCTTTTCGCAGAGGCTGTAACAGAATCATGTCAAACAAAACAAGCCGCCGCCGTCATAATGGCCGTGAATGGTAATCATCGTGTTACCTTATTGTCTTCTAATCTGAGGGTCGTGGTACTCGGAGGCAGGTTATCGGGCGGTGACTCGAGATGTTTTGAAGCACAGTCCACCGTGATGAGAGGGATGATAGCGCCATTGGTGTCGGAAACCACGTGGGTCATGGCACAGTTGCAAGGATCTGGGCAGTTTTCACGCGTGTTCTGTGAACAGGGAACATTTTTTTTTATAGTACGACGGCGATGTGCTTGACCTTAATCTCACCTGATTCTCAAGTTATGATAAGGCCGAAGTTGGAAGCGCACTTTACCCGAAATTCTCAATCAACTGAGGAACTGGCTTCTTACCTCTAAATGCCGGAAAACAAAAATTTTTAAGAATTGTTGTAATGGCGATATACTTAGGTAAGACGGTGGTAGGCGGACTTAAACAAAGTCCTACCACCAAGCAAACCATGCACAATATTGTACTTCCCATGAGGATCAAACCCGGGACCTCTGGATGTGACACCGGTGTTCGTACAACTAGACCACGGAGGCGGATAAAATTGTACGTTTCATTGTACCAATGCTGCACAAGTAGAACTATATTATTTTATAAATATTCTGAATTCTGGAATTCAGACGTCTTACTTATCGCACGATTATGTCAGTGATATACGAAAATCAACCTGAATTCTGGATTTTTTTGAATTCTAATGTCTTATTGGGCTCTGTCCGTGATACGAAATTCGACATTATACTCGTAGAAGGATCTACATAATTGACGCAACAAACAGCTATTAACGCGATTATTCGAAGTATAGGCAAACAGATAACAGTCTTAGGATTATCGCAATACAGCAATACAAAGGATACGGATAATCTCGAGATTAAATTGTTGATTAACTTCGCTTAAACGTTTTTTTATACATTTGAAATACGTTGTAATTCTTGTAATTCTTTATTATATATATAAATTTGATACATATAAACATGTCTTAGAAAAACATATGTACAGACGCGAGCTTTACCCTATTACTATGACCTATTACTGTGGGATCAATTCATATATTAATATGGCTAATATAAATGGACTAAGGTCACAGCAGATCGTATGCAAAATCCAAAAGACCACGTTCCAACGTTTAGTATTCCAGAGACATAAGTTAGAGAAGATTTCGACAGTACCCTGAGAGATGCGGTATAAAGTTGTCGTACTGATCGTCATGTAGTAGAATCACCTCTCCAGCTAAATTCTTGGATGTCAAAGGAGGTGAATACGGAGTTTCAATAAGGGAGTTAGGCAGCATTGAATATTTTTGGCAGTCACTTCAACCTATGTCCTTTGGTCGTGTAGAGCTAACAAAGACGGTTGGTAGTGACGATAATGAAGACAAAACTAGACACTCATTATCTACAAACCTCTCAGGGCACGACCTCTTTGCATGACCTTTAATCTAATGATCTTATTCCTATTAATTTGACCGTTGGCGGTTTGAAACAATATCTACAAATGTAGTGATACTTCTCCTAGCAAAGCTAAGTGCAAAAGGTATACCCAAAGGTTTATGAAAAGGTAGACACGTAAAATATTTATTTTATTCCAAACTAAGGTAAGAAAATCCCGCTGGGGCAAAACCTTTACAAGGTTTATGTCAAATACATACAAACCTAATGGAAATCTACCTTCACGAGTCGCTAAGCAAGTAGGTAAATGTACGTAAACATTCCTTGTGGCTTTGAAGGCGGTCTATTTTATTTCCATATTGCAAATAAATGACTTGACTATCTTCATTGCATGTTATTTCATTTTGATTTTTTCTTCATAAAATTCTACTATTTCATTAAAAATAGTATATAGAATATTATGTCCATTCATGTCATGTAAATTTTGAACAGTATTGCTGTTTTTGTGACTTTTAAAATAAGGTTTTCGGATTATCGCTTTTTCCCTCACCTTTGATCGATAAACTTATTTATTAGTCGAAAGATTTGAGGTATTTTTTTTCTTTCTCCGGGCTATGAGCCTTTACGAGCCCCAACATGCAATGATTAATGTATCTTTTATAGAAAGTGTGGTAAATTCTGTCAATTTATTTTCTTGAGAAATAAAAAACTTACTCGAATAATATCCATGACGACGTGCATTGGTTTTCCGCGGTGTAGCTTCTGTTGGCACACCAGATCGTAATAGTCAGTCAAACGACTCCTGATGGTGCCATTCTCTGGCTCCATGGCCAGCCAGTCCAGTCCTCCATCGCTGCAGTCCCACCGATTACCTAAACATTTACAAGTCTTTATTTACAATCCACAGACCACGGTACCTCTAAATCTGCGATCACTAACAACAGATTTCATGAACAAGTCGGCGGTCCACTTGTTAAATCAGTAGGGGTCACCTCTCCTGTTAATCTATGTCACCTCCCTATCCCGTGGCTCGCGGATGTCAAAAGAGATGGCTACCCCTTTCTTTTCTTATTCTACAACTGGAAACCGCTTGGCCTTCAACTCACTCGGGATTCCCATGTGAATATACTGAAATCCTTTCTTAGCACTTCTTACATTACACTAAATAGTCTACCCTACAAATTTCAAATCAGGACTTCTGACATGGGCTTGATTCAGTCAGGCAGCTGCAAAAAAGCAGGAGAGACTTATTATCACAGAAAACCGTAGCATTTGTTCAACCATGTGATAGCAATTTTTTCGTTATCATGTTGATTTCCTACCGATACACTTTAAAATCAGAGTGCCTTGAAAATATTTTTTAGAACAAAAGTGAAAAAAGGTGCAGAATGCGGATAAAAAAGAACCAATAACGTTACCAAAGACACAGATGTATCGTATTAAGAAGTTAATGTTTTTTTTCTCGGAATTTCTATTCTGTATTGACCCTAAGTATTGTGATGCAATTCCTGGGACCATGTCCTTGAAACTACTTTCAAGATGTCTACCACATGTTAATAACTGTCTAACCATAACTGGCCTCACAGTCACAGCTCAGTTGGTATTCCCAACCGGTAAAAACATTTGTTTGTTGAATATAGATGTTTGTTCTGTGTTTGGCTATATTGAAACGCAAGTATTTTTGTTTGTTGTTAATTTATATAATATGTATAAAAAAAGAATTGTAGTATCTGGCTGCATTGACATGCTGAAAAACAATGCTAATTTTTATTGATGTTTATTTTGAAATCAATTTAATTCAATTTATTTTGTACTTTATTTTGTATTAAGGCTATCACTGTATTATGAATAATATAATTACAAATTGTTTAATTTATTTCTTCTTTTGGACTATTGCATGCTATTTTTATTTTTTTCTATCCTATTCTACCTGGTAGGTATTCTATCCGCAAATTTAGTTGCAATATTACAAGCTTTGCTTAGTTTGGGGCGTAGTGGCGTTGTGTAAAAAGTGTAGTGTCTAGTAGAAACCCGTGAGATCTGAATAGCCATAATTGCATTTTGTCAATTCTTGTCCACCCAAAAACTGTAAGCCTACAGAATAATTGTAAAACACCTATAACTTCCAGCTATGAAATAGCCGACTTTTATATATATCTCAGAAATATGAGCAATAAGAAATTTTAGATAAAACGATACTTTAGTTTGTACTTTAGTTTGCTCCGAACTGAGATCTCGTGATGTCTGGTTTGTGTTAGGTATCTCACATATTCGTTTTGCAGAAGAGGGCTGTTCGCGCTGTTTACAAAATGGGTCCCAGAGATTCATTAAGAGACAAGTTTAAAGAAATAAATATATTGACTATGCCCTGCCAATATATTTATGAAAATATTATGTACGCGCGTAAAAACATAAGCTTATTTGACAAAAACTGTGATAAACATAATTATAATACTAGAAATAAGAATAAACTCGCTGTTCCCACAACTAGGCTCCATAAGGTTAATAAATCGTTCATAGGGCAAACTGTACGCTTTTATAATAAATTGCCAAGTGATGTGCTAAGCTTGTCAAATAATAAATTCAAAAATTTTGTAAAACAAAAGCTATCCAGGAAAGCTTATTATAAAATTTCAGATTACCTAGAAGATAAGAAAGCCTGGCATTAAAAAAATGAATTTGCTCCAGTGAATAAATTGTAATTAGTATTAGATAATTTTAAGCTATTGTAATGGATCATGAAAAAAAAAAACTAGCCCGAGGTTCTTGCCTTTCTCCTTGTGTGCTGGTCGCGATTCCGAACAGGCGGTAGATTTGACGTTTCAAAGTGATCCTAAAAAATCTTACTGAATAAAAATATTTGACTTTGACTTTGACTTTGATAGCATTAACCATAACCCTGGAGATAATTTATCAAAAATAACGTTACTTCTGCGATAAAAATGTAGATTTTGCCAAACATCTCACTTGTAACCAGGTGAGAAGAAGGCCAAGTGGTTCCCTGTCGCATAATTTAAAAAAAAAATCTACCTTTCTTAATATATTTTTAATCACCTGTTTGAGACACTCTCTCGTTACTGTGCTTTAATTCTATGCAAAGCCAGAATGAGAGCAACATAGCACGTTTTGACGTGTTATGGTGCTTTGTTCTCATTCTGGGTGGGTTGGCAGAATTCAATAACTGAATAAGTCATCCCTAACTAATCTGAAAAAGTTGATATCTTATTTTTGATCAAGCTCGCAAAACCGTTGCTGTGGAAGCTGTGTTTCAAAAATCTACCCTTTTAGCCATGTTTTAATGTGCAGTCGACTCTTTCACATGACTTCTGTTTCTGAAAAACTAACCTAGTTTAGTAAAAAAGCCTTTTATTAATAATGAGTACAAAAGTAATGTCTGCTTTTAAAATTCAAGAGATATAGACAAAATTTTGTTGTTATTTCCACCCCAATATCTTAAATACCAATCAAAAATCCCCCACGACACTCAATTAACTTTATGTTATCTCATTACAGTTTAAATTTCATTAAAATTGGATAACCCATTCGATTCGAGTTATGCTATCACAAACATTGACTATACCTACATACATACATTCAGTGCCGGATTTCTCAACTATTCAACTATAATTTCCCTTTTGCCTGTTGAAACAACAAACTATGCAGGTACCTAAGTAATTACAAATGTTACCCCTGTGGGAAATAGATGAATTCGTGGAACTATTTCGTCGAGTGTTTTCTTTTCCATTACCAGTGTTCCAGCTGACACATTGGATAATGTCATTCGGCGAACCGAAAATAATTTGGGGCGAAAACAACGTGTTTGTTTCACAAACCTTATCAACTGCCAATGTCGCGGTGCCGCCTTTGATGTTGTGCATCTAATATTCTTTGTTTGCCTAGACGCGTACAAAAGTCCTACGTAGTGCCTAGAGTGCCTACATATTTTAGTCCTTATCAAACACTCTCCATGGCTATGCTGAACAGTAAAGGTGAAGCTAAATTTTAGACGAAGCTTTCCACGATTGCTACATATTATGAAGTTTTTCAAAAAGGAGATTTGTAATAATTAAACCACGCGAGCAGAGAGATACCTTCCTCCTAGGAGTTGCGAGTGACATGACCTCATGTCACTTGCACTGCATGCCTACTCATGATGAGTGAGCATACAATGACGGTGACAACGGTAGGCGCTTACGTTCAGGTGGGAAGTATTCCTGTTTGCCACCTTCGTGGTAATAAAACGACTTACGCTACTTACTTAGTACGACGAGGAAGCGGCTTTGCTTTCATCTCATCTGGATTAAAGTTATGGCATATAAAATGTAAGGCCGAAGGTGGAAGCTTTTAACGCCTCTGTGATCTAATGGTTCAACCCACCGATTTCAGATCCAGAGGTCCTGGGTTCGATCCTCAGGGGGAGTGAAATATGAATATTGTACGTACCCCTTTAGGGATCGAACTGGGGACTGGAAACACTCTAGATTTATAACATCAGGCAAACGTGCTAAAGTTTAGATGTCCTTCACGCTAAAACAACTCAACGAAAAATTAAAACATTGGTATTGATGGCAATATTGGAATTTACTTGCGAGTGAAGTTACATACTTTTCTAATACAAATTGTAACAAGGATTTAAAAGAGATAACAAAAAATACTTCAGTATAGTGAAGTGACCTCGCAAAAAAAGGACAACGAAATGGGAAAAATCTACACTATTATTATTGTAAAACAAACAAAAGACAAAGTTAATATAAATGCCGCCGCGCCCGTATAAACTAATCCACGTTATTTGTAAGGTACCTTAGTATTAATCTTTAACTACATAAATCAATTCGTAGTCAAGAAATTTTCAGTCTATCTGTATAACTTTTGAATTATTCAAATGAGACATTCCATTCAAAATGTATCGTAAAAATGTGAAATAAAAATACTGGATGAAATTTTGCAGAATGATTACTGATATCATTGGCTAGGATGTAATTTTTTTATCTTTAAATACTCTACTAACACAAATAAATACTTGCCTGGGCAATAATGAGGCCTACAATGGAGTGAGCCTTCGTTCAGCAGTAGGCTTGTGTGGCCCGAAATGATTACGCAGGGTCAGCTAGTCCGGTATAATGTTGCAAAAGTCAGAACTTACTGCTCAAATAAACAGTTTCCAGGCTTGGCGCGGTGAACAGAGCTGTCTTCATGTGCCTCAACATATTTCCCCTTAGATCCATCTCCCGTAGCTCTTGCATCTCGGTGACAATATCTGGAGGAACCTCCCATAGTGACAGGAGTCCGTGCATTGAGATTTTCTGAGGAAAATATCAATCATCGTTTATGCAGTAAGTTTTTTTAGGGTCACTTTGAAACGTCACATCGATGTTCTAATTACAATTATTTCGCTGGAGCAAATTATTTTGATATATTGGATTTATTATTTGACAAGTTTATGACTCACTGACATGACATAACTAAACGGCTAATCGTAGAGATTTGAAATTTGGAGGGTATGTTTGTCTTGATGCGAAAATGAGTGTTAAGAAGGGGATTTTGAAAATTCGTACTCAAGTGGTACAACGTTTTTATTAAAAGTATGCCTTATCTCTGAAACCGTGCATGATAAATGGTCAAAATTATCGATATAGATTCCACATATGAAATAGATAAGAGCGTGAGTCATGGTTTTTTGATTTTTTTATGATTGAGCAGTGGGTCCTTTTATTAGAAGAAAACAATAAACATTGTTATTTATCAGTAAAAACGCGATGTACACGTTGGTTTCCATGATAAACTGGTGTATTTTGAGTGCTCTTTATGCAATGGATGAATGTCAACATACCAAGGTAAAAGGGAGAGAGATAAAGAGGTTTTTTCAGTAAATAACAGTACTACATATTTAGAGCGTTGTGCAATTAAAATGATTGTATGTGTGTTACTCTTCTACGAACCATGCAAACCAGGGTCTTATGATGATGCCAGCGGAACTCCTGAATAATGCAAGGTGTAATAGTCGGGCTTGTACTTTTTGAAATCGGTATAAAGAGGCTGTGGAAGGGGTCGTAGTACTTCCCGATCCCTTACCATCCAGATTTTAGTGTCTTAGTGTGATATAGATTGGAAGTGAAGCGATGAAGAAGTAGATACGAGTAGGTATGAACAGAACGAAAATGAAATATTGATGTTAAACTTAAAACACTTGAATTTAATGAAAAGGAAATAAGTATAGGTACAAATGAGTGATAGCAAAATATTAATAACTACGAGAATGATACAAAGCAATAATTATGAATGATGCGCGCGAGCAAAGCAATGGTCGGTCCGCGAGTGGCCGGGAGCGACGACAGAGCGCCGTACTAAAACCAGTCCTGCTGGCGCGTGGCTTAAAATGCATAAGCGGAGCGTTTCTGACAGCGATTTAGGTATCGGTCCAATTATGTTGAATCAATAGGTACGCCACATATTCCCCCTGGCCAGACCGTGACTACGGTCGATAAAAATCAGGAAACCGTACTGTTCTGCCGCTACGGGTTTTTTTTTCTTGAGGAGATGGTTTCATAGCAGGAGTGGGGTCAAGTTCTTCACCTGAAGTATGGGTCTCTGGAACTTGGGCTACTCTAGCCATATACGCTGGCTTAAGCCGGTCGACACTGACGTTTGACTTTTTGCCTTTGACGTCCAAGGTGAAGAATTTCGGCTGTCTCTCGATGACGCGATAAGGACCGGCGTATGGCGGTTCCAATGACCCGCGCACGTGATCCTGACGCAAAAATACGTGCGATGAAGTTTGTAGATCACGTGGCATGTAGAATGGTGAAGATGTGTGCCAGGAAGTTGGACGAGGCGTTAGCTTCTGCATGTGAACTCGGAGACGGTTCGCGTACTGCGTGATGTCTTCAGTGCCGGAATCAAGGTCTGGCGAGAAGAATTGCCCGGGTAAGCGTAGGGGCTCACCATAGACTAGCTCAGCTGCAGAAGTTTGGAGATCGTCCTTCCAGGCGCTGCGCATTCCCAGCAGTACTAATGGAAGGGCTTCTGTCCACTGCAAAGTATTGTGGCACTTGATCGCTGCCTTGAGTTGCCTGTGTAGACGCTCAACGATGCCGTTAGCCGCTGGATGGTATGCAGTAGTGCGAAAGTGACGCGCACCAATCAACGCAGTGAGAGATTTGAAGAGTTGGCTCTCGAACTGTCTGCCGCGATCAGTGGTTATGCGAGCAGGGCATCCAAATCTGGAGATCCAGGTAGATAGCAGGGCAGCAGCGCATGTCTCTGCCGTGATGTCTGCGAGGGGAACCGCCTCAGGCCATCGCGTAAAGCGGTCGATGACGGTAAGGCAGTACCTGTAACCAGAAGACAAAGGTAACGGGCCCACGAGGTCAAGGTGTATATGGGAAAACCTCGAGGATGGGGTGAGGAAAGAGGAAAGTGGTGATTTTGTGTGACGGGTAACCTTAGATTGTTGGCATTGTAAGCATTGCCTAGACCATTCTCTACAATCTCTACGAATCCCTGGCCACACAAATCGTTGCGCAACCAGTCGCACTGTAGCTGAACTTCCCGGATGATGTAGTTCATGGATCATGCTGTAGACCTGTTTACGAAGCTGTGGAGTGACGTAGGGACGAGGCTCGTCACAAGAGACGTCACAGAAGACAGGTATACCACTATGTATAGTTTGGATTTTTCGTAGTTTTAGACTAGAGCCATTAGTCAACAAGTCCAGCAGTTCAGGATCTGATTCCTGAAATCGTGCAAGCGCTTGATAGTCGATGACCGTGATTTCATCAAGACGAGACAGAGCATCTGCGACGACGTTCTTCTTACCAGGTATGTACCTTATGTCTGTCGTAAATTGGGCTATGAAATCTAAATATCGAAATTGACGAGGAGAACAGTTTTCTTTGCATCGAGAGTAACTGAATGTGAGAGGCTTATGGTCGGTATAGATTGCGAAAGTCCTCGCCTCGATCATGTGCCTGAAGTATTTGATGGCTTCATATACAGCGAGTAGCTCTCGGTCATAAGGACTGTACTTTGTTTGTGCCCTGGATAGTTTATGGGAAAAGAATCCTAGCGGTTCCCAGTCTGTCCCTTTGAGTTGTTGAAGCACAGCTCCAACAGAAGTATCTGACGCATCCGTGACTATTCCTAATTCAGCAGAAATATCAGGATGAGCAAGTAAAGTTGCTTCTGACAAGGAAGTTTTGCAGTCCTTGAACGCACACATTAGATCAGCAGTCATCTCAACCGGGTGTGAACCTTTTACTTTGGGACCAGCTAGTACAGCATTTAATGGTGCTTGAAGTTTAGCTGCGTTCGGAATAAAGCGACGATAAAAGTTCAGCATGCCAAGAAAACGTCGAAGTTCTTTGACGGTTTTGGGAACAGTGTAGTTCTGGATTGCATCTACCTTAGAGTCCAGAGGTCGAATTCCATTAGCTGAGACACTAAATCCAAGGAATTGTACATCCGGCTTGCCGAGGACACACTTAGACGTGTTTATCAGTACGCCATACTGTTTGAGGCGTTCAAAAAGTTGACGCAAGTGTCTCTCATGATCAGCTAGGCTCGGAGAAAAGATCAATATGTCGTCGATGTAACCATAACAGAAGTCCAGTCCCAGGAGCACTTCATCGATGAACCGCTGGAAAGTTTGCGCAGCGTTGCGAAGGCCGAACGTCATGGATTCAAACTCAAAGAGCCCAAAAGGCGTAGTAAGGGCAGTTTTAGGAATGTCGTCAGGATTGACCCTTATTTGGTTGTAAGCTTTCACGAGGTCTACCGTAGAAAAGATGGAACATCCTGAAAGTTGTTGTGAGAAATCCTGGATATGACGTATAGGGTACCTATCCGGTATGGTTCGGGCGTTCAGTGAGCGATAGTCCCCACAAGGTCTCCATCCATCATCCTTCTTTCTCACCAAGTGCAAGGCTGAAGACCACGGGCTCTCTGAACGTCTGGCTACACCACTGGCAACCATATCTTCGAACTCCTTTCTAGCAGCTTTCAGTCGGACGGGATCAAGTCGCCGAGGCTTGCAGGAGACGGGAGGGCCTGGAGTAGTCCTGATGTGGTGTAGAGTATTATGCTTTGATGAAGTAGGTATACCTGCTGGTCTAGTGATCTCAGGGAACTTCCGAAGGAGAATATGAAATTCTGACTCACCTGTCACGGCTTTGATTGATGCCGTGTCGTCAGGTAGTTCAGAAGAGGAGAGAGCATTTACGGAGAGTGAAGTCACGCTATCTACGAGACGTTGGTTCTTGCAGTCTACCAGCAAACCGTAGTGCTTTAGGAAGTCTATACCTATGATAGGTCTGGAGACGTCAGCTATAGTAAAAGTCCAAGCAAAAACACGACGAAGTCCCAAGTTGAGCTGCAGCTGTGTAAAACCATACGTATTAATGACAGAGTTATTAGCTGCAATCAAGTTGAATTTGGTTTTAAAACAGGGCGTTTTGATAGCCGTGCGCGGGAAAACACACAAGTCTGAGCCAGTATCCACTAGGAATTGCATTTTCGAGGCGCGATCGGTGACAAAAAGACGGCCTGTAAGAGAAGTAGAAGGGCAGTCGTTGGCCGCTACTTGCGACCGCCCTGGAAGTTTACCGACGACTTAAAAGTGCAAGGATCTTTGCATTTCTTTGCCTGTACTCCGTAATTGAAATGGTAGAAACAGTGAGGTGAATCAGGAGGAGGTTGCCGAAATCGTGGACGTGAGCGTGAGCGTGAGCGCGAATTGCTGTTTCGCCTATTCCAGTTCTGGGATCGCCCACGTTCATTATTATTTACTTGCTCTGCTAGCTTCGCCACCTGTTTAGTCAGTTCACATACCTGCCAGGCCAAATCATTGTTAGATGATGATGATGATGACGTGTCTCTCGATGTACTCGCCACTTGAGGAGTAGCGGGGGCTATCTCGTGCACTTTGTCTGCCAGATCAGCTAATTTGTCTAGTGGTGAATCGGTTTGAGTTGCAATTACCGTTTGTATGTTAGCTGGCAGTCGGCTTGACCAGATGGTGTTCATAAAGTCCTTGGGCACAGCTGGACCGGCAAGGCTTTGTAAATGGCGTAGGAACTGTGAAGGCTTTCTATCACCCAGTTCTTCGTGCATAAGGAGTTGCTTCACCTTTTTCTCTTGCGACGCTGAAAGGCGCTTGATAAGCTCCAATTTTAGTTTAGCATATTTATCAGTAGCTGGAGGATTGGTAATTATATCTTTTACCTCGACTGCGTACTGATGATCCAGTTGGGAAACAATATAATAAAACTTCGTCTCATCAGTAGTTATCTTAGACAGTACAAATTGGCCTTCCACTTGAGCAAACCACAAAGCAGGTTCTTCTGGCCAAAATGGCGGAACCCTAACGCCAACGCGTAGTACTTCATGGCCAACAGGCACAGCAGCAACAGGATTAGCATTCTGTGCTGTATCAGGATCGTTGCTAGCCATATCCAAGATAAAACAAAAATCGCTCACCGCTTAACACTTGTACCACACCACTACATGCAGCTTGTCAACAATAAGTTCTCGAACGTTCCTTGGAGGTCTAGTGAAGGTCGAAGCGTAGTCCACTTGTCGGGGGTCACCAGTGTGGAAGGGGTCGTAGTACTTCCCGATCCCTTACCATCCAGATTTTAGTGTCTTAGTGTGATATAGATTGGAAGTGAAGCGATGAAGAAGTAGATACGAGTAGGTATGAACAGAACGAAAATGAAATATTGATGTTAAACTTAAAACACTTGAATTTAATGAAAAGGAAATAAGTATAGGTACAAATGAGTGATAGCAAAATATTAATAACTACGAGAATGATACAAAGCAATAATTATGAATGATGCGCGCGAGCAAAGCAATGGTCGGTCCGCGAGTGGCCGGGAGCGACGACAGAGCGCCGTACTAAAACCAGTCCTGCTGGCGCGTGGCTTAAAATGCATAAGCGGAGCGTTTCTGACAGCGATTTAGGTATCGGTCCAATTATGTTGAATCAATAGGTACGCCACAAGGCATTTAACGACAAATTACTGTATTGACCCGGCCGTAGCTGTCACGGCTTAAGAATCGACCCCCTCCAACTCAACCCGCGGATGACGTAGAAGCCGATTTAAGGGATCTCACCAGAGGAAGCGGTAGCTTCCTGCTGTATGTTAAATAACATGTTTACTGTGATCACCAATCCGCCTGCCAAGCGCGATAATTATGGCAAAAACCCCACCGTTTTTGGTCCAATCTGTCCAATATCCATTTAACCACTACATAAATGGGCTGTTGAAGTGAAATATGTTTGTCTTGGTGTCTTGGTGTGGTGTGTATGAAGATTTTTTAAGAATTTTCAAAAATATGAGTAGGGTGTCCAATATTCATGGAAAACCCCGTTATAGAGCTTATATCTTTTGAACTGTTACAAGAAGCAGGTTGAAATTTTCAGACCTGACAAATATCAAACAAGAAAATAAAAATGAAAGGGGTTCCTACACAAGAAACGATTTTATAAATTGTAATTTCCTTCCTATATCAAACTTGGTGTGAATATAGTGCATTATTTGAGGTCACAAAATAATAAAAACTGCCAAGCGTGAGTCGGACCAGCGCTACCACTTCATTAAACCTAAATTATATGCCTAGATATGTGGGTTGGGCTGGTCTGACAATTTAGGCATAGCATCTGTAAGCTTTATTTTTTTTAGATTTATAAATATGTCTATCTCTTCTTGCGCCAATGTTAAAAACTATTACGCGGACGAAGTCGCGGGCATAAGCTAGTTTATTATAAAAACTTACAATTTGCGATTTGGTAGTTTTGGCTATGCAGGTGCAGACAGACAGACATACGGACAAACAATGAAGTCACGGCATAGGATTCCTTTGAAACCTCTTCGAGGTTAGGAAACATACCTCCCGATGGAGGACATAATAAAAACACGTTTGATGTTTGATGACCATTTGGTCATAATACACGAAGCGTGATTTTAATGATATTTCTTTTAATAATTGTAATACCTTTCGTAGACGAATTACTTTGGTATTATGGTGATACATACAGAGTTCAAAACTAGGTGTGGTTAAACCCACTAATGCTCCCGATCTAAATGCAAATAATTCGCATTTTTTGACTTGAAGTCGGGGAAACTCGGTGTGCGTGTTTGGCTAGCACTTGGCCAGTTTATTAGATGGCAGGTACTACCAGATTATTATAATTTTATTATTATAATAATATTATTATAATAAACTACAAAGTTTAATGATAAATATCAATGCAGCCCGTGCCTTGGCGTTTGCACGCTTTCGTATGGGTCTGGTCTGGAACAGCTGAGATACCTATAGACCGTTCGTAACGGTCCTTAGTAACCCGACTGCTCCGTTTAGTTTAATTGTAAATATTTTTTTTTTTTTTTTAGTGAAAAAATATATGATAAACATGTTTTTCAATTGATAGACAAGTCAATCGAGTAAGGCCAAATACTACTTTATAGCACATGTATAGTATTTGGCCTATTGTAATTGGCTTTTTTAGATAATCAAATGCTTTTATGTAGTATATATTGGTCTTTACCTATGAAATTATCGTTTTGTATGAAATCAATGCAAGTTATTTTTTTCGATCTTATTATTTCCGTCAATCAAAGTAATCGCCCATGCAGACGACGCATTTTTGCCAGCGCAGTGGCAATTTATCAATGCCCTTCTTGATAAAGTTAGCTGGACGGGAGGCAACAAACTCTTCGAAGGCATTTTGAACTGCCTACAGGGTATTTAATTTTTTCCCGTTAAGAAGTTGTCTAAATTCTAGAAAAAGTAGAAGTCGGTAGGCGCAAGGTCTGGAGAGGCGGATGACGGGGAGCTTCCAGCCCCAGCTCTTGTAGCGTGGAGACGGTCTGTTGTGCGGTGTGAGGTCGCGCGTTGTCATGCAGCAGTAACGGGGATGATCGAATCAGCAAAGCTGGTTGGCGTTCTGCGAGTTTCTCCATCATTGTGTTCAGTTCTTGACAGTACATATCTGCAGTAATGCTCGTCCCGTTTGGTAAGAAGCTGTGATGAATCACACCGGTGACCATGACCATCACTTTTTTTGGTGTAATTTTTCGTTTAGGGCATTTTTAGGTGCTGAACCAGGATCTAACCAACTCGATGAACGCTAACGATTGTCGAAAAGAATCCATTTTTCATCGCAGGTAACAATGCGATTCAAAATTCCTTCGTTTCTGTGTCTGTTGAGCAGCGCACGGCAGGCAGACCTCAACGCGCACCTCGCGCTGGCGTTAATTAAGTTCGTTGGGCACCCATTTGTCAAGCTTTTTTACCTACCTCACTGGTACTCATATTCCATGATTACTCGAAATTTTAACGTGTCTATAATGACGAAGAAAATCCAAATGGGATGAAAATATAACGCTAATCAGTAATAGAATATCATGTTTTAAAAATAAAATTAATTTGAAATTAGAATTCATAGACATTCAGAAATAGTTTTTATTCGAAATTACCAGTACTACAAAACGGCAACTTCATAGCTGAAGCCCATTAAATACTAGATAAAGGCATGAATCTAGCTAGCTGGGCAGGCTTAGTACAACAAAACACAAGTCTATCATAATATTTAAAAGTAATTCGCGGCATATATTTAAAATGTTGGAGAGGGAAAGAATGTAAAAAGGGGATATTACCGAAATTATTTTCAACCGTACTGGAAATTAATTTCAGAGGCGTAGACTGGACAACGAAAGGAGTAAAAGTAAGGTAAGCTATTAAAACTGTTGCACACGATATCGTTAGTGTTCATTGAATCTGCTCCATATATGAAGCTATGAAACTGAACTAGTAAAAGAAAGCAACATCGTTGTTTTATCATTTCACAATAGAATTATATTGCAGAAGAATATTGCCATGCACTAGTTTGTAAGAAATGTTAGGCATTAAAAGAAATAATTAAAAATAAAGACATCAAAATACATTAAAGTTTATGATGCTACAATTTTACAACATACGGCTGCTAAATATGGTTGCTAAGAAAATGAAGAGATAGCTATGATGAAGAGAATTATAAGCTTGGTATTAATTATTTAAATAAAATTAAAAATAAAATTATTCCAGAGAGTAAATTACTAGATGATAAAAAAACTGTAAGTAATAAGACATGAGATATGTACTAAAAGAGGAACTGAGTGGATCCCACTAGACAAAAAGAGAAAGCCAGGAAGGCAAAAAAAAAAAAACAAAACAAAAGACTGGATGAGGAAAGCGCGTGAGAGCAACAATGATCATTCTAGGATGGAGGGATTTAGAGGTCTACGACTGAAACAGAAAGCAATAAATATTACAATAGATAAGATAAAAATCGTTAAAATCTTAGAGTTTGGTAGAAATAAATGGCATTTTTATTTATTTCTAACCGACTTCAAAAAAAGGAGGAGGTTCTGAATTCGGGTGTATGTTTTTTTTTTTTGTTACTTGATTTCTCCGCCAATTCGAAATAGATTTTGATGATTCTTATTACGTTTGGTAGGCCATACTCGCGAAGTGGTTCCATAGAAATTTTATCAAAATCGGTTCAGTAGTTTGGCTTGTATATCAAAGTAATTTTAAAATATATGTCATCCTAGTAAACGATATTGCGTATTCTGCTTTCCTGTGGTGTTTACGGTCACTAGAGTAAACCTTTTAAGCCGCTTACCTTCCAGTATCATCATCATGATCATCATCAGGGTTTTGCTACTACTGCATTACCTCAGAACTCCGTTATTACTCAACCGATTTGGAAAATATATTTTCAGACAAAAAATAACGTATTATTGCACCCTCACACGACTCTTAAATAGTGTGTCGGAGACGTCGTGGTGTCGTAGGTTTCACAACGAAAAAAAGCTAAAAATAAACTCTTTTTGAAAAAAAATGGAACCGACTTCACCACTTACAAATAACTCTTAGTGTAA
Source organism: Venusia cambrica (assembly GCA_951394065.1). Classification (NCBI taxonomy): domain Eukaryota; kingdom Metazoa; phylum Arthropoda; class Insecta; order Lepidoptera; family Geometridae; genus Venusia; species Venusia cambrica. The sequence goes on from OX596056.1 coordinate 4,107,041, forward strand.
GTTCATATAATTTGAAGGCGGTGCCATACAATAAACATGTTGTTGTGCTTGGCAATTTGGCACCAACTTCAAATTATATGAACTTACCCTAAGAGTTATTTGTAAGTTTTTAGAGGTGAAGTCGGTTCCATTTTTTTCCAAAAAGAGCTTATTATTCCTTTACTTCCAGATTACCAAACTCTGCGGTAGGTAGGAATGCTTAACTTTGCCCCAATTACCTATAACTTTTGAGAGTATTGAAGCATTCATCGAATAATATTTATCTTTATATAGAAGACGTTGGGTTATTTTACAAACTCATTTATAATTAATGTGGGTTAATGTGTAACATTTATTAGGGTAAAGGGTATATTTATTCACAGAAATTACTAATGAAACACTGTCAATTTAATAAGCATTTAGGTTATTTTCCGCACTGCGAATAAATAACCCGAGATCCTTTCTTTTTATTACCCTGCGAATCTCGAATCTAGAATAATTTCAAGAATAATGTTGATTATTTTTGGGCGCGAAATGGCATTAAATACGTCATGTTTAGCTGTCGTATACAACAATTACTACATACAACAAACACCTACATCTTGTACGTCTTTTGAAACAAGTATATTTTGTGGGTGGATATTTTCATGCGATGTAAATCAATGCAATCATGTAATAATGTATTTTTTACTAACAATGATAGGTCAGCTCTTGAATTCGAAGAAATCTATGAAGAAGCGAGCCTTGCAATTTAAATAAAAATAAAAAACTCGCTTTGGTAGGTTTTTGGGTCGTACTAATGCAAAAATACGTACGACCCAAAAAAAGGCGCTGGTGGCAATTGATTCCACATGTTTGCATTTATTTATCGATACTAATATTTTAAAGAGGAAAGATTTGATTGTTTGCATTGAATAGGCTTTGAAACTACTTGACCGATTTGAAAATTATTTCACCAATACCAAAATATTAGTATCACTGAGTAACATAGGCTATATTTTATATAAGTTTTATTAGGGATCCTTACGAAAACTCTAATAATGTAGAACAAATTAATGTTCTACAGTTTTGGAGAACACAACAAGATCTACAAAAAAGTCAGCGATTGTTTATGTCCAACTATTATAGTAATGTCACTATAACAACTTTTTAATGTTTAAAAAGTTAATATAAACGCCGGTTAAATATTTACCACGATATTTGTAACTTGGTAAATCCTCATCCAAACAAATCACTTCGTAGCCAAGGCTGTTTCAGAACCTTAAGATAGCTTATTGAATTATTCAAATTGAACATCCATTCAATAGATAATGTGAACTTAACTAAAAATATTGTTAAAAAAATACCCACTGGACGTAAATTCGCATACCTATCTAATTTTTGCTGATATCATTAGCTGGGATGTAAATTTTTTATCTTTAAAAAAACTTCAAAGCAAGGTAAATTATGAAACATGTGTTTCACGGGCTTAGGATAATCATCGTTTTAAAGACTGAATAAAACCAATCTAAAAAAAACAGCCTTCGATTACAGGTTTTCCAGACTCTATCCCCAGGGGAAGTACAATATTGTGCTTGGTTTGGTTAGTGGTAAGACTTTGTTTAAGTCCGCCTGGTCCTACCACCGATTTCAGGTTTTCCAGATTCTATCCCCAGGGGAAGTACAATATTGTGCTTGGTTTGGTTAATGGTAGGACTTTGTTTAAGTCCACCTGGTCTTATCCCCGTCTTACCTAAGTCTGTCGCCATAACATCATTTCCAAATTGCTGTGTTCTGGCATTAAGAGGTAATATAGCCAGTTCCTCAGAAAGTTGAGGATTCCGAGTGAAGTGCGCTTCCATCCTCGGCCTGAATATAACTTAAAACCAGGTGAGATAAAGTTTAAAAAAATAGTGACAACATAAGTTTGGACCTAGCCACTCAGCTCGCCAGTCAGTATTCCGATTCATATCAACGGATTATTCAGGCTTATGCGATTTGTGGTTAGTTCCGCTGCTGTCACTTCCCACTGACCGCATACGTTATTAATACACAACCTATAAAACTATAGGTAGCGGCACGCTTACTATGTAAGTGTTTTATGCGAAATGGGTCAGCATTTGACCTCAAAACTTGCGCAGGCAATAAGTACCCCAAAAGATGCCTATTCACTCTTTTATTAAAGACATTAGGGTCGTAACATAACCGAAGTATAGACACACTAAGCATTCTAGATATATGTGCTACTAAGATCATATTATCTGAGTCAATATGTGCATGACCGAGATTTGAACCTACGGATCGGAAGACGAGAGTCGAAATACTTTTCATTATCAACGCAGCTCTCATAACCTTTAACGTAGTGAGGAAGTCAAATAAAAATGCTGTACAGCATAGTTTTAGGCTCATAAGTAAATTCTAAATTAAGTCCAGAGTCTCTTCACTCAGGTCTTGAAAGATTTCCTATTGGACAAGCGAGTTCCATCAACTTTTCCAGCTTTTTGCTTTCAAGTAAGGAAGTCAAACGTTTGACTAACATCGAAATAAAATAGCTCATAGGATGTGATAGGTATTAGTGTCTCAATCCAGGTTACACCAGCTTGTTACCTCGATATGGCTGTGTGACGTGAAACCACCCCTAAAGTTACTAAGGGTCGTGCAGTTAACGAACTCCAAGGTTCGGAGTTGGGGAAAGTGGTGCTGTAGTGCGCTAGCGTTCAAGCAATTTCCGGGGTACTTCACGACTGAAAGGTGCCGAATATCTCTCCTGTAACAAATACAAGACACAGGTAACATTATTTTTTTTCATCCTGATAAAAATAATATTTTTTTCACAAAAAAAATGGTTATTTTTCGGGCATCGAATTGCATAGATCTTTTATTACGGGTATATTTCTATGGTATTTCTTGTTCTTATTTTTGACTACCCATATCACCTATCGAAGTGCTACGACTTCGTAGAGTAATACTACGGGCTCGAGCTACGAAGCTACGAGAACGATAATTTATCAGGTAGGTTTTTTTTTGTGCTAGTAATAAAAACACAATGAAGTGATGTCATTTGAAATTATTATGTACAAACTGTACATCACAAAACAACAACACACATAATTCTAATAGTAAAAAGCGATCGTGATGATGAGGTGAAATGACATAATTATTCCCTAAAGCTCATGATTATTTATTTAATAGACAATCAATATTAAATAGTTTGTACAAAACAATATACATAATAATTATAATAGCACGATTTTTCAGAAATTGGGTTTTTGTTTAAGAATTTACTTTTTATTTTAATTCCTTATCGTATGTATTGTATATTCGCTTGCTGAAAAATGATCCTAAAAAATCTTAATGAAAAAAATTTTGCTTCGAACGTCGACGTCTTCGAACTTCGTCTTCGACTTCGAGTTCTTCAATAATAACATTTGTAAAAGATAAAAATAAAAAAGATGTCAAAATAATATGTTTTTTTATACACAGGCGGAACTAGCAAGTAGCCCTCCAGATGTTAAGTGCATCTCTTGCCTATAATCAATATATACAATATATAAATGATGTGACCAACGCAGTAAAGCTTTTTAATGCGTAGGTCCACATCCACAAAGAATTAGTAGAATAGATGACGGGCATTGCGCCCGTCAACTTGAGGTAAAAGGTGTGAAGCCTTGCTTGCCCATAATTTCACCGGCAACCGTACCCTTCAAAAATAAACACACCTGTTTGGTGCCGAGCCCTTTCACAAGAGGCTCTACTACTCTTAAAAAAATGAGGGAAAAGATTAACTTACATACACATAATGTATATTTAATCCATTTTGCTTCGTCGGTAAAAATAACATTTAATGTTGCTTTGAATGTTGGTATTGAGTGTCTCCTAACGAGATGTATAATGAGATGAGTTTGAGAAATTTTGCATAAAATACATGAAATAAACATTTCCTTTCTTGATTCACTTATTTCCGTAAAAATCTGTCAGAATAAATCTTTCGCCATAATATCTATTTATAAAAAGTTGCTGTGTTCCGGCAATTAGAGGTAAGATAGCCAGTTCCTCAGTTAGTGGAGGATTCCGGGTGAAGTGCACCTCCACCTTCGGCCTTCGTACGATATAGAGAACATGTTAGATGATGGTATTCCTCAACAAAATAAGTGAATCTCAGTGACGTCAGCATACCTGATGCCCTGAATCCAAACCCAGGTGAATCCTCCCGTACAAACGAGTCGCTGATTGGTCTCCATGCAGTGAGCTTTTGTCGAGAACTCTGCCAGTGAGCATGTTCCAGCCCCGCTTATCACGTGATGGATTCCTGGCGTTGCTGTGGCAAAGCTTAGAAGCAGGAGAGCTTGCAGTGTTTCTGAAAAAAATATTGTGGTTATTTTCATAAAGCGTGTAAATAATAATAAATAAATAAATATTACGGGACATTAATTTTACACAGCGTCATCAATTACAAAGCTATGGGAACTTAATTACGGATATAATAATTACATGCTTTTTTTTTGTACATTCATACTTATCATAAAATACACACCCAAACACAATAAAATAAACTAAAAAACTAAATAATATCTTACTGCCTACATAGGTACATATATATTTTTCTTGTAGGCAGTAGATTGTAGCTTTTAGATGAGTCTACAATGGAGCAAGGTTTTATGCAAACTTTTCCGCTAGGAGCGGAAGACCAGCGCTGCGGCGGCGTGGTAACACGCTGTGGCATTACGCTGGGCTAGAACCAGTTTCACCACCACAGAAAAAAACAATAAAAAAACGGAACATTAATTTCACACAGCGCCATCTATTCCCAAACTAAGCATAGCTTGCACTACATTACGGATAAATACATACATACCATTATAATACTACACCCAAACACAGAACAAACATCTATATTCATCACACAATTTTTTGTCCTGGGTGGGAATCGAAACTACAACCTACAGCGCTGAAGGCAGAGCCACTACCAACTGAGCTGTGAAGCTTGTTTAATGTATATCAATAAGAGTAAGCATAATTGAATTTGGTGGTCGTAGAAATATACGGGTTTTCTTTCTTTATTTCTCAGAAGGCTGGCTCTCCCGATGACCAACGGTAAACAGCAACAAACAGTTTGCCGTCCATCAATGCGTCGGACTTCGGCAGAGAGTATAGGTCAGCTTTTGACATCGAAACTTGCTCAGGTAAGGATGAGGATTATGATGCAGAAAGCTTATTTTGCTTGCCTTAATATAACGAAAATACAGACGTATGTAGCTGATTCTAGTTTTATTTTATTTTTATTGTGTGATATCTAACCTGGTTACAAGTTAAGATAAGGCCGAAGGTGGAAGCGCACTTCACCCGGAATCCTCAACAAACTGAGGAACTGGCTATCTTACCTTACTTACCGGAACACAATTTTAGAATTGTTGTAATAGCGACAGAATTAGGTAACATGGTGGTAATTAGCCAGGGGGACTTAACAAAGTCCTACCACTGTTTATGTCATAGAATTGAAACTTGTGTGGCTATGCAACATAATTAAATAAATGAAACGGTTATTACCACAAAATTTTTACGTCGATTTGCTGACGTTTCGAGATCATTTTGAGACCCCTTCTTCACGAGCTTCGCCCGCGTGCACGTTCGTCTGTCGCGCGGCGCAAACTCTCTCTCGTGAAGAAGGGGTCTCAAAATGATCTCGAAACGTCAGCAAATCGACTGTTTATGTCACCCGGCGACGGTCGGCAATCTGCGCCAGACAGACCGCAAAAAAGGGTCACTCATTTTTTTATTTGTCACCCGGTGACGGTCGGCAATCTGTGCCAGACAGACCGCAAAAAAGGGTCACTCATTTTTTTATTTTACTGTGTGAATTCCTTGGTTTATTTTGAGTTTTTGTTCTAGTCACGTCTTTCCAGAAACAAGTTGTAGCCTGCACAATAGTGTATTGTAAACTCCCCCTATCTAAATAACATCGTAATGCTATTCAGTATTGTTTGCAACAGGATGAGGTATTCCAATGGAATCAATGTTTTTTGTCGCGTCTCCGTTTCTTGTCTAAACCTGCAGATAACCGTCTGCTATACAATGCTCTAAAATGTCTCATTCCTCACCATATTTTGTGTTTCACTCGGGCAGTTAACATCAAATATTGTTTTCGTGCAGTATCCAAGTGTTGTAATAATAAAACTGAAGCAATCAACATCAAATATTGTCTCCGTGTTGAATGCAAGGGTTCTACATACCTATGAAATGACGGTAAGTTCTATACTCAATACATTTATTGTTTAAGTATGGATACAATTTATCACAGATACTAAGTAGTTATGTGGTTTCTCATATGGACTTTGTGTTATAGTAGGATACGCCACCCTCGTTGTTCAATCGACCAACGCTTGATGAGATTTTTGATTTCTTCTTTTTCGCTGATTCTTCACGAAAAAATTTATCGATGTTACCGAGGCTACTGCGGGAACGCTTGCCTGTACTTTTCTTAGAAAGTTTGTGTTTCAATTGTATGCAATTGGTGGTGTCCTCTTCGTCAGAAGTGGACATAATAGGGTAGTAAAATTGCTTGAACGTGTTATGTTCTTCAACCTCCTCCACGGGAGAGTAACTTGATGTGCCCTGTAACAACATGTCACTTTTATAGAAAACATAGATACAAGTAGGTGTGTAAAAATAGAAAAATTGTATAATTAACTGAACGACGAAGAAACAAAATCATACAACCCCTATCAAAACTCGTTATGAAAAATCTACATATCAACTAAATTCTTACCGACATGTTTTATAGAGAGCTTGCGACGTTTAACTGTTACTTACCATACATAACACAAAGTCCATATGAGAAACCACATAACTACTTAGTATCTGTGATAAATTGTATCCACTGTATCCACATTAAACAATAAATGTATTGAGTATAGAACTTACCGTCATTTTATAGGTATGTAGAACCCTTGCATTCAACACGGAGACAATATTTGATTTTGATTGCTTCAGTTTTATTATTACAACACTTGGATACTGCACGAAAACAATATTTGATGTTAACTGCCCGAGTGAAACACAAAATATGGTGAGGAATGAGACATTATAGAGCATTGTATAGCAGACGGTTATCTGCAGGTTTAGACAAGAAACGGAGACGCGACAAAAAACATTGATTCCATTGGAATACCACATCCTGTCGCAAACAATACTGAATAGCATTACGATGTTATTTAGATAGGGGAAGTTTACAATACACTATTGTGCAGGCTACAACTTGTTTCTGGAAAGACGGGACTAGAACCAAAAACTCAAAATAAACCAAGGAATTCACACAGCCAAATAAAAAAATGAGTGACCCTTTTTTTGCGGTCTGTCTGGCGCAGATTGCCGACCGTCGCCGGGTGGCATAAACAATGATGCTCAAACAATAGATGGGCTGGTTATCGTATGTTTTGAACGGTTCAAGTTACATTAAAATGGACTAGCCGACCGTATTGTACGTGCGAATACAAACAAAATGAGACCAAATTTTTTTTTTTAGCTGGGTCTCTCCTGCTGGCGAATAAAATGCCCTTAAGTTTGATTCGTTGTGCATCACCAATCATTGAACCAGAAGGAATAAATCCCTACTACTTCAAAACTTGAAACCAGGTGAGACGAAGGCCAAGTCACTTCCCCATCAAAGTCAAAGTCAAATTTATTTTTTCATTAAGATTTTTTAGGATTCGTTTGAAACGTCAAATCGTTTAATAAATAAGATTGACTCAAGGAAATTATAATTTAGCTTATTGACTGATTCAACGCACAGTAGACTTTCCCGGCATTATAAGAAAATCTTGTTATATTAAATAGATATAAAATCACTAACGACGCTTACACAATCTTTTAAAAGTCACTTTCATTTTCATTCGGATTCATAAGAAAGTATTCGTTAAAAGTTTTTATTACTTTTACCCTAATCTCATTTGGAAACCAATAAAAAGTTCGAGATCGTCTCGAAAGCTATTCTGACAATAATTGCATATTATCTCCAAACTATTATTTTACTTACCTGTGCTTTATAGTCCATCAAATCTAAGAAGTACACTATGACAGCTGTCAGATCAACTTGTCTAGGGATGTGAACCAAATAATCGCCATCGAAAATATCCGATATTAATGAGAAATTGGAAAATCGATATTGACACTTTATAGGTAGGAAACAGTCGCTTTCTTTTTGATAAAACTATAAACTCAGATTGAAGTAAAATAAATATGTAGCGCTAAATTAATACCAAATAAATTAATTATTTCTGCTTATTTTTTTTTCAAGATGGCCACCCACAAATAGACGACAGACTAAATTGGAGGTTGTATTGTACCTACTTGTGTCTACGGAGTGAACTTCAGCTTCTTTATTTTGGCTTGCAACCATTTTACTGATTCTGCCAGTGACAAGTGACGTATTGCAAATGTCAAGCTTATGAGTAAAAAAAATATCGAGAGAGACTCCGTAAAAGCGATTGATTTCGAAAGACAAATGCAAATACAAAGATAATTGGGAAATCCGGCACTGTGTGTATGTTTATGACGGCATGACTCTCGAACAGATTATCCGATTTTCATGAAATTTAATCTGAATAGAGATAACGTAAATAGAATTTGATTGTGGTGGGGGATTTTTGCAAAGTGGGGTAGTTTTTGAGATATTCAATAAAAAGAGACACAATTTTTCCCTTTTCAAATCGACATCAACCTTTGTATTTTGTTAGAAAGGATATTACATTACGTTAGCAACAAGAGAACCTCGAACACTCAGGTGAATAAAGAGAGTTCGAGAAAAAGTGCTTGAGTAAAGTGAGAAAGGTATATTGATAACACACTTTTATCGTTTGTTAATTACGTTCTATTTGAGAATTCTTCTCCGTTATAAACCAGACATCACGAGATCTCAGTTCGGGGCAAACTACTAGAATATAATTATATTTTTTATTTATTTAAGTAGGTACCTATATTTATTCAAGACAAGTAATTCGAAGAACTACTGAACTAAACTTCGGACCGATCGCGCATGGCTTAGTTATTCCGTGGGAGCGCTCTTTCGGTCGCTCACGCACTACACAACACTATCTCACTGAATTTCCGCTAAAAAGTCGCTTCGATTAATTAAATTATTTCAATATTTTTACCGATTATTTGAAAACTCAAGAATTTTAAACTGTCGCAGCACTACTGTAAACAACATAATGACATAACATTGTATAAACGTGAACCTCATTTACAATTTTACTGATTGTTTATGTTTTAAACTAGTTTAACGAGATTCAAGTATAGATTAATGTACAGGAATGTTTAATAAATATAATTATTTATCTGAGTAAATAATTTTTCGACATTATAAGAATTACTGCTTGTAATATTTTGTGTCTACGTTTGAACAAAGTTATAACATAATAAGAAATGCGAAACGTCAAAATGCACTTCTTAGATTTGATGAACTATAGTAGGAGACATTTTGTGAGTAAAAAACGCCTATCGTTTAAAGTTAAGTGTTAAGTTAAACGTTTGACCACCAACTTACTTGAACTACTATTAATACGAGCATACTATTTCAAAACCTTTCGGCTAACCACTGCTTCTATTTTCCCTCATGAGAATCAAATAAGTAGTCCTTTCTTATCTCAGAGTCCTCTGAGATGAGAAAGGACTGAAAAGATCCCAAATTACATCAAATAGTACAAACATTAGGTGACACAGTATATGAGTAGAATAAGCGGCCTTATCGCTTATATCGATACAGAAAACCTAAGAAGGAGAAACAAAAAGTAAAAAAAGTCAGCGCACAAATTGAGACGATTGACTATATTTTTCAAGAGATTTTTTTTTATATTTCTTACCAGTGGTTCAAGATTATTGAGCAAATTAATGTAACAATACAGACCATGAGATATAAAAATAAATGTAGGTAGGTACTTTTAGTGTAAAAATACCTGCCTCATTATTATTCAACTCATGTTTACTCTCAGCCAAAGATAATAAAAGGAAGGAATAGGGTTAATTGAAAAAACGTAACAATATGTGAAAGAGCTTTGGGGCCAAGTGTGTAAAGGCCTGACTTCCGATCTGGATTGGTAGTGATCTGGTAGTGGGTTCAAATACAGTCATATGTACTTTTAGTTTTTTCGGAAGTTTAGGTGCGCATTTGACACAACATGCTCTGTCGATGAAGGTCACATCATGAGGAAACCGGCATTTCCCTAGGACCAAACATCCGAATGACATGTGTCATTGGCTAGTATTCCGCTAAAGCAGCGATGGGCTTGCAAGCTGTCACGGGCTTGCAAGCTGTCACGTATTGAGTGCAAACCTTAGGCATGTGCTAAAGCTAAGTTTGGACATGCCTCAGCTTACCCACTAGTAGGTGATCCTCATAAGATCCACGAGTAGGATTCGCGATCAGAAGTGAATATTCGAAGGGAAAAAGCCGTTAGTCTGTTACTGTTATGTTAACGATCCTTGTTTAGCGAGTATGAAAATGTATGAAAAGCGAAAAGCTGTTCAACGGAGTGATTCTATACTCTTAGGGGTAGGTCTCATTTGTTCTATAGAACATGACGTCATAGGACAAAATTAGTTTTTCTTTTCTTATTTTGTACTATGTATGGAAGATGTAATACTTTTATTTCTCAAATTGTTCTATAGGATAAGGTAAATAAGACCTCTTTAAGATTTCATTTTTTGTGAAACTGGTGGTACAAGAATGCTCTGAGACTGAGAATCCTCTTTATAATCTGGAAAGTCCTCCCACCGCTTCTTGCTTTGAATATCCATTCTTTCGATTTTTAAGATTGTTTTACCCAGGCAGATGGAAGATCAATGGAATTCATTTTATTTGTATTTTATATTTATTTATTCAGGTATGACAGAATAATTGCCACTATCAGTTAGTTTCATTTAAGCAAATAGTTTCATGAGAGATTTTGTGAAAATCTGATTTGCATTTTATTCTATGGCATGAAATTCGGGTGAAAAGCTAGTATGTAGTAAGTAAGTAGTAGTAATTCTTTGTTCGATGACATCAAGTTCCATACTTATTTCAGCAGCCAAGCAGCATTGCTGTGTTTCGGTTTGAAGGGTATGGTTGCCGGTGAAATTGCGGGTACGTGAGGCTTAACACCTTTATGCCTCAAGTTGACCGTCTCCTGGTAGTAAGTGCACTCTTGCCTATAACAATGCCTTACTGCATAGGTCACATTCACAAAGAACATTACCTACACGGCACTGCATTGCGCCCGTCAACTTGAGGCAGCCTGTAATTTCAGCGGCGACCATACCCTACAAACTGGAACACTAGCAATGCTGCTTGGCGGCTGAAATAGGTATGGTGGTAGTACTTCCCCGGAATCCCCCTATAGCCCTTTCACAATGGGCTGTGGGTACCTAATTAGGTACGATAGTGGTATTATACACCAACCCAACCGAGCACAAACCTGTAACCCCGTGGGGATCGAACCGATAAATGTCTGATCTAAACTCGCCGGGCGAACCACTAGCCCACAGGCGATCAAATATTTGCTAATCGTGGTGTTACCATTTGCAGTCGGTATTAGCTTCAAGTGCGACCTTCATCGATGTCTCCTTATCTATGCAGTGAGAACGTTTTATTCTACATCTTACAAATTGTGAGAAATGAGAGTCACGTTCTATGCACAATTTATTTTACCCTGGCTTTGTTAGACGAATGACGACGAACCGAGTCTCGTCCTCCCTCTTATATTATATTATATAAGGGTTGTGTACAAGTGATGCCCGAGAAATAATGAAAGAAACAAAACTCATTTTTATGGATGGGACCTTTAATCAAATCCATGACCCTTGCAACAACTTCTCACTCACTATTCACGGGGTCTGCAGTGACACAAATTACACAAATGTGATTTTTTTCGCTTTCATGACTCACTGGACTAAAACGACCGACGGTCGAACTAATGAGAAAACAAACATTAAATCCTAGCGTGTTATATACAGAGGTATAATCATTTTAAGATGCATTAGCTCTAGATCTCTAGGCTTGCCTGGGCAAGGATGAAATCAACGATGGAGCAAGGGCGAGCTTTCCCAGAAGGCGCAGGCGCCAATCATAGAACACGGCGAATCGTTTGGCGCCAGTTGTCAAGAAAGTGGTTTCCAGCTAGGTAGATCTTCACAAATTCATTGCATTTTTATAAAAAAATATTGTATGACGCGGAAGCGCTTGGCCTTATCTCACCTGGTTTCGTTTTCGTTTTGGAATGGTGGAAGCGCACTTCACCCGGAATCCACAATAAACTACGTTCATTACACCTTTATCAAAGCACACTTATTCTCAATCTATCTTTATTCACCTGAGTATTCGAGACTATCCCTCTTTGTAAACTCTCGTTCTATGCAAAGCCAGAATAAGAGTAAAGCCCGATAAATGACCGTTCGTCACGGTGGATGGGCAGAATACAGTAAGTGAATGAGAAATTAAATAAAAATCCTTATACCGATTAATGTGAGTATATGCGTAGTCTATGCATGTTCAATTTCAAATTGATCGGATCAACCATTTAAAATATATGGGCGAAATATTGTAATTATTTCACCCCAATTTCTCAAAAACTACCCCACTTATCATAAATCGCGACCAATCAATTTCTATTTACCTTATCTTTTAATAGTTTAAATTTCCTCAAAATTTGTTATCACGAGAGTTGTGCCGTCACAAGCATTGTCACATACATACATACAGTGCCAGATTTCCCAACATAACTCTGAGATCTCGTTCGCTTCGCTTACTTGATCAATAATTAAATTGTATTTAGCAGCTGAGGAATAGTGAAATAAGACATACAAATTATGCTGGTGTATTACCTGGCCCCATTTATATCCATTTGAGATCAAATTGATGAATCCATTGAAAGGGATGAATCAAAATTCAATCCCGTAACCGTAATAGTACCTAGCATAAATCAAAAATCCAGGCGTTACTTACAGTTCTACCCGTGAAAACCTAGACTCAAGATTAAAGATGGGATCAAATGTGCTTAGCAGGTACTTTCTTGAACCGATTTTTTTATAGCAAACCACAAACCAGGTTCTTTTAGCACTGCAATGTCCAACCCGTGAAGCGTGAAGATTATGGTAAAGCCATAATTCCATAACTGTTTAATAATAATTATAAATATTATAGGACATTAATTTTTACACAGCGCCATCTAACCCCAAACTAAGCATGGCTTGTAATATGGGAACTAGATTACGGATAGAATACTTCAATACTTTTTTTTTTAAATACATACTTACTATATGATACAACACCCAAACACAGAACAAACATCTATATTCATCACACAAATGTTTGTCCTGGGTGGGAATCGAACCCACAGCCTACAGCGCAGAAGGCAGAGTTACTACCAACTGAGCTATGAGGCTTGTTAAATTATAAAACAGTTATTGATGCGGTAATTATTATGCGGACAAGCCTCACAGCTCAGTTGGTAGCAGTTCTAATTTGATCTGAATGCTTCTTACTTTTTTTTTTGAAAGGACAATACGCAGGCCTGGTTCTGAACCAAGGGGCGACAACTTGGCACGTGGGCGCCATTGCCCGGATAGCTCAGTCGGTAGGACATGAGACTCTGCGTGGGCCTGATAATACAACAATATTTATATGCTACTATATACCCCACCTAGGCACGGGTGGTCAGTTCCCAAGCCAATACGATGTTCTTTATCGCATCGCGCGGCGTATCACACAAAGGCTTACAAAACAATTATAATAATTCTTAAAACGGTCTCGCTTCACAATAAACCTATCTATAAGTAATAAACTATAGGCATGCAAATGCATCTAAGCTTTTGCGATGTTCCTTTTAACCTTAGTTTTATGATTTCTCAAACAATAGGTACTAATACTCAAATAATGAGTAGTCAAAATAAAGGGACAAGGGTTCTTCTATTTCATGCCGCCGACTTTCACTATCTATTTCCTTCCTTTTATTAATCTATATAGGTATAATGTTAGCTATGCTTTGTCGACGCATCGTCCTGCGCATTAATCACGTATTATGTTCACTGTAAAAGACACTCAAATTTTTCGAATTCAAATTCAAATTCTTAAGTTATATTTATACAGGTTGGACCAAACCAGTTACCCCCGAATTCATGGACATTTAAAACATATTAGAATGTAGTAATTTTTAATCAAATAATGATTCCATTGAGTGAAATTTGGTTTGCTCCGGCCTGTATAATTACAATTCAATAGGCAAGTATTTTTCATTAGATAACTACAAATTTAAATACTGAGCGATACTAGCTTTTGCCAGCGGCTTCGCCCATAGTATAAATGTATGTTAAAAAAATATTAAAATGTTTACATATATAGACAGAAAAATATAGGTATTCATGAGAGTGAAAGAAACTGCAAAGGTTTGCAAGAATCGCGGTCAGTTGAAATGCGGCGTCGGCGCGCGAGAGAGCCAGTACTTTCTGTGAAATCGCGTTCCATTGTAGACCTTTTCCTTACTCAGGCTTAGAACTAGACAAGGCTAGATTCAAGAACTCATGATGTATTTATAAAAAACATTGTCTTTGTCTATCCTCTAGGAAACAGGCTTGGTTCTTTTTAATATACATGTGTAGTGACTATTGAGTGACGTATCGTACCGTATCGTAGGTACGTATCGTATCTACCATCGTACGCCAAGTTAAGTGAATGTGTTTTTATTGTACTCCGGGAAAGCGCTGGCCTTCATCTCACTTGGCCTTCAAGTAATGATAAGGCCGAAGGTGTAAAGCTAATCCGGAATTCTCTCTCTAAATTCCGGAACACAGCAATTTAGAATTGTTGTTATAGCGACAGACTTATGTAAGACGGTGGTAGCTAGCCAGGTGGTTTTAAACAAAGTTCTACCATAAACTAAACCATAATATATCGTAGGTACTCCATTGGCGACCGAACCCGGGACCTCTGGATCTGACACCAGTTGGCGAACCACTTGACCAAATAGGCGGTAAAAGTGTCACTCGATCACTTGCGAAAACCTTCTATTGTAAATCGGAATACCGAAGAACACTCATGCTAAAGCCATACATAATAAGCTCTTTCATAAAGAGCCACCTTATATCACGTAGTATTTGTATACCTTTCATGTTATTTGCTCCGTGCCTCCTTTGAAGAAAACTGATTCAAGTCTTCAGACACCCTCCCGTATGGCCTATTATGTCGAGATCTTGTTTAATTTGTTTGTTATTAGGCGTTATATCGAAAAAGGGTAGATGCGGGTACCTTTAACCTTATCTGGTAGTTTCGGTTTGTGACGGAATTTGAACTTCACGACTGTTCTTTGATCTATAATTTTTGTATTTCAAGTGATCGCACTTGGTCACAACATCTCATGATCAGCGCTCAAGCTGAGTATCAAAATGACACAATAATTCGGAATCTTCGGGACCCTCGTAGGTCGGTTGGTTAGAGCGTTTCCGGGTTTAAGAAGTGATGCGGGTTCGTGTCCTGCCGCGGTTTGAGAATTTTTGTGTAATCTGTTTGAGCTTGAAATGTTAGGTGGCAGAAAGTAGTCAGCGTCAGTTTCGGTGTCGGCGTCAGGTGATTTTTTGTGTATAGTTTAGAAAGCAATATTACTGGTACAAAAACTATGATTCTCAATAAAAACACCTACTTGTTATTTTAAGATTCATTTCACTTGTCTAAATATTATCTACGTTTATCAAAATTTTATCTGTGATGGTATAACCGTTTAATTATATGATTGTGGTGCTTTAAAAAAATCAGCGTAATATAATACTTAAGAAAAAAATGTTGTTTGATATTTCTCTTTTTTGTGTCATAAATCCCTTACCTACCTATTTATTGTTTATTTATGAACAGTTTCAAGTGCCTACAATGTCTCAATACCTTCATTATTGGGGTTCATAAATACCGCAAGATACGCAACCAAAATGTAAATAGAAGAACGTCTTGCTCAAAGTTTTAAAATAATATAAACACTTTTTTCGAAGAAAATTGATAAATACGAGATATTATCCTCATCCATTTGATAAAAGCATAACAACATTAAGACGGTTACCACAAGTACTGCAGAGTGTTTTGTAGAGGTACAAGGAAATTAAGTACTATAGGTTACCCGCATCGACCTACTGTAGGGAAATATTTTGTATCAACAAATTGAATTTTCAAAAGCTTTTCACCAGCTCCTGTTAATATCAATGTCAATGTGCAATTCCCATATCTCGGAGTATTGTAGATGATGTAGGTTCATGTATTTATTATAAACACTAATTTATATATTTTTTTCTGTCGAGATAATTTACAGCGATCGTGTTTCTGAAAACCCAAATTGAAAAACACCAACGTTTCATGTTACAAAATTTTATTTAAGATTTATTTAATACTAGCTGCGTCCCGCGGCTTCGCCCACGTGGAAATGTATGTGTCAAATGTAGAACAATATCGATATAATAAACGTATCAGATATACATGTATGTGTATGGTTATTGTTTTTATAATACGGCAATACATGTATCATGAATGTTTCATTCAATAAACCGACTTTTGAGTGAATCGAACCAAGGAATATGTTTTCCCTAAACAAATTTCAGAAATGCACACAGTTGGGTAATTTTGTAATAATAAAGAACTTTGTTTTCATCGATTACTTTATAGTTTATTTAAACCAACTTTTGATTGAATCGAACCAAGGAATATTTTTTTTCCATACAACTTTCAAATCTTTATTGCACGCCTCCTAAGGGTAGTTTTGTAAAATTAAAGCACTTTGATCTCGTTGTTTAGTTATATAAAAAAAAATGTTTTCATTATTTACTTCATAGTTTATTTGAACAAAGTTTTGAATGAATCGAACCAAAGATTTTTTTTTCAGTACCAGTTTTAGAAATTGATTGCAGTGTGCTTAGGGGTAGTTTTGTTGATTTAAAGAATTTTGTTTTCATTGTTTACTTCAGGTTTTCATTGTTTTTACGTTCGGGCGGATGGTGCCATTAAAACTACTTTGTAGGTATAGGTACCGCACCTGTATTAATATATTATATATCTGAACTCTAACCTCAGCTTTATGATGGTAAGGTTCTAACTTCTAATAATTTTGCTCCGTTTAGCTGTACAAGGAAGTTGTCTCCCTTTGGGGAGACAACTTCCGTCAAGTCACTCAAACGCAGCCTCTCAATCCGGCTATAATTTACCCATGTCCTATACACAACCATTTATTCCTAGCTCATTCATTTTATACCTACCTACCACAAAATGCTACCAATATATTTTCGTAAGTATTAGACGTTTGGTTTGGCTGTTTGTTTTGTTACTCCTCCACGCCAAAATTAGGTAGGTAACTAACTACAAGGTCTTATACTGATCGGATTGAGCTAAAATTTGTTGAAAGTGCTTCGCCTTCATCTCACCCTGTTTCGAGTTATAGGTGATAAATATATAAAAGGTGGAAGCGCACTTTACCCGGAATCCTGAACAGACTAGGAACTGGGGCCAAACCACAACATCTTATAGCGTTCTCGTTTTGATATAACATTACTTTTGTCTCGTTTTTTCTACACTGAATAGATAGTGACAATAGTAAAGTAAAATCTAAGCAAGAATGCTTTAAGAGGTCGTCGTACCCCCCCTGGTCATTTTAACTCTAAATACCGGAACACAACAATTTTGTTTCCGTGGCGACTGATTTTGTGGTGCATCAAGGAAGGCTTTCGGAAAATTGACACGAGAAGAATACCTAAACTTTCAACCATTCTTACTAATAATTAGCAAAACCGTATTTTCGCATATTACAAACGAGATATTTTGTGTCCTTGCAATTGCTATGAAAATTCAACTTGTTTGTAGAAAATCGCTCATAAACTTGAGAAAAACGACTAACAAAACAAACACAATGCACTGTGATACTCGTAAATAGTTGTCCCTGAACCGTTTTATGCTTGAATGCTTGAAAATATAAGGGCGCGCGGGAAAGTTCGTTTTGTCAAGGATGAACTGAAAAGCGTGTGGCGCGCCCTGCACCCGGCCTGAAACTAAAGCCTGAAAACGGAGACGGAACCCAAAACAGATGGTTAGCGAGATCGCAATATGCTCAACGTGTTATCACTGTTATCTTCAAGTTTACGTACCTATAGGTAGGTATCTAATCAGAAGAATAAACGGACCGTGTAAGAGGTACTTGCTTACCTAGGTAAGCATTACAAATTTTGTGAGATCGATATTTTTATGTGGGTTTATCTGGATTCCAATGATTAGAAGGTGGTACGGGACTTGTTTTGGAAGTGTATTCCTAGCTTATGTGGCTGTGTGAGCAATATTCGTTGTTTTTTAAACCAATTGATGAAAGTGATTACTTAATGTTAAGCAACACTGAATGCATCATGCACTACACTGTTCCTGCCCGTGTATAAATAGAACAACACCTGTATACCACAATAACAACATAAGTGCAATAAATAATTTGATTTTGAACTACTTCTTACAATTTTTTTTGATCGAGTGAGCGAAGCGAACAAAATCTCCGAGATAAAATGGTTTAAGGATTTTTTTTAACTGGTGTAGTTTTTGTCATATTAGGGTGTTCAGTGAGACAAGAAAATATTTGTCTTGCGGGGGGGTGTCATTTGATAGAGTTTTGATTAAAATAAAAAGATTTTTGAACCACGGCAAAATGTTAGTTAGCATTTTTCAGAAAACAAACATCAACCTTATATTTGTGTAGTAACTCTGCCTTCTGCGCTGTAGGTTCTGGGTTCGATTCCCGCCCAGGACGAATATTTGTGTGGTGAATATAGATGTTTGTTCTGTGTTTGGATGTTGTATCTTATGGTAGGTTAGGTACGTATGTATTTAGAAAAAAAAAAGTATTTACGAAAGTACCTATTCTATTCGTAATCTAGTTCACATATTACAAGCTTACTCACGTCTTACCTAAGTGATCGCATACAGCATGTCGACGTGAACGGCCAGCGTTCTTCAGGATCTTTGGTTACCATGGGTGTGCCGCAAGGTTCTATATTGGGGCCTTTCTTGTTTTTAGTATATATTAATGATCTGCCCCAAATAATTGAAGATGACCATGAGATTGTTCTGTTTGCAGATGATACGTCACTTCTATTTAGATTGAAGCGACAAATGACTAACTTTGACAACGTAAACAATGCAATCTCAAAAATTGTTAACTGGTTTAATGTAAATAACTTAGTACTCAATCAGAAAAAGACCAAATGTATTCGATTTATTTTACCAAATGTAACTGAAGTTGAAGCTAATGTAAAAGTTAAAGAGGAAAACATAGAATTAGTCAAAACCACTGTATTTTTGGGATTAACTTTAGATAATAAACTTCAATGGGGCCCACACATAGATAAACTGGCGAAGAGACTTAGTTCTGCAGCATATGCTGTAAAGAAGATACGTCTTCTCACAGAAGTTGCTACAGCAAGACTAGTTTACTTCAGTTACTTTCACAGTATTATGTCATATGGCATAATACTGTGGGGAAGTGCTGCAGATATAGACACCATATTCGTTTTGCAGAAGAGGACTGTTCGCGCTGTTTACAAAATGGGTCCCAGAGATTCATTAAGAGACAAGTTTAAAGAAATAAATATATTGACTATGCCCTGCCAATATATTTATGAAAATATTATGTACGCGCGTAAAAACATAAGCTTATTTGACAAAAACTGTGATAAACATAATTATAATACTAGAAATAAGAATAAACTCGCTGTTCCCACAACTAGGCTCCATAAGGTTAATAAATCGTTCATAGGGCAAACTGTACGCTTTTATAATAAATTGCCAATTAGTGATGTGCTAAGCTTGTCAAATAATAAATTCAAAAATTTTGTAAAACAAAAGCTATCCAGGAAAGCTTATTATAAAATTTCAGATTACCTAGAAGATAAGAAAGCCTGGCATTAAAAAAAATGAATTTGCTCCAGTGAATAAATTGTAATTAGTATTAGATAATTTTAAGCTATTGTAAAGGATCATGAAAAAAAAAACTAGCCCGAGGTTCTTGCCTTTCTCCTTGTGTGCTGGTCGCGATTCCGAACAGGCGGTAGATTTGACGTTTCAAAGTGATCCTAAAAAATCTTACTGAATAAATATATTTGACTTTGACTTTGACTTTGCTAAGATTTGTTTGGCGCTAGATAGCGTTGTATGAAATTAATATACTGTAATATTTTGTTTTATTTATTCACTTTCATTACTTACACCTTTCTCTAAGCATACTTTTTCTTAGTCTCTCTTTATTCATCGGAGAGTTCGAGACTGTCTCGTTGCTAACTCTCATCAAATGCAAAACGAGAGATTGAGGGCAAAGCACCATTAGCACCGATCATAGTCATAATGGGTGGGCAGAATACAATAAATTAAAACCATGGGAATATCACGCTTTACTAAAGTTGTAAATATAAGGTTGATGTTTGTTTTCTGCAAACAGCTAACTAACATTTTACCGTGGTTCAAAAATCTTTTTAATTTTAATCAATACTCTATCAAATGACAAAGATCTTCTTGTCTCACTGAACACCTTATATGTCAAAAACTACCCCAGTTTTAACTCGGAGGTTTTTTTCGCTTCGCTCACTCGATCACAAAATATTAGTTAGAAGTAGTTCAAAATCAAATTACTTATTGCACTTATGTTGTTATTGTGGTATACATGTGTTGTTCTATTTAGGTATACACGGGCAGGAACCGTGTAGTGCATGATGCATTCAGTGTTGCTTAACATTAAGTCATCACTTACATCAATAGGTTTAAAAAACAACGAATATTGCTCACACAGCCACATAAGCTAGGAAAACACTTCTAAAACATGTCCCGTACCACCATCTGATCACTGGAATCCAGATAACCGCACATAAAAATAACCATCTCACATCATTTATTCTTCTCCGTCCGTTTATTCTTCTGATTAGATACCTACCTATAGGTACGTAAACTTGAAGATAACAGTGATAACACGTTAACAGTGATAAAGCTGTGATCTGTGATGTGTGATGTGCCTGTATGTGCTATGTACTTATATGGCTACAAAAGAAGTTTTCGTCAGCAAACATGGCAAAAATGAAGAGAGTTCCGTTTTGTGCTGGTGAGTCTACAAAATCCAAAAAATCACCCAAATGGTTACAGGTGTTACTTTATCTGTCTGCACCCTAATTTGAGTCATTGGTCTCAGAGTAATTTACAGACACAGACAGTCAGGCAGTAAGTCAGACATTGAGAGAGATGAAAGCATGCGTGATGTGAGTGATGCTAATATGCTTATCCAAGAATATTGGTATCGGTAACTTGATATAAAATAATGGTAACTACTTTAAATTAGTGATGGATGTAAAATTATTATTCTAAGATAAAGTTATGTAGTAGGTACCTAAAGATTAGGTACCCACCCGCAAAGGGTTATTGATTAAATTAAAGTACCCTTTATAATATCGGTATCGCAACATTGAGCTTCTTCCTTTGTCTTTATAGACTTTACAACCCGTCATGTGAACAAATACCTTATAATGCAATAAATATATTGAATCTTGAATAGATAAGAACTGATGGTTTTCAAATATCTTCTTACCGGCCGGCCTCCTACTTCATTTAAAACGATACTAATTTGTAAATTTATCACAAATTCATTAAATAATCAAGTAACAATCATCCTTCAGATACCTTAGTAGAAGCAATTATCATCACTGTCAAACAAATTCATTCGTTTTTATGTATGTGATTTAGTTAGTCCACCCAGAACTGTTATCTCGTGATGTCTGGTTGTGTTCATCACGGAGATTATTTCTCAAAAAGAAAAGGACACATTGCTTAACATACATATTACACGTTTTTTTAAACCTCTCTTTATTTACCTGAGTACTTTTATTTACCTGAGACCCCTAGTCTGTTGTGAAGCCTCGGAGGCATATTTGCGCACCTGTTGGGGAACCTCGGAGGTTGTTAGTGGAGGCCGCCCACAAAGCGCCTATTATTATCGGATAGAGGCAGGTAGTGGAGTGAATTAAATGTATAAAAAATTATTCAAGACCACCAACGGTTGATGAATAAGATAAATGTGAGAACAATACCGCCATTGTAATTTGACGCTCGCATATCAGATAACCACCCATCGGCCTCTTCATAAAATTGAAAAAACGAGTGCTAAGGTATTGTGTTAAAACAAGTGTTTTACAGTGGAATTTAAGTATATTGACTAAATCATTACAATTTTACGCTGTACTGATGAAGTTTTAGGCATATATATTTTTATTGTTGTTTTTTACGCCATTATTGTTTATTCGTTCGCTGATTTTTGGATTTTTATTTCATTATAAATTACTGAATCGAAATACAGACATAAAAATTTTGCACAATAAATTTCAGCTAGTTACGTGTAGGACAACATGAAAATTTGTACCTCACATTCACTACATAATGTGAACTTCATTTTTGAACTGATCGCGTTGCAATCAGTTGCGAAATTAAATTCGCATGTTTTAAAAACTATTTTGAAACCTGTCTTGTATTGCTTTTTTGTACCGAACTTTTTGTAAATTTTCGTTATTTTGATAGAAATGAAATAAAAGAGTAATAAAAAAATACACAAGTATCTTAATATTTGAACTGATTACATTTGTTTTTCAAAAACTGATAAAAATAGTTACAGATATTGAATTAGAACGAATATAAATATATAAAATATATTTCGGTATGCACTAGGTTAGACTGTTATATACTAAACTAAATAGAGAAATTCAATTGCATTCGAAACATATACAGGTTTTATATAGGTTTTAAAGAAAAAACAAAAGAAATCGATGTTTTTGTGGTATGTGGTAATGCAAACGGCCATCTTTTTCGCGCGCATGTCCAACAGTCAAAGTGACCAGTGGTGCAACAATCCAAGGGGGTAACCCAACATTAAAAACCTGCACTTTTCAAAAATGTCGACAATCCATTGTTCAAAATAAGTAATCTGAAAACAGAAAGATTTTTAATAGCAACAGTAAGACTATTTTTCCTGAGGATGCCTCGTGTGGAGGCAAAACACGTGTCGATTTGGAATTTTTCAAACAATTTCAGCGGATTTGTTATTGAATATCATTCTGTTTTCAGATTATTTATTTTGAACAATGGATTTCCGCAAAATAACGCCTGAATCTCTACTGATTTTCTGGAAAGGCTCGCTCCATTGTAGACCTATTCTTGGCCAAGCTAGCCTGGAGATAGAGGAGCCCTGGGGCTTATAAGTAGTTATATAAAAAAGAATAGGACTCGCCAGTGATCATGAGCCGCCTCTATCCATCAACTCCACGTGACCGCCGGCAGAAACACAGCTTCCGGCCAATTCGTCCGTTAAGTGTAAAGTTTATTTTATACCTGACCAGTTCAAGAGCTCCACCATTTCTGAATAAAAAAAAAGGTTTTAAAAAACTTTAGGTTTTTCCATGTTCATATAATTATTAATTTCCCTGCTTACGTTCTGAATTTAAACTCATCACCAAGGACGTCTATTTGTAACTATGGAAGTGATTCGTTTTTTGAACCATACGTTTTGGTTTAAAATAGAGCCACTTTTTGGTTGAAATTTATTCTGAATTAGACTTCCTGACTTATAATTTATTCGTAGTATAATGACACAAAAATTCACATCCGCGACGGTACTCGAACACGCATCTTTTCCTAAAGCTGGAAACTCTCTAACCGATTGAGCAATGAGCGTCCTGACGCAGATTCCGAGTTTTTGTGCTATATCCATACTCAGCTTGAGCGCTGATCAAGATGCGGATTGCGGATTCAAGTCCAGTTGCGGGTCGTGAATTTTTGTGTCACTGTAAAGTTTGTAAATATAAATTACTACGTGCACTTTCATTTACAAGTAAGTAAGTAAGTACGTGTACTTTCAATAAGAAACGGCAATATTATTCCCGTTCTCAAAGTGATTTTGAGCGATAATCATATTTTATTTTTATGTAATTTACCATTCTTATCATTCTAATTATGCGAATACAGTTAACCTCTCTTTTCTGAATACTGAAATTCATAAAAATCAAATTCAAATCATTAATTTGGATTCCAAACAATTAACAAAAACGGATGTATAAATGAACAAGTTGCTTATTAAAAAATATGTCGGATATTCGGATTGCAAGCCTAGCAAGGCAAAAGCAAAGCCTATACATACAAGTTTCACTCCTCCCTCTGTGTCCGTAGGTATCAGAACAGAACCAGTGATGCAATTGAGACGAAGGATGGTTTCACTGATTTGGATATTAGCAGCTGATCCAGCTACAAATAATCCAATCTCAGCGAAGATATTATATGCATGAAGACAAACACTACTTTTAATTTGCTGATCGTGCGCATTTACACTTGCGCGAAGGTTCTATGTTCAGTTCATCACTATCATTTCAGCCCATATACAGGGTGGGTTTTTTTTTTCAGGGCCACTGAGGCCAAGTCTGAAACCGTGAGAGTTATCGAAAAGTCATGTTAGGAGTTACGTGCTCGATTTAAAAAAAAAATAGTACTGCATTAAAGAAAATCAATATTCTTTTATAGGTTTTCTGGAAAAGTTAATTTTTATGTATATATTTTAGAGTTTGATAACAAAATAAAAATTATGATGACTATGTGCCCAAAGTTGTTGGAACGCTTTCAAAATTAAAAATTTAGAAATTCAACTTATGCAGTGAAAATGCATTTAGCATTAGTAAAGGTTGTAGGTTCAGACTATGCGTAAGCTAAGCTATTAAATCCTCTTTTGGCCCCACTAACAACCTCCGAGGTTCCCAACGGGTGCGCAAATATGCCTCCGAGGCTTCACAACAGACTAGGGGTCACTTTTTGTTTTCTGCCCATCCACTATGATGTACGGTCGGTGCTTTGATGCTATGCTCTCTTTCCGGCTTTGCATATAATACTTATATATATTATATAGATACTCAGGTAAAAAAGAGAGGTTTAAAAAAATCGTGTAATATGTATGTTAAGCAATGTGTCTTTTTCTTTTTGAGAAATAATCTCCGTGATGAACAATAACACAACCAGACATCACGAGATAACAGTTCGGTGTGGACTAACTAAATCACATACATAAAAACTAATGAATTTGTTTGACAGTGATGATAATTGCTTGTACTAAGGTAACTGAAGGATGATTGTTACTTGATTATTTAATGAATTTGTGATAAATTTACAAATTAATATCGTTTTAAATGAAGTAGGTGTCCGGCCGGTAAGAAGATATTTGAAAACCATCAGTTCTTATCTATTCAAGATTCAATATATTTATTGCATTATAAGGTATTTGTTCACATGACGGGTTGTATAGTCTATAAAGACAAAGGAAGGAGCTCAATGTTGCGATACCGATATTATAAAGGGTACTTTAATTTAATCAATAACCCTTTGCGGGTAGGTATCGCAACATTGAGTGGGTGCCTAATCTTTAGGTACCTACTACATAACTTTATCTTAGAATAATAATTTTACATCTATCACTAATTTTATTTTATTTTATTGATTACTGACTGTCTGTGTCTGAAAATTAGTCTCAGACCAATGACTCAAATTAGGGTGCAGACAGGTAAAGTAACACCTGTAACCGTTTGGGTGATTTTTTGGATTTTGTAGACTCACCAGCACAAAACGGAACGCTCTTCATTTTTGCTTCTTTCTTTTTGCTTTCTTCTTATCTTTGTAAATACATATTTTCATTCTTTCTGTCTTTTCGTGTGGACTGTGTTACAGATCTGGTGTCAGACTTTACGAGCAGTCACTATAGGCGTCTAACATGGCGGAGATCTGAGGTAATGCTATTAGTCGTTAAGGCTATTAGCATTACCTCAGAACTCCGTTATTACTCAACCGATTTGATTTTTTTGTAAAGATATGATTCAAAATAATATATGGATCTCCGAAAAATTGTGCCTGAATCGATTAGCTTAGATATGACTCCATACCAATCATCCGAATTGTTTTTATTTGTAATCGGTTGAGATGAGTCGAGTGAGCAATCCCATATAAATTTTATCAAAGTCAGTATTTGGGCTTTTAAATCAAAATACAGGAAAACAGGATAATGGAAACGAATGATCATTCCGGTTATCCTGACATAGTGCACCCCTACACTGCACTATAGGAGGGACCGATCATTAACATTTGTTTAGGCCACCAGCATTTATCTTCGTTCCCATCATTGCAAAGATATTTTCCAGAATCCCGTATTATTGCACCCTCACTTGACTCATAAATAGTGTGTCAGAGACGTCGAGGTGTCGTAGGTTTGACAACGAAAAAAAGATAAAAATAAACTTTTTTTTAATAATAAAATAAAATAATCAACTTCTTCACTAAAAATGTAAAAATAAATATGTGGTTCATTATAATAATGTTCTAAAATTGATCATTCCTTACCAGATTTTGTGTAACACTCAGGTAGTTAACATCAAATATGGTTTCCGTGCCGTATCCAAGTGTTCTACCTATGAAACTGAAGCAATCAACATCAAGTATTGTCTCCGGGTTGAATCCAAGGGTTACCTATAAAATATAAATGGTAAGTTCTGTATTCAATACATTTATTGTTTACGTATGGATACAATTTATCACAGATACTAAGTAGTTATGTGGTTTCTCATATGGAATTTGTGTTATGTAAGGTAAGTAACAGTTAAACATCGCAAACTGTCTATAAAACATATCGGTAAGAATTTAGTTGATATGTAGATTTTACATAACGAGTTTTGATGGAGGTTGTATGATTTTGTTTCTTCCTGGTCTTAGGGCATATCGTTCAGTTAATTATACAATTTCTATTTTTGCACACCTACTTGTATCTATGTGTTCTTTAATAGTGACATGTTGTTACAGGTCACATCAAAGTACTCTCCCGTGGAGGAGGTTGGAGAACATAACAGGTTCAAGGAATTTTACTTTATTTTTTTTTATTATGTCCGCTTCTGACGAAGAGGACACCACCAATTGGATACCACACAAACTTTTAAAGAAAACTACATGCAAGCGTTCCCGCAGTAGCCTCGGTAACATCGATGAATAATATGGAAAACGTTGTCAGATACCTATGTATTTATTTATTTTTGTTTATTATTTATTCAGATTTGTCACGTGTAGTAAAATTTGTTTATTTATTCCATTAGTCAAGTTGGGCCCCCGCCCAACCTCAAAAGTGATGAGAAAACGGGGAGATCATTATGAAGACCAGAATGAGAAAAGACATGTGTAGGCGCCATTAACATAGTGAGAAAAGTTTGATCTCATTTTCTATGATGAATTTCTCAATTGGTAGTAGCTCAGTTGGTAGTAACTCTGCCTTCTGCGCTGTAGGCTGTGGGTTCGATTCCCACACAGGAGAAACATTTGTGTGATAAATATTGATGTTTGTTCTGTGTTAGGGTGTTGTATCATGGGTCATATAGTACGTATGTAGGTACAAAAACTATGTGAGTATTCTATCCGTAATCTAGTTCCTATATTACAAGCTATGCTTAGTTTGGGGCTAGGTGGCGCTGTGTAAAATTAACGTCCTGTAATCTTTATTTATTTAATATTTGTATGGAAGCTAAAACTGGAACTATGGATTGCTCTACCTGCAAGGTGACAATAAAAAAGAGGTACTTAAATAACCATTACAACGTTAATTTACATAAAAATAACTCTGCTAGAATTCAACAATCTTTATCGAATGTTGATCTCATACAAACAGCTTTTGGGGACCGTGTTTATACAACAAAATAACATCTAAAACGAAAATTTATTTTGAAACCCCTGAATTATGGAATCAATAAATAAAACAATTTTGGTTTTAATCAATGAAGCTATCAAAGACCTCGGCATTTATAAAGTTAACTTTATATTACACGCAGATTTTATACAACAAACAAAAGAAATAAAAAACTAATTTAGCTTTCAAAGTAGTAACTTTATAATTATGCAAGGCGATGATTTAAATATGTTTTTAAAAACACTAAAAGACACTTTATCTAACAAAGTAAGTGAATTTGAAAAAAAATATAGTGGATGGAGTTTAACATTAATGTTGAGCATTGATATGAATGTTAATAAATTTAACCCTCTCCGTGGTACTTCATACATTGAATTACCGCGTGATATACTAACAAAAAAAGCTGTAGTCAATGTCAAAAACACTGACTTTCAATGTTTTCAATGGGCATTGCTGTCTGCATTGTATCCAGTTACAAAAAATGCCTATAGAGTTACATCATATGTAAGAAATGAAAATAAATTAAAGTTTGATGGAGTTTCTTTCCCTGTTAAACTCTGTAACATATCTAAAGTAGAAAAATTAAACAACATCAGCGTGAATGTTTTCGGGTTAGAATATGATAATGTTAAAAAACTAAATTCTGTTGTTGGTCCATTATGTTTAACGAAATGTCGAAAAAGTTGTCACATTAACTTATTGTACATAATAAATGGTTTAAATGGTCATTATTGTTATATTAAAAATATGTCACGCTTAATAAAAAGTCAACTCACCTCGCGGCATAATGCAATACATATATGTGATGGTTATTTATTGTATTTTTCAAACAGCGAACAATTACTTAAACATCAAGAACGTGATTGTAATCAAATTCGTACTGACTTACCATCTGAAAAAGCGTGTTCAAAGAATTGGTTCGGGGAAAATGTTCCCAATAATATGGTTTCATTTGATAAATATCAAAAACAACTCAAGGTCCCGTTTGTAATATATGCGGATTTTGAGTCATTTTTTAAACCAATCGCATTTTGTTCCAATGACCCAGATTTACCACAAACTGAAAATGTTCAAAGACATGATGTATATTAAATAAATATATGTATATGAAATAAATTAATCTGAAATAAATGAGTTAATAATATAGTTTTGGGTATTACATCAAATGTGCTTATGACGATAGTCTTTCCAAATACAGAACTTACACAGGTGATGACTGTGCAAAAAAGTTGATGGAGAGCTCACAAAAAGACATTAACTAAATATAATAATAATTAACAGAATAAATAATTTTCAAAAATGTCCATTACCTATATCAAATGACGACATAGGTAAAATAGATGTAGCTACTAAATGTTACATTTGTGAGAGAGATTTAAATTCCCAACAAATAATAGACCACGATTGGTTTACGGGTGTTTTTCGAGGTGTTGCTCATGAAATATGTAGCAATAAATTTAGAAGTCAACGTTTCGTTTCGGTTATCTTGCATAATCTAAGTTATTACGATGCTCATTTTATTGTCCATGCCTTAAATTTTGCTGAAGGTGCAGTAGAAATAATTCCTCAAAACATATCATTTTCAAAATTGTTAAAAGTTCGCTATTACTTTGGGTATCCTAAACCTTAAAATAAAATTATTCACTAATGCCTTAGCTACACTTACTGTATCCTTATTTTTTTATGTATACGCTTCTACAAACTTAGTTAATTCGCATTATAGCGTTAAAATATAACGATTATCATCAATATCTCTGTCTAATGGTCCTACAATATCTAGTGTCTACGCGGATCTTATGCTCAGCGCCTTCTCTCCGCGCCTTGAGCGAACAGACCACCCACGGTGGCGTTCCAAAACTACTGGATTATATCTTCATCACGAGTCGTGCTGCCATCTACAACTACATACACTTGTGTCGATATATAAAATCATTCGTTTTGCGGTAACACACAGAAACAACCTACATGTTATATTTTTTTCTTATACATTTAAAAAACGAGAATAAACGTATTTTACTTGAGTTGAATGACAAGTATTCATTGAAGACGAACCCGAAGATCCCCGTAGCTAACATCTAGATATAGTTTTTCAAAAGCAAACGAAGCCGTTGTAGTTATCTCCATGGGCGCCTTGACATACATACAATGCTTCATTTTTTAGCATTTAATGCATTTACTTACAAACTCTGCTACGTCTTTGTCTAGACCTGACCAAAAAAAATTTCTTTTGATATTATTAGTCATTCTACGCACGCCTGCATGACCTGCAGTGGGTAGTAGATGAAAATCATGTAAAATGTATTTCTTTTCTTCTTCGTTTTCAATTCTTCTTACTCCTTTTAATATATAAATCCGTTAATAATTGTATAACTGGTTATCCTTTATTTCTTTTAACACATCTGCTATAAAATCTTCATTTTCATAATTTTTTACTATGCATAGTTCGTTTATTTTCATATTTTTACAAATTTCTCCTAATTTAGTCACGAATTCGGCTCGCGTAAATCGTGCTCTAAAATCAAGATTAATATATAATGCATTTCTTTTTTTACTGTAAATAAAACATTCATATTCTTTATCTATATTATTTTGTTGTCTCAACTTATTCATTTCGTTTTTTGTTATAAACATCATTTCCGTAGAGCTATTTGATATTTTCAGCACTTCAACAACTTGTGGTTGATCAGGCCACTGGTCGTTTTGGTTGCTAATATTTTGTTTGTTCAAATTACCGTCATAACCGAAATAATTTCTTCGTTCATTTTCTTTAAAGTATCTGACGTTATGATAATTCCGGACAATGCATCCGCAACACTGTTCTCTTTTCCTTTTACATATAAGATTTTAAAGTTAAATTCCTCTTATTCTAGTCTAAATTTAAGAAGTCTACTAGATGGATCTTTCATAGAAAATAGATAAATTAAAGGTTTGTGATCCGTCATTATTGTAAATAATTTTCCATGTACGTAAGGTCTAAAATACTTTATCGCCCAAACAATAGCTACTCTAACTCATTTTGAATAGTTGGGTAGTTCAGCTCTCCTTTATTTAAAGGTCTACTATAGCATAAGCTATTGGTTTCATATTTTTATTACACAAAACTGCGCCGATTGCAGTACCTGATGCATCTGTTTGTATTATAAACTCATTATTTTTAGAAAAATCTGGAAACTCTTATACAGGTGGAGTAATCAAAGCTTCTTTTAATTTTTCAAATGCATTTTGACACTGATTAGTCCAAACAAATGGTTCATATTTTCTTGTTAGATTATTTAATGGTTTTTTTATGTCTGCAAAATTTTTAATAAACTTCATATAATAATTACAGAATGCTACAAATCTCTTTACTTCATCCGTATTAGTTGGTACAGGATAATCCCGTAATACTTCGACTTTTGCTGGATCTGGCAACACTCCACTCTCCGATACTAGGTGTCCCAAATAAAGAATTTGTTTCTTTAAAAAATTACATTTTTCTAGATTTAATTTTAAGTTTACTTTTCTGAGTCTTTCTAGTACATCCGTCAAATTTTTATTGTGTATTTCTAAGTTTCTTCCGAAAACTACTAAATCATCTCAATAAATAAAACATTTGTCGAACGTTAAACCTGACATTGCTACTGACATAACTCTGCTAAACGCACTCGCGCTTGTCTTTAAACCCATTGGTAATCTTTTCATGCTGTATTGGCCTGTACTAGTACTAAAAGTTGTATATTCTCTGCTCTGTTTATCTAAGATTACTTGGTAGTATCCCTGGTTGAGATCTAAATGTACAAAATATACTGAGTTAGAAAGAGAATCCAAAATTTCTGTTATATTAGGTAATGGGAAATAATCATCCACTATAAAGTCATTTAGTTTTCGATAATCCACAACTAATCGCCATTTTTTATTATTATCCGTGCTTTTTTGTGGTACTAACAAAATTGGACTTGACCACTCACTTTTTGTTTGTTCTATTATATCATTATCTAACATATTTTGTACCTGACGGTTAATTTCACCTTTTGAAGAATGTGGCAATCTATACTGCTTAACATAAACTGGCCTAACATTTGGTTTTAATGTAATTGAATGTTCATAAACATTCGTTGCTTTTAATTTGTCTCCTGGCAAAAAGAAAACATCTGAATATTTAGTACATAATGCATACATACAGTACATAAATTGCTTTCTTTTCTTCTAAATTCAAATGATCCAATTTTAAAGTTTTTAATAAATTTATAGCTCGCTCGAAACCGTTTGTATTTTGTTTAAAATCGCAAATGTCATAGTCTTTTATTGAATATAACTCTGGTTGAAACATTGGTAAAGTAATATCATGTTCACTTGTGTTAATTTTTTTTACTGGTAATCGATTATTTCGTATTTGGCTTATACATCCTGCTAAAAAAACATTTTCTTCCAATTGTTGGTTGTAAACGACACAATCGTCCTTCAAATCCGTATCTAAAAGTAAGTAGTGAATTGATTCACTTCGCGCTGGAATGTGTAACACTTCATTTTAGTAATTGATAGTATCATAGAGTTGCAATGAATTATCCATTCCATATTAATAATAATAATAATAAAATGTATATTAGGATAGTCTTATTACGTTCTTACTCAAATCTATATTTGATGCATAATAACACAGAAAGTCTAAACTTAAGATTCCATCAGCTTTTAAAGGACTGTTCTCAAATATCTGAAGATTGAAATAAACCCAGATGATTGAATCTGGCCTCCAATGCCATTTATGGATGTCTCCTTATTTATTATGGAACTGTTACTTGGTAATGCATCTCTCTTTATTACAGATAATGATGCTCCTGTATCAATTAACCAAAAGTATTTTTTGTTACCAACGTAAAAAGATATAAATTTTGCTTTACCATATAATGGTGTTCTTAAACTCGAAAAAACTGCATTTTATTTTCGTTTGTTGTTACTGGTTCAGTACTATCCGACTGATTCGTACAAAACACTCGGTGATTATTACCACTACCATGAGTCTGAAAACTCGAACGATTCCCGATCGAACCTTGGTAACCTCGTCCACGCTGATTGTTCTGTGAACGGTCAAAGCTGTTACCGTATGAACTTCTACCACGACCACGGGTATAATTTGATGATTTCCACGAAAATTATTAAAATAATTCCCTCTGGTGTAATTAAATCTTCCTCTGGTACTATTTATAGACATACCTCGGTAATTTCCTCGGTGACTCGTTGTTGGGTTGTTGTAGTAGGGCCTTTGGCTATAATTAAATTTCTTACCTCTACCTCGATGCGAAATTTGCAAGACGTTATCACTCTGTGAAGTTGACGTCGATGTTAACTCCTCGTCATTGGGTGCTTGGATCGCATCCTTTAAGTTTTCGTAGTTCCGCGCTGCTATGATGGTGCTAAGTCTGGTATCGCGTAAACCTTCTGAAAATCGTTTGATTGACAATTTCTCGTTAAGTGGCTTTAACACAGCGTAATTTTGAGAATTACCATCAGCGTGTGCTATTGTTAAGTTAGTAAATAATTTCTCTAATTCAGTAGCGTATTGGTCGATACTACGCCAGCCTTGGGTTGTGTTTTGTAACTGTGAAAGTATCGCAGTAAATGATTTTTTGGTTAATAAGCATTTCCGCAAATCTTTGACGAGATCGCTCGTAGATGTGTAATCACTAGACATACGTAGTTTTCCATTTTCCGAAAGCCTACTTTTCAAGACAAATTTTACTAGTAAAACTTTACCTGCACTCGACAACATCTCGAAAACATTTCAATAGAGTCAATGATACCTTTTATGTTACTTTCACTATTACTGTTCATAACAGGAATCAAGCTACACGCCGTTTTTAAATCGAACTCCATGATTGGTTCTGAATCTTCTGTTTTATCGGTCTCACAATCACTATAATGGTCCGCAGAATCAGTACCACTTTTTCCCGTACAAAGTTCTATTATATTTACGTAACATTCGGTTATTTCGTCTTTCCACTTATACGTAATATACTTAACATCCAAATCTTTTTTTCTCACTTAATATTTTCAATAGAACTTTACTTTTTTCGTATAAATTTTCTGTTTTTCCTAACTTATTTGCTATAACATTACCTTGATATCTAGATTTACCTTTTTTGATTAAATATTTTTTAATTAAAATGAGTTCTTCTACACATTTTGTTTATTCAATTTCCATATCCTATTTAAACCACATTTATAAAATATTTTTAAAGAGAAATAATTAAATACATACAATAATTTTAGTTGTAACAAGTAGTAGGGGACATCATGCCGCCACTAGGATTCTTCATTATACGCGTAATTTGATACTATGAATGAACCGTATAATCTGCCTACGTAATATTTTACTAATGATTTATTCTAGATAGGTCGCTTACAGTTCATTAACATTAAGATTGTTGACGTTGCACTAACATCGTTTTATTTTTTCCATTACACTTAACTGTACTTTTGACTTGTAAACTCAACACTCACTCTAACATTTAATTTTAAGGGTTCATAGTTATTTATTTTGCACTTTTTTTTTTATATAACACTTAATTCAAGCTAACGTTACGCCGGCCTTATCCCTCTGGACTCCTTTTGTCTCCCGGCGCCTAAACCAGCTGCTGCTCCTTCGCAAGGCATGTTCGTTGATTTCTTGCATTATCCATTGTCGGTGACACTTTTGTACAGACGGTATGCTGCGTAGATGCAGCATACGACCATAACAACGCAGATGGTCCCGACAGCAAAACTAGTGTACGTAGCGTGTGTCTTCAACTGCTCCAAATCTAATGTATTACCGCCACCACTCGCGTTTTGAGATAATTTAAAATAAATAGAAATTGGCTGGGGTATCTTTTGAAATGGTCATGCTACGTTAAAATTGTTTAGCTAGCTGTGTTGCTCGTGCGATTACCTACAAATAGACACCAAATTATTTTTTTTAGCGGGTTCTCTCCTGCCAGGCGATAAAATGCTAGGTTTGATTCGTTGTGTATCACCCATGAGTGAGCCAGAAAGAATCAATCCCTACTACTCACGGGAGAGTAATTTGATATGACCCGTAGCGTGTGTCTTCAACTGCTCCAAATCTAATGTATTGCCGCCACCACTCGCGTTTTGGGATAATTTAAAATAAATAGAAACTGGCTGGGGTATCTTTTGAAATGGTCATGCTACGCTAAAATTGTTTAGCTAGCTGTGTTGCTCATGCGATTGACTACAAATAGACACCAATTTTTTTATTTTTTTTAGCGGGTTCTCTCCTGCCAGGACATAAAATGCCCTAGGTTTGATTCGTTATGTATCACCCATGAGTGAGCCAGAAAGAATCAATCCCTACTACTCACGGGAGAGTAATTTGATATGACCTGTCACTTTGTCACACAACAAGTCACTTTTATAGAACACATAGATGTTTAAAGTAGTGTGTGTAAAAATAGAAATTGTATAATTAACTGAACGGCATGCCCTAAGACCAGTAAGAAACAAAATCATACAACCTCCATCAAAACTATTTATGAAAAATCGGCCTATCAACTAAATTCTTACCGACATGTTTTATAGAGAGCTTGCGACGTTTAACTGTCACTTGGATACTGCACGGAAACCATATTTGATGTTAACTGCCTGAGTGTTATACGAAATCTGGTAAGGAATGAGCAATTTTAGAACATTATATAGCACACGGTTATCTGCAGGTACAAGAAACGGAGGCCCGACAAAAAACATTGATTCCATTGGAAACACGTGACTGGAAACAAATTAATTTACGAGCAAACGTTCCTAGAATCATTAAATCCCAAATAAGTACATTATTGTGCAGGTTCCAACTTGTTTCTGGAAAGATTGAATGGAAACAAAAACTTGATTTACAAGCAAACTTAATTATTCTGACCGACCCAAACAATATTTAACAATATTTAGTAACAAAAATAGATGGATAGATAGATAGATAGATAACATTTATTCACTTAATATAGCACACTACACAACATCACAAAACGATAAAAACATAGTATGTAAGTACAAACATATTTTATGGTAAAAAACTAAGAAGAAAATTAAGAAAATTAAGAAGGTAGGTACTTAAAAATAAATGAAACACATAACGGTAACAGGTGTGTGTGTGCTACAGTAGCAAAAAAGTCTCGGCTCAGCATTAATGCCCGCTGAACACAGAGGGCGCTGTTATTCAGCCTGGACTCAAAACGTAAAATATCAATCTCATTCCAAGAAATCCACTCTCAACAAAGCACAATATACGATGTTACGTACAATAACAATGCCAATAAATTTCAAATAAGTACATTCATTCACACAGCCTGATAAAAAAGGACTACATTGCGATCAGCGCCGCCGCCGGTTGACATAACAAAATATGGTTTTAAGTACAATGGATGGAATTTTACAGGAAGCTGTTTATTGTATCTTTTGAAACGAGCAAGCTACGTTAAAATAGTCTAGCTTTTTGACGTGCGATTACCTACAAATAGATACCAAACTTTTTTTTTTAGCTGGGTCTCTCCTGTTAGCGAAATAAAATACCCTAGGTTTGATTCGTTGCGTATCACCGAAGTAGTAAGTATTCACCGTTTCTGGCTCAAGGGGGTCGAAAAAATTTTTTGGAAATTGGGCACCCTGGATTGGTCTGTCGCATGATTCAACGTACCTGCCTCAGGGGGTGCGAAAAGAAACAATAAAATAATAATTTGAAAATTGGGCACCCTGGATCGGTCTACCCAATTCTTTTTAGGCTTTCTCAACGCTTAACCGAGATAGGAATTTTAATTGCATGCTCCTAGTATGTCTCATTAAGTCATTACTAATGACATACTCAGCACTAATCATCGTCGCTCTAATTATATTCATACCAATGAAACCACACTTTCTATTTTCACATTATTTTATTTCAACCAAAATAACATCTAAACATATTATATACCAATATATCATTTAAAATACTATTGCTCCTGAATAATCTCACAAATTCTGTTAAGGATAAACCATTGAATTTGTGGTAGATATACATCAGACTGTACTCGCCGCATACTGAGGTCCAATCATTTTGCAGTCGACATCTATTGTAATCCCATTTTCTTGCGTTTCTTTTTAAAAACCTTAGGTGATGGCCGGTAGGCGGTCTAACGTAAGAATCAAAGTATTCCCCGACGCTATTATCGTCAATGTGTATAGCAACCCAATGAGATCCAGGTTTTGAGTCAGGATCTAAATTGCTTATAAGGTATGTAGGGGCTTGTACGCGTATTGGCAATCTGTTAGCAGCATATACGTTGTATTGTAAGCGTGTATGAACATTATTTAAATGTTGTTGTATTTCTAAAGTATTCATCTTGTATGATAGGTCAAAGGTTGTATCGATAGCAGGTATCAGATACAAGTGGTGCAATTTAGATATGTACCTACATACTTAACAACTAGTATGGGTCAAAGTAGGTAAATAATAGATGCATCATTTATAAGTAATTAATAACTTTATTTAAATGTCTTAACCTAATACAAGAAGTTCTTAGCTAGGTAGGTATAATCAATCTTACAACTAGTAATTCTTAGCTGCTATAATCTACATTTACATTACGATTTTTATCGATTTCTATAACATTATCAAACTCTGCATACACAATACAGTTGATGGTTTGTGAAAGTGCCGATTCAAAACGAACTTCCAGTCTTACGCTACCGTGTTTAATAAGATTCCAATGTGTTGAAGAATGCGCTGATAGATCAGATGTTAGATCAAACGCTAAAAGGCAATATCCGTTCGCATAGTGTTCCCTAGATATCCCATTACCTTCATTAAGAAAATGTATACCTGTACCAGAGAACAACGTGTGATAAGCTGAAGTATAAACCTTATTTTGAAATGATGGCTGTAACGCTTTTGATGGTATTTGCTGACCGTCGATATATAAACAAAATGTATTGATATCATAATTTTCAAAGTTAAATGGATTTTTAGTAAGGCTTCCATTGAATGCTGTATTATTAACAAAACCAACAATTACTCTCTTAGGTACTTGTCCCAAAAAAATGTTATCCAACGTTTTTCCCTGTACCCCTGATGGAATCGTTAAAACTTTAACTTCAGCCCTAGTTATAGGTATATTTAGCTGTAGTAGAGGCTAAAACTTTCTGATGTGCAAGTAAAACAGATGGATTGATTCGCGCTTTACGAACAATAAGTGTGGCGTCTGTAATGCATGCTTTAAACTTTGTATCATTCGAAGAAGCCATCAAATTAAATGTTTCTCTAGAACGCACTAGTTTAACAGACATTTCAACACCATTGATTAAAAACTTTTCTTGATTATAAATATCGCCATGTAAATGTCCAATCATTTCTATTTCTTTGCTATCAGACGCAAATTCTTGGCGTTTAGTAAACCCATCATTTTTATCATCTATAACATCCATTTTTCCAGCGGTATCTTCATACCAAAGACCACAAGTCAAATGAGATTTCTTAGCTGCCGAACCATAATTCAACAAAGTTTCCAAATATGCACGATAAGGGTAAGTGTTATTTGGTGGTGATACAAGTTTTTGATTCAAATAAACATCAAGTTGACAAAACAAAGAATGTAGCCAGTTATTAACAGGAGCTACTGCCATCGTAGAAGTTATTTTTGTTCCATCCTGGTTTAGTACTTTTGCTTTTATATGAAGCAAAGTGTGTGATAGATCAATATAGTCATCTCCAGTTCCAGGTACTTGAAATTCTATGGGACCGTCATCAGCTAGAGATGAAATAGGTTTGTAATGTATCCAAGTCCCATTTTCTACACTTGTTTGAGTTGAAGGTAGTGCAAATAAATCTAATTCTGACTTAATACACTCACAAGAATGATTATGTAAGAATGACATTTTATGAAAATATTATAATTTTTGAGTTATGAAAATATATCTTTAAGATTATTGTGAGTCAACTTTTTCTTTTTATTTGAAGTTTTCACTTTAGCAGCTAGTGGTGGAATGAATGATGTTAGTTGTTTCCGTTTGGTTATATATCCTGATCCCAACATATTAATTCTATTAATTTTATCATCCGCCTTATTCTTTAAATTTGTGCTAACTTCTTTGAGGCGGTTTTTAATTGAATCTTCCATAGGTCGTGCACTAACAAAATCCGATAGCAAGCCCACACCAGCATTCAAAGCCTCTTTGCCAATCACTCGAGCTCCACTGGAGAATAGTGGTAAAACAGATCGAAACAGTCCCCCTAAGAAACTACCAATTCCATGTCCACGTTGATATGGTGCACCTCTATATATTACTCCAATACCTGATCCAGCTTGGTCTGAGTAATAGTTTTCATAAGGACAAGATGTATTATTTTGTTGAAAATGCATTATGTTCTTCTAAAATGTAGTTTAACACACACTGTTCCAAACTGGAATGGTATTTTTTCTCCTGTGTTTGATCTTATATCTATTTCAATAGTATCAAACTCCCTACGCATGACATGAAGGTAGTGAGGTGGTGAGAATACATGAATTTTATTAGCACCATAAATATATTTAGAAGGGTCTAGTGGTATTATTCTAAGTAAAGGTGTCATCACGTCACCAACGATTTGTGGTTCAATTACATCACAGTAAACTAATAATTGAGATGGTAACCCTAAGTGTAAATTTGCTGGACACTTCCCTATTCCCTTGGTTACCAAATCTCTAGTAGGTTCAAATCCGAGTTGTAAACATAGCTTAGGTGATAGTTTCAATGATGTTATTGATTTATCCATTACAGAAACAGAAACAAACTTTGATATCTCATCATAACGAAATTTCACATTTTCTTTTATGTTGTTTAATGCTGATAAGATATGATTAATATTATCATAGTTTGTGGCTGGTATGTGTGTTTTGTATAATACTTTTGAAGTTTTCTGTTCGTTAGGCATCTGCATCCACTTTGTTACATAAACAATATTTTCATGATCTTGTACAGTAAACATTGTACTTGGGTATTGAAATTCAACAACACCAACAGTCCATGATCCTTCCAAAATGATGGATTTTGGTAGTTTAGTAGAAAAGAGAGAGGTAGTGTTTTCCGGAAAGTATTCCATTGAACTGTTGCTTAATAGTGTAAGATAAAAACTTTCTTTCATTATTGTTGTTTTATACTAGATGCCAAAATCCAATTGTTGAATTTGTCTGGATATCCTTTCCACTTCACTAACAATTGCTTTCTGTTACCAGAGTAGCGTGTGTTAATGATTTTATCTATTTTGTATCTTGCAGTGGGAATATAATCGACTTTCTGTAGTTCTTTTTCATCAAATGTACCTATTATTGGTTCATTTTACAAATCGTTCAATGTGTAAACTACCAATGGCGACCTATCTATGATTGAGGATATAATAAAAATTTCATCACTCCAATTTGATTCATAACCTTTTTGAAATATATGTTTATACTTAGTTATTCGCACATGGTCACCAATATGGAACCTTGGTAAAGCAGTATCTGAGGTTCTAATTTCACCTTTTCTTTCGTATAGGTTATTCCAGACAGTTTTTATGTTACTGAAATTTACATCACAAGGACACATTTTTATGCTGGAATGATGGCTGTGATTATATGCATACATCAAATCTTGTAGCACATCTATATATCTGTATGTATTTTTGTGGGTAAAATAACGCCACATTTTCATCTTTAGTGTTCTTTGAAACCTTTCAACAATGCTTGCTTTTATATCGGGGTTGTTTGTTGTGTAATAGTTAATATTTTTATTCTTAAAGTATTTTTGTACTTCCTTTGAAACAAATTCTGTTCCCTTATCAGATTGTATGTGTGTTGGAGTAATGTTAGCTTCATTAAAAATACTTTCAAAACATTGTTTAACTGTTTCAGAATTTTTATTTTTCATAGGTCTAACATATGCATATTTCGAAAACACATCAATGACACATAAAATGTAATTAAATCCATCATTTGATTGAGAATGTGTTCTCATATCACTTAAATCAGCTTGCCAAAGTTCATTTAGGTTTGATAAAATATACCTATTACGAGGAAATTTCTTGTGAACCGGTTTATGAAGTGTGTATGTTTCTTGACTTTGCAACCATGTTTTGATGTCTCCTTCACTCATTTTACCTTTCATCGCCTTTGATAATTTATTAATACTTCCATATCCGGCAGGATGTGAGGGATCATAATATGTTCTATTTATTTCTAATAAGGGGTCCATTTTTCCCAATCGATCTTCTTGCGTAGTTTATTCGCATAATTACTAGTGGGTGTTGAATACGATTCCTCGTCTTTTGAAATGTTACTGTTATCTTTAAGCCGCAGTTCACTGATGTACTGACTCCTCTTAGGATTCCCAATGTATGTAAGTGGTATTTTTATATCTTTCAATCCTTGAGAGACCTCTTTCCAGCCTATTGGATCACATTTCTTTAATGGTCTTAGTATATCGTTCACTAGATCTATAATATTGCTTCCAGGAATTGCTTTATTATCAATCACAACTGTGCCATCATTTCTCCAATGAACTTTGTTTCTATTTTTACTCAGAGATAGTGAACTTAACAATAACTCACCCTTTTTGTTATAAGTTTTAGGTATTAAACTTAATATTTGTTTTATTGAGTATGGAGTCTTCAAAGGGGATGGAACGCTTTCGTTGGGAGACTCAAATGACACCTCATTTGAGGAGGAGACTTTCTTGATGATCACCTTCCTCGCTCGAAGTCGGAGAGTCAACTACGTGCTCGTTTTTTATGGTATTATTTATATTTGAATCTTTACTTATTACAGGTGAATGATTTGATGTTATTATCGGTAATTCAACAGGTTGACGATCTTCTTCAGTGAAATGTAGAAATCTTTGCAAAATTTGTAAGTACAGGATACATTTCTTTCTATCTTCTATATTACTATTTAAAATATTCTGCATTTCTGTGTCCAATCGTGTTCTTGGATTGTCAACCCCATGTTGAGTGTTAATTCGGCTTAATTTATCAATCAAGCTGGGTTCCACGAGCACCATTTTTTTGGCATTTTCCATTTTTAAACAAGTGAACTT
Organism: Venusia cambrica; assembly: GCA_951394065.1. NCBI lineage: Eukaryota > Metazoa > Arthropoda > Insecta > Lepidoptera > Geometridae > Venusia > Venusia cambrica. Next base: position 4,148,800 of record OX596056.1, read on the forward strand.
ATCAATCCACTTAAAATAGAACCTAAAATGATTGGGAGGAAAGCTCCACCTTTTTGAATTAAAATTTTCTTTCTTTCTTTTTTTGATCCTTTTCTAACCAATTTCCGCAGTAAATATTTGAATTTATTCAATTTACTCTTTTGTTTTTTGTCGAGTGGAATTTTTCCCTGAAGAACGTTGTGAATACACTCACAGATACAATTTATTTCATCATCATCACATACCTTTAATATAACTTGTTGATATTTTGGTTTAAGTGTATTTAGTGCGTTTAATAAATTCTGATGCGTCTTGAGACTACGAGTCATTATTTAAAAGTGATCGGGATTTGTTGAGTCTTCGAATATTTAAAGTCCTTTGTTGGGACGTACACTATGCAATAACCATCTTCAGGGAATATTTTAGTTTTAATTCGACAAATATCATCTGTTCCTTGCTTAAGATCTATCATTATATATCCATGTGCTTCTGTGGTTGCATCCTTATAAGCATCTTGAATAAATTTGGTATTTTCTGGTGATACCTGACGAGCTAGGTATCGAATTTGTGTCTTATCACGTGGATTTTTAAAATAGATGATGTAGCTTGAATTTAATGAAATATCTCGTTGACCCCTTCCTTGATGAAACAAATTTTGCGTGATGTAAAAAACACTCAAGTTTCTATGATGACTTCCTTTGGTAAATATATCAACCACTCTACCATCAGATTCTCTCATAAGATCATCAATAATTACCAGGTTAGCATCCTTGCCATCAAACATACTTAAATCTGGTATCCCGTGAACGTAGTTTACATTTGGTAAGTTATACAAAGGTTGCATTTCATCAAAACACCAAGTTATTTGACTAAATTGTTTGTCACATATCACTGTCATGTATTTTATAAAGTTTGTAACAAATTTTGATTTTCCACAACCACTTGGACCAGCAACAATTGCGGTAAATGGATGAAGAAATTGATTCATTTTATCTCTGTTTGACGTGTAGATTCTATGAGGGTATTGTAACAAATAACACATTCTCTGATAAAAATCATTTTTTATTTACACTCATTAAACATATTTATATAAAACTAATTAAACCATTCAACATTTATTACATATTACAACATGAATTTACAATACTAAAACTACCGTATTTACATAATTATTTATACACATTTTATGAACCTTATATACTATTTCTTATTTTAAAATGACCCCAAGCCAATGTATCAATGTTGTTTGGTAATATAAACCGTTTAGTATCATTGTAAGACAAACATGTTTTATTAATTTTCTGAGTAAAAATGGTGTGCTTGATTGATTTGAATCTATACATATCACAATATTGATTACTTTTATCAAAGAGACATGACTTGTAATTTTCTAATTTCATCTTTTTTGTGACACATTTATTAACACCTTTTGCTTTAGCAGTGATTTTATTCTCCACATCAAACGCATACATTTTTGATCTGAGACCTACAAATTCTCTCATAATTTTACCGTTATTTTCATCTTTAAAAAAACCTAACTTTTTTTTATTGATCTTCGGATAATTAAATACATTATCTGTAGGATAATCTGATGTATCAAATCGTGAGACTAAGTCCGGTTCGATATCATTATAAAAATTATCTGTAAAAGGTTGATAGATAAAACTGTCGGTGTCCGTGTATAATAATTTTGTTTGATTTGGAAATTTCTCCAACATGTAGTTATAATGAAAATCATACATTAATGTTTTTGAAATATCCAATATACAAAACCCCAAATATATTGGTTTGTCGTAAAGAAGTTTTGTTTTTTTTAACTGCACTGCAACTAAATGTTCATTAAAAATAGCAACTCCAAACAACTGTGAGACAATATTAAAGTTCCACGTTTATATACCGTCAAATTTTATCGCATTAGATAATTATTTCAACATAATAAACGAATTGGTTTGATAGTAAGTACATTTTCAAAGTACTTTTGTGGAATGTTTGCAACACTAATTACCCTCATTTGAAAATTGACAATGCTTTAAATATTTTTCCAGTTTGATAATAGATTTGTGTTTCCCAATCTTAAGAATTTCTGTTAAACTAGTGCGTTCTAGAGAAACATTTAATTTGATGGCTTCTTCGAATGATACAAAGTTTAAAGCATGCATTACAGACGCCACACTTATTGTTCGTAAAGCGCGAATCAATCCATCTGTTTTACTTGCACATCAGAAAGTTTTAGCCTCTACTACAGCTAAATATACCTATAACTAGGGCTGAAGTTAAAGTTTTAACGATTCCATCAGGGGTACAGGGAAAAACGTTGGATAACATTTTTTTGGGACAAGTACCTAAGAGAGTAATTGTTGGTTTTGTTAATAATACAGCATTCAATGGAAGCCTTACTAAAAATCCATTTAACTTTGAAAATTATGATATCAATACATTTTGTTTATATATCGACGGTCAGCAAATACCATCAAAAGCGTTACAGCCATCATTTCAAAATAAGGTTTATACTTCAGCTTATCACACGTTGTTCTCTGGTACAGGTATACATTTTCTTAATGAAGGTAATGGGATATCTAGGGAACACTATGCGAACGGATATTGCCTTTTAGCGTTTGATCTAACATCTGATCTATCAGCGCATTCTTCAACACATTGGAATCTTATTAAACACGGTAGCGTAAGACTGGAAGTTCGTTTTGAATCGGCACTTTCACAAACCATCAACTGTATTGTGTATGCAGAGTTTGATAATGTTATAGAAATCGATAAAAATCGTAATGTAAATGTAGATTATAGCAGCTAAGAATTACTAGTTGTAAGATTGATTATACCTACCTAGCTAAGAACTTCTTGTATTAGGTTAAGACATTTAAATAAAGTTATTAATTACTTATAAATGATGCATCTATTATTTACCTACTTTGACCCATACTAGTTGTTAAGTATGTAGGTACATATCTAAATTGCACCACTTGTATCTGATACCTGCTATCGATACAACCTTTGACCTATCATACAAGATGAATACTTTAGAAATACAACAACATTTAAATAATGTTCATACACGCTTACAATACAACGTATATGCTGCTAACAGATTGCCAATACGCGTACAAGCCCCTACATACCTTATAAGCAATTTAGATCCTGACTCAAAACCTGGATCTCATTGGGTTGCTATACACATTGACGATAATAGCGTCGGGGAATACTTTGATTCTTACGTTAGACCGCCTACCGGCCATCACCTAAGGTTTTTAAAAAGAAACGCAAGAAAATGGGATTACAATAGATGTCGACTGCAAAATGATTGGACCTCAGTATGCGGCGAGTACAGTCTGATGTATATCTACCACAAATTCAATGGTTTATCCTTAACAGAATTTGTGAGATTATTCAGGAGCAATAGTATTTTAAATGATATATTGGTATATAATATGTTTAGATGTTATTTTGGTTGAAATAAAATAATGTGAAAATAGAAAGTGTGGTTTCATTGGTATGAATATAATTAGAGCGACGATGATTAGTGCTGAGTATGTCATTAGTAATGACTTAATGAGACATACTAGGAGCATGCAATTAAAATTCCTATCTCGGTTAAGCGTTGAGAAAGCCTAAAAAGAATTGGGTAGACCGATCCAGGGTGCCCAATTTTCAAATTATTATTTTATTTTTTCTTTTCGCACCCCCTGAGGCAGGTACGTTGAATCATGCGACAGACCAATCCAGGGTGCCCAATTTCCAAAAAAATTTTTCGACCCCCTTGAGCCAGAAACGGTGAATACTTACTACTCACCGATCATTGAGTCAGAAAGAATCAATCCCTACTACTCCCGTATGCTCGTATTTATCAAAATAAATGAGAGATAATTATATTGCTAACTATACAGGCTAAGTTTTTTTCCCAAAAAAAAAAAACAATGTTGTTGGAACACGTTCAAAATTAGGGTGTCCCGTGCCTTGTCATTTTGTGGTAACGCAGCTGCGTTACCACAAAATAACAAAAACACAAAACGCAAAAGAGGATTTAATAGCTTAGCTTACGCATAGTCTGATCCTACAACCTTTACTAAATGCATAAAGATGAATTTATAAATCTTCAATTTTGAAAGTGTTCCAACAACTTTGGGCACATAGTCATCTTACATTACAAATGCAAAAAAAATATTAATTCCCGAGCGAAGCGAGGGAATTGAGACGAGTCCTAAGCGCAGGGGTTCAAGCGCGCCTAAGACAAAAACAGCTTTATCCCCGAGGAGTGTACTCTAATTTTTCATCTTTTGCGAGACAATAAAAAAAGCAGGGCTACTAAAAACAGCGTTTTATACTTTTGACTTCTTTGCTCGATGACTATCCGATTTCCTTTTTAAAAATGCCAATCGCTTGGTATATGTATTAATCTATAAATAGAATATAATAATAAATGCTAATTGTCGACCTGAGCATAGAATAGATGCACCACAGGCTGCTTGACTTCTTTGTGGATGGTAAATGCTGGAAATAGACCAGAAGCACTGATTCAGACACAGACTTTGCACCTTTTACAGTTTTCCATGTGTCGAAATCGTTGTAGGCTTTCAGGTATTTTTCCTTTGACTTCTCAGGGAGTAGATTATGAACAATGCCTAAGGCATCCAATTTAATGGACCCCGGAGTTAAATCACTTTCATCACTCGACATTTTAACAGAACTTTTCTTCTATTTTGATATATTTTTATAAAATCTTTGCAGTTATTACGTATATTATTGCAGCGTCTTACAGTACTCGCGACTTTTGTTTAATTTCAAATGTGTTCTATTCAGCTTGCCGTGGCCAGCTCGGTTTTAGAAAAAGTTCGATTTTCAAATAAATTCGACGCGGCGCCGGCCCCGGCCTTCGAGTATAGTCTGTTGATCTATTATTACGAAATTAGACTTTAAGACCAGTGCAATAAGAACTATGAAAAGTAAAAATATTAAAACCCAGCGGTTTATAATGAGATTCAGTCCAACATTACACCCCGGCTTAAGGGCTTTAATGACTTTTACGTAAGGTTGGTAGGTATGATATGTAATTTGGCATGGTCGAGCAGGTAGTGTGAAAAAATATTTACCTACATTTTAGGTAAAAAAAGATAAATGATTATATTTTTCATATAATGATTATATTTAATGATTATATTATAAACAAGCCTCATAGCTCAGTTGGTAGTAAATCTGCCTTCTGCGCTGTAGGTTGTGGGTTCGATTCCCACCCAGGACAAACATTTGTGTGATGAATATAGATGTTTGTTCTGTGTTTGGGTGTGTATTGTATGATAAGTATGTATTTACAAATTTAAAAAAAAAGTATTTAAGTATTCTATCCGTAATCTAGTTCCCATATTACAAGCTATGCTTAGTTTGGGGCTAGATGGCGCTGTGTGAAATTAATGTCCTGTAATATTTATTTGTAATATTTATTTGATTCAATGCAACATATAACAACATGAATTTGAATTTAAAGTAAAACTTTATTTACTCTAAATTCAAATAATTGTTTTAAATAATACCTGCAGGAATTCTGGTCTCAATGTCTTAAAAGCTTTATATGTTTCCGGAATAATACGTCCCAAAGCCTGCCTGAAAATTATCGTAGTGTACAAAAAGTATTTAAGAATTCTATCCGTAATCCAGTTACCATATTACAAGCTATGCTTAGTTTGGGGCTAGATGGCGCTGTGTAAAATGAATGTCCTGTAATATTTATTTATTTATTTACCTATAGGCCGTTTGTAACGGTCCTTAGGTAATCTGACTGATTCCTTTGTACATAGTAAGTTTAATTGTACTTTTTATTGAATATTTTTATTTACAATTAAAAACTATGTACAAAGGAATCAGTCAGATTACCTAAGGACCGTTACAAAAGGCCTATAGGTAAATAAATAAATAAATAAATATTACAGGACATTCATTTTACACAGCGCCATCTAGCCCCAAACTAAGCATAGCTTGTAATATGGTAACTGGATTACGGATAGAATTCTTAAATACTTTTGTAAATACATACCTACTATATGATACAACACCTAAACACAAAACAAACATTCATCACATATAATGTATAATTACAATATCATAAAAAAAATTAGTGCTGGGTGGGAATCGAACCCACAAGTTTGTGTTCCACCAGCTTCCAGGGATCGGGGAGTTGCACATAAGCGTTCATTGGGTGAAATCGGTACTCACTTGAAAAAATGTCTGTTGTCTTTCACCAAAAAATCTTTTCAAATGTGACACCAAACTCAGCAGCTCCATAAACACTTCCTCGGCCATCCTCAAATAATTTCGGTAGTTAACAGTTTGATTCACCAATAAGCTCTGACACTGAATTTTCACGGGACAAGCGTGTAGGTAGTCGTTCTTGTAGCCTGTTTTTAGCCACACTTAGTGGCTGTCACCAACGGGTGCCGATCTAACAACCCAATTGGGTTGTTAGACTGTTGGCTAATTAGCCAACAGTTTTAGGTATACGTTTAGCTCGCCAGCTCGCGAAGGGATCACCCCTATTATGCCCTTCCTTGCCGTCCGTTGTCGTCGCGTCTTTCGTCATCATTATCCATTATTGTCAGTCAGTCAGTTCAATCGTGGTCATGGTCGGTCAGTCGAGTCGCGTCGCTGGCGCCGCGTACATGTCCGTTTCTTCTGCGTCGCGCCGTCGCCTTTGCCGCCAGCCAGTCGTCAGTTATTTTTTAATAATCTGAGACGAATAAACCCACCGATAATGTGACTTGTGTAAAAACAATACCTAGTAGCAATCACGTCGAAAGTTTTGATTTTGTGATAAGCCTATCTCTGTTTTTTGGATTATTTGGATTGATACATACTGGGTGAGTTTGAATTGTATGATCTACATATACAAATAACTACATATTACCTATGTATAGGTAGGTACCTACTGACTGAACTACTGACAATGCACAGCCTGAACCGGCGACTGTGGCATGTCTGTTTTTTTTTCATTCATCTTGGCACCGGTTGGGTACCTACCTCTCTACTGACTGCCATGAATCACTCGGGTGAGGTACCTGTGGGTACATACAGTACCTACCAAATTATTATACTTACTAGTAATGAGTTACCTATAGGCCGTTTGTAACGGTCCTTAAGTAATCTGACTGATTCCTTTGTACATAGTTAGTTGGTTTAATTGTACATTTTATTGAATAAAGATTGTTTATACTTACTAATGAATAAATTGCATAGGTACCTGAGATTTAAATAATTAGTTACCTAGGTTCACTAATTATTTTCAATCTCAGGGAAAGGTATTCCGGGATTATATAGGGAATGATGAAATGTGAGCGAAAAAATACCTAGTGAGTACTAATCACTAGTGAGTTATAGATTTTTTTTTTTATTTTATTGGTTGATTTTCTTTGTTCTTAAATAAGTTTTTAATCAAAAAAAAGATCGTGTTCCATATAACAAATAAATTAATGTTCCTATTGCTTGCTCATTTCAAGCAACTTCTTATTTAAATAGATAATTTTTACTCGTACGTGTTTCATAAATAAAACTTTCACTCAAATAAAACTTTTGTTTTCTCTACAATAAAAGAAAACGTTAAATTCCCCATTTTGTACGTGGTAGAATAGGCGCAAACCCCATGCGAGGAAAATAAAAAAAAACCTCATCCCTTTAGTCTGTGGCCTATCGCAATGCGTGCGCATAGGAAAACTGATTATTTTTTCCCGTCATAGCGAAACATTTTTCACAACTCGTTTTCACTGTTGAAATTCTAGTTTTTATTGTTATTTTATTCACGAGTGTGTTGAAAAACGTCGTATGATACACGTGTGTATTGATGATTACCGTCCTCGGCTCTCTTAAGACCCTCGCCTGCGTTTTCTTTCATCAATACACATCAATCAATCGAACGATCTGACGGAACATTAGTTTGTGATCAGTTTGCACGCCACTTCTTATAAGCGTTTCTGGTTTATTTCGTATTGCGAGTAATTAAACTAGGCATGAACACAACCTGCCGTGGTGAGCAATAAAAAAGGGTTCTTAGAAATCATTCCTTAAAGTAAAACGATTATGTGATAATTCGGCATTTTTGGAGTTGGAAGTATGAAAATAGGTTAGGTTGGTACCCTAATAGTTCGCCCCGAACAGAAATCTGGCAATGTCTGGTTAGTAGTAGGGATTGATTCCTTCTGGCTCAAATCTGATTCTTTCCTGAATTCTGATTGATTCCTTCTGATTGGAGATGCATAACGAATCAAACTTTAGGGCATTTTATTCGCTAGCAGGAGAGACCCAGCTAAAAAAATTGTATTCGCACGCACAATACAGTCGGCTAGTCCATTTTAATGTAACTTGAACCGTTCAAAAGATACGATAACCAGTCCCATCTATTGTCATCTATTGTCAGTGTGCCAGACAGACCGCAAAAAAAGGGTCACTCATTTTTTTATTTGACTGTGTGAATTCCTTGGTTAATTTTGAGTTTTTGTTCTAGTCAGGTCTTTCCAGAAACAAGTTGTAACCTGCACAATAGTGTATTGTAAGCTCCCCCTATCTAGATAACATTGTAATGCTATTCATTATTGTTTGCGACAGGATGTGGTATTCCAATGGAATCAATATTTTTTGTCGCGTCTCCGTTTCTTGTCTAAACCTGCAGATAACCGTCTGCTATATAATGCTCTAAAATGTCTCATTCCTCACCATATTTTGTGTTTCACTCGGGCAGTTAACATCAAATATTGTTTTCGTGCAGTATCCAAGTGTTGTAATAATAAAACTGAAGCAATCAACATCAAATATTGTCTCCATGTTGAATCCAAGGGTTCTACATACCTATAAAATGGCGGTAAGTTCTATACTCAATACATTTATTGTTTGAAGAACCTCGAAAACTGTTGGAAGACCCGATGTTTCAAAGCAACGAAGACGCCGACAGCAAATGTCATCGCGGACGTACACACAGACCCCTGCCTTCCTCTTGAATTTGTGTTCAAGAGAGGAGCCCGGGTAGTTGAGGTACGCCACGTCCGACGGGGTGGCTATCTGCGTCTCCGTAAGGAAGAGAAGGTGCGGCTTTGCAGTCTCAAGATGGTGGTGGACTTGCTCGAGATTGGAGTGCAGTCCTCGGATATTTGAGAGATGCACTTTGAATGGGAGGAAGTGCAGCCGTTGTTTTAATTTCTTCCTTGATTCAGCTTTCATGTTTGATAGGTAGAGTTATGGGAATGTAGAATAGATGTCGAGGCGTCGCGAGGTTAACCAAACGACATTCAAAAGTTCAGCCCACCAATGGGAGACTTATAATGGAGACTGCGGGGACGCCCGAACCCCCCGAGGATGGCCACCGGGTCCTCCCATCCAGTCGCCAACTGGCACGGTGGAGCATCTCGGGATTTTTCGCGAGGTGGTGGGGCAGCCTTTGGCACGTGGCTAGCGCGCTACTTGGCCCCCCTGCTGCCTGCGGTCGGTCAACGGCAAGGACCGTGCCTCGGATCCCGCTAGTCTCCAATATTAGTCACCAGGTTAGGCTTTCCTCAGAAGTCGCCTCCGGTCTCACGCGTCGCAACTGACACTCATCCAACCCCCAAAGACACTGGCACTCCCGCACACCAACGGAACACAGCGAACTGCTTGGCGCCGGACTTCGGCAGGAGGGTGGTCGCAAGCCAGGCGGACCATGGTGTCCTACCACCAGTAATGGGATCATTTAGCCGTAACCGCTAGCAGATGTCAGCGATGCCGTTGCCCTGGGTGGACCACTAGGAGGTAGATCCAACCACCCCAAAATGATGCTCAAACAATAGATGGAATTTCACAGGATGCTGGTTATCCGTATCTTTTGAACGGATCAAGCTATGTTAAAATGGACTAGCTGACTGTTTAGTACGTGCGATTACCTACAAATAGACACCAAACTTTTTTTTTTAGCTGTGTGTCTCCTGCTAGCGAATGAATTGCCCTAGGTTTTGATTCGTTGTGCATCACCGATAATTGAGCCAGAAGGAATCAATCCCTACTACTCTGGTTAGTGTTATGTATTTAACCACGGAGATTACCTAACTGCCTATTTCTCAAACAGAAAGACATTAACACTATGATACAGACCAATATAGATAAGATAACCTTACTTACCATAGGTAGGTATTACTTTAGCACACTTTTTCTCAATCTCTCTTTATTCTTCTGAGTATTTGAAGCTCTCATTCCATCAAAGCACCAACTGAACGTCATAGATGAGCAGAAAACAATAAGTGAATAAGTCACACCTTATTAACATGAAAAGGTTGATGTCTAATTTTATGCTGTCAAAACCGTTACCTTAGTAGTGGTTTAAAAAATCTACCCCTCCAGCGGTTAAACTTACCTACCTTTATGGACCGTTGGGTTTTTGATTCCCTTTTTTTTTGAAGAATTTAATTTAATTTTATTTTATTTTGTTTATTAAGGAACAACAAACAGCCAAAATATAAATAATTACAAAATCCTTATAAAACAATAATTTTGGCAATAGTATGGCTAATTAATATAATATAATATTAATAATATTATAATATAAATAATATAATACATGGGTCCTAATAATAGAAGACTGCCTACATGCAGTCTCAATATGCGGAAACTAATAGTTTTCAAGAAAAAAAATATCGAACTTATTTATATTATATTGAATACAACATAGGTAGGTAGGTGGGTATGAACTACTTACAAAAAGCGGAGACTTCGATTGGCGAACTATTGAACTGAAATAGTTACCTAGATAACTTACCTACAAGCTTTTACGGAACCCTCGTTGCGCGATTCCAACTCGCACTTAGCCGGTTTTAGCTTTTTTTATACAACGGGAAAGCACTCGGCCTTCATCTCATCTGGTTTCAAGATATGATAAGGCTGAAGGTGGTTTTATGGTTTTATGGTGGTTTTATTGAGCTGCCAGTAAATTGAAATAATAATAAAAAATTAAAATAATATTCATAGTGTATCATAATTAATTTTAATGACAAATATTATCTGTAATTTATAAAATGTATACATACCTACCTTGAACTTTAAAACATTATTATAATTTAGAATAATACCTACTTAGGTACCTTCTATTTTTCGACTTGTAACTTGGCGTTATGAATAAATATATTGTATTGTATTGTATTGTTATAATGTGGTAACGCACCTCAACTGAAACCCTAAACAATCTGAAGAACTGGCTCTCTTACCTCTAAATGCCGAAACACAACAATTCAGAATTTTGTTTTTGAATATATTTTTTTAAATTTTTTGATAAATTTTTATTTCTTAAAATACTAGGATGCATAAAACAATTAGAGCTAGGTTGGTAAAAGGTAATTAAATAATTCTAATTTTGGTGCCCTGAGTTCCGGACAAGAGATTCTGTATCCCGGTCCTCAGTCCCCCCCCTTAAACTACGTTAAACAAACAGAAAATACTCATGTAGGTATATATAATTTAATACATCTATTGCTAACTATAACATATTTATGATATAAATGTAGAAAAATAAGGAAGGGTTACATGGGTAATTATAAATAAGCAATTATTCAGTTTTAACTTCGTTGTGAGAATTGAATATAGGTAGGTAGGTATAAGGTAAATAAGTAAACAGAAAGTGTAAAGGTATTTGGAAGGTATTTACACATACATGATACATGTCCACATTATAATATAATATAGGCTTTTAGGGGACTGAGGTTATATAGCAAGAAGGCAAGTACAATTTTTAAAAGAAGGTAGGTATAATTGGATATTACTAGATAGATATATAATAATAGGTACTTGGGTTGAACTACGTAGCATTGCAGTATACGTAGGCACCTATATAAGACAGTTGTTTGGGTGTAAATATAAGATCAGCTTTGAAACAACACAATTACGAGTACATTATTGTAGGTACGTTGGCTGGTTGTGGGTAGAAAAATTAAGTTGATGAGAGGACAAGTTATAGTCTACCTCCAAAATATTCGCGATTTTAGTTCAGTTATAGCGATGGTTTCTAGTTGTGAATCGGGTATAGTCTAGGAGATGGCTCACGATAAATTTAACAGAAACAATAAAATAATCAAAATAGGTTTTATTTAATTGATTTCGAATTAGGCATTAGATTTAGTAATATAAATATTCTACTGTACTATACTGGACTGTACATTTTAATGGTCAATAGTTTTTAAGGTGGTTATTTTATTTAGATTTTAAGTAGGTACTGTTTGTTCACTTCAATAAACCAACAATGAAAATAAAATATGCTTACTGTTTGATATATTTTAAGTAAAGTAGTAAAGTTTAATTTAATTCTGGATTGGATGGTTGTGTTTACATATATTATGTTTTATTCCATATTAATAAATTCTTAAAGTTTGGATCATTAATAACGCTTCGGTTTCCGTTTTGTTGTTATGGCGACAGAGTTAGGTAAGATGGTGGAAGCTAGCAAGGTGGACTCAAGGACTCAAGGTGCTCGCCCATTGCTTGCCAGAATCCCTAAGTCGAATCGAATGACATCCACGGATGGGTCAATAAGTCCCTCTGGTCTTTACCGCGCAGCTGCTGCCAAGAACTAGAAACTTTACATTGGATAGGTAATATTTAATATCATTGATGTAAAATCTCACTTCATTTTTCTGTGCGGTAGGCAGGAGGATCCAAGTTTATACGGAAAATATGTAATTACGGCGACTTTTTTCGCATTGCTGAGTCAATCGCAAACTCGATTTCAATCTCAATACCAATTTGGTTCAAGAGTGCCAATTGAGTGTGTATTGGAATTGGATTGGAATCGGATTGGAATGGGATTGGAACTGTATTCAAGGGTAAGCCCAGTGTGCTATGTGCAAGTGAAACTGCACTGGTACAGCTAGTAACTAATATTAAGAGCGCGCCCAATGACAAAATTACGCAACAGGAGCATTTTCAAACACACTCTTTGATTAGTAGTTATACGAAAGTAGTTAAACCAATAAAAAAATACTGAAAGCTGGGAAAAATCTTGTTGTAGTACAATGATCGAATAGAATTAAAAAAATAAATTGAGTTCTTTTTTAAAAAATAGATACTACACTAAAAAACGCTTTTAATTCAAATGCTCGAAATTTTCAGCGACAACCCCATTTTTTTTATTTATGAATAAAATGTCAAATCATGAAATTCGACACTTTTTCGCCAGGACAACGATTTTTTTTTTTATTGTACGACGGGTAAGCATCTGCCTTCATCTCACCTGGAAACAAGTTGAGACAAGGCCGAAGGTGGAGGCGCACTTTAACCGGAATCCTCAACAAACTGAGGAACTGGCTATCTTACCTCTGAATGCCGGAACACAACAATTTTTTAATTGTTATTATGGTGACAGAATTAGGTAAGATGGTGGTAGCTAGCCAGGCGGACTCAAACAAAGTCCTACCACCAACCAAACTGTAACTGAACAAATTTTGTTATTAAAAAAACACTGGCACTCTGGGAGAGCCGACAGAAGTGAAAACTTGAAGTTTTTTTATCATTGCCCAAGAAAACAGCTGAGATTGTTGTTACTTGAATACCAATGTGTTTAAAGTCAAAAGTGGTGTCGGTAAGCGTAACAGTGTCGCGCATAATAATCGAATAGCTCGACGATACAATTCACAAGAGCGTGCGGTGACGATGACGCGAGTTACTCGCTTTCTGTTCACCCAAAAAGTACATTTATGTATATACACAGTATACATATAGCTCATGGAAACGGTTCGGTGACGATGACGCGAGTTCCATGATTTTTGTTCGTGCTCAACCCCCTGAAGAAGTTTTCTACATAAGTACTGGATATGGCTACATAATTACTAATTGTAATAATCAACATTCATTTATGTAGGTAGTACAAGTATGCTGAGTATAAAAATAAGTACAAATATTACAAATAAATATTACAGGACATTAATTTCACACAGCGCCATCTAGCCCCAAACTAAGCATAACTTGTAATATGGCAACTAGATTACGGATAGTTTTTGTAAATACATACTTATCATACAATACAAACACCCAAACACAACAAACATCTATATTCATCACACAAATGTTTGTCCTGGGTGGGAATCGAACCCACAGCCTACAGCGCAGAAGGCAGAGTTACTACCACAGAACACATGATAGAGGTTAGAAAGGCCATCTAGAAACATTTGTTCTAGTACCGCTGTGGCAGGCTACACACACTCACGTAGCATGTCATATTAACAACACATATAACACTTATCATTCATTGGTCGAGTTTCCGATAATCGAAGTCATTGAAAATAAACCTTTATGTCGACTTGGTTATGGATGTCTTTGACAGTTTGTAGAATCGTGCAATCTTTGATGCTACCACCTTGTGAAAACTGCATACTAATCGTGCACGTGACGTGCAAAATAGAGAATAAATAATATTCACATAAACGAATAATTCTATTGTGTGTGCTTAATATTTCGTTTAATAATTATTAATAGACAGTTAGCGGATTGTATAAAAATTATAAAATAACTGCTAAAATATAAATTGCAATTTATATTTTATCATATTAGCTGGTATCCCGGCGATAGAGATGTACCCGTATTCATCGATAAAAATAACTTTAGCATTGATACTCAAAATTAAGCATGTGGCTCAAAGTAATACCTTACACATTTACTACGAGCACCGATCCATCTACCAACCGTGGAGATTTTTCTCTATATTTTTATCACGGGTTACATAATAAAATACAGTTAGCGACTCCGTTGCTAGCGCCGGCCGCCCGCCCGCAGAACAATTGATAATATGTGGTCACGTGACGTCACGATCTACACAACAAAATTTAAATCCATGAACGTGTGCGAAGTCACGGGCTACAGCTTGTTAGCAGTTGTATAGTAAAATGAGATTGATATAAAAACGGAATCCACCAACTTAGCTCAACAACAACAACATCAACTTGTACGACACACTACAAGTCCATTGAAGAATCTCACTAGAACAAGCAGCTCTCATCTGTGTATTTAACACCACATTTTACTCGAGATTCGGAGGAGGCTCTGTTCAGTATTGGACTTTAATGGGCTGATAATGTGATACATACGATGCAAACTATTATTTATATTCTTGCAGTGTATGGTATCAAATAAAGTACACAACTAGTGAAAAAATGTACTTGTATCCCTCGCTCCGTTCAAGATTAAACACAAGAATCCCTCACTGCGTTCGGCATCTTACTTTGAAAGAGATAAGATAGATAGTGTGTTAAATAAAAGTAGCTTTTAGATTGTATATTATATTATTCATTAGATACACAGTATATAAAAATAAACAATGAGATTTAACAAACAAATCGTATTTCATTAATTAATTACATGTAAGTATATCGTGAACATTCTATTGCATAATGAACTATTAAGTGATCAGAGAGAATCAGGGCTTGAATTTATAACATTTTTCTGTAAACATATTAAGCAAATTATCAAATAAAATAGTGCCGTATAGTCACCCTCCCATATTTTGTAGGGTCAGAGCCACTAGTATACGTAGGGTCAGCCCGGAATCTCGATGGTTGCTCTGGCAAGAATGGGGTATGCAAGTGAACCAGCCTTTCTAGAAAATGCTTTGTTCAGCAGTGGGCTCATGTGGGCTGAAATTGGTGCAAGTGATTCTAGTTAGTAAGTGATTGAAATTCTTTCTACTCTTGCCTAAGTCTGTCGCCATAACAACAAAAAGCCTCATTATAGCTTAAAAGCCAGGTGAAATGAAGGTCAAAAGCTTGTCCGTCATACAATCATAATTATGTTTATTTATTTCAATTTAAAACAAGATTTCGCCACAGGAAAAATTATACACATTGTCAAAGCATTTCGGCTAACTTATATGTTTATCCTTACTAAAATGTTTGGCAGTAAGGTTTCATTTATTTCAACTATTTACTTGTTACTTCTTATGCTCACGAAATACATGGTTTTCGTGGAATTTAAAAGTTTGTGTAACGATAGCTTTTGTATGGGTTCATTTTGCGTGTTTACGAAAACATAAAAAAGCAAGCTTTTTATTGCGAAAATAAAACGCAAAAAAGTTATTGCGAAAGAGTTTAAAGTTAGTTGTGAAACATGGGTCGTATGACGTAACGCTAAGACGCGAATATTGCTGAAATGGTGAAATAAGTGCTGTTGTAGATAGAGAGAATATTGGTCATGAACTGTTTTACAACGAAATGATTAACTTCTGTTCTGAAACTGGATTTGCACTGACATAAAAAAGTTAAGTGTCGTACTAATACGTACGTTAGTCTGGCTCATGGGTGTAGACGCTGGCTAGACCATTGTATCGTTTCGGACTCGGCTTGGCAAACCATTCTTGAAGTTAATGTTAGAGAGGATGTTTATGTGTCAGATCATCTGCCTCTTGTTGTGAAATGTGATTTAAACTTTGTAAGACCGAAGCTGCTGTCTCGTGACGTGCATCGTAATACGGTTTTATGGGGCGAAAGAGATGGTACACAAATAGCTAAATACCACGAACTATGTCACAACAGGCTTCGTGAAATTGATTTCCCCTCAGATTTCGCGGATTGCAGTCACGGATCGTGCAGCTTGGGGAGCATAAGATCGTGTCAGACAAGCTTTATAATAGTATTGTGAGTGCCATAAGTGACGCGGCTAGCAATTCAAGTGAGTCAAGTAGCAATCGTCCAGCTGTAGAAAGGATATACGATCAAATGAACGAGTCTCGTAAAATATTCAAAAGTAGATTAAAATGGTGTCAACGCAACCAAGATCAGCTCAAGATGGACATACTAGCTAAGCATAGATCAGCAAAAATTTTTGGCAAATTTTGGGAGGCAACGAGAAAGCTTGATCTTAGATTAATGTAGATGGGAATAGTGAACCTGCTGATATTTAAACTATGTTAAAGGAGCGTTTTAAAGTGCATTCGCCACTTGGCCCTTCGGCTTCTATCAAAAAGTCTTTTATCCGGATGTCTGGTGGATGTGCCACTGGTGCACTAAGCAGTGCTGCTAAGCAGATAAGGGATGCCCTAAAGAAAATGAGCGGTGGCAAATCGCCCAGGCATGATGGTATAAGTGTAGAGCGTTTGAGGCATGCGGGGGTTCACTTACCGAGAGTCCTGTCTCTGTTCTTCACAATGTGCATGAGTCATTCGTACTTACCAAGTGATTTAATGAAAACTATAGTTGTGCCTATTGTGAAGAACAGACTGGGGATATCTCAGACAAGAATAATTATCGCCTGATTTCGTTAGCAACAACGATTGCTAAGATGTTGGACAGCGTGCTAAATTCTTGCCTGGAAAAATATTCAGATATCCATGACGCACAGTTCGGATTTTGATCGTTGGAAAATGACGCAACACAATAGTTATTCGAGGTCCCGGGGTTCGATCCCCTCATGGGATCACAATATTGTGCTTGATTTGGTTGGTGCAAGTTCACATGGTTAGCTACCACCATTTTACCTTTGTCACCATAACAACATATCTTAAAAATTGTTGTGCTTAGGCATTTAGAGATAAGATAGTCAGTCCCTCAGTTTATTGAGAATTCCGGGTGAAGTGCGCTTGCGCCTTTGGCCTTATCATAAATTGAAAATCAGGTGATGTAGGCCAATCAACTCCACGTCGTACAAAAAAAAAATTTAGGCTGCTGAATATTTAGGTTTGATAACTATGAGCTTTAAAACTAGAGACCATTATATTTGCGCCTTCTTCGACCCTCGGCCGAATCAGCCACCGCACCAGCCTTAATAGGCATAGGCAGATAGTATGGCCCAAGGGTGTCGACGCAGGTAGCCTCCCACACCAAAAACCTGGCCATTTTATTTCTATTTTATTGTTACGCATACATGGTATCTTACTCAGGGAATTCATCAATTTAACTTAGTATGTGTGTATGCACCACTGATATTTAATTACTAAAAATACACTAGTATGTACTGCCTTTACAGATGATATCAACTAGGTATACCCTAAGTATACCTAGAGTATACTAAGTATACCTAGGGTGTCGAAGGTTTTCATTATTTACGTACATTAGGTAGGTATGTGTACTTGGAACTGCTTCTATGATTTATGATGAATTTCTGGAAACTTTAGAATTTAATAACTTTGTTACCTTAAAGTAAACAAGACTTTACTACAATGCTACAATTTTGTGAAATTGTGAAAATATAAAATTATCCATTACTTACTGAAAAAGGCACAATAGTAAATTTTTTGTGCGGGATGGCTCCTAATTTTAAATGTCGTTTGCCTGATTTTTTTATCATGAAATCATTTTCCGCAAAGTTTTGTAAGCATATTGTACAAGATGATCTAGGTATCCATTCAACTCTGCCCGTTGCCTCAATCCACTTTTTTTTTAATATTTACATCTTTTGGGAAACTGAAAATATATTTTTGGCGTTTAACTAAGCGTTACGAACTTCAACATACAAATAAAATGAAATTCTAAGAACTTAATAACTAATCCAGTTAGATAACTTGTGTCAATAAAATATGATAAAACAAAAACGGACAAATTTTATCGACATGACACGCGTAATCTTTAATTGCACGAATCTCGAGCAACACTAGTCGATGCGCGAGCGTCTTGCCCATTACTACTAAATCGTAGTGCAAACAATACCTTCATCGCTTTGAACGCAATACACTGCGCGGTCGACAATGTAAAAATATTTCATTCGGTGCTCGGTGCCCGCTGCAACCGCACGCACTCAAGTTGTTTCGTTTACTCTCGAACCTGTTTGCCTCGCTAGTGCTGTACCACTATCGATGAAATGGATAAGTTTGTCATACGTTCTTCATCGACGTCAGACCTCACCAGCAATCCAGCCAAAAGACCAGGTGACGATATCTGGAACTATCCGAAGAGGATTGCTATTCCCATAGAAACTCCAAGGAATAATGCAACCAGCACATCCAACCGCTTTCACAGCCTCCCGGTTGATAAAGACCAGGAAATTCATCATGAACCTTTTAAAAAAGCCTCTAACAAGATTAAGATCGGACGTGTTCCCCCAATCGTTATTGAGCTCCGCGAAGACTGGACACACCAGAAGATTAAGGCTCTTATCGACAAGTACGATAAAAACTACCACCTCGAATATAGGGGCAACAACCGAGTTAAGATCCAGTGCCACTCGTCTAACGGACACCAAGTCGTCAAGAACGGACTCCTGGCAGAAAACATATTTTTTTTCCATACTTTCACCAGGAAAGATGAAAAACTGCCCAAAGTGGTAATCAAAGGCCTGCCAGAAAACGTCATCGATCTGTTGCCGGATGAATTGGAAAGTATTGGCTTTCCAGGCGTATCAGCAACTGTTATCAAGCTGAGTAAGCCCGTTCAATGTCCACCAATAATCATTCAACTTCCGATTGGTACGGACATGGCGAAGTTCAAGAAAATAAGATACCTTGCAAATTGTGTTGTTGTTATCGAGCGGTACAAACCGCGTAACAATAACTGCACACAATGTTATCGATGCCAGGGCTTCGGTCATGCCTCTCGCAACTGCAATAGACCAGCGAGATGTGTTAAATGCTCCCTGACGCATCTCACTGCGCTGTGCCCTACGAAGGGTCACATTGAAACTGTGCGCTGCTGCAATTGCGAGCAAGATCATGCAGCCAACTACTCGCAATGCAAGGAGCGACTCAAGTACCTAGAACGCATTAAAACAAAGCGCGAGTCGATTCGTAACGCCATTGCGCATACTAAAAATCCCATGAAGCCGCTGAAGGCGGTAAAAAAAGATTATACCTTTGCCCAGGCAACCACCCAACATATCCTACCAGAGCCATCGCATCGTCCGCACCTCCAGCAGCAATTACCTGAAGCTTCGAGCGCAAGAACGATGACTGCGCCATCAACTCAGGACCTAGTGACGAGCGAGATGCTCGAAATTCTAACCACCATCAAGGCGCTCAAGCAGGAATTCACCCAGTGCCAAACCTTCATGGAAAAAGTGATCCTAATTATGTCCCACCTTGGTCACTATGTTTAATCTTAATGACATACGCGTACTCTATTGGAATGCCGATGGTGTTCACAAAAAGCAGCAAGAATTAGCTGATTTGGCGGTAAGTGACCTTCATGTCGATATCATCGCACTCAATGAAACAAGACTGACGAAACGCCTGATTCTTAAAATCCCAGGCTTTTCCTGTTATAGATGCGATGGGCGCCCCGATGGCTCTGGCCAGGGTGTTGCAATCCTGGTAAGATGTGACCTGGAACACAATCTTGTATGTACCCCGGTTACCCAGAACCTAGAAGCTATAGGTATATCCTTGCAAGTGACTGGAGGCAGCTTAACAATTTATTCAGCCTATCAGTCACCTAATAAGACATTATTAGCAACCGATATAAATACTCTCTTGGCATCAGCTAATAAGGTACTCATTATGGGTGACATTAATGCTAGGCATCCGTACTGGTCACCTGGTACTACCAACTCTCATGGTCAAACTCTTTATGATCTCATGCTACTTGATGACCTCATTATACACGGCCCAAGCGAGCCAACGTTAATTCATTACAACGGAGACATGCTACCAACAAATCCTGACTTACTTCTATCCAAAAATATATATACCATTCATTCAATAAAAACTACTTATGCTCTTTCTTCAAATCACCTACCAGTCTTCTTTGGACTGAGCGCTAAACCACATCGAATCCCCGTTCAAAAACATAACTACGCTAAGGCTGACTGGATTGGCTACCGAAATTACCTTAATAATGAGATCTCGTTGACCAGCCGTTCCTACAAATCAGCTGACGATATAGACATGGTTATCTCCCACTTCCAGGATACCATCATTTCTGCAAGGAACTCTACCATCCCCTTATCAATGCTTAAACCTTGGGAAACCTCGCTGCCAAGATGCATTAAAAGGAAAATTAGAGCAAAAAACCAACTTCGACGATATTACGCCACTGAAAATGACAAAGTTTCACGAAAAATTTTAAATCTTGAAGTCAAATACATCCAGCATGACATTAACTTCGCATTAAAAGAACATCGTGCAAAACTCTGGGAAAACAAATTAAAAAAGGTAGAAAACCCATGTACAGACCTCTGGCGCATTGCTAAAGGACTAAAATCCCCCTCTTCCACTTTCACTATACCCCCTCTTAAAGATAAAGATGGAACCATGTCCTCAATTGCAAAAGAACAGACTGAAATATTGGCTACCCAATTTCACGATAACATGCTTCTTACTCACAATTGGGTTAGTGGTGAACAGTCTGCGGTCGATACTTCCACGACTTTTCTTAACAATGCCCCACCGGATAGTTCTCAAGTACTATTGACTAGACCACTTGAAATAAGAAAATGTATATCTGCCCTAAAGATACGCAAAGCGCCAGGCCTAGATGAAATCTCAAACCACCTTATCAAAAATTTGCCCCAAAAAAGTATTGTGCACCTAACTAAAATATTTAACGCCTGTTTACTTATTTCGTACTTCCCAAATCAATGGAAAACGGCTAAGGTTATTGCCATCCATAAACCGGGTAAAGATCCTTCAGATCCTGCTGGCTATCGACCAATTAGTTTGCTCCCATGCCTTGGTAAACTATTTGAAAAAATTATTTACCATCGCCTCCGTCGTGTTACTGAAAGTGTGATAATTGACGAACAGTTCGGGTTCCGAGAAAAACACTCAACAACCCAGCAGTTAGCTAGAGTAGCGGAGACTGTTTCTTACAAACTCAATCTAAAAGAATCAACAGGTATGTTCCTCCTTGACATCGAAAAAGCTTTTGACACAGTTTGGCACCAAGCTCTCATACATAAACTGATTAAAATTGACGTTCCCTTATCAATGGTTCACATGATCCAATCCTACCTTGCACATCGCTCGTTTAGGGTATATATAGGCAAAGTATTCTCTAAACCAACACTGGTTCCAGCCGGCGTACCTCAAGGCTCTATTCTTGGGCCTCAGCTCTTTTTGCTCTACCTGAATGACATTCCCATTCAAACCCGTACAAACCTAGCCTGCTTCGCCGACGACACAGCTTCATTCACATCCTCCAATGACGTAGACTTAATTATTGACCGCCTACAACTATCACTCGACCTGTTATCTTCATACTTTCTCAAGTGGAAATTAAAAATTAATGCCTCAAAAACTGAGTCCATCATGTTTACACGGCAAAGGTCGCTTCCGGTCAGAACCCTCAAAATCGAAGGGTGCAATATCCCATGGCACCGCACACTCCAATACCTAGGAATAATACTAGACAGCAAAGTCAACTGGACTGATAACTCACACAAGCTAAGGCTAAAAGGTATAAAAGCACTTAACGCACTGAGCCCTATCCTTAACAGAAGATCGTGCCTTAGCAGTAAAACGAAACTTAATATATACCGTACCTTAGTTCGTCCCTGTATTACATACGCATGCCCTATATGGAGTAGTACATGTGCTTCTAACATCAGCAAGTTACAAGTCATCCAAAATAAAGCCTTAAAATGTGCAGTTAACACTCCGTTTAAAACAAACCTTAATAAATTACATAGCAAAATCAAATTTCCAACCATAGGTAAGTATATTTATAAACTATCTAAACAATTTTATTTATACCATAATAGATACAGTAATAATAAATACATTAGAAACTTATGTAGGTCGCGAAAGAAAAATTTACCATTCATCGATAAATACAATCGATACAAATTACCCCATCACTTGTTTCTCGAGTGCGATGAATAACAAGGAACAGTTGCCCGCGCAGGTGCGTGGCCGTCGCGAGACGCGGCGCGTGCGGTTCTCGATCTTGGTATCTCGGGATATAGACCGAGAGCGGAACGCGCCGCGCGCGATGCCCGCGCGAACTGTGCGGACGACTGTACCCATTGTTTTGACGAGCTCACTTGCCTACGACCGCTATTGTCTTAGCTTAACATTAGTCCATTCAAATTTTAAATGATTATGTACTGGTTTTTAACCTCATCTTGTTTTGTCATCCAAATACAAGACATGTAGGTACATACTCACTTAGATATGCCTTCCAAATGTAAAGCTAAACTAAAGCTTACATAAATTGTTAATTATTATTTTCCTTAAATGAATAACTGATTAAATCTCCTTATGTTCCGTAATTCGTATATATTAAGTATGTCACAAGTTTTAGAAAAGCGTATATTCATAAGCTTTGTAAACGTGTTATTTTCTAAGTTAGATACCTTTTAGGATAAATTTACACTAAAGTTTGTATCACCTTACTTGTTATAATGAATAAAGATCTTTTGAAATTGAAATTGAATGTAAAAATAATGTGGTATCCATGCATAGTAAGCAATGTACAAAATTACATCTGTTTGCGATTGTATCGTTTTCGTCTGTAAACTACATAATACTTTTACAATATCTTTAAATATTACGTTTATTTAAAGGTTTATGGACTAACCGGTGAAAAAAACTCCCTCCTTGCCTTTTACTACACACCTGGCTTCTTTTCCTACAGCTTAGGACAGCGCAATTCGGCATAATAATATATTTTATGCAGAGCTTTGCACTGTCACATCGCCCGAGAGCTACTATTAGCGGTTGAAGCGAATTCTTTCAATATATGCCCATTTTGAGCATATATGCGGCGCGCCTGCTCCGCCCACAATGCCTTTCTATTAGATTCATTGTTCTGTGGTTACTACCAACTGAGCTATGAGGCTATGAGGATACAATGATTTGTCTGAAAATTTGCCTATACTGTCAAGATTACGTAGAAATGATCAGTGCAGCGGCAAACGCGCGGCCCGGCCGGGGACGCTACCGCCGATGGCGAAGCCGATCTCCATTGATGGCTTTAAATTAGCTTCATGAGAACTAGAAACGATTTTTACCGTCAAATGTACTGAACGGATAGGTTTCATAACATGTGTACACTTTTGAGATGGGAAACGCCATTTCGGATATGACACATACCTTAATCGGTAAAAATCGTTTCTAGTTCTCATGGAGCTAATTTAAAGCCATCAATGGAGATCGGCTTCGCCGTCGGCGGTAGCGTCCCAGGTTTGAAACGCCAGCCCATCAAATTTAGACTCAATTTGTATGAGTGGGTGCTACCATTATCAACTCTTTGTGTTGATTTGAAAATATTATATTAGGTCCTTGCATATGAAATTGGCGTTTTGTATGGGAGGAACATAAAGGCAATTTTTTCATATTAAAATATATTTTATTAATCAAAGTATCTACCATTGCTATCTATACACTTTTGCCATCTTATAGGTAGTTAATTGATCCCTTTACTAAAAAAACCATTCGGACGGGAATCAATGAAATCTTTGAAAGCGGTTTGGACTGCCTCATCGGAATTGAATTTTTTTCCTTGCAAGAAGTTATCCAAATTTCGAAAAAAATGGTAATCTGTTGGAGCAAGGTCCGGAGAGTACGGTGGATGTCTTAGACATTCCAATTGAAGCTCCTCTAATTTGGTAGTCGTCTGTTGGGCCGTGTGTGGTCTAGCGTTGTCTTGAAGCAGCAGTGGCGTAGAGCGATTGAAAAGTCTCGGTTGTTTAACAGCGAGCTTTTCCATCTTGGTTTGCAGTTGCTGACAATAGACATCAGCCGTAATCGTCTGACCAGATTTAAGAAAGCTATAGTGTATATATATATACACCGGCACTAGTCCACCAAACGCTTACAAGTAACTTTTTTTGAGTCAATTTTCGCTTGGGGCAAGATTTTGCTGGTTCACCAGGGTTCAGCCATTGCGATGAGCGTTTACAATTATCGTACAGGATCCACTTTTCATCACATGTAATGATCCGATTTAAAATTCCTTCATTATTGTGCCGGTTGAGTAATGTAACGCAGCAGTCGACGCGCGTTTGTCGGTTTGCTTCACTCAATTCATGAGGTACCCACCTTTCAAGCTTTTTCACCTTCCCAATTTGCTTCAAGTGGATTAAAACGGTTTTGTCACTAACACCGCAGCCTGCAGCTAACTGTGATGTGGTTTGCGATGGATCTGCTTCCACAATAGCCTTCAATTCATCATTATCGACCTTGGTCTCCGGCCGTCCACGGGGCTTGTTCTGCAGGTCGAAATTTCCAGAACGAAAGCGTTGAAACCAAAAACGCACCGTGTTTTCTTTTGCGACACCACCACCATACACATCATTAATCCTTCGAGCCGTTTCTGCAGCACTGGTGCCACGGTGGAACTCGTACTCGTAAATAATGCGATATTTTAAGTTTTCCATTTTGTGAAATGAGTGACGCAGAAAAAAAAAGCAAAAGAGAAAAAAACAAATGAATTACGGTTTTCGAAACACAAATGCATGAGTAAATAGCTGTTTAAATTTGAATTTGGAATTCCTAACCAAAGAGGAGATATTTAAGATCAAAGTGGCCTAATAATAGAAATCCGTCTTCAATTAATTTTATTATGCATAGGTACGAACCTGATTAATAAAAATAGATAAGTACCAGTAGATATTCAAAAACATCATTCAAATTACGCGCTGGATTATGAAACAAAGCGGCCAGCGGCCGGGAACAACCTTCCACGTCGAGTGCTGCCCGACAACTGACCAAGAAGCCGTGATCCATTTTGTATCCAAACAGCATAACATAAAGTCGAAAATTGCATGGTTCAGTTGCTTATGAAATGGCTTTTAGGTCCACGTTATAATTTTTGTTGTGTTTTATTTAATTATTCAAAATGTAAACGTGAAATTAAAAAACTAGTCTAGCTATTTTATTCATAAAAAAAAACATGGGGTTGTCGCTGATAATTTCGAGCATTTGAATTAAAAGCGTTTTTTTAGTGTAGTATCTATTTATTTTTTTAAAAAGAACTCAGTTTTTTTTTTTATTATATCCGATCATTGTACTACAACAAGATTTTTCCCAGCTTTCAGTATTTTTTTTATTGGTATAACTACTTTCGTTACTATCAAAGAGTGTGTTTGAAAATGCTCCTGTTGCGTAATTTTGTCATTGGGCGCGCTCTTAACGGGATAATCCACAAATAATCTCAACTTAACAGAGTAAAATTATACCAAGATTGGCTCAGGTCAGGAGTTCATTGAGAATACCAAACACAGGAATTTTAATCGTGGATACGATTTTCAACTATCTGGAGCCTGGAAGCCGTTGAAAATGCAAAAATCAAAAAGTGTACGACCTACCGAGCGTTGTGTGATAGTGTCGTTAGCAGTAAAAGACTGAAGAAGAGGGTAGATCGTTACGGCGACCAATAACTACCTTCATTCCTAGTTCCTACTCGCAAAGACTTCAGTGTATCCGTGATCATGGCGCTTGCAGCTGCGTCAAAATATCGGATAGCTTATTCACCAACAAATCATGGTAAATATCCCGTTATTATTAGTTATAGCATGGACCAATATATTTGCACCATGGTTATACGCGTGGTAAAAAATGTGCCGATGGACACATTCTTAGTCGTAACTCAATGTACCTATAACTCTAGTTCAATGTCAAATTACTCATTCGCCTACCACTTGGCTAGATCGTAATGAAATTAGGGAGTATTTTATTATGTAGGCTATACTTTTTTTTTTACTAAGAATAATACTTTCATTTATTCAATAAAAAGTACAGTTAAACTAACTATGCACAAAGGAATCAGTCAGATCAATCAATCAAAGGCTTCAATTCGAATTAACCGCAAAACAATTATTTTCCAAAATTTCCTTGTTTTTACGCCACCTCCGTGTGTCCTTATTGATAATTGTACCGTTGTCTACCTACAAAATATTAATTTCCTGTGCTTGCTTTTCTTTTAGAATAAAAAAAATAAAGTAGGACGAAACCAGACTTTTTAAAATAAAATGTATACTTTGGGCCGTATACAGCAAACAGAGCAGGACGAAAGCAGATTTTTTCATGTGTGCCGAACTTCCTCAGGACGAATATGGTATAAGTCTTTCTGGATAGTGTTCTGAACCTAGTTACGTAATTCTTCCGAGGAACCAGCGTAAGAAGACCCCTGTGTGGTGTGTGTATAGTATGGGAATGATGGTTCATGTAATGTTGGCTTTAATAAAAATAGAGTGTTTGGGCTCTGATTCGTAGGTTGGATGTACGTGGCGAGGGGTCTACGGAGTGTGGTTCCTGATCATAGCTATGGGGTCATAGATAGGGGTCTATGGAACGTGGCTGCGGGTCATTGCGGACCGGAAGTTGTGTTGATCATTGCGGGAGGATGTGATAGCGAATCTATGGAATGTGTGGGTGTTGATTGTTATAATGTAGGTCAATCTTATTAAAGAAAAATCAGAGTAATATTTTTTAAAGAACACTTTCATGAAAATTGGCACACATTCCTTGATTTATTAAAATGTTTAGTCCATAGCGATTTTTGACTGGGGTAAAATAGGGGGGAAAAGAAATTTGGTGTAGCGCTATTTATCAACAGATTTAAATTAAATTTTAAAACACACTAAGGATTTAATTCTACACAAGATTTTGTGAAAAAAAAATCAAAAAGGGAGAGTGGACGAGGAAAAAGGGAGAATTTTGTTTTATTTTCGGCAAATTTATACCTACGTTTACTAATCACACTACGCAGTCATCTTCGCCTTTTCAAGACAAATCCGTAAACACCAGGTTCGACCTCCTCAGACGAAGGGAACGCAAGTAATCGCTAAAACTTAGGTATACCCCTATTGGAAAAGTGAAAGAGGAAAGCATTGGTTATTGTATGTTTTTATGGGCTCGCGAGGTCTACTGTTCTTACAGAACCACTAGTTAATAGATAATAGTTTAAATGAGAGCACTGACTGGTGCAGATTTCACATCATACAGCTCGAATCGAATCGAACGCACGTCTTACTTTAAAAAGTATAATGTTTTTACAAGTCTTCTTCTACCATATTTGTTTCACATACAACAGAAGCAATAACATCTACAAAACCATACTGTAATTTTGGAGAAGAATATATCCTTATCCATAGATTAATATTTACATAGCTTACGTGTTAGTAATACCTACTTTTCCGATTTGAAGAACAATACACTGTTGAATATTAATGGTGAAGATTTGGTTGATGACATTGAAGGTGATCAAAGACATCATGTTGTAATTATGCGAAGTGATGATATTAAGGAGAAGAGAAAACGTAAAAAATATGTTTGTGTGGAAGTTATAATAGCTTTTTACTACAGGGTGGGCCATAAATTTTTGCACATTTGAAACATGAATAAAAATAAAACTACTAATATTATTTTATTGATGATTTATTTAACGTAATAAACATTTAAAGCAATTTATTTTTAAAAATGACATCATCGAGATGTGCCCCATCTCGTCGCTGGCACTCCTGCAATCGACTACGTAAACTTTGGAAAACTCGTTGACACATGCTGCGAGGAATCGCGGCTATCTCCTCGTGGATGTTTTCTTTCAATTGGGATATGGTCGTTGGTTTATTATGGTAAACTCGACTCTTCACATATCCCCACAAGAAAAAATCGCAAGGTGTAAGGTCTGGGCTTCTTGGAGGCCATGGAATATCACCTCTGCGAGAAATTAATTTGTTGGGAAACATTTATTTGATCACCGGTAAAGTCACATTTGACGTATGGCATGTTGCTCCATCTTGTTGCATCCAAGTCCTGCTGTTGTATCCTTCAAATTCATGTAACAGTGGTGTCAAAAACTCTCGCAACATCTTCACGTATTCCACTGAGTTTACAGTTACGTTATTTCCCTGACTGTTTTCAAAGAAATACGGACCGATTATGCCTTTAGCCGATATGGCAGCCCATACAGTCGTTTTCAATGAAGGGGCTTTTGGTGTTTAAGGCGAGGGTTTTTTTGTGCTCCAGTCCAGCTTTAATTAAATTAACACTTGGACACTCACTTATACGCTGTAATCCGTATTCAATTCTAAATAGCCGTCGTACAGTAACGTAGGAGTCGTTGTTTCTGTAAAACATTTTTACACAAAAAGCACGCTGTTTTCCTGTGAAGCGCTCCATCGTGACTAAAATTGCATAAAGCGGCGCATCATTCCCCGTACCCCGCGCGCCCCTCCCTGTAACGGTTTTTGAGAAATCGAGTGTTGTCATTTGCAAAAATTTATGGCCCGCCCTGTATTTAAATTGGAAATTATACATTATTTAAAGAGTAGTGTAGATCGTAGTAATAGTTTAAGTAATACTCTACAATAAGCTTGGTTCCCTGATTCATTTGAACAGAGGTATAAAGAAAATGAAAATGGATTAGAAATTACTATGAAATTACCGAGAGGCGGAAATGTTCATTTTAAACATTCCACATAATGATTATGATACCGACGAACGGTATGATCTTTTACCGGTGCATAGTAAAACATTAGCAGATGTGATACCCTTAACTACATCAATTTCAGCATTCACAGAGATAACAGTACAGGAGACATCTTATCCTACAACGTCTTATCCTCTAAGTGATACGTGTTGGCTATATAAAATGACACTTTGAAAGCGTTGAAAAATATTGGACGCATGATCAAATGGAAACGCTAAGTAAAGGAGAAATTGGCGATACAGCTTGTTTGATTCGATTGATTCCAGAAAAAATATGATAATAATATAGTGTGAGACTTCCGTTCATATCATTTTTCCACGGCATATTTTTTGAGGTTTTAATCAACTGTGGTTCTCGCTCTGTGATCTTATTTCCGCACTATTATTACGATGAAGTCATTGGTATGATATTATATAAAACAAAGTTTCCTATTTTAAAACCATAGAGAGCTATTTTAACATTAATTCCACAATCACATACTCGAGCATCACCACCTCAAAACAAACAACCTCTAGATCATCGAGGCAAAATGACAAAATATCACAGTGATAGTAAGCAGACAGTCATACTAGAGAATGGGTTCACCACAACGCTCCCTTCAAGGTTTGATGACATGACAGACGAAATGTTGAACCAAATATGAGGTAATTAATAACAAAAACGGGTCTTCATCGTGCTGACACCAACAGCTGGTTTTTTGAGTTGAGACTACCCTAAAATCAGCTGTTTCTTAACTCGCGATAATGACCTCAGCTCTAGACAGATGAGGCAACATAGCAGAAGGTCACAATCACAAAGAACGAAAAGCGCTTTCACTAACAGAACGTAGGTAGTGTAAAAGAACCCTAAAAGTTTTCGTCATAAATCAAATAGGTACCTGCCACAACACTAGCCGAACCGAAAGAACTTTAGTCTCGTTTCGTTCGCGGTTTGGGTTGGCCGGTGAGCAATTTTTCGGATTATCGTGTGTTTTTAAATCGAATTTAAAAAAATGGAGACGTACAGTATTGCTGAATATTATAATATGATTTTGTGTGTTGTTGAAGCTCAGTGTGGAGGAGCTGCCCTCTTAGTTGCTTTCGTGATTAGGAAGACTCTTTTCGACGGAAACTACAAAGTGAATTTGTTCGTGTTTAAAATAGTCTTGTAATCTTCTTACCAACTGATATCTACCTACCTACATGCATAGTGCGGTAAAGGAATAGGGTCGTCACTATTTATTACACTATACCCCCCCCCCACTGCTTAGTACACATATTCTGTTTCACCTTGTATACTTCATGTTCTTGAACAGTAAACATTGTACTTGGATATTGAAATTCAACAACACCAACAGTCCATGATCCTTCTAAAATGATGTGTTTTGGTAATTTAGTAGAAAAAAGAGATGTAGTGTTCCCCGGAAAGTATTCCATAGAACTATTGCTTAGCAATGTAAGATAAAAACATTCTTTCACTGTGGTTGTTTTAAGCTAGAAGCTGAAACCCAATTGTTGAATTTGTCAGGATAACCTGTCTTGAGCACCGTCGAAAGGTTGCTAGTCTTCCGGTTTTTAGACTTCATTTCGAGAGTGCACTCAGGAGCTTCATGATCTGATTCTGCCATCTCCCTTCCACTACAGGAATAGCAGACGTACGAAGCATTAACATCCCTAACTCGTTAGTGTCTTGCCTATCCATACTAAACGCTTTGGTTCCACTTTCATCATGCGAACGGCTTAGGAGTGGAATACGTTGCCTTCTTCTGTTTTCCCTGAAATTACAATATGGCCTAGAAGGCCAGAGTGAATATGTGTCTTCTAAACCGGCGTGCTACATCGTAGGCCACATCATAGCTTCCCATTGGGCGAGATTGTGGTGTATTTCGGTCAATAAAGATTCCGCAACGTCTCATGACTGCATCTTCGGTTAAGAAATCATGGAGGGAGAGAATGGCATTAATCTTCTTTGTGCCTTCTAAACTATCGTTTTTAATTGTCTGTGGTTTTGACATATTTTTGTCTTACAAATGTCAGTCAATGAATTGATATTAATGAATGTTATTTTTATTTTAGCTTCTCGCCAAAGCCAAGTTTCTGCCGGTATTTCGTTTCCTATGTAGGTATCTTTAGGTAAGTAGGTTAAGTAATGTAGGAAAACGTTTTTGTTCTCTATATTTTAGGATAATATGTAGGTACTTAGTAGTTCTTTATTGTAGTCATAATTTAGCTATGAAAACATTACCTTTTTGATTATCTTCAACACATGTTTTCCTTGAAAATGTAGGTACAATACTGGTTCTCCTAATTGTTCTTATGACTACAAACTATTTTTTACGTTATGACGTTATGACTACAAGCTATTTTTTAGATTTGAAGAACTTAAATTTATCAGCTTAAATAGGCTTTAAAAGTTTGTTTACATACTGTTACATTGTCAATTATGGCAATGTCTTTTATTATTCATACGTTAAAATGACTTTTGATCGTAAGGTTGCATATAATTTATAAGTTATTCCTTTTTAGCCCATAACATTTTATCTGAATTTGTAATAGGAACTTTTGTAATTTTATTCACCATCGATAAAATTGTAATATACCAAATTTTGAATCCTAATGTTCCACCAAAACCTTTTGCTATAGCTGGTGGCTGTAGGGAGTTTACTGGACTAAGAGAGTTGTACAGGAAATTTATAACATGGAAACTCGTGACTCTCAGGGAACGTTTTAAAGAGATTGGTATACTTACAGTATAGCTGTATAGTTACAGTACAATGTATTGGGAGCTGCTACAAAATTTGTGACTGTATCGACGACGATAAGAAAGCGTGGCCTGATGTTACTATACCATTTGACAGCTAAATGGTGATTTCACAATGTTAACAAACTGCCCATTAGGTAGATAGGTAATAATCAATGTTTTAAATAGTATTAAGTATTTAGGTTTATGATGTACCTACTTGGAATATTAATTCAAACTGTATATCTAAATTTTGAATGGATCATCAAAAAATTTACCAGCCCGAGTTTCTTGCCTTTCTCTTTGTGTGCTGGTCGCGATTCCAAACAGGCGCTAGATTTTATGTTTTAAAATGATTCTAAAAAATCTTAATGAATAAAGAAATTTTGACTTTGACTTTGACTTTGGAGCTTACTATTATCTCCCAAACGGTCATCATGATCATAGGCCTTGCACATCTTTAAAAGATGATTTAAACAAAATCCGGCCGCACAAGTTTATTTGTTAGTTGTATTCTTGGTGAAGACGCAGGTTAGAGCGTCGATGACGTAGCTCGCGCTTCTGTGAGAGTGTCTCAAACCAGGCGATGTCGTGATCGACAACTTCAGTGGATATAGATTTCCTCCAATCATCACGGTTACCTATCCGAAACTTTCTCCCAGCTGCTCGGGTCAATGTTGAATGCAAGCATATCGCGCTGTGCACTGTCCTTAAATCTTAACAAAGGGCGACCGACTGGTCGCTTTGCGTCAGCGACTTTTCCTAGGACAGTTTGTCTTGGCGAACGAGAAGGCTCCATCGAGTACACGTGCCCTAACCATCGATGCCGACGCTGCTTCAATTCTCCAAAGTACCAATAAATTAGGCAATTCTCGGGACTAAAGCCCGAGACACTCGCTGGTCTTCAAACCTTCAATTCGGTTGAAGCTTTTTCGCTTCTGCATACTTTTGCGACTTTGGACTCTGTAACGCTACTAGGTATATATTTTAACTATTTATTAACTAGTAGTTTGCCCTGAACAGTAATGTGTCTCGTAATGTCTGGTTTGTGGTACAACGGAGATTATTGCTCAGAAATAAAGTTATTAACGCTACGATAAAAGTGTGATTTCATTATAGGTACTTTACTCGAAGCACACATTTTCTCAATCTTCGTTATTCACCTGAATTTTCGAGCCTTTCTCTCTCGTTGCTAACTCTCATTTTATGCAAATCCAGAATGTGAGCAAAGAACGATAACACCGAGCGTACGTCACAGTGGATGGGCAGAGTACAGTATGTAAATAAGTCACCTATTACTAATATGAAAAAGTGCTCTTAACGTGCCGCCATGTTACGAAAACCCCTTTGTTATATTTATTTTTTTTATAGTTAAAATTTAATCAAAATCGTATAACCCGTTCGAGAGTTATGCCGTCACAAACATTGAAACATACATACATTCCCCCAACTTAACACGGAGTTGTCGTTCTCTTCGCTCACTCGTTCAAAAACTTTGCGTAATTTAATACTTATTTACACTTTACCTAGCAGGTTCGAATAACATAATCCACTTGAAAAGTAAAATGGATTATGTTCAAGAACCTAAGAGAACAGTAACGTAACATTATGAAATTAAATACAAGTTCAACTAATTTAGTAGGAACGTATGTACGTTAATAAGAATAATATTTTTTTGTTTCAGAATGAAAATTACGCCATTTCCAGTTTGTGACAATAACTTAGGATATTATCTGTAATCGACATTAAAATGTCGTTTAAGGATAGTGATAGTGGTAATTACAGCATTTTTTTCTAATTTATTTATTTGACAGGTCTCGTAGCTCAGTTGATAGCTCTGCCTTCCGCGCTGTACGTTCGATTGCCACCTGTGACTAACATTTAAGCGACGAATTTTGTTTGTTCTGTGTTTGGGTGTAATATAAAAAAAAACGTATATGCATAAATAAAAACAAATAAAATATATATATACCTGTGCCGGATATAATATTTTTGTATTTTAAGTTTGCACTTGGTCACAACATTTACAAATGTTACAATGTCAAAAAAATCTTAACCCGCGTTACTAATGGTTTATAGGTAATGCAACCGTATAAGTGCGAAGTATCCGTAATCTAGATCCCACTTTAGGACATGCTTCGTTGTTTTTTTATACCACTTAGGTGGCAAACAGGCATGTAAAAAATGACCTGTATATACCTATAAATAATGTATATTATACACCTATATAGTGACATGTATGTATAAAATTTGTTATGCCCGGAACGTTGAATAATCGAGACAGTAGAAATTCCATCTCTTTCTTTCCGGTTGGGGTCGAGCTGATAAATTCAGTGTCGTAATTGGGATTTTCACTGACTACGAAAATCCCCGTTCTGCGCTCATTTAGCATATAATATACGGCTATGGTTGATGGCCATCCGTCTCACACTTAGCTGGCTTATTATAGGTGAAGTGGTAGCTACTCCTCTGTCTAATGCTTTGATGTAAAAAAATATAATAACATGAAATGTTTTAGGTGAACTACAATTAATGGCAGAGTATGACTTCAAAAACCCGGTTACCGCTACAGTTATAATATATGAGAGTGATGAAGAATTGAATACCACCACCCCAGTTGAAAGAAGTAAAAGAGATAGAACTAAAGAATTAGATAGTATAGTCTCTGAGATTTTTGAAGACATCATTAGAGTAGCAGATACGACAACTTATGAAAAACAAATAAACCTAGAAATGAATCCAAGTCAAAACAGACTAAGCAGCAGTCCAAGTGATAATATTGTTTGTGAGACATTTAAACATGCAGTACAAGTAACCAACAAAACAGGGCAAGATACTGTTGTAAGTGTCGTGAACAATGTGAATAAAAAAAACAGAAGACCGTCTTTAGCCACCAAACAATGTGATTATGAGAAATCTCAACAATCTGGGACTGCACTGAGTGTGTTTTTTGCTTCAAACGCTACCCATGGTCAAAATGACTTAGTACCGAGCCAAATTACGAGTAGAAAAAGACGAAGACGACTACCAAGCGATTCAAATCCTAGAAATAATAGTAAAAAAGGAACTGCTAGCAACACTATTGCCGTATCTGTATATGAAACATTAAATACTACCCCTACCGTATATGCACAGGCTGGCAACAACCAAACTATCACCAGAAACGAAGAAAATTCAAATGTACATAGCATGTTTGTTGTTCGACAAGCTTCTAACGAAGTGCAGCCGACCGAAAGAGCTAGTTCACAAAGTCAAAATGATTTCATAGCCGATCAATGTGATCGAAAGCTACTTGAAACTGTTAAAAACCATATGGTGTTGATAATGAAGGCGCACATAGACTACGTAACGACCAAAAGAACATCTACTGGAGATGTAGTGGAAATTGCAAAAAAGCGTTTTATTGAAACAAAAACACACTTGTTTTACCTGTCACTCAGTGTCGTCACCAGTATAATCTTACCAAGAGAAAATGATAAAGTTTTTGTGGAAAATATCATTCAAGACGCAGTCAGAATTGCTTATTCGAAATATTTATTTGTTAAGAGTATTGATATGAAATTTTTGTTTGATGAGATGTGTAACTGGGTGAAATCACATACATTCCAAAGTTCAATAATAACTGAATTATTGAAAAAAGGTCCCGAGCCAATAAACTCAAATACATCAAGTAGTAAAAGTAGCAACACTTTACAATATCAAAGTATGCCAAACAACTATGCAGGACAGGATTTAAACCACACGAACAGAATGGTAGCTCCGCTACCCACAATAAACACAAATTTGAGAATAAATTACTGCAATGGTCAACACACAATGCAGCCTTCAAATCTGATGCAAGCAAATACCACACGCCCACTATTGCCTCCTCCATACCATCAAACGTGGTATGGTTCCACAGTTCACCAACCGAGACATTCCGAATACCAGTTGGCAAATTCGACGTATGACCAAAGATTCGTATCAGAACAAGGACACGTAGAAACCAATAGATCACTGTCCAGGGACAGTGGTTTTCAGAGCCCTGTAGACTTACTGCCCCCTGATACGATGGTAAATTATTATTATTATTATTAAATAACAATCATGGCCAGGCCACTAAAATTTTACAATCGGCATCGGCTATTATCCTAAGACACTAAATCTAAAAATGTATTGCCGTAATATCATTTAACTAGAAGCTTACGATGATAGTATCAGCTCATGTTTAAAATTACAGTCTTCGCACTTTTCATTCACTTGCAGAGCAGTTCGACAAGAGATGACCTGATGGATTCGTATGTCACACCCGCACCATTGATCACGCACGTTACCTCACTGAATCCCAGCGTGTTGTTGATCAAAGATGGCATGTGCCACGTGTGTGGCGCGCTCACCAGACATAAATGCTTAGGGTGCTACAAGTGCTACTACTGCAGCCATCAGTGCCAGGTCTGTATCGCAATGAAGCGTTCAGTTTACCCGTGCTATTTCAGAGCTAGAACGATAAAATACGCGTAGGGAGGCAAAAATCTGAGGCTGAGAATCTGAGATCACACGCGAATCGTAGGTACTAGAGCTATGTACGTACACTGTACAGTACAGTGGTCTAAAGCAGGTTGATGATAACAATGAGTTTTTGTTTAAAAATGATGGGTTAGCTCTTGACCTTCTTGGCTTGTCCAGCTCTAAGCCAGAGCAAAGATGAGGTCTACGATGAAGCGAACTATCTACGGAATACGGCAAACTTTGGCGCTGGACTCCAGGAGGGTGGTCGTTAACCAGGTGGACCTTTACAGGTCACACCAGCCTACGACCAGTGCTGTGATCTCACAGCCGTAAACGCTGGCAAAAGCCAGCGATTCCGTTTGCCCGTGGCACAACACGAGGAGAGCGATCACACTTAACCCAAAAAAGTGTGTGCTCTTTATATTTCTCTATCATACTTACGTGTATTTTTTTAATTTTTCAGGCTGCTGATTGGAAAAATCACGTGAATATCTGCAAATAAAAACTATTCCAACTGTAATGTTAAGTGGAAATATTATTGTTCCTATAATTTACTTGTAACATTCATTCTTGATTCTTATGTACATTAGTTACTACAAAATTATTGACACTTAGGTGTAGGTAAAGATCTCTCGTGTTACTTTACTTTTTTATTCTTTTTCATTTTGTCATTGGTATAGAAAATACCGTTAAGTACCTAGGTAGTAATAGCATGGACAACATGATAATAGTAATACAGAGTACAAAATTCAAGCGCCATCTATTGTCTGTTTTTTACATTCAAATCTGCTCTGTAGGTTTCTGTCATTGTGTTTGTTTTGTATACTTTCATCAAGGAATTTGTAATAGTATTTACATATTACTTCCATGACTCTTAGATGTTTATGATTTTAGTATTTTAGTACTTGGTTAATAATGCTTTCTAAGTAGGTACCTAGCTAGTGCAGCTACTAGCTAGGTACCTACTTAGAAAGCATTCCTGAGTGTAAAAAGTTCGTCGCCACTTCAAAATTTTACCCAACTGCCTGAGGCGGAGTGGAGGGCTGTTCTAAAGAAATTACTTACAGCGCTATTACTTTCAGTACCTAGATAACTGTATTATTCTAAGTATGTTTTCAAGACTTATTATCTTTTTTTGTTATCTCAAAAATAGAGACCATTTTGTTATTTCTTAATTCAAGACCCTATTTTTTTGCCATACCTGTATGTACTGTTCTACCTAGCCTATGTAATAAATACCTTTACCTTGTCTAGTATTTTTATTAGTTTCTCATCATTACGTAAACATAGGTTATTAAGAAGGAACTTGGCCCACGATTCTCCATAAAAACGTATTCCCCTGTTTACTGCCTTGATAATGCCTCTAGAGCATTTTATTTATTCATAAAATGTAGGTCTGTTGTGGACACGCCCCTGTCACTTTATTTTTCGATCATTTTTTTTATCGGTGATAGTCAAACGTTTGACCACCAGCTTACATGTAAAACAGGTAAAGATGTGGCGTAAGATGGAGCACGCTTGCCTAAAAAAGAACGTACTTACTCTGGACTTGAAGACGTGCGGAAAAACAGACGAATTCAAGGAATTCCACAACCTTTGGTTCATGTTTGTAGGGATGTTATAATAATTTAGCCGAGAGAGAGAGAGCCTCGAACACTTAGGTAAATAAAGAGTGTTTAAAAGTAAGGTATGTAAGGTGTAATAAAATCACACTTTTATTACACCTTACATATAATTATATTCTACTTGAGAAATAGTCTCCGTGGTTAAATACCTAAGACAAACACAAGAACAGACATCACGAGATCTCAGTTTGGGGAGAACTACCAGTTATTATTAAGGGCTTGTCCCTCATGACCAAACTATTTCGCCTAACTGATTTGGCTACGAGGACTAACATATCCTCATGGCCGAACTCGTGTCAAAATAGGCAAAGTACACTCGCCACCGCAGAGAGGATACTCAGAGGATACCTACTAATTTTATTTCTACTAATTAATTAAATAAATTACTTATTTAACGGGATAGTCTTTATGAAATGACACGAAGCGTTAAAGTAAATAAACTGTATAATAATAAACAAAAAAAACACACACACAATAGACACACAGATTGTTAGGTATATACAACAACAAGTGATGAAACCGTAACATTGACTGACAGAGTTCGATTGGATAGCGGGTCGCGGAGGATTCAATCGATCTCACGCGCGCACGCAACAGCTTTGCCCGCTCGCAACCAACTGTCGAGGGCAGTCAGGGCAGGGCCCGCGGTGGGTGATGCCATCGGCGCCTTCGGCGCACACACCTTCGCGTGTTACACCCACACAGGCAAGTATCCGCTGTATGAAACCAACCCACGCTATCTCTGATTGGTCGACGCACGCGGCGACGCCAAGCTTGATGATGGTAAAGCGCATCTACACCACCGTTCTCAAATACCGCGCTCTAAGTAGGTACATATACGAGTACATATAGCTAGCGTTACAATCTCCCCCTTTAGTCGTAGCTAAACGCCCTCGTAGTTCGACTAACATTCGGCTATAAGCCTACGAGGCCTACCGCGCCTACGCTTTTCCCTAACCGGTGGTTCGATTGGACCAACGAATGGCGTGAGATGCGATACGTGATATTTTCCCACAATTTCATTGGTCTGCGTGCTTTCTAACGTAAACGTCGTGGGGCTAACGATGGCATGTATACGATATGGGCCGTCGCGGCGAGGAATAAATTTCGCAGACTGTCCGCGACCTACATCGTTTTGGCCTTGTGTCCTTAGAAGGACGAAATCTCCTACTTGGTATTCCGGGGGAAGTTTTCTACCCTGGTCTGCGTACCTTTTTTGGACCTGCTGGGCCTTCTCGTGGGTGTGTCTCTCGCATCGTCCAGAGTTGCGGCGATCCTTTTGAGATATGGAGTTATGCCTGGCACGAAATTATCGCTCTCCATAATAGCCCTCATGTCCGTAGCAGAGTCGCATGAAGTTCGCAACTCCCTTCCGAATGTCAGGAAGGCCGGAGAAAACCCAGTGCTCGAGGTGACTGCAGAGTTCATAGCAAACCTCACTGACGCGAGGTGCAAGTCCCACTTCGTGTGGTCCTGACCTACTAGCACGGCCAGCTGAGGTTTGAGGTCTCTGTTCTTCCGCTCAATAGGATTAGCCTCTGGGTGATAGTACGGCGTGAGAGATTGGGTGATACCTAGCGCGTGACATACCTGCTGCATCACTTCGCTTACAAATTGTACTCCGTTTTCACTAATGAGACGACGAGGTACACCATATCTTAGAAATACCTCT
The DNA here is from genome assembly GCA_951394065.1 of Venusia cambrica. Lineage (NCBI taxonomy): Eukaryota > Metazoa > Arthropoda > Insecta > Lepidoptera > Geometridae > Venusia > Venusia cambrica. The sequence goes on from OX596056.1 coordinate 4,188,564, forward strand.
TTGGTCAAGGTCTGAGCACACTCAGTGCTGGTGGCACTTTCAAGTGGGAATAGTTCCACCCAACGGGAACATACATCTTCCACAATGAGGACCCACCTGTTTTTTCTCTGTGACTAGATGAGGGGTCCGAATAGATCCACGGAAACCACCTCAAAACGTCGTGCGACGGCGGGCGTTTGCAGTAAGCCCGTCGGTTTTCTATTGTCAGCCTTGTACCGTTGACGAGGCACACATCCTTTTATGTAATTTGAAACGAACGTGCGCATGCCTGGCCAATAAAAACGGGTGCGGATACGATTTAACGTCCGTTCCACGCCCAGATGACCTGCCGTAGGTGCATCATGAAAGTCTGCCATCACCTTACTGCGCTGATGCTCGGGTACTACCAGGCAAGCTTCCTCGTCATCGTCAGCCTCCAAACCGTATCTGTACAAGATACCGTCTGACAACGTGTACCCTCGGCCTGACCATGGTCTCCCCCTAGAGGGTTCGTCGGCTTCCAGGTCATCGATGATCTTACATACCTCTAGGTCTGCTCGTTGGTTGGCTCGAATATCGGCGCTGCACCTTCTTGGCATGTCAACGACGGTGAAGCACAGGTCGCAATCTTGGCCTTCAGGACATACGGGCCGCGATAGCGTGTCGGCCACTACATTCACTCGTCCAGGAGTATAGTCAATGACCAAGTCGAATTCCTGTAATGTAAGAGCCCATCGAGCTAGTCGTCCGCTCGGAGATCTTTGACTCATTAGCCAGCGTAAAAGTTGATGGTCTGTTCTAACGACGATTTTGGCTCCCTCTATGTAGCCTCGGAACTTACCTACTGCCCATACGACAGCAAGTGCCTCCCGCTCTGTCGTCGAGTAGTTTCGTTCAGCGCTGGTGAGAAGTCGGCTAGCGTATTCAATCGGTCTCTCATCAGGGCCCTCCCCCTGCATGAGAACCGCGCCAAGACAATACCCACTACTGTCAGTGCAGAGGACGAATGACTTCGTCTCGTCCGCCTGTCGCAAAATAGGGGCACTTACTAGCAAATTCTTGAGATGCTCGAACGCCTCCTTCTGTTCGGGGTCCCACTTCCATATGCTCGTTTTCTTGAGGAGGCTCGTAAGAGGCCTCGCTACTTCAGCAAAGCTGGGGATAAACCGCCTGAACCAACTCGAAGTTTGCAAGAAACATTTAAGATGTTTGACATTCTGTGGGATAGCCATACCTTCAATCGCCACGGTCTTGTCAGGGTCTACCTGGATACCTCCCGGGACGATGACGTGACCCAAAAACAGAATCGCGCGCAAAGTGACTCTTTTCCCTGTTTACTCTGAGCTTAAACAGCTCCAGGCGATCGCAGACTGCTTCCAGGTCTGACATGTGCCTTTCGAAAGGACCTGGTGATAGCAGTACTAGGTCGTCGAGATATGCTAGAAGTTCTATGCCTTTGAGGTTAGATCGGAAGCGATCGATGAGCCATTGAAATGTGGCGCTGGAATTGCGAGTACCCATCGGCATGCGTTTATACCTATAGGTCCCTAGTGGACTAGTAAAAGCAGTCTTATCCAGGTCTTCAGGAGCTACACTAACCTGATGATATCCAGCTCGAAGATCTAGCGTCGTCATATACTCACTTGTCTTGGCCGCGTGGAGTATATCTTCAAAACGCGGGAGAGGGTACCGATCTGGTTCCGTCACCGCGTTCAGCTTCCGATAGTCGATGCAAAGTCTCCAACTTCCATCCTTTTTTCCAACTAGGACAACGTTGGCTGCCCACGGAGATTCACATTCTTCGATGATGTCGTCTCGGAGAAGCATCTCGAGCTCCTTCTGCAGGGCTTCCTTCCTGTTCGGCGATAACCTGTATGGCGGAGATGCGATCGGCTCCTGATCGGCACTCACCTTAATCTGATGTGTGGCAAAGTCGGTAGCAGGCCCCTTAAGCTATGAACTCGTTCAGAATGTTTCGCTGCTCATAAGTGAGCTCTGTACCTTCATCTTCGCGCAAAGACAGACTTACAGACTCGACACGCATCATCTTAGCAGCGGAGCATGACACATCCACGGGATACTCGCATACAAAATCATATGGTCGCTCGGGTTTGTCGGCAAATGTCCACCTACCGCGAGCGACATCTACTACCATGCCAGCGCGGGATAAGAACTCGACACCAAGGAGTGTTCTTGTCTCATCGCCTGGCAACACCAAAAAATCGGCAAGTACTTCTCGCCCCTCTAAAGTTACAGGTACCTTGGCTTCTAACAACTTCCTCTCGACCCGAGAGCCATCAGCCAGTCGTATACCGCATTCTATCTCGCGAAATTCTACGCCTGACTCGACTAGAATTCGATGTAACTTTGGACTAGCGATGCAATGCGTGGCGCCGGTATCGACTATCGCTACACCGCAACGACCCATAACGTTGATGTTCACCAACGGATGCGAAGCACTTTTGTATGCGACTGCACTACATGCATGCGCTATAGAAGTTTCGATCTCGTTTACGCTTTTCACTTCGACGTCGCGAGAATTCGCGTTCACGACATCGGACCCATTCGCGAATATGGCCGTGTCCCTATACCTATCGCTAAACTCATACATAAATTCGGCGGCAACCCTATTTTCGGCGGCAACCCCATTTTCGGAAGCGAAATTTACAAGTTCAGCGGTGGACTCAATCTCGGCGCTGATATTCGTAAGTTCGGCGGCAGACCTATTCACGCTATTTGCAACATTCATGATTTCGGCGGCGGACCTTCTTCGGCCGTCATATTTGTAAGTTCGACGGCGGACCTATAAACGTTGTTTGCAACATTCGTCATCTCGGCGGCGAACCTGATTTCAGCGGCGGACCTATTCACATTGCTGGCCAAATTGGTAAATTCGGCGGCGATGTCCCTACCCTTAACTTTTCGAATACTCGGCTTCACGCTATCGATAAACGCTATATTGAAATCGGTTGCTTTCCTAACGGTTGGATTGCAAACGTCGCACGTTGGTTTCATATCGGATTGAGATCGAAAGGAAAGATTTGCACTTGCCTGTGGTTTTACCCCACCGCTGCTAGCCTCCTTTATGCAATCCTCCGCCATCCTCATCCGCTCAATCATGTGGTCCATGTCGATGATGGACTCGCGAGGTACACGCTTACGAATTCGGCGGTCGAGGAGTCCGTATGTCATGTCCACTTGGACCTCCTCGGGCAACCGGTATGGAAGACGAGCCAGAAGGGCTCGCTTTTCACTGAGGAACTTTTCACTAGGCTCGGAGCCTTGCTCGCGAGAGAACACTTCGCGGAATACTGTGTATGCTGGCCGCGGGGCCCCGTCATGGATCGCAGCCGCAGCTTGGCGTCTGCCCACGTCGTCACGGCGCTGCGCACGCCGCGCCACCACACGGCGGCGTCATCCGTCAGCAACATGGGGAGGCCGCGCAGCGCGTGGGCGTCCAACACGCCGGCGCACTCTTTGTACACCTCGACGGCGTCGAGGAATGCTTCCAGCACCTCAGCATCATGCGACGTACCATCGAAACGCGCGGAACATCGTGTGAAGTTGGCCGTCGATGATGGTGCATTGCTGAATCTCGGAGGCGGTGGGGTAGTACCCATCGTGGGTGCCGCTAGCACCCCCGGAGAGGCTGCTCCGGAGTTGTAGTCTCCACGGGGCGCCGTCAGTAGCGCGCTGATCAAGGCCTTGTTGGCCTCCGCCTGCGCCCTGGCGATCGTCTCCATGAGCGTTGACAGAAACTGTTCGTTTGGGAGCTGAGATCCGTGCGGCGGCGTCGGCTCCGTGCCGTGTGCAGCCGCCGCATGCTCGACGACGCTGTTCACGTCGGAGATGGACTTTTCCCTTGTTAGCGTTACATCACTTTCTTCAGCTTGTTCGGTAACTTCGTCGCGTTGGTGCCGGAGCGCTTCCCCTCTCGTTGTCGGCATGTTGCGTCGATATCAACAGCGAACGACAACGGTGGAGCGTCCTTGCTCGTCAACGGTGGGTAGGTACGAAGTAGGTAGGTAGTGTGATCGTGTGTTCTCGATCCACGATGATTACGAGCTCGTGGTCCGGCCACTTAGTTGGAGCGCCAGTTTAACGGGATAGTCTTTATGAAATGACACGAAGTGTTAAAGTAAATAAACTGTATAATAATAAACAAAAAAAACACACACACAATAGACACACAGATAGTTAGGTATATACAACAACAAGTGAGGAAACCGTAACATTGACTGACAGAGTTCGATTGGATAGCGGGTCGCGGAGGATTCAATCGATCTCACGCGCGCACGCAACAGCTTTGCCCGCTCGCAACCAACTGTCGAGGGTAGTCAGGGGTCAGGTGATCACCCGCGGTGGGTGATGCCATCGGCGCACACACACACACCTTCGCGTGTTACACCCACACAGGCAAGAATCCGCTGTGTGAAACCAACCCACGCTATCTCTTATTGGTCGACGCACGCGACGACGCCAAGCTTGATGATGGTAAAGCGCATCTACACCACCGTTCTCAAATACCGCGCTCTAAGTAGGTACATATACGAGTACATATAGCTAGCGTTACACTTATGAATAAGTTCTACAAGAATTTATGTCTTTGACAATGGCCTCTCATGTGAAATCTCATTCAACCTTTCAATCTTTAAAGTCAACAAAGAGATTTCATGAGTGGACCTTTCAATGGCCACTTAGAATTACTTTATATTATCAATTTACTTGACGGTTAGACGTCAATTTAAATAGTTTGATATTTTCTTGAATTCATTTAATTTCTAATTTCATTTGGACGTTTGATAAAATGGATGACTTAGAATTTATATAGCGTAAAAATGGTCAAGTTCTGCTTTTCGATGGGCATCAATGTCACAAATTACGTACATACAAAAATGGTTATATTATATGGAACTGCAGTCGCGTCAAAAAAGAAAAATGTCACGGTTCAATTACCTAAGTAGCTAACTGTACTTGCTTTGTCTATACTCAAACGAGTTCGGCCATGAGGATATGTTAATCCTCGTAGCCAACTCAGTTAGGCGAAATAGTTTGGCCATGAGGAACAAGCCTTAATTAGTTACATAGCATTTTGTACAATAAGGTAGGTACATAACATCAAGTTTTTAATAAACAATAATAAAAAAAATGTTGTACCTAGTCAGGTACCTACCTAGTCAATTGTTCCTCCCAGGTTTGTTACAATTGTCGAAAAAATCTCCGGAGCAACATGTCTTTCCGTGTGCATTACTCCAGCAGGAAAGTATCTTCTAGAACGAATTGAGTTCAACACATACTTAGACCGATATATGCTGTATTAGTGCGCCAAGTATGAAATTAGTGCATGTTACCGTTTTGGAATAAAACGCGAAAAACGTTTCCTGGAGCAACGTTCTTCCAGCAGGAAGATTCTAAACGAATGACCGTAGCCATAAGTGACATATATGGACAGATAGCTTACATTTGTGCATGTGCAAAAGCGCGCGAAAAATGGAATTTGTGGGCCTTAAGGTTTATGAGATTGTCGCGTTTCCGAACGAACTTTGTTCACTCAAAGTGTCAAAATTTCAAGATGGCGAAAATTCAAAATATATGATTCATTGTCCTCGTAACGTACCTACATGTTTAACTTCAATATACGAAAATATCTAAAATCTTCGGAGTTGTTCATTCCTGACCTCAACACCAGCCTGCAGCCGCAACATATTGGACCTTCGAGCCAAATTCAACAGAATCTAGCCTGTGGATTGGATTGGACACTGCGGACAACGCGACGCCAAGCGCCAACGGTCATCCGCAGAAGAAGATTTCGAAAAATATAGAAGATCGCTGTCCTAAAGCACACAACCGCTTTATATTCGAAGAGACGGTACGGCCAGCTATCTATCCTATCTATAAAACCTATCCCTGCTTTTGTTAATTCAGTGGTAAACTGTTTCAGTGATTGAAACGCAGTGAGCTTCCTCGTTTGATAAGTGCCTAGCAGTGTGTGCCGTTGCTAGCATCAGCTGCCGCTTTCCAATCGTGAGTACTCCATCTTTCACTAAACTTCCAAAATGACAGACAGGGCTAGATCTTCATCCCCAACTTGTAAAATAACCGTTACGAGCGATGACGCCACCAATTTACTTCTACGTGAACTTATCAAAAAACGATCTATCGTTAAAGGCCGACTTACACGCTTTTCTAACTACTTAAATTCAATTAATTCAGATGAAATTTTGCCCGATCAAACGCGTACCGAACTAAAGGTACGTGTAAAAGGAACCGAGAATCTATTTTCCGAATTCAACAATCTTCAAACGCAATTAGAGGAATCAGTGCTGGAAATTGATATACCAGAACAGATAAATCAACGCGATTCGTTTGAAGATAGTTATTACAAAATTATGGCTAGGGCTGAATGTATGCTAAGTAGTAGTGAAGTTGATAGAAGCTCTAAGAAGGCGCCTAGTGACTTCAAAGCCGTAAAACTGCCAACTATTTCGATACCTACCTTTGACGGTTCATACGAGCATTGGTTGGAATTTAGAGATACCTTTCAGTCTCTAATTCACAACTCCGATCACATCACCGCAATCCAAAAGTTCCACTACCTAAAGTCGTCACTAAAGGGCAGTGCAGCGTTGGTGATCGATTCTATTGAATTCTCATCGGCTAATTACGATGTAGCTTGGGAATTACTACTCAATAGGTTCGACAACAATAGGTTGTTGGTCCACAACCACGTCAAGTCGCTGTTCAACCTTTTACCATTAACGAAAGAGGCACCAGATTTATTTCGAACCCTAGTAGATACTGTTTTAAAAAATGTACGTGTGTTAAAGCTGCTAGGAGAACCAGTAGCAGCTGGGATACGCTCATTATCTACATAATTGTCACAAAATTAGATAGAACCACTGAGCGTGAGTGGGAGCAGTATAAATCCACAAATTTAAAAAGATCTGGTAACTCCAAGTCAATAATGAAGGTAGATGTTTTGTTGGACTTCCTGCGAGACCGGGCTGATATATCAGAAACGTTATTTATTTCACACAAAAGCACAAGTAGCAAAAAACCATTTGTAAACACATCAAATAATCACAAGGTTCACTGTAACGTTTCTACGAATAATCCCTCCGGTCAAGCAAAGAAGTCGGTGTGTTCACTATGCGCTAAAGGTAATCATCCACTTTATGCATGCCCAACCTTTCTCGGTTTAGATATCCAAGCTAGGCTAAAGCACATCAAAGAAACACGTTCGTGTGAAAATTGTCTGCGCGCGGGCTCGAGTCACGGTTCAAATGATTGTAGGTTCGGTTCCTGTAGGAAATGTGGGAAACGCCACAACACGTTAATTTGTGAAAGTAAATTAAGTTTTGATGTTCCTCCGCCAACCGCAACTGTGAATAAAAATTTGTGTCCGTCCTTCGACTCGTCTCCGTCCCTCCCCGCGCAGCTGAGCTTACCAACAGAACAAAAGGTACGCACACCGATATCCTATGCGCTAATTACTCGTGTGTGCAACCGGTCCTGTTATTGACGGCAATTAGTGGAGGTAAAAGATATACATAATACCTATCACGTTGCGCGCGCGCTTCTAGACTCGGGAAGCGAACGATGCATTATTACGCAATCATTATGCGATATAAGGTACAGTAGGTGATTAACGCCCACCTAACTTTACATTGAAGTAGTTTTGGTATTAACAAGCAAATTAAAAAAACAAGGTATTAAACAAGGATATTATTATATTATGAATCAAACAATAACACTTCAAAATTAAGTAGACTAATAATTCTCATGTTTATCTAGCTTTTAAAAAAACTCTCAATTGGGCGTTATTAAAAATTAGGTTTATAATAACGCCCGTTTCGAAAACTTGGCTTTTAATTATAAAATAGACTTAATAGAAAAAAAGTTACCCGCACATCCAAAATATCACCTTACGTTATCTTCATTACTCTAAAAATAAACAAATAAAATCATCATTAAAGATAAATTTTGTCCAAGTAAACAAAATACCCAACATCACATGGTTTAATGGTTTTTCGTCACAATTATGGAATTTTTTGAGTATTTCCATATAACATATTATGAGTACTTTGCGTATTAACTGTTTTTAAGGCTGAATTAAGATAATCGTTAAATGTTCATTGGGCACTTTTAAACGAACATTGGGTAATAACGCCCGAAGATGGGAAGTTATAATATGAAAAAGTAATTTCGAGTCCTTACCATTTGTTCTATAGAACATTTCTACTAACACAAAGTGGTTTGACAATTATTAAGAAAAAAAAATACAATTGTTACAGGAATTGTCAAATTCTCTTAAATTTCTGTCACTTCTATACAAGTGTTTAAAATGGGTTCAATTGATAAACATAATGGTTTTTATTCTAAAGTGTAGCAGAAGTGTAGAAGTGTAGATACAAAACACTTGGGTACATATCCAATCATAATGATAACGCACTCATTTACAAGCAATTATTTTAGATTTTTATCCTCACTACCTACAATATTTTTGGTTTTATTATTATTTTTAAGTACTTACATCATTAATTCAGTCTCACGCAAATTGAGCAATAGCAACCTACAATACTTTTGTTTATTATTATTAAAGACTTACATTATTTATTCAGTCTCAAGCAAATTGAGCAATACCAATGCTCCAATTATTCGCAATCTGGGCAAATAAACTCTATATCACATTTAGAGAGACCTACACACTCCTCATGGTACCATCTTTTACATATTAAGCATTGGCGCATATCCAACTGTTTTATATCGTAACAAGCATAACAGTACCAGTCTTCTTTTTCGTCCGTGTTCATTTTTTCTTCCTCTTTCCTTTCCTGGCATTTTTTCGTTTCTTTTTCATTTTTCTGTAGGTTTTTATTTCTCTGACCACTTTTCTGCTTTTTAATTGTTTTTATTTTCGTATCATGTTTTTTTCCTCTTCTTTCTTTTTCGTCCTTGTTAATTTTTTCTTCCACTTTAATCTTCTGGCATTTTTTCGTTTCTTTTTCATTTTTCTGTTTATTTTTATGACCACTTTTTTGATCTTTAGCAGTTGTATTCATGTTTTTGTCATTACTTTTCCTTCTGCTTTCATTTTCAGTTTTGTCATTGAATAAGTCTTTAGTGATTTTTTTGTCCTATGTAGTTCATCGCTTTCTTGCGCGGCTTTTTAGATTTAGTCAATGCATAGTTAGGGGTTGGTAAGAACTGTTGAAATTGTGTCTTATTCCTTTGTTGTAGACTGGCCAATGGAATGTCATCATCTGAATAGCGAGATTCATTTTGAATAGGACAGACCATTTGTTTCTTCGGTGTTGATTCTACTTTGTTGATAGGATACTGACTTTCATCCCTTGACGATTCATCTGATGAGTAACTATATATTTTTTCAGCGAAATATTTGGATTGTTTGAAAACAGGCCTAGTTACGAACGAATCCAAGTCTGAAATTGTTGAATCAGAACCGGTATCGTCGCATACAGGTCTTTGTAATCCGGAACAACTTAGAACGGCTGGATCTTGTTGTTCTAAATGTATAGCTCCATCAAGTTGTTGATCTGTTTCGGTCAAACAAGTTATGTTACTATCTGGTATTAAGGACGGCGACGCACAGTCCTGTTCTATCGTAACTTGAGATGTAGGATTTTGCAAAACTGATTCCATATCAGAAACATCGGATGACGAGCTATAATCCACGAGGTGGGGCTTGATGCCTGGATTAATATTTTCATGAAATGATTTATCTAGAGCTGTTTGTCCCTGTGGAGTCAGTATAATTGGATTTCCGGGTAATCGATCACCATTAGTATCAGAAGTGTCATCAGTGTCATTGTCTAATGAGTTGGTTTGGGGGCATGGAATTTCTGATAAAACAGATGGGGCAAATGCTTCCTCTGGTATCGCTTCAGGATCGAAAGGGAAGAGACCGGTAGCCTTGAAGCCATTAACAATGTTGCTGAGTGTCATACACTTGGGCCAAACTCGAGTAAATATTTTATTGAATGTGGCTTTTGTGAGTGCTCTGTCGGTGCTAACGTATAAAAAGTTTCTTCATCTTCTTCATCCCAGTGATGTTCGTAAGACTTGTTAACCGACTTATCCAGGGGCTGTAGCTCATGCGTTGTGTTTGAAGGGAGGCAATACAACACTATATCATTTTTATCTGCTTCTTCGAGTGCTACAATCGATAAATGACATTTTGCACCATCAAAAATGAGTAAACACTTTCCTGGTACCTTGTATTTAGCTAGGTGCTGGATGAATTCCACAAACAAGTCCGCAGTCATAGAACCTTTCGGTGCCATTCTAACTAATGTTCCAGCAGGTAAGTTTTCTGAAAGATCAGGTCTTTGTCTTTGCCCTTTAAAGAGGAGCATAGGAGGAATCACTGTTCCTATGGCATTGACGCACATTGCGATCGTAACGTTTTCGGCGTGTTCAGGTGCAACAAGGTGAACTCTCTTACTTCCTTTCTCTGCAAGTACTGTGTGCTGCTTATGGACTGTAATTCGGCAACCTTTTTCATCCATATTATACAATCTTTCAGGATGCTGAAGAATTTCCAGCTGGTCGTATAACTTACTTACACTCTGGAAATGTTGCTGAACAATTACCTTATTCAACTTTTGAGCACGAGCTGGGTTCATTATTTGCGGCTTACGTTTGCTGATCGATGGGTTTCTCTTCAAAAACTGTCTTAACCAATCAGCACCTGCAATCTTTCTTAATGGATTGAAGTTGTGCTTGATGTCAAATCTCTCACAAAACATAAAAGCTTGCTTTCTAATGAACTTTGTTTTGGGGTACTCCAATTTTTGCAAACCTCTTTATTCTACAACATGAATCATTTTCCTGGGCGTTTGTCAAAACAGGTTTTCGTCCTAAACGTTTGACATCTTGACCAGTCTTCACGTGATCCCTCAATGTTCTTCGCGGAATTTTATATTTGAGAGCTATGGCTCGCTGACTTTCTTTACCTTTGCGCACAGCTTTCAAAGCCGCTTTTAAATCATCTTCTGACCAGGACTCTCCTCTCTTTTTACGAGGAGACATTTTGTTATACCTTAAAATAAGTAAAATTGTGTGAACAAATAAATTTAATTAAGAAATGAATATACTAAGTAGTTTTTTAAGTATTTTTCTTCTAAGTATTTTTTCTTAAAAAGTTTTTTAGTAAAAAGAGATTATTATAAAAATGCCCTGTGTCATTAACGCCCATGCAGGCTATTAGCGCCCAACCGTCATTTTACTGGTCGTTATTACCCAGGTGGGCGTTATTATCATAAATGACACATTTTTGGAAAACAATAATAGAAATCGACACAAAATATTCAAACAATAGTATAATAGGTTAGGCTTGACCCAAATATAACAAAAATATCAAATAAAACGCAATAAAAACCAGTAAAAACTTACGATTTCGTCGTAGCACTTCTTATAACAGCGTGTTACGTGACCGATCCTGCCGGAACGCGGCGTCTCACTGCCACAATTGTTGCGCGAACGAGCCGCCGCTCGCCATGCGCGTTCTTATTGGCTTATTCTATGTGTGCGTGGAGTTTTCACTAAATCACACCATATCTAGCGTGTTTTCTGTAACCTGGGCGTTTCTAAACACCGGGCGTTAATCACCCACCCTACCTTATTAGGTTTAAAATTAATACAGTCCACTCAAGAAATACGAGGGATAGGCAACTCGATCTCACAGTCAACACAAGTATGCGAAGTTGATGTTAGGTCGCGTACCAACCCATACACTACGCGAATGCAATGTTTTGTTATAAATAATATTACATCCACGTTATCAGCGGTGCCCGAACAATCTGCGAAGTTCGGAATCCCTGATAATATTCAATTAGCTGATCCCGATTTTCATAATTCTCGAACAATCGATATCCTAATAGGCGCGGATATATTTTGGGATTTATTATGCGAGGGAAAAATGCGTTTACCTAAAGGCCCGTACCTACAAAACACGCTACTAGGTTGGGTCATATCGGGTCCTATAAACACTATGCAAATAAAAAGTCACGTTCAATGTAATTTTTCTCAAGCGGCCGATGAACAATTACGCAAGTTCTGGGAGCTGGAAGAGCTACCTACGCTTTGTGATACGCGCTCTGAGGAGGAGAAAGTATGTGAGGAACACTTCGTCAAAACTACGATGCGCAATAATGACGGAAGGTTCTGCGTCAGCATTCCTTTTAAATCCTCGACACAAAGCCTAGGCGAGACATATCCTCAAGCTTTAAATCGGTTTCTAGCTTTAGAAAAACGATTACAACGCGATCCAGAATACAAAAGGTTGTATACAAACTTCATACATGAGTATGTAGCCTTGGGTCATAAAAACCGCAAAACCGGAAACCGCGGCTAGTTGTTCGGATCCTAAGGTTAAAAGAATCATTAACGAGGATTTTCGTGGACGATTTAATTACCTGCTCAGACGATAAAAACGAGCTAGTCGATTTATGCGAAAAAACATTGAATGTTTTGCAATCGGGCTGCTTTCCATTACGCAAATGGATTTTTAACTTCAATTGTGATGATCACGAATTATCAAAAAAAAAATTTGAAGGCATTAAACCACTAAATTTAGACCAAACAAGTCACTGTAAAACGTTAGGCATTGGGTGGAACAACTCGACCGATGAGTTCCATTTCAATACGGAGTTCAAAAGGGACATAAAAGTTACAAAACGTTCGATTTTATCTCAGATCTTTGACCCGTACGGTTTGCAAGTAGCTAATAAGTATATAGTATACAAGGTAGGCAAGTAGGTACGCTACACCCGCCGATGTCAAAACTTCATTCTTCATCGAAAAAAAAAAAGCTGACATGCATGATTGCTCCGCAAGCTGAGTGCGAACCGTTTTGGAAAATCGCGTTATGAGGATCAAGTATATCGAGTTACGCCAAACGCATCGTCAACGTAAAATGTGCGAGTGTAAACGTCATTATACTCTACTGTTTTAGTTACGTTTACTGGAAACGTTTTCGAAAAACATGACGAGCGATGCTCGAGAAATGCGTAGATCTATATAGCGTACTGCGGGCCTAGCACGGGGTTTTCATCTCTACTCTACCCTAGAATAGAGAAGACAGTTTCTTGCCTTCGTAATCTTTCTTTTGCCCGAACACGCCGTTTCTTAAAGCAAACCCTAGAAAGCAGTTTCCTCGTAGACAAGCTCTTTCTATAGCAACGGGAACGAAATCACAGATCAAATATAAAATGTTGTAAGAAGTTCGTTCGTTGCGTTTCATTACCCACAAAATGTCAACACGAAACAAGAAATACAGTTTATACGTAAAACGAAACGTTTTACAATTGACATTGTGACAATTTACGTCACATCATTACCTATGCCATGTCATTGTCATTACCCATGTCCCGCGCGAAAATTGAATTTTTCACTCGGAGAGGGACCGTTAAACTAACTTTCTGTGTTAAAAAGTGGAAAAAATGACGAGCTCGCCTAACATTTTGCCCAATGACTCGCGGAAAAAGTGAGTGGTTCAAGTATCGTATTTTTATCTAGGACGCTTACCTACAGTAAGCAGATATTATAAAATAATGTGAACTATTACAAAGTGCTCGTGAAGTTTCGAGTCTTGCTTGTCAAAGCTTCGACCTAAAGATTTCATACAATACGTCATATCCACGTACTTACAATTACCTACCTACTTATTTACAGCCTCCGAAGCAATGCAGTACAGTTAAAATATTTAGTGGACTACATGTCCACACATAATATGTTCGCCTTGGGAGAATATACCGGGCCCCTGGGACGTCGGGCCCACAATGTAGAATGGGTGCGTCTTCAAGGCGCACTCAAGGAGTTAGGGCCCCACAAGACTGTGGAGCAATGGAAAATGTATGTATTTACTAATATTATGTTCCATAACCATTGCAAGGCTTCGAAACTATTTCATCCATCCATACTATCCTTATTTGATATTTATCTCTTAATGGGAAAGACACCTATGTCTTACTAGCTTCATTGAAATTTTCAGACTTGGAGGGACCTTAAAAAGAAAGCCCGGATCGATGGTGCTCGGCACAATCTTAACAAACACAAATTTGTTACAAAAAAGTTGCGCCTAAACTCGGCCTCCGGCAAATCGAGAGCTACTGTGAGCTCTCGAACTGCGATTCTTTCACGTCTCCGTTTTTCTCCTCGTACTGGCCCAGAAGCCAATTTCTTCCACCGTTCATAGTAACCGTAAAAAATATTCACTAAATTATGCGAGAGAAACACTTCTCTAGGTCTCGAGAGGTGTAGATAATTTTAGAAGAAATGTTTCTATTCTCAAACGTCAAAAGTAGATTAAATTGAATGGCATGCTCGCAGTGGTAGACTCATGTCTAGAGTAGACTAGAAAACATTTCTATCCGTTCATTCTTTCGAACGCCATGTTCCCGATCGAAGAAAACTTTCTACTCTCTACACCTAAATGTCATTTTTATGTCATTTTTAATCTATTCTACCCTAGACAAGAAACCCCATGCTAGGCCCGCTGATGTGACAATTTCAAGGGAAATGTATGGAGATTTTCAAAGGAATGTCAATGCTACTTCTATATCGGCCGATTTTTACTTAAGTCTGTGTCGAGTTCGAAATAATTTAAAATTTTCAATGGCCAAGCACGTGTTTTGCTCTTATTTTCAAAGCCAAGTGCGAGTGCATTTTTTTTATGACGTAAGACTTTTTGGGTCACTTTGCTAAGGGGACCTTTATTTTATTTTTTGACGCATGGAGACCGAGATAGGTCCAAGCGCAGCGAGGGACGACAGCACATATCATTCCGATTTATAAAGGTGGAGACAAATCTCAGTGCGAAAACTATCGCCCAATAAGCTTATTTTCTTGTTTTGATAAATTATTCGAGTCCCTGGTATATATACAACTTTTACAACTCATCAAACCTCTCTTATTTGATAAACAACACGGTTTCGTTAAAAACAGGTCTACAATTAGCAATTTACTTGAATACAAACATTTTCTTTGTCAGGCTTTTTCCAAGGGCGGTCAAGTGGACTCGGTTTATACTGATTTTTCAAAAGCCTTTGATAAGGTTAGTCATAATTTACTTTGTATTAAACTGCTTCAATACGGCTTCCATGGAAATTTATATCGATGGCTTTGTTCGATGGCTATGTATCTTCACCAGTGGTGGTAACGTCAGGCGTCCCCCAAGGGTCGCATTTATACCTCTTTTATTTATAATATTCATCAACGACCTTGTTTCACGCTTATCCTGCCACTGCCTTTTGTACGCCGATTATTTAAAAATATTTAATCTAGTTAATGACCAAAGTGATTGTATAGCCCTGCAAAATGACTTAAACATCGTTTCACATTGGTGTAATTATAACAAAATTACCCTTAATGCCAGCAAATGTTTTTACATCTCTTTCACCAATAAACGAAAAAAAATAACTTTCGATTACTCCACTGACAGTCATAAACCCAACCGCTCCCTCGTTGCAAAGGATCTTGGTATATTTTTCGATGATAAGCTTACTTTTCGTGCACATTATCAGTATATCATAGATAAAGCCAACCAACTATTGGGTTTTGTCTTAAGATCTACTAAGGGCTTTCGAAACTATCACAGCTTAATTTACCTTTTTAACTCCATAGTAAGATGCGTTTTAGAATACGGAAGTCCTATTTGGCCCCAAACTACAAAGTTCACAGTTACAACATCGAACGGATTCAAAGAAAATTCCTGAGGTTCCTATGTTATCGTCTTAAACCCGGACGCTTATCTCTGAGTTACGAAGAGAGACTCCAAAAATTCAGCGTTACTTCTTTAGAAACTCGTCGTATTTATTTTGATTTTATTTATTTCTACAAATTACTTCACTCCTTAATAGATTCTCCGAAACTTTTATCTGAAATAACATTTAATGTAAATTACAGAGCTCGTAACTCTAATAAGAAGAACGTTTTTACGTTACACACTTTTAGAAATAATATTTCCCACTTTAATCCCCTCACAAGAATGGCTCGTCAATTTAATGAGCTACATAAAGATGACGGCAGACTCGACATATTTGTTCCGAGATTAGGTCAGTTCAATAAAATTCTTAAAGAGAGCCTCCACTTCAATATCAAATAAAAAACCGAGTTCAAGCACTTAGAATAACTTGACTATTAAATACTTAGTACTTACTTAATTATAGTAATATAGCATATAATCTAGTTTTAGCAACCATAGTCGTAATTATTTAACCATTTTCTGTTTTGTCTCAACAACCTGTTTTAGTAAATGCTACCTACGCAATATAAAATGTTGTGAAACAAAAGCTATCCAGGAAAGCTTATTATAAAATTTCAGATTACCTAGAAGATAAGAAAGCCTGGCATTATTTGCTCCAGTGAATAAATTGTAATTAGTATTAGATAATTTTAAGCTATTGTAATGGATCATGAAAAAAAAAACTAGCCCGAGGTTCTTGCCTTTCTCCTTGTGTGCTGTTCGCGATTCCGAACAGGCGGTAGATTTGACGTTTCAAAGTGATCCTAAAAAATCTTACAGAATAAATATATTTGACTTTGACTTTGATTTTGAAAAAAATATTTATATTATAGCCGTACGTACATATGTTTATGTTACAATCAAGTTTTAAACTACTATTATGTAACCTCATTAAGTAAAGTGGTTGTGACGTGTTTTTTACGTTAAATAAATAAATAAAATAGTAGGTATCTCGTGCACACTCTTCCTTTGTTGAAACTTGCCTGACAAATAACCGTTATCGACTCCATGAGGGATGGGAGCGCAGGTTCTGTTTATTTTGCTGTGATCTTGTCCCAACCGGGTGAGGAGTCGTTTTCTAAGCTGTTGATAGTGCTGTGATCTTCAGCTATTAAAAATACTGGTAGGTAAAGGAACAAATGATTAGGTGCTCCGTTTTACCCGGTTAAATGATGCCAGGTCATTTTAGTTTACTTTTAGTGATGCCAAGGTTTCACATGCTTAGTTTGAGCCAACATTGAAAAAGATAATGGTTTATTTCATTATGTTTACTTACCTTATCTAATATCTAATGTATAAAAGGGAAAATCCTGAGTGACTGACTGACTGATTCAACTAAAAACAACGCACAGCCTACAGCTGTGCTGCCAACAGCTGGTCGTAAAGGCTTGAAATTTTGAGGGTATGTTTGTCAAGGTGTGCAGACGGCTGATTAGTTAAACTATAACAGTAGCAAGTTGAAATATTCAATCATGACAAATAATAAACAAAAAATTAAAATAAAAGGAGGTTCCCAAACCTGAAGCGTTTTTATAATTTGTTATTTCCTACCAATATCAAACTTGGTGTGAAGATAGTGCTTAAGGTAAATGGTTCTAAATTCCAGTCTATCTCTCCTTGCGCCTAATTAAAAAAAAACATTACCTACGCGGACGAAGTCGCGGTTAAAGGCTAGATAAATATTGATTATCGCGGGGATTTTTTGCTAACTTCACTTCAACTTCACCCTATAATCTCAAATACTACCCATTTGAGATTATAGGGTGAAAATAAATCACCCATATCTTTTAAACGGTTGAACCAAAAAATGCAAAAACATTTTGCAGAGCTTACACCTGTACGCATAAATCAGTAAAAGTATTTTTAACTAGGGTAGTATTTGAGAAATAGGAGTGTTAAGTGTGTCATACAAGATCGTCTTGTGGGGTGTCATGTGAAAGAGTATTGACTGCACAATTCAAAAAAGTTATACTGTAGTGTCCATACTTTACGCGGTACAGGTGGGCCCTCAATCCTCTATGTGAGGACTGATACTATACAGTCTATAATACTCTTATTTGACTTTCACAAATTCAGGTCTTGCAAGATAGTGACGTGAGGGTATTCGGCTTCTTATTTATACTAAAACTGGTCTATTCATTTTTATTTTTTGCAAAATGTTTGTTTTAAGAATTACTTTTGCGATATGCGGTAAAACTGCGCACATCAAAAAAAGCCTTAATAACTGTAAAGATTTGGTCATAATCACCACGCTTGGCAGCCATTTTGATTATTGTTCACGTTTAAAGAGTTGTTAATACACAAAAGGGAGCTGCTGACTTTTTGGTGAATCCCCTTGGGAACATCGACCTGGATACAAATTGATTGGTAGTAGTTATTGAATTAGTAGATCCATGGTTAGCAGCCGAGAGAGAGAGAGAGCCTCAAATACTGAGGTGAATAAAGAGAGATTGAGTAAAAGTGTGCTTCTATCTTATTATTATCGTTTTCTTTGAGAAATTTAATCCGGTTCTTGTTAAATACCTAACACAAACCAAACATTACGCGATCTCAGTTCTGGGCCTGGGCGAACTACTAGTCATCCCAACCTTTTGGAGGGGTGCGCCAGACGTTATCGCAGCATAGATCAATTGCAAGGTAGCGGGCAGACTGAGATACATACCTACTCATATTTTTTTGTATTACAATAATGCTTGAATCGCGAAAGATTAAAAAAGACCCACAAAATATTCGACTCGCATGCAACAATAACATTGTATGGTCATTAACCTCATTGTATCTTTGACCCTATTTACCGATCGAGCCGACTTGTTTGTTAAAGCGATTTTGCTGATAGTTTGCAATGATGAAATTCCGCCTATTTGTGTTCCATTCCATACCTACTGCGATTGTACGGTTTGGCATCTACTGACATGATGTCTTCAGAATAACAATGACAACCCAATACCTACAGCAGATTTTATTTACGTTCATTATGTTCAAATAAATGAACGAAAGAATACAATAACAAATGCTGGACTCCGCTCGCATGTGTCTTCAAAACAGTCGCTTGCGTTGCGACGAAAGTTTTTCAAAGTTTACCTATTATTTATTTTTGAATATAATTAACGATTAATCCAAGAAATAATTAAATTATTGACACTACACAGTGAAAAATTCCGCTGGAGATATCAATTTGTCAGGACAACATATTTTTTTCAAAGAATGATAAGTTTCAGCTCCCCACTTTCACAACACAAGAAATCACCACATAGGTACCGTCTATAAAAAGCTACCGAGGGCTGTATTATATTAAAATGTGGTATGCAGCTCTGTTTCGGTTCATCAGAAGACGCCTAGTTCTAGGTATAATCTTCGCATCATCATTGACTTACTGCATAGTCAGCTTCTGGCGAGAGGTTAGTAGATTCACGCAGTAGAGACTAAAGTATGGGGTTTCACAAAAGAGGACTACTCATTTTAAAAGGTTGACAATGGGGGAGCGATTGTTTTAGTGTTGCGAGTGTCTATAGATTGTTACCGGTTAGCAACTGATTACCAGCATAGTGGTGGTTTATAGTAGGTAACAAGTGAAATACATAAAAAATAAATAATCTTATTTGTTACAATTGGTGGTCAGGACTTTGAGCCTCCCTCTTCCTCTTTTGCCGTATGCTTCTTTTTTTTAATAAAATCTTTCATAATGTTGCAATTCCAGGGTCACAGCCGCCACACAGTGTTCCAAGACATATCTATTGAGCGAAAGCCATTTGTATGGAGAACTTTGCAGGAGCATAATGACACAAACGACAATATAAGGTGCCGAAACTCTCTGCAGGGGAAAATGTTGCTTGTTGATGATAGAGGTATAGTTGTATTCAGAAAAAGTTGTGTACTCATACCTTAATTTGTCATTCATTTTGAAATGGCTCATCTGATTAAAAATATGTTCTTCAGGTCTGTAAAACATATTTTATAACTGTAATTGAATAGGAATATAGAAATTCCTACAAATGATGAAACTCCTAGTACTCCGGTTGGTGGTAGGACTTTGTTTCAGTCTACCTGGCCAGCTATCACCATATTACCGAATACCGTTTCCATAATAACAAATAAATTTTGTTTCGGCATTCAAAGGTAAGATAGCCAGTTCCTCAGTTTGTTGAGGATTCCGGGTGAAGTGCGCCTCCACCTTCGGCCTTATCTTAACTTGTTACCAGGTGAGATGAAGGCCAAGCGCGTCCCCATCATACAAAAAAAAAATTATTTGCAGATGGCACTCAATCCACTATAACAGCTGAAACAACTATCCCAAAATGTAAACCACATACTCAAACATATAACTGTTGATTGTGTACTCTGTTGTGATATAAAGTTAGTTTTTAACCCCATTGGTTCCCATATTTATTGTACAAGTAATTTTGTAATAACATACAAGGCATATTTAATTAAACACACTGATTTCTAAATTACAGGATATGTCTGTCAGAGAATGGACAAACAGAAGAATGGGTGCTGTGACACAGAGGCTGATTTCACTGAGCGGTATAGTTGTGACACATGCACCAATCACTGCTGTCTCATCTACGAATACTGTGTCTCATGCTGCTTAGATCCAGTTAAGGTAAAAGCAAAAAGAAGCAAACAAAACATAAATAGATGAACTCTTTATTGTACCTAAAGAAATCAATAAATAAAATAAACTGGGTATGTGTGAGTTGGTCATACAAACCGAGGGATTTAACCCAGATTGCAATGCGGTTTGCATTTTGTTCCAAAGCTGAGCTTCAAGTAGTGAGCGTCTGTTATGTCAGTTGTGGGTGCAAATCCAGTCTGTTCTGTAAAATCAATAAGTCCAAAGGTGCAACCTTTTAATTATGAAAGCTTTATGTAAAAACTTTTATAGAAGCAAGAGGTAATAGAATTGTGAGAAATCTGGATATCCCTCGGACCAAAAATCCGAAAAGCATGTGTTGCTATATTTTTTACTATTAACTTCGATTGCCGCTAAAACAATGAATATTGTTTTTATTAAATAAAGGAGTTTGCATGCAAGAATGTGATTTTTATCTTTTAATGTGTCAGAACCGTGGGTGTGTGTACACATTGCCAGCTTATTTTATCGTAGTGCAAGTCCAAAGTTTTTATAGTAACAAGCCTCATAGCTCAGTTGGTAGTAACTCTGCCTTCAGCGACAGCGCTGACCTACAGAGGTTGTGGGTTTAATTGCCTCCCAGGAGTTAGTCCTTTGTGTGATGAATATAGATGTTTGTTCTGTGTTTGGGTGTTGTATTGTATGATAAGTATGTATTTACAAAAAAAGGAAAATTGGTATTCTACAAGCTTTGCTTAGTTTGGGGCTAGATTGCGCTGTGTGAAATGAATGTCCCGTAATATTTATAGTATTTGTAGGTAATACCTTATTTTATTTACAGAGAGGATTGTTACAACTGGTACTATCCAAGCTCTCTACAGAGAAACAGGTGCTGTTCCGTTCCCTGAGCGATGACTATGAGCTTTGTCTAACAAAATGCCGCACAGGCTCGCAAAGCGTGCTTCACGAGAACTCATACAGAAACCCAAAGGCAAAGCATTGCTTCGGAGACGAACCTGACGGGAATCCGGACTAGCGGCGGTAGGCAGGTGGATCGAAGGTACGACACGGTTAGTGGTGGATGGAGGCAGCTCAGGTTTCATCTGTTTTACGGTACTGTCGTATACTAGGATTGTACTTAGCCAGTCATATCAGATAAGACTTCGTTTTTATACAAAGGTATTGAAATGAAATATCATCAAACAAAGTGTGTTATGTGGGCAGACCACAGTTGCACATTTTGCCAAAACTGTACTAATAGTGGGTCCTGAATTTGCAAGGCAGCTGAAAGGTCTTGTTATTATACGCTCAGCATCAACAAGTTTTGATTTACATCCATCCAAAGCTTATGTGATAAAGCTAATAAGCTTTGACGTCGATGTAGGTAGGTTTTAGTAAAAATATGATTTAAGAACTGCCCATTGTGTGCAACGCAGGAAACTGCATTTTACTAATAAAACGCAGTTTCAATTTCAAAACAACTATCCGACACAAAATAGAGGATACACATATACAAGAATTATGTTTATCAATACAAGTGCCATCCATCATCGGTCTTCAACACCTCTACCGTTTCTGTGAAGTGCAGGTAAGAAACGATC
This sequence comes from Venusia cambrica, assembly GCA_951394065.1. Classification (NCBI taxonomy): domain Eukaryota; kingdom Metazoa; phylum Arthropoda; class Insecta; order Lepidoptera; family Geometridae; genus Venusia; species Venusia cambrica. The sequence goes on from OX596056.1 coordinate 4,210,483, forward strand.
TTTGAATACAAGTGCCACTTTACTGTCAGTGGCGTTTGTATTGTCATCATCCTAATTCCTGTTTGAAGGTTAACCCGTTGGGTGCGAGATATACTCACGATACGTACGACGTTGTTCACCAACTCATAAGCACCCAACGTGTTCTTTAACTCATTTGGAAAGTACTAAACATAGGCACTAAAAATCTGTTGCATCCTGGGATCATGATAGTATGGTCGTATTTACATCCCCCTTCTCGAATAAGCAGCAGATTGGTGTATCGTCGCCGTCCAACAACCACTGTTATACCAGTCGTCCATCAAATTGAGTTCTAAATCTAAATACGATCGCCGCTGGCTATGATCTTGACAGATATTTCACAGTATCTGTCAAGATCTACACAGTATTTGCCAAGCTCTGGTAGCGCAGGTCACATTATTAATAGGTACTTTTTTACTTTTATACTCTTTAATATAACTAATTTAGTGTTAAGAGATTGAGTGTGAGAGATTTTGAGATGGAGTTGGTCAGATATTATTAACTATTTTGAGGCTAGGCCGATACCACATGTTAAAACGTTGGTACAGCAGCGCCTCTACCGGTAGCGATTAACAAACATTCTAAAAAGTGTAATGAAGGTCTGTTTCACAATACGAGGGTCGCAAAGCAAAAGTCAGGCAATGATGATTATGTATGGATGAGAGATAACTTTTTGCTAAATGTTTTTTTTAGTTTTGATTTGTGAAGAGTAGTAGAGCCCCTTGTGGATGGGCTCGTCCGGAAGAGTACTACCACTATACCTATTTCAGTCGCCAAGCAGCATTGCTGTGTTCTGGTTTGAAGGGTATGGTTGCCGGTGAAATTATGGGCACGCGATGCTTAACAACTTTATGACTTAAGTTGACGGGCGCAATGCAATGCCGCGTTAGCTATGCTCTTTGCGGGTGTGAACTACGTAGTAAGGCATTGCCATAGAAAAGAGATGCACTTAACATCAGGTGGACTACTTGCTTGTCCCGTCTCCTAGTTGTATAAAAATCTGCCATCGGCTTGAGGCATGGGATGTATTCATAGGTGTTTTGTGTGGGTGCTATTCCATCAAGTGGCTTAGTAGTTAAAACTGGTATTGTTATCATTTAAGGCATTTTACATTTTCTTTATCTAGAATGTATTTGACAAGTTTGTTTGTGTGCCTGATATCTTTCTTTGTATTTGGAGCTATTGTTGCAGATTTTCTGCTCTATTTCCAGATGTTTATGTATTTGTGTGTTTTCTACGAACCAGTGTTGTATTGTAACACTGTTATAATATGAACCAGATTGTAAATAAACACACTGCGCGACAGAATAGTACTTGAGTGTTGTCGCGTGGTCATGGTTTCGACTTGGAAGTGAGACAAGACGTAGTCTTGCGTAAATAAGGTTCAGTACCTTATAGTATTTGCGAAACGTGCCTCTGGAACCATGAATGCCCGATCTAACTATTTTTATCTTTAAGTATTGTTTCGTTGTATTTTTTTTTCGTAGAGCACCGAGGAGGCTCGCGATATTTCAAGAGCTGGATTGGCGTCACTTTACTAGGACATAGGTACGCCAAACGGCTTATTCCAGAATCCCCTGCGATAATGACCTTCGTAGTGGATTTATAGACATTTTGTCCGGAAATCCCCTTCCGGCTCTCAAAGTATCACCTAAATAATTTTTGAACAATACAAATAGTTAAAAAAACAATTTTTTATGTGAGGTATAGTAAATAAAAAATAAAGACTGATTACCTAATTCGTTCTTGGTATTTGCTTTAAAAATAGTAATTAAATAAACAGATAATTAAATAAACAGATTTTTATGTGAGGTATAGTAAATAAAAAATAAAGACTGATTGATTACCTAATTCGTTCTTGGTATTTGCTTTAAAAATAGTAATTAAATAAAAGGATAAGGGGATTTGTGGAACATTTGTCCAGAAATCACGTTTGATTTCCCTTTGAGCGCTGGAAGGGGATCTCTGGAATAAGCCACGCCAAACTACAGATAGACTGACAAACATGGTAGGTGGTTCGTAGTAGAGGCACTGCGGTTTAAAAAACTCTTAGACTGCGCTTCCATTAACGCGGGGATTTGCATTGGTCGCAGTAGAAAGGACCTTTGCAGGGATCGACGAGGGGATTTCGTCCCCGTCATTCCGTGGCGAACGTAGCGCCACTACAAGTCCAATGTGAATCTAAACCATCAAGATTCCTTAATCACTCGCAAAAAAAGCGGTCCTGTCATTTAAGAGGAGTTTAGTACAAACACACAGAAGAATTAACCTTATTTATATTATATAAAGGTAAATTATGTGTAAGAAATGAGATGCACTTCCAATGTGATTGGTCTATCACTACACGTGTATCATATTCGCTCCGCTTACATGGAAGCGCGGTCTATCACGGTTATGAAACGCTGCACAGATTATGTAATGTTATGGTAATGAGATAAGTATTTATTAATTGTTAACACGAAGTGATGTACCTAAACAATGTTGATAAAAATGGCCTTATTGTTACCACTTAGTCTTGTCCTCAATTGCTTCACATAAGTGCGAGAGCGCTAAGCGCATGATTTGTATCGCTTTGACAGTTTACGTTTAAAACCAGATACTTTAGAGGGCCTAGGAGTACCGTTCTCCCATACACGGGAGTAGGACATAGGAGGATTTCATACGCACTAATTATATCGAAGGCAAATAGCACTACATCTTTAAAGTGCTGTGTTCCTGCCGTGAATCGTCAGAGCTCTGGGTGAAGGGTCAGCAACGAGCGAGTGATGCTTTAGTGTTGCAAGCGTCCATAGACGAAGGTACCCGTTCTAAGTAAGGTGGACGGTATGCTTTATTTCCGACTTAGAAGTATAAAAAAAAACATCGATCAACTATTTTCTAAATGGTATATCCGATTGAAAAGAAATTTAGCTGGTATACCTAGATAATAATTTATGTGTATATTGTGCTACTTTTTTCTATAAACTAAATATAATGTTCAAGGCCGCCATCTGACCATCTGACCACGTGACCACGTGTCCTGCCTAGTTGGGCAGGGCACGTGGTCAGGTGGCAGCATGTGGGGCAGAGCCCTTACTAACTGGCCGTCCGTGGGTCGTCCGACCTCAAGATGCGTCGACGATATAGTCAAATGTGCAAGTCGTTTATGGGTTAGACTGGCGCAGGATCGAGAAGGTTGGCACATGCGATGAGACGACTATGCCCACCAGTGGGATGACACATGCTGCACTGGATTATATATAAAATATTTTTCTGTACAAACATAATTTTTCAATGCTTTACTAAAAAGTACCACCTTAAATTATCCTACCAATGATACCTGCCAAAATTTCTTTTGATTTGGATATACCTTTACGGAATAAGCAACAACTACGTTTGTATTTGGAGACAATACTCCTCGGCCTTCTTAACATTATTGGTAACACAAGTGTAGGTACTCGACTCCAGCAATATTTTCCACAGGAGTAAAGACAAACTTGTAAGAGATCATTACTTGACTCTATAATGACACGCTAAATAAATCGTTTATATTTATTTTCTGCTTTATACTTAAGCAAGTATTGATTTGATACCATGATCTATAGATTAGGCCTAAGTTCACCAAAGAAAGTATATTTTCGATAAATATGTTAAATGATTAAAAAGTAGTTAGATACAATGCCAGGTCGTAAATAAAATCGAGCTGTAGAAAACCTAAGCCGCTCTGGCCCTCGAGGTCTTGCCCCCCATACAAACAAAAATAACTCGGACACGGGACAGAGCCTGCTCCAAAACTGCAAGATTTTACGTCATATACCTACAGGTGGGCATGGTGTCATCCTGAGGATCGTATGACGGGGATGCGCTTGGCTTTCATTCACCTGGTTTCAAGTTATGATAAGGTCGAAAGTGGAAGCACCCGGAATTCTCAACAGTCAGGAACTGGCTATCTTACCTCTAAATGCCGGAATACCACAATTTAGAATAAAAAAAATATGGTGAGACTTAGGTAAGATGGTGGTAGTTAGCCAGGCGTACTAAACATTCGTAGCACCAACCAAACCAAACACAATATTGTACTCCCCTGGGGATCGAACCTCTGGATCTGACATCGGTGGGAAAACCGCTGAGGCGACCACCTAAATACGTATTTCTATTTAGCTTACCTATAAATACAAACATTTTTAACCGCCTCTGTGGTCTAACCCACCGATTTCAGATCCGGAGGTCCCGGGTTCGATACCCATGGGGAGTACAATGCTTGGTTTTGTTGGTGGTAGGACTTTGCTTGGGTCCGCTTGGCTAGCTACCACCGTCTTACCTAATTCTGTCGCCATAACAACATTTCTAAAATTGTTGTATTCCGGCATTTAGAAGTAAGATAGCCCGTTCCTCGGTTTGTTGTGGATTCCGGGGGAAGTGCGCTACCACCTTTGGCCTTATTTCAACTTGTGACCAGGTGAGATGAAGGCCAAGCACTTCCCCTTTGTACCATAAAAAGAGATAATAAAATGAACTCTGATATTCTCATTTTTTTATTTTATTTTATTGATGATAGCCAAGCGTTTGACCACCAACTCGTGAAGGTAGGTATCTAATCTATGTTTTGTTTACCAAACAATCATAATATAGGTTTACAATTTTGATCGATACGGTTGTCACAAGGGGACAGCAGGGATACCCTACTATGCTTCACTGCAATCATCAAACTTCCTGCCAAGTATGGCGAATAAGCTATACCAATTTTGGCGCGGGCTCTGTCTTCAGTCTTCTGCCAGGGACTTAAACAGCTGAACATTGAATTTATAGCCTGGTGTTGTACTTTATATAATTGTGTATACACATTATGTAGTTTATATACATCTAAGGAATGACATGACTGTCTTGTTATTTGTAGCACTTTGTAAGAAAAAATATTCATCTAGTTGAGGTAGCCTATCATAATCGAATAGGTGTGAGCAGAGGTACTCGAATAAGACCCACTTTGTAAGACTCAACTGCAACGATATTAGAGACGAAAACGCTTGTCGTATAAAAATTTCATGCATTGTAACACAAAGACTTCAGATGCGATTAATGCAAAGTGTTCGAATACTGATCAGATGCTTATGAAATAATTTGTTTCACTATAATTTTTGTACCCGGGTTACTTATCGAAACTATGTGTTTACAAAACATGAGACTTACAGAAAAGTTATATTATTTTGAATTTACACTCACAATAAAAACTACCGTGTCAAGTGTAACAAAGTTTGTTCGTAAATATTTCAAAACAAAAATTGTATACCTATTTGCCGAGTCGTTTATTACACAGGTTAGCTGACCGACAGATACCTACTAATGCTAACCAAATATGTAAGAAAAGTATGTTTTGCACAAAAGTATGTGTCACAGTGACTTTCAAGTCAATTACCAGTGGTAGACCCAGTCAGACTGTCAAAAATAATGAACGAAAGAAACAGTTCAAGTCTAGGCTAGTTTTCAAATGTCAAAAGAAGTTGACTCACACAATAAGACTCCAGATATCAGGTATGGTCACCCTTATATAATACAATATCGTATTTCTTTAAAAAGCTCAATCTCGTCAAAGAACATACCGAATTTTAAAACGTGGCTGCTATTTTTAACTTCTATTTCAACTGAACTTTTGTTCAAAACATATTTTTCTGGTCGATGTAAATTATAAACCCATTGTCCCATTGTGTTATAAATTCCTCCGTAGCAAATAGGTAGGAACATGTTTTAATTTCATAAATGCCAATGTTAAATGTTGTAACCAAGTGCAATTACTTGAAAAACAAAACATAATAAAACAATGTAATAACAAAAATACCATCTCTCGCTAGTCACTTGAACGAAATTTCTTAGGGCAGGTTCACATAGTTTAGTGATTACTGCTAGATGGCGTTAATCAGCCCTTAGCCGAATCCAGATAACCCAGTAGTGTCCCATACAAACGTAGTTTATAGTTCATTTCGTAATAGCACGTTCGATTTGAATTAAACGGTTGACTTATACAATTTTGTAAAGTTTATATTTTTAAAGTAGCGCACCATTTTCCCTTTATTTTTCAAACTTCTTGCAAACAAAAGAACCATGTTGACCTAGTGCTTCTCTTGTCTATAACAAAACGACCTACGCGGCACTGCACTGCGCCCGTCAACTTGAGACATAAAGGCTTTAACCTGTAAAGTAACCGTGTGCCTGTAATTTCACCCTTCAAACCGGAACACAGCAATGCAGAATTATGTATGGTGATAGTTCTTCCCCAGACGAGCCCTTTCACAAGGATCTCTACTACTCTTTGTTTTATTGTATATGAATCGGACCTGCTATTTTGAAATTAACGAGATACTACGTTTGTACTGGAGAGGCAAAATCAGCGGAACTCCAGTGCCTTCTGTATTAGACACGTTCGTATAAACATAAATGTTATATATTTTTGTATCAGAAAGAAATGAAGTTATAAATAAAATGGCGTTGAAGTGACCCGAATGTTTTTGATTTTATTTTTAGGTCGCGGTGCAAGCGACTAGCATAAGCGCCTGTTATTTAACTAAACAGTTTTTTTATTAAATCGATCACAGGTGATGTGTGTGTCTATTACTTATAAGATTCGAAACTATGGGAGACACATAAACGTTCTGAGTGAAGCCAGAACTAATATGTACATTATACGTTTCATAATAATAAAAAAATGGGTTTTGTATCTACATCTGGTAAATATATGTATTTAAGTTAGTATTCAAGTGTATATCAGTTAGGGTTGAATACAAAAAAATACAGAATTTACCAAATGTAAGTTATAACAATAATAAAATATATGTTTATTTTCTCAAACAAAAGGTACTTACCTACAAACATATAGATCTAGACCATTATAAGATAAAATTGATAGAAAATCTAATTTTTAATTGTAGGTAATTGTTTTGTAAGAGACTGGATTACAGGTCACCAGGTCGCCTCACTCCACAGACTCCAAGCATAACAAACAGAACTAAAGACAAAACAATTGAAAAAACAATAACTCTTGGTGTGAATAAAAATATAAATTCAAATAACATATGAAGAAAGTTAAAAAAGATATGAGAACACAATACATAAAATAATTCTAAAATTAAGATTAAAGCAAAAAACCGGAATAATTTATTTGAGTGTTATTTTGTTTGTGATGTATGTATAATGAATGAGTGTGTGTGTGTGTGTATGTGATGGTGTGTGTTAAATGTGTGAGTAAGTTGAAGGATGTTGTGTATCAGGTTAATTTGGTGTCTACAGGTAACAAATAACCAGACTAATTTATTTGAGTTTATTTTGTTTGTGATGTAGGTATGATGAATGAGAGTGTTTGTGTGTGTGTCTGTGATGGTGTGTGTTAAATGTGTGAGTCAGTGAGAGTATGTGTGTGTATCAGGTTAATTTGGTATCTACAGGTAACTGCGAGTCATCATCATCGTCATCCCACATACATACACTGCTGGAAAGGGTACCCCATACTGGGATCACCGATCCGCATGCCAAGCGTGGAGATTATGGCAAACCCCTAATATATATAACCTATAACTAATTTATTTTGTTAAGAAACATACTGTATATAATACAAACAAGTAACACTAAAAAAACGAAGTTTCCACAGATAAGTAGGTAATACACATATAAAAATAGACGTCTGAATTTTGGTTAATTTACTAAGTAACATGCTGGCTGTTTTTAATAACGTTAGTTAATAGGAGCCAGAAGGTTCTCAGTCTCCTCATAAGTGTGAACAGTGAATATAAAAGTAATGGTAACTAAGTAACTTAATTATGAAGTAAATTAGTGATGGCGACCTTAATTTGCTATCGTCAGGCGAATTATCACACGCAGTTCTAATCTAGACAAGACGTGTCGCTGAATAATTGACTAACTGGAAATCAATAACCCAACCTTTCGTAGGGGTGCATTACGGATTGAAAAATTATTACAGGACTACGGATAACAGGAATATATACGGCGTTTGATAAATACTAGTGGCTCTGTGAGCTGTAGACCTTGCTAGTATGTCTGCATAGCAAAACTAAATAAATGTTCACCCTAAAACATAAAGCTGTGTTTTTTTTTTATATAAGCGCTACCGCCTTTCTGACTTCATTTTCATTAATGTATTAATGAAAATTATTTCAATTGGACGAATAAGCAGACATTCGTTTATGTGGGGCGAGCGAGACCTGACCATATCCAAACTTCTTCAATGAGGTAATATTTCCTTAAATAACAGTACGTTATGCAAGTACGCTACACCTGCCGATGTCATTAATTCTTCATCGAAATCAAAAGCTACCAAACATTTTTAAGTATTGCTCTGAGTTACATTTTGTAGTTTTTGAAAGTTATGGCTTTAAAACACATCGTGGATTCGTAGCGCTACATTCTGCGGGCTACATGTATCTAATAACAACAATATTTTTGATAGTCAATGTTATTAGATACCTTAATGTAAGGATCGACATCATCATTATTTCAGCCCACATAATGTCCACTGCTGAACATAGGCATCCCCCCATCGACATCACAAAAAGTGACCTGAGCCTCCTCCATGCATCGATTCCTCGCAAACACCACAATGTCTACGGTCTATAAGTCCATCGAGTCTCCAAGTATAGCTCTCTCCATAGCTTGCTTAGCAACTTTGAACTAAATCTACGAGGCCTAAAGTAGTGTATATCACACTAATAAGTATTATATAAAAGCGTACGTTTGTGCGTATGTGTGAAGTGTGTATGTTTACTCCTTCACGCCTAAACGGCTGAACGGATTTGGATGAAATTTAGTATGAAGATCGTTATCGACGAAGCCGAAGCCGCGAGCAGACGCTATTTAATTGTAATCTTGATTTGTTTAAGTCCAATAGAAAGCCACATTATTTGTGAGTTTTTTTTTCATTATTCATTTTTCAACCCCTAACACAACGACCCCTTGAAGTTTTGAAGTGGATATAAAGTTGCGTCTTAATAAGGGTGACAAAAAAGTATTAGGTTATTCTTTTTACATTTTTTAAAATGCTGAAATATAATGCCTGTTTGCAACCCCCATAATGCCGCCATTATGAAAATCTACAAAAACTGAATCGACATAAAAATATGTATGAAAAATTTCACAAGAATCGGTTGGGAAATACGACCTATAGAGGAGAACAACCGGACATCCGGATATACAAAAGCCTTTTTGTCGAAGCTGAAATGGAGACCTCGCTCGGTTAATTACAAGACATTAATTTCACGCAGCGCCATCTAGACCCAAACTGAGCTAAGCTATTAGAACGGATTCATCACAAAAATGTTTGTCCTGGGTGGAAATCGAACCCACAACCTGCAGCGCAGAGGGCAGAGCTACTACCAACTGAGCTGCGAGGCTTATTTGATATTCTCGTATGTTTTTGTAATTTGTTTATCCAGACGTCTTAGAAGCGCAGCCTCAGAGCGACCGCGGCTTTAGAAATTCGTTTCCCTGCCGTCAAGTGTAACTAATACTATGTTAGTAGATTAGGTATTAATCTAAAGCATAACAAATCACCTATTAATCATAAAAATGATGCCATAGGTTCCATTGACCCGTTCTTGAAAACATTTATTTTACCTTGGTTTGATAGGCAGTTTGACTGTGTTTGATAGGCAGGGTCAAAACAGAATCGCGGACTTGCTAGCAGCATGGGGTCCCAACTCAGCAACTTTAACCGCCTCTGTGATCTAGCTGTGGTCAAACGGTTCGCCTACACTGGTATCAAATCCCAGAGGTCCCGGGTTCGATCCCCATGGGGAGAGTACAATGAATGAATTAAAATACTTAATTGCACACCTTATGAATAAATTCTAGGGTATCGTTCATGAGCGATTTCTTCCAGACAACCTTTAGATGGAGAGGATTTTACGCCTAAGGAGGTGGTTGGTGGTTGTACACTATTGTGCTTGATTTGATTGGTGGTAGGACTTTGTATAAGTCCGCCTGGCTCGTATCTTACCTAATTCTATCGCCATATCAACAATTCTTAAAAAATGATGTGTTCCAGCATTTAGAAGTAAGAAAGCCATTTCCTCAGTTTGTTGAGGATTCCGGGTGAGATGCGCTTCCACCTTCGGCCTTATCATAACTTGAAAATCAGATGAGATGCAGGTCAAGTCAAATCGAACAATAAAAAATTCAAAAGGTGGGTTAGCTCTTGAGCACTAATACATGTACTTATAACAAATCTATTTAGAGAGGTTAGTGCTCTTGTGATAGTGGCCTTAGACTCAGACTTTTGAGCTATGATGATGATGCTAAGAATAATCACCTCACGTATTAACCATATGTATATGTTGTCAATAAGGTAAAATGAGTGCACCATTACGGGTCGAACCTGTTCTAGAATCATTACATGGCAGTTCTATTTTGGTATGGCATGGGTAGTCGTGTGAATGGAAAGTAAACGATGGATTTAACCGCCTCTGTGGTCTAGTGGTTCACGTACCGGTGCCAGATCCAGAGGCCCCGGGTTCGATCCCCAGGGGGAATACTATTATGCTTGGTTTAGTTTGTGATAGGACTTTGTTTAAGTCCGCCTGGCTAGCTAGCTACCACCATCTCACCTAATTCTGTAGCCTTAACAATAATGTGTTCCAGCATTTAGGTAAGACAGCCAGTTCCTCAGTTTGTTGAGGATTCCGGGTGAAGTGTGAATCCTTAGTACCTGACGACCTCAAGGGTAATTTTTTGAACGCGAAACAGAGCGTGGGAAGCCTCGATATACAGTCGACATGGTAGTGGTCACGGGGAGTCGATAGATGGAGGTGGCTCATATCGCTATTTGTGGCGTCGATTGAGGCTTATGTTCAGCCGTGGACATGTGTGGGCTGAAATGATGAAGGTATTGAGAATAAATTATAGAATTGCGAGGAATACCTACGTACCTTGTACTTTACCTGTGCCTGCATACCTCTGACAGAACAAACGCGTGGAGACTGCTTTCCTTCCATACTAACCAGTTTTGTTGTTTGCCGTCAGGTAGTTATCAGTTAAACATTATCTCAATTATGTCGCGTTCCGCAAATTTAATCCCCGTATCGTTCACCGCGTATCTAAATTATATATGCAAGATCATCAAGACTGTTACAATACCTAAAATAAAGTGGTAGGTAGCTATTGTAATACCATGTATTGTGAAACGGCCTCGAGTTGGACGGAGGAAGACAGTTGTGGTGTAGCTGCGAGCAAGACCAGACATACCGTACCTCTGTGACCATGTTGCGGTGAGAATTTGTTGTATTATTTGCAAACTTTTTAAATATTATACATATTTTACATATTTATTTTATATTTTATTATACATATTTTACATCTGTAAAATACAGATTTTATCGTAAGATTGATAAGATAAAATCTTTGGACTAGTCTAGGTCGTTTGTTTTCTGGTCATAGGAAAGATAAAGTGGCGTGGTTATGTCAATTTAGATGTTGTTTGGAAATTGGCGTAGGTACTAGCGTTATGATTTCTTCAGATATATGGGGTGAGGTGGGGATGTTTGCTGGAAATACCCAAAACGTATGTTTCGGATTGTGCCCACAAAATCCTCTCCATCCAAAGGTCAGTAAGAAATCGCTTCTAAGCGATAGACCGCCCATTTCTTTTATTTATCTACTAAGGTATACGATAAAGTATTTTCGTTTAATTATTTCCGGGTTTTCCTGAACGTGAAAGTGATTATAATCACAATTACGTTCAGGAAAAACCTTCACTGATTTGAACGCTTGTATTTGGAGTCTAATGGCAAGTAATTAAATGGTATTTGTTTAAGTATTCGGTTAGCAAGAAAAAATAATATTTTTGCAATTTTATTTTGAAAGCATACAATTAGATTTTATTGCGGAGTTCGTCAGTAGGTTGTTAGGAATTTTCGCGGTGTAAGAACCACATGAACGTATCTACCAAAAACTCGAAAATCGTTTTTTTTTTTTTTTTGCATAAATGGATCTTAAGCGTGGTCCTGCACGATGTGCCAAAACGACGTACCTAGCTGTATAGTCTAAAAAATACTTATTATTGAACTAGAAGAACGTAACTTGAATATCACTAAAAAAGTTTTAAATAAGTTTTTAATAGTAGTGCTAAAATAACGAAATGACAAAAGTCTTTATTTGAATCGTAAACTATTGCTTCTTTGTCAAAATTTAAGCGTACGTGTATTAGCATAAACGTTGTTCTGGCTTCAAATAATATTCATTTTCTATGTTTACTTTGAGGACCATAAGAACGTATGGCCGTTTACGTTTTTTTGGCACCTATTTTTCATAATTTAGAATAAGTACATGGAAAGACCAAAACGACGTACTACCGAAAACGTCACTGTTGCTGTTATATTTTCGTAGTGATTTGCAATCCTCATTGAGATTTTGACAAACTTACGTTCAATTGACTCCTAAAGGTTGATATATTATACTTGGTACAAGTTGTAATGTGCAGTGTGATAGCCCTAATATATATATTTCGGAAGGTACCTTTTTTGAAAAAAACAGTCGAAACTAGAAGATTTTGGAGTCAGTAAAACAAAGAGAATCATCTCTGGATTACAGAGATGTTTTGCATGTTTTAGACCGGATAAGTTCAATCCAATAAACTTTTGTACAGGTAACTACAGGTTTGAATCTTCGATTAAAAAAACCCGCAGGGCCTCAAGACGAAGGTCTGTGTGTGGCCGCTGAGTTTTACTGAGTGATAAAATCAGGAATATGGATATCCGCAGTACTAATATTACAGATATAGATCTCAGAATCTATATCTGTAATCATAAATAAATGTATCAGAACTCTCAGTAGGTAACCATTCTCGCGTGGCGAACACAGGTCCACGCGAAACTGAGTGTGCATGGACGAGACGGCTCAAACCTCAGTTTGTGGCGTCGATTGGGGAGGCCTAAGTTCAGCATTGGACCTAATTGGGTTGAATAATCATCATAATTTCAGCCATTGGACTGAAATTATGATGATTATGGTTGTGTAAAGGCACGTATTATTATAAGTCTCAACAGCCCAGACGGATTGTCTGCTTTGAAGTAGGTACCTATTATCAATACCTATCATGCTATCATATTCAGAAGTTACCTAATCACCCATCGAGTGGGTATCAGATGATAACAATTATATAAATATTACGGGACATTTACACAGACAGCGCCATAATAGCTCCAACAAGCGGAGCTTGTTATAATTATGAGAACTAAATTGTGGATAGCATGAATACCATAAGACCTTTATGTTTTTGTAAATATGTACTAAGTATGTTAATCTTAGTTGTGGGAATAGAACCCACAACCCACAGTGCAGACAGAAGGCAGAGCCTTATATACCTACCTACTTTAGTACTAATTGTCTCCTACTATAGTTTAGTCTTCACAATTTCATAGGCTAGCTAGTGGTAATCTACTTTAATTCTTCTCGTCTTAATGCACAACACTCACACAATGCCGGTCTAAAATTTGTTTTGTACATTTCAGCCTCATATTTTTTTAGTTTTAGCCTAAGTACCTACCTACTTAAGCAAGAAAGAGTAACAGACATCAAAATAAATCGTTGTAAGATCAAGAAGAAGACGAAGCGATCAAAAAAATTACTATCCCGAAGATATGTTCTTACGTATTCATTAATAAAACATAGGTAAATCAAGCAGAGCGGAATAATATATCGATTCCCACCGATCTCGTATCTAAAGCCGTGAATATTATTCTCGAACTCGCCCTGCCAGTTCTGACATTGTTTTTTGTTGTTGAGGTTCTCGTCCAACGTTACTCCTAGGTATTTTATGGTGGCAGTGCGACCAATATTATCACTTAAGTAATTTACAACGGTGGAATCGAGAGAACAAGTACCACAGTTATTGCAATGCAGTTTCACAATAATCTTCGTCATTGAAACATTTAGTGTAGATTCAAATCTAACGATCTAACTACTTTAGATAGTTCTTTTTCACAAATTTTTTTTGAGCCTGGTTTCAAGTGGATCCTTTTAAAACAACCGAGGTATCTTCCGCATACGCTGACTTCTGCATTTTATAAGGCCAATAAGAGGATGTCATTAATAAACAATGTAGTACCGAGTGTGCTACCCTGTGGGACGAAAGTTTATGGAAAGCTGGAAACAAAGGTCAGGTTGATTTTGATGCATCGCTTCCGATTTTCTAGGTAGCTCTAAAACCATTTAAAAGCAATTCATCTAATGCCGGATGACTCGAGTATTTTAGTAGTTACTGTAGACCACTCGAAACCGGGTCGTACGCTTAGCCTAGGTCTAGTAACACTATACACACATATATCGATCTCCAGCGTCAACTTTCGAAGCAACATGATTGATCAACAGCGTGACAGCGTTTTCGGTTGATCTACCCTTTCTGAAGCCAAACTGACGATCCGAGATAATGTCATGCTGCTCAAAAAAACGGAACTAGCTGATTACTTACTATTTTCTCTAGAATTTTGGAGAGTAAGTACGCTTAGCTAAGCGATCGGTCTGAAAATTTTCAGGGCAGGTTTTCGGCCCATTCTTGTTTATTGGAGAATCTACAGCAATATTCAAAAAATCAGGGAACGTTCCTGTTGACAGGCTTAGGTTGACGATGTAATTAAGAGGTAGGTACGTACTATTATTGAAAATATTTTCTTGACTACAGAAACTGTTATTTTACGTATTTAGTTTTGGTCACTTGGTTCAAGAAAAAGAGAGCTATTGATTATAAGTACGCTGTGTGATCTATATGACTTGATTAAAGTTTTCTGGTTTTCAAGCAGTAGTTTTTCCTAGACTGCTACAAAGTGATGGTTATAAAAATTAAGTGACGTTTTGTTATCATGACAAGCCTAGCTCTGACGCTGCATTAGTGCATTGCTGAGACTGACAGATGATCTGTAATCCGTATGCAATGTGCTCTTTACGCACCAGCTTGTAAACATGAGTTGGTGATTTGTAACGTGCTAGTTGACGCCAAATATGTATGCATAATTGCGTATAATAATAGAAGGCTTGTTTAATCGGTGTAAAGTATCATTTCTAATATAATAGTGGTAAAATTTCGTTACACTAGGTAGCTAGTGTAACGAAATTTTACCAATAAACAAATGACGAATAACGAATTGCTTAATGCACCTACGTGCATTAAGCAATTCGTTACGTTAAGTTCCAAGTAAACCGTAGCTATATAAGTGTATATAGTCAATAAAGTATAATAGAAAAGCGGCTATTGACCTTTTTATATTCCGTTAAGTTGTAGGTACTAAGTATTCTATGGTAGATAAATAATATTGGTGAGCATAGGTATTGAAACAGTTTGTATATAGAAATACATATAACTATATACAAACTGTTACTACTAGATTAGGAAAGGTACTACTATTTTTTCGGTAATCGGTAGATACATATTTATCATACATACAATACAATCACACCCAAACACAGAACAAATATTATTCATCACACAATTAATGTTTGTCCTAAGTGGGAATCGAACCTACAACCAAAACCAAAACTGCATAAGGATGAGCTACCTATCAACTGAACTGTGAGGCCTGTTTGTTTTGGTAGACAGAGAGTCAACACAACACATCGCACTACGCTGGAGGGAATTCCCCTCACCATCCGCTCCAGTTACCAGTCTTTTATAGTTTTACCCTGAAATTTCGAACATAATTAACAACAAAGATATTGTTTTAACATTTAGGCTTCATGAAGTAGAATATAAAATCCACGTAAGTATCACGGAGGTGAAGTTGCGAACCAAAGCTAATATGTAATCAATGATTTCTGATACTTTCCCGAAACGTCATTGTAAAAAGCCAGATTAATAGACTGTAAATCTCATTGGTTCCGATGTAAAATATACACGAATTCAAACAAACACGGATTTATACAAAAATGCTACTTTCTTTTTGAAAAAGATTTCGAAAATTCAAATCAAGCACTGCCAGATCTAATAGAATTCTAATTTCCCATCTGGCTAACGGGTTCTTGTGTCTTTGGAACGCCATAGTATTTTAAACGAGGTTTCCCCGTGATGATGTCTTTGCGTGTTTAGGTCCAAGTTCGTGGGTTTGTGCGCCGCCGCCGTGTTCCTAGCAGTACTGGTCGGGGGGGCGTTGGTAGCTGTGTTGGTGCTACGCCCCTGGGAGACTCACAACCCTCAGACCCACCAACGCTTTCTGACAGCAACTGTAGCTGCAAATGGTTGGGAGTGCGCTGAAATCGGAAGGTAAGCTAATACTGTACCCTCACTGTGATCATCCGCCTGCTAAGCGTGGTGGTTGTGGAAATCCCTCCAATTTTGAAGGAGGCTTTGCTGGTTATGACAATGACGAGCTTAACTCTGAACAGATTTCTCTTCCAGCAAAAACTAGGTAGAGAGAGAAATAAGATCTTAAATACATGTGAAAAGTGTACAAAAGTGTCTGAAGTTAGTCGTGCCACGTTTTAAGGCCAACCTTACCTTGCAATTGGTGCAGTCAGTGACTCGTGTCGAATTTTGTCCACAACCCAAAAGTCATTTGAAATGCGTCAGACGTGGCAGCCCACCTATTGACCCCGTTTCACTGCTCAAGGTTCGCTTCTTTAAGACCAACATCGGCTATCTATCTGTTGGAGTAGCCTGGATAAAATTTATTTATTGACCATGACCTCAAGTCAACGTCATTCTAAGCATAACAATGTACCTAATACTCCGAAACACCACTATGCGAGTTTTTATTCCCTCAAGGTGTCATGTGAGCATATATTTTCAGTGTCTGTAATCTCGGGATGTGGTCGGTATGTATGCTCGGTTCCCAGCGAAGCATTGGTGGTGGGTCTATGTGTTTTGGTGCCATGTTGGCATTGGCTTTTGACTTGGTGATGGTGTGCGCTGCGAGTGTCAGTGACAAGCCAAAACGGTATCGGCACGCTGCGATTTCAACCAGTTGCCTTGAATGTGCACAGATTGGGCGGTATGTTTTGGTGGTTTGTGTGGTTTCTCGGGTTCCCCTTCTTTTAAAGTCGAATTTTACGTTTACTTTCGATAACTTTCTGAACACTACTCTTGCTTCATCAAAAATAGAAATCTTCTCTTAATAAATTGAATCTACTTTATGAAACGCACAATGAAGCGAACAACATTAGTAAATATGAAGGCTTCCTCTAATATGACAAGCTAGCTCATTCATTCGTTTAGTGTCGTGATAACTTATCTATTAACTTTCTTACTAAGTATGCGTACGCAATAAAACTACTTGCATTAGAATTAACTATATCAAAAGGAAGTAAACGTGCTGTCTAAAAGTAAGCCTATTTAGCGTATTTTTACATTAGAAGTTTGGGTTGAACTTCTAACAAACTTATGTAGTAAGCAGTTACTCGTTAAATTGACAATTTACGCCGCCGCCAATGTACCTCAGGGAATTGTGATATATGCCATGATGTTTTTGCTGCACATACCTGAACAACATGCAATATGGGTAGCTATTACGACCGCACATTTATTTATACGATAGTTATATCAAAAATATCCCTAATTATGATCTGCCAATGCAGGGCATTCGCCCAGGCCAATCAACATGCAAATAAAACAGGCAAGTCCTAGTCAAACTCGCAAACTGAGAGTACCTACCTACTCTACCTACTAACCTTCCGATTCATCATGTCATAGTTTACTTTCTGATTTGCTTGGGATTCAGCTTTGAGAATAGCGCTTCAGTGTGAAAGAGCTTCATATATTCGGTAACTTTCAGATCGATACTCGTAAAGAACGGCTCCGCGGTGGACGCCTCGATAGCCATTCTTTTCTGCGAGGGTGTTTCGTGTGCACAATGTATGGGTCTGAGCGGCGGGTTCCTCGCAACCATCTACGACGCTCAGACGGACCGAGTGCGAGTGCTGAACGCGCGCGAGCGAGCGCCAGCTGCCACCACCGAAGACATGTTTGTGAACGCGTCGTCGACTGTCGGCGGGCTCGCGGTAGCGATCCCTGGTGAGCTGAGAGGCTACGGCGCCATGTACCGAGAGTACGGACGCCTGCCATGGCGGGAGCTCGTCGAGCCCACAGCGAACCTCTGCCGAAAAGGCCATATCGTCAGCAGCTACATGGCGCGTGCACTCAGAGTCAACAGTGACATAATCAAGAACGAGCCTTCCATGAGGTGAGTTCCCAGTTTTAAGGCAAACAGCTACCTGACATGATGCTTGCAACATCGCATTCTGTATTCGGTTTACGAAAAATAATTGTGTTGATTGGCCGATATCTGTGTAATTTTATGATGCATTCCACTTATATCACCGATTTTGATCAAGATACCACTTATCATTATATCTGTCGAATATGCTATCATAATGATAGCTATCCAAGTTTCAGACAAACCTTGGTTATGAACGACTGGCCTCACAGCTCAGTTGATAGTAACTCTGCCTTCCGCGCTGAAGGTTGTGGGTGCGACTCGCACCCGGAACAAACATTTATGTTTGTTCTGTATTTGGGTGTTATATTGTAATATGTTTACAAGTATTCATATTCCCCGTTATTAATTCCTTTATTACAAGCTATGCTTAGCTTGGGCCTAGATGGCGTTGTGTTAAATGCCTAGTTAGTGTAACGAGTTGGGGTTCGTAAAATTAAAAGCAACCGGTTATTACTCAAAATAAGACATGTTTGTTCAGCACCAAACTCATTACCTATTCTGAAACACAGTACAACACTACTTAGTTATACTTCCGAATCACTAAACACTGTAATCGCACTCAAATATCACTCCACTCGATGTTATCACTATGTATCGTAATTGAACACTGTTCTGCTTCCGAGTCGCGCGGCATTATTTATATCTAGTCTATCGAATGATCTAGCAGGCCCGGGAATGATCGCGTTACTAAGTGTTGTGTAATCTGGGACACTATTGTTCTCGGCTGTCATAAATCATCCTTTTGAGTTATTTATAAACAAGTTGTTATTGTCTTATTTTCGTGGCACTATTTGAAGGCCCGCGATTGTCTAGACGTTTCTGATTGGCGTAACATTAGGTATATTATGTACTATATAATATAGATTAGTTGATATAATTATGCATGTTCTTAAATACACATTTAGGTACTAGGTTGACAGGCTGACATGAACCTATGAAAAGGTTGCAATGGGGTATTCATATTAATACATTAGCTAGCCGGCTAAGCTCGGCAGCTTACGCAGTACGTACCATAAGGCATCTTACTGATGAAACCACGGCGAGGTTAGTTTATTTTAGTTACTTTCACAGCGTTATGTCCTATGGCATATTTTTATGGGGAAATGCAGCAGATATTGAAAGCATTTTTATCCTGCAAAAGAGAGCTGTACGGGCAATTTATAAATTGAAAACTCGTGACTCTCTCAGGGAACGTTTTAAAGAGATTGGTATTATGACAGTCAGCTCCCAATATATTTATGAAAACCTAATGCACGCACACAGGAACATTGATGAGTTTGTTAAAAGAAGTGATGTACACAGTGTTAATACTAGAAATAAAAATAAACTTGACATACCTAGGTATCGCTTAGGAAAAGTAAATAATTCATTCTTAGGAAACTGTGTACGATTCTATAATAAGCTTCCTCAAAGCGCCACCAAACTCTCTGCTCGTAAATTCAAATTGTATATAAAGAATAATTTAATTAAAAGAGCCTACTACAAAATAAGTGACTATATCGACGATAAGAACGCGTGGCCCGATGTTGCTATACCAGTTGACAGTTAAATGGTGTTTTTCAATGTCAAGAAACTGCCCATTAGATAGTTATGTAGTAATCAATGTTTTAAGATAATATTAAGTTTTTAGTTTTATGATGTAGGTAACACTTGTAATGTTATTAAATTATTCTAAACAATGTACCTAAATGTTAAATGGATTTTCAAAAAAATTAATCAGCCCGAGGTTCTTGCCTTTCTCCTTGTGTGCTGGTCGCGATTCCGAACAGGCGGTAGATTTGACGTTTCAAAATGATCCTAAAAATCTTAATGAATAAAAATATTTGACTTTGACTTTGACTTTGACTTTGAGGTCAATAGGTACGTCAAAAACCGGAAATATGGTATGATTTTTCAGAGAGGTTTATCTAAATGAAGCGACAGGAGAGGTGTGGCAAGAAGGCGATACGATCGTCCTGACGACATTGGCCAGGACACTGGACATCATAGCTGAAGAGGGCCCCGAGGCGATCCACAACGGGACCTTGACGGCGTCGCTAGTACGCGACATTCAGGCATTCGGCGGTATTATAACCGAGAAAGATCTCCTGGACTATACGTAAGTGGTTTTGAGAACTCAAAATAATCTACCAGTAACTCTTGTAGTGTCTAAATTTGTACAGCTGTCTAGAATTAGTCTAGCAACTGACCGTGGTTCTGCAAATTATTTACAGATCGATTGAGACTAATGGATAATGTAACCGCCTCTGTGGTCTAGTGGTTCAACCCAACGATTTCAGATCCAGAGGTCCCAGGTTCGATCCCCAGGTGGAGTACAATATTGTGCTTGGTTTGGTTGATGGTAGGACTTTGTTTAAGTCTGCCTGGCTAGCTACCACCATCTTACCTAATTATGTCACCATAATAACAATTCTAAAATTGTTGTGTTCCAGCATTGAGAGGTAATTTAGCCAGTTCTTCAGTTAGTTGAGGATTCCGGGAGAAGTGCGCTTCCACCGTCGGCCTTATCTCAACTTGTTACCAGGTGAGATGAAGGCCAAGCGCTTCCCCGTCGTACAAAAAAAAACCTAGGATGTCTCAATCGAATCTGATGGGTGTTAGGCAAAAATTTGGGATCGTGGCTTTGGCCCTCGTCAGTGGTCGACGCACCCGTGGTTGATGCCCCCGATTGTAATAAATTCAATATCATTTGTTTTTTGCACAAAACAAATTTGCATATTATAATACCTACTTACAAAATGTATTCCTTTAGATTTCTTAAAACGTTTTAATTTCTCGAATTGTTTTTCGATTAGTAAACCGATGGCCCAAAAAAACTACCGGCTCCTATTATCTAACTGGGACGAACCGGTTCTTGGTATTAATAAATAAACCGGGCAAGTGCGAGTCGGAATCGTGAACCGACGGTATCCGTACATATTTTATTTAACTTGTTCTAATCTTTATAATTTGTTGTTAATATATAGTCTATAGCCGCTATTGAGATAGAGCAAAACAAGACAGGGGACCCCTATAAATAATTTGCTTTATTGTGTGTCAGTATTTGTTTACTATTACAACATTTTTTTCTCTTTCACACAAGAGTCAAATTACTATTGCAACATGCAACTGTGGTCATAGCATGTCCTCGCCGAGATAATAATTTATATGTATTAGTTGCAAATCATTTTTATGCCTCCCAGTAATTTTCATGAAACATTTGTTCGAATTCAATTTAAATGACCAGGGGCTAAGCCAAGAACCCAAAAATGTTGCAAAAACAATTAAAAAGTACAATAGGCAACCTAATCTGGGATTACAGTTTCGTTACCTTGGCCTCCGTCAAAAACATAAAAATACCCCTTTGAGTGAAATCATCCCGGTGGGTGACATCAAACTTAAGTTTGGTCGAAGAAAATCTAATATTTTGGGCTAACTACTACCACAAAAACCTTAAAAGTTCTAAATACACAATTATTTTTCCAACCTTAAGAATGCACAATCAATTTTCCATAAATAGCCTCAAAACTGTCCCGGTGCTACAACCGCTGGACTACCCTTAAAACTGTTGTGGGTAATTTTGTGAATGTCTCAGGGTGCAGTGGCAAGAGCCAATCGTAGCGCAAATCGACGAGAAGCACACGCTGTACACCAGTCCGTTACCTGGATCCGGCGCGGTGCTGGCGTTCATACTCAACATGCTGCGCGGCTACGTGGGCAACGAGCAGGCGCCCGTCGGCTCTCCGCTCTACTGGCATCGTATCGTCGAGACCTTTAAATACGCCTACGCCAAGCGGACCGGACTCGGGGACCCTTCACGCACTAATCTCACATACGATATCCGCGAAGTACGTTAACCAAATATTATTTACTTTTCCTATTCATTTTTAGGGGTGAAAACGGAATCAACAGTCTGAGGTACCTTACCTCTAAATGCCGGGACACAACAATTTTAGAATTGTTGTTATGGTGACAGAATTAGGTGAGATAATGGTAGCTAGCCAGGCGGACTAAAACAAATCCCTAGCACCATCCAAACGGTGCAAAATATTGTGCTCGGGACCTCTGGATCTGACACCAGTGGGCAAACCACTAGATCACGGAGGTGGTTGAAATATGTAGGCGTAGCTACGGAATTTTGTATTTCGCTTGTTATATTCAGTTGGAACGTAACTTGTCGAACCCGGGCTGGGCGCACGCGTTCCGTGCTCTCGTGGACGACTCGCGGACGTACAACGACTGGCGACACTACGGCGCGGAGTTCGAAGGCGCCGACGACCACGGCACGGCGCACTCCCTCGTCATCGCGCCGGACGGCAGCGTCGTCTCCGTCACCAGTACCATCAACTTCATGTGAGTAGACTTAAACCCGCATCTACTTCAAAGTCAAAGTCAAGGACAAATCTTTTTATTCGGTAAGATTTATTAGGATTCTTCAGCACACAAGGAGAACCTCGGGCTACTTATTCCTCAAGCCGAAAACGCTTTTTAACCTAGTTAAGTCTAGCTGTTCGCGACCGGTGTCAGATCTAGAGGTCTGGCATAAGATTCTCCGGAGGAGTAATATTGTGTTATTAGGAAAAACAAAAATTCACAAGCCACGACGTGACTCGAACCCGCGTCTTTTCCTAAAAAATAATGTTGTGACCAAGTGCAATCACTTGAAATACAAAAAAATACTATATTGTGCTTGGTTTGGTTGGTGGACTTTGTTTAAGTCCGCCTGGATAACTACCACCATCTTACCTAATACTGTCGCCATAATAACAATTCTAAAATTATTGTGTTCCTGCATTTAGAAGTAAAATAACCAGTTCCTCAATTTGTTGAGGATTCCGGGTGAAGTGAGATGAAGGCCAACCACTTCCACTTTTCGACAAGCCTCATAGCTCAGTTGGTAGTAACTCTGCCTTCGGCGCTGTAGGCTGTGGGTTCGATTCCCACACAGGACAAACATTTGTGTGATGAATATAGATATTTGTTCTGTGTTTGGGTGTTGTATCATATAGTACGTATGTATTTACAAAAAGTATTTAAGTATTTTATCAAGCTATGCTTAGTTTGGGACTAGATGGCGCTGTGTAAAATTAATGTCCTGTAATATTTATTTATTTATTTACTTACACGTCGTGCAATAAAAAAAAACAGTAGGTACCTAAAATTTTTTAGGATCACTTGGACACGTCAAATCTACCGCCTGTTCGGAATCGCTGCCAGCACACAAGGAGAACCTCGGGCTATTTATTCCTCAGGCCGAAAACGCTTGTTGAAAAACCGTTTTCGCCGCGGTTAGCGTTTCGCCAAACTCCGAGGTAAGGTAGCCGCGTTCCTCAAAGCATTGAGGATTCCGGGTGAAGTGCGCTTCCACCTTCGGCCTTATCATAACTTGTAAGCCTGGTGAGATGAAGACGCTTCCCCGTTGTATAATAAAAAAAACTGATGTGTTTCAGGTTTGGCTGCAAGCGAAGGTCCCAAAGTCTAGGCATAGTTCTAAACAATGAAATGGACGATTTCTCAGTACCGAATACCGAGTCCGGCTACGGCCTGCCTCCGTCCCCGGCTAACATGCTGGCGCCGGGGTACCAGCCGCTCAGCTCCATGGTGCCCAGCATAGTCCTCAACGAGCTGAACCAGCCTGCGCTGGTGGGAGGCGCTGCAGGCGGTACTAAGATCACTACGCAGATAGCTTTGGTAAGTTCTGTTCGTTCGTGAGGTGCACAAGAAGATGCTATGGTAAGTTTACATACTAACATTTAACCTGCACCTGACTAGGACGTGCAAACCCGGTTTCCGGTTTTGCTGAAAACTGGAAAACCGGTAAAAATTTACCGATTTTTCAAAACCGGGGTTAAGAAACCAAACCGGTGTTAACTCCGGTTTTCCCGTTATTGAATTAAATTTTGATTTAAATACAGTTTTATCGAACACACTCATTATATATGTAATTTTGAGTCATCAGACATCAAATATCTACGAACGCAACCTATACCTACCCACTCCTCCCTTCGCATCCTCTGCAGGCTCCTACGTTTACAGAAAGCCAAGATCAACGAAACATCTGCAAACAAAGTGGCTTAAAGCTACCTGAATCACCAAACGCTATAACAAAAATAGTCCTAACTCAAGCCGACGAATTGAAAAGCAGAGACGAAAAACAAAGTATTGTACATAGATTCTCAATAACGTTATATAAACGAAAATAATGGACGTCATAGACGAGATACATGAACGTAAATCATCATCATGTTCGAAAATATTCGATCGCTTTTGGAGGGTTTAATTATTATAAAAATCTGGAGATCTTGAATATCACCAGCCCGATATCAGAACTGGGAGCTCTGAGCATACTGCGAGCCCATAGCAAAATTCAACGTGTCTTTAGATAGGGACAACGTATCAACAACAACCGAATCCGATGGTGCAAGTGTGATGGTGAAGATGGGAAGATACATAAAAGGCACTAGGTTTTTCTCACTAATAGCATCCAGCTTTCGGTGATCGATACCCTGTATAAAACAGGAAGAGAACCCGAACCCGAACAGTATGCAGTAGTCTATAACTAAAATTAACGGGATATTTTAGTTATCCGATATTTCGACGCAATTGCATGTGCCATGATTACGGATACATGCATGTAACTGCGTCGAAAAATCAGATACCTTAAAAAACAACAAATCATGGTAAATATCCCGTTAATTTTAGTTATAGTGTTCATAACCATGATAGTTTCAAAAGTAGTATGCAGTAGTGTCTATTCATCCTCTACACATCCACAAGACGAGTGATAATGACGACAATCGAGCAGAAGATCTCAGTGGAAATCTAGAAAATCGAGAGCAAATCCACTTGAACAGGGAGATAATCACAAAAGTTGAAAATTGGTAAAATGTATAAGGAAATCTCCCGTGAAAGCTAATGTATTGCGGGACTATGTTATGAATGAATACTTAAGGTGCCACAAACTTACTTGTTGTTGATTCGATCTCAGTTGGTTAAACTCTATATTATTTTAAGCTTAAGCTTTTATATTATTTTTACCAAACAATTAATGTGGTCTACTAAGTAGGCATAAATGCTTTATAAAAAAAAGGTAGATCATACAATTAGTTTTATTTGTAGATGTTGAGGGTATCTTTGTTGTCATAGTTGAAAATTGAATATATTAAAAGGTTGCCAAATCCAGAGCAAATACCTGTTTATGGTTTTGGACCCTCAAAACCGGTTTTGAAAACCTTCTGGTTTTGCACGACCTGCACCTGACCGTTTAGCCGTACTACCTTACCGCACTTAAACGGTCAGGTGCAGGTAAGCTATTTTTATCTAAAATAGATGGCTCGCCAGAGCTTAGTGACTTTGACTTTGTTCGGGTTTTTTAAGGAATTAAAGATTTATTTAAGAAATATGACTTTTATTATAACTTTCGCTAGCACTCACTGACGCCATTACCTAGACTCTATGACTATAGACAAGTAGGCATCTCTTGGAAAGCCACAGAACATAGGCTATACAATAGTAGGTACTTACTTATATTTTATTGCCTCTTACAAAACATTTTAATACCACCCCTCAAGAAAATATTGAAAAAATGAATACAATAGTATAAACATGTTTGTTTTACATAAACATAACACTACTACTATAAAGAAGTTATACAGGCTCTGATAACTTAACTCTACTACTAAACTAGCACATAAACAGTCTCTCCCTTAATTTTTTAAACAATGTTCCCCCCAATGTCTTAGTAAAAATGTCTCCTACTTGGTTACTTGTATTTATATATTTTAAACAAATGATGCCCTTTTCCACTTTTTCTTTTACAAAACTTTTCTTAATTTCTAAATGCTTTACTCTACCAGTGGTCATATTGGCCATTTTAATAGTGGACTGATTATCTTCAAATAATGTGATCTGACCCACATGAAAATCAAAATCTACCAGCAAGGCTTTGAGCCAACACGCTTCACTGGTCGCTTGGCTCAATGCCACAAACTCAGCCTCAGTTGAGGACAAAGCGACCGACTGTTGCTTTCTTGTAAACCAAATCACAGAACACCCAAATACCTTAAATATACATCCAGTAGTTGATTTTCTATCAGTACACCCACCCCAGTCACTATCAACAAATCCAATAGCATCATCATCATAATCGTTCCTAAACTTAAGACACAAATGTAATGTCCCCTTAATGTATCTTAGAACATTCAAAAGTAGCTTGTACATAAGTTTACTAGCACATACTTGATATCTACTCAAAATACATACTACAGCACATAGATCTGGCCTGGTTGCAACAACAACATACATTAATTTTCCAATCAATTTTCTACATTTATTTTCAATCTCTTTACTTTCAGGTCCATCTCTTATTAATAATTCAAACTTGAAATTTTTATCAATTGGCAATGACAAGGGTTTGCAATCTGACATGTTGTACAAAGTCAACAGTTCCTTCAAATAATCTTCCTGAGAAAGATAGGTTATCCCTATTTCCTGTCTCACATTTATTCCTAGATATTTGGATATTGTTCCCATTTTCTTCATTTTAAAATTACTACAAAGAGCATTGCTCAGGGACTCACACTCCTCCTTATCATTTCCAAAATACAATATGTCATCAACATACAGTAATAAAAATATTTTCTTATTACCTTTACATTTTGAGTACAAACAGAAATCTTTGTCAGAAGGGTTAAAACCTAAACCTAGCATGACATCATCAAAAGTTTTATTCCAACGCTTGGGGCTCATTTTCAAGCCATAAATTGATTTGTTAAGCTTACAAAATTTAAATTCTGATTTTAATCCTTCTGGCATATGTAAATATACCTCTTCCTGCATTGCACTGTTTAAGAATGCATTACAAACATCCATTTGCTGGACCTCAAGATTCATTTTAGTAGCTACAGCCATAAACACACGAAAAGTATTTAAAGTTGCTACAGGAGCAAACAAATCATAGTCACTAATATACTTTTGTTCAAAACCCCTAGCTACTAGTCTAGCCTTATATTTAATATCATTTTCTTCACTCTTTTTCTTCTTGAGAACCCATTTTGTGCTAATAATTTCTTTCCCTTTGGGCACATTAGACACTAAAGTCCAAGTATCGTTATCCTGAAGCTGCTGAAGCTCAGTTTGCACAGCTGCCTTCCATTGTTCAGCTTCATCGGATATCATCGCATCGGAATAAGTGATACCCTCACTTTCCACGGTCATACCAACTTCATAGTCCTGAAACGCTAGTGGTTTCTTGACCACTCTTCCACTTCTTGTTTTCTGTTTTATTTCCTTATTCTCTAACACTTCAGGTTCTGGTTCTGGTTCATCATCTGACACCTCTGGTTCTGGTTCAAGGTCTGATATGTCTGGTTCTGAATCAAGGTCTGGTACCTCTGGTTCCGGTCCATGGTCTGGTACCTCTGGATCCTCACCTGTTACATCTGATTCCTCCTCTGGTAGCTGACATATATTGTCCAACAGAATAACATTCTCTTTCCTTTGTTTCTCTATATTTACCTTTTTACAGTTTTCTGTCTGGAGAAGAACGACATCCCTTCTAACCAGTACCTCATTTCTTTCTTTAATGAAAACTCTGTATCCCTTTGAACTTTCATATCCTACGAAAAGTCCTTTTTCACCCTTAGCATCCCATTTTAACCTCTTTTCTTTTGGAATATGGACATAAAGTTCTGATCCAAACACCAATGTCAGTTTGCTGATATCAAAGTCCTTACCTTCCCAGAGTCGGAACGGAGTTCCACTACTGTATCTGCTTTTAGATGTTCTATTGAGTACATATACCACTGTATTAACAGCTTCTGCCCACAGCTCTTTTGGTAGTTTCTTTGCATTTAACATAGACCTAGCAGCCTCAACCAATGTTCGCATGTCACGTTCAGCCCTACCATTCTGTTGTGGTGTGTATGGTATAGTAGTCTCATGTAGGATACCTTTGCTATGCAAGAACTGTTTCATATCTTTATTTACAAACTCACCCCCATTGTCAGTACGAATTTTCTTAACTACGCACCCGGTGACCTTTTCTGATGCTGCAATAAAGTTTTTCATGTTCTGGAGCACCTCAGACTTCTGCACCATGAAGTAGACCTGCCGATAGTTAGTAAA
Source organism: Venusia cambrica (assembly GCA_951394065.1). Lineage (NCBI taxonomy): Eukaryota > Metazoa > Arthropoda > Insecta > Lepidoptera > Geometridae > Venusia > Venusia cambrica. The sequence goes on from OX596056.1 coordinate 4,238,781, forward strand.
ATCATCCTTGAGAAGTAGAAAATACCGTGACCCACCAATAGAGCTAACCTCCATCGGCCCACATACATCCGCATGTACCAACTCTAGCGGTTTCTCTGTAGCACTCTCACTGTCTTTGAAAGGTAATTTGTGTATTTTCCCTTTCATACATGCTTCACATGTTGTCACACTATCATCTGTATGCTTGATATTGTTCATTTTTAACACATCTCTTACAAGTCTATAATTCTGATGACAAAGTCTCTCATGCCACACATTTACACTGGCCACAGCAGAAATGTCCTCGAATATGAAGTCCATCACATAAAAGTTACCTTCGCGTACCCCTAATGCACATAAATCATTGTCTTTGTGAACTAAACATTTTTCATCAACAAATGACACTTTGAAACCCTTGTTTGTGATACTAGGCACCGAAAATAAGTTAACTTTCAAGTCCGGTACATACAACACACCATGTAAAGTTGTATTTATGTAAGTTTGTCCATCAAAGGCCTTCAGTTTCACATCACCGACGCCAACAACCGGCAGTCGTCGTCCATCACCAACAATAACGAACCTGTTTGACACTGACAGTTCTTTATAATTTATGAGAAAAGTGCGTTCAGAAATCATATGAGCACTCGCTCCACTATCAACTAACCATTTCCCATTTTGACTGAGATTAGATTCTACATCCAAAATGTCTGTGGAATATGCACCTGCAACAAAAGCATTATTTTTGTTGCCAGAAACATTCTTTGCACTGTTACACTGAGATTTTAGATGTCCAGTTTTATGACACTTGAAGCACTTGCGAGTATCTTTATCACTTTTACATTGTGACATGAAATGTCCGATACGTCCACACTTGAAACATTTTATAATCTTGTTATTGTTATATTTCCCTGGCTGTGCATACAATGCTACACTTTCACCTTCACTGGCTTTTGACTTTATCCTCTCTTCTTCTATGAGTAGCCTTGCAACCAATTCATCGTAGGTTTGCCTGCTCGGCTCGACTGATTCCCATGCAGATATGAAGTGATTTAAAGTTGATGGCAAGGACATTAATACTTTAGTTATCATGAACTTCTCTGATACTTCTTCACCAGCTTGATTCATCTGCGTTTTTAATTCTTGCAGCTTTGCTAGAAACGTTGCCATGTCCGCACCCTCTTCAAATTTAAACTGGAAGAACCGCTGTTGTAAGATATGTAAGCTTGTGCTTGACTTTTGCTCATATACAGAATGGAGCTTTGCCCACATCTCCGCAGCAGTCTTGCATGATAAAATGTGAACCATTACACTCTCACTTAACCTCAAAACAATTTGTGTTTGTGCTTTTGCATCTTTCTTCCTCCACTCTTCACTCCCATCTGTGGGTTTAACTTCTGAGCCTTCTACTATTTTGTAAACATCCATGCCCCTCAGTAGCACTGAGACTTGGAACTTCCATAGATTCCAATTTTTCTGGCCTTGCAGTTTGATGGCCCCCAAGGCCCCCACTCCAACTGCATCCATGATCGTAGGTTATCGTCACGCGCACGCTGATTTATACTTTTGCCTCTGCCTCCCTGGCACCGCAAACCCTCAGCCACCCCGCACGTTGGTTCCTTGCCGCCGGCGAAAAATAAAAGCCCGCCAACCCAACGCCCCTCAACGAACACGCCACGCGGTCGCCGCCGTATCGTTGATCGTTGTTGACCTCTTGACACTTCCAATTCCTTTTATCCACGAAACAGAGTTATGAAGCAGACTGGGCCCATAACCTGTTCGGGTTTTTTAAGGAATTAAAGATTTATTTAAGAAATATGACTTTTATTATAACTTTCGCTAGCACTCACTGACGCCATTACATAGACTCTATGACTATAGACAAGTAGGCATCTCTTGGAAAGCCACAGAACATAGGCTATACAATAGTAGGTACTTACTTATATTTTATTGCCTCTTACAAAACATTTTAATAGACTTAATGTCCTAAGACCCAGAGGGCATTCACAGTAGACCGCCATCTTGAGCTTCGCGCTTAATTCAGGTATTCCGTCTGACTTAGAGGGAGGTCCTCCAAATACCACGACGACGTCCAGCTAAGCTACTATTATACAAGCATGCGAATATTAAAAAAGTTAATGTGATAATCCCAAAAATTTCAAGCAACTCGATAGGTAACAATAAATTATATCGGTTAAAAAAAACATAATATTTGAAATGGGTATGGGTAGCTGTATGTGCTTGGCGCCGTACTTCGACAACAGGGTTTCACGTAGAACCGAGGAGATTTTGAGCTTTTGAGTTATCTCTTCACTTTTGTTACTTATTTATATATTTTCTAGGAAAACCAACAGCACATACAACATTAATTAAACACAGAAATAACAACATTAGGCCAATAAGAGGTTTTCACGTATAGGAAGCAAGTATAGATAACATAAAAAAGTGTGAACAAATCAGTAAACCTACAATGAAAGAAGAGTAGATACTAAATAGTTCAAGAATAATAAAAAGAAAAAATACAGTAAGAATACATACAAGCATTCATCGTGTGTCACTAAAGAGACTACATACTGAATTCAGTTTTAAAAAAATAGTAATAACTTTAAACTAAATATAGGTACCATACAAAATAAAATTAGTTTAAGGAAAAGAAGCCTTACGTTATGGATACTGGAACAAAAGAGGTCCAAGTCTTCGTTTTTCGATAATTTATTGGACTGGTTACTAACACGACAGAGATAAGAATTCTACCTGTATTGTTACCAGCTGATCAGACACGTGCTCATGGAAGGTCAAGACCTGCAAGCGGCAATCACTCGGCCTCGGCTGCATCACCAGCTACTGCCGATGGAAGTCGAATACGAGTATGACTTTTATAAGGTGAGGTTTCAAGCTGTTCCATTCTATACATGGATTAATTATTCCTTGATAATATTACGATTCATATCGATTCATATTGTTTATATGATAAAATCCGAAATGTGAACAGAAGAACCAAAGTCACCGACATAGCTCTCAGAACTAGCAAGCTGAAGTGGTAGTGGCCAGGCCACATAGCTCGCGGAACCGATAACCGCTGGGGAATACACGTTCTTGCATGGCAACCGCCATTAAACGCGAAACGGAGTGTGGGAAGACCCCTCACTCGATGGACCGACGACATTGTGGCGGTCGCAGGGAGTCGATGGATGAAGGAGGCTCAGGTCGCTTATGGCGTCGATTGGGGGAGGCCTATGTTCGGCAGTGGACGTGTGTGGGCTAATATGATGAATATTACGATTCAGTGATGAAAAAATCTTGTATGAAAAATAGTTTTGAAAATGTACTAAAGGCTGATCTTTATACATTTTACCATGAAACTAGTTGGATCTGAGACCAAAAATATTTTTTTCAAGGGGTTTAGTAATGCGTTTCCGTGTTTTATCAAATAAATAAATATTCATCATCATAATCATCATCGCCAACCTATCGCAGTCCACTATTGGACGTAGCTCTCCCCCAAGGTGCGCCACTGAGCCCGATCTTTGGCCTTTCTCATCCACTTTCTGCCCGCCACTGTACGGAGGTCGTCGCTCCGTCTAGCCGGAGGACGTCCTACACTACGCTCACAGAGTTAGCAGGCTGAAGTGGCAGTGGGCTGGCCATATTTGTCGAAGGACCGATAACCGGTGGGTTCAACGAGTCCTTCAGTGGAGACCACGTCTAGGCAAGCGTAGTGTAGGAAATCAATATTACAGGACATTAATTTCTCACATCGCCATCTAGTCCCAAATCAAGCAAGTTTGTAATACGTGAAAAATAATAAATAAATAGTATTCCATATCTCTGTTTATTTCCAGGATGTCATAGAGTCGCTCGCCTTAAAAGGCCACGTGACTCGTGGTGTAGACCCGGGCGCCGGGTTTGCTGCGGTGGTAGCAGCTGTGAGAGATCAAGATGGATACTACATCCCACAGTACGATAAACGCCGCCCTGGCAGCATAGCGGGCATATAAATAATAAATGAAATTAATCGATCGTTTCAAGCTTATGTTCATAGGAGAATTCGTTTAAATTATCACAATACATACCTACACAATAAAATAACGAGAGAAAACATACATGAAGAGACTATAGCCTATGCTGTTGTCTCTTTATGTATGTAAATACAAATAGGTACAAATACTTAATTTGTCTGAAACACAGGTAGTACAGAAAGTTTTTATATTTTTGTAGTTTGACTCGGCCATGTTCCGCCTTATATAATAAATTAATAAAATAAAATGAATTAATCTATAACTGACCATAACAATAAAATAAGTAGGTAGGTACTTGCAATACTAATTGCATGCATTTGCAAAAATATCAGAATGTTTAAAAAAAAATACTGACCACCAGTCATGTATGTTCTGTGTAGTGTCACACTATAGTATAGTGTAGTATGACTATACGCACCCGTGTGTCAATCCCTCCAGTTGAACACCCTGCTTACAGTGGTACTACTTTTTTTTACAACTTGAAGACGGATCAAGCTCAGCAAGCCCCTGCTGTTATTAAATGCAGCTCTTGTCTGTAACAAAGCCTTACTGGGTCACATCCAAAAAACCTACGCGGCACTGCATTACACCCGTCAACTTAAGGCATTAAGATTAAATCACTCGTGCCTGTACCGGCAAACATACCCTTCAAACCGAAACACAGCAATGCTGCTTAGCTTTAATAGGTATGGTGGTAGTGCCTCCCCGGAACCCTTTGGCAAGGAGCTCTACTACTCAGTAGGCGCTTTAGTGGAGTCGCTGTCACCTCTTCCTCAATGGTGTGGAACACAGACCATTCCCGATGCACTGTAGGTAGTAGCGGCCGTCCCAACATCATCAAACACGTTAAACTATACACGTAGGGCACGTTGGTCTTTTTGAATTGTGGGAGTGACATACATTTTGGAAAAGGGGTGCGAACCCCCTCTTACCTACATAATACTTTCTTATGTATAGTTAAAGGCAACTTGATCTCAAAATTTTAAGGTTAAAGGATTGTTTTGAGTCAAAATGCAGACGGCAATCTTGTAAATATTAGTGTAAGTTAAATTAAGCTGTACATTTTCCAAAATAAATTTCTTTGTAACCAGAACTGAGTCGTGTTTTACTTCTACAAAGAATACGGTAAGACACACGCATCTAGTTTTAACAACCAAAAAATGCGTAAGAAAGACATGTGAAATGTGTTAGGTGCTAATAATATTAGCTCCATGTGTCCCACTGCTGGGCAAAGGCCTCCCCTTAATTCCTTCAATCGTCGATCCCGACTTCGTTCAAGCTTTGTCAAAAATGTCAGGCTCATATCGCGCCCTCTTTTTTTCGGTCTACCGCGGCGCCGTTTTGACTTTTCAGGGCTGAATTACTTGGTTCATTACGTGGAGGTGATCAGTGGTTGAGAAGCCTCTTCGTAAACCAGCCTGTTCAGGTTGTAGGTATGTTTTAGATCCGATTGATCTAACCTCCGATTCGGTATTCGAAGACTGTGATAAAAACCTTATACAGATGGGGCACCTTCTTGAACAGCCCATTAATATCCACTACTGGACAGAGCCTCCTCCAATATTGGAGGATTTGGGCTTAATCACCACGCTTGGCAGGTGGATTGGTGATCGCAGTATATGTTTAGAGGTTGGGCAGCGATAGGCCTATATCAGACCTGGTGTAGGAACTGGCTATCTTCCTCTAAACACCGGAACAGAGCAATTAGAATCATTGCTTTGGCGTCATACTTATCTTAAAACAATTCCTTGAAAAATTCTCGACTCGATCTTAGTCGAGGTAGCCTTAAATCGATGTGGACACCATGTTTAGAATAAATTAAAATTTTCTACCTCTTACCTACATCATAAAATATAGAAGCAACTAACTTCACGTACCTAGATACCCTAGTAGTGACCTGAAAATTACCAGTTGCGTCAAATATTAGAGCGATAAGCACTTGCAATAAAGGCGTAAGAGGCAAACCTTGGTTATTACCACTATAGCGGCAGTAATAAGTAAACGACTGTATCTTTCCTATAGCGGTAGCGTTTAGGAAATTTCACATCGTCATATACTTTTATATGGTAATCTGCATCTCGTAAATATTTTCGCGATGTACCTCATCGTCACATACTCGTCGTCATTCTATACTTCAAAATCATTGTCAACAAAAGCCATCTTGCAAACAAAATACGCTACGCGGTCTCGAGAAAGGTTCAAGGTAAGTTGCGACTACCTTGAGTTGACAAGATGATCTCGTCTCCTGGATTGATAAATTTTTTTAGGAACGTTCGAGTTGAGGAAATAATTACGAGCAAGCTTATCAAAATGCAGTTGGAGGTGGATTCGAAATATCTGAGAAACGACTTAGGTTATGGCAATTAGATAAAATGGTGATGGTAGTCAGGTGTAGGTACTACTAAACAAGCCTTACCACCACCCAAACTGAGCACAAATTTGTACCTCGCCTGGACATCGACCCGTAACCTATGGGTCTGACAGTGGTTCGATAGGCGAACCAGTATATCACAGAGGTGGATTATACCTGCGTATGTTCAAGTAATTAAGGTCCTGTCTAAAATAGAAATAGACTAAATATAACCACGTTAGAAACTCCCCGGAGCACCTAATTATTTTCTGTGAGGTTTTCTGTGACTTCTACATGATTTCAACTCACATGTCATAGTGACAAAGAATTGTACACAAGTAGTTTTAAATCCTCTTTGTTACAAACAAAATATAAGTTTTACCAATTAATCTAAAATATTTTTATCAAAATTCTTGCACGTTTACCAAATTCAAAAATCGTTGTATATAAAATAGCTGCGTTAAAAACTGTAGATTTGTAGTGCTTTTTCGCCGTGTTCCTGTCGGTACTGTTCACGGGGGCGTTGGTAGCTGTGTTGGTGCTGCGCCCCTGGGAGGCTGACCAAGCCCACCAACGGTTCCCGACGGCTGCTGTGGTCTCGAACGGCCATGAGTGCGCACAAATTGGAAAGTGAGTGAACGCGGTCTCTTCCAAGTACTTTCGGAGAGCCACACTGTAAATTGCTATCGTTAAAGCGATTAGGGAGATAGGCAAGATATTTTTACGAAAAAATGTAAACCCTCCATGATTAGGTATTTTTGTAGTTTATCACACGAGCTCTGGTTTTGATGCCACAGAGAGACAGATCCACAAACATAAACATAAGTCCTACACCCTTAAAAATGGCCGATGGCATGACAATGCCTGCGATTGAGATGCGTGATATGAGAGGAGGATATTAATGATTAGTAAGATGAGGTCACTACAGTTATTGAGGACAGGTTTAATAATAGATTGTGTGAAATAATGATATGGAAAGAAGGCATGCCATGTTATATCGAACTTACCGTCGGACAAGAACTATCATTCTTATTTTTACCTCTCTATGATCGGTGAAAACGGATTAGGTGCATGCCATCTAAATATATAATTGTGTAGCTGACTGACTGAATGACAATCAACAGGTACGTCCGACAGCCCAAACCAGAGGTACTAGATACTTGAAATGTTTAGGGAAGCTTCCTTTAATAGTGTAAGGGTGCAGTAAGAAATGATTTTAAGAAATGTGGGACAACACATGGGATTGACTTTGCAAGCAACCAGTATTTCTTAGCTTTTTATATGCGAGGTTATTGTGTAAGTTTATTTATAAAGTGTGTTAAACTGTTTGTTCTCCGTATAAAATAAAATAAAATAAATTACGGGAATGAAGTCACGGTCGTTCCACTATTATTGTGTAATTGTATACGACCTGCCCTTAGGCTTCGAGTCCAGCCGACCTTAAGGCGTCGCCCTAATTGGCCAACGATCGTACGAGCAAACGATGCCATATCATTTCGCGATGAAAATGTATCGTACGATGGATAGGTCATAACGCCTGAGGCGAAACATTTGATTCCGTAACTTTCAGATCGATACTTGAAAAGAACGGTACCGCAGTAGATGCCGCGATAGCCAGCCTTTTGTGCGAGGGGATATCGTGTCCACAATGCATGGGTCTCAGCGGCGGGTTCCTCGCTACCATCTACGACGCACGCCAGGGCCGAGTGCGGGTACTGAACGCGCGCGAGCGGGCGCCGGCGGCCACCACCCAGGATATGTTCGCGAAAGCGTCGTCCTCCGTCGGAGGTCTAGCCATAGCGATCCCGGGCGAGCTGAGAGGCTACGGCGCCATGTACCGAGAGTACGGGCGCCTGCCGTGGCGGGAGCTCGTCGAGCCCACGGCGAAACTCTGCCGCAACGGCCATTACGTCAACAGTTACATGGCGCGCGCGCTCAGAGACAACAGCGACATCATCAAGAACGAGCCTTCGATGAGGTGAGACCATCGGCTATTAATAAAAACAGGACGCTTTACACTGTGGCTGAGCTACCTAGTCTGGATTGGTTGCTCACTGGGCAATCAAACAACATAAGCTGGTCGCTCAAATATTGACACAAACATACATTTCAGAAACATAGCTATATATATATAGCGGATGGTACGAAAACCTTATTTTTTTAGATCAAAGCTTATTGAAATCTGTTGGCATTATTTACTTACCGTCCAAGATATTGTTTTTTCTGTATATTAGTAGGCTAGCTAACAAAATGGATATATGATGAATACTTTTGTCTGAATAAATAAATATTTAATTTAATTTAATAGCCTCCGTGCTCTAGTGGTTCGACCACCGGTGTGAGATCCAGAGGTCCCGGGTGCGATCCCCAAGGGGAGTACACTATTGTGCTTGGTTTGGTTTGTAATTAAGTCCGCCTGGCTAGTTACCACCATCTTATCTAAATATGTCGCCATAACAACAATTCTTAAAAAAAAACGTTAGGTATGTATTCAAAGGTAAAAAGCCAGTTCCTCAGTTGGTTGAGGATTCCGGGTGAACCGCGCTTGCACATTCAGCCTTATTATAACTAGAAAAATCAAGGTGAGATGAAGGTCAAGCACCTCCCAGACGTACTATAAAAAAACAAGCGATCAAAAAAAACCGTTATGAGGTTATTTGGTACGTTGATGAGTTAGGTACGTCGTTGTTTTTCTAGAGAGGTATATCTGAACGCGGCGACTGGCGAGGTGTGGAGAGAAGGCGATACCATCATCGAGCCGACGATGGCCGCAACGTTGGACATCATAGCCGAGGAGGGCCCCGAGGCGATTCACAACGGGACCTTGACGGCGCCGCTCGTACACGATATACGCGCGATCGGCGGTATCATCACAGAGGAAGATCTCCGGAACTACAAGTCAGTTCTAGCAGTCTGAATGGGCTCGTCCGGGGAAGGACTACTACCTATTTCAGCCGCCAAGCAGCATCGCTGTGTTCCGGTTTGAAGGGTATGGTTACCGTTGAAGTTCGGGCATGCTAGGCTTAACACCTTTTTGCCTCAAGTTGACGGGCGTAATGCAGTGCGGCGTAGGTTATGTTCTTTGTAGATGTCATCTACGCAGTAAGGCTTGGTTACTGACTTAACATCAGGAACTTGCTTGTTCCGATCCTATTTGTATAAAAAATACGTATTATGTTACTGATAAGACAAACTTGAATTCTTGAAGTCAATATGTAGTATATAGTTAGTATATAGTATATAGTTCTCTGTCTAGTCGTAGTAGTGATAAATGAAATAACTTCTGGTATTTGGATCCCTTTTTTCTTTCGTCATAATACCTTCTGTAGTAGTTTGCTGTGTTCCGTCGGTGCACATGAGTGCTAGTGCCTTTAGTAGGCAGCTTTTGGGAAAGCTAGCTCCATCGTTGATCTGATACTCGCCCAGGCGAGCTTTGAGGTCAAGACCTTACCTATAAAATAAAAAATATCCTATATAAATTCCTCAACATTTCCTGGTCGTCTCTAGTAAACCCTAATTTATTACAGATTATAGATAGTAGAGTATCTAATACTAATATATTTTATTTATTATTATAGAAATCACAAATATATTATCTATATATTCGTGATTTCGTTTGTAACCTCAAATATAGGATATGAATTTCTTCATTCTTAACTAGCGAAGCCTATGGTTAAGTTATATACGAAGTAAGTTTTCTGATCAGAAAATTTACTTCTTACATTTATTGCTTTACGTTGAGAGCGCATGATATGTAACTGGACATTGTCGAACACGTGGTGTGAAAATAGAATTAGGGTTTTTTTGTGAATAAAGTGCTTCGTTCATTCATTTTGTTAATGTTCCAGGGTGCAATGGGAAGAGCCAATCACGTCGCGAATCGACGACCAGCACATGCTGTACACCAGTCCGTTACCTGGCTCCGGCGCGGTGCTGGCGTTCATACTCAACATGCTGCGCGGCTACGTGGGCAACGAGCAGGCGCCCGTCGGCTCTCCGCTCTACTGGCATCGTATCGTCGAGACCTTTAAATACGCCTACGCCAAGCGGACCGGACTCGGGGACCCTTCACGCACTAATCTCACATACGATATCCGCGATGTACGTTTACTCTAGATATGACAGAAATCCTTTCATACTGCGTGTGGTGTAAATGCAACATTAAGTATTTAGGGTTCAGGGCTCGTCCGGGGAAGTATTACCACCATACCTATTTCGGTCGTCAAGCAGCTTTTCTGTTTTCAGTGTGTGAAATTACGGACACGCGTGGCTTGACACCTTGCCTTTTTAGGCAAGGTGTCAAGCCACGCGTGTCCGTAATTCAAGGCCTCTAGTTGACGAGCACAACGCAATGCCGTGTAGGTCATGTTTTATGTGGATCTAGGTAAAAAGTTTCATTTAAAAGAAGATGGGCTGCTTGCTTGTTCCTCTTCCAATTTCTATGAAAAAAGAAGTCTACGGCCATACGGTTAAATAGACAAATATCAAATAAATACTTCCTTGGCCTAAGTGGCGGTAATAATAACTTCGTTTACAGTTTAAGTCCAGCCATGCTCAACCTTTCGCCATAATTAAAGAGATACACGTAGGTAATTTATATTAAATATGAGTCAAAATGTCATACAGTTCAATAACATATCTACAAGACAGGTTAGTCAAATTGGTCATTTGAATGTCATTTAAATTTCAATAAAGAAACGTCATTTTCTGCCTTGAAATGCGGGTGTATCCACAATTGGCCTTTTTGTTGCATTCAGTTGGAACGTAACTTGTCGAACCCGGGCTGGGCGCACGCGTTCCGCGCTCTCGTGGACGACTCGCGGACGTACAACGACTGGCAACACTACGGCGCGGAGTTCGAAGGCGCCGACGACCACGGCACGGCGCATTCCCTCGTCATCGCGCCGGACGGCAGCGTCGTCTCCATTACTAGCACTGTAAACTACGTGTAAGTAAAAAAAAAAGAATTGTTACCGTCTGCCTCCACGAACGACCCCCACGTGGGGGTCAACACTTATGGCTATCTGCCCCACGTATAAACAGTCAATTCTCATACGTGGGGGTTTTTATGGGAGGATTTTGAAATTCTGATCCGCAACCTTTTTGTGTGATGATAAGTGGTGGGGCACTGTGTGAGAGGGTGATAATTATAATGATCCCTGTTTTTGAAAACTATATACAAAGTTTTTTTTTCCATTGAAAATGTGTCGCGATACCATCCTCCCAAGAAACTATATAGGACAGGGAAGCGCTTAGCATTAATCTCATCTGGCTATGTAATGTTTGTATTCACAAATAAATTACAATTAACATGCATTTAAACTAACTATGTACAAGGGAAGCAGTCGGGTAACCGTTACAACAGTCTTCCGAAGTCAGCCGAAGGTGGAAGCACAATTAACCCGGAATTAATCGGAGTATGCGAAAGTGTGTAAATTAATATTTAGTATGGAGTAGATTATGTATTTGTGTATATGGGTGAAATGATGATGTGGGGAGACGGGGTCTCAAATAGCATCTTTGGGACCCAAGCCAACCTTACCTACTAGTGTAAGGTACCCCCGGTAACAACAACAGACAAGGCTCTGGCGCAACAACAACACACATTTCACCAGGAAACGGGCAGCAGCATCCTCCTGAGTAGATACTAATTCAATAACTTTTCTGCAATCACCAATCTGCCTGCCAAGCGTGGTGATTTTGTCAAACCCACTCCCAAGCGTCGATTGGGGGAGAGCTATGTTCAACATTAGACATGTGGGCTGAAATTATGATGATGGTGTGTGAGTGTGTGTGTGTCAAAGCCAATGTGAAAGTCGATTGATAGATAAAGATTGGTAATATCAATACTAAGGGATATAGGTAGAATACGCGGAGTAATTGCTGATTAACATTAGAAATTTTTACCACACCTATTTTTACCGTGTGGATATTTGTTACAGTTTTGGCTGCAAGCGGCGATCACCAAGCCTCGGCATAGTTCTCAACAACGAAATGGACGACTTTTCTGTGCCACATATCTCATCCGGCTACGGCCTGCCTCCGTCTCAGGCTAACATGGTGACGCCAGGATTCCAGCCCCTCAGCTCCATGGTGCCAAGTATAGTCCTCAACAGCCAGGATGTGGCTGTTTTTGTGGGTGGAGCCGCAGGCGGGACCAAGATCACTACGCAGATAGCTTTAGTATGTCTTGTATCTTTCACTAGTCATAGATTTGTAGAGTATGACCTCGTTGTGTCAACGCCATCCTACCTAAATCAATAAAAATACACTCATACAAGTTAAAAAACACTTAAACACTTAGTTAAAGTTATCGAATCATTGATACGCAAACATTTTATGAACACACCGATGTCTGCGATATTGATCCATTCTAATTCGAAACAGTTAAATTTGAATCAGAATCTGAATTTGTTTATTTATATATATTTTTTTTGTATTTAACGATGGGGAACCTTTTTGCCTTTTCTTTGCCTTCATCTCACCTGATAACAAGTTGAGACGCACTTCACCGGGAATCCTCAACTAATTAAGGAACTGGCTATCTTTCCTCTAAATGCCGGAACACAACAATTTTTAGAATTGTCGTCATGGCGACAGAATTAGGTAAGATGGTGGTAGCTAGCCAGGGGATCGATCCCTAGATATTTTTCTGGCTGTGCTGCAGTCTCGTTGACCTGATGTTGATCTAGTCATGAGCCCACCAAACCAGAGGTATTTTTTTTTATTGTTAATAGTCAAGCGTTTGACCACCAGCTTTCATGTAAAACAAGTAAAGATGTGGCCTAAGATGGAGCACGCTTGCCTAAAAGGAACCTATTTACTCTGGACTTGAAGATGATCTATCAGTTGGTTGCCACTATGCAGACCTCCGTTCTAGATTTGTTGAAAGACATGCCAAATTAAAATATGGAAAATAATAGATCGGGCGAAAATAGGACTAAATCTCTGTATAGGAGTTCATTCACCGCAGCTCGCTGTCACATAGCTCATCCTTGGGGATTTTGAAGCAATGTTGCCATCTACCAGAGGTCTAGAGGGCTTGTCGGGGTCAGCTTAGCTCCACCGAGCGCAATTCAAACACACACCCCAATGCCGGACATCAGTGCAGAACACTTACCCACTCTCCAAATTAGAATTAGAACGTCAGGTCTTCATTTAAATAATTTTGCCATCAGCTAATCAGACACACAATCCTGGAAGAGCAAGACCTCCCTACAGCGATGACGCGGCCGCGGCTGCATCACCAGCTGATGCCGATGAAAGTCCAATATGAGAATGACTTTAATATGGTATGTCAAAGTCAATCATTTTTTACTCATACATTTTTTTAGGATCATTTTGAAACGTCAAATATTGTATGCTATTTTTTATAGCTATTCTTTTATAAACATTCGTGAACATTATTGGAATTGATATTTTAAAAATGAACTGAAATTAGTATCTAGATACTGAATTCAGTTCATGAAGTACACATAATTACTTACGTATAATTATTATATATTTTTTACCTCTATGTATACCAATAAATAGCTTTATGATTATCCTGAGAAATACCACACTATGATTTAATATCGACATGATTTTTGCGTGGAATATGTTAATAAATAAACAAGTATCTACTTTAAATTGTTGACAGAAAACCATAGAATCCCTTGAAAACAAAGGCCATGAGTCCGAAGAGCTCGACCCAACTGTAGGCTTTGCTGCGGTGGTTGCTGCTACGAGAGAGAAAGATGGATTCATAGTCCCGATGTATGACCATCGCCGCGGTGGCAGCGTTGCGGGGTTTTAGGTTACAGGTCAAATGCCTCGTATGACTTTAGTTTTCGTTCATAACTAGTGCTCTACTAGGTAAAACAAAGGAGAAATTGACGAAACATAACTGATTGGAAGTTATTGCTATGCGATAAATAAATAACACATGGACTTACCATTTCTCTAAATGTCTATTGCATAGCTTTTCTAAGAACATCTACGAGGTAGCGCTTTCTAAAAACATCTACGGCGTAGCGCTTTCTAAAAACATCTACGGCGTAGCGCTTACTTCAAACATCTATGGCGTAGCACTTTCTACAATCATCTACGGCGTAGCACTTTTTACAAACATCTACGGCGTAGGACTTTCTATGCACATCAGCAGCATAGCGCTTTCTACGAACATCTACGGCATAGCACTTCTGAATGTAATACACCGTTCAACCAAGGTTTTAACAAATGTGTAACTTCAGTAAATCAGCTACATTAACCTAATAAGTATCCAATTAGATGCAATTTTGCTTTATATTTAATGTTGTTACTACAGTATTCTGATTATATTTTGTGAGGATCAGTTTATCTGCTGTGAATTTTGTGTGATATTTTTCTGAAAACATAAGAAAACGCAATGATACTGACACGCCGCGGGCCATCGGGCGTTCAATAAGGTAGCATTTAGTTACTGTATTTATGCGCCTTACTGTACTAGAGAAGTAAGTTGTATTCGTTATTGTCTGTGAAACAAATTGTTTATTTATATAAATAAACTATTAAATGTTACCTGGATTATTTTTATTATATTTTTAGCGACAGTCCGCAGTGATTACCTAAGTATGAAATATTATTGTCGGCGATTAGCTCCTAATTATAAATTTTCCATGTGTGATTCTCTGGACGAATTCTTCTTTATGAAAACTCTTAATTTTACCAATTCTTCATTTTCCTAACTATAGATAGTACGAATTCTGTTTTTCTACAGAAGAAAGTACAGTTAGACATATTGGTATAATTCATGATGTGGTATCAACGTGTTAATTTATATCTGTGAAGAAACCTACGTACACTATACTCGCCTATTTACTAAGAAACTCATTTCAAAGGAGTCTGAATGATAGGAACCATTCATTTCGAAGTGTATCAAAACCTTCTGAGCAATTATTTACGATCCATGTCGACATTGGCAGTACAAGAGAAGTGACTACAATACAAATAGTTTATTGCCTAACGAAAAGGAATTGACGTGTTTCGTGTTTTCACGGAGAAGTTTCAAGTAATGCCATAATGAATGCAGTCAAAATTGTGCATCCCTATATGCGTATAAATGGTTGTTACCATTTTTCAAAGGCGATTTGAAAAATGCGGAGGAAATAGGAATGTTAATGAATAAGCAATACAGAAGGATAGTAAGACTGACATTTTAGCTCTTCTTTCTTCATTTGTTCCAGAAGCTTGTTTGTTGCACTGAAAATCACTGAACGTTACTGTAACAGAAAATTTGGTGTCATATTTTGAAAAAAACTGGATGGCAAAATTTGCTTCAAATGATCACGCAGTTGCTCTCATGAGCGTAACAGGACTACGAACGCCCTAGCACCCTATCCCTTCGTAGTCCTGTGACGCTCATGGCACTTCCGCTAAATCAAATAGATTGGGAAGGCAGATCTTTTCTATTTTTTTTAAAGAAACAATATATTATAAAAAAATTAAGAAATAATCAAAGACGCTAAAATTTGCGAAAATATGGAAGTCTTCCATATTTTTACAACCATAACATATGAAGCATGATTTGGTTTTTTCGCGCATGATTCCTTTTCAAGATATTTTCCGACATTCATTTTTTTTTATGTAGTTTTGTGACATATTCCGACATAATTTGGTAAGGTGGTGGTAGCTAGCCAGGCGGAAAACGAAGTCCTACCACCATCCAAACCAAGCACAAAACATATTTTTTAATATATTTACGAACCCAGGACCTCTGGATCTGAAATCGGTAGGTTGAACCACTAGACCACTGAGGCGGTGTAATTATTATTAAACTAGCTATAGTTGAGCCCGCGGTGTTGCCCGCAAAGTGATGATATAAAGAACCAAGTCATGTATCACATATATATAGATTAGTAATGCCTTCATTTATTTTTAAGAATGAAATGTTTGCATTCAGTACCTATCTATTACAAAAAAACCGAATTCGAACTCTTTATAATTAGGAAAATGTGGCATTCGGAAAATTCAGAATTCGTAAAACTAAGAGTTTTCATAAAGAAAAATTACTCCCGATAATAAGTTGCAAAATTTCACACGTGGAATATTAAGAAATAGGAAGTAATCGCCGACATCAAAATTAATATATGAAAGTCACACGGTCAAAGGGTCGGTAAATAAAGTAATATTATTAACAATTAGGTATTTATTTACATGAATCTTGATTGAGTGATCACAAAATTACAACACTGATAAAACAACATATTTTTATAATACACATCCATTACATACTTCAGAGAGTTTCTATAATAAACCTCAAACAATTTACAATCTACTACCATGCATTTTGGGGAATGTATTGCACATCTTACAAAATAATCATTATTCTTTCACGATCATTGAAACAAAAGCATTAAAACGTCCAATTTATAACAATTCATTGCATACTGGTAAGATATAAAACCGAATAAACACTTCACCCAGCAGTGACACACTTAAGTTACCAGAAAGAATATAAAACTACATATCAATGAATCAACATCAAAACCGATTTTCTCAACAAACATAATTAATTTAAAAAAAAACATAAATTTAGGATGATACACGAAATGCATGTAATTCAGAACTTGCCCAACAATAGTAACATGGCACTGCAGTCAGTATCTCACAAGAATAAAATATGTAAAATATCAAAAACCCCAAAACATACAGTATTTGTACTAAACAAAAAACAGAGTCTCAAATTTTTATAATTGAATTACATAATTATATATGTACAGAATATAATCTAACCTATGTAGAATATAAATTTACATGGAGCTAACCGATTAATCAGTCAATTAGAAGAGCAGAAAAAGGCTCTTTATTTACCGGGACACCACAATTATCCTTTACCTGTCTGCCTCGGAAGGAGGTTTATGTTCCTCGAAAATTTGTCATTTTCTAATACCTACACAGTATCATATCCCAGGTAATAGGCCCAGTCAGTTCGCTGCCTCAAAGCAAACTGTAAAAGCAATATACATATTTGCTTTCTTACACCACAAATAATAATACAATCCACCTACAAAATGTACAAATTGCGTGTTACTAACGAAAACTTACTCTCTCCTTTGCTATTAGGTTTTGGCTTACTCCGGCAGAGATTCATCTAAATTGAATACATACGGACCACAACACAGTAATTAGACAAAATTACCTTTCAATACTGCTTATTACTCCATCCATAGCAAAAAACATCATCATTGTTCTTATCCCACGCTACGCTACGGATCGGCACATCTTACTCCAAACAGCCGTCAACTGAATATCCACTTTCATACCCATATCCTCTTTCACACAATCCATCCATCTCTTTGGTAATAACAAATGTTTTAAGATAGTATTAAGTATTTAGTTCTATGATGTATCTACTTAGAATATTATTTAAGACTGTATATCTAAATGTTGAATGGATCATCAAAAAATAAACCAGCCCGAGTTTCTTGCCTTTCTCCTTGTGTGCTGGTCGCGATTCCGAACAGGCGGTAGATTTGACGTTTCAAAATGATCCTTAAAAATCTTAATGAATAAAGAAATTTTGACTTTGACTTTGACTTCTTCAGCCTTCCTCTGCTCGTATGTCCAACCACGCTCATATTCATACTCCCTTTCATCCCTTTCAGTCAAATGACTATCATCCCTATCATCCATAACTGCTCATACCGCGATAACCTAGCACTCCTAATCTTTACAACATCCCTTTTTACATTTATTTTCACATCTTATGTCACGCTACACTACGTTTTTAACATTCAATACCAAATAACATATACATATTATCACATATATTGCATAGATGGGCTAGCAACCTGTCACGATTTGAATGCTTACTACTTGCAAGCCGTGGGCATGTTCTGAACGTAAGTTAGGACACGAATCTGACTACCTATTAGGCGATCCGCATAAGATCCACGCTCTGATTTGTATATATGATATTAAAATGTTAAAAAAAAACGGTATAAAAGGCCACATTCAATCAAAATGTTACGTTTATGTCTGAACCTTCTTGGGTGTGGTCTTTCTATGCCTCCAGTTTACGAAAACTACAATTTCCAAGCTACAAACTCACTTTGGTTATTCTGGACCTGATTCCAACTGCAGCAATATTCAATACCAGTATAATATAATGCGGTCCGGTTGCAACGCTTTAAAACGTCATATCTTACAATCATAATCTTATACGTACACAAAACGCAACATAGCCCAAGTAGGAAACAATCCTCGGAATGGTATAGCCGGTTCAGAAAGAGAGCCGTCAAAGGCGTAGTGGCCAAAACGGGAACTAAAATGATCGGAGCATTTTAGTTCCCGTTTTGGCCACGACGGTTCTCTGTCTAAGTTCGTATGATGACAATATTTAGGCGCGTAGGTAAAACGAGGAGGAAGCTAGTTGGAAGCCGCAAATCAATTTGGTCGACCATTTTTATCTGGATCAACGGTCGTTACGTTGTCATATATGTACGGGCACGTGGAGCAACAGCGCGTCGCGTCGCGGGAACTGCAGCGAACACATCTCGCACTTGTAGGGGCCGCCTGCGTCGGGGGAGGCTTGCTCGGCTCTCTGCGGCGGGGATTGCGGCTCGAGTTTGGGGAACGCGCTGCGTTTGGAAGGGGGAGGGGATTGGAGGGGCGGGGGCGGGGGCGAGGAGGAGGGAGAGTGGGGGCCAATGGCGCGCAGGTCGTCGGCGGGTCGGCGCGGCGGTCGGCGCTGACGGACTGACTGAAAACAGATGATATGGCTGTCGTTAAGGCCGAAGGTGGAAGGGCAATTCGACCAGAATCCTCAACAACTGGGAACTGGCTATATTACCTCTTAATGCCGGAACACAACAACTTAATAGTTGTTGTTATGGCGACAGAATCGGGTAAGTGGTGGATGGACGGTAGCTAGCCAGACGGACTTAAACAAAGTCCTACCACCAACCAAAACAAGCACAATATCGAGCTCCCCTTGGGGATCGAACCCGGGACCTCTGGGAACCACTACACCAGAGGCGGGTAAAAGTATAAAGTTCTCGCATGACTTCTACCTGTGCCTCTGGTTCTCTGGTCTAGCCTACCATTACATAATTAGACGCCACTCAATTCCGACGCAGTTCAGTTTAGGCTCCTAAACTGGATCGCTCAATTCAGTACCATGACTAGACGTCAGTACAGCTGTTAAGCGTTTGAATAGTTGAATTAACAAAATGTTGTCTCTGGTCTGGTTACGTTTTTGAAGGCTACGTTCTGTAATTAAATCAGGATATTTTCGGAATGTTGCGGTAACTTATTTATTTTCAATATTTTTTTTTAGAAAAACGTATATGCTTACAGCAAATATTTTGATGTGTAAAAATATTATAGTAAATGTATTATGGCCTGCAGCACTCAATTTGTATCAATAACATACGTAAATCAGTGAAAGATATTGTATTAACTTAAAATTAGTAACTAGTTTCTGAATGTACATTGAAAAACAATGTACTCCGCGCGCCAAGTGTGATTGTGATATGTGTGGTGATTGCTTTGAACCAAATTTTATTTTGAAGTGAACATAATTATCAGAATTACAAAATAAAGAGGTAGTAGGCAAGTCGTTTAAACTCGATGTTTCAACAACATAGCCGGATAGTCTTTATCATTGGTTGTTAGTCCCCCATGATGACTGAACAACCAATGACAATGGTTTTATAATTACCTCTTTTTTTCTTAGATTTTCTTTGAGACACGCTGTATCAGTACGCATAGTAACAGTCGCCATAACAACAATTCCAAAATTGTTGTGTTCCGGCATTCAGAGGTAAGATAGCCAGTTCCTCAGTTTGTTGAGGATTCCGGGTGAAGTGCGCCTCCACCTTCGGCTTTATCTCAACTTGTTACCAGGTGAGATGAAGGCCAAGCGCTTCCCCGTCGTACAATAAAAAAAATAAAAAGTTACCTTGTTCTGTTTCCCCTTGGCGGCGCGAGGCTGCTCCTCCGTGTGTATCATGCGCGGCCTCGGCGGCGGGTCGCGCCGGGCGCGGCGGCGCGGCGGGGGCGGCGCGGGCGAGGGGGAGCGGGAAGGGGAGGGGGAGGGGGAGCGCGACGCCGCGGGGGAGGGAGCCACCCACGTTCGCCGCCCGGGGGATACCTCGGTCTTTATCTTCCGCCGCCGCTTGTACTTGCGGGGGCCGTTCTGTGAAACAAGCACGTTTCATTTACAATATACGAGTGCTCATTTACAGTTTTTTTTTTTATTCTTTAACGGGGAAGCGCTTGACCAAAGGTCGAGTTATGCTAAGAATGTAGGTGTTCACCCGGAACCCTCAGACCGAGGAAGTGACTATCTTACTACTAAAAGCCGGAACACAAAAATGTTTTTTTTTTGTACTATGGGGAAGCACTTGGCCTTCATCTCATCTGGTTTCAAATAATGGCAAGGCCGAAAGTGGTCGCGCACTTCACCCGGAATCATCAACAGTGCGGGACTGGCCATCTTACTTCTGAATGCCGGAGCACATCAATTTTAAATTTGACAAATTCCATAGTCCGTTGAACCGTTGAATCGTGAACTTTAATTACAATTAATAAACCCACCGATTTCAGATCCACAGATCCCGGGTTTTATCCCCACGGGGTGTACAATATATCGTGCTTGGTTTGGTTGGTGGTTGGACTTTATTTTAAGTCCGCCTGGCGCCGTCGCGCCTAGCTATCACCATCTTACATAATTATGTCGCCATAATAGCAATTCTAAAATTGTTGTGTTCCGGCAATTAGAGGTAAGATAGCCAGTTCCTCCACCTTCGGCCTTATCTCAATTTGTAACCACGTGAGATGAAGGCCAAGTGCTTACCCATCATACAACAAAAATATATATGTATATATATATGTTTTAAGAGCTTCCAACAATGCCACATTTCATCAAAACCGGTTATGCCGTTGATTAATGAACATTAATCGTAATAATGTTAGTAAGTAGTGTTACGCCAGTCAGAAACGTCTAGAATATTCGCGAGCCTTCGCATAGTTCCGAGTAAATAAGACAATAACAACTTGTTTATCAATAACACAAAAGGATGATTTATGACCGCCGTGCCAGATTACGCAACATTCTCGCGCTTACAAGAACTTTCGATAAAGTTGGATATAAATTGACGCGCGATTCGGAAGCAAGTATTCGATCACGATACAGCGAGTCAACATCAACTGATATTCGAGTGCGATAACAGTGTTTAGTGATTCGTTAGTATAACTAAGATAAATATAAGATATGTTTATTTGCTCGAACATAATGTAACATAGATCTTTATTACAGTTGTTATCAATGAGTATCAATTATGCTCTGCCTTAAAGAGCATGTAAATTTTAAAAGAATGTAAACTAAGTAGTGTTGTAACAAATGTAATAAACGTGTGTTATTTTGAGTAATAACCTTTTGCCTTTAATTCTTACGAACCCCAGCTCGTAACAACCTTACCTTACCTATTTTTTTTTTAATACCTGGGGTTGTCGTTTGAGCGCTGTATTCGCGTCACAGTGTTCGATGAGATGTTGCACTAGCTCCGCGCTCGACTGACACGCGCGCACACACACCACGCAAGAAAACGCCGCACCGCCTGCGAAATATAAAGAGATAAAATATCAATTTGACAGAAAAGAAACACTATAACAAGCTAATGTATTGATATTATCTATGTTTTCGTAAGTACATAGATTATTTGATATTTTTGGTTCATTAATATGAAGAGAAAAGTGTCGTAAGTATTTACGATATATAATTTAAATTTAATACTGAAAAAACTACAAAAAATAATCTCAAACAAAAATAGCTTAGCTTTTAACGCCTTAAAAAATATATGAATCAGTCTAAAATGATCACAAAACTGATAGTACTTAAAAGTTTAGATATGTTTCTGAAATATAAAGAGATAAAATATCAATTTGACAGAAAAGAAACACATATATAACAATAGATGCACAGGATATATAAAACTAACAGCAAGAGGTAGTACACTTTCAAAATATGCGTGAGCGGTACTATACATATTAAAACCCGGCGTATCACACTCACCCTGATGATGATTCACCTGTTGAATCACGTTGGTACCTACATCAACATGATCGTATACGTGAGTAAAACCCGTGTTTTAAAACGCAAGAGGTATATTAGAACTAGAATATATGATTAATACTATAGCTAAATTTAATAAAACAAATACAGTGGATACTTAATAGTAAGCTATGTGTGTTGCCGCACGTCAAAAAGGTTATTAGCTCAGTGTGTAACAATGCTCAGAGAGCAATCACTGATTTTCGTCTACTACCTGTGATGGCAGTGAACGAGACACGTATATACAGGGTGAGTTTTTTTTTCAGGGCCACTGAGGCCAAGTCTGAAACCGTGAGAGTTATTGAAAAATCATGTTAGGAGCTACGTGCTCGATTTAAAAAAAAATAAGTTCTACATTTAATTTTTTTTTTATATACAATTTCCCGAAAGCGAGTTTTTGAAAAAAAAATCCAGATTTGTTTTCTTTGTATAATAATAAAAAAGATAATTACTATGTACCCAAATTTGTTGGAGCGCTTTCAAAATTGAAAATTTATAAATGTATAGTAAAGGTTGTAAGTATTCTGAATTGTGTAAGCGAAGCTATTAAATCCTCCTTTGCTTGTCGTGTTGAACTTTTTAAAATCGGAACGTCTTCAAAAAGCTTGGTATCGCCGAATGCGAAGATACAACTTAAGCGTTTGAAAACAGAATTTCGCATTAATTGCAAAATTAGAATGAAGTTGGTTTTATGTCATGGATAAAATTTCTGGATTCTCCAGTTTTGCACAATGGCTACTCCATTGTGTAAAACCGGAGAATAATAATAATAAGCAATACTGAACGTTTTAAGTTTAGGGTGTCCGTGCCTTGTCATCAGAATTACCACGAAAAACTAACGTTTTTTAATCCGATGATGATTTTCGTAATGAGCTTAACTTTCAAGCTCATCACGAACAGAAAATACAGCAAAAGAGGTTTTAATAGCTTAACTTACGCATAGTCTGAACGTATAACCTTTACTAAATGCATAAAGTTTAATTTCTAAATGTTCAATTTTGAAAGTGTATTAACAACTTTGAGCACATTATTTATTTTATTATCAAACAAAGAACTCAAAAATGCATAAAAAAAATCTAAATAAAAAAAAATCCAGAAAAACTATATATTATATTTTATATAATATATTTTCTTGAATGCAGAACTTATATTATTTGAAATCGAGCACGTAACTTCTAACATGACTTTTCGATAACTATCACGGTTTCAGACTTGCCCTCAGTGGCCCTGGAAAAAAACTCACCCAAAAAAAACTTCTCCGAGGATTCACCTACTATTTAAAAAGATATAGTTGTTATATTACCGCTAGCATGCAGGCGACGGTCCGGCGCCGAGTGGTGCGATCTCACGTGCTCGCGCAGCACGACGCGCTGGTTGAACGCGCGCGGACACACCGCGCACGCGTACGGCTTTTCACCTGCAAACCAAACCTTCTTCAACTTCTTTTCTATACTGTCTAATTCAATAAACAAATATTACAGGGCATAAATTTTACATAGCGCCATCTAGCCCCAAACCAAGCGTACCTTGTAATATGGGAACTAGATTACGGATTGAATACTTATATATTATTTTTAAATACATGCGTACAACATATATATGATACAACACCCAAACACAGAACAAACATTTTTCATTACACAAATGTTTGTCCTAGGTGGGAATCGAACCCACAGCCTACAGCGCAGAAGGCAGAGCTACAACCAACTGAGCTATGAGGCTGTCAATCTCAATTACATGGGTATTTGGAAATTGACTATAAGAAAATAAATAAAAATCATTTATTTCAGACAGAGTCGACAGTCACAATTCACAATCGATTTTAACAAAATTACAACTACCAACATAAATGTAAATTATAAAATAATATTAGAAATACGAGCAAACATAGTTAATACAAATTGTCATTGAAATACATAGTCAATGTATATATTCGGAATTTGGATATCCGTAAGACAACCAGAGAACCAAACTTGCTGACATAGCTCTCAGAATTAGAGAGCTGAAGTGGCAGTGGGCAGGTCACATAGCTCGCAGAACCGATAACAGCTGGGGCAAAGGTTCTCGCATGGCGACCACGATTAAACGCGAAACGGAGTGTGGGAAGACAAGATGGACCGATTTGTGGGATCTATTAGGGGAGGCCTATGCTCAGCAGTGGATGTATGTGGACTGCAATGATGAATGATGATATAGATAGTGAGTGAGCGTTTTACAGCACCCATTGGTTGATCGAATTGTATCCCACATTTTAGAGTATAAATGGGCAAGCAATTCTAGCATAAGTGCATAGATTTACAAAACTATATAAAATTCATGATAATAATTAAACTTTTTACCTACTTGAAAATTTACATTTGGTAATTTTTTATAATTTATAACTCTTTGATCTCAATGTACCGTAATTCTGAATAACAAATTTTAAAATTGCCATAGACAAATTATTTACCTGTATGTATTCTTTCGTGCTTCCTTAGTGTGCCCCCATCGGCGAAGGCCTTCCAACAGAACCGGCAAGCGTACGGCCGCTCGCCCGTATGTATACGGATGTGGATCTGCTGTGAACTGCGGGATCCGAATACTTTGCCTGGGACAAACGGACATTTTAGACAACTTTTTTGACCCAGCTTCGCCCACGTGATACCCTCATAAATAGTAGCCCTTGTTTTTCTATGGTGTATACTATAAACATGCCAAATTTTTTTTAAATCCGTTCAGCTTAGCCGTAAGAAGATAATAAACAAACAAATTTACAGCGTAACTTTCGAATATTTGGCTTCGCAATATCTTAGGAGAAACCAAGTCCACTAGAGTCCGATGGATGATTTAACCGCCTCAGTGGTCTAGTGGTTCAACCCACCGATTTCAGATCCCCAGGGAAGTACAATATTGTGCTTCGATTGGTAGGGCTTTATTTAAGCCCGCCTGGCTAGCTACCACCATCTTACCTAATTTTGTTCCCATAACAACAGTTCTAAGTTGTTGTGTTCCGGCATTTAGAGGTAAGATAGCCAGTTCCTCAGTTTGTTGAGAATTCCGGCCGAAGTGCGCCTCCACCTTCGGCCTTACCTTAACTTGTAACCAGGTGAAATGAAGGGTTAGGTGATTCCCCGTCGTACAATAAAAAAAAAATATGGCTTTGTCACGTGGTCAGAATGTGTGAGGATCCATTCGGACTCGTATACGATATGCAGGTCGTCCTAGCGTCCTTGAGGCTCGACAGGTGTCCCGAGATTCCGCTGTAGGGGGGGAGAAGGGCGTGCGGAAACTGGACTGGGAAACCTGACGATTAATAGTATCGGAGGCCATAACAACAATTCTAAATGGTATGTTTCGGTATTTAGAGGTAAAGAAGCCGATTCCTCGGTCCAAATGAAGTGCGCCTCCATATTAGGCCACATCATAGCTTATCACCAAATGCGTTGAAGACCAAGCGCTACCCCGTAGTACAAAAAAAACCGGGTTACAACTGTTTGTGTTTTGTGTCAGTGTAATTATACGGGCGAAGTCGCGGTAAGAAGCTAGTAATCAATCAACAATCATTGGACTATCAGCTCTTGTGTATCAAATAACTACAAGATGCAGTCAAAATATTCGAGAATGACAGAAGTGGGGAAGGAAAAAAATAATAAAAACTTTACTGTATGCATATCAAATGTATATTGGAATACTTACCACATTCCTTGCATGGGAACTGCCGTAAACTTGATATTGAGGTACTGTTGCGGTTTTTAGAAGATTTTTTTAATCTGTAACAAAATATTCACACATCAATAAAATGTTTGTGTATGTGCAAGATTATTCAGGATTAGTGTGATTTCCACAATTGTCAATTAAGTCGTAGATAGCACTGTCGAAATCATACAACTAGAAAAGTTTTGTCAACTCTATTTATGATCCATATAGCGGATAAAACAACCTGCCTGCAGAAATTATCGACAGTTCGACAACAGAACTATTTTTGGTGTGTTCGTGTTTATGCATACTTTTGCCTCTTTCTAACTCCTTTTCTACGCTTTCTGCTATTTACGTATTTACCCACTTTATGTTCCGGCATTTAGAGGTAAGATAGCCAGTTCCTCAGTTTTATGAGGACTCCGTGTGAAGTGCGCTTCCACCTTTGGCTCAAACTTGAAAATCAGGTGAGATGAAGGCATAAAATCGAACTCTCACTAACCTATTTTTATATTGACTTATGTAGCTACTAACAAAATGGATGTACATGCTATCCGAATAAATAAATTTTCAATTTCAATTTCAAGCACACTTCGTAAAAAAAAAAACGCTACAACGGTGAACAGTGCAGTAACAGTAGGTACCTGGTGGGCATCGGTCGGTCGTGGTGTAGCTCCGCGTGCGCTAACAGCTGTAGGGCGTCGCTGCACGCCTCCCCGCAAACGTCGCACGTGTGCTCCGCCCACGATCCGGAGCCGCTGTCGCGAGCTATTCTCTTGTAGCTGAACACACAACAACACCTTATACCGGTACTGGGGTGTATAGAAACCACGGGGTTAATAGAAAACAGCAAATTTTTTTTTTTTTTTTTGGGACATTTTTCGTCGTCCGAATATGCCAGTCCCGTAGTGGCTTACAAAATTTAACAACCTAATCTGATTTCAAACCATCATACACCATTGTGTATAACACCCTAGCGGCCTCACACAATGGAGTCGATAAGACGCTTTGCACCAATCCTACCTGAGAGCTGTAAATTAAAGTGAGTGAGCACTTGGTCTCTCATTGACTGAGTCCGAACACATTCCACCAAAATATGGTGAACGTCATCTATGACACCACACGAGGCACAGTTGAGCAAATTCTTATATCGGTAGAATGGGGTGTATAGAAACCACGGGGTTGATAGAAAAAAAAATCTAGTGTTTAGATTTTTATTGTTCTTTGAGGGTAACACTGAACATAATGTCAAAATGGTGTCACATTGGCATAACTATCTCAGAAGTCAGATAGTGCACGAGTGATCAAAAAAACTGTGAAAAATAAATAGTTCTAGTAGAAAGTTGTGTTAAACTTTTTTTCTGAAATTGGTATAAATAATGTCACAACACTAGAGATTCTATTGACCCCAAAAACAAACCCCATACATAAATATTGTATAATGTTGTTTTTCTGCGACCTTGCCCTACACTACTCGCCAGTCTACCGGTATCGTCAAACGTTACGATAAGATCTAATGCACTGGAAGTAGAGTGGAGTTGACTTTTTTTTTGTCATCTCTTTTTGTGCTTTGTTTTGTGCCTGTGTCAATAAATTATTTTCTTTCTTTCTTTTGACCGCAAATCTCATACAGACAAGAATTCGATCTACAATGGATAGAGCCTACACAGAAAGTGCCTATTAGTTATTAACACTCATGAAGACCTTTGCTTATTTTCTTGCAGTGCGCACAATCAAAGATTCTCTCACAGTAAAATAACTATTTATATTTGCAATACAATACAATACAAAGGACAAACATTTGTGTGATGAATATAGATGTTTGTTCTGCGTTTGGGTGTTGTATAAGTATGTATTTACAAATAATATATATGTACCAATGTATCATTTCCGTAATCTAGTAACCCATACAACAAACTTTGCTAAGTTTGGAACTAGATGGCGCTGTGTGAAATTAATATCCTGTACTGCATATTGATTTATTTATTTACTTAGTGGTGGTATGCTAACCTATGAGCGGCGGCGACGTGCCGCCTGAGTAGGTCCGCCCGTTGGAAGGCGACGCCGCAGTCCTGACAGAACAGCTCGGGCCCCCGCATCGTGTCGTACACGGGGCGGTCGTGGCTCGGAGCCAACTCGGGCGATAGTCGGTACTCCATGTCATCGTCTGTTAAAAGCAAAAACTTACAATAAGGCCTCTAGGCAAGCCGCCTGTCTATGCGGACGCTAGAGCCTAGCGAGTCACCTAGCGAGTAACTTAGTACAACGGAACGTTCCAGAACGTTTGCGACCGGCAACAATGCGCGCCTGACGCCTAGCTGGTCAGAATAAGAATTATTTTAATATTTGTTTACTGTACGGGGAAGGCCTTGGCCTTCGTCTCATCTGGATGCTAGTTTAAGGCCGAACATGGAAATGGACCGAGGAGCTGGCTACCTTACCTAAATGCCGGAACAAGTTCAACTCAAAGTTCAACGAATTTAAGGATCATTTTGAAACAGGCAGACTTCAACAAAGTCCTACCACCAACCAAACCGAGCACAATATTGTACCCCCTGAATATCGAACCTCTAGATGCAAACCACAGAGGCGGTTTAAAACACAATAATATAGCATACTGATTTCAACTCCGATCTATCTAATCTATGAAAGAAAAACCAAACCTTCTTGTTACGTGAAGGTTTTATTTAATTTGACTAGTAAATATTATGTTTTAATCTAGATTCTTATTTGAATAAAACAAATATGAATCTTTCTATTTATACTAATAGTATAATATTAATGCATGTAAGTATAATATTCTACTGTGTTGTCCGCTCCAGTTCATAATCAATCTTGCACATACAACAAAGATAAGCTTTGTATGAGTCTCCCTATGGACAGTACATTTATTTCTTCTCAGACCCCCAGCATCTTTTTGATTATAAGACCAGTAAAAACTTGACATTGGCAAACTCTTGGGGATCCCATATGGGCCACTTAACATGCCTTAAGAAGAGGAAGAAGCCAGGTCATACCCGAGTCCGATTCATTGTAGTTGGGCTCCTGTTTGCTCCGCGGCGGCAGATGCGGGTGCTTGGTCTTAGCGTGTGTGGCCAGCGCGTCTCGCGACCAGCACAGCTCGCCGCATTCGCCGCATTCCACCGGAGAATCTCCTCCATGGACCTGTAATATCGATACTAGAGTCCTTGGTTACTGAAACTGGGGTCACTGGGGTGGGGTTACTGAAACTGAAACTGAAACTTGGTTACTAACACAAGCTCTATAAACATTCTCGTTTTGACTTTTTTTTATACTATTATGAGACGGAACAAACAAGTAGCCCACCTGATGTTAAGTGCACTCTTGCCTATAACAATGCCTTCCTGCGTAGGTCACATCCACAAAAAACATAGTCTACACTAAGATGGCAATAATGGTTAAAATTAAATATTAGTTAAATTGTAAATTGAAAAAAAAAAATATCGATATTTTTATTGGTTGAAAATATTATTTGTTGAGTACCTACACAATTTGGTTATTGGTTGATGTTAATGCAGTTGAATATTTTATTATATTGATCAAATAAAAGTAACCGATAATTCGTCTCTATCATAGTAGCACTGTGGGTATTTGTTTAAAATATCACATCACTTTGTATTTAATAAAAATATCATATACAGCAAATCAGAAATTTAATCTTTATAGTGAGGAGTTGAAAGCATATAATTGAATGAAGTCAACCTAATACATAGTTGAAAACTCTGCGAGCAGCAACATACGAAAATGTTTCTTATTTATAGCCTGTTAAAGTTACAATTTCAATGCATTCAATTATGTTAGTTCTAACTCGGGCTGAAGTTGATATATTTTTACTCAATAATGTTAATTCTGATTATTGAATATAATGGTTGATTTTAAATATTAGTAAAATTTATTGGTTGATAGTTATATTCGTCATCTCTAGTCTACACCCGGCAACCATACCCTTAAAACCGGAACAGCAATGCTGCTTGGTGGCTGAAATAAGTATGGTGGTAGTACTTCCCCGACGAACCCATTCACCAGGGGCTCTACTACTCTACACTGGACAGATAGTGACAAAAGTAAAGTAATATTACAACAAGAATGCTTAAAAAGGTCTTGGTCACTCCCCAGGAGACAGCTACTCAATGTTTTTGGTACTTATCTGTTTTTTTTTACACAATTTGATATAACGTCCCTACTTTAGTTTCTATATTTACTCATTTAAATTTGCTGACTTCCTACAGATCCAATAAGCAAATTGTAATTGCCGATTTGTAAGTACATAGGACGCGGCGCGGCGTTCATCATACATCGTTGGGTACTGAGAAACACAGCAGGCGGTTAGCACCCAAAGAGTTGCGGTCGATGTCTCTTAGCGTTTTCGCTTTGAGGAATAGGTTACACTCTTTGTTCATAGACTTACCTATAACCTATAACCTAGCAACCATTGTTTTGATCCGATTGCCTCATAAGGCTGTTAAATTTATCTAGTTTGTTTGTCTATTTCCTCGTGTAATATTACCTATCGGTTAGTAGTGCTTTATCCTAGTCAATTTTAAAAGGACAGTTGGTCAGGACAACAAACACTATGCTATATACTAGCTAAGTGGAAGAGACCTCGTTTAAGAAATAATACAAATACTCACCCTAGAATGTGATTGTAAAGCTTTCTCCCGCGCAAAGCCAATGCCGCAAGTTTTGCAGACAAACGGCCGCGAAGGGTCGGCTGGCGGCGGCGGCGGTGACAGCGGCGACATCGGCGGCGGCGACGGTGAACGCGACATCGGCGGCGGCGATGGCGACATCGGTGGCGGAGATGGCGACATCGGCGGCGGCGATGGCGAGATCGGCGGCGGCGACGGCGGGCGTTTAGCCGGTGACCGACCACGCCGCGACCACTGCTGCGTGCGGGCTGACGTCATGTTTTCCCATTCATCCTGGATGGAGAGTCTCAGTATAAATAACACTGACCGTGCTTTGAGTAGCTGATCTAGTCATATTATCTGCACTGCACTTATTTCTATATAGATAGAACCAAGACCTTGCATTAAGTATATGAAAGTAAGAACAAAAATGGTGATTATAAGACAAAACCAACAATAAATAAATGATTACTTTTAGAGTACATATTATGTATGTATTCTAAAAGTTGTGTATTCTAAGGGGTTGGCAGAGACAAAGGGGTCCGCCTTTGGGAAAGAGGCGTGAGTCTATTTATGAATATATGTACTTTTAGAATAGTAAAATAGGGATGTGCTATCTATGACATTGTACATTCATAATGTTCATACCTCTTCAGGCTCTTGTACTTTTTTCCGTCTCCCTCGTTTCTTCTTTGACTTGACAATTTGGTTGTTTTCTAGCAATTCTTCTGTAATATATAAGAAAATGCTATCACATTCATTTCATCATTGAATCCTAGAGTTGATAGAGTTTAATGTATAAATAAATGTAAAGGGTGGAAGCAAGCTAAAAATGCAAGACACAAAAAAGATGTGTATGGATTGGACAGATATATATTATGGGCAAGATATATATTATAGGCAAGAGTGCACTTAACATCAGGTGGGCTACTTGCTTGTTGTATAGTTCCTAGTTGTATAAACAAAAAGAAAAATATAACAGAAATGGCGAACATGTTTATTTATGTCTTTCCTAAGCTGGAGTGAGTAAAGACTTACCAAAGTCCACAGAATCAGCATTATCTGGTACGAAAGCATGTTCCTTCAAATGGTTCATAAGATCACACTTGCGGACATATCTTACACCGCAAAGATTGCAAGCATGTGGCCGGTCGTTCTGATGCGCCACCATGTGGTACATAAGCGCTGGCTTTTTGCGGAACCGACGGGAGCAGAAGTCACATGGGTAAGGCCGCATTGCTGTATACTCATCCTGGAAGATGTTAAGTGTTAATTTTTATGCAGCATTTGTTGTAAACAAACATAAATTAAACGGTTGTGCACAAAATAAGTTCATAACTAAGCTATCAAATCTATTTTATAGAAACTTGCACTGAAAAAAATCACTACATGTGTAACAAAATTTTTCTTGTACAGATATCTAGTACATTGGGATACTAAAATATAGCTTAAAATATACCTGGTCTGTTGGTAATGGAACATCAATATCATTTTCTAGCTTCACATTAATCTCTACTGTATTAGATAAATGTTCCATGGGCACCTCCACCCTGAAATAGAGATTTAGATCTAAGATATAGATAGAAACAATGAAGCAGCTCAGTTGTACCACTCTCCAATACAATAAACTCTTTTTGGAAAAAATGGAACCAACTTCACCGCTAAAAACACAAATAACTCTTAGGGTAAATTCATATAATTTAAAGTTGGTTAAAAATAGTTTATACTATACCTGCTCGGAAAGTGCCTTATTCTTTTTTTTTAAATATAATAAAAACGTCATTGCTATTGTACTTATATGCGAGCAGGAAAAGAGTATGGAAATCCATTGTGAACTCACTGAGAGGGCAGAAAAGTCTGAAGATTCATTGATAATGTGTTGTTTTTTTGTCTATTGGGTCATATCAGTATGAAACCTAATATAATGGCAAAGTGCAAAAGTTTTTCTAACCAATTTTGCTAAATGATACACTTGCTTTTTCTGAACTTTAAAAAAAATCCTCAGTGTGAATCAATTTGATACACATTTTTATTTCATACCTATGCATGATTCTCCCTCTGGACCATGTCTGTTAATCACTTGTCATTGGCAAACTCTCGTGGTACCCAAAAGAACCGCTGAACACGCCATAAAAAGAAGACTAAGGTGTCGCAAGTTAGATAAAAACCATCTAACTTGCGAACACCTTCTCAAATTCCATCTCAAAAAATTACCAATGCGCCTTAGTTTTCACTTAAAAAAAACGTCAGCCCACCGTGGAGCTTAAACCCAAACAATAGAATCATGGAATATTCAGTCATTGAGTGCTTGTGAACTTAAACAGAATGAACCTCCAGCAATCTCTAACATTATTCAGTTACGAGAATAGAAGTAGAGTAGAATGTTAATGCCATACCTTTCCTGACCCCCACCAACAACCCAATCATCCGTAACCACTTCCTCAGTGACACATTCAACATTGGGATCGTCAGCCAACTCCGCAGTTTCAGTATAATTGATAACATCTTGTGCCAAGAACATGAGGTTCTCAGCTGCCATTTGATCTGTGTTTGCTATTATTTCTTCATCAGTCTGCAAATATGTGTAAATTTTAAGAAATTAATTTTTTAATACTTTTATTAGTTATTTTGCTTGTTTTAGGACCTGTTAAACCCAACATATTATTTTATATTACGTTCTAGCCAAAACATACAATAGAACAGTGTTTTGGGGCCTATATTCCTTGCCCCATTTGTTCAAACTTTTTTCTTTTACTAATACTTACTACAAACTTATGCAGTAGAACTTTAAAAGACATAGCAACTAAACTTTCTTTCCATGGTTTTCTTACCATATTTGTGTATCCACCCTGCACATTATCTATTGTGCATATATCTTGATGTACAATGTTGTCAGGTTCATTCTAAGAAATTAAAAATTAAACATCATCGTCACTAATACACAGAATACAAACATAAAAGGAGGAGTTCTTAGGGTAGCTTCAATTAAATAATATGTTTTTTTAAATTATCGCGATTATTATACATAATTAATAACAAAAAAGGGTCTTCATCGCATACCTTTTTATATTCCCGACAGTTTCGACCGTGTTACAATGGTCGTGGTCATGGGTAGTCTACCCGTGTTTTTGTTATTAGTTATAAATAATATGTGTACCAGGTTCTTCTTGTGGCTATGATTGGGTGGTACAGATAAAAGGTAGCCTATAAAAAATATTTAGGCTCTCGAGCTCCTGGTTTAGAATAATACCTGTGCTATATTTCAGCTCAGTCTGTTCAGTAGATTATAGTGTAAAGGAAGTCCATCCATCCAAATAAACTTTTGCTTTTATAATATTACTGTGATATACAGGTGGGTTTTCTCAAGAGACCTTTGGGGGCAAAATCTAAATGGCTACAGTTATGTAAAAATATTTTTAGGAGTTTTTTTTTCATTTGATTTAGGGACTTTCTATCAATATTGATTATGTCAGTCCCATAGGTCTCACATACTTTTTTTTTTTTTATTGTATGATGTGTAAGCGCTTGGCCTTCATCTCACCTGGTTGCAAGTTGAGATAAGGCCAAAGGTGGAGGTGCACTTCACCCGGAATCCTCAACAAACTGAGGAACTGGCTATTTTACCTCTAAATGCTGGATTTTTTTGTAAGAATTGTTATTATGGCGACAGAATTAGGTGAGACGGTGGTAGCTAGCCAGGCTTAAACAAAATCCTACCACCAAACTTTTGGAATTGGAATACACTGTATGCAAAATTACTAACAAATTTTTTTTTAGATATTCAGTGATTGATGGCTCAGAACTCGGTTACATGAAATGGCCAGCATGATCACCAGACTTGTTTTTTTTTTATTTTTACAAGAAGCAAGATTCAAACAGCTGTTAGAGATGAACTCAAAAGCATTCCATTTGGAAAATGAACATTTATTGAAATAAATATTGTGTATTTGTTTTATTTCATACTTTCCTTTTTCATACACATTTTGTGGGCAATAGTGATTTGATGTGTTCTATTTTAAAACATACCATAACATAAATAAGCAATGGTAGGACATCCCATATTGTGTGTGATTTAGGTTTGTTACTTGAACCAACATTTTCTAAGGAGTCCTAACAAAATTAAGCTCATAGTAAATTATTATAAAATCCAGCTTGTGACTCCAACATTATTTTTCCACAACTATAGCCATTTAGATTTATTCTTAGAGAACCCACAAGAAAACTCACCTGAATATGTAAAAAATGTTATTTTGTTGAAAAAAATGTTTCTTGATAGTCAGCTTTAGACCTTGAGAGGCTTGTCTGAGCGAGGAGATCTACGATAGAGTAAGCCCTAAGAAAAATTAGGTACTTACCTTAACAACAACTTCCCTGCCTCCCCAATGGAGGCTTAACTCCCTATCTCCTTCCATGCTGGAGCTTCATGGATATCCCATTGAACAATCTAAATATACAAAATTTGTATTTGAGAGCTCTGATAAGATAATTTTCAAAGATTCTGCTACCAAGGACATCATAGACCATGGCTATAGTGCCCTTGTACAAAATCTGCAAATCTTTAACAAATTAGCTATTTATTGTGTAGGTACAGTTATTTTAATGATTTACACACTACGTACCAACATAGATAGGTATTTAGAAGATTTTTTTTATAATCGAAATAAATGTTGATTGTAGATTAGACAACCCTAGTATTACAATCAAAACATCAACATAACCTTATTTATTGCAATTTCAGAAGAACTTTCGAAATGATTAGTATCCCAGGGTATTATAATTCTGTATGATTTCGAGACGAAGAAGCATGATCTATTATTAAAATGGAGAGACGATAAACAAAAATGGTGTCAAGAAATGGAAGAAAAAAACGCTGAGGTTATACCTGTCAAAAAAGGTTATCTTCTGGCTAACGAAAATGAATCTAGAAGCCGATTTACTCGAACAAAAACAGTGAATAACTTTTATTGTAATTGGAAAAGGCTTGGCATCCCAATGATCGAAGCCCTTTTACGTATCTATACGTTTACATGACGCAATCATGGAACAAGAACATTTTTATCACAAATGAAAACAAAAATATAACCAAAGTGGTAACAAATTTTAAAATGAACCTTACCAGTAACGTAAAAGGAATAGAAAAATTTATAGCTTTTACTCCAAAACAATACAAGGAAGATAATAATTCCCAATGAATTTGGGTTTTACAAGAATGGCTATCTTTCGATCTCCATTTTCCACTTTTGCGAACAAAAATATACCATAGACTAATAGAAGAATGTAGGCATCTTGCATCTCCGTCGTATTACAAGTAATAAAAAGAGATAGTTTAGATATGATTATATTATGCTCTAAATAGGTATGTACTGTCAACCATAGTGTAGTGTCTGTATTCTGTATTTTATTTTTGAGAAAGCTACTCTACTGACCAGCGTGGATGATTTGGATTGTGGAAACGCTATTAGTAGATGCAGCATCATAGAAAATATTAACTGTCTTGCTGCATAGTCTCCACACGCATCCCAAGCGTTGGCAACCGATCATCGTACGTTGTAAGAAGTTTCCTTTCTGCCGCCAGAAATCCAGAGAAATTCTGGGCGCATCCAGAACGGGGGTTACTTCTACTGCATGCATAACTTTAAATACAGTTGCTTGCGGATTACTATAGACCACCTTCTGGAAGGAATCCAGGCAAAACCCCATGAACTTGAAATTTTTGGTTCACTAACTGAAACTAGGGTAAATAGCGCCAGTTAGAGGCCGTTACTCACAGCTTAAAAGAAGAAGCTGCATTCAATTGGTTGAGACATCTTAACATACATAGCTTAACATAAGTATTCTATCCGTGATCCAGTTCCCATATTACAAGCTATGCTTAGTTTGGGGCTAGATGGCGCTGTGTGAAATGAATGGCCTATAATATTTATTTGTTTATACTTAATTCTCAATGCGTGCGGAGTATGAGAAAAGAGTCAAGAAGTTTTGTGCGTGCGAACGCACAAAACTCACTCACTTAGACAATACTCGTTCAACTATAGGTACACAATGCTCAACATCTATTCACACTCCGATACCTACTACATAACACCCTTGGGAGTTATATTCTGATAATAACACCGCACAACTCTTTCTGCTACACGAGACGACACTATTGTGGGACATTTAGACTTCAAACTGTATTTTACAAATTAGCTTTAACTAGTAAGTAGTTCACCCCGAACTGAGATCTCGTGATGTCTGGTTAGTGCTCAGTAAGTACCTCTAAAACCATGAATATTATTTCTCAGATATAACGTATTTAACAAACGATAAAATTGTGCTTCAATAACACCTTACTTACCTTATCTAAGAACTCTTTTTCTCGATCTCTCTTCATGAACTTAAGTGTTCGAGAATCTCTCACGTTGCTAACGGTTTTGAGAGCAAAGCATCAAACCACCAACCGTATGTCATAATGGGTGGGCAGAATACAAGTGAATAAATCACCCATCACTTACATGAAAATAATGATGTTATTTGAAAAGTGCTCTCAAAACCGTTGCCTTAGTAACCGTGGTTTAAAAAATCTACCCCTCCAGCCCACGGATGTCGTAAGGTCCACCATGGGGCTTCACCAAGAAGGTAGCTACTGTATGTAAAAAAACTTTTACTGTGAGCACCAATATGTCTGCCAAGCGTGGTTATTACGGCAAAAACATACAGTTTTTGGAGGAAGTTATTTCCACATTGTTTTGGACAATAGGTAATATGCTGTTGATATGATATGGGATATGCGCAGTCAAACCCCTAGCATGACATCCAAAAGAAATTCTTTGATTTTAGCGACACTCTTGGTTTGGCCACCCTATTGAGTAAATAGCAAAAGATAAATATACTTGTTTTAATGAGATTTCGTATACACTCTTATCTTGGAAGACCTGATGATCATTCTTTGCACCTTCATCTTAAAAACCATCTCTAAGAAGAACAAAAGTAATCTTAATTTGCAATCTGCAGTCAAAACCCCCGTTTCATACAATATTTCACATTTTACAAATTTCTAAACTATCGATTTTATTTACTTCTTTTGCAACATATTACAGTAGATTTCAGCAAATAAAATAAAGTAACATTGTTGTGTCGTCAACCCCCTGTAACAATATTATCCTACAAGACATACCAAGCGTTTAACCCTCTCAACGCCCCTTTGTTACAATAACCTCCCCTATTTAAAAGAAAACTGATTTTTTTTTAATATGCAGCTATACTCTTTTAAATAACACCCTACAAACCAAAAGTATTCTTGTCACACTTAACACCCCTATTTCACAAAAACTACCCTAGTATCAAAAAAAATCTCATAAGGATTGAATAGTAATAGAATATTCTCTGTAGGTATATTCAAAATCATGAACCGATCAT
Source organism: Venusia cambrica (assembly GCA_951394065.1). Classification (NCBI taxonomy): domain Eukaryota; kingdom Metazoa; phylum Arthropoda; class Insecta; order Lepidoptera; family Geometridae; genus Venusia; species Venusia cambrica. Next base: position 4,276,923 of record OX596056.1, read on the forward strand.
GATTTTGAAGTAGGGGTATATTCCAAAGTTATCTTTGGAATATGAGCGAAAAAAAAAATTTCTTTCCACCCCAATATTTCGAAAAATACCTCAGAAATCCCCCGCGACAATCAATTCCTATGTATTTATCTGTTAAGATTTTTGATTTCATCAAAATCAGATAAACCGTGCGACAGTAATGCCATCACAAGCACTGCTACATACATACATACATACATACACTGCCAGATTACCTGACCTAACTCAGAGATCACGTTCGCTTCGCTCACTCGATCAATTATTTATCTATGATTGAGACAAAAAACTTTTTTTTTTCTGTTCCGTTTTCCGTGGATGTGGTAACATACAAATGTTTCATCATTCAAAATATTATTTTATCATCATTTCAAGAAATATTTAATTTGCCCCCTTTAAAAACCTCCAAAAACACCTCACAGAGGATTTATATAAATAAATTCAACACCATTTCTAATTGAATTTCATTCAAGAGTACAACAGCAGGTTCATAGACAAAATTAGAAACGAAGAGTGAATGTGGCTGGCAAGAGTATAGGGCTGGCTGAGCGTAGTATGAGTGAGTAGAACTACAGTCTAAGAGTTCTACAGTCGCGGGCAAAAAGTCATCAAAGATTGTATTGTAACCAGCCTTTCGCAATTTAGAACAAATTAAACGATTGTTGAAGCTAAGTAGAACTTTAATGGCGGATATTTTCTCACTCACTTCCTCATTGTTTCAAAAGTTAAGGGCCTCTAGCTGGCGCTATCTACCCTAGCATCAACTCTCGTGGCTACAACCACGAGGTCGCGGGGCTTTGCTTCGGTGCCTACCTGTGGAGGTGGTCCATCCAGAGCATTAAGAAGACTTCATTGAGGGGGGGATCCTTCCTGGTTGCATCCTATCCTAAAGATTCAGATGTGACCAGTATTTCGCGGGGCAGGGGTCGTCAGGGTCCCCGATAGTCCGGCGGTCGCGTGTGTAGTGGAGCGAGAGAATTGAGGTGGGTGTGGTGGTAGTTGTCGGCGCGGTCATACATTCGACGCGCCAACAATACCACAAAGGCCTCAATGCTTGGGATCTGCACATCGCGGGCGATGACATCGTTCCTGACATAACGCCCTGCACCTGTGCACTGACGTAGAGAGCTATTTTGCTTATTTTTAAAGGCAGTCTCGAAGCTAAGACTGGCCGGAGCATTGCACGGGCGGCCCGCGTCTGCAAAATCGCGTGCTCCACCTGAGAAGTCATGCTCAACGACCGGTCTATATGAACTCCAAGATAGCGCACGGAGGTCTGCCGCTTCACTTCCTGGTTTTGAAGTTTAAGCGATGGCAGTACAGTGCGTTAACGGGTAGTTACCCGTCTTAATACTAGTTAGTAATGCAGCCGTTTTTCCGACGTTTACAGCAATGCACCACTTGTTCAACCACGCTGGAAGGAGATTCAGAAGATTTTGCTTTTGGCGTACGGTTGCAGCTGGTTCATGAGCAGAAGAAAGATAGGCGCTGTCATCCGCAAAAAGTGCTAACACAATGTCTGATTCACTATGACTGAGTTGGACCTCCAGTGTCGGTATATCGTCCGTGTAAAGCGCATACAGTGCGGGCGAGAGGTAACTTTCTTGAGGGACGCCAGCAGTTATAAAGCTTGAGTAAAAACGAAGCTTGGACTCCGCTTGTTCCACTGAGACAAAAAAGCTTCAGCGTTTTAGGAAAGATGCGATTATTCTAACGGTCGCGGGTGGCGTGCTTGATGCAGTGAGTTTCCAGTGACCAGTGACCAGTAATACAGGTTTCAAAACCTTTCTCTGGCACCAGCCTCTCACTAAACGGGTTTTTTAGGAATTTTGTATAAAACCTATTGTGTTTTAAAACCTATTGTGAGAGAAATAAATGATTTATTTATTACTATTTATTTATTAGTTTCAGTAGTAAGCCAGCGTGCCAAACGCGGTCAAAAGCCTTTTCCATATCCAGAAATACTGCGACGGTAGATTGGCGGCTGTTCAATTGACTGGTAAGAAGGTGCAGCACACGCGTGAGTTAGAGCGTGGTGGAATGCTGACTACGAAAACCATACTGCTCGGGTCCGAGACCCAAACGCAGGGGCTCAGTCTTCGCAGTAGCAACCGCTCAAACAGCTTTGCGATAGTTGGAAGGAGCGTTATAGGTCGATAGCTTCATGGCAGTCTACAGTCTTTTCCAGGTTTTGGAAGGATTATCACTTTTCCTTCTTTCCACCTGTCAGGAAAGTGATCAGTTCGCAGGATACCATTATATAGTTTGGCCAACGCTGTGATACCTCTGCGAGGAAGGTGCCGAAGTGCAGTGTTTGATATTCCATCATAGCCGGGTGCTTTCCGCTGCGGTAAGTACATGACGGCCTTCAGTACTTCAGCTGAGGATATGAAACATTCACCGGTGAGTGGTTTTATCGGACTGCATAGAAACTTCTCAACCGTTGCCTCAACAGCAGAGTGATGGTTTGTTATTTCTTTAGAAGTATTAGCTGCAACAGGATGCGGGGTAAATTGAGCTTCCAGATGCGCGGCGAAAATCTCAGCTCGGTCAGCTGGGGCAAACTTTTTCTTGCCATGTTCCAGCAGAGGATAGGTTGAAATAGGAGCGTTGGTGAGTTGCCGATGCAACGAATGTAAGCTCGTGTCTCGGTCTGCGGCTTTATCTATCCTATCTTCCCATAACTCTCCTGTCCAGGTTTTTACGGCCTCCGTTATTTCTTTTGCCACCTTATTAAGATCGCACTTAACCTTTGGGTAACGTGTTCTCGACCATAATCCTAAACTACGACAAATACAAGCAACAAAAATCCTAATGATATCCAAAATTAGGTACCTAAGTGTCTAGTAACAATGCCTGATGTGTCCGTCGGTATTCAGTGTGTTGCTCAAAGTTCGAGCAATGGTTGGTGGGAAGTCTTGTAGTTGTAGGAAATAAGAAAACGCAACTTCGTCCGCACATTACCACGTACAGAAATCTTACTGCCCACTGTGCGGACAATGATTTTTAACTGACTTCAAAAAAAGGAGGAGGATCTCAATTCGGCTGTATGTTTTTTTTTATTTGTTACTAGATTTCCCCGCCAATTCGAAATAATTTTTGATGATTCTTGTAATGTTTGGTAGGCCATACTTCCGAGGTGGTCCCATAGAAGTTTCATAAAAATCGGTACAGTAGTTTGGCTTTTATATCAAAATAACTGAAAAAAAAACGTAAATGAAATTGCGCGTTCTGCTTTCCTGTGGTTTTTATGGTTGAGTAGACCTATTGAACTGCTTACCTTCCGGTATCATCGTAATCATTATCAGGGTTTTGCCACTACTTTAATTACTACACTTAATCATCTGATGACGATGATGACGATGATCACCAAAACTCCGTAAAAAAACAATTTAACCTAGCATTGTTTGGGTCTAGTGGAATTGTCTTAGATATGATGCATTCTGGCTATAAATGCTGTACAATTGTATCATCATCACCATCATAATCATCATCATTACAGCCCATTAAAGTCCACTGCATAGGAAATGGGCCTCCCCCAACGCTAAAGAAAGCAATAGAGGGTTTTCGCCATAATCACCACGCTTCGCAGGCGTGTCTGTAATCACAGAAATGTTTTTTTTTTAATACATATTGTCATAATTTCTTTCTTCGAGTGGACTGTGTAACAGTTCTGGTATCAGACTTTACGAGCCGCCGCTATAGGCAGCTAACACGACATATCTTTTCATATAAAATATTTTTTCGAGTCGGTTGAGTTGAGATTAGGGACCAATCTATTTGTGAATAAAATTTTATCAAAATCTGTCCAGTAGTTTGGTTTTTAAATCAAAATACCGGAAAACAGGATAATGGGAACGAAAGATTGTTCCCATTATCCTGACATAATGCACTCCTACACTGCACTATAGTAGGAACCGACTTTTAACATTTGTTTAGGTCATCTGTATTTATCGTCGTCCCCATCATTGCGAAGATATTTCCCTGAATTCCGTATTATTGCGGGTGCAATAATCGTCTCCGACACCCTAATTAAGTGTCATGTGAGGGTTCACATGACACTTAATTAGGGTGTCGGAGACGTCGTGGTGGTTTTACAGCGGAAAAATACTTAAAATATTAAAAATCCATTTTCATTTAATTATTTAAATGAAAATGGATCCGACTTCACCATTCAATTCTTTTAAAAAAAAAGTTGGTGTCGAATTGCCAAGCACAACAACATGTTTATTGTATGGCACTGCCTTCAAATTATATGAACTTATCCTTCGAGTTATCTTAAAGTTTTTAGTGGTAAAGTCGGTTCCGTTTTATTCAAAAAAAGTTTATAAGTCATTTTAGATTGGAACCAATTGAATTATTGGTTTACATGGTATGTAATTATTTTTTACCTTTGCAAATATTGATATCTACCTAACTACTGCAGTACCTATAATAGGTATCTATTCATTATATTCGGGGCCAGGTAGCCCTCGCCTCGCCTCTACACACAAGTCTTAACTTAGTAAGAGCACGGAACTCCCAACGAATGTTACCTCAAGGTTAAATATTTGTAAATAAAGACTTTGTCTAGCTAGGATATCACTGAAATTTGTAACTGTTATACCAACCTGTAACTACAATGATTCCTATTTATATGTTTTAGAATGTTTAGTTCATAGTTAAGGAAATAAAACGCCATTGTTTTGATTTATTTATTATGTTTACTTGATACATACCAACTTAAGTTTTACTGCAAGACAAATTAAATATTCATAGTGAATACATGTTGTTATTTATAAACAGTCGAAGTCCTCCTTGTAATACCTGCTTGATATCATTTATAATTATATATGCACTATGAAAGTACTACCCCATCAGAACAAAAAAAAACATGAGAAATGATATTAAAAAATGTATCTGAAATTGAAAATTATGTTTTTCATGATTTGCATTTCGCGCTCTTTTTACACACTTGTCATTGTCACAGACACCCGCGCTGAACCACATCGCACCACGGGCGTCGTCGTGGCCCGTGGAGTCGTCGCAGTCGACGTCGGTGACGTGACGTTATATTGATGTTTCTTGAGCTCGATCGCGGCTACTACAGAATGCACCCTAGAGAGCTCACCTTTGACGTTTGGTTTTTTTTTACTAAGGAATCCCGTCTCTTCTTACGTGTTCCCTTTGGATAATTTGCTGATTTGGAATTTTGGCTTTTAAAGTATCTACTTTGGACTTGGTTGGATTATTTTGGAGAGGACTTGCATAAGTAAACAGCAAAACAGAATTTTGTATATCACACTGTAACACATGTTTACCTTAAATAATACCTATGTATTACAACTAATATTTCTTTGATTTGTAGGTACTTCTGTTTGCACAGAATTCAAAAAATGTCTCAAGAATTGAAAGAACTGTGCCTGTTAATATTTCATGACTCAGGTAAAATATAAAATAAGAATCTTTTTTTTTGATCCGAGTTTGTATTGTTTTGATAGAGAACCACCTACCTTTAGATTCAATTTCACTGGTTGGGTTTAACATTTTGAAATTTTACAGATAATCTTGAAAACTTTAGTGAGATCATTGAAAACTTCAGTGAGATCACTGAATACATAGAGAAACTAGGATCACAGAATTGGGAGCACATTAGAAAAGAGCCAGATAGGTTGACTGAAGAAATGAGACAACTCACAGAACAGACACAGGAGTTAGCATTTACCAATTACAAAACTTTTGTTGAAACTGCAGAGATATCGCGAACTGTTATAAAAGACTTGGATAAATCAAAGGAGTCTTTATACACATTTCTTGCAACAACTCCTGAATTCCTACAGGAGTGTGAACGGTTTTCACAAGTGGCCAGCAACATCGTCAAAGAAAAAAGGTAAGTATTGATAGAATATGGATGATTTGAGAACTAGGCCTGCACCACGATTACTGCTGATTTAACAAACTAACATACTTTCATTTTGAAATAGTATTTACAATATTAATTCAAAAATAATTTTGATTGATTTTGAAATATTGTTTGTTTGTACAGAAAAGTTCAAGCGGACCTTCTGAATATATGTTTTTTTTTTATTTATAATTATAAGGAAAACCATAAAACCAATTAGAGGTTCTCATGTGTAGATAATAAAATCTTTTGCAGTCGCTACAGCACTATCCGCAACCAAAGTGATAAGCTATTGGAACTCCTTGAGTTACCAGCATTGATGAGAGAAGCCCTGAATGCAGAGGACTATGAGAGTGCGCTGGATATATTCACATTTGTTAGAAACCTGTCTAAGAGATACTCTGAAATTCCATTTGTTCAGGTACAGCCTGCTAGCAATATTATCTTCTACTCTACAGGGTATATATATCTATAGATAGATCATAGAGGATTATGTATCTGTTTTGTTGGTATTGGTGTGTGCCTTTCTCCTTGTGTGCTGATCGCGATTCTGACCAGACTGTAGACTTGACATTACAAAAGTTTCAAAATCTTAATGCATACATTTTTTTTTATTTGACTTCTCTAGAACTATCGATTTAGAACATGTCTTTGTTCTATCATCAATAGTTTTCGCAGCTCTTGCTATATGGAATTTATAGGCCTTCACCTGGGTTACATTATTAGAGTTTTCATAGGGATCCCTAACAAAACCTAAAAAAAAAATTGTCTTAGTGATACTACACATTCTATCGGTAAATATTTTTTAAAATAGATCTAGTAGTTTTTGAGACAAAAAAATCTGTTTATGATATTAGTGTAGGTAGAGAATCCTGTTACCCTGCATCAGTTTTCCCAACTCAATTGACTTTATGCTCTTAGTAATCATGATTCAGTCACTTACCATTTTTTTACTCTTTAAATGCTAAGAAAGGCAGTGTCGGGACATGCATGTCTGAGAGCTCAGCACAGAGTTATTGAGCTACTTGGACTTAGACAGTAATGCCTTCTAATGATATCACTTAAACAAGTTAAAAAAACTTTTGTTGAAAGGGTGTTTCTATTCTGTAGACGATTCTGTTGACTAATACTTTATTCAACTTAGGCGTTCATCTTTCTGTTAAGCACTATTCTAACAAAAATGTTTTTATATTATATGGAACCTGTACTGTTTTTAGATTTAACATTTTCAAACACGATTCTAAATTGTTCTTTCAATAAATGAATACTGAATATATTATGGGTAGCCTATCTGATGGTAAAACCATTATGCTTACAACATCCAAATTGATGGTTCTGTAAATAAAAAAGTAAATACCAGCCTCCTTAAATCTAATGAGGTTTGCAGCAATGTTGTGAGATGATTAAACATGTTATTTTTAATTTGTACCTAATGAGTAAGCTCTTGAATCATGGAAATACTTAATTCATACAAAACTAGTCAAAAATATCGTTTCTGCTGTTTCAGAATACAACTGCAGAAATAATGACGTTATGGTTTGAAACACTTTATCATTTGTTCAACCAACTGAGATATGATTTGCCACTTCCCCAGTGTTTACAGGTATTTCTTTATTTACTTAACCAGAGTTGCAGTGCTGTGGCATTTGCCTTGATTTGCCACTTCCCCAGTGTTTATAGGTATTTCTTTATTTAATTAACCAGAGTTGCAGTGCTGTGGCACTTGCCTCTGAATAGCAATGTCATGTATTTGATCCCCAACCAGGGAAATTGTAAACAAACTTGTGCATCAGTGAGGTGAGGAGGGAGCTTGAAACATAATATTGCAGAAATATTTTCAGAGAAATGTTTCTTCGCTTTTTACTTATTTCTAGAGTAGGTAGGTACTGGAGCAAATTAACAATTCTTACAATACCTTTGTCAGGAAAACAAAAATATAATCCTTAATTTGACTTCTGTTCATTTTCACAATTTCTCTCATACCTTCTGTTTATTTACTCCAGATTCTAGGCTACCTCCGCCGCGCTAATACAGTATACAAATCAACTGATGACGACGAAAATCTAATGCCGTATTCAGCTAAGCAGCTGACCGCTATATCTGATGGGCTACATTTGCACTTCTTGAAAGCTAGAAACGCATGGTTTGAAAAGGCCTTGGAAGATGCCAAGAATACAGAGTGTGAGTTTTTAAAAGCATTACCTAGCTACTACAAGTCAACCGTGGCGGCGGCCCCACGAAACAATTTAAGCCCGTCCCAATCTTCTTGAGGATGACGTAAAAGGCGACTAACGAACCACATCAGGGCAACCACCTTAGTACATAATAGGCTCCTGTGCTCTTATTACACAAGCACTAACAGTTTTAGTTCCCTTTTTGGCCATGATGGATCATTCTGAACAGACTTTTGTAATATTTTTTTGCAGCATCAGAAAGGTTACTCCGTAGAATAGTGGAGCTACACAGGATACATTTATTCAATGTCCTAACACAACACAAGTCTATTTTCCTATCAGACTCCCAAGAATCGAAGGTCAAAGAGGATGAGCTCAGCGGCACCAGCGCTTTGTCTTGTTGGTTCAAGTTAAAGGTATATTTATTTACTATCTTATGCCAGGGGCTTGGCCCTCGTGGTTTCCGAATAAAAGTAGTCCTGCCTATGTTCTCATAACCCTAGACCCCAATATTTCTCCTTTCCAAATTGCATCAAGTCAAGAGACACTACATATATGATGGATAATAATTTAATTATCACCCTCCTGCCAAAGTTCTGCACCAAAATGTTTAAAGTGCTCTGACAAAATGTATATAGTGTAGTAAGTAGTGTATAGTCCTCGCCACGTAACTTGAACCTGCGCAGATGACGAATTTCGGGTGTGATTGGAGGTGAGGTATGAAGGGCGGGTGCAAGCACTTCTAGTAACTATAGTAACGCGGCGACGCATGCGCACTTATTGGCTTTTCGACAACCGTCGCCCCCGCACGCTCCGCGTTGTCCATAAGTACAGTTCAGTCATCAATTTTCGTGATTTTTGTGAAATTCTCCTCAGCACATTAAAAAATTTTGACTATTGTAGTCGGAAGCTAAAAATGCCGAAGATGTCCCTAGCAGTATCGACTATCTGATCTATCAGATCCAGGCACGAGCGGAACACGACTCTTCTGGACGTTTTGCCAGACTAGTGTGTTTGGGAAAACTCGCGCTATCGTGGTAGAATGTTTATCAAATGTAAAAACCTACCTGCATACAAAACAGCATGAAATAATAACTCAACTTGGTGCACTAATTAGTTGAAATAAAATCGGCCAAAGTAGAATCATACCTACTAAATATACCCACCAATGGGTAACATAGAACAAAGCGTAATTAATGACTTAGGACCATTGTAAACATCAAGGTTTGGTAAAGTATTGGCGCTATGGAGCATTGTCAGCTCATATTATAACATTGACAACCAAAGTGCTGCCAACTTACATGCTAAACAATTATACTTACAAAGACTCCTGTAAAAGTTTCCCAATATAGCAGACAGAGACAACGATTTCCACTATCTATGAACACCTCTTTTGTCTCATTCACTCTCATCACGGTCTTTATACATGCTTTTTGATGGTGCTATTGTCCTGGTCTTTCATAAGAACATCTTTAACTTAGTCTCGAATCATATTTTCCATGTTTTCTTGTTTCATCCATCCTTCCTATATGCCATCCTAGTATTGCTTTCTCATCTTGGTCACTACATCATGTTTCTCACCACAATTATTCCGACCATTAAATAGGTATCTTTTGTCACAGGTGGAAGCACTTACTGAGATACTAGACCAAGGTCTAATGAAGGAAGACGAATCCAGCTTTGAATCGCTCCTCAACCAATGCATGTATTTGGGACTTTCGTTCGGCCGAGTCGGTGCCGATATGCGTTGCGTACTAACTCCTCTATACCGGAACAACATCTTGGTTCAATTCCACAACGGCGTAGAAAGAGCCGATATGCATTTCGAAAACCAAATGCGCACTTACAAAGTCCCAGGCATCAAAAGTGTGCCAAGACCGGTCAACGAAAATGTGTCTCCCGGACCCCCTGAGATTCTATTGGATTACTATCCTTTAGCTGAATACTGCAATGGGTTACTTTCAGTCTTGAACTCTTTCAGGGTAACTGCTCCTTTGAACATTGTCAAAGAAGTTTACAATGCGTTCAGACAATCTTTTGGGAAAGTAGTTAAAGTGTTAGTGGGTTTCTATCACAGGGAACAACAAGGTTTTACGGATATTGAAAGGCAGAATTTAATATCACTGTGCGTGTGCTTTACCGAAGACTTGATTTCGTATCTTACTAAATGCCTATCATTGTCTTTCCCTTCTACACAAATAGCGGAGCTTCTAGGCGTTACATTGACTGTTTTGCAAGAAAGTAGGATACTGCTTATTGATCAGAGTGGAATTTGTGAACCCCTGAATAGTATTACCGGAGTGAATATTAATTAAATAAAAACTTTATTCATATTATCAATTGTTAATTATTTATTTACTTAATACAAATATGATTGAAATGAAGAATGTAAGGCACATCCTGCCTTTAATTGACCATATCTTCTTTAAACAATTGTTACAAGATACGGCAGCAGTAATCACGACTGGCGGCACGACTTTCTTTGTTCCTCACCTATCGGAGGCTCTAATCATGATACAATAGCAACGCGTATTGCGGCGGTACAAGCTTGCAGCACGGTTCTATTTCTGAGGTCGGGTTTTAGCTATCTATGTATTATCTATTTAAATCTGTTCCTACACTGACTACCTTACATTCGAATCTTCATACAAAAGTATTTCTTACAAATAAATGGAAGTTATGTAAACTTAATTCTCTTGATCCTGGACTTTCCCTCGTCGTTTCTGGATACTTCGTAGTAATGGGATACCTTATCAATGTTGCCGAGGGAATCGATGAACTCCTTGTCGTGAGTGATGATAATGAACATAAAGTTCTTTTGCGTCATTCGCTCCTGCACTATTTCGCCTAGAGCAGAGCACAAACTCCTGACATTCTCTTCATCTAAGTTGGTTGTTGGTTCATCCAGAGCCAAAATTCCGAATCTGTAAAAAGAAATAAATGTTTAGGCGGTTCACCCAGGTGGATAGTGGGTAAGAACTGGATGTTTTCACATCTGGCTCTCGGTGAGCGGCTTACTGTCAGCTAACAAACGCATATTGTTTTTTTTTGTTGGTACCTAGCTTATTCACGATCAACAGTTAACCAGATGTGAACAACCATTTATTGTTCCATGATTGCACAGCAGATAGATTGGCTCGGGAAGGAATATCAAACGGTATTGCGGTACATTTGAGAGCAGAACACTCTGAACTGGTACACAAATATAAAATATCAATAAGAGACAAATGGAAAGAATACTTTGATATTGTTTCTCGGGAGAAAGGTATCTGGTACAAAACCATGCAGAGTGAACCTCCCCTCATTCCCTGGTTTGCCAACATGTCTTGTAAACTCCCTAAGAAATATATCGTTGTGGCTCACAGGTTGCGCTCCGGACACATTCCACTTAATAGTTTCAGATTCCTTATGAAAAAGATAAACAGTCCACTATGTGACACATGTGGTACTTATGAAGACACCTATCATTTTTTGGTGGAGTGTTCCCGGAGTGCACCCATAAGAGAGGAGCTGTCCTCATTGATGACGGTGAACGCCTTGGATGTAGGCTTGTTTCAGTGTGTATTAGCGGAGCAGACCTCTGCCGCCGCTATTGCACTCTACAGGTCGGCATGCATGGTGCTCGAGGGTGAATGAGAGATGGTATGCGAGACCTATGGGACTGGCATAGTCGTTATCGATTTAAAGTCCCTAAATTAAAGAAAAAAAAAGAAAAAAATGATTGCACATGTACCTAAGTCGAAAATTATCATAACCTTATATTGGTTCATGCTTATACATGCAAGGGGATAAAAGACTGAGATTTTTTATTCTATGACAGGGAAGCGCTTGGCCTTCATCTCATCTGGTTATGATAAGGCCGAAGGTGGAAGCACACTTCACACCTCAACTGTCTGAAGAATTATCTTACCTCGAAATGCCAGAACACAACAATTATTAGGATTGTTGTTATAGCGACAGAATTAGGTAAGATGATGGTAGCTAGCCAGACGAACTTAACAAAGTCCGTCTGGCTGGTTGGTGGTAACCAATCAAACCAAGCACTCTCATGGGGATCGAACCCGGGAACTCTGGATCTAACAACACTATAACATAGACGCGGTTAAAATGTTTTAAATTGATGATAGTCCCTTGCTCACGTGAGTAAATGTTTGAAGTGTTTACCTTGAGCTGAATGTCTCGGCCAGAGCCAGCCTGATGATGAGACAAGCAAGCACTTTCTGTCCGGCACTGCACCGACCTCGCATGTCGATTTCGACGCCATTTTTACATTGAACTACCCTGGAAACAACATTGTACGATCAGCAAGAATGAATTATGTCTGGCGAATAATACATACTCATAGATTAAACCATGACGACATGTGCCTATTTGAATGCGCTTGGTACGCGAGTGGATGATGGCAATAATGAAAACCGAAACGACCGTATCCGAAAACGTCTGTTTTTTTTTTTTTTTTATCTTTAAAATATCTTTATTGCTCCAAACATGGTATAAAGGTGGTAAATAGTAATTATAAATAATGTTCTCAGCATGCAATACTTACTGGTAACATAATAATATTAAGATCTGCGAATAGCTAAATTAATTAAGTAAGTCATTAATGTCATAAAAGTTATTTTCATTCAGCCATTTAAACAATTTCTTTTTAAATACATATGTACTCATTAATCTAATGTCATTTGGAATCTTATTATAAATTTTTACAAACATAGTCAAACAATTATTAATATATTTGGCTGAATGTGAAGCTACTTTTAGAATATTATGGATATTTAGACCACTCACGCCTTGTAAACTCTTTGTACAGAGAGTTTTTATTATAGATATAGGTTTTTTATAGATACAGACTAAGGCCTAAACTTTTTTTTTTTCATTGATGATAGCCAAGCGTTAGACCACCGACTCACTTGAAAAACAAGTAAAGATGTGGCCTAAGATGGAGCATGCATGTCTTAAAGCAACCTGCAGGCCTTTTATTACCTAACTCTGTTTCATTCAGTTTCAATCAGAAATGCAGACATTTTAATTTAAACCCAAATGAAACAGAGTTAGGTAATAGGCCTGCAGTTCACTCTGGACTTGAAGATTCCAAGATTGTATTGGTGCGGAAAAACAGAGCAAGGAATTGCAATCCTAACTGTATGAATAATAAATGTAGAGGCAAATCGATGCGTTCGGAATATTTGAACATCTACAAGGTACGGGTTGTAGCCTGCCTTACGTCGGCTAGACCGGTGATGGAACAGGGAAGGAGGAATTAGGTCGAATATATCGTTTTCCTTAACATTGTTTTTACCACAGAGTGGCAGAAGTTAAGATAACATATTTTTTTTCGCAGAACTTACGTTAACACATTACATAAATTAAGAACATGTTGCATTTAACATTGTACAATACACATTTGAAAAGCTTAGGTACACCCAAACTAGGAAAATCCTATATCATGGTATCCCTAGCCTTCCTTAAGAATGTTGTTTTATTGTAGTCAGTCTGAGAACAAAATGGCTATTTGTTACCTGTAGTCGTATTTACGGCGATCCGAGGTCGTGGAAACGTCGCCCTCCGTCTTTATTTCGATATAGTCGATGTCATTGCCGCGGTATATCTTCCTCCACAGTTCCCTGAAAACATCAAATCATTACAGGTAGAATAGAAAGTCAAGTATACCCCAATATAAGTTGCTTCACTCTCTTCACTAAATAGTATTAAGATCCCTGTTGAAATTAATCGTTTTATTTTGAAGAGAGAACTTAATGCTTTCTTGTTAGTCTTCAGGTGACATGCACGGCCTGTTTTCAAAGAAATTATAGTTTTTTTTTTATATTTTTTTTTAAAAAACCTAATGATTTGATTTTGTAAGATAACATCAACAGCCCATACGTTTCCACTGCTGCTGCCGGCAGAGCCTCCTTGGTAGACGCTTGGCAGGTGGATTGTTGATCGCAGTAAAGGTGTAGCTAATACACAGAAGGAAGCTGCTGCTCGTCTTCTGGTGAGATCCCTTAGTCGGCTTTTACGACATCCATGGGCTTCAGTTGGAATGGTCGATTCTTAAACCGCTACCGCCACGACCAAAACAGGTTTTGTAAGATACTTGGAAAAAAAAACTGATGGGGAAATAGAGTCGAAATAAAAAAATAGACAAGATGTCGTGTGTCACACCTTATCTATTTTCCTAGTCTGCTTATTGGCCATCTTTCAATAACAATTCAATCGTGTCTACATATTTGGCGCTGTAAGAGGGACCTACTGAGTCTCCTCTAAATCTGTCAGCAAATCTCTTTGCGAGACCCATGCCGTGACTTGAGAATCTAAGGCTCTCCCCGCCCCTTGCAGTTGAGCGGTTATTTAGTTTCTGTGCTTATTCAGCCTTGATTGATAAGAAAGAAAGAAAGAAATACATTTATTTGACAAACAACATACAGAGCATTACACATTCAGGTACATAGGTACAATATACGACTACTTACGTCACAATCTGAATCACAAGTAGGTTAGGTAACTAGTTTTAAAAACATAAATTTATAATAATATATAGGATCCGCTCTGTGCTGAGTCCGTCAAATTGGTCCTGCCTCAGCTTAATGCTACCCCTTGCAGGACAGCGCTGATTTTCAGGCAGAGCCTTACGAAGGATGACGTCACTATGGGGACAAATACTTATACATAAATAATATACACAAAAATAGTTAGATATAATGTTAATGTTAAATAGTTAGTTAAAAACAATATACACAGAAATAGTTAGATGATAGTTCTTGTTGTAGCCATACAACAGGAACTATCCATATAAATAAACGTACCTGATAATAAGGTTGATATTCTCCATCTTTTCGCGATGGAACTCCATGAGGCATTTCTCGAGCGCCACCGAATAATCCCTAACGTCTTTATCAATGGCCTTCGTGACATGCAACTCATACACCTTCTCCTTGTATCTCTTCTCGATATCTTTAGCGATGGCTTTCATCAGTTCTTTCTTACTTGCTGTCAAGCTTGACTGTGATTGGAAAGGCACTTATTATATTTTGGCACATTGTAAGAATTCAATAATAACTAAATCATAGAAGTAAAACATCTTTGGAAATAAATAATAAGTAAATAATAAATATTACAGGACATTAATTTTACACAACGCCATCTAAGCCCCAAACTAAGCATAGCTTGTAATATGGGAACTAGATTACGGATAGAATACTTAAATACTTTTTTTTTTTTTTTTGTAAATACATACTTATCATGGCAAATACAACACCCATACACAGAACAAACATCTATATTCATCACACAAATGTTTGTCCTGGGTGGGAATCGAACCCACAACCTACAGCGCAGAAGGCAGAGTTACTACCAACTGAGCTATGAGGCCAATACAAAGCATTAGTCCGTTTCCACCACAAGATGGCGTTTTTTACGAGGGACTAAAGCATACCAAAAAGGGCAATGGAGGATATTCCATATTACCACGCTTACGACGGGGAAGCGCTTGGCCTCATCTCACCTGGTACCAAGTCATGATAAGGCCGAAGATGGTAGCGCACTTCACCCGGAATCCTCAACAGCCTGAGGAAATGGCTATCCTACCTAAATACCGCAACACAATAAAGATTTTTTACTATGGCGACAGATTTAGGTATGATGGTGATAGCCACGTGGACTTAAACAGAGTCCAGCCACCAACCAAGACAAGCACAAAATTGTATTATCCTGGGGAACGAACCCGGGATCTCTGGATCTGACATCGGTGGGCGAACCACTAGACCACAGAGGTAATTACGCTTGGTGGTCAGATCACCACAAAGTTGGTGATCGCAGTTATTACTCATATGAACAGCCCGTTAATGTTCACTGTTGGACAGAGCCATCACCGAAATCATAATCAGAACTCTTGGCAGACGGAAGCTCTGCCCATCTGGTGGGTTTTCTTAGAGGACTTTTGCGACATCCGCGGACTGAGTTGACAATACTTAAGTTACGACCATCACGGTGTATACAAATGGTTATTACACAAATTAACGCATAACAGATAAATATTACAATTTATATTCACAAACAATAGCTAATCAGACGGGAATATTGAATCATCGAGCCATTGCAATTTGTCAAAGACATTTGTCAGATAACGTAGTAATAATATAACAAGTTACCTTCATTTCCTTCAAGCTGCCTTCGGTGTTGGCCTTCTGTCTAAACAGCTGTGTCTGCTGTGTGACCAAAGGTTCCTTTTCGCTGAGCATATCGCGGTTTATTCCGTTCAATTTCTCGACAAACTCCTCTTCTTCTTTCGTACACTTCTCGATTTCCAATTTCGTGTTACGGAGTTTCATGTTGTCGCTTAGGTCACGTTTGTATATCTAGTGAGACAGGACATAAATATTATTAAACTTTAGGGTTCCCAATAGCCCAATGGCTATTACTGAGCCGCTGTCCGTCAGTTTCTCTATAATCGGGTTGTATCTCATATACCGTAATAGGCTTACAGTTGAAAATTTCAGTGTGTATTTTTATTTCCGGTCATTCTTGTCTTCGAATCTTGCACAGGCAATATAAATGAAAATATTACAGGACATAAATTTTAAACAGCGCCATCTAGCCCCAAACTAAGCATAGCTTGTTATATGGGAACTAGATTACGGATATAATACTTAAATACTTTTTGTAAATACATACATACTATATGATACAACACCCAAACACAGAAAAAACATCTATATTCATCACAAAAATGTTTGACCTGGGTTAATAATGAGGTCTATGATCAAGCAAGCTTACCCAGAAAATGCCTAACACAACTAAGGAAAACAAACTGAAGCTTACAACAAACATAAGCCATATGCCGCCTGAAGGGCGATACACGGATGTTCTTATTTTTAAAAATGTGCTATCTTTGTATTACCTGTGCTTCAAGCAAATAAAAATACTGTACCATATTTTCTTGATTGGCAACATATCAACAACACATGTGTGCATCGGTCAGTCTTCAAAATGGATGCCTGTTTACTCAAATCTAGTGTCATGTACAAATACAAAACGCAAGCAAAGAGAATCTGAATAAAAGATTATTTGAAAATACAGAGCAGAAGTATGAGAGTGCACTGTCAACTGTAACTGTAAGCTCTCTGCTTTTTCTGGCTGGTGCGGAGCGGACATAGCTATTAAGTGAAAGATGCCAAATGTATTTTTATAATATACAAGATGCGACCCGCGGCTTCGCTCACGTTGTTTTGGCTATTTTTGGTGATTTATCATTTTAGTACTGGCAACAATAATACTATATTGTATATAGTTATATTGTATAATATAGTATTATTATATACATAATAATACTATATTATTATGTATATCACAAAATCTACAAATAAAATATATTGAAACATGTATCACTTCCTGGGGGGAATCTACACACAAATTTAGTACCACATGTGTGGTTATTGAGACATACAACATTTATTCTGAACTGGGAAGTCAGTTCCCCGTTCAAAACAAACATGGTCCAAATAAAAAAAAAGTAGTCCGACACTATAAAAGGAAGCTTAACTGGAAATTTAAGAGATTTAAGTGATAGACAGGCAGTAAGCTTTACGACGGTAAAATATTTTGATTTATAAGTAAAATTGGAAAGATTTGAGTTTTTCACAGCCTTAAAGTAAGTGTGTTGACTTTCATGAAATAAATATATTGCGAATATAAATACCTCTTGCTTAGCCAGTTCATCTTTCAACTCATCAATGTTCTTGGCCAACTCTTCTTTGTCCGTTAGTATTTGTTTCTGTTTCTCCGCAATCTTTTCATTGGCTTGCTTGAACTTCTCCATTTCAGCAGGAATATTCTTACTCAGGTGTGTTTTAATTTCTAGAAGTATAGCCTTTACTTTTTCGAATGAGCTGCATACTTTTGCGATAAAACCGTTCTTGGTTTCGATCAATGCTCTGAAATACCGTAAATTTTTACCGTTCATGATTTTTTAATTGTGAAACCCGAAGTAAATTGCTGTGATTAAATCTCTTTTATTTTTACCGTACGATGGGGAAGCGCTAGGCCTGCATCTCACCTGGTGTCAAGTTATGATGAACTGGTGGAAGCACACTTCACCCGGAACCCTCACTTCTTCACTCCTCAGTTTGCTGAGGGTTCCGGGAGAATCTAGTGAGCTATCTTACCCCTAAATGCCGGAACGACAGTAGAGAATTGTTGTTATGGCGTGACTTATGTAAGATGGTAGCAGCTAGCCAGGTGGACTTAAACAAAGTCCTACCACCAACCAAACCAAGCACAAATTTGTACCCCACTGAGGGTCTAGCCCGGTACCATTTCAAAACAAATAAACAGTTGGGTAAGATAACACTTCGTAATGACAATAATATATCACTTAATAGAATCCGTACTCACTACGGCAAAAAAAGTATATGCTACGAAGGGGCCCAAATATATAATAATCTTCCTAACAAAGTCAAGTGTTAATCTCAAAGTTTCAATATATTTAATTCAAAACTTTAACAACATATAATGTCAAAATTCTGAGTCCGACCCTGGCTGGTTAGAATTGAATGCACTCATAAAACCACCGGCCGGCCTACTAACTACCCTCATTGCTAAATTTTATTCTTACTTAGCAAAACTCTTTACTAAATACCTACTTTTTTATTTATTGCTGTATCTGTATGCTCACCAATCTATTTTGTATTATTTGTAATTTCTCATGTAGTGAATTAGCATGTAATTCTTTTGAGATAATAAATGTAATAATGTAACCCGAATAATTTGAATTTAAAATAATACCACTCTAAAATAATACATGTGCATGTGTAAAATCATAATAATAATAAACATAAAATTCCGAAAAACCGAAAAGTTAATAGTCAAAGTATAATTTATCATAGTACATCTTACATAGTGAATATGTAATTTACTTACTTTGTACTTGAATATTAATGTGAATAATTTGCGTGCATTTTTTATAACAAATAAATATTATAGGACATTAAATAAATAAATAAATATTATAAGACATTAATTTTTACACAGCGCCATCTAGTCCCAAACTAAGCATAGCTTGTAATATGGGAACTAGATTACGGATAGAATACTTGAATACTTTTTTTAAATACATACTTACTATATGATACAACACCCAAACACAGAACAAACATCTACATTCATCACACAAATGTTTCTCCTGGGTGGGAATCGAACCCACAGCCTACAGCGCAGAAGGCAGAGTTACTACCAACTGAGCTATGAGGCTTGTTGAAAAGACGTAATGTAATTTCTGTACTTGTACTTGTGTTTGGTGCACGACTGGCTATGAACCCTCTGCCTATTTTTACCTAGCTCTTTTTTATCAGCCAGTGGTCTAATTTATGGACTCTCAATTAGGTTATTACCCAATATTTTTTTAGTTATATATCAATATTGTGTGAGTAGGTACCGAGTATTAAAATAAAGGTAATGAAATGTTACTTGTATTTCTTGACGGTTTCGTTCTTGGCGTCCTGTTTCCCCTTGAGCACCTCCTGAAGCGGAGCCAGTCCGTCCTGCAGCTCCTGGATCTCCTGCAGGTGCTTCTCGCGGTCCGCCTCCAGCTGCTTCTTCGTCTCTTGCAGGTTCACCAGATCTTGCACCTGGTATAATGTTACTCATTTCACGTTTTCGTTGGGGAATTTTTTTTTATACCACTTGCAGTAGAGGCGAAACGATGAGTTCGACATAATGGAACATTTACATGGTAGGTACGGGTTGTAGCTAGTCCGGTGGTGGAAAGGGGATGGAGGGATTAGGTCAAGATATCGTGCGCACACTTGCCCAAGAGGAATTTATAGAACAGCTTGGCAACCAGCCGTCTATGTTATCACGTATAGCTCTACGCTCAAACGAGTCCTGGGGCCTAACCACAATGTACTTAAGGTATTCTCGTTTTGATATAACATTAGTTTTGTCTCGTTTTCTCTACACTGGATGGATAGTGACAAAAGTAAAGTCATATCAAAACAAGAATGCTACAAGAGGTCGTGTAACCACAACGTCTTATAGTATTCTCGTTAAAATATTACATTACTTTTGTCTCGTTTTTTCTACACTGAATAGATAGTAACAAAAGTAAAGTCATATCAAAACAAGAATGCTATAAGAGGTCGTGTAACCCCAAGGTCTTAAAGCATTCTCGTCTTCATATTACATAACTTTTGTCTCGTTTTTTCTACACTGAATTTTGTCACTATCTAGTGACAAAAGTAAAGTAATATCAAAGCAAGAATGAAGAGGTCGTGGTACCCCCCCTGGGCATCCAGCTTCCATTTTCATCATCAACATCATTAATCCCGGCGTGCACTTACCTTTTTCTGAACATTCAAAAGCTCGTCCTTGATCTTAATCTTCTTATCGGCCATCATTTGCAGTTTCTTGTTGTACGTGTTGAGTTTCTTCTGCGAGGTTTTAACGCGGTTCCTGAGGGTCGACAGCTTCTGCCGTAGATCTGTCTGTTTGGCGGTCGCTTCATCGAGAGACATCGCGTTGTCCACTTCGGCGCAGTCTGCCTTTAACTTTTCTAGCTGCAAGGATGTTAGGTTATTATTACCCTTACTGACAAATTCAGTATTTTTATTATTTTCTACTGGCGTGCGCACTGGCATGGCACTAATGTTTATTTATGTAGATTCGATCAAGTCAAAAGTATCTTTTACCTGTAACATTGTACTGATTCTACTGTAATTATACAATCGATTAAAAAGTATGAGATAATATTGTATTGATTAAGAAAAGAATCTAAAAAAAAGGCCATATCGTCTGGATGAAGAAATACTAAACTTAAAATCAGGTTTTCTTGTTCTAGGAGTTTAATAGAGGTTCTAGAGAATAGTTCCCATAAGAAGTATACTGCAAGTAGTAAGAATTATTGTGAAAAAGTCACGACGATTTCTGTCATTGGACTGCACTAATTCTGTCCTAATAGGTTGGCAAACTGAAAAGTATTTCAAAAATATATATTATTCAATTCCGATTCCCACCCAGGACAAACATTTATGAACATTGGTGTTTGTTCTGTTTGAGTGTTGTATTGTATGATAAGTATTTAAAAAAAAACAGTATGCAGTATTATATCCGTAATCTAGTTCCAATTACAAGCTTTTCTTATTTGGGACTAGATGGCGCTGTGTAAAATTAATGTCCTGCAATATTTATTATTAATTATTTACCTGTAAAATTTCAGTTCAATGCACTCTATAATTAACGAAATATAATTATGATATCAAATACCCCATAGAACAAAAAGGAGCCTTTATGTTATTACTGGTCTAGAGCAACCATATCATGTAAGCTTCAGCTCAATCCGTTCAGTAACTTTGGCTTTTATAATATTAGTGTGATTGTACCGCTACCGAAACAGAACTTAAAAACCCGCCGTCATCGCATGTTCTATCATCTAAAACTAAAATAGGATATAATTTTACTTACATTTTTGAAGATAGTCTTGGTGTCGTTTATGTTACGGTCCAACAAAGGCATGTCCCCGTGGATTTGCTTCGCGGTTTGCACTTTCTGCTCCGGCTCTATGAGACTCATCTGTAGACCCTCGATTGCCTCGCTGCAGGCTTTTATTTTCTGTGACACAAAATATTTTTATTACAACATACGCACAGCAAAAACCAGCAACCCTTAAACAAGCCTCATAGCTCAGTTGGTAGTAACTCTGCCTTCTGCGCTGTAGGTTGTGGGTTTGATTCCCACCCAGGACAAACATTTGTGTGATGAATATAGATGTTTGTTCTGTGTTTCGGTGTTGTATTGTGTGATAAGTATGTATTTACAAAAAAAAAATAGTATTTAAGTATTCTATCCGTAATCTAGTTCCCATATTACAAGCTATGCTTAGTTTGGGGCTAGGTGGCTTTGTGTAAAAATGAATGTTCTGTAATGTAATACATGACTCAGCTGCCGCATACTTGGCCACTAAACGCGACCATAGGCTGCGGGGGTTGTCAGCATTCGCTACTTGTTAACGCGTTTTGTCGCTTGGAGAGAAGGAAAGGAAATATACAATGTTCCTTAGGAGCCACTGTGTCTCACGACTGTCGGCCGCGTCTACTAGTGGCTTGACTTTGCTACTGTCGCGTTTAGTGATCCAGGGGCGGCAGCTGAGTGTCAGAAAGGCATACAACAGCCCATCTGATGGTAAGCAATCATAGCCATACACAACACCAAACTTATCGATCACGCGTTGCAAGCCCTATTTGATCTCCGTCTGAACCTCACGGCGCGTTGGTTTTATAGTGTACTGTTTATGAGATAGGATTTTATTAAATTTATTATCATATGACACGTAAAATTTGCAAGATGCGAGTTGGGTAATGGTCAGTTTCCACCAAACGGGAAAATCTTCAAGTCTAAAAGTCAAAGTCAAAATGTGTTGGTAAAGTAAGATTTTTAGGATCATTTTGAAACGTCAAATCTACCGCCTGTTTGGAATCGCGACCAGCACATGAGAAAGGCAAGAACCTCGGGCTAGTTAGTTTTTTTATAGTCTCGGCGTGATCAACGAATCTTTGTCTCCTAAAATATTTGTAAAATGTGAATCAAATAATATTTACCTTCTTTACGCAGAACAAATCCGCAGTAGCAGCAGATAATTAAAGATATCGGTTAAATGAAGAGATGCTATGAAAATGGAACACTTTACACTACTAGTAACACAGTAGAAACATATATCGTAAATGTTACTCGTAACTTACAAGCGTTTTGCGATGAGATGAACAAGCCCTTGAAAAGAATAGAAAATTCGCTTATTATTTATTTCCAAATGTTAAACAGCTTAAGAACACTTACCGTGTCAGTTTCATTGAGCCGCTTCTCCAGTTTGGGAATTTCGATCTCCTTCAAAGCAATGATCTTTTCGTTCAGCGACTTCATGCTGAGGAGTTCGTCCTTTTTCGCGGAATTCCTTTGTAATTCCTCAGATACTTTCTCCAATTTGGTGGGTACATTCATAACTTGGGTGCTCAGTTGCGAGATCAGCTCTTTAGCCTGGGAATTTTAAACAGTTGATTAGTAAAGTTATCTTATGAATTAATCTGTTCAAATAAAAAACCAATGTATTACAATCTGTACATTATTTGGAGACTAGACACTATGCATTTATGACTAGACTATGTGGACCTTTCATTTGATACCCATATTGCTGTAAACAAACTTTTTTACTATCCTTCACTCACTTATTTCTATTGCACCCCGCAAGTAATATAGTATCAAGGTCACTCCTACAATACAACCTCACACATCAAAATCCATCAAATTGTTTAGGCTGTAGAGCGTGGCAATGAAGTAGACACACATATACTCTCGAAAACATAACCCTCGTTGGTTAAAAAGGTTTCGAGGGTGTAGTCAAGAAAATCAATTAAAAGCCTCTAAGACTACACTATGTGGACCTTTAATTTAATACCCATATTTATTCAAACAAAAAGGATTATACAATTTTACAGAAATTGGGATGATAAGTACATGAAAGTATATAAACTGGTGTAAATAATTGTCTACCCTCTGAGACTGTTCTCAGAGGGTAGACAATTATTTACACCAGTTTATGACCCCTGTGGGTCTACACTACATATTACATATTAAATAAATGATGTATATTTTAATGGTAATCATCTACATAAATTTAAGAAACTTGCATAAGTCGCTCTACAAAAAGAGTGACAACACTAGTATATCACTTGTATTTAATAATTAATTTCCTTTGTGTAATGCTTGTTCTTACCTATATTTGTTCAATCATGATGACATGTACAGATGTACACATACTTTGGAATACAACCTAGTTTCAAATATTTCATTGTTCCCTTTTTAAGTATCTGATTGTTTGGTTGTATTCTGTTGTGTGTGCCATTATTAAAAGAAAATTAAAATAAAATAAAATTTGATTGAATTCTCACCTCCTCATCACTGTCAAAATTCCGGCTGCACAGTGGACAGCAACTGTTGTCGTTCAATTGACTCTTATATTTAGCGAAGATAAACATGGACGATTGGAGTATGTTTTGCTCATCCTGAAATCACATACTGATTTAAAGTCACAGTACAAAACATGCCCCTATTCTATTCAGTTCAACAAGTGAAGCTAACTGGGAATTTTCCAGATATCCAATAATTATCAGAGAAATGTCTCATTGGTCATAGTTAGTGCCGCCTACTGAACCAATAATAAACCTTATTACGTTCTTTTCCCTTCCACAAATAGCCCTCGATTTTTTTTACAATTTCTCCTGGATATATTCAGAATATATATCCCGTCTTTTACAAAACAATAACAAACAGATGTAGATAAGTTACAAAGTTTATAACAAAAAATTACTCATGTGGCGACTATCATATTACAAGCTATGCTTAGTTTGGGGGCAGATGGCGCTGTGTGAAATTAACGTCCTATAATATTTATTATTATTATTTATATACTGTTTTTAATATAAATTATCTATATCAAGGTTACCGAACATACCTGTAACTTTTCAACAGCGGATGTGTGCTTGGCAAGTGTACTTTCGTAGGACTGAGTGCCACACGCTTTGTACATTTTGTCCTCCGCCTTCGTTAGCTCACTCCGCTTCTCGTTCAGCGAGTCGCGGACGTGCTTGCGCTCAGTTTCTAGTTTTGTTGACTGAAAAACATAAATGGAGCTTGTAGTATATTGCATACATTTCTTTCTTTCTTTGTGGTGGCTGCATAACAGCCTGTTACACAACGAAAAGTCTGGAGTTTACGCTAGGTCTTAGGTGTCTGACTTGACTGACAACTAAACATGCAATCATCATACTTATCTTAATTATATGTGGAAACATTTAATTGGCCTTCAAGATAATAATGTGCTTTTGTATGTTTCATTACATATTAGTCTAAGTACCTAGCTGTAAGTTTTTCTAAAAGTTTTAAAATAAAATACTTATCAGGTGATTTAACTACAGTAGTCTACAATGTCCTAAACAATCTGAGAACAAAAGTCACAAAGATGTGCCCCACTCGGGATTTGAACCCAGGAACTATAGCTACATGCACTGAAACTAATCCACGCCGGTGTTAACACTGCATACTCAGGTGTATCTTGAAAAATATAAAACTACTTGTTTAAGAAAACTGACCATGTACCTACTAAGCTGATGTCTCAGACATTAAAATTATATTTTTTAATACTACTGCTGGCAGCAAATACCAATGTAACATCCTTTTATGCGAGTGTTGTCAAACAACAAAGATGCAGGCTTAACGCGTACCTTATTTTGGTACCTGGCATTCGGCTATAAAAGGACAAAGTTAAACATAGAAACCATTTCCATTTTCAAACCCGTTTTTCTGTACCTCTCTGCTTTGTTCCTAAATAAACGTTTTATAATTATTATTTCGTTTATAAAAAAATACACGACTAATGAAAAATCGCGCTCTAAAAGAATGTAGTATGAAACCATAAAATATTATCATCTGAAATTCCTATGTACTAACTGTTCAATTTATAGTCTATCATATAAATACTACCTCTCCTTATAGATTCATAATATATTAATATGTATATCTATATACCTATTTCATGTATATGATTATATTTGTATATATATTATATTTAAAACTATATTCTTAGTAAGTATATTAAGTATTATTGATAAATATAATATAATTTATGTGTCTTAGCATGGACGAAGGAAATACAATAGACTGACAATCTTCCTACTATCGAGCGTGGCACGATAAATAAATACTTTCTATGACGTGAGATGTCGCTACGTGTTCCCAAACGAAGTAATAATAATTGAATCATATTTTTTCTAAACCTCAATCTAGCCCACTACTTTCTTCGTACGAAAATATACAGAGAGATGGCGCTTTTTCTGACTAGCACAAATGTTATTTCTTTGCTGCGAGGTTGCCAGCATGTGCAAAAACCTACGCACGGCAGCGGCGGTGGCGTTGCCGCTCTTAAGACTCGAATTGTCTCGTCGTCGTCTTCGTCGCGTGCAACTGCAAAGTGCAAAATAAATGGGTACCGTAAAACTGCACACAGGCGGTCAAGCCTCCCGCCCCGCCGCCGCCGCCACCACCACCACCGCCGATCTACATATGATTTTTTGTGTCCTGTACTGTATATTTAGATTAGATAGTAAATTGTAGATTTTCTTCAAAATAAGGTTTATTGAGAAAACAAAGCCTGGTTGCCTTCCTTGTCACCATTATGTAGGTAAGTAAAAAAGGGTTAGTTAGGTAGGTACCTACCCTACCTATACATAGTGCATAGTGATGCCCAGAGTTGATACCTACCGCATCACATGCGCAGCGAAAACTATTGGTGATGGAACAAAGTGAGGTCTACAATGAAGCGAGCCTTCCGAGAAAATGCTTCAGCTGTGGGCTTATAGGGCCCAAAACGATCGCAGGGGGTGTCACTGTGAAGTTTAGGTTAGATAGCGGCAGTAGGTTGCAACTCGGCTCTCGTCTCTGGTCACACGCTAACCGCGTCGCTACCTACCATGCGTACCTAATTTTTGTGATTTTTGGATCAATCAATTATTATGACTTCGAAACATAAATAATTCGTTTAGGTACATGATACTGTGACGCACCTACTCAATTTTCTACCTACCCAGTAATAGTTGCGTATGTTTGTAGTTATCTAGACAGCGATAAAATTCTATAATTGGTGAGAAGCTATAAGTAGGTACAGATATACATGTATTGTCAATAAAAAATCTGTACTTAGTAGGTACCTATGTATGTTAAAGTGTTTTCACGACACTTACTTATTAAAGGTAGGTATCGATGTTATATACATAGTTAACATTATTGATTTTTTTTAACATAAATTTTACCTATATTAATATCGGCAAATGCTCTGACCGCGAAACCGTTTCCAAGTCAGCAGAGACAAACGGATTATGAACGCTAGAGCCACACGATAAGATTCAATTTCGCGTGCAAGTCTTAACAGTAAGTACATTTTTGTACCGAAACATGGCTTTTTAACCTCCTTTAAAAAAAAGGAGGAGGTTCTCAAATCGTCGGAACGTTTTTTTTTTAATGTTTGTTCCCTGATTACTCAAAGACGGCCGGACCGATTTAGATATTTTTTTTAAAGGGTCTTCCCATTGTCATGGGTGTTCCCATTGTCATCAGGTCAGGATCTGATGATCAGATCCTAGATAAATCGAGGGAACTCTTCAAATATTGTAGGCACACTTAAAGCGATAAGGGTATTTTAGGCTGTATTACCCCAAAAATAAAGAAAAAGACCCCTGTCAGGGGGACTTTTTCTTTATCGGTCAGGATCTGATGATGGGATCCTGAAAAAATGGAGGGAACTCTTCAAATATTATAGGCACACTTGAAGCGATTTGGGTGTATATCTCAAAAGTGAGGAGAAAACGGACCCCATATAGGGTCACGCGTCTGTCTGTCTGCCCGTCCATCTGTCATCAAAATAATTGGAAAAAATACGCCATCCAGGTTAACGAAATTGAATCATATT
Organism: Venusia cambrica; assembly: GCA_951394065.1. Classification (NCBI taxonomy): domain Eukaryota; kingdom Metazoa; phylum Arthropoda; class Insecta; order Lepidoptera; family Geometridae; genus Venusia; species Venusia cambrica. The sequence continues at coordinate 4,304,497 of OX596056.1, forward strand.
CTTCATCAAAGTCGGTTTTCTTTCTTTTTAGTTTTTAAAACGTAATTAGGTTAGAGAGTGATCCTTCTGTACGCTAGTACTATTTATTATTCTGTGACGAAAGATATGAACTATATATTAGGTCCTTACATATGAAATTGGCGTTTTGTCGTACTGGCCACTTTGATCTTAAATATCTCCTCTTTGGTTAGGAATTCCAAATTCAAATTTAAACAGCTATTTACTCATGCATTTGTGTTTCGAAAACCGTAATTCATTTGTTTTTTTCTCTTTTGTTTTTTTTTTCTGCGTCACTCATTTCACAAAATGGAAAACTTAAAATATCGCATTATTTACGAATACGAGTTCCACCGTGGCACCAGTGCTGCAGAAACGGCTCGAAGGATTAATGATGTGTATGGTGGTGGTGTCGCAAAAGAAAACACGGTGCGTTTTTGGTTTCAACGCTTTCGTTCTGGAAATTTCGACCTGCAGAACAAGCCCCGTGGACGGCCGGAGACCAAGGTCGATAATGATGAATTGAAGGCTATTGTGGAAGCAGATCCATCGCAAACCACATCACAGTTAGCTGCAGGCTGCGGTGTTAGTGACAAAACCGTTTTAATCCACTTGAAGCAAATTGGGAAGGTGAAAAAGCTTGAAAGGTGGGTACCTCATGAATTGAGTGAAGCAAACCGACAAACGCGCGTCGACTGCTGCGTTACATTACTCAACCGGCACAATAATGAAGGAATTTTAAATCGGATCATTACATGTGATGAAAAGTGGATCTTGTACGATAATCGTAAACGCTCATCGCAATGGCTGAACCCTGGTGAACCAGCAAAATCTTGCCCCAAGCGAAAATTGACTCAAAAAAAGTTACTTGTAAGCGTTTGGTGGACTAGTGCCGGTGTCGTACACTATAGCTTTCTTAAATCTGGTCAGACGATTACGGCTGATGTCTATTGTCAGCAACTGCAAACCATGATGGAAAAGCTCGCTGTTAAACAACCGAGACTTTTCAATCGCTCTACGCCACTGCTGTTTCAAGACAACGCTAGACCACACACGGCCCAACAGACGACTACCAAATTAGAGGAGCTTCAATTGGAATGTCTAAGACATCCACCGTACTCTCCGGACCTTGCTCCAACAGATTACCATTTTTTTCGAAATTTGGATAACTTCTTGCAAGGAAAAAAATTCAATTCCGACGAGGCAGTCCAAACCGCTTTCAAAGATTTCATTGATTCCCGTCCGAATGGTTTTTTTAGTAAAGGGATCAATGAACTACCTATAAGATGGCAAAAGTGTATAGATAGCAATGGTACATACTTTGATTAATAAAATATATTTTAATATGAAAAAATTGCCTTTATGTTCCTCCCATACAAAACGCCAATTTCATATGTAAGGACCTAATATATATATATATGAAATCGTTCTCATAAATAAATTTATTTTTTGATTCAATCAATTGTTGTTTTTCTTTTTCTATAGGCATCATCATTATTCTCCTGTCCGTATCCTACTCTAGATGGGGTTGGCACAACATATTCTCCTCTTCCAGTCACTCCTATCAGCAGTCAACTCTGTATTCTCTAGTCTTTCTCTGTATTTCAATATTCAATTTTCTGGTAGGTACATATTTTAGCGATTTAACCTGCTTACTTTGATGACATAAACTAGAAAAGTAAATACCGGAGTTTTCAACATTCCTATAGTCTGCAGGTACCTGTCTGAAATAAAAATAATACTTACTTTGATGATAAGCGCCATCTAGTTAAACAACGATGCGTTACAACGCATTTTACGTACGTTTATTTAGAGTTTAGTTACACGCCATCTATTAGCAGGCTCGTAAAATGTGGTGTAATACCGCTGTGAAACAAAATTGATAAAACTACACTGTGAACAATTTTTACTATTCTAAAAAAAAATAGATATCAATCGAAGAATTTTACCATACAAACAATTGAAAATATATTCGTTTTAGATGTTGATTAGAATGCTCCCAGGCTACGAGACAGCGCCATCTAGAAATAATACCGGATTTTGATCATTTTTTGATCTACAAAATGTTCTATGGGATTAGCTGTCTATTGTATTTCCTTCGTCCATGGTCTTAGTTATATGCTACTTATTAAACTTTATTAAATTGTTATGTACACTATTTCCCAATTTATATATATCTTTTCTCTCTCCACATCCCTGGAAGAAAACTCTTTTTAGGGTTAAGCTCGCCTTTGCCATGTATTTTAATTTTAAGTTTTTCTTTGTTATTATGTTTGTGTGCAACAGAGTATATATAAATAAAAAATATAAATGAATAAAAAAAAAAAAAGTACCTCAATCTGCCGTTCCTTCAGTTGTTTCTTCAAACTATCGACTTGCGAGCGAATTTCACATTCAAACTTATTGACAGACACAGCGAAATCCTTCTCGGGGACACTGCCTAGGATTTCAGTGAGTGAGACCTTGTGTTTGTTCATGAGCACCGCCAGTTCTTTTTCCTTCTGTTTGAGAATGCCTTCAACCATGTCACGTTCTTGGATCTTAGCTTGCTGCTTTTGTAGTTTCACGACCTTGGGACCAGAAAAGTACATCAGCGTCACGGAAACTAAATCTTTATTGATCATCTTATTTATAGCAGGTACAATTTAAAAGATCAACATCTTTTATGGGTTTTTCTAGGGCTTTCGTGTATGTTTGTGTGTGTGAAAATAAATGCTTTACTTATTATTATTTGCCTAAAGAATGGTTAGCTATTACGCGATATGAACAAGTCCACGCAAACAATTTGAAAGCAAGCACCAACGTCGTTTACTATATTATATTGGCTGGTAGTCCATAGTTCAAAACAAATTATATTACGAAGGCATTTATAAAAAAATACCCTAGCAGTGAGTTCTTCCAGTTCGTGGTCATGTTGATCTATCGCTTTTTCATCATCATTGATTTCCTGCTGGCTCTCCTCAGGATTCAACTCTTTCTCGGCAGTCTGATGCTCTCTGAAAATTAATAAAAACAATAATATTTTAATAGAAATCATTAAGAACGACTTATTTCTGGACATTTTGTCCAAAAATCCCCTTCCAGCTTTCAAAGGAGAAGCGGGGATTTCTGGACAAAAGTTCAACAAATTCTCTTATCCATTTATTTAGATGACATTTTGTATCTGGTCACAAAAAATATCTTCCTACAAAGTATATCCCTTGATTTACTTAGTATGGTACTGAATATATTTTCATATTATTGGTGATACCCAAGCAACCACTGGCTCTCTTGAAAACAAGTAAAGATGCCTAAGATGGAGCACACTTGTGAAGACGGTAAAGAATAGAGCATAGACAAACACTACTTTAAAAAAATAAAAATTAGAGACACATCCAGACATATACATGCGACTCACAATTTAAAAAAATGGCGTCGACGGTTTTTCCTTACAGCCAGTATCGTTTTACGCGGCATGTAGCATCAATTTCAGATATTACTGTAAAGTTGTGTACCATATACCTGATTACTAATTACCAACACAATAACATTTTTGAATACAGAAATATTTTATTCACAATTCAGAAGATGGATTCAGGATGTATCGTTAGTACAGAGACTAGTAAAACGCCCGCGACTTTGTTTCCGTTATCCCGTGGTAATATTCTAAAATCCCTTGGTGCATCGTTACACTAAAGTTCATTTTAAGGTGAGAAATGGGATAGCGAGGATAATAAAATAAGGTGGGTTTTAACCCACTTAAAAAGTTATTATGTTTTATTATTATTTTGTTTTAAGTACTGTTTGTTCTAAAAATAAACCAAAATAAATAAAGTAGTGCAAGTGCAGACTTCGCAGCTTGCATGCGAGAGGACTTTTGGCCGAAGGGTGTCGTATTTGGGCCACTTCTATCAAAAAGCAGCATGTCGATGAATGACGTGCCTAACAAATAGTTACTTTGTTCTATTATATGTATTTTAGTCTGTAAGGTTTTAATAATGTACTTGTAATATGGTATGATTTTTCATAACACGGATTGCACATTGCTCAATACAAAAATGACGATGTATATGGATCTGTCGTCGTTCGCTTATGTGATAAGGCTTACTAGAAAAACTAAACATGACGGAATTAAATTTTGTCAATAAAAAAAATAGATTTCTTTCGGACCTTCGGGTCCTGGCTCTTTGAACTTACGTTTCAGCGTCACTCAGTTTCTTTTCAAGCGCCTCGAGTCTAGTTTTAGTCTCGTTAGTAGCATTGATCTCTTTTTCCAGTTTCGTCAATTCTCGTTTATTCTTGTGGATTTCAGTGTCCTTGCTAGATATTTTTTGTTTGTGGCGTGACTGTAAAAATAATATAATTTTTAGGCATTTTTATGCATTTTTATCGACGAATACCGCTCATAACATGACGGTCCAGACAAAAAAAAATATAAATTCCGATGTAATTTTCACACATTGCTAGACATTTTTTGGCTGTAGCGTGAACAATGAGCTATATTTATTTGTAATTTAAATCAAGAGGCTTATGGTTATAGCCAATACATCAAATTGAAAAATTCCGAAGTAATTTTCCCAAAAAAGTATGTATGTATGGTATTGTGTTTTAGAATATCATAATGCATGTCTTGCGGCGTCGGTCATCGTCCAGCTTCGTACTATTCTGTGTAGTCGGCAGTTACGCACATGGCTTTACGTCTTCAAACTTTATCAGGCTTTCAGAGCCTTTTAATGTGGCACAACATTATTGGATCCTCAAGGATCTAATTGATCTATTGTAAATGTGCACTTATTTAAATAAACTATCCTCATCTCCATTAATACTTGCCCCCCCACCCCCTTTTTTTAATTATTGGTCTTTAAATTACGCACGGCCTGATATTGCGGAGCACTTCAGTAGGTGGTCAAGTTTTTTTAACGACACGGGGACAGAAGATAGTGTAAGTGATAGTGATAGTGATAGTGTAACCACATCATTTTGACCCAGAAATAATTTGCTACCACTTATTTGCGTAGCTCAAAATAGATAAAAAAATAAAGAGGATCAATCATTATAAAAGATGACCGTTCAGATTTTTTTGCAAAATTAAAACGACCATTTAAATAGGTACATGCCTTTTAATATTAGAGTCGTGATAACGCTTAAAAATCTAACCTCAGCCCGCAGACGTCGTAAAATTCGAGAAGGGATCTTTTTTTTGTGTTAGGATCACTTTGAAACATCAAATCTACTGCCTGTTCTGTACTACAACCAGCACATAAGGAGAAAATCAACAACCTCGGATTAAAGTTTTTTTTGATCCATTAAAGGACAACTGCTTCTTTCTGTGTAGTATAACTTACACATTTACTGCGATCACCAATCCGCCACAATATCACCAGATGGGAAGTGATAATGTGGTCTATGATGAAGATTCACACTCGCCTTAAATAGGCAATTCGCATGAACGTGAAACAAAAACGTTATGTGCGGACGAGAAAAACAAACGATGTAGAAATGGTAATGCGTTGTGCGTCTACTATTATCCCATAGCTGGGCAAAGGCTTTCCCACTCTATTTCTGAGCGATTGTTGCCATTCTTGACAAACAGCCTTCAGTTGCATGATTTGCACAGATACCCACTATTCCTATAAGTAGCTTGTAAATTGTGACTGCCGTTTCCACTCTTAGAATCATGTCCATGGTGCGCGAGGTTCTTAAAGTTTATAATCACAGACATTCAGAATTTAAAAGATACTGGCCATTTGAAGGTAATGATTTTGGTTCAGATTATGTACCAATGTTTGGCGGCAGCAGATGTGGAAGAGTAATACTTAGGTAATACTAGGTAATACTTACGAGCGCATCACGGCTTTCATCAACAAGTGCCTGCATTCTCTTCTCTTCGGCATCTCCCTCAGTCTTTTGGTTGTTCAGTTCTTGTTTTAAAGTGTTTATTTTCTCAGTGACAGTTTCATGGGCCTTGTCAAACTCCTCATCATTGTTTACTTCGGTTATCCCCTCGATTTCTAAAACCACAATGTATGGTGCATTTATTTTTATAAAAAGCATAATATACGAAAAATATATTTCTTAAAGATATAAACATTATAGGGAAATAAAATAGCTCAGCGACTGTAGCAACAACACGTTATCCGGAAGCTCGTCTACTTAGCAGCAGGACTATTTTACCTGAGGTGTACATAGGCATCCTGGGACGCTACCGCCGACGGCGAAGCCGATCTCCATTGATGGCTTTAAATTAGCTTCATGAGAACTAGAAACGATTTTTACCGTCAAATGTACTGAACGGATAGGTTTCATAACATGTGTACACTTTTGAGATGGGGAACGCCATTTCGGATATGACACATACCTAAATCGGTAAAAATCGTTTCTAGTTCTCATGGAGCTAATTTAAAGCCATCAATGGTGATCGGCTTCGCCGTCGGCGGTAGCGTCCCTGTCCCGCAGAACAAATAAAAGGGATTGAAAGGGAGTAAAAAGATTTGTTACATTTTTTGAAGATTAATTATAAGATAAAGTAAATTTATTTATAATAAAATAAATATGTAAAAAGCTGTTAAATGTATATTTTTTTAAGGTTACTATTAAAATAAAGTAAATTTTTACATATTTTTTTTTTTGTGTAAAATATAATAAAATAAATGTGTAAAATCTGTTAAATGTATAAACACATGCCTCATTTAGTAAAATATATACAATCAATTATATCATTATACTAACTTGAGTGGAACTGTGTAAAGGTCATGTTTCAAAATGGCCTATGTCTCTCTAGAACCCGGACCATTAGGGAACCATAGACCCTAGATCGGAACCGGTTTTTCCCGGAACCGAAAGAACCGGGAATACCCGGTTCTAGGGGGCTACAAAAAGAACAGGTTCTCCAAATATGAAGAACCGGGTTTTCGGTTCTTTCGATTGTCATAAACACGATGAGTGTCAGCAATCAGCAATAAAATGGCAACCGCATTGAAAAAACAATACATTAAGCGGCGCCAGTTCAAGCAGCAACTCTTAAATACTTGTTGGTCAAGTAATTCAGAAACCAACAAGTATTTCACAAGTTTTCCTGAGATGTATTTTCATATTATAATTATATTGAAAACGAAGTTACGAATGTAACACCTTCTTTAGGTAGACGGTTCCAGTCTCGTATTCTCAATTGCAGAGGAAATACCTATGCAGCATTCTTGTCCTTCGAGGGTTCACCGTTTAATCACACGCTATGACCACGGGCTGATCTATGAGTCTCTTTCAGCGAATATATGGAATGGATGTTGGACGGATTATTCATAGGTATGAGAAAGTATCTTGAAAGTCTCAATGAGGTCCTCACGAAGGCGTCTATCTTCAAGGGTTAGGCATAGTGCGCGAAGTCTTTCAGGTTAGGTTTTTCGACGAAGGCATTGGGGGATCTTTTTAGCTTTCCTTTACTTTGCAAACTGATTTTCGCTCTCTCATACAAACGTTCGTTATTCATTTCGAAATGGCACGTCCGATACTAATGACATTTTGCATGCTATAATCGGATAGGGATTACCTTCCGGCAAGAATAAATTTGAATCGGACGGGATATGGGAGAGCGTCACTACTAGGCCTTCTTTTCTATTTTCGTTATAAGTCTACGTACGAAAGTTCTAATGACTGTATTTAAATTTTTTTATATATATAAAAAAATGTAGAATTCTTAAAAAACTTTATTCTAATGAATATTTTATTTGTTTACATGTGTGAAAAATCCTTTTTTTGTAGTGCTTATATTTCATTTATTTTGTTTGTTTTCTGTTTGCAATAGCTTGTATATGGGTTAAATAACTGAAGCTAGAAATAATACCTACTATTTAATATAAAAAACGGATTGTTACCAGACTGATCATTTAAAAGATAAACATTATACTTATCTGTGAATTCCCCGCACAATTTTTGATCCTAATGTAGAATTATGTAAGACTATACTTACATAATTCAAATAAAAATTAGAAAAATAGATTAAATTAGCAAAAGAACCGAAATAACCGGGTACCCGGTTGTGTTGAATCTGGAATCGAAAGAACCGGTTCTTAAAATATGGCCGGTTCTCGATGCCCTATGTCCATCTAGACAGAAAATTCGGAGACTTTTTTGCATTGGTAATATATTTTCCTGAGCTTTCACTTTAGCAAATATATATGAAGAAAATACGATGAACAGAGTCATAAACAATAAATCGAGACAATTAAGTGGCTTCTCAAATCATAAGGGCATCAAGTCTAATCCAAGCTGAACTTGCCGTGTGTGCCATCTAGATATTGATAAACCTGTATTAATTTATTTCTGACATACTCAGATTGTTTAATTGTTGTGTACACTCTTTGTCAAATAATATGGGATCATCATACTATTCTTTGCCACTATTGTTTTCATGTTTTGTTTTTTTTTCTTCAAGTATTTTAGTAAATGTGCATTAAATGAAGGAAAATAAAAAAAAGGAAAAATAAATAACAGAGAACATATTTCACATATATATAAAAAAAAAACTGTATGTTATTTCTGTCATACATGTGTAGTGTACACATGTGTTCACCCCTGTTATGCTTAGGTTCCATACATTTTTGAAACATCTCCTTTATATGTATATGTAATAATATATTTACATTATATGTATCCCACAGTGTACATACAATAGCTCTCAAAATTTTGGAGCTCCAATTCTCATCACCAAACAACATGTATTAATTTTTGATCAGTTATAACAATGAACTTACCTGCAAACTGGGCGGTTTCCACAATCATTTTGTTTTTTTTGTCAATCCTCTCTTGGTTCTGACTTTCCAGCACCACCAACTTATTATACTTCATTTCATTGTTGTTTTTTTCTTTAGTAAGTTTATCATCCTCCTTGCCTAACAACTTATTTTTACTAACACTTTCATCAAGCTGCTTCTTTTTAGCTTTGTGTGTTTCTTCATAGTTATCTGTAAAAGTAGATAAGTATATCCTTCGAGGATTCACCTCTGATCACTACTCAGAGCAGGGATATGAGGATCATTTACTAGGGGGTAGTCAGAGGCACGTCCAATAAAATCCCTTGCCAGCGCAGGCTCTTATGCAGTTTGAATAGTGATTGGGTAGATCAAAATTAAGGTGTGGGAAATTAAGGTATGCTTGACTAGATGAAAAGGATTCTTAATATACATGATAAACCTTACTGATATTTTCTTGCAATTCCTCAGTAGTTCCTTCAAACAAGGTTTTGATTGCAGCTGTGAGCTCTGTTTCCTGTGCTTGGCAGTGCTCCTTTCTGTCGCAGAAGTCAAAATCATGAAAATTTTTTACAATAACGGGTTCATTGTTATCATAAACTTGCGACTAGTTTTACTTAACTGATTGCATGTAATGTTATGCAAAACATACTGCCGATTTGCTTGGTATATCAACTATGTTATGTAGGTATGTATTAATCATTATAAAAAGTTTATTTGTAACATAGGTTCTCCATCAATATATGCTAAGCAGAGTGTTAATCAACCACCAATAATGTAATTTTTTTTATTTTATGATAGGTAAGCACTTGGCCTTCATCTCACCTGGTTACACATGTTGAGATAAGGCCGAAGGTGGAGGCGTCCTTCATCCAGAATCCTCAACAAACTGAGGAACTGGCTATCTTACCTCTAAATGCTGGAACACAACAATTTTAGAATTGTTATTATGGCGACAGAATTAGGTAAGATGGTGGTAGCTAGCCAGGCGGACTTAAACAAAGTCCTACCACCAACCAAACCATTCACAATATATTGTACTCCCCATGGGGATCAAACCCGGGACCTCTGGATCTGAAATTGGTGGGTTGAACCACTAGAACACAGAGAATTTATTTGATGGGCAACAATTAAATTAATCCAATGTTATTTATAAATCATGATTTTTATCAATTGTGCATGGAATGAAGGTATGGAGCCTGCTGGGCTGGAACTAGCAGGCAAGTCAATTCACTTTACTATACCTGACTTTGATCTTCTCTTTCTTTGATTCAAATGACAAGAGATCATTTTCCAGAATCTTGATAGAAGCCAGTTTCTCGCTGATGGGCTTCAATTCCTGAGCCAACTCTGCCACTTTCAATTCAGCCTCAGAGATTCTAGTTTCTGTGTTGACTACTTCAAGCTTCTTTTTGTCCAGATCTTGCTTCTTTTCAGTCAGAAATCCTACTTCTTGAGCTAAAATACATTTTTATAACATTTGTCAGTTCAAAAATATTTTCATAGGGTCAAGTGGAGGTGTAAGCATCAGATTAACCAACAAGAAACTAAGTTGTATGTTTATATTTACATAGCTCATAAACACATTAATTGTGTTTGTGTGCTGAATATGTGTGTGAATTAAATAATAATTTGCTTTATTTTAACATGGACAATATATCAAATGTTTACTTACAAATCAATTTTAATGAATTAGTATACTCCTTCCTGATTTTCCTCATACGGTCAAAACAATCACTGTATTTGTCAGCATCAAAAATTTCATCAAACCTTTCTTTCACCTTCTTGCCTTCATCTAGTGGCCAACTTGAATCCTCTTGATGGCAAAATATTACAGAATTTAAGATTGCTTTCGACACACCTAAAATATGGATTAAGACAGGTATAAATAACAAATGAACATAAGAATTTGATGATATGGAATCAAACATGGGTGATAACTTACCAAGCTCTTCATACATCACAAAATCTAAATCTGCACATCTTGATGATATATCTTTTGTTGACCCATTCTCATCAATGGTAGAGAGAAATGATTCTAGGGTTTGAAACCTAGACTTATTTTTCAATGCTGTCACTTTCATAGATCTTGATACTTCAAGCTGCTTATCTTTTGCATTGACAATCTAGGAAATAATAAAGTGATTATCAGCTAGGAACTACATGTGACAAGCGGACAAATTGCAAGTGAGACATGCACACTGAGGGTTCAATGTCAGACCCACATTCACTTGTATGTGAATGTACCCAATTTCACAGAAAAAAGTATTATGGTTTGAATGAGAGGTCATAATAAATATGTTAAAAATTACTGTAATATCCTAACAGTACAGTACTTTAATATTTTTGTCAGGTAATTTCACTATTATACAAATATTCTCTGAATGTTACCTATCACCATTGGTTCTAAGATACAGTTCTCTAAAGGTCAGACAGAAGGATAATAATGGCTTAGTTTTAACGAACATCAGTCTGGACATTAAAAGAACTTATTCTAGATTTAGGTTGGAAAACATACCTTTAGCTTCACCTGTCCCAGTACTTCAGTAGATCTATTGACTTTTGCATCGTGGACAAAGCACTCATTGCGGCTTCCTGGCGGCATTTGTCCCGTAACAGCATACCGCAAACACTCAATAATTGTTGTCTTACCACAACCATTTTGACCAAGAATCAGAGTCAGAGGTTTATCAAACGATATGCGTTGCTCATCACAATCTTCTGGGCCGAAACTTCGGATACCCCGAACTGATAGAGACTTCACACCAGCCATGGTACGCTGATGGGAGTCTACAAGTAAAGGTATCTATTTTGTTGTTCCTAATGTAGACAGCACAGCATTCAGTAAATTTAACGAAAACACCGGCGGCATGAATGAGCAGAAAGGTGCTTGTGTCAATCAAACGGAAAGCGCGGCGCGGCGCGGCGTCCCTTTTGCAGTCACACCACAGACAAAGAAATGAATGAAAATTGCTCAGAATTCGTGGAAACAGAACTCTACTGAGTCTATGGTCAAAAACATGCGGATGATAGGTAGTGTAAAGTATGTCAGAATCTTATTCGTTCGAATTTAATTCATTCTCATCAATCCTTATTTTGAAGACAATGTCTTCAAGACAATGTCTTCAAGACAATGTCTTCAAGACTTGTCCGGACAATTGTGCAGAAAGTACGTTACGTGTATGTATGTACAGTAGCAGTAGCCTAGTAGCGTTGTTATGTTTCAGAGCCAGCTTGACTTGAATGATGACAAAAAGGGATTTTACAGGTGCCCAAAAATCACTAAAAGTTGGGCTTTCTCTCTAACTCAGAAAAAAATCTGAGTCCGGCTCAGTTATTTTCTAAATTTGATTTGAGTGCTTGGTTTAGGAAAAGTATAAACGTATACAACATTTGTGGGTAATTACAGATTGGCTTAGACAAAACTAATATTTTTTCGCTCTCATATGAATCTTAGACCCAGTTATTAGACAAGCACATTAAACGCCTAACTATGACAATATTACTGGCTTGTAATAGCGAAATTTTATAGCTGTACTGTTTTATCTTCCAAGTTAAAAAAGTTAATAACATACAGAGAAAGTTTAATGAAAAAGTAACCACAATGTGTGCCCATAGTTACGATAGCTATTTCACAGCCACACAACACATATACACAATAGGTACTCACTCACATTAACATCGCACACGTCACACACACTCTTTAAAAATAAGCAGAGAAATTATGGCTTTACGCAGTAAATTTATATTATTTTAATTAGTATTTCATATTTTTTAACTCCTTTCTTTTTTGTACTTTTTGTTTAGCCTTTTATACCCAACCACATCCAAAATTATAGTTTATATAATAAGGCATAAAATTCGGGAAGAGTCCCTGACAGCCCCCAACACAGGCTCATTTGAGACCTAGTGTGGGAAAAAGAGCTCTTTAAGGTAAACAAAACTAGTTTGAACATAGCTTAAGAATGAATTGTACCTAGTTTAAGTTCTGAAGTAAAATAAATTTATCTGATCTTATCTTATCTTTATTTACCATTTATACATATCAATTAGATTCTCATATTTATTTAAGGGTTTATTAACTGTTATTTTTAGGATAATTCATTACTGAATGCAAATTTTTGCAGTTAATTCTTTTAGCACGTTTGGTAAAATAATGAAAGTGATTTTTCTACGTTGCGAGCGCACACTGACACCTAAAAGTGACACCATGACATGAAGTTGGTTGGTATATCTCTCAAGTTTTCGTTAGAAATAATAACTATATTCAAGGTAGTTGAAAGAGTATAACTGTAAGTAGTTATTCAAATATATATTAATAAACAGGTTTTTTATCAGTTATCTAAGTTGATAAATTATAATTTATTATGGGTATTTGTGATAAAAGTGTTTTTTAACTCATAAACTTTTTTATAAGGGTTTATAGATTTAGAGTGAGAGTTAAACTGTTGGTATGTAATCTTTTTATTTGTTAACACCATAAACTAGTGATTCTGTAAGAACAGTAGATCTCGCGAGCCCTTATAACCATGCAATAACCGATGCTTTCCTCTTTCTCTTTTCCTTTTAGACTTCTGAGCAAAAAGAGATGCTTTTAGTGATTACTCGTGTTCTCCTGGTCCTAGTAGGTAAAACCTGGTGTTTACGAGCTCGTCTCGCAAAGGCAAAGAAGATTGCGTAGTCTGATTGGTATACGTAGATATACAAATTCCGAAAAAAAAATTGAAATCCTACAGCAAATTTCTCCCCTTTTCTCCCTCTACCTCTACTCCCCTTTTTGTTTACATTTTCACAATATCTTGTGTAGAATTAAATCCTTAGTGTGTCTTTCAAATTTAATTGAAATCCGTTGTTAAACAACGCTAAAACAAACTTCCCTTCTTTTCCCCCCTTTTGACCCCCCCGACCAAAAATCGAGATCAATAAAAAAAAAGGAACATGTGTGCTAATTTTCATCAAAATCGAGAACAAACTAACAGCCGACAGACAGCGGACAAAAGTATTTTTGGACGATCTCGAAACTGAGACGCTTCGCTCGCTCAGTCAAGGCGCACTTCCCTTCTAAAAATAACCATATAAATAACGCTAATAGAATGTGACATCTCCCTCTTTTATTGGGAATTCTGCTATAATAGGTACTAATAGCCGTTTAATTCAGGCAACAATAGAAAACAGGAACATAGGCATATTAATATTTTCTGGTGAGACCAGAAAAGATAAATATGCCTATGTCCAACTGTTTGCTACTATGGTTAATCGCTTGCACTATAAACAATTATTTCCTGTTGTTTGTTGAGGCTCAAGGCACACTTAGTGGAGGGTTAATTAAAAAAAAGTAGGAAAACTTGAGTAAATTTTACGAAGAAGGTCTGGACAATCAATATCATTAGTAATAATCTTCAACATAGGTTCAATACAGGTTATCAGAAATATCCCACCTAGAAATGAAATTATCAACGGAGAGAGAGATAATTATTGGAATCACGAGGAATCTTAAATCTAAAGCGAGATACCTCAATAACCGTTTTTGGATACTTTAAATACGGTATATTTACGTGACATACTTTGGGTTCCATGTTTGGGACGCATAATCAAAGTTACTTCTTACAAATGTAAGCAACATAGCATTATAGCAAGAAGCTTAATAGTTTCAACATTAGTAAAACTTTTAGAAAGTAGCATAATAAACTGATGACTTTGAAGCTTTACTAATGAGATGTGCTTGATTGAGCTTGGCCTTGTAATGTGTGGTTTGTATGAATCATATTTAATTTAAGTTTATATTCGATATATTTCATCAAGATTTGAAAGGATTTAGCTCTAGTTTATACACAAAACAATAATTTTCAAAATAATTGCAAAAAATATTATTCCTTGAGACAAACAAATCTCTTTTGAAAAATTGACACAAGATTTGATTAATTTAATTAAAACTGGATATCAGTCACATAAATACTAAAAAAAAACAAGCACGATCCGTGCTGCCTGAGGAACTCAAAAGCATGCTCATTAAAGCATTATGACTTATATATTGTTCACTTTACTATAAACTGTATATATAACAACAACTTTATGACCATTATAGATAACTTCAGTAATATATTCATTCAGGAGTATGAGATTACACACAGGAGATTTACCTCTCAAGAACCTATGTTGAGACAAATATATTTTTCATACAGTATTAAACTTGTCCATCAACATTTTTTTCAAAAACCTTGGTAATAATGCAATGTGTAGATATAGGTATACATATCTGTTTTAGATCTCTTCTTTTGGACTGAGGGTATAAGTGCAGATTTACAAAGGTTAGGAACAATAACTGATTTTCTAGATATAGCAGTTAAAGGATAGGCAATAAAAGAAGCACACGATAAGTGAAATTTCAACTATATATTATCAGGACCCGGCGCGGTGCTTTGAATATATCTAAATGATTTTAATTTCTCTAGGATTCACTTCGATAGTGGTCATGTCGGTGTATATACGTATTTGTAGGCTTTATACTGTTTCGATGCGAAAAACCGCTATTCAAAGTGGGTTCGACATACAAACTGTTTGCGAAGTTTAAGTCCTATCTCAGTCTTTGGAAATCCATATAACCTGACGTCCTCTCATCATTTTCACAACTTACGAAACATTACTTATTATGTTGAAAGTGAAAGGTTTAGTAGCTTGGATTCAGAAATTGAGACGAATAGTTATGGATTAGTTACGAAAATTGATCAGTTTGCACGTCACTTTCTATAAGTGTTTTTTATTTCCGTATTCCAAGCGATTGGACTATGAAATGAACCTTACGTGGTTGTTACATACATTGTGTTGTTGTGCCCCACAGAACACTAAAATCTGTTGTGCCATAATCGAATACTGAATACTATTGATAGACTATGGTCAATCATGCTTTGGTCGTCGCTGTCGTTGTTCGTTGTTCGTTGTTGTGTTGTATTTTGTGTTGAGTTGGGATTTTATTTTAGAATTTGCGATGTTTTGAATCAATAAAGCTGTGATTGTACCGCACGAATCCGCCTCAGTGAGTTATTCTTGTTCTAATAGAATAATATTATACCCGTACGAAAGAAGAAAACAAAGCTTGCTTGTAAGTAGGTACCTACAGAATGTATACCACATTGTCTTTAAATTTAATTGTAATAAATCTTCTACCTGACTTGGTAATAGGTAAAGCGACTATGAATTTAATTGATAATCTTCTACCTGACTTGCTAATAGGTAAAGCGACCAAATTGTCGTACAATTTTAGGCAAATATTAGCCACCACTTTTATTCATATTTTTTAGTTGTTTTTCTTTGCGATGTCCTCCAGGTAAGTAGTATGTAGGAAAATATACATACTGCAAACAAAATTCGCCGAAGATCTTTGCTTTCCACCAGTCATAGGTCCTATAACTTGTCTTCTTACTGCATCCCTACACTACATTATGAAGCTAGTTTTGAGCTGTTTGTGCAGTCACTCAGAAGTAAGGTTCCTAAAGCATTCCTACCTTCCACCTTGTCCAAAAGACACTATTTTTTAGTGTGTTGTATATCTTCAAAGACTGTGATGTTTGAATAAAATGTTAAAATAGATAATGCCTAGTAATTCATTGTAGGACTTTTATATTCTTGATCTAGTACTGTTGCAAGTTGAACTTGCATCCAGCTTTATTGTAATATTCAGTAGTCTCTATTAAAACAGTTGTAGTGAGTTGAGCAATATTATGAAGGTTATCTTGTGACACAGTGTAGTGTGAATCATCTGCTTTGGTATCTGCATTGTAACTTATTTGTCATACTTGCATAATTACTTCAATCCATAAAAATTATAATATTGTATTATATGACTAAGTGAGGCTTAACACTTTTATGCCTCAAGTTGACAGGCGCACTGCAGTGCTGTGTAGGCTATGTTCTATGTGGATATGACCTATGCAGTAAGGCTTTGTTATAGGCAAGAATACACTTAACACCAGGTGCGCTACATGCTTGTCCCGTCTCCTAGTAGTATAAAAAAAAAACCTAGTGTTGTAAGACAGTGGAAATCAGATCTGACAAGCTGATCACATGTTCCCACTTTGATGGAATCTGTCTGCCAAGCTCGGTGTTTATGAATAAATTTAAAGACATGGATTATATTCAACATTTGTAGAACTTTTGAATGTTTCTTTAAAAAATTTAACATATAATGTCAAATATTTCAGAAGGTAACTGACCTGGTTAATTCTTAAAATCTTAAGCTACATTGGCTGTAGTTATTTATATATTTACTGGCCTGGCCTCACAGCTTAGTTGGTAGTTGCTCGACCTTCTATGCTGTAGTTTGTTGGTTTGATTACCACACGGGACAAAGAATAATTTGTGTGATTAATGTTGAATTTTACAAAAAAAAATTCATGTAGATATAGTATTGTATCCCTAACTAAAGCTCCAAATAAGCTGTGCTTGGTTTGGGGCTAGGTGGCACAAAATGTTTATTTATACTACACAAATTAGTAAGGCTGAAATTTCATGACTCAAGTGATTAAGGCGGCCCTGTATGTAGCACTATTAATTATTCTGTGATCATAATACCAATCTTCCATTGAAACATAGATTGTCGATCATTTCCAAATGTTATATTAGATTCTAAATAAATTTTGCTGGCATAATCAGATAGCTATTAATCTAGGAACTGTTAACTTTACCTGTGTATAGCAATATATGATTTCTGATTCCAGGTTCTTAACCTCTTAATTTTTTCTATAAACTATAAATCAAAATGTTTGCAAAATATTTTTCCATGCAGCCTTCATACATAATTTATTGAATATGTTATAATTATGTTTAATTGTTATTCAACCGCCTCTGTGGCCTAACGGTCCCAGGGGTTCCAAATTTGTGCTTGGTTTGGTTGGTAGGCCTTGTTTCAAGTCCACCTAACTAGCTACCATCATCTTACTTAAGTCTGTCATACAAAATTTTACTCAATTGATATAATGTCTGTCATACAATTTTTTTCATTTATTTGAACATGGCATGATTACACAAACTTGAAATAAAATACCTTGAACCTTTTGTTCCAGGAATGGCAAAGCTATACAAGATGGCTTCAACCACAATGATTGAAACTGTCACCATAATAAGACCACTTAAGGTAAGCTTATATTCTAAATTTCCGATACATAGTATGTACTCCTTGTTGTCAAGATAAAATTGACACATTAGCACAAGAATACTTTAAAGTATGTGTTGGGTAGCCGAGAGTAATGCACACAAGACCGGGTTTAAAAAAATAATGGTTTCAACATCACAATTTGTGCCCCAGTTTTTTTTAAGCATAGGTTTTCTCGACAGACTTCCGAGGGCAAAATCTAAGTGGCTATACTTATGAAAGAATATTGTTAGGAAGACACAGACAGCGCCTCCTCCTGAAGGTTTTGTCATAGTTAACACGCTTGGCAGGTGAATCGGTGATCGCAATTGGTGTACATAGAAGGAATTTGTTGCTCTTCTTCTGGTGAAATCCCTTAGTCGGCATCCGCAGGCTGAGTTTGAGCGGTCGATTATTAAAAAGCTGCGACCGCCACAGCTAATTGCTCCGTGTATTCTGCACTGCGATGTGCAACTAGAAAGAAGTTTTAGGAAAGTCACAAACCGCAAACCATTATGAGCAGTGCCTAGGTTATCTAAAGCAGAACAGAGCTGCGTCGTGCTTATTATCGCAAAACGGATTACATATCGTTGTAACTTAATAATTCGCCAATAATCTAATTTAAAAATCCTTTACTCGACATTTCTTTGCGAAAACCGTCAAGTGCAAGCTACGTATTGGATTAGCCGCAGTCGGTTGCGTGCTTCCACGAAGATTGGTGTGCTAGAATGCAAACTCACGGGAACCTGACAGCCAGCTACTTGTGGCAGCCCGGGGAGTTCGCGAGGCGTATGCTCGGAGAGCGACCCTCGCCGGTTCCTCCTACGAGAGAAGTGTGGCCGCTACCCCAACAGCCTCTCAGCATCAGCACTTTACACGTTGCCTATCTACACGATGAGCCTCTCCCGAGACGTTCTGCGACGCTGCCACCGCAGTCGTACATCTCCACGACGATACCAGAACAAGAATACGCCACCAGACCCCGAGTATGTACGATCGGAACCAACACAGACCCGCCTCCTACCATTCTCTCCCGGTTGAGACACCTCCTGAAACGCCAAGAAGATGCTAATGTAACATACTTACCGCCGACCGGTCGTCTCACCGCAGTCCCGAAAGAGACTACATTCGAAGTCAAAGAAGATAATCCCGCAAGAAGAGCGCTGAGCGGCATAAAAAACGCTATGACATCCAAATATAGGATCGCGCCAGGAACGGAGGTGGTAGAGAGCCCGAAAATAGTATACAACGTGCCAAAGCCGGGGGACAGGATGACGACCACTTTCGGAGCTCGCGAGCGCCGGTGGTGCTGCAAGAAACCATCACGATCCTCGTGTACGAAGAAACTGCGGGCGATCGGAGGATGGTGCCACAAACGGCCACCCCACACGTCTATGCGACAACCGCATCCTCCGCGACTGCAAATCACCCAGGTGTGACCCCACCTGGAAGAGATAATCCTAGAACATTACGCTAAATCCGACTTGTTGTTGATGAATGAGTTTAGTTGTAAATACCGTTGTCTACATAGAACGCTATTTGTCTTGTCTTGTAGAACGAAGTTTTAGTAGCGATTTTGGCTAATAAATGTGTCTCCGTAATCTGTGTTTTGTTGGCGCACGTCACGGGGCTGGCTGGGGCGCGGGAGGTGGTAGGGCGGGCGGCAGTCGCGCGTCAGGCGTCGCACCGCCCGGTCCGCCCGCCCTAGTGCACACTCACCCGCAAGCACTAACCCCTCTGAATACTCGGTTATCTTTATACCCAGAGCTCTTCTCCTCCCTAATACTACCGCATTTCATTACACGTTCTTCGGAGTGTTCTAATCGCTGAGGTGAATTGTAAAATTTAAATGTAACGGCGCAACTCAATGCGCAAAACTCGCGTACCGAAAACTAGGACGGCGGACGGCAGATTAATTTACCTTAGAACATTTAACTTCCAGGCAATCGGTCACTAACCAAGATAATATATATGTATTTATCACAGTTTGATCTTTGTTAAAACATTAATATAATTACTATTAAAAATTGAGGGAGGGCGAGCTTTTTTTTCAGATGATTACAGAGTATAAAATATAATTAAAATAAGACTTATTCCGATTTACCTCTGAGCACTACTGAGAGCGTGGAGCTGATGAGGATCACCTACTAGGGGGCAGGCACGTCCATACTTACGTTCGACTCATGCTCGCACTTTGCAAGTAACTATTATTCAATACGTAGGTAACAAGTTCAGACTATATGTTCTTCAGTTTTCTTATTTATTGAGTATATAACATATAGATGTTACTTAAACTGAATCAAATATTATTGTTCTCCTTGTGGTCGCTAATCTATAGATACATACAATATACATCCTAACGTTTTATTAGTTGAGATAAACCTTTGAGTACTCCTACGAATAAAAATAAATATTAAAACACATTAATATCACACAGCGCCACCTAGCTCCAAACTAAGCAAAGCTTGTCATATATATATGGGAACTACATTACAGATATACCTAATACAGTGTCTT
Organism: Venusia cambrica; assembly: GCA_951394065.1. Classification (NCBI taxonomy): domain Eukaryota; kingdom Metazoa; phylum Arthropoda; class Insecta; order Lepidoptera; family Geometridae; genus Venusia; species Venusia cambrica. Next base: position 4,324,864 of record OX596056.1, read on the forward strand.
GGGCACGCTTCCGTCTGGGACTGGTCTGGAACATTTGAGTTACCTATAGGCCGTTTTTAACGGTCCTTAGGTAATCTGACTGATTCCTTTGTACAGAGTTAGTTTAATTGTAGGTACTTTTTATTGAATAAAGATTAAAATCCTAATACTGATGTCCTTTTTTTAAAAAAAAAGGAGGAGGTTCTCAATTCGGGTGTTTTTTTGTTTGCTTGTTACTTGATTTCTCCGCCAATTCGAAAAAGATTTTGATGATTCTTGTTACGTTTGGTAGGCCATAGTCGCGCGGTGGTTCTATAGAAATTTTATCAAAATCGGTTCAGTAAATAACTGGAAAATATATGTCATCCAAGTAAACGATATTGCGTATGCTGCTTTCCTGTGGTGTTTACGGTCATTAGAGTAGACCGTTTGAACCGCTTACCTTCCAGTATTAATCATCATCATCAGGGTTTTGCCATAATCACCACGCTTGGCATGTTGTTGATCGCAGTAATGATGATACATAATAGTAAGTGGAATTGACTTTGACGCATTCTGGCTATAAATCCTGTATACATGTATCATCATCACCATCATTACAGCCCATAAAAGTCAACTGTATAGGACGTGGGCCTCCCCCAATGCTAAAGAAAGCAATGGAGGGTTTTGCCATAATACTCACGCTTGGCAGGCGTGTTGGTGATCGATGACTCTTTAACGACTACTACTGCATTACCTCAGAACTCCGTTATTACTCAACCGATTTGGAAAATATATTTTCATACAAAAATAACGTATTATTGCACCCTCACACGACTCTTAAATAATAGTGTGTCGAAGACGTCATGGTAGAAATAGTTCGTATAGTAGAAATCGTAGGTTTTACAACGAAAAAAAGCTAAAACTAAAAACTTACAAATAAATCTTAGGGTAAGTTCATATAATTTGAAGGCGGTGCCATACAATAAACATGTTGTTGTGCTTGGCAATTCGGCACCAATTTCAAATAATATGAACTTACCTTAAGAGTTATTAAGTTTTTAGTGGTGAAGTCGGTTCCATTTTTTTCCAAAAAGAGTTTTTACTATACATAGTTTTCATACAGTACGACACCCAAACACAACAAACACCTGTACTATATTCATCACAAAAGTGTTTGTCCTAGTTGAGAATCGAACCCACAACCTACAGCGCAGAAAGCAAAGCTACTACCAACTGACCTGAGGTCTGTTAGGGTTGTCAGAAATAATCAACTAATAAAAATAAATGAATATTACAGAATATTAATTTCACACAGCGCCATCTAGCCCCAAACCAAACTAAGCATAGCGTATGGGAACTAGAGTACCTACGGAAATAATGTTTATATTTTTTTTTTGTAAATACGTATTTATCATATATAATATAGAACACTCAGACACAGAACAAACATCTAATTCATCACATAAATGTTTTTACTGGGTGGGAATCGCACCCATAACCTACAGCGTAGAAAGCAGAGCTACTACCATCTGACCTGAGGTCTGCGAGGGTTGCCTGAAATCAATGTTTATCGTTTGAATAATGTGGTGAAAGATTAAATCTAATATCGAACTATTAAAGGAGAGGGTACCGTAGAGGCCCGATTCCATAGCCCCTCAAATGAGCAGAGGCCATCTCCTCCCATTAAGTATTTAAAAGTACAAAAGGCTTGTGACTCATCATTCCCACCATTACGTAGGAATCCACATTCGTGGCCTAAACATTGGATGATGTTTGCTTCATCAGCGCCGCGAAAGTAAACACTTCTTACGGGCTGTACAAATGTATTATACACTATTTGTTTTTCATTTCTGATCGCTTCCATATCGTTCTATTATCATTATTATTTTGGGACACATTCGAAACTTTTGGTATGTTTACACTAACTTTAGCGGGCAATCGACGTAAACGATTGTAAACGGCTATCATTGAAACAGTCGGCTTATATTATAGGAGTTTTCGGTCAGGTCCAAAATGTATTTTGACAGCAAATATAGTAAATTAAAAAAGCAAGGTGTTTCTGTGTTAAAAAAAAATCTACTGACAAGTTTGGACGTGCCTCTGACAACCCCCTAGTAAGTGATCCTCATAAGATCCACGCTCTGAGTAGTGATCAGGAAAAAATCATGATTCAATTTTTACTTACAATCCCAGATAAATCCATGCACAAAAACTTCAATCGTACTGTAAAAATCGGTCCATCATCGCAAAAATCAGGATCAGCCAAATCATAAAACATCCCGTGTACTTGGAGCATAAGATCTAAAAAAAACCTACATAAATCATATAGCACAAAAACCTACCGCCTTCAATCGTACTATAAATACCTGTCCATCATCGCAAAAATCAGGATCAGACAAATCATAAAACATCCGTATACTTGGGCCATAAGATCTAACACAAACCTAAATAAATCATATAGCACAAAAACCTACCGCCTTAAATCGCACTGTAAATACCTGTCCATCAACGCGAAAATCAGGATCAGGCATATCATAAAACATCCCGTATACTTTGGGCATAAGATCTAACACAAACCTAGATAAATCCTATAGCACAAAAACCTATCGCCTTCAATCGTACTGTAAATACCTGTCCATCAACGCAAAAATCAGGATCAGACAAATCATAAAACATCACGTATACTTGGGGCATAAGATCTAACACAATCCTAGATAAATCCTATAGCACAAAAACCTATCGCCTTCAATCGTACTGTAAAAACCTATCCATCAACGCAAAAATCAGGATCAGACAAATCATAAAACATCCCGTATACTTGGGGCATAAGATCTAACAAAATCCTAGATAAATCCTATTGCACAAAAACCTTTCCATCAGGCCAATCATTCAATCATAAAACATCCCGTATACGCGATACGTTCACCCGTATAACCTTATGTTATACAGTTTCCATCCGCATATGTAAAATCGTTGACCTAATTCGCCGTGCGTGCTTCGCATACGTACTACAAGCGTTTTTGTCCAGTCAAGTAACGGTCTGCTCGACCCCTTTCTGGGGCACTCGTTACCCCTAAATCGGAGTTAGCACACGAAGCCACACTCCTGTGACCTACATCTGCGGAAAGTAATCTAGTTAGTTGAGACCTCGCTATAATTTACATTGCAACAAGACATATTATTGCTTGCAATTACTAACTTACTTTGTCGGTATCGAAGGAAAACCAAAAGCACATTAATATTAGATAGACACAGTAATATACGTACACATAAAGCCAATTAAAGGTTTTCGGTCTGCCTCTGTAATTAGTTCGTTTTTGTCTTCTTCATGTAGCTAACTAATTGTTGTTTTTTGAACTTCGTCAAATCTATTGATTTTCCTCAAAGACTTAATCTGGTGAATCGGTGACTCGTTTTCATCGGCTTTTAGTTGCTAGCTAGCACAGTTTAACAGTTTCAATTCGAGTCATAATACCAGTCAAAGGCCAGCGCTTTTTTGCCTGCCTCGGCGTCATTCAGTGGAAACCTTGACCCATCCATTCAGATGCACCTGACGTTATCCGCCCAATCAGTTTCTTTTTAGCTTGGCAGTGCACTCAGCGATACCAGTTTTGATCGCATCCGGGATTCCTTCATGTTTAATCGAACACAGACTAAAAAACTTACTTACTTGATTATAGCTCGATGAATAAGATACGATTTTCCAATCTCCTACATAACCTGTCCTGTAGCTGACAGGCAAACTCATCTATCAAACTGCAACCCGACTCGCCATCTGGTCAGCGGAATGCGCGACAGTACCCCTTTCAATTTCTTATCCTGAACTGGACATAATCGATCACCTTTCATCGGCAATTCACTCGCTGTGGTGTAGACGTAGACGGAACAATTTTCTGCAATGTGTCGCCGGCTCAATCGACGTTGATGGATTAACAAACTCCGCTTTGTGGCGGGTTCGCTGACTTGCGGGATTATCGTTGGTCAATCTCGTCTAATATTCTTAGTGACGGATGCCTGGGGCAACCAAAGGTCATGTTAACTTGATTAGAGGTTATTTTGCGTTTCACCAAAATAAGAAACGTTTGTAGAGATTTGAACGTGGATTTCATATTTAGGACACCATGAAAGATATTAAGGTTCTTTGAAGTAATCAGCAAGAAGAGGCTGATTTTAGATAAATGTTGAGCCGTTGGGTTATTCTGACCCATGCTCCATCGTTGTCTAAGCTGGACACTATAAAAAAATATAATACAGTTCCATCTTTTAATGTTCTTTACGTGTGGAAATCGTTGAGGATATCTCGAGATCCCGATTTGACCGGGATACTCGGGGACCGGAAGCTATGCCAGACTTACTAGCTAAAACCACACGGGATCTGAGTGCATATTTACCGAGGCTGTACACCTGGGTACACTTAAACTTTTATCCATGGCCCGTTTGCAATAGATCGTGTGATCATTTAAGTGACTACACCTTGTAAGAAGGGCGCGTGGAACCTCCGCGCGCACCATCTAGAGGGGTATCCATCATCCACTACCATCTAGATGGTAGTGGATGATGGATACCCCTTCAGTGCCACCGTCTTAGCCTAGATCATTGGGGCTGCATCTGGTAAAAGTTTCTCCTCCGGCGCACGGTTCTCCTTCTGCGGCTTGAGTTGTCAGATGACATTTTCTCACTCCCTTTCCGTGTTCAGATCTATCTACTCGTAACATAACCAACTTAAATCTCTTTGACATGCATATTGCACATGTGGCACACACCTGGAAACGTTTCCTTATACGTCTTATCTAAGGAGTTTAGTATTCAGTTAGACTTAAACGCTTAGGCCTTTCGTGTACTGTAGGCATTTGCAATAGGGATGGGAAGAGCCTGGTGTGATAACGTAAGCTAACCATCATCAGTGTGATCAAATCTATGAGCAATAGACGTGTCCATACGTGGAAGTTCCGGAAGGCATTTAGTGCTCTGGGTTCGGCTTGGTATGTCGATGTGAGTGGGCAGTGGCGTCGCGTGGTGGCGGTGGTCAGGCCGCGATCGCATGCAGGGGCGGGGTGCAAGCCCGGGCGGGCTCCGCTCCAACCCACGCGCTCTCCCGCCCGTGCTGCCGCCGCCGCCGCAGTTTGCCACTGAACAGGACGAGATGCCGGCCAATCAGATCGCACAGGTAACATTATCACAGCTAAGAAGAAGCTCAGCCCCATGATCTAAGCCCCGAAAGGCTTAGATCATGTCATGCTGCCTGTGGTAGTAAGCCCACGACTTCCAAATCGATGAATGACTGTGCCGTGTCGTGTTTTTGAAACAAAAAAAATATTTTTGTATAAAATATTTAATTAAATTATCTGCCATTCAGGTCTATTCATGCGAATCAGGATTGAGTAATCCTGATTCGTAGTTCTCTGCCCGATAGGATGAACTTGGTTTATTTAAAGAGACATAAATCATTTGGGGAGGTCAAAAAGTTACGGAATGGCAGATCATTAAATTATACATTTTTTCTGTATATTATTCTTCTTCGAGCCTAAAACATTCCATCATAGTCAGATATATAACATTAACCGCCTCTGTGGCCTAGTGGTTCAACCCACCGATTTCAGATCCAGAGGTCCTGGGTTCGATCCCCATGGGGAGTACAATATATTGTGCTTGGTTAGGTTGGTGGTAGGACTTTGTATAGGTCCGCCTGGCTAGCTACCACCATCTTACCTAATTCTGTCGCCATAATAACAATTCTAAAATTTTTGTGTTCCGGCATTTTGAGGTAAGATAGCCAGTTCCTCAGTTTGTTGAGGATTCCGGGTGAAGTGCCCTCCACCTTCGGCCTTATCTCAACCTGTTACCAGGTGAGATGAAGGCCAAGTGCTTACCCGGCCTACAATATAAATAAAAACAAAAATAAAACTGGTAAGGAATGGAATTCCTTGCCTTCGACAGTTTTTCCGCACGAGTACAAGGCACGAGTCTTGGAGTCTTCAAGCCCAGAGTAAATAGGTTCCTTTTAGGCAAGCGTGCTCCATCTTAGGCCACTTCCTTTCTTGTTTTACATGTGTGTACACTGGTGGTCAACTCGGTCGCTTGACTTTCACCAAAAAAAACAGAAACGTAACGTGTAATCGTTTTAAGTTAGGTGATACGTCACCGGACGTAACGTCTTACACGTCCGAAGATGTGTTCCTATTCTGACTAAGCGTGATTCTTGACGTAATACATGTTTTTATATTTTAACGTCACAATCTGAGAACCTTTTGCTTGTATAATAATAATATATAAGGTTAATTTATATAATTTACATAACAAATAAACTACCGTCGAGTTTCAATGAGACATGTTTTCAATAAACGAAACTAGGTCATCTCATCACCCATTCATATAATATAAGTATTGTGCATACCTGCCGGCTATATGTAACCACAACCTGGATTAAAAGCACTAATTGCCTTCCCATGTCGCTCGCAACAGGAGTATGTTTTATGCGAGTCACGAAGAAAGCATAATATAGCACGATGCATATTCAGATTCTATATAGGTATCCTCGCTCGTGCACTGGCTCCTTTGTTGTATGATTTTAATCCTTCCTGTTTTGAATGGGCTCACTGCACAAAGAGCAAAGGCAGAAGAGTAATGCTCCTGCAGTAATTTGCATTGTAGCTTGTATGGTATGTACCTATGTAATATACGTTCTCTCGCAGAATAACACATAAAGCAACCCCTTTGTTACAAGTTGTGATGGAGAGGTCTGGACTAACATTTCTACGGAAAAATAGAAACTGTTATGGCAACGGTACACGCTTCAAAGTTAAACCCGACAAGCGTGGAAAGCCTACGGCCAGCACGCTCTGTGCATCTGTCTGTCACAGTATAAACCTACTACGGGAATCGCTAAAAGAGCTTCCGCTCCGCATGAGAATGTTTCGGCTTAGAAACTCTTTCTTCTTTTTTAATGAATGATGGGTCAGCACAGAAGAACTCACAAGAAAGGTGAGTGGAGGAAGAACATATGTTGTGCCGATCTCACCTAGAGTGGTATAGCGGCCAGGAAAACGATGATGCTTGAATATTTTACATATCACAAGCAGGCTAGTATGCCTGTTTGTCTTCGACCTTTTCTTGATACAGTAGCAGTAGATCTGGAAAACTCTGCCAGGTTCAATGATCGTTTTTACTGTAAATGTTCGATAAGCTCTCCTACTAATAGATCCGGTAAAAAAACGTCTCAGTAGTCACGTTTGTGAAAATCTCGTTACCGTTGACCGTCAAGGTCGCCAAATGTCTGTGTATGTCAAAGTTAAACCAGACGAGCTTGTAAACCCGCGAATTAGTCGAGCTACAGCGAACGGGCTCTATCAATGAAAACTTTGGTCGTTTGTGATCAGAAATTACCTACTTGCCTCTCACGAACTCTACAGTCCCCTTAACTTTCTGGTTCAATACCTGTACTCTGCATAATATTTTAGCTGTATCATTTACAAGTAATATTTAAACAGACAAACTGTGTATGTAATATGTACAAAATTAAACTATGTAAAACTATATCCTTAGGTAACCCGACTACTTCCCGGGCTACCTGAGGACCGTTACAACAGATCCAGACCAGTACCAGACGGAAGCGTGCCCAAGACACTGGCTGCATTGCCACTGAAAATCTATGTTGCTGGCCGAAATAAGGCAGCCCTTGGGTCACGTATGGTGTTAGGTGTCGTGTTGACTGGTAATGTAGTTGGAATAATTTGATTCAACAAAAAAAAATACAGAGGAAAAACCTAATAAAACTTTGCAGTTGTGTTGTTTCAATTGTTTATTTTAAGTATGTATTGTATTCTTATTCATTTGTTACGATTCAAAGTCAAAGGCAACATTTTATTCAGTAGGTAAGATTGTTTAGGTTCATTTAAAAATGTCACATCTACCGTCTTATAGAAAGTGCGATACTCTAGGAGAAAGGCACAAACCTCGGATTGGTAAATTTTTGATGATCCATTGAAACAAGCCATACCTAAATTACTTACAATGAAATCGTTAAATTATTTTTAACCAACTTCCCAAAAAGGAGGAGGCTCTCAATTCAGACCGTTTTCTTGCTATGAATACCCAAGGATTTCTCTGCAAGCTCTTAACTGATTTGTAAAATTATTTTTTGATCGATAGAAGGTCTGACATTGGTTCCATTTTAATTTGGTGAAAATCCGATGAATATCTTTGGACATGAGAGGGCAAAACTCTTCAACAACAACAGCAAATCATAGATGTATCCGCCAATTCAGGTCCGATTTGCATGATTTACTATCTTTTTATTGTTTTGGGTACCTACAGATAAATGTTGGTTTCAGCAAAATTTGACATTCGTGGGTTCCGTAGGCCGTACACTAATGACTTAGGTATTAAAAACTGGTGGTAAATCGTGACTATAGTACGAGTGATAAAATTGTGTTTCAATTAAATCACTAACCACACACACAAAAGAGGAAATAAGTACTTTAAAAAAATAACATTACTTTGTTTTCAAGTTTTTAGTGGTTCCAATTTAGTTTTTCGATCACTTATTGATGCCAGGCCTTCTTATCTTATCAGCAATCGAACATTTTATAATAAGCTTTCCTTGATAGCCTTTTTTAGTTACAACATTTTTAGAAAATGCAGTGTATGCCCAGAAACAGACGGTGAACATTCAATTTGTCTGACTGAAGATCTGTTTCCATCCATAAGCCTTAATTTCTTGTTTAAAAATAATAGCCTTATTGAACTGGCTTTAAATCTCCATTTTATTAACTGTACAAAGGTTTCGCTATATAAAATTGTATAGGTTGCCGCGAATCTCGATTTCAGTATATAAAGCAAGTAGCGCTGCATTGTGTGAGGACGGAAATTGGATTCTAGCTGAATCCTCACTTTTATCCGTTCTCGTTAGGTGGGGTCTCAATGATATACCGTGGCTTTTGAACTCGGTCTCAGATTGCAATTAACCAACGGACTCGAAATTGCGCCAAAAAAGAAAATCTGATTTGAGTATAATTTGCTATAAAGACTGCAATAAAGTACAAAGACCACTGCTACGTTACCTACCATCTGCAAACGTATTTCAGGTGCCTAAGTTCCAGTATGGTAGGTATTAAAAGTAATCTAGTCACATAATTTCCTAGTTAAATGATATGTTGGTTCATAGGGATACATCTATTCCGCAGGTGCGTAACCAAAATTAAGTAAAATGATATTTTTTTATATCTTTATTCAATAAAATGTACAATTAAACTAACTAACTATATACAAAAGTAATCAGTCAGATTTCCTAAGGACCGTTACAAACGGCCTATAGGTAACTCAACTGTTCCAGACCAGTACCAGACGGAAGCGTGCCCAAGACACTGGCTGCATTGCCACGCTGAATAGTGATAATTATATACATATCAAAATGGTCTAGGGATATTGTATGAATTCCCTAATAACTATCTTCGTAAAGTTAGTTCTTCGGACAAATTTAATAAAGCATATTTTATTAAATAAAATAAAATGTTATTGTTTCATAATTTTGACTCTATTTTTCTTGATTCCTAGTTAAGTGCCATTGGTGTAATGTAAGTGAGAGCTGGAGCCTTTTTTAAATAAAACAAATTAATGAAAAAAATCCTGCTGTTGGTCGATTTTTTACCCGAATAAATATAACCGACTGCTTCACAAGTGAAGCAGTCGGTTATATTTATTTAATGAGTAGGGCATAAAACAAGCATTAATTCAGTGTTTAGTTTTCATAATAAAATATTACTAAATTCGAAAAATCAAGTTAGTTCTAAATATCCGTAGACAACATTGATGTGTAGGTATAATTTGGTAAAACTTAACATGGTTATGTAAACCATAAACATTTTAACATTTTTTCATAGTTATATCTAAGAGCCATAAGTTTGTAAGTATTTCGTTGTTGTCTGAACAAAAGCATTGATCCAAAATGTGACCTACCCGACCGAAACTTATTCGTATTCCAAGGTCAAACTTTATACAGATGAGTAATTTAAACCTGTACCGTTTAGTAGGGAACCCTTTTCAAATGACCGGGTTTTGTCACGTTTGCTTTACAATTAAATGAATGAATGAATTCCCTTTTGCCGACAGATGCTTCCGCTTTGCTTGTTAAATTGATTAATGAAAATGTTCCCCTTTTCGGTTTACGTATTGTCCGTAACTTGCACGTGCCTTGCTCATAGCATAGCAACTACATTATACCAACCATTTCCATAGTGTCTGAGTGTTTTACCGCTTGAACCGAGACAGTTTGAGGGGTGTCGGGGAGTAAATAGGGCCCGGATGGCTCGGTTTGTTACACCGTGCGTGAGGGAGGCTCAAAATGGGTAGACGAGATAATACTCAAGAGTATTGTAACAAGAAAGGATCGTGACTGCAGAGTCGAGACTCTCAGCCGTCGGGACCGCTAACAGCTGATGGCGCGGGCCCCGATCGATGACCGCACCCTGCGCTCCCCTCCTCACCTCTAGACACCCACCCTAACTTTCCCGCTTTTCCCTCGGACGCCTTAACCCCGCGTCTTTGCCAACCCTCCGTGTTTTGATTTCTGTCTCACATCGTATACCTACCCCTCGAGCGTGATGGATGACAAACTTGGATAATGAAACACGCATACATACCGACATGTTGGCTTTATGATTTTTTGAATAAAACTTGAATGTGTGGTACGTATTTTAGCTTAGATGATGTTTGCAATGAGTTTTCATTTCTTTATAAAGTAAGTGTTCGCACAAAAGCAATTTGCACAGTCATGTAGAAAATAGCAGCGTTCATTGTTCTCATCTATGTTACGATCGAAGGTGAAAGTGCGTTTGGCAGCACCAGCTTGTGAGGGTTCCTAAGCTGGATTTAATGTGAGACGAATAAAGCACTTTTTGTACGACTTATTGAGTACCAAGAATCTCGGCTCCCGGCAACGCTTCCGCGTGCTTATCGTGAACTCATTTTCCGTTTCAATATTAAAAATGAAAACAATGCTGTAATAATTATGATTTTTTTAGGCCTCTAACGTTGAGATGAGTTTGCTGTATCATGTACCAAATATACGGTTGTATGAACGGGAAGTATTTTAAAGTACATTTTCATGTTCTTGCTAAACATTTTATTGCGGCATGTTGTTAAAAGTTATGTAATTCAATTTAAATTAAACCGTAACGTAGGTATTATTTAAAACCATTCAGTATTTGTCGGTTTCGCACGAACAGACAGACATCGCGGCAGACGTGTACGTGAGTAAAACTGTGTTAGTATGAGTATGTCTACCTAGTCCAACTCACGCATTTTTACTCACGTTTTATTTTTGTAAATGTAAATTAATTTATTATCTTATGTATATAATACTCTCTGAGTAGTTATCCTCGAAGGGAAAATGTCGTGAGTCTGTTTTTTGTTTTGGATATAATAAGTGCTCCTTCCATTAACCAAACTTGTACTATCCTCTCCATCCTACGGATGTCAGAGAGTCTTAACAGAGGTGCGATTAACATAAAGCTTTAGTATAGAATAAAAATAGTTCTGCCTTATTTTTGGGTACAATACCTCTATTGTTATTATTGTAAATTAATGAATGAATGAAAATCCTCATTGTCATTCAGTTTTGAAAGTAAAATACGCGGAGACTTTGCTTTAGTCGAGTGATGAGACTTAGCTTTAGTCGAGTGATCAGACTTAGCTTTAGTCGAGTGATTTTCAGGAAATATGGGCCGAGGTCTTGCGAGATTCGTTCGGCTATTCTCATTTTCTACAAATATTTGCTTCACCCTCACACCTCCATGCAAGTGTTGACTCAGTAAGATGTGTCCCGGCAACCGATACGGAGGCTTTTCTGATAAATAATTCGGAGCTTAGCCCACTACTATTCCAACTGAAGTTTTGTAAGCTAGGACGTATCGATCAAATGGGCACGGTAATACGTCCTTGAATATGAACTACAGCATGTATACTGTTTTACAATCATCATCAATTTCGGGCCGGAAACGCTCTAACCAATTAGATTTGGTCGCGGGTTGTGATTTTGTGTGTCATTTTAACATTTGTAAATGTTGTGACCAAACAATGCAAAATTATTATTATTAAATGCAATCACTTGAAATCCAAAAATATTACAACACATCTAGTGGTTTTTGCTTGCGGTTTTGCCGAAGTGCGCCGTCATACAGTTAGCTGTGTTGCGTCGGTGCGCGGAAGAGTGATTTCTGTGAAAGCTCGCTACAGAAGACCTCATACTTGCTAGACAAACCTAGAGGTCAAGAGTATCATATATAAAAAAATTAGACCAATGGCTTAACTTATATCCCAAATCTGCAGTGGGAGATTCTTACAATAGGCATTTTCAAATTTCAAAAAAATTGTTAGGATGAAATGTCCCATAACCCGTGTAACATAGTGACGCCAACACCAACGTCAAAGTTCTATAGTCTTTAGTTTTGTTGGTGGTAGGACTTTGTTGCAGTCCGCCTGGGTAGCTACCACCATCTTACCTAAGTCTGTCGCCATATCAACAATTCTAAGTTTTTGTGTTCCGGCATTTAGAGGCCTTTTAACCAGTTCCTCAGACTGTTGAGGATTCCGGGTGAAGTGCGCCTCCACCTTCGGCTTCATCTTATCTTGACATCAGCAGGGTATTCACAACGCTTCGGATATTTTCCGTCCGGATCCACATTCTCCGTTCATCCTGAATGAAGATGACTGAGATTAATTATGTGGATCCGAACGGAAAAACCCTCTTATCCGCTGTACCCGACACAGTGCTCCACCTTTCATCACACAAAAAGGTTGGGATCAGAATTTCAACACACTCCCATACACTCTACCCAATACAGTATCCCACCACTTTTTGTCACACATAAAAGTTACGGATCAGAATTTCAAAACCCTACCATCCGATGGTGTTGTAAATACCCCATCTGGTGAGATAAATGCGAAAAACTTCTCCGGTGAAAAAAAGGTATCAGAGATGCAGTAAGGATATTGTTGTTTCAGGTGATCGCGCTAATATGCGGCCTGCTGGTGGTCATCCTCATGGTGTTGGGGCTGGCGTCGGCCGATTGGCTGATGGCGGCGGGTTGGCGCCAGGGCCTGTTCATGCACTGCATAGACCCTGGCGCGCCCCTCCCCCTCCCCTTCGATATAACTGCACAGCCCGGCTGCTATGCCGCAAGACCCGCCCCGTACATTAAGTAAGTTGAACACTGAAACTTCTTAGGCAACATATTGATTCAACTTTTATAGCGTTTTGTTCGAGGTTTAACTTCTCTTCTTCGTGTAAGTGGTAAACTCTTTCCGTAAACAGCGTTACTTAGTTAACACTAAGAGTGCCGAGTCCCTAGATTCCTAATGAAGAACGCAACATTTAACTCGTAACTAGCCGTTACGAGTTAAATGTTCGTTATAGTGATATAAACATGTCGATTGTAATTAATGGAAAACATGAGCGTATTAATTTATATTTTAAAACACGGGTTTTACTCACGTATACATATTTGTTTATGTAGGATGTAGGTGAATAAAACCCGTGATTCAAAACGTATAGTACGACTCACGCGTGTTTTAAAAGTGTCTTAATATTTTGCAGTCTGGTTTTAACTTTTTCAACTTTCAACTTGTTCGTAACTATTTCTTATATAAATAATAATTAATAAATATTGCAGGACATTAATTTTACACAACGCCATCTAGCCCCAAACTAAGCACAATAAGTAGCATAGCTTTACATAATGTATTAAGTGTAATAGTAAATTTTGATTGACAACCCCTATTAAATTATGTGCACCACCAACCACCTCTTTAGCCATAAACTCCTCTGCACCCAAAGGTTGTCTGGGAGAAATCGCCCCTAAGCCATTAGACCGCCCATTGTACTTTTTTTTTTTTTAATTAATCTAGTTTTATTTTTAAGGTGTTTTAATAAAGTACTTTCATTCATTCATTCATTTTTGGTAAGACTAGACCATGTTCAAGATTGTCCTAGCTATAGTCTAAATGTTTTTCTACCGTTGTAGGGCGGCTGCAGGGTTATGTGTGGCGACGTTGGCGGCTGACATTTGCGGCGCTCTGCTCACCGGGCTAGGGCTGCGCTCTGCCGACCACAGGACAAAGTTCCGATACTACCGGTTCGCGGTGCTAGCCATGGCCCTCGCACGTATGTACCTGCCTCAAAGTCAAAGTCAAAGTCAAAGTCGAATATATTTATTCAGTAAGATTTTTTAGGATCACTTTGAAACGTCAAATCTACCGCCTGTTCGGAATCGCGACCAGCACACAAGGAGAAAGGCAAGAACCTCGGGCTAGTTTTATATTCATGATCCATTACAATAGCTTTAAATTATCTAATACTAATTACAATTTATTCACTGGAGCAAATTCATTTTTTTTAATGCCAGGCTTTCTTATCTTCTAGGTAATCTGAAATTTTATAATAAGCTTTCCTGGATAGCTTTTGTTTTACAAATTTTTTTAATTTATTATTTGACAAGCTTAGCACATCACTTGGCAATTTATTATAAAAGCGTACAGTTTGCCCTATGAACGATTTATTAACCTTATGGAGCCTAGTTGTGGGAACAGCGAGTTTATTCTTGTTTCTAGTATTTTAATTATGTTTATCACAGTTTTTGTCAAATAAGCTTATGTTTTTACGCGCGTACATAATATTTTCATAAATATATTGGCAGGGCATAGTCAATGTGGCCTATTTATAAGCTGTGGTATTAAGATCTAGGTCTAACCGCCCCTGTTCTCTGCTGATTCACCCACAGGTAAGATCTGAATCTTTAGCTTGTTGAGGATTCCGGGTAAAATGCAGGTGAGATGAAGGCCAAGTGCTTACCCGTCGTACAACAATACAATGGTTGAATGATTATTAGTGTGTTAGTGATTCCCAACAAAGGCAACACTATAAGCTGTGGTCTTACTAAGGTCCAGGTCGCATTGCGGGTAAGTATATCTTTGTGACCGCAATTCTACTGCAATCATAGTGTGACCGCCCTGTGGTTTAAAATCCGCGCGGCTGAAAACATAACTGGTTTGCGTAGGTACCTAAGGTTTCTGCCGCGGGAAATTAAGCAAGAAAGCAAGAATAAATAATATTACAGGACATTAATTTGACACAGCGCCATCTGTCCCCAAACTAAGCATAGCTTGTAATATGGGTACTAGATTACGGATAGAATACTTTTTTTTTTTTGTAGATACATACTTATTATAATGATACAACACACAAACACAGAATAAATATCTATATTCATCACACAATTTTTTGTCCTGGGTGGGAATCGAACCCACAACGTACAGCGCAGAAGGCCGAGTTACTACCAACTGAGCTATGAGGCTTGTTAACGAATATGTACAGGTACGGGTTCCGCAGTGCAGTCTAGCTGTAATACATGTAAAAGTAAAAGCTAATTACTGCTGCTACTATAGCGCAGTGACTTCTGATTCCGATCGAGGAAAGTTCTAACTTAGAGTCTATGATACGTGAAATGGCTTAGCTTCAGCGATCATGTCTTCCACAATACTGTAGCGTTTACTTTGAAATGAATATATGTTATAGTTCAGGATTGATGCTAGAACGCTTGTGTTTCGAAAACACGATTACATAAAATTTTCTTGATTGAAAAAAAAATCCTAAGTTGACACTAATTTGTACCAAAAATGTTCGCCATTCAATAAGTACGCCCAATTAGGCCTTGACACTTTGTACAGCAAATAAACACAGTATACAGCGGTTGGTCTGTGTTTCAGATTTTAAAAATTAACGTTTGTTTTACCGTAAAAACTTAAAAACAGAAATATGCGCGAATTTCTACGTTTTGTTTTTTTACGCTAAAACAAATATTGTAAACGTGTTCTTTACATATATTAATTTCAAAGTAAATGCTACAGTATTGTGGAAGATATGATTGCTGAAGCTAAGCCATTTCATACATCATAGACTCTTAAGTAATTAGCACACTTGCAATTGATGAATTCTCACATCACATCAAGTGATCTTTGAGACACCTCCAAAATGTGAGGGTTTTGGCATTTCGGTGGATTCGAATCGGTCTTTAAAATTAACCTTGATTTTTTTTTGTACGACGGGGAAGCACTTGGCCTTCATCTCACGTGGTAACAAGTTAAGATAGGGCCGAAGGTGGAGGCGCACTTCACCCAGAATCCTCAACAAACTGAGGAACTGGCTATCTTACCTCTAAATGACGTAACACAACTTTTTTTTTTTAAGAGTTGTTATTATGGCGACAGAATTAGGTAAGATGGTGGTAGTTAGGCGGACACAAACAAAGTCCTACCACCAACCAAACCGAGCATAATATTGTACTCCCTGGGGATCGAACCCGGGACCTCTGGATCTGAAATCGGTGGGTTGAAGCACTAGACCACAGAGGCGGTTAGTTCGAATGAATCTCGATGAATGTAACACTATTGGATGCTCTGCTGGTCAAAAGGCGTGGACTAAAGTTTGTAAAACATCGGAGTAAATCTGCTAGTACCTTTACCTTCTGCCATTTAGATTCTACCTACATACATAGACTCACGCCTGTTTCCTAGTGAGTTGGGCGGTAACAACGGATTTCCACTTACTAGAATGGGGGGCTTGCCAAAAGTCCCAAAATGGGCGAAAAAAATATAATATTATCTCTTCACATAACTTAGCTCTAGCTCTCAGAATTAGAGTGAAGGTTCTCGCATGGCAACCACAATTTAACGCGAAACGGAGTGTGGAAAGATCCCCCCACTCGATTGGGGGGAGACCTATGTTCAGCTGTGGAAGTGTATGGGCTGATATGATGATGATAAAGAAGATGGCATACCGTTCTTGGTAACATGTTTGTGAGATGTTATATTTTTCTACGCCCTAAAGTGTTAATTTCTCTTTCAGTTATGTGCATTTTAATAGCGCTTGTGATCTACCCGGTCTGTTTCGCCGCTGAGTTGAACCTCGGTAAGTTCATTTTGATAAAAGTTTTTTTGTACGTAACTGGTAATGTACAAAGAACGAATGTTTCTAAGTACATTACCCGGTTTCGTAAGAAGAACATTTTTTCTTAGTTATTTTTCTCAAGAGTACTCAACTAAGCTTTTATTATATATAGTACCTAGTTTAAGTGTTTTTCTTGCTTGTCTGTTTATTTTTGTTTTTTGGTGTACAATAAAGAGTTTATCTATCTATTCTCGGTCTGCTTTTATCTTTTCCACTTTTCTGATGTTCATAATGAAACTGACATGTCGTTCAAGATAACGCTTTTATATTTTTTATACGATTGCCTCAGAAGAAGGGTAATGTTTTTATTAGTATGTAAATCTATTTCCTTGTAACGCTCTGTAGTCTGTTTGACGGTCTGACGGATTTTGACTTATGAGTCGTTTGCTTAACTTTGTGCTGTCAAATCTTGATGGGGATCCGAATAAAAAATACCTAATATTAATAATTTTATATTAAAACAATATGGTTATCAAATGCCGTGGCTTAAAAATTGACCCCTACAACTCAGCCCACGGATGTAAAAGCCGGCTAAGGAACCTCACCTGAAGGGCAGTAGCTTCCTTCTGTGTATTAGCTATACTGCAATTGATACTCCGTCTGCTAGCTCCTATCAGCGCTAACCTGTGTTACAGTGAGGCATAATGCTGAGTTGTGTCCCATTTGCTGCTGTAGCATACAGAACAAACTGGATTCACTTATCACCTACTCTTGTTTTTCTGTTTGACAATTTCATTCTGTTATGTTTGTGTATGTGTGTTATAATAGTAAATAAATGAATGTCTATGTCTATGCCTGCCAAGCGTGGTGATTATGGTCAAACAGCATAAGCCTTTGTGGTCTAGTGGCTCGCCCACTGGTGTCTGATCCAGAGGTTCCAGGTTCGATCCCCAGAGAGTACAATAATGTGCTTGGTTTGGTAACACTTTGTCTAAGTCCGCCTGGCTAGCTACCACCATCTTACCTAAATCTGTCGTCAAAACAACAATTCTAAAATTGTTGTGTTCCGGTGTTTATAGGTAAGATAGCCAGTTCCTCAGATCGTTGAGGATTCCGGGTGAAGTGCGCCTTCGGTTTTATCATAACTTGTAAACCAGGTGAGATGAAGGCCCGGAATCCTCGATGAACTGAGGAACTGGCTGTCTTACCTCTGAATGCCGGAACACAACATTTTTTTTAGGAATTGTTATTATGGCGACAGAATTAGGTAAGATGGTGGTAGCTAGCGAGGCGGACTTTAACAAAATCCTACCACCAACCAAACAAAATCCTACCACCAACCATCAAAATCCTACCACCGACCAGCATTATAATGAATACATTGAAGGCCATGTTTGAAATAAGTTTGTATGTTCCTAGGCAACAGATCGGTGTGGGAGTTTGGCTGGGCGTACGGCGTCGGTTGGGGCGCGGCCATTTTCCTGTTCGGGGCTGTGGTTCTCCTCCTCTGCGATAAGGAGAGTGAGGAGCTTTACTACAAGGAGCGAAAAGTAAGTCTTCGTGTAAGAAGGGATTCTGTGCATCCTACTCAAACCTGTGAAGTCTTAGCCTCACAGCTCAGTTGGTAGCTCTGCCTTCTGCGCTTTAGGTTCAAATTCAAATATCTTTTTTTTTATTTATTGTACGACGGGGAAGCGCTTGGCCTTCATCTCACCTGGTTACATGTTGAGATAAGGCCGGAGGTGGAGGCGCACTTCATCCGGATTCCTCAATAAACTGAGGAACTGGCTGCCTTAGCTCTAAATGCTGGGGCACAACATTTTATTTTAAGAATATATATATATAATA
Organism: Venusia cambrica; assembly: GCA_951394065.1. Classification (NCBI taxonomy): domain Eukaryota; kingdom Metazoa; phylum Arthropoda; class Insecta; order Lepidoptera; family Geometridae; genus Venusia; species Venusia cambrica. Next base: position 4,343,612 of record OX596056.1, read on the forward strand.
TTTTAAATAATAAATATTACAGGACATTAATTTCTCACAGCGCCACCTAGCCCCAAACTAAGCATAGCTTGCAATAAGAACTAGTTTACGGATAGAATACTTAAATACTTTTTTTTTTTGTAAATACATACTTGTCATGCTTTTTACTGCAAGTGGAGAGCAAGGAGTGCTGAGTGAGAAACTCAGCACTCCTTGCTCTCCTATGACTCGGACTCGTTGAGAGACGAAGAAAAGGAAAAGTTTGTCCAACTGAGTTATTCCGCACAAGTCTCCAGCACCTTCTTCTGCTATCTAGGACCTTGCATTTATAACAAAGTGAACACTATCCTCAGTATTTACCAAATATGCTCCATTCAGTGTAAGAGGGCAACTACTAGTTGGCTTAAGACACTCACCGACCAGGAGACTGAGGATCTTATGGCTCCCATTCTATAGTTTCTGTATTAAAAATGTCAAATTAGATTAATTAATAGAAGTCATGCTTAACAAAATAAACATAGTCACATCAATGTAGTCTGTCAATAATATTAATATTATTAATTATAAGTAGTAGGTGCTAATATGCACCTTAACTGTGGTGCAATTGTCTGTGTCAAAGAGTATTAAGGACAGATGAACCAATTTTAGTGAGAACTTGGAGTCATCTCGTGAAAGTAGGTTATTAGATAGAACATACACATTGATAAATTACATAGGCACCTACAGTTACAAAAAGACGATAAATGCGATATTGGACGAACAAAAGTACATTATAAGAACGATTATTTTGTTTTAGCTAACAGATAGATAAAATTCTTATTGATTTGACAAATTAAACCTTTTAGTAATGGATTGTCTCATTAGCAGCCCAGGCTTTTCGACGATTTTCCTCTGTTAGTGAAAGCGCTTTTCGTTCTTTGTGATTGTGACCTTCTGCTATGTTGCCTCATCTGTCTTGAGCTGAGGTCATTGTCGCGAGTTAAGAAACAGCTGATTTTAGGGTAGTCTCAACTCAAAAAACCAGCTATTGGTGTCAGAACTTTGATCTTGTTTTATCAAAAACTTTGAACCAAAATTCAAAAAGTCGTAAAACAAACGTTGTTCCACGAGTCGGGTCGAATAACCCCGTTTCGGCATGGTACACATATGCTGTTACAGGTTGTATACCTAAAATTAACGTAATTTCACTTTTAATTATAAATTGTTCAGAAATAAACGATTTATTTATGTTCGTTTGTTCCAGGTGGTGAGTGGTGAGAGCGGCGGCCGCCCCTAGGGCCGAGGCCGCCTGCCCGACCTGGTGCCGTGAGCGCGCACCGGCAGCGGCCCCGCCCCGCGCCGTCCGCGCCATGTGGATCTGATACCGACCGCATGGCCCAACGGCATGTCCGCACAAATCCAACGCACAACGTCACGTGACACGGCTCAGGCATACTGTTGCATGCTCACGTGAGTTTGTCTCGATTATTATGTACCCTCGGATCATCGTTCTATTTTAAGATATTCAAAATTACTTATTCGGATTTAAAACTGATGCAACGATAATGCTCGCGAGAGTTTTACAACGTCGCGAATCCGTTAACGCCCTCCGTGGAAACTATCCAAATATGTACAAGTTGGTACGTATGATGGTACGTCTATAAAAAACTAAATATCATTTCGTGTATCCTACCCATCTTCGTATGACTGAACATAGGGCGTTAAGGTTTTGATGGAGCGATTTACTTTCAAAGATCAAACACTTTTTGATCGGGGTGGTTCTGATATTCTAAACACAGGGGAACGTATTTGGAAGCTGAAACTCAGCCATGTTAGAACTACCATACCTACTGATGTTATATTATGTTATGAATAACACTTTTTTTTTTTTTACTTATCAATACATTTATTCAATAAATTAAACTAACTAAGTACAAAGGAATCAGTCAGATTACCTAAGGACCGTTACAAACGGCCTATAGGTAACTCAACTGTTCCAGACTAATAACACTAATTATAACTTAGTAACATGGTTAGTCTGTTTTTTCCGTATAACCTCAAAATGGATGATAAATTGTAGCTTTAAAAAAACACTGTAGTATCACGAAAGCAGTTCAAAGTTCAGTAAAAGAAAACAATAATTGATCAACGCAACCTTGATATATCTAGGCCGGTTTTTTTCATATAAATATTATAAGTTACAATTTTATATTTTTGGAATGTGGATCTGAGGGTACTCGTTCAAGCAAACTTACGTAGTTCTACAGCTAGAGGCCTATTCTAGATCTAATCACATCCAGACTTGTGGGCTTTTGAACGTGCACTAAGCACTTGACATGCTCCAATGCTGATTTTTGACCGATTTCATAAGATTTGTTGATATTTTTGTGTCTTTATTTACTCATTTAAGTTTAATTTTACTGCTAAAAATGTCCAAATTGAAAGAAAACAATCATATGGTCGAATAACTGGGGTACCTTCATGGTCAAAAATATGTAAAAAATCTAAACATAATGTCATAATATTTGGACTATTTCAGTGTAAGCGCTATAATATTTTTAATTTTCATCACATAAGTAAAGTAAACTTTTTTATTTTTTACTGTTTTAGTTTTTAAGTGGTCTTGTAAATGCAATTCAGTGATATTCGCCTCAAGGCATGTGAGATGCAACGTATTTTTATTGTTTTCATCGCTCACGCGTTTGGAGGAACGTTCGTGCTTCTGTCCGCTATAGCGTATCTCGAATGTAATCCGTTCCAAAGAGCGTTAATTATTTGCTTTAATTTATTATTAGTTGGTACATTGCGTTGGGCCTGACTCGTCATACGCTGAGAACTCTTTGTTATAAGTATCCGTTTGTCTTGTCTTTAATAATCCTCATGGACACCGCACAAGACTTGTATGTCAGTTTGACTTTCTTGGTGAATTATTGTATATTGTAACGTAAAACTAGCAATGTAAATAGGATCGACATCAAGCAGTGGAGTAGTCATCATCTTGTGAGAGAATAAAAAGAAATGAAGCTCTATTTGCGTGTAAAGTCAACCATAATTTACATTTTGGCAAATTTAATTTACACTATGAAATGCTAATTCAATATTCATTTTTTCTGAAAATGAAACAGCTAAATCTGGAAAGTTGTTGAGCGGCTTGCTCTACCAAAAAAAATCGGCGGGCCGATGCGATTTCAAGCTCGTATCATTTCATTTATGATCTTTATAGGCTCAAATAGACAAACGTAACAGATAAAAAAAAAGTTTAAAATAAATTGCTCATCAGTATAAGACGAGTGAGGTCCAAGTTTCGGTTTAATCGATGGAGCGTGTCAGTGTGTGTATGTGTGTGGGTTTGTGTGTGTATGTCTGTGTGTGTGCGGCGACAGGCGACAGGCGGCCGCTCGGGCAGGCGACCTATTGACTATAACGCTCGATATTAAAAAAAATAACTGTACTAATGCGTTTTGACTAGTGAACATGATAGTGCACAAGTAGTGTAGTGTTTTGAGTGAAGTGTGAACTATACGGAACCCACATTTCCGGTTAACTTACCTGTGTATGATCTATTTTATTAATATTTATACAATCTGTAATATGTATCGATTGCGTTTCCGGTGATACGTAGAATCTCAACGGTTCATTTGAAATTGTGAATCTATTCGACATCTTATTTGGAATTGACGAAATTATTTAAAAGATACACAATATTTTCGTAATGTTTATCTCAATGTATTGTAGATACTGATGTATTATTTTAGATGTAAGTTTAGCGGCTTAGTTGTAGACGTAAGAGAGATTTGTCTGGAGAAGTTTTCTGCCTATATGAAATAATGAATTTATGTAATCTGAAATTAAATTTGATCTGAGTTACATTCCTGTATCGCCCTTCTATGAGGCTGGTATTCATGGCTTTAATTTTTTGTACCTTGGTTGTATTAATTTACTTTTATGTGATATTATTGAAAATCGCTACTGAACTTTTATAATCGCAGCTTGACTTTATAAATTTGACCTCAACATACTCTTAGATTTAGTCTAAATCTACTTTTCTTGTATGTAGTTGTATTTTTTTAAAAGTACAAATTAGTACTATCGAGTCAATGATAGATGTTGATTAATTTCAATTTAAACTATTCCAGTAATTTATTTACTAATTGATAGATACTTAGATTAAACAAACAAAGGATTTCGCACCTCCCGCCCTAATCTGTCTTACCTAAAACTCCCAAAATGCACCAATGCAGCAGTTTATATTCAGTTACTTGTATTTTAAACCCTAACTTCTTACAATTAGAATCGCTACTTGTTTGAAAATGTATGTGATGCCCATACCATTTTACTAGCATCACATGATAATCGCAGAAATGCTATTATTGTCTCAGTGCATAGTAAACGCGTGCGATATATTTTGTTTTTTTATCTAAATAAGGTTTATAATTTATATTTATTATAAAAACTGTCGAAAATTAGGAAGCACCTACAGTTCTATCTCACAAAGCTAAGTAGTATAAAAGTCGAAAAGTGTGCTGATAAAGAGTATTTGGGTAACCTAATATGGCTTACATACGCAATTACCTTTAGAGCAATCACGCACTTCTACAAATATACTTTTTTTTTTTTGTACGACGGGGAAGCGCTGGGCCTTCATCTCACCTGGTAACAAGTTAAGATACGGCCGAAGGTGGAGGCGCACTTCACCCGGAATCCTCAACAGACTGAGGAACTGGCTAAAGAACTTTGTGAAATAAAACTACAATACTGTGTCTGTTCAGAAAAAGAGCCGTCGTAGATTTAGGGGCACATTGTTGGTTCACGCGTGATCGCAGATTTGTCCCTTTACTACCTCGATTATGCACCCTAACTGTTTTAGTTCCTTTTTTTGGCCACGACGGCTTTATTTCTGAATATACTCTCGATAGCAACATGGCTTTTCTTGTTTGAAGAGCATTTTTAAATTGAAAAGTAAATGCATTTTTTATCTTTTGTCAACTCGGGTTCTTGAGCCTCGTGAAGTTCGATAAATTATGTTTCTTATAATTACGACCTATTATGATCTAGAATAGAAAACCTAGTGGATAATTTAATAGAGTTGATTTAACCTCCACGTACTAATATATAATAGGCTAATTTAGTTTGAACATATAAATTCACTGCCATTGTAACAATATATATTTATTTGAGTCAAATAAATTTAGTCCTTGTAGTGTAATTAATATTATTGACTTTGCTGAGTAAGTTTGAAGTAGAAAACCTCGTTTGTTTATTCATGTAAAATAGTGATGACTAATTTCTAGAATTTGATAATAATAGTATATCATATTAACTGTTTAGTTTTTAGTCCATATCGATAGCTATTGCAAAATTATCTAACATCCGTCTACACGATGAAAACATAAATTATACAAGGTTTAGTATACCCACCTTATATAAATCGAAAAACGTGCAATCCGTCATGTTTCGTTTTTCATAGTAGACCTCCTGAAATCTCAATAAAAGACGCAAAATACTTGTAAAAAAAATAATGTTTTATTGTAATGGCGTCATGTAGACTGAGATTACTTACCTAATTTGTTCTTTTCGAATTGGGTGAGTATAAAATAATTAAAGTTATAATCCCTACCTGACGTTTTTCTGTATTTGCAGTTGTCATTACATTTTTACATTATAAATTCGTTAGCCAAATTATGAGTCATATCAAAATGAAATTGAATAAAGTAATACTTACAATAGAAAATTGTTTTTTTATTGACAGACGGGAATACTCATGTCATTGCGGCATGGCATGGCATGCATACTGCTGACTTGCACGAATGCACGAAGCTACTATACATTAGTCTATGGCTGGCATGCCATTGTGCAAGGCACTGGCATGTGTATTTCCACCTCAAGATTTTTGTAGGAAATTATTGAAAGATGGTTCATAAACTAAGTATGATATAGCAGAAGTTGGATAGCGCAGTTTCGAAACGAAAAAACCTAAAGAGAAGGTTTTTTCCCAGGCAGTTGGGATAAAAAAACATTCCATTTTGTACAGAGATAAATTTATTTGGAAAACAGATTAATACAATCAAACTTAATTTTACTTGAGAAATCTTAAATTAAAATAGTACCTAATCTAACACATAATTTTTTCACAGACATTTTAGTTGAAAAGGCACAAGTGAACTGAAAATGATTTGTTTGACAGCAGTTACATTAAGAGAAACAATGCGAAACAATTTTAACATAATATTTTTCAAAATCTTTCGTGAACTATTCAAACTCGGTCCAGCCGAGAGCTATTCCTAATATTAAACACACTGGTAGATTCATCGATTTTATGTAAAAATGTTATTTACGAAATTAAGTTTTTAAATGCTATGTATTGCGAAGAAAATATATTTTTGTATCCGAGGCAATTTCGCGCTCGCTCTACCATAAACACGCAGCCTTCTAATTTGTATTAACAATTTCGTTTCTCATTCAATTATTTTGTATTTATATTGTATCGCATAAAACCGACAGAAACAAGAATAAGACGGAATGGTATGAGAAATAACAGATATCAGACCTCTACTCCTGCGATGGATTTGATACTCTTTATGAGTCTGGAGTTAGCATCCTTGTAATCGACAGGGGCGGCGTTCATTACTGTGGTCTTCAGGCGGTTTTCGTCCTAGAAAATAGAAAAATAAAATAAGTAAAGGCTCAAACTATACGATGGATACGTCTTTTTTGTATAGGTTTGATAGAATGCAATGTCGACATAATCAAAATGGTGGTATCAGAGGAAATTAAATTAAATTATTAAGTAGATTACGGACAAACAGCCAGAGAAGCAGCAAAATAAAGCTGAACTCTACCTATATTGTATAAAATCAACATCAGTGGTATATATTTAATAATATATTTTCCTACTCATCTCAGTGCAATTAAGAATCATATAAATGATCAGCTAAATAAGGAGATTAGTCGGCTACAGCTCTTTTGACCCCATTGTCGCAAGAGTAATAGAGCAAGAATGAGGGCTCTCTCAATACGACAGGCGAGTTGAACTCTTAACTTAACTCAAAAATTAACCCATAAATAATAAAATAAATGTGTATCAGTTTTTTTATACAACATAGAGACAGAACAAGCCAGCAGTCCACCTAATGTTAAATGCAACCTACAACAAAGCTTTAAAGCGTAGGTCATGGCCTCTGCTGCACTGCATTGCGCCCATCAACTTGAGGCATAAATGTATTAAGTCCCATGTGCCCGTAATTTCACAACAACGGCGTTCTAACCGAATCAGCAATTGTGCTTAGCGGCCGAAATAGGTATGGTGGTAGTACTTCCCTTACGAACCTTTTTACAATGAACACTGCTACAATTAATTGTATTTGACACAATTTTAGTCTAGACGCAAGTAATAAAATCCATACCATAAATATATTTTTTCTAGCAGACGTACGGCAGGTACCTGTACCTTGTAAATGTTCCATTGTACCGAACTCATCGTTTTGCCTCTACCTTTATCATTATCGGCCAACTCGGCTACAAAACCGGTTGAGTGACTTGAGTGTATTGTATTATTTGTGTGTGTGCGCTTATCTTAGTTTATTACACTTCTAAATTGTTAAATAACTACCTACAGATTATATGTGTTTACTAATACGATTATTTTTTGTAACTATTGAGAACCTAGTGTTTAGCCAAACTTAATCTAAGTTTAAAAACACTATTAGCCAAAACCTTTGTTTATACTCTGCTTTTTGTGAATAAATAAATAAATTAATACTGGTATAGAATGGAACTCCTTGCCTTCGTCGGTTTTTCCGCACCAGTACAATCGAGTAGGTTACTTTAAGACAAGCGTGTCCAACTTTACTTGTTTTTCAAGTAAGCGGACCGTACCTCATAGATCGTAAGATAACGTGCCGATGTGTTTAAAGTTATTTGTGTCAAAACTGGTGTCGGTAAGGTGTATGGTAATACGAGTTCAATAGTTTTTTCCCATCTTGAAAAATGCCCAAAGCGTCTTTTTTTTTTATTGTACGACGAGGAAGCGCTTGGCCATCATCTTACCTGGTAACAAGTTGAGATAATGGAGGCGCACTTCGCCCGGAATCCTCAACAAACTGAGGAACTGGCTATCTTACCTCTGAATGCCGGTACACAACATTTTAAGAATTGTTATTATGGCGACAGAATTAGGTAAGGTGGTGGTAGTCCAGGCGGACTTAAACAAAATCCTACCACCAACCAAACCAAGCACAATATATTGTACTCCCCATGGGGATCGAACCCGGGACCTCTGGACCTGAAATGGGTTGAACCACTAGACCACAGACGCGGTTTAAGAAGTTTTCACTTAAAGAAATCATACGCTGTAAGTCTCCATCTTGGTGCGGAACTTGAAGACGAAAGTCCTGAACTTGACGTCCTCAAAGAGCTGCGAGTACGCGTTCTTGTCGTGCTCGAACAGGCGGCCGACGTCGGCGGCGGGCTTGCCGAGGATCACCTCAGCCGCCTCGTTGAACGCGGTGATGCGCTGGTCCCCGCTCGGGTCAGACACGTTCGCCTGGAACACATCATGCATTAGTCTTTTTTAAACTTTCGCGATTAGAACACATAATTTTAATTCGAGAAACGGGTATTTATCGCGTATTTTACCTCTATATTTATCCCGACGTTTCGGCAGGGTTGCACCAGCCGTGGTCGCGGGCAGACTGGAACTTTGGAGCCACCGTCGAGAAGTGAAGGCGTTTTTAACAACTACCCTCAGCTTGGTCTTGATTATTAGAATAGGCCACATTTACACTAGCACGACAAACAACACTGACAGTATCAACACAATTTTCAACCCTGCCGAAACGTCGGGATAAATATAGAGGTAAAATACGCGATAAATACCCGTTTCTCGAATTAAAATTACATCATGCATTATTATTTATAGTAGATATAAAGATAGGTAGTGAGTATTAATTCTAGGTAATTAGTTATGTTGCTTAGTTTTATTATTAATAGATAGGTATGTTAGCACGCCAACCTCTGTTTTTCTTACAATCTTGGTTTGGTTGGCAGTTAGAAAATGCCATCGGCATTATGCCCACCCATTGTGCACTAGTTATTTTGTGCAATAAAGTGTTAAATAAATAAATAAAATAAATATTATCTAGACCAGTAATTAACTTCTTTATCCCATTAATCCTGGGTACGCACTACAATCATGCAACCTTGCGACGATGGCTCAGGCTGTCGAGCCTCGCTTTGGCAAGGTAGAATAGAATAGAATAAGTAAATAAATATTATACAGGACATTAATTTCACACAACGCCATCTAGCCCCAAACTAAGCATAGCTTGTAATATGGGAACCAAGATTACGGATAGAATACTTGAACACTTTTTTTTTTTTGTAAATACATACTTATCATACCACACCCAAACACAGAACAAACATCTATATTCATCACACAAATGTTTGTCTTGGATGGGAATCGAACCCACCCAGCTACACAGCCACAGGGCTTGGATGCCAGTTTTTCTGAGGGTCATGTATGTGTAGTGTGGTTTGAAGAGGTTAAAAATATTATAATTACAAAAAGTATTTAAGTATTCTATCCGTAATCTAGTTCCCATGTATATATAGTAATTTTTATTTATTTACAAGTGACATCTCTCAGTCGCTTTTGGCGTCATTTTTCATTAAACTAAACCAAAATAATACCAACCAATTCCGTTTCTTTGAAATATGGAAGCGCAAAGTAGGTACGAACCTTTATTTGAATTAAAAAGTCTTTTTTTATCATCATTAGTCATCTTTTTTTAAAGCAACGATTACAGACGTGGTTTAAGAGCGCGGCGACGCCGAGATGATCAAGATGCTAGCCTCCATACCGGGTTTTGAGGCCAACCTTCCGAAATGTATGGCAGGGACTTTCAAAAACTACTAGTGGTGGGATTAATAGACATCAATACTTGTTTCAACCCTCTTTACAAGCATACTGTAAGGTTACAACATTTACAAATGTTACAATGACACAACAATTGACACGCTCAAGATTTAAGTATCAATATGACACTAAATTCGGATTTTGGCTCAGTTGTTTAAAGCGTTTCCGGCTTGAGGAAAAGATGCGGGTTCGATCCCGTCGCGGGTTGTGAATTTTAGTGTCAATACAACAATTGCAAATAAGATAATATAAGCGTAATGGCTAGTGTATATGAGAAACAGTGATAACTGCTTAGTTGTGTAAAACTGTTGCAAAAAATGTGGTTCACAACGGCAATATAACTCACCCCGAGCAGAATCCTGTACTACAAGTACAGGATTATATTATGTACAGGATATCTTAGTAAGGATACTCCCGGTAGAAACATTGGTAACTGCTAAGTAATATAAAACTTGCAAAAAAGGTGGTTCAACGGCACATATAACTCACCCCAAGCAAGATCCTATACTTGTAGTTAGGGTACTCCCGGTAGAAACAGTGGTAACTACTTAGTTATATAAAACTGTTGCAAAAAGGTGGTTCACAACGGCGATATAACTCACCCCGAGCAGAATCCTGTACTTGTAGTTAGGATACTCCCGGTTACACTCACCCCAATCGGAATCCTGTACTTGTAGTTAGGATGCTCCCGGTTACACTCACCCCGAGCAGAATCCTGTACTTGTAGTTAGGATACTCCCGGTTACACTCACCCCGATCGGAATCCTGTACATGTAGTTAGGATACTCCCGGTTACACTCACCCCGAGCAGAATCCTGTACTTGTAGTTAGGATACTCCCGGTTACACTCACCCCGAGCAGAATCCTGTACTTGTAGTTAGGATACTCCCGGTTACACTCACCCCGAGCAGAATCATGTACTTGTAGTTAGGATACTCCCGGTTACACTCACCCCGAGCAGAATCCTGTACTTGTAGTTAGGATACTCCCGGTTACACTCACCCCGAGCAGAATCCTGTACTTGTAGTTAGGCTACTCCCGGTTACACTCACCCCGATCGGAATCCTGTACATGTAGTTAGGATGCTCCTGGTTACACTCACCCCGAGCAGAATCCTGTACTTGTAGTTAGGATACTCCTGGTTACACTCACCCCGAGCAGAATCCTGTACTTGTAGTTAGGATACTCCCGGTTACACTCACCCCGAGCAGAATCCTGTACTTGTAGTTAGGATACTCCCGGTTACACTTCTCACAGCGGAACAGGCCGTTCTCCTGGTCCACCAGCTTCTTGTTGCACTGCTCCTGCGGACACGCTTTGTACACCGCATTGTCCGCGAACATGAAGGTCAGCACCCCGACGAGGCTGTAGTAGTCGCCCTTGTCTCCTGAGCCGAGGTTCTTGCTCTCGGCCTCGGAGAATGTGATCCACTCGTTGCTGCCGCCGCCGGCGTAGTTGCCGGACCTGGAAAATTTATAACATATCAATATAGTTACGTTTTAAAAACTAAAACCGTTAACTGTATAATAAACGTAGCCGCCTGTCTAGTGGTTCAACACACCGATTTCAGATCCAGAGGTCCCGGGTTCGATCCCCAGGGGGAGTACAATATTGTGCTTGGTTTGGTTGGTGGTAAAGCCCGTTAGCCCGCTATGTCCTTTTCCCGAAATTGTAACGCACACCAAAGGTTGCCACCCACATTTCCAGACAAAAAATGCGGGTTTTTAAGAGGAGGACTGTGCTTGTGCTGTGCTGTACCGGAAGCGGATAAAGGCAGGAAGAAGATTCTTACTTGGCAGAAATATTGACGATCTCCATATCAGCGCCGCCGTTATCGTACCAGCCTCGCAAGGTGTGGGCTTCAGGCAGGTCGGGGTTGAGTCGAACCATCGAACTGTTCAGACAGGATAGTGACTTGCTGCCATTGAACTCCGTGAGACGGGAACCCTGCAACGGTGGCGTGTCCAAAGCTGTCTTTTCATGGAGCGAGCGGAGCGATGTAGCGCAGGAATCGACCAATCGCATTGGTTAAAAACCATATCTCGTCATGATACATTGCCGTGATTGGTCGATTCCTGCACCGACCGCTCTTCTCCACGTCCTAAGAATGGAACCACTTTGAACTCAGCTCAAGAATGTCTCTTACCTTACACATATTCAGCCCATTAGTGTCCACTGCTGGACACTAAACCTACTCCAAAGGAGAAGGAATTTTCCGTATTGCCACGCTTGGCAGGCGGATTTTACGACATTCATGGGCTCTCTTACCTAGGTATTAGGATGTTCTCTACGAACTCACGACTTCCACTTCTCCAAATCTAATATCAAGCACGGACATAATGCTTAAACCTTTTAGTTTTTGATGGAGGCTCTTGTTTAACATAGGACGATTGATAGCTGTTAACATCCGGGACACGTTCCATCGAAAAAAATTGCATTTGTAATGAAAAAGGTCCCATCTCCTAATTGTACCGATTGTGGTGTCATCGAAGATGTACAACACGTTTTGATGGAATGTGTCGCTAGAACTCTGAGAACAGCCAGCTTTAAAAGGAATGATATCCTTCGAATTGGTCTCATCAATAGTATTTTGTCTGATCCTCTATCACAGGAGGCGGAGATCTTATGTAAATTGGCCAGTACTGGTTTAAGTTAATTTAAGAAGTTACCGTAGTTTTTAGTACCGCACAGTTGTTTTTCTTTTTATAATGTTTGTTAACTTTAGTTATTCGAATTTATGGGATGACGTGGTCGATAAGCGACAAAGTCTTTTTGCTTTAGAATAAAAAAAAAACATCGCAGTTGGCTTACCTTGACCGAAACTACTGGATTAGTGTTTCCTTCAAAGTTCTCTGCCTCTTTACCCCATAATGTCAAGACAACCTGAAATATACAGAGATCATAATGTAATAAACATATTAAAAGTAAACAAAATACTTCAACCTATTTTTTTACACGACGACGACGCAGCAATTTTGCTCTTGTCCGCAGTGTCTTCCTGTATGAGGTTGGCACCTATTTGTCGTAAAACTCCTTGTTCTAACTATTATTCATACTATATCATACAACCTGTGGCACACCACCTATTATTGTCTGTATTATTATACATAAAAATATATTAAAAAAAAACCCAGTCTGCTGCGAATAGATTTTTATTTCCTGATTTGCCGCGGTTCCCCACAAGATATTACCGGACACCTGTATATCAACATTTTGAGCCCACTGACTACTTAAGATGTTGAGCTTATAAATAAATAAAAAAAAAAACGTGAAAAGAAGACTGCTCGCAAGATTTGAACTAGCAACTCTTGATCGACAGTCCAAAGTACTCATGAACACACCAATCGTGCTTGGATAATATGTTAGAAACTAGACATTACATTGTATGCTCTCTGAGTTTTTATCGATTCTCGTTTTCTAATTATAGAATATAGTCTTCATATGTACGTTACTTTCAGCGTGCAATAAAACTCGTGGTACCCTGTTCACAACGGAAGGTACTTACTAGAGATGACGAATATAACTATCAACCAATAAATTTAACTAATATTTAAAATCAACCATTATATTCAATAAGCAGAATTAACATTATCGAATAAAAATATCATATCAACTTCAGCCTGAGTTAGAACTAACATAATTGAATGCATTGAAATTTTATTTTAAATAGGAAACATTTTCGTATGTTGCTGCTCGCAGAGTTTTCAACTATGTATTAGGTTGACTTCATTCAATTGTATGCTTTCAACTCCTCACTATAGAGATTAAATTTCTGATTTGCTGGAATATGATATTTATTCAATACAAAGTGATGTGATATTTTAAACAAATACCCATAGTGCTACTATGATAGAGACGAATTAGCGGTTACTTTTATTTCATCAATAGAATAAAATATTCAACTGCATTAACATCAACCAATAACCAAATCGAGTAGGTACTCAACAAATAAAATTAACTAAGATTTTCAACCAATAAAAATATCGATATATTTTTTTATCAATTAACTGTTAACTAATAATTAATTTTAACCATTATTGCCATCTTTAGTACTTACCGCACCACCGGAGGAGTCTACAAGAGTAACTTCTCGCTTTTTCAACAGCTTCCCGGTACTCTTGGCCGTTAGCTCTTGGACATCCGATGTCCCCTTGCACACTCCGATCACATCTAAAATCATGGAAAATAATAAATAAATAAATACAGCTAATTAATTTTACACAGCGCCATTTAGCCCCAAACTAAGCATAGCTTGTAATGTAGGGTTGATCGTCTGATACCATTTTACATCGTTGAAACTTAACAACATTTGACTTTTCTTTTACATAACATTGAGAAGCGAAAAAGAGTTGTGTGGCCAAGTGGGTATGCGCGCGCCGTCTGATCAGGAGGTTGCGGGTTCAAATGCAGTCGTGCACCAATAGACTAAACACAATAGACGTAAGTTTGGACGTCCCCTGACTACCCCCTAGTGGGTGATCCTCATAAACAACTTCCGGGGTCTCGCAATGAGATTCGCTGACAAAGAGCGAGAGAACATTGAGTGGACTGGTCTCTCTTACAGCGCCAAATTTTTGACAGATGACAGATGGCCAATAAGCAGGATACAAAAGGAAAAAAATAAAAGTTATATGTGAATGGAGCTTACCAAGTAATGTATCAGGAGACTTATTCGCAATCTCACTAATCGACACAAACTCATACTTGATGGTTGGAACTGATGACGTGTCTTCCATACATTCTGCCATTGCTGTGTCAGAGTTGAATGTCATTTCGTAATCATTGCGAAGGGTTGAGAACTGTTTGTTAGCGGGTTTCAGCTGGCAACGGCTGATGTAGTATACTTTGTCTACCTGTTCAACATTTTCCTTAGCTTTAGGGCTTTAGGTATGCACAATATAGTTGTTATAATAACAAAATAAAATAAAATATATTAAATCTGCAATTTACAATATTTTCATATAATATACATTGTGGATTCAGAAAAGTTAAATTCGTATTACAATTACCAATACATCCAGGCTACATGCAACTAATAGCATTGATATCTTTGAAATACAATGTTAAAATTTCCTATATTTGTTCCTTAAGACACTGACAATATGAGCAAAATTTTCTTAGTTAGGGAACAGCTGAGGAACTACCTTAAGAGGAATGAACCACCTTAATAAAATAAGTTATTTTTGATTAAAACTTCACCACTTAAAACTTAATAATAAGGGTAAGTTCATATAATTTGAAGTTGGTGCCGAAATGCCAAGCAAAACAATGTGATGTGACGTTTATTGTATGGCACCACCTTCAAATTATATGAACTTACCCTTAGAGCTATTTTTAAGTTTTAAGTGGTGAAGTGGGTTGCATTTTTTTTTCTTTTACTTTTGAGGATATTCTCGCCTTCATCTCACCTGATTTTCAAGTTATGATAAGGTAGAAGGGTGGAAACGCACGTCACCCGGAATCCTCTACAAACTGAGGAACTGGCTATCTTACCTCTAAATGCCGGAACACAAAATAGCTAGCCAGGTGGTCTCAAACAAAATCCTACCACGAACCAAACGTGTAAAACCGTTGTGGTGCCGTAGGTCTATGACACCATATCTAAGAGTTGTGTGTCAAATAATACGGAATTCTGGGAAATATCTATGCAATGGTGGGAACAAAGATAAATACAGATGACCTAAACAAATGTTATGAATCGGTTCCTACTACAGTGCAGTGTAGGGTAGCACTATGTCAGGAGAATGGGAACAATTTTTCATTCCCAGTATCCTGTTTTTTTTTATTTATAAGCCAAACAAGTAGACCGATTTTGATAAATTTATATGGGACAAACCTGGAATCAACATTCCAAACAAAAAAATAATAATCAAATTGGTTGAGAAATGACAGAGACAGAGACATAGGTAACAAACACATTATGTGTTTCTTAGCATCAACAAATTCTACTTTCATATTACAATCGGCTTTTTAAGTAACCTAGCATAGAAAATTAAAAAGAACCATTATGACAAACCTGTATCATATCATAGAACTTATCGACCTCATTTCTGAATGCTGTGGCTCTGATCTCACCACTCTCATCACAGAGGTCCATACTGAACAGCTTGCCTTCCCCTTTAGCATTGCTCCAAGTACGGATGTCGGATTTGCTCATCACACGGGCCTTTATTACCCATCTGTAAATGCAATATATATGTTGCAGGCAATTTGTATAATTCCGCCGTTTGCATATGGCGTCATCAGTTTAAAAATGCTCATAGCTATGTAATATGCCGAAGGAAAAATGATGTGGTTTCACTACTATCTTACACTTACTCTACAATATATACTACATCCCTTTTTTTTACCTGATCTGAGACTACATAATGAAAAAAATTGGCATCAGCTGCCAGTGAATGTATTTGCTCGGACCTCTGACTCTAACATCTTCAAAAAGAGTGTAAATAGGCATCTTCAGATGTGCTGAATATGTGTGTGTACTCACTTCACTATACTACTTTTATTTATATTTTTTTTATTGTATCATGGGGAAGCGCTAATAACATGAGTCATCTCACCTATTTTGATATGGGCTGAGGCTTGCAATTGGATGAGTCATTTGTGACGACAGCAGGCTAGAATCTAGACTGGGCAAGGCAGCAGGATGGGCTTTGGGAGGTCGAGCAGGGCTCGGCATGGCCCTCTGCACGGGCTGTAAGGCTGGCTGGGCCGCTGCAGGAGCAGACTCTTCCGACCAGGTCTGAGGATTGCCAAGCTTCTTCCCAAGTTCACTGCCTGGAGTCATTATTGTCAGGTCCAAGATAATCATGACACGTCTAAAAAAATAGTTTTTTGTACTGTTTGAAAATTGAGATCCAGTGTTATTATTTAAAATATGTTCACGCAAAAATTAAAAGGTATTAAATGACTCACTGGCACAGTGGAACTTCCAATCAACTTTTCCAAAGAAACTTACATCTTAAAATATTTTTGAAAATTCATCACCCTAGGTGATTTTAGGTGTAGAATTTTTTAGCTCCTAGGAGCTAAAAAATTTTTTAGCTCCTAGGAGCTAAAAAATTCTTGGTGCATAAAATATTCAAATTTGAATGTTTAAACAGTCATACCTAGAGTGGTCTGCATCAACCTCCAGGGGTTAACAATGAATACTACTACAGAATAAAATTAAATATCAGTACAAAGTGGCGATACTTGGTCAGTAGATCAGACACAACATGCAATTTTTTGATAAGATATTGAACATAATAAATGCATCTGTGTCACTTTACTCACTTTTCTCCTTTTCCTGTATTTTTCAGTAAAGAAGTGACAAATCTATCTATTTGCACCACAGAGAAATCCGAAAGCTCTCCAGTGATGAGTTTGTCATTTAGCTGCGTAGCAAGCATAGCAAAACTATGAGAATGTTTCCCATCAGAAACTAATAGTCGAAATCTCTCGTTGGCACCACTACCTTGAATTTTTTTGCTACCGAGAACCTGCATCACCGGCTTATCATAGTGGCCTCCATTCATTATCACCTGAAAATGGATGAAAAGGAATAAGTCGCCAACACAAATATTTATGCAGAAAGGCTAGCTCCTGGAAGCTAGTAATACTTACTTCCAAAGATCCTTCAGATAGTGATGGAGTCATTGTATACGCAATTTGTTAAGCCCTGGACAGCTAGGTTCTTATCGGCCAGTGCCGTTAACAGACAATAGAATCCTCTATTCAAACTGTGACTGTGATAGAAAAAAATACACAATGCGCCGGAATTACACAAATATATGTGCAAAACTGTTTCCAAAATCAGTTGGTGTGTTATTTCATTGGATCATTAATTTGCCGGGAAAATACATAATCAAACGAAACGAAACTTCGAATCGAATCGCTATATACACGTCTCAGTCAAACGAAACGAGTTTTAAATATAAATATTTTGTTTTGTACTCTTTGACCTTCTTGAGTCAAACATGATCGCGCACCACACCACAGACTAGTGTCTGTAACATTTTTCATAACAATAGTTTGTTATGAAAAATGTTAGTGGAGAAAACGCCAATACTTTTTTAAATTGTCAATATCCCCACTGGTGGAGATAGCTTAGTGGGGATTGTGACAATAAACCCACAACTGTCAAGTCAGATCACGGAATAATAATTCACCGTGTAATAATAGTGTGACGTAGTGCCGTAAGCTGTCTGTACGCTGGAGATGTGTTAATTGTCAACATCGACGAAACAGATGTTTACCATATTTCTTTAATTAGTTTAAACAACACCTCCTCTAAAGATCTATTTCGCATGACCACCTATGAGTCTTATTTTATTGAAAGCATTACTAAATCAACAACAATAATAACTCGTTGTTTGCCCCAAATTGAGATCTCGTGATGTCTGGTTTTGTCTTAGGTATTTAACCACGAAATTCTTTCTAAAAACGAACGTAATTAACAAACGATAGAAGTGTGATTTCATTACACCTTACTTTCTTAATAAAGCACTCTTTTTCTCGATCTCTCTTTATTCACCTCAGTATTCGAGGCTCTCTCTTGTTGCTAACTCTCATTATATATGCAAAACCAGAATGAGAGCAAAGCACCAAACCACCGACTGTACGACACAGTAGTTGGGCAGAAAACAATAAGCGAAACAGTCACCCCTTACTAACACGAAAAGGTTGATGAAGACACCGATCTGTCTGCCAAGCGTGGTAATAACGGCCAAACCTTACAGTTTTGGATGAAGTTCTTTCCACATTGTGTTGGACAGTAATGTGCTGGTGATATTGGATATGCGCAGTCAAACCTCTTGAATTGGGTGACTATGAAATCCCAAAAGAAATTCTTGGATTTTATAGACACCCATCGTTTGGCAACAATATTGAGTGAATAACAAAAAATAAACAGACCAGTTTTAATGAGATTCAGAATACCCTCGCATATCTTGCAAGACCTGATGATCATACTTTTGCCCCTTCACCCCTAAAAACGACAATCTATTTATATTTATGTAATCTCTTCATGATTTTATTGCATGCACGCATTATTTGGAGATGTGTAGGTTGGTAGTGCAAGGTGTGGAATACCTTAGACTACTTATTGACACATGAAAGTAAATTAATAAGTGCATGAAGGCCCATTTTGACTGCAGCTTCCGTTTTTATTTTTCATAGGTAGTGTAAAAGATCCCTAAAAAATTTCGACAAAATCAAATAGGTACCTGCCACAACACTAGCCGAACCGAAAGTACTTTAGTGTCGTTTCATTCGCGGTTGGCCGGTGAGCAATTTTTCGGATTATTGTGTTTTTAAATCGAATTAAAAAAATGGAAACGTACAGTAATGCTGTATATTATAATATGATGTTGTGTGTTGGTGAAGCTCCAAATAATGAGCTGACGGTGGTAGCGCGGAGGCTCTACCAAGAGAGACAACCGAAAAGGCCGCTACACTCTTACCGTTGCTTTCATCAACTCATACGAAGACTTTTTTCGACGGAAACAACATCGTAAATTTATGCGTGTTTAAAATTGTCTTGTAATCATTCGACCAGCTGATACCTACCTACACGAACGAGGTACCTACAAAACTTACAACATAGGTAGTGAATTGTGCGCGTTTAAAATTGTCTTGTAATCTTCTGACCAACTGATACTTGCATAAACAAGGTACGTACAAAACATACAACATGCAAGTAATTTTAATGAATGTTACACAGAGTTGTAAGAATAAGTAAGTCATTTAGATGTATAATATATGTATATATAATCTCTATGCATCAGAAGCCCTAAGCTACTGACATGTCGTCAAAATAACGATAACAAACCAATGAAGCTGATTTTGTTTACGTTTAATATGTTCAAATGAATGACTGAAAAAATAAATGAACTAGGATTAGGATTGAGTTCTGTGAGCCTATCTATCACAGAACACTAAAATCTATGTAGTGCTCTGGTAAATAATACATTACTATTTATTTTCTGTGAGTGAGTCAACCTTTATTGATCTGTGGACGTGGAGTTTATTGTATTGTATTATAATTATTGTAACTTAACTTGATTGTTATTGATATTTCGGAAAATATTTTCACTGTCCTATCCAACGTAATGCTAGCGAGTCGAATAAACAAGAAACATAATTCGTAGTGATTTCATAACACATTGATCAACAGTTGTTCAATATATTTTCTGAGAAAATCATAATAAATTCGCCAAAACGGCAGGAAGAAGTAACATGCGAAGAGCCCGAGATGGGTACCAATACCAGCCTGTTCCCAGAGCTGCGACTGACGAGGCACTTGAACACGAAAATGAAAGAATGGCGCAAGCACTCAGCGGAAAAATTTCATCATTGAAAAGTATTTCAATAGAGCTAGGCGATGAAGTACGGTATCAAGAAAAGCTATTACGTGGTCTTGATGACGACGTCGACAAGAGCTCTGGCTTTCTTGGTAAAACAATGGGACGAGTTCTGACGCTTGGCAAAGGAAATCACAATTACTACATATTTTATTTATTCCTTTTCTCAATATTTATATTCTTTCTGTTGTATATTATTCTAAAATTCCGGTGATTTTTTGTATTTTGTTTTAGTTACCTTGATAATTGGATTGTAATATTATAAAATAAAATTTATCTGTTCTTAATTTTGTATCAACAAACTACAGAGAAAATGTTACAATTGAATTCTAAGTGATAACAGTGGAGTACAAATCATTTAGAACCCTACAATAATCCTCTCCAACAATGTCTTTAGATACTGAGATGCAGAGACTGATGGGTGATCCCAGGACTTTTGCACAGCTGCTAGCGGAGTCATTCAAAAGTGCAACAATACCACAAGCATTATGCAAATCATTGTTACCACAATAGTCACTTAGGTCATCCATAATTATTGCCGATGGGACAACTTGCCAGTCTGGCAAAGTTGACAGGCTATCTAATAATAAATCCAAAGTCTTCGCATACATAAAACTTATCATCTTCATGTATTGTCTATTAGTTGAACTTAATTCCTGTGATAACAGTGGTAGTTCTTCTAATTCATTGCACAGTATGTAGAGAACTTTATAAGTTTTGGAATATGTAAGTGCTTTTTCAAAGAGTTTCTTCCTGTTAGTCTGTGTTTCATTAAAATAGAATTTGCAATCTACTAACTTCGCTTCCATTTTTAGTTCCTTTTGTGTTATTTATGTGCTAGTGCTAAATTGGTACAAATAAGACATTATATTAAAATCAAGTATCAATGTGACATGTAATGTCTAGATGCACTATACTGCTCTTAGAAAAATAATAAAATTACCTACTAGAAGGTATTTAATTCCTGCTCCAAGAGTTTAGAAGCAATTATATAACCGTAAAACCGAATATTATTGTAGTTGTATTTTTTTTATAGTTGGTCTTCGCTTACTGTTTTATTAATTGCGAAAGCGTACAACAAACAGTTAACAGTATCGCTGCCGGTAAAATCTACTATAATCACTAACAGCAACAGCTGTTGAAGTTAAATAAACCTTTTGTTTAAAATACTCCCATCCCATGTTAGTACCACAGAACACTAATATCCTGTACTCTTGGTCAAAGAGTATATTACTGTTATATATAACTATACTCTGAATCACATTTTCGGGAGACAATAAGGCACAGCCAATAATGCACGACCAATAATTGGTGACCATGTTCAAAACTGTACATTGTCATCGTGTCAATAATCTGTGTCCACATTTTATTTTTGTTGTTGTGGACTAGGTAGTTATGGATGGTCCTCCACCTCCTGCTTTAAATTAATTTACTTTATAGTTTTTGCTTGTTTATGCATTTTTGTATTTCTCAGTAACATCGAGCTGATACAGCTTTCATCGAACTAGAATCTGTATCCGCCCTCTATTGTGACTGTTACAATTAATTCAGAATAGATTGAGCCTCCAAATCGGCAAGACATATTTTCATTAGGTTTATTTTAATTATATTTCCAAATTGCTTTTTTAAAATACCCGTCAACGTTCCCAAAACAAGAGTAGGTACCTGATGCCTTGTTTTTATGAACGTGTGTAGTTTTATTTTCAATACCTCAACTAGATAATAATTATTTACGGTTGATGTGTTTTCCGGAATTCCCGTACGACCCGCTGACCACCGTAGCGAACAAAATGACAAAACCGACTAAATCTGGTCTTATACGTGACATATGGGTGTATATATAAAAAGGCGGAGCCAGAATTCCGCCAGAAAGCTTTTTTTGTCATCGACAGGGATTCCATACACACACTTTGAACGCAATGTCATTGCGCACCGTAAGATTCAAGAGGAACTTCCTCCTGCGAACTATTAAATTGTGGAATGATGTCCCTGCTGAGGTTTTCCCTACTAGCTACTAGTATTGGATTTTTCAAAAAGGGCGTTTAAAATGGGCCGTGGGCATGATGCTTGTATTAGCAACTCTTCACCGCAAATGTATTTAATGAACTCGCGGAACTCGTACAGTACAAACGAGGCATGATACTCAACTTCGACTGCCGGTATCTTCTTGGCTTGCGGCATGCTTGTCAACTAATATTATTGGTTAGTATATACAATAACAACACAATTTATAAAGAACCACAAAGCATTCAACATTTAGAATGACTAAGAGAAAAAATACTTTTTTTTTACGATGGCAAATCGCTTGGCCTTCCTCTCATCTGGTGCGTCTTGTAAATACATAGTATCATTGTTTCTTTCTTTGCGTGGACTGTGTAATAGTTCTGGTATCAGAATTTACAGACCAATCTGGAATGATATCTTTTCATATATTTTTTTTAAATCGGTTGAGTTGAGGGACCAATCCCATAGAAATTTTATCAAAATCTGTCCAGTAGTTTGGCTTTTAAACAGAAAAATGGAAACGAAATTTTGTTCCCATTATCCAGACGTAGTGCACCCCCACACTGCACTATAGTAGGAACTGATTTTTTACATTTGTTTAGGTCATCTGTATTTATTTTCGTTCCCATCATTGCGTTGATATTTCTCAGAATACCATATTATTGCACAATCACACGACTCTTAAATAGGGTGTCGAAGACGTCGTGATGTCGTAGGTTTCACAAGGGCAAGTTCATATAATTTGAAGGCGGTGCCATGAACATGTTGTTGTGCTTGGCAATTCGGCATCAACTTCAAATTATATGAACTTACCCAGTTAACTTAAAAATAACTTAGTAAGTTATTTTTAAGTTTTTTAGTGGTAAAGTTGGTTCCATTATTATTCAAAAAAAGTTTACTAATAGTTCTACACGAACAGAAAATACAGCAAAAGAGGATTTAATAGCTTCGCTTACGTATTAGTCTGAACGTACAACCTTTACTAAATTTATACAGGTATATATGAATTTTAAATTTTGAAACTACCTTTATGAATTTTAAATTTTGAAAATGTTTAAACTACTTTGGACATATAGTCATCATAGATTATTATTACTATTTTCTAACATTTTTTTTTTGAACTCACATTCCCAGTATAAACAATTATAGTAGGTATTTTATTTTCAATGCAGTTTTTTTTTATCGAGGACGTAACTTTTTACGTGACTTTTCGATAACTCTCACGGTTTCAGATTTCCCTCAGATTGACCCTGGCCCATGAAAAAAACTTTACGGGTAAAGTTTTTTTCATGGGTTTTTTTTCCCGTACTCCCACTGCACTAGAATCGGACAACGGTAATTTCGCGAGTAATATAAATTAACCATAGTTCCACTCAAAATAGCATGGAATGATTTCAATGTCATGTACTACCTATTTTATATTCTTTGAGCCTACATTTAAACATTATTTTGAATAAATTGCAAAAGATATAAATTGCCCTCAGATTGCCGCTGGAAAAAAACTTCACCCGTGGTTCTACTGGGAGGTTCATGGGTTTTTTTCCCGTAGTCCCACTGCACCGGAATCGGACAACGGTTATAATTTTGCGGGTAATATAAATTAACAGTAGCTCTACTCAAAATAGCATGGAATGATTTAAATATCACGTATATATTCTTTGAGCCTACATTATAAACATTATTTTGAATAAATTGCAAAAGGTTAAAATAATACAGAGGAAAAGAAATGCTTTATAATGGTTACCAATTCCATAAAAAGAGGCGATACAAAAACAATACGTGTGTATGGAATTGCAGTAAAAAACAAATGAACAAATGCAGAGGATCAGTGGCCGTTAATGGTGTAAGTGGCGAATTTTTGTCGTGACGGTTACGGCTTCAGATAAAACCCCTCCAACTTATCCCATGGATGTCGTAAAAGCCAACTAAGGGATCTCAACAAATAAATTACAGCATTTCCAGGTTATAGAATATTTATTCTCATAAAGAAATTTTACATTTCACTTACATAAGAAAACTTCTTAATTAAGTAATTCTTAGTGCTTCGACAGAGATGGTAGGCAAGTAAGACTAAGATTTATTTCTGTTTATTCTCTAACTGCTTTACAGCGAGCATCAATCCGCCTGCCAAGCGTAGTGATTATGGAAAAACCCTCCAATTTTTGCTCTTAAGGCTCTGTTTAGCAGTGGATGTTAATAGGCTGCTGAAGAGGAAGTGGTGAATTTCACTTTTTATTAAATCCAGATTTTGTTTTGAAGCTACAATTTAACAAAAACCGTCTCACGCGTAAACAGCCCATAGGATCCACCTTATTACATTTTAGTTTAAATGTATAATTTACCTACCTTTTAATTCATATTTAAAAATTCAATTAAATTTACTTCATGTACTTATATTAATTAACACATATAAGTATATGCGGATTTGGTATACACAGATCAAGCGTATCTAATTATGTTGTTTAGTTTATAATTATATCTAAAGTACTTGTAAAGATTTTTTTTTAACTTAAACACCGTAATAAACCTGTTGTTACTTCGTAGCCGACAATTAGGGGAAAGTGGTCACCATTCGTACACTTTTTATATTTTATTTTTTTAATTTATGATGAATTGTTGAATTTATCTAGTTTATATACCTGAGCGTAACAAATATATTGTAGTTTGTTACAAAAAAATCCGAAACTATTATGTCAAAAGGTTAAAGAGTTATAGTAATTTTTCTACGATAAGATATTTGTACGAACGTACCCCACGTACGGGGTACGTTCGTACAGTGGGTGGGGTACTTTCATACGCCATGGGGTAGATTCATACAGGGTAATTAAAAAGCCTATTAAAGTCGTTAAATTTTTATTAATTATTACAAAAATATTTATTTATTAAAGAACTAACTTAAAATATTTGACTTGACTCATAGTCGATAAATGTTTCTTTAGAAACATAACAAAAAATTAAATCGTTTATCCACAGTTTACTTATTGATAATTCTTAGCTTAACAATCAGTCTTAATGATTTCTTTGCAATCATTTTTCATGAGTATGTTGCACAGTCTTTGACAATCTAAACTTAAAGTCAATAATCATACATATTTGGTTGTTAATTTAGAAGTTATTGCACATTATAATTATTTAAATTAACTGCAAAAGTAAAAAGTCTAGCCATTATAGCTGTACAGCCCGCTCGTGGTTGTGGATCAGGTAGGATCATGACGACATCGCTGATATACAGAGTGTGTATGTCTTCTATGATGATCCCGGTTTCTTCCGAAGATAAGATACTTTCAGCTCCGTACCCGAATAATGACTAAGAACTTTTCCGACGTAGTAAACAACAGAAGTCTTTTTTTCAAACTTTACCAAAACAAAACAATTATCTTTGATTTTATTTGGTGTCACATTTAAATTATTATCGCTACTGCAATCATTAGTCTCTTCGTCCGTTTCGAAACCGATTGGAGATGTTGAACTCTCCCGCAAGCTAAATTCCAATCCTTCAGATGCCTCTGAACCTTCATCACTTTTTATTTGCTTAGCTTTCTTTTTTTTTTGTCTTGAACTAAGTTCTTTCAAACTACGTTTCACTGCTTTGGCTCTGGCTTTCCTTTCCTATTCTATTTTTTTCCTTTCCTGTTATATTGCAACGCGGCTTTTCTATATGACAGCCGTCCTTGAATTACGTCATCAATTGCTAATTTCATGGACTCTTCATCCACCTCTTGTGTACGCGTACCCTTTTTTTTATATTTTCATACCATGATTCTGCAATTAAATATTAGTTATAAGGCTTACTTTATAAAATATATAGATTTGATAGAATTAGAATACTTCATAAAAAGAAAAAAAATATTGTGATGTTCTGGTGGTTAATAAAATCTATAGGGGAGCATTCGTACGCGTACGAATGTGCCCCCTGTTTTGCTGTCCGAATGCACCCCATGCCTTGCACAAAATTAAAATACTACTTTATACAAATTCTAATTTAATTTGAGAAATATAACAATTAAAGCTCAAAATAATTAATGTTAACATTAATATTAATCAACACTATTTTGTCAAAAACATAATAATTCTACTTACAATTGCGAATTGAATTTACGTAAAAAATTTACTCACCGCGCGCGAAAACACGTTACGTCTTGCCAGCCGATGCACCGTGGTGCGACTGGCGCGACACTCTACTTAGCAACATGGCGGCCGGTATGTCTATGCACACAAGCAAACGCGCGCTTTTTTGCCGTTTAGTTTGTCTGTTATACTAACTGTATGAATGTGCCCCGCGTACGAATGATGACCACTCTCCCCTACATTCCAAGTGATGAATGGTTCCACGTGTAAAAGCGCGGTTAATCAAACATACCCGTGGACCCACTGGAACTGCCGATTATTACTGAAAATTTCAATATCTAGGCCTGACTATCTATTAATAAAGCCATCAATATCAGTAATCATATGCATTTATCACCCTTTGTATGGGTGTAAAATGACATACGTTCATATGCTATGGCTCTTGATCTCATAGATATTAAATAATTTTCATGCTACAGACAAAACTGTTCTTATTTAAAAACAATAAAGTTCAAAATTGATTGTAACTATGGCCTGCACTAAGCGGCAACGTTACGCGTGGACGGGTTTCTCAAGTATGTTTGAATTTTTTGGCGGGAAAAAGTTTATATAAGCTAAACTTTTAATAAATTTTCTCTGAAACCACTGGGTCTAAAGGTACCAAAATGTTGATGCTAGTGAACCAATTTCGGACTCAAATTTAAGCTATTAATCACAATCCAGTACCGTTTTGCTAATCCAGATGTGTAAGCTGGGGACATGGGTCTACAGCATACACGTCGTTTTTACCTTGTACCTCTGAAAGTGTTATAGCTACAGGCTTGAAATACTTGGTTCTTAGTGAACCCATTTTGCACTGAATTATAGGCTATCAATCACAATCCAGTATTCAGCCATTTCGCAAATCCAGATGTGTAAGCTGGGGACATGGGTCTACAGCATACACGTTGTCTTTACCTTGTACCTCTGAAATTAGAATAGCTACAGGCCTTAAATCTGTGATGCTTAGTGAACCAATTTTGCACTGAATTATAGGTTATTAATTATAGCCCAGTCTTGACCAGTTTGGCGTTACCAGCATGTGTAAGCTGTAGACCCTGACGGCTTACACACCTACTTAGGCTTGTATCTACGAAGTTTGATTGGAACCTAAATTTTAAACTAGATTTTCAGTTTGAACCAAATATTGACATATTTAGAAATTACAGATTCGTTCTGTGCAAGCTGGAGACATGCACATTTCCAAACTTGGGTTAAGTTCCGTGTCACATTCGTAAGCAGCAGAAGGCACCTCGGACGTTTAAGAGCTGCGGTTAGTTAATCTGTGAAGAAACCACTTTCACCTCTCGTTAATCGGCAGATTCAAATCACAGTAGTCCAGAATTTTTTTTTTGCCAACAGTATCGTTTAACTTTAGAATACCCACCATACCTTTTTTATGTAGGTCCTACCTACTACTCATATAGGCAATGTAGTATCTACACCTTTAATGTGATCACCAATCGGCCTGCCAAGCGTGGTAATCTAGACAAATCCATAGCTTTGGAGGAGGCTCTGTCCATATGTGATTAGAAATCAGGTTACGGCAAATTTCATAATAATAAAAACAATGAAAGTGAATTAATTTTATTTAAAAATTATTGTAATAAAGCTTATTTATAAAAAAAATACACTAATCCTATCTAAAATCTAAGTACTTATCTACAGAATAGATTATTATTTGTCTATAGGTATTTTATACGAAAACCTATCGTTCTAAGTAGATACCTATTAAAACATGAACTATGAACCTCGTCATTACCATTCCGTCTTTGACCAGCAGTTAAGGTCAGACAGGCGAAGGTATATAATAAAACGTTTTCAATATTATATTGCAATTCTTAATTGTTGTGTTCCGGCATTTAATTAAATAACCAGTTCCTCAGTCTAAAAAAAGCTATATAATAAGGTTGAATATTCATAGGAATAATTCCATAAATTTATAAGTTATGACATTCTTTCATGTACTCGAGACTTTACTTGGACACGGACTTTTGACCGCCTCTGTGGTCTAGTGGTTCAACCCACCGATTTCAGATCCAGAGGTCCCGGGTTCGATCCCCATGGGGAGTACAATATATTGTGCATGGTTTGGTTGGCGGTAGGACCTTGATTAAGTCCGCCTGGCTAGCTACCACCATCTTACCTAAATCTGTCGCCATAACAACAATTCTTAAAAAAAATGTTGTGTTCCGGCATTCAGAGGTAAGATCCTCAGTTTGTTGAGGATTCCGGGTGAAGTGCGCCTCCATCTTCGGCCTTATCTCAACTTGTTACCAGGTGAGATGAAGGCCAAGCGCTTCCTCGTCGTACAAAAAAAAAAAACATTGTGAATAGAAGTCGATATTTCAACATTAGAACTACGGACAAAACAGTATTACTTAAGCGGCCGGCGCAGATCTGAGGCCCGATCACGAATTATGCTATCGTACGGTAAGCGTATCGTTCACGTTAGTATTTTGTATAGGCTTTCGCACAGCGCCTCTACAGTACGTAAATAGAAATAAATTTGCGATCACGAACCTTTTGACACATGTATCGTAATGCAAAGTAACGTTAACGTATCGTCACTCGACGCCACTCACGTTAACCTATCTTGTTACGTGAGTGATACGATAGTGCTTCGTGCTTCCAAGTAATGTCTAAAAATGTTACCTTAACATTACGATAACGTTAGACATTCGTGATCAAGCCACTGATGAAACAATAATGTGTCACTGCTAAAACATCATTGACTACGGAATGCTAGTCCAATTGTTCAAAACTATGTATATATAGAGTATGGGAATGGGTGTGTCCGCGGATTACAGATTTACTTTTCACTCACATTCAACAAAGTTTTAGGGACTTAAAATGTACTTAGCTCCGCTAGGACTGCGCCACCGCTTCATACATTAGGTAGCGGTTGTGCAGTCCTAACCGAGAAATGTTATATTGTTTCTAAGTTGTTTCCCTCCTTTCCCACCTACAATCCAGACAGAATACATAACTATTGCAGTTTTGACTGCCCACAAAGAATATATCAATGTATAATTCTACTATTTTACCGATTATAACTACCAAGGTTTCGTCGAGCGTTGTCACTAATGTAATATCAGTTCTATTTATGCATTAGACCAAATATCTTTCGGTCATAATTTATCGTCGCGTTAAAGTTAGAAATCAATTTTCATGTACAATATATACAATGTGTCGAAAGCGCGGTTGAGCATAAAATATCGGTATAGTCAACATTGCTTTAATATGATCTTCACTCCTGAGCTTTGCCCGCTTCTGTGATGGATTCATATTGTTCCTTGTCCAGTTCTGTCATCGTTAGACTACCGTCGGGTAGAAGTAATACTACTCGTCTGGTACCACCTGTAATCAATGAAAATAAAATATTACCTACTTTGGTTTTGACTAACAGGAGATGAAATAATTGACAAATCGGTACCGATCTTTATACTCGCTGTCGCGTTGCTATCGCTTTCGCTATTTTACGTATTACGACAACCGTTCTGCCTTTTAGGTGTGAAAAGGTAACAAAAAGTTACTTTCGACTTTATAATAAGGTATTGATATGGATGGATGTGGCAGGCAGTACCCACCCTATTCTGTACATCACTTTTGTTTTTTGTTTTATCTTTCCATACAGACAAAGTTGGTTTATGCCATGAATGCCCCTTAATATTACATTTGTGCATATTATAATAAACATTTCTCGAGTGTAGATATCTTCAACGATATTTAACGTATGGTGGAAGCGCCCTTCACCCGGAATCATTTTAGATACCAGGTGAGATGAAGGTAAAACTCTACTCCGGCGTACAATAAAGAATATGAATAAAGGCGGTTAAAAACATCTGCCGTGTTTCTATAAACATCGTTCTGCCCGTTATCCCATGCTAGGTAAGGTCGGCTCAACATGGCTTTAACATGTTTTCAGAGTTAAGGCTGCCTGGCTGACGTCAACCCGCTAACCGAACATGTGCCAACCCCACCTAGCGTGGGATAAAGCAGGAGAATGATGATTATAATAATTGAGCATTTTTCACTGGCAAACATTATAGAGAGCGATTCCGAATCGTACTAGAACAAGTGGTTGAAGATACACTCACCGGGTGAGGGTAGGTCGGCCTGCAGTAGTTGCGCAATGACCTGCGTGGCGTCCTCTCCGGGCTCGCCTTCCACCTGCACCGCTACCTGCTGGAGCGCGGGCGCGTCCTCGCCGCCCGGCATCAGCTGTGCCAGCTGCGACGGATCTAGCGCTAGAACATCCTGTATAACAAACCGATACTTGTACAAATACTTCAACATCCTCTGTGGTCTAGTGGTTCAACCCACCGGTGTCAGATCCAGAGGGGAGGGATCCCCAGGGGAGCGATATTATGCTTGGCTTGGTTGGTGGTAGGATTTTGTTTAAGTCCGCCTGGCTAGCTACCACCAGCTTACCTAATTCTGTCGCCATAATAACAATTCTTGAGAAAATGTTTTGTTTCGGCATTCAGAGGTGAGATGGCCAGTTCCTCAGTTTGTTGAGGATTCCGGGTGAAGTGCGCCTCCACCTTCGGCCTTATCTCAACTTGTTACCAGGCGAGATGAAGGCCAAGCGCTTACCCGACTTAAAAAAAAACTTGTAGCGCTGACAGTTTTCCGCATTAAGGCCTCCTTTGGGGCCATTTTGCATGGGGTTCCTGCTAGTAGCCACCCGATATCCTCCATATAACAAACCAGTGTATTATCCAAATCTTTTAAAGAACATACGAGGAGACGCATCGGCGTCGCAATATTTAAAAAATCCATAGACATTTTATTTTTTAGTGATTTTAAACCGAAACGAGGTCGATATGTCACTTCGTCACTATTATGCTTATTTCTGAGCATAACGGTTTACTACCAAGTATGAACGTACCAAGTATATTTGATTTAGTTGGTGAGTTTTATTTTGGGGTCAATCAACATCCGGAGGCTTTTACGTCCTAGATTTTTTTGTTTGTGAATATTATCAGTTCCGTTTTTGTGGAGTTAACGGACGGGCCGTGGCTAGTGTAGCAGGTTCTATTCATAATAGCCACAATACCATTAGTGGTCGAATTGACAGAGAATATTGAATGTGCCTATACATTGTTGGTATACATGCATGTGATAGGTTCTCACCTTTTATGTTAGAACTACTGCCCAGGGAGAGGCCCGCGCCACAAGTGACACCCAATATTATTTGTAATATGTGCAAACTGTGCTCACCTGTCCATCTTCTCTGGTGACGTACATGACGTCTTCTCCTTCAGCAGCCACGCCTTCTTCAGCGCCTTCCATGCCTTCCGCAGCCACCAACAACGTCTGTCCATCTTCATTCTCACCCGCAACCTGCAGTTACAATATGTGAAAAAAATCTAAAAAGTTCCTATTTGTCTATTATTACTTTTTGCAATATTAAAATGGAAATGTGGATGCATTGAACAGACAATTGGAAGCAGACGTCTCACTATAAAACAACTAAAGAGTGGCGAGTAAAAAAGTCCCCTACCAGTCAGCAAGAGCAGTCAGTGTGCATGTAGCAAGCACCCAAACACCCAATAAGTTGAAGATAGATAGATAGATAACATTTATTCACTTGATATAGCACACTACACAACATCACAAAACAATAAAAACATAGTAGGTAAGTACAAACATGTTTTATGGTAAAAAACAACAATATTTTAAGCAACAGGAAATTAAGAAGGTAGGTAGGTACTTAAAAATAAATGAAACACATAACGGTAACAGGTGTGTGTGTGTGCTACAGTAGCAAAAAATTACATTTGACAATTGAAATGACTTTTTTACCTGGTAAAGCACGCCGTCTTCTCCGCGGATCATGATAGGTGGGTGTTCGTGTAGCAGATTGACTTCGTCGCCATCATCCACGCCTATCGCTTCCTCTAGCAACTGTTTCACAGTCGCGCCTTCTACTTTCACTTGCGACTGTGGAAAACGTTTTTTAGTATATATCACATAACATATAACTTTACATCTATAGTCTCTTTGTTTACGGACATGGTTAAGTGTGGCCTTAACATTGTCCGGGTATGGGGGTTGTAGCGTGGCGGACACGTGGCGTCAATGTGTAGGGACCATAATTATATGAATAGTGAACAGTAGTGTCTAGACATTGAACGAGATAGTAAAACATTCATAATTATGCCGCTTATCTCGTTGTAGGTATATTAGTAAGCATAAGTAAATAAATAAATATTACACGACATTAATTTCACACAGCGCCATCTAACCACAAACTAAGAATAGCTTGTAATATGGGAACTAGATTATGGATAGAATACTTAAATACTTTTTTTTGTAAATGCATACATATCATACAATACATACCCAAACACAGAACAAACTCTATACTCTATATTCATCACATAAATGTTTGTCGGGAATCGAAACTACAACCTACAGCGCAGAAGGCCATTATTACTACCATTGTGTAATGTACTACTATGTGTAAAAATTACACTTTTTTTCGTAATTCTAATAATTATGAATGTGCGCTGGTGTGGCAGTTCACCCAGAGGACCAAATCTCTTTTAGCTATTAAGTACTAACCTCTAATTCTAAGTTATACTAGCACCTTTGGACCTAGAAGTCGTAATACAATAATTTGTTTTGTGTGATACTTACACCGCCATCTTCCGTTAGCACCGGTAACGATTGCTGCGCCATATCGCCTTGGACGAGCATACCGGTCGTGCCTCCAGGTGACATCTCAACCTAAGTACATTTAAGCTTATAAATTATATAAAACGGTTATAACGACTATAAACATAGTCGCTGCAATTAGCTGATGTTTCGAAATTATTCAGACTTCTCATTTATCCTGGTAACTAGACATGAGGCTGATGGTTTGAAGAAGGCCCAAGGCCCATGTATTTGTCATTTTGTTAAAAGTTATTTCAACAAACTATTGTACCAGACTTTATTTTTTCGCACCTGACTTAGAAATGTGTTTTTAAACGAATTGCCAAGACCTAACCCCGCTGGTGACTGCATGCAACATCCGAGACAATATTTTCGTAGACGGTGCTGAGGGGGCAGCAATATTAAAATAGTATTATGCTAGCAACCGCCATCCTTGAAAGCCATTATCTTCTCTGTCCATCCAAAGGTAGCCTGGAAGAGATCGCTTTCAGCGATAAGACCATCCATTGTTTTACCAGTGTCACTTAGATTAAGTTTTCTGCTATCAGTATTTTTTGTTTTTCTTTTCTTATTTGATGCAGGGACTTTAAATCAATATCGACTATGTCAGCCCCATAGGTCTCACATACAATCACTCATTCACCCTTGAGTACCATGAATGCAGACTTGTAGAGTGCAATAGCGGCGGCAGAGTTCTGCTCTTTATTCAGTCGGTATTTTGTTGTTTTTATGTAAGTAGGACATTAATTTCATACATCGCCATCTAGTCCCAAACTAAGCATAGCTTGTAATATGGGAACTAGATTACGGATAGAATACTTACATAGGTACCTACCTTTTTTTTGTAAATACATACTTATCATACAATACAACACCCAAACACAGAACAAACATCTATATTCATCACACAAATGTTTGTATAAATAATAAAGAGTTATCTATGTATTTATCTTACCTTCATGAGCATAGTAGGGTGCACATTAGGGGGAGGCGTCGTGGCGGGCGGCGGCGGCGTCGGCTCAGGCGGCGGAGTCGGCGGCGGCGATGGTGTCGGCGGCGGCGTCGGCTCGTTCTCGGCGCGCGCCAGTCGCTTGCCGGTCTCGGGACACACGGTCAGCGGCCGGTCGGGGCTCGCCGGCGGTATCGGACCCAGCTCTTTGGGGAACGGGTCTTCGACGCCGTCCGATGTGTCCGAAGATTGCTCATCCTACAGTTCAATTACAAAATATTGTTTAGCATATGATACCTAGTCTGATGTAGGATATTGGAGGAAACAAACAATTTTTTTATTTTGTTGTACGACGGGTAAGCACTACGCCTTCATCTCACCTGGTTACAAGGTGAGATAAGGCCGAAGGTAGAGGCGCACTTCACCCGGAATCCTCAACAAACTGAGGAACTGGCGATCTTACCTCTAAATGCCGAAACACAACAATTTTAGAATTGTTATTAGGGCAACAGAATTAGGGATGATGGTGGTAGCTAGCCAGGCGGACTTGAGCAAAGTCCTGCCACCAACCAAACCACGCACAATATATTGTACTCCCCATGGGGATCGAACCCGGCACCAGCTGACCTATTTCCTAACTATGTTTCATTTGGATTGCAATTGGTTTCAATTAAAATGCCTGCTTTTCTGATTGCAACCCAAATTAAACCGAGATAGGTAGGCCTGCAGATGTACATTAGAGAATGATGAATCGAATGGTGTTTGTGGCACCAACTGATTCTGCCGCTTCTGTGGTGCAGTAGTTCGCCCACCCACATTAAAGGGCCGTAGTTCGATCCCTAGTTGGTACAGTATTATGCATGGCTTGGTTGATAGGACTTATCTGGCTCCATAACAACAATTCTGAATTGTCATGTTCCGGCATTTAGAGGCATTTTAAGCCAGTTCCTCAAACTGTTCGAGGATTCCGGGTGAAGTGCGCGCCTTATCATAACTTCAATATCAGGTGAGATGAAGGCCAAGCACTTCCCCTTCACACGATAAAAAAAAAGGTATACCTAATCTCAAAATAACAGATCGCCGATGTTAAAGTAGCGTGTGTGCTAAGGCCACAATTGCGATATAAAAATAAATTAAATTGTTAATTTCAAACTCAGGATCATAATAGGAACACGATCAAATTAAATTAAATTATTAACACAATAATCAAAACAAATACACATAATAATCAAATTAAAACATAAGACAACAGAGACACAGACAGACACAAAAAAAAAATACAACATGAGGTGATGGCATTGCAGCCTGGCTACGCCACCACCACCGTGTGCAGGCGTATCCAGTGCGCCAGCAACGGTGAGTCCCACCGGTCTGACATCGTGCTCAGTTTCCTCATAATCGCGTGGAAGCCATCGATACTTGCGTCACAGAACATTCCGTCTTTTTTGTGTACTTAACCCACAGGCTGCTCGTGTACAGTGACTGACAGTAGGCCTTAAAAAGCGTCACCTTTACATAGCTGGTACAACGAGCAAACCTGCGAGCCAACATATTACATCGCACTGACAACGCCCTGCGCTCCCTCGCCATGTCAACACAGCGTCATCCAGATCTTCGGTGACCCACATACCTAAACTCTGGAACACGCTTGAGCTGAGTGCCATTTAGATGGATCGGTGGAACAATAGAGTAGTTTTTTGTCCCAGCCTTGAATACCATATACTCACTTTTGGTCACGTTATATCTGAGCCCATGAGCCACCCATAGGACTAACACAAACCTATTAACTTACGCAGGCCACCAATCGATGGACTCAGAGTAGCACCATATCGTCAGCGTAGCTGATATTATTGACACAAATGCCATCTATGTAACAGCCGACTTTGGTGGTACTGACATCCTCGATCAAACTGTTCATGTACAGGTTGAAGAGAGTCGGAGAAGAGATACCCCCCTGCCGCACCCCGTACTCCAACCTGAACATGTCAGAGAAGCTGCCTGCTTCTCTGCCCACTTCACCCTATTCGTTTGGTGATTATACCAGTAACGAAACAGTGCTAACAACTCGTTTAGTAAATCCTAGACTCCTGCTTCAGTTTTTTGCACAACAAGTCATATGACACCAGGTCAAATGCCTTAGACAGGTCTAGGTAGCATGCATAGACAGGCATTTTTCTGGCTGTTTAATGCTGAACAGTTTCCTTGAGACACAATATAGCACTCTCAGTAGATAGCCCTGGCCAAAACCTGAACTGCGCATCATTAATTTAATTTATAATGTGCTTACCTAGGTGTCGTTCAAGCAAACTGTCCAGTACCTTGGCCACAATAATAGCTAGTGAGATTGGTCTATAGTTTGATAAGTCTGAAGCTTTACCCGTCTTGTTTTTTACAATAGGCACTATCATGGTTTACATGAGTTCCTCGGGCAGATACAAATGACTCACACAAAGATTAAAAAACTGAGTACTATCTCTACCTCGGTAGATGTTCACCTGCGTACTATAGGTGTTCCATGCTGAGGCTATCGTACCCTGGGGATTTACCTCGAACCATGTTTTTTGCGGTAAATCGAAAGCTCAGGTTATCACCAAACACCACAGACGAAGGGCCGAGGGGCGAATCTACTCTGAAGTGACCCTGGAAGACTAGCTATTTCAGCAGAATCATGCAAACCAGCAAAACTTACGGGAAGGCTCGGCTTAGGATTCAGTCTATTTGTGGTTTTCTAAAATAGTTAAAATAATAAAATAAGTCCTTGCTAGAATGTTGTGACGAAACCTTATCCATTTTAAGCTGCTGCTGGTTATTTTGGCACCATTTCAGCTTAGATTTAAAAACTCTTCTGGATATGGTTGAGCCATATCATTATATGCCGGCCCCGCATTTGGCTTGCCACAAAGCTGCTATGCCTGAAATCAAAGAATAGCCCTCCCATGCGCAGCCCTGACATGTTTGTTCCACCCAGATACTGTTTTAAACTTTTTGGGCCTCTTTTTAAGACTACTAATTGCTGCATCGGACAATATTTTCACTATGTCATCATATAATTTACTTATAACTAACTTGGGCTGACCTCCAGAACAGGTATTGTCAGCACAGTCAATAAAATCACGTGGCAAATCAATGTCTCTTAAAAATACGTATCTATTTGTGATATACTTACGTCGAACTCGAGCAGTAGTTGCGGCATGTTTTTGCTGGCGGTTCGCACGACGTTCTGTGAGGTCGCGACGAGAGAGCCGCGTCCGCGACCGCGCGTCACGCCGCCGCCACGCCGCAGCAAGCTGTCGCCCTGAGTTACAAGCACGAAAATTATCACACAGCACTAATATTTGTCTCACCAGTGTCTGTGGCCTAGATGGCTCATCCACGGGAAGGCTCATCCCGGGGATCCCCAGAGGAGTACAATATTGTGCTTGGTTTGGTTGGTGGTAGGACTTTGTTTAAGTTCGCCTAGCTACCACCATCATACCCATAGCAATTGCCATAGCAACAATTAAATATTGTTCTATTTCGGCATTAAGACAAGCCAGTTCTTCAGTCTCAGTATTTCAGAAGAAGTGCGCTTCCACATCGTACAATAAAAAAAACTGTTATTTCATAAATATATTTAATCTTATCTGTCGAAATTGAAACTGTATTTATTTACAATTTATTTATTCTATCCATAATCTAGTTCCCTTGGTGCACGCTTGAGGCTTCATGGAACAATGTGAAAATTTCCTGTAGTATTAATTTACTAGACTCCCGTTACTTGGGGGTATTAATCCAAATACAAAGGTCAGAATGTCCGAGGTGTCAAAATTGGTTTGTTCCTGATTTGTCTTGGTCATCGCAGACTTGAATCCTGGATTGCCTGATGTTTCCGTGCTTCGAGGGCTTGTTTAGCCGTTGGTCTCAGTCCCAGGTACAGCATCTGATAGTAGTAGTCATTTAAGAGCCAGAGTTGAACACACAAAAGAGAGCCTCCATGTCTGAACCAACAAGCAAGCAAGGATGTACAAAGGATGGTATGACAAGTCCTTCACGATTTTGGTCCTCATCTCAAACACGAAATCAGAATGTCTAAAACAATTTCGCTTCAATAGAAAATAATCAGATTACTTAATTATGTAATATGAATACGCACCGAATTATTAAGAGCCGCCTCCGTTTGGAAGTTGTTTGAAACAAATTAAACATTGCAATTACATACGGCACTAAGAAAATGTTTAAGTAAATTCCCATGGGATGACGGCA
The DNA here is from genome assembly GCA_951394065.1 of Venusia cambrica. Classification (NCBI taxonomy): domain Eukaryota; kingdom Metazoa; phylum Arthropoda; class Insecta; order Lepidoptera; family Geometridae; genus Venusia; species Venusia cambrica. The sequence continues at coordinate 4,381,797 of OX596056.1, forward strand.
TCAAAGTCTCGGATATTCATAGTTAAATAAACATAAAAATATGTTCAACCAGATTCTGGTAGAACTATTTATATTGCTATTTTAGTCACATTTAGGGGTAAATGTTCCAATGTTCCTGTTTGTAGGAGCCACATACCTGTTGCAGTTTTTTGTTTTGCAGTATATTGACAGGCGATCCAGTGGGTGTGGAGCCAACCGGCCGCTGAATAGTGCGTTGGATGATCTTTTGTCCTGAAGGGGTAATGATTGTCTTCTCTGTCACATGCTGACCAGCTGCTCCATACGTTTTCCTTACCTGTTGTAGATAATTATTATATATATTTTTGTTTCAAACCATTTTAATCTACCATATACGTGGAAACTTGTATTGTATGTTATCTAATATTTGCTACACAATGTGGGGCAGTAAACTTCAACTCGATGCTGTAATGTCCCGAATTGATCATTACCAACCTGATTCCATTTGATATACATTTAGTTTTGTCTGGTTTTATCACACATCTTATACTAATCCCTGATCAAAGCATTGTTTTATTAATTCATTCATTCAAATTTGGACAAATCTCTCCAAATACTATGCTCGAAATAGAATCAAGTTTACGCTGGCAAATATCAACATGTCACCTTTACTAGAAAAAATCTAGTGAAACTACTAACTCCATTGGAATACCTAGTAAATAAATAAAAATAGATGCAAGTGGGAATTGTTACCGAAATTTACATACCTATAGTTTTTGACCTAACGTAATTGAAAACATACAAAATAATACTTACAGTTGAAGCCATATTATGACGAATAGGAGATTTCTTTGCTTCTTCTTGCTTTTTCTGAAATAAAGAACATTAATTACAATTTTAACCGTATCTGTGGTCTAGTGGATCACCTACCGGTTTCAGATCCAGAGGCCCCGGGTTTGATCCCCAGGGGAGTACAATATTGTGTTTGGTTTGGTTTTGCCGTAGGACTTTGTTTAAGTCCGCCTGGCTAGCTGCCACCATCTTACCTAATTCTGCTGCCATTGGACAAGCACCTTCGCGACGTACAATAAAAAAAAACAAGAAATTCTGGTGTTTATATATATTCTAGAACAAAAATACCATTTTGATAAAAATCTCACCTGCTTGGCCGCCAGTATCTGTTTTCTGATGACATCTTGGTCAATATTGGCAAGCCCGGGCCCTATCTTCCCAGGTGAGTCAATCTTCATGATTCCTGAACTCTTTGACATTATGTACACACCTGTTTTAAACAAAAAATATATCAACATAGAAAATGAACGAAATGTAAATGGGAAAAAATATTTTGTTATTTACAATCCAGCCGGATAAAGGAACAAGCAAGAGATATTTCATGATTAGTTTATACATACCAGGCACAACACCGCAAATGATTAGGAATATTGGAAAATGTATAATTTCCTAAAGATAATAAAACACAAATCTGGGAGATATGCAACTGTTAATGGAAGATGTAAATTACGCAATAACAGCAAATAATCAATTCACGTATACACATTATAAAATAAGTCAGGGTATGTTAGCTGTGATTTGGAATGTCTAACATACATGTGGGTCGGTTCATTTAGGTTAATTTAAGTACCTGTACTGAGATTGGGCATATGTTTGGGGTCTACTTTGATGACCCCCTTGATGTTCGGCATTCCTTTCCCGCTCAGGCCCAGGGATTTGACCAGTTCAGGGTCTATTGCCGTCTTGGGAGATGACTGCCCATTCACCACTTTCTTCTCGACTGTAACTAGTATTATTCTTAAATTAGGCTTGACGCCACAAGAGAAGAAACATAGAAAGAATAGAAAAACTAGTGCTAATAACTACTAAATTTGAATGCGGTTTTTTTTTATCTCAAGATTATTACTTTACGTAATTGTAATTGTTATATTTAATAGTATTGTTTTATAGAGCAAACATACAATCTGTTTAATTTTACTAGGAAGTGTCGTGAAGGAAGTGGTATAGATAGCTACATCACAGACCTCTAACAGTTGACGCATCATTTTGAACATGAAAATGAACAACACAAATCTTCAAGAAGGCCTCGGAGGACCGCTGACTATTGCACTCTATTACAAACATAGTTCATCATCCATTTCTAAAGTTTACATTGGATTCAAATTAAATTTAGCAGATATAATCGGATAAAAATAATGGAGTAAATGGATAAGGAGTTTTTCTACGTGTTTTCATATATTTTGGAAAGCATTTTTTTTTTACAATTTAAATGTAACAAGCCAAGCACAGATTATCTTTATCCAATTATACCTGCAAAAAATAATTTGAATTGGATGTGCCATTCCAAGAGGAACACCAAACTAAGTTTGAATGGGAGAGCCGTGCTATGTGGCCTGCTTAAGAAACAACATATTGCGTGCAAAACGCCAAATAATATAGAGGTATAATAATTGACAAGTAAACGCGGCTTTTTAAATCGCCCAAAAAGTACGTCGTCTATTTCTGGTCATAAAGTTGCGCCAACCATCAAACACCGAAGCCAGTACCTCACGAGACGGTAAAAAAAAGTGCGTATAATTTAGTCACCTCGACTGTCTTGCTTAGGGGCATGTTTCTAACAGAAAAGAAGACGAAGTCGTGAAGTCCCTCGTCCTACGAGGGATTAATTCTATGCTAATGTGTCATAAGCATTGCAACTTTGCTTCTTCCTGTGTAAATAGGGTCATCAAGATGCAATACATACAAACATGCTTTTTCATTGGTTGCTCTGTCAGTGGCCGAACAGCCGTATTCTCTGCCATTGGTTATTCACCATTGGTGACCGAACAATATTGCACGTGACTTGTCATGTCGCCGTAACTGCCTTTCCCGTAGTAACTGTTTCGTAGTTTCTCCACTCACGTTTAGTGTCGGTATCCTCGTAGTCATCATCATCGCTGGATGCCTCCTTCTTTATCTTCTTGGGCAGCGGCTCGCCTTCGTCGACGCCACACCAAGCTTTCACCTGATCGAGCGCACGCACTTTGCTAGTACGCTGCAGGCGCCTGTGTCAAACACCAAAACATTTTATTTTATTTCAACAATATTCAGGAAATTAACAGCTAACTTATAGACTAGGTAAACAAATATATACTGAAAGCTAATTAAAAATTTCCACAAAAAATATCTGAAATTATACAAAACAAAGTTTTGGACGACTTCGAGCGTAAAGTAGGTATGTACCTACTCAAGAAAATTCCTATACTATATTTATTACAAAATATGTGTACCATTTGTTTATAGAAGTAGGCACCATAAAAGTATTATAAACTAAGTTAAGACACCGAAGAACAAGAGAGAGATCAGAAAAAACATATATCATTTAAAATTCGTTTTAATTTAGCAATGGAGTTATAAAAAATGACAAAGTTGACCTCTTTCAAAAGAACATTAAACATCTGCGTGCCCTGATCAAGAATGTGTTCTGCCTGTAGTTGGTTTTAACTGTTTAACTGTTGTTTTGAACCCAATACCTTTAATACAGTCCAACTTTGGAGTGATATCACATCTGCTTATAGTCAGAAGGACCAATCGCGTCGCATGATGACAATCAGAGTAAAAATATTGGAGATCAATGGAAACATGGATGGACCACGTGAAAATGGACATGGGTATCAACTTTTTATTGTGACTACTACAACATCATTGGCCTTATTGCAGATGATTTAGGTGGCGTCAAGATAGATTACAATTTGAGTGAATAATAGCAAACTATTGTAGGAGGCTAAACAGACCACAACCATACTTGGAAAATAAAAGGCCCTGTTGAGGGTATGCAGCATGCTGGTCATGTAGTTGCCACTTAAGAGGTAAATGGTCCAGCTAGGCGTTAACGGGAGAGACAATAAAAAATAAATATAAAAAGAAATACTCGCCCAAGGCGCGAGGTCCGTATATCTTACCCTGACGATGACAGAACCGGCGTTTCAGATTTCTTGACCACCTGTTTGATAATCTGTGGCGTTGGTGTGTTGATTTGTTTGACCTGGCAAGTAAATAATGTTAATAGATCACTTATTTGAATATGAAATGACAATTTTAGCTATAGCCCCACCTATGTAAATATGCCCCCCCCCCCTATCTTCAACCTATCTTCAATGTCGTAAAAGACCAAATAGAGGCAGCAGCTGCATTGCATACACAATCCATTTGAGTACTCAACACCAAGACTGTAAAGTAGCATTTTTTTTTGTAGGTACTTATGCTTTTTAAATACTTAAATCCTTGTTCACCGATGAGAGGTGGAGATGACAATCCCCTATTGCAGTCTCCGAGGAAGGCCCTAGTCCTGCAGTGGACTTTGTGATACAGTGATGATGATTATGATGCACAGTTTGGTTGCTGGTAGGACTTTGTTTAAGTCCGCCTGGCTAGCTACCGCCATCTTAACCGCCTCTGTGGTCTAGTGGTTCAACCCACCTATTTCAGAGGTCCCGGGTTCGATCCCCATGGGGAGTACAATATATTGTGCTTGGTTTGGTTGGTGGTAGGATTTTGTTCAAGTACGCCTGGCTAGCTACCACCATCTTACCTAATTCTGTCACCATAATAACAATTCTATAATTGTTGTGTTCCGGCATTAAGAGGCAAAGATAGCCAGTTCCAGTTTGTTGAGGATTCCGGGTGAAGTGCGCATCCACCTTCGGCCTTATCTCAACTTGTAACCAGGTGAGATAAAGGCCTAGTGCTTCGTGCAAAAAAAAAAAAAGTTTGATGTTACCTGGACAGGGTGCTGTTGCTGTGCCTTCAAAGCCTTCAATTCCTTCTGCCGTGCAAGCTGTTTCTCGAACGCCTCCAGCAGATGTTTGCAGGTTTCCATATTTTCTACCGGCTCCCATGTGTTCTGCTCACTGGAAAATTAAAAAACTTGCAACCAACGCTTTTCAACATTTGATCTGGATTGATTCTGGGTTTGATAACCAGCTTGATCACCTATCTTTTTGTGAGGTTATTTCCAGTTTGGCTAGCTATGACACTGCAGGCTGGATCAACAGATTCTCCGATAAGAATGTCCATTCCGTGTTTCGAAGGGTACGCTCAGTCTCCGGTACACCTGGTACAGTTTACGTCATGATTTACGCCAGTCATATGTCAGATATTTATTTTAACTACTATTACGCCCTGACGACCATGTGTTACTACCTAAAGCTGCCAAAACTAGATCAAGTCCTCAAACTCTTATTGTGGTCTACTGTACCACACAAGCACAATCTGGCGCAAGCCCAACTGACAAAAATTTCAGATTACCTAGAAGATAAGAAAGCCTGGCATTAAAAAAAAAAAATTTGCTCCAGTGAAATTGTAATTAGTATGAGATAATTTTAAGCTATTGTAGTTAATGGATCATGAAAAAAAAAACTAGCCTGAGGTTCTTGCCTTTCTCCTTGTGTGCTGGTCGCGATTCCGAACAGGCGGTAGATTTGACGTTTCAAAGTGATCCTAAAAAATCTTACTGAATAAATATATTTGACTTTGAAAACTGGCGCATTAGAACAAAATTACAACTACAAATGGTGTCTCTTTCATGGTTTTAGTCCTTATCCTATGTTGCATTTAAAAATATATTTAGAAGTGTGACTTACTGTGGATAGCCCTCCCATTTAAGTAGATACTCATACTGCTTCCGTCGTGGGTTGAACCGTTTGGCAAGGATCTTTTCGACCACGAATTGGCTGGACTCTGTATCGCCCAGTTTGTCTGTTCGTCTCGCGATTCGGTTCTCAGGTGGAACGCGTTCTTGGGCATTGCGGACAGACTCATTACTTTCCTGTGTATATAAAAAACTTGTTAGGAACTATCTCCTTTTTATGAGGCAGTGTGAAAAGTGACCAGTGACTTGCCGAAGTCCAATACCAAGGAGTGCACCATATTACATCAATGCTCTGGAGAGTCAGTGCCTTCTAAAGCTCACATTTTTTTTATACAACTTTGAGACCGTACAAGCAAGGAGCCCACATGATGCACCAGAGATGTGCTTAACAAAGCTATACTGCGTATGTCATATCCACAAAGAACACGACCTAAGCGGCACTGCATTGCGCCCGTCAACTTGATGCATAAAGGTGTTAAGCCTCGCGTGCCCGTAATTTCACCAGCGACCATACCCTTCAGATTTCAAGACTAAAGACTTTATCATAGACTTACACCCCCATGTTGGACATTAGCGCAGAACATTCTACTTCAAAAAATGTTAATAATAATTAGAATTATTGAAAAAAGTGAATATTCCCCATTTTTGTAATTCTGTTAAAATACTCACGAAAAAAGTAAAAGTATACATATATATTTATATATACGTCACATCAACAGCCCATTAGGGCTTTTTAGGTATATGAAAATTATATTTGCAACAAACAAGCTCAGTTAAAAGAAACATTTTCTATGGTCAAAAGAGAGTGGCCAAACATAATAATTAAAAATACACCTATAAAATTTAAAAGAAACCTGTAAAACAATGTTTTTATTTCATTACATTACATACCTTAATTGATTTCTTAATAGGTTGACTGTAATTGACTTTATTTGGTGTTGGTTTAACCAAGTCATCACTCTCTTCCCCAGATGGATGATAATCTTCATCCTACAATACAAACGGGTTCATTATTTTAAACATTTGACTGAGGAATTAAGGTTTGATCTTTATTGCACAGAAAATATATTCAATCAAGCAAGCAAGTCCAAACCAAAATTAATTTGTAATAATGATATTGGAAGGACTGAGACGACTGTAGGGTTAAGATTGAGTAGTAGAGTAAGTAGAGTAGTATTTCTCACTGACCTGACTTACCACTTTAGGATTCTTCCTAGGTCTTCCTCTTCCTTTTTTAGTTTCTGACTGTGGTGTTTGAATAGGAACTAGTTGATCCTCAGTCTTCAATTCCATCTGAAAATGTATCAATATCAAATTTTGATGTATTATTTGCATATCCTTAGAGAATGTGTTTGCAAAGTCACTTCTCATCTGAATTACACAAAATCAAACAAGTGTTTTGAATTTAAATAAGTGATAAATGATTACAGGTTTAAGAATGAACTTACAACTTTTGCATGCGCAAACTTGGATAGAGCTTGCACATTGGCCCCAGCAGTGATCCATGCGGTACGTTGTGCTTCTGCCATACGGCACCACTGCTGGTATAGCCTCCAGCTGTTATCTGTGCTGATGGAAGACACATCTCGAGCCGATGAACACTTCCATAGCAAGAAAGCCCATACTTGTGCTTTGCTCTCATTCTGAAAATATTCATCCATTATTTTAGCTCACTTCACACATACTTTACTGTTTCAGATTCATAACACATTTAAAAAAGTTACAATCATCAACCTACACTGTCTCTAACAGGTGATTTGTTTGTACAGTTACTAGCATCTTTGTGTTCCGAGAACTCTTCAACAAAGTGGAATGCTGCATGGCATTGGCCACAGACCAGCACATCTAATGTAGCCATTTGCTCATGGGCCTCTGCAAAACAAATAATTGGTTACTTAATATTCCTACCAAAGTCAACTACATATTATCTTATTTATGCATGATGTTACTAAGTACCTGTAATTAAGGGAGTGAAAACATAATTTCCACATAAACTAACAGATTGCCAATACAGACGTATTGACAATCTGTTAGTTTATGTGGAAATTTTGTACTAAATACTTTTTATTTTACAACACCTGATGTCACATTCTGATAAGGCCGAAGGTGCTAAAGCACACTTCACCTGGAAACCACAACCACAGTTTATAAATGTTGTTCTTGTGACATATTTGGGTAAGATGGTGGTAGCTAGCTGGGCAAACTAAAACTAAATATTTGTGTTCCGACATTTAGAGGTAAGATAGCAAGATCCTGAGTATGTTGAGGATTCTGGGTTAAGTGCACTTCGACCTTCTGGCATATCATAACTTGAAAAATCTGGTGAGACATGCACATCCCCATTGTGCAACAAAAATAAAAAACTATTTATTAATATTCTAGTGCTTTGGTACATTACGATAATATGAACCTTTCAAGGCAGTTGGATTTTTAGCAACTTCATCTGGATTTCCCACTGGGATGTCTTCTGCAGCAGTTTCACCTTCCTCCATTGATGTCATATTGGGATTTCAGCCAACCCTAAAAAATATGACAAAATGTATTATAGATGGATGAGTAAAGATTCCTGCACTTACTAATCAATAAAAACTCAATTTACTATTTTCTTTTTTAAATAAATCTACTACAGTATTACGAGTAGTTAATCTAGGCCGGCGCGACGGGGCGGAGGCAGCGCGGCGTTCCCGCCAAATGATGCAAGTGAACAATTTAGACTTGAAGTCAATATTGTTAGAATTTATGGAATCTGGCCGTGTTTCGAAAAGGTATTGCATGAGTATTTACTTCTTTGAGTATCCAGTTGTAATAAATATGTAGGTTTTGATCACAGTCATTATACAGTTATTGAACAAAAACGACCAACATTACAATCCACTACACCATGCATTGACACAAATCCAAGCATATTCGATTGCATTATCAATGCGTGTGTGAGAAAATTAGATGCTAGCATTCGTCCCACCAACAAACATTTGTAGATGCACTGTTATATTTTCGTAAAACAGTAAACAAATTAAATTGACACCTACCAAAACAATGTATTTTTTTGAAAAATTACACTTTTGATGAACGCAACGCGAAATAGATCACTTCTCAACTCAAGAATCGAATAAATAATGATAAAAAAAAACTATTGGCCGACACGCCGCATGTGCCACCAAGTGAAACGCCAAAAAAGCATGTTCTCGTTGAGCCTAGTACAAGTTGTAAGCCAATCAGGTAACTATTCTTGTATCTCTAAGCCAATCGTAGGTTAGAACAGATTTAGAATGCCATAACAGACTTATTAATTTCCAAACGCCAAAACATTTGGCCCAAGCTTCTACTTGGCCTACATAGTTATGCCGACATCATGAAACATTTGATCTAAATTCATAGAAACGTAGTTTTAAGTCCAATGCTGGTGTTAATACTACTTTCTAGGTTCTAGGCTAAGGTAAGGCTGTATGATTATAGTCTGTTCGTGAGTTCGTGAGAACCGCCGCTCATCTTCGTCGCCGTTGTCGTAGCCAAAATGGAAAAATAGAATGATTCGACTTTAGCTACCTAAACAATTAGATTAGATAGATATGTAGGTACCTAACTAATTTAGTCCCGTCATCGAATGACCCAACAGGGGGGTGTAGAGTGTAATTATTAAAACCACAAGAAAACTTGTTCAGAACATACCTACCTACTAAAGAGACCTCCTGATTACGCGAGGGCCAGGCGCGGGCGGCCGTAAACGGTACACAAAAGTTTTTTTGTTAAATCGTCAATTATGACTCATAATTGACAATTGACAGAACGTCTATCTATCTAATTAAATAAATTGAACCATAGATGTAAAAAAGATTTTTTATCTAATTTTGCCGTTCACAAGACCACTGTACACGATTAGTATACCTACACGTAGCTTCAACTCGACAAGTCCGTGTACCGATTACGTACCTACACAAAAAAAGGGAAAATATTTCTGTTTTTTACAGAATTATTTGATCTCATTTTGGATAATCTATCAAAAAATAGTTAGGTATTTTTTATCCGAGACGAAATAACAAAAACTACCTACTTGGGACATTTGTGCTTATATGAAAATTTTGTATGGGGACAGTTAAGGTGTTAATTTTGTATTACCTACCCATACCATACCTATACCTACCCTACCTACGACCTTTTCACTCTCTGTTTTTTTAAATGTCTAACACTGACAAACTGACGGACAAAGAATTTCTAGACACAGATATCAAAATACTGACGTCCTAGTGGATTGTGCTGGTTTGCCTTTCGTTGGGTACGGAACCCGAAATGTTTGAATCGAAATTAACCAATGATTTTCAATAACTCTCCAAGACTACCTATGATATGGGAGGGTTATTGAAAATCATTGAATAATATTGTAGATCGATATACCTACCTTTAACGTGCAATGATTGTATTTAATAGTTTTTTTTAATCCTTTTTTTATTTAAGTAGGTATGCCTAAATAATTGACTAGTAAAATATTATAGGTTTCGCCTCAGGTCAAATAAAAAAACCTTTTCTTATTTGATTTGAGGGTTTTGAAAATAATAATTAGGTACCTACATGAATACACGCGGTCCCAGATGTCCCCCGCCCCGGTATGTAGTCAGTGCAGGTAAATAAAAAAAAAAACAGAATCAGATCAATGATATTTCCCTTTGAAATATCATTGAATCAGATGCATTTCTTACTCTCGATCAACATCATAATTAATATTTCATTTTCTCTGTTTGTCGCACGAATATGCTAGAACAGTGCTACCAGGTGGCTCCATGCATATCTCCCTAAATTTTACCCAAAATCCCCCCAAAAAATGGGTATTTTGAAAAAAAACCCCCAACGTTCAAATACCTAAAACATACTTTTTTCATATTACCTACCCAGATTTAACTGTGTTTATTACATACAGGTGTTAAAATTATACAATTTTATAAAAAAAAAACGCTGTTTTGTAAATACATATATTTATTAAACAAAATGTACAATTAAACTAACTATGTACATAGGAATCAGTCGGATTACCTAAGGACCGTTACAAACGGCCTATAGGTAACTCAACTGTTCCAGACCAGTACCAGACAGAAGCGTGCCCAAGACACTGGCACGCTGTATTGAAACGCTGAATAACTATGCTAATCCTCTGGCCAAAATAAGGGCCAGCCCTTTGGTCACGTGTCGATTCAATCAAAAGCCTCGCAAGATTTTTGAATACCAACAATTTACACATTACAATTACTAATTGTGATGAGATGATGACCGATGACGAGAAGACTATTTGATTATTTGGCTTGGCAAGTCTTTCGTTCATTTCTCTGTGTTTCACATCTCGAGTCGAGAACGAACTTCGGATCGAAAGAACGGTCAAACGAATGAATGAATGGGTGAGCTCCTTTAGTGTTGTATTTAATGATGGTTGATTGAAATACCTCTAAATTGACCAAAATTTCCCCCCGAAAATACCCCCAAGGGTTTAGTCCTCCCAAAATTCCCCCCGAGTGTTAAAAAAAACCCCCAAATTTGGAGGGAATCCCCCCCATCTGACAACACTGCTAGAAGTTTATGTCAAGTCAACCACATGTCATTCTTCAGGTATAGTCATGGGATAAGCTCGTAAGAAAAAAAAATGAAAATATCGATTCTCAACGATGTACATTTTTTTTTATTAAAAAAAAGTATACAATATATTGTTAGTGACCATGGACCTTGTTAGTGACAAGCAACTAATAAGTTAGCTAATGAAGCAATATTGTATTGCCACCGAGTACCAAGCTAGTATCGATTAAGTTTTAAGCCTCTTTTGTTCAGAATTGATTGTATTTTTAAAATAATAGCACTGCATATTTAAGTTTACCTTTGAGACTTTCATATGAACAACAGAGAAAACTCAAAATTACATGAAATGACAATGATTACTCGTACGAAACAAAAATTGTCTTCTAACGGAAAGTTGAACACATCGATGCTATTTATACATACATTAGATGTGTCCAACCGTCCCACACAAGGCCAAATTGCCTATTTACGATGACAAAAATGAAATGTTATTAAGGTTTTTTTTATGATTATTGTATGTTTTGGTAACTGTGTATTCTAACTCTTAGATCGTAGAAATATGGTTTTGAGATATATATATAGAGACAGAGAGAGTTTTATGAAAAAAAAACAAGAATAAAGAAAGAAAATACTTTATTTACACTGGCTTGTCCTTAAATTAGAGTTTATGCTGTCTATTGTTCGTCATCATCTACATCTGTATAATCGGCATCTTCGTTATTTATGTCTACGACGTCTTCACTGCAAATATATGTAGGCATCCTCAACATATCAACAACTACGTCATTGAATATTTCTCCTCGTTTCTTAGGTTTTTCTCTGTGGCTGGTTACGACAGGATCCGAAGATACCAGCACCCCGTTGAGAATGTCTATGTTTGTGTTGATTCTGGACGTCTTCCGGGAATGATATTGTCGCAGGTTTTTATAACTTTTGTGACCTGCTTCTATGTCTCAGTAACACTTATATTTGGTGGATAACACTTAAGTTTTGCACCAGCCACCATGTGGTAAGAAGGATATATATCAGCACCTCGCTTCTTAGCCCCTAATCGCATCGTGCCGTATTCCTTTTTGGTTAAATGAAGGTCCACCATGAGACCTAAAGCTTCTTCGGCACTGTATGGCACAACATTTACAGAACACGATTATTGAGCAAGTTCCATTTTTTTTCAGCCGTTTTGGGGTCGAATTTATCGCTAGTTTTACTATTTCAGCTAAACCAACTGTTTTTGTTAAGATTCTACATATTTTAAAATTTGATTTTTGCCATCGTAAATAGGCAATTCGGCCTTGTGTGCGTCCTTTTGAGTTGAACCCTTTGGACTGTTTTTGTTTCTAGACATTATAATCTTCGAACATGTTAAAAACAACGAATGCTCATGCTCTATTAACATATCAAAAGAATTTGCTATTAGTCCGCGTAGTGTTGATAAATTTGCCAATCCTCTTAGTTTTCCAAATTAACGCAAAATTGATATGAACGAAGAATTGATAAAAAATAGGTAATGCACTGCTTATAACTTTGGTAAACTCGGCTAGTGAGCAATGGTGAGGATGCGCGATAAGAATTACGTTCGTAATAACGGGTTTTTGCGTTTTAAGGTCGGCAAGTGACGGAAGATTTGGCTGCTGCTTGCAATGCATTGTTAATAAATATAGAAATGTTTTTTTACTGATTTAGTACTATGATATAATGTATTGTGAATTTCAATAACATCATTTGTGGTATTCTGTTTTGGCAATAAACGTTTACATACACGTTTGTGCATGAAGAAAATGTAACTGACTTAGAAAAAAAAGAGGATCTCAGATGTTTTCAGATGAGTCAGATGTACTCACAATTATCCGGTTTTTATTGTTTGTTATTTTACAGTTTATAATGACCTCATGATGCAGGGGCATAGTTATTGTAAACATTTATGACATATTTATCATAATCATAAGACTTTTGTTCAGCAGTGGACGTACAGTTGGCCTGTATAATTATTTATTTAATTATCTTTAGTACGCATACACAGTGGCAACGTATTAAACGTTCAAATGCAAGAAATCAAATGTTGACTCCAAAAAAGTTACTTAACCTATGTTCTAGAACATAGCTGTACCTACCCGTGCAGTACTTGCACATAAAATAGGACGCCAAGAGGGAAAGCAGGAGAGATCAAATCAAAAGACATACGTAGTGTGATTTTACATCACTGACATCATTGACTTCTAAAATTATAAGCTTAGGTCAGATTTTTTTCATCTAAGAATGGAAGGTTTCTATTTCTAGTTTACGGGAGCTAATGCTCGCTAGAAATAGAAAGGAAATAAGGAAAATAAGGGCATAGCTTAGAGCATATATAAATTAATTTCTCGTGGATTTCAATCGATTTGGCTGAGGGATTTCACAAGGAGATGGACAGCAGCTTTCATCTATCTTATTACCTTTTAAACACTGTTACTGTGATCACCGATTCACCCGCCAAGCATAGTGGCTATGACAAAAATGCCATTACTCTTTCAGCAATAATAAATTTTGTTTCAAAGTTTCGTTCTATCCAGAAAATTATTATATATTTATCATTCACGAAATCTTTTTAATGGAATGTCCGATTTAATTAATTCAAAAAGCTACCTACAGTTACTGAAACAGCCTAGATTATATGATTTGTTTTAGATAATAATTAAAACCACGGTACAAATATCGTGGTTATATCGTATAGATTCTACCGGCGTTTATATTATTTTTAAACAAAAAAAAGTGGTTATAGTGCAACAACTATAATATTTGGACATAATAATATGCTATCGCTGACTTTAAGTGTGGATATTGATGTGTTCTCTAAAACTGTCGAACTAATGTTCGACACCTTTGCCAATTGTTTTCACAGTGCACGCTATGTAAGGAATTTTAACGGTCATTTTCCTTCACTTTGGGTTACATTATTACAGTTTTCGTAAGGATCCCTATAAAACCTGGTAAAAAATATAGCCTATGTTACTAAGTGATACTGTAGTAATCCAATGGTGAATGAATTGTTCAAATCAGTCCAGTAGTTTCGGAGCTTTTTCAATGCAAACAAGCAAACAAATAAACAAATCTTTCCTCTTAATAATATTAGTATATACCTAGAGTATAGATAACTGCAAAATGAAATTTTAATCGGACATATATCGAAATCAATGGCAAACTTCGTTTGTATGATTATGATTGAAGCACTTTTGCAGATACCTGCTGAGCTGCATAAATTATATATATAAATATCTATCGATTATTGATTGACATTGAAACAATATCGATTTTCTACATCCCTTCTACAGTACAGCCAGCCACAGACTAGTAGGAAGCGACAGCTTAGCCAGCTGAGCCAGCCAGCCAAGCCAGCCAGGCCAGGCCTTGGTTGGTTTTTGAGACGCCCGCCTTGTTTGTTCGCGCTCTCATTATAATTTTCTGAAATTCTTTGAATACTAGCGTCCTATCAACGTAAGTAGGCTTATTAGTGCCAGTGTATTTTTTCCCACTGAAAGACTTAAGTATTTGGATAACCAATTTCAGAATATGTCGGGAATAGCAAGTGCACGTTTGGCAGAAGAAAGAAAAGCTTGGCGCAAGGACCACCCTTTTGTGAGTGGATCGATTGTCTGTTTGTTGCAATTAGAACTAGCTCTATGAGCGTTTATCACACACATTTCTTTACAGGGCTTTGTAGCTAGGCCAATGAAGAATCCCGATGGCTCGCTTAATCTGATGACATGGGAATGCGCTATTCCCGGAAAGAAAGGGGTACGTGATTGCATTACAATCATTATTATTACAACGTCATGCATAGTAAAAATTATACTTGAATAAATCTTATAGTCTTTAGCTAAACTACAATATTTACGACTACTTAGTAATTGTTGCATCTTTACAGACTCCATGGGAGGGTGGTCTCTACAAATTGCGTATGATCTTTAAAGATGATTATCCATCCAGCCCACCTAAGTGCAAGTTTGAACCCCCACTCTTCCACCCGAATGTATATCCATCTGGCACAGTATGTCTCTCACTCTTAGATGAGGAAAAAGATTGGCGTCCTGCAATTACAATCAAACAAATTTTGCTTGGCATTCAAGATCTGCTCAATGAGCCAAATGTAAAAGATCCTGCTCAAGCTGAGGCTTATACAATCTATTGGTATGTGTGTTTATGTCTGTAAATCAAATTTTTTTTTAACTTCAGTAAGTATTCATGTTATTTAACATTTTATTTTTTATTGCAGCCAAAATAGACTAGAGTATGACAAGAGAGTGCGTGCCCAGGCGCGTGCCATGGCTGCAGCGGAGTGAAATTAATGGATATAGGTAGACATTTCTCAGCAGCCACATTTCAATGTCAAACTTTTCATATGAAACTCACAGCTATGGTGTTGGATGTGACACAATGAATCATTCCATCTCAACATGATGTTTCTATCTTACTACACATTGCAATGTGGCACTTTTAGAATAAGTAGATCTAAGAATAGTTGAACCAATTACTAAAACTAACTAAACTGAGTAGAGTGATTGGTTCAATTTTAAACATATTCCGTTATAATCTAAAAATAAATTAAAGTATACATCAAGACCACTTTGTTTGCTTGCTGATTATTGTTTTGTTAAAATATAACTGAGGGATTCATATATTTTAAAAAATGCAGTTTTTTGTGACAAAGTAGTGGTCATTTGGAGAGAATGGTATCCCTGACAATTTTAATTGTACTAAATTTCAAGGGTTTGATTGGGAAAATGTAAACTTTAAAACTATTTTTGTATCTGCTATTCCTAGTGAAAAATAAATTCTCGAAGAAAAATACAGCTAATCTATGTATCTATTTTAACTCCAGAACCCATGTATGTCATGATGTCTATGTCTAACTTACCACCCTCACAGTCTTAACTAGAGAGCCCGGTAATGCCTTGTTTTTTTGGTTAATTTAAATTTGGAACTGAGAAATTTTTGACCATTTTCCCCATACTTTTGGGGAAAATATTTTTATGCGTAGTGATCTACATCATACAGCTTGCACATAAATTTTAGAATCATTTTGGTTGATACTGTGTGTATGTCGCAGAACACAACTCAAAGTTGATTGATAAGTTTTAGTGTTAATGCCAACTGTAAAAGTATGACACTTTATAAGCATTGTTAGTATGTTTGCGTCTAATCTTGCCACCAATTTATAAGCCAATTTTCAGAGAATGATCGAGTTGAATAGGCACACTTGCTAAACATTCTAAATTATAATGTGGTATATAATGGATACAACATGCAGGTACAGTTCAAGGGAGGGAAAAGTCATTATATTTATAAAAACAGAACATGCATTTATTATGTTTAGAATCTGAATTCTAGACTATACAAATATAGGTTTAGATTTTATCTACCTGTCTAAATAATAATAATAATAAATTTTAAGTACAAAAACACATGCTAGCAGCGGCCCTACAGTAGGCTTTAGGCCTGTGCCGTGGGTACCAGTAATAATTATCATTAACAGATATTTACAAGTCCGAGGGTATCTAGACAACATACATGAAGAAACAAATAACAAGCAACAATCTGGACACAGTTGACCAATGTAAGTATGACATACTTTGTTTGCCAATGTCTGCTACTTCCATTATTTATTCAATTTATTTCAAAAAAGGAGGTTCTCAATTCGTCTCAATATGTTTTTGTTTGTTACTCAATTACTCCCGCCAATTCGAAATTGATTTTGATGATTCTTGTTATGTTTGGTAGGTCATACTTCTGAGGTGGTCCCATAGAAATTTCATCAAAATCGGTACAGTAGTATCAAAATAAAAATAACTGGAAAAAATATGTCTTCAATGTAAACCAAAATGAGGAATCTTGTTTCCTGTGGTGGCTACGGCCACTAGAGTAGCCTTACTGCTTACTTTCCAGTATCATCATCATCATCGTCTGATGATGAAGCTAGAAGGTAGGCAATTCACCGAAACTCCGCAAAATAACTATATATCACCATAATTACAGCCCATAAAAGTCCACTGCAGGACATGAGACTCCCCCAACGCTTGGCAGGCGTGTTGGTGATCAAGCAAGAAGACAAATTCTAGCTGTTGTCTTGGGTAAAACTATTTTGTCCCTCAAGATATCCCTAGGGATATCCCTCAAGGTTCAGATAAGTAAAAGTGGGCACAGCATTTAGGAGAATCTTAAGACAGAGTTAATACTCGGGTTTCAAGGTATCTCGTAGGTTGACTTTAGAAAGAGAATATAAGGTTAAATAGACTTGAAGACATCTACAATACCTAGTTAAGGCTTTCAATATTTAGCTGCTAATATTTTAACTTCAATATTTATCATTACCTACTCAATGAAGTAGAATTTAAATTTTGAAACCTTTTTTTACTCAATGTACTTAATTGTATTTTAGATAATATGGTGCACTTTTATAATATCTAAATACTTACGTAAAGATTTATGAAAATGACTAACTTTGATACATTTAAAAGGCTGTAATAAGGCGTTGTATCCTTTTTTTTAAACGCATGATCGTTTCTAATGTAAAATCGATAGAAATTACTATAAAACAGACGGGCTTTTAAATTTCGCAAATCAATATATTTATGGCTAAAGTGCATATAAATATAATATTCTATAAATTTGTAAACAAAGTACCTAAAGGTAATTAGTATTACTAAAACAGAAGTAAAACTCCAATGTACTCCAGTTTTTGATTAAGTAATGGCGGAAAATGTTTTATATTTTATTTTATTAAATTTCAAAATTGCGGTAAATATGTTTTTTCCCAACAAAGTAAGACTTAAGACAATCCTGATTTCTGAATTAATCTATGCTTTGTTTAGACAAAGCCAAGACAAGATACATTAGATGTAGTGCTAGTTAAGAGATATTATACTTAATTTAAACTATAAACCGTATTAGTGAATTCCTGTGTAAAACGTTTTAGTTTAAATTGATTCTTTAGTTTGATTTAGTCAAGTACTAAATTACGTTATCTTTTTTTAGTTTGTCATTTCATATTAAGTATTTGTATTTTTTTTCTAGAAGGAAGTTTATGCAACAAATAACAATTTATGTAAGTATGTTGTTCATTCGACTATGTATTTCAATGCCGTGTTGCAAAACTTTTAGTTCAGATAGATACAAAAGGTCTTAAAAAACATTTAATTGAGTTTTTCCGATACCAATGACGACATTATATTCACTTTTTTCACCCAATGAAATTTCTACTTTGATCTTTTAGGATTACCAACATACATTTGTTGGTAAACCTAAATCGATATTTACAAAATTGATATTTGTGTAATTTTTTTTTATTCTGCACAATATTTTTGTTTAACCCATTATGCCAGTATTGTCACATATTTCGATTCGATAGCTACAGATTTTGCTGTACCTATTCAGAAGCGTTCTCGCGTCTCTTGGCACAACACCTGGGGGGGTACCACGACCTCTTACCTATAGCATTCTTGTTTTGATATTGTTACCTCTGTCACTATCTGTCAAGATTTTTTTTATATTGTCCGACGGGTAAGCACTTGGCCTGCATCTCACCTGGTTACAAGTTGAGATAAGGCCGAAGGTGGAGGCGCATTTCACCCGGAATTCTCAACAAACTGAGGAACTGGCCATCTTACCTCTAAATGTCGGAACACAACATTTTTTTAGAATTGTTATTATGGCGACAGAATTATGTAAGATGGTGGTAGAAACTTAAACCACGTCACTTCGACCAGCGAGGAAGGGTTTTTTGAAATAGTCCCGTTAAGTGCACTTTTTCTTAAATTTAAGTAAAAAGGGAATAAAATATACTTCAGAAAATCAGTTTTTAGAACTTGGTGTTACAATTATACGGAAAAGTTGACGCGTGCGAGCGTGTTGTGTTTATTTCATGTCGGTTATTTAGAAAGAAGCAGTTTTTGAAGATTTTTTTGTTGTGTGAAAAAGAATGCACGAAATTCAGATATTTAGTTTAATTTAACACATTTGAAAAGATATTGAACAAGATCTTTTGAGAGTTGAAACAAATTTTCACAGATAATTAATAATTTAATTAATAAATCTTTTAGGTAGGCAAGTAACTTTTTTTGTATGACAAAATACATAGGTATAATTACATCATAATGTAAGGAAAGTACTTAGTGTACCTATATAATGTTATTATTATTGAAATTATTCTTTATTCCATAAAATGTACAATTTAACTACTTAACTACTTATGTATAAAGGAATCAGTCAGATTACTTAAGGACCGTTACAAACGGCCTATAGGTAACTCAACTGTTCCAGACCAGTACCAGACGGAAGCGTGCCCAAGACACTAGCTGCTTACCACTACTTATGTATCTACAAAGTAATCAGTAAGATTACTCGAGGACCGTTACAAACGGTCTATAGGTAACTCAACTGTTCCAGACCAGTACCAGACGGAAGCGTGCCCAAGACACTGGCTGCGTTACCACGCTGAATAGCTATGTTACTCTCTCGTGTTGTTTTTGAGAGTACCTAATTAGTTTGGTGCTGAAACGTGTCTTATTTTGAGTAATCACCATTCGCTTTTAATTCTTATGCACCCCACTCGCTCGTAAAAATATTAAGCCTCGTGTGCCTATTCGTGCCTGTTCTTGCCTATCGTTTGTGTGTCGTGTGTTATTTCACTGGTAACCAAACCGGAACGCAGCAATGCGGCCTGGCGGCAGAAGTAGGTATTGTGGTAGTACTTCCCCGGTCGAGCCCTTTCACAAGAAGCTCTACTACTCCGTTTCGCGAGTGACGAGCACTCGCGAAACATCAATTTCCAAGCGGGCGAAGCCGCGGGACACAGCTAGTACCAAATGAATTCCATATCTACATAAGTACCTTACAGATGGCTAGGTACAACACCATACAAATAGTAACATCGCACCTTACTAAATAAACGAATGAAGTAGGTACTACGTAATTCAGATACATACATTTAGAAATTTTTTGGAGTGCATACAATTATATGCGGCAGAATATTCAAATGTAAAAGCGGCAAGTCGCACGACTAACCGCCCGCCCCCGCGGATAACCGCTAGTGCATATGGGCGACAAGTTCATGAATACACACCTTTGTGGCATTGATTGTGGCTAACGCTTGTTCGTACCTCCAGGATACCATACAACTAGAAGCACAGATCAACTAGAACTAGAACCTAGAATTATCGTTTACTCTTTGCGTAAGTGAGTGAGTAAGAAGTTGAAGTTGAATTGTTTATGTTATTTATTTGTTTTGGCTGGTTCTTTTCTTTGGTCATCAAAATCAATTTATGTAATTGTTTGTATCTAGGTTTTGGTTTTGGTTTGAACTTGAGCGTGTGGAACGTGTGAGTAATAGTATTCTATGGTATTGAATGAGCTTTTGTATTCAATAAAAGTCTTGAAGCTGCTGCGAAGTGCGTAAAATAACTAAATTTTCACGCCTGTACGGTAACCATAAATCAGAACGGAAGGTTAGAGCAGTAATCCGAATTTCAGGCTCAAAGTAATGGCTGACGATGAACAAGATCCAAAGGAGTACCGTTGGGAGACAGGCTACGAGAAAACATGGTCAGTAGTTTAGCTATACAAATCTGTGCTCATGCTTTGCCAAAGCATGAGCACAGATTTACCTACAAATCAACGCAGTATAAGTTTAAACATAATCTGTTGGTCTTTAACGTAGGTACCTAATTAGTTAGCTTAATTGTACACAGGGAAGCTATAAAAGAAGACGAAGATGGCTTGGTGGAAAGTTTGGTGGCGGAATTTGCTCAAAAAGCCGCGCGGAAGGCCGCCGTGCGCCGCCAGGGCCCGGTTCGACTTGGCATGATGCGGCACTTGATTGTAGCTATAGACTGCTCGGAAGCTATGAACTCACAGGACTTAAAACCATCACGGTTCCTCTGTACGCTCAAGGTAATCTCAAGACTGGGTTTTGAGCTTGGTGATATACAGGGTTAGTTTTTTTCCAGGGCCACTGAGGCCAAGTCTGAAACCGTGAGAGTTATTGAAAAGTCATGTTAGAAGTTACGTGCTCGATTAAAAAAATAATAAGTTCTGCATTAAAAAAATGATTTTTTAAATAGTTTTTCTGGAAAAATGAGTTTTTTGCAATTTTGTTTTAAAAATGTATTTGCAAATTGCAAAAAAAAATATTAAGAAGAAAATAAAGATACATAAAGATTAATTTATAATTTTTTAATTTAGAAAGTGTTCCATCAACTTTGGGCACATAGTCATCATACATAATTTTTTTATATCAAACTAAGAACTCACAAATGCAAGATTTTTTTTTCAAAAACTCACTTTTCCAGAGAAACTTGAAAAAAAAAAAAAAGATATTCTTAAATTCAGAACTTTTTTTTTTAAAGCGAGCATGTAACTCCTAACATGATTTTTCAATAACTCTCACAGTTTCAGACTTGGCCTCAGTGGCCCTGGAAAAAAACTTACCCTGTATAACTTATAAACTGTGTTATATATAAAATATGAAAGGCAATTATTACATGGTGTGTCATTGAACTTTCATAGGTATATCTTATTATTTAGCTTTCAAAATGGGGAAGGAGAATTGCAGGTCAAGAGATATTTTTATACTAGTTTGTTGTCTATCCAACCAAATAGACCAAAAATGAAATGAAAGAGAAAATGCCCTGAGGCAACCAAAAAGTTAAGTTAACATTTTGATTCCAGCTTTTTGAAAAGTTTATTGAAGAGTTCTTTGACCAAAACCCACTCAGTCAACTTGGCATAATCACAATGAAGAATAAGAGAGCGGAAAGGCTTACTGAACTTTCAGGAAATGTTAGGAAGCATATCAAAGCTATTCAAGGGTGAGTAATGTATTTCTGATAAAATACTGTTTCACACTACTGGTCCAGCAGATAAGCGTAGTACATTTGTTCTATCTCAAGGTGAGTTTCTGAGAAATTTGGTCACGCGCTCCCCATAGTACAACAAAACAAAAACTTACAAAGATAGTTTACATAATCTGGAAACATATTATGTTTCCAGGTTATGTAAACTATCTGTGTATCTATTTATGGGATAAAAAGTATCCCATAAATCAGTTCCCATGGGATGGAAATGAGATGTCAAACATCACCATTCAAAGTAATTGGTATTTGGCTTGTTTATGCAAAAACAACAGAATGGATAGAGCTGAAATTCCAGTTTTGTACTACTCTATTGAAGAGGAAATGGTATGCAACATTCTTGTTCTTCAATGGTTCTTGGTTTAATTTAATGCTATGACCACAGGCAGTTTGGGCAGATTCTACAATATTATAAGAAAGTGTCATTGACATTCATTAGGTTGTATTTTGAAAGCCTTAAATTTAAATAAATAAATATTCTATGATTGAAAAAGATAATAAAATTGAAGATATGTCAATAATATTATGTTAATATTTAACATCAACTTCAACTTCTTTGATATGGTGTGCAACCATTTTATCGATTCTGCCAGTGTCTAGTACTGTGAGTGTCGTAAACAGAAAAAGTGGGAAAAATATTGAAGATTCGGCACTTTGATTAATTCCCCTTTTTTATATTTAAGTAATGCATAGCTACAAAGCAGCTATTAAGCCAGTTCACTGGCTTAATAGTTTCACGGGGCGCTGAAACACCTCTCTGACGTCATTTACTACAAACAACGACAAATCCAAATATTTTGCGGCTCAAACAAAGTCCTAACACCAACAAAAAGGACAATATTGTCTCCCCCTGAGGAGCGAACCCGGGACCTCTGGATCTGAAATCGGTGGGTTGTACCACTAGACCACATGGTTAAAATTGATCGAATGATTTTACCAAACGGCAACGGTTGGCCGGGTTTTTTATTAGGGTTTACACCGTTTACAATTAGCGTATTCGATTTATTATATTTTATTTATTTATATTTCGAACAATAAAAAAAAAATGCTGTGTTCCGGCATTTAGAGGTAAGATAGCCAGTTCCCCAGTTTGTTGAGGATTCCGGGTGAAGTGCGCCTCCACCTTCGGCCTTATCTCAACCTGTAACCAGATGAGATGAAGGCCAAGCGCTTTTCCGTCGTACAATAGAACAAAATAACGTGTTTGACACTTCTCTCCCTATAAAACCGAGCATGACAACCATCTAATAACCCTCTTCTATTACTTCTACTCTTATAATATTTTTGACCTCCCCTAAAAGCTTAGCAAACATGGCACTAACTGGCGAGCCGTCTTTGCAAAACACCTTGGAGAGCGCCGGGCGAGTGCTGAGGCCGCTGCCGGCTCATTCTTCGAGGGAACTCCTCATACTTTTCGCATCGCTGACCACCTGCGATCCAAGCGATATCAACACAACTATTCAGGTAACAAATACTCCATTATATTTAACAATCGACAGCCTCGTTCATATATTTCCGCAAAAATAACTGAAACATATCAAAGTGTGTGAAGACAGTGGAGAGGACTGTGGCGTAAGTAATCAATAATAATATTAGCATTTGAGAACTGTGAGTGATCCTGATCAAAAATGTTCTTAATGATAATTTCGCTTCATTCATAAATCAATTTAGACTGATCAGCTATGAGGACTTAAAATTATATGACCAATCCGGGCTTCATTTTGTATGATTTTCGGTGCAGGTTTTCATGCACAATTGGCCTATTCAGTCTGATATGAAAATATGTACGTACTATAACTTAATTGTATTTAATGAAATAAGTAATAAAAAGTGTACTTAACAAGTCTCATAGCTCAGTTGGTAGTAACTCTGCCTTCTGCACTGTAGGTTGTGGGTTCCATTCCACCTAAGACAAACATTGTGAAAAACACACAATGAGTGATGAATATTGATGTTTGTTCTGTGCTTGGGTGTTGTATTGTATGGTAAGTATGTATTTACAAAATAATAACTATTTAAAGTATGATATATATCCGTAATCTAGTTCCCATATTACAGTTTATTTTTAGTTTCGGGCTAGATGGCGCTGTGTGAAATTAATATCCTGTAATATTTGTTTATGTCATCGTCTTCCTGTCCTTATTCCGCTCTAGAAAGGTTGGCACAGCATGTTCTTCTCTTTCATCATGGCAATACTGGTTTGTGTGGGTTAAGGATGCTAATGACAGCTATCAGCTAGAACAACCCAGGGTTGCGTACCCGTAATGGTAGAACCAGATATCAGACTGATATCTGGTAGAACCACCCTCAAAATGTTTTGTATTTTTTTTATTGTGCGACGGGGAAGCGCTTGGCCTTCATCTCACCTGGTAACAAGTTGAGATAAGGTCGAAGGTGGAGGCGCACTTCACCTGGAATCCTTAAACTCAAACTGAGGTACCGGCTATCTTACCTCTGAGTGCCGGGACACAACAATTTTAGAATTGTTATTATGGCGACAGATTAAGGTAAGATGATGGTAGCTAGCCAGGTGGACTTAAACATAGTCCTACCACCAACCAAACCAAGAACAATATTTTACTCCCCCTGGGGATCGAACCCGGGACCTCTGGATCTAGATCTAGATAGTAGGGATACTTTCAGCTTTGCTGAAGTTCTATTACGCACAAGTACGTATCGAACTCCATCGGTTTTCATTTCAATAAACCTCTCGATTGGATGGTCATCGAGAGTTGTTGTAGATTACATGAGTGTGATGGTAGGTGTGTACCTACTGTGTTGGGACCTCCTCGCAGTACTGCTGATTTCCGTACTGGCACTACTGGTCGTATCCACTGTGGCGCCTTATGACATGAGATAAGTTGTTATTTGTTTCGTTTATAGGCATTGAAAACAGATGGAATCAGATGTTCTGTCATCGGGCTGGCAGCGGAAGTCAGAATATGCAAGAAGCTGTGTAAAGACACTGGAGGGGACTATGGCGTAAGTAATCAATAATATTAGCATTTGAGAACTGTGAGTGATCCTGATCGAAAATTTTCTTCTCATGATCATTTCACTTCGTTGCAACTATGAGGACTTAAAATGATGTGTGGGCTGCAATTGTATTCTTCTGAGTACAATTCTGATTACAAATTAAGCTCATCTGAGTTTGTGCTATCCGTGTAATTATAGCCGTGGCGGTTCTAAAGAGGTCCCTTTCATGTTCAGGATGTCGTAATAGTCGTAAGGGAATGAAATGTAGTGATCAAAAATTATAACTTGATATACAACTACTTACTATAAGGCTAATACTTGATATAAGGCGTGCTTAGCAGGTAAACAGTAGAAATATTTCTTTTTAGACGTATCAATGGCACCTCACGAATTTTTATTTTTAATCTGATTCGATAGGTGGTCTTAGACGATTGTCACTACCGCGCGCTCCTACTAGAGCAGACAGTACCACCAGCCCGTGCTCGGACCCTGGAGGCGGGACTAGTCAAGATGGGGTTCCCGCATTGCACGCCGTTGGACGCTCTCACCGAGCCAATGTCCAACGCCGACCCGCCTATAGCCGTGTGCATGTGGTGAGTACACGAGTACACCTATTACAAACAAGCCTCATAGCTCAGTTGGTAGTAACTCTGCCTTCTGCGCTGTAGATTGTGTGATGAATATAGATGTTTGTTCTGTGTTTGGGTGTGTATTGTATGATAAGTATGTATTTACAAATATAAAAAAAAAAATATTTAAGTATTCTATCTGTAATCTAGTTCCCATATTACAAGCTATGCTTAGTTTGGGGCTAGATGGCGCTGTGTGAAATTAATGTCCTGTAATATTATTTATTATTACAGCAAATGGTAGGCCTGGACCTTCTATTGTATCTGTTTCGTGTCAAACATAATTTGGTTAAACCCTCGTTTGATATGAGGGGGCTGTCTGTTGCTCCAATGGTGGACAGGTGTTTATTCAGTGGGCAGTTGCCTGTCCGTGTCACCACTAATATTCGAAGGGCTTGTCTCCTAAGGTTATGGAGTCGTTGTGAGAGTGAGACCCACTGTGTCTCTTTATCCATGGTAGACACACACGGTGACACAGTTATTTTCATACATTATAATTTCTTTATTGAGACATACATTATTTTGTTATGTATTTTGATTTTGTGTGTGTTTCCGATCCAGAGGTCCCGATCCCCAGGGGGAGTACAATATTGTGTTTGGTTCGGTTGGTGGTAGGACTTTGTTTAAGTCCGCCTGGCTTCACTGGCAACCACCATCTTACCTAACTCTGTCGCCATAACAACAATTCTAAAAATTGTTGTGTTCCGGCATTTAGAGGTATGATAGCCAGTTCCTCAGTTTGTTGAGGATTCCGGGTGGAGTGCGCCTTCACCTCCAGCCTTATCTCAACTTGTGTAACCAGGTGAGATGAAGGCCAAGTGCTTACCCGTCGTACAAAATAAAACTCACTTGGTTACAAGTTGAGATAAGGCCGAAGGTGGAGGCGCACTTCACCCGGAATCCTCAACAAACTGAGGAACTGGCTACCTCTAAATGCCAGTACACCTAGACCACAGAGGCGGTTAAAATGCCCACTTTGTCCCTTTATCCATTGTAGACACACAGGGTGGCAGTTATTTTCATACTAACAGCAGCAGCTTACAGCTTTGTTATTGTCAATATTTTTGACTTTATATTGATGATTTTGTTGGTTGTTTCGTTTACCAGTCACCTGGAAGAAGAAGAAGGGGAGGGTGTGAGCGGGGACGGCCACCTCTGTCCTCAATGCCGCTCCAAGTACTGCTCGCTGCCGGCGCAGTGCCGGACCTGTGGCCTCACTCTCGCCTCCGCACCGCATCTCGCCAGGTAACCGGGTTCTCATATTGCTAATAATTCGTATCCACTATATTTCAATACAAAAAAATAAAAAGTGGACACGAATTATTGGCTGTGCATTATTGACACGTGTTGATAATGTACAGCCAATAATCCAAGTGACCATATGTCACCAATTATTGGTCGTGCATTATCGGGTCATACATTATTGGCGGTGCATTATTGTCTCCCAGCGGCCGCACCAAACTTGTTGGGTTATTATACCAGTGAAATAACTATTTACGTCACAGATAGGATTTTTATTACAAACGTAACACTTAACACAAAAAATGTAATCACAAGAAATATTGCACGTATAATAGGATAGGGATAATCTGTGTCTGGTGGTGCGCTACTTTTTCCTATACAAATCCATATATGTTTACAAATGTTATAATGACACAAAAATTCACAACCCGCGACAGGACTCGAACCCGCATCTCTTCTTAAAGCCGGAATCGCTATAACCAACTGAGCTACGAGGATCCTGAAGCAGATTCCGAAGTTTTGTTTCATATCTCTCAGCTTAGCGCTGACGTTTTTATTGTTTTATATTGAAGGCTGTGACATTAATTGGCTGTTGATATGATTTCAGGTCGTATCACCACCTGTTTCCGGTGGAGTCGTTTGAGGAACTACCGAATGAAGGACAGGCTCAATACTGTTTTGCTTGCTTGAAGAACTTCACGGATGTTGATAAGCATGTAAGTTTGATTAGACTATTGTGTTGTAGCTCCTAAGCTGTATTTATTTATTTATTTACGAAATTTTGGGAAAACTTACAGCTAGGTATACAAATGAAGATAATAGAACATACCTGGTTAGACATAGTATGTTTGTTGACGGCTAATTACAAGTTTCCGCAGACAAGTTATACTTAAGAATAGCATTATATAATGCAAGTTGACGACTTATTGGAAGTAACATAAACAATGAAATAGAAAAATAATGGAAAAACCAAAACGAAAAACCTATATTAAGTAGGTAGCTTACACATAAAAAAATTGGTCACTAAGTAAGCGTTAAAGCTTACTTGTACTGGTGTTGAAAAAGCCTCACTTTTATCAAATATTAAAGAATTAATCGAGAAAGAAGCTCTGTAAACAAATGCATTCTGCCTAAATTGGTCCTAACTATTGGAGTGTAAAAAGTGTTCGGTTTCCTCAGTGCATTAATGCATGCGCGCAGTCCTATTTCCTCAAGAAGTATCGGGCAACCAACAGTGCCATTTGCTATGTTAATAAAGTAAGTCAAATCAGCCATTTCTCTGCGTTTGTGAAGGGGAATAAAGTGGATATTTGCGTCGCAAATGTAACAAAATCGCAAATGTACGCTGCAACTATTTATCTCGTTGGATCCTGGTCCCGATCTCCGTCTTACACACCGTGAGTGTTATTTATTTCGTAAGAAAGCGCTTGGCCTTCATCTCGGTTTTATGATAAAGGTACAAGTTCGTAGCCGACTGTACACAGCTGCAGCAGGCGACATCGACAAGTGACAGTACTAGGTCTTTTATGTGTTTGGGTGTTGTATTGTGTGATAAGTATTTACTTACAAAAAAAAGTAAGTATGTATTATATCCGTTATCTAGTTCCCATATTACAAGCTATGCTTAGTTTGGGACTAGATGGCGCTGTGTTAAATTAATGTCCTGTAATATTTATAATTATTATCTAGTTCTCATATTACAAGCTATGCTTAGTTTGGGACTAGATGGCGCTGTGTTAAATTAATGTCCTGTAATATTTATAATTATTATCTAGTTCCCATATTACAAGCTATGTTTAGTTCGGGACTAGATGGCGCTGTGTTAAATTAATATGATGTTTTTTTTTTTATACTCAATTTTCATTCAATAAAAAACTGGTCATTTATTTATTTAATATACATTTTCTTGTGTTATGTAATGAATTTGTATAAAGCTGTGTCTCTGTCGGCTGCTGCTGCAGTCTGCAGTCGGCTACGAACCTTATACCTTAAGGCAGAAGTTATAGGCGCACTTCACCCGGAACCCTTAGCAGCCTGGGGATCTGGCTATCTTAACTCTGAATGCCGGAACATAACAATTTAGAATTGTTGTTGTGGCGACAGAATTAGGTAAGACGGTGGTAGCTAGCCAGGCGGGCTTAAACAAAGTCCAACCAAAAAAACCAAGCACAATATTGTACTCCCCATGGGGATCGAACCAGGACCACTGGATCTAAAATCGGTGGGTTGAACCACTAGACCACGGAGGCGGTTAAAGTATAGTGTCAAGTAGTCCAGTCTGTCGCCACAATAACAATTCTTAAAAACATTGTTGAGTTCCGGTATTCAGGGGTAAGATAGCCAGTTCCTCAGTTTGTTGAGGGTTCCGGGTGAAGTGCGCTTCCACCTTCGGCCTTATCTCAACTTGTAACCAGGTGAGATGAAGGCCAAGCGCTTCCCCATCGTACAGTAAAAAAAACCCACCCAGGTTACAGCACCCATCGAGTTAACTACTTACCTTTTATGAGCAGGGAAGAAAGTCACGTGACGTCACGTGACTAGTCACATTACTTTAGAATAATGTTTTTTGTACAAATATAATGGTATTGTTTCTAATTATAATTGAATCCAATAAGGTTATTGCAGGTTTACCGTTGCAACCGTTGCCAGTCGCACGTGTGCTACGAGTGCGAGGGCGTGGTGTCGGGCACGCTGCACGTGTGTCCCGGCTGCGCGTCGCGGCCGCATCTCTACCAGCGGCTGCCTGACGCCAACTGACAACTGTCACCCTCTGAACACACTTGTCACCCGTCACTTGTCGCGGCCGCATCTCTACCAGCGGCTGCCTGACGCCATCTGACAACTGTCACCCTCTGAACACACTTGTCACCCGTCACTTATCACCATCTTACCTGGTTTCAAGCTATGATAAGCGAGTGGACGCGCACTTCACCTGGAATCCTCAACAAACTGAGGAACTTAGTTGTAAATGCCACCTGCCAATGCCGGAACACAACATTCGTTGTTATGGTGATAGACTGGTAAGATGGTGGTCGCTAGCCAGGCGGACTTGAACAAAGTCCTACCACCAACCAAACCAAGCATAATATTGTACTCAACTGGTGACGAAATTACAGGTACAGTAGATTACCAACCGCATCACCAAATGTATCTCATTTTAGGCTTCACCTGCCAAGGTTGCCTGGAAGAAATCGCTTTAAGTGATAAGGCCGTCCTGTTTATACAATGTCACTTGTTTGTATATTCGATGCTATTTTTGCGTACAAATAATGTGTTCATTAATTATCTAATCGACCAACAAAATATTTGCGACTCGCAATCTTGTCATTATTTGGTTGGCTAAATAAGGAATTGTCGGCAATGTGGACCACAATAAGAACGAAATACCACATTTTCCACCATTCACCATTTCGAGAAAGGGCTTGGTGAAAACCTAGTACTTTTAATGGTTCCATGATGAGCTGAAGCTTAAAATTACGGAAGGCTTTTGCCCTGTTGTGGGACGATATAATAGTATAGTGTAAGGGATGATATAAATAATAAGGTACCTGCTAGGATACTATTAATTTGTAAATAATAAATTATAAGAAAATTTCAAGGTTTTTATTTCATATCACATGGAATTCTTCTATTTGCAATAGAAAAGTCAACATCAATAACTTACACACTAATATTCTCTAAGCTTTTAAATTAATTATCAACTTATCAATAAAATAACATGGTCATAGGAAAATCACAGTTTGATTGAATCTCTCAGCTTCAACTACATTCGTTCTTATCGTGCGATAACTACTTACTTTATAGCCATATGTAAATAAGTACATTTGATTGCGTAAAGTTCATTGGCTTATGACTAAGCTAAATACCTAGTTTTATCAGGAGATCCAGCGATACGTTGGCTGTTCAATTTCAAATCACAGCGCGGGACTAAAACCAAACAACAAATATGAAGGACTATTAACACAAGCGAAACAATAACATGACTGGTTTTGTACGAATAAAGTTCCCTTTTCTGCCACGTTTGGGGTAGGTACGATCTACCTAGTGGTGCACCCCGGGCCGCGGAATCGCTGCCTTTTGCTTTATGGGTAAATAATCACAACACTAGTTTTTTTTTATTGATAATAGTCAAGCGTTTGACCACCAGCTTACATGTAAAACAAGTAAAGATGCGAATAATATATTATTGTCGACTCCCATGGCATTTCACAAAGTAATTTCAAAGGGACCGTGCAGTTTTTGTACACAAGTTGAAGCCAGTAAAAGGCCTTTACCCGTAGCTTGAAGCAACAAGCGGCTGGAGTCCACCTGGCTAGCGACCACCCTCCTGCCGATCTTCGGCGGTTTTTTTATTGTACGACGGGGAAGCGCTTGGCGTTCATCTCACCTGGTTACAAGTTGAGATAAGGCCGAAGGTGGAAGCCCACTTCACCCTGGAATCCTCAACGGAGGCACTGGCTATCTTACCTCTAAATGCCGGAACACAACAATTTTTTAGAACTGCTGTTATGGCGACAGAATTTGGTAAGATTGTGGTAGCTAGCCAGGCGGGCTTAAACAAATTCCCACCACCAACGAAACCAAGCACAATATTGTAGTCCCCCCTGGGGATCGAACCCGAGACCTCTGGATCTAAAATCGGTAGGTTGAACCACTACACCACAGAGGCGGTTAAAAGGTGCCTTCTGGGAAAGCTTGCTCCATTGTAGTACGCGTAAGCTCCAATACTTGCCCTGTCCTAGACTTAGCCCATCATAAAAAAATAAAAAAAATTGTCGCCCTGTACTATACCTACAGCCATAGTTTGCTGGGAGTCCTTAGATTGATTATAATAAGGTGAGATTTCCCAATAACGTGTGACGTCATTAAGGTTTATCACGATTATTTCTCCCAGATTTCGTAGCAAGCAGTTATGTTACGTTTGGCCATAGCGAATAATAGCCCTGATGGTTTTGCTAATGTTTTGTAGATAATTTAAAGTTTTGACTAGGTATGCCAAATATATAGGTACCTCATCAAACGGAAAGTAAGCTGTTAATACATGACCTCAGCACTTTGCGCCCTTTTAAGTTTCAACAAAGATGTTTCACACAATCCACCCCACGCCGTGATACAGTAGCGTAGCACCGACTGCGCTAGAGTCAAGTAGACTTTTTTTAGCTTTTGGTAGTCTCTTGCTAGTTTTTGAAATTGAGCAGCCAAGGCTCATCGCTGTAACCAGCAATCATTTAATATCTTAGGAATAAGGCTTTTCGTATTTGACCCCACTGGAGTATAGGTATTATCGTATTCGAATATAGGTAAAGATCGTATATGATTTGTGTTATACAAGGCGCACATACAAATGCCATTTTAAATAGTCTTAAATACACAAAGCTCGTACAATATTGTACAAGAACCGTAACATGATAAATATTTAAAAATTAGAACGTTTTTATCAAACTACGCGTAAAATGTGCGACGGTAAGGGCCAGCTAGACAAAAATACAATTCAAACACGATACAAAGCTATTTTTTATCACAGGATTCTGCGAAAATCTGTCAAAAACAACGGTTTTTAGTTGCTTTGCATCCACGTTTCCGATGCGATACATCGCATAGGTAGGTAGGTACGCCCACCAGTTTCAAGACTTCTGTATGAGATTACAATAAGTTTTTGTTTCGCGTCTGTTCACATGTCTCGAGACTCGGGCACATTTTACGTAACACTATCAACTCTACAACACTTCATAGTTACAAATCACTTACCGCGCGGGTATTTATCACAAAACCTGAAACGCGACCGAAGTTCAAACGCGCCGGCTCGCAGGCGCCATTTTCTGGCGAGTTTGCCAAAGGATATTCGATTTTTGGTAATACTGTTCAATCTGCAACAGGGACTTCCCCTTCGTTTCGGGCAAGAGTAGAAACAAAACGACCGTAGCGAACGCCGACGACGCGCCGAAAACAACGAAAACGCCAGCGATGCCTATCGCGCTCTTCATCACGGGGAATAGTTTCGTGAATCCGAACAACACGGTGTTGAATAAGCAGAAGATGTAGCCGCCGCACAGACCGCGCACTTTGGTGGGGAGCAGCTCGCCTATCATCAGTCCGGGCAGGAGGAAGAATCCTAGAGTGTTGAAGGCTACGTAGCTGAGTATGAGGGCGGGCGGGGTGATTCCCTCCCCGGGGCCTTGGAAGAGTATCCCGGCTAGGAGCAGAGTGCACACGGCGGTGCCCAGACCTGAGATCATGACGAGCGCGCGCCGCGTCAGGCGCAACAGGAGGATGCACGCGATTATTGTGACAACCAGACGGACTAGTGCGCTTGCGTTGGCCGCCACCTGTAACAAAAGTAGTGTGCATATTTGTAGCATAGCTTTACTTTTTATATATGATATAAAATTTATTTAGCTAGATTTAATTAATGTCTGGAAGAAATCGCTTCTTAGCGATAAGACCGCCCATTGTATGTACAAAAATTGTTTTTTAGTTATCCAGCTCTATTTTTAAGGTGTGCCAATAAAGTACTTTCATTCATTAATTATTTCAACACAGTATGAGGTTTTACGGATCGCGTGTAGATATAGCTCAATGGTTAGTTGTTGGAAGTTATTTGAGATCTGTAAAGCGATTTTTATAACTATTTTTCTGGTTATCGTGACTTGTGGTTGCGGCCACTGATCGTGAATTTACGCCCCCGCGTTACGAAATCTGCTACGATGATTCCAAGCAGATATCGTAAAGCATTGGTCATAGCGAATAAAGGCCCAGCCTTAGTATGAGTTTCTGACAGCAAACTGAAACTATTTTCGTTTTCGACCAAAAACCAAATGTATGGAAATAAGCGCCCTTAATTCACCCTATAGGGCGCTTATTTCCATACATTTGGTTAGCGGACATTGAAAGGAACTACAGTTGCTTTACTATTCCGCTAACCAAATGTATGGAAATAAGCGCCCTATACGAAAACGAAACTAGTTTCAGTTTGCTTTCAGAAACTCATACTAAGGCCTCTGTATAGGTAGGTACAATTGGCTTCGAATAATGGAGCGAAAGCAAAACGGCGGCGTCCCGACTAGATTATACCTACCAAGCGGATTCAAATCCACGCCATCTTGGGACTCTCAAGACGTTTTTCCACTGTGAAGGCTTTCAATCATAATTCTTCGCAGCCCGACATATCCCACTACTGGATTCCCATTGTCGTACCTCTCTACAAGTCCTGCGATTATCACATCTAGGTATCTATTAGCGGATGTGGGATGTAAAAATGTATGTAGACCAGTCTCAAAAGATCGCGATGCGTGACATCATGAGGCTTATATCAGTCGTCAGATGATGGTGAATGTACATTTTTTTCACCCGAAATCCTCATCTGACTGAGGAACTGGCTATCTTACCTCTAAATTCCGAAACACAACATTTTTAACAATTGTTATTATGGCGACGGAATTAGTACGATGGTGGTAGCTAGCCAGGACTTAAACAAAATCCTACCAACCAAACCAAGCACAATACCGCTTCCCCCGTGACCTCTGGATCTGAAATCAGTGGATTGAACCACTAGACCCTGTGGTCTAAAGCGGTTAAAACTAAAGATGGCACCATTATGTTAAAATTAAATATTAGTTAACTGTTAATTGATAAAAAAATATATCGATATTTTTATTGGTTGAAAATATTAGTTAATATTATTTGTTTAGTACCTACACGATTTGGTTATTGGTTGATGTTAATGCAGTTGAATATTTTATTCTATTGATCAAATAAAAGTAACCGCTAATTCGTCTCTATCATAGTAGCACTATGGGTATTTGTTTAAAATATCACATCACTTTGTATTGAATAAAAATATCATATACAGCAAATCAGATAAATTTAATCTCTATAGTGAGGCAACGAAAGCATACAATTGAATGAAGTCAACTTAATACATAGTTGAAAACTCTGCGAGCAGCAACATACGAAAATGTTTCTTACTTGTAGAGCACTTTAAAGTTAAAATTTCATTGCATTAATTATGTTAGTTCTAACTCAGGCTGAAGTTGATATGATATTTTTATTCGATAATGTTAATTCTGATTATTGAATATAATGGTTGATTTTAAATATAAGTTAAATTTATTGGTTAAAACCTCTCGTCATGCGACCTACCTTCGGGTCCATAGATCCCCCAGCATCCTTCACGATGTCAACAGCGTAGAATATGACCACGTAGCTGCCGGATAGGATCTGCAGCAAGTTGAACGCGTTGATCAGAAGCAGGGGCTTCAGCACCGGCGGCCGGGTCACGGTGCTGAGAAATTTCACGTTCTCCTCTCCCCGCGCCTTTTCCTTCTCCCGGGCTGAGATCAGCTCGTGGAGCTCGCGTTGCGCCTACAAATATTTGTTGCGTTACTACAACGCACTGATAAAACATTCAATGCATACCTATCCGAATTTCAAAGAGCGAAAAGCGGTAATGTGAACCATTACGCTTCGTAAACTTAATTCACCTGAAAAAATCTGGCTAAGCCCCGAACACATCAAACTATGGTCAGTTTTTGGAGAGAGACACCGAACCAATAATTACGTAGAAAGTTTCCATACTACTCTGAGCAAACTAATTAAAAAGTTTAATAGAAGAGTACTTGATCTGATCGCGGCATTTAAAAAAGGTGCAGACTCCAAGCGTACACCAAAACAACGCAGATATAACATTCAATTAAATGATGAATTCATATGCGAGGCCCAGTTAAGCATGTTAGATGGACATATTACAGTAGGCCATTTTCTAGAAATGGCCCGTTAGAGAACCATTTTTGAACTGGGGCGAATAAAGTTTACTTATGATTTTAAATATATGTCTTTTGTTTTATGAACAGCGGTACAGGTGTTTTAAGTTTACTAAAAGTGTATTTAATACACCTAGGTGAATTCGCTCAGGTGAATTAAGTTTACGAAGCGAACCATTACCGCTTTTCGACGCGATTCGCGATTTATAGCGGTACCGTCCTTTTCGAACAGAATGAGCTTGCTCTATTTTTTGTACCTGCCTGTGACCTGGGACGCTACCGCCGACGGCGAAGCCGATCTCCATTAGCTTAAAATTAGCTTCATGAGAACTAGAAACGATTTTTACCGTCAAATGTACTGAACGGATAGGTTTCATAACATGTGTACACTTTTGAGATGGGAAACGCCATTTTGGATATGACACATACCCGGTAGTAAAAATCGTTTCTAGTTCTCATGAAGCTAATTTTAAGCTAATGGAGATCGGCTTCGCCGTCGGCGGTAGCGTCCCTGCTAAGTATACAACTCTTGATAACCTAACAATATGATGCAATAATCTTGCATCATATTGTTTTGTACGACGGGTGAGCTCTTGGCCTTGACCATGGCCATCCCACCGCTATGAATTGCGAATCGCGGCAAAAAGCGGTAGTGTGAACAAGCTGTTAATATTAATATTCTGGTACCTAATGTACCTTCGGATATATTTATTATTACCAATGGGTAATAAATATCCGAAAAAAGAGAAGAGGTCTAAAAAAAAGAAAAAAAAGAGAAAGAGAGGTCGAAAAAAGAGTAGAGGCTTCTACGAAACGTTTTCCAATCAAAGAAGGGCTGACCTCTACCGGGTAAGGCGAGGCCGATGGTAATGAGTTCCATTCTAAAATGTTCTCTGCAATTGAGATGATTTTGTAATTCACCATGTTCCCACCCTTTAAAAAAATTAGGGTACCGGTTAAGAAAAATAGCGACAAATTCGAATCGTATTCGAATTAACCCTGTTTGTTTGTTATCGCATCATGTCTTCATGGCTAAACGGCAGAACGGATCTAAAGTAATTTCGTATGGACATGTTAAGGTACGCCATGGGGAAGAACTTGATAGCCAGGTAGGTACTACGAGTATCCCGGACGAAGCGCACTTGCCCGGTCTAGTAGTCTGAAGAACTGGCAAAATGCCGGAACTAAAAAATTGTTCATATATAAGTAATCAATATTTATATATAAACAAAAAAAAATGGTTTATGTATAAAAATTTTTTTTCAACATATATATTGATAGCTAGGCAAACGGAATTGAACGGTACACCCCTGGGATCGAACCCGGTACCTCTAGATCTTATACCACTGGGCCGTAAGCAATAGTCCCATTGGTCCACAAGTCCGAGATTAATCGACCTGAACCGCGGTTTTATAACTCTACCCTTGCATCGTTATACTCGTCATTTGAACTATCAATACCCACGTTTGGATCGCCATTTCATACATTCTGATACCTACTACTCGTATATAGGTACAGCGCGTATACCTAGGTATAGATGAGATTGTGAAAACGATCATCCTTCATCGAGCTGTAATTGAATGGTGTCTTAGGAACAAGAGGAGGTTTTCGAGGTTTTGAGGGCGGGCAGTATGAATATCTGCCACCTTAGTGGTAAGTATAAATAAGTAAGATAGATTTCCCGTTTGTCCACTTTTAAACCTAAAAACGCTAGTAAACTAGTAAGTTTTCCAGGCTATACCTAGCCACATTATTACCGAGCTGCAAAAAATTGCATAATGTTCTTCCCTATAGCTATGGCATTTATATACCTATTCATGCCAATCGTGAAAAATGTAATTAAAATAAATTTAAAGAGTTTCTTTAGAATTCATAAGATCGGTATGGGTTTCTTAGCGGTCTTTTAGTCCTGTGCAAGACCTTCCCCAAAGCATCCCGAATACCAAGGTAGCTTACCTACGACCTACATAAAGCTTTTGTAAGTATGCAGGTAGGTACTTGCTAAGTAAGGTAGGTAAGTACTTACCTACTTTTTGCGCTAGCGAAGAGACCACATTGTTCTTTTTTTGGCAGGAGGTCCTAATGAACTTGAAAATTAATCATTCCTAAAATTTCAAGTTCACTTGTGTTAGCAGGTACGTACCTACGTTTTTGATTTTTATCTTTAAGATATTTTCATTACTACAATGTTTGTTATTGGTCGTTATGTTTATATTTTCAATACTGCTCGATTCGCGTTTCACATAAACACAAATATATAGTATATCTAGGACACCAGGTATGTACTAAGGCTGTGCTGAAAATCAGCGCTGTGGCCTTGTTCGCAGCCACAGTACATGCTGAGCTTTTTCTATTCTTTTTACTGGCAGTGTTATTTTTCTACGTATATTTCTACTTATACTATTATACTTCATATTTTGATTATATTCAATTTTATCTCCATCTTGTAGCTTTGTTGCGCTCGATTTTGAGTTAGTGGGTACCTAAGTAGTACATTTTATTTCGTTTGTTATCTTCCTGCTATTGTATTTTTTGTCAAGCTATGTGAATAAACGTCTGTATCTATTATCTTCTGCTCTCATATTTATTTATACGACTCGAGGTTGGGGAGCATAGCCTAAACTGTGGCCTATGCTTACAAGCCTTGAAAGTAGACACGGAAGTATCAACAGCAAAAATCAAACTATTACCTATAACTATAATGGGCATTTGTTTCAAGTTAAATTTATAGTTTTGTCAGCGAGCCTAACAGTAAAATACCTAGTACCTACCACTGTAGGTAGGTAATAATCTTCCGTGTAAAGGTAGGTACCTATATATATTATGGTTGAGACTTTCAGCAAAAAGTAAGTAGGCACGTAGATAAGCTTGAAATAATAGTACATTGTTCACAGAATACGCTAGCTATTAGTTATTCTGTGCCGAGGGGGAAAGTGACCGATTAACAACGTGGGACTAGGACTAGGTAAATCCATAATACACACGAGTTGGGAATAACACTTTCTTCCGAGGGATACATAGTGCTTATTACAATACCTATTTAACTCATTCTCTAATTAATTTAAATGTATGTTACAGTTATTAAAACTTTACTCGTTTTTTTTTATTATTCATGTTCAGAAAAATCAAGGTGTCAGAATATTTAATTGATTATAAAAACTTTTTATTTTTTGGCATTCTATGTATTAGGATTCATACCACTGATAATGACCCAACGCACAGATAATAAAATACCCCAGTGTAAAAATTTCACAAAAGTAACGACAACAAAATTAAAGCAGAATGTATCTGCTTCATTTTTGAAAATACAACAGTAAGGACAACAAAGTTCAAGCAGAATGTATCTGCTTCAATTAAAAAAAAAGGAACTTTCCGAGCAGGTATAGTATAAAATAGTAAGTAGATAGGACTTGTCATATTCTTAGTGGATATGACCTACCTACGTAGTAAGGCTTTGTTACAGACAAGAGCTGCAATTACCATCAGGTGGGATGCTAGCATTTTCCATCTTCTTGTCGCATAAAATAAAAACAATAGGTGAATAATGCATAGTTGAAGGTA
Source organism: Venusia cambrica (assembly GCA_951394065.1). NCBI lineage: Eukaryota > Metazoa > Arthropoda > Insecta > Lepidoptera > Geometridae > Venusia > Venusia cambrica. The sequence goes on from OX596056.1 coordinate 4,420,999, forward strand.
CCTAGTAGGTCATCACAAAGATGCGTCTTTATTTAAAATTACACTTCACTTAACCCCAATTTAATCGAACATTGTTTAGTCTGGCAGCAAAAAGTACGTAGATAAGCTTGAAATAAAATATGGAGTAAGTAGGTAAAACTATAGATAAATAATGCAAATATGAACGTAGGTACCTAACCTACTTAGGTAGGACATCACAAATATTTGTCTTTGTTTAAAATGTACTTTAGTTAGGAATCAGATAGGTAATATAATCGTACATTGCTTAATCTGACAGGAAAAAATACGTACCTAGCTAGTGTACCTTTGTCGTTGTGTATTGAGATATCGTCAAACGTCTTTGTATATTGAGATATCGTAAGTACCTACCTATGTACCCTTCTTGTTTCGAAACTTTTTGCTAGCTAAATTAGTGAATGGCACATCCGTGAACACATGATTTATTTTGAGCCTATTTGTTAATCACGACACCATACCATACCATATATTTTTTGGACGGTTTTTACAATCACACGGTGGCATCACCTTGAGATTGTAAAAACCATCCGTTTGTAATATGCCCCTGTCACCGTCAGATTGTAAACATAGTCCGTTTGTAATATGCCTCGTCATATTGCAAACGGTCAGCAAATTGTCAACAGCAACTAACATTTACAATTTTACGCATTATTTCTAGCTTCTCTAGTTCTGCCGCTTGCTTTAGCATAGACACAGACCTGCCTTACTCTCTCCTCAAGAGGGTGAAGTGAGCAAATGGCCTTGCAGGAATGTATAATCGAATCCTGTAACGCAAGCCTAGTGGTTATCCTTCACGCGGTGCCCCCCTGTTCTCGATCTAGTTCCATCAGAAATAGAGTAAACTGAAACCACAAGACGACTTCAAAGTCAAACTCAAAGTCAAATATTTTTATTCATTAAGATTTTTAGGATCATTTTGAAACGTCAAATCTACCGCCTGTTCGGAATCGCGACCAGCACACAAGGAGAAAGGCAAGAACCTCGGGCTGATTAATTTTTTGATGATCCATTTAACATTTAGGTACAGTGTTTATAATAATTCAATAACATTACAAGTGTTACCTACATCATAAAACTAAAAACTTAATATTATCTTAAAACATTGATTATTACATAACTATCTAATGGGCAGTTTCTTAACATTGAGAAATCACCATTTAACTGTCAACTGGTATAGCAACATCGGGCTACGCGTTCTTATCGTCGATATAGTCACTTATTTTGTAGTAGGCTCTTTTAATTAAATTATTCTTTATATACAATTTGAATTTACGAGCAGAGAGTTTGGTGGCGCTTTGAGGAAGCTTATTATAGAATCGTACACAGTTTCCTAAGACTTCTGTCGGGATGGAGAGGTCATGTCCCGACGGGTTCATCATCGATCACCATTTTTGCCGACCGTTCACAATATGCCGAGGCATATTACAAACGGACGGTGCTTACAATCTAACGCTGACATATATATCTCGTTCATAAACTGTAGACTTCGTGGTGTTTTCGAGCTACGATACCTACTTTGACTATGGCTTTGATACTTTTAAATCAGCTCCTCGTTGATATCTAAGATAAGAAGGGTAAAAAAGCCATTGAGTCATCTCATAGTAAGGTTTGCAGCCGCAGCAGTTCACTGTAAGTACACTCGAGAGCTTAGAAATCGCACACCCCTACATTTTCATGTCGACCCTTATTTTTTTTTAAATTAAAGTTTGGTTGCAAATATAACTTGAATTAAATTAAAATACACACTGTTAGCTTCCTAAGAACCCATAATGTCTAGCCTTGACCTTCGAAATCATAAAAATGGCAACTTAACAATAGAATGGCCTAAATTAGCTCGTTTCAGGTAGCTCGGTTTGTGGGACTTTGCAGGTATAAAAGGAGGTATAAAAGGATTGCAAGCAAACTTTAATTTAAAAAAAAATAAGGGTCGACATGAAAATGTAGGGGTGTGCGATTTCTATGCTCTCGAGTGTATTTCGTCGCTGAGTTGGAGTGCTTCTGGGAAAGCTTACTCCATCGTAGACCTCATCCTCACTAGATAATGTCCTGGCGAGCCTCATTCAAGAGCTCACCCATACATGAAAAATTTAATTATTGCTCAATTATCCAGATCCAGATATTTGGAGGAATCTCATGTATACGACGGTTACGGAATGTTGTTGAATTGTGATGACGTGATCTTTCGTTGTGAATAGGCTGGCAGTGTCAGGGTCATGGGTCGATAGAGTTTCTGTTGTGCCTATCTATTAATTGTCACGTTCATGGCTGTAACATGAGACCGCTGTAATAAACGAATTCGCTAATAAAATGTAAGTGGTCTGTTTTTCTATAGCGTATAGCAGCGTTTTTGCTGCATGTTTTATTAGAATGCCTTGCGCGTGTTGATTGGTTGAATCAAATCAGCCGCACGTTCCAGAAAGAGGGCGATTGTCATGCGACTTGCTTGTTGAGCTCATTAAGCCGGTTAAGGAATACATGGGGCTCGATTGCTTTTCTGTTGAGTAAAATTAATGATACAAGAGCACCTATCTAGGTATCAGTTTCATGGAACTTTTTGAGGATGCCCGCAATAACATTATAGGTACCTACTCATTATGCCACTTTGAGCATTCATCAAACCGAATGACTGGCAGCATTTTCCATAACGATATCAAAACCAAGATGACTAGGTGATAAGTAGCTTTTGAAAGAGGTAGTGTGCTACCGAATACCAACCGATCCGGAGCCGGTGAGGGGGAGAGGGACAGAGCATGCTTTTCAATCCGTGTTTGAGATAGCTTGCGTGTTCCGATCCTGAAAGCTTTAGAAAGAGGTAGTGTACTACCGAATACCAACCGATCCGGAGTCAGTGACGGGGAGAGAGACAGAGCATGCTTTTCATCTCAAGCTATCTCAAACACGGTTTGAGATAGCTTGCGTGTTCCGATCATGAAAACCGGGGATTCAAATCCCAATATGGAAAATCGAATAATGTGTATGTATCTACTGTTATTTTGCCACGTGTTGCGCCTGTATCGCGTGAGTAAACTTGAAAACGTGCTCATCTTAGTGCACGATAAGTAACCTGATAATAGGATACCTAGGTAGGTACCTCTTAGTAGTTGATAAGGGCAAGTAACTAAGAGTATATAGCAATTTATTTTATATTCGGTCAGAGAAAAAGTCTGTCTGACAGTTATTTTGTCAGTTTATACCTCGAATTTATGTCAGAGTACATCAGTAGATTGTTATTCAGAAACACCTTGCTTTTTTATTTCACTTTATTAGGTAGCTGAGAATATACATTTTGAGCCGACTAAAGCCTCTTTAACTAGCTGACCGTTTATTTAATTTGCTAAATGTCTAGATGATAGCCGTTGATAAGTAGGTTAGGTACCTTGATATTGTATCGCACAGTACTTTTCTACTTGGCACCCTGACTTCTAATCACGAGACGAGAAACGTGACTAGAGTACCTACTTAGTAAGTACCTAGACCTACTAAGTAGGTACTCTAGTCATCCGGTTAGATTTTATAGTTTTTATTTCAGTCACGGAACAATCGTGAAAAACTTAACTCTACTATTTTGTTTACAATGAGTGCCAAATGTTGCTCTATTAACTTCCTACACAGTAGAAGGTAATTTCGTATTTTTCAGAAATAATAAGCAACAATGAGTAGGTATAATGTCATGAGCAACATTTATAATTTGATAGTTTAGCTTCAGTCATGGAGCACGGCCATGAAAAGCTAAGTTTTGAATACAATGACTACAAATTAGATAGATACCTACTCAATACCAACTGTTGCAGGATTTTGTGTATTTGTTCCCATGATAATTGATTATGAGTGTCAGAAATAAAGTAAACGAAGAGAAGGCCGGAAACCACAATCTTTATTGGATATCGAATATCGTAAATATGCATGAAGGTTGGTTTTGTAACTGTTAGAGGAAGCCTCGAGGGTCGTAGGCATGCGGATATTGAGATTTGCGATCCAGATTGATGTAGCCTATAGACGCTTGCAACCCTAAAGAAGGCAATCGCACGTTGCCGACCCCTTTCATTATTAAAACGCCCATTTAGAAAAACTTCATACTTGTAAGAGTGCACCAATCGGTTTTTCGTAAGTTTATGTGCGCATTTGACAGACGCACATGCTCCGACGGTGAAGGTCAAATCGTGAAAAACCCAAATGTCATGTGTCACAGGCTAGTATTCTAAGCGGAGATGGGCAACCAGTATCTACCTACGTGTTGGATGCTAGCTACTTTTTTTTTATAAAAATTGGAGGCGGAACAAGAAGCAGCCCACCCGTTAAGTGCTTACTGCGTCTGTCACATACACAAAGAACATGAACTACGTGGCACTGAATTCCGCCCGTCAACTTGAGGCATAAACGTGCCCGGCGACCAAACCCTTCAAACCGGAACACATCAATAAACTAAACACATAACAATATACACAGCTCTACTTGTAAACCTTGGGCATGTGCCGAACGTAAGTTTGGACGTGCCTTTAATTACCTAGTCAGATTTAAACCCTCAATCTCCCGATCGGAGTCATGTGGCCCACACCCGAACAGCTCTTTACCCATACCTATAAGTACCTACTCTAAATATATCACAATATATGTTTCTATTATGATGTACGACGGGGATTTGCTTTGCCTTTACTTGTAAATGCCGGAACACAACAATTTAAGAATTGTTATTATGGCGACAGAATTAGGTAAGATGGTGGCAGCTAGCCAGGCGGACTTAAACAAAATCCTACCACCAACCAAGCCAAGCACAATACTGCTCCCCCTGGGGATCGAATCGATTGTCTGAGGGAAAGATCAATACGTGTAGTTATTGATGGATGTTTGTCTGATTAAATGGCAATGAATACTGGTGTACCTCAGGGATTGTACTATCTTCCACGCTGTTTCTGCTGCACATTAACGATCTGTTGAAGCCCGGTATTATTGGGTATGCAGATGACAGCACAGTTGTGGACAGTTACACCGCCAATGCCCGGGCTAGTCAGAGAGCTATCCAGAAGGAAATAAAATATATGCTGCAGCGTCTGAATTCAAGACTGAGTATGGTGTCGGATTGGGGTGACGTCAATCTTGTTAAGTTCAACGCCTCAACAACGCAAGCATGTCTTTTCACGGCTTAAAAAAGTCAGCTCCAACAAGTCCCTGACTTCCGTGACGTGCTCATCACCATAGGGGATCACCTAGATCTCCTAGGTGTTTCACTATCACCAGACATTGTGCATACATTGAGTCCAAAGCCAAAACTGCTTCGATGAATCTGGGCATCCTCAATAAGGTGCAACGGTACTTCACTCCAGGACAGCTTCTTTTTCTTTACAAAGCACAGGTCCGATCGGGAATGGAGTATTGTTGTCATCTGTGGGATAGCTCGGCTAAATATCAGCTCGCCGCCTTGGATTCGGTTGAGCGTAGAGCATTCAGACTTGTTGGTGAGGATTTTATCTCTAAGACCAAAATGCATTATCTTGAGCACCGTCGAAAGGTAGTCTTTCGGTTTTTTATAGACTTCAATTCGGAGAGTGCGCACAGGAGCTTCATGATCTGATCCCGCCATCTCCCTTCCACTACAGGAATAGCAGACGTACGGAGCATTACCATCTGTACCTCGTTAGTGTCCCGCCTATCCGTACTATACGATTTGGTTCATCTTCATCATGCGAACGGCTAAGGAGTGGAATACGTTGCCTTCGTCTGTTTTCCTTGAAAATTACAAAATGGGCCTCTTCAAGGCCAGAGTGAATAGGTGTCTTCTAGACCGGCGTGCTACATCGTAGGCCACATCGTCGATTCCCATCAGTCGAGATTGTGATCAAACGTAGGTCGATCTTAATAAAAAAAAAACTCCTCTGGCTCTGACACGAACCACTAGACCGCAGAGGCGGTTATAATATTCCCATCCATATTAACAGCTGTATGTAGTTTAAGGGGGGGCACTGAGGACCGGGATACAGAATCTCTTGTCCGGAACTCAGGGCACCAATATTAGATTATTTAATTACCTTTTACCAACCTAGCTAGAATTATTTTATGTATCCTAGTGTTTTAAGAAATAAAATTATTATTATTATTAATATGTTACTCACCGTATCCGGGTCTCCTCGCAGCCTGGACATGGCAGCCATTGCGTCGTGGAACCGTCCCCGCCTCGCGAGCCAGGTCGGGCTCTCCGGCGAGAAGCACAAGGCAAGAAAAGCCAGCGCCGGCAACACCGTGGACAGGTGAGCCACCGACCTCCACGACAGAGCGCTCCCAAGCGCATATACGTATAGGACCCCGAGCGAATACGCCACGAACGGAGTGCCTATCAACAGGCCTCGAAGCCTAGGTTCTGAGATCTCGCCTAAGTACACCTGAAATAATAAGATCGGTTTGGTTGCTGGTTGGACTTTGTTTCTGCCTAGCTACCACCATGTTACCTAATCCTGTCGCCATGATAACAATTCCAAAATTGTTGTGTTCCGGCATTTAATGGTAAGATAGCCAGTTCCAGTTTGTTGAGGATTTCGGGTGAAGTGCGCCTCCACCTTCGGCCTTAGTTTAACTAGTAACCAGATGAGATAAAGGCAAAGCGCTTTCCCGTCGTATGATAAAAAAAGACTTGGTATTCTAATTTCAACCTGAAAATATGTCTATCTTCAGGTTTATAAGAAAAACTAAAAACGTTGCATCCGTCGAAAGCTTGTCACAGTTGAAATTAAAAAAGAAATATATTACAGGACATAAATATTACTAAGCAAAGCTGTAATATGGAAACTAGATTATGGATAAAATATTTCTATACTTTTTTATTTAAATGACTTACACCTACATACAATACAACACCCAAACACAGAACAAACATCAATATTCATCACACAAATGTGCGCCCTGGATGGCAATCGAACCCACAACCTACAGCGCAGAAGGCAGAGCCAACTGAGCTGTGAGGCTTGTTATAATCTTCGGAATTACTGAAGGCGAGTCATAGTCAAAGGCTACTAAAATACTCCCATGATACTAATCGAGAACCTAATAGCAGGGCCCAGATTCTACTACGATTCTATCATCGTAGAATGGCCACTAGAATATCAAAAGGTACACCTATAGTGGCAATTCCACGACGATACCATTGTCATAGTGAGGCGATTGGTTTAGTAAACTTTAGTAGAATCGGTGCCCAGCTCTGTTAGCAAGTAGTTTCTGTTCTGAGATCTTGCGAAGTCACACACATGCTTGATAAAAAGGTAGGTATAGCACAAAATTCCCGTTTTAATGAACAGTTATTTTTCTACGACGGAGAAGCGCTGTTTTCCCTGTTTTTTTTTAAGTTATGATAAGGCCGAAGGTGGAAGCGCACTTCACCCGGAATCCTCAACAGTGAGAGGAACTGGCTATCTTACCTCTATATGCCGGAACATGACAATTTTAGAATTGTTGCTAGTACGACAGAATTAGGTAAGATGGTGGTAGCTAGTCAGAACACCATTCAAAAGGTAAAAAAGAGTTTAAGCGGGCTTATAGTTGTTTGATTTGATTAAAACAATTATGATGGGCTTGATAAGGACACAAAACACCAGTCAGTTTGTTGCCTTACGGCTTAAGTGAGCGTAAAAATGGAAATAGGATATACACAACGGTGGGTAAACAAACTGATATAGTAAATACTCCTTTAACGTAAACAGTAAACAAACGCCTTATCATATCTAAAACCTATGTTAGTACATAGTTAACGCGTATTGTTTTAAGATTGTATCTAGAACTACAACCACATCGTTAAAGTAAACCACTGCTACCCACATGGAAACTCATTAACACGTTTACACAGCATGTGGGAAACTGGACACTTGTGTACTTATTAACAGAACAACCAAGTGTCTGTTTACAATGTAAACTTTATATATACAGGGTGTTACCGGACCACGAACTATAGGTATTTTTTTCGTATCCTTAATACACCTTCGTGCCTTAAACAGTAACAATATGATAAAAAAAACAAACGCATTTCACGATTGGTTCCAAACAATGGACGTATGAGCGGTGTGGCAAAAAATCAGCAACCACCATCTTTTTTCGTTTTGACTTTCGTTACTTCATATCATAGCTTACCGGGCAGGGACGCTACCGCCGACGGCGAAGCCGATCTCCATTGATGGCTTTAAATTAGCTTCATGAGAACTAGAAACGATTTTTACCGTCAAATGTACTGAACGGATAGGTTTCATAACATGTGTACACTTTTGAGATGGGAAACGCCATTTCGGATATGACACATACCCGGTAGGTAAAAAATCGTTTCTAGTTCTCATGAAGCTAATTTAAAGCCATCAATGGAGATCGGCTTCGCCGTCGGCGGTAGCGTCCCAGGTATGGATAAGTACCCTAGGTAAGATTAGGGTTCGTTGTAAACAAATTTTGTTGTCCGTTCACAAAATTACTCCAGATTATAATCTTCCAAAATAGGTATATTATAATGATTATTTTAATGGCGTTAAAAATGTTCCGGTGACATATCTACTATTCCGTTCTACAGACTGAGTTTTTTTTCGTGAGTTTTCGAGGTAAGATTAAGCCTGGAGTATTCTACGAAAAAATAAAAATGACGTAATCCGCCATAGGATACCTACGTCAACCCGGTAACTACCGTTGTTCTGCAAAAATGGCAGTAGTTATCTTTGGTTATAGGTAGATATGGGAAAATATAGTGATTGCAAGTAGGTATAAGTCCTACCCATCTGAGTTTTATTTTGGTTGTTCTTTAAGTGATGTGAGTAATTTAAATTGCCCAGGTAGAATATACTCATGTATCTCTCAATTTGCATAACATTCGGTCGGTTACGTAATACTGTTACAAGGTATAATTATAATCAGATTATGTCATAAGTACAAAAAAAAATATGTAGGTACCTATAATATTATAGTACATTCATTTAACACAGCGCCATCTAGTCCCAAATTAAGCTTGTAATATGGGCACTAGATTACGGATATAATACTTACATAGGTACCTACCTTTTTTTTGTAAATACATACTTATCATACAATACAACATCCAAACACAGAACAAACATCAGTATTCATCACACAAATGTTTATCCTGGGTGGGAATCGAACCCACAACCTATAGTGCAGAAGGCAGAGCTACTACCAACTGCGCTGTGAGGTTTGCTTCATTAGATAGAAAACTTGGAATCGGCTTATTTTTTTCTCTAACATACGATACAAATGGCGCTCTACCGTAGACATAATGCCCAAATTAGCTTCGAGGCTAAACGTCAAAAGCTAAGCCGACCATTTTTTTTTATTGCACGTCGAGGCCTTGGCCTTCATCTCATATCTGGATGTCGAGTTACGATAAGGCCGATGGCGAAAGCGTACCTACTTCACGTGGAATCCTTATCATACTGAGGAGCTGACTATTATCCCTCGAAATACCGGAACGCAACAATTGAGAATTAATAAATAAATATTACAGGACATTAATTTCACACAGCGCCGTCTAGTCCCAAACTAAGCATAGCTTGTAATATGGGAACTAGATTACGGATAGAATACATAAATACTTTTTTTTTGTAAATACATACTTATCATAAAATACAACACCCAAACACAGAACAAACATCTACATTCATCACATTAATGTTTGTCCTGGGTGGGAATCGAACCTTTGAATTGTTATTATTATTAGACTCAGGTAAGATAGTAGGGCTGGCTTAAAGTCCTACCACCAACCAAATCAAGCACAAATTTGTACCGCCCTGGGGATTGAACCCGGAACCTCTGGGTTTGATATAGGTGAGTGATCTTCTAATAACAAAAAATGGTTTGAAAGTTATATAAATATTTTTATTTTTTATTTTATTGTACGACGGGCAAGCTCTTGGCTTTCATTTCACCTGGTTACAAGTTGAGATAAGGCCGAAGGCAGAAGCGCACTTCACCCGGCTATCTTACCTCTAAATGCCGGATCACATTTTTTTTTTGAATTGTTGATATGGCGTAATTTGGTAAGATCAAGATAGCCAGGCGGACTTTAAAGTCCTACCACCAACCAAACCAAGCACGATAAGGTACCTACCTACCTATGCTGAAAGTGAGCCAAGGAAGTTGAGTTTACTGGGGTTTCTATAATACTAGGTTATAGATAAGTGCCTTTTAGATAGTTGTAGTAATTGGTCCAAACTACAATTATACATAATCACTCGGTTAAACGAATGCAAATTACAAATTTATATATTTTTTAAAACTAATACGCTGGCCTGGTTCTAAACCGGGAGTATGACAGCTTTGCGCGGACCTGATCAAATTATAATTGAATTCATCACTGTTTTATATAGCAATCCCTTCACAATCAGCCCTTGGAAGCCGTAGAAGGCTACAACTGTCACCAGGGGCTGGAGACATTAATTTGACACAGTGCCTAAACAAAGCTTGTAATATGGGTACTAGATTACGGATATAATACTTAATTGCTTGCTTTTTTTCTCTGTAATTACATAGGTTACTTATCATACAATACTACACACAAACACGGAACAAACATCAATATTACTCACACAAATGTTTGTCCTGGCAGAGCCACTACCAACTGAGCTGGGAGGCTAGTTGTAGGTACAATAGTACTATGGTAAGTTATGTATGTTAACAAGCCTCATAGCTCAGTTGGTATTTACTCTGCCTTCTGCGCTGTAGGCTGTGGGTTCGATTCCCACCCAGGACAAACATTTGTGTGATGAATATAGATGTTTGTTCTGTGTTTGGGTGTTGTATCATATAGTACGTATGTATTTATAACAATAATTTAAGTATTCTATCCGTAATCTAGTACCCATATTACAAGCTATGCTTAGTTTGGGGCTAGATAGCGCTGTGTAAAAATGATATAAATGAAATAAATTTAATATTTATTTAATATTTATTAATATTTATGTACCTGAGAGGGAGCAGCCATGAAGGTACAATAAATAGTACTATGGTAAGTTATGTACCTGAGAGGGAGCAGCCATGATGCCCACAGCGAATCCACACACGACCCTGCCTAGCAGCAGTAGTGCGTGATGCGTGGACGACCCTATAATGATCCATCCCACGATAAGCGGCAGCGTGCAAGCCTGAAGCGTGCGCTTGCGGCCTATGGCTTCCATGATGGGTCCTGACAGCATGGAGCCGAGAGGCGTGGCAGCGGAGTGAATGCTGGCTGTAACAAAATTACTAATCTAGAGCCAGCGCTGCGAGTACATAGTTGTTGGCTACACGAATACCTAACGTTTGGACAATCGTTAGGTATTCGCACCCAAAGCATCCTATTACTGAGACTGTCCGTCCGTTTGTCCATCCCTCTGTCTGTCAGTAGGCTGTATCTCATGAACCGTTATTACGGTTCATGCAGGTTCATGTACGGTCCATATATATTAAGATACATGCGCGAAAGACACTTGCGCGAAGAGACACATGCGCGAAGAGACATTTGAGTGAAAGACACTTGCGCGAAAAAAACATAAAATTCCTAATATCTCTGGAAATAAAGGTCGTAGAGAGATGAGGATTACACCATTGTGTTGATGAGTTTTTCTTCTTTCTTTAAGTATGTCTCACTTCCCCCCCTCTCCCCTTTTCCTTTTCCCCATATAAATAAATATATTTTGTCGTAGAGCTTCGTAGGGCGTACTACGATGCTACGCTGAATCCGCGCACACAAAAAACTTCAACGCAAACCCACTATTCTACAATATTTCTAATATCTCTGCACACTTAAACAGTAACGGTTTAAATACATAATAATTCTAAAACAGACAAATAAAGTCATTTACATGAGAATTTATTAATTCTCATGTAAATGACTTTATTTGTCTTAACTTAAAAATAACTTATATAACTCTATATTTCGAAGTTATTTTTAAGTTAAGTCGTTCTTAAAGTAAGTAGGTATGAGTAGAAGCTAGTTATCGGTAGGTAGTTATAGTAAATTATCAGTGCATGGTACCTAGTACCTAGAACTATCCATTTAACGTAGCTAAAATACAATAGTACTTTATAAAAATAGAAGTTAGGAATAACATTGTTATTAATATATTTTATAAATAATGTGTTGTGCAAGTTTAGTTTTAAATACGTTAAGCGAGTTTACATTTATTAGCGCTGAGGGTAGCTTATTGTAAAGTTGAGCGCCTCTGTAGGTAATTGTTTTCTTGCCGTATTTAGTTCGCACTTTAGGTTTATTTGGCGTTTAATTGTAAAGGCTAAGTTAGTACGGATTTGTTTATTGAGGATTTTGCGGTCTAGTATGCATATACAGAAGTGATGTAATTGTTTTAGATTCATTAGGTTAGTTTCTCTGTAGGTAGTGTCTGAAGGTTAGGTAGTGGTAATTAAATAGTGATTTGATAATTTTATTCTGTACGATTTGGAGCTTGGTTAGTCTAGTTTTTGCAGCACCGCCCCAGATTTCAATTAAGTACAGAAAGTGCGATTTGACCAAAGAGTACAACGTAATATCGTATAACGTATTTGACGAGGGACACATCGAGCGATATTCCACAGCGAACCAGTTAACGAGGACAATTTAGTTTTGATATGATCAATATGTGCATTCCATGTTAAGCCACTGTCCATTCTTAGACCGAGGTATTGTTCGTTGCTTTTCTCTTGTAGAGTAACATTATTAATATGTGGGGGATCATAGGGTAGAATAATTTTATTTTTTGATTTGAATATGGTATAACATATTTTTGATATATTCATTGTTAACAAGTTGTATTGAAACCAAAAGAAACGCTTGTTTAGATCCTTCTGTGCTCATGAAACTATATCATCTATCGACGCTGCGAAAAAGAGAAGATAAAAATTGATTAACGCAGGGGATTTGAAATAAGTTGGGTAGTTTTTCAGATATGTGTTGTTGTAGGCACCCAGATTTCCACGGAAACTCCTGCATAACTCCTTTGCCTCATTGACTCTCATCACGTTCTTCATCGGTTTAAGGTACTTCTGACGTGGCCTTTCATTTCACAATACTCATTATTCAATATTATTGATCGAGCAATTGGAGCGAACAAGATCTCCAAGTTAAGCTGGGAATTCTGGCACTGTATGTATGTATAATAAATTGGTGTATTGGGGTAATATCGTCCAACTACCTGTCTACTACATGTACATGTAGCTCTTTTAGAAAACAACCTCAACTGTATTAATTTGAATGAAGAGAATGAAATATTCTATATGCTACGCGGGTCCAACGTAGAACACTCTACGCAACTAAACAAAAGTGATTTATTGATATTTAGAAATAATAGCGAGAATCGGGGGTAGGAAACTCATATTGAATGAAAAAAAAGCTAATTGAAATCAGCGTCTCTCTACGGCTTTTATTTCCAGAGATATTAGGAATTTTATGATTTTTGCAAGTATCTTTCGCGCAAGTGTCCTGATACCATAGAGATTAGACTATAGACTTTACGTTATAGTATAAATATACTAGAAGACGACCTATAGACATAAAAAGTCGAATCTCGTCTACCTATATGTCCGTCTTTTTATAAAATCAGCTTGAAACTTGTTGATGGATGACTTGAAATTCGTTTGGGAAACTTTCAATGAAAAATATGTTTTCACTTTTTTTGCGGCTTCAGCAACACAAAGTGAGATAATAATTACTTTTTAAGAACTAAACAGAAAACCGACTTCGATGAAGAGTATGATTTATTTATATATTGATAACATTATATACATTCTTAAATATAACATTATAGAATAAACCTCCAATGCGTTATTTTTGAAAAGCTTAAATCATTATAAGCAGACATTTACATACTTACAAAAAATATCATTAAATAAAAAAAATAAAAAATATATAAACAAGTGCTCATACAATATAAAGGTCATTTACTTTTGCAGTAAGCTAGAACCTCTCTCTCAATAGTTTTCCAGCTGTCCGCAAATAACCTGAGGTTAGTTGGCAAAAACAATGATACAATTTCGTTTAACTGGGTGACGTATTTTTTCCAATTATTTTGATGACAGACTGAGAGACGCGTGATCCTGTAAGGGGTCCGTTATTTCCTTACTTTTGAGGTAATACACCCTAAAAATACCTTCTTCATAATAAATGGCTTCTCATGTGTGCCTATAATAATTGAAGAGTTCCCTCGATTTCTCCAAGATCCCATCATCAGATCCTGACCGGATAACGTTGATATCTGACATCTGTGAAGTTATCCCTTTCAAACCAAAAAAATATTTTCCAAATCGGCCCAGGCGTTTTCAAGTACCTAACCGGGGAACATGGGTACATAAAAAAAAAGATTCCGCCAAATTGAGTACTTCCTCCTTTTTTTTGAAGTCGGTTAATAACATGAAGAAAATAAGAATCGCTTCTAATTATACGGTAAAATGCTAACATTTATCTGCTTCTATATTTTAGAATCGATAATATTTATAACGCATAATGGGAGTGAGTTCGAAAGTCTAAGCGACCCAAGGTTAAGAAATAGAATCGCTATACTTACCTCTTTTATTGTACAACGGGAGAGCGCTTGACCTTCATCTCACGTGGTTTCAAGTTATGTTAAGGCCGAAGGTGGAAGCGCACGACACCCGGAATCCTCAAAAAACTGAGCCTCATCATAACAGCAATTTTTAACAAACGTTTTTTTACAGTTGCCCCGTTTTAAAATGCCCAAAATCAATTCAACACGTCGATAATAATAATAAACATAATTTTAAAAATAGACTTTTTAAAGGCGTATGTATACGGTAAACGAATATTTAACTGATAACCATATCTGGATTTATGTGTAAATTTATGTACAAGCGGTTGTATTTTCCTTTTTAGCACGACTTATTGTTAGATTTTGTTAGACCCAAAATTATTATAATATCTTATAACACACTTTGATCATAACAAAATATATATTTGATTGATTGATTGATTGACCGTGTTCTCAGTAAATCAACGTTCGCTAGAATTCTATTGTGTATCTACTACCCTAATAATTAACATTAGGCCGAGTCACAGCAAAGCGTGGCCGAGTTTATCTAGTAGGTAATAACAATAGCGCTCTTTTATGAAATCACAGATAAACCGAATATTTATTCGCTATTCGTATCGAAAACATTTATTCCGCTAACATTAACTATTTTGCAAAAGTTGCTGGCCTTGGGTAAAGGTTCAAGGTACCTAGATAATGAGTTAGCAACCCGTTGACCCCAGGCATAAATTGCTGCTAAATCATAAAGTAAAACCAAAAACCACGAATAGGTAACAATGAAATGAATAATCAATATTACGTGACATTAATTTCACACAGCGACATATGTATACAAAGCTTGTAATGAGACGTAAAAACATAATATCTAGTCATACAATACAACACCCAAACACAGAACAGACATATCTAACTCATAACCTACTATACAGGTAAGTAAGTGAGTTTAGTTAGGAAATCATGATTAAATGCATGAAGGTGGTTATGCAGGCTACTTTCAATAAATCTTTATGGTGCATTGTGTCAATTTGTGTGGCAGGAAGCAGAATGCCACAAGTAATTGTCTGACATAGGATATGCGTTTTTTTCTACGGCCTTAAGTAGCGTTCAGGAACTTTGCTGTTATATTATCAACCTACATTATGATTCTGCATTATACACGGGTAATATAACCTTTCAATTATTAAAATGGGAAGTCTTGGCTATGATAAAAATCTCATGCGACGTTATAAATTCTGAACTAAATAATAAATACCTATCTATGCAGGCTACTTTCAATAAATCTTTATGGTGCATTGTGTCAATTTGTGTGGCAGGAAGCAGAATGCCACAAGTAATTGTCTGACATACGATATGCGTTTTTTTCTACGGCCTTAAGTAGCGTTCAGGAACTTTGCTGTTATATTATCAACCTACATTATGATTCTGCATTATACACGGGTAATATAACCTTTCAATTATTAAAATGGGAAGTCTTGGCTATGATAAAAATCTCATGCGACGTTATAAATTCTGAACTAAATAATAAATACCTATCTATAACTATTTAGAATGCAAGTATGATAGGTAACATTAGGAACTAGGAAGCAGAACCTATTTTGCAAACTCGTAGCTATGCGGTAGGCACCTACAGATATTATGCGTTGTAATAATGTACCGATACACTTCCAGGGTGGTAGAATTTTGTGCTTGGTCTGGTTGGTGGTAGGACTTTGTTTAATTCCAGGCTAGCTATAGCTACCATCTTACCTACGTCTATCGCCGTAACAATAATTATAAATTGTTGTGTTCCGGCATTTAGAGGTGATAGCCAGTTCCTCAGACTGTTGAGGATTTCAGGTGAAGTGCGCTTCCACCTTCAGCCTTATCACAACTTGAAACCAGATCCCGTGGTAAAAAGTAAGCTCTTGACCTCGACCAGGTATCCAATGCCGTTACACTTACGAGGAATGTGGGGGCCAAAAGTCTTTGTATGCCACAACAATAGTAGAGCTACATGCAGGACTAGAATACAGAGATTTCTAGAGTACATGGAAATATACTAAGTACATACAGGCTGATGAAAAGCTGTGTCGCCAAATGGGTATGTCTCCGATTCGTAGGTTGTGTCGTCACATTCAGTCGTGCAACAATGTACCTACTTTTCGACTTATCGGAAGTTTTTTACAAAAACAAAATGCATGTCTATTGGTCCAAATATCTGAATGCCATGTGTCCTTGACTAAGCGACGATGAGCTTGCAACCTGTCACGTACCTATTGAATGCTAGCTACTTGCAAACCGTGGGCATGTGCCAAACGTAAGTTTGCACGTGCCTCTGACTACCCCCTAGTAGGTGATTCTCATAACATTCACGTTCTGAGTAGTGATAGGTGAATCCTCGAAGGGGGAAAGACTGTTACTGTGTAGGTACCTACCTGCACTGTCTAGAGCAAAGACGTACAACGGAATGCACGGTTATTGCTCAATATAACTTGCAACATAGAAAGGCCAGTCCAAGGTGCAGGCTACATTGAGTCATAAACATAACATAGATCATCTTGGCGCACTACCGTCTCAACTCTAAGTTCGAATATCGCGATTTGAAACGTTACTAGAGAGCTACAAAAACATGACGTACCTATCCGATGACGGAGCATATTTTTATAACAAATGTTACAAACATTGTTTTAGATCCGAGGACGTTCGATTTACGTGGTAAAGCCTCAGGGTACATACTTAGGTAAACGTTTCCAGTCGCTGAGGTACTACTTATATCTAAACTTATACTAACAGAAAGGGCTCAAGCCTATAATTACCTAACTACTTAGAATAGCAGCCCTATTGGTTATTTGGTTACACTTGGGATCGCGTGTTTATGTAGGTCGGCCTCGCGACCAACAGTAACTATAGCTTAGCTTACGAAAATAAACTTTTTTATTTATAGGGTAACTGTGTGCTAAGTGTGGGTTATAATTGAAGATCACTTGATGAGCGTTTGCTCACCGCGAATGGTGACTAAGTTAAACCAACCAAATTTAGAATGACATTTACTACTATCTGGTCGCGTTGTACCATGGACCATTTTAAAATAGGCCGACAGCGTTTCTATCGAGCGTAACTTGATAGTTAGTTACTTTCTAAGGGGTAAGATGTCACTAAATGTTCCAAATCCAGGATTAAAATTTGATATTTCTGAACCATACTGTTCTCGTTCAAATCAATTCAGTAAGATGGCGCTGTTTCTGCTTTTTTTTTTTTGCGGCGGCGGCGGCGTCGTTATTTCCCCCGTTTGACGGTACCTACCTAGTAGGAAGCTACCTGATTGATTGAAGACTAACAAATTTATTTATCAAAAAGGCTTTATTTTATCAGAACTTAAACCTTATTTTTAAGAAAATCTTCTGTTTGTAAAGATAGTAGGTAGGATAGGCAGGTTTCATGGTGAAAATCCAAGCGATGGGAAGTGATAACTTTACGAACGCGTAAAGTAAAGTTTACGCCAAAATGATCGTGGTTGGTTGAAACAACCAATCATGAGCGATAGCGTCCCCACTCTCGTCCGATAGTCGATGCTCGATAGGTTTGCCGTACAAATCTTGCACTCGCGAATTGTGTTTCATATTAATTACACTAGATGGCGATGTGCTAATTTCATACAAATCGTAGCAAACGCTAACGCGATCGAGTAGGTATGGAGCAATATTACAACTGACACTCGGCACTCTGAACTGAAACCGCCTCCCGTAGAGCATTCGGTTCTAGAAAGGAAGTCCTAGGTACGAGTAAATTCACGGAAGTACTTCTCTTTGCGAGGTTATTCCCCTTTTTTCAGTTTGACATTGAAATCTCGTATATGATGAGTTTAGTAAAAGAAGTAGTGTTAATACTAGAAATAAAAATAAACTTGATATACTACGTATCGTTTATGAAAGGTAAATCATTCATTCTTTGGTAACTGTGTACGATTCTTATAAGCTTCCTCATAGCGCCAACAAACTTTCTGCTCGTAAATTCAAATTGTATATAAAGAATGATTTAATTAAAAGTGCCTACTACAAAATAAGTGACTATATCGACGATAAGAACGCGTGGCCCGATGTTGCTGTACCAGTTGACAGCTAAATAGTGATTTCACAATGTTAACAAACTGTCCAGTAGTTAGGTAGTAATAAATAGCCCGAGGTTCTTGCCTTTCTCCATGTGTGCACATGGAGAAAGGCATGGCACATGGCACATGGTCGCGATTCCAAACAGGCGTTAGATTTGACGTTTCAAAACAAAAAAAATAATCTTAATTAATCATTTTGAATATCATGTTGACTTTGACAGGCTATAATCTACAGATTTTTCGGATGGGAATAGAACCCACAACCTACAGCGCAGAGGGCAGAGTTACCACCAACTTAGCTGCGAGGTCAGTTAAATAAGTAAGACGATTTCATTTTTCGGAGGGTCTCTACAGACTATTGAAGTAATCATTTCATGCACCCATCTTGTGGTGGTTCGTGAGATTGACACTAGGTTTTCAACTCACCAATCCACGAGCCCATTTCATCGTCTATCCTCATGGAGCTGTTCTCTTCTCTCAGCTGAGGCAGCGCCACCGCTGAGAAGCCGATGGGGTGACCAGCACCCGCGGCCAGAATCAGCACGGCACATGTTATAAGGCACTGCAACAAGAAAATAATGTCTGTCTTTTTCAAACTAAATAGTAACTGTAAGAGAGTTTGATAAAACTAGGGGCCTATGATGAACACCGCGTGAAGTCGCGTGTCTCGTGGCGTAGCACTGCTACGGCGCATGGCGGCGGCGGCGGCGCAGCAGCTAAACTCAGTGCTACGCGGACGACATAATAATGACATGATCACATGAGACTTGTCGCCGTGATTTATCATAGACCCCCTGCAGATGAAAGGACGGTCTATCAAGATAACCGCCTCTGTGGTCTAGTGGTTCGTCTACCGGTGTCTGATCTAGAGGTTACGGGTTCGATCCCTAATTTGGTGTTTATGTTAGCGAGTGATTGGTTGGTGGTAGGACTTTGTTCAAGTCCATTCGCTACCACCATCGTACATAAGTCTGTCGCCATAACAACATTTTTAAATCGTTGTGCTCCGGCATTTAACATAATTCAGCAAGACTTTGATATAGGTCAGAGTTCCACTTAACATCAGGTAGGCTGCTTGCTTGTTCCGTCTGCATGTTGTATAAAAAAAACCGCTTCCCAGTCGTAAAAAAAATGCATGGGCACATACACCCAGGTGGCTTTACTAGTCAAGACTTCTGTAGTCCTATAATTCACTATTCATAGAAACTTGCTTTGTGTTATGTAGTTCTAAATCATCCACAACGATCGTCCTTACCAAGTTTCTCATGAAGAAACTGCCTAAAAGAGTTTTGTTCCTCAGTTCAGAACACGACTATCACTATCGATCCATTCATCTGTCGGTTGAGGCTCGCCAATTTTGTCATTTACTCAAATAAAAGAAGCATCGTACGATTTACGAGCCACGCCTCCTCGAACATTTTCTTTAGGTAATTGCAAAGACCTATCCCTAAACATAACGATAAATTACTAAAGCATAGCTCGGATAACCGTACCTATTCTACTAACCGCATTCATATTATATAAATAACGTACCTACGTATACAGACAGTTTATACAGCTGTTCATACTTTTGACAAACCTTGATTACTGTACATTAACTTACTACTTAACTATTAATAAAATATACCTACGCATAGTAATTTAAATTCATGTTTCCTCTGAGTATGGACGCATGAAACTTTTTTTTTTATGTTTCAGTTTTGATAAATTGTAGCTTCAAAACAAATCGTAGCTGCAAAAATCTGAAATTTGCTTATTCGCTATTATAAATTATTTATTGTTTGTATTACAATATTGGTTGGTGTGTTGGTTGTTGGTTCAATTCCCATCTGAGACCAAAATTGTATGAATAATTATGTTTGTTCTGTGTTTGGGTGTTGCATGATAAGTATCTACCCGTTGAGATCGCGGTCAATTCGTCTGCTAATTTGGCGAATTTTATACCCAGATCAAGAGTTCATCCAATCCAAATAAAAAAAAAATGTTATCATAACTGATGGATTTGTTTAGTGGTTTAGAGTGGAATAGAGCACTTTAGGTATTTTGTACGGAATTTTATCGGTAATTTTACTTCACCTTGGGTTACATTATTAGAGCATTCGTAAGGATCCCCAATATAACCTGATAAAAATATATCTATCTTTTAAAATCGGGCCCGTAGTTTTGAGTTTATCAATTACCTAAGATCAAAAATACAAATCTTTTCTCTGTACCATATTAGTACACTATATAAGTATTGAGAGATATATATATATATATATATACAATTCCCAGTATAATTTTAGTTCCAAACTAACTAAATCTTTATGATCAAATATATTTTATCGGACTAAAAAGGCGATAGTACAATTTTTGCCTCTATCATAAGCTGATGCAAAACAAATACGATGCCCTTGAAAGTATCCCAAAATACCGTTCGAATAAAAAATACCAACTTGGTAAACAGGTTAGATAGATTCGCATCACTGAATGGTCGGCGGATTGATTAATGATTGGAAATAGAACAATCTAGATGTCTCTTTACGGTATAAATAATAAATTTCAGAATAAAAAGAGATTGAATAAAAAAGTAGCGTGGCGCCTATGACCCTTTTAGGTGATACTACTTACATGTATACCTAAGTAGAACTTTTGTGGTCTATTAGACACATAAGAAGTGAACCATAAAGCAATGGTATGCTTTCGTTATGCATCGTAAAATGGTATCTTAGTGTGATTTAATTAATCTAGTTCCCATATTACAAGCTTTTTACTATGCTTAGTTTGGGGCTAGATGTGTGAAATTAATGTCCTGTAATATTTATTTTTTTGTTTGTGTGTGTATATCACGGTGTGTAGCAAACAATGTAAAACAGACGGGGAGTTGTTCAAGATGTCGTTTTAGAAAATTATATACAAAAGGCACACGACAATACTGTCAGCATTATTTATGTTCTGTTTCGGTTTTTTTTTTATTGAGTATTTATTAATTTATTTAGACACATCATTACAGGCTTTTTTTTAATTATTTAGACACCCATTTATTACAGGCTTTTTTTATTTAACCCTAAGGCGATGCTAATTATATATTGGATGCTATGTATGTATTTACAAAAATATATTTATCAGTATTTTATCTAGTTCCCATATTAAACGATTTGCTTAGTTGGGGCTAGATGGCGCTGTGTGAAACGAATGTCCTATAGTTGAGCTACCAGTGGTTTATGCTTTACTTTATGTTTCCAAATAGGTTATCATTTATGAGATAGTAGCTCAGGTAATTAGCATATTATCTAACTACCGTGAATAACCTACATTAATAAACCACTTTAGTATATTAGCAAAAAAAAAAAAATAATAATAACAATTCGTACAATCATAATAATTAGAATTCAATCTTTTATTATTAGCTATTTCGTAGGTATTTCGCTTCGCCTTATGCCACAGCTGGTAACCTTCTGATCTTCTAATTTGCTCTTCGGTGTGAGGTGGGTAGGTACTCTAGACAAAAATAAACCGGAATAGTAGATTAGCATTAGCACCAGCTAAATTTTTGAAGATTCCAAATGACCTATACCTACCTAAAACTCCATGATACCTACTTAGATATAATTGACTCTGAATTTTATTGCTTGTCTTCTTGATAATGTGGACTAATAGATAACGCACACCCTAAACCGGTGGATGAAGAAGCATGAGATTTGAAGCTGTATTGTGTTCCTTAGTGCAAGTGAGCACTAAGCATAAGAACGGAGTTTAGGAAATTCATCGCCTAAGGAGGCAAAAGTATACATGAAAAAGTAAATAGAGCCCATCGAGCACACGGCTAGTAAAAAATCGTTAACATCAATATCATCTTCCTCATCACTCACTCTTATCTTGCCCACATCATGCTTCTCACACAATCTCTTCTTCTCTCACCTCTACCCCAATATACACACTCATATTCAACCCTCTTCACAACATTAATGACATGCCATGCCAACCTATTACTGTCTGTCACTATCAACCTATCTGTCATTGGCGCCACTTTCACGCTTCCTCTTTTGTACTATGTTATCTTATCCATTCTCGTTACTCCAGACATCTATCACAATATTCTCATCTCTGTCGAGCGTACTTTCCTTTCATCAGTCACTTTCGTAGACCAGGGGCCTAACCACAACGTCTTAAGCATTTTTGATATTACATTACTTTTGTCTCGTTTTTTCTTCACTGGATAGTTATAGACAAAAGTAAAGTAATATCAAATCAAAAATGCTATAAAAGGTCGTTGTACCACAATGTTTTGTAGCATTCTCGTTTGGATATTACATAACTTTTGTCTCGTTTTTTCTACACTGGAGAGATAGTGACAAAAGTAAAGTAATATCAAAACATGAATGCTATAAGAGGTCTTGGTGCCCCTCAGCACTCAGATATAAATTACGACAGGTCTCAATCAATCGATTACAATATGGCTTTATTGTAGTCTAGTGCTCTCTATATTTCGACGCCCACCAGCTCCGCTGTGATTGATCAGTTATCTATTTATGTCAATCATAATCAAGATCCACTTGCATGCTAAGTAAACACGTATTCGCCTTTATTATCTCCTTATCTGCCTTGGTGTCGTCGTGATTCCAAACAGGTAGTATAGAGTTGCACATTTAATATAATCCTAAAAATCTTATTGAATGAATGAATGTTTTCAGAACGATAAAAAATAAATGAAGATTAATATTTCGCCCAAGCAGCGTCTACAGATACGTGTGAATAAAGAGCCTTAAGATTAAGATATTACATCTATGCATCTATTACAAATGAATACAATTGAAGTGTCTGTTTGTAATGAAATAAATAACAGCTTTTTATTGTCATTCTGTCTGTTTATTCCAGCTGATTTTCGAAATGGTCCATCCGTTCCCTGCGGATGTTATAAGGAGTAACTTTGGCTACTTTTATTTGGAACAAAATAATTTAGGTAAGCACAAAAATATTAAGACCCATGTAATCCAAAATAGCTAATACCAATAAATGATATATGATGGGTCAGCTTTTGAATTTGAGACTTACCTTTGCAAGGATGTGGTCTACGATGAAGAGATGATGAGTGAGATGAGCCTTCCCAGAAAATACTGTGTTCCGAAGTGGGCTTATATAATATTGGCTGAAATGATAGGGATGAACTTAGAACCTTGGCGCAAGTGCGATGGGTGGGCTCACCTAGTAGAATAGGTACATAGATTACGCCAGCGATAGGTTTTTGCATGGTGACCTACAATAATTGCCTTTAATGTAAACTTATCTCTATTGTTGTCAATCGTGTTCGTGTGTTTATATTCGACTGGAATTCAAGCCAATGACAATATTTTGCAATGTATTTATT
This sequence comes from Venusia cambrica, assembly GCA_951394065.1. NCBI lineage: Eukaryota > Metazoa > Arthropoda > Insecta > Lepidoptera > Geometridae > Venusia > Venusia cambrica. Next base: position 4,444,937 of record OX596056.1, read on the forward strand.
TGCATGGGTGACCTTTAATGTTTTTTTGTCCTAGAGCCAAATAGCGCGAGGTCATAGTGTCTACAAAATACTTTTACAGACCATCTCAATTTCGCAGTCGATATCAAAATGACTGTTTTAATGGACCTGGTATTAACTTATTTTTCTCAGGGTTTTTTTTTATTGTAGTTGTACAAGTCGGGAAGCGCTTGGCCTTCCTCTCATCTGGTTTTCAAGTTAAGATAAGGCCAAAGGAAGTGCACTTCACCCGGAATTCTCAGCAGTACCGGAACACAACAATTTTTAGTATTGTTGTAATGGCGACAGACGTAAGATGAGAGAGTAAGATGGTGGTAGCTAGCCAGGCGGACAACACAAAGTCCTACCACCAAACAAATCAAGCACAATCTTGTACTCCCTCTGGGGATCGAACCGAGTACCGATGGAACAGACACCGGTGGGCGAACCACTGGACCGCAGAGATGGTTAAAAAATCCATTGCATAATTTTATTTTGTTGTACTTTCATTGTCTGTGTAAGTTTACCTTACTAAGCCTTATTTATGTTATTATTGTTCCACTGTTATTTTAGTGTGCTATTAGAAGTGTGTCAAATAAAAGTTTTTCTATTACATTACATTCAAACCGTGTGTCATGTGCCAAACGTAAGTTTGGATGTGCCTCTGACTACCCCCTATTAGGTGATCTACATAAGGGTAGGTATTATATCTCATACTTAGGTATTATTTTATTATTTAATTAGGTATCCTTTGAGTAAGTGATCAGAAGTGAATAGGAAAAATGTTGTGAGTCTGTTAATTAATTTTATTCTATTCTAAAAATATGGATCTGATTATCAACGAACAAGAACCATATATACCATATATGTCACTTGTTTATAAAGCCAGGTTTCCCTAATTTTTGGAATGCCGTAGCTTATAGAATGCAATAGGTACGATAGGACCAGTATTCTCAAATATTCGGAAAGCCTTATTGGATCTAATTCGGTTGACCTTAGTATTCGAGACTTCCACACAAGGTTTTCAAATTGTTTTTTTTTATTTATTTATTAGGAATACCAACAGCTTTATAAAACTTAATAACTAATTAATTGATTAATTAATTAATAAATCAATCTTAATTAATAAATCTAAGTAATCTAGTATTTATTAATGGCAGACAAAGCGGTGTACTAAAATAAACATTAATTTATATAGCTACTTATTAATAATAACAAAACATACAATACATTACATTTGATAAGCCTCATAGCTCAGTTGGTAGTAACTCTGCCTTCGGCGCTGTAGGTTGTGGGTTCGATTCCCACCCAGGACAAACATTTGTGTGATGAATATAGATGTTTGTTCTGTGTTTGGGTGTTGTATCATATAGTACGTATGATTTTACAAAAAGTATTAAGTATTTTATTCATAATCTAGATCCCATATTACAAGCTATGCTTAGTTTGGGGCTAGATGGCGCTATGTAAAATTAATGTCCTGTAATGTCCTGTCTTACAAAATGTCTAATCATTACTAAAATATATATATATAGAAACTAAACAGCAGTAGCGAACGAGACAATTATAAGTTGGTCGAGGAAAAGTAAATGACAGCGTAAATTAATTTCAAAAATGTAGATTGTTTTGGAGGATCTGACCGAAACGGGTAGTGAGTTCGACAAGCGCACAGCCTCAACAGTAAACGAATTAGCATAGAACACTGTGTTGTGACTCGGAATCGCAAGTAGATTTTTTTTTGAAGAACGAAGTGTTCTCACGTGCCCTTGGTCTAAAAATTTAAAACGCTCTTTGAGATACGGTGGAAAGGAAGGGTTGAAAAGAATATTATATAAAAGGGACAAGATATGAACATTTCTTCGAAGACGTATAGGGAGCCATTTGAGCTTAGCACGAAACTCGGAGAAGTGGTCATATTTGCGCAAGCCGAATATAAACCGAAAGCATAGATTTTGTAAACGCTCAAGTTTGTTGAGTTGGGCTTCAGAAATATCAAGGTAGCAGGTGTCCGCGTAATCTAAAATGGGAAGCAACAGTGCTTGTGCCAGCGTAACTTTGGTAGCCGTTGGCAAAAAAATCCGGATTCTCCTTAGGGAAGCAAAAGACGCAAACATTTTGCGACTGATTACCTGAATACAGGGATCCCAGGACATCGTGGAATCCATAATTACATGTATACCCAGATTTTTCACAGACTTACTAATTGGTAATCAAACAATATACTGGGGAGAATTGAGTAATCCAATTTGGGAATTTGCTTGTGACTACCAATAATGATGACTTGAGTTTTATTCGAATTAACAGAGAGGCCAAAAGATTTGCTCCACTCACAAATATCGTTCAGATCAACGTTAAGGAGACTGATTGCTCCATCAATGTTTTCAACTGTCGCTTGGATATAAATTTGTAAATCATCTGCATACAGGTGGTAGGAAGAAGTTAATTTACTGGAAATATACTGAATAAAAATAGCTAAGATTTTCCATCCAAAGGTTGCCTGGAAGAGATCGCTTTTAGCGATAAGACCGCCCATTGTACCTAGTTTAAGTGTTTTTCTTGCTTGTTTGATTATTTTGTTTTTTGGTGTACAATAAAGAGTTTATCTATCTATCTATCTATTTATGAATAGCGTTGAAATCTATCGCAAGACGAATCGTACAAAAAGTGATATTGCGATCCGAAAAGTTTCCGTGAATCACTTCACAGGTTACAAGTTCGTATAAATCAACGGAAAAATCGAATATCGTGATCATAGATTAAAAATACTCACATGCCTTATTTACTCGGGTGTACCTAAATGTGCTACAGTTATAATTTTGTAAAACTCAATTCCTTCTAGACCATACTTTCCTGCTGGGCGAACGCACACGTAGCAAATATGTTTCTTTAGGACTTACCATAATCTCTACGCTCAGTCAAGTGTTTTTTTTAATAATTGACGAGTTAGCGCCGACCTTTTGTCGATCTCTAGGCCAGAGCAAGGATGACGCGCTAGCCAGATAAACCTTAACAGGTCCTACCTCTATCGATATGATGATTCAGCCGTACACAAGCCAGCGACTCCGTTGCCCGGGGTAGACCTCTAGGAGATCGATCCCTTCCCCAAATTATACACAAGGATTGGCGTTAATGATGATAAAAAAGCGGCATATTTTGTGGAACACGCAAACAAAATAAAGGCTCACCTGGTTAAAAACTCCTCGCACTGACGAGTAGGTCTCTCCTTTCACGTATGGCGGGAGAGTTGCTGTGGAGCTGATGCTGCGAAGGAAACTCTGCAGAGCTTCGTATTCGTCAGCCTTCTTCTCTTCTTTGATAGTGACCTGCGGCGATCGATTGCAGTCGAGCATCGCTTCGTGAGCTCCATCGCTGTGAGACAATATAAAACATTAAGTAGGGTAGGTACGAATGACAATGATCGCTATACTAATAATAATTATTTTATTTATTTCTATCACAATTTAAACTTAGGTATTTCAATAATATTATACATAAATCAATATAAAATTAGGTGTAGGTAATAAATAATAATAATAATAAATATTACAGGACATTAATTTTACACAGCGCCATCTAGCAACGAAATAAGCATAGCTTGTAATATGGGAACTGGATTACGGATAGAATACTTAAATATTTTTTGTAAATACATACGTACTATATGATACAACACCCAAACACAGAACAAACATCTATATTCATCACACAAATGTTTGCTCTGGGTGGGAATCGAACCCACAGCCTACAGCGCAGAAGGCAGAGTTACTACCAACTGAGCTATGAGGCTTGTAGGTACAAAGCATCTGTAAGTGGTGATAAAAATAATTTAAAATTTAAACAATAAATTCAAGCACGTAAGTACGTAGTCTCATAGATTATGTACTATATTATTTAAGGAGGATTCAAGTTAGTTATCAAATAATTATAATGGTTAATGACATATTTTCAATGAATGTGTATAGTAAACAATGCACAAATTTTAATATTTAGGCTTTGCTAGCTCTTGCGGTGGGATACCCTAATAAAAGCTATCAAAGGAAACGAAACCCTATTCTTAAAATTCTACTATATGTACTTAGATAACGTAATCTTATTTTCAATCAAATTCATAATTAGCTCCATAAATAATACACTAGAAAATAATCATTATACCGACTCCTGCCCTTGTGCCACGCCAAGTGGGGTCGGCAGAACATGTTCTCTTCTTCCACTCATTCTACCAGCCGTTCTATCATCCACACCTTTCACACCCATGTCCTCTTTCTCACAATCCATAGATCTCTACTTCGGCCTCCTTCTGCTTGCATGTCCAACCACGCTCATACTCATAACCCTTTTGATCAAATGAAAATGGCTTTACACCATGCAAACCTAGCACTCCTCGTCTTTTCTACAATGACGCCAGGGTCAAACGTCCACTTTTATACAAATTTTCTTATCTTATTCAACTTTGTCACATCTTATCATTCGCATATCGGTAGACTAGAAAATAAAAATCAAGTATTAGTAGCTGGTATGAGTCCGAATTTTTGGGGGGTAAACATTAAGTGTGTATTACTGTACGACATTACGCTAAAGATATTTTTTTGTTCATATTATTATCTGCGCTCAGTTGGCGTACTATATGGCAGATGTGTTGATGGCGTGTAGGATCTCGATTCATTAGTCGGTTCTCTCTCATTGATCACATAAATTTTCCAGGACACGGGTTCTATTCAACTTGTGTCACTAGGATTGTCAATGAGTGCTCTTGCGAGTGGGTTGACATGGCATTTCAGTATCGCTTCCCTCTGAGTTTGATCTCTACGTCGACCGTGGGGTCTTTAAGGTAGTCGTGGATTTCTTTTAAACACTAAAGAGATAAAAGCATTTTTTGCGAAGGCTCGTTCCGTCGTAGGCTCATCTTTGCCCAGGCAAGCCTCGAGGTCAAGAGCTGCCCATCGCATAAAAAACGGATTTGATAGACTACACATAATCCATTCCGTTGTATCTATGAGTATTTACTTTACGAGTTCTGGTGTCAGGGACAGTTCTTGGGCCGTTGCTCTTTCTTATCATGGTAAATGAACTTCCAACCGTTTCTAGGCATGCTAAGTGTCTTCTTTACACTAAAGACTTTAATAATCATATACCTACCGAACCTATTAACACAATCGAAATTCTCCGCCTAATCAAAAGGTACACGCGATAAAGACTTCTTTGACGAAATAATATTTACACTTATGTATACAAAGAATATCTCAAAAAGATCAGAATTGAGAAGACCTGCCTGTTGCTTATTGCTGCTATTTTTTTTTTCATTTTAATAGAAAGGATTCACTAATTATGCCTAACAAAGTGAAAGTTAGAATTGTCGGACAACGCTCAGACTCAGCGGAGCACGGTAAATAATCGTAACGCTTCTAAAATAAACCAATAAGAAAGAATTAAGAAAAAATACATTGATTTAGCCCCCACTAAAGGTATTAGCAGAGGTAGGTACACAAAAGGTACAATAAAATAGGCAAGTAGTAAAAAAAAGAAGAATAAGAGGATCTGACAACTGCTACTACAAACACCACAGCAATAAAAAAACGAAAGCCAAATGTTATGTACTCATACTCAAAAACTCTCAAATACTTGATACGACAGATTTAGTATTAGGTATGAGATTCATCTTTATCTGAAAACGTAGTATTATCTAGGTAGGTAGGTACTACTGACGACTACACAGTTGGTCAAATGAAAGTTATTACTCATTAGTAAAAGCCTGACACCAATTGTATACACTACACTGACACGCATTAGAAAATGATGCTGTATTAGAAAATACCACGGTGCCTATACTGAAAAATGTATTCTATATGAGACTGCCTATAACGCGAATCGCAGGTTATTATGCTAGCTATGTTTATATAGAAATAAGAAACAACAAACAAAATATGATGCTGATAGGTACATCGAAAACATTAAACATTTTGTAACTATGCATTCCTATAAATTTAATTGATTCCCTAACATAGATACTGTCCAACAACGATTCCTTACAGTCAAACCAAAACAATTAAAATCGGGGACACGTCCAGATTTCGAACTGGGGCTTGTTCTAACAAATGTGCTTTGTATGGGAGTTGGTCGATAAATCCCGTGGCTCTTGCCCTAACCGCTGCGTAGGTCAAAGTCTATTTCTGTTTTTATAGAAGCGTCGACTTCGATTGAGACTAACCTTTGCACTTTCACAACTTTGAAGCGTCTTCCAAAGGAAAAGGCGAATCCTAAGCAGGAAACCATTTCGATCACTTTACAAGAATGCAACACACAGTAAGGAGCAAGTAAGTCCGATAACGAACGTCCTGTTTCCAGAAAATGAGAAAGCAACTGCCTCGCTAACGACAAATCACGCTATTATCGAAGTAGCCCTTGACTTCAATGCAGATGCATAATAAGTTTATTGTACTTCTCTACCATAATCAGTAAATATTAGTCATTTTTTTTCTAATTTATCGGGTTCTATGCAGTTTGTTTGGTTACCTAAATGATTACAGCTCAGTTGGTAGTAGCTCTGCCTCCTGAGCTGTAGTAGCTTAGAAGGCAGAAGCTGCGACAACTACTGTGGGCTCGATTCCTATCCAAAACAAATATATATGTTTGGTCTTTGTTTGGAGTGTTAAATTATTTTTGTATTTATTTTGCGTCGCGTCACTGGGCTTCAAGCAGATACTTCTGGAGCCGCTTTCCTGAGATGGAAGCTGTACGTAGAGTGCCCAACCATGCACGCGTATTATTACCTACCTTAGTATTGTAGGTAGGTAGGTACACAAGGCCTCCGCTAATCTCACATCTTCAACTACAAAATATACAAGAATTTTGCGTACTACTTGTGTAGGTATCGTATTATATAGATATGTCGTAGAGAATGCGTGCGGAAGATTTTTTCCAAACACTGTATTTGGAAAAAAAGCTTTTTTACATAAGCTCGTTAAGGACGGAGGTTATAAAGATTGGAGAGGTGTCAGTATTTTCATTATGAATAACCATAAACGGTTATTTATTACTGTTATGTTATTACTTTTATAACTATTACCTTTAAGGGAACGTGCTTTAAATTATCGGGTCGTAGGTATATTATCGTCACGTATATTGCACGGCCTGATAATACGAATCTTATGGTGAATTAGTGAATACGTAAGTAGGTTGTTAGAATTTTGTTTTTGCACCCAGACAGAGGCGTGTTTAAACATTTGGCGCCCCGGGCCAGTTTGCTTTGCCGCCCCATTTTTTAGGAAAAAAACCTGCTATGTGTTGAGTAATTATAAATTAAAAAAAAATCGCCCCAAATTGGGATGTCGTGATGTCTGGTCTGTATTAGGTATTTAACCACGGAATTCTATTTCAAAAATAACGTAAGTAACTATCTTTATTAATTTTTTTTCTTACTTTTTTATCAATCCCCTTTATTTACCTGAGAGGCTCTCTCTTGTTTGTAAATCTCAGCAAAGCACTGACTAAACGTCATAGTAGGTGGGCAGAACACAATAAGTGAATAAGTCACCCCTTCTAACATAAAAAGATGTATTTTTGAAAAGGGACCCTCCAGCGGAAGGTCAACCAAGGTTAACCAAGGCTTCACTAAAAAGGTGACTGCTTTTTTTCCGTGCGTAAACAAAACTTTAATTGTGAGCACCAATCTGTCTGCCAAGCGTGATGATTATGGCCTTTTACAGCTTAGGAAGAAGTTCTTAAAAAAATGTGTTGGACAATAATGTGCTGTTGATATGGGATATGCGCGGTCATGACGCACATGCATCCCAAAATAAATTGGATTTTATTGACACCCTTGGTTTGGCAACCCTATTAAGTGAATAACAAAAAACAAATAGACCAGTTTTATTGATAGATTAATAATTACTTCCAAGTTAAGAGAGGGTGTAGAGGGATCTACAACCTCTCTTAACTTGCAAGACCTTATGATCATCCTTTTTTAAATAAGGGCAAAAATAAAGTTAATTTGAAATCTGCAGTCTAAAACCCCGTTCCATACGATATTTCACATTTTCGCAAATTTCCAAGACTTCGATTTTATTTATGCCTTTTACATTCCTTATTATATACTAATGGTTTCAGCAAATAAAAAACAAGTTAGTTGTGAAGACAACTCCCTTTCACAGTATTATCATACAATATATACCAAAGACATACCAAGCGTTTTACCCTCTTAACGTGCCCCTATGTTACAAAAACTACCCCTAATTAAAAATAAAATATATATATTTTTAATATGCAGATGCTGATACTCTTCCAAAAAAAATCTTCTTGTCACGGTCAACACCTCTATTTCTAAAAAACTACCCTAGTGTCAAAAAAATCCTTACACCGATTGATGAGTATTAATATACCTATTCTCTGCATATTAAAAATTTTGAATTGATCGGATTAACATAAGCGATGGGCGAAAAAAATAATTTCTTTCCACCCTTTTCAATATCTCAAAAACTACCCCAATTTAAATGTATGTTATCTAATTACAACTTAAATTTCATCAAAATCGTATAAACCGTTCGACATTTATGCCGTCACTAACATTGCCACATACATACATACATACAGTGCCGGATTTCCCAAATTAAATCGAGATCTCGTTCGCTGCGCTCACTCGATCAACTATTTGAAACTTTCGTCACCGCCGCCCGCACCACCGCGCCGCCTTGCGCATGCGTTGCGCTGTTTGTGTGCCCCGCTCAGCGAACTAAGATACACTTAGTTCGCTGGCCCCACGTTTTTATTGTACCTATTGGTTTTGGTACCACGATAGATGTGGTAGGTATTGACGGTATTGTAAACAATTGGTTGGGTTTTGGGTTCAAAGTGGTCGTTCGTTTTTTAGTATAAATTAAAATATTATATTTATTTTTGTTAATTAAGCTTGACAATAAAAGGCGCCCAAGAAAGCTGGGAGCGCCCCTCACTGCCTGCCGCCGCGGGCCATGGACCCCTTGGCCCTAGGGTTAATACGCCCCTGCCCAGATATACTATGTTTTTGAAGAAAGCGGCATTTCTGACACGAGTGTTAACATTGGGTAATAGCGCAATATATTATGGAACCAGAATATTTGCGTAGACTATTCAAAAATATACACGATTGCGGCGTAGGTAGTGCCTGATGTCTAAACATCATCTGAAAGACATTACTGGAAACTTTGCGTATCAAACTATTTATATGTACCTACAGGAATTGTTTGAATACGCGATAATATTTAGACCCTTCTGTAATGGGCCTTATATACGAAATATGCCCGATGCACGAATGGACCACCTGGTGCTTCGTACATTGTATTGTACCTAATATGCTTTGCTAAGCCCCACGCTAAGCATAGCATATTACAATATTGGAACTAGATTGCTGATTATTATATTATTACATAAATACAATATTATAAGATATACTTTCTTTGTACAAAACTACATACTTTTCATACAATACAACACCCTAACACAGAACAAACATCTATTTCAACACAAATGTTTGTCCTGTGTGGGAATCAAACCTACAACCCACAGCGTAGAAGGCTATACTATCTAACTGAGCTGTGAGACTTGTTTATAGCAGCGAAATGTCTTTATCTTATCTTGTTGTTGTTTGTTTTTTAGTATAGTTCTTATTACTCATTCTCGTATCACGGGAGCCTAGTGCATCTAGGCCATACAGTAACTTTTTTGATCTAGGCTCCACGATACGAGTATGACAACGACCTTGACCAACAGTCACGGTCATCATTTATAGTGTCAACGGGCATCTCATTGTATTATCTGATCTAAGTCTTCGGTTGTCTTTAAGAGATCGAATAAGGAATGAGGAGGTCCGCAGAATATCTAAAGTTACAGATATTGGAAAACGTGTTTCCCAGTTGAAGTGGCAATGGGCAGGACACCTCATGCGTAACTCAGACGACCGATGGAGTTACAAGATAACCGAGTGGAGACCCCGGACTGGTAGCAGAAAACCCGGCAGGCCGAGGGCACGATGCTCCGACGAATGGAGGCGTTACTCAGAATCGAGCACTGTGCAAATAATTAGGGGAGGCATACATCCAATATTGGAACACAAGATGCTTACAATGATGATGATGAAGTCTTCGAAATAACTTTACAGAGTCGACATCCAGAATCTGAATCACAGAGTAGGTACACAGCGGTGATATTTTTAATTAAGTTACATAAACGAATGACAACGCACTTTATGAACCGCTCCGAGTGTCCGAAGTGATCAAAAGTCACGCGGTAACAGTCTACTCACCTTATGTACTCTTCGCACATAATTTACCTAAATAGGTATAAGTATGTTTTGCAATCACCGCGGTAGGTTAGTTACCGTAATCAAGATTTGGCTCGCCAATTTTATGCACATAGCAATATGTTTGATAACCACGCTATTATTTGAGTACTTTGTGACCAACGCACTGAATAGGACGGTCGTAAAATCTACGGCCACAAATAATCAGTGTTTTTTTTTATTGTACGACGAGGAAGCGCTTGGCCTTCATCTCACCTGGTAACAAGTTGAGATAAGGCCGAAGATGGAGGCGCACTTCACCTGGAATCCTCAACAAACTGAGGAACTGGCTCTTACCTCTGAATGCCGGAACACAACATTTTTTTTAAGCATTGTTATTATGGCGAAAGAATTAGGTAAGATGGTGGTAGCTAGCCAGGCGGACTTAAACAAAATCCTACCACCAACCAAACCAAGTACAATATATTGTACTCCCCATGGGGATCGAACCTGGAACCTCTGGATCTGAAATCAGTGGGTTGAACCACTAGACCACAGAGACGGTTAAAAATAGGTACTATAGGTATACCTCAGTATAAAAACATCACAGTTACCTAACCTCGACAGAACGACTTGCAGACATAGTGGAGCCATTCGTGCATTGCAAAGATATAGATATATTTATCTATCTATAGTAATATCGAATCCTAGTCGCAAATAAAGTGGCCATAGATGTAATTATTTGTAGAATCGACATTAAATATTTTTTGTAATGTGAGACTGTCACTGGTTTTGGTGACATACCTAGCAGTGATGTGGAATTTTAATCGATGAATACGTAGTTAAGTTATCATAAATCGAGTCGTGACGTAACAAATTTACACCGGGGAAATCGGGGCAAAAAGTACCTACTCCATTTTGTTAGATTACATTTTTATTTTTTCTTATACGACGGCAAATCAAATCTTCATCTCATATAGTTTCAAGTTATGATAAGGCCGAAGGTGGAAACGCACTTCACCCGGAATCCTCAATAGTCTGAGGAACTGGCTATCTTACCTCTAAATGCCGGAACACAACAATTTAGAATTGTTGTTATCGCGATAGACGTAATATGAGAGAGTAAGATGGTGGTAGCTAGCCAGGCGGGCAAAGTCCTACCACCAACCAAACCAAGCACAATATTGTACCTACTCCCTGGGGATCGAACCAGGGACTTCTGGATCCGACCCCAGTGGGCGAACTACTAGCCATAGAGGTCAATATTATTCTAACAAACTTTGTGATGGTCTCGATTTCTGTCCCAATATCGGCAGCAATCCAGACTGTTAAAATCGTCACAAATATGTATCTTATTAGCACATTTATGTATTTACATACATAAATACATACATAATAAGATTTATATCCGTATTCTAGTTATTATATTACAAGCTTTTCTTAGTTTGGGGCGTTGTTTGAAATTAACATCCTGTACCTAACATTTATTTATTTAATTGTAAACGACATTTTTTTTTATTTATGATTGGGTCAGTCCTTTAACCTCGAATCCTGCACATGCAAGGAAGGTGCGTATTAGGTACCTACCTCTCTTCTTAAATAAATTAGGGGCATTACACAGCAGTAACACAGACGCTGACGATGATGAGTCCAAGTTTTTGCAGTGCGTACAATAAAAGATAAATGTCCAGGGTTATCTCCATGGATCCAATCAGTAAACTTATTTCAGCTATAGTGGTAATACGAAATCAGTGTTGTGTGACCCCCGACAGAAGAGAAGCTAACACTTTGTTTGATACATGTTTTGTACGTTAAATAAATACAGAAATCCGATAGCTTTATTTTACCTAAAGTGAAGTATGTGTTGAGTGTTGAACATGGTACCTATGACTATGACAAGTTCCGTTATTTTTGTATGCCCTTTGTAGTTTTGTATGTGAGGTTCAGTTGAGGAATGTGACTTGACTGAAATTAGTGAACATCACGCGAGATATTTCCAACCAAGGTTTACTTGTTCGTAAAATCCATACCAAATTCTGTAACCTTCAAGAGCCACCCACATAACATAAATATGAAAATATCCATAGCTTCAACCTATGACATCACTAGGTTTGAAATACTCACCCAACTTTTTTATCCTTCATTTTGCTTGATCAATATTTCGTTCCTACCATGCGTAACATAACTCAGTAGTCAGCCTTTCACTAGCACAGTAAAGTCTAGAAATAATTCGTAGTGTAGCACCAACAGGCCGGTTTGTTTAGTGAGGCTTGTGAATGAAAGCGATCGATCTGGGGGTGGGTAAATGGGTAGGTAGGCGCGACGACGGCGTTTGTGGAGTGGCCGAAGGTGGCGTCTCGTGAGCGAATGCCGTACGACTGCGTCCCTAACCAGAATAAAACGAGTGCTCTAGCTGACACCACAGAATACAATAGCAGTTGGTGGCTAGTACTATCTACGCCATTATTCTGTGGCTGATACATACGCAAACGAACGATATCAACGGTCGCTCCGGTCTCAAACCTCAGCCGCCTTGAGTATCATCGAACTTTTATACGTGCGTGTAAATTTGCATTCTTCCATGTTTGATGATAACTGCTACGATCTTTTTCATTTCATTTTATTTATTTGCAACTATAGGATCACCATGGAACACCTAGTTATAGTCAAGATTCAACTATTATTATAATAAAAGCTTAATACTTACACATATCAATAACCATGAACAATATTACAAAAAAAAAACATACCTATTTTTAATAACATTAAGAACAAATCTATAAGTAATTAAAAATATACATATATAACATAGTAAATATCTATAAGTAGGTAGGTACCTATATCAGTAAGTCATAATTAGTTACTACAAAGACTAAAGGTTTTTTTAGATCCTTAAAACAAAATATTACCGACAGCTGGATTAGGTGCTTCAACTTCAAAGAAAACATTCGAGATAGCTAAGCTATGATTTTCAAATCTGACCTTATTCGTATTTCATCGCTACATAGTCAAAATACCTGTTCTGTCGCACGTCCTTGACTACTTCTTGTAAGCAGGTTACGGTTTCAACAACCCAAAAATATTCTCAAATAGAACTGTTTTTTTTTCAATTTTATAAACTAAACTACCACTACGTCACGTATTATATTGTCTGAGGCCTTAGAATGAGTTTCTGACAGCTAGCTGAAACTATCTTGGTTTTCGTATAAAAAATAAATATTACAGGACATTAATTTTACACAGCGCCAAATTTCCATATTTTTGTTTAGCGGAATAGTAAAGCATCTTTAGTTTCTTTGCATGTCTGCTAACCAAATATATGGAAATTAGAGACCTATACGAGAACGAAAATAGTTTCAGTTAGCTGTCAGAAACTCATACTAAGGCCTCTGTGTGCCTGATAGGACTTCGTACCAACATCTGATCAATGAAATCATATCCACGTGACATCAGGCTTGAGCCTCGACTCACGACAAGCAGTAGAGACACGAGTACCTTGAAAATGTTGGTTATATTGGTACTATTAGTGGATCAAAGCAGTTTTTTTTTATTGTACGGCGGGGAGTTGCTTGGCCTTCATCTCACCTGATTTTGCAAGTTACGATAAGGACGAAGGTGTAAGCGACACTACACCCGAAATCCTGAACAAACTGAGGAACTGGCTATCTTACCTCTAAATGCCGGAACACAACAATTTTAGAACAGAATTAGGTAAGATAGTGGCAGCTAGCCAGGCGGACTTGGCGGACTTAATCAAAGTCCTACCACCAACCAATCCAAACACAATATTGTACTTCCCCTGGGGATCGAAACACCGGTGGACAAACCACTAGACCACGGAGGCAGTGGAGAAACGAAACCGATAACTCCATAACATCGTAACAGGAAACATTTTTGCAAAGATTAAAAAATAAGAAACCGAATAATTAAATATTATCCGTGTTTTAAAAGAACATTCATGATGAGTTTAATTTAAATCACGCTCAACCCCACTCACGTAGTTAAGCTAGGTAGGTAATGTACCTATCTGTCCTATTCCGGTCGGGCAGAAATAAAGGATGATTGTGCGATATTAGTAGGATTTTTATCAGTCAGTTGTAGGGATGCCATGCCATTCACAATGCCTATACTACTTACACCTGAGTAAATATTGACTCATTTTACACAGACATCACATAACAGTAACATTTTCTCTTTGTTAGGTACCAGAGGTATGCGGCGATCTCATTTATAATCGGCAACGGCATCTGACATGAAGATCGGCGGCGGCGTAATCGGCGTGGACGGCGGAAACTTATGTGGACATTGAATGATATATTCCAATTTAGTTTCGGAATAATAATAATAATAAATAAATATTACAGGACATTAATTTCACATAGGGCCATCTAGCCCTAAACTAAGCGTAGCTTGTAATATTGGAACTAGATTACGGATAGAATACTTGAATACTTTTTTTTACCAATAACTTGTTTTATTTAAATTTGGTCACTATTCAAGACACCACGTCTGATACGTACGTAACAATTTTAGAACAGAATTAGGTAAGATAGTGGCAGCTAGCCAGGCGGACTTAAACAAAGTTCTACCACCACCCAAACCAAGCACAATATTGTACTACTCATTGAGATCGAATCTTTGATGATTTGATTTCGACGAATTGAGAACCTTCTCCTTTTTTTTTAAATCGGTTAAAAGGAGTTCGAATGGCTGCTTTTATAAATCTTATTCGTAAGAGCAAAACTGGTTTCAACATATTTCTTTAATAGCGTAGGAGTGAGTTTTTACAAAGACGGAGTTGGGCTTAGTAGGAAATACCGGGTGGTCCACCACATGGAGGCGTTTGCTAGCGGTTACAGCTGAATGATCATAGCTCTGGTGTAGGACCTGTAAATGGCCGCCAGTCTACCGCGGGAGAGCTCGTGCCCTTGAGGTTCGCTCGCTCCATCGTAGACCTCATCCTTGCCACAGGCAAGCTTTGAGGTCAAGAGTTTATCCATTGTATGTAAAAATAAAGCGGTTAAGTGCGAGTCAGACTTGCGTGGGGAGGTTTCTGTACTTGTTTCCCCTACATGTTTTTTTTTAATAAAATAACATCTACAAAAAACATCATACAAAAAAATCCACACAGGAATTACGTATACCTAATACTTAATGCTACAACACATTAATGCATTAAACCTAGATGCACATGTATCTATAATTATATTAACTAATCTCTATCTAAGTCGTGAACAAGGCCAGAGTATAATAATTATGGTCAATGTCACTTTGGCTTACTGGATTCATTTGACTACAGCCGGTACAGTAGTTTCTATTCACATATGTGCTTTTTAGCCATTTTACCTTCATTCTCCGGGTTTTAAGGTATACCTAGGATTACATTATAAGAAAATAAGAGATTTGATGAACATGGACTATTGAAAGGATAGTGAATGCGGGTAACCAGGTGAACTGGGCACTTCGCGCCTTTATGAGTATTCGCACACATCAACAGCCCATTACTGTCTACTGCTGGACAGAGCCAAGCTGGAGGGTTTTGCCATAATCACCACGATTGACAGGCATATTGAAGATCGCAGTAAATGTGTTGACGTGTAGTGTAATGTGACACAGAAGGCGGCTTCTTCTGATGAGATATTTACGACATAATCTATAGGCTAGGTTGGAGGCGTCGATTCTTAACCTGCAACAGCCATCGTGACAGTATAAGGCAAGTCCCTTGGCTTGACTGGCCGTACATGGTGGAGTGTAGTGCCAGCTTTAATGAGTGGAAGTGAAAATTGGGTCTGGCAGAAGCAGACTGAAGACAGAAGCAGTAGAATAAATGCAGTGGAGATGATAGCTTTGAGAAGCATGAGTTGTGTAAGTTTGATAGATAGAGTAAGTAACAGTGTAAAGAGATGTAGTGACAAAATTGAGACAGACTTATCTCAACTTGTAACCAGGTGAGATGAAAGCCAAGCGCTTCCCCGTCGTGCAATAAAAAAAAATAAAAAATATATAAACCAATCATCCACAACCACATCTATAATAGGTACCACGAAAGGATATAAATACCGTTACAGAAATAATTATATAATATGAGAAATACGGACAAATAAAACGATTTTAGGGAACGCATAATGAGAGTGAAATTTGAACAAAACGAGTTTTTTTTAACTTGTCTAGAAAGTCGGTACTACTTATCGTCGTATTTCACAATATTTCAGAGCAAACGGCAACAATTAGGTACATTAAAGGTAGCAATGGTGATGACAAAATGTCCAATAATGGGTAGGCAGTAGTACATATGTGTAATATTAAATTCAACGAACGAGCAATCTGCTGAGAGACAGAGGCGATTTAAACATTATAGTTTGGAACTGAAATTACTGTGACTGAATCAATTGTTTTCCGTAGATTTATAAATCTTTGGTCTCCCGTTTATTTGTACAAATGAAAAAATCGCTTCCTATCCGATCTTGTATCAGAAAAAAAAACAAGGTTTACCACGTGTAGTTTATTCACTAATTGTGAAATCACAGCTCCTGCGCTATTTTGTTTAGATCAATAGGAGGAATCAATGAAGCTTTTATTATTAGCAGAAAATGATTCATCTAGCACATGATTGTAAGAAAATAATACGCGATTGATCGGTCTAATTTATAGTCACAATTGTTATTCCAATTAACGTAATAGGTATATATGTTTTGGCATTAAGGAAGCAAAGTAAATAGAATTCAATAATGTTTAACTAACTGTGCCGTTTGATACAACTAAATACCTCATTATATGTTTCTCTTGCATATTTTATATCATGCTATAAAGAAATTCCTATTAGCATTTTACTTTTGTGAAACAGAGTAGGTAGGTAGGTACTTTGTTACTGACACGGTAAAAGTATCAACTATCATCTGTTATTCTATGATCAGGTGCCTAACAAAGGATCATAACATAAGAAAGAATCATGTCTCGGAAATGCATAAGTGCCAACAATAATAAAGTAAGCCAACAAAGGAAAAAAAAACTTACATAATGCTCCTATCTTCGGCTTTGGGATAAAAACTGTTGAGCGACACAGGATCCACTTTCACGTTTCTGACTTCTTCGTTCACTGTACCACATATTTCTCACGTAGTTGAACGCGTTGTTCGCAAGAGAAATCGTCTTCATCTTCTCTACTGTTGCTTCTTTTTCCAAACTCCACCTAGAACTTACAAGCCAGCTTTACTCACGTCAATGGGTAAACTGAGTATCAGAATGTTTACCCTTCGAATCACAGCACCTGAGTCACAGATGCTTCAGTTTACAGAACTGTAAAAAAAGGTAGAGATCTAGAGTAGACCATATTATTGTAATCGTAACCTACTGACCGTAGTTCTCAGTTGACCGGTCTATAGATACGGCCGAAGGATGTGTTAATTGGAAAAAGACAGAATGACCCGTTATATTTCCTAAAATAACACTTTATGGTAAACAATGCACTCCATGTGTGTCATCGATACCTATATAACACACGTGCGCGACCTGAGATCAATAAACAGGGATTAGCCATCAAAGAGTCAACAAAGACGGATACTTCACGCAAATCAGTCATGGCTTTTTGTTGCAAGTTGCTTGGCGTTCTCCTACTTCTAGTAGTCATATCGTTGATTCAAGCGCAGCCTGTAGAAGAATCCAAAGCCGTTACCGAATCAGATGATGAGATCATGGAAACAGCAGCTGGCGGGCACCCTTTCCTGCCCAGATTTGCCATGAGACGATTAAAAGAGAGGCGTGATAAAGATAAAGCGCAAAGGCGAAACCATGGAGTGCAAGGACAAAGAAGAAACCAGTATTATGGAGGTTATCAGGGTGGCTGGAGGCAGCCTTACGGAGTTTCATGCCCACATTATGTAAGTAGAGGTCTTTTAAATCAGATAACATAACGGTAGAATCATTGTGTAACTAACTGACAATTAAACCGCCTTATTTTGTATATTGTACGACGGGGAAACCTTCATCTCACCTGGTAACAATTTAAGATAAGGCCGAAGGTGTAGGCGCTTCACCCGGAATCCTCAACAAACTGAGGAATCGTATTACCTCTAAATGCCGGAACACAACAATTTTAGAATTGTTATTATGGCGACATAAATAGGTAAGATGGTGGTAGCTAGCCAGGTAGATTTAAACTAACACCAATCAAACCGAGCACAATATTGTACTCCCCCATGGGATCAAACCCTCCCGGATTCCTTTGGATCTGAAATCGGTGGGTTGAACCACTAGACCTTAGATGCGGTTAAAACCAAAACCAACTGAACTAAAGCAAAATTTATTTTTTATTGCGAGAAGTCCAGACATGTCAGTTTTGGGGAATTATTGAAAAAAAAAATTGTGTTATTTTAATCATAGAGGGCATAAAGTCACCAGTTGAAGATCTTTTTTTTATTGTACTACAGGGGTTGTACTTGACACTTCACCATTAATCCTCAACAAACTGAGGAAAAGTGGCTCTAAATGCCGGAAAACAATTATTTAAGAATTTTTGTTATGGCGTCAGAATTAGGTAAGATGGTGGTAGCTAGCCAGGCGGACTTAAACAAAGTTCTACCACCAACCAAATCAAGCACAATCCCCTGGGGATCGAACCCAGGATCTCTGGATCTGACACCGGTGGGCGAACCACTAGACCACAGAGACTAGACACTGTTTAAATCTTCTGCTATGGACTTAATATATTTTTCTTTCTCTAGTCTAGATGGATAGGGATATACCTGAATTATCATATGATATCAACATCGTTGATGAGTATTTTAACTAACATCAACAAGTGTTACCCAAATAAATTTAAGTCTCATTTTAATGTATAAATTTAAACTACATTAATGTAAACGTTTCAAAATGCGCAAATGCATATACATGAGTCAAATGTTTAGTTCAAGGATAATAATATTCACTTCCTTATGCTTAGGAATTCCCTTACAAAGTGCACTTTCTAAATTAACGTCTACTTGCGTGTTTGGACAGTTTATTAGAATACACCCGGCAACGGTTCTATGACCCAGAATGACCACAATATTTAAAGGCAATTGACCAAAAATACTTCATAACAACCTTGGCCTTCAATAGAGAACCATCTAAAAGTACCTAATTATATTTTACAGAAAAAATGAAAACTTTAGTGGCTTTGGTGTTGGCGTTGGGATTAGTCGGTGTGATTGCAAATCCAGTTTCAAAACAAACAATACAGAGTGAAAACAAATACTCGCACGAAAGCAGTGACTCACAAACAAAACACGAAGAAGCTATAAACACGTTGAACAAAGGCGATCAAGAACAAAAGAAAGATACACCAATTGAAAGCCCTGTAATACCGAATATCGATGCAAGTAATGAAGTTGGCGGAACACTAGAAATAGAGATCGATGAAAATACCGATGCAGCGCAAATATCAGGTAATGTCGATAACGCCCCAGTGTTGCCAGAGATGATAAGCAGCGATCTTC
The DNA here is from genome assembly GCA_951394065.1 of Venusia cambrica. Lineage (NCBI taxonomy): Eukaryota > Metazoa > Arthropoda > Insecta > Lepidoptera > Geometridae > Venusia > Venusia cambrica. The sequence goes on from OX596056.1 coordinate 4,464,656, forward strand.
AACAACCAATGGCCATGGAAGACTGCCTACCAGGGCCTCAGTTTACAGGATTGGACGAAGAACCACTGAGTCCTCAGTTGCCAGTACTTGAAATGGATCCCCTTGATCCTGAACTAGCGAATGATTTGGATAACGAATCTCTGGGTTCACAATTGCCAGGAGCATTTGAAAGCGGGCCTCCCCAGTTGCCAGGATTTCATAGCGGCCCACTAAATCTGCAGATGTCTGGTCTGTCAGGTTTATTCGGAGGTGGTCTACAACTTACAGGACATTTTGCCGGTTTTCCTCAACCGTCAGATATAATTAAGGACAGTCCAGAATTGGACCAAGACTTCCCAGCTGATGTGCAAGAATCTCCTCCGTTCGGTATCCAAGACGAAATCATGGAGTCTCTTGCACGCTTCGTCCCCAATCCACTTGTATTCAAACGGAAACAAAAGCCAAGAAGACGGTTTCCCACTCGCAGACACTTTACAAGAAATCCCTACAGGCGGCACCAGTTTGTATACCCTTATCGTTACTACGCGTTCTATCGCCCTAGCTCTCTAAGATACTTTTAAACTTAGTATAGACTTGCCATTAGAATAATATATTTTTAATAATTTATTTATAGTTACATAGAAGTACACAGATAGAATGAAAAATAAATATTTTTTCTATATTACGTTTATTTCTACAAACCTTTAAATACATAAATGCCATATAGATTCAATAATGAATGGTAATATCAATACTATATTAAATTATATTATCTATTTACATAAAAGTAAGCATACAAGTTACTATACGTGTATGTGTAAATCAATACATTGATATCGTATCTACAAAAATCGTATAACCTACATGAGAGTCGGTTGATTTAAAGCCTGTGTCCATTGAAGAAAACTATTCAGTGCACAGTAAACAACAAAGACAATGATAACTACAAGAAAATTACATATTCTCGACGTGTACTGTCTAGCTTTTATGTGATAACATGGCATGAAAGGCATTACATGATTTACAGCATGGTATGCACAACAAGTTCATTATAATACCGTCTTTTATACAACTAAGTCATAATAAATCCGATCACTAGGATAATCACAACATCCATTAAAAGAAACCACACCTGCGCCATCATTGTAATCGTACAAAGGGTTCGCATAATCTAATACTTGAGCTTCTGGTCAGAGAGCCATTATCACTTTTATATGAATAAACTTTGACAAACATAGGGATGGTAACACCGAATAAATAGATAAATATTCAACTCAGTGCCAATGATTTTTGGCACTGCTTACTGTTCCCGAGTGCGGTTGCACCAAATACCGCGGGAAATCGAGCACTCATTTCCCTGGTCCAACCAATCCCTCGTCCATAAGCTCGTCATCAGTTATTCCCGGGGAGTTCGAGTGGGGGGATGGAACCACCAGCGGGGAAGGGGCGGGGCTTTTTGCCAGTTGCAACGCCAAAGAGGGGGAATTCGGATACACTGGTCGAACTGCAACCATTCCCGAAACTTTGCTCCCCGACGACGAAGAGAAATCCAGTAGCATCTCCGCCGCCTCTTGTGGTGTTGTAGCCCCGCTTCTAGCAACCGCCCCGCTCGCTGGCGGTTTCATACACGAATCCGCACCTTTCCTGTCCTCGCTTCCTTTCGGTGCGGCAAAACCTTTCGACTCCGTTTTGAAGTCGAGAGGCAACAATGGAAATGTTCCCGAGTAATCTTTAGCCTCTTCTTTTATACGCTGCGGACTATCGCTTTTGGTGCTCTCCGCGATCTTTGTGAATTCTATGGGGCGGTCAGGCTCTTTCCCTGGTGGTAACTTTGGACTCATCCCTCCTATATTCATCAAAGGTTTCGGCACGTTTAAAGGGTAAGCTGATTTTTGCAGCGGATCGGTGGTTCGGTTATCAAAATGTTGATAAGGGTACTTTTGTTGGTCCATGGTGCGAGAGAAATCGTTCACCATAGATCGATTGTCATATTGGGACGATGGACTGTTTTTGTCCGCAGTATTTTGGTTCTTAATCTTTGGAATCTGAAATTTACTCGTGTCTAAGGGTTTGATCAGACCTTCAACGAGAAAATTAGCCGGTTCTTTTTGTTTGTAGCCGTCGATTTCGTCCCTGGAGCTAGGGCTGGAGTGACGTTCCGACTTTGAAGAGAACAACGACTTTTCCGAGTTATTCATGAGTTTTGTTCGAGCCTTTTCCCTTTCTCTGTCCCGCAATACTTTAGATATATCACCGCTTCCGCTTTTTGGAGATCCCGAGCTGGATTTTGAAGCGGATTTGGATAGGTTAAGAGTGCCGGTGGAGTTACTCGAGCTCGAAGATTTGTAAGGCACTTTTGTCATGTTTGGGTTGTTAGAGCTCGAAGAATCTGAAGGAGACATGATGGCTTTAGGAGGCGTGGACCCTGGAGTGATGTTTCCCGACTTTGAAGACTGCATGGCTTGTGTTTTCTTGGAAGCGGGTCCACTTATGACTCCCGGTTTGAGTCCAGTGTGGGTTTTAGGAGACCCTTGGCTCGGAGGCGTCAGTTGGGGAGATGATTGTTTACTAGAGCTACTGTAGCTGAGCTTGGAACTGCTACTGCTGTTACTTGACGACTCCTTCGTTCTGGTTTTGTTTATGGTGATCTTCATTCCGTCCGAGCTGGGCTTCACCATGTACTCTTGATTTTTGCTATCGCTCGTTTTACTACTCAAGTTTTTTGGATCCGTGAAACTTTTGCTGCTGCTGCTCGAAGAGCTACTGGACTTCGAGCTCATGTCTATTTCTGCGCCGCAATGTTGGGCCGATTTGAGTTTATCAATCACAGCGCTGAGCGAGCCCTTTCTGTTGCGGGCTGCGCTCGGGGCATTGGTCTTGTTGACTTCGATGTTTGGAGGAGATATCAACGGCTCGGTCACGGGACTGTCGCAGCTGATCGGGGTGATCTCCAGCTGTTTTAGTTTAACGGGATTTTTTAGTTTGGGGCTACTTCGGCCGGAGCTGGAGAAGTTCAATCCGGAATGTTTCTTTTCTTTGTCTCTTGAGGCGGACGAGCTGGAACTGTAGCTGTCTTTGGATATCTTCTTGGAGAGATCGTACCCTGTGGTGCCGGACTTGCCGGATGGCGAGCCGGAGGCGGCGGACTTCAGTGCGGACATGCTCGGCTTCCCCGATCCTGAAGAGCTATGTTTCGGGGAAGAGACGCTGGGGTTTTTTGGACTCGAGTATCCTGGCAAGTGTTTGGGGCTGTTCTGCACGGGCGAGTGGCGCGGGCTGCTGTGGTGGCTCGAGGTGCCGGACGGCTTGCCGAGGCTCTTCGCGGAGCTGGGACTCGGCGACTTGGTTATCGAGACGGACCTGCCGTGGGTTGGACTTGGACTAAATTTTCTTAGTAACGAATTTGGGGAGGTGGACCGCAGAGGTGAACCGTCGGTCGGTTTGATGCTGACCGACACGGGCTTCGTCAAAGGATCCTGTTTGGGCGGCACCTTTTCGGGCGGGCCCATCGGGTCGTCTCTCCGCCGCTTTTTCTTCTTTTCCTTGCTGCGTTCCTCGGATTTGCTGGATTTCTTCTCTGACCTCAGCCGGTCGTCCATGGTCTTCATTTGCGAGGAAGTTATGGGCGTGATGGTTATGGAGCTGGGTAGCGTGGCGGGGGCGGCTGCCGTGATGGGAATGATCTCAATACCAGGTCGCCGGTCTAGGTTCAGCATGGACGATATGCTGGGGGATTGCGCTGAGCTGCTCCCTATGGGGGTGATACTGACAGAGGAAGGCATGTACGGTTTACCTTCGGTCAGGTCGAGTAGAAGCGAAGCAGCGCTCCTGCTTCTTATGTCCGCTTCTTTGCTTTTAAGCTTCTGCCGTTTGTGCTCAGACTTCTGAAAAGACGACCTGAAAGAAGAATAAAACAAGGGTAGTTACTCTTCAAAAGATAATGCTATGATTTCTAGCACTAAATCCGATATAACAATATCTTCCCGAAAAAAAGTCCAACCTAGCTACATTACATAATAATTAAAAATGTCGATGATAATTGATACAACTCAACAATTAACTACATGGTTCAATCATACAGGTTGGATACCAGAACACCCAATGTTTTAAACTACGATTTTGGTCTTTCGATTTGATATCAAACAAGAAGACAGTACACGGCAGGAGACTAGGGTATGTGTTTATTATCTAAGCTACAGATAGATACTAAAATAACGAAAAATACTAGCATAAGTAAGTGCCGCTCCACACAATTCTTATGGCTGAAATCTGTCTTCCGTTAACTCATCGCCACAACTAGCTTCTTGGTTTCTGCATCTAAAACCATTTGATAAAGTTCTGTACTATGGAACAATTTGTTGACATGGCATGACGAACAAACTACCGGTTCAAACCGAGCGAGTCAATCTGCATTTTTTTACTTGATTCTAAATGAACCATGGGAATGGAATTTGAGCTCCCAGCAGTTTCCACCGGAGAACTCGGCTTACCACCAATTAGTTAACCAACCCATTTGCCATGCCTAGTGATCATGGCAAATTCCCATTATTATATATATGTCACCGTCAGATTGTAAACACCGTCCGTTTGTAATATTGAAAATATGACAAAAAAGCCTCGACATATTGAAAACGGTCGGCAAATTGTCAATAAAATAATATTTACAATTTTACGCATTATTTCTAGCTTCTCTAGTTCGGCCGCTTGCTTTAGCATAGACACAGACCTGCCTCACTCTCTCCTCAAGAGGGTGAGGTGAGCAAATGGCCTTACAGGAATGTACAATTGAATCCTGTAACGCAAGCCTAGTGGTTATCCTTCACGCCGTGCCCCCCGTTCTCGATCTAGTTCCATCAGAAATAGAGTTAACTGAAACCACAGGACGACTTCTGTCGGGATGGAGAGGTCATGTCCCGACGGGTTCATCATCGATCACCATTTTTGCCGACCGTTTACAATATGCCGAGGCATATTACAAACGGACGGTGCTTATAATCTAACGCTGACATATATACATTATTATATTATGTATATTCCCATAGTTATCCATTAAGTTCTGGAATGCTCTGGGGAGGCCCAAGTCTTGCAGTGGATTTCTTCTGTCTGTAAGAAGCTGTTCAGAAAGAGAACAGACGTGTACTTTGGGGCGCTCCAGTGCTGCCGTCAAAGCGCTCTAAAATCCTATGTTAATAATTTTAGTTCTTTTTTTGGTCTTTCTCGGTATAACTAAGTAGTGTTGTACTGTGTTTGAGAGTAATTAGTCTGGTGCTGAATAAACGTGTCTAAATTCTCACAAACCCCAGCTCGTAACAATATAATAATAAAGGCCAAGGGATTCCACGTCGCACAATAAAAAGCCATACCTCATGATATTGTCTTCTAGATCACCATCGTTCTCGTTGTCTATGTCGGAAGCGGTCCGGTTGTCCTGACTCCTCGCGTCGGTCGCGTCCATCCCCGAGAGCTCCATGTCCGACACCAGCTCGGTGGACTCTCTGCCCTCCTCGGTGGTACTGTTGCTGTTGTTTGTGTTGTCGTCGTCGTTGTAAGCGTCGGAATCGCTGTCACTCTCAGAGTCCATCATTTCGGAGATGCCGCCGGGTTTGCCTTGAAAATATGCACAAACTTATATGGAAACCAGTATGCTCCTGACAAAATATGCACAAACTTTTATGGAAACCAGTATGCTAATGACAAAATATGCACAAACTTATATGGAAACCAGTAAGCTCCTGACAAAATATGCGCAAACTTTTATGGAAACCAGTATGCTAATGACAAAATATGTACAAACTTATATGGAAACCAGTATGCTCATGATAAAATATGCACAAACTTATATGGAAACCAGTAAGCTCCTGACAAAATATGCACAAACTTTTATGGAAACCAGTATTCTAATGACAAAATATGCACAAACTTATATGGAAACCAGTATGCTCCTGACAAAATATGCACAAACTTTTATGGAAACCAGTATGCTAATGACAAAATATGCACAAACTTATATGGAAACCAGTAAGCTAATGACAAAATCCGAATGGCACGTTTTTTTTTTTTTATTGCGATACTACGGGTAAGCACTTGGCCTTCATCTCACCTGGATACAAGTTGAGATAAGGCCGAAGGTGGAAGCGCACTTCACCCGGAATCCTCAACAAACTGAGGAACTGGCTATATTACCTCTAAATGCCGGAACACAAATATTTTAGAAATTATTATTATGGCGACAGAATTAGGTAAGATGGTGGTAGCTAGCCAGCGCAGCGTATTGAATGCTTGAATGCCAGCTACTTATAAACTGAGTAGAACTTGTGGATGACTCTTGTATGCAACGTAATATTTCAGAATGCCTCTGTACTTCTAGTCTAGTAGACCTTTTAAACCGCCTCTGTGGTCTAATGGTTCACCTATCTGTATCAGTCCCAGAGGTCACGGGACCTCTGGGACTGATGCAGGTTCGATCCTTAGGAGGATACAATATTGTGCTTGGTTTGGTTGGTGGTAGGCTGTGTTTAAGTCGGCCAGCTACCACCATCTTACCTGTGTCTGTCGCCATAATAACAATTCAATAGATCCATTTTGAATTATCAAAGGGAAAAATAAGTTCTGAGGAGTATGATTTCTACTCTTTCGGTGGGGGAGGTGGCCGTTCGGTATTCAAATTACATATGCAAACCTGATTGTAAGCTTTTAAATTGAAAAAAAAAATAACACAATTCTTCTAACATACCTTTCTATCGTATGCGTTTAAATTGAAACAAACATAGAGAATACAGTTCTTCAAACATACCTTTCTTCTGTCCGGGCCAGACGTCTGAATCAGATTTGCGCTTTTTAGGCTTACGGTCTGTCGGCTCGGTTTTGATATCATCCTGACACATCAGTGATAGATGGTGTTGTTGTTCAGACAGATATGAACCTGAAGAAAGAAACATCACACCGAATCAAACGACACATTTAGAACGGAACATGGTTCGTTTAGAAGGTCCAGTAGTCCTACTTTTTTTATGGATAATCGTCAAGCGTTTGACCACCAGCTTACATGTAAAACAAGTAAAGATGTGGCCTAAGACGGAGCACGCTTGCCTAAAAGGAACCTATTTACTCTGGAATTGAAGACTCCAAGATTGTACACGTGCGGACGAACAGACGAAGGCAAGGAATTCCATTCTTTACCAGTATTAATGATTAAGGTAGAGGCGAAACGATGTGTTCAGCACAATGGAACATTTACAAGGCACGGGCTGTAGCCAGCCGTACGTCTGCTAGTCCGGTGGTGGAAATCCCATCACGTATGGGAGAGTAGGACTATTTCGACTTGGCACGACAGATAGAAAAAAATTGCACGTACAATTGTATAAATGCTTAGATAGCATCAATTTTGTACTGAAAACAAAATCAAATTTTCACGGAATTTTTTACTCGGTTTTTTAATTTGGGGTTCTATGGTTTAGTAGTAGTTGATACTAATCCGATTTTAATAATATTTCGATGATACGTTGTAACGAACACACCTCACATTTTTTTTTTATTTTGCATTTATAATTTTAGTAGGATTAATTCTCCAGTCCTACATATGGGTCTGACTGAATTTCGCAATACTGTTGACCCAACAAGTTTTTGATGAACACTTTCACTAAACATTCTGTCTCCTGCAACTTCTGTTTAAGCACAAACTTTTTAACCGCCTCTGTGGTCTAGCCTCTGTGGTCTAGTGGTTCAACTCACCGATTTCAGATCCAGAGGTCCCGGGTTCGATCCCCATGGGGAGTACAATATATTGTGCTTGGTTTGGTTGGTGGTAGGACTTTGCTGAAGTCCGCCTGGCTAGCTACCACCATCTTACCTAATTCTGTCGCCATAATAACAATTATAAAATTGTTGTGTTCCTGCATTCAGAGGTGAGATAGCCAGTTCCTCCGTTTGTTGAGGATTCCGGGTGAAGTGCGCCTCCACCTTCGGCCTTATCTTAACTTGTTACCAGGTGAAATGAAGGCCAAGCGCTTCCCCGTCGTACAGAAAAAAAACTCTTTTGTTTTGACTTTGAACAGCGCACAAGAATTTTTTTCGCACTATTATTTGTTCCATTGCATTGATTGCTTAATCACACAGGAAATCCTGGTTGTGTCAATTCTTACGGTATATCACTATGTCGTTAACACAAATGAAAAGCTAAGTTTCAAGTCCACGTCTCGTACGTAACTACAAATACCGTGTTAGAGAACTCAAACCGAAAAAAAAAACATTTCCAGGATCAAACCTCCTTCTCAGCTGGTTATTCACATTGTGTGAAAGCAAATTTAACATTTCATTGTTAGATCTGAACAATGAGCTATTAAACAGAGCATCGTGTGATTTATATTAATCATTTGCATGTAAGAGCTTAGGAATCTCACAATAATAGCGATTGATTAATATACTTAACATGATGGCGGATAACCGTAATTTTCCGACATTGTGGCGAGATTCAAAATGATCCTAAAATCTTACTATAATGAATGTAGATTTTGATCTCTTCAACTGTGAAATGGTTGGATAGTTTGGGAACGTTGAGTAATACATAGAGTTTATGTGGCAAATCGTAGAATCAAAATGGTTTTTAACCAAACAAATTATAGATTGAAAATGTCGATGCCTAGATAGATAACTCTTTATTGTTCACCATTTACGTACAAATAACATAACAAAATACAGATAGCGGAAACTTAATCTAAGCGTCACTGGTAAAACAATGGGCGGCCTCATCGCTGAAAGCGATCTCTTCCAGGCATAAGATAACGGCTTTCAAGGACCTATGTCTAAGCCTAGAGATTAAAAGCTAAACCATCTTTAAAATGTAAAAATCATATATTTTCCATAATCCGTTTGTTCAGTAAGATTCTTAGGGATAATTTTGAATCGTTAACTTACAAGGAGAAAGTACTTACCTCCTTGATGCGGATGGCTTACGTTGTTGGGGTAGGGGGGGCGCGGGCCGGGCTCGTGCTTGACGTGGTCGCCCCCCGGGTCAATGCCCCCTAAGCCGCAGTTAAAATTTCCATCCAGAGCCGAGTATCCCCCGTTCATTTGTTTCGCGGACGCTTCCTGCTCCCAAATCTTCACTAGCGATCTGAAAATAGATTCTAAGTTGAGCAAAAACCGTGGCTTGGATTTCAATCCGATCTACACATGAGTAAGTACTGATAATAATATACTATTTATGTAATCACATGTATATTCGGAGGGGAAGAAGTCGTGAATCTATTTATATATTTAATAAGTATAATGAAGAGGAATAAAGAAAATAATGGAATAGGTTGGGGCCTTTGCCGACTGCCAAACAGATCTGACATTCTGTTTGAAATAATTGAAAAACATACTCCCTACATTTCTCCGAAGAAATCTTCTTATCCAATTTGGTATAGTAGAGCGCTCATTAAATGTAATGGCGAAAAAAATAAATTTCATAAACTGTTTAAAAGATTTGGTAATCCCCGTGATTATGACACCTTTTCATTATTGCGTGCCAGATGTAAGATTCTTATTAACGAATGTTATAATCGATATGTTTCTTCTACAGAGGAGTCTATGGAAAAAGATATCAAGTTTTTTTGGAGTTTTGTAAACAATAGAAAGGGAAGGGTATCAATACCTAATACTATGACATTTGGAAATAATTCCTCGTCAAATGGTCTAGATATTAGCAACCTGTTTTCTGATTATTTTAGTTCGGTTTTCGAAAAAGATAACACATCAGCTGACACAGCTTGTAACGATTCCCCCTCTGCTTTACTCGACTGTGGCATTTCATACTCATTACACGAAGTAACTTTAAATCAAAAAGATATTTTAAGAAAAATAAAACAATTGGACAATAATAAAGGGCCTGGTCCCGATTTGATTCCACCGTCGTTTGTGATATCTTGCAGTAAAGAGTTGTCTTTACCTTTGTGCATAATATTTAATAAATCTCTTTGTAATGGTGTTTTTCCCAAGCGTTGGAAAACAGCTCATGTTATTCCTATTTTCAAACAAGGGGATAAGTCTAAATGTGAAAATTATCGACCAATAAGTATCCTGTCATGTTTTGCCAAATTGTTTGAATCTCTTGTATACAGTTATCTTTATAACCATGTCAAGCCATTAATCTCTGATAAGCAGCATGGTTTTGTAAAAAATAGGTCCACTGTAAGTAATCTGCTAGAGTACAAAAATTATCTCTGTCAGGCTTTTGCTGAGCGAAGTCAAGTCGACGCAATTTACACCGATTTCTCTAAAGCTTTCGATAAAGTTAACCACCGTTTATTATGTCATAAGCTTTTCCAATATGGATTCCATGGAACTTTATATCGTTGGATATGCTCTTATCTACAGAATCGGAGTCAATTAGTCGCTTTAAAGGGATTTCTGTCATCGCCAGTGATAGTAACATCGGGTGTTCCTCAAGGATCTCATCTTGGGCCTTTATTCTTTGTTTTGTTTGTGAATGATCTTGTAAATCGTTTGTCCTGTAAGTGCCTCCTGTACGCTGATGATTTGAAAATTTTTAAGACCATCTCTGGGACACGGGACTGTTATTCATTGCAAAACGACTTAGATACCGTTTTTCAATGGTGCAATACTAATCTAATGACTATAAACGTTGACAAATGCTTTGCAATTTCGTTTACAAACAAACGCAATAAAATTATAAATGACTACAAAATTGAAGGTCGAACTTTAAGCCGCTCTTATATTGTGAAGGACTTAGGAATATTGTTTGACGATAAACTCACCTTTCATGCGCATTATCAACATATTATAACAAGAGCCAATCAACTTCTAGGTTTCATTCTGAGATCGACAAAAGTTTTTAAGAAGAATCGCAGTGTAATATATCTTTTCAACTCTCTAGTAAGAAGTATATTAGAATATGGTAGCCCGATATGGTCCCCTAATTACAAAGTGCATATCTATAATATTGAAAGGATTCAGAGAAAGTGTTTAAGGTTATTATGTTATCGCTTGCAACCTGGCCGTCTGAGCTTGAGTTACGAAGAAAGATTAAGTAAATTTCAGTTGGAATCCCTAGAAACTAGGCGTAAATACTTTGATCTCATATATCTCTATAAAATAATTCACTCTCTCATTGACTCCCCTCATTTATTATCGATGATATCGTTTAACATTAGATTCAGAGCACGAAATTCCAATAAAATCAATATATTTATACTTCAAGTTTATAAAAATAATATCTCTTTTTATAATCCTTTAACTAGAATGTTACGCCAGTACAATGATTTACTGAAAGAATTTAGTCAAATTGACATCTTTGTTCGCAACTTAAGCCAATTCAGTAAACAATTAAAATCTATTTTATATACCAATTCCTAATTTGTCAACCCGTAGAACTCTGTTATGTTAATTGTTGTCATGTTTTTGTTCACATTTTTTTTTTTTTTAGTCTCCGTTCGTTACCAAATGTATTAACTTAGTTGTAAGCACATGTTTTTTACCTTACAATCTAGATTTGTACCTTAGTTTTATTTTTTTAGTTGTATTTTCAATTGGTTGTAAAGTGTATTGTGTTTAATAAATAAATAAATAAATAAATAAATAAATAAAATAAGATCTAGGAAAGATAACAAAACAACAGATATTGGTTTATAAGTCAAGTGTTCGTTTTTTAAGTTAAAATTATTGTAAAGAGATTTGAATAAAAGGCTATATTACTATAAGTATAATGTGTTCAACATCACACTATAGGTAGATAATTAATAACAAAAATGGATCTTCATGGCGTTTCCTTATATAATTCCGACCGTTTCGACCGTGTTACAACGGCCGTCACGGGTAATTTAAAAGAACGCTACTATAGGTAGATACGTTTTATTAGACATTGCATAGGAAATAAATTTAACTTTGACTTTTAGGTTTGACAAATCAAACAGGAAAAAAGAACTGTACACGAATGTAAATCTAAGCGGTATAGGAATACTGGTCGATATGCCCTCTCGCCGGTGAGTTTAGTAAGTAAAAGGAAGCTCTTGGGGTTGCCATACTTGTGTCCAATATGTGTTTAAGTGATATGGCATCTCCATATTGCTTGAACACCATATGGTCAAACCTTCCGGTTAGGAGGAAACGGAAAGACGCGTAGGAAGAAAAATGTGTTTTGTGATAATGAAATAAAAAACCAACAATATTGTAATAGAGATGGACTGTGAAGAGACATTGTAGCACATTCATTGTTGAGGAGCGCATTAAACTATTATGAGAATTGACCATATGGAAACTTGTTGGGTTCGAGCACACCAAGATATTAAAGTAAATGAAGATCTGGTGACATAGAGGGTATAGAACAAAAATAAATGTCACCAAACAAAAAAAAAAACAAATATGAACAAAGGGAAGTTGAGTGAGGGTAATTAAAAAAAAAATAAGATTGGCCGAAAGGACTTGCATCCAAGCCGAAAAATTCATTAAAAATAATACACCACAATGAAAACAAAATAATGAAGTACTAATGTGTACCTTAGCGTTATAGGAATAGAGTGACTTTTCTGCAGCACTCTGCTGATGTACTCGTCGATGTGCTCTCTCGCCGGTGAGTTCAGTGAGTAAACGGAAGCCCTTGGGGCCGCGGGGTCTGATAGATCCAGTTCCACGGTTGCCATACTTTCGTCCAATGGGTGTTCGAGTGATATGGAGATGTGTTGCCATGATAGCGCGCTTACTTCGAACATCAGCGTAGTTTCTAGCTCCACAACTGTGTGCGAAGAGTTTGGATAAGTATTACATATTTGATTGGAGTGCGTAAAATGCATGTCTGACATTAATGTTTCTTCAACCACTACATTATACTACTTAGGTTAATTGGAACAGAACTATTTTCAGGGTTAGGCTCGTCTACTGTTTTTAAAATTTTCAGTATTAATTATATTTCTATAGAAATAAACAAATATATGTTTGGAGCAAAAGCTTTTTAAGCACGTGCGACGGATGTGTAAATTTTTTTTTATGGTATTCAAATTAATTTTATTTCTAAATTATTGTTCTGTGGTGAGTCACCCGGTCAGACCTATTCCACTAAGTTCAACTCAAATTTCAACTCGTTGAACTAAATTTTTTTTACAATTATTTCAACTTTGTTACTATTTGCGAAAGTTGAAATAAAAGGAATATTTTTATCCAGTAAGTTCAATTGAAACATAACATTGTGTTATCCACAAGTGAAACGATTACATATCATAATATGTCAAATCAATATTTCAAGCATAGGTATATCTATGCTTTAAATACCAAAGTTTCAAAGTTGAAAAAATTGTTAAAAAATGTTTGTTCAACGGGTTGAAATTTGAGTTGAACTTAGTGGAATAGGGCACCCGGTACAGTATGTATATCGCACCTTGCTTGGCCTGCGTGCGCACGCAGCTGGCGACGAGCGTGTTGAAGAGCGCCTGTTGCCGCAGACACGCGAGTAATGGCGGCACGTGAGATGGGTGAGTGAACGGAACTGACGTCACACAACATCCGGTCAAACCACGCGTCTCACAGACGAAGTAGCACTGCGTTTGGTCGGGGAGATTCTGGACAGCAATCGAAAATATTACAATAATTATTACATGAAACGCAGACGATATTGTGCAAGATCCTTTCAAATGTGTTCTTGCCTTCAGAAATGGGACAGCTCTTTCTTTCACCTCAAAACTTTCGTAGACAAGGATGATGTCTACGACAAAGCGAGCTTACCCAGAATATGTATTTAAACTCGCTTCTTAAAAACATCGGAAAAATCATACATCTGTTCATAATGAATTTTGCAATGCATACTATAACAAAGAGGCATGTATTTCCTTTTCAGGTAATTTTCACAGATAGCACATTTAAAAGTTGCAGTTGATATTACAATGTACAAACCACAAAAAGTCCTTTACTGAGATTCAGCTCGATGGTTTTACCCGGGGTCAGCTTATTGTATGCTTGCTGAGTGACTAAGCCCAGCAAAGGTTTAGCATTACTCCAGTCTGCAGCCACTTCCACCTGCAAAGTAATCGATTATCATTACCTTCTTGCTTTGAAAACCCTTATGTTTGCACTACGCAGATGTTATTCTGTACTCGTATCTATCAACAGTTCATGTTTGGCTTGCTTCTTGATGAACTGACTACATTGTAGTTGTCAAGAAAGTTTATGGTGTAGAGAGGCGGTTCCAGCCAGCTCTTGGTGGCGTAATAAGATAACATTATGAATCCATATTTCGATACGAAATACACACAAATATCGGGCGTTATAGACTAAAGTCCCTACAAAAATCACTCACCTCAGTGGTAGCATGTATGAGCTTAGCGAGCCCGGCACACAGTGGCGTTGGTTGCGATAGTTTCAGAGTGAAACAAGCGGGAAGCATCGCGCTGTTCTGTGGCACTAGTTGAGCATACACTGGATTCCTTTAAAATTACATTACAGAGATTAAAACTATTAGGGCCATTTTTATTCTGCGCTTGAGTTATGCTTATTTTGTATTTATTACAGGACATGAATTTCACACAGCGTATATAGCTCATGCCACGAATTCTTGCCCTCTCTGATCATCCCCCACCTTCTATAAATGAAGCTTTGCCACTAACTATACTTAGTTAGTAATTTTAAAATAGGAGGAATGCATCATATTAAAACATGACAACTGCAAATTCAATAGAAAACCATATTTATCAAAAATAATAATTTGAATGCATAAAGAAACCCCTGCATGAGTCACATCTTACTTGCTTCAAAAAAAAAATTATGCAACCCAAATCTTATCACTATGTTTAATGTGTGAAATAAACGGAATTCTCTAAAACAATATACAATTCAGAATGTCTCTCCTTACCCTTTGCTTGATTGTTGTCTGGCGATAATAGGCTGCAACTGAAGCTTATTCGCTGCAGAGCCTTCCAACAGCACAGTAGCCGAGTGTCCTATTTGGTTATGTGTCGGGGCAACCAGTGAAGCAAGACCACTGCAAACCTGAGGCTTGCCAAGAGTCAGGAGCTCTACCGTGAGTGGCTGAAGCCCTTTTTCTTTGTCAAGGAGCTCATATGGCGATACAAAGTATGTCAGTCTCATGGCGTGACCTGATTGAACAGAAAAAATCTAATTTGTAGAATCATAAAACATGCCTTCGTTTCATAATAATGTTACTAGCTGGGGTTCGTTAAATTAAAAGTAGTCGATTACTACCTACTCAAAATAAGACATGTTTATTCAGTACCAAACTAAAGAAAGTTAAACAACTCTATTTAATTGACACAGTACTTGCGAGTTGCGAGACCAATCGCGGCTTTGACTACTGCGTAATCTGGGACTCAATTATATTCGGCGGTCGTAAACAACCCCATTGTTTTGATAGTAAACAAGTTGGTTTTGTCTTACTTTCGCGGAACAATGTGAAGGCCCGTGGTGTTTCTAGGCCTTTCTGGATTGGCGCAACAATACCATGGATCAATAAAGGCAACTCAACGGATTTTGCTAAAGATAATAATGGCAGTAAAATATATGAAGTGCTTTTTGGGTTTACAATGATGATTTGACAGGAAACTTACATTTCAAATCTTTATCCCTTTACAAGGAACATAAAATGTTTATGGGACCCCAACGATTTCCTTTACACTTTTACACATAACACACACACACACACACACACACACACAGATAACAATTCTAATTTGTTGTTCTAAGTGTTGATTCTGGGTGAAGTGCGCCAGCTTCAGCCTTATATAAACTTGAAATCAGGTGGGATAAAGGCCAAGTGCTTCCCCATTGTTCAATAAAAGAGATTGTGACAACCAATTTACCTACCAAGTGTAATTTGTCGTGATTGTGGTTAATATCCCAATTGCACTCATTGGGTTTATTATAGTGGACTTTTTGTGCAATGGGATTTATAGAACTGTAAGGTAGATGATGTAGCGATAGAACTTAATACCTCCTCTCCTCTTTTGTAAAAAGCCAATTGGGCTTTTATGAACCTGCAACCATGGCTCCTTGATGTAACTCTGGAACTGCCTCATGGTGCAAAGATCGTCTTCCAAGCTCTGTAGTGCACTGAACGCTTTACATTTCACCTGAAAACATTAATTGTTAATGCAACACAAGCATCAGTGATTGATGGCCTGTAACCTAGCGATTGCCAGTCAATCACAAGGTTTTGTTTACGATCGTAGGCCAGGTCAAAATAAAAAACAATGCTTTTTCAAATCAGCCTGAGATCCAAGCCATTTTCAAATATTGTTTGTATCTATCATCGATGTAGTACTTACCGTATTAGAAGTTTTCTTAGCGTGGGTCTAGCACGATCTGTATGAATTGTCCGTATATATTTATTTATTTTATGAAATGCCAATTTCATAGTCGACTTCTTTTGACCCCAACTAACGGGTTTTAGCTTAGTTTTCGGAGTTGAGAATATTCTCTTTGCTGCAAAAACTGTTTTCTTCAAGATAAGCTTGTATCAAGAAACAGATAGGACAGTGGAAACCTGATTTGATTAGGGCCATGTTGTGTTTTAATGTTTTTACACAAATTGATAAAGGTCTACAGATATACAGTAGGTATACCAAAATTCTTAACAACTTCATCATATATTGGTTCAGTGGTTCAAAGGTGGAAAGCTGATGTTTCAAGTGTGATAGTCCACTGTTAGTTTTAAAAACATTACAGTTGTTATAATGACACAAAAATGAACAAGCAGTGACTAGACTTGAACCCACATATTTGACTAAAGCCAAAAGCACTAACTGATAATTTTACTGTCTCTGTGGTCTAGTGGTTCGCCCACTGGTATCAGATCCAGAGGTTCCGGGTTCCATCCCCAGAGGCGGTACAATAGTGTGCTTGGTCAGTGGTAGGACTTTGTTTAAGTCTGCCTGGCTAGCTACCACCATCTTACCTAAGTTTGTTACCATAACAACAAGTTTAAATTGTTGTGTTCCAGCAGGATAGCCAGTTCCTCAAACATTCTTGACCACAAATGTCATGCAATATGCAAGTTCTTGTGTCATATTAGACTCGACTAAACGCAGACAACAGCAGTAGGTTCTGCAGTATAATATTATTACCTTTTTCTCTGCATTTAGTTGGTAAACTGCTGTAAGTCCTTCTAGCTGTGCTGTGAAGTCGGCAAAGTCACCCTGAGATATGCACTTAACCAGTTCCTCACAACTTTGTTGTTCCATCTGTGAAATAAAATTCAAACAACACTCCAGTTTCGACAGTTTCGTCATGAAGATAGATGGCGCTGTGGGAAATGTATGTTATATAATATTTATTAATCGTCATGAAGATAGATGGCGCTGTGTGAAATTTATGTATGTAATATTTATTTATCTTTATTTAAATGTGAGTAGGTATGCTGGAAGTGTATTTTAAAAAATATGAATACAATATATTGAGTAAAAGTAAATAAGTTATGAAATAGCTGATATTACAATATTACTTTTACTGCAGTAAATAATTTATAATGGGTGGTCTTAGTGATAAATGTGATTTCTTTCAGTCAATCATTGTATGGACAGAACCATGAGGATGTAAATATGATGAAGGTGAAATTATTTATATTATGATCTTTTAATGCAATAGGTTGTAAATCTTAGCATCAAGATAAATTTCTACCTTTGATGCTCCATTCTCCTCAGTAGATATATCGACTATATCAGACTAGTACCATGTGATATAATAAGGACTGGAGGTAATATTCAACCATAAAAAATAAAAACTTCTTGCACTCCTTATCAATATAAACTAATTCTGTAGCTGTGGTTGCACGGCTTAATAACATGAGCCCCTCCCAAGGAAGTTTTAAGAGGTGACTCAGGGATTACACCAGGAAATGGGAATCCTATTCCTATATTCAACACTTAACTGTGATTACCAAACCCACCTGTCAAGCATTTAAAATATTGGCAATTTCCCTCATTGTACTTTTTGGGGTACCTATGTTAGCAGTGAACTTTTTCAGGCTGTATTCAATAATGATGATGTTGAACATTAATATATATTTTATGGATATGCAAATGTCATCACAACCTGATGGACACCTCAGTAAGGATGGTATCAACAGGGACAGCCATTAAATTATTGGTGAGATGACATTGACAATAGATGGTGAATGTCCACCAGAAACCTCCACACACAGGGGAGACTTTCTGAGCAGTAGGAGATTAAAAGGTTAAACGAAATGAAGAGAGATTTGTAAGTGAAACAAAATTATGTTACCCGTCCTTCATGGTGGATTTTAACATCTTTGATTCCACCTGATGGCTCCACAATTAGCTCCAGGTAGAACATGTCTGATGATATGAACAGATTTACTCCCGATGAACCCACTACAAACTTCAACCTGCAATATAACATTTATTTCCTCTTATAGTCAATAAATAGTTATTTTTTTACATAATATTACACATACAAGTGTGTGGACACAAAGTAAGGAGGCTGCTAACCTACACTAAGACAATACAGGCAATTGAGAATTGTAGAAATAGGCGGTAGCTGATTTAAGGTAAATTTTTACAATGGAACTGAAATCAATATTGTGGAGCTGCTTACCCTAGTTGCCTGGACAGGCACTCAAGCCTCTCAATAAGGCTCTGTAAGGAACCCACTTTGATGCAATGTTGTAAGCTGTCCAGACACTTTTGAAGGATCATGCGATCTTGGTTGTCTATAGCCCACCGCTTATCCTGCACAATATAATGAATGATTACAATATAATTCACAGTATAATAAAATCAATAGTAAGTAATTAATAGATTTAATATGTATAAAAATTTTAAAAATTGTACCTAGTTTTCTTTAGAACGAGGTAATATAGGCTATAAAAATTTAAGCTTACCAGCATAGTCATTCGCACTCCTTTGGATGTTTCTGCCAAGTTTTTATACTGTGTTGTTTTGGACCTCAATTTTTCCATTAGAATTTCCTTTTGGAGCTCTTTCGACTTGTCCAGCAATCCATTTTGAGTCGACATCATTACTAGATTACCGTCAGTCATTGTAACAGTTAAACTCAACTGCAGAGATCAACTTTTAGATTAGACACCAACTATGCATTGAAGTTGCACTGAACATCTGATCGAAGCGTGCGTTTATTTTTTGTTTTGTATACAAAATAGTAGATTTATAAATTACACTATTTATCACTTTTTAGTCTTTTGCTACATACATTTAATAATTGCCTATGAATTCCTGTACTAGCTTTTGTTGATAGAAATAAAATATTGAAGAGAAAATGCAAAACCAAGCAAGCTGGATGCCATTTTTTATGATAAGGCTATCAAATGCGGTGTCATAGTAAAAATCTAAGAATCTACTGTTTAGAACGGTGCACAGCATACGGAACGACTCATGAAAGAATGAGAAATCCGACTTAGAAAGCATTTCTCTTGACACGCTTTTTTTTGCCGTATTATACTGTCAAGACGTAGTAAAAGTCAATGTCTATGTCAATATTTTTAACTGTAACACCCTAACTAATGCATCTAGGAGATGCGGGTAAGAATCAAATACTTCATAATCTAGCATCAACTTTAGCATTGACAACTGCTGAGTTGATTCGTAAGCCCATGATTGT
The DNA here is from genome assembly GCA_951394065.1 of Venusia cambrica. Lineage (NCBI taxonomy): Eukaryota > Metazoa > Arthropoda > Insecta > Lepidoptera > Geometridae > Venusia > Venusia cambrica. The sequence continues at coordinate 4,484,210 of OX596056.1, forward strand.
GGTTGGCTTTCCAGCGGCTTTACATGTATCGTTGACTTGACAAGGTATTGGGAATGTTCAAGTCAAATAAAATTGCAAGATATTCAAATGCTGCAGTAGGTACATGCGGTAGGTACCTATCTACTTTTCATTTATCACCAGAGCAGCAGAACAACAGCGGCGAGAGGTCCACAGTGCACCAGCTGCACCAGTGCGGACGTTGCGTGGACTGAATTAGAATTTGGTAATATTATTTTAAGAATTAAGTACTTAGTTCTTTTAAGTATTTTTTAACAGACTCCCAAAAAAGGAAGAGGGTCTCAATTCGGACGATATGTTTGTTACGCGATTACTCCGCCAATAGTAAATAAATTTTGATAATTATTTTCTTGTTTGGACATCTTCAGAGGTGATTCATGTTAATGTTACCTATCTAAATAGATCCGCTTTTTGAAAAAAAAAAAACAAATAGACCAAAAAATATATACACAGGTGATGAAAACACGGCCTTATTAATAGTAGGTTTATGTATTACAATAAAAGTTGAATACTTGAATAGGCATGCGACTACTTTTCATTATACTCATATTATAAGTAGTTGTTTGAACATGGGTCCGTGGGGAGCCGGTGCTGACAGGGTTTTCAAAAATCTTGCGGAGCGTGACCCTAAGGCCTGGCTCCTATTTAGGCCAGCGTAACCGAATTAGCATAAGTAGCTATTCAGCAATGCAGCCAGTATCTTGGGCACGCTTTCGTCTGGTACTGGTCTGGAATAATTGAGTTGCCTATAGACCGTTTTTAACGGTCCTCAGGTAGCCCGACTGCTTCCTTTGTTAGTTGATTAGTTTAGTTATTTAATTGGATCATCATCATCAACATCGTCCTCAAAATCTTAACACGTCCACTGCTGAATATAGGCCTCCCTCAATTGACGCCAAATGTATCTGAGCCTCCTTCATCCACAGACTTCCCGCAACTGCCACCATGTTAAAAGCTTTAAATAAAGTAGTTTATTTTCGAAGTTCGAAGTTTTTGTTTAAATAAGTTATTCGATTTTTCTTACTGTGACTATAGACTACGACCTTGACACAAAAAACAATCTACTTAAAACATTTTTTTAGTGGAATTCAACGCAGTCAAGCAGAGATTCAAAGCAATTTTTCAAAATGCGTATTTTTAACCATCTTCAAAAAAGGAGGTTCTCAATTTGATTGCTCTTTTTTAATGCTTGTTACCTCAGAACTCCGTCATTTCTCAACCGATTTGAAAAGTTATATGGAGATGACTTCAGATTGGTCCCATAGAAATTTTATCAAATTCGGTCCAGTAGTTTGGCTTTTATTTCCCATTCGTTCCCATTATCCTGACATAGTGCACCCCTACACTGCACCATAGTAGGAACCGATTCTAAACATTTGTTTAGGTCATCTGTATTTAGATTCGTTCCCATCATTGCGTAGATATTTCCGAGAATTTCTTAGTGCACCCTTATTCGATTCTTAAATAGGGTGTCTTAGACTGCGTGGTGTAGTAGGTTTAACAACGAAAAAAGCTAATTAAATAAAGCAAAAATAAGTAATTAGAAAAAAATTAACCGACGTCACCACTTAAAACTTAAAAATAACTATTAGGGTAAGTTCATATAATTTTAAGCCGGTGCCATACAATTAACAAGGTGTTTTTTCTGGGTAAATATTATTTTTAAGTTATTAGTGGTGAAGTCAGTTCCATTTGTTTTTTCAAAAATAATATTAGAAAAAAATAATTACACTAAATTTAGTTATTCAGTTTTTTGCAAATGGAATAACAATTCTCACAATTTTAAATTGTACTTATTTAACCCTAGCTACCTACTTAGTAGGCATTTAGGGCCCTATTCTAGTATAAGACCACCAAGGTAGCTAAAAACCAATGGCGGATAAGAGGTAGGTACCTCCTTTGTAGTCAATAGGTTTTATAAAAGTATTTTATTAAGTTAGCATAATAGGTACCTATAATATAATAGGTCCCAAATGTACTTATACTTAACTTAAACGTTTCCTTTTCTAAAGCTACCTTCCTATTTAAAATCCACTTATACCTACTTACGTATTTGTACATCAGTCACGTCCACGAAACTAAAGGGATCAGTGGGGAAAAGGCAGAAGTCTAACGAATCAAATTATTGATGTTTCCCGTCTTTCAAATGCTATCCTTCAAATTTGCTTAGCGCAACATGTTGGGTACAAGGTAAATCGAATTTTATTATATTACTTTATCAGCACATTTTCATTGAGGTAAATGTACTTACAATGTAATACCTACAATAGTAGGTATTTTTATTCGAATAGGCATCTGCGCTTGTCTCAGCCACAGGACAAGGTGATGGGTGATATTACAATGCTCTATAGATTATAGAAGAGTCATGGAAGAGTAAGTCAGGACAAAAGGGGATTGCCAGCTTTACCAATATCTAAGTACTACTTATTAGCTAACTAACAAATAAGGTCATAATCTTCCTGCCCGTTATTTATGATATTATGCTACACACTAGGGGGGGTCGCGTCGGTACACAATTTCTTCTTCCTCCACTCTCCTTGCTTCTATTTAAATCTGACCCTGTCCAACTACTTATATTGATGTAGTATTTATTTATTTGACTATTTGATTTATTGTTTTATATGATTGTTGTAGGTATGTATTAGTCCATAGTTTGTATTAATTATATATGTATCTAGTAATTGTTGTAATTTCTGTTTATATTTATACTTATTGTTGTGCACTACTTCTGTTATTATTATTTTTTACTGTTTACATTTCTCCTTACAAGGTTGCCTGGAAGAAATCACTTTCAGCGAAAAGGCCGCCCATTGTACTTAGACGCTATTGTTATTAAATGTTTGTTATGTGTATTTATTTCTGTGTACAATAAAGTGTTCATTCATTCATTCATTCATTCTCCTCTATCGTCACTCTCTCCTTTTTGCCCATATCACTCTCACAATCCATCTATCTGTTCTTCGATTCTTATAAACGATTTTGCCTTGCCTACTGATGACGCGTGGCGATGCGCAGACATGATTTATAATGACCATGATAAAATTGATTATCATGATGTTGCGAATAGCAAGACTATAATTCACCCTTTATCAAAGAGACACGATAGGTTATATGGAACTTTCACGTTTTTCATTAATAATTACCTGCACTTATGCAAAAGCATATATATAGGCTAAATACGATACGACTACCTACGAATACCTACTCGGCTCACGATTACATCAATCAGCTGAATCAGCCCTCGCAGCCCTGCGAGTTGCTATTGTTTTTTTTTCATATTTTATTGTTTAAATAGATTTTGTGCTCTATGATCTAGGATCTAGACTAAAAAGATTATGTATCATATATTTCACGTATAGCAAGGTAACCAACGCGTTTATCAATTAAATAACTGAAGATTTAAATAATACATTTTAATTTGTAGTTATTTGAAATTTATGTGAATTGTGTATAAATGGTTTAGGTTTTAATAATAATATTATAAAGAGAGAGGAAGTATAAATAATGCATTTGATAGTGATGAGTTGCGGGACATTCCCAATGCGTGACCCTCATAAATGAATGACTATGTCATTTATTTATATGTAATTATAAATGTAGTGACTTCCTCCATCATATCATAGTATGTGTGGCCGCAACTTTATTTTCTCGAAATACAAACTCAAATTTCATGTTGACCTGTTCATTATATTTATTCTTGGCCATATAATACCTAAATGTAATAATATATGTTATACCTTATGTAAGGTATAACAGGTTATGTAACCTCTTTTGCTGGGTTTATTTGAGTGGCCTTTATTTGGCTGTGTTCGTGGTTGTTATAACAAAACCGGCCAAGTGCGGATACGCGGACCGAGGGTTCCGACACACATTTCAAGACGAAATAAAGTTCAATAAATTTTATTAAAGTATTATATTTACAATCTGTGAAAATTTCAGTAGTCTATCTATTACAGTTCATGAAATACGATCCGGTGATAGTAGAGCGATGCGATGGATGAATTACGGACAGCGAAGGCTAAGGGTCTCGTTGGCACTCTGGTACGGAACCCTGAAAGCTAAAAGCTGCTCTGAATTAAGAGGTTGTATACAATGACGTAGGAGAGTTACGTCTCGGGAATAAAGAAACCGAGCACATCTTTTGATGTATTGTCGCCGTATAATTTATTTAAGAATACCGTATAGTGTTGACTCAAAAATTCCGGACGCTCCCTCATGTAAGGTTATGTAAGGATATCTTTTGAAAAACAAAAAAAAAATATCAACAATATCAATTACCGCTTATTCACTTCATTTAAGTTAAGATCACTTTACTAAAACGTCAAATCTGCCGTTAGTTCCGAATCGCGACCAGCACACAAGGAGAAAGACAAAAACTCGGGTTAGCAATTTTTTATGACCCATTACAATTCGCTTAACGTTACCTAATAGGTATAGATACTATTTAAAATTTGTTCACTGGAGCGAATTGGATTGCTGATTGATGTCGTGAGCAGAGTGCACTCTTCTATATAGGACCTACACTCAAAATGATTCTTTCGTCGTATCGTATTATAAAACCACTTCTATTTATTCCATGTTTATGGTCTGAACAAGGGTAGCGGCAAGCGATATCTGTGTCTGACGCAGTGAAAACGCATTTTTTTGCATTCTCCTCGAGTGCAACCTGTCATTGAGATATCTCTACCCACGATTTAAATCCGAAGCCCTAGGTTACGCGGTTGTTAATTTTTCATAAGGTAAGTTATTTTTTACGTGTCACAGAAGACAAATGACAAATACCACTATAGGTTGGAATAAATTATATAATCAAATTGTTTTTTTTTCAGCAGCTTGAAGATATTTGCTATGATTGCCTTAAAAACGAAATATTGTATTTAGCAGCAGGATAAGAAATATAGGTGAAACTTATGGGTGACATAAATTATAAGTTAATTAAGTTAAACGAGTGGTTGATCTAAGATTTCTATATACGAGTTTAACGAAGAGTTGGATCTGATCTGAAGACCAACTCGTTAACTAAACAAAGATTAAATTAACTGCTATCATCCCGACTCCAAGCCCAAACTCGACGAAGTTTATTACAGAAATAACTTGAAGGACATTTTCACTGCATATCAAAGCAATCTCAGATCTTCAGTTCAATTTGTTTAATAATTTTATTTTGTTTACATTTTCCGCTTCAGTTGATATTATCTTGGATCAGATGATTGGCTCTATTCAAGCTTATTTTATTTATCGTAATATCTTTGTTTTGTCGTATCTTTTCGATATTTTTTGTTATATAGTTCTATAACAGATATCAGAATACTAAAATCTACTGCCGCCGCGGAAACGCATCGAACCGCATTTGAATTGCACGTCAAATCTAGGTATTTGACGTGTGACGTTCATAGCATAATTATCATAGTGCAAAAACACACCTCGGCAATTTAGGTTGATTAGTTACTATCTCCATCAAACTTCCATGCGATCGAACGAGGATTTGATGCCTACGAAACTAACTGCCTTACTTTCTGATCTTGGTTCGTTATCCGGAAAGGAAACACCCAATTTCACCGCAGCCATCGACAAAATTGATCATAAATTGAGCTCATCACCTACCGATGTAACTTCCGGGAAATTTACATAATTCACTATAAAAGTCCAACTAAAATCGGAATCGAATGGCATTAAAATGTTTATGACAGTTTGATGATGACTGGGAAAATAAAACGTGCGTTATTTGGTAAATTACCTATTCTCATGGTATTCACATCGAATCGACGCCACATTTGAAACGATAATAAATATACTTATACCTTCATATAAATAGCACCCTAGGGCAACTTTTCATCGTACCACATAATAAACAATACGTATTGTAATGTAATATCCATAAAGATGCTCGTTCATGCCAATTGAAATGTGTAGAATATAGGAAACACTGTAACTGTACCTATGTTTTCTTATCGGACATTGATCCCAATCTATTTCCCTTGTTCACACTATCAAATTAAAGTTCTATAAGAATATAATTTGATGAAAACATGTATGTATTAGTTCAAGTAAAGTGAGTAATTGGGAGTCGTCTGATTCGGCCAAGGATCACTATATGTTTGAGCCTTTGGTGTCCTGCCCATGGAACCTTGGGTTTTGAAGAGCGCCCATCGGGTTTTCAAAAATCTTGCAATGCTTTTGATTGAGGCGACATGCGACTCAAGGCCTGTCTCTTATTTAATCCAGCCAATTAGCATAGCTATTCAGCGTGGCAGTGTCTTGGGATCTGGTCTGGGTTGAAGAAGGGCAAAACTTTTTGTATGGAGATATCTTTATATTTGATGCAATCGAGTCGAAATTTTGTACCTGTGTTGATTATAGCTTACAAATGGGTATTCAGAAAAAAAAACTGAAAATCTAAAAGGGTAGAAGGGGGCAAAACAGTTTGTATGCAAAATCTATATTTATAATCCTATTGAGTTGAAAATTTGTACGTGTATTTCTAATAACTTTGAAATGCTAATAATAATAAAAAAAACTTCCACTAAAAGGTGAAATGGGGAAATGCTTTTTGCGTGGAAAAATCTTTTTATATGATCTGATGTGGAAATTCTGTTTACGTGTGTTTATTATAACTGCATGCTAATAAAAATTAAACTTACTATTAAAGAGTGAAATGGGCCAAAACATCCATTCAAAATCTTAATAATTGGATTTAGTGTAGAAAATATTGCATGTATTTGTGTTTCGAAGACTATTGAGATACGTGTCATGTTTTTTGCTATACCTCTAAAAGGGTGAAATGGGGCAAGTTATGAAATTAAAATCCTTAGTTTCATTCGATTGACATTATGTATGTGTATTATATAATAGCATTGAAATACACATTAGGGTGACATGAGGCAAATCTTTCTGTACGGAGATAACTTTTTATTTGATACAATCGAGTAGAAATTTATAGATATATAATCCAAAGGTTCCGGGTTCGATCCCTAGGGAAAGTGCAATATTGTGCAGGACTTAAACAAAGTCCTACCACCAACCAAACCAAGCACAATATTGTACTCCCCTTGGGGATCGAACCCGGGACCTCTGGATCAGACACCGGAGGGCGGAGTAGACCACAGAGGTGGTTAAAACAGCCCTGGTTATCCAAAACACTTGACGAGCCACCACGTGGCTCTTTGACGACCACTACCAGTGGAAGTAGCTTCCCGGGACCGACAACGGCCTTCCAAAGCGATCTGGTAATTCTAGCCTGCAACGTCCGTACGAAACGGCCCGGCGACCAAACCTCATAAAGGAATGCCGCACCCGTGAATCCGACCTAGGACTACTAGACAGGTGCGAGTCTCTAAAGCGCTGAGATTTCCGCGACTTTATTCTACTGTGTTTTTGAAATTCAATGATACTTATGCCTGCTAACAACCAAACAAGCACCAGGTTCCCTTTCGTCTATATTTTATACCAAATAGTTATACTATTTGATATAAAATATAGATGGATCTGGACATAAGATTTCAGAATTATCGGGACGGGCCGTGTAGATACTAGGAACCCTGTCGTTCAGTACAATCTGTATACCAGGTATCTACAGCCATTCCTAATTTCTTATTATACCGTAGCGAAGCACGGGTACTTTCTAGTAATTAGTAAATATTACAGGACATAACAGGACATTTTTTTTTACACAGCGCAATCTAGCCCTAAACTAAGCTATGCTTCTGTATTCTAACTGTATGTGTTATATGGGAACTAGATTACGGATACACTACTTAAATACTTTTTTTTTTGTAAATACATACTTATATACAATACAACACTCAAACACAGAATAAACATCTATATTCATCACACAAATGTTTGCCTTGGGTGGGAATCGAACCCACAGCCTACAGCGCAGAAGGCAGAGTTACTACCAACTGAGCTATGAGGCTTGTCAATTAGTATAATTGTACATATGTTTGAATTTTTAATAAATGTTAAAACTTCCGTTAAGTAACCTAGTGTTTAATAACCAGGCAACATCTGATCTATTATTTTCGACTGGCAGAAATTAGAATGCTTTGACTTTTTTCTACCTGCGTAGGTACATGTGTAAATGAGATAGGTACCTATTTTTATTGAACCGCCCTTCCCATTGATGGTTTGGTATCAAAACAAATTTTCGAAGTAAGTTGCAAAGTAACCAAAATACAAATTTGAGGCTGTATGCCAACCAAATCCAATCTAGAGTTGAATCCGTGAAGGATAACATCTGGTTTGTCTTTTATAAAAGCTAAGCGTTTATTTTAGTATTCTAAAGATGATCATTGCGTTTATTGTATAGAAATAACTCTTATTAAAAAATAAATATATAAAATATAACTAACAACAATTAAACTGATACAAGGGAAGCAGTCGAGTTACCTACAGACTGTTATAAACGGTCTATAGGTAACTTGACTGTTCCAGACCAGTAATAGCTTGAATCGTGCTCAAGACACTATGGCTACATTGCCACGATGAATAGCTAATTATGCTAATTAAAAGAAGAGTAGTAGAGCCCCTTGTGAAAGGGCTTATCCAGGGAAGTACTACCACTATACCTATTTCAGCCACCAAGCAGCATTGCTGTGTTCCGGTTTAAAGGGTATGCTTACGTACGTAGGGTATGGTTGCCGGTGAAATTACAGGCATGCGAAGCTTAACACCTATATGTCTCATGTTGACGGGCGCAATGCAGTGCCGTGTATGTCTTTGTGGATGTGACCTACGTAGTTAGGCATTGTTATAGACAAGACATGCACTTTACATACACACTACTTGTGTACTGTCCCGTCAAAAAAAAATATTTCTTAAAGAAGTGGAATAATAATACAATAATAATAATAATACAGAATTAGGACAAAGTGAACTCAGGTTTTTATCACATCACGACTACCACGAGTCTCTTGAAAAGCGGCTGGAATGTACACAATCGAGTTTACGCATTCGAGGAGGAAAATAGTCGGGAGCTTGATACCAAGCGTGACTTGTCGAAGATTAAAACACCTTCAAGTTGTTACTACACTGTTATGTAAATAGCACCATAACTTGTATTGTGACCACGCTTTTCGTGGTCAAGTTACGGTAGCAAAAGTTGGGTACATACATAAACCTTGTGAGTTTTGAAAACCCTGACCCAACTTCAATTAGGTAGGAATTAAGCCTAGTCTCTGCAGCCGAAATCGGCTAAGGGGATTAATATATCAAGACATTATAAGGACGTTCAAATTACTTTCTTCGCATGGATTATAGTATAGGTAGACTCGCAGCCAATGGAATACTAATCCATCTATTCATACTGCGACACTTCTAGCAATGCTACGAAGCTACGAATGTTCTACGGTGCTACGACGTTAATTTGACGTAATGTGGCAAAGATGAAAAGCACCAATCCCTTCTCCAACCGCCTTCGTCGTTCATAATTCTTAATAGATTTTTCCCATTTAGGTTCCGCGTCTTATCTGCTACTTACTCTAGATCGCAAAAGCAATCATGGATTATCTATATCATAAAAGAGCTTTTACAGATTTGTACGTAAAGACTAATTTGAGACTTTGTTTTCGTCTATATCTCGACGGCATGTGATGAAATGCTTATTCGTAGTATTAGAAATAATTTATGTATAAACATTTATTCAATAAAAGTACAATTAAACTAACTATGTACAAAGGAATCAGTCAGATTACCTAAGGACCGTTACAAACGGCCTATAGGTAACTCAACTGTTCCAGACCAGTACCAGACGGAAGCGTGCCCAAGACACTGGCTGCATTGCCACGCTGAATAGCTATGCTAATTCGCTGTATAAATAATCTAACTAATATAAGGGTAACATTACAAACGGTATAAAGTTTTTTATTTAGTTTTTCAAGTGTGCACTTGGTCACAGTATTATTCAACATTTTGATCTATAGGTAACTAAACTGATCCAGACCATTACCAGTATTAGAATATTTTCTGACAATTCAGTCAGACTTGACGGAAATAGCTTGTATGTTTTTATCGGTAACAACCCGTCCACCCACTGGACTTTAACACTGGTGGGTGGACGGGTAATTCACGATTACCTCTCCACCCACTAGTGTGAACCGAATTAAGTACCTAGTTATCGATTTATTGATTAATTTAGATAAATTCAAGTATATTGAAACATTTATTTCGATTTCATTTTATTTAACAAACTAACTAATTCTCCCAATTTATAATTAAAAAACATGTAATCTTTGAGCTTGAATTTATTGTGCATATAATATTTTCCTCTAAAACTACTCTAAACTAGTAAAATGTCTGGAACTCCGTTACCGAAAGGGACTACCCAGAACTTTTCAAGGCTCTATCTATCGGGCATGGGCTGTGCGTTGATTATCAGTCAGGCAGCCACACGGCAATTTTATATACATATATTTAATGTATATTAGATAGAATAGTATTATTCATGCAGTTATTCTAATATCTATAAATATATACAGGGTGAGTTTGGGTGTAGAGGGTGAGTTCGATAACTATCACGGTTTCAGACTTGGCCTCAGTGGCCCTGAAAAAAAACTCACCTGTATATCCACACTTGTATACTTATTATGATGAATGTGAAAGTGTCTCTGTTTGATTGCTTGTAACCTTTTCACCAGTAAGCGGCTAAACGGATAAAAATGAAATTCTGGATAGATATATGTACGCTATGGGGATAAATAGACTACTTTTTATCTGGGTCTACGCGGGTATAATACATGTATAGCTAGTAAAAAGAGTTAGTTCGGTCATAGGAATAAATGTGGATATTACCGTTAGATCTGGATTGACAGTAAAGCCTTGCTTGCCTTCAATTTATACTAGCACTATTCATATTTAACAGGAATCTAAGAGGATTCAGATTGATGCAGTGATGCAGCTAATGGCGTTTTAATGTATTATTAATCAAACTATTTGTACTGAAACTTTTGTTACACAGATCGTCTAACAACTAGATCTTGATGTTAAACTATTCATTTATGTAACTTAGAACCATATTGACTTCCATTCACTTTAAGTGTTAATCTAAAAATTTAGTTTTTTAGTAAATTAGATTTTGTGACCCGGCTTGTGTTAGGTATTCAACCATGGTTTTTATTTCTTAAAGAGAAGGTTATTGACACTACGATAAAAGTATGCTTACACTACACCTTACTCTAAACACACTTTTTCTCAATCTTTATTATTCACCTCACGTTCAAGTAAGCATGAGAGCAAAGCACCATAGCACCAACCGCACGTCATAGTGGGTAGGCAGAATACAATAAGTGAATAAGGGCTGGCTCTTATTTAGGCCAGCGAATTAGCATAGCTATTCAGCGTGGTAATGCAGCCAGTGTCTTGGGCACGCTTCCGTCTGGTACTGGTCTGGAACAGATGAGTTACCTATAGGCCGTTTGTAACGGTCCTTAGGTAATCTGACTGATTCCTTTGTACATAGTTAGTTTAATTGTACTTTTTATTGAATAAATGTATATTATATATTAAAAAATAAAAAAAAAGTGAATAAATCACCCCTTAAAAATATGGAAAGGTTGATATTAAATTTTTGTAATGTGCTGTCAAAACCGTTGCTGTGGTATTCGTGGATTAATAATACCTCTACTCTATTTCTTCATCCCGCGGATGTTGTAAAAGTCGACCAAGGCTTTTCACCAAAATGGCAGCAGCTTCCTTCTGCTTATAAACAAAACATTAACTGGCAAGACATTCTAAGCGTTTTACCCTCATAATGCGCAAAAAATAAAAAGTATCATAACTTTATTTGAAATGTGCCGTCGATACCTTTCAAATGACACCCTTTTTTGATTCATAATTGGTCCCGGTAGGTGGCGCTGCAATCACCACGGGAATGAAGTTTTGGGCGTTCCCCTAATTCCATATGACTGTTAGTGGCGAATTTCCAGATTTTAGAATAACTATATAGCTAATATAATACTATAGCTAAGGAACAACCTACTTACCTCTAATCGTAAGTTTTAATAACCACTTGTAGACCTAGATGTCTAATAAATAATTTCAATTTAATTAATAGCAACAGGTATAATTTGAGACTCTGGCTTATTGCTGTATATTTTTGGGTGTAAAGTGCGGGCAATTTGTCACAGTGTAGATGGTAGAGTCAGATTGCGTACTGCGAAGTTTAATTACTTACTTGAGCCGCTGGATCGCTCCCTTTTTGTGTGGCACTCCACTTTGTTGGCTTTGATTTAACAAATATTTTGGCTGTTTACACTCACAGCTCAGTTGGTAGTAGCTCTGCCTTCTGTTTTGCAGGTTGAGGGTTCGATTTCCAACATTTTTTGATGAATATTGTAATAAAAATTCTTATTTTCGGAATAAAAAACACAAAAAAATCAAATTATTAAAATACTTCACCGTGCTTTCCTCGTCATAGATAAAATAAAACATAAAACATACCTACAAAAAGACCGTATGAAAAATCATGAAGTGTGTGTGTCTCTATGCTGTGTTTGTATCTAGCTAGTGTAAGTACTCCTTCAGATAGAAACTACTAAACACTTGAGAATGAAGGTACTTATTTCCTCAAAGTATATTACTTCTTTGCATGTTATAAATATTATTTAATTGTTTGACAAGGTACCTAACTCTTACGTATATATATTTGTTCTGTATGTCGGGTATAATATGAATTGTATGTGTAATTGTATCATAATATTTTTGTTGTCGTAATCTAGTTCCCATATTACATATAACTATGCTTAGTTTGGGGCTAGATGGTACTTATTGTCACTACTAGTTGTTTGTTCTAAAAGTCATTTACTTTTATTTTCGATCTAGCGTGATCTTACTGCGGTGGTCATGGCTTAGATACTTATTAACTGAAGGTTAATAAGTATCTAAGTCATCATATTTGTTTACATTCAAGTTAAGTTAAAAATGGTTTTTGTCGATTAAATCGAAACTAAATGGATTAGATCGCCCTAACCTATTATTTAAATCGCCGCTTCGAGTACTTTTTTGCACTCGTCATAAAGTTTGACTCCACTAAATCCAGGTGTTTTTAGTCTAATCTTAAGCTTTTATTAATAATTTACATAATATTCAACATTTTCTTTTGTCTTAGATAATTCTAGACGCTAAATGTTAGCCTAACATTTTCAAAAGTCCTGTATTGTTAAAAGTGATCATGTTTAGTACTGGACATTTTAACAGGTGAACATTATTAAAAGTGGTCATTTTCATTTGTGGTCCCGATTACCCGAAACGCTTCAAACCTAGTATTAACCTTCACATGCTGTATTTTCCGAAAATTGTAAAATAATAGAAAAAAAACTTCGATAATAGTATGGTTGAACCATTGCAGGTTTACGTTCCCATGAGCCTCCCAGTTGATCGTAGCAGTGTGGGTAGGTAGTCAATTTGTGCGTGCAGCGCACTATAATTGTTCGTTGAGATAATCCTTCAGGACATTAGTAACACTTACTTGTGCAAGACAGTATGAGGCTAAGTTAACCTTGAACAGCAAAAGATCATTAATATAATGTTTTGTAATTGCAAATAACAATTAGTTACTGTGTTGTTAAGCTATAAATACTGTATCAATACCCATTAACTGATGTTGTATCTTGGAATAGGGCATTTAAATAAAATATCTGGTAAACATTGATATTTTTAATTCCATAATAAAATATTTAGAACTGTTACAAACTAATGAGTAGTTAATCACAAATATGTAATTTGCAGGTACGATTTCAATAATATTAGAAGTTATGTAGGTACCTTAATAGTTACATCTTAACCTCTCCCTCAATTGACTTAATCTAGGTATAATATCTTGAAAAATACTTATATTATTTTAAACCTCTTTACCCGCATGTTATCTTCAAAAACATTGATATTAGGACCAGCAACAAGCCGACATGGTATAAGCTGGTACCGCGTAGCATATTTTTAAACAAAGCGGCGTAGCTCTTCTACGCATGTCTACGCGGCGTAGCATGTCTAAGCGTCGTAGTAGTAGCTAGTCTACATGTTTTCACAGCGTAACACGACCGTGCACTGACTATAAGCACGTAACGTTTCCCCCTAGAGTTAATCCATTATCATCTCGCACTACCCTATTCTGTGAGAGGTTTAAAAATCTACAATTTATTTAATGAGTTCTACTTAACGTTCAAGGATACTGAAAAATAATGATTTATGTATAGATATCATTTGGAGATCGTGGAGATGGTTTACAGGTTGTGGAGTGGGAAGGTTACGGAGCGCTTGGACCCGATGGGGAAGTGAGAGAGGTCGATCTCATCCATGGGGTAGTCGGGTCTGTACCTCTTCTTGTCGAAACTGGACCTGTAATACAAGGGGGTATGAGTATACGGCCTATGGTATACAGATAATGCAAGTTTATGGCGCGAAAGTGATGCCTTTGCATCAAATAATTAAGAGTAGTAGAGCCCCTTATGAAAGGTCTCGTCTGGGGAAGTACTACCACCAGATATATTTCAGCCGCCAAGCAGCATTGCTGTGTTGCGATTTTAATTAAACACCTTTATGCTCTTATCTGGTATGATGTGGGTATTATGTATGTATGTACATACTTCTTATTCATCATTTATTGTTTTCTTTTTTATCTATTGTACCTGGTGTCAAGTTATGGTAAGGCCGAAGGTGGAAGCGCACTTCACCCGATATCAGGAAGAGGTAAGATGGTGGTAGATAGCCAGGCAGGCTTAAAATCCTACCACTAACCAAACCAAGAACAATTTTGTTCCCCCTGGCAATTGAACCCAGGATATCGGGGTCTAATACCGATGGGTCAACCCCATAATCACAGACGTGTTTAAAATAATATCTTTCATTGTTGACATTTGTGTCGTATACTCGTATTCGAATACTTTGGGTGTTAAGACTGGGCATGGCAAGAAATCACTTCTAAGCGATAAGACCACCAATGTATATACATTTTTTAAGTACTATACCAGTGCAATTTCTAGTTGTAAACCTGTATCATGCATGTATGATGATGTTAGTTGGGTTTTGTTGTTCTTCCAAAATTAATGTGCCACTAACTATTTATATTTCAAGTTTGCAAGATACTAGCGTAATTTGCGTTTGTATTAGTGTTAATATTTTACATGTAAGTGTGTTAACATAATTATTGATTAATGTCATTACTACACTGGAGTTGCTGGCTTCTTGGCAAAATGAGGAAACACACAGTCCAAGCCAGGCTATTCTATGGGAAAATAATATAGACCAGTCTTGAGTAGATTTTTAAAGCAATGAAAAATACATACACTAAATCATGATGCAGGATTGGTCTACTCAGCCTAATGATTACTTTGTTGATGTTTTGCCAAACGTCTGGCAAAAAGGTCTGTTTTGAGGAGAAAGTTGTTGAAACAACTTCACGGAACCAGAAGGTGAAAACCTTATTTGTTATAAGTCAAACACGAACTCCGTATTATTTTTCAATTTTACATATTTGATTTTAAAATTTATAATGTGTAAAATAATTAACAATTATACAAACGATGTATTAGAAAAACAGTCGGGCCGCTACAAACAGTATATGGGTAACTTAACTGTTCCAGGCCAGCGCTCAAGACACTGGCTGTATTGCAACGCTGGATAGCTATACTAACTCGCTGACCTAAATATAAGCCAGTCCCTGTATCACGTGTCGCACGTGTCAAAATTTCTGAAAACCAAGAGGGCCTACTAAAATCTTGTCTACATCCCAAAAGGCTTATAAAAGTAAGCTCTGTCGAAACCAGTATAATGTATTGTGATCCTCGGCAGAATCAGCCGCCGCACCAGCCCTAACTGATGTCCCAGGTAGATAAGATGGCGCAAAGGTTTGTTTTGTTACCTATGTTTTATGATTCTTGAATTGCAAAGGTAACGAGCTTATACGTTGAAAAGTAAAAAATACGTTCTACTCGACGTAAAATTTAAATTTACAGTGTAAGTTTATATTTAAGGCTCAATAAATGCTCAAATAAAACATTTTGTACTCCTTACAAAGAACGAGCTCTCAAGTAAAAGACTTCAGTTTTATAGCCAACATGTGTTGCTTTGAAAGACTCACATTGTAAAGAGAATTTATTAGTGTTTAAGTTTTATATTTTTCTGGTTCCCCTTATCATCTGCAACATCAAAGTATGCTTAGCATAGACAAAAAATATTCAATAATATATATGGTGTAGAATATTTGTTTTAACTAGATGTACCTTTCTTTCGTACCGCAGATGATAAATTTATTAATACTGCGAATATACACAACTTATTCAAGCAGATTAGTAAATGTACTGTGGTTCTAAAGGGAGATTTAAAATGGTTGCGATTGTTGTTTTAGGTTTGTTTTGAATTTTATGTGATAATGGATACGGATAATGTTCTTGGAAAGTAATATTTATTTGAGAACCGACCCGCCTAATTTATGATTGAGAAAACATAACATAGGAGAGGCCTTTGTCATGCACTATGACGGTAAAGGTTCTTTGAAAACTGAATAACGCCAAAAATTTACAAATTTTTAACTCAAAATTTAGAGAGTCAAGATTACGTACTAAATTTTCTTACAAATGAGAAAACTTACTACGTAATTTCGATTGTCTGATCAACCCAAACGCTGAAAGAAACTGATATTAAATGTCAATTCATCTGAAAAATTACTGTCCTTAACCCGCCCTAGCTAATCGCGATCAGAGTCGGCACATCTTTTTATCTTCTATTCAATTCTATCAGCCTTCAGCTCATCATTATCTCATTTCATGACTTCATTTCCGGCCTTCCTCTACACGTGAATACTCACTCACTGCTTCTTTCAAGCTTCCTCTTATATATTTATTTCATTTCATTACATGAATTGTTCGTGAATTCTTACATCGAATTAAAAAAAAAATGTTTCTTCATGTATCCTATATGTAGTGAGTTTCACTAATTTGAATCTACGATGTGTTTTGAAGTTACAATTTACTTTAAACCGTCTCGTGCCTACTTAACTCAGATCTCACAAATGGTTTACTTTACTCGTTACAAAAAACTTTATCGTAATGTTTGTGTTCTAATGACATAGAACACATCTTACACGGGCGAATCAAGGTCTAGGTAGTTGGATCCGTACTGGTGGTAGAACCGCTTGATGGCATACGGGAACGGCAGGTTGGAGCGGTCAATCTCATCCATGTTCCTCTTGCCCACAAACGTGTCTAGGTTCGACCTGTGAAAGGAGAAGGCATTAAATATTTTTTTTGCGTGGATAATCAATCCAGAGATCCAGAAGTAAAACCTTTAAACAATATATATATATTAGAGGTAAGTTTTTTGGCTTTTCATATTTGGCAAGCCAGAAAAATCAGCGAAAAGTCAAAATACATGACATAAAATATCGTCATTATTTTGATATTGCCACACGAAAGATTCGTGTCGTCAGTAGCTTATTTTGTACCCAGAAACACCTTGTTCGAGTTATCAGGTTGTACATTACTGTTAGTTTAATTCACTTTGTTTGTTAACAGAACACATTTTACAGCCAACCAAAACCTTTTTTATTAGCTGACCATTTAAATGGTAGTGGTATTAGTTTTAAAATTGGAATAAACCTTTCATTGATAACCATATTGTTATCATAAAAATTATGGTCTATGACACACCCTTAATAGAGACGAACCAAACGACACCTATCTTGTCAAAATCCATCAAACCATTTACGCTGCAAAACGTGTGAAATGTACCTCCTTCTTGGGCAGCCGGATCAAATATCACCAATACATCATCCGTCAGATAAATCAACGAGAAAATAGGGATGACTGTTTAATTGCAGAAGACAATTGCAGTTGTAGCTCTCATTGTCTACACTTTGGTAAAACAATTTTATTTTGCCCAATGAGTGAGAACGTAAGAAATGCAAAAATATTGTTTGCTCGTCTACTGTTTACGAGATTAGGGTTCGATTTTATAGCCAGCTATAGAACCGTTTTCCTGTTTTAGTTTCACCTGCGCTGATTTGATTTTCAGCTTCAAAGTTCCATTCTGCTACTCAATGTACCAATATCCAAAAGCAAATTAACCACTATGCAAACTGGGAACGGGTCACTTAGTACATGAAACTAGGCGAGGTATTGGTATAAGTTCTGACCCTTGTGAAGCTATGGTTTCCATTTGAGCTACATCAAAGTTCCATAAACGTGATTACGTGCAAGCTAGTTTGCGACCGTTGAAACTAGTTTAAACCAAGCTATTTGTAATGATATTTTTATTCAACTTGTGGACGGAACAAGCAAATAGCAATCTGCTGTGAAATACAGCTCTATATAGCCTTACTGCGTAGACTCATCCATAAAGAACATGACCATACACTTCAGACCGAAACACAGCAATGCTGCTTGGCGGCCGAAATAGTACGTGGTGGTAGTACTTCCCCGGACGAGCCCTTACACTAGGAGCGCTACTATATTATGTACGCTTTTATTGATAAAATTTGAATGTAATTCCGTCGTTCATTTGACATGTATGAATTTATTGCGCCTAAGAACTACTTAGTCCCACGGCAACCTTTGTTGTTGTGTTGCTTTTATAGTTTTTAACATAATATATACTTTTTTTTTTTTTAGTATATAAATGAATACATTTATTCAATAAAAAGTACAATTAAACTAACTATGTACAAAGGAATCAGTCAGATTACCTAAGGACCGTTACATATATATATATATATATATATATACTTGAGAGCAAAAAATCTGTATCATCAAATTATTTTTTGTTATTTCCTTTACCTTTTACTTTATAAAAGTACAGTTCAATTGCTACAAGATTAATTACTACTGAATCAGAGCGTATCATTAAGGTTTCCCGCAAATTCTCTCAATTAATCTTTGATCAATTTTGGATAGACAGTCCAAAAGTTTAATTAAGAATCGGAGACCTTCTAATTACTTCAAACATAGTTGAAACTAGGCATTACCGCCTACGGACATTCAATTAATGGAATGGAAGGTGGAATCAATCTTTCGAAGTACCTAACTAATTATTTAATGAAAGTGTGATCTCATGTCGATGTCGGCCGGTGAAATAAGGAAATGTTTTTGACACCTGTGTCCAATCAGAACTAATGACTGTGTTTTCTGAATAATCCAACCAGCATATTACGCAACAGCGAATTTTATAATAGACAGGTATCATTAACAAGTATGGATATTTGACACAATTCATTTTCGTTGGCTTGATTCTTTTTCATACGTTTTTCTCCGAGTTATGTTGGGCAATCCGGCACTGCATAAATGTATACAGTATGTGGCAATGTTTGTGAAGGCATAATTCTCGAACGGTTTATCCGATTTTTATGAATTTGAAAATATATAGAGATAACATAAATAGAAATTAAAAATAAGTGGGGAAGTTTTTGAGATAATAGGGTGAAAGAAATATAATATTTCGGCTATTTCTTTTGCATAGATGCTTCAGTTAGACAGTAGTCAAATTCGATAGTCGACTTTATCTTGTATGATGATACTCATCATCGCAGTATGATGTTTCATCGCCCACTATTCTAATATTCTAATCATACATATTTCCAACATACGCGACCAACACAGCGAAACAGATAGAGACTCCATTTGGTATAAAAGATTTCAAGAATGAATTCTAAATATGCCAATAAATTTAAATTCCTGGGTTCGATCCCCAGGGGAGAACAATAGTGTGCATGGTTTGAGTGGTGGTAGAACTTTGTTTAAGTACACCTGGCTAGCTATCACCATCTCACCAAGGTCTGTCGCTATAACACATTTCTAAATTGTTGTGTTCCGGCATTTAGAGGTAAGATAGTTCCATCTTCTTGATTGGTAAAGTGCGCTTCAACCTTCGGCCTTATCATAACTTCAAAATCAGGTGAGATAAAGGCCAAGTGCTTTCCCGTCTAAACATCCCGTTTATATTAGTTATAGTGTTCACAACCATGATAGTTTCAAAAGTTATATCGTATACGTACGTATAATAGGTATGCTAGTGACTAGATCTTCAATTATTCAATTACTAATAGGTTGTAGTAGAAATATGTTGAAACAGAATAGTTTGGTTTCGAAGAGCGGTTTATGTGGGTAGTGATAATATATTCATCACATTAGCACCAACGCCGTTTCGTAATGGATTAACTTGGAATGGATTCATATTTACTAACTAGCTTGTATTGTAAGCATTCTCCTTAATTTACTTAGCTAGTTTCCACCGTATAAAAGTGCCTAAACCAATGCTATGTTTACTGTTGTGTACTTCAACCAAGAGGGAATAAAAATGGTTTTCACAAAAATGAAAATCTTTTCAGAACCGTGCCATATCTCTGGCGTTATTTATTATGTTCACAATACAAAATATATTGGTCAGGGTACTTTTATCTGTATGAATTGTTTGTATGCATCGCTTAACCTTTCTCTAGTGGTTCTACTTTTTACCACGAATATAGCCTTTATTTTACTTTAAGGCCCTGTCCATTGGTATGTTTATTCTTTATTTCTGCAGGCTTATGTTGTCGTCATGATGACAAAATAAGCCTGTAGAGGCTATCTATCAACAAATAGAGCTGGTATGTGTGCACCATTAATAAATGCCATCGACACATCTCTGTCGCTTTCACCTGGAATAGGTTTATGCTAATGACTTGATCGACTATCAACTCAATTTACTGTCGGGTCTAGGAGAAAAGTTTGATATAAATGGGTTTGACCTGAACTTATTCGCTAATGATCTACAAAACAGTAAATTATCATTATCATCACTACAGCCCAAAAACGTCAAGTATACGGCCCCAAGGCTGCAATTTGAATTAGTTCCATTTAAATGTTTATATTTCTAGTTTTTATAATTAAAAAGGCTTAGCAACGCGCGAGTCATACTTAAATGATGCAATATATGTATTGTCCATAGTCAAAGTAATTTTTTTAATTAATAAGATTTTTTTTTATTTTTTTACATTTTCAACCTTACCATGAGGTAAGGTTGAAATATATATATGTATATATATTACCATAAGGGCACATTGAGAAATCACCATTTAGCTGTAAACATAGTCCATTCTGTATGACCAATCGTCTCTTACTTAACGCGGCCGCGCTACGATATCTGCATAGGATCATCGTAGCACACATACACGACATATCGTAGCGCGGGCGCGTTGAGACACGATTGGTCATACAGAATAAGGGTACTAGTATCGCAACATCGGGTCACGCCATAGGCAATGGTAACCGTCGTATAAAAAATAATGTTTAACATACCTGTCGATTTCATCAAAGTTGCGTTTGGTGTAGTCATCTCCCATGCCTCTCTCGAACGGTGATATTTGATATCGACCATTGTCCTTCGCTCTGTAAACAGTTAACCGATCAAGTGGAACCTAAATATGTCTCCGTACATATAACTGAAGAAGGTTCTATAATTGGCCTGACAGAGGGTAAAGCCTCTTGTGGGCTTGTAAAAGATGTTACTTCGCTGACGTGAATAAAGAAAAGATTGCTCAATACGGTACAATTTCAGTGGAAATAAAATAGCTGTGACTAAGACATGCATGTGCTAATTTTCAATTTGTACATCAATGGTGGCTGTAAGTTATCACAGAAAGTTTTAATGTACATAATAGTTAGTTAAGTCCTCAGGTAATGCGAACGTTTTCATTGCTCTATATATCTTGCCTATTTTAGTCTCTTAGGCTATTCACCAGAAGCAGGGTAGTAGTAGCTTCCTTCTGTGTATTATTTAAACATTTACATCGATAACCCTTCCGCCTGCCAAGCGTGGTGGTTATGGTAAAACTCTCCAGCATTGGAAGAGGCTCTGTCCAGCAGTGGAAACTAATGGGCTGTTGATAAGTCTTCGGGACCAATGGCTTAAAGTGCCCACCGATGCACGAAATCATCTTACTTCTCAGACAATCAGGTGATTCAAGCTCGTAATGTTCCAACAAAACTGAACTTTGGAACAAACATCACAAAGATGTTCCCCACCCGAGATTTGATCCCCGAACCTCCGGATCGAGAGCCACACGCCCTGCCAATAACCTACGGAAGTTTTCTTGCAATGCAAAAAGTAGTCAAAAGGTGATCTTTATTCAATAAAATGTACAATTAAACTATCTATGTACAAGGGAATCAGTCAGATTACCTAAGTACCGTTACAAACGGTCTATAGGTACCTCAACTGTTCCAGATCAGTACCAGACGGAAGCGTGCCCAAGACATTGCCTGCATTGCCACCCCGATTAGCTATGCTAATTCGCTGGCCTCAATAAGAGCCAGCTCTTGGGTCACGTGTCGCCTCAATCCAAAGCCCAGCAAGATTTTTGAAAACCCGGAGGCCGCCGGCTCCCCACGGACCCAAGGTCTCTACCCCAAAAGGCTCAAATAGGTAAGCTCTGTCGAGACCACTATATTTGCGCCTTTTGTGATCCTCAGCCGAATTAGCCGCCGCACCAGCCCTAACTGATGTCCCAGGCAGATGAGATGGCGCTAGGGTGTCGACGAAGGTAGCGTCCCACACCAAAGGCCTACCCATTTCCCAAGGGAAAAGAGTCGTACCGTCGGGCCGCTTACCATCATCACGTAACAAACCATTCGGTTCAGGAACGGCTGGAATATTGACACTGGTAAAAGCTCGACGGATAATGTCACTAAGGCGTGCGTGGCGCGAAATCCTGCCGGCAGACCTACATATTATAATTGATACTACAGTATACTACATATTGTCAAAAGTACATTTTGCATTATGTGGTAATTTTTGTAAACCTATTTTCTTTTAAGTGATACATAAAAGTCGATGTGTCTGCTGTATGTTCCCTATGAACTCCAAAACGGCTGGACCGATTTTAACGAAACTCACTGGCAGATACCTGATGGTGTAAGGAGGACATACGCTTTTATTCGGGAAAAATAATTAGGATTCCGCGCAAAAAACCCATGAAATCGAATAACATTTTTTAAAGCTTCCTTTCGTGGTTTATTTTTGCTGGAAAAGGTTTATGGAAACGTGATATCAGGAACGAAGTCACGGGTAATCCGTGCACAGAGACCTACCTTGCTAAGTAATCAAGCATCTTTATAAGATTTCCTCCGTAGGACCGCGCGCTGTCGGAAGACCCAGCTCCAAATACAGGATTCATAATACTGTTCTTGTTACCTAGAATTTTAGGACATTGCAAAACAATGGTTATCCTAAGATATTAGCTTTGTGCAGTACAAAGCCTAATTTAGTACACGTAAATTTTTACACATTGTGTAATATAAATGAGGTTGAAAAACTTACCTTTGCAAGAGCTTTCCTCATTAAACCAGGACGTGTACCTACCTACAGCGTAACAATATTTTTGAAATAACCTTCCTCGTAAAGCAATGTTGTAGACAATCATTCGGGCAATAATACATAAACTTGACAAGAAAGATTGTACAAGTAACAAGAAATAATGATAATGGCAGATTGGTAAATAATTCAGGACAATTCATTTAGTTCAAAAAACTGTTGCTTCATATTGACGTGTATAATGAACATAGTACAACTATGGCAAATAAGTGGATCCTGAAAACATGTAGACGATGAAGCATTAATACTCAGTATTTAGATAGGGGGTGGTATACAAGTAACATCTTTGTATCCCAGCTAGTCTCGCTTGCTCTGAGATGGAAAACTTGAAATAAACCCGGCTCGGTGCCAGTCGTGCACCTGCAGCCTGTGGGTCCTGTCGGCAAGGTCGAGAGGGTATCGCAAGTTCCTGGGAAGGCTATCCTTCCCAGATCCCAGATTATCCGTATTGTTTTACACCCAGCAAGCTGGAGTGAGTGAAGTGACCTCTCCACTGACGCCACACTGCCTGGGAGACCATTTGGTAATGCGTTACCTAACTAACTTTATTGACGCGCTATCAAAATGCTCAACACAAGTGAAACCATTCTTTAAATTGCTAGTCTTTATTAGTATTTCATTTTAAACATTGAATGATAACAACAAAGTTTAAAACTTTATTATAATTGAACTCAAATTGGTACCTCGCGAGAGATATAACATTGAATGCTGTCACATAAAAGTAAATTTTGAAGAGGGTCTTCATTTAGTCGAATAATAATTGATTCAAATGAAGTTTGCTCCCCCTAGAGGGTCTAATTGACGCACAAAGTTGCCACCACCGAGGGAATCTAAGTTTCGTACGAAGTTTCCACCTCCCAGTGAATCCAAATTCCTCTTGACTAGGTTGGGCCCGCCGAGCTGGTCAAGGTTCTTCTTCACGAAGTTGCTGCCACCGAGAGAGTCCAGGTTCCTCACAAAGTTCCCTCCACCGAGAGAATCCAAGTTACGGACGAAGTTGTTTCCTCCGAGGCTGTCCACGAATCTGGCGTACTTTTTGTGGCTTTCCGCATCTCTTCCCACGAGGGAAGACCCACCGATACCGTTCAGGCTTCTCCCAAGGAGGCTAGAACCACCGATGTTGTTTAAGTTCCTTCCCAAAAGGCTGGACCCTCCGATATTATTCAGGTTTCTGCCCTCAAAATAACTGGAGCTTCCTAAGCTCCTGCCAAGTATAGAGCTACCGCCGATGCCGTTAAGGTTTCCTCTGAGCTTATCATATTGCTCCAATAAACGAAGAAAATCTTCAAACTCTTCGGCCTGTTTGTATTCTGTAACAAAACGCTCTAGTCAAGACTGCTTTAAGTTGAACAAGTGCCAACCACCAACAGTATTACGGTGTTTCACAATAGTAATTTAAGTGTAACACCAAGAAGTGCAAGTTGATAGAAAGTGCGATCATAAGGTAAAAAGTGGTACTCACCATGTGAACTGACAAACACGGGAACACAGTGCACAGAACTTGATTGCTTCGTGCTGGAACATTTGGTGATGGGAGTGCAGATTGTCCATCATTCGTGAAAGTGTAAAATGCAAAAGTGCTTTTAAAAATCATGTATTTAGGTTGTGTTGGGGTACGCGAGTGCTCAGGAAAAATTGTAAATGGAATATGTACAAGACAAAAAGACTAGAAACCTTCTTATGAAAATTACGTTAAATGCCGGAGAGGTAAGTGAAAATAAAAATGTTCAGAGGCTAAAAAATACGCACAATCGACATTAGAAGTTATTTCAAAGATAGAACAACCTTGTATTGTAAAGGTTCTGAAAGGTATACTTGTATTACCTATTTCAATAACTATATTTGACCTGTGGCTCTACTTTCATAAAGCTTTGCTACGAAAGTGACAGATGTAAGGAAAGTGCACCCGGCAAGGATGAGAATGTTGTGTTAGATGTGTGTAATGAGAATGGATAAGAAGTAATGAGCATTAGAGGAAGTGTGAAAGTAGCGCCAGTGACAGATAGGTTGAGAAGTAATAGGTACGCGCGGTATGGTAATGTAATGAGGAGGAATGAAAGTGTTATATGAGAAGAGTGTTGAATGTGAGTGTGGATATTATATGATATGAGTGTGGATGGGTAGGCCAAAGAAAAGATTCATGGATTGTGTAAAGAAGTGAGTGATGAGATGACTTCCGTTAGAGAAGAGTCGGTGAAGAAGACATGTTGTGCCAACCCCACCTATTATAGTATGGGATAACGGACACGACAATGTTGATGAAGAAGAGTAAAGCTTTGCCATAACTTTAAAAACAAATACATCCGCTTTTACGTCATGATAGAACAAGGAAACAATAGGACTCCAAAATTGATATTAGAAAGATTATTTCTAATGTCGATTGCGCTATTGTGAGATAAATTCGTTTGATGTTAGTGACAACTGTGAGAAGACGGTGCCAGGGAGCATTCTCCACGTCAAAGAAGGACACAGGTGCTAGGATTGAAATTGATATAACATAAACTTTGTGTGAAAGTTCTCGAAGTGCAAGTCAGCAGGTTTTAATAGTTCTTACCATCGTAGTGTTTGCCTGAACTCTCACCGCTCAGCTCATTATCCTGGTAAGAGAAGAGAAAAAACATTAAAATTATTGTTATTACTCATCTATAAAATTGCTATCAGCTACTAATGAGCTGGCTTGTATTTATTAACCATTTTCAGAACCTGTGTAGCCAAGTGGGTATGGGTCCACCTTCCAATTCAGAGGCTGTTCAAAGCCAGTCGTACACAATTAGACTTTTCGGTATACATTTTTCAAAACTTTGAAATAAAAACTTCCTTCGACACAGAATGTTGATAAGTTAATTTGTTATTTCAAGTATTATCAGGCAAAACAGGGGGAACCCAATTTTGATAGAATTACGCCTAGAGGTTAACAAGGAGTTCCTTTCAATAAGAAATTTAAACCCAAGAAAATTAGTTTGCTTAAATTTGCTTTTATAACCTGATTGGGGGCTTAGATTGTTATTGTTTTGCGCAGACTGTTGTCTTCAAAATTATTTTCAAATAATCCTCAAGGAGCTGTCAGTAATTATCGATTAAAAATCCATGAAAAAATTATAGGCATTAGAAAAATACTGTGTAGAATTGTGAACGAACTTGCAAAACTGGGTCAAAATTATCAAGAGTAAGTATGTCTTTTAGTATATTTTTTATTGAGATAATTTTTCACCACTTAAAAAAACCAGTATGGATAGGGCCTAAGTACACGCTTGTCTAAAAGGAACCTACTCACTCACTCTTGACTACAGATTGTAATTACTTTGATTATATTGTACGCGGAAAACCAGACGAGGGCAGTAAGGTCAATACTCTTTCTCTTTACTTGAGCAAGTAAGTATACAGGACTGCAGGCAGTCGAATGAGGCCATCCCGAATTTAAGCCCTGAGTACTCCCAAAAACTACTCAGCCTGAAACGTGACAAACTCTAACGTATCATTGGTATTGTCACAGGACACTGTTCACTGGAGTAGCAGGAACCCGCCCGTCACGCAAAAGGGGCTCATAGGAGGCCCAGTTACGGAAAATGGCCAGTGCACCAAGTACACCAAGAGTTCTATACTTCACCAGTACCAATTAATACAAAGGTAGGCAAATCGTTGTGTGCGGCACATTGGATGTGCGGCTCAATTATGAATTTTACGCGCATTTTAGGAATTCACGCATTCTGTTATTTTATTAATATTCTGCCTTATTTAGATAGTAGATAGGTTTTTTGATTTGATTGATTGATTGACCCACTACCACATCAACTTGCTAATTCAGTCAACTATGTCAGTAACTTTGGTTCTCTTATCCATATTCCGGATTTTCACTCCCGGAGTGATCTCGAGCGATTTTAAACGATTTATTTTGATACAAAATGAATAATTATCGTAGTAAATGTGAAAATAAGCTAATCATGTTCCTATTTCATATTCCTATAATATTTATTATGTGTACGTATCGTACTTGTCTATTCAGGCTTTATCTAGAGCCTTTTACAGCTATGCGAACACACGAGTGCAGTTACGGAATGAAGAGCCAATATACTGATACTGAGCACTATTGAACTTTTATTGCTGTCTATCTATTGTTCTCTCTGCCCCCTGGCGGAGCTATATGAGCTCATAGCGATGGAGATTATGACCGCCTTATTGATAGGTTGAGGTATAGATATTTTCTAACGTCATTAAAAATCTGAGCATAAAGATTTTATCGTTCGGATCTCAACAAGCCTCACATCTCAGTTGGTAGTAGCTCCGCCTTCTACGCGTTCGATTCCCACCACGACCATTTTTTCAATGAGTATACCTATAAATACTTGCTCGATGGATCTCGCTTTTCTAAAAAGAGCTAATTCACTTTGGAATTGAAGTCTCCAAGATTTTATGATATTCTGATGATTTTAATGCCATTACATTATACACACATAACTGTATATTTGTATATATACACTCATATAGTACACATAACTTAAATTTGCTTATAATATTATATATTTATATTCCAACGTGTCTGCCGCCATTGGAAAAAATAACTACTAAAACTTACAACTAGTCTAGAAGACGACGGATTCTGAAGATATATAGATATATATTGGACTGATTAAAGAAGGCTTTCGCATCAGTTAAGTCCCGTACACAGGGTATCTTTTGTAGTTAAGGACTACTAAGCGCTTCAAATGCCAACTTATTTTGCTTGTTCAGAAACAAAATGGGAATACTCATAGCACTTATTTTCAGTCCGAGAAGATCCTCTGATTGCGACTAAATTCACTGGACAAATCGGTAATAGCTCGACTTATTGAACCTCTTTGTTTCTATTCCAAATTTTCTGCGGACTTTCTCTAAAGTTAGTTACCATTAGACATCGGGGTATGGTTGTATGTAGGTATATGGTTTTGTTATATACATAAGTGGGCTGCTGGCTGGCTCCGTCTCCAAAGTAGTATATAAAAAAAAGGACACGACAGTCCAACTTAAAATTTCGAGCTCATCTAAATAAAATTTAAAAATTAAAGGCCCAATCGTGATTTTTGCCTTGTAATACGGGGTACCTTGGGCGTGCGTGCCCGCACTTGGCTAGATTGTTTTGGTTTCATCATCATGTTATAGGGTAACTTACCCTATGGGGATCAGCATTGCAGCAGACCAATAAAGCAGCTCCAGCAACGAACAGTGCTCCGTAGACACGCATTATGTTCCTAGAACACATATGTGAATTAAAACATTTATCATATACAGTTCAGGTACAGCTGAGAGGGGAAGAATTGGTTATGGGTGCTCTACCTCCTAGTGGTCGCTGTTGGTAGGATATGTAAAGGTGCATCCCGGTCGCAAACCAGCCTGGCGGCGGACTTCGCCACGGTGGATCGTGGCGAGGTCCGCCGCCAGGGATTAATCTGTGTTCCGTTGTTGTTGCGCGGGGGAGCCAGTCCCTTCAATAGGCAGCTTCTGGCTCGCTCCATCGTCAACCTCATCCTCGCTTAGGTAATGACAGGATGAGCCTCGAGGCCAAGAGCTACCTATCAAATAAAAAGAAGACCTCGGCAAACGCCCAAGTTGAGGAAGGCCAAGATCAGAAGTACCCTAACCGACGAGCAACCGCCTCGCTACCAATGTCTGGTACAATCATAATTACAGTCAGACAGGTCACCGGACTGTAATTATGATGATACCAGAACATAACCAAATCAGAATATGACCAAGCATAGAACATGACTAAAACCGAACATGACAACCATCATCTAATAACCCTCAGATTCAGAGGTCCCGAGACATCATCGATTTGACATTTAAAAAACTACAAAAGTAGATTTTAAACGTCAAATCTACCGCCTGTTCGGATATTGATCAAACAAGCTAAAATTTTTCTCCTTTTTATTTTTTCGGCTTCAAGGTTTTAGGAACCAAAAGCAAAACCAAAGTATTTTTTTTGAATCTCAACGATACGAGATACACTCAGCTCTCAAGACTAACTTCGTCTCATATTTGATTGAAAAAATGTTTATACTTTGAATGTTACACAAACGAATCGGCACGGCACCATCAGTAATAAATAATTTAATATTGAATCTAAGTAGAAGTAAATGGCGAGGCGGTAAATTTATTTATTGCCTTCAACTTTCAATATCAATAACGTTCAATTGATGTGAATTCTAGCAAATTTTCAAATTCAAATTCAAAATTCAAATTCAAATTCATTTATTGCCAATAAGTTTAAATCAATTATAAAAATACCAGAGGACCCCACACTAGGGCTAGCCTGTGCCGCGGGAGTCTATTTAAAGAATTACCAAAAGACTTGTGCTACTAACAGGGCAAAACCAAATTAAATTAAAAACAAAAAACAAAATTACTGAGTATGACAGCAAAGAAGATAGGTTTGTGTAACCTATGTAAGTACATATATTTAGCTGAATACAGGTAATACGTACGGAGTCACGGACACGGAAAATTACTTTTGAACGAACGAAACCCTTCATAATGGGATGTAAAGTTAATTACAAGGGTTGTACAAATATACGTTGACATATACCTATGTGTAGATTAAAATTATATTCAAAATTAATGAAGGTGTATCGAAATTGTTAGTACCTTCAAAAAATTCAGAAAAACACGTATCTAACGGGAGTTGATGTGCAATGGTTGCCTACTTTGTCATTGAGGTTTCAAGCCATAGGTAAAAAAACAAAGGATATCGCACGCCTTCCTCCTCTGTATTTTTATCTTGCAATGCTGGTAAAAGATGGTAATGCTGGCAACTCTCGCATAAGAACTTAGGGCTTAATATGCAAAGTAAGCTACTGCTCATAACGAATTTGACAGACAACTAGTAGCTGGATGAAAACTACTGCTCCGGTGCGTTTTGGTGGAGATTTAAGTTCACACATTGGGGTGAATGGTCCTTTGTTATAATCCTATGTTGTTTTTTTAAATCTAACGTTGATCCGGCTTTCCATTTTTTTTCGGAATCTGTATTGTATGTAAGATTAATGTTTATTTGCAAATATTTATTTGAAATACTTAGTACCTACTTGTTAAGATATGATAAAATAGCAACTTTTAATTTCCGCAACTATCATCGTCATTGGTTTCTCTATGTTTTTATGGATAACGGTGAACGAACCATTCCCCTCAGGTGAAATGGGTCGTCTACACGTGCAAGTAATCATGGAGTTTCCTTCACTCAAAGGTTACTTTTCGTCTAAATATAGATCACGGTTTATTTCGCATTCATTGAGTCACAAACATCCAGGAAGCATGTTTTTATATAATATTCAAAAGTCCCATTATAACCATTATCAAGAAAAAAGAACCCCATTTATTTATTTTGACTACAGATTTCTCTATTCTAAACAGACCTAACGTCTTCGAGTCTCTACCAGATAACACACACATCAAAAGCCCAAACTATTCTATTCTATTAGTTTCTATTACTCGACAGAGCGTCCTTTAAAGCTGGAGATAATCACCAGGCTTGGCAAGCGGATCGGTGAACGCAGAGGTGATTCTCAATGTTAACAAACTGCCCATTAGGTAGTTAGGTAAAACTAAATGTTATAAGATAGTATTAGTATGCAGGTTGAAAATGTACTTTGAATTTTACATATTTAAATTATTGTAAACTCTATAGTATCTTTACCTAAATGTTGAATGGATCATCAAAAAATGTACCACCCAGAGTTTCTTGCCTTTCTCCTTGTGTTCTGTAGATTTTACGTTTCAAAATGATCCTAAAAAATCTTGATCAGTAAAAAACTTTTACTTTGTGTAGATAATACACAAGGGAAGCTACTAGATAACACATTCAAGTTAATACATTTATTCTAACAATATGTACGAGGGAAGCAGGCGGGTTACCTAAGTACAAACGGTCTATAGGTAACTATCTATTCCAGACCAGTACCCAAGTCAAAAAAAGCAGCGCGCCCAAGACACTGGCTGCATTGCCACGCTGAATAACTATGCTAATTCGCTGGCCTAAATAAGCCAGATCTTAGGTCAATCATAAGCCCCGCAAGATTTTCAACCATCGCTAGAGTTCCTCACGGACCCGAGGTCTCCATCAGTTAATTGTATCTGTAACTACGCGATATTCCCAATGTGAAACCATAACCAGAACTGAATTGAGACATTTGTTGACAATGACTGTTGGATCTACAAAAAGTAATTCAAGTGAGAGACTTATTTAATTTTGCTAGTGCTCAGAGTCCGAGCTCTAATAAAATAAACATAAAAGCACTGAACCTGAAGAAATTGCAGAAACAATAAAATAGAAACAAGCCTGAGCCATTCATACAATACGATTGAAGTCCAATAAATTGATCATCGCTTATTTGTTTTACCGAGTAGTAAGTAAGTCTTTTGCTACTTATGTTATTGCGATCCTCTTCAATGAAAAAAATCGTCGTCAGCTGAGTCAGACAATCAATACACAACCCAAATCAGAGGTCCTAGAAATTAGTTTTTTTTAAGTGAAACTTTTATGGGAATGTTTTGAAATTATGATCCGCAACCTTTTTGTGTGAAGAAAAGTGGTCGGGCAATGTGTCAGGTAGAGTGGGAGATAGTAAAAATGTTTCCCTGTACTACAAAAGTTTCACTTCTATCGTGTCTTTACGACTCACCCAGTTTTTTTTATTATACGACGGGGAAGGGCTTGGCCTTCATCTCACCTGATGTACAAGTTATGATAAGGCCGAAGGTGGAGGCGCACTTCACCGGGAATCCTCAACGGTCTGAGGAGCTGGCTATCTTACCTCTAAATGCCGGAACAAAACAATTTCTAAATATTGTTATGGTAACATACTTATGTAAGATGGTGGTAGATAGCCAGACGGAACAAAGTCCTACCACCAACCAAATCAAGGGCAATATTGTACTCCCCTGGGGATTGAACCCGGAACCTGTCGGGCCTCTGGATCTGAGACCGGTGAGCGAACCATTAGACATTTAGACATTAGAGGCGGTTAAACAACTTTAAGAAGCTTCCTTTTGAGGTGCCTGGAAAGGATTTTAAAATTGTCATGAGATGAAAGGAACGCATTCCTAAACGTTTGACTGGTAAATAAATATGTCTGCTCTCTATTCTCCACGGGTGTCGTTAGACGCGACTACAAATAAACAATCTGGGCCACGTTTTTTGTTCAGCCTTCTTTGTTGAGTTTTGCAAACTAGCAATATAAGACATGAGATGATCGAGAGATGATCATCGACGATTTTGTTATACTAGCTGGATTTTTAAAGTCAGCATTAAGGACAGGTATTTTAACAGATAAAGTTACAGGAAAACGTTCAAAGGAGACTAATTTTAAGAACATAAGAGTTATTAAATAAACAAAACAGAATTTACATAAAAATGGGCAATTTTATTTCCAAATTTTGATACCAATCGATCCAGCATCAAATAACGAAAAACGAAACATAGGTACCTACACTATATGTGACAATTCTCATTATTATTTTTAAGTATTACGTGCAAAACTATGTACCTTCCTACCATAGTATTATTATTATTCATGTTTTTGACATTATTATTTTTTATTTTTGACGTGTATTTTAGTTTACACCAATAAATTGAATCTGAATGTGAAATATACGACTCGTATTGTTTGTGTACACTCTCAGTCCTTACTAAACTTAAATTTAATTTTCTGATGCTAGGTACAACACAAGCGTACCTATATAATAAATAAATAAAAGTGTTTATGTATCGATAGCAACAATCTGTCTGTTTTAATTTTATAGCTGGCTTTTGCACTCTTATCATAATTATCTACGTAATGTAAGTTACATAGCAAGTTCTCATTTTACGAGTAAGTGAATTGTACATTCTTATGAAGATATATTTCTTTAGACAGAAATATGACGTATCTGCATGTTTTTCAATACAAACATGACAGATGTTTTTTTCGGATCTCACGACGGTCGATTTTCCTAGTAGAGCATAAGTTTTTACAATATTTAATTACATTATTTATTGATTAGTATTTTTATTTAGTTTTATTTAGCTATTAAGTTTAATGTGCCTCCTAGTGTAATATTGCTGTGCCCTAACAGGGTTTATGTTTGAAACTTTTATCCACACAACACCTGTATACCTAATAACAACATAAGTGCAATAAATAATTTGAATTTGAATTAAACCTTGAGAATGAGCTTTGAGATAGATACGTGTAGTAATCAATACTTAAATAGTTTTTAGTTTTAATTTGACTCAATTTGAGTTTTGAGTTTATTATGTTTTGTTTTCCTTTCGATAAAATACTTATTTAGCGAGGAACGGTCACGTGTTCACAAATGCGGTTATTGATAGGCATGATATCCGCAATTTAATTAGTAGGTATCCTATCAGTAGAGCTCTGTTGAAGTTTCCAATTTGATTAATTAGCAAAGCGGATTATATATTAAAATTCAATTGACTGTAGTGTCAAAGGAAAGGCACTGGACTGAACAATATAACAAATTTAATGAGTCTAGACTCATTAAATTAGTTAGTATTATTAGTATAAAAAACGTTTATGCGGTTTGCCTTTAATACATAGATCGCCTTGTATGAATTATATAATCAGGGTGAAATTATACTCCGTGTTTTGTTTTTGCTGGAATGCACATTGCATTCTAAGACGATCATTATTAAATA
The DNA here is from genome assembly GCA_951394065.1 of Venusia cambrica. Lineage (NCBI taxonomy): Eukaryota > Metazoa > Arthropoda > Insecta > Lepidoptera > Geometridae > Venusia > Venusia cambrica. Next base: position 4,518,225 of record OX596056.1, read on the forward strand.
TAAAAAGTCTTTATCGATAAATCGAAATTCGGTTGCGAATGATATAAAACACATAGGTAGGTGTTTTTGTTTGAGATATAACAAAAACTTGAATTTATTCCCAGAGATAATATGTTTTGTTTTTTTTATTTGTTATGTCAAGTGATCAATCAAATAATTTGATAAAAAAACTGTTAGAGGAAAATATTATGTTTTTTCATATCGAAATTTCAAGATTTAATACAAAACATGTGAAAAAGTTATTGAAAAAAATATTCTACTGACCTGTTGATGACTGCTCGTGTAACTGTTGCCTGGCTGGCTGGTCGTAGAGTAGTGTGTATCCGCCCGCCCAGCGAGCTTATATATCCGGCCAGGGCGGTTAGAATCCGCCCACTCCTCTTGTTAGAGTATGCATCCGACCATCGGGCTTTAAGCTTTAATTGATTGTCAGTAATTGGTTATTTATTATTTCGTGGCTTCAGCTATATTTCAAAAAATATGTTGAATAAAAAATTACTTGAAGGAAAAATAAATTACGAACTATTTTTATTGAATAAATATTTAAGAAAATTGAGTGGCAACCTGGAAGTTCGTTAAATATGACGGAGTTTCGCTAACCCACAATTTCTGAAGAAAATCACTAATAAATATAGACTATATTTATGTTATGTATGTGTATATTTATTTACTATATTTATGACTGACAGGTTCTCAGCATTGTATGGACTGACTCATAACGTACAACCTTGGTAGGTGCATGAAAGAGAAGCATGACCTTTTCAGAGAAATATACCTTTTATAAAGTAGATACATTTTGTGAGAACTAAGAATGGGTTCTTTTAAAACACATCCATTATATGGCAGAAGATGACGGTACTTTTTTATTGCACAACGGGGAAGCGCCTTCAACTCACCTAGTTCCTAGTTATGATAAGGCCGAAGGTAGAACCGCACTTCAACTAAATCCTTAACACTGAGGAACTGGCTATCTCACCTCTAAATTCAACACAAAAATGTATAATCGTTGTTATGGCGACTGATTAAGGTAAGATAGTGGTAGGTAGCTAGGCGGACTTAAACAAAGTCCTTCCATCAACTACAATATTGTACTTTCCTGGGGATCGAACACGGGACCTCTGGAATTGTGATGAAGTCTACTGCATCTCGATAGTTCTGGTGACATGGAGCTACACCAGAACATAGCTGCGTTAATTGCTACTTGGATGGCCTTGTACATGTTCCATTGTGTACGAACTGGAACTCAAGGGGCAGGACAACAGATGGAGCATGGTCTGTGGGTTGGCTCCACAGATTACTTGCGCGGTGTGGATTACTAACCGACGATATACAATATAACAGTATTTTATTCAATTGACCTAGTTTAAAAACCAATTAGTCCAACTTGTTGAGCTTTGAGTTGAACTTGTGGAATAGAGGTTGTTGGAGTGATGAAGTGATGGAAAGATGTCATCCAACACACGGGTAGTACTTATATGTATTGATATATGTAACATATACTAACTCCAGAAATGTATAATAATCAAATCCCAACACACACGTCTCACGTTAGACCACGCATAATTGTAGGCAAGCCTTCATCTCACCTGGTTACAAGTTAAGATAAGGCCGAAGGTGGAGGCGTACTACACCCGGAATCCACAACAAACGTAGGAACTGGCTATCAGGCCTCACAACTGCATCATTTATGTCTCCTGTAATATAATATTTTATACATATTATTTTTAATGTTGGAACACTAACCTAAAATAGTAGTTTGTGTATTTAAACGATAGTTCAATCTTCAAGACAAAATCTTAATGGTTCCTCACTGAATACCACACAAATTCCTCACATTGGAAAATTTACGTTTTCTTCAAATGAAGGCAGAGAGGAGATTATTCAGGAAACGGGCCTTTGATTGTTATCCGGCACACAGGAAGACAATCTCGTAACAAGAAAAATAATAATGAGGAGATTGAGCTACAAATCGGTGGCATAACTTATATAAATAACCTGAAAACAGAAAGATATTACAGGACACGTTATAAATTTCACACAGCGCCATCTAGCCCCAAACTAATATACAAAGCTTGTAATATGTGAACTAGATGGAATACTTGTATACTTTTTTTTGTAAACACATACTTATCATACAATACCCAATATCATATCCAAACACAGAACAAATAACTATATACATCACACAAATGTTTGTCCTGGGTGGGAATCGAACCCACAACCTACAGTGCAGAAGGGAGAGTTACTACCAACTGAGCTATGAGGTTTGTTATTAAAGTAACAAATGCGGTAAAGTCGTTTCAAATTTTCAAATCGACACGAGTTTCGCCTCTACACGAGGCATGATCAGGAAGGTTTTGCTGCTAAGCTGACGAGCCCTCTGACGACGTGTCATCAATCCGCTTGCAGTCAAATGCAGCTTGCAGTGGACTAAATGTCTTTCTGTTTTCAGGTTACTTATATTGAACAATCGATTTCCGCAAAACAACGCCGGAATCAATTAGCTGGCATAACACATTACACATCGTAGACGCGAAAAGTTAGAACCACATAAACGTTGTGTTTTCTTGTAGACGTGATCTCTCTTTTACTGTGAGGTTAATGAACCACTTCGCAACATAAAATTATCTGACTAGAACTGAAAGGATAACTTGGATTAGTAGGTAGATATTTTTTATATAGATTTTCGATGTGCGATGTGATGTATTTTTTATTAAAAGCTCGTCTTTGTTTTATTCAACTATTTCAATCAAACAATTCGATTCGAATTAGAATACAGAATGGCACGTAGATTATAAAAAAGACAATGAAATTATATTGGTACCTACAAGTTACCCGAGGAACGTTCAATATGTTATACCTATTTAAGTCTTATAACTATTATATTGCAATTGATTAATTAATAAATTGGCCTTTGGTGTGGGACTCTACCTGCGTCGACACCCTAGCGCCATCTCATCTGCCTGGGACATCAGTTAGGGCTGGTGCGGCGGCTGATTCGGCCAAGGATCACAAAAGGCGCAAATATAGTGGTCTCGACAGAGCTTACCTATTTGAGCCTTTTGGGGTGGAGACCTTGGGTCCGTGGGGAGCCGGTGCCCTCCGGGTTTTCAAAAATATTGCGGGGCTTTTGATTGAGGCGACACGTGACCCAAGGGCTGGCTCTTATTTAGGCCAGCGAAGTAGCATAGCTATTCAGCGTGGCAATGCAGCCAGTGTCTTGGGCACGCTTCCGTCTGGTACTGGTCTGGAACAGTTGAGGTACCTATAGGCCGTTTGTAACGGTCCTTAGGTAATCTGACTGATTCCTTTGTACATAGTTAGTTTAATTGTACTTTTTATTGAATAAATGTTATCCATAAAAAAAAATATATTGCAATTGATTACACCGAAATGTGGCCATCATAGTTGATGTTCCTATAAAAGTTACGTTGTATTTTATTCAGCGTACAAATGGTCTATAACATTGTTTGTAATTTTTCGATGGCGAAGGGTTGACTTTTTTACGTTTTTTATTGATATGTACAGTCGCCTGCAATAATATGGATACACTCCAAATTTGCAAAATGATGTCACGGTACTAAATGTCATTGATATGTATCCAAAAATAGTTTTCAAAATAATGTCACCATCCATTTGTGTCATAATTATGTATCCATTTTCATAACAATTATGTATTATACACACCACTTTTGCAGAGATATAGATACAGTCATTTGTTTCAAAATGATCTAACCAGTGATAATTTCAATAAGATATAAACACGTCTTGTGTTCATAAATATGTAAACATAAGATTTGATCGCACTTTGCGTACTGTTGCACTTAGTTAACTTTTAAATATTTCCATGATATCGGTAGCTCAATGCCAACCTTTTGATGCTGATTTGGTGTTAATTATAATTATGTGACTGTTAATTTAATATCTAATTTAATGTCTGCTATTTAGGGTAGGTTAATAGGTGATCTTTTTCCTAGTGATCTACTGCTTTATATTAAAAAATGTGACGAAACTATCTTCACGCGATTCTGACTAGCACTTGACCGCTTTATTTATTTGATAAAGTACTTAGATAAATGGTGGTTTTAATGAATGTTGGTGGTCATGGGTTCGATTCCGGCCGGACACCAAATACTTTTTGGTACTACTACTAGTACAAGTGATAAAATTGTATTTAAATGAAATCACACACAAGGTCCCAATTAGATATGGTGAAATTCTGATTTTTGGACCTGGAGACCAAAAAACTCCTCACATCTCCGCTAAATGACGTCAGATTTGCATGATGTTTTTTTATTTGATTAGGTACCTGCAGATTTAATAGAAACATTTCGAGACCAGACCTATTGTATTATAATGATCAAAAAATCTTGCTGGATTACTATTATGACAAAATTACTTTGCATTTGTTTTGCAGTTCCTACGCTTTTTAATATCGTGAAAATCTGTCAAGCTTTCAGTTTTTTTGAGTTTAAACTAATTTTTAACCGCCTCTGTGATCTAGTGGTTTAACCCACAGATTTCAGATCCAGAGGCCCCGGATTCGATCCCCAGGGGGACTAATATTGTGCTTGGTTTGGTTGGTGGTAGGATTTTGTTTAAGTCCGCCTGACAAGCTATCACCATCTTACCTAATTCTGTCACCAAAATAATAATTTTTAAAAAAAATGTTGTGTTCCGGCATAAGAGGTGTTTATAATCTCAACTTATATGTATATGGAAATCAGAAAAAAAAATTGTGTTCCAGAATTTAGAGTAAGACAGCCAGTTTCCTCAGTCTGTTGAAGATTCTGGGTGAAGATCGGAATCGTATTACAACTTAAAACTGGGTGAAGTGGCAAGCGCTTCCCCGTTGCACAATAAAAAAACATTTTAAGAAAGATATTTTCTTTCTTCATAATATCTTGATTTCAGTTCTGTCTTAGTAACTCTTTCTGATGTGTAGGTACTGCGGTTTCTAATATTAACGGATGGGTGAGTTTTTGTGAAAAGCTTTTATAATGAACAATATGCATGGTTTGATTTTTAAAAGTAAAAAATAGACACAATTCAAATTTATTGATAAAAATTCTTGATGGCCAAAACTCAAATATTACGGAAAAGGTTGTCATTGTTAAGTTTATATTACTCTAAGTTTCATCTGCATCATTTCAGCCCGTCTAAGGCTATGGCTCAACAAAGCATTTTCTCAAAGGTGCGACGACTGATATACCTTGATTTGCCCAGACAAGTCTCTAGGTCCCTGGACCTAGAGACTTGTCTGCTTTTACGTTTTATTATATACGTAGGGTAAGCCCTACGTATGTGTATGTGCCAATTTTCATCAAAATCGGTTGAAAAATGCGGCCTGTAGACGAGAACATACCGACAGACAGCGGACAAAAGCATTTTTGGCCAATCTCGAAACTGAGACGCTTCTCGCTTTGCTCGCTCGGTCAATTATTTTTGAAAATGTTCTTTTTCATAAAAAAAAATTTAATTAAAAAAAAAAAAAATAAAAAAATAACTTTTCCCCAGTGAGGCACGGAAATCTAAAAAACAGGCTCCAAACCACCATGTCCACTACTATTGTGTTGTCCATGAGTGTTTGTGTGGATTTTCCGAACGTAAGTTTGAACGTGCCTACCCCAAGTAGGTGATCTTCGAAGTGGAATTAAGTCGAAGACCTGTCTATAAAGGTAATGAAGCTGTCCTGGATATAAAGGTACCGTCGCACCTTATTGAGAATGCGCAACTTCATCGTAGTAGTTTTGGTTCTGGACTCAATTTATGAACCAAAGTTGAGGGTTCGTGACACTAAAACACCTAACAGATCAAGGCGATTCCCTATAATGATGTACACATTCAGCATTATATATATATATAGCTTTATATATAGTATACATTTGAAAATTTTAAAAATTGGGTGTATAAATATAATTTTTTGAAAAAAATGTCTGTATACATATTTTTGACATAAGCATGTATACATATTTGTTTTGATATTGGATACATTATTTTGACAGAAACGAGTGGGTACATTATTTTGAACCCGTTGTTGGATACATTATTATGAAAATTTGTACTGTGACATCATTTTGAAAATTATGGAATGTATACATATTTTATGCAGGCGACTGTACATACCTGGCATTCATTTACAATTAAACAAACTATGTACAAAGGAATCAGTCAAATTACCTAATAGGCCTATATATAGGTAACTCAACTGTTCCAGACCAGTACCAGACGGAAGCGTACCCAAGACACTGGCTGCATTACCACGCTGAATAGCTATGCTAATTCGCTGGCCTAAATAAGAGCCCTTTAAGTCACGTGTCGCCTCAATCGTAAGCCCTGCAAGTTTTTTGAAAGCCCGGAGGGCCTGGCTCCCCACGGACCCAAGGTCTCTACCCCAATAGGCTCAAATAGGTAAGCTCTGTCGAGACCACTATATTTGCGCCTTTTGTGATCCTCGGCCGAATCAGCCGCCGCACCAGCCCTAACTGTTGTCCCAGGCAGATTAGATGGCGCTAGGGTGTCGACGCAGGTAGCGTCCACACCAAAGGCCTACTGACATTGTTGTGAATAATATAGATTGTCATAGTGTGTTTTATCAACAATATCCATTACCATATTTTTCAATCGCTTGTATAGGTTGCGAGGAGCGTAGCGATGAGCTTGGTGTTGACAGTGGCCAAATCGCCAAGTGTTTATATGTATTTATGTATGCGTTATTTTATGATGCGTAGTTTATGGTAATTTTATTTATGTGAATCTACTGGTATACTAAATATTTTATTGGATATGGTTTTTTGAGTATAAGTTATTATGTGTTTTTCTGTTATGCTTATTTTGAATTAAGCCTTTTTATTTATGCCATTAAAGGTTAAGCGAAAAAAAAATATGATGTAGGTAAGCTGGTATGCTATACAAATGTATGCATAAAAAATATGCCCAAATATTTTCATATGAATGTCATATCTTCCACAATTCTGTAGCATTTACTTTGAAGTTAATATAATTTCATAGGTGAGGATTGATGCTAGAACGCTTGTGTTTCGAAAACAAGATAACATCAAATTTTCTCGATAGAAAAACAAACCAAAATTGACTCTAACTTGTAACAAAAATGTTCGCCATTTCATAAATACGCCCAATTAGGCCTAGACACTTTGTACAGTAAATAAAAACAAAGTATACAGCAGACGGTCTGTGTTTAAGATTTTCAAAATAAAATTATATAATATTTGTTTTACCGTAAAAAAACAAAACGTAGAAATTCGCGCATATTTCTGTCATCTGGTGGTCAGAAGCGCCGTGGTTGAGCGCACAGCAATGTCACCTTTATTATTACTTCATCTAACTTCGAAATTAGAGTAAAGTTACGTTGAGTTGCTAATCTGAGGTAGTATAGGCCGTTAAGGAATATAGTAAGAGTAAAATGAAAACGAGGACTAAGACTGACAAGCCTGAAGGATTGACACGACAAATGTATTCCGAAAAGTACTATGGAATCAAGTCATGGCACGGATCATTACGTACTCTTGCTAAAAGTCTTCATGACTTCTTCTCCCTGCCCTATACTTGCAACACGTTGTCTTCCACACTCCTCTGACACTCGTTAACTCGAGATATCCACCAGGATAGATTGGTAAGTGATTCTCCTTCGCATGGCATGTCCATACAGCGATGCTTATATATAGTCTCTTGTCCATATAGCTTATAATTACTTTTATTGAAATCGTCGAAATATGTTAAAAGTTCACTAGTACACGAATCCAATCAAGCTGGTGGCAAACAGTGAAGTTTGGCGTTCCTGTGATTTCTCGAAGTTCATTCATTCACGCATACTTGGCGAGGAAGCGTGAAATAACATTGCAGCCGACAAGGTTCCTCGATGAATAACGTTTAAGTTTGCTTTCGAACTATTCCTTAGTGAAACTGTTGCAATTATAATTGAGATTTATATACTCAAATAGCGGGTTTCAATCATGAGTTGTGAATTAGTTCTCATCCATCATCATCAAGCTATCGTTGCAACACGGTATAACAGAATATGTGTAGTAAGCAGTGGGGGGGCTTTTCCGACCAGGATAAGTATTTGTTGTGGTGGGGAGATAATAGTGAATTCCCATTTTCAGTTTCCCATACATATCTTTTCATTTTCTCAATGACAATAAATAGTGACGACCCTATTCCTTTACCGCACTATCCATGTAGGTAGGTATCAGTTGGTAAGAAGATTACAAGACTATTTTAAACACGCACAAATTTACTACATACCTATGTAATTCTAACTGGAATCTATGAATTGAAACGAGATCAAACTTACTACCAACGTATTTATCTATACCTATTTATTTTTTGTTTATTAATCACATACTCGTCTACTTAAGAAAAAAAACGATTTCGCAAAATATGTATGCTATTCATAACAACCGGTCAGTTTGTCTAACATTAGCATGTCTTTTGAATGTTTGACGACTTTGAAGTGTATGCTGAGCACGTAGTCTCATCTTTATTAACACAGTCTTAATATTTGCGGCATGGAGGACGAGCTTCTAATTGAAGCTTAGGCGGTAATGACTGCGTTCTATTTAAATCTTAATGATACAGAATAATGGCGACGACGTCCTATCTGTCTTTCATACTTTCCACAGCACATTAGCTGCCCATAAATGCCGACTGTTGAACAGAGCCTTCTCCAAAGTTTGCTTTATCGTTTATCGATACAAATGACCACGTCTTGGTGATCGAAATAACAGTGATAATAGAATTAAGCTTATGTCTTCTGGTGAGATTGCAAGATTGCTACGTCAGTTTTGATGATTACTGAGGGCTGAGTTAAAGGGTTGAAAACCACGGTTATTTTATACTTTTAAAAATGACAAAATGGATATTTTAGATAATTGAATGGCTCTTTGGGCAGCTGATCCCACTCTAAACTTATTCCACGGGATGGGTTGACTAAATATTTAATTTTATTTACTTTGCTTTGTCAACTGATCCCGCTTTAAACAATGATAAAAAGTAATGTATTATTTAAAATATATGTACACCCGTAAATAAAAATCATAGGGGGAAATATGGAAACAACCAAACAATTACAATTCATTGTTTGGTTATACTGATAGGTATTTTAAACTCTTTAAGCCGCGACCGACACGGCATACGACACGGCGTGTATAGGCATAGTTATAAGTAAATATTTTTACTCACCTTCAGAACATTTCACTGAAAGTATTATTATTCAATATTTAACTGTCTACAAAAAAAGTTAGACTCAATATCTTTAACACATTTAACACAAAAGTCAATGCACGACTAAATACGAAGCAAATAAAAAGATGTGTTCAAACCTTCCTTTTTTGATATAATTCTTGTCTGTGATAGGCTGAATGCAGGAATTTGTATTCGCACGATCCGACAAGTTTATCTACAGCCAGGCATTACTCGAGCGCAATTAATTTGTGTGTTTGTGGTTGCGTTGTTATTTTCGTGAATCTAATGTCGAACACTTTTTATATGTCTACACAAATCGTAAATCGTATCAATGGGATCAGTTGCCCGATTCCAAATATTCATTGCATCATCTGATCCCGCGGGATAAGTTCGAGCGGCCTCAGTTGACTAAAGAGCCAACTGAATTTTTTTTTATGTACCTGTTTGGATACTTTTTTTTGTTTTCAAAGCTATGGCAAACGAACATTGCGTTATGCCACGTTTGTATCCTTACTTCATTAAGAAATGATATCATAAATTCGAAAAAAAACCTGTTTGTATATTACATGATTTTTAACTTATTAACGGCCAAACGGCGTAATTGTGATAATAAAATTTTGGATGGAGAGCACCCTGGGTTGATGGGTGGTTGATGGGAAACCTTAACGGCAAAAAAATCCGAGAAATTATTTTAACATCTACAGAAAACTGTAACACGTGCAGCCTACCGCGTAAGCACTTTTATGGAGTTGCCAGATGTGGGTTTACATAATAGTAACATCAGAATGGAACGAGCGGAACTAAAAAATCTATTAACAGTGCTAAAGTACCTACTATTTGAAATTGATTCAATCATATTAAATTTTTTCTAGCAACCCAAAAGGTTTATACTGACAGTAGTTTCTGCTTCGAATACCAAAGCATTAATCAGCATCTAATGACACCAAAAATCGCAAACGCGTCAGGACCCTCGTCGCTCAATTGGTTAAGAGCATTTCCAGCTTGAGGAAAAGATGCGGGTTCAAGTCCCGTCGGAGGATGTGAATTTGCAAAATGCAAACACTTGCACTTGTAATATTTTTTTTGGTTTGGTTTTTACAGGACATTCATTTTACACAACGCCATCTAGCCCCAAACTAAGCATAGCTTGTAATATGGGAACTAGATTACGGATAGAATACTTAAATACATTTTTTTTTGTATATACATACTTATCATACAATACAACACCCAAACACAGAACTAACAAATATATTCATCACACAAATGTTTGTCCTGGGTGGGAATCGAACCCACAACCTACAGCGCAGAAGGCAGAGTTACTACCAACTGAGCTATGAGGCTTGTTAAAACATAATTAATTGATCATAATATTATATCCATAGTAAAATATTGCCATCATAATAGCAACATTTTTTCTTTCACTTATATGTCCATAGATTAGGTTATATAGGAATTCAAATGAAATAAAAATTAAATGTCCAGAAACTTAGCTCTATTTGACGTCATCAACAGATTGGATTGCGCAAAGGTGTTAATAGGTGAAGGCCATATCCCACAGCAAAGGCCTTCTCTGTAGGCATATCTATGATTTTCACGAAGTCTCCCAAACACTTAGCCTTGCAGAGAAATCGAGCAATATAGAAAACAAAATTGGGTGGACCGATGAACAAATAGATTAGATTCATCATCATTAACCACTTTTCTTAATCATTTTCTTACATTACTACTACCATAACTATTAATACACTAGGTGGTGTTGGCACATAATCCAGTAGATTGGCTACGTACAAAAACAAGGCACCTCTAGAACCTTATGGGCGGGCGTTTGTAAGAATTTTAACTTCCTTGCTACAACCAATTCATTCCTGTAATCTATAATAATATTATCGTTGCGTAATTGATTGACAACCATACCAATGAACACAGACTAAGAAACAAGACAACCAGGAGTGGACATTTTCAAGATTTCCTTCGAAGAGTAGTGTTTTTGTTTTTTTTACAACGGGTATGTGCTTGGCCTTCATCTCACCTGATTTTCAAGTTATGATAAAGCCGAAGGTGGAAGCGCACTCCCGGAATCCTCATCAAACTGAGGAAGTGGCTTATCTTACCTCTAAATGCCGGAACACAACATTTTTTTAAGAATTGTTATTATGGCAACAGAATTAGTGATGCGGTAAAAAGGAGAATTGGCATATTCCAACTTCATGAGTGGAAGTTTGCCTTTGCGAAGAGGGCTGGATCATATTGTTTAATATGACAGGACAAGTGGCAGTGTTATAATAACAACGGCAAGATACTTGGCGACATATTGGTCGAGAAACTTCCAACAAGAACAAAGTTCCGAGAATTGTTACGCACAAACATAGTTGTCTTGGTCATAGTAAAGAGAAGGCAATATAAACATGCTTTATAAAATTAGATAGTGCAAGCAAGATACAAAAGCTTTGGAGAAGGATCCGTCCAGCAGTGGACACAAATGGGCTGTTGATCTGATGTAATACAAAAGTTCATGTCAATTCATACCTTTATTGATGCTGCGTGAATGAATGACAAACCAACAAACAATCTCAGATACATATATAAGTTTTATGCATGAAATTTTAGGAAACATATTTATTCTGTTCTAAGTTGAAATTATTAATAAATAAATGTGTAGGTAAGTAGTATTCTTTGAGCCAGAATATTCTAAAGAATAGTTAAGTTATTAAGGTATAGGTAATTGCATATTAAAGTAGTGTGTATAAATTGTGATATTGTAAATGTGATACATGTTACTGTTTTATGCATGCTTTGTTTAACCTGTACGTGAAGTAAGAAATTGAAATAAATGAAATGAAATTTCAGAATAGCTACTATAGGTAGATAATCTAAATTTAAGGGATTCTCGAGATCTAGAGCGGTAAAGGAAAATAAGAAGGCAGTATTGATAAATTAAATACAATTCTTTTTTTTATGACGGGTGGTATTAGTTTTTTAACTGGTTTCAGTTTGTGGTAAGGCCGAAGGTGGAAGCTTACTTCACCCGGAATCTTAAAGTGTCTGAGAAACTGACTATCTTACCTCTAAATGCCAGAACATAACAATTTAGAATGGTTGTTATGGCGACACTTAGGTAAGATGGTGGTAGTTAGCCAAGCACAATATTGTACTCTTGCGATCGAACCCGGGACCTCTGGATCTGATATCTGTCAGCGAACCAATAGATCACAGACACGGTTTGATAAAAATATGTCGCTTTCCCGCGTTGTCGCTTTGACGCAGGTAGCGTCCCACACCAAAGGCCTACCCATTTCCCAAGGGACAAGAGTCATACCGTTGGGCCGCTTACCATCATCACGTAACACACCATTCGGTTCAAGAACGGCTGGAACATTGACACTGGTAAAAGCTCGACGGATAATTTCATTAAGACTTGCGTGGCGCGAAATCCTGCCGGCAGACCTTGTACATGAAAGTCCGTGAAAACCAAGTTGATCTACAGCCGCACCGCAAAGGTACTGGTGAGAGGCGCAGCATCTTGCACCCAACCGAAGACAAGTGGCAATACGGAAAGTTACAGGATCCATAAGTGTACCGGTATTGTAAGATGGATGTGCTACAGCTGAAGAATAAATATTAGCTACCTAGTGTAAAATGTGTGCTTAAAATTAATACAACATTGTGGGTTGTTATTTATGTTATATTCAGAATTTTCATGTAAGTGGATACTCGTCTTTCACCTCTTCCCTAAAAATAATTATAGACGAAAAATATAATTGACCCTTACAGTGTGACGTAAATCGTTTCTGGCAAATAATAACCCATTATTTTTACAGATACTCCAATCTTGATTAATGCGTCGCCTCAACCAAAGTTTTGAATGTTGCCAGTTATGATATTGTAACCTTACTCGTCTGCAGTGGTACTATTGTTTATTCTGTGTCTGTATATGGCAAGTTTTGTAAGGCTGCTTGTTCTAGACTACAGAGCACAAAATGAATACTGTTTCTGTATTAATTAATAGAGTAGGTGAGACCACCTAGTGATCTCCCCGGAAAATGGGATCTCTGGCTTTTGTTAGCGGTTATAGCTGAGTGCTAACACTGGTGGTACCTGTAAAGGTTCACCTGGCTAGCAACCACTGAAGTCCGGCGCCAAACGGTTTGCCATGCCGTCTGTGCGCGGGAGAGCCAGTGCCGTCTGGGTATCTCGCTTCATCGTAGACCTCACCCTGGGTCTATTCTAGAAGAAGTCAAGAGCTAACCATCTTTTTTTTTATTGTATGACCGGGAGACGCTAAGTCTTGATCTCACCTGGTTACAAGTTGAGATTAGGCCGAAGGTGGAGGCGCACTTTACCCGAAATCCTCAACAAACTGAGGAACTGGCCATCTTACCTCTAAATGCTGAAACACATATTTTTTTTAAGAATTGTTAATATGGCGACAGAATTAGGTAAGATGGTGGTAGCTAGCCAGGCGGACTTAAACAAAATCCTACCACCAACCAAACCAAGCACAATATTGCTCCCCCAGGGGATCGAACCCGGGATCTCTCGATCTGAAATCGGTGTGTTGAACCACTAGACCACAGAGAGGGTTGAAAAACTATTAATGTTGCAGATAATATAATAACTGCAATGATAAATCACACTGCATTAGGTTGAAACCCACATAGCTTTGGAACCAAATGCTGAAGTGCTGCTTCACTGAAATGCTCTCCAACGGTAGCTTTAGACTATTGATAATATTAGAAGGTCAATGGTTTTATCAGTATCCTGACGAGTGTATGCGTTTTGAGCCAATCCTATTATCTAGAGTGCTCTTGAGAGTTAATAACCGCACTCATATGGAAAGTGATACATCTCGACGACAGGTTTTACATCGAGCGATACGTTGCCGACACGTCCGATGGCGGTCATCAACTCGGCCTGCAAGGCACGTCCGTCATCATTAATAGCCATTAGCTGTTCCCTGTTGGACATTTGCCTCCTTCAAGAATCAAGGTTGTTGTTAATTTTACTTGGCTGGCGATTCATAAATTTGATTGTTGTCGCTCACGTATCGGTCTTACCAGCCTCACACGTAAGTTATTTAAAGGATGATGATGATTAACAAACCTCATAGCTCAGTTGATAGTAACTCTGCCTTCTGCGCTGTAGGCTGTGGGTTCGATTCCTACTCAGGACAAACATTTGTGTGACGAATATAGATGTTTGTTCTGTGTTTGGGTGTTTTATGTATTTAAAGCAAAACCTACCTACATAAGTATTCTATCCGTACGTAATCTAGTTCCCATATTAAAAAGCTATGCTTAGTTTGGAGCTAGATGGCGTTGTGTGAAATTAATGTCCTGTCCTGTAATGTAACTACACAATATACATAATATGCATTTCATTTCGACCTCTATTGGATCGAGGGTTTGCTTTAAGTCTGTAACTCTACAGGGCTATATGAACTCGTCGATGTACTTTTTCTTGATGTAACTTTTCTGTTTCATTAATGTGTTTGTGTACAATAATTTTGAGCTACTTTTTTTTTGTTTGAATACGGACATAAGGTTGTGATCCTCAGGAAAATCGAATTCAAAGTAGGACTATAGAGAATAAGTCATTTTGATTTTCAAATATCGTTTGGACTAATGTAAAGAAGCTTCACATACAAATGTTCCTGCATCATGATGTCACGACTACGTCGAATAGGAACAGGGATTTGAATGCTCGCGCATTTCTTTCACCCACCTTCTGCCATATTAATAATAATAAATACGTTTATTTCAGACTTTCATCCATAATTAAAACAATAAAATACAAGACAGAATATTTAAATGATACAGAAAATAACATAATGCATAAATAAAATAATAAAAGTACATTAGACTAGGACTTGAGGTCATTGAGCCACCAGAGGAGACTTCGGCTTTAAAACAGCCATCCAGTGACTCATGATACTGGACCTCAAATCCTGGGCCACTGTCCTGAGAAGGCTGTGCGAGCTGCGGCGTAAGCGGCCCACCAGAGATGCCGTTCTTCTACGCATGATTGCATAAAAATCATCTACACGCGCTTCTGCGAACATCCCTGATGCGCTTCAATATCGCGGCAGACCCAACAACATTCTAAATCCATTATTGTACTGGATACGTAGGGCATTGTTATTTATTAACTTGAAGCAGCTGTCAACGAAACCTTCAGTCGGAACCACGTCTAGACAAGCGTGTGGAGGACGTCCTCCAGCTAGCTAGAAGGAGGAACGACCTCCATAAAATGGCGGGTAGAGAGTAGATGAGAAAGGCCGGAGATCGAGGTGCTCAGTGGCGCCCCGTGGTAGAGACTTACGTTCAGCGATGCAGTGCAGTCCGCATTAGGTTGATGATGATGAAAACTGAAGACAAATTAAAATTTGACGGGCACACGTCACCAGATATTAACTTAGAAAGGCAACGGTATACTATCGCTCCTTGAATGAATAAATTATATTACTGTACACCAAGGTAAATAACAGTTGTCAAAGTCATTTATTTTATTACTGTACACCAAGGTAAATAACAGTTGTCAAAGTCATTTATTTTATTACTGAACACCATGGTAAATAACAGTTGTCAATGACATTTATTTTATAATTGTACACCAAGGTAAATAACAATTGTCAAAGACATTTATTTTATAATTGTACACCAAGGTAAATAACAATTGTCAAAGACATTTATTTTATAATTGTACACCAAGGTAAATAACAGTTGTCAATGACATTTATTTTATAATTGTACACCAAGGTAAATAACAATTGTCAAAGACATTTATTTTATAATTGTACACCAAGGTAAATAACAATTGTCAAAGACATTTATTTTATTACTGAACACCAAGGTAAATAACAATTGTCAAAGACATTTATTTTATTACTGTACACCAAGGTAAATAACAGTTGCCAATGACATTTATTTTATAATTGTACACCAAGGTAAATAACAATTGTCAAAGACATTTATTTTATAATTGTACACCAAGGTAAATAACAATTGTCAAAGACATTTATTTTATTACTGAACACCAAGGTAAATAACAATTGTCAAAGACATTTGTTTTATTACTGAACACCATGGTAAATAACAGTTGTCAATGACATTTATTTTATAATTGTACACCAAGGTAAATAACAATTGTCAAAGACATTTATTTTATAATTTTACACCAAGGTAAATAACAGTTGTCAATGATATTTATTTTATAATTGTACACCAAGGTAAATAACAGTTGTCAATGACATTTATTTTATAATTGTACACCAAGGTAAATAACAGTTGTCAATGACATTTATTTTATAATTGTACACCAAGGTAAATAACAGTTGTCAATGACATTTATTTTATAATTGTACACCAAGGTAAATAACAGTTGTCAATGACATTTATTTTATAATTGTACACCAAGGTAAATAACAATTGTCAAAGACATTTATTTTATTACTGAACACCAAGGTAAATAACAGTTCTCAAAGACATTTAAACCTTATTGTAAATACCTTTTCATCCATTCCTACATAGGTAAGTAAGTAGGGCTTTGTAGCATTACCACCGTAAATTTAATTACTCTGATTGAACCTTTAGTTATAAACATTATACAAATATGCACCTACATACTCCGATAAACAAAATTAATAATTTAGTTTGTCATTATGTGAAAACTTTACCCAGTACAACGTGGGTAACCTATACACTAGCAAAATAGTTTTTGTCTTAAAAGAGCCTACTACAAAATAAGTGACTATATCGACGATAAGAACGCGTGGCCCGATGTTGCTATACCAGTTTACAGTTAAATTGTGATTTCTCAATGTTAATAAACTGCCCATTAGGTAGTTATGTAATAATCAATGTTTTGAGATAATATTAAGTTTTTCGTTTTATGATGTAGGTAACGCTTGTAATGTTATTAAATTATTATAAACACTGTACCTAAATGTTAAATGGATCATTAAAAAATTACCAGCCCGAGGTTCTTGCCTTTCTCCTTGTGTGCTGGTCGCGATTCCGAACAGGCGGTAGATTTGACATTTGTAATGATCCAAAAATTTTAATGAATAAAAAAAATTGTCTTTGACTTTGACTTTGACTCTCCTTCGAGAACTAAAAAAAGTATATGAAGAGTTTTTTGACTTGACACAGTTGGTAGAAACATCAAGAAGACCTGGGAAGTAATAAATGAGATCACTATAAACCCAAATTAGCCTTGAAAGAAGACCTCATCGGTGGTTTTTTTTATGCAACTAGGAGACGAAACAAGCAAGTACCCAGATGTTAAGAGCATCTCTTGCCTATAACAATGCCTTACTGCGTAGGTCAAATCCAAAATTAAAATAGCCTACACGGCACTGCATTGCGCCCGTCAACTTGAGGTATAAAGGTGTTAAGCCACGCGTGCTCCGTAATTTCACCCGCAACCATACCCTTTAAACTGGATCACAGAACACATTAAAATATACACGTACAATAAAAGTCTTTACATTACCTAGAGCATTGGTTACTACGGGATAACGACGAAAAAAACAAAAAACAAATATCGTTTGAGAGGTTTGCAAACAATAAGGAATATGGATTTGATACGAAAGCGAATGGATTGTTCAATCAATTGCTACATCCGAAGTATGCGTGGAATCCTTTTTAATTAACAAACACTCAGCGGGTACGTTAGTACTGTGTTAGTACTATTGTTTATTCTGTTTGCACTCGAGTACGGATGAAAAACATGACGAGGTTCAATAACTTCATGAAAGCTATCATTTCAACGTTGAGTTAATGAAACAGTCGGCTAACTAAAGAGGTTTTGTCAGTACCTACCAAATGTACTTTGTCAACAAACAAAATCATGCATAAAAAGCAAGGTGTTTCTGGGTGAAAAAAAACACTATCAACCAATTGACGTTATCTGCCATAAGCTCTGATAATAGGCTGTCAAAATAAATTTTAAGTCGACTTTTACTTGCTGACCGAATATTAAAAATAGCAATTAATTAAAATAAAATAAAATAAGACGTTATTTGCTGTTTGTTTTACAATGTTAGTAAGGAGCCTTAATGCTACGCTATGTTAATGTTAGTGCTTAATCTAAAATGTTGTTAGGTGAATAGTAGTTTTCGGCAATCAGTTACACTCAAATATCAACAGCTTGTCTTTCGACAAAGGCCTACTCTTAAAGATTTCTACCTTTCTCTATCCTTTGCTAGTCGTATCATACTGGTCCAGTAGACAGTTGCATATCAGAAACGGAATCGTGAAAATGAAATTGATAAACTTATATAATGTGCCTCGATATAAATATATTGAGGCACATTTGTATAATACTATATCTCAATACATATATTACATTATTAAATTACCGTCAAGGCCGTATGGTCGCGCTGGACATCTTTTAGCTGTATAATTCTTTTTTTAATAATGATGGGTGGCTTGAGGCCCGAGGTCAAGGATGAGGTCTATGATGGAGCGAGATTTCCAAAAGCTACTGTCTCTCCCGCGCACAATGTAACGCGTCAAAACGTCTGGCATCGGACTTTGGCAGGAGGGTGTCGCTAGACTAAGAGTGAACCTTCACATGTCCAGTGCTATGATAATTGAGCCGTAAACGGCGGACAATAGGCGACAATCCCAATCCAAATAGATCACTAGGAGGTAACCAGATCACACCTACCGCATGAAAAAAAAATACTTATCATTATTGTTGGTATATTTTAACCAATTATAAATTATATGCTGCAGTATACAAAAGTATTTAAGTATTATTTCCGTAATCTAGTTCCCATTTTACAAGCCTAGGTAGGTAGTATGGGGCTAGGTGGGCGCTGTGTGAAATGAATGCCCTGTAATATTTTATTGAATAAAATGTACAATTAAACTAACTATATATTCAAAGGAATCAGTCGGATTACCTAAGGACCGTTACAAACGGCCTATAGGTAACACAACTATTCCAGACCAGTACCAAACGGAAGCGAGCTCAAGACACTGGCTGCATATTTTATTATTGTTTTTATTACGCGAGATAATGCTTATGAAATGATACTCACTCAATAGTTGCAAATACAACAGGAAAATAAGCAGATAATGCATTATAGTGGCGAAGTGAGCCGTTCTGATAAGTAGGAGGCAGTCTTCAAAAGAACCTGATTCATTATTCAGATCATGGTATAAATCTGGAGTCGCGGAGCGATACAAAGAGGGTTTAAACAAATCCCACCGGCTTACGACAAATTTTCGGCGAACCGCATTTTTGTAAGGAATAAATTATACTAGTTTAATGTTTGTTTGGAGAAACATATAATATAGCTATATCTAACTAAATTCATAACTCCTAACTTCTCTACTTTATTGTAAACCTTATAAATACATTGGATAATTTGTTGTAATATACTTTATACCAGAAAAAGAAGTAGCTTCCTTCTGTGCATTATCTACACCTTCACTGCGATCACCAATCCACCGGACAAGCGTGGTGATTATGGCAAAACAATCCTGCTTTCAAAGAGGCTAGAAGACACTTATGGGCTGTTGATGTGAAAACTTAGACAAAACTGGACAACTTATCATTTTTGATAATTTTTTAACAAAATTATTCCATTCTTCTTCAACCTTTGGATGACAAAGATTTATGTCTAAAGAGGGGTGCACAAATTAATAACTTACTACGAGCCCTATCAAATCAACATCAACTCGTGGTATCCCGCGAGTTGATGTCCAATGATGAATAAATGCCTTCACAGCTCAGTTAGTAGCTCTGTCTTCTGCGCTGTAGGTTGTGGGATCAATTCCCACCCTAAACAAACATTTGTGTTATGAAATTTATATTGTGTTATATTTGTTCTATTTGGTTAAAGTTACATTCATATTTTTTTTTGGGGGTTATTTTGAAACTTAAAATCGTGAGCAGCGTAGCATATATAGAAAGGCAAGAATGTGGGTGTGGAAATTGGGTGTATTATTGTAGGATAAGTTTATATTCCTATATTACTTGCTTTGCTTAGTTTGGAACTAGATGACGCTGTGTAAATTAAATATCCTGTAATAAATACTTAGACAAATCAGTTAAAAAGGATTTTTAATTAATCGAGTGCGTATTTAGACCCATGTCTGCAAACTCGATAACAGAGTGCTAGATTCTGATGGAAATGAGAAAAGTTGATTAATGAATTCCCATTATGCGTGACGAACCATCGTCCCGCATTCTTGGATTAAACATGGATTAGAGAAAGTTCGCCAAGCAATAACACGTACTTATATACTTTTGTCTACATACAAATAATTTACCTACTAACTATTACCTATTACTGCCCTTACAGCATTTGGTAATGGCTCTGCCTTCTGCGTCGTAGACAGTGAAATCGCAAAAATGCGAAACAAACGACATAATTCTATAATAGCCAAGCTCTTTCATAATATCACTGTAGCACTATTACTTTTGCTGTGGCTACTGCAACATTTTTAAATAAGCAATGCTACGTTATTTTTGTAGCTTATCTACGCGCGTCGTAGAAGTGCTTCGCAAATTTTGTAGCAAGTGCTACGCGAATCATAGCTCGTAGCACGTGCTACGCAAGTTGGTACTGTTTGTTTTTCAATCGCCATTTTACAGGCCGTAGAGCCGGCATAGACTGGCCGGTATCAGGGATCTGGTAGGTAAGGACTACACATTGAAACCAGCAGCTTTCGTAGCTCGTAGTAATCCCTCTATTCTAAATCCGCTCCACTTTGGGTTGATTCGCAGCGACATCGCCCGCTGATAACTGTCGGGAACTTCAAAGTTCGCATGACGAGACAAAATCCCCTCAAATTTTGATGAAGGGTTTTTCAGTTTAACTGACATCACCATCGATATAACTTTAAAACTAGCACGGTTATGAACAATTAACAGTATTAACGGGATATATCCCATTATTTTATGGTGGATGTCAATCATCATTATTAAGGGCAAAAAATATGCATTGTTTTATTTGAAATGGCTAAGCTATTGACCTCGAGGCTTACCTGGGCATGGCCTGGGTGAGAATGAGGTCTTTGATGGAGCGATGGAATTCGACAGGCAAACCTTTACCAGCGATAGGATCGAAATAAAGCCATTCTGTCGTTACCGTTGACTCAAAGTCTCTTCAGGATATAGGCCTCCACCAAGGTATTCAATAGAGTGCAAATAAGGGGGAGAGATTTGCCATAATGACCATGATTGGCCGGCGCTTTGGCTGTCGCAGTACTTAGATATAGATGCTGTAAAACTAAAACTAAAACCTCTTTGTTTAGAAGTGGCTGTTTGTCAGTCCGGGCGTGTCATCAACATGTAGTTGATGACACGCCCGGACTGACGTTCCGAATAAACGTTTAAGCTGAATTCCGACCGGACTTTCACTGAAACTCCTTTAGTGACGAACAGTAAGTATATTTTTATTACTGATATATTTGTAGATCATAGAATTTAAAACATTGGAAACTCAGCAGCTTGGTTTATCTCACACTCACATATGTCAGAGCGTTAGAGACTGAACGATACATGATGTATCTGTAAAACGAGGATTAGGAAATGAATGAAAGCTCAATTGATTGGTTGGATATTATTTTCTCGGGTTGTTCCATAACCCGAGAAAATGATATCTCTTATTTCATATTCAACCGCTAAAAAAATATTCTGTAGAACACTATAGATTCTAATTTCAGGCAGTCATTGAATGTAGGTGTAGGTTTGAACACACAAGAAGTTCACGCGCACTAATTCTGAACCAAGCGTCAAGCGACCAAGCTTCCAACCACTTATAGTAACGCCATTCGACAGGATTCCTTAAGTACAAGTAACAAAGAAACACTACCATCAGCGCCTCTTCACTCCATGGTGGAGTGGCTTTTTGCTGAGGTGGTACCTTTTTGGCCCAGGCCGCCCGGCGCAGTATAATATGTGTTTACTTACGTATTTACCTACTCATTTTATTTATTTATTTTTTACCTATTGTTACTAGATTTAAGTTAGTGTGTTTATGTGTTACTGTGTGTTTTATGCGCTGTGTTTGTTCTTGGTGTCTTAGTCATTTGACCAAAAGGGTTATGAATTTGAGCGTGGATGGACATGTGAGCAAGGGAAGGCCGAAAAAGAGATGGATGGATTGTGTGAAAGAGGACATGGGTATGAAAGGTGTAGATGCAGAGTTGACGGTTGATAGGAGTGAGTGGAAGAAGAGAACATGTTGTGCCGACCCCACTTAGCGTGGGATAAGGGCAGGAGAATGATGATGTTTGTTCTTGGTGCCAAATAAATATTTTTCTTTCTTTCTTTCTTCTTCTTTACCATACAACTATGAGAAGACCAGAAAGATGAATCAGGAATTCAGTAATTCCATGTCTACACGGATGGTTCTAAGACGAATCAAGGCACGGGTGCTCGAATTCACTTTCTGGACCTCAACATCAGAATAGCCATGTCACTAAGTACACACAGTTCCATTTTGCAATGCGAATATGCAGCCATCACCGAGGCCGCAAGAGTAATATGCAGACGAGGATCGATGACTATAGAATACGAATCCTCTCTGCCAAAACGACCACACAGAGCCTTGGAAAGTAAAAACTGTAACTCAAAGCTCATTCACGAATGCCAACTACCATTGGAAAGAGTCGCCAATAAGAACAGGGTGACGCCGCCGATGAACTGGCGAGGAGAGGATCTGAAACAACCACAGAAGGTTCGTACCCATCCCTCCCTTTACTACTTTCACAGATCCGCACATGGATAAGGCTTCACACCCGGGACCTACACACCGAACGCTACCGAATGTCCACAGGCCAAAGAAGCGGTACTGTCTTCTCCATTAAGACTAACAGGATGACTCCCAAGCCTGCGAAGACCCCAAGAATATTCTGGGTTTCTGTTCAGAGTTAGGCTGGCTATACTAGCCGGACATTCCTCACGCACAAAGGACCACAGTGTTTAAAATTTACATTTACATCAACACATGTTTCTATTTATTTCATATTTATTATATATTTTTATTATATTTATATATATATATATAAATATATATTTCTATAAAATAGAAATCAGGTTTAGACATTTTTCACAACGCCGCCTAGCTCCACACTATGATAAGCATTATTAGATATATATGGAAAAAAATATATATATGAGAACGTTTTTTTGCTATATTCATTTCATGAATTATTCTTTTTTTTTTCATTCTTTGTTATCTAGATAACAGAGAATATGAATAGGTACTATTTTGCAAACACTTTTGATACAATGAAACACTCAAGCACAAAACAAATATCTATATTCAACACACAAATGTTTGTACCAGGTGGGAATCAAACCCACAACAGCGCAGAAGGCAGAGTTACTACCAACTGAGCTGTGAAGCGTGTATATATATTAAAGGTGCATTGTTGCAGTGTGGGTGCAGACAATATTAGCAAGGAGACTATTATGATTGTGTTAGGTCAAAATTTTTAAAGTTGAGTAGTATAGCTATGTCATCCTAGAGGGTGGGATCAAAGTCCTACTGGTCAACTGAGCAACGGAATCGTTGACCATTTACGTCAACCATCAACTTTATATCAATCGTTAACGTATACGGTTAAATAATCCTCCCACCCTCTTGCCGAAGGACATTATGCAGTTCACTGAGTTCCGTCAGCTACCTTCCTCCATCATAGACATCCTCATCGTCCAGGTAAAGGCAAGTCAATAGGTCTACTTTTTTTTGTTGAAAAAAAAACAAATCTAATCCTTCGGTTCCTTTGGAAGCGAGATCTTGAACTGCATCAGCACGATCAGGTAGATTACTATCATGTTCACCGACTGCAGAGAAACAGAGAAAAAACAATCAGTAGCGTGATTATTGTGTATTTTTGCGGTTACCAACCCACAAGCCATGAACGAAAATTATGGTTGGACCTAAAAGTCTACATCAATCCATATCCATACAAACTATATTATAACCTGGAAATCAAATCTGTTCGTTTCCTTTCCACGGCTTAGCGGGTGGACGGATCTGAATTAAATTTAG
This sequence comes from Venusia cambrica, assembly GCA_951394065.1. NCBI lineage: Eukaryota > Metazoa > Arthropoda > Insecta > Lepidoptera > Geometridae > Venusia > Venusia cambrica. The sequence goes on from OX596056.1 coordinate 4,542,448, forward strand.
CATGGATACAGTGTTATATGAGTCATTGGCCACAATAGGCTTAATTTTGAACCGGCTTCATCACGCCGGCACGCGGGCGTAGCCATAGGCAAGCTAATGGTACATCGATACTAGCTGTTGATGATTATGTAATAACTTACAGAGGTGAGTAGTTCCCTATTGATGATAACGTAGCCTTTCAGACTCACTACTGCAGGGTTCATCTCTATCGCTTGGATAAAGTGGTCCACCTAAAACAAGTGAATTTTCCATATTATTAACCATTGGACCAAAACGCTTTTGGTTGGTGGTAGGACATTTATAAATCCGCCTGGCTAGCTAACACCATTTTACCTAAGTCTGTCGCCATAAAAACAATTCTGAATTGTTGTTTTCCGGAATTTAGAGGTAAGAACTGGCTACCGTTCCTCAGACTGTTGAGCATTTCGAGTGAAGTGCGTGTGAGATGAAGGCCAAGACCTTCCCCGTCCTACAAAGAATAAAAACGAACGTGATACACGCATTGCCCCAAATAGGTTACGGCATTTTATATTTTCATTTTGATTATTTTTACTAACCTATAATTATATTGTGATCCTACTAACATATTAATAAGTATTACTTATTAAGATAACATGGATCTTTGTAATCTGAAATATATCTGATATATAATCTAAGCAATGAAATGATTATTATTATAAATCCTGCCGTATTGAACGCATTTCGTAGTTTCGATGTACGACTTTTGTAATTTTTGTAACGTCGAAGGGGCAGAGGGTAAAGGTTCCGTCTATTACTAACCGGCCAATTTGGCTCTCCTAGTTGGTCGGTTGGTAATTTTTTTTCTTCGTATGACAGCCGCACGAAAAATTGAGAACCTGAGTATTGTTAGAATGTGTTGGGAGACCCATGGACATTTCAGCGGTTGCGGGAGTTTCGGCGGATGGATGCGACCTGTCTCCATATACAGGCCATATAAATATATAACAAATGTTATAATAGTAGTAGGTACCAGAGGTTAATTAAAATGTATAAACCTAGATTAATTAGTTTCTCATTGTATCTCATTTTAAGTGAACCATGTGTTCGTATGAGAATATAGTTCTTTAAACCCTTTAGGATCAGAAAGTTGAATTCCTAAAATGTTGAGTTTGCAAAAGTTGAATTCGCAAGATATTGAATACTAAAATGTTGAATTTGCTATAATAACACAAAAAATCACAACCAGCGATGGGACTCCAACCCGTATCTTTTCCTCAAGCCAGAAACGCTCTTAACTAATTGAGCAATAACGCAGTTTCTGAATATGACACAAAAAAAATAAAATGCTGTGATCAAGAGCAATAACTTGAAATACGAAAATAGTACTTCAAACTATCAAAAGATATATAATATATGTATTTTATAGCCTGGAAAGATGACGGTGATTAAAAGTTACCTCTTTCTGTGTCGGACGATCTACTGTCAGCATATCGACAGAGAGCAAAGTGTCCTGAACACCGGCTGCAACCTGAAAACCATCTGGATTATATTCTTGGCATAGGAAATGAGGATCTATTTAAGTATGGTCGTGAGTTTTGTGGAGCTTATTTCCATCTATTGATTATTTTCCAAATATGTAATAAATTACTAATTGTAATCGCCATCTACCCCTATACAAAGCCTAGCTTGCCATAGGGAACGAAGGAAATACCTCCAAAGTGGACTTATGAGAGCAGTCAACGAAGATGTACAGCAGAGTCGAGCAGTATGCGGCGTCTACGAACAGTCCCATTTCTTTGAACGTGAATCCAAAGCCGTGGTCCACGATTTCGGAAAGGGCTCCATATACCGCTATTGTGATGTTGACAAACCTGCAAACGCCAGAAAATCAACCCATAAGCATTACCTATCCAATACACTACACAAGATCATTCGAGACCATACCGCCTTAACCGCCTCTGTGGTCTAGTGGTTCAACCCACAATTTCAGATCCAGAGGTCCCAGGTTCGATCCCCATGAGGAGTACAATATATTGTGCTTGGTTTGGTTGGTGGTAGGACTTTGTTTAAGTCCGCCTGGCTAGCTACCACCATCTTACCTAATTCTGTCGCCATAACAACGATTCTAAAATTGTTGTGTTCCGGCATTCAGAGGTAAGATAGCCAGTTCCTTTGTTGAGGATTCCGGGTGAAGTGCGCCTCTACCTTCGGCTTTATCTCAACTTGTTACCAGGTGAGATGAAGGCCAAGTGCTTCCCCGTCGTACAATAAAAAAAAACAAAGACCGACAGACAAGAAAAGTCTACTATCTACGTATAGAGTTAGGGGTATGAAAAAAAACTAGGAGGTAGACCTAGGTTTATTTAAATGACATAGCGACGGAAAAAGCAAGCAGCACGCCTGATTAAGTGCTAGCTGCACTGCATTGCGCCTGTTAACTTGAAGAATATTGGTATGGTTTCCGGAAACCATACCCTTCATGCCGAAACACAGCGATACCTACCGCTTGGCGTCCGTAAAAGATATAGTGGTAGTTATTCTCCGGACGAGCCCTTTCACAGGGAACTCTACTGCTCTTAGTTACTGTCTTACTAGGTAGTCTGCCCTGGGCAATGGAATAGCTGTTTTTTGCTTGCGGTCAAGGCTGTACGAGCCCAACTCTCGAGGTAAGACCTGCAAGGCCCGCCTATCTAGCGACCATGCACCATTCTACCGAAGTCCTGCGCTAAGCAGTTCGTTGGTGCGCGGGAGAGACGTGCCCTCTGGGTAAGCTCGCTCTATTGTAGACCCTTGCTTGTGAGTTTTGAGGCCAAGAGCTTTACTGTTTTATGCAAAAAAACTACAAGACAGATTATGAATATCGATCCACGCTTTAAGCTTAGAATAAAATATAAATAAATCACAAGAAATTTATTTCACACAGCGCAGTCTAAGCCCCAAACTAAGCATGGCTTGTAATATGTGAACTAGATTACGGATAAACAACTTAAATACTTTTTTTGTAAATACATACTTACCATATGATACAACACCAGCGACACAGCGCAGAAGGCAGAGCTACTGTCAAATGAGCTACGAGGCTTGTTAAAATGCTCTACAATTTTGGACGAGGCTCTGTTCAGCAGTGGGCGTTAATTGGCTGTTAAAGAAGAAGTACCGTAGCAAAGTAGTTACCAGCCTCATTGCGTGTGAAACTGAGCTACGACTAAAGTCAGCAATTCTTGTAGCGTCTTCCGAAATTACAATGATTTGGAGGCTCCAAATCATTGTAAATGATTCAGAGAAAACTAGGCAAGTAGGTACATATGTAATTTAGCTCCTGTGATGGCAATTGCAACTGAATTGCTTCTAAATCTAAACGCAGACTCTAGTTCGAATTCATCGATGCAGAAATAATAGTAGACATTACAGCGAGGAAGCGGACTGATTAGGCCAATTTACTTCTATTCAAGAGCTTGCTATCTTTGAGAATCAATATGCCTTCGACTTGAACCGGCTTTTCAGGTGTTCGCAGGCGAAATATGAAACTATTTGCGACGAAAGGTTACGGTTGTTCTAAAAGTGAAACTCTACTCTACCCGCCACCGAAATTGAGTCTCGAGATCAATAGATTGAACTTTGGAACAACACATATTTGGAAACTTTATCGGAATTATTCCGTTGACGCCAGATCCGTATTGACCGGAATTAAAAGCGAAATAACTTTTCGTGTTTGATGAGTAAATATAGGTATGTAAACTACCTGCGCTGTGAAAATAACTTCTCAAATTTTGTATTAATTCAACTGCAAAGTAAAAAATGGCTTAGGGGAAAACTGGGCGTGTTTAGTGTCTGCCTGAATACTTGATTTTTGTTCTTAACGGGCTATAGTACCTCAGATTAGCAACTCAACGCAACTTTATTCTAGTTTCGAACTAAGATATAGTAATAACAAAGGTGACATTGCTGTGCGCTCAACCACGGCGCTTATGACTACCAGATGACAGAAATATGCTCGTATTTCTACGTTTTGTTTTTTTTACGGTAAAACAAATATGAATTTACAAAATCGAAAACACAGATTACTGTGTTTATTTACTGTACAAAGTTTCAAAAACTAATATTTATTCAATAAAAAGTACAATTAAACTAACTATGTACAAAGGATCAGTCAGATTAAGGATTAAGGACCGTTACAAACGGCCTATAGGTAACTCAACTGTTCCAGACCAGTACCAGACGGAAGCGTGCCCAAGACACTGGCTGCATTGCCACGCTGAATAGCTATGCTAATTCGCTGGCCTAAATAAGAGCCAGCCCTTGGGTCACGTGTCGCCTCAATCAAAAGCCCCGCAATATCTTTGAAAACCCGGAGGGCACCGGCAACTACACACAAGAACTAATTGGGAACGTAATCTATCCTGAACTATAACATATATTAATTTCAAAGTAAATGCTACAGTATTGTGGAAGATATGATCGCTGAAGCCATTTCACATACCTATCATAGACTCTTAAAATCATCCGATTTCTATAGATGCTGTGCGCGCGTGAAATTAAAATCGCAATGAAACTCATGCCAATCAGCTAGTTAAGGAAAATATATGAATCTGAATAAATAGAAACGTTATGTAGCTCACTGACCGACTGAAAAACAATTGACTTTAAGGCCAAACCAGAATATTTGCTTTAATATTTGCTGTGGTTACGGCTGAATGATACAAACTAGTGGTAGGAACTGCATAGGCCCGTCTGACACCTGGCCTCACGACCAACCCTCCTGCCGTAGTTCAACATCAAGTGGTTATGGCTGAATGATCAAAACTAGTGGTAGGAACTGCAAAGTCCCGCCTGGCTCCTCGCCTCGCGACCTACCCAGCTGACGAAGTTCAACATAAAACAGCTTTTTTATACCCCCAAGGTGTTTGCTGTGTTCCGTTAGTACGCGGGAGAGCCAGTGCCCTCTGGGTAAGTTTGATCTTCATGCACCTCATTGCCCGGTGCAAATTTTGAAGTTAAGAGCTTACCCATTTTATGTAAATAAGGCATTTTTAGGAATTACCATAGGATGACAATAACGATGTCCCGGGCGTTTACCAGAAGTAGCTATAGCATTTTTATTACATTTAAATATTTTGTTCCATCTACCTTTAAATAGTAAAACTTTTATTGTATCTCACAAAATTAGTATCTACTAAGGGATATTTTATGAACAATATTATTATTTACAAATGTTATAATGACACAAAAATTCACAACCCGCGACGGGGCTCGAGCCCGCATCTTTTTTTATTGTACGACGAGTAAGCGCTGGGCCTTCATCTCACTTGGTAACAAGTTAACATAAGGCCAAAAGTGGAGGCGCACTTCACCCGGAATCCTCAACAAACTTAGGAACTGGCTATCTTACCTATGAATGCCGGAACACAACATTGTTTTTGAATTGTTATTATGGCGACATAGTTAGGTGGTGGTAGCTAGCCAGGCGGACTTCAACACAGTCATACCACCAACCAAACCAAGCACAATATATTGTACTCCCCATGGGGATCGAACTCGGGACCTCTGGATCTGAAATCGGTGGGTTGAACCACTAGACCACAGAGGCGGTTAAAAGAGGCTTTTCTTAAAGCATTGTAACTAAGTGCTATCACTTTTACGAAAAAACATGAATATTGCTATCATATTTATGAAATAATATGCCTATGGACATAGGTACAAAAGTACGCTAAAAGTAACAAGAGAAAACTTTAGACCACTATTTAAGCATAATTATTGTGCGCACAAAGAATTGTGAGAATTGCCATACCTAGTTCTTGGAGGAGTGCGGAAAGCTAGCAGTTTCAATAATATGACGAAACCGAATACATACATAAACAGGCAGTAGGTAGAGTAGGTGCGCGCGTACGCATTGCCAAGTGATTGCAGCAGCTCAGACAGGTTCAGCCACAAGTAGCGGTACCGAGCGATCAGCTTCGCAGAGCATTCCTTCTGCATGTCCTGGTAAAATAACAATAACTTCTTGTTTAACAGAACCAGAACGTTGAAAGTAGGTACGTGTCTTCCTGTTTACGAAGGTCAAAATCATGAAGTAAATCATAAAAATAAAAAAATAAAAAATGAAAACTATTTTGTTGAATAAAAGTATATTACAAAATTATAGACTCCATTACCATTCTCCTACCCTCCTACCATCAGACGTACTTGTTCTATCCTCTCCATTCTAAGGTTGTCTGGAAGAGATCGTATTTAAGCTATAAGACCGCTATATGTATATATGTATATGTATTTAAGCTATAAGATTGTACTTTTAACTTAGATTTCAAATAGACTATTTGTCCTATATGTTTTTGGTGTACAATAAAGAATTTTCATTCATACATTCATAGAGTGATATTAAGTCGGTACCTATAAAATATTAAGTAAGTAAAGCTTATTTTTTCTAGATACTTACATAAAATTTTAAGCTCATTGTTTTTTGTTTTTATGCTCATTATGTTAGTAGTACTTACCTGCATAAAAAAATAAGCTCATTGTGTTTTTTGTTACACCAACTATTCATAAAAATATAAAATAGCTTGGCGTGAGTGATCTCCTGGCTTACAACGATCAGCCTAAGCCTTAGCCTTAGTCTTAGCAACTTTAGGCTTTGAGGTGTAGGGGTGTATTAATAAATAATCAACGGGAGCATCCAGAAAAGTCCCGGGCATTGCAGTAGTCACTCATAAAAATATGCAGGACAGACTGGCAATCAATACATAGCCCAAACTAGAGGTCCTACCTAAGAGACCTGAAGTTTTCAGGGTATAAGCTTCCTTTGTAACTTAGATGAACTATGAAAGGAGTATAGGATATTCCTGTATTCGCTTCATTTGAAACTAAGATGAACTATGAAAGGAGTATAGGATATTCCTGAGTTCGATGACGGGACTTCTTGGGCGTTTACACACATTTAAATGGCACAAAAAACATGATAGGTAACAAAAATGGTTCGGATACCCTGCGAAAGCACTCGGAGAGCCCTTGCGACGCGATCTTAATCCCCTTGCAGTTGATGTACCAGAGTGCGCAGTTCATGTTGATCATCGTTATGATGTGGTAGTAAGCGGTCGTGTGCCGGAGTAGGAAGCCGTCGAGGAGTGCGCACAGGCTGAGCAGGAAACAGACGGCCAGCAGCAGGCAGCCCACGCTGATTATGACGATTGTTGTCTTCAGGTATGGGAATTTCAGGTTTTCGCCTGTCACGCGGTAGTATCTCACCTACGGAATACAAAGCTACTAGGTATTACTTAGACAAAAGTGTTTGATTTCAACTTCAGATAGTACCTACCTCATATATCTATATCCTAAATCCACGTTTCGCCTGCCTGTATAGACCTCGTACCGGTTAGGGGGCATCTCTTTGATGTGCTTATATACAATTAAAAATACCTAAGTTAGTTAGCTATTGGTGTGTTGCTAGTAAGTCACCTGATTGTTCGATAAGTAGGTACCCATAAGATTCACTACTATGAGCATTGCCAATGCAATCTTTGGCGGCCTCCACAAAGACCTACCACTAGGTACAATGTCGTGTCGTCAACCCATCATCTTGCGAGTAGATACGCAAAATTCCCTTACCGAGTAGGCTAAATCGTTAACTATTGTTTATGTTTACTTTAATTTCCCGGCGGTATTAAATTATACAATTCCAAGGATAACTTTCAAGGTCCTATTAAATTAGGGACAGTACAAACTAAAGCAAAACGGGCTCACCTGAAATTTGCCCCAATTAGTTTTGTAAATAGCGACCTGGTGCGCGACGCCCCAGCCAACAAATGGGATCCAGAAATGCGGGACCAAGAAGACGACGAATAAGATCGCATAGATGTACTCATCGAACCGACGGATCGAGCGGAAGATCAAGATCCTCTCGTAGCCGACGACGAGGACGATCACGGTCGCGGCGATGTAGAAACATATCGCGTACATGGTGGCTGATGAACGCCAGCTGAACGTGATCGTTCCTGGAAACATTACCTAAACAGTACCTAATCCATCCAATTGAAATGTTTGATATGGGGTATCTCGGGCAATAGAAATCTATTTAATAAGAAGATTGTTATTCAGGGGGTTCCACGGACAAAACTATTTGCTCGTGGTACCTAAAGGGAACTAGACTGGAGGACCACGCGCAAGTACCTACCGTCACCAACTATTGCCGCAGGTAATATTTTGTTTTATCTAAAATGACACATTATACACGAGGTTGTTAATCTCCCGAGTGTTATGGGATAGTTTTGGGTCTGAATTAAACACAGTAACGATGCGAAATAAAACAATTGTACCTAATACATTTCCTTAAAAAACTAGCCCCGCGCAGTTAAACTTGCGCAAAGTTGGCATTTTTTTTTTAAATCCGTTTGCTATCAATCTTCAAAGAATCATCCGCTTCGCGAATCTAAAGTTTGCGTGAAAATTTCATGATTTTCCGTTTCGGAGTCCACAGGGAACATACACACATACCCACAAAACCACAAATACACATCGACTTTTTGTCTACCTTTAAGGAACCTAGATTACATGACATTAAATGAAAAAAATATGTTTATTAACAGCAAAAAGAACAGGATAAAACTATTAACTTAATTACTATAAAAGTAGGGACCGAGGTTAGGTACTTATTACTTTATCCTGAGTGCATTGTTTGTTTTACATTGCCATCGGTCTTCAAAAAAGGCAAACCTGTATAGTGAGCACTCTACAGAAATGTACCTACAGTTGGAACAATGTTGAAAGTTAAAAGATATTTTTTTTGGGAAGATTTATTTTTCAAAAATTTTTCTTTGTCTTTTAGTTCCACTTCCATATAAGGATTTATTTTTGTACCTTAGGTATAGTTTGTAATAACGTTAAATTTCTAGAGATATCGCGGCACCACATTTTTTTGAACACACTATGGGTTGTTTAAGTAGGGTACCTAAGCTATAGCGATTACGCGCTTACTCGCTAGGCGAGTTAAAAACTGTACGTACTGGTGTCTACGGGTCTGTCTCGCGAAAGCGGAGAGGACTGCGTAGTTTAATTGGTACAAAAATTGTATAAATTGAAATCCGTTCATATAAAACGATACAGCAAACTCCCTCCCCCCATTCACCCCTCCAATTTCTTGTGTAGAATTAAGTCAAATAAAAACGGCTTTTCTGAGTTTTTTCTAGCTGTTTTTGATATCCACGGGCTCAGTGGGCGGGATCAACCAACCACACAAGTCTTAACACATCTTTTGAAAATTAATTTGGATTTGGAAACCTTTACAGTAAGCGATTGAAATATCGTGAAGGCAAGTTACCTGGGCGAGACCTGGTGATGGGCATCACCGCCAGTACCCTGAACAGCACCAGAAGCAGCTTGTGGTCGCGGTAGAACTGGTCATGAGTCTCGCAGGTGTCGCCATCTTGTGACGAGAGCAAATCACGCTGCTCTTGTTCCTATTAGAAAACTTTAAAAGTAGTTTGTATATATCGTTATTTCTGACTGTGAAGCTGAATTGTGTAACTGAAAAGTGAATTCCGCTCAATTCCCACCCGAAACAAACATTTGCGTGATGAATATTAATGTTTGTTCTGTGTTTTGGGTGTCAAGTATAAGTATTTTAGGTTTCATAAGCAGGTGTGCATTTAAAAAAAATGCGCACTGTTCTTATCTGCTATGATAAAATAAAATATAAATATAGAGGTAAAATACGCGATAAATACCCGTTTCTCGAATTAAAATTATGATAAAATAAGGTTTAAAACTAATACTTACCACAAGCGAAACGCAAACAAAAAATCTTTGAGATAGGTACCTATACTGCTCAAACTTAAAATCAAATTACAGCGTTTTTGTATTACCCATATTTTCAAGAATTAATAAGGCACCTTCTGGCTAAGTTCGCACTATGGCAGGTAGAACCTCATTTTTGATTAGCCGACTCATTTAGTTTCAATAAAAAAAAAACACGTATTGGCACCTATAGGTTACGGAAGACTCACATAATCTTCCTGGGTTCTTTCACAAAGGTGCTTTTGCGTACGAACATGCTTCATATCATTCTGCAGGTAGGTATTGTTCAAACCTTCTTCAAACAGGTAATCGGGAATCATATTGCACACACAAGTGGAAACTTAGCCGTTATCAACGTAGGTAGCTCGTAGACAAATTTTCAGAAGGTAGTGATGGCAGTATTTGGTGTAGTCGTTATATTTATCAAATGGTGGAAGGTAGGCTGTTCTGACCGTCAACTTGATTAATGACCTAGGCCAGCACGCACTGCGCCTTGACTTTATCGAATTGTAAACAAAGTACCTACCTGAAAGTTATTAAATTTTAAAGTAAACGAGGTAGTCGCTTTTTGAATATCAATGTCGTGGCCGTAAGGCGAAACGAGGCCGAGGGGAGGTTCAAGGTGGATCGCTCAGTAGCCAAATGCAACGATATAAAGTTCTGACAGTGAAAAATTTATGGGTCGACATTTTGAAATTAGTTAACACCACGTGACTTTTATAGATAGTAGATTAACCCTCTATACAAAAAGTTAATATATTTCCCCCACTTTTTCTGTTTATGACACTTACAAATCTCGACTCTGGCAGTATCGATAAGACGCATCGAAGAATTTAAGTTTAAGTTTTTCTATCATCAATTTTTATTCGAGAAACGGGTATTTATCGCGTATTTTACCTATATTTCCCGACGTTTCGGCGGGGTTGCGCCAACCGATTTTAAAAAGGACTAAATTTCATCAAGCATTCCCCTCAGCACGGGGCGAGGATAAAATTTTTGTCCTCTGTTTTTATCCACCTTCGAGAGAATTTTGTCTCCCGGTGGTGGATAAAAACAGAGGACAAAATTTTTATCCCCTCCCCGTGCTGAGGGGGCTGGTTCACATTGAGTTGGTAGTAGGTAACTCTACTTTCTGCGCGGTTGGTTGTGGGTTCAATTCCCGCCCAGGATAAATATTTGATAGCTGTTTATTCTACAATACATAAATAAATATTACAGGACATTAATTTCACGCAGCGCCATCTAACCCCAAGCTAAGCATAGTTGGAAAAGTTTTTTTATAAGTATTTTTATAATGAGTATATTTTAAAAAAGTATAGGTACACGTTTTCTATCCGTAATCTAGTTCCCAAATTACAACCTACTTATGCTTAGTTTGAGGCTAGATGGTGCTGTGAGCGAATAATGTCCTGTAATATTGATCTATTTAAAGACAAAATGTCATCCCATAGATTTTTTTACTGTCAGCAATTTGTATTGTTGCATTTGCCTTTCAGGTTTGGAACCAGAAAATGGGAAAAGTAAATCGTAGCTTCTAAGTTTTGTCTGGTTTATCATACATATAATCCAAAAATATCACAGTTTTTCACATTATATGTACATTTAAATAAGATTTACTAACATAACATTCAAAAAAGGTTAGATTAATACATAGGCGTTAACTTATTTACGAAACTGCCAAGTGATGTTATTTACAAATCTTATAAATTATAACGTTCATAATTTTTACTATAAAATAACTGTAAAAAGTTAACAATACACTTATCCGGATCGTATTTCACCAAAAACTTGATTTATACCGTGATAACAATTTAACTACTCGAGTGCTAATAATGCATTGCCCAACTGTTAAACCAGCATTCAACAAGTTAACATAAATGTTTATTTTTATTGGTGATAAATCTTAGTCTAAAGTATATATAAATAACATGATCGTTTGGACGCAATAAGGTGCAAAATAAGTAACATTGCCGATTCCAAACGGGTGACGATTCAAAATTACCCTATAATATCTTATGGAATGAAGATTTTTTCATTTTGATTTTGATCCTTGCCTCATTTAAGTAAACATGATGGGATCATCACGAATCTCGCAATATTACCTTTATATAAATACCAAGTGATGTGATAAACTTTAAAATGTGTAAAAAGTGACCCTAAAAAGTATTTATGAATAAACCATAATTGATTTTGAATACGGGGTCCGAAGGTTTCTCTTCACGTATTCCCACACAGGTATGGGATAGTGGTAGTTAGTCGTTCAATTACATTACAGATATAATACGTGTCTGTGGTGCGTAACTTTAAAAAAAAAGTATAGAAATCAACACTAATAAATACTTTAAAATATTCTAAGCTTAAGAGTTTTCCCATACAAATTTTACTATTCCTGATATTTTGATTTTTACAGAGTTTTTAGAAAAAGTAACGACCGTAAACACAAATTAACCCCTTCGACGTACCATTTCGAATTGATAGACAACTACGTGTGTACTTCGGCCATATCATAACTTGACACCTGTAAGATGAAAGCACTTTCCCATCCTATAATAATAAAAAAGCACAGAAGAGCGAAAAGCACAGAAGAGCGAAAATCACGGGCCTACTTATATTATCTTAATACATTTGATGATGGGAAGTCTGCGTAGTCAGATATTGTCTATGATTTCAGCCGGTCGAGTTGTGCAATGAGCTCTTTGTCAGCGTCTGTGGTCGACGCGCCGATTTTGTTTCGCGCCACCGATGGGGCGTTTGCCATCTGAAAACATAAATAAAAATCTTTTAATTTCTCGTGAATTTTTTGGCGACACTCGATATTAGCAAACGCTTTGCATAAAAACATATTTCATTAAATATGTGGTATATTATTATATATAAATTATGTTTGTTTAGAAAATTATCTTTAAATGCAATAAATTAATTTGTGAGTATCACTATTTCCCGCCTTTTCGTTTTGAGGTTAGATTATGCTGTCGCATTATGTATACGATAGGACACGTATAGGCACCTACAAGTTAAATGAATAGGTACCTAACTTAGTGCGATTTATTTATTTTTGATGTAGAATAAGGACGAAATGTATTATGTACTTCTATTTATGTTATATGTAGGTGCCTTTATATCAATACTTATTAATTATTTATTATATTATACCCACATACCTTTATACCAACCCTATTTTATAGCCAAGTTTTATTGTTTTTTTTTTCTGTTACATACATGTAATATTTTGTGTACTAAGAAAATGGATGACATAAGTCTGAATATAATGACATAGTTTATCAGGCAGCCTCCCGTAAAGCTCGCATGATCTTAGACTTCTACCTCGCCTAGGTAAGTACTAGGCAATTTAAATTTGTTTGAATGGGTCATCAAAAAGTTTACTTTCCCGAGGTGTCGCGATCTCGAATGAATATTGATTGAATTGATGAACGAAATCAGTTTTTATTATTAAAAAAATTTCAATAATTAAAATAACTGATTTTAATAAATATTTCGGTTTGGTCGACTGATTACGCATAGCGCCATTTAGCCGCAAACTAAGTAAAGCTTGTAATACGGGAACTGGCTGGCGATGTAATACTTAGGTATATACTTTTTGACTATAAACACTTGTTCAAGATACCAAGGCCCCATCATTATTTCTGCCTACATACATCCACAGCTTGGCATAGCCCTACCCCAATCGACGCCACAAATAACGATCCTGAGCCTCCATCCATCGATTACCCGCGACCAGGGACGCTACCGCCGACGGCGAAGCCGATCTCCATTGGCTTAAAATTAGCTTCATGAGAACTAGAAACGATTTTTACCGTCAAATGTACTGAACGGATAGGTTTCATAACATGTGTACACTTTTGAGATGGGAAACGCCATTTTGGATATGACACATACCCGGTAGTAAAAATCGTTTCTAGTTCTCATGAAGCTAATTTTAAACCAATGGAGATCGGCTTCGCCGTCGTCGGCGGTAGCGTCCCAGCACAATTTCGTCGGTCTATCGAGTCTTCCACATTCCAATTACCACAAATATAGTATTTGTATTTTTTTCCTGTATACTCTTGGCCTTCAATTTAATCTAACTCTGTTTTATTTGGATTTCAATCAATATGGAGACTTTCCTTATGAAATTTTTTTCTTCAAAGAAAAAAGAAGAAAGAAAAGTCGAAGAAAAGCCGCTATTTTTATTTAAACCATAATTAAACATAGTTTGGGCTTATGCTACCTGGTCTATGTTAAACGCACACCACCCGGAATCCTCAACAGACTAAGGAACTGGCTATGTTCCCTCTAATTACCGGAACATAACAGACTTGCTGTAAAGTTGCCACACTCGGGTAAGATCTTGGCTAACCACCAACCAAAACAATCATAAATGTTTACCCCCATAGGGATCGAACCTGGGTCTTTTGGATCTGATACAATACTGGTGGGCGAACCACTAGGATTCGCCCACCAGTATTGTATCAGTATAGTATTGTACCACCACAGAGGTGGTCAATATTACTAATTTGTACCTTTCCACTGATCTCGATCCCTATTTCGTCTAGCACTTTGTTGATGACTCCCTCAGTCTCCTCTTCCTCATCTGATGCTCCCATGATATCGTCCAGTGTGTCTGAAACTGTACCAAGCATTATCACTATGTATCAAACATTAAACATTTTTAAATATTTAAAATTTTTGTATTTCACGGGCTATTTAGTACCTCAGATTAGCAACTCAACGCAACTTTATTCTAGTTTCGAACTAAGATATAATAATAATAAAGGTGACATTGCTGTGCGCTCAACCACGGCGCTTATGACCACCAGATGACAGAAATATGCGCGTATTTCTACGTTGTGTTTTTTTACGGTAAAACAAATATGAATTTTGAAAATCGAAAACACAGACCGTCTACTGTATACTGTGTTTATTTACTGTACAACGTTTCAAGCCCTAATTGGGCGTAGTTATTGAATGGCGAACATTTTTGGTACAAATTAGAGTTAACTTTGGATTTTTTTTCTAGAGAAAATTTTATGCAATCGTGTTTTCGAAACACAAGCGTTCTAGCATCTATCCTGAACATATATTCATTGCAAAGTAAATGCTACAGTATTGTGGAAGATATGATCGCTGAAGCTAAGCCATTTCACATGTCATCATAGTCTTTACAAATGTTATTATGAGACAAAAATTCACAACGGGTTAGAGTCCCGTCGTGGGTTGTGAATTTTTGTGTCATAATAACAATTGAAAACTTTACTTTGTATACAAGTACAAAAATTTCAGACTATTTTCTGCAACTAGGCCTCTTGTGCTTGCCCTTATTGCGTGATGGATGGGTTATTGCTAGTCTAGTAGTAGTTTAATTTATATTTGTTTTTAATTTATTCTGGTGGAAACTCAGAGGTCAATACATCTCATGCAGAGTTAATGCATGAGATGGATATATGCCATTGTCTCTATTTATATACAAATGTTTTACATGATTGTATTAAAATAATACAGCAGCCAAAGAGTTCTTGTCTAAGGTTACTCAGAATGAAAATAAGTGCCTCATCAAAATAATCTAGTAGTAATGCTAAGTAATAAAACTTAGTTACAATCAAAAACTTACTCATCTCATCTGTCATATCCATCTTAGCATTAGCCTGCTTGAATGCCTCCATGTCTTTGGCAATTTGGTGCGGGTTCATAACCTTGTTCATGTTGCCCATGGTCTTGGCCGTTGTTCCCATGGCTCCAGCTATGGCTATGTTTGCTCCCATAGCCTTGTTTTGGATTTGGACACTAGCTATCTGAAAATAAGGCTTACTTTCAGACAGCACTGCTTCCTGTTGTACTATTTGATTTGCATATTGCACTCAGTTGATTGCTTATTCTACTGTGAAGGTGTTTAATATATAAATATATATTATAACATATAATGATTATTATATTATAATTATAATATAATAATTATTATATTATAATTAGGTATAATTATGATTCACCTTTTTTTTCTATGCAACTAGAAGATGAGAATGGAACAAGCAAGCAGTCCACCAGATGTTAAGTTTATCTCTAGCCTGTAGCAAAGCCTTACTGCACAGGTCACATCCACAAAGAATGAGGCCTATGCCACACAGCATTGCGCCTGTCAACTTAAAGCATAAAGATGTTAAGCCTTGCATGCCCATTTATCATTGGCACCTATAACCTTCAAACCCGAACACAGAAATGCTGTAAATGCTAATGTAAAAAAGACTCCCATTTCCACACTTAGACTCATCAGTGGTCCATTTTGCACAGCAGTGTAAACACAGCAATGCTGCTTGGTGTAAACAAAATAGTTATGGTGGTAGTACTTCCCTGGATGTGCCCTTTCACAGGGGGCTCTACTCTTAACTCATTGGGTGCTGAATGTTTTACAGCACCCCTTGAGTTAAAATCTACTACAAATTGCTATAGCATTCTGTCACAAGATATAACTAATAAGGTATGGACATACCTTGCTGTTGGCAGAATAAATCCTGTTTTTTTGTGTTCTCAGTTGGACAAGCTGTTTGGCTAGTATTTTGCATCCATCATTGTTTCCTTCTTTAGCCATCTTTTTTATATCATTTTCCTAAAATTAAAATACAGATAAGCAAATAAAGCTATGGTGTTAATAAACAGGTGCTTATTAATTAATATAAATAATCATATGTTTTAGTAGGTACACACAATCGGGAACCTGTATCATAAATTCACTGCCATACATTTCCAAGGTAAAATACAAGCTAACTAAATACAGATTACATGCTATAATAATGAGTCATTCATATAAAATTGTGAAACTACAATAGCACAAACCATTCTAAGTCTGTGAGTAGGGATATAAAAAAAATGTGTTAAATATCGAGATGGATAAGATATTGGTTTGAGAGAGCTTGCACATTACTCGCAAAAATATAGAGGATAAAACATAAAATAGGTACCTAGGCACATACCTAGGTATTCATAAGTCTAGACTTACGAGTTTTTTTTCTTCTCTTTCGAGGGCCGCTTTGTCTCTATCCAGATCTCTTCCAGCTTTACGTAGTTCACGGTCATTTTGCCGTTGTTGTTCTGAAGGAAAGGATGAGGAAAAGACATCGTTTAGCTAAAAATATAGTCATTGTTTTGTGTTAGATTTATGGACTAAGTTATTATGTAGGTAGGTTCATTTAACATACCTTTCACTGTTGGTTCTTTTCTAAAGAAGTTCATGGTAACGTTTGCAATAGTTCAATGATTTAGGATGGGTTGGAAAGAAAAATTAAGTAAATAAACTTATTTGCATAAAAATCAAATCCAGCAACCCATTTTTTTTATATTAATCAGACGGACTGACAGATGACAGACATAGACAGAACACTAATATTTGACAGATGACAGACAGACTGAGCGACGAGATCAATTACCTCATCAGTCAATAATATCACAGAACACTAATATCCTGATCAGCTCAGCAGCTTTCCTAAATCCAGCTTTGACCTGTAGCTGGCGCTGCCCCTACCGTATGTATATGTCACCGTCCGATTGTTAACACCGTCCGTTTGTAATATGCCTTCCCTTGAGCTCCCCGTGTTGCAGACTGTTGCCTAGCAACCAATCAACCAACTATGAATAAGGCAGATTCAAGTACTATCTATCTCAACTGTTCCCTTCGGCAAATGTCGACAAACTTCAAGTTTTCACTTCTCTCGGGACTCCCGAGTAGTAGCACTCCCCACTGTTTTTTTCGAAAGGATCCTACTTACCTACATTAAATCAATGGTACTTAATTTAAAATCAAGATAATTAGAGTCAAAATTAATGAAACAATGACATTTTATTTGACCTGGTAAAATATACAATATCTATTAAATTTTTATTCAATAAAAAGTACAATTAAACTAACTATGTACAAAGGAATCAGTCAGATTACCTAAGGATCGTTACAAATGGCCTATAGGTAACTCAACTGTTCCAGACCAGTACCAGACGGAAGCGTGCCCAAGACACTGGCTGCATTGCCACGCTGAATAGCTATGCTAATTCGCTGGCCTAAATAAGAGCCAGCCCTTGGGTCACTTAAGAATAGATGTAATTTGTTAAATTTCACAAATTTTAAAAAAATCACATGTATAAAATTGACTGATCACAAGGTTGTGCAAAGCATTAACCCAAAACTAATGATAATTATTCTACTTTGTGATAATTTTGTTCCTAAACCTAATTGATCTCACTATTTTGATCACTACTTACCCGTTTTGCCCATAAGGCCTACCCGCTTTAGGCCCCCCACCGGGCAAAACGGGTTTTTCGAAGGGGTTTGTATTTAGTTACTTTTATTTGTATTTCCTTCGTCCATGCTTTTATGTTCTAAATGAAGATTTATTTTCAGTTTCCGAATGTATGATAGAAGTAAGATAAATAAAGAACTGTTATAGTTGAATAAAAGTTTTCCAATTATAGGGAACCCGGATATTTTTACTTCCATCCTTAGCTTACTTGGGCTGGTCTCCCCTAGGTCTCTGCATCTTCAAAACTACGAATTAATTGGATCAACCATTCTAAAGATGTAGGCAAAATATTGTAGGTAAGTATTAGGTCCTTACATATGAAATTGGCGTTTTGTCGTACTGGCCACTTTGATCATAAATATCTCCTCTTTGGTTAGGAATTCCAAATTCAAATTTAAACAGCTATTTACTCATGCATTTGCGTTTCGAAAACCGTAATTCATTTGTTTTTTTCTCTTTTGCTTTTTTTTCTGCGTCACTCATTTCACAAAATGGAAAACTTAAAATATCGCATTATTTACGAGTACGAGTTCCACCGTGGCATCAGTGCTGCAGAAACGGCTCGAAGGATTAATGATGTGTATGGTGGTGGTGTCGCAAAAGAAAACACGGTGCGTTTTTGGTTTCAACGCTTTCGTTCTGGAAATTTCGACCTGCAGAACAAGCCCCGTGGACGGCCGGAGACCAAGGTCGATAATGATGAATTGAAGGCTATTGTGGAAGCAGATCCATCGCAAACCACATCACAGTTAGCTGCAGGCTGCGGTGTTAGTGACAAAACCGTTTTAATCCACTTGAAGCAAATTGGGAAGGTGAAAAAGCTTGAAAGGTGGGTACCTCATGAATTGAGTATTCAAACCGACAAACGCGCGTCAACTGCTGCGTTACATTACTCAACCGGCACAATAATGAAGGAATTTTAAATCGGATCATTACATGTGATGAAAAGTGGATCCTGTACGATAATCGTAAACGCTCATCGCAATGGCTGAACCCTGGTGAACCAGCAAAATCTTGCCCCAAGCGAAAATTGACTCAAAAAAAGTTACTTGTAAGCGTTTGGTGGACTAGTGCCGGTGTCGTCCACTATAGCTTTCTTAAATCTGGTCAGACGATTACGGCCGATGTCTATTGTCAGCAACTGCAAACCATGATGGAAAAGCTCGCTGTTAAACAACCGAGACTTTTCAATCGCTCTACGCCACTGCTGCTTCAAGACAACGCTAGACCACACACGGCCCAACAGACGACTACCAAATTAGAGGAGCTTCAATTGGAATGTCTAAGACATCCACCGTACTCTCCGGACCTTGCTCCAACAGATTACCATTTTTTTCGAAATTTGGATAACTTCTTGCAAGGAAAAAAATTCAATTCCGATGAGGCAGTCCAAACCGCTTTCAAAGATTTCATTGATTCCCGTCCGAATAGTTTTTTTAGTAAAGGGATCAATGAACTACCTATAAGATGGCAAAAGTGTATAGATAGCAATGGTACATACTTTGATTAATAAAATATATTTTAATATGAAAAAAATGCCTTTATGTTCCTCCCATACAAAACGCCAATTTCATATTTAAGGACCTAATATTTATTTTCTACACACTCATACCATAAACCGAAGGTATTATAATTCATTCATCCGAAAATAAGATTTCGACGATTATGGCCTTCATCTCACCTAGTATACAAGTTAAGATAAGGCCTAGGTCCTATCATCAACCAAACCAACCACAATACTGTACGCCCCTGGAAATCGAAACCGGGACCTCGGATCTGATATCGGTTGGCGATCCGTTAGACCACAGAGGCGGTAAAGCCACTGCCACAATTTGACCTTCAGCTTTGATGAAACACGGTAGAATTCGCAGTTTTCCAGATACATAACACATTTACCAACAAGCCTCATAGCTCAGTTGGTAGTAACCCTGCCTTCTGCGCTGTAGGTTGTGGTGTCAATTCCCACCCAGGACAAACATTTGTGCGATGAATATAGATATTTGTTCTGTGTTTGGGTGTTGTATCATATAGTACGTATGTATTTACAAAAAGTATTTAAGTTTCCTATCCGTAATCTAGTTCCCATATTACAAGCTATGCTTAGTTTGGGGCTAGATTGCGCTGTGTAAAAATTAATGTCGTGTAATATTTATTTATTTATTTACCAGCGAAATATTGTATAGTTTACCTAGACGAGCTTGTGCTAGAGCATCTATATTATGTAAGACTGTTAGAAAAGGTTCCTACATAACCTAGTATTTAACTACCTAGGTACTTTCCTTTAAGTAGGTAGGTAGGTACTTAGATGCTGGAAAAGACTGAATTAGGACGAGGATAATAATATAGATAGGTATATTAAAAAAATGTATGTTCATAAGTATTGTTTATTCGAGAATAAAATCGAAAACAATTTCTATGCCTGGCTAAAGTCACTTCATTCTTATTAAAATTCATAATAGCTGATTTTGAAAAAGAACTTAACTCTAACACCATATTTCATTATAATATGCAATATTGTAAGTTTTTTATTTGTAAGTAGGCTGTCAATTTATTTCAAAATTGGAAAGGTTTTTGGTAAGGACCAATTTTTTTACAATTGCTTTTTGTCGACAAAAGACTGTAGGTACTTATTACCAGAATTATCAACAATATTTCTAAATCTCACCTAAATCACTCATAAACCTACTTTAATGTTCATTAAAATTTATTATTATTTTATTACAGACAAACACAAAATAACGCGCTACATAGGTATTTAAGGACGAGAACAAAAACCTAGGAGACAAGACTGACATACAATTTCAATAAATATGATGCCTACCATTAAGAGGTAGGTATTGATTGGCAGAGCGTAATCAAATATTGATCTAAAAAAACTAACTAAAATGACGACGAATATACAGACAACACTGGCCAACTAAAATTACAAGGTTAATATTAACAAAATTATTTATGACAGTGTACCTAGCTACAAAAGTATTGGTGTTGAAATACCGGAGATTCACCAGGACCAATTTGGTTTATATTTATTAAACGCCCATTTGTCAGGTAGAGCTATATGTGTGAAGTTCTTGAACTCGCTTTCAGACCAATCGAACGCCTTCACAGCATCTTTGTTTAACTTTTCCAGTTTCTCCTCGAAAGCGTCTTCCTGTTGTTGCTGAACTAAATCTCTGATCTCTAGGCCGTTGATGTCAGGTTTATCGTTAAACTGCTGGGTGTAGACCGGAGCTATGTTTCCTTTGTTGAGTTGCACAGTGGTGTTCGCTATGATTTCTGTGTAGGGCGGTCCAGCTACCGCGGTGAAGACCAAGTCTGAAGAACCGACGGTTCCTGTTAAGGAGTAGAACTTTAGAAGAAATTATGGCTTGTATCGGTAATTTTGCTATATCTGGGTGGGAAATAGACCAATGGCGATACGGTAGTCCTTCCGCATCGGGATTTGACACGTGCTATAACTACGCCAGTTTTTTTGGAGGAGACTCTGTCCTAGTGGACATTGATGGGCTGTTGATGATGATGATGATTATAATGATGAAACCAACTTAGGTATATTGCCAAATACATAGGTATTTGTCGTGGCGATCGCGGCTTAAGAATTGACCTCTCCTCAACTCAGCCCGTGTACCTATGTCGTAAAAGTCGACTAAGGGATCTCACTAGAAGGGCAACAGCTTCCTTCTGTGTATTATCTACACCTTTACTGCAATCAACAATTCGCATGCCAAGCGTGGTGATTATGGCAAAATCAGGCATGGTTTTGCCTATGAATGTATAATTTATCTGATTAAAAATGAAGTATAAGGTTACTTATATATATTTTTTACCGATCGACATAATAGACAAACGAGTCGTCATCCATTAGATAAGTTTATTGACAAAGCGATAAGAACTCACCACTGACGATCTTTGTATCAATAACTCCGTACGCTAGCTTTCCATAGTTCACGATATCTCCACGCACTCCAATAACACCCCAGTATCCAAGTTCCGCAATCACACACAGCAGATCACCGTCGCAGTCTGTCTCATTCTCACTCGCTCGATTCATAGCAGTCACGTTATTTTGTCTCATCAGTTTTATTATGCTGTCCAGTGACGTAGCGTTCTTGAACCCTCGCTTGAAAAGTACCGCTCGTGGTGATTCGGGTTCAGAGAATATGTGGCCGTGTAGCTCTTCCATTTGTTTTGTGTGCGTGGCTTCTGCAATGTCCTGAAACCAAAACGTCCTAATCTTTCATATGTGGCGGCCATATTGTGCGTGACGTCGCCACCGTGACGTCACGGCGACTCTTTATCTTGGAGACCAAACACGCAAGCAAGTAATGTTATAAGCGGCCCTTGCCTGCGTATCTACAAAAAATATAATCAGAAAGAAAATAAACAATTGAGACACAAAGCATAAAGAGAAGAGTTGAATTAAACAAAGCTGAAAGGGCTCCTTTTAATTGTACGAGACGAATGACACGAGTCAATCGAAATAACATACAAAAAGCATAAGCGCGCGAAATTTTCTGGTTGATGACAGGACATGAGGATGAAAAGCCCCAAAACTCTGCCATCTTATATAAATTAAATCCAATCTAACTAAAGATAACTATATCATAGTAACTGAAGTTTAAAACTTCAAATAATCCGTCTGCTTGGAGAAAAAATAATAATCCACATGGTTCTGTTGTCCTTTTGGCAGGAGCTGCAATACCAACTTAAACCGTTTGTCTACTCAAAGACGTGCTGTATAAATTGTCGACGATCATACTCACAAGTGGATACACTGATACTCTTCTCCTCGTGTTATACCGCTTGTATAATGGGTTGTGCTCTGAGGAATAGTATGAGGATAGTTATTTAGTGAGCACTCACACTGAGGAAGGGCAGTCCGTAAGTGGCCCAGTAGCCCTTCTCTAGGATGGTGTCAGACAGGTCAGCGGAGTGAGTGCGTCCAGGAATCTGCTCGACCAGCAACACCAGCCCCTGGGTGCGGCCCGTGCTGGCCCGGTGGACCACTGTGTGTCTTACGTGCCTACGAAAGACAAGTCAGATCTTAATCATTATCATTATCTTAATCAATATAATTATCTTAATCAATATCATTATTATTATCAAGGTTTATAATATTATCATTTATTTAATACCTATATCTTAGTTGGTTTTTCTTTTCTCTCACTTAGAAATAGCTTACTTTCATTGTTTTGTATAGTTAGAGACCGAGGCACAAACTTTTATTAATCAAAATGTATGACCTACACAGTACAGGCTCAGCCTAGTGTGTAGACCATAGGTAATAATATTTGTAATAATGATGCCTGTCAAATAAGCGTTTTTTTCATTTTTTTTTTCAATCTAAGCCTTATATACTTCATAGCTTTCAGAATAAGACTTTTTAAAAATACAGAAAAAAAAATCTATGTTTTTTTAACAAACTTTTCAAGGGAAGCAGTCGAGTTACCCGAAGACTATTACCAGCGGTCTTTAAGTAACTCATCCAGACCAGCACCAGACCGAATCGTGCAACACTGGCGGTACAACCTGCTCTCGATTCACACGGCGATCACTCTATCAAAGACACATTTTAAGTATAAATATGTGCTGTCAATAATCAAATCCTACATAATTTGAACATAAAAAACAAATCGACACCTGTTTCGCCTTCACAAGAGGCGTTTTAAGGAAAAATAGACCCAATGCTAATTTGAGCGATAAAACCAACGTGTTCTGAAGAAAATTGCTCTTTGTAGCGGCAACGTTTGGAAGAGGATATTCCACATTGAAAGTATGCGGATGGAAATTAAGCGGCTTACTTGTTAATCGTCCTTTCAGTAACAACTTCGCTGGTAAAAGTCTTCGCGGTCTTCGGTGCTTGGTGTAAATGCTCGAATCTGTTGTAATCGACGACCAGCCACTGCTTGCTGGCGGTTCCGGAGTTGCTGGTGGCGAGGATGTGGGCCCAGGAGCTCGCGTTGTTGGCGAGGTGGTTGGCGGCTTGGACTCGAGGGCTCACTGGGACCTGGAAGAGTTCAATAAACTTTAAGAATATTACGAGACATTTAAGAGCCATCGAGCCTAAACTAATCAAAGCTTGAAGCGACACATCATGCAACTCCTCGAAAGGTAAAAAGTCGTATAGTATGTTTATTTTTGTTTCTTTAATACTTTTTTTTACATAAGTTCGGTAAGCTCTTGACCTGAAAACGTGCACAGGCACTTGTGCAGGCAAAGATGAGGTCAACGATGGAGCGAGTTTACCCAGATGGCACTGGCTTTTCGCGCAACAACGGAACAAAGCAAACTGCTTGGTACTGGACTTTGGCAAGAGGGTGGTCGCTAGCCACGCAGGCCTTTGTAGGTCCTATCACCAGAGTTGGGTTCATTCAACCCACCGATTTCAGATCCAGAGATCCCGAGTTCGATCCACAGGGGGAATACAATATTGTGCTTGGTTTGGGTGGTGGCTAGTCTGCCTGGCTAGCTACCACCATCTCACCTAATTCTGTCGCCATAATAACAATTTAAAAATTGTTGTGTTCCGGCATTCAGAGGTAAGATAGCCAGTTCCTAAGTTTGTTGAGGATTCCTGTTGAAGTGCGCCTCTTCGGCCTTACCTTAACTTGTAACCAGGTAAGATGAAGGCCAAGCGCTTCCCCGTCGTACAATAAAAAAAAACTATTCCATTACCCAGATAACATGATGTAACGTAACAACACCTGAACACAAAACTTTCATCACCGTACAAAAGTTTGTTCGGGTGGAGATCGAACCTAAAACCTGCATCAGCTTACAGCGCAGAAAGCGGAACTATCAGTGAACAGAAGCACGTTGAGTTGATTTAAGAAATGGAGACAAACCTCGTCTCTAACTTGGTGATGGCCATAAATGTGTATACATCATTCATAAAGTAGACTCTTGAATTACCTAGATATTGAGAGAGTTGTGTCCTCTTGGTATTTTACGTAGATAAGCGTTTCACTGTACGACAACTGCGTCATAAGTTCTATGTTATCTTTTGGGTCAAATATTATCAAACCCCGCGAGGAAGTTAGAACAATGAGAAAATAAACACATTGTTCCATGAGTACCTATCTGCTGTAACGTTTGTGAGTACGGCCGGTCTCCATAACAATAATGAAACATTGTGGAACAGTGTGAAACTTCAATATTAGGTAGCAGGTGAAAGCCTCTTCCAACCACAACTTTTATTGTACGGCAGTTTTTGATTATTCTAATGATCTAGTTTCGTGCTGTCTATTTACGATTTTATCTATTGTATTTATCTATTGTACAAGATGTCGCTCTGTATTATTTTAGGACTAAATAAATATTCTCAGTACTAAAAAAGTTATTTCATAATAAGTAGGTATGAATGTCCAAAATGCCATATTACACAAAATAAAATTACAAACAATAAAATGTAGAGCAAAAAAAACATACATCAAATAAAAACAATTGGATCCTAATCGTTAAAAGCTACTTTGTGTGCTGCTAAGTATACATGCACCTATACACTACCTCCTTGCTGCGAAATATGGAACTGTCATATTTGACAGCAAGCAGCCTATGGTCAAAACCAGAGATACAAAAATGATGTTTGTATCCCGCAATTCCACTTTTATCTCCCATAAAAATGGTGCTAGGCCTTGAACTTACAAATCTTTGACCCTCTCTCAAAACAAATATTAACTCAAAGATAAACAGCATAAAGTATGTACCTGGTCATCGATGCTAACGTCCTTCCACAGTTTCTCATTATAATTCCTCAGAGTGGTGCCTGTTACCGCCATCTTGTGGTCATTGCCCCGAACCACATAAAACTCGTCCTGGCTGGTGATGGAGCCAGGGTAGCTGGAGAAGTCCACAGAAGTACCCGGAATGATTAGTGTACTCTTTGAGGTGTAGTGGTAATTCAGCTTGTATCGTTTTAGGATGCGAGTCATTGATGAGTAACTGGAAAAAAACGTTCTATGATAGAATAGGTTATAGACTACTTACATAGATATAAACTACACTATGGGTTTTTTCTCGGCAAAGGTAAAAGTATGATAGTGAGAGTTCAGGTGTTTAATTTGATTTTCATACAATAGGAAGGAACCGCGATAACTGACAGAGTCGTAGAGTGTTCAGAAAAGTGTTATAATTGTTTAGGATAGTTTAGGATGTATCATCAAAATCTCTTATGACCCCCATGCCATAGATAAAGAAGATTTTGTCTAACGAGTAGGCATGGAATATAATAAAAAGAGTAGGTATATAATATACTAAAAATAACATTTAACACAACCGTCAGAAAATTGAAAATACGTACACAAACATCTACTTATGTGCATAACATAAATGTTTGTCTTGGGTAGCCCAACCCACTAGCGTAAAAGGCAAAGCTACTACCGACTAAGGCGAGTTTAAGTACTTACTTTCCTACAGCATTCTGCGCAACAAACATCTTCTGGGTTCTTTCCTTATCAGTTTCGTTGACTACCCTCACGAACGCACTAGCAAGTCCAGGCAGCTGGTCCAAAATGGTGGATTCAATGGAAATGTTCAGCTTGTGCTGTAGCTCGGCCACCTCGGCTAAGGAGTTCAGCCAGTAGAGGTCTGACATGTCTGTCTCGTACTCATTGCCACTGCGCTCTACCCCGTGTTTCCATCCCATGAAGATGCCGTTTATTTGTGTGTAGTACAAGGATACCTGTAAAATAACATTTTCATTTATAACCCCCGTTTAATGAGGGTTGGAAGAGTCGCGTGAGGCCGACTTGTATTTCTTGTTACCGCTTGGAACCGAAGGACTATAAGTAACATCTAGCTTGTTATTTTATTTGATGTACCGTTTTTACGATAGGGCTCAAAGAAAAATCAACACATTTCATGCATGGACTCCTGTAGTTTTGTTATTAATCGATTGCCGATAAACATACACATAATTAAACACATGTTTTTTGAAATGATACGCCTACATTTCAAGGTTGAAAAGTTATAGCCCTTTAAGGGTCGTACAGGCAGACCGACTGACAAATAAATATAAGAATAGGGTCTAGATTGTGCCTTTTGGCACGGAGCCCTAAAAAAATGGGATCAGGAGAAGGTTAATCGCCTCTGTGGTCTCGTGGTTCAATCCACCGATTTCAGATCCTGAGGTCCGGTTTGGTTGGAGGTAGGATTTTGTTTAAGACCGCCTGGCTAGCTACCACCATCTTACCTAATTCTATCGCCATACAATTCTTAAATTGTTGTGTTCCGGCATTTAAAGGTAAGATATCCAGTTCCTCAGTTTGTTGAAGATTCGATTCGTTCGGGTGAAGTGCGCTTCCACCTTCGGCCTTATCATAACTTGAAAATCAGGTGAGATGAAGGCCAAGCACATCCCCGACGTACAATAAAAAAAAAGGTTCCTTATCCTAAAAGTTACCTGATGCCAAAAAGGGTCTTTGCTAGCATGCTCCAACGCGTATGCACTCCAGTACTTCGCTGACTTGTACAGAGCGTCTCTCAGCTTATTGCACTGCCTCTCCAAAGGCGTATCATCACACTTTCTTCTGATCGTGTTCCCTAGGTGCGTGTGGATGGGGTACCAGGTTAGGGCGCCTTCGACGACCCCAGCCGCGTATGCTTGAATCTCGTCAGGATAGGAAGAGTTCGTTTCTACTTCTAAGAGTGACCAGCTGTGAAAAAAACGTCTTATGTATAGACTCGGATGACAGATGCAACTATCGTTCGTAAGGCATAAGTTTAACAGGCTTTTATTAAAAGCGGTAGTTACTTAGTAGATAGATGGATAGCATGCCTATTGATATCGATCTACTTTCTGCTTAGACTTTCTAAATTCCCGTAACCGCGTGCACTTTGTTATTGAACTCGATTAATTTTAATATTTTTTTGTTTCTACTTTTTATTATTTCAAGACTTTGTCTGAAATAAAGATCAATTATTAAAAATAATTAAATATTATTATGTGATTAAAACTGGATTAATCAAGTAACTGTCAATGCAGGAATAAGCAGACTATAGGTTCCATACCAAGTATTTGATAAACCGCTTATTTGCATTTTAAATACATGTATATCAACATATCAAAATGTTTGTCTGTTTGTTATAAGGACCTCGCTCTCTCTTAGGTATACCTATATAAATATCAGTGAGCGAGGATCTACTAAAGATTAGTAGAAAACTTTTATAAACGTAAGATCCATAAGTTTCCACTTGCGATCCATTGGGAGACATAGTTATCATGTAATCGTTCCAAGAGCTAAAGAAAAAAAATGTCTATGTTACCTTAATGTCTAACCCAACCTTACTACTGAACGGATCATCAAAAAACTAACCAGCCCGAGGTTATTGCCTTTCTCCTTGTGTGCTGGTCTTTATTCCAAACAGGCGGCGGCGGTAGAGTTGACGTTTATCACACGTCAAATACATTTTAAGCACATATCCCGTGTTTTAAATGTATCATCATCATCATCATAACAGCCCATAACCGTCCACAGTTGGACATGAGTCTCCTTCAAGACTGGCGGGTTTTGCCATAATCACCACGCTTGACAGGCGGCTTCTGCCCATCCCCTGGTGTATTTTATTCCAATAAAGTACATAGTCGCCTTTTATGTTAAACTCATACTCAGGATTAAATGGACGGGTCCTATTCGTCCTCAGAAGGAAATGGAGGGGTCCTAAAACTCGTTCGCCGGAACCACTTTGGCTCCGAAAGCCGAGAGCCGACTCCCGGTTCCTCAGTTTAAAATATCACACAAACTTTAGTCTATTTTGTACTTCATTTATATATTTTTTTTTCAAAATATAAAGTTATTTATTGGCAACAAAGAAATTCGGAACAAAACATATATAGCAAACGATGGTAACAGCAGTAGTTGTATAAAACTGGCCTTACCCTTCGGTATCGACATCCATTCTGAAGTATGCTCTGGCCACCCCTGCCGGTATGTTGACAAGTTCGTTGCTCTGACCCCAGTACTCGATACGGTATCCGGTTTTCTCCGAGTAAAACACGGTTGCCGCGTAATTGCCATCTTCTTGTATCCTGAGAGGAAGTGTGTTGATAAAGTAATGGGACCGTGTCACGAAATACATTAATAACATTTTTATAAACAACAATGCGGAAAAAAAAAAAAAAAAACCCACAACACACGTCCACTGTTGAACATCCCAATCGACTCTGATCTGCTATAATCCAGTGGACCCGGGTTCTATCCCCAGGGGAGTTCAATATTGTGCTCGGTTTGGTTGGTGATAGGACTTTGTTTATGCTCGCCTGGCTAGCTACCACCATCTTACCCAAGTCTGTCACCATAAGAAAAATTCTAAATTGTTGTGTTCTGGAATTTAAACAGTCTAAGGAACTGCCAATCTTAATTGGCAGTTCCTTAGACTGTTGGGATTCCTGGTGAAATGCGCTTCCTTCAGCCTTTTCATACTTGGAACCAGGTGAGATGAAGAGCAAGAGTTACCCGGGGGGATACGACGACCTCTTATAGCATTCTTGTTTTGATATGACTTTACTTTTGTCACTATCCAGTCCAGTCCAGTGTAGAAAAAACGAGAGAAATGTTATGTACCTAAATCAAAACAAGAATGCTATAAGACGTTGTTAGGCCCCCGGCATAGAAAAAAAATACTCCCCGACAATGTCGTTGGTCCATCGAGTGCGACAACGCAGAATAAGTACTAGATTTAAAGATCTAGAAACGCCGCTTTGTCCACATTTTAATGTCGCAAAACATGATCCAAGAAATCAGGCTGTCAATCTCTTTGCCGTCTGAACTAAAAACGATAGAGTCCCGTCACTTTTCATAATAAACTTAAAAAAATATTGTTAGATGGATTGTTTTACTCAGTCGAGGATTTTTTGACGCATCATTGTGATGCAGTGTAACTATTCGACATGTATATATGGATTTGACATAGATTTATGATTACTTTTGACCTGATACCTTTTCAAGATATTTTCTGATATTAATTTTCATTAACATTTATGTTAATGTAGTTTTTGTGACATAATAATTGTATCAAATACCTCAAAATACCAATACCATCGGGTATTGGTATTTTGAGGTATTTGTTTTACCTATTTTATAATTTTTAATAGCTGAACTTAACTTTGTATGAACTACAAATACATTTAAAACATAGACACCACAGATAAAATATATTTTGTATTATTCCAATTTGACTTTGACTTTGACTTTGACTTTAACTTTGACTTTGACTTTGAAATGAAATGAAATGAGGGGTCTTCCCACAATCCGTTTCGCAAAATAAACATAACATCATCGAGTATTTCTCACCT
Organism: Venusia cambrica; assembly: GCA_951394065.1. Taxonomy (NCBI): domain Eukaryota; kingdom Metazoa; phylum Arthropoda; class Insecta; order Lepidoptera; family Geometridae; genus Venusia; species Venusia cambrica. The sequence goes on from OX596056.1 coordinate 4,572,763, forward strand.
TTCGATCTGTCCGACAAAAAGCGCCAGTATCGACAAAAGTCCGATAATCCCCAGGATGTAAGACGAGATCTTCGTCCTCAGCCAGGAGGCTCCGACTACTTTCAGCGCCATTATACACTTGTGTAAAATAAACTATAAAATGTAGAATATGTTGAGAAACTTAATAATAATGAAGTGACAGTGCGTATAGGTAATTTTCTCCAGCGGAATGACCATCAAAGATGGTAAAGCCAGGTGTTCACGGCTGGCCTGGATGTGCTCCGAACGATGGCCGAGGAGCCAGCATCGGACAGCTTCTGCTGCTGTGCTGGGCTTCCTAGCTTCTTATTTTCTTTAACCCTGAAACAAATATTTAATATTTATTGATAGTTCTCACTTGTCGAGTTGAGTGATCGTGTACGACGGGGAAGCGCTTGGCTTTCATCGAACCTGGTTTTGATTTGTTATTCTTAGTTTGGGGCTGTGATGTGTTTCGGTTTGAAGGGTATGGTTGCCGGTGAAATTACGGGTTCGTGAGTTTTAACACCCCAATGCCTCAAGTTGACGGGCACAATGCAGTGCCGTGTACACAGCAGGTGGTAGGATCTGTACGGTCCACCTGGCTAGCGACCAGTTCTGGGAGAACTCGCTTCATTGAAGACCTCTTACTTGCTCTTGTCCAGAGCTAGACAAGCCTAGTGGTCAAAAGCTTCCCATCATAGGTAAAAAAAAACAATCAATAAACGTTCGATTAACATAACGTGTCATAAATAGTACTTTACAATTAGTCTAAAGTACTTACAGTAATACAAACGATAATACAATATAAGGAAATACAATAAAAGGGTTATATAAACTGTATTGTGCCACAAAACCACGAACAGAGGAAGCTCCGCTTTGTGGTAAACGATATCGTGTCACCTAGACAAATAATGTAATTACGTTTTAAAAACTAAAAAGAAAACCGACTTCAATGAAGAATATGATACAATTTCGTTTACCTGGATGACGTATTTTTTCCAATTATTTTGATGACAGATGGACGGACAGACAGACAGACGGGTTCCGTTTTTACTTTTGAGGTAATACACCCTAATCGCGTCAAGTGTGCCTAGAATTTTTATAGAGTTCCCTCGATTTTTGCAGGATCCCATCATCAGATCCTTACCTGATGACAATGGGATCACCTGCAGGCCTAGCACGGGGTTTCTTGTCTAGGGTAGAATAGATTAAAAATGACATTTAGGTGTAGAGAGTAGAAAGTTTTCTTCGATCGGGAACATGGCGTTTGAAAGAATGAACGGATAGAAATTATTTCTAGTCTACTCTAGAGTAGAGATGAGTCTACCACTGCGAGCATGCCATTCAATTTACTCTACTTTTGACGTTTGAGAATAGAAACATTTCTTCTAAAATTATCTACACCTCTCGAGACCTAGAGAAGCGTTTCTCTCGCATTATTTAGTGAATATTTTTTACGGTTACTATGAACGGTGGAAGAAATTGGCTTCTGAGCCAGTACGAGGAGAAAAACGACCGGAGAAGTGAAAGAATCGCAGTTCGAGAGCTCACAGTAGCTCTCAATTTGCCGGAGGCCGAGTTTAGGCGCAACTTTTTTGTAACAAATTTGTGTTTGTTAAGATTGTGCCGAGCACCATCGATCCGGGCTTTCTTTTTAAGGTCCCTCCAAGTCTGAAAATTTCAATGAAGCTAGTAAGACATAGGTGTCTTTCCCATTATGAGATATATATCAAATAAGGATAGTATATGGATGGATGAAATAGTTTCGAAGCCTTGCAATGGTTATGGAACATAATATTAGTAAATACATTAGTGGACTACATGTCCGCACATAATATGTTCGCCTTGGGAGAATATACCGGGCCCCTGGGACGTCGGGCCCACAATGAAGAATGGGTGCGTCTTCAAGGCGCACTCAAGGAGTTAGGGCCCCACAAGAAACTGTATTTCTTGTTTCGTGTTGACATTTTGTGGGTAATGAAACGCAACGAACGAACTTCTTACAACATTTTATATTTGATCTGTGGTTTCGTTTCCGTTGCTATAGAAAGAGCTTGTCTACGAGAAAACTGCTTTCTAGGGTTTGCTTTGAGAAACGGCGTGTTCGGGCAAAAGAAAGATTACGAAGACAAGAAACTGTCTTCTCTATTCTAGGGTAGAGTAGAGATGAAAACCCCGTGCTAGGCCCGCTGGGAAGTATACCGTCCCTAAAAATACCCAAATCACTTCAAGTGTGCATATAATATTTGAAGAGTTCCCTCAATTTCTCCAGGATCCCATCATCAGATCCTGACATGTTGTCAATGGGGCCACCTGTGAAGTATAATACCCTTTCAAACAAAATAAGAATTTTCCAAATCGGTCCAAAAAAAAAAGATTACGATGAATTGAGAACCACCTCCTTTTTTGAAAGTCGGTTTAAAACAAAAAATAACAAGAAAAAACGATACCTAGATACCTAAAGTAGGTGTGTTGTATTGTTTGTACGGATGGAAAAACTTTGGTCCACTTTGGCCTGGTGTGTGCCCGCAGACTGAATCTTGAGAAAGTACTAAAGCCAACTATCGTGAATAATTTTTAAATTGTTATGACGTTAATGATTGGCTGACTCAGCTGCTGACTAAAACTATCTGATTTATGATGCCTTTCATCATTTATTCAGTTTTATTTTTCAATATAAATGAATGTAAGAAACCTCGGTATCAGCATTTCTTTGATTTATTATATATACGGATATTATTTATTTATATTGCACGTAGAGCTGTTGGCTTTCGTTCGGGTTTTGACAAAAACATAATGAGTCAAAGGAAATCAATGTGAAATAATTAATAAACAAACTGCCCATTAGTTATTAAGTTATGTAATGTATATAGTATGTAAAAAACTAACCCCATTAGTTATTAAATTATGTAATGTACATCAGAAAACAAACTAACCCGTTGTTCTTATCCTTGTCCTTATGTGCGGTCGCGATTCCGAACATTCGGTAGAATTGAAGAACTAAAAAATCTTAATGTTTATAAAAATGTTTTTGACTTTGAAATACTTACACAAATACACAGTTACACTGATGCCAATGGTGTCCTTACACGGTTTCTGAAACTGCGTGCATTTCCTTAAACACTATCAGAATTGCGCTTGCTGAATCAATTTTCAACGACGTAAGGTCATGTCATGAATCACATCGACAAATGTTGTGTGCTACAGGTTGCCAATATAGTACGGATGTAGGTACCTGCATTATTATATTAGGTGTATCGTAATAATACTACATGTTGCCAATACAGTACGGATGTACCTGCATTATTATATACCAAGCTTTGTTAAGTTAGGCGCTGTGTTAAATTAATGTTCTGTAATATTTATTTATTTAAGTATTCATAACCCTATTGGTCAAATGACTGAAATACCATCCCTCCTCAATATACGCCCATACCATACTAACCTAGCACTTGTCTTTTCCACACCTGGTGCCATTTTCAAACTCCCCCAAACTTATTCAAACTCATATACTAATTTCTTATCTTGTCCGACCTTTGTCATTTTGTCACACATCCATCTTAAAATTTGTAACAGCTTAGTAACATGCACTTTCATCCGTGTTCCTTATAGCCAAACACTCTGATCCATGCGACGATCATTGCGACAGATCTGATGACCGTCTTATAAATTTTCACCCTAAGGTTTAGAGGCATTTGTGGGTCACATGTTGTTCCCGAACCCTTGTCACCATTTCATCCACCCCTCATTAATATATTTCACGATATTATTCACGTCTATTAAATGTTAGAGTGGACTTCTCCTTTATACCAATATAATAATATAGATAACTTACACTATCACTGCCAGATAGCAAAGCCTTGAGCTTGGGTGTCAATTTTGGCCAATGACCTTATCAGATGGTGTGTGTTCACATATTATTAGTGGAACGCCCTAGACTTTGATCTCTTCATGCCGTGGCGATCGCAGCGCCACCTATCGTTTCCAATTGTAAATCTCAACCATCCAACCTTAACACACGAAAAAAAACACACGTGTGCAGAATAATTATATCGTAAAGAAGATAAATAGTATCAATTACATGTAATTAAAAGATATTATTTTTACTCCGATGTTATAGGTGTTATTTTTTTACTGACTTCCCAAAAAAGGAGGAGGTAAATTATGAGTACCCTTCTCTTCTACTTATTCAACTTTGTTGTGGTTAATGCGAAGTAATTCCTTCGCCTAGCTTGGTAAATGAAAGGAAAATTACTGCGACGAATTCACAATGAAATTGATAAATAAAAGCTACTATAAAGGAAAATCCCCAATTGTAGAGCTAACTAGCTATTTTATTATCTGTGGAGCATGAAAAAGGTAGGTATAATATTAGATAAGTTTTAATGCCATACATGCACCTTTTTACCTGATGGTAAGCTTCTTTTTAAGATATTTAAACTTGAATCACATACATTTAGGCTGTTAGTACATTTAGACTGTTTCACAACTGTTTTTTGAAAATTATCAGCGTCAAAGTTGTGAATTAAAAAAAATGCAGCAGACAGGCTTCATGTAACTAGTAACATCAATTATTAAACATAAAGTTCCCTATCTGACAAAGTTTCCTCGTAAAGATTCAGTCAGTTAGAGCACCAAACAAGATTATCTAAACATTGAATTTCTTCAAAAATATTGCTGTTATTACATGTGCCTAGTCTGAATGAGTGGCGAATTGTACGTTTTCGAATCTACGATGTGTTCAAAGCTATTATTTAGCAAAAATATCGTAGTTCTCAGGCGTTTTTATACAACAAGGATAGGAGACAGAACAAGCAATGAGCTCCCCGTGCAACTCTTGCCTATAAAAAAGCCGTAGGTTACATCCACAAAGAACATGACTCATCTGCACTGAATTGTACCCATCAACTTGAGGCATAAAGGTGTTAAGCACCGTGTGCCTGAAATTTCGACAGCAACGCTGCTTAACGGCCGAAATTGGTATGGTGGTAGTACTTCCCTATGCGTACTCACCCTTTAGGTTCCACCTTAAAATACGCAGCTAGAAATAAGCACAGAACTCAAGTCACTATTGACGAAACGTTCCCACTGTAAGTCATAGTAAATACTGATGGTAAGATCCAGGCGTCATAGGTTGATATACTGTTATCAAATGATCAATAAGATACTTTAATGTTCATAAATGTCTAAGAATGGTAGTACGTCTGTAATCTAAGGTAATTAATTTCTATGACATACATAATACAGGTATTATAATAGGTATGTGGCTGTGACATCCTAAATCTCTGGTTGTTGGGGGCGGCTGGTTGCATAATACTTGCCTGTGTGTGTTTTTTGTACCTGTTAATAAGGCCCGCAGTATTTCAGATTTTTGCTTTCTGGTACAAACGGAGTTTGTAAATTATTTAGAAATAGCAGTCCAAACCAAATGATTTTTTTAATTATACGACGGGTAAGCGGTTGGCGTTCACCTCACTAGGTACTTTATTTGCAGGTATGTATAATCGGACAGGGATAATCTGTTGCGTCGTAAAAAAAAGTGTTCGTATCTCTAAACATGGACATGCCATTTCGAAATTATTGTCAAACTACGTTTATATGGGAGAACAGCATACATCATTCGTAACTATAGGAAATCTATCCCACTCATAAAGCTATCAATGTCGATGGCGGACTATATATGTCGGTAGGAACCTTACCTATAGGTACATACAGAATAAAGATTCGCGTACTATGTATATTGCACTCATCTTTATGATTATGATTTTCGAGAACTTCCAAAATAGATTTAACTGCCTATAAAATTATAAAAGCTTTTTGGTAGTTTTCAAACCTACATTCAAGTAGATAGATAGTATATATAGAGAATTTTACGGCTGACAGAGCTAACCCCACTTTAGCCTGGAATAAGGGAAGGAAGGTGATGACCTTTGTATATATAGAGGTAATACTTATATAGGGATATCCACAATTGTTTTATCACATAAAATATATTCCTTGTGAAAGAGCTCGTCCGCGGGAGTAGTACTTCCCATACTTATTTCGGCCACCAAGCAGCATTTCTGTGTTTTGGTTGTCGGTGAAATAACGGGAACACGGCGCTTAACACCTTTATGCCTCAAGTTGATGAGCTTATGGAGTGCAGTGTAGGTTATGCTCTTTGTGGGTGTGCTTTTAATAGGCTGCTTTATAAAAATAAAGTACGAAACTGTTAATAATAACCTGGTGTTTAATCAAACCTTAAATAGGCTTAAAAACTTGGCGATGTTTGTTAAGATTTTAGGTGCGTAAAACATATCTAAATATCTATCTAAGTATTTGGTTGGGTGCCTACAGTCAAAAACCACAAACCTCGCAGCACAGTTGGTAGTATATCTGTTTTCTGCGCCGTAAATTTGTTCCCACCCAGGACAAGCATTTGTGATGAATACAAATAGATATTTGGTAAACATTTGCCATAACACCACACTGGGCTGGGTATTTGATAGCGACAAACTTTGAAAAACTGCGCAAGCAAAAATGCGCGCAGCTAGATTGTAATGCAATGAAGTAAAAAAAACTCTCATTTTTTTTTAAGACGGTAAACGCACGCATTTGCGGATGAAAGAAATCACCTTTCCATTAAATCTAACGATCAGATTCGCCTAGCGCAGATTCACCTTTCACTTCCATTTTCAAAAATTTAAACGTTCTTTAATGATATTTAATGGTTATTTTTTAAAACGAGTAAATGATTAATTATACATTAACTGCCATGTAAGGAAACTTTTTTTCTTTCCGTCATTCGTATGAAGTACATGTATATAAAATAAATGCTGTAAAATAAGACATGTGAACTATCAAGAAATACGAGAAGCCTTAGCGCCATGGCAACTGCATCGGCGTCCTCAAATTACACTTCCTACTAAAACTAGATAACACTATTACTAAGCGACAATTTACCCAGACAAGTTACTAAGCTACTTTGGATATTTGAAAAGTAATGTTTAGCAGTTTTGAAGTAATGACCAATAAAAACTTACCGTGTGACGATGGCAATGATAATCAGTAATGAGATATCCACGGCCAAGGTGAAGCTCAAAATAATCACAGTAAAGCCTTAGTTGAGTCTTTTGGAACAATCTAATGTGATTCAGTGTAAACATCTATACTCATTTACAAAAACAATAATTATATTCTACACATACTAGTGGAACACCCAGTACTTCGTTCCCATCATCCTGTGGCGATCGTAGCGCCACCTAACGAGTCAAATTGTTAATCTACGGGAATCCACGTCAACACACAAAAAAAAATTATATACGTAAAGACACGGTTACGGTTAAAAACGCTACGCATTCGCGTAAGTATTGGAACGTAAGCAACAAAATTATTCGTAAGTTTTGACTTTATTCAGAATGTTTTTATCAAAGCTATAATGAATACCACTACAGTGAGGTTCAACCACCACCGAAATAAGATGGAAACTAAACGAAACACCGGATCATATGCTATTCTGGAATCGCTGTGCAAATTCATGTTATTTTATGAACTAGTTTCTGCTTGCGGCTTTGCATGCAGAAACTAGTTAGTTAGTAGTTGCATGTTACCCGGATATTTGATGATATTGATATTTACTGTCTATAACTTCATCTTCTTCTTCTTATAGCGTGTTCAGTGTGCCATTTGGGAACCCTAAGAGTTCGCCAATGTCCATGTTTTACTAGACTTAAAGCCAAAAAGATGTCTGAGAACACTATAAGAGTACGCCCGGGAGAATCATACAAAGTAAAGGTGTGCAAGATTGATATACCTAAACTAGTTTAGGGAGCGGAGATGAAAAATGAAAAATATCAAATACATTTGATATTTGAACGGATTGCCTTTCTCTGTTTTGTAGTAAAGGAACGCCAAACATCCAAACAAAGTTTGCGATTTATAAAATTAGTTGAAAAAAATATTCCAGCGAATTGTAATTAGTAAGTTTGTTTGAAAAAATTGACAAGAACGAGGTTCTAGTCTTTCTCCTTGTGTGCTGGTCGCCATTCCGAAAAGGCGGTAGATTTGACGTTTCGAAATGATCATAGGAAAATTTATTTTGTCTTTTACTTTGGGGAATACTAGCTCCTGCAAGACTTCGCTTGCTTGGTACCCGAATAAAAAGTAGCCTATACACTATTCTAAACATCTAGGCCAATGTTTAGAATAGTGTATAGGCTACTTTTTACAACATCTGTGAAAACTTCGGATCTGTTCAGCTTTAGCGTGAAGGAACGCCAAACATTCAAACAAACCTGATTTATAATATTAGTAGGATATAAGAACCGCATTTACAAGTACGCCTGGCATAGAGTAAACAAATCGAAAGTAAATCAATTCGGAGTTGAACGTTCAGGATCACGAGTTTACCTACAGTTTATGATGATGCTCTACCACGGGGAAAATATTTTTGCACATGTTTCTGCTATTTTTGTTCGTGATTTATAGCTGCCCAAACCATCATCACCTGCCCTTAGCCCACCTAAGAGGATCATTTATACTGAAACTATTTTCGTGTTGTAGGTATTTAAGCAGACGAGAAGAAGAAGAGAGTAGTAGAAGCCCCTAGTGAAAGGGCTCGTCCGGAGAATTACTACCATCATACTTATTTCAGCCGCCAAGCAGCATTGCTGTGTTTCGGTTTGGTTGCCGGTGAAATTACGGGTACGAGACGCTTAACACCTTTATGCCTCAAGTTGACGGGCGCAATGCAGTGCCGTGTAGGCTATGTTCTTTGTGTATGAGACCTATGCAGTAAGGCTTTGTCATAGGCAAGAGCTACTTGCTTGTCCCGTCTCCTAGTAGTATAAAAAAAAAGACGTATGGCTATCTCTAGGTACAATTTTTGATAGAATTTACGTTTCGGGACTTAGCTCTTTTAACCTGCCTATACATTATATTAAAATGTACTATCGGTGTCAATCGCTTGAATATAATTTATTTTAGGTATTTTCGAAAAAGCTTTTGGTTTTAGAAAAATATTGACTTTTAATAGTCATAGTCATAGCAAAAACATGACTGATTATGATGCTTGTACTTACCTATAAAGTGATTTAATAACTGGCAAAATAAGGCGTTTAAACTTTGGTAGGTTTTATTTACATTTAAAAAAAACACCGAATTTGGACAACATTAAGAGGTAGAAAAGAGTTAATTCTCTTTGTAAGGAGAGGTTCGCAATATAGGGCCGATACTATCTCAGATTAGCAAATTGACGCAACTCTAGTTTCGAACTAACTAGGGGTTTTAATAAAGGTGACATTGCTGTGCGCTCAGCCACGGCGCTTATGACCACCAGATGACAGAACTACTTGCGAATTTCTACGTTTTATTATTCTACGGCAAAACAAATATTATTTATGAAAATCTAAAACGCAAAGGATCCGCTTTATACTGTGTTTATTTACTGTACAAAGTTTCAAGGCCTAATTTCTTGAAAATCGAACATTTTTCGTACAAATTAGAGTCAACTTTATTTGTAATCGTGTTTTCGCCACTCTAGATAGCGCTATAACATCAAACTATAAAATATTTTAATCTCAAAGTAAATGTTTCTATATTGTGGAAGATATGATCGCTGAAGCTAATAATTTCAAGAACCATCGACTCATAAGCTGAATCGGCACAATATGTCTTCTTCCTCCATTCTTCTCTATCGGACGTGACCTCATCATTTACTCCTTTAATTTCCCATATCATCACAATCAATCCATTATTCGGTCGACCTCTACCATTATATCAATCAACATTCATTTTCAACTTCTCGTTAGTCTGGATGAAACACTCATTTTCAACTTCTCGTTGGTCTGGATGAAACACTCATTTTCAACTTCTCGTTAGTCTGGATGAAATCCAGAAAAAAAGTTAAATTAAAGTGAGAAGAGTATTGAATATTAATGTTGCTGGATATTGGGGTAGAGGTAGGCTGAAAAAGAGATGCGTGGATTGTATGTAATGGGCAAGAAACGATTGCGTTAAGTATAAGCCTAATTAAAGTAAAAGTACTTTAATTAAATGGTCTTGATATAATCCTTTACGTGAACATTTAGATAAACTTCATCTACCTCTCGTGTAATTTGCCCCACGAGATGTATTGTTGTAGCTATTTATAGCTTACGCGCATAATGGAAAAGATAAGAACTCAGAAAAGATGAGAACTCAGAAAAGTCAATGTTACTTGTTCCCATTGGAGCCCCGTCTCGACCACACAGTTGGCATAACATGGGTGGGTGGATAGGAAGGAATTATATAATCGTCCCGATGTCATGTGATGCAAAGATGATCATGTGATCGTTCTTGCATCTCGTTTAGACATGTGACTCAAGGAGGTTGCTTCCAAGAGAAGGAAAACATGGTTGTAATAATCAACCCCAGACAGTTGAACAAAAAATATCTAAATAATTACATTTACTAGTTTTTATTTTATTTTATTGCACTACGGGGAAGCGCTTCGCCATCATGACCCGGTGTCAAGTTATGATAAGGCCGAAGGTGGAAGCGCACTTTACCCGGAATCCTCAAAAGTTGGGGAACTGGCCTCTAAATGCCGAACAAAACAATTATTTAAAATTAGTTGTTATGGCGACGGACTTAGGTAAGATGGTGGTCGCTAGCCAGGCGGAATTAAATAACGTCCTACCACCAACCAAAACAAAAACAAATTTGTACCCCCTGGTGATCGGACCCGGGAACTCTGGCTCTGATACCGGTGGGCGAGCCACTAGCCACTAGACCACTGACGCAGTTAAAGGTACGTATAGAGTTAGGTACGATTGACCTCTTAGTGACCCCGTGCAACGGCATCGTTGGCTTTTGTAAGCGGTTACGGCTGAATTATCACAATACTGGTGGTAGAACCTATAAATGTCCACCTTGGCTAGCGATCATCCTGCCGAAATCCAATCCGAACAGTTAGCCGTGTTCAATTGGTGCTCGGGAGAACCGGTGCCTTCTGGGAAAGCTTGCTCGACTGTAGATTTTGTCCTTGCTCTGGCTCTGGCTAGATAAGCCAACAGTTCAAGAGCAAACCCATCAGTTATATAAAAATATATTCAAATTACACTTTACCCACCAAATAATACTTGTATGGTGCAAAAATACAATATGTGATAATTAGGATGAGCTTGAAAAAACACAGACGCTTATCCAAATAATATCCGGACATAATCTTGAATTTTGAAGTAACAAAGTAAATGCTAATGATCATGACCACTACAGCTAGACTGTTGGTCCAGCAAAGTGTCGTCCTGCTCTCACGCACAAAGGACCACTCAGGAGTCTAAGTGCGGTAACAGGATTCCGGCATTTAGAGGTAAGATAGCCAGTTCCTCAGTTTATTGAGGATTCCGGGTGAGCGGGTAAGCGCTCCTCCACCTTCGGCCTTATCTCAACTTGCTACCAGGTTAGATGAAGGCCAAGCGCTTGCCCGTCGCACAATAAAAAAAAAAAAAAAAGGATTCAGTTTTTTAATATGTATGTCGTCCTGCTGGAGAGTTTGATTCTGTCTAGATATAGGCCACCAGTACATAGTACTACCAGTACGTATAATTGCGATATTGAAAGTTGCTTGATATTGCGAAGTCGAAAAATTACGGTTTGTTAGCGAGAGTGTGTATGGTATAATATTAGGTCCTTACATATGAAATTGGCGTTTTGTATGGGAGGAACATAAAGGCAATTTTTTCATATCAAAATATATTTTATTAATCAAAGTATGTACCATTGCTATCTATACACTTTTGCCATCTTATAGGTAGTTCATTGATCCCTTTACTAAAAAAACCATTCGGACGGGAATCAATGAAATCTTTGAAAGCGGTTTGGACTGCCTCATCGGAATTGAATTTTTTTCCTTGCAAGAAGTTATCCAAATTTAGAAAAAAATGGTAATCTGTTGGAGCAAGGTCCGGAGAGTACGGTGGATGTCTTAGACATTCCAATTGAAGCTCCTCTAATTTGGTAGTCGTCTGTTGGGCCGTGTGTGGTCTAGCGTTGTCTTGAAGCAGCAGTGGCGTAGAGCGATTGAAAAGTCTCGGTTGTTTAACAGCGAGCTTTTCCATCATGGTTTGCAGTTGCTGACAATAGACATCAGCCGTAATCGTCTGACCAGATTTAAGAAAGCTATAGTGTACGACACCGGCAATAGTCCACCAAACGCTTACAAGTAACTTTTTTTGAGTCAATTTTCGCTTGGGGCAAGATTTTGCTGGTTCACCAGGGTTCAGCCATTGCGATGAGCGTTTACGATTATCGTACAGGATCCACTTTTCATCACATGTAATGATCCGATTTAAAATTCCTTCATTATTGTGCCGGTTGAGTAATGTAACGCAGCAGTCAACGCGCGTTTGTCGGTTTGCTTCACTCAATTCATGAGGTACCCACCTTTCAAGCTTTTTCACCTTCCCAATTTGCTTCAAGTGGATTAAAACGGTTTTGTCACTAACACCGCAGCCTGCAGCTAACTGTGATGTGGTTTGCGATGGATCTGCTTCCACAATAGCCTTCAATTCATCATTATCGACCTTGGTCTCCGGCCGTCCACGGGGCTTGTTCTGCAGGTCGAAATTTCCAGAACGAAAGCGTTGAAACCAAAAACGCACGGTGTTTTCTTTTGCGACACCACCACCATACACATCATTAATCCTTCGAGCCGTTTCTGCAGCACTGGTGCCACGGTGGAACTCGTACTCGTAAATAATGCGATATTTTAAGTTTTCCATTTTGTGAAATGAGTGACGCAGAAAAAAAAAGAAAAAAAAGCAAAAGAGAAAAAAACAAATGAATTACGGTTTTCGAAACAAAAATGCATGAGTAAATAGCTGTTTAAATTTGAATTTGGAATTCTTAACCAAAGAGGAGATATTTAAGATCAAAGTGGCCAGTACGACAAAACGCCAATTTCATATGTAAGGACCTAATATATACAATAAGCAACAATAAGCATGTATTGTTCTTTCACTCTCTAATGTCACTGACTCTGTCATGAATATGACCTATGGGCCACCCTGACAGATTCATGTCTGTACCATGAGATTCCAATACAATAAGAGTTTGAGACCCATTATTTGAGAATCTTTAATAATCGTTGCTTGATTTTGAAATTTGTAACGTTATGAAAGTTACGGTTGGTTATCGAGAGTGGAATAAGCATGTATATCTAGTTATTTCACTCTCTAATGAATCTGTCTGCCATAAGATTCCAATACAAGTACACCGATAATAATACATAACAATACAGGTATTTTTGAGAGCCCCATTGGCGTCTGCTTACTAAGCCCTCAATTTGGCCGGAAATTCCATGCTACAAAAAATAGTCTGGCGTGGCGCGGGATGTGGGCAAAGTTTTTTTAGTTGCATTCTGATTCATGAATGGCTTTATTTGATAGAAGGAAGTTTAAAACTTAAACTCGTATTTTAAACTTAAAAGGTACATCCTAGTTATATCCTAAATAATAACCGAGAATATATTATATTTTACCAAATATAAGCTTGAATTTTTCATCATCATAACCACAGAACAACTTTCATGTGTTCTGTGATCATTACTATCATCACCTGTTGGTTTATGCGCATTATTCAAGTTGGAAGGTTTCCAATGTATAAATAAATACAAGTTGGTTTTAATTAAGTAAAGAGTAACTAGTACCTTTACTATTCAAATATTTAGAAGCCGATAGAAAACAATCTATTTTTAAAATATATACCAACGTATATAGACATCCGACATATTTATACATTCAGACATTCGCGAAAGTGATAAGATTTAAGTTTTAGGTGATTAGAATTTTTTTTTTCTCACAAAAGTTTTCACATAAAATTTACAATAACTTAAATGGTAGGTACACTGGTAGAGATATTGAAACCTGTTTTGTGAGAGACCGATGCCTGAGGTAGGTTATAAACCTGTATTACAGGTCACAGAAATGTTATGCTAGGTGAAATGATTAGCTATTGTTTTTGTATTTATAGATGACTACGCTACTGTCTTAGGTAAAGCCTGTAATAACAGTCATAGTAATGTTGACGAATAAATACACAATATCATTGTCGATTTTGTAACAGAGCATAAATAGACAATTAAAAAGTTTAAATGTAAGTCGAGTGAGGGGTGAATGCACCATCACTCATGTGCATTCCATGTATGCATTCCTTGACTGGTGAATGGATAGCCATCAGCGGTCGTTGACCCTATCAATATCAATGTAGCTGCTATGTCCACTCGATCAATTCTACACGCATGTGGTCCATATGGCAAAACAACGAACAGAAGCACAAACCGTACTAAATAGCACAGAGAATGTTATTACTTTCAAAAATACACATGGCTTGACACTGGTCTTTACCGCGGTCTTATAGGTAAAAAGGTTTGCTCAATAAAGACCCGTGTCTAGTAAATAATAAGGTGTAAGTATAGGTATTTATAATAGCACAAACTTAAAATATGCACGTGTTTGAAAACTAAATTATACCTACATCGAAACCTAAAAAGAGATACGTTTGATAAAATTTATATGGAGTGCAGTAGTCTTAAACATTCCAGGTCGTTTAGAAGGTAATGAGAGAAGTGAAGGCCCAGCTTCTGTTTCCCTGACAAGAGCCTTTAGCCCCTATTTTATTATGAAATGAGGATATGAGGACAAAATTAGAACACTTAAAACATACAATTTCGTTATCAGGAAACAATACTGTTTTGATACATGTTACCACAACACAGTAAAGGTTGCACAAGGAACAAACCAAAAGAAGATAATGCATGGTAATATTTTGCCGAGTTACTTACCTATTATTTTGTCACAGAGCTAACGAATTTCAAAAACTGCCTCGAAAAAAAAAAGTAACACAGAACAATATTGGTTCACTGTATCATACGAGAGTCACATAAATATGAGCGAAGGTTTATCTCACCTTCAGTGTTTTCAATGTTAAATTAATACAGATTTTTCAGTAGTCTGTCGATGCTTTTGTATTTTCTGCCAATCGAAATGATTCAATTACAATACGTATTGCTAATAAACAATACACGAGCTTTACTTCTTTGTTGGGTCTCGTGATCAAGGGTTTCATTGTCATATGAAGGTAGTTCCGTGTTTGAGTAGGCGAGCACCTGGCATTTTATTGAAATGCCATTTATTTGTCTGCGTAGCTAGCCCTACCAGGTAGACCGACCTAATTTAAACTAAGTAGTACAACCATGGATGTGAAATCGCACAACTTTACACACAGCCAAAAACAATGTAGTTGGCGGAATATTATGTATCAAATCCATTCTACAAAAGAATCAAGATCCTCAGTAATCAGTACAACGATTACAGAAGCAGGTTGTACCTTACCTTACTTACAAGATTAAAGTATGCTCTTTGGTTTTCTTTTCTCGAAGAATCTGAAAATATGCTCTTGCCTGATGATGTTTTAAAAATGCTACAATGAGTACTTACAGCGTCGGTGGTGTGACCACAAACACACAATGTCGGCGTTCTCAACCCATCGGGATAAGACTGGCGATGGCTTTGGGAGACGGTCGACCTCTGATCTAGACCGCAACAGATCTGTGACAAGACAAAACAATATTAAATTAGTATACCTTGTCGTGTACCAAGTGGCGGGGTTAAAGATGACTTTGGACCAGGGGAACGCTCGGCAGCAGCATCCTACGGAATACTAACAGGTTTACTACGCTCACTTTCCGCCAACAGTAATGTTATTATACTGCCCTTCAGTTTATGGACGAAGGTCTGCCCATAAATTACCTTATATAGCAGTTTATCGAACTCAAACCCCTTGATATGTCGTAACAAAATATGGTAGAGTTGAGATATTACAAATCCATCAAGCCGATAAATAAGGCTGCAAAGCGTGCCAATGAAATAGACATACATACTCTCGGAAAACAACAAAAAAGCCCTTCTTTTGAGGCAGTCGTGTAAAAAGAACTCTGAACTCTGAACCAAGTGTACCGTAATGGTTTAAGTTTAAGTACATCTTTCAGACACCGAGCGTGTCACCCGATACTAATTAGACTTGAAGATTATTGCTTCACCGTTTATAAACAAAGGTGTAATGTCTGGTAGTTAGTACGAGATGAATGGTGACCGCTCATCGCCGCCATGGTGGGCCGATAAACGCCGTAACCGACACCACACAGAGGTGATGGCAGGCTACTTGATTCATGTCTGTCACAAGGCGATTAGTGAGGCAAGGTACATTATGTTGCTAAGCAATGCTACTTAGTACCGGATCAGGATACATAGGTAAGGGATTTTAAATTATGATAGGTCAGCTCTTGACCTCGAGGTTGAGATACAATGGGCTGATCGTTGGTTGGTGGACGAAAAATGGATTCTAGTAACTGATCGAATCCTGCAAACAAACGGGTCATCCTGTGGCATTTTTATGAATTCTTTCTTAATACTCCCCTGCACACAAAATGATTGCTACCTCGAAATTTTCAAGTCTCTAATACCTCTAATTTAGTCTATGCTTTGATTGTCAGTCGGTCAGCTATAATTATGACCTATTTATAATCCAATCTTTTTTTTATTTTTATTGTACGACGGGGAATCGTTTGGCCTTCATCTTACCTGTTTACAACTTATTATAGGACTGGGCTGACCATGAAACACTGATTGAGAAATTAGACCACTATGGTATTAAGGGTGTCGCACTACTTACTTAGGTGATCGCATACAGCGAGTTGACTTGAACGGAAGTTTCATAAAATCCTAAGCTGTGTGTGCGTTCATTCTTAGTCTAGTTACAAGATAAGTTTATATTGAAATTTTAAGTCAATAGGGTGAAGCCGAGAGGCCGTAACTATAGGCGTATAGACGCTTCGACAGTTCTCGGAATACATGATCAATAAATAGGTTACTGGTACCTAGGTAAGTACCTATTTTACGTCTGACACGTGTCGCCGATAAAACAGTTATTGCAAAACTTTCCGTAGTTCAATAATTGTTCACTTTGCCTATTCATGCTGAAACCGTTTGGACATGAGATCTATACTACCTACCTTGCACAATTTTTGTTTTAAAATTTAACCTTACGTCATAAGAGGCAAGTTTCAAGTGTTTTAAAATGTAAAATAGGGCTTAAATACACTGATATTGCTCGGTGCTAGTAATAGCTACAGAGCGTTTTTTTTGAGGTACCTACATATAACTAACATACTGAATATTTAATCCAGTAGGTATGTATTTTTTTATATTTATCTTTTGTTATTATAGTATGTGTTATATGTTATCTGTTTAGGTATAAGTGTTTATGTTTCATAATATACGTTCTTAAATATTATTTCTTATATCCTTCATCTCAGCTTAGCATCGTCATGATAATTACTAGTCTCACAGGGTCTAGTGATCCTCGTCAAGGATTCGACAGAATACCAGCGCCTATCAACCCCCAGTAGTAAGGCATTCATGCTGAGTCGAGGCCTTTATTAACCGTCTCAGTGGTCTAGTGGTTCGCCTACCGGTGCCAGATCCAGAGGATCGAACCCATATTGTAGGTACAATATTTGGTTACAATATTGTGCTTGGTTTGGTTGGTGGTAGGACTTCGTTAAAGCCCGCCTGGCAAGCTACCGCCATCTTACCTAATTCTGCAATAACAACAATTCTAAAAGTGTAGTGTTCCGGCATTTAAATGTCCATAGCCAGTTCCTCAAACTGTTGAGGATTCCGGGTGAAGTGCACTTCCGCAAGTCAAAGTCAATGTCAAATATTTTTGTAAAAATTTTTTAGATCACTTTAAAACGTCAAATCTACCGCCTAAATAAATAAATTCTGATTCTAATTCTTGGTCGTCATAGCCCACAGAACTTTCGTTTTGCATTGACAATCTCTTGTCAATGCAATACGAAAAATCCATTCACAGTCAGAATTAAAACCCAAAGCCTCTGGATTGCAAGGCGGGTTTTATACTAAGATATCATGGCTCCATCTTCATCACTATCATCATTATAACCAGCCCTTTAATATGTATATAATATGGACTGCTTCTCCAAATATGGAGGGTTTTCCCATAATCACCACGCACGACAGGCGGATTGGTGATGGCAGCAAAGTTGGATGAAAATAATTCATACAATGGGCGAACAAATCGCTTAGAAGTTATTTCTAAGACAACTTCGATATCCTTAACGATTACATGGGTAAAGAGGTAATTGTAGGCGTAGGTTGTACCTAGGTGCCAAATTGACATGCCTCTATCTATACTTAGTATAACATAATTTACAAGATTTTAGGTAATACACAGCACAGAAGACATCTTAATCTATAGATAAAGCTACTGGACTCTCATGGCCTTACCAGTCTCGTGGAAATAGCCTCAGCAATTTGGCATTTTACTTTGAGATATTCGCGATAGAAATATATAAGGTATATGTACCTCTATGGCGGTGTATCACCATATTTGAGTGTGATAAAAGGTTATACTTAGTACACTTCGAGTATAAATGACGATATATGATAACACGCTGTGGACTTGTGCCCAGCCTGGTGATGACGTCACAATCACAGTGATTATAATAGTTATACTTATACGGTCTCTGTATTCTAAAAGTAGTATTACCACGGGAACTTTTAACCATTTTCCCGTACGACCGATAAGTCGTTTCGATTATTATCTTATTATTGACTACGCTTAGTAGGTAGCACCTACAACAGTAGGTAGTAAAAAAAGCGTAGGAAATGAACGTTTTTAGCTACAGCAGAACACTGCTGTAGCTAAAAACGTTCATTTCCTTCATCATCAAACCTTCATAACACCTGGTTTCAAGTTATTATATGGTCGAAATTGGATGTGCAGTTCACTACTCAGGAGTTCTAGTTCAACACAACAATTTAAACTATATATGATTCTAACCGCCTCTGTGGTCTAGTGGTTCAGCCTACCGATTTCAGATCCAGAGGTCCCGGGTTCGATGGGGAGTACAATATATTGTGCTTGGTTTGGTTGGTGGTAGGACTTTGTTTGGATTCGCCTGGCTAGCAACCACCATCTTACCTAATTCTGTCGCCATAACAACAATTCTAAATTGTTGTGTTCCGGCATTCAGAGGTAAGATAGTCAGTTCCTCAGTTAGTTGAGTACTCCGGGTGAAGAGCGCCTCCACCTTCGGCCTTATCTCAACTTGTAACCAGGTGAGATGTGGGCCAAGCGCTTACCCGTTCTACAATAAAAAAAATGAATTTGCACGGCGAGAGACTTAGCTTACCACCAACCAAAGCGAGCACTAACTGGAATCCCCTGGAGAGTTGCATTATGCAATACATTGTCACAAGTTGCCAAACAATTTAACTAGCCTCACAGCTAAGTTGGCTCTTCCTTCTGCTGTAATAATAGGTCGTTGGATCAAATATCAATATTTCCTAAAATTTAAGTGGGAAAATATAGATGTTTGTTCCGTGTTGAGGGGTGGTACTTGTACCTATGTATTTACTCAAAAAAGGATATAAGTATTCTGTCCCATTGTAACAATTGCTTAGTGTAGGGTTCTACTCGTATAGCGCTATGTGAAATAAATGTATCAGCAACGGTGCGGTGTATCCCAAATCTTAGAAAAACTACACAATTATACTTAAGTATTCTAAGATAGCCCAACTCACACGTGCTTTCTCAGAATCAGTAGAAATTAAACGAAAAATGTCGCCATAGCGATTCAATTTATTCGAACTTGATGCCGATATTCAAACCTGTTCATTATCTCACCAATATCTATTCATGAAGGTGGAAAATCAACATTGTTTTACCAGTTATTTGATTATCGAGACGCTCTGTCTAGCCAGGATGGACATGAGCACAAATGAAACTAAAGTAGATATAAGTCTTATGGTGTAACTCTTTTTTTTTTGTACGACGGGAACGCGCATGGCTTTCATCTCCTGGATACAAGTTGAGATAAGGCCGAAGGTGAAGGCGCACTTCACCCGAAATCCTCTACTAACTGAGGAACTGGCTAACTTAACCTCTAAATGTCGGAACACAACATTTTTTAAGAATTGTTATTATTTCGACAGAATTAGGTGAGACGGTGGTAACTTGCCAGGCGGACTTAAACAAATCCTACCACCAACCTAACCAAGCACAATATTGCTCCGCCTGTGGATCGAACCCAGGACCATAGAGGCCGTATATCCAGCTCCTCACACTGTTGAGGATTCCGGGTGAAGTGCGCTTCCAGCTTTGGTCTTATCATAACTATAAAAAAACAGCTCTTCTCCGTCGTACAACAAAAAGGTTTTTAAAACGTCTCGGAATCCTATTAGTTAAGTGATGTATTGGCGTAGGATTGCTGTTTTTTTTTACGATAAAAGTTTGATAGGACAGAGATGTGCATTTTTGTATTTAAAAACTTGCAATTCGTCATTGAATATGACATGTTCGTTTTTCGTAAGTATTATCGTATTATTTATTATTTATCTTCAGTCACTACGTTTCTGTCACTGTATAGGTATTATCTACACAAACAACACTTATATATGTAGTTCAGAAATAGACTTCACAACTTCGAGGAAGATATACGCGCAGTCACCAACGCAAGCATATGAAATCATTCCAAGTCAATTTACAATTTCCTGCTTGAATCAAATTAAACAAAACACATATACTTACTATCATCATCATCATAACAATTAATGTTAATATCTACACATAACACGTAATATATCTGTCTATACAAATAAATAAAATGATGTGTTTGTTTGTAACGACAAAAAAAAATTACACATGAGTGGCCCATGAACATAATTTTTTGATCGTGGTCTACCTAGGTGAACTGACGAGGTGTTCCACGACTGTATACGCGCCGTTTGTGTCAATTGTGATAGAAGTAAACTGACCTTAGCCACCAGTTTTCGCGAATAGGATTGGTCGAAATTCGTCAGTAAAATGTTTATTAGATTTTTGCACTCCGCATAAACTTTTACATTGGCCAATCTCCATCTCCGTACGCACAATGTTATGAGGGGTCCGAAGTTTTCGCTCAGATTTTGCAAGCGCCAGTTGATCACAACGCGAGGACACGAGGGTGATGCCAGACAAAACGGACGCTGACAAATTATACGTGTTACTATATGAAGGTACTTACTTACCTACGAAGTATAAAAGTTTCGCTGCAATACACACATTAAATTTTGGACGCTATGGTTTTTTATCTATGGGTTTCTATGGGTTAGTTCTGGACTTCGAGGTCTACGAAGCAGTGAGCCTTCCCAGATAATTGTTTTTTTGTACTAAATGGAGACGGAACAAGCAAGCAGCCCACTAGAAAGCCTTACTGCGTAGGTCATATCCACAAAGAACATGACCTACGCTAAACTGCATTGCGCCCGTCAACTTGGGTTCACCGGTAAAGGGTATGCCTTTAAACCGAAACAGCAATGCTGCTTGGCGCAGAAATAAGTATGGTCGTATTACTATTGCTATAGTCGTAGGTATGTCTACTTTAGCATTTGAATTCTTTGTTTGTTTATGAGAGAAATAAATCATTTCATTTCAGTACTTCCCCGGACGAGCTCTTCGTATGTCATAAAATATTTTTGAGGTAGGTGGGATCTACCTTCCAGTGGTCTATCCCTGGCAACGAAATCACTGCCTTTTACGGTTACGGTTACGGCTAAACCATCCCACCTCAACAGGTAGGCACCTGCAAAAGTCTGCCTGGCTAGAAACCGTAATCAAATCTGATGCTGGCAAGATTATTTGAATATATTGAAGTGCGTATCGTTAGTTGATTTGATTATTGGTAGCGCCTAGTCCTCGGAAATGTATGATAACTAGCTATTACTTGGTTGTAAATTACTGGTATAGTACCCAAAGGTGGATCACATAGACGAAAACAAGTGAAAGAACGATCGCTACCATGTGTTACTAATCTGACTCTACCGTATAACAAAGGTATATTGTTCTACGTACCTACTAGACTAGACAGTCATAATCAATGTTCACTGTTGAAACCTATTTATTCTTTGAAAGGATATCTTATTATGTTTTAAGTTAAAAAACGGCATAAGATTATTGTGCATTAGAGACTTTTTTTAATATCTTGCATGCTCTTAAGCAGTAGGTCCGTTATTAAAGCCTCTAAACAAGAACCAACTTAGATTTAAGACCGTTACACATACTTGATAGTTTAAATCGAATATATATCCACCGGTGGATAATAAAATTGCATTTATTTTGATTGAGGCGACACGTGACCAAGTGTGTCTATCTAGTTTAAGTGATTTGTTAGCTGTCGGTCCAATAAGCAGCTCGTTCTGTCATAGCATAGGTGACTCAACAGACTCAACTGAAGACGGTTACAAACGGTCTATTAAAGACTGTTTGTTGGAGGTAGCCCGACTGTTTCCCTTGAACATATTTCTAATAGTTTGTGAATAAGCATGTTTAAAACAATTCTGGGAAATGTAGGACTAAGGATCATAGAAACAATAAAAAGCCCTAGTAGTCTGCTTTTAGTGGTCCTGTTAGGAAATTGACACAGGTTTCTTATGACGAGCTAACGCTCACTCTACGTCATACCACCGACTCGTACCACCAGTAAGAAGGGTTCATAAAATGAGTTAACTGATAAAGTTTATTTACCTACTATAACTTCCCTTGTGTTAGAGTTAAAGTTGCTTTGTGAGAACTTACTTTAAACATATCTTATGTCCAGTTGGGATAGTAATCACAGACTGCTCTTGCTCCATTCATAACCATGACTTGAATGGGTGCTTTTGAATAGATTTTTGCCTCATGAATGGTTGGCTGAGGTAGATAGGTGCGTAGGTATGGTAGCCATTTTCTATTCTATATTTTACACAGATGTAATGCCAACATTTTATTTTAGTAGAGGCGTCACACTGTAAGTGACGCCTCTACCAAAATTCGAAACCATCGATCTATAATATAACACCCACTTATGAAGGCAAATGAGTAAAAATAAAATACATCATTGGTCAGCTTCCACACACTACAACATTACACTTCTATTGCTATGTTTTTATTTTTGACACGTATGTCATGAACCTATAGTCGTTATCAGAGCAATCGTTTAATAACGCTGAAACAAACTGATACCTGCGTGGTTTTGACAATTTAATTCCAAAAACGCTTTTACAATAACTACAGGAAAAATAAGATAAGCTAGGTACCTTAATACCTGCAAAACATAAGCCCGACATGATACAATAACTTCACGAATTGGAATAATTTACGAGTAATGGCAGATCGTGAATATTTTAAAACAGTCTGGCTAGGTACATAGCAACCCGTTGTAAACATAAAGGACGAATAAATACCACGTGCATTGGGTAATTGACTTCACTAGAATTCGGGGTCAAATGCCTTTTTATCATCAGTATCATCGAATTATTTTTCTAGTTTGACCTACTATTATTAATGGTTGGCTGGGTTTAATAGTGAGGAGAATATGTATTGGAGAACAGTTTTATCGAGGTTAATCCTCCGAGATACATCAGTGTTAAAGAGAAAGTAACTCATTTGCGTGAAACCGAGCAGTAATGAAATGAAGGTTATGCGTAAATTTCACGGAAAATCCTCACTTGCGGGAAACTCATTAGGAGTAAGACCCGTGGAAATCTTGCGCAATTCGTGATAACGATATCATTAAAAAACGAAATGTTACTTACGATTGCATCGATTTTCCTCTCGAACGTGTAAATCAACGTTTGACGTGGTGAAACCAAGGCGACTACATTGAAAAGGCACTGTTTAGGGCTTTCGTGGGGCGAACTACAATGAGCCCAGTAGCAACACGACTGCACTATCTTACATCGAAACTACGAGTGAGCTCATGAGCTGGCCGCTTGCTTGGGTTGGTTTCCTTCCATCCATTCGGTTTAGGCACGCGACGACTGACGTCGACTGTGACGTAGCAGCGCAGGCGCCGCGTAGGTAGGTAGGTACTTGCTCTACCAAAAACGCGAGACGCTCTACCATCTAGCGAGAGTATGAACCAATATTGTAATCGGCGGTATTACAAGGGGTAATTGGTAAATCGAGGCGATAACCTACTCAACGATTCATATTTTTGATTGAAAATCTGAAAATCCCACTCAAACAATAATTCAGTATTACTATAGACATTTTACACAACGTTAAAACGCTTGTTTAACTATAATGTACCAGCTCTAATCAAAATATTTTATTCAAACCTGGTGTAATAATTTTGTATCATGAGAGAGACAAACACACCCATCTATTGGACGTGAATAAGACTAAATGCTTGAGAAGATCTCGTAGCCTGTAGAGGTCGTAGGCTGCTACGTGCGTAGCACACAAATAAGTACAACGCAACTACAACAGATGTCGCCAGAAGCATTAAAATTCTACTAATGCCTACCTACTCTGAAGCATAGTAACCTATCTAAATATAAAAGGTATATAGGTATAGTCTTGGCACGTAACTTGATAATAATAATGTTTCCACGGCCGTGGTTTTAGCATGTGTGCAGTTGCATGTATCTACTCGTATAACGTAATACGTATCAGCAGATCTAAATATAATTGTTGGGACGTTTGCTTCTGTAAACATGAACTTTGCCCTTAGAACATTTGCTGTGGAGTCAATGTAGTTAATAAGTTTTTATCTGCTAGTTGACGAAGGCAGTCGGAGATAAAATTATAAAGGAAAGAGACCCCCTCGAGGTTTTAGTCGGTAGGTCTCCGGTATAACCCTTCACCCCTAGAGTGTTGAGCATCCAGGGACTTTGATATTACAATAATAAAAAGGGGAATGATACGACAAATACCCGTAAAACAGTTCAGACTAATCATAGCGGCAGTTTTTTTTTTGTTGTTGGGTTATGAAAGAGCGTTTATCTATTGACACCTGCAAGTTAACTACATAGATAACTGCCATATAAATAACCAGTGTAGCTTAGCAAGGCCACCCTGACGTTAGCTAAGTACCTAACTACGTCATAATGGGGCATATAAATTGCGCTTACTGCGTATAACATTCTAAAGTTATTCCCACAGGTTGTTCCTCAGCATTAAGTACGCGATAAGTAGGTACCAATATGGTTTTTAGAATATTTAGCTTAAACCACATTGTGGATTCAAAATCATTACTGCATACAGGCTACATGTATATAATAACAACAGTATTTTAGATATTCACTGTTAAGATTTACCATAACTGAGACTTAAACTTTGCTCGTCAAGAATAAGTCGGTTAGAGAATCAACATTGTTATTAGTAGTTACATTATGGATTACCTAGCCTGTACAAAGTGGCGAATTTCACGTCTTTGAATCCACTTTATGTTTTGAAGCTATTTAATAAAAACTGTTTCATACGTATATTACTAAGGGCCCACCAAAGTATCATCTTTTCGTCATATACCTATTAAGTACCAAACAATAATTTACGATACCAATTTTAGTTATCACTTAGTAACGAAATACGGGTTTTGCAAAATCCCGCTCATCCGTTTCACTCAACTACTTGTGAGTATGTCTCTTTTAGTAGGCTCGAAGTTTTGACTTCAACAGCTGATCCATTCAAAATAGTGTAGTTAGCCTATTACGTTCTCATTCCACAATTTTCAGTTAAATAAGTGATTCTGTGTAAGTTTCTCATTGGCTTACTTGCGCTACGATTACGATAATGCCACTCTAACGTAGACCTCCATCATTCTTGCACAAAGCAAAAAAAAACTAATATCGTGGGAACCCGGGTTTCGTCCTGTTAAATAAATAGATGTAATATATTTAGGTAGATAAAAAAATCTTTATTGCTCACCAATATAACATTTATGTTACATTACTGCGTAATAAGTATTCGCATTTTCTAAAATGTTTAATATTTCCATTACCAGTTAATTTAATTAAAAAAAACATTTTCCGGCTTTCAATTGTTTGTAAATTTTCACAGCCGAGTGCCAACAGTTTAGGCAGGAAATGGTACATTACAAACATCTCTCAAAACTCTTTTAGGTACCTACTCTACTACCATAGACGATGGATATTTATCTACAGCAAATTGCAACTCAAAAAGGGCTTCAGTTATATAAAGATTTTTTAACGAAAAAATACCTTAAGATGATACTTACTTACTTACTTTTATCAAGTCCCCATGATGCACTGTTTTACTACCAGCACCAGCAGCTGTGAGTTCTGAGTTTTGTTAATCCCCAGGGTTTTGGTGACGATGTTTCCATGTAGCCTTGCCATGTGGCTGTACTAACAGCTTATACAAGAACGAACCTACCTAATGTCTATGTGCCAGTGTAGGCGGTAGCGGCCCACTGCAGTTGAGGCAACAAATGGTACAGTACATTACACAAGTGAGTGGTCCACGAAAGCCAAGTTCACGGACCTTGCGATGCGTGTATTGTTTCCCGTGCCCGACCTGCCTTAACCCTCGCCGAGGTGGCTTCATCGTCACCACACGCCTCACCAGGTCAATGAACTCACTAAATGTTAGCCGGCTATCTCTAGCAGCTTATCGTATAAACTGCCACGCTTCATTTTTGATTTAGATAGCAATGTCGCCTATAAGAATATGGCATTGTCTCCATTGCTTACCATCTGAGATGGACAAGCTGAAGCCCCTAGTTCCTATCCTATATCCCTATATACGTTCTCTTTTTCCTTCAAGGTTGTCTGGACATTTATCTTCTCAGTTTTAGTAATGAAGCCCATTGTACTTAGACACTGTGTCACGTAATGTTTGTATGGTTGGATGCAATTTCTGTGTCCAATTATATGTGTTCATTCATTCATTCCAATATTATAAATTCGAAAGTAGTAGCTCTGTTCGTTATCTTTTCACCTTTCCGCGGATATAGTGTAGGTATGTCGTGGGCAAAAAAGGTTACATACTCGGGTAACACGGGCCAAGCCACGTGCAAAAGCTGGAGTCAAATAGCCTATTTGATTGGTGATAAGCCAAACAAAGGCAGTAGGTACCTAACCTATGCAATTCAGTGCGCTATACGTAAGTTAGTGGTTTTATGAAGAAACATATATTTTCCTCAGGTAGGAAGTAATAAGCAGCTATACATAGTATAGTGTACAGTATACCCTACCCTACCCACGCTCTGGCACGTTTCCCTATTTCTCTGAATCAGGCCACCAACTCAGGGCTCAATGAGGATTAACCAAAAATATTAAAGAATCTCAGGACAAGAGGTAGTAGGATATTTTACGGTAATAGAAGCATTCATCCTCGATTTGGCGTTACGCGTGCCGGGCCACAGAAGAACTAACAGTAGCTTCCAACCACGCACAGTTCTAATTCAAGATAAGTAGGTACATACCTTATTTATTTTTGGTAACCATCGCGAAATTGGCAAAAATTACCCGAATTGTGTGTAAAGGGTGGTTTGCGTGGTTTTGATCCACCTCCTCGTGATCTACGTGGGCAACGGAATCGTTGACCTTTAGTCAACGGTGACGCCTGATTGATCCTGTCGCCGGTGGTAGAACCTGTAAAGGTTCACCAGGCTTGCTACCACCCTTGGGAAGTTCTGCGCAAAACAGTTCGCTGTGTTCCGTCATTGCGCGAGAGTGCCAGCTTCAGGGAAAGCTCGCTCCATCGTAGACCTTATTCTCGCCCAGGCAAGATACGAGGTCAAGACCTTTCCCGTTTCAAATAAAAAGGATGGTTTAACGAAATTATTTTCCTACCAAATTCTAAGAATATTCGTTTTGGGTTCCGACTTTGAACCTTCCATCGGTCTTAAAACCGGTAGGTACGCGTCTCACTTACCTACAGTTATTTATTCTTTGGAATAGGCACACAATTAACAGTTATGAATACCTAGGTACCTTATTGTTGTTATTATATACTATGGTACTATATGTAAAAATATAAAACACTAGCAATAAGCTATTTTTCAAAATTACGATAAACATAATAAATTGATTAAGATTCTTTGTGATTTTAGCAAAGTGCTAGTCGAACTTGCGCTAAGACAACTACAGAGAACGAAATTTAGGCCTAATTAGTATGGTCATTTAGTACAGTTCTACGACAGTATAAAATCCGAGTCGGCCTCGGCAGCCGCACATACCAATGAACTGCCAAGCGTCGTGGTGATTAGGATAAAAACTCTTTTTAAGACTTATTAACCACCTCTGCTGTCTAGTGGTTCGCCCACCGGTATGATCCAAAGGTCCCGGCTTCGATCCCCAGGACATGTACATTTTGTGCATGATTTGGTTGGACTTCGTTTAAAAATCCGCCTGGCTAGCTACCACCATCTTACCGGATTTTGTCGTCATAACAACAATCCTAAAACGATTGGTTCCGGTATTTATTTATAAGAGGTTATATGGCCCCTCAAACCGTTGAGGATTCCGGGGACCAGGTGAGCTGAAGGCCAGGCGGTTCCCCGTCGGAAAAAAAATAACATTTATATATTTTTTTAATTTGGTGGCACTGTATTTAGCCATAATACAGGTACGTATCAACCAACTTCGTAGGTAATATCGGTATGCAATCTAAACAAGAGAATAATTAAAACACTTTACTTCAATGCTAGTGTTTAATTCAAACCAATTAACAGTAGAAATATACACTTTAGTCACCATTTAATACCGCTACTCCAGGGATCTGAAATTAAATTAAAGTGATGCTTGTATTATGGTATTATTATTTTTTATTGTACGACGGGGAAGCGCTTGGCCTTCATCTCACCTGGTGGTAACAAGTTGAGATAACGCCGAAGGTGGAGGCGCACTTCACCCGGAATCCTCATCAAGCTGAGGAACTGGCTTTCTTACCTCTGAATGCCGGAACACAACAATTTTAGAATTGTTGTTATGGCGACAAAATTAGGTAAGATGGTGGTAGCTAGCCAGGCGGACTTAAACAAAGTCCTACCACCAACCAAACCGAGCACAATATATTGTACTCCCCATGGGGATCGAGCCCGGGACCTCTGGATCTGAAATCGGTGGGATGAACCACTAGACCACAGAGGCGGTATGTACATAATTATAGTACTTCCCGGGACGATCCCAAGGCGGATCACAAGGAGCTCTACTACTCTTAAGCTGTCATATAGCAGTTAATAGGTGAGATCAATATGCTGCGCCTATCTTAAATCAATTAAAATCCTAATCTTGATCGTGCGCATTTTCAATTGCTAAATTTTCATTTAAAAATCAGCCCTTTGTAACACACGTACACATAACTATGTGAGCACAGATATTAGAATACTAGTTAGGCCAGCGAATTAAGCAAGCTATTCAGCGTGGCAATACAGCCAGTGTCTTGGGCACGCTTCTGTCTGGTACTGGTATAGAACTATTGTACTACCTATAGACCGTTTGTAACGATCATTAGGTAACCCGACTTCTTCCCTTGTACAAGTAAAAGTACCTTAGTAGAATAAGGTAACATTTATTTCTTACTAAACAGCTTCGCAAACAAGCTTGAACAAATGGAACGGTGTCATTTTAGGAAGTTTAAGTTATTTTTGGCTCATTTTCTCTTTAATGTAGCTTTTCTCTTAGAGGTAAAAAAATACAAATAAAACTTATTCTTCGTTTATTATTGCCTTTGGTCGGTGTAACAAAGGAACCTTACGTAAACAGCCAGTTCAGGGATTCAGGAAGGTGATAAATGATTTTGCCACATCGTAATACACTTAAAAATCCCAGTCCATACTTTATTTATAAATTATGTGTTAGCTCTTGACATCTATAGGCTTGTTAGCTGGCTAAACTCTTTGGCGTTTAGAACCGGAATTTGGCAGGAAAAACCAGCAACTCCGGCTTCGACTTTTACTCGCGGTCACAGCTCACAACACTGGTAGGACCTGAAAGGTGCGCCTGGCTAGCCACCACCCTCCTCTCGAAGTCTGGAGCCAAACGGTTTACCGTGTTCACTGACTCTCGTAGGCCTCACATCCTTGCTCTGGCCAAGAGCTAGATAAACCTAGAGAACTTGATCTCTAGGTTTGTCTAACCCATTATTAAACATATTATACAAAAGCGATTTCGTTGCCCGGGGGTAGGAGTGTGATTTACCTCCACTGGGAGGTAAATCACACTTACATATTCTAAAAAAAAAACGAAGAATAAGCAGGATCGTGTCCTATTAGTACCGTTCCTACAAATAGACCAGTGAATCTCAAGTTGAGATGTTTGTACTACGTCTACTGACCGATATAGTTTGAGATTCTCAACCTATATCGGTCAGTAGACGTAGTACTTGATCGTATGCGTTGAATCGCCAGTGACCCCGCAAGCGCGACAGCGGTGCCTGGGAATAATTCCCCTCGAAGCAAAGGACTTACTGTACAAATTCCAGTCTCTTCTAAAATAACGTAGGTTTCGCAGGATCGTACTCTACTAGCACGGCACGTATGCGTAGTGCTTACCTACATTGGCCTGTGGATCTCACCTCTATCGGTCAGTGGACAGTACTTGATCGTGTGCGCTGAATCGCCAGTGGCCCCGCAAGCGCGGCAGCGATACCCTCGGAGCACAGGGCAGCGCACTCGCCCACGGTTGTCCTTCAACGAATGAAGGGAATACCATGACGCTGGCTCGCCGTTGTTCTTGCAGAACGCACACTCCTGAAACGGGTTTCTTTATAGATGATCGAACGAGCAATTTGGAATTTTACTGCGTGGTGAAATCAGGAACACGCAGTCTTGTAGCCAAACCGAAGTTACCAACATTATTGTCTTAGGTTCTCAGAAAGCCGCAGTGGCAGCGGGCAGGCGGCATCCGCTGAAGATTGTTAAACCGAGGCTTTCCACTCGATGCGGATTGACAGCAATATTTTTATTTAGATGACTCTTTGGTGGACGCAGTGATACCCAAATTTTTTTTTGGACAACAGAGAAACCCTTTGGCCTTCAATCTCACCTGGTGTATGAGGCCTAAGGTGGAAGCGCTCTTTACCCGGAATTCTCAAGAGACCGCATGACGTACGAGACAATACGGGCGCACTCACGACTTATGACCTATTTTAATTATTTTGTCTTTTCCTGTGTAGTTCACATAAATTAAATAAAGTAGCAGTCGCAGATTTGAACCACCTTCTTGTAAAGGCGAATGGTACCAAACTGCAGTCTTCAAAAATAGACCGAATCGCTCGCCTAGTGACAAGACTTTTTATAAATAGTGAATTGATAGAGAAATAACTTATTCAAAATTTAATTATTGAAAAAAACTCTTTATTCATAAAATGTACAATTGAATCGGTTAACTACCAATGGGTATACGTCAGCATTTTCCACGTATGGAGATTTTGATGCAGTTCAATTTGTTTTGCCAAGACCTATCGCAGGATTCGTTACAAACGGCCTATAGGTAACTCAACTGTTCCAGACCAGTACCAGACGGAAGCGTGCCCACTGGCTGCATTGCCACGCTGAATAGCTATGCTAATTCGCTGGCCTAAATATTAGCTCACGTGTCGCCTCAATCAAAAGCCCCGCAAGATTTTTGACAACCCGTAGGGCACCGGCTCCCCACGGACCCAAGGTCTCCACCCCAAAAGGCTCAAATAGGTAAACTCTGTCGAGACCACTATATTTGCGCGTTTTGTGATGCTCGGCCGAATCAGCCGCCGCACCAGCCCAAACATGCAAAGTTTATTATACCTGTTGCATACATTACTGAATTATTGTTTTTAGCTGCCGTGTAATGTAAAATTATTAATAGTCTTATCGCTTTAGATTTCTTTCAAACATCCTTTGTGTGGAGAGGATTTTATAGCTAAAGAGGTTGGCAGTGCTCAAAGTAATAGGGAGATGAGGATGATCACTGATGAAAGCTCATTGTAGGCTTACATACCAAGTGCTTCTGGTTATGCAGTCGCTGCAAGCGTAGTGTTTCAGCGTACTTGAGTAGTAAGCTGAACTGCGTCGGAGATAGCGAGAGAAGCGCTGCTTCGTGCTTCTTCATCATGTCTTCGAAATCGCAACTCTTTGGTGACGCTGAAACAAAAAGTATTTATTTAGTGACTGTTATACCTCACATTTTTTTTTATTCAACGACCGGGAATTGCTTGACCTTCTACTCATCTGACTTTTAAGTTGTTAAAGTTAGCGAGATACATGGTTCTCCGCGTGGCAATGACAATGCAGCCAGTCTCTTGCGTACGCTTTCGTCTGAAACAGTTGAGTTACCAATAGACTATTTGTAACGGTCCTTAGTTAACCCGACTGGTTCCTTGTAAACAGTTTAATTGTACATTTTCCGGATGGTATAATACAAATGTATGCTTGGTTTAGTTGATGGTAGGACCATAGACCATAAGTCTTGTCACCACAACAACTTTTTTTTTATTGTACGACAGGGAAGCGCTTGGCCTTCATCTCACCTGGTAACATGTTAAGATAAGGCCGAAGGTGGAGGCGCACTTCACCCGGAGTCCACAACTAACTGAGGAACTGGCTATCTTACCTCTGAATGCCGGAACACAACAATTTTTACAATTGTTGTTATGGCGACAGAATTAGGTAAGATGGTGGTAGCTAGCCAGGCGGACTTAAACAAAGTCCTCCCACCAACCGAACCAAGCACAATATATTGTACTCCCTCTGGGAATCGAACCCGGGACCTCTGGATCTGAAATCGGTGGGTTGAACCACTAGACCATAACAACAATGGTTGTGATCCGGCATTTGAGGTGAGATAGTTCTTCAGTTTGTTGAGGATTCCGGGCTGAAGTTGGTACGCTTCTATTTGCGGCCTTACAATAAATTGAAACCAGGTGAGATGAAGGCCAAGCGCTACGCTTGCGCTACGAAAGCTTTAATACAAGGACTCTTGACCTCAAGACTTGTGAAGGATGAGGTTACGGAGCAAGCTGTCCCAGAAGGTAGACATGTAGCTAGACGCAGGTAGCTGATTCCAAGTATTTGTTGAATTTTGTTGTGAGCATTATAACATTATGCTTTATCATTGCAAACCAACGTTGTAGGTATATGTAGAAAATACTTTACTCCACTCGGAATGTGGGTTATCAATATCAATGTCCTTCAGTTATTTCTGATAATTATTGCATTGCTACGAATTTCACTTATCTACTTTCGATACATTTCCGTACAAAGAATTTATATAGTAGGTAGGTAGTGTACTAAGGTACCGACTGAAATAGGTACCTAACTATCCTATTTTAGTAACACAATTTTATCAACAATACAGCTCAGGCTACAGTTGGTAGTATTCTACCTTCTGCGCTGTAGGTTGTGGGTTCGATTCCCATCCCACCCAAGACAAACATTTGTGTAATGAATATTGACGTACGTTCTGTTGTTTGGTTTGGGAAAAAAAATGTATTATACGTGTTTTATTCGTAATCTAGTTCCCATTTTACAGGCTTTGCTTAGTTTGGGGCTAGATGGCGCTGTGTGTGATAAATGTCCTATTCATATTTCAGTAAGTACCTTAGCAATAAAAAAAAGTTTGGACAGAAATGTATTGACAGTACTGATAACAGTAAAAATGGTAGCAATGCAATTTTTTTTCATCATTTATTACATTTACAGATAAATGAACATTTATTAAGTAAAATGTACAAATATACTAACTATGTACAAAAGAATCAGTTGGATTACCTAAGGACCGTTAAAAACGGCCTATTTTATTTTTTTTTACAACGAGGAAGCGAATGGCCTTCATCTCACCTGGTAACAAGTTAAGATAAGGCCGAAGGTGGAGGCGCACTTCAACGGAATCCTCAACAAACTGAGGAACTGGCTATCTTACCTCTGAATGCTGGAACACAACAATTTTAGAATTGTTGTTATGGCGAAAGAATTAGATAATATGATGGTAGCTAGCCAGACGGACCCAAACAAAGTCCTACCACCAACCAAACCAAGCCCAATATATTGGAATCCCCATGGGGATCGAACCCGGGACCTCTGGATCTGAAATCGGTGGGTTGAACCACTAGACCACAGGAGGCGGTTAAAAGCCTATAGGTAACTCAACTGTTCCAATGCAATTATTATCAGAAATCAGATATAGGTAATAATATAATACTTACCCATTTTAGTTAGCTTAGTCACGGATAATAAAATACTAACGCTTAGTGCTTTGTTTATAATAGCTACTTACTACTGCGATTTTCTGTAACATTCGGAGAAGGTTTTTCATCTTCTACGCTCTTCATGTTTTTCTGTGAGTCTAATTTGCAGGCAGCTGGCACAGGTACCGGACTTTGCTGAAGAGCCGCCTTAGCCTGAGCTTTTGGTCTTTGCTTGCCATCGCTGTTCGAGGAGACATGTGCTTCTAAAACAGCTGGATCCAGTTTTACTGCTTGCAGGGCATCTGTGAATATTCATAATAGCAAAGAATAAAATAATAAACAAAAATAGAGTATTTTTTTATTGTTCGATGGGTCATCTGGTGACACAAGTTGAGATAAGGCCGAAGGTGGAGGCGCACTTCACCCGGAACCTCAACAAACTGAGGAACTGGCTATCTTACCTCTAAATGCCAGAACACAACAATTTTAGAAATATTATTATGGCGACAGAATTAGACAAGATGGTAGCCAGGCGGACTTAAACAAAGTCTTACCACAAACCAAACCAAGCACAATATAATTGTACTCCCCATGAGGATCGAACCTGGGACCTCTGGATTTATAATCGGTGGGTTGAACCACTAGACCACAGAGGCGGTTTGAAGTAAGTACGAGTAAGTAAAGTAACGCGGCTCAGCACCCATTGATTATACCATGGGTACTGATTATATTATACCTACTATCAAGAACCCGTTCCTCCCTGGTATTTTCTAATAGATGATTTATGTTAATTTCTCTTTCTCTACTCCGTTAGTACTCAGCCTTATCTGCTCTTATTCTATCCTTTCCATTTGTTTTGTCTTGTCTCTTTGGTGAACAATATGGGACTGCTGAAACACAGTTCTGCTAGTTCGGGAGCTTCAGGATTCATAAAATACTTTTGTCAAATTATTTATTAACTATATATACGATATATTATTACTTTTACAGATTATCTGATAAAAAATATTAACGAATTTAACTTTCAGAACATTTTTATATTAACTTTTTATTTAACTTTTGCACTTTTGGGTGTAAGATTTTAATTTTTATTTGAATTTTGCGACTAAAAATTCACTTTTTTACTTTTAGGATGTCTAGAAATGTCAGTGGTTTAGCTACCGACACCAAAAGATAATTTTGATATTATTATTATTTCTCACCTAACCAAGATAAGGTGAATGAATGAATGAAAATACTTTATATTTTTTAATAAAAAAAAAAACTTGAAAAATCAGGTGAGATGAATGCCAGACCAGATATGATCCCAGTCGTACAAAAAAAACCACTCATCTGACATGCATATCAAAATTAAAATCAAAAATACTTTATTCAATCTTACATGGCTACAATTAAAAGGTATGTAAAACCTGTACTAGTGGCATATCGTCACTTATTTCCATCCATCTCTTCTTCGGTACCATTACCACTACCTACACCATAACAATATTCAAAATTCGAAAGTAATTCTCATTGTACTCTATGTTACCTTCTTACGGCTAAGCTGCTGAACGGATCTTTGACGGGCAAAGAGGCAACGAGTTTCTTTGCCAGCAAAGTGGCCACGGGTTATGCAGGTACCACGCGGCTTCATCAAGTCGAGTACCTACTCACCTACTATCCATGTACCTTTAGCTTCAGAAGTACTAATCGACGCTGTTGCAAGTGCTTCCATTACGCAGATAATCACAATTTCGGGTCACACTGTGATTTATAAGACACGATCTCAGTATTAACACGAAGAAACTTATAGGACTACAAAAGTCCCAAACAGCCGCAACTGACTACGATTTTATCAATCACCCACATTTGGAAAAGAGTTGAGGGTAGTTCAATTTACATCTTTAACGAAGGCACAGTTTAGGTCAAAGTACCTACATAACACGTGATTACGTGGTGGTTGGTTGGACGGCTGACTTTACCCGACTTCCAGAAATAGATGTTATTAATTCTTACAGATGTTATTTATTTTAGGGGTTCGTGTTCGGATCCGATGTGTGCCAATAGGACTTTACTCGTAGTACTAGGATTTTGCTGTTTTGGAAAAACTTAGGTAAGTAATGCTTTGCGGAAAATTACCTTGTGTGCTTTTAAGATTGTTTGGATAATAATATACTCCCAAATAATTACCTTTAGTCCTTGTTGACATGGCAACTTACATAATTGTATGATGGAAACATTATCATTTTGAAACAAGGTCATAATAGGCAGTAGGTTAGGTAGTAACATATATACCTACCTAAGTAGGTAGATTACGTAGGTTCTGTAGTAAATTTTATCGCTTTGGTACCTAATATACCTACGTAAGCATAAATCGTAAGGTAGGTAGTCGTAGTACGTAGGTACTTACAAAGAATAAACAGTAGGTACCTAGTGTGTGGTACGTAGGTACTTTTTACGTTAATCTCTACGATGCATTATGTATAATCTAATCTATCTACCGAAACGAATTGAGATTGTGAATGGAGCCACGTAGTATTTTTTTCTTTTACTTCGTTGATTTCATAGTACAATAATTATAGCAAAACCTACGAGACGTCATGGCTTCGAATTATCGGGTCATAGATTATTGTCGCTTGTTGATATTGCACAACGTAATGATAATGTCAATATTATATGTATGTACAGCCATACGAAGCCAATTTAATTGTAAGACGGGAAAGAGTTTTGCCTTCATCTCACTTGATGTCAAGTTATGATAAGGCCGAAGGTAGGTTGCACTTCATCCGGAATCCTCAACATTCTGAGAAACTCTTACCTCTAAATGCCGGAAATCAACAATTTAGAATAGTTTTTATGGCAACAGACTTAGGTAAGATGGTGGTAGCTAGCCGGGTGGGCTTAAACAAAGTCCTTCCAACCAAACCAAGTACAATACTGTATGTACTGTATTCCCTGGGGATCGAACCCGGGAAATTCTGGATCTGACACCGGGGTGGGCGAGCCACAGAGGCGGTTAAGGTACCTATTTGACTGATTGGGGTTGCACAATATAAAGTAATAATTAGTCCTGGTGGTAGGTACTACCTTTATCATAGACTGGTCGTTATTACCTATGATGTAGTATCCATTGTACAAGAGAGTCACAAAGTACAGAGGTACCTATGTATCTTGCCCATAAAGTCATAGTTAGGTAACTAAGACAATGGCTATGGCTACATAGCCTACTCGCAAACACTCATCTAGGTAGAAATAGCATTAGAATGAAGTCTACTCAGACGGGCTGCATCGAACTGCATGGCACACAGTGGTACGATTTGTCACCTGAAAATTACCCTTTTGTAAAGCGAAAACCGTACCATAGTTTGGGTGTAGTGTAGAGAAGGAAGAAAACTGAGCGGCTATCGACGCTCAGTTTTCTATATAGCGAGTCGGCATGTGCCGACAATGCCGAGTAAAATAGCAAACAGTTGGTTCGGTTTACACGGATAGCAACTGCATGCAACAGCAAGGGGTGTTTGTTGCCCAAATGCTCACACGAACTATCGAAGTCATGGATGATAAAAGATTACCACGTAAAAAATGAATAGCGAATGGTAAGTGTACGTACATAGTTGCATGGCCAGCCCCTATCACAATCACAATAGCCCAACTTGACAATTATTACGTAAGTACGTTCAAATCATTGAGGTACCTATCTTACCTTGGGTCCGTGGGGAGCCGGTGCCCTCCGGGTTTTCAAAAATCTTGCGGGGCTTTTGATTGAGGCGACACGTGACCCAAGGGCTGGCTCTTATTAAGGCCAGCGAATTAGCATAGCTATTCAGCGTGGCAATGCAGCCAGTGTCTTGGGCACGCTTCCGTCTGGTACTGGTCTGGAACAGTTGAGTTACCTACAGGCCGTTTGTAACGGTCTAAGGACCGTGAATCTGACTGATTCCTTTGTACATAGTTAGGTAGTTAAATTGTACATTTTATTGAATAAAGAATTTAATTTACTATATATAACTACCTACATATACCTATCTTGAGGTAGATACCTACCTCAATGATTTGAACTAGGTATAGGTTAGAATTAGAAGTTGTAACTGCATCTTGCAGTTGCAGCTTAATTACCGCCCGTCTGCGTGGACTGCAATTAGATACCTACCTACTCTTACGTCATCTATGATTACCATTGTAGGTACCTACGTGGAACGACACGTGCTGGGATTTCTTACCTCATCTATTATTTTCTATTCATCGACATGGGCTAGATTTTATTATTTTCATCGTGATCATAAGCATGACGTAAGGTCACTTAGAAAGATGTGGACGTTTCTTCAGAAGTAGGTAGGTACCTAATGACCGGAGTAACTATTTGAATACAAGTGCACTTCTACAAATGGGTATCAATGTAGGTACCTAAAGCCTGTAAATATATAGCAAGCTTAGTTTTCATAGGTAGAATTTTATGTACGACGGGGAAGCGCTTGGCCTTCATCTCACCTGGTTTCAAGTTATGATGAGGCCGAAGTGGAAGCGCTAGTTTGGTACATATTGAACAAATCAAATAAAAACAACAGGTAGGTACCTATTGTGATGAGATATAGGTAGGTAGGTAGGTACCTAAGTCTGTATGTGTTCGAATCGTACGACAACAATCCTGTAGCTTGGCTTGGCAAGTCCGTTGTCATCTTCCAAAATATAATGAACTTACCATAATTATTGTCTTTATAATTAATTAGTTTTTAGAGAAGCCGATATTTTTTTATGAGTAACTAACCTTTTTATAATTTTAACAATGGGATTTTTAGCCCGCTTGCCTGGGCATAAATCCTTGAGTACTGTTACAGTACTCACCAACAACATGAACATAGGTACCAGTACAGTAGGGTAGGTACCTATGTTCATGTTGTTGGTGAAATCAAAAGTTTGGACCCCAACCGAAACAGTAACTCTGAAGGTGTAATTTTTCTAGAGAGAAAAAAAAAGTTTAAAAGTGTTCCCCTCTGCGAGCAATACCTAGTCCCTCTTGGTCTTACTAGTAGGCGAAATAGGAAGTATCCCCGCTGTTACTAAGAACGGATGGGTAAACAGATGGCACTCAGGATATAATACAAGTTAGTACCAACCAACTCACAATCCGTGAACTTTGAACCTTAGCCACCAACGCTACACTTCAATTCAATCGGTCCCATCCCATCCCAGTGCGCTGATACGCTGGATGCAACGAGCAAGGCCAATCAATACTCGACACAGAATACATAGCAATCACTATGCACTGCACTCCCACGCGTACGTGTGGGAGGGAAAGTTATAGTCTCTACTATAGGTAGGTAAGGTACTATACCTACGATACAAGCTAGGTACTAGGTATTCATAATGGAACTTCGTTCCCGTCCGTGGCAATTTCCCAAAAAACAGATAATATTTGAGATTTTTCTTACTTTTGGTACCTCCATAGATACCACGAAAGGAAGCTTCTCAAAAACGCTCTAGTAGTATAGAACCTAGGTAGGTATTATGTTGATTTTTTCTATTTCTTTGGACATCTATAAGTTTACATTTCTTCCAGGATATTTAATTTTCTCTCATAATAGGTACCCAACTAAGCAAATTTAGTGCTAGGTATAAACGCAATTGAAATTATAGGCTTTATTGTTTGACTCATCATACCTTACCTACGTATACATTTACAGTTGGGATATTCATGTGGTAAATTCATAAAAATATTTCAGAAAGTAAGTTTCAAGCATAGAATAGCTGTACCTAATGTTACTTACAAGTCTCTAAGATCTCTGACTTGGGCTGTGCGTTGAGGAATATTCCGTTTTGTTAGATGATTAGATCAATCAATATAACTACAGTACCTACTAACTACTGTAGGTTTCATTCTGTTCTTCAAAACTGCGGAAGATTTTTTTAGATGTGTTTAATTGACATGTCATTGTCATTGTCGGTCAGTCAATCAGCTACGAAATGATTTTACGTAGGTACCTCCCTAAACAGTG
Source organism: Venusia cambrica (assembly GCA_951394065.1). Taxonomy (NCBI): domain Eukaryota; kingdom Metazoa; phylum Arthropoda; class Insecta; order Lepidoptera; family Geometridae; genus Venusia; species Venusia cambrica. Next base: position 4,612,707 of record OX596056.1, read on the forward strand.
GTGTAGTAGATAGAGGAACCTACTAGGTAGGTACTACCGAGGTACCTCCCTAGGTTACGTTAGTCTTGATAGTAATGAAGATTTTCAGACCTACGGTACCTATTATAGCACATAATAACTAATAGTACTATAGCCTACATAATAGGTAGGCTTGGGTCTCTTGAGCTACCTCACATCAACGCGAGTTAGCTAGTACCTACCTACATGGTATTAGGGAATCTACCTAAAATGTATGATTCGAAAGATCTGGCTACAATTTTGTAGGTACACCTATTGGAATATCGCATACTCCAATTTTAGACTCATACAGTGTTGAATTGGATGGACCACAAGGACGTCTCGTTTCCCAGGCTACGAGCTAGACAGGCCAAGGACGCCCACGGCCAAGGGAAATTAGACGTTTCCGCGACACGAGGCTAAATCCTGGCAAAATCACGTATACAATAAATTAGAAAAGAGCACTGACACAATACCTACATGAAACTTGGCTTAGGTGAAAGGACCCTGCTGAAAAGTCATTACTGAACCCTTTACAACTATGACCTTTACAGTGATGTTGCAATGATGATGTACCTATAGTATTACATAGGTACATAGGCATTAGACTGCGTTGCTAGGTAACTCGCAGTGGGTGGCAAGATGGCAGAGGTGGCTGTGCATTTCCACCCTACATTCACCTCCCTGTGACCTTTAGAAGATTTTGCAAATGTTCAATCGAATCTAAACCCTAGTCTCACCCTATAGAATAGAAATTCAATGACGTGGTTGATTGCAGCATCAGTTGAAGAAAATTAGCTTTTCAACCTCTTGGTTTACGGTTGAAAATGAAATGGTATGTTTCACTTGCGAGGTGCATTGTAGGTACTATGTGTATGCTGGGCTGGGAGACGAGGAGTTGATTACCTACTCTCTGGATATTCTAGGTTTCTATGTGATGTCGCAATTTATGGATTTTCCGCAGGAAACAGGGCAGAGTAGGGATATTTTAATGCTCTTATGTCAGGTTTCAGATAGGTATGATGCTAGTGCTATGTAGGTATACTTAGGTACCTACTTAGGATGTAGGTAAATATAGGTAGGTACGTAATGTGTGTGGGTAATACAGAGATAACTTCCCAATATTAAAAAATAGGTACCTACCTAACTCAGTTACGTAAAGTGTTTATAATCTACCAAACCAAAAGATGAGATTAATAAAACAAAAGGCAGGTAGGTAGGTAAATCACGTAAGAACGAGTAGGTACCTACATGTTAGGTACATAATATGTACCTATTAGATTAAAGGTATAGGTACCTAGAGAGAATTGCAACAACAATAAATAAATTACATTGTAAAGTACTGCAACTCGAGTCAAGTGCATCATAGCGAGAAATAGCTTCCATTATAGCTACATACCTACCTAAATTACATAGGTAGGTACCAGTAACACAGTAACCTTCTTAATTATACCTACCACCTATCTACCTAATAATTTGCGGACTTTCACCTAACGCATACCTAGGTATAGTATACCTATAATGTTGGGCCCTAGCTATAACGAGTACCTATGAAAAGGTAGGTAGGCTATTAAATAATTCAAACTAATTACGTACCACCTACCTACAAGTTATAGTTATAGGTACCAGAGGCTCCTATAAAACTGTTGCTTAGAACTGTTATAAATATAATAGCATCACGGTAGGTATCCTATTGTAATGGCTGATGGCAGCACCAATACCAATTTCAACCAAAAATAGCTAACCCAACCTCACAGAAGAACATCCCACTAACTAAAATCTTACAAAAAAATTGTTAAAATATTTTTTGTGGCCACGGATATTATGATCAGCCAGTATTTTACTGGATCCTGGATACACGATCACGTTATCAGCGGCTATGGCTACTACAACCTGATTGCGCGATCCGTGGAAACAAACCCCATTAGTAAACCCCCCTGAGAATTCTCAACGGGCATAGAAATCATTTGACACACTGGTGTTTTTTTTTTATTGTACGACGGCGAAGCGCTTGCCTTGCTTTATCTAGGGATGCCAGATGGTTCGGTTGAAAAAACCGGCCATTTTTCATAAAATTTGATTTTCAGATAAAAAAAATCAGAAAACACCGAAGAAAACCTTTGACTTTCGAAGGTACCTCATAATGTTTTATGACTAGATAGGTTGAAAAAAGCCAGACACATTTTAAAAATAATAGTATAGGTATAATATTATATATCGATAATATCTAGCACGAACGCCGAACGTCACAAACATCTTAAACATCTTAAAGAGCAAATCTACTGTTTTACATTTGTATCATTTGATGACTCAGCTTTTAATAAAGGCTTTATTGCCTGAGATGGCATCTTTGAATTCAGTGCAACTGATATTTATAAGAAAAAAACACACAGTTAACTTTTCACCGTGTTTACAGCGAGACGATTTCTTTAGTCTGCCCATATTTTTTTAATTACACTGAAGATTATTTCCACAAAAGCATTAGATACAGAAATACTACACACATACTGCACAGTTTTCAACAAATTCGGTTCTGCTTCATTCGTGAAAAAATTACAGCACATAATAAGGGAGTTGCCTTCTAGTGACGGAATCACAATTTGAAGTGCAGCCAGTTCATCATAAAGATTTTCATTTTGCTTTTTCTGTGGGGACAATAATCTTCCGTGTTCAATATCCAAATAACTGTAGTTTTCCAAGGGAAACTTCTTTATAAAAAGCAGTGATCTTTGCTACACATTTCGAGCATTATTAGTAAATTATTGTATTTGTATTGAAAGATTTTCATATTGCCATCTACACGTCGAGCGGGCGACCCAAGCGCCAGATATTACATGAAATTTCTCAAAAACCGGACTTTCTTTTGTCCGGTTCACCAAGATTTTGTTGACCGGACAGACCTGCAGAAAGCCGGACTGTCCGGTCGAAAACCGGACATCTGGCAACCCTACCTACATACTACATACCAGCGTGCCCAAGACACTGGCTGCATTGCCACACTGAATGGCTATGCTATTTCGCCGGCCTAAATATGAGCCAGCCCTTGGGTGACCGCGTCGATCAAAGCCCGAGGAGAGCACCGGCTTCCCCCGGACCCAAGGTCTAGATTCCAATAGGTTCAAATAGGTAAGGTCTTGACCACTATATTTGCTACCTGGATTCACACATGTTTCTTTTTATGCCGAAAAACTGAAGTAGGTACCTTTAAGAAACGTAACTCATAGTATGTTTGTTCAAGTCAGGTATTGTTTGGGTACAAGCAGCACAGCGCTTGTTCATAATTTCCTGATAATCGATGCCTCGTGTAGAGATGATAGCTACACGTGTCGATTTGATTTTTTTCGAGGGATTTTAGCGGATTTATTACTAAATATTTTCCGTTTTCAGGTTTATACAGGTATTTTTCCCTTACTATTGTCGTATCGTGGTCAAAATCTCTCAGAGGTAACTTCGAAAATCCGGCACTGTACCTATACTGTATGTATGTAGGTATACCTACGTGGAAATTATTGTGGCGGCATAACTTTCGAATGGTCTATCTGATTTAAAGAAATTTAAAATATAGAAAGATAACATATACATTTATTGTCGCGGGGGATTGTTGATAACGAATTGTTACCGTCTGTCCCCACGAACGACCCCCACGTGGGGCCGACGGTAACTGGGGTACCGTTTGGGATATTGTGGTGGAAATAACTACCAATATTTTGCCAATTTGGATGGTTGATCCGATCAATTTGAAATTTAGTTTATGATTTGATTACTCTTGTGAGAACTATTTTTTTTATATTCAGGTGGTTTTTGATAAATTGGGATGTCAGTGAAACAAGAAGATCTTTGTTTTGTGGGGTGTTGATTGAAAGAGTACCTATCGACTGCAAATATAAAAAAATGTTTTACTTTTTAATAGGGGTGGTTTCTGTTATACATACATACGGGCGCGGTTAGAGGGTAAAACGCTAGTTGACTTCACTGTCACTATTTGCTATTTACTGAAACCACTTCTGTATTGACAAAAGGGTTGCAAAAGGGTATAACATATTTTCTTAAGTCTTTTGAAGTCATATTTTTTTAATTTATTCCCTAATTTAAACCATTCTTGGTTTTTAAGATACAGGGTTGCAATGGTTTATATTATGTTAAGTATTATGATTTGTTTAGTGTAGACAAAAGTAATGTAAGTAATATCAAAACGAGAATGATCCAAGAGGTTGTGGTTAGGCCCCAGGTCTCTGCTAGATGTGATTTGAGAATATTTGGCTTCTAATACATACCTATTATAATCTACCTGGTATATCTATTTATTGTTTACACTCAATAGGGTTGCCAAGCCAAGGGTGTCGTTAACTTTTGGATTGACTGCGCAAGTCCCATGTCAACAACAGCACAGTGAAGGAAGAGTTTCATACAAAACAGTTAGGTTTGGCCATACACGCTTGGCAGACAGATTGTTTTCTTTATACAACTTGGAGCACACTTTTATCGGAGCATTACTTTATTTGATAATCTCCTAGACATCATGGGATCTCAGTTCGGGGCGTAAACTACCTACTACTAAATACTTTGGTACCTGCCTACACAATGTTCTTGTTCCGATGAGACCCACAAATCTAAACTAAAATCTCTAAAATCTTACCAACCTTACGTTATGATATATAGGTAACCCAGATGTTGATGTGTGTAATAAAGTAAATAACCCTTGAGAAAATAAAATTAAGAACGGGATAAGTTCATTCTTCACAGTTTCAATTTCAATCTATCGAACATGGGATTATATATGCATCATACATAATACATATTGCCGTATTCAGGGTCAGGCACATGTAACTAAGTCCTGCGGCCATTCAAGAAATAAAAATAAAACAAGGCTATCGTGCTAGGTCGACGGCCGAGCAATGTCACCTTTGGCTTGCTATAACGAAACGATAATCTTCGCCCCCCTTTCCCCCCTCCTCACTGTCGTTGCCGCGTGGCAGTCGCATTCGCAGCGCAGCGCATTGCATCGTAATCCTCACGACAGACGAGAATAAATAGTTTTTTTCTTTTTTTTTATTGTGCGACTGGTAAGCACTTTGCCTTCATCTCATCTGGTCACAAGTGGAGATAAGGCCGAAGGTGGAGGCGCACTTCACCCGGTATCCTCAACAAACTGAGGAATTTATATATTTAACTTTTTTATATACAATTAGTCGGAACATGATTGTAGCCCACCTAATGTTAAGTGCTTTTGCCCATAACAATGTACTTACTGCGTAGGTAACATCCACAAAGAACATAGCCTACACGACACTGTATTGCGCCCGTCAGCTTGAGCCTCGCATGCCCGTAATTTAACCGGCAACCATACCCTTCAAACCGGAACACAGGTGTCCTTTATGGTAGCGTACACATAATCGAATTCACGTTCGTGGTTATGCCTAAAAAACTCTGCGTAAATAGAGCATAATTAGTGCAAAAATAAAATAAATAGTGCCACATTGGTTAAAGAAATAATGACCATTCTTAGTGGGTACGCCAGCATAACAATCAAGCTAGCGTACACATGACCGTACTCGAAAACGGCTTATACTATAGCAATTGTTATAGCTGATTTTGTGAGAAATAAATGTCTATAAACCGAAATACTTTTCTAACAAATAGGTATGTGTAGTGCCTAGTAGGTGTACCTGTCATTAAAAAGTCTGTTTGTAAATACATTTTTTTATACAACTAGAAGACGGAACAAGCAAGTAGCCCACCTGATGTTAAGTGCATCTCTTGTAAATAACAATGCCTTGCTACGTAGGTCACATTCATAAAGAATATAGCCTACACGGCACTGCATTGCGCCCGTCAACTTGAGGCATAAAGGTTACCGTTAAAGCTTTGCGTTCCCGTTATTCACCGGCAACCATACCCTTCAAACAGGAACACAGCAATGCTGCTTGGTGGTAGAAATAATTACTTACATACATACCCCTACCTATTATTTTCGAAAAAGTTTTGTATTGTTCACCAAAAAATTACTGGTTAGTTAGATGCTTTCTATAAAGTGATTTAAAAAACTGACAAAAATAAGACGTTTAAATTAAGGTAATAATGTGTTAATATTAAAAAAAAAAGTACTATACATACAAGTTTACTAAATTAAGAGTTAGAAAAGTGTTATTTCTCTTTGTATGGACCACTGGTTACGCGTGTATATGAAAATGATAACTTAAGGTGGTGAAAAAAAAGAACCCGTTAATTTCTAGCACCACCAAATTTAGACTTGTTGAGTAATACCTATTATGTACTTACATAATATTCTATGGTTATACATAAAATCTGTGATGGTGAAACTGGTCCTAGCTTAGCATATTGCCACGTCGTGTCACCGCGCCGCCGCCGCCGTAGTCGCCGCCGTAGTCGCCGCCTGTAGCGCCACCGGTTTCTGGTAGGGCCAATTGGTATTGCGTGGAACGGTAATTATTTCTTAAACCAAAGAGGCACTACTTATTTTATTTTTGCACTAAATATGCTCTATTTATTAGGCATAACAATGAACGTGAATTCGATTATGTGTACGCTACCATAACGGATACCTCTGAACGTGGTTAAAACTCCTAGTGCATACAATTCACTCAGCTAAGCTTCTAATATCGGAATGGGACTACCTGGGTAGATTCTTTGTTGATTGCGGATAGAATAACTACTACTTACCTATTACATACTCAGATAAGTACCTTCCATTCTTTTTGGAAATTCATAGGTAGGTACTTATTTTATCATGTACACTAGCTGACCCCGCGTTCAAGATTCTAAGTTCATCACTCACTATAATTTTGGGAAATATAAGCCCACTGTTGAACAAAGCATTTACTCGGAAGGCTTGATCGCTGTAGACCTCATTCTTGCCCAGGCAAGCCTTCAAATCCAGGGCTGGCCCTACGTAATATAAACATGAGCCGCCTCTATCCATCAACTACACGTTCGGTTTTAATATTTGTGTTCCGGCATTTAAGATGACAGTCTGAGGAACAGGATATCTTGCCAGTTCCTCTGGTTGTTGAAGATTCCGGGTGAAGTGCGCTTCCACCTTCGGCCTTATCATAACTTGACAACCAGGTGAGATGAAGACCTCCTAAGCATCGGGGCCGGCTAGTCAGGGGGGGTCTTTATTAATCTGAGGTCACAAACAAACAATGTTTCATCGCACTCTCGATGCAGTGAGCAGAGTTGTGCAAGAAGGATTGCAAAAAGGCATACGGCCCACCACCTGATGGTGGTTGTAGCATACCTAAGTTAGCCTATGGATGGGCATCACTCTCGTGTTGTCGATCCTTTTAGGAATCTTAAAATCCCTTTTTGAAAGATTCCTTAGGTACCTATAGGTACCTACTGTAGTCTCGGGTGAATGCATAGGCAGGGAGAAATTATAAAATGGAAAGGGGCGATGATCCATTCCACGATTTCATCTTATAGTAAATCAACAAACAATGAATTTCTAAATTAAGAAATATTGTGGCTATGAAGATATCTACCTACATAACTATCAGGTAGTTAAATTATGAGGTAATCGTAACAAAATAAATAGGTACCTAGGTAGTTAGAATCCTACCTACATACATATATCACTAGGTCTAAATTGTTTTAAGTTTAATGGAATAAATTTACAAAATAAAATTAAGTGTACCTAGCCTTTAATGTGGCTAATAGTCGCACGTAGCTATAAAGGTAGTACCTTACCTATCTTATCTATAAATAACTACCTCGAGTGGCAAAATTGCCTATAATTTTTAACTAGGTAGGTAAAGGACGTTTGCCTGTTTATAGCGATTTGGAGGGCACCTTCAAAGGAAGCCGTTGACCGTGGTCAGGGACGAACGAGCCCTGACTGACCGTTTCATCCAGGGTTGCCAATTGTTTACTATTTGTAAAATAAATTAGAGCAGGTAGGTACATAACCTGCTTTTATAATTACTACAGACATACACTGACTGTAAATGTACTAATAATATATAAATATATTAATAATAATAATAAATATACCTGTACAGTCAGTGTACCTACTACCTATTATACCAACCTACCTGCACTAACTACACTGATTTTACTGTATGTTATAAGTAAGTAGGTAGGTACTTACCTACTACCTGTTTAGGTATATGCTCCACTTAAATTTGGTAGTTAGTCTTAGTCCCTAGTAGGTAGGCACCTTATGATCATACTTTATTGGTTTAGTTTAGATCATTTTTGAAATTGTACCTAGGTACTTTTGTCGCGTTTGGGAAAAATTGTGAGTGATTTATTTACGTTGCTCGCGCACAACGACACCTGTGTAAGCGACGCGACACCGTGAAGTTGGTTGCGTTTTAGAAAAATTGTGAGAGTTTTTTTACGATCGTCGTCGTCACCTAAGAGTAAGAGCGACACCATGTAGTTGATAGGTAATTGTCTCTCAAGTTTACGTGAGAACTGATAATTATTTTCAAGGTAGTTCAAAGACTACAACAGTAACGAGGTAGGTAGTTATTATTAAAATATTTATGAATGTACAATACCTACGTGTTTTATATCAGTGGAGATAAAAAATATATTTATACATGACATACATGAGTGTATTTGTGTGTGATTTTAAATTATAGGTAAATGATATTTTATTGTAAGTGACAAGTGTTTTTTTTTATTTTTTTAAGCGGGTTTAAAGATTTGAGGTTAACTGGCGGTATTTTAAGTAATAAATGAGTTTATTGTCTATAGAGCTAGATAGGTAACAATGGTTTTATAATTATCATAATAAACAAATGTATAAACATTACACAAATATATTCTAGTAATAGTAAAAAAGTACAAATTAATGTTTAAGTAATTGATATAAATAAAATAGGTACAAAAATACATTTACATAGTTAAAATCCAGTGTATGTCAGTCATTCAAAACTATCATTCATAAACTCATCAAGTGTATGTCACACTTTCTCTCCCAATTACATAATTGATTTATTTTTATTTGTTTCAATAAATAATAAATTAGCTTCATTCCTTACACCTAGATTTTAATATAGTAGCTTTAAATTTTAAAATATGTAAAACCATACTAATATTTATAAAAATGCTGTGTTACGGCATTTAGAGGTAAGATAGACAGTTCCTTAGTTTGTTGAGGATTCCTCGTGCGCTTCCACCTTCGGCCTTATCACAACTTGTAGCCAGGTGAAATGAAGGCCAAGCGCTTCCACGTTGTACAATAAAAAAAACCTAATGAGTGATCGAACTAATAGGTGTTTATTTGACCGCATTGTAATCTTCCAGTTATTCCTGTCCCTTGCAATTGTTGGCCACGTATTTTCCTGCTTTGGCCGTGATGTCATCACACCATCTGTTTAATGGCCGTCCTATAGATTACTATTAATAGGTACCTACCTATAATAATATTTACTCAGGTATTTTTGTTTGGTAAGGTAAAGAAGTATAACTTATTAAGTGCGGACACTAAGCACACACACACACGTTTTTTTATTTGGCATATAAAATATCTACCTAAATTGAACATTAAAATATTTTTTGGTTGGTAAGTAAAGCATTCCTAGATAATACGTTCTAAGGTGTTTTCCTACCTACCTGCCTACCTCGATTGCAGTCTTGCCAGCCCTAGTCACATTCGGCTGGCATGGCGGCCGGCGCGTCGCATTTTATGGTCAGCATTCCGTCATTTCATTCATTGGCCTAAATCAAGATGACGACGCGACGACTACGTCGAGCCACTCTTCCGAGTAAACCAAGTCACATACCTATGTAGATATAACATATTATTATATTATGTGACTTGGTTTACTTGAAAGAGCGGTTCGGTATATAGTTCCTAGTCCTACCTAACTATTCCGTCTAGTATATCAGATAGAGTAGGTAGGAACTAGGTAGGTACCTAACCTACCTATGGGCAGTCCTAGAATCCTGGTCAAAATAATAGGGCAGGACCTCTCTACCAAGCGTAGTAGAGGCTATGCTGGTAGAAGAGAAGCGTGGATGGCGGTGGTCTCTTTCTGTGAGACTGTTATGGTCCAGAAAGAGGCGGCCGAGCGGGATCGTGATAGGGCCGACGGCGGCGCTGTGGTCGCAATGCGCGCCCCGCACCGCCTCGACCCGTAAGGGACTATGCGGTATCCCGTCATTTGCAGGGGACCTTTCGGATCCGTGGCCAGTTGGAGTGAGGGCTCTGGCTGACTATATATAGATCCCGGGAAGGGTGACAATACATAGTGGAGGCTAAAATGCTGCCCCTGTCATGGATGTGCGATGTCAGTATGCGGGGAGGCACTGGAAGAAGTTTTAACTGACATCCCAGGGCCTTTTCCTCAGCATCGAGGCCGGCCACCCGGGGAGTTTTAGTGAGTCGTCAGGGTCCCGTTAACCTCACATAGCTTCATCGCACCCTCAATGCGGTTGGGTATCTTGTTAAAGATTTCCCCCTGGAGAAAAAAAAGATCGATATCTAACATACCTACTTCCATATATATGTTGCGGGGGATTTTTGATAACCGGTGTCGTTTTTGGGATTTTGTGGAACAACAATATTTTTTGTCGATGTCTGTAGATTGGTTGATCAGATTTATAAAAAAAAAATTACTAATACATGGATTTCGGATCCGCGCTCAAAAGTGTCCACTAAACATAGGCGACAAAACGAAATATAAGCGACAATCCTACCTCAGTCGGTGTGCATTTGACGTCGCTACCGCTCACGCGTTTACGTATTTATGTATTTTCAGCCTCATTAACTAATAACAAAATAATTATACAAACTATTTAAATTTATTCAAGGTATAACTCAGCATGGCTATAACTCAGACATTAAAAGTGAATAATAATAAAATCATTTTTTTATTAGCGTTTACTTATTTACCCAAATGCGTCTGTTAATATAAAACTGTTAAAAGTTGAACAATGTATATTGTAAAACTTTAGGTAGGTATATGATATTATTATAATTAGATAGGTAGATAGGTTTATAATTTAACTAACAAATTATTTTTTGTCGCACACAAAAAAACTGTACCACAATGCATTTGTTCCTAGAACTTCACATAGACTTTTTATATTGTTTCACTACGAAATTTCATAAAGTATGGCAAAGGCAGTTTTTAACACACTATTTATACGTATAGCATTTATAATAAGAGAAGCTCATTTTCTATAAGAACTAATTACGTTGTTTAATGGGTACGCTGCCATATCAAAAGTTTTGTTCAATATATCCGTTCCTATAAGAGCAATCATTATAAGTTTTGAATATCTCGGGCAGTATTTGTGCTGTATATTTGTTGCTATAGAATAATCCGTTTTCGAGTACGGTCTTGTGTACGCTAGCTTAATCGTTATGCTGGCGTACACACTAAGAATGGTCATTATTTCTTAAACCAATGAGGCACTATTTATTTTATTATTGCACTCATTATGCTCTATTTACGCAGAATTTAGTGCAACAACCATCAGTCGGAAGCTGCGTATAAATTGTTGCAATCAAAAGTATGCGGTGTGTATGTATAAGACATGAATTAAATTGTTTTAGTTTGTTTAAAATCACTTACATGTTTCTTTGTTTGTATAGGTTATTCTGTACACTTTTATCGCGAAGTTTGTGTTAGACCCGAAGTCCATTTGTTTATAGGTCGATGGTAATTTCGAAATGGCATGTATGAATATGCATAATGTGCTTAGCTTAATGTACCTGCATTATATATTTTTTTTTATTTTCTGCATGTTCTTTCATAAAATGTTAAACGACTTGCCTAGTATAACACCCAATGTTATAATATGGTTTAATAAATAAATCAGAATCAGAATCAGAATCAGAAATAAATTTATTCACTACTATGGCACACAATATTTACAAAACATACAAATAAGAAAAACTTAAATAACCATTAAACATAAAAACAATAAAAAGAAACAATTACAAATAGAAACAAAGAAATAGAAAAAAAACAGGAAATTACTTATGTTACTAGTTCAATAGAATTGTGTGCCACAACAGCAAAAAAGACCTCGACTCAGCATGAATGCCTTACTACTGGGGAGTAGACAGGCGCTGGTATTCTGCCGAAACCTTGACGAGGCTCACTAGACCCTGCGACACTAAGGCGATATAATATACGATGTGGAGTGTGTTAAGTATGTGAAAATATTTATATACTTATTAGATAAAAAAAAGTTTTGTCGCATTTAAATATTAAATAAATATTACAAGACACTAATTTCACACAGCGCCATCTAGTCCGAAACTAAGCATAGCTTGTAATATGGGAACTAGATTACGGATAGAATACATAGATACTTTTTTTTTTTTTTGTAAATACATACTTTTCATACAACACAACACCCAAACACAGAACAAACAGCTATATTCATCACATATATGTTTGTCCTGGATGGGAATCGAACCCACAACCTACAGCGCAGAAGGCAGAGCTATTACCAACTGAGCTGTGAGGCTTGTTAAATATGTATTATGATTATGATTATTATGTATACCACTATATATATATATATATATAGATGCAAATATACATACATTTGAAAAATAACAATAATACATTCACTAATTATACAAGCATTATAATAAATACAGACAAATAATATCTGAACTAAAGTTTCTTTATATTGTTTGATAGATCATTTTCACGTTATTTTCTCTTAGTTTTTTCATAGGAAGGTAATTGTTTTATTGCTGTACCTACATAAACAAAGGACCGTTAATAGTTCATAACCTATCTGTGAAAACTTATCACTACTTAGCCGCACGGCTACCTTAAGAGGCAGCTTTCGGTACGCAGCGTCGAAGTGCTGGAATACATCCCACCCCCAATCAGAGATCTTCAGAGTATTCATAGCTTCAAGTAAAGGCTGTATTTTTTTCTTATTGACCATCAGAAACAGTGCGAAGATCTCAAAAACGATTTATCAGTCTTATAATATACAACGTCTTTTTTAGCTTTATTTGTTTAACCTTGTTTCCTTTGTGCTGTGTTTATTGCATTTTAAACCTTTTTTACTTTTTTTTTATTTTTATATGTATAAATATATGCTACACCCAACTATTTGTTTTATTATAATTTCCCTCCCTCCCTTATATTTATTAATAATCACTTACTTTGTTCTGTTCTCGTCCTTATTATTATTATAACACTGGTTACAACGGAAGATCAGCGTTGTATAATTCATATTTATTTATGCAACAAATGCTGAGTCGGACGCCAATTTGTGGCATCTAACTTGCGAAAGGTAATGAAAGACACCTACCAATTTGTTACTAGGTCTTCTAAGCAAATTTAATAAATTGTTATTTTTTTATTGACTTGATTGTTTTGTATATATGTTGTTAAAATTACCAATTATATACCTTATTCATATTATTATTGATCAGATGCTACAAATAAAGTTTTTTCTATTATATTCTATTCATTATTTCGATTGTTTTGTTAGCTTCGACTGGTAAGGGTTAGTTTATATAATTTTCCTAGTAGTAAGTAGTAGGTAGTAGTACTTAGTAGTATCCAAAATAAAATTAAAGTGATTTCCGAATATTTTTTATTACATCAATAATTAATTAATTAATATCAATATAGTCAAAACGTGCAAGTCTTAGTGGATTCAGATTTTCCAATAGGTCTACCTATTAATATATTTACAAAATGAGAATGGCAACCAATGGCGACAAATTAATTAATATTCAACAAAAGACTTCGACCGCAACTTCGTTAACTCGATAAAATTAGACAAAATGACAAAGTCAATCGACCGATACTATATTTCAGAAGCAGTCATTACCACTATGTTAAATTTGAGCTGCGGCCTGTAATGCTCTAATTAAATAGGTAGGTAGATTTTTTGTTGAATTAATTTACTTAAAAAAATATACCTAAGACTTAATCAATTAAGAACACATCATGAAAGTTTAGCTTAGAGTTTATCTCAACATCCAGATAAGTTAACACATAGGCCCGCTCGCTAACTGTACGTTGTAGTAAAATAACAACAATTTAATTTAGAATAAACCAAGTAATCCTAACTAAAAAAAAAACAACAGCGCAGGCCGCGAGCAAGCTAAACTATGCTATGAACTATGCCGAGTCTAAATGTACCGCTATCGTTACAAGTCGAAAGCATGTCAGGACTCAGTACCTCGATTCTACTAACTAAACCAATCGCTTTACTATGACAATGGTATGGTATCAATGACTACTAAAATACCAAACGGCACCAATACTGACCATTCTGACGATACCATTGTCATATAAGCGATTGGTTGAGTAGAATCGGGGCCCAGTAGTAATGCGCGATTGAGACCCGTTTCGTTATTGTATCATGAACGCGATTATTAAAAAAAATATAAATGTTTAAAAAAACTAGCTAAGTTCGTGGGATAAAGTCTTCTCAGATTGACATTGAATTAACATACGTAATTCCATGATTACAAAGCATAGTTTAGCTCGCAGTTTCGTCGCCTATGCTCCAGCGCCATTACATAATTAGGTAGGTATATCGAACGCGTCACAATCACAACCCTTACAAATAAACTCACCGAGATTGCACATCACGTCACATGACACAAAACCTACTCGTACGATAGATTCTCCAACCAGCACCCTTATTCTGTATGACCAATCGTGTCTTAACGCGCCAGCGTTACGATATCTGCATGGAATCATCGTAATACAATGCGTTAAGACACGATTCGTCATACAGAATAAGGGTGCAGGTGTGATACATGGTAGCTCATTACAGTATTTATTACACAGTAGGAAGGTATATTTCGACCAAAAAAGCTGTTGATTATTTTAATTGAGTTATACAATATAAACTTTTTATTCATTTTTAAATGATGCTGCCACGCATTTTAATAAACTATATCTGCTAAAATACAAATAATATTGAACATTACATTTACTTATTATTAAAACAACAAGCCGCCATAATACAATCATCTTCCAATAGGAAAATTTAGAACACAGACAATTACTTCTCTTACAACAATAGGTATATTTTAATTCATACAAAATACGTAATATTCATGTGTTTTTTGACTTGTTAATCGGACTTAAGTCAAAAATGGCTTTTTTGATAAGACCATAGTTTTGAATCCCTCTGTTGTCTCCTTAATCCTTACCTAGCCAACTAACACGCTGTGAAGAGTTGTGAACTTGTGAAGTACCTATCTATCACTTAAATTTTTGCGCATCAATATTATCCGTACCTTTGCCGAGATCAAGTCTGTCAGTCAAGTGTCTGACTGATCACGTGTTTACTCACACACAACCTTCAAATTAACTGTACCCTGCAGACTCATAATTGAGAAAACTATCTCCTATTCATAAACTTACTTCCCTTACAAACGATTTTAAGCCCTCCCTAATTCCATTATTATCTTGTTTCTTACCAATACATATCTTTCCCGGAATAAATTCTTAAGTTTTGTTACATTCTAGCTTTACCAGTCGTACCTTACTTCCATCCAATAGGTATTTACAACATACACTACACAAATCAAATATTTTACTCTTACTGTCATTTCTTTTTGTTCATCTGATCAAAAAAAGAAGAGAGTTGAGATGAGGTCTGCGATGGAGCGAACTCACCAAGAAGGTTCTTGAAATATACGTATAATCTGAAATACCGATGCTGAAAGCTGATTCAAAGTTTTTGTAGTGCGCATCCCAAGATCTTTAGTTTTCCGATTTAGATACCACCCAAGTTCCCAGTCCACTTTGATTGACGGTAGAGTAATTGTGACCGACCAGCGGTCACTCGTCTCGTAGTAGTAGCTCAAATCAATTAAATTGTACCAATTCTAGTCTTACTAAATCAATTCTTGTATAGTGCCTACAGTTACTGGTAGTAGGTACAATTTTCTTAGTATCTCAGGTCAGATAGACGTTAAAACATGGTTGAACTGAAATTAACATCGCAATTGCAACAGAGGTAATTTGTATATTACCTATACTTTGACACTATACCTACCTATATCCATTTTTGCATATGCATTACTGTCGTAATCGTAACGCAACGCAAGTAAGTACCAAGTAACGCAACGCAAGCAGATACCACAGAATAGAATCGACCAGTTATCATCACAACTTTATCTAGTTTCATGTTGAACAGAACAATAGTCTCTTCATTTGTCTAAAAGCTGAAAGTTTCAAACGTAAGATGAAAGTATCGTTTACATTTATTTTGATATAACTACTGATTAAAGTGCATCAGATTCATTCAAAGCCTGATAGACAAAAGACTAGAAGCTTATTCTATAGGTAACTCGATGCATGAGACCAAAGCGGAGCAATATTTTTTACGCGGGGAATTTCGTGAGCGTAAATATAGTCAAATCTTCGGAAGACAGATAGATTAGATAAATTAAATCACGTCCGTAGTTCGGTTCAGCATCAACTAAATACCACCGAACTCGCACAAAAACCGTGCGCATATTCCGAGTATGCTAATTTTGACCTGTATAGCGCTTCTGAGTCTGTGATTTTGCAATGCAATAGCATCAGACATATTCACATTCGATATTCGGGAAGCTAGAGTTGGAATACATTTTGGCTGTAACGAGACAAAACTATGTCGGTCCCCGTCGTCGGCACTTCCTGCGTGATCGATTGTACGCGGCGGCGACGAAGACTAATGCATCAAACGCGAGTCGCAACGCAAACAGCGTGCTATCGATATTTAGACATAATTATCACGAATTCTACTCGAGGAAATCTCTCTCGGACTATAAAGCTGGGGCATTAAGCTAATTAACATCTTTTGATACCTACGGATACAGACTTAAGCAATACAAACACCACAAAATATGTCTCTGTCATGCCTTTAACATATAACTCAAATTCCTTTCTTTTCTGAATTTGTATGACCCAGGTCGGAACTTCGGAAGGTATTTTTAGCGAGCTTACGAAGTGCCTACTGCCTAGCCCGTTCCTATTCCAGAACGGAACTCAAAAACAATGAAATAGCGATTACTTAGATTATTCAATTCATCAGTCGATTCATGGGAATGGAAATAAGAGCCATTTCGAACCATTGGGCCTTGTCATCGTTTATAAAGGGCCAGTTGCCAACACTAATCATGAGTGTGTGTTATGTGGACTTATGTACTCTGTTTCTTTGTGCTAAATGCTAAAGCCATATTTTACTCAACTGAATGGCAAGTTGCATTATTCTGTCGTATTTATCTTTGCCTATCTGTTTTGCTGTACATTGCATATTACGTTAGATTCATTTGTATATATATATATATATGAACCAACATCGTTTGGCACAAATACCTTCGATCTCAATGTATTACTTATCTTAAGCTTAGGTTTCACTATCACTAAAACATCTGTGTTTAAAAGTAGGTAGGTAGCAGGGTGTCCGTTATGGAAGCGTACACATAATCGAATTCACGTTCGTGGTTAAGCCTAAAAAACTCTGCGTAAATAGAGCATAATTAGTGCAAAAATAAAATAAATAGTGCCTCATTGGTTTAAGAAATAATGACCATTCTTAGTGGGTACGCCAGCATAACGATCAAGCTAGCGTACACATGACCGTACTCGAAAACGGCTTATACTATAGCAACGAATTTTACACACAAAAATAGAGCACAAATACCCGAGCTATACAAAATTCATAACGATTGCTCTTATAGGAACGTAGATATTGAACAAGACTTTTGAATGACATTCCGAGCTGGCGTTATGGCAGCATACCCATTAAACAACGTAATAGTTCTTATAGAAAACGAGCTTTTCTTATCATAAATGCTATACGTATAAATAGTGTGTGAAATACTGCCTCTGCCAGTAGTCATACTTTTTGCAATTTCGTAGTGGAACAATAAAAAAGGCTATGTGAAGTTCTAGGAACAAATGCATTGTGGTACAGTCGCACACAAAAAATAATTTGTTAGTGAATTTATACACCGAACAATTTAGGTAGGTAGTAAGAATTAGTAGTTTTGTTACTTTATATGAACTTGCTTGAAGAGAAGATGAGCTTTCGTGAGTACTTTTACCCATATTTAACTACGTATTAAGCAAAGCAAAGCTAAACGTGTAGGTTCATTTTAAATAGAACTAGGTACTACTTGTTCAAATATTTTTCTGTGGAGTAATCATAAAGTTATTTGCTGGATTAACGAGAATTATATTCGAATTTATTGTTATTCCGAAAACTACTGCATGAGTACTATTCTGGAAAATATTTGAACAAGTACCTAGTTAGTACGTACCCACTAAGAATGGTCATTATTTCTTAAACCAATGAGGCACTACTTATTTTATTTTTGCACTAATTATGCTCTATTTACGCAGAGTTTTTTAGGCTTAACCACGAACGTGTATTCGATTATGTGTACGCTACAATAACGGACACGGTAGCAGGTACTCATAATCTTCCTCTAATAACACTTTAAATCAATATGGTTCCTACAATTTGAATGTTCGATGATGTCTGATATCAATGAAGGTTTATTTCATTATTGGGATGTCGCTCCTGGACTGGGCAAAGGCTAACTTCCCTTACAATATAACTCAGTTTTTAAGCTTTTGTACCCACTTGCCTATGAACAGTTGGTCCATGGCATAACTTTACCAGATCAGTGTTCTGTCCAGCTGTGGTTGCTGCATACATGTTTTGTTATGATCTTGTATTACTTAACTTCTACTACCTACCTTCGTCCTACGCCGGATTGGTGTACTAGATATGTGGTCTATTTGAGAATTATGTGCTTATTCTTAGGAAGTCAGTCATTGTCAGCAGTCAGTAGAAACTGTGCATGAGTGCAGTTTTCATCATTATTTCCGAATCTCTCTCACCAAGGGCTTTCCATGTCTCAAAAGATATCAAAGCATTACATTAAGTTACTGGTTTACGAAAATAACAAAATGTAATTTGAAGTGAATATATAATATACATACAAAAAAAAAAGACGTGGACGCACGATCTTATGAACTCAGTGCGGCAGCGGCGATCGCGCGAATTCAAACACCACACTGCATATGATACACACCGCGAAATATCTTTCTCGCGTGTTTTGGATGCTAAGCACAGTGGTAGGCGCGGAAACATTTAGTTGTGGTGCGTATTATATGCACCGCGCACAGCACAAGCCGATTGATGACATCTGAAGCCGTAGGCACATCAACACGTGTTTTGTCTAAAACCACCGCCGCCGCCGCCGCCGCGCCAGTCAACGTGCTTCTTCTTTGACAATCAATGGCAAATGCATCGAGCGGATTTTGAACAACGAGCGCTCATCGCTAATGCTAACACAAGCACACGTCTGATAAAAATTACGCACGCTCTACGTTCGCTTATCGCCTGTCGTCTGATAGTAGACTTATTCACTGTAAGATATTAATTAGGTACACAAAACTATTTCATAAAATAGTATGTTAATAACCACATAATAATTAAGATGACTTAATTTGAACTAAGAACACCAATAATCGGGCTCAACTCAATCTTAGGAACAATATTAGAACCTGAGTCAACTTGAGTAGTAGGTACCTGCAGTTACTTACAAATATTTTACATGAAAATATTGTGTAAGGTGGAAATCTATTTCCTTAAACTGTTATTATTTTTGTATGAAAAACAGCTCTTCTAGGTATCAAACGGAGAAATTTGTTTGATTAGATTATATATTCAAGGTAAATATAGTGCTTTTTCATTGCACAGGAACAAGCAAATATGGTACATTGCGTGTATCATATTGAGAAAATATTTTATAATGTCAAACCACTATCTCCAAATAAACTCAGGCAAATAATTTATACATAACTTAAAACTATTGATTGATAGCCTGAATACTGGCCTGTCTTTTTAAATTATCAAATTCATTGATTTCATCCTCATCCTCCTCCGACATCTTCCGCTTCCTACTATCAAATCTTACTCCAGTCACTTGGACCACCTTTTCACTATTCTTTATGGCAGTAATTATGTGCTCTCTTGATGGTGGGACCAACTTCAGTTCATCAATGTTTTCACTGACTGATGGTTCTACAAGGTGCATGACTATACGTTCTAAGCGCTTAGGATGCTCCACCAGAGCATCATCTAACATGACCGCACTGTCCTGTTGGTGCTGTCTGTCATTGTCTATTACCACTGAATACTTACGTTTCATCTCTTCCATCATTCTCTGTCCATACTCTTCTCCGATAACACTGTTTACACATACAAAACTCTGCACCTTTTTTGTATCTTTATCGATTTCAAGGAACCCCCTTGTTCTCATAAAGATGAAGTGGCCAGATCGGGACATAAGTCTGTAGTAAGATTCTCCAAATTCCTTGCTTTCATCATACATTTGGCGTAGAACACAAATTACCCAACGCACATCCTCTTTATGCATGAAGACAAAAGCAGATGTGCCTGTCACTTCATCAGTCATGTAGCCAACAGCCAGAGATATGGTTTGGTCACATTGAACAATTCTACCATCAATTAGATGCCTCGTCCAGTACTCTGAGTAGGCAGTGGGAGGGAGGATTCGAGGTGGCAACTTATTGGACATCACATGGATCATCCCTATAAACACAAAGTCATTACCACTAGAAGAAAATGTGCGATTTTGTCTTACTCTTTGGCGTCTTATCACTCGTTCATCTTGTACCTCATTGGCTGTTGCTTTGTCAGATTTTTTGAGCACCCCATCAATGCGACACCTTTCATATCTTACAGGATCTGACCTGGCACCTGCTCTCTTGATCCTGATATGAAAGTTATGATGCTGCTCAAACAATCTGCTGTCACTGCCTGTTTGCAGCTCATGTGGGTAAATGTGCTGACGCAGAATCTCCTTATCTTCAGGGTGAACATAGTTGTACAGATCAAGGCCTAGCAGATCTACATAGCAGTATCCCAGCTTTTCCTGCACATTAGGTGACAAGTTGCAGATCCGCCCACGGCAGGTCACCGTCAGCATGATTCCACCGATAAGGTCGAAGAACTTGAGGAAAGATGGAGACCATGTCTCAACATGACTACATGTGATAGTATTTCCAAAAACATGTTCATTGCGCAGTTTGTTGGCAGCGAGCCTTAACACACTGGTTTTATCAATTTTCCTTTGAGATTGCACGATGTCAGATAGAAGAGATAGCATTTCAGTGATCAGACCGTTGTATTGGCTCCGTCTTTGCTTTTCTGCAATGATGCGGGATTGGCGATCGCTAGCTTTAGCAGGAGGCATTTCTGGAGAGTGAGAATCAGACGAAGAGGACTCACCACAGCTCATTGTTTGAGGGTCGTAACGGATTCCTGTTGGAGGGACAGCCACAGCTAATTTGAATGTGGTGGCTGGTCCAGCTGGCAATGTAGTAGCAAGACTCACCGGGTGCAAGCCGAGCTGAGCGTTTGAGACACCTTCCGGGGAAGTCATTTTAGTGAAGAATGTCCTTGTTTGATATCATTTCCAACACTAAGACTAGTCAAACTTTGTCCTGCTACATGATAAGTACAACGAATATCTTTGTTTTCCACTTTTTCAATTCATTTAATTCATGCACCACGTTACAACACAAACACTAAATATTAGAGGTTTTCTCTAGAAATAGCAATATTTTCCCAACCAAACAAAACACGGCAACAACTTTGCGATGTACAGTAATGCCAACTAAATAAAAATATATGATTCGACTGTGTATCGATATTTATAAAGCCTGTAACAGACGATGTCTTTGGTGGAGCTGAAGTCTAAATAAAACATCATCATCATTATGCTTGATTTCCATTATTGTGTTAGGTATATCTATCTAACTAAAAGATATTGGGCGACTGATTGTGAGTGACTAGAAAGCTCCAAAACATCGACTTATTGACTTACCTAACATTGTTATACTACAAAATATCATGCATGTACACGGCTATGAGTAACCCAAGGACAATTCCCGCCGCACCAAAACCTACTGCTAACAGTGAGGATTTTTTTTTACAGTACGACGGGTAGATGCCAACCTTCTAACAAACAAACGCAAAGACAGTTGGACTGCGGCACGCCAGCTGGCGGGTGCGCACGTGCCAAAATGATGAGTGAAAAAAAGAAATGAGCGCAGCGCGAACAAATACCTTTCAGATTTATAACATGCCTCATAGTTCAGTTGTGGTAACTGTGCCTACTGCTCTGTAGGTTGTGCGTTCGATTCCCACCCAGGATAAACATGTGTGTGATAAATACTTATAGATGTTTGTTCCGTGTTTGGGTGTTGTATCATATAAAATATGTAGTACGTTTAAACTAACAAAAAAAATATATACCTAGGCGTTCCATCCATAATCTAGTTCCCATAGCGCCTTCTAGCCCCAAACTAAGCATAGCTTGTAATAAATCTATGTTTAGTTAGTTAGTCTACCTACATATAAATTAGTCATTAAAATTATGATAACACAGGTAACATGTAGGTAGTGACCCAGTGCAATCACCTGTGTCCCAAAAAAACTTTCTTAGTAGGTCATAAGTTCATAATAATTTTGAACGTTAATTTATAAGTATTCTATAATCTATAAATTAGCCATTAAAATTATGATAACACAGGTAACATGTAGGTAGTGACCCAATGCAATTACCTGTGTACCTAACTAGGTAGGTAGATACTCTGTATACCTACTTTTTTTTAATTGTACGACGGGGAAGCGCTTGGTCTTCATCTCTCCTGGTTAGGTACTAGTTAAGATTAGGTAAGATGGTGGTAGCTAGTCAGGCGGACTTAACCGTAATCCTACCACCAACCAAACCAAGCAAAATATTTGTTCTTCCCCTGGGGATCGAACCCGGGATCTCTGGGTCTGATTTTGGTGAACGAAACACTAGACCACAGAGGCGGTTTACATACCTAAGTCAAGCCTTCTATGTAGGTACGTAAATAGTTAAATGAAAACAAGCCTCATAAGTAACTTAGTTGGTAGTAACTTTGCCTTCTGCGCGGTTGTGGGTTCGATTCCCACTCGGGGCAAACATTTGTGTGATGAATATAGATGTTCGTTCTGTGTTTTGTGTTGTATCATATAGTACGTATGTATTTACCAAAAAAAAGTAAGTACCTATTCTATTCGTAATCTAGTTTCCATATTACAAGCTGTGGCGTATCCGAACTACAGTTAATAAGGTTGGCAACACCATTTTTATTATTATAAGACTTCCTGTTTCCGGAAGGAAGCCATATTTACTTATGTCACGAGAACTGAGTGTTCGACTGAGCTCACAGCTTTTATGTATCAAACTTTAATTGTACCAGTATTGAATAAATTGTGATCTGTGGATATTGTGGTTTGGTGTTGGCGAGCCCTCTCTACCGATAAGTCGACTGGCGACTAGGCTTCCTACATTGGTGACCCCGACGTGATTTTCCACGTGCGTACTGAGCTGTACCTACCATCAGCTACCTACGCTAGAACGAGCCTGCAGACGACTACATACTCTTCAAATTCCCGGGTGACTGCTAACCAGTCGCCGCCGGGAGTTTTCGTGACGGAGGAGGCGTGAGCACAACGCGGTTCGCGGCGTTGGCCGCCGGCGCGGGCGCACCGGCATTTTTCTACCCTTGCCTGCATCTATTTGCGCGAGGGGCGAAGCGCCTTGCTACCTGCGACACACCTACGTTATCAGTGCAGTGTCATTCAATCAGTTAGCGTCATACCTAATCTACCAGTTCAGTGCAATATTCCTATAAAAAATTTTATCGGCCATCTTAGTTAATTTACGATTTTTGTCAAATTGTCAAGTTGTGCCGCTGTTGCGTCGTTTCGCGCCACCTACCGGACATGTGCTAGAACTTGTGCACTATCGATCAAGCAAACCGAGTGACATTGGTGATTTTTGACATAGTGGCTAACTTCTGACAGAACAAGTGAACGGTGAATGGTGAATGCAAACCACTTGTTCTTCACTTCACGTTTTCCAATTCTCCGGGTTCGGTGCAATCATCGCAAGTAAACAAACAAAACTTTACTAGAACTTTTTCTGTTATTAGTGGAGTGTATTCATCGTAAAACATAGAGGACTTCTAGTACATTAGATAATGTAAATATAACTGCAAGCGTGAATGTCATCTATGTACAAGGCATGTGATCAAGTTTGTTTACACCCTGTGTTTCACTGAATCTAGTACATATATGTTGCACTGACGCATTAATTTATAGTTATACACAGAATATTATTTTTATTCACTTTATTGGTGCAATTCTGTGATTTTTTTGTAACTTTGTCATATTTTGTAATTTGTGTTTTCCTTTTGCGATCTTACCGAGTACTAACGGCTTGCATTCCAGTCTCTAATTTTGCATATTTTTTAAACATGGCAGAAGCTCTGCAGACTAAACTCGACCTTCTTCTCGCTCAGAATGAGAAACTTGTTCTGCAAAACTCTGACTTACAGGGCAAACTATCAGAAGATTTGCAATCTTCCAGACTACAAGCTCCGGCTACAAATGCAGTGCGACCTAAACTTGCACCATTCTGGCAGGAACGTCCTGCCGCATGGTTCGCCCACATTGAGTCACAGTTCGCACTATGCCACATAACAGTGGATGAAACCAAATACAATTATGTCGTTTCCCAAATTGATTCCAGATTGTCTCATGAGGTTGAGGACCTGGTTGTCAGTCCTCCCAGCAAAGACAGGTACGCATGGATAAAAGATGAGATGATTCGGCGTTTCTCCACTTCAGAGACACAGAAGGTGCGTTTGCTGTTATCAGGTGAAGAGCTAGGTGACCGAAAGCCTACACAATTTCTCCGACATCTACGCTCACTTGCAGGTAAAACTTTTGCTGATGACAAAATTTTGCGCGAGCTTTGGCTACAGCGTCTGCCCCGTAACGCTCAGGCTATTTTAACTGCTCAAGCTGACCTGTCTCTGGACAAAGTCGCTGAGCTGGCAGACAAAATTTTAGAGGTCAACCCAATTTCAACATGTGCTGTATCGGTTGGTCCATCTACTTCCTCTGACTGGGCTGCAATAACTAGCCAGATTCAGGAGCTCTCAAAACAAGTGGCGGCACTGTCTACCCAGCGACCCCCCCAGCAACCCCAACAATCCAGATCTAGGTCTAGATCTAGACAACGAACTCGAGACCGTTCCCTATGCTGGTATCATGCTAGGTTTGCCACCAAAGCCAACAAATGTGTAGATCCATGTTCCTGGTCGGAAAACCAACCGAACAGGCAGTAGTAGCGGCGACTGACTGTTATACTAGTAGCCGCTTATTTGTCGTGGATAGAGAGACCAAACATAAATTTCTCATAGATACTGGTTCGGACCTATGCTGTTTCCCTAGAAAATTAACTAGTAATAGGTGTCGGAATGCTGACTTTGACTTATCTGCTGCCAATGGCACCTCCATAAAAACCTATGGTTGTCATACCTTCAGATTAAATCTTGGTTTGCGCCGCGATTTCAAGTGGAATTTCATAATCGCTGACGTTGATACTGCCATTATTGGCGCTGACTTCATGGCCTACTACAATTTACTACCTGACTGTACTAACAAGCTTTTACGTTGTGGAGTGACAGGGCTTACTGCTCCTGCCTCTATTGCAAACCTATATCAACCTAGTGTCAGGACGGTCAATATCAAGGAGTCATCTTTTAATGAGATTTTATCTCAATTTCCAGCGATCACAAAGCCACCAGGTATTCATCGCGACGTGAAGCACAACACTGTGCATTTCATCACGACTACCGACGGTCCACCCGTCGTGTCCCGGCCACGCCGACTCGCACCGGACAAGCTGCGTGCGGCGCAAAAGGAGTTCGCCGATATGGTGCAAGCTGGTACCGCACGACCTTCTAAGAGCCCATGGTCATCAGCACTACACATGGCGCCGAAGAAAGACTCTTCGTGGCGCCCATGTGGAGATTACCGAGCGTTAAACGATCGCACCATACCTGACAGGTACCCTGTACGTCATATAGGAGATTTCGGGCATGCTTTGGCTGGTTCTACAATTTTTAGTACCATTGATCTTGTAAAAGCTTATCAGCAAATACCCGTAGAACCAGCAGATGTCTGTAAGACGGCTATAACTACGCCATTCGGCCTCTACGAATTTCCCTTCATGTCATTTGGATTAAGAAACGCTGGGCAGACATTCCAGCGTTTCATAGATGAGATTGTGCAAGGGCTGGACTTCTGTTTTCCGTATATTGACGATATTTTGATTTTTTCCCAAAACACTGAGGAACATGCTAACCACCTCCGCATACTTTTCCAAAGATTAGCTGACTACGGTGTAGTAGTAAATCCGAGTAAATGCGTATTAGGTGTCAGTGTAGTTACTTTCCTCGGGTACAAAGTTTCCAAGGATGGCATATGTCCACCGGATGAGAAAATCGAAGCTCTTAAAGAATTTTCACTACCAAAGACTGCTCAAGGTCTTCGCAGATTTTTGGGCATGATTAACTACTACAGACAGTTTTTACCCAACGCAGCCAAAACACAATCACCTCTTATTGATTTCCTTACAGCCACAAAGCTCAAGGGAGCCAAACCAATGCCATGGACACCTGAACTTGAGCGCGCTTTTCATGCCTGTAAGGACAGCCTCTCACAGGCTACTCTGTTGGCACACCCAGTGCCTAACGCCCCATTGGCCTTGTACACAGATGCCTCAGGTGTACAAGTAGGTGCAAGCTTGCAACAACAAACCAATCAGGGTTGGCAGCCGCTAGCTTTCTTTAGCAAAAAGCTGACAGAAAGTCAATCCGTCTGGCCAGCATACTATAGGGAACTTTTAGCCGTTTACACTGCAGTTCAGCATTTTCGTCATATATTAGAGGCGCAACACGCCACAATATATACGGACCACAAACCTCTGCTATACGCTTTTAAACAACGCAGAGAGAAACTGCCGCCCGCCCAACTTAACCAATTAACATTCATCTCACAGTTCACTACTGACATTCGTCACGTGAAGGGGGAAGACAATGTTGTCGCTGATACAATGTCTAGGATTGAGGCTATCTCTTTCGACGACAACTATTCCGTTTTAGCACAAGCTCAGGAAGCCGATGACGAGTTAAAAGTGATATGCCATAGTTCCTCTTTAAAAATTGTACCTACAATCATTCCAGGGACAGACATCACTATTCAATGCGACGTGTCGACGGGTAAGCCGCGACCCTACCTGCCGCTGCAGCACCGTCGCGCAGCGTTTGAGCGTCTGCATTCTCTCAGTCATCCCGGCTCCCGCGCCAGCGCGCGCCTCGTCGCTGACCGCTATGTATGGCCCGGCGTCAACAAGGACTGCCGCACCTGGGCGAAGGAATGTTTGTCGTGCCAGCGAACAAAGGTTACGCGTCACGTATCTGCGCCCCTTGGAAATTTCGCTGCACCGTCCTCGAGGTTCAGGCATGTTCATTTAGACATTATTGGGCCCATGCCGTCATCCAGAGGCTATTCTTATTGCCTTACGGCCATCGACCGTTTTTCGCGTTGGCCTGAAGCTTGGCCGTTGGTTTCCATCACCGCCGAGGAGGTTGCCGATCGTTTCGTGGAAGGGTGGATCGCACGTTTCGGTGTGCCCACCTCGGTAACGACAGATCGAGGCCGCCAGTTCGAGTCCGACCTTTTTAGGCGACTGATGGACATATGCGCGACTAAACGCATTCGTACGACAAGCTACCACCCCCAAGCTAATGGGATGGTAGAACGTTTCCATCGTCAGCTCAAGGCCGCCCTGATGTGTCACAGCGAGACCTGGCACAGAGCTCTTCCGTTAGTCCTTCTAGGTATTAGAACAGCTCTCAAAGAGGATTTAAAATGCTCATCAGCCGATTTAGTATATGGAGAGCCACTACGCTTGCCAGGTGAGTTTCTTGACTCAACTCCCCTCCAACTGAATAGGGTTGAGGATTTCGTTACACAACTGCAGAGTCACATGGCCAAGCTACGTCCTGTCCCGGCCGCCCGCCACGTTCGGCCAACATCATTCGTATTCAAAGACCTGGACAGCGTCTCACACGTCATGCTGCGAGATGACACCGTTCGTCGTTCTTTACAACCACCGTATACAGGTCCTTACAAGGTGCTTTCGCGTGATAGCAAATTAATAACGATTGACATTACAGGAAAGCAGACCACAGTCAGCATTGACCGCGTTAAGCCTGCCTATCTGGCACCTGACCCTGGGGATACCCCATCTCTAGTAACAGCCGCACCGGAACCACCAGCACCGCTCGCTGCGCCCCTTGCTCCGCAGCCACCCGCATTGCCTTCTCCTGGTTTGCCTGTTATTACTCGGTCAGGTCGCACTGTTAGATTTAAGCCTAGATTAGATTTATAATTTTTCTTGTTTTGTACCTTATAAGCAAACTTATGATTTAGTTTTAAGTTAATCTTATTTTGGTTTTGTGGTAAGTCATCAACCTTATTTTCTTTTTGTACTTTTATTTCTCCGTAGGGGGGTGGTTGTGGCGTATCCGAACTACAGTTAATAAGGTTGGCAACACCATTTTTATTATTATAAGACTTCCTGTTTCCGGAAGGAAGCCATATTTACTTATGTCACGAGAACTGAGTGTTCGACTGAGCTCACAGCTTTTATGTATCAAACTTTAATTGTACCAGTATTGAATAAATTGTGATCTGTGGATATTGTGGTTTGGTGTTGGCGAGCCCTCTCTACCGATAAGTCGACTGGCGACTAGGCTTCCTACAAAGCTATGCTTCGTTTAGGGCTAGATGGCGTTGTGTAAAATGTATGACCTGTAATTTATAATTAGGTAGGTATAGGTACCGCAAATAGCTTTCTTTTTTTTGCGTTTAAAGCACACAAAACTACTAAAGAAACGCAGACTTTTTGAAATGTTGAGTGAGTCGAGAGATTGTTTTGCGTCGATCCGCATCCGCACCGTCCGAGAGCTCAAATCACACTGAAGTTGGAAACTTGTTGCCAATCGACACGCCGACTAGGGCATCTCAAGGCAGAAAGGCTTGTTGACAGTCGTCTGGCACACGTTTTATGATTAGACCGAAAGTGGAAGCGCACTTCACCTAGAATCCTCAACCAACTGAGGAACTGGCTATTTTACCTATAAATGCTGGAACACAACGTTTTTTAAGAATTGTTGTTATGGCGACAGAATTATGTAAGACGGTTGTAGCTAGCCAGGCGGACTTAAACAAAATCCTACTACAAATACCAACCAAACCAAGAACAATATTGCTTCCCCATGGGGATCGAATCCGGGACCTCTGGATCTGACACCGATTGCCCATACAATGACATTGACATCTTGTAAATTTGACGTTACGGCTTTTACTCGCATTGCAGGGTAGAGGGTAAAAATTGAAGTTGAGTTGAGGTTGAGTCGATAGGCTATTAATGTTCTGTGAGTTGAGTTGTTTTTTGTGGGGCTGTGGTAATGTGGTGGTGTTGTGGTGTCAAAGAGACAAAGAGTAGATACCTTACCGTTACCTATTAAAAGTTGTGGTTGTGCCATAGATGCTTAGTGTATATAGTATAGTTATGTTGTGTTGATTTTTGATGCAAGCAAGCAAGCCTGAAGTTATGTGAAAAAACAATTTTGCTGTTATTTTCTAAAAATAAATTCGTTTCGTAAACAAAATACATTTACTAGTTGTTGTAGCTCAACCTTTCTGTACCGTATCAAAAAGTAAAGATAAACAATATATGTAGGTACTCCTAATAATAGGTACCTATCAAAGGCACAACAACTGGTTGGTATTTTAATATTTTTTTCGCCAAACCGGTTGTTTCTGCAAGTCCTCTTCTATGAGGAAAATTTGTTTCCGAGTTTTGTAGAGCGAAGACGACCAAAGATGTGGCTTAGAGCAATTTTGTGTTTGATCCAAATACATATAATAATAGCCCAAGATGGTAAGTTTCTGGTTTTTCCTTATTTATTAATAGGTACCTATTTATCACTTACGTACCTAGGTTAGATACCAATAGTTTAAGCACCAGTAAAATAAGTTCTGTATGTAGGTACCTACCTGCTTACTAGGTAGGTATATAGGTAGGGTGGGAGTACGGTATAATGCACTCACATCTCTCATTAGACTTAACTGTGCATTGCCTAAGGTTAAGCTAATCTGACCCTGGTCAGCCCTGCACCGTAGTAAAGTAGTGGAGCAAGTCCTTGGGTTGATGGCAACATTGCTGTTTGACTGATTTATTGACAATCAATCAGACTTTACTTCGGACTTATCAGAACTTGAAACCAGATGAGATGAAGGCCAATCACTGTTTTATGATAAAAAAATAGATTCTAAACTAGAGGCATGACATGAATAGCCACAATATGTGATGTAAGGGTACACTAAGCATTAAATTATTGAGTTTTTCTTGGGATTGTCATGATAGTCATGATTATTAGTTATAGGTCCTATATAGACTCACTAATCAAATCTCACTAGTTTTTTTTTATTGTGCGACAGAGAAGCTCTTGGCCTTCATCTCACCTGGTTACAAGTTAAGATAAGGCCAAAGGCAGAGGCGCACTTCACCTGGGGTCCTCAACAACTTAACAACTGGCTATCTTACCTCTAAATGACGGAACACAACAATTTTAAAATTGTTGTAGTAATCGCGATAATTTAAAAATGTTGTCATGGAATTTGGTGAGATGGTGGTAGCTAGCCAGGCAGACTTAAACAAAGTCATACCATCAACCTAACCAAGCACAATATTATTTATTAGTTCAAATAAATACAATTTCACTACATAGGTAACTAATATTATTTATTTCCATTATGTAGTTGGTGACTCCTGTATTCCAAATAAAAACTATGCCGAAGGTGTATGCTCGTTGGTCACAAATTGTGAAGCTGCTGTTAAGTAAGTATCTTATCCATTACTAAACTATTCATTATTTATGATATTAAAAGCATTAAGTTCTTGTTGTTATAAACAATTGAAGTTTCACTAATAAAGTGAGTTCAACAAGGCACCAAAACATTGGAATACCATAATAATCTTATACCATGAATGAGCATGAGAGTAAACTTGTTCAACAGATCATATCAAATATAAAATTATTGCTTATCGACCATGTGTTATTTTAATTGAAAATGTACCCAAACCAGTTGTTTCTGCAAGCTCTGTTCTATGAGGAAAATTTGTTGTTTTATTACTGAATACCATTATTGTCTTATAACATGAGAGGAAACTTATCCAACAGATCCCATCAAATATAAAATTATTTGTTGTCGAATTTTACACCATTTGTGTAATTTTCATTGGAAATGTAGGTAATCTTTTTGTTATCCTCCTAGGTGTTGTCATAATAATATAATGTTGGTCCCTAGTATCTACCTATTATGACATTTCAATGGAGAACTGTTAGTTACTGGTTAACTCTACTGATTAATTCGATTTGTGATGATCATCTCAGTTCTCCAGGTGAGATGACAGCCAAGCGCTTCCCCTTCATACAATTTGTGTTTAGTTTTTTTATGAACTTGGCTATTTAAATATTAAAATATCACAATCACTTATTAAATTGGGATGAAATACAGGGTATGTATACCCATTTTTAATATGTTCAGGTTTTAATTGAGATTCATTGTAATTTTAGGCAAATAAAAGTAAAGCGAGGACATGACTTCAAGCGTTGTGGATTTGATGGTTCAACAGAAATTGTATGCTGCCCGCGTCTTACCGACTCTAGGTTTGGTACAAGTAAGTCAAACAAATATTTTATTTAATATTGATGAACGACCGAAAAATTCCACTGTAAGTAACTTTATAAAAGCCTTAAGAAATAGCCTTAACCCAAAAAATTACATATTAATTGTATCAACGTTTTTGAACACTGTTTAAAAATATTGTCGTAGGTTCATGGATATAAACATACATTTCGCTTTTACCTAATTTATTTACATGAAACCCAAAAACCGTCATATGATTAACCTACCTAAACACACAAAAAAAGGTTGTAAACAACAAAATTAAACATTTGAAGGTTAACATTTCAAGTAAGAACAGATAATGTTTCTAGCTTTTCATTTTTTTTTATACGTGAGGAAATCCTTCATGGATACCCGAATCCTTTCGAGTGCAGGGTTATCTTGGGGAACGCGGGTGCGAAACACTCTTTTGCAAACTCGGGCAGCGTTGACCTAGTTTGGCCGCATCTTGTGTGTCTCATCGTTTGATCTTGGGAGCTTGCTAAATATGCGCTCTCTATCCTCTTTTGTGCCCATCTATTAATTCAATGAACTTCTCGTTCGTTTTCCGTTGTATATAGGCTTCTTTTACGGGGGCTGGAGCATAATATGCTCTTCTCCTTCGCCCACCTCTTCCTGCGGCTGGGTATAGAGCTTATAATCTCTCTATCTCTTTCAGCCTTTTCCTTTTGCTGCATAACTTGCTCGCAGAAAACCATCAAAGCGTTCCATGACCTTTTGCAGTGCACAATATTGTTAATTATGGTCGGTAACGTGAGGTCTCGTCCAGCTATATTGTTGAGTACTCTACGTGCTTCGTCCCATGCGGTACACACTTCGAGAGTATGTTGAGCTGTGTCCTCAGGGCGGTCGCCACAGTGATGAAATAATTATATGAGACAAGTAGAAACAGACAATGTTTCTACATGTCTCATATAATTATATTTACTAACAATTATTATTGCAGGCTAGCTCTTGTTCTCAAAGTTTGTGTGTTCTGTCTAGGTATGTGAACGAGAATGAAGTAGGTAGGTATAGGTATCTACCAATTGTGTGCAAGCATGCTCCATCCTCGGCCACATCTTCACTTGTTTTTTGTGTGAACAAGCGTCAAGTGGTCAAACCACCACCAGGTGGTTTGACCACTTGACGCTTGACACTTGACGCTTGACGCAAACCACCTGGTGGTGGTTTGACCACTTGACGCTTGGCTATCATCAATTAAAAATAAGGTAGGTATTTAAGTAGGTTTATACTTAATTAATTATTTTAATGAATACCTACCTATCCAAATTTTGCTTATATTTTGACAAACTCGTACGCAATATCTTTCTAAAAGCTGTAGAATACAGCTTTAATACTATTATAGATTCGCTATAGACTTTACTTTAATATGCTTTGAAGATAAAGAAGTAGCTTCGAAGAAACCAATAGTTTAATTGATTTTCAACTGTATTACCTACAATGCAGGACTGAAATTCGCATCTAATGTTTCGAAATGTTTTGAGCCATTCGTCTTCTCACATTGATTTTTTTTTCTCCATAATGTTGATCTGTCTGTTTGTCACAGGTTCCACTGAAAGGCCACAAACTAACTCCGCACTCAGGATAGCAGAAAGAGGTCAGTTGCTTATCTGTTATCCACACAATATACTACCTACTTACACTGTCTAGACTAGACTACCTACGGTAGCTATAAGTATGCTTTTATAGGCCCATATTACATAATTTATATTAGCCCATATGCTAAACAAAATCAAATCTTTCATAGCCGAGCTAGGAGGATTATTATTATATATTTTACTAGTAGAACGCCAGAGACTTCGTTCCCATCATCCCGTGGGAATTTTCTGAAAAAAAAATCTAATGCACCCCTACACACTACATAAGGAAGCTACCCTAGAAATATAATGACTATAGGATCTCTAATTTGGATTGTGGGTTGACTGTAAGTTAGTTGGCTTCATGAGCATTTGATATATTTAAACGATTTTAATTAGCGTGGTCCCATAAAAATTGTGTTGATCGTTGTGAGCTTATACTTATTTGCATGTTTCAGAATGTGAGAAAATAAAGACGGCTTTATTTATTGCTCTGGACTTACACATATTGGACGGAGAAGAGGCGTCGGTTGGTGAATTTCCACACATGGTAAGTTATTATGCAAAAAAAATGTTTTCGCGACCTACAAAACAAATTCAGAGACCTCTTTAAAAAATTTGTTCATTTATGCAAAGTAAATATCTTACAAAAATTTCAGTCCAGAGCTACACAAAATTATAGAGATTTTTTATATCTATTATAAATTTTGGTTTAAAACTGATGATGAACATCCGGTTATCATGCCAAGATATTCTTACCTTGGCATTTTGACCCAGTGAATTTCTCGCCTTCTTTCGTGCGTTCCACCCAGATGGATATCCTTGGTTTTGATGCCGGTATGAGAAAATTGCTAATTGTGTTACATTCTGGCCGAGTGTACAATAGATTGGTATGGGTTCAGAAAATTCTAAATAAAAAAATAGTCCCCACAAAACAATACGATACATTGTATCGTATTGTTTTGTGGGGACTATTTTTTTATCTATAATAATCACATTAATATTTGTCCTGGGTGGGAATCGAACCCACAGCCTACAGCGCAGAAGGCAGAGTTACTACCTACTAACTGAGCTACGAGGCTTGTTAACAGTAACGGCTGAATTATCCTATCGTTGGTGGTAGGATCTGTAAAGGTTCACTAGGCTTGCTACCACCCTGATAAAAAAAACCCGAACGCCAGTCGCTTTGTAAAGTAGAATTGTCTTGGTCTTCATGGGCCTGATAATCGGCAAGAGCTTTTCATTGATCACAATTTTCACACGCATAAAAATATGCAAAAGAGCGCCATATTTAGACATTCTCCGTGAATCAAGTATCGGTACTTACCCTATAAATTGGGCGTCATAGACTTCTACGAGGTCAATAAAGCTTTGAAACAAACCTCCATCGTTGTGGTTGGGTAATATCATGATCAAATAATGGTAGTACGTGCAACTGAATGAGTCACTGGTTCGCTGGGGCTTTCTGAAACTCCTCCTAAACACCATGATTATGAATCGTAGTAACCTATTTTTTTGTGGGTCTTCAACTACATTAGAGGTAAAACGTATCACGTAGGCACAACGCACAAAATAACGCCTAGTATCAGTACCCAACATAATGTGAAAAAAGTAGGTTTATACTTTTCTACAGATACCTACGTGATATAGGTACCTACTTACTAGTAATGTTATTGTGTGCGGTCGCTCAATTTATGTCGCATTTTTTTTATTTATTGTTACATTTACATAATAATAATAATATAAAATAGCTTAAATAAACCACGAAGGTTTGAGCAAAGCTACACATAATCTACACTACAATGGTCGCAAAAAAATATAATTAAGTATGTAGGCAAGTAATAAATATGAATATATATAATAGGTGCGTAATAAGGACGTATGAAATAAATAATACTTCTCAAATAATATTAATAATGTAAGATAAACATTTACAGGTAGTATATACATTTTAACTATATAATCATTGACTAGCTGACATGCGCGGGCATTTGCACTTGCGCATAGTTTTTCAAAGTTTATTTATAACTATAATACTCATACATATGCGCAGCCCACGGTGATATGGCAAATGATTCCAAAAATTGGGATAATAATAGATTGTGGAGAATATAGTGCGACGTTGCAAAGCCGATGAGCTATAACAGTGATTTAAAATGGGTGAGCTCTTGAACTGCCGATAAAATTCGCCATATATCTATGGCGAAGGCGAAATCTATGGCGTCTGCAATATGAATTGGCCGCGACCTCTACGTTACTGTTGTGACGTGCGGTGTTGTGAAGTTGGTGGATAGAGGCGACTCATGATAATATACGTAGGGTCAGCTGGATCTCGAGGTAGGCATGGATGAGCATTCCGAGAAAATGCCGCAGTAGTGGAACCTTGGCGCATTTTAACTGCGCAGGGTCAGCTGGTTTTTGATAAAGTACGTTATCTACTATATGATATTTGAGTAGGTATGTACGTGTTCTATATTTAAATTAATTAAGGACCGTTTGAGAGTTCTCGATTTTGCTCATAAAAGACTTCCTTTTTTTTGTACGACGGGTAAGCACTTGGCCTTCATCTCACTTGGTTACTAGTTGAGATACCTACGGCCGAAGGTGGAGGCACAGTTCACCCTAGAATTGTTATTATAGCGACAAATATTTGCACTTGAAAGACGTTTGGATAGTGCTTCATTCTGCACATAACACTTCTCTCCTTAGCATTATAAAGGTCGCGGTGGCATAAAAATACACAAGGGCATAACGGTAGGTGCGGTAGGATTGTCCAAAATGCTCAAAACAAAAACACATTTTGAAAGATCAGTTACATTTTGAAGACCTTCAACTTGTCCAGCGTGAAACCTTTTTATAGGTTTAAGTTCAATAATACGAAGGCTGTCTAATTCCTAATAGAAGAGCCATGTCATGTATTCGTTAAGGTTTATGCTTAACAATAGTAAGGTACGTACTGTAAGTATAATTTGTATATCACAATGAGTAGGTAGGTAAGGTCTACCTTCTTGGTATGATAATACGCAGAAGGTACCAATTATGGTTGGTGTGTTGCTAGACACGATAAAGCTATAATGTATAATAATATAGCGATAAATATATGGTGGTAGGTACCTAACCTACAGATAAATTCACTAGATAGGTACACACTTATAAGAACATTGCATATATTACATGTGTCAATGGTCTTATCGCTACAAGAGCAATTGCTACCAGTACCTTTGCTACCAGTACCTTTGGACGGAATGGGGTATTAGATGTTACATGTACCATAGTTTTACGTAGTTAAATTCAAACTCCTATACACTTGCCGAAAAGAGCTGTGTAACCGACTGAAAAAAGGAGGATTTTATTACTTGCACTTTCATCACATCGCACAAGGAACTACTCATAACCATGAAACAAGCATACGTGAGGTGTCGGTCCTCTCCACGTACGTATTTTACGTGATGCATACGAATTTGCCATTACGTACACGTGTATCGGTTTCGTTAAAAAAAAATCCCTAAACGTCACAAAGTAAACATCATCCTATGTGTTCTATCAGCCTAATGTGAAATTAATGTCCTGTAATATTTATTTATTTATCATTTTTACGTGATGCATACGAATTTGCCATTACGTATACGTGTATCGGTTTCGTTCAAAAAATTTCCCTAAACGTCACAAAGTAAACATCAACCTATCTGTTCTATCAGCCTATTATATGTGTGAAATTAATGTCCTGTTAATATTTATTTATTTATCATTATTTATTTGTTCAACTAGAATCTAGAATGAATATCACATATTATCCAAATCGTTATATATAGTACTCAATACTATAAAAATATTTTAACTCACATATTTACAAAATGTAAGCATGGTTTTATATTTTGTAAATATGTGTGATAAAAACTTTTTATATTTTTTACTATATTGTACATCATCATCAACAGCCCATAGTGTCCACTGCTGGACAGAGACTTATAATATACATATAAAATAAAAATATAGTCTATATATCTATATTATGTTTTGTTATAAATAATATTCACTCGCATAACTCAGCTAACAACATGTAAATAAGTAAATACAGGACATATAATATGCAAATAAATTACGTGATTTGCATATGTACCTATGTTTTCTTGTATACTTTTATAGATAGGTATCTATATTCTCGGCAACTTAGTTCGTCATCGGTTTATATGCATATGCATATGTATTCGATCGCCTCGCAATAAAAGACGAGTGAAAATAACAGGTTTTGTATGTTGTTCCGTAGGTGGCATTAGGCTACGATCGACAATCGGGTGGCGAATTAGTTTTCGATTGCGGGGGCTCCGTCATATCGAAGGACTACGTGTTGACTGCAGCGCATTGCGTCGACACTTTGGACAGGTGAGGGTCACACGAGCGTCAGGCTACAGCCACGCTGCAATGCCACACTGCAATGAATGCGTGAACAGTCACGGAATTATTAAATAGTTCCCTGCGTTTTGATGCCGTAGAAGGCAGATGCAAATACGGTAATATTAGGCACTATTTGTTCCCAGAGCCGAGGGGTCCCAAACCAAAGAAAAGCTAGTTCAATTTTTTTTTTGTACGACGGGGAAGCGCTTGGCCTTCATCTCATCTGGTTACAAGTTTAGATAAGGCCGAAGGTGGAGGCGCACTTCACCTGGAATCCTCAACAAACTGAGGAACTGGCTATCTTAACTCCCTAAATGCCGGAACACAACAATTTTAGAATTGTTGTTATGGCGACAGAATTAGATGCGGTAGCTGGCCAGGCGGACCCAACAAAGTCCTACCACAACCAAACCAAGAACAATATATTGAACTCCCCATGGGATCGAACCCGGGACCTCTGGATCTGAAATCGGTGGGTTGAACCATTACACAGAGGCGGTCAAATGCATGAACAGTCACGGAATAAATATATAGCTACTACTCCCTGCGTTTTGGTGCCGTAGAAGGCAGATGCAAATACAGTAATATTAGGCTCTATTTATTCCCAGTTCCTTTAGGGGTCCCAACTCATACAAAGGAAAAGCTAGTTCAAATAGTTATCAATAGATGACGCAATGTGTCTAACCAAAAAGGATATCTGTGAAAACTACAAAACAGAAAATAAATTTTAGACAATTTTTTTAGGGCGTGGTAGGTAGTTGCCCTAAACATTTTTGTTAATAAGTATAAATCATTTATAAAAATAACCGCTTCTTTGTTCCAGAGGACCCGGGCTCGATCCCCAGGGTACAATATTGAGCTTGGTTTAGTTGGTGTTAGGACTTTGGTTTTTATTTTTATTTATTGTATGACGGGGAAGCGCTTGGCCTTCATCTCACCTGGTTTACAAGTTAATAAGGCCGAAGGTGGAGGCGCACTTCAGCCGGAATCCTCAACAATGCCCGAATTGCCCGAGTTGGGACGGTCGCGTTTCATTGTACGAGGTATCTGTACGTTATAATAGTTCTGATATATGTGGTATTGGTAGTATCGTCACGGGTCTCGTTATTGTATTTCAGGATAGAACCGACTGTGGTCCGGACCGGCATCGTGGAGCTCGGTGAGAACCGTTGGGATGACGAATCGGACGTGGCCATCGCTCAGATCATCAAACACCCCGAATACTTGCGCAAGGAGAAATATCACGACTTGGCGCTTCTCAGGTAACCATATAATTCTCCTAATATATTCCTCCTCCTAATATATAATATATTCTAGTATATTTTCTTTTACCTGCAGTCCATCAAATCTAATAAATACATTTTGACGTTTCGCATTACTTATTACGCTATAACTTTGTTCAAACGTAGACACGCAATATTACAAACAGTAATTCTTATAATGTCGATATTTACTCAGATAAATAATTATATTTATTTAACATTTCTATACAATAATCTATATTTGAATCTCGTATAACATAAACAATCAGAAATTTAAAATATAAAAAAAAATGAAGTTTACGTTTATACAATGTTATATAATTAAGTTGTTTACAGTAGTGCTGCGACAGTTTAAAATTCTTGAGTTTGAAAATAATCCGTAATAATATTGAAATAATTTTATTAATCGAACCGACTCTTTGGCGGAAATTCAGTGAGATAGTTTTGTGGAGTGCGCGAGTGACCGAAAATTAGTTCAGTAGTTCTTCGAATGACTTGTTATTAATAAATATAGGTACACCTACCTTAATAAATAACAAATATAATTATATACTAGTAGTTCGCCCCGAACTGAGATCTCGTGATGTTTGGTTTGTGACGCAGATTATTTCTCAAATAGAACGTAATTAACAATCCATAAAAGTGTGCTTTCATTACACTTTTCTCACTTTACTTAACACCATTTTCTCGAACTCTCTTTATTCACCGAAGTGTTCGAGGCTCTCTCTTCTTGCTAACGTAATGTTATATCCTTTCTAACATAAAACAAAGGTTGATGTCTTTTTGAAAAGGGAAAAATTATATTTCTTTTCACCCAATATCTCAAAAACTACCCCACTTTAGAAAATCCCCCGCGACAATCATTTTATTTACGTTATCTATATTCTGTTTAAATTTCATGAAATTCGGATAATCTGTTCGAGAGTTATGCCGTCACAAACATTGCCACAAATATACAGTGCCGGAT
The DNA here is from genome assembly GCA_951394065.1 of Venusia cambrica. Classification (NCBI taxonomy): domain Eukaryota; kingdom Metazoa; phylum Arthropoda; class Insecta; order Lepidoptera; family Geometridae; genus Venusia; species Venusia cambrica. The sequence continues at coordinate 4,652,567 of OX596056.1, forward strand.
TTCCCAATTATTTTTGTCATGGCATGGAATTTGTCTTGAATCCAACGGAGATTCGGTAAAAGTGATTGATTTCTAAATCACAATTTTACCGAATCTCCGTTGGATTCTTTTTGTCTCATAAGCTTGACACTTTCAATACGTCACTTGTCACTGGCAGAATCGGTGAAACGGTTGCAAGCCAAAATAAAGAACTTGAAGTTCACTCCGTAGGTAAAAGTAGGTACAATACAACCTCCAATTTAGTCTGTCGTCAGCCTGTGGGCCATCTTGAAAAAAAAAAAATGCTGAAATAATTTATTTGGTATTAATTAAGCGCTACATATTTAGTTATCTTCTATCTGAGTTTATAGCCTTATCAAAAAAGTAAGCGATTGTTTCCTACCTATAAAGTATAAATATCGATTTTTCTATTTCTCATTAATATCGGATATTTTCGATGGCGATTATTTGGTTCACATCCCTAGACAATTTGATCTGACAGCTGTCAAAGTGTATTTCTTAAATTTGATAGAGTATAGGGTCGTAAGTAATCTGTTTATTTTTTATAATTATAATTAGTAATTAAATAATAATAATTGTATATATTTGTACTTAAGAGTCAATGATACATGAAATGGCTAGTTTCAGCGATCATATCTTCCAAAATACTGTCGCATTTGCTTTTAATTAATATATGTTATTGTTCAGGATTGATGCTTGTGAACGCTTGTGTTTCGAAAACACGATTACATAAAATTTTCTCCATAGGAAAAATGATGACTCTTATTTGTACCAAAAATGTTCGCCATTCAATAAATACGCCCAATTGGGCGTAGTCAAGTGTCAAGTGTAAGTGTAAGTGTCAAGGCCTAATTAGGCCTTGACACTTTGTACAGTAAATAAACACAGTATACAGTAGACGGTCTGTGTTTTAGATTTTCAAAATTAATGTTTGTTTACCGTAAAAAATTAAAACGTTGAAATTCGCGCGTATAACTGTCATCTGGTGGTCATAAGCACCGTAGTTGAGCGCACAGCAAGGTCACCTTTATTACAACTATATCTTAGTTAGAAAGTAGAGTAAAGTTGTGTTGTGTTGCTAATCTAAGATACTATAGGCCGTAAATAATGAATATGTTATTCCATTTGAAACAAACATGCATAGTGCATGAAAATCTAGCATTCTCTTAGTAGGTAGGTAAATTTAAATCTTAAAAACAAAAAAACACTGAACTTCATACATAGTTATAATGTTTTCCTATAGAGAAAATTATATAATTGTGTTTGGCCGCACTAGTAGTACGTTCTAGCATAAATCCTGACGTAAAACACATATTAATCTCAAAGTATATGCCAATATAGTGGGAGATATGATCGCTGATTTGATTGGGGATCGAAGCTGGGACCGCGATCTGAAATCGGTGGGTTGAACCACTAGACCACAGAGGCGGTTAAACTATGTAATATAATAATAGTGTTGAGCTCTGTTCTCCGCACTAGATCTGCATTGAACCTGTTTAGCGTCACAGATTATCTGTCGCTCTTAACTTACTATTTAACAATAAACATAAGTCTTATTTAAAAAAGTCAAATAGACAACTATTTTTAAGGAAAATCAACTGGGCAAAACCACGGGGATTCCACGACCTCTTTTAGCATTCTCGTTTTGATATTACTTTACTTTTATCACTATCTATCCAGTGTAGAAAAACCGAGACATAAGTAATGTTAGATCATAACGAGAATCCTTTATGACGTTGTGACCTCTTATAGCATTCTTGTTTTGATATTACTTTACTTTTGTCACTATCTATCCAGTGTAGAAAAAACGAGACAAAAGTAATGTAAGGCCAAAACGAGAATGCTTTATGTCGTTGTGACCTATAATAACTTTTGGTTTTGATATAACTTTACTTTTGTCACTATCTATCCAGTGTAGAAAAAACGAGACATAAGTAATGTTAGATCAAAACGAGAATGCTTTATGACGTTGTGACCTATAATAGCTTTTGGTTTTGATATTACTTTACTTTTATCACCATCTATCCAGTGTAGAAAAACCGAGACAAAAGTAATGTAAGATCAAAACGAGAATGCTTTATGACGTTGTGACCTATAATAGCTTTTGGTTTTGATATTACTTTACTTTTATCACTATCTATCCAGGGTAGAAAAAACGAGACATAAGTAATGTTAGATCATAACGAGAATCTTTATGACGTTGTGACCTCTTATAGCATTCTTGTTTTGATATAACTTTACTTTTATCACTATCTATCCAGTGTAGAAAAAACGAGACATAAGTAATGTAAGACCAAAACGAGAATGCGGTTAGGACCCTGAGCACGGATTTATTTGTTGTTTTGAAATGTTTTCAGGCTTAGTAGATCCCTCACGTTTGCGAGTAATATAAACGCCGCCTGCCTTGAAACCAGCAACGAGGATCCGACGCTGCCGCTCCTTATCACTGGCTGGGGGCAAACTAGCAACATAAGTATGTACCTAAATTACGTATCGTGTTCATGTAACAAGCCTCATAGCTCAGTTGGTAGTGACTCTGCCTTCTGCGCTGTAGGCATTGTGTGATGAATATAGATGTTTGTTCGGTGTTTGGGTGTTGTACGAATGTATTTATAAAAAATAATAATTATATAATTATTCTATCTGTAATCTAGTCCCCATATTAGAAGCTATGCTTAGTTTGATAGATGACGCTGTGTAAAATTAATGTCCTGTAATATTTATTGTTTATTTTATTTTATGTAATTAACAAATAACAATTCTTAAATTGTAGTGTTCCGGCATTTAGAGGTTAGATAGCCAGTTCCTCAGTTTGTCGAGGATTCCGGGTGAAGTGCGCCTCCACCTTCGGCCTTATCTCAACTTGTAACCAGGTGAGATGAGACCAAGTGCTTACCCGTCGTACAAAAAAAAAAAACAATTTCTAGAAATTGTTTTTTTTTTGTGAAATTTCACAGCACGGTATCAGATAAAAAAAACCAGTGGCATTCCAGGAGTGCTGACATAACTGAAAAATTGAAGTGTGTCGTTTTTTTTTTCATAATTATTTTATTACATTCCACCACCACAGGACTGTTTACTTATAACATCATAAATTTATATACCTACCTATTTGTGGAAACTTATTACTTACCCTGAATTAACTAGTATTAATTTCTATTGTTTATTAACTGTTAGTTTTTCTATTTCTATTGTTCTAAAATAAAACATACATCAAGGTAAAGACTGTTAGTCACATCTAGTTTGAACTTTGTACTAATTAGCAAATGATATCGCTAGATGTCGTTATTAAAAAAAAAGAGTATTCTCTATATCCGTAATCTAGTGCCATTTTATTACAAGCTATGCTTACGTTTGGGGCTAGATGGCGCTGTGTGAAATTAATGTCCTGTAATTTTTATCGATCCAGTGCTTATAGTTTGGTTGGTTGTTTGGATTTTGTTTGTCTGCCTGGCTAAACAAAAATTATACAATATAACTAAAATTGCTACTTTTTAAGGTATCATGGTATTGTCTTTTATCTATCCAAAATACCATGATATCCCATTTGTTTTTTGACAATATGCAATCGGCTCTGGCCATGATATTTACCAGAGTGGTTTATGTGTAGCTAGAAACCTTATCTCGCATGTGACCTTGGACGTGCGAAATGTTTAAGAGAGTTTTAGGCATTTTTCATTTTATTTATTGTCTAGAAGGTTTTTGGCGAGGTTTTGTTTTTAGTCTACGATGGGGAAGCTCTTGGATTTAACTTCACCTGGTTACAAGTTAAGATAAGGCCGAGGGTACAGGCGCAATTCACCCGGAATCCTCAACAAACAGAGTTCTTTGTATTTGGAGCTGATTTCCTTCTTAACTGTGTTTCTTAAATATCAGTGTGCACTTGAGACGTTTCGCAGAGCCACGTTTTGGTTTCTCTGGAGAATCTCAATGAGTTACCGGCAAAGCTCCAGAGATATATTACTTACATAGGTCGATTCGATGAGATTTTTCGCGTTTTCTTACCGTGAATGGTGAATATTTTAACGCAAACGCGTTCGAACATTTTTTTTTATTTATTTATTTATTAATAATTCACAAATAAGTTTACAATCGAAATAGACTTATAATAATTATTTATGACATCTTGTTCGGATCTAAATTGTAGACAAATATGTGAATCCAAAAACATTAGTGTTGCATGCATTAAACTTAAAATACCCTTGAACCAGAATCAGCAACTAAACATTTTGTTTGTAAAAAAAATAATAATATATATAGCACATTTTACAAAATAATACATAATTAAAGGACATTATACGACTACAACCTAAATATTGAGCAAGTATAACGATGTTTACGTTCGCTTACACTAGCAGTTATTGCTGATAGGTAGCCTTGATTGAGATCCAAGCAACCATTTCAACGAAAGGAATGCTGGTTTGCTTCATTGCGCTAAGTTTGTCATGGATACATCGAATGATATCGTAAACTCATCCACCATGTAACCGCCTCTGTGGTCTAGTGGTTCTACCCACCGATTTCAGATCCAGAGGCCCCGGGTTCGATCCCCATGGGGAGAGTACAATACATTGTGCTTGGTTTGGTTGGTGGTAGGATTTTGTTTAAGTCCGCCTGGCTAGCTACCACCATCTTACCTAAGTCTGTCGCCATAATAACAATTCTAAAATTGTTGTCTTCCGGCATTCAGAGGTAAGATGGCCAGTTCCTAAGTTCGTTGAGGATTCCGTGTGAAGTGCGCCTCCGCCTTCCTTATCTCAACTTGTTACCAGAAGAGATGAAGGCCAAGCGTATCCCCATCGTGAAAAAAAAAAACGTTAAGTAAGGTATATTTTTACGTGTTTTGTGATTGTACGTTATTTTGTTACAGAGGATGCGAAAAGTAAGATTCTTCTAAAAGCGACGGTGCAAGCGGTGGCCACCGAGAAATGTGGGGAGTCTTATATGAACTGGCGCAAACTGCCGCAGGGCATCGTTGAACGGCAGATGTGCGCAGGAGACCCAGAAGGGAAAAAGGACACTTGCCAGGTTTGTTATAATCATCATGCCTTTACATGACGGCTTTGTTTCCCTACTAGCGCTTGTCTGCCTGTTACTGGTACCCGTATAATTGTTTTTTATTTATTTATTTAGAAAAAACATAATTACAGGTTTTTTTAACAAGCCACATAGCTCAGTTGGTAGTAGCTCTGCCTGCTGCGCTGTAGGCTGTGGGTTCGATTCCCACCACACAAACATTTGTGTGATGAATATAGGTGTTTGTTCTGTGTTTGGGTGTTGTATCATATAGCACGTATGTATTTACAAAAGGTATTTAAGTATTCTATCCGTAATCTAGTTCCCATATTACAAGCTATGCGTAGTTTGGGGCTAGATAGCGCTGGGTAAAATTTATGTCCTGTAATATTTATTTATTTATTTATTTATGTTAATTAATCTTAGGTACAAATACTATAGTTATACTACATTATAAACATTTCGTTTCAATGTGGACCTGTGCCGTTTCCATGAGATGGAAAAAGTAATGCCCTACCGCACAGGATACTATTTATTTTCTTGACAAACTTCCCGTTCAGACGTGAAAACGTAACAGCCAGACTGACACAGTTTTTTTTATAAGCACTAGGATACGGAACAAGCAAGTAGCCCACCTGATGTGCATCTCTTGCCTATAACAATGCCTTACTGCGTAGGTCACATGCACAAAGAACAGCTTACGCGGCGCTGCGTTGCCAGCCTCGCGTGCCCGTAATTTCACCGGCAACCATACCCTTCAATGCTTAACACAGCAATGCTGCTTAGCGGCTGTAATAGGTATGGTGGTTGTACTTCCCCGGACGAGCCCTTTCACAATAATAGGTTCAGAGTAGTAGAGCCCTTCTACTACTCTTAACTTTTTGTTGCATATGTAACATACAGGTGGTCCCGTCATCTTGACGCTTGTATACCGCCACCATGCCATGTTGTCTTCATGTTCCTAGAGGTACTAATTATTTCACTTATAGTACCAATCCGGTACTAAGTCTACACAGCAGATATATATATATATATATATTATTCGAGAGTGTGCGTTGCCCCAGGAGGAAAGTATGTTCTGTTGAAATCATAGTTTCCGAGAAACGAGAATCTTCAAAACGTTACCGCAGCAGGAAATTAAATAAATCGTTTTTGTTGTTTACACTAATTCATAGCATGCGTGTTAAAAAAACTACAACTTCTTGCCTAACCGTTTAATTTATCCAGATAACAGCCAAACGCACTCCTGGCGGAAACATTAATATCTCTGAAGCTATAACATGCCCACGAATTTTATTTTTTTGTATTTCTATTTTGAAAAAAAAGAAGCTGGAAGAATGTTCTAGCGGAAACTGTTTGACTAATTATAATAAAAACTACTGGAATAAAAAAAAAACACTTTTACACGACGTTACAAACAAATTATTTATAAAAACTTCCGCCAGGAGTACGACGCTCATTGCTGGGGTATCGTACTTTTCATTATTTACCTCTAAATGCCGGATCACAACATTTTTTTTTCAATTGTTGTTATGGCGACAGTATTGGGTAAAATGGTGGCCAGGCGGACTAGAACTAGACCAAGCACAATATTTGTACTCCCTTAAAGATCGAATCCGGGACCTCTGCATCTGACGTCGGTGGGCGAACCACTAGATCACGGAGGCCGTTATTTCTATTTACAAAGTAATCGTATGTTGCTGAATCCATTGGATCATGTAATTTTAAAAGGCGAACTCTGCTGGGCTACCGCGTTATCTAGTAAGCGGGCGGTTATCAGGTATTGTTATATAATGTGCATTGCAGGGCGATTCAGGCGGCCCTCTCCAAACTCTAAGCAACGACAACGTGTACCGAGTGGTCGGCATCACTTCGTTCGGACGAGGCTGCGGCTCGCCCGTGCCCGGCGTGTACACGCGCGTCGCCAAGTACCTCGACTGGATCGAGCGTGTGGTGTGGCCGCAGTAACTATAACCTACCTAATTTTAGCTACCTGTCTCAATAGCGGGACGTGATCGGCATTACTTCTTCCGCCTGTGCTTGGCTACTACACGCGCGTTGCCAAGTGCCTAGTGCGAGTTTTATACCTGCTGGAACGCGTTTGCGTTTACGATTTGTATGAAAAATAATACCTATTCACCATTCACGGTGAGCAAAAGCGAATATTGCAACTCGCACTGGGCACTCGGGCAGGTACGTGTGCGTTCTCCCAGCGGAAAAATTGTCGGATTTCATGAATTCGCTTTGCTAAATAATTAGGTAGTGACGCCGTGTAGATGTATACACATTTATGTATGGGTACTTTTAAATTTGTGCATCCTGCCGTTTTTGGTTTTTGTAGGTACAAGTACTGGATCGAGGCGTGGTGTGGCCGCAGTAGCAATATCTTAATTTTTTTATCACATGACATTAATTTTACACAGCGCCATATAGCCCCAAACTCATTGTACTCCAAGTCAGCAGCAAGAACGTTTTTTATTGTCTAAAAGAAATGCTGCACATTTTTTTCCTGTATCCAGAGCGTGGTGTGGCCACAGTAAATATAAACTCCTAGCTGTAGACAAGACGGCGGGTACGTTTCTATTTTTGATCAACTGATCACATGAAATCTTGCCTTGTTGCCTTAACTCATTTAGCCAGTACGGAACAGCGATAATTCTGCTCTCTATTTAGATTAATGATACTCATTGTTTCTTTAGCCGATCCTTCATGCTCTCTAATAATTATTTTTACCTGTTTTTTTTTTTCATTAAATTAGTAAGTATATATTCGCCATGAGCCTACTTAACGATTAGGTACATGCCAATTTTATTGCGCTCAAATCGATATCGAATTTATTTCTTAAGCTAAGTAGTTTATAAGTTTGCGTTGTCCAAACAGGAAAGTATGTTCTAGAAGGAATTGAGTTTTACATACAAACATACTTTCCTGTTGGGGCAACGCACACAGTTTATGGTATCATAAGTATTTGACTAAGTAAATCATATTAATGCAATAATGGTTTTTTTATAAACTTATATATTTATAAGTATCTTGACAGAAGCAGCTAATACAACTATGGATAAAAATCATTATTATAAATATTGATTTAATTGTATATTAAAGTCTGTTTATATAAGAAATGTAGTAACATTTTATCCGAGTATTCTTAAGGTCACTGAAGCCTTATGGCACATATATCGAAATGCTTAATGGTGCTTAATGTTTAATGGTACTTTTTATGTATACTACCGTCATTGAAGAAAATACTAAAGAAATATAAGAAATATAACCTATATTCTAATGTTTTCTGTATGTAATGGTAGGAATTAATCTCCCTGAAGATATTTATAATCAAAATAAATGTTGGTGTAACCAAACCACTTTGTATCATATTTACCTATCCTTAACAACATTAATAGTGACGAGATAAACTAAACCTGAACTTCAAAATGGCGGGACCATCTCTTGAATTTAATTACATTTCCCGTGAAAATGTAGTACCCAAAATAGTAGTACTATTTGGTACGTTTATCGTAACAATTAGCACCAGTTTCCTTGAACTGGAGATATTAGGCATTGTTGGTTCCACCAGATAAAGGATTACACTAAAGGTGCCAAATAAATCATCAGCAAAAAAAATACACATCACACAACAAAACAAATTAAATTTGAGAGGTGGTCTCGCCAATTTGGACGTTCACCATCAAAAGGGGAGTAGTCAACGGAGGACTTGTTTAACCTTAAAAACATTAAATGAAAGGCATTGTTACAAAACATTTTGAAAGACTTAACATGTATCATCTTTATTATATAAATTTTAATTAAACATAAGTATCGAAGATTCACCTCACCAGGATAAGTCGTGAGTCTAATTCTTTCTTATATATACTTTCTATAATTATCATAATTCATTTTAATAATTGGTTAAAATATAATAAAGTACTACCTACTTTTAAAACCCCGCAAAATAAAGTTAATATAATAGCATACAATAGTGGGGTTAAAATTCTGACATGCCTTACCAAGTTTTTTTATACAACTAGGAGATAAAAACAAAAAAGTAGCCCACCTGATGTAAAGTGCACTCTTGCCTATAACAATGCCTTACTGGGTAGATCACATCCACAAAGAACATAGCCTACACGGCACTGCATTGCGCCCGTCAACTTGAGAAATAAAGGTGTTTAGCCTCGCGTGCCCGTAATTTCACCGACAACCATACCCTCAAACCGGAACACACAGCTATGCTGCTTGGCGGCTGAAATAGGTATGGGAGGAATACTTCCCACCAGGACGAGCCATTGCACAAGGGGCTATACTCTACTACTCTTAAAAAAAAGTATATAGTTATCTCGTTGACTGCGAGCGTTCACATTTGGGAAGATCTCAATCAACAAGACGAAATATACTCGAGTCAACTGAGTTGTAACCTCCAACAAGTGGATTTGGTGGAGCTATGTTTCAAGCCAGGTTCCAATAAATTGGTGGAGCTATGTTTGAAGCCGGGTACCACTAAATTGGTGGAGATATGTTTCAAGCCGGGTTCCACTAAATTGGTGGAGCTATGTTTCAAGCCGGGTTCCACTAAATTGGTGGAGCTACGTTTCAAGCCGGGTGCCATTAAACTACAGTTCGAAGTTAGCCATGTTGTTATATTCCTCGGAATAGGCGGAAAATCTGGATCCGTCCATTTCTGGGGCGTGAGCGTTGCCCGCGGTAAGCCGGTGGTTCGTGCCGCCGACGGTAACTCCGCATTCGATGCACTTGCTTTCCACCGTCGCTCCTCCGCAATCGGCGATGCAGTAGAAGTGCCCGTTCGGACATTTGTACCAGTGCCCTTGCTTCAACCCGATCGCTTGCACGATCAAATCGCGATCTTGCTTCGTCACAACGCCGGATACTTTGACGGCTTCCTGCAACTTTTCCAACGCAACTATGGTTTCGTTCTCATTGAACAATGCTGGTTTGAAAACGGCGGCATTGGCCCTTTCGTATGCATTTAAAACGGCAGGAGAACCTTTTGCATATTTGTATGCTTCACGAGTAGTCAGCTTGGCCAACTGAACGATCGCGTTCAGTCGCTTGATTTCTAACTTCACGTCGTTTTGTTGCTGTTCGCTGATTTTAAGCATGCCTGTGTTATTTTTGGTTTTAAAGACGAATATTTTGCATATCAGCTTGATCTGCTTCTCCATTTCATCATTCAGTTCCGTCCTAATGCTGGTCTGATAGGAGTTGTAGCTTTCCGAAATCATATCCAGTATGTTTAGACAAATTAATTCCATGTCTAGTTGCAGCTTTGATGCTTTTGATTTCATTACGAGATTTAGTTTTTGGAAAACATTCTTCAAACATTGGTTATCTGAAATGAAAAGGCTACTACAGCAAAGCATTAAAGTGTAAAATGGTGTAGGTATTCAAGGTAATCTATCGTTTAGATGGATTGTATGAACTCATCAAAGGAATTGGAATGCAACTTAGATGGGACAGTAGTGCGATGAATTGTTGTATGTGTACAGACACATACCACAATTCCAATTCTTGGTTACTTACGGAGTAGTAAATTGGTGTATTTGGCGCGATATGATCCCACATTAGCTTTGAGTTTATTCAACGTAGCATTTATGTTTTGTGGAGTGCCATAGACCTTCTCTTTGATGGGGTTTATCTCATTCTTGAAGGTCGCATTGACGAGGTCTTTGTACCGGCCGGTATTGATGATGGGCTTGCGACAGAACGGACAGCTTCGGATCTTCACTTCTTCGTTGTCTCCCATCATCAGATTATCCATATTCTCAACCTCTAAGAAATGCCCGCAATCTTGAAGCAGCACAAATCTGAAATAATAATGTAAGTACCTAAGAGTAAGAATAAAATAAAATATTACAGTACATTTATTTCACACAGGAACTAGATTACAGATATAATCTATACTAGTAATAAAATCGTAGAAAAGCGTGTGCGTTCTCCCAGCGGAAAAATGTCGAATTTCATGAGTTTGCTTGGCTAAATAAATAGTTAGTGACGCCGTGTAAATGTGTATGGTACTTTTATTTTTGTGCATCCAGCCGTTTTTGAGATATTTGAAAAAAACAGTTGCCGCTGGAAGAATGCGTGAAAACGTTCTCCCAGCTGCAACTTTTTTTCAAAATGGACTTACATGAAAAAAAAGACATCTTACTGGTAACAGTACGATGCGAGGTAAATGTGTATGCTAAAATAAAATTTGTGCAGACTATGGTTACGGAGATATTCAAGTTTCCCTTGGGAGATCGTTTGGCCTGTCGCTGGATCTCTTAAACGGTAAGGTTACGATTTTTTTAACACACGTTGCTACCAATTTGTTTATGTTTGTAAAAAAAAAAATGATACATAAAATGAGGTTTTCAAGTTCTAGGACTTCGAAGAATGATTTCACCAACTTTAAACCTTAATATGTGCCTTATTACTGTTTACAACGTCACCCCAAGTCTTATTAGTATACTGTCAGTAATTAATGAGCTATTTGAAAAATACCCAGACGAAGCCAGGACCAATTTTGCCATTAGATTGGACTAGTTTTTTTATGGTTTGGCAAACTGAAAAGTACTCCAGCAATTAGTTAGTCTATTCAAGTATCTGCCTGTAAAATTTTAGCTCAATACACCCTGAAATTAAGGAGATATCATAAAAATACGTAAAATGGTCCGTGCAATGGATAAATCGACCCAGTTTAAATGGCAACTGAAAAGCGGCCTTACCATAGATAGTGTTAACCTTCTTAATTTGATAGTATTCTTGATTGATTTTAGTTAGTACAGGTGCGCTCACTTTACTTAGAGAAAAATTAAACAATCAAGTGTAACTTGGTCGATTTATCAATTGCACGGACCATTTTACGTATTTTTATGATATCTCCTTAAATTCACTCAGTCACAGTTTGTCTGTGGAGTAGGCAGAAGAGATCTAAATATATATCAAAAGCATATTTACGGTGTTCCGTGTTACATGCAAGTGAAACTGCACTGGTACAGCTAGTAATAGAATAAAACATGAGTAAATGGCGAAATCGAAACCACATATGGTTTCGGACTTACCTAAAGATCCACGATGCAATGTCAAAGGAATCTTTTAAACTTCCGCAAGCGTTAGAACACATTATTTTGATTAGCCTAAAACATCGATATATTCCTAATTATCCTCGGAATTGTTATTCCACTAAAAACACTAAAATTAGGTAAAATACGCGATAAATAGGTACCTATCCGTTTCTTCATATTTAAACAAAGGAATAATCTATTTCTTAAATTTCTGACTATTCCTACTACTTAACACTAAATTTTAGTGGAATTGAAAATATCATGGGGAGGATAATTAAGAATATATTGATTTTATTATTATATATATAGTTATATTTATGTGCTCCATACAAGATAGAACTTAAATTAAGTCAAAAGCGTTTCGCTTGACCTTGTTTAGGCTGACCAGCTGTTAGCTCCATGCTCAGGTGGTCTGTCACTTTAACTGTATATTCAGATGGCTAAGTCAAATTGACGCTATTTGGCCGAAAATAGACACGCCCGAGTTTTGGAGGCATTAACTCAATGCTAACGTAATGCTTCACCCCATTTGGAGACAACAATAAATGTCTGATTCGTCCATTCAATCATGGCCTCAGAGAACATACTTCCTGATTGATGGATCGTGCGCAGGATATAAATCTTCTGTGGCAGTACTGTCATCTGCACACCCTAAATGCATAGCTGAAGCAAATTGAATTCATGTGCAGCAGGAAAGTGTCATATATATCAGAACGTGCAAACGTTGTGGTTAGACACCATTAGGTTAGTCGCACTTTGAGACGTCTGTCGATAAACGTGTGCATTACTCCAGCAGGAAAGTATCTTCTAGAACGAAATGAGTTCAACAAATACTTAGAGCGATATATGCTGTATTAGTGCGCCAAGTATGAAATTAGTGCATGTTACCGTTTTGAAATAAAATGCGAAAAAGGTTTCCTGCTGGAGCAACGTTCTTCCAGCAGGAAGATTCTAAATGAATATTGGGCCCTCAATCCTCTATGTGACTGAGGGCCCAACTATACAGTCCATAGCTCGCATATTAGACTTTCACAATTCTTTGGGATACTAAATCCTGAGCACATTTTCAAAGAGTTTTAACTAAGTGGCCCTCACAACACACTCATATTACCAGACAGGTAATTTAAACTAGTCTCATGCGTAGGTACTTACCTAACCTATTTGACCGCCTCGGTGGTCTAGTGGTTTGCCCACCGGTATCAGATCCCGAGGTCCCGGGTTCGATCCCTATGAGGGTACAATATTGTGCTTGGTTTGGTTCTTGGTGAGACTTTGTTTAAGCCCGTCTGGCTAGCTACCACCACCTTGTCTAAGTCTGTTGCGATAACAGCAATTTTAAATTGTTGTGTTCCGACATTAAGAGGTAAGATAGCCAGTTCCTCAGTCTGTTTAGGATTCCGAGTAAAGTGCTTCCACTTTCGGCCTTATCATAACTTGAAACGTACTATAAAAAAACCTTGAACCACCGTCATAAGAATCTATTCAGCAAGAGACCGTCGGCGTAGCTTTGTTGGCTCTCCGGTGCTCTTGTCAAACAAGCAATGTTAATATAGAAATCAATTTAGTTCCCTTTTTGGCCACGACGACGGTTTTCTTATTCTTCAAATCTATTCCTCATCCTGGTAAAGTCTATGACAGAAAAAAAACGTAGTAAATCATTCAAAGCAATGTAATATAATATATGTACTATCATAGTGCTATCATAGTAATAATAGATGTTTAGATAATATTTTCATCATTTTGTTGCCTCTCAAAAGGACAATGTCTAATCTCTGTATAGCCACGAAAGGGAGTCGAACTTTGAGTAACTAAAATAAAATATTTGGAAGGGAGGTAGTGATATAATAAATGAGAGCATGAAAGAAGAGTGCTAAGATAGCATTTGAGAGGACAAAAGAGGAAGATATATTATGTCTACCCTAATCGAGTGCGAGATAAAGGCAGAAATATATTCAGGGGCCATGAAAATACTGTAGCCTATGTTCGAATTAGACGTTCTCCCCTTACATACTAAGAGAAGGACGAGTCAATTTCTAACCTAGTGGGTATATAAAAAATGCAATTAGGCCTAGACTAAATTAAGCTAAGCGCGCTAACAGCGGTATCTTAATAATAACTTTTTAAAAACTAAAAAGAAAACCGACTTCAATGAAGAATATGATATAATTTCGTTTACCTGGATGACGTATTTTTTCTAATTGTTTTGATGACAGATGGAAGGACAGAAAGACGGGTGATCCTATATGGAGTCATTTTCTTTACTTTAGATGTAAGTACTACACCCAAATCAACTGTGACTATAAGATATCATCGTCATCAGATCCTGACCTGATGACGATGGGATCACCTGGGAATTATACCGACCCTAAAATTACCCAAATCACTTCAAGTCTGCACATGATATTTGAAAGGTTCCCTCGATTTCTCCAGGATTCCTTCCTGGAGAATCTTTTTTTTTTTAAGTCGGTTAATGACGCACGCGCACCTTATAATAAACACTACACAAACACACTGCAACTGTTACTGACATAGGTATTACGTTTCTCGATTTTGATAAGCAGGACGCGAAGCTCCGTCCACTTCCAACGCAGGACGATTCCCTTGCGCCAGATGGTAGCTCGAGTCCCCAGCCCCGATCGGAACGCCGCATTCGATACAGTTGCCTCTTTGCACTGCGCCGCCGCAATCAGCTATGCAATACAAGTGTCCGTTTGGACATTTGAACCAGTGACCCTGTTTTAGTCCCATTGCCTTCACGATCAAATCTCGCTCTTGTCTTGTCACCACACCGGATACTTTGACGGCTTTCTGTAACTTGTTCAATGCAGCGATCGCTTCGTTATCCTCAAATATTAATGGGTTGAATACAGCCGCGTTGGCTGCTTTGTGTGCGTCCGAGATGGCTGAATTGTTTTTGGACTGCTTGTAAGCTTCGTGACTCGTGAGCTTGGCTAATTGAACGATCGCGTTCAGACGCTTGATTTCCAATTTCAAGTCGTACTGTTGTTGCTCACTGATTTTAAGCATGCCAGTGTTCTTTTTAGTTTTAAAGACGAACACTATGCATATCAGCTTGAGCTGCTTGTCCAGTTCATGAGTCAGTTCCGTCGCGTTGCTTTCGTGGTAGGATTTACAGCATTCCGATATCATATCCAGTAAGTTCAGACAAACCAGTTGCATATCCAATTGCAGCTTCGATACACTATGTTGCATTTTTATCATGGTTTTCAGATTCAAGAACACTGTTCTCAATGTACCGTTTTCTGAAAGGAAGAAGTTAGGTATATTATAGACCTGCAACGAAGATTGCAAAATTTTTACTTACAATTTAAATGTGACAAGGCGGTCTTTGTCAGAAAAGGCGTTAATCATAGGTAGGTACTTACTGAGTAGCAAGATACTGTATTTAGCTCTATAGGATCCTACATCAGCACTCAGCTTATTCCAAGTAGCCTTTATGTTTTGTGGAGTGCCATAGACCTTCTCTTTGATGGGGTTTATCTCATTCTTGAAGGTCGCATTGACGAGGTCTTTGTACCGGCCGGTATTGATGATGGGCTTGCGACAGAACGGACAGCTTCGGATCTTCACTTCTTCGTTGTCTCCCATCATCAGATTATCCATATTCTCAACCTCTAAGAAGTGCCCGCAGTCTTGAAGTAGTACGAATCTGAAAAAAATATTCTGAGGCTCGAATTGCAAGGCATGTCAAATGACGCGGACGCCCCAAATAGTAGTTTTTTTTTTAAATAATATTTTTTTAAATTATATAATAATAATTTCCATATTATTATGGGAAGCTCACTCTTTGCCAAAGAACAAGCTTTCTTAGCTAATTTTGGTGACAAGGCTCAACATTTATACATATTTTGTACAACAGTACTTACCTAATTAATTATTTTTAATTTAAATTTAAGTTAGTTAATTTTCAATTAAAAACTAATGTTTATCGTACATAATTTATGTATTAGTGATGGTAGATACGTACCTACTATCACTTATAAAAATGTAATTGGACTTACCCTATGTATGCTAAATCCATGATTCGATAATATGACGCATCTTTCATAACTACGTTCAACAAAAACTAAAGTTCACGGGCTTACAAATCTAATAATAAAAAGTCCGAAGCACAAACTGCGGGATTTTCGCTTTTGGTTATGGAGCCTTCGTGAAAGTCTTTTTTTTAAGCAACTAGGAGACGGGACAAGCAATTTGCCCACCTGGTGTTAAGTGCATCTCTTGCCTATAACAATGCCTTACTGTATAGGTCTTACCCACAAAAAACATAGTCTACACAGCACTACATTGCGCCCTTCACTTTGAGGCATAAAGGTGTTAAGCCTCGCGTGCCCGTAATTTCACCGGCAATCATACCCTTCAAACCGAAACACAGCAACGCTGCTCGGCGGCAGAAATAGGTATGGTGGTAGTAATTCTCCGGACGAGCCCTTTCACAAGTGGCTTGTACTACACTGACTCACGCTTGGCTAGTTTTTAGTATTTGTTGTTATACTTTAGGGTAAGTACTATAATCACACTTAGTTAGACGCTCATAGGTTTGAAGAATAGGCAGGTCTGTTTTTACCTAAAGCTAAAATAAAAACGTAGAAGAATAACGTTGTGTCACGTGTCTTGGAAATGTTGCATGCAGATTACCTATCAGTATTCGCGCGGATCTTGCAGATTGTCTGTCTTGGAAATGTTGTACGCAGATTACCTGTCAGTATCCGTGCTGCTTCTTGCAGATTATCTGTCTTGGAAATGTTGCATGCAGATTACCTATCAGTATTAGTGATGTGACTTGCAGATTGTCTGTCTTGGAAATGTTGCATGTAGATTACCTGTCAGTATCCGTGCTATGACTTGCAAATTGTCTGTCTTGGAAATGTTGCATGTAGATTACCTGTCAGTATCCGTGCTATAACTTGCAGATTGTCTGTTTTGGAAATGTTGCATGCAGATTACCTGTCAGTATCCGTGCTGTGTCTTACTGATTGTCTGTCTTGGAATTGTTGCAGGCAGATTACCTGTCAGTATTCGTGCAGCGTAGTTCAGATTGCCTGTGCCTGGGTTTTGCATATTACCTGTCGGTATCTTCGAAGTCGTCGCCGAGGAAGTCCTTCGGGAAGTCATCGGGTTTGCAAATGTTGCAGATCTGCGGGCACGGTTCGCCGCAGAGACCGCGGCACGGATGGTCGCACTCGAGGCGTTTTTGGCAATTCTCGTCGCACGGCTTACGAGAACATGGCTCGCCGCAGCGGTTGGTGCAGGTCCCGTGCGGGCAGACCCGACCGCAAACCTCCTGTACAGACAAATCACGGTTACCGTTTTTTTTTTTTTAAAGTTATTGTACGACGGGGAAACGCTTGGCCTTCATCTCACCTGGTTACAAGTTGAGATAAAGCCGAAGGTGGAGGCGCACTTCACCCGGAATCGAGGAACTGGCTATCTTACATCTAAATGGCGGAACACAACGTTTTTTTAAGAATTGTTATTATGGCGACAGAATTAGGAAAGATGGCTAGCCAGGTGGACCAACCAAACCAAGCACAATATTGCTCCTGGGGATCTAACTCGGGACCTCTGGATCTGAAATCGGTGGGTTGAACCACTAGACCACAGAGGCGGTTATATTATTATAATAACATCCTGGTCGCGCTGAGTAACTAATTGATAACAGATCCGGATCAAACATAAATAACAGCGTTAAGTTTAAATTAAGACGATACCTACTTAGAAAAGCAAATGTACTTACCATACAAGGCGTGCAAGGAGCGCCGCATTGGCCTTTGCATTTATTATGTTTGCATTTGACCTCGCACTTCTTGTTACAAGGCGGGCATATTTGGTTGCACGGCTCTACACAACTGTAAGTAATGGATTGTACCAATAAGAACTAATCATTTTTGACTTCGATACGAATAATAACAGTAAAGTAAATAAGAGTTCATTATTGTTGAAAGAACAGGAACGATTCAAGCAGATTGCATAACACAAACACACACTTTAAGTAACTGAGGGTGAGAGGGTGTATTGACTCGTGTCCGCAGATGTTGGGTCGAGTGCACGGTTGTTGGCACGGCACGTGCAGCCGGTCCTAGCGACAGTGTGTGTGATACACAATAGTGTTATGAGAGGGTGTACTGACTCATGTCCGCAGATGTTGGGTCGAGTGCACGGTTGTTGGCACGGCACGTGCAGCCGGTCCTGGCGACAGTGTTTGTGATACACAATAGTGTTATGAGAGGGTGTACTGACTCGTGTCCGCAGATGTTGGGTCGAGTGCACGGTTGTTGGCACGGCACGTGCAGCCGGCCCTGGTGACAGTGCGCGCACGTGCCGCCGCACATGTGGCCACACGCTAACTTCGAACGGCACGGAGTCGAGCACGCGCCCAAGAGATGCTTCGGCAACAGTTCCGCTGGAAAACAATCATACATTTATACAGCCCTCTATCAGACGCAAGGTCCAGACATCACTAGCGGGAAATAACAGAAGGTTTCGCTACGTCCGGAACGCATCCCTTCCACTGCACTTGCGGCTATAAGATGATCGAAGACCCTGGAGGCCCCTGCCTCGAGGAATCCTAGGAGCACCCAGTCCCCCATATGGTTGCAAGCTGCTACCTAAAAGACAACAGACTTGGATAGACACCTAAGGAAGGAATTTAAGCAACACTGGTGCCAATGTTTTTTTTTGTTGCCTGGGTAAATAGCGCCAGTTAGAAGCCCTTACCTGCAGCTTGAAAGAAGAATATGCAGATGTTCCTTTTGATTGACCGGGCGCCGTATACATCTCGATCTATAATGCACACCACACGAATGTGTCAGGTGTGCGTGCATGCTATTTTTATAGCCGCAGAATTTATACTATAATATTATAAGGTAGGTAGGTACGATAAAGTATCAACTTGGCTGTTAAAAAAATTGATATACGTATTTATTAAAGAAAACAATGTTGTTCCTATCGAGTAGCAACAGTGTAGGGTGACGGCTCTTTACAGTTCGGTGCTCAATCTTTATAATCGTAGTTCGCTTCGTCCCGAACTGAGATCTCGTGATGTCTAGTTAGTGTTAGGCATTTAATTATGGAGATAATCAGCCCAAAATGTTACTCTCCGATAATACGATAATAGTATGATTTCATTTTACAAAGAAAAAAAGCAAGTAGTAAAATAAGTGGTGATGATGATCATCACGCTTGGCAGACAGATTGGTGGTCACAGTTCAAGTATGTGAATTAAACCCCTAGGTTGACTTTTACGACATCCACAGCAACATTTTTGAGAGCACATAACGTTAAAGGTGTAACTTACACCCTTCTCGAAGCACACTTTTTCTCTATTCTTGTATCTCATCATATCTAATAAAAAGAAAGCTAGAATGAGATAGAAGCACCATAAAATTTACTTTACACCCTTTACTAATATGACATTGTTGCTATCTTTATATAGCTGTGGTAGTCGTGGCATGTTGATGTAATATTTGCGCAGTCAAACTCCATGCATGACATTCCAATAGGTCTTGATCGGTGATACAGTAAAACCATTCAATGATCTGTGCCTATGATTAACACCACCCTTGACTTGGCAAACGTATTCTTCTTAAAAACAATAAATAAATATTTAATCAATAGTGAAGGGAATTAGGACCCCTTTTTTTCGTTGACAACCCGTCTGACTTTCCCACTGGCGGGTGGACGGGTAATTCACGATTACCCCACCACCAACTGCACTAGTGCGAACCGAATTAAGTACCTAGTTATCGATTTATTTTTAATTTCGATAAATTCAAACATTTATTTCGCTTTCATTGTATCTTAAGCATATTGCATATTTATTTATTTAACGATTGGTCACTATAATTTCATTACCTACGGGTTGTAGTATATGGAGAAGGAGTGCCTGAAGCCTAATTTTATTTATAAAAAATTTTCACTATAATTTATTTACCTGCGGGTTGTTGTATATGCAGAAGAAGTGCATGAATCCTAAATTTATTTATAAAAAATAGTCACTATGATTTATTTACCTGCGGGTTGTCGTTTATATGGAGGACTGCGTGAAGCCTAAATAAGTCACTATAATTTATTTAACTGCGGGTTGTTGTATATGGAGGAGTGCATGAAGCCTAAATTTATTTATTTCACGATTGGTCACTATAATTTATTTACCTACGGGTTGTAGTTCATATGGAAAAGGAGGGCATAAAGCCTAAATTTATTTGTTTTACGATTGGACACTATAATTCATTTAACTGCGTGTTGAAGTTTATATGGATAAGAAGTGTATGAATCCTAAATTTATTTATAAAAATTAGACACTATAATTTATTTACCTGCGGGTTGTTGTATATGGAGAAGGAGTGCATGAAGCCTAAATTTATTTATTTCACGATTGGTCACTATAATTTATTTACCTGCGGGTTGTAGTTTATATGGAGAAGAAGTGCATGAATCCTAAATTTATTTATTTTACGATTGGTCACTATAATTGAATTACTTGCGGGTTGTTGTATATGGAGGAGTGCATGAATCCTAAAATTATTTATAAAAATAAGACACTATAATTTATTTACCTGCGGGTTGTTGTATACGAAGAAGGAGTGCATGAAGCCTAAATTTATTTATTTTACGATTGATCACTATAATTTAATTACTTGTGGGTTGTTGTATTTGGAGAAGGAGTGCATGAGTCCTAAATTTATTTATAAAAATTAGACACTATAATTGATTTACCTGCGGGTTGTTGTACGAGTATATGGAGAAGGAGTGCATGAAGCCTAAATTAATTTATAAAAATTAGACACTACAATTAATTTACCTGTGGGTAGTGTGGCGACGTAACAAGGCAGCGCGACGACGTGACCGCACGGCGATGGAAATTTGCGGGTAGACGGCGTAAAGCATTTCGACGGGAGGCAAGCGCTACCGCAGAGACCTTTCAAATACAAATTGATTAAATACATAAATATTCTACATCATCGTTTCAGCCCACATACGTCCACTGCTGAACATAGGCCTCCCCCAGTCGACGCCACAGATAGCGATCCTGAGCTGCCTCCATCCATCAAATCCCCGCAATAGCCACAATGTCGTCGGTCCATCGAGTGGGGGGGCTTCCCACACTCCGTTTCGCGTTTAATCGTGGTCGCCATGCAAGCCTTTGCTCCCCAGCGGTTATCGGTTCTGCGAGCTATGTGACCTGCCCACTGCCACTTCAGCTTGCTAATTCTGAGAGCTATGTCAGCAAGTTTGGTTCTCCTACGGATATCCACATTCCGGATTATATCACGTGAAATTCCAAGCATAGCCCTCTCCATAGCTCGCTGTGCGAATTTATTCATAAGGCCTATAGTTAGCGACCACGTCTCGGATCCGTATGTCATCACTGGTAACACACATTGATTAAAGACTTTCGTCTTGAGGGACTGAGGTATCTTTGACGAGAAGATATTTCGAAGCTTACCGAACGTTGCCCATTCGAGTTCGATTCGTCTAAATAAATATTACAGGACATTAATTTCACACAACGCCATCTAACCCCAAACTAAGCATAGCTTGTAATATGGGAACTAGATTACGGATAGAATAATTAAATACTTTTTGTAAATACATACGTATAATATATGATACAACACCCAAACACAGAACAAACATCAATATTCATCACACAAATGTTTGTTCTGGGTGGGAATCGAACCCACAGCCTACAGCGCAGCAGGCAGAGTAACTACCAACTGAGCTATGAGGCTTGATATTTATATTGATATATATTAGGTATATATAACACATAAATCAGTAACACCAACCCACATTTCACAAAAATACACGTTCTCGCTTTTCGTTTGGAGTCTTAGCCCAGGTTAAGAGTCGTAGAATTCCTAGCGAAAGAGCTCGTCCGGGAGACAACTACCATACCTACTCCAGCAATGCTGGATTTCGGTTCGAAGGTTATGGTTGCTGGTGAAATTACGGGCACACGGTGCTAACACCTGTATTCCTCAAATTGATAGGCTGCATTGCGCCTATCAATGCAACGTCATGTTCTTTGTGGATATGGTATACGATTTGTGGTGTATACGCAGTAAGGATTTGTTATTAATATTACAAAGCATTAATTTCACACAGCGCCATCTAGTACCAAACTAAACAAAGCTTGCAATATGGGAGATAGATTACACGGATGTAATATTTATATACTTTTGTTTGTATATACATACTTATCTTACAATACACCCAAACACAGAAAGAACAATAATATTCATCACACAAATATTTGTCCTGGGTGGGAATCGAACCCACAACCCACAGCGCAGAAGGCATTACCAACTGAGCTGTGAGGCTTGTTGCTGTTATTGTTATGTTGTTATTGAGAAGAGTTCCACTTAACATCAGGTTTGGTTGCTTGCTTGTGTCGTCTCCATGTATAAAAATGGATTTAGATTACGATGAAATAATACATATATAAATGACAAGCCTCATAGCTCAGTTGGTAGAAACTCTGCCTTCAGCGCTGTAGGTTGTGGGTTCGATTCCCACACAGGACAAACATTTGTGTGATGACGATAGATGTTTGTTCTATGTTTGGGTGTTGTATTGTATGATAAGGTATTTAAGTATTCTATCCGTAATCTAGTTCCCATATTACAAGCTACGCTTAGTTTGGGGTTAGATGGCGCTGTGTGAAATTAATGTCCTGTCATATTTATTTATAATGAATGATCTCGAAAATGAAAGGTTTGTCTACATACTAACTATATTTATCAAAGAATAGGTACCTGTACTGTCTTACCTGTAGACAGTACAAAAGATGGGAGGACGCGCTAAAAGATATTGCAGGGAAAACATGGACAAGAATAGCAAGAGACAGAGAGGAGTGGAAGAAGTTGGAGGAGGCCTTTGCCAAAAAAGGGCAAACAGATATAAGTGTCGATGTCACGTAAAATACTAAATTAGGAACCTAATATGAAATTATCTGAAATGAAAGGCTTAAATAAAAAGGTACCTGTACACTTGTGGCCTTGACGCGCTAAAAGATATTGCAGGGAAAACATGGACAAGAATAGCAAGAGACAGAGAGGAGTGGAAGAAGTTGGAGGAGGCCTTTACCAAAATAGGGCAAACAGATATAAGTGTCGATGTCACGTAAAATACTAAATTAGGAACCTAATATGAAATTATCTGACATGAAAGGCTTAAATAAAAAGGTACCTGTACACTTGTGGCCTTGATGCGCTAAAAGATATTGCAGGGAAAACATGGACAAGAATAGCAAGAGACAGAGAGGAGTGGAAGAAGTTGGAGGAGGCCTTTACCAAAAAAGGGCAAACAGATATAAGTGTCGATGTCACGTAAAATACTAAATTAGGAACCTAATATGAAATTATCTGAAATGAAAGGCTTAAATAAAAAGGTACCTGTACACTTGTGGCCTTGACGCGCTAAAAGATATTGCAGGGAAAACATGGACAAGAATAGCAAGAGACAGAGAGGAGTGGAAGAAGTTGGAGGAGGCCTTTACCAAAAAAGGGCAAACAGATATAAGTGTCGATGTCACGTAAAATACTAAATTAGGAACCTAATATGAAATTATCTGAAATGAAAGGCTTAAATAAAAAGGTACCTGTACACTTGTGGCCACAGGTCATGGTTCGTTCGCATTTATGGTTACAGTGCTCCCTCTTTGGTTCGGTCATGCAGGTCATTTTCACTTTGTGTTCGCAGCCAGGAATCGTTTTCATCACCTGTTTGGTAAGGAACGACAGATTGCATAGTTTTCATTACATCAGTATTTGCAGTCCTGCAAAACCGCTATTCCACGAAGTTCAACAAGTTGAACTAATGCGATTTATTTTTTCCAATTATTTCAACGTTGTAACTCAACAAGCCTCATAGCTCAGTTGGTAGTGGCTCTGCCTTCTGCGCTGTAGGCTGTGGGTTCGATTCCCACCCAGGACAAACATTTGTGTGATTAATATAGATGTTTGTTCTGTGTTTGGGCGTTGTATTGTATGATAGGTATGTATTTACAAAAAAAAATGTTTAAGTATTCTATACGTAATCTAGTTCCCATATTACAAGCTATGCTTAGTTTGGGACTAGATAGAACTGTGTGATATTAATTTTACACAGCGCCATCTAGCCCCAAACTAAGCATAGTTTGTAATATGGGAACTAGATTACGGATATAATACTTAAATACTTTTTGTAAATACATACGTATTAATAAATACATACGATACAACAACCAAACACAGAACAAACATCTATATTCACCACACAAATGTTTGCTCTGGGTGGGAATCGAACCCACAGCCTACAGCGCAGAAAGCAGAGTTACTCCCAACTGAGCTATGAGGCTTATTACGTATTAATATCCCTCACCATTTCTTTGCAATCCCCGCATGTTTCTTTGCACAGTTTCTTGCAGTGGTGTCCGCAAGGCAACGAGCGCGTGCATTTGGTATTGCAAGCCACAGTATCGGGGTCAATGGAGCAATGAGTTTTTACTTTATGCACACAAGTGGTCCTCTTCCTTGATACCTGATGAGGAAATAAATCATTTGTTTATTGAGGATTCCTGGTGAAGTGCGCCTCCACCTGCGGCCTTTTCTCAACTTGTAACCAGTTGAGACCAAGCGCTTACCCGTCGTCCAATAAAAAAAAAGTATTTTAAATGGCCAAGCTCTATCAACCTGTCACGTCTATCTATACATTGCATCGAGTGGTGTGTGCCAACCAATGTTGTTGTGTGTTTATATCCTTTGGTCCATTTTCATTACTGTTTCTCATAACTAGCTACGAAAAAGGCAATGTCCTTCACTGATTTATAACTAGTTATTAAAATGGACCTATTGTTCCCTTTTCATAACTAGCTACATAGTATAGACAATCTATCTCTATGTAAACACACTATGTAGGTTACACACGGCATATGATTACACCGACGCATAAATCAAAAATGTCTAAGTCTAAATTAGAAAATGGGGCGAGCCCGTCAATGATTTCCCAATGATAGGTACCTAATGACAAAAAGTGTTGGTTTCAGCCCATAGTTCATTTGAATTCTTGGGAAACTTCGGAGATACAATCAATAGGTACCCAGTTGGCTACAACTGGGCCCTTATTTGCTATGACCAAACGTAACGAAACGGGCTTGTTAAGATATCTAATATACCTACCTACATAATCATAATCACCTACACCCGCTGCCCTCTTTTCGACGGAATCAACAAAGTGAGTTTGTGCGTGTTTAAAATAGTCTTGTAATCTTCCGACCACCGGATCCCTACACCGACTTCAAGGAGGTAACTACAAAACTTACAACATAGGTAGGTTAGGTAGTGAATTTGTGCGTGTTTAAAATCGTCTTGTAATTTTCAGACCAGGTGATACCTACCTACCTACATGCATAGTGAGGTAAAGGAATAGGTTCGTCACTATTTATTGTCATTGAGGAAATGAAAAGATTTGTATGGGAAACTGAAAATGGGAATTCACTATTATCTCCCCACCACAACAAATACTTTTCCTGGTCCGAAAATCCCCCCCAATGCTTAGTACACATATTCTGTTATACCGTGTATATTATCTGCGTAAAATCATCAAGTAAAACACGATGAGATCACACGTTATTGTCAAGGAATCTTCTATATCGTACCGCATAAGGGTATATACAGGGCAGAGTTTTTACATTTATTTATTTTAATACATTTACATTGCCTTTACAATAACATGAACCGGTTAAATCAATTAAATTTATATCAGACATGAACATCAAACTGAGTTCCTCAGTTTGATGGTTGGTGGTAGGACTTTATTTAAGTCCGCCTGGCTAGCTACCACCATCTTACCTAATTCTGTCGCCATAATAACTATTCTAAAATTGTAGTGTTCCGGCATTTAAAGGTAAGATAGCCAGTTCCTCAGTTTGTTGAGGATTCCGGGTGAAGTGCGCCTCCACCTTCGGCCTTATCTTAACTTGTTACCAGGTGGTGAAGGCCAAGAGCTTCCACGTCGTACAATAAAAAAAAACTGATGGTCTGATTTGTGACCTCTGTGCTTAGGGATAGAAATATATTGTTTGATCTTTTCTAGACAGTTTCGCCATTATTGCGCTTAAGAAAGAACAAAAACGACCGCCTCCTCGGTAGACACTTACCTGAACTTTACAGTCATCACACTTTTCGAAGCACATCTTTAGACACTGATGCTCTTGGCGGTCGCCGACCAGCTCCGCTCTGCAGCCGTTTTTAGCTTTTGCGCACATTTTCGTGCATTCATACTGTAAGTAGATAAACAAAACGGATAACACAACAATCTATGTTTTTATTAGTCACTGTTTTCTGGAGGCAGTATAATTGCTAGTTTCAGCTATTTAGCATTTTGTCGTAGCTGTATAATTTTAACTACGAAACCACGACATTTCTGAAGCTTGCTCCAACCGCCATTTTTCCATGTCTATTTCCGGCTTTATAGTCATATTTTCTCTGCCTAGTAAACGCTCCTTGTGTAACTATAAATTCATTACAGTGGTCAATTGCAAAAGTGACTTTTCTTGTCTTAGTTGAACGTTAGTTCCTTTTTATGCCACGTTCATTTCATTACTTCTGTGGCATTGTAAGGTAAAACGAATATTGAATATACACTCGTGAGCAAACATATCGACTCAGGACGCACGCTCGTAGTTAAGTCTCTAACAAAAAATCTGAAGCTTTCATTCTATTTCTGATTTTAACATATCAAAGCTGTTAGTTTTAGCTTCAAAATGAGGGGTCTACGTTGTTGTTTAAACATTTTTTGGTAAAGAAAAAATATTAAATGAGCAGAACAGTGACAATTAACAGTAAAGAAAATACAAGCTTAAATTCGTCAAAATATTAATTTAATTTTAATTAACTTATCAATATTTAGTGTTCCCTCCCCTGGCCCTAATAACAGCTTCCAATCGCTTCTTCATGAAGTTTTCGCCGACGAAACCGCCGTAGGGAACGACGTGATCCCCTAAAATCTCTTCGATGTATCGGTTCGCCGTCAATCCTCCCACTCGACTGTCAGTTTCAATAAAAACCAACTCTGTTTTTGCCTCCATTGAAATGCCCGCCCACACCATCCAGGAACCTCCTCCAAAAGCCACATTTTCTTTGATGCAGCATTGCGCGAATCTTTCTCCAGGTCTTCTTTAGACTCGTCCTCTTCTATCGCTACCATGTAAGCTCTGCTTTCGTCTGAGAAGAGAACGGAGCTCCATTGTTCGTCAGTCCAATCAACGTGTTCTCTGGCAAATCGTAGGCGGGCTGCTCGGTGGGCTGGGGGTAATGTTAGCTGCCTTAAGCCGTCTTCTGACTGTCCAGCCACTCACAGCCACTCCTCGCGTTTCTCTGAGCTCTTGTTGGACTTGAGCGCCTGAGGGAGGGCCCGATTTCTCAGCGATGTGCTGACAATGAATCGGTCATCTCTCTCCGATGTGCACTTTTTTCTTGCAGAACCGCGTCTTCGATTAAAATTACCAGTCTCTTGGTAAACTCTGGAAACAGCAGACTGGCTCATGTTCAGTTTACGTGCCACTTCACGCTGACTTTGGCCTTGTCGCAATAGGGTGACCGCTTGAGCAGCTTCATCACTTGTTGTGTCCATTTTAAGGTAGAATTCTTGCTTGTTGATAACGGAAATGTCTATCGGTTGAAGTTTGACGGCTAAGTGATAAGGGTGGGTCAGGTAGATAACCTTTCATATGGGTCAGTAACCCTTAATTAGCACTATTGTAAACAAGCGTAAAAAGGGTGGTTACCGATCACATCACATTGTTGGGTTGTGCGAGCAAGAAACATTACAATATTTTATATCATTTTGAAGTTAATACTATCAGCTTTAAGATCTTATTAAGAAAAAAGTATTTTCGCGTTCAGTTTTTTGCCAGCGACTTGCGAGTGCAGGCGTGTCGCCTGAGTCGATTTTTTTGCTCACGAGTGTACATTATAATAGAGCATACCTTCTTGTGGTCTGGATCATCCGTGACATGGCACCTCTTGGTGCAGCTGTGGCCGCAATTCTCTATGCGGAACTCACACGCTACCGGGCATCGGACGCTGTCCAGATTCTCGTGGCATCTCTTCATCGTCTGACAAACGTATTGTTCATAATTAATAACAAAAACGGGTCTTCATCGCGTGCCTTTCTATATTCCCGACAGTTTCGACCGTGTTACAACGGCCGTGGTCACGGGTAGACATGAAGGCCCGTATTTATTATTAATTATGTATAATAATCGCGATAATTACAAAAAAATATTGTTGTTATTTGTTAATATTTTTTTTACTCATAACAGAATTACACAAAAAATAACATTAAGTACAAAAATATTAAGTAAGCTAGTGCTCCCCTAGGATAGCCACATCATGCTTTGTAGAATTAATGGCGAGCAAGTATTTATTTATTTTATTTATTTAACTCAACTACAACCTGCGCGACTTAACTGTGCACTTTCCTGGAACTGAAAATTTCGTAAATAAATAAATAAACTGGACGTCATAGTGCGAATTCGTCTATACGAAAAATAGGTAGTTATAAATATACCTATATGCAATCCTGATCTAACATCAGGAATAAGATGGTACATTCAGGTAATAACGGTAACAAAAAAAGGTAGGTACCTCAAACATAGGTGGGCGGGTCTCTTGGGTCTAAAACATAATATTACTGACGTAATCTTGGTTATTGTCGCTAATTTCACGATGTGTTTAGAAACTACAATTTGCCAAAAATAATCTCACTCGTAATTTATTTGGACTATGCATATTCAGAGGTCGAATTTCGACCGAAAACAAAATACATTCCTACACTCCTCTTTAAAAACTTTAAGGTAATGACAAATCTCTCACTCTTCTGTGCGCGCAATATTCTATATAAAGGATCCGAAGTTTTTTCTTAGCGTATTCATTGTAACAAATATATAAAAATGAATGGATTTATAGACCATCGTTTGACCACAATCTCACCTGAGCCCTTATTCACTATGACGATATCTTCTACGATAATCCCACGCGGATATCTTAACGCGGGCGCGTTAAGATACAATTGGTATAAGTGAATAAGGGCCCTGATGTTAAGTGAGGATGTGGCTGACGATGAAGCACGATGGCACCATCTTACAATATATTACAAAATTGCAATAGCAACAATTCTTAAAAATTGTTGTATTCCGGCATTGAGAGGTAAGATAGCCAATTCCTCAGTTCATTGAGGATTCCGGGTGCTAGTGCGCTTCCTCCTTCGGCCTTATCATAACCTGAAATATCAGTCGAGATGAAGGTAACCACCAATGGTCAAGGAGACACCTATACACCTAAACTGACCTGATGCTTGCAATCCGGGAGTGTAACATCGACCAAAGTGAGGCATTTCACTTTGGGGTCATCTGGCTCCAGATGGCAGAAGATTTCCATGTCGTGTCCACACGGCAGCTGTTTCAGTACTTTGCGCATGCACGGCCCGCACTCCTCGGCGCAGCGTTTGGGGCAAATGTGCTCGAGAGCGCATTGGATCCTGTACATATGAACTCGTTGAGGGTTAAGATTTTTTTCAACCGCCTCTGTGGTCTAGTGGTTCAACCCACCGTTTTCAGATCCAGAGGTCCCGGGTTCGATCCCCATGGGGAGTACAATATATTGTGCTTGATTTGGTTGGTGGTTGGACTTAAGTCCGCCTAGCTAGCTACGATTATCTTACCTTATTCTGTCGGTAAGCACTTGGCCTTCATCAGGTTACAAGCTGAGATAAGGCCGAAGGTGGAAGCGCACCTCACCCGGAATCCTCATACAGCTGAGGAACTGGCTATGTTACCTCTAAATGCCAGAACACAACATTTTTTAAGAATTGTTGTTATGGCGACAGACTTAGGTAAGATGGTGGTATGTAGCCAGGTGGACTTAAGCGAAGTCCTACCACCACCCAAACCAAGCACAACATGGTACTCCCCATGGGGATCGAACCCGGGACCACGGAGGCGGTTTAAACTGTATGTGCAACCGATTAAAACCGGATAAAGCCTGGTGACCCATGCGACAAGAAATGTTTACCTTTCACATTGGAGCGTGCATCGTGTGGCAGGCGTGTTGTGTTCGCGGTCGTATCCGTGACAAAGCAGAAGGCACTTGTGCCCACATTGCGGGAGGCGAGAATTACAGTACAATAGGCATCCACCTTCAGGGGCTTTCTCAAAATCCTCGAACTTCTCTATCTGTGAATAAATAGTTAAAAAGTTTTAGCGATTACTCGCGTTCCTTTGGTCTGTGGAGTCGAATCTGGTATCTACGGATTAGTCTTGCAAAGACAGAGATAACTGCGTAGTCTGATTAGTAACCGTAGCTATACATTTTCCGAAAAAAAAATCAAAAACTGAAATCCTACAGCAAACCTCTTGCCTTTTTTCACTGTAATCCCCTTTTTCGTTTTTATTTTTCATAACATCTTGTGTAGGATTAAATCTTTAGTAGGTCTTTCAAATTTATTTGACACCCGTTGATAAATAACGCTACAGTAAACTTCCCCCCTTTTAACCCCTATGCTCCCCCAGTCAAAATCGCGATCAACTAAAAATATTTAATAAATCAAGGTACATGTGTGTCAATTTTCATCAAAATCGGTTGAAAAATGCGACCTGTAGGCGAGAACAACCCGACAGCCGACAGACAGCGGACAAAAGCATTTTTGGCCAATCTCGAAACTGAGACTCTTAGCTCGCTCGGTCGATAAATAATAGCAATTTAAAATAATACTGGAGCAATGACTGTTGTTTGTTACATCGATTTATTGTGAAGAAAGCAGCTTACTAATTGTATACTTACTAATTTTGTATTCTGAATATTTCGACGTACCTATGAATTACAAGCTCAAACATCATAGCATATTTATTTTGAAGCTTTTAGTAGGAATTTGCACCAATTATTAGTGATACTAGTCATTATTGACTGGTTCAAGTTGAAATGCTCAAGATATATCTGTAGCAGCTGTTGCGCTTACTAATATTGAATTCGGAATATTTCGATGTATGAATTGCAAGCTCAAGCATCATAGCATATTTATTTTGAAGCGTTTAGTAGGAAGTTAGACCAATTATAAGTGACATTAACCATTTTTGTCTGGATCAAGTTCAGATGCTTCTCAAGATCTATCTGATAGCATCTGTTGCGCTTCCTCATGTTGTAGAATATTTCGACGTATAAATATACAAGCTAACATCATAGTATACTCGACTTATTGGCACTGCTTAAGAGGTTCATATTATACCGCGTACCTGTCCATACAAAAAGAAATAGCTCTTTTCTACCTCTTTAATACTGTCCGTCTTTTCTACCTCTTTAGGTAATACTGTCCGTCTTTTTTCATGTAAACAACACAATACTATCTAAGTTTAAACGTCTTACTTTTGCCAATTTTTTAAATCACTTTATCTAACCATGCATCTTAACCAGTCATTTTTGCACTGAAACTATAACTTAGGTAGGTATTAAAAGTCAGTATTTTTCCAAAACCATTTTTTTTTTCGAAAATAATAAAACGTTTAAACCTAAAATACATTATATTCAAGCGATTGACACTAACAACCAAACATTTTGTTACAATTTAGGGGGTGAAAAGAAATATGGCCGCGTAACGTAAATTCTATCAAAAATATACATAATAATCTCACGAGCATCAACTGTATCTGTCGGAGGCACAGGGCAGCTGTAGGGAAAACCGCGATAGCAATACGTTTGCAATATAACGCGAAAATAGTTTCGGTGTATGATCCTCTCAATAACACACGGCACAAAAAATATTTTCCGGTGATTTCACGCATTGACATCATAGAAGCTCAAATCAAAGGACAGGACAGTAAAGAGTAGGAACATGGGCATTTATTGCTAAAACAATGTCATTCAGAAACCCTTGTGTAATATGAAGTGCTGCTAGACAAATAATCAGTATAATTATATATTAAGTATTTATATAGAGAACTTGAACGCAAACGCGAACCCGAACGAAGAGACTGCAAGCGCCGGGATCGCGACTACACTCGAAAAAAAAAATACCACACGTCGTGCCTGACAGGCACGAGTGGCAATATTTTCGTTCTTAACTTATAATAAAAACTTAACAAGAAAAGAGAGACTTACAATCGTAAGGTTGTCCTTGTGTGATTGACACTGCAGGGTCAGTTCAGTTCCCAGCGAGTTACCGTTCTCCAAAGTAACCGCAATATTAGTCCACAGCTCGGAGTTTTTTTTGAGGGTTTCGATATTTCCGAACATGTAGAAACCTGCATAAAAGAGAAAAAAGTAAGCCAAATTCATGTTTAGACTTCATGTAACAAGCCTTACAGTCAAAGCTCAGTTGGTAGTAGCTCTGCCTTCTGCGCTGTAGGTTGTGGGTTCAATTCCCACCCAGGACAAACATTTGTGTGATAAATATAGATGTTTGTTCTGGTTTGGGTGTTGTATCATATGGTATGTATTTACAAAAAGTATTTAAGAGCCTATGATATGTGAAATAGCTTAGCTTCAGCGATCATATCTTCCATAATACTGTAGCATTTACTTTGAATTTAATATATGTTATAGTTCAGGATAGATGCTAGAACGCTTGTGTTTCGAGAACAAGATTACATAAAATTACCTCGATAAAAAAAATCCAAAGTCAACTCTAATTTGTGCCAAAACTGTTCGCCATTCAATAAATACGCCCAAATAGGGCTTGAAACTTTGTACAGTAAATAAACACAGTCTACAGCAGACGGTCTATGTTTTCGATTTTCAAAATTCATATTTGTTTTACCGTAATAAAACAAAACGTAGAAACACGCGCATACATCTGTCATCTGGTGGTCATAAGCGCCGTGGTTGAGCGCACAGCAATGTCACCTTTATTATTACTATATCTTAGTTCGAAACTAGAATAAAGTTGCGTTGAGCTGCTAATCTGAGGTACTATAGCCCGTTATATCCGTAATCTAGTTCCCATATTACAAGCTCAGTTTGGGGCTAGATGGCTCTGTGTAAAATAATGTCCAGTAATCTAACCATTTTTTTTACTATATAACGAATATATTTATTAATTAAAATGTACAATTAAACAAGGAATCAGTCGGATTACCTAAGGACCGTTACAAACGGCCTATAGGTAAATCAACGGTCCCGGACCAGTACCAGACGGAAGCATGCCCAAGACACGCTGGCTCTTATTTAGGCCAGCGAATTAGCATAGTTCTATATATAGTTATATAGCCATTGAAGTTGAAAAATATCTAATAACCACGTTCATGTTTAAAACTTACCATGCTTGGCTCTGGACAGAGCGACACAAATCCTGTTCGCGGTCCCTAAGAACCCGATTTTGTTGTCATCATTGTTCCTCACTAGCGACAAGAGTATGATCTTCGACTCCTCTCCCTGGTAGTTGTCTACTACCGTGATTTTGACTCCACTCAAATGAGTGTACTTGTCAATTTGCTGTAATAACATTTTCTCTTTCATAAATATACATATTGTTACCGCCACAGACTACCTACCTAATAACTACGCTATGTACGAATTACCTACAGCGAGTAGCTAGCGCCGAGCAATCAACAGCGGCACACACTTGCCCGACGACGCTAGCATTCATCATTCGAAAATCAAGGAAGACACGTTAACTTTGCAATTTATTTCATGTAATCAAGTTATTATACAAAGGTCGATTTATAACCTGTCTTTTCCATCCAAACCCATAGAAGGCACGTCACATCATAAACACATATCGTCGAGCTTTTCCATAGTAAATGTGCTACGTAGAGACACTACTTACGTTGCAGCCTGCCGTAACACAGTATTAAAACTAGCACGGAGGGTATGGTTTATTAGCTCACTGAATAGATCTACACAAATTACAATAAATGTGCAACAACTTTTTGTAATTTTCGCGAGAAATATACATACATTTTTCGAATCAAAATAATAGTTTACTGTGCCATTTATTTCTGTAAATAAAATTATCTTTTCTCATTAAGTTGGTGCTTGATAACTGTTATGCAATGTAACGAAAAGGTAAATAAATGGCTTTAGACTTGTAGTAAATGTGCTACATCGTAGAGCCTTATGTGCTACGTCGTAGAGTCTCTACGTAGGAGTAAATGTTTTACAACGAAAAGCCTCTACGTTTGAGTAAATGTGCTACATCGTAGAGCCTTTACGTTGGAGTGAATGTCATCTAAAAATTTGAAGAAGGTTTTCGAATTACTTTAAGTTAAACCCACCTCCGTGGTCTAGTGGCTCTCCCACCGGTGTCAGATCTCGGGTTCGATCTCCAGGGGAGTACAACATTGTGTTTGGTTAAGTTGTTGGTTTATCTAAGTCTGTCGCCATAACAACAATACTAAACTGTTGTGTTCCGGCATTTAGAGGTGAGATAGCCAGTTCCTCAGACTGTTGAGGATTCCGGGTGCAGAGCGCTTCCACCTTCGGCCTATAAGTGCTACGGTGGATTGAGTGGAACCTTTATTACAAAATTAATAATGGATGCTGATTGTATTGGTGTATTTTTTTTTCCCTTCTGGGCCAGTACTCTGCGGCTTGCGACCTCCTGGTAAGCAAGCCGCAGAGTAAGGTGTCCAGAGGAAAGGACTCGCTGTAGGTCCAGTCAGAGGCGAAGGAGTTTTTCGTTCGTGATTCTTGGACCCCGAATCTGGGGTTTGTATTTATCACTATCAATGTAAATTGTTATATTTTGAGGGAACGGTATTGACGTAAACTTTTTGTGTACACACACGGTAACAAACGACTTAATATCGCCAGTTGGTTTGCAAGGGACCGGGGATAAAAATTACGTGCGTTTACCTGGAAACGATCAAGTGATCTGCCGAGCGCTAGGCTACGGAGTGCGCGCTCACGCACAAACAATAGAAGCTCGAACAATAGAAAACGGCTTTTGGTGCGTTCAAACGATAGGTAGCGTAAGACTACTTTAACGTACCTCCTTAATTCGTCGGATTTTTAACGACTTACCTAGGGATTTATTGAATAATATTACACCAATAAATATAAAATATAAATTAAAAACTTATTTCATAAATAACATTGATAATTATAATATGTAAACAATATAAATAATATTGAATCTCTATTTGTACCTACATTTCATAATGATGTAACGTAGCAAGTAGATATCCACCTGCACTATGTTAACCTTTTGTTCAACATTAAACAAATTATGTTTTGCTGTTGGCAGCTATTTCTGTAAATAAGCTAGTTGTGCATGTTTTCAACTATGTTTATTATTTAAGTTGATTTTGATAAATAAATTAAAAAAAAAAATGTAAAAATATAAAAATACCTATCCAAATATATAATTATGTAACCTATATATCGTTACAATGCTTAGTTTGGGGCTAGATGGCGCTGAGCTCACCTTCCTCATGTAGAACATCTGCCCTTTATACGCGGCGAGCACGGTGACATCCTCTGGCTGGTACCCTTGCTGCATCAGGTAGTTGGCCAGTCCTAGCGTGATGTCAGCCTCTCGGTGGTTCATGCGGCTCATGTTTTCCTCTATCACCTATAAAAAAAAATACAGGACATTCATTTTACACAGCGCCATCTAGCCCCGAAATAAGCATAGCTTGTAATATGGGAACTATATTACGGGTTACATAAATACTTTTTGTAAATACATACGTACTATATGATACAACACCCAAACACAGAACAAACATCTATATTCATCAAACAAATGTTTGTCCTGGGAATCTAACCTACGGCCTGCAGCGCAGAAGGCAGAGTTACTACCACCTGAGCTATCAGGGTTATCAAAAATAAACATGTGTGCAGTGTTTACACGCAGTAGAAGTGCGCTGTGGCGGTCACGGCTTATGAATCGACTCCTCCACCTCAGCCCGCGGATGTCGTACGAGTCGACTAAGGGATTTTTTTAACAGAAGAAGGCAGCAGATTTTTTCTGTACACTACCAACACCTTTTTTTATTTATTTATTTTATTGTACGACGAGGAACCGCTTGGCCTTCATCTCACTACAAGTTGAGATACGGCCGAAGGTGGAGGCGCACTTCACCCGGAATCCTCAACAAACTGAGGAACTGGCTATCTTACCTCTGAATGCCGGAACACAATTTTTTTTTAATTGTTGTTATGGCTACAGAATTAGGTAAGATGGTGGTAGCTACCACCTAGGAACTGGCTATCTTACCTCTGATTGTCGGACCACAAAATTTTTTAGAATAGTTGTGTTCCGGCATTTAGAGGTAAGATAGCCAGTTCCTCAGTTTGTTGAGGATTCCGGGTGAAGTGCGCCTGTACCGTCGGCCTTATCTCAACTTGTAACCAGGTGAGATGAAGGCCAAGCGCTTCCCCGTCGTACAAAAAAATAAAGAAGATGGAAGAACAAGAAACTTACCTCTTCCTTGTAGTCGTGATTGAAGAAAAACATATTCTTCGTCATTCCCCTGACATCGGGGAAGTCGTACACCGATGGGTGATTTTCAATATCCTCGTAAATATGCGGGCAGATGAGCGCAGCTATCTCAGGGCGCATCCTGTGCTGGACGCTCAGCCGGCGACTGTGTATGCCGTTGCTGATCATCCGTTCGAACAGAGACACTTCCAGTTGGAAATGTTTCGCCAACTTCATATGGGACGCGGAAGGTCTAAGCTGCTGGTGGTCACCTGATAAAATATACCCACCACTTTCAAAACTTGCGTGACTATACATTTTAAAACATGGGGTTGGTACCTATATACATCAACATAATCGTATACGTGAGTAAAACCCTTGTTTTAAAATGTATACACCCACCACGTTTGAAGTTGAAGCCAGTGCTCGAGTATGGTTTCACTCTAACTATGGTAGGATAACTATGGTGGTAAAAGTTTTTGAGTAAGCAAAGTTACCTATTCGTTTTTATGGCATATGTAATAAACATTAAAAGGAGACGTCCAGGATCCTGAAATATAGCCTAGGCTAGTTCAGGACCCTATGGATTAAATATGTTATACTGTATCTCTGTTTTTGTCTCAAATAAATGATTTATTAATATTATTATTAAAGTAAATGTTAATTTAATCAACTAAAAACCTAATGATTATACAATAAATAATTGTTTTAATAGTATAGTGCTAAACCTACTATTATAGTTGGTATGTTGCAACAAATAGGTAGGTACGCTGCACTGCAGTATTTTTGTGATAAATTGTAGCTATACTCGACAAATATACTCGTCTACTACATTCATTGAATAAGAAAATACGCACTCCCATTCAATGACGTTTGTTAAAGTTGCGTAGGTGGAGCAATACCTACGTTGGATTCTAGGAAGGTACTATAAATAATTAGTTTATTTCGCTTTTAGTTTTACCATGCATACTTCACATATGCATAGGCCTGCCCTCTCTGGCAAATAGGCTATGTATGTGTTGCCTTTCGCGTAAATCAATAAGTAATCAGTAAGTAAATAAGTAATGCTTGGATTTGTATTAATGTTGGGTTAGTTCTAAGCCTCAACGCATATCTCTAGGCCAGGGTAAGGATGAAATCAACGAGGGATCTTTTTTATTGTACGACGGGGAAGCGCTTGGCCTGCATCTCACCTGGTAACAAGTTAAGATAAGGCCGAAGGTGGAGGCGCACTCCACCCGGAATCCTCAACAAACTGAGGAACTGGCTTACCTCTAAATGCCGGAACACACCAATATCTTGTAAGAATTGTTATTATAACGATATAATTAGGTAAGATGGTGGTAGCTAGCCAGGCAGACAAAGCCTGGGATCGAACCCGGGACTTCTGGATCTGAAATCGGTGGGTTGAACCACTAGACCACGCGGTAAATAGCCGAATGTTCAATGCACTAGTATTGTATTAGGTGCGATTAGATAAGAAGGTACGAACCGATCAGAATGAGATGCTTGCAACTCTCCGTCAGCGATGTTATGATATGTTGCTCAAACACTTCTGCAGCCTCTTCCACAATCACTGAGAAAATACCACTTTAGGTTCATGTTTATTCAATATACAAGTTGAAAAAAAATTACTAACTTCACAAAAAACTTTATATATTTTTGAAGTTGGTGCCGACTTGCTAAGCCAAATAACAAGATCGATTTCGTGAGATCTCATTACATAACGATAGGCACGGAACCGCCTTCCAAAATATATGAAATTACCCATAAAGTGATTATCAAGATTATATCCTTTTTTATTTAGTTAATAACTTATTTACTATTTTAGTGATAAGTAACATAATTTAAACACGATTTTATTACTAGTAAAGTTCACGATTTGGCACCAAGAAATTATTGTTCACGACCACCAAATTTCATATAAGTTACCTACCCAATTAAATAAAAATGGATCAAGAAAATTCGGACCTCAATTGGCGGTTCATCTATGATTTGCTGTCATCCGTTTAGGAGTTTTGGTTTTCGCTTCGGTTTTCTGTTTCCGATTTTAATCATAAAGGTACTAGTTTGTTGCCAACTGCAGGCAGTAGCAAAAGGCTACAGCGACATAGCTTCATACAAATTTATAGCTTATGACAATGTTATGTTGTCTTCAGATAATAGTCATTATATTGAATATAATAACAAAAACTAAGAAATAATAACCAGTATTGACTTGTTGCTATCGCCTGCTGCAGCTGTCTGCAGTCGGCTACAAACTTGTACCTGAATTCTAATCGAAATTATGATCAGAATTCGATTTTAGCCACCTAATTATAAATAGAAACGGAGTGTGGGAAGACCCCCCACTCGATGGACCGACGACATTATGGCTGTTGCGGGGAGTCGCTGGATGGAGGCGGCTCAGATATTCAGATATTATCGCTATTTGTGGCGTCGATTGGCCTATGTTTAGCAGTGGACATAGGTATGTGGGTTGAAATGATGATGATTATTATTATAAATAATCAGAATCAGACAACACAGATAAAAGTCAACACAAGAGTTTCATAAAGGAGTAGGTAGAGAAGAGCCTCCTCCAAAGCTGGAGGGATTTTGGCCATAATCACCACGCAAGCAGATTGGTGATCGCAGTATAGGGGTAGATATACAGAAGACTGTCCTTATTTTAGTGAGATCCCTTTTTACAACATACAAAGAGCTATGCTTGGCGTTTCTCTGAAGAACTAAGGTGGTCAACGTTCTCTCTCAAAGACGACTCAAAGGGTTAGCAGGTTGAAGTGTCAGTGGGCTGGCCAAAATTGCCGATGGACTTACAATTACAACCTGGGGCCTAACCACGTCTACTGGCATTCTCGTTTTGATATTACATTACTTTTGTCTCGTATTTCTACACATGACAGATAGGGACAAAAATAAAGTAATACTTTATTTTTGTGTGTTTTCTTACCAAAACAAGAATGCTATAAGAGGTCGTGGTACCCCCTCTGTAAGGTCAACGAGTCTTTCCGTCAGTGAAGTGGAGAGCAAGCTAAGTGTTGGACAAGCTTCGGCTAGATGGAGCGTCGACCTCTGTACAGTTGATGAGAAAGGCCGAAGAACGGGCTTGGGAGAGACCTACGTCCAGCAGTGGACTGCAATATGTTAGGTTGATGATGATAACTTCTGTACCTACCCTTATTTGCACCGATATGATACCTACTATGAATGGAAGCTGCCCTGCATACGTTACATGTTGATTTTGGTTGGCGTGGTTCCTCTTAGTTAAGCATGAAACGTTTTTTGATGAATTGTAGCTTCAAACCACATCGTGGATTCAATAATGTGAAATATGTAATTACCTACAGACACAATATTATAAGAATGATTAGATTTGCTATATTGGTTCCCTTAATGTCTACGAGCAAAGTTCGCTCAGTTAGAAAACTAATATGGAAAAACTAGATTTTAAATTTCAAAAATGTTGTTGACACTATTTAGGAAAAATTAATAGTATTTAGGAGTTTAATGATTAGGTTTCCTATATTGGTTCCCTAGCTGACTGGATATCTACGAGCAAAGTTCGCTCAAATAGAGA
This sequence comes from Venusia cambrica, assembly GCA_951394065.1. NCBI lineage: Eukaryota > Metazoa > Arthropoda > Insecta > Lepidoptera > Geometridae > Venusia > Venusia cambrica. The sequence goes on from OX596056.1 coordinate 4,692,647, forward strand.
ACCAATCAGTATGTAAAAACATGATTTTCAATTTAAAAATGTTGTTGTTATACTTACATATGTAGCGTATTAGTGGCAATTTTTTTTAAATGTATGTGGTCTAAAAGCTGCTTTTTCCCAAAAACCATATTCAGAAGCAGACGCATCTATTTTCTAAATACAACGTACCTATAGGTGGATTTAAAGTCTTCAACAGCTTTCGCATTCTTGCCGCGCCGCTCGTGGTCATGCCTACTATCTTTTTGTTTTTTAACACATGCGTGTCCATCATCATCCTGGCTTCTTCGTATATTTCCGATGCGACTGTAACTTCCTCCTGAAATTCAAAATAGAAAGTGAAATATCCGCATGGATGAAATGAATTACTGTTTTCTGTACCTACAAAAGAGGATTTGTTCAACCTGAAACATGCCACCCTCGATCATAGGTACTTATGAAGCTGATCCCGCGCATTTTTTTTTTAAGTTATCACTCTCATATGCCCAAGCACCACACTGGCCTCAACGTGTTAAAAATAAAAACGCAACGATTACGCCCTTGCGGCTCAACATCGCTTTTGGGTCGTTTGAATTGCCACGAAGTGTACAATATCAACTTTTATTAATGCACGAATATACTCATATTCAACTACCCTCAATTTCCAACTTTAATGAAATGTTTGTTATTACTCCGCTAAGTGAACCATAGTTCTTAAAAATAATAAAGTTCTTTAAACCGAACGTGTGATAGTGAAAAGCTTTTTTACGGCCGATGTTTTGCTAAAAATGGGATAATAATTGAATGTAGAGCATATAGTGCGACGTTACAAACCCTCAACACAAAGATCACCGATCCGCTGGCCAAGCATGATAATACAATAATTTCTATAGTACATTCTTTTGGTGGACGCTCATAAAATGCAGAGGACGTTTTTAAGAACACTGAGACTTTAAATAATATTAACATTAATTCAATAATTCAACAATAACGTGGTGTAGTTTCTACCAGCGCAGCGTTTCTATTAACTTTCCATTCATGAGCTCAGCTATTTCAAATGAAAATATATATAAATCGTATCTTGGCCACTGAAACCTACGTTGGCTATACACTGCTAACATTTTGAATTTAACATAAAATAATAAATAATTTTAATTAGTGGAATAGATACCAGAGATACCAGACTCGTAGGGTTAATTTATTACTTACCTATTATCATTTACCATAAATAATATTCACACTAAGTTTAGTGTTCCAAATCCTTTCCGAGTAAAAAGTTATATTTAAACGTTTTTCCCCCTTCAGAAGGGGTGAGGGGAGATGGCTAGTTTACATGATCTTGCCAACACTCAAGAAGCCCGACATTACTCGGAAAGCGCGGCCGCCGCGAAGCCCGGCCACAAGATCGACACAGGGGATTTAGGATAGGGTAATAATTACACTAAGTTGTATTAATCCATCCAGTAGTTTCAACGCGATATGCGTTCAAGACATTATAGACAGACAGACAAAAAATAATAATACTATTGCTTTGGCTTTAGTATCGATAACAGATTACTCCGTTTTTTCAAAATTCATGTACAGATTTTGACCCGTGACAGTTTAATTATAAGTAGTACCTATAGACTATTACATTTCAACGTGTATATTTAACTTAATATATTTATCAAGCTTTGTTATATTTGAATCATTTTAACCGCCTCAGTGGTCTAGTCAACCCACCGATTTCAGATCCAGAGGTCCCGGGTTCGATCCCCAGGTGGGAGCAATATTGTGCTCGATTTGGTAGGTGATATGATTAGTTTAAGGCTAGCTACCACCATCTTACCTAATTCTGTCGCCATAATAACAATTCTTAAAAAAATATGTTGTGTTCCGGCACTTAGAGGTAAGATAGCCAGTTCCTCAGTAGAGGATTCCGGGTGAAGTGCGCCTCCATCTTCGGCCTTATCTCAAGTTTTTACCAGGTGGATGGAGGCCAAGCGCTTCCCCGTCGTACATAAAAAAAATACTAATTCGTAATTATTACTTCGTTATGGCAATACATATGAATTTAATTAAACATGACGTGTCAATCATGGAATTAATCATATACCTATAGGTTGGCCACGTTAATAGGACACATTTCACACTTCATCTGAATTCAACAACATTACCTTGTAAAGGAGGGCACACAATATTTTCAAAGTTTCAACTGCACAGAGGATACACTTTTTTCAGTTAAACATACATTATTGTAATAATGATTAAACAAGGCAATTTGACGACTTACTTTGAAAAATAAACCATTCTAAAAATAATACTTTATGAACGTCGTTGAACTTATTTCCTTTGTAAACACTAAGGATGTTACCCAAAAAATCTAAAGATTTATGATTGATTATTTAAATTACTTGTGAAGAAATGTTTTAACCCTAAAGGAGACCGCAGCTTTGGGCCCTCGTGGACAAAGGACACCTACCATAAAAGAAACAGTACTTTTTTCTGTGTTTTTGAAGTATTTCCATTTTAACCTACAGTTACTACTAAATCTAATACCTCTAGTATTAGTAGATTTTAAAGAAAATGTGTGGTCTAGTTTGAAATATTTTCTACCAAAGCTACACCTTGCTTGCAATCACCAGCTTTTCGTAGAGATCCTAGGTTATCATAGGAGACACATAGTATGTAAACTCTTTGCTCTCATTTGTATTTTTTCTATGTCAGTCAGTTAGTTACACTATGTACTTGTTTTATTCTGTTTCCATAATTCACGATCGAAAATCGATCGATAATTTAATTTAATCGATGTTTCTAAGCAGGTCACCTCACTGTGAAGCTTAAACAGGCGGATGTCAAATGTGATCTATTAAATTTGCCCTACTATAAATAACAAACTACTATACAACTTTGTTGTTTATGTACATACGTAGTTATACCACAAATAGCTCACCTGCATCTCACCAGCAGTAATCCTGGTGTTTTCTGTGAATCCACGAATCCACGCGAAATATAAGGACCATCTATCGATTGTTGGGATCCGTGCGAAGTTGGTGTTTGGTCCGATTCTTATGTTGGTTCTTCTTTGACGGTGATGATTCATTTCCTGTTCAATAAGACCTTATTATTATTTTTAATATTTTTATTGTACGACGGGTAAGCAATTGGCTTTCATCTCACCTGGTTACAAGTTGAGATAAGATCGAAGGTGGACGCGCACTTCACCCGGAATCCTCAAAAAACTGAGGAACTGGCTATCTTACCTCTAAATACCGGAACACAGCAATTTTAGAATTGTTGTTATGGCGACAGAATTAGGTAAGATGGTGGTAGCCAGGCGGACTTAAACTAAGTCCCACTACCAACCAAACCAAGCACAATATATTGTACCTCTGGATCTGAAATCGGTGGGTTGAACCACTAGACCATAGAGGCGGTTAAACTTTTTACCTGAGGTACCTACATTTAAAGCAATATATGCTAGTAGGTCCAAAAAAAAGCTATAATATACATGATTACGAAACTTACACTGTACATAATCTTGTATGCATTCAACCACTGCAAGTCAGCCCTGATTTTTTGTTGTAACGCTTGATTTTTAGTTTTATAAAATTGGCCAATCGCTTGCTTCATCTGAGCAGTTAAATCTTCAACATAGAATGAGGATACTTCTTTGCGAAACGCTTTATTTTCGGGGCTATCGATGTCTTGATCATCCAACGTTACACCGGTCCGGCTGCGATTTTCTTTCTCAAGCATGACAAATTCATTCTCAGTCGTAATTTCAAACAAATGATCAATATTATCGTTCCGATATTCCTGAACGTGCTCGAACAGCCAGTAATACAACGGATCGTAAGCCCCATTGAGTCCGATACGCTGGTAATAGTCACATAGATATCGTAGCTCAACCACTTCGTCTTCGATTTGCTTGCATTTAATGACGCCATTCAGGTAGACATCCAGAATGATAAGAATTTTTTGGAATCTCGATATTAGATCATCGAGATCGCGCTTTGCTTCATTAAACGCTTCGTTAGCTCCGCTGTGGATACTGATATTTCGCCTCAGTTCGGTTAGGTTGAACTGTTTCATGGCTTCGTTCCGCGACTGTCCGCCGATGCGCACGATCGAGTTAGTGATATCGAGTAAAGCCTCTAGGAACTGATCCAGAGCATGGTTTGTGTAACAAATGACAAGCATGAGACAGCCATCTTGTTTTTCGAAATTCTCGAATAATGTCTTGGCTACTTTAATCCCGAGGTACGTTTTTCCTGTCCCCGGGGGCCCCTGAACCACGGCGAACTCGTGAGTCAAGGAAAGCTTGTACGCGTCGTATTGACTATCGTTGAAAGACAACTGGTTTTTGTCTGGCCACGTTTCATCTTGCAGAACTTCAAATTTCACATAGTCTTTGCTTTCCTCGTCCATAATGTCTTGGATGATATCCATCAAATCTTTATCGGCGTGTATTTCTTTACACTGCTGATTGCCCGTTTCAACGGCGTACACTGTGTCTTCCGTCAAATATTGTGGTGGTCGGGGATTTGGCTGAAAATTTACAGAAGATTGTATAATATTTACAGAGCATGCGAGTGCTTTGAACTCAAGATCAAGAAGTGTGGAAAAACGTGAGAGAGCCTTTCAGTAAAATACAATAATGTTTAACGGTTCATAAATGTACCGATTTTTGCATAGAGATATAAATAGTTTGTACTGATATGAATGTGGTTTGTTGATTATGAAGACTCACATTTACATCAACAATGTACTGCTTCATAGGCAGATTCTGAGCGAATGTGGGGTCCTTCAGAACTTTCAGCACGTGGAAATAAGGCTCAAAGTACACCTCGCTTTCAATCATAGTGTAATGGTCGTCGTTGTACAGCTGTGCGTTGAAACCCTGACCTAATATAGAGACTGGGATCTGAAACAACGTGTACAATAGGTATAATGCAATAATAATACTCACGATCACTAACCGCAGTTAGCAATAGCCAACACGAAAATACTATATTTCCTGAGGATATCTCGTGTAGAGGCGAAACACGTGTCGATTTGTTTTTTTCAAAGAAATTAATCGGATTTGTTGCTAAATATTTTTTCTGTTTTTGATACTTGCTTTTTTTTTATTGTACGACGGGGAAGCGCTTGGCCTTCACCTCACCTGGTTACAAGTTAAGATAAGGCTGAAGGTAGAGGTAGGCGCACTTCACTCGGAATCCTTATAAAACTTAGGAACTGGCTATCTTACCTTTAAATGCCGGAACACATCAATTTCAGGATCGATATTATAGTGACAGAATTAAGGAAGATGCCATCTCTCATCTCCATAATTCTGTCACTTTTAAATTAAAAATAAAAAGGTTAAATAGGCTATGGAACTGGCTATCTTACCTCTTAAGATGGTGGTAGCTAGCCGACGGACTTAAACAAAGCCCTACCACCAACCAAACCAAGCACAATATTGTACTCCCCCTGGGGATCGAACCCGGGACTTCTGGATCTGAAATCGGTGGGTTGAACCACTAGACCACAGAGGCGGTTCTAAGTACTTAAATATACTTTGTTTCATTCAACTAAAGGATTTTCGAAGATGAATATATATTTATTTTAATTTAACAATGGAACAATAAACCTAAGATTTCCGGTTCAAGATTAGAACCTACAATATTCAAACAATCTTTGACTATTTTTTCTTTTTTCTATTTTTATTCGTGACTTTTGCCAAAAATGGCATGACAGCCGTACCGTAGTATTTTAATCTTAAAACAAAAGTTTTTCTTTGACTTAATCACTTACCATGCCTTGTGCCAAATATGCCTCGACCCGATCAAGAATCGTAGCAACGATGAAGGATCTGCAGTTGTCTTTCGTGAACAAAACGAGGGAGCCGAAGATAAACCTCTTGCTGGTGCTCCAGTTGATTTTCTTGAACATGTTGTTGGTGTTCACATTGATTTGCGCCAGTGCGCCTACTTTCGCTTTAGACACGTACGGTTTTACGAACTTCACATCGCGGAACACACTGAAAAGTTTAAAGTGACATCAGCCTAGTCGTGAAATCTATCACATATTTATATCTAGCTAACGCCCAGGACTTCGTCATTCCGTGGGAACTTCCCAAAATCCTGTCTTATTGCACCCCTATACCACGATAGAAAGCTACCTACTCTAAAAAAATTAATACCTATATTTATTGTAATCCATCGATTTTTATTGCGCGGTATTCCATAAAATATCGACTATTAGTCAGTGAAAGTCCCGTCAAAATCGGTCCTGCCATCTCGAAAATTTGTCAGATCAAATAGTTTTTTTTTTTTGTTTCAAGTAGAGAATACTTTTACATGGATTTCATAAAACGATGTTATTTTGACATTTCAAACAGACACCTTAATTATATTTATTTGTATGCTATGTAGGTATGTGCTACGAGAATGAACCACGCCATTATGAACTAGTTGACTGCTGAGAGTCTGCTGGACGTCTTTTTTTTATGTTCGTGTGGGGAAATCTCCTCCAAGATACCCCACCGCATTGGGGGTGCGATGAGGTTATGTAAGGTTGTCGGGACTCCAACGACTCACTCAAACCCCCCCGGTAGCCAGCCTCGATGCTTAGGAGGGCTCTGGGATGCCCCCCACCACCCCGCATATCGCCTGTAGCACTTCCCTGTGGCGGCTCCCCTGCCCCATCTGCTCGCGGTTCTCGACGGCACATGCCACGTCACCCATCCCGGGATCCGCAAGAGGTCAGCCAGAGCCCTCACCCCAATTGACCACGGATCCGAAAGACCCCCTACTCCTTAGGGGATACTGCACAACCCCTTACGGGGAAGGCGGCGTAGGACAGCTGATTAAAACCGCCCCATCGCCGTCCCATCCGGACGGGTACGTATATTTTACTCTGGACATCTTTTTTTCTATTTCAGTAGATACAATTTATTTAAAAATAAGATAAAAGATAAAACAAATACTATATCCCTTCATGAGGTCGATACACTGGGCTGGGCACAACAGAATATCAGCGCTAACCTGTATTGCAATGAGGCATAAAGCTGAGTTGTGCCCCATTTGTTGCTGTAGCACACACCACAAACTGTATATTTACCATTACATTGTAAGTATTCGTGTTTTTCTGTTACATCGTTCTGTTATGTTTGTGTATTGTGTGCAATAAAAGTAAATAAATGAATGTCTATGTCTATAATTTTATCAAAAACCTCCCTAGTACCTCCTTTAGAGTAACATTATTAATTTCAACCTATATATATTTATATAATCTTTATATGATTCGCAAGTTCGCAATGTTATAGAAAACCACAAGCACGCTTGACGAAATCGAGTAGTATTTTCTCTTCTTGCCTTTAGATTTCAGATTTCATTTATTGGCTACATTATAACAAAGATTGCTATTTATTGCTTGCGATTGATTGCTTTATACGAATATATATGTAAATATATATATATATATATATATATATATATATATATATATATATATACATCCAGCGTCACTTTTGGCGTCATGCATGTTGTGCATCGGTATGACGTCCCCCAGTTCTGTTTACATTTTTATGAATTTCTATGCATATATTGCTTAGTTTAATGATAGCCTACTCCGTGGAATCTGTCATTTTCATGTGACTTGATTTGCAAAAATATTCTTCTTACAGTCATGCACAAGCATATGTGAACCCCGAACCATAATGATGACATTCTGGTTTCCTTCATATATTCATCATTTTTTATCTATTGCATCGATTATTTGACGTCCTTGTGTGTGTGTGCGTGGAAATGCGACGTTGCAAGCATTTACTTACGATCTATCTCTTTCTTTTAGCTAACCTACCTCGAGCATTAATATGTTAACCGTCATGAGTTATATGTATAGTTACGGTAGGTAGTAAGTGTAACTAGACAGTCGGTGAATTCGTCACTCACTTGTCGCGTGACAATCATGGTTGTAATTTTGGATGTGGACATGTTTTAAAAAAAAGGACTTTAAAATGTTTCTCAAAGATGGTACCCACTTTATCACAAGTCATATATATATCACAAGTCTACCCACTTTATGTTAGTGAAAAAATGTATTTGTGGTAAACTAATAAATTATGATAATATATAATTCCGTATCATTTTGTGCGATCCATGAATCGTAATAACATACAAAACCTATAACCACAGTGCCTTTTTCTGGTGCAATATTTGCCAACACGCAATCTACGACCACCACAAGAAATATACCCACCATATAATGAATGAATATACCAGAAGAAGAATACCCAGAGGATGAATGTTTTTGTAAATAATTGGTAAGTACCTGCTCGCTTATATTAATTAGTTAAAACCTACCTACTTAAATATACCTACAGACTGGTAAGCTCAGTGCAAGCTTACACTCTTGATGTGCTATTATAATGAACTTACCTATGTTCCTATTCCTCCTACGTGTTATAAAACCAAAAAATACCTAGGCAGGTGACCTTCTTTCTACATTCGCCGTGGCAGCCCCGGCATATGGGCCCCTCCCTTACCTACCGTAGATGTCGTAAGAGGCGACTACAGGACTATAACAGGAGATATGCAGCTGCATCGACCTGAGTCTCTATATCTATAGAGACTCAGGTCGATGCTGCTGCATATCACCAACCGCCTGCCAAGCGTGGTGATTAGGGCAAGTCCCCATTGTGTAGGGAGGGGAGGGCATGTCTCTCTACTTATATCGCTGTAGGTAAGTAGGTACCTAACTAGCCTAGGTACCATCTGCCTCGGTCATACGCACAGAGCGTACCTATTACTTATAACACTAGCTATTGTTTGCTACTTCGCCCGTCTATAATTTATTGGTCGGTGTGAGCGTTTTCTAATGAACCTATCGTCTTGTTTCAGAAAAATACTCGTTGCAGTTACCTACCTAACATTCATCGGCACGCTAGGACGGACCATGTTTTCATAATATTTAATTTCTATCTACCTACTTCAAATAAAAGATTTTTTGGTAATCACTGTTTTATTATTGTCAAGTGTTCACTCTCATTGTTACATTTTTCATTATATAACTAGGCGTTTTGAAACAAATCTGTTTTGAGCATTATCTTATGAGAAATAATATATTTCGTCAAAATAATCTAAGTATATAAATCTAAGGGATAGCCCGCATTGCGGAGAAAACCGAAGAATATTTTAAAGGTAGGTAGGTAGGTACTTAATATTAATTTCGAGAAAAATTATGCGTAGGTCTGTGCGATTGAATTGTCACAAACATGAAGCCTTGTTGTTGTATAAAATATTTAAGGCTTGGAATACTTAGGTATCTCGCTCACACAATGAAGAATATCAGTCAGTTTCGTGCAAGCGTGCAACGTGAATACGATGACAATATTATTACTATTAAATGGAAAAGGAGACGATAATCTTCATAAAATATTAGCTTATGAACATAAAGTAATAGGTACAGTATAATTCTCTATTATTTTGAAATAGGACTCTTTTTGGCAATAACTTAAAACTAACATATTTTATTATAATGAGATCGGGGGCGTACTACCGTAATCCCATCGCGATCGCTTTTGCTTTTAAAATTTCGATTTATATCAAATCCAAAGATATCCAAGTGATTGCTTTGTTGCGACTTGAACTTTCGTAAAGTACAATACTAAAACTGTTTATTTATGGAGAAAATATACTTTAAATTTGTAGTAAATCGAACTTTAAAGAGCGAAAGCGACTGCGATCGGAATACGGTGGTACAGTACAGGCACAGGTATAATTATGTAATAGGTACAGTATAATTCTCTATTGTTTTGAAACAGGATTATTTTTGGCAATAACTTAAAACTAACATATTTTATTATAATGAGATCAGGGGGCGTACCTACCACCGTATAACCAACGCGATCGCTTTCTCTTTTAAAAATTCTGTTTATATCAAATCCAAATTACAGATTGTTTAGTTGCGACTTGAACAGTTTTACTATAGTACTTTAGTACAATGGTAAAACTGCTTATTTATAGAGAAAATATAATTTAAATTTGTAGTAAATCGAACTTTAGAAAGTTAAAGCGACCGCGATCGGAATATGGTGGTACAGGCACAGGTGTACCATAATATCTAAAATAAACGTATGTAACAATGCCCAAATCAGCTACGAGGGTTGTAGGTTGTAGGTTAAGAAAAGAGTTGAGTATGACGGGTTGGCTTCCATTTAATGTAAAAAATGTATTAAAACATAAATTTATATTTTTATAGTGTCAACCGCACACTTAGGGGATAAGTTCAAACAAAAAGATTTGCTTTTACCATATAACAAAATCAAGAAGGTAAATTGGCATTAATCCGTTCTTAATTGTTCATTCTAAAATAATCAATTTTTGGTATAAGTGTTTTGAACAAACACTTTAATTTTTAGCCAGTCTTTATTGTGAAGAAGTGTAGGATTTTTTGCTGTTAATTCGTCACATTCTGCACGTTTTGGGGGTTTTTTGTGCTTGATATGATCTTTAAAGTATTTTACCACTACATTTTTTTGTTCTGCAGTCCAAGGAACAAGTGTTCTTTTTTTTTTTTTGTTAATGTCCGTAGATATTTTATTAGTCGACTCTTGTAAAATCACTTGATCGGTATTACTCAAATTAGTATTTCGCTTTGGATTCATATTTTGTAATAGTTCAGCTTCTTCTTCTAATTCAAACTCAAGAACTTCCTGGTTTTCTATTTCGTCTCCTATAACTTCTTCATTCATGTTTAAGTCTATTTCGTCTAAAGTTTTCCCTTGATATTTATCTGCTTTTCCATCTTCCATTAAAAGTAAAAGCTTAGAGATTTTTGCTGTTTGATAAACATCGCTTGGTAAACGATAATTATCTCTATGTACACTTAAAGTGTGACCCATAAAGTTAGCTAGTTGCTCTAGCTCTGTTTCAGTCATGGTAAATAATTGAGTCATCGTGGCTAAGTGTTTACGAAGCCGCGTAGACGTAAGAGCTTGGAAATTTTTAGCTCCGCATGCTTGAGCATACTTTTTTAAAATTTTGTAGCCACAAACAGTTCCTCCACCTACTTTTACAAAAAGAAAATTGTTGTCATTTTTAATGTACATATGTCTCACTGATAATATTTTTTCTATGTCATCTTGAACATCTGTACTAAATAGGACTGGAACTCCTCTTCCTCTTTTACCACGGATCACAATTCTTTTTAATTTATCTACTAAAATCTTTTCTGTCGCAGAAAGAACTTTGTCAAATTCTTCATATTTATTGCTTTCGTTCCCGTGTTCCTTGTAATCACTTAATTTTAAACGTTGAAGTTCACCGGGTCGACGTCTATTAAGAAGGAGCACGCGACAATATGTACTCTCTACCAAGCTGTTAAAAGCTTCAACATTCATTTTTTCCTTCGATTGTGTTAAATTTTCTGATGACCGTTTTGAGACACCCCGCAGATAATCTTTGAATAATTTTAAATCAGCAGCAAGTGGAACAATTGTTGTTTTGTTCCATTTTTTGACATTCAGATCATCAGCAGCCTGGCTAGATATATCAAACTTCCAATTTTCTGTAATTAATTTCGAAAGTGTATTTAGATCAGCTTGAACACTTGCCGTGCCAATGGTGGCTTCCTTTTTACAACTCTCCAGTAAAGCTATACTACAACATTGCTTTATAGATGTTGCAATGTTCATCGCGTAGGTCGGTGCGTCAAATTGTCTCTTTTCTTCATTGAACCGGGCTACGACTTTGGTCGCATGTACTAAAGTGTCATAGTATTGCGGTTTTAGTACTTGTTCAAGGCTGGTAATATCCGGCTTCAATTTAGTCACTTCCATTAGCAATTTCGCCAATTCCCTCATTTTACGTGAAACAACAGTTGCAAAATGTTCTTCACGGTGTGTCCTCAAATACTGTGCTCCGAACATACAAATCAATTTGTCTTTTTTTGCAACCAATGAAGTTTTATCTGGTTTCATACGTGGAAATACATTATTAATCAAGTTTTTGTCAACTTTCACATGACGTACAAGAAAGTTTTGTGCCTTAACTTGTGCGTTGTTTGACGGTGTACTATCATCGCATTTTTTTACGTGTCGCCACAATTGTTTTTTGACATAAAATCCTAAACATTTTGAGCATGGTAAATAGTCATTTTTATCAGAAAACCTACACTTCTTCACAGGTTTGAACCCAGTTTGTGAATTACTTACAAAATTACCTTTTTTTCTTAAGTCTGCAAATGTATTTTTACGCGCCAAGCTATTTTTGGGCTTAGCGATTGCAAATTGAACTTCGGGTTCTGATACATGGTTGCGGACCATATGTCTTGCAAAATTTAGAACAAAGGTTTCACAATAAAAACAGAAATCTCTTTCTCGAATGCGTTTACCTTTCGTATCTTCTGACGGTGTGCCTGAATCTTGTTCTTTCCTTACCACCTTTTCTCCAGCTTCTAAATGTTCCTCTGATGCCATTTCATTTTCTTTATCTGATGTTTTGGTATCCTAAAATATTTCAAAATAAATTTTAATAAATTATTATGTTTAACAGGCTAAAACTAATTTTATTTAAATATAAGTGACAATGAGATGATACCTAGACCTACACAATGCTAAATATAAATACTGGATTTATTATGCTAGTTACATAGGACATAAAACAACAACTAAAACTTCCTACTTAATGTGTAAAAGTGAAACACGACTAAACGGCTGAACAGATTTTAATGAAAGGGAAAAATATACTTTAAAAGATAAGGAAGACTTAAAGCACATAAGAAACTATTTTTGCGTGGGTGAAACCGCAAAGCGCGGCTAGTTAAAAATATATAAAAGTAAAGATTGGAATCGCTAGGAATATTAATTCTATATTTACCTTGTAGGACCTATCGAAGCACTCAGTTTCTGCCGGGTCATCCGGCTCATGATCGTCATCTGATGACGTTTCATCGCCATTCGATGATGGTGTATAATTTTGGTCATTAGATCCTTCGCTAACGTCACTGATAAAGTCGAAATTTGGTATCGGCGATTCAGATATATTGTTTAAAAATGTGGAATCTCCTAAAGGATATTCATATGTTGGAGGATCATCGAATCGCGTAGAATTATCAATTGGCGGAGGATCATCACATGGCGATGAATCATCAAATGGCGGAGGATCATCCATTGGCAGAGGATCGTCAAATGGCGGAGGATCATCACATGGCGAAGAATCATCAAATGGCGATAGATCTTTTGAGTTTGCTTTTCTCTTTTTTTCTTTTTGCCTTTCACCTAAAAATAATTACATTATTGATTAAAAGTACCTAAAGCGTGTTTCAAGTTGTCGCGTATTATTAGTTTTTCACAATTAAAAATATCCGCATAGTATAATGCTATTGGTCCTTCAGAAGAATCCTATTATGTTAAAAATATTTCAACAAATGTTTGTAAAATAAGCGTAATCAGCTACGAGCGGTGTAGGAATACATTAAATTGTTAAAAAATATAGAACCGGACTGCGTTTTAAAATAACAAGTAAAAAAAATTAATAACCCCGATATTTCATCATGAAATAATTGATCTATTCCCAATTGTACCTATACTTTAGGAGAGGCCCATGGACTTTTTGGGCTGTGAAGATAATGATGATGAAGAATGAATGAAGTATATATTAGGTAATTAATTACTAAATTACTACTAATTTACTAAAGATCAAACTTAAGTACTTAGAGTACAGAGTTGATGAATATCACCAGAACTTGAAACGGCTAAACCGATTTTGATAAAACATGTTTAAAAACCACCGATAAAAAACCTGCTTTCAAATAGAAAAGTTGCATCTGGATCAGTCCACCCGTTTAAGAGCTACGGTGCTACAGACAGACATACCGTCAAACACACACACATAACGGTCAAACTTATAATACCCCTCTTTTTAAATCGGGGGCGAAGATCGGGGTTTAAAAATAGTCAAAAAACAATTTTTCGTTTCTTTATTCTTCTTTTACAGCCGATTAGTGTCCACTGCTGGACAGAGCCTTTGTTCGTTAAACCTTAACGAACAAACACGTAAACGTTAAACGTTAGGGCCCAAGCTATGTACATTTCAAGTTTCATTAAAATCTATTCAGTAGTTTTTGCGAGAAAGAGTAACAAACATCCATACGTCCATACAAACTTTCGCGTTTATAATATTAGTAAGAAAAGGATTAGACTATTACTTGTCTTATTCCTATCACTTAAACTTACATAACGTACATACCCTTGAGAAACATAGGTGACCCTCCTTGCGCAGTGTTCGGTAAGCGCAGATCTAAGGTAAATGCTCCCGACCGCGAATTGGATGATAGCGGCGCGTTTGAATGCATACATTTGCAATGTAGTGTCTTGGATGGCAGAGGCGCGGGCGCCCCGGCCGGCGCGGCGAGTGGCATACCTAACCTAGAGGCGTCGCCGCGTCTTCGTCGCTGTCATCCAGCTCGCGGCCTGAGTGATTTTGTATCATATTTTTTCTACAGTGTGGCCAAATCATACTTTTCATGCAACGCTCGTAGCTGTTTATGGCTTATGAAGAAAAATATAAATGTGAATGAGCCAAATCTATGCCTCTAATAATGCAAAAAAAAACTTTTTAATTCATGTTGCATATTAACCTAGTTCTAGAAAAAGAATATAGCTCATAAGAATACTACACCTATTTGTTTATCTAAAGAAGCAAAGTAGCGACCGTTAGGTCTAATGCCGCCGGTGGACGCCACTTTGTATGAGACAACCATTTTTTTTACATCAATTCTTAGTCTTGACTTAATTCTCTAAGTACCTACTGAATAGGTATACCTAATTATTTCAAAACTTATTGGAACCAACTCATCAATGTGGCGTCCGGTAGGTAGGTAGGTAGGTATATTGCGGCAAATGCGGAGGACGCCACTTTGAATGCGCTTTTACCTCCAGAGGAAGTCAGTTTGTTTGCTTATTGGATAAATATTAGTATACAATTATTAACGTACTAGTATCCGCCTGCGGCGTTGGTCACGTGGTACCTCCCTACCTACCCGGATAAAAATGGGTAGCCTATGTTCTTCCCCCGAATGTAATACATCTTTTTACCAAATTTCATCAAGATCCGTTCAGCCGTGAAAACGTAACAAACAAACATACCGACAGATAGACAAATAAATTTAGTAGACACATTAATATGAATTACAGACGCCAAGCAATAGGTAGGTAGGTGCATAGGGCAAACATAAGCATAATTATAGGAAAAGTGTTTATTACATTTGTATATTAATATTTATCCAATAAGCAAACAAACTGACATCCTCTGGAGGTAAAAGCGCATTCAAAGTGGCGTCCTCCGCATTTGCCGCAATATACCTACCTACCTACCGGACGCCACATTGATGAGTTGGTTCCAATAAGTTTTAAAGTATTTAGGTATAAGTACCTATAGTAGGTACTTATAAAATGAAGTCAAGACTATGAATTGATATAAAAAAAATAGAAGTGTTTTCACACTACTGCTTGGCAGCTGTTAGACGTAGGTACCTATATAATATAATTACTCATTTAACTCGAACTGACGTTACAAATCTTTTTTAATTTTAATGTAATATGGTAAAAGTACGTGTTTAAACATAAAATGTAGCCTATGACATTCTGGAGAACGAGACAACTCGCATTTCCAAATCGGTCAAGCCGTTTAGAATCAGACAAACTTACACAGGTAGGTACACATTAAAATTCATTACCCTCTTTCTTAAGCAGTCGGGTAAAAAATCTACACTGTAGGATTTCATTCATCTAACAAAAGACAATACATATAACTAGGCAGGTAGGTAGGTACTACTAAATTAATAAGCTAGTTAGAAGAAAATCATACTTGCCTGTAGCCATTCGGTTTTCATTGCACAGCTTTAGTATGTTTCTGCTACGTGTATTACGGAAACTCATTTCACTCAAACGAAGCACGTACCTATTACCTACTTGTAGTTTTTAAGCTGAGCGTCAAATAATACGCAGCGCGATACGTGTATATTTCGCAACATCGAAAGTACGAGTGCCTCTGCCTGACAAGTGTAAATAAAATTGCACGAACTGGCAACGTCGCAACACTCGGGCGCGCGGGCGGATGGTGGACGTCAAATACGCGGTGTCGTCGTCAAACAAATACGCCTGCAGATATACGCGCGCCCGCAGCGCTGCATCGTCACTGAGGAGTTTTGCGGAACTACCCGTTATATAAATGTAGGCATTGGATCGATTTTTTGGCTTCCATCGATTTCTTTTCTGCAGTTACTTAGGACCAAAAGGACTCAAGTACCACCGCTCATCAAAGTGGCGTCCGGTATGCGGACGTCAAATGCCGGTGGACGCCACTTTAAATGCACTTTTTCCTTCAGAAGACGTCAGATCGCTTCCTGCATATATATATATATATATTTACATATATATTCGTATATATATATATATATATATATATATATATATATATATATATATATATATATATATAGGTATCGAGAACGATTATTAAACAATACTAGTAAGTCACGGACAGACTTTACGTGCCATTAAATAGATGTATTATTGTTTATTTATGTATGTATGCCGTAGAAAGTTAAAATAAGATCTGTAATTTTACTATTGTTGCCTGAAGTAAAATCTATTATTATTATTTTTACAGCTTGTTTGACTCCGCGTAGACAATTATGTATAGTACTTAGGTACTATATTATAGGGTAGGGTTGATGTGGGTACATTGTAAAACATCACGTATTTGGTTTGGTAAGTTGCAAATAAAACAAACATAAGCTAAAATTAGTGAGGCGTTGCTACATACCGTATATTATCATATCTTTTCTTTGTTTGGTCGCGTAAATATTGTCCTGTAATTAAAAAAATATGTATTTGTTTGATCATTGGCGAGTTACTAATAAAGTGTTGTGATGACTGAATGTGTCCACGTCAGTGTTGAAAACAACATAATCCTGTAGTTGATTCCAATTGCGAACAACTCTGATACCAAGGTTATGGGAGTGATAGGCCACTAATGTATTGGCATAAGCGCGCATCATTTGGTGGTGATCATGATTTTAACCGCCTTTGTGGTCATTTAGTCCGCCCACCGGTGTCAGACTCCCGGGTTCGATCCCCAAGGGAGGTAAAATATTGTGCATTGTTTGTTTGGTGGTAGGACTTAGTTTGAGTGCACCAGGAAGGCAGCCGCAAGAGAAGCGTGGCACCGGATTATAGGGCCTACACATGATGACCACGACCACTCTGGCAGTGTAGCGACTAAGAAGAAGGACTTTGTTTAAGTCCGCCTGGCTAGCTACCACCATCTTACCTAATTATTTCGCCATTACAACAATTCTTAAATTGTTGGTGTGCCAACATTCAGAGGTAGGTAAGATAGCCAGTCCATCAGTATGTTGAGGATCCCGGGTGAGGGACGCTTCCACCATCGGCCTTATCATAACTTGAAAGTCAGGTGAGATGAAGGTCAAGCACCTCCCTGTCGTACCATAAAAAAAGGAGATCTTGCTGAAAAAGTAATCCAACAGGTTCTGGTAGGTATTTGTGATCTACGGTCAGGTTTAGTGCAAGTAGTTTTCCTTTAAGATTTGCGTTGGCCTGAGGTATAAAGTGAGGTACAAAAAACGTGTTATAGGCCAAAAAACTGGGCATCCTAAATAAAGTCAAGCGATAATTCAAACCTGATCATCTTTTGACTTTATATAATGCTCAAGTTCGATCCTGTATGGAGTATTGCAGCCACCTTTGTATGGTTCAGCCAAATATCAACTTGCCGCACCTGACTCGGTGAAGCGCAGAGCCAAGAGGCTCATAGGTGAAGAGTACCTTGCCAAAGCAAGGCTCGACAGCCTGAGCCATCGTCGCAAGGTTGCGTGTTTGTCGGTGTTTTACAGATTGTACTTCGGTGAGTGTGCTTAGGACCTTATACCGCCTTCGCCATTTTTCAATAGGAATTTCAGACGCACAGCCTATTATCATCCTCACCTGGTTGATATCCCGCGCATAAGAACTAAACGCTTTCAAGAATCTTTTATTGTGCGCACTGCAAGAACATGGAATAAGCTCCCAGCGTCTGTTTTTCCGCTGTGCTACGACCCTAATGTCTTCAAGAAGAGAGTTAATAGGCACTTTCTGGGTAGGCTCGCTCCATCGTAGATCTCATTCTTACCTGTGTAAGTTTCGTGGTCAAGAGCAGACCCATCGTAAATAAAAAAAATAAAAAAGGTATGTATTTTAGTTGCTTTTATCTGCACATTTTCTAGGTTTGTCTTTTTTTTATAGTATTTAATATTTCTTACTACATAACAGTACCTACAACCAAAAAGGCTGATACTGACCGTTGGTTAGGTGGTATTATCAACCGATAATAATGGACAGGAGAAGAGTAGTAGAGCCCCTAGTGAAAGGGCTCGTCCGGGGAAGTACCTACTACCACCATACCTATTCCAGCCTCCAAGCAGCATTGCTGTGTTCCGGTTTGAAGGGTATGGTTGCCGGTAAAACTACGGGCACGCGAGACCCCTTTAGGTAAACCTCAAGTTGACGGGCGCAATGCAGTGTGTAGGTAAGATTGTTTGCGAATGTGACCTACGCAGTAAGGCATTGTTATAATAATAACATTTTGTTTATTTGTCTCTTAAAAACAAGCTGTTAAGTCTAACTACTTATAGAAGTAGGCAACCAATTAACTAGATAAGTACATACAAGAAAGAATAAGAACAATAATAAAAATACAGGAAGAAATCCGATTCTAATGACAACACTGTTAGCTGGTAGTGTAGTTAACCTGTTTTGGGATTAAGTAGTTTATAGGCAAGAGATGCACTTAACATCAAGTGGGCTACGTGCTCGGTCCGGTAGGTATTATTTCATCATGTAGTACTATTAGGTATTCCACCTCTAAAGAAAACGGATCAATAGTGTTTTCTTTTGTTTAGAAATTTTGGGCACAACATTTTTAAAATAATTGACCATAGGAACCCTTTCAATTTTCTTTTTATATGATTTGTACTTTTTAGAAAAAGTAACAAACCACAGGCGCAGATTATCTCTTCCCGAATCAAATTACTTGCTAAATTTAAATTGAATCGCAATTGCCATTTCGAAATGCACGAACAACAAAGTTTGAATGGGAGAGAGGGCTTCAGAAGGCCCAGCAGAGTTTACTTATGCCGTGAGATTTGTAACAGCAACATAATACTGAAGAATTCTGGAAAGTGTAATGCTTGGAAAATTACCTACCTAAGTGTCACTAGTAAGTACATTATGGGACTCATAATTCCTGTAAGAATTATTATCTTATTGTTTAATATACCTATCGCTATCGTCTACCATAACTGTACATTTCTATCTATTACATTTGTACCTATCTACGGAAAACTTTAATTAGCCTTCTTATATGCATCATAATAATAGTAAGCATATTAAATATTTACTTATTGTTTATACCAAGCTGTAAGTTTTCTTGAAATTGTAAAAAAAACCATACATCAGACTTTTTTTGTAATGTACGACGAGGCACCGCTTGGCCATAATCTCACATGGTTTCAAGTTATGATAGGACCGAAGGTGGAAGCGCAATGCCCCTTGGAATCTTTAACAAAACTTCGACAGAAAAGTATAATTACTTACCAAGACCGTCTCTCAAAGGGCCGAAGCAGTCCTCTCTAAGCAGTCTGAATTGCACGTCCAAGTAATGCTCCACGTCTTGGTAGCTGCCGTTGACGATGTTCGGTCGGAGGAATGGCTTGGTGTGCATCAGGTCCTCGCGTGTCGGCGTTACGCTTAGCTCGCGGAAGTCTTCGGGAGGCGCTTCGTTGGCCTCGTTTATAAAAGCTTTTGATGTTTTGATCTCCTGGTGGAAACGGTGTAGGTACATGATTACTATTATCATAGTTGTATCGTCCGAATAAGCTATAGTAATAAGCTGTAGGACATGGCACCATAATATGTATTATAACATCTACTTATGTGTCTACTTTTCCGCCTCTGTGGTCTAGTGTTTCGCCCACCGGTGTCAGATCCAGTCCCGGGTTCGATCCTCAAGGAGAGTACAATATTGTGCTTGGTTTTGTTGGTGGTAGGACTTTGTTAAGTCCGCCTGGCTAGCTACCACCATCTTAAGAGGTAAGATAGCCAGTTCTATGGCCTATTCAACCGGTTCCTGGAAACTAGGTATTTTTGTTTATTCAATAGTGTTTAAAAGCCAACACAAAGTATCCCTCGATTTCGTTCATAATTCCGTGAGAATTTCCAAATATTTCATTGGACCATCCTGTGCGCAAATAAAACTCATCCTGCTAATTTAATGTCACGCCTTTAGTCCTCGTAAAGGCGAAGGATATGCGCTGTGTGTAAGACACATGATGTTCACCACCCTGCCAAGCTTTCTTAGGTATAATATGATATCGTAAAATTATTGTTACCTCTTTCCTTTTCTCAAAATCCGCCAATCTTTGCTTCAACTCTATCAACTTGCTGTTATATTCTTCAGACAATACGAATCCGTGTCGGGTCTTTAAGCCATCCAAACACATGGTTGTGGCTTCCACCAGCGACCTGCACTTGTTAAGGGCAACAGTCGGTGAAATATATACAACGCACTCACAAAACTCCACAAAGTTTCTCCAAAATGACTCCTGACTTTCTTTATCTTTCCAGTACATATTGTTAGATGTTTTGGACTGCACGAACGGTAGATCCAGCAGGTAGCTTTTTAAGCTCACAATGTAATTTGAATTACAGACATCTAAAAGCATTCGCGATTTTGTTTCGTCAAAGGATGATCGGCACACTTTGGCGATGATCTTCATGGTCACTGCAAACACATCCGGTTTGTCTATAGAAGATTCTAAAATTTCAGCGAAGGCCTTTCTACTTTCTACCACTATCGTAAGAGTGTCAGTTGAATCTGAATTCGCTATTTCTTCGAGTTTTTTAAACCCCAAATATTGTTGTCTGGGATGGCGCCTTCTTTGGTTATTGTTTTCACCATGCTCTTGGCTATGATCATCCCTTCTGAAATGTTGTTGGTCTCTGTTATCTCTTGAAGCTTGTGGCCTGCCTCTTGTTGAAGATCTTCCTTCTCCCCTACTTTCCGGTCCATTCCTAGATTGCGTACCTGCAAATTGAAATAGTAGGTATTTTTAACACAAGATATAGTATGAGTGACATAAAGATCGTCCACATTAGAAGTATTTTACCTGACGCTGCGTGCCCCTTGGCTTCGCTTCTTTGCCAGTTGGCACTGTGAGGTCTTCCCCCTCTTGCAGCACCTCTTCCCCTTCTTGGCCCTTGGGAAAAAAAACAAAACTTACTACTTACAAAATTACTGTTTAGCCAGATTGCTTATGTGCGTTAAAATTTACATTAATGCATATTAATCTCAGTAGTATATTTTTTTTTAATCTATACTAGGCACTACAACTACCTAACCCACCTGTCTATTCAATATACTAACCTATTTATTCTAAGCTCTTGTAATGAGCAGCTGAAAAAGAAATTTACCTGGATCATTTCTGTGATCACCCATTTTTTATTTCCCCCTTGATGTGGCGCCTTACAAGTCACAGCTTTCCTGAAACGAAAACAATATATTCCGCCAGGCCTCTATTTAATCCACCTATGGCATTGAAGTCAGATCTTTGGAAGAATGCTTGAGCTTTCAAAGCGACGTTGATGCGATATTTGAATGGGGAGTTGCAAATGGAATGGAGTTTAACTCATCTAAATGTTTTGTCATGACTTTCGGTCGCAAGCTAAACCCTATTAAATTTCAGTAGGTACAAGCTGGACTCTGTTCTCATCGCTAGATCTGAAAATATGAAAGACTTGGGTGTCACTTTCGACCAAACATTGACATTTCATGATCACGTTACTGCACTCGCCAAGGAATCCTATCGTATTTATCATGAGGAATTCCCGCGACTTTCAGGGCACCCATGTGATAAAGCTAATTTTCAGCGCCTTGGTCCGCAGTAAACTGGAGGCTAGTTCGTGCGTCTGGCACCCACACGAGAGTACATACGCTCTCCTGCTTGAAAAAGTGCAAAATGCATTCCTCCGCTTCCTGTACCAGCGCCTTTATGGGTATTACCCGTACATGTACCCAACCAAGTTTCTCATGGGTAGTTTAGGTTATGATAGTTTGGAAGTAAGAAGAGGGAGTGATCAACTAGCAACTATGCTGAAATCTCCATGGGAAAATAGATGCCCCAGACCTCCATAACGAGCTGATGAGCCTTTATGTCCCAATGAACTACTCTCGCAATAGGGCACACAGACTGTTCGCTGTGCCACGATGCCGTACTGTCTGTTGCTCGTGCTGAGTCTCCCATTCCGCGCTTTTTCCCTGACTGTGGTTCATCCCACCGATTTCAGATCCAGAGGTTCGATTCCCAGGGAACATTAATCACCAACACTTCTGCCAAGAGTGGTGATGGTTATTGTGGCAAATCACTCATTGATCTTTTGCGGGATTAGGGGATCACTGGGGATATCATAGGGGATAAGCTCACTTTAGGATAACTGTGAGAATTACCATATGGTTGTGGTAAGTCCAAATACACAAGTACGTATTAAGCAAAAGGAGGTGCTCAAGGTGCTACATCACTAGACGTGAACAAATCCAGTGGTCCAGATGGGGTCCCGGCGGTGGTGTTAAAGAGGTGTGCTCCCGAGTTGTCGCCGATTCTCACTCGACTATTCCGCCTGTCTTTGAATACCGGTAAGGTATCATAACCTTGGAAGCTCGCTAAGGTTCAACCTGGAGAGTTCTGCCATTATCACCACGCTTGGCTTTTTGATCGCAGTAAAGATGAAGATATTAAAATAAATTATAAAATTACACAACTTTTTACAGGGTATAATATTTAAATAGATACAATGTAAGTATGCATCTGGGTCATTTATACAAGCAGGATGCATATGTGATGTGATCCCGATGTAGAGGAAACAATCATACACCTGATATTTGAGTGTCCAAAATACTGTTTACGCAGATTTGAGCTTGAGGTAAAAATAAATAAGTTACTTAAAAGAGAAACTCTGAATGAGATAATTGAATGACCAATTAGAAATCCATTGTTAGACTTTAGCATCTGGATCGTGGATGATGAATCCATTAAAAGAAACAAGTAGGAAATAAAAAAATAAAACCATTTAATAATACAGAAATTACTGTTTGGTGTTATGGTAGGCATCTTTTGTAAATACTTAATTAATAATTACCTACAATATTTATTTCTAGGAGGTAAAATGTTAAATTAATAACTTAAATGGTTGATAAGAAAACTATATATGAAATATATAGATATGTATATGTTAATTATAAACAGTATGTAGGCTAGAAGTGAACAACACATAGCATTTAATAACAATAAAATGGGTTCAATATAATTATGAAATTATACTTGTACACATTATATCTATAATTGTGAGATTATACTTGTATTAAGTGCAATAAGATTTATAAATTAATATGTTTATATATTGCTGACATTTATAAAAAAAAATGTTAGCATGTATACATGAGCAAGAATATTCGAACTCTAATCATAAACTGGTATATATAAGTGTAATTACTTATTTAATTTTGAGTTTAAAAAAATAAAACCTATATTTCAAGGTATTTACTTACATTTTCAGTCAAAAATGGCTGAAATTTCTCTGATCGCTAGTTAAAATAAAAAAGAACAAACCGCTTGTCAAAATGTTAGCCGAACAATGTCTCCAATCCATACTCGGAAAAAAAAGGTGGAACAAACAAAAAAAAAAAGATGAAGACAATACACAGAAGGAAGCTGCTGCCCTTCTTCTGGTCCTTAGTTTTGCTTTTATGGCATTCATGGGCTGAGTTGTAGTACATCCATTGTGGATTTTAGTGTTCCACATCTAAATTTACTTATGTATTCAATTGTACCTTACGTACCTACATATATATAGATATAGGTGCCTGCTTTCTAGCACACAATCTTGGCTACTTAGCTAGACCTCATAGAGAGGTGGGCATAGATGTACAATTCTAAAAATGAATGCCCACCATTGTGGTTATGCACACATCCAAAGAGGGTGCATAGACGCAATACACATAAATATGATTTGTCATGATATTCAGTCACCACTTCCAACCACAGGATTGGTCCCACCATAGACCAAGACACATTCTTTGAGACATCGGAGATCTTAGTATGTCTACAATAGGTACAGGTTTATAGGCATCTCATTTTATGTGAAAACAATTTGTTCAAAAAAAAAACAGGGTGCATACGCGGAATATTGTAATAATGTTACATTACTGTAGATGGTAGGTATAGGTACCTACTACCAATAGTAAGCTATTATTTGATAGGCCTATACCAGCCTCATGGCAGATAAGTAAAAGTTTTCTATGCCTTTGTTAGATTATTCAATGTTCTATGTATGATTAGACATAGGTACCTACCAACCCATTTTGATAGCCATTGCATTGCACAGATAGGAATGAATTCTAATCCTGAAGACGGATAAATCAATTGTCGTGTAAAAACAAGCTCATCATGTTACACATTGATATATCTGGCAATGTGGAAGCCGATGGGCTTGCGGGAGAAGCTATCAGTGGTGGTCTGACGATGAATTTCCTGCGTTGCAATCAGATTTGACTACGGCTCTGTGATTTGATGAGTCAGAAGTGGCCAGATCCGTCGTAATTTTATCATAATAAAAATTGAGTTATTATAAAAAGTAGGTACTTAGTAAAGTTAGAAACATTAAAAGTAATATTTACGATAAAACTATGTACCTACAAAGGAAGCAGTCAGGTTACCTACCTAAGGACCAGTTACAAACAGCGTATAGGTAACTCAACTGTTCCAGAACAGTACCAGACGGAAGCGTGCCCAAGACAGTTGCTGGATTGCCACGCTGAATAGCTATGCTAATTCGCTTATTTAAAAACTTAAATGAGAAACGATTTGTTCGTTACGTTAATGGGTAAGTATAGGAACGTGTAACAACGTCTGGCTTCCACTTATCGGAGGAAGCCAAAATGTTGGTAAAATTTGTTACTTTAGGTAGGAACACTTATGGTTCGAGGGTGTAGTCAATTTGATAAAATAGGTCGTAGGTACCTACTACCTACAAAAAAAGACGGATTCTGATGAGTAGGTACCTATACCTACCCAATGACAATGGCGTAGGTAGGTACATATGAAGGTAGTATGCTATTGATGCCACTAATACATAGTTACCTATCACTTTGCTATGCACATATCAATTAAAATAATATTTTTGGTACCACTAGTTACTTACCAGGAAAACTGAAAAAGCAAGAACTGAATCTGAAAAAGATAGGTAGCAACGGCACAACAATGGCGATTGAACTTAACAAAAGTATAATGTTGCACCACCTACACAAGATTAATAGTTACGTTCATTTTTACTAGTTAGCTTAGCTCGGCTATGCCGGTCCTTTGTCCATTTTCACTTTAGTTTCCACACCACAAATAATCAAAGTAAATTAATTGCGCGGCGCTGCGCTGATGAGTCAAGCGACGAGCGAGAAGATATAAAATAACGAATACGATACGAATACGACTGACTATGTGTGATTGTGATGGCGGCTAGGAGCCGCCTGATGTGGGGCAGGGGCAGGAGCGGGGAGGGTTTGGCCTATGGTTGTCGTCTGAGATCTCCCCGTTGAAAAAGGAAAAAAGTTGCCATGTAAAACATAATGATTCCACTACCTAATTCTGTTCCGTACTGTTATTGTCCGTATTTACAATGTTCTGAGATCACATATATTTTAATTATTTAATAATTATATTTCGCCAACCTTTTAGAGTTTGCTATTTTTTTTTCTAATTTATTTTTAAATTCTCTCACAAGTGATATCTGACCACATGCTTTTGGAAATTGTTTTTTACTGATACTCTCACATTAATTATCTAAATTCCACGCTCTACTGTAAGTTACGGCATGGCAGAGTAACATAAACGTGGTGCATCCTCGGGTTACGGCCCGTAACACGTGTAGGTACATAAACGTTAACACGTATATGTACCTACACCTTTCCACCCATAGACAATCCAGCAGATCCGTGGAGATAATAATGGTACTTACCTACCAAGAATGTGTTTCAATTTTTAAGCAAACAAAGCCACATGTTTCGAAAGCCTAAAGCTATGTATTTTCCTATGAATTTTATTATACACACTAATTGTAGTGCCGATGTCTCTAGGGATTTATTGAGATCAACAATAAATAAACGAACACAATAAATATGTAGCTATGGAGTCTTCTAATGTAGTCAAACAAATTATAGAAACTGTTCTTAGCTGGCAACATAGTCATTAATAACTAATAGTTTCGGGGATATACCCGCGCAAGGACCACTGCACGAAAAAAAAAAACAGTCACTGTCATCACCACTGCGTCGTTCCTCTAGTCATCAATCAATAAATCGGGTCGTCTGCAGCTTTTCTTTGTTTAGCTGCGGGTAAGGGCCTATAGCTGGCGCTATCTACCCTAGGGTAGATATCTATCGATATCAACTCTCGTGGCTACAACCACAATAGTAGTAACTAATAGTAGGTCGCGGGGCTTTGCTTTGGTGCCTTCCTGTGGAGGTGGTCCATCCGTAGCATTAAGAAAACTTCACTGAGGGGGGATCCTTCCTGGTGCAACCAGGAAGGATCCCCCCTCGAATGATGCGAATTGGAGGTGGTACGTCGTTCCAGCAGCGAGACGCTGCGAACCTAAAAGACCCCCTAAACGCCACTGACCTATGTCTTGGTGTAAGAAACACAGGAGTACTTTTTTGCATTACGAAAGTGGTCTCTCGCCCAGATCAGTTTTTTTAAAAGATACAGGGGCATGTTATTACATATTACACCGAAGAGTAGGGTAGCTAGTTGAAGACTTCTACGAGCCTTCATCTTCAACAGATTTTTTGTATTCAGAAAAGGTGTAATATGTGTACGGGGAGGAATACAAAAACAAAACCGCGTACATGCATTCTGTACCCGCTGAATCAGCTTCTCGGTTCTGGATAGGATGCATGCACCATAAACAACGTCACAATAATTAAGTTTTGATAACACCAGGGAGTCACACAAAGCAATTCTAAGGTCCTCACTAAGATAGGGACGCATTTTATATAATAATTTATATAAGGTTAATTTCATCCATAAAAGCAATTGCGGACACACTCAGCTATATGACTTTCTTAATGGAGGTGAATGTCTATGATTATAGTTCATCAAATCTAAGAAGTACACTTTGACAGCTGTCAGATCAACTTCTCTAGGGATGTGAACCAAATAATCGCCATCGAAAGTATCCGATATTAATGAGAAATTAATAAAATCGATATTGATACTTCATAGGTAGGAAACAATCGCTTACTATTTCGATAAAACTATAAACTGAGATAGAAGTTAAATAAATATGTAGCGCTTAATTAATACCAAATAAATTCATTATTTCTGCTTATATTTTTTTTCATGATGGCCACCCACAGATAGACGACAGACTAAATTGGAGGTTGAATTGTACCTATTTGTGCCTAGGGAGTGAACTTCAACTTCCACTTCTTTGTTTTGGCTTGCAACCATTTCACCGTTTCTGCCAGTGACAAGTGACGTATTGAAAGTGTCAAGCTTATGAGACAAAAAAAATATCGGTAAAAGCGATTGATTTCGAAACACAAATGCTATGCCATGACAAAGATAATTGGGAAATCCGGCACTGTATGTGTGTATGTATGTGGCAATGTTTGTGACGGCATAGCTCTCGAACAGATTATCAGATTTTCATGAAAATTAAACTGAATAGAGGAAACGTAAATATATTTTGATTGTGGCGGGGGATTTTTGCAAAGTGGGGTAGCTTTTTAGATATAAAATAAAGAGAATTTTTTCCTTTTCAAAACGACATCAATCTTTGTTTTATGTTAGAAAGGATATTACATTACGTTAGCAACAAGAGAACCTCGAACACTCAGGTGAACAAAGAGAGTTCGAGAAAAAGTTCTTAAGTAAAGTGAGAAAGGTAAATTGAAAGCACACTTTTATCGTTTGTTAATTACGTTCTATTTGAGAATGAATCTCAGTTACAAACCAGACAGCACGAGATCTCAGTTCGGGGCGAACTACTAGAATATAATTATATTTTGTATTTATTTAGATACCTATATTTATTCATGACAAGTAATTCGAAGAACTACTGAATTAAATTTTGGTCACTCGCGCACTACACAAAGCTATCACACTGAGTTTCCGCCTAAAAGTTGGTTCGATTAATTAAATTATTTCAATATTAAAAATATTTAGAAACTCAAGAATTTTAAACTGTCGCAGCATTACTGTAAACAATTTTATGACATAACATTGTATAAACGTGAACCTCAACAATTTTACTGATTGTTAGTGTTTTTAACTAGTTTTACGAGATTCAATATAGATTAATGTACAGGAATGTTTAATGAATATAACTATTTTTCTAAGTAAATAATTTTTCGACATTATAAGAAAAATATAATAATATGTGTTCTGACAGTTGAACCATGGAGTATCACATACCCGTGGTACAATCAGTTGGACATAGGGATTGGACCACCGGGTCGTTAGCGTCATAATGGGATTATTCTACTGATAAATCACTTCGTTCTCTAATTATGCAGTATTGTATTCTCTATACCATAGACTGATATTGATACTAGTTTGTTCTACTGTTGTTCGACTTGTTTGTAATATTTCTGTAAGTTATATTCTCTTGGTTTGTAGTTTGTATGAAATGAAATGAACTGAACAGGTGCTGCGCCGTTAAAATATTTTCTAACCATGCATGAAGAAGATGAAACCCAAAATGATTATGGACCTGTGGACAACGCATGGGCCATGCAAATTCCTAAATTCAAGCCGGAAGACAATCCTCATGGCCTCCTAGAGGAAAGTAAATTTGCCACCTTGTTTCCCAAATATAGGGAACAATATCTGAAAGAATGCTGGCCTCTGGTGCAAAAAGTGCTAAAGGAGCATAACATAATCGCTGATTTGGACCTCATTGAAGGTAGTATCATAGTCAAAACAACCAGAAAAACTTGGGACCCTTACATTATCATAAAAGCAAGAGACATGATGAAACTCCTCTCAAGAAGTGTGCCATTTGAACAAGCTGTAAGAGTGCTGGAAGATGAAATTGGTTGCGATATTATAAAAATCAATTCATTTGTCAGCAAAAAAGAAACATTTTTGAAAAGACGTCAACGATTAATAGGTCCAAATGGAGTCACACTGAAATCAATTGAACTCCTAACCGAATGTTATGTGCTCGTTCAAGGAAACACAGTTGCCGCCG
Source organism: Venusia cambrica (assembly GCA_951394065.1). NCBI lineage: Eukaryota > Metazoa > Arthropoda > Insecta > Lepidoptera > Geometridae > Venusia > Venusia cambrica. The sequence continues at coordinate 4,721,955 of OX596056.1, forward strand.
TGGGTCCTTACAAAGGCCTAGTTCAAGTTAGACGCATTGTAGAAGACACAATGAAAAATATACATCCAATGTACAACATCAAGAGTTTGATGATAAAAAGGGAATTAATGAAAGATCCTAAACTAAAAAATGAAAGTTGGGACAGATTCCTACCAAACTTTAAGAGTAAAAATGTGCCACGGAAGCAGCCCAAAAAGAAAGTTAAGAAGAAGCCTTACACCCCATTCCCACCAGCTCAACAAGAAAGCAAAATTGATAAGGAACTTGCATCTGGTGAATACTTCCTCAAGGATGAGCAAAAGAAAGCCAAGCGCCATCATGAGAAAGAAGAAAAACAGGCTCAAGCCAAAAAGGCCAAACAAGAACAAAGGCAGAAAGATTTTATACCACCAGAGGAAAAACATGACGCTCCTGCTACATCTACAGAATCTACTGTAGATATAAAACAGCTGAAGGCTAAAATGAAAAAGCTTTCAAAACAAACCAAGGTGTTTAAAAATAAAGAATAATGTAGAGATAAAACAGAATGTGTATTCCAAATTTATCTTTTTATTTTTAATAACTTTAGTTCAGGCACTGTTGTATTTTTGGTTATAAATTGTTTTCCATTCATGAAAGGTTGTAACACATTGGGGATTAATACTCTTCCTTTTGGATGTTGGTGAGTTTCCAACAAAGCTATCAACATACGAGGAATGGCACATGCAGTTCCATTCAAAGTGTGAACATATTTTCCTTCATCATACTTTATATTAAGCCTTCTAGACTGATAATCTGTGCAGTTGCTGCAGCTTGAAATTTCTCCAAAGGCATCACGGCCTGGCATCCAAGCTTCAATGTCATATTTTCTAAAAAAAGTAATAAGTTATTATATCATTATCAATATCAAGCACACTAATATTATAGAGGTGACGTTTTTGATTATTGTTCCTCCTTCAAACTAAAACATGGAAATGGACTGATTACTTGTATGAATGATTTTCTTCCTGCTGGTACTTCATCATAATAGGGATCGGTGAAAGTAAAATAACTATTAAAAAAAAAAAATTGTTTCACCGCCGCTGTGGTCTATTGGTTCAGCCTACCAATTTCGGATACAGAGTTCCCTGGTTTGATACCCAGAGGGAGTACAATGTCGTGCTTGGATTGGTTGGTGGTAGGACTTTGTTTCAACCTTTGTTCTACCTGGCTAGCTACCACCATCTTACCTGATTCTGTCGCCATTATAACAATTCTAAAATTGTCTTATTCCGGCATTTAGAGCTAAGATTGCCAGTACCTCGGTTTGTTGAGGATTCTGGGTAAAGTGCACTTCCACCTTCAGCACCTTCTTGTAACCAGGTGAGATGAAAGCCAAGGGCTTCCCCATCGTACAAAAAAAATACAACCAGTAGGGATGTATGCATCAAGTGATTATTCTGGACCAGCAATACTTATAAAAGTAACTGAGAGGCTACTTTTATTTTATGTATTTGTTGGTTTCTGCTATATATTTGAGTGAGAAACCACCAAGATGGTAAAATTGCAATTTACTGCTCTTAACATACCTATAAGCCGGAGCGCCCAGTTCTTGTGGAGGCATATCCAAGACCTGCATATGAAGGCCTAGAGGTCTGAATAGATCTTCTTGAGTCTTAAGTATGTACTCTAGCATTTCATCAGACTGGTCAGGTGTTGTGACTGTAAACATTTCCACTTTTGTGAATTGATGTACCCTGAAAAATAGTGTAGATTTTTTTTTCTTAAAATATGTGAAAAATATAGGTACCTACATTATTCTTTCTGCAAGTGAATAAAAATTATTTTTGATTATGTTATGTATTATGAAATACATATGATAGAACTATTGTTATTCGTTTGTTTTAAGTAAGTATATGTATACGTAAGTATACCCTAATAAGTATGGTACTTACAATACTTATATTTTCCATGAAGAAATGTACTACATAAGTACATACTATGTAGGCATGTATAAGTAAAAAAAAATGTTACCTATAAATGCCTCTCTCTTCAATAATATTAGAAGTCTCCGCCCGGTAACATCGACTGACAGCAGCTAGCTTCAAAGGCAGATTGTGTGACCTGTGTGTGGAATTCTTTAGGAGACCAGCCAGTGACATCTCTGCTGTACCAGACAAATACAAGTCAGGACCATGGTGATGAGGGTCCAAAGAATAAATCTGAAAAAAAAATGTGTTATGGTGATTTTGGCTAGCTCTAGCTATTATAAAGCTGTGACCCTTGGTCTACCAATGCTGTGGAGATCACAGCTTGATAATAAAAAAAACATTTAGTAATATTTCCCCAGCTAATTTAGCTCCTAAATCATTACTTAGGAGCTAAATTAGCTGGGGTTTGCTTGGTTAAGCAGGACTACATTTTTGACCATCAAGATTTTGTAATTAATGGTCCATTTATGTGATATAGAGCAATCTTGTGCAGCCATCCACCATGCTTCTTAGTAGTGTATACTTATGTACCTGTGTGCGATCACCATCAACCATCATCCCACAGCATTCTAACACATTCCTTGGCAAGATGTCTGGAACAGACACAAGCTGAAACTTTTCATTTAGAAGTTTGGTAACTGTGTACTTTATCAAAGCCTCTTCTAGCTCCGCAAGCTCACCAAGGAAATAATAACTTTTGTGGCCACAAGTGTTACCCAACTTTTCAGTTCTCATCAGATTCAAGCGCTGTGTTATTTCACTAAACTCCAGTGGCTTATGCTTTACAACTGACTTTTCATTTATCCTTAGTTTTACACTAGGATTTAAATTAGTTCTGACATCAGGGTGAGTTCTATTGGGAAGTGCTCTTAATTCTAACATCAATTTTTCCTTCAGAACATTCTTGCTATGACTTTCAGGTGTTGATTTGAATAAATTGTACAATTCTAAAACTTTATTAATGTCACCGACTCCTTTCCTGGTACTTATGTTGTGTCGAATTTCTTCCATGTTGCCGGTATCGCAGAAGTAATTCATATCAAGATCTGGCAACGTTACATTTGTACATAGCCTTGCCAAACAAGGCCTGTTCATATTACAAATTGCAGATAATTTCATCAACTTTATCATTATTTACACAGAAATACTACAAAATTTTATTTATTATCTACTAGTAAACCTAAACCAGGTAGATAGATTTAGGTTTCGTACATTTTTTTTTTTGATGGCAATCGGCTAAGCTTTTATTTTGCCAGTGTCGCGTCATTTTAGTCAATATTAAAATAGGACAAAAAAAAACGCGCGATGTAAAGATTTTTTGAAATAATAAGATAACAAAACCAATTTATAATTTTATGACATTTGAATTTATGAAATTTACTAGAAAATTATATAGAATTGGGTCTTTCGAATTTAGAAGAAACAAAATGTTTTATGGAAGAGGGATTTTGATGTTGATGAGTGACTGAAATAATTTTGAATGATCTAACATGAAAAGAATATAAGATTCAGGTCACCTTCATCAATGCCACATTCACATATGGATGAATCTCTCACATGAATTTTGTGTAAATGAGTCGAGGAGCAACAGTGATTCATTCTCATGCATATGAGCATTGATGTAAAAGCTTTTAAAATTTTGATTTTTGAAAACCACGGCTTGACAGGAATTGAAGGTTGAATTTTTCTAAAAAAGGAGCCTTTACTCAAAGATGTTCTTTGCCAGCGGGACGACCATCGTTTATTTAGAAGAACTGAGGGAAGAGCAATTAAGTCATGACAATAATTTATAAAACCAACCCGATCACCGCAACAAACAGCATCTTTTGCGGCAGCGTCAGCTCTGTCATTGCCAGGAATATTACAATGGCTAGGTATCCAAATGAAAATTATCTCAAAGCCTTTGGATCTGCTTTCAATGACATATTTCTTGATTTGGAAAATAGTTGGATTAATTTTACCAGAAAAAGGGTTGGAGAAAAGGGATTGCAGGGCACTGCGGGTGTCAGAAAAAATAATGGATTTAGAGAGTTTGAACAATAGAACATACTTGACGGCTTCTAATAAGGCTAAACATTCACCAGTAGGTACCTAAAAACAGAAGTTTCAGGAGGGCTTTTAATTTTTTGTACAATGTCGTATTGCGAATGATAAATGGCATAGCCAACGCAACCTACAGATGAAAGCTCAGAAGCATCAGTGAAAATTGTATTCCACCCACGCCAATCCCTAATCAAGAGGTCTTTGAAAAGAGAACCAGCTTTTTTATCCTCTTTGCAAATACCAAAACTAAGGATTATACGCGGGAGGAATATGATTGTATCATATTCATACTCGAAAGGTGGAATGTTGGGAAGACGATAGGTTGGAACTTTCAATGATTTAAAGTGTCGAAAGCTTTTGACTAGAAGGGGAGGGGTCTTTGACACGCCAGAATGGGAAAGACGATGTAAAGCGATGAAGGAGGTCTAACTTGGGAATGATAGGGTGATTCAAAAATTGTAATGATCGGTAAAAATAACGGTCGGCTAAAAATTGACGAATATCTAGAGGAGGCTCAACACATTCAACCTGCAAAGCATTGAATGGAGACGATATCATTGCCCCCGTAATCAAACGAAGAGCTTTCGATTGAATAAAGTCCAGCTTATGTAAGCAAGCCTTATTTGCTGGATCCATAAAAAAAGATCCATAATCCAAGACCGCGAATAACAGCATTTTATAAAGTTTTAATAAAAAAGGATGGGCACCCCACCACACACCAGAACAACATTTTAAAATATTTATGTTATTTTCACATTTATTGATCACATAATTACAATGATTTACACCTGATAATTTTGAATCCAAATAATAGCCTAAAAATGTTATACTATTGTTGAATGAAATGTGACTATCAGCAATTTTATCATTTAAAACAGGGACGATTCTTTTACGAGTAAAAACCACTATTTTTAACCGCCTCTGTGGTCTAGTGGTTCAAACCACCGATTTCAGATCCAGAGGTCCCGGGTTCGATCCCCATGGGGAGTACTATATATTGTGCTTGGTTTGGTTGGTGGTAGGACTTTGTTTAAGTCCGCCTGGCTAGCTACCACCATCTTACCTAATTCTGTCGCCATAATAACAATTATAAAATTGCTGTGTTCCGGCATTTAGAGGTAAGATAGCCAGTTCCTCAGTTTGTTGAGGATTCCGGGTGAAGTGCGCCTCCACCTTCGGCCTTATCTCAACTTGTTACCAGGTGAGATGAAGGCCAAGCGCTTCCCCGTCGTACAATAAAAAAAAAAAAAAAAAAATTTACTCTTGCTAGGCGAAAGTTGTAAGTCATGGTTCATCATCCAATCATTAATGTTAATCAAAGAGTTTTTTGAATTGCATCAACTGCATTTTGAATGGTTTTATGCTAATCATATAAGAGAATATCATCCGCATATTGTAGAATTCTACATAAACAAAGTCCTCGCCAGATAGTTCTTGAAGAGGAGACTGATGGGTCTGGGCATCGAAAATAAATATATCTTTCAGAAAGTAAGTTCATTATCAAACAGCTTAATTTATTTGGGACCCTTAAATCATTCAGTTTATTCCTGAGAATAGGTAATTGAACATTGTCATAAGCGGCAGAGATGTCAAGAAAAGCTCCAACAACAGACTCATTCCGAGAATGATAGCTGTATATCTGTAGTAAATATATTAAGGCTATCCATAGCGCTGTGGCCTTTTCCAAACCCATATTGGGATTTGGCAATAAGGTTATTACTTTTAGAACCATTCTAATCTGTTTTTAATAAGATGTTCTGCTAATTTAGTTAGAAGCAAGGACAAAGCAATCGGTCTATAGGATTTGTAGTCTACAGGATCTTTACCTGGCTTAAGAATGAGAATTATATATTGAGACTTCCACGATTTAGGAACACGTCCTGAACCGAATATAGAATTAACGAGATCCCGGAAATAATGTAGAAATGTATCCGAAGCCTTGGAAAAAAAGGAGTATGGAATACCATCCATTCCTGGAGCTGAATCTTTAACATAACTAAGAATATTTTTTAATTCTATAAAAGTAAAGGGTTGATCAAGAGGATTCAATGGAGAATCTGATGAGACCGAAGGAAGTTCAGATGGAAGCGGAGACTAAGAAGGAGCTAAAGAATCCATGAAAGCGTCGGCCCACGACTGAGATGGACAAACACGAGAAGAAGGAGAGATCCAGGAACACCTATACCTACGGATCATCTGCCAAAGAACATAAGAAGGAGTTTTAGAACAAAAACCAGAACAGAAAAATTTCCATCTTAGATTAGAGAATCATTTTTGTTTTAGCAGCTATTTTATTCCATTCTATATAATTTTTTTGAGTCATATTTGCATTAAAGGCTTTTTCTGCTGCTTTTCTGTCTTTAATAGCTTGAGAACATTCAATGTCCCACCACGGAGAGGATGGGATATTTTAAGGTTTCTTCAAAGGGAAAGATGATGTAGCACATTCAATTAGAGATTTGGTTATATCTAAACAGCATTGGTCAATATTAAAAAACGAAATAGGACTTAGTTCAGTTACCTTTTTAAATGTTAAATCATTAAACTTTTCCCACATAAAATTATGGACCTTGAGGTTAAATTTGAGAAGAGGGTTAATAGCAAAAGTTGGGTGATGAAATTTATTTGATATGCTTAATAGGATAGGGTGATGATCACTTCCAAATGTTGAAGGTAGTACCTCCCAAAACATTAATGAGGCTAGTTCTGGAGAACATAAAGACAGATCAACCGCACTATCAGATTCGTTTGGACGGCGTCTTCTAGTAGGAGACCCAGAATTCAAAAAACATAGATTTAAAATATACAGCGCATCCAAAAGAAAAACACCAACCGAATCAGTTTTATCACAACCCCAAACCGGATGATGACAGTTAAAATCACCTATAACTAAAAGGGGCTTTGGAAGTGATTGTAAAACTGAAATTAGGTTCCGAATAATGGCCGAAGTGGGAGTGAGAATATACACTGAAACTAATGTTATATCCATAACTCTAGCGGCAATAACATCATAACTATCGCTACAAAATACAGATAGCTTAGAAAATGGAATATCATTTTTTGATAAATAGAGCAACACCACTGTCGCGACATGTAGATTGCGAAATAAACATAAATGAGTCAATTGGTTGATAGTATTATTTAGATCATTTATTAGGCGAAACGAAATGAGTTGACTTGTTGGCAACATCGAACACATTGAGTAATCGCCACACCACAGACTATGTTTGTGTATATCTTTATCATGTAGGTAGGAATTCTTTGGCACACTCTGATGGTGAACTTGTACATAATGTGTAAATTGGAATTGTGGATGTATCAAGTGACCTGCTCGATGATGAACGCGCAGCGAGACTGGAGAGTAATATAAAGCTAAGTGATTTTGATAAGTAAGAATGCTTAGAGATTCCCAACCTGAAATACCTTTAGTCTACACTTCTAATAACTTTGCTAGGTCCATGTCTAACCCAACTGGAGGAAGTCCTCGTGCTGATGATCTACATACATCTGTGCTGAACACAGAGTCCTGGTATAAATCTAATCTATGTGGTGAAAGGGTTCTGTGATGAACACGGAACCCTCATGATGAACTTATTTGAGATCTACATACATCTGTGCTGAACACAGAGTCCTGGTAGAAATCTAACCTATGTGGTGAAGGATTCTGTGATGAACACGGAATCCTCATGATGAACTTATGTGCTGAACACTAAGTCCTCATGATCAACTCCTGTGTGAAACACGGAGTCAATGCGAACAATTTGTGTGTGGTTGAACAGGCCTCTGTGATGAACACGAAGCCATCATGTATAATCCTCATGATCAACTCCTGTGTTGAACACGGAGTCAATGCGAACAATTTGTGTGTGGTTGAACGGGTCTCTGTGATGAACACGAAGCCATCATGTATAATAAACTCCTGTGACGAACACAGAGTTCTCCATCACCCTAATGTCTTGAACATAAGTAACTGAACCGACCCATGTGAATGTGTGTAACACTTCAGCTCATACTAAGTAAGATAGCATTCTAGATTACTCGGTAATGATGGTTGGAATCAACTTTATTTTAACTACAGATGGCGAGCTACTCAACAACAATGCGGCAAACCACTAAGAGCTACAAACACATCATAAGCGAAGCAATCCTAAGTAAGTTATAGAACGTTCTTACTCGGATCCTCAGGTAAAGAATCCATAACAATCAAACATATACATAATAATCGCGCCGCCCCCCCGCTTACTTCTGGGACACGGTCGGTCCCCCTCGTTGCGACGAGGGTAAGGGCGGGTCGGCGCGACAACCACCATAACCATCCTGTCTATCTTTTCTGTAACAGCAAAACCCCTTGATTCTAAAATTAGAATTAGGAGCTAGCCAATTTTCAGATATAGACAGGATGGAAGGTTTATTTTTATTTACTAAGTGAAATATATCCGGTTTCTTAGGGGCTAAGCTACGACAATTCCATTGAAGCATCTTATCTATTTGATCCATAATTAAAAAAGAAAGAGAGAGGAGATTACTAAATGAAGAGGCAACGTTGTTCGGTTGAGAAGAGGAGGAATCTAATAGTAAATTTGTGAGTATATTTAAAAATTAAGTTTATCAATTGATTAGATAATTAACCAGAGGGGTTTTCAGGGGCACATCCATTAGGAGAGCTACGTGAATGATCATCCCTAACAATATCTTGATGACCAATTTGGTCATAACCAAAATCGTCGCGTAGGTATGGATCGAGGAGAGCGATGAATAGTTTTGATGTACGAATTTCTGAGCTGGGAAGGTGACTTATCTGTCACCTCCGCATAGGATTTTTTTGAGTGAGGTAGTAGTTTAGAGCATTCGGCTTAAGAAATAGATTTTTCTGACATTATTTTTTTGATGTTCTTTTGTCTGGGAAATTCTGGACAGGCTTTATCTGTCGCATAGTGGTTTCCATTACAATGCAAGCACTTTGCTTGATCGATGTCAATGTTGCATGAATCTCCAGAGTGATCCTGTGAACACTTTGAGCAGCGATGACTATAACGGCACAAAGTTTTTGTATGGCCAAAACGGAGACATTTAAAACACTGTATCGTGGGGTAAGTGTATACCTCAACTGGAAGATAGTTATAACATAGAAAAACCCTATCTCCTAAAACTTGTCCATCAAATGTCAAAACGATTGTTTGGGTAGGTTTCCAAGTAGGAACGCCATCAACAACAGATTTAAAATTAAGTCGCCACATTTTTAAAATGACGGAACTTGAATTGCCTGAATAAAATCTTCTTGAGTCATGTCAATGGGAATACCACGACCAATACCTATTCTAGTCACATTGAAGGATGGAATGAAGGCCTTTAATAGTTATTTGTTATACAAGAGTGCAAAGTTGCTTTTTAACCGCGTGTTCAATTTTGATGACCGAGCAAGCGAAGGATTCTAAATAAAATCAAAAGAGCACGAGGTGAAAAATCTTTGCACTCGAGTGCAACACGTAACTTTTCATTCCACCTCAGCGAGGAAATGACTAAATGCAAAAAAAAACGTTTACAATCACAAGATAGGTACTTTTATTTCAGTTTAGGTATTAACTACTACATTATGACAGGTAAGTATTACAGAATAATCTTTAAATTATAACAAAATAATACTAAGGTTTAATTAAGAAAATTTTAAAGTAACGTTGCTACAGTTATTTAAATTGAGTGTAATATTTTTGTTTGGTACTGTAATATTGGTGTTAGTCACTAGTGTACTGTTTTTCGGTAAACTATCTGTCATACTTAATAGTTGTACCGATTCATCGGATTCCCTTGGCGTAAATGTTGGCATGAGAGGGCGATGGTTAGGTGTTTAGTAATGGATCATTTTTGATGTAGAAGGGCCAGTCCAAGGATCTGACTGAGGCTCTTTCAGTGTAATGGCTCCTACGATGCCTTTACAAGTAATACACCAAGATGGTTCCGATTTCGAGTTTTTAACAAATTAGAAAAGGTTGTATGATGAATTGGGCAACATGGAGGTAGAAGTAAATAGGTTTATTGATGTTTTGTGATGATTGCGATGTTCTAAATTCAATTTTACTTTAACCTTTAGCGGATAAAAACGGCTTTTGCACTCAGATATCGAATAGTAAAAATACTCTTTCCGAGATGGTAGGATGAAAATTATTTTCACTCAATGTCATAGACAGCAAAAACTTGTTTGCATGGTCTACTGAGTCAAAACTGACAGCTATGCAGCTACGTCCGACACTTTTAACTGACCCATCTATAAGGCCACTGAATTCATATTTATTCTTTCGAATAAAAAATTACCAAAAGAGATTGGGTGTACCTACAGTTTGGGACGCTTCTATTTTCTGGACGTGAACAGTAAAAGGTCCCAAATCAATGTAGCTATACAGTTGACGTCTAACAGGAGTTTGTGATGTTTGCAGTGATGGTTGAGGATTGGTTACACCTTTCATAGAAAAATCTAAGCCGGTAGACGGAATTTTATTAATAGGTGTAGACGTAACATAGGAGAAATTAGATTGGGGGGTTTGCTGTCCGGCTGACAAATAATCATCTTTGATGGTAGAATTCGAAGATGTGGACGAAATCGAACGGGGTGCGGACGGGGGTGGAGCCTTCTCAACCTCCATCCTCGATACATAGTTAATGTCGGGAGGTTCATGCATGTTAATGATTGATTTTATTAGGTACGCACAGAAAAGTCCTGCGGCTTCCGAGGGCACTAACAAACTAGTTTGGTGATCAAAATAAAGAAACATTATTCAAATCGAATGAAAAAATTGTTCGCTCGCGAATGACGTTCAACCGACGACAGTCGAAACATACATTTAAGAAACGCACTATTATTGTATTGGTACGTTTTTACTTAGGTGACATCACCATCATGACACCAACAACAGCAAGCAAAGAGAATACAATACTATGTAGCTACAAGGCTATTACAATTATTGTAGTACAAAGGGTAGTGGTGTCACGATACATTGATTGTTTTAAACACAGCAGGGTTGTAAATATCATCATCTCCAAAACGGCGCGGTATATGCCTCACAGAATTGAAAAAAAACAAGTGGAATTGTCGTAAAACAAAGTGATTCGCGTAAATAGTAAGTTGTAAGAGTAGGTAGAAGAGTTTTTTGTGAAAGGGCTCGTTCGGGTAAGTACTTACTACCACCAATCATAATTTGGCCCTGCATTGCGCACGTCAATTCGGGGCATAAAGATACTAAGCCTCGTTTTTTTTATTATTGTACGACGGGGAAGCGCTTGGCCTTCATCTCACCTGGTTACAAGTTGAGATAAGGCCGATCCTCAACAAACTGAGTAACTGGCTATCTTACCTCTAAATGCCGGAGCACAACAATTTTATAATTGTTAATGGTAAGATGGTAGTAGCTAGCCAGGCGGAAAACAAAGTCCTTGTCGCGCCGACCCGCCCTTACCCTCGTCGCAACGAGGGGGACCGACCGTGTCCCAGAAGTAAGCGGAGGGGCGGCGCGATTGATATATGTATATGTTTGATTGTTATGGATTCTTTACCTGAGGATCCGAGTAAGAACGTTCAATAACTTACTTAGAACTGCTTCGCTTATGATGTGTTTGTAGCTCTTAGTGGTTTGCCGCATTGTTGTTGAGTAGCTCGCCATCTGTAGTTAAAATAAAGATGATTCCAACCATCATTACCTAGTAATCTAGAATGCTATCTTACTTAGTATGAGCTGAAGTGTTACACACATTCACATGGGTCGGTTCAGTTACTTATGTTCAAGACATTAGGGTGATGGAGAACTCAGTGTTCGTCACAGGAGTTTATTATACATGATGGCTTCGTGTTCATCACAGAGGCCCGTTCAACCACACACAAATTGTTCGCATTGACTCCGTGTTTCACACAGGAGTTGATCATGAGGATTATACATGATGGCTTCGTGTTCATCACAGAGGCCCGTTCAACCACACACAAATTGTTCGCATTGACTCCGTGTTTCACACAGGAGTTGATCATGAGGACTTCGTGTTCAGCACATAAGTTCATCATGAGGATTCCGTGTTCATCACAGAATCCTTCACCACATAGGTTAGATTTCTACCAGGACTCTGTGTTCAGCACAGATGTATGTAGATCTCAAATAATTTCATCATGAGGGTTCCGTGTTCATCACAGAACCCTTTCACCACTTAGATTAGATTTCTACCAGGACTCTGTGTTCAGCACAGATGTATGTAGATCATCAGCACGAGGACTTCCTCCAGTTGGGGTAGACATGGATCTAGCAAAGTTATTAGAAGTGTAGACTAAAGGTATTTCAGGTTGGGAATCTCTAAGTATTCTTACTTATCAATATCACTTAGCTTTATATTACTCTCCAGTCTCGTTGCGCGTTCATCACCAAGCAAGCCATTTGATACTTCCACAATTCCAATTCCACATTATGATAAAAGTTCACTATCAGAGCGCGCCATCATTTCTCTCTACACAAGATATACTTATACAAACAGTAGTCTGTGGTGTGGCGATTATTCAATGTGTTCGATGTTGCCAACAAGTCAACTCATTATGTCGCGTCTTATTTACACGTATTGTCTAATAATTCATCTGAATATAGTATTAGCCATTTGACTCGTCTACCAGTTTAATTCGCGATCTACTCGTCGCGACAGTCCTGACACCAAACCAAACCAAGCCCAATATATTGTACTCCCCGTGGGGATCGAACCCAGGACCTCTGGATCTGAAATCGGTGGGTTGAACCACTAGACTACAGAGGCGGTGTGTCTATAATTTCACTGGTAACCAAACTGGAACGCAGCAATGATGCTTGGCTGTAGAAATAGGATGGTGGTAGCACTTCTTCGGACGAGCCCTTTCACAAAAAGCTCTACTACTCCACTTTTACACTCGTGACGCATCAATTTTCACGTGGGCAAAGCCGCGGGATACATCTGGTGTAACATTGTCTATGAGCCAAACGCAAAATCGCACCGCATCCATTTCGCTGCGTCGAGTCAGTGCAGGATATTAGTGTTAAGTGGTGAAACTATAATTATTTATTTCAGTGTGGATCAATTAATTTAACTATTATCCGCTTGAACGTTCATGGTGACTACAGTCAGAAAAAAAAACTAGCCTGAACTGTCCGTGGGGAGTAAGTACAGCCACCAGCCGACCATCAGCTGACTTAGTTCAGCTTTATTTAATATTTTAACGAACGCAGCCTAAACTAGTTCTGCTACCCGTTACTAGATGAATCTATAATACATATTTTACCTCTCAGAGAAATTATTTTCTCCATGTGGCAGCAAAAATTACGTACAAAAAATAAATAAAAAGTTTAGGGTCAGTCATTCAGTTAAAACAATAACATTGGTACGTGTTATGTTCGTAAAATATAATGTCTAAACAACTTATTTGTAAGATTATTGTATATCAAATGAATTGAGAAGATGTTAGCTTTACGAAATATGTATGATTACGACAATTAAGACATTTCTAAAAGATGTATGGTAAAGAATGAAATTTGGAAAAGTACGACATCATAACGCGGTCATTGTTTGATGATTTCAGTAAAGCATAGAATACGTTTAATCAAGTCATATAACGTTTTATTTTAATTAGATTTCGCATTCTTTTATCTTTCAGTAAGTATTTTTTATTTCTCTAAAACTATAGTGGTTTTAAGTTATAAACGTTTTTGTTGAAAAAGCCGCGGTCGGCCGGTGACGCAGTAAGCGACGATAACGCCGTTTATTCGGTGAATGGCAGATTCTGGAAATGGCAGATACTTAAAACGGCAGAAATATTACAGTCGACTACAAAAATGAACCCGTAAAAACCGTAAAAATACAAAAGAAAAAAACACATTTTAAGCTAAATCAAACTCAATAAATTCATTACACGATTTATCTATACTTATAATATAAACAGTTAGTGTTTGTTATGCTACATCAAATTATTCCTACTACACAAATTATGGCTTTATTGAAATTATGACCGTCACCGATATTCAAAAAGTACATACTCACAATACATAATATTGCAATAAGACACGAATAAGTACCACTTCTTCAAATTTTCTACTCCGCGTTTATGAAACCTACACTTACTACCTACCTAGGTTGAGAGTCGCCACTTATGATAATAATAACTATTTGATTATTCAATTCAAATCATCTTGTTGTCTATTTTCATACATATGAAAAATCACGTTGCAACGGTGAGACTTTTCGAACAACCAATGCGATTGAAGGCCAAAAACAAAACTCAATCAAACAAAGGCTTATCGCACGGACAGGTGCGCGCTCCGAACGTTTGAGTGGTTATATGTGGAACTATAATACAGTAATACTATAATATTTTTATGATTACAGTGAAATATTAGATCGAAATCGAAGTAATTCTATATACTCTTTGATTGGAGTAAGATCTTGTGAGTGAAGTGAAAATAGCATCTAATCTAAAATCCAAACGTCATCCATTTCGCGCCACTATTACTGAAATAATACCCAGGGCCAGGGAAACTGTGTTATTTTGTTTTGTATTATCATTATCAGTAACAGAAAATGCATAAATAATTGCAATAGGAAATTAAAATGCCGGTTAGAAATCGAAGTTTGTCCAAAAGTCCTAAAAGCTCGGAGAATGAAAATTCACCCAGAGGGAAAACCTTTCAAAAGTAAGTATTCCTTTCATTTTTATTTTAATGCTGAAATGAGCTACCTATTTAGATAGGTAGCTTATATACACCTGTAACCTCATTCTGTTTCGCTTTCAATTTAAAATGGATTAATACAAAGGCGACATTATGATCATGATTACATACCTAGCTCATAAAGTCTATAAGATACCTACTGTTTAATCATTCACAAACATCTGCTGAATGATGCTGTGTCTTTTACTATGCAAGTACTTTAACTCCACCTCCATGCGCTGATGCTGGCTTACGGGAAAGTGTTGTGTGTCACGGGTAGAACTGCTGCTGTCGGTTTTTGTGAACTACATCATCAGAAATACTGACCCTAATCTGAACATACCTGTTGTTCACAATACCATCAAATTCATCAAACATATCATCATCCTCTTTGATCAATCATCCCTCTTTTCCTCAATAATTTCTGAGAACTTGCTGTCATCCTTTTCCACTTTGGAATTTTGAACTGTGTAAATTTTATTGCCCACCTCAAGTTTCATCATTTTGTTCATATAAGCTTGATTGCTGTTTCTATCTATTACTGCAACAGTTGCATACCCCAATTGCTTATATCCATATAAATATATAATTATAATTTGGTGTTATTGAAGGGGTACTCGGAGATCAGCACGAAATGGAAACCAGATGAAAATCACCACCATGTTTACATCCCAAGCTAAGAGGAGTAGGAGTCCTAATGAAAATCAAGTGGAATCTGTTTCTGTAAGTACCAATTTTTTTATTTGAATGCTAGGTATACATATAGATAAAAGCATATTTTTTCTGTATGCATATCAACAATGTCAATTCAATTTAGTATGGTAATTTTGCTCTAAGGCTCGCATGGTTTTGATATAATCTTTAATACATAAGAACCTAGGTAAGATCTTTGCACTACAGTAGTTGAGGCTCATAAAAAACCATTGATGATATCGACTAAAAGCTGTAACAACTGTAAATTAAAGATATTGATATACCTACTATAAATCAAAACATACCTTTTGTAAGGTATTTGTTTTTATATTATCTAAAACTATGAGTTAGGTTCGCCTGACTACCATTTTATATGCCCCTATTTACTACTAATATATTATAGTACCATAAATCAGTACATATGGTACATGCTTTTTACTAGATCCACCAAAAAGAATATAATGTCACACATTGCTGCCTCTAATTTGTACCTAGTAATTAAGTTTATATATTATCTGTATGCTAGTTTTAAGGCATGTATATGGGCTGTAGAATGAGCTGAATCAGATCTGTTACTTTTCTATTGTTCCTAAAATTCAATACTTTATTATCATTAAAGGTTCTTATGAATGAATGAAAATTCTTTATTGTACACCAAAAACCTATAGAACAATTTTAAATTTAAGTTAACTGTACAATGGGTGGTCTTATCGCTTAAAAGCGATCTCTTCCAGACGACCTTAGGATGGTAAAGTAAAGAATATTTTCTTGCTGGATAGTAAAAGTATGGATGATGGTATGTAATGGTTATTCATATAATGGACATTTAAAAATCCTACTATAAAGCACCTACTATAAACCACCCAGTTACCGAGTTAAAAAGTATTACATTTTTGTTCAATTTATACATCAAGCATGAAGTGTAGAAGAAACAAACAAGCAAACAAAGTTCTGCTTTAATAATATTATCTTATTCCCAGAAAAAACTTAAACCTGATGATGATGATCAAGAAACTCCAAATCAATCCTACCTACATCATTCTGATGAAGAGGAACAAAGTAAAGAGTCCCCTCTGAAACCTAAAGAATCACCAAAAACTCCAAATGGTGATAGAGGATCAAATAATACACCATTAGTGACACAAAGTGATACCAAATCTAAGGATAATACAATAGATTCTAAGCATAATGAATCACCAAAAGAATCACAAGACATAACTACCATAGAATCAAATAATAACAATGAAAAACTTGAGAAAATTAATGGATGTAACAATAATATTGACCCTTTAGAGAAGTGTGAGACATGTGGACAGTTTCTCAACAATTCTGATATTATTTATTATCAAGGACACCCACAGGATGCTGTGGAAGAATTTGTAGCTTTAACCAATGAAAAATTAGTTTTAGCATCTGGTAAGACCAAATATTTCATTTCCTAATTCCCACAGAAGCAGTATAAGATCAAGAAAAATTTCTTGATCTTTATTTTATATTTCTGAGGGTACAAATTTGTGTTTGGTTTGGATGGTGGTATTTGTTTCATGTTCTGGAATTTTTATTTTTTTTATTTTTACAATTATTTCACACAGTGCCATCTAGCCCCAAACTAAGCATAGCTTGTAATATGGGAACTAGATTACGGATAGAATATTATTATTATTAATAATAATATTACATATATATTTTATATTACTTATATATTTTATTTTGTAAATACATACATACTATATCATACAACAACCAAACACAGAACAAACCTTTATATTCATCACTGAAATGTTTGTCCTTTGTGGGAATCGAACTCACAACCTACAGCGCAGAAGGCAGAGGTTCTAACAACTGATAATTGAGGCTTGTTAATGTAGACGGTAGATGTAGGGCTAGTTTCTTAGTCTGTTGAGGATTCCGGGTGAAGTGTGTATCATCTTCGGCCTTATTATAACTTGATATCAGGTGAGATAAAGGCCAAGTGCTTCCCCATCATGGAATAAAATAAAAAAAATGATTACATCATAGATGGTCTATTTCTTGTGCATTATGTTTGTTGTTTAGTTAGGTTTGGTTTGGACACCACAACTTCAAATTGTCAATTGCTTGATAGGTATCGCTTTTTAATTCAACAAGATTCAAAGGATGTTCAGTCAAACAGATATGCAACGGAATTCCAATCTAGATGTGGTTGTCCACCAATACAGATTTTAGTTTTTCGAAAAGTTATGTGTACATAACGGTTTCCTCACGAAGCATGTGTGAGAAAAAAAAAACATTTTGTCGATACAACAAACCCCTTTTACTTTCAAATTCCAGGTGAAGATGGAGATATTATGGAGAGACCACAAACCAACATCACTGGCTTTTCCATATTCGACCAGGCGGGTCATCTAGTACCAATAGATAGAGGGCTTATTGAGAAAGATGTCCGGATCTACATGTCAGGATATTTAAAATCCATTTGTTCCGACTCCCCTGAGATTGATGAAGAATCAGTACCAGTAAAGGATGTTGGACCTATTATTGAATGGTATGTAATCGTTGCATTAGTGTGGATGGTATACTGTACCTAAAATAATAATCATAAATATTAAAAGCCTTTTATTCTGACAGCCTACATCTAAAATCTTAACCGCTTCTGCGGTCTAGTGGTGCAACGCACCGTTTTGAGGCCCCGGGTTCAATCCCCATGGGGAGTACAATATATTGTGCTTGGTTTGGTTGGTGGTAGGACTTTATTTAAGTCCGCCTGGCTAGCTACCACCATCTTTCCTAATGCTGTCGCCATAATAACAATTCTAAAATTGCTGTGTTCCGGCATTTAGAGGTAAGATAGCCAGTTCCTCAGTTTGTTGTGGATTCCAGGTGAAGTGCGCCTCCACCTTCGGCCTTATCTCAACTTGTAACCAGGTTGGATGAAGGTACTTACACGTCGTGCAAAAAAAAAAAGATAAATATCTTAATTTTGCCTCATGTATCCTTTGACAGCGGCCTCCTCCAGCTGGGATTTTTTTTTAACCTATACTGTCCCACTGCAGGGCAAAATCTCCCCCAAATATAAATATTTCAAAAAGTTTTATTACTCCGTTCAAAGAAAATTGGTGAGTTTCATATCCATAAACATTTTTAGGTACATTCATGGTTTTGATGGTGGGGACAGAAATTGCATAACGCTATCCACTGAATTTGGGGAATATAATCTCCTCAAACCCAACAATCAGTACAAACCACTTATGGACAATCTATATGAGAAAATATGGCTTAGTAAAGTTGTTGTGGAATATTTAGAAGAAAATAACTATATGCAGCCTTCCTACGAAGAACTGCTGGAAGTCATAAGAAGCACTGCAATTCCCGAGCTCGATAATGAGCCATTGAGTGAAGAATTACTCCATAAGCACTCTGAGTTTGTGTGCGATCAGATTGCGAGCTTAGAAGCTGAGGAGGACGATGAGCCACTGATAACACTACCATGTATGAGAGAACTGATCAAACTCATGGGCATCAAATTCGGGAGACGAAAAACACGCATGAAGATCGAATTCAAAAAGGTGGACAAAAAGTTGTGGACAAAGGCCACTACCACTCCGCTTGTTCGGAAAACGTTTGAGAACTTCTTCTCGAACCAACTGGATAAGACGAACGACGAGCTGCACCTGAGGAGGAAGAGGTGCGGTGTGTGCGAAGCGTGCCAGCTACCCGACTGCGGAGAATGCAACGCGTGCAAAGCTATGGCTAAGTTTGGAGGGCATGGCAGGACTAAGAAAGCGTGCGCTCAGCGACAATGCAAACACATGGCCGTCGACCAAGCCGAGGAATCCGACCCGGACGATGACGACGACCATGCGGTAGCCGAAAAGAAACAGCAGGACCAACTCGACGACACCATCCCGGTGAAACTCACCGGCAGCAACAACAGGAAAGTCACATGGATCGGTGAACCGATCAAAGCTGATGCCACCAAACTATACTACGAAAGAGTCGAAATCGACGGAGCAGAACTGTGTAAAGGCGACTTTGTTATGGTAGAATCGTCGCAACCGAATATTCCAGCTTTGGTCGCGAGAGTTGTTTATCTATGGAAAGAGGTCGGTAATGCCAAAATGGGATTCTTTCATGCGGAAGTTTTTATACGGTCGTCCGACACCGTGCTGGGTGAAGTGGGTGATCCGAGGGAAGTGTTTCTGGGAAACAGGTGTTCGCACGCCGCTCCTCTGTCCTCGATACTGAGGAAGGCGTTCGTAGAAAAGAGAGATGTGCCAGAGGATTGGTTCAAACTCGGAGGAAAGGAGGTGGATGAAAAAATATTTGAGGATGACGGAAAAACTTATTTCTACACCAAATTCTACGAGCGATTCACAGCGCGCTTCGAAAGTTTACCGGACGATCCCGAATGTCCTAACATATTAAGGAAACATAGATATTGCCCTTCATGTGAACGCAAAACCAGACGAGACGCGCTAAACATCCCTCGAGTTGTCTGCAAAATAACAGAAAAATCAAGCATAGTACCTGAAAATAGGTCGGAATGGAGCTTGGTCAAGTGGCAAGACCATGACTACAAAAAAGGGTCTGGAGTGTTCCTAAAGCCCGGAACATTCAAATTCAAAAACAGCTTTCATTCTTCAATCGTGAGCTCCAAGCCTAAACTGGAAAAGGTCGATGAAACAGTCTATCCTGAGTACTACAGGAAAAGCGACAACAATCTGCGAGGGTCTAATATTGATACCGGGGAACCTTTCTGTGTGGGCTACATAGCGGCCGTTACCGCGATCGGGGAAGGACCTTTGATCGTCCCTCAAGACATATACATTAAAGTACACGTGCTTTACCGCCCCGAGAACACGAAAAACCGATTTCCACAACACGAAGACGTCAACTTAGTGTATTGGAGCGAGGAAATTAAAGAGATTCCATTCTCGTCCGTCGTAGGTCCTTGCTATCTGATCTACGAGCAAAACGCGCCGCAGCATGTATCGTTGCTCGATTGGCTGGAAAAGGACCCCAGCCGATTCTATTTCCGAAGCGCGTACGATAAAAACTCGGGAAATATTATCGACATTCCAAATCACGCTACCGCGGTAGGGCGGGCTGATAAAAAAGATAAGGGAAAGGGGAAGGGAAAGTCGAGTAAACCTGCGGTGGCGAGTAATGATAAGGTGAAGGTCAGAGCTCTGCGGACTCTGGACGTGTTTGCGGGGTGTGGAGGGCTCTCGGAAGGGTTGCATCGCGCAGGGGTGGCTGAAGCTCGCTGGGCGATTGAGAATTTAGAAGCCGCTGCTCACGCTTACTCGCTAAACAACAAGAGTTGCACCGTGTTCAATGAAGATTGCAACGCATTACTCAAAGATGCGATATCTGGAGCCACTCACAGCGCCGGCGGGTTGCGCCTACCCATGCAAGGCGAGGTCGAGCTTCTGTGCGGCGGTCCGCCGTGTCAAGGCTTCTCGGGCATGAACCGATTCAACTCTAGAGAATATTCCAACTTCAAAAACTCCCTTGTCGCCTCCTACCTATCCTACTGCGACTACTACCGCCCGAAGTTTTTCATACTCGAAAACGTTCGCAACTTCGTCGCGTTCAAAAAGGGTATGGTTCTAAAACTGACGCTACGCGCGTTGCTGGATATGGGGTATCAGTGCACGTTTGGGGTGTTACAAGCGGGGAATTATGGCGTACCGCAGACCAGGCGAAGGCTCATAATACTAGCTGCGGCGCCCGGGTTTGTGCTGCCTTTCTATCCAGAACCGACTCACGTTTTCAGCCGCCGCGCTTGCTCGTTAACAACCACGATAGACGGGAAGCGATTCGCCACTAACAATCATTGGGACGAATCAGCTCCCCGAAGAACTTGCACTATCCAAGACGCTATGGGCGATTTACCTGAGATTTCAAATGGTGCGAACAAAGTGGAGATAGAGTACGGTTCAATGCCGGAAAGCCATTTTCAACGTGTGGTGAGAAGTAAGGACGAAAACGCTAAGCTTCGGGATCATGTCTGTAAGAACATGGCGCCGTTGGTGCAAGCCAGGATCGTCAGGATACCGACGGCTCCAGGATCTGATTGGAGGGATCTTCCCAACATATCGGTGACGTTGCCTGATGGGACCAAGAGTAAGGTGAGTTAACAAACTGCGTCAAACTTCTATCTTTTTATTGATGATAGCCAAGCGTTTGACCACTTGAAAAACAAGTACGTCTTTACTTTTCTTAAAGAAACCTGTTCTCTCTGGACTTGAAGTCTCCAAGATTGTATTGGTGCGAAAAAACAGAATTCACACGGAGTTATATTCCTTGTATTAACAGTATTCAAAATAAAGGAGGCAAATCGATGTGTTCGGCACAATGGATTTCTTATTGTGTCATTTAATCTGATACACTTTTATAGCTAGTTGCTCTTCGGCTATTTAATATTTTTTAGGATAATTTTGAAAAGGCAAACAAAACTACTGAACAGATTTTCGGGGTTACAAGATTTTAATTTTCATGACTTAAGTAATAGGAAGGCTACTTTTCATTACTGGAAATGTAAAACTAGTTTTGGGATAACCTGGCATTTGCAAAGCGTTTTGTTAACAGCTTAGAACAATCAATTAAAGGAGAAATGTAAAACAAACCGAACAACCTATAAAGATGTTTCCAGATAAATTAAAGATTACGATCATCACTTCTGACCACTTTATAATAAAAATTGCACAGAATCGGTTACAGACCGATTTTTTTCCGTTTTTTCAAAAATAAACGCTATAAATGACTGCTTCAATGGGTATCTCGAACAGAATAATATACTATTATATTTAACTTGCTAAAAATATATAAATGCGCGATATTGATGCATGAAAAGGGGCCACTGCGATGTACTTAGATCTCACTATAGCATTTGACTTTGTATACCAAGACACCACTAAATAACTATGACATATGCGGTAATACCCTCGATCTAATGAGCAGCTATCAGAAGGGCAGATCTCAAATAACCCAAATCACCCGACTTTTCCTAAAATCCAAAATTCGAAAAACAAATGAAGCTAATCTGAGACTAACTTATTTTGGTGTACTGCAAGGGATATGTTAGTGTTCCTATTATTAATAATTTATGTAATTACTTTCCCACCCGATGGTTATGTTTGCACGGTGGTATTTCGAAAGGGCGATATTACTGGCTTTTCTTTAGTTTTATAGTATTCAATACATAACGAGCGCCATCAACCAAACTAAATAACCCGAGTTTGGATGGTTGCGTTTCGTATGAGATAAGGTATCTCTGAGGTATTTTGATATCTGTGGTTTTTCACCTCTCGGTGAAAAAGTCTATGTTTTTTAGACCTTGGGTAAATATTTATACTTATAAAAAAGTCCACTTTCCACAGATCCTGCAATACAGATACGACGACAAACGCAACGGTCGTTCAACGGGCGGCGATCTGCGGGGCGTGTGTTCGTGTGCAACCGGGCAACCGTGCAACGTCGCAGATAAACAGGAGAACACGCTGATACCATGGTGCTTACCGCACACTGGCAACCGACACAACAACTGGGCCGGTCTATATGGTATGTATACTTAACAAAAAAATGTATTCACAAACAATAATAATAATATGTACAATTCAACTGACTATGTAGAAGTACAAAGGAAATATGTTTGCCGTGGCGGTCGCGGCTTAAGGATCGGCCCCTCCAACTTAGCCTATGGATGTCGTAAAAGCCGGCTAAGGGATGTCACCAGAAGGGCGGCAGCTTCCTTGTGTGTATTATCTATTATTATACTGCGATCACTAATCCGCCTGCCAAGCGCGGATATTTTGGAAATACCAGCTTTTTGTTGAGCGGATTTGCTTTTAAATATTTTTCTGCATTCAGGTTAGTATTGAACAATGGATTTCCGCAAAACAACGCCTGAATCAATCAGATACAATCTCTTTTGTCATTCATAAAAATGTGATGGGTTTTACAACGAAAAAAAGCTAAAAATAAACTCTTTTTGGAAAAAAATGGAACCGACTTCACCACTAAAAACTTACAAATAACTCTTAGGGTAAGTTCATATAATTTGAAGTTGGTGCCGAATTGCCAAGCACAACAACATGTTTATTGTATGGCACCGCCTTCAAATTATATGAACTTACCCTAAGAGTTATTTGTAAGTTTTTAGTGGTGAAGTCGGTTCATTTTTTTCCAAAAAGAGTTAATTTTTAGCTTTTTTTCGTTGTAAAACCTACGACACCACGACGTCTCCGACTATTTAAGAGTCGTGTGAGGGTGCAATAATACGTTATTTTTTGTATGAAAATATATTTTCCAAATCGGTTGAGTAATAACGGAGTTCTGAGGTAATGCAGTAGTAGTCGTTAAACAGTCATCGATCACCAACGAGCCTGCCGAGCGTGAGTATTATGGCAAAACCCTCCATTGCTTTCTGTAGCATTGGGGGAGGCCCATGTCCTATACAGTTGACTTTTATGGGCTGTAATGATGATGATGATACATGTATACAGCATATATAGCCAGAATGCGTCAAAGTCAATTCCACTTACTACTACGTATCATCATTACGGCGATCAACAACATGCCAAGCGTGGTGATTATGACAAATCATCAGGGGATGATGATGATGCTGGAAGGTAAGCGGTTCAAAAGGTCTACTCTAGTGACCGTAAACACCACAGGAAAGCAGAATACGCAATATCGTCGAAAAAATCTTCTGTAAGAAGCATCGAATTCAATTATTTTATATTTTATTTTATTACTGTCAAAATATTTAGATTTCGAAGTCAAGCGTTCTCGGAATCTCCATCGGAAGCTTCCGAATTCGATCCGATTGGGCTATCCGAATGTTTAAAATTGCTATTGTATTGTATGAATTTATTTCAGATAATAAAGTAATCCATATTACACGTAATAAACTCGAAATAAAATTAAATTCAAAATAAGATAAATTATGTTACAAGTTCCCAGTATTATAAGTTTAAATTACATTCTATGAAAAAAAAAAACTTTATACTAACAGCCAATCAGGCATCGTACCCTCAGGCTGGTGCACATTTCGCAAATTGTGTCCACATGGGAGACGGACAATGCTCCGCTCCGGTTTTCAGGATGCTGTTCTGACTGACCTTCGTCCTGCTCATCAGAGATGCTGTTTTCTTCCGAACGATAGCGTGGAAACCATCAGATCGATATTAAGCAAACATCTCTGAGGCGCTACACATGACAGGAACGAATGTCAAAGTCAAAGTCAAAATTTCTTTATTCATTAAGATTTTTGAATCATTTTGAAACTTCAAATCAGGGAGAAAGGCAAGAACCTCGGACTGGTTAATTTTTTGATGATCCATTCAACATTAAGATACACAATTTTAAATTATATTCTGAGTAGATACATCATAAACCTAAATAGTTAATCTTAAAACATTTGTTATTACCTATCTACCTAATGGGCAGTTTGTTAACATTGAGAAATCACCATTTTACTGTCAACTGCTATAGTAATAATATATATTTTTTAAGGCCTACTGCCAGTCATTCTACTCGAGCAGTCTTTGGCTTAACTGCACCCGCCGGGCAGCCAGTACTCTACGCGTCCAATACAACAACATATTCAGAATGCTGTTGCGGCTGCCTCGCTTTTGCAGCGCATCTGGTATGTTTGCGGAAGCGCGCACGGACGACTTTTTCGCGATCACTCGCAAAAAAGTCGCTTCCTTACTTCAGCGTGCGCGAGCCAGTAGCAACGGCATCCTGCAGATGGTTGTTTCGCGTCTGGACTGCCCCATCCAAAACAAATGGATGATACTGATGGGGTCAGAATCCATATAGACCTGTGTTTCTTAATGTTTATTTTTATTTGGTTTTGATTATTTAATTTGACTAGATTTAATTTTGATTTATATGTGTCATTTTTCTTAATTCCTGCCTATTTACTTGTTATATGGATAATTTAATCTGAAATAAATGATTTAATAAAAAATAATAATAATATAGTAACATCGGGCCACGCGTCCTTATCGTCGATATGTCCAGACGGTTCACTGGATCGCGTTACATTTCGCAGGGCGCATTGCATGGGACGGCTACTTCAGCACCACGGTGACCGACCCCGAGCCGATGGGCAAACAGGGCCGTGTGCTACATCCACAGCAACACCGCGTGGTGTCCGTCAGGGAATGCGCGCGCTCCCAGGGCTTTCCCGACACTTATCTCTTCGCTGGCTCCATACAAGACAAACATCGCCAGGTAAAAAAAAAAATAATTACAGGACATTAATTTCACACAGCGCCATCTAGCCCCAAACTAAGTTAGTATCTTACATCTAAATGCCGGAACACAACATTTTTTTAAGAATTGTTATTCTGGTATGTCCACCGAGGGTGCTATATTCAGCCTGAAATACACAACACGGTATTATGTGAATAGAAAGACGCCGGTATTTGCTTGCTTTTTAGATCTTTCGCGGGCTTTCGACACAGTATGTTATGATGTACTGTGGCGAAAGCTACGTGAAACAACCCTGCCAAAGGAAATTTGTTCTGTTTTTGAGTACTGGTACAGCAATCAGTTAAATCACGTTAAATGGTCAGGGACCTTGTCTAACGCCTATGGTCTGCAATGTGGGGTAAGGCAAGGGGGGGTAACTTCTCCACACCTCTTTAACCAATATGTTAATGAGCTGATAAATGGTCTCAGCAGACCTATTGAGTGCTACATAGACGGAATTGCGTAAACAATATTAGTTATGCGGACAATATGGTGCTGCTGGCACCATCTTTCACTTAGAAATATGCACTTAGAAAACTACTGTTGCCATGCGAAACATTTGCTAAAAGTCATGGTCTGCAATATAATGTTAAAAAAGTGAATACATCGTCTTTGAACCCAAGGGAAAACGCATTGATGATGTACCACCTGTGTTCCTAATGGGGCTGCCCTGGATCGGGTGAAGCACTTCAAATACCTTGGTCACATTGTTACAGAAAACTTAAATGATGAGTTAGATGTAGAGAAGGAACGAAGGGCGTTGACCGTGAGAGCTATTATGTTGGACCGTAGGTCTGATTGTTGTTCAGGTGAAGTTAAAGTTATACTGTTTAAATCATATTGCCAAACATTCTACACGAGTAGCCCATGGTCCTCATATACTCAAAAATCGTTCAACACCCTTCGTGTCCTATACAACCTGTAACAGAATATGTGTACTATGCCGAAACGGGGTTAACCGACCCGACTCGTGGAACAACGTTTGTTTTACGACTTTTTGAATTTTGCTTCATAGTTTTTGGTAAAACAGGATGAAAGTTCTGACACCAACAGCTGGTTTTTTGAGTTGAGACTACCCTAAAATCAGCTGTTTCTTAACTCGCGACAGTGACCTCAGCTCTAGACATAGATGAGGCAACATACGAGTAGCAGAAGGTCACAATCACAAAGAACGAAAAGCGCTTTCACTAACAGAGGAAAATCGTCGAAAAGCCTGGGCTGCTAATGAGACAATCCATTACTAGAAGGTTTAATTTGTCCGAAAAGCCCCCCCACTGCTTAGTACACATATTCTGTTACACCTTGTATAATAATAATGCATTTAGGTTGTTGTTGGGGCTTCCACGATTCTGCAGCGCTTCTGGCTTGTTCACTGAGTCGCGCGCAGACGGGTTCCGTACCTGCATGCGAAAGAAAGTTACGTCCCCGCTATTCAGAATACGCGCAAGCACCAACACCATCCTAAATACTATAGCTAATAAGTGGGACGGTCCTTTTTTCAGGCACTGTACTCGATGACAGTGTAAGCCTACCTTTTTATCATATAATTAAATGCTTAGTGATACCCCTTTTAATTAAATAACTAACACCTAGAACTTACGACTACTAACATTATATGGATCTAGTTATCTGAAATCGATTTATTATTATTATTATGGCGACACATTTAGGTGAGATGGTGGTAGCTAGCCAGGCGGACTTAAACAAACCAACACCAACCAAACCAAGCACAATATTGCTCCCCTGGGGATCGAACCCGGGACATCTGGATCTGTCACAGGTGGGCAAAACACAAGGCCACAGAGGCGGTTAAACTTTTTTTTTTTTTTAATGTGATAGGCTTGCGTTTGACTGCTATCTCGCCTGATGTTAAGCAATGATGCAGCTTACGATGGAGCACGCTTGCCCAGAAGGTACCTATTCATTCTTGACTTGAAGACTCCCAAAGCGTTCCATTCCTTGGCGGTGCGCATTATAAATGAGGAAACTATAACAAGAGATACGGGATCGAAGCTACCAGTGAAATCAGTCAATCAATCATTATTGTTTCCAGGTCGGTAACGCGGTGCCACCACCGCTAGGGGCAGCGCTCGGCAGGGAGATCATAAAGGCTTTTGCAGCTCGACATAGCAAAGCTAGTATATAAAGTCCGACCACTATCATAATGAACGTGGCCAAAAAACGAACTAACGTGCAGTCAGAGACAAAATTGTCTTTACACCCAACAACTGATCCAAAATATTTTACGTACAATTTTTACACTATACGTACTGGGTTATAAATCATCAAATTAATATGCTTTTTCTGATATGAGTAAAGTTATAATTCAACATTTTGAAATGATGTCTCTGGCTGGCTGTACAAATAAAGCAAGAAAATTTGCCGTTTGACGAAGACACAGGCGCCCTCTAACGTTACGATCGTGGTCGGACGAACGATCATGAGCCATCTCCACACCTTTAAAAATATTTCTCGATAACGCGTGCCAATAAGAAACAAGGAAACGTTAGGGCAGTGCCTAAGGATTGCTAAATTTGTAGGAAGATTTGCCTGTGCGGATCTATTTCTTCCAAATGTCACGGACTGTTCTTTATTAGAACACGTCATATAACAGGGTGCTTAGCATTATCATGAAGACTTCTTAGCCACTTAGAACGATATTTTTATTTTAGTATATGTACAACGTCAAAAAAGTCAATAAAAAATGTGTTGCTAAACACATTTTTTAATAAACCTTCAAATATTAAAAAAAAAAATTAATTCTACATCATCATTTTTTTTTGCTTTTGTGAATCGAATTCCCAGCAAAAAACCTAAAATGGAATCTCAAATACTTCTGGGTAGTCGGATGAAATCTAATAAAGCGTTTTCCTCCTCGGCTGTTTAAAACTTGTCTGCATCAATTCTGCATGGAATCAAACCCTCTTTTTCGGCTTTAAAGGCCATACTTTAGTCTGTTTCGCAGTTTGGGGACAGGAGAGCAGGACCATTTATCAGCATTCTGTAGCCTTGATGCGATCTCTTAGCTTTGGTCCACATCTATATAACCTGGATGTACCATTTTGGGTCTCTAAGGTTCTATTGACGCGGGTCACCTGCGTCACAATAACTATATGTCTGTAAAATAGAAGTATATTATTTTTTGTCGAATAGGTAAGTATATAAAACGCATCTGAGAAAAGACGTTCAATTGGAAAATAAAAAGATTTAATTGTTTTTAGACATACTTTCATATGATTTGTAGATAAATCCAGCAAGTCCTTTTTTATGTATAATTTTCTCAAATCTATATGTTGCTTTGACTTTTTTGATGTTTGTATTATAGCATAAGATTATCTACTATATCATGGTTCTTGAGCCAAGGGTTTTTGCATCGTAATGATTAAATAATGGGACCAATATAGGAAATTAACCATTGAATATTGAAAATATCGTTGTCATTAACTCAATGTACGCTATTTATAGCCGCGAATTTAACTTATGTGCATCTAAGATGTCTTTAGGAAGAATAACTAACCAACACACTAGCAGCACAGGGATGACCTAGGTTCTAGTAAGTAGCTTATCTTAAAGTACTTGTAAGCATTTTGTCTGTATTAGTTAGTTTACTGAAGCTATTTAGAACCGTATTGTGGGACATAGTTATTATCATGTTATAGTTACCACTAAGCACAATCTGCAAAGCTTGATGTTATTTAGTATCGAGTTTCTCGAGAAAGGGCCACCTTGTTTCTAAGTGACCTAAAATGTTGCTCTTGAGTCGTGATCGTGACCAATCATTGTATAGATCTTAGAAATGTTACTGTTATCATGTGGAAATGTTCTTTACAAGAGGTTTAATTCCTCATAAAATCACACATAGTACAACTTTTTGTTTGTTTTTCACCTTACCGAAGCTGGAATAGGTAGACGCATCAAACATAAAAGCGGCGGGCGAAAGCTTTAAGAGCGCGCCCAATGCCAGGAAAAAATGATATTTCACCCGCGCGTCTTGCAACGCCCGCTCTAGTGTATAAAGCTACCACAGCGCGCCACGATCGCTCGAGGTTGTGACGTTGAGCACACAGTAAATGCGTTACACTCAGATAAATCATATAGGTACTATTACTTTACGATTGGGTTCACGATTATTCATTAGAAAAATATTACTGCGAACGGATTTTAATCTAATTTGGAATGAAGATTTATGCGACAGCCGTTAGTGGATAGTCAGAATAGGTACTTGAAGTATGTACCTGCTACCTATACCTACATAACCCAAGAAAGTTAGTAGTAGTCGGTAGGTAGTTGTATTTTGTTAACAATTGCAATATCTCCAGAACTATAATAAGAAACATGTGTTTTTTCTGTGGGTATTTTTTTTCGATACGTTAATAATCTCATTTAAAAGTATCACATCTACACGGTATCATAATCTAATTATTCTAGAAAGTCAAATCGTGAAATTCGACACTTTCGCCAGGACAACGAGTTTTTTGAGGTAACAAATTTTGTTATAACAAAAACAGTGGCACTCTGGGAGTGCCGACAGAAGTGAAAACTTGAAGTTTGTTTATCATTGCCTAAGAAAACAGCTGAGATTGTTGGTACTTGAAACCCAATGTGTTTAAAGTCAAAAGTGGTGTCGGTAAGCGTTACAGTGTCGCGCATAATAATCTAATAGCTCGACGATACAATTCACAAGAACGTGCGGTGACGATGACGCGAGTTCCATGATTTTTGTTCGTGCTCAACCCGCCTGAAGAAGTTTTCTACATGAGTACTGGATTTGGCTACATAATTACTAATTGTAATGATCAACATTCATTTATGTAGGTAGTACAAGTATGCCGAGTATACAAATGTAAATATTACAGGACATTAAGTATTACACACAGCGCCATCTAATCATCTTAGCCCCAAACTAAGCATAGCTTGTTGTAATATGGGAACTAGATTAACGGATAGAATACTTAAATACTTTTTTTTTGTAAATACATGCTTATCATACAATACAAACACCCAACCCAACACAGAACAAACATCTATATTCATCACACAGATGTTTGTCCTGGGTGGGAATCGAACCCACAGCCTACAGCGCAGAAGGCAGAGTTACTACCAACTGAGCTATGAGGATACAATGATTCATCTGAAATACTTGCCTATATTTTAGACTCAATTTGTATGAGATGTTATGCCGTTTGTATCCCAACGGCATAACATAAAGTCGAAAATTGCATGGTTCAGTTGATAATGAAATGGCTTTTAGGTCCAGGGTATAATTTTTGTTAGTTTTATTTTATAATTCAAAACGCAAACGTGAAATTAAAAAACTAGCCGATTATTCGACTAAAACACTAGCCTAGCTATTTTATTCATAAAAAAAATTGGGGTTGTCGCTGATAATTCCCAGCATTTGAATTAAAAGCGTTTTTTTAGTGTAGCATAATTTTTTTTTCAATTCTATTCGATCATTGTACTTCAACAAGATTTTTCCCAGCTTTCAGTATTTTTTTATTGGAATAACCACTTTCGTTACTATCAAAGAGTATGTTTGAAAATGCTCCTGTTGCGTAATTTTGGCATTGGGCGCGCTCTTAAGCTTATGTAACTCTTTGTAGATCAATAGCCCATTAGTGTCCACTACTGGACAGAGCATCCCCTAAAGCTGGAGGGTGTCCTACTACCTGCTGCGACCACGGTGGAATTATTAGTTCAATGTTAAATCATGAAATACGTAGGTACCTACGTAAAGTGTACTGATTGACATTTTATGCCTTCTGAGCTGTAGGTTATGTGTTTGATCCCACACAAGACAAACAATTGCGTGACATATGTTGATGTTTGTTCTGTGGGTGGTGTTTTATTGTATGAAAAGTACCTAGGTATGTATTAAAAAAGTATATAAGTATTCTTTCCGTTCCCATATTGCAAGCTTTGCTTACTTTGGACCTAGATGGCGCTGTGTGAAATTAATATCCTGTAATTTTTATTTATTTTTGTTTAATTGATCTACATTTGAACCGACAATTCCACCGCAACGCAAAAAAACTAACACAATACACATATATAATAATTCAGTATAAGTAGTTAGTCTAGCCCAAGAAAAATCAAGAACTAGCTAGTTCTTATCATCACTATCACAGGTGGTATATATCGTCGGGAAAAAAACGGCTTACGTAGGTAAGTAAAGTAAATTTATTTATTTATTTCTGTTTCGCTCCTTTAGTTTTACGCTTAATATTTTTGACCAGTAAATCTACTTCCGTTTCTTGTTTAGATTTCTTAGACGCAGTTTGTTTTTCGACAGGCGAATCGGCCGGACGCCGTTTCAATTTCTCTTGGATGAGTTTATCCATGTTCTTTGTTTTTTTGAAATTGGGATCACTCGGATCAATGTTGTACAAATGCGAGTTGTACAACGCAGCGAATCGTGCGTCTGTCGTGTTTATCTCGAAGTCTGGGACAGATTGCTTTTGCTCCATCATTTTTTCCTTTAGCTTCCTCTTCCTTTTAGACTTCTTGGTTGTTCCTTCAGCCTCTTGTATCTTCTTGAGACTGAAATGTGCTTTGCCGTCGTCTTCGTCTTCTAGTAGCAGTTCTAGTTCTGCCTTTCGTTTCTCATCTTCTTGATTTGATACTTCATCATCGGAGATCTCCTTTTTAGTTTTGCCTTTCTTGAATTCTGGTTTGTTGAACTCTTCAGCGAAGTATGGATCGTTCATGTCGACATCTGAAGGGATATCGGATCCGTCCGAATCTGAGGGTGCAGTCTCTTCAGATTTTTGTTTCTTTTGCAGTTTTTTCTGTCGCTTCTTTTCCCTCTTTTTTTGCATCAGCTGTTCGAAGGGCGTCAGTTCCTTTTTATCTGAAAAAAGGGGAGAAATCAAATTAGTAAGACATCAACAGTCTGTGAACCTCCTCTGTTGGACTTGTGGCTCCCCCTAAAGGAGAGGTTATTTCTATAATATCTCTTGCCAGATAGAGATCATAGTGTCGGTATTACTTAAGAGGATGATGCCGATCTGCCCGTTGAGGAGAGATTATTTGGTTAATTACAACATCAACCATAGCATAGTTTGTAATATGGGAACTTTTTTACCTATAGAATACTTATGTATGTTTTTTTGTAAGTATCTACATGGGTCAGTTTTCCAGGGCCAGCCTATCTTCTAGACTCTAGAGGCATTGAAAGGGATGGCGCTATACTCGCACACAGAGAAACAGATACAATGATGTGATAACTAAAAGAGGTATTGAAAATATAAAAAAAACTTAATCAACTATCATAATGGTTCGTATGGTTTTACATACAAAAAAAAGCTACTGTTTAAAAACGTCTCCAAAGAATTGGGCCATTCATAGATACATTAGATTTATATTTTAGAAATGTATGCAGAACAGTTTTTTTAACCGCCTCTGTAGTTTATGGTTCGCCCACCGGAGTCAGATCCAGAGGTCCCGGGTTCGATACCCAGTGGAGTACAATATTGTGCATGGTTTGGTTGGACTTGATCAAGTCCGCCTTGCTATCCACCACCATAAGTTACCATAACAATTCAGAATTGTTGTGTTCCGGAATTTAGAGGATTCCGGATGAAGTGCGCTTCCACGATCGGCACCTAAGTTTCATGTACCCCAATAATCATATCTGTAGCTATTACATGTACCGATAATCATCGGTGTTTTTAAGCCCTACATAAGGGCCCCGGAGTACCGCTGATGATCACTCTCCAGTACAAACGTAGTTCTTTTTTCATTTCGAAGTGGTGAGTCCGATTCACATAAAATGTTGCAGGTATAATCGGAAAGAGAGTCTGTGGTGCGATTCTTTTACTTAAAACGCAATAACAATAAATATTAATGGACATTAATTTCACACAGCGCCATCTAGCCCCAAACTAAGCATAGCTTGTAATATGAAAACTAGATAACGGATACAATACTTAAATAACTTTTTTTTTGTAAATACATACTTATTATACAATACAACACCCAACCACAAAACAAAAATCTATATTCATCACATAAATGTTTGTCCTGGGTGGGAATTGAACCCACAACCTACAGCGCAGAAGGCAGAGCTAATACCAACTGAGCTATGAGGATGAAAACATTGTATAGAAAAACTCAGTTCCATATTTAAGAACAGAATTTGTAAGCCTATTTATAAGAAATAAATGTTATTCTTATTATGTTATTTTGTAATTGTATTAGCACCAGACACATATTATCCCTATCCGATTATACCTGTAGAAATCTTTTGAATCAGATTTCAAATGTCAATGCCATTTCGAAATGAAAATGGCCGTTTGTATGGGAAAGTGAGACTAAGGGGCCTTTCTAAGTCCAACCAAACCACAGAGTCACAGACATACAAATATGACATGTAGTCCAGTTTTCACAATAAGCTCAGGAGTATGCAAGTAAATGTTACCTTCGCTCAATTTCTTCTTGACCAGCTCCTCAGCCTTATCCTTGATGCCGATACCCCACGTGATCTCCATTTCCATGTCTTTGTTTTTTTTCTTATCCTCTTTCTTGTCAATGTCTTGAAGCAGCATTTTGTATTTCGTTATAGGATCTGCGTGTTCGTCTTCTGAATTAGAATCTGCTACTTCTGCGTTTGCTTTTTCGTCGTCTGTAAATAACATGTTTTTGATTACTCCTTTTTTTTTTTAATGATTGAATAGACCATCGTTTGACCACAATCTCACCTGGTTACAAGTTGAGATAAGGCCGTAGGTGGAGGCGCAGTTCACCCGGAATCCTCAACAAACTGAGGAACTGGCTATCTTACCTCTGAATGCCGGAACACAATTTTTTTAATTGAATTGTTGTTATGGCGACAGAATTAGGTAAGATGGTGGTAGCTAGCCAGGCGGAAAACAAAGTCCTGCCACCAACCAAACCAAGCACAATATGTTGTACTCCCCATGGGGATCGAACCCGGGACCTCGGGATCTGAAATCGGTGGGTTGAACCACTAGACCACAGAGGCGGTTAAGATACGTACTATATGATACAACACCCATCACACAAATATTCGTCCTGGGTGGGAATCGAACCCACAACCTACAGCGCAGAAGGCGGAGTTACTACCAACTGAGCTATGAGGCTTGTAGGTAATCCTCTTATGATCCACGCACGAGTACTGATCAGAGATAAATCCTCGGGTAATTGTTATAACTCTGTTAATGTTTTATTATTTTACCTTCGCTCTCACTACTCGAAGCCAGATAGTCCTTGAGGTCCAAATCGTCGATCTTCCCATCGAGTGCACCTCTGATGACCTCAGACCGGCTTGGGTTGGTGGCGTCCCAGGTCAACTCGACCTTGGCCTGCTGCAGAGCCGTGGTAGTGAAAAGCCGAGGCTTGTACTTCGCCAGGTCCGGGAGCTTGGTGCACACTTCGCGGGGCTCCTGCGAGGCAATACGTAACCTGTACCGTCATCCGTATCAACAGCCCGTCAAGAGTATCTCAGCTCTTTGTGAAAGGGCACGTCCGGGGAAGTACTACCACCATACTTACCTATTTCAGCCAAGCAGCATTGCTGTGTTCTGGTTTGAAGGGTATGGTCGCCGGTTAAATTACAGGCACGTAAGGTGTTAATACCTTTATGCCTCATGTTGACGGGCGCAATGCAGTGCCGTGTAGGCTATTGTATTTTTGGATGTGACCTACGCAGTAAGGCATTGTTAAAGGCAAAAGATGCACTTAACATCAGGTGGGCTACTTGCTTGTTCCGTCTCCAATTTGTATAAAAAAAAGTTCACTATTGGATCGGGCTTACATTTAAAAACAATTTCTATTTCTTGGTTTTAAACTTTTCTCTCAATCAGACCATATCCTGGTCCTGTCCACACAAAGGTTGTCTCAAAAGATAAGCTTTTAGTGATTTCCTTGTATACATTGAAATAATAAAATCACCATATTCATTGCGCATTTCTATTGTAATTTTAAATGGATCATAATTATCTTTCGTTGCTGAATAAATAATATCGATTGTATTGTGCGTAAAGAATGCTTCATTTGCAACTACAGCTTTCCTTCAAGGTATCAAAGTGACCCTGTTTGGTTACCGTTATAGAATCTTACCACACAGTGTTGTGTCACGCAAGAGTCCAGTACTGAGTGGCTAAGATACATTTTACGGTCTAGCTAGGTAGTTGGACACCATAAAGAGCTCTCCATCTCCATGCCATAAAATTCGCTGTAAAGTTTGTCAGATGAAGACACCGGGTCTCACTTTACTCCCCCATAGAAATACTAGAGTTCATTTATTTCCACCATAGGTACACAAAAGTTACACTTAGTGTCGTTAAATCTAAAATTTTATAAACACAAGCAGGAAATAATAATAAAAAAACAGACAAGCTTAGCAAAAAACTTAATATCTAAATTTTAAAATATAAAGTAAAACTACAGGGTACAGACACTGACAAAGAAAATAATATAAATCTAAAATGCCGATGTCAAAATATTAAAATATTAAAAAAAAACAAAAAATAACTACAGTCAAAGAAAGGGTATCAGCTGTATTTTCAGCTGCATTGTCAGAAAAAACTAAGCTAAACATATAATAATTTAAGTAGTACTTACTGTCAAATCAAAATGTCAAAATGATAATGATAAATGAAAGTGAAGTCAGTTGGCAGAAGTAGTACCTGATCAAAAGTGACATCGTCAGGTATGAACCTCATGTCGAGTCGAGTCGCGCTGCTCTCATACTCCATGCCGTCACAATCGCTGTACAACTTGTCGGCTGTAGTCACTGAGTCACACTCCACCACCGCATAGAAATATTTCAATCTGTTCAGTTGGTAGCGACGGAGCTTCTCCATGTGGTATGATGAACCTAGAATCAAAAACATACAATATAAAGCCTATTTACAAAGGAAACTGTATGGAATAAACAATTAGATACATAGATTACTGCTGGCCTATAGCCTAACTCTGTTTCATTTTGGTTTCACTCAAAATAGCAGCTTTCATTCAGTTTTTTTTTTTAAACTGATTGTAACCCAAATAAAACAGATTTGGGTAATAGGCTAGCTGATAGGACTACAGTAATAGACAATTATGACATGCCCATGACGTATTGGTGTCATAAAAACGCTACTAAAAGACAGGGGATGAGCAGTAAACCCTAATACCTTCAATTCCATGTCAACATCAGCTTGCCTACATTATAACATAAAGATATATATACATATAGTACCTGATCAAACATAACATATTTATAACGTTTTAAAAAGTAAAAAAAAAACCAACTTCAATGAAGAATGTGATACAATTTCATTTACCCGGATGACGTATTTTTTCCAATTGTTTTGATTACAGATGGACAAACAGACGCGTGATCCTATAAGGGGTCCGTTTTTTCCATACTTTTGAGGTTACACCCTAAAATATTCAATTCGCTTCAAATGTGCCTAAAATAATGAAGAGTTCCCTAAACTTCTCCAGGATCCCATCATCAGATCAGTATAACCTCTCAAATAAAAAAATAATTTTCCAAATCGGTCCGCGCGTCTTCGGAGAACATAGACAAAAAAGAAAAAGAAAAAAATAAGATTCCAACAAACTGAGAATCTGCCCATTTTTTTTAAGTCGGTAACCCAATCAGAAATTTGAATTGAGCCTGCAACGTACAGTGCAGAAGGTAGAGCTAGTACAGACTGAGCTGTATGTCATTTAGTAAACTAGCAATCTTAATAACAATAAATATACATGCTACTTATTCAAAGAAAATATAAATGATAAGCACCTTCTTCTTCATTCCCACCAGACGCCTCATCAACTTTCTTATTAGTGAGTTCAATTGGACCTCTTACTTCCTCTTCCTGCATTCTCTTCAACCCGAATTCTGAAGGATATACCTAAAAAAATATGTGGCATACACATAATTGGTAAACATACCACCAAGCAAAAAATGAGTCTTAACATTTAGAAGAGATTTGAAGGCAGATAATGTGCACCTGCAGTATATAGAATTTATATATGTCCCTTTAACGGATGGATAATATTAAATAGTTATTGCATCTGCTATATCACTTTCATAACAATATGAAGGTGTGAGTGACTTTACTAATCTCAATAAATTCGAAAGTGAATTTAATAAATCAATAATATTACGACATTATACAAATATAATTTATATACTTTTATTGTTAATGCATACAAAACAAACATCTACATTAATTACATCAATGTTATTCCCGGCTGGGAATTGAACCTACAACCTGCACCACAGAATGCTTTCTGTGGTGCTTTCTGGGCTAACACTGACCATGCAGTGAGGCCAGTGAAACATACAATATAGAACTACTCACAGTAATCTTGAGAATAAGGCCGCCAGCTGGCACAAATGAATTGAGAAGAACCATAATGTCTGTAGCCTTGATATTATCCCAATCCAAGTTACAAACAGCAATTCTGTCAAAAAACACCCTCACTTCAATATATCCATAGTTGGTAGTTAATATTTGAATGTATCTCTGTTTGTTACCATAATTATATAATAAATACATATATAAATGACTAAATCCTAGATACTATAGTGAAATTTGGACATAAACAAAACAAAAACACTCACAGTGTGTTTTATATAGAGAGTGAGACATGCAGCACCCAACGAGTTAACCTGATGGGTGCTGTAAAACACTCACAATGTGTTTTACATAGAGAGTGAGATATGCAGCAACCCAACGAGTTAAAGGTAATAATTTCATGAATCATAAATTATTGACACAAAATACTCATTATCAGATTGAGCTGAAACTTTGCAAATATGTTGCCCTAGATCTAGCCTGAAAATAACATATAGGCTACATTTTTGGGGTGGGAATGAGATAATGATGACTTATTAGAAACCAAAATAAAAGTGATTAATGCAAATCTGGTAGGTAACTACCTATTTTATTGTCCTCTAATCAAAAAAACCCATAAAAAGGTAAAACAAACTTCTGATAATAACTTAAAAGCCTACCACTTTTAACTTTAGCATAATGTGGTTAAAAATTATCACAATTGTTAGCTCCTACAATCCCTACAGAACAAAAGGTGGATTGTACACCCTAGCCTGTCACTCCCACAAAATAGAGAAACCAAATGACACCTCACAAGTCAGTATCTATAAAACTGTTTGCAGTGTGCCTATAATTTAGTTACGTACTCTTGAAAAACATAATCCTTCTGAGGCAGTCAGATACCAGGTATAGGAATTTTATCCATGCCAAATGAACATGAAAACGTGTGCAAAGAGTCTTCATATATCAATATTTAGATGATAATTTTCACCTCTTTGTGGATTCATCTGTGGTTCCAGCATCAGCATCAAGTTCCCCCCACTCATGCTCCAACTCACTGTCTTCTTCGTCACTGCTTTCCTCTTCCGAGGAACTGTCTGTCTGCAGAACCCCTGAAAAATAAATATCAGCAATCTTGTTCTGTATAATGTGAGAACCATGATTCAGTATAAAATAAAAGGGTGTATCATGGAACAAATGTATAATGACATACGTACCACATAATTAAGGGTGAGGTTGGTAATAGTAGGGGTGATGGAACATCTTTAATAAACATCTTAAAGAACATCTTAAATAAACTGATTAATGGAACTTTAAAACACTAAACAGCTTCTAATATTAGGTCAGCATGTATTATATAGTTAGCATCCAACTTTATTTTATTTTACAATAGGGATGTGCTTGGCTTTCATCTATTTTTCATATGATAAGGCTGAAGGTGGAAGCATACCTCACCCAGAATTCACAATATTGTAATCCCTCTTCTCCGGTAGGAGAACACTAGACCACAGAGGTGGTTAGCTGCAGAACTCTTGGTACATCTGAGCCAAACCAGTAAATCTACAATAATAATACAACTGTTAGCTGTTAAGTAATTTTAGACTTACCTTCACCACGAGCATAATCAATGTCTAAATCAAGAATTCGTTCCTTGGTCTTGGGGTCAAGCTTCCCTCGGACTAATTTGTCATTTAAAAACTTGTCTGGCTCACTCTCATTATCAGTTGAAGAACGTCTTACGAAACGACCAGTGGTGACTTCGGAATGATCATCTTTTACTCGTTTTTCTTCGTCTGACTCGCTTTTTTCATCAGAATCATCTATCTCATAATATTTCCTCAAATTCTCAGTAGAAGTCTCGTTTATTGGCCGTCCACGCTTATCAACAGTATATTTTACTTTGAACTTCTCATCACTGAACATCGACTGGAACCTTTTATCAATTTTAACTTTACGCTCATGTTTTGGGATTTGTCGGTAACGGGGATCATTTAGAAATTTCGCAAAACGACTATCTTTGAGTGTATCTCCCATATTCAACTAAATTGAATACAATTAATTACGATACCTATCATGAGCTTTTCTATGGTATCTTTTTTGATATCAAATTATCAACATAACCTCAAAATCCAAAGTAATCACTTTATACTAGACTAGATTAGGGTACTCTGTAAATTCTGTAATCCACAGAGTACTAATATCCTAGCTATGGTATATATAACTAATATAGTCTATTCTAAATCAAAGAGATTCTAACCATAGCTTAACACGACGGTGCGGATTTGATAGAGTGGTGATCATCAAATGAACTACGCTACATATTGTACTGTTCTTTGCTATAGCAAATAAGTACGCATTTCGAGAAGATCAATATCGTCTATTAAAAAATATGATGTCGGTCTAGCACTAAAAAATACGAATTCAAAAAATTCTACTTACCTAATCTATGCGTTTGGGCATTTAATAACATAAATAAAACAATGTAGGCTTTAAGTGAAAGACACCCGGCACAAACCGTAGTTTTGGGAGATGAACCAAAATTAAGGTCAAGCGAATCCCCATCGTAATACACTAAAAAAATTACAATAGTAATAATGATTTTTCATCTTGGAATCAATTTGTTCAAATTGTGGACTCAGTATTTGGCGATCTAAAATTTATTATAGATGAATTTCGGCAGATTAGCTTAGAACTAAATTTTTCGAAATGTGAAATATACATTTCAGATACATGTTTGGATAGAAATTCAATTATTCAAAAGATTGAGACTTTGGCTTCCAATATTACTGTTGTAGATAAGAGTTCACTCCACCTACTAGGTTCACCAATTCTTGATGAATCTTTTCTGGGTTTCGTCGACGGCAAAATTCAAAATTTTATGAAGGTTTCGGACAGACTTTCAAAAATTAACTCACATATGGCTTTCAGCATTATAAAATTTTGTCTTTTTGTCCCAAAATTTACTTATGCTATACGATGTTGTCAACTGTGGAAACACATTGAGCTGGTGGAAGGCTTAGACAACATAATAAAAAACACCTTTTACACGGTTTTCAATATTGAGTTGGATGACAGAACATGGTCGCAGGCCTCATTGCCTATTCGATTGGGCGGCTTAGGTATACGCAAAATTTCTAGTGTTGCTTTGCTAGCGTTCTTGTCTTCCGTCTATAGTACACATTCTTTGGTTGAAAAAATTCTAACACCATAAATTTCGGCTGTTCCTGGCAATAAACTCCGAATTTCTTATCTTGACGAGGCTCGAAATGCTTGGCATAGTGCTTGTCCTAATACCGATCCCCCAAAACACTAATGGATCCTG
This sequence comes from Venusia cambrica, assembly GCA_951394065.1. NCBI lineage: Eukaryota > Metazoa > Arthropoda > Insecta > Lepidoptera > Geometridae > Venusia > Venusia cambrica. The sequence continues at coordinate 4,763,197 of OX596056.1, forward strand.
TAACTTTCCGTATTGCCACTTGTCTTCGGTTGGGTCCAAGATGCTGCGCCTCTCACCAGTGCCGGTGCGGTGCGGCCGTAGATCAATTTGGTTTTCACGGACTTTCGTGCACAAGGTCTGCTGGCAGGATTTCCCGCCACGCAAGTCTTAGTGACATTATCCGTCGAGCTTTTACCAGTGTCAATGTGCCAGCCGTTCTTGAACCGAATGGTCTGTTACGTGATGATGGTAAGCGGCCCGAAGGTATGACTCTTGTCCCTTGGGAAATGGGTAGGCCTTTGGTGTGGGACGCTACCTGCGTCGACACCCTAGCGCCATCTCATCTGCCTGGGACATCAGTTAGGGCTGGTGCGGCGGCTGATTCGGCCGAGGATCACAAAAGGCGCAAATATAGTGGTCTCGACAAAGCTTACCTATTTGAGCATTTTGGGGTGGAGACCTTGGGTCCGAGGGGAGCCGGTGCCCTCCGGGTTTTCAAAAATCTTGCGGGGCTTTTGATTGAGGCGACACGTGACCCAAGGGCTGGCTCTTATTTAGGCCAGCGAATTAGCATAGCTATTCAGCGTGGCAATGCAGCCAGTGTCTTGGGCACGCTTCCGTTTGGTACTGGTCTGGAACAGTTGAGTTACCTATAGGCCGTTTGTAACGGTACTTAGGTAATCTGACTGATTCCTTTGTATATAGTTAGATTAATTGTACTTTTTATTGAATAAAAATTGTATTTGTTCTTATATGTATCTAGTGCGAGTTTTCTAAATAATAATTGCTCCATAGGTAGGTACCTACTCAACCCCGTTTGCGTTTACCACGATATTTTGTATAATTAATAGGGTAGAGGCAGGCACCTTTGAACCTTTTTTACATTCTTGTCTGTAAAATCTAAAACAAGTATTGTAATTTAGTTGTTACTGTTGTAGTTAGATACATATTTTTTTTTTACTATCTAAATCTATTCAAAAAGTTAATGTAGTGATAGTTGGCATTTAAGTGAAGTAACTCTTATATCATATGTTTAAAGCTGCCCCATACCATGTGGTCTCAAGTTCCAACTCAAAGAAAGGCAGTTTAGAACTAGCCTATAATTAAAAAAAATATTAATAGATGACGCATGTGTGTCAAAACAAAAAAAAAGTATGTGAAAAACACAGAATGAAGAACAAATACGACCTATAAATGCTTGTTTTTATATTTATTAAATATATGAAATTAACAGAGCCGAGATGTTACAGTCAAAGTCACAATGTGCATATTTAAAAAAATATTCATAAATAACATAAGAAATAATAATACTCTTTTTTATTATAGATGTCACTATTTCAACTTATTGGGTAACTACCTAGGTACTGTAGGTACTACCTACTACTTGGTCCATACTACCTATCTATTATAAGTAGGTAGGTAGGTACATACTGTGGCTATATTTGGCTTTCGCTATGTATCTACAATAAAGTAAAAATGTAAATGATAAATATATACGTAATATTTATCATTGTAGGTAGGTAGCGTAGGTGCGCGCAGACATATTATGATGTAGACCACGATACCTTTGTATGGAGTCCCATCTCTTCTTACGTAGCATACCGTCCTTGTATCCGTAGGATGTAAAATAGTTAATGTTCTGTGCTATAGTTATGCTACGTATCATAACATCATGAACCTATACTAAAACTGGACAGCGCACTGTAATATTAAAAACGAGCCGAGCGAGAAGTTTGAAAATAATAGTTCATCTCGTTCTAATAGGGTGTCTACACCGCCCACTTCAGTAAATGAAAATACGAAATAGCAAACATATTTATTTTCTTAGTATTGTAACAATAATAGGTAATTAGATAAAAAAATAATGTTTTTGTGAATGCGTTAATCATTGAAGTTTCAGTTAATCACGAAATCATTGAAGGATATATGTATATATAAAACACAACATATCAACAAAGATTATTTATTTAAATTTATAGGTACAAATTAAGAGTAATATAGCCTATTACTAGTAATAGGGGTAGCAGGGGTTTTCATACGACAAAAAAAGGCATTATGTGCTTTTAAAAGTCAAAGTCAAAGCCAAATATTTTTATTAAGTAAGATTTTTTTGCTACGGGGACTTGGCTTCCCTGGTGATTCTGATAGGGCCATGGCTCCCCGGCTGGGGGATACAAAATACCATACATTTTCCGTAATTTTAAAAGTGTTCTTGGCTTCCCCTTCCCCTGTTTAGCGTACAAATGTTTTCGAAATTGAATTTTTAATTCAATTGAAATAAAATATTTTTAAATTGTGTAAAATATGTGTATATTTATTCGGTCACCAAATTTGGAATGTAGACCTAGCATAGGTACTTTTATCCCGATATTCCCACGAGATTGGGATTATTCTCTATTGAAACGATTACATAATATGTAAAATTAAAATATATATCCTTGTTAAACCGAGGTAGGTACATGTTTGTAATATATAATGCTTTCACTCAAGCAAATGAAAGCTATGAATGGAATCTTCAGTTTCAGAGATATGGCCGTTTGAAGTTTGACAGCTGTCATTGGTAATGTAGATCTTGGTCATAGCTTTGATTTGAACCAAGAACTGAAATACAACTCTAATGTCTTCAAGAAAAGAGTTACTAATAGACACCTTCTGGGTTAGCTTACTCCATCGTTGACTTCATCCTTGCCTATGCAAACTTCGTAAGTTAAGTAAAGTAAGCATGGTTTTGAGATACTCCATCTGACAACACCCCATACCATGAGTACCTACGCAGCTAATGGATATCCACGGAATCCACTTAGTTTGTGGATCATAATTTAATATTGTATCATAATTTGAAATGTTGAAAATTAGCTCACCCAGCTGTGGAAAGACACAGCCATCCCGGCTTTGTCATCATTCCCTTTTACAACTACACACGCAGCAAAAATCCCTACACCATTTCCTCTATAAGTAAATAATTGTTTATTGTTAAATGCAATGATGAAGGTTAGCTGTTAGGCAAAGAAGCCATATTGATTTAGTAGTTTTTTGGGATTACAAAATACTACCATTATCATAGGTAGAGGATTTCATGGTTGTAAAATAAAAAATGTATTGAGTATTTGTTTATGCAATGTTTATCAAAGTAATATATTAAAATTTTAAAGAAAATCAAAGAAAGCTCCCAAGGCTTACCAAAGAGGAATTCAATATGTAATGGCAACATGTTAGATTAGACAAGGAAGCATTACTATCACTGAGCTATCTCACCTGGCTCGTTTTTCTACTATAAAATAAGACAAACAATTTTGAAACCTATTTTCAGCGAGTGGAGTGTAAATTTTATGTACCTAATTTTTGAGTGCGCAATCCAGTTTTAGTATAGGTTCATGTCATACGTACATAGAATACATACAAAGATATTGTATTGATCTGTATCATCATAATCATTGGTGGGTGGGATTAATATTAATTTAAAAAATCTGGAATTGTCCGAATTCTGAAATAGAAAGCAATTAAGGATGAATAGCATTGGCGAGGAATGCACAGAGCTTAAGAAAAAATACGACGACTGCTTTAACAACTGGTTTTCTGAAAGATTTCTGAAAGGTGACCACGATGATTCAATGTGTGCCGGAATTTTTAAAGTTTATCAGGAGTGCGTAAAGGTACATTGTTTTAGTACTGATAAGAATCTGTGTGATGATCGTACCACTATGAACTACCTAATATGATATTTCATTACCTACATTTGATTACATCATTCACTTTGTATTACAGAATGCCATGAAGCTGCAGAATATAGATTTCAAAGAAATCGATAAGGATATACTAGGAACTGAGCACGAATGCAAAGCCCCTCCATCTGGCAGTAGTTGACGATATTTTGTATGATAGATTTATCATATACTTAACACATAATTGAAATGTTAAAGCTGAATTTATGAAGAACTTATGAAATGGAATTTCTGAGAATAAGTAATGTCTTTGCTACTGTGAACAAATACCTAGTAGAGATAACATATGGAAACCCTTGCACATATGTTTCTGTGGACTCATATCATTTATAGTTTCATTCATCTATGGGAGTCTTAACTTGCCCTTCATAATGTGTCTTACAAAACATTCAAATCTGTCGATAAAATTTTCTTACAAGAATGTAGTCAATCTTGTGTGATACAGCTATAACCCCAAAATCCTGTGCACACAATTGAACACTTTAGTGAAGTAGCTAGATAATTATGATAAAAAATATTAAATAGTGATTTTATTTTATATAAGATTATATTTAAATAAAATTAAGTTGGTTATGTAGTCAAACAGTTTACTTTCTTTTTGTGACAATAGGTAAAAATGATGTGGGTATAACCTAATATTGCTTTCCCTTATCATCAGTTTACAACTATCTATCAGCTGACTCCACTCAAAGAACAATGTGTAGCTTTTGAAGAATGCTGAGTAGAGGAAAGAATAGGCAAAGCAAAATACATAGATACTTGATTACTTAAATTTATTACTAATAAAATATACCACAGTTACATCAATACCTCATCTTTGGCTGGTGTCTCTAGGACGATACACAAACCCACGACTCTTCATTTCCCTAATGACACCAGCTGGTAGTCTGCCAGATACTGAGATTGCGTAAACTCCTTTACAAAAACGATCTGAAACCAATTTATGCAAATTACGTAACATTGTTGATAAAAATAAAATACACAAGAAGAGGTGAGGTGTAAGCATGGTCACAAATATTATTATTATATTAAGCCATCAGTGTCCCACGGCTGGGCAAAGGCCTCCCCCCACTAACTCCAGACTTCCCGATCTTGGGCATCATTCCTCCAGTCTTGAAGAAATATGTCTAGCTCATCACGCCATCTGCGCTTAGGTCTGCCACAACGCCTCGTGGCCGGGTCTGGGTACCACTCGGTGGCCACCCTTACCCATTGTTGAGTTGACATGCAACATACATGGCCTGTCCTGTTCCAATAGACAAAAATAATAATTATAAGCTTCAACTGATTTAGCAGGTGAAAATGATGATGAGTATGATCAAAATAGCAGCTGGTTAGCTATTCTCTTTGTATGGGAGAGTGGCAATCAGCAGTGCCACTGATTTGCAATAATGGGGAAACTGCTGCAAATGGCGATTATCTCTTCAATTTTACTAGCAATAGTTCATTTGAATAGAACATGCCATGTTGATGCCATGTTTTTTTTAATACTATTATGTAGTTGGTGGTATATTGGAAATAGGGACATGGTCCACCTGAATGTTAGCGGTTGAAAGTGTCCCACTGAACACTTGCTACAACAGAAGCATCACTCGCATGCCAACTCTTTTTAAATCAGCTTTGGCAACCTTACTCACCGCAGGAACACAGCACAATAGATATAGTGCTATTTGGCTGCAATATTCTGTATTTTTCCAGACAGAGCTGTTCAAATAGTGAATAGGAAATCTTACTATGCCTACCTCTTATAAGATTATAATAAGTCCTACTCACTTATCCTCTGCCATTTGCAAACCCAGCTGTCTTCTGGACTCATAACAGCTATCATTCTGTAAAATAATTAAATTATAAGGTAAATAAATTACAACCATTGTTGGACAAATCATTATACAGCATCATCAAATTGGTCTATCCCAATTGGGTATGAATCAAGTTTACCAGTTACAAGTGCTTACTAGTAATTGGTAAATTTGATTGAAATTGTAGACCCCATCATACATGAAGACTTCATCCCTGCAAGGATTTCAAAGCCATATTCAACTGACTTTTTGATCATGTTACACAAATATGTACCTACACCAAACTGTACACAATTTTAAGAATATCTATGTGGGCTGAATAATAAGTACACAATTTAAAAGGCCACTTTTCAATTAATAGTATTTACACCTCTTTTGCCTCCTTCACTCTCATCACATTCTTTATTCATGCATATGGTACTTTTGATCCAGCCTTTCTCAAGAACATCTTAATCTTTTTTTTTACCACCTCTGCGGTCTAGTGTTTCAACCCACCAATTTCATATGTGGATACGATCCCCAGGGGGAGTACAATACTGTGCTTTGGTTTAGTTGGAGGTAGGACTTTGTTAGTTCGTCTGGCTAGTCTTTGACCTTCTTACCAAATTTTGTTACCATAACAACAATTCTAAAATTACTGAGTTCTGTCATTTTAGAGGTAAGATAGCCAGTTCCTCAGTTTGTAGAGGATGCCGGGTGAAGTGCGCCTCCACCTTCGGTCTTATTTTAACTTGTCTGGTAATCTTAACCAGGTGAGATGAAGGCCAAGCGGGAAGTGCTTAGTACAATAAAAAAAAAACTTAGGTCAGAAAACATTTCCATGGCTTCTCTAAAAGAATGTAAAGGTGTATAAATTAAAGTATATTCATAATACCCATCAAAGTTATTGCTAGTGCAGTCATAAACATTGTCCTTGTTATTTTTCATGCGGAGGAATTCATCACAATTGTCGCAGCCATCATACTCGAATTGATCAAAAGTCTGGAAGCAAAGCAAAGAAAAAATCTATAAACAGCCTGGGTGAGCTTAATTCATTGGTTACTGATTAACACGATGTAGTACACTGTGTGACAGTATCTAAAGTTGTAAACTACAAAGTTGGTTTATACACTGGTACCTATGAATCTGTATTTTGAACAAGTTAAGTTAATGACAAATGAGAATAAATAAGAAACCGATTTATTAAGTAGGTATGTAAACAAACCTTGATCAAAGAGCACACTAAACAGGCCCTGAGGCCTCTTAGATCTTTGGGCACAGTATCCAGGGACATGATTTATTTTGAATGAATATCGTTTACTGGACCTTTGTCTACCGTCTTCGGGAAATTAAATAATAGGGTAAGCCAAGCAAGACAAGATAGGTATTATATCAAAATTTACAAATTAAATAATTCAATCCACCCAACTCATTTCCTTTCGTAAACTTAAAATAAACAAAACAAAACAAAATTTATATGTCAATGCCAAGTGCCAACCAAACCATGCCAGCGTTCAATCAAAGAGAATAAATAGAATTACCTACTCACTCACCAGTCCATCAATGTCATAACTTACTGCAGTCAAAATCATTATCACCTATTTAGGGTGCACGGTCGCGTTGCCCCAGAGTCAAAGCGGAGCTCAATAAGCTGAACTTTACGCTCTCAGTTGCATTTGCAATCGAGTCCTGGCGCGGTGCGACATGGGATGCCAGGATTGATGAAGCTGCTGAGCGCAACACGAACCTCCATGCATTGAATTGACAATTGACAAATGCCCCATCTCCTACTTATCCACTACTGGAATTTGATTGGTTTCGGCATTTTAATGGTGCCGAAACCAGGGAATTTAGACAAAATTACTTGCACGGCCTTTCGCTTGCTTTGCAACGTTATTGCTAGGCGCTAGGCAGTGCAACTACCGCTCACTCATTTGTTTACGTTCTACCGAGTGCATTTATTTTAAATATGTCGTAGACTTATTTTAGGTTTCTTATGTTTCACGCGCTATATGATCTTACTATCCACGCTCATATAGTGCCTCGAGGTGATTACTCGTACTCTCAATTTATATCTATCCGATAGGTATAACCAACAAAAAAAAAAAAAAAAGAGGGGGGATTGATTATCGATTAATTATCTGTTAGACATTTATAACGACTCATATTATAAATCTTTTATATAGGTAGGGCGATCTTTCTCCTCGCTTTTATTTTCGTTACTGTGTAAACATGTCTTACACTACGAGAAAGAAAAGCAAAGGTGAACACACATAAGAAACGCAAATCTATCCCTATATACCAGGGTGAACCTGCCGTTACTGTACAGGATTTACCTGTATTACGTCACAAGCGTTCTCTTGCCTTGAATCGGTCGAAGAAGACTTTTGAGGTTGCTGGTAGTTGGATACATTCCTTGTTTATTATTCCGTCGTCCAGTTATACTTTGAGATAATGACCATTCAACGGCAGTTATTCTCCTCCTCGTGCTGATACCCCTCGAAATAGTTTCAGCGACACTGACGAGAAGCGTTCTCTAAACGTCAAGCTGCTAAAGATTAATATCCCTACCTTCTTCGGCGCTATTAAGGAATGGCCGAAGTTCTTTGATCAATATAACTCGTTAATTCACTATAACAAGGGCCTTTCTGATACTGAGCGCATGCACTACCTTCGTCCGAATCTGACTGGTGATGCTCAAGCTCTTATACGTACGTACCCTGCACAGGTCACTTCTTATCTAAGTTAGATTCGAAAATTCGCTGTGCATACGAGCATGGATATCCCTTGTCGGAGTTTCCTAAGTTCCAGGAATTATTAGAGTTCGTGTACACTCACTGTGAAGCAAACGTTCGAGACACACACTTCACATCACAAGATCGTCCCAACTTATCTTCTAGTCACACTCTAGAAAAGTCTTTCACCCCGAAATCGTCAAAGCAAAAATTTCCAACTGTATTTATTTCGGATACCAGTGAAATTAAATAAACGGGTCAGTATGTCCCTACGAAATCTCCATCATCGTCAGCTTCTGCCGCTTCCATGCCTGCATTTCTCAAGTGTTCCTTCTGCTCAGAAAATCACTCTGTCAACTTATGTAAACCGTTTGCCCAGATTTCCGTTCCTGAACGAAATGAACACGCGAAGAGTCATCGTTGGTGCTTCAGTTGTCTTAGACCGTCTCATAGTCTAAAAGACTTTCGATCTATTTTCAGGTGTCAAAAATGCCGTAAACGTCACCACACACTCCTCTGTAACGATGATGAAAGTCAGACTCCTGTTCTAACACCTTCCAACCCGGCAAATCAATCCAATGATCAGGTTCGCGTACTTACCTGTTTCGGTGGCAGTTCCGTCATACTCCTGTCCACAGCTATTGTTCAAATTCGAGACAAATCCGGTGAGTTCCAATCGCTTCCTGCTCTGGTAGATTCAGGAAGCCAGGCGCACTTCATCACTGAACGGGCCGCGGAGCTACTTGGACTAAATCGCAAAATCACTTCTCGCCGTGTTCGTAGTTTGGGCCAGTCAACTTCTGTTGTTCAAGCAAGGTTACGTTTAAGGTCGCCGCTAACGGTAAAAGTCTCTTTAGCCTCAACGCGCTTACTTTGCCTAGAATCTGCGGTCAAATGCCATCTACTAGGATCGATCACTCGTCATGGCATCATTTTCAAGGTCTTCCCCTGGCTGAACCAGACTGTTACAAACCGGGTCCAATTGATCTTCTCCTCGGAGCTGAGGTCTTCGTTTCGCTACTGCTTCCCGGTAGTGTAGGAGGAGGATCGAGGCAACCATCTGCTATCAATTCCGTGTTTGGAATCATTTTTCGTAAAGGAGGATGTCCTACTAAATGAGGAAGTTAAGCGCATGTGGGAACTTGAAGTGATTGAATCAAGAAAACATGTTACTATGCATATATATAGTTCTTATATATATATAAGAACTATGCGAAAAATATTTGTCACCCAACACACACGTGATCCCATAGGACAATACGTAGTCACCTTGCCATTCAAACCAGAAAATAAACATTCCTCGTTTCCTGGATCGCGTGATATCGCTTTGCGTTGTTTTTATTCAATGGAATGCAAACTTTAAAAAAACCCAGAACCTTAGAAACAATATAGCGATTCGCGCATTCGATGCCCAAGTCCAGAGTTTCAACAGCTACAAGGAAAGCTGTTATCGAAACAAATGCGTAAATTGAATCCGTTTTTAGACTCCCAGGTGACCTCAGGGTGAGCGGTCGATTGGCGCGTTCTGGTCTCGAGTTCGAACATAAACATCCCGCTCTTCTACCTCGCGAGTCTAATCTCACAAGCATGGTTATTGAAGCACTGCATCGTAAAAACTGCCATGCAGGCGTCAACACAATGCAGTATCTCTTGACTCAACAGTTTTGGATTCTTTCCCCAAAACGCGCTATTCGCTATTGTTTATCAAAGTGTCTAAAGCGTTACAAAACGCGTCCAACTCCTCTCGAACGATTTATGAGGGACTTACGTACTGTTCGCGACAACCAAACAAAACCTTTCTCTATTGTAGGTACAGATTACGGTGGTCCGTTCCAGATTAAGCTCGCTAAGCATCGTGGTGCTTAGATTGGAAAAGCATACCTATGCTTGTTTGTATGCCTTAGTACAAAGGCTTAGTACATCTCGAAACTGTTTCTTTACGCAGATTTGTTGGTCGTCGTGTTCGAGTGAATATTATCCATTCCGATTGCGATACAAATTATGTAGGCGCTAGCAACCAACTTCATTCACTTATGCACTCTGCTGCTCCGACTGAAAGCATCGAATTCTGTTTAAATCCCCCTGCAAGTCTAAGCTTCGGCGGTGTCTGGAAAATCCTAATTAAATCGATTAAGATCCACTTATACCGCATTATCGGCGACTAAGTTCTAACATTTGAAGAGTTAAATACTGTATTTATCCAAATCGAATCTATGCTTAATTCTCGACCGCTTTGTCCGCTGAGTTCCGACCCCAATGACTTAAACGTTACCCAGGTCATTTTCGAACTTTTGAGCCGTTAACTTCCGTTCCTGATGAGGATCTAACCTCCATCAAACACAGTCGGTTCGGCAGTTGGCAGCTCATTCAACTTTTTCAACAAGATATCTGGAATCGTTGGAGATAAGAATATCTTCAAACCTCAACTCAGCGAGCAAAGTGGACAAAGACATCTTAAACTTTAAACGTTGGATCTGTAGTCACCCTAAAAACAGATAACGCTAGTCCGTTACATTGGCTTCTCGCACGCGTCGTTAATCTGCATACTAGCCCGGACGGAATACGCACTATTTCGTCCGGACGCAACCATTCGTACCGTTGATGGCGCACAATTATCGAGACCCTTAACTAAACTTTGTCCCTTACCTGATCAAATCGATTTATACGCATTAATCGATTTGATCGTTCTTTCGATTTGATTTCTTCGTTAACTAAGTAGACAATAAGTATTTTATAGTTCATATGCATTAATAATTCTTAATTAGGGATAAATAGCTTTAAATTCTTATATATCATTTGGTGGGCGGAATGTTTCGTAACCGTCTCTATCTGAATTCAAACTGGAATTGTCTCGATTGAGGTCTGTTCTGACTTGGAATTCGAACCAATGGCAGAGCCGTATTTCAAAAGTTCGTTCATTCTGCCAAATCACGAGCCTCCATATTATCGCATCTTCATCGCTTCAAAACGTTTGACGTCAGTACCAAGAAAACAACGGTGGATTCACATAGCTGATAGAGCCTATAGGACCCTCATCCTAAAAAAAGTATCTATGTAGAATTTTAACCTGCTAGACTTCGCGTGTGCAGTGTAAACTCTGTTCACTGATGTTAAATCATTAACTGTGGTGAAGTGTAGGTACCTATCAAGTGTATGACGAATACCTACCTAACTTTGCAAGCGCTTGCAGTCCAAGAAGATCCTCATCTCCTCTTGGCGTCCTCATCAGCTGGACGAACGTATGTATGCCAAAGGTAAGGATTCCCTGTCCAGGGCAGATTCTTAATTTGAATCAGATGGCTGTTCCAAATGTGTCATAGCTTGGTCTGTGCACATTTGAATGGTCATGCCCAGGGCTGGAGATTTGCGCCGGTGGATCGAGCCGAAAATTGGCGGAGCATCTGGAGGTGCAATTTTCACCTCACCCAGATGCAAGCAATACCTCAAACGAGATCCATGCCCACCATGCTTTGGTTGAAGATACAGTCAAATACTTCCTTTCAAGGCCAATTCCTCCACTCTCAGGTGAAAACTTCATTTCTCCTTTGGACGACCACTGCCCCTGGCGACCTCTTCCACGTGAAATTCTGTTTTCGTTTTAGTATATTTTAGTGGGCTCCTACGCCACCCTGATACCTATTTTTCTCTGTGTCATTTAATATGTTGAATTTTTATGAATTGTGTGCAACTTCAAGACTTCCCTCTAACCACTGCTCGAACTTTCTGAATCCGATGTATTACGGTTACGGCGCAACACACTGAATACCGACGGAAGTATCAGGCATAATTACAAGGCACTTAGGTAGGTACCTACTTTTGGATGTAAGTAGGATTTTAGCTGTTTGTATTTGTCTTAGGTTACGAATTATTCCGTGTTTGTACGTTACACGGACGCAGACGCGTTCCCGCTGTTTGATTTGTTTTCCCCTTCTTCTTCTTCTTGGTTCACTACGACCACGAACCGTTCCGTTTGAACTCGATGTGCGGTTTCGACAGCGACGATCACATAAAATGCCTATTTTTCTCATTTTGGGATGGAGAGAAAATCGAGGCAGCAGCCGTTTTCATGTTCTGATTGTATTCATCAGAGCTGATGAAGCTCCAGTTTTGAAGGGACCTCGGCTGAAATTCTATCTTCAAAACATTAAAATTTGACAAACTAAAATTTGATTCGAAGAACGTTTTGCTTGGGATATATACTTATATGTACCTATAGGTATTCTTTATTGTTTGACGGGCAAGGCCTTCATCTCACAACTCTTCCTGGGGATCGAACCGGAACCCTCATTCTATGTAAAGCTAGAATGAGTTTGAATTAGTGTACTATTGTTGTGGTTTGCTGTTGCGGTCGCGGCTTAAAATTCACGATGTTCCCAAGTAAATATTAGTGAACGTGATAAATATGTAAAGAGTCATTCCTACGTTCGTTATCCAGTAGATAGATACCTACCTACGAATTTACGAGTAGAGACCTATGAGTATCTGTCAATGAACAGGTCAGAGGTCTGAGGTCAGAGCCAGTGTCCTGAGCCTGATAGCGTTCAAGCCATCACTGGTCGTTATCGCTAGCCAACAACAAGCGATAATCACGATGGTGAACTTACAATATTATAGTAAGTAGGCAGGTACTTTTTGGAAGGAACATACATCTACTTCGGCTTTGTATTTTGGCAATTGGTACCTAATCAAATGGTACTTTTTAAATAGGTATTCTGTGTATGTATTTTGTGCGCCAGACTTAAATGGCTTCCTATTCGGCAGCGCCGGAATTTGCATATTCTTTTTCTTCTTTATTCAATACTTTTAAATTCCTTTTCACCTTCCTATCTTAAGCACAGATTGGAGTTTCTGTATTCTTCCCACAACTTTTCTCTTAGGTCATCAGACACCCTGTTGTTAAAAACCCCGACACAAAGAACTTCTTTTTATAGTGGTTCGTTTACGGCTGAAGCTGTTAGGCTGTGAAACGCATTACCTGATAGTATTAAAAAGACGACATCGAAACACACTCTTGAGTTGAAAGTTTATCAGTATTATCTATCAGTTTATTCTTAAATTATCATTTTTATCCTTCATTATTATTATTATTATTATTGATGTATGTGTATATAATGTTTAATATTTGTTATTTGTAGAGTCCGCCTTCCTTGAAAGCCGTTATCTTCACTGTCCATCCAGCGGTTGCCTAGAAGAGATCGCTTTCAGCGTTGCCGCTGAAACTGGTAAAACAATGGGCGGCCTTACGTGACGCTTGTGTGACGCTCTAGTGACGCTAAGATTAAGTTCCCACTATTTGTATTCTGTTATGCTATTTTTAAATGGTGAACAATAAAGAGTTATCTATCTGTCAGCAAGGAAAAACTAAATATTTTAATAATGTCATGTATTATATATAATATAATATATGAAATAATAATATATATATATAATATATATTATTATTTCAGGTAACGTAAGAATAGTACAGGATGTTTAAATACTAATTCTAAGACCCATATTAATATATACCTTAAAACTAAAATATATACAAAAATATATCTGGAATAGCTTATTTATCCCCTACAAGCATTTTAACCAGTCATGTTTTTGCACTGATGTAGGTATTAAAAGTAAATATATTTCCAAAACCACTTTTATTTTCGAAAATAATTATTCAAGCGATCTACAATAATAATATAAATAAACAATTTTGTTTCAATTAAGGGGGCGATAAGAGCTATGCCCCGAAACGTAAATTCTGTCTCTGCCGGAAGCCTATGCGCCAAGGCGGCTGCAAATGGAAGGCAAAAAATATATAGCCACAGATAATAAAATACTATATCCCAATTCCGGGTCTGTTAGCCGCTTGCCCCTTTCTGATTTCGTCTATTATATCTAGCCGTCCATAGAAACTACGGATCCTTGCCCCCTTTTTGAAATCTTGTACTTTTTTTTTCCATAGGTAAGTATGTGTTTATTCAATAATAAGTACAATTAAACTAACTATGTACAAAGGAATCAGTCAGATTACCTAAGGGCCGTTACAAACGGCTTATATGTAACTCAACTGTTCCAGACCAGTACCAGACGGAAGCGTGCCCAAGACACTGGCTGCATTGCCACGCTGAATAGCTATGCTAATTCGCTGGCCTAAATAAGAGCCAGCCCTTGGGTCAGGTGTCGCCTCAATCAAAAGCCCCGCAATATTTTTGAAAACCCGGAGGGCACCGGCTTTATTAGTTTTTTATTAGTTCATCGCCCACTTTCGTTATTTGCCCCCTTTACTAAACATTGATCAATAGATTCGTTTTTGGTACAAAACTGGGATTATACATAACTATATTAGCCGTTTGTACACTATTTGTGTAGTCAAGTACAAAATGCATGATGCATAGTGATAAAGTTTACATGCGTAGATAACATCCTCTTTTGATAATATCACTAAATGGCTATGACATTACATATTTGTCATTCAACTGATTTGTATTGAAAAATAGTTTTTGCGATCAGAAAATTAAATATTTCTTCGCAAAAGAATGAGTGTGGTATTTTTGAATGGCCGCAAAGGTAGTCAAATCCTGTGGAGGCTGGGATTTAAACATACATTGAGGAAAAGAAACAAAAACAACAACAGCTCCATTTGGCGGTGCCACAATCGACTGTGTAAAGGCTCATTATCTTGGAATGGAGATGATGAGACTATTACTAACACCAATATCAACCAGATTTCACTGCATTTGAAGTTGATAAAATGATATGTGAGCTTAAAAAAGCTATCTGTAGTGACTATCGACCAATCCCAACGATATATGATGAATTAATGATACAAAAAAGGCAAATCCCGAGTATGATGGTATGATATCTAGCTTTTTGTCTGTCAAAGACTCGTTATACAAGGCAAGAAAAGATCATTTGAAGGTAAATTCAATGACATTCAGATATCTGAAAGACGTTGTTGTGCCTGAAGGTTTAGGTGCAGGCTTTTTATCAGCAGAAGATGGTTCTGAAGATAACATATTAATATTTTGTAGTCAACAAACATGTGACACAATTCATACGATAACACATTTCTTTGGGGATGGTACGTTCAAGAGTACACCTCTACCTTTTGCCCAAATATATGCCTTACATGGAGACGCAGGAAGCAATGACAATGAAACTCATATTGTGCCTTTAATATTTGGTCTGCTCCCAAATAAGACAGAAAATAGATTCTTTAATCTTATCAAACAGCACTTATCAAATTTTTGTCCTGTTTACAATCAAACGGATTATGAAATGGCTGCAATGAATGCATTTAAGGAAGTATTTCCCGGTGTTACGCTTCGTGGTTGTTTATTCCATTACTCTCAAGCTATCAAAAGGAAATGTCATTCTCGCAAAATTAACTGCTTTAGCATATCTGCCGGTCCAATACATTTCTGAAGGATTTTTATCCATAAATTTTGAAATTGAAGATCATAGACAAGAGTGGGATGTCTTTTTTCATACTTTATTCGTCATTGGATGAAGCCTTATAAATAATAAAAAAAAAATACAAATAGACAAATAGTAAGTTGCTTTGACAACAATCGTCATCGTACCATAAACGCTACAGAGGGTTGGCGCTTCCGACTCAACCAAAAAGTCAAGCTAAAAAAGCTCAATTTATTTATGGTGATTAACGCTCTTAAAAATGAGAGTTCATTAAGATTTTATGGTAAGGCGACAAAAAATATACGCTCAATATACGAAAAAAAGGCAAGAAAAAGACATTGTTGCTGATCAACGCATCACCATGATCGTTCAAGACCATTTGACGAATAAAATCAGCATAGAAGAATGTTTAACACGACTAACGAAAGTAAAATTTACTTAATTTGGCTGTTTATTTGTTTTAATTTCAATCATTTTTATTTGCTCGCAATAAAGCCGCCTGTTATTTTTCTAAATTGAGTATGTAGGTAATTTTTGTTTCAGTGAATATTTCAATTTGTTTGTTATGCTATTTGAGTGCCCAATGTTATTGATGTACCTAATCGTTTTGTTGTTTGCTTGATAAAATTTAACTGTTTTTTTTTTCGAGAAAAAAATATTTTTTTCTTTGACTGTACAGAATAGGGAAAATCTCTAGATTATTCAAAAATACTCCAAAAAGAGGACATAGTTTGATAAAATACTACAGTGGTAAGAAAAGTGGGCGATGAACTAATAAAAGTACAAGATTTCGAAAAGGGGGCAAAAATCCACAATTTCTTATGGATGGCTAGAAAAAATAGACGAAATCATAAAGGGGGCAAGCGGCGAACAGACCCAATTCCAACTCACGCTCATGCTACGACTACGTTGTTGTAATGACGTCAATCGGCAGCTGGTTGTGACTGCACAGAAGCGCGTGCCTCATTATTTTCTTGAGGAGATAGCCCAAGATAAGAAACCTACTTATATGTATTGCGTTGTTAAATAAGTAACTACAAGGTAGGTACGTTTACTGGAAGAGCTTAGAAAAGTAGGTAACTGAACGTGATAATTATGTACGCTGTAAATTGTTGTGTCATTGGGTGCTGAGCACCACGTTGTTGATAAAAAAACACAACGTGTGATTCTCAGCACCCAACGGAACTGCACTGAACTTTATTTCAGAAACTACAGGCTGTGCTACAGGTACCTAATGTTCAGTATATACGGCAGATGGAGGGCATAATATTGAGGGTCTAATTTGTAGGTACGTCGGGGAAGCGCTTGGCCTCCATCTCACCTGGTGTCAAGTTATGATAAGGCCGAAGGTGGAAGCGCACTTCACCCGGAATGCTCAATAGTCTGAGGATCTGCCTATCTTATACTTATTTTTAAATACCGGAACACAATATTTTAAATGGTAACTATATGGCGACAGACAGAAGATGGTGGTTGTTAGCCAGGCTTAAACAAACCTACCACCAACCAAACCAAAGCACATTTTTTTACCCCTGAGGATTCAACTCTGGATCCTGATAATATTTCAACTTGTCGCGCTTGACTTCATAATTATACTGAGTTACTTCGATTTTTATTATGTGTGACTGAGTGATATGGGTGAGTTATATCCCACCTACGCGGACGCGTTTGCATATCTACGATTTTTTGTAAAAAAGATCTATTCACCATGCACGGTGAACACTGTCAGTCGATTCCTGCCACGTCGACTCTGCTCACCGAATATATAAAAACAAAATTGAATTAAAGTTTAAAAAAAATACATTTATTTTCTTTAATTTATTCAATAAAAAGTAAACTTAAACTAACTATGTACAAAGGAATCAGTAGGATTACCTAAGGACCGTTACAAACGGCATAAATAGGTAACTCAACTGTTCCAGACCAGTACCAGACGGAAGCATGCCCAAGACTCTGGCTGCATTGCCACGCTGAATAGCCATGCTAATTCGCTGGCCTGAATAAGAGCCAGCCCTTGGGGTCACGTGTCGCCTCAATCAAAAGCTCCGCAAGATTTTTGAAAACCCGGAGGGCACCGGCTCCCCACGGACCCAAGGTCTCCACCCCAAAAGGCTCAAATAGGTAAGCACTGTCGAGACCACTATATTTGCGCCTTTTGTGATCCTCGGCCGAATCAGCCGCCGCTCCAGCCCTAACTGATGTCCCAGGCAGATGAGATGGCGCTAGGGTATCGACGCAGGTAGCGTCCCACACCAAAGGCCTACCCATTTCCCAAGGACCAAGAGTCATACCGTCGGGTCGCTTACCATCATCACGTAACAGACCTTTCGGTTCAAGAACGGCTGGAACATTGACACTGGTAAAAGCTCGACGGATAATGTAATAATAATAACGATAAAAATCGCGCCCGACTCACCATCACACTGATCTGTCACACTGGTGTAAGGAAATAATTTTACTAACCACCAAACTGTTAGTCATGCAGTGTGACAGACAAAAAAAAAATGATTCCTAATTTTCACATTAGTTAGTGCGAACTATAAGAAACCAATTTCCTTATTTCCACTACTTACACAATAATTGTGTAACTAAAAGAGGTTTTCATTGTAAATTATTTACCCAAAAGTGTCACGTCCTCTTATATATTTTGGAAATGTGTGCAAAACATTTCAATCATTTCAGTTTTTTTTTTCGACGGGGATGGGCTGGCCTTATCACGTGATTTTCAAGTTATGATAAGGCAGAAGGAGGAGATCCTGTGACTCTGCTAAACAGGCTCAATGGCGGCCGAGAACAGAGCTCAACAAAGGTACAATCTTCTTATCTATTAAGTAGCTACGATTATAATGAGTATAATGTACCTACCTGATTAGTATAACTGTTTTATGGCAAATAGACTTTTTTAGAGATACACTATTTTATTTATATTTCTTTATATTTTTTTTACAAAAAAAACTAGTTTATTTATATATCTGTAAAGGCCCACCTGGCTAGCGACCACTCTCCTTCCATGTGCCGTTGGTGCGCCGGAGAGCCAGTGCCTTCTTGAAGAACTCGCTCCATCGTTGACCTCAACTTGTCTAGCCTAGAGCCTAAGCCTAGCGAATAAGAGATAATCACTCGAATCATAAAAATATATCTAATATTGAGGAGGTTCTGTCCAAAAGTGGAGAATGATTTGCTAAGTATGAATGTAATGAAGTAGGTAAATAGTAAGGTCATCTATAACAACATGCATCATATTAGAAGAGTTTGCGGTTGACAATATGTGGTCGAAGCCGCCCTGCAGTCTGCGATCATTTTACACAGGTGACACTAAACTAGACTGTTGTTGATACCTAGCCAACATTATTTATAAGTACAAATAAACTCGCTGACCCCACTTCGGACAAACTTTTTGTTAGTACAGGAACCCGCTGAGGGATGATAGGTAATATATAGGTAGGTACCTATAGTATGATTTAGTAGGTATTGTAGTTTGTGTATTTTGTTAATCTGTTTGCGCAAATAAAAATGAGCCGGTCAAGTGCGGGTAGGTTACGTTACGTAGCGAGGGTTCCAGATTCGGATCCACGCGCCACGTTTCAAGACAAAAACGGCAACTCTGCCAATGGGACCCTATCTATACGGTTATTAAGTCGAGTCTGTCTATCGGAATTTTAAAGGGCGGATATAGCGAATAATAAAACAATGGGTTATCTTATTTATGTATCTAAAATAACTAAAACGAAAACAACTATTTTCAAGGGAAGCAATCGGGTCACCTAAGGATCAGGACCTTTATTAATGGCCTATATAGGTCAGGTGTATAGGGCAGTTCTTGTGTTGATATAATTGTGCATAATGCAGAAATTTCGTCAAATAATTTCACATCATCGTTTGCGAGAGAATTCACAACATTTTATAAAATCTCAGGATTTTTCAATGAAAATCGGCTTTTTCTCCGGACTTTTAAGTTTTCTATCTGGTAACCCTAATCAGATGGACTGCTTGCTTGTTCGTTCTCAATGTTTTTCTCTCTCTTCGCATAGTAACCGTCCACTGTTGGTGAAAAAAATCTTGCAGTTCAGAGAAGGCGCATGAGCCTTCATTGTATTCAATAGGTTATCTAAATCAGAAAACTTTTAAGGCAACTTAAACTAGATCCCAATCTAATAAAGTTAAAGTAGGTTAGTAGATTAGTATAACGAAATAGGTGCTCTAGACGTCTAGAGAGATAAAAGCTTTTAGATAAAAGGTTTTATCACATGATCAAGTAAAGTACCTACCTAACCTAGCTACCTACTTACAACGTGTGGTTTTTTTTTATACCTACTAGTGTACCTAGCATATTTTTTTATTTTTTTTTGTTTTCTTTGTGTGGGCTAAATAAATTTATTTTGTTTCTTCTTTCTACTAAGAACTACATTTACTCTTTACTTTGGCCTTTGGGACATCTAGGGTAGGAGGCTACGAAAAACTAAACATGACATTGACATATCCGCTGAAAGGTTGTACGTTTTTCGATACAAAAAACTGCGTTTTTCGGATGTGACGACGTTCGATTTTCCGGATTGCACGTTTCTCAATACCTACAAAAATTACAGAAGTTTTATCGGATCTGAAAACTTTCGGTTTTCGTAATAGTCAATTTCGCAAGTAACCTGTTAAAAAATATGTCAGGAAATTAGGCACAGACATATTCACTCAACATTTTAGAATGGTTCTTGAAAAACCAAAATGCTAAAGATCATTTCGTTATTTTTTTATAATTTTTGCGCCCTTATTTTTCGAGGTTTTATTATAGATATATATTATTTAACTAGCGACCTGCCCTTGCTTCGTACGGGTGCAATTTACCAAATATAAAATGAGTGCACTAAGAAAAAAAGTATTAATGTACCTAAGTATAAGTTTATTAGTACTCAGTCATCATACTCATCTTCCTTCTCGTTATGCGACTAGGTGGGGTCGACACAGCATGTCTTCTTAAATGCTTTAAAAGTGGCGGCCGGTCTGACGTCAACCCTCCATATTGAATACTCTGATGTGTGGGATAAGGGGATAAGGATATGGATAAGGAGGCTATCACACTAGCAGCCAGAACAGTCCGGGGTTGGGTAGATATTGAAACCCTCTGGACGATGCTTTATAAGTAGTAATGTATAAATGAGAAATATGAATCATATAAGTTTGAGTTGTAATTTTATCGTGAAACATATAGATATTAATTTGTCCACGGCTTGTAAATTAAAATTTGGGTAGGTATGTATTTATAGGCCGTGGCGTGGTTGCGCGGGTGGCAACGGTGATAGCGGCGGCGGCGGCAGCGGCTTGCCGGCCGATATTACCTACCAACCGAAAACAGACTCTCCACCTAGTTGGACGGTTGGTATTTTTTTTTTCTTACGACAGCCGTTTTGCTTCAAGCGATTTTTTTGGTTGGACGTAAATCTGAATAGGCGATATCTTCTAAAGTACCTATCAAATCTCAAAATTTGTATCTGTATTAAACGTACAAAGTATTTTATTTTTATTTTTATTGTACGACGGGGAAGCACTTGGTTCTTCATCTCACCTGGTTACTAGTTGAGATAAGGCCGATGGTGGAGGCGCACTTCACCTCTGAGTGCCGTGAACACAACATGTTTTTAAGAATTTTTACAATTCGACACAATTAGGTAAGATGGTGGTAGCTAGCCATGCGGACCTAAACAAAATCCTACCACCAACCAAACCAAGCAAAATATTGTGCTCCACTGGAGATCGAGCCCGGGTCTTTAGGATCTGACATTGGTGGGCGAACCACTAGACCACAGGGGGGTTAAAAATTCTCAAAAATGAAAACAATGTAAGGTACTAATGTAACTAAGAAGGCACCAAGCGTCAGTCAGACACATTGACATAAAGCTCCAGCTTTACGTGCTTATTGTTTTAGCAAGCCGTTTTTAACCTCGAAATATACAGTTTTATGCGGGGTCGTTATCGTAAAGATTATTCGCAATTTGTTTGGGTGCGATGTTGAAGGGCGCGCCGCCATTAAAATTAACGAGAAGAGAACCCAGTTACCTGGCACAAGTCCAGACTAGAGGCCGGGGAAATCAACGTCTGCTAGGGGATTGCAGTCTTTGGCAATCGAATACACAGATTGAATCAGCCAGTAGGTATCGTCGTAAACGTATCTACACACATTCAAATCTTAATGGGTAGGGTTTTGTTTTCATATTAAAGTCTCTGTAACCATGGTGTGAGTAATCTTTGCTGAAATATACTTTTCAACATGTAATCAAGTTTATCATGTATAGGGTAGTTGTAGTATACCGACCGTCTGCATCTTTACGGAAAATGTTCTTTCAGTTACCAATATGGGGATTCCTGTACCACCTTGTTAATTCACCCTGCAGCATTTAGTATGTTCTTCGATAATTTTACATATCAAATCAGTTGTTGGTGGGAGGTAGCCTGGATAGTTTCATACCTAGATCTATCGCTACAAGCCAGACAGCAAGCTCCTCAGTCTGCTGAAGATTCCCGGTGAAGTGCGCTTCCAACTTCGGCCTTGTCATACTTGACACCAGATGAGATGAAGGACAAAGCGCTTCCCCGTCGTACAATAGTAAAGACATTGATTTTACTAGTTACATGTAGCATTTATAATTAAACTAGCTTTTGCCCGCGGCTTCGCTCGCGTTAAGAAGTATTATGCACAAAAATGGTTAGTTCAACGTTCTCTCCAAAATAGCTCAATGTAGATGGCGCTAGCATACAGAAATTCGTATATTTTGAACTGAAAAGTTACTAATATATAGCCTGCATCTCAAAATCCTTTCTTAGGGGATGCCTACGTCATAGTAGCTTTATGCATGCAAAGTCTCAGCCCGATCGGTTTAAATGGACAAAGTTTCATACAAACTTTCATCCCCTATTTTATCCCCTTGGGGGTAGAATTAATCAAAATCCTTTCTTAGCAGATGCCTACGTCATAACATCTACCTGAATGCCAAATTTAAGCCCAATCATTCCAGTGGTTTGGGCTGTGCGTTGATAGATCACTATGTCAGTCAGTCAGTCAGTCACCTTTGAGTTATATATGTTTATAGATTGGCGAATGGTTTACCAAAAACAATCTCGTTCGTATCTTACCCAGAGGAATCAATTTGATACCTACGTGACAAGAGGTGACAAGTTGCACGCCCTAGTAGATGATTTATAGAAGGTAGGAATATAAATGTAGCGTAATAGTAGGTAATGGGAACTGTCAATATGATTTGTGTCAATTTATCTTGTATTCCCATCTCCCCGTTATCTAAACAAAGTCACGTCGAGACGCAGTGGCACCGTACGCAAGCGCACGTGCTCTCTATCTCGTCAGTTAATTGATGACTCTAATATTAGTCTATACTGTTTGGTTTCGATAGCATTTGACTTTAAACTTGATTCACTCCGGCAACAAATTTTATCAGCAGCGAATAAAACGAGCAACTGCCGGAGAGGGCAACGAAACGAAAATAAACTGGCCAATTTTTTTACTTTCATTTCAACATGTGGGTTACTAATTTTACAAATACAAAGGTACATCAGGTAAAATATATGTATTATCTCAAAAGAATTACATGCTAACTATTATAAAAGTACAAAATAGATTGGTCAGCAAACAGATACAGCAATAAATCAAAAAGTAGGTATTTAGTAAAGAGATTTGTGAAGTAAGAACAAAAGTTGAGCAATGAGGGTAGTTAGTAGGCCGGCTGGTGGTTTTATGAGTGCATACCTAATATTATACCCAAATACAAAACAAACATCTTTGTTCAGCAAACAAATGGTTGGCCCGGATGGGAATCGAACCCACAATAGAAGAAGAACAGCGCAGAAGGCAGTTACAACCAACAGTTCTCCTCCGTCAGTTGCTTGTGATTATAATCGCCCGTCTATCATATTTTGAACTAGCAAACGCCCAGAACTTGATTCTCATCATCAAATTTCCATTTTTTATTTTACCCACCAAAAAAAATCTAGTAAGTACTTTTTCGATTTCATAGGTTAATATTGTTTATTCCGCGGAAACTTAAATAATTTTCTAAAGTAACAGTAGATAGCCATAGCTACTCCATATAACATTTAGCTATCTGCCAGAAAAAATCCCCTCAAATTGATTCCAGCTGTTTTGGAGATTAGCCCTAACAAACAGACAGATAGATGGACAAAAAAATATTATAATTTGTTATAAGTACCGTATATACTTATATTACTATGTAGGTATAAAGTAAAAAGCTGTTATGACGTTACAAACAGAGACTTCAATTCTATTATCTGTATAGATAATAGAAAATGCGCCATTCGAAAGCTCTTTGCTCTCGCTCACCGTGGTACCGATTCTCTAATAATAAAACATTGTCTGGTTGTGTAACATAAATGCGTAGTTTTTTTTTGGAATAATTCCATAATGATTTCGTGAACAAGTTTATACAGGAAAACGGGAGGGAATTTTATTTTAGAACGTTTCCACGAAGACAACGATAACACTGAGTCACGCGCCCACAAATGCTGATAATAGGATTTTGTATCGCGGTTACATTGATATAAATATAATAGTAATAATAGACTCACGACTTCTTCCCCTTAGAGGTTTCCCCTCTGATCACTACTCAGAGCGTGAATCTTATGAGGTGAATCAACTAGGGGGTAGTCAGAGGCACGGCCAAACTTTCGTTCGACATGCAAGTTTGCAAGTTGCCAGTATTAAAAATAAATTAAATACGTGTCAGGTGGCAAGCCGTGGTACAAAGCACCTTCATACATGTTTTTATTCGTTGAAATATTTATGGTCACTGTACAAAACTTAAAAGTGTAAGGTATTCATGAATTTTATGCATCTTTGTCGAACCTGCAAATATTTTAGAGAGGTACGTTTAATTATTTAATTAAACGTAAATATTAAATAAATAAATATTACAGGACATTAATTTTACACAGCGCCATTTAGCCCCAAACTAAGCATAGCTTGTAATATGGGAACTAGATTACGGATAGAATACTTAGATACTTTTTGTAAATACATATGTACTATATGATACAACACCCAAACACAGAACAAACATCTATATTCAACACACAAATGTTTGCTCTGGGTGGGAATCGAACCCACAGCCTACAGCGCAGAAGGCAGAGTTACTACCAACTGAGCTATGGGGCTTGTTAATTAAACTTTGTATGTACTTTATGGAATAAAATATAAGTATATGAGGTATTGTAAACTTTTGGAGGAAGTCGCAGTCTAGTCAGCTCTATTGCCAGAGTAGGTATGTACTTTACAAGTTCTTATAGGGTTGGTATTGGTACTCACTACACCAAAAAGCATAGCTATTCTGCGTGGCAATGCACGCTTCCGTCTGGTACTGGTCTGGAACAGTTGAATTACCTATAGACCGTTTGTAACGGTTACTTTATCCGACTGCCTTTGTATATAGTTTCATTGTACATATTATTTTAAATATTTACATTATGATTGTATCATCATCATCATAACCATTAATGGACAGAATTCACTGTTGGGTATAGGTTCTCGAGGTTATTGTAAGTATGTGCCACTCTGAACGGTCTTGAGCTAGTCTCATCCAGGAGCGGTTTGCGATATTGGCAATATGATAGATTGACAATTTTTTTTATTCACACAGCTTAGGACCTAAATACTAATTTACAATGAAGTGCTTTAAACCGATAAAAATAAAACAAGAGGGAGATAAAAGTTTCTACGATCCGAAAAACATAAAATTGAACGCTGTCGCCGCCAACATATTACAACTGCGTGATAAGTCCCTGACTCGGCATGCTGTGTCTGCGAACGAGGCCACATCACTAATTTTCGGCACAAGGCTAAGGTGGCATAGTAACTGGGAGACGAGACCTGTAGTCCAATGAGTTCTGGTATACTATACTATTCGACGGGGAAGCGCTTGGCCTTCATCTCACCTGGTTACAAGTTGCGATAAGGCCGAAGGTGGTAGCGCACTTCATCCGGAATCCTCAACAAACTGAGGAACTGGCTATCTTACCTCTAAATGCCGGAACACAACAATTTCAGAATTGTTGTTATGGTGACATCATTAGGTAAGATGGCGGTAGCTAGCCAGGCGGACCCAAACAAAGTCCTATCACCAACCAAACCAGCACAATATATAGTACTCCTCATGGGCATCGAACCCGGGATCTCTGGATCTGAAATCGGTGGGTTGAAAAATAAAAACACAACAAAAACAGAAAATAAAAACATAACTACATATATACCATCAACTGACAGCCGTCTATGCAGAGGATGACCGCACACCTACTCCTAGAGTGGAGTAGCGTAGCGTCTCAACGCCAACAACACCGAGGACACCGAGGAAGCCCAGGGAAGCCAGCACCAGCATCAGCGAGTTGCTGGCTTTCTTGGAGGATGGTGGCTGGAGTAACAAGAATCCACCCATAACGCAAAAAGGGCCCAATAGGAAGCCCAATTGCGGATATTAACTAATCGAGCAAAATCGTTCTTACTTATGTAGCTAAGTCACCTGGTACTGGAAAGTAAGTAAGATTAGGTTATCACATCTAATCTAATCTAATCACGCTTATATTATGGAGGCGAAAGTTTGGATGCTTAAATACTTGCTAGCGTAAAATATTATTTAATTAGTTCGTTTTAGCCTAGCTTTAGTTAAAAAATATTAAAAAAAAATTTGGAGGGAAGAAGAAGACGAAGTCATAAAAATTAAACGGTATTTGTAGCTCGTAGCACCGCCCGTAGACTTGCTACGCGAGGTGCTACGAATTGCGAAAAATCTTTCAGAAACTAACATTACTTACTTCTTCTTTATGTCTACCATATAGTGCTGATTTGGCATTAAATCTACTGAGAAGCTTATTATAAATTAACATTTTATCATTTGTATGAGTATAAAATAGTACTGCTGGTCCCACGGTGATCGATAAAAAAATCAATAAAATAAAAAATAAAAAAACAATAATTAAACCCACTTCGCTCCATTTAAAATCTACCTACATACTCCGTGCCTGTCGGCAGTATATGTTTAAAAGCATAAAGAAGGGTCTGAAGTTTTTAAGAGCATACTACATAACGTAATTATGTAGGTAGCATATTTTTGGCACATGGACATGATACTAATTATTTATTTATTTGAAATGGATAAATTCTTGACTGTTAAATTAAATTTTTAAGTCAAGAATTTATCCATTTCAAATAAATAAATAATTAGTATCGAGGCTTGCCTGGACATTATCTGGGTGAGGATGAGGTCTAAAATAGAACGTGTTTTCCCAGAAATACACTGACACTCCCGTGCACTGACAGATCACAGAAAACCTTTCGAGGTCCTACTACCAACGATAGTTCTATGGGTAAACAACCAACTTTTTAGCCATACTATCTTCTCCGTCCGCAGATTATCTGTAAGAAATAGGTTCTAAGCGATAGGACCGTACCGCCTTTTATACCTATATTTTTGTTTCAAGTTTTTTTTTATGTTGTACAATAAAGAATATAGAAATCGACCGAATATTATCGAGAACGTGAACAAAATCTCAGGCGATTGCTAGTTATCAATTCAAATAACGGATCTTCGCAATCAAAGTAAGTTATAATCTAATTGCGTCGTAATAGGCAATAGTGCGATGTCGATACATCGAGGCAGCGGCTCATTAATGTTTTTAGCTATTGCGTATCGCCCTTTGCCCTACAAGCATTTGCCTGCCGCTTCTACTACGTAAGCATATTGGTATCTTTCATCATTCTGCGACTTTTATACCGAAAAACAAAATTAAAGTATTGTCTTGTTTATATTGTCTCGGTTGAGACTGCTATGGGGTGATATGAATGAATGAAATGAATAGATGATAAAGAAAATGTACCAGTTTAACCAGGATGCCAACGGGACCCTATACTAAGCCTCCACTGTCCATCCGTCCATTTGTCTGTCAGCGAGCTGTGTTTCATGAACCGTCATAGGTTTGTAGTTGACATTTTGTTTTTGTTGAGTGTATATTGCCGTTATAATAACACATACTTACTAAACATTAACGAGCATTTATTAAATAAAATGTACAATTAAACGATGTACAAAGGAATCAGTCGGATTACCTAAGGACCGTTACAAACGGCTTGTATGTAACTCAACAGTTCCAGTCCAATACCACACGGAAGCGTGTCCAAGACACAGGCTGAATAGCTATGCTTTTACTGGCCTAAATAAGAACCAGCCCTTGTATCACGTGTTGCCTCAATCAAAAGCCCCGCAATTCAATTGTGAGTTAAAAATTAAATAAGTAAATTACAAATTAAAGGGTTGGCACCCCATAAAATAAAGTGTTAGTATTATAGTGCCTTGAAATGCTTTTTGTAACCCTCAGACGTTTATGCGTGTCCAGACTTTGACCGTTCTTCAGCTCGATTGGTAGTATAGTTTAGATTTAACGTTTCAAAATGATCCTAAAAATCATACTGAATAAACACATTTTGACATTGCCTTTGACTAGCTCTGCATTCTGCGCTGTAGGTAAAGGGTTCGATTCCCATTCAAATATAATAAATATTTGTGTGATGAAAATTTGTTTTGGTGTTTTACTATAGCATTTGGGCTGGGTGGCTCTGTGTAATCCTGTATTGCTTACATATTTTATTTCTTTAAAAGCATGGTTCTTACTAAAGAAATCACATCAGTTTTGAGTAATGAGATAATGATTCTAAATTATGCCATAAAATCTTGCTGAGTAGTGCACATAATGACCGAGAATTAATGAGTCATCAATGTTAATGTCCCAACAAGATTGATTTAATGAAATTGGAGTTCAAAGTCCCATGATGCAATAATCTGTAAGAACTTGTAATGTGCCTAAGTGTTGTATTTTTATTTTAAAGTAAAACGTTTTACTGAAACGAAAGAGCGACACCAAAAGGAGGTCTGTTTTCTATGCATCAAGAGAATGAGATAAAATACAATATTCAATAAATATAAATAAGAAATGTATTGTAATACAACTGTTTCAACGCGTGTTTGTACGTGTGTGCATCTGCGTACTGCAAAGCATTGGGAAAAAGCCGTGGTGTTGGTCACGTGTATCGTTTCTGAGACTATTTTAATAGCATTTTAAAAAGGTTTACTTCTCCTTCGTGTGATGTTCGATGACACACATGTTTCCCGTAATGGGTAAATAATTAAAAAAGAATACACAGATGTCTTTTTTTAGAAGCTTTAATTATTAACATGTAGTTTGATTGAGTGTGTGTGCCCGCAGAAATCAACGTCGGTTTTATTAGTAAATTAATAATAAATATAACAGGACATTAATTTCACACAGCACCATCTAGTCTCAAACTAAGCGAAGCTTGTTATATGGGAACTAGACAACCGATATAGTTACTTGAATACTTTGTAAATACATACTGATCATACAATACAACACCCAAACACAGGACAAACATCACACAAATGTTTGTCCTGGGTGGTAATCGAACCCACAACCTACAGCGCAGAAGGCAGAGCTATTACCAATTGAACTGTGAGGATTGGTAAATAAGTTGCATATGTATTATGTATTTTTTATTAACTCTTTTTCAAATAAAAAAAAATAATATTCTTGCAAGTATGCCGTATGAAACATTGACCTACATTGTTAGATCTTGTGAGATGCGATCGAGTTGGTGACACACACAATTCCATTGACAACGACAAAAACAAGACGAATTTCTCTATGACGCAATCTGGTTGTTCAATTATGATGAAAATTAATCGCGAAAACAATAACAATGTTCATGAGATAGAATGTCGGTTACTACAAAAACAAGTCGCGGTCAATGGTCTGTGAGTCCAACTGCGCCCGATCCCGCATGCCGCATGCCGCGCCGTGCGTAATACTACTCCAGAAGTACTTACAAGTGTTTATGTGTTTGTATTATCTATGTAGTAGGTACTCATAGCACCACAGATTTTGTTATAGTAAGTGCTGACGCCTTGTTATCAGTAGCCCATTCATACAATAACACTGTGATGTAGGCACTTAGACCTAGAATTATAATACATCAGAAAATTTTAGTTTAATCCATACTAGTATTTTTTATAGTTTCACGCTTATAACACATTATTTTGAGCCAGTCCAGCCCGCGACTGGTTTAACCTCGCCAAAAGTCGCGATAAATATATGTAAAACACGCGATAAATACCCGTTTTTTGCGTATAAAAATAATACTTCATACAAATTGATTGATTGACTTACTCTTTTAAATTATTTTCAATCAAAAACTAAAGTTTGAAAAGTCGCGATTGACGATGGAGACGGTTCTCGCTATTTGTGGCGTCGTCAGTTGGAGGCCTATGTTTAGCAGTGGACGTATAAGGCCTGAAATTATAGGTATGAATTAGTACAGGTACCTAATAAATAATGATATTTCATGTACAGATTTTGACCCGTTGAGTTTTTTGCCCTATATTTATGGCCCTATACTAGCCCTTAGGTATTAAAATTCTGTTGTTTTGGCTGGTGGTAGAACTTTGTTTAAGTCCGCCTGGCTAGCTACCACCATTTTACCTAATTCTGTCGCCATAATAACAATTCTAAGATTGTTGTGATCCGGAATTTAGAGGTAAGATAGCTCCTCAGTTTGTTGAGGATTCCGGGTAAAGTGCGCCACCACCTTCGGCCTTATCTTACTTGTAACCAGGTGAGATAAATGCCAAGCGCTTCCCCGTAGTACAATAAAAAGAAGGTAAGGTAACTTTTCAAACAACGATAGAGGTAAGTGGTCTCGACAGAGCTTACCTATTTGAGCCTTTTGGGGTCAAGACATTTGGGTCCGTGGGGAGCCGGCGCCCTCCGGGTTTTCAAAAATCTTGCGAGGCTTTTGATTGAGGCAACACGTGACCCAAGGGCTGGCTCTTATTTAGTCCAGCGTGCAATGCAGCCAGTGTCTTGGGCACGCTTCCGACTGGTACTGCCTACTGGTCTGGAACAGCTGAGTTCCTTAGGTAATCTCACTAATCATTTGTACATAGCTAGTTTAATTGTACATTTTATTGAATAAATACTGTTCATCTATATAAAAAATAGTAGAGGTAAGAATGAGAAGCGAAGTCGCGGGCAATACTCGGTGTGTTCTGAGATTTTCTCTGGCGACGTAGACAGTGGCTGGCATAAAACCGTGCGTTCAACGTCGTCTCAGGCCATACCGAGAGCTCGCTGTGTCTCGCGTACACGTACCTACGTACCTACACATCTCGTCGAGTCAATTTCGATAATTTTCTCCGCGACCATGAGAGGGTTAATTGTATTACTAGTAGTATGTACATACACCGCCGCTATGGTGCCGGCGCCCAGGGATGCCGTGAGTAATTTTACATTTACATTGTGACTGCGAATTTTGTGAACCATATTGTATGGCAATAATTAGGAATAGGAGAATAAAGGTTATTTCATTTTAATTTACTCAAAATACTTCTGTGTTATCAATAGGTAGGTAATAATGAACTAAGCTTTGTTCCTATTCCTAATTATTGATATGTGCTTAATATAAAATTTACGAAAACATTACTCAAATTTACTTAGTAAGTGCATGTGATATATTCATTTAAAAGTAACTTACCGATACTATATTTATTATTAACTTTCATCTGTTATGTATGTAAAGCCTTTTTCAAGTCCTTCCGTCCCATTTCCGGCTGTTCTGGACCATAGATTTACCGCAGTTCTGACTAAGTCGTCATGCATCCTCATCATTGGTCTACCTCTTATATGTTATTCAGCCTCACATGTCAGTTGGTAGTAGCTCTGCCTTCTGCGCTGTAGGTTGTGGGTTCGATTCCCACCCTGGACAAACATTTGTGTGATAAATATTGATGTTTGTTCTGTGCTTGGGTGTTGTATTGTATAATATGTACCTATGTATTTACAAAAATAAAAAGTATTTAAGTATTATATCTGTAATCTAGTTCCCATATTACAAGCTTTGCCTAGTTTGGGCTAGATAGCGCTGTGTAAAATTAATGTCCTGTAATTATTAGTATTATAACCGTTTCCCTAGAGATAGGTAATTAGTTAGTGAATAGCTTGCTAATGACGCTAGCTGCGTCGACACCCTGGAGCCATCTCTTCTGCCTGGGACATCAGTTAGGGCTAATTCGGCTGAGGAACACAAGCTATTATCTTGGGCACGCTTCCGTCTGGTACTAGTTTGGAACAGTTAAGTTATCTATAGACCGTTTGTAACAGTCAATAGGTAACCCGACTATTTCTATTGTAGGTACATAGTTGATTTAACTGTAGGTACATATTTATAGAATCAATGCTTATGCTTAAAAATTGTTACTGAATGAATGA
Source organism: Venusia cambrica (assembly GCA_951394065.1). Taxonomy (NCBI): domain Eukaryota; kingdom Metazoa; phylum Arthropoda; class Insecta; order Lepidoptera; family Geometridae; genus Venusia; species Venusia cambrica. Next base: position 4,795,147 of record OX596056.1, read on the forward strand.
TAATGATTTAAAATAATTATATACCCACTACTTCTCACTAAATGCTTAAATGTATTAACGGGAAGTGTAGGTATCGGAGAACTGAATCTAAACTTATCTGGAAGAAAATGCTTTATGGCATTTAGCTCGCTCGTGTAGGAACTTTTTGTGGTGAAGTAAATGGAGCATGGGGAGAACGAACGTTACTAACAGAGCTCTCAGAATAAGCTTGCTGAATTGGCACATAGCTCGTAGAACCGAAAACTGCTGAGTAGCAAAGTTGCTAGATGACTAAAAGCGAAAAAGTTACCCTACTTTAGATTCACTCGATGGACTGACGACTTTGTGGCGGTTGCTCGCTATTTGTGGCGTATGTTCAGCAGTGGACGTATGTTGGCAGAAATGATGATGAAAGAGAACACGATTAACGCGACAGCTTGTAACCGCTGTAGGTACCTACTTACAATACTGTTCCAAACAAAACCAGCGGGTATCGGATCATATTATCTCTTTGTAACTAACCGGTAAAATCTGGGAACCATAATTCGTTCTTATTGAGGGCAAACAGTTGGTCAGCCAGAGCTCATTTATACCACAGAATAATAAATTAATACGGGACAAAGTTTGTTGTTGAGATAGATGTGTGGTATGAAAATAATAGATTAGATTATTGGTCACGGCTGAAGAATCAACTCCTCCAACTCAACCTATGGATGTCGTAAATACCGACTAAGGGATCTCATCAGAAGCTTCCATCTGTTTCGGTCTTTCTCTAGTCCCGAAGCCTTCCACCAAAATTTTTGTTGTAACTTGACTTTCGTCCCTCCGCATAACGTATCCATACCATGATAAACTGTTACTTGTCATATTTTCTATCACTGGTGCCCCATTCAAGCTTCCTCTTATTTCACATCACACCATACCGCATCATCGTCCACCGCTGGACAGAGTCTCCTCCAAGCTTTGGAGGGTTTTGCCATAATTGGTGAATACAGTAATGGTGAAAGACTGAAAGAAGTTGCTAACCTCCTTCTGGTGAGATCTCTAAGTCGGTTTTTACGACATCCTTTGTTGAGAACCCTTCAAGGGTTCGATACTGCTACGGCAATGACATTTTCAGTGTCCATCAATACGTATTTACACATAGAGTGATTGAAATGATGCGTCTTTAACTCTCTTCTCACACTCTCTTCAAACACAACAATTTTAGATTTGTTATTATGGCGACAGAATTAGATGAGATGGTGGTAGCTAGCCACCACTACTAAGCTGTACTCCCCATGGGGATTGAACCCGGGGCCTCTGGATCTGAAATCGTTGGGTTGAACCACTAGACCACAGAGGCGGTTAAATAAATAAAAAAAATCATAGTCAAGATAGAGGCTCTCCCAGGGGACGATATATAACATGATCGAGTTTAAATTAGCGTCCTCTGGGGGAGCCTATCTTGACTATGAATTCCAATTAAAATGACTAGATATAGTAGTAGGTACCTACAGCAGCCCGAGTGGTAATTTCGTCAAGTTACTCACGCAATAATTTGTATCTTTTTTTTCTTGTATGCTTTTTTCCGATATAAATGAATTATATTTATATATAATTATATATTATTAGACGTTTTGACAGTGGCGTGACACTTCCTGTTATCGAGGATCTGTGCCGCTTCCACTACAACTACGATGTACTATTTATCTAAGTTTATCGGAGAATTTTCACACTCAGGGCAGGGCTATAGTTTATTTTAATAGGTCTTGACATTGATCCTTACAGGCAATGATGTGCTCAACGATGGAGCTTGCCTACACAGGTGTCTATTAACTCTCTTCTTGAAGACATTAGGGTCGTGTTAATAGACGTTTTATGGTCTCCATGATTTGTCAGAAAGCATACAATGGATACGTAAAGTGGTTCGAAACATTGTTACGATGCTCCGGTTTCGACCACAGCCGAAGGGTTTTTGATTTAACTAAAATTGTCTATTTAAACCACTGACTATGATTCTGGTCAAGGTATCTGTGATGGTTGTAGATGGTGTCTGTTCGAGCTACGGAAAGCGTGTTCAGCGATCAGAATCCCATTCATTCTTCTATATCTCATGGGTCATGGCATCCACTTTGTCCTATTTTAAGAAAACTTGTCCGTTTTGAAAACGTTGTTTGTTGTGAAAAACCGTCCGTCCCCTTACCAATTCGACCTTCACAAGACTCTAGGGATTTGCTACATTATTATTAATAGTACATGTTTTGACTAATAACTACCTAGAGTACCGACATCTAAATAATAACTCGCGTTTTAAATATGTAGAAAGGAAAATGCGTTTTTTTTGTAGTGCACTTTACATAAACGCGAGTGAAACTCTGCCTTCTTCCACGCCTATAGCATAGCTCCGCCGCGAAACCACAAAAGTTCCGCCGTGACTTGGCCGTAACGTATAGCTTATAGTATAACTATTACCTTACTATACGTCCGACAAGTGAAACTGTAGAGAATTATATAGCGAAACTGCTTGCTGTAAAGAATAGAACGGCGATTCTATTCTTTACAGCAAGCAGTTTCGCTAGGTTTCGCCGATTCGAGTTCCGTGGATCAGCGAAGTCACGCGAGTCATGTATCCATCACCTCAATTTCCGCCTAACCAGTTTGAAACATTTTTGCTTTGCGTTAGTTTTGGGCACTAAATAACGGACTGTAAACATCTGCTAAGTGTACTATTATATAAAGGTTCAATTTAATGACTTCCATTGCGAAGTCCGGCGCTGATGCTGAGAGCTTACACATGTTGACCAGGTGTGGGACCAGGTCTTTGCTAGGTTCGGCCTATTGTACTTTTTTTTGTTTTGAGTAGAATTAAGCCGCCCATGAACAATGGTTTAATTTTATGGTTTTGTTTATAAGAAAGGTTTTAAGTGTAGCCTCTTTTGGAATTTGCTTTACTGACTTTAGGCGTCAGCGAAATTCAGTCCCGAGTATAGACACAGGAGTTGTTGTTGTAATGTGATTGGTGCTGCGTCATGCATTCGTCTATCTTCATAATATCTACCAACCTATCTATTACGTTCATTCATGCTACTCGACGCGGCGTGGGCATTATACGGATACGCTCAAGGGCATGTTCACACATATCGAACGTCGTCAAACGCAATGCGATTACAAAGATCAACACACAGCCAACATAGCGATAGCAAAAAATAGGTTACGACCGAAATCAACAATGTCATTTCAGATTGATTTCTGGATATTTAACAGAAACTCTACGGAAGTTATGTTAAATATCCGTGTATGGCTACCTAGCCATAGTCTAATAATGATTCGAATATGTACTACGGTATTTGCAAAATTGAACCTATCTGTCTTTACTAATTTAAACTAATTAAAACCAATAAACCAATTAAACAATTTTTATTTATTTATTTATTTTATTTATTTAATATTTACATATACCGTATTTTGCAAATACCGTAGTACATATTCGAATCATTATTAGACTACTATGATTCTGACGCGTAATTACGACCTTAGGGTGTTATGAGCTTAGGATAAGTAAGCACGTTTTCAAAGTTATATAGGTATGGGTATTCGATGGGTTAGCTCTTGACGTCTAAAAAAACCTCAAACCATTTTGCCCCGGACTTCGGCAGGAGGTTGGTCACTATCCAGGTGGTCCTTAACAGGTCCTATTACCAGTGTTGTGATCATTCAGCCGTACCCAGCTAACCAAAGCTAGCGATGTCTTCCCGGGGTAGACCGCTAGGAGATCGTTTCCCAAAGATAAACTTAGAGATGTAATTTTGCTATAATACCTATTTGATATAAATCCTTTCCATGGCTATAAAGCCATGGTTAGCCGCAAAGCTTTTACTCAAAGTAGTTGTAAGTACCTCCTACTGTAGAAAAACAGCAACAAAACAACGCGAGGGTAGCCTTATTTCACAGGCTATCTGAACCTCGGTCGGTTTGATAACCACTTCATTGACGCACTTTTGTGTCGATAGCTTATTGCCCTTTGAGACAATGTTATCAATTGAATTGCTTGAATATGATAAAAAAATATTTGTCTTTTAGGTTTATACTTTCTGCGTCGTTGGTTACTAGGTTCTTGTTTCTACCTACTGACTACCTATAATTATGTCTTCTCCTTCCTGCCCTTATCCCAAACTTAGGCGGGGTCGGCACAGCACTTTCTCTTCTAATCTTCCCTATCAACCGTCAACACAACATCCACTCGTCTCACATGCATATCGTCATCCACACAATCCATTCATAATAGTCCTCGGTCTACTTGCCTCTGTGGTCTAGTGGTTCGACCCCCGGGTCCGATCAGCAGGAGGCTTTCAATATTGTGCTTGAATTTGAAAGGAAAAATTTAAGGATTCGTTCGTTTGTTACAGGAAGCAAGTCACGTAGAAAAAAATACAACGAAACCATATTGCGCACATACGACGCCATGTGCGTGGGTCGTTCACAGTACAAATGCAAAAATCCCGACAACCATTGAAAATGACTAGTAAGTATAATATATTAACATATTAGGTAATACATTTCATTACCTTTTAAAGGTTAAAAACGAAACCGAATCTGAAACTGATGACTGATTCAACTAGATACAACGAACAACCTAAACCGCTGGCCGTACTGACTTTTGGTTGTCTTGCTGTGGAACGCCCGCTAAGAAATACATTTTGAAAATTTGCAACCCAAGGGGTTCACAGTTCATAGTGAAATGTTGCATATCTCTGATACCACACATGATAGGCAGTTATCAGTTATCAGTTAATCATCAGTTTTTCTCTCATCTCCGTAGGGTCTCTTTCACACAGCGTCATCCAGTCCCAAACTAAGCATAGCTTGTAAAATGGGAACTAGATTACGGATAGAATACTTACCGATATAAATAAAATAAGTATATAAGTTATATCCGTAATAGTTCCCGTAGATCATTTATTATAAATCAATAATCTAAGTACAAAATGCTCAAAAAGTTGCGTAAATCCGTCGGAATGTCCGAATTATCCAAATTCCGAAAATAGTGATAATCTGTTTGAGCATGGTCCGGGGAAGTGGTGTCGGTACCACTCCAATTGCAGCTCCTCTAATTGAGTGATCTTCAGTTGTGCTGTGTTCTAGCGTTGTCCTGAAGCAGCAGTGGGCTAGAGCTATTGACCAGGCTAGGTTTTGCATTATGGTTTTTTTTTTATTGTACGACGGAGAAGCGCTTGGCCTTCATCTCACCTGGTAACAAGTTGAGATAAAACCGAAGGTGGAGGCGCACTTCACCTGGAATCCTCAACAAACTGAGGAACTGGCTATCTTACCTCTGAATGCCGGAACACAAGAATTTTAGGATTGTTGATATGGCGACAGAATTAGGTAAGATGGTGGTAGCTAGCCAGGCGGACTTAAACAAAGTCCTACCACCAACCAAACCAAGCACAATATATTGTACTCCCCATGGGAATCGAACCCGGGACCTCTGGATCTGAAATCGGTGGGTTGAACCACTAGACCACAGAGGCGGTTAAAAATTAGCAATTAGCAATTGTTGGCAATAGGTACAGGTCTACTGTAATCATTTGGCCAGAACTTTTTTTTGCACGACGAGGAAACGCTTGGCCTTCATCTCATCTGGCCAAAGGTGGAAGCGCATTTCACCCGGAATCACCAACAGACTGAGGAACGGCTATCTTACCCCTAAATAAACAACATTTTAGAATTGTTGTTATGACGACGGACTTATTATAGTGGTAGTTAGCCAGGGGGACCTAAACTAAGTCCTACCACCAACCAACTCAAGCACAATATTGTCCTCCGAATACTCTATTGAATCGAACTCGGGATCTATGGATCTGACACCGATGGGTGAACCACTAGACCACAGAGGTGGTTCTTAGGAAGCGGTAGTGGATGACACCAGCACTGGCCTACCAGACACCTTTTTCTGAGTCAACTTTCGCTTGGGGTCACTCTTGAGTGCCTAGTGCGAGTTGCAATCGAAGCTCACTCGATTCGCGTTTGCACACCGTGAATGGTGAATAGGTATACATTTTAATACAAATCATGGTAAACGCAAACGCTTTCGCAGGTTTATGGTATGGAGCAAGTAAAAACTCGCACTGGACACACTGTGTGTGTCGAAATGGCATGTTCGATTCAAAATAAATTTTGCAGGTAGGTATAATCGGAAAGGGATTATCTGTCTGTGGTGCGTTACTTTTTCTTCAAAACGAATACAGACCAAAATATGTGGAAAACAGTTTTCCATACAAACACTCTTTTTTTATTTATACAAATAATTGTTATTTTTTAACAAAACTGATATAATAAAAAAATATATTATGAGAATTATTTAATGATCGCCCGTGGTCGAAATACAACTGTAAAAATTATTAACATAAATAGACGTCTGCATTTCTTCTCCATCACACATGAAATATGCCAAATCTTTTTGATTATTGTATTTTGTTACCAACAGCTTAGTGCATCTATTCATTAATATAACCCTGCTCTCTGCGCAATATGTCCGGGTCAGAAGTTTTCGCTCCACGTATTAATATAATTGATTTTTCTTTCTTACAGTTGTGTATGTAGTGAAGGAACATCTTGCCAGTTCCACGAGGATGACCTTAGTTCATCCGTGAATGTGCATACATGTAAGTCAGTGAAAAGTTAATGGGATATCGCCCCACATTCGTCCTAAGCTGATGCAAGGCGAGACCAAGGATTTACTACTCCGTTCCTGAGGATTTGATATCGTTACTTCAAACAGCTTACAATACACCGACTATTCACAAAACCCTATCCCTAAATTGTGTACTTATCTAGTGCAAAACATGTGAGCTTTGTGAAGAAAACAAGAAGGAAGATTACACATAGTCAGTGGATACTAAGATCAAAAAAATAAAGCATATCGAATGCCTTATGCACAATAAAATAAGAGGCCATTTCCCAGCAGTGGGGAACTTATGTTTAATAATAATAATAATATGCAAATACATAAGAAAATAGTGTTATATTCCCAATACAAACTAGCTATACATCTGTGACCCTAAACTTTGACATATTGATAGACAACGAGTCAGTGCATTCAGTTTTGGCGAAGTTTAAGTTAAGACGCATTTAGGTGGATGGTGCAAAATCTTATGTGTTTTTGGTAAAAGAGTGAATGTTAAGAAAATTTTATTTGAAAGCTTGTCGTGAAAAATGTCGATAAATCACCTTTGCTTACCTTTAAACTGGCGATCTATTAGCGTGTAGAAATCAGCATTTAGGACTTTGTAATACAATGTGAGAAAAATAATAAGTATCTATATGTATTTTCATAGTAAAAAAGTATTACTTCACCAAATATGATAATGATGATCTTATATATTATTGTATAGTTGATGTTGTGGAACTTACTGAATGGTAGCTATCCTAGTTTTAATATTATTACCTAACCACTTATTGATGAACACACCTACTGACAAGTTTCTCATTAATTAAAAAAAAAACTCCGCCAAAACGTAATGGAGCAGCAGTTTGCATTTAGTTACGCGTTATCTGTCAATGTGTCAACATTTAGGGTCATAGATGTACAGCTAGTTTGTATAGGCGATATACCACTATTTTCGCATATGTGTCTAGTGTTTCTAATGCGAGTTTTCTACTTGCTCTATAACTACTCGAACGCGAATCGTTTACCACGATTTGTATGAAACCATCACCATTCACCGTGAGCAAACGCGAATCGAGTGAGTTTCGATTGCAACTCGCACTAGGCACTCAATGTGCAGTATAATGTACGTATCCTCGTAGGTTAGTTGTACCTGTATTCGTTATATTTCAAACATTTTTCGTGTTTTTATCAATGGACTATTTATTATTTGGTGTTGTTGAAAAAAAATGTACTTACTAGCCATTAAATCATATCGATAGGCATACGAACAATCAAACTATGTCAAATTGTCAAATGCATAACGTTCGAAATAACATCTTGTCATATCAAGTTCCTACTTTATTTATGTTTAGTATTAAGTTGTTTAGTTTACTTCATTTTTAAGTCATGAATGAAAAACAAAATAAGTCGGTATCTATTTGCATAAATGTGATTTGAGCACCGCCTCTGTGGTCTAGTTGAATCGCCCCGGTGGTGGGCGAGTCAACTATTAGACTACAGATACCGGTGTATCAGACCCAGACATCCCGGGTTATATCCCTAAGGGAGTACAAATTTGTAGTTGGCTTCTTTGGTTGTAGGACTTGTTTGAAGTCCCCCTGAGTAACTACCGCCATATTACCTAAGTCTAACAGTTTTTTTTTGTGTTCCGGCATTTAGAGGTAAGACAGCCTGTTTCTCAGTCTGTTGAGGATTTCGGGTGAAGGACACCCACTGTCGGTCTCATCATAATCATAACTTGACACCGGGAGAGACGAAAGCCAAGCGCTCCCCCGTCGTATCATAAAAAAAATGCAAATGTAACTAAAGCTTCATCTGTAAATACTTTACTTTACATAAATATCAAATCTATAAAATCTCTTTTGATACCTACCATACCTACGTAAATGCAACGAGCTGTAGGTACCTCGATTTGTTACCTGTCGGTCCAACAAGCAGCTCATCCAAATCAAATTTTAATTCGCATTTCGTCCAACAAGGTTACATAATTAGGTACCTATGTACCTAATTATGTAACCTTCTCAACTTTTCTTTAACAGGTTTTAAACCGACATCTATATTATAACATTTATGTATGAAATGATAAATAATAATTGTACTTAGGTATATCCTCACCACCACGTTAGATTAGAATACCTACCTACCTACAACATTGATTATAATTATTCTGTACTTAGGTAGGTAAGTACCTAAAGATTGGAATTATCATGTTAATTTTTATTTCGTACAATGCTCGCTAATGTTACATAATACAATTATTCTGTAAGTATAACTAGATGTATTGGATATTTTTTTATCTAAGTATGTAATGATAATTATTATAAAGACTTAGACAGTATACAAATAAAACTATATTTGGAAATTCACGTGTTGTTTTACTGTCTTCATTTGTTAGTTTACATATTATAGTTTACATAATTGCTAAAATAGTCGTGGCGATCGACCGCCCCAACTCAGCCCTTGGGTGTCGTAAAAGCCGACTAAGGGATCTCTCCAGAATACGGGTGGCAGCTTCGTTCAGTGTATTATCTACATCTTTACTGCGGTTACCAATCCGCCTGTCTAGTGTGGTGATTATGGCATAGCCCTCCAGCCTTGGAGGAGGCTCTGTCCACTAATGGGCTGATGATGTGATATGCGTCTTAATAGGAATCAATAAATCCCTGAATGCCCACAGAACTGACCACAGTATTGAAGGATTCGTTGACCCCTGTCATTGCAACAAACTTTCAGAACTGCGAAGGCAGTGGTACTAGGAGGTAGAGGTCCTATCTATCCCAAAAGTCTAGGCAACCGCAGTGTAGAATAAAGCAGTATAAACGGTGATTTTGCATCTTCTTTCAAAAGGATTTTTAGCTATTATTATCCGATCGATAAAATATTCCGCCGCTATTCATTGCCTTGTTTGATAGTTTAACATATAATAAGTTTATTTATTCCATAAAAAGCACAATTAAACTAACTATGTACAAAGGAATCAGTCGGATTACCTAAGGACCGTTAAAAACGGCCTATAGGTATGGGACGCTACCTGCGTCGGCATCTCATCTGCCTGGGACATCAGTTAGTGCTGGTGCAGCGGCTGATTCGGCCGAGGATCACAAAAGGCGCAAATATAGTGGTCTCGACAGAGCTTACCTATTTGAGTATTATGGGGTGGAGACCTTGGATCCGTGGTGAGCCGGTTTTCAAAAATCTTGCGGGGCTTTTGATTGAGGCGACACGTGACCCAAGGGCTGGCTCTTAATTAGGCCAGCGAGGCAATGCAGCCAGTGTCTTGGGCACGCTTCCGTCTGAGACTGGTCTGGAACAGTTGAGTTACCTATAGTTTAACTAAAATATTGTATATTTTAGTGATGAAGGCTAATGGTGGAGAATAAGCATAGAAATGAATTTGCCGTTCCCATACCTACTCAAGACTAGGGCGACACATCACACAGGGTCTCGCAAAGAGATTCGCTTACAGGGAGTGAGGGAAGAATCATGGGACTGATCTCTTACAGCTTCATATTATAGACACCAGATTGGATTATTGTCAATTTTTACAGATGACCAATAAGAAGTACGTATTTTTACACATCAGTTCGCGCTGCCTCAAATTACATTGATGTGAATTCATGCAAACAAGTACAGTGCCGGGTAGAGAGTGAGTGGATGAGAAACGGCAAAGGTAGGATGTGTGGGTGGACCTTGGGAGAGACCTACGTTCAGCCGTGGACTGCGATAGATCCACGAAAAAAAAAAACCTGACCATACCTCTTGTATACAGGCGGAAGGTAGAAGAGGCAAATTGGCAGTCATTCTGGCGATGTCTTTTCCTTCTTCTTCATTTTTAGTCAAACCAAGATCGGATGTTTTTTTCCAAACAGCTTTATTAGAAATGATAAAAGCATCCCGTTACTGCTCCATTTTTACAAACCAGCCGAAATGAATTAACGAGTGCCAATTCATAATCGCATTTAAAATTTGCAATCTGAACTTTCAGGACGTCTCGTATTATATGTGAATAGTGCGACGTAAGTTGTTTCATGCTTATTTGGCGATAAAGCATAAAATACCGGAAATACATTGGAAGTATCTGCCGTACTATCTACGTCAACGTGTAAGGAAAACAACTGATAAAACGGCTTAGGCACTCGTTTGAATGTGCCATCGTCGAAGAAAACATTTCCCAGTGTAGCATACCTTTCCATATTTCTTCTTGAAAAAGGTGATGAGAACACAAGTATTTTATTTCCTGTCATTTCAAATTCGGCCACCAAACAATTGTCCTTAATAATATCTGGACCGGTTACTTCACAATTTTTAACAAACTCTGTTTTTTCTACTTTCAGAAATCTCTTGCGTTCTCTATATAGAACGTCCTTAACTGAATTATAAGGTCTGCCAGTGTAACTTGAGGCAGAAGTCGATGGCATATCTAGTAGGGTTTGTTCGTATACTTTTTTAACTGATGACATTTCTTTGCACACATTATGCTTTATGCATCCAATAGAAGGTCTTCATTATTTTTATAATGATCCTGATCACACTTATGCAAACTCTGTCTGATTATACAAGTTTTATCAATACTTAAAGTAAAAGAAGCACTGCATTCAAGTCTCTTATAACATCGCCAAAAAGATGTTCCGCTCGAATTGTTAGAAACGTAATTGTACCTATATCCATCGTGTAGAAGAGCTTAATTTTTTTTTTATTAAATAAATTTGAGTTGAGTATTATTTTGCATTTTAGAAATTTTAGCAGTGAAATTCACAATAATATGCCGAATGCAAATATCGAAGTGACAATATCATACTATAGAAAAAGTTTTATCTATGTCCGTACTTTACGTTAAGTACCGGCCAGCATTATCTTCTTAGATAATAATTAAGAAGATGAGATATTATGTACACCGTAAGTACCTACCCAATCTACCAACTTATAAGGGTAGTCCTTTATTTTAATTTTCAACTTGACTATACGACATATCACAATACCAACTGAGACTTAGCCAAATATCGATATAGACACTTTGCTTTTTAGTTAAATCAAGATTTAGGCCAACTACGACTTAGTCTAATCGAGACCTAGTCTATTCAATACCTAGTCTTATCAAGATGTCGTCATAAAGCTTCTAACCCATATATAAACTTAGTATATTCGATGATTTCTTCTCAATGGTTCCTTTAGACTAGGTCCCAATGGTCTATCTTATCCCGCTTATGCCTTGGTAGGCAGAAGTTGTCGTTGTGTAGCTCAGGCCTAAGATAGGACATCACCACGCTGAAATCATGATCAATTGATTCAATATGTGAAACGTCTTAAACAATACTGCTTTTAACTAGTAATGTTTGAACCGGTATGGTAGGTAGGTAGGTCTATGAGGGAAAAGATAACCTTTCTTGTGATAAGTACATTCTAGTAGTACCTACGTATATTCTACTGTCCAAGGTCTATGATAGGTTGAAGTAGGTACCTACTACTCCCTGTGTTGTAGTCGTATGAAGCTAGCGTATTGGTAGGTAGTAGGGTGTTACTACAAGGTACTGTAAAGAATAATTACAAACAAAACGAATAAGTGTGCATTCTTCTTAATTTTGAATGATAAAAGAGGAATCTTATCATAACTTGTAACGTGAGGTGAAAGCCAAGCGCTTGCCTATACCGTACAATAAAAAAAAGTAATACCTTATCACAATGTTTAGCGATGTTTTAGCGATAAGACCGCCCATTGTGTATTATTTATATGCATTAGTTCATTATTTTTTTACTTTTTGGTGTTCAATGAAGAATATTGTATTATTTCAATTTTAACGTATATTGTAATTTTTTGGTTTGGACTGTTTCTTGCTAAAATAATAATAAAAATATATGGTACCTACTTACAGGTAGGTGTGGTATGCAACACTCCGATACATTCTGCCAAGCGTAGAGATAATTCGAGATTGGCCAAAAATGCTTTTGTCCGCTGTCTGTCGGTTTGTTCTCGCCTACAGATCGCATTTTTCAATCGATTTTGATGAAAATTGGCACACATGTTCCTTAATTTTTTTTTTGTTGATCGCGATTTTGATTGGGGGGAAAATAAGGGATGGGGGGGGGGAAAGGGGAAGTAGGCTGAAGCGTTATTTATCAACGGATTTCAATTAAATTTGAAAAACACACTAAGAATTTAATTTTATTCTACACAAGATGAGATAAACAAAAAGGGTGAGTGGAGGAGGAAAAGGAGAAAAGTTTACTGTAGGATTTCAATTTTACATTTTTTTCGGAAAATAATTACTAATCAGACTAAGCAGTCCTCTCCGCCTTTGCAAGACAAATCCGTAGACACCAGGTTCAATCTCCTCATACCATGGGAACGCGAGTAATCGCTAAAACTTAATACCCCTATTTGCTGTAATAGGAAAAGTGAAAGAGGAAAGCATCGGTTATTGCATGGTTATAAGGGGTAAGACTGTAAGACTGTAAGAACAGTAGACCTAGCTACTGTTCTTACAGTCTTACTAGTAGTAAAACCATTCGGTGTTGAAAAGGCTCACAAGTGGCGGTTAACCGCTGATGTACGTAATATTCGGGTAGCTAAATTTTTTTCGGAAAATAAGTAAACGTAGGTGTATACCTACGTTTACTTACTAATCAGACTACGCAGTCCTCTCCGCCTTTGCAAGACAAATCCGTAGACACCAGGTTCGATCTCCTCATACCAAGGGAACGCGAGTAATCGCTAAAACTTAATACCCCTATTTGCTCTAATAGGAAAAGTGAAAGAGGAAAGCATCGGTTATAAGGGCTCGCGAGGGGTAAGACTGTAAGACTGTAAGAATAGTAGACCTAGCTACTGTTCTTACAGTCTTACAGTCTTACTAGTAGTAAAACCTTTCAGTGTTGAAAAGGTTCTCACGGGGCGGTTAGCCGCTGATGTACGTAATATTCGGGTAGCTAACATAGTAAACAATTAAACATTCAAAACAAAGCAGATGCCTAATCTATATGTACAAGCAGTAGATACTAGGTACGGTAGGTACATATACCTACCTATATCAATACGTATAAGTATTATAAATTTGAAAGTCGATTACTGTATTATTGAAGATATATTCATTTATTCTTATGTTTCTATGTTTATTTATTCTTATGGGACCCACAGAACAAAGAATCGAATGTGTTCTGTGTAGGGCCGTGAGAACGGAATGAAATCTTCCTATGAATTTCAGGTCTCAGAAACAAAATGGCAGATAACTCATGATAACAGAAAAACTACTTGGAATGTTGATGTGTACGTAACACATCAACATTCCAAGAACTGCAGAGAGAATATTTGCGAAACTACCCTCAATTATTCACAAACCAAACGAATAACACGAAGCCAAACTTATATACGAAAAAGAAACTCCTACATTTGAAATCGCAAATAAAGACTTGTCACACAGGTGTTTTTTTTTTAATAGGTTTTTCAAGATTAAAAGCACAGTACATTATATTAGTTTTTCATGTAGTTTGAAACTATAATAGATGTAGGATAAACAAGATAATTTGATGATTGACCTATGTACAAACAATCAAAACTAATATGTACAACTAAACTAACCATGCACAATGGAAGCAGTCGGGTTCCAAACGGGCATTAGGGTACGGTACGGTAATTCACTGGGACTTAGCTATTCAGTGGTAATGCAGCCGGTGTCATGGGATCCATCTGGTATTGGTCTGGAACGGTTGAGTTACCTATATACCGTTTATAATGGTCTTTAGGTTACCCGTATTCTTCTACTACAGGTAGATAATCCGTAAACCTATCTACTTAAATAACATGTTTTCTATTGTTAGCAGTTAAAAACGATTATTTTGGAAGTCCTACCAATTCAAAGTTTATTGGTCACAAATCGTGCTCAGGAAAATGGAACATAGATGCATCTACGATGCCTGATATCAGGTATTTGCATCACTCAGAAAGCAGATTTCGTTTTCGAAATGAAATTGGCTACCGCTTACTTTCAATGAATTGTTCGGCTATTCATTGCTAATGTGATGTGATCGTAATTTTGACACCACATCTTTTTATCAGTTTTCCTCGAGTTACTTATTACTGTAGTGAGGATTTATTTCCTTGCTAATGTACGAGTAATGGTCTGCAACGAGTTCTTTGACGATTGGCGTTTTGATTTGAAGAGCTTTTTGAGGGTAGTTTCTGATGAATCTATGTTGTTACCGTAAACAAGTTCAAACCCGCAGTTTAGTGGTGTGCGTGTTCTGGGAACCTATAAATGGTACACCTGCTTGCTTGCTTGCCCATTCTATTCACACGGGGCTACAGCAGCAAGCGTTACTTTGAAACAGAACTTGTGAATTTAAGAAGTATGTCTTTTAACTTTTCTATGGATGGAGCCAACCCGATATTTACAGCAACCGACACGATGGCTACAGCTACAACCGTGAGTACCTACACCTGACTTCCCTCAAATTCATAGAGTTGAAAGGAAATGCGTAGAAGATGATTCTGTCGCGTTGGCAAGATTCATTTAATCTGACCTCTCAAAGTAGCTGCGATGTTTCTTGTTTGTTACAGTAAACCTCTATGCTAAGTTCGTTGAACGATATTGTAACTTATTTATTGACCTTGAAACGTCTCGTGGTTGTTTACGATGCTTGTGCCTGTTTTCGCAATGAATGGGAAGAGATGCTTCTTGAAATTTAAGTCGATAGTTTTTTAATTGTATGATGGGGAATGGCTTTCATCTCACCTGGAATCCTCAACAGACAAAAGAACTGGCTATCTTATCTTTAATGCCGGAATACAAGCGTAAGAGTTATGGCGTCATACTCGGGTAAGATGGTTTAAGCAAGCACCCTGAGGTTCGAACCCGAGACATGAGGCGGTCGATTCCGAGGAAAATTAGATAAACATTTAACGCTTCGGTATTGGTGGGATCAGTCGTATGATCTCGTAAATTTCACGTCACGGCGTCCATGTTGCCCATGTAGGTATTATTTAAGCGAATTATCTGTCTCTTCTAAGCACTTCTATGTAAAATCGGTTACGTTGGGAGTAATTTTAATTGTAAAATGTTACTCGGGCTATTTTTAATAACTTAGTTTCAAGGGGATATAGGTATCTCGACTAGACCGACCAACATCTAGATGTGCCAAGCTTCCGATCATCCGTTCAATAGTTTTGGCGTGAAATAGTAAGAGAACATCTAAATAACAGAATAAACTTTCGCAGCTAAAAGTAGTGTAAGAGCAACTACATTTTCAGTTTTCTCACAATTTTTATTTGAGATAGGTAAGCTCTTGAGACCTGAGGCTCGCCGGGGCATAACCTGGGCGAGGAGGAAGTCTGTGATGGAGCGAGCTTTCGAAGCATAGTAAACAGCTTGGCGACGGACCACGTCAGCGGGGTGGTCGCAAGCCCGGCCAGCGACATGATGATTCAGCCGTAACCTTTGACTAGACGACCTAGAAAACACCTAGAATCGATCTAGAAGACCACTAGGAGGTAGTGACCGTGTCTTTTTAATATTATTTACTTTAATATATAGGTATTCATTTAGTTGAGTTACTTAGCTTACTGATTATATTTACGCGTGATGAAGCTACCTATAATTAGAGGAGCATGCATTTTAAGATGTTACTTTATATGTTTGTGTAAGTGTATCCTCTGTTCGTAATACATAAATATCCCAGAGACCCCAAACATCCACTAGGTACTTGTATCTATGATCGGTCATGGATTCGTGTTTTATAGGATACCCTCACGGAGGGCAGGAATGGCAACGGGAGCGTGTTCTCCCCCCTGGCTCCGACCTTCCACAGCCGCAACTCCAGCGAGCTGAGCAACTTTATGAACCCCCAGGAGCCAAGAGCCGCTGATACAGGTAACTACAATCGCTCATATAATTCATCTATTACGACTACCATTTTCCTTCGTCGCGTCGTCGTCGTTAGATCTTTTGTGTGGTCTACCTTTTCTCATTTTTTTTAATTGTACGACTGGTAGATGCTTGGCCTTCATCTTGCCTGATTTGCCAAGTTATGATAAGCCGAAGGTGGAAGCGCACTTCACCCGGAATCCTCGACTGTTTGAGGAACTTGCTATTTTAAATCTATTTTTTTAAATATTGTTCTACGGGGATGTGCTTGGCCTTCATCTCACCTGATTTTCAAGTTATGATAAGCCGAAGATGGAAGCTCTGTTCACCCGGAATCCTCAACAAACTGAGGAACTGGCCATCTTACCTCTAAATGCTGGAAAACGACATTTTAGAATTGTTATCATGGCGACAGAATTAGGTAAGATGGTGGTAGCTAGCCAGGCGGATTTAAACAAAGTTCTACCACCAACCAAACGAAGCACAATATATTGTACTCCCATGGGGATCGAACCCGGGACCTCTGGATCTGAAACCGGTGGGTTGAACCACTGAATCACAGAGGCGGTTATGGCGGTATGTTTTGGAGTCGAGGGCTGTTAATAAATATTACAATAAATAAAATATTACAGGACGTTAATTTCACACAGCGCCATCTAGCCCCAAACTAAGATAGAATACTTCAATACTTTTTGTTAATACATACGTACTATATGATACAACACCCAAACACAGAACAAACATCTATATTCATCACACAAATGTTTGTCCTGGGTGGGAATCGAACCCACAACCTACAGCACAGAAGGCAGAGCTACTACCAACTAAGCTATGAGGCGTGTTCTCTAATATGATTGATTTGCAGCCCCATCGTCTATCGACATTGACAACATGCTGTTGAACCTGCACCTAGGCGGGTCCGAGGTGCCATACGATGAGCAGGAACAGAGCTCGAACTCCAACATGAATTACTTCATGGGAGAGAACACGCAGGCGATGGGTGAGTTCCAGTACTTACCACCACCTCGACTGCATCACTATTACCTACCTAGTATCATACCTTATCATCCTCCTACCATTATCCCTATCCTTATATATGTAGATGGGACATGTTCTTTTCTTCCACTCTTTTTTATTGTACGATGGGGAAGCGCTTGGCCTTCATCTCACCTGGTTAGAAGCTGAGTTAAGGCCGAAGTGGAGACGCACTTCACCCGGAATCATCAACAAACTGAGGCCTCGCGCTTATATCAGCCGTCAGCCTTGAAGACACACCTTTCATACCCATATCCTCTTTCACACTATCCATCAATCTCTTCCTCGGCCTTCCCTTGATCGCATGTCCAATGACGCCCAAATTCACAACCCTTTTGGTCAAGTGGCTATCATCCTCCTCATTTCATTACATGCCCATACCATTATAATACTCCTCGCCTATTCTATAACTAGCGACTTTTCATATTTGTTTCAAATTTATTTATTTGGATTTAAAACAATATACAAAAACTGATGCAACGATAATGCTAGCAAGAGTTTTACAAAAACTGTGTCGTGAAACCATTACCGCCCTCCTCCGTAGAAACTGTATCCAAAAAATTTACAAGTTGGTAGGTATAATAAAACAATATGTTCGTTCTCGTTATCGCTATTATATTACATCATACCCAGATAGGTAGGTAGGTACCCACATATTATAAAAGCACAGAAAAGTCAAATTCTTATTTCTTATGTAAGTAGGATCATTTGATCGGTCGGTGATCTATTTTAGGTACCTACCTACAGGGAGGTAGGCCTATAGGTATATTATGGCCTACTCGTATATCTCTCGTTCTGCAATCAACACCATTATTTAACAAATTTTATATAGACACAAATGTTGAGAACATTTGAGTCCCGTCGTGGGATGTGAATATTTGTGCTTTTTTTGTATCATTATAACATTTGTAAATGTTGTGACCGTACAAACGCTTGAAATATTAAATATCTTTATGACAATTTTCTGTGAAGAGAACTTTGGACCTTTTCTAAGCATATATGCGCACTTTTCATAGTTATGAAGAGTGTGCCATTGCATACCTAGTATTTTTTTATGGACAAGGGAAAATGTCCTCTTTTTAAGTTTTAAGGTTTTTAACCCCCGGGCAACCACTACACAAATAAATAATTTGGTGACAGGTAGCCGCGCTGAATCCATTGCATCCAACATCTGGGGTGAAGGCTCTTCCAACAGCCCTACAGTAGCCAGGACCGAGGAGATGATGGACGCCTTCGATTTTTTAATTAAAAGTGAGTACTCTTTGATGCAGGGTTTCGAAAGGAAACTAAATAAAAGTAAAATAAATATACAAGTATATTTAGCTAGGTTTCAGGAATCAATCATTAGGAATCATTTTCGTGGTAGTATCTACCACCTGTTCGAAGTCTCGACAGCACACAAAGAGAAAGGCAAGAAACTCGGGCTAGGTATTTTTTGATGATCCTCAAAATAATTTTAACAAGTGACACAAAGCCACCAGCATCATTTCCTCGAGCCAAGAAAAGATGTGGGTTCGAATCCCGTCGCGGTTGTGATTTTTTGTGTCATTATAACATTAATATAACAATAACCGCTTCTGTGGTCTAGTGGTTCAACCCACCGATTTCAGATCCAGAGGTCCCGGGTTCGATCCCCAGGGGAGCAATATTGTGCTTGGTTTGGTTGGTCGTAGGATTTTGATTAAGTCCGCCTGGCTAGCTACCACCATCTTACCTAATTCTGTCGCCATAATAACAATTCTTAAAAAAATGTTGTGTTCCGGCATTTAGAGGTAAGATAGCAAGTTCCTCAGTTTGTTGAGGATTCCGGGTGAAGTGCGCCTCTACCTTCGGTCTTATGTCAACTTGTTACCAGGTGAGATGAAGGCCAAGGGCTTCCCCGTCGTGGCTGAGTGGTCAGGAGATACAATTTTTTTGTATTTCAAGTGATCGTACTTGTTTACAACATTTTTATTTTTTTTATGTACGACGCACGGGGATATCGTATCAGTCGTATGTTTTTTGGAGTCTGACCCACGTAAGACTCCAAAAAACATACGACTGTATTCCTGCAATGCAAGTTTATGAATACAAGTTGAAATACTGCGGCTCTGCTTAGAACGAATGCTGGAATATCATCTGCTACGTTGCATCAGTGCATACAAATTCGACAAAAAACGACTCATTTTCAAGAGATCTCCAAGCAGGACGTTGCGAGTTGACGCAAGGGTACTAAGCTACATTGTTTCCAGGTATTTCTCAAGCAAACAACTACGTGTCAATGCTGACACGCGAGCAGTTGTCTGTGTTCCGCTCTTTCAGTCCCAGCGTTCTCTACGGATTTCTGCAGGAGGTGGCCAAGGTTCGCACCGAAAAACGCATGCGCCGCGCTCTGCCCAATGTAAGTTAATAATGCTGACTCCTGACTGAATCATTTAGTAGCCAGTACTTAACAAAAGCTCTCACTTTCTATGTAGTCGCCTGCACTATATAGTATAAGTATACTATATAGTGCAAAACACATAAGTATAAGTTATAAGTGTACCTATATGTACCTATACTTACACTTTATAATTTTCAAAAGAATATTACTTTTATTCACGTCTGGTAGTCTGTCATTACTTTTGCATTAAAGTCTGATGATATCACACTTGAATACCAAATTAATAACATATTTACCAGATGTGGATACAAAACCATTTTGAAAATTATGTTAGTTTTAATGTATTTACTTATTTTTCATCATTTGTATTTTGTGTGTGCATAATGTTATTTTAAATTACGTGGGTGACATAATCATTACTTGTTAAAACTCCCAAGTTAAAAAAAAAAATATTACTAAGTAGTCTTCTTACCTAGTATTAATTTGTATATTGTATGTAGTATTAAAATATTCTCTAAGTAGTATGTTGTAACTAGTGCTAACATGTATGCAACAACTATGCATAGGATAATTGGCCTAGCCTATACAGCTTCAAAGTCTGATTATCTTCCATAGCTTAGTAATAAAGCACCTTTTTCGCAGGAATGCGCCTTCTGCAAAAACAATGGGGAGAACGAAGAGTGCTACACATCACACGCGTTGAAAGACTGGCGCGGACGCGTGCTCTGCCCTGTGCTTCGGGCCTTCCATTGCCCGCGCTGCGGCGCCACCGGCGACCGTGCGCACACCATCAAGTATTGCCCCGAGAGCTCGGAAGGAGGTGAGTCTAGATCCTATAGCTACTGTGTATGGTTGGTCTTCATCTCGCCTGATTCTCAAGTTATTAGGCCGAAGGTGGAAGCGAACTTCATCCGGAATCGTCTGTCATCAACTGTCATGAACCTCTAAATGCCGGAACACAACAATTTATATTTGTTGTTATGGCGACGAACTTAAGTAAGTTGGTAGCTATCCAGGCGGACTTAAACTAAGTCCTACCACCAACCAAACCAAGCAAATTATTGTACGTACTCCCCTTGGGGATCGAACCCGACAGCTCTGGATCTGACTGGTGAACGAACCACAAGACCACAGAGACGGTCAAAGATGCTCTGAAATTAAGGTAAAATAGGCGTTGCTGTTGAGAGGAATAACTAAGAGGCGTTTTCTGTTTTCTATTTCCATTTCGAAGTAGCAATCTACAAAATGTATGACAGTGTAGTGACAAGTGGTATTTCCTGGGTCACTTTTTTGCAGAACACAACGACTTTATGCGCCATCCATATTTTAGTAGCAATGAATGGAGGCCATGAAGTCTTTCTTCCTAGTACTCCGTAGCGAACAGGTGCCTTGCCCAGGAAAGCCTCTAGGTCAAGAGCTGACGCATCGTTAAATAATTGAACAAAACTTGTCTTCTGGCCTTGAGTCTTTATAATAATATCTTAATCGACCCCTCCAACTCGGCCCATGGATTTCGTAAAAGCCAACTAAGGGATCTAGCCAGAAGGTCAGCAGCTTTTAATGTGTATTAGCAACACCTTTACTGCGATCACTAGTACGCCTGCTATATAAAACCCTCCAGCTTTGGAGGAGGCAACATCCCATTAGTGTCCAGCAGACGCTTATGGGCTATTGATGTGATACTGGTTATAAGATAATAACACACCTGTTCTTTCCAGGTCTGGAGAGATCTGGTAGCTTCGCGTCTCGTCGCCGCGGAGGTCAGTCTTTCATGATGAATCAGCAACCATCTGCGTCTGCCTGTTCTTCATCTCCGTCTACCCCGCTATCTCGCTCTTCCATGTGGAACTCGTTTGGCAATAACTAAGCCTAATTTCGAGTTTTCCTGGCACATGTACAGTCGCCTGATACAGGCAAGTTTCATGCAGAGGCAAGTGCCAATTAAGCAGTCGTGTATGGTATTTATGTTTATCTGTATAATATTAGTATCCTTTGGTGGTAAAGAGCTTCGAAACGTAACAGTTTTCGATGAGCTTGATCATGAGATCCTGACATATCAGGTGACTGTACCTCTTGTTTGGTTTAAGTCTCATTCAGACATATTAGTTAGTAGTTAATGTGTGTTTTTTTTGGGGTATGGTATAATAAGAGTAAGACCGAGTTTCTTTTAGTTGTTTACTCAGCACGAGTACGTACAAAATCTGTATTTTCTAGTGGGTTCCACAGAATATCGGTGTCCTAAAAGGTGGAGCGGCCACAGTGGAATTATCTGAATATTTTGTACCTACCATACCATAGCCGTTGTGTGAGGCACATTTGTGAGAAACATTTTAGGTAGCAAAATACGTTGATGAAATATAACTGTGGCTGTACAATGAACAGTACAAAATGTACAGAGACAATATATTATAGGTACTTCCCGGAGCGGCCATATCAAACTATTAAGGTACCTACTTACTGTTTTCTTCATCTTTGGTACAAAAGAGTACATTTTATTAATCAACCTTTGAACCGAAAACTTTACTGTGACCTGGATAGTAATAAAAAATAAATACTAGTAGCATGGCATGTTAATCCGACCGTCTGCTTAGTGTGTTCGCATATTTATTTGTCTTATAGAAATGTGAACGCGCTTTGTATAGCCTGAATATAGATCACATGTCGATCAAATCAACGTATGCCGGTCATACGCGCTTTGATATCTTACGACTTGATCCGAGTTCGGAATGCTGGGAATGCATTTTTACATTACCTTCTAAGTATGTACTCAGTTATCGTTATGTTTTACAATTGCCTATTGTTATTCCATTCACAATTGAAGCTGTTTTAATAAATAATGTCATCTTTTACAAACAATCATATTACAATTTCAAAATTTAATGAATTTGTTATTCCCGATGATTCATACAATTTATCTATTTGTTATTACGAATCAATTTATCATCATTCAGAGCGGTGCTGAGCTAAAAGGGCCTAAGTCCATACAGATCTCACATACGGATGATTCTGGAAGTTTGACACGCGACCATATTGGAAATAGTCCCTTTTGCTTCCGTACCAAACATTTGTACTCGTTAACTCGGCAATTTAATATTTATAAATTATTATGTATACATACTTTATTACCGATACTTGTTTTTAAGTATACAAATGAAATTGGCTATGTTAAAGGTTTGATCGTTTATTTAATTTTAAATATATTTAAGCATAAATTCTGTATTTTATTTGTGTAGGTATTCCCACTTTGAGATCGTCGCAGACAAATCCGTTTTTTTTATTTCCCCAACATTATGTCATATTTTTCTACAATTTTGGGTCCCGTTTCCTAGATTTTTGCGAGCTGACAACAGTACCTAGGTAGGTACACTGAGTACCTACCTAGGTACTCAGTACCTAGTTAGCACGCCAACCTGTTTTTTTTTCTTACAATCTTGGTTTGGTTGGCAGTTAGAAAATGCCATCGGCATTATGCCCACCCATTGTACACTAGTTATTTTGTGCAATAAAGTGTTAAATAAATAAATAAATATGATCTATCGACGCATTTCAATAGTATCGATAGTTTTGTTTTAGTGACTATCGACTGGAAATAAAAGGTCACCCGGTATCCCGGGTTCGATCCACAGGGGAGTACCAACATGTGCATGGGTGGTAGGCACTGTTTCAAGTCCGCCTGGCTAACCACCATCATACCTAATTCTGTAGGCAAAACAATTCAAAATTGTTGGAATCCGGCCTTACGAGGTTAGATAGCCAGTTCCTCAGTCTCTTGAGGATTCTGGATGAAGTGCGCTTCCACCTTATCATAACTTGACGTCTACCCCCTCAGCACGGGGCGGGGATATAATTTTTGTCCTGTTTTTATCCACCTTCCGAGAGCATTTTGTCTCCCGATGGTGGATAAAAACAGAGGACAACATTTTTATCCCCTCCCCGTGCTGAGGGGGCAGGTGAGAGAAAAATAGAACCACTCTACTCGAGTTTGCACAAATGTTTTGCACCATTAGATTCAATAATAATAGGGTGTTGTATTTATTAAAAATATATACTTAGGTATAGTACCTTTTAGAATAATATATACCAAACTTTTTACATTTAAAACATTTTATTCAGTACAACTATAATAAGTATTATTTTATATCAACAGTAGATACATTAACAGAGTATTGGCTTATAATACAAAAACGTGATATAAAATGAGTTCAGTACAACAATTCCTTTAAAAACAGCGAATAACATCAAATCTAAATTCATTACCACTCATCTAGGCAGGGACATTCTGGCATTTGACATCATCCATTCTAAACCGGACAATTTTTCGTTATAAAAAACGCATACAAAAATGTCCTTCCCTATAAAAGGCTTAAAGCTTATCTTATTGTAATATAGGTGCATAACAGTTTATTTAATTTAGATACTAAGCTCAGCCCATGACTTATACCGCGACTATCCAAGGCACGATTTCATTGGTCGATATCTCGGTAGCCCATAGCATGCGGGGTAATAACTAATGAAAGTCATATCGATCACGTGGTCGATATTCAGCATGCGGGTATTCCCCACGAGTGACGGGGACCAATTCAATTCAACGGGATTATAACTTTCGGGTAAGGTGGGGGGGGGGGGGACTGACACAAACAGTTCGAGAGTGGTTCTAGAAGTGAATCGAGGGTGCACGGGAGCAAAATGGCTGATCGCAAAACATTTCTCGCACCCCGCATGCGGGCACTATCGGCCAATGAAAACGGTTCCCGCATGTGCATGTGGGCCTAAATATCGACCAATGAAGAGTAAAGCCAGGCAGTCTAAGAGCTATGCAAAGTTAGTTTAGCTCGCTTATTTTTCATACACGTGTGCAGTCCGCGGCTATTTAACTAGTGTGAAAAACGACGAGGATAAACTATCTTAGCTCATCTCTTAGGCTATAATCATCACAACAGCTGATTCATCAATAACAAGCCTTCGATTCTCGATATAATGTGTCACATGGTCAGTGAAGTTTGATATTCAATAGCGAAATGAAGGAAACATCCACGAAATGTAGTATTTTGATGGAAATGGAAAATATATTGAACTTTTTGATTTTCAAGTTACGATAAGGCCGAAGGTGGAAACGCACTTCACCGGGAATCTTCAAACTGAGGAACAGGACATTTGAATATTTCTGTTTAATTTCTCTTTTGATGATCGCTCGCTAGTGAATATCAAAATCAGCAGTAATCAGCTTTCACTTTCCAAGCAATATCTACCTACTACTTTAGGTATATAATATCGATTTAAATTTAAAATTTATTTAAATCTATAAGTACCTACTTTAGTTTTTTCACAACAATATGGAACTGTTATTTTTTTTTGTAATATATTGTAACAAATTCAAATGGTTGACAAAAAACGCACATCATCAAAAGTCCACTGCAGACGGCCTCCTCCAAAGCTTTTGGGTTTTGCCATAATGACCACAGTAAATATGTAGATAATACACAGAAGGAAGCTGCTGTCCTTCTGGTGAGATCCCTTAGTCAGCTTTTACGACATCCATGGACTGAGTTGGAGGGGTCGTAAGCCGCGACCGCGGTATTATAAACACAGTAAACATTATATTTTCCTTAGAAAATTTGTGAATTAGCATGTCTTATAAATCTGAGTACACAGCAAACAGCGTAGCATTTTTACCTACATGAAGTCAGATGATTAGATAGTAGACAAGAACATAATCATCATTACAATGAAATATCAGGTCTTGACTGACCCGTCTGTTGACAGGTGAAAATTCGGCAAGTCGACCTATTGGCAAGTAAAGTTCTAGACAGTAAAATATTCATAATCACTAAGAAAATTATCCAAAAAAAACTAGTTTGGTAAAGCGGTCGATCAAATCGGCCTACTGAATAGCATAAACGTTATACCTAGCACAGTAATCATAAAAAAACCTAATTTTATAAATAAAGACAATAAAAATATACTCTGCCTAAAATAAAACTAGAAAGCTAACATGAGATTCGGATTATCTGAGCCGAATATGGTAAATGCTATCTTGGAATGATTTGGTCAGTGGTTATCCAATTGTAAGGAATGTAAATAAAAGGCGCATCTTATCTACATTTCATTGAACGAAACAAAATTCTCCTTCAACAAATGTTGCCGAGATAAGGTTATCGGAAGACGCTATAGGCTCAATTTACCCTATTAAAGTAGCAATAGTCGGCAGCAAAGCGACAAGCAGAACAACACAGTACTTATTATGAACTTTATCTTCTTTGATAAAAACATAGTATAGTACCAATCACATGACAGAGACCAGAAAAAAAATTACTCGTGACGCCGCTAGCAGTCTGGTGTATCTTTCGATCGAATTTATATATTTTACATATGAAGATTAGGTTTAAAATCGCGCGCACCTAAAACTATTTACCGTTTCGCTATCAGTCGTTATCATCTTATACCTAAAAGCGCCCAGCCCCCTTATTCAAAGTGACCAATCGTACCTTAACGCGCCCGCTATACGATATTTCAATACGATGATACCGTGCAGATATCGTAACGCGTTGAGACACTCGGTCATAGTGAAAAAGGGCTCAGTAGTACCTGTTATATTATAAAAAAAAAACTGAATGCATGTTTTTTTTGAATGTGTATTAATGTGTCTGCCGTCAGACTAAAGCTACCCATAATCCATTGCCCAGCATCAACTCAAAAATCTTTGGTTACTTATAAACAATATCAGCGGAATTTAACATGAATTGATGGTTTTTTATTAAACCGGTCTCCTTGAGACTCATCTGGCTATTACCTGGGTGAGGATTAGGTCTACGATGGAGCCAGCTTTCCCAGAATTGCTTTTGTCTCGTTTTTTCTACTTTGGATAGATAGAGACAAAGGTAAAGTGATATCAAAACAAGAATGCGATAAGAGGTCGTGGTACGCCCCGGGCTCAACCACAACGTCTTATAGCATTCTCGTTGATGTGACATAGCTTTTGTCTCGTTTTTTCTACTTTGGATAGATAGAGACAAAAGTAAAGTTATATCAAAACAAGAATGCTATAAGAGGTCGTGTTAAGCCCAGGTCTTGCCAACAGCGGTATGATCACGGTAAATGAGTTCCAATATGTCCCGTTAATATTGTTTATGGTGCACAGAACCATGAGTTTCAACAGTTATCTTTGGTTACTTACAAGATATCACACCACCTTTTAAGAATATGGCTCTTACATTTATATAGAATAATAACTACTACTATGCGTTATTATGTTATCAATAATTGATTTAAGTCATTATGACTTAATTTAATTTGTAATTTGTCGTAAATTTTCAAAAATGTAAGAATCCAGAAGACCTACAAGATGCTCAAACTTTTACTTGCTTTTCTAGTAAGCTAGTGGTCAAACGCTTGGCTATCATCAAAAACAATATCTAAGTAGCTCTTAGGAATACTTGTACTAATTGGAAAAAAATGGAATAT
Source organism: Venusia cambrica (assembly GCA_951394065.1). Taxonomy (NCBI): domain Eukaryota; kingdom Metazoa; phylum Arthropoda; class Insecta; order Lepidoptera; family Geometridae; genus Venusia; species Venusia cambrica. Next base: position 4,822,490 of record OX596056.1, read on the forward strand.
ATCTTAAAACTGGATTCAAGAGTACATCAACATCATCTTATAAATACTCTATAGCAGAAACATATACTGTTTTTGTTAGCACGTAAATAAAAGATGTCTAGTGTATAATTCATAAAAAAATCGTAAAAAAAAATTTGATATAATCATAATTATAGAGTCAAAAGCCTCTTTTAAAGAGATCTAAAATCGATAAAATGCGGTGTAATAGTAAAATAGGACTCAGTATTTCATTAATTTAAGTTAAATAAAAAAATATCAGCATGAAAAATTTAGAATAAGCTTAATATCACACATATTTGACACCACGTGAATTTGTATTTTATATGAAAAAAAAATGTATACAAATAAAAATGAAAATTACCGTCAAACAAGCTTACACACTGGATAAAGAGATTAGGTTAAAAAGCCTTACTCCTATACATTCATTAAGGTACTATAATATTCCTTACATCTTCCAACATAATCATGTTTCATTGTATAGAACATACCTCGCTTCCTAGCAATAAAAAACAGTACAATACATGCAAAGGCTAACAGGTAAAAACAAAATTGAACTTTAATACAATAACAGTAAGGTACAATTCTTCATTAGATTATAACTTTACATATAATCAAGTAGCAATGAGCATCAGTATATTGTTTGAATCAATGATCTTTTCACCTGAAATGAAGTGACTTCAGAAAATCTAGGCTATTTATATGGAATACTCTATCTATATATATCTTTCAAGATATTTTTTATTTTTTTCGAATGTGAGACGATTTTGTTACAATCGATGTGTGTCGCAATCGTGAGTAAAATGTTTGTTACCGATACACTATCTACCCGTAATTTATTTCTCATATTAAACCTCTGCTATATTTAATAAATCATTGTTTTTTTTTACGTGTAATTGTTTATTGATTTATATCGATTTCAAAGTAGATTACAACCAAATTTGTGTCACAATATCGCTATTGCTTTACTACCAGATTGTAGATATGTAAACATGCAAGATTTGTGTTGAAAGCACATTTTTTTCCTTCGATAGATTCGTTTATAATAAAGTTCAATATAGTTTCGTACCCAAGATTAGATAGCAGTTACTAGTGTGGAGTGCGGTCACGTGTCACCACCGCCACCGCCGCCGCCACGCGAACTCGCTTCGTCATTCGCTCGGCTGCTCTCCTAGAATTAAAGGAAAATGAGCTTTATCACCTTGACTTAGCTTCATAAAAAACTACCCGCAACCATAAAAAAATGTCAGCTCCTTTCACGCATTGAAGACGACGTTATCTAAATGTATTATTGACAACTCAGTAGTTGTCAATAATACTACATACATACTCACAGTATGTATGTAGGATACATACTCACAGTATGTATGTAGGTATATTATATCACTATATAATATACCTACCTACATGCATACTGTGAGTATGTATGTAGTACCTACAAATTAACTACAAAAAGTACCTCTTATGGTCTATAAGAGGTCGTGGTACCCCCCCTGTTGTACCTTCGTTGTTGTTGTGTCTCGCTCGCACTATAAGAGGTAGAGGTAGAGATGTACCTTCGTTGTTGTTGTGTCTCGCTCGCACCAATCGCTCCGGGTGCGAGTGAGCAAGCTGCGTGTAGTCACGGAACACTTCGTTGTACGTGTCGTCGTTTGACGACATTTCGCTTTCACGCATTTCTTCATTGAGCTTCGTGAGTCGCAATCTGAAAACAATTTAAATTCGTTCATTTATCAATGGATGCTACATGACTGTAATGGATAGTACCAAAAATGGACAAACCTTTGGATAGGGACCGCATACCCCACCGCGATAGATAAGCCGTGTAGGTTTCAAGGGAAGCGCATTTCACCCGGAACCCTCACCAGTCTGAGGAACTGGCTATCTTTCCTCTAAATTTAGTCTACATAGCGGCAGTCTACACACTTGCGCTCTACTTTTTAGGGTTATGTACCCAAAGTGCACCAACGGGACCCTAATACAAAATCTCTGCTGTCCGTCCGTCCATCAGTGGGCTGTATATCTCGTAAACCGTAATAGGTTGGCACTTGAAATTTTTGCACAGTGTATAAGTAATCAAATTAAATAAAATGTGATTTTAAATGATACCAGAAACGTGATTTTTATCGAATCTATCGTAGAAAAACTTTCGAACTAAAAATCGGCCAAGCGTGAGTCAGACCCACACGAATGCTCCAGAACGGATTTCAAAAAACCAGCACGTTTTGCATTGACACGTGGGTCGGATCCACACCCTCAGCGTGCGTGTCCAACTCTCACTTTGACGGTCTATTCTAAAGATACAAAAAAATACATTATGCAAAAGATTGATGAAATGATTATTTAAATGCCAAAATGTAATATATTAAAATATGACATCATCTTCAACAATCTATAATAACTATTGCTTGTATCTAATTAGACATATCTACTTTATTTATTTTACATCACATAATTTTAGTTTCATAATACTATTTGATGCTTGCATACTTTTGTGCTAAATTTGGAGGATTATGTAACTTATTAAGATCCATTTTTGCAATAAATATTATCTGTATCTGAGGGGTGTTTGTATGGCACAATTTTAGCCTGGTATTGAAATCACTTACAAAGTGACGATATCAGCGTTGGCGTGATCGACCGCTATGTCGAGCGGCGTTTGCTTCACGTTGTCCGCTATCGACTGATCCGCGCGGTATTTCAGCAGAAGACACACCTGGAGAAAACGAGCAATAGTTTTCAAACTTATTGTATAGTCACGTGACAAGCGTTTGACCACCAACTCACTTGAAAAACAAGTAAAGATGTGGCCTAAGATGGAGCACGCTTCAAAAGGAACCTGTTCATTCTGGACAAGTTTCCGAGTAGATGGACGCCCACCCGCATTCCGATTTAGAGGTTGTGGGTTCGAATCCGGTCGCGCACCTATTGAGATTTTGGTTTTCTAAAAGTGCGTTAGACACATGTATATGCTCTGAAGGTGATTGTATCGTGAGGAAACCGACATGTATCTTAAGATCGAAAATCCGAATGGCATATGTCACTGGCTATGTAATAGGCCAGTAGGTTACATGGTATGGAAACCATCATATAACATACTAATCGCTGTAATTTCACTTTCATCATGCCAAAAGGTAAGGGATAGAATACGTTGCCTGCGTCGTTTTTTGATGATATGACTATTTTCTAGACCGGCGTGCTACATCGTAGGTCACATCTTCGCTTCCCATCAGGTGAGATATCTTATTTATGTATCCGTTACCTTTAAAATCAGGAACACCTACTTTAGTAAGATGGTGGTAGCTAGATATACAAATCGTCATGACATGCCTTCATCTCATCTGCCCCCTCAGCACGGGGAGGGGATAAAAAATGTTGTCCTCTGTTTTTATCCACCATCGGGAGACAAAATGCTCTCGAAGGTGGATAAAAACAGAGGACAAAAATGATATCCCCGCCCCGTGCTGAGGGGGCTGGCGAGATGAACGCCTTCCTTGCGTGTTTACCTGAGCAGTGTGCCCCGCCTCCGTGGCAAGGTAAACCGTAATAGGTTGGCACTTGCAATTTTTGAGTATAAGTAATCAAATTAAATAAAATGTGTCGTTAAATGATACAAGAAACGTGATTTTCATCGAATCTACCGTAGAAAAACTTTCGAACTAAAAATCGGCCAAGCGCGAGTCGGACCCACACGAATGCTCCAGAACGAATGTAAAAAAAAACAGCACGTTTTGCATTGACACGTGGGTCGGATCCACACTAGAGATGATGAATATAAGTATCAACCAATAAATTTTACTAATATTTAAAACCAACCATTATATTCAATAATCTGAATTAACATTATCGAATAAAAATATCATATCAACTTCAGCCCGAGTTAGAACTAACATAATTGAATGCAATGAAATTTTAACTTTAACAGGCTATAAATAAGAAACATTTTCGTACGTTGCTGCTCGCAGAGTTTTCAACTATATATTTGGTTGATCATTCAATTGCATGCTTTCGACTCCTCACTATAGAGATTAAATTTCTGATTTGCTGTATCTGATATTTTTATTCAATACAAAGTGATGTGATATTTTAAACAAATACCCATAGTGCTACTTTGATAGAGACGAATTATCGGTTACTTTTATTTGATCAATAGAATAAAATATTCAACTGCAACCAATAACCAAATTGTGTAGGTACTCAACAAATAATATTAACTAATATTTTCAACCAATAAAAATATCGATATATTTTTATCAATTAACAGTTAACTAATATTTAATTTTAACCATTATTGACATCTTTAATCCACACCCTCAGCGTGCGTGTCCAACTCTCACTTTGACGGTCCATTCTAAAGATACAAAAAAAGTTTACCTGAGCAGTGTGCCCCGCCTCCGTGGCGAGGTGTAACGGAGTCTTTCCGTCTTCATCTTGTACGTTGAGCTTACTGCCGTTCAGCAGTAGGAATGAACACGCCATCACTGAGCCCTGCAAGATAAATGTGAAATAAATATATATAACATTGTTTTCGTTGCAGACAAATTTGCATAACTGTCGAATGTTCAACCGCCTCTCAACAAGCCTCATAGCTCAGTTAACAAGCCTCATAGCTCAGTTGGTAGTAGCTCTGCCTTCTGCGCTGTAGGTTGTGGTTTCGATTCCCACCCAGGACAAACATTTGTGTGATGAATATAGATGTTTGTTCTGTGTTTGGGTGTGTATTGTATGATAAGTATGTATTTACAAATTAAAAAAAAAAAAAAAAGTATTTAAGTATTATATCCGTAATCTAGTTCCCATATTACAAGCTATGCTTAGTTTGGGGCTAGATGGCGCTGTGTGAAATTAATGTCCTGTAATATTTTTTTATTTTTTATATTTTTCTCTGTGGTCTAGTGGTTCAACCCACCGATTTTAGATCCAGAGGTTCGATCCCCATGGGGAGTACAATATATTGTGCTTGGTTTGGTTGGTGGTAGGACTTTGTTTGCCGCCTGGCTAGCTACCACCATCTTACCTATATCTGTCGCCATAATAACCATTAAAATCAAAAAATTGTTGTGTTCCGGCATTCAGTGGTAAGATAGCCAGTTCCTCAATCTGTTGAGGATTCCGGGTGAAGTGCGCCGCGATCTTCGGCCTTATCTCAACTTGTTACCAGGTGAGATGAAGGCAAAGTGCTTACCCGTCGTACAATAAAAAAAAAATGGTTTATTCGATTTTGATGAAATTGTAAATGTAAAGAGATAACAGAAATTGATTGTCACGGGGGATTTTTGATAAGTGGGGTAGTTTTTGAGATATTGGGGGAAATTGAAAAGAAATTCAATTTTTCACCCATATCTTTTGAATGGTTAATCCGATCGATTCAAAATTTTGAATATGCAGAGAATACATCAATACTCATCAATTGGTAAACGGATTTTTTTCACACTAGGGTAGTGTTTGAAAAATAGGGGTGTGACAAGATTTTTTTTGGCTTGTGAGGTGTCATTTGAAAGAGTATCGGCTGCATATTCAAAAAACATTTATTAGACTTTTTAATAGGGGTGGTTTTCGTAACAAAGGGGCGCGTTTAGAGGGTAAAACGCTTGCTATGTCTTGTTAAATATACTGTTAAAGGGGTCTTCCCAACTTTATTTTATTTGCTGAAACCACCCCTGTAATAAGTCACATCAAGTCGAGTAGTTATGTCTCTGATGACTAATTTCAAAGGTAAAAGTAGTATATATATGTACTGACGCTGAGCACCGCGTGATGCAGCGCGGTGCGGTCCGCGCGCACAGTGCAGTTGACGTCGGCGCCACACGCGAGTGCGGCTCGCATCACGGCCACGTTGTGAGCTCTTGCAGCTCGCACGAGCACCGCTTCCGCTGACAGGTTGCACATCTCTTCACTTCCTGTAATAGATAGATAGATAACATTTATTCACTTCAGCACACTACACAACATCACAAAACGATAAAAACATAGTAGGCAAGTACAAACATGTTTTATGGTAAAAAACTAAGAAGAAAATCAAGAAAATTAAGAAGGTAGGTAGGTAAAATAAATGAAACACATAACGGTAACAGGTGTGTGTGTGCTACAGTAGCAAAAAAGTCTCGGCTCAGCATTAATGCCCGCTGAACGCAGAGGGCGCTGTTTTTCAGCCTGGACTCAAAACGGTCCTAAGATCCTGTGAGAACTTAATAATGTGCTATGGAAATAAAATGAATATATTTGTAAAATTACATACATAAGCATACTACATAATTAAATGCTAAAGTTATACATTTGATAAATAAAAAATATGATATTACACATACTGAAATATAAGAAAATTCATGGCGAAATATAATAAAAAGATTTTATATATGTATTCAAATAAAAATAATGCTATTTACATATATTATTTAATCATAAAATTTATAAATATCAATTACTTATAATAGTAAGATTTATGCCATATCATCTTTGTTTTATATCATAGAACTGTTTTTTTTTTGTCTTCTTAGTACGCATTTTTTTTTAAGTTTTGTTAATGTGCCGTGACCGCAGCGGCTTGACAATGAAAAACCATAATATACAGCAAATTTTGAAATAGAGCAAGCATATTAAAACCTTATTTTTTTTTAAGTTTTCGATCACGGCACATTTATACACGGCTTAATAATCGAATATAATATACACCAAATTTTGAAATAGAGCAAGCATATTAAAACCTTTTTTTTTTTTTTAAGTTTTGGAAGACAGCACATTTACACGGCTTAATAATCGACCATAATATACACCAAATTTTGAAATAGAGCAAGCATATTAAAACCTTTCTTTTTTTTAAGTTTTGGATCACAGCACATTTACACGGCTTAATAATCGACCATAATATACACCAAATTTTGAAATAGAGCAAGCATATTAAAACCTTTATTTTTTTTTGTTTTGGATCACAGCACATTTACACGGCTTAATAATCGACCATAATATACTCGATATTTTGAAATAGGGCAAACATATTAAAACTGACCCAACTCATCAGCATCCTCGCCCTCGGTAGAGTCGTGATCGGATGGCAGCGTCAGCTCCAGAGCGCGTTCGCTTCCCAGCTCCGCACCGATTTCAAGTACCGGACTGCCAGAGCTTTCACTCGCTAAAATATTTATACATTATTTTGGGTTTTTGAACAGTAATTATTTGTAAAACAACATAATATAGTTCCAAGTTAATGAACAGAACAGCACTATATATTCACAGTCAAAGTCACAGTGATTTTTTTTTAAATCAATAAGGAAATAATAAAAAGATATAATTTTTGGTTTTTAAACTGGCACTATTTGTATAGGCACTGATCGTAGGTACACTGAGATACACTTGATTTTGAAAAATTATACAAATTATCTTATTTGTACAATTTTTCAAAATCAAACAGATTTCTTGGTAAAATCAAAACATACCAGTACTACTACTTCCATCGCTTTTTTCATCGGCAATTGTCTCAGGAACAGCAGGAACGCGCACTCTGAAATACAAATCATTAAAAAATATATATATTAAACAAAAAATACGATAATCAAACATTTTAATTGTTTCCATCGGATAACGAAAATCGATATAGGTTAGTAAATAACCCGGCCAAGTGCAGACACACACACCGAGGGTTTTTTTTACATTTTAATTTTTGAATTTAATTTACATTTTAATTTTTTGTCTCTATTTATTATTATTTTTATGTTGATTTTTGTGTAAGAGTTGCAAATAAATGTCTTTTGGTTTTGATTTGATTTTTTAAAGAAAAAAATCGGGTACAGATTGACAGACGGACAGCAGAGGCCTAGTAATAAGTTATCTTTGGCACACTTTGGGTACGGATTCCAAAAAGCAACTAAAACTTATTTGATTGTAGATAAAAAGGAAAATGCTCTGAATTTTGTTAATATCTTTACCTGTACATAGATATGTTCCTTCTTTATAGATACTTAAAGTTACCTACGGAGAATATATATTTACCATTGATTGATTATCAACAAGCCTCATAGATCAGTTGGTAGTAGCTCTGCCTTCTGCGCTGTAGGCTGTGGGTTCGATTCCCATTCAAACATATGATGAATGCTGATGTTTGTTTTGTGTTTGGGTGTTGTATCATATAGTACGTATGTATTTACAAAAAGTATTTAAGTATTCTATCCGTAGTCTAGTCCCCATTTTACAAGCTATGCTTAGTTCGGGGCTAGATGGCGCTGTGTATTTGAGCAAGCAGTCTCCAGTACGAAAGTGCCGGACCGAGCAAGAGCCCTCACATCTACATACAAGTTTGTACTTAGAGCGAGAAACTCCAATGTAATGTACGCCTTACATTAAAATTCATATTCATTTATTTCAAATATATTGCGGGGCTTTTGATTGAGGCGACACGTGACCTAAGGGCTGGCTCTTATTTAGGCCAGCGAATCAGCATAGCTACTCAGCGTGGCAATGCAGCCAGTGTCTTGGGCACGCTTCCGTCTGGTACTGGTCTGGAACAGTTGAGTTACCTATAGGCCGTTTGTAACGGTCCTTAGGTAATCTGACTGATTCCTTTGTACATAGTTAGTTTAATTGTACTTTTTATTGAATAAATGTGCATTATATAATCCTTTATTTCTTGCATACATAATCACATAGTCTTAACAATGGAATATCTTATTCCAACACTATACTATAATTAATTATGTGACCCAGTTAGGGTGTAGCACTTTTGTACACTTATCTATATTTGTTTAGAACAATCATTTAAATGTTTAAGTCGGTATTTTAATATGTCAAGAAAATTTTATAATATGCCAATAAATTAATATAATTATATCCTACTTTGTTAAGTTACTTATTTGAGGAATTGCTAAATAAATTTAATTTAATAACCTATATATATATATATCATATTAACGTCGCAGAATGAATTTGAATTTATACCTAACTATCTATCTACCTATACATACCAAACTATAAACAAAAATTCGAATCATCCAAGAGCTCGTCAAGGTTATAGTAACATTTATCAATAAGAATGTCCCTTAAAATCATGTTCATGCTTCACTTTATCAGGTATCTTATTATAAATTATGGTCATACATAGACGTGATGAGATTAAACCTAGATCTGCTACTGTTGTGCACCCCAGCCCCTATGTTCGCATTCTCTATTTTATTCAGTAGTAAGATTTAATTTGATGTATCAATTGTTTAAGACTAAAATTAACTATTCTATTCTATTCTAAAAAAAAGGAATAGAACAGAATAAGGCACTTATAATGAAAATGATCATCAAAAGGGTGCCAAAATAGCCCGTGATCTCTCTTCGCACCAGACCTTTCCAGAACGCGATTTACTGGTATGCAGTCCATGCGATTCTAGCACGTATGTCAGACACAGTAAGGGATATTAGAGCGAGGCTTTACCTGCGTCGCGCTCTCCTTACGGACCACCGCCGCCCGTTCCGCAGAGGCGATGTCTTGGTAGCCGTGTTCATGACCGCTCCGCTGCTCACTATGTCCTTAACGTACGATAGTTTCACGTATTTTGCACGGATCCACGCTTCTCGTACGCACCTGGAATAAAATATACGGATATTGTTGTATATTTTATCAGATTTAAAAAGATGACGCTAAGAAACGATCGATTGAAAATTAAAAAAAAAAACAAAAGTTAAGCGGATACCTTTTTTTTTTTTTATTTATTCAGTAAGATTTTTTAGGATCACTTTGAAACGTCAAATCTACCGCCTGTTCGGAATCGCGACCAGCACACAAGGAGAAAGGCAAGAACCTCGGGTTAGTTTTTTTTATTTTTTTTCATGATCCATTACAATAGCTTAAAACTATCTAATACTAAATACAATTTATTCACTGGAGCAAATTATTTTTTTTAATGCCAGGCTTTCTTATCTTCTAGGTAATCTGAAATTTTATAATAAGCTTTTCTGGATAGCTTTTGTTTTACAAAATTTTTGAATTTATTATTTGACAAGCTTAGCACATCACTTGGCAATTTATTATAAAAGCGTACAGTTTGCCCTATGAACGATTTATTAACCTTATGGAGCCTGGTTGTGGGAACAGCGAGTTTATTACCATCAAGTTCTTCTATTTCGAAATGTTAGCCACTCGAACTTTTGAAAGCTTTGTACAAACCACAAAAGATATGATTAGTGAAAACCTTTGTGGATAAGACGTTTTAGTGATACATCGAAGGCAATTTTTTTTAAATCTTTGTGTAATTTCTTAAGCTTAAATGTAAATAATGTCACAGTGACATTTGAGAAATTTTAAAACAGCTCCTCCCTGAACACATACTACGTATGTTTTTAGTATTCACGTACTAAAAACTGGTGAAAATTAAATAGTTATTTTGGATAGAACGTTTCGATTCTCGTTCACACACGTTATCCAATAACGCACTATGCAATTTATCAATAATTAAATCCTTTCAAAGATTTTTATATTTAAATCACAACTGAAACCAGCGACAATAGCCTCTGTATATCGACGCAGGTACATATATTCCTAAACAAAATAAATAGATAGATAGATAGATAAGAATTGTGATAATATTGTACACCAAAAAACAAAAATAAACAGACAAGCAAGAAAAACACTTAAACTAGGTACAATTAGGCCAAATAGGCAACTTTTGGATGGAAAGGATAGCAAAGAGCAGACAAAGCGGTGTACTAAAATAAACGTTAATTGATATAGCTGCTTATTAATAATAACAAAAAATACAATACATTACAAAATATAAATAAAAATAGATTATACAAAAATATAAATATAAATAGCATTTAATCTGTAGTGAAGTAACGCTTACGTTTCGCAATCCGGGGTCGCGCGTGTGACAGTGGCGCCCTCTGTGTTCGCTTCGTAAATTAAATTCACTACTCTGTTTCCGAGCTCGGCCATTACCTGCAAACAAAAGTAGTACTTTGTTTAAGTCCGCTGGCTAGCTACCACACCCATATCTGTGACCATGACATATATTCTCAATTGTTTTGTTCTGGCATTTAGGGGTGAGAAAGCCAGTTCCTCAGTTTGCTGAGCATTCCGTGTGAAGTGCGCTTCCACTTCGTGCTTTCAACGGCCTTATCGCTAAAGTCAGTCAGTAGACAACAAACCGCACGCACGCACTTTGACCGGTTTAGCGCTGTCGCTCACATCCAGACATCCCCAACTTTTATTTTTCGCGGGCCGATACATACACCTACAAATATGTTTCAATGCAATAGCTGCAACGCTGAGTTCCTGGATGGCGCACTCTGTTCCGGTTGTCAGGGGCACTTTGACTTCTCCTGTGCTGGAATCACCGAAGGCGGATATCGCAAATTGGGTAACAGGAAGTCAAACTGGAAGTGTGCCTCCTGTAAGGCTACCAAACCAACAAGCCCACTCCCACCCACCACCTCAAAGTCTCCCGCGCTGGCAGATATGGACGACGTACTGGCGGAGCTCAAGCAGTTGTCACTCCAGGTTGCCGTGCTCCCGGGACTCGATAAGAGCATTCAAGCTATCAAAGCGGAACTGTCTGAGTTAAAAACAATAAAGCCCGAACTGTCCGACATTAAATCTTCATTGGACTTTATGGAGCACAAGATCGTGGCTTTGTCGGACAGGATTGTCGAGATGGAAAAGGATATCCAAGGCCTTCAGAAGACAAAAAACGAAGTCGAATATATGCAGCTACGTCTGGAAAAGATAGAGGTGCAGCTAAAAGACAATGAACAAAGGTCACGTCTCAACAATATTGAGATAAAGGGAGTTCCTGTCTCCAACTCGGAGAACCTGTTTGACATCATAGCGAGGCTTGGTACCCGCATCAAGTGCAGCATACCAAGGGAACAAATTAATTATATTGCAAGGGTACCAATGCGCAACGATAAGAAGAACAAGACGATTATCGTTGCTGTACACAGTAGATACGTCAAAGACAACTTTGTAGCAGCGGCTAAGAAGTGTACTACAACTGCCACTGACCTTGGGTTCCAGGGGACCAGCCGAGTCTATGTCAACGACCACCTCACTCTGGACAACAAGATCCTGCTAAACAAAACCAAGACATTAGCCAAGGACCGTGGGTTCGCGTTCACCTGGGTTAAGGGTTGCCGGATCTTCGTGAGAAAAAACCCAGCCTCCCCTGTGATACCCATAAGAGCGGAATCTGATTTAAAAAAGTTTTAATTTATAGAGTTTGGTGCTCACTCTCTGTCGCTATGCATTATGCGGGCCTACACTGTTGCTTCCAAGGGTTGGCGAGCGCTGTCTCACTAACCAGTATAGTTTTACTCAATGCAGATTGTTACGAACGCTTATCGCTACCCTCACAGGTGAGTCATTCGGCTATTGTCTCGAGTTCCTTTTGTTTCGCTAATCGTTTTACTGCCCTTTTGTCACTAATTACCACCTTTATTGATGTGTTTATTTTATATTATGCTCATTCTTTTAAACCAATTAATGTTAGACAGCTTTTGTTGCAAATTCATATTGTTTTATATTTTGCCTATTCCTTAATCGTATTCAATGTTTTTCTGCTATCTCAGTTCCTACTACCTATTCTTTACCTGATAATACTTTCTTTTAAAAATGATTCCGTTTAGGATTTATTACCAAAATGTTCGCGGTCTTCGTACAAAAACCGCAGTTTTCAATAGAAATATGTCCCTGTACTCGTACGATATAATATGTATCACAGAAACTTGGCTGAACGATAGCTTCAATAATAACGAACTTTTTGATGATCGATACATGATCTGGAGGCGCGATCGTAATTTTGAGAAGACTGGTCAGGAATACGGGGGTGGGGTTCTCATTGCTGTTCGGAGGGAGCTGGCGGCAGAAGGCCGTTTGGATTGGTCTTCCAGTGCCGAGGATCTTTGGGTCACCTTAACATTAAAAAATCGTCATTCCAGATCTAGCTACAAAATGCACATATGCGTAGTATATATTTGTGATGAGAATTTAGGTAACAAAATATCTGTTCAATTATCCAACTTTGCCTTAAACTTAACGAAAATAACATTAGACAACCCCTTAGATAAAATGATTGTATTTGGTGATTTTAATTTGCCAAACGTTACATGGACTTTAGATAATAATGACGGCATTTCACTCATCCCCTCTAATCTGCAAGGTTCGCATCAGTTGGATTTTATTGATAACCTTAATACTTGTAATTTACTTCAGTACAATTCTTTTGTAAATGCTAGTCATGGTCGACTGTTAGATTTGATTTTTTCAAACGATGATGTAACTATTAACCTTTGCGACAGTCCTCTAGTTGACGAGGACCCCCACCACCGTTCTGTTGTAGCTACAGCGGATTTTGTTCACTTACATACCCTCAAACCGCGTCCTTATAATAAGTACATGTATCACAGCGGTGATTATGACTCAATTTGCACTCACTTGGACACCGTTGACTGGTACTCAGAGCTAGGTAGCAGAAACATTGAAGATGCTGTTTCATTTCTTTACAATACTTTATATAAATTGCGGGATACCTACGTCAAATCTAAGCTAGTTACCCCATCCCGTAAGTACCCGTTATGGTACAAGCGGCCTTTGCTTAAATTACTCCGTGAAAAGGCAAAGTTTCACAAAAAATTCAAAACTTATGGTAACGCTTATGACCGTGATTCATTTATTTTACTTCGCGAAAGAGCGCATTCGATGGAAAATGATATGTATAAAACATACATATCTAATATTGAATATCATATTAAATTAAATCCTCGCGCTTTTTGGTCATTCATTAAAAGTAAAAACCAATCAAACTCTTATCCATCCATGCTAGAGTACGGTAACCTCACGTCTGATAAGGGAGACGAGATTTGTAATTTTTTTAGCGAGTTTTTCCATTCCACCTTTCTTAATACGAGTAATCAACAGTCTATTGTACAGGTTTGCTCAATTTCTTCACAGGATTTTGGACCCTCTGCAGATATATGTACGGTTGAAGTTCTGGAGGAAAATGTTTTAAAGCTACTTAAATCTATCGACCTAACTAAATCTGCAGGTCCGGATAACGTTCCGGCAGTATTCATTGTCAAATGTGTCAAAAGTCTCGTTCTTCCACTTTCGTTACTTTACCGACGTTCTCTCACTGAGGGAACAGTCCCCAGGGTCTGGAAGTCCGCGTTTATAACTCCTATCCATAAAAAAGGCCCAAAGCATAAGATCGATAATTACAGACCTATATCGAAACTATGTCTATTTGCGAAGGTACTTGAAAAAATCGTATACACTCAACTGTATTCCGCCCTCAGGCATAGCCTCCCATTGAATCAACATGGTTTTTTGAGAGGTAGGTCGACTACTTCCAATCTTCTACTGTGTACTGAATTCTTGTCGCAATTTATGTCGGAACCTTCACAGGTGGACATTATTTACACTGATTATTCTAAGTGCTTCGATCGAATTGATCACTCAGTTCTGCTTGAGAAGCTACTACGGATTGGTATTAGGGGGAATCTGTTTAGATGGTTTTCGTCATATGTTCGCAACCGATGCCAGACCGTGGTACTAGGAGGATACTCTTCGAGCCCTATGAACATTCCCTCGGGCGTTCCCCAGGGATCTTTATTGGGTCCCTTGCTTTTTTCAATTTTTGTAAATGACATATCTTCTTGCTTTATTTATTCTAAAATATTATTGTACGCTGACGACATGAAAATTCTTTGCCAAATAAAAAACCTTAATGATACCCTCCTCCTTCAAGATGACTTAAATAGATTTGAAAATTATTGTTTAGTTAATAAATTAGACTTAAATGTGTCCAAATGCTTCGTTTGCTCATTTACTCGTAAACCTACAATAGTTACTTTTAATTACACATTTTATAATTCACCGCTGACCAGACTGAATACAATAAAAGACCTGGGAGTTACTTTTGATAGCAAACTATTATTTGACCAACATATAAATACTATAGTTAAGAAAGCGTCTCGTTCCCTCGGATTTGTTTTAAGAATGTCATCAGAATTCGCAAGTATTAAAACTTTTAAAATACTATATTGTGCGTACGTACGTAGTCATTTGGAATACGCTTCACAAGTGTGGAACCCCAGCTATAGCGTTCATTCGTCACGTTTAGAATCCATTCAGAAAAGATTTCTACGATACCTTCAATATCGGGCTCAAATTTTCCTACCAGACTATGACACGAGATGTCGAAAGTTTCATTTCCTACCGCTTTCCGAACGAAGACAAATAGCCGACTTGACTTACCTTTTAAACATAGCAAACGGTACTGTGGAATGTCCAGAGCTTCTTGGGCAACTAGGTTTGCGTACTACCAGGGCTTCTTTGAGGAACCCTAACGTACTTTATGTTCCAATAGTTAGGACAAATTATAGGCAAAACTCATTTATGGTTAGAGCCGCTGGCTCGTTTAACACGTTGGCTAGGGCTAATACAGATATTGATCTATTCAATACCAAAACAAGTAAGCTGAAACGCTTACTTAGCGATACCTACTTTAATGTTGGCTAGATTGGGCACTTAACTTAACATCTTTTCTTGTGTGTGTGTGTTTGTGTATTTAAATGTTTTGTACTATGTTTGCTGCTTTTTATAAATATTGTCTACTTTATCTGTTTATGTTCGTATATAATTTATTTTAGTTATCTGTGGAAACTTTTAATTGGCTTTCCTATTATGTAACATTTGGTTGCATAGCTATTCAATAATCTATTGTACAAACCTAGCTGTAAGTTTTCCAAAAATTGTAAAAATAAAATAAATAAAATAAAATAAAGTTTCCAGGCAATTACTTGGTAGTTTAGAACTGCTAGCTAGCTACCACTATCATACCCATGTCTGTGACCATGACATATATTCTCAATTGTTTTGTTCCGGCATTAAGAGGTGAGAAAGCCAGTTCCTCAGTTTGCTGAGCATTCCGTGTGAAGTGCGCTTCCACTTCGTGCTTTTCAACGGCCTTATCGCTAAAGCTTCCACGCAATTAAGTTTAGAACTAGATAGCGCTGTGTGAATTAATGTCCTGTAATATTTTAGTTACGTTATAATGTAAGCATTATTTGAAAACCAGCTTTTTGGTACACGGATAAATCAAATCGACACGTTTTTCGCGTAACCCTCCGGAAATTTAATCTTGCTGCTGAGTTGACAAGCTGGCCTCTGGAAAAGCCCTATGTTCTGCCCTTTTTTGTGAATACAACAAGTATGTAAGGCAACGGAAGTACGGACACTGCCGTCTGATTTGGACTCCAAACCCCCTCTGTGGTCTAGTGGTTCAACCCACCGATTTCAGATCCAGAGGTCCCGGGTTCGATCCCCAGCGGAGTAAAACATTGTGCTTTGTTTGGTTGGTGGTAGGATTTTGTTTATTCCACCTGGTTTGCTACCACCGTCTCACCGAATTCTGTCACCATAACAACAATTCTTAAATTGTTGTGTTCCGGCATTTATTTAAAATAGCCAGTTCCTCAGTTTATTGAGGATTCCGGGTGAAGTGCGCTTCCAACTTCCAGCCTTATAACTTAAAAAAAATCAGGTGAGATGAAGGCCAAACACATCCCCATCGTACAAAAAAAAAAACCCCACAATTAGAAGAATACAATTTCCTACTTGAACTATAAATTTCATACCTTTATGACCTCCGGTTCCCAGTCATCTAGCGTGAGCGATCGCACTTTGCTCAAGTGAACGCCGAGTGACCGATGGATTCCCGAACATTCTACAAATCATTCATTCTTTGTGAGACAAGTACACTTTTGTAATGAAAGTAAATGAGGTAGACGTCCAATCATTTATTTTACATGTGACATATGCACTATGAAGATTTCTCATTATTATTAGTCATTAAATTATTGCACACACACTTAAAACAGATATAAATATTTTATTAATAATTTGTCAAATTATAAGTCAGAATTGTAAGTACATAATAATCATCACGAAATATCATTAAATACGCATACATACATAGAATAAAAAAAAAGTATGGCAAAGGCGAGTTGAAAACTTTTCTCTTCCAGCAATCCTAGGTAGAGAGAGAAATAAGATTAAAGAGAAGAACATTCTACAAATCATTCATTCTTTGTAACACAAGTACACTTTTGTAATGAAAGTAAATGAGGTAGACGTCCAATCATTTATTTTACATGTGACATAATGCACTAGGAAGATTTCTCATTATTATTATTCATTAAATTATTGCACACACACTTAAATACGCATACATACATAGAATAAAAAAAAGTATGGCAAAGACGAGCTTAACCTTGAAAACTTTTCTCTTCCAGCAATCCTAGGTAGAGAGAGAAATAAGATTAAAGAGAAGAGAATTTCATAGTTGATTAGAGGCAACCATAGGCAAAACGATACAATACTTCATGAGCTATGTTTTTAATTTTCATCATCGTCGGATCCTTGGTGACAAGCCATCGCACTTGGCTTGGCTTGGCATAGGAACTTGTAGGATTACGCACCTCTTTTAGCATTTATATAGCCTTTTTGTTTTGGTATTACTTTACTTTTGTCACTATCTATCCAGTGTAGAAAAAACGAGACAGAAGTAATGTAAGATCTAAACGAGAATGCTGTAAGACGTTGTGGTTTGGCCCCAGAACTGCCTGCCGGGACGGACTTCCGTTAATTTTAAGGCCAGTGGCGTACCGTTCGGTTGGTTAACAAGATGCGGATACGGAAATTGTTTACTCCGACCGATTCTGTGTAACAAACGTGTTTCACTCCCTTCAAAATTAAATCTTGCTTACAGTCCACTTTTGTTTCTCCTTTTGCAATAGTCTTAAATCCAGTAGGACTGTTTCAAGATAGCTGTCTATCCTCAGACTATAAAGATTCCGGGTAAAGTAAACTTCCACCTTCGGCTTTATTTAAACTTGAAAATAAGATCAGTTGAAGGCCAAGCGCTTGCCTGTCGTATTTAAAAAAAAGTCCATCATATCAAATTTTTGTATCACATAATTTACATCATCAGCGCTCAAGCTGAGTATCAACATGACACAAGAATTCGGAAACTGCGTCAGGACCCTCGTAGTTCAATTGGTTAGACCGTTTCCGGCTTTAGAAAAACATGCGGGTCCGAGTCTCGTCGCGGGCTTGTGAATTTTTGTTTCATTATAACATTTGTAAATCTTTTTATACTTACCAATACAAAGAGTAATTCCGAGGTTGATGCTCGCCCATCGAGGGTTCTGACTGCCGCAGTCACAGCAGTAATTGTTACCAGGAATGCTCAGGAGCTGTTCCCATATTCTGAAAAACACACAGTCGCTTACAACATAACGTATCTATAATTAATAGCATAAACGGGTCTTCTGTAATTCTTTATTGTACACATAAATATGATTATAACATGTCATAAGAAAACATATTTACAGAGGCGAGCTTAAAGAGTTTTCTACCAGCAAACCTTTGAGAGAGTGAGAAGTGATACACTGAAAAGGTAGAAAAGTGTACTTGAATTAAAATAAAATGTTTTTATACATACACATATAAACAATACAATAATGATAAATATATACATATAAAGATGAATACATAATTATATCATATTACCCTACCCGTGACCACGGCCGTAGTTACGCGGTCGAAACTGTCGGGAATATTAAAAGGTACGCGATGAAGACCCGTTTTTGTTATTAATTATGTATAATAATCGCGATAATTTAAAAAACGCTATAATGTACCTACTGAATAATGAGTCTCTGTATTCTGGTGACTGCTAATGTCAGCATACTTATCACACATTTATATGGAAAATGTACATGATATGATCAAACCTTTTTGCAAGGTTATGAACATATGTAATTTAAAAAAAATTGCAGTAGCCCGTGAATTATGCGATTCGGGAAGATACCGTAAGATGACTAGAAAAGGTCAGAAGCAAAAAAGCTTCTGACCTTTAACAGTCATCATCATCTACTTAGTTTATTTTTTGCTTGGCCTTCATGTCACCTTATTTTTCAAGTTATTATAAAGCCTAAGGTGGAAGCGCACTTCACCCGGAATCTTCAACAAACTGAAGAACTGGCTATCTTACCTCTAAATGCCAGGTCACAACTATTTTAGAATTGTTTTTATGGCGACAGAATTAGGTTAGATGGTGCTAGACAGGCGGACTTAAACAAAGCCCAACCACCCAACAAACCAAGCACAATATTGTACTGGATCTGACACTGGTAGGCAAACCACTAGACTACAGAGACGGGGTTTCACTTGAAAGGAACCACAAAAAAGTTAATTCCTGTTGAAGATACTACGTACCTAACTTTCTTCATAGCTACATTGACGTTGGGCCTATCGTGAAGGTGGCCACTGTTGTCTGGCACCAGCACTAGTTGCGACTCTGGGTGCTCGCGGCTCTGTCCTTGCTGGATGGCCGATCTGATCGCGTTTTGGAGCGCGCTTATCCAACAGTTCAGCATTTCTTCCGAGTCTGCTTGGAGCATGTGGCTTCTGCAACAATAAAAAAAAACGTAAATACTGCTGATTATTTACATCGCACCATCTAGTACCAAACGAAGCATAGCTTGTGATATGGGAGATAGAACGAATTATACAATACATATATCTATTCATCACACAAAAATTTTGTCCTGGGTGGGAACCGAACCCACAATCTACAGCGCAGAATGCCGAGCTATTACAAACTAAGCTGTGAACTACAACAATAATAATGTCACAATGTTACATAATATATCTAACTCCCGTTACTCATTTCAGTGACATACAAATGAGCTATTGTAGTTGTTGTTGTGGGCAAATTAACACATTGAAAAACCATCAATGTCATAAAATCATCAAGTACTACTGCCATCTTCAGACATTCATCAATTAAAAATACTTTTTTGTTACAAGAAACTGTTATTTATAGAACTAAAGCCTGAGCTTTAGTCAAGACCAGTAACGTTTTAGCAGCCGACCGTCTATGACCAAGGCCATAGACCGGGTACTCCACCTAGCAAACGTACGTACGTGATCCAATGTTGGTGATGGCTTATGCCTAACAGAACTGAACTAAGACGATCGGAGTAAATATAAATTATTTATTTTATTATTTATTATTAGCTTCAGGTATCTAATATAAATTACGAGACATTAATTTCACATAGCGCCATCTAGCCCCAAACCAAGCAAAGCTTGTAAAATGGGAACTAGATAACGGATAGAATACTTATATACATTTTTTTTGTAAATACATACGTACTATATGATACAACACCCAAACACATAACAAACATCTATATTAATAACAAAAATGTTAGTCCCGGGTGGGAATCGAACCCACAACCTACAGCGCAGAAGGTAGAGCTAACCAACTGAGCTATAAGCCTTGTTATGATGACCGGAGTACTTACTTGCACGGCGATAGAACTTCAAAGCAGTACCGCCGCTCGCCATCGTTCACTGGTTTCACTGTACAAAGACGAAGGTCATCCTCCATTGACGTCACATTCAGTTCACCGGTCCTTTTTCTAAAACAATCAATCATCATATGTTGTAGAATCTACAACAAAACATGCTTGCGGCAAACTTTGCATGACAATAACGCGCAATTTAGTAAACACACTCGTTGAGTGCTGACCCACATAGTCATGGAAAATAAAGGTAAGTTATAATATATAAAGATGATAATTTTATTTATTTGTAGCCAACAATGCAATAATATGAGATTCTGTTTAATTTAAGGTGTTTATAGTGCATGCAAATCTAGCACAATGTACTCAGATAATGCTAGATTTGGTATTAATAGGTAAATTTCAACAAAATGAAAAAAATATTGAACACTAGCCCCACAAGGATACCCTGTGTTGTAGGTAGCTAGTATCTAAATCCAAGTAAGTATTGTATATTCGTAACAGACTGCAGGAAGCAGCCGCAGGCGACTCGACAAGTGACAGTACTGGTTCTTATACATTGTCTTGTTGTGTATTGAATTTATGTGATTCGTGTCGCTGTCGCCTGAAGCTGCTGTCTGCAGTCGGCTACGGCCTTGTACCTTTACACCCAACGCATAGTGGCCCATACCCGTAGTTCCTAATGACAAAAGTCAAAGTTAAAGCTTGTTCGATAAGATTTTTTAGGGTAAGGGTTTTGCCCTCTTGCTGGCGCTATAGGCAAGGGCCTAAAAAAAAACTTTTTTTTTATTGTACGACGGGGAAGCGCTTGGCCTTCCTCTCATCTGGTTACAAGTTTAAAATAAGGCCGAAGTTGGAGGCGCACTTCACCCGGAATCCTCAACAAACTGAGGAACTGGCTATCTTACATCTAAATGCGGGAACACATTTTTTTTTTAGAATTGTTATTATGGCGACAGAATTAAGTAAGATGGTGGTAGCTAGCCAGCCGGACTTAAACAAAGTCCTAACACCAACCAAATCAAGCACAATATTGTACTTCCCTTGGATATCGATCCTATCGATAGACCACAGGGGCGGTTAAATAAAGAAAAGCTGCCTTTGACCCGATTTATTGTTTTTTTTAGGATCATTTTGAAACGTCAAATCAAAACCTATGGGTTACTCATAAGAATGAGTAGCCCTGTGTAAGAAACGAGTTCTAAACTTATTTTTGTTAAATTGAACCCGATATCACGTGTGGTATATCACATTAGAATAATATGCAAACAAACGCCATTTTAGGTAATGTAAACACAACACGTTTATGAAGCATACCTTTTTACCTACATTTTTTCCTGAAACAAATATAGTCACTGAGGAAAAACCTAAGTTTCGACTGTGCTTTAATTAAAATAAGTTACTCAGTAGAATACAAATTTTAAAAGGATACCTACGTCATTAGGTACGATATCTACCTACATATATATATAATAAGAGTAGCAGAAGCCCCTAGTGAAAGGGCTCGTCCGGAGAATTACTACCACCATACTTATTTCAACCGCCAAGCAGCATTGCTGTGTTTCGGTTTGAAGGGTATGGTTGCCGGTGAAATTACGGGTACATGAGGCTTCACACCTTTACGCCTCAAGTTGACGGGCGCAATGCAGTGCCGTGTAGGCTATGTTGCTTGTCCCGTCTCCTAGTTGTATATATATATATATATATATAACCAGATTACATACAACTGCGTCATATTGGCCTCATATTTGGAGTGACCACGCGAAAATCACCATAAAAATGTGCCGCGGAAAATTGCAACAAGACAATGCAAACAGAGTTGCGGCCGTGACTGCATTTGGCATACAGCGACCCAGTTAGAGGAACATTCAAACTATTCTGCTGTTCGCTAACGAAAAACGGAAAGATTTGGCAAACACCTACAACTGTTTACCGCTTCACCATCACCACACACCACCTATTTGTCGCTGTCCAGTACATTTGTCATTACTACGAGGTAATTTTTTTTTTTTTTATTTATTTACCATTTAAACCAAAAAATACACATAAATTAAAACAAAAATAGCACTAAAAACCACTAAGGTTTAACCTTGTGCTATCGTGAGTCACATACTTAGGTACTAATCTATCAGTAATATCTAGTATAATAAATATATCTAATATCTATAATCTATCTATACTACTAATAAAATCATGTAGAAAGGATGTGTCCGGAAAAGTAGCTCATGTTATTTGTGGATATGGCAAACAAAGTAATGCTTTGTGGAAATCACCATGGGAAGAGTGAATTCCTTTAAGACAGATGTGCATCTTTGGTCACCTTTACTTGTTTTTCAAGCGGGCAAACGCTCGGTTATGACACCTCCTAAAAAAATTGAGATACCGGAGACACTCCTGGGCGTGCAGTACTATTTCGTTTTTTTTTTTATTTTGCTAAACTTGCGTTATGTAGCACGTTGGTCTAGAAGCTTTTCACTCTCGCCTTGAATAGGCCCCATGTTGTAACTTTCATGAAATACTGATAAAGGCAACGAAACTATAGGCTATCTATAACTATAGGTGTGATGCAAGTGAAACCAGGAACACTAACGAGGATGGGATATAAATGCTCTGTGTGTCTCTATTCCTGTAGTGTAAGGGAAATGGCGGGATCAGATCATGCAGTTCCTGTGCGCACTCTCCGAAATAAAGCGTATACATTTTGACAAGCCTTATAGCTCAGTTGGTAGTAACTCTGCCATCTGCGCTGTAGGTTGTGGGTTCGATTCCCACCCAGGATAAACATTTGTGTGATAAATATAGATGATTGTTCTGTGTTTGGGTGTTGTATTGTATGATATGTATGTATTTACAAAAAAAAAGTATATAAGAATTCTATCCGTAATCTAGCTCCCATATTACAAGCTATGCTTAGTTTGGGGCTAGACGGCGTTGTGTGAAATTGTAATATTTATTTATATTGTATTTATATTTATACATACACCGAAAGGCAGCTCTTATTTCATGATAAGTCCAGTAGCCAATGTAGAAAATAGAGATAGTTTTTTATTGCCACCTTAGTGCTCTTACAGACGAGCGGCACTTTGTTGACGGCAGATACGTCGACGTTTTGCTGGCTACCAGGTGGCGTTTGTGTGAGCACTTAGTGGTATCAAAAACGAAAGAAATCACTCACCGATAAACCAGCCGATTATCGTACAAATAGAACCACCGCCGATTCCAAGTCTTGAAGGCATTCGACGTCCGTTTGAAAAGGTACCCCTGCATCCTCGGCATGTTCTTGAAGCAGGACAAACTCAGCCTTCCTTCCTTGTCCCCTTCGCCATCAGATTTGCAGCTCGGTAGGACCGTGTCTTTACTGTTCACTATCGTATGACGGTTTTCCATCTCTTTGTCCAGTATTTTAGTGTCGTTACGCATAGCTGCTACCTGAAAATGCGAGTCGTTCAAATGCTTGCAATGCTCGTATCTCGAAACTCGACTCAATCTTCACTCATAGGAAGATGGCCTTTTATTTGATAGCCTTACTCGGTTGATGGTAAGCGATTGTAGTCTACGATGGAGCACGCCTAGAAGAAACCTATTCACTCGTGTCTTAAACACTCCTAGATTTTAATTTTCTAAGGGCGTTCCTTCCGTGGTGCCATAAACAAAAAACTATATTGTGCCATGTTTGGTTTTTGGTAGGACTTTGTTGAAGTCCACCTGGCTAGCTACCACCATCATACCTAATTCTGTCGCCATAATTACAATGCTAAAATTGTTGTGTTCCGGCATTCAAAGGTAAGATAGCCAGTTCCTCAGTTTGTTGAGGATTCCGGGTGAAGTGCGCCTCCACCTTCGGCCTTATCTTAACGTCGTACAATAAAAAAAAAAACTTCAGATGCTTAAATTTTCATTGTTCTACTGACTGTGACAATATTTTTGCTTGTAAATGCTTAGACATGTTGTATGGATGTATGTATGCCGTATATCCTGTAAACATACAGCAACCCTGAAAAGGACTTGCAATTATAGAAGCCTGTATCAACGTAACAAAAGATCAAACATTGTTTTTTTGACAGATCGAACTAATTGCTTTCCTCTAAAAAAAAATATTTACTCAACAGCGACTCTACATCAACAAGAACATCGACGTTTATACATTCATAAGTGAAGTTTAAACTCAAGATACAAGTGTAATTTTAATGAGCGGAGAGTATAAAGTAAAGAATTTACACAACGATCAATTAGTCCGATGAATAATTGGCTCAAATTCTGTACGTTTTTTTTTCTAGAATGATTTATTTCACTACGTGGGTGGTGTAGAAGACATGCGATAAAATAGCTAATTGACTCTTAATATCGAGTCGGCATTGCGAGGTAGATTCATAAGGTTTCTGTAGTTCCTTGTACCGCTAGTTAGTTTGCATGCGTCTTGGAAACTTGGAAGGTTTCAATTTATAATTAGTTTATTGAGTTAAGATTGGCGTGTTTAATTGTTGGATGACAATTACGTACGTTTCATTGGTTTTTAATTATTTATTAGTCGTTTACGAGTGCGTAATTACACCATCAAACCAACCGTTCCTTCAACCTTCAACCGTTCACTTTTTGGCATAATCCTCCTCCAGGGCAGACGGACAACTTTAAACGGGAGTTTTCAATACTCAAAGAAAATGTTTTTCGTCAATTTCGTAGGACAAACATCCAACTAGTAGATCTGTTACAATCCGCAAACAAATAATACATATACACTTACCTAATAGATAGTATATGCTATCAAGCGCACGACAAATACCCATGAAAACTACTCACGTCTTTAGGTCAAGGTTGAATCCAACCAAGTATTTGTGAAAAACATTTGAACAGCATTGACGGGAAGTGTATAACTTTATATTTACTATACTAATAAAGACGGCACGCAGCTTTGCAGTCACGATATCATATCATTGGCAAATTGTCGTATCTCACGACACAACTTGGCGTATCGGATTAGTCATAGACAAACAAGAATGTTTAATCTATGTTGTTTGATTATTTCAGCTATTCATACGTATTCCTTTCCTAGTAATCAAACTGCCGCCGATAACTTTATTGTTCTTTAAAATTTATTTTAGACGCAAAACTAATTCTTATCCCCATCTGATTCATGTTGCACTTTTTAGATGTATTTTTTTATACTATTGAGGTTGCAAACAGGCATAAGGTTGATTACAAGCGGTTACCATTGCCCATGGACGCTTGCGATACTAGAAGCATCACTACATTATAAGGAGTTCTGGTGACATTACTCACCGCAGGAACACGGCACTAATATCATACTATTTGTTTGTGAAATAAGGAGGTACTTAATAGGCACTTTATGGGTAGGCTCCTAGTCTCCATCGTAGACCTCATTATGGCTTATGCAAGTTTGGAGGTCAAGAGCTGACCTATACTAAAACAAATATTGCGGTCCAGCAATAAAACAAGCCCAAACCATTTTCATTTACGATTGTCAAACAATACGACTATTTACTAGGGGCAAATTGTTTAGGTCAAGGTCATAAGCCAAGGCTGGGTCCGGTGATAATCCACGCTTGACAGGCGGGTAGGAGATTACAGTGTTGTATATAATATATTTACAACACTGCAATCTCCTACCTATATTACATCCTACATCTATATTACAGAAAACGCTTTAGCTAATTAATGTCTCGATAAAATCTTTTAAGAGGTCTCAGATGAGCTGCCTCTCATACATTAGCCATGTGCAAAGCCGTAAATAGAATAGGGGGTTGGCACATTACAACTTATTATAAATATAATATATATAATAGTAAGTAGCACCAGCATTCACTTGAGAACTTTACACTAAAACAGCGATCCAATACATACCTAATATATGCATATTATTAATACATAATAATTGAATGCTTGCCGTGACGGTCGCGACTTAAGAATCGACCCCTTCAACTCTACTCGAATCTCTATCATAAAAACATAAGGAATCGCACCAGAGCAGCAGTTTTCTACTGTGGTATTACCATTGTGAAAGGGCTCGTCCGGGGAACCACCATACCTATTTCAGCCGCCAAGCAGCATTAGTGTGTTCCGGTTTGAAGGGTATAATCACCGGTGAAATTACAGGCAAGTGAGGCTCAACACCTTTATGCCTTAAGTTGATGGGCGTAATGCAGTGCCGTGTAGGCTATGTTCTTTGTGGATGTGACCTACGCATCATTGTTATAGACAAGGGATGCACTTAACATCACTCACATCGGTTACTTGCTTGTCGTGCCTCCTAGTTGTATTAAAAAAAACGGAGCTCTTACTACGTGGCAAACCCCCCATCTTTGGCGGAGGATTTTAGTGTCCAGCAGTGGACACTAATGGGCTGTTGATAATGCGATAGTACAGCGAATACCGCCAAGCGTGATGATTATGATAAAGACTTCTTTTACAATTTTGGGTTTATTTCTTGAAAATAAGTTATGACCACCGCTATGTATTTATTAATGTAATTATGCTGAACAAATAGTTCAGCAGACTTATTCGGGCCGTTATTATGAGTAAGTTACAGTTATGAGGTAGGTACCTCATCAGCAGTGGTTTTCAAGAACGGCTCCAAATCCTCAGACAAGTCCGCCCCCTGGTGGTAGTAAGTGCAGGATGCTTGCAGGTACGATTGGAACTGAAAAAAAATATGCATGAGCTGAGTTGTCTAGTTTAACATCATTAAAATACAGTTCAACTTTCTATGCAGATGAGACGCGGATGCGGCATCACTACATAAAACCGGCCAAGTGCGGGCACGCATATAGAGGGTTCCGACGTCCTACCCACATTTGAAGCCAAAAGGACAAGTATTTTACAGAGGGGTGGGCTTTTATTTAAACATTATTAGTTGTTACACCGGTAATGTAAATACACACTCTGTGAAAATTTCAACCGTCTACCTATTACGGTTCACAAGATACAGCCCGCTGATAGACAGACTGACAGACAGCGGAGGCTAGTAATGTGGTATCATTGACACCTTTTGGGTACGGCACCCTAAAAATGGTCTAGTTACATTTATTTTTATTGTTATAAGTAGGTAAAAGTAAGGTAGGTTAGCCAGTTCCTCCGTTTGTTGAGGACTCCGGGTGAAGGAGCTTCTACCTTCATCCTTATCATAACTTGAAAATCAGATGAGATGAAGACCAACCAGTACGATTTAAAAAAAGTTTTTATTTAATAAACAAAACTCCTTTCAAAATTGAAATCACTCAACATACCCAAACTTGAAAAGATAACAACAGCAATGCAACACAAAAGTATATTCACTTCAATTCAAACACAGTATACACGAGAGAGCGTCCGCGACGTCTTACAATACAAAGTTTCAAGATCATCTGAGTCAGTTTTGACTTGTAACTTGCTTTGCAGGTAAGAACGAACTGATGATTTTGTCAATAGGTAGGTACCTGTTAATGAGTAATAGCCGATACGGTATCTTTGGAGGATATTAGCATCAGGCGATAATAATCGCACTGTTTAACGTCGTTGCTCACAGATTGGTAAAACATCTTGTTCTCAAAAACGCAAGCATGTCTTTTCTCGGCTAAAAAACCTCCAACAAATCCCTGGTTTCCGTGACGTGCCCATCACCATAGGGGATCACCTTGATCTCCTAGGTGTTTCACTATCACCAGACCTCATGGTGCATACATTGAGTCCAGAGCCAAAACTGCTTCGATGAAGCTGGGCATCCTCAATAATGTGCAACGGTACTTCACTCCAGGACATCTTCTTTCTCATTACAAAGCACAGGTCCGATCGGGAATGGAGTATTGTTGTCATCTGTGGGATAGCTCGGCTAAATATCAGCTCGCCGCCTTGGATTCGGTTGAGCGTAGAGCATTCAGACTTGCTGGTAAGAATTTTATCTCTAAGACCAAAAGGCTAAGTCTTGAGCACCGTGGAAAGGTTTTTATAGAGATAATTTCGGAGAGTGCGCATAGGAGCTTCATGATCTGATCCCGCCATCTCCCTTCCACTACAGGAATAGCAGACGTACGGAGCATTACCATCCCTAACCTCTTTATTGTCCCGCCTATCCGTACTAAACGCTTTGGTTCCACTTTCATCATGCGAACGGCTAAGGAGTGGAATACGTTGCCTTCGTCGGTTTTCCCTAAAAAGTACAATATGGGCCTCTATAAGGCCAGAGTGAATAGGTACATCGTAGGCCACATCGCCGCTTCCCATCAGGCGGGATTGTGGTCCAACGTAGGTCTTAGATTATTTGTGATAATATCACGACTATTGGGTTATATCAACTAATCCATAGGTTTTATAGCCGGTAATTCGATTAAATTCTTCGTAGGTATATTTATAAGTTTATTAATTAAAACTATGGTAATTCGTACACTTTTTATGGTGTCAGTAAGCAAGTAATGTAAACAAAGTATGTTTAATATTTAAATGAGTACGATATGTGGGTACTATTGATCATCAGTATTCAACTACCATGACAAGTTAAAAAGTATATTTGATATCGAACCATGCTACTATCACCATAAGATTCAAAATCATAACACGAACGGTAAGGTGAAGTGGAGCTGTTTGGATTAGAACCTTGCTACCATCAGAATAGGGTTGAATTATGTAAACAGAAATGAAGTGTTTACACCGGTACATTTGCACTATGGGGGATTAATTACCTTGAAGACGTAATTATGTGATTTTATCTTATTGTGAAGCAATAATTGCAATTCACATTATTGTATGGTCAATATGCTATGAATAAGGATGATGTAGGTATTATTAGTACTAAACATAAACCTAACTAGAAGTACTCGGGGACTTCGAACCGTCAGCTTGTGGGAATTTAAACTCGAAAAACCCTGGAAATTTCAAGTCTCTAGGACCTCAATTTTTTTTACTCAATTCAATTTAAAATAAGTACGTAATAAGGGGTTGGCATAAAATTCATATGGAAAATCTCCTAGTGATAGCTAACCAAAGATTCAGTAGCCGGTAGGTACGAAATAACTTTTTTTTCATTAATATGGGTGAAGTCTTGAACTGGTTATAAATTGGCCATAAACACAACACTTATAGCAGCCGAATTGACCGCGACCTTAACGGGGCTGTGTTGTGACCGGCGGCGGCATGTAGAGTTGATGGTAATAATAGGTGGTTCATAAAAAATGACCCCAAAAAATACTATTAACCTCTGGTTTGGGCTGTGCATTGATTGTCAGCCAGTCAGCTACACTACGATATTATTGATGTATTTAGATATACTTGTAGTATTACTATAATACGGTCAGTTGCCTCGCGTTCAGCAGAATATATTAGAACCAACACTTCCACTCAAAGGTTACATTCCTCAGTATGTTGAGGATACCAAATGAAGTGCGCTTCCACCTTCAACCTTATCATAACTTGACACAGGCGAGTTGAATGAAGCGCTTCTCTGTCGTACAATGTATATATCTACACAATAAATGGGAAGAAAAACGTACAAGGCGACAAATGTCTGAGAAGCAGAGTCCAGGTACTCCATAGAATCGGTAGTAGCGTTTTCTGTTCTGGTAGTTTTCTACACCCATTGCCTGGGCCTAAGTAGGTTAGGCCAATGATACGTGATTATGTACTATTGTTCCTATCTTGTTAAGTTATTATTTTTAATAGGTAAGTACCTATATATTTAGTAAGTCCTAATCTACCTATTTACTATTTCATTATTTAGTTATAGTAGTTTACGTAATACTCCTGATCTAATTGCCTATGAGCGCATAGGCGTGCAATTTTTCTTTTTGTTTTATTCAATAGGTTAAGGAAAATATAAAGATTACGTAACAATACAATTTTTGCAATGTTGTGGTTGCCTATAATTGGCATAATGTATCATAAACTAATCAATGTGCAATTTATCTCTTACCTTATATGTTGGTTAAGAAGATAAGAAAATGAATATAAAATAATTATGATAAGCAAAGTGTTGTGTATTTATTTACAAACAACGTCCGATAAATTTTAATATTCTGCTCAATACGCAACACGAAAGTGAAAGTTAGATCCTTCCTGACTATATAAGTATACCAGAGAAAGTTGTGTTGGTTGTTCGACGAATTTGGAGCTAGCGCCTGAACGCCAAATAAACGGTGATATTATGTGCACCTTGATATATAAAATCGAGGTATTCCCAAAATTAGCACCTAACCTATTCCCAGAGCACCTGTCGACATGATGGCTTTGTGCTCAGTTTGTGATTAGTTGCTAATAAGAAAATGAGCTGACTGTTTGATAATTTATCGACAGCCCAAACCAAAACAATTTTTAGTAATACTCTCACAATAACGACCCGTGGCCCATTTTTGCAGACGAATTGACCGAGAAGACAGAAGCAAGAGATTTCTGTTTGGTTGGTGAATGGATAAATATTGTATGTCTTCCGGTCTGAGTATCGTTGGTAATACGAAATTATTTGTAGGTCCTGATAAGCACCCACGACACAGGGAATACTAGGGTGATATCATAATCTATGTATAGAATGAGGGGCCTAACCACAACCTCTCTAAGCATTCTCGTTTTGATCTTTCATTGCTTTTGTCTCGTTTTTTCTGCATTGGACAGATAGTGACAAAAGTAAAGTAATATCAAAACAAGAATTATATAGGAGGTCGTAGTCCCCGCAGATAGAGTTTATTGTCGTCTTCTATTACCAGACAAATATAATAATAACCAACCTAAAGCTATCATAATATCAAAAAGACAGTATATCCAAAGTGTTGAGGCACCGCTATTTCACAAATTAATAAGAGGAAGCACGTATCATCAATTTGTTAATACCTCTCCGTAGCAAGTCTTGTAAAGATTACCTACTTCACCTCTATAGTATTTACAAATTTTGAGTGGTAGTTGAAACTCTCGATCGCGATTTCTGCGAGGCAGCGTTGGAAACTTACTATAATAGGTACGCGATAAATACGTTTCATAGACAACCTAGAAGCTGGCGGCTAGGTTTTAATACTACTAAGCAAAATGCACAATAAACCATATAGTAGGCCTCAAGTCTCCTTTGTTGTATACACTTTTGTCAGCCATCAACTCGATATCCAGTTATCTCACATACATGGCTTTATATCACAATCTTTCCATGTTCAGATCTTACTCTCGACTCATATATCCGTCCAAAATCTTCTGGGAGCAATGAGGAGAGCTGTAAATTGTTATACTCACAGTAGCCAGTATCTCGTGCCGTTTCCTCGCCTGGAGCATGGTTATTTTCTGGACATGGTCGAGCGCAGTGTGCCGGAAGCACGAACGAGTCGCCAGTAAGAGATTCACTGCCTCCTCCACATCACCCGTTTTGTGACGAGCCACCTGTGTTAAATAAATAATAAATAAATATTATAGGACATTCATTTTTACACAGCGCCATCTAGCCCCAAACTAAGCATAGCTTGTAATATGGGAACTAGATTACGGATAGAATACTTAAATAATTTTTTTTTTAAATACATACTTACTATATGATACAACACCCAAACACAGAACAAACATCTATATTCATCACACAAATGTTTGTCCTGGGTGGGAATCGAACCCACAGCCTACAGCGCAGAAGGCAGAGTTACTACCAACTGAGCTATGAGGCTTGTGTTATCACACTTCTTTAGACTGCAACCTTTTTTTTGAAGTTTCAATAAAACATATAGCTTTTATGCTACACGGTAAAGACATAAGATACTTATATTAGTAACGCGAGCCACCTGTATTGTCACAATAATTCTTTAGGCTACACACCTCTTTTTTGAATTCGGATAGAAATATATAGCTTTTTTGCTACAAAGTAGACATAAGATACCTTCATAATGAAACGCAAGGTAAACTTCGATTCATCTTAAATAGATGATTTAATCCAGAGACAACTCTTATTTGCGCAATGATTATTGCTCTTTTAGTCGCACGGTAAAGGAAAACTTAGAAACATTTCCGGTTTATTTGATTCCACGCGTGCTGTCGTCAGGCAACACAATTATTTAATGGTATTTATAAAATTTATATGGCTAAAACATCTGGACCCCATAAGCAAAGTGGGTACGAACGTACCGGTAGGTAGTCGAAATTGGCTAGGATTATTATACTTCAATAGTCTAATCTAATCTAACTGAACCACTTTATTACTAGACATTTCACAATTTCGTCATGTTTTTTATAGACTAGACTAGTGGGACGCGTGCAGTTTCACTTGCGTTTAGGTTTTACGTACCGCATTCTATGATCTATAGTGTTGTTCCTATTGTTCAGGTCAAAATTGCATCTTAGTTTCTAGTCAATAGAGTGTGACCATTGACTAGAAACTAAGATTTTCAAATAAGACCAAGCATTAACTGTTTTTTTATTTTAATCACGCCATAATTACATAATACTTTAATAACCACAGATAGATAATATTTTATTGAAATAGTAACTTTATTAAAGAAATATGGATTTATTATTACCAATCTGAAATAAATTAAATTAAATACCCTTCTTATTTGTTTTCAAAGTAATTCATAACTATAACAATAAATGTATATATTATTGTTTGTGATCCTGTGTGTATACAAGTCAAGATGATAAAGCTTAATCTAGAATCTGCTAGGACCTACAAAACAGCAATATCAGCATACAGACCTTAAATTCAATTATAATATTAAATTATAACTTTTAAATCAAATAATTGTATAAACGAAATTACCATTTTTTCTAGACTTTGTTAAAAACATAACATAACATTAACTGAATAAGTTTATGTTTAGGTTTAGGTATTTTTCTTTAATTTGATTCAGTAGATTTTGTATTTATGTAATGCTGTCATACCAACAGAAAAATGCTTTAATTACATTTGTTATCATTTTATTAATATTATAAGTAGGTAGGTATACCAATTTACTGATTGATAAAATATTATTTTTCCATGTTCATGATAAATACATGTCATTGTATTGAATAATATTAAATGCTTGCACCTGTATGATGCAATAAAAAATTATAATAATGTGTGTAAATAATGTGTTCAGACAACTTTATACAAGGAAAATCATAATATAACCTGACCAGACATTATTTTAGTGTTTATGAAAAGAATAGAATTATTTTTTTTTATATTTTTGACCTACATCCTAAAAAGGAGGTTCTTTTACATACCATTTTTTTATTGATTGTTATTGCTGTGCCTCAGAAACTCACAATGTATTAAGTGAGCTGTCTAGCATCAATTATATTCATAAATAAAAATCTATATCAACCAGCATGTCATGAACCACCAAAGTATACATTGAGCACAATTGGGGCATTATTTATGTTAATTCGGATATAAGCAGCTGATGATAAAAATGTTTACCTGAGAATTCCTATTTAGAGCAATATCCAGATCATTTGAGATTTTTTCAAAGTGATGCTTGCTTTCCTTTGCACCTTTGATATCCCTGCAAAACACATATACAATTGTTGAACAAATGAAAATCAATCTTAAGAGTCATGGTGCAAAATTGCAAACGGGAACCACCAAATTTTTATTCTCGATTGCACTGTTAGTCTTGTATGTATGGCAGAAGGTGGTTATTGATTTTTTTTATGTGTGTGCTGAGCTAATGGACCAGGGAAAGGGAAGTTCAGCTTGAAGACAACTGGACCATTGATACTGGTAAAAGCTCAACAGATAATGTCATTAAAGCTTGGGTGATTCAAGATCCTGCTGGTATACTTGCATGAAAGTCTGTGTATACCAAGTTGATCTACAGCTGTACCGCACTGGCACTAGTGAGGTGCAGCCCTTTGCACCCAACCAAAGAAAATTGGCCAGTCGGAAAGTTATGGGATCCATAAGAGTACTGGTATTTTTAAAGAATTTTAAGATAGTATTGCTTTGGAAAGACCTGATTCCCACAATTCATCAACAATTGGTGAACCTAGTAGGTTGAGTGAACTCTTATCAACAACAGTAATATTAGAAGCCAAAGTCTTAAACTTTTGAATAATTAGATTTTGGACATTTGGACATAAATTTCAGCAAATTGGCTAAGAGCTAAATTGTTCCAATATGAATGATACATTTCAAACCCATGCTTGGATAAAAAATAAATTGTTCTAAAGTTTGAGACTCAAATAAAAGTTAGTAGAGTTTTGAGATGCAAATAATGATAGTGGTGATATCTCCAGACAGATCTGTTTGTTTATAACTATGGTAAATGAGTCACAACCTAAGGTCTAATACAAAAATATTTTAGTGGCAAATCTATGGATAACACCTACACATTTATTAACGTGCACTGTCCCACTGCAGGGTAAATGTCTAAATTATATTACTGACATGATTATTTAATATTATCTATTTATACTGCCATACTTAATTTACACCAATGTTTCAAAGGTTACTTACTTCCAGCTAAAAAGCATTACCTACACAACACATAAGCCTTTTACAATACTTCATAGTTACATAAGAAGGGACTGTCTCATTATTTATTGTGCTAGTAAAACAATTACTTACACTTTGACAAATGCAGCAAGATTTTTGAGTACAGTCCTTGAGGCCTGATCAAGGAGGATTGAGTGGAACTTATTCATCTCCTGTATAGCATGGATCATCCGATTTAAAGTAGCCATGACTGTTGAATCCTCTGAGAAACATCCTGTCAAATCCCACAGGGCATTCGCAAAAGTCCTATTGAACAAAACAATGTTTTTCAATTAATCATTATTTTTAAATATGTTACAATCAATCAACGGTTAACAGCTTTACAAGCTCAGAATTGCACACTATCGTTGTAATTCACTAAAAGAAAAAAAGAGGCCAAATGGTTCTCACCCTCTATGAGTCATGTAAGTTTTTCCAGAGTCAATCATTACAGAACATGCCTTCAACACTTTATCGAGCTTCTGCTCAAGTGCGTCTATGCTAGCTTCTTCAGTTTCCAGCTGCTCCCTACAATCAGTCCACAAGTCACAGTAAACAGCGAAAAAGATGCACACACAACACATCACAAATTTATACCTTCCCTAAACATACCTAAACTTCGGAGAGTCTCTGAGACATTCATCAAAATCTATGAGTGGTTTCATTTTATTGATTTTGAGTGAAATCTCCTGTCTCAAATAACTTGTAGCATTTCAATAACAATATTCACCAAAATTCAACACATCAAATCAAATCAAATTTCATTACAATTACAAATCTATTTCCAACACGATCGAATGAAACAAACATCAAAACCAAAGAGAATGTAAGTCAGTACCACAGACTTATAGGAAGCTAACGCTTGTCAGTACAGTAATAGAATCATATTACATAATATTATATTATTTTTTTTTATTTTTATTTTTTTACAATAAGTATACATTTATTCAATAAATTAAACTAACTAAGTACAAAGGAATCAGTCAGATTACCTAAGGACCGTTACAAACGGCCTATAGGTAACTCAACTGTTCCAGACCAGTACCAGACGGAAGCGTGCCCAAGACACTGGCTGCATTGCCACGCTGAATAGCTATGCTAATTCGCTGGCCTAAATAAGAGCCAGCCCTTGGGTCACGTGTCGCCTCAATCAAAAGCCCCGCAAGATTTTTGAAAACCCGGAGGGCACCGGCTCCCCACGGACCCAAGGTCTCCACCCCAAAAGGCTCAAATAGGTAAGCTCTGTCGAGACCACTATATTTGCGCCTTTTGTGATCCTCGGCCGAATCAGCCGCCGCACCAGCCCTAACTGATGTCCCAGGCAGATGAGATGGCGCTAGGGTGTCGACGCAGGTAGCGTCCCACACCAAAGGCCTACCCATTTCCCAAGGGACAAGAGTCATACCGTCGGGCCGCTTACCATCATCACGTAACAGACCATTCGGTTCAAGAACGGCTGGCACATTGACACTGGTAAACGCTCGACGGATAATGTCATTAAGACTAGCGTGGCGCGAAATCCTGCCCGCAGACCTTGCGCACGAAAGTCCGTGAAAACCAAATTGATCTACGGCCGCACCGCACCGGCACTGGTGAGAGGCGCAGCATCTTGCACCCAACCGAAGACAAGTGGCAATACGGAAAGTTACAGGATCCATAAGTGTACCGGTATTGTAGGATGGATGTGCTTGCAGCCAAAGACCTGATTCCCATTTTGAAACAGCTAAGAGACGAGCACGATCTGTGGAAGTTGAGCACGTATGTAATAGATAATTCCGTGTCAACTCGCACAGAGGCCCGTCCCACTGCCGTTGTGCCGAAAAGTGTTTTGGGGGATCGGTATTAGGGCAAGCACTATGCCAAGCATTTCGAGCCTCGTCAAGATAAGAAATTTGGAGTATATTGCCTGGAACGGCCGAAATTGATGGTGTTAGAATTTTCTCAACCAAAGAATGTGTACTATAGACGGAAGACAAGAACGCTGGCAAAGCAACACTAGAAATTTTGCGTATACCTAAGCCGCCCAATCGAATAGGCAATGAGGCCTGCGACCATGCTCTGTCATCCAACTCAATATTCAAAACCGTGGAAAGGGTGTTCTTTATTATGTTGTCTAAGCCTTCCACCAGCTCACTGTGTTTCCACAGTTGACAACATCGTAAAGCATAAGTAAATTTTGGGACAAAAAGGCAAAATTTTATAATGGTGAAAGCCATATGTGAGTTAATTTTTGAAAGTCTGTCCGAAACCTTCATAAAATTTTGAATTTTGTCGTCGACGAAACCCGGAAAAGATTCATCAAGAATTGGTGAACCTAGTAGGTGGAGTGAACTCTTATCTACAACAGTAATATTGGAAGCCAAAGTCTCAAACTTTTGAATAATTGAATTTCTATCCAAACATGTATCTGAAATGTATATTTCACATTTCGAAAAATTTAGTTCTAAGCCAATCTGCCGAAATTCATCTATAATAATTTTTAGATCGCCAAATACTGAGTCCACATCGCCACCCAGGGTTCCGTCATCGAGATACCAAACATTCAATTTAGATTTCAGGCGTTGAATAATTGGGTGAATGGCAAGGCTAAAAATGGCCGGGCCTAGAGGGTCACCTTGCTGACAGCCAACTGCAGACGAAATAGTTTGGTTCTTGTAAATTAATTTAGATGGCGAACCATAACATTGAAAAAGAAAAGGATAAATTTCGGGAATTTTGGATTTGATTTGATTTAGCAAGGTGCCTCTGTCAACCGAATTAAAAGCATTTTTGATATCTACTTTTAGAATAACCTCCCCGTAATTTCGATCTAAAAATGTTCTTAAAGAATGGACCGCGGCCTCACAACCGCCTCGCCAACCAAAGCCTAGCTGCACGGGTCGGAAATAGTCGCCTAGATACGCGGCTTTTTTGCGACAGCAGACTTTGGCTGCAAGGCGGCGATAGGTGGTGCCTACGGCTATGGGTCTTATCCCGCCATCCTTTTTTTTTAAAGCACAAAGGTTAGCACCATACAAGATTTCTGTAATCTCGCTGTTGACTCGACCCGACAGCATGAGGTTGATCAATGCCGTCAGTTCTTCAAGAAGGACATCACCCGCATGGCCAGACCCACCAGATAGCAGGTCCTTTAGATGCTGTGGAGACACAGCATCCAGGCCAGCGGCTGAGCCACTCTGAAAGGACATAACGGCACTGAGTACATCCTGACTGGTCGCCTCAACAGCGCAATCACTATCTTGAGGTGCATCGGGGAGGTGGAAATCTGGCCCCGGGGCCGGATGTTTACTTTCAAGAGAAATGAGGGTTGCAACGGAATTTGGAGCTATCGTGTCACTAGAAAAAAGTATACGGGAGGCACCCTTAATATCACCATCGCTAATCTTACTCTCTACAAGTTTGAAGAGAGCAGACTCGGGGGATGGCTTTAATTTAGAATTTCTAATCGGGTCCTGATCATTACACAAAAAAGGTGTGCGCTCATCGCGAGCAGTGTACCTTACACAATTTTGCTTTATTCTAATAGTTAATGATGTTTTAGGATCTAAATCTTTATTTACGTGTAGTACACTATACGGAAATATTAGAAGATGTTCCCAAGCCTCTTTATTATTTTTAGATATTGCATTTTTGATGGCTTGTCCGAGAGCTGTGGCGACAGAGAGACGGGCACCTCTAGGAATACGTTTTAAAACTGGGGAGGTAATTTTGCAGTTATATTATATTATATATCGATGACTATTACCAATATAACATAGAAACAATGACAGCGCGACTTAGTGCCGTAAGTTGTCTTTACACTGGAGATGCTACAATTACGATAACATCGATATTGATGAAAAAAATGTTGACTGCATTTGACTTGACCTGAACTGTTATTTTTTTTGCAAATATTTTGTTCTAAAAATATTTACTAGGTACGTACCTAGTTACTATTCTCATCATAACATAAATCTACCTGCTTCTTAAAATTGTAGTTTGCATAGTTTGCTGAATGATTTATCCATGTTATATTATATATCAATGACTATTACCCACAATCACAATCACAATCACAAGTTGTAATGTCAGTATGTAAGTGATCCATACATTTAGTACCTACACATAGATTGGCATTGGCAATACAAATGAGAAAAAGAATAGTGTGAGCTAATGTTAAAGTGATATAGACGAGACCATTCACGAACACGCTACCAGCCTGTACCGGACTGGCGTCAATCGAGACCAGTACAACACCCTCTTAATATAAAAAATCCTAGGTTTTTATGTGATTATAGTTAAATAGACGTGAGTTATTATGGTTACGTGTACAGTACCAGGATGAAGGTAACGCATCTAAAAAGATGCGTTAACCCACTGAATCATACGTTTCACATGTACCTAAGTACTACTGAAATGTTCAGCTATTCATGCATTTTTTTAGAACTGCAATAATTTTTTTGTACATACATACGGATAGGAAAAATTGAAGTATTTAATCTCAACAATACTCTGCATGTATACGTATCCAATTTAAAAATTATATCAAATACCTATGTGAAATACTGATAATATTAACCTTACTCTTGCCTCAAGTTGACAGGCGCAATGCAGTGCCGCGTAGATGTGACCTACGCAGAAATGCTTTGTTGAGAATTAGGCAAGAGTTGCCTAATTTAACAGTAGATGGGATGCCCGCTAGCTTGATCCATCTCGAAATAAAACCACAATGAACTACAGATAATTTATTGTTGGTGCTTATTTTACGTGCGACAGTGACGTTTGATTGATAAAACTTAAAATATTATCTGATTAATGGCTAAGGATCCATAGTTAGTGATCTGTGTGGATGGCTCATTGGATGGAAGGACCATCATCGGACCGAACCGATTCCGGTCGTTTATTTAAGGGACCCTTTAATGCAACACCAATAATGTACAGCCATTAATAAGCTGTGTTGATTTCAAATTTTCCTTCCTACTTATCGGGCTTAGGACCGTCAAAAATACTCGAGGTTAGTAGGTATTTATTAGTTAATATGAATATATACATTTATTCAATTAAAAGTACAATTAAACTAACTATGTACAAAGGAATCAGTCAGATTACCCAAGGACCGTTACGAACGGCCTATAGGTAACTCAACTGTTCCAGACCAGTACCAGACGGAAGCG
Source organism: Venusia cambrica (assembly GCA_951394065.1). Lineage (NCBI taxonomy): Eukaryota > Metazoa > Arthropoda > Insecta > Lepidoptera > Geometridae > Venusia > Venusia cambrica. Next base: position 4,862,390 of record OX596056.1, read on the forward strand.
TGCCCAAGACACTGGCTGCATTGCCACGCTGAATAGCTATGCTAATTTGCTGGCTTAAATAAGAGCCAGCCCTTGGGTCACGTGTCGCCTCAATCAAAAGCCCCGCAAGATTTTTGAAAACCCGGAGGGCACCGGCTCCCCACGGACCCAAGGTCTCTACCCCAAAAGGCTCAAATAGGTAAGCTCTGTCGAGACCACTATATTTGCGACTTTTGTGATCCTCGGCCGAATCAGCCGCCGCACCAGCCCTAACTGATGTCCCAGGCAGATGAGATGGCGCTAGGGTGTCAATGCAGGTAGCGTCCCACACCAAAGGCCTACCCATTTCCCAAGGGACAAGAGTCATACCGTCGGGCCGCTTACCATCATCACGGAACAGACCATTCGGTTCAAGAACGGCTGGCACATTGACACTGGTAAAAGCTCGACGGATAATGTCACTAAGACTTGCGTGGCGCGAAATCCTGCCGGCAGACCTTGTGCACGAAAGTCCGTGAAAACCAAATTGATCTACGGCCGCACCGCACCGGCACTGGTGAGAGGCGCAGCATCTTGGACCCAACCGAAGACAAGTGGCAATACGGAAAGTAACAGGATCCATAAGTGTACCGGTATTGTAAGATGGATGTGCTTGCAGCCAAAGACCTGATTCCCATTTTGAAACAGCTAAGAGACGAGCACGATCTGTGGAGGTTGAGCACGTATGTAATAGATAATTCCGTGTCGACTCGCACAGAGGTTCGTCCCTATGCCGTTGTGCCGAAAGGTGTTTTGGGGGATCGGTATTAGGACAAGCAGTAGGTATTTTAAATTGAAATCGAATATGTACCTGTTCATTATGCAAAGGTAGATAGGTACTAGGTAAGTAGGAAAGTCGTTACATGCTAAGTATGTAGGGTACAATGCTAAGTATGTAGGGTAACAAATATTCATCATCATCATCATCACGTACCAGTAATACACTCAAAGTTCCACTTTGAGTGTACAAGCGCCTAGGGGGCCTAGATCAGTTCTGTGCCATGTACGACGTACTTTTTTTTACGTTACCTACATGATTATTTAAATTATTAGGTACTATCATGATGGATGTGATAATTTTGTGTCATTCAAATATGAAAACACGATAATTTTAAGGCCCTGGTACAATAGCTATTGACTATCTTCACTTCAGGTTGTGAACTTGTGATCGTTAGGATATTAGTGTTCTGTGTTGTGAACACTGCCTGCCTGCTCACAGATCATCGACTATATTTTCTATGCCTGCCTTGAATGGAAAATTTTGTTTGAAATTGAAAGAAAAAGAGCAAAATAAAGTTTGAAAAGTTTTACAAATAAAAAACATTTAATATCCTCGATGTCGCAAATGTCTCTAGTACTAAATATCTAACCCACTAGAATCCAGAACTCATGATCTAAAGATTGAATATCAAGTTGGTACTACCTACATACAATGTTCTCACATTTCTTGAATCTTGCTCAGTTGCTCTTGTTCAAGGACTAACTGGGACTAACGTACACGCCTGGTTATTGGATAGTGGAAAGCCTCGATCCATCAGCCAATTCAACTTCGTCAACCAATGGAATAGGACGTTGCAGTGAAAAAAAAACAGCACTCATCATGAATCAAGAAAATAATGATAAAATAAAAGATGAACATGTTCTTCATATCTTAATATGTGCAATAGCAATTCCATTATCAATGTCCATGTGGATAGCAAATATAGTCTACTCTAAGTTTATTGCCAAGAATGATGGATTTGATGGTGAGTTTTATTGATAAACATAATGTAAAATCAGTTCTTCCCAATTTAAAATGATTATGATGATTGAGATTGTGACACTTTTTGTAATTTGAACTGTGAGAGAGTGAAGTGACAGAAATAAAAACTAGCAATAGGTACCTAAAACTTACTAAATAACAAGTTTTTTTGTTTAAAAGCCAGCTCAATTGGCAGGAATTACCTGTGTAATTTAAAGTGTCATATGTTAGCAAAAGTCTACTTCAGTATTGTTCTGAATAAACTATTATTAATTACTCCACATTTATTTTCCAGAACCCTTAGTTATATCTCCAGGACGTTGGCTAGCCTCCTGCCTCTTACCACTGCTGATAGCTGTGTATGGCTATAGAAGAAAAAGTGTAAACCTAAATGGTGCTGTATTTGGTGCTGTCATGGGATTTGTTCTTACTCTGAGCAACTACAGCTTCCTAGCGTGCCTATTCTCTTTCTTCATATCTGCATCTAGAGCTACTAAGTTTCGGCCTCATTTGAAGAGGAAATTTGAAGTAGACTTCAAAGAAGGTAAGTACATACCTACATTAGACCAATAAAGAATAATGTAAAGTACAAGAGTAAATAAAGGAGAGTTTCAAGATCAATGATTTTATTGCTAGAATAATAAGCATACTGTTCATTTTCTAAACTCCTTTAAACTAAGCTAGTCCATACATATATGAATACCTTTATCCTGTCTGAAAATGTCCTGTTTTTATTATTATTTATCAAATCTACATGCAGGAATTATTTATTGTGTGCTAATTAATAATAAGTACATGAAACAAACAATTGCACATACATATTCATTCAAATTATTTCAAAGGTAATTATTTATTTTCTTTGGCTGTTACTACTGGTAAATTCCTACATTCATAAACAAGTTGTTTGTTCTATCATTAAGCAAATAATAACTACTGATAAAAAAAATACCCATTATATTGTTATAACTGTTTCAGGTGGACAAAGAAACTGGATTCAGGTCCTTTGCAATTCAGGAATGGCTACTCAGCTTGCCCTGTTGTACTTATTAGATATTGGTGCTTCTGAAAGGCCAATAGATTTTATCAAAGACTACAGATCATCATGGTTGACTGTGGGAGTGTTAGGTAAGTTGTAATCAACAGCACCACAGAGTAAAATTATAAATGAATTAACCGATTCATATTCAAAATCTGTTTATTGTGTAAAGTATTCAATAAATTTATATGGTATAAAAAAGTCCTCTGGATCTATTTAGAGAATTTTATTTGATCTATATTAACAGGGTATTCAAATACCGAGAATCCACCAGAAAGAATATATATATATATTTCAAATATATATATTATTCAACAAAATTCAAAATTTTATGAAGGTTTCGGACAGACTTTCAAAAATTAACTCACATATGGCTTTCACCATTATAAAATTTTGCCTTTTTGTCCCAAAATTTACTTATGCTTTACAATGTTGTCAACTGTGGAAACACAGTGAGCTTTAATACAATTTTAAGTAAACTTATAAGCTGGCATAGGTGCTATTTTTATTCTGACTTTCAAACATATCATAATTTGTGCTGTAGGTGACTCCAAAGTCTTTCACTTGTGCTGACGCTTGACAAATTTATGTGATCATAAAACAAACCTACTCATGTTTTTGTTTCATCAAATAAAAATACTACTCAAAATATAATATTACGACGTGACGAACACAGCGCCACCTGCTCCAATTATGAATCTAAACCAAACAAGCCACCTACTCAAACATAATATAATTCATCAAAATCAGTATTCATTCCATCATTATGGCATGTAGTTTAAAATGGTTACATTGGTACCCTTGATCAGCTCCTCCAATCTCTACATCATACCACCAAACACCTTATAAGGGCAGAAAATACATATTTTTCATTAAGTTCGAAATTTTTTGTCGCGTAAAACCCGCCATCTTGTGACGATAGTGAAATTAATTTATTTCTAGCATAAAATCACATCTACCGGGTCGAGTTTTAAATCAACTACTAATATACTGTTTTTTTTTCATTGATTTCTAGGTGTATTTTCTTGCTGCAATGGCGACACGTGGGCTTCAGAACTTGGGCCAGTTTTATCAAAGTCTGATCCATTCCTCGTCACGACATGGAAGCGGGTACCTAAAGGCACAAACGGAGGCATTTCAGTAATGGGTACAATAGCCAGTACCTTAGGTGGACTTCTGATCGGAATCTCACAGTACCTCACTCTCTTTTATTTTTCTGATAAAATGCTCTGGGCGTATGCACCACCGCAGTGGCCTATCATTGTATTTGGGGCTCTCGCCGGTTTTCTGGGAAGCCTTATTGATTCGATTCTGGGTGGAACTCTGCAATACTCAGGTAATTTTATTAAAACTACTTACAATAAAATACTATGTTTAGAGGATTAAACTAAGAATTTGGAACTCCTCTGTGGTCATGTGGTTCGCCCATCGGTATCAGATCCAGAGCTCCCGGGTTCGATCCCCTGGGTACACTACAATATTGTGATGAATAGTTTGGTTGGTTGTTGGATTCTGTTTAAGTCCGCATGGCTACCTACCACCATCTTGCAAGTTTATCTGCATTTAAAAAGTAAGTTAGCCAGTTTCTCAGTCTGTTGAGTGCGCTTCCACTTTCGGCCTTACATAACTTGATACCAGGTTAGATGAAGGCCAAGCCGCTTCCCCGTCGCACAATAAAAAAAAGGTTTTTTTTTTGTGTTAAGTAAACTGGAACCAAATTGTTCCACATATCCTCTAAAGTATTTGTCTGTTCAAATTAAAATGGGCTAACCAAATAACGGATAAGTAAGATCAGTCCCGCGTTCAATCTTGTACCTACCGTCACTCGTAGTCTACTTATTAGCTTATGGATTTCTGAAAGCGGTTTGGTTGTGTTAGATTGCATTTTACCTAGTGAAGTGTTAGGTATCAAAACTAGTCTAGTCGGCCTAGTTTATAAGTAATTACTCTGTTATAGGTGCAGCTTGGGGCTTGCATTCCTAAACATGCACGATTTATATTTCTCACTCAGATAAGACAAAAGTCTCTACAAACTCTATTTTTCAGTATACCTACCTATTAACATACCTTCTCGTAATTATATGGAAATATGGCATCCAGCTGTGGGGCTTGCTATCAACACAGAGCCCTGAAGCAAATATCCAATGCCCCATGGTATATAAACAATACAGAGCTGCATACTTAAAATCAGCACAGTCCACCAGGAAATTCTGCTGCAAAAGCTTACAATGAAAAATTAAGTCAACACCCAAATTAGCACAGTAACTTATAAATCCTAGCTGCATAAGGAGACTTAAAATAAAAAGAACCACAATATATCAAAATAACATCAAAACTTGACAAGCCTCATAGCTCTTTTAGTTTAAACATGGGCCGTTGGTTACGTCATAAACCTCCCCTAGGCTGGCGAGCCGGTGATCGCATTAAATCCCTTGATTCTCTTAATCCAAGGGCTTCGTTGGAAGGGTCAAACTCAAATAGGTATCGTTTATTCAATAAAAATACAGTTTACTAGGTTGGTAACTTTAATTAAAATACATCGATGAAAACAAGTTTACTATAGGTCGGTAACTCCATAGATTTAGAATATATGGTAACTCGTACTTCAGAAACCGCAACCGGGGTTCAAGAAAAACGGGCGAGAAACTTGCCTGGTTTTTCATGTTCCGAAGTACCGCTGGTTTTCGCTCTCCAGCCCAAACAGTTTAAAAATATAAGTAGGTGTATATTCTAAATAATAGAATATGGATTGTAACTATTTGTGTACTACCTCCGATCCTCTGTGTCTGCCGTGCGTTGCTTTTTTTACACAATAATGACGCGTTTTTTTAGAAATAAACGACTACTGCTCATTTACTTATTTTCTTTTATTTCAGGAGTGGACAATGAAGGCAAGATTGTAGGCCATTCTAGTCTATCGGTGAAACATATCAGCGGTAGAAATATCCTAGACAATCACAGTGTGAATCTCATTACCACTATTATTATGGGTTTGCTGATGCCTACAATCGGTAAAAATCTGTGGCCATCCTTCTAGCTTTAGCTAGGAGTAAAATTTTTAAATTACCCAATGTTTTCTGAATAAATTGTAGGTACTCGAACATAGGTGGTAAGTAGTGAATTTTGTAGACTGATACCACTAAAAATTATACTTTCGCTTAGAGGGTACCTTTTTAGTCTGAAAAATATCAATATATTTTTATACCTTTGAAGTATACCTAGTACCAAGAGCATATTTATTGTATGCAAGGAATAGCTTTTATAACTCAAAATATGTTTAATTATATTCGGTAAGTAGAGTATGGGTACCTACTTACCGAACTAAAATTATAGTAAGTACCTAAGTAAATTAAGTTATTTGGGTGTTGGTGTTTCTGAAAAAATTTACAGGCTAGTCAACTGGAGGTGTAAAAGTTAAGTTCTTGGACAGATTTGTATTTGTACTTAAGCTTTCATAATAATTTATTTGTTAAATAAAGCATCTTTTAATAACTAGCATGTCATTTTACTGCTACAAAAGTTTGTTTCCTCTTTGTGGATAATGCTACTGAAAATGTTCCTTGGCTGGCTGCTGGGCCTAATCTCGCCTAGCTATAGTGTTTGGGTTATATCAAAGTCATAGTACACCACGTCGTCGCCGCCGCCGCCATACGAAGCGTATGGATTTGGGGCATGTACACCAAATCTTCCCGATGTTTATCTGTAAGTAGGTATACCTACTTAAAGCCAAAGCTCATAAACTTATCTGAACAAAAAAATAATTGGTGCACGGCGGCGGCCTGGCGACCGACACATGAGATAAGGATAAGACCATTAGGTACTATAATGCAACTAAAGAGTACAATCACTAGGTAAGTAGGTACATTTTAATTTTCTGAACTCAGGATCAGAATGTTTTAGCTTCCTAGGACTTAGTCTTGGAACAGAGGCGAGTCAAAAGGTGCCAATATTGCTAATCCTGCAAACCATCCCATCAACTCTCAACTGAGAATCTGAGATGAGAGTACCTATCTACCCTCACTGGCGCTATTTTGTCATTTTTTTATTTTGCTAATTTAAATATCTCTAGAACTGTTTAGAGGCAAAATAGACTGCGTAGCCCTCGTCGGAGTGTTCTTGAGGTTGTCAGTGCCAGATGTTGGCACAAGGTCGCGCCTGAGACGGCGCGCCCCGCGGACGTTGGCGCGCGCCGAGGGCCTAGGGTCCGGCGGAGCGCGCGCTCACCCTGCCCGTGTGAGTGTGTGAACTGAGTGACCATACCTCCATACCTTTAGGTCTATAACTTTTTTTTTATTTCTTTACAAATTCCAAGATTTGTTTCTACAATATTTTTTAGACTTCTACTAACTGCCTAACCATTTTCTTCAACAACAATCCCAGTCTGGTCACTCAATCCACACACATCCGAATCCATACTCGCCTTGGCCCCGGACTGTGACCTGTTCGCCTGTACAATGGCTGTGCTAATGCGCGAGTGCAAGATGATGTATGAGATGTGGGCGAAAAATCTAGCATAAGTTAATTCAATGATAATGTAAAATACTTAAAATATATATATATATATATTTTTTGTAATGATGTTCTTATCTGACAATTTACATAATAGTAATTTTATTTACATTGGTACTTTTGTACTTATATGACTAGTATTTATAACGCTTTGGACTCTATGTACTGTAATGTTATGAATTGTGAATAAACAAATAATGAATTATGGAGCTATCATAGAAAAGTACTCATAGAATACTATTAACACAGAATAACTAATAGTACTACGTACAGAAGGATCACTCTAACAAAAGCCATGTTAAGGTATAAAAATGTACCTACTCTTACCACTTGCACGAGAAATTAAATCTTCTCGTGTGGCACTAGCGTTCAAATTCTGTTAGGCACCGCTGTTGACTTGGAACCGGTTTCGTTGTCAGAACATAGGGTTCCCACTTTCCAATATAAATATGGTAGCTAGGTAAATTTATGTCAAAATAAATCAATAATGTTGACTATGTGTATTTAGTCAATAAACTACCCTTTAATAAGTAAATGTATTCACTTAAACACTTAAACATACATGGTACCTACCATGTTAGTGTTAGTAGGTACCCACCTACTACGGATTTTGTATTGGCAAAACATGTCTGTCTGTTCCTTCTTATAGTTTCTCACCAATTATTGTTTTTTTTCGCTAGCTAGATAACTACGAACATACGCAACTATTATTGGGTGGGCGACTATTAGGTACGGCTTACCATACTGCAGTGCGCAGTTTAATATCTACAAACATGTTTTGACCTGTTCAGTTGATTGATCCACGCGGTTTGAGCAGGAGGTCCATGTAAATGAAACGGTGGTAGGTGTAGGTAGGTACTTATCTATTCAATTATCAAACGAATTTTATTTGTGAACTAATGAAATACGAAAATCTACATAAATACCTAGGTAGGTAAAAAACGATAACTAAGTAGGTAGGCACCTAAACAATAAGATTTCACACAACTATTCATTCCTTTAGAGATCCTAAAATGTCTATGTAGGTCTATAACAATATTTTTCTTACCTAGGTATTTAGGTACTACATAAAGAAACAGAGTGTGTTGGTTTTTATTCAATAAATAACTCCTAATTTAATAAAATGTTGCTGTAGTTTCATTGTTTTACATTTAATTAAATACCCGTAAATGTAAAAAGACTCCCGTTTCCGCACTTAGACTCCTAAGTGGTCCATTGTGCGTGAGGATTAAATACCCGTATGCGTCACACTATTTTTTACACGAATTATAATGTTTAGAAGTCATAATAATTGTTTGATCCAAAATTCACAAGAATAACGCACGGTGACGACGCCGTTAGCGTGCGACCCGAGACGAGAGCCGAGTGGCAACCTACACCCGACATTCTCCCCGGGAGGAGCTCGGGCCAAACGTACCTAAACTTCAGAGTGACACCCCCAACCCCCTGCTTATAGGAAGCTAACGCTTGGTTACTCTTTGTTGTGGTGGAGAGATGAGATGAGAGGTTAGTGAGGATATTAGTGTTCTGTTCTGTGGATCTGTGGTTGTGTCATTGTCTCTCAGTGAGTTGTGTTGTGTTGTGTTGTGTGTGTTGGTTTGCGAATGAATACAAAACACAGAAAAAATGTTGAATTGAGTTGATGTGATGACTCATTTGATTGAATTTATAGGATACGTATTGTTCTAACTTTGTTCGTATTCTACAATTTTTTATGTATCTGCCAGCCTCACTTTGAAACTATCAAACTACACGTAATGGTGTTAATGTTTTTGTAACAATGCCGTTTCAAGCAGAAGAAAGTCCTATTATAAACTCGGACATAGAAAATGATGAGACAGGGAGTCGCAGGAACCTTGTTGAAGATGAACCAGGTAAATTGTTTTGAACATCCATAGTTAAAAAAATACCACTCAACTTGAATAGTACTCCTACCTACATCAGGCCACATGCCACATTACCAAAAATAGGTAGGCAACTTAGCTCAATAAGTTTTATCAACTCGTTGGTTTTACATTAAAACGCCTCTTTGTTTACAACATATTCATCAATATCCATTTCTGTTTACATTGGTTCAACTACCTGTAGAACCAGACCAAAAATTTTAAAGGTACCTTGGTACATCATTCAGAGAAAATAATTATCATAAAGGGTGTGTTAGACAATGAATAGGCTGTATGAAACAATAATTACTGTATCTATTATCTCCAACAGTGGAAGAAACAGAGGGATGGATCAAATGCCGCACAGTACTTGGCATTATGGGCTTCCTGGGCTTTGCCAATGTATATGCAATGAGAGTTAATCTGTCTGTTGCTATAGTGGCCATGGTCAATGCTACTAAGCCTGTAATATCAAATGATTCCACATTAGATGTGTGCCCTGCAAGTATGCCTAGCAACACTTCTGAACCATCGGTGAGTATTTTTTTGCTTAAAAGTAACTGAAGCATCACTTCCTATATCCTTCATGGCGACTGTGAATGTCTTAGTTGGTAAGTAATTCACTTACAACTAACCAACTATATTGTATGGATAGAATAAATTTGGTCCATCTTATTCTTAAATATGTGGTCATTTTTATTTTAGAGGCCTGGAGACTTCAATTGGACTGGACAGCAACAGAGTATAATATTAGGCTCGTTTTTCTATGGATATGTTTTGACACAGGTAATTATGAACATTGGTTAACAATCATACTAAATGATAATTGTATGCCTCTTCACAGCATTTTCTATGTTCATAGTGAAAAATTCAAACATATCTTATTTCCAAGAACTTATGCAAGCAAACTCGCAGATGCTGATTTTCAATAAAAAATCATAATAAATTTATACAGACAGACTTTTTTTAGATTCCCGGTGGCAGAATAGCAGAAATGTGCGGTGGAAAGTTTGTCTACGGCATTGGCGTACTCTTCTGTGCTATATTCACAATTTTGAGTCCTATAGCGGCCTACACAAACTTCTGGTTCTTTATAGTGGTCCGAGCACTGGCTGGGCTGGCTGAAGGAGTTACATATCCGGCTATGCATGCTATGCTTGCTAAGTGGATTCCACCGATGGAACGGTCGAAATTTGCGGCTTATGTTTATGCTGGTAAGCAGTAGACTATTATATAAAACTGTTACTAGTAAATTTCTGCAGGTTATTTTTTGGAAGTGCTTTGCTTTCAATTCACTTGGTTTTTAGTTATGATACAACAAAGGGGGAAGCACTCTTCATCCGGAATCCTCAGCATACCGAGAAACTGGCTATCTTACTTCTTAATGCTGGAACATACTTTGTTCAGATGGTGGTAGCTAGCCAGGTTGACTTATACAAATCTACATTCAACCAAATCAAGCACAAATTTGTTCCCCCCTGCGAATTGAACCTCTGACCGGGACCTCTGAGTCTGATACCGGAGTTCAAAACACTAGACAACAGAGGTGGTTTTCCTATATCACAGAAAATTGCTCAAAATCACAAAAATAGTATAATATATAAAATAATAATAGTACAAAAAAATAGCTACTCAGAGGAAAGATAGCAGCTTAGTCTGCAGATTATGACTGCATTTATTATTTGTCATTTAGTGTGTGTTACTAACTAAATTGTATGTAGCACAGTTTCAACCAATGTTAGATGTGATGATTTTCTTTGGAAGCTCACTTCTGCTTGAGTCTCATTAAAACTCGGTTCTTGAATGTTGCTAAAGGGGAATAAGGCATCTGACTGAATGGGCTGCAGCATCCTTTGAATACTATACCTTCATTGCAATAAAAATGTTTACAACCTGTATTAATAAGTAGCTATATAAATTAATGTTTATTTTAGTACACCACTTTGTCTGCTCTTTGCTATCCTTTCCATCCAAAGGTTGCCTGGAAGAGATCGCTTTTAGCGATAAGGCCGCCCATTGTACCTAGTTTAAGTGTTTTCGTGCTTGTCTGTTTATTTTTGTTTTTTGGTGTACAATAAAGAGTTTATCTATCTATCTATCTATCTATCTAACATATACAGTTGATCAGGGCCTTCTATGATGTGTGTTGATTATGTTTGTGTTTCACAGGTTCAAATATAGGCACAGTGGTCACTCTCCCTATATCGGGATGGCTATGCACATTAGAGTTTGCCGGGGGCTGGCCTCTGTGTTTCTACATATTCGGAGGATTGGGCGTGTTTTGGTTCATAGCGTGGATATTCCTCATTTACGATTCGCCACAAAAGCACCCAAGAATTTGTCCTAAGGAAATTGAGTATATCACAAACTGTATTGGGCCTGGTCTGGTGAGTTACTGTTCAATGCACGAAACTCTTCTGTTAACCGTGAAACTAAAAATTGCTTGCATTCCTCGCATCACATTAAAACTTGGATTACTTTTGCTCATTGTACTTTTCCACTTAAATAATTATAATCGGCAGTGTGTCAGCGCAGTTCCGCTGACGCTAAGATTTCTGTTCACTCCGACTTATACAGTCTTTGAAATGTTTGGATGTTTTATTATGCACATGTGTGGACTGCAAAGCATCAAGCGATGCTTATAAGGCTGTGTTTCCAATGACGGAGGACGTAAAATAGTTTGCAGTCGACCTATTACTTCGAATCTCGAAAATTGAATTTAGAGCGGGGCGTGATGTGATGACGTGATGTTTTTTTTTAACTAATATTATAATACTAGCTTTTGCTCGCGGCTTTGCTCGCGTTAAGAAGTATTATTATTAACTAGCTTTTGCTCGCGGCTTCGCTCGCGTTAAGAAGTGTTATTACTAATTGGGTATAGTTTTTGTGACTTTAAAAATTAGGGCCAACAAAACTTAAAAACAACAGTACATTCTTCAACTTCTCCATTAACGTTCAGATTTTCTTTAGCCATTTTAAGAAAGTCTAACCGACAAAACCTATACTTTCTTAGCGGATGCCTACGTCATAACATCTACCTGCATGCCAAATTTCAGCCCGATCCGTCCAGTGGTTTGGGCTGTGCGTTGAGTTATTACTAAACCGAAGCAAAACAAATGCAAAATCTCAAAATTCTTTCTTAGGGGCATAGTAGCTTTTTGCATGCAAATAATAATAATACAAATCGTTTATTTTCAATCAACTCAGGATCATTTGATTCACACACACGCAAAGTCTCAGCCCGATCGGTTTAAAATTGATTGCGTTGATTTTGATATTTAAGACATGAGAAATTGGCATGATAATTGTAGTTTTTAGATAGGTACTTTGAGAGGCTGTACGTAATTTGCATAATAACACGGAGTGCTTAACATGGTAATGTATCGGCTTGCATACACTATCAGTAATGTGGGACGCAGCTGTGAGTCAGCTCGCTAGCCTGACCTACAGTTGTAATACGATGCTAATCTACAATGTTCAGCTAATATACGTTTACGCAAAGATAGGGCTCTTCCTACAGGAGTGAGAGAGGCCCATACACTTTACGTCAAAAGTGTCCTCTGACACTTTTGGCTATTATCAAAAAATGTATGGGACACCCACTGAAAAGAAAATAGAAAAATTCCAAGGCACATTTAAAGTACTTTCGGTCAATTTTTTCCTTTGGCATAATTGGAAAACATTACTTTCACGTCACGGCCCTCCAGGATTCTCCTCTGATCATTACTAGAGCGTGGATATTTTGAGGATCACTGATGACTCAGAAGCACTTCAAAATATCCCAATATGCGTCATTGGCTCTGCAACTTTTCGAAACCGGCCAATGACATGCCATTCAGATTTTCGGTCGTAGAAGTGCATTTTCTTCAAGATATGGACATTTATCATTCGTCATGTATTCTGAGCTGTATCAGTGTGTTGTGTTTTCAGGAGGACAAGCCTAACATGTCCATCCCATGGTGCAAGTTCCTCACTTGTGTCCCGCTATGGGCTATTCTTATTGCACAATGCGGGCAGGGATGGGTGTTTTACACCCAATTCACGGAGCTCCCAACTTATATGAACAATATACTGCACTTTGACATTGTTTCTGTGAGTATTCCTTTACGAAAACCGCCTCGTTTTGGACTATTTTAAATTGTGATAGAGATTGATTTGAGATATGCACGTAATGATAATGTACCGTTCCATTGTGAACGCAGCTTTTGACATCTGGGCTTGTGTAGCTCTAGGTCAAAGCAAGGAGGTCTACGATGGAACGAGCTTTTTCTGAAAGCACTGGCTCTCCAGCGTACCGCCGCCGGAACACAGCAAAGTGGCTACCAGCCGGATATTTAACGGTCCTACCACCAGTGTTGTGATCAGTCAGCCGTACCTTTTAGGAATAGCCAGTGATATCAGTTGCCCGGGGTAGAACACTAGAAGGTAGATCACATCTACCTCGCTTCATTATGCTATACCTATTTTAGATGATAAGAAACTACAACCTAAAGCTTTATGCCTCTACGAGTTCAACTTTGAGCTGTTCTTTGATTTTATACAATCAGTCTTTTACATCTTTGTAATGACACTCAAGGCAACCTATCTTGTTATCTCGATGACAGCTGAAAAACACTCATGGTGTTCATAGACCAGCTAGCTCTCAGCACCGAACGAGCTTAGGTTGGTCTCGTAGCACCACGAGTGCTGGGGCGACTATGGGTGTCGTTCCCGGGACGTGCTTTTAAGGCGATATGCGAGAGGGGCACCGAAATGTTCTATCAAGAGCTGTCGGAGCCCGTCGACATGCATCGAGGCCAGCCAACGGGGTGGTTTTAGTGAGTCGACGAGTCCGTCATCCTCACACTACCCTTTCGCATCCCTCGGTGCGTTAGGGTGTCTGCGAACAGATTTCCCCCAGTAAAAAAAAGTTTTGTTTGGTTAAGACGCTGTTGCTGTAGTAACACCAACCGAATCAGACTGGTCGTAAAATTCTAACAAAAAGGCAAGGCTAAAATCCCACACAAAAATATAGTTCAACGTTGATAACAATTTACACAAATTTTATTTTTATTTTTTTTTAAGAGTAGTGGAGCTCTCTTTGAAAGCTCTCGGCCGGGGAAGTACTACCACCATACCTATTTCAGCCGCCAAGCAGCATTGCTGTATTCCGGTTTGAAGGGTATGGTTGCCGGTGAAATTACGGGCACGCGAGGCTTACCACCTTTATGCCTCATTTTGACGGGCGCAATGCAGTGCCGTAGGTCACATTCACAAAGAACATAGCGTTCTTTGTGAATGTGACCTACGCAGTAAGGCGTTGTTATAGGCAAGAGTTGCACTTTACATCAGGTGGGCTACTTGCTTGTTAAGTCTCCTAGTTAACATTATATATTGTATAATAAAACCAAAACGGGGAGGATTCATGTCTTAATCAGTTACTGTTTACTTTTGTGTTTTTTCTCAGAACGCCCGTCTTAGCGCTCTTCCGTACCTGACCGCGTGGATAGCCGGTATTCTCATTTGTATCCTAGCTGATTGGATGCTGGCTAAAGGGTGGATCACCAGGCTTAATAGTATGAAGCTATGGAACACTGTCTGTAAGTACATGCACACATGATACAAAAATACTATTAAACATTAACACATATCACTCTCGTATGAGAACTAAATTGCGCATAAATACTTATTTGATAGTAACTAGTGGAACGTTTCCGTCATCCTTAAAATAGTTCTTCTTCTTCTTCTTCTTCTTATAATCCTTGCTCAGTGCCTCGGTACGCTAAAGAAGCTACTCTGAAAATGTTATGACATAATAATTAAGCTGTTGATAGTCAGTCTGTCAGCACACATATGATTTTATATTTTGCTAACTTTTGCCCGCGGCTTCGCCCTACCTGAATAGAATGTAGCTTGGCGTACACTATATCCAAACCGAATCGTATATTGCCAATATAAATCACTAAAATGTTTCACATTCGCCCCGATGATGGTTCCCTTGAAAAACCGAAACAAATATTAATCAGCTATGGAATACATGAGTAAAACCGGTTCAAGATGTATCATTAAAACGTATATATTTCAGCTGCGTTCGTGCCAGCGTTTGGTTTGCTGGGAATCGCGTGGGCGGGTTGCGACCGTACGGCCGTCATGTTGCTGCTCACCACCACCTCGGCATTTGGCGGCGCTGTATACGCTGGTAAAAAACAACCTCTAAATAACACTTTATTCATATTGAAATAGGATTTAATTTAGCTGGTTTTTGTTTAGAATGTGTTTGGAAATGAAATGGCCGCCTTCCAAAATCTAGCTGTGAATCATTTTTTTTTGTATTTCAAGTGATTGCACTTACAACTTTTACAAATGTTATTATGACACAAAAATTCACAACCCGCGACGGGACTCGAACCCGCGTCTTTTCCTGAAGCCGGAAACGCTCTAGCCAACTGAGCTACGGGGGTACCGACGTAGATTCCGAATTTTTGTGTCAGTTCTGCTAGATGACGTTATCAGCGCTATAGCTGAGAGATATCAGCGCTATAGCTGAGAGATATCAGCTATAGCGCTGATAACGTCATCTAGCAGAACTTCACTGAACTGTGATCTGCCCTAGTGTTTGAAATTACACTCAAAATCACTAGCGAGAAAATTGAATTTTGCTATCCAATATTTCTTTTATTAATTGAACTTCTGTCCCGTATTTTCAGGAAACCAAATGAACCACATAGACCTCTCGCCCCAGTTCGCGGGAACTATGTACGGAATAACGAACGCGGCGAGTAACATCTGCGGATTCATGGCGCCTTACGTGGTCGGACGGATCATCAGTGCGGATCAGGTGAACTCAACTCAATGACCTACACAAATAAGTGTCATGTTACATTGACAAAATGCTTCACCCTCACTCGCTCTAAGTCGTCACAGCGGATCAGATGAACTCAACTCAATGTCCTACCAATAAGTGTCATGTTACATTAACAAAATGCTTCACACTCACTCGCTCTAAGTCGTCAAAGCGGATCAGATGAACTCAACTCAATGTCCTACCGATAAGTGTAATGTTACATTAACAAAATGCTTCACACTCACTCGCTCTAAGTCGTCACAGCGGATCAGATGAACTCAACTCAATGTCCTACCGATAAGTGTAATGTTACATTAACAAAATGCTTCACACTCACTCGCTCTAAGTCGTCACAGCGGATCAGATGTACTCAACTCTATGTCCTACCAATAAGTGTCATGTTACATTAACAAAATGCTTCACTCACTCGCTCTAAGTCGTCACAGCGGATCAGATGAACTCAACTCAATGTCCTACCAATAAGTGTAATGTTACATTAACAAAATGCTTCACACTCACTCGCTCTAAGTCGTCACAGCGGATCAGATGAACTCAACTCAATGTCCTACCAATAAGTGTAATGTTACATTAACAAAATGTTTCACACTCTCTCGCTCTAAGTCGTCACAGCGGATCAGATGAACTCAACTCAATGTCCTACCAATAAGAATCATGTTACATTAACAAAATGCTTCACACTCTCTCGCTCTAAGTCGTCACAGAGGATCAGATGAACTCAACTCTATGTCTCACAGAATAAGTGTCATTTTACATTGACAAATGCACCATCACGCTTTGCTCTGTGTAAGACCTCGTTCCGGAAGTTCTAGGGTCAGTAGGTGTCATAATAAGGACATTGCTTACTAAATCAAGGGGAAGGGGGAGGAATGAAGGGCACGCTAAACTGCCAGTTCTGTAATCAATGAATGACGCTCATGGTTGATTGTGTATATCTGACATTAAAGCTGTTACTGCCTTATCGAAAGAGAAAAATACCAGTAGGTAGTGTGAACCCCTGCATGGCTAGTCTACAAATCATATTTAGTTTTTGTGGGTATGGGCCCGCCTTTCGATCCGGAGGTTGTGGGCTCAAATCCAGTCGTGCACCAATGGGCTTTTCATTGTCTTGAGAAAATCGGCATGTCCCTAGGATCAAAAATCCGAATAGCATGTGTCAATGGCTAGTATTCTGCTAAACGGCGATGATCTTGCAACGTGTCACGTTTTGAATACTAGCTACAACAGTGGGCATGTGCCGAACGTAAGTTTGGACGTACCTCTGACTACCCCTAGTACTTACTAGGGGATATTAAACAAAACTATTGTAATCTAAATAAGACTAGTAATCATATAATATGTAATGTAACAACCTTAATTATAAAATTAAACAAGCCAAGTCGAAAGGCATAATAGTATGCCTCAAATAAATATGCAATGCTGCGTCAAATGTTCCAAAGTTCATAGCCGAGCAAGCGAAATGATGCTGCATCGGCTAGACACGGATAGCACACTTACAAATAATAATTAGTATATAAGATGAATATTTTTGAAAATAAATTAGTTGCAAACAATCCCGACCTATTTATATATTTATCTAGTACACTTTATGGTTAGGGCTAGGGCGATAGGATACAAGTACACATATCTAGCTAGGGCCACACCACCACACTTAGCTAGGGCAACCAAACATATACACACACAACGGTTAGGTTACGTATTCAAGACTTCGTAGAGGTAGGAGGTAGGTGTAGAGACGTATCGGTCCTTACGTACATCGACACACGTACGGTGACGTACGAAGTACTGAGCGCCTCTACTGTAGGTAGCTGTTTACGTAAAGCGGTCGGTACGCCCACCAGAGACGTATAATTATGAGGATCCGCGCTCTAAATAGTGCTCAGAGGTGAATTCTTGGAAGGAAAAAAGTCGGGAGTCTGATTGCTATTTGTTTATTTTATGAGTACCTGCCAGTTCCTCAGTTTGTTGAGGATTGCGGGTGAAGTGGGCTTCCGACTTCGGCCTTATCATAGCTTGAAAATCAGGTGGGAAAGCAAAGCACTTACCGGTCGTAGAACAAAAAAAAAAGTGTTGATTTGGGATATCAAAGCACTTACCAGCCGTACCATACAATAATAAATGTGTTGATTTAACGGTTTTGATATTTTTTGCAGCAAACGTTGGGACAGTGGCGGGAGGTGTTCTACTTGGCTGCAGCCATCGACCTCGCCGCCAATCTCTTCTATTTGTTCTTCGCCAGCACTGAAGAACAGGTCATTTACATTTTACATACTACATCTGTGGGAGACAGCCTTATTATTTTCTAATAGATTTACACTATCGAAGTATAGTAGAAGATATTTAGAAGTACATTCCGTTTAATTCCGTCGTGTAAATAAAAAGTCCTATAAAAGCCAGAAAATATCTAAAAATCCATTCAGAACAAACAGTCTTATGTTTGTTCAATAATATAATCAATAATCAGTATCCAATATTTGTATACCGCTTTCCCATACCAACGTAGTTAGCCGTTAATTTTGAAAAGTAGTAGAGTTCCTTGTGAAAGGCAAGCCCTTTCACAAGATAAAAACTCTAAGTACTTTTTTTTTTGGGGTAGTACTACCACCTTATTTCAGCCGTCAAGTAGGATTGCTGTGTTCCGGTTTGAAAGGGACTTAACACCTTTATGTTGATGGGCGCAATGCAATGCAGCGTAGGTCTTGTTCTTTGTGGATATGACTTACGCCAATGAGTATTCTATCCGTTATCTAGTTCCCATATTATACGCTTTTAATTATTTTGGGGTAAGATGGCGCTGTGTGAAATTAATGTTCGGTAACCGCTTTTCATAGGCGAGCCGTATGCCTGTTGTTGGTATAAAAATATAAAATTTAAAAGTACTTTTAAATATATGGTTGTACTTGATCACTGCACTTACAAATGTTACAACGACACAAAAAAAATCACAACCCGCGACGGGACTCGAACCTGCATCTTTTGGCCTGAGGTGGCCTCAGGCCAAAAGATCCCGTTTTTGATTTTTCGTGTCATTTCCTGTTAGCGATTTGAACGTATTTTTAGATACTAGATCAGGCTCATATAGTTAAGTGGATAACAGCTAGATGGCGTTACTCAGCGCTTAGCTGAATTGAATATGGCACAAAAATTCGCTAATCGCGCCAGCACCCTCGTGGCTCTATTGGTCAATGCGTTTCCGGCTTGAGGAAAAGATCTGGGTTCGCGTCCAGTCGCGGGTTGTGAATTTTTGTGTCAATATAACATTTTTTTTCAATATTTTTTTTTTCAGGACTGGTCGCGACCCGACAACGACGACATGACGGCATCAGCGCCGGTCGAGAGCATCCTCTTCCCGGAGTCATAGTGCTAGCAGGCGGCCTACCGCCGACAACTTAGAAACAATTACGTGATGTATTGCTCAATACTCAATACTATTTATACACTTACTTGTAGCCTGCTTAAAGTTCTTGGCCGGTGACTTACGACCCTGAAACGTCCGTGATGTATTTATGTAGCTCAATACTAGTAATACATATACTTACCTACCTGCTGATTTATCTGGGCCGGTGATTTAGATAATGCTATGCTGAAACAAATGTCTAAGCCGATCCATATTTGATGTCCAATTTGCAAGGTGCGTACTACAAAGTTATAATCAGAGGACAGCGTGCGTTTATATTTACTCCCCTTTAAAAGAGAGTTAATAGGCATTTTCTTGCCCACGACTTACCACGAGGTCAAGAACTCATCATGTATAAAAATGGCCACAAAACAAAGAAATACATGTTTTATATGTAAAAATAACTTTAGCTTAGCTATGCGTAATATCGGTCATAACGCCGCCACCGGGCCAGATGAGTTTGAAAAACTGAACGTATACCAGTTATCTCTCTATTCTAAATAATGTCATTAGAACTTATAGTCACTCAATAGGGATCCTGATCCTCATGTCGTGGGAATTTCAAAACATCTTATAAATAACGCTCGTTTTCGATATGAGCTAAGCAGTTGAAGGCTTAAAAATTGATTATCAGTGGTCATTGAGCTCAGCTCTGGAGCTCCTATTCTCAAACATTCGGGAAACCTTATCGGTTCGAATTCGGAATCGTCCGACGGAGGTTCCGGAAACTCTTTACTACAAACTATAAACATTTTGACATTGATATTCGAGGCCTCCATATTATGCGCAGATTTTTTTCAGAAACGGTTTCTGTTGTTGAAATCTATCGGATTCTAAAAAAATATGCTTCCGATCCGAAAACTTTCCGTGTGTTTGAAAATAGCGACACAGAGCTTTGTTGACGAAAATTTACAGAGTATTATTGCTCCAGAGGCTCGATAAGACTTTTGTCTTCAGCTATGTCCTACTCAAGGGTATTGTAAAATACCTACAAGTCGACGGCACCGGTAATAATACCTACCTACATAATCGTGACGCTCATTGATTGGCGGACAGTCAACGCACAGCAAATAGACATTTTTTTTCTTCTGTAGGGGTGCACAAATTCGCTCTAAGTAAAATTATAACTGTGTCGTAGTTATCAGAACATTTTTCTTTGTATTTCAAGTGATTGCACTTGACAACAATTCACAACCGCGTCAGGACCATCATTGCTCAATTGGATAGAGCGTTTCCGGCTCTGAGGAAAGGTCGCGGGTTCGAGTCCCGTCGCGGGATGTGAATTTTTGTGTCAATATAACATACGAAAATATCGGAAAATGTTAGATAGAAAAATGTTCTTTGTCACGGATTTGTGTATATGTCTATTTATATGAAAAAAAATGTAAAATATGCACTGTAGTGGATGTGTGTATGATCCAAATAATGTGGTAAACTACGCGTTATTACGGATCTTTGTATACAGTGAATTGTATTGTAATCCGTCTGTGATATGTAAAAGCAAACTAGCGAAACTCATTTGTAAATACATTGTAAAAAGCGTATCATCAGTGCTGTACCGTTAACCTATTAACTCTTTAAGAGAGTAGCATACTTGATTCTACCTAGGTCCTTATAATGCGGCTACATCTGCGTATCTTGATGCGCCGATAGTTTGCCAATGATTAATGTAGGTACGGACGCGACTTTTATTGAAAATGTAGGTAAATTTTCATACGAATTGCGATGCCACATCCAGTTTTCATATATTAGTGGTACATCTATGGCGTTCAAATTGTGATTTTCTTTTTTAATTCAAATCTGGATAGGTCGGCGCGTAAAGATACGCTGATATCATTTCCGCCTAACTCTGATTGCTAATAGTTCCATTTTCTGCCACCGTCTACCATCCTAGCTCGTGCGGGAGAGCGATTTCTTGACATTGGTTTTTAAGGTAAAACAAAAATTTTAATTACAGGTAAAACGTAGCTATTATAATTATAATAATATATCCTTAAATCATTCCTAGCCAAATCTTAATTGTAAAAGCAGATACAATTTTAAATAAAATTTAGTTTAACTCTACCGAAGTTTTATAGACACAATATAATTCTGTGTAAAGCCACGGATTAAAGTACTCACAAACCCTATTTTGAATTTTAGGATTGGTTAACACACTGATCTTAAAGTCCTATACTTATCAGGGTAGTCTTTTTTGTAGAGGGATGCACTAAGTGAGGCTTTTAGGAAATTTCGCCATTTAGGTAGATGCTAAGACATTCAGTGGTGAAACTATGGTGCTGTCTTTAAGGCTGAATGCTTAAAGATTTAGCGGCCAAATATTTCAGTTCACTTCACTAAAATGCTTTATGAATTTGCTTAGGTAAAATACGCGATAAATACCCGGTTTCCGTTATAAAATATTGTTTTTGTAAATTATTACATGTTAGATCAATAATTTTACATTGTTATAAAAATATAATTAGTAACAAAAAAACGCTTGAAAGTTTCTTTTTTTTTACCAATTTATGATGCTAATTAAGTAAAGATGATTGGTGATTATTTGTAAACCACAAAAATGTATTAAGAATACAAAAAACATATACGCATTGTTAATAACTAAGTTTCGGACATTTGAAGCTCAATGAAGCTTATGTCAGCTATTTAATGCTAACTTACTTATCGCAACTAATTATAATCCAGTAACTAGGAACTGTTTATTCATCAGTTTTTCACCAGCTATTCTCAACTCAAACACACGGAAAGCTTTATCGGTTCGAATCTTGAAACTCCCGCGATTCCAGCAACGCTATTCATAATTCCGACGAAATCTAAAAAAAAAACATTAGTATACCAGACTCCCACAGAAGATTTACGGAAATGTTTTGGGAATAGCGTTGAAATCTATCGGATTCAAAGTAGAATCCGACAAAAAATGGTATTTTCGATCCGAAAGCTTTCCGTGTCTTTGAGCATCGTATCATCATACCTACACAGGAATCAGAAACAGGTTTCTTTTTACGAATGTATATTTTTCTTGCATCACTTTATCAGGGGGTAGATGGAAAAGTATTCCTCCTGGTGAGGATAGCTGGAAAAAAAACTCAACTATCGCCCTGGTAGTGACAGCCTGGGAGCAAAAACTAGGCCAAACACATAACTGATCAAAATACTGCTAGTAAAGAGTTTTAATGAGATACGAACATCGATATAAGTCCTGTTTAAGTAGGGAACTCCTTTGTAAGATGTAGTATTAAGTTACTACGACAAGTGTAGTCTAGTTATTTCCAGCAACAATTGTTTGTTCGTTTTTCGGCTAAATATTCTGGAGTAGGTATTCTCTTGATACATAAAATATCGTATTCCTTGATTGATTGTTCTTGATAGTAAGTCCCTCTTTCATAAAGTCTGAGTAGTGAGAAACGCTACTTGACCAATAAATATCATATAGCAACTTTCGGTTTCAAACAGAAGTTAAAAAGAAATATATTTTTACTTTATTTATCAAGTAGCGCTACTCAGACATTATGAAATAGGCACTGAGTAGCCGCTAATTGACAAATAAAAATTGTACTGTCACTTTCGGTACTGTCACTGTACTGTCAAAAAGAAAGAGATATATTTGACCAGTAGCGCGTCTCAGACATTGTGAAATAGGCGCTTATTAATGCGTCCTAAACTGTTGAATAGCTTACTCAATATTTTACTTGGACAATGAAAAATAGGGCACAAAGATGATGAGTGATTTTATGAATTACGTGGTCTCAACAAATGTATTAGAATACCAAAAATATTTGCATTAACCACTGAAAAATTAAAATACCAATCATTGAGATCTTCGCTGGAAAGTTTGAGGAAATCTAGAATTGATATGTTTATTTCATTCAGTGTGGGAAAATACTTATAATAATTGTATTTTAAATACTAAGTAAAACGCTTATGAATTATATTTGTAACCGTTGATAATAGAAATAAGAATATGTTAAAAGTGAACATCCCATTGGTAAAAAAAGTAACTTCTTGATTTAATCTTGTTTTGGTTTGAATTAATCAATATAAAAATAGAACAAAATGCAGTGTAAAAACATCTATGATAGATAGCTCTGTTTTCAATTAAAATGTTTTAATTGTTTTGCTCGATGCCGTAATTTTTTTACCCAGTTTAGTACAGAGCTTTGGTTATAACAAATATTTTTTAATTTAATGCGTAAAGTTCCAAAAAAGTGCTACAGTTTCAGTGTGGATATATCCAGACAAAAATATTTCGTTCGAAAAGTGAATGATTGTTCTACCTCTAAGGTAAAAATGCAATGTAAACATTCCTGTAATTCTGTACAAACGTTATATTTAACCCCGTCGAGGCAGGCTCGCTGTTGTTAGGGCGCAGGCACACTAGAAAAACAGTGTTCGGTTTGCTGAACGGGAAATCCATAGATAAGGGAGTGGAAAGATTGCGAGGCTCTTAAACGTAACCGCTTTAGGAAAATAAATATACGTCCAGCACAACTAGACATCTGGGAAGGTGCGTTAGAATGTTGAGAAATAACATCACAGTTCTCCAATTTCACAAACTCAGTTCTATTCAAAGTTTTCATTTAGTCCGGAAAAGCTATTTGAATGCCGAAGTGAATATATATATCTCTATATCTACCTTGTAGATTGTCAAAGAGTAAATTTCGTTACCATCCTCCTAGCTGTCAAAAGTTGCCTCAGAGTATTCAAGGTCCCGGAACGAAACGTGATGCCACAGGATGGGGTGGGAGCGCAGGCAACTGTCAATTATTAATCAAACAAATGTAAGTTTCAATAGCGCACTCTTATATTATTATTCCTTTTGATTTCGCGTGTTGTCATTATTGAAGCTCTTAAACAAAATATGGTTCGAGAAATTTTGGCATTTTACGAATTCATATTCAGTTGCCAGCGGCCGTTTTTTACGTTAAGTAAGCTGGTTCCTTCTCAACACACTCAAAAAGAGCAATAGGGTATTTCCTGGGAAGGCATGTTCCTTTATACTTAGTGGCCAGTCCAGCCTCGAGCTCAAAAGCTGATCCATCGTATAACTAAATGGGCAAATCAGATTAAATTCCGTTCTGGGCGTACTCCTAAAGAAGTTAGTAACACTGTTTATCTAGTGCAGTTGCTCCCTCAAACCTGCTTTTAGGATAAGTTGTACTAAGTTCAAAATAAAACAGTATTCATGATGTGATGAATTTGGTTTTCTGTTAAATATTCATAATGTTTTCATTTAAAAGTTCAAAACTTTTATTTACAGTTGCTCTAATATTCAACTTTTTTATTGTATTTACTGCTTTATACAGGTTTCAATGGTAAACTTAATGAATTATTTAATCTTTAGTGTAGAATCTCCAATTATTTACATAAATACGTTCAACTTATTTAATTGTAAATTATATTTAGATATTGGTTTATTTATGCTTATTGGTATGTATTATGCTATTATGCCAATATAAGGCATGTATATTTTGCTGTGATCTTTTATAATTCGATAAAAAAATATGTAAAATATTTTGTAAAAGATACATGTATGTAAATGACGTATTTTTGTAGAATGGATAATAAAATTTATTACAAAGTATTCTGTTTCTCTAAACGTTACGTTAGATATCTTAGATATACAGATCGTCTTGTGTCTTAGGCCCGGATTCAAAATCTTAATTCAAACTAGTTTGAGATTGCCTATAGTTACTTGAGTCTCAATCTCGTTTCAAATGTCTGTGTGTCTATAAAAAACAAATACATGAGTCTCGATTTGAGCTTGTATATAGATCTAAGATAAAGATAGATTATATTGTAATGCTGTTTTTGGTCTCGAAAGTCACCTTTAGGATCAGAAAGTTGAATTCACATAAAGTTGAATTCCCAAAATGTATAATTTCCCAGAATATAGATTAATTTTTGATTCGAAGAATGTTGAATTCTTTAAAGTTGAATTCCCATAATGTTGATTTTTTTGAGATCACATAGATTTATCAATCACTAAAGTTTTGTATAATTGTACGTATTTCCCTTCAGGAACCGAATGTTCCATGCCCACGCTCTGCGGTAACCTCATTCGCCTTCAGAAATATCCCCTATAGCTTTCATCAAGAAAATTAATTACATCAAATTGAAACTTGGTTTTTAATACCAAGTAAAAATAATAATAAATAAATTTAAGCTATATTTTATGGTAAGCTGGTCCTAAAGTGAGGGTGTTTTGATTTAAGTGGGTATACCTACTTGACAGCCGTCTTCAATGGTATACCATTGAAAAACTTCAAACGGCAATATCTCTGAAAGTATTAGTCTTAGACTCTCCATCCTTAGTTCCAATGAAAGGTATGACCAAGATCTATATTTTCAATGACAGCTGTCAAAACATCAAATCAAATCAAACTTAGGTATTCAATGCTTCATTGACATTCACAGACCTGAGACTGAAGCCGAAGAAATTGGCTTCCTCGTCAAGTTGCAGCCGAAAGCGAATACTACAGCTAAAATCCATCTAAGTAGACAATAATTCGCATGCGATTGCATCATTCTCACTTCAAGTGAATATCAAAATGTTATCTGTAAAATGTGTAAAAAACTACAGGTAGACACCCTTCCCAAATATGAAGAAGATTGACGAATTACATCTAAAAAGTGCCTGACCGATGTTTGTGGGGCTAATTGGTTTCACTCCGAGGCGACTGTAAATTATATCTTGCGGGCAAAGTAAGGGTTTGGGGAGATTTGGCGGCAATCTTTACACTATCAGCGTCGATCGCCCGTGGCAGGTAGGTAATTGCCACTTACCATTTGCCACGTGTGTGAACGACCGCTCGTCAATACTAATATTTGTTTTCGCCCCGCAGTGCTGTTGTTATCTCGGGTACGTTAGACAAATGGCTGGGGGTGCGAAAGCGGTGCGAAGGTGCGGGTGTGTTGATGGACGGTGGTGATGTTTTCCCACAATAACATGCATGATATATATGGTAAATTTTTTTTAGCAGCCCTGGGTCCCGATTTTTATAAACCAATCGCTTGACAATGACATCTATGACAATGACAGCTATGACAATGGTATCATTGTAGAATGATAATATATCATTTAATAAATAATTTAATGAATCATTTAATAAATCATTTATTTGTCTCTCACACAAGGTATCTTAATCCAATCACAGTAACTCAATTAAAATGTTAAAATACCTAATGTTATCTGCTTCGTGAGAGTCTGGCGCCTGATATACGTTTAAAAAACCTGAATGGCCACTAATTGTGGCTTTTGGCGATTATAGTGTGGTCAGACTTTTTTTCTGACCGCCTCTGTGGTCTAGTGGTTTAATCCACCGATTTCAGATCCAGAGGTCCCGGGTTCGATCCCCATGGGGAGTACAATATATTGTGCTTGGTTTGGTTGGTGGTAGGACTTTGTTGAAGTCCGCCTGGCTAGCTACCACCATCTTACCTAATTCTGTCGCTATAATAACAATTCTAAAATTGTTGTGTTCCGGCATTCAGTGGTAAGATAGCCAGTTCCTCAGTTTGTTGAGGTTTCCGGGTGAAGTGCGCCTCCACCTTCGGCCTTATCTTAACTCGTTACCAGGTTAGATGAAGGCCAAGCGCTTCCCCGTCGTACAATAAAAAAAAAAAAACGAGCCGCCATGGCGGTCATACGTGGCTCGTTGACGACTAAGCGCCATCAGGTGGCACCCGGGACAGACGGCTTAATTTGGCTTTGAAGCTATGAAGCATCTTATTTTCGGATTCTCCCAACGGAATTTACACATGATAAGGCATTTAGATTCCTAGGTGGGACCGTCTAGTGTCTCCACCTGGGAATCGAGTACACCTTGTCTACATTTAATAAGCGGCTTCTGGGAAAGCTTGCTCCAGACCTCTTCCTAGCCCAGGTAATGCCCAGGCAAGCCTGTCAAGCAAGGTTTAAAAAGTTAGGGTTACCCACTAAAAAAAAAACAATATCTCTAGACCACGGACTTATAATATAGTTAAGTTCCTATTCTTGTAAGTGGTTTATGGACACATTTTTTTACAAAGATACTAAAAATGTGTCCTGAAAACCCAAACACGGAACAAACATCTATATTCATATTACAAAAATGTTTGTCCTAGGTGGGAATCGAACCCACAACTGCAGCGCAGAAGGCAGAGTTACTAGCAACTGAGCTATGAGGCTTGTTAATAGTATTTTATTTTTATATTAAATGGAAGCCTGTCTAGGTTTAAAAAGTAGGGGCTTTAGTTTGTTTTATTGTTTCCCTAGTGCCACTTGCGTTAGTTAGTCACTTGTCTACAAATCGGTATAGGAGCATTTATCGATAACGAGGTGTAGTTTCGGCGCAATTATGACAATCGTCAATTTCGGTAACCACTGCAGGTGCGACATTCCTCGTACCGATGCGTGATACAAGCAATTTCCATTTCAGCATAAAAAAACGATCTAACGCGAAAACTCCACTGTCTTACGTAAATATCTGGCAATTTTCTCCCTGCCTGTCAGGGCTGTACAAAGTATCTTCTGGCCACCCGTGCTTTTCTAATTATTTTTTTTATAAATGATGGGTTAGCTCTGTAACGCAACTGGCTACGTTTTAAATAACTTACAGTATACCTACAGTAAAAAATTACCAAAACTTTGTCAATGAAATACATAAACATGTTGGTGACATCTGCGTATTACATGAAACAAATATATATAAGATACCTACCTACATAACATAAATGAGTATGTATGTACCTACATACATACTAAGATACCTATCTTGACCTCTAGGCGCGTATCTTGACCTCTAGGTCAGAGCGATCCTCTAATCCACGAACTAAGTGGAGTTAGTGAATCATCGAAGGGGAGTAAGTAGTGTATCTGTTACTTAACTAACTTAGTAATTAATTATACTAAACTCCTCCGAAGGTGGAAGCGCACGTCACCCAGACTGCAATTGAGGATTCCGGGTGTAGTGCGCTTCCACCTTCGGCCTTATTATACATAAGTTGAAAACAGGTGAGATGAAGGTCAAGTGCTACGTCATACATTAAAAAAAAACTTATACTGCCCACATTGCATACGGATTGTGTGCACAGTATTGCCACTTATAGGTAGGTACCTACTCTTATTATGATTTCAGTTCGTTCTTCTGTTAGCTAAAGTCAAGTAGTCGGGACGAGGTCATCGTCGTTGTGACCGAGACAGAATGACTTCATATACGACTATTTGCAACAATTAATAAATTACTTGCATTAAATTTTCATCTTCGAAATGTGAGCAGGACTCAAACACGATTCATGACCTATGTAGTATCTATGTTTAGTTTGATCACCAGCTCATTTGTTTACAACAATTCACAGTTTTTCTTTCTAGGTCAACACACAACAGTCACAGAGTATTAAATTTTATAAAAAATAGGATCTTAATTTTTTGGAATAAAAACATAGTACCTACCTACACATACCTACACCGAAATTGATGGCCACAATCCTGACCGCAAATTCTACCTAACTTAGTATTTATCTGTGTCGCGGCCAGTTTCGCTCTCCTTTTGACAAGTAAATAGGTAGGTATCTAGTAAACCATACATAAAGTATGTAAGTACAATGTGTGTTTAAACTTATTTAATAAACGTGAATAAAAAAAATTTAGTATCCATAGCTTAAAATTGTTGGAAATATGTGATAGTTCAGTAAAGATATGAGTGAAGTTAATGAGTAGGTAAATAAGAATTACAGGTAAATGGCACTCCTTAGAGGTAGTCAAGCAAGCGGGCTCCATCTCAAGCCACATTTTTACTTGACACTAAGCAGTTGGTGGTCAAACATCAAATTAAAAGAACAATTTCTTTAGAATTTTACAAACCTAATACTTATTGCATTTTAACAACCCAAACGCGCCTGCAGCAAGCAACTTAGTTATTTTCAAAACGCATAATTTCACCGCCATAAAACTTTTTTAAGAAATACTTAATATAAATAGAAATTTTAAACCTTTGCGACGTCGTAAAGAAGAGTTTTTAACAATGGACGAGTTATTGGCGAACCCTTGCAATTAACTGTTTGGCAAACAGTTTTGTTGCTGCCCTGACAATGGTGGTCTTCAACCAGTCATGTCTTACCAAGGAGGATGTTAAATTTACACAGGCTTGTATCTCTCCAATTGGTTTTCGGACAAAAATAAGTTTTATTTCGGTGGAATTGTGATTATTATAACTTGCCTTACGATGTTTAGCTTTCATACGCTGACTTTTATCAGAAGAGAAGAGACAACAATTGAACTCTTTTCTTTTCTGTGTGAGAGCAATACAGCATAGATTTAGAAGGTATTTATCTGCGAGAAGACAGCAGCGGGACGAGATAAGTCGATAAAGAAAGCATTTTGTATGATCAGTAAAAAGAGACATATTATTGATTTATACGTATTACACCTTTCTCACCTTACTTAAGCACTTTTATCTCGAATTCTCTTTATTCACCTGAGTGTTCGAAGCTCTCTCTTGTTGTTAACGTAATGTATCCTTACTAACATGAAACAAAGGAAAGGCGTTTTGAAAAGTGCTCTCAAAGCTGTTGCCTTAGTAGTTGTGTTTTAAAAACCTACCTCTCCAGCCCACGGATGTTATAAAGTCAACCAAAAAGGCAGCAGCTTTTTTCTTTGTGTAAACAAAACTTTTACTGTGAGCACCAATCTGTCTGCTTAGCGTGGTGGCTATAATGGCCGTAACGTCCCGTATTGAGTGCATACAAATGGATGAAATAGACCAGTTTTAAAATTTCGAATACCTTCTCTTATCTTACAAGACCTGATGATCATCCTTTGCCCTCTTCATCTTAAAAACCACTCCCAATAAGGGCAAAATAAACTTATTTTCTAATCAGTCTCCACCCCTATTTCATGTTTTAACACATTTTAAAGGCTTCAATTTTAATTACCCCTTTTGCAACCCTTAATTTAAATACAGGGGTGGTTTCAGCAAATCAAAAGAAAGTTAATTGTGAAGTCAACACCTTTTAACAGTCTATCCTACAAGACATATCAAGCGTTGTAACCCCTTAATGCGCCCCTTTGTTACAAAAACCACCCCTAATAAAAAGTAAAATATATATTTTATGAATGTGCAGCCGATAACTCTTTCAAATGACACCAAACAAGCCAAAAATCATCTCGTCTCACTTATCACCCCTATTTCTCAAAAACAATTGGTTTGAGGATTTTTTGACACTAGGGTAAGTGTCAAAAAACCCTCAAACCGATTGATGAGTATTAATATAATCTCTGCATGTTCAAAATTTTGAATGGATCGAATCAACCATTCAAAAGATATGGCCGTAAAATTGTATTTCTTTTTACCCCAATATCTCAAAAACTACCCTATTTATAAAAATCCCCCGCGACAATCAAATTCTATTTACGTTATCGCTTTACAGTTTAAATTTTATGAAAATCGAATAATCGGTTCGAGAGTTATGCCGTCATGTAGGTATATATGCCGCATGCATATATACCTACATACATACCCTATACAGTGCCGGATTTCCCAACTTAACTGAGAGATCTCGTTCGCTTCGCTCAGGCATTAATATTTCTACAAATTTGATTTAACGATTGTCGGTTGAGCTTAAACTATTATTAATAAAAAAATTGGTAAGTAATAGCACCTAAAATAGGTAGAAAAAGTATTTAGTTGGTAACTAGCTGACCCTGCGCAATTACACTTCCGCTAAGCTTCTAAGTTCATCATCATCATTACCACCCATATAAGTTTGCCCATATAAGTTAACCCATTGTTGAATAAAGCATTTTGTGGGTGGTTTCGCAAGAATAAGTTCTACAATGGTAGCCCTCATTCTTGTGTAGGCAAGCATCATCCTGGGATGAACTGAGCATGAGCCACCTCTACCCATCGATACCACGCGACTGCCGGCCGCACAACCACCACCGGTGAGGTCGCGGCCAATTCATCTGCTAAGTGATGGCTATGGCCAATAATTGTTATAAATATTACAGGACATTACAGGACATTAATTTTACACAGCGCCATCTAGCCCCAAACTAAGCATAGCTTGTAATATGGGAACTAGATTACGGATAGAATACTTAAATACTTTTTGTAAATACATACGTACTATATGATATATATATATATATATATATATATATATATATATATATATATACACCCAAACACAGAACAAACATCTATATTCATCACACAAATGTTTGCTCTGGGTGGGAATCGAACCCACAGCCTACAGCGCAGAAGGCAGAGTTACTACCAACTGAGCTATGAGGCTTGTTAAAAATTGTTATACCCAGTTCAACCATTTTAAAGGAAAAAATAAATTCATACCTCGGCCACTAAATCTTTAGTTAGCTATACCTACACTGCAAATATTTTGAATAAAACAACTAGAGGTTTTCCCATATTCGTTATTATATATTTCTTGTTAACCCTTTAGTATCTACTTATTTGTAATTAAATTTAATTGAATCTATGAAATACCATACAGGTAAGACCCCTCGCGCGTAGTAGACTCTTTGTACAGAGAGCTCATATGAGGCTGGTTTCGATACTATTACTATTATATCAGATTTAAGTTGGGAAATCCGACCAGGGGCCCTACCGCCGACGGCGAAGCCGATCTCCATTGGCTTAAAATTAGCTTCATGAGAACTAGAAACGATTTTTACCGTCAAATGTACTGAACGGATAGGTTTCATAACATGTGTACACTTTTAAGATGGGAAACGCCATTTTGGATATGACACATACCCGGTAGTAAAAATCGTTTCTAGTTCTCATGAAGCTAATTTTAAGCCAATGGAGATCGGCTTCGCCGTCGGCGGTAGGGCCCCAGGTACGTATGTATGTATGTGGCAATGTTTGTGATGGCATAAATCTCGAACGGTTTATCCGATTTTCATGAAATTTAAGCTGAATAGAGATAACGTAAATAAAATTTGATAGTCGCGGGGGGTTTTCGATATATGGGGTAGTTTTTGCGATATTGGGGTGAAAAGAAATAAAATTTTCGTCCATATCTTTTGAATGGCTAATCCGATCCATTCAAAATTTTGAATAACATGCAGAAATTATTTTGATGCCTACTCATCAATCGGCACGAGGATTTTTTGTCACTTTGGTAGTTTTTGAGAAATAGGGGTGTTAAGTGAGACGAGAAGATTTATGGCTTGTGGGGTATCATTTGAAAGAGTGTCAATTGCACATTGACTTCACAATTAACTTTCTTTTGATTTGCTGGAACCACCCCTGTATTTACATTAAAGGTTGCAAAAGGGGTAAATAATATTGAAGTTTTGAAAATATGTTAAAATCAGAAATATCATATGAAATAGGGGTTGAGACTGCAGATTTCAAAATAAGTTTACTTTGCCCTTATTAGGGTTTTTTTGAAGATAAAGGGGGAAAGGATGACCATGAGGTCTTGCAAGATAAGAGAGGGCATTCGAAATTTCATTAAAATCTAATTCTCAGATTCTATCGATAGAATCTCAGAATTACTTTTGAGGTTTCATGCAAGGGTTTTAACTGTGAATATTTGATATCAACAGTACATTATTGTCCACCACAATGTGGAAATAACTTCCTCTATAACTGTAAGGTACCGCCATTATCACTAAGCTAAGGAGACAGATTGGTGCTCACAGTTAAAGTTTTGTTAACACAAACTACGCTAAGCAGACAGATTGGTGCTCACAGTTAAAGTTTTGTTAACACAAAAAAAAAGCTGCTGCCTTTTTGACTGACTTTACGACATCCATGGGCTGCAGGGGTAGATTTTTAAACCACGACTACTAAGGAAACAGGTTAGAGAGTACTTTTCAAAACGACATAAACCTTTGTTTTATGTTAGTAGGGATATTACATTACGTTAGCAACAAGAACTCAAACACTCAGATGAAAAAAGCGAGTTCGAGAAAAAAAAGCTTGAGAGAGAAAGGTGTTATGAATGCATACTTTTATCGTGTGTTAATTACGTTCTATTTGAAAAATAATCTCCGTCACAAACCAGACATCACGAAATCTCAGTTCGGGGCATAAACTTATTCATAAACTCGTAGGACAAATGTTTCATCATTTACTCTGCTTAGTATTTATAGCATCTTTAGATCAATACGTCAATACATTTCTTACTTCATTTATATCCAAGCCCTTTCCAGCAAAAAGTTACATACAAACCTTATAACCCTTTAGAGAGGGTGAGGGGAGATAATAAGTTTACATGATCATTGCAAATGATAACATAACTGACAGACAGACAGACAAACATGGTAAAAACGGCTTCACTTCGGATCACTTGTAACAATTTAAACTAGAGGAGGTACCTATTCCTACTAATTCATTCGTCCCAACCCGTCCCAGGCCGCAGGCAAATGCGATAAAACTTTCAGAAAAACTTTACGAGCCGCCAAAGGATCCGCTATTATGGCCCTGCGAAAACAGACAACAATGGTTAACTGTCAATGTGTTTATGGCGGTGGCTGGTTTCGTGATGTTAAACGATAGGCCATTGCGTGCAGGATCTTTTATGTTTAGACATGAATAGAGTAACGGGACGGGGCGGCTCTGTTGTAAATATTGTGATCGATTCTTCACTGACCGAAACGCTGTGGCGGGAATGGTATTGATGTCTTCTTTTAACAGATAAGTTGACACTCTATAGACATAAGATTGCAACTCACAAAAAAAAAACTAGACGTTGGTATACTGTAATAGTTTCATAATAATATCAAACATTAGGTATTATATAGAGGTTAATTAGGATGTAGGGGGTAATACCCGAAACCACTCGTCCGATTGCAAAAAATATTTCACCAGTATTCATAATTTCTCCATCCAAAGGTTATCTAAAAGAAAACGCTTCTAAGCGATAAGACCGTCCATTGTATATACCTACATTAATTGGGTAAGTAATCAAGTTTTATCACTATACACTACTTATACACTACAAATACCAAACACACCTCTGATTAGTTCTAATCGGTTTGACTAGAATCATTTATAAATGCATAGCAGAAAACTACCATGGCAGTCAATCAGCGGTTTAATTCCAAAAATAAAATTAAGTCGCCTCTTCCATGCCTATATATCCACGGGTGAAAAAAACTTCCATCCAATCCCTTGCCTTGGTCACCATAAACAAATGCTATGTAAAATAATTTGATTTTTGAAGATGTTTGATAATCGCAGCTGTATTCCCATCAAAGACTCCTAAAATCGTCGCGCGATTAGTTCCGGCGGCGTGGAGTCGCCAAAAATAAGAAATTTCAAGAAATGTAATTAAAAACAGCGGTTCCGAAAAGCTCTTTTGGTTTCGGTAGCAATAAACTTGCGTTGTCACAAACACCGAGCGACAAAAGGGTTTGTTCAGCCCCTATGGTGAGTTTCGAGGAAACAGCGGGTTCACAAATAAACAGTTTAGTGTTTGTGGACGCTTGCAGACCGGAGCGAATCGCGTCTCTCTTACAATTATGAAATGAAAATGAAGACTCGAAGTGCGTTTGTATTTTAAGTATTGTCTGTGCTAAAATACACGCATTTCAGGTATCAGGTCTCTATAACTAGATTTCTCTCTCTAGATTTCATATCTACGAAAACAGATAGATATAGGTACCTACCCAATAACTAACAAATATCAACGGTATATTTACCATGATTTGTTAGTAAATTAGTTATCCGATATTTTGACGCATCATACTCGTATTCAAAACCGTGATAATTTCAAAAGCCAAATCTACCCGATGGCTTGTGAATGCTATCGTATCGATACTCGATACACACGCTCAGTATCAGGACAGTTTAGCAATAGTAGGAAGTAATTAGTGAGATGAAGGCCAAGCGCTTCCCCGACATAGAATAAAAAAGTAAGTAATTTGATTATTATGGAGATAGGATATTTTTGCAATTATCATATCATTTTAAACATGCTTTAACGAAAGAATAACAAGACTGCTAATTGCGAAATGCTTGATATACTCGTACTTAATACATTTTGTTTAGTACCTAATCGTTTTAAACTTTTCTAGATAAAAACAGAACGTAAAGTCCAAAAAACAAACTGAAAGCAAAAGCAACGGTCTTCAACAAGGAAACAGTAAAAATTTTACAATAAACATCAAGACAAACGTGACAAAAAATGCTCTACATTGGTAGAGCACAAAATGATCGTAAAAATGTGTAAAACAGAGCAAATCTTTTGTGTAGACCTAAGATCTTTGTCTACGGTAAAGTCGAGCGCCCTATACAAAGGTTTTTTAAATTATTGGGCCGTTAATTGTCCCAGTTTTTGTAAAAGTGAAACAAATTTATTTTTTGTTGATTTCTTAAAACGGTCACTTTAACGGTAGCGACCAAAACGGGATATTATGATATTGTTTCTCTGACGTCATAATATTTTTAGACCATATATTACTAAAACAATTTCTACATGTAAGAATAATATAAGAATTATAATAATTAATTTTTCTTCATCAAACACTCATGGCGATCACGGCGGAAAATCTCCATCTTCAACTTAACCTGTTGATGTTGTAAAAGTCGCCTAAGGAATATCAGTTTAGTTATCAGAAGAAGGAGCAGTTTTATAGCATCTACACACTTTTAGGTATCTACCTACTGTTAAAATAGCTATGTGGCCAAATGGGTATAGACCCGCCTTCTGATCCGGATGTTGTGGGTTTAAATACAAATAGTGCACCAATGGATTTATCGGTTTTTCAAAAGTTTATGTTTTATGTGTGCATTTGACACATGCACATGCTCTGACGGTGAAGGTCACATCTTGAGGAAACCGACATGTTCCTAGGACCAAAAGTCCGAATGACATGTGTCAATGGCTAGTATTCCGATAAGCGGCGATGTGCTTGCAACCTGTCACGTATTGAATGGTATTGATAATACGTATTGAAATCGTGGGCATGTACCGAACGCAAGTTTGGACGTACCTTTGACTATCCCCTAGTAGGTGATTCTACTAGATAAGATCCATGCTCTGAGTAGTAATAAGAGGTGACTCAAGGAAGGTGGAAAAAATCGTGAATCTATTACTTATTACCTTTACGGTGATCGTCAATCTGCTTATTACCAAGCGTAGTGATTTTATTGAAACGTGAAATTACGTTCCGTGTTTGCTTTTCATTTTAGCAGCGGCGTTTATCATATTCGACAACGCAATATAGCTTGGCTCTTTAGAGCTCTCAAGGTGTATCCAATCGACCTCTACAACCCCACACTGTGCCCAACCAGTTTGTTAGATCACGCCGAGGCGTATTGTACCTACTAATGTAGGCGGTCGCACACACTGCTTCGTTTGTATTGTCACAGAATAAATAGCACATGAAAGTACATACGTACTGCACGAGTGCTAAGTAGCCGTCGCAGATTAGGACGTAGTTAGTACCAGTCGGGTGCTTTGATCTCGAACGCTGAACAAATGCGACCGTCAATACATTAGACACGGCGCGACAGTATGATGTCAGCCTCAGGCGCGTGTCCATTGTACGGTCATTCAAATTATACGGAAAATTCTTGGACTACGTCAGAAAGTAACTCTGTTTTACAACGAGCCAGGTTGAACGTGACAAACAAGTGTAGGTACATGTTTGTTGAGTGTTAAAGACAATTACTGGACAAGAAGCCGAATTATATAAATCTGTATTGGTTGCATTTTTTATTTGTGAGAATGCATTTTTATATTTCATAATTACTGAATTAATCTAAGCAATATTTTTTTCTGAATGACGAATTATGAAATGTCTTTGACATATAATGATTATTGTATATTATTAAGGAATTTCGCATCAATATAACCATATTTGATTTAGAAACTCCATGTAATGCATTTGTTTGCACAATAAGGTAGGATTGTATCGGAAGTTACATTGCTTATTTCTTCTTATATATTCATCATTGCTATACCTGTATGACCATATATTATCAATGATCAATAAATATTATATATTCAGAAAAAAAATTGCTTATTCAGTAATTATGGAATATACAAAAGTGATAAACCGACTTAAGAAGAAGAACTAAGAAACAAGATTTTCTTCTTAATTTTGTTAGTTATTTTTAGAGCATTTAAATATTATAGATCCCTCCTAATTATGTCGAATAATGTATCTTTCTTTATAATAAGAAGAGATGGCTAAGGCCAATAAACGGGCTTGAATAAGGATAACTAAAAAACAGACCGATCTTTAATAAGTCGTGAATGCGCTACCACATTAATACTTATCAACTACACTGCAATCACCACCCCGACTGCTAAGCGCGGTGATTACATGTACAATAAATCCTGACCCAGTAGGATAAGATAAATGTTTACTTGTTTACAAAATGGTGTTTAAATGGTACAGTTTCTTTAATTAACTTACTACTAACTTAAAAAAAAGTAAAAAGTGGTTACCATGGATAGTTTCTGTTTCCTACACTAGGTCTAAACAGCCTGTATTGCAGGATCACAGTGAATCGCCATAGACACGCTTCACTCTATGTTTAGAATATGGTAGAATTTGAGAGGTTCGTAAGTATTATTATTCACCGTACTTATTTTTATTTACATAAAAAACTTTTTTCGATAAAAATGGAACCGACTTCACCACTAAAAACTTAGAAATAACTCTAAGGGTAAGTTATAATTGCCAAGCACAACAACATGTTTGTGTTATTGCCTTCAAATTATATGAACTTACCCTTAGAGCTATTTTTAAGTTTTTAGTGGTGAATCGGTTCCATTTTTATCCAAATAAGTTTATTATCAGCTTTTTTTCGTTGTAAAACGACACCACGACGTCTCCGACACCCTATTTAAGAGTCGTGTGAGGGTGCAATAATACGCGATTCTGGGAAATATCTTCGCAATGATGGGAAGGAAGATGAATACAGATGACCTAAACAAAAGTAAAAATCGGTAAAAAATCTACTTTAGTGCAGTGTAGGGTGCACTATGTCTGGATAATGGGAACGAAAGATCGTTCCTATTATCCTGTTTTCCTGTATTTTTATTTAAAAGCCAATCTACTGAACTGATTTTGATAACATTTCTATGGGATTGGTCCCTCAACTCAACGGAACGGAGTTCTGAGGTAATACAGTAGTAGTCGTTAATAAGAAATAGAAGACGCATATAGCGGTGGCTCGTAAAGTCTGATTCCAGAACTGTTACACAGTCCACACGATGAAAGAAAGAATGAAAACCTGTATTTATAAAAAAAAAACGTAAATAAGTATAATTACTGCAATCACGCCTGCCAAGCATGGTAATTATTGCAAACCCCTCCATTGCTATATATTTTTTTTTCATATGTATATATTTTTTTCATATATTTTTTTTTCATATAATATATTTTTTTCATATTTTTTTTTCAACATTTTTTTTTACATAATTGTTTTATTTAAAAAATTGAAACCGGATGAAATTGAAATGAATTGGCGGGGAAATCGATTAAGAAAAAAACAAAAAAAAATCATGCAGCCGAATTGAAGTCGGTTAGTAAACTAAACAAAGCTTATAATATCGGAGCTAGATGACGGATTTAATGCTTATATACTTTTTTTTTGTTAATACATACTTATCATACAATTCAACACCCAAACATAGACCAACATCATTATTCATCACACAAATGTCTGGGAATCGAACCCACAACCTACAGCGCAGAAGGCAGAGCTATTACCAATTGAGCTGTGAGGCTTGTTTTTTATACTCGTATATGTATATATATATAGGGTTGGTGATGATTCACAAAAATAAACACGATAAAATACCGTGCGTCAATGGAAACTCGCGATAATAATGCGGAGGCACGAGAGGACTCGCCGGCAGCCGCGTGCGGCGGTCGCGTGCCTCGCCGCATTCGGCGCGCGGTTCAGATAGCTCACTCCGATACGAGTCTTACTAATCGTCACTCGTGTATCGCCGGTGACACTCGCGCCGCATCAAATTCAACACGCATTTGTGTATCAATCTCCATACGGTGATACCATTGTGACGGTAGTTTATAAAAACATCGCGTTATACTCGCTTGTGGAGTATACGTTTTAAGATAAAACACAAAGACTGCCTCTTTGTAGAGATATGCGAAAAAGTTACTGCCCTTGTTAACTCGGAAATTGGAAACTTCTTGTCGCTTGCACACTTTCATCGAATGATAAATGATGAAAACATTACATTTCCACATGTAAAGTGGAAACATGTAAGGCCTTCAAAACAAGTGCTTTTGTATGTATATTTATTTACTAAATTTACCAAACCAACAGTCCTTTCTAAAATAAACTTAACATACATGTTTCTCTTAAGACCAATAATAGATAAAAAAAAATTGGAAGTATGATTTTAAACAGATATTTAGTAAAAAAAAAAAAAATAGTTTATTTAATTACCTAGCTTTAAGTTTTCCTAAAAGTTTTAAAATAATATGAAAAACAGAAGAAGATATGATTTTTGTAGATTTGCGTTTGACTGCTATCTCACTTGATGATAAGCAATTCAAATTCAAATTCAATCATCGATTATTCTGTAAGATTTTTTTTGGATTACTATGAAACGATATCTACCGCCTCTTCGGAATCGCGACCAGCATACACAGCATACAGGAGCAAGCAAAGCCTCGACCAATTTTTTTTAATTAGCTTACAAGTACAAGTACCAATGACAGCTTACTCACTGGAGCAAATTCTTTTTTTAATGCCAGCCTTTCATAGGTCACCTAAAACTATATAATAAGCTTTCCTGGATAGCTCTTGTTTTAAAAATGCTTGAATTTATTATTTGACAAGCTTAGCACATCATCACATCGCAATCCATCCTACGATTAGCATTTACAGTTGAGTGAGTAATCTGTACAAACTCCGCTCAGTTTTTCCTTTCCTTCCTGCCTCCTCTCGGGCTCTCGCCAGTCGCGCGCCGACCACACGACGCGACGCACGCGTGCCACGCGATGCAGTGACTGTGACTGCCAGTGCGGTGATAAATAACGAACTATGGTGATGGTGGCCAGCCCCCAGGGCGCTTCGAACATGACCCAGCCCGGACAGGATAAGAAGCCGGGAGATAATAGAAGGGTGAGTTTCTTATTTCTTGGAAATTACGTAAGCGTTGATTAGTTGCATAATTACATTGAAGATTCTATTGTTTGAGATAAGAAATGTTTAAGTAATGTCATTTTATTTTTTTAGTATTAACACTGAAATTTTATACAAGTAAATATTTTGGAATGTATGGAAACTGACAGACCATTTGCATACAAACGATTTAAACGCGCACTATCGTAGCACCTCCGTAGCGAGGTCTACAAGAAATAATAAATGCTTTATTTTATTTATTTAAATATAATAGAGTAATACTCAAGCATTTTTAGTCATTTAGAGCCTTTACTATTAGCACAGGCTAATTTGAGATACTTGTTTGAGGTAGTTAGGGTACAGTCAAGCTCAGTGCTAGAAGAGGTTATTTTAAAAGAAATAAACGTTTTAGCCATATAGGTATCAACATTATTTATATTCAATTTGAAGTCTGTTTTCTATTTAATCTTTATCAACAGATTGCAACTCTATATTATAGTGTCTACACTGTTGGATATCCTCCTTAATATTAAGATTAAGTTTAAATATACTAAAGATTAAGAGCAATAATCGGCATACTTAAGCGGTATAGAGGTAGCATTGGAAAACGATCCAAATTGATCCTACAAATGGTTACTATATCAAACATCTATATAATTTTAGGATATAGTAGTAATTTCTATAACATTAGCTTATGCTACTGTTATAGAAATAGCTGCTGATCCAAGTTGTATGACACCCGTGTGATATGCCTATGCCACATGTACTCGTATAATCTTCAGTTAAAACTTTTATTTTCACTAAATGCATTTAAAAAAAAAGTTGCATTAACTTCATATTAATACAACAATCTTCAATATCAAGATAAAGTTAAATAAATAAATAATAACAAATAAATAAATATTACAGGAAATTCATTTTACACAGCGCCATCTAGCCCCAAACTAAGCATAGCTTGTAATATGGTAACTAGATTACGGATAAAATACTTAAATACTTTTTGTAAATACATACGTACTATATGATAAAAGTTCTTTAGATATATAGACAACTATGTCTCTGACAGTGCTTTGCCTCAAGTCAAATACTTTATATCAATATGCGTCCTGAACCACAATGTGTTTTGCTTAGAACCTCTTTAGCCAAGCCATGTTTCTACTTCTGTGCTCGACCGTACATTTGCGAGCGGCAAACCCACGAGCCCACGAGTCCAGGCTTAGCAAGGCCTCGCAAATTATGCAAAACAATCTGTCACGAGCCTCGTGATTTCCACGCAGCTTCTGTTTACTTCATTGTACAAAATGAACATGGCATGTTCTTTCACGTTGCATTTAAAATCATAATATAAAGGCCTTTTACATCTACATAGATATTGGGATTAAAATACATGTAGAAGTCATAGCGGGGTAATCAAAGCAATATAATTATACCTAAAAAAAATATATATTTTTATTTACCAAAATAAACTTAAATAATAAACATAGTTGTAAACATAGCTTTAAAAAACCAAGGCGGTTTGTCCTAAACTAGCTTATTTACAGAAATAGCTGTCAACAGCAAAACAGAATTTGTTTATGACTGTCATACCTACTACGGCGACTTTTGGTTTCTGTTCTGTTTTCTGTGTTTTCATTATCTTCATTCGACAATTTGTTAGTACATGTTTAGGTACGAATAAATTGACAACTTATTTTTTTTTTACGCTCACCCCATTTATTTGGTCTAAGCGCTACGAAAAATAATGTATAATGCGCACCGCCACAATTTGGAATAAGCTGCCTTTATCCAGTTACGTACGACGTCAACACTTTGAAAATGAGATTTCATAGGCATTTTCTTGGAAGGCTCTCTCCATTGTAGACCGTATCCTTGGAGTTCAAGAGCTGACCCATCATAAAATAATGAACCCCAACTACTTGTGTTTTAAAAACTGTGTCTTCTTAATAAGTAACGTACCTTTTGTTTCCCACGTAGTCTACGTAGGTATTTGTTTTATTCTACGACGGAGGGGCTAGGCCTGCTTTTGTTTGGCTACATCTCACCTGATTTTCAAGTTATGACAAAGCCGAAGGTGGATGCGCACCTTCACCCGGAATCCTCAACAAACTGAGGAACTGGCTATCTTACCTTTAAATGGTAAACCACTAGACCACAGAGGTCATTATATATTACCTTATTTGTATTGTCACTGGTCGTGAGTGGTAGGACACTTCACACCAAATAGTAGTACAATCAGCGCCACCCACATCGCGCCCTCTTATCGCCGTGCTCCGACTGTTTAGGTAGCTAAGATAGGGGTGTCAAACAATGCTTTGTATTTTTCTCTTATTTGTATTCAGGAACTTCTGTGTCAGCTAAGCTACGCAAATAACCAAGCTAGGTAGTTTCTGTCTGTACTCATTTTAGTTAATAACACGGGTAAAATATACGGGTTAACTCGTTCTCTGTCCTACTGGGCCTAGCCAGCTAGCAAGTAGGATTAGTAGGTTAGTCGATGCAAACACTATCCATATTCAAGGATTGATTATGGTGTATAATCAGGAGAGATAAAATATAGACATGATGAGACAGATTATAATAGATTTGATAAATTATACGATGACGATACGATACGAAACATTCGATGTATATCAGTCTATGTATCACTTATTAAATGGAGACTGATGTTTACGATATTTGACAAGTTTCAGCTCGATTCATGATGGCATTCTCAGATGATTAATCTCACTCACTCACTCTTTTTGAACGTATGAAAAATTGTCTTAAAACCATCATGACACCAGTCACGATTTATGCATGGACCTTTTGAATTGTCCCCTGAACCTTGTCGACAACCCTGCTACTCGGGGTGGTGCAGAGGTCTGGGGGTGTGGGCGTCGCGTGGGCGCCGTTGTGGGCTAATTATCGTGGGAACGCGCCAGTCGCCCACCCTACGCCGGCAGCGTCGCCCACACTAGCGCCACCGGGACTCGCCTCGCGTATCACACTATTAA
The DNA here is from genome assembly GCA_951394065.1 of Venusia cambrica. Taxonomy (NCBI): domain Eukaryota; kingdom Metazoa; phylum Arthropoda; class Insecta; order Lepidoptera; family Geometridae; genus Venusia; species Venusia cambrica. The sequence goes on from OX596056.1 coordinate 4,905,870, forward strand.
CACGGTGACGGTGTATAATAAGAGATGGGCGTAGGATATGTACTTTGTTAGGTTATTTTACTTTTCCTTTTTTTTTCTTGCCGTCTAGGCGAGCTTAGAGCTCAACAAGCCTAGAACTGTTAAGATAGAGTAAGAATGAAGTCTACGATCTAACGAGCTTGCCCAGGAGACACTGGTTTTGACTCTGACGCAGGAGCGTGCTCACACCTATCCCTAAATATGTGATGCTCTCTAGAGTTTTTGTTACTTGGGATTGGAAAAGTTGATGCTCAATCAAATATACTAACCCTTTACCTTAAGATGAGGATTATGTCCGACGGAAAATTGTTACGAAACTTTTCAAAGTTGTTCAAACATTCAAGAGCCATTGCGCTTAAGACATCCTCTAATTCTTCTGTGCTTCAATATTCTTTTTTCTACAGTCTTGGAAATCATCGTACAGCAGGCTTTAAAAAGTAGCAAGATTATTTAAAATTAGAATGACTTGAAAGCTAAGCGCACATGATCCGTCACTGATAACAATTGAACGATAAGAACGTGTGATCGGTAGCGCCTACGCTGCAGGTTCATTAGGCGCGAGTGAGATACACTGGGATCCTCATTTTCAAGATTAGATGAAACACAATGTAGAGGTATGGTGCACGAAGGTGGGACTTGAATAATACAGGCAAGCACGGAGTCACAACAAAAATGTCACAACAATGGAATCTTTCTATCCATTCTGTGTTATCAAAAATCTTAATGTATGCTAGAAGGACTAGAACGCTTACTAACTCTAAGGGTAAGTTCATATAATTTGAAGGCGGTGCCATACAATAAACGTGTTGATGCGCTTGGCAATTCGGCACCAACTTCAAATTATATGAACTTACCCTTTGAGTTATTCTTAACTTTTTAGTGGTGAAGTCGGATCTATTTATTTCAAAAAAAGGTTTATTTAATTGACTTGTTTGCTTTGTTTGCTGACAAAATATATTTGAGAACTGATTAAAATTTTATTTATAAGCTGACCGTTTTAATTGTAACCTTTCTTTACGTTCACTGAGACAGCTGACACGAAAATCAGTGAATGCGAGGCATTGGTTGAAATTGAAAACAATGAGCGGAAGTATTGTATTAAGCAAATAAAGTATTAGAAGGTACCTACTACATACTTTTTTATTGTATTACGGGGAAGCGCTTGGGTCAAAAAAGGCCGAAGTTGGAAGCGCATTTCACCAATCAAATGCCCTTCCATTTTCCACCACAATAGACCTCTTAATGCCGGAACTAGTACAATTTTTTTGCGTAAGATACGGGGAAGCATTTGGCCTTCATCGCACCTTCTTTAAAGATGGTTATTATGGTGACAAACCTAGGTAAGATGGTGCTAGTTAGCCAGGCAGACTTGAAACAAATCATACCACCAACCAAACCAAGAACAAAGTGGCTGTCCTTTGGGTATCGAACCCGGAACCTCTGGGTCCGTTACCGGGAAAACCACTAGACCACAGAGGCGGTTGTTTTCTGAGATTTCATTCATGCTACCTTACCAATCATAGTAACTATGTGTGTAAGCGTGAAAGAGAGAACAATTTGCCAACGCGAGCAGGTAATTTTTATTAGTGTAATTCGGTAGAGCAGTAATTTTAGAGATGTGACGCACAAACGCATGTAACTCTGAAAGACCTAAATATATATACGACAAGTTGAAATATGACTGTCGAGCAAAGCACCCACGCTTCCAGATTATTATACGAAGACGTTGAGAACGCTGGAAATTGATGGAGTTGTTTCACAGTATAATTTGATGTTGCAAACCACCCACTAGCTAGATCCAAGAATTTTCGAGATGTTGCGTCAAAAACCGTCCCCTGTAGATATTAGCACTGTGGAATAGTATTATATTGCTTATATCATCACCAGATTTGATAAATAAATTACACTATCTACTTATACGTGCGGCCAGCCAGCTCAAAGTTCCCTATAGGCCGTTTGTAACGGTCCTCAGGTAATCTGACTGATTTCTTTGTACATAGTTAGTTTAATTGTACATTTTATTTAAAAAATGTATTTAAAGACAACGTTGAAAATACTAAAACCCGACTGGAATAATTGAAAAACTTTAAGGTTTTACGAAAAAATGGCCTTACTAAGTGTTATATAAAATCGGCACCTTTCATTTAATACCCAAATTTAAAAAACTTTGTTTTTGTATCCCTCTGAATTTTTTTTTCGCACCCAATGTTCTCATGTAGGTACTCATATATTCCATATTCGTAGATGGTTACGAAACTCAGCTACGAATTGAAAAATAATTTCTTCTTCGATAACCGGTTACGAAAGGAAGTATTAAATAAAAGAATTAGGTGTATATATTTCGTAACTCCCACAAAAAAGAAAAACCAACCTCACACCTCAAAATCCGTCCAGCCGTTTAGACTGTGGAGCGGTACAATGATATAGAAATATATATATTGTCTCGAAAAAGATAACCCTCCTGAGGCAGTCTGGTATAGAACATTAACTGCAGTCATCTACATCTACTTCAAGTTAAACTAGCGTATTTATAATAAAATCTAAGTTAATGGTTAATCAAAAATAAAAATAAAATTTCTAGTAAACTGGTCGAATCCGCCTTCATTTCAATGCTTAGAAACTATACCAAAAAAACAATGGGTAGGGAAAACTGTGTAAAGCCAAAAATGGACACAAAACAAACTATCTACCCGTGTAACTGCAGAATACTAAGCAGCAAACACAAGCCAAAATGCCGCTGAGCCCAGAATATGTAAGCAATATAACACATTGCCCTAAAACGTAGACTAAGATCTAAGCCACCTCCACCCTAAATATAGGAGACAAACTATTTTTAATTTTAAAGTTTAATTTTAGTTGCCTATCTCGTATCTCATTATTTTTTAATTTACCCTTTTTTTCATTTTTTTTTCTTTGTAAGTTTATTTTTTAATTTTGCCATATTTGATATGAATTTAGTTGAGTTTCTAGCTCACCTATTATATTTCACGCATGATGTGGCTAAAGAAGCTCTAGATTTGAAGATTTTATTGTATATTTTTGTTTTATTGTGTAAACAAACTACAAAGTCAAATAAAAGATCTATTATCACCTACAAATCTCTTTCCTTTTTGTAACACTAACTATGCACCACATTTTGCTTATTAGATTGATAAATTGATATTGATATTGACCCTTACAGGCCCTTCGCTAGAAGTGGATAATACACAAAGAATAGGTATGTATGATTGGGCGCCTGAAACTGTTACACATTAGCTGCTATTTCAATTGCAGTTCAAATCGAATATCTTCTAAACGCTAGGCGAAAGCGAAAGGTGCTAAAATTCACTAATAAAGAAGACACATTCCCACCGGACCCGCTGGCTGGCACCGGGACAGTTGGGAAATATATATCGCGGCTGTCCCGGGCGTCTAGTGACGTAGCTATTATAGATAAGCGCGTGCCGGAAGTGGCGCGTCCGCTCCCACGCTTGGCACGCGCCAGGCGCGCTGCCAGCCTGCCAATATTAAACGCCAATACGTCGCCGCATCCATGCCAGTACCGCGGCCAACGTTGGACGTAGTCAGGCTTGTTTTTCAGGAATTTCTTACAGAAAAACATCACATTTTAACTGCCTCTGTGGTCAAGTAACGTGACCTCCGTTATCTGGCTAGTTTTAAGTCCGCCTGGCTAGCTACCACCATTTTACATAAGTCAAAATGGTTGTGTTCCAAAATTTAGAGGTCAGATAGCCAGTTCCTCAGACTGTTGAGGATTCCGGGACATGAAACTTGTGAACCGCTCACGGCGATTCCATACATTTAGATCAAATAACAGAACAAACATTAGATAGATAGAACACTTTGATTCCTTAATCCGTCCACATGAAGCATCATTAAATACATTACGCTATCAACATGAACCAGGCCGCTGCCAAGTGCCAAAGCGCCGACCTATCCCATCCTCACAGATATTTTGAGCATTCCCCGAATCTGCTTATGTAACTGCAGCACGCTGTTTTAATAGCCCCCTACCCACTTCCTTGGGATATCTTTGCGAAACCGTCTTCCGCGTTTATTACAATCTCACGGTTCCACGCATTCGCCTCGGACGTATTTTTTAATTTTAAGATTGATAGACCATCGTTTGATCAATCTCCCCTGATGTTAAGTGACGACATAACACGACGGAGACACGTCTTTACTCTTATCTTAAATGACCGAAGTATAGTTAGCAAGTTGTAGATTTGTAGGAACATAATTTAAAATGTTATTATTTCTATAGGTTTCTGGTTTAATTGAAATTATGCTATTGTATTTTAGCGCTATTAATGCAAGTTTGGCCTAACTTCACCCAACTTTTGTAGGCTATATGAAAAGAGATATGATAAAGCCGAGGGTGGAAGCGCAATTCACCCAGAAACCTCAACGATTGAGGAACTGACACTGTAAATGCCGGAACACAACATTTTAGAATTGTTGTTGTGGTGACAGATCACAACAAGAGAGTCCTACCACCAAACAATTCCGCGTAGAATCAGAGATAGCCGCTCGTCAGAAGTAATTAACACATCGTAGACTGCTCTATTTACATGATTACTTCCATTAGTCTAACACTACGCTGGCTGATGTTACTGTTGCGTCGGCTGTGTCATAGGTCTCAATGTATTGGGCGCCGGCCAGACCAGCCATGTAATTCAGCAGTCTGCATTGCAGAAAGCTAGGATATTTATCATTCCTTCACCAACGCGTGAATTTGTTCTATGATCATTACAATTAGATTGCATTGGTTACTAGAGATAATGTAGCATAATTATGACCTTTTAACATTGTAACTAGCAGTGGACTATGTTTACACAGAATTAATATCGATTTACAAAACCTACAACGTGAAACTACTCATATAAAGGAAATAGTCGGGTTACCTGAAGACCGTTACAAAAGTTAGGCTCTGTATGCATACCCTCCTGAATAGTGCGTTTGTCGGAGCGAAATACACTATCTTGTTTGGTGATAGCCAGCCAATAGTTGGACCACCACTTGTAAAACAAGTAAAGAAGACTATTAACGGGATATTTACCATGACTTGTTGGTGAATAAGTTATCCGATACTAAATATCCCTTGAATACCTATTAGTTACAGTGTCCATAACCATGACAGAGTCAAATCTATGAGTAAAGATGTACACTCAGATTGAGCAAGCTTGTAAAAGTATTATATATTCGCTCTGGACTTCTAGAGTCCAAGATTGAGCTGGAGCGGAAAAACAGAAACCAGATAAATCCCGTTACGTTTCGTTTAATTCCTTCTTATTATTCCCGACGTTTCGCGGTTGAAACAAAAGTAGTCGCGGGTAGTCTATGTTATATTACTAGTAATTGTAATATTACCAACTCGCTTCATACATACTATTACTAGGCATAGTAGGTATGTGTTCGCCACGTGTTAGGAGTTTGGGGGCGGGCGTCTGATGCGCATGACTCGACGTTACGTAATGTCACGTGTTCTTTGTTTCTGTCTGAGATTGCGGTTATAGCATAGGTCACTAGTGTAATCTTAATATACCTACTAATCTGCAGAATATGGGAGTCATTCCATGCAGAGAAAATTCGTTTTTTTTTATTGTACGACGGGGAAGCGCTTGGCCTTCATCTCACCTGATAACAAGTTAAGATAAGGCCGAAGGTGGAGGCGCACTTCAACTGGAATCCTCAACAAACTAAGGAACTCTATCTTACTCTGAATGCCGGAACACAACAATTTTAGAATTGTTATTATTGTGACAGAATTAGGTAAGATGGTGGTAGCTAGCCAGGCGGACTTCAACATAGTCCTACCACCAACCAAACCAAGCACAATATATTGTACTCCCCATGGATGAAATATTTTTTTAAATCGGTCTATTCGTTTTTGAGCTTATTCAATACAAATAAAAATACATTATTTTTATAATTTATAATTATATTTATAAATTACCATTCTGCACTATTCTTAAGTGACCTGAAATAAATGTTATTATTATTATTATTTATTTATAATAGTAAGAGATAGTGTAGATGAATTTCGGAAAATCTCCACTTGCGTCTTCTAAATGTTTGCAGTGTTCATAGATAAAGAGGCCGAGGTAGGAAAAAATATTTTTTAATTTGAAATGGGTGAGCTCGAACATTGGCATTAAACACAACACTTAGCAGACGAATTGGCCGTGACCTCACCGTGGGCTGTGTTATAACCGTCGGTCACATGGAGTTGATGAATGGAGGCGGCTCATGATCACTGGCACGGCCTGTTTTTTTATTAACATACAGTCAGCGCGACCCTTCCCACATAATATTTTTTCAGCAGTAGGCTTATTTGGGCTGAAATATTTGTGATGTACTTAGAACCTTGGCGCAAGTGTAAATGCGTTATGTGGTGTGCAATCAAGTAAAAGTATGAACCTTACAATTTGCACTCTCGCAGGAGATACTATCACAGTTTTGGTATTGAGTACTTAATCAGTTAGATAGATATTGTCATCTTTGCGTTGTTCTTTAGTCGCCTTTTACATTATCTACAAGAGTATTGGGAAAGGCTCATGATATCTACCCGGGCCGGAGTTAAAATGAAATGGCAATGTCTTCAGTACCAAACATTTTCAGAATATCTACGTTTAAATCTTTTGCTATTTGCTATGCACATATTTAGTTAGCCGACGTCACGACACGAGTGCGGTAACCTTCAAGCTATTTTCTTCTTCTGTATTTCTATCTAGCATAGAGATCCATAGAAAACAGGTTGGTCATCATTCTTCTCTCCTATACGACGCCAGCTTGAGTCAGCACATTTTCTTCTTGGACTCACGACTTTTCCCCTTTGAGGATTCACCTCTAATCATAACACGGAGCGTGGTAAGGATCACCTACTAGTGGGTAGTCAAAGGCACATCCAAATTACGTTCGGCACACGCTTACGTATGCAAGAAGATTACACTAGCCAGTGACACAGCCTTTCGGATTTCCGGTCCTATGGACATGCCAGTTTCCACACGAACCTTGTACCTTCACCATCAAAAACAAAGACAAAATATGCACGACCACTCCACATGGCTATATAGGCGCTCACTCCTATCAGTTTTCAACTTTCAACTCCGTATTTTAGTAAAACCCTCTTTCACAACCCATATCTTTTCTACGGCCAAACTATGCTCGTATTTCAAACCACATTTATATTCACAACAAGCAGGTAGAGGTAGAGCAACACAATCAGCCTTCGTCCAGCGTTCGTGAAACTGATATTGAGACACGATCGTGTTGGCATGATTTGCTCCATGTGGCGAGATTACGTTCGTCACGACCCGACGCGACACGGCGAGGCACGTGCCAGCAAAATGGCTGAAGCTATCTACATTATTACACCTTCCTACATACAACAGCCAAACAACAAAAGTAGGTAGGTACCTTAAATGTATGTAAAGATAAAAGTCGTGATGAGCACGTTCGGGGTAAAGTAAGTACTACCACCATACCTTTTTCGGCCGCCAAGCAGCATTGCTGAGTTTCGGTTTGAAGGGAAATGGTTGCCGGCGAAATACGGGCACACGGGGCTTAGGAGTCAATGATACGTGAAATGACTTAGCTTCAGCGATCATGTGTGTTTTGAAATCACGATTACATAAATTTTCTCTGTAGATAAAAATCCAAAGTTGACTCTAATTTGTACCAAAAATGTTCGCCATTCAATAAATACATAAAATCAGGCATTGACACTTTGTACAGTAAATAAACACAGTATACAGCAGACGGTCTGTGTTTTAGATTTTCAAAATTAATGTTCGTTTTACCGTATAAAATTAAAATGTAGAAATTCGCGCGTATTTCTTACGCGCCGTTATCGACTTTATGCCTCAAGTCTAGACTACTCTATGATAGAGTAGTGATCGTGTAATCGTGACCCTCCAACTCCGCGGAAATAGTAAAGTCGACTACGGGATCACACTAGAAAAAGATGTTACATGACAATGGGCTGTTGAATAATTTGGACAAATGCTGACTTTGTAATAATTTGAGAAATAACTGGAAACGGATTTGCGCCGGAAATAGCAAGAGCGTGCACGCCCTTGACTTTATAATAAATGCATAAAGTAAACGTATGAGCAGGTTCTACCACTACGCCGTTTTTATACTTGTTTATTTTGAACATAGACTGTGAACCGCCTCTGTGGCTTAGTGGTTCGCTCACCGGTGTCAGATCCAGAGGTATCTGGTTCGATCCCAGGGGATTACAACATTGGGCTTGGTTTGGTTGGCGGTAGGACTTTGTATCCGCCTGACTAGCTCCACCATCTTACCTGAGTCTGTCGCCATAATAACGACACAAAATTATTGTGTTCCGGCATTTAGAAGTAAGAAGATTTTCTCTCTGCTTCACACACTTTACCTGGAATCCTCTGACTGTTGAGGATTCCGGGTAAAGTGCGCTTCCACTTTAGGCCTTATCATACCTTGAAACCAGGGTAGATAAAGGCCAAGAACTTCCCCGTTGTACAATCGTTTTAGTGTGTATTTCTATTGCCGCTAAAGTAACAAATAACCAAATTACAACAGTTTTCAAAATTAATAGGGGACCCATACTAGAAACGTGATTTTTAATTATTTTGATTTCATCTCTATCATAAAATGCCTAAATAGGTAAATAGTTCAAACTTTGTGTGATAATAGTCCTTAAATTGAGCTAGAACAAAATATACTAAAAACCGGCCAAACGTGAGTTGAACATGAATGCTCTAGAATAAAACGCAATAAAACAAGTGTTGCCTTAAAATGTGGATCGGAACTCGGAACCCTCGGTGTACGCGTCCGACTCGCTCTTCGCCGGTTTATTTTATATATTTTGGAGGGAATAAGGTTCTATATTCCTACCTAAATACGTCCTAGGTTTGTTATTTAGATAACGTCACGTGTCAGTCGCGCGTGCCGCCAATGGCCTTCACCTTGGCCGGCTCGAGCGTAACCACAGATTTATTTAATGGCTTTTTTCACGCCACTGTAAACGGCGTGATGTTAATGTTACGATTGACGCCCGCCGCCGCATTGGCGAAGGATGTATTCAATGGAATTGGTTTTTGATGATACTTCAATTTTATTTGCACTTCCTATTTAAAAGAGGAATCATAAAATACCGTACCGTACTTACGAATGATTCCTAAAGCTTTTTTTATTACATTTATAATATATTTATTTACTGAATAAGGGTTTGCATGAACATACCTCCCTCGAATTAATGTTGTGTAAATTGATGAAATGCAATCTATCTGTTCTAATCCTTTTTATTTATTTAACAAGTTATTACATTAATCATTTCACAATTATTATTATGCTCAGGTAAAGTGGTGACACTTGATTAAAGTGGACTAGATAGATAAACTCAAACTTGATTGTACACCAAATTACACCATTATATCTCCCAAGGGAGGTAAAGTTGTATGAACGAACCACCCTTGGGAGTAAAGCGATTTGAATTTGGAACATCAAATTCGTGTGAGTACTCGTGGAAAACTCTAAGTAAAAAATGGCCAATAGCATTTTAAAAAAGGTTTGTTCGAAAATCAAGCTGGCCATGAGCAGTGCGGCATTCGATTTTCGAAACTAAAAAATAAGGCGTGATTTCAAAATTGTGATAAAATTACGGAGCTTGAGCTGTGATTCTAACAGATCTGAATCATAATTAAGTATTCGTGTGAACAAAAACTTTTTAGAAGTACCCATACAAATAGAGAAATCAATCAACAATTAACTAGGAAGGTAGGTATCTACAATAGTTAAATGAAAGAAAACAGTCAACAGTTAAGGGTATACCTACAATGGTTAAATATTTTATATTAATAAGCTCACACAGCGACCAAGACACAACATTACATAACTTACTTACCGCCCTATTCGCGATATTATTATAATAGACAATAATAATGGACAGAGTTCACATCTCCGAACTCCGAACCTCCGGCTCTTGTAACGTAGCAACGACACGACAATTGATCGTGGTGGTGACGTCACATACATACATAGGATAGGAACCTACAATTATTTGCATATGTGAGGTTGTTCTTACAGTCATATTTTTTATGGCTTAAAGGTTTTATGCTTGGAAAATTTCGTGGACGATAACCTAACACAACACAACACAAAACAGTCATGTACGTACAGACTTTACGTGCTAATAAAATTAGTATGTATGTTTTGTATTGTAGGTAGACCGTAGATTAAATGTATGTGTACAAGATTCACAGCTCAGTGGGTAAAAGTAGCTCTGCCTGCACTGTTTGTTTTTGGTTTCGTTCAATTGATTGTGATGAATTTATATGTTTCTTCTGTGTTTGAGTATTGTAGTATACAATAAGTTTGCAATAACAAAAAAAATGAGACATTTTCTACAGTCATGTACGTACAGACTTTACGTACTAATAAAATTAGTATGTATGTTTTGTATTGTAGGTAGACCGTAGATTAAATGTATGTGTACAAGATTCACAGCTCAGTGGGTAATAGTAGCTCTGCCTGCACTGTTTGTTTTTGGCTTCGTTCCGTTGATTGTGATGAATATATATGTTTCTTCTGTGTTTGAGTATTGTAGTATACAATAAGTTTGCAATAACAAAAAAATTGTGACATTTTCTATTCGTAATTTAGTTCTAATGTAACAAGCGATGCATAGTTTGCGGTTAGATGGCTTTGTGTGGAATTAATGTAATTAATTTCATCATTTGTTTTGCTCTCCAAACGTCCAGTTTTGCATTATAGCATTTCTTAGGGCACGAAAAACCTACTTTCAGTATAAAAAAATGTAGGAGTTCAGAAAAAAAAAACATTCCATACTTAATAATGAGGGTTATTTATGTGTTTTGCCTTAGCTCTAGCCTATCACATGCTAGAGCTAAGCATCCTTTAGATGTTTACTTAGTTGTGTGCGACACATTGAAGTAAAGACAGATGTGTGGCCTAGCATATGTTTGATTTACCTACAACAAACACAGAAAATGTTTACCTATTCTACCATGAAAACCAGTGCACAGTTCTATAATTTGAAGAGCGTTAATGTAAACAATGATTATCCTTCACCTTGGTGAACCGGCTTTCGACACGTGTGGAGTGTTCCTACTATCTACCTACACTACTTATACTGTGACTACAAGGATGTTTCCAGATAACTATTCAATTTGATACTCGCTAGCGATTTGTGAGTGGAACATAGTGTTTATCGTATTAAGAACCACCTCTGTGGTCTTAACAAGCTCTGTGGTATAGTGGTTCGAACACCAGTGTCAGATCCAAATGTTTGGTCTCCAGGGGCAGTCCAATATTGTGCTTGACTTGGTTGGTGGTAGGATTTTGTTCAAGTCCGTCTGACTATCCACCATCTACCTAATTCTGTCGCCATAACAACAATTCCAAATTCTTGTCTTCCGGCATTTATAGGTAAGATTGCCAGTTCCTCAGACAGTTGAGGATCCGGGTGAAGAGCGCTTCGTCGATTAACAAAGAAAAAAAATGAACCAATAATTGTAATACGTACCTATACGTGCGGGATAGGTAGGTATGATAGAGACAATTTATATTATTTTCAAGTAAGTACTATTCGGCTATCCGTAGTAGGTACCTACCACACTTCCATACAAACATATTTAGGGGTTTATATCGAAGGATAGAGCTAATTAAGGTTTAGGCTTTCACTTTTCTACAACCATAATTAGATATGCAAAAGTTTGGGATAATTATTTAATTCTATAACACTTTGAAATGCGATAAAGCTAATTATAGATACCTATTACAATATCAGAAAGATTAGTAAGTACCTATTTTAGATTTATATTCTATTTCATTTTAATTTTATTAATTGTTTATCGTTTGTTACAGAGCAATAAGCCGATAATGGAGAAGAGAAGAAGAGCCCGTATCAATAATTGTCTTAATGAACTGAAGGCCCTCATCCTGGATGCTATGAAGAAAGACGTAAGGATCATCTTTATTATAAACGTCTTTCCACACTTGCCTAGTATATTGGAGATCGCTGTAAAGATCTATTCAGGAAAATGCTTATCCCCTAGGGTTTGGGTTAGTTGTCTACCTCCATAGTGGTCAACTACAACGAGATCGCTGGCTTTTACTATTGGTTACCATCCAACGGTTACATCATAAGACTCATGGTAGGATAGGACCTGTAAAGGTCCGTCTGGCTAGCGACCGAAAGCGGCGAACCTGCTAAAGGCCGGCGCCAAACAGCCGTGAACCGTCGAGACGCGGAAGAGCCACTAGCTCCATCGAAGACCTCATCCTTGTTCTAACCGAGAGCTAAACGAGCCTACAGGACAAAAAAATGCTCATTAATTAAAAAAAAAACGTGTGTCTGTACTTATGTACGCACGTAAGATGTTATACTTTAGCGTAACAAAACAAAAATAACTCACAATAATAATTTATTATGTGAACAAATAAAAAATACCGATGGATAAACCCAAATCTATAAACCCAGTTAAAAAAGTTTATAATATAAAAAAAACACTTATGTCACGAACAGGTACCTACTCACAATAAATTATAATTCATGCATGATCAATGTATCATATAAAAACACACACATGTACAAATGTATATTTATGTATGAATATACTCCACTGATATACGTATTGTAGATTCATGTATATTTGAATTACTACTTCATTACTATTACACTCTTTGAACTACATAGTCCCCGAATGAGTTCAAAGAGTTCAGTTCTTAAAGCAGTTTGAAAACTTGCGAGACAATTACCAAACAACTTCATGGTGTTGCTTCTAAGAGCCCAGACACCGCGCGTATCGTAATAAAATCACTCTCATCATTCTTCCAAAACGCAACCAACTTCATGGTGTCGCTTATAGGAGTCGGTGTACGCGCGCAATGTAAAAAAAAACCCTCATAATTTTTCCTAAACGCGCCATAAGAAAATATGTAATATATGTATGTACACAAATACTAAAACGAATTGAGTTGTCAACGACTGTTGTCCTAACCGTCTTCTCTTTTCAGCCGGCCCGGCACTCGAAGCTGGAAAAGGCCGACATCCTCGAGATGACAGTGAAGCACCTCGAAAGCCTCCGGTCCGAGGGTTCTCCGGACCGGTTCCAGGCCGGCTACCGGCACTGCGTGACTGAAGTGTCCAAGTTCCAGGGGATCGACGCGACCCTGAGAAGGAGGCTGGTGAAGCATTTGGAGGGAAACGTCGGGACGGTCAGGCCCGCGGCTGCTCCAACCCCACCCAGTGATTGCGAGGATGTTGGGCCTGGAAATTCTACCATCTATATTTCTGGTACGGAATTTTCCTTTCCTTCAAGAATAGTTTCAAGTTTGTCTTACGTACAGTCGCCTGTACTAAGATATATACTTCTGGTAATGTTTATGGCATATATATGGCATTACAATTCAATTCAATTTTTCAATTTAATATGATCTTTATAAATTATTTATTTATTTAATTCGGATAACAAACAGCTGATATATAATGTCACCAGTAAACATAATAGAAATAGATAGCCAATTACAAGTCTTCACTGATAGAATTATAATAAGTAAGGTGATACAATCTTCAGTGTACATTTGTCCTTAAAGGTATCTAACTTAAAAATAACACATTTACAAAGCTTGTAAATATAACAATAATAACAAGCCTCATAGCTCAGTTGGTAAGCAGCTCTACCTTCTACGCTGTAGGTTGTGGGTTCGATTCCTACCCAGGACAAACATTTGTGTGATGAATATAGATGTTTGTTCTGTGTTTGGGTGTTGTATTGTATGATAAGTATGTATTTACAAAAAAAAAAAATTAAGTATTATATCCGTAATCTAGTTCCCATATTACAAGCTATGCTTAGTTTGGGGCTAGATGGCGTTGTGTAAAATGAATGTCCTGTAATATTTATTATTATTATTTATTTATTTATTATATCCGAAATCTATTTCCCATATCACATTATATTTATAAAAAAAGTATATGGATCTTCTATCCTCAATATTTTACCCATATTACAAGCTATGCATAGTTTGGGGCTAGATGTCGCTGTGTGAAATTAATGTCCTGTAATATAAATATACACTTTTATAAAACTCGTGGCAAACTCATTATATACGAATTACGGAACACGAAGGACATTTAATTAGCTATTATTATGAGGAAAATAATAAACAGTTTATGATAGCTTTAGATTAGCATTACATTTGATAGGCATATCTAAATTATCCAAGTACAAGTCTTGTATGTGGATGGCAGAACAAGACGAGGTTAAAAACAGATACAGTCGTCGGCACAGTGCGTGCCACTTGAACAATGAAGTCAATTGACCTATTATAATATAATATAATAATATAAATATTACAGGACATCAAATTTACACAGCGCCATCTAGCCCCAAACTAAAAAAAAAACATATTACATATGGGAACTAGATTACGGATGGAATACTTAATTACTGTTTGTAAATACATACATACTTACTATATGATACAACACCCAAACACAGAGCAAACCTCTGCATTCATCACAGAAATGTTTGTCCTGGGTGGGAATCGAACCCACAGCCTACAGCGCAGAGTTAATACCTACAGAGCTATGAGGCTTGTCTATTAGATACTATCTATATTTATATATTTTTTTCTCTACAGCTGGTCCAGGCTCAGGAGTGCGATTGGTACCAACGCGACTCGCAAACGGAGATATCGCGCTGGTCCTCCCCGCCGGTATGACAGCGAATAACTTCGGAACTGTCCCCAACTTAGTCCCCCTTTCACCCAGAGAAGCCTCCTCATCATCATCGGAACCCAGGTGCTTCTCTCCCGTAAGCTCCGGTTGGGGCACTCCTCCCCCCGCGCCAGAAGAACCTGCCCCCTTAGCTCTAGTTACCAGGAAACCACCTGAGGAAAAACCGTGGAGGCCGTGGTGACATTCCCTTGATATATATTCGTTCGAAACTGTGATATGCTTAGTTGTAAATAATGCACAGAGTACTGATGTTCCTTGAGTAGATTTTTTATGGAAGGCCAGTTGGGGTCAGTTTTAATGTAATTCGTAAACCAGCGTGCACTGAAATGTGGCCACGTAGTTTTAGGTTGATACGCGAAGGGTTTTTTATATTAGTTTAATGCCCCGTTCAGGCCTTAAAAGCAGGATTAAAATACAGCTTATGTTATATCTATATCATGTATAGATAACGTAGTTTAAACAGGCTCTATGGTCTTGTGGTTTGCCCATCGGTAACAGACTCAAAGGTTAATCTCCGGAAGTTTAGAAGTATAAAGTGGTGGTAGGACTTGTTTTAAGTCCGCCTGACTTATTATACCTCTATCTTACCTAAGTCTGTCGTCATAACTACAGTTGTAAATTGTTGTGTTCCGGCAATAAGAGGTAAGATAGCCAGTTCCTCAGTTGGTTGAGGATTCCGGGTGAAGTGCGCCTCCACCTTCGGCCTTATCTCTACTTGTAACCAGGTGAGATGAAGGCCAAGCGCTTCCCCGTCGTACAATAAAAATAAAAAAAAAGTATGATAGATATTCGTCTGATGAGAATTCTAGGTGAAGTGCACTTCCACCTTCGGCCTTATTATAACTTGTCACCAGGTGAGATGAAGGCCAAATGCTTCCTTGTAATGCTATACAAAAACTTTATTCCATTAATTCAGGTTTTTTTAGTCTGTGCGGGGCTCTAATTTGTATATATCAACGAAGACATCTGAGGCAGTATTTCATGTATGTAATAAGAAACGTCGGATAGTTAATTCATTTTAGTTAAGTGCCATTTAATTTGCCTGTAAGTACATTTATTTATCAATACCATGGACTTTATTATTATTTAGTTTTAGCACTGAATTAATGATTGTGCCTTCAACAGCAAAATCGTGAGGTCTTCCGAGTAAGCAAGTTATGATACTTTAATAAATTGAGCGATTATGATAAGTTATCAAAATGTAGTGGTACAAATGTGGAACATAAAAAGTTGGTAAATCTAAGCGCTCAAATATTTTATAGCTATGTTACCGTATAGTACCAGCCATATTTGTCTTCCTGCACTACAAGTTACCTTCCTATGACAACATAGGTAAATATTATAAAATCGAACTATTTAAATACCTACCTACCACTTTTCAAATTGTAAAAAAATACATGTAAACCAACTTTCGATCACTGTGTTAAAATGTTCATACAATCATAGAACTTACAACAAAAATTTAAATAGTTATTAAAGTATTTTTACAGTCTCTGTATAAGATAGATATTTTTATAAAGAAATTAAAGTGATATTATTTAGGATATAAAAAATAAGTATTTAATAATTAATTACACTTATGTACTGCTATGCCATAATGTATGAATAAAATATAAAGAATAATACCGAAAAAAGTGTCTTATTTTCATAAAAAGATGAGGGTGACAGCCCTGCCACCAGTGATAGGTTAAATCAGCCGTAACCACTGACTGACTTTGCCGTGGCGGTCCCTCCAACTCAGACCATGGATGTCGTAAAAGCCGACTGAGGGATCTCACCTGAAGAAGCACCTTCCTTCTGTGTATTATCTTAACTTTACCTCAACTGCGATCAGGAATCCGGTAGGCCATAGTAGCCACAACCAAAACAGCTCTGGAGGAGATTTGCTGGACAGAGCAGCAGTAGACACTGATGGGTTGTTGATGAGAATCGATTCATTTGTTTCACACTATACTACACGGAGTGTAGTAAGTTGACACTATACTACACGGTAGTCGGCACTTCTAATAGTGACGTGAGAGATTTTTCTTTCCCGTGACTCTAGTACACCTATTGGCTGATTGACTCATATGACAAGCCTCATAGCTCAGATGGTAGTGCTAAGTCTGCCTTCTGCGCTTTAGGTTGTGAGTTCAATTCCCACCCAGGACAAGCATTTGTGTGATATTGTGAAATAGAATATGAATATGAATTTGTTCTGTGTTTGGGTGTTGTATTGTATGATAAGTATGTATTTACAAAACAATATGTAAGTATTCTATACGTAATCTATTTTATTTATATCAAAATAAATAATCTTGAAAACAGAAAATATTTAGTAATAAATCCGCTAAGTTCGTTTGAAAAATTTCAAATCGATACGTGTTTCGTCTCTACACGAGGCATAAGAAATATATGTCTTGCTGCTAAGCTGACGAGTCCTCTGCCGACGTGTCGCCGATCCGAGCGCTGCGCTGCGAGTCAACTCCTGAGGATACCTCGTGTAGAGGCGAAACACGTGTCGATTTGAAAATTTTCAAACGAATTTAGCAGATTTGTTACTAAATAGCTGTTTTCAATGGATTTTTCGCAAAACAAAACCTGAATCACTACGCAATCGAGTACAGGGCTAAACGGTTGCCTGGGGTAGACTCTACGAGGTAGATCCCATCTATCCTAATCATGCACCGTTATCGAAATTACACACCAGTACTTGCAAGGGCATAAACACGCTTCAGTGTCACCCGAATAATCAATTTTATGTGTAATAAATCAAAGTTATTAAAAACTTTTATCTTACTCTAGGCTGTCGCCCTCATAGATTTAGAATATAACTACAAGTAGCCTTAAAACAATTGTAAATTGATGAGGATTCCTTATCATAACATAACTTGACACCAGATGACATGAAGGCTTCTTTTTTAATGGCTAGTAAATCAAATAATCATAAAAAAACTATACCTACCATTTAAAGAAAAATCGTTAGTACCGATTTCAGATTTCAATGCTTTGAGGAATCGAAATGAACGACAAACTACGTTTGTATGGAAGTACGGTCGTACTGGGCCTTCATAAGTTAACCCTGAAACCCTAGCAGGTTCAGTCATGTCAAGACTCAAGAGCAGTAGGTAGAATGGAGCCAAATTGCAGGGTCTGTATGATGCGCATTGAGGGTGGTCGAAGAATGTATCAATACACCTTTGAATGTACGTTTGTTTGTTTGCACTGTCTCGACACTAATTGAAGGCTATTGGAAAAATTATTGCACCGGCATCTGTAATTTTCTACAATCAGTGGGTCCAGTCGCTTAATTATTCAATTTTGTGTCCGTCCTGGGTGGCGAGGCAAATATTTTGGGAGGAAATATTGATTATTGGAATTTACTTTAGCGACCGAACGTTCAGAAAAAAAAATACAAATTATATTGCGAAATTAAAACTCACGGTATGCCAGTCACGTGACCCAAGGGCTCTTATTATGGCCAGCGATTTAGCATAGCTATTCAGCGTGGCAATCCAGCCAGTGTCTTGGGCTCGCTCCTGTTTGGTACTACTTAGACTGGAACAGTTGAGTTACCTTTACATTAGTTAACTTGACTGTACATATTGTTTTTATTTTTTTGTGAATAAAAATAAACATTATTCGCTAGTTAAATTAAATATTAAATACGATTTAAAGAGTGTTTTCTTAGATTACTAGGCCTAATCATAGCATAGACACTATACTGAAGTTGTAGCCAAAAACCACGTGACTTTTCTCAGGTCAAAATCCATCGCGGTCTTTGCGCACGGCGACTTTTTGTAGCGATGCTGTCGTGCGTTCGCAACGATGCAGTCACGATGCTGTCGCTGGCTGTGTACCTTCGCCCACTTAACACGATTCTGTATTGCTAATATCGCGATGTTGACGCAATTCAACGTGCCTGTTAACGCTACACGATGGATTAGTCGAGACAGCATTGGTCACGTTGTTTGGTGCTCCTTTAAACTACTTGTTAGCTTCGTTTGCATCGATACGGTCGCGCATTTGCATCGCTTCTGTCGCGCATTGCAAACGATACTAATACACGAAAGAAGCGATGCAGAAACGCGTTTACTAAACGCGCGACAGCATCGCTACAAAAAGTAGCATCTTCTAATTTAAAATTAAATGATTGCATTTGGCTGGTCTTTCAGTTCTAAGTATAAAGCAGTATTGATGTAAGGTTAAGGACTACTATAAATTGACCCTGCATGGTTTTCATGTATTACATAGGTATACATTTTATTAAGCCATGTTCATATGATGTGTAAGTGTTCACGTAATGTCGATTATCAGACCAAAACGAGCAAAGTAAGTAGGTAATTGAAATGTGTTATTTATTAATTTTTGCAGCATCTGCCAAGCCACCCACAGCGGCTCGGACCTCTCATCTACCCTCCCTTTCCCGCCAGTTTAAGTAGGCTCGGCCCTTATAATTTTGATTTCTCGGCTAATTTCAAAGATACTACTTAATTGAACTGTCTCATCGATTGCTTTTTTAACGAGATTGAGTAATAAAGCTGCTGTAAACATGAGCTAATATCATGCAACTGAATGGAAACTTTCAGAATGATTGCTCCGCGTTCGGTGTTACTTGTTTCATTAGAGCCTGGATGATTACGATTGTAAAAGGAGTTGGCATTGCATATGAATTGAAGATGTCAAGTGGTCCGTAAGCGTTTCAGACTCCTGCGCAGACGGAGCCGCTGAGTGACGGCTCCTCGTTACCAAAAGGTTGTTGACTGCTTTTTACTCTCTTTGTAAGCCTCCGATGGGGGCCAATTAATCAGTGTTATGACGCGTGACAAGACCTAATGAGCGTCCGAGGACGCATGCATATGAATTTTTGTTGTGCTTGTAGCATACGTTTTTACAATGTTACAGCTTTATGTAAGGTTAGGGACTCTGTAAATTGTCCCTGCATTGTTTTCATTGATCGAGTGAGCGAAGCGAACAAGATCTCTGAGTTAAGTTGGGAAATCCGGCATAGCTCTCGAACGTATTATCCGATTTTCATGAAATTTAAAGTTAATAGAGATATTATTTGATTACAGCGGGGGATTTTCGATAAGCGGGGTAGTTTTTGAGATATTGGGGTGAAAAAAAAATACAATTTATCGCCCATATCTTTTGAATGGCTGATCCGATCCACTCAAAATGTTGAACATGCAAATATTATATTAATACTCATCAATCGGTACGAGGCTTTTTATGACATGAGGGTAGTTTTTGAAAAATAGTGCTAATAAGTGGGAAGAGAAGATTTTAAGATTGGGGGTGTCATTTGAAAGAGTATCGCCTCTCATAAAATATATATTTTTTTTTATAATAGGATGAGAGGAGGAGGATAAGAAGAGGTTAACGCTTGGTATATCTTGTAGGATAGACTGTGAAAGGGGGTTGACTTCATAGTTAATTTTCTTTTGATTTGTTAAAACCACCCCTGTATTAAAATTTAAGGTTTCTAGGGGAAAATTAGATTGAAGTCTTGAAAATGTGTTAAAACATGAAATATCATATGAAATAGGGGTTGAGACTGATTTAAAAATAAGTTTATTTTTCCCTTACTAGGGGTGGTTTTTGAGATGAAGAGGGCAAAGCATCATTAGGTCTTGTAAGATTACTGAGGGTATTCAAAATTTCATTAGAACTGGTCAGACAGATTGGTGCTCACAGTTTAAGTTTTGTTTACACAAAGAATAAAGTTGCTGCCTTTTTGGTTGATTTTACGACTTCCGTGGGCTGGAGGGGTGGATTTTTAAACCACAACTACTATTGCAACAGTTTTGAGAGCACTTTTCAAAACGACATCAACCTTTGTTTCATGTTAGCAAGGATACATTACGTTAGTAACAGAAAGAGCCTCGAACACTCAGGTGAATAAAGAGAGTTCGAGAAAAAGTGCTTAACTAAGGTGAGAAAGTTGTAATGAAAACACACTTTTATCTTTCGTTAATTACGTATATTTAAGAAATAATCTCCGTCACAAACCAGACGTCACGAGATCTCAGTTCGGGGCGAACTATTAGTGTATTGCATAACTATACCTACATTTTATTATGCCTTAGGTATTCGTAGGATGTGTAAATATTCACGTTGTCGATTATCAGATTAAAACTCACTGTAAGTTTGTTGATATCGAATAAATTTTCATTTAATTTAAAAACGATCAAAGTATGTAGGTACCTAGTTGAAATGTGTTTATGAATTATTGCAGCATCTGTCATCATTTTCATAACACACACCACTGAAATCTTTTTACTGAAAAAGTTGCCAGGTATTTGGTGGACTGAATGTTTTTTGTAGGCTAGACCTCAAATGTCAGAGATTCATTCCGTGGTCATTGAGGTGGTCGTTGTCAACGAATTCTGGTCAGTTTGGTTTGACCACCTTGATTGAGTTATTTATAGTATTTCCACAGGTATTCTGTAATTTGGCGGACAATGAAACCTTTCTTAGAAGCATTTCTTGTGGGTTTGATGTTGATTACAAACCTTTTTATGAATTCGTGTAGGTGCTTACTTAATTCGTTTTGTTTAATATTATTTGGCCTCAATCGTAATCGCCAACAGCTATTGAATCCTAAATTAAATGAAATGCACCTGCCGAGAAGGTTAAATAAGTCATTCACTTTATACCTATTAGTTGAAGGGTTTTATCGAATCTTACTTAGAAGCAGGGTGGTCCAAAATTGGGAGGTTGTAATGATAGCAGTTGAAAGACAAAATTAAAGACCTCCGGTTCGAGTTTGAACTTATAATTCGGTGGTACAGGAATAATCATCAATATGAAAACATTAAGAAGAATGTTCGGTTTAGTTTTGCTACCTTAAAAATAATTGGAGTACCTATTCATAGCGGTTCTCTTAAAGTTTAGCTTAAATTGAAGTTTATTGCATCATTTTCAGTAAGAATCTTTAACCTACTCAAACTTTTCTGAAAACTGTATGCACCAAATATGTACAAACACTAAAATGCACCTATCTACACATAATTTACTTACTATATGTCACCCATTCGCGCACAGAAGTAACTCACTCACAACACACATTATCAATTGGGTCCTATTCATTACTATTTAGATTATACCTGTATACCGTTTAGTCAATTGAAATTTGTTCAAATATATTCAAAATAATTTGACACACTTAAGTTTTTTTTTTATTACAGGAGTTTCTAATCATTTGATATAATTTAGTTGTATGAGCACAGTGTACATACTATTAGACTAACTTAATGGAAACCGCTCATCGCCAAGGAACAAATTAAACCTTTAGCTTAATTTAGTCATATTATTAAGTGTATAAGATAAGTTAATAATAAGTGATATTTTAACCTTCATATACAAGTAGATTCGTCTAAAAAACACAGTATAGATATTGTTGGTGGTCTGCCGCAAGCTACATTCACGTTTTCAGACAAAAACACCTTACCCACCCAGGGCGCCACGTGCGGTCAGACCAAACCCTTATTGTGTCACGTGTTTTCACATAGCCAAGCAATGTGCCTTTAAATGCACATCTGGCTGGCGACGCTGGTGGCGACGATAGGTTATGTTTGTTTCAATGAATTATGAAAACAAAGGTATACGTGGTCTATCTATTTTGCAAAGTTTTTGAAATTCTGACAATAATTTATAAAAAAACCATACATTTTCTTGGGCTTTGGCATTTTCATAGCTAACCATCGACAACATCATACAATTAATATATCGATTCAAACCGCCTCTGTGGTCTAGTGGTCAGACCCAGAGGTCCCGAGTTCAATCACCAGGGCAGTACAATATTGTGCTTAGTTTGATTGGTGGTAGGCATTCGTTAAAGTACACTAGCTACCACTACCTTACCTAAATATGTCGCCATAACAACAACTCAAAATTTTTGTCTTCTGACTTGAGGGTTAAGATATAGCCTGTTCATCTGTCTGTTGAAGATTCCTGGAGAAGTGCTCTCCCACCTTCGGCCTTATCATAACTTGAAACATGGTGGATTGAAGGCCAAGCGCTTCACCGTCTTACCTACAATCATACAAAAAAAAACAAATGCTCAACAAAATATATGCTTCAGTTTTAATTTAAACGAATGGAGGGGTTAAAAAAGATCATTATGATGAATTATATCGTAGGTTTTCTTAATAAACAGTGGTCTAGACTCTAGACAGGATCGTAAAAACGTAATATTTTATAGCTAGCTTAGCCAGGTAGGTACTTATTAATTATAATAGAACAAGTTACGCATCGCCATTACAAGAGACGCCTTGGAACAAAATGGCAGGGACATTCTAGGTTCTTAATTACCAACGTTGTCGCTGTTTCTTTTTATAACAAAACCAAATTTTATCGTTTATTAAGATGCAAACATTACTTTTTAGTCTAGAATGACTAACTAGGTACAGTCTAGGGCTTGCTATAGAATAATCGAATCATTCGAATACGAAAAATCTTCGAATATTTGTTTTTTTTTAAATATAAAAAAGACCGTGTATAAAATTACACATGAAAGTTCACACGCGATATCTATACAAGTATATTGACGTAATTTCAGAAGTGCCGCACGCATTTGCCGCGTATGTACCACTCTTTTATGTATCTATCCGTCTTTGTCACTTGCGTGAATGTTTCTTATTGATGAAGAGTATCTTGCCCGATAACTTGAGCCACCGTATTCAGGGGATTTTATCAGTATTCATAACAACTTATTTTAACTTATTTATAACAACTGTAAGCGTAACCTCTCAACAGTAAATATTTCATCCTGAAGCCTGGCTCACTCTTTCACTGCATTATTTGTTATAGATCAAGATACGGGCTATTTTTACCTTACAAATATAAATACAAATACTTTATTTGCCCGAAACACAGGTAGTACAGAAAGCTCTTATTTAGCTAGTTTGCTTAATCATGTTCCGCCTTTAAACAGGCAAAAAATATGAATTAATTAATCTAGAACTGACCATAATAATCAATTAAGTAGGTAGGTACTTGCAATACTAATCGCATATATAAATATCAGAATGTTTAAATAAAATAAAATAAATGTTACTTATCACTACCGCCACCAGTCAATTCAATTTACAATTCGTCTGTCAGATATTCCTGAATTTTATAATAGGCTCTGTTTAAAAATAATTGTGTTGCTTTATTCTATGAACATTTTTCAAATTATATGAACTTACCCTGAGAATTATTTTATAGTTTTTAGTGATGAAGTTTTTTTCAATTAAATGTTATTTTTAGCTTTTTTTGTTGTAAAATTGTTTTTTTACGGAGTTTCGGTGAACATCGTTATCATCGTCATCTGATGATGAAGCCAAAGGCATACCATAGACCTTCCAGAAGGCAGCTACTACGTATCATCATTACTGCTATCAACAACACGCCTGCCAAGAATGGTGATTATGAAAAAACCCTGATAATTATTATGATGATACTGGAAGGTGAGTACTTCAGTAGGTCCCTAGTGACCGCAAACACCTCAGGAAAGTAAAATACGCAATTTCGTGTACATGGATGATATACTTTTTCCAGTTATTTTGATATAAAAATCAAACTATAGCACCGATTTTGATGAAATGGGACCACCTCGAAAGTATGGCCCACCAATCATAACAAGAATTATCAAAATCTATTGCTAATTGGCGGAGAAATCAAGTGACAAACAAACAAAAAAAAACATACAGTCGTTTGTTTGAAGTTGGTTAAAAATGAGTTTTAATTGTTCACTTCTTTAATAGCATTCTAGCATAATAAGCATTGGTCCCATGCAAAATATACTTTTGTGTTGTCTTGTGAGATGTTGATAAACTTTATGCACACGCTGACTCTGAAGAATACCATAATGGTCAATATTTTTCCTATCAAATACGGTAGATTCTAAGCAGAATGTAAAAGTTACTGTACTATGTTTAACAAAATCGGGTTTGTATAAATCTAATGGTTTGAGTCTGGCTATATGGCTAAGGAATTCAACGTTTTTGAGCAATAAAAACTTTATCTCTATCGGTACCATTTCCCCAGAATGTTACTCCAAATCTAAGTATCGAGTCAGCATACGCATTATATGCTGTTAAAACAGCAGCCATATTTGCAGTTTTGTCTAGCATATGCCATGCATATGAGAATTTATTAAGTTTTTTACAAACACTATCAATATGTCCAGTCCATGTCAGTTGCAATCGATATTAAGTCCTAAGAATTAAGTAGATGCTATGGTCTTTATTTAAATGCTGAATGTCAAGGAGAGGTTACACTTCCTATTACTAAAGTTCATGATTGATGTCTTGTCCAAATTAATAAGCAAATAGTTCAATGTTAACCAATCAATAATTTTTTTGATATTTCTTAAATGTAAACTTTAAAATCAAAATTGACAATAGATTGGGATACATCAGTGCTATCAACAGTTTCGTATTTTAGGTATTGAACCAAACAAAGTTGATATTATGATAACAATTTTGTTTGTTTTCTAGTTTTCAAATAGTTCCCTAAAAAATCGAATATTCGAATCTCAAAGTTATGGAATACTTGCAAGCCCAAGTAGAGACTAACAAGATATTCAAAAAACGCCCATCACATTTTTAATACATGTTTTTTATGAATGAAGGAAATTTATTTTATTGTACACCAAAACGCACACCTAAGGCTCTGGCCACATTTCAAGGCACTACATTACCATTCCCTCAGCCAAGCGCGGTGATTATGGCAAATCCCTCCCATTTTGAAGACGGCTCTGTCCAGTAGTAGACATGGGAATTTATATTTTAACATTAAATTAATACTGTACTAACATTGTAACTAAAACTTTTCCATTTACGGATGGTATTAACAAAAGCCTTTTAACGGGTAGTCGAACTATAAAATTGTAAGTTACGAGGTAATCAAAGGATTTTGTATCCTGCCATAAACAAAAGAATCTCTACCTTTTTATTTTTAGCGAATAAAAATACTTATGTATCAGCCGTATCAGCCGCCAATAATAGTCGGTTGGCTTATGTCCTATTCCTAGTCAAAAGCAACATTATGTACAGTCAAGTTTCAGCACATCCGAATATTCGCTTTTATTAATTGGCACATAGTAAATTAATATAATCGGAATCGCTTTGGCAGGGCAGAAACTCTCTTCATAAAACCTTTACGGCAATCGCCAACCCGCCTGCCAATAGTTGAGATTATTGTAAAGCACTCCAGTTATTTCGGAGCAGGCATTGATGGAATGTTGATGATGATGATTAATAATGGTGCTAATTGATTTAGGCGTTAATTTGCGGATTTTTCCATAGTAAACCTGAAAACAGATTTTTTTTTGTAAGAAATAGGTAGGTAGGCTATAATCCTTTGAAACAACCAAATTGTGTAGAGGCAAAACACGTGTCTATTGGATTTGTAACAAAAAATTTGCAAAGTTTTTTTTTCTGTTTTCTGACGTGATAATTATACTTACTGATTATTGCACTAAAAAAATAAAGATTGTAAACACATAGACAAAGAAAATAGAGAGTGTCTAATAGGCTTAAATATATTTTTGTATAGGGGAACACCCTTAATAATAAATTTCATTTTACGTCGTTGCCGACTACACTACGGCTACGTTACATTCCAAGTGATGAATGGGACCACGGGTAAAAAGCGTGTTTAATCAAACTTACCCGTGGACCCACTGAAACTGCCGATTATGTAAGAATAGTTCAATATCTAGTGCAGTAGCAATATCGGACTACGGGGCAAAAATACCCATGAACCCCAGTGGGTTAAAGCAGTGGGACCACGGGTAAAGCCTCAAATATGTCACAAAATGTTATTACATCTTTAAATAATGCTCCATAACCACACAATAGAGTTCAGTCTATTTTTTTGTTTATTTGAAGTAATGCAATAACCTGCAATAATAAGTATGTACCTATACGCTGGTAGATAGTATGTCATTAATTTGGTAATTAAGTGTGATTTATCTATCCTCTTTGACCGCCTCTGTGCTGCCATATTATTACATATATGTCACCATGTTATTATGGCGACAGAATTAGGTAAGATGGTGGTAGCTAGCCAGGCGGACTTAAACAAAGTCCTACCACCAACCAAACCAAGCACAATATATTGTACTCCCCATGGGAATCGAACCCGGGACCTCTGGGGCTGAAATCGGTGGCTTGAACCACTAGACCACAGAGGCGGTTAAAACTTACTTAGGACCAGATCAAACGTATGTAAAATAAAGGTATCGAATCTATTTCAGTGGGCAGTAAATAAGACGGAGGCCAGTCGGCGGCGTGTAGGTGCTATTTAGCCCTCAAGGTGGTGCATCCACTTCGTGACTTACCGCCGCGCACGCGCAAGCGGAAAAGATAAAAAATAAACGCCCACACGACCGACTTAAAAACGTTAAAGAACATATACCACTGGAAACCCGATACAATGAAATATCAGCTTTAAGACCCTTAGTTAAGACTTAATATCGAGCTGACGTATAGGTACTGCTGTTGGAAAAGGGGTCATTATTTAAAGACGTATGTTTCGAGATGGAATTTGCTAGGTGTGTTCACAATGTTTTCTCCAAGCTTCCAACTAAGTGTAAAAGTGAATTAAGTACGTAGTTGATTTTAGGAATCAAACTATTTATAGATAAAGTATTACATTTATTCAATAAATTAAACTAACTAAGTACAAAGGAATCAGTCAGATTACCTAAGGACCGTTACAAACGGCCTATAGGTAACTCAACTGTTCCAGACCAGTACCAGACGGAAGCGTGCCCAAGACAGTGGCTGCATTGCCTCGCTGAATAGCTATGCTAATTCGCTGGCCTAAATAAGAGCCAGCCCTTGGGTCACGTGTCGCCTCAATCAAAAGCCCCGCAATATTTTTGAAAACCCGGAGGGCACAGGCTCCCCACGGACCCAAGGTCTCCACCCCAAAAGGCTCAAATAGGTAAGCTCTGTCGAGACCACTATATTTGCGCCTTTTGTGATCCTCGGCCGAATCAGCCGCCGCACCAGCCCTAACTGATGTCCCAGGCAGATGAGATGGCGCTAGGGTGTCGACGCAGGTAGCGTCCCACACCAAAGGCCTACCCATTTCCCAAGGGACAAGAGTCATACCGTCGGGCCGCTTACCATCATCACGTAACAGACCATTCGGTTCAAGAACGGCTGGCACATTGACACTGGTAAACGCTCGACGGATAATGTCATTAAGACTAGCGTGGCGCGAAATCCTGCCCGCAGACCTTGCGCACGAAAGTCCGTGAAAACCAAATTGATCTACGGCCGCACCGCACCGGCACTGGTGAGAGGCGCAGCATCTTGCACCCAACCGAAGACAAGTGGCAATACGGAAAGTTACAGGATCCATAAGTGTACCGGTATTGTAAGATGGATGTGCTTGCAGCCAAAGACCTGATTCCCATTTTGAAACAGCTAAGAGACGAGCACGATCTGGGACGCTACCGCCGACGGCGAAGCCGATCTCCATTGGCTTAAAATTAGCTTCATGAGAACTAGAAACGATTTTTACCGTCAAATGTACTGAACGGATAGGTTTCATAAAATGTGTACACTTTTGAGATGGGAAACGCCATTTTGGATATGACACATACCCGGTAGTAAAAATCGTTTCTAGTTCTCATGAAGCTAATTTTAAGCCAATGGAGATCGGCTTCGCCGTCGGCGGTAGCGTCCCAGTGGAGGTTGAGCACGTATGTAATAGATAATTCCGTGTCAACTCGCACAGAGGCCCGTCCCACTGCCGTTGTGCCGAAAAGTGTTTTGGGGGATCGGTATTAGGGCAAGCACTATGCCAAGCATTTCGAGCCTCGTCAAGATAAGAAATTTGGAGTATATTGCCTGGAACAGCCGAAATGGTGTTAGAATTTTCTCAACCAAAGAATGTGTACTATAGACGGAAGACAAGAACGCTGGCAAAGCAACACTAGAAATTTTGCGTATACCTAAGCCGCCCAATCGAATAGGCAATGAGGCCTGCGACCATGCTCTGTCATCCAACTCAATATTCAAAACCGTGGAAAGTTGTTCTTTATTATGTTGTCTAAGCCTTCCACCAGCTCACTGTGTTTCCACAGTTGACAACATCGTAAAGCATAAGTAAATTTTGGGACAAAAAGGCAAAATTTTATAATGGTGAAAGCCATAATGTGAGTTAATTTTTGAAAGTCTGTCCGAAACCTTCATAAAATTTTGAATTTTGTCGTCGACGAAACCCGGAAAAGATTCATCAAGAATTGGTGAACCTAGTAGGTGGAGTGAACTCTTATCTACAACAGTAATATTGGAAGCCAAAGTCTCAAACTTTTGAATAATTGAATTTCTATCCAAACATGTATCTGAAATGTATATTTCACATTTCGAAAATTTTTTCAAAAAAAACTATTTATGGATTAGATTTTTAACTAACTGATTGCTGGCGAACAAGCTGCCACACTCATCGAGTTAGAGTTATACTTACGATCTGCAATAATCAGCCTCAAAGACAAAGTAGGTAACTATAAATCACTATAGCGTGATCTAATTTAAGAAAAAAGATTGTGTGGTTTTATTAAACCACGATGCAAGTGAAACTTTTTTTCGGATTGTAGGTATTCAACTAAACATTTTAGGAAATTGATTCGATTTAGGGTATTCAAATCGCGTTTTTAATCTTAACTCAATAATTAGAAAATGGGAATGATAATGGGAAATCAATAGTAGACAACATATCCAACTATCAATTTTAATTTCAATCTGCGTGTTGGAGTACGTAATACATCTTCTATTATATAAAATCGATTTAACACTGAAGTGACGGGTAGCTAGGTAGGTAGGTATAATCATGCTAGCACCGAAACTGTAAGACCTACAGACTTGAAATTTTGCCAGGGTGTTTATTGTGACATGTAGGTGTTCACTAAGAACGGATTTTAAGAAAATTCTCCCATAAGGGGGTGAAATAGTTTGTATGCCAAATCTTTATTTATGATCCGATTGAGTTGAAATTTAGTACATGTATTTTTTATTACTTAGAGATGCTAATTATGAAAAAAATCTTGAAGATTCTTCCTCTTAAAGGGTGAAACGGGGAAACACTTTTTGTATTGAGATGTACTTTATATTTGATCCGATCAAGGTGAAATGTTATCTCTAAAATAACTTAAAATGCGTATTAAAAAAAAATAGCAAAATCTTACTATTAAAGGGTTAAATGAGGCAAAACAGTTTCTATGAAAAATCTTTATTTACGATCCAATTGATTTGAAAATTACGAAGTGTATTTGTAATACCTTTGAAATGCTAATAATAATAAAAAAAAACTTCCACTAAAAGGTGAAATGGGGAAATACTTTTTGCGTGGAAAAATATTTTTATATGATTTGATGGAGTGGAAATTCTATTTACGTGTGTTTATTATAACTACATGCTTATAAATAATAAACTTACTATTAAAGGGTGAAATGGGCCAAAACATGCATTCAAAATCTTTATAGTTGGATATATTTCAAATTTTGCATATATTTGTTTTTCGAAGACTAATGAAATACGTGTCATGTTTTTTACTATACCTCTAAAAGAGTGAAATGGGGCAAGTCATGAAATTAAAAATCTTCAATTTCATTCGATTGACATAATGTATGTGTTTTATATAATAACATTGAAATGCTAATAACGAACAATTATACTTTAAAATTTTGGATCTGATAGGGTGACATGGGGCAAATCTTTCTGTACGGAGATATCTTTTTATTTGATACAATCGAGTTGAAATTTATAGATATACGATCCAAAGATCCCGGGTCCGATCCCTAGGGAGAGTGCAATATTGTGCAGGACTTAAACAAAGTCCTACCACCAACCAAACCAAGCTCAATATTGTGCTCCCCTTGGGGATCGAGCCTGGGACCTCTGGCTCTGAGGTAACAGATACTGGTAAGTGGTTAAAACAGCCCTGGTTATCCAAAACACTTTACGAGCCGCCACATGGCTCTTTACCAGTGGCAGTAGGTTCCCGGGACTGACAACGG
Source organism: Venusia cambrica (assembly GCA_951394065.1). Lineage (NCBI taxonomy): Eukaryota > Metazoa > Arthropoda > Insecta > Lepidoptera > Geometridae > Venusia > Venusia cambrica. The sequence goes on from OX596056.1 coordinate 4,936,640, forward strand.
CCCTCCCAAGGAATCTGGTAACTCTAGTCTGCAATGTCCGTACGAAACAGCCCGGCGACCAAATCTCATAACGGAATGCCGCACCCGTGAATGGACCTAGGACTACTAGACAGGTGCGAGTCTCTAAAGCGCTGAGATTTCCGAAGATTATTTTCTACTCTGTTTTTTTAAATTCAATGATACTTATGCCTACTAACAACCAAATAAGTACCAGGTTCTCTTTCTTCTATATTTTATATCGAATCGTATAATTATGATCTGGACATAGATTTTAGAATTACCGGGACGGGCCGTGTATAGAAACTAGGAACCCTGTCGTTCAGAACAAGCTGTAGGTACCAGGTATCTACAGCCATTCCTATTTTCTTATTTCACCGTAGCGAAGCACGGGTACTCAGCTAGTAGCTAATACAATAATTTAGATGCACTGATCAAAAAACAAAACACGGCCGGCTGTAATGCGACATGCATTCGATGGATAAAAATGGTTGGGCAAGTTAAAATAGCAGCTAAGACCAGCCCAGTAAACCTAATTGTGATTTTGTGTTTCAGTGGTCCTTAAAAAGTAAGCGGTGGTAGTATTCTGTGGTTAAAATAAATAAAATGCACACGTCCCTGCTTATCTGCGCCGGCGCATAGCGAGGACAGCAAAGGGCGGCTGTACACTGCAATTTGCGAGATTTTTTTTTCTAGATATCTGATAAGGGCAGATTGAACTTACATGTACTTTTTTCGTATTCACTTGTTTTAATACAAAAACTTTGCTGTAAAAATACGGCTAAATACATTTTGTAACGCTTAATACATAGGTAAAACTAACTCAAGTGTAAACTTTCAGTAAACAACTTATTTTTAATATTTGTTTTTCGCTTGTTAGTATCCGATTACCTTCGTAAAAATCCTTAACTGATCAGTTAGTTATAGATTTGTAATTATTAGTAAGCTTTACCAAGTTTGATGCAGAGTCATCTGGTGTCTTTATTGCAAATTTCTAGTACTGTTGTCTTGAGTTGAGAAGATTACCCTATATCACACGAATGTTGCTTTGTCATCCAGGAAATATAAAACCAGGCAAGTGCTAGCCCGACATGCACACCGAGGGTCTGACCCACATTCAAGGCAAAACATGCTGGATTTTTTATTTCGTTCTGGTGTTTACGTGGTCACGCTTGGCCAATTTTTAGTATTTTTTGCTATAGATGTATGGACTATTATCACATTTATTTTAAGCTATTAAGGCATAACAGCAAAAAATAATAATTTTATAATCGCAGCAATAGAAATACAGTCTGTGTAAATTTCATTTCAACTGTCTATCAATTACGGTTCCATTGGTAACCTTTGGGAACGGAACCCAGTAAGTATAGTACAGTATTTATGTACAGATATGTAATAGTACCTCACAGACCGAACCATGTATCATAGACCAGTCTGTGACTCATAGTATATCCCAAAGTGCTTCATCATGACATGTGGTAGAAGCCCCTAGTGAAAGGGCTCGTCCGGAGAAATACTACCACCATACGTATTTCAGCCGCTTGTCATGTCCTTGCCATTGCTGTGTTTCGGTTTGAAGGGTATGGTTGCCGGTGAAATTACGGGTACGTGAGGCTTAACACCTATATGCCTCAAGTTGACGGGCGCAATGCAGTACCTTGTAGGCTATGTTCTTTGTGAATGTGCTTTGTCATAGGCAAGAGTACACTTAACACCAGGTGCGCTACTTGCTTGTCCCGTCTCCTAGTAGTATAAAAAAAAGAAAATGTGGAACCACCAATACCAGCAACTGCACAATCTGTTCCACCTGTAGTACTTCCTACACCGAATGTGCAGTTTGGACCTGAAAGTCTAGTACACAAAACACAGCCTCTGGTTAGGCAGACTGAAACCTGTCGACAGACCCAGAAAACTGTGGTGTTCTCAGACCGCTTTCCCACACACTGCTTTCCAAACGCATCTATCCATAAATTGATAAAGACTATAAGTGAGACATCTTTTGACAAACAAACCACATTATTCGTACAGTTAGGTAAATAGTTTTGGGGTCAAGCGCTCTGATGTCACTTATTTAGTGGAATAATATTGTTACAAAAAGTAGAATTAGTTACTAAATTGTTATCTAGGGATGATAATATTAATAATTTTAATATTAATTTGATTTTATACAACTTGACAACTCGTCGTAGTGACGTTTTATATTTTGACACTAATATTTTTATTAGTGACTTTAGGTTAACGCAAGATATGTATCAAAGTAGATGTAGTAGGTTAAGTATTGCTAAATTTTATTGTTAGCATTTAATATTTGTAATAGGGTCATAGGTACTATGACAAAACACACCGACAGGCCTGCAGTTAATCGCAGTACTAATGTGGGTGTTCGAACAGTAGGGTCAGATGACAAACATTTAAACTAGTTAAGAAGACAATGAAAGCCTAATAGTTTACATCTAGTCCATCAAAATATTCAAGGCCTTTCCAGCAAAAATTTAGAAGTAGAATTATTTTTAAGCGATATGAACGCAGTGATGGCATCACTGAACACTTTGTATTGGATCAAAAGTTACTACCTCTTTATAAAGATTACTGTATTGCTAGCGCATACAAGCGAAAGAATACTACTCAAGGTGGTTCTTTAATCATTGTAAAGAATTATCTTAAATGTAAGGAACGTAAAGAAATTGTGAAACTCACCATTGAAGAAGTTATAGAATGATGTCATGTGTTGAACTGGAGCGACACATTGTGGTTTGTGTCTATCGTCCCAACCGTGCAAACTACGCGCTATTTGAGTCCACTATGGAAAATGTTTTAAGCAAGATATTCAGTCGTAATAAATCAATAATAGTGCTTGGGGACTTCAATATTGATATCCCTAATCCTTGAACCGAAAAAATAATTAATTTATATAAATGTTTCAACGTGAGGCACCAATTCAATAAACAAACTAGGGTAACTCTTACAACTGCCACTTGCATTGATAATATATTGAAGTGATGACTCCCCTTCAAAAAGATATGTTTAAAAAATCTGACTCAGACCATTATGGTCAGAGTCTTATTTTTGATTGCAATTCGAAACAGGAGCTTCCGGAAATCACTTACAGGTCAATCACCGAATTTCGCATCATGAAATTTCAAACCAACATTGGTAAAATGATTCCCCTTATTCCATGCATAAATGATCCGAACGAACTTTATAACATATTGTCTAATACATAATACATACAGAACACGACGATACTTTCCCACTACAAACGTGTTAATGTTTATCTGGCTCTGTGTTTGCAGACTGGGCTACAGCCGGTATCTATAAGAGTAGGAATAGACTATATGAACTCTTCGCAGAGAGAGTTAAGGCTACATGATCTACCATTTATTAGTTTGGTCAAAAAATACTCTAAAATCTTGAAAAAGGTATGTCATTCAGCAAAATCTTTGTAACTAAAAAGAAAAATAGAGAACTCAACAAATAAAATAAAGGAAAATGATTAATAATGAAACCGGTAAAACAAAACCTCTAAAACAAACCAATAGCTTTAAAAGTAGATGATACAATTTTGATTGATAATTTAAAAGTTGCTAATGAATTTAACCGTTTTTTCTCTAGCATACCTAATATTATTACTCGGCCACTAACTCATCTGTTGACTTGAAACAAGTGTTGAAAAGTAACATGTTTCCTTTAGTTTAAGACACGTCAATGCTGACTGTATTGCAAAAGTATTAAAGTCAATAAAGATAAAAAAAATCCGAAGATCTTTGGGGGATTTCCGTAAAGATATTAAGTACGATAGTAATTGATATTAGATAGAAGCACCGACGAAGGATTTTTTCCTGATCTTATGAAACATAGCAAACTGATCCCTATTCAAGTCTGGAAATAAAAAGGATCCAGCAAACTATCGATCAATATCGATTCTGCCTGCATGTAGTAAAATATTTGAAAAACTGATTCTTAATCAGTTACAGTCACATTTTAACTGCAACAGGCTTTTGCATGAAAATCTATTTGGGTTTAATAGAGGCCATTCAACGACCGCCGCTGGTGCTATGCTGTTGAAGTACGTCTTTGAAGCCTGAGAGCGATGCCATTGGAGTATTCTGTGATCTATCTAAGGCTTTTGACTGCGTAGATCATGACACCCTGATCTCAAAGCTTAAACACTACGGCATCCATAATCAGGCAATAAATTACCTATCGAATCGCATTAAAAAAGTGGATATTAGCGGTAGCAGATCTTCGGGGACCTCCACTAACAAAGGTGTACTACAAGGATCGATCTTGGGGTCTTTTCTGTTTCTAGTCTATGTCAATGATCTACCATCCTGTGTAGGGGACCGATACTTCATTAATGTTTAGAGTCGGTAGGGCTAAAGATAACTATGATTGTGTAAATGCTTCTCTAGCTAAAGTTCTTGATTGGTTTATAGTAAATAGCCTCCTACTAAATGAGAAAAAAACAAAATGCATCCGATTCAACTTGCCTAATGTTCAAGTCAGCAATGCTAACATTATCTTAAATGGGGAATCACTTAACTTTATTGCAGCAACTACTTTCTTAGGTTTAAATATTGATGCAAAGTTGCAATTCATATTGAGTGATTAGTTAACAGATTAAGCTCGGCTGCATACGCTGTACGTACAATAAGGCATCTTACTGATGAAGCTACGACGAGATTAGTTTATTTTAGTTACTTTCACAGTATTATGTCTTATGGCATATTTTTATGGGGAAGTGCAGCTGATATTGAAAGCATTTTTATTCTTCAAAAGACGGGCAATTTATAAAATGAAAACTCGTGACTCTCTCAGGGAACGTTTTAAAGAGGTTGGTATTCTTACAGTCAGCTCCCAAAACATTTATGAAAATCTAATGCACGCTCACAGAAACATTGACGAGTTTAGTAAAAGAAGTGTTGTACACAGTGTTAATACTAGAAATAAAAATAAACTTGATATACCTAGGTATCGCTTAGGAAAAGTAAATAATTCATTCTTAGGAAACTGTGTGAGATTCTATAATAAGCTTCCACAAAGAGCCACCAAACTCTCTGCTCGTAAATTCAAATTGTATATAAAGAATAATTTAATTAAAAGTGCCTACTACAAAATTAGTGATTATATCGACGATAAGAACGCGTGGCCCGATGTTGCTATACCAGTTGACAGCAAAATGCTGATTTCTCAATGTTAACAAACTGCCCATTAGGTAGATAGGTAACAACAAATGTTTTAAGATAATGTATTTAGGTTTATGATGTACCTACTTAGAATATAATTACAAATCTAAAACCACATCTTTACTTATTTTTCAAATGAGCTGCTGGTCAAACGTTTGGCTATCATCAATAAATTTATTTATTTATTGAAATAATAAGTAGCAGTATCAGACTCACGACATTTTCCCCTTCCAGGTATTACCTCTGATGATGTATGACACAGAATATGGATCTTATCATGATCAACTACTAGGGGGTAGATCGAATCACAGAAACTTACGTTGGGCACATGCCCACAGTTTGCAAGTAGCTAGTACATTCAGTACGTGAAAGGTTGCAAGCCTATCACCGCTTAACGGAATACTAGGCCATAGAGTCTCATGCCATTCGGATTTTGTCATCCTAAGGACATGCCGGTTTCCTCACGACACTTCTAAAAACGAAAAGTCCATGGTGCACGGCTGGATTGAACCCACACCCTCCTGATCGGAAGGCGGGCCCATACCCACTTGGCCCCCCAGATCTTAATAAAATAATAAATATAATAACGTAGGTAATTATCTCGTATCGCCAAATATTGTAAATATCTGATGATCTTTACAATATTTGGCTAGTACCTGCCCACTGAAGACGACCCACCTTGATAAGTGGATCGTCTTCGGTGGGCAGGTCATGTAGAGAGAATGGAGGATGCTAGAAAACTAAAGCGTCTTTAAATGGCAGACCCGACGACCGGCGCAGACCCCCTGGAAAACCAAAACTGTTGGAGTAGGACCTTTTTCATTGTACTACGGATTCCTCTAAAGGCTATCTTACCTCTAAATGCCGGAACACAACAATTTAGAACTATTTTAATTTAGATTTAGATTTGGTAGAAGCTAGCCAGGCGGATCTAGGTTCTCATTCTAATTGATCTTAGAGAAGCCGGAAGCCGAACTGGATGGCGGAATGACGGTTCAAGGCCCACCCTCGTCTCTACCGCGTTCAATGATGATGAACTATCTCGCAGGTTGGCTGTAGCACAAGCACTAGCGTATCTGTTAGTGTGGTACAAGCCCTTATGGCGTGTGCCCCCGGCAGGTGCAAACGAGGACCGGTCTGCGACATACAATAACGCACGCGGAGAGCCACGCACCAGATCAAGTGATTTGTCTCAAGAAAACATATTTTACTTAATTAAAATTAAAAGGCAACGTTGCCCCAGTTTGTCTTCTGATTTTGGACAAGCTCATTCCCAATGCAAGATTCAACTAAAATACGGTGTATTCTACATGTAAAACAATCGTTAAATGATGGTTTAAATCGTAGTAAGAAAAATCAATGGAGTCTAATCGAATTCTAAAACAGCCAAAAAAATTTATGTATAAAATTTAGTTCTGATGCTTCCCTTGTAAATAGGTAATTTAATTGTAAATATTGCTTGAAAAAATTATGTTCCTAATTTTTTTTAACGGAGCTTGAACAAAATAATGACCATGTAACTGAATATTGAAGATGATTATTTACAAGAATTGAATTGAAAAGAGTGCTTTTTGCTCCATACTGCAAAAAATGGTGTGTTTGTATATATTTTCTTTTCTAAATTTTGTTTCATTTTCAATTAAATAAACTGTTTCAGTAATTATTAAAACAAATGAAAACGGCATGCACATTCATAGAGTTGTATTGCACATTCATTTCTACTATTGTGCCACACAATAGTAGATTGAGTTTCTACTGTCTCTAATGTGCGTCTAAAATATTGCAAGGCGCTGATAACTAATAGATAGACACCCTGAAGCTATTAATACTTAAAAGCGTATCCATCTACGAGGGGTGATCCAAAAGTAATGATAATCAATAACAAACACAATGAATAAAATAAAAAAATAAATTTATTTCTCAACATAGTCTCCTAGCAAGTCTATACATTTAGTCCATCTCTTTTCTAAACCTAAAATTCCCTTAGAAAAAAAAACTTTATCTTGACTCTCAAAAAAGTCATCAACCGCGGCCATCACGTCGCTATCATCGTCAAATTTCTTGCCTCGGAGATGTTCCTTGAGTCGTGGAAAGAAATAAAAGTCACTGTCTAGTGAATAGGGGGGGTGATCCACCAGCTCAAAGCCCGCTTCCTGAATGGCAGCCATGGCAATTGCAGTTTTGTGAACCGGTGCGTTGTCTTGATGGAACAGCACTCCAGCCCGCAGTTTGCCTCGCCTTTTCTCCTTAATAGCCTCCCGCAATCTTCTTATTTGTTCTGCATAGTAGGAGCCTGTAATAGTGGCCCCCTTTTCCAAGTAGTCCACCATGATTATTCCTTCAGCGTCCCAAAAAACAGACGCCATAACCTTCCCTGCTGAGCTTAACACTTTAAATTTCTTCGGCGTCGGTTCATCGGATCTTTTCCATGTCATCGATTGTTGTTTTGTTTCAGGATCAAAATGGTGGATCCAGGTCTCGTCCATGGTCACAAAACGTGACAAAAAATTATCCTTGTCTGCCTGGAAATTTTCGAGATTTGCTCTTGACATGTCGACTCGTTTCTTCTTTTGCTCGTCGTTTAACATTTTCGGTACCCAACGCGCGGAGACCTTTCTCATATGCAATTCGTTCGCAAGGATTCTTTGAATGCTGCCATATGAGATCCCTGTGACCTCAGCTACATGCCTGATAGTCACTCTTCGATCTTCCAATACAACTTCTTCAACTTTTTTCACATTTTCTTCAGTGAGGGACGTCGATGGGCGTCCTTCGCGGTGTTCGTCTTCCGTCGATGTTCTTCCCAGCTTAAACTCCTTAGCCCAGCGTGCAACTGTGGAATATGGAGGAGAAGAGTCCCCTAATGTTTCCACCAAGTCGCTATGTATGTCTTTGGTAGACATTTTTTTCAAGCAGAGGTATTTAATGACAGCTCTGATTTCGTGTTTTTCCATTTTGATGTTCACTCCTTGACAGTCCGTATTCAAATGAATGTAGCTCCCGGGAATCGTGGCCTATTTATATGTTTTTTTTTCCTGAACTAGTTGGTAATTGAGCAAGTGACTGATATTTTTTTTGTATTTTTGTGTGCAGTAGAAATAACTGATTATCATTACTTTTGGATCACCCCTAGTACCTGTTGCGCACGTAATTATTTCGTTCCAGTGATGTCATTTCTGAATTGCAATTTAAATTTATTCCTGAAGCACGCGAGTAAGTGGTTGTCTTTCAACGCTGTCCTGCGAATTCACGGTCCGCGAGAGCCAGTAATGCGGGGCTCCACTCATGACTTGCACATTGTAGAAAGCCTTTTAAATTGCACAGCAAGGGTTAGGCATCTCACGATTAATATATCAAACCTTTGTACGCTGAACAATTTATCAATGTAACAGAGGTGGGTGAGCTATAAAAGACGATTTCTCAACGCTTTAAGCCAAGGGTCTCCTTGATTACACGTTTTAAGTCGCCATTTCGCAGCCGCTTCGTTCCCTTCTCTATCTTAAATCTTCTTATAACGACCTATTCATAAAATCATACGTAAAAGTAGCAATAAATGTTTTATAATTGTAAATGAAACGCGCGATTGAAAACGGTTAATAATTACGGCTGGCTAAATTAATTTCCAGATTATTAGTGTCACGATAAAAAGTCTCATTAAAAATAAAAAGTGACATAAAGTGTGGGTTAAGTCCCGGCGGGCGCGGTGTACCCGCGATCCGGTTTCAGCAAACCCGACCTTTCTACAAAGCCCGCTGGTTTTTTTTCGCAAAACTGTCTTATTTACGTTAATTAAGTGAAGTATAAGTTCGTGACTAGTACTGTGGGAGTGTTGGCGTCGACAAGAAACGTGACGGCCGATCCGCGAGCCTGGGATCTTTTTATTTTAAAACTGTAGGGTTTGAATTGAAGGGCTCTGTAATCTATTTATCTACTTATTCCGACATTCAGCAGGTATTAATCTATACTGTAAAACGTGACAAAGCCGCTAGATCGTCGTAGAGGATTTTCAGATCAGATTACCAATAACGTCTAAGTCTAGACTAACCTACTAAAAGCCGTATGTATTTTTTAATTTTTGACAAAAAGTTTGTATCTGAATTGTGATTTGCTTACGTATCGATTCGTGCGTTTTGCAACAAGATCAGTGAATTGTAGCTCGAATGTATTCCTCCCTTATTGCAGCGATTATCAGCGACATCAGAGCTTCATATTATAGAACACCTGAAAAGCACTAAATACGAATTATTTTTCTGCGCACTCTACTTACCTCTCGACGAAGCTTTTGCAGAATCTCAGGTTGTGCCACTTTTGACAGGTTTACGCAAGTGTAGCCAAGGTTCAAGTGGCCAAGTGTGTGGAGGGAAGTGATAGGCGATTTCATGCAAAACTGAGCGATAATTAAGGCAGGGTAGTATGACTTTTTAGCATTTTTGAAATCTTTTCACATTAAAATTTTAAATTATTTTTTAAATCTAAGCAACGTAGCGCCTAAAAGAAAATATTTTAATTAAATCGAACATATACTCCAGCGCTGTGTAAAGACGGAATCGTGGGCCATAATAACTGTCTCGAAAAAAAAATCATAAAGATGATACTAGATCGATATTTAAACTGAGAGATTTCTTGTTGAAACTATTTTAAAGTTATTGGAAAAGATAGGGCTTCTTAATTATTAGGGCTTGCCGAAAACATATATTATAATATTGTTATTATTAATCTTTGTCATCAAAAATAAAGGAAATCTAGCCGGTCAAACGCTCGCGCCGGGCGGCCATTGCCTGCCGAGACGTCTTCAAAAAAGCTCTTGGATTGCCTCGCCTTAATGCTTTATAACACAAGCCAGAAATACAAAAATATACACACCCAAAATGAAAACAAGAGATACTTGCACTTGATACATAGTATGTCTACCTAGTTTGTATGCATTTGCAGAGAGCGGAAAGACGTCGGCCAAGGGCTCGTCAATTTAGCAGCAAGACTAAGATACCATAGGATGCTATTATCGTATTATCTTATGTCGTTGTTATGGTGACAAATTTTTCAGATTCGGTTATATGGTGGTAGAAAGCCAGGAGGACATAAACAAAGTCCTACCACCAACCAAACCAAGCACAATAGAGTAGGTACTCCCCTGGGGATCGAACCCGGGGCCTCTGGATCTGACAACGGTGGGCGAACCTCTAGACCACAGAGGCTTAAATGAAGCACGGAAAAAAAACATAGGCGTAACGAAGCTGACTTCTTATTAAAATAATCGCCCATTAGGTTTCAAATATTTCATGAAGCTTGTTTTCCGCTGTCAAAATTATGCTTTTACCGGGCCAATACAGCCTGATACCAGCATTCAATTTAACGCTCCATATTTATAGCTCTATTGTAATAAACAAGTAAAGCCAGCCCGTTTAAGTTACACCGTTTTTGTATCTTTTATTGTGTTTCCAGCAATGCCCCATAATTTTACGATAAGTATCATTTTATGAAACAATTTAAAATATTTATCACTATAATGCACCCATATTGTTAAGCTGTTTTAAGATAAGTACTTACTTACATCGTGTATTAAAATTATGGGCGCTGTTTTGTAGGGGAGTTCTGTTTTATGTAGGTTTTATGCATGTTATAAAAGGTTTTTCCCTAGTAGACTAATATCACGTTTAAATTTGTGGTGAACTCATAGATCTCGTTTGAATTCCACTTCCTCTTAGCACTACCACTCATTCCATACTGTACAAAGGTTATCTGGAAGAAAATGCTTAATAGCATAAAGTTCGCCCGCGTCATTCGTGTAGCGAAGTATTTTCTAACAATCTCAATGACGCGATGCTTGTATCTCAATATATAAAAACATCGTGCATGTAGCCATCACCGGCCAAAGTCAGAGATCTTAGCGACATGATTTTTTTTATGACAACATCCTTTTGTAGTGTAGGGGTGCACTAAGCTAGTATTTTAGGACTCCCACGGTATGACGGAACGCAGTCCCTGGCGTTTCACTTGGTCCTTGATCACAATCTTTAAGATTTATTGACTTCTAAGAAATCGAAATTAGTTATTATGTGCCAGTGCGGTTTACCTACGATGACCAGCGCTGGCAATATTTAGACACTGATGATACACAAATGAATAGTGAGTGACTATTCATTTGTGTATCGTCAGTGTCTAAATATTATAGCTTGATATAGAAAGAGCTATGCTTGGCGTCCCTGATGTATAAAATTAGGGATGAGGCTATCCTGGCTGAAGTGGCTGTGGCACCATGGGAGATACCTTCATCTTCATCCAGCAGTGAACTGCCGTAGGTTGATGATGATGATGATGATAGTCACAATCTTACTACGAAAACATCGCCATTTGTTAAAATTCTCAATGCGTGCAAGACTCTGTGTACAGCCATTCACACAATTTCTCTGTTTACACAAATGATCGATTCTTACAGTGATATATTGGTACAATTTAGCCGTTTGCACAATAGTTCTGTTTACATAGACTATCAATTCGAACGGTGAGCGATTGGTTCAATTCTGGAATCAATATAATTTCGCCATTTGTTAAAATTCTCAATGCGTGCAAGACTCTGTGTACAGCCATTCACACAATTTCTCTGTTTACACAAATTATCGATTCTTACAGTGATATATTGGTACAATTTAGCCGTTTGCACAATAGTTCTGTTTACATAAACTATCAATTCGAACGGTGAGCGATTGGTTCAATTCTGGAATCAATATAATTTAGCCATTTGCGTTTACGGTACCACATTGTCACTTCATATATTCTGAGTAAAGCAAAATCGATCCTCATCCTTGGCACTCGTCCTCTCTCTAATAAATGTGGCATCGTTTAAAACCACCACAATCTTAAGTGTTTTAGATAGGCTACGTCGCAATAACCTCAGCATACCTACTATTGCGAAACTTCGACTACCCACAGTTTCATAAGTGCACTCATCGAATTAGAAGCACTTAGGAGTGACCGACAAACATTTCTATTACACTTGGCTATCTATCTATTATACCTACTTGGATATCATACGTGGATATGTTGACATGCATATAACATATTATACCTACTTAAAAGGCGCAAATATAGTGGACTCGACAGAGCTTACCTATTTGAGCCTTTTGGGGTGGAGACCTTGGGTCCGTGGGGAGCCGGTGCCCTCCGGGACCCAAGGGCTGGCTCTTATTTAGGCCAGCGAATTAGCATAGCTATTCAGCGTGGCAATGCAGCCAGTGTCTTGGGCACGCTTCCGTCTGGTACTGGTCTGGAACAGTTGAGTTACCTATAGGCCGTTTGTAACGGTCCTTAGGTAATCTGACTGATTCCTTTGTACTTAGTTAGTTTAATTGTACTTTTTATTGAATAAAAACATCCATTTATACCTACTTGGATATCATACGTGGATATGTTGACATGCATATAACATAAGTTATTCATTAAATTCAATTTAACGTACTATATTGTATCTGTACTTTAAAATACTACCTGACCCCGCGCAGATATAGATGCGCAAAATTGCTAATTAAAAAAAAACTGTTGATCGTCCGATCGCTATCAAGCTTGACAGAATCTGGAGCTGGGTTAATCTTATGAATATCTGAAAATGTTATCAATATAGTCCATCCCTTTTGTGAGTCCATACATACATCAATTTTAATATTGGTATAAGTATAAATACTTTAATACCTTTAGCTGTTATTTTCAGGAAGTCTATCTTTGGTAGTGTATAGAGCTACGATAATTGGGACCTTTATATATTTTGACTCAGCGCCATCTAGCCCCACTACCTACTAAGTAGGTTGAAACTTTTAACTCTTTACTTCGAAACTTGCTAATACAAGAATGAGGTCTACGATACTTCTTGAATACACTAGGGTCGTAGCACAGCGGTAACACAGACGCTGGAAACCGATTCCAAGTTTTTGTAGTACAAATAAACCTCTTTCTTTTATTTTTAATATAGCCAAGCGATTGACCACCAGCTTACTTGAAACAAGAAAAAATGTGTCAGTGGGCTGTATCTCATAAGCCGTAGGTATAGACAGTTTTAATAATCACAGAGTGTGTTGCCACTATAACAACAAATAACATAAATGTGATAAAGTAAAAAAAATAAAATAAGATAAAGTAAAATGTTGTTATATCGGCAGATCGGCAACACATACGAGGACAAAAAAGTACACAATTTTTTGCATACAAAATGTGGGTTGTGCGTATTCGCACTTGGCGGGTTTTATTTACATTCTCGTTAAAATTCTTTGCATTGGCATAGAAAATCAGCAAAATAATCTACATTGTAAGTATAGAATCTCTTATAAATCCCGCAGACAAACCGCACAATGCTACAAATAGAAAGAGCTTTAATAAGGGGCAGATGCATAGGATGAATGCAAAGATGCAATCAAAACCATTTCTAGATTCAAAGGCTTCATTTACCGAAGCACGAGTTTGTCTGAGGCCTACTGTACACTGATTCGGAGGGATATATTATTATATTAAATCGTCTGTTATGATGTAGCTTGTGGTGTCTGATATCCACAATCCAAGAAAGTAATATGGTTTATAGTGAGCTTACACTACGAACCAATATTTCCTCGATTTATTCGATTTTGTTTATTTGCTATCGAAATGGCAACAATTTCAAACGAAATACATCTTTACCGATAATTGGGTTGAGCGGAGAGAGCTGGCAGCCCGATTATCGGACAAGGTGATATTAGGTTCTATGATTAGAGGCTATTGAATAATAAATTTGATGTTGGTATGGGTGTTGCATTGTATGATAAGTATGTATATACAAAAAAAAGGATATAAAATTTCCGTTATCCAGTTCCCATTTTACATGATTTACTTAGCTTGGGCCTAGATGGCGCTGTGTCAAATTAGTCCTGTATTTTTTATATGCTAATTGATGTGATTCTATTATTAAACCTAATACTATGCTCAGGATTTTTTTTATTGTGCTTCGGGAAAGCCCTTGGACTTCATCTCACCTGGTTACAAGTTGAGATAAGGCCGAAGGTAGAGGCGCACTTCAACCGGAATCCTCAACAAACTTTGAACTGGCTATCTTATCTCTCAATGCCGGTACACAACAATTTTAGATATTTTATTATGGCGACAGAATTAGGTAAGATGGTGGTGGCTAGCCAGACGGACTCAAATAAAGTCCTACAACCAACCCACAAACGTATTACGTTGTTTTGACATCTGCAAAACTGCAAAATACGTCTACAAAAATAAAACATACGCAAAAACAAGGTTTAGTGAACAGTTGCCTTGTTCAGTCCGTGATGATGGGCAAGACATATTACCGGTAGCTCGCTGCACGTCTACAAAACGCAATAACTAAGTTTGCACCCACTCATTACGGACCTAAATTATCGTGGCTAGATTGCACATATTATAATTTAGTCAATAATTTATTATAATGAGCAACGCTAGGCTACGGGTACACATCGCAAAATAACTTCTAAAATAGTTGATGCTCCTAGGCGGTGGGAAAGAATTCTTGGTATTTTATCTAAACACTATACGGGTACAATAACTTATAACAGCCTTATTTCGCCGTCACAGCTCTTTACTATATATTTTTGAGGCACTAAAATTATCACCCACAAAAGGTTGATGACTTAGAAGGTCTATACCCAAAGTATAAAGAATCTAAGCGCTTCCAAGTATTATTTGCGGATCGCAAAAACTTGATGGCTTTTTCTTACAACCGTCAAGAAAATATATTGCCCTACCGTAGACCTCATCGTTGCCTGTGCAAGTTTCGAGGTCAAAAGAGCTAACCCATTTCAGCTCGTCACTGTGTATAGCTTGTTGCCTATTAAAATGTGGATTAAATAAAATCCCATCATGACAAGACAAATCCCACCATTTGAAATGCAGCCTTATAGATAGATAGATAACTTTTTATTGTTCACCACTTACATAATAAACTCTTTTTGGAAAAAAATGGAACCGACTTCACCACTAAAAACTTACAAATAACTCTTAGGGTAAATTCATATAATTTGAAGTTGGTGCCGAATTGCCAAGCACAACAACATGTTTATTGTATGACTATTGTTTTGGCTTTTGTTCTGTAAATCTACTTAATTACTATCAGTAATTAAGTACAGATTTAGACCCGTTACAATGTTATTATAATTTCATTTCAAAATATACACTACTTATTTTGGTTGGTGGTAGGACTTTATTTAATTCCGCCTGGCTAGCTACCATACTATTACCTTACTCTGTTACCATAACAACGATTCTAAATATTTATGTACCGGCATTTAGAGATAAGATGGCTAGATTCTCAGTCCGTTGAATATCCCGGGTAAAGTGCGCTTCCACCTTCAACCCTATCATAATTTGACATTAGGTGAGAGGAAGGCCAGGTGCTTCCCCGTCGAAAAAAAAAATACCTGTACCTATATATCAATAGTTTTACATTCAAACACTAAAGTAAGCGATGTGTGTCGTGACTTCCTTTTGTCGGACGGCAAACCTCGACGTAGCGTGAAAAGACAGTCACAAGCGTGACCGAAGTGTCTGTCTGCCTCTCCGGCATCAGTCACGCCTTTCGGATTGAGAAAAATTACGCGAAGGCGTCCAGGAAACGGTGCAGGTTGGTACTTACATATGCTATGATTATCACAGCTTGGAATTTCGTGGTCAGGTTGAGGAGCCATGACTTAGTTGATATCAGGTTGGTAGTCTTCATTTTGCTCGTAGGTTTTCTCTTGTTAGATATATTTAGCTGACCTTCTTATGATGTAGGTTGTATTGTGGTCGAGGAAAACGACAGACGGACAATCCATGAAAGGGATATAAGCTGGTCGAATACAATCGTCGGTAAGATCGGAAGAGACGGTTTTTGGTAAATTTAAAAGTGATTGAAGCACACAAAGCTCAATGTGGATTAAAAACGTGAAATCAATACGTTACTACATATCTACTGGATACCCATAATAACCAAAACATTTTTGAAATTTAGTGCTTCAATTTTACAAATTGGTACACTAACTGAGCAAACTTCGCTCGTAAAGTTTAGAATAAGTAGGTATAGAAAATCTATGCAATTAATTTTGAAAATGTTGTTGTAATTGAATACTATGGCTTTATGAATATGAATGGCTTAGTGAATACTATGATGGATGGATATACGATACAATAAATGTACAATTTCTCTTTTTTTAATACACTATGTGTTTGAAGCTGTAATTTACCAAAAATCATATAACGCGTACCTAGTACCTAAAACCTTAAACCAGAAGTAACATTTTCAAAATAGCCTCCTTGTGATGTACCTATAGGGATAGAACGATTAATTCCTTAGTATACAACTAGGGTCCGATCAGATCAAACACAGATCTGATGTCATTGGACAGAGATGTATGCACCTATCATACTAATAATAAAAAGGGGAAAGTTTGTTTGCATGCTTAGATGGATTCACGCTAAAACTATAGAACGGATTGAGCTCAAATTTTGTTCAGTTATTGCACTGGACCCGTACCCAAGAACATAGGATACATTTAATTCCTTAAATCTGTGCTCGTCGGATGGGAAAGATAAGTAGGTAGATATAGGTATAGGTAATTTGAAGTTTAATGTCAGTGACAGACAGAACCTAGGAACAGGTTTATAAACGGTCTAAAGGTAACTCAACTGTCCAAACCAGTACAAGACGGAAGCGTGCCTAAGACACTGGCTGCATTACCACGCTGAATAGATATAAAAGCTAATGCGCTGGCAAAAATAAGAGCCAGCCCTTGGGTCACGTGTCACCTCAATCAAAAGCCCCGCGTTTACACCATGATGCTCTAAGCCATTCACAAAACCATAATTATACTAGTGGTTCTGTAAGAACAGTAGACCTCGCGAGCCCTTAGAACCATGCAATAACCGATGCTTTCCTCTTTCACTTTTCCTTTTAGACTTTTGAGCCAATAGGGGTATAAGATTTAGCGATTACTCGCGTTCCCTTGGTCTGAGCAGATCGAACCTGGTGTCTACGGATTTCTTTTCCCCCTCCACTCACCCTTTTTGATTATTTTTTTCACAAAATCTTGTGTAGAATTAAATCCTCAGTATGTTTTTCAAATCAATTTAAATCCGTTAATAAATAACGCTACAGCAAACTTCCCCCTTTCTCTTCAAATCGAAGGTAGGCGACAGCCGACAGCCGATAGACAGCGGACAAAAGCATTTATGGCCAATCTCGAAACTGAGACGCTTCGTTTGCTTTGCACGCTCGGTCATTAAGCAAAAGCTTGTTTGGTTATTTTTAAAGATTCATATAGATTGCTTGTTACACGCAAAAAAATAATTTTTAGGACAACATTTTTGCACATATATTTTTTTCGACCAGGAATAGCATATACTTAAGTTACCTTTTATATCACGCGGGTGAAGCTGCGAGCAAAAGCAAGTATCATAACATTTCCATGCATGGCATTCACATTATGCAGAACCCAGCGACGGGCATCATTTCTAATTTATGCGCGGTCGTGCGCAGCGCCTTCTGCGCACGCGCCTCGTGATCCGCTGATCCCTCCAAGAATTAGAACCTGACAATCGAATCCAGCATAACCAGACCCCCACCTGTTCTGTCGACCACCTCAGAAGCTAACAGCCAGGTGGGGCATGTTAAACTGGCTGGTATTCGTATTGAGGATCCTTCAGTCACGCTTTACATTCAAGACGCTCTATTCTCAAGAACGGACGACGTCAGCTTCTGATTGATGTGTTTGTTTGTGGCTTACCTTTTGTGTTAGACAATTTGGGAATTTGTTTGTCAGCACGTATTGATGTTTATACTAAGAGATTTGCAAAGGCACGCAATAGCAGGCATTGTGGGTGCTTTATGATAGATTGTTATTTTGTATGATGCTACGTAGCCGCCTTTTGATCTAGAAGTGGCTCAGAGGTCAATTGACTTGTTTCAAAAAATACATATTGTGCACATTTGATATTGATAGCTCTTTGAATCAAAATGTGTACATTTTATCTTTATTTATTTTTTTATCTATGTAGGTATAATGTTTTCTTTTAATTGTATGACGGTTAGGTTCTTGGCCTTCATCTCACTAGATTTTTCAAGTTTTCAAGGCCGAAGGTGGAAGTACACTTCACCCGGAATCCACTGCAAACTGAGGAACTGGCTATCTGACCTGTAAATGTCGTAACAAAACAATTTTAGAATTGATGTTATAACGACAGGGTTATGTCAGATGGTGGTGGTATTTACCACCAGGCGGACTTGAACAAAGTCCACCACCAATCAAGCCAAGCACAATATTGTGCTATCCCTGGGCATCGACCCCGGGAACTCTGGGGTAATATAATAAAATATAACCCAAACACAGAACAGGCACCTCTATTAGGAGGAAATCGAACCCACAGCCTACAGCGCAGAAGGCAGAGCTCAATGTCAGCTCAGCAAGTTGCTCAATGTATTGTTTGGATGAAGTAAATTATTTGGTACCTATATGGGCACCATGGCCACCTGGTTGCATAAAAACTTTGAAAAAAGATGGCAGAACTTTTAACCCTTACCCATGATGATGCAAGTCTACCAGATCTAAATCATTATTCCACTTGAGGATAGTGAGTTGATATCAGGTTTGGCTCTGAGAAGGTAATACTCGTAAATCTCAACAGAGTACCTACGTGTAGTCATAGATTAAATAGTAGTCTATCGGTATAGTCAGCCGAGTCTGAGCGTGCTAGGCAAGTAGTTACATAGCATAGCTTGTATAGAGTCGTAGCAAGGGAGCTAGGGGCGCTTTCAATATTGTATCTTACTTTTTCTATAGGAGCGAATCGAATATCTGATTCATTAAATACCTTTATAGGTATTTAATGAATCAGATATTCGATTTGAGCATTGAGCATTATTGCTTGTCGGGAAGCGCGGTTCAAATCTATGCATTCTTATGGCAGTGTGCAAAAGGGATGGACAAATTATGAGCTGCTAAACGTGTGTAAGTATATATTTTATATTACACATCTACACACATATATATATATATATATATATATATGTATGTGTGAGTATCCACACATACGATATATATGTTAAATAATGATTTATAGCTTAAACGATCATTAAATATTATGTAAACAGACTATACTATACCATAACATCAACATTTTTGAGCAAACGTTGCTCAATATTCAGTCAGTTATCAATATGTAAAATTTAAAATGTATTTTAAAATTTATCATTAAAGTTATTTACCTGAGTACAGACTTATATACAACGAACCATAACAACGATTCCAAAGTGTTGTGGTTCAGAGATTTAGAGGTAACATAGCCAGTTCCTTCGGCAATTAAATTTACGTCAGGTGATATGAAGGCCAAGCGCTTCCTCGTCGTACATTTTTTTTTCTGATTGTCCGATGGGAAAGCCTTCATCTTACCTGGCCGGAGGTAATTTAGTTATATTTCTCATAGATTACACAAAGCAGTTTCTAATGAAGAGTATTTAATGATCACCAGCTTCTGCGCTACGAGAGCGCGTCCCACGACTGGCTGCAGACGCGACCGCGGCGACCTCAGGCCATGCCTCAAACGTACGCTGGTCAAACACGATCGCCGTTGGTTATTGCCAATTATTTTTACTATATTCTAGATATAATAAATGTTATATTGATAAAAAAATGTATGAAGATGTATGATATGATATGATAAATGGGTTATCAAAGGACCAAGTTACAAACGGTCTTCAGGCACCTAACTCAAATATCCCAGACCAGTACCGGACGGAAGCGTGCATAAGACGCTAGCGGCATTGCCACGCTGAATAGCTTACCTAATATATAATACGTTTATATACCTAATACGTTTAAAACTTATTGATTGAACCTTCGTTTTTTCATGCGAGAACTTATTTATGGATATTAGATTATGGATATACATAATAAACTGATATAACTAATATCAACCGGTTGTATTAACAACCGGTTTTTGCGTCTTACACTGTGAGTTGGTACCTACATCAACATAATCGTATACGTGAGTAAAACCCGTGTGTTAAACAACAACAACGATACATACGTGTATCTAACTGTTGAGTAGCTTGGTAGGTTCCAGTATCTGTTGGTACCTACATCAACAACATAATCGTTTACGTGAGTAAAACCCGTGTGTTAAAATGTATAGATCTTACTGTTGAGTAGATTGTTAGGTTCCAGTATCTCCAGAGGCGGTCGGTCTCGCGCTAAGCGCGGGCGGAGCGCGTGCCTGGGAACCGCCGCGGCGCGCGCGTTCTCACGGCCCAGCTGACCTGCCCCCCACGCCTCGTGCCATGCCGCGGTCTTACCCGCGCGCCGCACGCCTCTTCTTTGGAAGCTAATGTCAGCCTGAACGTAGCTGGTGGGTTTCGAGTTACAATCTCAACTCAACTGGCCGTACAAATAAATACATAACGGATATTTGAACAATGCATGTACGAGTTAATGTTGGAGTTGAGTGGTCGTTAATTATTTAATTTAAAAATTCCGTGGCCGATTTGAAAAAAACAGGGTGTGTCGTATAGACACTGATAGGTTACACGGGAAAACTTTTTATTTATCTCCCACTCTAACCGACACAGTGCCCCACCACTTTTCAAAATCCTCACAAAAAATTGATTCATTTTAAGAAAAATGTATATTACAGTAAGTGGATGACACTGTTTTCGAATCGTCCCCAGTACTGGGTTAGACTAACCGGGGACAACGACTCTATTTTCAAACTAAGCCCGATAATGTGATGATGAACCGCCTCTGTGGTCTTGTGGTTCGCCTACCGGTGTAACACCCAGAGATCCCGGGTTCGATCCCCATGGGGATAACAATACTGGCTTGGTTTGGTTGGTGGTAGAACCTTGTTTAAGTTCGCCTAGCTAGCTACCACCATCTTACCTAAATCTGTCGCCATAATAACAATTCTTAAACTCCAGCATTTAGAAATAAGATAGCCAGTTCCTTGGCTCCAAAAACATTGAAAATACAAACACTGTGTATAAATACAATAGGCGGCTTCATCGTTAAAAGAGATATCTTCCAGGCAATCCTCTATAGAAACGGAAAGCAAAAAAATAAGATTATACTATTATATTTTTGGCGCGATTTTCATTAATCACCTACTAATTAAAAATGTATCTATCTTTTCTTAGACTCCAGAATTTCTACTAAGACATCGGCTCATTAATATTGATAATTGAGTTATAAATTCAGTGTGACGGACGTTTATGCCTGTAGTGACAATAACCGGTCGATTAAGGTTCGGTGAACAAAGGCTTTGCCTCATCCTCGTACCCTTTGCTTGCTTTACATAAACCCGCTCATCTCGATGTAGAGTCACGTCCCATACGCCCACTTACCCTCAGCTAAACTATTCCATATTTTTATTTTCGATTCAGAAGCCATTACTAAAATGATTTCACATAAATACTCACTACAAAGATTGTCATAATCAACCGCTATCAACGTTACAAGTATGGACGTGTAGTTATAATAACTTTTTTCAAGAAAATGCGAGCCTTTGAAAATGCCTTGCTCCTTGCAGCTCGGAGAATGCAAGGTTCCCACGGCGGGTCTGTTACGGAGGCCACAGACGACTTGTCAGTTACTATGGTATTCTTGAGATAATAGGTATAAGCTCAGAATAAGTGGTGAAAGCTCTGTTGGTATTTCTGCCTTTGTGCTGTAGTTGTGGGTTCGATTTCGACCCGGGACTGACATTTGTGTGATGAATATAGATGCTTGTTCTGTGTTTGCGCGTTTTGTATCATAAGTAAGTATATGTATATACAAAAAAGGGATATACGTAATTATATTCTGCGGAATCTAATAACCAATTACGAGATTTGCTTAGTTTGGGGGCTATATTTATTATATTTTTGAAAAGATAATAAAATTGCAACACGTGACCAAGGGCTGTCTCTTATTTAGGCCAGCGAATAAGCATAGCTATTCGGCAATGCAGCCAGTGCCTTGGGCATGCTTCCGTCTGGTACTGGTCTGGAATAGTTGAGTTACCTATTGCCGTTTGTAACGGTCCCTAGGTAATCTGACTGATTCCTTTGTACATACCTGGTTAGTTTAATTGTACAAAGATAATACTTAGATTTATACAGAGCTGTGTTGTGGCAAGTTTATATTGGCTCGCCTTCCGATCTGGAGGTTGTAGGTTCAAATTTAGTCGTACACCAATGGAAATTTCGGTTCCGGGTTACATAATGAGGAAATCGCCTCCCCACCATGTAACCTTTTAACGGATTTTTAGACCTAGAGTATGTCATAGAATACAACATAGGCTACTTTTTCTCCGGGCACTTCTACGCAGGTGACCGTGGGCAAAAGCTAGTATAAAATAGAAGCCTTTATTTTAAGACAAAACATGCCTTCAATAAAATTATCCAATAAAATTATCATTCAAACACCAATCTTAAACGTATAATTTGATACAAACATTTATTTAAATGTTATACTAAAACGAAATGGTATCTAGGTACAGACGTTTTCCATTAATTGCGCAATAACAATGTTCCACGTATCACCTGGGCTGCGCGTGCGCAAAACAGCGCGCATCTTATTCAGCTTCGAACGAAAACTGTGATGGTAAGCTGGTATACCAGCATCTAGGTTCGGAATCTTATATGTTCTTTGTTTGTTAAGTACCTAGTTCGCCTTGAACTAAGATCTCGTGATGTCTTGTTTGTGTTACGTATTTAATCACAGAGTTTATCACTCAAAAATAAAACTTATAGACACTTCGATAAAAGCTAAAAAAACAAGTGAAGTCGGTTCCACTTTATTTTCAAAAATAACTTATTCAAGTACAGTTTAAAACTGCTGTCTAAACTCTGTTATGTCCATTTCACAAGACTTGAATTTTATGAACCCTTTTGCTGTCATCTTTAGACGTGGTTTCAGTAAATAAATAAACAAATAGTGGATTGTTAAGTCAATCCTGGAAGCTGAATCCAAGTTTTGCAGTATGCGTAAGAAGCTAAGCAGAATATGGGCCTTTTCTAAAGCGATTAACAGTAAAGTAAAGTAAAGTAATATTTATTGCATGAATACATGTGAAAAATCGAGATGGTAACAATGTCAGAATGTGCATCAATGTATTCTAGCGTATAACGGTGCACAATATTTTGTCATTTATAAAGAACAATCAAAAAATCATAGTTAATAGAATAAAATAAATGTCAAAGATAAAATATTAGAAAAAAAGAAAATTGTCAATGTCACAAGTTAATATATCAAAGAATATAAATTAAAACAGAATAAAAGTATGCATCAGAATTATCAATAAAATGTCTATCATTAATAAATTGTGCGATTTTATAATAACATTTATTTATTAACGTGGCCTTTAACTTTTTCAGAAACAGTTGGGTCGGTAGTTCCCTTAATGTTTTTGGCAGATTATTATATATGGAAGGTGCCATACAAAAGATACTCTTGCGCATCATTGTGGTCTTTGATGAATGTACACATATCTTACTTTGGTTTCTTCTATTACGTATTACGATATCTGAGGGTTGACGAAACAAATCAGGATTATTTTTGACAAACATCGCCGTTTCAAAAATGTACAGGCAGGTCACTGTTAGGATGTTGTGCTTTCTAAAATAAGGAATACACGAGTTTGTCATTCTACGACGAAATATGGCCCTTATGCAGCGTTTCTGGCCTATTTTTTTTTTATGTCAGTTGAGTTGCCCCAAAATATAATTCCATAGCGTATATTTGAAGCAATTGTAAAATTGCCATAATCACCACTCTTGGCAGGTGGCTTGTAATTAGTTCCAATATTACAGCTTTGCTTGGCTTGGGGCAAGATTACGCTGGGTGAAATGTATGTCCTATAATAATTTTGTAGCGATAAAACTGTCGATTGTACTTCTTATGCCTTATTTTGTCGTTATTGTTGACATACAGTAGGTATATAGGTAACGAGAACGTAAGTACAGTTACCTCAATAAAGAACTTTAATTGTAATGAATGAAGGTTGAACGTATAAATAATGGAACAGTTATTTGGAGAATAAATTAAAAATTATTTTTTTTCCGCTACTTTAACACCGTACAAAATATATTTGATTAATTAATCTGCCTCTTACGATATCCACGGATGTTGTAAAAGGGCACTAAGGCTTTTGGTTGGTGGTAGGACTTTGTTTAAGTCTGCCTGGCTAGCTACCACCATCTTATCTGATTCTGTCGCCATAATAACAATTCTAAAATTGTTGTGTTTCGGCATTTAGAGGTAAGAAAGCCTTTTCTTGAGGATTCCAGGTGAAGTGCGCCTCAACCTTCGGCTTATCTCTTATCTCAACTTGTAACCAGTTGAGATGAAGGCCAAGCGCTTCCCCGTCGGACAATAAAAAAACATGTGTGGCTTTCGAATTAGTAGCATCTTAAATGAGTTTTTTTGTTATTGTTGCTTTGTGCCAGTTTACAGCGTGGATTGCGGTAGGTACCTCAGGCACGTACTCGCTCTCAGGCTTAGATGCAATCTGTTTGCTTTATGGCTTGTGCGTCGGCAAGCTTTATACTCTTTGATAATATTATAACACCTTTACAGCATCTCTAGCTTTCGCTGCGACTTCACTCATGTTTTTAGAATTGCAGGCAGATAACATTATTTTTTATTGTACGACTGGGAAGCGCTTGGCTTTTATTTCACTTTATTTTACTTGGAGGCCGAAGGTGGAAGCGCAATTCACCTGTAAATCTCAAAAGACTAAGGACTCTTGATCTCATCATCATACATTCAAGAATTCTCCTTCTTTGTACGTATCTTTCTTTTGTTTTTGTGTAAACATAGTAATCCTTAATAAAACATGGGGAATTGTACGTGCTCTACCTATCGTGTGAATAAATGCAAGTGTGTAAAATAAAGTTCCAACACACATCTAACAGACAAAAGGACAAGAACATTTTCTATAGAAGTTGAAATAAGTAGGCTACAAGCGAGTGGAATCAAGTCGTTAGTAGGCGCTGGGATATTAATTATTACTCCTGCAATGATATAAATAACGCAAGTTGATGTTGGGCAATAAAATCTGGCTATAAGTCCTGTGAAAGAGATATCCTTGCCAGTACTTTGCGCTATAAAGCGAACGGTACAATAAAGAACTTCGCAAATGAGCATTACGCATAATGCCCACATACAATAAACAATTAAATTCTGCAGATATCTTTCATTTACTTATTCTCAGAAAACAGAAAATTGCCGATGGGCCTATATTTCTCTTTCAAACTAGCGTGAGTGATTTTATACGTATATATGAAAACAGGTAAACTCCGCACAGTAAACCCGTATTGAAATATAATTTTATTTTGTTAATAAATTTCGGCAATAATTTCTAGCCCATCTTAGGATATATTTTTACCGGTTTGAAAAACCTGTAAAAATGTTATTAGATTAAGTGAATGTTTAGTTTGACCAATTTAATTAAGCTCAAAAATGTGATTTATTCAACAAAATTTTACGCCAACTGAGCTATGAGGATTGTCAGATTACAAGTGGACATCAAAAATCAACACTGTTAAATAATCCCATCAGCCTCAGTGCTGCTCGCCCATTTTCAAATAAAAATACCTAATTTAACTATTCTTATGAATTTAAGAATTATGAATGAATCTTTATTCAATAAAAAGTACAATTAAACTAACTATGTACAAAGGAATCAGTCATATTACCGTTACAAGCGGCCTATAGGTAACTCAACTGTTCCAGTGAATGAATTGAATCTCATCTACCTCATCCCACGAAGAGAACCATGATTTTATTTCAAGATCTGTAGCCGCGACGTTTATTACCTGTTGGTTAAGTCCCATAACTCAAGTAAAGGAACATTTACGTCAAGGCAATATTTACATAAACAGAGATCGTGGCACCGCGCAACATGTAAAGTAACCCGAAGAATACATAATAGGTTTACAAAACTGTAGTATTCCAGGCACGTTCAGTCCTCAGCTCGGCGGCTACATCTGTGTCCACGAAAATCCCATCAGCTTCATTAATTTGCACCGTTGATATTGTCACACGTGTAGGTAAAGTTTTTGATTCAAAGATCCAGAAGAAATGGCTTTTGGGAAAATATTGTAGGTTGTTGATGATGGCTAATATAAGTATATATATAATAAGTATATATAGGTATACTCATTACAAGTGGTATTAAGAGATAATTTTCCTCTTTATGTGTGTTAAAGTTATAGAGTCAATGATACGTGAAATGGCTTAGCTTAGCGATCATATCTTGCACAATACTGTAGCATTTACTTTGAAATTAATATATGTTATAGTTCAGGATTGATGCTAAAACGCGAGTGTTTTGAAAACACGTATACATAAAATTTTCGCCATTCAATTAATACGCCCAATTAGGCCTTGACACTTTGTACAGTAAATAAACACAGTCTACAGCAGACGGTCTGTGTTTTAGATTTTCAAAATAAATGTTTGTTTTAAGGTGGTCATAAGCACCATGGTTGAGCGCACAGCAATGTCACCTTTATTATAACTAACTTAGTTCGAAACTAGAGTGAAGTTGCGTTGTGTGAGATTGTTTTTTTGTGAAAGGGCTAGTCCGGGGAAGTACTACGACCACCTAACGTAGCTACTGTTCGTACCGTTAGATAAAACAAATTATCGGCAGAACTCATTTAGCATGCACCTCATTCAACACTTTGGTAAAGCAGATTCACACGTTGACTTATCCAACACCTCTGTAACTAAGTTATAATGTTTAATAAATAAATTCTTCTTGTTGGACAGCGATTGACAAATCATAATATCTATATTTTTATTTTTTAAATTCTGTTAATTATTCACCTATTTATGATGTAGGTACTATTTTCATTCATTATCGTCGTCTACTTTACTGTTTTACTACACTTACCTTTTTACCTGAATGTTTATATGTGGAAACTTGTAATTATATATATAATTATATAGCCTTCAGTATCAATATTTGCCTGCGCTTTGTTATAAATAAGATTGTAAGTTACCTGTAAATTATAAAAATAAAATAAAATACCTATTTCACCCGCCAAGCAGCATCGCTGTGGTGTTTTGGTTGTAAGGGTGTGGTTGCCGGTAATATTACGGACACACAGGGCTTAACAGCTTTATGTCTCAAGTTTCCGGGCACAGTGCAGTGCAGCGTAGGTCATGTTCTTTATGGATATGAGCTACGCAGTAAGTTTTTATTGTTGGCAAGAGTGATGTTTCTAGTGTAGCGATTGAGAGCGTTTTGTCAACAGTAGGCCGTATGCCTGTTTGCCACCATAATCAAAAAATATAATCATAAACAAAGGTAAGGTACGTTAAAAGCATCATCATTTCTTACCTCAACTCTTTGTGCCGTCATAGTCACGTGCCAGACTCGTGCAAGGTCACGACATAAACAAAATAAAACCTCATCGCTTGAGGCCGCGGTTGATATTAGGTGAGATCCTGCAAAAACATGCTACCTGCGCCCGCGTCACTTTGGAGTTCATAAGGACACCGACTCGGCCGACTACGAAATTGAGCCACGGAGTACCTGCCGAGAAGAAAGGGAAGGCTCGGTCTAAGGGCTTTGTCAGCGGTAGCCGAAACAAGTTATTTAAATACGAAGTACGACTCTCGACCGCTACGCCTACGTCTGCCGCGGGCGAGACCCTCTTTTACGTTTGTTTTTGAAGATACCCAGGACGATTGCGGCGCGGCATATTGAAATTAAAATGCCACCGATTATCACGCGAATTCCCGATGCGACGTCGCAGGAGAGCATGTACCAATAAAGCAATCATCGCGGCGGCCAGGCCAATTATAGTGCTGCCGACTCATTCGTTCGCGATCGAAAATTAAATTTTAATTGATGGCACTCTGCCCACGAAAGTAGCCGCCCACCAGCATTTATGCAAAGTTGATGTTAATTCAATTAGCCTGTAGAATATACATAGGATCACAAAAAGTGGAAGTAAACCTAGTGGTCTCGACAGAGCTAACATATTTGAGCCTTTTAGGGTTGAGACTTTGGGTCTGTGGGGTCCGAACTGTGTTTTCAAAAATCTTGCAGGGCTTTTGATTGAGGTGACCGAGGGCTGGCTCTTATTTAAACCAGTGAATTAACATATATTTAGCGTGGCAATGCAGCCAGTGTCTTGGGCACGCTTCTTTCTGGTACGGTCTGGAACAGTTGAGTTACTTAGAGACTTAAATAATAGAAAAATAACATTGATGAATTTTACATCAGTATGATCTACTGTGAATATTCTGGGCTCGCAAATATTCTGCAGCTAAAGAGCCGGCTTTCCTTCAACGCCATCAATGGGACAATCTCGCTTGTTTACTCGGATTACCTTAAACGATAATTTAAGTGGTCTGAAAACATGCTGCTCCTTTAAAAGGGATGCAAATCCAACTTTTCAAACGGCTGCCTGGATGACAATGATTGACTTATAAATGGATATATACTCCCAAATCGTATTCGCAGATAGGACTGACGTCGACATCACTCCGATTGCTCATTCGGGATGATAAAAGGCATGACGGCGTGCAGGCAAAACAAAATAAGGACTTAGGAAAAAAGAATCCCAAGTTTTGTTTTAAAAAGGCACGGTTGAGGCAATTTGTAGTGGACTGAGTTTCATGAGTTTGTGAGGTGCAGATGAATGACTGTTCGCGTTGAAGCCAACCACTGCATACTGATGAGGCACGCAGGCTCTAAGAGAGGGGGTCCCAATTATTTCTGTCATCTCCCGTCTATTGTGGTGGTACGACCTTTTTCGGCGTAACGAATACGAGAATATCTTTTTGTACTCCTACTGTAGACGTGTGTAAATCGAGACTCGGCGAAGCGATCGCATATAAACTCGCACCTATTAAAGCGAAAAACATCGATGTTGTGGCAGCAAAAACTATAAACAGCGACCTTAATTAATCGTTAATTGCATTTTAAAGCTCGGCCGTAACACTGAGATAAAATTGTGTGCAATTTAGTCTTGGCCATCGAGATTATTTAATGCGTCTGATCCGATGGTGAAAAATAAGAGTCAGGTTTTCAAAAATCGATTAAGGAGTACATGATTAAGGAGCGGTGGTTTTGTGCACACCGTCGTCTGGTGGGGATTAAGGTTAAAATGTTTACATACGTGGCAATAAAGCAATCTGGGTAAATAATTATGTTATCGAGAGGCTTTTTGTAATCCCAGTAACGCCATAACTCTAGCCAAGCGGCTGTCGGCCGCGGCGAGACATTACACACGGATTATTGTAAATTATATTGCGATGCGACCCAAGGACGGTGAAATATGTTCACTGGTTATCATTGTTGGTGGCTTGCAGACGTTCAGATGGTATTCAAAAATGAATACCTAGAGTCACAATGTTTGTGACAGCAATAAATTGTTCTAGAATAAGAAGCATTTTACCCCATCGCTGGGTCTCGATACGTTTTTCGGAACCTAATTGTTTTCTTCTACTTATTTGATGCTCGCAAAGTGTAGACAACCAGAACTCACGCATAGGTATACACATACTGCAATGATAATGTATTGTGTGAATAAACAATGGACAACGCTAATGCGCACATCATAAATCACAACCCCTCGGTGGTTCAGTGGTTTGCCCACCGATATCAGACACAGAGGTTCAATACTACAATCAGGTACAATCTCTAGACGGGTCCAAATTTGTGCTCAGATTGGTTGGTGACCTATCGCCAACCATATACAAATTTTTACTTATTGCTGACTGGCTTGCTTATTTGAAGTCCGCCTAGGTTTACCACCTACGTATGACGCTATAGCAACATTTCTAATTGTTGTGTTCCGGCATTTATAATAAAGATAATACAGCCGGTTCCTCAGTTTGTTGAGGATTCCGTGTGAAGGTTGCTTCCACCAACGGCATAACATGACTTGACACTACGTGAAATGAAAGCCAACTGAAATGCTTCCCTGTCGTACATACAAAAAGATTATACGTAACCCGTTTAAAGTTTCCCAGTAGCTTAATACCAAAAGTCAACAAATCAGTAATATAGTCGATTAAACTGACCGCTGCCACGCCCACCGGCGCGATTTAATTACGAAATCAATAATCGAATGCTTTCGAATAATTGATTGTCTCGATATGACGCTATCGATTTGCGTGCATCTGTTGCAAATTAAATTAATATCTTGAGCAATGTAAAGCAAAACTAAATTCTTCTACGCTACCGATTAAAGTTTGAGAGGCACAACAAGTCTTAGTATTGTTGTTAACGATCCCATAATTTGATTCTTGTACGGTTACCTCGGTAGACAAAATCGGTATTGGTACATTCGTAAAATATTATCGAATTTATCGAAAACTCTATAGCTATAACTTTTGTTTGACGATTGAGATCGTATATTTTGTTCATTATCACGATGTTTATCTACTTTGAAGGAGGTCTCGGTAAAAGTTATCGATTGAAGTCGATTGTAAAAATAGGTATTTATACGAGGACATTAAATGGATCACTGACGTTACAGTTTTCATTGACAGAAATTTCAATTTTTTCCTTGCTTTTCTGTCAACAACTTACTGTTGGATCGTATCCTTTGTGGCTACTTAACTGTAAATATATTTATTTCTCCTGTCACCAGTAAATTAAAAATATTTACCGCCTCTGTGTTCTAGTGGTTCGCTCACCGATAACAAACCCAGAGGTCCTGGGTTCGATCCCCAGGGAGTACAAATTTGCGATTGGTTTGGTGGATTTTTTTATTTATTTAACACTTTATTGTACAAATATAAAATTATTGCACAAATGGTGAGCATTTTCAAGGCATTTTCTAACTGCTAACCAACTTGGCAGAAATCATTACAAAAACAATGGTGTCTAACTTAAATGGACTACCTAACAAAAATTATAATAATATATATTTAATTACATGCAACTTAACTACTAATATAAATACATATTAATACAGATTCCTGACGTGGATGACCATCTTACTTACCTAAGTCTGCTGTCATACCAACAATCCTAAATTGTTGTGTTCCAGCATTTAGAGGTAAAATAGCCAGTTCCTCAGACTACTGAGGATTCCGGGTAAAGTACACTTCTACCTTCGGCTTTATCATAACTTGAAACCAGGTGAGATGAAGGCCTGCAAGCGTTTTTCGATTATAAATAGTGATGATAGTAATCATTTCAAAGTGACCGTCTATGAAAATGTGGACGGACGTAGGAGAATAGGCAAATCGAAGAAGATATCGATTGGGTAAATTATATGCATGTGAGAATTGTAAGAAAAGTGGATGCTGAGTTGACGAGTGATATAGGTAAGAATGGAATACAGAATACAGAAATTTATTGATAACACCATTGTTAAAAGTCAAAAATATAGGTATACTTGTAATTAATTCGTAATATTATATTATTGGTAACTTATAAAATTATTGGATGTTATAAAAGGTGTGTTCCACCAGGTGAAGTGGTGTGCAAACATGAATGAGGAATGAGGAAGGATAATATGCTGTGAAGTCCACGCCAGAGCTTATTTTATTGATTATATAACTTGGAGACGGAACAAGCAAGCATGCCCACCTGATTTCAAGTGCATCTCTTGCCTATAACAACGCCTTACTGCGTAGGTCACATCCACAAAGAACATTAACCTACGCGGCAATACATTGCGCCCTTCATTTTGAGGCATAAAGTTGAACCATACCCTTCAAACCGGAACCCAGCATTGCTTCTTGGCAATTGGCAGCTGAAACTACTATAGTGTGGAAGAAGACCAACTTCCAAACCTACAGTTTAGTCACGGCAATCAATCTTTTCCGTGTGTTTCTTACATGCATGCTTCCTACATAAACATGTATGTTCCTTAGCAATACCTATACAAGCCTTCCGCAGTTTGTGGTTGCGATCATTAAAATCGCATCAGTTCACTAAACACCACATTTTGTTACAAGCAACGCTTGCAGATAGTTATAATAAGTATAGGTACTAAAAGCTACTTAACTACGTGGTAGGTACGAGGTACTAAAGCCACATT
This sequence comes from Venusia cambrica, assembly GCA_951394065.1. Classification (NCBI taxonomy): domain Eukaryota; kingdom Metazoa; phylum Arthropoda; class Insecta; order Lepidoptera; family Geometridae; genus Venusia; species Venusia cambrica. Next base: position 4,968,848 of record OX596056.1, read on the forward strand.
TTTGCTAATAGTCACACCATGTGTTGTAAAAGTTACGGTAGGTTTTAACCTACCGTAACTTTTCCCTATATTCAATCAATCCTATATTCAATCAATTAAATCTAAATGATTGAATCTAGGATTTTAAAGGAGAGAGGTTTAGGAATTAGGATTGTGAAATGTCTTGAATATAAAAAAAAAAAATTATTTACCTCTACCAATAGAAGAAATTTGCCATAATCTCAAAGCTTGGTAGGTGGATTAGTACAGGCAGTAAAGGTTTAGGTCAGTGTCAGTGTTCAGGGGGTGTTCGTGTTCTGCGGTGTTGCCTATCCTCTGGGTGACATCCCTTATACCCTTATTCTACAAATTCTTCTTCAACTGCCTTCTAATGTCCACTGCTGGACAGAGCCTCCTCCAAAATTAGAGGGTTTAGCCATAATCACCACGATTGGCAGGCGGATTGATGATCGCAGCAAATAATGAAATAATACACAGAAGTAAGCTGCTGCCCTTCCCTTAGTCGACTTTTACGACGTGCACAAGAAAAGTTGGAAGTCGATTCCGAAGCCGCAACCGCCACGGCGGCTTTTACCCCTACAACTCATAAGTATTTTTTTTAACTATCAAGAATGGTTTATGATATTTTAAGACGAAACGATTCGATCTGAATTAGTGGTTTCGTCACGGAGAATCGATAAAGAAAAGAATCGACGGGTAATAAGACGCGTTATCGATTGCGAATCACAACATTAGCGATGGATGATACGATCCTCGCATTAACCGATGTGTATCTTGGAAATTGAAAAACCGCATTACAATATTTTAATTGCATTATCTTTTTCAAAGATGAAAATACAAAACAAAGTGAATCTACACGTAAGCTATTCGTATTACTTGAAGTGCACCTATGAAAGTTATGTTACATGTTTAGTGTGAAATTACAAGCCCAATAAAAAGAAAACAAAGCAAAGCTCGACTACCTGAGCCATCGTCACTAGGTGCTCTGGATGCTCCTGGGCTTATTCCACTTTCTTCATTCTCTGATTGTATACCAATCAGATTTAATCAAAATCAGACGCTCAGTAAATTTTTATCCCTAACATGAAAGCTTAGAACAACAAGCCTCATAGCTCAGTTGGTAGTAACTCTGCCTTCTGCGCTGTAGGCTGTGGGTTCGATTCCCACCCAGGACAAACATTTGTGTGATGAATATAGATGTTTGTTCTGTGTTTGGGTGTTGTATCATATAGTAAGTATGTATATAAAAAAAGTATTTAAGTATTCTATCCGTAATCTAGTTCCCATATTACAAGCTATGCTTAGTTTGGGGCTAGATGGCGTTGTGTAAAAATTAATGTCCAATAATAATATTTATTTATATTTAGAAGTGATTAATGTAATATCAACCAATTCCATAGTGCTATTATTACGACTAAAGGCTTTCAAAAATATTTTATTGTGCGCACTGCAAGATCAAAATTCAAAATCAAATATCGTTTATTCAATAAGATTTTTTAGGATCATTTTGAAACGTCAAAAAATCTACTGCCTGTTCGGAATCGCGACTACTCAAGGAGAAAGGCAAGAAACATCAACAAAATATTAATGAAAAAAAAATACTCTGACTTTGACATTGAGGACACTATCCCAATAAATTGACCCGGTGCTGAGTCTGGATGATGGTTGAGCATTTTAGACGGGCATTAAAAACCAACACCACAAAATAAAATACAGAAGAGGCCATGGTTTTTGTATTTCCTACCAGCCGGGGCCCATAAATAGAATGTCAAAAAATCTTTTGTTGAGAGCGGGGCCTAACCATAACGTCTAATAGCATTCTCGTTATTTTTTTTCATTTGATATTAAGGTACATTACTTTTGTCTCGTTTTTTCTACACTGGACAGATAGTGACAAGAATGCTATAAGAGGTCGTGGTACTCACCCTGTTCATTTTGTATGCTCACCTATCAATATTTCATTCCATTTCGCGACGAAAGGATGACTACGTTAATCCTAAACATGTGTATCAGCACTACCCGCACTTCCCCTACGTCGTAAATCACACCTTTCCGCTTCGGTGGTCGCTCCATGACCAACGTCATAAAACTCCTTCGGTAGAACCTCGATAATAACCCGTGGATTGGAACCTGGAGAGTCTGGGTGGTTTCACAATAAATAAATGGTTTTGACGCGTCTATCTGCGACTGCCTCCTACTATTACACTCACTTACACCATATATACCTATGCAAAAGTAATGGATTGAGTAAGTATCTGTACATATATATAAGTCTTAGTAAGGATGTGTGTTCATTCATAGACTCATACCTCATATTTTTATACTTGATACCTACCTATATAGCTGTATATATATCTATATACCTTAAGATGACTATGTTATAGATGGAAAAAACCCATCTCTCCCCTTGGTAGGTATATCCCCTTAGGAGGATCGATGGGATAAGACCAGTTTTCTGTTTTGTGGGTTCATCTGTTTTCTTAAAAGGTTTCCCGAGATTAAAAAATAATATTAAATAAATATTACTGGACATTAAACACAGCGCTACTAGAGACAAACTAAGCATAGCTATAATATGGGATCTTGATCACGGATAGAATACGTAGGTTAGGTATATATTTTTTTGTAAATATTAACAAATGCACATTGCACCGACAACACAGAACAAACATTAATGTCATCACAACGTGGTCCCGGGTGGGAATCGACCCACAAACTACAGTCAGTACAGTCAAAACTACCTACTAAGTTGTGAGTCCTTTTAATTTCTTGTTTTTGTGGGACTGATGAAAATGATATTTATACCACACATTTTAAGCGGGGCCTCGCGCTTATAAATGCTTTTTGTATATGTAAAGTCAAAGATCAATTATTGGCCATTCTTCGTAATGTTAGGGCATGAGCAATCTAGGCTCAGACAAGGGAAACAAGGCACACTACTCTCAAAGCAGGTTAGTGCTGAATCTTCTCTCTCGTCTTCAAAGCCGGAAATTTGAATTAGACGGGCCCCTCATAAAGCACTGCACTGGAAGATTGCACCGATACTTGCAACGCCGGTAAAACGCATTAGAAAATTATTTTAATATCCGAGCTCCTAATTACTGTTATATAGCCTTTAAAGGCATAGATATTGCAAAACGTATCGCAAGCTCGCCACGATCTATACGGAAATTGACACATCTTCTTACAAACATCAAGAAGAGAGTTCTTTTATGAGAGCTTTAAGAGAGCTTTAGCATCAGGGGACATGATCGTAGCCACAGTCAAGAAAGGCAAACCAGAACTCAGGAAAAAGGTAATGCTGGCAGTTGAGACGGGGTGTTCATATACTTTGAGTACAATGAGCATATGATAGTTAACAACAAGGGAGAGATGAAGGGGTCAGATATCACGGGGCCATGCCAGGAGTGTGCGGATCTGTGGCCGGTAGCTTGAATATACCGTTAAGCTCTACATGATTCATGGTTAGACAACCCTTGAGAAAGACCCAAGCAACCACTTTTTAGGTAGGCAGAAGTGGATGTAAAAAGATCGAATAGTTGTTGAAATCCAACGTTGTGCCATGTCATGAAGTTCTATTGCTAGTGTCAAGTTCTGAAATGGCTGAAGGTGGAAACGCACTTCACCCGGAATCCTCCACAGACTATGGAATTGGCTCTGAATGCCAGAACACAACAGTTCAATTGCTGTTATGGCTACATACTTATGCAAGATGATGGATGCTAGCCAGGTGGACTTGAAACAAGCCCTACTACGAACCAAACCGAGCACAAATTCGTATGCAGGTATGATATAGTCAGTATGAGGTACCTACAAGTTCGTAGCCGATTGCAGGCATGCAGCAGCATAAATTGGCTTGTGTCGTTGTCGTCTGCTGCTGCTGTCTGCAGTCGACTACGATCCCGGGACCCCTGGATCTGATAACGGAGGGTGAACCAGTCTAGACTACTGAGGCAGCAAAATGTTTTTATTGTGAGTTTGTTGACGTGAATGCATGAAACAATGTTTGAGTGTGTGTTTTTTTGTATGCTTCGGTTGACGTTTTGCGCACAAACGTATACATTCCTATCTGTCCCTACAGACAATAATATCTCACACAATCATTTGAGTTAGATCTCTACCTATTACCAATTAAGCAAGCTCCCAAGATCAAGCAATGAGACTCACTTGAAGATGCGGCCAAACTAGGTCAACGCCGCCGAAGTTTGCGGAAGAATGTTTCGCACCCGCGTTCCCCTGAGACGGCAAAAGAGGCTCTCCCGTGAGGTTTTAGCCTGCATTCGAAAGGGTTCGGGTATCCATGAAGGATTTCTTCAAGTAGAAAAAAGGTCCCTACCTACACTTTCGACTTTGTTTTTGTGTGTGGAAAAACTCACTCGAACTTCAAGGTAAATGATAAATACGATTTCAACATCATGGCCCTAGGCCTGCTCAGAAACAAATGATAATTCAAATTACCCGAGCTGAATGGATGGAACGAATTAACCAACCAATGCAACCTTCACGTTCGCACGAACTGGATGAAGATGAGAGCTTTAGTAAATGCCGAGTATATAGAGTAAATAGGTTCAACAAATGTGCTGTTTATTTATCATACGAAAAAAAAACACTTTCAAAACTTGCGATTGAAATGCGAACGCGTTTCGGGAATCGCACTCACCTTAATGATGGTTCCCTTGGAGAACTGAAACTAAGTTGGTGCATTCTTCAAAGTGCATTGAAAGAAATAGATAAATGGCCACCTATCAAAAACCGCTTCTTAACCGTGGTCCGGTTGTGTAGTGCGGCCAGATGGACTATGGAAAATTTGTTTTTTCGACTGTCGGTGACGATACTGTTTGGTCGATTGTACATCTGTACACTGTTCCTTGGTCCGGTCGTAATTCAATGACTCTATCTTTGACTAACAGTTTATTAAGAATTAGCTCGTGCTCTGTCATTTAGCAGTATTTGAGTACAATTTAATAACTAAAATTAATCATTATGAATTTATGAAAAATGATGACCGTATTATTATTTTTTTAATTGTACGACGGGGAAACGCTTGACGTTCATCTCATCTGGCTACAAGTTAAGATGAGGCTGAAGGTGGAAGCACACTTCACTCGGAATCCTCAACAAACTGAGGAACTGGCTATCTTACCTTAAATTGCCGGAACACAACATTTTTTTTAAGAATTGTTATTATGGCGACAGAATTAGGTAAGATAGTGGTAGCTAGCCAGGCGGACTTAAACAAAATCCTACCACCAACCAAACAAAGCACAATATATTGTACTCCCCATGGGGATCGAACCCGGGACCTCTGGATCTGAAATCGGTGGGTTGAACCACTAGACCACAGAGGCAGATTCCTCCTGTAGCTTCAAAACAAGATATCCAATTTCAATGCGGTTTTGTCGTAAGAAACATTTTTTTAATTATTTGATAAACGAACTACCATGCACTAAGACTTTAAAAAAAACCTGCATTTCTTGTCTGAAATGTAGGTCGGAACCCTCAGACTACGTGTCTTTACACCAGGTGGAGCTTATCGGTCAAATTTATCCAGATATCCAACAAATATATATATATATAATACTTACTTGTATTTTATTTTACTTGCGCTTATTTTAAAATACCATTACGCGGATGAAGTCGTTGAAGTTAGTCACTTATAATATAGAGTCCCTGTGTCACTATTTGGGTACAGAACCTGAAAAGATGAGTCTGTATACCCATTCTACGGCTTTCTATGCGCGTCAGAGTAGCGTGTACTGCGAATCATTATGCAGTGCATTGAACACTTCATTACTGTCTATAATTACTTTTCGAAATTATGTTATTAAGTTTAATTAACGGTTGTGATCTATGCAGCGTTATAATAAGCTGGGAAGACTCATGGTTATTAATGGCCACCAATAATGGGCCATTCAAAAGTTGCAATACTTCACCAAACGCGCAGTAATTATTGGCTATTCTATGGCCCTAATTACTGTAGTCAATTTATTGTGAAGAGTGTGGGTTCTCCTTTAGTTATGTATGTTAATACCTAGGAATATAATTCAAATAAACTTTCGACTTTAATAAACAATTTATTATGCAGCAATCTTGGATAGATTGCCGAGTTATTATCTCGTTGAGTGCTGGTGGATTTGTATGGGCTCAAGCATATAAAAAGTATGACGCTCGCTTCTCTACTCTTGTGTGCACCAAGGCATGGTTCTGCAGCTTTTCGTGGTAGTTTTCGTTTCTGTACCACAAAGTGTTGGAACTCACTCCCCCCCTTTTTTCAGTGGCATTTATGTATGTACTTTCATACTTTCATTGAATTTTTAGTATAACTTGGTCTCGTATCCCTGTTTTTATAATATCACCACAGTCCTGTGCTGAAAATCAGCGCTGTGGACTCGTTCGCAGCACACGCTGAGCTCGGGGCTTTTCACGCAGCATGGCTCACTGCAGTGTTCTATTTTCTTGTCGTCAGCTCCCAGTAACGTCAATTATGCATTTTTTTTAAATACCTTTCTGTTGATGTAAAATATCATAGCTGTCATGTCTGTTATTTATTTTTTACTGTATGTGTGTTTTGTGTTTGTGTGAATAAACGTTATATCTATCTATCTGGTAAACACACTGTGCGTAAAGCGGCCTTAGGCGACACCAGTACTTTAGAGATACTTGAGACTTATAATTAGAAATATATTCGGTTATTCGATAACTAATAGGTACACACAAGGAGGCTCCATCTTCTGGTGTGATCCCTTAGTTCTTTATTTATTAATTATGGGTTAGCTCTTGACTTGTAGGCTTGTCTAGATCTAGACCAGAGGATGAGGTCTATGATGATATACAACGAGCTTTTCCAGAAAGCTATGGCTCTCCAGCGTATCGACGGATAAGAACAAACCGTTTGGCGCCTGAATTCGGCTAGAGGGTGGTCGCTAGCCAGGTGGTCAAAGTCAAAGTCAAAGTCAAATATTTTTATTCATTAAGATTTTTAGGATCATTTTGAAACGTCAAATCTACCGCCTGTTCGGAATCGCGACCAGCACACAAGGAGAAAGGCAAGAACCTCGGGCTGATTAATTTTTTGATGATCCATTTAACATTTAGGTACTTACAGTGTTTATAATAATTTAATAACATTACAAGTGTTACCTACATCATAAAACTAAAAACTTAATATTCTCTTAAAACATTGATTATTACATAACTACCTAATGGGCAGTTTCTTAACATTGAGAAATCACCATTTAACTGTCAACTGGTATAGCAACATCGGGCCACGCGTTCTTATCGTCGATATAGTCACTTATTTTGTAGTAGGCTCTTTTAATTAAATTATTCTTTATATACAATTTGAATTTACGAGCAGAGAGTTTGGTGGCGCTTTGAGGAAGCTTATTGTAGAATCGTACACAGTTTCCTAAGAATGAATTATTTACTTTTCCTAAGCGATACCTAGGTACGTCAAGTTTATTTTAATTTCTAGTATTAACACTGTGTACATCACTTCTTTTACCAAACTCATCAATGTTCCGTTGAGCGTGCATTAGGTTTTCATAAATATATTGATAAACGAGATACTGTGATCATACCTCTAAAAAAAAATAAGAAATAAATCTTAAACCGCCTCTGTGGTCTAGTGGTTCAACCCACCGATTTCAGATCCAGAGATCCCGGGTTCGATCCCCATGGGGAGCAATATTATGTTTGGTTTGGTTGTTGGTAGGATTTTGTGTAAGTCCGCCTGGCTAGCTACCACCATCTTACCTAATTCTGTCGCCATAATAACAGATTCTTAATATAAAGTTGTGTTCCGGCATTTAGAGGTCAGATAACCAGTTCCTCAGTTTGTTGAGGATTCCGGATGAAGTGCGCTTCCACCTTCGGCCTTATCTCACTCGATAGAATTAGGTAAGCTGGTGGTAGCTAGCCAGGCGGACTTTTTTTATTTATTATACGACTTAAACATAATCCAACCAAGCATAATATTGTCCTCGGATCGAGCCCGGGACCTCTGTATCTAACACCGGTGGGCGAACCACTAGGCCACAGAGACGGTTTAAAAGAGAAGTTCAAAGTTCTCAAGCGGTAATTAGACGAAGTTAGAAGCCATTGTGTCTGTAATATGATGTAAAGTGCCGTAACGTCCAGTCGGTACGTATGGCTGCGCGGGCGCCGCCGCCCGTGACAGTTTCAATTTGTCCATTGTGCGGCAGCGCTAACGATTCGGCACGGAAAGTCTCACTTACACCATTATAATAAACACGGGTTAAAGTTATAATCGCCGATTTACCTTATGTAAAAAAAACGTACTGATATTACAGTTTATCATTATAAAACATCACAAAATAGTAACTGGCGAAAGTTCACGATATTCCCGGGAAGTTAAGTTGGTACAAATTTTTGCAGCGAAGCTTCTTTACGAATTATATGTGTTGGAGACCGAGCTCGTGAAACTGTAATCAAGACATTTTTAGTGTTCGATTTTTTTTTATTGCACGACGGGAAGTTTTTAGACTTCATCTCAACTGGTTAAGTTCAGATAAGGCCGAAGATGGAGGCGCACGTCACCCGGAATCCTCAACAAACTGAGGAACTGGCTTTCTTACGTCTAAATGCCGGAACACAATATTTTTTTTATGGTGACAGAGTTAGGTAAGATGGTGGTAGCTTGCCAGGCGGTCAAAGTCCTACCACCAACCAAACCAAGCACATTATTGCACTCCCCCTGGGGACCGAACCCGGGACCTCTGGATCTGAAATCTGTGTTGAACCACCAGACCACAGAGGCGGTTAATCTGTATCAAAAGGGTGCCATCAAGACCCGTTCACTAAGCCTCCGCTGTTCTTCCTTCCGTCCGTCCGTCTGTCTATCAGCGGGCTTTATCTTATGACCCGTAATAGTCAGTTGAAACTATTATAGGGTGTATTCCTATTAGAAAATAATAGTATATTGATCACCGGGGAAAAAGTGACCGATTACTAACGAGGGTGTAGTTTTTCTTTAATATCCAAAAATGTATCCGCCGTGTAACACAGCGTTTAACAACTGTTATAAACAAATGATTTACGAAACAGTAGAAGTGATCCGCGAAACTGCGTACAATCTATCAGTGGCATCGATTCAATTAGCGCTGGAACAATGGACTGGACTCTACGCGGCTTCGCTTCGGCCACTCAATTTACCGCGTAACCTGTGGCCGTGAACCTCATCTTGAACCATATTTTGAACCATACACTATATAACTTTTGAAACTATACCTAATGGTTATGAACACGTAGTCTCGATAGTGGCAGTCAAAGACTGAGTAAGAGGGTAGATCGTTTAGGCGACCAATAACTACCTTCAATTAGGTGACCAATAACTACCTTCAATCCAACTCGCAAAGATTCTGTGTATCCGTGATCATGGCGCGTGCAACTGCGTCAAAATATCGGATAATTATTCACCAACAAATCATGGTAAATATCCCGTTATTATTATTTAGAGCATACGCTATGTATTGGGGGTAGGTACTAAACTAACTTTTACAAGGGAAGCAGTCGGTTTATTTTAAAGACCGAAGGAATTCATTGAATCAAGTGACTTGAAATTTGGCATAGTGTCAGGGCTTTACGCGCAATCAAATTTTACTACTCAAAATTACTTATAATGGAGTATATATTTGTATTTTTAAGGGGGTAAACAGATAAAGAATATTGTTTATTTCGAGCTACCTACATTTTACTATTTCAACCCGGACTGGGAGAAAAGGTAGAATGTGTACTTAGTTATTCCAAAGATTTTCTTTTATACCTAGGTAGGTACCCTACCTTTTGTCCTCACGAAAATAATCAAAAATACCTAAAGGCGGCTACCACTCTCTGAACGTTGAAGGTACGATCAGATTTTATCAAGATGTGTTAATCGGAATAATTCCAATTAACAGATCTTGATAAAATCTAGATAATTAATACTATATTTAAAATCTTTAATATATATTAGTATAATACTATTTTATATATCCTATTCATATTTTCTCATTAAATAATATCCAAATTGTAAATGGTAAAATTAGTTTTTTATTAGCGCCACCTATCCGCTTATAAAAAAGTCCTGTCTAACGCCAAAGAAGCTATGAGCCTCCTTACGGTCAGCGATAGATGGTGCCAACGGGCTGCATCCATGAACCGTAATAGGTAGACGTAATAGTTGAAATTTTCACAGAATGAGTATTTCTATTGCCGCTATAACAACAAATAATTAAATGAACAGATACAAGATTTTTGGCTTAAAATTTCCTAAAAGTCCTAAATCACCTTTCATACTCATATTAATATTATATATGTATTTCCTGACCTCGAAATTTGCTCTTGCAAGGATGAGGTCTACGATGGTGCTAGTCATAAGGTGTCTGTTAACTCAGACATTAGGGTCAACACAGCTGAAACACAGACTCTGGAAACTGATTCCTTGTTTTTGCAGTACCTACCTCGGCGTTTAAAACGTTTGTATATAACTTTTTACTGCAATGGATTTGAAACGCGTAACTAAGTGTAGGTAAATATTCTTTAGGGTAAACTATAATATACACCATCAACAATTTCTTGAGTTTTGAAATTAAATTGAATATATCAAAGGATTAACTTGAAAGATCTTTTCTTTTTTTCTTAGAAGACTTCATTTAGTATTTATAGCAATAAATAAAATGAAAAAATTAAGCACTTTTTTAAAGAATTTATGATACTCATTGTTTTAAAGGCTTTAAACGTAACCAACCTAATATAACCTCTCTGTACAATTAAAGATTACTACACGTGTGGGGTCTTAGCTGCGTGCTATTTTCATACATGCAATTAAATTCAATTACAAAATTTTAGTACTTATTTGTAATTGGGTTGACTTAAAATATGTCATATGAATATGGGAAAACCTTCAGTGGTTTTTATAAAATGTTAACAGTGTATAGCTAGCCTAAGATTCGCATTTTGCACCCCCGAATAACACTAATAAAGTTTATCGGGAATTAAATAAATAAATCTTGATTTGCACGTCGTTGTTATGGCCGTAGACGAGTATATTATTTGTTCAAGAAACGCCCGGGACTTCGTTCCCGGCAAATACTTATTTAGTAGCCTACACTGAACATTTCTCTAGAACCTCAGGTTTGGGTTGTGCGTTGATTGTTAGTCATTTAGTCAGCTGTCTTGACCATTAAGCTCGTCTAGCTCTAGGTCAGAGGAAGGTCTAAGATGGAGCGAGTCTTCCCGATAAAACTGCCCGTACACTGACGGATCACGGCAAACCGTTTGGCGCCGGACGGAATATTAGATTATGTGATAATACAGAACAATCTAAAATGATCACTGAAGACCCTATGGAACAAGATCCTCGCTATTTCGTAAACAAGCCGACAATAAGTTAATGAATTTATCGCCACCAACGAAGTAGCGAACAAAACGTTCAATGTATTGTGGGTAGCGCGTGGGCATAAAAGCGTACATTTGCTTTCGTTGAAACTGCAATTGAGAATTATGTATGAAATAATTTTATGATTTATTGCGAACGAACACAGAAATGTTTAAATATTTAATCCTAATTTTTTATTCGATTTTTTATTTGTTAATTAAGCTAGACCCCGGCTGTGAATTTGTGCACCACCAGCAAACGATTTAGACATAAAAGCCTTTTTTTTTTTTTTTTTTTATTCTACGACGGGTAAGCACTTGGCCTTCATCTCACGGCCGAGTTGATATAAGTGGAGGCGCACTTCACCCGGAATCCTCAACAAACTGAGGAACTGGCTATCTTACCTCTGAATGCCGGAACACAACAATTTTAGAATTGTTATTATGGCGACAGAATTAGGTAAGATGGAAGCCTTACCATCCAATGGTTGTCTTGGAGAAATATCTTAGGCAAGACCCATATGATTTTAAGTTATCCTGTTTTAATGATAAGGTGCTTAATAAAGTATTTTAAATCACTAATTATCAACGATCATTATGGTTCAGTTGGTTGTAAAGTAACTCTACCTTTGCTCCGTAAGCTGTGGGTTCGATTCCAACCCGGGACAAATATTTGTGCTTAGAATACAGATGATATATGATTATTTAGTATTAGTAGGTATGTGTGTTTACAAAAAAAACATGTACCTGTTTAGTGTTCTATCCGTAATCTAGTTCCCATACCTTTGCTGAGTAGGGGGCTAGATGAAGCTGTGGAAATTGGAGTCCTATCATGTAATAGGTATATTTGAAAAAAGCATAAACGAGATTCGCATAGTTTGCTGGCATCTGCTCGGGAGAGGTTTTCAGCGTTAAACATATACCTATACCCACTATACGGGTACTTATGTATCCTTAGTTTAGTGAACAAAGGCTGTGTTCACGACTTTGTGAGTATGGTACGCGTTGATTAAGTATGGCAGACTTGATTAATAGTGTACTGATATGAACAAAATTGCAATTATTATTCAGACTACATGGTTGATTGATTGTCTTCGGTATCCTTAAGTCTTATCACATCAACCTTTTAGGACTAAAACGATGAGTTTTTCAAAAATTCCGCAAATGGTGATGTATGGTACATTTAGTATGACATTTAATTTGTATACAGCGCCATCTAGCCCCAAACGAATGATAATAAGCAAATGAAGACCTATCTAGATAGGTACCTAGGTACTTTAGTGCTTGAACTTAACCTTTTCAGAATTATATCACATGTCAACCGTTAATAAAAGTCCATCATCGTAGGTCAGATCTCTTTAAAAAAACTTGAGGGTTTTAAATAATAGTCACCCTTGGATTCGGATTTGTGATTGCAGTAAACGAGAGCACGTCGATGCCTTTTCACTGGTTAGATTCCTAGATCACTTTTATTGAACAAGATCCATGGGCTGAGTAAAGGGAAGTTTGAATGAGGCGGCAAAACTCAGAGCGTTTTATCCCGGTGATGATTTGTCACGTTTGAATAACGTGATTAAAATGTTCTAAATTGATACTGAACCCTGAATAATACAACGTCTTGAATATCAAGATGTGCAAACAAACATCGAACATTTTAACTGAATATGAATCAAACCTTCGCACTTTCGCTGAGCGATTTCTTAGAAGCTTTTGAAAGGCTCAGCAAATGACACGACATAAACCAAGTTGCCGCTTTTGCCGCATCGTTGTTGACATCCATTAAAGCCTCCGCCAGACGTCCAAAAGTAAAGATAAACAGTGCATATTCCGACAAGAACATTAACTTGTGTGTCGCTTATCTTTGGCGTTGGACACAGCCTACGCATACTCGGTTGTGGCACTAGAATAATGTCCAAGATCATAAAGTTGATCTCGTGATCATTTCACTTCACTTCAACAACACATTAATGTTGTAAAGCTGGAGGCTCTGTCTACTGATAGACAGAGCCTCCAGCTTTACTTGATAAGAGGGTCATAGGACATGATCTCCACGTTAGCAGGAAGATTGGAGATCGCAGTAAAGGTGTTATATGGTAAGTAAGAATCTGTCCTTCTGGTGGGATTCCTTAGTCGGCTTTTACGAGTTTCATGGGTCGTTTCATAAGCCGTTAACCCCACGGCATATTACGTCACTTTAGACTTATTTTTTTACCCGACTACGGTGAAGCAAAAGGGATGTGTGTTTAACCAGTATGTATGTATGTATGTTTGTATGTGGGTATGTATGTTCATCTCGTCTCTCAAAACTTCTAAATTATTTATCATCTTTTGTCAAAATATGAGGTATCGAAAGCGTCTTAATCTTAATCGCTATGTGACGTCACATTAAATAAAATATGGCGATGATGAACTAAAAAAAAACTTTGTTTAATGATGCCGTGTTAGGTATCAAATGAACGGGCTTAATGAGCTTGTTTTAAAAATATATATATTGTTAGCTGTAGAGGTTTTGCTTGCATGCACCAGATAAAGATTGAGGATTTTGACCTGGGACGATTGTGAATCGTAATTAATCGTAACACTACTATTGTAAGAGTGATAATCACTTTATCTGAAAATTATGACTTCCAAATAATTTAAATAAAAAAATAGTTTTACCCTTTACCTTATAGCTTATGATTGCTTATTGAACGGTGCTACTCGTAGATTCTAAAATTTAGGTACCCATTGTCTGTTAGGGTAGGTGGCATATTAATGAATTAATGAAGATTCTTTACTGTACACCAAAAACATTTTATACAATTGACAATATTAAAACTAAAGTAACAGTACAATGGGCGTTCTTATCGCTTAGAAGCTTCCAGACATGGAATTTAGGATGCACAGGATGGTACAAGTACGGATGAAGGTATATAGGAGTAGAGAGACATTTACGGTTATCATCTGAATACCACTATGAATATAGTATGAAATACATAAAATATATTATGTCTTGTAAGTTGTTTGTTTATTAGATTGGTAGCAATAAATATTTAATATTTTGTACATATGACTTTCCGATGAGAATATTTTCTTGCTACATATTTTTTAGAGCGTGATTTTTCAGTAGTGGGGTTTTAGTTTTAGAACTTAACTTTTATGACAAACGAAGAATTCAATTATGTTAGAATGTTCGTAGTCGCTTGGCTATTTTATAAACGTGCGTGTGTCGTAGACCCTCTACGAATTTCGGTAAGCATGTATTGTTTCGTTCTTCTAGCTAATTGTTAATAAAACAACATAAAAACATAAATTATTTTGCAAAGTTTACCATCCTGCTGAATAGGATTACGAGGAATTCATTTCTTGTCTTATCGATTTTTCTTTGATTTAATGATTTAAATCAAGGAAAAATCGATAAGACACAAAAGTAGCCCAAGATTCTTGCCTTTCTCTTTGTGCTGGTCGTGATCCAAAACGGGTGGTAGGTGGATTTGAAGTTGAATTATCCTAAAAGTTAACTGAATAAATAAATATTTACTATTGACTTAATGACTTTCGATTGAATGTTTGATCGCAGGGATAGTGATCCAGATATTCCCCTATCACCTATATCAGCGTCCACCAACATTTCAATTAACCTGCGATTAAGAAATTAAACGTAATGAGTGGTCAACCAAAGGTGCTGATTATAGCACTCGATTTACGACGCCAGCCTGTACCGTAATTGGCAGTATTTAGATCGAGCACACACGGGGATCGGTAAATTGAGTACTGTCATTGCAGAATGCTGGCGTTGATTGTATATTTATGCGGAGCTGTAACAGACCAATATATTACGTTGTTTTTTGCTACCGACTGTATCTTATGCACAGTGCTTGTGATGTAGAAAATCGTTCGCAACTCGCTTTTGCGCAAAAGAGTCATCAAACTTGACGATCTTGCCCTTTCATAAAAATGACTGTCAATTTAATGACATTCCAAGTACTGAGTAGGTAGTTAAGGCGGGCTTGTAAGGCTGTTTGGGCGTCTCATTAAGTCGCGTTATCATCCGAGGCCACCATCTTTAATGTCAATTTACCGAGCTGACACGAGTTGCGCACGCGCACGCTGCTTTATGATCTGCGCATTCTCATTATGGTTTAATCTTTGCTCAAGATGAACATTATTTTATAGGGATATGTGTTCTTGATTTACAATTTGTGTTAGTTTAGTACATAGAACAGTATTATAAACCAATGTACTATCCCAAATCATTTCATCCGCTCATATTGCAATTTGCAATCACCACCCACCTTAAACAACCTAATAGAGTCAATTGATGGAGGCGAGACAGCAAGTTGTCCAAAGTCAAAGTCAAAGTCAAACATAAAGGCAAGAACCTCGGGCTGGTTAATTTTTTGATGATCATTTTTCATTTAACATTTAGGTACAGTGTTTATAATAATTTAATAACATTACAAGTGTTACCTACATCATAAAACTAAAAACTTAATATTATCTTAAAACATTGATTATTACATAACTACCTAATGGGCAGTTTCTTAACATTGAGAAATCACCATTTAACTGTCACCTGGTATAGCAACATCGGGCCACGCGTTCTTATCGTCGATATAGTCACTTATTTTGTAGTAGGCTCTTTTAATTAAATTATTCTTTATATACAATTTGAATTTACGAGCAGAGAGTTTGGTGGCGCTTTGAGGAAGCTTATTGTAGAATCGTACACAGTTTCCTAAGAATGAATTATTTACTTTTCCTAAGCGATACCTAGGTACGTCAAGTTTATTTTTATTTCTAGTATTAACACTGTGTACATCATTTCTTTTACCAAACTCATCAATGTTCCTGTGAGCGTGCATTAGATTTTGATAAATGAATTGGGAGCTGACTGTAAGTATATCAATCTCTTTAAAACGAGACGAAACGAGAGAGTCACGAGTTTTCAATTTATAAATTGCCCGTACTTTTGCAGGATAAAATGCTTTCGATATCTGCTGCATTTCCCCATAAAAATATGCCATAGGACATAACGCTGTGAAAGTAACTAAAATAAACCAACCTCGCCGTGGTTTCATCAGTAAGATGCCTTATGGTAAGTGCTGCGTTAGCTGCCGAGCTTAGCCTGCTAGCTACTGTATTAATATGAATACCCCATTGCAATTTTGCATCGATATTTAAACCCAAGAAAGTAGTTGCTTCCATAAAGTTAAGTATTTCCCCATTTAAGATAATGTTAAAATTGCTGACTTGAACGTTAGGCAAGGTGAATCTAATGCATTTGGTTTTTTTCTCATTTAATAAGAGGTTATTTACCGTAAACCAATCAAGAACTCTAGCCAGAGAAGCAATTACACAATCATAATTATCTTTAGCCCTATGAACTCTAAATATTAATAATGAAGTATCGTCTGCAAACAATACAATATCACATAAATCCCCTACACAGGAAGGCAGATCATTGACATAGACTAGAAACAAAAAGGCCCCAAGATTGACCCTTGTGGTACATCGATGTTAGTGGATGTTCCCGAAGATTTGCTACCGTTAATGTCTACTTTTTGAATGCGATTCGATAGGTAGCTACGCATGAGGCTTATTGTCTGATTCTGAATGCCATAGTGTTTTAGATTTGAGATTAAGGTATCATGATAGACACATGTACCTAGTTATAAGTTAGTAATAGAAATCCTGATTTTTAGATTCTATGGATTTAATGTTTTATTTTATATATTTAATTTATTTGTTTTATAAATGAAAAAAACGAAACATCGTTTAGGAAGGTCTATATCATCAGACGGGATGAATGAAAATCTGTCAAAGATTTTGTGTTGATAGTCAGAGATATTTCTGTTAAGCGCCGCTGCTAGTTTGCTGTACGAACAGCAATATTACAGCTTTAAGCTTTAGTAAAAAAAGTATACTGGGATAAATTGAATTCAAAGATTTTCGCTTAAGACCATGCCAACTAGCAAAGCGACCTCCTGTGTGGAGACACCAAGTCCGAGGCTTCGTTTAATTGATAATTTCCCGAGAATAACGGTTTGTCTCTTATTGAATGCAGGGAGAGCGAAGAGCGGTAGTCAACTCGAATTATTTCAACAAGAAAGGGCAGGCGGCGGCGCCGCGGCAAATTGCGCTTGCCCAAGCTGTTTTCCTTTTGTAGTTTTGCTGCACGTGAGCCTATTGGACGATTTTAATGAGCTCCGATCAATGGGCGTAATTATTTCTTGTATCATTCTTTGTTGGCGACGCGAGCGCGCTGTCAACTCATAAGGCATGGTCGCTGCGCGAACGCTGGCGAACGTATACCCATTCAGACAAGCGGCGAGTTTTTGCAAGCGTTTTTGGCGAATAACCATATACGGTAACCCGAGAGCACGTTTTATTTCTGTTCTCAATATCAATACAAGTTGACAGCTAATTTGGTTGATTGGATCCGATGCATGCGATTATAATGAAAAATGTAAAATACGTCGCTACACGTTGCTTTACATTGTCTCCTATTTTATGCTGGAGTTGTATGTCCATGTTAATTATCGCTCGTAAAAAAATGTGGTTATAATAAATAAAATAAATATTGCAGGACATTAACTTCACACAGTCCCATCTAGTTTTTAATAATAATGCGTTTACAGTAAAAACGGGCTCTTGTTATCTTCAGTGTCACTAATGACTGGACTGGAATAAATCGCAAGGTATTGTTATTATGAAAATGGTAATAAGCTCATCGTGAACACAACCATTCATTGCTAAATGAAATCAGTGGACAGTACATTTATTTATGCATGTTAGTAGTAAGTAGGTAAAGTGCCAGATCAACGCTCAAAAACGACCTCGATTATAAACCCTTTCATTTCGTGAAGACAATTGTTACTGCCACATTTTTGGGTACACGCAATTATCGTCTTTTACAAGCCACCTTATACACTAATTAGGAACACTCCCTAATTACAGTTAAATTCATAAAATTACAATGACCATAAATCGTGCGTTTTATTGAATGTGTAATTTAGCTGTGTTTAACTTTACGATTTAGGAGCGGTGCCGTTAAATCAATATTGCAGTTTTATGAATTTTTCGTTTAGTAGCTTCCCTTGATTGCATTTTTGTTACTTGGCTATATATATCTCGCAATCATAAAGAAATGGGTATTGAGCCATGTATTTATAGCATAATAGCTGTAAGTACTTCACCTAAATATGACAAATATAAGAAATGTCTCTGCCTGCTTTCAGTTTCTTATTTCTTGCATAAGCAAGAAACAGCCAAAACCAAAATCTCCTCAGAAATCGTAGAAAATCCTCAATCGAATAATCTTTGACATCTAGACCAATCAATATCATAAGTTGGCTGGTTGCCAATTAGCAGTACACATTCATCTTCATCTGTTGATCTCTCTAATTTCTTGTATCTATATTCAAATAAACCATCTAAAGCCAAGATTCAAACCATAGACATAGTTTGTCGTACGAGTGCCGACTGCAGACATTTTTTGCTTGCTCAGTATCAATGGAACTGAATGTCATTGACGACGCGCCACAAAAAGTGACGCGCCGCGTGTCGCCATTAGTATGTGAGGTGGCATTCGAATGTGAGCATTAATTTATCGATAAGTAATGCTGCAGCATGATGCACTCGAGATAATCAGGTAGGTAGCACGCGCGGGCTTCCTGTCCCACGTAGATTAAGAGCCGGCGAATGAAAAGTAAACATAAAGCTAGCGAGTAAACAAGTAGGTGTGAGGAGGATAATTTCTGAAGGTGAATCATTTTTTTTTTATTGCAAGCTGTTTTAAGTTAGCTCTAAGAGCAACAAAGGAACTGTCACACTCGGTATCGAACCCATGTAACAGCGAACTTTTTGGCAACGCGGACTCAGGCGGACCTTTCGTCCTACCAACAGTGATAGGATCATTCTGCGTGATAATTTATTACATACCTATTCTATATTCTATGCTATACTCATAGTTTTTTGACTCGGTTCTAAAGGGTTTTAACGGAAGATCAGCGCAGGTTCTCTGAGACTGCATATGCCGAGTTAAAACATTTTTAGCTTTTTGCCTAGTTTGGGACTAAATAGCGCTGTGTGAAATTAATGTCCTGTTACATTTATTTATTTTTGTAGCTCGGCAATGTATTGCAATAATTTAAAATGTATATTTGTGTTTTTATTTTTTATTGTACGACGGGGAGACGCTTTCATCTCACCTGGTTACAAGTTGAGATAAGGCCGAAGGTGGAGGCGCACTTCACCCGGAATCCTCAACAAACTTTTTTTATCTACTTCATTTGTTTAGTTTGTCTATTTTTACAAGCCTCATAGCTCAGTTGGTAGTAACTCTGCCTTCTGCGCTGTAGGTTGTGGGTTCGATTCCCACCCAGGTCAAACATTTATGTGATGAATATAGATGTTTGTTCTGTGTTTGTGTGTTTGTATTGTATGATAAGTATGTATTTACAAAAAAAAAGTATTATAGTATTTAAGTATTATATCCGTAATCTAGTTCCCATATTACAAGTTATGCTTAGCTTGGGGCTAGATGGCGCTGTGTGAAATTAATGCCCTGTATTTTTTTTTTATGTGTTTTTTTTTATCCATTTTTTATTTTATTTGATTGGTTTGAAAGTTTGAACCAGTGATAGTAGATAGAAATTATAAAACTAATGACTACACTGACCTCACGTTGGCGTTTTATTTGTCATTATAAAAAGCTGTTATATTTTATGGGAGAGATCTTTCTACTTTTTTATCTACGACTGGTACCTTATATCACCAGCTAATCATTCAGTGCTGATCATCAATCAGCCAATCAATAGGTTTTCTAGTTTTTTTTTAATTCTAGGTACCTGAATTTAATAACCACTGTCTCCTTCTCTATTCAGCAGAAAATTTGCCACCAAATCAAGATGGTGGCACATATTGATGACGCTTCGTTTTTGCCAAATTAAACGGCAGCGGCAAACGGGTTGGAAGTCAATGAGATTTTTTGGTTTCCGCGGTACGAACACCAGGATATAGCCTCATATTCTGTCTGAGCCTGGTTGTAGCCTTGTTTAAAATTGATGGATGATGGTAAAAATAAGGAATATATTATATATACCTACTGACTGAATATTCCGAAGCAAATAATGAGCTGTAAAAGACGGAGTTAACGTTTCAGATGCTTTGGAAGACCGTGAAGGTAGCTCGCTCATCCTGAGTAAGATAACAATGGAAAGTTATATATTTGAAACATGGGTTTTTCTCATGTACGAGTATCCGATAGTTATGTGAAACGTGACGTCGAATGAGAATATTAGTGCGGGCGCGATTTCATCAGGGAATCAATCACACTCACCTGATCATAGTTTCCTGGGAGAACTAAAACAAAGTTGTGCCTTCATCAAGTATCGTAATAATGAGTAAAAAACGAGTTAAATATAAATATTTATGCTCACCTATGTTTTGAAAGTGAAATAATGTAAAAGTCCGAATGGAAACTTTGAGAAATATTAGGTATTGTTCAGAAAAGTACCTACAGCAGAAGAAAAAAGTCTATCATTGTTAAGTTTTTTATTGCACGAAGGGGAAGCGCTTGGCCTTCATCTCACCCGATTTCAAGTTATGATAAGGGAGTGACAGGGGAGAGTGAATGAGTAGAACGACATGTTCCGACTCCTCCTAAGTGTGAGATATCGATAGGAAGACGACATTTTGAAGAACTGACAACTTCTACCTACTCCTACTACTTATAATGCTGGTGACATCGCTACCGCATAGTCCTACAATCTTACTTAGTAGATAGTAAGTACACCGCTATCTTTCAAAATATACATTATTTATTCTTGAACATCCTTCTATGATTCGCTTATAACATATTAAAGAAATGTGAGTTTGTTGTTTGCTACGATTTCACACCAAAAGTACAGAACGGATTGACCTGAAACTTTGCACATATGTTGCTCTAGACCAGGAAGAAGACATAAGCTACTTTTCATTCCATTTATCAGTTCCCGTGGGATGGAAATGGGATGTCACACATTGCCACAACTAATACGTTTTTTGTTGCTCCTTCCACTGCGGACCCACGATACCCCCGACAACACCCCTGGTAGTGTCGTGTCACGCTAAAACTACTGAATGGATTGAGCTCAATTTTGGACAAATATTGTTCTAGGCTAGAAAAGAAAGGCTACTTTTCATCCGGGTACCATGCAGGTGAAGCCACGCTTTAGAACTTTTATAATCTAGACACAAATAAGCATGATGTTAAAAGCAAAAATATTTTTAACCGCCAAGAGAGAAATTTAATCGGTGAAATGCACAGAAAATTCATGTGTCTGGTGTGGCATTAATTAAAATACTTGGCTGGCATTGTACAGGCCGCAGCCGCTCGCTGCGTAGCAAGTTTTGATAAAAACTCTTTTATCATCCGAAATTGTTGGCCAGCAAAGTTCCGACGAATGCAAAATATCAACTGCATTTAATTAAAGCAGCTTTTTTGGCAGCTAAGTAGATACTTAGCCATTTTGAGCTTGATTTTAGCCAAAATGCATTTTGTTATACTGCGTATACTAACATAGGTAGAGTTTACCGAAATGCGGTGCATGTGGCTTGGATATGCTAGTAGTATTTGATAGTAAGTTAGTAATACAAATGCTGCAAGACAACATTTTTAAACAACACGACAACGGTAGGTACAGACCAAACTGATTCTCGCCATATTTCATCCTTTTTTTACAAATAATAAATAGGCAAGATCTTTACCTAAAAACTTTGCTCGGGGTAGACCATTATGATGTAGATGGCACTTAATACCCCAAAACATTATTTTCTAAAAAAATCATATACTTACGGTTTAAGACATAGATTCCTTTAAGAATTATAAAAACTCGCTCACAGAGAACATTATAAAGAGTGTAGTATACATTTTAAGAAAATAAAGAGGAAGGAGTGCCGTTATTAATATGGGCAAGTAAGTACCTACATTTAGGTATAAACATATGAAAATATAGGTATAGGTAACATAGTCTGTAGGTAGGTATAGAATACGTAAGCATATGAAAACAATTTGTTAAATGTCGAAAATGAAAGCACCTATTAGGTAATCTATCCTCCTCATGCTAACTCAGAACGCCACTCAACCTTATGATTCTATCATGTGTTTGATTGAAAATGGCAGCATTCAACAAAACGTTTCATTTTTCTAACGCTACACTCACGCTACTAGCATTTACATGACAAAAAAAAAATGCGCGTTGAAATCATTTGCATTGAAAGTTTGTATAGCTATTTATTGTATTATATTGTACGAAAACACGACATTAGAGAGTAAGTATCCTTTTTAAAATTGGCATCTTACTGGCTCCCATTGGATATCCATATTGTGGTAAACATTATACAGGTGAGTTTTTTTTCAGGGCCACTGAGGCCAAGTCTGAAACCGTGAAAGTTATTGAAAAGTCATGTTAGGAGTTACGTGCTCGATTTAATAAAAAATAAGTTCTTCGTTTAAGAAAATCTATTTTTTTAATCGTTTTTCTGGTAAATAGAGTTTTTGAAAAAAAAACCTTTATATTTTTGAGTTCTTTGTTTGATAATAAAAAAAATAATGTAGGATGAAAAGCCTCATAGCTCAGTTGGTAGTAACTCTGCCTTCTGCGCTGTAGGCTGTAGGTTCGATTCCCACCCAGGACAAACATTTCCGTGATGAATGTAGATGTTTGTTCTGTGTTTGGGTATTGTATCATATAGTATGTATGTATTTACAAACAGTATTTAAGTATTCTATCCGTAATCTTAGTTCCCATATTACAAGCTATGCTTAGTTTGGGGCGATGGCGCTGTATAAAATTGATGTCCTGTAATATTTATTTATAATTTTTTTTTATGACTAGGTGCCCAAAGTTGTTGGAACACTTTCAAAATAGAAAATTTATAAATTCAACTTTAGTTCAACGAATTTAGTATTAAGTAGTTGTTCATTTCGTCCATGGTTGTACGTTTAGTCTGAAATGCGCAAGTGAAGCTATTAAATCCTCTTTTGCTGTTCGTGTAGAACTTTTGAAAGCGTCTTCAAAAAGTAGTATAACGCCGAATGCGAAGATGAAACTTTAGCGTTTGAAAACAGAATTTGTTTTCAAACGCTAAAGTTTTGTTTTTTGAGCAAATTTCTGGATTCTCCAATTTTGCACAATGTCGACTCTACTGTGCGAAACTGGAGAATAAGCAATACTGAAAAATTTAAGTTCTTATAAAATATCGGAAACGCTCCCTGAGAGTGTCTCGAGCCTTTTATAATTTGCCCATTGTAGCTTTCTTCTGAAGAATAAAAATACTTGCAATATATGCTGCATTTCAAAATTCCCATCAAAATATGCCATACGACATAACACAATGACAGTAACCAAAATAAACACTCCGTTTCGCGTTTACTTAGTCTTCATACTACGGTTCTGCGAGCTATGGAGCATGCCCACTGCCATTTCAGTGTGCTAATTCCGAGAGCTATGTCAGCCACTTTGGTTCTACGGATGTATACACAGACATACTCTAGTCTAGATAAACATGACCCTCTTTCAGTTAAAAAATAACAATTATAAATAGTCTCCTGGGCACTCTTAGGTACATATAGCTGATGGTGCCATTTGACATAAGTGCTTCACCTAGCACAGACTATAAATGACACATGTGTTAGTCGATATGGTTATAGGTTAGTTATTTTATTGTATTTGTTAGATTTAGTTATAATTGATACTTAGTTGTAGTGTTTAGTGTTTTCTTTTTTTTTCTGTTGTCTGTGTCTGTGCTTTGTTGTGTGCCTGTGTCAATTAAATGATTTTCTTTCTTCTTTCTTACATCTGCTGGTCTGGATCAGTTGAGTTACCTTTAGACATAAAGTAACCCTACTGTGTCCCTTGTGAATAGTTATTTTAATTTTAAGTATGTACATTTTTTTTCTTAATAATTATTGATATTTGATTCGGTGATCTTTACACAATAATAACGCACCTCCAACTTAACCGGGAACGAGGTGTTTTCACCAGGGCATTCTCCTGAATATATCTTCTTACACTTCATTCTATCCAACCTGCCTGACAAGTAAGAACCTATAGTATGTTAAGAGCAAAGTAGGTACTAACAAAGGCTAAAACGGTCTGCTTTGCTTGCCTCAGGTGATCGTCAACCGTTTGACAATAAGCTCTCATTAAGGTACGCAGGTCCAGACTCGAACTTCAACTCGCTACAAACGAGTTTATTGAAATCAGGACAACATATTCCTGATTAATCAGTCAGTTGAATGCGCAAAAACGGAGATAAATACTTGCTCTTTTTTAAACTTGTATTTTTAATGGCCTAGTCATTTTCAAGGTCAAAATCTTACCAAGAAAAGTTTGAGAGTAATATTTTGATCTAAGCTACAGAATAAATATTAGTACTTCCAATTTGAAGTAACTGAAAGAAAATCGTCTGGACTCCGTTTCTTCAAGCAGGCAGGTTGGTAATCGCAGTAAAGGTGTTAGGTAATAAACAGAAGTAGGCTGCCCTTTTTCTGATGAAATTCCTTGTTCGGGCCGAGTTGGAGGGGTAGATTCCCGCCACAGCAAAACTAAACTCCGTTTATGGTTTACGCGACCGGTCTCATCCATCACGGACCCGCTTAGCTTTTCATACATGAATACAGTCCATTCAGAGTGACCAAATGAGCTCGATCGATTTAGACAGCGCCTCTGGAGTAGTACATGACAATGATTTATACGTTGGAACCTCAGGTGCCGGCAGCTCAGCATGGTTACCTTACAACGCATATTCATCCAACAAGCGGTTCACAACATTAATATCTGTCCGTTGCACGTCTTGAACTTACATTCATAGCTTCATTTCATTTCAAAACTTATTAAGCACTACTCGATAAGTCCGACGGCAAATTGATTTGTTTCAAGTTTTTATGAAAATCTCATGAATTTATACGTTATGAAATTGCAGCCGAAAGCGATAAATACGGGAATGAGTGATGTGTGGCTCGGACAGGATGTGGTTTTTGTTCAAAAGATTCTCGCATGCTGAAGTCAACCGACTCTGTGCTTTAGTGGTTCACCCGCCGGTTGGTTCATCCAGTTTTCCCGGGTTGAATCCCCACGGGGAGTACAATATTGTGCTTGGTTTGGTTGGTGGAAGGACTTTGTTTAAGACCGCTCGGCTAGCTACCATCTGACCTAATTCTGTCGCCATAACAACAATACTAAAATTGTTTTGTTTTGTTCCGGCATTTAGAAGTAAGATAGCCAGTTCAGACTTGACCGATTCCGAATGAAGTGCGCAACAAAGTGTATGCTTTAATTAATTGTATATGTGAGTTTAAAACCTGTGTTTACACAGTCTTATTTTTTTTTTTCTTGGATGAAGGTTGGCCGATCGGTTAATGTTGATCTTGACGAACTAAATACTTACCGTTTTAATATGGAGATGATAAACGAACTAAGATCGAGATTAAAATACTCAAAATTGCAAAATGACATGCCTACGGTGGGTGCGAGGTAGCCACGAAACCGGTCGAAAGTTTGTAGAGCCGCTAATCGTCAAGCAATCGTTTTGTCGTGAAGCACTTTCTTGCAGGCTCATTGGGAGCAATTACACGAGATCGGCATACCGATCCTCTTATGTTTATTCAGGCAATAAACAGGGAGCGAAGCCGGCCCGCACCCGGTCACACAAAAACCTGCCCCGCCGCAATGCCCAGCTATTTGTCAAAAATAAAATTATGTTCTGATTATTATTTCAAGAATACGCGGCATCCGCCCGGCTGAGACCAAGATCTCTGTGATAATGCGACAATAAAATACATAAATAATTCATTTCGAGCCGTGAGTATTGATTCCCGAGTCGCAAGAACGTGTTTCAAATGTTTTATTGCGAGGTATTAATAAATGGGGCAGATGTATGGGTCGTTGTTCTTATGCACTTGCGTCGCATGATTGCACCGATTGCCAGGTAAATTAATAAGAATTAATTTGGTTGTTTTTGCGGAACATTTCTTTGAGGTGGCCAAAAATGTGCCGTGGACGGGGTTCTATGCCTGTGTTTTATGTTCAAAATGAGTTTTTGTATTATTTGTAGGTAGGAGTTAAACTGGGAAGACGCACAAGCATGGTTCGATAGAAATAGAAATCATTTATTTTGCTTGAAGTATGGTAGTATATGGTTCTTAACTAAATCATCTTGATCACACACTTCGTGGTAGGTACGTAGACCTACATACAAAAAAAAGAAACACCTAAATTACATGCAAAATAATATGTTGATATTTTGATTCCGATGTTGCTATACCAGCATTTAGAAATCACCATTTACTTAGACGCATCTAAGTATAATGGTCTAAATGGTGCCTACTAAGTAGTATTAAATATTTTGTATTTATAAAGGCATTTATAGCTTATTGATTCCGGCGCTATTTTGCGGAAATCCATTGTTCAAAATAAATAATCTGAAAACAGAAACATATTTAGTAACAAATCCGCTAAGTTCGAAAAAATCAAATCGACACGTGTTTCGCATCTATACAAGGCAGCATGAGTACCTATATTTGCTGAGGATGCCTCGTGTAGAGGCGAAACACTTCTCGATTTGAATTTTTTCAAACTCATTTTGCGGGTTTGTTACTAAATATGTTTTCAGGTTACTTATTTTGATAGTATTTATGTTTATTATGTATTGAGTAACTACGTACTCTTGTTTTGGGAACGTTGACGGGTATTTTAAAAAAAGCAATTTGGAAATTAAATTAAAATAAAACTAAATGAAAATAGGTGTTGCCGATTTGGAGGCTCAATCTATTCTGAATTAATTCTAACAGTCACAAGTCACAACAGAGGGCGGATACAGATTGCAGAGTTCGATGAAAGCTGTATCAGCGCTATGTTACTAAGAAATACAAAAGTGCATGAACAAGCAAAAACTATAAAGTACATTAATCTAAAGCAGAAGGTGGAGGCCTATACATAACTCCTCCCTCCTTAAGAGGAAAATTATCGGTAGAATCGATTTTAGATTCGTGACGATAATTTTTCTTAGAAAATAACATTTTTAATAATTTTACACGAAACACATAAAAGAGTAATATAATAAAACTGAAAACAATTAATCCTAGAGACGTGTATCCTAAATTTTCACTGAAGTTACTATTATTTTCTTGTAAAACACCTTTAATCACTTCACTATGTTTTAACGAAAACGCCATACTTTTAAGTTCATCTAAGTTGACTCCAATCATGTTGAGTGCTCGTGCACTGGATAGTGACGTATTGTTACGTAGTTGTGGTAAAGCGATTAGTTGAATAGGATGTACATTATCCGATTCTGTAAATGTGTGATGGGAAATACGAATTCCATTAATCTCCAACTGGCATGAATCGTCGATGGTTACAAGGAAAGTGCCAAATATTGGCTGCTTGCTGATGTCATTATCACAATATTTCGATAATAATGTATGTGTTCTGCTGAAAAGGATCCAATTGTGAGCACCAATTTGCTGGATCTTGATTGGTTCGACTTCCACTTCATGTTGTTTACAATGAGTAGGGTTTTCATCGAATTTCATTAATTGCTCTATGCAGGTAATCTCATGATACAAAACTCTGTTTTCTGAAGTACAGAGATAATGTTCGCCAGTCGATAACGGGCGGCACGGTTTTATAATCGGTAAGTATTTTATTCCTTTCGCCAAAAGGTAGGGGTATTTAGGAAAAATAGATAAGGTTTTATTTTCAGATGGGTGGAAAATAGGTAAGGAGTACATTTTATAGTAGTTATAAGTACAATTATCAGTAATAGGAATTTCCATAATAAACGTGACATGATTATTCTTAATGTAAGATTTAACAACAATTGTTTCTTCTAATTTTAACAAATTATCTTCATTAGGTATATAAACTAAGCTTTCCGATTCAGAAATTAATTTTAAATGGTACAATAATTCGGTAGAGTTTACAATAGACTGATGTAATATAGATACTCTACTCAAAGCTAGAGCTGTTTCAATCTCGCTAAGTCGGATAAAAATAGTTCTAAAACTACTTATATATATGTTGAACAATCCAGATATGTATGCATAAAATATTACATTCTTATCCTTATTAGACAAATCTTTAATTATAATTTCTACCTTTTTTAAACGATTGTCAAGATTTACAGTATTCTGGTTAATGGTTTCTGTTGCATTTAGAAAGCTGTCAAACATTTTAGAGACTAGGGTTAATTTCTTTGAAATAATGATTTGATCCTGATTTAGTTCTGATGTAATTTTATCAAACCTAATAGCATCTTCATGATCGAGGTTTCCTGTGATAATTTTAATTAGTGAACCCAATGGATTTACAAGACCTCTTTTGAAACGCTTTAGCGGAACAAGTTGTTGATACTTATCTTTAGTTAAGTCGCGTATGAACTCTGTATGTACTTTTGCATTTATAAAATCTTGAGAATATGTTAAATTCCAATTAATTGATTGACATAGTAGTTCAAAATTAATACATAGATAATTTAAATCATTGTAGATCTTTTCTAAACTTAAGACTTTAACTATAATCCAGTGATCTATTTGAAAGTATGCTTGACCTTCTTTGACCGGAAGTATTCCCGGGTTATCTTCAAGTGTTTTGTATGACTGTAGTAGCGTAACCATTTATACAGTTTACTAGTGCGCTAGGCATTCGTAAACCGTCTGCAAATTCTTGAAAGTCAAGGATTGCGTCACCGGAATATTGGTCAATTGGTAATTTAACTCTTGTTTCTGATCGCGGTGGAATATCAATGGTATAATTTAAATTATTGTTGATGATTGTGATACAAGTGTTACTTGTTTTTAGTAGTTGTTCCTTTAAGTCAATGACTGCGCCTAATTGCGATAGAAGATCATTTCCTATCAGTCCGTCATATCGTGCGTCGACATCGTATATATAGAATTTATGCCAATCGTGAATTTGAAAGGATGGAAAGAGAGGGATCTCTATCACCTCGTCATGATAACTTGATGCGTGGGTGCTGACTACTTTAAATTGTTCTTTTTGAATAAATGCAGAGAAATATTCATGAGCTTTTCGAGGGCTTATGAATGATCTCATACTTCCGGTATCAATCATCATTTTTGCGTCAATTTCCGGTAAGTAGATGTAAGGAAGTTTTAAATTCGGGTCACAATTTATTTCTATGATTTTTTCTTTTTGGAGGCTGCTTCGGGAAAATCCGAAGACTCCGGCACACTAGTGTCAGTTTTGTCAGGTTCGTCACTGGTCATCAGTAAAGGCAATAGCGATTCGTCATAACCGTAGCTGTCATGATCATAACCGTAATTGTTGTCGTCTACATAACCGTAACACATTTGTTCATCGTAGTACGATGGATTATAGTCGTTATCGTAATCGTAATCGTACTGTTCGGCTGTTAATTCGTTTAATTTAAATCCTGGATGAGGACCTACCACGGGCCTAGGAGGGGCCGTGCGCATCGAAACGTCAGTAGTTTGTAACTGAGGTTTTTGAATGTTTGGTCTGTAACCAAATTGTTGTGTTGGTCTGTTACCAAATTGTTGAGTTGGTTTATAGCCAAATTGTTGAGGCTGAAGGCCAAATTGTGGGCGGTACCCGAATGTGTTTTGTGGCTGAAGGCCAACCGGCGGGCGGAACCCTATTTGTGGCTGAAGGCCAATCTGTGGTCTGTAGCCAAAATTATTTTGACCTTGTCCTTGATTTGTAAATGGTAACCTCATTGGTACATTTTGAGGAATACCAAAATTAAATTTTGGGGTGTTGTTTCCCATCGATGGTCTGTGGTTTTGGTTGGAAAATCCTCGAGATAAAATTGGAAGAGAAAAATTTCGACCATGGATTCGGTTACGCATGTTGTATTGTTCTAGGAAATTCACTTCTTCTAGCACAATAGTTAACGCTGCTTCCAGTGTAGTTGGAGCTTTTAATCGCACAATCCTTACTAGATTTTCAGGAAGATTGTATAGAAATACATTTAAAGCTGTATTATTGTAGATGATTAAATTTGCCTTTTTTAAATCACTGTCTGCATGCATGTTCACTTTTGAAATTAAGAGCGATCTCATGCTCTGGATACGATTACAAAAATCTAGGTAACTTTCATCAGATTTAATTTTTAATGACTCTAATTCAATGTTAATGCAAGCTTCACTTCGCGGATCACCAAAATGTTGAATAAGCAAGGCTTTAAATGCGGACCAAGTTACTATGTCCTCCCGCTCTGAAAGAAGTGCGGCAGCATTGTCTGCCAACCTGCTGGTGATTGTGTTGAAGACATACAGATTTTGTTCAGCATTATTACTGCTGTAGTGATCAATAATGTATTGGGATTTTCGCAAGTATAAATTTAATTGCCTCTTGTCGCCTTTGAAAAGGGGAATTAATTGAATTAATTCTTTTGGTATGACAGACAGATTTACAGATTCTTCCATCATTTTTAATTATTTGATTTACAACTGTACACAATTTTTTTTTTTTTTTAATACACACACAATCTAAAAATACACAAAATAAAACACAATAAAATCACACGGTAAAATACACACAATTAATACAAAATAAAAGTTAAGCAGTAGCTAAAATGAAAAATGTGGATTTCTTATTATAAAATTACAATTGTTTTTATTTTATTTAAATTAAATTAAGTTAATGATCAATGTGGAGATCAATTAACACTATTTTACCTTATTTTTACAATTACAGAACAATTTCTAAATTTTAAGAAAATGTCCTATTTATAAAGGTTATATATCTATGGTATTCTATTTATAGAATATGGGTCACGGTCACAAGATTATATTGTTAGGACTGTGCCCTGCGTTATAATGAGCAAGGTTTGATCTCAGATATAACAATTAAATTAGTTTAATAAAACACCGTATATGGTAAAAGGAGAGGAAAGGAAGGATTTTTGGCGAAAAGTTTGACTCACCACCCAACCGTAATTTCCATGCTCACTTTATCGATACCCGTTAAGAGAAAATTTGTTTGGTTCGAACGGACTTCACTTTTTCGTTAAATTTCACTTTGGTTTTACGTTTCCTGACGGATTCGGACGTCGGAAAAACGCGAGAAAACCCGGAAAATTGAGTGTAATCCGCTGCGGCTGCGCCACTCTTGTTTTGGGAACGTTGACGGGTATTTTAAAAAAAGCAATTTGGAAATTAAATTAAAATAAAACTAAATGAAAATAGGTGTTGCCGATTTGGAGGCTCAATCTATTCTGAATTAATTCTAACAGTCACAAGTCACAACAGAGGGCGGATACAGATTGCAGAGTTCGATGAAAGCTGTATCAGCGCTATGTTACTAAGAAATACAAAAGTGCATGAACAAGCAAAAACTATAAAGTACATTAATCTAAAGCAGAAGGTGGAGGCCTATACATAACTACGTAGATTAAAATGTTATTGATATTATTTTGGTATCATCAAAACTCCTTGTGCTAGTCGTGATTCCGAACAGGCGGTGCGGTAGTTCAAAATAATCATACAAAATCTTACTGAATCAAACATGTTTTTGCTTATAACAATATTTTAAGACTAAAATGTAATTGGTTCAACCTAAGCTAAAAAGAGGTGCATTTGCAAAAAAACACACCCGTTACTCCACATTTATAAAGGTGAACATACAGTGAGTTAACTGTGCAATAACAAGGCAGTCATGTCAATCAGCGAGTTGGTACCTATCAGGATAAAAAGTAGTATATTAAAGTACCTACCTATATAAGTAATTATAACAATAAGACGAGCATACAGTCTGGTAACCAATAGCAACTTCGATATGAGGCCATGGCAAAAAAGAGGCGGGTCTTGAGTTGTAAAAGGCAATATATATTTTTTAAGCAATCTACAGTTGTCCCTTACATTATGAATTTTTAGGACGGTAATTAGAATGTTATGTAGAAATAGTCGCCTACACTAATAATTAATACACTTACCTAATCATGTTCCAAATGGGTTTAAATGCACATAATATAATAGTAATAATAAGTACCTAATATATTACAGGACATTAATTTCACACAGCGCCATCACATAAATCTGGTAGATATGTAATTTAGTATTCAATTGTGATATATCTATCAGGTAAAATCAGGCTTGAATACAAAAGTAATGACAACCAGAGCAGACGTGAATGTAAAAGTAGGGTAAGGCTTCATTTTGAAAATTATGAAGTGCAGGCGACTGTAGCTTCAGCCCATATCGAGATTTGGAACAGTAAAATATTCAAAAAAGAGCACCAACAAACTGTATTTTTGGGTTCTACAGAAATTAAATCAAATTATCGATATAAATAATGAACTCAGTATCACATAAGTTTCAAATAAACAAAACGATTTAAATTAACGTTAATCTCCACAAAACTTCGCATAACTTTTCTCTCGGCGACAGTTTCGTAAAAAATAGGCCAATTACCACAATATTTATAGAAGTACACATACATCAAAATTAAATAATGTGAGGCATCAAAGGCACCGCGGAATGAAGATTTGCCCCACATAAGGCTGTCGCGGAAACTCAGAAGCCGGACATTGCTAAAAATTTGCCCTGCACCTAAATAAACGCATTATTAAAGTTCTGAAGTCAAGGACTTAAAATCTAAATCTATACCTATACGCATAATTCACATTATAAAAAAGAGAATAATACTTACAGGCTAGGTATTACCTAAATTCTTTTTATACAGGAAGTGCGAATAAATAATTGTCACTTTCACAATTTAGACAAAACAAAAGCCAACTTATATGTCAAAATCCATCTAGGCTACAGAGCGTACCTTTCATAATAGACATATCTACATACATCCTCACGACATACACACACCCTTACCACATCTATACTTGTACTGAATGTGAGATGGAGGTCAAACGCTTGGCTACCTCCAATAAAAAACCCTCCTCGTGTGGCAGACGGGTAGTAATATTTGGGGAAACTCTCCAGAAAAGAGGCGAATGGTATATGACCAATTATGAACAAGCCAAAGAAAAGCCGGACGCAGTAAAGTCGGATCAGAGGAAGCACTAGCCCTACAAAATGTCAACGAGGCATGAGCGCCGACAAAGAGGTTGAATACGGCGGCAAGGGTCGGGCATCCGAAGATCGCCGCAGTTGTTTCACGGTAATCGGTTAATTGTGCACCCTTAACGAATACAGGTATGACATTCAAATAGGTGCTACTTATACCTTTTCTTTTAATTCTTTCTTTCGAGGGGGTTATTTACATACAAAATCACCCCACCGTATTGAGGGTACGATGAGATTTGGTGAGGTTGTCGCGGTACACCCAGATGAGGCAGATTCTACCTTAGAGTAGAATACATGAATAAGTATATACTTACTACATGAAACGTTTAATTTGGTACCCTATTGTTACAATATAACATTTTAGTACCTATCCCTTAAATTTTTCATTCACCCGACATTAAAATTCCATACCCACCATTGCTTATTACACAATTTGGATAAACCAATTAGGTACACCCCACATGTCAAAATCCACCAAGCCTGCAGAGCATACTATACCACCGTTTTACCTGAGTCTGTCGCAATAACGAATGAAAAAATAGCTAGGCAGAGTAGGTACCTAGGTATAATAGATTGATCAAGAGTGCAGTGCTGGTCTTTCCTTTCCACCTACAACCTATCAGAATTAAAAAAGTAACAGAGCTGAGAGGTTTCTCTATAGGTTTAGAAGGCTTAAAGCTTATTTTTATAGGTATACCAAGAGTTTGACCACCAATTCACTTGAAAAAAACAGTAGGTAAATAATTATGTGGCCTGAGATGGAGCACGCTTGTCTTTAATTAACTACCCTGGGCTTAATAAAGACTCCAAGATAGTAGGTAGGTGCTGATGCGAAATAACAGAACTCCTTTCCCTATAAGTGAATCGATGTGCGTGAAGTTTGAATGAGTTGAATTTATAAGACTATTAGGGTATAATCTACCGTAGTCTACTACCCATCGAACTAACTGGTAGACGGCCTTAAGTTTTCAAAAGCTTGCGGAGATCGTTTGCTTGCATTTTTTATGAAGCTTCTAATTATTATTGCACTCATTGATAGCGTACGACCGAGATACCAGAATCATTAAAATTAAAAGCAATCTCAACCAACAAATTCTGAAATCTGTTCTGAATACCCGGATTATGCATTTATGCATATTTTAATGTGGCAACGAGACCACCTGTCAATAAATATTCGGAATATCGCGGTTCCATTAGGACCACACACGGAGCGGCCCGTTTGTGCAACAACAGGGCTTAACAGATTATTGCAAATTAATGTACGAGTATGACATGTGACGAAGGCAGTCTTATGAGCAACAATTCGATTAATCTGTGATTAAAAATAATTTGCCGTTCGCCGCGAAGCCTGTTTGGCTCGCGCGGCGGCAAGCTTTCGACGTAAAACGGGACACGACTAAAATTGACCCTGTATTCTTGAGTAGTATTTATTTATGTCTTTATTGTAGCCATACAATAAATACGTATCTCGTGTCTACCTTATACATCACCATTATAGACAGTAACATTAGAGTTCGGTTTAATTTATTAAAACTCGCGTTGTAGACCTTATTCTTGCCCAGGCAAGCATCCAGGTCCAAGGCTGACCCTACGTATAAAAAAAATAACGGGCCTCATCAGTGATCATTAGTCTCCTCTATCCATATTGCTACATTACAGTTTGCACCAACTCGCAACTACATAAAACACATAGGTACAAAATATAAAAAGAAATAGTGTAATGAAAAAATAATATAAAAAAATAAAATAATAAATACATTTAACTATATATTAATTATTTTTATTTGATTTCAGTAGGTACTCAGGTAGACTATAGGTACTGCCCGCCCGTCCCGGGTGAAAAGACAGGAAACTTTTTTTCACACAATCTTGCAAATCAAATCGAATTTATTTATTTGGTAAGTATATTTAGGTACCTACATATTTTAGTAGTTGCATAAAATAGTGTTCTACATTCTGCCACACTTGTAGCGTAAAAAAATGTTGATTAAATTGAATTACCTAATCTTTGCCTATCTTAACCGGGCCGCATTATAAATACATACTCGTAGTTTAGCGCTGTGATCACCAGAAGCAATACAATTTAATAAGTACCCAGTTATTATCCTGCTTATTATCTCGCTCGTAATATCCATTTGCAACGGACCATCTTATAATAATTAGCATCGTTTAAGATACGCCGATAAAATAAGGTAGTATTCTAGTAAACACTTTTAATGCAGGTAGGTACTTACTTATCCAGTGTCGGCATCGAACAAGATTTTTTCTGTTTTACCTAAAACTGCTGAAATTCTTTGCATAGGTATTTTTACTCCATAGCCCCCAGTAGATACTAATCCAATCATATGACCACATATATAATGATGAATTAAAATATTCCAAGAGACTATACAACATATATTTTGTTTTGGACTAAGAACTCTGAAGTTAAAGCAAACTTTATACCTACTATGGTTAAGAGGTTTCAGACTTACCAAGTCATAAATTAATAAAATGAGGTATTTAGCTTTAAGTCTAAAAGCTGGCAATCACGTTCGTATTTTTCTATTTTATCACGTTTTAAGGATTCTAGAGAAGTTTAAATAAGTAATAGACACTTTTTTATGATATGCCAGCTGCTAGTCTGTTTTTCCATAAACGATCAAAAGGATAGGAAAACTCGCTCTTTCGTAGATCTCTAGGTACTAAAATGAAATACTAAAATCAGACTGCAAAATTTTAAACTTCATGGTTTTACGGAAACACGGGCTCAATAAGTATTTCATTTTTTTATAATATTTATATAGGTATTGATGATAATCAATAAAATATATAATAATTCGGATAACTTTTATTCAATAAAAAGTACAATTAAACTAGCTATGTACAAAGGAATCAGTCAGATTACCTAAGGACCGTTACAAACGGCCTATAGGTAACTCAACTGTTTCAGACTAGTACCAGACGAAAGCGTGCACAAGACACTGGCTGCATTGCCACGCTGAATAGCCAAGCTAATTCGCCGGCCTAAATAAGAGCCAGCCCTTGGGTCACGTGTCGCCTCAATCAAAAGCTCCGCAAACTTTTTGAAAACCCGGAGGGCACCGGCTCCCCACGGACCCAAGGTCTCCACCCCAAAAGACTCAAATAGGTATAAATAATTCATTAAAAATATATATTAATAAATTTAATGAATTATTAATCGAAGCCCGATTTTTTAGTTTCTTTTTAACTAGGCATTAAAATTACTTGGCACATCTTCGCTGTCTAATAATGTGCTAGTAGTACAAAAAATATTTTAATGGATAGAAACATATTTAAATTAAATTTGAGAAGCGAATGTTAGATAAAAAACCTAATTGAACCGCGACTTCCCAAAGGCCCACAAAATGTTATTGCTCCATCGATTCTAAGGAAGCAATCAATGGCCTTTGTGCACTTTTTTGGGGTATTCAATGGCGTCATTATAATAACACCAAGTAGATACCTACCAGTATGTAATGCACATGATGACTTCATTTATGGTAGATGGAGGATGGCCCCACCTCCAAGTACTTGGTACCTATACACATGAATCGTATCAATACGATTTATAGTAGCTATTAAATTTCCCATAGCACCTTTTTGCCAACAGCCTCAGGATTTGAGAGTAGGTATAGGTAGATGATATGTATTATTTATTTGGACTATTTTTATAAGAGCAGTAGAGCCCCATGTAAAAGGGATCCGTGGATGTACTACCACCATTGCTGTGTTCCGGTTTGAAGGTTATGGTTGCCGGCAGTTGACGGGCGCAATGCAGTGCCGTGTAGGGTATGTTCTTTGTGGATGTGACCTACGCAGTAAGGCTTGTTATAGCATATTGAAGGCAAGAGGTGCACTTAACATCAGTCGGACTACTTGCTTGTTCCGTCTCCTAGTTGTATAAAAAAAACAACCAACCGAGGATACCAATCTTATGTAGGTATGTCTATTAAATTGATAAGGTCTACAGCCTAAACGGTTTGATTAATGTTGACGTGTGAGGTGTCGTTTTGTTTGTTTTATTTTATTATTATTATTTTATTAAGGGGGTACGAATCGAAAAACCACAAAACTTTTTACTAAATATGAATATGAAATGGATGGTTATGCCGATACTATCTATCTAAATATAGGTAGTAGGCGCATAAGTTGTAATTATTTTTTATGGCAGTGTTTTCGGAAAACACTTAAAATTTTGCAGTCGGGTTTAAGATTTTTCAACTTTAAACTAATAAGTAGGTTGAAAGTCCGGGGGATTATACTGCCTTAGTAACGATTAAAGGGCATTCGAGAATTCGGGATTCGAATCACAACCCAGGCACAAGACGAATAAGCAAGAGTCCAGGATTTTCATAATCAATGTGTTTGTGGTTGGTGGTAAGATTTTGTTTAAGTCCGCCTGGCTAGCGACCACCATCTTACCTAATTCTGTCGCCATAATAACAATTCTTAAATAAATATTGTGTTCCGGCATTTGAGAGGTAAGATAGCCAGTTCCTCAGTTTGTTGAGGATTCCGGGTCAAGTGCGCTTCTACCTTCGGCCTCATCTCAACTTGTAACCACGTGAGATGAAGGCCAAGCGCTTCCCCGTCGTTTAGTAAAAAAAAAACAATTCACGGCAAATAGTACCTACAAGTACTACTTAAGTATTTACTTACCTACCGATAAGGAACATAGTTACAAGCGCTTGTTTTTTGATTTGTCAAGATGTCGTAATAAAATATAACTCTTCCCATACCAGGCAACAGGCAAACACATTGTGTGAACTGACTATCGAATCGTTACTATTGGGTTCATTGTAGGTAACCACTGAATGACGGACAGAATAATAGAGATCCATCCACCACCGTGGGAAATTATGAATTGTGTTAAATATGGGATAATTGAATTATGACACAGGCGGTTCTACGAAACATTGGGTGGGAATTTTAGGTGGGTACCTATCTTATAGGTATATTTTGCTGAGTTGTGGTCTATCTGTATTTGATATAGGTGATTATCCAAGACTACGTATTTTCTATAACACTTTTCTGTGCATTGCACCGCATTTAATGAATAAGTCACCTTCCTACCTGCTAGTTCCACTTCCGACTCAATCAAACGCTTTGATAGAAAATCATTTTTGATAGATGCGAACTACGGACGGAGGCAAAGGTAAAGGAAGCACCACCAAAGACTGTTCGCAGTGTGATCGGCGTTTGATCCAGTGATAGATATTCCCATGGTGCTTACGATTCGCTTGCTGAAATTTAGCTGGACTAATGCTTTTACCATTGCATGTGTGTAAGTAGATAGATTACCGGTTACCGGCTGTTTTATGTGTAATTTTACGAGTTTAACACATCCATTACGCGGTGCGTTTATGGTGTTTCGTCCTTCGCTGATGGACGTCATCATAATTTACGTTGATGGCGTCGTTGACTTTATTTTTGGTGCACCATTACCTGGTAATATCGCCATTCTCTTGTCCATTTCATTTATGCATAGGTACTTTACTTCTTTGTGCCACTAACCAATTGTTGAGTCTGTTATATTCTTAATTAGCTAACCCCGCCCAGATAAACTTGCGCCAAGTTTCTAAGTTTATCATTATAATTTCAGCCCACAGCTGAATAAATAATTTTCTGGGAGGCTCGCTATATTCCTCATTCTTGCCCAGGTAAGGTCTAGGGATGACCCTACGTATACAAAAACAACAAGCCGATTAAACCTACCAAAAATATTTTAATCACTGTCTTAATTAGCTACAGCGTATTGTGTTCGTATTTACAAAATAATGTTCATGCTGCTTTTTTTGGACAACAAATAGACTCGAATAAAATGCGCCAGCATCAAGATATGTAGGGATAGGACCTACATACAAGTCGCAATACTAACTTCATTCGTAATAGGTATTCATCACTAAAAACTTTATTTTTATTTAAAACGGATCATCTAAAAATCGTGTGTTAAACTTATATTAGGTAGGTATTAAAACATTCTGCACGATATATAACGAGAAAGTTCTTTGAGTGTGAATAATTATTATATCTATGACCAACCTTTCAAATATCTGAGGGAAGGAAGAGGGTAGGAACTAAATAGGAATTACCTATCAGGAAATTAATTCGATTTATGCTCATCAAAACTGCAGTCAAAGGCAGTACGAAGCTAGATCGGAGACGAGTGACGAAGCTTACGCTTAAGCACCTGGTTACAAGATGAGTTAAGATGGCCGAAGGTGGAGACGCACTTCACCCGGAATCCTCAACTGAGGTAACCGATTACTTTTATGTTCAAGCCTAAAATCACATGCGAATACCTCTACCAAATATAACACATCCACAGATGTGGATACAAAAACGTTTTGAAAATCATAAAATGTATG
This sequence comes from Venusia cambrica, assembly GCA_951394065.1. Classification (NCBI taxonomy): domain Eukaryota; kingdom Metazoa; phylum Arthropoda; class Insecta; order Lepidoptera; family Geometridae; genus Venusia; species Venusia cambrica. The sequence goes on from OX596056.1 coordinate 5,008,628, forward strand.
AAATGTTTTATTTCTCTCACAAACTAGACAATAACATGTAGGAGCTGGTGTCTACAAGGTTGTATAAAAAAACCTATTAGGTAGGCCCTTCGCCCTGCTTGTAAGTACTAAAGGTACTATTTAAGCTGAGCGCTAAACTACTATGCTAATTAGGGCAGGAAAGAGCCCTCCTGCATTAAGGCATATACTTATATCTATCTATGAACTCGCAAAAGTATATCTAGATACATTATCACTGTATATAGTGTCAGTACTCACCCATTATTAAAGCTGATTTTATTTATTACAACCCCATGAATATGCATAAACCAATTTACAATCAATACAAAATTCTAATGATCTTGGAGTTACATGCAAAAATTGATACATTAAATTAACCCTTGCAACTATCGAACAAAGTATTGAAACTATTTAGACGTCATGAATATGCAGAAATACCTAACAATTATTATAATCAATATCGGTTTTGAACTTGAACCTTATTGATGAGTCATCTGGTGATCATCAATTCTTGTGCGAAAATGATAGGTCTCATTGGCCGCATCACTTTTTAGTGAAGGGTTAAATCGATTGTGTTGTAAGAGTTTCATTTGCCATGGTTTTTTTATATCACCTGATGATGTATGATGCCTCCCAGTAACATTTTTTTAGCCTACACCTGTCCCACTGTAGGGCAAAAATATAAAAGTAAAAAAAAAGATAAATGGTAAAGGACCTTCCAAGATTTTCAGTCTATATTACATTATTTCCCTGATACCTACCATGGACAAATTTTACTAGGTATGTACTCCAAGATCTAAATATTTATTAATCATAAACCATCATCAACATTGTCCAATGTTGGACAGCGCCTCCTCCAAAAATTGGAGTGTTTTGCAATGATCACCACGCTTGGCGGATGAGTGATCCAAAGTAATACAGTTGTAAAACAAGACACAGAAAGAAGCTGCTGATCTTCTGCAGGAATTAAAATTAATTCATAATTATTAATTCGGTACATCAATAATTGTATTGCAAAGCCTTTTATCATGTTTAATTTCAGGAATAATCATTAAAACTAATTGATTTTCTTATATTTCATTCCTAACTTTTCTAGGAGGATTATTCGTTTCATTTATTTGCGTTTCAAGAATTGCCACAAATTAATTATTCTCCTCCATTTTATAATATAATTTTAATTTAAAATTATTTATAATTTGTATATTGATGGAAACGATGTTAAAATAAAAAATGATTTAAAAAACCAGTCATTTTATTCTCAAAAATATTCAATGAAAAATCATCATCATTATCAATATTAACACTCGAGTCTTTAAGAATCATACATGAGTAGGTTAGGTACCTAGACCTACGTACCTTAGGTACACACATTAGGTACATGAATTTAGACAACATTCAACACACAATCACTCTATCACAATTTCACAATTGGTTTTGTATTACAAATTTAAAATCTAAAGTCCTATATAAAAAGTCCTTTCCTTTCTTTTCGGAACAAGCAGTGCGAAACAAGCAACTTAAAATATATATTAGTACGTATATTTTGCTGTAGCAATCAAAAAATGAGAATATACAAGGACGGACTTTTACAATAATGCAGTTTTATGAAACCTTCGTAAGCAATAACCTAGGTATATAACTATAGAGGAATGCCATTTGTATTTAATAGCTCAGCATCGCAATGGAAGACGCGTCGAAGCCTTCAGAATCTTCGAATAAGAAACCTACGTCTAATGACGCTGCGTAGACGTAGACCATAGTCTGATCATGCTAAGAACTACAAAAAAACCTTATTATAATAGTGCTCTGTTCGAATTCGAGCAAACGGATAATATTTTTTTCTTTCGTGAGCGGTTCAACGCGAACACTACAACGCTTTTTCTCTTTTTTTTTTTAACTGTTTTCAGGAACATTTTTGGACAGTACGATGCTTTAACCCCAACATCTTCATATGAGAGTTAATACGCATCTTCAGGGAAGACTCGTTCAATCGTAGACCTCATTCTTACCCAGGCAAGGCCAAAACCTCGAGGTCAAGAGCTGACCCATCGTATGTATATAAAATAGTGACTGTGTGTGTGATTTAAAAATACCGTAGTTCATAAAGAAATTTTATGAGCTACGTGTATTTAGTTTGTGCCTGAAACGATTTTTACTGAAGTTTTCTTTTCGATCAAGGATCAAAATGATATTTAAGATTCTTTCATCAATTGGGGAACTAGAAATTAGGGCAAAACAAACGTGAACACAAAAAACATCTATGACTGAATAATCGGAATAGAAGGTTGGGTATATTAAAAGCTACACAAGACACCCGTTTCGTGTTATGGCTGCTTTGTTCATTTTCGATTCGCGTTGATCCGATCACTAAAGACAAGGGATAAAGGAGTCGAGCACGGTTTCTGAACGAAACAGTATCTCTAAAGCTGTTCGATCCAATCCACAACCTCCGCAGTTTGACCTTCGGTGTCACTATCGCCAGTGATAGCGGAGCTCTCTGCAAAGTCAACGCGGGAAGAGAGGTGAGAGAATTCAAAGTCCTTGCCTGGTTTGCCGATGAACGTGTTTGTGGCTTCCCCGTCAACTGATTGGAGCTGGTTGGACTTCGTGACGCGCACGAGGTTTCTGTAAGGAGACACTTAGTGAGGCATATTCTAAGACTTATAAAGTTATTTACACAATAAGCAACCTGGAAGAACATTCTGGAGTTTCCTTCTTGTTTTTTAGGAACTATTTGAACCATCAACTAGCCTGTTCGTATTCGAGGCCAGAAGTAAAGAGAGACCTTGGACTAGTTTTTTGTGGGACATTAATGGGACATTAATTTTACACAGCGTCATAGTCCCAAACTAAGCATAGCTTGTAATATGGGAACTAGATTATGAATATAATACTTAAATACTTTTTGTAAATACATACATACTATGTGATACAACACCTAACAGTAACATAGAACAAACATCTATATTAATCTATAGTTTGTTAGTTAGATGATCCACCAAATTAGAATTTAGAAGTGATAGCCAGTGACTCAAGTCTGTTGAGGATTTCGGGTGAAGTGCGATTCCACCTTCGGTCTTATCGATCCATTAGTAGACAGTAGGTGAGATAAAGGCCAATCGTTTCCCCGTTGTACAAACAAAAATAAGCGAAACAAGCCTCCCTATAGGTACCTAGTCTAATAATCATTTAGGAAAATGACTAGGTACCTAGTCATTTTCCTAGAGTGAGAGTTTTGATTACAACATTTTTGAGTAAGCCTATATTTAGTACTTTTAGACCGCGACTCCGCCCTCTTATAAAATGGCATAGTTATTTTCGATCAGTTCAGTTGTTTACTCGTGAAAGGTAACAACTTAACAAAGACCGATTTATAATATAAAACTTATAGTTAATGTTACGATATGAACATTTTAGTAAAATTAATCTAATAGTGTTTTTGATATTCAATGGTTAGACTTTATATTTGGTGCATATAGTATAGCCTTTTAAAGAGACATCTTCGGTATTCTGGAACCTTCTAAAGAGAATAGCGCCGCGCTTTTCTCACCCCCATACCATCGTAGTTTATCGTTAATTTCGAAATAAATGTGACGGTTATAATCAGACTTAAATTATTTTTCTAAAAGCACAGTAATAAGTAAAGAGCAAAGAGATAGGAAAAGATAGTTTTGAAAAAGCATGCCTGGATCACCACTTGTCACCAATTCAATTATAACTAGATTTATGAATAAATAAGTTAAGATAAAAAGTAAAGATGTGGCCTAAGATGGAGCATAATTGTCTCAACCTATTCTTTCTGGACACGACTCCAAGATTGTACTAGTTAAAAACCTCCACTATAACATGGCGTCACTTGACGGTACTGTCATCACATAAAATTGTATAACAAAAGCATCCTTACATTTCTTTCTCAAGCAGATCTTTTATGACCTGGCTTCCCTTGGCAATAGGCTGGTCTTGTTTATTGCATAATATCAGAACCGGAGGGCTGTTCTTCTGCACAACTGGATCTGCTAAAATTGTGTACAGATATCTGAAAGGAAATTATTTTCTATGACATAATTTTGGGGTAGGTTGGTATTTACCAAGTCAAATTCAAAATTTCTTTATTCATTAAGTTTTTTTTAGGATCATTTTGAAACGTCAAATCTACCGCACCTGTTCGGAATCGCGACACAAGGAGAATGGCAAGAAACTCGGGCTGGTTAATTTTTTGATGATCCATTCAAAATTTAGATGTACAATTTTAAATTATATTCTAAGTAGATACATCATAAACCTAAATACTTAATACTATCTTAAAACATTTGTGCATTACCTATATACCTAATGGGAGTTTGTTAACATTAGGAAATCACCTTTTAGTGGTCTACACGATTCTACAGGTCACAGGATTTTTCTAGCGGTTACGGCTGAATAATATATAGGTATATACATATACACTGGTGCTTGGCCCACCTGGTAGCTACCTCCTTCCTGCCGAAGTTCGGCGCCAAGCAGGTTGCCGTGGACGTTGAGCCAGTGCGCCATCATAGACCCCTTTTTTACTCTGGCCTAGATCTAGACATGGCCAGAGGTAACCTAACCATCATTCATAAAAGGAACAAAGAAACCCAGTACTTTATACTTACTCAGCCACATCCCGAATCTCTTTTTGAATGGTGCCAGAGTCGATGGTGTAAACTATGGCTTTAGCACTGTCCTTGTATTGATCAAAAAACTTGCTTCTAAGTCTATCTTGGCCAGGCAGGTCTACTAATCTCAGCTCACCCTGAAACATGATAATAAAAGTTATAGAAAAAAAAAAAACAAAAACATATGTGTCATTGCATTTTACCTACCTACTTTTTATTGGTATGAACTTTTTTTGTATTGTAGGACAGGGAACCGCTTGGCCTTCATCTCACTTGTTAACAAGTTGAGATGAGGCCGAAGGTGGAGGCGCACTTCACCCGAAATCCTCAACAAACTGAGGAACTGGCCTCTTACCTCTAAATGCCGGAACACATAATTTTTTAAGGACTGTATTATGGCGACAGAATTAAGTAAGATGGTGGTAGCTAGCCAGGCGGACATAAACAAAATCCTACCACCAACCAAACAAAGCACAATATTGCTCCCCTGGGGATCGAACCCGGGACCTCTGGATCTCAAATCGGTGGTTTGAACCACTACACCACAGAGACGGTCAATAATCATAATCCTTTGTATTTATTTATTGTATTTGTTTGATTGTTTCATTTTTCACTACTAAATGGCTAAATGTATTTTTAATGAAAACCTGGTAGTCCTAGATGTTTGTATAATTAATTAAAATTTTATGAAATATGACTTTAATACACCATTGGAAACAACTTCAGGCTACTTTTTACTCAGGCAGGAACCAAATGGACGAATTCGCAAAATCGACTACTGAATTACTAATACAGCTTGGTGTGAGCGAGTGAACTAGTAACAACATACAATGCACAACCTATTACACTGTCAGACTTTGAGACTTGAAATTCGAAGGGTGTCCTTTATAAGCTGACCTATTATGTATTCCCAAGGATCTGTTTGAGAGCTTTTAGCTCGTTTAATATGCTGGCTAAGGCAAATATGGAAGTGGACCATACATATTCCATACAAAAACAAGAAAGTATGAATAAAACGCTTTAGCAATAATTCTTTTATAACGTTTTAGCTTTCTATTTCTTGTCATGTGTGTGAAACCTACTTAATTATCATTTTAATATTTGTTCTGTTTACATTTTTATCTATCTGTGTTAGTTCCTATTTGTGGAAACTTTAATTGGCCTTTTTAAATGTATCATATTAATATGTTGCATATTAAATAAATAACTACCTACCTATTATTTATACCTATCTATCGTAAGTTGTCATAAAATTGTGAAAATAAAATCAATAAATAAAGAGATGACGGGAGACAAGTCCTGGGTGTTCCACTAGCTTAGTAAACAAATACACAAAGCATTATCAATAAATCAAATTACCTTATTTGTCTCATATTCCTCTGAATTTTCTTTCATAGAAGTGAATGTTTGTTTACTTTGAGAGTAAGCAAGCCTCACAAACAGCAAGGTTTTACCGGAATCTGACAGGCCGGTCAGCAGGACAGACTTGCGGGTACTACGACGCCGCGAGAAACATCTCCAAAACACTGCAAGCACAGTACAACAATAAAATCAACAAATCAAGGCAAATATGCTGTCTAGCAGCAAAACCTTAAATGATCTGGAATCTTTATTAATGGATAGATAATAAGGTAGTACAAATCAAGGCAAATGAGAATGTAACTATAGATAATATGTATGTATAATAACATATTATCTATAGTTACATATCTATGGTTCAGGCATTCAGAGGTAAGATAGGCAGTTCCTCAGTTTGTTGAGCATTCCGGGTGAAGTGCGCCTCCACCTTCGGCCTTATCTTAACTTGTTACTAGGTGAGAGGAAGCGCTTCCCCGTCGCACAATATATAAAAAAACTAGCCAGGCGGACTTAAACAAAGTCCTACCACCAACCAAACCAAGCACAACATTGTACTCCCCTGGGGATCGAACCCGGGACCTGTGGATCTGTCACTGGTAGGCGAACCACTACACCACAGAGGCGGTTAAAAGTACTATAGAAGGAATCGGGAAAGGAAGGTTTGGAAAGACTTACCAAGTGTCACAAACAGGACGATCAAACTAAGTAAGGTTATGTATCGAGGGTCGTTTAGCATAGGCTCGGTGTGAATTTTTTCCTCGATTACTTCTGAATCCATGTTGTTACAACGAATTCAAACACTTGCAGAATTTGTTTTTATTGCTAGAAATTATCTGATCACTCGCTAAGATGCTATACTGTACCACCTGCTGCGTGAAGTGCACCGAAGAGAATACCTAAAAAAAAACTTAAGATTAAGAGTAACAGCGAAGTGAGAATACAATATATACGTACCACAGATCAACAACTATGTATTCAAACCCCTCGTTTTCACCAAGGTTGTAGGATTGACTAGACTAGAGATGGTGTATTAGGGTCATATTTTCGTATTCATATTATTGAATATAACGCTTTGCATGGATTATGTGTTGATACCTATTATAATATAATAGTCAAATAATAGGTAGTGTTCCGACTGATTCTGATTCTGTATTCAACTACCTACGGGGTTTAATAGATATTCTATTAGGTATTCCCTTTGGATAGGTATCCATAATCGGGTGAAAGTGGCTCTAAACGTACATAGTGTAAATGTAATGGTACATTTTTCTTCATCTTTTATGAGGCTTAGACCTGTGAACGAAAACAAACATACGTTGGCGTAGTTAAATAGTTAATCATCTATGTAAGTACCTACAATAATAAAATTATTCCTTGCTATGATTCACACAAATTGACCCCAATTAGTAGACGAATATCGATCACAGAAACTATTAAGTATTTACTTAGGTTCACTCACTACTAGACGAATATCATTCACACAAATTCACTCATTACCAGACCAATATCAATCGCAGAAACCATTTTTTTTTGTCAATCGTTTGACCACCAGCTAACGTGTAAAACAAGTAAAGATGTGGCCTAGGAGGGAGCACGCTTGCCTAAAAGGAACCTATTTACTCTGGACTTGAAGACTCCAAGATTGTACTCGTGAGGAAAATCAGACGAAAGCAAGGAATTCCATTCTTTACCAGTATTAAATATTAGGTATTTACTTAGATTCACTCACTTCTAGACGCATATCAATCAAATCACAGAATTCATATTCATCTCACTCTCGATCGCATTACGCTCGTAACAACAGAGCTTAACAGTTCGGACGAGAACATATAACACTAACTGCAGAGCGACAATACTGCGCGCCATCGCCGCCACCGCGATGTTGTTGCGCGGTGAAGCTCACGAAACGAATCATGGATCAGGATCAGGCTAATATTTGACTATTATAAAATAACATAATACCGAAGATTCCAATACCTATTACGAATATGCATTGCAAATATATTGATATACCTATTATGAATATATTAGTCACACCTCTAGACTAGACTAGACCGGGCCTGAATTCTTATCTTGAATTGATTAAGTCCACATTGTTACTTTGAATGAGCATGGTAGTTAGGTACTTTACTACAATAAAATTAATTGTGCACTAAAGCTCTTATACATGTTGGTATTGGTACACCTTGCAGCTTCATCTCTGCTCTGGCCAAATACCTAGGTACCCACTAACATCGGTATGGTTATACATGGCACGTAGTTTTTATCACACATTTGATGCTTATCCAACTCCGCCGGTGTATTGTGACTAGTTTCCTATTCAGAAACAATTATCTTTTCTTGCAACGCACCATGAGTATCGATATTGGAGGTAAGTGAGAGAATTCATTGACTTACTATTTGGCTACCTACCTACTTTGGTTTAGAGACCAACTAACAGCTAACATTACACTGTTAGTAGGTAGGTACATATTAGATACCTAGGTCCAAGACATTAAAAACTAAGATAACCATGTTTACCAAGATGTGAGAAACTGTGGGTCCAGTAGGAATCGCCTGGTAGTGGATGGGTACTTATTTAGTAGGTACCTACCTGTATACATTAGCTAGTTTTCAGAAGCCAAGCACAAGGCAATTTCCTTGCAAGTAGGTATAGGTATTATGATGCCTTATCTCAACATCATCATCTTCCACAGTCTGCTTTCAATTAAAAAATGTGAAATAATAACATTTAAATATTCTAGGAATGAGAATTAAGTACAAGGACAAAAATGATACATTTCTGGAAAAGCATTTAGTATCCAAGGAGCCTTTTGGACAGTTCAAGGCTTGGTTTGAAGAAGCCTGCAGTAGAAAAGAGATCTTGGAACCCAATGCAATGTGCCTTGCTACTGTGTCTAAGTGAGTAATATACATTAGCATTTCTTTATATTATTTTGATTATCACACAAATTAATACAAAATGGGTCTTAATTGGGTGTAGTTTATAATACTCCCATCATTTTGGACTGTACATCAGCCATGGTCACTGTAAGGAATGTTAAAGGTATGCTCAATTAGGAACCATATCTTAAAGTTAAAAAATTTGTTAAACTTTTCACATCTGAATGTATGTAATGAAAATAATAATGCCCAATTCCACACAAGTACAGGCAGAAATTAGTGCCATCACACATTATTATTTATACCAGTTTGCTTAATGAATGTTACTGTTTTAGAGAGGGATTCCCTTCAGCAAGATTTGTGTTGTGCAAAGGATATGGAAAAGATGGCTATAAATTCTTTACTAACTATGACAGCCGTAAGGCTAAGGAGATGGTTTGTTCCAGAATGCCTTTTTTTATTACATTATAAAATACAGACAATCAGGGTGGATCAGTACCTAAAACTTGCTTTTATTTCCAGGATTCAAATCCAAATGTAGCTGCCACATTTTACTGGGAAGTTCTGAACAGATCAGTTAGAATTGAAGGTCATGTTGAAAAGTTAAGTCCAGAAGAGTCTACTAAATACTTTCACGCTCGTCCTGTGCCAAGCCAAATAGCTGCCTGTACCAGCTACCAAAGTGCACCTATTATGTCCAGGGATATATTATGTGAGAGAGAATCGGTTTTGGAAGGAAAATACTTGATTCCAGAGGTAGAAGTACCAAAACCGGATTATTGGTAAGCCTTTTGTACTATGTCGTACCTGGATCAATATAGGTATAATGATGTAAGTTGCTTTTTTTTGGCATCTGTTTTTTTTAAAATTGTGAATTCAAGGCGTTGGCACAGAATTGTCCAACAATTCATCTCTCAATCTGGTTTCTATGAATCTTCGAAGGTCCAGTTCTAGTTGAAAGAAGTAAATAAAACTTATTTTTCAGGGGTGGGTACATTATTTGCCCAAGAGCAGTGGAGTTCTGGCAAGGCCAAAGAGATCGTCTTCACGATAGAATCAAGTTCCGAAAACCAAAGGATGGAGAGAAACCCGATGGAAAATTGCTACATGAAGGTGAAGATGGATGGGTTTTTGAAAGGCTTTCTCCTTAGATAGTATTTAATTTATTTAAAGGAATGGGGTATATTATAAGTTTAAATGTCTTCCAAAGTTAGTCAAATAAATCATTTTATTGCAAATCACAACTTTCTACTTATTTTAATAATTTCTCTCTGAATCCCTCCAGAACTCTTCCAACATACTTCACTTACAAAATTACCATTCTTTTCTAGAGCCTTCTGAAATTGTTTTGTGCCTCCACCCACTCCAAAATAATGAGTTTTTGCAGCAAGAAATATTATTCCATCACTTCTCAATCGATCATGAAATAGTGATATAAGCTTATCATAGTTGCATTCATTGTAAATAGTTTCCGATGTTATGATAACATCAAATCTGTCATTTATTCTGTTGTTGAATGAGGCCCAGTCTCCTGAGTAAAATGTGCATTTCTTTATCTCAGACTCTCTTTTATCTTCTTCTTCAACATTTAGCAGTACATTTGGGATGGTAACATTTTCAAGTACTTCTTGATTCTATAACAATGTTAAAAGTTAAATAAACAACCTAGATTTATCAGAACTTGAACTTATATGTACATAGATTTAAAAGTATTGCGCTTCACTTACATAATCTTGAAATGTAACAAAGGCCGATTTCATAAATGCATAGATTCCTAGGATACCAGCTCCACATCCTAAATCTAAGACCTTTTTGTTTTCAAATTGAAAGTCCTCATTACATACAAGATATTCTAACAAATCAATTGTGCATTCCCAAATTTTCAGCCCACCTGAAATATAAATTTTGAATAGTTTAATATGTGATTAATAGTGTTCTTGGTATAATAAAACACAATGTTGGGGCAATTTACTTTAACTGAATTTATTAATTTTTATCTTTGAAAGGTATAAAACAAAAAATTCCCAAGACCAAAACTTTCCAACTCCAAAAGAAGAAGTGCCCTTAATGAGCCGAAAATCTGCCCTTGTTTTTGTAAATGTATGATATTGATTACCCTCATATTTGCCTGCAATGAGATCACTATGTTCATATTCAGCAAATTTAACTGCAGTTTTAAATCCTGTGTCTTCAATGTTGGAGATAGCCTCGCTGACTACCACATGTCCTATTTCAACTTCACCACATGTAACCATCTGTGCTCTGGTCGCAATTATATCAAGATTTTTTATTTGTTTTTTAGGCAGCACTTCTATACATTCTAGCCACTCGATAGGTTCTTGTATTTCTGAAACCAGGTAAGGTGAAAAATCATAAAGTAGGTAGGTAAGAGTGAAAAACCCAGCCACTCTTGATGTGACATTGACATCTGGTGAATATAGGGAAAGAGATAAGATAGTATGAGTGATGCTTTTGAGTGAAAATACCTCTAATTATCATGATGTGATATATTGCTGCCTCGGGTTGGTTTAGTTTGAAGCGACATCAAATAGAAGCAACACCATTGTAACAACAAACTAGGTAGGTAGGTACAAAGAGATTTCTTACATACATTACAGTGATTTACACAGCGCCATCGCTAGTTCCAAACTAAGCTTGTAATTTGGGAACTAGATTAGGGATATAATACAAACATCAATATTCATCACACAAATGTTTAACCTGGGTGGGAATCGAACCCACAACCTACAGCGTAGAAGGCAGAGTCACTACCAACTGAGCTGTGAGGCTTGTTATGCACAGTAAAATTGTACCTAGCGTACCTAGATTCATATGTTCAAAGTACCTACCCCCTACCTGTACTTATATACGTTGGTATCTACCTTTTTGTGGCAATCCAGCGTCAGAAAAATAATTGTTGTCATTGTCGTCACCTGAAAAGTTGAACCTAAAAGATGATACACTCATAGCAGGATAATAAATAACCTTTATTCCATACGCTAGTGCCAAAATCACAGCTAGTTAGCATTAGCCGAAATGAAACCAAATCATAGATGAATCAAATATAGTTATTGATCTGTGAATCAAATGGGAGATAATCATGCACAGCCAATAATGTACGACCTGATAATACACGACGAAAAGTGGACTTGGATTATTGGCTGTACATTATCAAGATGTGTCAATAATGCACAGCCATTAATCCGTGTCCACTTTTTATCTTTTAGTAGTGGAATACCTTGATGCCTTGTTTTCATGGGCCTAACCTAACCTAACCTTAATAATAATCATTTATTTATTACGGTTGATGTGTTTATATCGGGATTCCCGTACCCCCCCGTGACCCCCCTAGCGAACAAATGAACAAAACCGAGAGGGCCAACCCCGACTCTGCCTGGTCTTATGCCTGACATTGGGGTGTATATATAAAAAAGGCGGAGCCAGAAGCTCGCAAAAGAGGTCCTAAGAGGAACGAGTTCGTGACTTCCGTAGCATAGCGTAGGTTGAGTGGGAGAAGTTATTCTCTGGGGCGAGGAGCGAGATTTCTGGCGGGAGCTCGTGCCAGAAAACATGCTTGCTTGCATGATGCCTGTATTGGCTTCACTGCAAATGTTTTGTATGAACTCACGGAACTTGTACAGTATAAACGAGGTATGATTCTCTACTCCGTATTGAGCGACCATTGAGGGCTCAAGGATTTGAATAACTCTCGGCCAATGAGAAGTAAGTGGTTTCCAATTATTGGCCGTACATTATCAGCACGTGTTGATAATGCACAACCAATAATTGGAAGCCATGGTTTCGAAATATCGGGTGTATAAATTGTATTGAACTTAAGTGGATTCGAATTATTGGCTGTACATTATTGGTCGTGCAATATAGGGACCCAATCAAATCAATCAAACGAACAAAGTAAAGTACATACATACTAATACTACTCTAAGTCTGTGTCTATGTATGTACCTATCTTGACCTATAAACCTTCTTTGAAATCTACTAAAAGAAAATTCAATTAAGTATACCAAAATACTACAAAAACAAAAATTGATTCTTGTTTTTGAAATATTGCTCAGAAAACATATTTTTTAATGAAAATTGTTTATTCTCAATCAATAGTATAGGTAACAATATAATATACTTAATTTTTAATATATATGATAGTATAATCATTATTATACTTAATTTATTTATTTTAAGCATGTATGTCGTCACGTCGGATCAAAAGAAGTATGATAATTGAAATTGTACCGATATTTAGTAATATACTAAAAATGTGCTATCGTCACTCTCTGGAGCCTCAAATATACTAATATATAAATACTAATATTAAAATTAACAAAAACGGTTTAAACCAAAGACTTTTTTGAAGATATTTTTTTTATTTATTATACATTTAAACGTAGATAAAATCCGCTGTTCTTTGGTTTGTTATTGTTATTCTGAAGACTTATCAATAGGTATATACAAATGTTATATTTTCACATGCCACAGAAATTAGCAACCCGCGACGGGACTCGAACCCACCTCTTTTCCTAACCCCGGAAACGCTCTTACCAACTGATCCACGACGGTCCTGACGCAGATTCCGATTTTTTGTGTCATATTGATAATCAGCTTGAGCGCCTTGTTTTTCAGTAGGTAGTTAGTATTCATCCCGTGCAGTTGCATAAGGTATGGATGGATCACAGATCGGCGGAATTTCGTCTATACAAACTATCAGCAAAGTCGCTTTCACAAAATTTGCATGCTCGGCCGGTGAGTAAATATAGTCAAAAAACATAAACCATGAGGTACTAGCATATTTCATGCAAATCGAATAATTTGTCAGTAATTTTTAACCGACTTTCAAAAAAAGGAGGAGGTTCTCAATTCGTTGGAATCTTTTTTTTTTGTATCTATGTTCCCCGATTACTCGAAGACGCCTAGACCGATTTGAATATTTTTTTTGTTTGATAGGGCTTCACAGGTGGTCCCAATGATATCAGGCCAGAATCTGATGATGGGATCAGGGAAAAATCGAGGGAACTCTTCAAATATTAAAGGCACAATTGAAGCGATTTGGGTGTATTACCTCAAAAGTAAGGAAAAAACGGACCCCAAAATAGCTACAACCACAGATCAAATTTATAAAAAATCGAAAGCATCGAAGAATTTTATTTTATTACCTACCTGCTATATAATGAATACATATTGCACTGAAATGTTATATTTAAATTTCAATCTTCAAAGAAAATACAATGAAAAATAACAGGTATCTATTTAGGTAAAATTTAAATTGGAAGCACCATAATAGCTCACATACAGTGAGTGAGGTCATAGACTTATCTACAAACAGGGATGTGGGCGCACCCAGTAAATGGATTTCGATTTATTATTTTCGATTCTGCTATACAATAAACGGACCTCATTGTGATCATCATATACAACGCTCAATACCAATCGGTGCATAAAGACAAACCGCGGAAGTCCAGTTATTGAAAAATGGATTTGATGGCATACTGCAGAGCTTAGCCATAGAAGCTAACGAGACGAAGCTCACGAGTGAATTACTTAAGATCAAAAGCATCCACAAACCCCGAACGCCAACGTATATTTTTGGATGAAATCACACAGGAATTGGGCCACACCATACCGGGCCCTTCATAGCAAACAAAATGCTAACACTTCTTCACAGTGCCTGCGAACATATCATGCCAGATGACTGGAAGAAAGTCGTTGACCACTGCCGAAAACTAATTTGTGAAGATTGGGAGCGCGATGTTCGATTTGAAAATTTGTGTGATCAAGAATTATGGAGTAAATAAATCTACAGGATTGCTCGAGTGAGTCTGAATCCGACTACGACGACGACGGTTTGGGCTGTGCACCTCTTTGCTAAATTATGTTAATAATTGTTAACTCACATTCATGTTTCTTTATTATTTTTGTATTTTTGGATATTAATAGGCGATTCAAAGAGTTCGATTAAGTACCTACCTATAGAACATCGTTTATTTTTAACACTACCCCAGAAATGTCTCAACTGGCACTGTCCCGCGTATCAAGCTATGTTTAACGAAGTATAAACTAATAAAGTAGGAACCCTGGTAGGTATTCAAAATAAAATACAACCAACAAAATCAAATTACTTTGACCTAACCTACCTCATGATTGTAGAATCATGATATTCTTAATTAACACAAACATAAATTAGGTAACTAGCAAACCCTTGAGGCTCTGTTCCCGTCATCCCGTGGTAATCTCGTTGTCCATGATGATCACATGAGGCTCGTTTAGTTCCCTAACAGAATCGAAAACCACTCTTAATTATTTTTTTTATTCATTTCTTTAGGGAAGGTACTCAGTAGCCTTCATCAACTTAAATGCCTGTCACAGGTATCAAGCATGTAAAACAAACTGTAGTAATTAGCTTGTAAAAGTTTATTTGTGAGATAATACTCGCATTTCGCGCTTTTTTTGACTCTGTAGAAATCTGATAATAATCTAAGTCACTAATATCATTCCATGCATGCATATATGTTTCTTTTTCTTTATGTATTCACACTAGAAACTTCTAGTGTGAATACATAAAGAAAAAGAAACATAACTGAGTTACCAACTGGTAACTCAATTATTTTCGTCAAAATGTCAAGCAGCTTGGGGGCTACGAAATGAACTTGTGCATTGCACAGACTACTATAATGAACCGCACGGCCGAATGTTAACCAGTTGGAATTCTTTCCGTTAGGTTATTAGTGTTCTGTGTACCCATTCATGCCAGGAATAAAATACACAAAACAAAAAGTAAACATGTTGACATAAACCGATATAAAATGCATACTTACTTACATACATATGCAAATAAAAAAAATATAAAAACATGGAAGCAGAATATTCCAAAGATCCAATATTAGAAGAACATCTAAGAAAAGTTAGTCTACCACCTAACCTTTTTTGTATTTTGCTACCTACAACTGGTTTGTTTATTTTTTATAGGATGTGTAATACTATACACTTCATAGATCAACCCACCCTGATAGGTCACTATGTTGAATAGTTACATAATATACATTATATCGTATAAATAAACTGGTCCTAGCCCACGCCCGCCCTCTTCAAGATGTTGCCCAAATCCAAAAGGGGATATCTCCTTTAGATATTAGGCCACATATTGATGGACTGGTTTGCATGTTCTCTACACCGAAGTAGGTGGGTAGGTATAGGTACACTCATCATAAGTGTGATAAGTGTGTGCATCATAAGTGACCGATAGGTGTCTATTGGTCACTTGCTGTACTTGCTTTACTTGCAGTACTGAATGTTGTACCTACTTATTTATACTACCTAGCACCTAGGTATAACTTCTGAAACTATCATGGTTATGAGCACTATGACTAAAATTAACGGGATATTTACCAAGTCTTTGCGTACAACACTTCTGTGTATCCGTGATCATGGCTGAGCCATGATCACGGATACAATGTAACTGCGTCGAAATATCAGATATCTAAAAAAAACAACAAATCATGGTACCTATATGTCCCGTTAATTTTAGTTAGGTACCCAGTTCGCCTTGAACTGAGATCACGTGATTTCTGGGTTTGTAAGGTATTATAATCACGAAGCTTTCACATAGGTAGGTACCTAGATAGAGAATGAACACTGATAAAAGTGTGCTTTTATCACTCTACAATTTTTCCCAATCTCTATCCCGAGTTTTTGCTGGAGTAGGTAGGAGTATGGATCGAACCCTGCAAGATCGACTTTGATGCACTTTGGGGGTAAGGCAAAGTTGAACGGAGGATGTTACCTCTATAGCTGTTGTGCTGTAACAGTAATTACCTAAGCTACAAGGGAAGCTACGAGCGTTGTGGACCTGAGTCACGTTTTTTTTGTTAGGTGTGGATTTTTCGTTTGAGAGTAGAAGCTCTTAGCCAAGTAAAGACCTTGGCTAGGTTAGCTATTAGTACCCTGGATCCCAGAAAGCTGTTAAAGGCCTCATGACCCAAATTTATTGAAAGAGCTTCGAAGTCTGCGAGAACTTAGAAGCAAGAAAATTGTTGCAAGTATCTATACTTCGCAACCTATACACATACTTACCTTATAGTTATACAAAATATTTTGCAGTCAGATTTAAGTTTTTTTAACTTTCAATTTGTACTTGTTCGTTTATAGACATTTGCATGCACATAAAAAATTTAATCACTCCGTTCTATACATCATCGTAAGGAAACCGGTTTTGGCATGGCCCTATAATAAAAAATACAAATCTGCTAGTATTACGCTGAGCGACGATGGGCTTTTAACTTGTCTTGTTTTGATTTGAATAATACATGCAAACCGTGGGCATGTGACGAGCGCAACGTAAGTTTGGACGTACTTCTGGCTAGCCCCTAGTAGGTGATCCCCATAACACGCTCTATAGTCTGTAACACTAATTTCAGCAAATTGTCCAACATCATTTTTTTTCTCATTCTTATTCATTCATTCGTCTTGCTCTGGGTGTGCATGCGTGGGATCGCATAGGAATGTGTCATTTTATATAACTACTCCTATTCGTCCCTACATAATCCCTATTACTGCTATTCTCTTTGTTATTATGTTAGTATTCTGTTCTGTGGTAGTTGTTCTGACTGTTTTCTGTCTGTCTGACTGATCTGTCTGTCTGTCTGTTCTGTGGTACCTAATACGTGCAGTGCGGTGCGGTGCCTGTGTGTCGGCTGTTTTAGGTTTTAGTTAGTTTTTCCTGATACTTAACTATAGTAGTAGGTAGGTAGATTTGGGGTTGAAAATAATAACATTCATATTAGACAGTGACAGATTATCTGAAGGTAAAATTTATATTTTTGTGAGAAAGAACAGGAAAAGTTGCTTGACGCAAGCTGCGTTCGTTGGTAGTGTGCGTGACCCTACAATTTCGTGAGGTTTTACTAGTAATTACTGTGCTAAATAGCGGTATAACATTAGAAAGTGGTCTATTCAGACGTGATACGGTGTTACAGAGTCCTCAACGCTCTATAATGGCATCTGTAAGTTATTGTGTTTAAACAAGTCAACATAACCTAGTTTGCTAACCCGTGGGGTTGATGGTTTTTTTATGGCTTTTCTTTACAAATGGTTACGAATGCTTCTAGGTCCAAGAATACAAGGACTTGCTGAAGTATAAGGCTGAGCAGTTGATTATCAAAGGGTTTCCTGAGAAGATTGTGAAGCTAAACCAGCTACTGGAGACCATACAATTCAAGGACAGAGATTTGTCTGATGTCCATCAGGTAAGATTGTCTTTTTGATTGTAAGATTGTACAGTGCAGATGCAACAACTATAAATTTAGTCAGCAATTTCATACCATCATGTAGCTAGTAGTGTTAACTATGTTAGAATTATTTTCCTTGTATTGATCTAGTCATAAACATAAGGTTTTCCTATCCTAATGTATTTAGTCATAGGTACTATTATTTCTTTTTGTTGTGCAACTACAACACTTTTTTGTAAATCTCACTACATAAATCATAAGAGTACATCACTATAAACTCTTGCCATTTACATGGCCCTTGATAAGCTTGGAACTACTTTTCAGGACTTAAACATTCCTGTTCCCTTGCCTGTGTCCGATGAACCTAACTCCAATGCCAAGCGACCAAGAGTGGAGTCATCAGACTTGCTGTCCAGCACCACAAGCATTGAAGGCTCTAAAGTATACTCTCTGCCCAATGGAACTGTCACTTGTAATAAGCCACTCAGTGATGTCATTCATGTGGTTAAGCCATACATCAGAGAGCTGGTTGAAGATTCTAATTTGGTAAGTACTTCAGGCAATACATTTTATAACACATTTTTTCCTGGTTCTTGCTACTTGTGGATAGTGAAGTATTTGACTATTATCTTGCATAACAGACTAATGGGAACAAGCAAGAAGGTATAGCTGAAAATACAAAAACTAGCTAGGTTATGCAATAAATAAATAAGGTACCCTAACCTAACCTGTACATAAACCGTTGAATTGGAAAAATCAAACCTACCTTCTTACCTATATTGAATAATGGTTTGGGAAAAGTCTTTGGTAAGTAGGAACTCTAGCTAACCATGTGGTATGTATTTTAAATCATTCCTACCTATACAGCTTGAACAAGTAACGACAAGCTTAAACTTTGTGTTAATAATAATAATAGTAACTTATTTCAGAATTTTGATTTCCATAGCCGAACATAAAAACAAGAATAAAGAACATACAATAATGTAAAATATGATACAAGTTCAGTTCCAGTCAATTATACAGTACAACGCATACAGATATAAAATTTAACTAAATAGTAGTACCTACTTACTTATTTCGGATTCCTGCTGAGATGCACAGACAACCAGTGTCGGAAGAAGCTGGTGTCTGGACATTCAGCTATTGTCTTTAATATAGTGTTATTAGAAGCCCGTAAGTGTGGCCAAAATTATATGATTAGAGCTTGGATGATGGCAAAGAAGTCGGCCACCCTAGCTTCTGTGAACAATTAATGAAAATAGGAAACAGTTTTTCATTCCTTTACATTGCTGTATTATTTTCAGCTTTGGATCTCTATATGGTATAGAGATCCAAAGCTGAAGCACTTATATAAAGAATCAGATAACAATTCCTGTATGTTTTGTAAGCAAGCCTATGTAGTTTTTTGATGAAATAGTAGCAGGAGAGCTAGCGTTTGATTCTATCTCACCTGATAGTATGCCATGCAATGCTACAGTTGGTAATGGAGCATGTTTGCCTAGGAAAAACCTGTAGGTATAACATATAAACATATTTGTCAAACATTTTATGTTTGACTTGAAGATGTTAGAATTTGGAAATACAGAATTAGGCAAGGCTTCTTTTCCTCGGCATTATAGAGGTTGATGAAAACCACTATGTAATGTATTATACTCTATATTCTATATTACACACATTACCATGTGGGCAAAGCCATACCTACTACCCAGGTAACTAGAAGCTGGCCTAATATAATCAAGATCTGTTCAGCCGATTAGCCATGAAAATGTAAAAAACAAAAGAGACACTTTCATATCCAAAAGTCCTACTACCAACCAAACCATGCAATATATTGTACTCCCTCTGGGGTTCGAACCAGGGACCTCTCGAATATAGTAATCTCTTAGATAGCCAGTTCCTCAGTTGGTTGATGATTCTGGGTGAAGTGCGCTAACACTTCCTCAGTTGTTTGATGATTCTGGATGAAGCTGGGCGCTACCACATTCGGCCTTATCAAAACTTGAATATCAGGTGAGATGAAGGTCGTCTCCCCGTCGTACTATTAAAAAAAAACGAAGATCAGACACCGGTGGGCGAACCACTAGACCACAGAGGCGATTTATTTGTATATATAATGAATGTGTTCCCACAGTGGGGCGGGTGCCGCCTCACGCTATGGATATGATATTTGATCGGAATTGATCAACAATTTTATAAAACATTGCAGCTTAAAATGTGGATCTCGTTCATGATCCCCAAGATCGAAGACGGCAACAACTTCGGCGTGTCGATACAGGAGGACACGCTCGCCGAGATCCAGTCGGTGGAGTCGGAGGCGGCCGCGTTCTTCGACCAGATCTCCCGGTACTTCATGTCGCGGGCGAAGGTCGTCTCTAAAGTCGCCAAGTACCCGCACATTGATGACTACAGAAGAGCTGTGCAAGTGAGTTTGCTTTACTGTCATTTTTATCAGCTTGTTTTGTTCTCAGGGCTGGGTTCAGTTTGAACGTCCGACGACGCCCGCTCATCACTGACGGCAGGATACAAAATACAAATTCGACGCGTGCAAAAGATATGATCGCCGGGCGTCGGCGGGTGATCAAACTCAACCCAGCCCAGGGCAAAGGTGTCTCGTTCCTTCCACTCCTTTTTTATTGTTTGTTGTTTTTATTAACTGCTCTGATCCACTGCAGGACGAAGTTTTGGTCCATATCTTTAGGCTATCGGCTGCTACGACGGCCAATGAAGACTGATATTCAGTTTATGTTCTATTTGTTTAAGCATACTCTAATAGGTATCCGTGTTTTACTTTTCTTTTAGGTACCTACATAGTATTCTATCTGATATCTGTCTAGGTAGGTACTAATATCCGCGAAATATTATGTAGTTTTATTATAGTTGTGTAATTAGGCAAGGTAGTAAGTATGGGGTATGGTAAGAAGGTAGGTACCTACCTATACCTACTACCTATCTACCTAGTTCATTATGTGCGGGAACTGTTAGATTTTTGTTGATATCAAAATCATATTGCACACTTACGAAAAATTGGTCATAGAATAATTAACACGCTTGGCAAAAGGGTTTGGTTGGCATGCGAATAATCGAATAAAAATTATTAAATTCGATTCAATTTTAAAATGCTGAAATAGCCATGTTCGAATATTCGATTTAAACAAACTTAGAACTCTGATGTGCATAAAATGCCACTTAAAGTTTGCACGCGATATTAGTGATGTCGATTGGGTGAATTTAATAAGATTTTATCTTTGTTCTTCTGTACATTGCTTGCCTCGCTTTGGCTGCGCGATAGAGTCCGGATTACCGAGATCAACGAATTACTAAACTCTACTAAGCAAGGCAACGCTAAAAAGGGTTTTCCACAACACGAAATTCAACTACCAACGATTTTGCCGGCTTGAGGTAAAAGTGTATCACCAAATTCTGTATTTTAATTTTCAGGAATTGGACGAGAAGGAGTATTTATCCCTCTGGCTAGTGATGTGTGAGATTCGCAACCGGTACTGCTCGCTTCACGACATTGTCATAAAAAACCTGGAGAAGATAAAAAAGCCGCGTTCATCCAACACGGAATCACTATACTAAGCATCGTAGCTTTTAGTCATGTTTGAATCTAATTCTACCAACCGTCTGTGAATAGTCTGTCATAAACATAAGCAATAAAAAGACATTTGTTACAACTTCGTGTTACGATGGCATTTTGCATACCCAAAGCCTATGTGCATTGTTGGATTTGCATTATTTGTAGGCTTAACGGGAGCGCAGGCTTGTGAAATATTAACATATTGAGGTTACAAATTCGTGATGCTTTAACGTCAATATATCCCAGGATCTGTGACATCGTCTGTTCCCTGACAAATCGCCCGTGTAAACTTTGCTTGAAAGGCCTGACTTGAAAAGACTAGGAGATAAATATAATTTTACTTGACTTTCAAAACTTGTGTGAGTATTATTATACATTTTAAACACGTGGTTCTTAGTCACAGGCACCGACTTTGATTCGGTTCTCTTACGTGAGTAAAACCTGTGTTTAAAATAATATAATGTTACTCTCGTGTTTTCCTTACATAACTGAAGTAGGTTTCTATAGCACTACTAATATCTCTCATCTATGATGTATAAAACCTAGGATCTGTAAATTGAGTGGAGCTTACTGAATCACTTTCAAAACCCTGTAGCAATTTAGGTGCTAGAAATTTATTTCATAGACTTAAAAGTATTCCTTGGTAGTTCTATAGCAAAAGTCGGTTTGGATAGTAGATAGACTGAGTGGAGTTTTGACCAGGTTTGTATGTGAAGATGATAATGAAATCAGCGCGACTAAATGAATGGCATGTCATATTAAAAAAAAGCCTTTTATTGCCCATTAAATAATATGTATTAACGTTTTATACATGTCTTGTTATGCTGTAAGGGTGTTTATTTTATTTGCTGTAGAACTACAAAATAGTTGTAAGTCATCAATACCAGTTGCAAGAAATCCTGTTTCAAACTACAGAATCACCCTTTTTGTCATTTAGGATGAGGCTGAACTTTTGGGTCTGAGGTACACAGGTGAACTTTGAAGAGTGTGGATGACCAAATTCGAATCGCCTTCTTGCCATCTTCTAAGAATGATGTTCCAATAATCCCTATTGATGGGGAAGGTCAATGGATATTATTGGAATAACCCTTTTGATCCTTAGATGCAATACAGAGTTTTTTTAAAACAACCAAATCGGTTGGATTAAAATATTCATTTTTTCAAATCTAATGATGCAGTTTTAGTTTTCTTAAAAATTTACACCGAAGACAGATCTTTTCGCTATTCCCTATAGATTCGAACTTAGTTACCCACACACACTGAAAAATTCACTCGGTATATTGGCATACTTTGAGCTCAACATTGAAAAATCTGTTTGAATGTTGAAAGGTTTGGCGGCTTTTAAAGCGTACTGCTCGTACAATTTTCGTTCCTACACTTACGGTTTTTGGTAATAAAATACAAGATTATGCTCCGTGCATTCTACCATGTCGCGTAATTTAATGTAATCTTAGTTTTATTGAATAAAACATTTTTAAGAACCCAAAATATTTGTTGTAATTTGCAGTGAAATGTAAAGTGCCCATCACAAGATTACGAGTTATTGATTTAAGTATACAAAAACTGCTCATGGTCTGACCAGCAGGACAAAGAAGCAAGGACTTACTTGATACTATATACTCGTAGTAGATACGAGATCGTAATTTTGTAGGCTAATGCGCATGGACCGCAATTTGATATGTTTAATTGATATAGTCAAGCGTTTGACCGGCTCACTTGAAAAACAAGTTAAGATGCGGCCTAAGATGATCGCTTGCATCAAATTTGGTTTTATAATTTTATTTACTTAAAATCCATTTTCTTTTGTGGATTGTCGTACAAGGCGAACATTTTATTAGATAAATACTAGTGCAACGCCTGGACCACAGAACACATGATTGAGGTTAGAAAGGCCATCTAGAAACATTTGTTCTAGCACCGCTGTGGCAGGCTACACACACTCACGTAGCATGTCAAATTAACAACACATCCAACACTTATCATTCATTAGTCGAGTTTCCGATAATCGAAGTCATTGAAAATAAACCTTTATGTCGACTTGGTTATGGATGTCTTTGACAGTTTGTAGAATCGTGCAATCTTTGATGCTACCACCTTGTGAAAACTGCATACTAATCGTGCAGTTACCATAGTTTCGTGAGGCTACCGAATTTCGCAAAATAGAGAATAAATAATATTTACATAAACGAATAATACTATAGTATGTGCTTAATATTTTGTTTAATAATTATTAATAGACAGTTAGTCGATTGTATAAAAATATAAAATAACTGATAAAATATAAATTGCAATACATTTTAGCTGGTATCCCGGTGATAGAGATGTACCCGTATTCATCGATAAAAATAACTTTAGCATTAATACTCAAAATTAAGCATGTGGCTCGAAGTAATACCTTACACATTTACTACGAGCACCGATCCATCTACCAAGCGTGGAGATTTTTCTCTGTTTTTATGACGGGTTACATAATAAAATACAGTTAGCCCGTTGCTCCGTTTTTTATACCAATAATATATACTAACTCCGTTGCTAGCGCCAGCCGCCCGCAGCGCAAGTGATAATATGTGGTCACGTGACGTCACGATCTACACAACAAAATTTAAATCCATGAACGTGTACGAAGTCACGGGCTACAGCTAGTTGTATAGTAAAATGAGATTGATATAAAAACGGAATCTACCAACTTAGCTCAAGTGTGTCGTAAAAGTCGATTGAAGAATATCACCAGAAGAAGCAGCTCTCATCTGTGTATTTAACACCATATTATATCATTTTACTCGAGATTCGGAGGAGGCTCTGTTCAGTATTGGACATTAATGGGCTGATAATGTAATACATACGATACAAACTATTATTTATATTCTTGCAGTGTATGGTATCAAATAAAGTACACAACTAGTGAAAAAAATCACGGTTCTTGTATCCCTCGCTCCGTTCAAGATTAAACACAAGAATCCCTCGCTGCGTTCGGCATCTTACTTTGAAAGAGATAAGATAGACAGTGTGTTAAATAAAAGTAGCTTTTAGATTGTATATTATATTATTCATTAGATACACAGTATATACAAATAGACAATGATATTTAACAAACAAATCGTATTCCACTAATTAATTACATGTAAGTATATCGTGACCATTCTATTGCATAATTAACTATTAAGTGACGAAAACCAATTTGATAAAATAAAGCTATTATTTTCAGTTCAATTCCAGTCAAGATTGACCAGTCACCTCAATAGCACCCAATCACAATCATGACTCATAAGTCACATTGGGTTCTATTGTGGTGACTGGTCAATCTTGACTGGAAGAAAAAACATGACATCACTTGCAATGCAATGACATTTTTTGAACTATAATAAGGATATAAGTAAATGAAAGTAAGTGTATATATAAGTAAATGTTGTGAGCATATTGTGAAAGATGATCTAGGCATCCATTCAACTCTGTCCGTTGCCTCAATCCACTTTTTTTTTTAATATTTACATCTTTTGGGAAACTGAAAATATTTTTTTTGTGTTTAACTAAGCGTAACGAACTTCTACATACAAATAAAATGAAATTCAGAGAAGAACTAAATTACTAATAAAGTTAGATAACTTGTGTCAATAAAATATGTGTTGCGGTGAACAAATGAAACAATCCGTTGCTTAAAAAATATATTAGGTACTAATCTTCAAGACTATTAAATAGAATTAGAAAGTGATTTGGTGTTATAATATTGCGTGCGCGCGCGTCTGTGGCTTTGTCTGAGCGGCGAGTGATGGTCCCGTCCCCCGCGCCTTGTGGTGTGCCCCGCTCCCCTCACTTCTTCTTTTCATACATAGGCGGGCCTCGTCGCGATCAATATGATAAAACAAAAACACAGACAAATTTTATCGACATGAAACGCGAAATCTTTGATTGCACGAATCTCGAGCAACACTAGTCGATGCGCGAGCGTCTTGGCCATTACTACTAAATCGTAGTGCAAACAATACCTTCATCCCTGTAAACGCAATACACTGCGCGGTCGACAATGTAAAAATAAGGTGGTATCCATGCATAGTAAGCAATGTACAAAATTACATCTGTTTGCGATTGTATCGTTTTCGTCTGTAAACTACATAATACTTTTACAATATCTTTAAATATCACGTTTATTTAAAGGTTTATGGACTAACCGGTGAAAATAAATCCCTCCTTGCCTTTTACTACACACCTGGCTTCTTTTCATACAGCTTAGGACAGCGCAATTCGGCACAATAATATATTTTATGCAGAGCTTTGCACTCTCACATCGCCTGAGAGCGACTATTAGCGGTTGAAGCGAGTTTTTTCAATATATGCCCATTTTGAGCATATATGCGGCGCGCCTGCCCCGCCCACAATGCCTTTCTATTAAGTAGATTCATTGTTCTGTGGCCTGGACAG
This sequence comes from Venusia cambrica, assembly GCA_951394065.1. NCBI lineage: Eukaryota > Metazoa > Arthropoda > Insecta > Lepidoptera > Geometridae > Venusia > Venusia cambrica. The sequence continues at coordinate 5,034,736 of OX596056.1, forward strand.
TTCCCGTAATCTCATGGCGATTGTAGCGCCACCTACCGGGATCAATTTGTGAATCCAAACCATTAGCAGTTAATAACAAATGAGAGTCCCACTCAAACCCATAATTTAATGATGGATAACAAAAATAAAAGTTTGATGTGCGTGTAAACGATGTACAAAGGTTTTTTCCAAAAAGGTCACAGCCTTAAGAGTTTTCATTACCTTCATGTTATCGGACTGGCTGCTGTAAAAAATAAACATGCATTTTCAGAAAATTACAATTTTGCATCGATTTTGACGTGACTTTCTTGGTATGAATTTTTTAGACAGATCAGACAGATTTCAAAAACCTGCTTGTATTTTTATTTGTTTTTCTAACATTTTTCCGTCCGCGTATAGGTTACAAAGTATTTCTGAAGGCGTAAAATGGCGAGTGACATGCGCCAGGGTAATTTCGGAGACAGCGCGAGGAATAGGTCCAGCGACCTGAAGAACAGGTCTTCGAATCATGTGTTCGACGAAGCTGGGGAAAATATTAATTACCACAGCGACTCAGAGTCGCTGGGCTCGAGACAAAGCAAGACGCGGTATATAAACCCGGCTATTTATATAGAGACGGTAGAGGCTTCGCGTTCTGTGACGTCACTGCAGACTGATTCGTGCATCGACGTCGTGACTCCACACCCGCATAGCACGTACCGCAGTAACTCCACTCCATTCCTGAGCGGCCGCGAGTCCAGCACATCTTCTGGTAGTATCAAGAGAAAGTCGTGCCGCTTGGCAGATACCGCGTACCCTGAGTTATCTAGCACGTCTTTAGAAACCGATGTTGATCAGGAGACGCCTCGGTTCGACCAGACTTACCGCGGAGACTTGCCAGCGATGGACACGTTCCGTCTTTCCGTGGCTTCTCTCTCGACGACTACTACTGCTAAGGAGGAACGGGATAGGAATGAGAAGAAGAAACATGAGGCTTTCAAACAATGGCTGGCGCGCAAAGAGCAGGAAGTAAGTAGAATCACTTGCCTATTGGTATTTCATGCAGACACTGTGTTTATATTAGAGAGGTCCCTACATAATGTTTACATTCAAGAGTATTTTTTTTTGCCTGGTGGCAATTCTTGACAATTTTTAATTAAGTCTAGTCAGGAGTTTAAAACCCGTCCGTGCCTCTGACTCCAAAAATAATCATCATCATCAACAAGCCGCCTCAAAACCTGGAGGATTTGTGATCGCAGTGCATTTCGATAATACACAGACGTGAAATCACAATATTTCGTTTGAAGAGCGCTTCCACCGTTGGTCTTATCATAACTTGAAACCAGGTGGGATGAAGGCAAAGCGCTTACCCGACGTACAACAAAAAAAACGATATTGAAGTCATGTTGATGATGATAAGATCGTGTTTACGATTGCGTCTCTTGTTCCAACTGTAGCACTTCTCAAATTGTCTTTTACGTATCAGAAACGTGAGAAAGCCCGCCATGAGAAGATAAAGGTCCAAGCAACGCCCGCCACATCTCCGGAACAGCGCGAAGAGTCGTACCAGCGTTGGCTGGAGCGGAAACGTCAGCAGCACGAGAGACGCCGCGCCGACGACATTATGCAGACCTACAGGCAGAACGAGACGTTGGAAAAGGAGCGCTGCAAGAAGGAAAGAGAGAAGGAGAGCAAACTAGCTGACTGGATCCGCAAGAAGGAAGAGGCTATGAAAGGTACCTACTTATTAATTTTCAGATCTCACTGATTTTATGGTAAATTGTAGGTTATTATTGTTACTGGTTCGATTTGTTATAAATCAATGTACCTATTGATATCTATCGAGTTTATATTTTTACTATAATTATTCCGACGTTTCGGTAGGGTCGCAAAAGTTAAAGTTGTATTCATTAAGATTTTTTAGGATCATTTTGAAACGTCAAATCTGCCTGTTCGGAATCGCGACCACACACAAGGAGAAAGGCAAGAAACTCGGGCTGGTTTATTTTTTGATGATCTATTTAACATTTAGATATACCGATAGTTTTAAATAACATTCTAGGTAGGTATATCATTAACCTAAATACTTCATCAGTGGGTACTTACTATCTTAAAAAAATGATGGTTACCTATCTACCTAATAGGCAGTTTGTTAACATTGTGAAATGACCATTTAGCTGTCATCTGGTATAGCACAGCCGTAGTCGCGGGTAGACTTGGGCAGATTTTGGTAGGTATGATCTACCTCCATGTGGTCTACCCAGGGTAACGGAATGCCTGGCTTTTATTATTGTACGACGGGGAAGCGCTTGGCCTTCATCTCCCCTGGTTTCAAGTTATGATTGAACTGGCTATCTTACCTCTAAATGCAATACAAAACAATACAAAATCATAACACTAACAGCTTACCAGCGGTTACGTATGAATGATCACAGTACTAGTGGTAGAACCTGTAAAGCTTTACTTTGCTAGCGATCACCCTCCGTCCAAAGTTCGGTGCCAAACGGTTTGCCATATTATGTCGATGCGCGGAATAGCCAGTGCCTTTCTAACACTAGCCAGTCAGCAGCCTAGCCAGTCCAGTCTCTTCAGACACGCCTAGATTTCAAGAGCCATCATTTAAAAAAAAGACTACATTGATTCAGGGTAATATATTTAGTCGTTAAGTCATTAATTTTCCTGTCCATGACTTAAGTTCAGGCCAACCCTACTTATATCTTAATGTTACAAAGTTAGCGACCAAACTCTCACGACTTGAACGGATTTGAATCCACGACCTCCGCTTCGAGATTCCCACAACCACGAAAGAAAGAAAGCTGTATAGAGCTCCTTGTGAATACTCCGGCTCTTCCGGGGAAGAACTAACCATACCTATTGGTTGCCGGTGAAATAACGGGCACGCGAGGCTAACACCTTTACCCCTCAAGTTGACGGGCACTATGCAGTGTCGCGTAGGCGCAGTATGCCTTTGTTTTAGGCAAGAGATGCACTTAACATCAGGTGGACTGTTTGTTTGTTCCGTCTCCCGAGTTGTATAAAAAAAAGGAAAAAGAGCGGTATCTTGTGAGACATCGTTGGCGTTTTTGCCGGCAGTCATGAAGACTAAAGAAGAGCGCAAGGCAGCTCGCGCGGCCATTGAAGATCAGCGACGGCGCTCGGGGGGCCAGCAAGCTTACCGGGACTGGCTCCGGACCAGCAAGAACAAGCCGCTTCCCGTGCCGCTCAACCAAGGCGAACTCAGTGAGTGTATCTGTTGTTTTGCTAAACGAGTGCGCACGTGATCAGTCAGTCTTACTAGAAGGACCGATAGAAAGTAAACTCAAAGGCAAATCGTGTCTTCACTATGACAAATCGTATCTTAAGCCGCCCGCGTATAATGGCTGCATGGAATCATGGTATTGAAATATCGTGACGCTGACACAATTGGTCATAGTGAAAATGGGGGCTGTTCGTCATCGCGTACAATGCATTGGGTAGCTTGTACCAGGCATTTGTTTTTTTTTTGCTTTTGAATAATTTTACGATATGTGTCGTCGCATCGTACAGCCAATCCCATGACGTCTACGTCGCAGATCATCTACGACACAGCCTAATTCTAAATGGTCGCTGTCAACAATTGATAACGCCGAACTCGGATTCTACGGCGTAGCTGCTACGTCGTAGGCTGTCTACAAAAATGCCGATTTCAGTAATAATAATTGTGTTATTCTACTGGTTTTTAAAACGCCAAGGAACATCAAATTTACAAAAACTTCTGTTGTTATTGTTTGCTGAAAATTTTCACGTTTTTTGCGCAATATCAGGATTATAAAGACGGTAGCTAGCTAGCCTGTGTAGCTACTTCATGAGGCTGCTTCGCGAGACAAATATTTGGGTAATTTTGGATGTGCCTTCCTCTAACCCCTTCAATCTGACCGTTTAATAAAGGAGTCCATTTATCTCGTTATTCCAACTCTTCAAGATCGACCTTTGCGCGCCTAGTTGCACCTAACACACGACTGCTGTATATTTACAAATTCAATACCTATGATAATATATTGGAACCAGTATTTTTTATTCTTTTTTTATACAACTAGGAGACGGGACAAGCAAGTAGTCCACCTGATGTTAAGTGCATCACTTACCTATAACAATGCCTTACTACGTAGGTCACACTCACAAAGAACACAGCCTACGCGGCACTGCATTGCGCCCGTCAACGTGCCTGTAATATCAGCGGCAACCATACCCTTCAAGGGGTATGGTTGCCTTCATTCGCAAGGGGCTCAACTACTCTTAAATGATTACTTATAATTTATATTTACTTGCATTGTCACTGGTGGCTGTCGCCTGCCGCTGCTGTCTTCAGTCGGCTGCAAACTTGTACCTTAATATTTAAGTAAACAAATATATAAATATTGTTGGTTGTAGGCATGCGTGGATCAGTCTCGCAGATGTACATCAACCCAGTTCCGTGGCAGTCCTTATCCTGAAGAGAACCAACGACTGTATTATCACTTTTTTTTTTCAAGTTACTTTATTAATATACCCAGTCAAAATCGTGCCACCCCATGTCTTTATAGCTTTAGTTTTAATTAAATTTATTTTAGATTAAATTTAATTTTGTAGATTTATATTTTTAATCCCGCTTTGTTAGATCCTGCTCGTTAGTGATTTCATGTGAATTTGGACTGTTTAAAATAAAATATGTTGTTTCTATATCTTCTTTTAATAAAACCACAAGTTTTAAAATTCAAATGTAATAGGGGTCCCTTCAAGTCTTAACTACAAATCTATCACTACTATAAAAATACTAATTATTCTATTATTTCGGCACGCGAACTAGTGATAATGAAAGTTTATTGAAATATAATTTAAAACAACCTTGCAGATTGCAAAAATGTGCTCTGTAAAAAGCTTCCTGTCTACTTTTCTCTTTTCTACGTTTATCTTTAAGAAGGGTTTCTTGCCCTTGCAAGTCGTATACTTGCCACAGCCAACTAATTGTTTAACTCGGTATTTAAGTACTTACTTTAAGTTAATACACGTCGTGCTCCATCGAGTCTCGCTTAAATCCTTTACGTCTTACCTTACAAATTTGCTTTTTCCAACTTTACCTATTCCAGTGTAACGATTCTCAAACACACGGAAAGTTTTTGGATCGGAAACAACATTCTTTGTCGGGTTCGCCACAGAATCCGGTGGATTTAACGCTATTCTCAAATCATTTTTGAAAATCTTCTATGGAATTTTCTAATATCAATGTATTTTTTATTTTTTGGTTTTTCGGAAATAGCTTTCTCGGAATCTCCATCGGAAGTATCCGATAATGATTTCCGAATGTTTGAGAATAGCTATACAGATCTTTGGAATTAATTATCCGTTCCTTAGAATAAAACATAAGTACATAGGTATTTGGTTCTCTTTAAAAAGGCCTCGGAGTACCTACCGCTGATTTCATAAAAAACATCAATATATATATAGAAAAGAGTGTTCGTATAGAAAAGTTAATAACCATATATTATGATCTGTATATTTAAGAAAAAGTAACGCACCGCAGACAGATTATCCCTATCCGATTATACATGCAAGTATCGCTTTACCGGATATGCCGTTTTCAAATTAACTAAGGTACTTCTAGGCCTTCTTATACCTAATGTCCAGCGCAGACTAGGGACTTATTATGAACGGAATACCGTATTCCTCTCGCCGCCGTGTGCGCTTTAACATGCTGTTCTGTACATAGTTCTGTGTACTCTACATAGTCCCTCGTCTGCGTAAGACTTTTTATCACAAAGCAAACTAATTCATTACTATTACCAGAGAAAGCATTCAACAATCGGTTTTAGACGATACCATGGTTGTATCGCAACATTACAGATCTCAACTTATATATTAAAGTGAATAACGTACCTACCCTACGTGTCCTACTTGATTCTATCTGCGCTTCTATCCTTGAATCATAGTTCCCTTTAGTTAATACATTGTCGTTTCTATCACATTGTTAACTTTACTATTGGTTCAGGTTTAGTAAATTTCCTCTTCTTCCTGAAGCCGGAGTATGTCAGATTTGTTCATGAAGTAGTACGTCGGCTGCCGCCCCTTCAGATCCTTGAGCACTCGCTTGGAGCCGGCTCTGATCAGCACTCGACTGAGTGACTCGATTTTCTCCACGCCCATTGAGTAGTGGAGAGGTGTTCGCTCTAGCTGGAAGGTTTTATTGTTTTTAGGGTTCCGTACCCAAAGGGTGCCAACGGGACCTTATTACTAAGCCACCACTGTCCGTCTGTCTGATAGCGGGCTGTATCTCATGAACCGTAGTAGGTAGACAGTTGAAATTTTCGAGGAGTATGTATTTATATATGACAAATAAAAAAAAATCAAATTAAGCGGGTATCTTTTTATATATAAAATATATTGTACGACGGGATGTGCTTAGGCCGTAGTAACGTGATTTTTGCCTTGAAACGTAATCATAGGAGTGCATGTCTGCGCTTCGTCGGTTAAAAATAAAAAATACAACATAGTATTTTTATGCCACTAGTTTGAATGTATACAGTTTTTTTTCAGGGCCAATGACGTGATGTCTGAAACCGTGAAAGTTATGTTAGTTCTGCAGTGAAAATCTATTTTTTATAATATTTCTGGAAAACACTAAAGTTGTATCTTCGCGTTCAACGATACCAACCTTTTTGAAGACGTTCTGATTTTTAGAAGCTCTACTCGAACAGAAAATACAGCGAAAAACTATAAAAAAAATGCAGAACTTATTTTTTTTTATGAAGCAAGTAACTCCTAACATGACTTTTCGATAACTCTCACGGTTTCAGACTTCGCCTCAGTGGCCCTGGAAAAAGAAAACACCTGTAAATATAGCCAATATGGAGTAAGAGATATATGCTTATTTGTTCTACAAAATATAAGCGTCTTACTTGATTTATACGAATCGGAAATTAATGCTTTAATACTGAACCAAACTATTCTTTATAAGTCTGAACTTGAAGAATTACATATATGATTAAAGCCTCTCCATACAAAGGTTGTCTGGAAGAAATCGCTTCTAAGCGATAAGACCACCCAGTGTATAGACATTTTTAAGTAATCCATCTTTAAGGTGTCTAATAAAGTAATTTTATTCATTCATTCATTGATTCAATTACTTTCTGGTTTAGAGGTGCACTAAGAAACGTCCGAAGGTATTGTTTTCTTACATTATCTCCGATCCGCAATAGCTCAGGCACGTTCTGCGCCAGGAAAGCTACGATGTCCTCATGCTGCGCGAGAACCGCGATATGAAGCGAAGTCCTGCTGAAGGTGTTCTGGCAGCAGATGAGCTTGCGACCGCCTTCGGATGCCAGGACCTGTTCCACTGCTGATAGGTCTCCTCGGCGCACTGAGCTGTGGAGGAGGTCGCGTCTCTCCTGGAAAATGTAAGTTTTTTTCTGCATTCATTGTACCGCGCAGACCATTGTATATAATTGTATATAAATATCTACCGGCGAATGTTCTCAGTTAAATACAGCTTTTAACAGTTCTCTTGTTTGTGTAAATTGTATAAAAATGCTGTGATAGGTATAATTAAATAAATAAATAAATATTACAGGACGTTAATTTCACACAGCGCCATCTAGCCCCAAACTAAGCATAGCTTGTAATATGGGAACTAGATTACGGATATACTTAAATACTTTTGTAAGACATACGAACTATATGATACAACACCCAAACATTGAACAAACATTTATATTCATCGCATAAATGTTTGTCCTGGGTGGGAATCGAACCCACAACCTACAGCGCAGAAGGCAGGATTACTACCAACTGAGCTATGAGGGATGTTGATAAATCTTGTGCAGAAATTAAGCTTGTGAATTATCAAACAATTTATAATTATTTCAAAACTGAAAGTTAACAAGCAACTGTTAGCATGGGGTATTCTGTTATCTGTGGCATGGGGTACAATATTACGCTGAATCAATCAATTCGCTGGATTTTGGGTTTTTAAATATTTTAAAAGCTGGATCTCGCTGGTGAGCAGGTACACCCCAAACATTTGAGAAGGCTGTACATTAATCTTATAAAAAATTGCATTGATTTTGGTAACTATCTATGTGACAATAGTGCAAACTCACACACTAAGGCTTTATTCAAATAACGCCGATTCATGTTATGTAAAGTGAGGTATTTTATTCATAAGAAGACTTGGCATTCAAAAATTGTTTATAAAACGCGATTTTACATGGTACTTATATAATAATAACAATTCTTTAAAAAAAAATGTCGTGTTCCGGAATTTAGAGGTAAGATAGCCAGTTTCTCAGTTTGTTGAAAATTCCGGGTGAAGTGCGCCGCCAACTTCAACTTATTACCAGGATGAGATAAGTCCAAGCGCTTCCCCGTAGTACAATAAACATTAATAACAAGAAAAGTACTTACTTATATGTTTAAGATTTGCGAATGTGATGATTGTGACATTACGAATTGCGTCAGATCTCTCGTTGCTCAATTGGTTTGAGCGTTTTCGGCGTTTTTTATAGAGAAGCCTGACCCAGAAGACCCAGTTGGTAGTAACTCTGCCTTCTGCGCTGTAATCTGTGGGTTCGATTTCTACCCAGGACAAACATTTGTGATGAATTTGATTTTTAGATATATATATTAAAAATGTTTGTTCTGTGTTTGGGTGTGTTGTATCATATGTATAAAACGTATGTATTTACAAAAAAAAGTATTTAAGTACTCTATCCGTAACCTAGTTCCCATAGCCGTTTGTATGATAAAAAACAAGTATTCTATCCGTAATCTAGTTCCCATATTACAAGCTATGCTTATGTGGTGACACAGATAATCTAACAGTAGCTGTAGATTTTACGTTTGCCGATCTAAGCTGGTTTGGGTTTAGACCAGCAGTCACTCTGAAACCTTTGTCCGCGGTCCACACCTACTAATTGTATTTAGTACTTTACTTGTGTAACTTTCAGTCATTCAGCTAAATATACGTATTGACTTTATTCAGTGTTTTAACATATCCACACCTATACTCACAAAGGCTAGCTAGAACTGTTATTTAGTACCACACGCACTAAATTGGTGACCCCGACGTGATCTTACCCGACGTGATCTATTGAGCTAGCCACCGTGAACTTTTTCGTCTGAGTATAGCGTTTGTGGTATGTTATGTGACGTTGACTATAGTGCGCAGTTTTTATAAACGGGGTGACTCAACATTACGGATCGCGGAGGAGTTCTACTGCGCAGTCACGATCAAGTTAAGTTCAGTTTTATATAAATCCAATTACAATGGCGTTTCCGGCAGAACAACCAGAGGCAGTGGAGAATATTCTCATCGCTGAGGAATCTCTGAATGCCATCGCAGTGACAGCAAGGATCCCAGAATTTTGGCGGGATCAGCCTAGGCTGTGGTTTATTCAAGCGGAAGCGGTTTTAAGCCAGCAACGAACAAATGACGAGGCCAAATACCACCTTATTATAGCAAAATTGGGAAAAGAGGTGATTACGCAGGTCACCGATATCTTGTTAGCACCGCCTGAGACCGGGAAATACGAGGCATTGAAGGCCAGACTGTTAGCGATTTACGAAGAGTCTCAGAGTCGTCAGATACAAAAGCTTATTGGCGAAATGGATCTGGGGGATCAAAAGCCATCACAACTCCTAAGGCGGATGCGAGAATTAGCAAGGGATAAGGTAAGCGATGATACGCTAACTATATTATGGCGCAACCACCTACCTACAACGGTGCGTGGCGTGTTGGCAGTAGCAGATGCGAAAGATTTAAATACGTTGGCGAATATCGCAGATAAGGTGATGGAAACAGCGAAACCTGTGAGTACAATTGCTCAGGTAGATAGCAAGCCAGCGGTAGGAGAGATGAGCGAGATAGTCGCTGAGATAAGGAATCTGAGCCACAGACTAAGTAGGATGGAATCCGCTCGCGGTGGAAATAGAAGATTTAACCACCATGGTAGAGACCGATCATCATCATCATCATCATCAAGTGTCCGACGTAGTTCCAGTCGTCGACGTACGCCAGAGGATCCGGATTGGTTGTGTAAATATCATTTCCGTTATAGGCACAAGGCACGTACGTGCGTAGAACCGTGCAACTGGAGAAAACGAAATGATAATCCGGCACCACAGAAACCCAACAATAGTTTTTCGGAAAACTAGGTACGGTGCAGTCTACGGCGGAAAACTGTACCCCATGTGTTAATTACCGCTTAAATGTTTTGGATAGGACTACCGGTTTACAATTTTTAATAGACAGTGGAGCTAATGTTTCGGTTTTTCCTCGTGCGTTTGTGAAGAATAAAAGAACTTTCAGTGAAAATGGACACTATAAACTTTTTGCGGCCAACGGAACAGAAATAAAGACTTACGGTGTACAAGTGTTGGATTTGGACTTAAAACTAAGACGATGTTTTAGGTGGATGTTTATTGTAGCCGATGTTAAGCAACCCATAATTGGAGCAGACTTTTTAGTTAAATATAAACTGTTAATAGATTTAAGCGGTCGTAAGTTAATTGATCAGACGACAAATATGAATGTGATTGCGAGTGTTTCAAACTCTAGTGAGCCCACTTTAAAAACAGTCGATAGTTCTCACCCATACTACGATTTACTGCAAAAATACCCTGAAATAACCAATCCTTTTTCAGTTAAGGAGACTACAAGACATAACGTGTTTCATGTCATTGAAACCACAGGCCCACCCGTGTATGCGAAAGCCAGACCGTTACCACCGGATAGGTATGTTAAAGCAAAAAAAGAGTTTCAGATAATGCAAGAATTAGGGATATGTAGACCAGGTAAAGGGGCATGGGCAAGTCCTCTGCATATCGTTCCCAAAAAGGATGGAAATATTAGGCCATGCGGTGACTATAGGATGCTGAACAACATAACTAAACCAGATAGGTACCCGGTACCTAGACTTCAAGACTTTACTTATGTACTGGCAGGTAAAAAAGTTTACTCACGGTTGGATGTAAATAGAGCTTATAATTGTATTCCAATGCGGGAAGAAGACATAGAGAAAACAGCCGTGATCTGTCCTTTCGGTTTGGTAGAGTTCACGAAGATGCCTTTCGGATTGCGTAATAGTGCGCAAACCTTTCAAAGATTCATGGATAATTGCGTATTACAGGGTTTAGACTATATTTTTACATATATTGATGATGTAATTGTAGCAAGCGATGACATATCATCCCATCGACAGCACTTGGAGGAGATATTTAGACGTTTCGACGAGTACGGACTAACTATTAATATTGCTAAATGTTCTTTTGGTCAGGCTAAGCTCGAGTTTCTAGGATTCGAAGTCTCAACGGAAGGAATCAAGCCTTTAGACCATAGAGTGAAAGCCATAGCGGATTTCCCGAGGCCCACTACGGTCGAAGAGCTTCGAAGATATTTGGGTATGTTAAATTTTTATAGATCTCATATACCCCACGCAGCCGACGAACAAGCAGAGTTAAATGCATATTTACATAATTCGAAACGTAAAGACAAGACCAAGATAATATGGACTCCAACGGCGGAGGAAGCTTTCAGAAAATCTAAGGTAAGTTTAGAAAATGCCGTCTTATTGACACATCCGTCACAGAATGGTCAACTAACTCTTATGACAGACGCCAGCGATACCAGTGTAGGAGCATCTTTACAACAGAAAGAAGGTGAGTCATGGAAGCCCTTAGGATTTTTTTCAAAAAGGTTATCGGGAGCGCAAAAGAAATACAGTACATACGATAGGGAACTCTTAGCGATTTATTTAGCGATAGTTCATTTTCGTTCTCTGATGGAAGGTAGAGAGTTAGTAATATTGACAGATCATAAACCATTAACGCATGTGTTTAGTAAAATCAATACGAATAAAGAAACGCCACGGCGAACCCGGCAGATAATGTTTATTAGCGAATTTACGACGCAAATTTGTCATATTTCGGGCGAATCAAACGTAGTAGCAGATTGTCTTTCTAGAATAGAAACCATTTCATGTCCCACGGTTATAGATTTCGCGGAGCTAGCGATAGCACAGGAAATGGACAAAGAGTTAGTTGAATTAATAGAAGGATCGGGTGACAATAATAAGTTCCAGTTAAAGCGTGTTCCAATACCAGGTTCTGAGAACGCTATTGTTTGTGAAATGTCAGCAGAGAGAGCGAGACCGTACCTGACACACAAGTTCAGACGTATTGCATTCGACGCAGTACATAATTTATGCCACCCAGGCATTCGTGCTACTCGGCGATTAGTAGCTGATAGGTATTTTTGGGTAGGTATGAATAAAGAGATTAATTTATGGGCAAAGTCATGCGCATGTTGCCAGAGATCGAAAGTAATGAAACATACGGTATCGGATTTAGGCCAGTTTCAAACTGTAGAGAGGTTTCAACATGTCCACATTGATATTGTAGGCCCCCTTCCAACAACATCGGACGGTTATAGGTATTGCGTAACCATGATTGACAGATTCACTAAATGGCCAGAAGCCATACCAACTAAGGACATAACCGCAGAGACCGTAGCAAAAGCTTTCTATGAAAATTGGGTTTCGCGTTTTGGTTGTCCAGAGAAGATAACTACTGATCAAGGTAGACAATTTGAAAGTGATCTGTTCAAACAATTAATATCTTTATTAGCAATAACCAGGATCAGGAGTAGTCCATATCATCCGCAAAGTAACGGTGTCGTAGAGCGTTGGCACCGTACCTTAAAGTCAGCCTTAATGGCCCGCCTCAATAATACTTCATGGATAGATGAGTTAGCAACCGTTTTGTTTGGCTTACGTGCTGCAACACGGGTTGACACAGGAGTGAGTGCGGCAGAGTTAACGTTAGGGACTACAATTAAATTACCTGGAGATTTTTATGATACAAAGAGTAAGAACGTTTATTCAGACACGGAAGGTTATGTACATAGATTGCGAGAAATAATAAGCAATTACAAACCAGTTATACGTGTAAACAAAGACTCGCGTAAAATTTTCATTAATAAAGATTTAAAAGATTGTAAAAGCGTTTTTGTTAGAAGCGATATGGTTAGAAAATCTTTACAGCCTCCTTACGACGGACCCTACCGCGTACTTAGAAGGATGGACAAGGTATATAAAATACAAATTAAAGATAGGCAGGCTAACATTTCTATAGATCGTCTTAAACCAGCGTATATGTTAGACGAAAGTGGTGAAACCGTCGGGAATCGAACCAGGGACCTTCGGATTTTGCCAACCGATAGCCCGCCACCGCGAACCACTCGAGCTGGTCGCGTAGTTAAATTGCCCGTACGTTTTAATTTATGAAATGCTTTGTTTTGATATTGGTACACTTTAGTAAATGCTTATTGAGGAAAAATAATTAGGTACATGTGTCGTAACTTTTAATGAGGTGAACACACGGCGTACATTTATTGCGAAAACGTTGACTTTGGAAATAGTTATCTCGGTGAAAGCAGTGTACATTTTTTTATTTCATTTCATATCGAGAGTTTGTTATGATCATAACGATGGGCAAGAATCAAAGTAAAGAACAGAAAGATCAAATCGTGATCGCACAGTCAGGTTCGAATTCGGCAAGTGTCGAGACCCAGTTAAGTCAGTTCAGTATAACGATTACAGTGATGTTGCTAATATTAGTGGTGATAATATTTTTTATGTGTTGCACAAGATGTCATAAACATACTAAACGATGGGTACGACGACAAGTGACGATAGCAGGTGTGATACAACCTGATGGCATACAAACAGTTACACCGTCTAGCGTTCATTCTAGCGAATCGGTGTCAGCTCAGAAACAGCCTAAGTATAAAATCGTTACAGTGTAATTAAGGTGAAAACCCGTTGTTTTCCCAGTTAATCGAAGATAGAAGGAAATGTTACTAAGCGAAGGTACATTTTGTTTTTCATAATCGGCGTTGTTACATAAGCAGGCGAAATAAGAATTAAATATAGCAGGTGACAACTACCCTTAACGTAGGATTGTTATAATAAGGCTATATTTTTAAAATAAAATTGCGGTAATAATTATGTGTGTTACCTATTAGACTAGCATAAGAGAATTTTGGGTTTATGAAAAATATACTTTTATATATACTTATTAGGTATAACGATTTATTTGTGTTTGGTTTATATAAATATACAAAATATAAATGTTTTCGTGTGAAAATGAATATTTCATATATTTTTTTCATATTTTATTTATTCATAAACAATTATACAATCGTGTCTGAAAACTCTTAAACTAAAAACAAAAATGTACACAAATATAATTTAAACATAGAAATATACAATTCAATTAATTAATATAAATATTATTCATGCGTCATCATAACAATAATCGTCAATAGAGTAAAAACACCCTTCGAGCAGAAGTTTTTTCAATTCAGAAGTGAACAAATTCGGACTGTCTATTGTCTTCAGTTTAATTGGTAAGCAGTTAAATAATCTGACAGCTTGGTATCTGCAGCAATGCTTCACTATCTCTAGTCTTGGACAATACGGTGTCCCAATATCTTTTCGTCTAGTAGTAAGGCGTTTTAATCTTTGCTCAGCCGTTTCGTAGCGATATGGGTTTTTAACAATATCACTTACAGTTACTAATATATACAGACTGGGAACCGTAAGTATATTAAGATTTTTAAAATGCTCTTTACATGATTCCCACTGAGGTATTCTAACTATAGTTCGAATTGCGCGTTTTTGCATTATGAAGGCCTTTTTCATATTGTAGGCATAGCTCCCTCCCCAGAATTTAATGCTATATCTAATTTTTGATTCTATCAGGGCATAATATACTAATTTTAATTGGTTGATTGTTACCTCCTCCCTCAAGCTTCTTAGAGCGTAACAAGCGGAACTAATTGAATTTTCTATAGCTTCTATTTCTTTTTTCCAGTTTAAGTGTTCATCTATTTGGACGCCTAAAAATTTGATGCTATTTGAGAAAGTAACATGCACGTCTTCATTAAAGCGGTCACTTTCATCGCTATTGTGGCTGGTTGTTTTAAACAATAAGGCACATGTTTTATTAATATTAAGGTTAAGATTATTGGCATCGAACCACTTATTAAAAGCCAACAGAGCAGCATTGATCTTGATTTTGAGTTCATGCAAACTGTTTGCTGGAATCACTGCATTAGTGTCGTCAGCATAGATTATTAGCCCAATATCCGGGGCGGTGCTATTTATGAAATTGATGAGGTCATTTAGGAATATCACAAAAAATATTGGTCCCAGGATTGAGCCTTGCGGCACACCCCTTCTAATTGTAGTGGCCTTAGATTTGGCAATAACTTCTTGTTTATTTATAACGCTTCTAATTTCGACAAACTGCTTTCTATTATTGAGGTATGATTTTATGAGGTTAAGCACATTTCCTCGTATGCCGTAATGGTCTAGTTTTGCAAGTAGTATTGGATGATCTATTGTATCAAAAGCAGAAGATAGATCCAGAAATAGACCTGCTACCTTCATTTTCTTATTCAAGTTAGTAATAACATCATTCACTAAAAAATCTATAGCATCAACAGTACCTACATTTAATTGATAACCAAACTGGCGTGAATTTAGAATGCTATAAGAGCTTAAATGCAATACCAGCCTATCTTTAATTAGTTTTTCGAAAATTTTCGACAATATAGGCAACAATGAGATTGGTCTATAATTTTTGGGATTGTTATGTTTTTCTTTTTTATAAATGGGGAGAATTCTAGCTATTTTAAGTTGATCGGGAAAAATGTTTAGCTGTAGGCAATTGTTAAAAAATGTTGCCAAAGGTTCAGCGAGTAAGTCAATGTTATCTTTTATTATAGAGATTGGTATTTCATCATACCCATATGATTTCTTTACCTCCATTTTTTTAATTATAATTCTAATTTCATTTCTGTTTGTCTGCTTAAATTCCATATCATTATTAATCCTTTCCGTATAATTAGTCAAAAATGTCAAAGCAACTTTTCGATGGTTGTCAATATCAGTGTCATCAGATTTAATGTCAAATTGATTAGAAAAAATGTCAGCAATTTTCTGGGTATCAGTAACAATTTCGTCGTTTATTTTCAAAAGATAGTTTTTACCGCATTTTATATCCGCCTTATTTCTATGTTTGTTAACCACTTTCCAGATGTATTGAGACCTGTTTTTTGCTTTAAGCAATTCCTTTCTTAATGCTATTCGTTTTGATGTAACTATAATCTTTTTATACAGTTTTAGATATTTTGTTTTGTAACCTAATATTGATTCATGTGATGACATTTTATTAATTGTGCTTAGAAATCTTTTCATTTTACTTGACACCTTAATTCCTTTTGAAATCCAGTTTAATTTGTTTATTTTACTCGTTCTAATTTTAGAGTTCCTCTTCTTTAAGCAATTTTGAAATAGAGTTCTAAGTTTACTGATAAATCCATTTACATTATATTCACATAAGTCATTGTCCAGCAGATTTTTTCTAAAGGCTGACAGATTTGACTCCGAAAAATGTCTTCGTCTTGAAGAATAATAATTATTAAAATTATTTATTTGGTGGGTGTTTTTCATAATTAGACTACACAATATGGCTGCGTGTAATATTCTTGTACTTACTTACTTATTTTTTATTTTTGTGTTTAGGTATAAAATAACTACGAAATAACTGAAAAGATTTATTAAAGAAATTGTGTGTTTAATATTTTGGATATTTAAAATGTATAAAAGTTTGGAGTTACAAAAATAACTCAACAATTGTGTAGCTTACTGTACTAAAGCGGACGAAGTTTTGCGTAGGTATCATTTTCGGCTTGTCAGCACATACCGGCACGTAGCGACGTTCAGTGCCACTTTTATGAATTGTTTTATATAAAGAGTTTTAACCTTGAATGATGTTTGATAATGTAATAAAATTTTTTCAAAATTTTGAAAAAAGGGGAGGATTGATGTGGTGACACAGATAATCTAACAGTAGCTGTAGATTTTACGTTTGCCGATCTAAGCTGGTTTGGGTTTAGACCAGCAGTCACTCTGAAACCTTTGTCCGCGGTCCACACCTACTAATTGTATTTAGTACTTTACTTGTGTAACTTTCAGTCATTCAGCTAAATATACGTATTGACTTTATTCAGTGTTTTAACATATCCACACCTATACTCACAAAGGCTAGCTAGAACTGTTATTTAGTACCACACGCACTAAACTTAGTTTGGAGATAGATGGCACTTTGTGAAATTAAGTAATGCCGTGTTTTTTTTTATGAAAGTCCCTGCCATAAATTGCGGAAGGTTTACCTCAAAAACCGGTATGGAGGCAAGCATCTTGATCATGTCGACGTCGCCGCGCTCTGAAACCACGTCCGTAATCGTTGCTCCATTCTCGTCAACCACGTCCAGTATATGGTCGTAACCTTCTTTCAGCAACTCTGCTATCTTTTCGGTGTTTCCTGCAAAATTGACTCGTCAATTTATTTACTTCACATGGAGTCGTATTATCTTCTGTTGGTATTAACTAATAGGCCTTATAATATGCTAGAAACTAAAAAGTAGTGTGTATGCTTTCCTGAGCAATATTTATGCAAAATATAAGGTTTATCCATTCTGGGTCAAAGGTTATTTCAGAAATCAGTTCCCGTGGGAAGGAAATGGAATGTCAAAATATCGTCTTACATCACTTCGGAAAACTACAAACTAGAAAGATACCTGAATATTTATTCAGGGTATCTTTCTACCAAATTTCATCCAAATCCGTTTAGCCGTTTCGGCGTGATGGAGGGCCAAACATACATACACACAAACTTTCGCCTGTATAATATTAGTGTTTTTATATGTTTTCTATTACGTCGGGGAAGCGCTTGGCCCTCATCTCACCTGGTTACAAGTAGAGATAGGGCCGAAGGTAGAAGCGCACTTCACCCAGAAACCTCAACAAACTGGGGGACTAACTGAGGAAGTGTGATTCATTTTTTTTTAAAGGACCTGTAAAGATTCGCCTTGCTAGTGACCCTGCCGAAATTCGGCGTTAAACGTTTCGCCATTTCGTCGGTGCGCGTGAGAGCCAATGCCTCTTGGTACTGGGAAAGCTCGCTCCATCGTAGAACGCATCCTTACCCAATGCTCAGAGGAGCAATATCTCTCGCCATGACGATCGTTACAATGTTCTAGGTCGAGTAGGTCGTCAATACTCTGGTTAGGATTTATGGTTGCAAAAATCTTTACTCTTTATTGAGTATCGGGTTTATATTTTTACGACTAATAGGACAGAACTACTCTGGAATCACATCAAGGAACAGCAGCAACATCCTTCCGAGTTTCTAATCTATACTGCACAAGCTGCGGTCAGTCAAAGTTTCAGATAGATTGATTCCAGAAGAAACTTGTAGTATTTGGAATCTCAAAATTGACGGCTACAAACACGGAGTTGGATGGTTTACCTCTAGCAGCCAAATGCAGCACATATCGATCGATCTCCGTGGTATTCTCCGGCACATTGGCTTGTGAGGACACGTCCCTCGCAGTTCGGTACAGCTCGTCCCTGTACCCAATGCTGACGTCTGACTCTTGCAGCAGCTGGAATAAGGCATTGCGAGTGTGCGTGCGCGCTGCCGCGAAGTGCAGCATCGACTGCCCATGCTCATCCTATAAATGATTACCAGTTTTATCATGCTCACTATAAACAATAAAGTGTGGCGGAATCTACAGGGTTTCGTATCGAGGTATCATCAAATCTACTCCTTTATCTGTGGGCATACCCATTACATAACCACTGGACTGGATAACTCTTTGTCCAATGTCCTGAGGTGTTCAAACCGTTTGGACAGTTTTTTCGAGTCCTTCCTGGCGCGACCCCGGTGGAATAATCAGTTAATAGCCTGTAATTCGATCCCTATTGCCTTCTATTGCACTTCTATTTATCTCAGGTACCGAAAAGTACACCTTACGTACATTTATTTAATCTACATTTGAACTGTAGGACACGTTTTTCAAGTGCATTATCGGTGACCACCGAACGAGAATGAACGTGGTACCTACGTGGGATATACCTCCAAGCGGTCTACCCCGGACAACTGCTATGACTGAATGATCCCAACTCTGGTATAGGACCTGTAAAGGCCCGCCGGGCTAGCGACCAAGCTCGTGCTGAAGTCCAGTGCCAAGCTGCTCGCTGTTCGTGACTTATATAATATCCTAACGATATTTGCTGACAGTATTATGATGATATTTAGAATGTCTTTACCCTTTTCGCGCTGCTGAAGGCTGACTCCGGCCCATCTGGGCTGGTCAGTGGCTGAGGGTCCAGCGTGACGACGTCTATCGGTCTGTGTGGCCGCGTGGCGGTGCGAGAGGCACTCCGAGTCACCTTAGGCAAGGTACCTAATGGCACAGGCACTGGTGCTTGCTCATTCTCCACTTCAGGGGCTTCTTGCTTAACTACTTCATTTTCCTTTCAAAATTATAAATCGAATGGTGAATGTTCAGCTTGAATCATGCTATATCATTAAATTGAATAAGCTTTAGCGAGCTGTCTCGGTAATTACTTAATTTCCTGAGAAATACCCTCATAGAAAAGGTACCAGAAAATCCTCCTTATCTTCCCTTTTCTCCTGGATCATCTTAAATTCATTTCCCACTGCTATTCTATATACTTAGTTTCCCCTAGGTTGACATTTTATTGCTTCAATTTATGAAAACGTCTTTTTACTTACCTGTGTTTGTGTTTCTAGTTGCGGCTTTTCGTTCTCAGGAAAATTGTGTAGGAAACTTGCGAGAAACGCTACTGGATCCTTAGGCTTCACGTTAGCCACCTCGGTCAGACCTTTGATCAAAGGATCGCCGAGAGCTGTGAACACAGTGCCCAAGTAAACTTCCTCGTCCAAAGCAACACGTTCCATTTTACTAACAATAAAAGCTCTTACACTGCGCGAGGTATCTGCCCTCGTCGGTTCTAAAGTTTGGAATGTCCGTGTGTCCAGTGTCGCGGTCGGGCAGCCCTGAAACCGATCAATTATTAAACGAAGTGGCCTTCAGAATGCTAGTGTGACGTCGGTGTCCGAGAAACGCAGCTGTGTTAGTACATGAAACTGAACACCAGGTGGGGTGGGTGGAAGGGGAGAACCTATTAAAGTATGGTGGCGGAAACCGGTCTAAGGTTCTATTAGTGTGGCATGATTGATATTGCTTGTTTAGTATCGATCGGCTATTAACAATTCTTAGTGAACGTCGTTTGTTCGTTTTTTGGAGGACAAATCAGATGTTTTACTTTCCAATAAAGAAACGGCCAAGGCTACTTATGGTTGTATATTTTCGTTATTTCAACACATATCTAGACAAAAATCATACATCACACGTGATATGAACTACTCGATCTAATGTTGGAAAGACAAAAAGTTGGTTAGCGTGCGATAAACGTAATAAGCTATTTGATTTTGCTTAGCGCAGAAGCATCGATAAAAATATAATGCTATTGTGATACACTCTGGAACGCCACAACACTTTCTAGCTAACAATTAAGTACTGACCTACAAATGAATATTTTCTTGTATCATGCAGCCATTTTCAGGTAGACCTGAAACTTATCTTTCCAACATTCGATAAAGGTGATTCCTAGTGTAAACGTAGATACTAAAAATAATACTGTGTGAACTCATATGTTAAAACAAGATAATTCTATGATTTTTCGCGTTTCTCTATACTTTCCAAATCTACAATGCTACTGCGCTTTCTCCTGAAGATATTGTTTAGCATAGTAGCAATATGTGCTGAGTTTTGCATCGATAAATCTTTCTCCAAATGCAACAAATTAGACGAGGCTGTAGTAAAATCGTTAAAACAGCTTGACTCGGTCACACCCAAGCACTGGTAGTTGCTGATCCGTGCTATGTCAGCACTCAATGTCTCTCGATATTGCAAGCCTCTCATAGCACAAAGCTGTTTCATATTATCAGGATCCTTAGAAAGTCCCGGAAAATTCACAATGAGGCTAAAACGTAAACCTGCCCCTAAATATGTTGGTCTGCTTGATATATGCCCCAGTTTTTGGTCCCAAACGAAATCTAATTTTTCGTGAAGGTAGGTCATAATGTAACACAGTTTACTAAATGGTAAGCCAATTTCTCCCGGTGAGTCTACCGCCGTAGATACTAGAACTCGTACGTGGTCATGAACATTTATCCAAACCGCTATAGATTTATCATCGTTTACAAAAACTCCTCGGCCGTAAGGCCAATGTCTTCCATGTAATCTCGTAATATCATCAATTTCTTCTCTATCGCATAATGCTATCAACAATCCATTCGAAGCTAAAGCTGCACATATTTCAGAAGGCTTTTCCATAACTTCATTTAGCGTATAATAGGAACCTCCTTTTTGGTCCGACTCAGGATTTGACTGTTCGCTAAACTTTCTAAAATCTTCTTGCATTAAAACCGTTGTCACCATTCTTTCAATCGTTTCTAGCTTTCCAATCTTTAGATTTATGGGTAATTCGTAACCGCTAAGATTTCTTGAACATTCGATCGTACCAGAAAGAACGAAATCATCATTTGAATCGATATTTAATTCCACAAGTGGTTCAGATGATAGATTTGTAGTCGAAATCTTCTGAAAGTCTGACTTAGGATGTACAGGTAATTCACCACTTACATTCAAGTTATGAAGATCTTTAATTAGAGGCGTTAAAAATTCATGGAATACTTCGTAAACATAGTAATCGGGCGCACTTATGCCACCGGGAAAGTCTTCTTCTATCGTTTGAATTACATTTCTGTTGTCAGGTAGTTTCTTAACAGCTGGCCAAATGACGTCAAAGAGGTCATGATCCAGTTTTGTTATTCTTCTTTTAATTGCCTCAAATACCGGTTTCTTCAAAAATCTTCCAAGAACTAGTGTTGGTGTTGCACTATTCGACGAAGCAGACAATGGA
The DNA here is from genome assembly GCA_951394065.1 of Venusia cambrica. Lineage (NCBI taxonomy): Eukaryota > Metazoa > Arthropoda > Insecta > Lepidoptera > Geometridae > Venusia > Venusia cambrica. Next base: position 5,056,569 of record OX596056.1, read on the forward strand.
GTCCTAGCAGGTCTTGCTGAGGCTAGGAGACGATAGCATCTTTCCAATGTATCTATAGCCTCATGTGATTGCAAATCTCGACGTGATGACACTTGATCCTTTGGGACTACACATAAGTACTGAAGCATTTATAACGAGAACATATCATAAGTAAAATGTTATCAGACAGCGTATTTTTTGTTGTTATACGACAAAAAAGCTCTTGGCCTTCTTTGGATAAGGCCGAAAGTGGATGCGAACTCCACCCGAAATCCTCAACAGACTGAGAAACTTAATCTCGAAATGCCGGAACACGACAATTTAGAATCCGACAAGAATTTAGGCGACTCACCTAGGTAAGATGGTACAAGCTAGGCTAGGCGGGCTTGAAACAAGTCCAACCACCAACCAAACCAAATATATATAATTTTGACTCCCCGTGGGGATTGAACCCGGGACCTCTGGGCCTGATACTGGTGGGCGAAACACTAGACCACTGAGGGGGTTCAGAGGTTTTTTTAAGAAGTTTTATACAAACCTTTGTCTGAGAACATAGTCTGAGCGGCTTCGCTACTTATTCCATAGTCCGATAGCAATTGATCGAATGGTAACAGACTTTGATCTTTATGATAATCCTGTGTAGATCTTCCATTCTATAAAAATATATAAAAAACTCTTAAATATATTTAATTGTATGTGTGATTTTAGGGTTAACTTGAAAAGAAACGGTTCAAGTCAGGCGTGCTAACTCAGGATGAAGGAAATTCAATGGTATGGATGGTATGATGGTTTGAATGGTATGATGTAATCAGTGTCCGTATATCTCTTATCAGCCATCATAACTATGTCCATATCCTACAAATGACTTACATCGTCCAAATCTTTTGAGTTTGCTCCGAGTTGCTGAAGTAAGTTGAAATAGTGTCCATTATCAGGAAGTACAGCAGCGTAGTGTAGAGCTGTTCGTCCTTCGAAATCGACTGCTGATAATGTTTCCGGAAATCTGAAAGATATCGTTGTCGCCCTTCAAAACATCGTCAAAATTTGTTTTTTTCCAGGAGTAACAAAGTTAATCAATCACTCTGCAATTAAAACAGACAAAGCTTACTTTGATCCTAGATACTTCATAACATTTGTTTTCCCAAATACAGTGGCCACATGCATTGGAGTTGCGCCATTCGGAGAGTTAGGATCTCGAGCAATCGCAAATTTTCTTCTGTCCAAAGCGGCCTGCATCACTGGTATATTCCCTTCTCGTGCTGCTTGATGCACCATATTTATTTTTTGCTAAAACATTTATATTGTATTGAATTGATCCAACTTTAAAGATTATAGTAAAATTGTGTTTCAAATACACTGACCATGTATGTCGCTACATTGTCCAAAAAACCTTGCAGTTCAGAATTTCCTGACTGTCTGCCAATCAATCTTGCTCCTTCACCGTTTAATACCAATGTTGCCAACATTTCCATGTTAGCTGTATTTATTAAATCGGCAACTTCGGGATCTATTTCATTATCCTGTGAAGTTATTTAACTTTTTATGGTGGTATCAATGAGATATTACTGAAACTACCGCGGCTATTTGCACTGGATCAACATATACTAAGAAGCTCAGCAAATCAATCATGACAGTGGTGTTACAAGGTGTTTGTGAAAAATAATGTGCAACAATGATGTTTTCTAATCTAAAAACACCACAATCAACGAATTAATTTACGTTTACCTTTAGCCTGTCGGATAGTGGACAATACGAATATACTTACTAAAACGAGCACTTCTCCATGAACTGACTCATCTATTCGAGTGATACTTGCATCCTGCGAGTCCTGTTCGGCTTCACCATTCACAATCCCTTCTATAAGACTCTCTTGAGTATAACATCCGTTGCTCTCGCTTCCTTAATTTGCAAAATAATCAAAAATATTGAACTTGTCTGGGACCCTCTTATATAATTGATTATATGAGAATTTATGTTTTGAGTGTTTCGTGTGCAGTGCCAGTAGAGAGTTCTTGTTTACCTAAGTTGGCACTCCCCGTGCTAGATATTTCCGCTGTGCTTTTAAGATTTGTGTCACTGTATTCAGATTGAGTGTCTCGTGGGACTTGTACATCGTCGTCGTCTTCACTGTGGTCTTTGGGACTAGTGTTACTATTACCTTCATATTTTGCGGAATGGCGATCTTCCCCATTTTTACCGTTATCATTGCTTACTGTTTCATCCTGGGCAGTAGTTGCATCGGTTTCAGTGTAATTGTTAGTTTCTTGATCATCTTCAATACGATTTTTAATAAGAGACTCTTCATTCAGTTTTTCAGTCGCACTGCTTTCACGTAATTGAACTTCTTTATCTTTTGTATCAGTCTCTTGTATATAGCTCTTATCTTCGGCTTTTTCTCTCTCTGTCTCTTCTACGTTCGCTTCAAGGTCCTTATCATTGTTTATTTTTTTATGCTGTTCTGTGACATTTTCATTTATATTTTCAGTTTCAGTATCATCATTAGTGGCATCTTCGATTACTGCCACTACATTTTCTTCTATGTTGTGGTCTTTTTCCTTGTCCTCTTCTTCTTCTTCGACATCGTGGGTTGTTTCTTCTACATTTTTCTCTGTAGCTTCCAAATCATTTTGGTCTCTTTCCATGTCCTCTTCTTCTTCTTCAACATCATGGGTTGTTTCTTCTACATTTGTTTCTGTAGCTTCCGAATCATTTATTTTATCTTCATTATCATCTGGTTCTCCTTCAGCATTAACTGTTTCAGCCTGAGAATTTTCTTCAGTATCTTCATGTTCCTAAAATTCATAAGGTAAAGATTCATGCAATGTAAACCAAGAAGCCAAGCAAACCAACGAAAACTCTTGATGATGTCGTGCAAGATTACCTTACTAGTTTCATTATGTGCTACTGTATCTTCTTCTAAAACGTTCTCAGTTTTGATAATTTCCTCCAATTCTGGTAAGTCTTTGATAAATTCATGTGTGCTACTGGGTTTCATAGCACCGGTTCCAATTTCTGTGCTATCAGTAATTGTGTGAGTGTCATTTTTCGACGAGATGTTTTCATTGGAAGCTCGATGTCTTCTTTTAGACTTCTTGTTTAATTCCGCTATTACTTCCGTATCTAGCAGTTTCCAATCCCAGGAAGATGGATAGGCACTGGATGGGGTTCTCGGTGCATCTGGTAGTGCCTTTAACAAATTCTTGTCTATGTCTTGAGGTCGGTTGACGTAAAATGCAGCGGTTTTATTTTTCTGAAACACAGCATAAAATCTATAATTATCATTATCATCATCACCTTAATGGTTTTGCCGTCGAAACCACAATAATTCGATAAGTCTTATTATAATCATCGAAAGAGTTGTAAATATCAGATATTTCTACATATTTACGCAGGTCTTCGTCTGAATAGCGTCTCGTACTGTTTAAGAGCGCGCCCAATGCCAAAATTACGCAACAGGAGCATTTTCAAACACACTCTTTGATAGTAACAAAAGTTGTTATTCCAATAAAAAAAATACTGAAAGCTGGGAAAAATCTTGAAGTACAATGATCGAAACGAATTAAAAAAAATACTTTTAAAAAAATATATAGATACAATGTTTTGTTTATGAATAAAATAGCTAGACTAGTGTTTTAGTCGAGTAATCGACTAGTTTTTTAATTTCACGTTTACATTTTGCATTCCAATTAAATAAAACTCTAACAAAAATTATACCCTTGACGTAAAAGCCATTTAATTATCAACTGAACCATGCCATTTTCGACTTTATGTTATGCCGTTTGGATAAAAAATAGATCATGGCTTCTTGGGCAGCGCTCGACGTGGAAGGTTGTTTCGTAATCCAGCGCGGAATTTGAATTATGTTTTGAATATCTACTGGTACTTATCTATTTTTATTCATTAGGTACCTACCTATGCATAATAAAATTAATTGAAGACGGATTTATGATATGATATTTTCAAATTAACATAAAGAGTTTATAGTGGTAGCAAAAGTTCTCATACAAATTGAGTCTAAATTTGATGGGCTAGCGTTCAAACCCGGCCGGGCCGCGCGTTTACTGCTGCACTGACAATTTCTACGTAATCTTGACAGCATAGGCAAGATTTTCAGATAAATAATTGAATCCTCATTTTTGAATCCTCATTTGAGCATCCAGATGCTCAAAATTGAAAATAATACCACGAATAGACCTTGATTTTTGTGTATTCGTGTGTTGTTTAGTATTTCAAACTAATTGGCGAATACATAGTAATTAATTAGTTTTATTCCTGGCATTGGGCGCGCTCTTAATTAAAATAAGGATGTTTCTCTCTTTAACCTTTTAAAAACTAAAACGTACGTTATCAACTATACTCTCGTCCACCCCAAGGCCCACCAGCGTATCGAACGTGTGCTGGTCATCTCTGACAGCGGCTGCGTAGTGGAGAGCCGTGCGTCCATCGTTGTCAATGTCGTTGATACCTTGGGGATACCTGTCTGCGACGTACTTTACTATGCTGCTGTGGCCGAGCCCTGCTGCCTGAAACAATTCATCCAGTTACCATCACCAACCACAGCGTTATATCACAGTTCCACCTCTGGCCTTATCTCAACTTGTAAACAGGTGAGATTAAGGCCAAGCGCTTATCCGTCGTACAATAAAAAAAAGGTACATCCGTACAGCAAGTGGGCGTATCAGCAAAAAGCTTACAGTACATGAAACATTAACGTGGAGAGTCCACGATCCCATCGTACGTAAAATCGTGATCAATAATAGAAAATGTCGTTCATACACTCATAATGGTAAATCATACAATGAAGGGTAATTAGGAAGGGGGTGCTTTGAGCTGGCTGTGGCAAAATTATTTACAGTCCAGACACAGTCTTTGCTAATCAGGCAGGTTGGAGATCTAAGTGTTTAAAATACGCAAAAAGGCTGCTCCCATTCCAATGTCTATAGAGTTCAGAGAATGTCCCTGATTGTCGCCAGTCATTAGTGGAAGAAAGTGGTGCTTTTTTTAATTGTACGACGGGGATTTGCTTGGCCTTCAACTCACCCGATTTTTCATGTTATTATTAGGCCGAAGGTGGAAGCGCACTTCACCCGGAATCCTCAACAAACTGAGGAACTGGCTATCTTACCTCTAAATGCTGGAGGCCGAAACACAACAATTAAAGAATTGTTGGTATGGCGAAAGAATCAGGTAAGATGGTGGTAGCTGGCCAGGCGGACTAAATAAAGTCCCACCACCAACCAAACCAAGCACAATATTGTACTCCCCTGGGGATCGAACCCGGGACCTCTGGATCCTAAATAAGTGGGTTGAACCACTAGACTATAGAGGCGGCTTTTCTTTTACGTCAGATAGGTACCTACGATATGAATCCAATACTCGGGGTTACCTTATGTAAAACAGTCATATTGTGGGCATCTCGGCATGATAACGCTTGAGGTGGCACCGGATCTCCAGAATGCTTCATCAGACCTTCTAGATCGTTCTCTACTACAGTAGAGTGGATGTCCCGGATCGTGTTCTGTAAGGAAATAATACTTGCTGAACGGGTGCCGAAGTGAAATGCAGTTACCATAATTTCCACTTTGTTCACCCAGGTGAACATAGTACAATATACCGTCGTTGCCTTGGTACAGTCTAATCTTCCTTATTTTACTTTACCACGTCTAGTGTCAAGTAACTTCATTTGAAGTGGTTGCTTTATGATGAGATGTCCATTTAATAAAAATATGTTCTGCATTAAAGATTTTTTTTTTTATAGTTTCAAAAAAATGCAATTTAGAGTTCTTTGTTTTATAGTAAAAAAATATGTATGATGACTATGTGCCCAAAGTTGTTGGAACACTTTAAAGAAAAGAAAGAGGCTAATTATTGGATTCGTCAGCTTGGAATGTCGAAAGTAGAAATAAGTCTTACCATGATGTAAGGAACAGCTTCTAGGAACTTCTTGACCATCGGCTGGCTGGAAACTTCGCTGAGGAGTCGAGCGCCGTGGCCCTCCCATACCACACGCTGCAGCCGCGCCATGTCGCGGTCGTGACACCATATTCGGATGTTGTGGCGTTTGATAACCAGCCCTGGGAAGCAAATCCAAAAATTCATTAACTGGGATGGTTCACGTGAATGACTTAAGGTTGCTCTTCAGTTTTAGGTAGGTACCTACGCGTTTTATTGTTTTAGAAAAATTGCCTCAAAACAAGTTGTTGAGGATTCATGAACAAATATTCGCCACTGATAGGTACATGCTACACGAACCTGATAAGAACGTAAACCCGACTGCGAAATTTTAAAATACTTGTACAAGACCCTTTACATATGGTCAACGCTACATTTCCTACAAAAGTCAAAGTCAAGTCATAGTAAAAGTCAAAGTCTACAATACTGAAGACCTTTATTTTTACGAAGTTACGTTAGAATATACGTGAAGCTTACTGCCACTACTTTAAGGACGGAATTACATTTTTGACGCGCTCGAATTTAGGTATTCTAAGCCAGCACGCTACCAGTAAAGAGCCCACACACACATCGAAACCGGTTGACGCCCGATTTAATGCATACACAAACTAATCTTGATACATGAAGTTTAAGTACGGTACATAAGGATAATAAAAAAAAAACAAAAGAATTAAAAAAATGATTATTACAGATAGTAAAAATCCATATGGGTATATGTTCATAAGAAAAGAAAACTTAGAACTAATAAATTAGGTGTAAAAATTTTGCAATAGCATGTGTGGTGCTATTGCAACACGAGTATTTATTGTCTCCTTTCTATTCTATACTAAGTATAATCTATATATATAAAATTTAAAGTCCTGACTGACTGATATATATTATCAACGCACAGCCTAAACCACTGGTCCTAGAGACATGAAATTTGGAGGGTATGTTTGTCTTGGTGTGCAAACGCTCACTAAGAAAGTAATTTTGAAAATTTTCACCCCAAGGGGTTCAAATTGGAGGCGAAGTTCGGGGTGAAATGTTGCATATTTTCAAAACTGTACATGATAGTTTGAAAATTCGTACCCATGTAGATTGCCCATATGAAATAAGCGATGCTAAATTTAAGGGTAGGGGTTCAAATATTTAAGGAAACAACTTTTAAAGAGGCATATATTTTGATCTGTAACAGGTAGCAGGATCAAGTTTTCAGAGAAAACGTATTATTACACGAAATAACCTGAAAAAAAATGAATAAAGGGGATTCACGTACAAGAAACGTATTTATAAATTGTTATTTTAGCTCTGTCGTTAGCTAAAGGTAATATCGATATTTTTTTAACTTAGTGTGAATATAGCTTACTTAAAAGGTTTACCAATCAATTATAAAAACTGGCCAAGCGTGAGTCGAACCCGCTTTAAGACTGAAAAAAAAATATTTTTTTCCTAAGAAATGGGGATCGGAACCTTCAGTGGGCGTGTCTGACTCACACTTGGTTGTTCTGACAATTAAAAGACAGCCTCTGCAGGCTGGAAGTTCCTAGACTTGAAATGTTCTAGATTTTTAAATCCCAGCCCTTCTCTTTGCGCTTATTAAAATATATAAGCTTTACATTTTTACCATGACATCTCTGCAGTTGTGTTTCCTGATTTATTAAATGGTACCTAAAAACCATTGATATTTGTTGATGCGTCCTTAACCAAACAACACCGACACAACGTTATTATGTCAAATTAAGAAAGCCGTGCACTATAAAAGTGCTGTAAAGTGTTCCAATGAAAATACATACAAACATATCTACATTACATACGCTTAGAAAAAAATAAATAAATAAAGAAATATTATATTAAAAAATTTTTGAAAATATTTTTTGGAAATTTGTAGGTAAAAAAAAAAAGTTTTTTGCTTGTTAACGATTTACTCTTGACATAGCCTTCATTGTCATTATTAAATGTTCGTGTCTTCTTCTCCTCTATTCAAACGTTTCAAAATATTAAAAACTTCCTCGATCAGTACTAAGCAACCTCCACTGTTCCACGGGGCATAGCGGGCAGGAAAGTAGGTGGGTTATACTTTCCTGTACGGGAGCTCCACACTAGCAATTTGCTCTCGAGGAGTATATTATGTCCCATCTGGCTATATTTTTACTGCAGCGCCAGCGGCCTCCTTGAGTCCGTAGTCGGTTCAGTGATTTTCGCCCCAGCCACTGCAGATCATGTTTAGGGGCTGGTGGCCAGCTGGGACGGCCGATAGGTACTACAAAGGATGATGACTGTCTGTTTCCTACTTTCTCTTTTGAATGCAGCAGGTAATTGCACGGTGGATTTCAGGATAGGCTATGCCAGGGATACATCATTCTGAGTGGAGTAGGTTTTAGACACCCAGTAACGATGCGGCAAGTATCAAATGCGCACATAAGCATATTGAAACAACAAAAAGTTCAATGGTACACGACGGGTTTTGAAACCGTGGCCTTCGGATAAATTATATGAAATGAGATTGAGATTAGATAAAAATAAATAAAGACTACCTAATAGTATAACTAATAGGATCTGGACATAAGATTTCAGAGTTACCGAGACGGGCCGTGTAGAAACTAGGAACCCTGTTGTTATTTACCCCTGTATATAGCCAGATATCACAGCCATTCCGTTTTTCTAATTTTGCCGTAACGAAGCACGGGTATTTTCAGCTATATAAAGTATTATATATGATTATTATATAAAGTATTAGTTTTATATAAAGTAGTAGTATAACTATTGTCAATAATACCTTTTAAAATCCTAGCGACCACATTATAAAGTTGAGTATGTAAGCGTGAATGACCTATAAAACTAAATGTAATTGTAAAAGTTTCTTGTAACGAGGTATCACCCGAGTGCGTGCCAATCACAACGCCTCGCTATTTCTGTAGAACCCTCAACAGCGTAATTGAATACTATCGAATCGAATGTCCTCGTTTCAGCAATCGATTACAACAGTTTCAGGTTTCCCGTTTCGAATATGATCCATTTCGTGATAAGAATTTATGGGCTTTTAGTTTGAATCATAAATCAGATAACCAGTAGAAAACATTTTCTGTTGATTGAATTGTATAAGTTGATTGGTTCAAATTCAAATTCAGTAATCACCTGTGATGTATGACTCCTAATATCTATGTAACATCCCATATTTTCCACTGTATCTACTTGGGGGTATAATGGAGGTGTTGTTACGACCTGCTGTTAATGTTATAATTTACTGATTCACAGAAGTTAAGTAGGCTTATCGATTAATATTTTGAAGTAACTTACGACGTGTTGCACGAAGTAAATTCGTTCGTGTATGTACTGTCCCTATATGAAACTGTGATGTCCGTTCATGTCATGTTTATTTGGATTCATAACAAACCGGCCATAAGTATACATCGTTATAACTATACTGCCCACACATGGTACGTTCAAATACAAGTACTTACCTACCTATTTAGAAAATTAAAACACGAACCGTGTTTTAATTTTCTGGATAGACTCAGCACACATGTTGAGTTTGTTGGCAAGGTCGTATTTTAGTATTCAGGCTGAAGTTTAGACAGACATGTTTCAATATTTAATGCCTTTGACTCCGATCGATAGCATACACCTGGTAGCCTTTCAATGTTCTATATCTATGGGTATCGCAAGACCATCATTAGGCCTCCGTCGAGTATTGATTATTGTATTTGTGCACCTGATCACACAGTAAGTATGTCAAGCAAAATAGCCTTGTGTGCCCATAATTTCACAGGTAACCATACCCTTCGAAGCGGAACACAGTAATGCTGCTTGGCGGTTGAAATAGGTATCGTGGTAGTACTTCCCCGGACGAGCCCTTTCGCGAGGGACTCTATTACTCTTAAGTTTCTAATAGCTCTCCCTTCTGCGCTGTAGATTATTGGTTCGATACCCACCCACATTTAATTAGAACACAGACACAATAGAAATGCTACTCCCTGTATCCTGGTCTGCAGAGGCCCTAGCTATATGTGGCTTTTTCTATTCTTATGACATTAATGACCATATTATACGACACCTATGTTTAACTTTCTATACAACCTAACTTACCTTGTAAGCTATTGTTCGACCGATTTGAATATCTATAAAAGATCGCGAGTAGAAAAGGTGCTACTGAGTGCCTAGTGCAAGTTGCAATCGATTCGCGTTCGCTCACCGTGAATGGTGAATAGGTATTATTTTTCATACAAATTGTCATAAAAGCAAACGCGTTCGAGCAGGTATTGAGCAAGTATAAAACTCGCACTCAGGGCTCTGCTAAGCACCGACCGTTGCTTTAAGCAAATATGTAAAGAATTTTCTTGAATATTAACAGAACAAATGGTTTAATGAAGACAGTAAATATAAATACCGAGCGCAGAGGCAACAAGTTCGCGTGCCGAGCCGTCAGATTAGCATAACGGTACTCAAAACACTCTCAAACAAAACGAAACAAATTTGATAGCGCGATAACGAGTTATAAAATAATTCTTCGAGCCTACTCGTTGTTTCGTTTCGGTGGGAAATCACGTCATTTATATCATGCGTCTGGCGTGGACGTCGTGTTTATATAGCTAATAGTTCATTTTCCTGCAAAGTTTCCATTAGCCAGCTACATGCCATATGGGATATTTTGCACACACATCTTAAGTTCAATATCAAAACAAAGCAGATTGGACCTGCTTTAGTCGAGTCCGTTTACACTATATGCGTTTCTTACGCTGCGCCCTATGAATAAACCAAACCAAAATTTCAAATCAAACAGACCATTTCCTTTAATAACATTTACTATGCTCTTTCTCTCTACACTTCCTTTATAGAATGTGTTAAGAATATCTGCTGAAACTTTTTGTATTTTTTTATTTGTCAAAATGATATAAGCTTATATGTGAATTTATATAATGTTATAAGTAAAGATGTGATCTAGAATGGAGAGCGCTTGCCTAAAAGGAACCTATAAACTCTAATTTTACCCGGGTGAATGGAAATGAATGTGAAGAGTATATTGGTATAGATGAGATTGTAAAGTCTATTAAAAGTATGAAATCAAGTAAGTCTGCAGGGTATGATAGGATAACTGCCGAGATGCTGAAGGCTGGACATGGCGTCATAGCAAACCAGCTGTATCGTCTTTTTAATTTGTGCTAAATTACCGGCCAAGTACCAAGCGATTGGTGCAAGGCTGTCATCGTACCTCTTTACAAAGGGAAAGGCTCGCGGCTGGACTGTAAAAACTACAGAGGCATTAGCCTACTCAGCGTCGTCGGTAAGTTGTATGCATAAGTGTTGATAGAAAGATTTGTGAAAGACACCGTGTACGGATCAGGTCTTCTCTCTACGAGTAATAGTCGAAAAGGTCCTGGCTTAAAGTCAAAAAGTTTACTGTGCCTTTGTAGACTTAGATAGTGGTGAGGGATGAGGTTTGGTCGGTAAGTCCACGTATGGGTTGGAAAGCAACCTTATTTGTGCTTTGAAACTAATGAGAGTGAATGAGGCAAACGAGGTGTGCAAGGAGCGTAGTAAATTTAAATCCGTTGTCTCTGCCTACCCCTTTGGGAAACAGGTGTGAGTCTATGTATGTATGTATGTATGAGTAGTATGTAGCGCTGTGACGATAAGTAGAAGACAACACGCCAAGTCCGACTGAATATATTAATCAGCGAAAGCATGATGACCTACACAGATACCTATCAAAAGCACAATCGCGTTACTTCAAAAATAAACCGTAATAATGGAGTGGGCAGGTCCAGAATACGGCCATACCCTGAATATTCATGACCACGCAACATAACCCCACCCTGGCCAAGCCTTTATCTGCACGATAATGGAGACCCCGAACTATGAATCACACTGACAGCTCGATGACACTGTGGAATTGGGTTAGGGTGTAATGGAATACCGTGGAGGTCGCGGTTCAAGAATCGACTCCTCTAACTCAGCCCGTGGCCGGTCTAAGGGAGATCCCTTAAAGCGGCTGACCTAAAGAAAGACAGCAGCTTACTTATGTATTCATCTAGCATCTTTACTGCGATCACCAATCCACCTGCTAAGTGTGGTGATTGTGGCAATACTCTCCATTTTTGTAGGAGGCCTAGCAGTGGACCATCACTGCGTTCATGCAAATCCTCCCATCTCACTTTTTGGGGAAGGGCCACGTTTTACATTGATGTTTATTGGGCTGTAATAATGCTAATTAACTCTCCAAGGCAGAACATAGAACAGAACTGAGGAGAGAAGTGCTAGTTTTTGAAGAAAGCTGATGATACGTCGAGGTTTGAAAAAAACTTATTTATGGTTGTTCAGGGTGATCCCATTGATTTCTGTTGTTTAAAATTTTCCATCCTATCAAATACAGCGTTAAAAACCTTTTTACTTTACTACTTAAAAGTAAGGAAAAAATGGAACCCTCTTAAGATCACGCGTCTGTCTGTCTGTCCGTCAAAATAATTGGAAAATATTTTATTTTTTATATTTCATTGAAGTCGGTTTTCCTTTTAGTTTTTGAAATGTAATTGATCAAGTGAGCGAAGCGAACGAGATCTCTCAGTTAAGTTGGGAAATCCGGCACTGTATGTATGTATGTGGCAATGTTTGTGACGGCATAACTGTCGAATGGTTTATCCGATTTTGGTGAAATTTAAACTGTAAAGAGATAACATACATAGAAATTGATTGTCGCGGGGGATTTTTGATAAGTGGGGTAGTTTTTGAGATATTGGGGTGAAAAGAAAACCAATTTTTCGTCCATATCTTTTGAATGGTTGATCCAATATATTCACAATTGTTAATATGCAGGGAATATATTAATACTCATAAATCGGAACGAGGATTTTTTTGACACTAGGGTAGTTTTTGAAAAATAGGGGTGTTGAGTGTGACAATAAGATTTTTAGCTTGTGGGGTGTCATTTGAAAGAATATCGGGTGCATATTAAAAAACACATATTTTACTTTTTATTAGGGGTGTTTTTTGTAACAAAGGGGTTCGTTTAGAGGGTAAAATATTTGATATCTTGTCTTGTAAGATATACTGTTAGAGGGGGTTGTCGTCACAATTACCTTTTTTTAGTATGCTGAAACTACCCCTGTATTGACATTAAGGGTTGCAAAAGGGGTAGAAAGGGGTAAATAAGATCAAAGCCTTGCATCATTCTGAAAACGTGAAATATCACATGAAATGGGGGTTTAGACTGCAGATTTAAAAATTGGTTAATTTACCCTTTATTAGGGGTGGTTTTTAAGATCAGGTCTTAATCCGGTCAAGATAATAGAAATTCGGAAACTCAATAAAACTGGTCTAATTATTTTTCGTTATTCACTCAATAGGGTTGCCAAACCTAGGGTGTCGATAAAAATTTATGGTGGTTTACACACAGAAAAATGTTGCTGCCTTTTTTGTGATGCCCCTTGGTTGACTTAACGACATCCGTGAGCTGGAGGGGCAGATCTTTCAACCACGACTTCTAAGGCAACGGTTTTGAGAGCACATTTCACAAAAACATCAAAGGTTGATGTCTTTCATGTTCATGTTAATAAGGGGTGACGTATTCACTTATTGTATTCTGCCCACCTACTATGACATACGGCCGGTGCATTGCTCTCATTCTGGCTTTGTATATAATAAGAGTTACAAACAAGAAAGAGCCTCGAGCAACGTTATATACCTAAGACCATCACGAGATCTCAGTTCGGGGCGAACTACTATTTATTTTATGAAAGATGGGTAAGCTTTTAACCTGTAGGCTTGCCTAGCTCAACGCGATAGCTAGATCTACGATAGAGCGAGCTTTCCTAGAAGGCCCTGGCTCTCTCGGGCACCGACGGAGAACGGCAAAACGTTTGGCGCCGGACTTCAGCAGAAGGGTGGTTGCAAGCCAGTTGGACCTTTATAAGTCCTACCACCACTGGTATTTTTAACGGCGGTAACCGTTAGCAATAACAAGCGATTCCGTTGCTCGGGGTAGACCTTTAGGAGCTATATTATTTTGATTATATATATTTGCTCGTTTGACAGTTTTAAGGGTGCAGTAGCGTGATTATGGTCTAGTTACACTTTATGGTGGTGTAGTATGGGGCTGGTAGGGTACGAGAGAGAGATAATAGTATACGAGCACCATTGTAGTTGTACTATCTATCTCACGCTATGTCAAAGTAGAATAAATTGATTTGGATAAAAATAAATAGATATTTTGTCGGTGAGTAGATAATCGCAGGTCATAGACACGAGGCAGGTGACACCGATATGTTATACATCCTGTGTAATAACCGATCTAATAGATAACGAGCACTTTCTAATGTACATTGTCATTGATATAGAGCCTATTAGAGTGCAGAGTTTGAGAATAGAATATAATGTAAATCGCATAAACTGGTGCAAATGTTAAGATTTTAATACAGTTTGCGGACATACAGTTTGAGTAAACAGTTAGGTACTAATTAAAACTTTAATACTACTAACAAAATCTTAAAAAAGGTAAAAAACAAAACAAACATTTGCTAGGTCTTTGTATGAAAACTAAACAGTTAACTCGTTGCGTGCTGCGCATTCCGTTCTCTATGTAAAACACACCGTGAGTGTTTTACAGCACCCATCGAGTTTAGAACACTATTTATTATTTTGATCTATGATTGATTTTGAAAGACAAACTGAGCCGCTACTTTCCACTAAAATCACTATTGTAATTCACTGTAACATATTACATGCAAATAAGGCTCCACGGTCAAACACATCCTTAGAATCTGGTAATACAAGTTAGGTAATCCATTGCGCTTAACAATACCTACAGCAGAAGTATTATAAAATGTTTTATTCGTCTAAAGTCGATGTAAGTTAATTATAGACGCATTAAGCATCAAATATTCACTTACCTGAAACGAAACTAAATATTAAAGCTTCCCATTTTTTGGGTGCTGGTTCATTATTTTAATGAACTCGCGCGTATAAAAAATATATGAAAATGAAGTTTGCAAATTTATTACGAAAACAACATGTTTTATACTAGATAAACACAGTTTCAAGATTTCACTGGAATATTGCTTACAAGTGCAATATCTTTTTACACACATGCTCTGAGTCAAAGCTATGTCTGTGTTTATTTTATTTTAATATACTACTTTGCCAATTAGACTGCAAACACATAAATCGGTTTATTTTTCAGCGAATTGTTTTTTATTTAAATACGCAAATAAGTTTTAGAAATAAAACACTTGTCGGTAAGTGTCATCAAATCAAGCAAAATACTCCTACCGTTTGATACCGTAGATGGATAAAATAAAATACAATAAAAGTACTGACCTGGTGGGTTCCTAGTGTCTTTGGGCATGTCGCCGTCGGCCGAGGGCAGTGTGAGGGTAGTGCGCGCCGCGCCGCGGTAATGTGCCGGCGCTCGACCGGCCGCGTCCCGCGCGCCCCGCGCCGCCCCCGCCGCCTCCAGCAGGCCCGCGGCGAAGGCCTCGTCGCGGCATAGGGCTGTGTAGTGCAGGGGGGTGCGACCTTCCTGGACATGCCACAAATAACATGTCACTGTATCAGTGTTTGTTTAATTCGATGAAGGAACAAGGAAAAGTCTCGTATAGCATCAGGCGAGATAGCTGTCAAACGCAAGCCCATCACATTAAAATTAATAACGTTTTAAAAACTAAAAAGAACACCGTCTTCAATGAAGAATATGATACAATTTCGTATTTTTTTAAATTTTTTTGATGACAGATGGACGGATAGACAGACAGACGCGTGATCATATATGGGTTCCGTGTTTTCTTTACTTTTGAGGTAATAAACCCAATTTGCCTCAAGTGAGCCTATAATATTTGAAAAGTTTCCTCGATTTTTCCAGGATCACATCGTCAGATCCTGACCTGATGACGATGGGATCACCTGGGAAGTATACCAATCCTTCAAATACACAAATCACTTCAAGTGTGCATATAATATTTGAAGAGTTCCCTCGATTTCTCCGGGATTCCATTATCATATCTTGACCACTTGTGAAGTATACCTATTCAAACAAAAAATAATTTTCGAAATTCAGTTTAGGCGTCTTCGAGTAATTGGGTATGTTTCATACATAAAAAAAATGATTCCGACGAATTGAGAACCTCCTCCTTTTTTCTGAAGTCGGTTAAAAATAAGAACTGGCATTGTAACATAGATAGTCGCGGTGTGTATCATATACACGCTTGTCTTTGGGTTTAGTCGCGGTGTGTATCATATGCACGCTTGTCTTTAGGTTAGCGTGTGCACAATATTGACTGAAAAGAGGTGACTCACAGAATCCTTCATATGCACGAGCTGAGGGAAATGCGCGACGAGGTACTCTGTGATGTCCATGAAGTCGAAGTACACCGCCTTGTGCAGGAGCCCCACGCCGACCTCGTCGCGGCACATCACGAACTTACGACGGCTGTAGTCGGCTTCTAGGAGATCCTGGAACCAGTCACAGCTTTGGTGAAAGGAAACTATGACCTGAAGTGGATTTTTTTTATTGTAGTGATGTTGATGATGATGATGACGGTACGCTGTCCAGATGCGTTCTACATAAAGTATCCGATGACTAATTGCACATTTTTCAATACAAAAATAACAGAAGTTCTTTCGGATCCGACGACGTGGCTTAGAGAGTATTAGTGAGGTAGATACCATTTTATTAGGCTTTTAAACCGCTTTTCTCTATACGTTCTTGCATCAATTCGTAAAATTCATAACATACCAAAAGAGAAATAGATAGCACATCATGAAGAGTTATTGGGACCGAGCGTCGAAAATTTTGTTAAGCGTTAAGTGAGAGAGCGGGTACAGACGAACGCGTAGCACTCTACAAGCTACAAACTCGTAGCACTCGACTCGCTACTACCTCGTAGCACTCTACGCGTTACGAACTCGTAGCAATCTACGCGTCAAGACCTCGTAGCGCTACGCGCTTCCACTAGTTCCTAGCGCGTACTGTTTTTATACCATACCTGTAGCTCGAGCAACGATCCTTTCTCCACCGCGGCATGCAGTGCATCGCACTTGGCAACCAAGGCGGGTAGGTGGTTGGAGAGAGGCAGTGCCTCCGCCTCCTGAAGCAGTCTCCTGCCCTGGCCGGCCAGCACTAGCCGCTCCAGCTTGCTCTCAGCACCACCACGAGCCAGCTGCCGAAGCTGCGCAGCTGATACCACTCCCACAACTAAATGCAAATGGATATTTTGATTATTATTTGTTACTTTATTTCAAAAAGTTACTGCTGTGTTTGATTAACGACTAGAGATTGACAAATTCATTATAAAAACTACTAAAAGAGTTTAGAATCGAGTTAGAGGACGATTAAAAAAAAATATTAAAATGATTTCACTGATATTCTAATTGCATATCATTCACTGACATAATATGCAATTAGAATTATGTGTAGCGCTATCTTAGATAAAAAAAAAACCAAAGGATTTCTCAACCAAAACGCACTAGAGCAGCAATTTGCATTTAGTTACACATTGTCTGTAAAGGTCGTCACGATTAGTACTTATTTACGTACGCTTACTTTGCTTTTAAGCCCTTTTTCTTAAGACTTGACTTGCTTTTTGTTTGAAAGCAGTAACTATATAAGTTGCTATTTTTTATTAGCATCGCATGACAAAACATGCCTCTATTTTCGCAGTGAAAGTGTGAGAGAAGTTTTTAGGTGAAGTAAGGCGTGCGACATACTTTGGTTTTTTTTATATAAGAGCGCTGTATAAAATATACTGTCGTACGATAAAAAGAGTAATGAACGGATTTACACTTGTAACGAGAGATTAATTGAATTTCCCCATCATATAAGAGTCACATCGCATTTCTCTTACCTATATTCCATACCCGTGTAAGGTAAGAAAATCGGTGAAAATACGTAAAACGTCTTGAGCTTTCACGGCTATAAACGATACTACCTACTACGCTACTGACTTGATTTCCTTGTGATGTCAAGCGTTGATTTTATTTGCACTCTACAGTGTGATGCGTAATGCATTAATTATCATCATCATTTCATCAGGAATATATCCAATACTGATTACGTTATTCTTTAGATTAGGCCACAATGAGTGGTATACCATGTCTTCTACCACACTTAATTTCGCATTTATTTATGGATGCTTGTTAAGGTTCGATTGAGGAAACATTCGATCATAGTTTTTTCCAAGTTTTCTATGGAGATAAGACTTATATATTATTTAGGACCTAACGCAAATAAATATGATGCTTGTTACTTTCAAACATATGTATTTTTTTATTAAGTATATTTGGAAAAAAAAACAGTTTTTAGTTTGTATTCAAATTGTTGATACTGAATCTCAAATGCAAATCGCCCTGTACATACAAAAGCCCTTTGGCTGTAAAAGATTTGCGTGAAAGATTTACACGCTCGCTTTCAACGGGAGGGTCTGGTATCGGCCCATCTGCTGACCTTACACCGCAACGTAGACGCTATTTAATACTATTTACTTGAACCAGGGCTGCACTTATAAGTTGTACGTGTGTTTTGGGTGTTTACACAAACAAATGTCGTACTTTTGGACTCAATAATTCGTATAAAATATAAAATATAATAAGTCTATAAAAAAGCTAATCACGTTTTCACTCTCAGGTTTAATTCCCACCTTTACAAAATCCACTCGCAGGATATGGCTTCGTTTTCTGTAATTCGTGGTTTTTTAAGACGGCGAGAAATTGTCCTTAATCTCACCTGATTTCAAGTTATGATAAGACCAAGGTGGAGCCGCACTTAACCCGGAATCTTCAAAGTCAAAGTAGCTAGCCAGGCGGACTCAAACAAAGTCCTATAATTAATTAAATCTACAATGAGTACCTGAAGGTTCGAACCCGGGACCTCTGGGTGTGATACCGGTAGGCAAGCTACTAGATCACAGAGGTGGTTGAGTCACTATTGCCTATAACAATGCCTTACTACGTAGGACAAATCCACAAAGAACATAGCCTACACGGCACTGCATTAAAATAAATATTACAGGACATTAATTTTACACAGCGCCATCTAGCCCCAAACTAAGCATAGCTTGTAATATGGGAACTAGATTACGGATAAAATACTTAAATACTTTTTGTAAATACATACGTACTATATGATACAACACCCAAACACAGAACAAACATCTATATTCATCACACAAATGTTTGTCCTGGGTGGGAATCGAACCCACAGCCTACAGCGCCGAAGGCAGAGTTACTACCAACTGAGCTATGAGGCTTGTCAGCATCCATCAACTTGAGGTGTTAAGCTTCGTTTGCCCGTCATTTCACCGGCAACCAACCAAACCGGAACACAGCAATGCTGTTTGGCGGCTGAAATAGGTATAGTGGTAGTACTTCTCCGGACGAGCCCTTTCACAAGGGGCTCTACTTCTCTTAAACCGTATGCAGTGGGTTATTATGAACGCGAGGTGACAAGTCGCGTGGATCATTAACTATGTATATGAACTAGAGCTGTCACCCTGAAGCCAACTGGCAACGACTCGCGCGAGTGGATACGTGTGCTCCAAATGTATAAGCGTTTCTGCAGGTACGGACTAGGCGTTCCTGTGTAAGCGTAACCCACTACGCGTACATTGGAACGCCTAGCCTGTAAATACAAGGCTTTATTACGTTTTACCAGTATTTGAATATAAGATCAATGGTAATGTTAATCATTAACGCTCTTCTATATAACATAGTTTGGCACTAGGTTCTTCCCTGCTTTGTATCCACTGACCCCAGTGACCCAACAAAGGGTTTATGAGTGGTTATGTTGTTCTGTAAGTGGCATTCGAAACGTTTTGCGAGATTTTTATGCAAATGAATGTCGTAACGCTCGCATGACGGTTTTTATGTCAATGAAGGCTATTTTCGAAACCCCGATACGTGGTAATAAAACCTGGAGGTATTGAATTGAATTGAAAATAATAACGTAATTTTTTTACAGAGGAGAAAGTGGTATCAGATCAGCTTTATTCACTTTTTTTATCGTGCCAACTTTCAGAAACGGATCATCAGCACAGACATAATTAAGATGGTGGTAGCTAGCCAGGCGGACTTAAGCAAAGTCCTACCATCAACCAAACCAAGGACAATATTGTATCCCCTGGGGATTGATCCCGGGTCTTCTGGATCTGTCACCAGTGGGCGAACCACGAGACTACCTGTGTATTGAACTTGGCTCGTTAAGATTTATTTAGTCAGTTAGGGAACCAATACAACAATAACAATAAATCTTAACATTTTTTTTTTATTTGGAAGTAGGTATATATTGTGGTTATAAGTTGCGGTCTGAATAAAATGGCGACCTATTTTCCACGATATGTTATTAAGCTACAACTTACCAAAAACAATAGAACTTAGGCTGAGGAACAAATAACTTAATTAGCTTGATGGGATTAAGTGAGGTTTTTTGGGGTTTTTAAATCTGTAGTCTAGTGGTTCGCCCGGTATCAGATCCAGAGGTACCGGGTTCGATCCTCAGGGAAGTACAGTATTTTACTTGGTTTGGTTTTTGGTAGGACCTTGTTTAAGTCCGCCTACCTAATTCTGTCGCCATAACAACTATTTGTGTTCCTGAATTTAGAGGTAAGATAGCCAGTTTCCCACTGTTGAGTATTCTGGATGCGCTTCCACCTCGGGCCTGGCCAAGCGCTTCCCAGTCGTACAGTAAAAAAAAGGATAATAGATTTCATCCGCACAAAAGTGCTCTATAAAGAAAACCTGTCCAGTTCATCATTCACCATGTATCTCTCAATTGATTAGTTATAGTTAGTCATAACACTGTAGTCGGCCCCGTCCGCAAGAAACAAATAAACCATTACAAAACAAAACCCAGTTGGTCGTACCTAGTCCCTTTACATTTCCTCTTTATTCGTGTTCATGCTACGGCAGACATTGTGCATACATTGACAATTCGACAGGTCGTTAGAGCGGAGGTGAACAGCCTATGGTCACTGAACCCTATCGGTATTGAACGCGGCACATGACATGCACACCACACCGATTACGTCTATTTATTACATTACTTAATTACAGGAAGAAAAACGACATCAATTGTACATTTGTTTTCACCATTTTCACACTGATCTATGCGTGCTCTCAGATTTCACGTAGATTCTTCGTGTAGGGAGACACAACTTTGAAAAAGAGTTGCAAGAAAATCCTGTTGTGCGAGGCAGCATTTAGAAAACTTTTTCAGTTCTTCTCGTCACCTGTCCCCCTGTGTCTGAAGATCAGACTTAAACCACTGCGCCTTACCTGTGATGACGCTGCGGAAACGTGGACACAGACAATAAGGCTAGTCCACAAGTTGAAAGTAACACCGGTATAGAAAGAGCTGAAATCTGGATTGAGGTTATCCGACAGAGAGCGAAGTTGGTCAATATAGCTCAGGGATTTAGCAGGCTTAGGTCGAGTTCCCACTACGCCGGACAGGCAGTTTTTCCAGGAAACTGCCGACTTCACCTGCCTGGTGAAGAGAAAGTGGCTGTATAATTTATTTGAAGCTGCTTACATTTTGTACAGAATGCCGAGCTCGACATTTGTGGCAGTGAGCTAGCTATATTTGCCGAAGGACCGACAACCGGTGGGGTCAACGAGTCCTTCAGTGTAAGCAATCGCAGCGTAGGACGCCTTTCGGCTAGATCGAGCCTTCGCATACTAGTGGGCAGAGAGTGGAAGCAAAAGACAGAGGATCGGGTTCAGAGGCGAACCTTGAAAAAGACTTATGTCCAGATAAGTCTCAGGTAAAATATAGTTCAAAATAGAACACATAACTAGATGAACTCGTTGAGTGCTGCTAAGTAGATAACGCTATATGTGAAACCTAAGTCTGTTGCCATAACAACAATTCTAAATTGTTGTGTTATAAAGAATAATTTAATTAAAAGAGCCTACTACAAAATAAGTGACTATATCGTCGATAAAAACGCGTGGCCCGATGTTGCTATACCAGTTGACAGTTAAATGGTGATTTCTCAATGTAAAGAACCTGCCATTAGGTAGTTATGTAATAATCAATGTTTTAAGATAATATTAAGTTTTTAGTTTTATGATGTAGGTAACACTTGTAATGTTATTAAATTATTATAAATACTGTACCTAAATGTTAAATGGATCATCAAAAAATTAATCAACCCGATGTTCTTGCCTTTCTCCTTGTGTGCTGGTTGCGATTCCGAACAGGCGGTAGATTTGACGTTTTAAAATTATCCTAAAAATCTAATGAATAAAATTATTTGACTTTGACTTTGAATTCCTGTTGAGGATTTTGGGTGAAGTGCGCTTCCAGTTCCGAACTTATCAAAATGAGATGACGGCCAAGATCATTTCCGGTCTACCAATAAAACATTTATGTAATAAGTAGTTGCACGATTGCACATGGGGTATACCTCAAAAAAATTGAGGCACAAGTTTTTTTCAGATAACGAGATTTAACATAGCGCAATCTAGCCCCAAACAAAGCTTAGCATACAAAATATGAACTAGATAACGGATATTTATAGTAACTTATGATAAAATATAACACCACATCGTAATTACACTATGTTCATCACACAAATATTTGTTTTTGTCCTGGGTAGGGAACCCACAACCTACAGCGCAAAAGGCAGAGCTACTTCCAACTGAGCAGAAAGAATTAGCACAATCATCAGGTTGCAATAAATATTATAAAGTACTTCTAATCAAGCTATTACCCAACTTTTCAGGTCGTGAATTATGTAGCATGTATGATTTATTAACTTTGTAACATTAGTCTGGTTATGGTAAGTATCGACCAGTAGGTCTACCACTCTTTGTCAACTACAGTCGCTAGCGAGCACACTAGGGAAGATGTTTTAAAACCTGTAGGTATAGACCTACAGGCTTTAAAACATCTTCCCTTACAATCCGCTAATGGCACTATTGCACCATTAGCGGATTGTAAATAACCAAAATGCACATAATTGAAAATAGTAACTTATTCACTGTTACATTTACTTCACACCCGAAAGTATTCCAGTGTCTGTAAACGTGACCAGAAGGCCTACTAAAAAAAACATGTATCCAACGACGGATTGCACGTTTTTCAATAGAAAAATTACAGAAATTCTTTCAGATCCGACAATGTTCGCTTTTCGTCATAAGACCTCAGAGTTGAGAGAGTGATGCCGACCGATGTAACTATACCATAGTCTTTGGCAAACTACTGTAGTCACGAATGATGATGACACTACATTAACTTGTGGTAAGGCCACTGGCGTGTCGGTGCTTGTGCTTGTGCAAAAAATCTCACGTTATCACGCTAAGGTCGCGTCCAGTTAGTGTGCCCACATTTATACATAGCTGAAATAGAGCAGACGCATACTATAATGTAGGTATGCTTTGATTTATTCGTCTGTTTATTTATTTGTACACGATCTGCGTACAAGTTGACATGCCTTCGCTGACTAGACCATTACGTCCATTAAAAATAGAAAGTTGAATAACTAAAACCCGATTGAAAAATTACAAGCGTCATGGTTTTACGAGAACACGGTCCTAAAAAAGTATTACAATCTAAATAAGCTAAAATTTGTCTGATGAATAACTAAAGTCGGGTGACTGTAAAATTACAAACGTCATGTTTTTACGAGAACACGGTCCTAAAAAAGTATTACAATCTAAATAAGCAGGTAAAATCGGCATAAAATTCTTAAATTTGAGCTTTATTGTTTTAATAAAACCGTTTATTCTTTTCATATATAAAAGGATGGAATTTTTTTAATGTTTTATTGGCACCCCCCCATATTATTAACCTAATATTATAGCCTGACTCTTCCATAATTTAAAGGACTAGACTGCAAAGCGTAATGAACTAGACATGATATAAGTATATAATAAGGAATGTTTTGATGTTTGTAACGTATGAATAAGAACATACAGTGCCTTATAATAAATGGATGAAGAATATCTTTGTAGATATAGAAATTAACATATCTTTATTTACTCTCATATTACACATACACAAGCATAAATCAATCAACAGAAAAAAAACTCGGCGCAAATAGGTTTTTTATACAGATTTATTTTTCATAAGAAACCGACAAATTAAGTTAGATTTATTGTTACTTTTATATTTATTTGTATATATTTGTAAATTATATCAATTATTCTTATAACATACAAACAATTAATTGGATTACTATTTGAGTTTTTATTCTATCAAATTTACAAAAACATGTAAATGGCTGGCAAAGCTAGCCAAGCATTTTCAAATTACAAGCGCGTAGCAAAATGCTTAGCATGCTAAGTGTTATACGTTAGAATATTTAGCTAAATACCTATACGAGTATATTGCCTGCCATCTTACCTAATTCTGTCGCCTTAATAACAATTCTGAAATAGTTGTGTTAAGGGATTTCGAGGTAAGATAGAGAATATGTATCTCGAAAAATATAACCCTCCTGAGGCAGTTGGGTAAAAAATATTTTAACAGATGCAAGGGTTCTTTCTGATTTTTACTTACTTATTAAGCTCTAAAGCTTACTAAATAAACACTACGGCAGTAAACTCGTACTCACGTTGAGCCTAAATTAAATTGTATGAAGTCAATCAAATGTACTGTCAGCTACAATTGTTGGTTTAGCCGATTCAAGGTACAATCGGCTGACATGACCTAATCCTTCCTGGTACTACTGTACTGGTAAGGAATGGAACTATTTCCTTGTTTGTACTTCTGCTCCAGTACTATCTTGTTGTATTCAACTCCAGAGTGAATAGATTACTTTTAGACAAGCGCGCTTGCAATCAGAAAAGCAGCCGCAGTGAAACTTAGTAAGTAATAGGCCAGGTGGTCAAAATCTTGGATATCACCAATCATAACAATTACAATCTCTAGGTGAATTTTTCCAGGTGGTCCACGGGTCAGGAAATGGGAAGTGGTTTATCATGTCTGTAGGTACATGTGCATGGCTTATAAAAAATAATTTTCAAGGTTAAATTCAAGTGTATTCAGGTCAATAATAATTTATCGTGAAATTACCCTAACGATTACCCACACTACACGAGTCACGGCATTTTGCAGAAAAATACAAATTATTTTAGGTAATTTTGTGCATAGTGGGGTGGGTTTCGTGGATGCACGCCAGCTCTACACGGATAGTGTTTACTCGCTGTCATCCTGCACCTGGCAGCATGATCGGAATCCTTTTATTGCTGACGCCTGAACACGCTAAGGCAGCTTAATCCCGTCTTAAAGAGACCCTGGAGTTCATCAACATGTTAAATGTATTTGTAAAACAGACTTATAAGTTATTCCCCATCGTGGATTCAACTCTGATCATAGCTCAGAGCGTTGGAATTATGAGGATCATCTACAAGGGGGTAGTCAGAGGCACGTCCAAACTTACGTGGTTTGCAAGTAGCTAGCATTCAATATGTGACAGCTTGCAAGCCCATCGCTGCTTAGCGGAATCCTAGCCAGTGATACAATACAAGCCGTGCTGTGCTTCCTCACGATGTGACTTTTACCGTTAAAGCATGTGTATGTTGTGTCAAATGCGCACATAAACTTCTGATAAACTGAAAATTCTGATGGTTTACGACAGTTTTTGAACCTATAACTTCCGAATGATGGCGCGCCATAGACAATTGGCCACACAGCTCTTAAATTAATGAATTAGAGTATGATATACCGCTAAATTGATTTTGAATCGGATAGGCCATTTAGAAGTTAGCAACTCTAAGTTTGTTATTATACGAAGGTGGGTAGTACTACTAGGCCTTCTCGCAGTAGGACTGTCAGTATTTCATTGCGTTGACGTGGTACCTTTAGGTGTGCTGTAGTGCACGTAGATTCCGTTTTTCTTCGCAGTCCGATCCGAAAGCCACTTTTTTACACTCTCCATCATGAATTTCCTCTTATCTCTTCAGATAAATACACTTTTACATTTAGAGTTTATACACAAATAGGAACTACGTGCGTTTGTAAAAAAAAGGACATGAATTTTAAATGTGTCGTGAACTACGTACCAATCGATTTTCGTTTAAAAATACATTTTATTTCCTTCGATTAGAATTGGTTCTATCGAATGAAATATTAACATACATTACGCCACTTAGAAAGTTCAGCCTAGTAACTAAGATACTTATACCATCTGGTACTGGTCTGGAACAGTTGAGTTACCTATAGGCCGTTTGTAACGGTCCTTAGGTAATCTGACTGATTTCCTTGTACATAGTTAGTTTAATTGTACTTTTTATTGAATAAATGAAAAAGTATCTAACGAAGTAGATATGACAAAAAAAAAGATACTTAAAGGATACTAGCCGAGGTCAAGTCAATTTTATTTAATTTGATTGTTATTAGAATGTCTATAACAGCAAGATACAATGAATGAAGCACACCACTGCAGGCACAAATTCACACGAGACTTCGACTCTAAGGAATGCAATATTAAACGGTAAGAAGGTGCTGCGTACATTCTTGGTGAAAAGCTGTTTGCTTTTTTAGCCTTTAATCATCATCATTTCTTAAAGAAGAAGCAAGAGTAAATAGTGATCAGGGGCATAACCACAACCTCTAAGCATTCTCGTTTTGAAATTACTTTACTTTTGTCTCGTTTTTTCCCACTGAATAGATAATGTCAAAAGTAAAGTAATATCAAAACAATAATGCTGTAAGAGGTCGTGGTCACCTCCGGACCATTTTAAGCATGTGTTTTAGAATAGGTTACTATTACACCAGAAGTTTGTCAGCAACAACCACCTGAGTTCATATCAATACTACAATCACCAACCCTTCAACATATAGCCCAAACTAGATTTTCTAGAGGCTTGATTTTTTTTCGGTGCTTTCTTGTAATAAGTTCAATAGATATAGTAAATAGTTTGTAAGCAAATTGGGAAATTTCTACGACTTTTCATTTCATTTCATTTATTAATTACAACAATTACAATAAATCGTATCTGAATTTTCTAAAACTAAACATGTCTACAATAATAATTATTAAATTCGAAAAATAGCATAGGTATAACTAATTATGATTCTAAATAAAGATGATTTCTGAGAGGCTAGGAACTGTGATTTAAGTAGTCCCTCAACTGAGTAAAAACATTCCCACAGCAAGAGCTGCTTCAAGTCTGAAGTAAACTTGCTGACACTCGAAACAGCTTTCATTACTGTTGGCAGACAGTCAAATAGTTTTGCCGTCTGGTATCTGCTGACGTGTCTAGCAATATTTAGCCTAGGGTATTGTACTTGTAGGTCTTTTCTTCTTGTCTCAAACCATTTAGACATTTGCTCATTTGATTTATATTTGTACAGATGTTGTGAGTTTCACAACATCTGTCAGTAACACTAATATGTGAAGACTGGGCAGGGTGAGTATGTTTAGTTTTGAGAATGCCTTTTTACACGTTTCCTCACGGAGGAATACGTAATATTGTACGCACAGCCCTTTTTTGTAGAATGAAAGCCTAATTCATATTATATTTGTAACTACATCCCCAGAATTTTACACTATAACTTAACTTAGACTCAACCAACGCAAAATATACTAGCTTTAGCTGCTCTACACTAACTTTTTCTCTTAAACTTCTGATAGCGTAGCAGGCTGAGCTAACTGAGTTTTCAATTGAGAGTAGTTAATTTTTTCAATACAGGAGTTCGTCTATATGAACGCCAAGAAACATAACACAGTCAGTAAATTGAATTTTTTGACCTTGGTGGTAGACATCGACAGAGCGATCATTTCGTACAGTAGACCTGAACAGTATGGCATTTGTCTTTTTTGCATTTAGAACTAAGTTGTTAGCGCTAAACCATTCATTAAACGTTTCCATTACCAATGTAATTTTATGCCCAAGTTCTAAAAAATCTCTGGAAGAGATGATTGCATTAGTATCATCCGCATACATAATAAGATTACTATCTGTGACGGTCTGATTTATAAAATTGATTAGGTCATTTATGAACACTATAACGAAAATTAGTCTT
Source organism: Venusia cambrica (assembly GCA_951394065.1). NCBI lineage: Eukaryota > Metazoa > Arthropoda > Insecta > Lepidoptera > Geometridae > Venusia > Venusia cambrica. The sequence goes on from OX596056.1 coordinate 5,084,437, forward strand.
AAAATAACCCCTGGGGTACACCACACTTAACGTTCATTATATCTGACTTAGTTGTTACTTCATCGTTATTAACTATAGTTTTAATTTACACAAATCGCTACAAATTTGCTTACCTGTTAGGTAAGACCGAAATAGATCTAGGGATTTGCCTCTCATACCATAATGCTCCAATTTGCCCAAGAGTATCTCGTGATCAACAGTATCAAATGCGGCAGTAAGGTCAAGAAATATACCTGCTACTGTCATTTTGTAATCTAGTTTAGTCAAAACGTCATATAGTAAATCGTCAATTGCATCTATGGTCCCGACACAAAAGCGGTATAAGCGGTAAGACATTATGTGTCCGAACTGATTACTATTCAAGATAGTAATCAGTTCGGACACATAATGTCTTGACATTATGTGTCTTTTATCAGCCTTTCGAATATTTTGGACGCTGTTGGTAGTAACGAGATGGGTCTATAATTTTTTGGATCGGTTTTTAACCCCTTTTTGTAGACTGGTAGTATTCTTGCTATCTTTAGTTGTTCAGGAAAGATACTTCTTTCAAAGCAGTTGTTAAAAAATACGGCTAATGGTTCCGAGAGATAGTCAATATTTTCTTTTATAATGTTTATTGGTACACCATCGTAAGATTGTTTTGATTCCATTTTCTGCACATTTTTTTTATTTCATTTCGATTGGTGTAGTTAATCACCATGTCTTTCAATATTCTAGGAGAATAGCCTTATAAACTCAATGGGTACGAACTTCTCATTATAACGTATTAAAATAAGGTATGTTTCGTTTTATAAATTTTAGTTGTATTTATTTATTCTTGTTTATTTTGTGCACCCTCCTACCATCAACCGTACTTTTACTTTTATCTCCATCCAAAGTTGTCTCGAAGAGACCGCTTTTAAGTGATAAGACCGCCCATTGTACCGTTAACTTTAGTTTTAAAATTATAAATTGTTCTATATGTTTTTGGTATACAATAAAAAAATAATTATTGTACACCAACAATAAAACATTATTTATTGTACACCAACAAACAAATTCATTCATTCAACCTACAAACTTTTAAGCTGTCATTGGTATTGACCAGTTACAGCTTAGAAGTTTGAAGGTATAGTGGATATAGGTAACTACTATGGTATTCACTCGTTTGTTGTTGTTTTTATGAACATCAAACTTAGTTAATTCATTTTGAACTAGGTTTTGATTGTTATAATACTTAGTGACTAATCGAAAATTGATACGGTAAACTAATAGCGTTAAAAAAGGAGACGTACTTATTTTAACAGATCTCACTTAATCGCATCACTGTACCTGATTCAGCAAAAATTAAATAAAAAAAGTATCGACAAAGCCGCCTTGACATCGTTATTAATGATAGACCAATGCGGTATCCGAGGGTAAGTACTGTAAACTCATTATAATAAAATTATACGGTAAATTAGTCTATACAAACCCACTGGAAATTGTAAGTTTACTCAAAGCAATAAATATTTTCAAGCGACTAATCAAATGGCTTTTTGCAATTCTTTGATGACTTTTTGGGGTTGGTATATCTCCTAGTGGTTTACCCTGCCCCTTCAGCACGGGGAGGGGATAAAAATGTGATGTCCTCTGTTTTTTATCCACCTCCGAGAGAACTTTGTCTCCCGATGTTGGATAAAAACAGAGGACAAAAATTTTATCCCCGCCCCGTGCTGAGCTCAATAATGACAACAATTTCTTATGCTTTTACCATTTTACTCAATATTTTACATGATCCTTATCACCGATAACCGACTGCTTTCTAAAGCCTTCTTCTAAGACGGGTTATGTTATTCGTGAGTATGCGACGGGGAAGCGCTTGGCTTTCATCTGACCTCGTTACAAGTTGAGATAAGGCCAAAGGTAGCTTAGCAGGCTTTTTGGAATTGTTATTATGGCGACAGAATTAGAGATGGTGGTGGTAGACTACCACCTACGACGACGCTAGACAGGCGGACTTAAATACAGTCCTACCACCAACCAAACCAAGCACAATATATTGTACTCCCCATGGAGATCGAACCCGGGACCTCTGGATCTGAAATCGGTGGGTTGAACCACTAGACCACAGAGGCGGTTATAAATTATCTAGCATAATTTTATTTATTTCTCATTACACTTCACATATATTTCTAGTATAATTTTGCTAGTAGCTACGGCTGAATTTTCACATAACCGTTTTTTCCTATGTGTGTGCCTATAATATTTGAAGAGTTCCCTCGATTTTTCAAGGATCCCATCATCAGGTCAGGACCTGATGATGGGAAAAATGAGAAAAATGAGATGGAATACCTGGAAAGTATACCGACCCTGAAAATACCCAAATCACTTCAAGTGTGCATATAATATGTGAAGAGTTCGATCGATTTCTCCAGGATCCCATTATTAGATCCTGACCTGATTTCAATGAAACAACCAAACCGTAAAGACCCTTTAAAAAAAATATTCCAAATCGGTCCAGGCGTCTTCGAGTAATCGGGGAACATACATAAATAAAAATAAAAAAAAAAGATTCCGACGAATTGAGAACCTCGGTCGGTAAAAAATGGAATGAGCATGTCAAAAGTATTGGACCATTAAATAAAACCATTGCCACACTTTGTATTTGGTTAAAGTGTAAGCAGTTTCCTAGATCTAGATTTTTTTTTCACCTAGGCAGATTGTTTGAGCAAGTAATTTCTTCCAATAATTTCGTTTAGAAAAATTATCAATTTTATAGGTGATACAATTTTGCCATATTAATCTACGTAGGTACTAGGATTTAAATGAAAACATTAATTTGTGGAAATATTTTATTAAAAATTATACCTACGTTTTGGCGCAATATGGACCATTGACTATAGACACTGAATATGTAATTTTGATACGAGATCATCAGTTTTCTTCATTGATGTGTGAAACTGATATGTTGACATTTAATCCAATATCCTTCTTGCCTGAGTTCTGAGCTGAGATTTCTGGACCTACGTAGTCGAGGGAACCATTTTGAGCTGCAATGAAAAAAGAATTAACATTTTTTTTTCAGAGAAAACATAAAAAGCGCATTTTTGTTACGTCTACAATATTTAGAATCTACCCACCATTGTTTAATTGAGTATTTAGTATCCGATGGTAGAGCTCATTGAATTTCTTCTGTCTCTTCATATTAGAAGATGTTCGAACAACCAAAGTCGGGAGCAGTATGAATTGTTCAAGATTAGGTTCTTCCTTAGCATGTCTCCGCCCACCTGCGTCCTTCTTTACTACGAGCCGAGGATTTTTCACTTGCGGCTTGCACGTAGAATCGCTACTGCCGCTTGTGAGATCTTGTCTTGTGCAAGAATGATGTTTAGACGTTTCAAAACTATTGCTCGCTGGGGGTCTTGTCGATGTTTGATAGCAACAAGTCGGCTGCCTAGCTGCTGGCGAGTGAGACACGTGGCTGGGCCCAGGAGAGCAGTCGTCATGCGTGTATCGTTGTTTATGCCGCAAATCCGAGTCCATCACTCGATCGCGACTTCGTGAAGATCTGTGTGGGCTCTGTTCGTCTCGTCGATGTTTGGATGCAGACGCACTTCCAGCATTCATATCGCTGGCGGCAGCATCTTCACTTCCCGGCCTGTTTTTGTGGCTGGCAACAATGATATCTCCAGTTTTCCCAACCGGTCTACAACTCTCATGTCTGTGGTTGAGCTTGACGATTCTATAATGTCGTCGTCTTCTACGTTCCACGTGTGCCACCCGTTCTCTCAGTAGACTATCAATGAGCCGCTGCAGCTCGCCCCTAGGGCCACGCTCCTGCCTTTCCGCATGAGCCCCGCGCCGGCCCAGTCTGGTATTCGGCCAATGCGTGCGACACACGTCCTCCCAGATGATGTCACTGAGTACGGCTTCTCTCGAAGGTGTCAGTTTTATCCCATCATCCCTTGGGGCGAATTCACCTTGAGCTAAATAATGAACTGTGTCCATTAGTCGATAGTCCCGTACAGGGTTCAGCTTATGTCTTATTTTGTGCACTCGCTCAGCGGCCAGTTTTGGGATATCGTCTCTTTTGCAAGGCACGGACGCGCATTGGCGACGGCCCCGAGCTGTGATCCCGTCATAGGCAGTGAAGTCTCGACCATATTGCTCAGAGTTGTGTTCCTTCTGGATCGTGGTAGCCTTGCTCGGGGATAGCGGCGCTGCTAGATGGGCGTATTTTTGAAAGGCGGACGTTTCAGGCACGTGACTGTATTGTTGTATGTAGCTACATCCGGGTCGCCCAGATCCGGATGAACTTCTCATTGTGATATCTTTGACTTCTTCATCGGAAGACGACAGGTCGATATTGGGATCTAAGGAACGGAAAACCATCTCTTGTCTCAAAATTTTACGTTCCAAATGATCGATTTTTTGGACTAAATTAATTATCGTGCTACAGTTAGGCACAGGTGAGTTCTCTGAAGATGGGTTTGTTATTATCAAAGTTGCAACATCTACTTTATTGGGGAGTAACGATTTGTTTACTTTGGTCTCAAGCTTAGGGATATTCTTATTCAGCTGTGGTTGGGTATATAAATAGCATTTTTCGGCAAGGTTTGGCTTATCATTGCACAAGTTTGATCGTCGTGGGCTCTCCTGCGGACGTCCCTTTACAACTGTAGGCTTTTGTTCGTACAAAATTACTGAAGAAGATAGTGTTTCCGATTCTATTTTTTCTTTTTCATCAATGCCACATGCGACTGAGGTAATTAAGAATACATCTGAATTGTCTTCAATTGGATCTACAACATTTGTTAATCAGAGTCAGCGAGCAAGTGCCTAGAGTGCAACATAACTTAAAAAGTAAAAACACTAACGGGTTATGAACGATGAATGATCTCCAATAGCAAGATGCGATCCCGACTTACTGGAACCCTGTAAAGTAAAATGGTTTAAATTAGAAGCTAAAACTAGTTCTCCTGCTGTATGAAATACGACGGTCAAGTTGTCACACATAAATAAAGAGAGAAGTTTCAGGAGTACAACAAAGTTCGTTCAACAAAACAGCTGACATTGTTTGCCGCGGCAGATGGAAATCTTCCTCTATTCCCCGGCATTGGCTATCGCATTATATGCCGTGCAATATGGGTGTCTATGTCTTTACTTCTAGTTGAGTGAGTTGAACTTTGTTTGACGCTCGGACAGACATTGAAAGTTGCAGAAGACAATATGTTCAGTCAACCTGTTAATTAATAACTGGTTAGGCCAACAATGTTGCAAAATTCAGGCAGCAGGAGACCCGGCATAAGACATCCGCGAAAACACACAAAAATAATAAATAAATGCATACTTTTCTTGAATGATATCGGTTTTTTTCTGCGATGTACAAGGTTTTGATTGCCGGGGCACGTGGTTTTATGGACACGAGCACCTTTTGTGAACCCTTCCGATGGGCTGGATTTTTTTGTAGGATTTCTAAATCTAAAACATAAATGATTAAAGTATTATTTTCTTTAGTTGGGAATCTGTGAGTTATAGTAACGAAGCACCTTACCCAGAAGTAAAGGTGTTCTGTGGGACCTGGCTGGCCCTGCACCAAGGTAATGGTAATTCACTTCACGAATCAACTTTTCCTCCTGGATGGATATTAGTTTCTTTTTGGATGGGGTCTGTTTATTTTCCATCACATTTTATTTTCCTCTTCCCCTGCATAGTTAATATATTCTAAAACTGTAACGTTAAAATGTTAACCCAAAAATTTAGACACAAAAAAAGATCATCTTTGACCGAAAGAAGTTTGAAAGAAGTTTATTTTTGCCTGTAGCAATGACAGATTTGTTTTGATTATTTATGGTTCTGGGTAGGTACTTCTTTCTGTGTAGAAAATGTAGGTTCTAATAAAAAAATTTGACTCTCATCTTTTGTAAAATAAATTAAACTATACTTAAGTGAAATTATTGAAATGTATTTGTATAATGTTTAGTGATTTAGGAAATAACGTTACGTGTATTTGCTGTCAGAAACCCTGCTTATATACAATCTAAGAAAAAAAACACGTATTTATGCGGTTTTTAGGAATATAGTTTGCCCGTGCAGCGTACTGCAAAACATCTTAAAAGGAATACCATACTCTTTGTGTAACGCACATTTCAAAAATAGAAGACAGTAAAAAACAAGAATTTTAGTTGTCAAAATTTGCAAAGCGTGACGTTTCACCCGTTTGTGCTTTTCAACAAAAAAAATCACCAAATAATTTTAGGTGGAAAATTTGTGTGGTTTTCGGATAATAAATACTTATGGAAACTTGAGTGATCGTAAGAGGATGTCTGAGCAAGAGAAAAAAAGTGGTAATGCCGGAGGTTCATCGGTAGTTTTAGTAGAGCAATCGGGGGCCAGCAGGCACAAACAGCCTATTAGGCCTACTGACCTGCAAGAAGAGGCCTCTGAGTTGCACCATAAGCGCTCAAGAGCACCAGCTGTTCCATGTAAGTTGACATTTACTTTACACAAGAAGTGTTTGACATTTTGTTATACTAACCAATAACACATTGTGGACTCAACAATCGTTTTATTTACAGGATGTGATGTATTTTAATTAATTTTTCAGCAGCCGTAGAAGCAGAACTCAAAGATAAAACAAATATTGACACCATAGAACCAACAGAATGCGAACATGGTATGCCATAATGTAAACATACCTATAGTTATTATAAAGCAATTCTTTCACAGTCCTTTCGTAATACAAGCAGTTTCTAAATCGGCCAGGAGTCTAACCTGTATGAATAAACATTCCACGTACACGATACAATTACTAAATCTACAAATTTCCCATCTCAATAATGTGTTGTATATTTTTTTTACAAATGACAAATATTTAACCTTTGGCCTTATTTAGTTCTCGACTAGAACAATAATGAGTTCCACGATGGAGTGAGCTTTCCCAGCAGAACACAGCGAACCGATTGGCACCAGAATGCGTCAGGTCACTAGCCAGGTGGACCTTTACAGGTCTCACTTATGTGTTGTGATCATTCAAGCCATTTCAAATTCAGCCAGCAAGCAAAAGTCAGCGATTCTGGTGCTCGGGTAGATCACTATAAATTAGATCGACGTGTAGACGATCGAGAAGTAGACGTTTGCCCTAAATCGAATGTTGATTTAATTTCAGCAATGTCATCAGAAAAACAAAAACACCACATCGCCAAAAAACTATCCTCGTCTACGAAGAAGCGAGCGTCTTCGCCTGAGTCCATCACACTGGCGCCACTAGAATTGGCCACGAAGGTAAGGGTCAATGATTCATACACTGCATGGTCACGAAACGATAGAATACTTATTCCTTGTAATCATGCTATCCTGGTATGAAGATAGTGATACCGCTGGTATATGTGGTATGGTGCGTGATTATTGCTGCATTTTTAATTGTTTCATGTGTCATGCATGGCTCTTCAATATCTGCATGAAACATTAGTCGTAGTTTGCATGACAATGAGATAAAAAACTTTTTGATTACTTATATAAAATACAAACCAAAAAAAAAGCCAAAAGTAGTTTATTTGTACTTGTGGTGGTGCAAGTAGTTAGTACAAAAAGTAACAGACCTACGACTTTTTCCCCTTAGAGGATTCTCATTCTCTTAGTCATTAGATCACCTCTTCTGACTAATAAGAGCGTGGATCTGTTAAGGCAAGTCCAAACTTGTAAATTATTGCCTATAGCTGCTTCAGAGGGCTTTAATAGTGTCGCAACATAGTTTTTAAAAAGCTATTGCGATCAATATAGTTACTTCAGGCTTTTTACTTTGTTTGTAATCCAAATAAATATTTTTTTGAAATATTGGTTAAAGTTTTTGTAACTAATTATTTTTTCAATCATAATAATAAAGTAATAAGTAATATATGTTATCTAGTTCCTATGGTAGGTACAAGCTATTTTTTGTTTTCGGCTAGATGGCGAAATACTTTAAGCCTGGCTACTGATTTTCCGCTCCAGTACAATCGTAGTCTTCAAGTCTAGAGTGAAAAGGTTCCTTTAAGACCAGTTTGATTTTTGGCACATTTTTACTGTGATATATTTCACGTGTGTTGGTGGTCACTCGCTTGGCTATCACCAATAAAAAAAATGAAAACGAGCCACCTCTGTAGTTCACCCACCGAGGTGTCAGATCCAGAGGTCCCAGGTTCAATCCCCAGGGGGAGTACAATATTGTGCTTGGTTTGGTTGGTGGTAGGACTTTGTTTAAGTCCCCTGCCTCCATCTTACCTAATTCTGTCGCCATAGTGTTCCGGCATTTAGAGGTAAAATAGCCAGTTCCTCAGACTGTTGAGGATTACTGGTACAGTGTGCTTTCACACCTTCAGCCTTATCATAACCTGAAATCCAGGTGAGATGAAGGCCATTTTCCCGTCGTACAATAAAAATATATATAAATATGTAATATTTTTTCAGAAAGGATCAATGACGCGGCCACCGCAGCCGATTCCGGATATATCTACGTCAGACACTGACGTGGATGCCAAATTATCCGCGCAACAGGAGGAGCAAGATAGCGTCAACGACGAGATTGCCGAGTTGCGGACCCCCGAAATGGCTAATAAAAATTCGGAATGGGTGAGTCTACAAACCTACAACATCTTACAACATCGATTAACTGATAAAACTGACTGAAGATAGAACACACCAGAATGCTGAATTTTCGGACCGAACAACCGACAAGAAAAGGGTATATTGAGTCTTTTTGTAGTTTTCGACAGCGTTTTGGAATCTGCCCTTCAACATTTCCCGGCGATTAAAGTTTCCTTTAAATGTCTATGTGGTTTTCGACTGCAGACGAGATCGTCGAGTTGCGGACCCTCAAAATAAAAAAGATAAAAATAAAAAAATGGGCGAGTATATATACCATGACATAACATGCACCATCGGTTTATTGAGAAGCAGACTAAAGGACCACCGGACTGCTGAGCTTACGAACCAAACTGACGAAAAGGTATTTTGATTCTCTATGTAGTTTTCGACTGCATTTTGAAGTCGTTTGCGACATTCAAAATTTTCCTGGCGATTGAAGTTTCCTTCGAAAATTTAAAACTATTTTATTCAGGCATTAAATGCGGAGATCCATTGCTAAAACAAAATATTTATCAATAAAAAAAGCTAAGTTCCTTTAGAAATCTACACGAGTTTTGCTTGTATTTTCTGTTTTCATATAGAAATGGATCTTCGCAAACTGATGCCTGAGTCAATAAGATATTCATCTTCATCAATATATAAACTAGACTAATCTAGTAATACGAACAAGTAGGCTCTATGTTACCGCGGCAGCCCGCACCGTACATCGCGGGTATATTAATATTAATTATCAATTTATCGCTGCAAACCATTCAACCTGGGCCTGTTTCTACAATAAAATCCATACCGTTTTCAACGATATTTTAAATGATTGATTTTGTGTACTGCAGATGCTTGGATAATTTTAAATTCTATTATTCTTTCCAAATTTACTAAGTATTTTCTATTGATTGCATAGTACTTCGACGCCAGATAGCTATGGCGTAGCAGTGCTACGAGCCAAATTTTCTCTCGCGAAAATTTAAAAGATAATTTTGAGTGTGAACCACCCGTTTCACTAATCTTAGAAACTATAACTATAATATACTAAACGATAAGATTCATGGAACAATTTCGAATTTTATGGCACGTTTTGAAGTAAACAACACGAGCTAAAGATGTTTGTTACTTGCAAAGCTTAAACGAAATTTCCAGTCTTTAATAATTGACCGATAAAAATTTACAGAGAAAATGGTTAGTCAAAAATAGCGATGCATCAGGCTTATGAGGGTTGGTTGTTGCAGTCTGACGAGGAAGAAGCGGGCGGGCTGCCGCGCAGCGAGTCGCGGTCGTCGCGCGTGTCCCGCGCGGTGCGGCAGCTGTTCTGCTGCGGCGTGCGCTTGGAGGCCCCCTCCGAGCACGACACCTCCTCGCGCGACTTCTCCGCCATCTAGAGCACCGCACCCCCCACACACCCGTATACCCGCGCAGCCTCGCTCCGCTGGCCATTTCCAAGCGACACTGATGGCTATCCCGCTGGCCATCCGCTTGGAAATGGCCAGCTGATCACAACGAAACGCGTGCGTACTTTGTATATAAAATTACTAACAAAATGATTTTCCATACCATGTATTTTATGGTTTTTATAACAGTTTTCCAGTACGTTACATTATCATTATTTATTCAGGTGGTTTTGAATATGCTGTTGGAAATACAGTTTTCTGAGCACTAGTTTGTGTCTAAGAGAATATTTCTGTAACATTTTTCAAATTAAAGTTTGTTGTTTGGTTACATTTTATTTCATTTTGTATTTTAACGTTGCTTATAATACTACCTAAACCCTACGTTTAGATATTATTATACTAGGTATTTTGGGGGTTTCTCTGTAGCGCAATTGGTTATTTTTGCATCATGAATATCTATGCAGTCATGAAATTGCTGATAAGATTTTTCATCTTCATTAATGCTGCATAGCGTTCTTGCGACATTGTTTTATTACTGCGCGATTAAGATAAATTATTGATGCTTCTCTATTGATCTAGCTCATTTAGTGGGAATAATAATCCCTGAGAAAATAAGAAGAATAAGAAATGGTTCTGTCAATAGACTGTTACAAACTACAGAACTTCTGGGGAAAAAATACTATAGTAGCAATAGTAATATAGTAAAAAGAACTCACTAGCATACACGCTAGTGAGTGCTTTTTGCAACAAAGCTACTGGGAAATTCCCAATTTTATGCTTCGACTGTGAGCCGCTTCATTTTCATCTCAATTATGCTGTCAATAGAGGATCACTTGGGTGCGTTTTTTGGCCAACCTAAGTGTTAATCATAACTAATAAGTAACAACCGCTTATCAACCGACGTTCCTGAATGTGCAAACGTGCACGGTTTGGGCCATGCCCCACCATATTTCGTCATACAAAAAGGTTGCGGATCAAAATTTCAAAACCCTTCATGTTATAATATTCACATGTTGCATTAGCTATTAGAGTATTCTTTTTGAATGATTTTTGGTTCGTACAGAAGTATTAAATACTAATTGAAACTTGATTAATCCCTTATCCTTGATTATTAACACTTCTTAAAAAACCAAAATTTATCAGAAAATATTAATCTAATAGCTCGATGATACAATTCACGAGAGCGTGCGGGTTACCGCACGCTCATGTCATCGTCAGATGACACGAGTGTCACGCTTTTTGTTCACCCAAAATGTACACATAATAATATACACAGTATACATAAATCTCATGGAAAGTGTTCGGTGACGATGACGCATGTTCCATGATTTTGGTTACCCAAAATTGCTCAACGCGCCTAAAGAAGTTTTCACTTCAAAAATTATTCATCGTGAGGATCGTGCCCAAAAGTTTTAGATGAAAACTTTATTTTCATAAAATCACTACGTTTAAGGTTTTTGTGTTTTGATTAGTCCGTAGTACGCTACGGACTAATCAAAATATGATACCTACGGGTATCATAGAATAAAAAATACTGTCTAAAGCCTTGTTTATGAGATATGTCAAACTGACTGCGGTGTTAATATTTCATGGTGTGGCCGTTGGTGCAATGATCCGATGTTGAACGGCGAAGTTATTGGTTCCAATCATTCAGACTCCTTTTAAGTCGATTACTGCCACGACGACTCTTGTTTAGCCGACGTGTTACTGAAAGCAATTACTTGTGAACCGAACGAATACAATGGCTTCTTATACAACCAATTGGTTCCAATCATTCAGACTCCTTTTAAGTCGATTACTGCCACGACGACTCTTGTTTAGTCGACGTGTTACTGAAAGCGATTACTTGTCAACCGGTCGAACACAATGGCTTCTTATACAACCAAATTGTCGGCCGACCATAGAGTAACTTTTTATCACCAACGATCAACCTATGATGTAACCGTACGCACCACGGGACTAAAATAAAGTGACTTTCAATGGTAAATCTGAAATGCGATTCGTCTTATTCACTGCAGTCCTACTTCTCTCCATTTCCCACACCATAAAGTGGTGTTATTCCGAAAATTACCAAAATGGGCCCACAATGAGGATTATTAGAACTATTTCGTTTTTTTTCATTCATCCTGATTATCGGGACGTAGAGTTAGTAGGAGATCCCAGTAGGAGCTTGCGGATACGGACATCAATTAAATCTGGAAAATATGGAAGCGTCTGCCATTACATTACGTGCAATAGTCGAATGTTAATGTATGCAAACTGCCGTGCAGCGCTCTGTCGCATTTTATCGTAGCTGGAAGTGGCTTGTTAGCATGATAAGGTTTAGACTTTACATTTAAGGTTCAAACTTTTCTGTAGCTACTAGGTAGGTACTACTTTTTAAAATATTTGAGCTCTTTTGGATTTTTAGATTGACGACTCCAATGACCTGAAGAAAGACGTTCCATGGACCGATAGTGAATATCTGGACAAAGTTAAAATCCAGGTAAGGGTTTTTTACTTCACCATTCGTAGGCCACGCGGTAAACGTGTTTCCCAGCTATTTTTTTTTAACTGTACATACAGTAAAAATAAAATGGCCTAGACTGAGGTTAATATTCTTATTCCCAACACGATACCAATGACAAAAGATTCCTAGAATCCTTCGCCAAAAATGCCATGAACTTTGTACGAGTCCCATGACTGCAAAAGCATACAATGGTATTTGGGTAGTAAGCCCAAATAAAAACACTTGAAAATAATTTCACGTAAATTATTTCAGGATACGGAGATAACCAGTCGTGCTTGCATCCTAGAGCGTAAGAGGTCTATCGGCCCATGTTTTCGGTCAACGCCTAATGGGAGACCCTCTGGCATAGCAATATGCTTGCCAAATGTATGTATTTCTCTAATAGTTATTTCTGGTAATTCGGACACCTATTTTTAACCATAAAAAAGGTTCTTTACCATTGTTTTATTTTCTTTAGATAATCTTTACATATATACAACGCAATTGTCATACAACGTGGGTACAAGACATACATTCGACTTCCGAGGATTTGGCATCAGTAGCGAGCACTATTTTTTATTTTTTTTATTGTACAACGGGGAAGCGCTTGGTCTTCATCTCACCTGGTAACAGAGACTGAGACTGAGAACTGAGATAAGGCCGAAGGTGGAGGTGCACTTCACCCGAAATTAAATTCATCAAAAAACTAAGGAACTGGCTATCTTACCTCTAAATGTCAGAACACAACAATTATAGAATTGTTGTTATGGCGACAGAATTAGGTAAAATGGTGGTAGCTAGCCGGGCTGACTTAAACAAAGTCCTACCACCAACCAAACCAAGCACAATATTGTACCCTGGGGATCGAGCCAGGAACCTCTGGATCTGAAATCGGTGGGTTGAACCACTAGACCACAGAGGTTCGTTGGTAATCACTTTCTCCCCTCGGTGAACAGTGTAGGTACTTTTATACTCTTTTCCTTATAAACTTGAGTTACACCAAATCTCACACTCCATGTGAGTCACACACATCGTGCAATAAGCTTAAAAAGGGGTCAGAATCTTATTCTTTATCTTAGCGTATTATATAGATATTTATATATTTTCCAGAAAAATGCTGCGCTGCCCGTTTACGCAGAAAGCAACCGATGCCAATCTATCATTAACATCACGGTGTCCAAGGTTATCATTCGGAATGTTTCTTAACTTGTCATAATAGTAGATTATTAACCAAGGGGATAAGACAGTGTCTTCTGTCGCGGGTGACGATTTAAATCGCGACCGTAACGAAGGACTTGAGGTTTACTTCCGCGCGTAGCGAGGGTGTTAAAAACTTAAATCACGAGCGATGCGAGGGATTTAAGACGAGTCCTGAGTGTAGCGAGGGATTTAAGTTCACCCAAGCCTAAGACAGCTTTATCACCGAGGAAAATACTCTACTTTTCGTACCATTTGCGAAAAAAATAACACAATAATAATATGAGATAAGCATATAGGCCTGTCGCACTTCTCCACGTTGAAAATTATTCATAAGTTTTTAAATAATTTTCCTTGGATTTTGTTGGAAGCAAATTATTTATAATTGCGGCAGCATTTGCACTGATGATTGATGATTAACATCGTAACGTATTTTTAGAACATTAACTTATTTATAAAAATAAATTAAAATAAACTTAACCTTTATGTATTTGAAGAAAACAAAAACGCTGCAAATTCCTAGACTAATATTTTTTTGTCGGAAAAGCAAAGGCATCAAGCTCATACGGCCTCGTCGGTTTTCGTAATTTAATTTAATAATCATAACTGCATAATAAATGCGTATTCCTTATTCAAAAAGATGTATAATGCTTTATATACAAACTAAATGGTGTAAACACAGATGTAGATCAGTATAAATTTCGGTAAGTATTCCAAATTTAAATCACATTCTCCCCCTAGAGGATGAATGAAATTCAGTACAATTTTCTTTCCCTGTTTTTAACAGATTAAAAATGACTATTGTTATGTCCGCTTTTTGTGGCATAGAATGTCACTTTTTTGAGCAAATGGTACGAAAATTATATTTTTATACCACTAAAGTATACGGTCCGCCTGATCGTAAGTAGTTAGCGTCACCAATGGACGGTTGCAAAACCTGAATCATAAAAAATATATAAAAGACATTACAATGCATTAATTTCACACAGCGCCACCTAGCCCCCAAACTAAGCATTGCTTATAATATGGGAACTAGATTACGGATACAATACTTATATAGGTACTTTTATTTTGTAAATACATACGTACTATATGATAGAACGTCCAAACACAGAACAAACATCTATATTAATTACACGAATGTTTGTCCTTGGGATTGAACCCACAACCTTCAACGCAGAAGGCCTCTGCCTCATATCTCAGTTGGTAGTAACTCTTTACATGTTAATATAACGCACTCTTTGAAACACCCCATACAGTAGCTATTTTTGAAAATCTCTGAGTAGAATTTTAAGGTTCACGAGAGTAAGCTCGCGGTGCTCTAAATGTTGATTAATCAGATAATCAGCCACTCAACTAATTTAGATAGAGATAGAAATATTTATTCATACAGCTTAGTAAATAGGTACTAAGTTCACACGAAATGCACATACTCATCACTCATACTCAGCGCAACGCAAACAGAAAAATAACACTGCTATAGTATTAATGCTGCGTGAAAAACCCTGAGCTTAGCATGTGCTGCAAATAACATTGCTGATTTTTAGCACAAGGCTTAGGTGACGTGTTAACTGGTAATCGATTTTAAATATTCTGCCTGAAATTTTATTTATTTAAGGTTGTGTGTTATTGAAAATTTAAAATGAAATACCGATGTAATTATATATTCTGAATCCAATTTGACATATTTTGAACTGTTTTAGTAGGTGGTTAAATTTTTATTGATTTTTTTGTTTAATTTCTGTCATTTAACTTTATTTGATAATTTGTTGAAATAAGCTGAATTTGGTGAACTAGATCTATATATTACTAACCTATCTTAAAGTTCAACATATTAAAAAAAAAATGTGACTTGCCTTGTATAGCAATCTTTGTTATAATGTGGCCAATAAATGAAATCTGAAATCTGAAATAATTAAACATTAGTATAATCGTATCTATCTTTACTACATCTTACCTTACCTTAGATAAAAATACAAAGGAATCGAACATATCGAACGCCTTACTCTGTCATACGGTGCTAGTAAAAGATAGCAACATATATAATTACTACTTTTCAAGCAAACAGAAACTCTAAAATGACAACAAACTTTTCGTTACTACCTTGACATACAAATAATAACCGAATGAAAACTGCTACACCTGCGCCCTTATTATGTATGACTGATCGAGTCTTAACGCGCCCGCGTTACGATATCTGCATGGAATCATTGTATAGACATATCGTAACGCGTGCACGTTAAGACACGATTGGTCATACAGAATAAAGGGGCTGTGCGTTTCGAGGGAGTTTTAGGTAAGACACATTCAGGCAGACTATGATAGTGCGAAATCCTTTCTCTTTACTCTCCCTTTTTTTTCTCCCTTCTTCCTTAATCTGTTTATGTTATTTATCTAATTTATACGTAAATATAATAAAACTGTAACGGGTCAAAATTTGTACATTGAATACATTCAAAAAAATTCAATTGGAGGAAACACTACCATCAATATAGAAGCTAAAACCATAGTTTTTCTTAATTTTTGTCGGTCTGTATCTTGAACGCACATCACGCTGAAATAACTGGATATATTTAAATTTATAATTATTTAATTTACGGGTATATTTGGCTAGGATCAATATATGAGAAGAATTTGGAACACAAAACTTAATGTATAATAAAAAATACTTTATAGTAAACGACTTTCTTGGAAATTTATCGTTGGAGTACTACAGGGTTGCAAAGCTTTTTTTTATAAATTGTATAAATTGACGGATTGATTGGAAGGTTGCTAGAAACACAAAGCAAAATAATATGTGAAAAATAACAAACAAGTCTCACAGCTCAGTTGGTAGTAGCTCGGCCTTCTGACAAACCGTTGTGTCATCACACACAATTTATTCACCAATATTCATGTTTGTTCTGTGTTTGGGTGATGTATTGTATGATAAGTATGTATTCACAAAAAAAAGTATGTATTATATCCGTAATCTAGTTCCCTTAAAACAAGATTTGCTAACTTAGATTGATAAATTGATGTCCTGTAACATTTATTATTATTATATATATTTTTTTTACGTTATAATTAGTGTATAATAACCTAACCACCAACCTAATATGAGCTTTACTACTTATTTTACTACGCACAAAGAGTTAACTACGTGCCGGTGGATGCTGAATGCACTTTCCATATTCAATTCAGTTACAAATACGTAAATAAAGTACATGTAATATGAATATGAAAAAACCTCCAGTAACCTTATTCTGTAAGACCAATTGTATCTTAACGCGCCCGCGTTACGATATGTCAATACAATATGTTATAATGGAGTGAGCCTTCCCAGAAAATGCTTTGTTCACCTGCGGGGGCTTATTTGGGCTGAAATGATAGGGTTGAACTTAGTACCTTCAGTCAGCTAGTATAATAATATTATAGGCCTTTGCCCAGCAGTGGGAAAGTATAGGTAAAAAAAAAGTGTGAGTACAGCTATATAATAATGTAGGTACCTAATATTAAATTATCTTCCTGCCCTAGGTGGGTTCGGCACAACATGTCTTCTTCAAGGCCATGTTGTCGGTTGTTAGGGTTTTGGCTGAAACTTAAAGACCAGACATCAACCCTCGTTGGGATTACTGGTTTGTATGGGATGAAGGGTCAAAGTCAAAGTCAAAATTTCTTTATTCATTAAGATTTTTTAGGATCATTTTGAATCGTCAAATTTACCGCCTGTTCGGAATCGCGACCAGCACACAAGGAGAAAGGCAAGAACCTCGGGCCGGTTAATTTTTTTGATGATCCATTCAACATTTAGATACACAATTTGTAATTATATTCTAAGTAGATACAACAAAAACCTAAATACTTAATCTTAAAACATTTGTTATTACCTATCTACCTATGGGCAATTTGTTAACATTGAGAAATCACCATTTTGCTGTCAACTGGTATAGCAACATCGGGCCACACGTTCTTATCGTCGATATAATCACTAATTTTGTAGTAGGCACTTTTAATTAAATTATTCTTTATATACAATTTGAATTTACGAGTAGAGAGTTTGGTGGCGCTTTGAGGAAGCTTATTATAAAATCTCACACAGTTTCCTAAGAATGAATTATTTACTTTTCCTAAGCGAAACTTAGGTATCTCAAGTTTATTTTTATTTCTAGTATTAACACGGTGTACATCACTTCTTTTACTAAACTCATCAATGTTTCTGTGAGCGTGCATTAGGTTTTCATAAATGTATTGGGAGCTGACTGTAAGAATACCAATCTCTTTAAAACGTTCCCTAAGAGAGTCACGAGTTTTCATTTTATAAATTGCCCGTATAGCTCTCTTCTGTAGAATAAAAATGCTATCAATATCAGCTGCATTTCCCCATAAAAGTATGCCATAAGACATAATACTATGAAAGTAACTAAAATAAACTAACCTCGCCGTAGCTTCATCAGTAAGATGCCTTATTGTACGTACAGCGTATGCAGCCGAGCTTAATCTGCTAGCTAATGACTCAATATGAATACCCCATTGCAACTTAGCATCAATATTTAAACCTAAGAAAGTAGTTGCTTCAATAAAGTTAAGTATTTCCCCATTTAAGATAATGTTAGCATTGCTGACTTGAACATTAGGCAAGGTGAATCGGATGCATTTTGTTTTTTTCTCATTTAGTAGGAGGTTGTTAACTGTAAACCAATCAAGAACTTTAGCTAGAGAAGCATTTACACAATCATAGTTATCTTTAGCCCTATCGACTCTAAATATTAATGAAGTATCGTCAGCAAACAATACAATGTCACATAGGTCCCCTACATAGGATGGTAGATCATTGACGTAGACTAGAAACAGAAAGGGCCCTAAGATCGATCCTTGTGGTACACCTATGTTAGTGGAGGTTCCCACAGTAAGGGATAAGGATTAAGTAAATTAAGTGGATAATGTGGGATCAGAAAATAAGGATATGGACAAGGGAGAATGAGGAAACTTTTTTTTTATTATTACGACGGGGAACTGCTTGGCTTTCATCTCACCTGGTTACAAGTAAGATAAGGCCGAAGGTGGAGGCGCACTTCACCCGGAATCCTCAACCAGCTGAGGAACTGGCTATCTGACCTCTTTAAATTCTGTAACACTACAATTTTATAATTGTTGTTATGGCGATAGAATTAGATTAGATGGTAGAAGCTAGCCAGGCGGACTTGAACAAACCTTACCACCAACCAAACCAAGCACAATATTGTACTTCCCATGGCAATCGAACCCGGGACCACTGGATCTGAAATCGGTGGGTTGAACCACAAGTCCACAGAGGTGGTTAACTAATGTCACGGGAGAACGGGGTTGCGTACCCGTAATGTTTCAAGACGTACCTATTATTTAATTTAAATTAATTATTACCTTATTTAAATTGTAAAAGTTTCCTACTTCTGCCGTATATTATGTTGGTACTATTATTTTTCTATGTAATATAATTATGAAGCTATTTTTGTTTTCAGAAATGCCTGTTGAACAGGGCAATATCCCTTGATGCAAATCCAGTCATACAACAAATTATACAGGTATCGAAATAAAGTCCCTAGTATTTAAATACTTTACCTACCTACGAAAGCCCTCAATACAGAGGGCGTCAAATCATCTGCCCACGTACCTACTGATATGCGTGGGCAACAGAGAACAACGTAATGAAATCCTCAAGAATCCAAGATCACTCCGTGAATCTGGCAAAGTCCATTGTGCTTCTGGCTTGAGTAAGACGATATATAAGCCAGAAATTCCTCACGTACAATCGACGGCATAAGATTCTGTGTGGTTACGGGAGACATTTACATTTACTAGCACTTTGGTATGGTTGCCCACCATACCAAAGATAAATAAATACCTACATGTTAATACATCGGACCTTAAAGGGTAGGTTTAGTCTTCGGTCCCGGGTACTACAATTACAACAATAACAAATATGTAAGCATTCTATTCGTAATCTAGTTCCCATAAAGTTTTTCTTAGTTTGGGGGCTAGGCGACAATGTGTAATAAATGTCCTGTATCCTGTATCTATAAGACTACGCTGTGAACGACGGCGAACTGGATGAAAGATTACAGAGATTAATATCTCTATCTCTATCTATGTTTTCAATAAGTGAGTGAGAGCAATACTACGTTTTATCATTTTCAGAACCAAAACCTACCGGATGTAATAGTTTGCGGAACACTGAAAGCTAAGTTTATGAATATGTCGGAGAAAATCAAAAAGGTCCTAAACGCCTAATTTTTGTTTGACTTTTTACAGATTGTTAGATATTTTAGTATTGTTTATATGTTTGTTATAGAGCTTTATTTCTAGAATTAAATAAAATTGTTGTTTTTAATACTTACATGTATTTATTATAAAAAAGTTACACAGTTATCGTTTTTTTCATAAGTAAATTGATCCTTAATTAAACCAGCCAAATACAATACCAGAAGGTGAATTAAAAACTACAGCGACAGGTCTGATACATATAGACAGAGCTTATTCGCCTGACGCTTTGCCAGATAATAAAAACTCGTTCAAAACACTTTTACTGCCACGTTTGCTTGTGTGAATTCTGGGTTATCAGTGAATGCATGGGTTCTTGGCCCTTTCCCTTAGCTCTTGTTCAATCCTGACGCTTCGTGGCACGCGTTGGTCTGAGCATGACGAGCCTTGCAGCGGCATCTGGTGGGTGAGGTTGGAAGCGCGCGCCGCGTCGTAGTCAGCCTCGCGGGGACGCCAACAAAGCTCGGTGCAGCCGCATTGGCAGGTCATGTCGCGGCAGATCTGAAAATTATTGCATGTTACCTGTGTTCTGGTTGGTGGTAATACTTTGTTTTAGTCCGCCCTAGCTACTTCTGTCTACTGTTCCATCTTTCCTTATTCTGTCGCCCTAAATAAGAATTCTAAAAAAGGTGTGTTCCGGCATTACGAGGTCAGATAGCTGTTCCTCAGACTGTTGAGGATTCCGGGTGAAGTGCGCTTGTACCTTCGACCTTATACCTTGAAAATCAGATGAGATAAAGACCAAGCACATCCGTCGTACAATTAAAAAAACCTTCAACATTGTAAGATACCCGATATAGTGTAAGTCTGTCATAGCCCCTATTTTTAATACCGATACTTTAATAATTTTATACTCTTGGTCGACAATTAATCACTCGATTGGTTATTCCCGCCAGACAGGTGTCACTTTTTTTTATACAACTAGGAGACGGAACAAGCAAGATAGCACTATACATGCCTCACTGTGGCATGATACAAGACTCATCGTAGCACGGTACGTGACTCACCGTGGCGAGGTACTCGTCGCGGCACGCGTCGGGACAGTCGCACGTCCAGTTGGTCGGCGGCACGCAAGGCGCGCACGGTGTCATGCACGTGCCCGGGTGCACGTAGCACGTCGCGCTGCAGCATTGCTGGCACATCGTGTACACCTAAAATAGTGTTCATTATTACAGCGTGAAGCTAGCATGGCTAATGATGCCACAAAGCAAAGAGCCATGACGAAACATAACCCTGATATCATTTTAGCCGCCTCTGTGGTGTAGTGGTTCGCCAACCGGTGTCAGATCCGGAGATCCCATATCGAAACATCCCGGATTCGACCCCAGGGGATTATAATATTGTGCTAATGATTGTGGTTTGGTTGGTGGTAGGACTTTGTATAAGTCCGCCTGGCTATCTACCACAATCTTACCATAGTCTGTTATAACAACAAATCTAAATTGTTGTTCTGACATTTGGATGTAAGATTGCCAGTTCCTCCGACTGCTGAGGAATCCGGTTGAAGTGCGCTTCTATCTTCGGCCTTGTCATAACATGAAACAAACTAGCGTGAAGTGGTTCTTACTTCCTGCGTTCGTTCCGTCTTTATTCGTAATTATCATGTAAATCACATTTTCAAAAGAAACTTACCAGCCAAATGGCCCGTGCAATTTCGTTGCGGACATACGGGAGACAGTTGCACAGAAGGCAGTTTTCAAACTTTGTCAACTCAGGTACTCCCTTGTTCTTCTCAACTCCTCCTGGTCCCAAAGTGACCTGAGAAACCACAGTTATTATTCCTTTCTAGTAATTACTTTCAGTTTCAGTTTCAGTTTATTTATTTTTCACAATAGGCAATTACATTGCACTTAGGAACGTCAAACATTACAATTATTTGTATCAAGAGTCGAAATATTCTTACACTTATCTTATGTATCTTCTTATCTTACACTATTATATAATTATCTTGTTACAATAACATTATACATATACTAAAAATTTAATAGGTACTTAAATGTAAGTAGGTAAAGGTATGTACCGCATGCAAATGCAATTTATAGTATTTACGGTACAATATTCTGCCATTTTTTGTGGTCTGACTGGAATTCTGCTATTGTGTAATATGCGTTAACGGTCAAGTGTTTCTTAATCGTACTTTTAAATGTTCTTTCATTAAGATCAGTTATATTTTTTGGTAGAATATTGTAAAATCTGACACTGTTAATAAAGAATGATTTACTAACTTTTGCTAATCTAGTGTTAGGCAAAACCAGTTTATGTTTGTTTCTCGTATTGTGATTATGATGATCACAATTCCTAGTATAGCTATTAATACGTTTTCGAATAAAGATTAAATTAAGATAAATATACAGAGATGGCATGGTCATAATATTAATTTCTTTGAATAGGTCCCTAAGGCTCTCTCTTGGCCCAATTCCGTAAATAGCTCTGACTGCTCTCTTTTTTAAAATAAAAATACGGTCGGCATCTGCAGCATTACCCCACAAAAGAATTCCATAGGACATAAGAGAGTGGAAGTAGCTATAGTAAACCATTCTAGCTGTTCTTATGTCTGTTAATTCTCTAATTTTGCGTACAGCAAATGCTGCAGAGCTTAGTTTCCCAGCTAATACATTTATGTGTTTACCCCATTGCAACTTAGAGTCGATAGTAATACCGAGAAACTTAGTTGAATCAATAAGATCAATTGTATTTTTATTTATTTGAATAGGCTCTGGTAAAAGTGAATTATTTGTTAAAGTAAATTTAATGCATTTTGTTTTGTCAGAATTGAGGATCAGGTTATTGACATTAAACCAATGTTGAATAGTGCACAGTGAATCA
The DNA here is from genome assembly GCA_951394065.1 of Venusia cambrica. NCBI lineage: Eukaryota > Metazoa > Arthropoda > Insecta > Lepidoptera > Geometridae > Venusia > Venusia cambrica. The sequence goes on from OX596056.1 coordinate 5,107,195, forward strand.
TTAATAAACATTATGTCAGGATTCGATCGGTCAATCTTAAATATTAAGGACGTGTCATCAGCGAATAAAATTATGTTGGATGATTTTTGTGCTAGGAAGGGTAGGTCATTTATATACGCCAAGAACAGAAACGGACCCAAGATAGAGCCCTGGGGCACACCTATTGTAAAATCTACGGCATCCGACAGCACACCATTGACGTCTACAGATTGTTGCCTTTTAGTCATATAAGATTTTATCAGCTCAAGAGCTCCTCCCCGGAATCCGTAGTGTTGTAGTTTATATAGCAGTATTTCATGATTTACGCAGTCAAATGCCTTCGATAAGTCACAAAATACTCCTATAATGTCGGAAGCACTCTCGAAGGAATTATAAATATTCTCAACAAAGTCAACCACTGCATCAGTGGTGGAACATCCTTTCGAAAATCCATACTGTTTATTAAAAAATAAGTTATTGTTATTGAAAAAGGCCGTTAATTGAACTAAAATAATTTTTTCACAAAATTTTACTCAGAGCTGGAAGTATAGAAATCGGTCGATAATTACTAGGGTTTTTTTGGTTTCCAGTTTTATAAAGAGGTATTACTTTTGCACATTTCATTAGATCAGGGAAAACGCCATTTTTAATACAACCATTAAATATAACAGCTAGATATGGTGCTATGATGTCTATCACACTGTCAATAAATCTGACTGAAATTCCCCAAAAATCTTCAGCATCTTTAAGCTTCAACGATTTAAATGTCTTAACTATAGTAGAACTCGTAACTTCATGAAATTGAAAATCGTCTGGACAGGGTCTTACATTATCCTTCAGCAACTCAAAGGCGTCATTTGAATTAACAACTATTGATTTAGTGATCTCGTGTGGTACATTGGTGAAAAAGTTAACAAATATGTTTGCGACATCACGTTTATCTATGATAGACTTTGCATCCTGAAGCAATTCAATGTCCTTTACTGAGGAACGAACATTTCCTGTTTCCGTCTTAATTATGGACCAGGTAGCTTTAATAATATTTTTGGAAGTTTTTATTTTTCTGGAGATATAATTAGCCTTTGCTTGTTTGCAAACGGATTTAAATATTTTGCTGTACCTCCGAACAAAATTCACAAATGTCTCACTATTATCAGTGGACTTGCGATCATACAATTCATACATTTTATTCCTACTTACTCTAATACCCACAGTTGCCCATTCGTTAAAAGTACATTTTACGTTTTTCTTTTTATATGATACCGGAAACAATGAATCAAAATGTTTTAAAATAGTGTCAAAGAGTAAATTGTAGCTTAGGTTTGGATCATTGTTTATTATAATTTCATTGTTTTCAATATGATTATTAATTATAGTTCTATAGTTATCAATTCTTTTAGTAGTCACATGCCTTTTTCGAGTTGTCACATTTTGCTCCTCTTTAGTAGAAGGTATTTCAATGTATTGACCTAAATGATCCGAACTAACCTTTTTCACTAACGTTTTATATATAATGGGACAGTTACAGAATATATTATCGATACAGGTGGCGGAGTGATCAGTAATTCTAGTTGGTTCCAAAAAAAGATAATTTAGGTTGTAACTATGAAAAAGATTAAGAAATTTATTTTTATTTTTTGTTTCAATAAGTAAGTTAATATTGAAATCACCCATTACTATCACAAATTTACCACTGTTGCTTAGTTTGCTGAGTACCTCATCAAGAACGGTTTCAAGAACATTATAATCTGCCGACGGAGGACTGTATGTATTTACCAAGATATATTTTTCCAATTCTATACACGAAAGTTCTACTTCCTGTTCTTTCGTTAATTTTACGATGTCGTCTCTTTTTTTAAACTTTATAGTATTTTTAATTAATATTATTGATACACCTCTTTCTGCATTTTCACTTTTCTTTCACTTTTTTGTGAGAAATGGCCTGGATTTTTACATGAAGGTTGCCTATAGTCCTATAGATTATCTTAAAAAGTTTGTGGTGTACACTATGGAGTATGACCATACAGTGCCTTCTCTACGTTGACGGTACTCTGTTTAACAAATGGCTTTTTTTTTTCATGAAAGGACAATACGCTGGCCTGGTTCTGCACCTGGAGGGCGACAGCTTTGTGCGGACCTGATTTAACAAATGGCATTTAATAGGCCTTACTTTTACAACGGGATAAGTTTTGAGAAAGAGAGAGAAGTATTTTCCGTTTCTTGTATCTGCATGGCCCTTTTAATTTGTAACATAGAAAAGCTGGTTGGTGATAGGATTTTGTTTAAGTCCGCCTGGCTAGCTACCACCATCTTTGTCGCCATAGTAACAATACTTAAAAAAAAAATTGTATTCCGGCATTAAGAGGTAAGATAGCCAGTTCCTCAGTTTGTTAAGCATTCTGGATGAAGTGCGTCTCCACCATAGGCCTTATCTCAACTTGTAACCAGGTGAGATGAAGGCAAAGCGCCTCCCCGTCGTACAATAAAAAATGCTTTGCTCCAATTACTGGGTCATACCTCACTAGCAAAGTACTGGCAGCAAGGTGCGCAAGTGTTGAGGCTATCGACGTATGCGCACTGGAGGACGTCCTTCTGGCCTCGCAGACCCTTCACTACGTTGACGGTGGTCCTCGCGACGGCGTAGGCGCCGGCGAGGCAGGCAGTGTCTGTGCACAGACCTTTTGCAGCGCACACCGCTTCCGTGCCACTCATTATACACGAAGTTAAACATTCAATCTGGAAGAACACACAAAAAGTTCAGACCGATGACGGATGACTGATGACGGATGAGACGGCGATATATGCAAGAAAAAGTTAGGTGGTTGAACAAACTCTTGCTACTCTTATTGTGATCATTCTGAATTTAACAACCCAAGACAGCTCACCAATAAAATGTGTCATAGTTAACAAAAACAGGTGAGGTCAAGGCCAAGCTTGTCCCTGTCGTACATAAAAAAAGGCTTTGAATATAATACCCGTGATAGGTAATAATTCATAATTTGTTTATTTACAATTTATAACATTACAGTACATAAGGTCCAAAGCGTTACGAATACTAGTCAAATATGTTCAAAAGTACAAATCACGTCATAATAAAATAATCATTGTTATAATCAATAAAAATAAAATAAAATTACTATGTCAATTGTCAGTTAAGAACATCATATAATCATATGAAGGTCGATGAGCCCTACTTATAAACAGCTTGAATTGCTAAGAACACGAATTCCTCTTCCATTATCTACACACGTGACGTTACAAACGATGCACGCCTAATCCTTTCCTTGATGAAGCTCTATTATTTACCTGCTCTTGGGTCATGATACAAGGATGCACGGCTGCGGAGAGCACCGGTACCATGGTTTGGGGAGAAGCCCCCCCGATCACCGGCACTCGCACCGTCTCCGGAGGCACCCTCAGGAAGTCAGCCATTGCTGTGTTGGCACGCACGCAGTTCAGCTCCACACAGCCTGGATGACAATATTCACATACAAACTCTCATCATCATCTCGTGGGAATTTCCCATAATCATGCCTTAGTGCACCCCAACACTACAAATGGAATCTACCCTGATTATTAATTAATTTTACACATTTAATAAGTACGAAAGAGCTAAAGTATTCAAGAGGATTTTATATATTTCGTTTTAGTTAGGTATATATTTGGTTTATTTTCACTTTACACGATAATTAATTTTATAATTTTTTTACAGGGACACTGAGGCCAAGTCTAAAACCGTGAGAACTATCGAAAGATAAAGATAAAGATCATTTATTTGCTAAGCCATGTGTACATTAAGATGGAATCTATTTTAATAGTGAGTGTGTCACAACATGATTTACCGATATTGTTGGTGTACAAATTGAGAGAGATTGGCATGCATTAATTATCAAATATTATCGATTCAATATGTAATATAAAATTTTAAATAAATACAGTTAGGTACTTAATTCTAATAATGTATTATGTCATTAAAATATTATCATAATCAAATAAGCATTAAAGTTGTCATTATTAATCATTATACAAAACAAATTAAAATGTATTATTTAAGAATTCATCAATTGTATAGTAGCACTTTTCTGTTAGGATTTTTTTTAATTTAGCTTTAAATAAATTGGTGCCTAATTCCTTGTATAACCTTTGGTATTTTATTGAAGATTTTGGGAGCCATGCAGACTACACTTTTGTTCAACAATTCTGTCTTTGCGGGATGCGGGAAAAGTCATGTTTGGAGTTACGTGCTCGATTTAAAAAAAAATAAGTTCTGAATTTAAGAAAAACTATTTTTTTATAGTTTTTCTGGAAAAGTGAGTTTTTGAAAACAACTATTTTTAGCATTTTCAAGTTCTCTGTTTAATAATAAAATTAATAATGTATGATGACTATGTGCCCAAAGTTGTTGGAACACTTTAAAATTGAAAATTTGTAAATTCAACTTTATTAATTTAGTGAAGATTGAATAGTATAGTCTGAAATGCGTAAGCGAAGCTAATAAATCATCTTTTGCTGTCCGTGTAGAACTTTTGAAAATCGGAACGTCTTCAAAAAGCTTGTCATCGCCGAATGCGAAGATACAACTTTAGCGTTTGAAAACAGAAATACTCATCAATTTCAAAATTATAATAAAGTTAATTTTATGTCATGGATCAAAATTCTGGATTCTCCAGTTTTGCACAACTGAGTCGCCATTGTGCAAAACTGCAGAATAAGCGATACTGAAGTTCAAAGAAAAAAAGTAATAAAAAAAATATTTTCATTTTTTTTTATTATATTCTATCTGCAATACGACAGGTACGAAAATATTTAAAATGTTCAGCCGTTAGGGTGTCCGTGCCTTGTGATAAGCTGCATTACCACGAAAAACTAACGTTTTTTAATCCGATTATGACTAGTGGTTCTGTAAGAACAGTAGACCTCGCGAGCCCTTATAACCGATGTGCAAGTGAAAGAGGAAAGCCTCTTTCACTTTTCCTTTTAGACTTCTGAGCAAAAGCGGTATAAGCTTTAGTGATTACTCGTGTTTCCCTGATCCTAGGAGGTCAAATCTGATGTTTTCGAATTTCTCGCAAAGGTGGAGTTGATCTGCATAATTTGATTGGCATACGTAGGTATAAGTTTTCCGAAAAAAATATCCTATACCAAACTTCTCCCCTTTTCTCCCTCCTCTACCTCTTTTGTTTTACAACATCTTGTGTAGAAATAAATCCTTAGTATGTCTTTTAAATTTAATTCAAAATTATATTTATTTATTAATAACGCTACAGAAAACTTCACCCCTTTTGCCCCAGATCAAAAATCGCTATCGACTAAAAAAAAATTAACAAATCAGGAACATGGGTTCTAATATTCATCAAAATTGGTTGAAAAATGCGACTTGTAGACGAGAACAAACCGACAGACAGCGGACAAAAGCATTCTTGGCGAGCCTCGAAACAGAGACGCTTCGCTCGCTCGGTCAATTAAATTTAAGCTTATCATAAACATAAAATACAGCAAAAGAGGTTTTGATAGCTTAACTTACGCATAATCTGAACGTTTAACTTTCCTAAATTCATAAAATTTAAATGTCATACATTATTTATTTTATTATCAATCAAAGAACTCGAATATCAAAAAATAAATAAATTCAAAAACATCTTTTCCAGAACAATAGATTATAAGAAATTATAATTAATTAATTAATTATAATTATAAGAAACAATAGATTTTGACCATATACATATATTCCACCAATAGAAACTCACCCTGTCAACAACTATTATTATTTTTCTAATATAATCGTAGCCTCAGTTACTCCTGCTAACATAAGCTAGGTATATATCAGTGAAATTCCAGTGAAAATCGGTCCAGTCGTTTCGAAGTCCGTAGGGAACATACGCACCGATTTATCTTCTTATAAGAAGATATAAAATAAAAATTATAAACATAAATGATACATAACAGCTCAGGTTAGGACAGTCTAAAAGGAATGGTGGGGGCCTTTTCCCAGCATTATTTCACTTATGGCTAGTAAAAATTATAAATAAAATGATACATTGTACTCACCTAGCAGCATTCGAGGGTTATATACAGAGCGTAGCCTTTGAATCTCGCCAATGAGAGGCACCATACTTTCTACTGGCTCAGTAGCCACTACCGTAAACGCCTGAAAGTACAGATGCAAGCTTTTTGAATGTAAACTTGATAAACGAAATAGTTTAACTAGTAAACACCCAGGACTCCGTTCCTATCATAACGTGGGAATAACCTCAAATCCTTTCTTAGTACAACCATTCAAAAGGACTACACTGAAACGAAAGATTCTAGTACCTCGGGTTTGGGCTATGCGGTGTCAGTCAATCAGTCAGTCAGTATGCGGTACGACGATTTCATAAATTTTAAATCCCTTTTCGTGCGATAGGATATAAATATATATAACGTATAGGTATACGTTTCTTTTTACTATTTACGACGTGTTAGCTCTTAATATCGTTGCTTGTTAACAAAGTTGAGGTCTACAACAACGTAAGCTTTCCCAGAAATTAATTACTACCTAACTCTCTTTGAAGTTGGTTATGTTTGCAGTGCGCAGGTAGTTAATGTGTGAAGGATGAATACCTCCATTTCTTTAGTTAAAATATTCCTTCTTGATATAGAATCGATTTCTTGTTACTACTGGTATATTCAGTAGAAGCCCGACCCCGAAACAGGAAAAACCGATGAAAAAGAAGAGCATTCTTTTTTTTTAATTGTGCGACTACTAGGCTTTTCTAGCTTTCTCTAGGCCAAAGCAAGGGTGAGGTCTACGATGGAACGAGCTTTCCCAAAAAGCACTGCCTTTCTGTGCACCGACGGAATACGGCAAACCGTCTGGCGGCTACCAGCTTGCTAGCCTCACGAGGCAGTTGCTGGCATCATTTAACCACCTCTGTGGTCTAGTGGTCCCATAGATTTCAGATCCAGAGGTCCCGGGTTCGATCCCCAGGGGAGTACAATATTGTGCTTGGTTTGGTTGGTGGTAGGACTTTAAGTCTACTTGGCTAGCTACCACTACCTTACCTAATTCTGTCACCATAACAACAATTCTAAAAATCATTGTGTTCCGGCGTTTAGAGGTAAGAAAGACAGTTCCTCAGATGATTCCGGGTGAAGTGCGCCTCCACCTTCGGCCTTATTTCAACTTGTAACAAGTTGAGATGAAGGCCAAGCGCTTCGTACAAAAAATATATCCTTAGGTAGGTCAATTCATGTCATTATTAGAACCTGCCGACTATCGGTTGATGGTAGAACTTACCGTGGGGCACATATTACAAATTTGCAGGGCGATTTCAGTAACAACAGGAGCGTTGTTTTCAAACGAGTCACAGTTGTTGCGCGCCACTATTACGACTACTTTTGAACCCTGAAAAATACAAAAGTACGTAAGTTTCTCTTAATATACCTTATTTACATGAAGACTCTTACAACTCGAAACAAACATTTGTGTAATACATTATATGTTATATTTATATTATATCGTATGAAGATAATGTAGATACATAATAATATTTAAGTATTCTACCCTTTATCTAGTTCCGATATTATAAGCTTTTCTTAGTATAGAGCTTGATTCTACTATGTAAATTCGTTTATTCATACATTTAGCTAACCCTGCGCAGTCAAACTTGCACAAAGTTCATCAAAAAATCTAAATATACCTTAACAGGATCACCCGTCGAGTTAATCTGAAGATTGCCTGAAATTTTCATCAAAATCGGTCCAACTATTGAGAGTTTTATATAGAGTCCATAGGGAACATAAATACACACACAATTCGACTTTGATATAACGGGTGATTTTTTAAGAGCTTGAGAACTTTTTTAAAAAAAAAAACGCATAAAATTTGCAAAATCTCATCGGTTCTTTATTTGAAACGTTAGATTGGTCCATGACATTTACTTTTTGAAGATAATTTCATTTAAATGTTGACCGCGGCTGCGTCTTAGGTGGTCCATTCGGAAAGTCCAATTTTGGGCAACTTTTTCGAGCATTTCGGCCGGAATAGCCCGAATTTCTTCGGAAATGTTGTCTTCCAAAGCTGGAATAGTTACTGGCTTATTTCTGTAGACTTTAGACTTGACGTAGCCCCACAAAAAATAGTCTAAAGGCGTCAAATCGCATGATCTTGGTGGCCAACTTACCGGTCCATTTCTTGAGATGAATTGTTCTCCGAAGTTTTCCCTCAAAATGGCCATAGAATCGCGAGCTGTGTGGCATGTAGCGCCATCTTGTTGAAACCACATGTCAACCAAGTTCAGTTCTTCCATTTTTGGCAACAAAAAGTTTGTTAGCATCGAACGATAGCGATCGCCATTCACCGTAACGTTGCGTCCAACATCATCTTTGAAAAAATACGGTCCAATGATTCCACCAGCGTACAAACCACACCAAACAGTGCATTTTTCGGGATGCATGGGCAGTTCTTGAACGGCTTCTGGTTGCTCTTCACTCCAAATGCGGCAATTTTGCTTATTTACGTAGCCATTCAACCAGAAATGAGCCTCATCGCTGAACAAAATTTGTCGATAAAAAAGCGGATTTTCTGCCAACTTTTCTAGGGCCCATTCACTGAAAATTCGACGTTGTGGCAGATCGTTCGGCTTCAGTTCTTGCAGGAGCTGTATTTTATACGGTTTTACACCAAGATCTTTACGTAAAATCTTCCATGTGGTCGAATAACACAAACCCAATTGCTGCGAACGGCGACGAATCGACATTTCACGGTCTTCAGCAACACTCTCAGAAACAGACGCAATATTCTCTTCTGTACGCACTGTACGCATTCGTGTGGTTGGTTTAATGTCCAATAAAGTAAACTGAGTGCGAAACTTGGTCACAATCGCATTAATTGTTTGCTCACTTGGTCGATTATGTAGACCATAAATCGGGCGTAAAGCGCGAAACACATTTCGAACCGAACACTGATTTTGGTAATAAAATTCAATGATTTGCAAGCGTTGCTCGTTAGTAAGTCTATTCATGATGAAATGTCAAAGCATACTGAGCAAATACTAATGCATGAAAATCCTAACCTCAAAAAAATCTGAGCAAATACTAATGCATGAAAATCCTAACCTCAAAAAAATCACCCATTATAAGAGCAGATTATATAACTCAACCTGTGTAAGTTGATAAGGGTAGTAGAGCTCCATGTGAAGGGGCTTGTACGGGGAAGAACTACCACCTTACCTATTTCTGCCGCCAATTAGCATTGCTGTGTTCCGGTTTCAATGGTTTGGTTGCCGGTGAAATTACCGGCACGCGAGGCATAATACCTTTACGCCTCAAGTTGTCGTACGCAATACAGTGCCGCGTAGGTTTTGTTCCTTGTGGATGTGACCTACGCAGTAAAGCTTTATTGTAGGCAAAAGATGCACCTAACATCAGATGGATCCTTACTTAAGATCAGGGATGCTAGCTTGTTCGTTCTCGAATCAAATTGCCGTGTGATTTTTAAAAGGTGTTGGTTTAATCACGAACCTTCAGCGCTTCGCAGAGCATATGCCTCCCGGAGAACGAGGAGACTTTGCACTTGGTGTCGACGTGGCTCAGCTCCATGCCGTATCCACACGTCGCGCAGATGTCGTAGAGCGCGATCTCGTCCAACAGTGGACATTGTTTCAGTAGCAATGCTAACGGCTGCCCTGTGGAATTACATTTAGTGTACAGTAAACGGTATATGGACTGCCCTGAGCTTCTTAGGTATATAGGACTGTGTACTAAAAGGGCTGCATTGAGAAAAAAAAATACAGGACATTAATTTCACACAGCGCCATCTAAGCGCCCAAAACTAAGCATAGCCTATATGGAACTAGATTATGGATAGAATACTTTTTTTTGTGTACATATACATACTTATGATACAGTACAACACCCAAGCAAAGAATAAATATCTATATTCATTACACAAATGTTTGGCCTAAGTGAATCGAACCCACAACCTACCAGCGCAGATGGCAGAGCTACTACCAACTGAGCTATGAGGCTTGTTACGAAATTTCATAATTCATAATTTATAATTCATAATTAATTTCATAATTCATTTATTGTTCGTCCTAGTAAATCCTAGGTAATATTCTTCATGTCCCTATAGTAAGAACCAATTATAGGCATAACTCATTGATGGCGAGAACTTCTAGCTCATTTAATATGCTAGCAATAATTATTTTAATACATAGTTTCAGCGATCGATTTCTTGACATTTGTGTGTGAACCTATTTTATTTTTAATACCCTTTTGTTTTCTATTTGCTTTTCTACCTATCTGCTGAACTTTTAACTAACTTTTTTATCTGTATCATATTAAATAAATAACTATTGTTGTTGCTGTAAGTTTTCTTAATATTGTAAAAATAAATAAACTACCACTATTTTACCTATCTGTTGCTGTTGGTGTATTGAATTTAGAGGCACGATGCAAATTACTCAGTATGTTGAGTATTCCGGGTGAAGTGGCTTCCACCTTCAGCTTTATAATTTCTAAACGCCTACAACCTAAAGCCTTATAGGTGGTATAGCTTTACCACCTTACGTTAGTGAGACCATAACAGTTCTAATTGTTGTGTTCCGGCATTTGGAGGTAAGACTTGTTCTTGTCTTTGTCTCTATCCTCCAGTTTTGTGAGGATTTCGCGAGAAGTGCGTATCCACAATCGGCCTTATCATGACACTAAATGAGATGAAAGATAAGCGCTTTCATCAAAAAAGGCTCTTAAGCGTTTTTTTGTTCTACGATAGGGAAAAGCGTATATATCTTGATTGCTACGTGGTCACTCTTAGCACCTTTCGTAGCTGTGACGTACACTTATTTGTGTTAGATACTCTAGTTGTTTATCAAACATACGCTACGGATTCAATCAAATGTGATTGATAAGACTGAAAGTCAGTGAAACTTGAGCTATACCAGTACATCCACCAGCTCCACAAATGGTGACCTTCATTCCACTAGGGCAGGTGCTGTAAGGCTTGCTCGCACATCTCTGCGGCTCTATGTACACTGCTTTTGATGCTTGCAGTAGATGCCGCCCCCAGTTCACGCATCTAGCTAAGGATAGCATTTTGGTTTATATTTTTTTGGGATTTTATATTGATTTCATTATAAAAGTAAAAAATAGGACGGTACACTTTTTAAGATTTTTGAAGTTTGTGAAATTGACGGACACTGAATGATTATTTTGACGGATTCTTTATTTCTTCATGTAGTCTTCTGTCGATAGAGTTATGAAAAGTTTGTAATCTGCGTCATTTACGCTGTGGGTTGGTTAGCTGCTTAGGTGCCGCATCTTCTTTCTATATATTCAGATGAGTTGGATCAGCTCAGCATAAACTAAACTGTTTAAAAATGTGGCGTGGTTTTTGAGTCTCAGAATAATACTTTTGATATAGATCTTTAGAGATACATATACATACATAGCAAACTAGAAGGAACTCATTATCATTAAGACTATAATAACAGCACTGCTGATAGGTATGGTAGACTAGTGAATAAATAATGGATTGTTTTTAAAAAACTTATCTACTCATCGCAATTATCTAATGCACCTTTCATACTCACGTGCAGGAACGTTACCTGTTTCTTAAACGTACATTTTCCAGACATACCAACACTTAACTAATTAGAAAATGATTTACACACCAACGTTGTTTGGCGGCACAAATAGGAAAGGGGAATTATCAACGACAGCATTGTTATGTTCTGGTTTGAATTGAAGGGGATGGTTGCAATGTCAGACTTTTATAAATTGTTAGGTATACTTACATATGACTAACTTAGTCAAGTGAGCTTCACTACTACTACTAGCATATTCGTAGCATACTTCTAGCTTACTAGTAGCTGCTTCGTAGCTTACTCGTAGCTGCTTCGTAGTATACTCGTTGCTGCTTCGTAGTATAGTATTCGTAGTATTCGTAGTACTCGTAGTGATTTCGTAGCATTCCTATTTTTAAGTACGAGGAGTAGCTTGACCTTTGTAGCAATATTTTATTGCTCGACTGCTTGTAGCATAGAAATGGTATGCTAAAGCTTTAAGTGCTTTATTAATTCATAAAGTGACACTCTACTTTGCAGCTTAGCTACCACCACGTTACTGGTTTATTTAGGTAATAATGCGTACCTACTTATGATCGTGTATTGTGTTCTCATCTTTCCTTATCCACTTAATCCTGATTCCCTCATCCCATACAACCGAGTACTTTCAAGGAGGGTTGACGTAAGGCGGCTGGTCTTAAAATTTCAGCCAAAACTCTAACGTGTCAGAAGACATGTGAAGATGATGATGAGATGTAATTTTCACCGAAGAGAGCTATTATGAAAGCTGTAATTACACCACAGCCGATATACACGGTCGAGCTATGAATAAATAATAGTTTGTTATTTAAAACGCATCAACTCTATAGCTCGAAATATGTATAATGGCAATGATCTAATGCACACTTTTGTTTTTACTTACTAGCTACGAACATCGTTTTCAAAATGCGATCGTACTGGACAAATTATTTAACTAATAATCAACACAAAATGCATTTACGTGCAGTTATTAAGCCATTTTACATAATTCTCTCAATATTCGGCTTGTTTCCTTATAGCGTGCAACTTCACAGCAGCAAAGAAGGTTTCAACATCATCCCAAAGTCAATATACCTTAACTTTTTGTGCGCACTTATCAACCTCGTAATCATTGTGCTCTTTTTCGTTCTCCATATCAGAGAAATCAACCTTTCATTTTCAAGCAGTATTCACACAGGAATAATGACCGAGATTAATTATATAATGGAGTTGTTGATGCTTCTAGTGTTTTGCGTAATTACCTACACAAGTGTTTTTACCAATCGGCTCAAATTCATGAAGATACTAAACAAGATATCGATGCTAATCGACGGACACAAAATGAGTAGTGAAAAAGTTCTCACTCATCTTCGCTATCAAGTGATAATTCTTCTTGGTTCTCTCGTTCTTTTGCTAGCCTTGCAGCTTGCGATTAACTTCACGAGAAACAGCAGCGTCTACAAAATGTTCCTGGTCGTGTTTACCTTTATACTGCCTCAAATGATACAATTTACGGCCATAGCTTTATTTTACTTACTAGTGATGATGATGGTGGAGTTACTCCGGAGGGTTAGACAGTGTGTTTTACCGCCGGAAGGAACTGTCAAGTTCACGACAATTGGGCAAGGACATGAGCTGAGAGAGTTGGAGTATATGTACACAACATTGCTCGCTGTAAAGCAGAGAGTGAATCACCTTTTTCAAGCGCCAATTTTAGTGACATTAATGCAAAGTTTTCACGCTATGGTGAGTGAGTCGCATATAATTTACCATGGACTCCTGGTGGAAGCAAACCTTGAGATACACGACATCGTGAACTTCTCAATGTGGATAATCTATCAACTCGGAAAAATATACGTGATCGCTAAGGCTGGGAATATTTATAAACTTGAAGTAAGTGTTGTATAGGTACATTATTGCAGTATTTGTTGCATTATAGCTTGAAAAGCACCTCTGTGGTCTAGTAGGTCCTAGACTCAAAAATTAATACCTGGTTTGATTGGTGGTAGGAATTTGTTCAAGTCGGTCTGACTAGCTACCACCATCTTACCTAAGATTTTTGCCAATACAACAATTCTAAATTACAATAATTTAGAATTGTTGTATTTGTTCCGGAATTTAAAAAGTAAGATAGCCTCAGGCTATTAGTATTCCGGGTGAAGTGCTACCTTTGGCCTCATCTTAACTTGTAAGCAGGCGAGATGAAGGCAAAGCGCTTCCCCGTCGTATAAAAAAAGAGATAAGTGAATACACAAACAATATGTACTATTTACAAGGGAAATAGTCGTGTTACTAAGGATCATTACAAACGGTTTACAGGTAACTCAGCCAAAAAATCTAATAATATCTAAACTAAGACAAGTTGTTAATTCGTTTACTAGGTTAGCTAATAGATTCAGGAGTTGAAATCTACCTGTATTACTTAGGTATTTTTTGCTATTTCTTAGATTTACTGAAGTTAAAATTAAAGATTGCTAGTTAACTGGGTCCGCTAGGGTACATCAATATAGTCCAATATTACCCAAAAGTACCTACTATTTCAGATGCTGAAATTATGCCGGGCCGTTTACAATATTCCGACTGAAAAGCAGGATCTTCGATTTTTCCTGGAGGTATGAATCTTGAAGGCCTATAGTTTCACTGATAAATCAATATTGTAAATCCTACTTCTTGAGAGACTCCGATTTTTGGTGAAGGTACACATGGAGAAAGTGGTAGTTGTGGTGTAGTTGGAAGGATGGAGTTAATCTCCTTCATGATGGAGGGGATAAACTACATTAAAGTGTAGCCGAGGAAATAGTTGGTTGGGGTAAATGAATATAATTTAAATGACCTAATCTCATAAGTAGAGCCAGAATATTACCAACCTGCGGAGCGAGTATGGTTCTTACCGATCGCATAATTTGACATTTAGAATCGCTTAAATTCGATAAAATTGGTGTTAACGACCACTGCAAGTCTGCGATAAGTCTTGCGTCGATAAGAACCGTACTCGCTCCGCAGGCGGGTTGTGTCGCGATCTCAACAAACAAACAGGCTGCTTCGCATGGCTAAAGATGGTTCCTCTGAATAGAATAGGATAGGCAAGAGCCGAAATTATTCAAACTGGTGTAGGTACATTATTACAATTTTAGGTAATTATATTGTGGTTTTGCACATCGTGAATTTGAAAGAGCTATCCGCCAGCAGGGTCTTCATTGTAAAATAGACCCTACTTTTACTTACTTAGGTACGTACTTCTGCTTTTGTGAAAGCTAATATTAACCTAAGTAGTATATATATATACCGCGCATATGCCGCGCGTAAATCACTTTGAGGATCAATCTTATTCGGTCCCTTCACCAGCCTTGCTTATTGGTTGTGTGATGGTGTCTACTCAACAAGGTTGTAGCAAACTTAATGACACACTCCAACCAAGGGCAGGGGCCTCCGAAGAAACTCTATGTTCATGCACTGCCCTGGTGTAAGACCTAGTCGCCTCACAACATACTCGGGTGGTAAACAGGGGCACTTGAAATAATAAATAAATCAATATTACAGGACATTATTTACAAACAGCACCAACTAGCCCCAAACTTAGCATAGCTAGTAATATGGGAAATCGATCACGGATAGAATACATCTTTTTTTTTTTACCTTAACCCTAAACACAGAACAAACATCTGGGTGGGAATATATATTGTATTTTTTTCCATAGGCATATATATTATAGTTAAGGCAAGGCAATCCGAGATATTTTATTGAAGACGTCTCGGCAGGCACTGGTCGCCCGGCGCGAGCATAAGACCGGCTAGATTTCCTTTGTTTTTGTTCACAATGATTAATATAATAACAACAATATTATAATATTTTTGCGGCAAGCCCTATCTCTCTATCTATCTAAATATATATAACTCAAAGGTGACTGACTGACTGACATAGTGATCTATCAACGCACAGCCCAAACCACTGGACAGATCGGGCTGAAATTTGGCATGCAGGTAGATGTTATGACGTAGGCATCCGCTAAGAAAGGATTTTGATTAATGATACCCCCAAGGGGATAAAATAGGGGATGAAAGTTTGCATGAAACTTTGTCAATTTTAAACCGATCGGGCTGAGACTTTGCATGCATAAAGCTACTATGACGTAGGCATCCCCTAAAAAGGATTTTGAGATTTTGCATTTGTTTTGTTTCGGTTTAGTAGTTTTGGTTATAGACTCTGCTTTGTATTTGTCATTTTTTATGTTTTCGTTTGGTTTAAGTATAGGTTTTGTCGGTTAGACATTTTTAAAATGGCTAAAGAAAATCTAAACGTTAGTGGAGAAGTTGAAGAATGTACTGTCGTTTTTAAGTTTTGTAGGCCCTAATTTTTTACACACGTTAAACAAAAGTAAAGCCGCAAAAACTATACCTAATTAATAATAATACTTAACGCGAGCGAAGCCGCGAGCAAAAGCTAGTAATATATAAGAAGCCCTATCTTTTTTCATAACTTTGACATGGTTTCAACAAGAAATATCTCAGTTATACACGTTTAAATATCGATTTAGTGTCATTTTTTGTTTTTAATTTTATCGAGCCAATTATAATGATTCACGTTTCTGTCTTTGCACAGCGCTTGAGTATATGTACAATTTAATTAAATATATATTTTTTGGCGCTACGTAGCTTTTTATTTGATTATTTTTTATTAACAGAGTTTCAAAAAAGCTAAAAAGTGACCGCCAGTCGTTTTTTTTTTTATTGTATGACGGGGAAGCGCTGGGCCTTCATCTCACCTGGTTACAAGTAAGATAAGGCCGAAGGTGGAGGCGCACTTCAAGCGGAATCCTCAACCAGCTGAGGAACTGGCTATCTTACCTCTTTAAATGCCGTAACACTACAATTTTAGAATTGTTGTTATGGCGACAGAATTAGATTAGATGGTTGTAGCTAGCCAGGCGGACTTAAACAAAGTCCTACCACCAACCAAACCAAGCACAATATATTGTACTCCCCATGGGAATCGAACCCGGGAACTCTGGATCTGAAATCGGTGGGTTGAACCACTAGACCACAGTCGTAACCACACTCTAATATCCTCAATACCTAAGTAACTAGGGATTACCTATGATCTTCTACAAAAATGTCTGATCATCATTAGGTAGGTATTAATTTATCTTGGGTAGGTACCTACCAGGTTGCCAATTCAATGTTTTTGTGTGGCCCATAGGTACAGCATTTAGCGGCACTGATGTCGTTACCAGGAAAGGAGCTTACGGTCTACGGATATTTTCCTCTTGATGCTACTCTCATGTTTAGGGTAAGTAAGAAAAGCTAAGATAGGTAGCTGCGGCTTAGATTATAAATAAATATCTATCTCAATATGTCAAGAGGCTCCATCGCAGACATCATTACCTCGAGGTCAAGAACTGACCCATTAAAAAAAAAAAACAGTACCTAATTTCTCTGTTTTTTTATCAACTAGTAGGGAGTCGCATGAGAACACCAATCTCTAAAGAGTCGAATCCAAGAGTCTATCTAATACAGGCAGGTATCTGTCGAATAAAGAATCTTCCGAATAACAGATCTGAGTGCTGAGTGTGCAGTGAGTGTTTTGAGTGGCAGCAATAGAAATTGACTCGATGACCGTTTGCTCACCGTTAGGTAATGGTGAATACCTATAGGTATTATTATTTTCGCACATGAATCTTCCGAATAACAGATCTGAGTGCTGAGTGTGCAGTGAGTGTTTTGAGTGGCAGCAATAGAAATTGACTCGATGACCGTTTGCTCACCGTTAATGGTGAATACCTATAGGTATTATTATTTTCGCACATGAAATAAACAATCTATTATACCATGAACCAATTTAAAATAGGCGGACAACGTCCTTAGAATCGAGCGTAACTAGATAACTTATTAATGATTCTAGGAAGAAAACTCAAAGAAAATACAAGTTACCTATTACCTACCAAGGCATATTTGTGTATTGCTCTAACCTACGTAACTAATCGAAATAGAATGGTATTATTTATTATTATATTTTAAATTCTAAACTATCTATTAATAGGTAGGTGGTATGTACCGATATTTGCCTACTTATCAATATTATTTATTATTTTTCAGGTCATTGCGTCAGCTGGAATGTATGTAATAATCCTGGTACAGTTCGACAAAAAAACCTAATTGAAATTACCAACCAAAACGATTGTCCTCTGGTGCAGTATCCTATACTGACGTCCCGGACCTGTGTACACTAGGTACCTACCTACAAAGTACCTACTATATTACAGAACACAAGTTTCGATGTTTGGTAGACTTTGCAGTATTAGCCATATTCTTCGATAGTTGGGTTTAAAAATAAAAGTCTATTGTGATATAAGCAACACCAATTTTATTATATGAATTTAGAGCTCAGTATAGCAAAAAAAAAAACTATTACATTCCTTAATTCATAGATTAGTAAATATTATGTAGGTGATTAATAATAATGTTATATTAGTCATACAGGTAAACAACAACTAACAACTATTATTCTTGAGAATAAATCACAAGAATAAGTAAAACCAAGACTCACTAAACACAAAATCAAAGTTGAAAACAATGTCCGCTTCCGGACACGATTATAATTTATTTAGTTGGTCTTGGTTGAACAGAACTCCAGTCCATTACTCGAGTAGTCTTTTCTAACTTGAACAGTGCGATGTTTTAAAAGGGCAGGTTGAAATCACACCATTCAATTTAAAAGAAACTTGGTGCGTGCAGGATCCTCGTGATTGCCACACGGCACGCGAGCAAGCATCAACGACGACTCTGTACACGTAAAAACGTTACAACCTCTATACTTTGCACTAAAATAATGCCCATTTTCACAGGCAAGGGATCCTAACTCCGCATTCACCAATTCCAGTGATAAATTTCACCCTAGCACTTAGTTCTCAACTTCCCCGCAAAGTTTACAATCTTGTATTCAAAAGAAAACCTATTCATCACTGGTACGAAAAAAAGTAACATTCTACAATCCTGCCTCTTACGATCCACATATTTAAGTTTCCAACCATTGCACTTTGTAATAAGTTCTTTCTATGTTCAAGTAAGTCGAGCGACGTCGGACCTTGTTACAATGCAAATGTCGGCTAGTTCCTCAACAAGACACTACTAGCTGAGAATATCGTTTCCGTTTAATGCTCAGCATGTTAAGAATACTTCTAAACACACAACACTTAACTAATTTATCAAACAAGTTATAACATGTAAATGTCTAACAAGTAGGTGGTTACATGCCTGTTTTCACAAAAAAATTACATGATTGGCTATATGTACCATAATACAATAACTTGTTACATTAAAAGCTTACGATTTCATTTTGTTTGATTAGTATACACAATAACTTTATCGATATGAATGCAAAACATGCGTATAATGCTGAATATTAAACTGGAAATATAGTCCACACATTTATTTTTTACATTTTATGTTTTTATATATTTTTTTTGTATTTTTTATTTTTTTTTATTCAGTAATTTCCACGCTGGGAAAATTACACTAATTCTATGCAAAGTATAGCTTGTATTATTTTATATGACCACTCCATACTTTGTTTCTTTAAGTTTACGGGCTATGCAATTTATCCTCGCACATTGGCAGTCATAGTACAAGTGAGAACTCACTCGCTGAAGATTTTGTTAAATGAAATCAACACTCACGTAAGGCAATGTAGGAGTAGACTGGACACATTCCAGACACTCAACAAAAATTAATCACAAGTAAGATACTGCAAATATGCCAGTTATAAAGCATAGCCCGAAGTGCTAGCACTGGCATAAAGCCATGTCAAATGGGTAGTGGTGATAAAGATAAGTTTTGGCTCAGGACCTGGCGACATCAACAGCATTATCTGCGCACATGCTAAGGCATCGTTACAAGTGTTGGCGTGTTGATGTCGCGAGATGATGAGTTATTCACTTCTTGGTCATGATCTTGAGGTACTCAAGTGCGTTCTGAGCAGCGGAGGACTGGGCGTCCTTGCTGGAGGCGCCGGCCCCTTGGCAAACCGCCACGGGCAGGGTCGACAGCTGCACCAGGCACTGGCACAGGCCAGCCATGGAGCGCTCCTCAATGTCCACATAAGTCACTTCAAACGACTGCTCCGTAGCGATCTCTTGCAAGAACTGCACGAAGTTGAAGTCCTTGTTGTTCAGCGGAGTTGACTGCACCAAAATATATTCAATGAGAGTCACTTGATTAATTGACAAATGATAAAATTAACAGCTGATATTGATAAATGTGACATTTCATGCATCCAATACACGCAATACGTAACCCACGCCCAACAAAATGTTTCATAAGCACATGCTTAGTAAAGAAATGGTTCATACCTGCAACTTGGCCAGGTGGGGGCCGACAGCAGATTTGAGATGTTTGTGAAACTGCGATACTTTGTGGCTGTGACTGGTAGTCAGAGTAGAGATTTTACTATCTTTCAAGCTTTCATAACGAGCCGCGAGTCCACCCTAGAACACAATAGAAATCATGAAAATACATTACGGTAAGTAAGACATGATCTCGTCTACTCAAATGAGGAAATGTTTCGGGTCTGAGAAGCGACTTCAGTTAAGGTTAGTTAGGGTCACAGAAAAGAGTTTATTAGCATCCACTTTCGATTTTTTGTCTAGAGATGTTTGTGGCAAAAAATAAAGATGAATCTAGATGAATATAATGATGATGCTGCAATTACATTGCGTGTCGTGGTTCTGCGCTGACCATGTTTCATTATTTTGATGCGAACTGAGATCACATGTCTTAAACCTTTATTCTATTTGTAACGTGATGCCAAAAAAACGCGGTAATATTTAGTCAATCCATGGAGGATTGTTCTTTGGACTGAAAGATAGTAAAATACCTGGCCAAGTGCTTTCATATAATGATACTATAAGCCACTGGAAGTGGCGGCGAGCTGTTTTAGACAATTCTATTAGGGAAATAATATTGTGAATTACTTTTTAAAAACCTGTAGTAATTGTTAAATAGGTGTATATAACTTAGCTTGGTCAAAATCTTCTGTTTAAGATTGTATTACAGGAAATTAATTAATTAATTTCACTAATGAACAGAAATCCAACATGTAATATTGATTTATTTATTTATTATTATACCACATAATAATAAATCAACATTACCATCTAGTCACAAACTACGCAAAGCTTTTAATATGGGAACTAGATTATGGATATAGTACTCACATACTTTTTTGTAAATACATACATAACATACAATACAACACCCAAACACAGAACAAACATCAATATTCATCAGACAATGACAGATATTTGTCCTGGGTGGGAATCGCAGAAGGCAGAGCTAATACCAACTGAGCAGCTCAGCTGTTAAGCTTGTTATGGGATACACAAAATACTAATAATAGAAATAAGTAGCATATTGAGATAAGTACAACTATTTAAAAATAAATAACATAAGATGAACAGAGAACACTAACAAAACATTTGATATTAATCCATCAAGTTTTATAGTGAATCCCTTTGCTGTTCTGAACCCAACTACTAGAGTAGGCTCCAGACATTAGATTTTTTTTTATTGTACTACGGGGAAGCGCTTGGCCTTCATCTCACCTGGTTACAAGTTGAGATAAGGCCTAAGGATTGAATTATTATTAACACAATAAGCAATAAAAAAACAAAATAGTTTGTATAAGTAGAAATTACCTCGGGCTCCGCCTCGGGCTGGAACGAATCCGGCGGGTTGTCCTGCAGAGCCTGCCACATCTTGTAAGCGGCCTGACGCTTGGCGAGCTTCTTGGACTTGCCCGTGCCAACCTCGCGGCGCTTCAGCAACGTGCACACCAGAGTAAACTGGCGCTCGTGCGGCAGACCTGCACATAACAGTATATTTATATTTTATTGTTTATGCGGATGTTATCATAATTTGTGTAAAAATATATTTTATTCAACGGATCGCCCGGCACTAGTTCTAGTCTTCCCTAGGCGATCTACTATGTCCTTGTGAATCTAAGCCGTCAAGGTTTATTCACAGACCATCATAGCAGGGAGCAATGATTAACACTCACTTTAACCACCGTTCAACCCACAGATTTCAGATCCAGAAGTCCTGGGTTCAAACCCCAGGGGAGCAATATTGTGCTTGGTTTGGTTGGTAGTAGGATTTTGTTTAAGTCCGCCTGGCTAGCTACCACCATCTTACCTAAATCAGTCACCATAATAACAATTCTTAAAAAAAAATGTTGTGTTCCGGCATTCAGAGGAAAGATAGCCAGTTCCTCGGAACACAACGATTTAAGAATTATTGTTATAACAACAGAATTAGGTAAGATGGTAGTACCAAGCCAGGCGGAGTTAAACAAAGTTCTACCACCAATCAAATCAAGCACAATATTGTTCTCCCCAGGGGATCGAAACCGGGACCTCTGGATCTGACACCGGTGGGCGAGACACTAGATCACAAGAGATGGAGAAGGAGAAGTAGCACTTCCTCAACTACATTTTTCCTACTAATCCTCAAATGTTTCTACGAATAACTTACGCCTGTTGATGTTGTCCTCATTCTCAGCATGGTACGAGGGCGGAGGCCAGAACCGAGACATGCAAAGCTCCTGCAGCCAGCCCACCGGGTTGCCCATCAGCTTGTCTTCGAATGAAGACACCACTGGAGTACCACTGAAATTATTGATATTCTGATTACTGTTGCAACCAAATGAGAAAGATTTATCATTATCTCAGCCCACAGACCCCCTGAACGTTGGCCTTCCCTTCAACATCACGAATAGCGACCTAAGCTCTTAGATTTTATTTTAAATGTATTTACTATCTTTGAACAGGCAATAAGTTTTTGTGTGAATAAATATTATTATACAGGATTTAGGCTGCTAGTATGACAGGTGCACCCCTAAATCCCCAATGGGTTTTTCTGAACAGACCAATATAAATCAATCATTCTTTTAATATTTTGGGTGCTTAATAATTCGCGGCGGCGATTGAGCCAATCGTGCGAGAGAAATTGGCGCAATAACAGCCCTGCGCGGACTGTTACTAAGCATGACACAACAGAAATTCTGCAAAAAAATGATCGCCCTAAAACTATGTAAACTAATACTCACGCTTCAGGAGTAGTCCCGTTGGTGTTCTGATCAGCAGGGACAGCACCAGTCAGCTTGTCCAGCAGAGCCTTGGCGGCTGAGTGCTTGGCTTCCTTCTTAGAACGGCCTGTGCCCATGGCTGTTAAAACAATTGTTTGTCATTGAGGTATGACAGCTAGACCAAATATTTATGCACCAATGAGCAAAACTAGTCTGGAACTGAAGGAAGAGTGAATATAACACAAAAATCAAGGGTAAATCAAGAGAAGTGCCGTGTTTTTTTTTGGTCAAATTTCTTTTTTAATACTTATCCTCTTGGTTCAAGGATCATGGATTATTACCGAGTCGCATCCATTTGTAAGTAATACAGGCATATGTATATACCTAATGGCCTAGTATGCTCAAAAAAAGGACATACCAACAAGGTCAGCGACAGTAACTTGGTAGCGGAAGGTGGGCTCATGAATCATGCCCTCAATCTGAACCAGTTCATACTTGGGTACTGTCCCACGACGGGCCAGGAGCTCCTGCAGCACGGACACTGGAGTCTTCATCGGAAGAGACTCCATCTCCTGAAAGATCTATCATTGATTAATAAGCGGGGTGTATTTGTGTTAGTATGTATAGATGGCAATGGTTTGTTAGTAGATAGGTAACAACATTACAATATACATAGATTAGTGTGTATTTTGTGGTTGTCTTAAGACTTAAGAAGGTTTTGTGATTAGATTATCCAAAATAATTTTATAACATTGAACTCAGAATAACACCATGGTAATGTGATTGATTGCAATAGATTTTAAATCTGTTTACAAATACAAAAAAACAATTTTATCTAGAAATAAAGAATATGATTTCATATGCTGGTATTAGCAAAGCAACAACAAAGATTTTTGCATCAAAATCAGTTTATGTGATATAGCTGAAATTAATCAACATCATTATCAGAACATGCATGAGCATTTTCCATATCAGGTTTTTTTTCAGAATTCTACAATTCACTCCAGGTAGGTGGAAATGAAATTGCTTAGTTACTTTCTACAGCATCCTAAATAGACTATATTGTCCTTTATACATAGACCAACAAGACACAACAAAATTAAAAATATACAGTCCTATTAATTTAATATAACTAAGGCAGACACCTGATTACGGTCCTGATCATAAGCGGCTACCATCACTTATAGACACTTGCAACACCAGAAGCATATCTCACTTATAGCAAACACTTAAAGTAGCCTTGGCAACCTTACACAAATTCCACTTGGTAAAGTTAGTTAAAAAATTTGTATCATAAAGAATTCAGTGTACTCACTCTCTTAGCAGCCTCATCTAGCGGCAGTCTTTCTAAGTTGTTATTAGGTTTGGGGCGGTTTTGGTAGCGGCGTCTTGGGCCCTGTGGCCCCGGATGTTCTCCATCTGGTCCACCTCCATGGACCGGCATACCATGCATTGGCACACCTGGAGGCATGCCGGGCGCCACTCCTGGGTGTAGAGGATGTTGGTGCACATTCCCATCCATCTGCGGATGCTATGTGTTCGAACATTAATTGAATGTGATGAGAGTTAGTTGATGATCAGTAGGCTTGATATGACAGATGTGAGGTAAGTTTGTGATTTATGTAGTCTTATCACCAAAATATTTTATCTGAAATAACTTCTGTACTATATGTTGTCATTAATTACCACCTGTTTCCAAGACTTATTATATGGAATCTGGTTTGGAAGTCAAAGAACCACTTGATGGGTAACAATGACTAAGTCTATGAGCACAGTAGTTATCTAGCTAACAATTTTCATCAGCTGTACAATGGATAACAAGAATGTACCTATTGATAGCTATGTAGGTACCTACTTCACATCCTACCAATTTCATCCACGGCCAATGTAGAGCGTCTAGTCGCGCTTGCAGGTAGGTACCCTAACAGATCGTACATGATTGAATTTGCGAAATATAATGATTCACCGGCGGTCACCGGTGCGAGATATAAAAACATGTGATCTGTGACATGGCATGGCCGCGCCACCACCCATCCCTTCCTTCCCAATAAAATTACTCAAAATGGCTACGCCGCATGCCGGTTTGTTCTTGTATCATCGGTCTCGTGCCTCGGCAGAAACGGCAAAATCGACAAGCAGTTTCTGATTAGTTTTTATTTTACCCATTATGTATCAGAACTAAAAATATATGGGAGAAAAGGGAATCAGAATTCGATATCGTAGCCAAATGTAAGTGTGGTGGGGCGGCGGTCGCTAATCGCTCCTGTGATTTCTTACCATGTTCCGGAGAATATGATTGGGATGCAGCTTGAACCTAAACGTACTAAAAAGACCCAATATTGATAAATTTCTCCACACAAGTCACTTTAGTTTAGAAATAAGAAAATCCAAACTCAACTCAACCAACTTCACAAGTTATTGGATTGAATGAATGAAATGAATGAATATTATGTTATGAACTCAGATGAACTGAATGAACCACCTGAACTGACTGAACATTGAACAAGGAGGCGCGGCGCGGCGGTGGCGGCGTTGTCTAAATGTGATTGATATTATATGAATGATGTGATTCATTCACATCTGTTGATGACACAACACCAATGTAATGCGCGCGACAGGAGCGCGATCCAAAGATGCAGTTGGTGTGGACGTGCCGCGTGCGATCCAAATGCTTTTAACCGCCTCGATGTAGGATTAAGACGCTATATCTTATTAAGTTTCTTAAATGTATTTAAGGACTGTCTAAATGCGTTTAACAATGGTTATGCAAGCCGCGCAAAATTATTTAGTTACTACTTCTTCTTCTACTGAGAGTTATCTTTTTTAGATGTGTAACATCCAGGTACTGCACACGTAACATAATTTTAAAAAATAAGAGGGATTTGTTCCGGTCACGATTTTACGCCAGGCCGATAGCGTGTTCGTGAATGATCTCGTTTAACTAACCAACCTCATTCTAACACGAAAATAAAACAATAAGAACTTGTCTAGAAATAACACAAAATGATGACTGTTTTAGACCGCCGCGCCGAAAACAATAGAGTCCCAGATTACGCAATAGTAAGTACCTCTATCATTCCCGCGCTTATTAGATCATTCGATAGACTGGATGTAACTACGCCGCGCGACTCGGAAGCAGGACAGTATTCAATTACGATGCAGAGTGATAACAAGTGATATTTGAGTACGACAACAATGTTTAGTGATTCGGAAGTATAACTAAGTAGTGTTGTACTGTGTTTGAGAGTAATTCGTTTGGTGCTGAATAAACGTGCCTTATTTTGAGTAATAGCCAGTTACTTTTAATTTTACGAACACAAGCTCGTAACAATATCAACAAAGATTATTTATTTAAATTTATAGGTACAATAAATATATAATATACTTAATAAGAATAAATAGGAGTAGCAGGGGTTTTCATGCGACAAAAACGGCATTGTGTCATAGCTTTAATTTGAACTGAGAACGGATAGTCTAGGTCAAGTAATTTCAGCGATATGGTCGTTTGAAGTTTGACAACTGTCAATGAAAATGTAGGTCTTAGTTATAGCTTTCATTATAGCTCAAAACGGAGAGTCTAGGACGAGTCTAGGCGAAAATAAAAATAAACTTGTTATACCTAGGTATCGCTTAGGAAAAGTAAATCATTCATTCATTCTTAGGAAACTGTGTGAGATTCTATAATTAGCATCCTCAAAGCGTTACCAAACTCTCTGATCGTAAATTCAAATTGTATTTAAAAAATAACTACTACAAAATTAGTGACTATATCGACGATAAGAAGGCGTGGCCTGATGTAGCTATACCAGTTGACAGCTAAATGGTGATTTCTCAATGTTAACGAACTGCCCATTAGGTATATAGGAAATACAAATGTTTTAAGATAGTATTAAGTATTAAGGTGTCAGGGCTTATGATGTATCTACTTGGAATATAATTTAAAACTGTATATCTAAATGTTTAATGGATCATCAAAAAATTAACCAGCCCGAGCCTTTCTCCTTGTGTGCTGGTCGCGATTCCGATTAGGCGGTAGATTTGACGTTTAAAAATGGTCCTAAAAAATTTTAATGAATAAAGAAATTTTGACTTTGACTTTGAGTAGTTTCAGAGATATGGCTGTTTGAAGTGTGACAGCTGTCATTCAAAATGTAAGTCTTGGTCATAACTTTAATTTGAACCAAAAACTGAAATACAACCCTAATATCTTCAAGAAAAGAGTTAATAGGCACATAGGGTTAGCTACTCCATCGTTGACCTCATCCTTGCCTATGCAAACTTCGTAAGTAAAGTAAAGTTAGTATGGTTTTGAGATACTCCATCTGACAACACCCCACACCATAGGTATCTACGTAGGGAATGGAAATCCACGGAATCCACTTTGTTTGTGGATACCCTACTGTATCATAAATTTGAAATATTGTAAATTAGCTCACCCAGCTGTGGAAAGACAGGCCAAAGCCGGGATTCCATTCCTTTATACAACTATACACGCAGCAAAAATATCTACACCGTTTCCTATTTATTTAAATAATTGTTTATCGTTAAATGCAATTGAAGGTTAGCCGTTAGGCAAAGAAGCATTTAAATAATGTATCTCTGAGTTAAGTTGGAAAATCCAGCACCATTATGTATGAATGTGGCAATGTTTATGACGGCACAACTCTCGAACCGATTATCCGATTTTCATGAAACTGAATAGAGATAACGTAAATAAAATTTGATTGTCGCGATATTGGGGTGAAAAGAAATACAATTTTTCGCCCATAGGCATCTTTTGAATGGCTGATCCGATCAATTTAAGATTTTGAACATACAGAGATAATACTTATTAATACTCATCAATCTAACATCAACTAGTGTAGTTTTTGAGAAATAGGGGTGTTAAGTGAGACGAGAAGATAATCCTGCACATTGATAAAATATATGTTTGACTTTTTACTAGGGGTGGTTTTCGTAACAAAGGGGCGCGTTAAGGAGATAAATCGTTTGGTATGTCTTGTAGGATAGACTGTTATAGGGGGTTCACTTTCTTTTGATTTTCTGAAACCAGTGTTGGTTTCAGAATATACATAGTTTGACATTTACCCGTGTACAATTTTGATCTTTGAAGAAAAATGAGACTGTACGTCTGATTTTTAATTGATCTGTTTCTTGTTCACAGATTTATTAGTTAAAGGCATGAATCTATACTTAAACTGGATTGCGCACTCAAAATTCAGGCACATGAAATGTACACTCAACGCACTGAACATAAGTTTCAAAATTGTTTGAATAAATAAATAACATGCGGCGGAACATGGACTAAGCTACAACGCCAAAAAGAGTGAAGTACTAATCTTCAAAAGTGGTACAAATAAGCCAGTGCATGTTCCGCCAATTAAGTTGAATGGCGCGGCACTAAAGCTAGTAAGTAGTTTTAAGTACTTGGGGCATATTGTGACGGAGGAACTTAAAGATAACTTAGATATAGAAAGGGAACGTAGAGTGCTGGTGGTCAGGGGAAATATGCTCGCAAGACGGTTGGCACGCAGCTAGACAGAAGTCAAAATCACCCTTTTAAGGCCTACTGTCAATCTTTCTACTCGAGCAGCCTGTGGGTAAACCATACTCGTCGGGTCGCTAGCACTTTACGTGTCCAATACATCAACATTTTCAGGATCAGTCAGTTCGTGGACGACGACACACACGCCTCACGCGTCCCCTCCCTGCTTATCATCAACACCAGTGCCGCTAAACCTTTGGCTCCTAACCTAATTATACTCACTGGACGCGTTTTTTAGTACGAACTAGCCATGTTTCGTTGTACTCTCTGCGACGCTTAGTTTCGTGACGGAGCGGGGTGTTCCGGCTGCCGTGGTCAATTCGACTTTCCGTGCGCGGGCATCACTGAGCAAGGATATCGTAAGTTGGGAGGAAGGAAGAGCAATTGGAAATGTACCTCTTGCAAAAGCTAGGAGACACCAACACTCAAATCGCCTACGCCAGCTGATATGGATTCTGTCTTGGCTGAGCTGAGCTGAAATATAGATTCTTCAGCTCAGCCAAGACAGAATCCAGTTATAAGTTCAGTTCCTTAAGTGATAGCACTTAAGGAACTGAACTTGCAGAGATCAAAAGTACCATAGATTTCGTTGATCGAAGGCTAGTCGGGTTATCTGACAAAATCGTTGAGATGGATAAAGAGATCCAATCGCTCAAAAAGGCCAAGAACGATATCAACCATCTCCAACTTATAGTTCACAACTTGGAGGCACAGTTGAGGGAGAACGGCCAAAGATCAAGACTCAACAATGTAGAAATTAAGGGAGTACCTGTCACCGGTTCTGAAAATCTGTTTGACATCGTTAATAAAATTGGTTCACACATCAACTGTACCATCCCCAAGCAGCAGATTAACTACATAGCCCGAGTACATATGCGGAACGATAAGAATAACAAAAACATAGTTGTAGCTATTCATAGTTCATCAAAGATGATTTTATAAAAAAAAATACCACGATTGCAGGCGACTTGGGCCTGTTAAGCGACAGTCGCATATTTGTGAACGATCACCTTACCATTGAAAACAAGATTCTTCTTAGCAAAACGAAGGCACTCGCAAAGGAGCGAGGCTATGCCTTTACGTGGGTCAAAGGTTGTAAGATTTTTGTGCGAAAAAATGCGGGTTCGCCTGTGATCGTAATAAAATCAGAACTGAACTTAAAAAAACTATAATACATCTTATTAAAATTATAATATGATATAGAAAAGCTACAAAACCTCTCATTAAATTCATTAAAATATATATGTACATATCACATCATTAACATAAAAACATCTACGCCCAAATGTTCCACACCCCCACCTTGCAAACTTGTTTAACTTGTATTTGACTTTTTACTAGGGGTGGTTTTCGTAACAAAGAGGCGCGTTAAGAAGATAAATCGTTTGGTATGTCTTGTAGGATAGACTGTTATAGGGGGTTCACTTTCTTTTGATTTTCTGAAACCAGTGTTGGTTTCAGAATATCAAAAGAAAGTTAATTGTGAAGACAACCTAAAGTATTTATATTAAGGGTTGCAAAAGGATAGATAAGAAGGTAAGTAAGATTGAAGTCTTGAAAATATGTTAATACATGAAATATCATATGAAATAGGGGTTGAGACTGCAGATTTCAATATAAGTTTATTTTGCCCTTATTAGGGGTGGTTTTTAAGATGAAGGGGGCAAAGGATGATCATCAGGTCTTGTAAGATAAGAGAGGGTATTCGAAATTTCATTAAAACTGGTCTATTTATCTTTTGTTGTTCACTCAATAGGGAAGGGAGTCGATAAAATCCGAGAATTACTTTTGTGGTTTCATGCAAGGGTTTTGTGCATATTCCATATTAACAGTACATCAAAAAATGTGGTTCTTCCTCTACAATTGTAAGGTACGGCCATTACACCACGCTAAACAGACAGATTGGTGCTCACACTTACGTTAACACAAGTTTTGCTTACACAAAGAAAAAAGCTGCAGCCTTTTTGGTTGACTTTACGACATCCGTGGACTGGATAGGTAGATTATCAAACCACGACTACTAAGGCAACAGTTTTGAGAGCACTTTTCATAACGTCATCAACTTTTGTTTCATGTTAGAAAGGATATTACCTACATTACGTTACGCAAGGGAGAGCCTCAAACACTCAGGTGAATAAAGAGAGTTCGAGAAAAGAGTACGTATTAAGTAAGTGACAAAGGTGTTATGAAAGCACACTTTTTCGTGTGCTTTCATTACTAGCGATGTTGTGTGCTTTCATACAGCACACAACATCGTTTGTTAATTACGTTCTATCTGAGAAATAGTCTCCGTCACAAACCAGACATCACGAGATCTCTGTTCGGGGCGAACTACTAGTAGGTACCTATAGGTATGCTTGTTATAATGCATAGGTAGGTAGGTACTAGGTATCCTCAACAAACTGAGGAGCTGGCTATCATACCTCTGAATGCCGGAACACTATAATTTTTGAATTGTTATTATGTCGACAGAATTAGGTAAGATGGTGGTAGATAGCCAGGTGGACTTAAACAAAGTCCTACCACTAACCAAACCAAGCACATTATTGTGCTTGGTTGGCACTCCCCTGGGGATCGAATCCGGAACCTTTGGATCTGACAAAGTCAAAGTAAGTTTTTTTTATTCATTAGTATTTTTAGCATAATTTTGCAACGTCAAATCTACCCCCGCCGCCTGTTCGGAATCGCGAAACCATTCAGGCAAACCACTAAGCCAAAGAGGCGTTAAAACACTTAAATTTTTACCCGTTTGGGAAATAATAAGTTAACGCGCCGTTACCTATGTACTTACAATTGCGCCAAGGTTCTAAGTTGATTGGAATTATTTTGGGGGCATGTAAGCCTACTCCTGAACAAAGCATTTTCTCGTAAGGCTCGCTCTATTGTAGACCTTATTTTCGACCAGCAAGCCTCGTGATCCAGGGTTGACCCTACGGAAGTATGTACTTTAGGCTCACATTTTTTTTGTTGGATGAATTAAACTGAAGTTAATGCATTTATTTTTTTGGGAAAGTCGAAATGTGTAAATATCGGACAAATAGGCTCAGTAGTCCGATGATCTGTATTGATCAGCATCATCGGACTGATGAGACTAACAATTCCCATCAGATCAGTCCGATCATATAGGACTAAATCATCGGACTACTGATGTAATCATACGCCGCGTCTATCTATCAACTCCACGCAAGCAACCGCCGCCGCCGGTCACAACACACCGCTCGCGGCTTATTCATCTGCTAAGTGTGATGTTTAAGGCGAATGTGTTCAAGTCCCAGTTCAACAGTTTTTTTTTCATTTCATATAAAAAAAAATACGTTTTCATACCTCGTCACTAAAGAATAACTAGTTAGGTTAGCTAAGCACTGCAAAAATGATTAAGAAACATTTGGGGTTTTCCCAAATTCAAATTGTTTAAATATAAGTATGTATGGAAAGAGCGTTCAAATTAACCTTTGCGCGTAGTAAACTCTATATGCAGATAGCTCATAATATAAAGATTTTTTGTTGGTTGGTTTCTTGCAAAATCTGTATCTAAAACGCGGATTATCATAAATTCGTAAAACAAACATATCAAACCAAATCCGTAAAACAAATGTTACAAAATTTATACTTTGCGTAGTATTTTTAGGAACTTTCATATCAAACCGTTAATAAATGTAATGCATTGCGATCTGTTGTGCTCCAAACGAAGTAGATTTTCAAGAAATTAACGATAAGCTATAGATATTTTCGCTTACAATAAAGAATATTTTACACTAAGTTTCGTGTTCCAAATCCATTACAGGAGAAAGTTACTTATACCAACGTTTTAGCCATTCCAAGGGGATGGCGAAAAGCCCCTTGAGGGGAGAATATACTAAATATCAGTTTTGACTAGGCAACTTAAAAATCTATCCTATATCAGGTACTCTGTGATTATATAAAAGCATTCTACTGGCAAAATATTTTTTTTAAATCGGTCCAGTAGGTAACTTGTTTTTAAGTCTATTCAATACAAAACATACAAATCATCAGGAGATGGATAACGGATTTCATCTATCTTAGTAGGTTCCTACCTAACACCGATTCTATGATCACTGACTCAACTGCCAAGCATAGTGGATACTTATGGCCCCATTACTCTTGTCTGCTATCTGGTTAAAAACAATAAACGCTTTGAATTCCTGCACCTCTCACATTGTCTGAAACTCTTGTTCTGAAATTCCCTGCTCACAAAACTAGTTTTTACAATGATTCTTTTACTGTGGAGGCTGTACGCCTATGGAACGCGTTGCCGCTTTCAATAAGGCAATCACCTTCTCTGGCTGTGTTCAAAGTTAGGGTTAAAT
The DNA here is from genome assembly GCA_951394065.1 of Venusia cambrica. NCBI lineage: Eukaryota > Metazoa > Arthropoda > Insecta > Lepidoptera > Geometridae > Venusia > Venusia cambrica. Next base: position 5,139,687 of record OX596056.1, read on the forward strand.
GTTTTTACTTAAATGAACCTGTTTAAATAGTCTCATCTCATCCTTCGTCACCACAACACGTATTTGCTGTTTTCTGCGCCGTTTTATATGTTTTTATCATGGTACTCCTAGAACATTTTTTATAATTATCATCCATCTAAGTAAATATATTTATACATGTAAATATATATTTATATTTGTGTATTATATTTGTATAGTATAGTATGTAAGTACATATTGTATAGTATGTAGGTATTTATATTTATATTATATAAGTAGTGTGTATATTTGTAGCATAGCTTTACTTATAATGTATGATTTACGTATAGTTAATTTAGCTAGACTCTAATTAATATGTGCACCACCAACCACCTCTTTAGCCATGAAATCCTCTCCATTCAAAGGTTGTCTGGAAGAAATAGCTTCTTAGCGATAAGACCGCCCATTGTACTTTTATTTTTAAGTTATCCAGTTTTAATTTTTAAGGTGTGCAATAAAGTATTTTTCATTCATTCATTCAATAGTTTTAGATTCCTTTGCCCACAGAATTAGTTGTAGGTACCACCTATAAGGGCTACTGCAAATGCGATGCAGAAGTAATGAAATGAGATGAGATTATGCCAATATTACTACGTACTCTATGTCATGAGTTAGTATTTTATTATCATGGCCATGATGAAGGTTAATAAATAAATAAAATAAAAAGTATGGGTTAGCAGTACGTAGGTACCTTCTTTGTGCCCCTTATAGGCATATTTCGTATCTAAATAAAACATTGGAGAATGTAATTCAACATATTTATTACCCAAATTAAAATTACCGTCTTGCTTTAAGCTTACTTTTCTGGTTGAATTTGAATTGGTTCAACTTATTGCGTCTAGGTAAATAATAATTAGGCACAGAATCGCTTTTTAAAGTATTTTGGTGTAGATTGTTTTTACGCATTATTGTGTAAGAAAAAGGGCTTGGTACAGAAGAAGCAAAGCTTACACAACCACCTTCGTCTTGAGACAAACTCCACGTTTCTATTTCTTTATATGGTGATAGCTCTACTTGGGAATCATTGGAAATACTGTAGTTATTTTCTTCACGCGATGATTCTTCGCAAGTCGTAGGTTCATAGCAATCCATAAATGATTCAACAGAGTTACAATCTGTATGATTGAAGTCGTCGCAGTAACCAGCCGGGGGAGAAATTAAATCCTCAGGTTCATCATTGCTGAAACATTCCAGAAGTGTTTTCGGGTTGAGCATATTCTGATTAATACTGGGAACTGCATCTTTTACTGCGAATCTTTCAATGTGGGCGAGTGGTATGTTACATTCTGGCATTCGAAGTTCTTCTATCATCGTTCTATTTTGCATAATCCGATCGTGAATATTCTCAGTAGCTGTTGAATGTTCTTCTAGCTCGTACAAAGGTAGTTTCGTAGAAACTATCAGATCGCAGATATTTTGTTGCTTATTATGCTCAGTCTGATTTAGTTTATTATCTGGTTCTGATAAATTTAAACATTGAGTAACATTTACTGGTTTAGGAACGTCTATTAAAACGCCGGTCAATGGAGAGTTTAGGCGGTTAATTTCGGATATCTTGAAGGGCTTTTTTGGTTTGCTTATTTCAGTGACACGTAGTAACGGTTTTTTGAATTGGTTGATGTTGATGTCTGCAGTCTCTGTATTGTTCCTGTAAAATACAAGTTAAGTAAAGGTATGCTGTTGTTTTGCTCTGTTCTGATGTAAATCCATCATACAAATTTTAACCAAGTTCTTATTTTTTGAGACATGCCAGGATAATTTTATTACCTACCTTATGATATTGCTGTACTTTTGAAGAATACTAGCTACATTAACAGGTTCCGCTTCTTTTGGGACAGATTCTATTTCGAATTTGCTAAACATGCTAGTGCTCTTATCATAGTCTGTTTCGTTTGATAAACTTTTTTCAATTGTTACGTATTGCTTTGAGTTGGTAGTAGATACTTGAGTAGGAGGCTCTGGAATCAGAATTGATTTAAAGGTTTTGTCTTTAGTTAAATTTTCATTTATCATTAGCACGTTCGGAGTGTTATTTCTTAGGAGCGTATCTTCGTCGTTGTTTTTACATGTTATGTAGCATTGTTTTGTATTTTTATTATCGCATTCAATATCACTTTCAAGTCTTCGTCTTTTAAAAACGGCGCCAGGAGTTTGACTGTAACATTTTTCTTTAGCATTACCATCTGGGGTTTTTTTTTCTTTAGAAACTATTTCAGTGATATCTAGATCTACTCTCATTTTTCTAATAACACGTACTACGTGATCATTGACTTCATTTGTTGTTACATCAACTTTGTTTGTTGAATATGAGTATTTGTTTACATAACTGTCTTGTGTGTCTGAATTGCTGTGATTATAATTTTCCGTTGAAAAATCGGATCTATCAAGATCGCTAATCTTGAAGTGATTATAAGTTTCAACATTTTTTATTTCATTTGCGTCTCTCTTTGGGCCTATTTCACGTATTTCTAAGTCTTTGTTTGCATCATCATCAGGAATTACTTGCAAACCATCGAGGCAACTGATATTAGCGTTGCTGTTAGCGTTTTTAAATGATGAGTGAGTGTTTATATCACAATTCATGAAATTTCTGGGCTTTTTCCGTAAAATTATTTCTGGGAGCTCTCGTTTTGCTAAGACTTGCAAAGCTGGTAATCGATTTACAGTATTTTTATTAACGAAAGGCATATTGCTGCTATTGCTCTGTTTGTCGCGTATTTGCTGGCTGTTAAATGAATGATTTGCAATGCTATATGCCTTTATCTCTTCAACACCTTTCAACATTTTTATTGGTTCCAATGATATGAGTGTCTGAGTGTGATTCGTTTCAGGACTGTGATTAGTGCTTGTTGTCAAAGCCAAGGTTCCTTGATTTTCTTTAACGTCTGGGATATTTTTACTTTTTATTACTGAAGGTTCGTTACAGATTTTTGTGGCAGTTAAGCTTTCAAAAGCTCGAATGTATTGGCTTTTGAAGGGTGGAATTATAGATGCATGGGATTTTGCTGTGAATGGTTTATTATAATTTCTCCATAGCTCTATAGCAGAAGATTTTGGATTTTCAATAAATTTCGAAACATCCATTGTTGTTTGAGGCAAATCACTTTTGTTTTGGTGTAGTTGCTTAGAAGCAGCTCCAATGCCATAAGAAATCTGTTTCATTTTATTGTTTCTTATTACATCTTCATCATTGATCTCACTTATTTCACTAAGTATACATTTATTAATCGCCTCATCACTGCGATCGAACTCAAAGCTTAGTATATTTGGAAGAGCAATCAGTTTTGTATCACGATTATGTTGCGTTGTTGTTCCTAGAGTGTCGAAGAGTCCGGGCGCAGGATTGTTGAATTCAATCAATTCTCTAGTAGTTTTTTCCATTTGATTGAAATTTATTTGCCTCTCTTCATTATTTGTTAGATGTTTGCATTCTTTAATATCTTGTGGTTCAATGAAATAGTTTCTTGGCTCTACTATTCTTGGAGATTCGATCATTTCATGTTTCTGTACTGCATTTGACATTCGGTCAAAATTTTGAAATGGATATGCGTTATCTTCTTCTAATGGATTTTTGAATTCTTCAGCAGATCTATTAATGGCAAGTTCAGTATTTATACTTTCTAATAAGTCCATTGCTTTACTATTTTCTGGGTTGATGCATTTTTTTGAATGAGTTTGACTATCTTGGACTTTATTATTGACATTGCTGCATCCTCTATTTTCTATTTTATATTCAGTAACTTTCGTCGACTTTTTATTAAGATTTACTGCTGGTAGTTCAATTTCGTATTTTTCTACTCGGTTTTTGATATTTATGAGTGATGAATCGTTCGCTGTGAGGTCTATGCTCTTGATTTTTTTCTCTAAAACAGTTACTTGGTTTATTAAACATATATCGTCAACTTTGCTTATATCTGTAATGTGGCATTGTTGTTCATCATATAAACATTCTGACTGGATAGTTTTTTCAAAGTTTCGTACCATGACCATAGGCTCTTCTGCTGTTTGTGTAACTACTTCATCTTGAATAAGATCAGTTAAGATTATATCAACAGGTTGAACATCAGTCTTTGCACTTTGTAAATATTTTTCAACGTGACTTCTAATCGTATCAGAAAACCCGTTTGTTTTCTTTACAGTGGGATCATCCGCGTCACTTAAATCTACATTATTTTCTAGCAAGTCAATGAAGTCATAATTAGACCTCTTTGGTATATTTTTATTCATGCGTTTTTTCTGCATCGCTTTGTAGTTATCGATATGGGGATAAAGATTTGTGCTTGATGATACGCAATTTGTTACGTTTACAGACGAAGATGCTTTCAGTACAAAGTCGTCATTCGTAGCGTTGTTGCATTTATTATGGACTTGAAGCATACTGCTTCCCTTTGATATTTCACATTCAATTTCATTCAGAATGTTGTTAATATTATCATCGTCTATGTAATCAAATTCGTCATCATTTATAGTTGTTGGCTCTTCATAGAATGTACTTTTGATTGGTAGCTGTTTATTATTATCATTTGTTACTATAGCATCGTTTACAATGAATGCAATCTTTGGCGGTTCTGGTTTTTCTATGTTGGTTAGATCATGTATTATCAATTGAGACGTAGCTGCAGATTTATTCAAATCATTTTTCAAAACCTTCGAAGTCTTACTAAATGCCTCTTTAAGATTTTTTAATTTCTCAATAAGAACGCTTTCTCGTTTTTTCTTTTCCTTCGATTGGGTTACATTATCGGTGTTCTTTCTCTTACGTTCTCTGAATGTATCTGTTATAACAGTCTGCCTAGTGGGCGTTTTTAGAGGTTCTTCATCGTTACCTAAATAGGGCTTCAGGTTCTTGAATACATATTCGCATCGAACGTCTAATCCAGCTGAAATTATACACAATACTATAAACTGAGTAAACTTAGAGCACTAAATACTAATTGTATTAAATATTACCAATGGATGCGCTGACACAATGGGCATATATCTTATGCTCAAACCCGTATTTTCTGGTAATCTTAAGTGTTATACTGCCGTCGTAGACGCTGAGCAAATCTTTGTCCCTAAAAAATTTGGTATGATTATTCATGGGATATTAGTGATCCTATATATATATAGCAAGGGGAGTGGATGGGTTTGAAATTATTTTGGAGTTTTATCGGACCACACGTGGGCTCAGTCATGGTGTCCGATGGTAAATAATCAGTTTCTGGAAGGGATTTCTCTACCACTGTCTCATTTTTTTTATTATACGACGGAGCTTGGCATCGTCTCATCTGGTTTTATGTTATGATAAGGCCGAAGTTGGAAGCGCACTTCACCCGGAAACCTTAACAGTCTGATTAGCTTTATTTTTGCTCTTTCTCAGTCTACTAAATCCGATCACGTGTCAGATACAAAAGTGGGATTCCCGAGGATGATATCTACGATGGAGCGAGCTTTCCTAGAAGCTGCCAATTAAATATTGCGCCTTCCGCGCACCAATTTACTGCTTGGCACCGGACTTCGGCAGCAGTGGTTCAAGCCAGGCGGAACTTTACAGGTCCTACCACCAGCGACAGGATCATTTAGCCGTAACCATTAACTAAAGGTCAACGATCATATTGTAACGAGTAGACCACTAGGACTAGTTATACCCCACTGGTTATACTATTTCAAATTACAAGTATAGAAAGATAAATAAATGATAAATAATAAATAAATACACACAAAAACAAAAACAAATACAGAACAGGACATTAATTTCACACAAATAGATAAAGATAAATTCGATAGAATTAATAGTGTCCTTTGCGCGTTGTCAATCATCAAGTCAAGAGTCAGAAAGTGGGTGACATAGACAAAATAAATAAAATATTACTAGACAGTCTACATTCTATACAACGACGCCTATCCCTAAGTTAAGCAAAGTTGAATGAAATGGGAAATAGATTAGATTTGAATTATATTACAGGTACTTATTTCATTGATCCACCTAAACTAAGCAAAGTTGAATGAAATGGGAACTAGATTAGATTTGAATTATATTACAGGTTTAGTATTCTATAAGTATTCTATCAGTAATCTAGTTTCCATATAGCCATGCTCAATTTGGGGCTAGATGGCGCTGTGAGATATTAATGCCCTGTAATTTTTATTAATTTACCGATTACAATTTATTACATTTATTAAATAAAATTTTCAATTAAACTAACTATGTACAAAGGAATCAGTCGGATTACCTAAGGACCGTTACAAACGGCCCATAGGTAACTCAACTGTTCCAGAACAGTACCAGACGGTAGCGTGCCCAAGACGCTGGCTGCATTGCCACGCTGAATAGCTATGCTAATTCGCTGGCCTAAACTATTAATCACTTTCTTTTTTTTTGTACGACGGGAAACCACTTGGCCAGGCTTGGCTTGGCCAGTTAAGATAAGGCCGAAGGTGGAGGTGCACTTCATCCGTAATCCTCAACAAACTGGGGAACTGGCTATCTTACCTCGAAATACCGAAACATAATTTTAGAATAGTTAATATGACGACAAAATTAGGTAAGATGGTATTGATATGTGTCCCTATGTAACATACACGAACGAACTCAGATGCAGTAGAACATTTTCCGAGTCTCCGATGATGACGTAACACTTATGGCAGGCCCCCGCAGTGAGGTCGTCCATGTTTTCTATGAGATTGTGACCATTCAGCAAAGCCAGTTGTATAGAAACATCTTTCTCGTCTATAGGCGTCACAGTGAGCTGGTATTTAGGAAATAAGCTGATTTGTTTGCGGAGGACGTTACCGGCTGGTGGGCCTTTGTTCATTATCTGTAGGTTAGAGACGTGTAAAGTGTTATATTTAATTTCTTAAAGGTATTTACGTAAAACGATTCGATACCTACGTGCAATAATTTTTGTTTGTCAGAAAAATTTTGGAAAAAATCTAAAAAAGTTGCTCGGGAAATTGTAAAAACACTGAGTGCTTTTATAAGAACATTATGTTTATTTGTATAATATGATCATCCAAAAATCTTATACGTTGAAATTGGCCTTTTTAATTTATTTTTTATTGTACTACTGGAAAGTGCTTGGCCTTCAACTCACCAGATTTTGTCAAGTTATAATAAGGCCGAAGGTGGAAGCGCACTTCACCTGGAATCCTCAACAATCTGAGGAACTGGCTAATAATAATAAATAATAATCTTACCTCTAAATGCCGGAACACAACAATTTTAGAATCATTGTTATAGTGACAGAATTAGGAAAGACGGTGGTAGCTAGCCATGTGGACTTAAACGAAGTCCAACCATAAACCTAACCAAGCACAAATTGTACTCACCCTGGGGATTGAACCACTAGACCACGGAGGCGGTTAAAATAATTTTATGGTCAAGACCATGACAGATATGAATTAAGAAAGGACGACGTCGGGTCAACTAAGTACTCGAAATTGAACGCTTACCATTAGGTAGATGTGAACCTAATGGCAAAATGTGTAAACATAGTAATCTCAGTAATTCATAAATCATTTATTGCGTAATATGGGTAGGCAACAGGTGGAAGTTGCTACAGTAATAGTACAATTGCCCATACTCAGCGTTCACACGCATGCATTATACATTTCAGATTAAGCATTTAGAAATCAGACTTACATTTTATATCAAGCACTGATATCATTATTGAGTATTTTAAACAATAATGGAAGTTAGTATCATCAATTTATGTCCAAAAATGTTAGTAAATCAGCATAAGTATTCCTAAAACATGTCTATCTTATACTGCAAAATGTTACTGCGACTTCCTTTTAGCTGCCTCTTGTCTTGACCTCAGGTAGATGTGGGCCAAATAAGAACAATAAAATCGTTCACGTTTTCTGCCACCGATGGTATAGAATGAAATACTGGCACTAGACGGATTCTTTACGTTTTATGCAACCGGTGGCAGAACTATGAAACACAGAATGGAATAATTCAAAAATGCGTAGCGTTATACCCTTTCCAAATCTCTCGGATGGCTTTCCTCCAACAACATAAAGTTGCTTTTCCCCGCAGCAGCCAGCAGAGTGCTGAAGGTCGGTCCAATCCCTTTTAGCTGCTTCGACACATACGATGAGTTTTCCCAAAGATGGGCCGATACGCATTTGGCCAGGGTTATTGTGTTCAGTACGGCAGAGTAGAACTTTGGATGCTCATTTGCTATTGCTGGGCGGGTCACGTACGCTATTAAACCTATAATATATACATTACTATGAGAATTTATTTTAATTCTTTCTTAGTGAACACCTATAATGTATACATTACTATGAGAATTTATTTTAATTCTTGCTTAGTGCACACCTATTTCGTAAGGAAGTGACCGTGAAAATTTCAAGTATATTGGAACTCTGACTGGGATTAATAATTCAGCTACACAACGAATCTGTATATTTTGATCTACAATCATCCCTATCTATTGAGCTTCTAAGATTGTAGGGTTTTGCTATAATCGCCATGCGTGACAGGCGGTTTTAGGCGAGATTGCAGAAAAGGTACTGTTAGTGTCTTTGTAGCTGAATGAGTTGTTCTAGCCTATCCGCTAGTAAAAACCCTTAGCCGTCTTCTACGAGATCCGTTGGTATATAGAGTTCGCGTGTTGTTCTTAGGCCAGAACGTCGATAAAACAAATAGGTAATTTTCCTCACTGACTGTTATATATAGTATTTAGACAACTAGCCCAGTACCTAAAAAAATGTTATAGGGTACAGCTTTTGTTTAAGCCTACGGCAATAGAAGGGGACAGTGGATATCCCCGATGTGAGAAATTCCCAAGCATCTGTGAATCCGCGATACAAAAATATAATTATAAAAGTAGAACTATAGCTAAAATTGGCTATGTGTATGCTTCAATTAAGTCTACTTTCTGCGTATTTGACAATGCCATGATAAGACAAATAAGAAATGAAATGACTAACAATAAAAGTCCGACAGATCTATGCAAGAACCATGTTCTAAATTTGAAATTTTAAAATTGTTCTGAAAACGAAATGCTTATGAATTCAGCTCGTGAGAGCATGAAGTTCCTAAACTTCTTGATTACTGGAGTATTAAATACTTTTTTAATGTTCAATTAGAATCTACTAAGTTTGTATGATGTGTATTTGAGGAATTTTGCTTTGCAAAAAGCAAAAAGCACAAAAAAAAATTGTGTGAGAAAACATATTATTAATTATTAATAGACTTTTTTCATTCAGTATTCACCTGTATCTCCTCAGGTCATGGGTGCCCCCGTACTATCCCAGTTAAAAAAAAACACTCTGTATATCGCTATGGACTTAGATTATGTAAAAAACATCTGTACGTACATAAGCCTAAGATTAAATGAATAAATAAATTACAGGACACTAATTTTACTCAGCGCCATCTAGCCCCAAACTAAGCATAGCTTGTAATATGGGAACTAGGTTACGGATAGAACACTTATATACTTTTTTTTTGTGAATACATACCTACCTACTTATTCTACAATACAACACAGAACAAAACATCTATATTCATCACATAAATGTTAGTCCCGGGTGTGAATCGAACTCACAACCTACAGCGCAGAAGACGAGAACGTCGGGATAAATACGCGATAAATACACGTTTTTCGAATCAAAATAAAGTGTTATAAACGCGAAAGTTTTTAGAATATAAAAACTTTTTAGTTTTTATAATCATTTTGTAACATAATTACAAACTTACATTTGCAAACTCTATCAGCTATTCTCATGATTTTCGTGGCTTCTTGATTGAGGGAGGGATCGGGAATGGGAAGGCATCCGAGGATTGCTTGGATCACACTTAAAAGAGGAAAGATGAGAGAAAACAACCGAATAAATATATATTCGATCTAATATCGGTAAAGTTTGTTTAACGTGTTTGTGTAATTTGTCTGCCTGGCTAGCTACCACCATCTTACCTAAGTCTGTCCATAATAACAATTATAAATTGTTGTATTCCGGCGTTTAGAGGTAAGATAGCTAGATCCTCAGTTAGTTGAGGATTCCGGGTGAAGTGCGCTTCCACCTTCGGCCTTATCATAACTTGAAACTAGGAGAATTAAATACGATTTTGTACTAGTAGGTAGTGTATTTTCTAGCCTAATCTAATAAAAAAATAGTTCGTGTTGGGAAGTCTGAAAACTTAACTAATGACTTTATTTTCTTATTTATATCACCACACACATTTCAGTCGGCAGTCTGCCGACAGAAGTGAAAACCAAGTTTATTGGAATAATTCTACATGATACTCAAAGTTTACACTAATAAAAATACTACCCTCGACAACATAAAGGCGGAATGCAATAATCTCCAATGCCACTCGAGATTCAAACAAATAAAAGAAAATCATAATCAATAGTATAAGTTTTATAACATCTGTAACTTTTCTATTGTTGCCTGAATTAAACGATTATTATTATTATTATAATTCGAACCAAACTCAAATTTCAAATCTGTAAGCGACATCATAACTGTCATGATATTTTGCGTCTATTTTATGAAAGAGACACATCTTCACCTACTTCTAATAAATAAATAAATATTATAGGACATTCATTTTACACAGCGCCACCTAGCCTCAAACTAAGCAATAATAGTTGGTAATACATATCAAAAACCGATTAATTTCTATGCAATTAATTAAAAGTCGCTATCTTACCAGTTGAGCTTCATTTGCCTAGTGGTGATCTTGCCTTTCATAGGGTATCGTATTGTCGGGGCCGCGTTGTTGCGATTCAGTGCGTTGAGGCAGCGCCGCTCGTCGATGCGCAAATGCATGTCTGATAGCTCGTGACTCTCACAAACTACCCACAGGAGCTTTTCTAAAGATTCTGAACCTTCTATCTGTAAAAAATAAAATCGAAAACCCGCCGTAAGTGCTCACATTAAAAAAAAAACGTATTTTTGTTTTTTTTTATATTTGGGATTTTTGTTGGGGTGGTTGTGAATCTAGGAGAGTTATTGCTAACTGCTGTCACTTGTCAGCTTTTCGATCTGAAGGTCTAGGTTGAAATCTGACCAATTATCTTTCTGATTTACAATGGTAGGAACTTATCACATGCTCTCATGGCGTTATGGAGAAGGATAAAAGTCCACAGCGGGCTCTGATCTACATCTCAAGGCAAAACTCACATTTCTAATATGGGGGCTCCGTTTATATTTAATTTATTTATGTGTTGTTAGAATGGCTATGAAAATACATACTATATGTGAACATTTCAACTGTGTAAACAGTTGTCGTACAGTCGTATTACGGTTCATTAGATACCTACAATCCGCTGACAGCGGATGCTTAGTAACAGGATTCCGTTGGAGAACTTTGGGCACGAAACCCTAGAAAGCACCAACTTTGAAGACATGGGGCCTTGGATGAAACCGAATTCAGAACTCGCTTATCCGGAAGACAAGAGCCGAAAACCGGCAGGACGAAAAACCGAAATGCCATGTGTCACTGTCTTTGGATAGTATGAGTGTATGCCAAACCGCCTCTGTGATCTAGTGGTTCAACCCACTGATTTCAGATCCAGAGATCCCGGTTTTAATCCCAAGGGGAGTACAATATTGTCCTGGTTGGTTGGTGGTTGGACGTTATTTTAGTCCGCCTGGCTAGATACCACCGTCTTACCATTCTGTCGCCATAGCAACAATTCTAAAATTGTTGTGTTCCGGCATTTAGAGGTAAGATAGCCAGTTCCTCGTTTATTCAGGATTCCGGGTCAAGTGCGCCTACACCTTCGGCCTTTTTTTAACTTATTACCAGGTGAAGGCCATGCGCTTCCCCGTCGTAAAAAAAAAGTATGTTTGGACGTACTTCTAACAACCTTAAACTACAACAACATAAAACACAACAACAGAGGTGAATCCTCGAAGGGGAAAAGCCTTAAGTCTATTACTAATCCGGAAGAGTAGGATGAAGTCCACGGTGCTGAATGTACGAAGCCAGAAAGCGTTCACGAGTATTTGAACACTTACTTTCATAATGTGTTTCATAGTTTCCAAGTCCAAGTAGTAGATGGACATGAGACGCCCCGCCTCTGTGGACTCAATGCAACATGCTTCGTCCATCGTTATCAGCCCGGTCGATGCTAGACTGTTCATTGCTTTTACACATAGCTCTGGAATGAAATAGCTATGTATGAAGTATTTACTAGTTCTTAGTATAGGACAAGAACTACTCGGTTCAGTCACAGAATAATAAATTTAGAGTTATTTTTTAATTGATTTTTCAAAGGACAATCCGCTGGCCTGTTTCTAAACCGCGAGGACTATAACTTTGCGCGGACCTGGTTATTCTATCGAAATGTATTATTATTTTATTCGGTAACTTTGTAACGGTCCTTATGTAACCCGACTGCTTCCCTTGTACATAGTGTAATTTTACATCTTGCTTGGAAAAAAAAAAGAACGGAATGTGGGAAGACGCATTGACTCGGTGGACCACCGACATTGTGGCGGTCGCGAGTCATTGTCGATTGGGGAAGGCCTGTAGTCAGCAGTGGAAGCGTGTGTTTTGAGGATGATGATGATATCTAAACTTAAAGTCGCCATGTAGCTCACTGACTGATAATTAACGTACGCATAGCCCAAACCAGGAGGACCTGCGATGTGATATTTTCACGGTAGATTTCTTTTGCAGCGGTGCAAGAAAGGTTAGGAAAAGATTTTAAGAAATTCCTATGGTATGTCGGGATTACTACTCGAGCCGTCTCTATCCATCGATCCCTCTTTACAAAAATCATCTTTGTAAAAGTAAATTATGAATATCAAATATCCACTGCTGAACATGAACCTCGTTCAAACTGATTACGCTAGCCATATCTTGAGCCATTTCCATCAATCTCTATTCGTATATAAATAAATTTAGAGTGGCATCGTGCAAATTTATCGGATTTAGTAAATTAAAACCGCGAACCTTTTAGGAATCTGTTTTCATCTAAATCAAGGCGAATCCCAAAAAGGCACGATAAATCTTTAGATACTTACTAAGCCAACTGGTTCTTAATGGACATAAAAGGAAGAGTTGATGCGGATTGCAATCATGAATTGATTTGTAGGCGGCGCGTTAAAAGCAAAGTGCTGTGCTTCTTGAAAGCGTGACAAAATAGTTCACTTGTAACGCAACTTGTGCCCGCTTGGCACCTGGATGATTTTGGCTAACCGATGTTTTTCCACTGCTAGACGAAGAGCAAAATGATAACGATGCCATTTTTTTTTAGTATACAGATAATAAAATTTATTCAATAAAAAGTGCAATTAAACTAACTATGTACAAAGGAATCAGTCAGATTACCCAAGGACCGTTACAAACGGCCTATAGGTAACTCAACTGTTCCAGACCAGTACCAGACGGAAGCGTGCCCAAGACACTGGCATTGCATTGCCACGCTGAATAGCTATGCTAATTCGCTGGCCTCAATAAGAGCCAGCCCTTGGGTCACGTGTCACCTCAATCAAAAGCCCCGCAAGATTTTTGAAAACCCGAAGGGCACCGGCTCCCCACGGACCCAAGGTCTCCACCCCAAAAGGCTCAAATAGGTAAGCTCTGTCGAGACCACTATATTTGCGCCTTTTGTGATCCTCGGCCGAATCAGCCTCCATACCAGCCCTAACTGATGTCTCAGGCAGATGAGATGGCGCTAGATGCCATTTAATATTTTATCCGAATTCCTAAAAAGGAGGATTACTCAATTCGTTGCCTACGTAGAAAGATAATAAATTATCCGGTCGTGGTTTAAAGTAGTCTAACTAGGCTACTCCTCCTTACGAGTATGAATGAATGAATGAATGAATTAAAATACTTGATTGCACACCTTAAAAATAAAACTGGATAACTTAAAAAAAAGAAAAGTATATACAATGGGCAGTCTTATCGCTAAGAAGCTATTTCTTTCAAACAACCTTTGTACATTTGTAGTACATGTCTACTGGTAAAGGGCCTAGGACAGGAACAGAGCACCGTACTCATCAACGCTATGCATAGATAAATAGAAAATTATTGAATGCTCAAATTAATAAAAGTACATAACAAGGGCGAATTTAGTACGATGAAGCATTTTCTTTCAGATAACTGTATGGAGTAAGAAATAGTTTTTACTTTATTGGAGAAACATCAATTCTAAATACCTATGCTAATTAATTCCATATTTATACAATACATAGATACATAAATCATTGCCCAATAATATCGACTGTTGGATAGGGCATTCTGCAGATAAACGGTGTTTTGTTTTGAGTTTTTTTTTGCCATAATCATCACGTTTGGCAAGCGGATTAGTGATTACAGTAAAAGTGTTAGCTGATTCACAGAAGAAAGCTTCTGCACTTCTGCTGGTAAATGTTCCCTTAGACGTCTTGTACGATATCCGCAAGCTGATTTGTAGGATTCGATTTCAAGCCGCGACCACCAAGGAAACTATCTACATAAATAAATAAATATAAATAAATATTACAGGACATTCATTATACAGAGCGCCATCTAGCCCCAAACTAAGCATAGCTTGTAATATGGGAACTAGATTACGGATATAATACTTAAATACTTTTTGTAAATACATACGTACTACATGATACAACACCCACACAGAACAAACATCTATATTCATCACACAAATGTTCGTCCTGGGTGGGAATCGAACCCACAGCCAACAGCGCAGACGGCAGAGCTACTACCAACTGAGCTATGAGGCTTGTTGACATAATATTGTACATACAATAAAGTATTTACGTTATTATCATCAACATCATCAACTTATCGCAGTTCACAGCTGGGTAGGCCTCTCCCATGGTCTCACTGAGCCCGATCTTTGGCCTTTCTCATCCACTCTCTATTACCCACCGCTGTTTGGAGGTTGTTCCATCTAACTGGAGGGCGTCCTACACTACACATACATACTTATAAATCATCTTAATTTATGAAATCTTCGTGTTGTAGATTTTTTATCGCCCAATCCACACACCTGATCATTATCGGCTACCGTCGCATGGACTCTTGCAACACGAGAAGCAACTCTTGTGCGTTGCCGACCCTTTTAAAGCTCTTAAGGAGACGAGCGAAGCCTTACCCACCACAGGAACACAGCACTTTATATGAAATGTTGTTTTCCGGTATTTATAGGTAAGATAGCCAGTTCCTCAGTTTATTGAGGATTCCGGGTGAAGTGCGCCACCACCTTCGGCCTTATCATAACTTGTTACCAGGTGAGATGAAGGCCAAGCGCTTCCCCGTCGTACAATAAAAATATTTATACATGTATAGTGCTATTTCGCTGCGATATTCTGTTAGGCTGGCCGACTGTGAATCAAGACTCAGTCTAAGCCAGATGTCCTACAGAATTTGAAATTTTCAGGGTAGCTGCAGGGTTCTTTAGTTAGTGTAAGAGTGCACTAAGTACTTTTAAGAAATTCCTATAAGTTGACGGGGACGAAGTCTGAGGCGTTTTACGAGTATAATATTATATACTACACACACAAACCTATAGAGCTATATACATAGCTCAATTTTACATCTATGTATCGTCCAGACATTCGCTTGTGCGAAGTAAATAGCTTTACCTATAACCTTTGAACTTCGAAGGATGTTCATGTTATGACTCGCAATAGGCTTCTTAGCTAGGTACTTCACTCAAGGGTCATCAAAGCAATTACAGGTATGTATAGGCCATTCCAATGACGTGATATTTACTAGCATTTATATCAATTTAGCACGAACATATACGTACAAATGCATAAGAAACATATTTATGTGTAAAGGGCATGAATGATAAGTGCCGTAAGATAGAAGCTGATGTTGGGTTATATAATTTTATTTTATTTATATTACGTTTTTAAAACATTTGATATTATGGACTAGATAGGTAAATGAAGACACAGGGACACCTTACTCTACAAAAAATCACTGGTTTTTAAACACATGAACAAATAAATAAATATTACAGGACATTCATTTTACACAGCGCCATCTAGCCCCAAATGTAAGAATACTAAAATACTTTTTTTTTTTGTAAATTCATACGTACTATATAATACAACACCCAAACACAGAACAAACATCTATATTCATCACACAAATATTTGTCCTGGGTGCCCACAACCTACAGCTATGTATATATATATATATATATAACAGCTATTCTAACCTACACATTTCCTTGACCGACTGATTTGACTTAGTACGTGTAGAGGTGTTACGTTACACGGTGCTCAGCAGACGAGCAGAAAAAATACTATAAAGTGACCCGGGACTTTGTCTCCATCATGTTGAAAGATATTTCCTCAAACTTTTATTCGTATTTTTTCGTAACCTTTACAAAGCGCCATCAAGACCCACTTGAAATATAGGAACTAAATTATAGAAATCATACTCTTTTTTAAAATGAGGGATTGTTTAAAAACTGAAAATGTCAACCTGTATAGGCACACAAAAAAATCATCTACTTGTTTTGTACACATTCCACCCAAAAACAAAACAAACATTATACAAAATATTTGTCCTACACTACAAGTTTACCCTGAAAGTGTTGTTGTCTCTTGGTTTTCGGGTTTGGTATCCCAGTTAGTGAATCAGGTACGGAACTATATCATTATGTTTACATTTAATTGATAAAATCGCTTCCGCTCGTGTCTCGCGGCATTTTAAGGCCTGGAAGATCGCATGCGCTGACAATGTCGACTCTCGAAGAGCATCCATCAATCATGTTCCGGAACTTGAAAGAACTATCGCAAATGCTACCTGATAAAAGCTTCATAACATGTAATGAAAATAAATACATTCATTGGCATAGAACTTTCAGAATGTCTACTTGCGGTGGGTGTGGGAGAAATGCCGCTAGAAAACCAGCGATTCCATTGTCTGGAATCACTGGTTTTTTAGCGGTTATGGCTGAATTATCACAACGTTGGTATGCCTGTAAATAAATAAATAAATAAATAAATAAATAATAATAAATATTACAGGACATTATTTTTTACACAGCGCAATTTAGCCTCAAACTAAGCATAGCTTGTAATATGGGAACTAGATTACGGATACATTACTTAAATACTTTTTTTTTTTTGTAAATACATACTTAGTATATACAATAATTGTAAAGATCCTCCAGGCTACCATTCTGCCGAAGGTGCCTAGCGGATTTCTGCATTGGCGCGCGGGAGCCAGTGCTTTATTAGTGCTTGCTACATCTTAGACTTCATTTTTGCTCTAGCCTAGAGCTGAACAAGCTTAGAATTCAAGAGTTATCCATCCCATCCCATCATTGATACAAAATTCAGATGTTCAGAATTTCGACTTTTAAGATTTAAAATTTTTGAATTTAGTTTAGACACGACAGTTTTTTCTAGGGACACTGAAGCGGAGTCGGAAACCATGAGAGTTATCGAAAAGTCAAGTTAGGTGTTACGAGCTATATTTAAAAAAAAAGTGCTGCATCGAAAATCAATACACGTATTTCTTATAGTTTTGGCGGAGAAGTGAGTTTTTGAAAAAAAAAAACATTTTTGAATTCTTTGTTTGATAAATAATGTATGATGACAATTGGCCAAAAGTTTTTGAAACACCTTTTGAATTTAAAAAACTGAAATCAGTAACATATTCAGTAACAAATGCGCTAAATTCGTTTGAAAAATTTCAAATCAAAGTGTTTTTGTTTTTAACAATGGATTTCCGCAAAATAACGCCTATATCAATTAGCTATCTGAATGAATTTAGTAAAGGTTGTACGTATAGTCTGAAATATTAAAAGCTATTAAATCCACTTTTCTGTTCGTAAGATATACTTAGATAACTTCAGAAAATCTCCATAAAAATCAAGATAAAACTGTTGATATGGATTTCAAGCCCAATTTTATTGGGATGTCAAAACAAAAAGATCTACCAACTCGCAAGACAGCGTGCAGGATTTCATACACCTAAAAAATCTTCTTGTTTAAACCCTCCGCTATGGGTTCAATAGTTCATGGTTTTACACATAGGTTTTTATACAAAGGCGTACGTAATTGCCAAGCTAGGTGCTATAAAATTAAAATAACATTCCGGAATACTAATCAACACCATTCCATGCCTATTAACGTAATAACAAACATTTTGTAATTGTTGTGGAAAAATATTATATTCGCATAAAAACAGTTACTATAATAAAATAAACGCGTTGGATATCATTTTTGATGAAAAAAACATCAAAAGTATTATTCGTTCTAAGAAACAATTAAAATAATTAAGATTCATTTGTTTAACTACAATCGTGCTAACGATCTCAACTTATAACTCCTACCCATGCTAGGGTGTATGTAAATGACTACTTCTAAGCGATAAGTAATTCTAGAATCAACAGTTTACCTAGGCCAAAAGGAAACGGACAAGATGTGTTCACTCCGAAATCAAACCCAAGACCTACGGATTAGGTGCCACACCCTACCACTAAACCAATGATGATGCGTCGATATGTAAATAGCTCTCACACGATGATGATGATGATAGATGAGTTGTCAACGCAAGGGCAAGGGCAAACCTCATTAACCTGATCCTTGGTCAAAGTCAACTACAGAACAAAATACGATCGTTCTATTTCTGGTCGTGAATATCAGATTACACTCAATACAATAAATCTTGATTGTTGTGTCAACTGTATTGAAAATATTCCCCGATGACAATTAGAAATAAACCGGCCAAGGTCGGACATGCACGCACACCGAGGGTTCCGACACAGATTTAAACGCGTTAAATCACGTTTCTTGAATGAAAAAATATTACAAATATTAACAAAATGGGTCTTTACGCACAGCCTATAATTTTTATTATTAATTGTGGTTGTAGTGGCAATAGAACAATAGAAATACACACTTCTATATCTATATATTCTGTATCACATGATTAATGAAATACAGCCCGCTGACAGACAGACGGACAGCGGAGGCTTAGTAATAGGGTACCGTTGGCGTTGGAACCCTAAGAACTCCGTGGTATCCGCGAAAGTAAATTTTCTCCCTCACGAATGTGAGGTCAGGTCTCCGTGCAATTACATAATAAATAAATAAACAATAAATATTACAGGACATTAATTTCACACATCACTAACCCCAAACTAAGCATAGCTTGTAATAAGGGAACTAGATTACAATTTTATTGTACCTATATATTAAACGGGGGCCTAGCCATAGCGTCATATCGGTTTGATATTACACATGACTTTTGTCTCGTTATTTCTACACTGGATAGATAATGACAAAAGTAAATTAATATCAAAACAAGAATGCTCTTAAGAGGTCGTGGAACCCAGGGTAGCTTAAGTTTAGAGACATAATGTTTATAGAAACCGGGTATATCTGTTTCGTCTAAACAGATATAAGTCTATAAGGACTTTATATTGTATTTTTTATCTGTAGAGAATCTGCAGTAACTTTTGTTTGTTTGCCTAGCATGAGGCTATGGCAAAACCAGTGAACTTCCTGTTACTAGGTATCTTGTAGGTATGATAATGCTATTTAAAAACTAACCTTCGATCTTTTTCGATATCTGATGTTGTGGCGCGCTTGGTTGCAAACCGAGATATCTGCAATGAACACAAAAAAGAGTCTTATATTTTTTTATTAGGTTAGGTTACTTTTGATCACATCTTGCCTGACGCGAAGCTATGATCTGGCCTAAGATATAGCATGCCGGTCTAGAATTCACCTTTTCACTCTCGCTACATAATGAGTCTTTATACTATCTATACTATATGTTTACTACGCAGTTGCACTCGTCAGTCTACAAAAAATAGCGGGATTCACACCTGCAACCTTCTTCTTTTCTTTGAACTGCTCAACTAGTAGTAGGCACTCCCTGAACAAGCTTTTTTTACCATCAACACTTTACTAATACACAAGAGTAACAAACATTCGTATGAAGGGCAGTTTACCCAAGTTACCTTTTCGGGTCTTTTGCAGCTCTCACAGACAAGAAGGTAGATCGTAACCATTGCACACACTGGGCCACGTCGCTGACGGTGCCGAGTGCTGCTTCGCTGTTCAGGTTCTCAGGCAAACGCTTGTGGAGGTAGCTTTGCAGGGGCTCGCTACCACCTACCAGTGCTTGGTAGCGGTGCTGAAATGGACGGTTTTTTTACTTTTGAACAGGTACCATGTAGCCGTCCTTTGTTCGACAAAAACCTTCTTCATGATTGTCATAGGTTATTGGTAGGGCTCCGAGCAGACAGGTTTGCCAATGTAGCAACAAATAATAAAAACTGGCCAATCATGTGTAGGACTCACGCTGAGGCTTCAGAACGAAATTAAAAGTCGCTCTGTGATGATTATTTGTTTTGAACTAAAAGTCGGCATCGGAATACTAAAACACGCTATTCTTGTATTTCGTTTTGTGTTTTTTTTTGCTTGAGTATAATTGCCTTGTAATGTTGCCCGGATGTCAGAACCCTCGGTGTATGTGTCCGACTCACACTTGGCTGGTTGTTATTCAAAGGATGCTGCTGCACACATGTAGACATCTACGGGCTGAGTTCGAGGGGCCAATATTTTAAGAACGAGACCAAAATGGCTGAGCAACTTTTCCATCAACTTGCCAGCTTTTTGCTCGGTGACCATAGTTAAAATATAGGCCTCCCTATCCTCCCGTGAATGTCGTCAAAGGCGACTTAGAATAGGCAGCATACACGTGAGTAATGAACACCAATATTAAGATCATAAAACTCCCTGCCTGAAGTGGTGACTATAGGATTACGATCGCACTCTTCGGGGACGGCCCATGAAGTTACTGAAATTACATTTTCAGGCTATGATGATGATGATGATAAATAAAAAGGGTAAATTGTAACATACTTGTTGACCTATGAACTATATGTGAGAGGGAATCTCGCGATGAGCCTATGAGTCACAATGTCGAGCATCTCACAATATATCACGCAATAAAACCTTTTCCATATTAAAACGTCGAAACGTTGGAAATAATTGCCACCCTTTATGGCTAAGTGACATTGGCATTGGCAAACGTATTAATTCGTGGTGGATAGCGACGATTTTATAAATTCATTTTATTTTACAATTTGCTTAAAATAATCATGGTGGCTTTAACTAAGGAGGAAAAGAAGGCCAAAAAGGAAGCAAAAAAACTCGAAAAGCTAAGAGCGGAAGCCGAACTAAGGAAGAAATTAAAACGCGAGGAATTGCAACGGGAGTTGACTGCTCAGTCTTTGAGGCGAGGAGAGCTGGACAGATCCTGGAGAGAAATGATGCTCAAGATTAAAGAACCAGTGTTCCGACAAGACATTGAAGTTATGTGGCACGTTTTCGAAAGGGCATACGACAAGAAGGACTTCCTTATCAGCCAGACTATGCGCCTCTGCGATGTGGCTGATGACCAATTTCAACGTACAGTATCAAGCTTCTGTGATACAATAGACACCATGATCAATAAATTTCTTGCAGACTTGGAAGCGATGTCCCAAGATAACGATAGGAGGACTACAGATCTCTTGAAAAGGGGATCTAACGACGCTGACCGTATCATGACTGATCACAATGCTGCTGAAACACACCTGCAACTTCTTCTATACCACGCACATACTACCTCTGACTCCCTCGCATGGACGACCCGAGGTGAAAACTTAGTCAAGGAAGACGAGGAAACCAGCAAATATCTCAACATACGCGAAAACTTACGCTCATTTCTCGAAAATAATTACAACACTATGTGGGAAGAATTCAAAGCTGTTCTTAAAGCATACGTGGTGAACACCGCTGACAACCAAAAACAAGTCAGAAAACTTCGACGCAAGGAAAATCTCATGGCTGATATTATAGCGTCACAGGGTAAGAAAATTGCAAACAGCGATGGGTTGCTCAAACGTCTTAGAACAGATTTGGCAGCATATGAATCTGGTACAAAACAAGCTGTATTTAGAGATCGCAGAGATAGGCACAGGGATGCTTGTAGCCGTTTAAAGAAGAATATGTATGGTGGAGTAACTACCGACATGAAGTGGCTAGGCGTATTGGTGAAGAACTCTGACGAGACAGTGGAGTGGCTAGAAGCAGCATTCAAAAAATGCGAAACAATCTTGCGTATGGCAGCTTTGTGCAGGAAGTTTGAGACGCAACGCGAAAAAATATTGCCTTTTGGTTGTGATATGCCACAATCACCCACACAAGTAAACACTCGTCGACAACAACCTGAAGATTCGCTAGTAGCAAACGCGATCTCGTCAACTTGTGGCTTGACGAGGCTCTGGCAGCGTATTTCTAAAGCTGAGCTTACAAAGAGAGCATTGATGCGCGAAAAAATGCTGCTACAACAGCAAAATGCCGCCATCTCTCGGCGCATTCAAGAATACAGCGAGAATCAAGTCACCCCGGACACGTTTAAATGTATCTGCGGTCCGCCTGCTAAGAAAACTAGCGTCACAAAGCCAGTTGCTATTGAAGGGATTTTGGAAGTTCGTAAATTTATGCGCAAGTAAATATATTCTCTGTTTTATGTACCTAAAAGTATTTTCATGCATCACGACGCTCATTATTTAGCTCTTCCGTCTGTGTTGTTGTGACATAATGTTGGTTTTGTCGGATTTCTGTACAAGTTTTCGTTAGTTTGGCAGACAGGCGCGCGCACTGCACGCTGGTTTCGCAATGACACGAAACAAAACACTGGCGAGGCGCAAACGATGCTACTTTGACCTTACCCACATCGTTCGTATATGGTGCATGATAAAAGTCAAGAGCGTTTTTCTAGAGGACGAGATAACCCTATCCCGTTTAGACCACATTTTTTACTAAACCCTTTAAAAATACTTAACTGGCTACCTGGGTTATTTATGAAATGATTATGAGTATTAATAATACTCTAAAGGTAAGTTTAGGTAGCATGTCTTTATGTCTTTTGTTTTCAATGTAATTTATGTATTTTATCCACTCACAAGTTCTTTGCCTTTAGTCTTTCCATAGCTAAATTATGTTAGACGTCCTAGTTCGATTGACTTGGACCACACACTAGCTTATACGTAGATGCAAGTTCATTAGTATAAGATTTTCTACGTTTTGTGCAACTTATGGGTGCCACGGCTTTGTAGTACTATTATTTTAATCTGTGCAACGACCTTGCTCTTCGTACTTATTCTTATAACGGCTAAAGTAGGTGAAGACTGAATAACACACATGATAGTCTATTGTGATATTAATCGCTTTCACACGTAAACTCACGAAGGATTTGGACTCGATCTCGCAATCAACATTCTTGCTTTTATTATAACTCATAACGCTGTTTTTATTTTGACTAAACAAAAGCCAATTATCCACAAATGTGCTCACAGCACTAGCAGCAAAAACTGAGGAATGTAAAAAATATTATCATCTGTAAGTATATGAATTATGTATTTGATGGCTACTTATAAATCAATTAATCAGAAATATGACTGTAATTGTTATGTGCTTTGGTATATAATGGCATTTGCAGGTATTATCAACGACGAATGTCATGAAACATGTCACTCAGTATCAATCTATTCCAGGCCACCCATAACTTACTTTGAACTGATTACCTACAAATAAATAAGTATTACTAGACATTTAGCTCACCTTCAAAACTTGTTATATGGGAAGTAGATTACGGAGAATATGAAAACTTCTACTTACACTTTTTTTTTTGTGCTTATGAAACAATATAACACCCAAACACAGAAATAAAATTGATCAAGTTTAATATTTGTCCCCAATTTGTGGCCATATGTATTTATTTAGATTCTGTGACTCCTTGTAAGTAGTAACATTTATATAACAAACCTCATAGTCAGTTTGTAGTAACTCTGCCCTGTGCTTCTGCGCTGTAGGCTGTGGGTTCGATTCCCACCCACGATAAACATTTGTCTATGAATATAGACGTTTGTTCGGTGTTGGGAGTTGTATTGTATGATTAGTATGTATTTACAAAAAAAGTATTTAAGTATTCTATCCGTAATCTAGTTCCCATATTACAAGCTATGCTTTGTTTGGGGCTAAATGGCGCTGTGTGAAATTAATGTCCTGTAATATTTATTTATTATTATTATTATTTATTGTACTCACACACGGTGTTACCTTATGTTAGTATTCGATATATTTTTTGTTTGCAATAAAGTGATAATCATTCTACCTTTATATCAAACATACAAACTATATTCATCACGCAAATGTTTGTCCCGGGTGGGAATCGAACCCACAACCTACAGCGCTACTCCCAAGAGAGCTGTGAGGCCAGTTGGTATATGTAGCTGGATTATGATTTTTTCTGTTCAAATTTTTTTTTTTTTATAGTACGACGGGGAAGCGCTTGGCCTTCATCACACCTGGTTACAAGTTGAGATAAGGCCAAAGGTGGAGGCGCACTTCAATATGGGGTTGAGTGAGCTTTTTAGTGGGGTCTACCCAGGGCAACGCAATCTGGATTTGCTGGCTTTTACGGCTGAATGATCACAGCACTGATGGTAGGACCTGTAGAAGTCCATTCTATAATATTAAAAACATTAAATATATATATAATATATAACATTAAAAAGCCTAAGTCCCGTCAGCACACAGACATTTAGAATTTAAGGCTTATTTATTGTATATCCTGTTATACTTCTGTCTTCGACTATACCTACCTATTGGGGTCTACGAGTATATGTGCCGTACACATCCTTGGATCGAAGTTAACACGATTGTCCCAAGATGTATCAAATTATGCACCGAGTGCTATATATATATATATATATATATATATATATATATATTATGTTCATGCTTTTAATGGGAATCAAGTTGAACTGCAAAAGGCTTGAAACAATAAAATTGCACTGATCATTGATTCCTGCGCCTGATATGGCAAGGCACCTTTTGCTCTCATACATTTTGTCTAAGAAACAAATAATTACTCAAGTAATTCACATAATTTGCTTTGAAAGCTGCCAGACAAGCACATATGTATTTTATTTTTATTTATATGTATAGGTCGCGGGGAGTCGAAGAATGGAGACGGCTCATAATCGCAATCTAAGGCATTGGGTTCTGGGTTGAGATGATGATCGTATACAGATTTAGGTACAGCCCAGTTGTATAAAGTTATCTGAATCTAGGTTAAATTTTTATTTAAGTTATTTACAAAAAGCTTCTTTATTCTTTATTCTTTATTGCATACACAAAATAGGTACAGCATATATTATACATACTTAAAATTAATGAGCATGGCAAAGGCGAGCTTAAGCCTGCAAAGAGTTCTCTTCCAGCAAACCTTATGAGAGAGTGAAATTTAAAAATAGTGGGTATGTGCAAATATCTGAATATCATGATATAAATTATAAGTTATACAACAAAATACAAAAGATACGGACAGTCATGTTATTACAAGCGTACATAATACAATATAACACAACGAACACTTACTAATTAACAAAATATATATAAGTACATTATGAGCTTACTCACAGATATTTAAATTCGGTAGACAGCTACATCTTCTTACGCTAGAAATCAGTACAATCAGTTGTAAAATGACACACATTTAGAGAATATAATACGTGAGCTAAGATAGAGTGGGTCTTATCTAGAGCGTGCCAAAGATCACAAAAGCTAGCACCGATGCTTTACTTCCTTGTCATGAGAGAAGGATGACAGATAGCTTTCACAACTTATGTATCAGGGATATATTTCTAAGGAGGTTCTATATGTCTTACTTGAACCATTTTTGAACCATTGTTGCTCAAGCATTTGTTAATTTTGTACCGATGAATATGTTTTATCATGGTATCGCAAATATGTTTTTTTTTGAGGCTAGCCACTGTTCTGAGGGGCGTTAATTTTTAGACTGGTACTAAAAATTACTGTTGAAACCAGGTGTCATGAAGGACAAGCGAATCCCCGTCGTACAATAAAAAAAAAACTATTTTGTAAAATATATGCATTTATATAACAATATGTAAAAACTTTGTCATAATAAATATAAATAAAATAAATAAAAAATATTACAGGACATTAATTTTACACAGCGACATTTAGCCCCAAACTTAGCATAGCTTGTAATATGGGAACTAGATTACGGATAGAATACTTAAATACTTTTTGTAAATACATACGCACTATATGATACAACACCCAAACACAGAACAAACATCTATATTCATCACACAAATGTTTGCTCTGGGTGGGAATCGAACCCACAGCCTACAGCGCAGAAGGCAGAGTTACTACCAACTGAGCTATGAGGCTTGTTAAATAATGTAAAATATAAGGTATATTTGTAATATGAATAATAATTTATCACATACATACACACATCACACATGTATGTAACACAGCGCCATCTAGCCCCAAACTAAGCAAAGCTTGTTAAATACAACACCCAAATAGGTATCAGTTACGTGTTTACAGGACTTTGTTCATATATCCATAGTTAATTTTGCTAGAATCCTATTAATACACCTCATCGTCTCGGTCGTCTGGAAGAAATCGTTTCTAAGATTTTTTTTTTTTGTCGATACATTATTTAAATTTATAGTTTTTTATAAAATTAAGCATTTTCATTAATTCATTAATTGTTGCTTCTGATAGACATGATACACAAATTCATCTACTTGTACTACACTAATTTGCGTCCTATTTAGCTCAGTTATTAACATCATCACGACACGTCTTATTACAAAGCTTGCTGAAGAATTGACAAACGTTGGAACGTTTCCTCAATCAGTGGAACATTCCCACGGCGATGCGCAAAAAAACTTCAAAATATTTCTAGAATCACATCAAACTTAAGCTTCTAGCTTCCGATCGTAAGGTTCACGGTCAGAATGTCTATTTTAATTGGTCAGAGAACGCATCGTTGTGAAATTACTACAATGCCAGTGAATTGCGAAGATTTGTTCAGCATAGATTGGACACGCGACGGAATAGAGCTTATTGATGGGGTACAATAGGCGTGTCTTCGTCTGCGACGGGCAGTGATGAGAGATACAATATAGGTAATTGCGCTTAGGTATCGGTATTGGATTTGAATGTGGAGAGTCATCCGTCACGACACGATAGGGCGACATTACGGCACCACTGCGAGGGGTGCCGAGTGCTGTATAAAGTAAAGGACGAATCGGGGCGCGACACAGTCCTGCCTTGCACTTTATACGACATACATCGATCATTGTCTGACTACGGTTGTTCAGTGCTGTGTCGTGATTGTGTTTTGTATCCTTCGAAAGGTGAGTCGATTTTGTTTCGTGATATTTTAGTAAGTACCTAGTTTGTAGGGTCCGAGCGTATCGGGGTTTCAAAACGATGGAGGCTTTTGATTGAGGTGATGCGCGACCAAAGGCTGGCTTTTATTTAGGCCAGCGAATCAGCAAATATTCAGCGTGGCAGTGTAACCAGTGTATTGGGCACGCTTTTGTCTGGAACAGTTCAGTTACCGATAGCCCGTTTGTAACGATCTTCAGGTAGTCTGACTGCTTATAATTAGTTTAAGGTTTTAGTTTGTAATTAGTAGATAAAGTCATCCGGGGCTCCAGACTTAAGATTACAAAATAAAAAAATACCCGTTGGACTCTTGAGAGACAAACTAACAGATATGAATTATAATCCTGTAAATCAGCAATTCAAGCTTAAAAGTAGAAGCTTATATGGGTGACATAGTCATGCGTTTGACCACCATCTCGCTTGAAAAACAAGAATTTAAGTTTTAAGGTTACACACTTGTCTAAATAAAAAAAAAATACAATTGTTTATTTCAGATAATAAAAATCCTTATGGGTTAGTAAGAAAATAAACTAAAAACGAATTTATTGGTATATAAAAAGACAAAGGCACCTAACGATTAAATCACCAAAGGGGTACCGGATATCCTGTGATCTCTTTCCGCACCATACCTTTCCACAACGGCGAAGTGTACCGGTCTGCTAAAGTGATTAGGATGGTGTTTTGACTACTCCTCAGTCTGCGGATCAGGGATACAGTTTTTTGAGGAATACAGCATTAAAGCAGTCCGTATTATACTCCGCAAAAATCTCTGATGCGCTGCAGAAGCGAAGCAGTCCTAACATCAACCTAAATATATTGTTATAATGAATGCGCGGGTATTTAACGAGTTTTTGGCATGACTGACCCACAGATTTCCCGTGTAAAAAAAAGAACCTATTTATACTATAGAATTAAAGGTTCCAAGATTGCCCTACCTACTAAGCTTTTTATATTTGAAAGCCTACTAAACCTAAGGGTGACGATTAGATGAAGCGACTTTTTGAAAGTCTGACCTTATGACAATAAAGAGAATTTTTGTGCCGAATGTGATTGTTAGCGAACTATAGATCAACCTTATTACTATAACTACCTTTTATACGGTCAAACTATAACCAACATTTCTTGCGAACTCATTAGCTTAAAAAAACAGTCAAAGACATTGCTATCATACTAATATCGTGTGAAAAGATGGCAAAAAGTCGATTGACTGCTAATTAAAATTTTCCATTACACTGGAAAAGCGCGTTGCAATGTCGCCACCTTCATCTCATTCACCAACAGAAATATGCTTGAATCTGTAACACTCCCACGATTCAAATATGTTCATGAAAAACAAACGCAATAAATTGCTAGCAATTTTGGTGTCGGTTACAAACTGCTGGTAAAAAATGATTGATATGTTAAATCGATTGATGTGAAAATGTACCTACTTCATAACTAAATGATTGTGTTAACTGCATGTGAATTCTATAGTTAACATGTTTAGGAGGAGCTCTGTCCAACAGTGGACAACAGTGGGTTAATAGGCTGTTGATGTGTATTATGAAATGTTAGTTATTTAATGGGTAGCCTATGTGAAATAGGCTACCCATAAAAAACTCATTTGTCCTCATAACAAATTCAAAATAATCAAAATAGGAGGACGAATCTTTACACTACATCCAATCCTTGACCATAATATATGCAACTCGAGCAATTAATAATTCGGTTATAATAAATTCGTCGCAATTTAATATTAAATGATAAAGGCCTCTTTCTGTCAACCCGTGATTATCGTAACAAGTAACTTAGGGTTTACGTGTAAGGAAAAGCAGCAGCATTACGTTATCTGAACGCCAAAACTGCGATCATCGACTAACCTGCCAAGCGTCACGAGTTTTATTCCACTTAGAGCATATTTTAGGACGTATGAAATCTCTTGAGGGCGAATCGTTTAGTTTTTGTGAGAGCGATATTTTGTTAAGCTATAGATACTCAACTCAAACAAATTAGTGAAGGAGGCCTGTTTGTGTTTTAAAAAAGTACACTTTCAGCATCAACTCAATTATGTCCACAGTTGGACAGGGAAAATAACTGAGAACTCTAATAACTTTTTTATTGTACTACGGGGGAGTAGGTCCCATTTGTTCTATGGAACATGACGTCATCGAACAAAATGAGACATTTTCTTCCTATTTTTTTCCATAGAATAACATACTAGCTTTTTACCCGGTTTTCATGCCATAGAACAAAATGCAAATCAGATTTTCTCAGAATCTTCCATGAATCTGCCTGCCTGAATGACATTGGTAATGACAATTATTCTGTCATATCTGAATAAATAAGAATTAATAAAATTGAATAAAATACATACTATTTATCAAACGTCTGCCTGGGTAAAATAATCCTAAAAATCGAAAGAATGCGGGAGGACTCTCCAGATTATGTAGAGAATTCTCACTCTCAGAGCATTCTAGTACCACCAGTTCACAATAAATATATAATCTTAAGGGGTCACATTTACCGTGTCCTATAGAACAATTTGAGAAATAAAAGTATTACATGTTCTTTAGTACAAAATAAGGAAAAAATATCGTATCTTGTCCTATGTCGTCATGTTCCATAGAACAAATGGGACCTACCGCTACAGGGAGGTGCTTGGCCTCCATCTCATCTGATTAACAAGTTATGATAAGGCCGAAGGTGGGAGCGCACTTCACCCGGAATCCAACTGTCTGAGGAGTTCCTCATCTTACCTATCTTACCTCCAAATGCCGGAACAAAACAATTTAATAAATGTTGTTATGGCGACAGAATTAGGTAAGATAGTGGTATCAAGCCAGGCGGACTTAAACCAAGTCCTATCACAAACCAAACCAAGCACAATATGGGTATCTCCCATTTGGGTATCGAAACCGGAATCTCTGGATCTGATACCGGTAGGCGAACCACTAGACAACCGAGGCGGTTAAAAAAAAACATTATACTACACTTCAATTCAAATACAAATTATTTATTATCCTCTCCGCCATTAGAACACGGCACGATAAGACTAGGCTTATATCGAACGAAGGTGCCGTTAAACGAAGGTGGCTCAAATTATTCATGTCATGGCGTTATGACAAAAACCCATAATAAAATAAGTGCGCAATCACACGTTCGCGAGACAAAGCCGTTCCCCAGGAATCGATCACGCAAGGCCAGGCAAATTATTGAATACCTTTAATATTTTATGCAGATTGCCCCAATGTTCGCGATTATTGTTCATGAATACCTAATCAGGTGTAGCGAGCCGTAAAAGCCTCTATCCTATAAAATGCAGAGTTGCGGCACTTTTACACTGTGTCATACACCGGCGCATGACATTTGGATAACTTTGTAATACCACAGGATCCACAGGTTCATACATATTTTGCTATTGTGTGGTAACATTCGCATATATAGAAACTGTAGATTTGAAAGATATTCTCGCTTTCGCTATGGAAAACAGTATTATGGTGTGGTCGTGGTTATTGAGATTGGTAAAGTTTAGACTGCTTGGAGCTATTGATATCTAGAAAGATCTAGAAACCTCGTTACAACATAGCTTAAGACAATGCCTTGCTCTGTCTAAGAGAAAAAAAATCAAACGTAGTTTTGTGTTAAACG
Source organism: Venusia cambrica (assembly GCA_951394065.1). Lineage (NCBI taxonomy): Eukaryota > Metazoa > Arthropoda > Insecta > Lepidoptera > Geometridae > Venusia > Venusia cambrica. The sequence continues at coordinate 5,170,536 of OX596056.1, forward strand.
TATTTTTTGCAATGCGAATACATGGCAAGGATCAGTCACCATTGATTGACGTCGACTGTTGACTGATTTAAATTACCATTATCCGATCACGCGATTCAGTTTCTGGTTAATTACACTTATTAATAGGTATCGTCTCGTTTACTTGATCATCGTCATTAACAAGTTAGAAGTCCTTTGCTGAACTGATAATGTTCAGATACACTCGACCACGTGTGAGCTTTGACCTAGGTAGTAGATAGGTACCAAAAATGCAGCAGTTGATACTCAATTTTTCTCACATGTCATCCAGGCTGTTATCCAGGACACGGCTTAAACCAACCGCCTCTGTATTATAGTGGTTCGGCCATGCACAGTAGTGCATGGTTTGGTTGGTGGTAGGGCTTTGATAAAGTCCGCCTGGCTAGCTACCACCGTCTTACATAAGTCTATCATCATAATAAAAATTCAAAATTGTTGTTTTCCGGTATTTAGAAATAAGATTCAGTTCCTCAGACTGTCGAGGATTACGTTAGAGTGATGCGCTTCCACCATCGCGTCGGCCTTATCGTGAAGGCCAAGCGCATCCCCGTGGTACAACAAAAAAAAAAACAATCCTAATGTAATATTTTTACAATTCTATTGCTCGATTAGCACTAATATTGGGCTCAGAACACCGATTTATCTATGAAATATCTGTCTACGGACAATCTATCTGAATTATTCGGATGAACCATGAATTTAATTTAGTTCTTTGAACCAAATCTTATTATGTCGAAATCACAGATATATCCTATAACAACGAAATGTATCGTGATAATACAGTGTATAACATGCAGCTATTAAAGTCATTAACACTTCATTGTCGCATCCATGAATCGGTTTTTCTTGCTGATTGAAAACTGATATTACATAGGATAACTAGTTTTTTCTTCGGTTGCATTTCACAACATGCTTCTGACAAAATTATATATGCAGGAAGAGTCGAGATATTATCACTTCGCTAACATCTTGAGTCACACCTAAGTCGTTTAGAACTAACTATACATGGATTTATTACAGGTATCACATTTTTTTATGACCGCTGAATCTTTGATGCTAAGATTAGATGATAGGAGCAACAATATTATCTCTTTGGTTGACTTTTGGTAGAGTACGTTTATAAAGCAAAAACTCTGGGTTTTATTTTTATTTGAAATGGGTAAGCTCTTGGCCTCGAGGCTTGCCTGGGCAAACAAAAACCTTTCCTGGAAGAGAATGAGGTCTACGTTGGAGAGAGCATTACATCAAGCTGCCTTGTAAGGCACTACGACTCCCGCGCACCAACGAAACACAACGAACTGCTTAGAGCGGGATTTTGGGAGTAGCCTTACCTCCAATGTATAAAAAACATTTGTTTCAGATGACTTCAATAAAGTTAGTAGCGTGTGCGTTCGTCATCGTGTGCATCAGCATACGACAATCGATGGCCGCGCCAGCACCCGCACCACAGGAAGAGAATTACCCACCTATGCCAGTAAGTTGATACAATAACAGCATATATTAAGAACTTCTTATGAAATAACTCGACCCGGGGAAGTATTACCACCACATATATATTATTATACACTATTTCGGGCGCCATTGCTGAGTTCCGGTTTGAAGGGTTCCCGGAAAATTACGGGCACGCGAGGCTTAACACCTTTATGCCTCAAGTTGACGCCTAATGCAGTGCCGCGTAGGTTATGTTCTTTGTGGATGTGAGTTACTCATTAAGGCTGTGTTATTTTATTTATTTTAGGAAAACTTACAGCTAAACATACATAGTAGTAAATCAAATAGTGTATGTAGCCATAGATGCTACATGCAAGAAGGCCAATAAAAAAATCCACATCTAGATAAATGAAGTGAATTTGTAATAAAATAAACAGACAGTAGACGACAGATGTAAAAGAATAAGTTATACTAATGAAAATAAAAACAATAAATTAAATTATGAGCAAGGGATGCACTTAAGATCAGTCTGCTTGCTTGTTTCGTCTCCAAGTAGTATAAATAATAATAAAAATATACCTATATAGCAGCTAGAACAGACGTTGAACTGAAAACAAAAATAGCCTATTCGTTTTAGTTTGAGTATTTTTCCTAGGTATTAATGGAATGTTTTTTACCACTTTTATAAGCGCCTATGTTTGAGTTAGTGGAAAATAAGATTATACCGTTGGTATTTAGCTATCGGTGAAAACTTTCAATAAGCCTACCTATTATGGTTGCATATTTTAGACAACTAACGTTTATAATTTTCTTGAAATAAAAAAAATAACAAGCCTTATAGCTCAGTTGGTAGTAACTCTGCTTTCTGGCTGTGGGTTCGATTCTCACCCATGATAAACATTTGTGTGATGAATATAGATGTTTGTTCTGTGTTTGGGTGTTGTATCATATAATACCTACGTATGTATTTACAAAAAAACAAAAATGTTATAGTATTCTATCCGTAATCTAGTTCCCATATCACAAAAGGCAGAGCTATTCTTAATTTGGGGCTAGATAGCGCTGTATGAAATTAACGTCCTGTCCCGTGCTGTAAAAAAATAAATTGTCAAGAGCAAGAGATGTTCCTTTATTTTGTCCAAGGTCTCTCTTTAATGATAAACACAATCTTTAAACGGAATCAAAAACAATTCCTATCTAATTAGTGAATCATCATCACGACCTAGCGTTGATCCGGTACAGATGAAATGTCAACGATGTACAGCCAGCCTATTTGCCGAGACCACATGCCTCTTAAAGGGCAAGGCATTGAAGATACGCAAGAGTACGACGCATTATTTTTGTTAAGTAAAGTGATTAATGCGTCTAAAACTGGGTAAAAGGATGTTGGATATTTTTGTAAGTGGACATAGATCATAGAATCTATTTAAAAATTGGACAAGTTTCATCGCTTAAGCAGCTTTCGGAATCGGAATCGAACAAATACTGGAAAAATGCAGTACAGCAAGTTAATAACAATCCCTACTATTATTGCAAAATAATACTCCTTTAAATAATTATTAGTGCGTAATTATTAAAATAACTATTATTAAATGCATCTAACAGTTGTCCGCCTTAGCATAAATACATGTCTAGGACTGAAGATGTGTCAGTGTATTATAATTTAAGCATCTGACCTTAGACCTCACAGTATTTACAAATAACGTATTATATTGATATACGACTTAAACACGTTTGCAAGAAGCATTTAGTCTATGAATAAGATGTTTTTGAATGGGAAATGTCATTATAAATTACACATTATTCATCGATATGCGCTTTTTGAAATAAATATTATAGGACATTCATTTTACTCAACGCCATCTAGTTCCAAACTAAGCAATGCTTTTAATATGACCTAGATTACGGATATAATACTAACATACTTTGTTTTTGTAAATACATACTTATCATACAATACAACACCCAACACAGAACAAACATCAATATTCATCACATAAATGTTTGTCATGGGTGGGAATTGAACTTGTGGGCTCAATTTTACTACAACGCAGAAGGCAGAGTTATTACCAACTGAGCGGTGAGACTTTTCAATAATAAATAAGTGTCCAGCAAAATAGTATGAATGTAATTTTGAGTGTTTTTTAGTAAATCATCTGTCTGCTCGTCGACCATATCAGCTTAGGTACTCAAGTCAAAAGTCGTCTAGGCAAGCGTAGTGTAGGACGTCCTCCGGCTTGATGGAGCGACGACCTCCGCACAGTGGCGGGCAGAGAGTGGATGAGAAAGGCCAAAGATCGGGCTCAGTGGCGCACCTTGGGGGAGACCAACGTCCAGCAGTGGACTGCGATAGGTTGATGATGATGATGACTCAAGTCAAAATGTCGAACGTTAAAGTCACCAATATGTAGAGTGCATACAACCAAAAACAGTTTCTTTTTTTTATTTATTAGGCTTGTTTTACTCACTTACTTATCTACTGTTTTTTGCTCGTCTAACAAGAAAACAGTTAGTCGTCACCAATACAGTGGAAATAGGTTTGAAGCGCTACCCTGCCGCAACACAGTTAAAACTAGCATGGAGAGTGAGGTTATTGTAAGTTGACCTACACACAAAATTGTGCTTCTGCTATTCATATTTAGTTTAGTTTAGTTGTGAAGTAAAATTAACCATAGAACTTCGAAATAAATTATCTACTTTTACTGACAAAAAAAAAATCGAATTATAATAATATTTTTTTTCATATTAATAATTACTTTTATTTATTTTCAATCACAATATTAAAATTAGATATTTCGATAATAATTTGTTACATAAATAAATTTAAAATAAGGTGTGAGTGAGTAATTTTTTACAAATAATGGTGATAAAAAGATTTAAATTAATTTAAAATTTTTACAATAAATTAAAGTAGGTAAGTACGTAGGTAATAGGTAATGTACTATATTATTTAAAGAGGATTCATGTTATTTATCGAATAATTATAATTGTTTATGACATTATTTCAATTAATTTATTTAATTAATAAATCATGCATAAATTTTAATATTTAGGCCTCTTGCGATAGGATACCCTGAGTTTGAAAAAGTTAGTTCTCTTCCTAGTATTACATTTTTAAAGGTAAGTTAGTTCTGATCCCATTTTTAGTTGCAGTTATCTCAGATGTGTACTTAGGTGTGGTGTAGTGCAATGTAGTATAGTGTAGTATAGTGTAGTGTAATGTTGTATAGTATTGTGTAGTGTTTATTAAGAAGTGCAGTGCAATTACGTGTAGTGTAGTGTGTTCTAATTGAGTAATAGTGGAATGTAGTAAAATATAGTGTACAGTTATAGTATCATAAGTATAGGTAGTTCAGCGCATGTAGTTGATTATGAAATTACGACGCGTAGGAGCTTTTCTGTAGTCTCGTAGTCTAGGTGGCAATAGCCTACTTACTATTTATGTAATAAAAATGTACTTCTAAGAATTACAATGAACACGATGTACATGATGTAGTATACCTAGTGTAATTTAATAAGATGGAAAATATTGGGAGGTAAAGGCGTTGATAACAGCTAATTTAATTAAATGTTTATCCTCGCTAGCCGTTTACTTATTTTATGATTAGTAAATTATGAAGCCTTGCGTCTTGTTAAATTTTGAATAAATTAACAATATCTTATCAATAATTATCGTAAATCGGCCACTAAACAACGTATTTATATATTCTTAACGACCTATTCGTAATGAGCTAATGAACAATGTATTCTTATTTGATTTGAAAATACGTATTTATGTTATAGAGAATCTTGGGGATATGGTAATAGAATAAAGATTATGAAGTGTCTCAGCCATTAAAGCTGAACTTATAAGGTTGCCATAGAAAAAAACTACACAGACTAGCCCGAGGCTATTGCCGCTATCCTGTGCTGGTCACAATTCCGAACAGGCGGTAAATTTGACATTTCAAAATGATCCTAAAAAATCTTAAGTTATAGACTAACGACTTTTTCCCCTTCGAGGATTCACCTCTGATCACTACTCAGAGCGTGGATCTTATGAGGATCACCTACTAGGGGGTATTCAAAGGCACGTCAATAGTTACGTACGGCACATCCCCACGGTTTGCAAATAGCTAGTATACAATACGTGACAGGTTGCAAGCTCATCGCCTCTTAGCGGAATACTAGCCAGTGACGAATGACATTCGGAATTTTGGTCCTAGTTAAATGCCTCGGGTTTCCACCACTTCACCGTCAGAGCTTGTGCATGCGTCAAATAAATTTCCGAGAAACCGAAAAGTCCATTGGTCTGGACTGGATTTGAACCCTGAATTTGAAAGGCGGGCCCATACCCACTTGGCCACAAAGCTCTATATATGAAAAACAGGCAGGGTATTTAAGGACTGAAAGTGAAAAAAAAAGACTGAAAGAAGTGAAAACTAAGTAACTTGTGAATCGTCAAAAATAATAATCGAATACCTCGACGATACAATTTATAACGATGCGGTGACGATGGTGCAAGTTTCACGCTTTTAGGTCACCCAAAAATTACACATATATACACAGTATACATATAACTCATGGAAAGCGTTCGGTGATGATGACGCGGTTGTTAACCCAAAAAGTGCTAAGCACGCCTAGAAAAGTTTTCACTTCAAAACATACTTATCATACAATACAAACACCCAAACACAGAACAAACAACCTACAGCGCAGAAGGCAGAGTTACTACCATCTGAGCTATGAGCCTTGTTTATCTAGTGTGGGATGACGGGCAGGAAGACGATCATTGATTGATTGACAACAATCCGAGTAGCGCGTTGGTGTCTTTTCTATGAGCTTTCGTATGAAAGATTTCAACGCGCTCACTCTGTTCGTATCATTTTTCAAATCTTCAAATCTGGAATTTTGTTTGTCAGATAGTAAAAATATGACTTTAAATTATTGTGAACTTATTAATCCATATTCTTGAACCATGTCGTTACGGGTATTGTTCAAACTGTACAGTCAAAGACTTAACTGTCTTCTCACCCAACGAACTTTATCTCGTTTTTGTAGAATATGAAAAATATATTATCAACTTAGACCGTTAGATCGATAATCCCGTCGTGGTTGTGAATTTTTGTTTCATTATAAGCAATCACTTTAAATACAAAATATAATATAAAATAATGTAGTAGATAACATTGTCAATGAGTAAAATATAAAGATATAGTGCAGAATATAATAGTAAATAGTGTGTCTGACTACTGACTGTAGATAAAGGGGCCGTTATCAACACATCTTGCCCATAAACAATGATTAACTACATAATATATATAATATAGCTATCTACCTGATGCGATATACATATATTATTTATTTTATATTATTTTTTTCTTAGAATTATGTATCGTACCTACTTTGTATTATCTGATAGATTAGTACCTAAGTGACTCATGATAGCACAAGGTTTAACCTTAGTGGTTTTTTGTGCTATTTTCATTTTTATCTATGTGTATTTTTTGGTGTAAATGATAAATAAATTTAAAAAAAAAGAAATAGGATAGGGATATTGTTGTAGGATCATTATTCCTAGTGGTCAAGTTTAAAAAATACTATTATATATAGCACTATATCATAACCATAAGTATGCAGGTATTTAAATAACCCTCGTTCTGAGGCAGTCGAGTAAAAAGTAGGTATTCATCTGGTATCCATATTACAAGCTTTGCTTACCTTGGAGCAAGATGGCGTTGAGTAAAAAAAACAGTAATATTTCTTTAATTACTACCTATGTAGAAAAACAATAATGTAGTTTTTTTTAATTAATTTTGTTTATGGGCGATATAATCGGAAGTTTTTGCCACGTAATTTTTGCGAAGGAAGTCGCGTGATTTTGCTAGAATGTGAAACTTGATTATACTAACGATGTGAACTGAACAAACTAGCTTAATTGGACACAATTGCATTTAGTCTTTGTGCGAGTTTGTTATCTTATTCATCTGAGATTTATTGTGTACAAGGGAATAAAACCATTCTAACATCTTAATAGTTTGTAGCATAGATAAAATTTTAGGATAACAATTCTTAGGCTTTTTGCGTTTTAATTTTATTTTGGGTTAGCCGATTCCAATTTTCTTGTGTTAAGTACAACGTTAATACGAAAAAAAAAACAACGGGTTCTCTGCAGCGGTTACCGAAATAACTAGTGAAATTACATTATTTGGTTTTTGAAAGGTTAGAGATCAGATGAGAACAGATGTTGCTGAATTAGGTCCTAGCTTGGATATAAATATAAGGTAGTAAGGATATTATAGAAGGAATACAAGCCTTGCATCAAAGGTGGTCTAAAATTGTAGCTTATTCTTAGCTTGTCACCGTGGAATTTCGTAGAATTATTTATTTTTTTACTCGTCTAAAATTGGATGGGTATAAAATTGTAACTGTAATCATATAATTTTAAAAAATATGTATTTATTTATGCTTGCACAAAAGTAATTATTGTCAGTAACATGCGATGTATTGTCTAGTCACCATTTCAAAAAAAGCATAATAGATGGTATGACTTGAGAAATATTAAGCTACGTACATAAAACAGGGAACTACAAAAAATAACTAAAGTAAGAATTAGGATAGCAATAGCAAAATGTCTGCAGCGATACGTATTACGATTTGCAGAAGTGATAAAACGTAGTAGCTTCATATTTATGATGCTGGTGTAGATTACAATATCAGATGATACGGCCATTGAACATGATACCGAATATCGCATTACGAGTCAAGGTGATGAGGAGTACCTAATGGTCTTACCGTCTGGCCACACAAGTCTTTAGTACTTGGTATTAGAAATAATATTTTAAAAATATCAGTCTGAATGGATTTTTTAGAAAAATATCAGACATAAACCGATGTGAGAAATGTTGTACAGTCGGGCATTAGACCACACATAATTAGACATTTTCAGATATGGACACGAAAGGTTTTAAATGCTAAGACGTTGCTCAGGTCATATCCGCAAAAGCCATGGCCAAGTTACGTGTAACATTGCACCCGCCAACTCGAGGCAATAAGCTGTGATGGAGGGTCGTGTTGGCATATATTTTGGTAAATATCGTATGGAATTGAAGCGCTGTTATATGTGCATTACGGAGAGTACTTTTTTTTTCAATCAAAATTATTGCCATTTGTATTTTTTATATATTTTTTTTATATTTCAGGACATCTATTTCACACAGTGCCATCTAGCCCGAAGCAAGGCTTGTAATATGGGAACTAGATTACGTATAAAATACTTTTAACTACTTTTAAAAACATACTTATCATGAAATACAACACCCAAACACAAAACACGAGCAGCGGCTTCCTTCTGTGCATTCTTTACATCTTTACTGTGATCACCAATCCGCCAGCTAAGAGTGGTGAAAAACCCTCCAGCTTTTTGGAGAATGTGTGTTTTGAGAGAACTGTGAACGTTTAGCTTTGGCCAATCGACCTTACAGAAGCCTCGATCATATACGAACCTCTAAGATTATTTTTTGGAATATATAAGACACTATTCATTTGTATGTTTTCAGTACGAATACAAGTATGATGTGGAAGATCAAGAAAAGCTTCTCTACTTCGGCGCGAACGAAGCCGGAGACGCTCAAGGCAAAGTCGTCGGAGGCTACAGGGTGCTTCTCCCCGACGGTCGTCTCATGAACGTGGAATACACAGTCGAGGGAGACAGTGGATTTGTGCCTAAGATCAGCTTCGAGGAGAACGCGAATCCCTTCGGCAAGGGAAAGTAAACCTTATGCGAACGCCAGTAGATCTATTGCCATGAAACTTTACTAACACGTTTTTAGATTTTTACTTTTCTTTTTTATATGAGGCAAGGATGGGGTGTACTTTCTTTGACCAACATTTGCCAACATTGTAGGACAAAATAAATAATCTGAAAAAAGAAAGATATATCGCAAATCCGCTAAATTCAACGTTCAAAGATTTGAACATTTTCAAACGAATTTAGCGGATTTGTTATTATAAATCTTTCTGTTTTCAGATTATTTATTTTGAACAATGGATTTCCGCAAAATAACGCCGGAATCAATTAGCTAACATTATAGGAAATTGGGCGTAAAGGTGCACATTTGCGTTCTACAATATTCCTATAAAAGGTTTAAATTTGCAAGGACTATCCAACAAGCGCAAAGACAGCATCAATGATAGTTAGACAAAAGATACAAGTAGTTAATCTTTATCTTTACTCTAAGCACATTGACTGCGATTCAATCCAACATGTAAAGATTGCGCTTGCTGTCATTGTGTTACATTATAAAGTATCCGTCGAAAACTTATGTCACCAATATCGTAAAATGTTCGTTCATGTACCACGACCTTTATTTCTAACTTAACTGATAATCGATATCGACTTAATTTTTGTCATTTAAGTCCGTGCCTAGACTCTGCTACTAATAGTTGCATGAATTACATTCTTACTACGTGTATTAGGTAATAGAGAAATTCTTATAATCCGAAATACTACCAGTTGTAGACATGGGCATTAGCGCTTTTTGTATCACTTCCTTACGCTTTATCACTTTACGTTTTCGATTTCAGTCTTCAATACATCATCTTTTTAATTAACATGTAAATCGTTTTATAGCCTTTATCTATGAGATAAAATGTAATTTAATGTTAAGTTACCAGTTCTGTGATGAGACAAAAAGTGTAATAAGAGCTGTTCATTGCCATTTATAAATGAACTTAAGATTTTGTATTATGTTGTATCCATTAGAATTAATAATTTGTATAATAACAGTATTTTGATATATGAGTTTGTATTACCCGAGTCTTTTTATTTAAAACCCATTTGATATAGTCGGTAAAGTCATATAAGTATGAGTCCAGTCTTTCTAGGATTGAATGCTGAAGTTTTTGACTTGATATAGATCAAGTAGTGACTTATATTTACAAAGGAGTACCTGAAGTTAATTTTGTCATTACAAGATTTAGTTGTGGGGGCAGATATAATGACAAATTATCGTATGTTATCAAAAGTATGAGAAACCCCACGTATAAGAAACCCCACTTATGAGAAATCCCACTTATGAGAAATAGGGGCGGTAATAATGTATTACCGTCTGCCCCCACCGTTCATACGTGGCGGCAGTAAACCTACGTTTAGTATGCCGTTTAGTAAACACACGTCCCTGAATAATGATATTTACTGAAAAAGAGCACAAATAATAAACGCAACGCATTGGAAAAATTATAGGTTGATGATGGGGCAATCAATAAAATAAATCCCTCATGGTGGCTTCTAAGACATAAGTCACTTGTACAAAAACCGTGCGTAAAGAGCTAACCCTTTACGCACGGTTTTTTTACAATGTGACTTTGCTGTTTTAAATAGCAAATGTTAACCACCTCCGTGGTCTATGGTGACAGGACTTGTTAAGGTCCGTCTGGCTAGCTACCCCACTCTTACCTAAGTCTCACGCCATAACAACGATTCTACATTTGAGTTCTGGCATGAGGTAAGATAGCCAGCTCCTCAGTCCGTTGAGGATTCCGGGTTAAGTGCGCTTCCACCTTCGGACTTATCATAAGCCAAGCGGTTCCCGTCGTACAATAAAGTTTCTGCCCCTGTAGAAGGTTTGTTGTACACCAATACCAGAAGAACTTCAATAATTCTGACCACTCATTAGCAGAGTGTAATTTAACATAGTTAAAGTTTATATGGAGAAGAAGTGCAGAAAGCTAATTATTTTTTAAATTGTTTTCAAGGTAGAGTTCCAACCACTGGGTTTCTACTAGTAGTAATAAATTATAGGATTGAAACTCACCTTATCAGCGAATCTGGTCATAATAACGGCGGTAGCTTCGGTATCGAACTGAGGCCGGCCGGCGCGACCCACCATTTGGAGAATCGTGCTGATGCTGTACTCCTATATACAATATAACAATGACATTCGTGTTACAGAAGCGAAAGTTTCCAGGTTCTCCATCACGCCTTAACTACGGATTGAGCTGAAACTTTGCACATCATAATATGTTGCCAACAATTTTCGGTAGCGGTGGCGTGGCAGCGGCCATGGATGTCTTAAAATCCGACTGAGGGATCTCACCAGAAGAAGGCCAGCCTTCTGTGTATTATCTACAACTTACGCTACTGCGATAACTAATCCGCCTGCAAAGTCTTTTTTTGTACGACGGGTAAGCACTTGGCATTCATCTCACCTAGTTACACAAGTTGAGATAAGGCCGAAGGTGAAGGCGCACTTCACCCGGAATCCTCAACAGACTGAGGAACTGGCTATCTTACCTCTAAATGCCGGAACACAACAATTTTAGAATTGTTGTTATGGCGATAGAATTAGGTAAGATGGTGGTAGCTAGCCAGGCGGACTTAAACAAAGTCCTACCACCAACCACACCAAGCACAATAAATTGTACTCCCCATGGGGATCGAACCCGGGACCTCTGGATATGAAATCGGTGGGTTGAACCACTAATCCACAGAGGCGTCACATCAGCTTCCCCGTCGTACAATAAAAAAAAACGTTATAGACCTGTAGTGTTTATTCTTTCTAAAACCACAGCTCCGAGTCACAGGTAAAAACTAGAAGGAATTAAAGCCATAGGTACCTGATAAGCCCCGTTGACGTACTGCTGGGTATTTTTGATGATTACCAGGTGTGCCGGCAAATTCACACCCATCGCTGTAAACAATAATGTATTGTTCATTACATAATTACGTTTTAAAAACTAAAAATAAAACCGACTTCATTGAAAAACATGATACAATTTCGTTCACCCGGATGACGTATTTTTTCAATTATATTGATGACAGATGGACGGACACGCGTGATCCTAACAGGTCCGTTTTTTCTTACTTTTGGGGAAATACACTCTAAATATACCCAAATCGCTTCAAGTGTGCCTATAATATTTGAAGAGTTCCCTCGATTTCTCCAGGATCCGATCATCAGATCCTGACTTGATGACGATACCACCTGTGCTATAAAACTACGGATTAGAATAGATTTTGATAATCATCAGCCATAGGCTTATAAATCATCCTCACCAATTTTCACACGATGTGTTTTGAAGCTACAATAAAACAAATTATACATAACACTTAGTTACCATAAATCAGGTAACTTACCCAAGGTAGTTGTAGTAATGAGGATAGGCAAGTCCCTGTTACGAAACGCGTGTTCGATGTTCGTTCTCTCTTCGTAGAGCAAACCGGCATGATGGCACCCCACTCCGCTTAAAACTAGCATCTGGAATTATTATTATGATATATGGTATAGAAAATGTAAGTTCAGTCTGTACCTTTATAATAATTGAAGTATTAATAAACCACTGGATGGATTGTGTGAGGGATGATATGGAAAAAGAAAGGGGAGGAAGATAACCTCACCTAGTGTGGGATAATGGACAGGAGGATGATTTATATAAGGATAAACCACTCTAAAAATTAACCCTCCTACACAGCGTTTACGCTCAAATGCAAAGCATACCAAAGAACCAACAATGACATAACATATTTTTCTCAAACATGCTAGGAAATTTGAGCATTATTTTGACAACCTATTCGAGATAAGTCAAAACTGGCCAAATGCATATTTATCGTGTTTTAGCGGCCACATAAATTACCTATAGTAAACTCATATATCTGCCGTGTAATTTAAAAATGGAACGATTTTACTCTGATACATGGCAACCAAGGAGGTAACTGATTAAAAAAAATATTTAAATTTCGAACTGGCTTGCAAATGGAAAGCTGTTTATAAAAAAAAACAAATGAACACTTTAACGTGGGAAAAAAATATTGAAAAATCATTGATTTTGAAAAGTGTTTGTATTTTCAAATAAAAAGTTCTGCCTAGATAGGATACTAATTAGTTTTAATTTGCGCGCGTTATATAAGGAAAGTACAAGCCTTGGCTACAACCACAACGCCTCGGCCTATATTCACACGTTTGTCCATCAATGCCTGTTTTCCTGGACGCTGCAGTAATTTAGTAGAATGTATTGCCTCCAAACACTTTCTTTGCATGTAAGTATAACCGCTGTGGGGTATCCATTTTTAGAGTGGTTTCTCTATACCTACGATTACATTTTAGCACAATTGATATTTATAAGTAATACACATATCCCACCTGTAATTTTTTGTTCTTTATCGTGGACGCTAGAGCCATTAGTCTCGATTTCTGCGCCTCATTGAACGTGATAGTAATTTCCCTCGATAAAGTCTCCGCTGTCAAAGCTACACTTTTTCGCGTGTTGCAAAATATCTGAAAACAAGTTGAAATTCTGCAAGGAAGTAGAAGACGTGAATAAGTAAAAATTCACACAGCGAGCTATGGATGGAGCTATGCTGTTTCAATACGTGATAACGTATACGTATCCTGGGTGGGAATCGAGCCCACAACCTACAGCGCAGAAGACTACTATCAACTGAGCTGTTGAAGCTTTGCTTAGTTTGGGGTCACATTGACCTACAGAACTAGATGTTCTGTATGTGTGTGTTGCTTTAAAAATTTAACTTGTTTGGATATGTTTTAATTCATCTATTTTTTATTTTTAAAACGTATTTTTGCTCATTTGTTTATTCAAGTTAAGTTTAACAACCATTGTTTACGCAACATTGAAACGTTACTTATTTCGCTTTGAGAGGGGCGTTGTTATCTGTGACGCAGTAGTTTTTTTATTGTACGACGGGTAAGCACTTGGCCTTCATCTCACCTGGTTACAAGTTGAGATTAGGCCGAAGGTGGAGGCGCACTTCACCCGGAATCCTCAACAAACTGAGGAACTGGCTATCTTACCACTAAATGCCGGAACACAACAATTGGAGAATTGTTATTATGGCGACAGAATTAGGTAAGATGGTGGTAGCTACCCAGGTGGACTTAAATAAAGTCCTATCACCAACCAAACTAAGCACAATATATTGTACTCTCCATGGGGATCGAACCCGGGATCTCTGGATCTAAAATTTATTGGATTGAACCACTAGACCACAGAGGCGGTAGTAATGCTTCTGCAGGTGGCATCGTTTTTCTAGCCGTTTCTGTACGTAGGCACAGAAAAAAAAAAGAAAAAAAAAAACTTCGATTTTGCCAGAAATGTACAAAACCTAGATTTCAAACTTGTGCTTTCTGGTTTTACTGTTGACATTAAAAATATAATAAATAAATAAAAACGTTTATTTAGGAATAAAACATCTACATTCCTAAATAAACGTTTTTATTTAATCGAAGATTTCTCTTTATTTTAATTCGAGAAACGGGTATTTATCGCGTATTTTACCTATATTTATCCCGACGTTTCGGCGGGGTTGCACCAGCCGCGGTCGCTGGCATTTCTCTCTTATCTACGAAATGGCTCAACGTCAAATTAAAAACCTTTTCAATAGGTATGTTAACATTCTCGTATTTTTAATGTAACTATTTATATGTGTAACATACACACATAAACAGCTCTACGCGAGAGCTTGACCGGTTCCTATGTTTGATTTTTATGTATCGTTACGTTGTCTTACCAAAGTGGGTTTCCCATTATGATACTTCTGTATGATGGGCCACAGTTTATAGTTGAGGACGAGATCGAACTTGAAAATGCTCGTGCCTTCAGAGCATGAGTAGCCTTCTACCACACGCTTTAGTTTCACTGGACGGCATTCGTCACCGAATCTAAATACCAACATTCATTCAAATATATCTTCTACTGATTCACCCCAGCCCCCTCGACACGGGGAGAAGATAATTTTTTTGTCCGCTGTTTTTATCCACCTTGTCAGAGCATTTCGTCTCCCGATGGTGGATAAAAACAGAGGACAAAAATGTTATCCGCGCCCGTGCTGAGGGGGCAGCTATAGTCAGGCGAGACCATTCACGTACACTATATTATATACAGTAGTGGCCTGTAGCGGTCTGGCGTCAACCGAGACCGGTACAAATCCTTCTTACTTAAAAAAAATCTAGGTTTTAAAGTGAAAATTAGTGTTAAATAGACGTGAGTTATTACAACGGAATCGCTGGCTTTTGCTAGCAGTGCTGAATGAATGATAGCCCTGGGGCCTAACCACAACGTCCTAAAGCATTCTCGTTTTGATATAACATACTTTTGTCTCGTTTTTCTACACTGGATAGATAGTGATAAAACTAAAGTAATATCAGAACACGAATGCTCTAAGAGGTCGGGGTATTTGAATGGAAAATAAAAAAACTCAGCGATAATTGTGCGGCAATTGTGTTTTTTTTATTCTACTTGTCTCCTAGCAAGCACCTAATCAATATAAATAAGCTGAAAACAGTAAGATATTTAGTAACTAACAAGGGCACTTGCAGCGCAGCTCTTGGAGCGGCAACACGGCAGAGGGCTCGTCAGCTTAGCAGCAAGACTATTTCCTGAGGATGCCTCGTGTAGAGGCGAAACTCGAGTCGATTTGATCTTTTTTAAAACGAATTTTTACTGAATATCTTACGGTTATTTATATAGAACAATGGATTTCCGCAAAATGACGCCTGAATCAATTAGCTAGCCCACCTGATGTTAATTTCATCTTTGGGTATAACAAAGCCTTACTGCGTAGGTCACAAAGAACATTACCTACGCGGCCCTGCATTGCGCCCGTCATCTTGTGGCATAAAGGTTTTGGGTGTGAAGGTGCCCGTAATTTCACCGGCACCCATATCCTTCAAACAACCTCGCGTGCCCATAATTTCACCGGCATCCATACTCTTCAATCCGGAACACATCAATGCTGCTTGTTCACAATTCACTCTACTACTCTTTCTGTCTCTTACTCTGTATATTTATACTCGCGTAATGTTATACTTACAATTGTTAAAATGACACAAAAATTCACAACCCGTGGCGGGGCTCGAACCTGCATCTTTTCCAAAAGCTGGAAACGCTTTTACCAATTGAGCTACGAGGGTCCCGACGCAGATTCCGTACTTTTGTATCATATTGATTCTAAGGCTGAGCGCTGATCATGTCTTTATAACATTTGTAAATATTTTAAGCAACTGCAATCACTTGAAATATAAAAAAAATATGCTTACTTATAATAAACAGCTTGTTTGTCTGCCGTCCCAAGCCAGGCCGCTACGTCCTCGGGATTGCCAACAGTAGCAGAGACCGCCACGAATCTAATACTCGGCGATACATTCCTAACTCCGCTAAGAGATGGTGTCGTGCTTTGGTACTGTTTTTGGAGCTGTTCTATTCTATGAGTTGATTGTACTGATGTCTGGAAAATATTAGACATACCTCACAGCTCAGTTGGTAGTAGCTCTCAGCACCCAGGACAAACATTTGTGTGATGAATCATCATGTTTGTTCTGTGTTTGGATATTGCATTGTATAATGTATTTACAAAAAAAAGCATGGAAGTGTTATATCCGTATTCTGGTTATAATTAATAAATTATTAATGTCCTGTAATATTTATCGTTATGTAATGAGATTACCTCACGACAATGATTGTGTTGTTTGGCTTAGCAAGTCGGCACCAGCTTCAAAAATTAATGCACTTACCTAAATGTAACTACTACCAATACCAATCAACTGTCGATAAGCATCGCCTTTCACAATATTTGAACGGTGAACTTACCGTTATCACAGAATTATTTGGAAGTTTTTAATGAAGTCGGGTTCGATTTTTTATAACATTATTTTCTCTTTTTAGGGATAAATGATTTACATTAATCATTTATCACTTGTACTACTCTTGATTTACCACCAAAAACTCATTGGTGTGTGGAATCACCAATGGAATCAAGCCCACGACCACCAAATTTATTTGAGCTAATAATTTATCTATAGGCAACCTAAGCAAGTAAAAAGTATCATGCAAATCGGAATTGGTGGAGATATACACATTTATAATTTACTGTTGAGAGAGAGAAGCGAAAGAATTGAGAAGTTTTGGTCAAAGATTTTCACCAAATGAAAATACGACCAATTTAAGAGGTAGGCTATAAAAACCGTCCAAATTGAGAACCTCCTCCTTTTATGGAAAGTTGGGTTTAAACAAAAAACACACGGACAGCGAAAAATTTTTTTTCTTCAAAATAACTATTCCTTATACCTAGTAAACCTGCTTTGCTCCGTTACTTACCTCTATGGTCTTCATCCTGCTAACCACCGCCTCTAAAACTGGCCCTCGACACGCATCGTTGAGGATATGAACCTCGTCTATCAGAAACAATTTGATGAGCTCCACCATTTGTCTGTGGTCGCGCCACCTACGGGTAAGCATGTCCCATTTCTCGGGAGTCGTTATTATGATCCTGAAAGTATTAGCACTGACCTAATATCATCACGCTTCTGATGTTAAGCAAAATCATTGCATTGAAAGATCGAAGTCAAATAAAATAAAGAAATGTATCAATTACGGACCAGAGCGTTTATGTCAGTACATTGATGGCGCAAGTGATACACTTTTGTATCCTTAGTACCATAAAAGAAAAGAAAATATATTCTTCAATAATAACCGAATAACGAATTAGTATATAAGTATTCTATCCGTAATCTAGTTCCCATATTACAAGCTTTGCTTAGTTTGGGGCTAGATGGCGCTGTGTGAAATTAACGTCCAGTAACGTCCTGTCCTGTAATGATGGAACTAACGATACAACTTTGTATCTATACTTACCACAGATACCTACCATTAAGAAAAGTAAAGAGATATTCCCCGTAAATGTAACAGATAATGATGGAAACTTTAAAACCAATACAACTTTAGACTCTATGCTCTTTTGTAATAAGACAACATAACAAATGTTTTAAATAAATATTGCATGAAAATAACATAAATGTCGTATAAAAATTGTAAAATGTTTATTCAATAAAAAGTACAATTAAACTAACTATGTACAAAGGAATCAGTCAGATTACCTAAGGACCGTTACAAACGGCCTATAGGTTACTCAACTGTTCCAGACCAGTACCAGACGGAAGCGTGCCCAAGACACTGGCTGCATTGCCACGCTGAATAGCTATGCTAATTTAAAAATAAATATAAAAATATATGCAAACAAACTTTTCATGTGAAAATTAACCTTTAAGTTCCTATGAACTCAGATTTGATTAAACCTAATCATCTTACCTGAGTCACGGCATTTAGAGGTGAGATATCCAGTTCCTCAGACAGTTGAGGATTCCGGTTAAAGTGCGCTTCCACCTTCGACCTTATCATAACTTGAAACCAGATGAGATGAAGACCAAACGATTCCCCGTCGTACAAAAGAAAAACGTATTGGTGGGAAACGGTGGACGACCGCAGTAGTGGAAGGATATGAGGAAATCTTTGGCAATTACCAGAAAGGTATAAAAAGCTGCGTTGAGAGGTGTGTATTCATTTGACCAGTAAAACACCTATAAGCAACAGATTACACAGAACAGAGTGTGAACTTATGAACAGCGCTTATACCTACAGGCGCCACTGATTAACTACCCTTATAATGGGAAACAGGCGTGAAATTAAATGAAAATTTCTTTGATAACCACAAACATTACAGTAACACATTTAAATTATACAGACGATAATTTATATGTGTTACTGTAATGTTATAACCAGGAACATCACTTCTTGATATACACTTCGAGATAAAATAATCCTTGAAGGTGACATTGGTATTGGTACCTACCCAAACTAGGACAACCTGTGTGATGGCGTACCAATGCCCTCCGCTAAGGTGAAGAGATGTAGGTATGTATAGCAAAATGTTTACATATATATAACAAATATAACAAAATATTTAAATGTAATTAATGTATACTTAGCTTTAAGGTAGCGATACAACTTTAATTATAAAAGTAATACCTGCCAACAGATTAATTAAAGATCTTACTTTCAAAAATATATGAATGTGTGTATGTATATTTAATGCGTGAGACTATGTATGTGACCTGTTAAAATACCTGTAAGGCTTCAACTGCGAGAAATCAACGTCAGTATCACCGGTGACTTCGATGCAAAGGAGGCCGAGTCTCGTGAATTTCGGGTACCATTCCGATAACCGTTCTGTACACAGTGCTTTTACTGGTGCCACTGGAATAATTACATAGCGTTCATGTTTTTGAAATATAAGAAAGAAAAAATCATTTATTTGACCATACACAAGATAGGCAGCACATAAAAACATAAAAAAGTAGAAATATAAAAGTAGGTACAAGTACACCGCCTCCATGGTCTAGTGGTTCAACCCACCGATTTCGAGGTTCGATCCCCAGGGTGAGCAATATTGTGCATGGTTCGTTTGGTGGTATCATTTTGTCTAAGTCCGTCTGGCTAGCTACCACCATCTTACCTAATTCTGTCGCCATAATAACAAGTCTTTAAAAAAATGTTGTGTTCCGGCATTTAGAGGTAAGATAGCCAGTTCCTCAGATTGTTGAGGATTCCGGGTGAAGTGCGCTTCCACCTTCGGCCTTATCTCAACTTGTAACCAGGTGAGATGAAGGCCAAGTGTTTCCCCGTCATACAAAAAAAAACAGGTATGGGACAAAGCACAAACAATATTAAAAATACAATAAAAACTCACACACAAACAAACATTTAACCTACTAAACAACCTACTGTTCATGTTTTAACCACTCTGCTCACCCGATGGAAAGCGACCGTCTCTTATACTCGTAGACCACAAACCGCCTCGGCCTACACTGATAGCTAGGTAAGTTTAACTTACTGTAAATTATTTTGAAGTCATGGCTTTCATTTCTGTCTTCCATTTGCATCAGTAGCTGGACTATGGCCATTTCAAATACAACGGTTTTGCCTGACCCCGTTGGAGCGCAAACCACCATGGATTTATCTAGAAATATATGTAGATGAGGGTGCTACAGTACGGTAGTAGGATGTGGTACCCAGTCTAGATACTAACATAAAATGTTCACCTACCCTCCTTCAGTCACCAGTCAGAGCTATCGAGGTGAAAAATACTTAGATGGTAATTGCTTCGATAAAGCTTCAAAATACTATAATGCAGGTTAATATTCTGATTATATTTATTTTATTCGACTTCCACTCGACCAAGCACAGTCAATTATTTTCGTGGTGCGAGCGCTAAGGGCCGTGCCGCCACGTGCCGCCGTGCCGCCATTTTGGTTCGCGTATGTTACTACGTCACAATCACACGTCACACGGTCGAGTGGCTAGCACTTTCTACATAGGTATAATGTTGAAACTTGGAATCAGCTACCGCTGTCTAAGGACATTATTAACATTCTGGGTAAGATCACATCAACAACGTAGACTCATCCTTACCTAGGTATGTATGGTAAACTACATATAGTAAATACCTACCCACGCAAATTTCGAGGTTGACAGGGTAACTAAAAATAAACATCGAGATCACCGGCTCCTCACGGACCCAAAGTCTCGAACCCAAAAGGCTCAAATAAGTAAGCCCTGTCGAAATCACCGGCTCCCCACGGACCCAAGGTCTCCCCAAAAGGCTCCAATAAGTAAGCCCTGTCGAGACCACTTTACACCTTTTGTTATCCTCGGCCGAATCAGCCGCTGCACCAGCCGTAACTGATGTCCCAGGCAGATAAGATGGCGCAAGGGTGTCGACGCAGGTAGCGTCCCACACTAAAATCCTACCCAATTCATAGACAAGAGTCATACCGCCCGGCCGCTTACCATCATCATGTAATCTGTTACATGGTGATGGTAAGCGGCCATTCGGCTCGAGAACGGCTGGAACATTGAGACTGGTAAAAGCTCGATGGATTATGTCATTTAGGCTAGCGTGGCGCGAAATGCTGCCGGCAGACCTAGTGTATGATGTCCGTGTATGCCAAGTTGATCTAGAGCCACACCATATGTACCTACATACAAGGGAAGCAGTCGGGTTATATTAGTTAATATGTTTATCATGGTTGGTATACCGCGTTAGGGATTTTCTAAGTGCGGATACCGTTGTGTTTCACCTTCTGGTAATATTGTATTATCAACAGCCCGTAAAGGTTCAGACATGAGCCGCCACCGAGCCAAAATGGTGATTCTTAGTTTTAAATGCTAACCTGAATACAGCGCGTCTTCCATAACTCTTGATTGCACCAAATTAAAGAATGGGTATGAAAATACATTTCTGTATTTTGCATCTGAAATAAAAGGAAAATAGGTAGGTATAAGTAGGTACTAGGTACATCTAGAATGTAAATATATAACCTACGTGGTAATATGATAAATATATTAAATTGGCAGTATTAAATACAAGTTAGGAAACCTATCTATAGGTTTCCTTATTTGTCTAAAAGGTAATAAATTTGAAAAAAAAATTCATTTGCATTTTTTACATTTTTTAATCGCGCATACCTACATACCTTTTAATTATTTACAGTTGTCTATAAATAAAGTTTCGATTGTACTGCAACAACCGTGGTCAAGATAAATTTGGATGTTTAAATGCAATCACAAAAATAAAGAATAATAATAAATTGAATGTTGGTACCTAATTAATGTTCATGGTACGATGGTACCTACCTTTACGTACATAATGAAAACAAAATTTAAAAACTCACCTATTTCATCGACACTTCGGAACTCTTTGACCTGGCCGGTTCCTTTTTCTGGTCTTTTCACATTTTGAATTATGGTATGTACACTTTCACTGTTTTTGCTGCCAGAGCATTCATCAATAGGAGATAGTGATATAGGCTGCGACTGCGAGTCATCAATCTCATCAAAATCATCAAAATCAAAAAAATCTGTGAAATTATCTCTGAAAGAAGTTATCATAAATTAAATAGCGATAATATAAATAGGTACCTCCTACTTTGGTTAACATTAATAAGATTCAAAATTACAAATGGCCGTAGGCGTAAGTATTTTTTTGGAATAGCAGACACACCAGTTACTTACAATTTCGAAACCATTTTATTTTATTCACGTTTTCATTTTAGTTTCCCATACTTTTCTTTTTCGCCGCGTAAAAGGACCTATGTAATTGACAGATCATAAAGAAACATCCGTATCCGAACTACAGACAAGAAAATGAATCTTTTTTCCGGTCTTTAGATTGTCAAAAATATTTGATGATGCAAGGTAGTCTGTGATTTGATGTCAAATCAGCTTAGCATTCGTTTACGGGTAGGTAAGGGCTTCTCACATATGAACTCACGCGGTACTAATTGGAACATTTGGCAGATCAGTACCTACCATAGTAACAAACCTACTATCTACAGTACTTTTTTACACTGGGAATGTTTATCAGGGTTAAATTTCGTACTACATTAAGGTATAGTAGGTATTTGTACTACAATGTCATGCTTCGTAGTTACTATAGAGGTATGCTATCCATATCTAAGGATAGTACCTTATAAATATGACTAGGTATAATTTAATTATTGTACCTAAAAACCATCATCACTTTTTGTCGTATCTGACATTAGAATCCGATAGCTAGATTTCAACGATATTCTCAAACCATTTCTGAAAATCTTCTGTGGAAGTCTCGAACAATGTCAACAATTTTAGATTTCGTTGAGAAGAATAGCCTTTCCAGAGTCTCTATCGGAAGTTTCCAAATTCGATCTGATATCACTTCCCGAATGTTGGAAATAGTACCAAATAAAATAAATAAATATTACAGGACATACATTTTTTACACAGCGCCATCCAGCCCCAAACTAAGCATAGCTTGTAATATGGGAACTAGATTACGGATAGAACACTTAAATATTTTTTGTAAATACAAACGTACTATATGATACAATACCTAAACACAGAACATCAATATTCATCAGACAATGACAGATGTTTGTCCTGGGTGGGAATCGAACCCACAGCCTACAGCGCAGAATGCAGAGTTACTAACAACTGAGCTATGAGGCTTGTTAAATGGATACTGATAGGTACTAACCATTAAACAATATTTGCAAGAGAGGTACCGCCATGGCACGTAGGTACATTTCTAGGCACATCTATACCATGTTCTTTGGAATTCAAAATTAGTGATGTTTCACGCGTTTCAGAATTATCATTCTTAAATTCAAGTATGAAATCGTCATCACTATCATTAACCTATTGCAAATCACTACAAGACATTAGGTAAGTCTCACAAAAAAAAGTCTCACAAAAAAAATAGTCTCTAGTCAAAGGTTTCTGACAAGTTTCGCAAATGAGCCCAGTCTTCGGCTCTTCCCATCCAGTTAGCCAGCCGCATTGCGCAAGTCATTGCTCACCGTGCCGGTGGGCGTCCAACACTAAGTTTGCCGAGACGCACTCAACTTTGTTGGTTCCTGCGGCCTTTGGGTCAAGGATATATACAATGTGGCCTTATCTCCTTTTTTGTAAATAAAACCACCAAACTACCTTTCCACACCTCCGGATGATCTCTCTAAAGTTAGAAATGAGATGAATCGTTTAAATCATCTTATTTCATCAGGGAGAACAAATTTCTATCTTTAAAAAAGTAATTAGTTTTGATTAGACAATTGTTCAGTAACAGAAGGAAAATTAATCAATTTAAAACCATTAATCCACCGGCAACTTTGACATGCTGGATGAATCAAATGGTTAAAGAACATCTTACAATGTCAACAAAAATAGAACAAATTAATGTTTTCGGAAGAGATTTCACTGCAATCACGAGAGTGAAATTTAATCTCCTATGTAGTCAAGTGGTTCGCCTTCCGGTGTCAGATCCAGAGGTCCCGGGTTCAATCTCAAGGGAATTACAATATTGTGCTAATATTTATCTGGCTAGCTACCACCTTATTACCTCATTCTGTCGCCATAACAACAATTCTTAAATTGTTGTGTTCCGGCATTTAAAGGTTGGCTGACTATCTTAGCCAGTTCCGAGTGAAGTGCACTTCCACCTTCAGCATTATCTTAGTTTGAAAATCAGATGAGATGAAGGCCAAGCTAGAGAGCAACACGGTTCGCGCTGGTGGCCCATGTTGCTATAGGAGGCCAAGCACCTCCGCGTTGTAAAATACAAAAAATAAACATTGTCTTGCTGATTTCATTGAAGAAACAGAGGAGTCCCCATCAACTATCCTTGTATATACATAATACACATACTTATTATACCTTAAGGTTTGAGTTGTGCACATAAAAAAAATGGACAAAAAAGACATGCATGTATAAACCTACTTGCAACCAAGTCATAAAATATTCTAATAAAAAAACTGGGGGAAAACGAAAGAAAAGAAGAGGAAATAAAGCAGGTATAGAACAATGACTATATACTCCAATGAGATTACTCCGAACTCCTATACTCTTTGAGCAGAGTCCTGCCTGTCTCAACTAGGAACTAGATAAACGATGAATGGAACTTAAGGCATAACATTATAGGCGGATATTGTTATCTCACTTACTTACATACTTACTGTATCTCGTTAAATCATAACGATGCAATTATGCTATATATTATGTAGGTAAGTATTGTTGATACGCTGTAATATTTTTGCTTCTGTTTGCCGGCATGATGTGATCGTGTTTAAAGAAGTTTAGGATATGGGAAGTGTGGCCTGTGGAGTTACCTATTTTTTTACTGTAATGTATATTCACAGAATTTAATAATAATACGTAAAATTTAACTAACTATGTACAAAGGAAGAAGTCGGGTTCAAAACTAAAATAAGGACCGTTACAAACGGTCTAAAGGTAACTCAACTGTCCAGACCAGAACCTACCAGACGGAAGCGTGCCCAAGACACTGGCTGTATTGCCATGAATGCTATGCTAATTCGCTGGCCTAAGTAAGAGCAAGGGTTACCAGTCGAAATTCGAAATCAAAAGCCCCACAAGGTTATTGAAAACTCGGAAGGCAGTGGCTCCACACGGACCCAAGGTCTCGACCCCAAAAGGTTCAAATAGGTAAACTTTTATTTATCGAGTCGACTTTATAGCTCAGCATTGACGTTTGGACAGCTATTTTTTACTAAGGAGTCCCGGCTCTTCTTACGTAGTGTTGTGTTGTATTATATTTTGAGATTAGTGTTCTGTGCTTTGGAGTCTGAAGAAAAAAACAAAAATAACACTGCAGAAATTGAGGAAAGAAAAAATATAAACTTTTTTTACATATTTCTCTTAGTTTTTATTTTAAAAAATACAACATTAATTAGGTAGTATCCACTGAGCGTACAAGGGTAGTATCAGTGCATCAATTTAAGCAAGAAAATGTAAGAAGAAATGTTCCAAATGCTGTTTGATGTTGAAAAAAGATTGATTTTATCCTTGTCTTCTTGTTTTTCAGGGCACAAGTTAAATTTTATGATAAAGCCGAAAACGTTTCGATAGATACACTAACACTAGAACAAATAGTGCAAGAAACAAGATCAAAAGAGATCTCGCAGCTGAACTCACTGAACAAAACGGTCTATTATTTACACACTAATCTACTTTACTATAGAAAAGCAGATTCTAAACTAGGTAATTCTTGTTATGAAGCATGGAAAGTCCTTGTCAATAAAGTTGGAGGCACGCCTAATGGATGGAGGGATCTAGGATATGCCTTAGGAGTAAACCAGAGTGATCTAGATGTAAGTATGACCATCTAAGTAGCCTTTATTTACCACTTTGATATTGGCACTACATGTTACACTCTACCTACTGTCTCAGCTGTATCCGCCACTCTCCTCTCCAAAGCCCATGGCCACCATGCTGTGATGATGGAATACACCATTCTTTATATAAGTAATAAAAACGTCTGACACACATCTAATAACTGTTATTCACATTACACATTTGATTGATATTCCATTCACCAAAAATCTTTTATAAATTATAATGTGTGTTACAAGGTATTTTTAATGTAAGTTTTTATTTATTTATTTAATTGTGTGACATTACATTATGCGTAAGGTTAGCAAATATTTTTTCCTCTTTTTTCTTAATTTATTCTACTTGTCTTTTATAGTTTTTAGAGCTTGTTTAGCTTGTTAGCGCCACCCGGGGACATGTGTAGGATTGTGGTAGTTTTTATTTACTTGTCTGATAAAAAATATTTCTTATTAGTTTCGTTTCCTGAAAATTCCTAAACTAAAAGTATAATGTGTACCTACTGCAAAAAATTGGAATCAGGTTTTATACTAACAACCCTGACATCAAAAAAAGAGAGTTATGAGAACCTTAATCCATCATCTTAGATTGAACCCATGTTTAAAAAAATCCTTTATTGTAATATTTTTGTTATAATTTTAGGTATGGACAATCTACTTTGATTGTAACTAGTAAAGTTTTTCTTTTACAGTTCATCATGGCACAAGTAAAGGATGATCAAACAGACATGGTCCTCCAAGTTTTCAAACAAAATGATAATGCCACCATTGACAAAATTGTTGATGCATTCATAAAACTACAAAGATATGATATTTTGAAAGCATTAGAAAGTCCCCTTTGTTCTATAGCACAGTATTTTAACAAAAGTGATAGCGGCTACCAAAGTAATGAAAAAATGAGTGGTCATAGAGAAATTGTCAATATGAAAAATGTAGCTTCTGATTTACCACCTGCTTTGAACAAAAATATGGTACTACAACAGAAAAAACCCAATAAACCTAAGCAACCAGAAAAAATGACAACATCCATTCAAAAACAAATTAAAAAGGATGCTCCAATTCTATTCTTGACCTATACACAAGATGGGTTACCAACAGCAATAAATATTCATGATTATGTGGATGGTTGGACCGACATTCTAGGGGTGAAAGTAATCACTCTCAATGGCAAAAGAGATGAAATATATCAAAACCCTGAAAAATTTATAAGAGAATACTTTGAAAAGGTTTGTACACAAGCATGCACATTTCATTTAAATATTTTTGTTGAAAGTATGCTTGCCGAGGTGGTTCCGGCTAACAAATAGAACCCCTCCATTTCCTTCTGAGGATGTCGTAAAAGGTGACTAGGGGAATTAAATACACCAGGGATGGGCAGCAGCATCCACTGACCAATACTGCGATCACCAATCAACATGCCAAGCGTGGTGATTAAGGCAAAACGCTCCAGTCTCGGAGGAGGCTCATGTCCAACAGTGGATGTTTAAGAGCTGTTATGATTATGATGATGCTGTTGCCCTCATCTGTTTTTCTGCAACAGTACAGTCTTAGTGTTCAAGTTCTGATTGTGGGTACTAGGGAGTGCAATCTCGTTATTCTGAGATCTTGCACCAAGTTCGCAAGATTAATCTTACGAATCATTACGAATGTAAGAAAACCTAACAACATCAATAGCACAGAAACTGGCTGACGCTATGAGGACTAGATTCCGCCGAACATATGCGTTGTTCTATTTGAGATCCTGCCCATTACGATGTAGATTTTGAATCCCTGATTAACGATAACACCATCAATTTTCCATCAAAAACTTCGGTCAAGAGGCAGAACGGGCCTGCTGCTGGGTATTTGACACGAAACATCCGAAGCCAGTTGGCTGAAGACACTCTAGATATATGTTTTGTGTATTCAAAGGAGTTTTTTTTTTCAGAATTATCCATATAGATTTTAAATAAATCACTCAGTATTTTTGTATAAGAATATTATTTCATCATTTCGCCCCTAGAACAATAACTTTACCAAGTTTCAATATAATTCCTATAAAAAATCGTAGATTTGTGAGATCTAACAAAATACCGAGATCTTGCGAGATTAGACCTCTTAAAACTTGCAAATACCGAGATTGTAGATTATGCTGCAAGATTGCACTCCCTAGTGGGTACCATACATCTAGATTTTGTAAAACTGATTTGTGTTTTTTTATATTATTGATTGTTACACTTGGAGTTGAACATACTTATGACCTTACGAGGCTGACATACAATAAGTACAATGAAAATGTCTTTGAATAAATTATCTAACAAAAAAAAACCAGAGTGAATAGGTTTCTCTTATCAAGCATTCCTTTTCGATCTTTACTTGTAATTAATTCTCTCTAACAAAAATTTTATCAGCATGCAACTTTTGAGTCCTGTCCCTTACCTATATTTTTGTTCCAGGCTGATTTCATCGTTCCAATCATAACCCCAGGATACCTTGAACAGATTCAATCCCACAATGTCAATTTACCAAATACATCAGAAAACTTAGACCACAAGTATGCTAACTTCATATACAAATTGATAGTGAGTCATTACATCCATGCAAATGGCTGCCTGAACAAGAAAGTTAGAAGTGTACTGCCTCAAAACTCACAACCTAGCATGTTTATGAATATAACTATGTACCCTGATCTGATGCCTTGGACGTACGAGACTTGCTTCGATGAACAGTTTCAAGTGTTCTTGGCAAAGAGAGAGTGAATCCTTCGTCTGTCACACGAATAAAAGAGAGATAAGGGTATGATTGTCATTGTTTGTGGCAGGATGAGGTGACATAGATATAGGCACCGCTTGTGGTTCACAAGGGAAAAGCAATATTCTTACACATTAACTAAATGCTACTAATCATAGTAATAAGAGTAACTAGATATACTCAGCTAACTATCTTTAGTATTTTTTGAAACTTGCCATATTTTACAAAACATTTTTAGGTAAGTACATAATATTTTTGTCATTTACACTTATAAATAAAACATACCTGAATTTGGTTCAAAACTTTATTTTTCGTTATTTTTATACATAAACTAGAAAGAAAGGCGTTTAAACAGTTCAAATTGTACTAAATTAGGAAATATCAGTGCTAAACCATGGTAGAGGCTTAAAATCTACTTTAACTAATTAATATTATAAAATCTGATAAAGGCACTTTCACGATAAAAGAATGAAACTGAAAATAAATCATAGCTAAATTCCTAAATCTAATTGTAACACACATTATAACTAATTTACCTACCCCATCGTCAAACTGATAAAAATTGTGAAGATTACTCATATATTATGCTGTAGAGCCACAGTTATAATTATGATGATTTGGTAGCTATTTAATCCACTGCAAGCGATAGACACAGGCTAAAGTTCAAGCTAAGCTAACCTATGCAATGAGTAGGTATGAAAAGAAGCTTTTTTTTATACTACTAGGGACAAGCAAGTAGCGCACCTGTTGTTAAGTGTACTCTTGCCTATGACAAAGCCTTACTGCGTAGGTCACATCCACAAAGAACATAGCCTACACGGCACTGCATTGCGTCAACTTGAGGCATAAAGGTGTTAAGTCTCACATACCCGTAATTTCACCGGCAACCATACCCTTCAAACCGAAACACAGCAATGCTGCTTGGCGGCTGAAATAAGTATGGTGGTAGTAATTCTCCGGACGAGCCCTTTCACTAGGGGCTTCTACTACTCTTTAAAAAAAGCTGCAGCTAAGATTAGTAAGCTTAGCAGTGTAACCTATATAATATTGTGAGCTCACTGATTACTTGTTGGATGTTATCCAAAAGTTTGAAGTGTTAGTAAACAACTTTGGCCATTCTGTTGGATAAACTGGACAAATTATTCATGTTTTAAATTAGTAAATCCTTTGATATTTGAGTTTATCAGATAGGATGTGGCCAGAATTACATGTTCAGTCAGGATAGACCCGGTATAACAGGTTCATTTTAAATAGGCAACTGGAACATATACATGATAATATTTTAGCATGGCTCACAGAATTTGATTCATGCACTGCAAAGTAGTGTCATTACTTTCGAAAGAGGTTTCTACTTTTGGGTGGGTTTTTCAGTATCCTCTTGGGAATCATCAAAAGTGCTTGTTTCATCGGCAGTACTAACATCGTTGACATCAATGCCAGTGTCATTATTGGTCCCATTGAGTTCCTCCTGAAAAAAGTGTAATCATTTACATAATCATATAACCTATGAAGGCCAACTATGAATAAGTACTACTAGACATTTGGGATTCCCAATAGGCAAGATTGTGGTCAAAATTCTATCCGAATTAAATAAAAACCGGCCAAGTGCGAGTCGGACTCGCGCACCGAGGGTTCCATACAAACCTGTAGTATTACTTGGCTTGTACGGAACCCTCGGTGGGGTACTTACCCCAAAGTAAGTCAAAAAGTTATGGTATTTTTATAGCAAAATGAAATCCATAACATTACAATGGGGAAAGCTGGAAGAGTATAAATTTAACACAAAGGTCTCTATCGTTTCTAATAATTAAAAAAATATTATTATGTAATGTAACTAAAAATATAAGACTTTTTTTAAATGTTGCTTCATGCCTAATTTCAAGATTCTAGGTTGACTGGAAGTATCCTTTAGGTTTTGATTCCCTGGCGAGTAGTTACGAGTTCCAAAATATGCTGCTTAAATTGCTGTTTCTTTTGATCGAGTTGACATGAAAGTTTGATTTTGTTACAGCTTAAGGATATTATAGACCTGAGGTTTTTTTTTATTGTGCGGGGGAAGGGGGAAGGGGGAAGCGTTTGGCCTTCATCTCACCTGGTAACAAGATGAAGGTGGAGGCACACTTCACCCGGAATCCTCAACAAACTGAGAAACTGGCCATTTTACCTCTGAATGCCGGAACACAATTTTTTGGGAATTGTTATTATGTCGACAGAATTAGGTAAGATGGTGGTAGCTAGCCAGGCGGACTTGAATTCCTACCACCAACCAAACCAAGCACAATATATTGTGCTCCCTGGGAATCGAACCTACCAATTTCAGATCGCCTATAAATGGTAATTGATATCAATTTCAATATTATACCACTACACATTCATGAGGAAAGGGGTAGTAAGTTTTTTTTTTTAATTATATGATGTTACTGATTATTGTATGCTTAGGCTTATCTGTGAGTCTCTTTCAGTGAGTATGGAATGAATGTTGGGCAGATTATACATATGGGAAAGTATCTTGAAAGTCTCAATGAGGTCCCCATGAATGTCTATCTTCAAGGGTAGTTAGGCATAGTGTGTGAATTCTTTCAGGGTAGGAATTTTGACGAAGGCATCGAGGGATCTTTGTAGCTTTCCCTAGCACACTCAAGTAGGTCTATGTCCTTCTGAAAGTAGGGGCTGCATTACTGGAAACCATTTTCAAGCAGGGGTCGTAGGTCTTGTAGATTTTTAGGGAGACCCCTATAGTCATAAATTGGAAGGATCTTCTCATAACATAAACAAGGCATTGGCTTTTTTGACTATCCCTGTGATGTGCTCTTCCCACTTTAAGTTAGAAGTGTTTACGACCCCCAAGTCCTTTTGAAGGTAAGTAGAATTGATGGGATCACTGTCCTAAGTGTAATTAACCTTAGGGTTGGAGTTACCAAGATTTGTATTTAGTTTGAAAACCCAATCCATAGTCCATTCCTGAATGCGGTTGAGATCACCTGTAGGTGACCAGAGTGAATGAGTGGATTGGCAAAGAATATACCATTGTCAGCAAAGAAGGCAGCCTGAGATTCCAGTTTATCAATAAGATAAACTGGAATCTCAGGACTTACATAGATACAAAAAAGATGGGCAGAGAGCACAGACCCTTGATGAACTCTTCTCTGATAAATAGATCTGATAGAGTGGAGTTCCTTTTTACACAGCAATAAAATTGTAAATATGTACCAAATTCCATGATTGCCAGGGTTAGCAGACCAATCAGTTCAGAAGGAAGCTGCTCCATAACCCTGGTTGACATTCACAGCAATATCAACCAGTTTTTTTTATACTACTGAGGTGGCAAACAGTCTACCTGATCATAAGACAACAGAAGCATCACTCATGCCATCTCTGCTACCGGGGTGAGGGAAAAATCACCCTTTGGCTTTACAACACCGTAATAAGGACTTCTCTAGCATATGGCGCTCTAATATGGTGGCCTAGAACGAAACAGATTACCACAAAAAATAAACCCATGAAACTCCAGAGACTGGCGTGTGTTGCTACATCAGGATGTATGAGGACTACCCCTACGGCAGCACTCGAAGCCCTGATCGGCTTGTTGCCCCTACACCTGTTCGTGCAACAAGAGGCAGCGGCAGCTGCCTTCAGGCTCTGGACTCTCAAACTATGGGAGCACAACACACAGGCACATCATACCACAATCATAGAGGACTATGCCCAGGGAAACCCTATACTCCAGTCCATCTATGATAGGGTACCCAAGAAACACCTGCATGCAAAAAGCTTTACTATACAATTACATGCATGGATACATGAAGTGCGAATATACACAGACGGCTCTAAAATGAAAACAGGTACAGGAGCTGGAACTTTATCAGACGACCTTAACATTCACAATTCAACAAAACTGGGCAAACACAATTTGTTCCTACAAGCGGAATATGTCGGCATCATACAGGCAGCAAATGCAATACTAAGGAGAAAGGTGACTGACCACAACATCAGAATCCTCTCAAAGAGTGCTGCAGTTCTACAGGCCCTAAACAAAAGTGAGTACAACTCCGGACTAACAATACAATGCCACTATCTACTGGAAGAAGTAAGTAAAAACAACAAGCTCACTCTCCAATGGATCAAAGGACATAGTGGATCTAGAGGTAATGACGAGGCTGACATACTGGCAAGGGTGGCTCTGAGATGCAACCAGCAGGTCCTGAGCCAATCTTCCCTCTACCCTTCAGCTAAACTTGCTCCTGGATCCACGACCACACTACAAAACTGCACCAAAACTACTGGGCAAGTATGCAGGACTGTAGGCAGTCGAAGGAGGCCTTCACGGTTTTAAGCCCGAGATACTCCCGAAAACTACTTAGCCTGAAACGTGAAAAACTCCGATGTATCATCGGTATTGTCACAGGACACTGCTTACTAAATAAGCACTTTTACACAATGGGTATCACAGACAGCCCTGTATGCAGAGGGTGCATGGCAGCAGAGGAGACAGCCGCACACATACTCCTGGAGTGCAGTAGCGTAGCGTCTCAACGCTAGCAACACCTTGGGACACTGAGGACACCCAGGGAAGCCTGCACCAGCATCAGCGAGCTGCTGGCCTTCTTGGAGGTCATAGGGTGGCTGGAGTTGCAAAAGCCCACCCATCACACAAAAAGGGCCCATAGGAGGCCCAGTTGCGGGAAATAGTCCGTGCACCAAGTACCAAGCATCACTCATGCATTGCCAACCCTTTTACATTAACCTCTCACCTTGATAACTTCAACAAAGGCATTTGCCTCGTCTAACATCTGTTTGATAATTTTGATCTCCTCTTTCAATTCTTCATTGGTTTTGCGGAGTATCTCATTTTCATCCAAAGCTTCTTGTAATGCCACTCTGAAACATAGTTAGGATGACTTAATCTACTATCAAAATGGAACTTTATTGATATTGGTTGCTTTTTAGATTGTCCTTTTATTTTTGTGATTTGTGGTTTACTGTAGATTCACTTACTGGCGCTTTCCTGCTAGAATTTCCCAGTATTTCTCAGAGGCTCCTTTGGGATTTGTCAAATCATCTACAGTGATTTTATTTTCTATGCTTGCTTGAGTCTCCTTAGATGAAATATTCTTCCTCTTCACTTCTGGAGTCACATCACTGCTACATATGAAAAATAAACTCTTATTACATATCTACATAATTAAAATAATGCCTTTGGTATATTCAATGGGTTTAGGTAAATTAAAAAAATAAGCATTACATCACATACACATCAAATTTATGCATAATAATATGCATGGACCAAAACACTGAATGTCCCATCTGTGTACTGACCAAAATGTTGCACAAATCATCAATGAAATCACAAATTATTATATTTCCCAGTGGTTTGGTTGATAGGAACTACGGTTTTTTTTCTTACTAGTTCAATAACTAAAGAATGTATAGGTGACAACCAGGATATAATAATATGATTACTTAGTGTTGTATTGGTCATGTTTAATGGCATTTAATTAAAGTATTGGTCATCCTGTCATTTGGATCTTTCAGGTTTATGTTTTAGATCAAATTGTCAATTATTGGTAACCAGAATTTTTCAATACCAACTGTGATGAGTCAAACATGAAACCATAACTTACACTGGAATCTCTTGAGCAAGCTGATGCTTCAGGCTCTTACTCGGTCTACCTACTAAGTTTTCTCTGTCAGATGCAGTATGTTGTAAAGTTTTGAGAGATCGCCTCGTCATTCTGGTATTTTCCTGAAATGCGATAATACTCGAGTTATAATTTGAAAACCATGACCTACCATACCACCACGGTTCAATGACTTTGGTTTTACCTCGTGACTGCTCATATTGGAATCGGGTTTCCTCGCACTTGTCGCGTTGCGTCGCAAGAACAAGAAAAGAAGTATCTATTTTATAATTGCAAACAACAGAATTTTTATTTCTTTAGATGTCTAAAATGTCTCTCTGACTGAGCTGCTTCGGTTCGGCCTGGCCGTTTCCGTTTACCTATTGGTATTGTTTTGTTTAGTTTGCTTGCTTCACAAATAGGTTTACTTGCTGGTTTTCCCGGTATTTCAGTCTGTTCACAAGATTTGTTGAATAATCAGCATAACTTTGATTTGAGCACAGATCAATAACTAACTATATATTCTAACTTTGAGTGAAAGACTCAAAGAAAGACTAGAGATAATATCATGGCAAAGAGTATAGACACAGACTACCGTACCTTGAGTATAGATAGAATAGAATCAGAACAAACAACAGATCATCACGCACAAACCACGCGCACGCACCCACAGACACAGAACACTAATATGTATATTAGCTAGTCGGCACTAGCCGCAGCCCATAGGCGATTATGTAGTCAAAAGTCAAAGCCAAGTATTTTTTGTTTAATAATTAGAGGTCCTCGAGAGCTCTTACGTAATCCTAACCCACTCGAGTCCAGTTCTATAGACTAACTTTAAAATAGCGTAAGATACCTAGTTACTTAATTAATAAATTATTCTTATTACTCTGTAACATTAATTAAAATTTCTTGTATAATTTGTAATAAGTTAGATCCTGTAGTTGACGTATCTAATCTAAGTCATGTTTTAGCGTATAACCTACTAACAACAAACACTACAATTATTACGAGGCACTCTAAGCCACAAAGAAGCCAACGTATGAAAGCCACCATGGCCAACGTAAAGCCGCTGAAAGGCCAGCATATGTGCAAAAGTCTCTCGAAGCAAAACCAAGCGACTCAGCGAGTGCAAACTTTGGACTTTGCAGTCGAAGGACACGATAACAACGACAAAAAAAATTTGTACTATGAAAAAAAAACGAAGTGTTGGGTTTTGCCCCTTTTGTACACTCTGACTGTGAACTGTTTATTTCCAATTTAAGACCTACATAACATACTACTGAGATATTGTAAAAAATCATTGATCAACAAAATTCATGGTTACCTTAAAGAATATGATTGTTACTTTTACCCGTGGAACGAAAAGCTGCTACCGGATTAAAACACATTATTGCACACTGTCACAGAACACGAATTCACTATTTTTCATTAAAAACAAACAGGTTTGTTATGATTTTTTTAAGTTTCAAAGTTTATTCATTAACATTAGAGCCCTCTAGCCAGGACCACATTTAGCTAACTACCGCTTATATGGGTATAGCTACACTAAACGTCAGTTTAGAGATCTCATTTTAGCCAAACTAAAATGTTTGTTACACAGTCTAGTTTGTAAGTATTAGGTCTTTGTAGGTATTTAAATGATTGGTTTTCTCTCAGTCAGCCTGTCGCAAGTTAGATCAAAACAAACGCTGTTTGAAGAACTTTAGTGGCGGATATTGATATCTCACTCACTTGCTAATAGTTTCTCGTTCTGTCAGTATGTGTGATAACGTTGATTGGCTGTTAGTCTCCCCATCTCGTCTCGGCATTGTTCATTTATTTACAACGAAGATGTTATTTTAATCAACATTTTTTTTTATAAAAATGTAACCGACTTCACCACTTAAAACTTTAAAATAACGCCAAGAGTCAGTGCATATAATTTAAAGTTGGTACCGAATTTCCAAGCACAACAACATATTTATTGTATGGCACCTTCAAGTTATATGAACTTACTCTTAAAGTTATTTTAAAGTTTTAAGTGGTGAAGTCGCTTCCATTATCATTCAAAAATAGTTTATTTTAAGCTTTTTTTCGTTGTAAAACCTACGATACCACGATGTCTTCGACACCCTATTTAAGAGTTGTGTGAGGGTGCAATAATACGAGATTCTGGAAAATATCTACGCACTGATGGGAACGTAGATAAAAACAAATGTTAAAAATCGGTTCCTACTATTTGTGCAATGCAGGGGTGCACTATGTCAGGATAATGGGAACGACCTTTCGTTCCTACTTTTTATTGTACGACGGGTAAGCACTTGGCCTTTATCTCACCTGGTAAAAAGTTGAGATAAGACCGAAGGTGTAGGCGCACTTCACCCGGAATCCTCAACAAACTGAGGAATTGGCTATCTTATCTCTAAATGCCGGGACACAACAATTTTTTTTTTGAATTAGGTTAGATGGTTGTAGCTAGCCAGGCGGACTAACCAAAGAAAAACCACCAAAAAACCAAAGAAAAGAACTAACAAAATTAAACAAAGTCCAACCACCTACCAAAATTTTTATGAAAAATAGTCGTTAATGAGCCATGTTAGACGCCTATAGTGGCGGCTCGTAAAGTCTGATATCAGCACTGTTACACAGTCCACACGGAGAAAGAAATAATGAAAATATGTATTAACAAAAAAAAAGTATATGAGTAATATTACTGTGATCACTAACACGCCTACTGTGTGGTGATTGTGGCAAAACCCTCTATAGCTTTAATTTTGGGGGGAGGCAAAGTTCACTGCACAGAACATGGTTATGCTTTTATGGGCTGTAATGATGATGATAATGATACAAGTATATATTTATAGCCAGAATGCATCAAACGACAATTCCACTAAGCCCAAACAAGCTTGCTAAAATATTTTTTTTTACGGAGTTTCGGTGAACTACCCTACCCTGTTGGCTTCATCATCAGATGACGATAATACTGGAAGGCAGGCAGATCAGTGGGACTACTACGTATCATCATTACTGCGATCAAAAACACGCCTGCCAAGCGTGGTGATTATGACAAGACCCTGAAATTATGATGATGATACTGGTAGGTAAGCAGTTCAAATAGGTCTACTCTAATGACCGTAAACATAACAGGTAAGCAGAATACGCAATTTAGTTTAATTCGATGACATATTTTTTTTCAGTTATTTTGATATAATTACCAAACTACTGAATTGATTTTAATGAAATATCTACGGGACTATCCGCAAAATATTGCCTGCTAAACACTTTTTATGTTTAGCAGGCAATCATCTAAATCAATTGTGAATTGGCGGAATAATCGAGTAACAAACAAAAAAATATATACAGTCGAATTGAGCACCTCCTCCTTTTTTTGAAGGATGTTAAAAATATTTACACTATTAGCGATTGTGCTACATAATGTTGTTATTTGTACTGTTGAAGAGATATTAATGCTTCTGTTTGCCGGCTTTTGTGATCGTGTAAATATATAAGAACAGAATATGTGAAGCGTGTGACCTCATATCTGAATGGGAGGAAGTAGGCACAACATTTTTTTTCTGGTTAGAAACCCTCTGGATGAAGATCATTAGTGCACCCATTTATGTGTTGTATCTTTTCCAACCAGCATTTTACGCTTGGATTCGAAACAAACTAGTTTGTTTTGCTATCTCGATAGGTAAAATATAGTTTATTTAGCAATGCCACCCCTAGGCCCCACGTGATACAAATCCCCCTTTGAGTACCAGTAACCAAGGCATGAAATCTGACAGTTCAGAATATCAAGTGGTTTGAACTACAGAATCATATGTAGATTTGTTTCGTTATTATTTATATTATTAAACAAATTCACACTGTAGTCATCTCTTGCGTTTACAAAATTATAAATGATAATAGTACCACAGAAATTCACTAGATTTCGATAATTATTGTAATGATTGTTCTTGCATGGTTGCAAGCATCCATGAAACATTAACAAATTATTATAAATATTACCTTACGTATATAATGAATGGGTGTGAATTTCTGTGATATCATTACTAATTTCGCAATCACAAGAACCATCTCTTGTGATGCTGTGTGAATTTCATGACACTAATATTTAGAAAAAAAAACAAATTCAATACCAGCAGCGACACCTAGTTTGTCAGAAAAAGATGACAATTCGGACACACGTGATGTATGGAAGAAATGAAATAACCTTAGAGACTTATGTAATATTTTATCGATGGTCAAGTAAGATCTGTCAAGTTGGATAAACTTGATAGCTCACGCATGCATTGACGGTCAAAACCTTAGGTTAACATTTTCCCGTCTCTTCTTATGTAGTATTTTATTCTCTTTCTTTGCTTTGATATAATTTCAACATTTTCATTCACTAGGTATCAAATACAAATCAATCAACAATTCAACATTCAATTTAGTTGGTTTTTATTTGGCTAGTGAGGACGGCAAGTGCAAATATTTTGAGTAAATAAAATAAAAATCGAACTCCGATTGCTGATTGGAATACTTAAAATCTGTCTGTTTTGGTTCGGGCTGCGCTAGTAAAAATAGACGTACCGTAACTTCGCAATTGTGTGATTTCTGAAGACCTTAATTTTTTCGAAGTTTTATTTATTCTACCTTTTAATGATTTCCCTCTATTTAAAGGATTGAAGATTGTAGATTACAAAGCCAGAGAAGCATTCTTTAAAAATGGATACTCTGAGGTACTTACATCTATTTACCGTTAAATTACTTGACTCGTACCTGTATTCTTAGCATATAACTACCTGACCGCAGTAATATAGGTATTACCTACTTAGATATAGTTTGCCTACGTCAAACAGAGTCAAGGTTATATATAAAGACAGTTACACCATTTTTCAACTCTAAGCAAGTTCAAATATCCAATATTTTTTTCAGGCTCTATTTTGTGACATGGAATGTGGCGACCAAGTCTCCCAATCAAGACATGAATTCACTCTTAGATTTTCCATCACAGTTCAACAAAAATAAACCTCTACCAGATTTCTATGTGATTGGGTAAGTTTATAATTTATATTTCAACCATACGCAACTAGGTAAGCTAGGCTAGCTGGTAGACTTAAGTTAATTTTTTTAGCATAGTGCAAATATTGTGGTATATTTTAGACCAATGTTTATATTAACTTTCCAAACATTTATAAATGGTTATAGTGAACTAACTTTAATAGTTGAACATATTGAATCACTGACTTTTTTGTACATATTAATGTGTTCTCTATAACTGTAGAACATTACTTTGTTCTATCATCAATCGTTTTCGCAGCACATGCAAAGTAAGGAATTTTATTGGTTATTTTCCTTCACCTTGGGTAACATTGGAGTATTTGTAAGAATGCTTTTAAAACCTGATAAAAAATATAGCCTATGTTACTCAGTGGTACTATAGTGTTCAATTGGTGAAATATTTTTTTCAATTGGCCTAGTAGTTTTTTGAGCAGTATTAAATACAAACAAAAATACCAATATTTTCTCGTAATAATCACAGATTTAGATCTCGGCCCCCAGCGCCTCTTATCTTGGAGTGATAATTATCGGCCATACACTTATATTGTAGGGGCCGAAAACTAAAAGCAGAATCTTCATGTGAATATTGATCAGACATAGGACAAGAAAAAGAAAAGACTAGACCCTGCTGGGTTTCAACCTCATCAACAGCACAATAGTATCCACAAATGGACATAGCCTCCTCCAAAGGTGGAGAGTTTGCCATCACCAAGCTTGACACGCGCATTGGTGATCGCAGTAAAGGCGAATATAATACACAGAAGGAAGCTGCTGCCCTTCTTCTGGTGAGACCCTTAGTCGGATTTTACGACATCCATGGGCTGAGTTGGAGGGGTTTATTCTGAAGCCGAGACAGCCACGGCAAACTTTCTTGTTTCTTGTGTCACTTTTCGACCACCCGGCCGAAAACTAATTTAGTCTATTATCGGCGCCCGAAAAAAACTTATTTAATGAAAATATTTTAAGAAAACTAGCATTTGCAGGATAATTGATAATTATTAAGTACTTTTATCATAATAACTGGTTTCTTCGAATAACGTGAAAATTTTGATAGTTTTTTTTTTTATTGTACGACGGGGAAGCGCTTGGCCTTTATCTCACCTGGTAACAAGTTAAGATAAGGCCGAAGGTGGAGGCGCACTTCACCCGGAATCCTCAACAAACTGAGGAGTTTAAGAGTTCACTGAAATGCGTGTCACTATTTTTTTTGTTACCTTACGCACCTATATACTCATGAGAATATATTCGCTAATCATGGAGCACTTTTTATAATTTAAAAGTCGTAAGTAGGCAGTAAGCTCTATTTTCTTCCTTTTTGTCAGAGCATATTGTGTCAAGGCCGAAAACTAAAGCTGGCTGGGTAACCGACTCTATTACTAGATATTAATAAAATCACAAAATACGCAAATATAGTGGTCTCGACAAAGCTTACCTATTTGAGCCTTTTGAGGTTGAGACCTTTGATCCGTGGGGAGGCGGTGCCCTCCGGGTTTTCAAACATCTTGCAGGGCTTTTGATTGAGGCGACACGTGACCCAAGCGCTGGCTCTTATTTAGGCCAGCGAATTAGCATAGCTATTCAGCGTGGCAATGCAGCCAGTGTCATGGGCACGCTTCCGTCTGGTACTGGTCTGGAATAGTTGAGTTACCTATAGGCCGTTTGTAATGGTCCTTAGGTAATATGACTGATTCCTTTGTACATAGTTAGTTTAGTTGTACATTTTATTGAATAAAATTATGTAGGTACATACAAAAACACGGGCGTATTGTATTCTTAAAAACCTAGATTAGAGGACAGTCATAATATCAATATCTCATTGTAAGGCTCATACTTCTGTGCAACATGATATGACCTACTTCTGTCTAGGTCAGTGTTGTGTGTATAGTGATGTAAGTACACTTTCGAAATACTGGTAGGTACCTAATAAAATGATCACATACAGATCTCTGGATTTTGAATTTTATCACGCTCATAACATGTGTACAATAAGTGTCGAGCGAAGGGATGAGTGACATACTCTAAACTTAATTTGTGACTATTTGGTAGCATAGTCACAAACTAAGTTTATAATATATATCTATTTAACTTTGGCTTATTACTAGCTTTCAATTGTTACCCATATTGATGGAATAGAATATTTTTCTGTGTCTCTCTAACTTTGATTCAGAGCCCCGTATGAAAATAATATAGCGTACTCGTATGTCACTCCCACAATTCAGACGAATCAAATGACACATCACAAGCCAAATTTCATCATTTCATCAAGTTGGAAATCCCATACATACATACATTTTACACAATTTAGGTTGCGAAAGGAGTGGCCGATCTTTGTGGATTACCCTGGACAACGGAATCACTGACTTTATTAGCTTTTACGGCAGAAAAGTCCCAACAGCACCAACACACTTATGGTAGGACCTGTAGAGGTCCGCCTGGCTAGCGAGCACCCTTTATCCTCCAGCCGAAGTCTGGCGCCATACGGTTCGCCGAGTTCCGTCAGTGCACGCCTTCTGGGAATGCTCACGGGCGAGCGTAATTGCCTAGACTTGCCAAAAGCGAACTTGGATATCAGTTCAGTGCAAACTAGTATAATGGTATTGATCATTCTTAATCTCACAGTTTGTTGGTGTTGGTATGGTTGGTGCTACTACCATATTACCTAAATCTGTCGTAATAACAAACAATAAAAAAAAAATTGGTGTGTTCCAACATTTAGGGTAAGATCGGGTGAAGTGCGCCTCCACCTTCGGCCTTATATTTGTTATGTACTTGTAACCAAAAACTTCCCCGTCGTACAAAAAAAAAAACGCAATAATATATCTCCCCCAGTCTCCAAGAAGTGAAGTCCCAGCCACAGAACATGCTGATGGATTCCCTATTTACGGACCCATGGACGTCCACCTTCAACAAGATCCTCTGCCGGCAAGGCTACATCATTGCCAAGTGCACCCGATTGCAAGGAATCATGCTTCTACTGTACACTCAGATGAAACACGTGACTCATCTGAGGGATATTGAGGCGCAGTACACTAAAACCGGACTTGGTGGAATGTGGGTATGTGGATTTTCTTAATTTTCGTCTCATTGAAAAGGTTCGTTTTATGTTTGGCTTTCACCTATCTACTAGGGTTATCAGTATCATAATTTCCGATCATTTAGATATGTTCATTGTGGTATATCAAGGAGCACTCCCAAGAATAAGAATAAATAAGAATACTTTTTTATTTTTATTTTTTATTGATTATTGAACGACGGGGAAGCGCTTGGCCTTCATCTCAATCTCTCTCCTGGTAACAAGTTAAGATAAGACCGAAGGTGGAGGCGCACTTCACCCGGAATCCTCAACAAACTGAGGAACTGGCTATCTTACCTCTGAATACCGGAACACAACAATTTTAGAATTGTTATTATGGCGACAGAATTAGATAAGATGGTGGTAGCTAGCCAGGCGGACTTCAACAATGTCTCTTATAATATACGTATATATTGTACTCCCCATGGGGATCGAACCTGGGACTCCTGGATCTGAAATCGGTGGGTTGAACCACTAGACCACAGATTCAGTTAAAATACGTCCTTTGCAGAACAAAGATCCCAAAAACAGCTATTCAAAAGCGCTCCATCCATGGGCTCCCAGCGATGGTCGTCAGTCCTTTAAGTGGGAGGTCTTCCAACACTGTTTCACTTTTTAACTTTCGTGCAAGATA
The DNA here is from genome assembly GCA_951394065.1 of Venusia cambrica. Taxonomy (NCBI): domain Eukaryota; kingdom Metazoa; phylum Arthropoda; class Insecta; order Lepidoptera; family Geometridae; genus Venusia; species Venusia cambrica. The sequence continues at coordinate 5,213,559 of OX596056.1, forward strand.
TAGAACTCCTAAGAATCCCCAAGTCAGCAAAGGGGATTTGTTATATTCACAAAGGTAGGGTTATAGGGGTCGCGACACTCAAAGTCGAACAGTTTCGTCTATGTAAATTTATCTTAGTACTTGATCACTTTCAGCATAATAACCTTTTACATTGTATGTATGGTTACACTATAATTTACTATCAACGTTGTTATCATTTTGTCTGACCACAATAGATAATTATCTAGTTCACAACAGACCTATAAATGTAATAAAGAAATGTTTATACTCATGCTGTTGCGGTTTTTCAATTTCATATTGTCTACCGTTTTAGTGGTTAGGGGGGAAATTCCAGCCATGTAAACGCTCCAACTCAGACCATGGATGTTGTAAAAGCTTAGCTTCAGCGATCATATCTTCCACAATACTGTAGCATTTACTTTTAAATTAATATATGTGATAGTTCAGGATTGATGCTAGAACGCTGTTTCGAAAACACGATTACACAACATTTTCTCGATTTGGACTCTAATTTGTACCAAAAATGTTCGCCATTCAATAAATACGCCCAATTAGGCCTTGACACTTTGTACAGTAAATAAACAAAGTATACAGCAGACGGTCTGTGTTTAAGATTTTCAAAATTCATATTTGTTTTACCGTAAAAAAAAAACAAAACGTGGTCATAAGCGCCGTGGTTGAGCGCACAGCAATGTCACCTTTATTATTACTATATCTTAGTTCGAAACTATAGTAAATTTGCGTTGAGTTGCTAATCTGAGACCGTTAATAATATGGGCAGTTAAATAACGTGTGAGCAGTATTCAATGTTAAAATTACCAGCTTTTGCGTGCGGCCTTGCCCACGTGGCACTTACCCAAGCAGATAAAGGTATCCTATATGTTGTTCTTGATCTCTATGGCACACATTACATCCAATCCAAATTTCATTAAGATCCGTTCTGCTTTTTAATTGTGAAATGTGAAATGACTGAGTTAATTTCTAATTTACAATGTTGGTACTGATGTGATTTTTTTTTAAATTTTATTAGCTAAAGTTTGACCACAACACGGCACAGCGAAAGGCTGTGGCCTAAGATGGAGCACGCTTGTCTAAAAGGAACCCAAAGATAAGCAAAGCCTTTATCATTATTATGATTTATCGCTCTTACGAGTACGTCATCATTCGTCGCCGAGCCCTCGATTTTCTATAAAAACAAAATCCTATCTTCAGCGACCTAGTTTCCCACCCTTCCAGTATTATGTTTCATTGTTTTGTAATAAAATCCATCCCTATATGTATTAGGTATCCTATTGGTCGCAATAGGCTAGATACCCAGTCTTGCTAGGATCGATATCAGATGGCGTGATATAAGGCTTTGCGCGCTTATCAATACTAGAGGAGCTTGCTAGGCCTACCAGACCTACCATCTATACTACATTCTACCTATATCGTGTAGTAATTTTCCATTTCGTTTCTTGAATGTTGTTGAAACTACTCACACACATTCAAGTCACTTATGCCTGAGTGTAAAGAACAGAGAAAAGATATCTAGAATTAGAACTTTACCATTTCGCCCGTAACCTGTTACTAGTTGGTAATATAGGTCTGCCTTCTGCAAGCCATGGGTTCGATTCACATCCAGGACAATGGGTGTTGTTTACAAAGATTGTATTATAAAGAAAAATGTATTTAGGTACTAGTAATCTACAATAACTATCGATTTTTAGCGTCCATGGGTATAGGTAATTTTAAATTATTCACACATGCATTTACTCTGACGGTTAAGGTCACATCGTGAGGAAACCGACATGTCCCTAGGACCTAAAATCCGAATGGGGTGTGCCAATTGATTAGTATTCCGCTAACCGGCGATGGGTTTGCAACTTGTCACGTATACTACTTAGTTACTTGCAAACCGTGGACATGTGCCGAACGTAAGTTTTGACGTGCCTCTGAATACCCCTAGTAGGCGATCCTCATAAAACTAACGATTAATAAAATAAAATTAACGACCGCCTCTGGTGTAGTGGTTCGCGCACTGGTGTCAGATCCAGAGGTCCCAAGTTCGATCCCCAGGGTAGCAATATTGTGCTTGGTTTGGTTGGTGGTAGGATTTTGATTAAGTCCGCCTGGCTAGTCAAAGTCAAAGTCAAAGTCAAATTCAGTAAGATTTTTAGGATCACTTTGAAACGTCAAATCTACCGCCTGTTCGGAATCGCGACCAGCACACAAGGAGAAAGGCAAGAACCTCGGGCTAGTTTTTTTTTTCATGATCCATTACAATAGCTTAAAATTATCTAATACTAATTACAATTTATTCACTGGAGAAAATTCATTTTTTTTTAATGCTAGGCTTTCTTATCTTCTAGGTAATCTGAAATTTTATAATAAGCTTTCCTGGATAGCTTTTGTTTTACAAAATTGTTGAACCTAGCTACCACCACATTACCTATTTCTGTCGCCATAATAACAATTCTTAAAAAAATGTGGTGTTCCGGCATTCAGAGGTAAGATAGCCAGTTTCTCAGTCCTCACCTTCGGCCTTATCTCAACTTGTAACCAGGTGAGATGAAGGCCAAGTGCTTACCCGTCGTAAAAAAAAAATGTGGCCGTAAAACTAGCAAATGTTTCCCTGGATAGACTACTAGGAGGTATTTCACACCTACCATTCAATTGGTTCCACTTTATCAACAGGGTAACAAAGGAGCAGTGAGCATACGGTTCAACATCTACGGGTGTTCCGTGTGCCTTGTAAACTGCCACTTGACTGCTCACGAGCACCTTCTGGCGGACCGGATCAATGATTACAACACTATCATCAAGCAACACCAGTATCATATTTCGGAGACTGCAAATATATTATATCATGAGTGAGTATCTTATCCATGCCACAAATATCACAATATTATTTGATATAACAAATCAAATGCATACAATTTAAGTGACTGTTTGTTATGGCAAAATAACAGATTATTACTAGATGTATACAAACGTATACAGTTCTATCAAATGACGGGGGCTGCAAATGTATAGCATTAGTGAGTATCTCATCTATGCCACAAATATCAGAATATTTATTGCAATAACAAATCAAATATGTACAATTTAAGTGACTGTTTGCTATGGCAAAATAACAGATTATTACGAAATGTATATAAAAGTATACAGTGCAGTGCTATCATATTTCGGAGACTGCAAATGTATTATATCATGAGTGAGTATCTTATCTATGCCACAAATATCAGAATATTATTTTTACAAATCAAATAGGTACATACAATTTAAGTGACTGTTTGTTATGTCAAAAAACAGATTATTACTTAATGTATATGTAAGTAAATACAGTACCTATCATACTTATCATATTTCGGAGACGGCAAGAATTATATCATGAGTATCTTATCAATGCCACAAATATCAGAATATTATTTGCTCTAACAATATCTATACATCGATACAAAAACATAAAATTGAAGTGTCTGTTTGTAATGTCAAAATAACATACTATTACTTAATGTATAGAAAAGTATGACTCATGACATTGAGTTGCAGGAGTTGGTAACTGCAATGCATGGTACTTTAGAAAGAAAAGGAGTGAAAATCAATGTTAGAAAACATAATAAAAGTATATTGAAACATATACAATGATTATTTACCACCTTTATACCATGTTTAGAACAATAAAGAATTTGAATTTGAGAGATAAAAGTGATGCTAGAAAGGGGCAATGTATGACGCCGTGTGATATAGTGATTGGGGGAGAGAATGTGGAACAGGTAAGAGAGTTTGTATATTTGGCAACGTTATTTACAAGAGATGGAAAATGTGAAAGATATATTGAATGGAGAGAATGCGGGCAATCAGGTGAGCGGGGCACTTCACCTTTAAGAGTAGTCGGTACTTTTGGAGTGTGAAGTGAAAGTTTGACATGGAACAACAATAATTCGATGACGCAGGCGCTCCAGACGCGCGGATGGGGCGATGTTAGGCAAGTATATGGTGTTCTATATGGAAAAAAACGGGCAAGGTGCTCCATACGCGCCCGATCCGCTTTCTATATCAAGTTTCATACCTAACTACGTATTTAACTTGCCAACTTCGCTTTGCAGACTAAACCTGAATCATACAGGAAAACCGCTGAAGACATCCGAGTTAAATCCAGTAATTTTCCAGAACTCAGGATTACATGACAATACAGATAGAATATGAATAGAACATCTCGCCCCCCTAGTTTTTATTAGAATTAAAAAGCTGTTGAAGTTGAGGTAATTGGACGTAATCATTTGAATGTTGATATCATCCTCAACAAAGCCGTGTATAAGACAGAACATCCTATTTTAGAACATTTGGTAGGACTTTGTTTCAGTCCGCCTGGCTAGCTACCACCATCTTACCTAATTCTGTTGCCATAATAACAATTCTAAAATAGTTGTGTTCCGGCATTTAGAGGTAAGATAGCCAGTTCCTCAGTTTGTTGAGGATTCCGGGTGAAGTGCGCCTCCACCTTCTGCCTAATCTCAACTTGTGTAACCAGGTGAGATGAAGGCCAAGTGCTTACCCGTTAACAGAAAAAAAATCAATCCCCCCCTATTTTTTTAATAGAATTAAAAAGCTGTTGAAGTTGAAACGGTTTGAATTTGAATGTTGATAACATAAAAAAGACCGTGTGTCATCAGGCCCTTAAAAGATAAGCCGATAAACTGGGTAAATAGATTCAAACATGGGAGAGCGATACCTTAACATATCTGCTTGCATGTCGGCTATATTGATTCACAAAAATGAAACGTGATTCAATATAGCCCCGATATCAAACAACCTAACCTTCAAGGTAAGCCATCTATATGGCGCATTACGTTTTCTACACTTGAAACAGCAAAGTTAAGTTGAACTTGAATCTAGCATCATTTTTCAATACACGCGCGATCTATCTTAAATTACAGAGTTAACAGGTGTTGAGAGTTTTATGTTACCAACTGGTCTCGCCGATCAGTTGGTGGTTCTATCTTCTGCGGTGTAGGTTGTGTTCGATTTCCATTCGGGACAAACATTTGAGTGATTAACATAGATATTTGTCTGTGTTTGTCTAGTTATATGTATTTATAACGTACAAATAAATATTACTAGACATAATCAGCGCTATAACTGAGAGATATGACACAAAAATTCATCACACAAAATGTTTGTTTCATGGGTGGGAATCGAACCCACAAACTACAGCCGATAACGCATTACTGCCAATTGAGCTGTGGGGCTAGTTATTTACAGTACATTTATATTGCACTGATACATCTGGTATCAAATACTTTATAAAAAGTACACGTCGTGATATTTTTTATACCTATGTATAAAACAGTATATAGATAAACTATCAGTAGGGTATTGATATCTTATCAGATAATTGTATGAATTGGAGTCGTCATCGCTGTTAGAAAAGGGAAAGAACATAAAATAACAAAAGTTTTTTAAATAACTGCGGCTGCCAGTAGTCGTTGGATGGAAGCAGGCTCTCAATTTCTGGCGTCGGTTGGGGAAGGCCTGTGTTCAGCAGTGGACGTATTTCGGCTTAATTGATGATGGTCGTTAATATATTTGGCCTAGCCATTAACCGCCTCCGTGGTCTAGTGGTTCGAACACCGAAGTCAGATCCAGAGGTCCCGGGTTCGATCACCAGGGGAGTACAAATATTTTGCTTGGTTTGGTTGGTGGTAAGACTTTATTTAAGTCCGCCTGGCTGGCCATCTTACCTAATTCTGTCGCCATAACAACAATTCTAAAATGGTTGTGTTCCGGCATTTAGAGGTAAGATAGCCAGTTCTTCAGTTTGTTGAGGATTCCGGGTGAAGCGCGCCACAACTTGATGAGGCGAGTGAGAAACGCTTCCCCGTCGTAAAAAAAACTCTCTGGCTCTCTAAAATTTATAGTTTCTGAGTCATTTATACTTCTTAAATGCCGGAACATTACAATTTAGAATTGTTGCTATGGCGACAGACTCAGGTAAGATGGTGGTAGTTAGCCAGGCGGACTTAAACAAAGTCCTACCATTAACATTAAACATCAAACAAGTTTCATAGTTCAGTTGGTAGTAACTCGGCCTTCTGCGCTGTAGGCTGTGGGTTCGATTCCCACCCAGGACAGCTGTTTGTTCTGTGTTTGGGTATTGTATCATATAGTACGTAAGTATTTACAATAGTATTTAAGTATTCTATCCGTAATCTAGTTCCCATATTTCAAGCTATGCTTAGTTTTGAGCTAGATGGCGCTGTTTAAAAAATAATGTCCCTTCATATTTATTTATTAACAAGCCTCATAGCTCAGTTGGCAGTAACTCTTCCTTCTCCGCTGGGCTGTGGGTTCGATTCCCACCCAGGACAAACATTTGTGTGATTAATATAGATGTTTGTTCCGTGTTTGGGTGTTCTATCATATAGTACGTATGTATTTACAAAAAAGTTTTTAAGTATTGCATCCGTAATCTAGTTCCCATATTACAAGCTATCCTTATTTTGGGGCCAGATGGCGCTGTGTAAAATTTATTATTATTTATTACTATTAACCAAACCAAGCACAGTGTTGTACCTTTCTGGGGATCGAACCCCGGACCTCTGGATCTGTCTGACTTTGTGTACTGGATGTATTAGATATAACCTATATATATAAATAAAATATGAATATACGATATGTAAATAAAAGTAAATTTTGAAGAAAATCTGTGTAGACATTCTACTTTATAAAAACCATGGCGTAAAGCCAACTTTTTGAGAACACTTCTAAATCTAAATTTATAAAATCGTTGAACATTTGACTTAATTACGTATGTACAATCAACGCACAGCCCAAACCAGAGTTTCTATAGACTTGAAATTTTCAGGGTAGCTTCCTCTTGTTAGTGTAGGGGCGCACTAAGAAAGGATTTGAAGAAATACCCACGGAATTACGGGAATAAGTCCGGGCGTTTCACTAGATATTTTTATAAGGACCGCTAAAATCTTATGGAAACCTAAAGAAGCAAACAAATTGAGTACGCTGTCCAAAGTTCATGCATTGTTTATTTATTACATACGTAGGTTAGTTGAACCGGTTTGAGATCACCTGTTTGTATTGTAAGGTCGATAATTTTTACTGATATGTGCTTTTGCGATGACTTGGCATTGACCCTGTCTCCTTGTTGCTATCTCTATTATGTACCTTACTATAGTCTTTTTGTATATAAGACGCATTAGCTCTTGACTATGGTGGCTGTCTGAATTGTCTCCTTAACAACCACAATTGTAATCAATATTAATCTTACCTGGCTACAAGTTGATAAGCCTGAAGTTGGAAGCGCACTTCACCTGTAATCCTCAACAGACTCAGGAACTGGCTATCTTACCTCTAATTGTCAGAACACCACTTGGTAAGACCATCTTACCAAGTGGTGATCATCGTACCAAAAAAGGCGGTTTAAAGTGTGTCAGAAGTGCGACGGCAATATCATCGACTGCTAAAAAAAAGCCTTTATTCTATTGACTCTTATTCTTATCTTCATGAAGTCCGCCTGGCTTAGCCATCACCATCTTATGTTCCTGGTAAGATTTACTTAAAGTCCGTCTGGCTAGCTACGTAGCTACCACCATCTTATCTAATTCAGTCGCCATATCAATAATTCTTAAATTGTTGTGTTCCGGCATTTAGAAGTAATTGGCCAATTCCTGTAACAGTTGAGGATTCCGGGTAAAATGCGCTTCCACCTTCGGCCTTATCATAAATTGTAAATCAGGCGAGACGAAGACTTAGCACCTCCCGGTCGTACAATAAAAAAAAAGACTACCAGTTACATGTGTTTCAGATTATCCAGCAACTTATAAAAGTTATTTTTCTTATTCACTTTGCATTTCATCCGAGTTCGAGACGACAAGTCTCGATCTCTGCATACATCCCTTTCGACGTAGAGTACTATGAACGCTTATACACGATTTACATCAATTGCAGCTACGTCTTCTGGATAGGCGACTTAAATTTCCGCACAGACCATCCAACGGGTAGCAGTCCAACTTCCGAAGAAATCGTCGCTACACTGCAGAAGATAGAAAAGGACCGATACACCTCTCTGCTCAAACACGACCAGCTGAAAGCGGTTATGGAGACGGGGGAGGCGTTTTCGGAGTTCTCCGAAGCTGAGATCCGATTTCCGCCGACTTATAAGTTCCTGATGGGTAGCGATGAGTACGATGTAAAGTGAGTATCATCATCACGACCTGTAAAAGTACATACACTGCATATAGTATTGTTACGCCAATCAGAAAGTTCTAGAATCAATTTCAATTTATTTATTCACAAACAATTTTATAAATCGTATTTGAATGTAGGTACATAATAATGAAATCAATTTAAATAAGTTAATAATTAATAATAAGTCAAAGTCAAACACACAAATTATAAACAAAATGATAAAATGCGATTAAATTGGTTAAGTACATAAAAATTTACAACAATGATGTTACCTTTGTGTGCACCAAAATCATTCACTGAATAATAACACCCCTCCAGCAGAAGCTTCTTTAATTTAGTTTTAAATAAATTAGGACTATCGATCACTTTCATATCTATTTTAATCATCACAGGCCTTCACATAGTTCCGCAAAAATAAGACCAAAACAACTTGTTTACAAGTAACACAAAATGATTGTACACGAACGTCGAGAACAATAGAGTCCCAGATTACGCAATAGTAAGTATATGCTTGGATTTGCCGAAGTCATAACGCTTGGCGGATAGAGTGGTGATCTCAGTATTGGTGCCGGACCCAGAGTGCCGCTGATTTTAAATCTTCCATACAGTTTAAGAGAAATGTTGGAGATAATTTAGGTTTGCTGCGTTTGCTGTTTGCTTTTTCTATAAACACAATAAAATTTCTATGGTATCCCTAATTAAAGCTTTTTTTTATAGTATGAAGGATAAAGCTTGGCGTTTATCTCACCTATTTTTCAAGTTATGATAAGGCCAAGATGGAAGCGCACTTCACCCGGAATCCTCAACAGTCTGAGGAACTATCTTACCTCTAAATACCGGAACACGACAATTTTAGAATTGTTGTTATGGCGATCGAATTAGTTAAGATACCACCAACCAAACCTAGCACAATATTGGGGATCGAGCCCGGGACTTCTGGACCTGACACTGGTCGGCGAACCATTAGACCACAGAGGCGATTAATACGCTGGAATAACTTTGACCGAAATTATTCAATTATCGTACATCATCATCCCCGCAACAGCCACAATGTCGTCGGTCCATCGAGTGGGGGGTCTTCCCACACTCCGTTTCGCGTTTAATCGTGGTCGCCATGCGAGAACCTTTGCTCGCAGCGGTTATCGGTTCTGCGAGCTATGTGGCCTGCCCACTGCCACTTCAGCTCGCTAATTCTGAGAGCTATGTCAGCAACTTTGGTTCTCCTACGGATATCCACATTCCGGATTATATCACATAGTGAAATACCAAGCACGGCCCTCTCCATAGCTCGCTGTGCGACTCTGAATTTATTCATAAGGCCTATAGTTAGCGACCACGTCTCAGATCCGTTTATTTTTGTAATTATTGTACAAAACATACAAATGCATTCAGTGTAACTTTTTGTTCCGTTTTGTTTTGGTTGCTGGGAAATTACCACGTAAAAATGGAAATAAAGTCGCGATTCTCATCTTGCTATAATACTTCAACATTTGTTTTATGAATATGGATGTTTGTACTGTGTTTGGGTGTAGTATATAGTAAGTATGCATTTACAGAAAAAACAAGTATTCAAGTATTCTATCCCGAATCTAGTTCCCATATAGCAAGCTACGCTCGGTTAGGGGCTAGATGGCGCTGTGTGAAATTAATGTTCTGTACTTGAAGGTTTCCTTCCAAATTTTCAGGAGAAAGCCGTCATGGACCGACAGAATTCTATACAAAGTGATTGCAGACAATTATGAGAACATAAAGCTGCGCGCTGAACTCATTTCTTACAACCACATACCGCATTACACCGTCAGCGATCACAAGCCGGTCATAGGACAGTACAATATAAAGGTAAGCCTTAATTTTATTTGAGGAGGTAGGTGTGTGTAGAATTAAACTCAAACGCAATCAAGACTCGAGATTCGAAATTCCCAGAAATATATATACTCAAGATTTTACCCGTTTGTGAATTCACCTCAGTGTTTTTTTTTATTGTACGACGGGAGAGCGGGGATAAGGCCGAAGGTGGAGGCGCACTTCACCCGGAATCCTCAACAATCTGAGGAACTTGGCTATCTTACTGAATGCCGGAACACAACAATTCCTGAATTGTTTTGGCGACAGAATTAGGTAAGATAGTGGAAGGTAGCTAGATGGACTTAAACAAAGTCCTACCACCAACCAAACCGAGTACAATATTGCACTACCCCTGGGGATCAAACCCGCGACCTCTGGACGGTTTTAACGGTCGCTACGTGATTTTTTATTCGATTATAGAGATCTTTAATAGTAGTTTATGAAACTGTCATATAAGAAGGGGTATTAAAACACGAGAGTCTGTTTATCGCATGAGGCGAAGCCGAATGCGATAATAGGTTGACTCGAGTGTTTTAAATACCTATGTTATATGCAGTTTCATACACTACTTTATCTTCACTCATAGGAAAAAAATAAATTAAACTAAGTAGGTAGGTTACAAAAACACGATCGGCAAAAAAATGTATGGGAAGCGCAGGAAATTAAGTTCAAACTACGCATGCGTGCGCCATTTTTTTCACAGTTCGAAATGCGCATGCGTGCGCTTTTTTTTTCAAATTCAACCTAAAACCATAGACTAGTTTAATGAAATAATAAATAAAAAGATAGCGGTACTATAATGAGTTTTATTCTTAATTTTATGTATATATGCGTTTATAAAGTGCGCCTGTATAGAACCGTCTTTGAATTCGTGATTCGAATTTTTCGATTTGAGTGTATATAAAGAAAAATAAATGTTTGGGCAGTAACCGTTGGTGGTACATTTTTGACGCTTCACCGACCGCTGCCATTGCTTGCTCGCGTATTGTTCCACTGTCATTTTTATTTGTGATATATTTTTTAGTTACTATGCTCAATACCGCCCAATCACTTATTTACAAGTCAATACAATTACTGACTACAAAGAATATTTAATAAATTATCGAGTTTTCCCTTATACCTATATTCCTGAATACTATAGGGAAAACTATTATAACGATTTTGAATATTGTAATACTATTTTGTAACAATGTACGCGTTTTTGCAACTTTTTTAATAGTTTTTTTTGTGGTTAGTTCATAACAGAATTCTTGATTTCGTTTAGAGTTTAGTTCTGTAGTTCGGACCTGAGTATGTAATTTGTATATAATTCATCTATAGAAAGCTATTGTATATAAATGTAAGTAAGTAGTTGGATGATTAAAGCATGAATGTAGAATGACTAATTTGTCTAATCTGCTTGATTTACGCATTTAATTTGAATAAGCACTGTGCATTATTTTATCTTTTTTATTCTACGATGTTAAATCGCTTAGTCCTTATCTCACCTGGTGTCAAGCTATGATAAGCTGAAAGTGGCGCACTTCACCCGGAATCCTCAACAGACCGAGGAACTGTATTTCTTACCACTGCCGGAACACAATTAGAATGACTATGACGTCATATTTTGGTAAGATAGTGGTAGCGAGCCAGTCGGACTTAAACAAGCCCTACCAAACTCAGCACAATTCTATAACCCTTAGGGATTGAACCCGGTATCCCTGGGTCCAATACCAGAGGGCGAATCACTAGACCACATATGTGGTAAAACATACGAAAGACAAGCATGCATTTAGTTTGCCACTCAAAATGTCTGGTCGCTATGTTTTTTTTTGAAGTAGCATCTGTCATCGCCACTCATGAAAATGTGGCCTAACTCCTTGTAATATTATCTTTCTGTCCTTCTCTTCTATCATTTTAATCTGAGTTTTTAAATAATTCAGCAGTAATACCAAATAGGTAACAAATTTTGGCGATATCATAACATGAAATAAAAAAAAAACTCGCCCGAGGTTCTTGCCTTTCTCCTTGTGTGCTTGTGTGAACAGGCGTTAGATTTGACGTTTCAAAATGATCCTAATAAAATTTACTGAATAAATATATTTGACTTTGACTTTGACTTTGAAAAATCCAACATAGTACATTCATTCTTCAGTTAGACTTTTTCAACTTAATTTATCCCACTGGACACCTTTTTAAAAACATAATTATAGCTCATAAAAAGCTTAAGTAAAAACATTTTCGGGTTTCGGGTTCAGATTCGGGTTTGGTTGGTGGTAGGACTTAGTTTAAGTCTGCCTGGCTAGCTACCACCATCTTACCTAATTCTGTCCCCATAAAAACAATTCTAAAATTGTTGTGTTCCGGCATTCAGAGGTAAGATAGCCAGTTCCTCAGTTTTTTGAGGATTCCGTGTGAAGTGCGCCTCCACCTTCGGCCGTATCTTAACTTGTTACCAGGTGAGATGAAGGCCAAGCGCTTCCCCGTCGTACAATAAAAAAAAGTACAGCTTCTTGTTTTTTTATTTGATTAACTTATATATTTTCACAATATAAGTAGGTATACCAAACAGATAATGAAAGAAAAAATTGACAATCTATGTAAAAACTTTTAATTACCTAAAAACTGACCGCCTTTTCTCTGAACTTCCGCAGTGAAATTATGTACTCAACATTCTAAAAGATACTTTTTTTTTGTCTCTTAGAATGATATAGAACTTTGATCACTATGCAATCCCGATAGCTTGTACCGCTCTAACAATCGCTTATCGCATGCACGTAGATCCGTAACGGTTTCACTCGCTCGCTGGCGTCCGACTCGCTGCGAACCGCTCGCTCGTCCGTTCGCATGCGTTCGGCGATCGTCGCACCCGAGACTGGTACCGCAGTGGTCTCTGAACCGCCTATCGCTTTCGATGCTGAGCACTCGATGAGTTCTGTTGTCACTGATAATGTGAGTATGCTTCTGATAACTTAATGAGTACTGAGTAAGTTATTTCAATCGTCGCACCCGATGAGACTGGTACCGCGGTGGTCTCTGAACCGCCTGTCGCTTTCGATGCTGAGCCCTCGATGAGTTCTGTTGTCACTGATAATGTGAGTATGCACTCGATAGCTGAATAGTAAGTAATTTCATCATCACCCTCCTGCCTGTTATCATACTAGGTCGAGTCGGCACAACATGTCTTGACATGTTAGAGCTTTGGCTGATGTTGTAATTCTTTGGGAATACTTGGTTGTGAATGTGGATATAAAGGGATTAGTATATGGATAAAGCGCGACGAGGATGCGTTTGTCTATTTAGATTGGATAGACTATATTTTTAATATTTTTTTATACTTCAAGGAACTAAGATGGATAAAAATAACTGTGCGAATCAGCCCCTATCGACATTTTAAACTCAATGCTGTGAATCTCACGTATCGTAATATATTTCGAATTCGAAAAAGGCGCTGCCCTTTCGATTTTTTAAAGTCAATGCTTTCAATGTATCGTAATATTTTTTGACAGTTTTGTACATACGCATCCTCCAACGGCAGGGTTTTAGCATTTCTCATCGCTTATTTAAATTTTAATTAATTTCAGTCTTTGCGTTGGAACATAAAAAAAAATGTTTGAAAAGCCTCACAGCTCAGTTGCTGGTACCTCTGCCTTTTGAGCTGTAGGTTGTGGGTTTCGATTCCCACCCAGGACAAACATTTGGGTGATGATTATAGTTGTTTGTTCTGTGTATTTAAAAAAAAAGTATATACATAACTTTGTATTATTTTCGTACTCTAGTTACCATATTACACGCTTTGCTTAGTTAGTTTGGGACTGGATGGATTGGTGTGAAATTAATGGCCTATAATAAAAGAAAACGCAGCTGCATATTTTTTAGTCTACCAATAAAAAGGGATTTGTTTTTAGTCCTCCTCTACTGGTTATCACTCAGCGATTCTGCATAACAACTCGAAATTGTTCTTTATCACTATGTATTTAAAATAAATTTCTGTTCGCAGGCATTCTCAAACTATACAGAAAAGACGGTGGAGTTCGCGCCAATATCTCGCATCTGGTATATCGGCGATGCGGACTTCAGGACGCAATGCACTCTCTCACCAGACGTGGAGGTCAACAATAACGATTGGATCGGCATTTACGATGTAAGATACTTTCAGATTTATTTATATATGGTAGTTTAAACTATCACGGTGAATTTAGTGACTTAAGTCCAAACTGATCGACACGTGACCCAAGGGCTGGCGCTTATTTAGGCCAGCGAATTAGCATAGCTATTCAGCCCACGCTGAATAGCTATTGAAAGATTTATTTGATTTTTATTTGATTAGAAATGCAGCCATTGTCATAGTCATAGTAATTGATTAATAACAAAATAATAGTTACAGGTCATAAAACATAAGTTACATAATCAAATAAAATAAAATAAAAATTAAATTACTATGATAATTTTTACATGAAACTATGTCCTACTGTACTCGTCTGAAACAGTTGAGTTACCTATAGGCCTTTTGTAACGGTCCTTAGGTAATCCGACTGATTCCTTTGTACATAGTTCGTTTAATTGTATTTTTTTATATTAATTAATAAGTGTTCGTTTTTTGTATTAATACAAACAAATTCATTATTAATGTCACTGAGTTATTATTTGACAACCTACCGAACTTTAGAAATTTTACATAAAATTAATTTAAATACATATTCATAAGAAATAAACACATAATACGAGTTAAAGTAATAAACGAATAAAATTACAAAATCAAAAGAAATCAACAAAATATTATTTATAGTTCCTCAAACGAAAATGTCGGGATAAGATATTTTCAAGGTGCTCGTTTATAACCAAACAACCGTTGCATGGTTTTATCATTGCTTCATTGTACTTAAACTTTTTGTCAATCTGTGCACCTTCGTTATATAATTTGAAGTCTGTGGACTATCCTACTGGACAAAAGTATTTTTTTATATCTAATGTAAGGCACATTAGATATAAAAAAATACTTTTGTTATTGGCCACATTAAAATCTCAACAAATTTTAAAATCACAACAAAGAGTTTTACTAATTTTTTATTGTATGACGGCGAAGTGCTTGGCCATCGTCTCATCTGTGTAGCGATTCTCAAATACACGGAAAGTTTTCTTATCGGAAACATAACTTTTTATCGGATTCAACTTAGAATCCGATTGAGTTCAACGCTAATCTCACACCATTTTTGAAAATCTTTTGTGGAAATTTCGAATACTAATGTTAACAGTTTTAGATTTTAGAGTATCGGTATCTTCATCTGAACTTTCCGAATTCGATCCGATAAGGCTTTTCAAATGTTTGAGAACAGCTATGCTGGTGTAAAGTTATGATAAGGTCGGAGGTGGAAGCGCACTTCACCCGGAATCCTCCATAGACATCGTACCTAATTCTGTCGCCATAATAACAATTCTAAAATTGTTGTGTTCCGGCATTCAGAGGTAGGATAGCCAGTTCCTCAGTTTGTTGAGGATTCCGGGTGAAGTGCGCCTCCACCTTCGTCCTTATCTCAACTTGTTACCAGGTGAGATGAAGGTCAAGCGCTTCCTCGTAGTACAATAAACAAAAAAAAAAACTAAACCAAAGAGGCTTCTAATCGAGAATTGTTGTAATGACGATATACTTCGGTAAGATAGATTGATTCTTTTCCGTCTGCAGGCGAATTTCCACAGCCTAGACGACTACATAGCATACGAGTACCTTGCCAAAGTGAGCTTGCCCCAGTCGCCGGTCGCGAGCGGCCAGCCTCGAACCGTCACCCTGAGCTTCCCGGTGGGCAGCGGTGTGAGAACGCCAGGGTTCTATCGACTCATCTACTTCAGCCAGCCGAATAACGACGTCAGGAGTGTCTTAGGTAAGTGGACTCTCCCTGTGGCAGTTGATGTTGACTTATTAACAAGTCTTATAGCTCAGTTGGTAGTAACTCTGCCTTCTGCGCTGTAGGTTGTGGGCACACAAATGTTTGTTCTGTGTTTGGGTTGTATCATATAGTACGTATTATGTACGTTATTATGTATTAGCAAAAAAAAGCATAATAGGTCTTTACCTATGAAGTTGCCGTTTTGTAGTACTGGTCATTTCGAATAAAAACTATTTCTGAATATCTATGAATTCTAATTTCAAATTAATTTTATTTTTTTAACGTGACATTCTATTTTTAATATCAGTCTTTTGTTTACTGATTAGCGTCATGTTTCCATCCCATTTGGGTCTTTTTCGTCATGGATACGTTAAAAATTCGAGTAATTATGGAATACGAGTAACGACACGCACAACCTGTTATTGGTTTACCCGCTTCCGTGCTGGTAACCTGAAAAATGCACCCCGTGGTCGTCCGGAAACTTGGTTGACAACGAATTAAAGGCGATTGTGGATGCTGATGATACTCAGTCTACTGTCGAATTAACAGCAGCTTTCGAAGTTAGCATCAAAACAATCTTGATACATTTGCGTCAAATTGGCAAGGTACAAAAGCTTGACAAATGGTGCCCCACGAACTTAATGAACGCCAGCGCGTTGAGCGCACTCCTTGCGCTGCTCAACAGGCACAGAAACTAATTTTGTCATCGCATTGTTGAAAAATGAAAAATGGATTCTTTTCGACAATCGTAAGCGCTCATCGAGTTCTTAGATCCTGGGCACCTAAAAAATGCCCTAAACGAAAAATTACACCTAAATGAATTACTTATTTTGGAATGTTCTCCAAGTCTTTTGTTTATTATTTTATTTAATTGTTTTCGGAGAACAAACAGTTTTACACACTTTATAAATATACTTACATAATAACTTATAACCATTTAAGTAAAATAATCATAAACAGCTAAAAAAGACTGCATGATTGCAGAGGAGAAGTGTAGATACAGTTACATCTTGTACAAAGAAATAAACAAAGAACTACTAACAATTTATAAGACTTCATAATACTACCATCTGCCACTGCGTCCAGTGCCACGGTGGCAGACGGCAGTAATTTATTACTTTGTGCCACCATTTCTCGTGTCGGTTAAGCAAAATAATTACTAACCGACCAACTAGGTACACAGCCTCGTTGGTCTGTTAGTAATAGACGTCTCATACGTGGGGCCAATGGCCATAAATGCTACCGTCCGCCACGTAGGGGTCGTTTGTGGGGGCAGACGGTTATGTAATTAAAAATATTTTTAACTTTTTAGGATTTGTAAGATTCCTACAATTTCCTTTGTCACCAGGCATATCATCACCATTCGAAGTGAGCAGCAAAGAAGAGAAACTCCTCACAGAAGCTGACCAGCCTACCACCAGCACATCACCGATCCGACCCAAACCCACCACAGCCACCACAGACATATTCACAGACTTCACCGGGCTGGATGTGGCGAAGCTTTCGCGACACTTCTCCAACGATCTCAGCATCGACTGACTAAAGACATACCTGCCTGGCTCTCCGGCCAACGGCAGGAGGCACAACTAGAGTAAGATAACCGGTTAGTGTCACTTTCAAATTAGAAGTATGTTTTATAATAGTAATGCGAGCTGGGGTTCGTAAAATTAAAATCAACCGGCTTTTACTCAATATGACACGTTTATTCAGCACCAAACAAATTACTCTCAAACACAACTGAGTTTTACTTCCGAATCACTAATAGTAGTTTATGCAACTGTCAAATAAGAAGGGGTATTAAAACACGAGTCTGTTTATCGCATGAGGCGAAGCCGAATATTATATAGAATAATAGGTTGACTCGAGTGTTTTAATACCTAAGTTATATGCAGTTTCATACACTAATTTATCTTCACTCATAGGAAAAATTGAAATTAAACAAAGTAGGCAGGTTACAAGGAAGTAATTTTCAATCTATAAATTCTTGGTACATTTTGTCGTACAATTTTTTTGATTTTTCTGGCAGGAGACTTTCAGCTAACGCCAATGCCGCGTCTAGAATATCTGGCGGAGTAAAAATCTCGCTGTCACTACTCTCTTCTCCAATCATATTTTAATCACTTACAGGATTTTAGTAAACTTTTTTTGAATCCCGAATACAAAAACACGATCGGCAAAAAAATGTATGGGAAGCGCGGGAAATTAAGTTCAAACTACGCATGCGTGCGCCATTTTTTTCACAGTTCGAATGCATGCGCATGCGTGCGCTTTCTTTTTCATATTCAGCCTAAAACCATAGACTACTTTAATGAAATAATAAAAAAAAAGATAGCGGTACTATAATGAGTTTTATTCTTAATTTTATGTATATGCGTTTATAAAGTGCGTCTGTATAAAACCGTCTTTGAATTCGTAATTTGAATTTTTCGATTTGAGTGTATATAAACACTGTTATTGCACTCAAATATCACTTGATGTTATATCGCTGTGTCGTAATGGAATACTGTCCTGCTTCCGAGTCGCGCGGCATATTTATATCCAACTCTATCGAATCTTCTGGGCGCTAGAATGATCGCGGCACTTACTATTGCGTAATCTGTGACTATTGTTTCGACGGTCGTAAACAATCCTTTTGTGTGATTTGTGAACAAGTTGTTTAGGTCCTATTTTCGCGGAACTATGTGAAGGCCCGCGATTGTTCTAGACTTTTCTGATTGGCGTGCCAAGAGCTATTTGATTCATTCACTACAACATGGGAGTCACAAGTCAAGAGTGAATAGGTAGCTTCTAGGCTTATTCGAGTGAATAGCGTGCTCCATCGTAGACTGCATCATTGCTTACATCAGGCGAGATTGTAGTCCATGTAAAAAAAAGCGTCACTCACCATAAATCTATTTCAATATGAGAACCTAATATAATTTTAACCGCCTCTGTGGTCTAGTGGTTCATCCCACTGATTTCAAATCCAGATGTCCCGGTTTCGATCCTTATGGGGAGAACAATATATTGTGCTTGGTTTGATTGAAGACGAGCTTATTCTAAGTTTTGCAGTACGCTTTATAAATTTATTTGAAACGCTTAGTCCTAATAAATGAAAACCCAACCAAGTGAGTAGTAGCTATTAATATATATATTTTTTTCAACTTGCAGATTTGATAAATGTCTAGGTAAGGTAGGTAAGGCACTTTATCCTAAAAACAAACAAACAAAGCTCAAATCAATTACTTCAACAAAATTATGGAGTTTTTTTTGCGTTATTTGACCTTAAATCTTTTTGAAAGGATGGTTGGACTAAGCCTCGCCCACCATTTTGTTTTTTAATGACCTGGAGTCAACACAACCTATTGTTTTAATATCTTTACTTTTGTCGTTATTTATCCAGTGTAGAAGAAACGAGATAACGCTAGTATATTATTGCAAGCCTCACAGCTCAGTTGGTAGTAGCTCTGCCTTCTGCGCTGTAGGCTGTGGGTTCGATTCACATCTAGGACAACCATTTGTGTGATGAAGTAGTTTGAGTGGTGTACGATAAGTATGTATCAAGAAAAAAGTAGTATACAAGTATTACACATTTTAAATATGAATGTCCTGTTATAACATTATTTTCTGTGATAATATTAGAAGAAGAATACTTCAAGAGCTTGGTTCCATTGGTGTTTCTAACATGCTTCTAAGCTTTGAGAGTGAGGCACTGAATGGTTTATACTTTGGGACATTGAGATTTTGTGTTATAGATAGGTAAGGCATCAAAGTACATTGTGATAGAAGTAGTTTTTAGCCTGGTACTACACCGGTAAGCTTTGTATGTGCTTACGTTAACGTAACCCAGTGAGTTCCTTAGTCGTTGATTTATTTGACTATTTGCTAGAATAATGTATGTTAAAAATACCTGATATGGCAACATAGCTTGATTACTGTAGCAGTTTGGCAATATTTATTGTTTTATGGCAACTATTTTATGGCTTGATTTTGTTATGTAATAAGTAAGTTTAACCTTGTTATAATTCTTATACGTATAAACTTAGGGATTGTTGTTGTTTCTAATCTACATATTTTTATGTAAGAAGTAATGTAAAAAACAAAACTAGATGTTACCTGTACATTCTTAAATATATATGTATTGAATATTACTCCGTTTGTTGTTAAAAGATAATATTACTTCTTGCAACTCTTGACTTCTACACTTGTCTAGCTCTAGACCAGAGCAAGGATATGATGGGTTAGCTCTTGACTTCTACACTTGTCTAGCTCTAGACCAGCGCAAGGATATGATGGGTTACCTCTTGACTTCTACACTTGTCTAGATCTAGACCAGAGCAAGGGTATGATGGGTTACCTCTTGACTTCTACACTTGTCTAGATCTAGACAAGAGCAAGGGTATGATGGGTTACCTCTTGACTTCTAGACTTGTCTAGCTCTAGACCAGAGCAAGGGTATGATGGGTTACCTCTTGACTTCTACACTTGTCTAGATCTAGACCAGAGCAAGGATATGATGGGTTAGCTCTTGACTTCTACACTTGTCTAGATCTAGAGCAGAGCAAGGGTATGATGGGTTACCTCTTGACTTCTACACTTGTCTAGCTCTAGGCCAGCGCAAGGATATGATGGGTTAGCTCTTGACTTCTACACTTGTCTAGATCTAGACCAGAGCAAGGGTATGATGGGTTAGCTCTTGACTTCTAGACTTGTCTAGCTCTAGGCCAGCGCAAGGATATGATGGGTTAGCTCTTGACTTCTAAACTTGTCTAGCTCTAGGCCAGCGCAAGGATATGATGGGTTAGCTCTTGACTTCTACACTTGTCTAGATCTAGACCAGAGCAAGGGTATGATGGGTTAGCTCTTGACTTCTACACTTGTCTAGATCTAGACCAGAGCAAGGGTATGATGGGTTAGCTCTTGACTTCTAGACTTGTCTAGCTCTAGGCCAGAGCAAGGATATGATGGGTTAGCTCTTGACTTCTACACTTGTCTAGCTCTAGACCAGAGCAAGGATATGATGGGTTAGCTCTTGACTTCTAAACTTGTCTAGCTCTAGGCCAGCGCAAGGATATGATGGGTTAGCTCTTGACTTCTACACTTGTCTAGATCTAGACCAGAGCAAGGGTATGATGGGTTAGCTCTTGACTTCTACACTTGTCTAGATCTAGACCAGAGCAAGGATATGATGGGTTAGCTCTTGACTTCTACACTTGTCTAGCTCTAGACCAGAGCAAGGATATGATGGGTTAGCTCTTGACTTCTAAACTTGTCTAGCTCTAGGCCAGCGCAAGGATATGATGGGTTAGCTCTTGACTTCTACACTTGTCTAGCTATAGGCTAGAGCAAGGATATGATGGGTTAGCTCTTGACTTCTAGACTTGTCTAGCTCTAGACCAGAGCAAGGATATGATGGGTTAGCTCTTGACTTCTAGACTTGTCTAGCTCTAGGCCAGAGCAAGGATATGATGGGTTAGCTCTTGACTTCTACACTTGTCTAGATCTAGACCAGAGCAAGGGTATGATGGGTTAGCTCTTGACTTCTAGACTTGTCTAGCTCTAGGCCAGAGCAAGGATATGATGGGTTAGCTCTTGACTTCTACACTTGTCTAGCTCTAGACCAGAGCAAGGATATGATGGGTTAGCTCTTGACTTCTAAACTTGTCTAGCTCTAGGCCAGCGCAAGGATATGATGGGTTAGCTCTTGACTTCTACACTTGTCTAGATCTAGACCAGAGCAAGGGTATGATGGGTTAGCTCTTGACTTCTAGACTTGTCTAGCTCTAGGCCAGAGCAAGGATATGATGGGTTAGCTCTTGACTTCTACACTTGTCTAGCTATAGGCTAGAGCAAGGATATGATGGGTTAGCTCTTGACTTCTAGACTTGTCTAGCTCTAGACCAGAGCAAGGATATGATGGGTTAGCTCTTGACTTCTAGACTTGTCTAGCTCTAGGCCAGAGCAAGGATATGATGGGTTAGCTCTTGACTTCTACACTTGTCTAGATCTAGACCAGAGCAAGGGTATGATGGGTTACCTCTTGACTTCTACACTTGTCTAGCTCTAGGCCAGCGCAAGGATATGATGGGTTAGCTCTTGACTTCTACACTTGTCTAGATCTAGACCAGAGCAAGGGTATGATGGGTTAGCTCTTGACTTCTAGACTTGTCTAGCTCTAGGCCAGCGCAAGGATATGATGGGTTAGCTCTTGACTTCTACACTTGTCTAGATCTAGACCAGAGCAAGGGTATGATGGGTTAGCTCTTGACTTCTACACTTGTCTAGATCTAGACCAGAGCAAGGGTATGATGGGTTAGCTCTTGACTTCTAGACTTGTCTAGCTCTAGGCCAGAGCAAGGATATGATGGGTTAGCTCTTGACTTCTACACTTGTCTAGCTATAGGCTAGAGCAAGGATATGATGGGTTAGCTCTTGACTTCTAGACTTGTCTAGCTCTAGACCAGAGCAAGGATATGATGGGTTAGCTCTTGACTTCTAGACTTGTCTAGCTCTAGGCCAGAGCAAGGATATGATGGGTTAGCTCTTGACTTCTAGACTTGTCTAGCTCTAGGCCAGAGCAAGGATATGATGGGTTAGCTCTTGACTTCTAGACTTGTCTAGCTCTAGGCCAGAGCAAGGATATGATGGGTTAGCTCTTGACTTCTTCACTTGTCTAGCTCTGGGCTAGAGCAAGGATATGATGGGTTAGCTCTTGACTTCTAGACTTGTCTAGCTCTAGGCTAGAGCAAGGATATGATGGGTAAGCTCTTGACTTCTAGACTTGTCTAGCTCTAGGCCAGAGCAAGGATATGATGGGTTAGCTCTTGACTTCTAGACTTGTCTAGCTCTAGGCCAGAGCA
Organism: Venusia cambrica; assembly: GCA_951394065.1. NCBI lineage: Eukaryota > Metazoa > Arthropoda > Insecta > Lepidoptera > Geometridae > Venusia > Venusia cambrica. The sequence continues at coordinate 5,236,297 of OX596056.1, forward strand.
AGGATATGATGGGTTAGCTCTTGACTTCTAGACTTGTCTAGCTCTAGGCCAGAGCAAGGATATGATGGGTTAGCTCTTGACTTCTACACTTGTCTAGCTCTAGACCAGAGCAAGGATATGATGGGTTAGCTCTTGACTTCTAAACTTGTCTAGCTCTAGGCCAGCGCAAGGATATGATGGGTAAGCTCTTGACTTCTACACTTGTCTAGATCTAGACCAGAGCAAGGGTATGATGGGTTAGCTCTTGACTTCTAGACTTGTCTAGCTCTAGGCCAGAGCAAGGATATGATGGGTTAGCTCTTGACTTCTACACTTGTCTAGCTCTAGACCAGAGCAAGGATATGATGGGTTAGCTCTTGACTTCTAAACTTGTCTAGCTCTAGGCCAGCGCAAGGATATGATGGGTTAGCTCTTGACTTCTACACTTGTCTAGATCTAGACCAGAGCAAGGGTATGATGGGTTAGCTCTTGACTTCTAGACTTGTCTAGCTCTAGGCCAGAGCAAGGATATGATGGGTTAGCTCTTGACTTCTACACTTGTCTAGCTATAGGCTAGAGCAAGGATATGGTGGGTTAGCTCTTGACTTCTAGACTTGTCTAGCTCTAGACCAGAGCAAGGATATGATGGGTTAGCTCTTGACTTCTAGACTTGTCTAGCTCTAGGCCAGAGCAAGGATATGATGGGTTAGCTCTTGACTTCTAGACTTGTCTAGCTCTAGGCCAGAGCAAGGATATGATGGGTTAGCTCTTGACTTCTAGACTTGTCTAGCTCTAGGCCAGAGCAAGGATATGATGGGTTAGCTCTTGACTTCTTCACTTGTCTAGCTCTAGGCTAGAGCAAGGATATGATGGGTTATCTCTTGACTTCTAGACTTGTCTAGCTCTAGGCTAGAGCAAGGATATGATGGGTTAGCTCTTGACTTCTAGACTTGTCTAGCTCTAGACCAGAGCAAGGATATGATGGGTTAGCTCTTGACTTCTAGACTTGTCTAGCTCTAGGCCAGAGCAAGGATATGATGGGTTAGCTCTTGACTTCTAGACTTGTCTAGCTCTAGGCCAGAGCAAGGATATGATGGGTTAGCTCTTGACTTCTAGACTTGTCTAGCTCTAGGCTAGAGCAAGGATATGATGGGTTAGCTCTTGACTTCTAGACTTGTCTAGCTCTAGGCTAGAGCAAGGATATGATGGGTTAGCTCTTGACTTCTAGACTTGTCTAGCTCTAGGCCAGAGCAAGGATATGATGGGTTAGCTCTTGACTTCTAGACTTGTCTAGCTCTAGGCCAGAGCAAGGATATGATGGGTTAGCTCTTGACTTCTAGACTTGTCTAGCTCTAGACCAGAGCAAGGATATGATGGGTAAGCTCTTGACTTCTAGACTTGTCTAGCTCTAGGCCAGAGCAAGGATATGATGGGTTAGCTCTTGACTTCTAGACTTGTCTAGCTCTAGGCCAGAGCAAGGATATGATGGGTTAGCTCTTGACTTCTAGACTTGTCTAGCTCTAGGCCAGAGCAAGGATATGATGGGTTAGCTCTTGACTTCTACACTTGTCTAGCTCTAGACCAGAGCAAGGATATGATGGGTTAGCTCTTGACTTCTAGACTTGTCTAGCTCTAGGCTAGAGCAAGGATATGATGGGTAAGCTCTTGACTTCTAGACTTGTCTAGCTCTAGGCCAGAGCAAGGATATGATGGGTTAGCTCTTGACTTCTAGACTTGTCTAGCTCTAGGCCAGAGCAAGGATATGATGGGTTAGCTCTTGACTTCTAGACTTGTCTAGCTCTAGGCCAGAGCAAGGATATGATGGGTTAGCTCTTGACTTCTAGACTTGTCTAGCTCTAGGCTAGAGCAAGGATATGATGGGTTAGCTCTTGACTTCTAGACTTGTCTAGCTCTAGGCTAGAGCAAGGATATGATGGGTTAGCTCTTGACTTCTAGACTTGTCTAGCTCTAGGCCAGAGCAAGGATATGATGGGTTAGCTCTTGACTTCTAGACTTGTCTAGCTCTAGGCCAGAGCAAGGATATGATGGGTTAGCTCTTGACTTCTAGACTTGTCTAGCTCTAGACCAGAGCAAGGATATGATGGGTAAGCTCTTGACTTCTAGACTTGTCTAGCTCTAGGCCAGAGCAAGGATATGATGGGTTAGCTCTTGACTTCTAGACTTGTCTAGCTCTAGGCCAGAGCAAGGATATGATGGGTTAGCTCTTGACTTCTAGACTTGTCTAGCTCTAGGCCAGAGCAAGGATATGATGGGTTAGCTCTTGACTTCTACACTTGTCTAGCTCTAGACCAGAGCAAGGATATGATGGGTTAGCTCTTGACTTCTAAACTTGTCTAGCTCTAGGCCAGCGCAAGGATATGATGGGTTAGCTCTTGACTTCTACACTTGTCTAGATCTAGACCAGAGCAAGGGTATGATGGGTTAGCTCTTGACTTCTAGACTTGTCTAGCTCTAGGCCAGAGCAAGGATATGATGGGTTAGCTCTTGACTTCTACACTTGTCTAGCTCTAGACCAGAGCAAGGATATGATGGGTTAGCTCTTGACTTCTAAACTTGTCTAGCTCTAGGCCAGCGCAAGGATATGATGGGTTAGCTCTTGACTTCTACACTTGTCTAGATCTAGACCAGAGCAAGGGTATGATGGGTTAGCTCTTGACTTCTAGACTTGTCTAGCTCTAGGCCAGAGCAAGGATATGATGGGTTAGCTCTTGACTTCTACACTTGTCTAGCTATAGGCTAGAGCAAGGATATGGTGGGTTAGCTCTTGACTTCTAGACTTGTCTAGCTCTAGGCCAGCGCAAGGATATGATGGGTTAGCTCTTGACTTCTAGACTTGTCTAGCTCTAGGCCAGAGCAAGGATATGATGGGTTAGCTCTTGACTTCTAGACTTGTCTAGCTCTAGGCCAGAGCAAGGATATGATGGGTTAGCTCTTGACTTCTAGACTTGTCTAGCTCTAGGCCAGAGCAAGGATATGATGGGTTAGCTCTTGACTTCTTCACTTGTCTAGCTCTAGGCTAGAGCAAGGATATGATGGGTTATCTCTTGACTTCTAGACTTGTCTAGCTCTAGGCTAGAGCAAGGATATGATGGGTTAGCTCTTGACTTCTAGACTTGTCTAGCTCTAGACCAGAGCAAGGATATGATGGGTTAGCTCTTGACTTCTAGACTTGTCTAGCTCTAGGCCAGAGCAAGGATATGATGGGTTAGCTCTTGACTTCTAGACTTGTCTAGCTCTAGGCCAGAGCAAGGATATGATGGGTTAGCTCTTGACTTCTAGACTTGTCTAGCTCTAGGCTAGAGCAAGGATATGATGGGTTAGCTCTTGACTTCTAGACTTGTCTAGCTCTAGGCTAGAGCAAGGATATGATGGGTTAGCTCTTGACTTCTAGACTTGTCTAGCTCTAGGCCAGAGCAAGGATATGATGGGTTAGCTCTTGACTTCTAGACTTGTCTAGCTCTAGGCCAGAGCAAGGATATGATGGGTTAGCTCTTGACTTCTAGACTTGTCTAGCTCTAGGCCAGAGCAAGGATGTGGTCTGCAATGGAGCGAGCTTTCCCAGAAGTCACTGGCTCTCTGGAACTTGGGATCATTTGGCGCCGGACCTCGGCAGGGGTGGTCGCTAGGTGGACCTTTATAGGTCTGCCACCAGTGTTGCGATCAGCTGTAAGAGCAAAATTCAGCGAGCCTTTTGTTGCCAGGAGTAGACCTCTAGGAGGTAAATCACACCTGCCTCTAAAAAAATAAATTACTATAACCACTTAAGCTTATTAGCGTTTGGACAATAATAGTGCGCCTAATTTAGGTATTGATAGTGTAAATGTGATTTTTGTAGTACAATAATGTATTCGACTGTAAAGTACTTAGTACACGGTACACAATTAGCTGATAGTGACAGAAAAATGTTCAGACACTCAGGTTCCATGGTCTTTCTATCTTGTACAGTTATTATAGTGGGTACGAACAGACAGACACATGGACAAAAATAAAAAAATATATTAATTTGTGATAAATACTGCGTAAGTATATCCTTGCATATGCATTCACTAAGCAGCTGTTATTTTGACATTACAAACAGACACTTAAATTGTATTTGTTTGTATATGTTGTATGTATGTTATATTGAGACAGGCCACGAAAAGCAGAACATCACGTAGGCGTTTGAATTTTAATAGTTTTTCATAGAACATAGTACGAGGCTTAGGAGTATTTTTATAGGACAAATCAATATAAATTAGTAAATGTTACCAGCATTCGGTATTACTTATCTACCAAATTAGACTTTACCTGCTTAGGTATTTGATATGTATGTTTCACGGCGAGTTTAATGTGTAGTTGCATGCACTAATATGTATAGAGTCACATTTTTTAAAATGACGCCATTACTTTTTTTTTTGTATAAGTGGTTTTTCACAAAAATATAAAAATTCACATCTGGTAAATTATGTCATTGACTGATGTATGTTTATTACACTTGAATAACAAGTTAATAACATGTTTCGGTGTGGATACAAAACCATTTTGCAAATTATGAAGTGTTGTATACACTTACTGTAGGCGATCTTAAAATTTTATGAAAATGTATACATATTTATAACAAGCATAATTGTACAATATAAAAACTTTATGTATATGTGTTAGGTATTATGTCTTGTTAAACTGTGCAATATTATGTGTTCATCCACCATGTTTATGATAAATATATACGTTGCCTAGCATTGTAAAAGTATTCAAAAAGATAATAATTACTGCATTTTACGTAATTGTCGTTAAAATATCAAATAAAAAATACCAGCACCTTTCTTTTCCATAAAAAAAATATTTATCACATGTTTAAAAAATGAAAAAATTGCTAAAGCTGATAAAAATACAAAGAAAAAAATACTTTAGCAATTTTTTGTTATGTCCTAAATAGGACAAAAATCCTAAAGATCGCCACCGAATTTCCCTTATTAGTGCTCAAAATTTGTTCATTAGCTATTGGCAATTTATTTTGTTAAATGAATTTCCGACCATCATCATAATCCTAGATACCTTTGATCACAAACATGTTTTTTAGTTCTTATGACTTTAACTTAAACTAATATTTTGATAAGTACAAATGTAAATGTCCTAATATATTTATAAATTCAAATACTTAGGAAGTTATTTAGTTACACTTTATCTAGTAATTTTTACACATACCAAGAAGGTATACTAAAAAAATCTTATTCATTTTTATATTTTGTAATTATTTCGATTTGTTAAGGGGTTTGAAAAAAAAACACAACAAATTCAAATAATGGAATATTAATATATATATGTAATAGTCGTTTTACAGGATTTTTAAAACATGGAAAATACATTTCATTTTCAAACAGAACTTTGCGATTCCGTCTTTTCTACTACTCTAAGCTCAGTTGGTTCTTTTTAAACATTTAACCCTAGCAACATGGCATCGAGTGACATCAAAAAAGTTATTTTATGAATTGGCAAATTTTCATGCTGACAGTACATTTTATTGAACTACTAAGAATGCAGATTTAAATATCTCCAAATTAAGGTCTCCTTTGAACGTTTCCTTATCGCTTCAGTGGTTATCTGCCCTTAAAAAATCCACCCTGTATAATTGAATGTCTTGCAGAGTTCTCTGTAAGTATGTAAACTATGTAAAACTTAATTATTATGACGGAAGTACATTACTCAGTAAGTATTGGATATATCCTATTATATTAAAATGTACTCTGAAAAATTATCAGTATTAGTAATAAGCCCTAAATCGTTATTAAAATGAACCAATGTACAATTTTTTACTGTAGGTACTTTTTTATTATACGGGGATGCGCTTGGCCTTCATCTCATCTTTTGTAACGTGATTTATTTGATACTTATCTATTGTATATCAGTCTTGCCGAGTTTACCTACCGATTTATTACATAAAATAGCATAAGAGTTCAATTTACACTTGTTTTTTTTTTACATTAAATGCAGTGGTGGCTTCGTCCTACCCTTATAAATGCGTCCCAGCATTTATAAGGGTAGGGGGCATAAATGTTTCCACCACATAGATAATGTACCTATACTTACTGATATGCATTACTCATTACTAAATGAATAAACAAAGATTTATAATTTCATACGAAAAAACGGATATTAATAGCGTAAATATAATTTTATTTAGATTTATCCCAACGTTTCGGTTTTTTCGTATCAAAATTATTTGTTCTCTTCGTGAAAGTTACAAAAATACTATTAAAATCGTATTCCTTCAAATTTTGCCATATGAAATTAATGTTCTATAACATTTATTTATATTTGCAAAACAAGGGACGGCACGCTTATGGCAGAGCGCATGAAATAAAAAGCGTTGAAGTTATACACAAAACTATCAAGGCTAGATTCTTAGCTTGTTTTCGTTAAGGTGGCTTCTCGATCTCAGCTACGCGTTTTACAGTTTTTGTAAATTAGCTTCACAATACATTCTGGATTGAAAAAATGAAAAATTCGCTGCTGCCTTAGTAATAACGACAAAATTTTTGAAATTTAATTTTTGTGAAAAAAAAATGAAAAAAAAAAAAGATTTTTTATTGTACGACGGGAAAGCGCTTGGCCTTCATCTCATCTGTTAACAAGTTGAGATAAGGCCGAAGGTGGAGGCGCACTTCACCCGGAAACCTCAACAAACTGAGGAACTTCTAAATCTTTTCGAGCAAATTTCGTACCAATATGGAAAATCTAAACGTAAATCATCAACCTGCCTCTTATCCCATACTAGGTGGGATCGGCACAACATGTCTTCTTCAAGGCCATGTTGTTTGGCTGAGTTTTGTTAGTTTTTTTTTGTTGATGGCCTGCCTGACTCCGTCGTACAATAAAAAAAAAGTCAGTCAGGGCATCTCACTTTTTTGAACCCACGATGAGTTTTGCAGCTACAATTTACCGAAAACAATATTTCGCGTGGTAACCTTAATATTTTAACAAAAGCAGTGAGCCTTTTTGACAAGCGTGTTCCATCTTTGCTTGTTTTTCAAGGCAAACGCTTCGCCAATAAAAAAAGTATATGTTGCCAGTGAAAAATGCACTCATCTTCGCTTTGCCAGATGTGCGCCGGCTTTATACATGAAAACGTCATTGGCGTGCAGGAACCATTCTTGCAAAGTAAATATGTTGCTGTGTCTGTGCCACTGAAATAATTTTAATTTGCTAGACAATTGTGTAAATAAATTACTGAATTATTTACGCAGAATTTCAATTTGGAATGTTTGTTCTGATACTGGGTATTGGGTTACATTTTCACGTTAATATGAACGGGCCGTGGCATTTCACTAATGTTTAATATTGTAGTACAAAAACAATCATGCTCGTAGCCGTCACAATATTGTATGGGAAATATAATTAATTTAGTGGAAAAGTATTTCGTTTTATTTATACCTACCTAACTGTGTTTTGTTTTGTACGGAGAGGTTTAGGTATATTGTTTTTGAAGTGAAAATTCTATGGTTTTGCTTTGAAATTCTGATCTGCAACATTTTTGTGTGACGAAAAGTGGTGAAGCACTTTTTCAGGTAGAGTGGGAAATAATTATATAGTTGTCCTGTAATACAAAAGTTTCACTTCTATCATGTCTTTAAGACACACACTGTTTTTTTATTCCTTTGGTAACAAATATGTTGCTTATATGTATTTCGTATCTTAATTTCAGTGTTTTAACAGTGTCAATGTTTGATGTGGGTATGGTTACATCATACTTGTGTAAGTATGAATTCACATTATTATTGGTTTAATAGCACATATACCCTACGGAAGTAATGCATGTTAAATCCTGCACGTAAGTGCGATATTACCAAGCTGTTATCGCATAAATCATTCTATGATAAGTGCGTAAAACCGCCGACGTACTAGCGTGTAAGCTAACTCGAAGTGCTTAGCGTAGCATACAAACTACTGCGTAAACTGTGCGCGTAGCGTTATCGGGAAAGCGCGGGAAAATCGTCGCCAGTGTTCAGTAGGCTCGCGGTCGTCGGCAAGCATGGACGCGTCGCGCGCGATCGCTCTGTTAGTCGCGGCTTTCGCGTTCGTAGTCGTCCGCGCGCATATACCGTCTCACGATAACATTCTGAGGATACAGCTGTGGGACGCAGAGGGTTTAAGTCGGGAGCCTATAGCCACCAAACCGCCCGTCGTCACCGCCAGCCGCCACAAGTTGCGAGTTGATGTCAACTCCTTGTACGACGCGATGCTGGAGGAAGCTCACGGAGGCTACGGCCGCTTCACCCGGCACAAAGTGCGGCACAAGCGGCGCCGGCCGCGGCAGACCAGCATCGACCTTCCCTGGAGGTTCCACTCGGGCAGCGACCTCATGAACGTCGCCGTCTACGACGAGGACATCCCCTGGGACGTGATCGAAGCCAGTGGTTCCGTGAATGCGAGTGTAGTGAGTGATTCGAGTGTTTCCCGGGACGTGTCTCCCCCGATGACTCTGCGACAGGATCCCCAGGACGAGGTAATGAGCGAGGGCAAACACTGCTCTGTATGCCGCCTTTCACGGTTATCTTCGCCCGAGGTGGTTAATAGCCATTCACTGAACTGATAGCCTGCCGGCGTTGCCGTGGGGATTTCCTATTCACGAGGCCTTTTCAAATCCACCCTCGAGCGGCGATGCGTTGATAAAAGTGAATGCCCTTCATTGTTTTTAAAATATTTTCTCCCGGTTGTATGTAGATAGTATCACGCTCGGCGACCGGTGGGAAATACTTTTTATTTTCAGGGGATTGGCCCTTACACTTATCAGTTGGTATTTTGAAGTGATAGCGTGTTGTTTTTATCAATTTACTGATAGTCCATGATAGGCACAAGTCACTCGATGTCGATACGCTATACGCTACCATCATTGATCGTCCTAGTTCATTCCATCGACAAAAATATAGGTATGAATAAAAATGAATGTAATAATGTATGTAATGTAATAAATAAATATTAAAATGAATGGTAAAAGCAAATCAAATGTATAGAATCGAGTTAATGTTGCGGTTTCAATCTCTAGACCCCCTAAAATTCAGTTTACTGTCGAAATTTATAATTTCCGATGATAGTTTTAAGCTTCCGCAGCTGATAAATTTTATAGCAAAATCTTACGAGTTTAAAAAGTAAAACAAAGAAAGGAGAACATTAACTGACTTTCCAATCACCTTGCCCTACTCCAACATAAAGCGACATAGTGAGTTGCCAATTTAAGATGCTTACCCATCGATACCTGCACAGGTAGGTAGTAAGTGCCTACAGTTTTATAGTAGGTTAACCTTTAGTATGTCTAGAGTTGAAAGAATTGAATTTCCAATTAATTGCGTGTTTTTGAGTTGTGCCTCGGTTAATTTTAGTGTCACACATGACCAGAATTTAAGTTTCAGCCTTGCCTTTTTAACCCTTCATAGAAATAATCCGGTTTTGCAGGGTCAGTTTTGCGAGGGTTTTGATCCCAAATATTTTCCCCGGCATTTTTTATTATAGCAGCAGTTCCAGAGGTTAGATTATTAAACATAGTTGTTTCAATGTTTGGGACCTTTTCAAGGAATGTTCTCTCATTTCCGAGGTTCGTAATTTAGAGAAAACGATGTTTTCCTTCATGTGAAGCGTATTTCTGCTGAGCCCCACAAACTTTGTAACCTTGTTTTTCGAATTATTTGTTATCTTTTCACTATTTTCTTGCTACTATTAACTTGGTTTGTGAGGTGAAATGGAATTATTTATTATTCGACTTCTCAATAAAGGAGGAGGTTCAATTTGGTTGTTTTTTTTATGATTCTAACCTCAGAAATCATTTATTAACCGAAGCCGAGATCTTGGGACCTGGGCTAAAACTCCTCAACGAACAACAGCAAATCATAGATATCTCTATCAATTGAGGTTTAATTTGCATTTTTATTTTAGGTTTTAAGTTAATTTGGTGGTTGTGAGTTCGATTCCGGTTGGACTCTAGTTAATTTTGGTGGTAAATCGTGAATATTGCTAAAAAGTAAAAAAAAAACCATACATTTACCTACATATTATAATGATATGTTTAACCGTTAGTAGCGAAATACCGTTTGAGTGAGATGTTAACTCACCCGTGTTTCGTTGTATGAGATGAGGTATTTGTTAGTATTTACGTTAGTATTCTGTTGTTTGTGCCATTGTAGGGATTAGATTACCTGCAAGCTCTAAAAAAATATGAACTTACCCGAATTATTATAAAAGTTTTTGTGAAGTGGCGACCGCCTAAGAACCGCCGCGCTTAAGAATCGATCCCTCCAACTGAGCACATGGATATAGATAGATAAACTCTTTATTGTACACCAAAAAACAAAAATAAACAGACAAGCAAGAAAAACACATAAATTGTACCTAGACAATAGGCGGTCTTATCACTAAAAGCGATCTCTTCCAGGCAACCTTTGGATGGAAACGATAGCAAAGAGCAGACAGAGCGGTGTACTAAAATAAACATTAATTTATATAGCTACTTATTAATAATAACAAAACATACAATACATTACAAAATATCCAATCATTACTAAAATATATATATATATATCAATAGAAACTACACAGCAGTAGCAAACGAGACAATTATAAGTTGGTCGAGGAAAAGTAATGACAGGGTAAATTATTTTTAAAAATGTAGATTGTTTTGGAGGATCTGACCGAAACGGGTAGTGAGTTCCACAAGCTCACAGCCTCAACAGTAAACGAATTAGCATATTAGAACACTGTGGTGTGACTCGGAATCGCAAGTAGAAAATTTTTCGAAGAACGAAGTGTTCTCACGTGCCCTTGGTCTAAAAATCGTTAAATCCGAATAAGGGATCTCACGAGAAGAAGGGCAGCAGCTTGCTTCTGTGTATTTTCTACACCTTTACTGCGAAAACCAATCCACCTGCCAAGAGTGGTGATTATGGCATTACCTCCAGCTTTAGAGGAGGCTCTGTCCAGCAGTGGACACTAACGGGCTTTTGATGTAGTTAAGTCGGTTCCTTTTTTTCTAAAACTTGCTTATTTAGACAGAAGGTAACCTAGTCGAGGCATGAATGAATATTTGTTTGATAGTGTTACGCAATATGGGTCTAAAATACACATTAAACTGTTCACAAGTTTTATCAGAAACGGATCTTATCTTAATCGCGCGTTAAGACCTTTTTCACATTAAGGCCCTGTCAGAGACGTTTCATCTTTTTCCTATGGAAAATTATAGTACTCTTAAACAAGTCAAGTATGATAATCGCGATAATAAAGAAAAATCAATAACAAAGAAAAGTTATCAAACTGAAGAATGATTTGGTTCGATTAAATAAGAAATAATATTCCAAGAAGATATGTATAGTTGAGACTATGCTAATCGTACTAGCTTTTCTTCGTCGAAGGTAAGAATCGAAAAAAAATACGAAAGTGTTTTAATTTCCCAAAATTACATACATAGGTACCTCTTAAACATAAATGGAATTTATGTCCCATTTGACCCGTGTACCAAAAGGGTCAACTTACCAACCGACCGTTGTTTTAGCAATTTCACCGTAAATAGAGAAAATTTGAGGAGAATAGCTCGAGTTTCTTGATTATCGTAAAGCTAATTTGCTAGTGATAATATTTTCCTGACCCACTTCGTGTAGTAGGTAGGTTCGTAGTTCGTTATCTGATCTGCCAATTAGTGGAGGTAACTTCAACCTGCATCCCCCTTATAGGGAGCCCCTATGTTTACCTACCTACCTGCTGTATACTGTACAACGGGCCGATATTTTATACCAACCTACTCAGTGAGTTTGGTTTTACGACGGTATTTTGACACATTTGACTGTTATCTTTACGATCCTAAGAGGTACCGGGTAAGAACCGTTCGAAGACTGCCTCTACCTGACGACAAGCTTCAAGTTTTCACTTCTGTCAGCACTCCCGGAGTGCCCGTGTTTTTTTATTTACTCTTTGTATGTACCTGCTGTAACTGTGTTTGGTATTTTTTATTTGTAAAAAATATAGTGTCTAGCCATTCAACATAATTATAGGATATAAATAAGCAGGTACCTTACCTACTTAATAACTTTTTTTATTAACATAACCAGTATCAGAACAGAACCTAATACCTATATCTAGAAACTAGGTACCTACTAGGTTTATATGCATACCTAATAAATGATTATACTATGCTAGACTGTCCCAAATCCGAAGTCATTTTATGAATGAAATGATTACCGTATATGAAAGAATATATGAAATGTTACCTTGGTAAGGTAAAATAAAACAAGATGTCGAAATATCTGTGCTGTTGCGGATCTGGACAACTTGCCCCAGGCTATTTGGAATCCGATTCTCTACTCAAATCCTCTGGCATATCTTTCCTCCTTTCTACAAGCGCAGAGAATAAACAAGCCATCTAAATCTGAATAAGTATAAAAAATCGTAGCTGATTGAAAAACGTGATTTTCCTCCCAGAACCTTCCTCTAGGTGGTCTAAGTGACTTGAAGTTTTCAGGGTTATATATTTTTTTGTGTTCGACGGGGAAGCGCTTGGCCTTCATCTCACCTCGTTACAAGTTAAGATAAGGCCGAAGGTGGATGCGCACTTCACCCGGAATCCTCAACAAACTGAGGACCTGGCTACCTCACCTCTATTAAATGCCGGAACACAACAATTTTAGAATTGTTATTATGGCGACAGAATTAGGTAACATGACACCAGGTGAGATGAAGGCCAAGCGATTTAACATCGAAGAATAAAAAAGATAAATTAATGCACAATGCTTATTCAAATTAAATGCGTAAATCAAGCAGATTAGATATATTAGTCATTCTTCATTCATGCTTTAATGTTCATCCAACTACTTACTTACATTTATATACAATAGCTTTCTATAGATGAATTATATACAAATTACATACTCAGGTCCGAACTACAGAACTAAACTCTAAACGAAATCAAGAATTAGTTATGAACTAACCGCAAAAAAACTATTACAAAAGTTGCAAAAACGCGTACATTATTACAAAATAGTATTACAATATTCAGATTTGTTATAATAGTTTTCCCTTTAGCATACAGGAATATAGGTATAAGGAAACGTCAATAATTTATCTATAAATTCTTTGTAGTCAGTTATTTATTGACTTGTTAACAGAAGTAGGTATAAGTGATTGGGCAGTATTGAGCAAAGTAACTAAAAATTATACCACAAAGAAAAATGACAGTACTACAATTACCCGAGCAAACAAGCACGCAGTGTTATTATGGTAGCTTGCTTTCGTAGATTAGGGCGCATTAAGATATAATTTTATGAAATTCTCACGGGATTATGGAAACGAAATCCCGGGCGATTCACTAGTGTGAATCTACTAAGATATATACACCATCATCGTTGTGTAGGTAAGACTGACAAACAACGCACGCTAAACAGATTTTAAATTTGTACTTTGCTGAAGGGGAGGTAAGAAAGGATTTTAGAAAATTCCCACGGGATGAGGGGATCGAGATTCCGGGTGTTTGACTAAGTAGTAGGTATGAAATAACGCTTAGGCATATTCATGAATGAGCTAGGTACCTAACCTACCTTAGATTATTAACGCTAGGTATATTTTATATTATAATTATTTAAAAACTAACTAACAAAGTCAAGTCAAAAGTTTTTATTGAGTAAACATTTTTAGGAATCATTCAATAGGATTTTTTCATTTTGAAAAATCTAATATACAGTTATTTGGAATCGCGACCAGCACACAAGGATAAATGCAATGATGACTCTGAACAGATATGTATGAGAACTGCTTGGTCTTCATGGCAGTTGTTTATAAGATAAGTAATGTTTAGGTGGAAGCGCACTTCACTGGGAATTCTCAACAGACTTAGGAACTAGCTGTCTTACTCCTAAATGCCGGAACACAAATGTTTGGAATTGCAATGTTTTAAAATGTTCCTAAAAAAATGTCCAACACTGGGCGTTACGCGCTAGATCCTTAATATCTGTCAAATTGTATGTTACGTAGTACGTAGGTACCTACACGTAAGTTTAGGTAGGTAACTAGCCTAGAATAGCAGCTCGAAACCTAGTTTATTGGTATTATTTACTTAGCAATTAGCCCGGGGAACCTTGAAATCCGACTCGCTAATTAAATACGAACAGCTCCCTCTTTCCACCCTCTGACCTAGTAACGATGAAACTGTGAGCCTTGATTTTTCTAGTGCCGAACCAGCTAACTATATTTGTTACTCTACTATAGCACTGCCTAACTAGTTACCTACCTATACATGTATAGGTATGTAGAAGATGAAGGTTTAAATTTTATAGGTACCTTTGTTTTTTATGGCGGACTATAGAATTAAATATATAATACCTAGTAAAAAATTACTTGACTCTTTTTAATTTCCTCCGGTCCATTACAACTTAATTCAAAATTACAAAATTTTGATGATAAGGATGGGTCAGCTTATGACCTACAAATATAAAATATTAGCTTGTCCAACAATTACAATTGCCTATGCAACAGCAGTACCAACTTTTTATACCAGCAGTATAAGAAGTAAAACTATAATGCTACCCAATTGAAAAATAAATTAATGCATTACTATTATGTATTATAATGCATTAATAGATGATGTAAAGTAAAAAAAAAATGCTTTCACAGGGTCCAATCCAAACAATGAGTAGGCAGGTACAGAATAAAATAAAAACCTTTTTCGAACAAAAATATTTTATTAATCAAATTTAGATTATATTTAAAATCACCTGCAAAACTGCTCATCTGGCGATTTAAATGTTTTTTTTTATTAAATATTTAGGAAAAATAAAAAAATATATACTTACGGTGTGTTACAGTTTCGTGACATGTCAGATGTTAGCCTCAAACATGATTATGCGATATAGACGAAAACAAACAAAGTCGACTAATTTTATTTAGGTATCTTAGACCAAAACCATCAGGTGGCCCTATCTATGTGCCTGTTTGCTTTATGCTTATACATTGTTGACCTGGGTTAGTACATATCTACATCTACTGAATTAGACTACATTTTTGTGATAGTCAAAACCCTGGACGAAGAAAAACTTTTCATTCAAAACGCTTTAGTTACCGTACCAACACAAAATGCAATTAGATTGAACTTATTTTGTCAACATATAAGGCAATCAGCCAGTCCTAGTATCTATAGATTTATAGGGCACATAGTCATTTTTTTTTATTATCAAACAAAGAACTAAATTTGTCAAAAACTCACTTCTGAAAAACTTGAATACAGAACTTTTTTTAAAATAGAGCACGTATAACTCCTAGCTTGTCTTTTCGATAACTCTCACGGCTTCTAACTTCACCTCAGTAGCCCTGGAAAAAGAAATATCCTGTATATAAGTGAAATTAAAAATAATGAAATGAAAAACATTTATTTGACAATGCCACGCAAGCAATAACAGTTAAGAATAATAATGAAATAAACACGTAAAAATTATGTGCAAGGAAAAAAACAAAAAATAAGATGTTATAATGCAGTATGATTTGAGCAGCACAGCCAAAAGGGCCCAGACTCAGCTTAATGCTGCCATGCACAAGACTAGGCATAATACCAGCGCTGCCGTATATGCCATATAATATACCTATCAAATATAGGTATGTAGACCTAGATATTAAATAATAAAGAAATTCCAGCTTAATATCGACCATCATGCGCTCATATCCTCTGTCGCTCGGCATCGACATACCGGAAATTTGGTGCAAATCGATAATATCCTACCAACCAGTTTTACATGCAATCCAATCCATACTTCATAATTTTCCTATTCCTACCCTGCTATACGGTAGCTATACCTACTTAGCACTAGGCAGTAGACGTAGGCTAGACAGGTCGATTATATTGCTATGCAATTTGCCTCGATCATAATCCGATTCGTTCGCCAATTAGTGCACGGACCACCCCCTCGTGTTATTCCTTACCTGTGATGGGTTACCGCGTGAACGCCCGTCGGCGTGCGACCGGATATTAGGTGCAAATCAATAATTTCCCTGGCAATACTGTCCAGCGCTGTCGCTAATAGAGTCTGATCTGATTGATGGCCAATCAATGTTCGTATTTCGAAAATACCGGCAACTCGGGCGAAGGATTTTTTTTCATGGTTCGTCCATATATGAACGTGTCAGTCAAGTTATGATAAGGCTAAAAGCTGAAAGTGCACTTCACCCGGAGCTTGAGGAACTGGCTGTCTTACCTCTAAAATACCTCTAAAAACCATTTGTGCTTTTTTTGTACGACGGGAAAAACTTGGCTTTCCTTCAACTCATCTGGTTTCAAGTTGTGGTGAAGCGCACTTTACCCGGAATCATCAACTGTTGAGGAACTGGCTATCTTACCTCTAATTGCTGGAACACAAAAAAATAAAAATTGTAGTTATGGCGACGGTCTTACGTAACATGGTGGTAGGTAGCCAGTTCCTACCACCAATCAGGGAACTTGTCGATTGCGTAATGCGTTTATTTTCATAATTATTCGATTACTTACTATATTCAATTTCACAATGAATGAATAGTAGATAACAAAAGTGTTGAAGATACCTTGTACCTACTGTATAGTTGGTTTCTGTTACCATCCTTATAAACCTACATACTGTGACGCATGAGCTATAATAAATCGCGTCTTAAAATCTCCTCAACCCCAATCGAAAATCTTGTTAACGTTTTAACATTCTGTAATGACTAATCGGTAATAGCTATCTACAGATATTTGCATCATAAGACTGATTCACTGCTTTGTACGTTTCTAGTGTCTTGGAGGATTTTGCAGTTGAACCGAAACAGTTGGAACTTCTGGTGACATTTTGCAACAGTATATGACAGCTTTCGTTTCCACTGTGTCGACATGGGTACTAATAGTGGGAATTCTATAATTTTATCAGGAATCAGGTGCTAATCAATATTTCCTTGCAAACAGTGTCCACGCCAGGTGCTAATTGTCTGATTGACTGCCGCACAGACAAAAGGTCATTAATCCCCGTCGAAAACGTTTCACGTTGCTATGCCTTTTGGACAATACACTAGCGTTAGAGCATTTTCAGCTACAATTTGTTTGTCGAATGTACAATACAATCACAATTTAGGCTTTATAAATACTAATTTGTGCTTGGTTTGATTGGTGGTAGGACTTTGTTTATCTCCGCCTGGCTAGCTATCACCAACTACTATTTCTGTCGCCATAACAACAATTTGTTGTGTTCCGGTATTCAGAGGTAAAGTTGAAAGATTCTCAGTCTGTTGAAGATTCCGGGTAAAGTGCGCACCTTCTGCATTATCATGCAACTTGACGCCGTGAGATTAAGGCCAAACCATAACAATAAGTGAGTTTATACATCATTTAACTAGATAAAATCGTTACCTACAGCTCGGCCTATTTGGGGTTTTACAAACTAAAATGCCTTGTGTACCTATAGTTCATTGAACGAATGATGCACTGACGTGGTACAAAATGAAAGGCCACAGCCGTAGCGGTAGGTATACATTTTATAGTAGTTTTCTACTAGTGGTACCCAATATTTATTACTGATATCTATAAAATATACTTTTATTTTTAGCAAACGATTAAAACTTGTAATTATGTGAGACGTTCATAATATTTTAAACATTGTGAAACCGTTTTCAAGTAAAAGTCCTCGTCAAAAATAATACCCAGACCTCCAATATGAAATACCCGACCCCTTGTTAAAGATTTGTTCGCAACCCCTCAACTTTGAGAATGTTCCCAATTACCCGTACAAGTGTTTAAATTCATCACTCACGGTTTTAATTAATTATGAAAGGTAATAAAGGGTTCAAGTGGGTAATTATTTTCCCACATTGCACCGTAGGGCACATTTTGAGGGCGTATCGCCATAAAGCTAAGGGCACAGATGAGTCCAAAGCGACTTTATATATATGACATGTTACAACTATATCAATTTATATATATTAATAACAAATAAATAAAATGGACGTGTGTGTTTTTATGTCAAAATATTTTTTTATCTATCTGTTGGTTCTGGCTAATCACAGAAACTGTTAGACCGATTTTGACGGGACCATAAAGTTGAATTTATAAATTTTCAATTTTGAAAGTGCTCCAACAACTTTGGGCACATAGTCATTATCCATTTTTTTATTATTATACAAAGAACGCAAATATGCATATTTTTATTGACTGTTCCAGAAAAACTATAAAAAAAATGTTTTTTTTAATGCAGAACTTACTTTTATTTAAATCGAGCACGTAACTCCTAACATGACTTTTCGATAACTCTCACGGTTTTAGCCTTGGCCTCAGTGGCCCTGGAAAAAAACTCAAAACGGGGTGACGGGAACGAAGTTCCGGACGTTAGCTAGTTTTTAATAAATTTCGCATATTATTTGGTAGCGATGTTTTATTTAAGATAATCTAGAAATAAAGAGTTTTTGATTATAGAATATATTATTTTTAATATTTGTGGGTGGAAAAAAACTCTTTTTTTTTGGGATATACAGCTGTAGGTAACGTATTCGTATATTGAACTAAGTATATATTTCTTAGAATGCAACTCACAGTCGAATTGTGTTAATATCGGACAAAAAGACTCTAGTCCGATTTTTTGAATCATCGAACTACTGGGACGAGAGAGTCTCATCAGTACTAAGTAATCGGACTAATGATACTATGCCGCTGGGTTTGGGTTGTGTCACAGAATATAACAATAATACAAGGCTGTATGTTGATTTTTAGTCAGTAAGCAACACGGCGGTTTTATATTGGATAAACCTTAACCATTCTAAGCCTTAATTTAAGAGTAGTAGAGCTCCTTGTGAAAGGGCTTGTCCGGGGAAGTTCTACCACCAAACCTACCTCGGCCGCTAATCAAAATAGCTGTGTTCCAGTTTAAAAGTGTCACCTTTATGTTATTTTACAAAGTTTATGTTGATAGGCGCAATGCAGTGCCGCTCAGGTAATGTTCTTTGTAGTTTAGTACTTACTGCGTAGTGACCTACGCAGTTAAGCTTTGATATAGGCAAGAGTTGCATTTAACATCAGATGGACTTGCTTGTTCCGTTTCCAAGTTGTTATAATACATATAAAAAATAAAATTAGGCTTCGTTATCGCAAAACGTGATCTCGATTCCTTCTAACTTGAGGTACACGAAAGTGCGTTCAAAACTATTAAAACACATCGCGTGACTTTGTTCGGGCTTATGGCTGTAAAACATGGAATCTTTTTGTGTTGATAATTTGGCGTTTTGTTATTTTAATTCTGAAGTCTGCCACGCTCACTCGCTTACCTTAACAATACATGTCATTCAACAATACGTTTTTGGTTTTAACATAGGGAAAAAGTAACTGATTTTTCGGTAGGTAAAAAAGTAGCTTTACCTGCCTAAAAATCGTCGTAAGTATTACGGTATTTAAAAATTATGTATGCTCAAGGAAATAGGCATTTCGAGCTTACTTATGAAGGCCCAGTAGTACCTACCACTTTCTCATACAAACGTAGTTGGTCATTCATTTCGAAATGGCATGTCCGATAAAAAAATCTGTACTACCTATAGGAGTTTTAAAAAGTACTACCATTTTGTATAAATAAATAACTCAATGTAGTGCAATATGACTCTGAATTTGTATAATCGTCTTCGTTACTTATTCCACCGGGGACTATAACACAAATTTTCTCATCCTCCCCGGTTCCGGGCCAGATCCACCGGGTCAGATGAAACTATATCAAAATAAATTGTGCTTGTACATTCGGATATGTTACGGCCATATCACCTGGGATGATGACACTTAATTTGTGTCATCGTCCCCGTTGGAAGGAATAGTGAAGACCACGGCCATATTAACGTCAATGCCTAAAGCCCACCAACAAAAAAAATATTTGGTCAAAATACTGCCAAAAACTTCGCATTATCAGAGTAGAGTGGCTATGCACTACACTATGATCAATAATTGATCTATCACTATGATTTAGCATCAATTGTCGTCAATTTACTAGTGTTAAAAGGTATATATAATAGGTAGGAACTATTTTAGAATTAACGCGCTAAGTCGTGGCTACACCACGCTTCGATTATCGTAACATTTATTGCCATTTCCCGCAGTTAGTTAGCATCACTTCAGCATATTGGCCGAAATGGCAAAAAAAAACATGTGGGGCAGTCTTTGGAGACTGCCGATTGAAGTGAAAACTATTTTTTTTTTTATAAATTATTTCTTATAAAGAAAAAGAAAGAAAGAAAAACATATTATTCACACAATAACACAGAACAGACAATTTATACCATTTAAACACTTATTATATATCCCAATTTTTAAGATATCTACCCACCCAACCTCCTACTGCAAAGAGGTGTTAATTAGTTTGCGATGATGTATAATGTGCCAAATGGCACCAACTCAGCTTAAATGCTGCTCCACTTTCGTAAAGCAGCGCTAGTTTGCAGGTGGGGCCATCGCGAGTGGTTTCACGGCCGCTCAAAGAAGTGTTTATGATCAAGGATCAAAGTTTAAATTAGTCAGTAAAACTTCTTTACAAACCAAAAATAATTCAAAAATAATAATCTAATAGCTTGACGGTACAATTCACACGAGCGTGCGCTGACGATGACGCGAGATTTCCGCATTTTGTTCACCCAAAAAGTACACATATATAATATACATAGTATACATATAGCTCATGGAAAACGTTCGGTGACGGTGACGCGAGTTCCATGTTTTTTATTCACCCAAAAAGTGCTCAACGTGCCTAAAGAAGTTATCACTTCAAAAATTGACTCTACTAAACAAGTCTGTGCATAAGTGTTACCGTCTGCCCCCACGTTAGGGTCGTTCGTGGGGGCAGACGGTAACAATTCTTTGGGAGAGTCAACCTTTTTTATCACAAAACTTTTCATACGCTCGTGGTAATTCATGGAATAATATCACCAACAATTTTGTAAGCAGGCTCAAATAAAGTCAGACAACAATGTTATTGACAAAACGAATATGCAAATCGTCAGACACGCGAAATGCCACGCGTTTCGTGTCGCTCTTCAATTCTTTATAAGCTGTTGGCACGTAAGTTTAAGTAGGTAGGTATAGTACACACAGTTGTGGCTATGGGCTCATAAGTAAACCTGCCTTTGGTATTGACCTTTTTCGAGCCGGTCTACAGGATTTGAAGAATCACCTTCAGATGCTACTGTTTTACTTGTATAGTACCTACCTCTACTTATATATGAATATCGGCTTACTCTAGACTCGACTAGTGAGAGTGATCGCGATGCTATATTCTAATTGGCTTTTCATACTGTTTTACTATTGTAGATAGCATATAATCTACTAGCTTTTGCTGTGGCTTCGCCCGCGTGGTGCATAGGCACAAGGACATATGCCTACCCGGGCAAAGAGTAGTCTATGTCTCTTGATTTGACGACCGTGTTGTAGCAATCGAATTTACAATAAGAAGCTTAGATTGCAAACGAACTCTATACGCGCTATTACAATATGTATATGTATGGATCTTTGGCGTAGTGAGAAGACTTACTTGGTCTTACTCCCGATAAAGTAAGTAGTCGATTCTCCTCATAAATCCCGAACCCGCGCGGTTGCAAATTACTCGTCGACATAATCCCTACACGGAGGGTTCGACGTCTACAGGCGTTCTGTCATTCTATAGTTCAATAATGGAAGTGCTCTTGAATAAAGTTTGCTAGTAGAGATCTTCAAAGATTGGATTCTGCTTTGTAAAGGAACAATAGAAAGGGCCCGGTAAATAGATACCATAAGAGAGGGAGTGCTTAATTTTATACTGTACCTAGGTACATTTATTTACCAAACATTTTAATTCTGCATAGTTTATCTTTCAATAGCCCAATTTCTTCCTGGATAAGCCTCTGAACGCTATTGCAGTATTATAAAATATATAACAAAATAATAATAACCGAAAATAAGTAATATTACCAGAAATGATCCGGTTAATTCACCTAGAACATCAATTACATTGACAGATACAAAAATACGCACATAATCGTAATACTATGGTAGCAAAAAGACCGAATGTTTACACTCAAACATTCAAAGCAAAGAATCAAAAGCAGAGCTTTGATTAAACCGCCATGATCCAAAGAGGACTGCAAACGAGCAAAACATGAAATGACTACACACGCTGAAGTGGGGAGCAGTTTATGAATGAACAAAAACAACGCTCAGCGACCGACCATCCAAGTAGACCGACCATCTTTAGCAACATACACGCTTCCAGTTAGTGTAAAAACCGTGATAACTACACATCAAAACGAAACTAGGCAACTAGCTCAGCATCTGCTCTTTCAGTTTCTTTTTTATTGTACTACGTGGACGCTTCCCCTTCATCACACCCAAGTTATGACAAGGTAGAAGAACACCCGGAATCCTCAACAGACTGAGGGACTGACTATCTTACCTCTAAATACTGGATATTAAATGAAGTACCCAATTGTTACAAAAAACATTACAATGAGAAATAACTTCTTATGACTTATGCAAGGCGAACAGCGTAGGTAATGCTGTGCTATTTACATGACCTACTACTTAAGCACTGATGTTTAAATAAGTCAAGATATTACTATAACTATTAGGTGTTATCTTTACCTTGTTAATTGGTAAGCAATAAGTATACTTCACAACGTAAACAGCCCATACTACAGCCATTCAATTCAACCATTCATAGATAGGTAGGTACTTTATGATGTCACGCAAAGTCAGGTGCGGCGAATGACAACAATAGCGCGATAAAGTATATCGCATTCAATAAATATAAGTGTGTTTTCTTCATTGGCACCTGATAACTGTAAGTCACTATTCCTTACACAAATAACAGTCAAGATAGATATAATATAATCCTGCATTACAAGTATCGTTCTTACCTGACGATAGCAAAAAATGACATTTAGAATCGTCTGTGAACTGGTTTTATCGACCGTTGCGAATACAGTTCTAACCTTACCTGATAGGAAAATAAATCTTCAGTAAATATTAACCGCCCCAACCCACCGATTTCAGCTCCAGAGGTCCCAGGTTCGATCTCCAGAGGGAGTACACTATTGTGCTTGGTTTGGTTGGTGGTAGGACTTTGTTTAAGTCTGCCTGGCTAGTTACCACCATCTTACCTAATTCTATTGCCATAATAACAATTCTAAAATTGATGTCTTTTGAGTGTTTGCATTTGTTGAGGCCGTATCTTAACTTGTAACCAGGTGAGATGAAGGCCAAGCGCTTCAGCCAGGTACAATAAAAAAAAAAACGGTAGGCAAAATCAGTTACCTACATTCGTTAAATTTTATCGTGTTTATCGATGGCCTCTGTAAAAATGACCGATTGAAGTTTATTATATAATTACATATTAGCATCGATATGAGCTACCGACTAAAGTTCCATACTCGCAAAGAATGATTACGATACGTAAATAAGCAAACGATATGAACGATACTTGCAATACAGATAGAAAAACTTTATTGCAGGTAAACACTCTGGGTAATAATTATTATGAAAAGTTTAAAAACGAAAAAAAAAATTTGCATTAATATAAATACTACAGGATATTAATTTTAACACAGCGCCATCATCATTAATCTCGGTATCGAGCAGTTTGGCATTCCTCAGAGTTTTATCAGATTTTTTTTCTTGATATTCTTAAATATATCTTTAGAAAATAAACATTTTATTTTTAGATTATTGTTACTTACAGCTAAGTAACAAAAGTCACCGTTATAATTTTCTCTTAAATTCAAGTTACGTGAGTTATTTCAAGTATACCTTGAAATAATTATATGTTGATGTTGATTTATTTGGATTAACAGCTGTCTCTTCTCTTCATTTAACATAAGGTAACCGGGATACGATAATACAAACATTTTATTTAAATCATGTTTTGATTTCGGAAAAACTTGAGTTAAGGGTAAACAAACACACTAATACACTGGTATTTAGGTCGTGGGATATTGTTTGACTTGATACATGAATTTTAGATGTCACCAATCTTCATAACATTGAGCAAGAACCTTATCCCGGGCTTCCGATGTAGGCGTAAGTATGACATTATTTCAATTTCAATGTACCTACATGTTCACATGTCGTTCTGAAATAGTATGATAATGACTTTATCTATACTGTGGGCGTCGAAACTATTGTAAGCCTTCATCGTATCTTCTTGAAATTATTAGTTGGTGCGTTACGGAAATAGATACACGTAGGTATAACTACATTATTGTGTTTCAATTTGTGATTTGAAATTTGAATACAAAGGCCTTTCGAATAGCCTTATTGCCTAACGTGCAACCTGTCTAGTGGAACCACGAGTGTACCAGACAGGTTGGTAGTACGTACTACGAGTTAAAACAAATTACCGTTGTAAGTAGGTACTTACTACCAGTAGCAACGCATCATTGGTAGTAACAGGTAGATCTGCTTTGTCTTTTTACTGATTTAGATATGCTCGCTTCATAGTGGATTTATAATACCTAGACCACATTCTTGTTCAAGGTCAAGAGCTAATAAACTAATAAATAACAACGAAACATATACAGGTAGGTATGAATACATATTAATTTATTTATTTTAATATTTGCTAGACTCTTATCTACTATTTCTGACATTATTTCGGATAGGCACCAACATGTCGGATACGATAAACTAGAAATTGTCTTTTTTTTTTTATTAAGTAAGTTTTCACGTTTGGCCACAATGGACTAACCTTATAGATGCTCATATTGTAATTTTCACTTCATTACAAATATTGAATAGTTTCAATTTAATTACTTGTATGATACTTTTTAGAGCGTGATATTTCAGTAGTCGGGTTTTAGTTTTTAAGCTTACTTTTTATGATGACTGTATTTTATTTCTAGTCAAGAGGCTCAATAGATTTTACCTAATAATCATAATTTAAAGAAAAAGTTTGTAGGTAAAGAAAAAAATATTTTAGGCAAAACCCGCTGCGTTTGTATTTCCGTTGTCTTACGGCACTAATGTGTTCAAGAAAACAGTTGATTTGGCACCATTTGAGTAAGCTTACTCCATCATAGACCTCATCCAGAGCATGTTTTGTCAAGAGCTGACGTATCTATACTCTATAGAAAGGTCATCTTACAGGTCATATACATCAGCTTCTATATACCTATAACAAAAAAACTATTCACAAAAGGTGTTTATAGCAATAGGCTAATCTCCAAAACGGCTGGACCGATTTTGACGGAACTTTCACTGGCAGAATGCTGGTGGTTTGGTGGTGGTGCTACCACCATCTTACCTAATTCTGTCTCCATAATAACAATTCTTAAAAAAATGTTGTGTTGCATTTAGAGGTAATACGGTCAAGTCCTCAGTTAGTTGATGGATTTCGGGTGAAGTTCACTTCCACCTTCGGCATTATCATAACTTGAAAATGGGGTGAGATGAAGGCCATCCCCAGGGATCCACGTCGTACAAAAAAAAGCTGATATCATAAGAAATAGCTTAGGATAATTTTATTACAGAATATAACTATGGTTCCACGCAAAAAAAACTTGAAATAAATACATGATGAGAATGTCAGAGTAGGAGTCGGATAACGTGGGCAATAAGTTTTTTTTTTTAAATTCCCACGGGTTATGGAACAAAGTACCGGGTGTTTGCTAGTTTCTTATTGCTAAAACGAAAGTTTTAGTTTGTATTGTTACCATGTTGGTCTAGTGGTTCGCCCATCGGTGTCAGATCCAGAGGTCCCGGGTTCGATTCCCAGGGGAGTACAATATGGTGCTTAGTTTGGTAGGATGATCTTTCTTAAGTCTGTCGCCATAGTAACAATTCTTAACTATTCCGATATTTAGAGGTAAGATAGTTACTGTTCAGTTCTAGTTCAGATTTTTGACGATTCTGTGAAGTACGCTTCCACCTACACAGCCTTATCGTAACTTGAAACCAGGTGAGATGAAGGCCAAGCGCAACCGCGTCGTACTACATATACATTTAAAATGTTGCATACTTACAAATTCACTGCGTGAAACATTTGGTATAAATCCTATAAATATACCAACGAATGTACAGAAAAATTGTGGAATAAATCGATAGGTGTCCAAACGTTTTTACAAAAAAATATATTTATTGGCCATTAATTTTTAAAGACGTGATGTTCAAGTCAAGTTTTAATTTTCGATAATGTCACTGAAATTTTATCTTTTCAATGATGTGAAAAGCGGATTAAGGACAGGGGTATAAGGCAGACGAGGGGGCAATATACGTTATATATAAATATCTACAAACTATTGTTATATAGTTTGTAGATAATTTAGGCCAAAATTCAAGTGGACTTGAATAGTATGCCTCCGGAAGTGGTTACGAGTTTGATCTGTGCTTTAGGGGCTTTGTAAAGTAACTACAAAGTTTTTAACATGAGTTCGCATTATGTATGGTTATAATTAGCTCATAGGTTATACCTATTCTACCGAATGCGTTGCTTCGACTTGAAAATTTTATTTGTATCATCATTTATTGCAAATACGAATGCTTACTCAACTAATAAATTAAAAAAAATCTTGCGGGGCTTTAAATTGAGGAGACGCGTGAGGGGGCTCTTGTTTAGGCCAGCAAATTAGCAATACAGCTGGGCACCCTTGGCGTGCCTAGCTGTCTTGTGTTTGTCTTGTGTTCCGTGTACAGACCGTATGTAACGAGCCTTAGGTAACCCAAATGCTTCTCTTGTAAATTGCTTTAATTGTACAAATTG
This sequence comes from Venusia cambrica, assembly GCA_951394065.1. Taxonomy (NCBI): domain Eukaryota; kingdom Metazoa; phylum Arthropoda; class Insecta; order Lepidoptera; family Geometridae; genus Venusia; species Venusia cambrica. Next base: position 5,262,987 of record OX596056.1, read on the forward strand.
TTTGTGTATAGTAAATAAAGCTCTTATTTATTTTAAAGACCAGTTTTTAACCGCCTCTGTGGTCTAGTGGTTCAACCCACCGATTTCAGATCCAGGGGTCCCGGGTTCGATCCCCATGGGGAGTACAATATATTATGCTTGGTTTGGTTGGTGGTAGGATTTTGTTTAAGTCCGTCTGGCTAGCCTACCACCATCTTACCTAATTCTGGCGCCATAATAACAATTCTTAATAAAATTGCTGTGTTCCGGCATTCAGAGGTAAGATAGCCAGTTCCTCAGTTTGTTGAGGATTCCGGGTGAAGTGCGCCTCCACCTTCGGCCTTATGTCAACTTATAATTGAAACTTGTGTGGCTATGCAACATAATTAACTAAATGAAACGGTTATTAAACGTCAGCGAATCGACGTAAAAATTTTGTGGTAATAACCGTTTCATTTAGTTAATTATGTCAACTTGTTACCAGGTGAGATGAAAGCCAAGCGCTTTCCCGTCGTACAATAAAAAAAAATGTTTTAATTGTACATATTATTTGTGAATTCTTAGTAAATAAAGCTTTTTATTTACTTTAAAGACCAGTTTGTCACCATATTTTTTCTAAAAATATGTACCTAATGCACATGCATCACAAGACATAATTCACAAGAATAAAGAAAAAAACGAAACTAAACATATTTTAAAAATCTCCCTTGCCCCATCCCTGTCAACATAGCTAGATGTCATATTGTCGACTTAGGAGGTATTTCAATGGTTTACAATCAGTTGGATTGTACGTCAAACAATAAATAACGTTGTGTGACTTGTTGAGAACCAACTAATTAAGTTCTTGTGAGCTCGGACGTGCGTGGGCGATTGATCTTCCATCCTAATGATCCAATTGATACCCTTTCAAAGAAATTCCTACTCTATTTGCAAAGGCCTAAAGACGAACGCTGTGGATCGGATAGGATTATATAAATTTCTTATTCAAATCCCTGATATTTAGTGGTTTATGCTGATTGCAGTTCAATAATTGATAATGCTAATGAAAAGTCATGGAACTGCGTGTGGCTTGATTAAATTGAAATTGTTCGGGGATGTGTGCCCGAACATTTTCATTGAATCAACTGGCATAAAATTAATCAGCGGGAGTCCATTGCACAGTAGTTATTCATTACCTATTACTGAAAAAAATAACAACCGGCGTTAGAACGTTACAAAATGATCCTAAACAATCTTAATGAATAAACGCATTTTGTCTTTAACTTTTGTGTATTAAACACCACTATGAGCTACATTTGTTTTTTTAAATAACCAGTTGGCATTTATTAACATTACATAACTAAATTTATATTTAGGTATATTTCATTAGGTATTCATATTATTCTTGTTGAAAATTCAAGACTCGTTACAAAATGATCCTTAAAAATCTTAATGAATACACGTATTTTGACTTTAACTTTTATGTTTTAAACACCACCAAGAGCTACATTGGTTGCTTGAAATAACCAGTTGGCATTAATCTATTTACATTAAAATTTCATATATAAATTTATATTTCGGTATATTTTATTATTCATTTTATGTAATTTGACATTTATTTTTGTAATTTTGGCAATTGCAGCACCGGTCCTAATTGTAAATCTAAGCCAACAATCAACCAATGAAACACACACAGACATTAGGTAAATGGCTTTCGATCAAAGCCACTATAAACCTATAAATCAGAACTTGAGTGGGTAACCAGTAGGTCAAGAGCTGACCCTTTATAAATTAAAAAAGTTAGTACCTACAATTTATTTTATAGTAAAATGGGCCTAAAGATCGAAGCAGACCAAGAAAACGAACGATCTTCAATCATTGTGATGGATCTGTATCGTCTCGACAACTTTGTAGCAAACAATACAATTGCAGAATAGTGGAAAGAAAGTTTACCGACAGATAGTTTGTCAAACGAATAAACATCGGCTGCACGCAGATGCTGTGACCATACGGACATTTTATTAGGCACAATTTATTAATATTACTATTTTTTTATCATTATTTATTAGAAAACTCTCTGAATATTATGAAAAATTAATATACATGAGTTTTTTTCCAGGGCTACTGAGGCCAAGCCTGAAACCGTGAGAGTTATCGAAAAGTCATGTTAGGAATTACGTGCTCGGTTTCAAAAGAAGTAAGTTCTGCAATTTTTTTTTTTATAGTTTCAGTTAAAGTTCCAACAACTTTGGGCACATAGTCATGTTACATTATTTTTTATATAATCAAACAAAGAACACGCATATGCAAAAAAATATTTTATCCAAAATCTCACTTTTCCAGAACAACTTAAAAAAAAGATTTTCTTAAATGCAGAACCTGTATATAAAATATTAGAAAAAACAACATTACAGATCTTGGGTCCGTGGGGAGCCGGTTCCCTATGAGTTTACAAAAAAGATTTGGGGCTTTTGATTGAGGCGACACGGAATTTTTTATCAACTTAACAAGTTATTTTGAAAAATAAATGGAACCTACTTCACCACAAAAAACTGAAAAACATAAATCGTATCTGTAGGTACGACTCCGTGTAGAAATTTCTTAGCTCTAAACAGTCGACGCTATTTGCTTCCATGCCTTCCTCTGGACATAAATATAACAAGTTCTGAAGGTCAATTTAAAATTAATGATTTATATCCTACGCCTTCATAACAGGAGTTGGTGACTCAAATCACTTACATCTGTTTGCATCGTAAAATCAACCCTACACGTTTTGGTTTAAAATTCAATTCAGGTAGAATGTTGTTGAACTTGTAATATTTAAAACAGTATTGCTTACTTAACGATAATCAAATTGTAATGGGATTGACTTCAACTAACATTAGATAACCACTTTTTTTTTAATATTTAATTTCAATTCAATAATACGGTTTACACCAATTACATAAATTTAACAACAATTCAAAATAGAAAATAATTCAAACATTCTTATAAAATACACACACAAAATAATTTTAAAACTCCATTCACTAAATGCACACAAACTATCATACGTATATGTTCGCCTGGCTGGCTACCATCTGACCTAAGTCTGTCATACAAATAATTCTAAATTGTTGTGTTCAGATTTAGAGTATCTAGAGAAGTTATTTAGTAAAGTCGTCAGTCTGTTGAGGATTCCGGGTGAAGTGCGCTTCCAATTTCGGCCTGATCATAATTTGGCCGGTACAATAAGGCCGGTGAGATGAAAGCATTGTCTGTAGAGTATCCTGTTCGGTCTTGAATTACTTCAATCCGTTCAGTATCTACCTATTTATGACGTAAATTAGTAACAAACGTCCGTTCAATATTTTTAAGTGTATATTATATAGATAAGACCGCCCAATGTACTGTTAACTTTAGGTTTTCTATTCATATAATTACAATAAATAATTTTGAATTTCATTTTATTTGTCTACTCTGCATCTAGCCAAGGATTGAGTTCGATGGCGCGCTATCATCAAGTAAAACATCCTATGGAGGTCACGTCTCTCAGATATGACGATTCCAATGCAAGGAGGTGGAAAGATAGGTTTCTTATGAATTAAAAAAAAAAAGTTATTCTAGTTGCAACACACGCAATTGAAATATTACTTTGCTAAGGATTGGAACTCCTTGCCCTCGTCTGTTTTTCAGCACGAGTACAATCTTGGAGTCTTCAAGTTCAAAGGGAATATTTCCTTTTTCAAGCGTGCGTCTTAGGCAACATTTTTACTTTTTTTCAAGTAAGCTAATGATCAAACGTTTGGCCAATAAAAAAAATATATTTCGTGATATGTTTCTACACCATGGTAATATATTATAACGCATGTGATGTAGATTAAAGCTGTTGTATGGTAACTATTGTTTCTGAGTAATGGGAACACACAAGCTGTTATAATAAAGGTCTCTTGTCCAATAACAATTGATGGCTTCTTCACAGGGATTTATTGACGATCACTTGCCTACTCTTGAGATTTATTATTATTTTTGGTGATATGTTATAAATAATTATGTTAGTATTTTGTTAAGTGTTGTGAGAAAATACCGACCGAGTGCAGACACACACTATGAGGGTTCCGTCTCACATTTCAAGACAAAAAATCATTCGGATTAAACTATTTTACTTTATTAACATCCTTTGTTGTAATAGCGGCAATAGAAATAAACACTGTCCAAACATCAATTGTCTACCTTTTACGATTAATGAGATACAGCCTGCTGGAAAACCGACACGGACGGATAGCGGAGGCTTAGTAATAGGTTTCCTTTGGTACCCTTCGGGTACGGAACCTTGAAAAGTTATTACTTGCTACTTACAGCTGCGTGTTACACCGATATAAAGTTAGCCTATGATATTTTTCCCGGTCTAGAACAACATCTGTGCAATATTTCTGCGCAATCCGTACAGTAGTGAGATCAAGGCCAAGCGCATCCCCGTCGAATAATAAAGCAAAAGTCATTTTGTCGTATAATATACACATATAAAATACATAGGTTTGTATAAATGCTGAAAGCCCCATCACAACCCCTCATACTCCAGTTTCAGTGTCAGTTCAGTTTATTTATTTTTCACAATAGGCAATTACATAGCACTTAGGAACGTCAAACATTACAATTATTTGTATCAAGAGTCGAAATATTTTTACACTTATCTTATGTATCTTCTTATTTATGTATCACTATTCTATAATTATCTTGTTACAATAACATTATACATATACTAAAAATTTAATAGGTACTTAAACGTAAGTAGGTATAGGTATGTACCGCATGCAAATGCAATTTATAGTATTTACGGTACAATATTCTGCCATTTTTTGTGGTCTGACTGGAATTCTGCTATTGTGTAATATGCGTTAACGGTCAAGTGTTTCTTTCTCCTTCCACTCCTACATAGGTATACCTAAGAAGTACGTAAAAGTAAAATAAGATTTTTTCATGATTTTTAAAAATATATTTTTATTTTAAATATCATCAAAACAATAGCAAGTTAAACACGCCGCGTTCCCCGTCACTAAACCAACAATTTATGCATGCCCCCTAATGGCGTGTTCTATCGTTCAGTCGGGTTGTTTGCGAAGCTTTCTATGAAATTTTATTCGGTAGGCCCTGCGTCTTTTGCCCCGGGCCTTTTAGCTTCATGTTACCATGTTACCCTTATGCTGGATATGTTTTTTTTGTTGTACAACGGGAAGGTACTTGGCCTTCATCTCACCTGGTTTTCAAATTATGATAAGGCCGAAGGTGGAAGCGCACTTCACCCGGAATCCTCAACGAACTGAGGACATAGCTATGACATGCCTGAGGCATCAGTCAGCGCTGATACGGCGCGGCGGCTGATTCGGCCGAGGATCACAAAAGTCGATTACGTTGTATCTGGTGTGAAACAGTCGAATTACATTACAATATACCATTTTGAAATGGTCCTTAAGTTACCTGACTGCTTCGAAACCAATATTTATATTTTTCAAGGCTGTAGCCGACATTATCGAGAAAGCGAATAAGGAAGTATTTATTAATTACGTAGGTACCTGGAGCATACTCATGTTTAATGTAAGTTATTGAAAAATCGAATTGAGAACTACGAATGAATAAGTAAAAGACGGTGCAGTTTTGCAAGCAAATAAAATTATAGTTTGGCTATCATTTAACGGTCAGCTCATTAAATACACGTTCTATAAATCGCTAGTTAAAGAGGTTTTGGTTAGCTCCAAAATTTGTTATTTCAGCAAACAAAGTGAATTAATAATAAATTAATTCCTTTTAATTTGATTTTAATTATTTTAATTAAATATTGGAACTGACTTCTCTAAAACTGAAAATATTTCTTTGGGACCGTCTATAATTCTTCAACTTACCTCGTGTCTAAGTTATGATAAGATCGAAGGTGTAAGCGCTTCACCCTGTGTCCATATTAGATGTAGGTATACCTACATCTATATGCGTAAGTTACAGTTGCGTAAGTACAGTTATGATTTTTGTTTTCCGGCATTTATAAATGCAGGAATTATAACTATTATAACTGTTGTTATGACTTAGGTAAGATGCTAGTAGCTAGCTAGGTGGACTTTAGCAAAGTCATATCACCAACCAAACGACATTAGCTCTATGTATTTTGATTTCTGGGCCCAAACCTAATAGTTTGTGTCATGATCATGATCCAACGCTTAGCAGGCGGGCTGGAGATCCCATGAAATTGTACCAGGACCTACTAGTCACAATTCAATAATCATAGAAAACACAAAAACTATCTCCCAATTTCTAAGGTGGAAGAACTGGTGGGAACACAGCAATAGAGAATTCTAGCTATGGTGACAGACGGTAAGATGGCGAAGTCCTACCACCAACTAAACCAACCACAATATTGTACTTTCCTGGGGATCGACCCGGACCCTCTGGATCTGATACCGGAAGGTGAACTAGTAGACCACAGGCGGTTAAAGAAAAAAAAGGTTAAAGAGGCGATGGTCCCGTAATAATCGACAGGGAGAGATCCCTTTATTTTTATGGACCCCATTAATATCCGTGAAGCGTACCTACGTGGGTAAGTACTAGTTACACGATGGCAACATCAAAACATCTCACCCTACGGCCCGGCACGTAAATAAACATGACATATTTATGTAAACGAATAATTACTGTATGAAATATTCATTACCCAGCTTGCTCGTACACAACTATTTACTTTCAACCCTTGGGCCGTATTCAGACGACGGTTTCGTTATTGGCGGATTTAAATATATGCACTCAGTTGCGAGTTTATTCTTTGCATTTCTAGAAATACTTCTAGTATAGATACTAGGGGTCATGCGCGCTTACATCACGGTTGATATTTGACCGTAAAAATATAAAAAGAAATATTTGCTTTTTTAAAAGAACTTAGCTGTCAACTTAAGTTTTAAATTCCACACTAAATTCTCAACATTTTACACACTTTCATATACTAGGTTTTTATTTTAACTTTAATTATTAACTGACATATTGTTTTATTCTACCTACCAACTTGTACATTTTTGGATACAGTTTCTACGTGGTTTCTACGGAGGAGGGCGTTAATGGTTTCGCGACACAGTTTTTGTAAAACTCTTGCGAGCATTATCGTTGCATAAGTTTTTGTACATTGTATTAAATCCATATAAATAATTTTGAATTTTGAATTTTGAATTTTTACAATTTGTCTATTGTCCATGTTGTACATGATTTTGGTGTAAAAAAAATGTTCATTCATTAATTAATTAATTCATTCATTCATTGTGTTTTTACTTCGAAATTACAACAAAAGTTTATATAGGTATAGTTTATTAGGCATATAGGTATAGTTTATTAATTGTCTGACTAATAAACTACACAAATCCTTCGCCAAATTCTCTCTTGCATTATTTTCCCATTTCGTATTTTTCATTTGTAGGGAAGTACTGAGACAGGATTTTGGGAGTTACAAATCAACGGTATTTAAAAGGATTCATTTACAAACACAAAAATTACTACCGGGAAATCAATACAGGTACACGCATTATTATTTGAACTTAGATGTCCAGAAATAGGGCAAAGGGGTAGTTAACGTAATTACGGAAATTAAATCCTGTCCTCTATTATAATTCCAAACGAATAACTACTAAGCCATCAACCCTTTTCTAATTGAATGAAAATGAAAGGGAGTTTTTGATTTTATCAGTAGTTTTGTTCCGATGGATTCAATCTTTTTAATTAAGGCACCATTGCCCTAAAATTTTATGTTAATTCAATGTTGAAAATTGATGTAAAAGACGAGGCTTTGTCTTCTAAAAGAAAGCAAAAATCAACTACAAAGTTATTTTGACAACTTATTATGCTTATATCGTCACGTGTTGACATTGCATAGTCTGCGAAACTAGATATACGAAACTTATGGCAGAGTAGGTACGTCATAACGTACGTAGGTTGTTAAGATTTTTTGAAGTGAAAATTTTTACTTTTCGTTGTGTAAACATATTTTCTGAATCCGCAGTGAGATTATAGTTTCGTATTCTGTAAAGCTCGATTATACCTGTGGCGCCGCAGTGATGAGCGTGGCTATAAAATTAACTAAGTATGTAGAGTGAAATTTTGACTCTACGAGTATAGAATGACTTACAATTGGTATTCTGTAAGGGGATTTCCGAATCATCCAAGCACTCGACACTCAAATTCACCTGTCAAATAAAAAGTTGCAAAAAAGTTATCGTATTTGCTGTGAGTTTCGTTTTGAAAGCGAAGACGGCACAAATGATGCATCTAAGTACCTACGTAGTAGGTATTTAGGAATGTATGTACCTATACTCTAGCCAAATTCGATATGGAATATTAACAACAAAGCGTTGCTGGGCAACCGCATCACAAGGTCTAGACAGTTTTTAAGGCATAGATAAAAGCTTTTTGGCTATTCGGCCCATACATTTTTATTTCTGACAAGTTTTGTTAATTTTTACGCAACAATAATGTTGACTTAGCTATTTTAATGACTTATCATAATGTAAATAATACGTTTCTTGACGCTTTATTGCGTAAAACCCCATAAGAGGATTGATCGATTTGTCGACTATAGTTGTAACGCATACGTTCAATCCCTATCTCATTTCGCTACTCACTTCACTTCACTAGTGCACCAAAACATTATACAGAATACCATTTCAGGGTGAAGCGCGTTTGTTTCAAAGTGAGCTCGGTCACTTGAGTGAATTCGAGTTCGGGTTCGAATTTTTATCTGAATGTGTCTACCTTTCCGCAACCTTTTTGTGCGAGTTAATGTGATGGGGCACTGTGTCCAGTAGATTGTGAGATAATTAAAATGTTTCCCTGTAATACAAAAGTTTCACTTCTATGGTGTGTATTTACGATCTATTTACCCTGTTTTTTTGCTCGCAGTAACACTCTTCCCTTTGGGTCGTACATTATTACTTGTTTAGTTACTTTGCTTACTTACTTCCATTTTGGCGCTGACCAAAACCTCTTCAATTTGCTGACCCTTTATTGAATTATCTGATTGATAACTCTCCAACTTCTTTCGCAACTGAAATAGTGATTTTCAAATTGTAAACCCGATATAGTCCACTGTCTACCCGGATCCCTTTGAATCGTAGAACCTACTGGCTGCCTTCATAGCTAGAATGACGTAGTAGAATAGTATTATCTACAAATTCTGAACTTTAGGTCCACTAGTCTAGTCTGATCCCTTTGAAACGTGGAACCTATTCGCTGCCTTCAAAGCTCGAATGGCGCACTAGAACAATAAGGTGCCCCACGGGGCTACGTCTGGCTTTGGCATGACAATAGTGGGCCTGTTAGACCTTATGACTTATTCTGTGCCTAGATAGGCTTTATTGGAAGACCTTTGGGTTTGTCCTAGCTGAAAGGGTGAAGTAAAGAGGCTATTATACTGAATAGATTTAAGTGTTTACTTGGTCCTACGGCAAGACTATGATTGTGTCAATTGTTATATGTTTTTAGGATACTTATTAAATTATTATACTATATTATATATAGTATAATAATTATAAGTAATATAATAAGTATATAACTATATTATATATAGTATAATAATTTAATAAGTATTATATATATACTATATTATATACTATGTGTCGACATGTAAAGGTCACTGGTGTCCTAATAGCGCACTTAATCTTAAGATTTACCGGTAAATTCTAAGATTATCCAACCACAACAGGTAAATTCCGGAATGGTGCTTGAAAAAACCTTTGGTTTTGCCGTTTACGAACACGCTTTTTTGATATCTACGAGTATTATATCGAAACAGCAAAAGAAAAGTTTCCCATATCATAACCACTTACCGTTAGATTGCCACCTCTTTGCTAAAAAAAAAACGCTAAAAAAAGCGAAAATAACTAAATGTTTGAGCTTTTAAGCGATAAGACCGCCCATTGTACTGTTTACTTTAGCTTTGAAATTGACAAATATTATTTTTCTACATGTTTTGGGTGTACAATAAAGAATTAATTATAAATTATAATTAATTAATTAATTAATTAATTAATTAATTCATTTGCAACAGTCGCTGACATCAATGCCAAAATTGTGTGTTGCGTAACTTGAAATTTACCAGTGGTCAAACTTAGTCAGAATTTGACAAAAATAAATACGAGACTGATAGTTGAAGTCTAGGCTAAGTTTCAAATGTAAAAAATGAAGTCGATGTTGATTACCAGTTGACTTCCAGAATAAGGGCCCAGGCATTATATTGAAGTAAATGAAGATCTAGCTCCTACGAATAAGAGAGAACATGTCACGAAATAAATCTCAATTAGGTTCTACCCGCTTAATCGTTGGTGTGTTTTGGATTACACGTACTTCTGCGCTGGTGTCTTAATCGAATCCATTAGCGCTCCGGTCCTCACTTTCGTGGAAAAATAGACCGAAGTCACGAAACAATGTTCTTACCTTCAAAGAATAATGCATCCAAAAATCTTTTCATCCAAAAGTTGTCTGGGACAGATCTTTTCAATGTTATCAGAGTGCCTTGTATAAATATGTTTTTATTTTATCCTATCCAGTTTTATTTATTATGTATTTTCATTCATTCATTCAGACTGAAAAACTCTCATTATTCTGTTTTTTTTTATCATATTATGTGAAACCAAAGAACATTTTGATGTTAGGCTTGGTTTTATGCCACGTGAAACAGTGTTTTAACCTTATTTCTGTTGTTGCAGGTATGTGCTTCATTACAATATCTGTGGAAGAACACTTCTGCACTAGCTTTGCCCTGTGACAGTCGGATTAGGAATGGAATTTAAACAGTCAGGATCCAGGAAAGGGGTTCCTATGGTACGTTACACCTGTTTTATTTAAATAGTTGATACACTGTGAGACACGATTTTGTCTGAGAATTCTTGCATGACAGGACAGGACATTCATTTCACACAGCGCCATCTAGCCCCAAACTAAGCATAGTTTGTAATATAGGAACTAGATTACGGATATAATACGATTAAATACATCTATTTTTGTAAATACATACTTATCATACAATAAAACACCCAAACACATAACAAGCATCTATATTCATCACACAAATGTTTGTCCTGGGTGGGAATCGAAGCCACAGCCTACAGCACACAAGGCAGCGTTACTACCAACTATGAGGCTTGTTGAAATTGAACAAAATATTTGGGTGTAATCTCTTAACCTCTTGGCTCACCTGGGCATTGCCTAGGCAAGGATAAGGATAAGAGGCGAGCTTTCCTAGAAGCTGGCTATTGAAGGCACTGGCACTTCCACGTGCGGATGGCACACAGAGAACTGCTTAGCGCTGGACTTCGGCGAGGGGTTGGTAGCCAGCCAGGAGAAACTTTGCCAGTCCTAGCTCCAGCGATAGTATACACCTTCCGTTGTCCCTGGTAGAAGTCAAGGCGGGGCTCATACTAGTTTATCGGTTTAATCAAAGGTATGAAAGGCTACGCTGGCTCTCTGACTTGACTCTACACGACGCACATTCCCCAAAATAATGGGAATTTTGTAGGTATTGTTTGTGCGATTCCTAGCAAATAGCCACATCTTTGTACAAACGACTTTTTATGCTATGTTTATGTCGGCTTCAGTGCGGTCATTATAAGATTTGCCTGTTAAACCTTCATAGGTAATAAGGTTCCTTCATACCTAATACCACCACAACAAGCAACATTTTTTAATGTACGACGAGAAAGCTCTAGGCCTTCTTTTCCCCTGGTGTCATTTCATCAAGTCATGATAAGGCCGGAGGTGGAGGAGCACTTCACCTGGAATCCTCGACAGACTGAGCCGACCTCTAAATGCCAGAACACAACAATTTAGAATGGATGATATGGTGACAGACTCAGGTAAGATGGTGGTAGCCAGGCGGACTTCAACCAAGTAAACTAAGCACGAATTTGTACCCTGCAGGGATCGAACACGTGTCCTCTGGGTATGATACCTCTGAGTGAACCACTGGACAACAGAAGCGGTATTTTTTTTGAGTCAAATATATTATAAATATATATCTACTCAATTCTCGAAAAAATTAAGAGTGGCAGTGACTTAATTGATATTTTTTTAAAGCACTAACTTAAAAACTCAACAACACACAAATTTTGTTTCAAAATAGACACAATTTAAATCTCCTTCTTCTTCTTTAACCTTTAGCTACTCAATGCTCAGTGAAATTATTTTCCAATGCAAGCCATTCCTCTCACTATTATGCCTTCTACATCCATTGTATTAACAAGCCTCATAGCTCAGTTGGTAGTAACTCTGCCTTCTGCGCTGTAGGTTGTGGGTTCGATTCCCACCCAGGACAATTTTTTGTGTGATGAATATAGATATTTGTTCTGTGTTTGGGGGTTGTATTGTATGATAAGTATGTATTTACAAAAAAAAAGTATGCAAGTATTCTATCCCAAAATAAGCACTTAGTTTGGGGCTAGATGACGCTGTGTGAAATGAAGGCCATTTGATGCTACACCTTCAAGCACAGACACAACAAAAGCTAACACTCCGTCCCCAGGGTATTGCTCGTCAAAGATCCGGCAGCACGAAATCCCTGGGGGAGAGAATGCAGCTGTCAAAATAATATTTACCTGGCAACAATTTAAATAAATAAAAATATTTTTGCCACAATAAGAGTGCTTTATGTAAATGAGGTCTTATGTGAACTCCGATAATTCTCGGAATTCTCGGAATTCTCTTCTTAATCTTAGTCTTTATTATGTTTCTTCAGAAAAACAACGAGTGAAAAAACTACCCACATTTCCAAATTCATATCTAAAAAGGTAACTAACTTGGGATTATGTTTTGGGGAAATAGGTAGCTTTTATCTTGATTCTAGTCTATTCAATTTTAGACCTTTTCACTTTTGATATAATTTACAAAAGGTCTGTTTTTGATCAAATCCGGCTTGTCGGTTGCGTAGGGACGGCGCATACTCGCACGTAGCAGTCTACGTGCTAGTATGCGCCGCCCTTTTGGTTTTTCGAGCGTTCAATTTGTTAGTCTGTTATTTGCAGACAACAGCGTAAATAGCAATCGCTTTTTCTAAAATAGTGAAAAACAAACAGAGTAACACAAAGTAAGAGTAGATCAATACTTTTAGAAAAAAATACCTTTGATAAAATAGCCGTGCGAGCTTAACAATACGAAATGGCGTCATTTCCGAAAAGCAAAATTCAAATAAAATCCTCGACTTCATTTACTTTCCCTCGTTTTTCTCTCACAAAATTGTTTTTGTTTACTCAACGAAACATCGAATGACACTATCGAGTATCGCAAACTTGTTTATGGGTTCTTTTTTGCTTTTTAGGGTTCCGTACTTAATTTTGACAACGAAACTTCGTTGGCCGTGCATCCGTCGTCTGAATGCTTTTTTTTGTACCGTAGCTAGTTTAATGACATACTAACTATAAGAGAATTTGGGTTATAAAGGCCTAATCAATAATAAAATATACACTTATTTAACCCAACTGCTTCTTTTTTAATAATTAAATAACATTTTGCATAAAATATTTCAACACTAATCATTATAAATACCTAGTTCTTTTGTTTATAACTAAAAAGTAAGGACGTTCCTTATACCTATAGGAATTATCTTTTCCTTATTTTGTATATCTTGTTGGTTTGTCACCTTGTAAGTTGTTGACTAGTAGTCAACAAATTACAAGCGTTATACTTGAATACATTAATAAAATAAATATGACAGGACATTAATTTCAAACTTGGTGTTATTATACCTACTCTTTAGTATTAGGTATAACAAAAACCAAAAAACTAAGGTTACAGAGCTTACCCGACTATCACTCCGAGCCCATAAATGATATGCTGATTTTAGAACAAACCAGTATTTTATTTATTGTTGGGTGGTCAGACTGGGAACCCTCAGTGTGTATGTCTGAATTGCACTTGACCGATTTTATTTGTATCCAACTTCACTCTTTTGAGCACTCAAAGCGGCAAAGATGTCAAATTCCGCAGAAATAGGCCATGTCAAGTTGGAGTTAAGAGTCCCAATGCCCCGCAGCGGTGACGATTATGTAACCAAAGCCTACCCTGGCTTAGGGTTGTCAAAGGGTCTTGCTGTTCCCATGCGGGAGCGGCAAAGCATACAAAACACATCTAATTCATTGACAATTCGTTTTGTGGGCTTTGACGTGGCTTTGCTGAGGAATTATGTTGCTGAGGCTTTAGAATTAAGCTGAAGTGGTCCTAACAAGGCAATGTTAATTTGATTAATTTACTTATACATACAAACCTCTCTGGTATGACGACGGACATAAATGACTGTTATGATGTATAATAATGATGTAGATAGTATGTATTAGTACCTATTTTTTTTATTATATGAAAAGAACATTTATTAAATAAAAAGTACAATTAAACTAACTATGTACAAAGGAATAAGTCAGATTACCTAAGGACCGTTACAAACGGCCTATAGGTAACTCAACTGTTCCAGACCAGTACCAGACGGAAGCGTGCCCAAGACACTGGCTGCATTGCCACGCTGAATAGCTATGCTAATTCGCTGGCCTAAATAAGAGCCAATCCTTGGGTCACGTGTCGCCTCAATCAAAAGCCCCGCAATGTTTTTGAAAACCCGGAGGGCACCGGCTCCCCACGGACCTAAGGTCTCCACCCCAAAAGGCTCAAATAGGTAAGCTCTGTCGAGACCACTATATTTGCGCCTTTTGTGATCCTCGGCTGAATCAGCCACCGCACCAGCCTTAATTTAAATTACTTCTTCTGTTCTTGCATACCTTGCTGCTTTACAAAATAATGACATTCAGTACTGTCAAGAAGGTGTATCCTAAGATTGTCTAGCAGAGATCGCTTTCAAGTAATAAGACCACCCATTGTTTTTTTAGCCTCCGATTTTCAATATAAAATCCTGTATATTATGATGTTGTTTTGTTTTTGCTTGTAAACAACATTCAATTATAGAATATGTTAGATTACACATTAGACACTATCATTGACATGACGCATTTATTATTACCAACAATTGCAATTTTACTAGTGAACCATTGTCATCAGTTAAAATACATTATCGTCAAAGTAAAAAGAAATTTGCACAAAAAATGTTAATAAAGAAAAATGTTTAAAAGTAAAAAGTCCGATTGTAAAAATGATCAATAATGAAAATATGCAATCACTTTATATATCAATAAAAAATGACGCTAATGATTTAAAATAATAATAAAACCTGTTTAATGTTATCGAGTGTAGTTTTATAAAATAAAACATTTACTCCTTTTATTAGAACTTAAGAAATTATGAAATAAAAATATACTTTAAGTACATTTTTATTTTAAATACGTCACTAACATGGTATGAACCAAAGCCATCGCTAACATTTTGCGATAGTCGAAAAACATATGAAACTTAAAAAGTATACCTACTCATTTTAATACTTCAACAAGCCTCAAAGCTCGGATGGCTCTGCCTTCTGAACCGTAGACTGTGGGCTCGATTCCCACCCGGGACAATCATCTATGTGATGAATGTGATGTCTGTTTGGTATTTGGGTATTATATTGTATGATAAGTATGGACTTACAAAAAAGGTAAACAAGTAATCTATAATCATCTATTATTTTTGATTTTGATGATTGATTTTGAATCTAGTTCCCATATTACAAGCTTTGCTTATCTCGCTGTGTGAAGTTGTCCTGTTATATCTATCTATTTTGCAAATAATTTATAGTATTTTTATTTATTTACAAAGTAAGTTCTGTCATAGATTGCTATAAATCACCTTTCGGTGATAGCCCTGGAACCCAGCGGTTCGGAATGAAAGCGCTGTGACGACCCTCGTCATCTTGAGGAGTGCGCGCTCCACATTTTGTGGACGACAGAGCGTGATCATACGATACTGTCCTTTGTACGAGCGTTTTCACATTGCTCTGCACGATATACCTGCATATCGGACACGGCATCTATCTACCGAATGCCAACCATAAACGGCAAAATTCAAATTCCGAATTACAAATTCAAATTATAATACGGCGTGTGGAGTGTCGAGGCGAGATACTATCAGCTATGAATATGAACACGTTCGCAGCCGTCTGGGTATGCCCGTCTGCACCGTATAAACTATAGGAAAGCATTTTACATAGATATCTCATATTTAGACATACGTGGCTGGTACAGGCTCGTGATAAAAATAATAGAAAGCTGAACATTATTGGGTCCTTGTTAAGTTTACTAGATATGATGACTTAATTCCAAAATTTGAATCTATAAACCCTCTTTCAAAATTTCAAAATTTGAATCTATAAACCCTATTTAATTTATTTAAATTAATGTCCTGTAATATTTATTTCATTTCGAGATGGGTAAGCTTTGCCCTCAAGGCTCGTTTGATTCTCATAATACCTGAAATTTACCCTATAGTAAAGTGATACTAATTTTGAGTTTCACCAACTGGACACGCGTGTGTCCAGTCTCTTGTGTCCAGTTAGTGAATAACCCGTAGTACCAGAATGACAAAGATATTTTATGACCTTGTCATCTCTATCT
Source organism: Venusia cambrica (assembly GCA_951394065.1). Taxonomy (NCBI): domain Eukaryota; kingdom Metazoa; phylum Arthropoda; class Insecta; order Lepidoptera; family Geometridae; genus Venusia; species Venusia cambrica. Next base: position 5,279,468 of record OX596056.1, read on the forward strand.
TTAAATTATGTTTTTTCACAATTTTAATCAATTCTGACTCATAACTTTTAGGGATGTATAATATAACCTTAACATGAATAATAATTTCATTACTTATGTACGTAATTATTGATTTATGGAGCACTAAAGTCTTACTTTTGTTCAGAGGCAAAAGGCCTCATATTGATCGTGTGATGTGAAAACGCTTTTACAGCTATCCAATGATGATATCTATCCGTTTTCACATCTCTATGGTTAATGTTGACCTTTCCGGACCATAGGGTTTGCTAAATCACAGTGGGAACAGGAACTACTGTCGATTAAATCAGACCCTGAGTTCTGAATAGAGAGTAATAGAATATTACTCAGAGAATAGCGAGTCTAAGAGACGCGTAACGTATGTGAAGAGCTAATCGAGGTATTGTATGTTAAATCTGTGGTTTTGAAAGACAATGTAGGTTTTACGGCTAGGTTTGGTTACTGTTTTCTAAAAACATAATTCAAATAAAATAGAGTTTTCCCAGACATACACTATTTTCCATTTATTTTGATTTTATTTCAAATGAGCGAAAAACTACACGTTTGTATGAGTGAGTGGTGCTACTGGATCTTCATTATTAATCCCTTTTAAACCACTGAGACTGCACTGAGATGGAGGGTTATGTTAATCGAATATATATGTATGTAATTATGTTTGTATGTAGTATGACTCTTAATAATTTTAGAATGAGGAGAGCAAAAAAAAAAAATTGTTTAAGATAAAAAAATGTTTTACCAAACAATATGGGTATCAAATAAACCTTGCCAGCGCCGAAAACATAAACAGATTATAATTTGTGAGGCCGTATTTGAGTCAAACCATCAATGTTAAAACCGTTTAAAACGTAAACGCGGTCAGGTTTAGTATTTTCAACTAGTATCCTACCATTTTGGTGACCAAATACTTTTTTCAAACTAAAATAGATGATAAGATTTGGAACAATGCTTGGTGCCGGCTACGGCTATTTTATACGATATGTTTTGTATTGTCCCGGACACTTCGTTGCATTTGATTTATGAAGTCCGCGCCGCTGTCATGACCCTGGGCGATATCTCTCTATTCAGTCTCTCGGGAGCCGTAACTCCGCCGAGTGCATTGCGTCCATTGTATTCTACAACATCTCTAGATGCTGTTTTTGAAGTATTATTGTTAAACCCTCTTTGTTCATATCAGGTAAAATCGGCTAATTGCGGACTCGCACACTGAGAGTTCTGATGACCCACATTTCAAGGCAAAAAATCAAGTAGGTATTTTGTCGCAGTAGGCTATTTTTTGTTGTTGTCTATTACCGCTATAACACACTGAAAATTTCTACGTCTAACTATTATGCTTCATGAGGTCCAGATCGCTGACAGACAGATGGAGAGACAGACGGACGGACAGCGGAGGCTTAGTAATAGGGTCCCGTCGGAACCCTTTGGGTACGAACCCTATCAAGAAAGGTGGACAAATATTGAAATCATATTTCTCACTTGAATATGACTTGAGCTATCGCTATGATGAAATCCCTTTTTTTAATACTTCATATCCAAAGGTTTCTTGATATAAAAATGAAGATGAGTGATGATCTTATTGACCTTATGACCCACAGAAGCATTTTGGCTTCCTACTTTTCAGTTCGTGCCTTTAAATATCCCTATTATAAGAATGAAAGCCTTCAGCTAACATTATAGTAATATTGCTTGTAGCCATTAATGTCATACAGCTAGGCAAAGAGTGTAGGGGGGCCCCACTCCTTCGAGACTGTCTGTACAGCTAACATTATACGCCGATAATTCGCAGCTAAACGCTGTAACCGATACCGTACCAATAGTAAAATACCTCAGATACTTATGTAAATAGGCGGTCGGAATCCGATACACCGCTCCGAGGAATTAATGACTCGCGGAGAGGATAAGTGTTCCTATTTCCATTTAGTTCTGGATTGAGCTGGAATTATCGGTTATCACTGCAAAAGCGTAGAGAGGAATGTAGATTAACTGGCCACACATAGATAACCTGGCAAAGAGACTTAGTTCTGCAGCATATGCTGTAAAGAAGATACGTCTTCTCATAGACGTTGCTACAGCAAGACTTCAATTACTTTCACAGTATTATGTCATATGGCACAATATTGTGGGGAAGTGCTGCAGATATAGATTACGAGTATCATAATAATTAATGGATCATAAAAAAAAACTAGCTCGAGGTTCTTGCCTTTCTCCTTGTGTGCTGGTCGCTAATCCGAACAGGCGGTAGATTTGACATTTCAAAGTGATGCTAAAAATTCTTACTGAAAAAAAAAATACTTTGGCTTTATTGGGGAGTGTAATTCAACTAGCTAGATATACTCGTAATGTTATCATACTATTATCAAATTCTAGAAATTAGTCAGAGATCATTAGATAATGACCTCGCGACTTGTTCTTCAAGGTTATTAGAAAAATAGCATAGTAACGCCTTATTATCACAAAATGTAACAAAATAGTGAGTAGTTCACTCTTCTACTACTGGCTCGATACTGCCCCGCGGATTTTTTTTATTTTTATGAAAAGACAATACGCTGGCCTGGTTCTAAACCTGGGCGGCAGCTTTGCGCGGACCTGTCCCTTTGCGCGGACCTGAACTGCCCGCGGCGATAGCGCGCACTGTTTTTATGGGCCGAGTGACGTCACGCAAGTTGTTTACTCGTGGTCGGGTGGCAACTCAATTTAAACGTAACAATACATTTATAAACACGGGTTTTTCTGATGTATACGAAAAACGTGTGAAACGCGACGTCAAACGAGAGGACTGTTATCTTATCCGGGAATAATATTCAGGTGATGAATGATGGGTCTCTAGGAGACCCGATACAAAGTTTGTAACTCGTTCAACCGCCTCTATGGTCTAGTGGTTTGCCTACTGGTGTCAGATCCAGTGAGCCTGGGTTCGATCCCCAGGTGGATACAATATTGTGCTTGGTTTAATTGGTGGTAGGTCTTTTTTTAGACCACCTGGCAAACCACCAGCTTACCTAATTCTGTCGCCATAACAACAATCCTAAAAATGTTTGTGTTCCGGCACTTAGGTACCTTAGATAGCTTAGAGTTCCTCCGACAGTTGAGGGTTCTGGGAAAGTGCGTTTCCACCTTCGGCCTTATCATAACCTGAAACCACATGGGAGGAGGGCCAAGCGCTTCCCCGTCATACAATAAACTCAGATGTTAAATTTAAAAGCTTCATTTGTCGTATACCATTTCTTTTAAATAATAATAATCAATATTACAGGACCTTAATTTTACACAGCGCCATCCAGCCTTATTTTACCTTATCTTACAAATAAATGATAGGTTATCTCTAATATTTTATTATCTATGACTCTAGAATCCTTCCATAGCATAATAAAAAGATTCATTCCACATTAAATCGTCAATTCCGTCGTTCATTGTATCATTTATTTTTCCAGAAACACTGCCATAATGAAATTTGCAGCGTTGTCTCTATCACGTTTCAGTGTTTTCGGACTGTGACACAAACCTCATTTGTTTTATTTGGCACTAATCTGTGTGGTTTGGCCTCGCAATTACAAGCATTGTGATTGCGACAATCAGGCCAATCCTTGTTTATATGTATGATCCTAATTTTGTGGGTTTGGTAGACATTTACGTGATCTCATGTAATCACGATTTTTATGTGATATTACAGCAATATACATTTTTAGGTTATGTATCTAGGTGATTTTGGTAAATTACAGTTTTAAAACACATCATGGGTTTGAAAAAGTATTTCACCACTCTATTACATGCTACATCTTTAAAACAACATTTTTGAAATAGAATATGCTATATGTAGATCGTAGGCAGTGGCGAATTAATAAAAAATGGAATATAACTTAAAGCGAATATATCAATGTTATAATATGTGAGATTTATTTTTATTCAGAAACAATTTTCCTGCATGAAGTTTTCATATAAATATAATTATTACGCACTTTAGTTTAATTAGAACCAAGGGTAAATGAACTTGCCCTAAGTAGGTAGGTACTATCAATAGGACTACGGGTAGTTGATTAGTCTGTGGTTCGATTGATAGGACCACAGGCAAATACAATGCCTATAGATCGACCAGTAGAACTCCGCGGTCGTACCACGGGCAATAAACGATTTTCCCTTTTTTGTTCCACGATGTGTGTGTTTTGAAGCTACGATTTGCCAAAGACTGTCTCATGGTTCCACCTTAAGATGGAAAAAGTAATGAAGTATACAACGCGTTGGAAGAGAAGACATTATGGGAAACAAGCACCCGAAGAGCGTATTTCGCTATTTTCAAGTTCCGCTTAGCTGAACTTTAAAAACTTGAATTATAAAAAACCTTAAAAACACAAATAGCACGGGTATTGATGGTTTAACAACAAAAATTCTAAAGGAAGTTAAAGATGATACATACATGTTATTTAATAAATATCAGTATTACATCAATTTCTTAAATTGACTATACAGGGACTATTAAGGTGCCGGTAAAGCCACTATTTACAAAAGAAGATACAAAATTAATGCAAAACTACAGGCCTATTGCATTTGTATCAATATTTTCTAAGATAATTGAAAAATACTTATATGGTGAGATATATGCCTATTTTGAAAAAAGCAAGCATAAAGGTTTTCGAAAAAATTGAAGTATTAATATGGCAATACATTATTTTTATGAGTATATCATCTGTCAAGTTGACAATAGAATCCCTGTCTGTGCTATTTTATGTGATATGTCCCAAGATTTTGACTGCGTAGATCATCATATTTTAATAAATAAACTTGAAGCCTATGAGATGGGATCAGGGGCAATGTGTTTAAAATTAATTTCTTCATATTTGACAGGTCGACAACAATTTACAGAGGTATCAAAATTTAACGTTGAAACAAAATAAAATGACATGTATAAATCTAGCATTTGAAATATTAATTATGGCGTTCCTCAAGGAAGCGTCTTAGAACTATTACTGTTTATATAGACGATCTTCTAAAAGCATTAAATTATCCTATGACGCTATTTGCTGATGATAGTACAGTAACAATCAAAAATAATAACATTGACACATATGAATCGGACATTAATGAATCTTTAAAATCTATAATTACATGGTTGAATAATAATAATAAAAAAAACGAATATTATGCATTTTAATCAACGGCCCATTTCAGCGCGATTTTTAGGTATGCAAATAGATCAAAAATTAAATTGGAAAAATCATGTCAATTATCTCAACAAGAGAATTAGCAGCTCGACCTATGCTTTATATAAATTATCGACAACTGTAAACGTGGACGCCCTACTTACAGCGTATTATGGAAATGTAGAATCAGTCCTACGATATGGAATCATTTTCTGGGGCAACTCTACAGAAAAAGAACTAACGCATAGTCTGAACGTATAACCTTTACTAAATGCACAAAGTTAAATTTATACATTTTAAATTTTGAAAGTGTCCAGCAACTTTGGGCAAAGAGTCATCGTACATTATGTATTTTATTATCAAACAAAGAACTCGAATATGCAAAAAAAAAAAATTATTTCAAAAACTCACTTTTCCAGAAATTAATTTTCTTAAATGCAGAACTTATTTTTTTTTTTAATCGGAACGTAGCTCCTAACATGACTTTTCGATAACTCTCACGGTTTCAGACTTGGTCTCAGTGGCCCTGGAAAAAAACTCAACTTACTTCCACATTTATCTGACTCAGTTATTAGAAACCGACTCGAGGATAGATTATGTTTACATCCCGGAAAGAGAATTGTTGAACAATTGTCTGCATGGCTCCCAAAATCTTCAATAAAATACCAAAGGTATACAAGGAACTAGGCACTCATTTATTTAAAGCTAAATTAAAAAAAAAACTAACAGAAAAGTGCTACTATACAATTGATGAATTCTTAAATAATATTATTTTAATTTGTTTTGTTTCATGATTAATAATGACATCTTTAATGCTTATTTGATTATGATAATATTTAAGGACATATAAATTAAATTAGGATTAAGTTAAATAGTTTTTTTTTTATTTCATTATTAAATTGAATCGAAAATATTGAATAATTAATGCATGCCAATCTCAATTTGTACACCGACGATATCAGTAAAGCATGCTGTGACACACTTACCCACTATTAAAATAGACACCATAATAATGTACACATGGCTTAGCAAATAAATGATCTTTATCTTTATCTGATAAGATAAAAGATAAAGTAAAGCCACTAAGAAAAACCAATTGGTCCTATTAGTGGCTTTCCACTGAAAATTTCCTTCTTCTGCTTCTTCTAGAACATGTCAATTTAAATTTATTCAATAGGTCAAAAAAGGGAATGACAAAATTTAAAGTTTTATCTCATTAAAATAATGAATTTAGGGATTACTTTAGGTATTTACGTCCAGAAACTTGGGTAGTCAAACATTTTTTTATTGTACTACGGGGAAGCGCTTGGCCTTCTTCTCACCTGGTAACAAGCTAAGATAAGGCTGAAGGTGCTAGCGCACTTCACCCGGAGTCCTCAACAAACCGAGGAACTGGCTATCTTACCTCTGAATGCCGGAACACAACAATTTAAGAATTGTTATTATGGCGACAGAATTAGGTAAGATGGTGATAGCTAGCCAGGCAGACTTAAAACTAAGTCCTACCACCAACCAAACTAAGCATAATATTGTACTACCTATATTTAACTCGGGACCTCTGCATCTGAAATCGATAGGTTGAACCACTAGACCACAAAGGCGGTTAGACATTAAACATCATACAGGTAAACGATTGGGCTAGTCAAACAAGCTGCCGTAATATAGCGGGCACCGTGTACGGTAACCCGAGCCACCCCAGAAATGAAAATGAAATCTGCTTAGTAAATAGGATTATGTAAATGACAACGTAATCTGGGCTAATACTTCGGATCGTCTAATGCTACCCTACCTTCAACTTATTCCAGTACCGAGAACCAGGATACCGTGACCTGCACTTTTAAAACTACGTGGATTTTTTTTACAAATCAATTTCGATTGTTGGTATGTCCATAGAATTAGGTAAGATGGTGGTAGCTAGACAGTCAGAGTAAGGTTCTGACACCGGTGGGCGGACCACTAGACCACAGAGGCGGTCTTCTTTTGAAACAGTAATTACTATGGGTATTAATAATACCCATTCCATCCCTCAGAAACTTTCTTTCATTTATTTTTCAAATCTTTCCTTTAAGCTGAGCTTGCTGAGCTTAATTTCTCGATTTGTAATACGGTCTGTTTGTAGGTATGTTTTTTTTTACCCTATCAATGTTGCAGATGATAGTTGCGTTTGCACCATCAATAACGCAGATGTAACTATTTAGTTGCATTTACAATGATCAACAAGAATTGACACCTTAAATAGTTAGTTTTTCTAAAAAACTCAAAAAACATTTAGTTTTTCTCTCTTTCTTTTCTACACATACACTTCAATTTCCACTTACATACTTTATAGATAATTTTTAAGATTAAATAGTAGGAAATACATTTTAGTATGTATTAAATTGAATGAGATTTACTTAACTACCAACCGATAAATAAAGTAATATATATTTGTATGTTACATTATATTTGTTAAATTGTTAAATCACGCTTAGTTCGGCATACCATTGCTAGGTTTATCCTAGTATTGGTACCTATGTTTTCCCTGTGGAATGTTTACTTAGTCATAAAGCCTATGAGAATTTTATCTTTGATCTAAAGCGTTTGTAGATACGAAATAAATTATCTTTTCTCATCTTATCTTATCGGCACCATTGATGGTGCATGCGGTACGACGGGCCTAAATGTGAAAAATCTAAATCGTCTCAATTCATACCTATACCTGCATTCCTGCATGTTTATCACTCGTTCCCTAAAACACAAAACCAAACACGGCATTTGCTCCGCACAAATTAATAAATCAAACACAAAGACGTGTTCAAGTGGTATACACGGGAGCAAGTAAACATACAAATATCTATATACACTATGTAAACACGGTTTCGGTAAGAGCACAGCAGTGTCATTTACTTGAAACGTGTACCTACTTGGAATAATTCCAAATAGTTTCATCATGTTTTATATTTGAAATGGGTAAGTTCTGACTTAGACCTCAACCGAGGATTCCGGGTGAAGTGCGCTTTCACCTTCGGCCTTATCAAAACTTGAAACCAGATGCGATGAAGGTCAAGCGCATCTCCGTCGTACAATAAAAAAAAAAAACAGGTTCGTGTATTGTTAAGACACACGAACAAGAGGAATGTAGAGGAATGACTTACTAAACATTTGTAATACAGGGAAAAAAAAATATTATCTCCCACTCAACCCGACACAGTGGATCAGAATTTTAAAACCCTCCCATAAAAAGTTTCACTTTAAAAAAGACCCATTTATAGGGTAGTACAGATGATTAGTTATTTGTTCATAGGAAGATTCTCTTTAATCGTCACAATTCTTCACAATCATAAAACGATAAATAGTTAAACATGACTGCCGCTAGTTAACTCCATAGATATACAACATACAGTAGGGTGATTAGCTGCTTACTTTGTTATAAACTTCGACAATACTTTACGTCCTAGGAATATGCTGATCTGCTCACAATGTCACCTTCACCGTCAGAGCTTATCAGTTTTATGATTATTTAAATTTAAATGATAGGTTAGCTTTTACCTCTAGCTCGCCTGTAAGACCTAGAGGTATGATGCAAAGCAAGGTATGATGGAGCTAGCTTTTCCAGAAAGCACTGGTTTTCATGCTCTTCAACAGAACCCAGCAAACCGTTTGGTGCCGTGGTGGTCACCAGCCAGGTCGACCTTTACAGCTGTAACCGCAGGCAACAGCCATCGATTCCGTTGCCCTGGTTAGACCATTAGGAAGTAGATCACACTTACCCTAACCAAGTATCCAAGTTTGAAAGTACTATAGTGGGTAGTATGACGAGTTAACAGTAGGCAAGGTCAACAATAAAAACATGAGGAATGTAGAGGAATGACTTACTAAACATTTGTAATACAGGGAAAAAAAAATATTATCTCCCACTCAACCCGACACAGTGGATCAGAATTTTAAAACCCTCCCATAAAAAGTTTCACTTTAAAAAAGACCCATTTATAGGGTAGTACAGATGATTAGTTATTTGTTCATAGGAAGATTCTCTTTAATCGTCACAATTCTTCACAATCATAAAACGATAAATAGTTAAACATGACTGCCGCTAGTTAACTCCATAGATATACAACATACAGTAGGGTGATTAGCTGCTTACTTTGTTATAAACTTCGACAATACTTTATGACTGGGTACGTGTAGAAACGTCCGCGTTCGCTCGTGAGCTAATTTTGTTTTATCGTTTGCTGTCGACGTATGTGGTCGCGATCGTAACTTGAAACATTGTTGTAAATAGTACGTATGTAGGTAAGTACGTAAAAGTATGTATGTTAGTGGCTTGGGAGTAACACCACCAACGTTTTAGCTGATAAAATCATCATAATCTTCTTGCCCTTGCCGGAACGAAATAAAGCAATAAGTAATGCACCTCTGATCACCACTTGGATCTAATGAGAATCACCTACTAAGACCCCCTAGTAGGTGATCCTTGTAAATCAGAGGCGAACTGACGTTCGGCAAATGCTCACGGTTTGCAAGTTGCTAAATGCGTGATAGGGTGCAGGCTCATCGCCGATTAGAATACTAGCCCGTGATACATGCAATTTGGACTTTTAGTCCTAGGAATATGCTGATCTGCTCACAATGTCACCTTCACCGTCAGAGCTTGTCAGTTTTATGATTATTTAAATTTAAATGATAGGTTAGCTTTTACCTCTAGCTCGCCTATAAGAGCTAGAGGTATGATGCAAAGCAAGGTATGATGGAGCTAGCTTTTCCAGAAAGCACTGGTTTTCATGCTCTTCAACAGAACCCAGCAAACCGTTTGGCGCCGTGGTGGTCACCAGCCAGGTCGACCTTTACAGCTGTAACCGCAGGCAACAGCCATCGATTCCGTTGCCCTGGTTAGACCATTAGGAAGTAGATCACACTTACCCTAACCAAGTATCCAAGTTTGAAAGTACTATAGTGGGTAGTATGACGAGTTAACAGTAGGCAAGGTCAACAATAAAAACATGTTTTTATGTACCTTTCACTTCTATGAGCTATAGTTTTTGATTCCTATGAATACTGCAAGGTTGGTATGGTTGCCGGTGAAATGGCATCCATACCCTTCCAACCGAAACACAGCATTGCTGCTTAGCGGTTGAAATAGGTATGATGGTAGTTCCCCGAATGAGCCCGTTCACAAGGAAATCTACTTCTTTTAACTTCTCTTCTTAGGTCAGTCTACGCAATATATTTTTGAAACATGGTTTGTATGCTCTATTCCACTCTAATACATTAATCAAATTCGATAGGATCTGTTTCTACTTTTTGTACCACTCTGATCCATTGCCGCCATGGACTATTTTCCACTACTTTATATATTATCTGCCTACTTTATTCGCTATCGCTTGTGCCGCTCGATAGCGTCCGAATGCCAGTCCTCTAGACGAACAGAGGTAGAGCGAAGTGAGTGAGAACAAACAAGTTGGTCCATTAGCACTAATTGTATTAGCTGTGGCTCGCGTGCCTTTCCACAACCTACATACACTTAGCTCATCGCCTATCCTCGCACTCAGATAAAAACTACGATAAAAACTACGGTGGGCGTCGCCGGTGATAATTTCTAATTTACACTTACTTGTAATCTATCTGGGATAGCGGATAGTAGTTATAGATGGCTTTTCTGGTTATCCTACGAGTGAAGGAATTTAGTAGCTAGCTTTTGTGTGACAATAAATTATTTCTGGGAGTTGCTTGACCGAAGTTGGAAGCGCACTTCACCCGGAATTCACAACTGTTTGAGGGATTGGCTATCTTACCTCTTAATGCCAGAACACAACAATTAAGAATAGTTGTTATTCCGTATCTACTTGGGCTTAAACAAAGTCCCACCACCAACTAAACCAAGCACAATATTGTACTCCCACTGGGGATTGAACACGGGACCTCTGGGTCTAACATCGGTGGGCAAATCACTAAACTACGGAGGCGGTTAAATTTACAAATATTTGGTAGTCAAAAAAGCTTATTTATAGACAAGAAAATGATGTAACCTGGGACGCTACCGCCGACGGCGAAGCCGATCTCCATTGATGGCTTAAAATTAGCTTCATGAGAACTAGAAACGATTTTTACCTACCGGGTATGTGTCATATCCAAAATGGCGTTTCCCATCTCAAAAGTGTACACATTTTATGAAACCTATTCGTTCAGTACATTTGACGGTAAAAATCGTTTCTAGTTCTCATGAAGCTAATTTTAAGCCATCAATGGAGATCGGCTTCGCCGTCGGCGGTAGCGTCCCTGAGATGGAACACGCTTGTCTAAAGGAACCTATTAGTTTCGGACTCGAAATACTTACTACAAGAGTGTATTGTACGGGTGGTAAATAAGACTTGGACAACGGGTTTTATTCTTTACCAGTATACATTCAGTCTCGCTGCTCAGCTAAAACATTTTAGGTTTTATTTTTAACTGACTTCAAAAAAAGGAAGAGGTTCGCAATTCGGGTGTTTTTTTTTTTACTTGATTTCTCCGCCAATTCAAAATAGATTTTGATGATTCATGTTACGTTTGGTAGGCCATACTTGCGAGGTGGTCCATAGAAATTTTATCCAAATCGGTTCAGTAGTTTGGTTTTTATATCAAAATAAGTCATTCAAGTAAACGTTGGTGATCGATGACTCTTTAACGACCACTACTGCATGACCTCAGAGCTCCGTTATTACTCAACCGATTTGCAAAACATATTTTCATACAAAAAATAACGTATTATTGCACCCTCACACGACTCTTAAATAGTATGTCGGAGACGTCGTGGTGTCGTAGGTTTTACAACGAAAAGAAGCTAAAAATAAATGGAACCAACTTCACCACTAAAAACTTACAAATAACTCTTAGGGTAAGTTCATATAATTTGAAGGCGGTGCCATACAATAAACATGTTGTTGTGCTTGGCAATTCAGCACCAACTTCAAATTATATAATCTTACCCTAAGAGTTATTTGTAAGTTTTTAGTGTTGAAGTCGGTTCCATTTTTTACAAAAAGAGTTTATTATATTCAATTTTCATATACTAAATTATATTTTAATTACGCCTGCCAGTTCCCGCCCAGCCGGAAATACGTATGAATACAGCCAACTTTTCATTGCCATATTGACTTTTCAAACATTATTATAGTAGCCAATGTAACGGGGTAGGTGTGACCTTCATTCTTTTAGTACCTAGGGCAACGGAATCGCTGGCTATTGCTGGTGGTTCAGCTGAATGATGACCACATTGGTGGCAGAAGGTAAAGGTCTAACTGATGAGTGATCACCGTCCTGTGGAAGTCCAGCGTCAAACAACCATTTAAGAGTAGTAGAGCCCCTTGTGAAAGGGCTAATCCGGGGAAGTACCACCATACCTATTTCAGCCGCCAACATTGCTGTGTTCCGGTTTGAAGGGTATGGTTACCGGTGAAATTACGGGCACGCGAGGCTTAACGCATTTTTGCCTCAAGTTGACGGGCGTAATGCAGTGCCGTGTAGGGTATGTTCTTTGTGGATGTGATCTACGCAGTAAAGCATTGTTATAGGCAAGAGATGCCCTTAACATCAGGACTACTTGCTTGTCCCGTCTCCTAGTTGTATAAAAAAAAACGGCTTGCCATGATCCATCGATGCATGAGAGTCTCAGTGCCATCTGGAAAATTTCGCTCCTTCGTAGAACTCATCCTTCTATCTTCATAGAAACAAGTTGTAAATAACTAAAACCCGACTGAAAATTTTAATAAGATATCTGTAGGGACGATCTACACTTGGTAGGTACAATTCTTAAACACCTCTCTTGCTTCATTGAATACGTAATCTTTGCTGTTGTTAATGTAATTAGTTACCAAAACAGAACGATAGCGCGTGTATATTTTTTCTGTGTTGATATCTTTTTTTTTATTGGTAATAGTGAAGCGTTTAGTTATATTTATTTTCGGCACATGAGCCGCTACCTTTTAGCGTCTGTAGACGATACCCGCTGACCATAAGTTCGACATACTTTAAACATAATTTGTGACTATGTGGTAGCATTAAAGTGGTTTAATATATTATATTTCGAATTGGTATATTACTAGCTTTCATTTGATACCCATATGGAGTACAATCATTTTTTGTGTCCATCCCCTACAATTTTTCATTCACAACCCCATAAAAATAATAAATATATCCTATGTCACTCCCACAATTCAGACGGATCAAATGACATATCACAAGCCAAATTTCATCTATTTCATCAGAGTGGAAGTCAGAAATCCTGTGTGCTTGGGATTTCTACATACATATTATCGAAAAACGTAACCCTCCTGAGACAGTTGGGTTAAAAACAACCAGCGTGGGTAGGAACTATGTAAACTATTTCACACCAGTGAGTCAATTTCTTATTTCTGGACGAAAGTGTTTTGAGTCTGACTGTTATTAAACAATAGTTTAAGTTTGACCAAACAGTTTGCAATCTGTATCAAATGATCAATACACGAGGCGTGCTCCGATTCTGACCTTGACTGTACGTAGCCTCGTTACATAATAAAATTAATAACCTTGAAATTAGGTGTTTGTACTTTCTACACAACCATTATTATGTCGGCATGCCAACAAAAACCCACTTACCTAGCTATTTTTATACGCGGAACAAGTAGGTATCTAAGTAGCTTACTTTTGCCTTTTAAAATAAATTACAGCGCGTAGGTCCCAGAATTTATATTCTTTTCTGTGTGTGTTCAGTCATTTTCATCATTGTTGATCATCATCGTCTTAGCACGCCAGTGATCAAATGCTGCATTCGTTTACCTGGATTTTTTTTTATACATTTTGTTACCATTTGTGAGGTACCTAAGTCTCTTGAAGAACTAGTGATGTCACAGACCTAAACATAAATCAAACATAATTCTCGGTACAGTGAGTCATAAAATTCGCGCACCTCAACCATTACAAACGATGCTAACATCACGATAAATGTATCTAATGCTCTTTTTATTGCATGTACCTGTATGAGTCATCTTACAGGTACATGCTTACAGGTTCTGTGTTTTATTTTAGAAGCGTCTAGCTGATCGAGTTTTATTATCGGTACTGTACCTTATAACTTACAATCACCCTCAAAAAATACTCTCACACTCATTGCTATTCTAAAATCTATGAAATCAGCAATTAAATAGTTCATTGAAAAATTGGGTAAGACCCTGAGGCTTGTCTAGGCTCACCTGGGCGAGGCTCAGGTCTACGACGCAGCGAGCATCTCCAGAAGCTTAATTTTTAAGGGACACAGCGGTGAATTGCTTGGCGCATAAGATCTTTCAGCTATACCCGTTGCCTGAAGGTCTACGATTCCGTTTCTAGGAATAGACCACTTGGAGGTAGATCCCACAAATACTTACAAACACTCAAGCCTGTTTCCCGGACGGGTAGGTTGTAACAAAAACACTATACAAAAAGTAACGGTCAATCAGAAATAGGACCCTAAACCGGCAAGCCGCCTCCGTGGTCTCACCGATATCAGATCCAGTGGTCCAGGGTCCTGGGGGTAATATTGTGCCTGGTTTGGTTGATGGTAGGACATAAAGAATAAAGTAATTTAAGTCCTGGGTAACTCGAGTAACTCAAGACTCAAGTAAGGTGGTAGTAGCTATAGCTACCACCACCTTACTTGAGTCTGTCGCCATAGCAACAATTCTAAATTGCTGTGTTCCGGTATTTAAAGTTATGAAAGCCAGTTCCTCAAGTCTGAGGATGTGTTGAGGATTCCGAGTGAAGTGTGCCTCCACATTCGGTCTTATGTTAACTTGTCACCCGGTGATATGAAGACCAAGCGCTTTCCCGTCGTACAATAAAAAAATGAAAAAAAGCAAGTAACTTGTATGAGACAACGATCGTGCTTGTCGCCTTAGACCCATACCTTTCTTTGCCTGGTCTTTCTTGAGATCTTCGTCATGTGATATGCGACGTAAAAACCTTTATTCAATAAAATGTACAACTAACTATGTACAAAGGAATCAGTCAGATTACCTAAGTAACACGTATGTAACGTTACAAACGGCCTATAGGTAACTCAACTGTTCCAGACCAGTACCAGACGGAAGCGTGCCCAAGACACTGGCTGCATTGCCACGCGAATTAGCATATTCGCTGGCCTACATAAGAGCCAGCCCTTGGGTCACGCAATAGTGATAGTGATAGTGCGACGTAAATAGTATTGTTTCATTGAGGTACTGCATCATAACACGCCCATTATAGAATGTCTGCACCCGCAACAAAGGTGATAAGACGCACTTGCACAAGACCTGCTGATTGAGCTCGGCTACGGTCATCACGTACATCTGTACGTGATATCTATCGGGCAGCCTACACTCGGTCTAAACATACGTATAACTAATACTACTACGCACTTTAAACATAGTCTTCAAAATCTTATCATAGTAAACATTATGTATGCCACTGTAAGCATTAGTCTTCTTCTTTTTCCGTATAAATGTATAATATGTATGATGAATTTATAACAGCAGTTCTCTATTCTTTATCAAATATTGCACATAATAAAAATGACATAACACACTAAATAAGGAAAATACACCGGCTATGCAGGCTGTAATTTGATGTAACGACAAAGATGATGATAATGATGATTTTAAAGTTTAGTACAGTTTTTTAGCTAATTATATCTGATCAACGCTTCAGTTAAAATTCATCTAATCCCGTGCCTTCTTTAACTTTTTGAATGCACAAAGCTCTGAGTTATTTCGAATTTCTAAGTAAAGTATGAAACCACAACGCAAACTACAATGGTTCGATAAAACAATGTGATAGAAAATAAAAGCCAAAAGCGTTATAAAATTGAACGGAATAAATGTCAGTCCTGGCTTAACACTTTTTTGCCCCAAAATAAGCCTAATAATTAGACATTTCTTTTAAAATATTCTCATTACAAAACAAAAACCGCTTATCTATATGTATAAAGGAGGCCAATAAAATCTCGAGTGATTGATGAGATTCGTGAGGGAAAATTGGAGTTTGAAGGTTATTGGATTAAAGCGTTCTAATTTCGTAATCTTTTGTGATATTTTCGCCCACCCTCTTTGTTAATTCTTTTATTTGGGATTATCCGGCAATTAGCGTCTCCCGTTGTTGAGGTTTTTGTGTCGGAGGTGAGGTTGTATTTTAATCTGTGTAAGTATCTATTGCAAAGATCAATTAGATTCAACATTTATTTCTTAAAGGGCGTTATTTGAGATTTCACTAATTACATAACTTTCAAGCAGAAAGCCCCTATTTAAAAATTTTAATACGAGTAGGAACGTTTAGATAACTAATTACGTAATTTAAATTTATAACTTTATCCGGCCTTTGAGACTACGGCTTCATAAGGCTCTCATAATAATGAGGAATTATTTTTGCCTTAGCAGTTGCGGCCTATGAATAGACCCCCCCGACTCGGTCCGCTGTTGTCGTAAAAGCCGACTAAGGGTCGGATCTCACCAGAAGAAAAGCAACATACTCTATTATACATTTATATATTTACTGCAATTACCTATGTTGTATTACTGTAATTACCGCCTGCCAAGCGTGGTGATTATGACAATACCTTCCTTTGTCGGAAAAACTGTGATAAACATAATTATAATACTAGAAATAAGAATAAACTCGCGCTGTTCCCACAACTAGGCTACATGAAGATAATAAATATTACAAAGATGAACTGTACGCTTTTAAAATAAATTGCCAAATGATGTGCTAAACTTGTCAAATTATTTGTAATTCATAATATTTTATAAAACAAAAGTTAAAATGTTTGAATACCTTACAAGGAGATCAAAAAACCTGGCATTAGAAATGAATTCGCTCCCTTGAATAAATTGTAATTAGTATTTGGCAATTTTAAGCTATTTCAAATCATCCATTAGGATTATTCAAAAAAATAAATAGCCCGAGGTTCTTGCGTTTCATATAACTTGTGTGCTGATCACGATTCCGAACAGGCGGTAGATGATGACGTTTCAAAGTGATCCTCAGAAAATCTGAATACTGCATATACGATAACTGATTTTGATTTTAAAGGAATCTCAGTCAAATCATAAAGCCATTTTCTGTCTGTAAGGCTTCAATTAAACCGACCCTGTCTATTCATATGCTGAGCAAACACGGGGCGATTCTCAAGTATGCGAGATTTTAATATCGACTGAAACACAAGTCTAGAATGAAAAGTCGCATTATTTCCACCGTCTATTTCCTCGGCACTGTGGCAGACCGCGACACCCGAGTGTTGACAGGCCGTTTCATTTCATTTCCTATCTGCTGTTTGCACGGTCAACACATCGCTTCTTCCCCCACCTCTGAATAAATTGCTCGTCCGCTTAGTGCCCTGTACGGTTGACTTATCATTTGAAGCGTGCTCCTTCAGTAAGAATTGAAATACGTATGACGTTAGGGAACCGTTTGATTTAAATAACTGATGGTTAAAAATTTAAAAAACGAATACTCGTTTACTAAATTATTTGATTCACGAGAGCAAGATTTTAAAAAGTTAAAGACTTACGACTTTTCCTCTTTGAGACATCACTCCTGATCGCTACTCAGAGCATGGATCTTGGATGGGGTGGTTGTAAGAGGCACGTCCAAACTTGCGCTTGGCACATGCCCGCGGTTTGCAAGTAGCCAATACGTGACATTTGCAAGCCCGTCGCCGTCATGAATACTAGTGACACATGGCGTTTGGACTTTTTTTGTCCTAGGGATATACCGGTTTCCTCACGATGTTCCCTTCACCGTCAGAGCATGTGCATGTATCAAATGCGTAAATAAACTTCCAAAACGGGTTTTTGACCGTTTTTTGTGTTGAAAAATCCAGTGTTGCACACAGTGACTTTATTTGAAAACGGATGGATAGGTGGGCTTATATCCACTTGACCACAAAGCTCTTTCAAAGTTAGATTTAGGCGAAATGGTATTTTTTTATTTTTTATTTATGTATTATTATTTATAAAGTTGGCATGTTTAACGGTATATAACGATGCCCTTGCTTGCTCTTTCTTGACTGTAGTCACAACAGCAATCCAATTCTGAATCACGCCCAACTTCAATAATAATAATAATATTTATTTATTGTCTCTCACTAACAGGTCCTTAATAACAGGTAATAACAGGTAGGTAATAATAACAATAACTTAAAATTGGCTCAGGCGACATTGAACCTGTTTAGTGATTTAGAACCGGCAAACCTATTTATTTAATTCTCAAATTGTTACAAAATAACATTTCGTTAGATGATCCCTTTTATATGTTTATTTGAACATATTAAATAGCCTTCTGACACTCCCATACTTTATAAGATCCAAGTAACTCCTCACATGTCCAAATCCATCAAGCCGCCTAAGCTGCAGAGCGTATGATGAAATAGATGTATATACATAAATACTCTCAAATTACCCCACTGCTTAGAAATTCGGGTAAAAATAGAATAGTCCGTTTTAGCATAGTATGTACTATTTGATTGTTAATATTATAAATTTGTAAAAATTACGTCTACTTGATTAGATTTCTCTTAATAACCAAGAGAAACATGTTTAAAAAAGTGAAATATCTATTTAAAAGCTCACTCCACTGTTAACCTCTTTACTAGGCCTAGAGCCTGAAGAGATAACCTATCATTGATTGATAAAATAATAATACTAACGAATAACGTACCATTGTAATTTAACGTATAAGGTAACGTAGATAATGGTTTTGGAAATATTCAAGTCAATAATGTTAATTTTCCGTCTCACTTTAGCTCCCGATATAATTCACAAATGTCTATTCTGAGAAAACTTTATTCCGCGATAAATTTTCAATGCTCTTTGAATAAATGCCGAGTCATTTGAAAAGTGCTTCTTACTAATTTTGTTTCTTGGAAAGGCGTTTGTTTTGTGAATCAAAGCATTTTTACCTTTATTCTCAACTTTGTCTAAGCCAAAGAATTGGATTATTTATACATTTCTTTTTTTAAATTAGATTCTTTATTCAATAAAAAGTACAATTAAACAAACTATGTACAAAGGAATCAGTCAGATTACCTAAGGACCGTTACAAACGGCCTATAGGTAACTCAACTGTTCCAGACCAGTACCAGACGGAAGCGTGCCCAAGACACTGGCTGCATTGCCACGAATGAATATGAATGAATAGCTATGCTAATTCGCTGGCCTAAATAAGAGCCAGCCCTTGGGTCACATGTCGCCTCAATCAAAAGCCCCGCAAGATTTTTGAAAACCCGGAGGGCACCGGCTCCCCACGGACCCAGGGTCTCCACCCCAAAAGGCTCAAATAGGTAAGCTCTGTCGAGACCACTATATGTATTTGCGCCGCTTGTGATCCTCGGCAGAATCAGCCGCCGCACCAGCCCTAACTGATGCCCCAGGATTGTTTTTTGTCCATTTAAACCATAAATATTGTCTCAATTGCCCTCGGTACCCTTAGTGTATTTTTGCGAGAACAATAAAGAAATGAAACATTTTAATTTCTTGTACGTATTTTTTTTTATAGTATGAGAGATAATAGGTCTTGCTATCGCAGACACACCCGGGCAAGCCTTGAGGTCTAGAGCTGACCTATCGCATATAAAAAGTATGCGAGATATCTCTAATGCATACTAGACTTGTCCGTGATAAGTGGCCCCTTTACGAGTGGTGTCGACAATTCAAAATGATCCTTTATCTTGCCAACAATTTTATTATCATTTTTCTGTCCCTTGTCATAAATGGAATTATGACAGGAGTTGCAGTCACCTGGCTATTAAACACCAACACAGCGATCGGTGATTATGGATGTAACAAATTACCTTTATGCACTCATTGGGGAACGCAATTGTTTTTTCTTATGTATATTTCTTATTGAGCGAATGGTAAGCACTTGGCCTTTATCTCACCTGGTTACAAGTTGAGATAAGGCCGGAGGTGGAGGCGCACTTCACCCGGAATCCTCAACAAACTGAGGAACCGGCTATTTTACCTCTAAATGCCGGAACACAACAATTTTAGAATTGTTATTATGGCGACAGAATTAGGTAAGGTGGTGGTAGCTAGCCAGGCAGACTTAAACAAAGTCCTACCACCAACCAAACCAAGAACAATATATTGTACTCCCCATGGGGATCGAACTCGGGACCTCTGGATCTGAAATCGGTGGGTTGAACCACTAGACCACAGAGGCGGTTAAAATGTCCTTGTTGGAATGCCCACAATAGCTTACCATCAGGTATCGAAAGTCCCAGATATAGTTTCTACTATAATGCAACTTTCTCTCATGTAATGTCGGATGCCCTTTGCTGATATTTAAAGCCCTAAGGGAATATAGAATGCGGAGATCTCTTCAACAATCAATATCTATTGATTCGAGTCAGATATGCAATCTGCCTTCGGGCAGGTTATAGAACGATGAACAATATTGAAGTTTCTCAGATTATTCTAACAATATGGTATGCATTGTATATAATTAACTTTTATTGACCGAGCGAGCGAAGCGTCTCAGTTTCGAGATTGGCCAAAAATGCTTTTGTCTGCTGCCTGTCGGCTGTCGGCTTGTTCTCGCCTACAGCAGGCCTATTACGTAACTCTGTTTCATTTGGGTTTCAATCGGTTTCAATCAGAAATGCAGGCATTTTAATTGAAACCCATTGAAACCCAAATGAAACAGAGTTACGTAATAGGCCTGCAGGTCGCATTTTTCAACCGATTTTGATCAAAATTGGCACACATGTTCCTTGATTTATTAAAAATATTTGTCGATTGCGATTTTTGATCGGGTGGAAAATAGGGGGGAAAAGGCGGAAGTTTGCTGTAGCGTTATTTATCAACGGATTTGAATTAAATTTAAAAGACACACTAAAGATTTAATTCTCCACAAGATGATGTGAAAAAAAAACAAAAATGGGTAGAGGAGGGAGAAAAGGGAAGTTTGCTGTAGGATTAAATTTTTTGTTTTTTTTACGGAAAATTCCGCCTTTGCAAGACAAATCCGTAGACACCAGGTTAAATCTTCTCAGACCAAGGGAACGCGAGTAATTGCTGAAGCTTCTACCCCTATTTGCTTAAAAGTCTTAAAGTAAAAGTGAAAGAGGAAAGCATCGGTTATCGATTATCGTTATCGGTCATCGGAAGAGGCTATGGTGAATATGCCAATTTATTTTACCTCACTACTGTGATTGACAATTACAGTTTTTCTGGATATTTTTTTGGATAAGGAAATGTATAAGGAGAGATGAGGGTACTAAGTCACAGGAGAACGGTGAGTGTGACACTAGCAACTAGAATAGGCCGGGGTTGCGTTACCTTGCGTAAAACTGCCTACTACAAAATAAGAGACATAAATGAGTGCGTATATCGACGAATAGGTATATTATTTATTTATTATTATTTAGCTATTCAGCGTGGCAATGCAGCCAGTGTCTTGGGCACGCTTCCGTCTGGTACTGGTCTGGAACAGTTGATAGGCCGTTTGTAACGGTCATTAGGTAATCTGACTGATTCCTTTGTACATAGTTAGTTTAATTGTACTTTTTATTGAATAAAGAGATGTTTTAACATAATATTAAGTATTTAGGTTTATGATGTAGGTGTTGTAAAAAATGGATGATGTTGAATGGATCACCAAAAAATTAACCAGCCCGAGGTTCTTGCCTTTCTCCTTGTGTGCTGGTCGCGATTCCGAACAGGCGGTAGATTGACG
Source organism: Venusia cambrica (assembly GCA_951394065.1). Lineage (NCBI taxonomy): Eukaryota > Metazoa > Arthropoda > Insecta > Lepidoptera > Geometridae > Venusia > Venusia cambrica. The sequence goes on from OX596056.1 coordinate 5,301,295, forward strand.
CTTCAAAACGATCCTAAAAATCTTAATGAACAAAAATATTTGACTTTGACTTTACCTACCCGTAATGATTCAGGCCAGATATCGGAAATATATAGAGAATTACCCTATTGTCGCCAAAACAACAAAAATAAAAATGAAATAAAATTCAAGTAAGTCATATTAATAAAATACCATTCAAGAAACGTGATTGTCTCAATTTAGTATGAGTCGGAACCCTCAGTGAGCCTGGCCTATCTGTTTTACTGTCTGGTAGCTTGCTTCAGTAACATGTAGAAAATAAGTATTTGGAGCCTTGTGAAGGGGATTTGCCGGGGTAGAGCTCAAAGTATTTCTGCCGCTTAGCAGCTGCTCCGGTTCAATGGTTATCGTTGCCGGTGAAATTACTGACACGCAAGCCGTGCTGGTAGATCATTATTCTGGATCCAGATCAGGTAGGCCGCTTGGTGTGTCGTAAAGGAAACTTTTGTGTTACAGGGAAACATTTTAACCATCTCCAACTCTACCCGACACAGTGCCCTGCCACTTTTCGTCATTCAAAAAGGTTGCGTATCAGAATTTCCAACACTTGCATAAAAAGTTTAATTTCAAAAACATTTTTGTTCAGTCACGTCATTTTAACAACAAACCAACCCATCATTTTATAAATGATGAACCTTAGCTTCCGTTTCTATCATCTGCATGATTAATTGGAATGTTCATCAATTACCAATTTATCTTAGATTACTTCCTAATTTTGAGGATCGATGTAATTATAAATCGTTCAACGCATAACTAGTAAATAATGATGGCTATTTAATATTCATCCAAATCAGTCAATACAAACACCATTTTTAGGGTTCCGTACCTCAAAAGGAAAAAGGTTATAGGACCACTTTGTTGCCTCTCTGTCTGTCAAGACCTATTTTCACAGAAACGTGTAAGTAGAGGTATAACGTTAAAATGTATACCAAATTCTTGGGTCGACGGTCTCTTTCAGGTGTCAAAAAACAAACTTCAACAAGTCAACGCAATCAAAAGATTTGACCGTTTATTTTGCGATTTCACAAGTTTCTCACAGCACAGGAAAAAATCTAAAACCGTAAATATGTAATTAAAATAATAATATATAAGCTGTATTTCTATTAAAACCCATTATTTACGGTTGGTGCGATAACTGTGTCTAGGGATAGAGCGGCAAAGTTAAGTTTGTCCCTTGAAAAAATCTTCTATGGGCGAACTATTTAACTTAAACACTTAAATAGGTACCTAATCTACACGTTTGTACGGAACCTTCGATATGAGAGTCCAACTCGCACTTGGCCGGGTTTTTATCGAATAACCTTTATCAGTGAATGAAATTGATTCGAGTCAGAAATGCAATCTGCCTTCGGGCAGGTTAGAGGACGATGAGCAATTTTGAAGTATCTTAGATTATTCAAACAATATGGTACCTATGCATTGTATATTATTTATTCCTTCCTTTAAAAAGTCTTCTATGGGCGAACTATTTATCTTATACACTTAGATACCTAATCTACATGGTTGTACGGAACCTTCGGTACGCGATTTCAACTCGCACTTGGCCGGTTTTTTGTCGGATAAGAAATCTTTATCAGTGAAGGTAGGTCGTGAGCGTGAATTTGTGGTATCCTTGAAATATCGTTGGCGCCAGTCTGGATCAGATTACTCGCTAGTTTTTAGATTTCTAACGGATTCGAGGCGATTTGATTATTTACATGAACCCAGTGCCCATTATTAGATATAACTTGACATTTTACGCACAGCCAGCGAGCCCCAAACTAAGTATTTGTAATAATGGAAACTACATTACGGTAAAAACTGACGCGTATTTTTCTTTGTAAATATCCGGCTCAAAGGACCATTATGTACGATCCCAGTTATTTCATGCCTACAGTTAGTTTTGGAGTGCACCAAAGAAAGATTAAGTTTGAGTAGGTATAAGTTCCTACGTTTATTAAGTAGGTATCACAGGCTATGTACTCTTTGTTTTATATGTATCTAATTGAGCTGTTCTAAGGGACTTGTAACTCTAGTACATTGTACGTAACCGTACAGGTATGATGAAGCATATGATAAGTACTATATAACAAAAACCCGAAGCAAACATTGAAGATTATAGAATTAATTTCTCAAATGTTTGTCCCTGGTAGGAATCTAACGCACAGCGCCTAGACCTACCAACTGATCTATGAAGCCAGTTCACAGCTGTTGAAGTACAAGTTCATCAATTTCAATAATAAATTGTAACCAAGCGATCATCATAACAAAAGTCTGCAAGACATGCACCATCGCCAAAGCGCACCGAATAAATCAAAGAAGGGATTTGCTATTGTCACCACACTTGGCAGGCGGGTTGGTAATTGCAGTATGCGATATTTACGGGTGCATTTTACCCATATCATGTCTAATTAAATTGGTTCATGTTCTCGTTGACTTGTTCTTACTTATAGATAGAAAATACTTGATTGCACTAATGAATAAAAGTACATGGGCAAACTTAAGGCTACGAAGCATTTTCTTCCAGATAACCCTTGTATAGTATGGAGTGGGTGTTAGTGCTTTACGAACGGGAGAAAATGATGTAATAATTTATTACTAATACTTAATATTACTTATATCAGTTAATATTATTTTTAAGTGCTGCTAGCTTTTTACGCCAATCAGATATGGTACCCATTTCATAACTTTTAACCTGTGTATCCAAATAAACAATATTGTGACACTAATTCTGATTCTGTAGGTAAGTATACATACCAAATAACATGACACATATTTTAGAATTCTAACACAGTAAATCAAGTTGATAACTAATATCAAAACAATAAATAAAGTAAATGCATTGCAATGTCTTGTCGATAAGATTTCAGCAATCTAATCTTGCGTATTAATAGGATTGTAAGGAACGGATATTATTACGTCGATTTTATTGCTGACTCGGACTATGTTCCCATCATCCCATGGGAACTTATTCCACGAAAAAGCTACTACAATATTATGGACATTGATTTTTTACGCACTTTGTTTATTATTATATACGACGGGGAAGCGCTTGGCCTTCACCTGGTTTTAAGTAATTGTAAGGCCGAAGGCGGAAGCGCACTTCATCCGGAATCCTCAACTGTCTGAGAAACTGGCTATCTTACCTCTAGATAGAGATACAGGAACACAACAATTTAGAGTTCTTGTTATAGCAACAGACTAAGGTAAGATGGTGGACTTGAACAAAGTCATCCTACCATAGTAAAACAAGCTCAATTTGTTCTCGCCTGGGGATCGAACCCAGGACATCTGGATCTGACAACGTTAATTACCTAAGTTACCTAGTCAACCTAGTCAACCTAATTTATTTGACACAACAAATATAATATTCACATATCGACTTTTAGATATGAGAATTATTAATGAATAATTTTGCACTTATTTACTTAGCAACACCCTCTAAAGAAAATGTCTATATTCTATAGCTGTTTTTCAATGAAAACGCTGAAAGTTCCACCGTTTTAGAGCTCCGTACCCAAAGGGTTCCAATGGAAATCCGAACGGGAATCGATGGAAGTTTCGGTATTTTTATAGAAAAACTATACGCAGCGCATAACGAAAGGCTGGTGTGACCAGCTCTAATTAAACATTTTCGGACATTGGCAAAGTCTATGTTACCTAACCGTTTTATCGACTACTAATAGGTTACTTTTGAACCGTAATAGATAGTTGTTTGTTATTTATTATGTTGTTATTATGATGTACTATATCCGTATGTGTATCGCTGTGGCGGTCGGCTTAGTAATCGACCCCTCCAACTCAGCCCATGGATATCGTAAAAGCCTAAGGAGTCTCACGAGAAGAAAGGCATCATTTTCCTTCTGTGTATTATCTACAAATTTACTGCGCTCAGAAATCTTAATATGGCAAAACCTTCAATCTTCAGAGGTGGCTCTGTCCCAATAGTGGACACTACTGAGTTGTTGCAGTGTGTACTATAATATACATAGTATTCCCTAACAATTAGTAAAATATCAAAGAGAGGAAATATATCCACATATAATACAGAACACTATAGGTGCGGTGCTTGCATAACTACTTATATATAATTACATTTATCTTAAGCCTACGTGTCTAATACCTATGTATATTGTGTATTGTATATGACTTATAAGTAAAATTTCACTTATGATCCACGATGTTTTGAAGCTTCAATTTACCATTAGCCCCTCGCGTACCTAACTTTTAGATCTTGTATGGACATGGACAATTGGATACCCTCGTACTCATATGAGTATTGTTGTAGTTGTACATTATCACTGCCATTATTGGGTTGAATAGGGACTATTTGTATTTTTAGAATGCAAGAGAACCTTTCTATCGTTTTTCCCCTTTGGTCATAACAATGTGCATTTTATCTTATTTATCGTTCAGTTATCTAAAATGACATTACAGATACCACAGACAGATACCATTTGATCTAAGTTAAAAGATAAAGATAGTAGTAATAAAGATTAACCATCCATGAAATAGGTAACCGTTTCCAATAATTTCATTATCTAACAGGAAACCGCCTATCACGGCAGAAATAACTATTCTAAGGCATTTCCCTTGAGATTCCATAGCTTTCACTGCACGTCTATCGCATGGCGTGGTTATAGTTAATGGCAACTAATGACTGTTACGGTCTCAGGCTGCACTCTCCGATCAATATTGCTCATCCATGGCGACAGAATCTAATATATGCCCTTCTCAAGTCAATACCACCATTTTTAATTTAAAGTTGATGACTTATGCCGTGTATCGCCTCTCTCATATCAAAAGATGGTAACTCCTCAGTGTTACAGGGTCACTCACTACTACATTTAAAAAAAAACAGGATATACTTAATACTACAAGAAGGCATTAAGCCTACGGTTTGCTGACCATAAGGTATAATGCATTCAGTTTAACTAGACTCATATACAGGTCACCTCATTATAAAACAAATTATATCACCATCCAATGGTTGTCTGGGATGACGGGATGGGATGGGATGACGGGTTAAAAAAAGGAATATTTGTATTTTTATTACTGCTCTAGAAATCAATCAGCATCGGTCACAGACCTCAGTTTTAAACCATTCTGGCTTTCAAAGTTACCAAGTACAGTAATTCCTTTGAGTAGGTACTAGATACTTCGTTCCTTTATCTATTTGATAAAAATGTACACATATCCACTTGATAGCTATTTTTATCTGAGAAGGATGAGTTGAATTTTATAAGCGGTCGTGTGTTCCGTATAGTTTACATTAACGTTAACTTCATAAGAATTTATAATTTTAGTGGATTGGAAGTTTAAAATATTCTTAGAGTTTGAAACTTTGTTTTTATGCTACAGTCAAAACTTATACTATAAAATTATTAAAAGCCTTAGCCACCTTAATTAATTTTAAGGTGTATAGTGTTTTCAATACGAGCTTCTAGGTATTTGAGCTGAATTCCTCAACCCACGAACTATAGGTATACCGTTCATGAGAGATATATTAGAACTATACCTAAGTATACCGTTCATGAGAGAGTAACGCATTTCTCAGCCGTTTTATTATTCGGCAGCGGAACTCCAAAAAGTAAGTGACACAACTCAGCCTGTTTATTTATTTACGGAACCCTGGTGATGACGTGAAGTGCTTATAAATAAGACTCGTTAGGGCTGCCTCCTCTTGTAAACAAAAATATTGTTATTTTGAGTTATATACTTGACAACACCTTACTTCTCATCTTGAATTATTTATTGTTGACCCTTTATTGTTCGCGGGATATGATGGGATTTTTGTTTGCTTTCTTTTAAGACAACAAAATTATGAAACTTGTTTTTTCGTCTCGTCTGTAACCGGTACCATCTTTTTTTTAGATGTTACAATGAGCATCCTGGCAAAATTTCAAGTCCGTAAGTCTTGTAGTTTCGGCGCTAGCGTGATTATACCTACCTACCTGTCACGTTAGTGGTAAATCAATTTTATATAATAGAAGAAGAAGATATAGTAACTACACGTGGAACGTAAATATATGTATGTTTAAAGCCTAACAGAGCTACTAAGACTAAGCGTCAAAGAAAAAATAAATATGTTCTATGAATACTTTAAATCCCATACTTTAAAAATAATGTTAAATGTATTTCATTTATTGCATTTCTAAGAAGAACGTGTATTTCTTTTCTGAGAACTCCGCAAGAACACTGACTTTCGGGAGACGCCAGCCTTAATGACTAGCAATCTATTGAATGCTACAAAACAAGCTTGTTTTTTTATTTTACGACAAGTAAAATAGGTGCGTCCTTTATCTCATCTGATTTTTCAAGTTATGATAAGGTGGAAGCGCACTTCAACCGGAATCCTCAAAAAACTGAGGAACTGGCCATATTACCTCTGAATGCCGAAACACCGGCAAACACCTTAGTTGAAGCGCTTATCGTAAGCGCGGCAGGATGAGGAGTCCGATTTGTACATATTTTTTTTGTGGGATATTCAGGAGAGATCCAAGTTTATATGGAACATATGTATTTCGGCGTCCTATGTTATGTTAAAGTTGGTGATTCAGCCAACAAGCCTCATAGCTGAGTTGGTAGTAACTCTGCATTCTGCGCTGTAGGTTGTGGGTTCGATTCACACCCAGGACTAACATTTGTGTGATAAATATAGATGATTGTTCTGTGTTTGGGTGTTGTATTGTATGATAAGTATATATTTACAAAACAAAAGTTTAGAAGTATTATATCCGTAATCTAGTTCCCATATTACAAGCACATATTACATATACGTAGTTTGGGGCTACATGGCGCTATGTGAAATTAATGTCCTGTAATTTATTATTAATATTTATTATTGTAGTATATTACCAGTGGCTTATTTGATAGCAGCATCACATCCTTGGATAACATTTGAATGTTATACTAGCGAATCACACCTGTATTTTACGTTTATTATTATTTTACTAATTCACTTCACAAAAGTTTTAAAAGCTTTTCTAACCTCTCTTATCAGACAACAATAAAGCGTAGACGAAGGCACTTAGCTTCATCGTGGTCTTAGTCCAATACACTACTGCGATTAGGACTTGGTTATGTCTTGGATTAGGCTGAATTTGCCGATAGTTTGCTCGTAGAGTATCAAAGTCGAGCAAGCGCCTAATCTGAAAATTTGTTTTGTCTATGTAATGTTTACTTACCTTAATCTTTAACTGAATGCGTAAAGTAAGTAAATTAAGTTTTATAGGTAACATCGGTTTAAAAATAAATTCAAAGACTTCCTTTTTCGGAAGTCATAGTAAAAAATATAGGTTACTGAACATTAAGAAGCATAAGTATCCAATCAAAATATTTTAGTGCACTCCTATTTGTGTGGCGCACGAGCTATTTGTGGCATCGATTACGGGAGGCCTATGACAGTGGACGTGTGAAATAATGATGCTCATAAATTAATAGCCTCAGTGGTTTAGGATCCAGAACCCGGGGCTGCACAAATGTGTACCAAAACCTCTTACAGGAGGATTCAGTCGGTTTGGTCGGTGGATCGGGTTTGCTTCAAGTCCGTCTAAATATGTCGGCATAAGAACAATTTTATTTGTTGTGTTCCGGTATTTTTCTTCTCACCGACTCCGCTAGCTCGGTCATGTACATCGAATGGGTGAAGATCGGAGCGTCAAGAGAGCATACCTGAGACGACCAGTTGGACGTCGTCCAGTTGGTCGTCCCAAGTATCGCTGGAGGGACAGACTGGAAGCTGACCTGCGCGAGCTTGAGCCGGACAGCTGGCAAGAGACCGCAATGGACAGGGATATGTGGAGAGTTCTCGTTTCGGAGGCCAAAACTCACTTTGGGTTCCTGCGCCGTTGGAGTAAGTAAGTAAGTAAGTAAGTGTTCCGGTATTTAGATGTTAGATAGCCAGTTCTTCAGTCTGTTGAGGATTCTGGATGAAGTGCAAGCGTTTCCTCGTCGTAGAATAAATAAAAAAGAATAATACGTTAGAAATGTTGAATTAAACCGGTACTTACTTATTCCCATGAAAAGCTGGTAAATAATGTTGTTATGTTGGTTCAAACCTGTACTTATACACATGGCCTGAAAACTGGTTAGATTAAACGGAAAATTGTATTACCTCTGATTATGTTGGTTTTCTAGTTAAACAACTGCAGAACCATTAATTTCTCATAGATTGCTCTATCAACCCTCAAGGCAATCTTAACGAAATTGCTTTTTATAACGCATCAAGTAGAAATAAGCACTTACATTGGGATTCTTTATAAATAAGTGTAGTCTAGACACGATTAATAACGTGAAGAGTATATTTAGCGATAAGATTTGTAAACCCTACTGCTAAACAAACAGGTGTTTAATTTATTAATTTAAAAACACGGGTTTAATCATTTATAAGAAAAGAAAACACGAGACAAATAAGTATTTAGTAAAGTTCCTTTGAAAAATCAAATCGATAGGTACTTATTTTGCCTCTACTTATGGCATTCTCAGGAAATATAGTCTTGCTGCTAAGCTGACAAGCCATCGGCCAAATACGCCTGAATCAATTAGCTATTTAGATAGCTAATTGATTCAGGCGTATTTCAAGAGAAAAGAAGAACTTATTTATAAGTCGGTAAAAAACGACAAAAATGTTGAGTGGACACGTTCACAATCACAAAACGGTATTACCATAAAAAAATAATATGTCCCGATTAAAATTAAATGATATCCATTATTTACTTTAATCACCCAACCGATACCCGAAAACGTTGAACCTCAGATTTCCTATACAGAAAGAAACCGGTAATGTTTAAAGCGTTGCATCGACGTTGTTCAATTAATTGCTTACTAATGACTGTAATTTGGTAACATGGTATTCCCAAGCTTTATACAGTGAGGTTTTGTGGAGAGAAACATGTATCTATTTAGGATATGTACTCTGTAAAAAAAATTAAAATATTGCTTGCCTATCCGTTTGATATAGCGCATTGATCAAAGACCGCAATTTTGTTAGTATCGTATTTAATTGTCTAATCATTCATTTCTTATCCATTATTATAGCATAGTTTAATTTTTAGTAGACTTTATATTTGTATCCGTCAATTAATTTTGTCTCATGAACAATAAAGTTTGTAATTAAAAAAAGAGGTATAACGATATTTTTTATGTTACCATTTTTTTCCTAATACTTAGGTGGCATTATACGGTAGTCATCATAAAATCAACTTTACTACATTCTAAATAATATAAATGATAATTACCACCGTAACAGCCGATTCCTCTCGCGTAGGCGTATCTTATCTACACCTGTCAGAACGGGGCTACCGACACGGCTTCGATATCTCGTCATGTCCTCAGATAAAACACGCTATTAAATACGACGGTTTATTAGACACGGCCCTTAAGAAATGGAGACGGACTGGGGATTAGGCAGTCTTGTCTGTTTGTGATAATGAGTGACATGGAGTGGACGCTTTCGAGTGATAAGCATTTGTTGATTTCACCTGATTGTGTGACGGCGAGGCTATTTTGAGGCGAGTCACGGTGTTTATTTTATGTTACTGGTTGTTAGATGACATCCACCGTATGATATCAGCGTCTCTCGTGACACTCGTAAAGTATCCTATAATAAATATTACAGGAGTTTTGATATTAGAGGACGTTAATTTCACACAGCGCCATCTAGCCCCAAACTGGCAAAGCATAGCTTGTAATATGGGAGCTAGATTACGGATAGAATACATAATTACTTTTACGTTTTTTTTCAAACACAGAAAACATTGTAAATGAGCTTAGGTAAGCTCATGACTTTGAAACGTGCAAAATGCCTTTTGACTCTCCGTTTGAAGAAACAAGGGTTGTATCACAGCGTAAATTCAATGGTGGAATATGGATATATAGATATTCTGCTATCGTTCTACTCTGACAATGGTATCGTCGGAGAAATGCCGTAATAGGTGACCTTTGGTATTATAGTGGCCATTCTACGATGATTGTCATAGTGAAGCGATTGGATTAGTAGAATCGGGGCCCAGGTTGGTGATCGCAATTTTTGTGTAAAGTACTTACACAGTGGCTACTGCCCATCCTGCTGTGATTGTAGCACCTGAATCAATTAACTATCCACTTTCCATAAATAAATTGCATATAAGATTAGTCAGATCGGAAGAAACTTGCATGACTTAGAAAAAAAGAAATAACATTTTATGTATCGTTTTTTTTTAATCGTCGTTTAACGAATAGGTTATCGAATCTAGCCAGTGACATTATGTCATTCAGATATTTAGTCCTAGGGACATGCCGGTTTCCTCAGTAACCTAAACTAACCTTCAAATGCGTACATAAACTTCCGAAAAACCGAAAAGTCCATTGGTGCACGGCTGGATTTAAACCCACAAACTCCAGATCGGAAGGTGGGTCCATATCCACTTGGCCATACAGCTCTTGGAGGGTGTCTGAAGCGTTAAAATAAAATCTAGATAAAATCAGAATAAAAAGTTTGTATGCATGTATGTAATTATGTATATGGACCTAACACATTTTTATGGAATTTATAATGTTTTATTGTTATTACTATGGTACTTACTGTTTGTTATTTTATTGTTGGGCTGCTATGCTGTGCCACTTATTTCGACCTATAGAATGAGCTCATTATTTTTATTTTCCTACAACTTGTTTCAGGTAATTAATTTCCGCGCAGCCCCATGATTCCTAAAAAACCTTCATTGGCCATTCTGATCCCGAAATAGCCAAGGTTTCTTCGTTATGTGGCAATAACGAGATCCTATACGTTGAGAGAAAATATAAAATGCCTCACAGCTCAATTTGTAGTAGCTCGCTTTCTGCGCTAGGGTTTTAGTTTTGTTGTAGGGGGTCGATTCCCACGTAACCAGCAAGACAGAAATGTGTGCGGTGGATAATGGATATTTATTCCGTGCTTAGGTGCATTGACAAAAAAATGGTTCGTAAGTTTGTATCCGTAATCTAGATACCATATTAATAGATTTGCTTAATTTGGGCCTCGATGGTAAAGGTGCTGTGTGAAAATTGAGTACTTCTACAGTAAATATTGAATCTTATTCTAATCACATAGAGACAGTCACATATACAAAACAGGGACCTATGGAGAATGCTTCACACGAGATAAACTTCGTAACAAGCAGCAAAAGATAAACTGAAACCGGATTGCAAAATTTCAAACGGTTTATATTTTAGGAGAACATGGCGTTAAAATGTATCACAATCTACATATGGTTAAGGATTAGCAAGCCTTTCATTTGATACATAAACATATTGTTGTGATAAAACATTTTATTGTATCCTCGTTCTGTTAAATTTCTAATTCATCATCTCTTTTAAAATTTTAACTCGTCTTCTTTAAATTTTGAATGTATATTTAAAGTATACATAGTATTTAATAGCCTATGACACTCCCACAGTTAAGAGGAATTCATATGTAGGTTCACATGTATACATGTGAATTGTATACATATATACATCGATCCGCCTGGGCTGAAGAAAATTGAACAGACGTAGAAGTACATATAATACTCTTGAAAAAATTTACCCTCCTTCTGAGACATTCGGCTAAAAAGAGAAAAGATTTACACATTTTTTTCCTGTGACAAATTCATTCGTGATCACATTATTTTGATACGAAAAAACGGATATTTATCGCGTATTTTTCCTACTTTTATCCTGACGTTTTGGTAGAGTAGCATAGGTATGTCATAAATAGGTTTTTGTGTCCTAATATTAAAAACTTAAAAAAAACTATCACTGATCACCTCACTACCTACTCACCTTCTCAGAGTGTAGATCTCTTGAGGGTCGCCAGAGGGAGTAGCGAGAGGCGCTTCGCACTCTGTCTGACAAATACCATTCGTATCTTCCGTCTAATATTCATGTTTAGAAAAGTATTCTTCGTTTTTTATATTTGGAATGGGTCTGATTCTGTTCTCAAATAACATAAAGAACAATTTGTGCGAGCCTACGCATATCACGGACATACAGACAGTGGAAGTATTTTCAAAACAAGCGCGTGCGCTTAGTTCTAAAAGATAAGTTGATCAACAACAGGTGCATGAGGCTGATAATAAGCAATGCCTGGATTTCTAATAACGAACGATAAAGGCGGAATTGCCAAGCTTAGTCAACACTGTTAAATGCTTATTAAAGTTATGTACTTTAGACCATACAGATTTTCTACGGAAAGCCTCTACGCCACGAGCAATTTACTTACAGTAAGAAAGATTTATATTCTACAAATAATACTAAGACAGCACGGAAACCTTGTGTATGACCCAGAGATTACTAAAAACAGAAAGAAATACAAAGCCATTAATGTTCATGCAGTAAAAACCACATATGCCAGTAACCAATACACTAAAAAATCAGCTCACTTATATAATACAATAAATAGAACCTTAGATATATACACCAAAAAATACTACGACTGCAAAACGGTTCTAATAGATTGGCTATTATCAAAGAATTATGAGGAGACAGAGAGCCTCCTGAACTTTATAACTTAACCCATAATGTACTCTTAAATGTACATAAATCCTCACCCACACACGCACACACCATCACACATAATTGGGTACTCCTGTTGCCCGGACTCTTAAGAGACCGGTGTTATCGGGAGTCCTAACAACATTACTCGCACAAACGCACACACACACACACACACACACACACACACACACACACACACACACACACACACACACACGCGCACACGCACACACACACTCGTACCTACCCACACTCGTACCTACCCACCCTCGCATAGTAAAAATATTTAATTTAATACTAAACTTAACTATAAGAACTGTATTTTTGGTAACCACTAATACTGTTATGCAAGAGCAAGGCTCTCTAGCACAAGTATACTTAATACTTAAAAGAGGGCCTTAAAACCCGTTACTGTAAAAAGTGGTTTGGTTATGTAAATAAAAACATTTATTATTATTATTATTATTATTATTATTACTGTCTTGTAACAAACCGTCAATCACGCCACATAATGACTATGACCCAGACGATCGAGCCTTGGTTTGGCTAGATACTTTTTTCCTATGAACTTCTTGACTCTGCGCTCCACCATGTACATTATGAGTTACCTGCGCTGTCAGAACATGTGCACATGCGTTCATAAACCATTGGTGCACGACCGGAATTGAACCCTCGACCACCAGTTCAAAAGGCGGGGCGTCCATTCTCTTGGCTATAGGTAGGTATAAGTCTTTCAATGTAAAATGTCAAAAGGCCAACCAAGAATTGTTTTACAAAATATCGGGTTGGATTCAGAGTATCTTGAGATCATCACTAAACTTAGTTATATTCAAAATGCTGATAGTTTCTGTCAGTTTAAGATAAGCATAGCATCGCTAGCATTTCCTGTTTCAACTCACCTGGCAGTTATGCTACGGCTGTCTCGATATTCAATTCATTTACTCGAGATATTGCTAGATAGTGAATTTGTGGTAATGTTGATTCGAATATTAATATTCTAGAGTCTTGTGTAGATGTCTTGAAATCTAATACCTACCAACATTACAGTTATGTAAGTACGAGTAGCTATTTGTTGAATAGCTTATCTAACGTCATTGATACCTACGTCCAATGACAAATCTTCATGCGTCCAAAAGCAGTCCTACCTACATTTTTTTTTTCTATTACCCTTATGATAACATGAATATAATGTTCGCCTTATTTGGTTATGCGATGATGCATTTTTTATCTTTCTAGCATATCATTGAAACTTATTTAGGGACGAGCCTTTACAATAATCTTCACTTCACAACATTTTTTTAATTTCAACATAGAAATTACGTCTATATATCTTTAATTAACATTTAATCTTCAACTAATGTGGGCGTAGCATTTACCTACTAAATATAATATCTTAAGAAAATACCGAAAATCAAAAAATAAAAGACATTTGTTTCTATTACAAGAATTTTCCCTATACTTAGGAACAACATTTTGAAGAATATTCTTTTTTGTTTTTGAGGAGCGTAACATATTTTGAGAAGACCGTATCCGCTTAATTCGCAAAGACGTTTAACAAGTAATAAATACTAAATCAGGAACCTGTTCGTTTAAAACTCTTATACAAATTGAAAACCTAATGGAGGAGACATCGATCAATGCACAAAGATTAATGGATATGCAAGCAGCATGGCAGCCCCATCGTCTTCCGTGCCTACTCGAAATGATATATCTGAGATGGGCGGGTTCTCAGGAAACTTCGGAGTCTATTAACGACCAGCAGAACCAGTCGCAACCGTGAACCGGAAGTCTCAGAGTAGTAGCGATAAGAAGAGCGCTTAACGTAAGCTTTTAGGGAACACCTTTGAATGTACATGTTTCAGTTCGTAGTAGCTCTGCTCTCTGAGCTGTATGTTCTTTTCCAGGAGAAAAAATTGTGTGACGATTGGTATGTATATTTACAAAAAAATATATAAATAAATAATAATTAAATAAATATTTCAGGATATTAATTTTTACCCAGCGCCATCTAGCCCCAAACTAAGCATAGCTTGTAATAATAGGAACTAGATTACGGATAGAATACTTAAATAATGATGTAAATACATAGTACTATATGATACAACACCCAAACACGGAACAATCATCTATATTCATCACACAAATGTTTGTCATTTTCAATAAGAATTATATCCGTAATTTAGTTTCTTTATTACTGCATTGCTTAGTTTGGGATTAAATGGCGCTGTGTGAAATTAATGTCCTTTAATATTCATTTAATATTGAATGCTATTTGGCTGCGATATTCTGTAAGTGGAGGCACTTCCTCAGGGGGTGCTCAAATTGCGAGCAGGAGTTCTAATAAGCCCTCATAATTATAAATTTGATTAAAAGTATTGTATTAAGTTTGCTTAGTTTGGGGCTAGTTGATTCTATTTATTATCTTCGGCTTAGTTAAATTAACATTGACAACATTGATGACAATGTACACTCGTGCATGATGTACTTATATCCAACAAAAACTGGTCAGCAAATTTATTTGTACTCAAATCAGAGTACTACTTCTTACCAAGCATACATATACGACTCCACCTTTATAAACGCTTATCATGCGACCAAGGCCTCGCGCGCTTCGCCTAATTCCTTCATACTTTCGTTAGGTCATCCTTTCTCGGTACCACAAACTATCCACACCACACATATAAATATACGTGTTACATTCACGTATACGTATACCAACGTTATAGTGATGTAGGCGTCAACAGTTTCAGTTCAACAGGAGAACCATCAGTGTGAGACGTGAAACCGAGCGAGAAAACTGCGCGCGTCGTGACACTACCGAAAGTGTGAAAAAAACCACTTTGAAAACCCATGTTTCTAAGTATTCAAAGTTAGTTGTCACGATTGTCAAGATATTATAATAATATAATATAACATAATAATAATAAATATTACAGGACATGAATTTTACGCAGCTATTGTATTTTATTGCCCACTCATTGTCGATTCGCTCTCTTCTATATTGTCTCTCCGTTATTCCGTGTCGAGGCGTGCTTCACGTCTCGTCGGCAGATGAAATGCTGCGGAGGCAGTTTATCTGACGTGCGCGTCACTTATCATCTTGCGGATAAGTGGCACGTAAATGACTGTTTGGTTTAAGTGGAGACATTGCAACTGCTTTGTAGTGGGCTACTTTCATTATAAACTTCACTCGAATGATGCTGGGTTTCTTGATTTTAAACACGCCCTGTTTACTAGTTACCTTTTGTTAACAATGCTTATATTGTAATGTTATAAATTTGGAAGTGTCTTTCTTTGTTTGTCTTTTTCATGACTAAACGACTGAACGGTCGTTAATGATTTTGTTAATGGATATAGTGGGGACGAACATATTCTTATGATACTTTTTATCTGGGTACGACGCGGTTAAAACCGTGGACAGGAGCTAATAATATTATAAAATTATATCAAAAAGTAAGTTTCCGTCGGCATGAACGCCCTGTTTTAAACTATTAAAATAACCTTTGGTTATTCTTACAATCTGCTTGCATGATAATTATAAAACTTCACTTGCATTCAACTGTGCATAGCAGCTTCATTCTTTGCGATTTATTGTACCACATTTGTAGTTGAGTTGTTTGTACCTTACGTAGTAGTGCAAGTCAATTCGCAACGTCTTTCATATGAGAGAAACACAATTTGTTAACGATTATTTTCATTGAAGAAAGTACCAAAGATTCGTGCTCCATCTTAATCTTGGCCACATCTTTACTTGTTGTACAAGTGAGCTGGTGGTCAAACGATTGGCTATCACCACTAACAAAACGTAATTGTTCAAAAACATGTAAGTATAAATAAATATGTTATATAAAATTTTAAATGGAACTAGGTACATTTTATGGGACTAGGATACGAAGGGTTCTCTTAGAAGTTACTAATTAAAAAGCTATACCGCCACTGTGGTCCAGTGGTTCACCTACTGGTATCAGACCCGGGTTTGATTCCCAGGTGGTACAAATTAGTGCTTGTTTTGGTTGGTAGTAGAATTTGTTTAAGCCCTGGCTTGGATAAAAATATATGTCTCCAAAAATAATTTTAAAATGTTGTATCCGGCATTGAGATGTATGTTAGCCAGTTCTCCAGTCTGTTGAGGATTCTGGGTGAAGTGCGTTTCGACCTTCGGCCTTATCGTAAGTTGACTCTAAGTGAGATGAAGGCCAAGCGCTTCCCCGTCGTACAATAAAAAAAGAGCCTTACGAGATCCACTGAGCTTAATCCAAAATTATTACCAACGTTTTCAATCCGCATTCCTCGTAAATAGGGTTGGTAATTTTCCCAACTTCTTAGAAGCACTGTTGTTTCATTCATGTCAAGGCTAGAAATACTTCAGAGGCCTTCTACACGAAGGATATTAAGCCACAGTGTAAAGACACCACAGTGTAATAGATAGTTTGCTTGCCAAGGTAACAACTGCGCCGGATTATCTGAAATTTATTACTCAAATTAAACAATAATAAAAAAATAAACCAGCCAAGTACGGACACCCCGAGGGCTGAGACCCATATTCTAATATTTAAATATATATATAATATTTAAATTAATTAAAAAAATGATTTTTAATTAATTTAAATTTAACTATTTGAGCCTTTTGGGGTGGAGACCTTGGGTCCGTGGGGAGCCGGTGCCCTCCGGGTTTTCAAAAATATTGCGGGGCTTTTGATTGAGGCGTCCATGCATTGAAACGTGACCCAAGGGCTGGCTCTTATTTAGGCCAGCGAATTAGCATAGCTATTCAGCGTGGCAATGCAGCCAGTGTCTTGGGCACGCTTCCGTCTGGTACTGGTCTGGAACAGTTGAGTTACCTATAGGCCGTTTGTAACGGTCCTTAGGTAATCTGACTGATTCCTTTGTACATAGTTAGTTTAATTGTACTTTTTATTGAATAAATGTTTAAAAAGTAAAAAAAAAAAAGAAATTAATATTATTTTATTGTACGACGGGGAAGCGCTTGGCCTTCATCTCACCTGGTATCAAGTTATGAAAAGGCTGAAAGCGGAAGTGCACTTCACCCGAAATCCGGAACACAACAATTTGTAGTTGTTGTTATGGCGACAGATATTGGTAAGATGGTGGTACTAGCCAGGCTGACTTAAACAAAGTCATACCACCAACCAAACCAAGCTCTAATTTATACCCCCTTGAGGATCAAACCCAGGATCTCTAGACCACAAAGACGCATAAAATGATTTGTTGTTACCTATATCGGCAACAGAAAAATAAGTTTGAAAATTTCAACTGTCTACCTGTTACGGAGGCATATCATATCTTAGTTACGTGTATTTTGATTTTAAACATGAGATAAAGTGAAGTAAACCGTTGCAAACCCAGATTATTTTTATGTTCACATACATTTTATTAAATACATTTTTATTTGAATGGGACATTTTGGAAGAGCGTTAATACTAGGCCGTCTAAAACCAGGAAATAGGAAGCTACTTTTATCGGGGTACAACGTACGCGAGACAATCAGATCAAGCCTGCAATATCCTTGCAAAACTGGTAACTGGGTGCCCCATCCGGGATTTGAACCCAGAACCTCCAGGATAGAGAGTTATTAATAGACCACGAAGCTATTAACAAGCCTCAGAGCTCAGTTTGTAGTAACTCTGACTTCTGCGCGTGGGTTCGATTCCCACCCAGGACAAACATTTGTGTGATGAATATAGATGTTTGTTCTGTGTTTGGGTGTTGTATCATATAGTACGTATGTATAAAAAAAACGTATGAAGTATTCTATCCGTAATCTAGTTCCCATATTACAAGCTATTCTTTGTTTGGGGCTTGATGGCGCTGTGTGAAATTGACGTCCTGTTATATGTTATTTATTTATTTAAGTTAACTATCTAAAATCTAAATTTTCTTAATATCTATTTATGTATTATATTTATCTAAATTCGTAATACCACGTATAGCATGATACCTAAAACGCTCAACTTCAATGCTTCGTCTTTAAATTCTCAAGTCTCACACCCACACGATTCACACGATTGTTCCTGATCGACTGTTCCGATAATTTACTCTGTGGCACGGCCTTGTCTAGAATAACCGATAGTTCCTACGCAAGAATAAATAACTAATAAGCCCCGATAAGACACCGTTCTCAGAAGCCACTTAAAGAGATTGCCCCGCAGCCGCGAACATTCCCAAGATAGGATTCGGTTATGAGCTTTGTAAAAAATACTGCCCCTTGAGCCGAAATAAATATCTCTTAGAACGGGGCGTCTACTGCAGAAAACGTTCCTGCTTAGGTACTATTTTATCTGTAAAAGGGTACTTATCCCTTTCAATGGAGCTGGAGAATAAAGCTTAGGACCTAAAGTGAAAACGGAGCTAAATCGTAACCATAACCTATTTAGTTAAGCTTGCTTTAGACTAATGTTGAAAACAATCGTTTTCAGTGCCATTCTAAATATTCAAATTGTGATCCAGGATTTACCAAAAAGTGGGTTTCTTATATATAATTGATCCTACGATCTTCGATTCTACGGTTCGGTAAAATAGAGACCATTTTTTTATTTTTTATTGTAGGACGGGTAGCGCTTGGTTCTTCCATCTCAACTGGTAACAAATTGAGATAAGGCTAAAGGTGGAGGCGCACTTCAACCGGAATCCAAAAAAAAAATTTTTTTAAGAATTGTTATTATGGCGACAAAATCAGGTAAGATGGTGGTAGAACAACCTCTGTGGTCTTATCTTAACTTGTTACCAGGTGAGATGAAGGCCAAGCGCTTCCCCGTCGTACAATAAAAAAAAACATCATCTTCCTGATCTTCTAAGTACTAAACTTAGATTATATCCCTTGTAATATAGAAAATATGGTTTCCGCCACATAATCTCAATCGCGATAAAAAAAAAATATAGGCTTCTCTGCTCTAATGTTCATGATATAGCTATTTTGTAAAATTTATTTAAACTAAATGATCACAGTGGCTTATTTGCCAATATAATCATCTATAATCATGATCGGTTATCCAAAGTATTGAAAGTTCACAGTTCTCACACCAATGCAACTTCATATATATTGTGATTTTCAAAAATATTATTTGTTACCTATATAACAAGTACAAAAGGCAAAAATGTTCATGCGTCAATCATGTACGGTTTTGCAGATTATGCAAAATTTCAATCCGAGCTTCGAACCCCATTTTGAACCCTTTGAACAAACGTACCCTCCAAACTTTAAGTCTGTACGACCAGTGGTTTAGAATGTACGTTGTACCTAACACTTCTTTTTGTGTGTTTTGTTTTGACTCTACTCAAGCGCAATATATGAATGTGCTAGCTCTCTGTACCGTACCTATACACTTACTACTCTATCTTTTAGCAAAGCTCCTATGAAATCGATAGCATAAGAACCAGCGTTCCATGTTTTCACTAGATAAAGGATCGTATCATGTATCCCATCCTTTCTGTACACGAACAAGCTTGACGGCGAAATATTTACTTTCTATTACCTGTCGTGCTCGTGTCAGCCTAAAATGGAACGCTCTTTTAGATTCCTGTTCGTGTATGCCTTCCTTTTAAATTTAAGCTGTGAACACACACGGCTTATAGCTATATGTTTAATAGTATTGCTCAATCTAGTCTAGACATGCAGCAGTGTGACAAACATTACGTTCGAGTTTGAATTATAACTTGCTACTGAATAAAACGGCCAAATGCGGACGCAAACCGAGGGTTCCGACCCACATTTCAAGGCAAAAATCAGACTTCAATGTAAATTTGTGTTTTTTGACCGCCTGTGGTCTAGTGTTTCGCCAACCGGTATCAGATCCAGGGTTCCCGGGTTTGATCCCCAGGAGGGACAATATTGTGCTTGGTTTGGTTGATGGTATGACTTGTATAAGGCCGCCTGGCTAGCTACCACCATCTGTCCTAATTCAAAAAATGCCAGTTCCTCAGCCATTACAATTCTAAAACTTTTGTGTTCCGGCATTTAGTGGTAAGCTAGCCAGTTCCTCAGTTTGTTGAGGATTCCGGGTGAAGTGCGCTTCCACCTTCGGCCTTATCATAACTTGAAAAATCTGGTGAGGTGAATGACAAGCATCTCCCCGCCGTACAAAAAAAAGGTGTTATAGTGGCAATAGAAAAACAAAGTCTGAAAAATTCCACTGTCTGTCTATTACCGCTCTTGCAGCTTGTAACAGACAGACGGATGGACAGCGGAGTCTTAGTGATGTCCCTTTGGGCACGAAAACCTATAAACTGTTGAAACAATCAGTGATTTTTATTTTTTTTATTTTACGACGGGTAAGCACTTGGCCGTCATCTCACCTGGTAACAAGTTGAGATAAGGCCGAAGGTGGAGGCGCACTTCACCCGGAATCCTCAACAAACTGAGAAACTGGCTGTATTACCTCTGAGTGCCGGAACACAACAATTTTAGAATTGTTATTATGGCGACAGAATTAGGTAAGATGGTGGTAGCTAGCCAGGTGGACTTAAACAAAGTCCTACCACCAACCAAACCATGCACAATATATTGTACTCCCCATGGGGATCAAACCAGGGACCTCTGGATCTGAAATCGGTGGCTTGAACCACTAGACCACAGAGGCGGTAATGGTGAAATAACTTTTAAGTGAAACCTTGCTTTAGAGTCGCGTGATTTGAACTACCAACAAAAAACGTGAAATCTGTGTAGTTTATTGCAAGTCTATGTTAATTCTTGCAACGGAATAAAAGTTGTAATTTGTAGAGCATTCGTTTCACTGTGCTTTAACATTCCGCTTTATCTTGCTTTTAATTTAGTCTATGTTATTTGATTTAATCTCCTACACAATGCACACATACACATCAACGGCCTGTTAGTGCCCACTGCTGAACAGAGCCTCCTCAAAATCTTGAGGGCTTTGCCATAACGCTTGGTAGATGGATTGGTGATCGCAGTAACGGTGTAGATAATACACAGGAGGAAGCTGCCCCTTTCACAATCCATCCGTTACTTATTACTAATATGTAAGTCTTGTGCAATCTACATGTGTAAAATAATGTTCTAATGGAACCGAAATGAATTTCCTTACCTCTCTCGATTGCAAGACTTGCCACGTCGTTGAAATGCTCAGAACGAAAACGCTGTAATATTGCCGATGTTGTGAGGAGCTTGGTAGCACAGTTATTATACGGTACGTGTTCGGAGAGACAATGAAACTTTATCTTCTGCAATCCATAGGACATAAAATAAATATACGCATCATCATTACAGCCAGAAAAGTCCACTGGGAATGAGTTTCACGCAAAGCAACGCAATAAATGTTTGCGGGTGCTGGTTTGTGATTGCAGTCATCATTCTCCTGCCCTTATCCCACGCTAGGTGGGGTCGGCACAACATGTTCTCTTCTTCCACTCACTCCTATCAACCGTCAACTCTGCATCTACACCTTTCATACCCATGTCCTCTTTCACACAATCCATCCATCTCTTTTTCGGCCTTCCCTTGCTCGCATGTCCATCCACGCTCAAATTCATAACCCTTTTGGTCAAATGACTATTATTATATATGGTTTGTGATTGCTGTATTGGTGTTAATATAAGTTTGGGAGAGCCTGTGCTTTCTCAAAAAGCTCGCTCCATTGTAGATTTCATCTTTGCTCTGGTCTACAGCTAGACAAATTTAGAAGACGTTGTTATTAAGAGGTTTGGTTGGTGGTGGGATTTTGTTTCGGTACCACCACCCACAACCATCTTACCTAAGTCTGTCACCATAACAACAATACTAAATAGTATATAGTGTTCTGGTATTTTAGGGGTAACATAACATAATAACAAGAGTTCGTCAGATTGTGGATTCCGGGTGAAGTGTGCTTCCACCTTCGGCCTTATCATAACTTAACCAGTGAGATAGGGGTTAAGCGACTCTCGACAATAAAAAAAGTCAAGAGATGGGTATCATTACAGGTGGTGGATACTGCTGCTCATCTGAAATAAGCCCTCAGTCACCTCATACGATATTAACATGTGGGTAAGGGGTTGCATTTTATTTACCAATGCCACCACGATAACTGCAACTGCCATGAAATCTTACTTGTTTAGAACATGTAAGTTTCATGTGAAGGATTTAAGGATTTCAAAGAATAAGTTAACTAAGTAACCTTAGTGAACATACTTTATAAATTTGACGTGTCAACCCAGAAAGAAATCGTCTATGTTGCTCAGCTTACAACATAACCCCAATATAGTCGTTAGCATAACGAACTGTATAATCAACTGCCTAGGCGTATCTGTCTCAACATACATTGAAGATAATCAATTCTATCTAGTGATTACCATTTTCCCACTCGCTCTGATTTAATTCCGTAGAATTTTTCTTCAAACATTGTAGATACTAGGTACATTACAATAACAATACTTACGCCTGTTTCCCAGAAAGACAGTGACAACGGATTTACACTTTGATTCCTTTACGCACTGATTCTTTTACATTCTTGATATTGCTTGAAAGTAGAGATAATTTCTGACCAGGTTTATTCCGAAAACTAATCAAATATCTAAGATAGAGCTCCATGGTCCTGTTAACATTTGATTATATGAACCGAAACACATAGTGAAGATTGAATAAGATTTTTTGTTTGTGGTGTCAAACGCTTGTTTTAAGCTACACCATATGATCAAAGTATGACGCCATAACAACAATTCAAATTGTTTGGTCCCGGTATTTAAAGATAAAGTAGACCTCAGTCTGTTGAGGATTCGGTTACGTGCACTTCCACCTTCAGCATTACCAATACTAGACACCAGGTGAGACGTAGCCAAAGCGCTTTTTCGTTGTTAAACAATAAAAATAACTGTTGAAACTTAACTCCTTAGCGGAGAACACAGCTAAAATGTTACGAAATAAGCAGGTGCCTCGACGCAAAGGAACATTTATTTATAATTATGAAAGGAACAGCCATGGCTTGAAGGGGTACTTCATTAAATATTAGCAAACAGTGTTCATTGTACACGTGAATACGCACCTACATAGACAAAGAGTTGAGGGTTTTGGAACCGTTGAGGTGTAATGAAATGAGAGCTTGAACAAACACATTGCTTTACATCTCATGATCAACGGTGCGTCCACCGCAGTTTCTCTCAATGTCAGTCACTATTATTATTAGTTCACCCTGGGGGTCGAACATGGCCTCTTAAAGCATTCTTGTTTGATGTTACTTTACTTTTGTCCCAATCCAGTGTCCAGTGTAGAAGAAACGAGACAAAGGTTATGTACTATAAAAACGAGATTGCTTCAAGAGGTTGTTATTAACCCCTGACCTGAGACCTCGCGATGTCTGGTTTGTGTAAGGAATACAAACAACGTTATTATCTCACAAAAAGAAGGTTATTATCAACATACGATGAAAGTATGCTTTCATTACACCTCATTACTCTAAGCACTCTATTTCTCAATATCTCTTATTGCTAACTTCTAGATTTGCAAACAATGAGAGCACGATAGCACCGTACATATAGGTGGGCATAATAATTACCCCTTACTAGTATAAAAGAAAGAAAGAAATAAATACATTTATTTGACAAACAACAGAGAACATATTTTTATACAAAATAGAAATCATAGAATCATAAAACAAAACATGCTCTGTGCCTAGTCTGCCAAACAAGTCCTCCCGTAGCTTAATGCTGCCCCTTGCAAGATAGCGCTGGTTTTCAGGCAGAGCCTTGGAAAATGTCATCATCAGGATTCATAAAAATGTTTTTGAAAAAAATAATATACAAGGTACATAGAAAAGAGATAATTTAATATAAATTAACATAAAAAATAATAAATGGGTCAAATAGTTTGATACAAATACCAACAGTAACAGATAAATAAAAAATAACAATGTAAAAATGAAAAGAAAAAACGGACAGAATAGAACAGATTTAAACTCCATTCAATAACAAGTCGCCGACTCGAAGTTCTGCGTTATTGTTTACTGTTGGTATTTGTATAAAAAGATGGATTACTGTTTTTTTGAAGTGCTCTCAAAACATTTGCCGTGGTAGTCTTGGCTTAAAAATCTACCCCTCTAGCCCACGGATGTCTTAATGTCAATAGAGGGTCATTCATGTTACAAAAACCACCCTTACTAAAAATTTTGATAAATTGTTTTGAATTTTGCAGTTGCTACTCTTGCAAGTTAACCCCGACAAGACATAGATCTTCCTGTCTCACTTAACACCCCTATTTCTAAAAAACGACCCTACCTTTCTTTGTTTTTTATTGGTGATAACCAAGCGTTTGACCACTTACTTGTAAAACAAGTAAAATGTGGCCTAAGATGGAGCACGCTTGCCTAAAAGGAATTTATTTACTCTGGACTTGAAGACTCCAAGATTGTACTTGTGCGAAAAAACAGACGAAGGCAAGGAATTCCATTCCTTACCAGTATTCATGATAAAGGTAGAGACAAAACGATGTGTTCGGCACAATGGAACAATGATGCGAAAACCTTAAAATAACTCCCCAACGGTTATCGGTTCTGCAAGCTAAGTGGCCTGCGTTGCATAACGTAAGTCAAATATAAAATAATAACTAAAAATACAAAATAATTTATTTTTTAATAAACACAAGGAACATATATACAACAATAATTAGAAAAGGGCAATTAGCAAAGGGGGTAGCCATCAGCACTATTCTGCGTAAGTAAAGTTCTACGCAGGGCTGGTTTTAGGACACCCCAAATAAAAAGCTCAAGCTTCGATGTTAGTCGAGTTTAGCCGCAAAAGAAAATAGCGAACTTTTATTTATAATTATCTACTACAATACAATTACTTTAATTCATAGACTTTGTGAAACCGATTTTATGAACGCATAAATATAAAAAAAAAACATTGACCACTTCATTGAATAAAAAAACATAAGTGCACATAGGTTTCTAAAATGTATTCATGGTCATTCCCAGACATAAGCACACCATGATGACGTTGTCGAGTCATTACGCATTCAGGGTAAGTAGCATGACGAAATGTTATTTCCCTGAACCCATGAAGCCTTCCAAGAACATGCCATAGGCTTATGACGAAACTGAGCGATACCACGTATAAATAAATTTACGTCACGTTAAAGGGCGGGTGTAAATTCATGCTAAGTCTGAAATAGGTTTACGAAACGTGGTTCAAAACTTTTGTTTTATGAACACAATTTATTTTAACCATTTGTCTTTAGGGCAATGGCAACGGCATCACTAGTTTTTGCCAATTGTTTATTTTCACACGTTCATATTCGTAATTTCGAATAACGTGAGGACTTACCTACTCTTTTATCGGTCACATTACGGCACAGCACGTTCGTAACGAGACGCGTGACTGACTTGGGGCCGAATATTGAAAATTTTCCTCACCTCGCTATAGAATTGGATATATTGACCTTTACTGGAGTATAATGTAGCCCTTTTGTATAAATATATATAATGGTTTTGAATTGGCTTATATGTTGTATATCGCTTGTACAAAACATTTGCAGTGACTACGAATCAATGATTAAATGAAAATTGTTTATAAAAAAAGCTTATTTAAATACATTATTATTTTATCTTTTTGTAGCAGATATTTCAAAATAGTATCGTAAAGTTGGTAAAAAGTAAGTGAAACAGTTAAAGGTTAGTGAAGACAAGATATGGTCAACGCTTACAGCTCAAATTAAAATGTTAACTGAACATTTTATCACAGCGTTATCTAGAAATGAACCAAACTACTAAAAATAAAATGAATAATAGGTAATATTATATCCCTTGTAATAATGGGAAAGTAGATCACGTTTTTTTTAAATACTAATTAACACAGAAAAAAACTATATTCGTTAAAAAAATGGTTGGGTATGGGAAACGGTCGTTTACTAAAACTAATCGCCTCGATGAGTTATCTTCCGACTATTGTTATGGTACCTATACTTTTCACAGTTAACGGCTTAGTTTGTGAGACACAAGACAAATTCGTTTTGTGGCTAGTTTAAGGCACTCTATGCAACTAAAATCGCGGCAGAAACGATTATAAGAGTTGACAACGGCAAGCTGTAGGTGGCGCATGCGTATCGTAAATAAATACTTTTAATAATTCTTATTCTGAGATCGTGTTGCTGGTATGTAGGTAGGTAATGTGACCATATGATGGTACCTTTACTGGCACAGAATAAATAACTTATTTACATTCGTCCTAATATTTATTCTGAGTCTAGGTGTTGTCTGACCGCTGCGAGGAGGACAAGCACACGCCCGACGTCGACAGTGGCCACACAGGTACTGATTGAAAGGCGGGCGCGCGGAGCGCCTGTAGTTTTTCAAATAATTCATGATTTAAATTAAGTTTGAATTAAAAAACTAGCCTACCTTTAATGCAGATCAACATGTAACCTATCATTTAAAATAAATCGTAAGTCGTAAGTAATGTCTTAATGTAGGTATCACAATATTTCTCATTTTCAAGAAATATTTTTATCGAGAAATTTTTCAGCTATTATGTTTTCAGCTTACCTTTAATGTAGATAGGTACCTGAAGTAATACATATATAAAAAATAGACTCGTGACTTGTTCAGAAGTACTATAATTTTCCATTGGAAAAAGAGGAATCGTCTAATGACAGGGCCTTAAGTAGCAAACTACTTTTTACATCGTGTTTTGCTAATAAGCTATTTGGGTATAGTCTAAGTAATACTATTTTAAAACGTAAGAAAGTGTCATAGTGGCGACTGAGGCCACTAGCACAGAACTAATATTGTTTTTTAGTGTCTACTTAATAAACATTTTATATAAATGAATTCATACAATAAAAAAAAATGTCCAATTATATGTCATGCAATCGCAAAGCATTATCTACCAAGGAAAGTAAAGTTGTATGAAACTCCATAGGGAGTAAAGTGATTTGAATTTGGAACGTCAAATTCGTGTAGAAACTCGTGGAAAACTCGAGTGAAAAATGGCCAATGATATTGTAACGAGGGTTTGTTCGAAAAAAAAGATCAAAGAATGTTAAACAAATTACGTGTTTGGTGCTATGATTTTAACATATCTGAATTTTAGTATAGTATTCGTCTTAACAAAAAATGTCGTCGAGCGATATTGATTCTACTCGTACTTCAGAGTTTAAACAGACGCTTTATAGATTGTTAATATTCTCCTACCGGAAAAATAAACGGATACGAAAAAGCCTATGACAACAACAAAAGGAGGCTGTATCGGAATCCGTCCTTTTGCGTTTATTTCCAACATTTCCGGCATCAATATTAACTTTTGATTTATATTAGCTGTTACAAAATAAGTACCTACCCTATGGAACCCTGGCTTTTTGTTGTCTTGCGGAAGGTGTGAAGAGTAGAGTAACCTTTAAGATAAAACCTGTCTTCGTCTTGGGCAGTTGGAACCTCTCGCTTCACTCAATACTCTACATACCTCCCTCGCTGCGCTTGGAAGTTAACTCGAGAGTGATGTTATGATTTATTTAATTTAATGTTAGATTATGCACCATGCAAGCTGACAAAGCAAGGTCTAACGTCACGGGCGGCAATTTCAATTCGGGTTCAATTTGCCGCCCGTGACGTTAAACCTTGCTTTGTCCCCGTGCATGGTGCATTATCTAATATTACATTAAATTAATCATAACATCACAGCCTGAAAATCATCACCACGCTTGATAGACAGGTTGTGTGATCGCAAGTGGATGCTGTTATGCATCTCCTGGCGTCTTCTGAAACGAAAAGAACAGACATTTTATTCCCTTAGTCGCCTTTTAAGACATCCCAGGGGAGGATAAAACGGTCCAATTTTATACGGTCCGTTATACAGAACCACCACGGCTTTGAATTATAGAAATAATAAATACAGTAGGTATATCTTGCTTGTGAATACTTCTCGAGTCTCTCCCATATTACGTAATCTGGGTCATTTACACTATACTCCTGTGTACTGTATAGGTCTATAGGTCAATTCAATCCAATTATCTAACAACCTTGATACTCTATCTACTAACATCCTTATTCGCGAAGTTGACTTGACGACTTGACTGCATTTAACCAGGACTGGTGGGAAACGGTGGTTGACCGCAAGTCTTGGAAGAATAAGGGAGAGACCTTTGCCCTGCAAATACCCTGGGACGGTATAGGTTAAAAAAAACCTGAGGGTGTCCTCGTGTGCTCCTATTACCCTTAACTTACCAGATCATTAAAGGGCCGCTTATTTTATTTGTTTTTAAGTATTTAATGTTAATAACAAGCTTCGAACTTTTTGTGATATTATGTGTGAAAGAAAGACAAAACAAAATATATTAATTTAACATTCTACTATCAGTAGATGTGGGTGCATAGATAATCAATTAAAACAATTCAAGCCGATCCCTCGGTGTGCGAGTCCGACTCGTACTTGGTCAGATTTTAGTTGGATACTGCTGACTTTTAGATTGCGTCAACATTTTATTTGAGAACGTGACCAATTTGTTAGCGCAGCCTTTCTTTTATGGCCACTAAAGTTTAAACACAGCTCCTGAATGTTGATCAGTCTGACATACAATCTCATCTATCATTGTTTGGATGACGGGCCTAATTAGCCGGATACCTTGTACTGGCTGTGACCCAATTTAAAGAATGACATCAGAAATCTGCGTGACATGGGTTTTCGTTTAGAAGAGAGGGCCAAATTAATTGGGTTCTGAAAATAAAATTCAGAATTTTCTCATTTCTTATAACAATTGCTTGATAACATCAAACGTGATGAGTCACTCCACATTTTACCAAAATACGAATTATATCGAAACAAAAAATAATAAAGCTGTTAGAAACTGGCAGAATGACCAGTTTTAGAACTAAGAGACTAGGTGTAGGTTCAAAACTGCAGGGTTCTTCAATTATCTGTCCTGTACTTAGATAGTCCTGCCACGCGTGGCTTGGTTAACGGGTTATTTAAAGGGCTAAGGAAAACATAAATACACCTCAATAAAATATTTACAAAAACATTATTTCGCTTGTCCCCAGGAAGAAGAAGCAAAAGAACTTCCAGTGGTTCCAAAATGCTGTCCAAGCGGGCAGAACCTCACAGTAACTTACGAAGACGGTGCCGCAAAGACCGTCTGCTCCCGATCCGCCCTGACCTTCGCGCCGAGTTTCCACCAGGCGAACGAAACGCACATCTTCAGCTACGACAGTAACGTCTACGAGACCATCGTCGGCAATCCTTGCAGCTACGAAAGGTCCTTGTGAATGTAACTAGACATTATTATCTGTTGCTTACAGGTCTAGTGCTTAGTTGAATCCAGCGATAGTGGAGCGGTGCCAGAGAGCGGTTCTGACACATACTTGTACCCACGTCTATATACCGCAAGAGATTGAAGTTGTTTTGTCACCTTCACCGCTCTTCTGCCGCTGGAGCCAGCTGGAAAAACACTTCCAAATCTTGCATGCAAGTTTCACATTACATCATTTAATTTGTCTATAAATGACGTTCTAGCTTACAAGATATGGACGGTTTAAACTACATGTTTTGAATGTGATATGACTAAGTGATAATCTTTGATCCTTATGAGGGATGAGTTTAATAAAAGAAGGTTACCATTTGAATTTCCTCGTCACGTTTGCTTACGCAAAGTCTATATATGACTGTTATGTGTCAAAAGTAAAAAGTCGTAATCTCATATTACGTAATCTCATAAACGTACAGCTCGTTTCAAACAATAATTCATGTGACCGTAACTTTAATACTTACGTTTTAAAAACTAAAAAGAAAACCGACTTCAATGAAGAATATGAAACAATTTCGTTTACCTGGATGACATACTTTTCCAATTATTTTGATGACCGATGGACGGACAGACGCGTGATCCTATATAGGGTCCGTTCGTGCTTTAATTTTGAGGTAAAACCCACCCAACACGCTTCTAGTGTGCCTATATTATTTGAAGAGTTCCCTCGATTTTTCCAGGATCCCATCATCAGATCCTGACCTGATGACGATGGGATCACCTGGGAAGTATACCGACCCTAAAAATACCCAAATAACTTCATGTGTGCATATAATATTTGAAGAGCTCCCTCGATTTCTCCAGGATCCCATCATCAGATCCTGACCTGATGTCAATGAGACCATCTGTGAACACCCTTTCAAACAAAAAATATTTTTCCTTATCGATCCAGGCATCTTCAAATAATCGGGGAACATACGTAAAAAACAATAAAAAAATGATTTAGATGAATTGAGAACCTCCACCTTTTTTTTGAAAATCGGTTAAAAAGAAGCATTGGCGAAGTTATCCAGTAACGGCTATGCCATATAAAGTGCTATTGAAATGTTATTTAAATTCTGAGAAAAACTAGGACTTGTAGAAGTGTACGGCTTTCTGCGAATGACACAGGAAAACTAGCACTTCTGGATTTGCTTTAGTTTTTCAGCTCACGTAGTTATTAAAGCTTTATACAGAACTGTGGTCCATATTCAGATTCAACTCTATAAAAACTTTGCTTTTATGTATATCTCTTCACAATTCTGAATACTGTTTGAAGCTTCTAGAAAATCCTTGAAATATATTCTGTGACATTATTTGATATAATTATCAAGACGTGTTTTTTACAGACTTAATTAGGCGCGGTTTTTTGAAAAATTGTCTTACTACTACTGTCTTAGGACAAAAAGCCAAAAAGTCATTTGAAAACGTATGCTGAGTTTTCGAGAGTTATTCTAATATTATTTCACTTTTACAGATACAAATTGGAACCAGAAAAATATAGTGAAGACGAGTTCTACTTGCTCGTAAATGGGTCTCTGTTCGTACCGTATGCCACGCCATATTTGCTGGATACAAAGAGTTACTGTATGGAGACGTTTTGGAATGAAACGAAGCCAGCTGGTGAGACGCTGCCGATGGTATGCTTTCAAACGCCTCTGGAGACGGTCAACACTTCGGCAACTCTTATTATTTATGCTACCGGTTTGTATATTTTTTGTAACAAACACCTATTTTTAACAAATAATTAATAATAGCCTAAGAACATTCGAGTAAAAATATTGAGTTTTTATATTGATGAATTCATATTTGAACCACACTTCAAATTGTTGAGTCTGTTCAACTTTAGCCATTAAGTGGCCAATGATGTTACACGAAAGCATTTTAATTTCAAATATTTCTTTTGAATCAATTCTACGGCCTCAAAGCTTCTCGAAGTTTAAATCGTAGTTTTCACAATTTTCTTTCTGCAGGGCTGCTAATATCAGTGCCTTTCCTACTGGCCACAGCGTGCGTATACCTTTTTATCACGGAGCTAAGGGACACGCATGGCAAAGCCCTGGCTTGTCACACCATATGCCTGGCTGTGGCATTCTGCTGCCTGGCAGCCACTCAACTGGCTGGCCACGCGTTTCCCGCTGCGGCTTGTACGATTATGGGTATGTGTTACGTTATCATGTTGATCAATAGGATGTGTGTGAATGAATGAATGAAATGAATGAATGAATGAATGAATGAATGAATGAATGAATGAATGAATGAATGAATGAATGAATGAATGAATGAATGAATGAATGAATGAATGAATGAATGAATGAATGAATGAATGAATGAATGAATGAATGAATGAATGAATGAATGAATGAATGAAATTAATGAATGAATGACTGAATGAAAAATACTTTATTGCACACCTTAAAAATAAAAACTGGATAACTTAAAAATAAATGTATATACGATGGGAGGTCTTATCGCTAAGAAGCGATTTCTTCCAGAAAACCTTTGGATGGAGATGATTTAATGGCAAAAGAGGTGGTTGGTGGTGCACATATTAATTAGGGTCTAGCTAAATTAACTATAAGTATATCATACATTATAAGTAAAGTTATTCTACAAATATACACACTACTTATATACTATAAATATAAATACTTTACTACTTATAGGAGTGATTTCCGTTGCATAGTGACTGCAACGTGTGTTATTATAGTTTTGTGCTGACTCCTCGGTTTTGTTTCAGCTTATCTCATCCAATTTTCGTTCGTTTCGTGCTTTTTCTGGTTGAACGTGATGTGCTTCGATATATTCCTGAATGTGAGGTAAGTGTCTCAGGATAAATAAATAATAATAATAATTAAATATTACTGGAATTACACACAGCGCCATCTAGCCCCAAACTAAGCGTAGCTTGTAATATGGGAATTTTTTTTTTTTGTAAATACATACTTATCATACAATACACACCCAAACACAGAACAAACATCTACATTGATCACACAAATGTTTATAGAACCCACAACCTACAGCGCAGAAGGCAGAGTTACTACCAACGGAGCTATAAGGATGGTCATAACACTTAGCATTCTGACTTTAATAATCAACCGAATTAAAATAAAATATGAAAACTTCACATAAATAAGTTTATTGACAGACTGACAAACGCAAATGGGAATGTGGACATTCCCATTCGTTCAGAAATTTTGGGACATTCTCAGGCAAACGGTCAAAGAACTGTCTAATCAAGAGGCTGCTAAGAAAAGAGGTTAGAAAATTCCCACCTAATGACGGGAACGAAGTCCCAGTAACGGTAATATGTTTCCACAGGCGATATATAAACTCGTCAGTGACGAGGCGAAGCATGAGAAGACGCTTCGCGTGGTACTGCGCGTACGCAGTGCTTCTGCCGGTGATACTTCTCATCATCACCGTCACCATGGACCTGTCTCCGGCAGTGCCCAGTACCTATCTGAAACCCAACTTTGGGGTTGTAGGCTGCTGGTTTAAAAGTGAGTCAACCTTTTACACTCACACATATCTTTAATACATGCCAAAGCATACATCACATCAACAGCACATGAATCACGATCACGTTTTGGAGACTCCTACAATTTTTTTTTTATCTAATAATTGTGAATAATGTAAGAAAGATTCGTTTGATCAACATTGATGCTGAGGATGTGGATGTGCTTACTATTGTTGATAGAATTGGTAGTAGATCAAGAACTCATTAATCCCATGGAGAATAATTGAATGAAATATGCAATAAGAATAGAAACAATAAAAGTGAAACAGGTTTAGTAGCACTTGAAGCGGACATTTCATTACCAGAGGACTTTAACAGCTCCTTTATTTAAAACTTTGCCCTTGCGTTTCTCAGGAGACTTTGATTTTTACTATCTGTGAAGTCTGAAACCATGGCTATTAGTTCTTCTTCATCTAAGCTGGTAATAGCCATCATAGCCATCTCATTTTGTTTCGATATTGATATTAGTACTTATTGATTTTATATATTTATTACGAATACTTGCTTCATAAGAAATGCCTTAACATCTAATCATTTGCCCACAGCCGACCAAGCAGCGTTGCCATATTTCTATGGGCCCGTAGCAGTAATACTTCTAAGTAACTTAGTAATATTCTTTCTAACGTCGCGTGCCTTCGCGAAACACTACGATAAGCTGAAAGACGTCACACGTGAGTCATTTCTCAGTTATTTATCATATCTCATTGCTTAACCTTTTGCTATTTGATCACCTACCTGTATTCATGTTTCTACCTATATAGCCTTGTCTAGCTTAGGCCAGAGCAGGGATGAAGTCTGCGATGGAGCGTACCGACGGAACATGACAAACCGTTTGGCGCTGGATTTCGAAAGGAGGGTGGTAGCCAAGTAGACCTTTACAGGTCCTACCATCAGTGTTGTGATCATTCAGCCGTAACCGCTACCAAAAGCCACCAATTCCGTTGCCCGGGGTAGAACACTAGAACACAATTTTTAGTGTCAATAAGGAAAGTGCAATAATGTTTCACGAATGATGCATGCATTAATCATGTAAAAATCCGGTATGATATCATTACTACTTTTTGCAATCATAATTAGTTATACAATATAATTATGTTAATGATTCAAATGAGTTTGCCGATTCAGTCATCGGTTGTCATATAGTTGACATGTTATATTGTTGCATTTTGGAGCGTGATTGGTAAGATTTTATTGTTGCTTTCTTGATCGACGCGATGATTTATCTATCCAATAAAAAATTGCAGGACAATAGTACAAGTACAAATACGTGTTATGTACCTACAATGTTTTTATTAGTATGAAGTTATATTCAACAGTAAAGTAAGGAATATCACATAAATAGTTATGAATTCCTGCGCACCTGCACTGTGTAACAACACGACGTATTATCAGTTTTGAGTACCTACTTACCTTTTGTACTACAAACTACAAAACTGATAATATGCAGGTACTACCTATAGGTAGATACCTATTATCAGTTTAGTCGTAGTCAGATACCTACCAAGCTATGCACAGGGTGCCTCACAAAATCCTTGCCTTCGTCTCTTCCGCACCAGTTTGTACGGGATATTTACTTGAAGACTCCGAGATCGTTCTTAGAGTCTTCAAATCTTAAGCCACATCTTTAATAGTTTCTCACGTAAACTGGTGGTCAATGAAAAATATCCTAACGAGATAATTATAAATTTATTTTGATGTGTAGCTCTAGACATGGCGCATTCAGACTTCAGTACGTCGGACGATTGGCTTAGACTAGGCACTGTGCTAGGCCAGCCCATCACAGCGTCTTTGGAGCGGCCGGCGTCGCCGAGAGAGGCCTCTGTCAACTACACGCTGAGGCTAAAGAAGTATAAGAAAATGTGAGTTGCTTATTTTGTTAAGAGGCAGTGGGCAGGCCACATAGCTCGCAGAACTGATAAGCGCTGGGGAATAAAGGTTCTCGCATGGCGACCACGGTTAAACGTGAAACGGAGTGTGGGAAGACCCCCCACTCGATGGACCGACGACATTGTAGCGGTCACAGGGAGTCGATGGATGAAGGAGGCTCGTTATCGCTTTTTGTGGCGTCGATTGGGGGAGGCCTATGTTCAGCAGTGACTAGTGTGGGCTGATATGTATATGAAATGAATGTATTTTGTTAACGTCTATATGAAAGTAGTACCTTAAGCATTTTTTAATGTTCTCTTGACCTTGAGGTTTTTCTGAGTATTATCTGGATGAAAGTGAGTTCGAGCGAGCGAGTTTATTAAACACAAATCTGAAAATAATCGAAATTGATGTTCCGTAGATTTCGCACAAGCTGTATGCTATCCTTCATCATGGGCCTGTCCTGGGTGCTGGAGGTGGTATCTTGGGCAGCTGGTGCCGGCACCACTGCCGTGTCTGTCTGGTCAGTGTTCGACCTCATCAACGCGTTGCAAGGAGTCGTCATTTTCGCGATATTCGTGCTCCAACAACCAGTCAGGAGTTTTGTCAAGGTACTAAAACCATACTAATATATTAATCAAAGTTATTTCTGAAAACAAAAATAATTTATTTGAAAATTAAAACAAAGGGACACGATCTCTTGTCACACCCCTTCTAATTGTTCTAAGCTATCTATCTGCTCCAAACGGTGTCCCAAGTGACATCAGCTTAACCAGTTAGGAAACTTTAACATAATGAACAACTTTATCTAAGGTCTAAACTTTTCCTTTTAGAATTCAAAACTCTTCACCAATTGCGGGAGGAAAAGAGATGGATCAGAAGTGTCGGTAGTGAGTGAACGAAATAGCATGATCGGACCTGGCAGAAGGGATTATGTTTAGTATAACTTATGTTCTACGCGATGCATTCAAGCGGTAAATTTACGCGCGATTTCATTCAATCAAACCCAGTCATAGGTAACATAGAATACTGATTTTTCTCACGAGTATTTGAAGGAGGAAAAATTATGGTCATAAAATGTTTTTTGCGTTTTTCCCGCTGAATGTGCATCGCGATCCCTATTAAATATAAAATAATGTCTGAGACTGATAATGGTAACAGTATTAACTACTTTGGAGGTCAAAATGTAAAACAGAGATACCTTCACTAATTGTATTTGAACATTAAAACTAAATTAACAACGTGGGCGACCATTGAGAGTTAATAGCTATTTCGAATTCATTAGTTTTTAATTTGTATCCATTTTTAATGATACTAAATCTTTGTCACATACCTCTTTTTTGGTTTATTTGGAAAACTTTATTTTACGGGTTTTTTTCTCGAAACCACATATTATAAAGCTAACGGCTAACTTGAGCTTATTCTTTATTTCTTTTTACGTTCAAAGTGAATGGTCATTTTGATGATAGTGTTGGCCTATGTCGATTTTAGCGAAATTGTTTGCAACCAAAGATATTTGTCGTAAATAAAATAAATACACCAATTTAGGTAATTCCTAAGCGCTGTTTTACATTTTCCTCCAACACATTTTGAGCGGACAACTAAGAAAACAAACTTATTTCATGATTTTATTCCTGTGATAGCGCCTAACAAATTGTTTATAAAGATCAAGTTACTTTTTTACATATTTTATGTTAAGAAATGCACGCTATATCCAAGCTATTTGCAAAGTGTAATAAAGAAATGTGCAACTAATTTTATGGGAATAAAGTGTTTGGTAATCGCAAATGTCAAGCAAACCAACTAGCTAAATGTATCAATAAAAAATGAGGTATTACTCTAAGCATCGATCATCTTCAGCCATACTTTTATTGATAACAGTCCTCTAACTCCTGCGATTTAATGACTTCGTGCCAATTTGCCAATTTGGTGAAAATTTACCAACACTTTTAGTCAATCCTTGTCAAATTTCAGATGCTGTTATTAAACTGCATTTAATCTGATTGAAATTGGAATATTCCTTCCACCTTTTTAAATGTCCTCGCAATTTTTGTTGTTGTATTATTTTCATAACATTCAAAAACTGAAAAAAAAATAATTGTTATTGGTACCAAGTACTTATAAATAGGCCCCCACTAAATTGTTTTTTTCTTTTTTTTTGTCTTAATAATACATCTGTCAGAATAAGATGAAGGTGGATTGCCGCACAATTTCCTTATACAACTTTAAATTATACTCAATAATACCCAATAATATATAATATACTCAATAATAGCTTGCATTTTGTTTCACCAAATTAAAATGTGTAAATTGCGATATATCGGGCCCCTTGCAAACGATGGCCAATATAGCAAGTACTTTACTGAACTTAAACTTTTATCGTAGGTACAAGACGTGCTAATAAGTAGTTTAGACCGTTTTGTTTGAATTCTCTTAATATATATTAATTGAATAATGTTTGCATCGGGTTTTTGGCCTTTTAGCTTGTTAGTGTTATTAATGTAAGTATATATTTCTATTTTTATATTGTGCATGACCAATCAAATAATGATTTTATGTAAGCATATTACATAAGCTATCAGTCCATTCATCATATTTAGTGCCATGATTTATTTTTATTTACCTAAATTCTGGGCATTATTAGAATTTATTGACAATTAGCCTGTGTCCGTGGTTTTGCGCGCGTGGTTGGTACCCGGGTAAAGATAGCCTCTTTGTCAAATTTTATGAGAGGTCGTTGGCTTAATTTTAACTGTTTTGGTACTAAAATGAATCTTCAACACACATCGTGAATTCAAAACTGTGAAATTCGTCATCATTTGTCATCTACAAACAAGCTTGGCTCTAGCCTGTATGTAGATACTCAGACTTTCCATGTTTATTATCTAGCCGCTAGAGAATATACATGAATAATCTAAGCATCGAAACAAAAAATATTGTTGAAAAATTATCTTATTAAAGTACTTATGTAGTGGCGAATTTCACAGTTTTGAATCCTTCCTCGGTGTGTTTTGAAGCTATAATTTATAGAAAACCATATTTAGTCCAATGGATGAAGGATAAGGTCACATCTGCGTATCTTAACTGCTGCGCTGTCTTTACGTCAATTCAGCGGCGATTTGCCAATGATCAATGTAGGTATGGATGCGACTTTTATTCAAAATGTGGGTACAATTTTATACAATGCCACGTCTAGTTTTGATATTTTAGTGGTACGTCTATGGCGTTCCAATCGTATTTTTTTTTTGGATCCGTTTAGCTTCTATGTCGTGAAAAGGTAATACACAAATTAGCATACATTTGGTATTCAAACAAAGAATACGTATAATTTCTAAAAAGAAAATGTAATCCATACCAATATGTATATATACATATATATATATATAGGTATGAATTAAAGTTATGGGTAGTTTTTGACGAGTTACTCATAAACAAATTCATGTTTTTTTTTATTTTAAATTAGTTCTAAGTATTATTTTTTCTGTTTTTATTAAAATGTCTCTATTATTCTTGTTATGATGCCCGGAGCTTGGTTCCTCAATTTAGATAGATGGTAGGTGTAGGTGTATAGAATAAAATTATGGTGCATTTTATTTCTTATAAGAGAACTAGTCATATTGTAAATGAATATTATATTAGGGTTATTTATTTTCTTATAACTAGATTAAGCGATTGTGAAAAAGTATTTCAATATGGGTCCTAAATTATACCTGCCAGTATCATCAAGAGGTGTATATAATGTTATTAGTTTTAAAAAAAGAGTATAGTACCTACTAAACAAGAAAGAAAATAAAATGCAAATCACAGGACAAACACATTTCATAACATCAATAATAAGAAACGCACCTCGAAAATATAACAACACGACATCTAAAAATAATGATTAATGAATTATTATTATGATCTGATGATTGTAAAGAAAATCAGTGTCATAATTATGTAGTGTGTTTTTACGCTTACCAAATCAACTTTCAATAGCGTTGGAATGATCCAGCATGGATGGAATACCACTGTCGGTATGAGTGCGATCAAATCGTTTATTGAAACCAAATTAATTGTTGTTGCATTGCCATCGGCGAATAATTGAAATATGCTGGATAGGAAAACTTTTTTTTTTTAATTGGACAAAGAGACTGGGCTGTTAAGCGGGCGTTATTCCACCAAAAAAAATGGTTTGACAGAAAGGACCAAGACCCCTAGTAAAGGCCTGTAGTTCGACTTGGACATAGCAGTTAGACCACTGCCCGGTACCCAAAATAAACAAATACGTAATTCATTCAAGATGTATGCGGTGAGCAGACATAATGTCTTGATACTTTTACATGAGACAAAACATGTTTCAATGAAAACGATTAAATAGCGATTTGTAGGCAAGTGGGTATGGGCCCGCCTTCCGATTCGGAGGTTGTGGGTTCAAATATAGTCGTGCCAATAGACCAATGGACATTTCAGTTTATCGAAAGTTTATGTGCGCATTTGACACATGTCCATGGTCTGTCGGTGAAGGAAAGTTTGTGAGGAAACTGACATATTCCTAGTACCAAACATCCGATTGGCATGTGGCGACTTGTCACGTATTTAATACTAGTTACTTGCAAGCCGAATGTATATTTTCGAAATTAATACATCACATATTTGAACAGTCGACAATAATTAGATTTATAAATTAACATTTGATTTAATTTCTTATTACACTGGCCTACATGAGGTATCGAAGTAAAATTGTAAAGATTTCTTGAATGATTGAAAATATTAAAATAGCTAATATTATAGTTGTAATGTCGAATCTTGGAATAAGATAAATGTTATGTAAAATATAAGTTAAACAAGTTTGTATATAGTGTATAAGTTAGGTAAGATGAAGTACGCGTGTGTAACTAATGTATGATAATTATTGTTAAATGTTGATGCGGGATTTTAAATGACAATTTTCAAAGTGTATATTTGTCTATTTTGCAAACATGACGTTAAATAAACAAGCTTTCTATAAACATGTTTTTCATTCGCACATAAACGTACAAATATGAGGATTGTAATCAGGACTGCATTTTTATCACATCCAGCCTATTTTCACCTACTCCAAAGAAGAAAAAAAAGCCTAATTGCATAGCTTGAAATCCATTACCAGTGAACTTCAAGTCATTTAGTTATCACCCGCCCCGTATTCACTATGACAAACCGTGTTTTAACGCGCCCGCGCTACAATATTTCAATACGATGATTCCACGCAGATATTGTAACACATTATATTTCTGCGTGGAATCATCGTATTGAAATATTGTAACGTGGGCGCGTTAAGACTTTTTGGTCATAGTGAATAAGGGGGCTGTGGTCAACCCAGACAGTATTTTGGCGGTAAAGTGACAAATGAAGGGTGACTAGGCTAGGTTTCAAGTGTCAAAAATGAAGTCGATGTTGATTACTTTCTGCCCTGACTTAAACAATAAAGGTCCTGCTGTACAAATTATAAAATCACAGCCGTAGTTAAATGTTACGCAAATAATCACTTTGCAACTTCAGTACAATAAGGGTAAATTCACGCATATAATGCGTGAATTTACCATAGACGAGCCATAACCCATGGTGAGACATGCCGCACGGCATCGTTGTGGGCATTATAAGCTAGTGCATAACCGTCAAAGTCAAAGTCAAAGTCAAATATATTTATTCACTAAGATTTTTTAGGATCACTTTGAAACGTCAAATCTACCGCCTGTTCGGAATCGCGACCAGCACACAAGGAGAAAGGCAAGAACCTCGGTCTAGTTTTTTTTTTTTCATGATCCATTACAATAGCTTAAAATTATCTAATACTAATTACAATGTACACTGGAGCAAATTTATTTATTTTAATGCCAGGCTTTCTTATCTTCTAGGTAATCTGAAATTTTATAATAAGCTTTCCTGGATAGCTTTTGTTTTACAAAATTTTTGAATTTATTATTTGACAAGATTAGCACATCGATCCTTTACACGTCCTTTACACGAATCGTGTACCCTAGCTATCCCTAATTTGAACTCACATATATCTTTCAATAGGCGAAATGCTTCCTATCTTATTACGTTATCTTATAACGAAATGTTAGGGTGATATCACACAAATCGATCGATCGTCAGTCGATGCATCGATCGATAGTTGCACAAGATCGACGTCGATTGACACTTACTACACAAAACTGATGATTGCTATTATTTTTATCCACTGATATTCGTCTATCAGCTAAAGCTACCAATCAATTGTTCTCGATTGACATCGATTGCTGTGGTAACATCCTAACAAAATTTAACAAACTGCTGAGAGGCAATCCGCGGGAAACGTAGGGCTTGGTTGCTATAGGGACGG
Organism: Venusia cambrica; assembly: GCA_951394065.1. Taxonomy (NCBI): domain Eukaryota; kingdom Metazoa; phylum Arthropoda; class Insecta; order Lepidoptera; family Geometridae; genus Venusia; species Venusia cambrica. Next base: position 5,342,737 of record OX596056.1, read on the forward strand.
CGAGGGGGCAGCAGGGAAGGCATCTGGCAATCTTCCGGAATTCCGGCTGGCTGCGTCGATCGACGCTGGAGATTCCGGTCTGCATTTTGGATTTATTTTCACCATTATGATGACTGTTGGAGATCGCTTGAAATGTTATGACTAAGGTAAATATTTAGCCTTTTTCGTATTAATTAAGAAAATAGAACTGAGCATAAAAAGTGTGGTAAAGTAAAGTTAAATTAAGTCAATGCTTCGTATTGTTCGCAATGTAACTATAGAACGGGCTAAACTAGTACTAAATTTTTTTTTGTATATTTTTTATTCTGAGTCCTTGGTAACAAAATCACTCATAAAAATCAAAGTACTTAGCGAAGTCTGAGCTCAAGACTGGTATCGTTTTTGTGTTAGGTAACGTTTAATGGTAAAATAACAATAACATCTCCCAGTAAAATATTTTTAAATAACACATTTTGCAAATAAATAAATAAACGTTATGAATGAATGTTAACTGTAGTCGTGTTTTATAGAAAATATTTTCTAATCCTCTGGTACTTTTTAATCAACAATAAATTGTAGAGTAAGGTTGAAAATGAATATCACATTCCGATCCAATATTCGAATCGGTCTGCCAATAATTTCAAAGGTATGTATGTACGAGTATGATATCATTCGCTCAAAGGCCGTCGTAGCATCGCCAGGTTATTGGCACTAGAATTTCTATAACACTACTAGAAACTACTCGCTGCACTTCTGGTAGTCTCTACGAACGGCCTGATTTTGTAACCGATCTGTGCTACCAATCAGTTCGAGTATAGAAAATTTATCCAATAAGATGAAGAGGTTTTGCCGATTTCTAAACTCTGCCTCACTATTTTTAGCTCTGTAATTTGGTCGCATAGTTTTACAACTACTTACTATTTCATTCACTTCATACTGTGGGAATTTCTCAAAATCCTTTAGTGAACGACAAAAGGAAGCTACTCTCCTAGCATACCTCTGGCTTGGGCTGTGCATAGTTTAGTCAGTCAGAATATATTTAGATAATCATTTAGTTCAAAAATACCTTCAGTAGATTATCGGGTAGTTCCACAACTCGTACCGAATGATTGCGTACCGAATGGATTGTGAATAATACGAATGAAATGTGAGTTGGGGCAAAACAAAAATTAATTATTTATTTTCAGAAGAATCTTTGTTCTCATTCGCTGATTGACGGACAGGACATCCATTTATGATTCAGCAAACAGGAAATTATATATTTTTCATTACAATTCATCTTTGTTTACTTGGCAAAATAATAAAAACGAAAAACATATGCATGTACGAATTAGATTTGTTTTGAGAATCAGGTAGTCTGTATAAGCTGTTGCAGAGAAAAGTGCAATATCTAACGTTTTATGTGTCACAAAAGCACTTTTCACATACGATGCCATATAAGGTTTTCAATGTAGAAGCTACTTATGAGAACTTACTATTTATTTGCATATATTCTACGTAATAAAAGGTAAGAAATGTGCTAACTTTTAATAAAAACCAACTTACGTTTTTATGTACAGTAGGTACATTCATCCTACGTCTTTATATAATGTCGGCGGTCAGAAATGCATTGGTAAATAAAATGCTTACCTTTAGAAACAACAACGCGCCTAGGCGCGTTTGTAGAAAATGCCGCCCTCATAGTAATGAGGCTCTACTACGCTCATACTAGTATGAGCGTAGTAGAACCTTAATACAATGCCACATGATATATGAGTAATATCATGAACTTACAACCTTTTAATAACTTTTGTTTTAAGATTAAAATGTATTAGGGTACGATGTAGCTGTCATGCCATTTTTGGCAAAAGTCACGAATAAAAATAGAAAAAAAAAAAACTTACAACCGAATAATTATGCTATCTAAGTTATTATACATATATATATATATATATGTAACTCTGTTAATAAACCTGATATTATTGTCTTCATTCGTGTGTGCTGGTCGCGATCCCGTACTAATAATCCGTAATCTTTTTGTTTCGAAATATTTGTTAGTTATAAATTTGTCGTGTGTTATTTATAATTATTTATTTCTTTTAAATGTACCTTCCTCTGTTAAATGACGTGCCTAGTAATAACGAACATAGTTATAATAGTTATAATGTGTTTGGGTGTTGTATCATATAGTACGTATGTATTTACAAAAAGTATTTAAGTATTTTATCCGTAATCTAGTTCCCATATTACAAGCTATGCTTAGTTTGGGGCTAGATGGCGCTGTGTAAAATTAATGTCCTGTAATATTTATTTATTTATTTATTTATTTAAGGTCAAATAAATGAAATCTGAAATATTAATATAATATTAGCCGCCATATGTTACATAAATAATAAATACTAGACTAGGATTTTTGTATTACCAAATAAAAGTTGTAACAAATTAACTCTACATTGTAAACTCCCGACTGATGTGGATGTGAGTGAGGTAATCACTATAATCACGGATTTCAATTGCCGGCCTATTTCTATGTCACGAATGCCGGTTTCTATGTCACGAAAGTTTCAGCCATGTTATTGGGCTGTTGTATTAAAAAAACATAAAAACCAAGGTTAGGTTACATGTTACTCGTAGAAACTTTTGTTATAACTTTACTTTGATATTATGCCAATGAGGTTGAACCAACATTTTGTTACAACTTTACATGCAATTATACAAAAAAAGTTTATTGAAAAGGTTAAAACCAAGCACGACTGCAAATGTTACTCAGCACGTAAGGCTATTTACTAGTTGATAATATCTAGCTTGATATTATCACCTTTTTTTTTTATTGTACTACGGGTTAGCACGTGGCCTTAATCTCACCTAGTTACAAGTTGAGATAAGGCCGAAGGAGACGCACTTCATTTGGAATCCTGAACAAACTGAGGAACTTAGGTAGCTGGCCAGGCGGACCTAAACAAAGTCCTACCACCAACCAAACCAAGCACAATATATTGATCTCTGGATCTGAATTCGGTGGGTTGAACCACTAGACCACAGAGGTGGTTAAAAGGGTTACAAAGGTAGGTTACTATTTGTGACATCAATTGGGAGAGGCCAATGTTCAACCGTGGAGGTGGGTAGGCTGATTGCTATCAGCTACTTCTTGTCTGCGTTATTGCGGTAGCAACTCTCAAATTTCGCCTGCGGGTGACAAAAAGACAACTTAAAGAACTAACCAGAAAATGCGCAGCAGCTCCTTACGGTGTATAATGTAAGAAAACTCCTATACTTCGATCACCAATCTTCCCGTCATCGGATCGTGGCGATTATGGCAGGGACCGCCATAGCCATAATTAATTTTTTGGACGAGGCTCCGTCCAACAGTCAGGTTAATGATATTATGTTAGTGATGTTGTGTATATTTTGCACCATCTAAGCACCCAGATGGTCAATCAACAATTTCTTTCGGGAAGTACCTACTTCCCGATTTCGACCAACTTAAAAGGTGGTGGAAAAAGCAATCCGCGTCATTCTACATGAGTCTATATTGCAGTAATTACACCCGGCTAACGACCGAGATTGCAATCACATCAAACAGTATCACGATGGCTATAAATGAGTAATTTCACCGGCCATTTCCATAATTACGTGAGCTCAAGCCAAGAAAAATCCAATTTCCTTCGTCAACACGAGCGGGTGAATTATGTGGGTATGGATATTAGGCTTTCCGACATTCTTTGCGATGGCCTTTTTATGGACAAGATAGATTAGCTTAGACATTGTTTGAAACAGTACTTTTTAAGGGATCTACAAAATGTGGATATAAAACGGTTAAGAGACCAAGTAAATTAATATTTAAACTTTTTTATTTATTTTGTTTAAGATAGGGTAACTTTGACCTCAAGACTCCCCTGGGCATTACCTGGACGAGGATGAAGACCACGATGGGGTGAGATTTCCTAGAAGTTGCCTTTTCCTGGCAAATATAAATTTAGCAACGACTGTTTGCTTAGATAAAAGCATTTTTTTCGTGAAAACATCAGAACATTTTGTTCTTGTCATCATCATCATCGTGGTACACTACAACACAGTAAACAATACTATGCAAGTGTGGTATGGTATTAAAATAACTATGTAATAATTTCAAAGGCTTTTAAGCTTTTGGCAATTTTTTTGTATTGCTCTTTAAAGTCAATTTTTTAAGTAACCTAGCTAGTAGGTAGGTAATATTTGTAGCTGACGAGAGGCTATTCAATCAGCGTCAAATGAACAAGATTGATAACGTCACGTCAGTCTGCGTGGAGCCTGCGTCCTGGGATAAGGGTGTCTATCTGCTGAATAAACAATTTAATATTTATTCATATTTTCAGACCCCGGTTGGGCCAGTTATTAGTAGATTGGGCATATACACTTTGTACCAAGATTAAAGTGTACATGGCTATCGTTCTACCTATAACACATCTTGTGGTAGGTAGATCAGAGTCGTGATGTATGTACCATAGACCCATACACAAGACAAATGTCATCTTAAATGCCTCCCGCGATATTCCTAACATCAAATGGTCGGACCGGGTTCGTAATGCCGATGTACGACTGGCTTATGTTTGTGGTATAGAGGGGGATTTTTTAATTCAGGATTTTTCTTGATCCAGCTAAACGCAACGGCAACGGCAAATGCAGCATAACTGTATGGGAAGACTTTTGGGAAGTTCAAAAAATCACGTGACTTTTCTGAAGTCAAAATGTCATCTCAAACATTTTTTTTTGCTGTCGGAACATGGTCGGAACCTTTCGATGACATTCTGACTTTGAAATTGTCACGCGCTTTTTTGAAAGGAAAAAGTAACCCCATAAACCTAAGGCCTGTAAATTACTGTTGGAAAATTTGCATTTGACCCTTCAGTTTGGTTTGTATTTACAAAAAATAATGCCGAAAATATTCCATCTCAAGAAACAAGAGGAAGTTAAAAGGTAATGTTCCAGTTTTATTCTGCGCCTGTTTGCGAGTGATGGATGGCTCTTATCTGCCGTTCGCACGTGGAGCACGCCTTGAAATATGGACAGGTGCACGAGGGTGCATTAGCACGTATTTTGGCATATTGTTTACTTACCCAACCCAAGTAGACTGTTGTTTATTCTGTGCTGAACCCCTGTCTCGTTTGCGTACCTGAAGAGAAGACAGGTTAACCAAGATTTTACCATAGAGACACTCATGTCTCTAAAATAACCTTGAGAGGCTCACCTCTTATAGTGTCAATTTTTAGACAATTATAATATTGTTCTAAAAACTGCCATTCGTCTTAGTAAGTAACAAAAAAGCCGTTGGAGGCGATTTGCATAGACGGATCATCAATTACCGTTAGCGATATAAATTTGATAACCTACGGTATTGATAATTATTATACTATTTATATATTTTTTCTATGTCGAGGACGCACCTGGCTTTTAATATAACGAAGGTGGAAGCGCACTTCAATCGGAATCCTTAACAGACCGAGAAGCTAGCTATCTTCCCTTTAGATGGCGGATTACAAAATGAAAAATCACAATAATTCGAATTACAAGCCTCATAGCTCAGTTGGTAGTAACTCTGCCTTCGGCGCTGTAGGCTGTGGGTTCGATTCCCACCCAGGACAAACACGTTTGTGTGACGAATATAGATGTTTGTTCTGTGTTTGGGTGGTGTATCATATAGTACGTATGTATTTACAAAAGTATTTAAGTATTTTATCCGTAATCTAGTCCCCATATTACAAGCTATGCTTAGTTTGGGGCTAGATGGCGCTGTGTAAAATGAATGTCCTGTAATATTTATTTATTTATTTATTTAATTAGAAATATTTATCTTATTTTGCCTCTAAAATTAACTGGTGGGCAGTTTATTGTATCCATTTACTTTCTTCCTTTTGATTTCAGATCATCCGTATACATCTCCCGCTCTTATATAGGGAGCTCTAGCATCATTTTGTTTCCTTGAAGGAGAGATTTACTACCGCTCGGTACATTAGCGTTATAAGTAGTGTCGTAAACCTTCTCTACTATGGGTAGACAGGTAATAAATACAATCGTTTGTAGCATGTTTTGTTTTGGCAAAAGTTACAAATCCAAATTGTGATATGACAATGTACGATTGGGTCCGTTATAATAATTGAGTATTGTATTTCACTTTTATAGTGTGGGGATGTGCTATTAATGTTTGGAAGTGGCTCTGGCTACTCCCCGGTAAGTGATACTTAAAAGATTACTATTCCGAGTAGATTTGAATAAAAAATAACAGCAAAAGAGGATTTAATAGCTTCACTTGTGCATACTGCACACATAAAATTTATAAATGTATAATTTAGAAGGTGTTCTAACAATATTGGACATATTGTTGTGATAATTATACTTATTTGCCTATTACCAAATATTATTATTAACTATATATTTTTTTATTAAACTTAAGTTTTATGAAATGCTAAAAATAGACTTCAACACTTTTAATGCAGTTTTTTTTTAATCAAGCCCGTGACTCCTAACATCTCTTTGCTATAAATTAACGGCTTAATATTACAGGACAGGACATTAATTTTACACAGCGCTTTCTAGCCCTGAACTAAGCATAGCTTGTAATATGGAAACTAGAATACGAATAGAATACTTGAATACTCTTATAAATACATACGTACAACACCCAAACACAGAACAAACATCTAATATTCATCACACAAATGTTAGGTGTGGTGGGAATCGAACCCACAATGAAGCGCAGAAGGCAGAGTTACTACCAACTGAGCTATGAGGCTTGTCCGGATAAACACCCATCATATAGCATACTAATTAGTTAAGTAAGCAAGAAAACTAAATCAAAGTACACACTTCCCTAATGGGTAAAGTGAAACAAGCGCATCCATCAGCGAATGGAGAGCGTGCCTTATCACGTCCTGTCATCCTCCAACCGCATCGATTCGCTGAACGTGACGGAACGCAGTAAGGACACAATAGAGCTGATAGTTTAAACTGGTGACCTGTTTTTAACTAGGAAACTAGCAATAATTACTTGAATATTCAACATGGTCATTTTATTTATTTATTTACTTTACAGTTTTAAGAAAACTTACAGCTAGGCTTATCCAATTAGGTATATGTTTTAGACATCATGCATAAAGTTTACACGATATGCTGCTGAAGGCCAATAAAAAGTTATTAAAATTAGACTTATAATATTATTTTAACGGTTACATTATTTTTTAAGCTAATTAAAGAGGTTTATAATTAAGGAGCCTACATGTACTAGCTGCTTGGCTCTTGAAGAAGAGTCATTTTTGAAGGGTATTGTTTTTGGTTTTTATGTTTGGTACGATAACCTTATTTATTGTTTGTATATATTTCCTAGTGTCATTATACTGACAAAAACTGATAAAATATGTTTTTTTTTTGGAAAATCGTAGGTTCAAAAACCCGGTTCCTGCGTCACAATATATGTAAAATAGTCAAAAAATAGTCAAAATAGTCACCTATAGGGATCGAACCCAGGACCTCTGGATCGGACACCGGAAGGCGAGCCACTAGACCACAGAGGCGGCTATGTATGACATTTAGCGTCTAGAAAAATCACGGGACTTTTCCAAGATCAAAAATAATTCATTTATGTATTACGGCAAAAACTATTTGATTTCCTTTCAGGTCTTCATAATGCTATGCACGCTTGCAATCATATGCGCTGCAACGAACGTTAACGTTACCACTCCTGTAAACATTTAAATCCAAGAATTACTTTTGGGGTGTCATGCAAGTGTTTTGACTGCGCATATTCCATATCATCAGTAAATTATTGTCCACTACAATGTGAAAAAAACTTCCTCTAGAACTGTAGGTTTCGCCATAATCATCACGCTTGGCAGACAGATTGGTGCTCACAGTTGTTAAAGTTTAATTTACACACAGAAATAAGCTTTTTGGTTGACTTTACTACATTTGTAGGCTGGAGCGGAAGAATTTTAAACCACGGCTACAAAGGCAACGGTTTTGAGAGCACCTTCAAAACGTCATCAACTTTTGTTTCATGTTAGTAAATAAATAAATATTACAGAACATTCATTTTACACAGCGCCATCTAGCCCAAAACTAAGCATAGCTTGTAATATGGGTACTAGATTACAGATATAATACTTAAATACTTTGTGTAAATACATACGTACTATATGATACAGCACCCAAACACAGAACAAACATCTATATTCATCACACAAATGTTTGCCCTGGGTGGGAATCGAACCCACAGCCCACAGCGTAGAAGGCAGAGCTACTACCAACTGAGCTATGAGGCTTGTTAAAATAAGTAAGTAAGGATATTATAATAAGTTAGCAACAAGAGAGAGCCTCGAAGACATATGGTAAGTAAGGTGTGTATTGAAAGCATACTTTTATCGTTTGTTTACGTTCTATTTGAGAAATAATCTCCGTCACAAACCAGACATCACGAGATCTCAGTACAGGGCGAACAACTAGTATATTTAGAATCGGCATCATACACATTACACTATATATATCCTATAGGTACACTACTTTTCAATTGATATCCATATTGTTATAATAAAAATATGATTGAATCTTATAGAAAGTAAACATAATATTTTTCTTCTGTTTCATTATTCATACTACTTCTACTTTAAATATTACCCTCTTTCTGAGGCAGTTGGGTAAAAAGAAGAACATTTTTTAAATATATAGATAGAGTGTTCGGTATGTTGGGTTTGGTACTTTGCAGTCCAGACACGGCCTTAGGGCCTATGAAGATGTCAGAAGTTTTTCTAAGTCAAATCACTTATCCCGTGATCTGAAGCTGAGAATTCGATTATCCCGCGTATAATCGTGGCGTATCCGGCGGGGGCGCGCGCGCCGGAAATTGCCGTCAGCGTTCCCACAACATCCGCCCTATAATCGTGCCTGGACGCCTTGGCCGTCGCGGTCTAAGGCTTTTCTCATCAAATTGTTGACTAGTACCAAGTACTTCTGTACTCTGCCTCTGTGGTCTAGTGGTTCATCCACCAGTATCGGACCGAGGTCCCGAGTTTGATCACAAAACCATATACAATTTTATACACCAAATTTGCACTCAAAATTGTGGTGTTCCGGGCCTCTTTTTGGCGAGCATGATATAACGAACCTGAGGAAAGATAATCAGGCAAAGGAGCATAGTAAGAGTAGATCCATTGTTTCTGCCTATCCCTCTGAGAAACAGGTATGATTCTATGTAGGTATGTAGGTATTGGTGACTTATTACGCACTTAAAATAAAACCCTACTCTGAAAGTTTTATATTTCAGCCGTGTAACATGTCAACCTAATAAAGAATTGTAGACATTAAATAATGCGTGTAATGCGAGGATTTTTACGTAGTAGGCGTTTAAAGTCCTTAGTCGTCCCTCACGATGTTTCGGGTGTAATGGGATGGCCTATACCATATTCTTTTCAGGGACTGCGCAGGTGCAAAATGATGGAATAAATATATATTTTCTCAAACATGCTTGGAAATTTGAGCATCATTTTGACAACCTTCTTCGACATAAATAGAAATCGAAATGCGAGCAGCGGCCAGCAAAATTTGTATGAAAATACATATCTGTCGTGTTTTAGCGGCCACATTATCAAGCGGCCTCAATTGACTAGAAATCCTAAATAACATAGTAAACTCATATCTGTCGTGTAATTTAAAAATGGAATGATCTTTTACTTCAAAATACATGACACAACCAAGGAGGTTACTTATCCGTTACGTTAACCGCCTCTGTGGTCTAGTGGTTCAACCCACCGATTTCAGATCCAGAGGTCCCGGGTTCGATCCCCAGGGGAGTACAATATATTATGCTTGGTTTGATTGGTGGTAGGACTATGTTAAAGTCCGCCTGACTAGCTTCCACCATCTTACCTAATTCTGTCGCCATAATAACAATTCTAAAATTGTTGTGTTCCGGCATTCAGAGGTAAGATAGCCAGTTCCTCAATTTCTTGAGGATTCCGGGTGAAGTGCGCTTCCACCTTCGGCCTTATCTTAACTTGTTACCAGGTGAGATGAAGGCCAATCGCTTCCCCGTCGTACAAAAAAAAAAAAAAGGTTTTATTAAAATTTCAAGCTGGCTTGCAAAAAGCTTTTACTAGAAAAAAAAGTTTATTGAAAACAATAAAAATGAACACTATCGCCGGAAAAATTGTTGTTGTTCGTTGTTCGACATTGATTTTGAAAAGTAATTGCATTTCATCAAATGATAATTTCTGCCTAGGTACTACTTAGTTTTAATTTCCGAGCATTATTTGAGAAAAGTACCTTATATACAAAAAAGCCTTGGCCACAACTAGGCATTGATGGACTTACGTATGTGTGCCCCACATTTAGGTACACGTTCGTCCATCAATGCCTCTTTTGCTGGCCGCAGTAGGTAATGTACAATATCGTCATAAAAAAATTACAGCCTTTAGTAGGTAGTACTCATACTTCCTAATTTTTTAAATTAAAAATTGTTTGTTATTCGTTTGTAACCTTTCTACGACAAACCGGCTGAACGGATCTGAATGAAATTTGTCATAAAGAAGAAAGGTAATTATTTACATTACATTTTTTTAATAAGTAACCTTGATCTAAAATTGTGCCTTAAACTAGTAAAAATACCAGCAGGAACCTTATAATAAATTCTAGGCCGCGCGTGGTCTAAGAAACCTACGTCAAACGAACACTACCTGTGTCTTGAATGTCGAGTGAGTTAATGTTTGTTTCAGGTAGCTCTACCCTTCTTATATTACAAATTAAACTACTTATCCTCTGGGAAAGAGTGAAGGACATGAGAAAATAAACAAATTGGAAACTGACTTCACATAACGTCGTAGAATCGGTTACTATGAGCATGAAAATGTTGTTACCTACACCCCCAATTTATCAGGCGATTTGGGGATTAAACCAGGAAATGGGCGACAGCATTAACTTGTGTACCTGTGACCACCGATTTGACTGCCACGCGTCGTTTAAATAGAGTAAGCAGTTCAAAAATGTTTTCCGTTGTGTAATTTGGTAACGATCTTTTCGTATCTTATTTTGTAGTTAAAATTAATCGATATTCAAGTACAATACAGCCTTTATACCTGCATGCAACAAGCCTCATAGCTCAGTTGGTAGTAACTCTGCTTCTGCGCTGTAGGTTGTGGGTTCGATTCCCACGACAAACATTTGTGTGATGAATATAGATGTTTGTTCTGTGTTTTGGTGTTGTATGTATGATAAGTATGTATTTACAAAAAAAATATATGTATTCCATCCGTAATCTAGTTCCCATATTACAAGCTATGCTTAGTTTGGGGCTAGATGGCGTTGTGTAAAATTAATGTCCTGTAATATTTATTTGTTTTATTTATTTAATTTTGAGAACTGGTAGACAACATGTTAACTGATTGGTGCTACCAGGTCAGACCATTTAGACACTGAAGTCAGCATAAAAAGTATTTAAGCATAGTAGACCCTTGTGACGGGCTCGTCAAGCAGCATTGCATCGGAGGGTATGGTTGCCGGTGAAAATATGGGCATGCGAGGCTTAACACCTTTATGCCTCAAGTTGACCTAAAACCTGTTAGTTTTGGATGTTACCTAATGCTTTGTGAATTGTGAAGGCAAGAGATGCATATAGCATTGGGTGGACTGCTTGCATGTTCCATCTCCTAGTTGTATATAAAAGGGTTGAAAGTCTAACTTAGGTTTTTTTCTAGTGTTCTGTCTACTCCAGGCAACGGAATCATTGACTTTTAATCAATGGTTACTGCTGAATAATCCTTTCTCGCATATAGTAAGATCATAAAGGTTCGCTAAGCTTGCGACGACCCTCCTGCCGAAGTCCGACGCCAAGCTGTTCCCTGTGTTCCATCTGTGAGGTTCTGGGAAAGTTCGTTCCATCGTAGATCTCAGCCTTGCCTAGGCAAGCCGAAAGGTCAATAGCTTATCTATTTCAAAAGAAAAAATATTTACCTGCGTCCATATAATCAAGACGAGATTTTTATTTATTTTGTTCTGTTTATATGTTATTGTTTTTTATTTTACGTCAGTGATCCAGTACATCTATCTTAACTTCTTGCTTGACATAGAGATGGCTGTATTTAAAAGTTGGTCTGGTACTGTATCTCTATACAGTTAAGACTGTCGGTACTGAAATCGATTATATACTGTGCCGCTGATTATATACTATAGCTCTACAGTAGGTACTAGAGAAGACTTGTGAATGAAAATTGTAACGGATTGCCGTCTTGTTTGGGCGTTGTGGTTTCCGTAATAGCTTAGTAGGCTTATTTACTACAGTGAAAGGTGAAAGTGTTACTGTAAATTTTGTGTTTTAATACTTTGTGGTGATTTAGATGATTTATTTGATAAACATAGATTTATGGACGGTCTGTGGGTTATTGTTTTTAGATTTGAAAATATATCGATAATGCCGGTGTTATAAGAAACACAAAAAACTTTGATATCAACGATTATTATGCTTTGTTTTTAATGTAAAATATTATTAATTCAAAAAGTTTTCGTGACAACCAGTTTTGACACAAAATTCGACGAAAAACGGTCAATCGAATGCGTTTAAGTCTGCATTCTACGTGTAACGTCGTTGGCAAAGTTAGTTTAATGTATAAGACGATGTGCGTATGTTACCTATGATCTTTACAACGACTGGATGGTATGTAATATGGAGTAATATAGCTACTATTAATACAAGGTTTCGTGCAAAAAGGATTCATATTTATTAGTTTCTCTTTGGGCAAAGGGTTCTTATAAGAATAGAAACAATAAGAAAATATTTTTGGAAGTTCCCACGGGATGACGGGAACGAAATGCCAGGTGTTTCACTAGTAAACTAATATCTTCGTAATATCCCAACAGGTAGACGCGTAATATCAATATCTGTCGCAATGTCATATCAAGTGTGCCACGCGCGGGCGGGGAAGACTTATGACAACCCTCGTCAAGCCGCCCGTGGCTCCCCAACTACATCGAAAACGTTTTACTGTATGGCATTTTATTGGTTTCAATTTCACTGTTGCGTTGCCAAGGTTAGGGATGGTGCAGACAATGGTTTGTGAGTGGATCGGGATCCGCATAGTACAGTAATTATGATTTGGTCCTCTGGGTAATTATATGATGAGTGATACGCGTGAACTAGATTTTTGGTAAATAACAACTTCAAACTGATCGTGGTTTCGAAAAAGTTAAATTCCCAACTACCTGTAATCGACATGTAACTAATAACCATAACAATTTTGAAATTACATGCATTTTTTGATGATATGGTAAAATTTAACATTATTTAAAAAAAAAATGTTGTTATGTAGATCTACACAAAAAATGTTTCACGATGTGTTTTGAATCTACGACATACCCAAAACTGTCTCATGCGTTAGACTGAAACTGTGAATTTTACAAAAGCATGATTGAAATTATCTTATATAATATCTGCTGGCCTGTTACTTATGTTATTTTTAAGGTGTGCAATAAATTACTTTTAATTGCATTCATTTATTTCATTATGTCTGTTTCATTTTGTATCATTTATTGAAACCAAAATGAAACAGAAAGTTCAAAATGGCGGCTTTTCTTCTGAACAATTTTTTGCTTACATTGAGAAGTCAAAGAAAAACCGCCATTTTTATCGAAACCGAATGAAACCCAATTGTAACAAAGTAAGGTAAGAGGCCAGCTGATTATTTGTTAAGGTAATGTATGTTTGCTCTCTATAATAAATATAATAAATCAAAATAAAATAGGCTCTTTAAAATGAAATAAATTTAAGTACAGTTTAATAAATTTTGTATTTGTTTTCAGATTACTATTATCATGTTCAGGTGCAAACTTATGCCTGGAATGATTTATGCAATACGCATTATTATGTTGCATAATAGTAGATTGTTACACAAGGGTCACAAGCAAGCCCATCAGCAACGTGGAGCAAAAAATGGCATTTTAGCCTCGCTGTGCCAGGCTGTAGTGACACACATTTTGAGAAAGAGATATGAAAGTTCACTTGTTCTATTTCTTCTTCAAAAGAAGAATGAAAAATAATTCAATTTATCCACTGCTGGAACCACTACCTTTTCCAAAATTGGAGGGTTTTTCATATTCGGGATATCTTTGCTATCTCTTTTAGTATATTTTTGCAAGTAACACCAATACATCCTAATATATAATAATAAATATTATTATTAATTTAAACCAAAATTTATATAAAATATTCTTACATATATTTATTTATTGTACGATGGGGAAGCGCTTGCGGCCTTCATCTCACCTGGTAACAAGTTAAGATAAGGCCGAAGGTGGAGGCGCACTTCATCCGGAATCCTCAACAATGGATATGGCTATCTTACCTCTGAATGCCCGAACACAACAATTTTAGAATTGTTATTATGGCAACAGAATTAGGTAAGATGGTGGTAGTTAGCCAGGCGGACTTCAACAAAGTCCTACCACCAACCATACTGTATACAATCGTAAATCGTAAACAAAATATTATATTCATATAAATATTCAGCGTGAAGAAATAAATATTACGAAACAAAAACCCTGGCCCTTATTGTGTAAGTCTACTGGTAATTAACATCGACTTCATTTTAGACATATGAAACCTAGCCTAGACTTCAACTGTCAATTTTGTCATGATTTTTAATAAATTCTGACTGGGTTTGACACTGGTAATCTACTTCACTGCTCATCGATCATGAGTTCATGCATCAGTCATGAGTTCACTGGTGCAATTACATTGCCTCTCCGTCATAATCTGTCACAATTTCGGAAATAAGCATAAATATAACTTTAAAAGGCGCATCGTGTGTTCGCAGCTTAAACAGTTTAACGTTTTTGGCTCACCCCGCTTGCTATTAGTGCAGTTTGTTGCCTGCGAGGATTTCCTTAATACCATGATGAGTCATGAGTTCATACGGTGCTTTGAGAGGCTCGTATTTGACGATATCAATATTGGGTATTTGGACTTATTGAGAGCAATTCTGCTGCATTGGATTTATGGGGCCTGCTGACTATCTATTTTGAGTGAACTTCTCCAGTAGAAGCTGAAGTAAATGCATGTGTAATGTGTAGAAGTTCTACTATCATTAACTTTAATTTATATTTATTATACTTTTTTTTTTTAATGAAATAACTCTTTATTCAATAAAAAGTACAATTAAACTAACTATGTACGAAGGAATCGGTCAGATTACCTAAGGACCGTTACAAACGGCCTATAGGTAACTCAACTGTTCCAGACCATTACCAGTTTACTAATTATTATACTTCATAAGAAAGATAATAATTATATAAGAAAAAGTAGATATGTTGTGTTGTGTGGATAGTGGAAGAGTTTATAGCGGAACCTAGTATCAACGGCGAGACCAAAGCTTCGTGGCTTGGCCATATATATAGGATGGGAGAAGATTGTATGGTTCGGAGAGCCTTTCTTGGCTGTCTCACAGGGTGCCTGCGGTACCGTAAGACGTCGTGGAGCTGGACCTGCGGGAGCTCACCAGGCTCGACACTGGCGCAAGCTAACTCAAAATACGAGAAAATGGCGTCTTCTTTTGTCGGCCAAGACCCACATTCAGTCGCTGAGCCAGCGATGTACTATAACATAAAACTTTGTTCTTATTTTAAAATACTTGTAAAAATTGGAAAACGCCGTCTGTTTTCACCTATATAACTTACAAATATTATCCTTTTTCTGTATGTGTGTGTGCTATAAAATAAAACTTTTGAAAATGTTATTTGATAATTTATTAATTATTAATAATTAATAATTTGACTATTATGTAGGAAAATTTATGATCAATACTTCTTATGTTATTTTGTTTTGATGACCGTGTTTATTGTTACATAATAAATAAATTTTGTATTTGAAATTATACTTTATATGAATATCTGACGACAAGAAGTTCCATTATCGTAAGTCATTAGATTCCTTTTAGACAAGCACAGGCACCTGTCACTCGACGAGCTCACACGGTATTTTAGGGGTTTAGTTCAAGAAGCAGAGATGGTACGAGCACATAGATATTACGTAACAGCAAGAAAACAAGGCTTTAACGCCGAAATTATGTTCGTTAGTTAATATTCACAAGCATGTATCACCTTACAAGCGGAAATTGGTAACTTATGCCCTAGTTACTACTATTTTCTACCTACTTGGTCAAAAGTTTAGTCGAATCCAAAGTGTGCTAACGGGACTCGGTACTGAAACTTCGTCAGTCCGTCCATCTATCTGTTCAGCAAGAGCTGTAAGTAAGTAGGTTTAAATACAGGAAAATCCAAATTATTTCTGTGATCACCAATCTGCCTGCCAAGTAAGGTGGTTCTGCCAAAATGCCTCGTTGTATTATCACTGAACTCCTGCTGTCCTTTTACTGCAATCCTTTTTAAAGCCAGACTTCTTGAGGCGCGTTGGAAAATAACTGACAACAATATTCAAGGTAGTTCAAAAAGTACTTTTAACAGTAATGAGGTATTCAAATATATATGAATCGTATAATACGTAATACGTGTTTTATATCAGTGCAAATAACAAAATATATTCATACATAATACATGTGTAGTTTTGCTTGTGATTTTTAACTGTATGTGGTTGTGAATGATAATTTATTTTAACCGCCTTTGTGTTCAACCCACAGATTTCAGACCCAGGGGTCCAGAGTTCGATCCCCAGGGGAGGACAATATTTTTCATGGTTTGGTTGGTGGTAGAACTTTGTTTAAGTCTGCCTGGCTAGCTACCACCATCTTACCTAATTCTGTCACCATACTAACAATTCTAAAATAGTTTTGTTACGGCATTTAGAGGTAAGATAGCCAGTTCCTCAGTTCATTGAGGATTTCGGGTGAAATGCGCCTCCACCTTCATCTTGTAATCAGGTGAGATGAAGGCCAAGCGCTTCCCCATCGTACAATAAAAAAACACAGTTCTTTTTTTTAAAGCATTTCCCCGTCATACCAAAAAAAAGAGTGTTCGTGATAAAAGTGTTTTTATATTATAAACCGTATGTGGGTTAGATTCGAGGTTAACCGTCGGTATGTATTATTTTTGTTGGTAACATTTTTATTATTACATTGTTATTTTTATTTCGTTACGATAATAAGCGTATCACTTCTTACGTCCATACAAAACCCTCCAGCTTTAGAGAGTTAGAGAGCTCTGAGCAGCACCGGCCACTGATGAGCTGTTGATGACATAAGTGGTGTGTACTTATGTCACTGGCGCTGTAATCGCCACTAGATGACGGAAACAAAGGGCTTCTCACTACTTTAATATTAATGTTAGCTATAACTTTTAATCAACGCAATCATCGGTTTGAATTTTTTTTTTTTATTTATTTTTAACCACCTGCCTTGAAGGGTGGTAATGTTTTTTCAAGTGTACTATGTGTATGTATGATTCATCATACATACCATACACTCACATCAGTACCTAACGCTCTGCAGCTTAGGGCTTGATAGATTTTGGCGTGTCGATTGTTTTTCCTAAATTGTTTTACCTTTATATTAGGAACCTATAGATCGTTTGTAACTATCAAGGTAACCTGACTGCTTCCCTTGAATATAGTTTGTTTTATTGAACATGTTGTTGGGAATATTTTCAACTGGTTGGAAAAGTAAATAAAAGTAGCTTTGTGATTGAAATAAAAAGTAACTCAAGCTATAAATTGTTTTTTGGAATTGGAATTATTAAAGAGTGTAAGACCGGATTGGAATATAATAAAGGCTGAGTGAACAATCTCTATGGAAGGTCCTCGTATTATGATTGAGTCGAGAGCTTTGCGAAAGTACGTACAATCTTTCTAAATGAGATTCAATACATTTTGTAGCGAATAATGTAGAAATTCTGCCGTGGAGGTCGCGGCTTATGAAACGATCCCTTCGATTTAGCCCATGGATGTCCAAAAATATGACTCACCAGATGGGCAGCAGTTTCCTTCTGTATATTATCGACACCTAGCTTTTTTATAGTACGACGGGAGATGCTTGCTCTTCATCTCCTGATTTTCAAAATATGATATGGCCAAAGGTTGAAGCGCGCTTCACCCGGAATCCTCAACAAACTGAAAAACAGGCTATCTTACCCCTAAATGCCGGAAAACAACAATTTAGAATTGCTGTTATGGCAACAGAATTAGGTAAGTTGAGTAGACGTAGTCGCGTACACGTGCGTATTTTCTGGAAACAAGCAAAGTCTTCCCCTGCACGTCAATTATGATGGGCACCAAATAGATGGTGCCCGCTACCAAACTGTTATCCAGGCCAATCCACAGAACTTGTACTATCTACTCTGAAGCAACTTTCAGGCCACTACTATTGTGTTGACAAAGTCACTTATTAGGTTGGCAGACACTTGAAGAAGTAATACTAGTCAAAGCCCGGAAATCTCGTGGAAATTGTCTTAAATTTATTTTGAGTACACTCTTACCCGACGAATGAAGCTACACTGTAATTAACTATGCCTAAAATACTTTGTACTTACAAAAGGTGAAGGTTGTCTGGGAGAGTTCGCTCCTAGGCGAATAGACCGCCGATTGCACAGTTAGCTTTAGTATTTTTGAATGAGCAAAGCTCGATCTTGATTATACAGCTTTCACCAAATAGAATCTGGGTTCCTCTCAACCCATATCTACGTATTTTCATGCTATAGTTTTTAAGCGCGCCTGGCTGGCTACCTTTGTGTGTCGCCATTACAACAATTCTAAAGGAATTTAGAGACCAGGTCCTCAGACTATTGAGGATTCTGGGTGAAGTGCGCTTCCTTCAGCGTAATCATAACTTGAAACCGGGTGAGATGAAGGCCAAGCGCTTCCCCGTTCATACATTAATTTATTCAAACATTAACTACGAGATTCGATATTCATTCTATTATATATATATATATATATATGTATTTATATGTATTTCACTACTGTAGCACTCAAACTGTACTACTACCTATACTAACTATCTATACCTACCTTTTTTTATTGTAGGACGTGGTTGTGCTTGGCCTTCATCTCACCTGGTTTCAAGGAGATGAAGGTGGATGCGCACTTCACCCGGAATCCTCAACAAACTGAAGAACTGGCTCACCTCTTAATGCCAGAACGTAAGAATTTAAGAATTGTTGTTATGGCGACAGAATTAAGTAATTTGAGTAAACATTGATTTATTAAATATTTTTTGACGAAATGACGGAAAATCCATATGGATATGGAAATATGGAAATATCCATTCTATATACATATATGGATTCCACTACTCAAACACACTGAAACTTCAATACCTTTTTACTCTCTTATAGATTAAATAAAACATATTCTAGTAGTAAGGGGTATCGATACTCACACGTGAAACTATCGGAGCTACTTGGCTCCGAGTTGTTTCTGTCCTTGTAGACTTTAGACTTGTCGTCAATGGCACTTGTGAAATCCATTTCAATCGGTAACTTTTAATGGTTATTAATATTGATATTGGGGATACAGTGGGCAAAAGTTGAAAGGAAACTCAGTAGGTAACTAATACAATAACGGTATAGTGATAGTATGTTTTGAAAACAGTTCAGCTCTCAATTTTGTCATCTTTGACTGACTGACTGGCTGACTGACTAACTGACAATGAACGCACAGTCCAAACAAAAGACACTGGAGGCTTGATATTTTCATGGTAGCTTTCTTTTGTAGTAGATGCACTAAGAAAGGATTTTCAGTAATACTCACGGGATGATGAGAATAGTCCCATGCACTTCACTAGCATGGTATTAAAGAGCTTGGCTTGAGTGACTATGACTGACTGACATAATATAATGCACAGCCTAAGCTTTGAAGTCATAACGAATTTGGAGGGTGTTCCTTTTAAAGTGTAAAAGGTGTACTAACAAAGGATTTATGAAAATTCCCAAGGGATGACGGAAACAAAGTCTCAAAATGATAAACATGATTTTATTTTTATTAATAAGCATGAAGGCGTACTGATGAAAGCACTGAAAATTTAATAATTTTACTCAAAGAGTCTGTTTATTCCCTAAATTAATTCAACAAAGAAGGCCAGCACTAACAAAGCGTTTATTCTGCTATAACAACAATTTAGAAACATCTTACAAAATAACCTTAGCGCTGGCTAAATGGAAATGAGAGCAGAATACCTCGTGGTAGATGGTACACAACGGTTTAGTTTGGCCAAATTAATGTAAGGAGGGCAGGGGTGAACTAAGACTGGGAATTTTATTTCAAATTAATGTTATTTTTGTACTTTAGATAATTAAGGCTACCCGTAGTTGCAAAGTGTATTTGAAGCAAAGATCGTTACTTTGAATATCTCTGAATCCGAACCTCGTTTCTTGTTTGACGTGATATTTTTTTGCTGTCAATTTCTTTAAACCAATCTCTGCTGTGCAATCAATCCCTATATGTGCTACTTCTTGATACTTACAATAGCTTTTTTTTATTGGTGATAGCCAAGCGTCTAACCACTACACTTGAAAACAAGTACAAATGTGGCCTAAGATGGAGCACGCATGAATAGCCACCAGTTCACTCTGGCCTTGATAACTCCAAGATTGTATTGGTGCTAAAAACTGTAAGTACGAATCGTTATAATGCTACGCCGTAGCACTTACGAGTGCTACGCGACATGGTTTAAGCATTTTGTTTTGTTACCTTTAGGTTTTTATGTTTTACATATTATGTGGTTGGTTTGAATTGTCTTCAAAAGCCCATCAATGGTCACTGCTGGACAAAATCTCCTCCAAAACTAGGTCGTTGTGCTATAATCACAATACTTAGCAGGCGAACGCGTTAAAGGTTATGGAAGATAGAAGTAAGCTGCTGCCCTTCTTCTGGATGATGAGTTTTTATTAGATAGCTTTTCCGATATCCGTGGTCTTATTTAGAGATGCAGCCACGGCAAACTTGGAGTAGTAAGTTTTCATTCGAACCAGAAAATTCAAAATGATTCTTCTCACACTGATTGTATTTCGTTACTCAATAAGATCTCAGTTAGCTCTAACACAACATTTGTGTAGTTCTTGAATTCCCGCGCTGAAACCAAATCAAACCCTGTATGTTTACGCGATTTAGCCTGTGCAATGCTCGAAGTGTGAAACTTTACGGGTACTTCACTTGCTGCAAACTTGGTGTGAAATGTGAAGGCACTAGTCAGCTCGTAAGTCCGGATTAGCATAGAAATGTTGAACTTTTGTTGGTGACGTGCATTACCTTGTTGTTAGGTTGTTGGGTTGTGGTGCAGACATTCAGCAGAAGAGTATCAGATTTTGTGCTTAACTTTCCCCAGCACTGCGTACTAGTCTGAAATTCGCAAATACGATGCATCAAATGCATTCTGTGAAGGTTGTCTAGAGGTATACCTGTCCATTGAATTCATACATCATTTACGGTAATGTATCTATGTCATGAATTTGATTGAGTTAAAGTTTGTTTGATAAAATAAATGAATATGACATTTAATTTTACACAGCGCCACCTATTCCTTAACTAAGAATTGTACCTAATCAAGTACCCATGTTATACGACATGGGAACTAGATTACGGTAAGAAACCCTTTTATTTAATAATTACATACGAAACAATGTAACACCCAAACAACTCATACTAATGTTTACCCCGGGTGGGAATCAAACCCACAACCTACACTAAAACAGATGAAATATTTATTTGGCAATAAAGAAACACACATAGATGACAACACGGACACAGTAGGTACACATTATTAACAGTCAGAAAGAGAGAGATTAGGTAACAAAAACAAAAACGATATAATATCCTAAACCTGAAACCATAAAACAGGTATTTTTTACCGTTCGAGGAAGTTCTTGACCTTCGGCTCATCTTGGCTTCAAGATAAGTCCGAAGGTGATAGACTATGTAAACTAAAGAGACACAAGTAAGTCACTGTGTGTTGCAGCGTAAACACTACACAACTCGCAAATCCTACATACTGCCGTATGTATATTTGCGTCTTCTGTTGCCCGACTCATATGAGACTGGTGTTATCACGAGTGTCATTTACCTACTCATTCAACTTCATTAATAGGGCTGGTGCGGCGGCTGATTCGGCCGAGGATCACAAAAGGTGCAAATATAGTGGTCTCGACAGAGCTTACCTATTTGAGCCTTTTGGGGTGGAGACCTTGGGTCCGTGGGGAGCCGGTGCCCTCCGGGTTTTCAAAAATATTGCGGGGCTTTTGATTGAGGCGACACGTGACCCAAGGGCTGGCTCTTATTTAGGCCAGTGAATTAGCATAGCTATTCAGCGTGGCAATGCAGCCAGTGTCTTGGGCACGCTTCCGTCTGGTACTGGTCTGGAACAGTTGAGTTACCTATAGGCCGTTTGTAACGGTCCTTAGGTAATCTGACTGATTCCTTTGTACTTAGTTAGTTTAATTTATTGAATAAATGTATTAACTTCATTATACATTTACTGATATGAGCTTAAAATGTTGGGACTGTGTGTTAGTTAGCTAACTAACACACAGTCCCAACATTTTTACATTTAACTTTATCTTTTTAATTATTTAAAGATATTTAACTATCTATTGATCAAGAGGAAGGCAATATTGGCCGCGACAGAGTTTAATACCATTTTCGGTTAGCATCGTTGCCATAAATTCATGTGTATGTTTTTAAATTACAAATAAATACAATTGTATTTGTGTGTAGAAAAGGTTAGTGTCCCATCGCATAACATTTTTCAGAGAGCAAACTCTGATTTTCAGTTTTTGTTTTATATACATTACAGACTGAAAAGTCTACTGTCACCCAAAGATAACACACATAGACAACAAGCCTCACAGCTCAGTTGGTAGTAGCTCTGCCTTCGGCGCTGTAGGTTGTAGGTTCTATTCCCACCCAGGACAAAACATTTGTGTGATGAATATTGATGTTTGTTTTGTGTTTGGGTGTTGTATCGTAAGATAATCTATTTACAAAAAAAAAAGTTATGTCCATAATCAAAATCCCATATTACAAGGTTTGCTTAGTTTGGGACTAGATGTCGCTGTGTTAATTTAATGTCCTGTAATTATTTTTTATTTACTTTATAAATAAATTTGTTGTAAATATCTCACCTGACTGGCGGTGTCTAGACTCTCTGTGTATATTCTTGGTATCTAATCTACCAAGATGCAGCATCTCCAGGCTTAACCACTCAATAGCCTACATATTTTTTCTGTGTCGGGTTCATTTCCAAGAGTCAGTTGACAGGTTTGTAGAATTATATTCTTTCCAATGTCTACAAAAATGACGAGTGCAGTAAAAGGCCCTCAGCAGCTCCAATAGGCAGGCACTCGATATTTCCAAAGCTATGATACAGGCAGGTCGACTGCACGCTCGAGCGATATGTTAGGGGTGTTATCTCGCTCGAGTGGCTCAACCACTCGGCTGCCGGATTACTGGAACTTTTAAACTGGTACGAGCTTAGAGACTGTTTACTTATAGATACAATAATTTAAACGTTTTGAGACAAATAGGACGATTGAAGTCAACAATGTGGACTCTCTATTTCTTATAATGTCGAGTAGCAATATGACCACCAAACCAACATGTCAATATGCTCTTAGTGGGAATAGGGTAGGTACTATTTTTGGGTATAGGTAACTCTAAAAAATTTGTAGGTAAAATACTTAATAAGACACTAAAGATGCCAATCCTCATTTTTCTTTTAACTATGTTGATCTACACGTTATGGGCTTAGACCCATATTCAGCCCGTTCATCTGAGTTTTTCACCTGGTTGAAGCATCCCACAAGTATTTATGTCACATTTAACCGCTTCCGTGGTTAAATGTGACATAAGTAGTTCGCCCGTGTTAGATCCAGAGGACCCGGGTTCGATCCCCAGGTGAGTATTATATTGTGATTGGTTTCGTTGGTGTCGGACTTTATTTAAGTCCGCCTGGCTAGCTACCACCATCTTACCTAAAGTCTATCGCCATAACAACAATTCTAAATTCTTGTGATCTGACATTCTGCGGCAGTCTGAGGGACTAGCTATCTTACCTCTAGATATTCAGTTCCTCAGCCTGTTGAGATTTCCGGGTAAAGTGTGCTACCACCTTCAGGTGAGATGAAGGCCAAGCGCTTCCCCGTCGTAGCCTAATACAAAAAAAAAAGCTGCAACTAATATAAGTATAGTTCAAGAGTGTTATTTTGTAAGTTATTTTTTTGTAAAAAACAATGGTTGCAATGGAAAACTTCCTTTTATCAAACAATCTTCAATAAAATAAAAAAATATTACTTACAGCGCCATCAAGCCCCAAACTAATCAAAGTTTGTAATATACTTACATACTTATTGAACAACAATTGCTGAGTCGACACGATTTACATTAGTAAAGTTGTCATCGATTTACTAATCCATTTGTGGAGTCCAGAGTTGTACCTTCGAGGAGCTAACATTATATCCAAGGTTCGCAAGCTCTTGTTACCACTTTGGTACCAAAGTTCCATTTACGAAGTTTGCAATTTATTCATTGAGATTTTACGCACGTGCAAGTGAATAATAAGGTGTGTATCTTGATTTATTGATTCCAATCGGTTCGACACATTTTTTTTAGAGATGTAAGGGTATGAAGTGGGTTAATAAATCTATTCGATGTCGATTTATTTGTACCCTTTAGTAGACATACGTAATTGGTGAGTAAAAATGGTAAATGTTTTTAGGCTAACCCCTATTATAAGTAAATTCATTCATCAACTCTCCAGTTCCTCAAGTTTCTCTACAATTGTTTATATCTACAACTTAAAAGAAATTAAGTATATTAGTTTGTTCAATTTATAAATACTGTCACTATTATTTATTCTGGACTTTCAGGGTACATATATACATGTTATATATTTTATTCCGTTAAAATAAAAGTGCTTTTCGTGGCGACCAATTACTGATCGAGTTAGTGAAGCGAACGAGATATGTGTATATATGTATAAGGCATAATTGTCGAACGGTTTATCTGATTTTGCTGTAATTGAAAATGAAAAGAGATAACATAAATAGAAATTGATTATCGCGGGCGATTTTTGATAAGTGGGGTAGTTTTTGAGATATTGAGGTGAAAATAAATACCATTTTTGGCCCATTGCATTTTTTGTAATATGCAGATAATATATTGACTCTCATCAATCGGTAAGTCAGTAAGGATTTTTTTAAAACAAGGGTTGTTTTTGAGTTTTTGAAATAGGGGTGTTAAGTGTGACAATAATATATTTGGCTTGTGGGGTGTCATTTGAAAGGTCATAGTCATATGACATACTATACATATTTTCCTTAATAATAGGGGTGGTTTTTGTAACATATTATTTATTTTATTAATATATTTAATCACAAACAATAAAAATTATATAGTAGTATATCCTATAATTAAACTAACCGGACCGTTACAAACGATCTATAGGTAACTCAACTGTTCAAGACCAGCACCAGACGGAAGCGTGCCCATGACACTGGTTGTCACGCTGAATAGCTGTTGCCACGATCATTGTGATAGTAAATTTACATTGTGCATGTTTTGTTACTATTTTGATTATAATTAGTGACGCACTCATTTAGGCTAGCGAATTACTATGCTAATTCGCTCATAAGGTCACTATTGCAGTTTTCCCAAAACTTTATGATACCTTCTGTGTATCTTCCTCTGCAAGACCATGTGAGAGAGACCGCGCCTGATTGGATATGTGATACCAACCGTCGGCAAATTATTTCATATTTCTCAGAGCACACAAGTAATTATAAAGTTTTATTGAACTGGAACAGAAGCGGTCCGTGTTGTTGGTACGTTTTAATTGGAATACAGGGTGTGTGATAACGAAAAGCTTCTAGGAAATCATTTTGGATAGTGTAGGTGTTTGCTTTATCGTATTTGCACGACGGCAATGAATCATCATCATAAAAAATCAGTACATTTATTCAATAAATTAAACTAACTAAGTACAAAGGAATCAGTCAGATTACCTAAGGACCGTTACAAACGGCCTATAGGTAACTCAACTGTTCCAGACCAGTACCAGACGGATCATAAATCATCATAAATGTATATATACATAATGTATCAGCCCATTAGTGACAATGATGCTGGACAAAGGCCTATTCAAAATCAGGAGGTTTTTTGCCATAATCATCACGCTTGGCTGGCGGATCGCAATAAAGGTGCAGATAATACACAGAAGGATGCTACTGCCTCTTCTGGTGAGATCCCTTAGTGGGTTTTTACGTCATTTATGAGCTGAGCTGGAGAGGTAGATTCTTAAGCCGCAACCACTACGGCACCTCGGCAACGTGGCTCTGAAAAGTTTTCAATAAATAAGATTGGAAACCAGCAAATTGGTTTTGTTCAGCTTCAAAATGTTTTTTCACAGCAAGCAAAGTGAATAAAAAAAAAAAAACTGTACGACCTGATATTTCGGAACCTAAAGGCAAGATGTTTTTAATTACATAAACCTTACAACCTCTGACTCCGCCATAAGATTCGTATAATCAAGCCATGTATAGTATAGTCAACACTTGACGATACAATATGCTGTTAAAATGACTATTTAGCTGTTATTGCTTGCTGTCCAAATCTTAAAAAAAAATACGATTTTATTACTTGCTCTAATTAATTCATTCATCCATCAAGGCAGGAGTTGATAAAATAGTTTGTGAATCAGTGTACCTACCTAACTAGTCACGTTTTACGACTTTCTAAGAGGCAGACATAATGCCTTTTCATTACTTGAAAACGAATAAAGCTATATCAATTTTATAGTTACTACGTTAGTTGAACTTGCAATGTAGGTTTAATATGGGGGTAAAAAGGGTGGATTCCAGTGCAGTGAAACCGTTTAATTATAGTATAGGATCCACATACCCACCGTCTGAGAATGCCCTCCACGCCCGTATTAGGTACATCGCGGTGCCAGACAACGGCTGTAACTTGTCTAGAACTTTCATATTAAAACTGAAATTGATGAAACTTTGTATCAAATGTTCGGACTAATTAATTTTACAACTGAAACACTTTTTACGATTGCACAAAGCATGGCGTGAAACAATGGGTTTAATTAAAACCCAGACATCATTTTAAACTTCATGGTTTTACCATACAATGAAATATTATGTTCTTATATACTCCTCCTATAACATTTTTGATTCGCAGACCCCATTCTAAAAGTGGCTTAAGCCTATGCGAAAACAGTGTTCCTGACTTCCTTCAAACTTTGAAACAGTTTGGTAAAAATTGTTACAAAGTATTTAAATATTGCAGCCTTACCTTCTTTACCGTATCTATGAACAGGAACAGCGAAAATTATACAATTGTAAACCCTAATTACTTCGGTCCTTCTAAAATATTCTGCTGACCGGTTTAATGTGTACCTAGCAGTGTAGTTTGTGCTCTTAGCTTCCTGCCAGAGTGAAACTAGCCTATTCCATTTCCTTTGAGCAACGCATCTTCCGTCGGCTCTCACTACTGACCAGCAAGCAAGACTTAAACAGATTGCTATGTTACGTTCATGTCACTTGCAAGGCTGTTGTGCCTAGCTAGACAAGGCATTGCAGTTAACTGCCGAGCTATCTGTTACTGTGCCTTAAGCGGTTGAACAGTTGTAGGTAGGATTTGGCTAGAAATGGGTGGCGTAATAAAGCCACAAAAGCATATTATCGTACACAAAAACTACCTTGGTTTTAGTATTTTATTACACTGTGGGATTCCAAAACTTGGCGTATTACCTGCATACATTGCAACACATAGGCCCTAAAAAAGCGAAATGTTAGAACGCCTTGCTCAAGTCTGCGATTCCATTTTTTTTTCTTTTGTCATGAATGTGGTCGTCGTGCAGGTCCACGATTATGACATGGACGATAACGAGGTCTTCGATCGAAGAAGCTTTCCCAGAAGCTGCCTATTGAAGTTACAACTTGGAAGTCTTCAGGACACGTGTAGGTTTCTTCTAGGCAAGCGTGTTCCATCGAAGGCTGTATTTCTTAACTTACATATAATATCTATAAGTATGTTAAAAAAAGGCTATAAACAGTCATCAAAATCATCATGTGCCATCCATTTAATCTCTAGGGCCGCAAACATTTCGCTCTATCGAAACGTAACCGTTTTCCGCCGGTTGTGGTTTCGTTACAAGCTTTGCCTGATTTGGAACTAGATGGCGCTGTGTGAAATTAATGTCCTGTAATATTTATTTAACCGCCTCTGTGGTGGCTCGCCCACCGGTATCAATCATAAGTTCAATCCCCAGGGGGGTACAAATTAATGCTCGGTTTAGTTGGTGGTAGGACTTTGTTTAATTACGCATTACGTTTACAACAACAATTATAAATTGTTGTGAATTGTAACAAGCCTTACAACTCAATTGGTAGTAGCTCTGCCTTCTGCACTGTAGATTGTGGATTCGATTCCTACCCAGGAAATTCCATTTGTGTGATAAATATTTAAGTTTGTTCAATGTTTGGGTTTTGTTTTGCATGTTAGATATGTATTTACAAAAATAAGGTTAATAAATATTATTTCCGTAATCTAGTTCCCACATCACAAGCTTTGTTTAGTTTGGAACTAGATGGCGCTGTGTGAAATCAATGTCCTGTAATATTGATTTCCTATTATTTATTTGTGTTACGGCATTTAGAAATATGATAGGCGATTCTCCGACAAACAAAACACCTGAGTCACCTGGAGTCTACCCGTGACCTTTAAAGTAAAAAATTACAACGCCGAGATCAACTCTACTCACACGAACCATGTCTCGTACACCATTATTGCTCCTACTTACCGATGAAAGCTCAATTCACTATCGTGATTATAACAAATGCGCACGCAAGTTGGGTTCAATCGGGTGCAATATATCAACAATTTACCGGCAATTTCCATAATTCACACAATATCAAGTTACCGCGCGAATAAAGAAAAATCCAATTTCCTTCGCTTGCATTACTGTACTAAGGGACGAGATGTATTCCGGGTGTGTTCACACTGACTCATTTTATGAAGGCAGACAATTTTTGAAGCGTTTTTGTTTGGTTTAGTAGCGTGTAATATGTACCTTCATAAATGAGACAAAAAAATAATAATAGAGAGACACGACGCACCTGTCTGCATTCCTAGTACCTCTGCTTGTGCCTTATGTATGTACTTGCTTGTGTATGTATATACCTTTTTTGCCAGCTCTCAGCCTAGCTGCATTCCTAGTACGTCTGCAAGCCGGCAGTTCTCCCCGCTGTGCTCACGCCATCAATACCACCGTCTGTCGCGGCCAGGGTATCCTCAGCTTCGTCTCGCCCCGGAATATTATTAAACGAAAATGTTCCGGGCCAAACTACAGACGCAGAAGGTAGGTATGTCGTTCATTTCAAAATGGAATGTCCGATTCAATAGAAATTTTGCAGGTATAATTTGAAAAGGTAATCGGTAGGTAATCTAGGTTCGCATTTCTTCACTTTTTCTTTAAACATAATGAAAATATAATATAAATACCTACAAAAAAGTGTGAATGTGAATGGGAATATACTTTAGGCTCCTTTTCGCTTTTGATTGTGTTTTAAGAAAAAAAATGCGATTTAAATCTAGATTATTCCGATTCATGCAAACGTTCATTTGAATGGGACAAATTACGTATAAATTAACACAAACTACGTTTGTATTACGGGCGGTACTACTGAGCATAAGGAAATAAATCCCAGTCAACCGGTTAATATACAATGATCAGATCTGTTTTTTTGAGAAGACAGGCGATTGGGACCGCTGCCAAAAGGGACCGCGGTCCTAATCACCTATCTTCGCGTATTCTTTTGTCTTGAAATAGTCCGAAAAATAATAATGGTCCCTTATACCCTAAGATTTATTAAATATTTATTATAAAGCCTTAATTATAGGCACCTGTGACCTGAGAACCAACAATAGCATCACAAATCCACCAGATAAGCATGGTGAAACCAATGGCTCTATTAGAGGAAGCCTTATGTCCTTCAGTGTATTTTTAAGGCAATGATGATGATGAATAATACTGACCACACCAAAAAGGAGTTCTCGAGTCTTCGAGAAAGGCAATGAAGTCATGGTTGTTCGCTACCTATAAGTAAAATCAAAATACAGACATGTATTTCAACGACAAAATACATTAAAAAAGCTTTCTTTTCCACTCTAAAAGTGTAAACTAAATCCAATAAAGCCTTTTAATGAATTATCGCGCGGACGGCTCATCCGCGGATCTCATCAATAACTAACTTAATTAAGTTAAAAGCTCTTTACTAAGCGTCCGCTTGAAGGTTAACGCTGAGAACACTATTGAGAGAAGACTTGAAAATTATCAAACAATGTTGGTATGTCTTTGTTTATTTTAAACGTGTTATTTTCTCAGTGAATAAAACCGACCTCATTTTTCATGGATTTCATATAAAAATCCTCCCATGAAAAAGTATTTTGTCAGCTATATTTAAATATTTTTAATTATTTTATTTTTATTAGTACCTTGGGCACGCCTTTCCGTCTGGAACTGGTCTGGAACATTTGAGTTACCGATAGGCCGTTTGTAACGGTCCTTAGGTAATCTGACTGATTCCTTTGTAAAGTTATTTATTATATTTTATTCATATATAAGCGGATAGGTCTGTGTCTGTAGGTGGCTTACATGCTGAAAAAAATCTATAAAGTTTTTCCCATACGCATTCTCTTATCTTTTTTATTCTACCTATTTTTAGAAAAAGTAAAACACCAAAGACACCAAGAAGTAGAAACAGATCCACTGATAGATTCGTTTAATGGATTTGAGTGGAATAGAGTAAATTAACCCTATCCGATTAAACCCTGCAAATTTCATTTGAATCAGAGGTTCCGTATCTGTGTCACTGTAGGTACACGAGTTTGTACTTATAAACATATATATTTATAAACATACACATGTATAAACAAATCTCATAGCTCAGTTGGTAGTAACTCTGTCTTTTGCACTGTAGGTTGTGGGTTCGATTCCCACCCAGGACAAACATTTGTGTGATTAATACTGATGTTTGTTCTGTGTTTGGGTGTTGTATTGTATGATAAGTATGTATTTACAAATAAGTTTCAAAATAAGTATATCATATATTCTAGTTCCCATTTTAAAAGCTATGCTTAGTTTGGGGCTAGATGGCGCTGTGTGAAATTAATGTCCTGTAATATTTATTTAATTATAATTCATTCATGTACCAACATAATTATTATTTTTGTGTACTAGACATAAATATTTGGTTGAACTGTTATGTTATACAACATGTATTGTTAATATCTGGATAAAAAAACTAAATGGAATTAAATTAAAACATAATACACGTGATGTGTCGCTTAATACCGCCTTTTCACAGTATCAGTTTCCATTAGAAATCAAACGTAAGACGTTTCGCTTCGAGACTGTGAATATCGTCAAGAAACTAAATTAAATGCGCAAGTGCGAGCTCGCCCTTAGAAAGGTGTTTCGGATATGAGCGATTATTCAGGCCTACGATAACAATGTCGTAATAAATTATGATTGATGAATGTCCCGGGGACGCGCGCCTCCTTTGCGGAACAATAAAAATATTTACACGGAAACTGAACACATGCGATTAAGGAATTAAGTTGAGATACTCGTAGCTGCATTTCTAAAACATACGCCATTTTAATAAATGTATAAAGATAAATATTACAGGACATTAATTTTACACATCGCCACCTAGCTCCAAACTAAGCATAGCTTGTAATATGGGAACTACATTACGGATAGAATACTTAAATGCTTTTGTAAATACATACGTACTATTTGATACAATACCCAAACACAGAACAAACATCTATATTCATCACACAAATGTTTGTCCTGGGTGGGAATCGAACCCACAGCCTACAGCGCAGAAGGCAGAGTTACTACCAACTTACCTTACGTACGTGCTGTCATTAAATATTTTGTATTGTGAACAGTAACTCTGTAATTCTTTACTGTACACAAGAACATGTAAAAGGGCATAAGAGAAGATAGTCTTTCTTAGCATCCGCGATTGGAACACATTATTTCGATTCAAAAATACGCGATGTATACCGGTTTTTCGAATCAAAATAACAAGAGAAGATCGTAAATTGTACAGAGGTGTAAACCCTATTGGTAGACAACTCTGTATACCTTTGCAATATGCTTACTTTGCCCTCTGTGTTCATACTATTTGTTCCAACTGATGTAGTTATAGGCCACATAGATATACTTACCCATACGAATACGAAACTGAGGGTCAAAATACTATTGACTAGAAGAAAGGATGTTGTTGTTTCCTTCTCTCCACAGCTAAATATTATAAAACATATTTGTCGACATCAAGCAGTTAAAACAGTAAAAATACAGTTAATATACCATTGGGACTTAAATGTTTAGATAATCATATTTTGTAATTAAAAAGGCTATTGATGGAAGGGTAGTATTCGGTTGAAAAGTTTTACGATAAAATATAAAATTCGTCTCCAAGCTCGTATGTCTCTTTCTATTAATTTATGTTCAAATCCATTGTTAATTTTGTATTGCTTGTTAGATTTATTAGTAAGATATGTAGTTTTTCTAAAAAAAAAAATTCTAAAAATATATTTTTCTAAAGCTGAAGAAAAAAATATTAAAATTTGAGCACTAAATTTGGACCTCGGCCACGGTCAAGTAAAGCTACCCACCCACAGACATGCTAGGGTTGCAAAATTATTAAAAAAGTTGTTAAAAATCTTAAGTCTTTATCGTGGGTACCCATCGATCGTACATGCCCTACTAAAACAATAAGGTAACTTTTAATAATACTAATCAATAAATATAATAATAAATAATAAGAATAAAAGCCTTTATCAAAACTAATAGGAACATAACTAATCTTAATAATAAATTATCTAATTTGTAATAGCCTACCTACCTAATACGTTTGCTTCTTGGCAAAGGCCTCCCCAACCTTCTCCATGCCTTTTATCCTCCGCATTTCTTTTCCAGGTCCAGCCTGCCTTCACAATTTCATCAATTTATTTCATATTTCAATATATTATCAATTATTACCAGTGTCAATGTGCCAGCCGTTCTTGAACCGAATGGTCTGTTACGTGATGATGGTAAGCGGCCCGACGGTATGACTCTTGTCCCTTGGGAAATGGGTAGGCCTTTGGTGTGGGACGCTACCTGCGTCGACACCCTAGCGCCATCTCATCTGCCTGGGACATCAGTTAGGGCTGGTGCGGCGGCTGATTCGGCCGAGGATCACAAAAGGCGCAAATATAGTGGTCTCGACAGAGCTTACCTATTTGAGCCTTTTGGGGTAGAGACCTTGGGTCCGTGGGGAGCCGGTGCCCTCCGGGTTTTCAAAAATATTGCGGGGCTTTTGATTGAGGCGACACGTGACCCAAGGGCTGGCTCTTATTTAGGCCAGCGAATTAGCATAGCTATTCAGCGTGGCAATGCAGCCAGTGTCTTGGGCACGCTTCCGTCTGGTACTGGTCTGGAACAGTTGAGTTACCTATAGGCCGTTTGTAACGGTCCTTAGGTAATCTGACTGATTCCTTTGTACTTAGTTAGTTTAATTTATTGAATAAATGTATACATTTATTTCAATATTTTATTACTTTACTTTTGTCTCATTTTTTTATACGGGACGGGTAGAGATAGAAGTATAGTAACATTGTAATGAGACCCTTCAGGTTAGGTAAAAAGCACACTGCGCGAATTATGCATCAGTGTAGTGCTTACAGTACACAGTATGTTATGCTTAGCCTTCCTACTTTGAGCTTAAATAGCTCCCCCGGGACCCATCAAGGACGATGCTCTTCTGGAGATATAAACGTTGTCGTTAACTAACAAAATATACTGTTGCCTCGCTTGCATCTACTCAACCCCGGTCACCCTAGACGGATGATGGCCCTCATTACTGCAGTTTCAATTATCACAACAAAGTCCAGGCAATTTATCACCACCTATTGAAAGTAAACAATAAGCCAGGCACTTGCCACAGCATTCGAAGGAACACTAGTACACTTGTAAATGACACAACACGACTTTTCTATACAAACCTGATGCCTTACAAAAATATCTAAATAACACTTCTGAGAGAAAATGATGGTTTTCTGAATATATTCTGGATTGAATTTGAATTACTATCAGTTGAGAAAATATATATTTCGTTATGAAAAACATGCTGTGAGCTAATGAATGACAATTTATTGTGAGTTTTCATGATAAATGTGGTTACTAGTTTCATTACATAGCGTTATTATTAGTTATGTATCGTATGTAAGCTAATTAACATTAACATACTATAGGTACAAACTTACAAGTATAGTTAAATAGAAAAATATCAAATGGATTATCTGCAATCAATATATTATAGATAACCCAGTCGATTATTGTTTCCACCAGATTGTAACGTGGCCAGAATACTGGCGGCATTATCACGTTGCGTGGCAATACTCACCCGTTGAGCAAAATACAGTCCAGCATTCTGGTCACACGTATTTTAGCCTCTTGGCTGAATTTCAAAATGGTTTGTGTCCCCAAGGCCCAAGATATTCTACCCCAAATGGCTGAAATATATACCCCTCTCAGAGGGACTCCGCTGATATTGCTGGGGAACCAGCAAATGACCTCTAACACTCCCACAATTTAGAGGAAACAAATATTACCTCTCATGTCAGAATCCATCATTCTAGCTGCAGAGCGTTATAATGAAATAGACATACATACATATACATACTCTGGAAAAACATTAACGGACGCCCTACCCCTTATAAAACACCATTTATATCATTGAACTAATACAATCATAACACACTCTCTTACAGTCATTCCATCACACCCACTCACACACATTAAACACATACTACACTCCCATTTAATACTCACAACATCCCACACACACATGTTCTGAGCTGTTTAATTTATTACAGATCCTCATCACCAGTGTAAAAACAGTAAATTCATTTTTATTATATATTACATTGCAAAAGTATATTGTTGGACATGGGTTTTTGCCACTGAATAATAAAAAATATTCTTAATTTTTTCCTCCTTTGTGTGTATTTATGTTAAATTAAATTAATCATTGTATCTGAGGAAACAAACTAGTTTCGTGTTCTTGGAGGAGATGGGCGTTGGTGACTGCGTCACAGTTTTGTATTTCACAGTCACACGTCACAGTTTTATTTTGCTGTGCACTCGATACAAAAAATATTCAGCAAACGATCGTATAGTATGCTAAACATTTTTTCGAACGATACAATCGTTTGCTGAATATTTTTTGTATCGAATGTATTTTTCCCAATATATTTTTCGGGGGGAATGATTATTACCAGCTTAGTCTGTACCTGTACCAGCCATATCTTGAGAGCATGCATTCCTAAGACAAACGGCATTAGTCATGTGTCAGGAAACCCTTGCAGACAAAGACAAACATCGCTAGTGGTCCGAGTACACTTACCATGTGCGAATCGTTCGAAAAGTTGGTCAAGATTAATGGAAGTATTTGAAAAGGATCGGGAACGCTTCGCTGCTATAATGTCTGTACAATCGATTTAAGACGGTACACAGTTTCATCTAAATATATATAATAGTCTTGTACCTGAATTACTGATTCAACGCACAGCCCAAACTAGAATTCCTGCAATTTTCGAGGTACCTCCCTATTGTTTTTTATCATTAACAACTAAGATGGAAAACATGCATAAGGTCCATGCTCCTGATCTTAAGCGAACACATTAGAACGCTTGCATCATCAGAAGCATCACTCGCTCTTTGCCCCTTTTACCCTTATGAAGGAGCTCTGACAACCTTACTCACCACAGAAACAGTAGGTACTATGTTATAGATGTAGTGCTATTTGGTTGCGAAATTCTGTAAGCTCACATAATATACTTTCCCACTCACTATTTGAGAAGTCCACTCTCAAATAGTGAGTAGGAAATCATACTGCCATACCTCTCGATTTAAGAAGCTTTGTATTGCAGTGTAGGCGTACACTAAGAAATGGTGGAAGTCCCGGGCGATTCCATAGTTATGCTGATATTTACTTTTTTTTTTAATTTATTTATTTGCTATTTTCGTTATACCTAGGTACTAATTACCTTCAATTTCAAACAAAAAATCATATTATTTATTGCAATAAATGGGTAGGCACATTATGTAGGCCCTAAACTAATTATAATATTGTGTCATCATTTTCAGCGTACAGCTATACAAGCATGCAATAATTCAAAATTTTAATCTAGTGCAATTCATCACTAATAATACAAAAAATGCAGCATATATGTCAGACTTATACTTTGTTATTATAATTTAATAATTATAATTTGTTTTAATAATGGCATATCTATTACCTACGATAAATTACAATGTCAGAAAAAAGAAAAATAACAATTTCATATAGTCATGTTACATTAATTATAAATTATCATTAAAATAGTCACTAACACTAATACACCTTTTCTGTTAGCAGCTTTTTTACTCCAAATTTAAACATGTTGTCAGAAACTATCTCCAGTACAAACCTTACGTTTACCTTTAGGTGCCTTTCATTGATTGTGTTTACATTCGTTGTACATATATTTTTACCTTTACTTAAAAAAAATATATGGGTAAAGGAAAAAATCGTGAATGTTTGTGCTAATGACTCTAAAATCATAAATTTAGACGAGATTTCTATGATTTCAAAGCAGCTTAATCGATCGTCTCCTAAAACAGTAACTCATCGGTCTACTTTACAGGGTCGACGCTAGAGTGAGTCGTTTGAGGTCGCCACTCGCGAAACTTTATGTCCTTGCAGTTCTTCGTTGCTAGCTATACCTACTATACACTGTTACATAAATCCGGCTTTGATTATTTTCTACAATGAATTAATGGATTAATGAAAATTCTTGATTTTACACCAAAAACAGATTGGACAATTGACAATTTTAAAACTAAAGTACAACATTAAAAGCGATATCTTCTAGACAACCAATTTTAGTACATTATTTTAAATTTTATACACCTTTTCATTTTTTTGTTGTTTAGTTGCTCATTACGTAATGAATAGACAGATGTTATTTGTTGCTAATAGTTGGGTTACATGTAATAGTCGTTATAGCTCATTTTTTAAATATACAACATGGATTTTATAAAGCCTTATAGAGGTCATATCCACAAAGAACATGACTTACGCTGCACTGTATTGAGCCCATTAACTTGAGGTATAAAGGTGTTAATCCCGTGTGCCCATAATTTCACCGGCTACCCCTTCAAACAGAAACACAGTAATTTTGTGAAATAGGTATGGTACATATTGTAGTACATTCCCGGGCGAGTCCTTTCAGAAAAATATCTACTACCCACTCTTAAGGCACCTTTAGATGAAGAAGATTTTAATGCGAAAGAAATAGTTGGTAGTATATAAACAAGGTCTAGGGCTTTCATTTAATTTATTATTATAAAAGTAACAGACTCCCGATCCTACAAGGATTCACCGCCGATCACTACTCAGAGCGTGGATCTTAAGAGGATAACTTTCTAGGGTGTAATCAGAGGCACGTCCAAATTTAGGTTCGGCACAAGTCCAGCTAGTGCCGAACAAGATAGTTAGTATGCAAAATTCCACTTAGGTATAAATATGTAAGCGCATTCTATAATAACAACACTTTCGGCAAACCTTTTGTTATTTTAGTTATTTCTATACCCCAAAACTTAATCCCAGAATAAAATCAGACTCAAAGCAAACAAATTGTGGCTGGAGATTCCTGCTATTTTTAAACAGGACTTAAAACAACAAAGAAAGTTTCCAAAGCCATTATGAAAAGCAGCAGCTAACCTCAATAGCTGAGTGTTTCGGCTAATGCGTGCTGCCGAACTTTTGCCGTTCATATTTGAGTACATGGATGGCAGACAGGTTTCTATCTAGTGCCTCAATTTTATTTGTTTTATTTATATTCGCAAATATTTACAGCATGAAAAAGTCTGCTTCAGAGCCTGGACATTTCCAAATAACGCATTGGGGGCTTTGTATAAAGGTGTCATAATCATAATAGCTTCATTTGGTTGATGGTGGGACTTTGCTTAAGTCCGCCTAGCTAGCTAGCACCATCTTACCTAATTCTGAAGATATAACAATAAACAAAAAAAAAAAGTTGTGTTCCGGCATTAGAGGTAAGATAGCCAGGTCCCAGACAGTTGCGGATTCTGGGTGAAGTGCGCTTCCACTCTCGGCCTTATCATAATTTGAAACCAGATGAGATGAAGGCCAAGCGCATCTCCGAACAAGAAAAATAAGTATGAATTGACAAAAAAAATAAAATATACGTAATCTAGTTCTCAAATTAACAATAATTAATCTAGCCCCGAACTATGCACATAGCTTTTAATATGGAATACCGCCACGGCAGATATTAGTTCTATAAAATGAACCCCGTCGAAGTTGAATATGAAAATTGAAGTTTGATGGTGTTCACATAACAATTTGAAATTTAATTTCCAACTTGACCCCGCACGCAAGTTCACATTGCGAGTGGTTAGAGCCAGGCTGAAGTTTTGAAACTTCCCCAGGCGTTTTACCACCAGATTTTTAAAACCCAATTGAAATTATGTCGGAGCATAATCCAAGACTGGCAGACCAAGTTTTCAGAGGTGTAGTTCGCAAGTTGCGAAAATTACGTAAAGTAAAAGTGCAGGCTGGCAGACTCAACGCGTATAGTTCATCAGTGAGCTGTCAAAACAGAACTTCTATAGAGTCTTAACAAATATATGCTTCAAAAACATTGTTTCAAAAGTTAAGTCAACAATCTTATTCAGGTTTTGAAAGGTTCTAAAGAAGTTCTTTTCAAAATTGATTGGATTTGGAACAACCGCGTTTCACATAATGATTTGATGATCGTAGTTATGGTGTTAGATAATAATACAGATGTAAGCTGATGTTCTTCTTCTAGTGAGGTCCCACAGACAGCGTTTATGACATCTACGGGCTCTTATGGAAGGGTTTATTCTAAAGCCGTGACGACCACGGTACATAGTAGTGCTCATATTTGACTAATCGTCCTCTTTCTTCTTTTTTTCTTCTTATTCTTCTCTTCCACTACTGTCTAAAGGCAAAACTTGAGTCCCTGTAAGCTTAGGCTTAAAATTTACAAATTAGTCGTAAATGTCATAACGTAGTAAGCGCAGTCATATGGTTACACTAGCTGCCACGCTTGCCACTGTAAAAATCACGTAGAAAGTTGGTGTTTTTATTGCCATATTTTTCTATGGTGTTTCCTGGGCGTCTCTACGTTAAGTTAGGTAATTAAAAGTTGTGGGTCGTTAGACTCTGAGTAACACTTATTTTGAGCGAGCCAATTTGCAGCTCTGCGTGCTTTGCCGTTGAAGATTTATATGAAATTCGAGTAGGAATGTGCGTTAATCTTATCTTGTCTTATTAACATTATACTAATATAAAATGCTAACTGACTCACTGATAACAACGCACAGCCTAAACGGCTAATCGTAGAGACATGAAATTTGGAGGGTATGTTTGTCTTGATGCGAAAATGAGTGCTAAGAAGGGGATTTTGATAATTCGTACCCTAAGAGGTTTAAAAAGGGGTTTGAAAGTTTTCATTAAAACTATGGCCTAACTCTGAAACCGTGCATGATAAAAGGTCAAAATTATCATTAAAGATTTCTCATATTAAATAGATAAGAAAGTGATTCATGGTTTTTTGTTTTTTTTAATAAGAAGGGAAGGGGGGGTCCTTTTATTAAAAAAAATATAAAAAAACATTATTATTTAACAGAAAAAATGCGATGTACAACTGGTGTATTTTGAGAGCTCTAATTTCTGACAAAGTGCGCTTACTTTAAAGGTATATCAATATATTATAAAAAACTGGCCTAGCGCGGTTCGGAGCCGCACTGAGGCTTCAGAACTAACTGCAACATAACTTGTATTTTTTTTACTGTAAATGTGGGACGAAACCTTCGGTGTGCGTTACAATAGCGGGACAAATAACGTAGTGGGAAATGGATGTAGAGGGAAATGGAAGGAAAGTCTTGACTCTCTAATGGCTGATTCAACTAGATGCAATTTCAGCCTAAGCAGCTGGTCCTAGGGACGTAAAATTTGGAGGGTGTGTTCTTTGTGATGTGTAGGTATCCGCTAAAAAATGTTTTTTTAAATTCCACCCCTGACGGGCGGAAAAAGGGGTTGGTTTTGCCATGAAACTTTTTATTCTCTGGATTGATTGACACGAAAATTGGCATACATTCTCTTCAATTAAAATTATGAGACATGCGTGAGCTGGACCCACGCTACCACTTCATAAAACCTAAATGATTTGCCTAGAAATATTGGTTAGACCGCTCGGTGTGTTTTTTTTTTGTACGACGGGTAAACACTTGGCCTTCATCTCACCTGGTTACAAGTTGAGATAAGGCCGAAGGTGGAGGCGCACTTCACCCGGAATCTTCAACAAACTGAGGAACTGGCTAATCTTACCTCTAAATGCCGGAACATAACAATTTTAGAATTGTTATTATGGCGACAGAATTAGGTACGATGGTGGTAGCTAGCAATGCGGACTTAAACAAAGTCCTACCACGAACCAAAGCAAGCACAATATATTAAGATAAGATAAGATAATTTATTTTCGTATCTACAAACGTCTTAGATCAAACAAAAAATTCTCATAAGCTTATGACTAAGTAAACATTCCACAGAGAAAACATAGGTACCCAAACTAGGATAAACCTGAGCGATGGTATACCTATACCTACCGCCGAACTAAGCGTGATTTAACAGTTTAACAAATGTAATAAAACATGCAAATATATATTACGTTATTTATCTGTTAAGTTAAGTAAATCTTATCTAATTAAAACATACTTAAATGTATTACCTATTATTTTATTTGAAAATATGACAAATCATCAGAATATATCTATCAACTATGTAAGTGGACCATGAAGTTTATATGTTTAGAAAAAAAAATATATATACTCCCCTTGGGTATCGAACCCAGGACCTCTTGATCTGAAATCGGTGGGTTGAACCACTAGACCACAGAGGCGGTTGAGCCGGTGTGTGTGACAGAACTGCACTTGACTGGTCTGACAATTTGCAAAAATGTTAAAAACCATTACGCGGACCAAGTCGCGGGCATAAGCTAGTACATTATAAAAAAAACCTATGTAATTTGCCAAATGCTTTGGATCATCATGGGTATTGGGTACATTATACAATTTTTTGGTGGCTCTGTGTTTTTATTTGTTACCTTTTAACGACGATACGGCTGAACTGATATTAATGAAATTAGTCAGGATGAGGTGTTTGCCAAGCGTGCATATGTTGTTTCATAGCCTTCATAGTAAATATCAGCCTCGGGCAAAACCTATTATATATATCGATCAACAAGATCAACATGCTTTTTTTTTGGGTGTTTTATCATATAGTAGGTACGTATGTATTTACAAAAAGTAATTTACTAATTTACAATAAGTATTCTATCCGTCATCTAGTACCTATATTACAAGTTATGCTTAGTTTGGGGCTAGATGGCGCTGTGTAAAATTAATGTCCTGTAATATTTACTTATATATTTACTTGCTTTGGAAAATTGAAAAATCTGTTAAATCTCATGCAGATCGATAATGTTGTAGACTAAAATGAGTTAGCGGATTTTCGAAGTGAACATATCTATAGCATAGATATGATTTGAAACATGAAACAATGCGACACTAAAGAGCGACAAACATTCTACATCTTTAGGATTTAGCCTGCGAGAGAAAGAGATAAACTATTGATCTATGTTTGTAAGTGTGTGTGCGCCTGTTAACGCAAGTTTTTAAATGTACTGGGTGTTTTATGGAACAACGATGCGTTGAAAGCTGTCGCACTCCCGGCTTAGAACCAGGCCAGAGTATTGTCCTATAAAAAAAAAGGTAAATTAATGAAAGTGCGATCCATGGCGTCAAACACAGTGCTATTGCAACTTTGCTTATTTTGTTTAATATATTCGAGAAATTAACTTAAAATGAAAATTACAACTAAGCACACAAAACATAATTGACTAAAATAAAATTTAAATAAATTTGCATAAACTTACTATAGCTTACTTTGCTTTATTTCACAAACCGTGACACTTTTCACCACGGCATAAGTAGTTTAAAATGATCACATTGGTAACCTTTATCAGCTTTACTATCGCTATATGCCAGACAAATTAAAATAACGATATGTTTTAAGACTTAAAACAGTAATTGTCTTTTTCAATAACAAAGTACTTTAGCCGTAACTTCAGAAAGACAACAGTTTAAAACAAATTCGGGAGCCCGGGACCCTAAAGGCGACAATCATGACAATGGTCCTTCAAACAATAAAAGGTTCGATCGCTGTTAAGTTTCAAACTGTTCTGCAAAGTCACATAGCCTTAAATAGCACTTAACCTTAATGGTTTCGCCCATTAATTTCCCGCGAGATGCCTTAATGCCTTTGTCGCTGAAAAAATGCGGGTGAATAGGGAATACCGCGAGGGTCAGGGTATCCTAATTCCTCTTCTGGCCTACCACTATACTCAACTGAATGAAACTTAAATTATCATCATCATCATTCAGTCTTAATATAATAATAAATGCTTTAATTGTCTATTCATATCGCATACACTGTAAATACATTTTCAAACTCTTCATAATGCTTTTTTTTAATGTATTTAATCAAATATTTTATTTGTGTATGTAGGTATACACTATGGTGTATATTTAGGTATTTATATTATGTAAAAAGTGTGTATATTTGTAGCATAGCTTTACATAATGTATAAGTAGTAGATTTAGCTAGACCCCTATTAAAATATGTGCACCACCAACCACCTCTTTAACCATAAAAGACTATTCACCCAAAGGTTGTCTGGAAGAAATAACTTCTAAGCGATAAGACCGCCCATTGTTTTTATGTTTTTTAAAGTATTTTTAAGGTTTGCAATAAAGTATTTTCATTCATTCAAGATTATTTATTCGCAGAAATAAATGGCACACACAATAAACTATGTAACACTAAATTTATGTTTAAAAACTGATGTATATTTCTAATATTTGGTGTACATAATTTGTATGCAGCCAGCTACAAAGCCTTCCAAGCTAGTTTTAAGTTCTGTTACGGTAGGGTAGTAAAAGCTTCAACCCCTATTTTGTCAGCAATAGTTATGACGGACAATATTGGTAAATTACTTTCAAAACTTACGTGAGTCGTACTATACATATACATTTTAAAACACTCACCATACTCTCCAAGATGATGATTCACATGTTGAATTGAAACTGTTGGTGCCTACATTACTTTACATTTATATCATCATATCAAAATGCCTTTGTCGTTCAAATGCGGGTGTTAATTGAGAATACCGTGCAGGGGTCAGGGTATCCTAATTTATTTGCTGGCCTACCACTACATTCATCATAATGAACCTTAAATCTTAATCATCATCATTATCCTATCTTTGCTTGTAATTCAATCGCATTTATGTCTGTTGTCAAACTATACGAGCCGCCACCATAAGCGTCTACATGGCTCTATAATGACCACTACTATTATAAGTACTTCTTTTTTTGAACGAAGCGGAAGCGTTTCATCTTACCTGGTACCTATAAAGTTATGATAAGGCTAAAG
This sequence comes from Venusia cambrica, assembly GCA_951394065.1. Lineage (NCBI taxonomy): Eukaryota > Metazoa > Arthropoda > Insecta > Lepidoptera > Geometridae > Venusia > Venusia cambrica. The sequence goes on from OX596056.1 coordinate 5,386,297, forward strand.
TTGGAAGCGCACTTCACCCGGAATCCTCAACAGTCTGAACTCCTTACACCTAAATGCCGGAACACAACAATTATTGAGTTATTGTTACGGCAACAGACTTCAATAAGTTGGGGTAACTAGCCAGGCGGACTTATACAAATGCCTTCCACCAACCAAACCAAACACAATATTGTACTCCCCTGGGGATCAAGCCCGGGACCTCTGGATCCGACAACAGTGAGCGAACCACAGAGGCGGTTATAAGTATGTGGGTAGAAGTAAGCATCACGTAAACAGGTAGATGGAGAGGTCGATGCTGCGGTTATCTTTTAGAGATCGAATAAGGAATGAGGAGGTCCGCAGAAGATCTAAAGCTACATACATTTTAAAACGTGTTTCCCAGTTGAAGTGGCAATAAGCAGGACACCTCATGCGTAACTCAGACGACCGATGGAGTTACAAGATAACCTAGTGGAGATCCCGGACTTGGTAGCAGAAGCCCGGCAGGCCGAGGGCACGATGCTCCGACGATATAAAAGCCGGTTAGTGGAAAGAATTAGGGGATCCATACATCCAATGTTGGAACACAAGTCGCTGATGATGATGTTGATGAAACAGGTAGATTCATCATCATCATCAACAACCTATCGCAGTCCACTGCTGGACGTAGGTCTCCCCTAAGGTGCGCCACTGAGCCCGATCTTTGCCCTTTCTCATCCACTCTCTGCCTGCCACTGTACGGAGGACGTCCTACACTACGTTGCCTAGACGTGGTCTCCACTGAAGGACTCCTTGATCCCACCGGTTATCGGTCCTTTGACAAATATGGCAAACTAACAGATAGATTAATAATTATTAAATCGAACCCACAACCTACAGCGCAGAAGGCAGAGCTACTACCAACTGAGCTATGAGGCTTGTTACTGAGTTACAATAGTTGGCCAATGTTCATGTGTAAGCTCCTGCAGCATAAGGATTCTACCGGTTATTACCTTAGGTAGGTTATAATCGGTAGAATCCCATCTACTTGTAAAGTAATATAAAGACAGTCACGGCCGCAGCTTACATACATTATAACATTAGTAAAACGAGTATTGGTACCAAATTAGTTTGCCTAAAAAATACAGTGTCTTTACTATAAACGTTTTAACCGCCTCTGTGGTCTAGTGGTTCAACCCACCGATTTCAGATCCAGAGGTCCCGGGTTCGATCCCCAGGGAGCAATGGTTTGCTTGGTTTGGTTGGTGGTACGATTCACATAAGTCCGCCTGGCTAGCAACCACCATCTTACCTAATTATGTCGCCATAATAACATTTCTTAAAAAAAAAATGTGTTCCGGCATTTAGAGGTTCCTCAGTTTGTTGAAGATTTCGGGTGAAGTCGTGAGATGTGATATGATGGCAGAGCGCTTCCACGTCGTACAATAAAAAAAGTTTTAAAGTAAAATCTCTGATGCGGTTGCTTGGAAGAAATTATCCGAGTTAGGTTAGATTCTTCTCAATTAGGTCGGAAATAATTGGCGGTAGGGTCCATAGTGACTGGGCATATTCAACGGGAATAAACATTTCAAGAAGGTCCTAATTTAATATGGCAAAAGTAACGGGTAGGGTTTGTTCAGTATAAACCTTAATAGAAACCATGAAATAGCACGGCACGTTTTTTTATTGTACGACGGGGAAGCGCTTGGCCTTCATCTCACAAGTTGCGATAAGGCCGAAGGTGGAGTCGCACATCACCCGGAATCCTCAACAAACTGTGGAACTGGTTATCATACATGAGTTGCCGAACCATTGATCATTTTGAAACGGCTATTTTGAAAAAGAGGGAACACCTCCTCCATACAGTCACTAGGTACTTGCATAATTTAATGGTTAGTTGATCACATAATTATTAGACTCCAAAACCGTCAACAATCAATCCATATATTTACCGGCGTTTACAAAAACCTACCGAGAAATTCAGCAAAGGAACTCCTTTCAATATAAACATTATCTTTCAAAAGGAAACTGAGGTTTGTCACAGATATAAAAACACAGAAGCACCACAAACACAATAAAACAGCGAACAACTCGAGATTTTCTCCGGCTCCTTCATTCGTGTCAATTCAATTGGAAAATTATTCATCAAATCAACTCAAGAGGACTCGATATCAATACGGTCTCGATAAAAACCGGTAATTGGCCCTTTTTATACGGAGACAAGGTTCCAATTTGTTACTTGTTTTGTTTTTCTTGAAGGTAGAACAGACAAATGTTGCATTGGAGTTTGATGATGAAGTCTCACGCTATGATTATCTAACTATTGAAGGTGTCTTTAACTAAATAGCTGTTGTATAATTTTTTGGGCGTCCTCCAAGGAGCTTGAAATAAAATTAAATGAAAATTTATTTGTCAATAAACATAATAGTAATACTAATAACACGTTAGTATTTCATTATCTGTGGTAATACATAATATTATGTAAGAAGTGATGCTCCTGATTATAATATTAATTGTTGATGGCATGACATTAGTACCCAAACTAGGATAACTTGTGTGATGGCGTACCAGAGCCCTCCAACGGGCAGATTAGATGATTGTATTAACATAGTTAGTAGATTGGTATCAGTCCTACCTCCCAGAATTATTAACCTTTGTACATACATATACAGGCCTTAAATCTCAATATAGGCCTAATATAACCTACAAATTAGAATCTGAAACTCTCGAAGACCATCTTAGGGCTACAGATAATTTTACACATAGCCTCGTAAATAGCAGAAGCAAAAACAGTTAAAGGTAACTAACAATTACGTGAATTGAACTTGGGTAGCCACATTTTACGATACCTAGAGCACGTGAATCCTCTGATATCACCTGTGGTTTGCTAGTGGATGTGTTTTCACATCGGTACTTAATGCCGCGTCCCACGTATTTGTAACAAAAAGGGGGTGTTCCTGTCTACGGCGGCTTCAGGTAAAGGGTCGTGTTTTTCGCTAGAATGTAGGTACATTATTATTTGGTATGCAAACAGCACAGTTGTGGAATACACCGCGAATGCCGAGCCCAGTCAGATTGTTATTCAGTTGGAAAGAAAAGATATGCTGTAGTGTTTGAATTCAAGACTGAATATGGTGTCAGATTGGGGTGACGAAATTTTGGTTGGTGGTAGGACTTTGTTTAAGACCGCCTGGCTAGCTACCACAATCTTACTTAAGTATGTCGCAATAACAATACATACCCTTAAAATTGACACGTTTTGGCATTTAGAGGAAAGATAGCCGTTCCTCAGGCTGTTCAGGATTCCGGGTGACATATATGCACCCCCACCTTCAGCCTTATCTAAAAATGTAACCATGTGAAATGAAGGCCAAGCGGTTCCATGTCGTGAAAAAACAGTCCTGTTAAATTCAATGCATCAATAATTATTTTATGTTTATGCTTATGTTATATGTTTTCTCAGGAAACAAAAGTCAGCTCCAACAAGTCTCTGTTTTCCGTGATTTTGCCATATTAATGTAATGAAGATGCTACTCTAGAGACTAAATCTAGATATAAATGGATTCATTTATTCAATAAAAAGTACAATTAAACTAATTATGTACAAAGGAATCAGTCAGATTAACTAAGGACCGTTACAAACGGCCTATAGGTAACTCAACAAAGAATATTGTATTTAACGTCCAAATTATTTACGAAAAACGGTGTAGGTATAATTTGTATGTACGACTGGGGGCGGAGCTCTAGTATCTAATTTGAGACAGCTATGTATTTATTTCTTTGATTCTTAATTAGGAAATAATTTTGTGGATTTATTAATGATATTTGAATCGAGTTTGAAGGTGATCAAACCATGTTTCTACATATCTAGAACACCTTTAGTACCATAGACTCAGTGATTGCTTTTTTTGTTCACATTGGCATGTATTAGTGTAGGTCAGTCAAGGTGAGATTGCTGCTGGGAAAAAGCTGTGATTACCCAGGGATCCCGGATTCGATCCCCAAGGGAGTGCAATATTGTGAAAGGACTGTGTTTAAGTCTGCCTGGCTAGCTACCACCATCTTACCCAATTCTCTCGCCATAAAACATTCTACAATTGTTGTGTTCCGGCATTTCGAGGTAAGATAGCCAGTTCCTTAGTTTGTTGAGGATTCCGGGTGAAGTGCGCTTCCACCTTCGGCACTATAATAACTTAATATCGAATTATAATTTTCATACAATGAAAAAAAACGTGAATCAGTTTGGAGAGAATGCATTATTTTGTTAGCATAGCAGTTACCTACTCCTACGTGTGCCTGCAAATAATTTTCCAGCGAATAAACAGGTATCCGACCTTTGCTTTCGGAATCGGCCACCCGTACCCAATGCGAAATGTCCCAATTCATTTGCACGCCGCTCCCGTACCGTATTTAGCAGTAACACTTAAACGAGACCTGGAGGTAATTAGCATGGATTACTGTTCGGTGTTCTGTAACCATCGAGTTTTGAAATTGGAGGTGTTTGAGTTGTGACTATAAACGACTTGCTAGAGTCGCTTTTAGTCACAATATCAGTTTATAGTTGTCCGTTACCGCAGAAACTTGGGCTCTCAAGAAAGACATAGTGTTGAAAACTGATGGTTTTGAGTGGTTTGTTCCTTCAATATGATAAAAAAAAAAAACTTTCTCAATAATTTTCGAAAGGTTTATACTAACAATTGTTATATCAAATTCAAATCATTTATATTTATTATATTTATCAATCAACACAGGAAAAAACAAAATTTACATAAAACAAGGTACAGAACACAATCGGAAAGTACATATATTGTGCATTGATTATTTTATATATTGGCAAATAAATACTTACCCATACATATCGGCATTTTTTTTTGTGAGTATTCATTATTTAAATAATTAAAATTATGTTTTTTGCCGTTACTAAACATTTTTACGTACCTAATATGGACGAATGGCGAAATCTGAATCTGATTCTTCTTGAAGATCAAACTTTAGGAAGGCTTTTATTTCAGATTTTAGAAAAAAAAATTAGAGGATTAATTGTTTTTGCTTCTTCTATGGTACCTTAAATACTTACCTTACCTTTCCTTCTCTACCTAATCTTTATCATTGCATCAAAAAGATGATTATGTCGTATGTACAATTATTATGTTAATCAAACACCCTCTAATGTGTCAGCTGTAATAAATAAAATAAATATTACAGGACATTCATTTTACACAGCGCCATCTAGCCCCAAACTAAGCATAGCTTGTAATATGGGAACTAGATTACGGATAGAATACTTAAATACTTTTTGTAAATACATACGTACTATATAATACAACACCCAAACACAGAACAAACATCTAGGCTAGATGGCACTGTGTACTATAAGATTTATTATTTATTTATTATCTATATTCATCACACAAATGTTTGTCCTGTATTATGTAGTGTATAATATAGTGTGTAATGTAGTTAGTATTATGTATTTGTATGGCATTTGTAGCAAAATCAACACATACATTCAACACGTAGGGTATTTACAAAGTGTTTTGCAAATCAAAGTGGTAATGCCGCCAGTATTCTGGCCCGTTACCATCTGGTGCTGACAACGATTGATCGGGCTATCTATAAAATCTTATTATTAAAGATAATCCCTTACATATTTTTCTTTCTACCTACTTAGTGGTCTGGCTCTTACATATTTTTAATTGCCTATGAAAAAAATGCTATGATTACATATTACTAAAATGTACAAAGTACCTACACTCAAAGTCTTATGTTTTTAAATCCATTGGGTCGTGTAATTTTCAAGGGTGAACATGTGTTGTGTTTTGTGTGTTGTATACACAACGTAGTGACAATTAATCACATATGATTTTTGATTTAATTGGTTTGCTAGCTCGTTACACAATAGCTTTAAGCCAAACCATACCACACTTTGAACAAACGTTGATAAGGCAATCCTACAATATCTTAGTTGGCAACTTGAATTTATATTAACTAATGTGCTTCGTATGTGAAAGCTCATACCGCAAATACAATGCTTTATTTAAACAGAATTTTGGTATAGCGTGAATTTAGATCCTATATGCATAAATGTTTATAGTAACTTGATTTAAATTTGAAATTAATTAAGCATACATGTTTAATTTTACGTATTTTGGGTGACTATAGGATCACTCTACGAAATGGAAAGTATGACCCCTTTGAATGTTAAACATTAGTTTTGCGATAACCGATCCACCAGTCAAGCATGGCTGTGGCTAGTTCCACCAATGCATTCTTTGGAGCAGTCATGCTCCAGTTGTGGACTCTCTGTCCTGATGTCAAGTAGGCAGCCAGTGTTGTGGTGTAGATGAAACGGTCCCTGTATTATTGCTTATTATTATCACTTAATAGGCCGATTATATCACTTGAATCCAATTCTCCAGCTCCTGTGGACCAAGTGACTCTCCACACAGAATGTTCTCGCCATCTCAAGTTCGCCATTAATCAAGGAGTAACTACTGATAACCGGGACCGATAATATCACTTGAAGCCAATACTCTAACTTCGGTGGACTAAGTGAGTTACTCATCACACAGATCGTTCTCGCCATCAGCCAATGAATACCTACCTACTGGCAACCGGGCCCGATAATATCACCTGAAGCCTTTGACGGACCAAGTGAGTTAACACACAGAATATTCTCGCCTTCTCACTTTCGCCAACGATCAACGAGTAACTACTGGTAACCGGGCCCGATAATATCACCTGAAGCCTATTCTCCAACTTCGGCGGACCAAGTGAGTTACACACCACACAGAATGTTCTCGGCTTCTCACTTTCGTCATCAATCAACTAGTAACTACTGGTAGCCGGGCCTGATAATATCACCTGAAGCATATCCTCCAACATCGGCGGACCAAGTGAGTTACACACCACACAGAACGTTCTCGCCATCTCACGTTTGCCATCAATCAACTAGTAACTACTGGTAACCGGGCCCGATAATATCACCTGAAGCTTATTCTCCAACTTGGACGGACCAAGTGAGTTAACACACAGAATGTTCTCGCCTTCTCACTTTCGCCAACAATCAACGAGTAACTACTGGTAACCGGGCCCGATAATATCACTTGAAGCCTATTCTCCAACTTCGGCGGACCAAGTGAGTTATACACCACACAGAATGTTCTCGGCTTCTCACTTTCGCTAACAATCAACGAGTAACTACTGGTAACCGGGTTTCCCTAACGAACTCGACTTAACTAGATAATAACGATGCGACGCCCAAACTTCTTAATTAGACTAACCGAAAATTGTGAACGAAGTTCTTACTTTTTGCGAAGGTGTGCAGTTTTTAGTGGAATCAAGTTTTGGCTCACCGATGAAGGCTACGAGATTTTACAGGCCTCGAAGTACCACTGATTTTTGCTCTCGCTTTCAAACATCATTATAAAATAGCCCGTTGGTGCTATTTTAAATAAAAAAATGCAGGATAATCGTGATTAATCAATATCTGTGGTGCGTAACAAAACAAAATCAAATTTATGGAATTTGAAACAACACGTATGCACGGGAAAACAGTACCTTAATATTTTCGTGTCAAATTTTCCATGGGCTTGAACTATACAGTTTATTTAAATAAGTAGAAGATCTGTATTAGTATCAGATTTTCATGCATACTTGTTAAACTAAGTTGGTCCTCATTTTATTATTTGTTTCCATATTCTAACTGGTCAAATTATAAATAAAGTAAAATTTATTAGTTACAAACAGTATTATATTGCAAGCTCTACTAATCCAGACCTGCACTAGTTTGAGCACACTTTTATCTAGTACCGACACTGTTAATTCACACTGGTTGTACTGCCTTGCTAAATAGCAATGCCAATTAGCTGGCCTAAATAAGACCCAAACCTTGGGTCTCGTGATACCTCAATCAAAAGCCCCACAAGATTTTTGAATCGGAGGGACAGAAATCGCTGTCTTTTGCTGGTAAGTAACAACTTTAAACTGGCTAAATGATCTCAACTCTGGTGGTAAGACGTGCAAAGCCTGGCTAGCGACCACCCTCCTGCCAAAGACCAGCGTCTAATAAGAGTTTGCTGTGTTCCGTTGGTGTGCGGCAGAGCCTAGGTAAAAAATACCTTCTGGGTAATCTCGCTCCATCGCAGACCCCATCCTTGCCTGTGCAAGTGCACACCTAATACCATCTAACCGCCTCTGTGGTCTAGTGGTTCGACCACCGGAGGCAGATCCAATGGTCTCAGGTTCAATCTCCAGGGGTGTAGGTACATTACTATTTTTGGTTTGAATGATGGAAGTATGGCCTTTTTTAAGTCCGCCTGGCTGGCATGGTGGTAGCTACCTTATATCTTAAGTTTGTCACCATTCATTAGACTGGTGAGGATTTCGGGTAAAGTTTGCCTACCGGGTGAGATGCTGGACAAGCGCATCCCCAACGCACAATAAAAAAAAGTGTCTCTGCAAGTTTCAGGTCAAGAGCTATATCATAAAAAAATTGAGCTCTGATCAAAAATATAGGAATAACCCTAAAATAAACCCCTGAAATAGATACAGGGAACAGGAAACAGTAAGTTAACATCGTGTTATTATAAAATAGAAAGGGATTGTTTTGCCTCCCTAAAGTATTTTCGTTGTACTTGCAAACCCGAAACCCTTGGCTTTCCGTTACAAAGCGGGTATTCAGCTAGTTAATCATTATCATGTTACTTTTCCTTAGAGTTGTGTGGCCAAGTGATTATGGGTCCGCTTTCCGATGCGGAGATTGTAGGTTCAAATCCAAACGAGTACAAATGGACTTTTGTTTGAAGTTTATGTGCGCATTTGACACATACACATGCTCTGACGGTGAAGGTCAAATCGTGAATGTCCCTTGAGCCAAAAGTCCGAATGACATAATAATTATGTCATATTATGTTACCGAGTACAAGACAGTACTCCGTATATAGTTACTTGAAAACTGTGAGCATGTTCCGAACCTAAGTTTGATCGTGCCTCTGACTACCCCTGGTAGCTGATCTTCATACGCCCTGAGTAGAGCTCAGAGGTCAATTCTCAAAGCGAAAAAACGGCCTAAGTCCATTATTACTGTTACTTAATTTTAATATGAGTTACAAGTACGTACCCTTGGAGACATTGTACCTTAAAAACATCTGAATAAACCACTAAGAAATTAAATTAAATTTTACTTTTGCTAACACAATGTCAATAAACCTCTTTGTTTCTATATTTACTATTTATCTCTGTTACTTGGCCTTATTTCGAACAATGTTTTATGAATACCTTTATCATTGTCCTTTAGTTCGCGACCAAGACAAGCATTGCAATATCGGGTTACCACATTTGATCTCCATTTTAATTCAACGTGTAATAAAAATATGAGGATTCCCGGCGCTTGAACGATTTATTATTACTGCCAGCGATATCCTAAAAACTACACGGGGTTCTTGCTATTCATTTACACAGACGCAAACAAATTTTTACATGTTTTTATCGATATTTTACGTTATATATCTACCTAACTGCCCAAAAAGAGGTAGTTATTTTTATCATATGTTATTTAGTATGGATCAATTTACCTCTAAATTTGGTCATACGAGGATGAAGTCAATGATTAAGCGAGTGTATCCAGAGGGTACTTATTAACACTTTAATTGAAGACATTGTGGTCCTTACTCAGCAAAAAGAAAGATTATTGTAATTGATTACATTTAAAAAAAAATTTTGAAGCGAACAAATCAGAAATCTTTCTTAAATAATGGTGAAGGCGGAAAAAGATCGTGAAACTCCTAGGCACAGTTAAAGAAATAATATCCTGTTTATATCAACGATATGTTTTTATGCTAGTTTCTAAATAACTAGAGAAAGTTGTGGCTACAAAAAGAGATCTTAATCTACCTTCACACATCGAAAAAAAAATTGTAAACAAATCTAAATTAAAAATATTTTTAACTCAATCCGACTAACAATAATAGGTTATTACCTATTTTAAAAATTCAAACCTGACTACTGAAAAATCTTAGTGTTTAGAATATATTCTCATCTGAATTCTTGATAAATAGAGGACAAACTATTCAATAATTATTGACTATTGAATAAACAAAATGTTCTGAAGATAGACGTGGTCGTCTGCCACCTACCCTAAGAAAACAATACATTGTAACAGTAAAAAGCAATCATAACCTTTAGGGCAAAGTGGCATATGACCACGGCTATTATCGGGACACCTCTATGAATATGTATGAAATACATTCAAATATATCTAATCTGTCACTGACACTGTAAAAGACAGACAAACGGATAGACAGCTTAGGCTAATAATAAAAAAAAGGGTGTGGCGTAAAAATTATAGAAACTAAACTTTTGTATTACAGGGAAATATTTTAATTATCTTCAATAACTGTGAAATAATCATAACTAAACAGGAGTTTGTGTTTCCTAATATCTATCGGTGTAAGTGTAGAATAAAACCGCTCGCAGGGCATGTTTACCTTCTCTATAGGCTAGGGAGGGTTGTAAAGAAAATTTCTTTCCTGCTCGTGTGGACGTATTCAATGACGTAATGATACGCCTGCAGTGCATGTCTTGCTATGTTCTAATGCTTTTATATATTGATAGCATATTCATGTGTGGGTTGGTTTTAATTTTAGTTTGCTTGTTTTAAGTCCGTCTGGCTAGCCACCATCTTTCCTCAGATTAACACGACAACCACGTGGTCTAGTGGTTCGCCCACCCAGTTCTTTCGTTCGTTTCACCCATTTCAGATCCAGAGGTCCCGGGTTCGATTCCCACGGGGAGTACAAATATTGTGCTTGGTTGGGTTGGTGGTCTACCTTTATTTTAGTCCGTCTGGCTAGCTACCACCGTCTTACCTAATTCTGTCACCATAGCAACAATTCTAAAATTGTTGTTTTCCGGCATTTAGAGGTAAGATAGCCAGTTCCTCAGTTTGTTGAGGATTCCGGGTGAAGTGCGCTTCCACCTACGGCCTTATCTTAGCATGTAACCAGATGAGATGAAGGCCAATCGCTTCTCCACATGCGCTAGAATACCGGTGATGGTAAAAAGTAGAAATTAAGAAGAAAAGTAGGTAGTAGTAGAAAGTAGAGTGTAATGAAAGCGTGGGTATTATGTCATAATATTGCAAGGTATTACTTATCATATTATATAGTATAATTAATGTTACATGTTTTTGGTTGGATACAGGAAACGTCAAAGCAAATGTGTTTTTTTTGTCAGAATCTCCAAACAATGAATTATTGCATAACGGCGGCTTTTATTTTACAACACTTTTTGCGCTTGTTTCAATGTTATTCTCTACCCTACTCATAGTACCGCGGTACTCGTAAAGATTTTTTTTACGATGATGTCATGATAATATTTTTATTGTGCGAGAATTTACGACTTTGACAACATTTCTACACATACAATGATCTCTGCATAACCCTTATTTATATGTTCCATGCATACATAATTTACAGTTCGAATAAATATAAAGTTTATTGCGAATGGAGATTTTGGAGACATCAAGCTAGTACCATTTTCATTCATATATATAATTTGAGAGTAGTAGAGTAGGTGTCGGTACCTTTTGAAAGGACTCGTTCCAGGAAGTACTACCTCCATATACATGCAGTTTCGGTTTGAAGGGTATGGTAGCCAATGAACACGGGGTTTAACAACCTTATGCCTCCAGTGGCTTTGGTCATTGACAAGACCACAAAGAAACACGGTGCAGAATTTTACCATACAAACACTCTCTCGTATTAATCTTGATTTTAATTAAAGTTTTTGGAATAAGTACTCGTATATTAATGAATTAATGTCTATTGAATTTGACATGTCATTTAGAAATGAACGACTAACGTTTGTACAATGCATTAGTTATGTTTAGATATGCCATGAGTGATATCCTAACACTCATTGGTCTATATCATTTATGAGAAGTGGGTAAGTTTTTGACTACGAGGCCTGCCTGGGAAAGACAAAAAAATACCTGGGCAAGGATGAGGTCTTCGGTGAAGCAAGCTTTCCTAAAAGCTAACTGACGCAACACAAGCCAGGTGGACTTTTAGAGGTCAAACTACCGGCAATAGGATCAGTCATCCGAAACCGTTGCCAAGGTCAAGGATTCCGTTGGCGTTCCGTTGTAGGTATAGTTATATTTTGAAATGCAAGCCTGATGGAGCAATCCTAGAATTATAACTGCCTTATCTAATATTAGATGAAATAAATCAAGATTTTTATGATACAGCTGCTTTCACTACCTTAAAATTGCTGTATTTTATAACGTTTATTACGACCAATATTAGGTTACTCATTAATACAAGCAGCCTTATAACTAGAGATTTTACTGCCATAACGACCTTTTTCGGGCAGCAGCTATTTTATCTTGGCTCGGGTCAGCGCACGCAAGCCAAGCCATAAATAAAGCCTAGCTAGTAAAAATATCAGCTAATTCGTTACCAAGTTTTAATGGTACGATAAATGTCACAATACGCACATAAAATATTAAAATACTACGGAAACAAATAGAGTGTATTAGATTTTTTCAAAAGGACCGATTCGAAAGATTAATTTATAGCCTAATATTGCGAGATAGCAAAATACTGACCCTTTCGAATATAGCACGTGGCCTGTAGGGGAATTAATCCCGTCTCTACCTTAGTATTAAAAACCTCTGTTCCTTAAAAGAGGCAAACAGGACTTATTGGCCTGCCAGTACCGGCAAGGTACTTTTTTGTAATATTATATATGTATATAATGCGCGGTATTTTCAATCTTCATCATGCAAGAGGGCAGCAATGATTTGAATTTTATGGCGTAGGTACCCATGCGTTCTTGCACAGTGAGGTTCATGAGAAATTTTCTTCCGCGAGCCCTTTAGATGTGGATTTTACTCTCTGCAGATGCATTCCCCCAAGACATTCCCATGGGATCTTTCAAAAAAGGCGTTATACAAGTTTTTTTTTGAAATCTTGATATGATGTCTTTGGTGGTTACAAGTGTCCATGCGGTGACCGCTTACCATTATAGGTATTCATTTTAGGTAGCATTAGCATTATAGGTGGCCTATGGCCTACTTGTTTGCTATCTTCGTGCATAAAAAATGTTCTATTTTGTGTCGAATGCCGATGCATGATGTTAAAATATATAAAAAGGATTTATAAATAAAATGTACAGTTATAGATTAAAATATATAAAATAATAAAACAATTAAGCTAACTATGTACCTACCTACAAAGGAATCAGTAGGATTGCCTGGGGACCTTTACAACGCCCTTTAGGTAACTCAACTGTTCCAGACCAGTACCAGACGGAAGCGTGTCGGAGACACTGACTGCATTGCCACGCTGAATAGCTATGCTAATTTGCTGGCCTAAGAGCCAACCTTTCGGTCACATGTCACCTCAAATATACCGTTTTCATGTTAGTAACTGTTTTACGTGAAACATTTCCACGTTCCAATTTTACACCTGCCGGTATGTGGGTCGTTTACAAATTCAGTTTTTATTCTCTCTCCTCTCATTAAGAACCGTTCATAAATATTAAACAATCAAGAATACAAATCTACCCAACTGGGAATTTTCTTTCCTATTACAGAATTATTTAAAACAAATTTCGTTAAAAGCAAGATCCTTTGTGTAAAGAAAAATAATTTCGGATGATTTTGTATCAAATTCGCAATGTGATAAAAATTGTAGAGGCTGTGTGCTAAATATTCAAATTTATACAGGTGGGGCCAGGTAAGCGTGTAGGTTTGCATAAGTAAGCTTCGGGTGGGGACATAGAGTACAATAATCCGGGTCTGCTCGATAGAAAAAGCAAAATCAAAATTCATTCCGTTGACCCGGAGCTCGTAATTCCTCGAGGGCCGGAAACTATTTCTATTCCAAGGGGATCCGACCCCAGGGCGCCCTAGTGCCTTGTTTCCCGAATACTTTCCGCCCCTGGGGCGCAACTTCTCACTCTTCTGTCTCATGCACATTCGTAATTTAAAATACCGTCCGTGCTTTATATTGGTGGTCGGTTTGCGCTCCCAGATTTGTGGACGGAATGTGTTAATTGTTTCGTTTTATAAATGTCGCAGCTCTGTAGTTACCTGCAGCCTTAAAAAGGGCAGCTGGGTCACAGCTATCCATTCCAAAATGTTGTAATCACAGCGTCCGTTGTGTGTTATAACCGCCTCTGTGGTCTAGTGGTTCAACTCACCGACTTCACATCCAGAGGTCCCGGGTTCGATCCCCAGGTGGAGCAATATTGTGCTTGGTTTGGTCGATGGTAGGATTTTTGTTCATAGTAACAATTCTTGAAAAAATTGTTGTGTTCCGGCATTTAGAGGTAAAATAGCCAGTTCCTCAGTTAGTTGAGGATTCCAGGTAAAGTGCGCCTCCACCTTCGGCCTTGTCTCAACTTGTTACCAGGTGAGATGAAGGCCAAGCGCTTCCTCGTCGTACAATATATAAAAAAAAAACTTCCACTTACCTACGTTAGTCCTCCCTACATTTTATAAATGAGTTAATAGGCATTTTTCGGAAGATTCTTTCCATAGTAGACCTCATAGAAGTTTACTTGGACAAGGGCCTAGGTAAGCAAAGGTCAAGAAATGACCAGTCGTTAAAAAAAATGCACCGATTTCGTGAACGCTTGTTGTGTTCATCTATAATTGGCATAATATATCAAAAGTTAACCATTGTCAAAGTGAAATTGAATATAATAAAAAAAGAATGCAAACTCATAAAATGCAAAAACAACATCCGTGTAAACAGAAAAGTACAATCCTCAAACGATGCCACGAATAGCGAATGAGATTTTTTTAGCACTTCGATTTGAATTTATCTTAACTGAAGTAAAAAAAAAAATACAGTGGCATTGAGTGCCGACAAAAGCGAAAACTTGAAGTTTGTCGATCTTTGCCGAAGAGAACAGCTGAAATTTTTGGTACTTGAATTTCAATGTGTCTTCAAAGTAATAAGGCAATAAATTATGGGGATATTTTTTTGTCAAGTTAATAAAATAAAATTATTAAATCAAGATCATCCTTCAGTCCGTCTTAGGGAATCAAAAATTGAAGGGGGATAATTCTGTATAGTTGTTTGTCAAATGTATTTTTTCCTTTCTTTCAACTTGTTTAAGGTGTCAAAAGTGGTGTCGGTGAGCGTAACAGTGTCACGAGTTCAATGGTTTTTTCCCATCTCAAAAAATGCCAGACGCGCCTAAAAAAGCTGACAATTAAATAAACATATTTTTACATGCTCCTACGGGTTCTCCTACTGGTAGCAGAAGGACTATTCATATTTTAGACTCCTATTATGTAATTTCCAATATACACTAAAGTTATTTTAGAATAAAAAATACTATTACAATCAAAATGTTACTAGACGGCTAAGGATACGGTACAGACGACTAGGAAAAATTTACAAAAACTCATGCATGACTGTACAACATAGGTACTTACTTATTATCTTTCAATGATTGTAAAGCTATTTATAAAAACATTTGTATTATGCTGTTGTACAGTGTCTCAGCTGTCTTGTTTGTTTTAATGTACCTACCCGTTTTAGAGCTACCTCGATATTCATCGCTTGACCGTGCAACGGAACAGACTAACAGCCGAATTAATTCTGAATGTAGAGTTTCAAAACGTATTTCTGCAACGGCGGTGCAGACCGTTTCATATGAGTAGTCGCAGATATTATTCTTGCTAGGTTCTATCCTCACCTCTGCAGAACCGTTTTCATTTCAACCGCTTTCAATAAAAAGGTTTTAATCTGATATGTTATCACCGATATACCTGCAAGATGTTAACTTGT
This sequence comes from Venusia cambrica, assembly GCA_951394065.1. Lineage (NCBI taxonomy): Eukaryota > Metazoa > Arthropoda > Insecta > Lepidoptera > Geometridae > Venusia > Venusia cambrica. Next base: position 5,402,064 of record OX596056.1, read on the forward strand.
AATAGTAATAAAAAGAAATAAATAGAAAAAATATAATGCTGAATATATATTTTGTTATATATATACACAGCTTTAATGTATACAATAGAACAAGTAAATATTAAGCAAAGGTACAGTAAGAATAACAATGTAAGCCGTATCCCTAAGAAATTGTAAAATTTATGACGTAGTTATTTAGTGTAACAATTAGGTTATACATACGTACATAGTTGTATGTAAAACGGTACGGTAAATTTACCGTTTTTGAAACGCCAAAACAAAAAGGGTAACTTATGATCACTATATTTCTAATAGTGTAATCATAAGGGATGACCTAATCCGCCTTTGAACACAACAGTTAGCATTTATGGGATTATGTAATTTGTTATTAACATCACAACTTGCAATTTAAATGCAACTGATCAAAACTATGACGTTGTACAAAGTCAATATTATGTTATGTTACTCAATGTATGCCGTTTATCGTCATTATAACATTGCTTTGCGATGCGGGCTCGGAATCAGACGCATTTCGCTCAAGCACAGTTACGAATTAAATAATTCGCGGTACACGCGGCTGGCGCCGCTGCTAATATCGCGATGCTTAAGGCGATCATCATGAACGAGTTGTTGGCGTTCATTCAGAATGCCATCGACACAGTGGACGAGATCAGCATCCTGCAGATCTGCAAGTCGATCTTCAAGGAGGCCGAGATTTGCAGTGAGAAAGCGCTGATCTTCCAAACGCTAGGCAAAACTGCCCAGATGCCGTACCGTAGGAGGGATGGAGGTGAAAAAAGTCTCCAGGACATCATCACCCTGCTGAAGGAGACCGACCCAGACGACGTGCCGAATTTCGTCGCGAAGGAGTTGCATAAGTTCCCACCGGTGGGATTCGACCACGTTGACATTACCAGGCTCTTGAAGGACATCATGTTCCTGAAGACGAGCTTGGCCGAAGTTCAGGCAAGGTTGGAGGCTTCGGATGATACCATCACTGGGCTGCGTGCTGAGTTGGTGTCACTACGTAACACTGATTCGGTATGTAGGTTACCTGTGGCCTCTAATAATGTCAACACACGCCGCGGCGTGCAAAACGCTTCGATGTGCAGTTTTGAGTCAGCGGAATGTGCGGAATCCCACGAGTCACAGGTCGCTGTCCCGAATGCAGCGAACACAGCCGCCCGCGCCCCCGCACCGGCCGGGGGTCAGCCGACACCGGTTACGTTGCCCCGACAACGTGATTACTCAGCTGCAGCGGCCAGCACCCCTGCAGCCCCTCAAACAAAGGGGAAGAAGCAGAGCTGTGGACTTGTCCACAGCGCTACACCCGCTAGGCCTCCGCAGAAGGAGCCTTGTGATGCAGAGAGCTTCACGAAGGTGGTAAGGAAAAATGTGAAGCCTTCTTGCACGAATCAATGTGGCACTGCATCCAGTGACCACTTATTCCGAGCGGAAGTACCCACTACGCAGCTCTACCTGCCCCGCGTCCACTACGACGTGAAGACCGCAGAGCTAGTGGAGTACATCAAGAGGAAAGCCGGAGTGGGGTTGAGGGTTGAGAAGCTGGACTCTCGTCATAATGTGAGTTTCAGCTCATTTATGGTTAGAGTTCCTACGGATCGCCTCTCGACTTTTCTGAGCCCTATTTTCTGGCCGTCTGGGAAAGGGGTGAAGTTCCGACAATTCAAGGGTCGCCTGTCGAGAGATCGCACCGAAACACGTCGGCGACATCACGTGTGCCTTAGTTTAAGTTCTATTTTGTATGTATTTTAGTTTTAAGGTACATATTAATATGGGTCTTAGAATTAGTATTTAAACATCCTGTACTATTCCTACGTTACCTGAAATAAACTTATATTATTATTATTATATCATCGCTAAATGTATTGTATTTTGCTCGTAAGCACATAAATATCTATGTTAGTAGCTATCAATACGAGCCCAATATTTAGTAAAACCTCACATAGTTCTAATAACAATAAACAACTATTCAAATTTTAGTAAATAAATCTATCTAAATTAGAATTAAAAAAAAGTATTTTACGCGTGGCAATAATCCCGGCAATGGAGTCCAATCTCAGCGATGTACCGCGCTTATCGCCGTCCGAGCGGTAATGACTTGGCGATAGAATCGGGAACGGTGATAGAGTTGTATTTTAACCAATGGCGTAGGGATTATTGTAATGGTGTCGTCGATGATTTCCAAATTCAGCAATGTAGATGCTTTCGCAAAGGAGTGTAAGAGAAAGCCTAGATTACTGTAATAAACCTTATAAAATACTAATTTAGTAACGGGATATGAATTTAATTTCTAAACAGCGCCATCTAACTTTAAACTGCATAGTTTAAATTAAATTAAATATTAATTATTACATGACAATGATTTTTACACAGCGCCATCTTGCCCTAAACTAAGCATAGCTTGTAATATGGGAAGATTACGGATAGAATACTTAAATACTTTTTGTAAATACATACGTACCATATGATACAACACCCTAACACAGAACAAACATCTGTATTCATCACACAAATGTTTATTCTGGGTCGGAATCAAACCCACAGCCTACAGCACAGAAGGCAGAGCTACTACCAACTGAGCTATGAGGCTTGTTACTAGTTTGAGAATTGGAAGTAAATTATGAATTAATATATCAACATCAACATCAACAGCACATTAGTGTCGACTGCTGAGAGCCTCCTCCAAAATTGGACATAATTACCTTCTCCTGTTGAAAAAATCCCTTGGTCGACTCTTATGACATCTGCGGGCTGAGTTGGAAGGGTCAATCCGCAACGGAATATATATATACTGATCCATATATAAATATATAAGTACTGGAGACTAATCCCAGCGATGTACCGCGTTCATTGCTGTCGGAATCTCTACCATATATATTATAGAGTACATTTTCTTCTGCGAAAAACTCTGTTAAAGCATCGGGAACGACCAGTAGAATTTTATTTCAACCTATTCTGTAGTTGCTTATTGCATAAAATATACTCTACTAGTAATCATGGAAACTCGATCTCAAATTAAATGTTATCCCAAAATAAAACGTACAAAACATGGTTATAACTAGAAGTTTTGTACGTTTTATTTTGACTAGAAATAACGAAATACGTTCATAATTACAAAAAACAGAACATCGACGACTTTGTAAAAGTCGCTGGAATTCGTTAGACAAGGACGGCTCAATATACCGCTTTGTCATAATTTTGTGGAATCTTATACTATCGTATACAATGAACGTCTGTAGGCTAACTGTTGCTTGCTTACAGTTCATACTAAGGTTTACTGTCGAGAAATACTCTGATAGAACTCTGATAGACACGAGTAACTTCATCAGGGCAGGTTGATCTAAGATTGCAGATTAAATCTGTGGAGCTGGCCGCAACATTAACTAATGATACTTCTTTGTGACAGTGCATGCATCCTACAGACGACTCCTTTCATTTTTGCCCCTTTGCACAAATTATTGAGGAAAGGATGTTCTGGATAATTTAATATACTAACACAGAACTAGCAAATATATACGGCACAATTGAAGATAGAATTCAAACATGACGGTGTAGGCTTGACTTTTGCAATATTATTGTCAGCGAAAGTAAGGTCTAGTCAACCTAATAGTGGTCTACCCCAGGAAACGGAATCACTGATATTTGTAAGCGGTTAAAGTTGAAAGATCCCATCACTGGTGAGTTTTTTTTTATTGGTGATAGTCAAGCGTTTCACCACCAGCTTACTTGGAAAACAAGAAAAGATGTGGCCTAAGACGAAGCACGCTTGACTAACAGAAACCTATTCACTCTGAACTTAAATACTCGGGTAACATCTGCCCTCCTGCCTTCTTAACCAAAGTTTAACCACCTCTGTGATCAACCCACCGATTTCAGATCCAGAGGTCCCGGGTTCGATCCCTAGGGGAGTATGATATTGTGCTAGGTTTGGTTGGTGGTAGGACTTTGTTTAAGTCCGTCTAGCTAGTTATCACCAACTTACCTAAAGATGACATCATAACAACAACTCGAATGGTTGTGTTCCGGCATTTAGAGGTTGGAAGGCCAGTTCTTCAGTATGTTGAGGATTTCGGGTGAAGTGCGCTTCCTTCTTCGGCCTTATCATTACTTGATAACTGGGTGAGATGAAGGGCAAGCACGCTTCCATATCATGGAATAAAAAAAAAAAAACTTAGGAACTGCTTAGCGCCGAAATTCGGCAGGAGAGTAGTGGTAACGGACAGCTCCTACCATCTGATATAGGACAATTTAGCCGCAATCGTAGAATAAAAGTCAAAGATTTCGTCGCCCGGGGTAGACACATACTCGTATAGAAGGTAGAGTAGATCCCACCCATCCGAAATCAAGGCACTGTTAAGACTTTGTATCATATAGCATTGAGAATAGAAGCGATTCTGTGTCGGCATACTAAGTGTACTCGTTACCACTGATAAGCTCGACTCTCAGAGTTCAATTTGACTTTCGAGATATTCTGATTATCATGCAAACGCTGATGTGTGCGATAATTGCCGTGTCCTACATAAGGATCTGTGATGTTCGTAGCTCAGAGATAAAGAGCCTTTTATTAATCGTATGAATACCTATCTTAATATCCATAGCTGTGTGGCCGTATGGGTTCGGACCGCGGTTCCTTTTGGCAGCAGTCCTGAACGCTTGTCTTCTCGTATCGAATACTAGCAACTTATAGACCGTGGACATGTGCCGTAGTCGGCGATCCTCATGATATCCATGTTTTTATTTCATTTAGAATGGGTCGACTCATATCCAAAACTTACACATCCAAGGATGAGATCTACGATAGAGCTAGTCAACCTAGAAGGTGCCTATTAACACTCTTCTTGAAGAATTAGGGTCGTAACACAGCGGAAAAACAGACGCTGAGAGCTTATTCCAAGTTCTGGCAGTTTTTTTTTTTTATTTACTACTAGGAGACGGGACAAGCAAGTAGCGCACCTGGTGTTAAGTGTACTCTTGCCTATGACAAAGCATTACTGCATAGGTCACATCCACAAAGAACATAGCCTACACGGCACTGCATTGCGCCCGTCAACTTGAGGCACAAAGGTGTTAAGCCTCATGTACCCGTAATTTCACCGGCAACCATACCCTTCAAACCGAAACACAGCAATGATGCTTGGCTGACATAAGTATGGTGGTAGTAATTCTCCGGACGAGCCCTTCCACTAGGGGCTTCTACTACTCTCTACTCAGTATGTATTAATAACAGATTCTTGAAAACGCGTGTCTTTATGTGGAATATCAACCAGGTACCGATGATAATAGGCTGTGCGCCTGAAATTTCTCGGCGAAGGCGGTATAATACTTGCTTTAGCAAGGTACTCTTCACCTACGAGTCTCTTAGCTCTACGCCTAGTCAAGCGCGGCAAGTTGATATTTGGCTGAACCATCCCAAAGGTGGTATAGTGATAAATTAAATAAATAAATACGTAGGTACAAGAAGTATAAGGAAATCGATAGAACCACAACATGCACTGTGTTGTGGTTCTATCAATTTCAACACGCCAAATGTGTGGGTTGGCCTCGCTTGTCCTGACGTTTATTTGCCCCGGTATGTACTTTCCCCTCTTTCTTTCTACATGGACCTTTCACGAAAATACCACACGAAAACATCCGGGTGTAGTGCGCTTCCACCTTTAGCCTTTTCATATCTTGAAAAAACTTGAAAAATCAGGTGAGATGAAGGCCGAACGCCTCCCCGTCGTAAAATAAAAAATAGAAAAAAGACATCAATTCATAGTATTGCATCTGTTTTTTCTCGACTATTGCAATGCCAAGAGTAATAAATATAGAAGGAGTAGGATAAGGTATCCCTACTTGATGTTTTACTCTAAAATAGAGAAGCTAGAAGCGTACACTTAATCAAGTAAACGAAGTTAAATTTACATGTTAAAAAAATACCCTATCGAATAATGACTTAAAGCGGAGCGTACTGATCCAAATATTATTATGAGATAGCTTGTTAAAAGCGTATGATAGTGGTAAATAAATATTTATCCTAGATATTTAGGGAATTACTTGGGGTAAGCCTAGCCGTTGCTTTGGTTATGTGAGAGTATTTAGTGATTTGGCGTAATATGGGCTTCGTATCTAGCCGCTAATAATATCAGCAAAACGTGATTGGGTTATAATATAGGCTCTTCAAAATGTATGATTTTCGGTATGCACGAGATTTTAAGTAACAGCTTAGAACAGTCTAGATTAGTTTGAGCCTAAAAAACACTCAAATATGATCTAAAGTAATTATCGACTATAAATCGAACAGTCATAGCTGGGGATCAACCAGAAACTCTATAGGTTGATGTTACATTGGGTAATGTTAGGCTGAGGATGATAATGATGGCGATAACAACGGAAAAGCGGGCTTTTCAAGAAGAACTTTTTTTTCTACCACCAGACTAGCAAATGTACAAGGTGTCCGAAACCATCGCTTCGCTAATAAAATAATAAAAAAAAACTTTAACCTACTTAAGTTGAAAAAGATAGGTAGGTACTCAGCGAACTTCCAAACAGCCACATCCATTCTTAACCTAATCCTTGTAAATAAAGGTCTTGCCTTGTATCAAACTGAACAAAACTACCCACATATTTATTAGATTTAGAATGTTATGCACTGTACGTAAAACTATGATAATTATGTTACTATGAAATTAAGTTCACATGCAGGTGAATTTTCTAATTCTTTTTGACAATAAAGCATCTATAAACCTAATACTGGTAAGAGCGACACTCAATGCTCTCATCTGTTTTTACAGCAGATCATCGGAGTCATCTTCAAGTCCGAAGTAAATAGGTTCGAAAGTAGCCAGGATGTTGCGAACGCCCAAGGACGTTATACCATTTCAATCACCTGGCGTGTACAAGATAGACATTGGACAAACCATTGGATAAACGCACTATAGCCGAACGCGTAAAAGAACACATTGCAGCTGTCAAGAACCGAGGTGAATAAGTCTGCGATAGCGGAATACCTAGTGGACTCAGGGCCAAATCATTGGATCGAACTGCACAATCCCAAGATTCTGTCCAATGAACGCTATTATCATAGGAGAATGGTTCGTGAGGCGATTGAGATTAGAAAGTACCCAAATTTCAATCGCGAAGACGGCTATAGAATCTCAGCTTCTTGGAACCCGATCTTTAATAGGTGTTTTCGCCGTGAAGATACATCGCAGTGCGAGGATGTAGTGAGTGTTGTGTGCCGCAGTGTGAACACTGACTCATTCTGTTACCAATAAACAAGTGAGGGTAGTTAGAGAAACTACATCACAACGACGACAACAGTAGCAGCGAGTACTTCAGTCTACCCGTGACCACGGCCGTTGTAACACGATCGAAACTGTCAGGAATATAGGAAGGTACACAATTAAGACCCGTTTTTGTTATTATTTATAAATAGGTTCCTTTAATAATAATAATAAAAAAATATTTCAGACAACTATATATAAATTACAGATCTTATTCTAACTTAGTCTACGGCCCAAAATAATATATCCCTATAAAATAATTAGCATACATAAGTAACTATATCTACTCTAACTATTTAATGGCACGTGGCTTACTAGTGTTGTGTATAATAACCGCCCGCGATACATTCTAAACACAACACCTTTCGGCCAAAGTTCTTCTTTAGTGAAGTTCTATAGATGTTCAGTTAGGACTCGCAACACAAACGATTTAAAATCATTGTAGCGAGAATCCAACTGCTCGATCCTCAATAAGAACTTCTGCCTCACATACTCCACTACATCTTCAGCCTTCATGTAGTGGTGAAGTCGAGACACGTACAGCAGCGTCATGGGCACGGCAACGCAAGTACTTTAAGACAAGAGCGGTTCATCTAAGGCTACCACTTAACTTATTTAACTGAGCTGGTAAAAAAATATACCACGAATACACAAATTTCGCAATACGCGATAAATACCGTTTTTTTTTATAAGGTATTATGTTGTATGTAGGACCTAAGAGTCTGAACATAAGCATTTTTAGGTAAATAGTTCTAGAAATTAGACGATTAGAATTATATACTTTTTTTTTACTATAAAACCTTTACTATTTTAATAATAAAATCAATTTATCAACAATCCTGGCACTCCAATCCTGTCATCCCATGGGAATTTCCTTTAATTATTTCTTTGTGCACCTACACTACAAAAGGAAGCCGATTTCTCGGAAGGTTTTGAGCTTTGCGTTGATTGTCAATCAGTCAGTTAACTCTTAGAAAATCTGTGGTGATATTAAATAATCTGACGAGAGTTCCGAACAGTTCCGACAGAAGAGTGCAAACTTGAACAATTACGTGTGTATTTTTTGAATCGTCAGGAAATAATTTAGTTGCTAGAATAGGCGTTGCTTTATTTATATTGTTGGTACTTGAATCTCAATGTGCAATACCTTCCGGGTGTTTACAATAGCGCCGTCTATTGAGAGTTAGCGGAGTTACTAACTATAGTTTTGGAAGTTTACTCATTTTACTATAATTACTTTTTAAATTTAGCGGAGTTATCTACTGTAGTTTTGAAAGATTTTCATTTTACTATAATTACTTTTTAAATTTAGCGTTCTATGTTCGGGTAGGTATTCTAAAAATTAAACCGACCAGTGGGTTAAAGTAGGTGCACCACGGGTAAACCCTCATCTTTTCAACTCTTGGCTTTAACAAAAACTGGCTAAGATGTTTTCACAAAACGCCGTCATTTTTCTTTCCCATCGAATCGTTACAAATAGCTATTGCAAATTGGAAATAAACGAGCTACAAAAAGTGGCCGAAGTCGACTTCCCCTTGTCAGGTCGACAATAGGGAAATTCGAGACTGAAGGACCATTAGGGACGCTGGCCGAATGTTCGCGATATGTATATTTATTGTTGTTCAAGAATCTCATCTTTTGTGGCTAGGATTTTACTTGACTCGCCCTCTTGTAGACAATTATTTAAAAACCTACCTACCGTACTTAGATACTAATACTTCTGGCTTTACTCGAGAACTTAGTAAGTATTTATAGCTTCGTTTTTGTTTAACTCGTTTGGTGTTGAGAGGTCTACGAAGAAAACCTAATTAGTGTTTTAAAGCACCCAACGAGTTTATTTAGAAATGTTGAGGAAGTACTCAGACCTTGAGATTTCCTTTTCCACTGTATGTTTGTCTGCTATTTTTTGGCGATCGACAAGCTTTTGACCTTACTTACTTTGAAAAACAAGTCAAAATGTGACAAAGTTGGATGCTTATATAAGGACTAGGATGGTGTTAGTGCTTAAAAACAGACGAGGACAATGAGTTCCATTCCTCACCAGTAATGTTTTGTCTATAATTAAAAGACTAATAAAGCTGTCAACAGCTTTATATTTGTTTTATTGATTTTTAATTTTTAATTATAAATCTGACAAACGGGAATAAAAAATCCGGCTGGCCATACTAGTCTAACTATCAATCTGACCACTGGAAAAATTCGAAAATACATCAAAAATTATTGGATGGATTCGATACTTATCGGTATATCGTCCGAATTAATACAATAACATTTTCGTTCAGAAACAAAACTAGCGAAGCGCGTTAAAGAAATCAAAGCGCGTTATCGCCCACCATCTATCAATACACGCCAATTACTCAGATACGGGTGGATCTCTGATACTTGATTACTACTAATATCGCCAATGGCAGCAGGCTGTCCAAATTACAGTAAAAATCCATTAGGAATAGTGGATATACTATTATCTCTTTACTCTGCTGCCGGGCTATTTCGAAGATGCCTTGAGTTCCGTCCACAAAGGGTACCGACGGTACCCTATTACTAAGTCTGTCTGTCATCTTTGTTATATGGTGAAGCTTAATTTAGGGAAAAAGAAATTTGCAGAGAATATGTGTTTTTATGTCAGAAAAACCTGCATTTTTGCCATGAAATGTACACCGTATTCAATGTAATATTCATTTATTCAGTATTTTTTTTAATTAGGTATGCATGTCTGACTCGTACTTGGCCGGTGAATTTATTGAATAAATTATTTATAATTATAGTAATACCATGAAGGTGGCGACATAGGAATCGACCCCTCCAACCCATGGATGTCATAAAAGCCGACTATGGGATCTTATCAGGAGAAGGATAGCAGTCCGTTAGCGCAGCAGTGTATTATCTACACCTTTCCTACGATCACGAATACGCAGCCCAGATTAGTGATTATGGCAAAAACCCTCAGTTTTGGAGGAGGCTCAGTCCTATGATGTTTGATGATATAATTCTATGTATGATTGACTGTATGAAAATGTAATTTTAGTAATGCATAATATTATAGCGTTAAAAACATTATTATTTTCAGATTACAGGAAAAAAAAATAGCTGAGCCAGGAAGGCGTGTGTAGTAAGCAATTAAACGACATTAATAATAATAATAATATATTTTATTTCAGGCATTCAGGCAACAATAGAAACATTACAGATCTGATTTTTACTTAGTCTACGGCCCATTAAAAAACTAAAATAAATATTTTAATAAATAAATAATTAACTATACTCTAACTACGTAATAAATATATTTTCAAAGGATGAAAGTTACACAATAATCACACAATTACCTATCAGATATAAAAAAAATATACCAAATATTTTAGGGCACTTTGGACAAAGTAAATATATAAATAAATATTATACAGCGCCATCTAGCCCCAAACTAAGCATTGCTTGTAATATGGGAACTGAATTACGGATAGAATACCTATTGCGTTTTTTTTAATATATTTTGTAAATACACACGTACTATATGATACAACACCCAAACACTGAACAAACATCTATATCTATCACACGAATGTTTGTCCTGGGTGGAAATCGAACCCACAACCTACAGCGCAGGAGGCAGAGTTACTACCAACTGAGCTATGAGGCTTATTGAATAAGTCAATATTTGGTTTGTGGTGGTAAGACTTTTAAGAAGAGAAGCGCTTGGCACGTCACTTGATTTCAATGCGAAAGCGCAATATATGCTCATAGCTTGAAACCAAGTGAGATGAATGTAAAGCACTACCCCGCATAATATTAAGATAAAAAGGGTCCTGCGTACAATACAAGAGATAATCTATTTATTTATTATAGGTTCTAATTGCAATTTCGGGTTTGCTCCCAATTCTACAGATTTTTATAACAGATTACTGTCACTACAAATTTCCAATTCTACAGACTCTTAATTCTACTGATTCCCGGTTCTACAGATTCCCAAATCAACAGATTCCCAATTCAATAGATACGTAATTCTACGGATTTCCATCTTCACAGATTCCCAATTCTACAGATACTGCTATCTATAGTAGTATAGTAGAATCTATAGTGCTAGAAGCACTATAGATTCCCAACCCAACTCAACAGATTTTTATGATCAGTGATAAAATAAATTAACCTGGTTAAAAACGGATGATCAACCCTCTCTAGCACTGATTTACAAAACAACAGTATTATTTTACCTATTAAACATTTAATGATCGTCAAATTTTGAAAAAGTCTCTTCAAGACAACAATTTTCCGGCATCTCACTAACAATGCTGATATATACTTCAATGAATAATTAAATAAATAAACACAAATACCTAACATCTGAATGACATTGCATTTACGAGACTCAAGATAAATTATGTTATTCATAATATTTTTAAAAGATTGAAATCGTTATAACCAGCCAATACTGTCTGATATAAGAGTTAAACTTAATGCAATAGAGAACTGAGCAAAAATAAATATTATAAATGATTTGATATTATAGTTATGTATTATTATTAAAACCTTTATTCAGATACTTAAAACACGTAATTAAACTTAATTAGGCAGCTGAAAATGAGGAATAAAATATTCCTTATTTTTTTACAAGATGGCAAACAAGCCATTCCCATTTCTACAAATTCACATGTCTACGTGGGAATCTATAAAAATAGGCACCTGTAATATTGGGAATTTGTAATACTGGAAATATGTAGACATGGGAATCTGTATAATTGGGAAAATGTAGTAACGGGTATCTGTAGAAATAGATAACTGTAGAAATGGGAATCTGTAGTATTGACAATCTGTAGTCTTGGGATTCTGTAGACGTGGGAATAATTCCAATTTCGGCTGTCCGAATCACAACAAAAGTCCATTAGGCTTGCCCAAAGACGGATTAATTAATTCAGACGATTTGACCCTGCTACCTTGTGGCGATCAATCTTGGATCAGGGATCTATACCTAATGGGCATACGTGTGGGGAATTTGTTGTTTTGTGGTCATTTCTAAAACACATACATTTTCGATTTTTTTTCAGACTAATAAAACGCCCGTATAAAAAAGAAATGGATTCAGGATTTTTTTTTATGTACGACTGGGAAGCGCTTGGCCTTTATTACGCGCACTTCAACTGGAATCCTTAACTAACTGAGGAACTGGCTATCTTACCTCTAAATGCCGGAACACAACAATTTTTAGTATTATTGTTGTTATGGCGACAGAATTAGGTAAGATGATGGCAGCCAGCTACCACTAACCAAACCATGCACAATATTGTATTCCCACTGGAAATCAAACCCGGGACCTCTGGATCTGAAATTGGTGGGTTGAACCACTAGACCACAGAGGCGGTTAAAACTTTTTTGTGTTGCGTTGAATGTCGGTCAGTTTATCAGCACGATTTGAAGTATTTCGATTTTGGGTAGGTGCGTCACTAAGATCCCATTTTATGTCTATGTTGCCCATAGCCCTGTGACCTAATAAATATTTTGTTTAGCCAGCAATTTACCCCGGACAGAGAAGATCAACAGTTATTTTATGGGGGCTTTACGATCCAATATCTAACAAACTGCGATCCCGAAAACTGTCAGCTTAATATTCCGCTTCAACTTTGTTTCACCGGCTTTTTGGGTACAGCTATCTGCTCTATTTGACAAGTTTTTAAACAAAATGCAAACGCCTTTAATGTCAGCTGTTTTTACAAAAATAATTATTGAAAACACGTGGTGGTCAACCCTCCAACTCAGTCCGCGGATGTCGTGAAAGTCGACTAAGCGATCTTACAAATGAAAGATAGTATGATTACTTCTGTCTTCTAACACCGTTGGTGCGATCACCAATCCGGCTTCCAAGCGTGGCAATAGTGGCTAATCCTTCCAATATACTCTGTTCACCAGCGGACATAAATCGGCTGTTGTTGTGATATTTTAACAATGATTCATATCTGCTTATGATGGATGGGACATATTCCAAGCATTCACCAAGTCATACAGATCTCGAACATTACCAAGCACCGCAGGCTCCCTCATTAGACTAACATATCGCTATCCACCGATTGATTTATTCGATCCTATTTGCAATATCGTTATACATTGCCGCCCCCTGATGTCCTGTCTATATTAGCATTCGTGCGTGGGACGATTTGTACTTAAAACATGAAGCACGCGTACGATTTATCTAGGATAGATGTTGTATGATTGGGTATTGTGTTTTGCGATATAAGTACTAGAAATGGCACTTCACACTGCCAATGTGTCACAGTGAGTAGAATGCGGTCACCACAAACTGTCAGTATCTATTATGCGATACAAAGGTCTTTCGCAATTACATTCGTTTCTTCTCTTTAGTTTGAATCTGTTTTTACGCTCAATATTTTTTAATCTTTAGTTTTGAATCTATAATGCTGCTCGTATATTGTGATCGTGGCAAATTATCAGGTCTATTAGAATATTTAATAATTAAATCATTAAAGAATTTAAAAGTGGCTTTTTCCAACAGTAGACGTGCTGCTTAGTGTGTAAAGTTATTGCATGAGTATGATCCTCTTGAGGTACAAAAATCAGGAATCTACACGTAATACATCTCATATTCTTATTCAACTCTAAATGTAACTGAAAATCTGCTTAGCGGCCATCCACAGCTGATCAATAAAAAGTTAAATTGCGATTATTTTTTTTTTGTAATTGTTAATTCTTATCTTTCTCAATGTGATTTAACGGATTTGTTACTAAATTTCATTTTGAAATACCTATGGCTCTCCGCAAAACTACGCCTGAATCAATTAGCTATCCTTATAGTTAGATACAATCCTTAAAAAATCTGCGTGGTAAATGCCAATCCACTGGCCACTATTGCGCTATACAACAACAGAGCAAAAAATGTTCGTTTTGAACAATGTCTAGGTAATTTATCAACCCCTTTAAAGTTATCGACGCGAACAAAATTTATCGGCATCTTGATTAGCGCTACGCAGCCTGTTTACCGAGCTCCATATCTAGACGCTTCTATCGACGAACTCTTATTTCCTCCAGCAAAGGGGAGAAGTCGGCGCAGTATACGAGAAAACAGTACCTCTGCGAATCAATAATGCAAGCAATGGAATTATAACTAAGATTATAACTAAGATACGCATGTATCAAATCAGTTTACTACACTTGCATAAAATAACGGACTAAATTGATAATCTCCTCTTTTTTGGGAAGTCGGTAAAATCTTGGCACACATGACGCATGTGTGTAGAGTTTCGTAAAAAAAAACGTCTTTTCCTTAGCTCTTACTTAAATTATATTATCATTAGACAAGGCATCCAAACAAGTAAAATAAAATCTCGTTAAGATCAGATGCCTGCAAAATCTGCAACCAAACCTTACACAAACCAATATTAAAATGTTACGCAGTTTCACAATGAAAAACATTTTTTATATCAAGGTGTTCATTTTCTACGTCTTTGTGAGTTCAGATACTGTTTCCATTGTTCCATTGTGAGTCGAAACGCTACAGAAGACTGGGCCGAATGATAATAGCCTGATTAAGAAAGGTCACGTCTGCTGTGGATTCGCGCCCCCGCGGTAAAAATACAAACAGAAACAAGCATAATGTTTCCGTGAGAATTATTTGGGTTAATTTTGCGAATGTTTTGCTGGAGTGCGGGCATTATTTTACTTCTATTTTTAGTTTGTTTTTTTGTGCGAGGAACGTGGGCTTTAGTTATTTTTATTTTCTTGAAATGGTAGCTGTATATTATATGACTACGTAAATCTGCGTCCTATGTTTATCTACGCGGTGCTTTGTTTAGCTGCGCAGTACTGCGTTTAGCTACACAGTGCTGCGTTTAGTTACGCAGTGTTATCTTTAGCTACGCGATGCTTAGGGTAGCTACGTGGTGCTACGTTGAGCTACGCAGTACCAATCTCAGCTACGCAGTGCCAAATTTAGCTACTCAGTGTTACGTTTAGCTATGCAGTGCTACGTTTATTACGTGGTAAAAAAAACACGTTTCTTGTATCCCTATTTAATTTTATATGAGTTATATTTGTAATTTATAATATTGTTATTGTTATAGCAACAACAAAAAATAAATTTTCACTCTGTGAACATTTCAACTGACTACCTACAGCCCGTCCATGAGATACAGCCCGATGAATGGAGGCTTAGTATTAAGGCCCATTGGCACTCTATTGCTTATTACTTATTGGGTACGGAACCCTGAAAATGGTAGTGCTCCGTAAAAAAACGCGTTGAGTATTCATGTTTTAAAGGTAAACGTATTAATAACCACTAAGCTAAATCTATCATCATTAGAAACCCCTGGAGACTTTCAGTACCTTTACCTTATAAATGAAATTGCCTGTAATTTATCACAAAAATTAATTACACTGAAAATCTTTTGCGGCATCAACCGAGGGGCAAGGCTCTGCTTTCCCTTTGGTTTATAGAACAACAAGTAAATTGACCTGGTCTTCGTTCTCGACATTCCGTGGGAATTTCTTCAAATCCTTTCTTTCGGCCCTATACTACAAAAACGTTTCTAGGAACTCTGGTTTGAGCTGTAGCCACACAAATATTTTATATGTTGAACATTACATTGAATTAGAACAAGAATATGAATAACCCAAATAAAAAACATTATCTTACTCATAAAAAAACATTAGTTCATAATTATTTCTGGGAAGGCTTGCTTCATTCAAGACCTAATTTTTGTAGCCTCGAAGTCAAAACCTAACCCGTATTATATAAAAAGATTGTTAATAATTTCACAGTTTGTCTTGAAATCCCATCAAATACATACCATTTCATTTTAAGTTATTCAATTAAAAATGTTTATCTGATCTTCTATCTTTCTTCTTCTTTTTCTTCTATATATATATAACTCAAAGGTGACTGACTGATTGACATAGTGATCTATCAACGCGCAGCCCAAACCACTGGACTGATCGGGCTGAAATTTGGCAGGTAGTTATTATGACGTAGGAATCCGCTAAGAAAGGATTTTGATTCATTCTACCCCCAATGGGATAAAATAGGGGATGAAAGTTTGAATGAAACTTTGTCAATTTTAAACCGATCGGGCTGAGACTTTGCATGCATAAAGCTACTATGACGTAGGCACCCCCTAAGAAAGGATTTTGAGATTTTGCATTTGTTTTGTTTCGGTTTAGTAGTTTTGGTTAGACTCTGCTTTGTATTTGGCATTTGTTTTGTTTTCGTTTGGTTTAAGTATAGGTTTTGTCGGTTAGACTTTTTTAAAATGACTAAAGAAAATCTGAACGTTAATGGAGAAGTTGAAGAATGTTTTACACACGCTAAAGCGTGGGGTGTCCAATATTCAGACCTGACTAATAATAAACAAAAAAAAATGGGGGTTCCCATACATGAAACGTTTTTATCAATTGTTATTTTCGACCTGTATAATACAACAACAAAGTTAGTGTGAGTATAGTGCTTACTTTGTGGTAAATAAATATATTAATTATAAAATCTGGCCAAACGTGAGTCGGACCGGCACTAAGACTTCAAAAAGCCTGCATTTTTTGTCTGGTCGGTCAAATTATTCAGGTATCCAACAAATATATACTCGTATTTATAATATAATACTTGCACCTATTTCTAAAAACCAATACGCGGACGAAGTCGCGAGTAAAAGCTAGTTATTAATAAAATAAAACAACTACATAACAGGCCTCATAACTTAGTTGGTAGTAGCTCTGCCTTCTGCGCTGTAGGCTGTGGGTTCGATTCCCACCCAGGACAAACATTTGTGTGATGAATACAGATGTTTGTTATGTGTTTGGGTGTTATAGTATGTATGTGTTAGCAAAAAGTATTTAAGTATTTTATCCGTAATCTTTTTCCCATTTTACAAGCTATGCTTAGTTTGGGGCTAGATGGCGCTGTGTAAAATTAATGTCCTGTGATATATACTTATTTTTATTTTATTTAGTCAATTGAATACGGTATTAACAAGATTTTTTCCTGAAAACCTACTCAACTACTTTCATAGCTATGTTAGTTTTTTTTTTAAATAATAACAACGTGTCTTGTTCAAATAAGTTGTACATGATGTAGGTACAATGATTTTCAGACTCACAGCGTCATGTCATGATTTAATTGGCGGTATTAATATTTTTTAATCGGCTGTTATCACAATATCTATCTTTTAAACAAACTAAGAGCGTATGCTATATATATATTTCCTTTGCAAAGGATATACCTCTTCGACTATACGCCGCAGAAAGACATTAGTTGCTCTGCATAACGTGTATATTTTCATTTGCTTGCGATTGAAGAGCTACGCATTTGCGAACTTGGTTAAACTGCAAATTGGCGAAGCGTTTGAACGCATATATAATTATTGTTCTAAGTAATTTATAGGTACGGTACAAGTTTCCCTTTCTCCCCTTTTTTGTCCAACAGTATGGGATTATACCAGTGTATTCACAAGTAGAAAAGGATTAAAGGAAAATGAAATCATACATAGAATATATATACATACATAGTAATTTTATCGGCAATAAATTAAAATTATTTTTTGCCCGATATTAAAAACAACGTACTTATATACACACATATTTATAGCAACGACGAAATCACTTGCGACCAAGTGCCACTAACTAACGTTCCGTGATAAAAAAGTATTAAACTTTTAATTGAAATGGATTATGAGGGGGTGCAAAGTTTAAAGTCGAATAAAGTCATCTTTGGAATAATCTCTAATGGATCAGGGTTTACCGATTTCCATCTGGTTTTGGATGGAGTTTGGTAGGGAATGAGTCATAAAATCGTTAAATAGATGATCAAAATACAGCCCAAACCGGAGTCCTGTAAGCATGAAATGTTTCGAGTAGCTTCTGATTGTAAATGTATGGGTGCACAAGGAAAGTATTTTGGGAAATTCCTACACTGGTCTTCAAGAAAACATTTTTTTTTCACTGATGGTAGGAGTTTATATATATAGCGGCTATGACTTTTTATTATTATACGACAGGGAAGCGCTTGGCCTTCATCTACCTTGTTTCAAGTTAGGATAAGACCAATAGTGGAAGCACACTTCACCCTAAATCCTCAAGAGTCTAAAGGAACTAGAGGCTATTATTACCTCTAAATTTGGGAACACAACAATGCTAAATTATTATGTTCTAATCTAATGATCACTCTCCGAATTCCGAACTCCTATCTTTTAACAAGGTTAAATATGTTTTACTATCCTTAGATATATTTAGATATTTTTTTTTGTACGACGAGACAGCCCTTGGCCTTCATCTCATCTGGTTACAAGTTGAGATGCCGATGGTGGAGGCGCACTTCACCCGGAATCCTCAACAAACTGAGGAACTGGCTATCTTACCTGACATAATTAGGTAAGATGGTGGTTGTCATAGTGCTTATAACCAGGCTAGGTTATAAGCACTATGAAAAGTTTATTTTTTTTTGTTTTAAATGTTGGCATGATGATTTTACTAGTCACCAAAGAGAGAGATGCCTAATTCTCTCGGATATCGTAAATAGAAGAGTTTGAGAATGGCTGTGCACAAGTTTGAGACAAATAGGGCCTAGGAGATAAGAATAACGAAGGTTATAAAGATATAAACATATGTAAAGGAACCTATGCAGTACGGGTAAATCCTTCGTTGGATAATAATATGATAGGCGAAGCTTAATGATAATGGCACGACCCTTAAAAGGATTAAAAGTGTACACAGTAAGGCGTGGGCTTTCCTAACCGCACCCAGAATGTGCATTAAAAAGGATACTACGTTGTTGAACGTTTTTTAGTTAATTGTAGATGCTTCCATTAAAATTGTGTTTCATGGAAGTGAGCTGCACAACATAATTTGAATAGTGATTCAGTTTAAGTAGTAGAAGGGTTAGGTGAGATTTTATGTTTTATGTTCATTTTTTTACGTAAAAAAATCAATTTACATAGATTGAGACACTATTTCTAATAGTGATATTGTCATAATAGAAGTGAAACTGTAGGTGTAGGTTTTTATAATACATAACATTTGGGTGCTTCCATGATTGTTCTGACGTTTCAGTGTCCCTGTATACTTTTCCGAACTTGACATAATTAAATAGCGCCATGTTGCTTAAATGTGAGCCATAGAGTCTGAAATTCAGAAGACAATCACATTTTTGCATTCATTATGTAGGATGACTTTTGTAATAATGATAGTTCAAAAAGTCACCGTCGATACAGATACACGTTTTGATAATTACGATGGTTTATTATAATGACAGCCTAAATATACTACTAGAACGGTCAGCCGGCAGAAACACTGCACTTTTCGTATGATAAAAAGTAGCCTGTTTTTTTTTCAGGGTACATTATGCTATCTTTGTGCAAAATAATACAAAATAAACAGCTCAATCCAATGTATAGTTTTTGTGTAAGAGAGCAACAAAAAAACATATGTTCTTTGCTTCCATAACAACAAAAAAACATAATCTGTTTTGTATGGTGATATTTGACATCCCATTTACATCCCACGGGAACTGATTCATGGGATAAAAAGTAGCATGTGTGTTATTTCAGGGTATGAACTATTTCTTTTCTCTTTATTTAAACAAGCCTCATAGCTCAGTTGATAGTAACTCTGCCTTCTGCGCTGTAGGTTATGGGTTTCATTCCCACCCAGGACAAATATTTGTGTGATGAATACAGATGTTTGTTCTGTGTTTCGGTGTTGTATTGTATGATAAGTATGTATTTAAAAAAAATATTCGAGTATTGTATACGTAATCTTGTCTCTATATTACAGCTATGCTTAGTTTATGGCTAGATGGCGCTGTGTGAAATTAATGTCCTGTAATATTTTATAGTTATCTTTGCACCATTTTATCTTAATCCATTCAGCCGTGTCGGCGTGAAGGAGCGACAAACATACATACACACAAGCTTTCGCGTATATAATATTAGTGTAAAATGTGATAGTGTAGTGTAGAGGCAGCATTGATCGATTTGATACGGAACTCTGCTCTTATTACACTTCATTTTAATTCGAGAAACGGGTATTTATCGCGTATTTCACCTCTATATTTCTTATTACACTTGCCTATTTTCTGGGAGTAAAGAGTTTCACATCTATTTTTAATTATTGTTTCATCATGCAAACAGTATTTAATGAAGCGAGTGAATTATTAAGCTTTATGTGGGATTAAATTTTGCTTTTAAATTGCGAACCCGCGATATTAAACTTAAATGTACGTTGCAGAGATTGCTTCTTTGAAAATTCTTATTCAATTACCTTCCAACGTTGTAAATAACTACTTAGTTTTAACTAGCTTAGTTTTCTCGTTAACTTAATAATAGAGATTGTGAGTAAGGTTATAATGAAGAGAAGGAAAAAGGAGATTATGATGATCGTTTCATAATTTCCATTGTCTGTGTCATGTGTCATTGAAGATTGTCACGTTGAAGATTGCAGAAATTAAAATTCCGCCTAGTAGGTACCTGAGTACCTCAGTTGGAGCGTTTGTTACCTATGGACCGTTTGTAACGGTCCTGGGGTTACCCGAGCGCTGCCATTAAAATAATAATTTGAATTGTACTGTTCATATTGTTTCTGTACTTATTAGTAGTTTATATAAATTGTATTTATTTTTTACTAAGGTGTAGTAAGTTCAGAAAACGATGCTATGACACTACAGAAAATCAATTTAATCAAAAAAACATCAAAATAGTTTTTTGATGATAAAAAAAACAAAGTCCACAATACGCAAAGGTATAAGTTATCTTGTATGACATCCGCTAACAGTAGGTAATAATGAAGGCATATCTCAATAAATAAATATTACCTAAGTACTACATTGATTGCAGACAAAGCTCAAAATTCAAAATTATTTATTTGGATTTAAAACAATGTAAAAAAACTGATGCTCGCAAGAGTTTTAGAATAACTGTGTCGCGAAACCATTAACGCCCTCCTCCGTAGAAACTGTATCCAAAAATTTACAAGTTGGTAGGTGTATATAATTTTAATTCGAGAAACGGGTATTTATCGCGTATTTTACCTCTATATATAGGGTTACATATAGGGTTATATATATAGGGTTGCACCAGCCGTGGTCGCGGGCAGAGTCTGCCCGCGACCACGGCTGGTGCAACCCTGCCGAAACGTCGGGATAAATATAGAGGTAAAATACGCGATAAATACCCGTTTCTCGAATTAAAATTATGTGTTCTAATCGCGAAAGTTTAAAAAAGACTATTGGTAGGTGTAATAAAACAATATGTTGGTTAATAATTATATAAGAAGTTAAAATTAAAACCTAGTATATGGAAGTGTGTAAAATGTTGAGAATTTAGTGTGGAGTATGTATGTGTGTGTGTAGAGTGTGTGCTGTAGTGGTGCGTTGAAGATTGTCTGTGATAATGTGTGTGTGTGTGCGTATTGCGAATGTATGTGAATAGAGTTAGTTTGTGTACGGTGTGAAGATGTTTACGTGAAGTGAGTAAAGCTATGTGGTGAGTTATGATGAACTTATTGGCTTAGCTTCAATAAAGTAAGATTAGTATGGGGTTAGAAAGCTTTCGGTTGAGGCCAGCTGAGACATTTTTCTTTACATTTATGTCGGGTAAGAGGATTTAAATTTGGTAATTTGTTAGCCCTATTGTATAGATTGGAACTTAAAAAGTAAAAATGGCGACTGGCTAGCGCCGGCGCCGTGCGACGCATTTCGCTAGTGCAAACACGGTCAGAACTGCGCTTTTCGTCTTTTAAGGTTGGATTATAGTTAATTGCTAAGTGTTTCCGTGTAATTGTCTGATGAATAAATATTTGTCGGACAGTGGGAACTTTGTAGAGTTTATACATTTCGGATGTTGGAAATAAAATTGGTTTATTAGCTAAGACTATTAGGACTAACTAACATTATGGAGTTGACATGTTATGCCAACCCCACCTAGTGGGATAAGGGGGAGGAAGATAATGAGACATTTTACGACGTTATAAAGCCTCAGACTAAGCAAAGTGTGTGACATATTGGAACAAGAATAAACATCTATATGCATAAATTTTTTGTATTTTAAGTGATTGCTTGGTCAAAACATTTACAAATGTTATTATGACACAAAAATTCACAACCCGAGATGACGTTATCAGCGCCATAGCTGAGAGATATGCTACAAGAAAAAACGGAATCTGCGTCAGTACGCCCGTGGCTCAGTTGGTTAGAGCGTTTCCGGCTTTAGGAAAAGATGCGGGTTCGAGTCCCGTCGTGGGTTGTAAAGTTTTGTGTCATAATAACATTTGTAAATCTATATTCATTACACAAATGCTTGTACCGGGTGGGACTCGAACCCACGACCTACAGCAGAAGGCAAAACTACTAACAACTGAGCTGTGAGGCCAGTCAATAAGAATCTGTCACACAAAGTAATTTTTGATCATCTGTGAATGGATAAAGTTGTACCATGACCGGTGTGATATCGACTGTAACGAATCTATCGACCGCGACTAAAACTAATGCCCGATTTATCGGGAAAGTCGGGATACAATATTGGCAGTTATTTTGTAATACAACCATTATTTATGGTACAACTTGTTAGTGAAACCTGGTGATACTGGTTTGGCTCAGTTGCGTTATTCGATGTTTCTTCATAGTATTATCATTTTGTCCTGGTATTAGGGGTACAAAGAGCTACTATTCTTTCAAACATTGAGGATCTAATAACAAAGGTAATAGAAAACTAAATCTTTCGATAATCATAACAGTTTTTCAATATCCCCCACGTATATGATATACGAAAGAGGCCATAGGTATATCCCTGAGGAACTCCACGAATTTAAGAATAGGAACCGAACTAGAAATGTAATTGTTTAGGACGACGGCCTGGGATCTTAGATTAACGGCAGCATAATGCTGTTTATATATAACCCCTTCAAAGACTTTGGCAATAATACAAAGTTTTGAAATAGGCCTACAATTAGCCATCTCTGTTTTAGACCCTTTCTTATGGACTGGAGTAATAAATGCTGGTTTCCACAATATTGGTACTGTAGGATAAGATATAGTGGAATCACATTTTTTCAAGAAGAATGATGATATTCTATCAGGACGTCCTTTTGCTGTTTCTAATTTCTCTAAGAATATTTTAGTTTATTATTTTTATATTATTTTCATTTTCAGGCTTAGGTACTTCTATAACACTAATATCTGAATTAATATATCCTTGATATTGCTACCGCAGTGTCAAGGAAAGTTGAATCATCGAAGGATAAAAAGGCATTACAAACAGATTCACCATCACAAACATTTTATAAAATATTACTGATTATTTATAATTTAATCTTCAGTCAACTGAATGAAGACTGAAGATTCAATTATAAATAATCCGAAACATTTCTGTACATTTGTTATAAACAGATCTCAGTATCTTTCAACGCGTAGAGCAATGACTTATGATAAGTAATGTTTGTGATGGTGAATCTGTTTGTGCGGTAACAGCTAGCTTGTATACAATTAACTCCCTCGTGCAGTAGCTTATAAATAGATTCATGTAATTGATTACTATATTTTTTTTATTTAGGGGGGAGTACCTATACAATTTCCTTTTTTTTTTTTATTATAGCTAAATTATATCATATTGGATACGAGTAACCGGCCTTTTAAACGGGTATATAAGTACTTATTATGCAGATCAAATACAACTTTCTTAAATAATGTAAATGATTGAAAAAGTTATTTAAAAAAAAAAAGACGAAATCCCCATTAAACCTCCTATCTTCGAAACAACTGAGTGATTTATATATTACAGGAAAACCAAAGAGAATTTCGTAAGTATAATTCTGCGGGATTCGATAAATACTCAAAGAGAGCATAGTAATGTTGTCTAATTTCAAGCTTATCATCCGAGCACCATTGGTCTGTTCGTTATTACGCTGGACTGCCAACTTTGCAGTCAGTCGTTTGATTTTGCTTTACCTAAGATTTAATAAAAAAAATTTTTGTTAAATGTAACCCGGTCAAAGCCCTTTTAGTGTAAAATATACCTACTTACATAGTTGTGAACCCTCTCCACTTGACTGCTTTTTTTTCATTTGGAATGGGTTAGCTCTTGAACTGGGTATAACATTGGCCATAAACACCACACTTAGCTGACGAATTGATCGCGACCTCGCTTAGGGCCTGTGTTGTAGCCGGTAGTCACGTAGTAGACGGAAATAGGCGGCTCATGATCACTGGCGAGGCCTGATTTTTATATACATCCCTGGACCTGGAAAAAAGAAGCGTGCCTTCCCAGAAAATGTTTTGCACAGCAGTGGGCTTAAAAAGGCTTTAATTTGAACAGCTAACTTAGATCCTTGGCGCAAGTGTAAATGGGCGAGGTCAGCTAGTATTAAATAAAATACCTATCGGCGTTGCTTAAAACGGTTAGCGAAGTGATGTAAAATGTTAGTGTATTCTATTGCCACTAAGAATCCTTTGATCATGAGTGTAATAAACATTAAGACTCGATTTTATGTTGTGTGGGAGAAACAACGGGTGGTCTACCGTATTTAGAAGGTCCCTTATAAGTGAAGCTATCATTTGTATTAACTGTTACTGTTTTGGGCTGTAATTACTTAGACAGAATACTCAATACTTAGTATTATGGGCCGTACTCGTGATCACAATAAATCAAGGCATCAATTTCCGTAATTTTTTCACAAATTATCTTTAGTGAAAAATACGTTTGCTTTCCGATTTTGTTGGAACTTAGAAAGCTTTATGACAATGTGAGTGTTTCAGAACTTAATTGTTATTTGAGTATCAATTTATTTATTAAAAAAGTAGACATCTAAAAAAGTAAACTACTTACCTTTAATAAACACAAACACCGAAAGTTTTTTACTGTCTTTTCAGACTCGCACATTAAATTGAAGGAAATATGAAGGAAAACTTGTGACAAATGAGCATAAAAGTTTGAGGTCAAACCTTATTTTCCACTTCCTCAATTGCTTAAAAAGTTCATTTTTCTCTAAAAAATATCGATGTCCCTTGTCTTCGCACTGACAAGCTCTTAGTGGATTTATAATGGTAGTTTCCATTACTGAAGCCTCACTATTACAAATCAGCAGCACTTCAAAACAGCCGTCATTTGATTGGACAGAAATCCTGAGGGTATTTTACAAAAGTTTCATTCATTGCTTGAACCAACATAACTATTTACAACATCAGATGTAAACAAAAATCACAAAAATTGTACTTTTTTACTACTTACCTATTATTAACGAATTTGCATTCAGTTAGGTCAAAGCTGATAATTACTATATCTATACAATGATTATTTTATTATTAATTTATATTTCTCAAAGTTACCAAGGGATAGGTTTCTGAGGCGGTTGCAGCTAAAAAATTGACCTATTCAAATCAAATTCGGGATCTCACCAGAAGAAGGCAGTAGATTCCTTCTGTGTAACATATTATTTGACACATTATCAAGGCACAGCTTTCCAGTTCTTGAGAAGGCCACTCTTGGACAGCTAATAGTGGGCATAATTTTGATGTTGAATTTTGTTTTAAGTGCTATATATGGGGTTATAGTGAGGCCGTGGAGTGCTCTCGGCGCTGATGCATGACGCACTTGCGGGAAATATTATTATCGGGTCATGTGGTTGGCTTCCTCTTGCCAGCTTTTTAGTGGCACTTTTCAAATGTACCTATAACTCCTACTACCTTAAAGAAAAACTCGTTAAAAGCTTGCATGCACTTGTCAAGAGTGGGAAGGTAAGATTTCTGCTGAATCAAGAAATACTCTTTGGAGTTTTTTTTAAGTAACTCAAATGATCTGTAGTCTAGATCATTTGAGTTTCTTCAAGATTCGCTAGTATTGGTAATCGGATATGTCCAGTTTGTAATTTTACATCGAAAATTTATCATGATGCTATTTTGGAGGAATACAGAAATATTTCAGAAGTGACTGAGCAAGTCAAACTTAGTGGGATCTGTCTACCAGTCACAAAATATTATTACATAAGGCTCCACAGTCATATGATTGTGGTAAACTAGAAAATTACTGAGCGGGCTACGATCCTACTTTCACTTATGTGCAGAGTAATTTTTGGATACAGTTTAAGGAGCTATAAAGATGGTCGTACAAAATTGGATGGGGTTTAAATTACACTAAATATAGCGCATTGATATTGCAACACAGTGTAAACTTAAACAATCAAGTTCCAATTGGCACAAACAACCAATATGTTTGTGTACATTAGTGTTGTAGTGATGGGAACTAGTACGTTAGTAGATTAATTCTAGCTTATGTTCTTGTGATAAAAAAACAGGGAATCGGTTCCTGTGGTTTTTTTTTATTGTACAACGCGGAAGCGCTTGGCCTCCATCTCATCTGGTAAAAAGTTGAGATAAGGCCGAAGGTGGAGGCGCACTTCACCCGGAATCCTCAACAAACTGAGGAACTGGCTATCTTACCTCTGAATGCCGGAACACATCATTTTTTTTAAGAATTGTTACTATGGCGACAGAATTTGGTAAGATGGTGGTAGCTAGCCAGGCAAACTTGAAACAAAATCCTACCGCCAACCAAACCAAGCATAATATATTGTACTTCCCATGGCGATCGAACCCGGGACCTCTGGATCTGAAATCGGTGGGTTAAACCACTAGACCACACAGGCGGTTAAAATAAAAAAAGGTGTATCTTATTAACATTATTAGGTTTTTGAGTTGGTTCTTATTAAGACCAGAAAGCATGCTTTTCAGCATGGCAATGCAGCCAGTTGGTCATAGCTAAGCAAATGCCTGTAATGAAATAAATCTTCGCTTTAGCTTTAATTCTTAGACGAAACGACTAACTAAACTTGTGTCTTTTGTGATATCATAGCTTGGACAAAAAGAGGTAGCTATTGGAATAACTTTATTTGAAAGTAGCGTAGGTAACAAGTGAAACGAAGTATTTCGATACTAATTTGTATAGCAGACAATTTGAGATGGGTGAAAGTGTGATAGCTGTGTTTTAGGGTAGGTGTGTGTGATCTACCTTGTATTGATACATCACTAGGAGATCTAGATCACGGGCAATGGATTAGCTGGTTTTTGCTAGGGATTATGGCTGAATGATCACAACACTGGTGGCTCCTCTTGCCGAAGTCCGGCGCAAAATGGTTTGCGATTTCCAGAGTCAGTTGTTTTTGTGGGAAAGCTCGCTTTATCGTAGACCCTATCCTTGCTCTGGTCTAGAGCTAGACAAGCCTAGGGGTTCAGAGATTCATAAAAAAGAGATGTGAGAGACAAGTGACTTACATCTCAAATTATCGTTACTGTAGCTTTGACGACAGCTAACGAAATAAAAGGCTTACACACATCACTAGCCACCGATCAACACCAGCTACCGAGTATCAGATATAGCTTAGCTCTCTTGCCTGGATTAATTGCGAATCAGCAACACATCATATGTTATCGTACCAAGTAGGCGGTAGATGATACATAACGTGATTGCAATTGAAACGTTTATGTCTTTCAGACTGAAGTTAATTACTTTATTTCAAACTATTCAAAAATGCATATCAAAATGCTAATCTCATATTTCTGTAACACATTTGACGAATTGTATGACAAATAGTAAAGGAGGCCTGAATGTTTTTTTTGCACAGTGAACCGCAGCTATCTGGTGCCGTACTTCGGCAGAAGGGTGGTCAACAAAAGAGAAGTACCTACACCCTTGACTTGAAATTCTCAACGTGAGGGATATACGCCCTGACGAAAGCAATGTCCTGGCAGCGGGAAATACTACAGCGTAAGGAGCATTGATTGATTTTTAACCGCCTCCATGGTCTAGTGGTACGACCAACGGTGTCAGGTCCAGAGGTCCCGGGTTCGATCCCCATGGGGAGTACAATATTGTGCTTGGTTTGTTTGGTGGTCGGAAATTGTTTAAATCGGCCTGGCTAGCTACCACCATCTTACCTCTAAGTCTGTCGTCATAACAACAATTCTTAAAAATTGTTGTGTTCCGGTAATTAGAGGATATAATAGGATATATAGGATAGGATATATAGGATAAGATATCCAGTTCTTTAGTTGGTTGAGGATTCCGGGTGAAGTGCGTTTCATCCATCGGCCTTATCATAACTTGAAAAATCAGGTGAGTGAAGGTCAAGAACCCGTCGTACTATAAAAAATAAATAAGCGTAATATGGCTGAGGCTAAAGAGCTATAATTATTCCGCATCAACACTTCATGCATGCTGTAATTTTAAATGGTGTTAATAGAGATCAACACCATTTTAAATTGCAGCATGAAGACATTTGCCATTTACCACTATGCATTGGATTTCACGAGCTTATGACCCGATGGTTACTGCTATTAAAAGTAGGCCACGGTGTTCCAGTACGAATAGGCTGAAAACGATTCAAAGTGCATAATATCAAAGGTATTTTATTTGGTCTTGCGGTTCGTTCCACTGTCAACACAAACAGAATTTTTCCAACGCAACCAGGACAACTTTTCGCCATATGAGAAGCACGGTGACCTATCTAGCTATGTGCCTACCACGGGATCACCATACGGGACTTAGGAAAGTTTACTTTACTAACTTAGTACCGCCAAATTTAGTATCTACTGTAGTCTATTGTAGAATAGGTACAATTTGTTTGTATTGTACGACAGGGATGTGCTTGGCCTTCATCTCAAGTTTTTCAAGTTATGATAAGGCCGAAGGTGGAAGCACACTTCACGCGGAATCCTCAACAAACTGAGCAACTACCTATCTTACCTCTAAATGACGGAACACAACCATTTTATTTATGGCGACAGAATTAGGTAAGATGGTAGTAGCTAGCCAGGTCTTACCGCCTAATAAGCCGAGCGCATTAATAATACTTACCTTGGGGATCCAACTTGGGACCTCTGGATCTAACACCGGTAGGCGAACACCGAGACCACAGAGACGGTTAATTTTACGCTAGGTGCTGTATACGTTCATAGATTTTGTGTCCTGTTCTAGCGACCGTAGTTGGTACAACCTATGGTAGCAACACTGTGCACACGAGACCCTCTTTTGTACCTAACGTACGGAAATGTGGCCGGTCCCAATATGTTGGTCGACGGATGTAAACCATCCATCACTGTTCGTGTTTCGTCCAACCCTTCTGTTGCTCTAGATTATTTATTATTTACCCTCCGGCCAAACCCGAGGCTTTATTTGAAGTACATTCTTTGTTGACATTGTTTGTGGAATTCCCGCGCGGGTCAAATATGAAGTGGATTCGCAAAATATTGCCAAGATGAAAATAGCGAACGGCTGAAACGTGATAGCTTTCGGAATTCGCGGGTCTTTTGTTTTATTTTTAGGTTATGGAGCTGATTGAGTAGGGCAATCACGGGCATTCGTGTTATCGTGTATCTACCGGAATAAACCGTGAGTACTTAGACCAGCAACAAATGCTGCAGTGTCATTTGTCGTATAATTTTTGAACCCTTGTAGTAAGGCTTGTTTAAGTCTGCCTGGCTAGCTTCTATCATCTTACCTAAGTATTAATATTACAGTACAGTACATTAGTTTTACACAGCGCCATCTATCCGCAAACTAAGCATAGCTTGGAATATGGGAACTAAATTACGAATAGAATATTTAAATACTTTTGTAAATACTTAAGATGTTTGTATGAATATATATTCATCACACAAATGTTTGTCCTGGGTGGCAATCGAACCCACAGCCTACAGCGCAGAAGGCAGAGTTACTACCAACTGAGCTATGAGGCTTGTTAAAAAGTACAATTCTAAGATATAACTATCTGAGAATTTAAGAAAGTTACCAACTATTTACATAGGTATCTTGTTTTTGTTTTTCAAGAGGCTTGCTATTTAAATATAAAGTTTTTCTATTTCTATTGGTTTCTGTGCTAAAGTAAGAATTTGTGGCAACTCAGAGTCTTTACCATAGTAGCTATGTCACTATTCGAATATACCTTGTTTCCTTTTCTGTCTGGTTGTGAAATTTGCTTGTTTCGTTATTTTCATTATTACAGTTTTATAATTTTCTGAATTGTTTTTAAAGTCGTTTTGTTTTATTTTCGCTTCAGTAAGGTAAATAATTTGAGAGAGTTAGTGAGATTATATTTTGCAAATGATCAAATATTATGTTAATTGTAACGATAAAATCACACCTAATTAAAATACACGTAGTTTAACATCGACATATGTGTAAAGCATTTTACGTAATAATTAGATGAACTAATAAGTATATAAACCGCTGCCAAATCCTAATTTAACTTACTAATTGGATACACGGTATGGCAAATCATGTACCAATAATAATTTCCATAACATCATGTGAATTAATATAACAGGATATTCATTTCAACCACCAAAGCTAGCACCAAACTAAGCTAAGTTAGCACTGAGGGTATTGTTTAAAAATATTGCTATACTGAATTGCTACGCTAATTCGCTGGGTTGAAGTCAATGTCAATGTCAAAATGTTTTGTTTCGGTTAGATTTTTTGCATAATATTGAAACGTCAAATCAACCACCTGTTCGGAATCGTACCTAACTAGCACACAAGTAGCCCCCTTGGGTCACGTATAAGCTTAATAAAGAGCCTTTAGATTATAGATAGAGTACTTGTACCTACATATACCTACTTTTATTAGGATGAATGCGGGCGGAAAACGCGTATGGAAATCCATTGGTAACGCGCTGAGCGGGCAGAAAAGTCTGTGAAAATTCATTGCTAACGTGCTGTTTTTTATTTTGGGTGACAGTTTATTTGTTTATTCAAATAATCAAACAGACCCACTGCATATCTACTACTGAACATACCGCCTTTGTGTTCTAGTGGTTAGTCTAGGGTTCGATCCTCAGAGGAGGACAATATTGTGTTTGTTTTGGTTGGTGGTAGGACTTTATTTAAGTCCGCCTGGCTAGCTTAGGTAAGATGGGGGATCTAACATAAGTCTGTCGCCATAACAACAATTCTAAATTGTTGTGTTCCGGCATTTAGAGGTAAAATTGCCAGATCCTCAGACTGGGCCTCCCCCAATCGACGCCATAAATAGCGACCCAAGCCATCTCCATCCATCGACTCGATGTAACCGCCACACTGTCATTGGACTATCAAGTACGGATCATAACTGGCTATCTTGCCTCTAAATGCCGGAACACAACAATTTAATAATTGTTATTATTATTATTATTGGGACCTCTGGATCTGACACTGGTGGATGACCCACTAGACTACAGAAGCGTTAAAAATTATAAGTATTATTATTATTATTACAGTTGAGTTACCTATAGGCCGTTTGTAACGGTCCTTAAGTAATCTGACTGATTCCTTTGTACATAGTTAGTTTAATTGTACTTTTTATTGAATAAAGTATATAAAAAAAAGTATTATAATACTCGTATACTTAAATATATTCTATACTTCCAGGCTCATATTTTTTCTATTGAATACTTACCAAATTATTTACATTATAAGCAATTACGTCCCGTTCCCGTCTTGTAGCACGGAAAGCCTCCAGGCACAAGTTCATAACGTGCGGTCTAGCGTCCATTATACCGAGAACAAAGTTGTAAGTGGCCACTACCCTTTGGGGCAAAGATACCCTGATTCAATTCACCTGCAAGAGGTCCCTTTGAGCTTCGCTTCGGACCGTATTGGCAGCTTAGGTTGTGGTCTTGGGACGCACTATACGAGTAATTTGATGTAGGTATTGCAATCAAACCTTCCGTGATATTTGTGTGAACTAATGCATGCCTCGGACTTTGTTCGTGTCATCAATTTGGTTATTGTTAACATTCATTTTAATACAATTTTTTTCAGCCAAATTTACGAAAAAACAGTAATAAAAACTCTCAACTAGCCTTTATACGTCTTTTTGATCAAATAATGTTAGTTAAATAAGGCACTCTTAGGCCGCAGGTCATGAAAATAAAGCATCTAATACGGTTCAGCTTAAGCAGAACTATCGTAAGCAATGGGGACTGTTGCAATCTTATGATATGAATGAAATAGTTACATAGAGGTAAGAGAGTTGACTACGAGTTGATAACCTCTTGGTACCTACGATTCTGATAATTATCACCAGCATCATCGTTTTGTCCTTATTCCGCTCTAGACAGGGTCGGAAAAACGAGTTCTTCTCTTCCATTCGCTTCTATCAGCCGTCAGCTGATCATCAACTTCTTCCACACGCATGTTATTTTGTATGCAATCCATACATCTCTTTTTCTGCTTTCTCTACTCCTATAACCTTCCAATTTCATACTCATTATTTTCCTTGCAACATTGTCACCGTCAAATTGTAAACACCGTCCGTTTGTAATATGCCTCGTCATATTGCAAACGGTCGGCAAATAGTCAACAGCAACTAACATTTACAATTTTACGCATTATTTCTAGATTCTCTAGTTCTGCCGCTTGTTTTAGCATAGACACAGACCTGCCTCACTCTCTCCTCAAGAGGCTGAGGTGAGCAAATGGCCTTACAGGAATGTACAATCGAATCCTGTAACGCAAGCCTAGTGGTTATCCTTTACGCGGTGCCCCCCGTTCTCGATCTAGTTCTATCAGAAATAGAGTTAACTGAAACCACAGGACGACTTCTGTTGGGATGGAGAGGTCATGTCCCGACGGCTTCATCATTGATCACCATTTTTGCCGACCGTTTACAATATGCCGAGGCATATTACAAACGGACGGTGCTTATAATCTTATACTGACACGTGTACATTATGCCGAGGCATATTACAAACGGACGGTGCTTATAATCTGACGCTGACATATGTAAAGGTACGTATTTAAATACTGGGAAACATAAATAGTGTTTTATAGCAAAGAAAAAAATGCAAATGGCTAGTTTGGAATGTTGCGAAAAATACGATTGTCTAAACAAAGTAACGCATGACAAAATAGAACAGCGATCCTCGCGCCTAGTGCATACGAATGTGATTGTACAGACAGACGAATTGTTTTCGAAAACATTCGCGTACGCATACTTTTTGTGACGGGCAACGAGGCAAAGACATAAACCAATTTTGAAGCCGGCTGCGTTTTGCCAAACGATTGCCAATATTAGTGATAATGTGGCTAGATACTCTTGTACCTAAAGTTTATTTAATTTCTTCGTGTTGACTGTGTAACTGCCCTGGTATCAAACTTTACAAGCCGCAACCCTATAGTAGACGTTTATGCGTGTGACATGGCTTTTTAACGACCACTAATATAAGGCTGTGCCCAGGACCAACAGCCTTCGAAGCACGGAATTATTTTACTTATATCACGATTCGTTGATTAAAGCATGCAATGTCATAACCAATCTGAGCCCCTATTCTGTATGACCAATCGTGTCCTGACGCGCCCGCGTTAAAACATTATATTTGCATGGAATCATCGTATTGACATATCGTAACGCTGGCGCGTTAAGACACGATTGGGTCATAGAGAATAAGGGCACTGGAAACAAATATCACAAAGATGAATCCGACCCGGGTTTTGAACCCAGGCCCACGGAAGTGTTTTAAATTTTATTAAAACAGTGAAGTAACATTGACATATTTTAAGTGAAATCATGCAAGTAGATAGAAGATGAAAACAATCGAAAAAAATGGGGGTAGATAATAGTAGGATTTCCTACTCACTATTTGAGCAGCCCGTCTTGGGAAGCACCTCCGCTTTACAGTTTTTTTATATCACGTAGATGGGACAAAAAAACCCACCTGATGTTAAGTAGGTACAACTTCACTCCCGTAAAATCACTGCTATTGGATAAAACGTTTTACAATATCAAGGATTTTTTTTTTAAATTAACCGACATTTTAACAAAGACTATTTAATATTGGCACTTCCCTATGGCAAAGCCCCTATACAGCCGAATTATTTTTATCAAAATTATGAATCTTTTGTAATATATGTTGTGTACCTACTTTACTGTTATTTTGTGTACAATTGATTACCTGAAAATCTTAATCTATATGTGCGTTTAATACAAGGTTAGTTTGATAACATATCTTATTATTCTATTCTATTCATCCCTTTATTCAAAACCTTGCTGCGTAGGTCACATACACAAAGAACACATAAGCACACTGGTAGTCAAGCCTTTATCTATGCGATCAATTAAATAAATAAAATAATAAATATTACAGGACATTAATTTTACACAGCGCCATCTAGCCCCAAACTAAGCATAGCTTGTAATATGGGAACTAGATTACGGATAAAATACATCTACTTTTTGTAAATACATACGTACTATATGATACAACACCCAAACACAGAATAAACATCTATATTCATCACACAAATGTTTGTCCTGGGTGGGAATCGAACCCACAGCCTACAGCGCCGAAGGCAGAGTTACTACCAACTGAGCTATGAGGCTTGTCAATTGTACACTTGGCGATGTCATATTCATCATCATCATCATCACTGTTTTTAATATCCCACTCTAGGACTTGGGTCAAAAACACAGAGTATTAAGCTTAGTACCGACTGAACTATGTAAACTGGTATTATTGATTTGAAATTTTGAAATCATATCATATAATGTTACAACGCTTTCTAATAATAAAATGTTTTATATCAGGCAACAACATGGAAAAGTTAGATCTTATTTAACATATTCTACGGCCCATCGCAATATTTACCTTAAAACTCCTCATTTTAAGGCAGTTAATAAAATAGCCTGCTTGTTTACCGAACATTTGTTGGTAGTTTGGCCACCCGCGACCCGGCAAGGCTGCCCAATACCCGCATTGTTTGTGCAATCCGCCGATAAGTTAAATGAAAAGCAACTTTTGATTGTGCTAGCCGTCGCGCCTACAATGTTCGGAATCAGAGTAAAAGCCGTTATTTTACAATACGTAGTCAAAACTCGTACCCTTTTCTGGACCACTCGATTCGACTGGCTAGTGCAAGCGTTAACACCTGATTTTACCTGCCTTCAACGTATGTTTGTATCTGTTACTTGCTAGGTACCTCCTTGTACTGTGTACGAAGATAACAGTTTTGTACAAAGATTTTTCTCAAAAGTATTAAAATATTCCTTCAACTATCTTGTTCCGATTACAAGCTTCAACTAGTTAGCGGCTGAGTAAAAATGTCTAATAATATTTATTCGTTCATTTCATCGCCACTTGATTAACCTTAATTGTGTGATATTGAGCATTTAAACTTTCAGAATAATCTATTATATTTTGGCCTCTTTGGGATTTGAACTATCCGCTAGACGTAGTGTTCGATGGTATTCGTATCAGAGGCTGAATCAGCAATTTTTCGACGTGCCCACGATCGCAAACAAAAGGAATTGTTCACTGGATGTTGTAACACGCCATTTTGTGAACCCCCGGTTGAAAACCTGTACAATATACGCGGGAATCTAGTTTCAATATACTTCTGAAAACTCTCCATTAGCAAATTGGATTCCTGAAATGTAATGTGATTGAATTGATATGTTTATACTAGAATTAACCTGTGCGATAGAACATAATATATTGAAGTGAGATATTACCGGTTGATTCAAATTCATATATGACTGTGGTGTGTCCCAAGGCTGGGCAAAGTTCTCTCATTCCCTGATAAGATAAGATGAGGTAAGATAAGATTTATTGAAAAAGATGACAACAGTTAACATTTATATAAAAAAGTTAATGTGACATCAGTGTCTCGTCAACACATTCTATTACATTATGTACAAGATAAAAGATAGCAAACTATTTCAAATACCTATTGCACATTTAATTTTTTTAAATTAGGTAAATTTAGTCAAATAATATTTTTATAACTGAATACACATTAATGTCACTAATATTAGGTAATAGGTAAGTAAGTCGGGAATTTGATTCAGCTATAAAGGGGCATCGTCAACTTACGAGTAGATGAAACATAATAAAAACTTAAGTACATTTACAATAATTAACATAAAACTTATCTAGTGAATACGAGCATACCGACGAAGAGAACGCGTAAGAAGAAAAATACATGATTATTAGCACTAGTCATGAAATTGGTCATGCAGATATTTATAGTCATTATTTAGGTATTCACTCATTTTGTATATTGTTTTGTCAAGTAGAAGGACTTTAACTTTGTAAAAATAGGATTGAACATTACTGGTCAGTCTTATATTTTGTGGAAAATAATTGAATTGGTTGGTAGTTTTTCAGAAAAATTTAGCCTACCTACTTAGCCTGGGTCTATATCTGTTATCAGTTGCTACGCGTTGCATCACTTTCTGTTACCTCAAAGTCATGCATGTTATGTTTCACATATTTAAGCATTTCATATATGTATACCTACTGCAGCTGATGTCTAAAATTTCTAAACTCTTGAAGTGTTCTCTGTAGGGATCTCTATATTTAACGTTGACTAGTACCCTGATAGCCCGTTTCTGCATTTTAAAAACTCTTTCACAATCTGTAGAGTTCCCCCAGAGTACTATTCCATACGTCATTTTCGAATGTATGTATGCATAATATATCTCCTTTAGGTTTAGTTCATTGGTGATTGGTCGCAGTTGTTTTAGAGCATAAATTCCTTTCGCCATCTTGTTGCACGTAGAGTTAACGTGTTGTTTCCAGGTTAGAGCTGGGTCCAATTCAAAGCCAAGTAGTCGAGTGAGCCTTGGAGATTGGATGTTATTCCCGTCCTTTAGTGGAACTGATATAGTTGTCTGAAAAGCAGACTGAGCATTGAACATCATTATGCTTGTATTTTCTTCATTTAAAGTAAGTCCATTCATTCTGAACCAGTGACTGATTGTATTCAATGTGTTGGTTATACTTTTTAACAGTCCTTCAGAAGTGTTCGATGATATCACTATAGCTGTGTCATCTGCATACTGGATAATCCTGCCCGTGATCTTAATGTTTGCCACATCATTGAGAAATATCAGGGGTAGCGTGTTTCCTAATGATGACCCCTGTGGAACTCCTACATGTAATGCTTGAGCTTTGGATCTTAAGTAGTTTCCGTCTGTTCTCTATCTTTCAGGAAGGTTTGTACTAGGTTAAGACTGCGTCTTCTAATTCCAAATACCTCCAGTTTTGCAAATAGGAGTTGATGATTTACAGTTACCATTTATACATTACCGTTTCGTCTTAATTCTTAAGACCAGATTTTGTATCAATATCTAGTCAATTTTATGAATTCGAATGGCATAAATCTATTTACTGGTTTTGTTAAAGTCCTTACAAAGACAACTTAACGAAACAGAACACAACTGAACAAAATTAAGCGACTTATAATGAGGCGACTCTGGCAAAGTGGTAAAACGATTGCCAAAAAACTATTTTTGTGGCAATCGATTCTTGTCTAATTAAGAGCTACCGCGATACTATAATTGCGGTAGCTCTTCATTATACAAGCTATTTTAAAAAGATCTTAAATCAACACAAATCATTAATTTAATCACTAGACATGTTCCATGCGCATAGACATGTCATAATATAGAATTTTCCCAAAAGGTCTCATCTAATAAATAAAGTACTTATAATACACAAAAAATACACAAACTATGATAGGAACTGAAAACAATAACTTAAGAATTTGTCATTGTACCTATCACAAATTAAATACTTATCAGCAAAAGTCTTCACCAACTGCTCACGTTTTAGGTACTACATAACTACTAGGTACTCATTGAATACGAGAACACGTTTTGAGTCATGTAGGTAATGTTGGTAACTCAATAGAACCAACGCATTGCTGCAAACTTTATTTTTACTTTAAACATTTTTATCAAAGTTTAAAATGTTCGCGGACAGTTCGAAGCGAGACGGACGTCCGGCGTGTGATCTACGTCTCTGTTTGTGTTTACTGTTGGTGCTAGACTTGAATGACTCTATCTATACTGAACAACGTGGTGAATAGGTAAACGCAGTTGACACCAGCTATAGGGCTGACATTTATATGCACACTTTTTTATTGTACGACGGGGAAGCTTTTGGCCTTAATTTCACCTGGTTACAAGTTGAGATATGGCCGAAGGTGGAAGCACACTTCACGCGGGATCAAAAAACTGAGGAACTGGATATCTTACCTCTAAATTCAGGAACACAACAATTTTTAGAATTGTTGTTATGGCGACAGAATTTGGTAAGATGGTGGTAGCTAGTCAGGGGGACTTAAACATAGTCATAGGTAAAAAATCTCTGGTCCACATTAAGTCATAATATCGAGCTTATATTGTCGAGTCTCAACGAAATTAATAAGATAGATAGGTTGAAAATTCTTTATTGCTCACCAATATAGCAAACACACACAATGAGATTAATAAAATATTGTATCAATCAGCGGTTTTATCACAAATTAAGTTTAATTATATAAGTAAATTGAAAATGGAAATGAATATAAAAGAGGAAGCTTTAAAGTAAAGCGCCAGTGACATTTTTTTATTTATTTTACGACGGGGAAGCGCTTTGCCCGCATCTCACCTAGTTACAAGTTATGATAAAGCCTAAGGTAGAGGCGCACTTCACCCGAAATCCTCAACAAACTGACGAACTGGCTATCTTACCTCTTAATGCCGAAACACAACATTTTTAATAAGAATTGTTATTATGGCGACAGAATTAGGTATAATGGTAAGATGAAAAGACGTAGAGTAACAGGCATGAGACTAGCATGATATGGACACATTATGCGAAGGGACGAAAATCTGGATCCAAGGAAAATATTGGGTATTATTGTGGAAAGCTATAGGAGTAGAAGAAGGCCGTTACAGATATGAATGGCTTGAAAGAAGACATGCGTGTGATCGGAGTGAATGATGAGCAAACTGATAAAAGTGAATGGAAGGGAAAAACAAAATTATTGTTAAAATCAGGTCTTCATCGCGTACCTTCTTAAATTCCCGACAGTTTCGACCTTGTTACAACGGCCGTGGTCAAGGGTAGACCCAATGAAATTATGAAGACCCGTTTTTGTTAATAATTTGATATGTATAATAATAGCGATAATTTATAAAAGAGAAACATGTTGTGCTGTCTATAGAATAAGGACAAGAAGATAATGATAATAAAAATTTACTTGATAATAATATCCCATTATCAATAACTATAGTTAACGGGATATTAACCATGATTTGTTGTTTTTTTGAGTTATCTGATAACAAAAGTAAAAAAAAAACACTATCAAATATTCAAGTGACGGACCATCTTATGTCTAATACCTAATCGGGTTTTGGGAAACTTTTGGGTACGTGGGGAAACCATTTTCAGGATGTTTGACCTGCGGGCTAGCTCTAAGGCTAAAGCAAAGTAAGCGTATCAGCATTTTTATTTAGCTTGGCAAATTCGGTTCGCTATGCATATTAACCTCTCCTTTAATGTAATGTAGGCTAGGTATAAATCCATTAAACTGCAACAAGATTTATCAAGACACCAAGTTGTCGCCAGCTCACCTCCAAACCGCCGAACTGCCGCTTAGGATCGGAAACGGAGATCGGCAACAACTCGCCAAGTTTCACTTCCCGATTGGATGCTATCCCGAAAATGTCCGTTCTATTTACGTAGACGGTGCTTCAGACGAGCGACCCTAAACAATTTAAGGTGCAAACTTCTTCCACAATATTACTAGACGAGGCACAGTTCTACTTAGGTAGAGTCTCCCTCTTTCTGAAAATATTATCTACCTGCGTGGACGTAGTTCCACTCAATACCGGAGGTGGGAGCGATCGTTGTGAGGGCTGTTTCTAGTTTGGCTACGATATAATAGTATAGACCACAATATCGTAGCCATATGTTAAGTAAGGTAACTATGTGATTCGGAAGGCGCGCTAAGCTGACGCACCCAGGAACTGGAACTAGCCAAAAAGCAACGTCAGTCGTCAATGGCAACAACTCTAAGACCAGCTTAAATGCCCAAAATATATGAGCCTTTTGCGTACATAACGGTAATAATTTATTTATTCGCCTGAAATATAATTTTCTCTCGGATGTTAGACCTTCCCAGCTTTTGTGATGATAATACAGGTCATCATACCACCACTTTTTCGGGGCTCTTTAGTCGACCTAGCCCCGAAGTTTTATAAAAATGCATTTTAATAAAACTTTTCTTTATTCGACTGGTCTGCCTCGGTAACGCTTTCCGGCTTGTGGGCTTAACGGCACGACCTTAGCTCACCTCTATATACATCAGGAAGACGTGTTGATGACTTTAAACAGATTTTGCGACACACAAACTTAATGGCAAGCACATATAAACCGTACAGTAAATCAGAAATGTGTTTTAGTTTCAGTTGAATATGTTGACTCTACACAAGTAAAACTACTTATTGCCACGCAGAAAGTTGCTCGTCTGGATCCCTCATTGATGCAACCACAACTATAGTTCTGTTCCAAACTTGGCGCGACTGGCTACTAGCTAG
Source organism: Venusia cambrica (assembly GCA_951394065.1). NCBI lineage: Eukaryota > Metazoa > Arthropoda > Insecta > Lepidoptera > Geometridae > Venusia > Venusia cambrica. The sequence continues at coordinate 5,442,641 of OX596056.1, forward strand.
TGGCTAGTGGCGGGCCGCTAAGTCGAGCTTTGCTATTCGAAAGTTGAAAAGTGCCCGAGTAATGGTGATGAATACTATTGTTTTTGTTTGTCGACACTTTACTTGGAAAGTATTTACGAATCGACTGCGTAGCGTAGATACATTGACTCACAATTGTAAAAGCCATGTACACGCTGGAAACGTGCACTGAAGGTTCAGCCTCACATTTCGAATGAATAATGACGGATTTTTGCACCTAGTCTTGTATCTTATTGATATAAGTTGATAATCCAAATTCATAATATCCTTTCTAATTTGGACAGACATACAAAAAGATGGAAAACGAAGTCTTTTAATAATAAGACTTAATATACGAGTATAACACTTTTATCACATATTTGTTGAAAATCTAACATTTTAATACTGTTAACGATGAATAGGTAATACTTTCTTTCAGCTGACCAAAATCACCACCTTCTTGCCTGGTAAGCTTTTCTTAGAATAATAGAGTACCCATAAGGTCAACATTAATAAAATCCGGGTAAAGCGAGCGCTAAACCGTCTTCTTTAATCACGCCCATACGTTTCCCGTTTTCCAATAAATTTGAGCTAAAACGCTTAAGCGCGAGCCACCAAGTCGCTTTCCACACTGTATTTATAGAGCCAATTGATCTGAGATATACTAGTTCTATTTTACTGGGACTGAGTTTTCAATCGACCTTTCTTTCCGATACATCCATTTGATACTTCTGATGATAGTAGCAAATACTTTCTAGACGAAGAACAGAGGCATCGTCTGTTTTATATGTCCACAAAGGAGAGTCCCTCTATATATATTTTTTTCCTCTATGACCGCAACTTTTCACTGGTATGATGTGTCAAACTGGCATGGTTTTGTCTTTATACTTGGTAAGAGGGATATAATTATGAATATATGTTTAAATCTTCCTGTATTTGGTTGAACTGGCACCCGTGAGAAGGGGGTGGTGCAGTTTTCTCTGCTGAACACATGATTATGCTTAACTTACTTGCAAGTACAAAAAAATATTTTGATTGTACGATGGGGAAGCGCTTGGCCTTCAACTCACTTCATCCGGAATACTCAACAGTGTGAGGACTGGCCATCTGTATGTGCCTTAGGTATTGTAAATGCCCCTAGGCTACGATAGTCGCTACCACCCAGGTGAGGTTGTCAAACGTATAAAATGAGGAGGTAAACCTATTCATACGCAATAAAACATCATTTCATTGCTCCACACGACTTGTCACACATAAAATGTTAATTATGAGACCGGACCAGCTTTATGACGAAACGCTTTTACGCTAAATTGAAAACAACTCATGGTTTATTCACATCACGCAGGCTATCACTGGCCAATGTATATGGAGCTATTTGACATCTCCCACCCGAAACTATTCAGCTGACCTCTTTACAAAGATAGGGCTCAGGGTATGTTGGCCGTTATTGTATGATTGCAATGACTCGACGCTCTTGTTTTTTTTATTGGATGAATTTACTAAACCAATTGCCTAGAAACCTCAGGGGGTGGTTTGACTAATCTATGTAACCCACAGCCTCGTTTACCACACCAACTTAATAGACTTTGATGAGTTTTTTATTCGGAAATTACAAAAGATCTAATTACAGATTGAATTGCAACGACTTTAGCCCAAAAAGGCATTACCTGGACGAAAATGAGGTCTACGTTGAAGCGAGTTTTCCTAGAAGCATTCTAGTACTCCCACGCACCGATTATGTCCCGAAATAAAAACATTGCGTTCAAAGTAGTCCCACGGCAACAGTTACCAACTAAACTATCTGTTATCGGTAAGCACCGGGATAGCTGAAGCCATAGCGCAAGCTTATCCGGTCAGACTAAGAAAATTTATCGCTCTGCAACAATGGACCTTAACTCCAACTCAGTGGGAGTCCAGTCATTTCATTCCCTCATACGAGGTTCCAAACACAAAAGCTCCGATTTTTATACTACATATGTGTTACAATGTAAATTTAAATCATCTTGTAAATTGAAGTTCCTTTTTAAAGCTTAGTTATTAGACAAGGTGAATTTTGAACTTAAACTTCTTTTTGCGCGTTTGCAAAAACTATGAAAGTGATTTTTTTGCAAATTATGTTTTTTGCGCGCGCACGCACACCTAAAAGCGAAACCGTGAAGTTGGTAACGATTAAAAAAAATAAAATTATGCACACCTACACGTAAAAATGGCACCACGCAATTTATTATTAATTTTCTCAAGAGAGAAAATTCTGAGAACTGATAACTATGTCCTTGGTAGTTCAAAGAGTATAACAGTAATGTTTTGGTAGTTATTGAAATATATACTAATCTACAATACGTGTTTTATATCAGTGGAGATAAAAAAACTTGTGTATTTGTATGTTATTTTAAATTATACGTACGTACCTACGTGAACAGCAATTATGACCTACGTGATCAAATTGATTTACTATATTTTTTTTAAGTCGGCCAGATTTGAGTATACTGTTGTGTATTTTTTTTGTTTGTTTACATTATAATTATTATTATTACATTAATATTCAGCATTTTTTGTTTTCTTACGCTAAGGAAGTATAACTTCTTGATTGCATACATAAGTTCACACACACACGTTTTTTCAACAGAAACTGGAGGATATGTTCTATAAATATGAGTATATTTATAGAACATATCCTCCAGTTTCTCATGATAGAAAATGTCTCTTGAAAGAAACATGCATTTATTGACACAAAGAAGAGAAGCAACATTCGAGAGAGAAGGAACATTGGAAAAATTGCATCCTCCACTTTTATGGTACACCAATCGATATAAATGGTATCATAAATCTAACAATAAAAATAAATCTATGCGATAAATTCTCGGTGCACGTAAAAGCGACAGAAATAATATTTGAGAAGGTACATACATGCAACTTTGGTGTCTTCCATTTCGATATTCAGAAGCACAGTTAGTGAATCCACCTAACAAGAAGTCCTCTTGGTTCCATTAGTGGGACAAGCAGTCAAGACACGAAACCGAAACCAACATTTTATCGCTCAAGAAAGTCTGAAAAATGCAAACAAGTTGCAAATAATTTAAAAATGTATCTCTGATGACGGATAGACGCTGCTGCTCATCTCCTGGTGCAGTCTATTTTTACCCAATTTTATGACAGATGGACAGACAGACAGACAGACTCGTGATCCTATATGGGGTCCGTTTTTTCCTTACTCTTGAGGTACGAATCGCTTCAAGTGTGCCTATAATATTTGAAGAGTTCTCTCGTTTTTCCAGGAATCCATCATCAGATCCTGACCTGATAACAGTAGGACCACCTGGCCCCTTTTAAACAAAATAAGAATTTTCCAAATCAGTCCAGCCCCCTCGTCACGGGAAGGGGATAAAAATGTTGTCCTCTGTTTTTATCCACCATCATGAGACAAAATTCTCTCAAAGGGTAAAAACAGAGGACAATTTTTTTATCTCCGCCCAGTGCTGAGGGGGCAGGCGTCTTCGAGTAAAAGGGGAACCTACATAAAAAAAGGTTGGTTAATAAATATCAATAAACGTCAAATCTACACCACTTGTTCGAAATCGTGCACCAGTACGGAGGGAGAAACGCAAAATACTCGGGCTAGTTAGTTAGTTCATAGTAAGGTACAGAGTTAAAATAATTTAAATTATGTTTATAAGTACACACATCATATCAACAGCCTATTAGTGTCCACTACTGGACAGAGCCTTTTACCGCCTCTGTGGTCTAGTGGTTCAACCCGCCGATTTCAGATCCAGAGGTCCCGGGTTCGATCCCCAGGGGAGTACAATATTGTGCTCGGTTTAGTTGGTGGTAGGACTTTGTTGAAGTCCGCTGGCTAGCTACCACCATCTTACCAAATTCTTTCGCCATGATAACAATTCTAAAAAAGATGTGTTCCAGCATTCAGAGGTAAGATAGCCAGTTCCTCAGTTTGTTGAGGATTCCGTGTGAAGTGCGCCTCCACCTTCGGCCTTACCCTAACTCGTGTAACCAGCTGAGATGAAGGCCAAATACTTACCCGTCGTACAATGAAAATAAAAAAAAAGTATTATAACATCATTAACCTGAATACTTAATTATATCTTAAAATATGTATTACTATATTTAACTACCAACTTGTATGGATTCAATGATGATGATAATGCTCAAGCGTGTAATCACCTTTATAGATAGAAAGTTGTGTCGCTGTCGATAAAATCCACGTTGTCAAAACCATAATACATCCGTAAAGGAAAGGTTAATATCATAAGGAATCAAAGAGACCTCAATCATATTGATTTTACCCTTTTGATCAAAGACAAAAGCGAAGATGGTTTCAGCCAATTTAACGGCTGAAACGTTGAACGATAATTTCAAACAGATTGGAAGGTATTAAGTAATAGTTTTATTCAAGCACTTAGGAATAAATCTGTAGTAGGTTAGGCCTCGAAACTGGGTTGGTAACTGGCCTCACAGATCAGTTAATAGTAGCTCTGTCTTATGTCCTGTTTTTTTTATGTGTATGCCGTCATCTCACCTGATTTTCAAGTTATGATAAGGCCCAAGATGTAAGCGCGCTTCACTCGAAATACTCAAAAAACTGAGGAACTGGCTATCTTTCCAATGGCAAATACACCTTATCAACGCTTAATTAAATTAAAATCTATTCTGCCATTTAGTTGTGAAAAGGTAACACATAAATAAGCAAGCAGAATCACTTTCAAATTAATAATAGTAGTACTTAGAGAATAACGGATGGATACTTTGATGAGGGTATCGGAGATTTTTGTATAAATTCAATGTTTTCAGTTTGAAAGTCTCCGTCATTTTGTAAGAGCTATTTTGTAAACTTTGCATTAACCAAATAGTTAATTGCCTAAATTATGCAGTGCTGTCCGATAGTTAGACGTGGCTTCAACACCGAAACCAGTCAAGTGAACTCCTGTATCCGTAATCGATTAACGAAATGGATAATTAATTAGCTATTCAATTGACAATCCACTTGTCAATTAATTAACTATAATAGACTGATTCGGACATAATGTTTATTTTAGACCGTATTTTTTACTAGTGGAACACCTACGACACTGTTTAATATCACGTAATCATTTCCAAAAATCCTATATAATTACACCTCCATACCAGCAAAGGAACATACTATAAAAAAATGAAGTTGAATTTCAAGGGCTTCTTTTGTTTTAAACCCAAAAAGTAGCCTAAGTTACGTCTGCTTTGAAAATCTCGTCAAAATAGGATCAGCTGTTTGGGAGCTATACATTTGAATTGATTTGAATTGATCGGATCAACCATTCTAAATATATTACAGGACAGGACATTAATTTTACACAGCGCCATACATAGGGTACATACACAGATCAATTTTTAACTATTCGATTTCTGACTACTTGGTAAAGCATTCTTCTTTCATTGGATGAACCAAAGAATAATAGGGATAATAATTATCACCATCATTATCATAGTAGTCCGAAAAAGTTTACTGCAGGACATGGACCTCCCCTAAAGTATGCGATAGGGTCTGGCATAAAGACGTCGGGTTAGTGATCGCAGTGTGATATCTCTTTTTTTGTACAAGCCTTTGCCTTCATCTCACTTGAAGTCAAGTTTTGATAATTTGGAAGCGCACTTCACCCGGAATCCTCAATGGATTGCGGAAATGGCTATCTTACCTCTCAATGCCGGAACACAACAATTCCCTACTCAGCAAAATGCCCTAAATTAATCTCAAAACTAAGTTGGCATTGCGATAGTGGTCTTTGTCCAGAAGTTGTATAAGCTGATAAAATAGATACATCTCTGTTATATCTCAGCTTTTAACAGCTTTTCAGTTTCAGCTAACAAGCATTTTATATTAGAACGAGAATAAAAGAGGACCATTATTTGTGTGTAAGCCTTTTTTGTTCCGCCAAAAAATTACTTCAACAGCGAAAATGGCGCGGAAAGTCAATATTTTTTTCCACAAGGGTCAGGGCTGTATCGTCACGATTGCCATCAATCACGCGGGACCTCGCAAATGGAAGTCAATACTGACCAGTCATCATGTGTCATTTGACGTTGTGTTGCTGAAATATTTTTTTTTTCCCGCGTACCGACAGATTACAGGGATCTGCTTTGCACCGCTTTGCAGGGTGGTCGCAAGCCAGGCAAACCTTTACAGATCCTCTCACAACGATTTCGTTGCCCGGGATAGATCACAGTAGGTCCTTCTACCCTTTCGACATCAACCTTCGACCCATTTCGAATCGATAAAACATTTTTGCATAATCTAGATGAACCAATGCAATCCGAGTTGGTAAATAACATCACATATGTGCTGTCTCCAAAAAATGTAACAAAAATGTCTCAAAGCTCTATAAATATCAAACAGCACATCAAAGAAAAATATAACTTTAAAGTACAAAGTTAATCTATCTTCAAAATGTACAATCTCCGAACCAAGCTGTAGGTACTGTACATTGATTGTGATGCTCATTAATTCAATAACTAAAGTAAATCATAGTTAAAATTATAACACAGAAACAATGTGAATAATTGAGATTATTTTTTTCAATATATATTTTCATAGCTTTTAAACCGCGATGGGTTTTTAGGAGTTTCCTAAACCATTTAACTGAAAACACTTCATACTACCCCGCCTAATTAAACATTCCAGAACTAGTTTCCAGCTCTGACCAATAAAAGTCCATCAAAAACGCGTTGTTTAATATGTGGACGCACGCTCCAGTTTGATAAGGCTACGCAATCGCGCGGAGTGCGGGATTAAGTCTACACAGCCTGTTATAGAATGAGTGGTACACTATTTGGAAATCCCTTTGAGAGAGAGGGAAGGGAGAGCCCTTCCCTCTCTCCCTCTTTTATTCCTTCTTCGTTACAGAGGACTATAACTCCTTTGTTGTAGTCTAACAACCTGCCTCCGTCCATTTTGTCTTGTGCCTCACGGGGAGCCATGGGTCGCCATCTCCGTATTGTCCGAGACCTGGGGCCTAACCACCGTCGCTTTAAGCATTCGTACTTTGATACTACATTACTTTTGTCTCGTTTTTTCTACACTGGTTAGGTCATGACAAAGTAAAGTAACATCAACACAAGAATGCTTGAAGAGGACGTAGTCGCCCTCTTGTCTATCGTGTGCTACATGCAACGAGGCTGAAAATGTTAAATATATTATAACAACACATTACTTTCACACAAAAGCCCCAAACTAAGCATGGCTTGAAATATGGAACTAGATATTATTGTAAATACTTACCTACATACTTAAATAACAACATACAATACAATACAACAAACAAAAAATGTATATTCATCACACAAATGTTTGTCTTGGGTGGGAATGGAACCCACAAACAACAGCGCAGTCGGCAGAGCTACAACCAACTGAGCTTTGAGTCCTGTTACTGTAACCAAAGTTACGTTTTTTATATAAAATTTTGAAAAGAGTGTTACTAAAGTTAAGAGTGTATATATATATATATATATATTATTGCGCGTATCGTGTTAGATAGTAATCGTATCTAACACGATACAAAGTAAATATTATAGGTATACAAAGAAAAGGGAAAACAATAGCTATTTTGCAAAAATGTCGATATGAAAACCAAAATGTCTAAACCAAAATTAAAACCCATGTTCGTTCTGATGGACGTCCTCTTTTCTGTGATAATGATCCCTTGATTTGACCACTGATCGCTATGCTCATGTGAACTCGCACCCTGAGGATTAAAATGAATTTTGTCGAGAGCACCGAAACATAAAAATAGAAGAACAAGCGGATGATTGAGCTCGCCATCACTTTCTGTTGACGTATCCGCCGGCCATATTGAGTAATTCGCAAATTTACAGCCAAATAGCGTGTTTTTATGGGCCTGTGCAGCATTTTGCTTTATGCACCATCCATTTCATGCTTCAGAAGTGAAGATGTTGTCGGATGATATAAAGTATTAAAGAAGAGTGTCAGAATCAAAGTGAAGGTAAAATACTCTTCATTTTCATCGTACTTATGGGAACTAAATGAATTAACAAAAAATTAAAATTAAAAGTATGTTTGTAGTTTATTTTATTTGGTAAGTACCTATCTGATTCCGAACAGTAGATTGGACGTTCCAAAATCTTACGAAATAAAAACACAGAATTTTGCAATGGCAATCGCCGCTTTGAATTTTCCCCCTCATCTATTGAATAAGAATCTTTTGTTTTGGTAGATCAACTATAAAGGCTTTTTAATAAGTGAACTGAAATATCGTTTAACAAGCCTCATAGCTCAGTTGGTAGTAGCTGTGCCTTCTGCGTTGTAGGCTATGGGTTCGATTCCCACCCAGGACAAAAAATTGTGTAATGAATATAGATGTTTGTTCTGTGTTTGGGTGTTGTATCATATCGTACGTATGTATTTACGAAAAGTATTTAAGTAGTGTATCCGTAATCTAGTTCCTATATTACAAGCTATGCTCAGTTTGGGGCTAGATTGCGCTGTGTAAAATTATGTCCTGTAATATTTATTATTATTATTTATTATCGTCAGTTGCTTGTAACGTCAGCTGTTGAAAATGACCGATAAAGATAAAAAAAAATACTACATATCACGCTACCATCAACTGAACTATAACTCCGCGCTTTTGTTTTGACAATATCGCGTTTCCACGCTAACTTCTGGAAAAGTTTGGCGTATACGTGTCTTGCGTCTTTTTGGCACCATGTGCGTGTGACGGCCATTTCGGCGTTTTTGCCAGAGGGGCTGGAGAAAACCTCACACAGTAAATGCAAGAGAATTTCAAGCTTGGCGTGTTTTTTTTATTTTTAATACGAAGAAATAAAAAGGCCAAGCCTTGTAAGTCGGAGAATAAGGCTATCAAACAGTTATTAAATAATTAATGTACCTAATATATAATAGCATCAGCCAAGTGCGGACACGCTTACCAATGGTTTCGATCCACATTTCAAGCCAAAAACATCACGTTTCATGTATGGGAGGCTCCTTTAGTTAATCTTTTAAGCATGTGTTGCTATAGCGACAATATATTAAATAAAATAAATAAATATTACAGGACATTTATTTCACACAGCGCCATCTAGTCCCAAACCAAACAAAGCTTGTAATATGGGTAGGTACTAGATTACGGAAATAATACTTATAAACTTTTTTTTGTAAATACATATAATACAACACCCAAACACAAAACAAACATCAATATTCATCACAAATATGTTGGTTCTAGTGGTAAACGAAAACACTCTATGAAATGTTCAACTGCCGATTCAGGTTTTTAAGGTTCAAGAGACCCACTGACACACGGACTGGCTGGATGGATGAATAGCGGAGGCTTAGTACAGTCTCCGTTGTCCGTTCGTCCGTCCGTATGTAGGGTCCCGTTTGCACCCGATGGGTACGGATCCTAAACCTTATAACTTTGATACACTTGCAATGAATACGAAATACGACACCTACGAAAATATAATCTTAATGTATCATCACCATAAACAAAACCATTCTGTCTTGCCTACCTTATAACTAGGTAGTTATTACTATTATAATTTTAAGTAGGAACAGAATAGAAAGAAAAATAGACTTCCCTGTTCTGCGTGATCCTTTTGCCTACGTAAATATAAACTCTATGGTTCGAACAGTTTGCAAAAAAAGTGAAAACATATTTCACGCAGGCCGTTGTCACGTCCTGCCTTCGGATATTAGCTACTGTTAACATATTGGTTTTCAATAAACGAGTTTTCGGCAGGTTACTTGTATAGCCTATTTTTTTGGAATAGGAAATTGGGTTTAGAATGCGAGTATACGATCTGCGGATCTGGTCACGTAGACAAAAAAAATAACAAATCAATGGACCTCTTATTATTTTCAGCCAATGACTAAAACCGAACATGACAACCATCTAATGTCCAAAAAAATGCTGTCATTACTACTTCAAAATAATAGACTACCACCTTTTAGGGTTCCTAAGCCTATGCAGTCCATCCGTCCGTCCATCCATTTTGTCTGTCGGCGGCATCTCATGAACCGTCATAGCTTGAAAGTTAACATTTTCATACAGTTTATTTCTATAATCGCTTTATCAACATAATGAAAATAAAATAATATATAAAAAAATAATTGGACACATAAGGATCGATTTTTTTTGCCTTTAAATGTGGGTCTGACCCCTCAATGCGTTTGCACTAGCCTTGTTTTAATTTTCTTCGCGAGGTGATAACCTTTGATCACATAGCGTGGATATTTTAAAGATCACCTACTTATGAGGCAGTCAGAGGCAGCGTCAAACAGGCGTCCAAAAAAAAGAACACAAATAATAAACACCTCCGCGATATGAAGCGGTTGCAGATAATCTAAGTAATATTTTATACCAACAACATTAAGATAGGGATCTAATAGAATATCACATTTTATTTATCCGGCACTGCAAGTGCAATCGTGCAATTAAAACCGGATATAAAAATATATGCAAAGTTTGCCAATTTATATGCAAAGATCCGTCCGCGGCTATGGATGCTTGCTATGTAGATTAGAGCTTCAAAAAGCCGTAAAACTTAAAGATGGTAATAACTTAGTAATGTTTTATATCTTCAATAACGGTGTCATCATGTGCGTACTGGGGGGTGATTATGACGCCTTGGTCAATTTTTGTCTAATTGACAATGGCAAAAAATGTATTACGTAAAATGGTATCTATCGACAAGTATATTAAAAAAAAATGTTGAAACAAGGTTAGTTTTTGTCGATTTCAAAATATATGCCTGTGTCTCGATTGATTCGGTTTGAATTGAATATATGTATACGGGCGATACGAGCTTGGTTGAATAATCGGAACTATAATAATAATAATAATAATAATAATAAAATGTATTTATTGTTTAGAAAATGGCCGTAAATACAAAAAAAAAAAAGTACTTAATAAAGCTAGGGTATCTAATATTTTTTTATAGTTAGGTAATATACTGAACTAAGTACAGATGTTAATCTTACTAACTAGCTAGTTTTGGTTCAGTACTTTGACACTTTGTTCTAACTAAGTTATTAAACTTGTATTTAGACACAAAAGAATCTTTGCTTTGGCTCGTGTTATACATGACAACTGCCACGTACATTTTATTTCTAATATACAGCAAGGTAAATAAATTGAGTGAATAAATTAATTAAAATGTGGGATGGAAAGGGATTCCATGTACTTTTTTAAGCGCTTTTGTGGTATAGTGGTTCGCCCACCGATATCAGATCTAGAGGTTCCGAGCTGATAGCCGTGAAGGGGTACGATATTGTGCTTGGTTTGGTTGATGGAAAACTTCTTAAAACAATCGACCACCGTCTCACCTAAATCTGTCGCCATAACAACAAATTCTGAATATTTGGAGTGCCAGTTTTTCAAACGGATGAGGATTCCGGGTAAAGCGCGCCTTAACTTCGTTCTAATCATAACTTGTAACTAGGTGAGATGAAGGCTAAGCGCTTCCCAGTCGTCAAAAAAAAAACACTGTGAAAACTGTCCATCTATAATAAATAGTTAATAATAATAAAAAATAAATATTACAGGACATTCATTTTACACAGCGCCATCTAGCCCCAAGCTAAGCATAGCTTGTAATATGGGAACTAAATTACGGATAAAATTTTAAAATACTTTTTGTAAATACATACGTACTATATGATACAACACCCAAACATAGAACAAACATCTATATTCATCACACAAATGTTTGTCCTGAGTGGGAATCGAACCCACAGCCTACAGCGCAGAAGGCAGAGTTACTACCAACTGAGCTATGAGGCTTGTTATGAGGCTTAGTTCATGAAACCCTTTATGTATGAAACCTTGACAAGTTAATGCAAAATAATCGAATTTAATAAATAAGTCAAGGATGCCGCAAAACTAGTCAAAAAGTCGAAATTGAATGTTCCCAACTCTACCAGCTACTAATCAGCGAGCAGGCTTCAATATAGAGCGATGTTTTATTTTCATTGCCTCTCCGATCTAGTGATTTATAGTCTGGTTTAATTCGACGGCAGCTTGATTTGCGATTCAAGTAATTTACAGTGTCGTCAATGAGAGGAATGTCTTCATTTACTTTTTAAAGGGGTTGCATTTGTTTGGACTAATTAGATTACACTTGGAAACAGTGCTATTTTGAATATTTTTTATTTTTTAATCTTCAAATAATAATTATGAAACAAATTATGTTACAAAAATAATTTAACAATATATGCTACATAAGCTAATTAATGTATATGGTATAATGTAAATGGTAGAATTATGATTTCGATGACTGTTCTACCATTTATATGAGTCAGTATTTAAATGGCAGAACTCAACTTCTTTACCTAAAATTTTAAATAAATAATTTCAATACCTACATTTTATATTAAAAAATGTATGATCTAAATTAATGAAATTGTATTTGTGTATGTGAATAATGTCATTGTATTTTTGACCATCAAAACTCTGAGTTCAATGCAATAGTCTGAATTATTAAACGTATTTAATATAATTTAGTTTAATTTAACAAAAAAAAAGAATGGGAAGCTACGTTTACGTCACTTAAACACCCATTCTACTAAATTGTAGACCTACACATTTCCATCTCATCTGCCTGGGATATCAGTTACTGCTGGTGCGGCGGCTGATTCGGCCGAGGATAACAAAAGGTACAAATATAGTGGTCTCGACAGAGCTTACCTATTTGAGCCTTTTTTTTCTTTTGGGGTGGAGACCTTGGGTCCGTGAGGAGCCGGTGCCCTCCGGATTTTCAAAAATCTTCCGGGGCTTTTGATTGAGGCGACACATGACCCAAGGCCTGGCTCTTATTTAGGCCAGTGAATTAGCATAGCAGTCAGTGTCTTGGGCACGCTTCCGTCTGGTACTGGTCTGGAACAGTTGAGTTACCTATAGGCCGTTTGTAACGGTCCTTAGGTAATCTGACTGATTCCTTGGTACATAGTTAGTTTAATTGTACTTTTTATTGAATAAATTTCCTAAGCAGTTGGATTTCCACATAGAAGGGGTGGGGGTAGGTTGTCAATAAATCCTTGTACATACCAGACTTCGCAGAACTTGTATTCGTTTGATCCGGTAAATCGATTAAAGATTGTTTAGGATGTGAGGAGTTTGACCAAGCTACACAATGCCTTCGGGGACTACAAACTGAGGACTATGGTTACAATTGTAGCTAATGTTATTAAAGCTGGTTCAATTTGTAAGTTGTATGCTCACGGTTGGTTAAATCTTGACTTTCTCTAGCTGTAGACAAGAGCAAGGGTGAGGATTACGGTGGAGCGAATTTACGTAGAAGGCACAGGCTTTGCAGCACCATTCGATTTCAACAACGGAATTCACAGGATTTGTTACAATTTTTTTTGTTGTACGACGGAGAAGCGCTTGGCCTTCATCTCACCTGGTTACAAGTTGGGGTAAGGCCGAAGATGGAGGCGCACTTCACCCGGAATCCACAACAAACTGGAGAACTGGCTATCATACCTCCTAAGGTCAGAACACAATTTTTATTTTATGAATTGTTATTAGGCAAACCAAGCATTATATTGCGCTCCCCGAACCCCATCAGATCCAGAGGACCTCTGGATCTGAAATCAAATGATATTCACCAAATTTAAAAGGACCACTTTCAGATCTACTTCTAATGATCGAAATAATAATTTTCTAAATCGGTAAATTAATACCAGAGTTCTGAGCTAACAAACAAATAAAAAAACCTTTTTGAAGTACAGTTAAATTTACTCCTAATAAGGACAAAAATAATCAAATTTTGACATCAGCTGTATAATCCCTGTCATGTGACATTTCACGAAACTTGAATTTTATTTACACTTTTTGAATAACTTACCCTTATTGAAAAACTTGGTTCTAGTAAATAAATAAACAAATAGTGCAATGTGTAGTCGATACTCTTTCATATAACACCCAACAAGACGTTGATCTTCTTATTCTTATTTATATACACCTCTATTTCTCAAAAAATACTCTAGTTTCATACAAATCTATATACTTATATAGATTTGTGATATGAGTGTAATATATGCATATAATACACATATAATTTCGAATCTATTGGATCAACCATTCAAATGATATTCTCAAAAGATTGTATTTATTTTCACCGCAATATCGCAGAAACTACCCGATTTATCAAAAATCACCCGCTACCATCAATTTCTATTTATTTTTCTCCTTAAAGTTTAAATTTGCTTAAAATCGGATAACACGTTCGAGAGTTATATCGACACAAACATTGCCACACACATCCATACATATATGCAGTGCCAGGCTTCAAAACATAACTCGGAGATTTCGTTCGCGTTGCTGACTCGATCAATAATAATACACAATATTTATAAATTAAATAAAGGCCTTTCTCAGCTGTATGCAGTAACGCTTATCCCATGATAGGTTCTGCGCAACTTTTTCTGAAACCCATTCTCTGCATCTAATGAAAATAACTATTTCTAAGTAATAGGATAACTAAGTCTAGGTCTATATAAACACTACCGAATTCTATGGGCATGTTGCAGTTAGGTAGCTGTTTAATTTGCGCTGTGAGCTTCAATGTTCAGATTAAGTAGCACTTCTGATATCACCGCAGGCGTTTCGGCATCTCTTGGCACTCGCTTTAGATTTCAGGATAATAGAATTATGGTTTGCGCATTTCATTTTAAAGACACATCAAAGGATTGAGACCGAAGTTGAGATAGTCAAGAAACTAAGTGACTATGGCATTCCCGTTAATGTTTTTAACAAAACAAACAAATATCAGATTCTACTGTCAGATTTTTCGTATCCTGCCTAAGGTCACTGCTCCAAGAATTTTGGTGAAAATTATGGACGAAATATTATTAAAGTTTTGTGAAAGGTATCCCAAAAAACAGTCCAATTATATTAGACCATCTTCTTTGTTAACTCGGTTCAATCTTAAAATATGTACCTTGTGGATTATATTGTGAATGGTCTACCAGCTTACTTGTAGCCTGATGATGTATGACATAAGGGATTCATCATGGAGCACTCTTGTCTTCTAGGAATATATTTACTTCAGACACAAAGATTTAAAAGTATTGGTAAACTATTTGGTAAAGGTGTAATATAATAAAGCAACTAAAAGGGATAAAGCTTAAACCTTAAGCCAAATTTTTATCAATACCAAGGATAGGGATGTTTTTGGAACGCCCTGTATAACAAGCGTTCTTGATTTGTAAATATGCAGCAAATTTGCATTTTGGCATCTTGCGTTGGCTTCTGTTAAGATTTTTCCAGACAAAAGACTAGATTTTTCGTTAGTTTTACAAACTGTCGCGTTGTAAGTTATACCATGGAGCTATAATAAAACAAGTTTTACTACATTTTAATACGGATCATCTCACTTCTGATTGTCTTCCTGTCAATATCGAAGTTTCAATTTCAAATGGGTAAAGTCATAAAGCAGAACAACAAAGAGCTACATAGGTATACCACAGAATAAATCAACGATTGATTTTTGTTGCATATTTAAACACGACACGAATCTATAATTAAAGAATAAATATCTGCGTGTCAAGCTTACAAAATCGTTTTGTTCGATATCTAAACTACTAGTATTATTAATAGTATTTCTATTACATTTTCTTCTCTTGTTAGTTACAAACTTATGTACCTACGTAACGGATAAATTTATTGTTGTTATTGACTAAAACTAAAAATCATACCAAATGACCATGAATAAGATAAAAAAAAAACCTGAGAACGTTTTTTTATTTTATGCAAAGCAGTTTATTGAGATAAGGCCAAGCATGTGCCCGTCGTACTACGTACTACGTAATAAAAAAAAAGAATAAGAAGAGGGTCACGTCTAACGTTGAATATGTAATGTTAATGATGATAATCTACATTAATATTGCAAGTAGGTTTCAAGCTACAATTATCGCTCGGAACCAAGCTATTGTTGATATAATTTTCTGAAATTGAATTCCAGCTAATGCCTCCAATTTGCATAATGAGAGCATGCGCTGAAAGTTAGTGTAATGATGCGGGTAAATACGTTTTCATGATCGTCTGGCCGACGGCTTTGGAAAATACTATGTTGGCATTGTGTGGCCACGGCAAGTTTTTGCGCTTGTCGCTTGTGAGAATAGTAGGGAAAATTTATGAAAAGTTATGCACCTACTAGAATATGTACTAAATTTGGCAGTACAATGTCGGTCAAGTAAAGAGTCCATCACGCATATGACACTACTGTGAGCTTGTGGCATGCCTGCCACAAGCTCACAGTAGTGTCATATGCGAATATATACAGAATGTATACAGAACTTATGGTAGCTTAAGGTGTTCACAAAGAATAAAGTCGACATTTACGATACGATGAGTTGGAAGGGTCGATCCACAAGCCTTGAAATAAAGCTTAACGGAAACTTTATCAAGAAACATAAGCAATTACTTTTACGAATCTAATGATCTAATGATAATGTTTTTAAGAATTATATGATTACAAAGCCAAAGCGTAAAGCTGCAATTTACATGAAATCCCTATAAAATCTATGGAGATTTTTATTAAAGATAAAAATACTTCAGCAATACCCTGAACTGTTATCGCCAACGTTATTTTAATTGGGTAGAGGTGCCAATTATACCAACTTCACCTTTTGCTTTACACTAAAAATGCAGATCTTAAATTTTACTGTAAAAATTGCTAAGTCGAATAAATTTTTTTTTTCGGTTAAGCCAACTAAGAGATTTCACAAAAAGCTTCTGTAAATTTTGTAACATCTTAAGTTCGATTGCCAAACCGCCTGCCAAGCGTGGCAATTGTGTAGAGATGGAATGGAATACTACAAACTATATACGAGTATATGTATGTTATTAATAATGTTGATATGACTAGGCTCATTTGTGTGCCTAGGCATCTAATCTGTACGTATAACGTCCTCATATATATAAATAACTTGTGCGACATGAAATTAGACAATGCACGAATTTTCTCTTATGCTGACGACACAGCAGTTGTTTTTTCAAGTGCGTCATGGGATAAAGTTCGTGTTACAGCTGAACTAGGACTTACAAAAGTCTATCAATGGCTAAGAACAAACTATTTAACTCTTAATGCTTCAAAAACAAATTACATGTGCTATTCAATTTATAATATAACCCAACCAAACATTAATTATCAAATAAAAATACATTGTCCTCAACACATTTTAGGTAACCATCTTAAATGCAACTGTCCCACCATCCAAAAGGTATACTCAACCAAGTACCTGGGTGTAAACATAGATCAAAATATGACGTGGTACCCCCAAATTGAAGCCATCTCAACAAGAATTAGAAAGTTAATTTGGATATTTAAAATACTAAGACATGTGGCTCCCAAAGCCTTGTTAAAAAAAATATATACCGCATTAGCTGAATCTGTTCTTAGATATTGTATCCCTGTATGGGGTGGGGCTGCAAAGAGTAGATTCATAGAAATAGAGAGGGCACAACGTTTACTTATTAAAGTTATGTACTTTAGACCATACAGATTTTCTACGGAAAGCCTCTACGCCACGAGCAATTTACTTACAGTAAGAAAGATTTATATTCTACAAATAATACTAAGACAGCACGGAAACCTTGTGTATGACCCAGAGATTACTAAAAACAGAAGGAAATACAAAGCCATTAATGTTCATGCAGTAAAAACCACATATGCCAGTAACCAATACACTAAAAAATCAGCTCACTTATATAATACAATAAATAGAACCTTAGATATATACACCAAAAAATACTACGACTGCAAAACGGTTCTCATAGATTGGCTATTATCAAAGAATTATGAGGAGACAGAGAGCCTCCTGAACTTTATAACTTAACCCATATTGTACTCTTAAATGTACATAAATCCTCACCCACACACGCACACACCATCACACATAATTGGGTACTCCTGTTGCCCGGACTCTTAAGAGACCGGTGTTATCGGGAGTCCTAACAACATTACTCGCACAAACGCACACACTCACACACACGCACATACACACACACACACACACACACACACACGCACACGCACACACACACTCGTACCTACCCACCCTCGCATAGTAAAAATATTTAATTTAATACTAAACTTAACTATAAGAACTATATTTTTGGTAACCACTAATACTGTTATGCAAGAGCAAGGCTCTCTAGCACAAGTATACTTAATACTTAAAAGAGGGCCTTAAAACCCGTTACTGTAAAAAGTGGTTTGGTTATGTAAATAAAAACATTTATTATTAATAACGTATTCCATAAGTAAAAAAAATATATTAGAGGACATTAATTTCAGCGCCATCTAGCCCCAAACTAAGCATTTTAAGATGTTACACAATATACAGAATTGTGAAATCTCTTAGTTAGCTTTCGCGAAAAACATTTTTCATTCATCTTAGCAACTGGATTACGGATAGAATACTTACATACTTTTTTTTGTAAATACATATCTACTATATGATACAACACCCATACACAGAACAAACATTCATATTCATCACACAAAGGTTTGTCCTGGGTGGGAGTTGAACCCACAACCTACAGCGCAGAAGGCAGGGTACTACCAACTGAGCTATGCGGCTTTTGTATGGTGTAAGAATAGTCTTTTGACAAATGTCTTATTAATTCATTGGGAGTAAAACCAATCATACATTATGAGTAGTTAGTTTCGACGTAGCTTACATATTTGAGCCTTTTGGGGCTGAGACCTTGGGTCGGTAACAGCTACATTATGATGTATGTATTAGTTCGTACATCGTCGTGAAAGTTTTCTCTGCTTTTTCAACGAATTAGTTAGTGTTCCATTCAGCAACGTAAATACTCAATCTAGAGCTTACACCACAGGAGAGTTAAGTTTGTCTGCTTCAGGATTTAACGGCATCACTTTAGACACCGAGAACCACTAAACGGGTCTAATTTATATTTTTTAATATTTATTTAATTCTCAATGAAGTCGTCAATACAGTTTATTTAATTGGTTAAGCGTTCGACTTTAGCTCGTTTATTAAATGTACATTTATTAATTTACATTTAACAAGTAATAATGTGGCTTAAAATGGAGCACGCTTGACTGAAAGAAGCTATCCACTCTGGACTTGAAGACCTGTGGTAATCCACTCCTTAGCCGTTCGCATGATGAAAGTGGAAACAAAGCGACTTCAACATTGTACACCTCCATCCTCTTCCGCTTAGACGAACATAAGAAACTATTGTCGTATTATAATAAAGCATAATAGGAATATATACGTCGCAGTCTTTTGGAAACCAAATTCGAGTAACACAAACTAAACTTTTATAAATAGGGTCTATATTAAGTTTCGAGGGTAATGATGAAAGCAAATGCGAATTTACCAACCTTATCGTAATAAATAAATATAAACTTATATTTATTTATTATTCACAATAAATAAAAATAAGTGTAACTATATTTAATTTATAAATAAAATCAATCATATCTACATCACACAAAATAATAATAAAAAATAAAAAAACTTGAACTTAGAAAAAAAAAAGTAGTGTAACATTTATTAGACTCTACACATTTTACAGCCATGTTATGTATTGTATCATCCTACTTAGCTTTATTTTGAGTCATCATAATAATTAATCATGTTAACTTTATCAACGTTACCTCAAGCGCGTCAGAGTGGTGGGACCACGTGACCTCCGAGACCACGTGATGTCACGTGACAGGCTAATTTTGACAGTTTTTAGACTTTTCGCAGACTTAAATCCCGAATAGTCCAAATTTTAGATTTTTTCCCCACTCGATTCCCCCCCCCGCCCCTCTACCTTTTAACATCAACTTGTGATCCATAAAAGCAAGTAAAATAATGTTGTGTGTAAGTAGACGCCATAAACGCCAATGGCCTTGTACAAAACACCTTTCCAATAATTTGTTATGCCTAGGGAAAACCCTCATAAATTATTTAGGATGCGTTGAGTGAAATATCTGCAGAATGAGTAATAAAATCTATCCATTCCGCTTCAGGTAATGTTCGAGTAGGAGTAGGTTTATCTACGGGTATTATGTTTGATGTTTTCTTACAATATTTATTGTAAAAATATTTTAACAGACAGAAATCTCGAAGGCCTAAGCAGAGAAAGCGAGATGAGCTAGACTCCTACATGAAGGAATGGGTCCAATAAGCCAATAACAGAGTTTTTTTGAAGGAGGAACGGGAGGCCTTTCCCTGTAGAGGGAACACCCCAGGCTAATAATAATTATCGTGGAAGTAATTACTCTGGTTCTTATCAACTGAGTTTTACTTATATTTTGATAGGTATCAGAGGCATCAGAATTCAAATATTTAAGGAATAAAACATTTATTCAATAAAATGTACAATTCATAGGTCTGTATAGAAGAGGCATCAAAATTCAAATATTTAAGGAATAAACCATTTATTCAATAAAATGTACAATTCATAGGTCTGTATAGAAGAGGCATCAAAATTCAAATATTTAAGGAATAAACCATTTATTCAATAAAATGTACAATTAAACTATGTACATACAAAGAAATCAGTCAGTTTACCTAAGGCAAGTTACAAACAGCCTTTAAGAAACTCAACTGTACCAGACGGAACCATGCACAAGACACTGGCTGCATTGCCACGCTAAATAACTATGCTAATTCGCTGGCCTAAAAAAGAGCCAGCCTTGGGTCTCGTGTTGCCTCAATCAGTATAAGGAATCAATTAATATATCAATGTATATATATAAACAAGCAACCAATATATAAACAAGCAAGCGGTTATTTACTACATATATATTGAAACAAGCAACAAGAAACCGGTGGGCGAACCACTAGGCCACAGAGTATAAGGCGCAAACCTAGGTTCGCATTATATTTGTCTCGACAAATAGACACTACACGACCTAGTTTTGAAATAATTGCAACTGTTGTTTTGGTTCCTCATTATTCTCGAGACAACAATTATTTTGTAAATACCTACGGCTAAAAAGAACTACGACTACTAAGAAGTAGAGTATACTTTCCCGTTAAATTGTTTCCAAAGCATGTGAGGATTTATAGAGATCAGATGATTTTCAATCATCTCTAACAGCCAATTAGGAGGCATTATGTAAAATAGGTAAAAACACAGTTCAATCTCCTCATATCCGAGTGAAGTGCGCTTCTATCTTCGGCCTTATCATAGCTAGAAACCAGGTAGGCCAAGCACTTTACCTGACTTTCAAGTTATGATATGCTTTGTTCAGCAGAAGTCTTCTATGGGCTGAAATTATAGTGATGAACGAGCTTTTGGCGCAAATGTAGATGCGCGGGGTCCGCTAGTACCTAATAGAATATGGGAAAACCTCCAGTTGTTTCTTCAAAATGTTTGCAGTCTATTTAGCTTACCTTAGACTGTGAAGAGGTATGAAATCACTTTTTTATTCATTTGAAATGAGTGAGCTTCAAATTCAGAGCACTGGTCAGAAATCACAATGCGTCAACTCCCGCGAGGGTCATCGCAATGCTTTGTTTTAATACAGTTGGATTCCTCATATCCGGTTGGGCCCTTATTTACTATGACCAATCGTGTCTTAACGCGCCCCCGTTGATATATCTGCTTGAAATCGTCGTAGCAGATATCGTAACGCGGGCGCGGGAAAATTGGTTATAGTGTCGTTTTTAGTGAAAGTCGTTACGGTGCGCACCAATGGAAAATGGTCTTGTCATAATTACCACGCTTGGCAGTCGTAGTGATTGCAATAAACGTGGCTAGTTAAAGTTATTACACAGAGGTAAGCCGCCGGGGCTTCCTTCTGTTAAGATCTTTTAGTTGCGGTTCGCAGGTTGTGTTGGAGAGGTTTTATTTTTAAGCTACGACCATCACGGCAGTTTTAAACGTTCAAATATTTTCGGCCAATATGAATACGGTGTCCTATGTTTTGTAATAAAGAAGGAAAGACCATCCAATTAAAACTTGTCTATAGAAACCATTCAAAAGCCAGGATCTTTAGAATTTATTCATTAAACATGTACAAGAAAGGCACCTATTTATGTTAATTTATCCTTGTAAAAGCTCTTTATATTCATAAAAAAGTATTCTCTATGATTAAAATTAAATTAAAATGCAAAACCATTTCCATAAATCAACCGTAAGGTCCCATATTAAGCTCTATATTAAGGCGAGGGTGTTAAAAATTGCTTCTAAAATTGACCGTAACACGATCCCGGTTATTAAGTAAATCGGTTTACAATTAACGAGATGAAACACCAATCAGACAGATGGTTGCAATTAACCGGCGGTTAGTTACCTCGCAAACGAGTGCCGGGCTATCATTAGTCAATACGGTGACTACCTACATGGTTTTATGTAGGAGTACCTAGTTTGCCATTAAGACCAGCTGGAGAAGACTAACAGATGTACGGCTGGATACAGCCTGTTCCTTACAGATATTCCACTGTGCCGAAAACAACAGATCGATTCGTCTACCTTATATAAGTGATAAGGAATGGACTAGATAATTATTCGGCACGGAGTCTGGTTGTCCGCACCAGTGTAATCATCATCATCATGGAGTCATCAAGTCTAGAATAAATAGGTTCATAAGACAAGTTTCCATCATCTCAAGCCAAAACTTTAATTGTTGTTCAACTGGTAGTCTTGGGAATCTTTAAAAATAAACAGATGTACTATTTTTTAAAAAAGGTACTTTAATTTTGGGCTGTATTGACTGCTACGCTTGCTTACTTTAAGAATCCTACACGAAATATTTAAAAGTTTTGATTAGGTTTGGCTTTGGTTGCAAGCACATCCATCTTACAATACTACCGGTATTGTAAGCTCTTGTGGATTCTGTAACTTTCCCGATTGCCTCTTGTCTTTGATTGCAGCAAAGTGCTGAGCCTCTCAGTGCGGTGCGGCTGTAGATCAATAAGGTATACACGGACTTCCATGCACTATAAGTCTGCCGGCAAGAAATAATTACATATATACTTAGTGACATTTATCCGTTGAACTTTTACCAGTGTATGTTCCAGCCGTTCTTGAGCCGAATGGCTTGTTACGTGATGATGGTAGGCGGTCCGACGGTATAGCTCTTGTCTCTTGAGAAATTGGTAAGATTTCGGTGTGGGATGCTACCGGCGTCGATACCTTTGCGCCATCTCATCTACCAGAGACATCAGTTAGGGCGGTGCGGTGGCTGATTCGGCCGAGGATCACAAAAGGCGCAAATATTTATATATTTGCGCCTTTTGGGATCTTGACAGAGCTAATCTATTTGAATCTTTTGGGGTCGAGATCTTGGGCCCGTCAGGAGCCGGCGACCTCCGGGTTTTCAAAAATCTTGCTGGCTATTGATTGAGGACACGAGATACGTGACCTAAAGAGTGGCTCTTATTTAGGCCAGCGAATTAGCATAGCTGTTCAGCGTGAAAATGCAGTGTCTTGGTTAGCAATGTCACAATTCAGCCAGTGTCTTGGGCACGTTTCCGTCTGGTTCTAGTCTGGAACAGTTGAGTTATTTATAGACCGTTCGTTACGGTCCTTAGGTAATCTGACCTACCTAAACCTGACTGAGTCAGATAACTAACTAACTTAATTGTGCATATCATATTAATATATAAATGTAAATATTACAGGACATTCATTTCACTCAGCGCCATCTAGCCCCAAACTAAGCAAAGCTTGTAATATGGGAACAAGATTGCTAATAGAATACTACATAAGTACTTTTTTTTTAAATACATACTTATCATATTGCTTATTGAGCTACCTATCAAAATTTTGCTAATTGAAAACAATATGTGTTGGCAAAATTAATTAACAAAGTATGTGATATTTTCAGTTCACCATTCCAATATTTTATAGAAAATGGTCACACAAATGATAATTTAATCAATAACTAGGCATCGCTAATCCATCACAAAGCAAACGCAAATCCCTGGGTATTGAAATTGGCCCATTGTTGGGCGATCCGAAGCTCGTTTGCTAACAAAAGGGATGGCCGAGAACCATTTGAGAACCGTAACGAGAGCTATTGAAAACTAACAAAAGCAAGGAATCACGATAAAATCTCAGCTTTCGCGTAATAAGTGCGTGAGCTTGCTGTAGAATTATAAAGAGTATCTACGTAAGAGACATGCCACGCGTGCGTTACGGCATTCGTTGTGCTGCCATATTTTTTACCTTTAACTATAATCAGAACGGCGTTTTTCGTTATTACAACACAACGCCTGGCATGGCTTTTCAAGCAATCTCTGATATATTCATGTCGTTTTCATATCATGAATATACGTGCTGTGTTGGTAAGGACCAGCCTGTGACTCTAAAGCCTACATCCTCGCCCAGGTAACGCCAAGATTTATTTTTATTGGTGATTGTCAAGCCTTTGACCACCAGCTTACATGTAAAACAAGTAAATATGTGGCCTAAGATGGAGCACGCTTGCCTAAAAGGAACCTATTTACTCTAAACTTGAAGACTCCAAGATTGTACTCGTGCGGAAAAATAGACGAAGGCAAGGAATTTCATTCCTTACCAGTATTAATGACAAAGGTAGAGGCGAAACGATGTGTTCGGCACAATATAACATTTTCAAGGTACGGGTTGTAGCCTGCCGTATGTCTACTAGTCCGGTGGTAGAAAGGGGATGGAGGGATAGGTCAAAGATATTGTGCGCACACACACCGAAGTGGAATTTATAGAATACAGACCGCCTGGCAACCCAACGTCTATGAGTACAAGCCTAAAGGTCAAGAGAATACCCATTTCAAATGAAATTAATACCACCCTCTTGCTGAAGTCCGGCGCCAAACGGTTTGCTGTGTTCCGTCGGTACGCTAGAAAGCCAGTGCTTTCTGGGATAGCTCCTCGATCGGCCTCATCCTTGCTCTGGACTACGGCTAGACAAACCTAAAGGTATTAACTAGCGACTTAAAACTTGCCTTCACATCTTGTTTGTTCTGCTGAGCTGTTTTACAAAATGTGCCTACTCATTTCATTCTGTTATTAGATAGATAGTTAACTCTTTATTGTTCACCATTTACAAATAACATAACCAAATACAGATAGCGGAAACTTAATCTAAGTGTCACTGGTAAAAACAAAAAGCGATCTCTTCCAGGCAACCGCTGGATGGACAAAGAAGATAGGCTTTCAAGGAGTGCGGACTATAAAAATAACGAATTTATATGCATCAAGATGTTGGTCTATTTTACAACAATAATAAAACAAAAAGAGAAAACTTCAAATATACATGAAAAATATCTACCATATACAGCAGATTGGAGTTTGTATACTCAATAAATATCTCATACATAAAATATACTAAACATATATATCGGGGTGAAGGGTCATTGGTTTCCCACAGTCTACAATAATCAAAGTTTTGGAATGAAAATGAAAATTTATTTACTAGAACATATGTGTTACAATAAGGTCTTATAGGTTAATAAAGTCCATAGTATGTCCTACCACAATTGTTGGCATGCAAATATTAGTTGTAGTCTTATTAATAATCTTATCTAGTATAATGTTTCCCTATAATCTAGATATTAATTGATTGAGTAAAAACATCTATCGGTTAGCCATTTTTTTAATTTACCACAAAACAAATCTCATAGTTAACAATAACAATCTCAAAATTGTTATTGTTAACTATGTTTGGTCAAATCACTTGTTTAACTCATTTATGCCTTTAGGTTAACCTCTAGGTTCGCCTTAGAAAAGTATTAGATAAAGTTAATACATAATTAAAGATAAAAGTTAAACCACAATTCAAGTTAAACCAAAGTTAAATTTAAACTAAAATTAAAGTCAAACTACAGTCAAAGTTAAACTACAGTTAAAGTTAGTTAAAATTATTACTACAATTAAAGTTTAACTGAACTGAAACTCTAGGCTCTATCGAATCGAAACCTTCAAATGAATCACATAACCACCTAACTTTAGTGAAAAGAATGTGGCTCTGTCCTATAAAACAAGTTCACAATCTGTGCAAAAAGTTGTTTTGCCGGCACCAAACCTAGCTATAAATACTGGATGACGAACAAGCTCGGGACATTTTGATCAACGCAAAAAGTAAAATGTCCCTTAGAAATAAGGTGACACTTTACAAAGCCTGCGTCCGCCCCATAATGACATACGCCTCAGTAGCGTTTGCTCACAGTCCAAATATCCCACGCCTCCAAATTGTCCAAAATTGTTTCCTTCGCAAAGCCACTGGCGCGCCATGGTACATGCGTAATAACGATCTCCACCGAGACCTTGATCTCGAGTCCATCGCCTGCTTTATGAAGCGCGCTTCCCAGCGGCATTATAAAGTAGCTGCCAATCATCCGAATCCTCTGATACGAGTGATCCCTGGCTACCCAACCAATCCGCCGTCGGACCGGTCCCTCCGTAGGCCAAGACACGTTCTTGGAGACTCGGATGACCCACTCACCACCGCAAACCCGGAGGTGACGGCATCCATTCATTAACTATCTCGTCACACAGAGAAAACACTATACAGATACACCGACTCCGCCGGCGGAGTCGATGAACCTTTCCGCCCTAAAGCGTTACCCTCGGTATCGCCTTTGGCCATTCCTATCCTCCCCCATCAAATGGCAACAGCCCAAGCCGAGGTCCGTACCTAAGTGGTGCCCTTGCGCTTGTTACCTCTAAAATCAAATATTGGGCTCGCGCCTTCAGCGCCAGCCAGGTCCGCGCAAAGCTGCCGCCCAGGTTCAGAACCAGGCCAGCGTATTGTCCTTTCATAAAAAAAAAAATAATATTGCTCGGGACATTCTTGCTCGAGCTTTTGGACTGTAAAGACCTACAATACCAATGTTGAAACTCTATCCGTTTGGAAAATAAATGAGCTCGCAATCTATTTGGCGTTTCACTGATTTGCTGCCCGACCGAAGGATGGATAGTACTGGGAGTCGGCCTGGACCACAACCACAAACTTCTTCAAGACAAAAACAATATACGTGACGTCATCGGCGAGGTCGTCACACCAAATCTCCTTCAATCTCCGTCATATAAATTATATTATATAAATATTACAAGTATACATTTATTCAATAAATTAAACTAACTAAGTACAAAGGAATCAGTCAGATTACCTAAGGACCGTTACAAACGGCCTATAGGTAACTCAACTGTTCCAGACCAGTACCAGACGGAAGCGTGCCCAAGACACTGGCTGCATTGCCACGCTGAATAGCTATGCTAATTCACTGGCCTAAATAAGAGCCAGCCCTTGGGTCACGTGTCGCCTCAATCAAAAGCCCCGCAATATTTTTGAAAACCCGGAGGGCACCGGCTCCCCACGGACCCAAGGTCTCCACCCCAAAAGGCTCAAATAGGTAAGCTCTGTCGAGACCACTATATTTGCGCCTTTTGTGATCCTCGGCCGAATCAGCCGCCGCACCAGCCCTAACTGATGTCCCAGGCAGATGAGATGGCGCTAGGGTGTCGACGCAGGTAGCGTCCCACACCAAAGGCCTACCCATTTCCCAAGGGACAAGAGTCATACCGTCGGGCCGCTTACCATCATCACGTAACAGACCATTCGGTTCAAGAACGGCTGGCACATTGACACTGGTAAACGCTCGACGGATAATGTCATTAAGACTAGCGTGGCGCGAAATCCTGCCCGCAGACCTTGCGCACGAAAGTCCGTGAAAACCAAATTGATATACGGCCGCACCGCACCGGCACTGGTGAGAGGCGCAGCATCTTGCACCCAACCGAAGACAAGTGGCAATACGGAAAGTTACAGGATCCATAAGTGTACCGGTATTGTAGGATGGATGTGCTTGCAGCCAAAGACCTGATTCCCATTTTGAAACAGCTAAGAGACGAGCACGATCTGTGGAGGTTGAGCACGTATGTAATAGATAATTCCGTGTCAACTCGCACAGAGGCCCGTCCCACTGCCGTTGTGCCGAAAGGTGTTTTGGGGGATCGGTATTAGGGCAAGCACTATGCCAAGCATTTCGAGCCTCGTCAAGATAAGAAATTTGGAGTATATTGCCTGGAACAGCCGAAATTGATGGTGTTAGAATTTTCTCAACCAAAGAATGTGTACTATAGACGGAAGACAAGAACGCTGGCAAAGCAACACTAGAAATTTTGCGTATACCTAAGCCGCCCAATCGAATAGGCAATGAGGCCTGCGACCATGCTCTGTTATCCAACTCAATATTCAAAACCGTGGAAAGGGTGTTCTTTATTATGTTGTCTAAGCCTTCCACCAGCTCACTGTGTTTCCACAGTTGACAACATCGTAAAGCATAAGTAAATTTTGGGACAAAAAGGCAAAATTTTATAATGGTGAAAGCCATATGTGAGTTAATTTTTGAAAGTCTGTCCGAAACCTTCATAAAATTTTGAATTTTGTCGTCGACGAAACCCGGAAAAGATTCATCAAGAATTGGTGAACCTAGTAGGTGGAGTGAACTCTTATCTACAACAGTAATATTGGAAGCCAAAGTCTCAAACTTTTGAATAATTGAATTTCTATCCAAACATGTATCTGAAATGTATATTTCACATTTCGAAAAATTTAGTTCTAAGCCAATCTGCCGAAATTCATCTATAATAATTTTTAGATCGCCAAATACTGAGTCCACATCGCCACCCAGGGTTCCGTCATCGAGATACCAAACATTCAATTTAGATTTCAGGCGTTGAATAATTGGGTGAATGGCAAGGCTAAAAATGGCCGGGCCTAGAGGGTCACCTTGCTGACAGCCAACTGCAGACGAAATAGTTTGGTTCTTGTAAATTAATTTAGATGGCGAACCATAACATTGAAAAAGAAAAGGATAAATTTCGGGAATTTTGGATTTGATTTGATTTAGCAAGGTGCCTCTGTCAACCGAATTAAAAGCATTTTTGATATCTACTTTTAGAATAACCTCCCCGTAATTTCGATCTAAAAATGTTCTTAAAGAATGGACCGCGGCCTCACAACCGCCTCGCGAACCAAAGCCTAGCTGCACGGGTCGGAAATAGTCGCCTAGATACGCGGCTTTATTGCGACAGCAGACTTTGGCTGCAAGGCGGCGATAGGTGGTGCCTACGGCTATGGGTCTTATCCCGCCATCCTTTTTTTTTAAAGCACAAAGGTTAGCACCATACAAGATTTCTGTAATATAAATATAATACTTACTATTACATAAACAAAAATAATAATAATAATAAATAAGGATAAAAATTATAAGTTAAGAATGAAATGACTGTTATTTTCCAGCCTCTTTCGGCCATAAGTATCAACAGTAAATAAAGCGACTCCCTTAGGATCGTGGCAAAAGGAATTTGAATAATGTGAAGATCTCGAGCGTAGTCTAGACAGGCGCTAGACTTCAATTTAGTGGAAGCGAGGCGTCAATATTGTTACTGACAACCTGGCAGCCGAACCTTATAATGTTACTTACTGTATTGACTATTTGGTAGACTAAAGAACGGATTGTTTACTTATTTAATTTAACACCAATTAGATTTTGATAGATTAGTATCTATGTGACTCACGATAGCACAAGGTTAAGCCTTAGTGATTTTTTAGTGCTATTTTTATTTTGATTTTGTGTATTTTTTTTTGGTGTAAATGATAAAAAAAAAACATTAATTAAACATAGTACATTAAAAAGGAACACAACATATAACAGTAACAAGCAAAAAAAAAAAAACAATTACATACGAGTATTATTGAATTGAATCAGACTATAGTAATTATAATAAAGATAAATCAAAACAATAGGTAGCAATATAATACAAGTTATCAATCATATATATCGCTCACAAAAAGGTGAACACTAGCGTAGTATTTTTGCCTAATTGGCCGCAAATGAGATGGAAAAGAGATGTGAATGAATTACCAGCTCTTATCCACCTCCTGAGACCACCTTAGTGATAGTTTTTTTTTACATAGGCACCTTTGTCTACTTTCGTTTTCCTTAAAAAGAAATTACCAACATGAAGGATGATATGGGCTAGAAAGAAGGAGAACCCCGAGGAGCCGAGGTGAAGGCTTTTGCAGAAACCGCGCAATGTGTGAGATTAACGGATTGAAGATTGTATTTCATGTTTAATACTTTTGAATACTGATGAAATTGATGCTATGATACCGGTTCGTAGACTTGCATTTAAGTTAAAGGAACACAACATTTTTCATAATATTTATGGTTTAGACCATAGTTCTAAAAATAATCAATTTTATTGACTTGGCGGTCGCGGCATAAGAAAGCACATGGATATCGTAAACATGATGGCTTGATGCCGACAAATCTCACCAGAAAGGCAGCAGCTTCCTTCTGTGTAATTTTACCTTTGCCCGATCAATTTGCTTGCCAAGCGTGGTGCTTATGGTAAAACTCTTCATTTTTGGAGGAGGTGGGATCTAATTCTTATTGGTCTATTTCAGTCTAGTTCAGCAGTTCCAGCGTAGTGCCAGCGCCTTTAAGAGGCAACTATTGGAAAATCTCGCTCAATCGCGACTTTTTTTTTTTTTAAAGGATAATACGCTGGCCTGGTTCTTAACAGGGAGGGCAACAGCTTTAATGTCAAAACGAGTCAAGGTCAAGATTCATTTCAAATGAAAATAAAGGTGTAATAGAAATAGCATTGCTAATAACTTATGATTTTTTATCATTATCTGCGAATCTTGGTAAAGGCTGTTGGTGTGGAATGAAAACGACTTTGCTGTTTAGAAATATTCAAGCCCAATTAGAAATATTACCAAAATGTCCTCTACAGTATTATGAAAATGGAATACCCATGTACCCTCGCCGAATGGTTTATATATTATTTACAATATTTTGTGAGCAGCCTTCGGTTTACTCATACGTGCTCAACAGATTTTCGAGATATCTGCTCCGGAGAGTCCGTTGAAATCATTTTAGGTTGATCATAAAATGTTGAGTTTTCTGGGAAAATCTGCTATGAAATGCGTACATGTACAATTTAAATTATATAATCAAAAGATTTTTTATGCATAAATGTTTCAGTCTTTTTTTGGATATATACCACAGGCGTTAAGCTTACCATTTGTGCATTATGTTTTATTGTTTGCAAGAATACCTCTCGTAAAAATTGCTTCTAAAATTAAACAGATTTTATTTACTAGTATTACTGATTGAACATGTTATTTCGTTCTTTATTTGGCGTCATGCGTTACCCAGCAATATTGAACAATAAACTTTTATACGGGTGAAAGACCTTTCGGCCCAAATCTCATGAATATTTAAAGTGAAATGGCTAAACCCAATCCCGGTCTTTACAGGGCTATTCAAATCTATTTGTGTTTAGCCAGGGATGACGCTTTTGAACGAAAATAAAAGATTTGAAGCTAATTTTGGCTACCGCTAACATAAAAATAAAATTAACTGATCAGATTTACGAATTGCTTATATATTATGCAATGGTTTCATCTAAATATATAAGGAAGAAAAGTCTAGTGTAGGACGCCCTCCGGCTAGATGGATCGACGACCGACGTACAGTGGCGGGAAGAGAGCATATGCGAAAGGCCGAAGATCGTTACACCTAGGAGACCTACGTTCAGCAGTGGACTGCGATAGGCTTATCATGATGATGGTTAGCGATAAGACCGCTCTTTCTATATACATTTTTTTAGTTATCAAGTTCTGTTTCCATTCATTCATTCATTCATTCATTCGTCCGTTAATTAATTCATCCATTCATGGTTATGATGATGATAATGACGAAAATCAGAAATTATAAACAAGACCCAATCAAACATCAAATCATCAATGACGCCACCATTACTTTCATCCATTGATCCTGGCATCTTCTGTGTTTGACTGATACTTAGTTTCCTCAAACCGGGTATACTATAATGTTAGTAAACTTTTTTAATGTTAGTAATGTTTAGGTATGATCTACCTATCTACATTCTAGTGGTCTTCCCTGGGCAACTGAATCTCTGGCTTTTGTTAGCGGTTACGGCTGAATGATCACAGACCTGGTGGTGAACCCTGTAGAAGTCCATCTGCATAGCGACTACCCTTCTGCCCAAGTTCAGCGTCAAATAGTATGCCGTGTTGCGTCGGTGCGGGAAAGAACCAGGGGCTTGAGAATCCTTGATTGAGACCTATCTTCCAATATTGTGCAATGCATCTCGAATGGTTTGCCCTCCTTTGAGCTTTTCAGTCAGCACAACTCATCAGACTTAAAGATGATGAATGTAGAAATCGACTCATATTCGAAACTATGTTCCCAAAATAGCTCGTTAAGGTTTCAATTCAGCAAAACTACCTTGTTTTCGCAAGCGCAGGAAAGCAAAAACAAGTAAACAGCGAGGTCTGGCCATATATCGCGGGAAGGTGGCCGTTCCTCTCACTGATCGATGGCTACCAACTAAACGGCATTAGTAAAACTGTTTATACTGTGTTTAACTGGGAAATAAATGAGATGGGATGTGTTTATTACCCTTGAAAACAAAGGAATTTATAGAGAGGACACGTCTATCATTATTTGATGCATATTTGTGCAGTTTCGTTTAAATATTCCGTGCCCTTGGAATCATCTTACTTAATCTAGCAATACAAGCCTGCAAACCCAATATTACAAGATTGTCATAAAAAAGGGGTATTGCAAACAAATTTCACAGTATACAGTGACTGAATTGATGTCTCCTTTAAAGCTAAATAAATTGCATGTCAAGAGACACCACTCTACCTAAATATGCGCATACTTTATTTGCTTATTATTTACTTTTGTATGTATACTAGCTAGTGATAATAAAACCACAAAGATAAAACAAAATACAGGAAAAATAAATTAAAAATAATAAGAACAAAGTAGTTATGGTTCTCATATACGATATTGTGTGTGTGTGTCATGAGTCTAGTCTCTATCGAATTTCCAATCAACATTATCCATAATTCTATGAATTGGAGGCCTTACGTCAGCCATGGTTTTCTTTCGGAGGCCAGTCGGCCTTACCGTGTATCAATGGATTAATACAACTCGTAGGGGAGAGAGAATCTACCTCCTATTCTCCGGAGATGGTCTCCGGGCATCTAAATCTGTACGACAACCTCCACAAAGACCTAATTTGCCCGTTAACAGTTTACCATTAGATCTCTATAACACTATCAAGAAAGTTTTAACTCACTGGCTAAAGTTGGTGCCGGATTGCCAAGCAAACCAACATGTTTATTGTATGGCACCGCCTTCAAATTATATGAACTTACCCTTAGATTTATTTTAAAGTTTTGTGTAGTGAAGTCAGTTTCATTTTTGTTCAAAAAAAAGTTTATTTTTAGCTTGTTTTTTCGTTGTAAAACCTACGACACCACGACGTCTCCGACACAAACTCCGAACAGTTGAGTTACCTTTACGCCGTCTGTAACGGTCCTTAGGTAATCTGACTGATTCCTTTGTACATAGTTTATTTGTACATTTAAGACAATTCCACTAAGCCCAAACAATGATAGGTTAAATGGTTTTTTTACGGAGTTTTGGTGAACATCGACATCATCGTCATCTGATGATGAAGCCAAAGGCCTACCCTAGACCTAACGAAAGACAGGCAGTTCAGTGGGACTACTACATATCAACATTACTGCGATCAACAACACGTCTGCCAAGCATGGTGATTATGGCCAAACCCATCAGGGTTTTTCAGTATCATCGTCATCATTATCAAATGATGACGATGATACTGAAAGGAAAACAGTTCAATAGGTCTACTATAGTGACCGTAAACACCACAGGAAAGCAGAATACGCAATTTCGTTAACTAGGATGCCATATTTTTTCTAGTTATTTTGATATAAAAACCTGTATACTGTACCGATTTTGATGAAATTTCTATGGGACAACCTCGAAAGAATGGCCTACTAAACATAATAAGAATCATCAAAATCTATGACGATTTGAACATACAAACAAAAAAAAAAGAACATACAGCCGAATTGAGAAACTCTTTCTTTTTTTGAAGTTAGTTAAAAGACATTGAATAAACACTTTGATTTGAATTAATTTGGAATCGCTGACTTTAATTATGAGTTACGGCTGAAATCCTAACCCTGACCACCCTTCAACTGACGTCTGACGCCAAATAATTTGCCGTGTTCCATTCTGGGAAAACTCACTCCATCCCCAGTCCTCATCCCCAGCCCCAGGCAAACCAAGAGGACAAGATGACGTTGACACGCTCGCAATAAGATATCTGAAGTGACTTTTTCAGTTTAAGAGGTGTTGTACAAATCATTAAAAGCTTATTGCATTATCTACGATCCAAGCATTGACATACCCAAAACAGAGGCTGATATAGGTAATTATTAAAAATCACTCCACAACAACTTCTATCTAACGAACAACAAATCACTTAGCAGCCAAAAATATGTGTTTTAGCGAAACATGGGGCTCAGACCGAGCTCCCTAAATAATTCAAGGCTCCAAAGTATCGTCTGCTATTGATTCCTGATCCTGCATTTGCAGGGACTGTTTCTACTTTTACATATTACGATGCGATTGAAAAAAAATGATCATTCATTGTCAATACATATTAATATGTGCCTACACTTGTATTTAAAAAGGAACTAGCTGGGTTACAACATTATCATATCCATATTTCAAAAGTCTATCGCACTAACAGCAATTCTTATTGTTGTGTTTCGGCATTATATAGAGGTAATATAGCCAGTTTCTGTGAAGTTTTAAGCACCCAGTGAAGTGCGTTTACACCTTCGGCATTTTTATTACTTGACACCAGCCCCCTCAGCACGGGGAGGGGATAAAAATTTTGTCCTCTGCTTTTATCCACCATCGGGAGACAAAATGCTCTCGTAGGTGGATAAAAACAGAGGACAAAAATTATATCCCCGCCCCGTGCTGAGGGGGCAGATGAGATAAAGGCCAAGCGCTCCCCCGTCGTACACTAAAAATAAGACTGGAAAGAAGGTTCAAAATTTATGAGGCCGTGAATTTTAATTGGCAATATTGTGAATACTTTTAATAAATAGAAAAATAAGTAGTATTTTTTTGTGTTTGTATTCCTTTGTCTCATTTTATTCTAACGAATAAAATTGTGCGTAAAACTGAAAATTGTACTTTGTTGAAGTTTTTGATTCTTTTGATTTGCATGAACATAATAAGAACGCAGAATAAATGTCGTGTCGTGTAACGTAAAATCATTTATTGAAATGCAAAATTAATGCTTGTCGTTTTCCAACTCAAACACAAATTGTCAATTTGCATTGTGAAATATTAATCGATGCTGTTTGGACAATGTCTATGATGGCTCCATTAAACATAGCATAATGGTTTAACTGTTACAGTCTACCGATTAATATTATATCTCTCATAAATAAAAGCTTGTAAAAAAAGAAGCTCAGGCCTTTTCTCAAATGAATGACCATCATGTTTTGATGAAGTAAACCTCAACTAAATTGTACGCACTGTAATTATTACAGCTTTACCATTGACACAAATATAATTATGATAAATAGTGATATATCCTTGTCATTTTCACTCCTACTTCTCCCGGTACCATCCATCTTGGGGCTGGAGTAATTAATTAGTCGCCGAAACTTGCCGTCTCATTTCCGCCCACTCTTCTTGCCACTTTAGCCCGTACCAGACTATAATTTCGTCTGTGCAGAACAGAGAACCTATTACAAGGTCCGTAGATAGTTCTACATTACCTAATGCTGTCTTGTAACTTGTACGTGACGTTTCAATTTCCAAATGTACGTTAATTCGACTTTGCGTTTTAAATATTAATAAGTGATGTACTAGTTAAACTTGGAAATGGCTCAACTTAACTAAGCTATAATTAACAAATCAAGTTCTGTTTGTAAAGATATCTCTATATATATTTTATTTAAATGATCGGCTCTTTATTGAATTGATTGTTTTGTTTATATGTTGTTAAAATTACCTACATTTATTTATATATTTTTTTTAGATGCTACAAATGAAGTTTTTTCTATTCTATTCTATTCCTCTCTTAATTTTTAGACTTGTCTAGTTCTAGACAAGAGTGAGGACAAGATCTATGATGATACAAGCTTTCCCAGAAGGCAGTGGCTCGCCTGCGTGTTGTGATCATTCAGCCGTCACCGTTAGCAAAAGCCAGCGATTCCGTTGCTCCAGGTACCTACCGTACTATTATTATTATGTCTTTAATAATTATTTTTTTATCATTGTTATTTCTTATTTTTGACGTGAATTTTAATTTAAACTAACAAATTAATCTGAATCTGAATTTGACCTCTAAGAGCTAAATCACACCTACTTGACCTATTGAGATGAAAAGCTCTTGAATATTACTCGTGACCTTAATATAATAAAGATTTCTATCAAACCTTACATGTAACTTATAATAATTATGTACTTGTAAGCTTTCGAGTCTTTTTAAGCAACGTAAGTTGTTTTTAAGAAATTTCTCGTTAAAAATTCTTGAATCGGAACATGATTTTGCATGGCTTCCTTTGAAACTTATGTAAAGTGACTTGAAAACAAATTCTTATTTCAGTTCAGATACACACAGAACGTGATTCGACTGAGCGACATTTTATTATTATAGGATATTTCTTTATGGTAAAAATTAATAAACAGTTTAGGTCCACCTACAATTCGTCAAAACAGCCTAGCTAATCATATTTATTTAAGATCCTTGACAATGACTATGTACATTTTGGGCAAAAGAAATAAGGTTTTTTTATTTAGGTATTATTTCTAATAAATAGATATTACTACTATTACTTCGTTTGGGGCTAGATGAAGCTGTGTAAAATTAATCTCCTGTAATATTTATTTATGTATTAATAAAGGTAAAAATAAAGACATCAAAATCTGTACAAATCGACGTAGCTAGGTACATTATTTTGTAATTTATAGTATGTACATCGTATAGGTCCATGGTATAAGTTACAAAAATAAGCACCTAGCAAGCAAAGAGAGCAATCTCACTGAATCGCGAGTCTCGTTATTTACTCATTAAAACTTCGAATTGAAGGCGTTTCCAATCGTAGGAAAGTAAAATAAAGGTAAGACCCGACTTGCATGCACGCTTCAGCATTTTTACCCGCAAACTAGAATATTAAATTTAAAACTTTTTTTTTTTTCATGTAACAAGTTGTACATATAACATTTAAATGTATATGTTACTCGCATGCGTTAGTTTAACACTGTTGCTTATTTGCATTAAATGTCATGTAAAGGTTAAATGTTATTATGGTTATTTAAAAGGTTATTTAAAAATGATTTACTAAAAGGGTTTAAAGGGTTCAATTTTAGAACATATTCTTTATTCATTATTTGTTTAAGGGAGACAGAGTAAAAATATAAAGAGTGACGCTGGTGAATTATAAAAGTTCTATAAAAAAGTCGGAAAAGCTTAGAAAACATCTCCAATAAGCTCCATCAATAAATCTCTAATATTCTGCTTTACTCAGCTGCACTGTTTCTCATACTGGAACAGGGTTACAAGAAGTCCTGAGTAGTGCTGTACAGTGATGTCCAATCTCAAAGTTTCAATGACACGAAGGAAACTTAATCCTAACATTTTCTTGACTTATTTTTATTTCAGGTTAGTCCGACTTGCTAAACAAAATTTATGTTCGTGAAGTTCACAGGAAATTATAAGGAAATTATGTCGGGAAAATCTTCTCGATATGATAGCTTTTTAGCTTAAAAGTTATTCCAATTTTTTATTTAATATTTGAGAGTTTTGTGAATGTATAAATTTTCTCGCTCTTTTCCAATTTGTAAATAGAGTAAAATGTAGTAAGTATAAGTATTGTCAAAAATGTTAACAGTCTACTTTTAATATTTTCTTGCCACTGAATTCTGATTCAGAGAGAAAATCTGCAATTTTAAGATCCGTTCAATCTATATCTAAACTAGACCAAACCGGACCCTCAGAGCAAGCGAGACTATATATTTTTGCCCGCCGACAAGAGGATAAACTTATAAAAACATAATAATTGTAAACGCATTCTAAACAAGCCTCATAGCTCAGTTGGTTGTAACTCTGCGTTCTGCGCTGTAGGTCGTGGATTCGATTCCCACCCAGGATAAACATTTGTGTGATGAATATAAAGATGTTGGTTCTGTGTTTGGGTGTTGTATTGTATGTTATGTATGTATTTACAAAAAAAAAAGGAATATAACTATTCTATCTGTAACCGAGTTCCCTATTACAAGCTATGCTTAGTTTGGGACTAGAAAGCGCTGTGTGAAATTAAAGTCCTGTTACATTTATTATTATTATAATTTTTATTGTATGACGGGGAAGCGCTTGGCCTTCATCTCACCAGGTAACAAGTTGAGATAAGGCCGCAGGTGGAGGCGCCCTTCACCCGGAATCCTCAATAAACTGAGAAACTGGCTATTTTACATCTAAATGCCGGAACACAACATTTTTTTCAGAATTGTTATTATGGCGACAGAATTACGTAAGATAGCTAGGATAGGTAGCTAGCCAGGTGGACTTAAACAAATCCTACCACCAACCAAACCAAGCACGATATTGCTCCCCCTGCGGGTCCCACCCGGGCCATCTGGATCCGAAATCGGTGGTTTGAACCATTAGAACCAGAGGCGGTTACTTCTGTGAAGCTGAAACTGTTTATAGTTAGAATTTTGACCTAAACAGTCGGTGCCATAATTTGATAAACGATGGTTTAGCCCTTGACCTCAAAGCTTACCTGGGCAAGAATTAGGTCTACGATGGAGCGAGATTGCCCAGAAAATTCCTGTTAAATCTATTTTTGATGCTGTTGGGGCCGTATGTAATGCCATTCGATTTGCTTAAAAGTTTGAAGTGAATACACGTAGTTGATACACGAAGCAGTGTCATAAAAGGATTTACATTATATTTACGTTAGTTAATTTCGATCAAATCTTGCATGCTGAATTACAACACTATTTGATGTCAGATTGAGCTGAAATTTTGCAGAAGTATAGTGACATTTTCAACCCTTTTCTAGTGACAATATTCCATACAAAATATCGTAATATTTATAGAATAACTCCCATGGTATCTCAATCAAAACAATGGAAGAGTCGAAATAAAGTAAGTGACATCACAACAATAGCAATTTGTTTAACTCTATTTCTAACAAAACATTTCTAAGGCACTTCATTGAATCGAAACAAACGCTTTTGATAGCATTTTTAAATCAAGATTCCTATCATTCAATATCCTTCATTTAGTTGCATAACTCGTACCGAAACCTTAATATTTATTCCGGAAGCATCACTACCCCAATAGCGCCAAATAGAAATATCGATTTCATTTTCCTTTGTGTTTGCTCTCAAAGTGGGCAAATCTTAATCTTTACAATAAACTGGTTGTCTGGCAGCACACTTGCTTTACCGACTTCAAACAGGATGCTTTGGTTATTGGATTCAGATAGCGACTTTATTGATGTTCAAATTTCAATAATCAGTATTATCTTTTCAAGCGTCTGAATAGGAATTCAATCGGAATCAAACAGCTGATAGCCATAACATAAAATGATCCCTAAAAGACTGATTGGTATATATTGTGATACTATAAACGTAGTAGAGTTTCTTGTGAAAGAGCTCGTCCGGGGAAACACTACCACCATACCAGCTTCGGCCGCCAAGCAGCATTGCTGTGTTTCGGTTTGAAGGGTAAGGTTGCCGGCAAAAAAGCAAGCACACGGGGCTTTACACCTTTATGTCAAATTGATGGGCGCACAGTACATCGTTGGTCGTATTTTTTGTCGATGACTTGCGCAGAAAGGCTTGTAAAATATAAGATGTTCTTCCCTACCTATCAAAATAAACAAAAACAAATACACTCACATAAACGAAAGTTGATGAAGGCATCCATTTTGTTTCGGTTCTCCCAAGGCACCACCAACTATCGTAAACGTAAAGGCGTGCTTAAAAATGTACAATACTTCTCACGCAAGTTTTGAAAGTGAAATATATTTACATCATACAGTAAAAATAAATATATCACTCTCAAGAGTCAGTGCAAGTCCTTTCAAGATCTTGAGTCTCGTTTCAAAGGAAGGATGACCAGTTAGTTTCCAGTCTCCAGTATAAAGCCGAAGTAATTGCGAACTGCGAAAATCCTCAATAGACTGAGGAACTTGCTCTCTTGCCTCTGAAAGCCGCAACACAATAATTTTAATTGTTGTTATGGCGGCATACTTAGGTATATGGTGGTATCGCCAGGCAGATTTATAACTATATATTATCTTATATACCTATTAAAGCACATTACATCTAGCCTCAAACTAAGCATAGCTTGTAATAAGGGAAATAGATTACGGATGGAATATCTACTTAAATACTTGTTTTTGTAAATACATACTTATCATACAATACAACACCCAAACCCAGAACCAACATTTATATTCGTCACTCAAATGTTTGTCCTGGGTGGGAATCGAACCCACAACCTACAGCGCAGAAGGCAGAGCTACTACCAACTGAGCTGAGGGACTTGTCCGCCAACTAGCCCTATCACCAACCATATGCTTAATGTCACAAGGCGAGCCGCGGGAGCCATCTAGTGGTACAACAAGCCACGCTTTCAAATCCAATAAAATCGCAGGACCACAAAGGCCGTCTCGCCTGTGACGGATGTCGCCCTCGGAATTTAATATTTTACTACCGC
Organism: Venusia cambrica; assembly: GCA_951394065.1. Lineage (NCBI taxonomy): Eukaryota > Metazoa > Arthropoda > Insecta > Lepidoptera > Geometridae > Venusia > Venusia cambrica. The sequence goes on from OX596056.1 coordinate 5,483,230, forward strand.
CTGTGAGACTATTCTGAGTGACCTTCAATTTTGTAAATGGATCTGCTCAGAAGTGTTCGTTTTATTTGTTGGGGCTTCACGATCCTCATAATATGAGAACGAAAACTCATTGTACGATGGAAGTTATTTAATTTTAAGTGCTGTTTCGCAGTTTACCTTGTTTTTTATGAAACATCGAAAATCAGAATCTATCTCTAACAAGCCTTACAGCGCGGTTGCTAGTAGCTCTTCCTTCTGGCTCGAATCCCATCCAGGACCAACCTTTGTGTGATGAAAATGTTTGGATGTTGTATTGTATGATAAGTCTGTAAGTATTTTTAAAATATAGATATATTATATACCTATATTATGTAAACATTATATCCGTAATCTATTTCCCCATATTACAAGGTTTGCTTAGTTTGGGACTAGATGGCACTGTGTAAAATTAATGACATGTAATATTTTTTAATTATCTAAACCAATATATATAAATTCGTTAGTTCTGTTTGTCCATATTTTACCTTTTCACGACTGAAAGGCTAACGGATCGGTAATAGGACACCGTTTTTTAAGTGAAAACTTCTTTGGGCGCGTTGGGCACAAGAAAATTGATTTGATATCATCATAAGAAACAAATAACAGGAATGCAATCATCTACCGGTGCCTTGAGATTCGAAAAATCACAGTGAACTACCGACAGTTTGAAAGAAATGTACGGTCCCCCTAAACGTAGGGCCGTAGGGGCTCCCCAGGGCTCCTTCTTTATTAAAGAGGGTTCCTTACTTATTAAAAGTGAAAGTGTAAGGGCACGACGGGATCCAAATACCTTTAGGGCATGTCACTTGTTCTTTTCTTTCACAGATGTGATTCATTGAGAAATTAAAGAAGTGGCAATATTCCATCAGGCTTATTCGTTTTATTTGTCAAAATATATTTACAACGTTGTTATTTAAAATGGGTTTTTGAGAGATTAGTATACGCTTCGACTTTCACACATTTCAAATAAAATCAAATTCTCATTTTGTTTTTTAGATACGAAGTAATATTATCCTCCTGTAGCTTTTTTTACAAAAAACCCGTTGATTTTCTCCAATAAAGCTCATTGGCTGTTTTGCTTGGTGGTTGGACTTTGTTTGAGTCTGCCTGGCTAGCTACCACCGTCGTTACTAAGTCTGTCGCCAAAACATCAATTCAAATTAAAGTGCACTTACACCTTATAGATTGACACAAGGTGAATTAAAGCCAAGTGTTACCCCGACGTCTGATAAAAAAACAACATAGGAGTTGATGATAGTATTAAAGTTTCTTTAAAAAGGGCTCGTCTGGGGATATGCTACCGGTATGGTCGCCGGTGAATTAACGAGCACAAGGGACTTAAAACCTTTATTGACGGGCGTAAAGAAGTAGTGCAGCGTAGGTCATGCTCTTTGTATGACTTACTCAGCAAGGTTTTGTTTTTGCTTGCTTGTTCCGTCTCTTTGTTGCAAGATAAATTTTCTAGGGAGGCACGTTCTGAATATAAATATCGATAGTTAAGAAACAGACATATATTTATTCACAAACAGTAAAAATCATATGTACAATTAAACTAACTATGTACCTACAAGGCAGAGTTACTACCAACTGAGCTATGAGGCTTTATAAATACGAGTATAATACTATTTTTTTGTAAATACTTACTTAAACAGGGTGACTTTTCTCGACCGCCCTCTGAGGCAAAAATCTAAAACTCACCCTGTATACATACACTTCATGTGTTTAACATTTTCGCTGCTAATATGAAACGAATTTCTCAAAAGCTGTTCATATAAAAAGGACTTTTCCACTCACAGCAGAAGTTCCTTGAATCCCCCTAAATGAATTATTCAGAGCGGTAAAACACTGGGTAAGAAGTTTAAATAGGCAGTTGTCTGTCTGTCTGTCAATAATGTATTTTCATTTGGGGACTAATTTTCTGTCCCCTCGAGTTTTCCGCTTGGAAAAAAGTTCAGATGTTCAAACATCCGGAATCATTATCATACGCGTTTATTTATTGTTCCAAAAGGTATTTTGTTTAACCTTATTTTGGCTGCTGTAATTTGTAATAGAAACTTGTATCAAATCTACTTAAACTAATGAAATAGCATTGTTCACAACAATTGTTCATTGTTCCTCTTTTTTGAAAGCTAGTGACACAGTTTGACTATCTCTAATCTACATAAACCTGGTATTTTATTCACAAACATGAAAAATAATATGTACAATTAAACTAACTATGTACCAAAGGACGCAGTCGAATTACCTTAGGACCGTTACAAACGGCCTATAGGTAACTCAACTGTTCCAGACCAGTTTATCAACATAAGCTAATCATATTGCGTTGCATAAAAACCATTTTCCTTTTTTGGAAAAGCTAGTGAAACAGTTTGATCTATCTGTTTTTATCTATTTGATCCTTCATCTTCCCTTCCCTCAGCTTTGTTGACTATCGTACTTATGAGCTGTTTCAACCGAAGTCATTATCTTTACTACAATATTTACTGCCCGGAGTTGTCATCTTCAGGATACAATTTTGTCGTGATTTAACAAAATTTACTCTTACTGAAGGGGAACTCAAGGAGGCTTCAGGATCGTGCAGTTTATTGTTCAGCCCTTAGAGTAGTATAATGGTGGACGGTAGAGAGGTGCGCCAAAAGGTATTTCTCTCTTTACTACTTTCTCTTACTCTCTATCTTTACTACAAAGATATTAAGAGGCGTCCGAGGCAAATTCAGAGAGACATATAAATAAGAGTGACGAAGTTTTTACAAAAATTTTGAGGTATTTTTTTTTCATACAACTTACTTTACTTTAACCGCCTCTATGGTCTAGTGGTTCAACCCACCGATTTCAGATCCAGAGGTCCCGGATTCAATCCCCATGGGGAGTACAACATATTGTGCTTGGTTTGGTTGGTGGTAGGACTTTGTTGAAGCCCGCCTGGCTAGCTACCACCATCTTACCTAATTCTGTCGCAATAATAACAATTCTAAAATTGTTGTGTTTCGGCATTCAGAGGAAAGATAGCCAGTTCCTCAGTTTGTTGAGGATTCCGGATGAAGTGCGCCTCCACCTTCGGCCTTATCTTAACTTGTTACCAGGTGAGATTGAAGGCAAAGCGCTTCCCCGTCGTACAATAAAAAAAAAAACTATGAGACGAAACAAGCAAGTAGCCCTTCTGATGTTAAGTGCATCCCTTGCCTATATCAATACCATACTGCGTATGTCACATCCACAAAGAACATAGCCTACACGGCACTGCATTGCGCCCGTCAACTTAAGGCATAGAGGTGTAAAGCCCTGCGTGCCCGTAATTTCACCAGCAACCATATTTAATTTCTTTCGAATAGCTCATTATCATTATCATCACCATATTTACAAGCCTCATAGCTCAGTTGGTAGTAGCTCTGCCTTCTGGGTTGTGGGTTCGATTCCCACCCAGGACAAACATTTGTGTGATGAATGTAGATGTTTGTTTTGAGCTTGAGTATATCATTATAGTAGGAATTTATTTACAAAACATAAAAGTATTTAAGGATCCATAATCTAGTTCCCATATTACAAGGTATGCTTAGTTTAGGTCTAGATGGCGCTGTTTGAAATCTTTATCGTGTAATATTTATAATTTTTATTTTTCAATAATTTATCTCTATACATCGGAATCTTCATATCTGAGGGTAGTGATCTCCACTTAGGATATTCCTAAATGATTACGTGTCATCGAACTATATCCTTGGTTGTGCAGAGCATTGTAGACGGATGTGTCAAGTGTAGGGTGGACCTGTAGGTCTACTACGGAACACGAAACATGATGGATCTGTTGACAGATTGCATGTTTTTCAATACAAAAATGACAAAAGTTCTTTCGGATCTGTCGATATTCAATTTTCATAGTAGGGCCCCTGATTAAGAAATGAGCCGATAAGGGGCGCCCTACCTCGCGATGTAAGTTGACATTATAGTGTATCTATTTGAATTACATTGATTCAGCTGGAGCCTATTCAACGTGACAAAACCAAACTCTGAACTAAAAATGTGGTAATTTTACAGAAAAGGTGTACAAATTTCCTCCAGTGAACTCTCTGACATTATGGCCCTCTTTATCACTATCAAAGCTGCAATAAACCCAGTGCTTTCTCATAATAAAATAGTCTGTTACATAGAACCGGAAAAATTAATAAGGCGTTGTCGACATAGCAGACACACCATAAAACCAACGTTAAATTTATACGATCCCACGAGTATAAGCGAGTATTAATAAAAGTATCCTTCAAAAGTTCACGTTATGAGACACTTTCGCAAATTCATGAGCAAGTTTATAAGCATATTAAATTGTTTTATGAACATTAATGTTATAGATTGTCGTTATCATTATAGTTAAGGAAAGATCAAAAACAATTTACAATAATTTAACATGTAATTTACATTTATTCAATAAAAAGTACAATTAAACTAACTATGTACAAAGGAATCAGTAAGATTACCTAAGGACCGTTACAAACGGCCTATAAGTAACTCAACTGTTCCAGATCAGTACCAGACGGTAGCGTGCCCAAGACACTGGCTGCATTGCCACGCTGAATAGCTATGCTATGTAATTTAATGTGTTTGGGCTTGCTTTAAATCCGCCTGGTTAGATACCACCATCTCACGTGAGTATGACACTAAACCAACAATTCTAATTGTTAAGTTCTATATTTAGAGGTAAAATAGCTAATTCCTCGGTCTGTTGAGGATTTTAGGTGAAGCGCGCTTCCACCTTCGGCCCTTTTATAACTTCAAACCAGGAGATGAAGGTCAAGGCAAAGCGCCTACTCTTTTATTTCATTTCTATTAATATGATAAAATTTACAAATACCTAGTGTTTCTGTTCAAAACCTTAATACGTATATCAACTTTGTGATATAACAATACATTTTACCTCAAAAATCATGAAAGTTTTTACACTTCACAAATGGAAAACAAATCTGAAATAACCTTAATGAAACGAAAAAACGTTCCGCGTCAACTGGCAGAATTAAGCAAATGGACCGTTCAAAAAAATCATAGCTGCAGAGAGATCAAAAAGGGGTAGTAATTGAGGTTTCTTAAAAACAAACTTTAACTTCCCATACCACTTAAATCCCCACTCTATCACTCTGCCACCTGGCAGAAAATACTTTTATTTATAGCATTAGTTTGGCGAAGTGCTTCTTTTTATTTGCTGCAGAAAATATGTTTTTGTCCATCTATCCCATACACAAAGGGTACCTAAGGGTATTATAAATGGGTATTACAAAATAAATGTAAACTTTACACGACGTCATAAGTTGAGGTTTATTAAAATCACTGCTGTTTGTTTTATCTTTTATAATATATTGCATGACTTTTCTGCCACACAAGTCTATAATAAATACATAACACCATCAAAAATAGAGTAAAAAGGCATTTTAAATTATCTTTCTTCACGTAGACCTCATTCTTGCACAGGCAGTATCAAGTTAAAAAATAAATAAATATTACAGGACATTAATTTTACACAGCGCCACCTAGCCCCCTGAATTAATTAATTGTGACTCACAAAAACCTACTTTTTTATTATCACATTATTTGTTTTTCACAGCCAACTAGCCCCTAAGTACAGCTTGTTATATGAGAAACAGATTCCGGAAACATGTTAACTTTGTTTTAATTCTTACATACATATAATACGTACATACTTATAACAATATACCTACTGTTGCATAGAATTATTAGTGTTGTATATACCTATGTCCCAAACACATAACAAACATCTAGATTAATGACATCAATATTTTTCCCGGCGTTGAAGGTAGGACTACTGCCAACTGAGCTGTAAGTTTTTGTGAGTTATTACTACACGTTTTTGTTTTGCGATGTACCAACCCGCAACCCGCTCCATCCGCGCATCGCAATGATTGTTTGATCGCCATTAAAAGTTTTCGAAACATTTCATTGTTTGCCGAGGGAGCGTAAACAGGAAACGCGAATCGAAATACATATCTCCGAAAAGTTTCGATAAACTGTATCCAACAGAAAATTATATCCATGTAGACAGTTGTCTTTACTATTGTAATAAATATTTACGACGAAAAAGTAGCTTGACGACCACGGCAAAATAAGGCCAAAACACGACATTGGCGAAAAGGAATTAGACGAAAGTATCTTTATCCGTAAATCTTAGAGGTAATTTGTTTTTGAAGTGAAAACTTCTTTAGGCGCGTTGGCCATTTTTTGAGATGGGAAAACAACCATTGAACTTGCGACACTGTTACCGTTACCGTTACCGTTACCGACACCTCTCTATTTAAGTACCTATATGTGGTGTAGTCTGCTTTTAAATATTGAATACATAGCGCTAAATTTAAATAAGTAATTATAGTCGAATGAATAAACTTCCAAAACAACAGTCGGCATTCGTTCCGCTTAGTAACTCTCAATAGATGGCGCTAATGCAAACACCCGGTAGGTATACCACACATATTGAGTGCCCAGAATGTAAATTAAGCAACGCATAATAAATCAACTATCTTATACCACAAATATTTGCTGTTGATTATGGGTGTTTGTAGGGCCGTGGTCCTCGCAGTTCCTGATACCCTAGATACATGAACTCCTAGTTAGCTAAGCACCTGATACGAACCAATAGTCACAAACCACATACAGAAAGAGTAGAGAAGTAGGTGGTGTACTTATACAGCAGCGCCAGATACGAACCGGCCTCAACTCATCACCGCCAGCCGCCTGACCACAGAATAAAAAGCTAGGCGTCGTCAGTCAGCTGTTCTTTTCGGCAAAGATCGACAATCTTCAAGTTTTCACTTCTGTCAGCACTCCCGGAGAGTTACTGTTTTTTTTACGAATTAATGTACTTGTATACAAAATAAAAATCTAACAAGACAAACATTAGCGGCACGGTGTATATGTACAATTTGCTGCTTTATCGCTGAAAGTGATTTCTTACAGGCAGAAAGGTGTGTGTGGTGTTTTATTTCCACAGCTGGCCACTTTCTCCCAAATTCTATACACCCATTGGGCCTTGGGCGACAGTTTTTTGTATTTTTTCACTTTCAGCATTGCATAACATCTCACTACGCGTATTTAAATCGTGCTTTCTTTCTGAGAAGTCCTTTCACTTCACTCAAAATAACTGTGTGTGAATTATTCAATGAATAGCAAAAGTAAAAGCATTTCTTGCTGAGGCACGTCAGTCTGTCTGTCACTTATAAACAAATACACGAAAACAAAGTGGAAAAAAACGAACGAAATTATTTAGGTTAATGTGAATTACAATCATTGAAATTGGTTTCAGACAAAGTGTGTTGAGTTGTGTTGCGAGAAATGTGAAGGGTTTGAGAAATATATATAAACTGGACAAGCAAATAAGTATACTACAATATTATCCTTATGCAAAAGTATAGAGCAGTAGAGCTCCTTTTGGAGAGTAGTAGAGCTCCTTATGAAGAGTAGTAGAGCTCTTTGTGAAGAGTGGTAGAGCTCCTTGTGAAAAGTAGTAAAGCTCCTCAGTATTCTCAAAAAGTCTTCATATTGGTAAATTACACTGTTTACAAGTGTTTTTTTTTCATATATTTGAAGGATTGCTTTGTTCTGGCGCATTTTACGCTGCTTGGAAGGGCGTTGTAAACCTTAGGGGCCATCACATGCACTAGTTTTGTCGTCTTGCTCAGACGTGTGTGCACGGCCGTCAGCTTGCCTCTATTAAGAGTATCATACTTTTGGCCATCACCAAACTGTGCAAACGACCCAAGATTATTTCTATTTTTTTTTATTGTACTACGGGGAAGCGCTTGGCCTTCATCTCAACAAGTTAAGATAAGGCCGAAGGTGGAGGCGCACTTCACCCGGAATCCTCAACAAACTGAGGAACTGGCTATCTTACCTCTGAATGCCGGAACATAACAATTTTAAAATTGTTATTATGGCGACAGAATTAGGTAAGATGGTGGTATCTAGCCAGGCGGACTTCAACAAAGTCCTACCACCAACCAAACCAAGCACAATATATTGTACTCCCCATGGGGATCGAGCTTGGGACCTCTGGATCTGAAATCGGTGATTCTAGCGTACAAAGCAGCTTGAAGGATGACCAACACTGGTACTGTTATTCCGAGCTCGCTAAAGTAAGGTCTGGTGGAGGTCGTACGGGATATCCGCACCATGGCCCTCACCGCTCTTTTTTGCATCCTGAAGACACGCTCCCAATCGGCAGCGCGTCCCCATAGCTCAACTCTAATAATTTATAACTGTTTCACACACTATTTATACGTATAGCATTTATAATAAGAAAAGCTCGTTTTCTATAAGAACTATAACGTTGTTTAATGGGTACGCTGCCATCACGCCAGCTCGGAATGTCATTCAAAAGTCTTGTTCAATATCTCCGTTCCAACAAAAGCTATCATTATGAAATTTTGTATAGCTCGGGCAGTATTTGTGCTCTATTTTTGTATGTAAACTTCGTTGCTATAGTATAAGCCGTTCTCGAGTACATTCATGTGTACGCTAGCTTGATCGTTATGCTGGCGTACCCACTAAGAATGGTCATTATTTCTTAAACCAATGAGACACTATTTATTTTATCTTTGCATTAATTATGCTCTATTTACGCAGAGTTTTTTAGGCATAACCACGAACGTAAATTCGATTATGTGTACGCTACCATATCGGACACGGGGAACACACATTAAAAATAAGAATCCGACGAATTGAGAACCTTCTTCTTTTTTAAAAGTTGCTTAAAAATGTTATTGCTATAGATAACAAAAACAGTTTACGTGGTTTTATTCATAAAAAGGCTTGAACTTACCTAAATCAAATGGAACCTTTCCTAGATTTATCAATGAACCGCACAAAAGGTAATGATGTGGACAACCGGACCGGGAACGGACCGAACCGGCCTCTCCGGTTCGAGGAAGGCTCACGCCTCTTCCGTGTCAACCCACGTAATACGCCCTGTCGGAGTCTATACTATATTTACTTTTTTCACGAATGCCAGGATTATAGGTAAGGGATGACTAAAATATTTAAATGCGATAAAAACGGAATGGCATGCAAAAACCCCGTTGAAAATTTATCCCAAAACAATCAGATTGTTTTGGGATAAATTTTCAACAGGGACAACACGCTACGGCAAATCTGAGGGAGGAAAATAGTGCGCAACAGTCTGTTATTCCACAAGTGTAGCTATTATTTACTACACTAATTTCATCCTTATCTGATTCCTAATAGATAAGACGTTAGGTATATTGTCCTCTTGTTTTTTGCCCGACTGGCTAAAGGAGGGTAAAGTTTTTCATGAGTATGTATGTATGTATGAATGGATTCTGACATGTGTCGCTTGGTTTCTCTAAGCTGAGGCTCTATAGGCTATATCATTATTACTATGGAAGGAAAAATTTAAAACCCCTTACATAAAAATGTTTTATTATAACAATATCACATGGAATACATTTCGATTCAAATTAAAGATTTATTGTAGGTAAACATTTAAGGCCGTGTTCCCATAAAACTATTAAGTTTGAAATTTTGCACGCGGTTTTTAGTTTTTCAATGTACAACTTGTTAAATATGATAAAAGTAATCGAACTCCTGCGAGCTAAACAAGTCTTCCAAGAAAAACAGGCAAAACAACTTCCCGACTTACTCGAGTCTAGTCTTTAGAAAAGAAAACAACTGGCCTTTCAATTGGCATACTTCCGCAGGCCGGGTTTGAACAAAAGTGGCTCGCAGTGTACACAAGTGCGCCAAACTGCATTTATTGAGCTGGAAAATTGAGCTAGTGCCAATTTTATTTTCAATTTGCTTTGTATGGAAACGTACATTAGGTTTCATTAGCGGCACGATACAGAAATTACTGCTTGTATCGATTTAGTTTGATGTATAAATGATACAAGCATCTTTATTCAATAATATGTGCAATTAATCTAACTATGCACAAAAGAATCGGTCAGATTACCTAAGGACCGTTACAAACAACCTATAGGTAACTCAACTGTTCCAGACCAGTACCAGACGGAAGCGTGCCCAAGACACTGTTTGATGTTGTGTGTGGTTTAAAGTTGGTCAAAATGGGATGGAAGGTAAGACATTTTTTTTTTTGTACGACGGGAAAGCACTTGGCCTTCATCTCACCTGGTAACAAGTTAAAATAAGGCCGAAGGTGGAGGCGCACTTCACCCGGAATCCTCAACAAACTGAGGAACTGGCTATCTTACCTCTGCCGGAACATAACAATTTTAAAATTGTTGTTATGGCAACAGAATTAGGTAAGATGGTGGTAGGTAGCCAGGCGGACTTAAACAAAGTCCTACCACCAACCAAACCAAGCACAATATATTGTACTCTCCATGGGGATCGAACCCAGCACCTCTGGATCTGAAATCGGTGGCTTGAACCACTAGACCACAGAGGCGGTTAAAAATATTCAATCGATAACATACAATGATATAAATGATCTGACACTACATTGCTTTTGTTGCATACATATTTTTAATATATATTTTTTCCCACTATGTCTATTATTTACCACATTGATAAATTAATTATTAAAAAATCTTTTATGGGTCTCAAAATAACGTGTCGGCCTGTATCAGGCGATCCATTTTTGTACTCAGAAAATACGACGGAGTTTTGGAACTGTGCAAATTAAAACCATTGAATGAAAACATATTATTGGCCTCCACATTTATCAAGTTATTAAATAAATCATACAGGCTCGGCCAAGCTTAAATTATAGATACGGCCGCAGTTGAATTAAGCACCCATTAACAAGCCTCACAGCTCAGTTGGTAGTAGATCTGCCTTCTGCGCTGTAGGCTGTGGGTTCGATTCCCACCCAGGACAAAATTTTTTGTGATGAATATAGATGTTTGTTCTGTGTTTGGGTGTTGTATTGTATGATAAGTATGTATTTACAAAAAAAAAAAAAGTATTTATGTATTTTATCTGTAATCTAGTTCCCATATTACAAGCTATGCTTAGTTTGGGACTAGATGGCGCTGTATGAAATTGAAATTAATGACCTGTAATATTTATTTATTTAATAAGCCTCCAAATTCTATTTAAAGTGTTGATATTGAACCACGAGCATGTTATTGTTGTAATAGATAAACCATTTAGCAAAGTTTTTGGTTTATATTTGAGAAGGCAATTCATTCAAGCGATGATTTTAGTAAGAAACAATTGTATATTTCTTTAATTCGATTAGAAAAGTTCGTATAATCGAGGTTAGACTATTCTATGACCATATAATAATATCTTGCCGATATGCATCACGTCGGCAGAAGGCTCGTCAGCTTAGCAGCAAGAATTCCCCTATATTCCTTTATTTCAAACGAATTTAGTGGATATGTATCAATTTTTTTTTCTGTTTTCAGGTTTATATTCAACAATGGATTTCCGCAATGTAACACCTGAATCATTTCCTGAGCTATGCATTTTTTTTACTACAAGGAGACAGAACAAGCAAATAGCCTGATGTGCATCTTTTGTCTTTAACAATGCCTTACTGCGTATGCGTAGGTCACATCCACCAAGAAAATAGCCTACACGGCACTGCCTTTTACTTTATTTAATATTAATTTATCTGTGTTTGCAACACACAAAAATATAGTACAAGATAATTTAAAATTAAAAAGCAAAGGCAAGCTTATAAGAATTTTCTTCCAGCAAACCTAGGTAGAGAAAGAAACAAGATTTTAAATATTTTGGGAAAATTAGAATAGGTTTATTATATTTTTATGCAATATTCACGTTAAAAAGCAAGCTCAGTATTTTGGGTATTAGAATTTTTTATTTCAACATTTATAATAATACCTTTGTTGGTCCAAAATTAGAACCGAGACTGTTTCAAATGGCTTTTATATTCAAAACTAATTATCACACATTTGCAGTTCACTCACGTAATAAAGGGCTCTAGATGAACCTTATCTTTCGCACCATCGCGTCCATCTGGCCGTGATCCGTGAAGCTAAGAATAACGGAGTGTCTTGGAGTCGACAGTCACGTGATCAATCATAAGACGAGACAAGCGAGCGTCCTGTTTTTGCCCTTTCAGTCTGTCCGCAGCAGATGAGCTTTGAGGTGTGGTTAGACTGTAAGCTATCCGTATATTTGTGTAAGCTGTGAATATTTGTATTTGTTTTTCGAACTGAATCAAGACTAGGCATACATTTTTGGTAACTTTTTATGGTTTTGTAATTCTGATCCGAAACCTTTTTATGTGACGAACAGTGGTGGGGCACTGAGTCGTGGGTAGAGTGGATAGGAGGGTTTTAAAATTGTGATCCGCAACCTTAACCGTGACCTAAAATTTAGTGTTTCCCTGAAATACGAAAGTTTCATTTCTATCGTGTGTCTCTTTGATACACTATGTTTTTTAGTAGTGTTTAATAGTTGACATTTCCACAGATAGTGTATTTTAATTGCGGCTATCACAACAAATATGTTTCTTACTGCCCTTATGCCAAAGGGCCTTAGGCGGGGTCGGCACTGCACGTTCTCTTCCACTCTCCCCTGTCTCTCGTCAACTCAGCATTCACTCCTCTTACATGCACATCGTCACTCACACAATCCATATATTCCTTGGTCTACTTTACTTTTTTTACTTGGTTTACTTGGTTTACTAACCCTACTCCAACGTCTGTCCACATTGGGACATATCATGCGGAGGGTGTGCCTCCGCATGATATGTCCATACCACTTTAACCTTTCATATTCTCCTCATAATGTCCGTCACTGACGCTACTTTTAGACTAACCCTGATGTAGTTATTCGTAATCTTATCGATACTTGTCACACCACACATCCATTTCGCTGGTAGACACCACCTAAGCCAATTGGTGAGAAATTAAATGAGCCTCCAAAGTCACAAAATATATGTTCGGTTTAAGTTCGGCTGTTAAGTTCAGGGAAAAGAGATACCCAATTACCTCTTATCTCTCTTGCTATTTTAAGTCTATATCTAATTATTAGTATTAAGCTCGGTCGCATCTTCTCCAACGATAATGATGTCGTCGCTTATAGTTCAAATAATAAAAAAAAACAGGGACATATCCTCTCAAGTAACGTGATGTTTTGTTTAGCAATGTGAGTCGGTATCCTCGGATTTTGAGTCCGCACTTGGCCGGTTTGTTTGTTAATATTTTCATAACCATTCCTCATTTTTATATGTACACACATAATTTCTAATGCAGACGCCTGTTTCCCAGAGTCGCTTTTCTTTAACATAGGTAATCTTTTTAAACATGCAGCTTCAAAATATATTATTTATAAAAGCTCGTCGTAAGTCGCTCGCAAAAGGGCGCTATAATAATAAGCAAATAGGCAGACAAATGATAAAAGAGACAAATTACTTCAAGTGCCTAAATGTTGTGGCACCCCTAATTTATTTGTAAATTCTGGAGGTCGAGAACTCGACATCATTTGATTGCTATGAATACTTATGTTTTAGGTAGTTTATGTTTAGGGGAGACAATTTTAGGTATACATAGCGTAGCTTATAACTGTTTATCACTCTGTTTACTGAGAGCTAAATTATCATCATCACAGAATGAAAAGATTGAAGCCTTCACAAATGTGTAAAAGAGGATTGTGATTATTATTTTAGGTTGTTGCTATCAAGTAAGGGTATACACTGCTGCTTTTCCTCGTACCTTGTAATTGTTCCATTGTGCTGAACCGATCTTTTTGCCTCTAACTTTTTGATGAATACTGGTAAGGAATGAAACTCCTTGCCGCGTTTGTTTTTCGCACGAGTACAATCCTAAGTCCAGCGTGAAAAGGTTCCTTTTAGACAAGCGTGCTCCATCTTAGGCCACATCTTTACTTGTTTTCCAAGTAAGCTGGTGGACAAACGCTTGGCTATTACTATAAAAAAATCATGTAGCCGCCTCTTACGACATCCACAGAAATATAGGAAGGGGTGCCGATATCATTCGCTAGGGTCGTCGGAGCTACTAAGAATTTACTGCCTCATAGCTTAATGCCGTATTATAAAAATAGAACGTAGAAAACAAATGAATAGCCTTTCTAAAGGCTGTTGACACACAACCGGTCGGGATTCGGGTCGAGAGCGGGACACCAGCATTCTCTCAACTAGCATGTAGGCTCTCATTTTATCAAACGCCATTTTACACAACGCCACCTAGCCACAAACTAAGCAAAGTTCATACCAATCGTGTTTCTGAAAAGAAAAATTGAAGATTTCGTTTTAAATTTGGATTTTCAGACACCAAAAAGTTATGGTTACATAGATAGTATAGCCAATATTAGTGGTTAAAATAATCTGTTTTGTGTGAGACTGGTCATTATTAGGTTTGAAATAAAACTGTCATAAAAACGCCAGTGCCCCAACTTATACACAAATAACCCAATTAGAAGGAAGCTGGAGTCATTACGAAGGCCTGTGTATAGGCCGGTATAATTTGACAAATAAAGCATATAATATTAATGATAATGATAAGCATAATAAATCTAATACCAATACTGCGTGGAAGCTCCTCCATAAATGAATAATGCATGTGCGTTTCTTCGTATTCAAATGTTATGAAGTTGTTATTTTTCCTTGGACTCCTGCCCTAACTGGACAACCCATTTATTATAAGCTGCGTTGTCTATGAGCATGCGATTTTGGATGTAGAAACTGCAATGAAATAATATTACTACAGCCCCAGTTTTGCTTGAATGTCTTCTGTTTATTTTGCCAATGCCATTTTGCTAACAAGTTTATGAGCTTTTATGTTCAGTATAAGATAGATAAAGAGATCACAAAAAGGCATTATTGTGATACGAAAAATGGGTATTCATCGCGTATTTTGCACCAGACAGACTGGATATTAATTCATAGGTTAATTACGCTATAATAATCGGTTTATTTCGTAGAAAATGCGGGGTATATTTCATTTAACTAAAACGTAGGGTAACCCAATCGTACGGTAACCCATCCAAGTTATGAGCACTGAGAACGTTGCTTAACCTAGACAATCTAATTAGTACCTAGCTAGGTAAGTTACATCACAAGTGCTCCTAGTGGTAGTAACTATATCATGAGGGAAACCCAGCAGTGCAGAATAAGAGATAAACTTAAATTCGTTGGCCTAGAAGTATGATAGTGAACTCAAAAGCAGCTCTCAGCATTTTAAAGTCAATTTGTCAACAATATAGTTTTGATATTGCATTTTGTACTATACACTGGCTTTTATCTAAACTAAAATAAGTTTTCGTTATAAGCGAGTTGCTTCCCAAAATGCTGCTCCAATTTAACAGGCTTAAATGTTGAAGGTGTTGGTACACTCAACAAACGCGGGAAAATCTTGTGTTAAAATAAAGCGGTTCAAGTCCGGAGCGTGCTAAGACTAACGAGCACTCCACACACTTGTTTCCGCTATCATAAGCACGAATAAATTCACAGCAACAAAGGATGTAATCGCTGCACTGCCTTTGTTAATTCAGAATAGGGACGGAACAATTTCGATTCCGAGTTAACATATTTCGGACTCCAAATGATTACAACATTGGTAATAGTGGAGATTCATGATTATATTGAACAGTAGCTTCGTTCTCGTGATTCTTTGTTTTAGTTGGATTTCATGGGTTATTTTAGTTTTTCTAAAATAAAAGATGCCTAAGTTACTCCTCATTTATATATCATCAGCCGTTTCAGAGTCCATAAAGTACATATACACATCAACTTCTATATGTAAGATTTGAATGATTACCTATTGACTATTTTTTTTTATTGTAGATATGCTTAACTTAGATGAAATGAATCCTATACCTGCCAATCATAATTAATTTCTGTGCTATTTGGTGAAATATCTGACTTATTTTTAAACAAGAGTCAATAAGGCTTTTCTAGCTCCTTGTTTTTTCGTTTTTCAATATCCGTTCATATTTTATACCAGAGGACAACATAAATCCATGATCGGATTAAAGTAATCAAAGTTGCGATTATGATAAGGGAGCAAAAGTTTTGTCTATGCCCCTTAGGATATTATAATTTCGAAGCGTGCACCAAACATTTGAAGTTTCAAAATAAAGGCTGCTATTTATGCAAAAATTGGAAGTATCTTATTGGATTCAAAATAATAAATAGCACATAAAGTTCTGATAAACTTTCCGAACTCAACTAGGCATCTGTTTGAAAAGGTTTTTTTTCCATTCGGAATCTCAGACAAATATTAAATCACTTATAATTGTATAACAATAATAATTGTCCTTCATGCATCTTAAACATCTCTATTCAAAGCGACTACCACTAGTAAGCTAATTATCTAAGAAGTTGTCTTCATAAACCGGTACTATGACCTTCACTGTAACGAACTAGCGTTGAACTTCCTCTGTGGTCTAGTGGTTCAACCCACCGATTTCAGATCCAGAGGTTCCGGGTTCGATCCCCATGGGGAGTACAATATATTGTGCTTGGTTTGGTTGCTGGTAGGATTTTGTTTAAGTCCGCCTGGCTCGCTACCACCATCTTACCTAATTCGATCGCCAAAATTGTGTTCCGGCATTCAGAGGTAAGATAGCCAGTTCCTAAGTTTGTTGAGGATTCCGGGTGAAGCGCGCCTCCATCTTCGGCCTTATCTCAACTTGTTACCAGGTGAGATGAAGGTCAAGCGCATCCCAGTCATACAATAAAATAAAAAAAAGTCGGTACGTAGTTACACCTACATTCATCACCCCTTTTTCCACAACAGCCAAAGCAATAAGGTTTAAAATTGCACTCTAAAATTGCGCTTCAACGTTCCTTCAGAGGCATGGATCTAATTGAAGCGTAATCGCTTATACTAAGGGCCAAAATAAATTATATTACGAGTAAATTTATTCATAAGGCATCATATTTTGTACCAGAATCTGCACAGTATCGCTTGCACCGTTCCAGGTGTTCCTTATGTAACTTTGTTCCTGTTTACTAAAAGTGACCATGAAATTGATCTCTATTGTGCATTGTTGCGTGTGTTATTTAAATGTACCTAATGGGTTTTTCAATAAAATTTGTCCAAAAAAAAAATGTACTCGGACTTGTGAAACACTCGGGACTTAGTTTTAGTCAACCTGTAAGAATTTCCTGAAATCCTTGAGTGCACCCTCTACCTGAAAATTTTAAGTCTCTAGAACCTCTGCTTTGGGCTGTGTGTTGATTGTCAGTCAGTCAATTTTATATTACACATTTAGTAAGTACCTTCTGATGATTATAGACTCCGATAAACGTGACAACCGCATCTCTAGCCCGTCTACGCAGAGTTGGCAACTGCCCGTGCACAACTTGGCAAATCTGGCTGACCATTCAAACTAATGAACAGCTTCTATCCACCACCTATGAGCTTTTGAAACCATGGATGGAACTCACCCCAAACTTTGAGAGGCGTTGGTCATAGAACTACATTTTACTTGAAACCTTTTGGGATATATTAAAAACTAAATTTGAGGTCAATTTCACAAGAACGTAATCAACAATTTGAAATCATCAAAAAACCATTGTTTATTTAAATGTTTTTATGTGAATTTACTCGTGTATTATTTTTAGTATTATTCATTTAGTGGCGGTGACGGCATATGAATCGATCTAGCAGTCTTACTGCAATCATGATTGCAAGATGCAAGGCGATTATGGCAAAACCCTCCCTTTGGGGAGAAGGTTCTGTCCAACAGTGGACAACAATAGGTTATTGATTATGATGTGATAGAAAAGCAAAGTGTGATTCTATATGTCACGCATCAAATTTGTGTGCATTAAGGAGCACACAATGACGATCTTGTATTATTATTGAAACAGTTTCAACATACGTAAGCTTGTATACTCATCTTTAAACATTCTAGTCCTGATAACTGAACGATTTGGTGGTGCTACGGCAGGCAATCATCCAGGATGCACATTTTTGTACCTATTACGCCTGATACAAATTGACTTGCTCCCAAAATATTGGCGCCGCAAGTCGTCAAAGACATGTCAGACACAATTACGTGATATTTCTGCGCTCCTCGGGTCCCCAAAGGCCTTGTCAAATTCGCAGCAGACATAAGTGGGTCAGCAACGAATAAGCCTGAATTTTACATAGCTTTTAGGTAAAGGAATATAAATGCTGAGATGTTTTAGCCACTAGCATAGCTTGAGAACGCGGTTTGCGACTGACGTCATACTTGGAAGAAAAGTTACCAAAATACTCTTTTAAAATTAAGGCGTTTTAACACGTTTTAGGTGCCTACTACAAGCACGCCTAGACAAGAACTGTTGTTTTAATGTGCTATATGATAGGGCATAATATTTTACAATCAGAGAAGGCTGAATTTGTGGATGAAGCGAACACATTTAAAGAGAAAAAAAAGTTTTTGCTTGTCTTCGTAAACTAAACTTCATTTATTCAAGGAAACGTATTGGTATAAAATTTAGGATTAGGCTCAGCCTTTGAATAACTTAAGAATTCACGTAGCGGACCATCTGAAATTGGATTATAGAAAATCAGGTTTAAAAAAAACATTCTTTCTTAGATATTGATTTAAGATACAAAGGCTTGCATAAGCTTTGACTGAATTGGAGCACAAAGTGAGCCTTTAAGTTTCACTGTGGTAAAAGGCGTAGGTAAATTTGAGAGGGTCTGCTGATCTGGTGATAAACGAGGCATGGGACGGTAGATCGAATGTATCATGTCTATCAAAATCTCATCTGTAGAAAAGTTTGTCGTGCTTTTTTTTAATAATATGGTCAGCAAGAAAAATGTTATAAACATGCCTATAATTAGACCTTAGGCGGAGTACGTCAGTTGGTTGTTAGGTTAGGTTTTTTCTTGCACGCAAATCCTTTTTTAATTCAGCGTGTTTGCTGACAAAATAAATTGTATAGCTAACCAAAACCACCTTAATTAGCTGACAATTTATTTAATTTAGCTGACCGGTGAAATGTTATTGTTTAAAATTATATCAATTTCTTATTCATTATATTAAATTGCCTGCTTAAACATTAACTTATTTAATTTTTAAACTCATGCAGGCAAGCAGGCGGTTTTCTATACATAGTCATCATAATTATAGCATCAACCTAGAAACATATAATCTCAATCATGCCGCGGTGTATATACGCAGGCTTTCCTAGTCTGCTGGTTCATTTGAACAGACTGTGTGCGTTTTACAGCTCTCTTTTGAAACCTCACCATGCGTTAAGTAATACCAAGGGGCGGCGTAAAAAATGTCTAACCTACCCGCATTCTGATATTCATGAGATAAGTATAATTTATTTGGCCTTTTGATATACGAATAACTCGAGTTCAAAGGGGTTATATCGGTGATACAAGCAACGAGTTTTGTTTGTTTTCTGATAATTTGTGATGAGCCAGAAAGACAATTACACTGAATTCAAAAAGATGTTACAGATAATTTCATAAATAAAATTATACTTGTGAAACATTATTTCTTGGCACTTTGTTAAAGTTATCCTGTTTTGTGTGTTTTGTAGTGTTTGTGTACAATAAAAAATTAGGAATCAAGAAGGTACCTACGATGCGGGCTCAGAGCAAAAACTAAAAAGTTGGCAGGTAGGTAGTTAGCTTTTTAACTATAACTCAGTATGTCTATGAATGACTTTGCCTTCTTCAGACTGTACGAATATGTCAGTGATGACTGTCAGTTACTCACTAAGCTATTTAATTTAAGATATTTATATGGTAATAATAACATAACTATTAGAATTTCTCGCCATTTCGGTCAACTATTAGTTGACTTCTAAAATCAGAACAGCGAAATATTTAATCGTTAAAGCTCAGAATCGTCAGCGTTTTACAACTGTGAATCTCGTGAAGTCTATAAAATTTAGTATCGGTACTTTTGACTGACCATTTTACTCTCTACTTGCTATTTATTTTTGTTATAAAACTAGGATATCACAGAGTTTTACGTGACTTTCTAACTTAACTATGATATGTTTTAACAAAATTCTAGGAAATAGACTACTGTGATCTTTTACGTTTACATTTGATCTCCTCATGACAACACTCTTCAGTAAAAAAATATGAGCTATAATATAGCTAGCAACCAAACTCCTGCTTAAGGCTAGCGCTTATCAGTTCATCGTCCGCACAGGCACAGATTAGCTCTACGATATAAGACCTCACCTGTGCCTGTGCAAGTTTTGAGGTCAAGAACCCGTTTCAAGAAGAAAAAAAGCCCATCTCCATTTTGAATTTGAGTTGAAAATAACGTACAATTTCTTCAAATCTTTAGCGAGTCTCCAGCTTCCTCCAGATTCCTCCCTACCCGGTCAACGGAGGGTAAATGGTCATCTTACATTACTGTAGAATCGGTTGTAAGTAACATCCGTCGACTAGTGCTAATCTGGCTATAAAAATATTCCACTAAAAGGCGCTTAAGATTTGAGATGATGGTGGATAGTGACGCGACGAGATGAAGTCTGAAAGTAGCGCTAGTGACAGTAAAGTTGAGAAATGGTCATATAATGAGGAGAGATTAATGCCATGTAACGAGAGTTCGATTCATGAATACTGTATCACTTTTTACTGGCAACCCAATCAAAATATGCTGTTCGTCTAATCCCAGAGCTGTGTGTCCTATATACGACAATAGAGACAGTTTGCCCGAGATCGGTTTCGGATGCAAATTGGTTTTGTGTCACGTCTACCGAATATCTGAATTGGTTTTAACCTCAGCACCAAATAACATTCCATATTTTGTATGTTTTTACCTGTTATTGGCACATCGCCGCTGGGAAATTCTATTCACAAGTTTTTCATCCGTATGCAAAAATAAACTACTGTAGCATAGATACACCATGCAATTGTGAGTCTTATCACACTTTTCCAGGGCTTAAAATAGCAGTTGAGGATCTTTGTGCTGTATTTTAGTAAAATGAGATAGCTTTCGTTATTTTATAAGTTGATGAAGAGTTTTCGAGATGTTTTTTGCTTTGAGCACTTGTAAAGTTTGCAGCTAGCAATAGTCTATTAACCCCGTTCTAGTTTAAAAAAATCACAACGATATAAAGTGCCCATCTTTATCAGATCTTTACGCACCTATCATTTATTGCAAACATTTTTACAGCGAAAGAAAAAAGGTTCTTTTGTTAAAAACACGTCAATCGCAGCCTCAAACTTTGAAGTTATAATTTACTTTCGAGTTTCCGCTTCCGCTTTACCGTTTCAATTTTAGCCGCTTTTGGGACCGTAATTTTGTTAAATTAAAATAATTAATAACCATTATTAACTGGCCTTTGTGTAGCACAATAGGTCATATTGAAAGGACATAATTAATGCTGCACTGATTCATAAATAAATACAAACGACTTTTTGGTTGCTCATTTGAAAATATTGCATATCTATGTAAATTACTGAACCCATTTTGTGACGGGAAGATAAAATATATCCAGAGATTTATTTTGAATAGGATTTCAGGTGTAATATCACATTATTTCGTTGTATTTATATATACAACGATATATATATTATGAAATATTATATATGTATCATACTAAAAAAAATTATACTGTACTACGGGGAAGCCTTCATCTCACTTGGTTACAAGTTAAAATAAGGCCAAAGGAGGAGGCGCACTTCACCCGGAATCCTCAACTTACTGAGAAACTGGCTATCTTACCTCTAAATATCGGAACACAACTATTTTAGAATTGTTGTTATAGTGACAGAATTAGGTAAGATGGTGGCTAGCCAGGCGGACCCAAACAAAGTCTTACCACCAACCAAATCAAGCACAATATATTGTACTCCAAATGGGGATCAAACCCGGGACCTCTGGATCTGAAATTGTTGGGTTGAACCACTAGACCACAGAAGCGGTTAACCAAAACATAAAGTAAACATCAATCTTATTAAGCGTAAACCAATGATACAGAGTACTACCGTAATAAGTTAAGCCTGCTGCCTGAAACACGACATCAAAGTTGTCACACCATGTTTCGTGAACATAAAGAGAGCAAGGAATACAACAAAGTTCGTTAAACAAAACTAGCCCACATTGTTTGTCGTGGTGAACGGAATACATCCCCCGCATTCACCTATGAGTGGGACGAGATAGCTTATTTCTCTAGTTGACTGAGTTGAACTTAGTTTGACGCTCGCACAGACAAGAGTAATAATAGAAGCCCCTAGTGAAAGGGCTCGTCCGGAGAATTACTATCACCATACTTATTTCAGCCGCCAAGTAGCATTGCTGTGTTTCGGTTTGAAGTGTATGGTTGCCGGTGAAATTACGGTTACGTGAGGCTGAACACCTTTATGCCTCAAGTTGTCGGGCGCAATGCAATGCCGTGTAGGTTATGTTCTTTGTGGATGTGACCTATGCAGTAAGACTTTGTCATAGGCAAGAGTACACTTAACACCAGGTGCGCTACTTGCTTGTCCCGTCTCCTAGTAGTATAAAAAAAAACATCGTTAGTAAAAATACCTGTTGGATCAGCAATATTGTGTAATTCAGGCAGGAGGATCCGATTTTACTTATAAAATACTGCTCTTTTGCTGTTCGGTACAAATGTACAAATAAATCACGCATGATAGTAACTTTCAAAATCGCACCACATTGCTCCATTCATCAAAAGTTCCAGCACCCAATGTCCTGCCAACCTTATTTATCATATGGGTTATTGACCGAGGAAATGGGAGAACAGCATTCAAGAATATCATCACCTTTTTTTCATAGATTCCATTTGGTATTCTCTTAAACGAATTATTCGCATATGAAAATGTATTCTCATATACGAATTGACTATTAATTAAAAATACGAACTTCCAAACTAATAAGTGGATAACTTTACTATACGTTAAGTACAGGTTGTCAGATGAGTTTGTTCATGAGACACCGACCGCCGCCGCACCAGTTGAATGTTGATGTGTCATATCTACATGACAACCGTTTCAATCTTGGTAAGTAACATTTCTGACACAACCATCATACATTAGCCCTTCCATTTGCTGCTACCGGCTCTAGGCCACTCTTTACAAGTCAGATAGTATGTTTATGAGACTAGGAAATTAATAATTACATAACTAGTAGTTCGCCCCGAACTGAGATCTCGTGATGTCTGGTTTGCGACGGCGATTGTCTCTCAAATAGAACGTAATTAACAAACGATAAATGTATACTTAAGGTTATATCTTGTTGCTAACTTATTTTAATATCCTTATTAACATAAAACAAAGGTTAATGACGTTGACGAAAAATGCTCTCAAAACCGTTGCCTTAGAAGTCGTGGTTTAAAAATATACCCCTCCAGGCTACGGATGTCGTAAAGTCAACCAAAAAGGGAGCAGTTTCTTTCTGTGTGTTAACAAAACTTTAACAGTGAGCACCAATCCGTCTGCCAAACGGTGATGATTATGGAAAAACCTTACAGTAATAAGGGAAGCTCTTTACACATTCACAGGTGAACATTAAAACAACAAATTATATTAATTTACTGTTGATTTGGAATATGACACCCAAAAGTAATTCTTGGATTTTATCGACACCGGGAAGGGTGTCCGGTATTGAGTGAATAACAAAAATAAATAGACCAGTTTTAATGAGATTCCGAATGAGTATTCGGAATTATGAAAAATTATATTTAATTTTACCCCAATATCTCAAAAACTACCCGACTTATCAAAAATCCCCCGCGACAGTTAAATTCTATTTACGTTATCTCTATTTAGTTTAAATTTCATGAAAATCGGATAATTCGTTCGAGAGTTATGCCGTCACAAACATTGCCACATACATACATACATTGTCGGATTTCCCAACATAACTCTAAAATATCAACAATCAGGTGTACAATTTATCGAATGAAAAATACTATATTTAAGTCTCATCAAAACTAAACAAGCCATTTTATCAGTATATTAGTAGCTTGCAAAATAAATGCACGGTGCAGTGACTCAGATTTGGGAGCCTAATGTACTAATGCCACTCAAATATGCATGGCGCTGGCTGGTCCGATAATGTGACACTCGGTTCCAAGCCTTTTCAGTCTAATTTTAGGCAGACACGGACAATGAAAGAATAAAGTATCTTTGCAAAGAATGGTAGAGGTTTTGTTCCCGTCACTACAAATTGACTGAATTGTGTTATGTGAAAACGACATCATCATCAACCTAATTGCAATCCACCGCTGGACATTGCTTGTCACTGCTCCCAGTCTTCGTTTCTCCCCATCCGCCGGTGGTCACCCAACCCATGTTTGCTGAGACGCAGTCTCAACTCCAGGGTGCATGGGGTAACACGACCTCGTATACTATTTTGATTACTTATTTTCTGTCTGTCCACTGTTTTTCTACAGTCTGTCCACTGTAGAAAAACGAGACAAAATTAATGTAAGATTAAAACGAGAACGCTATAAGACGTTGTAGTTAGGCCATTGAACTCATTTACTTCAGATTTGATTTAATTTGATTTGATTTGATTTGATTTGACTACATTTAAATTTGATTAGATAGCAGACAGTTGACCTAATGAATATTTTGAATCGGGCAACTGATCCCATGTGTGACTATATCGTTTTATAACAAATTTTTTAATTTTTTTTTATTAGATTAAATAGCTGTCCGATCATTATATCATAAAACACTCTTCTGTGATCTAATGGTACTTTGATTGGTCGATACGCATGTGTTCAATTCCCATGCGGCATATCTTTGTGAGGTATATTCCCAGTTTGGTTATGACATTACAGGCTTTGTGATTAAAGATTTCTTATTCGATGACAAACAAAATGATCACGTGCTTCGGGGTTCATGTTAATGGTCCTGGGTAGTTGTCAAATAACTGTCAAAGAAACCTAACCCAAAAAAATAAGAACAAATTATTCTCGAACGAAATCTTTATATCAGTTCATAACACTACATTGAAATAGATAACACTAGTAACACTAAAAACACAAAGTTTTTATAGTGTTCGGATGAATGTTTTGTTCCTTCTCGCCAAAATTACTGAATGAATAGAGCTGAAACTTTGCTCATAAATTGCTTTAGACCGGAATATGACGTAGGCTTCTTTAAATTCGGATAAACACGTGCGAAGCTAAAGCAAAGCTAGCAGATGGATATAGATTTTGTTAACAATACATTATTTGTAGGTACTTATAACATTCATTACAATATAGCTTAGAACTTGCTGAGTAGTAAACAGTGACTCACTCTTCTTGTCACCATAATCTACCCACAGTATGAAAAATAATACAGAGCCAGCATCGTTAGCGAGGTGAACCAGTAAACTACTTTCTCATATTTCTGTCATTGTATGAACGTAACTAGGGCACGCAGTATTCGAATGGCGCGGTACGTAAGGGCCTACACTCTCTTGTGCCCTGTATCGAGATGCGATGCTAGTGTGAACGAAAAGCGATCACAACACTTTATCTGACCTTTTTTGGACATGAGCCTCATGAAACTGTATCAGATTTTTATTGAACGTTTCGTATACTAACGTACGTGATTCTGTCGCCATTACAACAATTCTAATAGTCGGTTCCGGCATTCAGAGGTAAGATAGCTAGTTCCACAGACTGTTGAGGATTCCGGGTGAAGTGCGCTTCCGCCTTCGGCCTTGTGATAACTTGAAAATCAGGTCAGATGAATGACAAGAACTTCCCCGTTGTACAATAAAAAAAACTGAACTAGTATAGCAGTACTTCGTGCCCAGTCATTTATCAATGTTAACAAACTGCCCATTAGGTAGATAGGACCTAATAACAAATGTTTTAAGATAGTATTAAGTATTTAGGTTTATGATGTATGATAAAATGTAATTTAAAACTGTATATCTAAATGTTGAATGGATCATGAAAAACCCATCCCGAGTTTTTACCTTTCGCCTTGTGTGCTGGTCGCGATTCCGAACAGGAGGTAAATTTGACGTTTCAAAATAATCCTAAAAAAAAATAATGAATAAAGTAATGTTGATTTTGACTTTGACTTTAGCAGGAATCTCGAAAGACAACCGAGCTCATAGCGAGTTCCGCTTAGTTTACTACACAATGTATTATTAATGTGAGCATCCCAAGTGAGAGCCTTATCAACCTACGAACGCAGTGCTATCTACTTGCCTAAAACCAACATTACGCTATCACTGTCACCAAACCCTAACTCTTTTACCTTGTGGTAACGATCCTCTATTAAGGCCGGAGGGGCGTCAAGCACCTCCTCACTGAAGAATGTTTTGAGCAAATGATGAGGACTTTTCCCTCCGTGTCATATTTATATCTCAAGTACCTGCTCCACAAATGAACATTTTGCTGGTCTTGATAGCTTTTTGCTGCTAGGTGTAGATTGTTGGTATTTTTTTAAAGACTGTAATAAAATAGAGACTCACTGTGGAAATAAGTTTTGACTGAAAAATGTTTTAATATCTTTCACATAATTATGTAAAATTAATCTACTAATTACTATGTACATGAGAAGTAGTTGGATTTCCTAAACACCGATACAAATCTATAGGTAACTCGACTGTTCCAGACCTGCCAGTACCCAAGATTTCGACCACAAAAGGGCTCATAGCGCTAAACATTGTCAAGGCCTCTATATTTTCACCTCTTGAAATCATCAGCCGAATCAGCCGCCGCACCAGCTCTTTTGATGTCCCAGGCAATATATTAAAGGTACCTCCTTGAGATCAATAGCTGCGTAGGTACCTATAATTATACTTAACTGGTTTAGCAAGTACCGATGAGATTTAGATTGGAATACATCTGCACTCTGCTTCAGATCGTAAACAAGTAGGTACCTATATATTTATTTCAATGTATAAATTCCTTACTTGCATTATTATTGGTATAACCCATAATAATGCAAATTTTAAATTTTCACATTTAATTTACAAACTTATTTGGCCTTCTGCTGAATAAAACCAATATCTACAATCAACCAAATACCTGTAATATTAGGTCATAAATAATTACATGCACTTGGAAGAGACTAGCTACCCACAACACAGGGTATCCTAGTGTGGGAGCTAGTGTTCAATATTTTTTTCATTTTGTTTAAATTTACTTTATCTACCTACTAAGATAAGAGATTTGCTATTTTCAAGATAGATTTGCATGCACTAGCACGCATGTTTGTTTAAATGTTAAATATAATGTAATATGAATAAATGTTGGCAACAAAATAAATAAATTATTATTATTATAATAAAAGCGTTTTACTGAATTATCATCATCGTTAGTTGTAGGACCTGTAAAGGCTTGCGACTTCTCTCTGATTTGATTGACTTCCTGCCGAAGTACTGCGCCAAGCATTTCGCTGTGTCACGTCAATGTGCTGGTGACTAACTGACTAAAACTCAACGCACAGCCCAAACCAGAGATCCTAGAGACTTGAAATTTTTAAGAAACTGTGTGTTGTGTGTTTTTTTTCAGAACTTCGCACAGCGTAATCTAGCCCTAAACTAAGCAAAGCTTGTAATATGGGAACTAGATTACGGTTAAAATACATGTGTATTTTTTTGTCAATACATACTTATTATAGACCCAAGGGCTGGCTCCTATTTAGGCCAGCGAAATAGCATAGCTACTAAGCGTGCCAATGCAGTCAGTTTTTTTTATATTGTACGACGAGGAAGCGCTTAGCCTTCATCTCACCTGGTAACAAGTTGAGACAAGGCCGAAGGTGGAGACGCACTTAACCCGGAATCCTCAACCAACTGAGGAACTGGTTATCTTACCTCTGAATGCCGGAACACAACATGTTTTAAAGAATTGTTATTATGGCGACAGAATTAGGTAAGATGGTGGTAGCTAGCCAGGCGGACTTAAACAAAATCCTACCACCAACCAAACCAAGCACAATATAGTGTACTCCTCATGGGGATCGAACCTCTGGATCTGAAATCAGTGGGTTGAACCACTGGACCACAGAGGCGGTAAGGAGTGTCTTGGGCACGCTTTCGTCTGGTACTGGTCTGGAACAGTTGAGGTACCTATAGGCCGTTTGTAACGGTAGGTAATCTCACTGATTCTTTTGTACATAGTTCGTTTAATAGTACCTACATTTTATTGAATAAGCTTATTACATAATACAACATCCAAACACAGAATCTATATTCATCACTCAAAAACTTGTTCCGAGTGGGAATCGAACCCACAGCCTACAGCGCAGAAGGCAGTAGTGAATTTAGGGGTACACAATGGATTTTGAAAAAAATCCACGGGATTAAGAGAAATCCCAGTTGTTTCACTAAGTAGAACAGTTTCAGTCTACGTTGTGGCATAGAACTACAAACACACCAAAACGCGACCTAGTACGTCTCTTTTTTAAATGTACGTACTGGTCCGCATAGGTAATTTCCGTTGGCCAATCTGTGACCTTTTTTATACAAAACTGCGCACACCCGATTCACTTCAGCATATTGGTTTTCTGGATAAAAATCCCGTTTTGTTTTTCTATTTCCCTGCACGAGTGTCCCTATTATCCCGTGTTGTCAAATATTTACGGTCGCCGCTTCATTGACGAGGGCAAAACTATTTTACGCTTTTCTAACAAAAATAAGGTTTATCTGAAGGGAATTGTGTACGTAAGTGTGAGAGGTGCTGTCGAGTATGAAAGCTTATAACAGCGCTTCTGGACTGGCATCAACTATGTTTACTTTATGATAAGATATTCTACAGGTGCTAAATACAAGTTTAGATTATTAGATTATTTGAGCCTATTGGGAAAGAATGAATGAATGAAATAATGTATCAATAAATTGATGAATTATTGAATTAACGAATTCATTCATTATAGAATGAATTAATGAATTAATTAATTAATGCATGCATGTTTTACTGAATTAATTAATGAATTAATGAACACTTTATTGTACACAGAAATAATAGTATAGAACAACACAAATTATGCAATATGCAATTTGCATAATTTGCACTAATTATGATAGTGGATAGTGACTTGGATTGGTAGGGAGCCGGTGCTTTCCAGCTTTTTGAAAATCTTGTGGGACTTTTGAACGAGGTGATGCGTGACCCTAGGGCCTTCTCTCATTTTTGCCAGTTCATAATTAAAATTATTCAGCGTGGCAATGCAGGCAGTTTCTTGGGCATGCGTTCGTCTGATACTAGTCTGTATCAGTTAAGATACCTACCTGTAGTCATTTTGAAGAGTCAAATCTACCACTTGCTTGGATCGCGAATTACATAAGGTGAAACGCAAGAACTTCGGGCTAGTTAGGTCTTCTCCACCGCCTTTCACCTCGTCTTATTACAACGCAACGTAGAACAACAAATTTACCTAATTACTATGCAATCACAGATAAACGCACCATACCTTATACCCTATATTTCAAGTAACAATACTCTCCCTACTGTTCCTATAACTCATGAAAGTTAACAAATGCACCCTGAATACACCCTTCATGAAGTGTGAACCGCAATTTAGTATTTTGACAGCACGACGGGGGATGTTCAGGAAAAGATGGGTGTCATATTTTAGGCTTTCCCACCCCTCATGATAATTAGAAGAATGCGGAAAATATTACTTTGTAAATAGCTAGCATTTATTAAAAATATGATTCATATATTCAACTTGTTGGTAGGTAGATAACACAGTAACTGGTAGTGGTCTCCATAGAGCTTACTTATTTGAGCCTTTTGGGGTCGAGATCTTTTGTTTGGGAGCCGGTACCCTCCGGGTTGTAAAAATCTTGCGGGGCGTTAGATTGAGGCGACACGTGATCCCCAGAAACTGGCTCTTATTTAGGCTAGCGAATTTTCAAAACTAGTCAGCGTGGAAATGCAGCCACGGGGCACGCTTCCATTTGGTATGAGTTTAGTTACCTATAGACCGTTTGTAACTGTCCTTATATAACCTGATTGCTTCCCTGGTTTATGTTAGTTCTCTAATTGAAGGTGTGTCTTATACATGTAAACCATTCTCGAATAAAGTAAGTTATTTGTTGCAGGTATTCTTAATGTACCGTTTGAATAGTAATTTGGTCGATGATGAAAAATAGGTGATATCTTAGTAGGTGAAGTCAGGACGATTGTTTAAAAACCTCGTAACCAAAGTAATGGGTCACCATTACCACCAAGCTGCCATGATAAGGCTCGTTGAACTTCTCCAAAGTTTGTTTCATTAGTGATTCAAAGTGGCGATAGCGTCGGCAAATCAGTAGAAATGAATATTAGAAAAGCAAAGTTGGGTGACCCTCAATGACGTATGTTTCACCGAGTCCTTGTTAATCAGATTTTTCGTTTCACGTTTCACGTGTCAAAATGGATTTTAAATGGAGGTTGAACAAAAATACCTAAAACATGTGTTATCTAGTCATATCGTATTACATATATTATGAGAAATCCTAATGAATAACGTTTGTTGATGCAAAATAATATGCCTGTATGTGTTATCTGGTAGAAGAGACTAGCACCACTCTATTTCACACACAGGTATCATCATAATTAAAGCCCACATATGCCCACTGCTGAATAAAGGCCTCCCCTAATCGCCGTCAACAAGTCGCCTCCATCCATCGACTCCCCGCTATATTCCACTGCCACAACACTACACGGGTATCATACAAGAACACTTTTAAATCACCGCCAAGGAATGGAACGCTTTGCCTGAGTCTGTGTTTCCTGAACACTACAACATGGGAGCCTTCAAGTCAAGAGTGAATAAATATCTTCTAGACAAGCGTACTCCATCGTAGGCTGCATCATTGCTTATCATCAAACGAGATAGCAGTCAAACGCAAGCCTATCCCATCCAAAAAATAAAAAAACAACCAACTTCTTCAACCCAGCCATTATTGCAGGTACATAAAATCAGAGGATTTAATATTAGAGTAAATATTAAGAAGTATTATTATTAATTAAGTATAGTTTTTGCGGCTTTACTTTTGTTTAGCGTGTGTAAAAAATTAGGGCCTACAAAACTTAAAAACGAAAGTACGTTCTCCATTAATATTCAGATTTTCTTTAGCCATTTTAAAAATGTCTAATCGGCAAAACCTATACTTTCTTAGCGGATGCCTACGTCATAACATCTACCTGCATGCCAAATTTCAGCCCGATCCGTCCAGTGGTTTGGGCTGTGCGATGATAGATCACTATGTCAGTCAGTCAGTCACCTTTGAGTTATATATATTTAGATCAACTTGGTTTTTAGAAATTTAAGTAACTATACAAGAGTCGTGTCACACGTGCATTTCGTTGAGAGCTAGCCCGTAGTTTGTATTTTAAACGGACAACGCAGCTCGCTTGACAAGAACATGGTGAAGGTATGAATCTTCCGTTCCACCAACTCTATCGAAATGCCAAGTACCAAACTCTCTCGATCGAACAGGGTGGAAACAATATCAAACACGTGAGTTCTGAACTGTCAAAGTTAAGGCACGTAAAGTCGGGCGAATAGCAAAGTGATTAATTCCATGTCCCCAACCGATATCTTAGTAAGTTGATTAAATTCCGCGTTGGAATCGTCGAGTCGGGAATCTCGATTACGTAAACGATTATACAGTCCAACTGTTGTATAAGTACACGAATGTTTCGATGTCTATTGAGGAAAACTAGCACGAAATCCAAAGCTAAGGTAGGTAAGAGACATAATTAGACTCTTTCTACATATAATCTCATTGGTACAGCATTTGGCTTGCGACCTATTGCGGGATCTACTGTAGAAGTCCCGCTCCAAGCAATTCTGCACCTGGGAAAGCTCTCTCCATCATCATCATCAACCAATCGCAGTTTCTTGCTAGACGTAGGTCTCTCGTAAGGTGTGCCACTGAGCCTGATGCCGGCCTTTCACCTCAATCTGCCAGCCACTGTATTGAGTTTCTCGCTCCATTTAGCCGAAGTGTGCCCTACACTTTCATGCCTAGTTGTGAACTGAATTGAAATTAAATTAAATAAAACTTGACCCCACCGATTTTTGGTCCATTTGCAAACATTGTCAGCCCACTAGCAAGCTAGCCATTTGAGCTATGTCTACCACTTTGGTTATCTGTCGCTTGCTCCAATCAAACCTCATCCTCATCCAGGTAAATGTCCTACCAAGCATTTAGGTCAAGAGCCTACCCATTTCCAGAAGTATCTATGGTTATTCATAAAACGATAATCATGTTTGGTAGGTAATTCAACAATTTTAAATTCCGCTTGTACACTTGTACTTGTTGTTTTTAATTCCGAAAAGGTAGCACGAGAATTCATTGGCCGCACCGATTTCATTTACCCGACTCTTATTCTTGCTGGATCTTGCTAAAGTTTAGAACTGTCACTCACACTATCAATTCCGTAAGCAACACATGAGAAGCAACCGTCCTCAAGTGTCGTAAACTTATATCGATTATCGTCTATAATTTCATCGGAGCTCCCGTCAAAGATTAACTAAGTTACGACTGCAAAACGATCGGGGACTTAAGGCTCCACCTGAGCGTAAATACTTGGTGGCATTAAGGTCCATATTCTAGAACAGCTATACTTAAGCGATATTACGTTTGAGGCAGGATGAGAGCCTTGAAACATTTTTAATTGTTTCTGGATTGATGCGTCAGTCCGATGTGCTGGCTTTGGAACACGTAACATTTTTCTCAGCACATATCAAAAGTATGTATGCGTATGGAGTCTGCTGCTTTCACAGTCCATGTCTTACCACCATAATGGAAAATTGCGAACACCTATTACTAACTACTAGTACTGCTAATACTGATAACAGTTGGAAAAATAATCGTTTTAGTTGTCTGATTTTTCATAATGATTCATTATTATTTGTGTAACCGTATTTATCTCCTCTCGTGGTGTTATAGATATTTATTAGTTTATAAATAATTATTTATGTAATAGTATGATATAAAGCATGAAGTACATATATTTATTTTGGTTAAGGTATATATTTTAGGGTGTAGGTACATTTTTATATTTTTATCAATTTTAAATTATTATCAATTTTAAATTATTATTACGTATTAAATTAGATATGTTTGGTTTTGTTAATATAAATTTATTCTTTATTATTTTGGGCGCCCTCCTACCATCAACCGTACTTTTACCATAATCCTCTCCATCCTCAGGTTAACTGGAAGAGATCGCTTGAAAGCGATATGACCGCTTATTATACTGTTAACTTTAATTTAAAAATTGACAATTGTCCGATATGTTTTTGGTGTACAATAAATAATTCTCATTCATTCATTCACACCTTGAGAAATTTGTAAATTTTTAACTAGCAATTCACTAGCGAGGTGGAAAAGAAAAGTACACGAGTCAATCATTCGCACTAAACTCGGCACATCCGTCTATGATATTTTGCAAGCATCCAACGATGGCATTCGATGGCGCGCTATGATCATGGAAAATCTTTACGTATGTGGAAAGCACGACACTTAGATTTGTGAATATAACAATGCTAGAGGATACCTAAACGACAACATATTCTAACTTATAATGACAGCCTCATAGCTCAGTTGGTTGTAGCTCTGCCTTCTGCGCTGTAGGCTGTGGGTTCGATTCCCACCCAGTTCAAATATTTGTGTGATGAATATAGATGTTTGTTCTGTATTTGGGTGTTGTATCATATAGTACGTATATATTTACAAAAAGTATTTAAGTATTCTATCCGTAATCTAGATCCCATATTACAAGCTATGTTTAGTTTGGGGCTAGATGGCGCTGTGTCAAATGTATGTCCTGTAATATTTATTTATAATAGAATTTAACAAAACGTAGGATGCTTCGCTGTATTTTTTTTAGGCGTCTAGGAGACGGAACAAGCAAGTAGCCCACCTGATTTTAAGTGCACTCTTGCCTATAACAATGCCTTACTGCGTAGTACGTTGCAATGCTGCAATGTACTTACTACAAATCCACAAAGAACATAGCCACGGCACTGCATTGGTGTTACGCCTCGCGGACCCGTAATTTGACCGGAACCCATACGAAACCGGAACACAGAAATGCTGCTTGCCGGCTGAAATAGCCATGGTGAAAGTACTTCCCCGGACGAGCCCTTTCACAAAGGGCTCTACTACTCTTCATATGCGACATTTTTCATGGCTTGTACCTTGGACTACGGATAATTTAATATTATTATACTCATAGATAATTAATAATAATATTTACTGTATTCTGTGTTCATTCAATATTGCGTTATGCATGTAATTTAATTAGTTAATTAATAAGTGTAAGTCATGAAAGCCGTGCTTATTAAAGAAAGAAAGAAATAAATAAATAATTTAACTAAATTTTACACAGCGCCATCTAGCCCCAATCATAGGTAGCTGGTAATAAGGGACATAGATTACGGATAGAGTACTTTTGTTTTGTAAATATATACAAATTAGACAAATTATTTAACAGCGTGTATTTTATTTCTACAATTTGATAGCAAGTTCGGAGGCTTTTGTATCAATATTTTGTGTAATTCATGCTACACCAAAAAACCTAAAGCCACAAACAGTCATAAAACAAGATGTTGAAGCAATTAATCAGCGGCTACAATTAAAATGGCGAAAACAGCCGTACGCGTTAAAGCTCCCAACAGACTACAGGCTGTAAAATCGTTATGTCCATTTTTTCGTTCAAAACTCGCAGCTGAAAATGAACAAACGAGGGGTCCCTGGGGCGGTCGATCCGAAACGATTAATTCGACGGTCCCTTAAAATCTGCGACTGAAAAATGCTGTTACCTACTGTAAACATAAGCGAATTGAATAACATATAAGTGATTAAGTACCTTGCATAGATTTATTTATTTACCACAACAATACATTTAGCCTTACAGGCTAATAACCTAATACAATAGAGTAGTCATCAAATTAGTAATCCACATGTCAAAAATAATAATAATAATTAATCACAATACAAAACAAACAAAGCTAGTCAATAATAAATCTTAGTCAAAATCATATATTTAATAATAACAAATTCACAATCAAAATCAAATACAGTATCACAGTAATTATTTATCGTAACATAAATAATACGTTGTAGCCCCTACGAACTTGCTCTGGGAACAGTGGAATACGTCGATAATCTCCGCCACTCGATTCAGTGTTTGTATGGAGCGAGTCAGTGGCGCTCTGTTTCGCAGGTAAGTCCTTCC
This sequence comes from Venusia cambrica, assembly GCA_951394065.1. Lineage (NCBI taxonomy): Eukaryota > Metazoa > Arthropoda > Insecta > Lepidoptera > Geometridae > Venusia > Venusia cambrica. The sequence goes on from OX596056.1 coordinate 5,518,274, forward strand.
TCGAGACACCACGAACAGAGGCGGCTGCCTTCTCCGCCCTACGTACTCGTCTGGCACGCCCAGGCACATCATTTCATAAAATAAAGAGCAGTGTGGCCAAGTGAGTGTGAGGTGCCTGATAGACAATTCGGCTTCTCGGAAAGGCTATGGGCGCAATTGACAAATGCACGCACATGCTCTGTTCTGAAACTGATTATATTTATATTTACGATGGGTCAACTCTTTACCTTGATAATTGCCTAGCTTCCTTCCTAGGAAATGCATATTGACTTTATTTAAGGTTTTCTATAAAAAAACAATAATACGATAGTGTTTATGAGCCGCCTCTATCCATCAACTCCACCGCCGGTCACAACACAGATCCCGGTGCCCCAGTGAGGTCACGGCCAATTTGTCTGCGTGTGTTTTTATCTCAGTTCAAGAGCTCACCCATTTAAATGAAAAATAAATGCTGTCACACCTCGTCACTGAGTCACGTCATTTTAGGTTAGCTACTTGAGGTTTTCCAAAATGAATATTATATGTATATATCATGTCAACCCTTTACTATCTACTTATTTGTGATTGAATAAAAAGTACAATTAAACTAACTATGTACAAAGGGATCAGTCAGATTACCTAAGGACCGTTACAAATGGCCTATAGGTAACTCAACTGTTCCAGACCAGTACCAGACGGAAGCGTGCCCAAGACACTACTATTCAATGTACAGATTTTGATCCGTTACAGTTTTATTGGTAATCTATAAATCAAACTTAAAAGTAGAAATAAGTTAAAGTCAAAAGAAGAGTAAGCGAATAATTTCAGTTTTTTTAAGAATAGTTGTTGTGGCGACAGTATTAGGTAAGATTGTGTTTGCTAGCTAGGCGGACTTAAACAAAGTCCTACCACCAACCAAACCAAGCACAATATTGTGCATTAAAGCCGGGACCTCTAGCTCTGAAATCGGTGGGCTGAACCTCTAGACCACAGAGGCGGTTAAAAAAGTTAGTGATTTTTTTTGCGTCAAATTCGAAGAAATGGACGGATGCTAGTGAATCTAAAAGTTATTCACTTGTAAAACCATTTTAGCTGTCCTTTAGATAACAACCTCAGAAGGTTATATTAAATTCCAAAAACTTTTCAAGATAAGGGGAAGCTAATTTCATTTGCGCCGTTTAAAACTTTACCTTCTGCAGGACTGATTAAATTTTTAACGGGATCTTTAATTTATACAGAAGTTTACCAGTTTACGCATGAACATTTTTTGATGCTTATTACTTTAAAAGAAAATGGGATAAAAGTTTTCATACCTACACGTTGAATAGAAGATCCAGATTTATTAGCATCACTTTTAAAATTAGGATGAAAGGTATTTTTGCCTGGTTTTTATGAAAGTTGGTATGTATTGTATTTTTTGTCAGATTCTTTGAATCAATATGAACACCAAATGTTTTCTTTGTTTTAATAACATCGGCAGATTTAAGTATTATTTGGTAATAACGAAAATATTTGCTATTTTTAAATGTTTAGTATTTATCACATAGAATGAAAGTAGTTACTTCGTAGTCCAGGAACTCGTCAGTAACTTCTGTAAAAATGTAAGTTATATTTACAAATTAACTTAAAAGTGACTTATAACATTATACGTCGAGCTTTTACCAGTGTCCATGTTCCAGCCGTTCTTGAACCGAATGGTCTGTTACGTGATCATGGTAAGCGGCCCGACGGTATGACTCTTGTCCCTTGGGAAATGGGTAGGCCTTTGGTGTGGGACGCTACCTGCGTCGACACCCTAGCGCCATCTCATCTGCCTGGGACATCAGTTAGGGCTGGTGCGGCGGCTGATTCGGCCGAGGATCACAAAAGGCGCAAATATAGTGGTCTCGACAGAGCTTACCTATTTGAGCCTTTTGGGGCCCTCTGGGTTTTCAAAAATTTTTCGATGCTTTTGATTGAGGCGACACGTGACCCAAGGGCTGGCTCCTCTTTAGGCCAGCGAATTAGCATAGCTATTCAGCGTGGCAATGCAGCCAGTCTTGGGCACGCTTCCGTCTAGTACTGGTCTGGAACAGTTGAGTTACTTATAGGCAGTATGTAATGGTATTTAGGTAATCTGACTGATTCCTTTGTACATAGTTAATTAGTTTAATTGTACATTTTATTGAATAAAAAATATCTAACTTAAAGGTAAATAACCTACGTGACTGAGCGTCATGCGTATTTCTTAAACATGTAAAGTTTATTTTATCATGCATATAACGGCAAGGATTTCTAACTAGTAAATGGAAGCACTTTGCCTAGAATAAGACGAAATGTATGAAATTAAATCAGTATCTACGTGGAGATCGTATAAGCCAACTTATTGATCTCACCAGTAGAAAGGCAGCAGCTTACTTCAATGGATTACTTAATAAACTTGATCTTGAATCATCAATATGCCAACCAAGTGTGATGATAATGGCGCTCCTGTTTTTGGAGGTCGTCATGTCTAACAATTGATGCCTATGTAAGTATGCCACCCAACTTGTATACATAATTCCAATGTATCGCAGTTTTGCCTTGCAGATTCAATGTATTGCCAAGGTAATTACAATGTACAAACGTATGTCCTAACCTTACAGCTGGAAGCCCCGCTAATCACGGTCCGGAATCCGGACGTCGTAACTTGCCGGCCGGAACACTCAAATACATTACGAGGGAGTTATGACCGGACCGGCCGAAACGGACTCTTATCGCTGAAAAGTTATAATGAAGTACTCGACGCTTTCATTACTGTTTTAACACCCTTTGCGGTAATAATGATTAAAATTAGGATTGACGAAGTCCGCGGCCATTTTAGATGCTAGTAAAAAGTTGTTTCAACAGTGTTTGATTATTCGTGCTTTAAGTGCAGGCCTTCCCCAAGAACTACAATAGGATTCGCATTGCCGAGGAGAAGAAAGGCGTCAAACGAAGTGCAGGATAAGGCAATTTCAGAAATAACAATAAATGATTTTGTAAATAGGAGGTACAGTACGTTTAACTTTATTATATAAATTTTGAGAGACATTTTAAATTTTTTAAATGGGTACACCACCTTGAAACAGTAAGCTTAGGTTCTTCTAGAATACGTTTTGTGGTCAGAAGATGACCCATTTCAAAAAACATACAAATAAAATCTTACAAAAGATGAAACCAGAGTCCTCGTTATCTATTAGTTGGTTAGCACAGCATCTTTGATAAGCAATCAAAAACATGTTTTTAGCAACTACGCTGTCAAATTAACCGGGATAATAACGATCATCAGCATGTTCGAAACAACTAAAGTTGTAGACCTAACTACTCTTAATTTATTATTAAAACAGATGATAATAGGGACTGTGCAATCAAAAATAACAAATTTCAGTTTTTAGTAAGTTTTTCGATGTAATCTGAACTTTTTCGTTTTGATATTCGTAATATTCCTAATGATGACCAGGTCGAACAAAACGAAAAATTACAAAGCATAACATGGTGGCCTCCTTATTGGATGGTGGGCAATTACAAAGATTTTTCATAATCACCTAGTTTGGCAGGCAGATTGTTGATCGCTACTGCAATGTATTAATGATAATCATGTCTCAGTTGTAGGTTGCCCACACTGGACACTGGACACTGGATAGATGTTTGTTCTGAGTTATTGTGTTGTATTTGTATGATATGGATAAAAAAATTACCTATCTAAGTATTATACTGTTACGAGCTGGGGTTCGTAAGAATTAAAAGCAACCGTTTATTACTCAAAATTAGACACGTTTATTCAGCACCAAACTAATTACTCTTAAAAACAGTACAACACTACTTAGTTATACTACCGAATCACTAGACACTGTTATCGCACTCAAATATCACTTGATGTTAACTCGCTGTATCGTAATCGAATACTGCCTTGCTTCTGAATCGCGCGTCAATTTATATCCAACTTTTTCGAAAGTTCTAGTAAGCGCGGGAATGGTCGCGCCGCTAACTGTTGCGTAATCTGGCACGGCGGTCATAAATCATCCTTTTGTGTTATTGATAAACAAGTTGTTATTGTCTTATTTTCTCGGAACTATGCGAAGGCTCGCGAATATTCTAGACGTTTCTGACTGGCGTAACAATACTATCCAATCGTTACCCGTTAGTTATGTATATCTTTGCTTAAATCAAACCAAATTTATATAATAAGATTTATATATAGATCGTTTTTAATATAATATACTCTGTGCTATACAGCACAGAGTATATCATAGGTATACACCTATGTATGTTTTTGCCGTCGTTTAGTGACGTCAGCTGGTAAGGTTCAGACTGAAAAACAGCGTCGCTACTGTTCGCCTGACCGGTAGCGGCATTAAGCTGAGGTTGAACCTGCTTGGCCGCGCATGCAGGGAAATACTAATTTGCTTTCTTATAGGTTACTTAAGCTAGAATAAGGGCTAGTTCTACTACGTCCCAGTAAGGTTTTTAGATGAAATCGAGACTCTGATTGGACTCGGCTTTATTTTGATTTTATGATAGAATTTATTTGTATTCTAGCTATGCATATAAATTGTCTGAATTTCTTGTAATGCGTGTGCTAAGTAAATAAATTCTTTTTCTTATTTTTATTCTTATAAATAATACTTTCTATTGATATTCACAATTAAAAAGTTACATATCCAAATGTATTTGTATTTGTGCATAATAAAAGGTTTTCGTTTCATTTCAATATTTTCTACTTAGAACTAGATTTAGGTACATGTTTCTGATGGGGTCAAGGCCTGAAAGTCGGACTTGGACTCTCTCAAATAAAGGATTCAGAGGTTTCACAATAATTAGTTTCGCGTCACTCCGCGTTTTGTTTAATATAGCACACATTTATTAACACATTAGGTTAATGGCAAAAACAGGGACCCACATTTGGGATAAATGGGCAGCAGTATACAACGGAACCGAGTACGTAGTAACTGTTAGTTATTCTGGATACGAGTCATTTATTACGTGTATCGCCTTTGCTCTTACGCCTGTGTTGTACGGTTTGTTGGTATGGTCTGCGATCAATTCTAATAAACTTTGATTTATACAATTTTAGAAAATCAGTTGTATTAACCATGTAGGAACCACATTGAGTCCTTGTTTATATATATATACTTTACAATGTATACTGAGCAACATCATCAACAGCCTATTAGTGTCCACTGCTGGACCACTTCTCTAAAGCTGAAGGGTTTTTGCCATAATAATCACGCTTGGCAGGCGGGTTGGTGATAGCAGTAAAGGTGTAAATAATAATCAGAAGGTAGCTGCTGCCCTTTTTCTGGTGAGATCCCTTAGTCAGCTTTTATGACATCCATGGGTTGAGTTGGAGGGGTCAATTCGACCACCACGGCAACTGTATACATGTTAAGTTACACAAAATGTATTGTGAAATATTAGCCCATACCTACAAACCTTGTTTCTATGAATAATCATATTCAAATCATTATTATATAATTATAGAGTATAGGTACTTACAGTGGAATAATTTTACACACATTCATCAATTAACACGTCTTATTAATTGGATGAGCACCGACTCCTAACTAGGTTTGCTGTGTTTGGAACACGAACAAAATATACCTTTAGAAATATGAAATACCGGTAATTTTTGAGGATTTCTTCAAACCACATTAGGCATTTTATGGCAGACCACGGTCGCAAACTATGAAGTGTAGGCTATTATTGTGAGAACAAAGAGTTCTAGCTCTTTGTCCGGTATCTTTGTGGAAAAAGTTGATGTTTGATAAGAATGATCTGTAATTAGTAATTACGGTCTGGAGAGAACCCTTAGAGATACTAGGACAAACACAATATATTTATTTCGTCTCATTCTGATTTGATGGTATGATAAATCGTTATTCTCTACATTGGCAACAAAATTATAAATAAATAAAATTAAATGAATATTACAGAACATTAATTTCACACCTTGAAATATGGGAACTAGATTACGGATATAATACTTATATACTTTTTTATAAATACATATTATCATACAATACAACACCCAAACACAGAACAAACATCCATATTCATCACAAAAATGTTTATACTGGGTGGGAATCGAACCCACAACCTACAGCGCAGAAGTCATATCTAGTACCAACTGAACTGTGAGGCCTGCAAAATTATTTGGCATCAGATATACTCACGAAATATACAAAATATTTCAGACTACATGTCATATCATGATTTGAAATGAAAAAACTAGCTGACTTCTTTTGATGAGATCCTTATTCGCCTTTTACGACCTTTGCGCATATTTCGATTTTCGGGGTGGATAGCACTACAGCATTTCGCCTATATCGTTTCAATGGTTGTTCCGATCAATTCGAAATTTTGGTTTTGCAGAAAATTCGCGTTTACAATAGGTGAAAGGATTTATTTAAAACTGGGGTAGTTTTTGAGCGATAGGAGAGTTAAGTGAGTCAAGAAGATTTATGTCTTGTGGGATGTCATTTTAAAGAGTATCAAGAACACATTTAAAAAAATCATGCTATATTACTATTTTATTTTACATTTTTAAATTAGATTATATTTGTCCTTAAAAGGGACTGTTTTTAAGATAAATGGTTGCAAAGGATGATCAGGTCTCCAAGGCGTGATGTTATTTGGCTTCCTAATTTATATTGAAACTCTGATTGCTAGTCTATTTACTAATGGTTTTTCACTCAACTTAATTACCTTTGGGGTGGGATACAATATTTTAACAGCGCACATCACACGTCAACAACCCCCTAATATCCACCACAACATAGTATGAACATCCTCCAAAACTGTAACGGTTTGGCCATAATCATCACGCTGGTGCAGACATATTCACACCTTAAGTTTTGTTGTTTCAATGAGGAGAAACCCCTGGGTCGACTTTGACTACATCCGTAGAATGACGGGGTATATTTGTAAACCACCACAACATGGCAATGGTTTTGAGAACACATTTTAAAAAACAGATATCAATCTTTTCGTAATAGTAACGGGTGACTTATTGCCCACCTACTAAAACGTACGGTCAGTGCTATGGTAAAAAGTGTGCTCAGGGTAAGGTGTAATAAAAGCACACTTTTATCGTAGTGTTAACTTTCTTTTTGGGACATAATCTCCACGTTTTAATACCGAGCACAAACCTGAAATCGCGAAATATCAGCTATATAAACGTGGGCGAACTATTAGTTTTTATAAACAAGCTGCCTTATAAGACAAAAGCCGTGGATATCCGTCCGAAGAAACGTGTTGGAATCGCTACTTTTCCGTTCCGGAACACGCTGTAGTGAAGCTCAATGTACCGGAGTAAACTCGGGTTTGGGAAAGTAGATGTTACTGTCGAGGAAATAAATGAGTTAAATCATGTCTTTAACTCATTTACTCGTTACGCGTACATTACCGAGAGCATGTCAAAGTCAAAGTCAAAGTCAAATATTCAGTAAGATTTTTTAGGATCACTTTGAAACGTCAAATCTACCGCCTGTTCGGAATCGCGACCAGCACACAAGGAGAAAGGCAAGAACCTCGGGCTAGTTTTATTTTCATGATCCATTACAATAGCTTAAAATTATCTAATACTAATTACCATTTATTGACTGGAGCAAATTCATTTTTTTTAATGCCAGGCTTTTTTATCTTCTAGGTAATCTGAAATTTTATAATAAGCTTTCCTGGATAGCTTTTGTTTTAAAAATTTTTTGAATTTATTATTTGACAAGCTTAGCACATAACTTGGCAATTTATTATAAAAGCGTACAGTTTGCCCTATGAACGATTTATTAACCTTATGGAGCCTAGTTGTGGGAACAGCGAGTTTATTCTTATTTCTAGTATGTTACATTACCAGCAATGTACAAGGAAAAACTATACTTCTACTCGAACAATTTGTAAAAGCTTTTTGAAAAAGGTTGTATATGTATGACAATTATTTCCCTTTGTCAAAAAATATTCGTAACAACAATCTGTCAACAGCTTATTTATTTACCATCAACATCATTCATGCCCGAAAAAGTTTACTGTTGGGTTCGGGTTTATAACAGAGTGTGCAATGGGGGATTAAGCCGCCTCTGTGGTATAGTGGCCACACCGGTATCCGTCTTAGAGGTCCTCGGTTTGATGTCCAGTGGGGTTCAAATTTGTGATCGGTTTGTTTGAAGAGCTAGTTTTATGCCCGCTTGGCTAGCTACCACCATATTACCAAACTATGATGCCATAACGATTTTAATGGAACACCGCAATTAGATAAAGTTCTTGTTATGGCTTCAGTTAGAGATAAGATTGCCAGTTTCTCAATCTATTGAGGATTCCAGCTGAGGTGCGCTTCAGCCTTCATAGTTTGTATATATGTATGTTTGGATACAGGCCGACCGCTTTCCCGCCGTATAAATAAAATAAATCACCTCGTTTGGTAGGCATGTTTGGAACCGCAGTGGTAGTTGTATTCATCACACAAATGTTTGTCCTGGGTGGAAATCGAACCCACAGCCTACTGCGCAGAAGGCAGACTTACTACCAACTGAGCTATGAAGTTTCTTAATAGTTGAATATGTTAAGTTTAGCTTGGACACGCAACACAAACGATTTTAAATCACTGTGGCGTGCTTCCAACCGCTCAGTCCTCAGTAAAAGTTTGGTCTACTGCTTCACATAGGTACACATATTTAGCACAGCACCCTCGCTTCGCTTCTCACAAATTTACTTGCTACTGTACAAACGTACAGTAGCAAGTACATTTGTTCCCACTAATATAAAAATATGTTAACATCGCGGTGCCCACAAGGGCAGCCGTTTAGGAGTCCGCTGAAAAGCCGGAAACGCACCGATCCATCACAGAGAGTTACTGCGCCCTCGTCGTAATATACGGAACCCACCGCCGTTGGGACCCGAGTGTACGGTATTGTGGTTTCACACGCTGAAAAACAATACAGAAATGAGCTTTTGAAATAAAATTAAATGTGTTGTTTGCAAAGCTAGATAGCATTGGTTTTATGGTTTGTAATGTAAAAGGTGGAGTGAGTGCGGGTAAGACACCAACACAAATCCAGTGACGTCATAGGAAGGAGTGTTTTTTTACGGCCTTTTTTTTGTGATCGGTTAGCTTTTGATTTCGAAACTAAATTTCATATAAGAATGTCTAAAGGTTTTACGATAGCGAGTTGTCTCGCGTCTAGCGATGTTCTTTACAGACAGCAAAGGGCAAAGCATCAAACGAGTTAGCTCTCTTTTTGAAGTATAACTTGTTGTTTTACAAGTACCTAACTATTAGTAAATTTTAAGGTAAAAATATGGTGTCGTCGTATGATGTCGTAAAATCCAACAGGTTTCAGGATTCTCACCACAAGAAAAGGGCTGCAGTTTACTTTTGAGATTTCAAATACTGCGATTACTAATTCGCCTGCCGAGCGTGGTTATGGCAAAACCTAATTTCAGAGGCGGACTTCTCGTTAATGGGCTGTTAGTTAAGTTGGAAAATTCGGCACTGTATGTATGTATGTATTTATATATGTATGTACTTATGTATAGTTTAGTAGCTAGATGAAGGCACCAACTTTGTTTCGGTTCTCCCAGGGAACCATCATCAGGGTGAGTGTGATACCAGGATGACTAGTTGATGAGGTGATAGGTACTTAGTAGTTTATAAGACCAACATAGCTGCGTGGAGGTTAATCAAGAGTTGGAAAGAAGAATTGGTTAAAATGCTACATAATAAGGAGCCAATTGAAAGTATAAAATTTATACCTGAGAAAAGTGTGTATCAGTTTAAACCAGACAGACAATATTTCCCGTAAGTTGGGAGTACAACCGTAAACTAAGTTACTTGTTTACCCAAACGGAGGAAAGAAACAAGTTTGCGATTAGATGGACGGGGAAGAAAAACGTTACTAAAGTTTTGTACAAAGATGATAATAGTACCTGGATTCGACAAACATTTTGGAAGCGCTTCGTTCGCCTCTCACTTGATGTCATGCTAACATAAGCCCGGAAGCAAAAGCGCACTTCACGCGGAATCCTCAACAAACTGAGGAACTGGCTATCTTACCTCTAAATGTCGCATTGCAATTAGAATTAGTGTTATGGCATCATACGTAGGTACGATGGCGGTAGCTAGCCAGGTGGACTTGAAACATGCTGTATCACAACCGAACCCAGCACAAATCATACCCCCTTGAATCGAACCTGGTTGACTGTGGATTTAAAGAATCACAGATTTTCATTTTGTTCATAAACTTACAGCAAGCCTAGGTAGCCAACACGTTTATGAATAATATAACTTTAAACTTATAGAACAATGAACAACTTCATAAATACGTGCCTACACGTGTTAACAAATTGATTAAAATTAATGACTGAAAATTCTTTATTGTACACCAAACGGTAGTTCCCATTTGTTCCATGGAACATGACGTCATAGGACAAAATTCCATATTTTTACTTATTTTGTACTATAGAACATGTAATACTTTTATACATGTAATATTTTTATATGTTCTATAGGACAAGGTAAATGAGACCTCTTAAGATTATATTTCTTGTGAACTGGTGGTACTCGAATGCTCTGAGATTGAGAATCAGATACATAATCTGGAGAGTCCTCCCCACGTTTCCGATTTATTTTATTCGTATTTAATTTTTATTTATTATTATTTATTCAGGTATAACAGAATAATTGTCATTATCAGAGTCATTTAGGCTGGCAGATTCATGGAAGATTTTGGGAAAATCTGATTTGCATTTTGTTCTATGGCATGAAAATCGAGTGAAAAGCTAGTATGTAGTTCTATGGAAAAAATTGGGAAGAAAATGTCTCATTTTATTTGATGACGTCATGTTCCATAGAACAAATGGGACCTATTCCACGAAACACATATAGAACAATTCATAATAAATAAATAAATAGAACAAGCCTCATAGTCCAGTTGCTAGTAACTCAGCCTTCTGTGCTGTAGGGCGCGGGTTCGATTTCTCAGGACAAACACAAATGTTTGTCCTGGGCCCACCTAGGACCATAATTGTCCTGGGTCCCAAACCAGGACAATTGTGTGATGAATATAGATTTGTTGTGTTTTAGGTGTTGGATCATATAGTATATTTACAAAAAAAAAATAAGCATTATATCCGTAATCTAGTTCCCATATATATCAAGCTATGCTTAGTTTGGGGCTAGATAGCGCTGAGTAAAATTAATGTCCTGCAAGATTTATTATTATTATAAATAAAAAAATAAAAAAAAAAAAAAAATTAAAACTATTGTAAACAGTTCTATGGGCGGTGTCTCTGTGGGTCTTATCGATTAAAAGCAATCTCTTTATTGTTCAAATGTAATCAGTGATCTCATGACGTAGGTAAGTTTTTGGTTGCCACATCTATGATGAACTAGATCATTGGTTGTCAGGAAAATGGGACAAAAGTTCAGTCCCGTTCACCCACAATGAGGTAAACAATCGCGCAATCTAATTAAGATAATACAACTTAGATGTGGTCATTGTTTATCTTAGAGTGGATTAGCTGGATAATTTGTCAATTGATGGATTGATCTTTGGACTTTCATTTGTTGTTTGTTATATCATATGAGAATAGTACTAATATACTTTGTTTCATTTGTAATGGGTAACTTTTGACCTCTTGCCTGGGCAAAGTTAAGGTCTTATGGAGTTTTTCCAGAAGCTGCCCACTGCCGCGCTGCGCACAGATGGACAACAGAGAACTACTTGGCTTTCACTAATCGAATATTCTGGTGATTGAAGTCTTCAAAGTTAGGACTTTGAAGACTACAATCTATTAATAACCGACCAACCAGGCTGTCTACCTATATTGGTAATTTTTTTTCTTAACCGACAACCTGGTTTGTCGGTTGTTTTTTTTTTTCTTAACCGTCCACCTGGTTCTTTGGTTAGTAATTCGTAGCTTAGTTGCGGATTGCGCAGATACAATTCACCCGAATATTCGATTAGGACCAAACTTTTGGTTAGGACTAAACTGAAAACAAACCTTACAAAGAGGTTTGCCTATCCGGGACTCGAATACAGGATTTCAGGAGGTTTTTGAAAGTAGAAGGTGGCAATTAAAAATTAAGAAAAAAGTAAATACGCAAACGTCCTATCTAATCCTTCACAATATCATTGGATAAGGCGCATGCTTTACAAGGTACTTCCGGAGGTTTTTGAAATGTGTAAAAGGTGGCAATTAAAAATTAAGAAATAAGAAAATACATAAGCGTCTGTACTATCTAATCCTTCCCAATATCATTGGATTAGGCGCATGCCTTACTAGGTACAAATACAGTATGTTGCCATAACAACAATTCTAAATTGTTGCAGGTATTCCAGCATTTATAAGTATGATAGCCAGTTTTTCAGACAGTTCAGGATTCCGGGTGAAGTGCCTCCTTCAGCCCTATCATAACTTGAATCCATGTGGGATGAGGCCAATGCCTTCCCCTTCTTACAATAAAATAAATAAAAAAATAACATACATAAAATATTATCAAATAACTATTCTGAATTGCTGATAAGCTGAAAATTGGTAAAACGTTTATTTCTCAGTAGCCAACTCGCAAAAAAACTGCCCAAAACAATACAAACAATTATGGTAATCAACTTTTGCCTAAAAACAGGGGCTTTTTCTTTATTTATCAAATTAAAAGCTTTGAGAAGAAATTGTCACGATTCTTATTCACTTTGCGTTTTCTTGTTTACTTCCCCAACTTTTACTGGGTTTGTTTTGTTTGTGAGTTTTGCTAAGTCATATTAATTTATGGGTATGATACTTAGGTATTTGATTTCTGTTAAAATGTTTTCACAGCAAAATATTGGGAAGCGTGAATGTTCAAGAGTTTATAAAAAATAAACTTTTTAAAGCTGGACTGTTTTTGATACTTACCACCATAACTACCATACCTTACTAATATACCTAACTATCATAATTACCACGCTTGACAGGTGGATTGGCGATCCCTTCTTCTGGTGAGATCCCTAAGTCGGCTTTTACGACATCCAAGGGCTGAGTTCTAGATATCTATTCTTAAGCCGCGGCCATCACTGCACGGCAGTATAACGGATACCTAAGTTAGAGTAACTCATAAATTTAATCTTATTTAAACACAAAAAACAAGTATAATATTATACTAACACTTACTTACTTATAAAGGTACTATTACATCATCATAGAACCTATAACTTTTGAAACTCGTAGAACTTACTTCCAAAGCAAAGATTTCAATTTTGCACGCCTTGACTAGGTAGAACATGTTGCTACTCCTTATCGAATAAGTTTTTTTGTAAATACATTATATATGTACATTAAATAATGTTCTTGTAAATGATCGATTTTAATTTCAATTAAAATTTGCAATTTGCAAGCCTACTTGCTATTTTATTATCATGAAAACATTGTCATTATGTTTTCAAGTTATCCCTACCAGTTACTTTACTTCACTCTACAGTAAACTGATAACTATGTTGTATGAATTGTCGTGGAGTAAGGAAGTGTCAAACTATAACAGGGCAAAATTGTTTCGCTACATTGTCCCGAGCGAGCTTGCTTCATAACGTCCCATAAACTTGAACTGTAAAGTCTTGACATGGCATAGTGGCAGACAGAAGCGAGCGAGATAGCGTTTTTATGTTGGAAACGATTTTTGTAGCATGAAAACAAGTTACTTCTATGCTTTAAGGGAGGGTATTGAGGTGCCCTATAAAGATTTATTTATGAAGATTTGCTCTATAACTTGCTTTTACCTCACCTTTGCTCAAAGAATCGAAGTAACCGCCTCCAGAGTTCCAATATTGTGCTTGGTTTGGTTGTTGGTAGAATTTTGTTTAAGTCCGCCTAGCTAGCTACCATTATACTCGTATAATATATATCTTACCTAATTCTGTCACCATAACAACAATTATTAGAATGTTGTGTTCCGGCATTCAGGGGTAAGATAGCCAGTTCCACAGTTTGTTGAGGATTCCGGGTAAAGTGCGTTTGGATCATCGGCCTTATCATAACTTTAAAAATCAGGTGATATGAAGGCAAAGCTCCTCCTCGTTGTAAAAAAAAAAAGTAAAGACGTTCATTCTTGCAAAAAAAAGAAGAGGATTATGGAATCATCGGATTGAAGCACGAAATGTCTTAACCTGATTGGTAGCAGACATCAAAACGATGTGCCTTACCCAAGAACCCACTAGATCATGGTATCAATAGATAAAGGATCTAACAGAAAGAGCACCAAAAAATTATGTAGTACCATATATTGTAGATCCAACGCGGAAAGTCTCAAGATCTTCTGCGTACTAGACTACAGTCCGTTCAGCTCGTCGCTCCGCTCGTGCACCGTGGCTAAGGTGAATCGTTCGCGTCACGTGCTCCCGAAGTGTTGCCAGCAGAGCATGCAATTAGTCGACGTTTTGTGAAAATAATTATGCTGACGGAATTCCCGCTCAGGCACCTCTTAATTCTAAACAAACGGTCGTATGTACCACTGATTATGATGAGGTTGTGCACGACCTCTATCGAGAACCCACATTCTCGATAGAGGTCGGAGATTAGGTGTGCGTTTGACATTTGAGTGCCTATATTGGCCGGTTGCTTCGAGGTATTCTAAGCTAGTGGAACGTTCGAGATTTTGTTTCCAACAAACCGTGGTGATTGCAGCGCCACCTACCGAGTCCAATTGTGAATCGAAACCATCAAGGAACCCACTCAAACACGCACAATAAATCATATCAAAATCCAGTATCGAGTAGGTAGTGACAAACACACGTATATCATGTGTAAAGATAGGCCGGAAAACTTCTACTTTTTCTCAGATAAATATCTCTCTTTTTGCTTTTTTTTAATTTTTATGGACTATCAAAGGAATTCTTCTCAGAGCCGCGTCTAACGTAACATGATTTTTGGGAAGTAAGCTTTTACAAAATATACTAAGCTTACATTAAAATACTATTTGCCCATCAAATTGTAATATCTAAATAAAATAACCTCAATATCTATTTAAAGTGCTATAAACAAATATTTTATTTAATGACCGTCTAATATCTCAATGCACCAACAAAAATAACCAGATTAAACAAAATCGAATATCTAATTGGAATTTCGGCGGTCCGTTCCGTTCCGTTGTGCGGTTTAATATTTCTCATATTTTTTTAGTTAAATTGTCACACTGAATATCTCTTTAGTCAATGGTATAACTTGATATAATTAGCATGAGCTTATAAAATGTAAAATGGTTGGTATAACTGGTTACAAACCAGTAAACTATTTCCTACAACGAATAACCAAGTGTGGTGACAATCTAAAACCAACACTGAAATACCCTATGATAATAATATAAGCCTCAGTGCTGCTCGCCTATCACCAAATAATAATAATAAACAAAACCACAAGCATAGAATAATAATTGCTGTTTACTTACCTACTATTTTCATAGCAAATAGATTCGGGCATATGTTGCGGAAATCCATTATTCTTATATTGAATTGTATTGGAACCTGAAAACTGTTAATTAGTTTGTTTTTTTTTTCAAATCGACGAGCTCTCTGCCGACGTGTTGCCGATCAAAACGCTGCGCTGCAAAGAAATAAAAAAAAATGCAGATTTTTACTATATATTACTCTGACTACTCTCAGGTTATTTATATTGTACTGTTTTCGTTTTAATAGGTATCTATATTTAGGGATTTTAAATCTTCGTGCAGCTGACTGACTTAATACAACAACCCGAACCAGAGGCCATAGAGACTTTTTATATATTTTTTAGGGTACTACCGTTCGTTGCGTAGGTTTGTTCTAATAAAGATTTCCGTTAATCCCCACGGGATGGCGAGAAATAAATCCGGGAAGTTTCACTATGATAGTAATATTCAAATAATATTGTAGAAAGTATTTTTATTGGTTCTTTGGTATTTTACTTACTATGATTATGATAAACTTGTTTTTTGTTGTTCAAGTATTGGTCTGGTTTGGTTACCAATACTAATAATTGGAAATTTGGAAACACTTATGTCATTTCATCTACACTGATAAGTACCATAATGAGGGAAAGTTTGTAAGTGTGGGTTATAGGCGGTAATCTCCAAAACTACTCATCTATTTTCAAATATAACGCATTGGATGATTATTCTGTAATGTTATATTTAATAATGTCAGTAAATAAATAAATAATGCACTTCCGAAAATGCTTCACCAATACTTAGGACTAGTAGTAGTAGATAGTAGTAATAGACCAGGATTTTTGGATATTCCCACATGATAACGGGAAAGTAGCAAAAATCCTTTCTTATTGTACCCTTTCTTGTTGTATACAACGAAAGTAAGCTACTCTATAAAATCTGGTTCTTTTTTTGGATTTCTTGGGTTTTATTATGTTTGCGTGGGATTTAGAATAAAGTAGCCTAAATGACTCCTTAAAACATGTGATTGCTCTTGGTCACAACATTTACAAATGCTACCATTAAACAAAAATTTACAACCCATCTGCTCGATCCCGCATCTTTTCCTCAAAACGGAAAAGCTCTAACCTATTGAGCAACGAAAGTCCTGACGCAAATTCCGATTTTTTGTGCCAGATCAAATTCAGCTTAAATGATTCTTTCTAGCTTGAGAAAAAGATGCGGGTTCGAGTCACGTCGCGAGTTGTGAAATGTTATGTCATTATAACATTTGTAAATCAGTTATCTGCCAGTTAAAGTCCAGTCAAAATCGGTCTATCCGTTTTGCAGTCTATAGAGATACACAAAACACTTCTATTT
The DNA here is from genome assembly GCA_951394065.1 of Venusia cambrica. NCBI lineage: Eukaryota > Metazoa > Arthropoda > Insecta > Lepidoptera > Geometridae > Venusia > Venusia cambrica. Next base: position 5,534,994 of record OX596056.1, read on the forward strand.
GTGATGAATTATCAGGGTAGATATTGGAAAATTATCTTATATCTTTTTACAGTGTGGTACTTACAAACTAAATTCATTTCGGAGGCTGTGGGCTAGCTAGTGTTTAATAAAATACAAAGACAAACCCTACAAGCTGTTTTCCTTTTCTAAAACGGGAAGAGACCTAGTGCCTTTGATGATAAGATCTGTCGTTGTCACGTCAGCTCCAAAGGCATCCATCGAGGTGACACTTGCCTCAGGCTAACCCGTTTAACAGAAAGAAGGGCTGCGTTACACACGCAAAGTTATCTTTAGCATCGATCATTCACAAAGGCCTCTCCTACTTCGAAGCCTTTGAGCCCTTTAGTGCTGAGCCTTTACATAAAAATATGGGACGGTAGCAGCATCCTTTCGAGCTTTTCATAGATTTGTAAACCAGTGACCGAAGTAAGCCGAAGATTTTAAGGAAGGAAGGTTGGATTTAGTTGTGTGTCTTAAAATTATAGAATTCACTGATATAGCAATAGGTTTGAAGTGACGCGCAATACTTTGAGGAAGGGTGTTTCAAAATAAAGTAAAATGTTATCGCATACATGTATATGATAGTATATAGATATTTGAATGGAATATGAAATTGAGATTGACAACTTTTTTTATATGTGGATACATCGAGATGGTCAATAGTGATTCTAAGTGATATTGTAATTTAGATTTGTTGTTTAATTCCCAATTAACTAAAATACAATAAATAAATATATGAGCATCTTTCCTATATATCGAACTGCTTTATGTAAGACGTCTACGAACAAATCACTTATGTCATGATAAAAGCTAATTTGGTTCACAAAAATATCGTATCATATTGGTAAAAAATAATAACATAAGAAACATCTAATTAATATGAGATTTAAACCAATGAACGTTGAACTTATTTAGCTCAAAGACGGCACTTAGTCACTGTTTACCAGCTAAGCGCGGCTTAATCGTAATCATTCGTATGAACATGACATTGTCTAGACGGGTCGGAGACGGAAGACGGTGGTTTAATGCTGACATTGAATTCAGTCACGCGTATTTTAGAACCTTACACTAGGCACATGAACCTAAATAGAATTTTATTTATTTATTTTGGTTATTAGGAGAACAAATTGTACTTTAAAACAAAATAATAATTTATAAAATTAATAAATAACTACTGACCATTTGAATGTGCGTGTGAAAATTGATTAGAAAATGAAGAAGGATATAAATATCAACAAATTAATGTAATTGTCAGAGTACATTATATATGATAAGAAGAACAAGGTAAAGAAGTATTGTTCTTTTTACTGAAAAGTTAAGAACCGCTGCTGAACCAGTGACTTAGGTACTAGTGTATTAAAAGTATAAATTACGAAAATATCATAGAGAGAGCGAGAGAGAGTAGATAGTAAAATAGTAGAATATGTAGAACGGATTGGTTTACAGGTACCGTATTTTAGTTGGTAAAGTGTAGAACACACTTAACACAAAGTGTATTAAAAAAAAAAAGAAAATTGCCTACACGCCCTTGGTGTACACCATTGGCCAGTTCCAGTCCTATTTTTTAGGCATAAAGTCACATTATTGTATGGGCTTATCTTAATTCAAGTTTGCATTGTATGTATCTTGAATATGTATTTGCATTTAGTTTGATTTTGTCTTCATTAATTGATGCTATAGTGGTTAAATGTTTGTACTTTTTTGTTTCTGCCTATATCGGTTCATTAACATTTTGCCACATTTTGTCAGTCTGTCAGTCAGCGGACTGTATTAAGTACAGTAAAACAGATGGACGAACAGCGGAGGCTAAGTAATAGGGTACCGTTGGTATGTTTTAGATTCGGAACTCTAAACCTGAAAAGTTTAAGGCCCTGTCATCAGACGTTTCCTCTTTTTCCAATGGAAAATTATAGTACTTCTGAACAAGTCACGAGTCTTGTTTTTATATATGTATTACTTCAGGTACCTATCTACATTAAAGGTAAGCTGAAAACATTATAGATGAAAGTTTTCTCGATATTTTTTTTTATTGAAAATGGTACGTGTCAAAATTTACTAGAGAAATATTGTGATACCTACAATGAACATTGTACTACGACTTATTTTTACGATTTATTTTAAATGATAGGTTACATGTTGATCTACATTAAAGATACGCTAGTTTTTGGTAGCAATTCAAATTTAATTTTAATCATGAATTATATGAAAAACTACAGGCGCACCGCGCGCCCGCCTTTCAATCAGTAGCTCTGTGACCCTTTTTTAACGTCGGACGTGTGCTTGTCGTCCTCGCAGCGGTCAGACAACACCTAGACTCAGAATAAATATTAGGACGAATTTAAATTAGTTATTTGTTCTGTGCCAGTAACGGTATCATCATATGGTCACAATACCTACCTTCATGCAAGCATGATCATGTTGCACCAGCAACATGATCTCAGAATAGGAATTATCAAAAGGTTTTATTTACGATACGCATGCGCCACCTACAGCTTGCCGTTGTCAACTGTCATAATCGTTTCTGCCGCGATTTTAGCTGCGTAACGCGCTTTAATTCACCTTACAGCTATGTAGAACAAATGACAACAACATGTTTGGAATATAATGTCATATATTTTTATTCAATAAAAAGTACAATTAAACTAACTATGTACAAAGGAATCAGTCAGATTACCTAAGGACCGTTACAAACGGCCTATAGGTAACTCAACTGTTCCAGACCAGTACCAGACGGAAGCGTGCTCAAGACACTGGCTGCATTGCCACGCTGAATAGCTATGCTAATTTGCTGGCCTAAATAAGAGCCACGTGTCGCCTCATTCAAAGGCACCGCAATATTTTTGAAAACCCGGAGGGCACCGGCTCCCCACGGACCCAAGGTCTCCACCCCAAAAGGCTCAAATAGGTAAGCTCTGTCGAGACCACTATATTTGCGCCTTTTGTGATCCTCGGCCGAATCAGCCGCTGCACCAGCCCTAACTGATGTCCCAGGCAGATGAGATGGCGCTAGGGTGTCGACGCAGGTAGCGTCCCACACCAAAGGCCTACCCATTTCCCAAGGGACAAGAATCATACCGTCGGGCCGCTTACCATCATCACGTAACAGACCATTCGGTATGTAGTTATATATTTTCCATATTGGTTACCTAATTAATAATAATAATAAATAATAAATATTTGAATAAATCTCACACAGCGCCATCTAGTCCCAAACTAAGCAAAGCTTGTACCTTATATCGGAACTAGATTACGGATACAAGACTTAGATACTTTTTTTTGGTAAATACATACTTCTCATACAATACAATACCCAAACACAGAACAAATATCGGTATTCATCACACAAATGTTTGCCCTGTATGGGAATCGAACCCACAACCTACAGCGCAGAACGTTGATTCAGTTTTAAAGCTACAATTTCCCAAAACTCATATCGTACGTATAATTTAATCCAGAGGTACCATACATACGCTGTACTTTTGCAACTAAACATATACTGGACATGGGAAAACACAAACCTAAACATAACCAACTTCATACTTCGATAGTCAAACCAACAACAGAGCTGTTTATTCAATAATGCTATTACCGATCTGGGTCATTCAATTACCACTAATTAGATTCAGCCGATGATGTGAACTAGCTTAAAACCCTGAACGTGTCATGGAGACCCGCTGGAGAGTCGTTTATCAGGCTGGTCGAGAGCGTCGAGTAATTAAACGTTACACACTGCACACACAGACACTAAGTTTGTAGGACATCATAAATAGGAAACTTTTTGAAGTGTAAACTTCTTTAGGCGCGTTGGGCATTTTTTGAGATGGAAAAAAACATTTTTGCCGATTCTGTGCTCTATTGGTTCAACCCACCGATTTCAGATACAGAGGTCCCGGGTTCGATCCCTAGGGGTAGTACAATATTGTGCTTTGTTTGGTTGTTGGTAGGACTTTGTTTAAGAACGCATGGGTAACCACCATCTTACCTAATTCTGTCACCATAACAACAATTCTAAAGAAATGGGTGTGTTCTGGTATTAATAGGTAAGATAGCCAGTTCCTCAGTTGAGAATTCCGGGTGAAGTGCGCCTCCAGCTTACAATAAATTAATAGAAAACTTTTTGAAATGTAAACTTCATTAGCCTCGTTGCTATACAGGCTACACGGGAGCACCAACATCATCCTGAATGCATTATCCCATAAACGGGATAGCCCGTTTTTCAAGCACTGTAACCGGATAATGTTGAAATAATTGTGTTTTCTTATTGCTGGGTTGCACTGCTTGAAATAAATCTAATTTAATTTAACTCGCATTGTCACCAACATCCTAACATAGGATAAGATTAAATTGTTACTTACATGATATGGACCTAAATCTAACTTGTATTAATTTGATTTATAATTTGTCCGACATAAATGAATTTTATTTATCTATTTATTTTATTTATTTAGGCACGTTGGGCATTTTTTGAGATGGATAAAAACATTTTTGCCGCCTTTGTGGTCCAACCCAGTAGTAGTTCAACCCAGTAGTGGTTTAACCCGGTAGTGGTTCAACCCAGTAGAGGTTCAACCCAGTAGTGGTTCAACCCACCGATTTCAGATCCAGAGGTCCCGGGTTGGATCGAATATAGCCCGAACCATGGGTATAGCAGGCAAAAGTCATAAGACCATTACCACCTTGCGCCAATTCATATAATAGGGCGTAAGGCTCTGGGTCCAAAGGTTCGAATGTCTGTTCCCAGTTTGGTTAGGACATTGCAGACTTGAATCACAGGTCCTGATTACAGGACTTGACAGGACAGGACATTGATTTCACACATCGCCATCTATTCCCAATCCAAGCAAAGCTTGTAAAATGGGTCATTACGGATATTATACTTAAAAACATTTTTGTCCGATAAAAAATATGATTTCCATGTTTCGGAGAGCATGTTACGCCGCTGATCCCGGATATAGCAGTGATGATGATTGTTAAAGAGCCTTGTCAGACGCTTATGGCGCTGGTTTGTAAAGTCTGACAAAGGGCTGTTACACAGCCCACACGCCAGAATGGTCAACTAAATTAGATGTAAAATGAAATTACAGACTATCTGCATGGTTCAAGAGCTTGCAAGTTTGATTTATAAACACTAAGATAAGGTATTTGTATATTTTTATTACTACACAATGCCGTACTTATACACAGTCTGAAAACCAGGTTAAGAGAGCAGAGATCACGTTTGTGTGTGGTAGATTCGCAAATTATTTGCACTCTACATCCGTGTGTGAGCGAACAAGCACTGCTCTAGACAAGCGAAATGAAATGGATAGGAATGAAGTCGTGAGATGTCGACTCGAGTGTCGCGGTGTCGGTCTCGGGACAGGGAGACTTATCCCGAGAAGCGAGACTCATCCAAGCACAGAGTAAATTGTACCGTGTTAGGAATTAAACATTTGATAACGTCAGAGATCTTATACCGGATTTCTGTAAATTGTGACTCATTCAGTGGATTATGCAACTCATCATGATCTTAGCCCCAAAAACCCACTGCAAAGCACGAGCGACCCCTACTATTATGATTACATAATCATGTATATAATTATGTATGATGGTCTAGATCCCCGAATCTAGAACGGAGTTACGACTTCACAGTAGTATCACGCCAGCCCCCGAAAAGTTATCCAATCGCTATTTTGTCAAATCGGTATAGAGTAAAGACTTTTTAAAACAAGTCAAAGTGATGAGAAATTGTTAACAAAATAAGTAAAGTTGATAGAAAAAGCTTCAAAATCTACATTGATGATACAAGAAGCCTAAGCATATAAAATCTTCTTTATTACCGTAACTTGAAAACATTTTTTAAGTTATATTAGGAATGGAAACATTTTCATGAAAATAATATATTATTCAGTAAAGGACGGCTTCAGTAAAGGACGCTCGACCACTAATGCGGGCATTAATTAAAAACATAATTGATGCTTGGGAGAAGTTGCATGATGCCTATGGTATATTCTGTGATTTATCTAAGGTATTTGATTGAGTACAACATGATACATTGATCACGAAACTAGGAACCAGAACAGCGCCCTGGATCGTATCTCTTCTTACCTGGGGAGTAGGGTCTAGAGTGTCGATGTTAATGGAAAACGATCCCCCAGACTTCCTATAACAATCGGGGTTCCTCAAGGATCTATATTAGGATCGTTTCTATTCCTAGTTTATATTAATGACTTACCTTACCTCGTAAAGGATATTTTTTTTTTTTTTTTACGACGGATAAGTGCTTGGCCTTTATCTCATCGGATTTTTCAAGTTCTGATAAGGCCGAAGGTGGAAGCGACCTTCACCCGGAATCCTCAATAAACTGAGAAACTGGCTATCTTACCTCTAAATGCCGTATAAAAATAAACAACAATTTAACCATTGTAGTTTGGCAAAAAAAGTTGGTAAGATGGTGGTAGCTAGCCAGGCGGACTTAAAAGTCCTACCACCAACCATAAAATACCATATAAATTATAGTATTGTTCGCAGATGATACCTCTTTAGTGTTTGAAGTCGAGAGGCAGCGGTCTGATGTTGACAATTTAAGCAATGCTGTCTCCATAATAGTATATTGGTTTAGCACAAACAATTTATTACGTAATATATCCAAAACTACGTAATTAATTCGGTTTATACATCCAAATGTAAAACAGGGTAAAATATTGTAAAATTAATAATTTGGAAATTGAATTAGTCGAGAAAGCTGTCTTTCTGGGTATAACTCGCCAAGACGCCAAGTTTCAATGGGGCCCACATGTGGAAATATTGTCTAATACACTTAATTCTGTAGTTTACGCCGTCAAAAAAAATCGCGAATTCACGGATATTGGGACTGCTCACCTGGTCTATTTCAGCTACTTCCACAGTGTCATGTCGTATGGCATCCTACTGTTGGGGTGCGCTGCCGATATTGATACAATCTTTACACCGCTTAAGAAAACTTTTCGGGCTATCTGCAAAATGGGCCCCAGGGAATCACTTACAGAACAACATAAGAGATAAATATAGTAATGGTCTATTCACAATATATTTATGAAAATCTGCTTTATGTTCATAAAAAGTTTTGCAAAAACAGCTTTTATCATAAATATAAATTTTAGTTATTTATTTAACTTTAATTAACACAGTTAACACCAAATACATTAATGAAACAACAATTGCAAATATAAAAGGTTTCAAACATTAAAATACAGACATAAAAATAATATTAAAACTCCATTTACATAAAAACGCAAACATACATCGCGCTCACAGACAGACAAACACGCGCGCAACATTTTTGCCCAGGTGTCCGCAAATACGACACAATCAGGACAAGCGTCCAGGAGAGCGTGGAGCGCGGCGAGGTTGCGCGAAATTATGAAATATTGATTTTTGAAATAAAGATAATCCAACTGTGCCCAGGTGTAGGCTCCGGAAAATAATCAGGCCGTTCTATCGCAGAGTGCTCCATTTCAATAAATTACCCAACTATGTACGTGACATGTCTATTAATAAATTCCAAAACTTTATAAAGCATACATTGTGTGTCGAGGCGTATTATACTATGTCGTCTTAACTTAACGATAAAAACCCATGGATACAATTACAATTGCTTTTTTCAAATCTTTAAGGTTATTTTAAAGTAATTATATCATACATAATATAATACTGTAACCATGATTTTAGTGAAATCGACTCCTTATTGGAAGGCGCCTGGATACTCTCTTAATCCTAACTTAGTTTTGAGACTTGTTGTAAACAGTCAATTGCTTTTTTTTAAACAATGGGATCATCTACAAATAATGAAATTTTGAATTTTAATTTTAATAACAACTTCTGCACATACCTATGTTGTTGTTCTATGTTGGTATGGCGCACTGTTTAAAATATTTCGTCTGTATGTTAGCTATTATAAATTAATTCATGTTGAGTACAAGTTTGAGTATTATTTGCCTACAACAGTTTTTATTAATCGGTTGCTAAAACTACCTAAGAAACTTCGCAACAAGTGGAGACAAAAGCAAAAAATATTTTGAAAACAACGTTGATATTCTGAAATTAACAAGCCAAATTTTATTTCTATTTTGTGATTTGCACAATTACTTTCGCAAATATATAAGATTTATTTCGCAAATCTTAAGAAACCAATAACATTAACCAATTCAATATAAATTCACTTACTTATCTCCAATCCTCGATTATTGTATAAATGTAATATAGCTTCGCGAATATCGTAAGAGGCTTTATTACTCGTACTTGCTGAAGTTAATAACTGATATTATTCGATTTTGATTTACGACAGCCATCCCAAATACTTGTAACGATATTGCAGAATGGATTATCAAGAATGGATAAGAACTTTCGAGATAAGAGCTAAAGATGACTTTGGGGACGGTCTTCCTAAATAGGATGTGTATATAAATATATATATAAACATGCGTGTGGAATAAAATGGATTTTACGTAAAAACATATTCAATTATGTTATATTATATTAAACATTACATTGATAACTACTTACTTGGATGTAAGCAATGTAATTTTTTATATAATATAACATAATCTAATAATGTGAATTTGTAACGTAATTTATTTAATCTGATCTATTATTTTATTGATCTAATAGTGTGAACTTGTAACCTTATTTATCTAATCTCATTTATTATTACATTGACTGTGTAATTTTGAATTTAATATATTTTTTTGTGTAAATCATAAATCATTCATATTACACACTTGGTGTAATATGAATAATTTATTATCTGAAATAAATGCATACAATATAATAAAATTACATAACACAGCATCTCATGTCTCAATCAGGCTATATGACCGATAAAGTAATTATCTGTCGTGATCAGAGAACGTAATCTTACCGTGATGAAAGCGACTGTGGTTTAGTAGTTTACCCACTCGATGATTCGATCCCCAGGGGTGTACAATATTGTCCTTGGTTTAGTTGGTTATAGGACTTTGTTTTTTAATTTTTTTATTGATGTTAGTCAAGCGCTTGACCACCAATTTGACGAAAAACAAGCCAAGATGTGGCCTAAGATGGAGCACGCTGCAGACTCCAAGATTGTTTAAGTTTAAGATGTTTAAATCCGCCTGGATAGCTACCACCATCTTACCTTCTTTAAGCCTTAACTTTGAGTCTATTGCCATAACAAATTCTAAATTGTAGTGTTCCGGCATTTAGTGGTAATTTAGCCAGTCCCTCATACTGAAAGGATTCCGGGTAAAGTGCGCCTCCACCTTCTTCCTTATCTTAACTTGTAACCTGATAAGAGATGAAGGCCAAGAGCTTCCCGGTCGTTCAAAATTAAAAAAAAAATAAAAAATAATAAAATTAAATTGACACCTCGAATTCAGACCGCAGATATCGTAAAAGTCGACTGAAAATCTTACTTTGCTGAAAGGGTGTATTGTCTAGAACCTTGTCTGCAATCACCAAGCCACATGGTGATTATGGCTAAATCCTCCAGTTTATTAAAAGCCCCGTCCAACAGTGGACACCCATTGGCTATTTATATTCATATGTTATTGTATTTTATGTATGATAATTTACCTCACCATTGTATGTATAGCAAGCCTCATAGCTTTGTTGGTAGTAACTCTGCCTTCTGCGCTTTAGGCTGTGGGTTCGATTCCCACCCAGGACAAACATTTTTGATGAATGTTTGTTCTGTGTTTGGGTTGTGTGTCACATAGTACGTATGTATTTACAAAAAGTATTTAAGTATTATATCCGTTATCTAGTTCCCATATTACAAGCTATGCTTAGTTTGGGGCTAGATGGCGCTGTGTAAAATTAATGTCCTGTAATATTTATTTATTTTAAGTTCGTTGACTTGTGACTTGGCTTAGGACCTTAGGCTTGTTTTGATTTTTTAGATTTATTCTATTTTTTTCTCGTATCATAGATCGTTAATTGAACTTTTTGCTTTGTTTTCAGAGGAGAGAGCTGACTCTGTCACTGAGTTTTTACTATAATTTTGCAGTTTCATCATTCTTATTCTAAATAACGTACCCTAAAATGTATAGTTACATAAACATTTCGAATTTTGTCTCAAAACAAAGTGACCAGAGACAATAGAGGGATAAACACTTTGCAGTATTTAACTAATTGAACCTACACTCTGTTTTTGTAGGACTACTGTAGGACATTATGCTTTTAGCAAATAAGGTGTGTTTGTAATTCCTTTTTTTTTTTCCTTATTTCCCTTTTATTATTTTCCTAAAGGTACCTCTAGGATACATATTACCTTTGTGTGTATCGAAACACTATTTATTTTATTTATTGATGTTCGCAGCATTTGTCTGGCTACAGGGAGCCATACATTTACGTTCAACCACTAAGTGAAATTAGAAAAGGCATGTCTAGACGTGCCCAAAAGACGTTTTTCTCAAATTGCTTTCACCTAATGTGGTACGTTGAGCTTTCCGACACAGAACTTTGATAAAAGATGCCGTTGTAATATCTATTATGTTGGATATTTTAATCGGCAAAGTAGTTTTATTTCGCTTTTATCCAGAGTATATAGTACCTACCATACTAAAATCAGGGGTCTGTTCCCGTTACCCTATAGGAATGATTCTCGGGGCAATTTTCTAATCACTTGCTTTTAAATTTATTTTTATTACATAATGTAATGTGATCACATGATTGTGGATTCGATTCCCACCCAGGACAAATATTTGTGTGATGAATATTGATGTTTGTTCATTGTTTGGGTGTTGTTTTGTATGATATGTATGTTTTTACAAAAAAAAAGTATATAATTATCAAATCCGTAATCTAGTTCCTATATTACTAGCTTTGCTTAGTTTGGGACTAGATGGCGCTGTGTAAAATTAATATCCTGTACAAAATGTTAATTAATATTTATTTATTTAGTATTATTATTTAATTGAAGGTACATACTTTACAACACATGATTTTTTTCTAGGTTTCTAATACCTATTGTAACACGTATAACCTAGGTACCGAAATGAATACAATCAAAATGGACATTGTTATAATGATACTTTTATGCCCAGATGTTATGGCAAAAAATCCGTTTGGGTATACAGTTCTGCAACGTTAGTGCGAGTCCGACTTACGCTTGGCTATTTTTTATTAGCACTATAATTACATCAAACAAGATCTCCATTCTCCAGATTCACGAACGAATCAAATGTCACAAAAAACACGTTTCCCCAATGATCTCCTTCTATTTGAATATATTTAAGAGACACAGCCGTGGCAGATAAACAGACAACAAATGCACCTTTTGGGCACGGAACCCTAAAAGCAATGTAATTCAAATGCACATTTCAAAAAATCTGCGAGCTGATCCCGTCGTCTTCGGAAAAGATATTTCATAGACCCTAAGCTTCTACAACAAGACCTTTGCCTATTCTACTGTCTCCTGCATATATTTAACTCTGTTTCTCGATTTGAGGGGGAAGAAAGGTCTTGATAACTGGTCACCATCACATGCGACGTCATTAGACGGTGCACTCAGCGGAACAGTTTAATTGATTTATTAACCCCTGTTTCCAATTAAAATGAATATCTTTTGGAAATTAATTTTTAAATCAAATTTCTCTTGATTTTATACGGAAATACTGTCATTTGCTTGTTCATATGTTGTTGTAGACAGGAAATTGTATTCAAATAACAATGATTTCCTGTGCAAGGTTCTGTGAAATAGCCAAACTACTGTAATTAACTACAAATCAAGTAAATTTAGGTGCCTCCTACTCAAATTCAGTAGGTAGAGTTTCCATCGCCTTCTGATTACGTCACCGTAGAAATAAACGGTTCAGGGCCGCACTCAAAAGAAGACCGGATAAATAAGCCCTGTCCTAGAAATCCTAGAAGCATTTGGTTGGTGGTAGGACTTGTTTCAAGTCCGCCTGGCGTGGCGTAGGTAGTACCTATTACATCCAACAAATCTAAATTGTTGTGTTCCGGCATTTAGAAGTAATACAGCCAGGTCCTCGGCATTTAAGACTGGTGAAGAAGGTAATATGGTTCATATATTACAAAATTTGCTTAGTTTGGGTCTGATAAATCTGTTGATATTATGTATATATCATATATATATGATATTATGTTATTATTAAAAACCAGCAACCCTTAAACAAGCCTCATAGCTCAGTTGGTAGTAACTCTGCCTTCTGCGCTGTAGGCTGTGGGTTCGATTCCCACCCAGGACAAACATTTGTGTGATGAATATAGATGTTTGTTCTGTGTTTGGGTGTGTATTGTATGATAAGTATGTATTTACAGATTTAAAAAAAAAAATGTATTTAAGTATTATATCCGTAATCTAGTTCCCATATTACAAGCTATGCTTAGTTTGGGGCTAGATGGCGCTGTGTGAAATTAATGTCCTGTAATATTTAATGTCCTGTAATATTTATTTATTTATATATCATATCATATATCATAATCTTTTTTTTTTTTAGCAAATTATGTCCGAACTAAAACTTATCATATCTTCATTTTAAAGTCAGATAAGGTATATAAAAGCTCTATTGTATGCCTTTGTCACCTAGATTTTTTTGTTAGTGCACCTGTTCTTGTCAATTTCAATAATAGTAAAAAAAATTAAAGACTATATTCAAGTCTTTGAAGATTTTAACCATACGTTTTATATACACATACCTATCAGATATTTCTTACACAGTAAAATGTGCATCATTTATGTACATTTTTCTGCGTAGCCTCGATCACTGGCCACAGCCATAGACCGTAGAGCTCTAATCAACGCCTTAGGTTGTGGGCCATTAGGAAGGTTTTATTGCTATACAAATGAGTAAACTTGAAATGAGGGCCGCGGCCTTGTACCAAGTTGTTCCAAGAAGCCCGTTGAAGTACTTCAAAGGGAACCGCTGAATCCAATAGGTAAAAGCTACACACCTATAACTTAAAATTGACGTCAATCAATGTCCTGTACGTTATGAATAGCATTACAAATAAATTATAATAATGACATAAGAAGCATTTCGTATATTTCGACAAAAATTTAGTACGAGCTAAACCGAAAATTATTATAATGTACCTACATTTAGGAAAATATTTACAGATTTATTTAAGCTCTTCAATCAATATGACAAAAATATTGCCCTCCTTATGAGGCAGTCGGGTAATCATTTTCGTGTTTTGATCAGATATTTGCGATCATTGGACATGTTGACCTATTTGTTTTAAATAATATTGTACCAACAAGCATAAATCTAAATTAAAAACTCTTGTTGAGTTTTTAGACCATAGTCTCATAATCTGAGCCAATGATAGTGACAATATTGTGAACTGAAATATTATGGGGTACACAGCGCCATCTAGCCCTAAACTAAATGTAACTGGGTACATTAAATGTTATTGACTCAAGGCAATACACAATACTCAAACCTAACCTGATAAAGGCCTGCTGATTTTGTGTTAAATTGAATGGTGTTTACTTCCAAACAACTTGAAAATAATTCACAATAGAATTACGGATATATTCATAAAACTGTTGTCGAAACGCGACAAAGACTTTAGTGTACAAATTTAAGCTTTCAGACATACCTACGCGACCTCAAAGTGGGATGTTTAGATTATAACACAGACCTTAATTATTAAATGAAAGTGCACTATTTATCTAATACTAATATAAGTTACCCATGCTAAGTTGCCCTGTAGGTACGACTTCGGTTGGGAACATAAAGATCGTGAAAAGATAAGTTTTTATGTTCCGTCCAGTCTCAAATCTCTATCTAGCACGTGACTGCTACTTTTGAGCGCAATTTCACTCTAATCCATCAAACAAATCCATCAGTGGATCTGTTTCAACATTTTGTTCCTCTTTCATCAATGGATCATACTAAATGCAATTGCACAAACAAATCAATAGCTTTAAAGGTACTCCAATTATTGTCGACCCTGATGTTTTTTAGTGTATGATGCTATCTCATAGAATCAGCAGTTTCAGCATTAGGACATCCCGCCGTCTATGTTTTTAAAGAGTGACCGAAGCTTAAAGGTCCCCTTGAATAACTAAAACTCAAGTAGGAGGTTGTTTGTCCGACTAGGACGAAATGTCACGTAGCTCATTAAGGGTTAAGCGTTGTAGAAAGAACATCACTCAACTTGTTTTTTCCTTATTTGTTGAAGGGAAATGAAAGTTCAAGGAGTTTGTTGAAGCTTTTGAGACATCATAAATTATTTGTTTAGGTTCTTTAGTAAATATTAAAATATGAGAGACAAACGTTTAGATTTTTATGTTATATTTATTTGCAATAGCAAAAGCTAGGAATCTCAGAGTAAGCACGTATCAATTTTTGGTAAATCTTCAAAACACATCGAGGCAACAAAAAAGTGAAATTCACCAGTACCAGTATGATTGTCATAAAACTAAATAGGTACAACAATATAATGTTTTTTTTTATAGATTTTCCAAATTGGATCCTTATCTAATCAAACTGAACGAACCGGGTTCGATCCCTAGGATGGGTATAATATTGTGCTTGGTTTTCTTAGCCACGGTGCTACCACCGTCAGACGGACTGAAACAAAGTCCTAAGATGTTGATCTTACCTAATTCTGTCGCCATAACAGCAATTCTTAAATTGTAATGTTCCGCCATTTAAAGGTTATAGATTAGTCTTTAATTTGTTGAAGATACCGGGTGAAGTGCGCTTCCACCTTTCGTCTTAACATAACTTGAAAAATCATGTGAGATGAAGGCCAAGTACCTCCCAGCCGTACAAATAAAAAAACTCTCAGTTACGGAACAGACACAGAAAATCTAAACTTGTAACTCTAACTTTAAATTACATTTAAAAACTATATTTATTAGTAATAAAAAGTGAATTTCACTTTTTTATAAATCGACTTCACGTTGTGTTTCCAAGATATAAATTACCGACATCCTAATCACCCGAATGTACGCGTTTTTGGTAAATTATACATATGTAAATTATAAGATTATGTAATCTGTATGAGAAGAATTGAATGTTGCTTTTCTCATAGGCAGCACTAGGTTTCTTTCCATTGTTAACAGATATATCACTAACATTTTTGCCACTTCATTACAAATATATCACGTGCTGAATACTACTACTGCAACTAAGCATTTATCAGTGAACTGAAAAGGTGGCGAGTCATTTTCAGATTTCAATATAAAAAACTATTGAGAAGTTTTTTTTAACTCACATACATGGGAGTGTGCAATAAAGTATTAAAAAAAAATCTTGTAATTGCCGTCTCTATAGGTTAAAATCAATAGTTTTTAAGCTCGCCGATGCCATACTTTAACATTTAAGTTAACTTGTATCACTATTTCTTAAGTTCTCTCTTTCTACTCTTAGTTAACATAAATTTTAAAGTATGGCAAAGGCGAGCTTAACTCCTAGACTGAGTATCGGTTCTGCCCAAAGTTGACCCAATTCGAGTCTTAAATTAACCACTATAAGGAATTTTCTAACAACAAACCTAGCTAGAGAAAGAAATCAGATTTTAAAAATTACCGGAATCGATTACAACATTAATAAATAACAGGTACCTAAACTGTATAAGAATAATCAGACAAACTACTATAGATAATAAAATATAATAATAATTATAAATATAAATAAATAAATATTACAGGACATTAATTTTACACAGCGCCATCTAGCCCCAAACTAAGCATAGCTTGTAATATGGAAACTAGATTACGGATAAAATAATTAAATACTTTTTGTAAATACATACGTACTATATGATACAACACCCAAACACAGAACAAACATCTATATTCATCACACAAATGTTTGTCCTGGGTGGGAATCGAACCCACAGCCTACAGCGCCGAAGGCAGAGTTACTACCAACTGAGCTATGAGGCTTGTCAATTATACTGTTAATATAATTTAAGTTCATTCAAGGCTAATTCAACATAATGATAATAATATAAAAACATATCTGATGCAAATACCTATAAACATACAATAAATAATACGCTTAATCTATGCGCAGAGGTAGTCTTGAAGATCTTGAGCTAGCAAGGACTAGCGCGGATATTGTGAGAGACAACCTGACTGAGTTCGCACGGTAAATTAACTATTAATCAGGTTAAATTACAAAACATTCTAAAAGAGACGTGTATTGTTATATCCTCCTTGGTGATAACTAAGTACTACCTATGCTACTACCTATTTCCATAAGATAGCTTACAGTTCTAATAAAGCCCATGCAGAGCTAGTTAACCGGCAATAGTCAGCTAGTAGCAAATGAAGGCTACGTGTCTGCAAGTCGTTTAGTGCTGCAGCCTAGCGGTAAATAATAGGGCTGCCATCGGGGCATCTTGCCGCAGTGTAACTTTTATTAGTGCTATGTTCAGAAGGTAAACAAATGAATATATTTAATGTTAATATATATATATATTTATATTTGTGTATTATATTTTTATATTATAGTATAGTATGTAAGTACATAGTGTATAATATGTAGGTATTTATATTTATATTATATGAGTAGTGTGTATTTGTAGCATAGCTTTACTTATAATGTATGATATACGTATAGGTAATTTAGCTAGACCCTAATTAATTAATATGTGCACCACCAACCACCTCTTTAGCCATGAAATCCTCTCCATCCAAAGGTTGTCTGGAAGAAATCGCTTCTTAGCGATAAGACCGCCCGTTGTATATTCATTTATATTTAAGTTATCCAGTTTTTATTTTTAAGGTGTGCAATAAAGTATTTTTCATTCATTTAATTCATTCAAATGAATGTAGAAGTAACTGTTTTTATTGTACTACGGGGAAGCGCTTGGCCTTCATCTTACCTGGTAACAAGTTGAAATAAGGCCGAAGGTGGAGGCGAACTCCACCCAATCCTCAACAAACTGAGGAACTGGCGTAGTATTGTTATTTTAGCGACAGATTTAGGATATAATTAGAAATAGAATTATTTTACTGTTTCATAGCTATCGAGACAAATTGTACATAATGCACGGAGGTAGGCATTTTCTTGGAATAGCTTACCTTCACTTTGCCCAGGCAAACCAAAAAAAAGCAAAAGGTCAAGAGCTGACCCAACGTATATAAAAAAAGACAGTATGTTCCAAGTAAATATAACCTGCAAAAGCAGGTCCCTCCTTTTTAGGGTTCCCAGAAACGCTTCATTTAAAGAACTTGCATAGAACCTTCGATATACGATCACAACCGCAGCAATAACAAGAACACACGATGATGACCTGTTGAATAAAAGCCTTTGGTATCTTCATCAATATCAATGTATGATGGTAACCCGTGTTTCAAATGTATAAAAGATCCGATATTTTTGAAGAATTTTTGCATGTTTACTTTTTGGGTGAACAAAAGGCGTGAAACTCGCGTCATCGTTGAGAATTGTATGTTCGAGCTATATTAGAAAATAATTATCTATTTTCTAATTTAATTTGATTCATAAAGAAGAGTTAATAATCAAGGTTTAAAGTTAAAATTGGTCATTAACACTTCTATGCAAACCAAAAATAATTAAAAATAATAATCTAAGAGCTCGGCGATACAATTCACAAGTTTCTTAATTTTCACTTCTATCGGCAGTCCCCAAAGACTGCCCCGCATGTTTTTTTTTTTTTTGTACGACGGAAAAGAGCTTTGTCTTCATCTCACCTGGTCTCAAGTTTGTGGAAGCGCACTTCACCTGGTATGTCAACAGACTGAGGAACTGGTTACGTTACCTCTAAATGTCACTAAACTTATGGTGGTAGCTAGCCAGGCGGACTTAAACAAGTCCTACCACCAAACAAACCAAGAACAAATTGTACTTCCTTACTATATATACTATACTTTACTATACTTATACGTTTTACATTTGAACTGAGATTTATTATATTTCTCATTGAACCCAATAGATCCGTAGTGGTTACTTGCTACGAGATTGCATCGAAGCTACGCCGTAGAGGCTCGTAACGCAGCTAATGAACTGTACAAAATCATTACCCTCCTTTTGATACAGTCGGGTAAAGGTTATCGGCGGGCTGAAATTATGAATCTGGTTTGAGCTCACGACTTCTGGATCTGCGGAAATCCACATGGCTACATAACTCTCTTCAGAACAAACATTTAAAAATTGACCTACTGTCGTAGCTACACAGTGACCGCACTATTACTCGGCTTACGTCGGAAAATTGAAAAGTTAACGAGCCTATTCCAGCATGCTCGCGTTTCACCCGACCACCTTTTGTTTCCCGTCAACCTTCGGAACTCTTCATGGAAATACACACGGGAAATTTAAATAGAAATGACCTTATGTAATAGGTTGACCTGGAATGGTCACGTAATGACAGCATGAAAGCCCTGTCGTGAAGTGTAATGATTCTGAGGGCTGTAGAGATGGATGAATTTTGTGAAGGATCATAAAGGTAAGGTATAATTGGCTATATGGGCAAACATACTGAGATGACATCTGAGAGAGGAAATGTAGCAAGAAGTCTTTAACCGCCTAAGATGGTGGTTAAAGACAGCTACCACCATCTTACCTAATTATGTCACCATAATAACAATTCTTAAAAAATGATTTTTTTTTAATACAACTAGGAGACGGAACCTGACGTTAAGTGCACTCTTGCCTATAACAATGTCTTACAGCGTAGGTCAAATCCACAAAGAACATAGCCTACACGACACTGCGCCCGTCAACTTGAGGCATAAAGTTGTTAAGCCTCGCGTGCCGGTAATTTCATCGGTAACCATACCCTTCAAACCGGAATACAGCAACGGTGCCTTGGCGGATGAAAAAGGTATGGTGGTAGTACTTCCCCGGACGAGCCCTTCCACAAGGGGCTCTACTATTCTGTGTTCCGGAATTAAGAGGCAAGATAGCCAGTTCCTCAGACTGTTGAGGATTCCGGGTGAAGTGCGCCTCCACCTTTGGCCTCATCTTAACTTGTAGCCAGGTGAGATGAAGGCCAAGCGCTTCTCATAATAATAAAAAATAATGATTTACAGTGCAATTGGTTCTTAGTAAATAGTCCGTGTGTAAGAAATTTTTCAGAGGAAATTGCTTGGAGGAACATGAAAAGTGTATACTTGCCGAAGACTTAATTCTATCGAAAGATGTGATGGGCGTATAATGAGTTATCGAGTTCGCTAATGAGTTTTTGTTATAATTGAATGGAAATTGGCTTTGATTTTACCCATTTTAAGCTCGGGGGAGCAGAGCTACCCCATTATATTGCTGGGTATCATTATAAGCGCGCAGAAGATAATATTACAAGCTTTTTTTTATGTTATGTCTCTCATTCTTTTCAACATTTACGGAGAATACATCATCAGGCGAACTTGTGAGGACTGGGAGGGTGGGGACACAATAAGCAGTATAAAACTAACAAATTTGCGTTATGCTGATTATACACTTCTGGCAGCCAGTGAAGCTTAGATGGTCGAATTTGGTTTAATTGTTGAAAATATTTGTTTAATGTTTGTAGATTTTTGTAGCCTATTTTTTTCATTGCAAGAAAAACCATTGTTTCATTACAACGGGTTTTGAATGCTAGCAAAATTAATTTATAGAATATTTAAATTACTCAAGGGCAAACCACAATTGCATTACTTCTCAAATTTATTTGATGTTTTTAATTTTGTAATTTGTTATTATTTCTATTAATCCTTAGCTGTATATTTTTTGTGAAATATCAAAGGAAAGCTAAAAATATATATAAGAGAAGAAGTGCATCATAGTAATTTAAAATAGTTAATTGATAGAACACCTTACTTGATGATTAAAACATTTATTTTTGGACATGGCACAGCATTGCAACATGTTAGGTTTAAATTCCTCAACTGTATACGGTACAGTTGAGGAATTCGGCCGCAATGCGATTTATATAATCCATTCAATATGGAAATCAATTATTTATTAATCCATGTATGTACCTACCCACATTTTTAGTAAATAACTATAGAATCTGTAGAAATTGATTATATTAAATTAATATAATTGATTGTGTTAATTTTTATTCAGTAAAAAGTACAATTAAACTAACTATGTACGAAGGAATCAGTCAGATTACCTAAGGACCGTTACAAACGGCCCATAGGTAACTATAGGTTAATTTTTGTACCAAAATATTTTTATATTATATTTGACTTTCTGATGATAACAAAATTAAAATTGTGTTCAATTTAAACAATTGGACACACATTTTAAATAATATGTATAATGTACAATCAAACAAACTGGATACATTTAACCGCCTCTGTGGTCTAGTGGTTCAAGCCACCGATTTCAGATCCAGAGGTCCCAGGTTCGATCCCCATGGGGAGTACAATATATTGTGCTTGGTTTGGTTGGTGGTAGGACTTTGTTTAAGTCCGCATGGCTAGCTACCACCATCTTACCTAATTCTGTCGCCATAATAACAATTGTAAAATTGTTGTGTTCCGGCATTCAGAGGTAAGATAGCCAGTTCCTCAGTTTGTTGAGGATTCCGGGTGAAGTGCGCCTCCACCTTCGGCCTTATCTCAACTTGTTGCCAGGTGAGATGAAGGCCAAGTGCTTACCCGTCGTACAATAAAAAAAAAAAAAAAACATGGGAAGCAGTCGGGTTACATAAGGAACGTTACAAACGGTCTATAGGTAACTCAACTATTTTAGATCAGTACCAGACGGAAGCATGTCTAAGACACTTGCTGTATTCCCACGCTGAATATATATGCTGATTCGCTGGCCTAAATAAGTGTCAACCTTTGGGTCACTTATACTATCTAATCTTATGGTGTCAAGGAAATGTATTGTCTAAGATGGACGCTTGATCAGAATGAACCCATTCCACTAACTCCATTATTTTCAGAATAGATAATACTTGAGTATCGGTGATAAAAAGAAGAATCGCACGTTACATAACAAATAATGTAGTCTATGCAAATTGTCTAGAACCGACTATACAGAGTAGCGACACTCAATAAAGGCCATGTTACACTGGTAGTGGCACGCTAGAGCATGCCATGGAAATGCGTTGGCTATTACACGCTTTATTTCATAAAGCCTCGTGTATCTCTGTACAGATAAAACAACATATTTAGCTGGTTCACTTCATTGTTTGTGTATAAACAGCACAGTTTCAAGTAAATAAGTAAATAAATATAACAGGACATTAATTTCACACAGCGCCATCCAGTCTCAAACGAAGCATAGCTTGTAATATGGGAGATAGATTACGGATGTAATACTTCTATACTTTTTTTTAATTCAACCATGTTTGTTCTGTGTATGGGAAACAGAACAAAAAATTCTTGGTGGAAAATGAAACCACAACCAACAGCGCAAGGCTTCTATCTACTGAGCGATGAGACTTGCCCGTAGGAGGCAGCGCACTTCACCCGGGATCCTAAATAGATTAACCAACTGGCTCTAAATTCCTGAAAACAACAATCAGAATTGTTTTTTCGTGGTCACACTCACAGGTGGAGGTAGCTAGGCGGATTTAAACTAGCTCTACTATGCACCAACCAAAATGAGCACAAATTTGAACCCTCCCAAGGGTACGATCTCAGAATCTCTGGGTAAGGTACCGGTTGAGAACCGCTAGTCCACAGAGGCAGTAAGAATCTGTTTTTATGGTGACTGACATTTGTTTATATCAAACTTAAAAAAAATTGTCACCATCATGATTTAGCTAAGTATTGAATGAATGAATGGATCAAAAATACTTTATTGCACACCTTAAAAATAAAACTGGATAACTTAAATAATGTATATGCAATGGGCGGTCTGATCGCTAAAAAGCTATTTCTTCCAGACAACCTTTGGATGGAGAGGAGTTTATGGCTAAAGAGGTAATAGTAACTCGTATTCAAATAATTTTATTCTGAACCTAATTTTCTAACTTTTTTACTTTTTATTCCTGACCAAGTTTGTTCATGCTTTGTGATGCAGCTGTTTGTTGTATAGCTAGAAACCATAATAAAATACTATAGTGCACCGGATAATGAAATATCCGGCGTAAAATGTTCCCTTGCAAATGGAAGTGCATGGAATATTGAGTTGTGGGTAATTAGCTGCTGGCTTACACATCAGAACCACATTTTAGCTGCAGTGTTTAGCCCCTCCGTGGTGACGGAGATGATGGATGATGGACGATGGATGGATGATGACCCGGGTTCGATCCCCAGGGCGAGTACAAATAGTGTGCTGGGTTCGGTTGTGGTGGTAGGATTTTATTTAAGTCCGCCTGGCTAGCTACCACCATCTTTCCTAATTCTGTGACATATCAACAAATCTAAAATTGTTGTGTTCCGGCATTAAGAGGTAAGATAGCCATAGCTCCTCAGATTGTTATGAGAATTCTGGGTGAAGTGCATTTCCACCTTCGGCCTTATCATAACTTGAAAAATCAGATGAGATAAAAGATAAGCACTTGCCCGTAGTGCGATAAAAAGTAGTGCAAACTGCACGTAAATGTTATGAAAATGGTCACATAAGATTATTCATGTCCGTGTTAGTTTCCTTCTGCAATGATTTGTGTTATTATTTTTAGTTTATATTTTTTTATTCTTTGTGCAAATTTAATGACATCTTAAATTTAGGTCGAGTGAGAGCACAAACCAACGTCGGTTTTGAAGGCCAATTCAAAATTAATTTACAAAAAAAAAAAATTACACAACTTTTTCAGTTTGATGGTTTGATTCTTTTATGATTTTTTAACGGTATTGCTAAGGGAGCTTTCACGTTAAAAATCATAAAATAATCCAGGAAAAAAAAAGTGTGTAAGAAGTTATACTTCTTTTGCGTAACAAAACAAAAATAACGACATAATAATGAAATTATTATAATTTCTAATGTTAACAAATAAAAAGAATACATAACGACAACGTGATTACGCAGCTGCAGCGGCCAGTACCCCTGCAGCCCCTCAAACAAAGGGGAAGAAGCAGAGCTGTGGACTTGTCAGCAGCGCTGCACCCGCTAGGCCTCCGCGGAAGGAGCCTTGTGATGCAGAGGGCTTCACGAAGGTGGTGAGGAAAAATGTGGTGAGCCTTTTTGCACGAACCAATGTGGCACTGCATCCAGTGACCACTTATTCCGAGCGGAAGTACCCACTACGCAGATCCACGTGTCCCGCGTCCAATACGACGTGAAGACTGCAGAGGTGGTGGAGTACGTCAAGAGGAAAGCCGGAGTGGGGTTGATGGTTGAGAAGCTGGACTCTCGTCATAATGTGAGTTTCAGCTCATTTATAGTGAGAGTTCCTAAGGATCGCCTCTCGACTTTCCTGAGCCCTATTTTCAGGCCGAAAGGGGTGAAGTTCCGGCGATTCAAGGGTAGCCTGTCGCGAGATCCCCCGCACCGAAACACGTCGGCGACATCACGTGTGCCTTAGTTTAAGTTCTATTTTGTATGTATTTTAGTTTTAAGGTATATATGGGTCTTAGAATCAGTATTTAAAAATCCTGTACTGTATTTATTATATATAATAATTTATTATTTATTTATATATTTATATTATTATTATTATAACCACTGTTAACCTCAAATCTATAAAATATATACACAAAACCTAAGAATCTCCACTGATATAAAACACATATTGTAGATTCATATACATTTGAATACCTAACTTCTTCATTACTGTTATTTTCTTTGAATAAAAGTAACTCAGACCTATATCAGTTCTCACGAAAGATCACACGATAAAAATATCGCTCTCATAATTTTTCCCAAACGCACCAAAAGAAGTATATCTTCAAAAATTGTGTAATGTGCAGAGTATTCTGTGTTTGGTGTTTTATTGTATTGTATTAACAAAGCAAAGTGTATAAAGTAGGTACTTTATCCGTAATCTAGTTCCTATATTACAAGGTTTGCTTGGTTTGAAGCAAGTGATGAAAATGGCGCTGTGTTAAAGGTTCAGTCACATTTATTCACCTTCCTGAATGTAAAAAAAAAACAAAATTGATTGTAGCGATTAGCCATTTTTAGTTTTGCAAACAATTTACACCAGAAATGTTCAGAAAAACTTTTCGCTCGGAAAAAGTAATTTCTATTACCTTTTATAATTTTGTTTATATGTTGCGAACCTAAAGATTTTCCAGTATATTCGGGTTTACTTACTTTGAGTACCTACCTGCATTGCTTAATAACAGGAAAATCTCCGCAATATTGTCGCAATATTCACCAAAATCAATTTCAATTTGATGCTCAAATTATTGCGTAAGCCAACATGGGTTTTAACTCCCAGCGTTATTGTTTTAGCTAAAATGCCCATTTTACTCTATTTATTTATTAATCATTATTATATACGCCAAGTACTTTTAATGATAGTTTCCAACTTAATGGTTCATTTCTAAATATTTATGATCCGTTAGGACACAACTCACATTATTTTTTGAACCGAAGCTCCTTTAGGCAAGACAAGCATGCTCCAGCGTAGGCAACATATTAACTTATTTCTTCAATAAAATACCAGTAAAATAAGGTATTTTACAAGGAAGTCGCAATCCTGAATCGGAAATCAAATGATAGCTATTAATTATTGAACATTAAAATAACGAAATGTTGTTTGGTTTGGATGGATATTTTTACCTTTATTCCTTTACGCCTAATTAATAAATAATAATAATTCCTTTTGTTTGAACCTATTTACATTTTCTTACTTTTATATTTTACTTTTTATATATATATTTATATATTTATTGTACGACGGGGAAGCACTTGACCATTTTTCTTTCTTCTTTCTTTTTTTCTCTTCCTTTCTAAACTTCTGAATGAATTGAGGTGAAACTTTGCAAATATATATGTTATATATATTTGCTCTTGTATACTCTAGACCGATAATAGGACCTAAGCCACTGTTTATTCCATAACACTTCTCGTCGGACAGGAATGGAATATGAAATAGCGCCATACAAAACTGATTACACTAATGTTGATCAAGATAAGAAGGACAAAAGCTACTTTGTATCTGTGTACCTGCAGGCGAAGCCGCGGTCAGAAGCTAGTTCATATTACAGATACTTTATTGTTTTAGCGTATTTAAATCATGAGTCATCCTGAGAAAAGAATTCCTGACCAATCAGAGCTGCTCTGTTCATTTAAGTCTATGGCTTTTTTTATTTAAATATAGACCGTTTGTAATGATCCTAAGGTACCACGAATGCTTCCCTTGTAAATATTTTAAGACTAATCTTATATACCGAGTATCCATAAATAAAATGAGCCATTAAAAATACAAAACTTGCCTCTAACAGAATATAATGAAATATAAATTATGGCACGGTTAACATTTAAAAGAGCCAAGAGGTAGAACAAAGCAAACAGTTGCAATTATAAATCATCTGGGACACGTGGAATTAAACAGCTTATGCGATACACAGGGTGTGTAAAGAAGGTACCTTTGTGGGTCACTTCTCTGTGCGCAAACATGAGGTTTTTATAAATATTAGAGTTGCCTCTTACTGCTCCACGGAGATTCGGGAGGGGATACAATACTATAGAATACGAATTCTACAGTATTGTATAGCCCCATTACGTGCTCCTGAGTAATTAAACATCAATCGACGCCAATAATAGCGATCTGAGGCGCTTCCATCTATAGACCTTCTGCGACGGCCACAAATATTTCGGCCCTGTTGACTGACAATCAATAACCTTAATTTTTCTCTCTTCTTATTCTTGAACCCATAGAAACGAGATGCTGAGTGCAGGGGTATTCCAATACACGCCATCCCTCTCAATCTTCTGCATGTCTTTAGTCCTTCAGAAAGAATCGGGCAACCTGTATATAATTTTATAAGTCTTCGCAGGGAACGGTTCAAACCCGTAGCTTTTGTGTTACTCTAGCGTAAGCCTCTCGCGTGCATTTGAATTTAAAATTCAAATTCGGCTTTAAATTATACAGAACTAAGTATCGTAAATCACAGAGATTTTGCTTTAAAATTGAGCAATAATCGATTAGGCCCATTACCTGTATGCTATTTTAATACCAGCAATATTTGAGACTATTTGAAAAGGGCACATGTAAAGAATCGCCCGCGGATGTTGTAAAAGTCAACGAGTGGATCGTACCAAAAGAAGAGCAGCAGTTTAACCTGTGTTTTGTAAAATACCTTTACTGCGATCACCAATCGGCCTGATAAGCGTGGTGATTATGGCAAACACTACAACTATGGAGGAGGCTCTGTCGCAGTGGAAATTTATGTTTTGTTGCAGAAGTAGGTAAGCGACGCCGAGACTTGTAAATCATCAAAAACGCAATTCGTCTGCTGAAAAGTCACTGCAGTACAAATTATGACAGGTTTGGGGGTAGGTTGGATCTACATCCGTGGTCTAACCTAGGCATCAAGATCCCTGGTTTTGCTTGCAGCTACGGCTGAGCGATCCCAACTCCTGAGTTGGGATCGACAGCCTGACCCCTGGGTAGGACTTGACAAAGGCATGGCTGCCTTCTGCCAAAGTCCAACGCCAAGCAGTTATCTATGTTCCATTAGAGCATATTAGAGACATTTTTCTCGCTCGCTCCAACGTAGACCGTAATCCTTATCCATGCAAGCTTAAAGTTTAGAGTAACCATTTATCTAAAAAAACGCCTCCCCCAAATAGTATAATGAGGGGATTTGCCGTAACAGGGTTGGTGATTGCAGATTTGTATTAGTTAAGGGCACGTGAGTAGATGCTACTGCAATTCCCTCTTAATATCCAAGCCCCATACCTATTCTTTTGCCGGGAATATCAATTACTCGGTTATATTTCAATTGAAGTAACATACCCAAGACCTTATTAGTACCTTATTAGTAGTGTAGTAGTCCTACACCCTTAGTAAGTCTTTTTTTTATTGTACGACGGTTAAGCACTTTGCCTTCATCTCACCTGGATACACATGTTGAGATAAGGCCGAAGGTGGTAGCGCACTTCACCCGGAATCCTCAACAAACTGAGGAACTGGCTATTTTACCTCTAAAAGCCAGAACACATTTTTTTTTTTAAGAATTGTTATTATGACGACAGAATTAGGTAAGATGGTAGTAGCTAGCCAGGCGGACTTAAATAAAGTCCTAGCACCAACCAAACTAAGCACAATATATTGTTCTCCCCATGGGATCGAACCCGGGACCTCTGGATCTGAAATCGGTGGGTTGACCACTAGACCAGAGAGGCGGTTAGTCTAAGCCAATAGAAAAAAAAGCTGCATCAAAGCGTGCCAGTGCTTTTAGTAAGCAGCTTCTGAGAAAGCTAGATCCATCGTAGACCTTATCCTAGTTCAGATAGAAATTAATAGATGAACCTCAAGGTCAAAACCTAACCCTCTAAAATGAAAAAAATAACTCTGTGCCAACAGTTTCATCTCAAGATTTTTTATTTATCTTATTCGAAATAAGCTATAAATATCTAAATCTAATCAAAAGGTACTCGGAAATCAAAGAATACTTGAAATAGTCCAAGCACCTACTTAAGTACGCACCCCTCATCTTAATAAAACATGACGTTTCATTACAACAGACGTCAGAAGTCTGCTCATCTCAGACTCTGCAATAAAAATGAATTTAATCTTGTTCGGGAGCCTCTCGATAAATCGTCTTCGAAATTTCGCTTAGAGTTCTGCAGGGGGAGCTTTGAATGCCATAGATTACCCAATATACAGACATGGTTGCACATCGATATTACATTCTCTATAGTAGCTACTCATTTATAATTTAGGAAGTACATTGGAAGTAACCGCCTCTGTGGTCTACGTGGACTTACGTCCAGCAGCTGTGGACTGCTATGGGTTTATGACAATGATGCACGCCTCCGACGCGAAACCAAAATGGCAAACTCGTGTAGACTTTTGGCTGCAATGGTTTTGCGGTGGTGCTAGTACAATAGGCAAACTGCCAAACAAAAGTTTTTTTTAATTTGAAATGAGCCCGCTCTTGACCTCGAGGCTCATATGTCATTGCTTAGGTGAGGATGAGGTCTTCGATGGAGCGAATTTTCCCAGAAGCTGCCTATTAAAGGCATTGGCACTCTCGCGGACCGACGAAACAGGAAACTAGTAGATATTACATCAGTTAGGGCTGGGGCGGCAGTTGGTACGGCCGAGGATCATAAAAGGCGCAAATATAGTGGTCTCGACAGAGCTTACCTTTGAGCCTTTTGGGGTCGAGACCTTGGGTTCGTGGGGAGCCGGTGCACTCCGGGTTTTCAAAAATCTTGCGGGGCTTTTGATTGAGGCGACACGTGACCCAAGGGCTGGGTAATTAAGGCCAGAGAATGAGCATAGCTATGCAGTGTGGCAATGCAGCCAGTGTCTTGAGCACGCTTTTGTCTGGTACAGGTCTGAAGCAGTTGATTTACCTATTGGCCGTTTGAAACGGTTTTTATTTAATCCGACTGCTTCCTTTGTAGGTACATAGTTTAATTGTACATATAATTGTATGTTAACCGCCTCTGTGTTCTAGTGGTTCAACCCACCGGTTTCAGATCCAGAGGTCCCAGGTTCGATCCCCAGTGGAAGTAATATTGTGCTTGGTTTGGTTGTTGGTAGGATCTTCTTTCAGTCCGTCTGACTAGCTACCACCATCTTACCTAAGTCTGTCGCTATAGGAACAATTACAAATGGTTGTACCTAACTGGCTATCTTACCTCGAAACGCCGGTACGCATTTTTTTTTTTTTAGAATTGTCGCACCAAGGGTAATGTAGGGACTAGTGATAGGGTGGTTTTTCATCTTATTAGTACCTAGCCTAAGTGGGAACTTGCATGCTTCCAGGTGAAGTGCGCCTCCACCTTTGGCCTTATCTCAATTTATAACCAAGTGAGATGAAAGCCAAGCGCTTCCCCGTCGTACGATAAAAAAAAATAAAAATTAAATATAATATTTTTTGTTTCATTGTTTAATTACCTACTTGTCTATTTCCCAGCCAAGCCTACATAAAGGTCTCAACCCTCAGCAGTAAGTATACCGACGCAAAGAGGAGGATATTTCCCAGCAGATTGTGCCTACCCACATTTCTACTAAGTTAAATGATGTTAACTACCGGACGCAGGGCGGAGGGGTCGGAAATTAATGAAGTTGTTCATTAAGCTAAGTGGGATTGTCGCTAATGTCTGGCCGAAGTAAAAAATTACGTAACAGCCTGCACCCCGATATTAATTGTCGAAATTTAAGAAAGACCGTTTCTCCCCTTACTAAAGGGATTCTGTGCTAATATATAATTTCGATAAGACAGCAAACTCTGAGCGGTATCAGGTGTGAACAAGTTGCATTCCTTGGATTTTCCTATGGTAAAATTGAATCACTTGGTTCGGCATAATTAAACATCGTACAAGGTCTGAGTGGTATTCAGGAATATATGCATGCACTTTTTTAACAAGCCTCACAGTTCAGTTGGTAGTAGGTCTGCCTTCTCCACTGTAGGTTGTGGGTTCGATGCCCACCCAGGAAAAACATTTGTGTGATGAATATAGATGTTTGTTCTGTGTTTGGTTTTTGTATTATATGATAAGTATGTAGTTATTTACAAAAAAAATTGTTTTAATATTCTATTAGAAATCTAGTTCCCATATTACAAGCTATGCTTTTGGGCTCTAGGCCCATGCGCTGTGTAAAAATTAATGTCCTATTATTATTTATTCATGAGTACCTAGTGATTAGTCAAGCTTTAAATTAGGCTAAAAACCAGTTAATAAATCCTTTTATATTATTATCTATTTTTGTATCAAAATATAAAAAATCACTACATTTCCCGAGAACCTTTATAATTAACAAAGAATAGCCGTTTACAATTATTTCATTGACATTCGCCTGCACTTCGGATCAAAGAGCATTCTCGTGCCTATTTTGTGTATCACACTACCGTTACTAGGCACCTTTCGACTCCCAACATTAACTTTGCTACCGAATACATATTTAATGTAGTACAAAACGCGAACACGCGCGCAGCATGACAATTAACACCCGCTGTAACATCGTGATTAAGACTAAGGTTTACTTCCACAGACTGTGTACAAAACATGGAGGTATGTACTTACATACTGGAGCAGCTATTACCAACAAATGAGCATTGTCATATTAGGTGGAATTGATTTTGTAGCATTTTTTTAAACTATGAGAATCTATCTGATTCAAATTAATTAATAAAAAAACCGATTTACATTTCGTAAGACGTTTGCACGAACATTTGGTTGGTGGGAAACGGAGAATGCGGGGTTTGGGATTTGTGATACGTGTCGTTAGTTTTTAAGCAATCGATTGTTGTTATGTAACACAGAGATTTGAATGAAAGATCTTAGAGATTGTGGTTGAGGAACACATTATTTGGATTAAAGATTCAAAATTTAATCACCGTAGTCTAGTCGTTCGCCTACTGATGTCAGATCCAGACGTCTCGAGTTCGATCCTCAAGGAAGTACAATATTGTGCATGGTTTGGTTGGTGGTAGAACTTAGTTTAAGTCCGCCTGGCTAGCTACCACCATCTTACCTAAGGTAAGAACTAAAGCAACAATTACAAATTGTTGTGTTACAGCATGTAGCTAGTTCCTCAGACAGTTGAGAATTCCGGGTGAAATGCGCTTTCACCTTCATAACTTGAAACCAGGTGAGATGAAGGCCAAGCGCTTCCCCGTCGTACAATAAAAAAATGTGAAGAAGTATTTAACAGTTTTTAATACAGTATATACAGGCTTTTAAAGGTAAAATAGCCAGTAGCTCCTCCAGCAAACAAGCGTTTGCGGTATTGTTGAATTATTTTCAGCCAAAAAACTAGAAAGTATTTAATATCCTGGAATAAAAATGCTTAACAAACTTCAAATCTTCGGGTAATATTTTCTGCAAATCAGCAATGTATTTTTATGAGGTTTCCAATTAAATTACGCTTTAGCCTTATCATAATCTTGACACGGTCAAGACCAAGCGTTTCCCAGTCGTACAATAAAAAATCAACTTGCGACAAAAACTCACCTAATTATGTACGTACCTTGTAGGTGTTTCATATTTCCGAACACGTAGGTTTACCTTTACTTTAATCATTATTGGAGAGTTAAGACAATCGTTCACTATCTTTTTAAAACGCTAGGCACCAATAAAAAAAAATACATTACCCGCTCTTAGCTGAATAAGATACTTTTTTTTTTATTGAACGACGGGGCAGCGCTTGTCCATCATCTCACCTGGTAACAAATTAAGATAAGGCCGAAGGTGGAGGCGCCCTTCACCCGGAATCCTCAACAAACTTAGAAACTGGCTATCTTACATCTATATGCCGAAACACAACATTTTTTTTTATAATTGTTGTTATGGCGACAGATTTAGGTAAGATGGTGGTAGCTAGCCAGGCGGACTTGAACAAAGTCCTACCACCAACCAAACCAAGCACAATATTGTACTCCCCATAGGGATCGAACCCGGGACTTTTGGATCTCAATTCGGTGGGTTAAACCACTAGACCACAGAGGCGGTTACAACCGCCTACTGTTTCTATCTACAAAACTGTTTACTTGTAATTATGGTCCACATAATGAACTTAGTGTTATAAAACTCAAAACTCAAAGATGTATCCATATGATGAAGCTAAAGTACGTGAAGTGCCTACTCAAAATACGAGGTGTCTTCTCTAGTTCATTATACCTCAATGGTACAAAACGCTTAACTTTTCAACATAATGACTTCGCTTGTTGGTTTTAAGCCTACGCCATTGTTTTGTTTGAAATAACCTATATATAATGAACAATAGGCTTTTTGGTGTAGAAAGTTTATAAACGGTCCTACATATTTGAAAATTACATTTCAAATATGTAGGGATTTACCGGACGGTATTTTCCATACCGGATATCAATCCGTCTACCAAACGTGATAATTATGGGTAATGCATTTTTGGGATGCTCCGGATGAGTTCTTGCTGCAGATTATCAGGCTTTATAGATAACGATGACGATATTCGTTACACAAGTAAACAGGACCTCATCATAGCTCTAATTTTAATAGTCTATTTGTACATACTTGTCACATAAAAAATAATATTATCTCTTTTAAAATTTTCTCGGGTCCTCAAACTTGCACAGGCTTAGATGGCTCTCCCACGCACCAACATAAAACAGCTCACTGCTGGACGCTCAACTTCGGCATTAGGGTAGTCCTACCACCGGAGTTGGGGTAATATAGCCGTAACTGCTTGCAATAGCCAGTGATCACGTTTTCCGGGTCTAGTGGTCTACACTAGGATATAGTTCGCATCTATCCCAAAGAATAAAATAATTTCGAAAAATGATGCGAAAGAAACTACATCAATTTTAAAGATAGAACGCGGTAACCTACCCGCGTTCTATCTTTAAAATTGATGTAACCTACCCGCGTTCATAAAATCAAAACATATCGTATTATTTTATCACTATCCCGTACACAATCTCAGATATCGGTGACTTGCAATAAAAAGATCCTCACGTATATTAATAGTAATAACTTATCACAACGAACCCACTACGGTCATTCCACAGCTGAAAAGGGGTAGCTGCTTCAAAGACACATGAAGAAAGATTGAATATAACGATAGATACAGCAGGACGTGTGAGCTGAGCATATGAATGCGGCAATGACCTAATTGGTAATTCATTAGTAATTAAATATTACAGGACATTAATTTCACACAGCGCCATCTAGTCCCAAACTAAGCATAGGGCTAATATGGGAACTAGATTACGGATAGAATACATAAATACTTTTTTTTTTTAAATACATACTTATCATACAATACAACACCCAAACACAGAGCAAACATCTACATTCATCACATAAATGTTTGTCCTGGGACGCTACCGCCGACGGCGAAGCCGATCTCCATTGATGGCTTTAAATTAGCTTCATGAGAACTAGAAACGATTCTTACCGTCAAATGTACTGAACGGATAGGTTTCATAACATGTGTACACTTTTGAGATGGGAAACGCCATTTCGGATATGACACATACCTAAATCGGTAAAAATCGTTTCTAGTTCTCATGGAGCTAATTTAAAGCCATCAATGGAGATCGGCTTCGCCGTCGGCGGTAGCGTCCCTGGGTGGGAATCGAACCCACAACCTACTACTACCACTAGCCTAATTATTATGTCCATAAAATTAAAGGAAGAAATTTAAAATCACAACAATATTATAAATGCGAAAGTTTGTCAGTGTGTGTGTGTGTTTGTTACAAGTAAGTACTCCCGTGGGATGGCAAACGTGAGCTACGTTATATGTTGTACGTAGTATGTTTAAGGATACCCATTTCCGAAGAGACAAAAGTCATACCTTCGGGCCGCTTACCATCATTATGTAGCAGATAATGAAAATACGAGCTAATATATTTAGGTGAGATAACAGAAAAACAGGCGGTCTTATCTATATTTATATAAATATCCACTCAGGCGCTGTGGGCTGCACTTTGATACCCGACGCGCATGTGCCAAAGCGATGCGGGCTAGGATACGTGCCCACCTGCTGATTCGGATACTAGCTGTTGAAAAATGTTTTTCATTAGATTTATATTAAATCGAGAAATATTAAGTTTATATTAATTTATATTTATATATATTAGGCGCTGTGTGAAATGAATGTCCTGTAATATTTATTTATTTTTATTCGATATATACTCGATAGAATGACTTGACATTAGCTTTCATTCAATTGTAATTGATTTTGTTGGACATCTCTACTGCTCAGAAGCAAAAACTCTATGGTCATAAAAGAGATATTTTTCTACTGGACAGTTATTTTGCATCATTATTTGATGATGTTGATTATCACATAGCTCAGTTGGTAGTAACTCTGCCTCCTGCGCTGTAGGCTGTGGGTTCGATTCCCACCCAGGACAAACATTTGTGTGATGAATATAGATGTTTGTTCTGTGTTTGGGTGTTGTATCATATAGTACGTATGTATTTACAAAATATTTTAAGTATTTTATCCGTAATCTAGTTCCCATATGCTATGCTATGCTTAGTTTGGGGCTAAATTGCGCTCTGTAAAAATTAATGTCCTGTAATGTCCTGTAATATTTATTTATCTACATTCTACGGCTTAAAATAATACAAAACTAACCAACTTTGTTGTTTGTATTCGGAAACAATGAAAGAATGAGCAAGTGAATGAAATATTTACAAAGCGTTTTTGCTTTATTTATACCGTGGTTTTTATTCAATATTGCATGTTCAAGCTAATTTATTTTATGAAACTAGTTTTCAAAAGTGCAAACCTATACCGCGCTATATGCGGTTGCTAAATTGCTACCGCTCAGCAGCCCTTTAAGCGCCGGTAGTTGCGCGGGGCCTTCGCCTGAGTGGTTATATTATTTAAATTTAAATATATAACGATTATGATGTATAATGATTAAGTTCACGTCTTTCCTCCGAGTTCAATTGAATTGAATAGAGCTTTATTGTACACAGAATGTAATCGACTAATACAAACATTAGGTATTACAGAACCACTTTTTCGTTCGGGTTGAACTGAACTCGAACAAAAACATCATCAATATCTAGATTCACATTTTTACATCAGGCTGGTGATCTGTTGTTTTGTTAGTATATATCGATGATTTTCTATATGAAGAATTTTAGATCGAGCATGACGTAGCTGTTTCTCAAGTTCTATGATGATCCCCTATTAAAGGTCCTCCCAATATGTTCGAAGGGATAATAGGGGCCGACGTAAATGGGACTTAGTGACCTTTCCGTACTTTCTCTAGCCACTATCCGCCCTAGTAATAAGGATGTAAGGGACCAATTAAGGGTTCGAAACTTTTAATAAGTCAACGCGATGGGTAAATAATGGGAGGGTATTAATGGCCGTTTATTGATAATGGTTTATGTTATGACGTTAAAAAATGTTGGAAGGTAGGACGATGACGACATCACTATTTGAGTCCACCTACCTATAAATTGTTGTCATTTCAGTAGCGATTTTCAAACATACGAAAAGTTTTTAAATCGGAAACATTACTTTTTGTTGGACATGACATAGAGTCCGATGGATATCAACGCTATTCTCAAACCATTCATGAAAATCTTCTGTGGGAAGCATCCAATTGTAATGACAAAATATTTCGATTTCGGAGTTATAGAGGAGAGTGGAATAGCGTTTTCAGAATCTACATCGGAAGCTTCCGAATTCTATCAGATCGGCTTTCAGAATGATTGAAAATAGCTAAATGCTACGGTAAGACTTTTCAAAGGTTTTTCAAAATGGTTGGCAACGCGCGATTGGTGTTGCAAGCGTCCATAACAGACGGCAGCCTATACAAAGCATTTTGTACGTAATTAATTATCTATAATTGATTATACATAATAAATTTATTGTAAACAATTAATTATAAGTAGTTTTTAACCGCCTCTGTGGTCTAGTGCTTTAACCCACCGATTTCAGATCCAGAGGTCCCGGGTTCGATCCACAGAGGGAGTACAATATTGTGCTTGGTTTTGTTGGTGGTAAGACTTTGTTTAAGTCCGCCTGGCTAGCTACCACCATCTTACGTAATTTTGTCACCATAACAACAGTTCTAAAAATGTTCTGGTTTGTTCTGTTTCTTTATGTTCCGGCATTTAGAGGTAAGATTCAGTTTCTCAGTTAATTGAGGATTCCGGGTGAATTGCGCCTCCACCTTCGTTGAGATACGAAGGTGGAGGCGCTTGTAACCAGGTGAGATGAAGGCTAAGCGCTCCCCCGTCGTACAATGTATAAAAGAGTATCACCAAATTAATCATATTATATGATTAATTTGGTGATATAATCTTTCAGACTTGAATATAAAGTTAATTATTTTTATTGAATTTACCCAGACTGGCTATAAATAGTCTAGTCTGACTATAGTCTGACTATAGTCAGACTAGACTATTTATTTTTTATTTTATTAAGATCTAGTCAAGTAGTTAGGCTAATGAGTAATTTGACATTGACCTACATTTATACGTTGAGTTACAACTAAGATTGTACCTTTATTAAAGTAATGTATAAAAAATATTAATTAGTATAGCATGAAATTTTGTCCTTGGTAGGTAATAGGCACTTTTCTTACTGTCTCTATTTGAATATTTTCACTTTGTTTGTAAGGTATAAAAGTTGCACTTTTTAACAAACACTACAAATTCATATTTTGAAAATTATGAAGCGTAGGTATACATAATTTAGCAGGAAAATTGTGCTTTGAAGTTTTTGTTTGAAATATATTGATTAAAAAAAGAATTTGGCACTAAATTTGGCATTAACATGTCAGGGAAGTAAACTATTCCTTGTCACATATAATAATAATGTATATTATTATATGTCCTGGTATAATATATATTATTATTATAACTATTATAACCAACTGAGCCTGTGGTAGCCACAAAGCTTTGAGAATAAATTAACTGATAAACATACTGTATATTTACTGTATATCATTCTGTCACCTCGCTCAGCATAAATTTAATTGAAAGTATTGAACTAACTCTCTAAAGGAATGTAAAGTCACGTGCTGTCTGTTGGTACTGTTCGCGATTATTGCTATGGCATGTGAAGAGAGAGACTAGGCAATCTATACAGACTACATTCATACTGATATTTATTATTCTAAAGAGATCAGATGTGACTGGAAACTATATCTACGATTTACATACATGTCTACTTTACATGGTGAGTTGAAATTCCTAAAACTAGATGTGCCACTGTATGTGCCAAAGCAGAAGCCGTGTCTGTTTAGAACTCTTCGTGGACTGTTAGCGTTTTGAATTACTGGAATGACAAACAAGACTTTAACTCAATATATTTTAAAGTTAGTAAACGCATTCGAAACAAATATGTATAGGTAGGTAGTATCTACAGGTACATACTCAAACCTTTTTTTTTCCAACCGACCGTAATCTATTGGAAGATGAAACTCGGTGAAATTGTCCTACCTTTTAATTAATAATTTTGGGTTTTTTTGACCTCTAGGCTTGTCAAGCTCTAGGCCAGAGTAAGGATGGAATGATGGAGCGAGTTTAAAGTGCAGTGCATGAAGCACTGGCTCTCCTGCACACCGACAGAATATGGCCTACCGTTTGGCGCCGGACTTTGGCAGGAGGGATGTAACCGCCTCTGTGGTCTAGTGGCTTATCCACCGGTGTCAGATCTAGGTTCGATCCCCAGGGGGAGCGGTATTGTGCTTGGTTTGGTTGGTGGTAGGATTTTGTTTAAGTCCGCCTGGCTAGCTACCACCATCTTCTTTTCTTGCTAC
Source organism: Venusia cambrica (assembly GCA_951394065.1). Taxonomy (NCBI): domain Eukaryota; kingdom Metazoa; phylum Arthropoda; class Insecta; order Lepidoptera; family Geometridae; genus Venusia; species Venusia cambrica. Next base: position 5,572,165 of record OX596056.1, read on the forward strand.
CACCCAATTCTGACGCCATAATAACAATTAATATATTGTTGTGCTCCGGCATTAGAGAAAGATAGCCAGTTCCTTAGTTTGTTGAGGATTCCGGGTGAAGTGCGTTTCCTTCGACCTTGTCATAACTTGAAGAGAGTGAGATGAAGGCCCGGTACATCCCCGTCGTACAATTTTTTTTTTAAAGAGTTGTTCGCTTGCCTGGTATACCACCAGCGCTGTGATCATTCAACCATTGCCAAGCAAAAGCCAGCGATTCCGTTTCAGATCATATCTACCCCATAGCGTGGGTTTACCGAATGCACCATCAGCGAAATTAAATAAATTTGTCTTACCAAAAGCAACAATCTACTTTTATTCACACAAAGCGTTATATCCTACGAGCCTAGCAAACACGCTAACAACATTCTGCCAGCAGAAACTAATTCCGGGCTTCGTCAACTTTAAAAAAAATATTTTCCGGCAACGCGCGTTGGAGGCAACAAACGAACACAAATTAAATTTGTCTGGACCAGAAATTATCCGGCGCATAGCCTGCAGGGCTTCGGTGTAAACAAGCAAAAGAAAAGATTATGGTGGGTAAAGCCTGATTACGTGACATGCATATGCTACTCACATCCAGTAGGAAGCCAGGGTTCCCGCAGTCTACAACTTAAAGTTTTTTTTGTGGACTATAGAGCAGATTGGGATTCGCGTATAGACTTGGCCCGATTTGATTGTTCAGTTCTGGAGTTGATGTTATATATGTTATAGATATAATTTAAGTATACCTTTACGTTGTACCTTTCTATTTGTGTAGATATAAAGCTTGTTGTATAATAATTAAGAGAAATAAATGAATTGAATTGAACTATTTTTCTGTGCCAAATAAACTATTCTTATTCTTATTCTTACCTTCAGTCAATGGTAACGGCTTGATCCTATCGCTGTTGGTAGGACCTGTAAAGGTATGTCTGGTTTGCGAGCGAAGTTTGGTGCCAAGATGTTCGCTGTGCCGTCGGTTTGCCGGATGCCAGTACCTTTAATAAGCTTCCATCTACCTTTAATAAGTATCTTCCATCGTTGCCCTCATCCTCGCCCGGATAATCCCCAAGCAAGCCTCCTTCAGCGTTTCCGGCTTGCGGTTAATGCAGGTTCGATTCCTGTTGAGGGTTCTGAATTTTGGTGTTTTATAACATTTCCTACTTTTCGGTTCAAGTCGTTAATATAAATAAATAAAATTACAAGACATTAATTTTACACAGCGCCATTTAGCCCCAAACTAAGCATAGCTTGTAATATGGGAACTAGATTACGGATAGAATACTTAAATACTTTTTGTAAATACATACGTACTATATGATACAACACCCAAACACAGAACAAACATCTATATTCATCACACAAATGTTTGCTCTGGGTGGGAATCGAACCCACAGCCTACAGCGCCGAAGGCAGAGTTACTACCAACTGAGCTATGAGGCTTGTTAAATGGGAACTCGCAATAATAAATACGCATTAATTTATACCTTGATGTACCAATTCCGTCTAGTCATATCAATGTGCTAATTGGGTCGCGTAGATTGAAATCAACCAGAGCTTGAAATAGAGTTCAATGTGATTTCTAACTTCGTTACACCTTCTTTGTGGGTGCGTTCAGCTGTTTTGCAAATTAACTGGTTACTGGGGTACTAAGATTGCCTTTATTGATCAATTTAATACTAGAAGATGTAAGAAGGTATCTGCCGGTAAAAAAACAATTTACAAAGTAATTCGTAAAGTTGCAGGACGATAATTAAGAAAAGCACCATCTAGCCTCAAACTAAACATAGCTTGTAATATGGGAACTTTTTTTATTGTAAATTCATTCATTCATGACTTTACAACATCCAAAAACAGAACAAACATCAAATGTTTGTCCTGGGTAGGAATCAACCCACAACCTACAGCTCAGAAAGCAGACCAACTGAGCTGTGAGGCTTGTTAAATGGAGACTGGAACATTTACTATTTTAAATAACTCGGCCCCGGAAACTGGTGCTGAAATATTCTTGCATTTATAAAAAAAATGCTCAAACCAAATAAAATTAGTCAGATAATTACACGACACACAAATCTCAGACTGACTTCAAATTGGTAATTTAATTAAAGAGTTCACTGAAAACTGCATGTCACATGTAAATATCGTGAGAGGAGTCGGCACTAAGTTCTCAACAAACTGCAAACACATAAAACTAAAACGCTTACGCAAAACGAGGATTAATTTACATAGAAAGCATACAAATACATGTTGTATGATAAGACTGGGAGGTGGTTGCCCTTCATCTCACCTGATATTCAAGTTATGCTAAGGCCGAAGGTTACTTCACCCTGAATCCTCAACCAACTGAGGAACTGGCTATCATACTTCTACATACATTTAATTTTTAAGAATTGTTGGCGATATAAATTAGTAAGATGGTGGTAGCTAGGCAGGCGAACTGATGTTACTCTACTGAGTAGACCCAATTCAGAGCCACCAAAGCTACGTTCACTACTCAGCTAAAAGGCGCTAAAAGGCGCCTAAAGAAGTTTTCACACAAAATCACATGGTAATGACAAGCAGACCAAGGCATGGTCAGATGCATAGCCCTTGGCTCTACACCCCTACATAATACAAACGACAATGTTACTTTGAATGCAACACAGCAATGCAACTTAGCTACAAATGTTTGTATGTATGGAACCAACATAACTTGTACTGTTGAATGCGACCGTAATACTTATGTACACATGGTACTGGGAAGTGGTTCACCCTCATTTTTTCATTCACTGGTGGTAGGATCTGTAAAGGGCTTGCGACCACTCCTGCTGAACCTCGATCGTCAAACGGTTTCTCGAGTTCCGTTGGGTCGCGGGAGAACTCACTGGATACAGCTCGTAGCATCTTAGATCTCATCTCTGCTCTGGTCTAGAGCTAAACAAGCGGAGAGGCCAAGGACTCACATATCAAAAAATACATATAAACATTATATATAGAGATTAATTGTTTCTATGCCTGGAAATACTTTTTTTTATTTTACGACGGGTGCCGCTTGGTCTTCATCTCACCTGGTTACAAGTTAAGATAAGGCCGAAGGTAGGTACACTTTAACCACACATGAGCTGGCTATCTGGAACACAACTATTTAGAATTGTTATGGCGACAGACTTAGGTAAGATGGTGGTTGCCAAGTGGACTTAAACAAAGTCCTACAACCAACTAAACCAAACACAATATAATACACAGCAGAGGCGGTTAAAACTTAAGCCATTTGTCAGAGTTTCAGAACTGATTCATCTGCACCTATGGAACCAGATTTCCCCCTGTTTTCCCCCTGAATGCGATCGCCGCATCCAAATATTCATTTATTCACTGCAATCTCATATGGGACACTGAAATGCATTATTGTACAAGTTGGTGCGATCGCGATTCTCGTTTGTGAATTATACATGAGGTGATACTCTCAATCTGTCGTATGACCAGTTTTTGTTGACCTATCTCAGCTACGCCACGAAGAAGTTTTAAAGAGAACTCACAGATTGGTTTTTATGTTCAACATTTTACTCCTGGTAGCGATAGCTTGGGGGGGATAGATGGAATAGGCACCTATCAGCAGTATTTTTTGTAACACTGCACATTTCAATTTATGACAGGTAAAGTGCATTATACCGACTATCTGTGGTACATACATTTGGAGTAGGTTTGATCTACTTCTAGTGGATCCCTGGCAACAGATTTGCCGGTTTTCGACTGGCTGAATCTTTTCTAGGAACTCAGATAGGGAATCAAAATGGAAAATCTTACAAAATATTTTTGGTACTGGATACATGAAGCCTGATATCGGCGAATTTCACGTTTTTGAATCCACGATGTATGTCTCTACAATTCGCCAAAAAACATATTAAGTTGGTTATTTGGTTGGAAACACCATCTTACCTGATTCTGTCGCCATAACAACAATTCTGAAATTGTTGTGTTCCGGAATTTAAAGGTAAGATAGCCAGTTCCTCAGTTTGTTGTGAATTCCGGGTGAAGTGCGCCTCCACCTTCGGCGTTATCTCAACTTATAACCAGGTGAGATGAAGGCCAAGCGCTTACCCGTCGTACAATAAAAAAAGCTTACATATAGCTGAGGATCACCCACAGGCGCTGAAGTCGGATATCAGTGAGATTCAAGTCATAACTTTCTAGAGGTCTTCGGAAAATGGTGGTTGACGCTATGTTTTCGTCGTTGGAGGAAGTTTGAGAAATATCTCGGAGTGCAACTCAGAGTCACGATAAGCTGATATGTCCCTCTGGGTGACATATCACAGAGTTCTAGCACTCGGCATGATTTGTGACATTTGTTGTCCGATTTATATCCATATTTTTTCCTTATATCAAAGAAAGGAAGGTACGGTTTCTTACATTCGATAGCAGGAAAATCTTTCATACATTATATATAGCCTGCCTACCCAGATTAACAACAAACGGTGGTATGTTGTAATAGTGAGCATAGTATAGGATGTTTGAAGAATGATGAGCAGAAGCTGTGTCATTACAGGCAAGAGGCTCCCAAAGTTGAAGGGTTTCCCTTCAACTTTAAAGTGATCAAATCCAACAGTGGACGGCAGGTGGTAGTTCGTGTTTGCATGTAAAATTATTTTAGTTTTTTTTTTTTAATCTCATTAGGTGATGAGCCCCTTGTTACCCATCAAACACTACTTACTACTATTAAGAACTTAGGTTGGTGGTAGGACTTTGTTTAAGTCCGCCTGGCTAGCTACCACCATCTTACCTAATTCTGTCGCCATAATAACAATTATTAAAATTGCTGTGTTCCGGCATTTAGAGGTAAGGTATCCAGTTCCTCAGTTTGTTGAGGATTTCGGGTGAAGTGCGCCTTATCTTAACTTGTTACCAGGTGAGATGAAGGCCAAGCACTTCCCCGTCGTACAATAAAAAATATATATAAAAAAGAAATTTGAAAATCGTAATATACATTCTCAGTAAATTTATATTTACATTCGCCTATCATTGTCCACTGCTAGACAGAGCCTCCTCCAAAATTGGGGTTTATCATAATCACGCTTCACAGGCGCCTAACCTGCAGCCTTCTTATGGTTCGTCCCCACGACATCTCAGTTCAACTCGAGTTCAAAACACCATGATTTTAAACAAACTTTGTACCGTCAAACGAGCGAGCTGTCCTTTTTCACGAGTGTGATGTAATTAGGGGTCCGCAACATAATTAAGCCGTATTTGGGACACAAAGCGGGTTCCGACCAAGTTTGCGCATTACGCCTATCGCAGTTTACATATTGACGATAGTTTTAACACAATAGTGACGAGGCGTGCCGGGCTTAATCTGGGCCTAATTAAGAGCAGTAACAGCAAACTGTGGGCACAAAATACCGAAGGGAAATTGCTACGGGGCTTTTGCTTGAGGCCTCAATAATTAGACACACGGCGCAGTTGACGGTGGCACTGAAACTTGTGATGTAGGTTGTGGGTTCGACTTTTATCACAAAATATAACTTATACTGAGTTGTTAGCTCTTCGACGGCTGGCACGATACTGTCTCAAACTTAGAGCGCGCGTGGTTTTTCTAGGTTAGTTGACGTCACCGCAATGTCAACCAACAAAATAAGGTTTTTTCAAACAAAAAAAAAATTACAGAAGGAAGGAAGGACTAAGTGTAGATATACCATATACATAGCTCTTTATAACTATTTTTATATTATGTCCACATTGATAAAGGCGTTTCGTTTAATTCCTTTTATCTTTGTCCAGTATTATATCTTGTCAGAATAGAATAGACAAGAGTAGGATAACGCATTATTGTACACACAATTACAATTATCTCAAACGTACAGTAAAACAGTTTATTAGCACATTGAGCAACCAGCTTTATTTATACGTAAAATATAATTTTAAAAGTTTTATCATGGCATAAGGTAGTTAAATGGTGGCAATCTTGTTGGCAATCACAGTAACCCACTTACGCTAAAAACTTGGATGTTATCACTTGGCGAAGTTCCCGTGGGGCCTTTTAACTAGAAATTCTTCATGGAAATATAAATAAAGCAGACTTTTGCTATGTATCCCCATTGCGGGCTTTTTGTATTCGAAATCTTTATTTGTAAGTGCCTAAAACATGAGACTTCTAATTGGGTGCTATCAGATTGACTCTCACCATCACCTACTCTTATCACCCCACCAATATTATTTACTACCTATTTATTCCTTTAGATTAAAAACCCAGCCCGCTTATAACTAAACTCTCGATGACCATCCAATCGAGAGGGTTTATTGAAAACCAGCGCTGGAGATCGTTACGTACTGTGTGCGTAATGGAGCTTCAGCAAATCTAAGTAGTTAAATAGTCATTTAAGTAACTAGGCAATAAATGTTTTTTGATTTGATTTGATTTTAGTCTCCCCGTTTTTCATTATGTCTTAGGCCACATCCATACATATTTGTAAAGTAAACTGTAGGTCAAACGCTTGGCTATCACCAATAGAAAATAGATTTTTCATTGTATTTTCTGAGTTCAATTAACTACCTATTAACATATTTTTTTACAAACAATAACAAGTAATATGTGCAGTAAAACTAACTATTTACGGTTAGCCGTCGGGTTACCATACCATTATTGCCATACCATACCATTACAATCGGTCTGTAGGTTTTTTGTGGGCATTAGAGGTTACTTAGCCAGTTCCTCAGTTAGGAGAGGATTCCGGGTGAATAAGCGCCGCCGCCTCCCTCGGCCTTATCTCAACTTGTAACCAAGTGAGAGGAAGGCCAAGCGCGTCCCCGACATACAAAAAAAAGGTAACTCAACTGTTCCAAACCGATTCCAGACGGAAGCTAGAACAATATAATAAATAAATTGCGTATATTAATTTGATGGTAGGTACTATCTACTTATAGTACCTACTCTTATCCAGATTTTGTGGTGCGATATCGTAGACGTAGAGTTAATTAATTGCTTTTATTCACCACTGCGACGCACTGCAAGATAAATTGAATGCATATATCAGGCTTTCTATTCATAATATATGCAAAAACAGCGACTGTTTCATGTGTACCTAAGTGGAATGCGTAATAATAATCACGAATGTATTTGTATCTGTTAAAGGGGCGCGTACGGAACTTAAGATCAGGGCTCCATACTGCGTGAATTAACGTTTAGGACGGCAAAAAATCATGTCACACGTATGTTGTACTGTGCTCACAGCTGATTTTTTTCCATAAAAAACCCAGCTTCAGCAAAACAAAAGTTAAAACACTGCTGCACAAACCCGTCGTTTAAACAAAAAAAATGGTTTTATGAAATGCCGCTATCCCTGCCTACTGGACTACGTTCACACGCTATCCCTACTTTGGTAATGCCTTATCTCAACTTGTAACCCGGGTGAGATAAAGGCTTAGTGCTTACCCGTCGTACAAAAAAAAGGTTGAATGAGAAAAATAGATCAATTTAGTTTTTGACAATTTTAAATTTAATGTTCTTTTTACTCGTTTTTAACACGCCTGATAGCTCAGTTGGTAGTAGTTCTTTCCTTCTATAGGCGTGGATTCGATTCCACCCAAGGCAAACATTTGTGTGATGAAATAGATGTTCTGTGTTTGGTTGTTGTATCATATTATTATAGCACGTATGTATTTACAAAAGTATTTAAGTATTCTATCCGTAATCTAGTTCCCATATTACAAGCTATGCTTAGTATGGGGCTAAATGGCGCTGTGTAAATTAATGTCCTGTAATATTTATATATTAGTTCATTTATAAACTATCGGTAGGTTCTGTAAAACACACACGACGCGTTCTTCATAAATATCTAGGGCCTTAGCGAGCTTTAAATATGTATTTATTTACAAACACTTAAAAATAACTTGAATCTACATACAATTAAACTAACTATGTACAAAGGAAGCAGACGGATTACATAAGGACAAACGGTCTATTGGTAACTCAACGTTTTCAGTCCAGTTCTAGATGGAAACGTGCCCAAGACTCTGGCTGCATTGGCACGCTGAATAGCTAAGCTAATTCTTAAAGGAACCCTTGGGTCACGTGTTGCTTTAATCAAAAGCCCCGCAAGATTTTTGAAAATCCGGAGGGCACCGGCTTACACCACTTATACTTACACTTTAATAGCTGAACGAATATAACTGAGGTACTGAACCATCACGAACCGTAAACACATCAACTTTGCTTATGTCGGTACTTGCTTTTTGAGGAAAAACTTTGAATTTTCTAATTATTTGTGGTCCGCTCGAAAGGGAATGAAGAGGACAGTCGCCATCCGTCTAGAGGCCATAGAATATTGTACAGAGGGGCTTTGTACTCTTCAAACTAAATAATGAATGACACATTTCGACAAGTCCGTTGTTCCGTGTAGCTTTGTACTTCAGAGAAAGTGACCGACATAATAAGAACAAAAAGTAGAAACAGATATCTTGATGGATTAGAGTGGAACAAAAAATAGTAACAGATCCACTAATTTATTTGTTTAAATCAAATGAAATCAAATTATTTATTTAGAGAATAAATTCAAATTAAATTGTCTTAGTAAACTTAAAACTAGTAGGTACATAATAATGTACAAAGATTAGGAATTCTCCTTTGAATGTGTTTATTTACCATAGAACAAGCACATTGGGTGGCAATAGCATTTATGATGCTGGTGCCGCGTATTCTGCTGGGAAGGGAGGCTGACTTTGTGCCCTAGATAGGATCAAAGGAGTGCTACAGAGTCGCAGCAGTTGCAACAGCATCCTGTGTTATTGTTAAAGTAATCTGAAAGACTACCTGCCCACCTTACTCGGTTTTCCTAGTTGAAGTACTAAAAGCTAAAAAGGGCTACCTTCGTTGTCAGTCCTTTAACCTTAAGCTTTTACCACAAGATATCGTAACCACTAAGTCAAAAGCCTTGGAAAGGTCCAAAAAAACAGCGTAGAGTCTGTCTGTTCGTGTAATACTTGACTGTGTGCCTTAAAGTAAGAATAGCGGTTTCGGATTAAAAGCCCAAGAAAAGGTAAAGTTACGTTGACCAGCAATTTCCCATCTGTCCAAAGTTAAAAGTCTCTTGATTCCTCCATTCGTCCTGGAGCCCGTCCAAAACTCGCTAATGGAATGTAGGTACGTCTCTGACCGAGCACTCCACATCGGGCACTTGACGCGAATTTATGCATCGTTTCACAAATTTTTTTGAGCGACCAGTTGAGCATGTGGATCGACTATATCGATATGACACATCTGTCGGTTGGAAATGATTTATCTATTGAATTTTATTGCAAAAAATATTGCATTTTGCAGTTATTTATTGAAACAAAAGTCATTATAGCCATAACAAACATCATAGCTTAGTTGGTAGTAACTCTGCCTTCAGCGCTGTTGGTTTTGGGCTCGTTTTCCACCTAGGACAAGCATTTGTGTGATGAATATAGATGTTTGTTCTGTGTTTGGGTGTTGTATCATATAGTACGTATGTATTTACAAAAAATAGGATTTAAGCATCTATCCGTAATCTCAGTTTCCCACATTACAAGCTATGCCTAGTTTGGGGCTAGATGGCGAGATTATTTTATTTATATCAACTTTGCTTCATACATGGTTTAGCATTTTAACAGCTTCTAGTCACTTTCGGGTTTATGATATACCTATATAGCTGCCGAGATATACATATCGGTTGTCTCCTAGCAATTTTTTTTTTTTATTCAATATTTACATTGCCATTACAGTATAAAACCAAGGCGACAAGGAAATACAAAAATCAATTTACACAAAACAATCTAAAAGAGTTTATACCTATTATAGTATAGATGCAGTAATATATCACGACAAAACACGTGACACAGACTGTTCGCGATGTGCATGATAGGCCAGCTGGATATTAAGTATCCAGCTTTTGCAACAATGGACATTATTATAAATGTTTAAATAAGGCCTTTACTCACGTATTCGATAGATAATGAAGGCGCCAGCTTTGTTTCCGGGATCCGGGAATCACACTCACCCTGATGGTACTTTAATCAATTTAAAATTAGGTGTAAGTACAACTGTTTTTTTTTTACAAATAGTGCTTTTAAAAGAAAATTCAAATAATATAAAATTTACACAATAAATTCAGGTACATACTTTGTCCCATAAATTATGTTCCGGAGGATTCATGTTAGTTATCGAATAATTATAATGGATCATGACATAATTTCTATTAATTTAAATGTTAAATGACCTATTTTTAATATTTAGGCTAACTTAGCAATCGATCATTTATCCATAAATAAACATAAACGTCAAATCATATTAAATACCTACATCTACAGTACAATATAAAAAAATTACATTCAATCACCCACCCCAGTTTAGTTTAGTTTCTCAACTGTTGAAATTGTATATCGCAATATTTAAAAAATATTGAAAAAAAATAAATAAATATTACAGGACATTTATTTCACACAGCCATCAAGCCCCAAACTAAGCATAGCTTGGTTTTATACATACGAACTATTAAAGCTACCGGCTTTATCGATGCTCGGGAACATAACTCGTAAAGCCAATCTCATGGTATGATGAAGTCATTGCAACAAAGCTGTTGAAAAAAATCAGTGCAGTCGCGCTGGTCGCCTGTATGTCGACTCAATAGGGGTGAATATTGGCAAGCTAAACCGTCCGTTTATAAAACCTACATACGTGTAATGATTCGTGTCGAGCTAACTGGCTCTCGGTGGAAGATTGAAAATTTAACGAGTGTCATTTCCCGGTAAGCGCTCTCTATGACTACGACGCTGTTTATTTTAAAATACAGATGGCGTTGTAAACAAGATTTGTAACAGTTTTTGGTATTCCGTACCCAAAAGGTTGAAAGAAATAAAGGAAAGAGATTTATTTACCCAATCAAAAAATAATAATTTTATACTTTGCTTAAACTAACTTATCTAAGCTACACTATGAAATGTATTTACTTCTCCCTGAGCGATACCTAGATATATCAAGTTTATTTTTAATACCAGAAATAGAAATAAACTTGATATACCTAGGTATCGCTTAGGAAAAGTGAATAATTTATTCTTAGGGAACTGTGTGAGATTCTATAATAAGCTTCCTCAAAGCGCCACCAAACTCTCTGCTCGTAAATTCAAATTGTATATAAAGAATAATTTAATTGAAAGTGCCTACTCCAAAATAGTGATTAAATCGACGATAAGAACGCGTGGCCCGATGTTACTACTCGTATACCAGTTGACAGCAATATGGTAATTTCTCAATGTTAACAAACTGCCCATTTGGTGGATAGGTAATGTTTTAAGATTAAGTATTTAGGTTTATGATGTATCTACTTAGAATATAATTAAAAATTGTGTAACTAAATGTTGAATGGATCATCAAAAAATTAACCAGCCCGAGGTTCTTATCTTTCTCCTTGGGTCCTGGTCGCGATTCTGAACACGCGGTAGATTTGACGTTTCAAAATGATCCTAAAAAATCTTAATGAATAAAGAAATTTTGACTTTGACTTTGACTTTTGACACTGGCCGTCCGTATGTCTGTCTCTCAGCGCAGGCTGTCTCATGAACTGTAAAAGGTGGACTGTTGAAATTTGTATTTAATATGTTTTTCTATTGCCAATATAACAACAAATAGATTAAAAAATTACATTAGATTTGACATTAATACAAAAACGTGATTTTTGTCTTAGAATGTGTGTCGGAAATCTCGGTATGCGTGTTTGACCGGTTTATTTAGGTACGAATGAAATAGTAATTTTATTTTCCCTTGTGACAATTAGCTGATCATATCAGTTCCATAAATCAGCTGGACAATAACCCGATATTGTATCACGAGTCATAAAAAAATATAAAAAAAAAAACATGCGGGTTTCACTTCTATCGGCGGTCTTTGGAGGCTGACATTAGAAGTAAAAACTAAGTACTTAACTTGTGAGCTATTACTTTATTATTTTTTAATTATTTTTGGCTGGAAAGAAGTAACCAATTTTAACGTTAATCCTTGATCATAAACACATCTTTAAACAAAATTAATTCGAAAATAATAATCTAATAGCTCGACGATATAATTCAAAAGAGTGTGCGGTGACGATGACGCGAGTTTCACGCTTTTTGTTTGCACAAAAAGTACACTTAATACACAGTATACGTCTCATGCTCAATGCTAGCTCATGAAAATACGTCATATAGCTCATGGAAAGCGTTCGGTGACGATGACGCGAATTCCTTGATTTTTGTACCCCCAAAAAGTGCTCAACGCGCCTAAAGAAGTTTTCACTCCAAAAATGGTTGGTGTACCGGAAACTGGCTTGACCCTAGGACCAAAATTCCGAATGACTTGTCTCTAACAAGTATTACTCTTAGCGGCGATGGACTTGCATCCTGTCACGAATTGGATATTAGCTACTTTCTGGGTATGTGCTGAACGTAATTTTAGCTTGTTTTACGTGCCTTTAACTACCCCCAATTAATCAAAGGCAAGTCACTAGGGAGTAGGTGGTCCTCATAAGTGGATCTGATGAGGATCACCTACTTATTATTATATTCTCCTTAGGGTCTTCACACTCTGAGTAGTGATCAGAGGTGAAGCCTCTAAGGGGAACAAGTCTGTCTATTACTTAACTTTTTTGTTTCTTTGAAATAGAATAGTACATTTTATTTCTACTTGTGTTGGTACCTACATTATTTACCAAGATAAACCAGTGACACTAAAAAGCTTGAAACTTATCTCCACAAAAAAGGTTCCAAGAACTAAATAAATAGAGGCAGTGCATGCAAAGGCGAGGACAGAGAATTTTAATTTAAAGTATTTGCTCAAGAAACTTTTGCGGAGTTCTTCGTGCAAGTAGCTCAGAAGGCTCAAATAGTATCTTTCTGAAATATTATATACGATCTTTTGTACATGTGGTACACCCGTGTACCACGTGCTTATAGAAGATCTCACTCCGATACTACAAAAGATCGTAAGTTATATATTCGTTCGTATCGTATCGTTAAGTTATATATTTACCTGTCGCCATAACAACTCGCAATGATTGTTGTATTCCGGCATTTAGGGGTAAAATTTTCAGTTCTTCAGTCCATCGAGGTTTCCGGGTGAAGTGCGATTCCACCCGGGAAGTGCTAAGCCTATATGTCACATGGTTTCAAGATATGATACTGCCGAAGGTGGAAGTGCACTTCACACGGAATCCTCAACAGTCTGAGGAACTGGCTATATTACATATAAATGCTGGCACAACATTTTAGAATTGTTTCGGTAAGATGACTTAAATTAAGTCCTGCTACCAACCAAACCAAGCCTAATATTGTTCTTCCCTGGGGATCAAACCCGGAACCTCGGGATCTGATACTGGCGGGCAAATTACTACATCACAAAGGCGGTTATTATAAGTTATTAGTTTCTTATCAAATAGCGATTAGGATGACGATGATTTGGTTAGAGAGACACATAGCTACTCTTTAGTTATTTTTAGACGCAGGCTACACTTGTAAAATACAAGGTTACCTTTTTTTTGACGTATAACATGTTGTTATTTTCCTCAGATATTTAGCAATAAAGTAACCAAGCTGTTCTAAGCAGCTGTGTTCCATATTTGTTCAACTCAAAGCAGACTGTGGGTTTATATTTACATCGAAACGTAATAAAAATGCTCTCTTTGACTCAATAGGCTAATGTTTATGTTTGTGCATAGCGTAATAAGATTAGATTTGATTCTTTGAGACGATTCTTGATACTCTAAAGTGTAAACATATGAAACGACTTAGATTTTTATTCGCGTAATATCAGACATGTTTGATTGAAGATTTATGACGACTATGTTTTGTATTTGAAGTAGATAGGCTATGAATGTTGATAACCTTTGAATTGTTAATTCAATTTAGTAGATATAATTTAGTGACTAGGTTTTTATACCTATTTAAATCCGGTCAGTTTACCCTCGAGGGTTGCCTAGGCATAATATGGATGAGGAGTAGGTCTACGACGGAGTGAGATATTCTATAAGCTGCCTATTAAAGGTACTGGTACTCCCACGAACCGAAGGAACGCAGCCTATTGCTTGGCGCTGAACTTCGGCAGAACGCCAGCCAGGCGAAACTTTCCAGGTTCTAACCAACAGCGCAAACTACGTATGCACCAGCATAGTATGTACTTACCATATAAATGGAAGGACACAAAGCTATAAATATTATTAACGTAGCTCATTTGTAGCGTATTCGTAGCACAGGCGTAGCACTCTCGTAGCACGCACATAGCGCTGTATAAAACAAGTTGAAAGTTGAAAAAAACGAAAACCCGACAGCTAAATATTTGATTAAGGTATAGCGCGTGCAAATTTTTTTAGTCTTAAAAATAAATCCATTAGCCGAAATGCTTTGACACCGCGTGCAAAATTTGCTGTGGCGATATCTTGTTTTAAATTTAAATATGTACCTATACCTAATAAATTATCATTGTTATTATTATTAAAATTTTCAGTACATATGTATGTGTTTAAATTTCTAGGAAAACAGGTGCTCAATATATATATATAGACATCACCAACTTACACAGACGATAATTTTAACAATAGATTCAACGTTACTTTAAACTTAATTTGTAACTATGTGGTAGAATAAAATGGTTTGATTTAAATATATTTAGTATTATAAATTGGTATTTTACTAGCTTTCATTTGACCCCATTTTGATGGAATAAAATCATTTTTTGTGTCTGCAAGCGTGTTAAAAATCCCATACATACAAACTCTCGAACAAGATATCCCTCCTTTTAAACCAGTCGGGTAATAATATCCGTAGCACTGGCTTGGATAATCGTAGCACTTAGCGTCGCGTGTCCACGAATTACAATAATTTGTACCTATATGCCATTCGCTTTGTTATTACCAATGTCGGCGGCTAACCCATGTGTCACGTACAACGCACATGCTCTAATCCATACAGCTTAAGAGCCCATGCTCCGAAATTGGTCTCAAATACCGCTGTTTCTGCTTGTTAAGCTATTGGATACATTGGGCTGATTTTTTAATTCCATTATTTTCGAAAGAGCTTTAAACAATTTGTTATTGTACATTTTTGAATTGTAGGCACGATGCGCATTTTTTAATAGAAAAAAACCATTGCACTGCGACACCATACACCTTACCAACACCACTTTTGACACATTTGACTTTAAACACGTTATCTTTGCGATCCTAAAAGGTACGAGTAAAGACCGTTTGAAGACTGCCTCTACATATAGACTTCAAGTTTTCATTTCTGTCGGTACTCCCGGAGTGCTATTTTTTTTTTCTACATGGGGAAAGTGGATCGATTGCTCTGGAGGGACATAAGGATATTAATGCAAACAATATGTATAAGCGAACAAACTATTTACAACGGAAGATACCAGACGAAGGCGTTCCCAAGATACTGGCCGCTTTGCCACGCTAAATGTTAATGAGCTAGCCTAAATAAGAGCCAGCCGGCATGGGTGTCATTATAATCAAATTAAGATTTAGAAAACCCAAGCTATCAAACCCAAGATCCTCAAATAAGTTAGCTTTCATGCGCCTTTTGTGATCTTCAGCTGCATCGGCCGCCGCAGCAATCAGCTTGATATCTTAATTTTAATCATATGTATGAAATAATGATTTCAGGTTATCTAGAACATCATGAAAAACGAACACACACATAATATACAAATCATACAAATACACTCACGCCTGCTTCTAAAAGGAGTAGGACAGAGACAAAGGATTTTCATATATGAACCTCCTTGCACAGCTTTTTTGTCTCATTCGCTCTTATCAATTTATTCATATATGCTCGTCAGCTTAAGGCTCGCCTATTTTTCCGTATTTTTTAAAACCATAAGTATTACTTACAATTTTACTGAGAATTTGCGAGATTAAGAATGTTCGTGCGTTTGTTTCACATAAATACGTGCGAATATAATTGGGCATAATGTCTGTCTCTCTCTAATTGAATTCAGATACGGTGGGTTCTTAATACCAGGTCCCGCATAACTGAGGTTGCGTGAATGGCTGTTGCTTTGTAAACTATGATTGCCAACTGTAGCCTGCTATAGTTGCGGATGATTTCTGCATTTGGGCGTTGGGCAATTATCCGATGCGGTCAGTTTAGCTGCAGCTAGTAGCGAACTATTCGAGCAAAATGTATGCTAAGCCTATGTCTATTCGAACTACGGTTTCTTGAGTTCTATCGATGTGGGGAGAGCGTGTGCTATCTGGGAATGCTCGTTCTATTGTAGACCTTGAATGAATTAATAAATAGATGAATGAATGAATGAAAAATATTTATTGTTCACCAAAAATTTATAGGACAATTGTTTTTTTTTAACAGTATAATGGCCGGTCTTATCGACTAAAAGCGCGTCCTAAAATCTCTTCAACCCGTAGGATGGAGAAGATAGTAGATGCACATACGACATTATCCTTTCTCTGACCTAGTACTAGAAAAGCTTAAAGTTAAAGAGCTCACACTTAATTTATAAAAAAAACGAAGGTAAAAGTAATTTGGTTACCAAGAGTGTTACGCTGTATAGCTTTGCGAAATGTCTATAGATACATGTATTTACTGTATCAGACAGTAATTAAGACACAACGCACAGTCAAAACTAAAGGTCCTAGATACTTTAAATTTATTACTTTTCCTACTTAAGTCCGTCTGTCTAGCTATCTATATGAACTATGTCTGTCACCATAACACTAATTACAAATTGTTGTATTCTAGCATTTAGAGGTAAGATAGACAGTTTTTCACAGTCTCGTAGCCAGATTTGGAAGCAGGTTTCCTGCGTTTATACAAAAATAAAATGTTATGTTGTATTTATAAGCAGCAAACAAAATTTAAATAGAGTTTATTATACAACATACATACATGAGGCAGTCTAATCTCTCAAAAGTATTGTGAAAAATATCGGAGAATGAATCATTAAGTTATTGGGGAAAAAAAATCCATTTACTGTTATGGGCGAAAGCTAAGACAGACGCGTTTTAATTTTTGAAAATGGGGCATTAAACAGGAAAAGGCCCATTAAGAGTTAGGCCCTTGGAATGCACATAACTCGAGCTCGCTCAATATCACGTGAACGATGGCAGTCGAAGTAGGGTGAGGATGCATTAGGAGCAAGGAGGCGGAATCTAAATCCGAGGGTGTAGAAAGAAAGTATGTAAGTAAGTAAGTAACACTTTATTGACTACCACAAAAAATCAAACAGATAAGTAACTACTAAATAAGCTAAATTAAAACTATTGGTACACAATGGGCGACCTTATCGCTTAAAAGTGATCTCTTTCAGGCAACCGGGGCATGGATAGAAATAATTAAAGCTTTATAATATGGCTACAAGTATACAAAAAGCTATACGAAAAATAATTCTTATATTAATGATAGAAATACAATTGAAAAATAAAAATAAAGAAGTTAAAAAAAAATGTAAAAGCAACAAATTTAAATAATCCTAATTCAAACATACACTTATAAATAATAATTAACTAATATTTAATTATCATAAACTATTATTAAGAAAGTAGAGTTATATTATAATAAGAATAAAAATTACATCCTATAGTGATGTAATTTTTTATTCTTATAATATAACTCTCTAGAAAAAGTCCTATGCAGAACATGGGCCTCTTCAAGGGTGAAAGTGATTCACTAATAATCAACACTCCACGTACCTATTAAAGTAGATGCTGCTGCCAAATCTATGGTGTACTCCTTAGTCATTATTCCAAATATCCATGGGAAGAATGGAAGTGGTACCCTTTGCTGGAACCGCTTAACTGTAAAAACATGGTAGCAATAAAAGTTTTTTTTTTTTTTTATTGTACGACGGGTAAGCGCTTGGCCTTCTTCTCACCTGGTTACAAGTTGAGATAAGGCCAAAGGTGGAATCGCACTTCACCCGGAATCCTTAACAAACTGAGGAACTGGATATCTTACCTCTAAATGCCGGAACACAACAATTTTAGAATTGTTATTATGGCGACAGAATTAGGTAAGATGGTGGTAGCTAGCCAGGCGGACTTAAACAAAGTCCGACCACCAACCAAACCAAGCACAATATATTGTACTCCCCATGGGGATCGCACCCGGGACCTCTTGATCCGAAATCGGTGGGTTGAACCACTAGACCACAGAGGCGGTTGCATTTTTTTGGGGTAGGTGTCATCTACCTCCTAGTAGACTACTCCAACGGAATTGCTGGCTTTTGCGAACGGCTACGGCTCAATGATCGCAATACTGGTGGTAGACCTGTAGTACCACAACGGACACTCCAGCAGGTGTTCCATTGTCTGGACAGGCTCGCATTCTAAGCTACTAGGATCTCTATACCACCACCTACACATAATGCATCTGCAGCGACCAACTCGTGTCCGAAGATGGTTTAAGGACTTCCACACTGGCCACTGCAGGTGGTGTACAGGTGGGAGTTTCTCTAGTGCGGGGACAAAATCAACCGATGGGGGCTGTCGATCATTCCACAGACTGCATCTCAAAACTGCCGGGTCGTCTTTTGTAGCCTGAGTACAACGTTGGAAGCTTCTTCGGCTTCTTAGGCGAGCTTGTGGGATTTTGTGGTCGTGAAGAGGGTGTCGGGAGTCATACTCTGGTTTCTGCTTCTCTACAGAGCACGCCACATCACGCCGCACTGCAGGCCCTCCTGCAATACCTGCCAAGGTGTGCTTGGTTGGTCGTTCGTGGTTCGTGTATATATTGAAGAGTGTTGGTACGAGTACGCTCCCTTGAGGAAGGCCGTTTTTTATGCAGCGCCATCGGCTTTTGTCATATAGTAGGTGTGCACAGACAAAGCAATGACACATTTGGAACAGCCATCTGATTCAAACTGGGGGCTGACGCGATTAAGAATCTGACCTGGAACAGGAATATTTAGCATACATACGTTCATCCAGCTGATGAGGACGTCGAGAGGAGATGAGGATCTTCTTGGACTGCAAGCGCTTGCAAAGTTAGGTAGGTATTCGTCATACACTTGATAGGTACCTACACTTCACCACAGTTAATGATTTCACGAGTAGTTTTATCTTATCCAACAGGGTTTACACTGTACACGCTAGGTCTAGCCGGTTAGATTTCTACATAGATACTTTTATTAGGATAAGAGTCCTGGAGGCTATATCAGCTGTGTGAATTCACCAGTGTTTTTCTTCGTACTGACGATGACGACTGTCAAACGTTTTGACGCTGTGAAGTGCGATAAAATGAAGGCTCGTAATTCGGCAGAACGTACGAGTTTTTGAAATACGGCTCTGCTATTGGTTCAAATTCCAAGATCAGAACAGACATCAATCGAGACAAGATCAGTTTGAAACAGTAGGAGTACTTGAAAACGATGGTTGCGAAGGAGTTCACCCAGAATTTGAACAAACCCAGGATCATCAGTCAGGACATAAACTTTGCGAAGGAGTCTTTTTATGTTAACAGTATCGTAAGCGACTGTCAGGTCAACAAGGACCATACCAGTGATACTGTTAGTCTCGAATCCATCCTCGATGTGTTGCGTTAGGATAAGTGCCTGTCCACAGCAACATTTTCCGTGCCTGAAACATGCCTGTTCCTGTTTGAGTTTTGGTTCTATAAGCTGGATGAAGCGGTTGAGGAGAAGCTTTTCGAAGAGTTTATATAGGTGGCATAAGAGTGAAATGGGCCAAAACTCTTAGGGTCATCGGGAGACTTTCCAGGCTTTAAAAGGGCTACTACTTTAGCTCGCCTCCAAAGCCTTGGGATTTTTTTAGCTTCGAGACAGTTATTAAAGCATGCCAAGATCCAGGAGGCTGCTACAGGACCCAAGTGCTTTATTTGTTACACGCCCGCAGCCTTACCATTTTAAAGATTTCTGAGAGCAGTTATTAATTCAGTGAGTGTGAAAGGCTTGCTAATATGATTGGAGTTTTGAGTGCTGCTGGAGGTTTTTATTTTTTCGTTTCGAGGTATAAGGTGGTTTACTGTTGAGCAGGATTTGATGAGCTACTTGGTTTATTGTGACTTTGCCATGGTTAGTAGCGGGCGGAGGTTCCCCGACATCATCATTGAGCAGGCATAGACAAACTTAAAGATACGACCCATAATTTATAAAAAAAAACACCGTTTATATGAAATTGAACGCACTTATTATACGTCACAATGTTCGCAATTCGGTTGGCTTTAGTCAGGCCTAAAGCTGACTAAAATTAGGTCTGCCTCCTGAGCTGTAGGTTTCTGGTTCGATTCCCACCCAGGACAAACATTTATGTGATGAATATTGATGTTTGTTCTGTGATTGGGTGTTGTATTATTTGATAAGTATATATTGACAAGATAAATATAGTTGCTTTATTACAAGTTTTGCTTAGTTTGGGACTTTATGGTGCTGTGAGGTATTATTGTCATACCAATTTGTTTGAAATATCCGACAACAAACTAATGAAACACCAAGCTACTTGAGCAACAATGTGTAAATTTATATACATTGACCGTGCAACGGACTATCTGAGTTCATAAACAAGACGGCTATTTCGCAAGCGCACTTCAGAAATCGCTGTGACGCAATCTTTACAAGACAACAAGAGCATTGCCGAGCATCGCCCTAAGGGTGATTGACCCTCGAATGACCCTACATTTACTTGGATGTGTCTGAGCGCTATCTGTTTCTATGCTCCCGAATATTTTCTTGGAATGCGAGAGATAACGGAACCGCAGCTGAATAGGTTCTGTCGTGGCTTTTTCAGTACCTACTGAATCTGTAATTACAGATAATAAATGTTTCCAACTTTCTATGGTCACAGGAATAAAGCTTCGTCCATACTGTACAAGTTTTGCTCGCAAGTTTAACGTCACTTTACATTATGTTTGTGTTTTTTTGTTTTTATTGTTCGATGGGAAAGCACTTGGCCTTCATCTCACCTGGTTTACAAGTTATAATAATGCCAAAGGTGGAAGCGCAGTTCACTCGGAATCCTCATCTGTTCAGACTGAGGAATTGACTATCTAACCTCTAAATATTAGAATACAATAATTTTGAATTTTTGTTATGGCAACAGACATAGATAAGACGGTGGTAGCTAGCCAGGAAAACTTGAACAAAGTCCTACCCTTTTGAACCCGGGACCTCTGGAAACGACACTGGTGGGCAAGCCTCTAGACCACAGAGGCGGTTAAAACCTATTTGACTGGACGTCAAACAGGTTTAAACGTCCTTTTTGCAATAAATACTTGGGTGATGTAAATGGGGCAAATAAAAAAACTAATTTTAACTTAGAATAGACGTTTGTCTCGTGTCGTATGGGGACTAAGGGATCTCACTTAAAGATGGAAAGCAGCATTCTACATACAAACTAATGCATTCACGGTTATTACCCATACGCCTACCAAGTGGCAAGATTAGAGCAATGTCCTTTAATTTTGAAGGAACCCTTGGCCGTGAATATATATTGTTGATGAGGTTTTAGTTGAAATTGTTAGTGGCTACTACACGGTTTTTTTTTAACTACGTTTTATGCAATTCCAAATATTTGTTTACTTTATTAGAACTTACTGTCTTTAACATGCAGCTTCTGAGAAACTCATTCCATCGTAGCAACATCCTCACCCGGTCAAGCTTTGAGGTTACAACTCAATGAAATGTCTTTGAGTATCAATCCTCAAACGGATAACACACATTATATTCTGAGATGTTTCGATACCTACCCCAGTCTTAAATTTTCTTCGCTGGACTCGTACAACATCTCCTGAGTAGTAAGAATTATGTTCAAACCAACTTGCATTCGCCAGTGCTGGAATGTTCTTTTTCTTTTATGCAGTGGACAGGGAGAAAACATCGTCGCTTTTAGAAAAAGGCGCAATTACCCGAAGCAAATGGGCCGTGTTACGCTCAACTATTTCACTGCAAGTTCTTCTGGATAGTTTGTTGGAAAATATAGCATCTTTTTTCAAGATAATATTCTGCTTCTAAAAACTTTCGATAGAATTAAATAATGACTGAATGAACGATGAACGAATGAACGAATAAATGAAAATGGATTAATATACATACTAATACTACAGAACAATTGATACTTAAAAAACTAACGCTATCAGAACAATACACGGGTATATAATCCTGTAATATTTATTTTATTTATTTATATGGCTTGAGAGCGATCTCTTACTGACAACTTTTAGTTGAATTTAGTCTCTTTAGGTGTGAAAAAGTAGGATATGTTGCGAAATTCAGCCCAAGTGCGTCTAGGTTAATATTAAATGCTGCCGTTTTACAAAAATGATGTTCTTAGAATGTAGGATCCCTTCGTAAAATACTTTTATGAAGGGAATGGACTTGACTGGCATAGCGAGACTAACAAGCTACTTTTTGAATGTGTTTTGTATGTGATTTGTATGTTTTTTTTTTATTGTACGACGGGGAAGTGTTTGGCCTTCATCTCACCTGGGTTACAAGTTGAGATAAGGCCGAAGGTGGAGGCGCTCTTCACTCGGAATCCTCAACAAATTGAGGAACTGGCTGTCTTACCTCTAAATGCCGGAACACAACATTTATATAAGAATTGTTATTATGGCGACAGAATTAGGTAAGGTGGTGGTAGCTAGACGGACCCAAACAAAGTCCTTCCACCACAATATATTGTACTCCCCATAGGGATCGATCCCGGGACCCCTGGATCTGAAATCGCTGGGTTGAACCACTTGACCACCGAGGCGATTAAAATTTCTACAAATAATGTTCTTAGAATGTAAGAAGACCTCTTCGTAAAATACTTTAATAAAGGAAAAGGACTTGACTGGCATAACGAGACTAACAAGCTACTTTTTGTCTATGATTTATATGTTTGTGTGTCAAATAAAAATTACCCACGTTTATATAGCCTCCTCCTCCTTACATCGGGAACCTCATGGTTAAAGTCGTGACCTCCACATATGATCTTTTCTTCTATAATAGCTCTTCATCGAACTCTTTTGCTGCATGTAGAGCATTACAGAGGAATGAGTCAAGTGTAGTGCGGAACTGGGGCCCTACTATGAAAATCGAACGTGGTTCGGATCCGAAGATCTTCCGTAATTTTTGTAGTGAAAACTTGAAATCTAACAACGGATCTGTCATTTTTTGTTGTTCGTAGTAGACCAACTGATAAGACCAACGCATCGGGCTACGGCTTCGCGATTTTTTCTCTTCCATCATGCGAGTGACCAAAAGCTTCTCCAGGTAAGCGTCGTCCCTACTGGCAATGTAACCGAAGTAGTCAAGAGTTCTCTTATGGCATATAATAACCTGATCTAAATATATTTCATCGGAGCTGGCTGACTGTCAATCAACGCACAGCCAAGATAATTAGTTTCAGGATTTAATGTAGATAGTAATATAGAAGAGGAAGTTTTGCTGAGGTTTTTGAGTTCTTTAGCTGAGTATTTTAGAATTTTGTTTATTACCCACCGATTTCAGATCCAGAGGTCCCTGGTTCGATCCCCAGGGGGAGTACAATATTGTGCTTGGTTTGGTTGGTGGTAGTACTTTGTTTAAGTCCGCCTGGCTAGCTACCACCATTTTACTTAAGCCTGTCAGCATAACAACAATTCTTAAAATTGTTTTGTTCCGGCTTTTAGGGGCAGATTTAGAGGTAAGATAGCCAGTTCCTCAGTTAGTTGAGGATTCCGGATGAAGTGCGCCTCCACCTTTGGCCTTACCTCAACTTGTAACCAAGTGAGATGAAGGCCAAGCGCTTCCCCGTCGTACAATGACAAAAGGTAGGTCTTAGATACTTGAAAATGCCAGGGTAGCTTTCTTTAGAAGTGGAGGGTTTTTTATGGGTTTTGCCAAGCGTTTGACCACGAGCTCAAGCTCAACAAACAAAGGTGAGGCCTAAGATGGGGTACGCTTTGTGTATAGAAACCTATTCACTCTAGGGGTGCGCTTATACAGGATTTTGATACTCCTTGATAATACGCGATCTTAGATTCTAAAAAGGATTCAAATTACTCATTATGACTCTTATTTTTAGTCATGGTTGCAGGACAAGGATATGTCTAGCGTAATAAGGACCGAAGTGGATACCAGAATCTATGGAAGGTCTCTCCACACTCATGGAAGAACAGAATACAAAGCATAACTTTGTCGGCTACATTAAACTTCTTAGGAGCAAACTCATAATGAAATTACCAACCATAAACAACTTTACCAATACCGATCAAATCTTTGATCAAAGCAGTAAAGTCACACGGTTAATCAATTAAAACTTGGGAATCCCAATAAAGTCGACGCCAAACATAAACTATTAAAATACTTCGAGAAAGCTTAAATTCTACATCACATCAGTGGCCAATAAAAAAGTTTTGATGTCCAAAATATGATTTAGCTGAAGTTGCAAGTGCATTTCTAGATATCTTGAACGGTGATCGGACTCGGAAACTACACAGGGAATACTGAACAGCTCGTTCTGTTTAAGCACACACGCGGTTAATATTTGCTTTAGGTAAACCGCCTTTGTGGTCTAGTGGTTCACCTACCGAATCAATATTGTGCTTGGTTTGGTTGGTGGTAGGATTTTGTTTGAGTCCGTCTTGCTAGCTACCACTATCTTAACTAATTCTGTCGCCATAACAACAATTCTTAAATTGTTGTATTCCGGCATTTAAAGGTATGATAGGCAGTTCCTCAGTTTATTGGAGATTCCGGGTGACGTGCGCTTCCACTTTCCGCCTTATCTTAATTTGAAAATTAGGTGAGATTAAGGCCAAGCATCTCCTCGTAGTACAATAAAAAAAAGGTAGTCTCAGTTAACGAAATCCAATAAATAGTCAATCGACCTTTTTGTCTGTGGTTTAGGAAGATATGTTTTACCAGACTTTGTAGCCTGCACATAACATATTTTTGTATTGCTTGCAGATTCACCATTTCATTAACTACTGGGCCCCGATTTTACTAAACCAATCGTTTGACTATGACAATGGTATTGTCACAGAATTGCTACTATAGGTGCCTTTTGGTATTCTAACAATGGCTCAGCAGAATAGGGGCTCTCGTTGTGATACCTTAGCAAATATTTGACTGAACTCTATGTACCTAACAATATAAAGCAGTTCGTTCTCACTTTTGCCTGTTACCCGCTTATAAGATTTAATCCATTTCACCAAATAGAGATTTCCAGTGCTTGTAGAACTGAGAGAATATAGACAAACGGAATGAGTGAGCTGCAAATTATTTTACCTGCACAGTTAAGAGTTATGAGTAAGGAGCACCGTCTTCAACGACTACGGTATCACATATAAATTTATTGCTCTCTATGTGTTCTTGCTCTGCAATACTTTCTGTTTTCTACGAGATGTAAGGTAACAGTTGGACAAATATATTACATCTGTTAGTTTGTTGGTTTCTTTAATTTTAGCTAGAAGGTTCAGAACTGATATGGCCGTATTGTATGAAAACTGAAGAAAAAGTTGCCGTTTAATGGTTTCCCCCATAATAAGTCTATTAGATCCTTTAATATACATCCTGAAAATCTTGAGATCACACATCCACCCCAATAGGAATGCGAATGTAAGTAGGTTTTAATGATTAAGCATGCATCTTCAATCTCGTAGCAAAGTCATTACAACGACTTTGCTACGAGAGTACTACAGTTTTGCTACGAGAGTGCCACGGCTTTTCTACGACTGTGCTACGTCAGCTACGAATGTGCTACGAGAGTGCTACGCCACTGACACAATAATGCTTCTAAGAGAGTAGTGAAAAACGGTGAAAAACCAAAGACTTTGAAAAACAGATTTCGGCGTCAAATAATGACACATAGAAATTTCTGAGCACAGACCAAAATTTTGATTATTTTCTGCAAGGCGTATTGATTATTAATTCATTGCAATATGTACATTAATACATTCAAAATATAATAAGCTATTTTTTACGTAACCATGGCGGTCAAAGCCGATAGAAATAAGAATGATTTTCATATAAAAAATATTGTGAAGGCAGTAGATACTCACAAACTAATCCCCGTTACAGAGATGAGATCGGACCTTCATTGTGAACATACAAAGAGATTCGGACGGGATCTCCGGGATAAACTATTGTGCTCTAATAATAACATTCCTGATTAGGTCAGTATGATGCTTGTAGGATTGAGAAAATGGGGACCCTTTTCACAAAGCTCTGAATAAGTTATCTAGGTCACCTACGTAGTTGTATTGTATTGTATTATTGTGTGTCAGTAAAATATTTTTATTTCTTCTTTCTTTCTCACCTCTCTCTACCTGTCACCATAACAACCATTCTAAATTGTTGTGTTCTGACACAAGGTATGATAGCCAGTTGCTCAGACTGTTGAGGATTCCGGATGAAGTGCTCTTGTATCTTCAGCCTTATCATAACTTGAAGGCCGCTTCCCCATCGCACAATAAAAAAGGGGCATTAATAAACCCAATTCATGCCATCTTAAATCATTTTTGTAAAGAGTATCATACTGTGAGTATTACTCTTTCTGCTAAAAGAAGATAACCGTTTGTCCTACTTTGTAACCTCTCCATCAACTTTGACGAGTCTAAGTATTCAACTAATTTAATGCTTATTATATACGAGTACTTGGATACCTTCCACTTTTTACCGCGGTAGTCGTGGCTTAAGAATCGATCCCTTGGATGTCGTAAAACCAGAATAAGTGCAGCTTCATTCTGTGTTCATCTTACACTACGATCCGCCTGCCAAGCGTGGTGAATATGACAAAACCCTCCAGTTCTAGCAGTGGACATTAACGGGCTCTTGAAGTAAAGTTCGGCTTAGTCTCATGATAATACTCGTCAACAAACAATATTCTAGATTAAAAGTACGTTTAGTTGGACTACTTACTTAAAGTTCTACAATATCTCTCTGCCAAAGTTATTCATAACATTCCGATGAATAATGCAATGTATTAAAGTTTCTGATAAGTTTTCGAAGATTCGTCTGAAAATTATGAACAACAAGAACTTGAAGCTCGTGTGCAGCTCAAATTGTGTTTAAGTCTATCAACGTCATTACCATCTTTTCGAGACGGTCTTTACCATATAACGGTCGTTGTAGAGCGTTGGACTGTCGATAAGTCCTGAATTTGATTATCAAGTAGACCAAATCTTATCAAGGCTTATCGTTACTTGATAGTGAGATGAAATGAAGGCCAAGCGCTTTCCCGTTGTACAAAAAAAACAACTCAGAGAGAAGTGAAAACTTAAAACTTTGGAATAATTCCTATACTTACCACCGTCTGAAGACATTTTAAATATTTATTGATGGTTAATTAGAGACACTAATTATACTACCAAAAACCTCTGAACGCGGCTAAAGAAGTTATCCCTTTAAAAACTATATTTGTCAGTTTTGTTTTCTTTTTAGTAGAAGGTGTGCTAGGTTTTGAAGGATTAAGTGAGCACGCTAAGCTGTTGGTTGGTACCAACGGCTTATACCGTGCCTGCAGACCTACCCATTCACTATTTTACCCAACTGTTTTCCTAACTGATGACTACTTAGTTGGACTACTTACTTAAAGTTTTTAAGTAAGTAGTCCAACAAGCAAGCATTACAGTTTTTATAAAATATTTCTCACTTATTTTCCTAGTTTAAGAAAGCACTTGTAAATTCATATAAATATAGATTAATTGTATTAATAATAATAATTATTAAATATAATAATAACTATCATTGAAATTATTTTTATTATATATTTAACTAAATATCACCACTTTAACCGAAGGAAGTTTAACGGAAGCAGCGTAAGGCAGGTATACCATTATACATACAGGATTTTCCTAGTTTAGGTACTTGGGCTTTTCAAATTTGATTTGTAAAATGTCAAATTTGAGTTTATCCTAATTTATGTAATAGTTGACTTACCAAAGTTCTTTGAAATAAATGTAGCTTTATCTTAACTTTAACTTTGCCCAACAGTCAACAGTTAATGGTGTGTTGCTATGAATGATGATGAAATTATGTTATTTGTACCTAACTGACATTTTTATTTCTTCAATAAAAAGTACAATTAAACTAACTATGTACAAAGGAATCAGTCAGATTACCTAAGGACCGTTTCAAACGGCCTATAGGTAACTCAACTCTTCCAGACCAGTACCAGACGGAAGCGTGCCCAAGACACTGGCTGCATTGCCACGCTGAATACTACCTTACTTGCTTATGTACAGTGGAATTCCAATTCCATTTCCACCCCTAACAACTGAAATCCTCATAATTCCAACTTTAATCCGACTAACACCCACATACAAAGGCTATGAATGAAGCAAATATTTGCTTTTCATTTTGAGAGTTAACGATGTTTTTAATCCTCGCTATGGCGTGCCATTATCGGGAACCACAGAATATATAATAGGAGGGTGCTATTATCGGGGAAACTAGTTACGACTTACATTTCAAAAAAGTCACGACTTTTTCCCTTCAGGAATTTGAGGATCAACTTATACTAAGGGAAGTCAGGATAGTGCACCTCACCGACTTATCGCTATCTTACAATCAAGTATAATATTGTGATGAAACCGACTTTACCTAACAAAGTTGTGTTGTGTTGTGTTCCGGAATTTAGAGGTTAGATAGCCAGTTCCTCAGTTTGTTGAGGATTCCGGGTGATGTGCGCCTTCACCTTCGGCCTTATCTTAACTTGTAACCAGGTGAGATAAAGGCCAAGCGCTTCTCCGTCGTACAATAAAAAAAAGGTTACTAAGATTGAAGATCACCCGCCCATTCGCATTTGGTTGGCGTGTAAGATTAGTTAATTAGTCACTCAAGTACTTATATGTTTTTAATGTAAATTTATGAAATTAATAATGATAGGCAAGCGCTTGACAACCAGCTAACTTAAAAGTAAAGATGTGGCCTAAAATGAAGCACACATGTCTAGCAAAAATTTATAACCTATTCACTCTGGACTTGAAAACTCCAATATTGTACTGGTGTGAAAAAACAGACAAGGGCAACAAATTCCATTCCTTACGAGTATAAAGTTAGAATATAGTTCATCGATTTCGGCATCGCTGGGTGTTGGTCGCGGCTTAAGAATCGACCTCTTCTACTCAACCCATGGATGTCGTAAAAGCCGACTAAGGGATCCAACTAAAAAAAGGTCAGCAGCTTCCTTCTGTGTATTATCTACTTCTTTACTCTGATCACAAATCCACATGCCAAGCGTGGTGATTATAGTGCTTTAGAGGAGGTTCTGTCCATGCATTGGGAACTAATAGGCTTGATTTGATGTGTGTTCGGCATAATGGAACATCTATTACTTAACAAGGTCGTAGCTTTGTAGCCTGGGTTGTAGCCTACCATACGTCTGTTAGTCCAATGCTAAGTTGATTGCCTGTAGGTATACCTAAGTATAAGGCTGTTGTGACAAAAATGGGGTTCAGTAGGTAGGTATATAATAATAATATAATAATATATTCTTTATTTCAGGCTACTAAAGACAAGTTACAGATCTTAATTTAACTTAATCTACGGCCCATAGCGATATATACCTTAAAACTAGCATACATATAAAATAAAACTTAATTACTAGATACACGTTTAGACGCGGTGGCGACGACGTGTGACGCAATCGAGGTGTCTCGTAGCGTTGATTCACGTTGCAGCAGGCGCCCCGTGAAACGACGAAATTTGACACCTTTCGGCCAAAATTGTTCACTCATGTAGGTCGATAGATGTTCAGTTGGAACTCTCACCATAAATGACTTAAAACTCACATTATGAGAGAATCCGACTTCTCGACCCTCAGAGTTAGCCCGGTTTTCTTGCGGAGATACTCTACCACCTCCACGGTCTTCACGCTAAACTGAACGCGAGACACATAGGTAGAGATATATAGGTAGGTACATACAACTTACCTTGCACAGAATATCTACCAATATTTTTTTCCATTAAAAACTTGTAGATACAAGTATTCATAAGGTAGGGCATAAAACATTTTGGCAGGTACCTAGGTACCTACTACGTACCTAGGTACCTACTAGACATGAAACTTGTAGGTACAAGAATTCATAAGGTAGGGCATAAAACATTTTGGCAGATACCTAGTAGGTACCTAGGTACCTGCCAAAATGTTTTATGCTCTACCTTATGAATTCTTGTACAAGTTTCATGTGTAGCGAAATCAAACTCAGCAATCCGTACCAAACATACCTAGGTACCTAATATACCTATCCCTACTAGGTACCAATTTGTTCGCCCAACCTGCGGAGATAAAGACACAGAGAAAAGCTTTTAAAACGCCGACTGGACAGCTGGCTCTATAATTGTCTCGTAATAGAATCCCCTGCGGAAACAATATAAAATGCATGTCCGATAAAATCGAGGATTTAAATCCGTCTTTATAGAGGCGAGTCCAGTTTGGTACTGAAATAGGTACCTACCTATTGATAGGTCAAGCTACATTCAGAGTGATCATTCGCAAAAGGTATTCAAAATTACACATTACAAGGGTTACCTATTTACTACTAATAATAATAAGTATACATTTATTTGATTGCGACTGGAATAGAACAGAACATTGAATTAGTAGATACCTTAGCTGAATTGACAATGGGAAGGTCACACAGCCCGCAGAACCTATAAACGGTTCTCGCAAGGCAACCACGATTAAACGTGAAACGAAGTGTGGGAAGACCCATAACTCGATGGGCCGACAACTTAGCGGTATCAGAGATTAGATGGATGGAGGCTCAGATCGCAATTTCTGGCGTCTGTTGGGGGAGACTTACGTTCAGCAATGGACGTAGGTATATGGGATAAAATGATGATGTTGGGATAAACTTTCGTGTTCTATGACAGCAGATAGGTAGGTATATGTATAAGTAGGTACCTATTCTATCGATATCCAGTAGAGAGCACACTTTACATCCAATATCAACGCGTCACTATTCATGTATAGGATACGTCCACTCCGTCTCGGCAAATGAAGCTATTCAGCTGAATAAATAATGTGCCTAGCGACGACGGACGTTTCGAAATGGAAATATTTTTCTTGTGCAATATGGGATAGGTAAGGTTTCTACTACATATTGTAAGTAGGTTCCTGATTCCTACTCTATACTTATACCTACAAAGGTGACTACGATAGGCTTGCGATTTATTGACCACGCATAGGCACGAAATTAACGGAACGTCACACTAAGTTTAATGGAAAAGCGGTAGGTACCTACGTACTACCGCTCCGGCCGCATTGGCAACTAATACCTAGGTACCTAAGCTACCTACTACTGGGATATTAGGTAGGTAGGTACCTAACTCGTTTCAATCAGAGAAACAGGCATTTTAATTGAAACCGATTGAAACCCAAATGAAACAGTTAGGTATACCTAATAGCTCCTGCTGGGCCTTCCTTCCAAAGTGCACCCAACGAATTATTTACGTTTACCTACTTACAAAACGAATACCTTAGTAGGTATAATCATTCCCTTCACGAAAGGTATTATTATATTATATTTGCATATTGTTCATTTATACCTATATTTACTTATTACTGAACTGACCTTGCCAGACATTATGTACATATACATGATTTAAAATACATAAGTAAATTTAGAATCGACCGATAATCAAAAAGTGTTACTACTGTCCCCGGTCTACCCTGCGTAAGTATTAAGATTGTTAGTTAAATACTCTTTACTCATTATCTTTCTTTTAGAATGTTCAGAAAAAGCGAGTGGCCAGTAGGTATCATTTTGCAGACTTGGTGACAAATACTTTCGTTTTTTTACCAGGTTTCATACTGATACTTATGACCCAAAAACACAACCCAAGTAGCAAACAAGAATAATGAATAAATCCAACATTTCTTAACATAATCTAAAGTAGGTTTTCGCTAAATCAAAAAGGATTTCTTGAAGTTATTATTTTCTTTAAGACAATATAGTTTTAGAAACCCTAGCATAGTATTGTTCCATATTTTAACGTAGCATAAAACGTTTGAATACTTGTGTTACATTTGTTTTTTTGTTTTTGTGTATATACTTTTTTAGATTTAAAATTTTAATTCTAGTTGAGTAATTAATAATTAATAATTAGTAATTAATAATGATATTTGAACACGCTGTGGCGACCTGTAAATGGAAAAATAAACTGTTTTAAGACTGTTACTTATCTAACCCTATGTTTGTATTTTGTTTTGTCTGTTGGACGTCCTATTTTAAATAAATAACCTACCGCTGCTTTAGCTAATTAGGAAAATCCAAAACCCAGTTAAGTATTCTCAAAACTGTTTTGTATTAAGAATGCCTAAAATTAAATATTTTTTTACTATAACCATATTATTAAAAGCTTACTTAAAACTATATTGAATAACTGAAGAATCGGTTTTGTCTTGCAAAGTAAAAATAGGTTTTGTAGATCAATTTAAGATAATTGTAACACCAAGTTCTATGAACTTTTTTTTTTTATGTATAATTTATTCATTTTTTACTTAAATGATTAAGTTTAAAGAAAAATTGCACTTAACAGGATTATTTCAAGAGAATGGAACTAAGTGAATGAAGTTGAAAAACTAAAAAGATATAGTGATTTTCGTCGGCGTGTAGAACAATATAAAAAAGCGTCAAATAAAGTGTGTCGTTCAGGTGATGCAAACGTTATCGATGCATCATGTTTGACTCGGACTCAGACCTCAGTGTTGTTAACGGAGAATACAGATTGCGAGGAAGAAGTTACCACAGCAAATTTGTAAATTGATGGAGTGGACAGTGATTCCGATTCATCTATATCTAAAATTGAAAGTGGTTTTAATTTTAGAGATCAATTAAGAAATTGGTCTAGAACAAACGTTAATATCGATATACCACATATTGCATTCAAATGCTTATAGCAGATTTAAAACAAACATGATCCTGGTGCCTAACCACAACGTCTTATAGCATTCTTGATTTTAATCCACCTCTATGGTCTAGTGGTTTAACCCACCTATTTCAGATCCAGAGGTCCCGGGTTTGATCCCCGGGAGTACAATATATTGTGCTTGGTTTGATTGGTGGTAGGAAAGTTCGCCTGGCTACTACCACCATCTTACGTAATTATGTCGCCATAATAACAATTCTAAAATTGTTGTGTTCGGGCATTTAGATTGATGAGAATTCCGGGTGAAGTGCGCCTCCACCTTCGGCCTTATCTCAACAGTAACAAGGAGAGATGAAGGCCAAGTGCTTACCCGTCGGACAATAAAAAAATATCTTGCATTTCTTTTGTCTCGTTTTTCTACACTTGACAGATAGTGACAAAAGTAAAGTAATATCAAAACAAGAATGCTATAAGAGGTCGTGCTACCCATCCAGGTGTTGTGCCAAAAGACGTGAGAACGCTTCTGAATAGGTACAGCAAAATCTGTAGCTATCGAATCGAAATAAGTATGTGACAATACTGGCAAAATGGGTTCAAAAAAAACATTGTGCAGGATTTTGAAAATTTTGACACAAATATCAATTTACATATTAATGTAAATGTCGATGGATTACCAACATACGTATGCTGGTAATCCTACAAAAGTAGAATTTATCATTAGGTGAAAAAAGTGACACACACAGTATTGAAATACCTACCTAAATATATAATATATAACATACATAAATTGTTGTTTGTTGCATAAACTTCCTTCTAGAAAAATAATACAAATAATATGAAATGACAAGCTAAAAAAAGATAAATATTGAAAGCCTTAACTAGGTATTGTAGATGTCTTAAAGTCTATTTGTCTTTCTAAAGTCAACCTACGAGATATCTTTCAACCCGTGTTTGGAGAAATGCAAAAACCACTCTCTTAAGAAGGGTTTAAGTCTGTCTAAACAGTAGTATTAACTCTGTCTTAAGATTCTCCTAAATACTGTGCCCACTTTTACTTAACTGAGCCTTGAGGGATATCCCTAGGGATATCTTGAGGGACATGATAGTTTTACCCAAGACAACAACTAGAATTCGTTTTCTTGCCTTCAAGATAGGTATCTGCAATACCCTTTTAAGACGTTCCATTGCTACTTGGGCAAGTATTTTCAGACTATTTCTGCGCGCTCATTTCCATACACTTTTCCCGCCCGCATTAGTACAAATAAAAGTAATGACGTACCTACATTCTGCCTTCATCATTGTTGTAATTTTTAAATAAAGAATAAGCTCGCACTTTCCGAACGAGGTTACCTATAGCATAAACATATTGGTTTACTGTAATTAATTTACAAATCCATTCTTACTACACTTACCTAGATCAAGTTTGAACTGACTTAACCCTGACGCGTTTTTAACGGGGCATAAAACGCAGACAATGTTCAAATTGCATAGAAACTATTTGGTCCCAAACATTTTATAAACTATAGGTATATGGTAGCCTAACCTGTTTTCTGATATTAAATATTATAAAGTTATATCGTATAATTTTGTACATATTTATTATTCAACCCTACTGATCCTTTTCCATCCTCGTTATCTCCCGGTTGCTTTAATATAATCCTGTTTCCCTATTTTTTTTAAAACTTGTAAGTATATGGCAATGCGCAAGTCGCAAGAAGCCAGAGAGAAAAAAAAACCGGTTTTCTGTGTTTAAATTGTTTTTATGATATCGTATTAATTTTAATGTAAGTAATTACAAGTAAAAAGTGAAACATAAAAAAAAAATGCAAATGTGGTCGTTAACCAAGTAGGTTAACTAACGTTCGACTGACATTACCAGTAGGTACCTACAACTGTGCAGCAACTTCTGACCACCCGAGTTACTACTGCTTCTAGATCAAAAGCTCTTACAAAAATTGCTGAACCTCTCGCAACGTGAGTTGTTGACCCGGAGGAATGTTTCTGGTTAATGAGAGACGAACATACTACCTACCTACCAACTTTGTATGAAATATATGTGTTAGTTTGCTATATTTTATTCTAAATAAGTAATAACATGTCGTAATTACCTATATACTTGCTATAAGTAATAAATATTTGATGTACAATCAGATCAATACAGATCTTTGTAATGGAGCACCCAACCTACTTACCTTTAAATCTAAATGCATTCATGTTTTTATGCGTAGCAAAAAAGAGACAAAAGAAAACTTTGGCGGGATAAGCAGGGAGGTACTTTCAGGTCTAGATGCCTGCTGATTCATTTATAACCAATTATAGCTGAATGTTATTTTAAGGTTCTCTGAAAATATTTGCATAGAATAGTTTCCTACATTATTCAAAAATAATAATAGCCATACATGCTAGCTAGCATGATCATCATGATGTTATTGATAATGGGACATATTTCAGCGCCGTCTATCATTGACCCAAGCAGGCTCATAGCCGTCAGAACGCGATTCCGAACAGGCGGTAGATTTGACGTTTCAAAATGATCCTAAAAAATCCTAATGAATAAATAAATTTTGACTTGACTTGACAGATTTCATTGTTCCGAGTTCCCATTCTTGGCCTCAGACAGTAACATTTTTCTATGCACCTACCTCGCGTAGGGTGGACCATCTAAATAGGAAATATCGCTTCATCACAGATATCTACGGAATAGTGCTTCATCAAAAAGGTCTACACCTTTTTGATTCCGCCTGTGGTCTACTGGTTCGCCCACAGATGTCAGACCCAGGTCCCGTGCTCAATCCGGGAATCAGGGAAGTACAATATTGTGCATGGCATGGTTGGGGTCGGGACTTCGTCCACCTGGCTAGCTACCACTATCTTACTTACCCTGTCGCCATCACTCGAATTCAATTCTACACCAATTGTTGTGTATTTAGAGTATAGAGAGGTATGATAGCCAGTTCCCGTTGACTGTTGAGGATTCTGGGTGAAGTGCGCTTCCGCCTTATCATAACTTAAAACGAGAAGAGATAAAGGCCAAGCACTTCCGAGACGTACAATAAAAAAAACATTAATCTTTGTCCACCTAATTTGAGTTGACCATATAAATAAAACATAAACCACTACATGGAAAGTATTTATTACACGCGTTCAATCACTTAGTAGTTATAGTTAGGTTCTGGGGGGTGCGGATGATGCGGTGGATAGGGGGGATGCGGGAAGGGCGGCGGTCCTCGCGGCGGGAACTGCGGTCGGAAGGAAGGCGGCGGCGGTCGCCACGGCGGCGGCGGTCGCGCACCCGGCGGCGGCGGCGGACCGAAACCAGGCGGGCCAAACGGCGGCGGCGGGTAGTGGTGGAATGGCGGCGGTGGCGGCGGCGGACCTGAGACAACACATTTTATTGTAGAAGCTGCTGGAAAAGTAAACTTAACATTGATATTATTTCAAGCAGGAACCTGAGAGAACAGTGCATTACTATTAAACAAGCCTCATAGCTCAGTTGGTAGCAACTCTGCCTTCTGCGCTGTAGGTTGTGGGTTCGATTCCCACCCAGGACAAACATTTGTGTGATGAATAATAGATGTTTGTTCTGTGTTTGGGTGTGTATTGTATGATAAGTAGGTATTAACAAATAAAAAAAAATGTATTAAAGTATCCGTAATCTAGTTCCCATATTACAAGCTATGCTTAGTTTGGGGCTAGATGGCGCTGTGTGAAATTAATGTCCTGTAATATTTATTATCCATTTCGGGTATGGCAGACCATGTAAGCTATCTGGCTCGGTTCGCTACGTTATAATCATGGGTCAAAATTGCATCGTGTCACCAAAGATTAAATTGGTTTTGTGTCAAAGAACTCTTTTAAAAAAATAACCCTTTTAGTCGCGTAACTTGAACTCAACAAAGTTTAGGGAAGGAATACTCAAAGTTTATTGAGTCATCTCAAGGCAGGGTCAGTAACATTGCAGTTTATACCGTGTTGTATGAGTAAATTATTTACCATGTATATTGTGTTTTCAAAGTAGTGACGACCCACAGACACATTATCAAAATTTCCTTTGGAATTGGTCGTGCCATTTCGAAATACACGACATCCTACTATTGTACTGGACAGTGAAGATCAGCTGAACTCCAGGCCTTCTTCAGCTTCGTGGTATGGTAGCTGTTGACGATCAGACTGTAGTTTTTTTTTTTTGTATTCTTTTTATGAAGTTTTATTTTGATTCCTTTTGATAGCTGTTGTCTGTATTTTGAATTAGTTGCCAATAAACCGTGAAAAAAAGTGGTAGGTTGTTTTTCATAGTTCAAGATTGGAGTGGTTCTTGGGGTCATCGTCAACAGTAGCAACACCATATATTGCAAGTCTTTGGAACACGGTTCGCATTACCTGGCGGCGGCGGCGGACCAGGCGGCGGCATCGCGCTAGGCGGCGGCGGCGGCGGCGCCGTCATCGGCAGCGGCGGTCTTGGCGGCATGGGCGAGGGCGCGGGCGGCGGCGGCAGCAGCACCGGGCCCAGCATCGTCGGCGGCGCGTCTGCGAACAGCTGGTGAGGCCGGTCCGCGTGCGATAGCGGGTTCTGCGCTGCTAGTAATCTGAAATAACACGTATACACGGTGTAACAGAATATGTGTACTAAGCAGTGGGGGGACTTTTCGGACCAGGAAAAGTATTTGTTGTGGTGGGGAGATAATAGTGAATTCCCATTTTCAGTTTCCCATACAAATCTTTTCATTTTCGCAATGACAATAAATAGTGACGACCTTATTCCTTTTCCGCACTATGCATGTAGGTAGGTAGGTATATATATATATGTGCAAAATAAGTACAGATTAACCAATTTTAGTGAGAACTTGGAGTCATCTCGTGAAAGTAGGTTATTAGATAGAACATACACATTGATAAATTACATAGGCACCTACAGTTACAAAAAGACGATGAATGCGATATTGGACGGACGAAAGTACATTATACGAACGATTATTTTGTATTTTAGCTAACAGATAAAATTCTTATTGATTTGACAAATTAAACCTTCTTGTAATGGATTGTCTCATTAGCAGCCCAGGCTTTTCGACGATTTTCCTCTGTTAGTGAAAGCGCTTTTCGTTCTTTGTGATTGTGACCTTCTGCTATGTTGCCTCATCTGTCTAGACACAAGCTCAACAAGCTCTAGAGCTGAGGTCATTGTCGCGAGTTAAGAAACAGCTGATTTTAGGGTAGTCTCAACTCAAAAAACCAGCTGCTGGTATCAGAACTTTGATCCTGTTTTACCAAAAACTTTGAACCAAAATTCAAAAAGTCGTAAAACAAACGTTGTTCCCCGAGTCGGGTCGGATAACCCCGTTTCGGCATAGTACACATAATTATTCTGTTACAGGTTGTATATCATAAATTTAAATTTAGAAGAAATTATTTGTTTCACTTCAGCTGAACCTGGAGCTCACCATCATCTCTCTTACATGCCTCACAGGTCAATTTGGTAGTAGCTCTGCCTTCTGCGCTGTAGGTTGTGGGTTCGATTCCCACCCAGCACAAACATTTGGGGATGAATATTGATGTTTGGGTGTTGTATTGTATGATAAGTATGCATTTACAACAAAAAAATAATATTTATTTATTCTATCCGTAATCTAGTTCCCATATTACAAGCATTGCTTAGTTAAGACCTAGATGGCGCTGTGTGAAATTAATGTTATGTAATATTTATTTATTATTTCCATAAACTGTTGTAAGTTGTAATACCTTAGTGAATGAATGACTATCATTTAAATATGGGGGATTTCGTAAATGCATGAATTTTGCAATTGGGTTTTAGTTTATTCAATTTGTAACTGTAGCTCTGCCTTCTGCGCTGTAGGTTGTGGGTTCGATTCCCACCCAGCACAAACATTTGGGGATGAATATTGATGTTTGGGTGTTGTATTGTATGATAAGTATGCATTTACAACAAAAAAATAATATTTATTTATTCTATCCGTAATCTAGTTCCCATATTACAAGCATTGCTTAGTTAAGACCTAGATGGCGCTGTGTGAAATTAATGTTATGTAATATTTATTTATTATTTCCATAAACTGTTGTAAGTTGTAATACCTTAGTGAATGAATGACTATCATTTAAATGTGGGGGATTTCGTAAATGCATGAATTTTGCAATTGGGTTTTAGTTTATTCAATTTGTAACTAGTTGTATTGCAGGGGTCCACTAATAATAATAAATATATTTATTTCAGATAGTTCTATAATGTTAGTATTCTTAAGCTCTAGTTGTTAGTTATTTAATTTGGAAGAAAGGATTTTAGGAAATTCCTACAGAACGAAAGTAGCAAAGGCCTGCTTCCATGTCTCTCACTGATTGATCTGAGAGACTGCTTATCTTTTAAAACACTTTACATTGACACCAAGCATTTATGCAAAGATTACATAAATATATCTCTGCCATGGCGGTCGCGGCTACAATCGACCCCTCCAGCCCATGGATGTCGTAAAAGCCGACTAAGGGATCTCATCAGAAAAAAGGCAGCAGCTTCCTTCTGTTAATTATTACATCATTACTGCGATCACCGATTCGCCTGCCAAGCGTGGTGATCATGGCAAAACTGCTTCTGTGGTCTAGTGGTTCAACCCACCGATTTCAGATCCAGAGGTCCCGGGTTCGATCCCCATGGGGAGTACAATATATTGGTCTTGGTTTGGTTGGTGGTAGGATTTTGTTTAAATCCGCCTGGCTAGCTACCACCATCTTACCTAATTCTGTCGCCATAATAATAATTCTTAAAAAAATTGTTGTGTTCCGGCATTCAGAGGTAAGATAGCCAGTTCCTCAGTTTGTTGAGGATTCCGGGTGAAGTGCGTCTTCACCTTCGGCCTTATCTCAACTTGTTACCAGGTGAGATGAAGGCCAAGCGCTTCCCCGTCGTACAATAAATAAAAAATAAAAAAAACCCTCAAACTAGCCTGAGGTTCTGGCCTTTCTCCTTGTGTGCTGGTCGCGATTCCGAACAGGCGGTAGATTTGACGTTTCAAAGTGATCCTAAAAAATCTTCCTGAATACATATATTTGACTTTGACTTTGAACTTTGAGCTTTGGAGGAGGCTCTGTCCAGCAGTGGACACTAATGTGCCGTTGATGTATGATGTATATGTATGTATAGGTACCTTTCTGCAGCGGAACCATGACGTTCACCCTTGACATCTTTCTTGAAAGCATACGACACCGAGATTGGTCGGTTACAGAGGTATTGGTTGTTCATTGCTTCTATCGCCGCATCTGACGCCTCGAACGACGCGAAATTTATGAACGCGAATGCTTTGGAATTGCCTGTTTCTGGGTCTCTCATAACCTGAAAAATAATTATTATTTGTCAATCTACATTCATAGTTTTTTTTTATTGTACAACAGGGAAACACTTGGCCTTCATCTCACCTGGTAACGAGTAAGCAGGCCGAAGGTGTAGGCACACTGTCCAACAGTGGACAGTTATGGGCTGTTGATAGTGATAGTGCAGTATTGCATTATAAATACAATCTCTGTTTCTCAAGCTTTATCTTAGAGTAAAACAGGTCATTAATACCAGATCACCCAGATTTTGAAATTCAACAAGCAAAACAGAAGAAATTTAAGCATTTGGCACTCCTTCTTCATATAATACCCTTGCCAAATCTCACACTTCTTCATGCAATATGTTGAAAAGCGGCTCCCGAA
Source organism: Venusia cambrica (assembly GCA_951394065.1). Taxonomy (NCBI): domain Eukaryota; kingdom Metazoa; phylum Arthropoda; class Insecta; order Lepidoptera; family Geometridae; genus Venusia; species Venusia cambrica. Next base: position 5,612,648 of record OX596056.1, read on the forward strand.
GTTTTCTTTGTTTCACACACAATTGTTTTTCTATTCATACATTGTGTCTCAAGGTTGAGTATGATTTTTGTATGCAGGTCTTAAACTCCGTTGATCGCGATACATGATAATAATAGTGTCTAATCAATATTTTAAACTACTTACTCTTACAAAATTACAAATTCATACCTATATAAAACGACTCACCATCTTTTAAAAAAGTAGCCAGTTGCCAATTTAACAAAACATCTTGGTAACAAACTTCTGCAAATGAAGCATGTAAGGAAAATGACAGAAAATGATAATTTTACCTTTGGAGTTTGTAAAATAACACCAAACGCAGAGAATGTGTCATACAATAGTTTTTCATCCACTTCGGGGTCTAAGTTTCCTATGAAGATATTGGCGCCCACATCCAGGTTCTTCTGATGGGCTGATGCTTTGTTTACTCTTACGGGCTTGCCATAGAGTTTTATCATGTTCATTACCTGAAATTTTTATAAAGCTTCATCACTTTCGAAATATGCTGCACATTCTGCTCTGTAGTTCATAGATGTTTCTTTGTTTGGATCAATACATATAAGTATTCTATGTGCTTACATAAATAGCTTTATTTCCCATATAAATAAGCTTTGCTTAGTTTGGGGCTAGATGGCGCTGCGATTAACGTAATTAATGTCCTGTCTTGTAAATGGAACCCATTTTGTCTTAAGTAGCACATCCCTTCGGTCGGTTAGAGCGTATCCAACTTGAGGAAAAGATGCGAGTTTGAGTCCCATTGTGGGTTGTGAATTTTTGTGTCATTATCATTTTTGTAATAATTACAAAAATGTTATAACGATAAATGTTATAAATAAACGTTATAAAATTCACAACCCACAACATAATTACATAATAACAAACTGCATAATTATTATGTAGCTTTATGTTGTAAACTTAATTATACTTTGTAATACTACCATTTTCAAGTAATGTTTTAATGTGTGTTAAAGTTCATGATTTAGGTCTTGAGATTGTTTTATAGTTAACAAGAAGTTCATTATTGTATGTTTGTACTTATACAGAGTGGTGTTGTGCATACTTGGGGGAACAGTATATTGTATCTGAATGACTATTGTGGGTAGTTCTTGTCAAAACTTCCTTCTGGAATAAGGTTGACTAAGAGTGAGTAGTTTGATAATCTACAGTGTGATTTTACTTGTGCTTTGCTACACAGCTCACTATATGTATTTACGAAAACATGGGGTTTTATTGGACATTAATAAAAACTTATACCTATTCTGAAGTCACAGCTCTGGTCAAATAGGCACCATAATTATCTAAAATGGCTTACTTTGATAGCATAGTCGGCGTCTTCCTCCCCCATGAACTCCACAAATCCATAGCCTTGATGTGTTTGAGTAACACGATCCTTTGGCATGTGTACATTCACTGAAAACCAAACAAATCTTATAACAATTGACTTCATTTTTGCTTGGGCCCGGTTTGGAGCAAGCACCATCGCCCACAACAACAGTGTCATTTTCACTGTCGCTGTCGCGAACTCAGGCGCTCCATAGGTGTCCATAGGCACTGGTGTTTTAAGGAGCTGGGCTGGCTGGGGTTGGGTTAGTTAAAACCATGGGGACAATACACCCCACAGCGGAACGTCAGTGCAGGCTTTGGTCACCCCCCACTCAGAATAAGAATAAGAAGACTTAATTTTTGACATGTCTTAGGTATCTGACATGACTCATATAGATAATAAAAAGGAGTTAAGAGCAAGGCACTGGGTAAGCTTGCTCTATCGTAGACCTCATGTCAACACAAGTTAAAAGTCAGAGCTAAACAAAAAAAATACTTCTACCAGTAAAAAAGGTTATTAAGTGCCTGCCAATGCACAAATTATTTTATTTTAGTTTAGTTTTTGGGCTTAACCCGAGCGAGTGTAAGGTTAAAATTTGTAACACCGAGCGTAAGGTTTGGTTATGTTTACCCGAATTGTTACATAGAATAATTTATTGGTTGATAATTTATTACCAATTTTAACTGAATACAATGTTTATTTGAACATTTTTTTATGTAAGTATTAGTATTAGTAATCTAGAAATAAAACTAATTTATTTAGTAGTTTCATGAATATTAATAATGATCAACCTTTTTCATAAAAATTTTGCTACTTAGGCATATTACAGACCTTTTTTCATTAAAAATAAAAAAAAATATCTCAAAAATTAAAGATTCTTTAAAGTTGTTTAAGTTATCTATAGCTAAATAAACCACCATAGTTTTTATCTTAATAAAGAGATGCCTTACATTTTGTTTCCAAGTAGGTGTGTAAAACTCACCCGCCAAACACTTTGCCACCTCCTAACTCCCTCATAGAGTCAGTTGACTGACCCGTCTCACTCGTCTCTTACTTACTTCTCAATGCAAAGCTATTGAAATGCACAACACTGTTAACCGCACCAAATAGAAACAATTGAGGAATCAAAATTACCTTGGGTAAATTTTACCTTATGCTCGCCGGGTTAAGGGTGCCAACAGGACTCTATTACTAAGTCTCTGCCGTCTGCCCATCTGTCTGGCAGCGGGCTATATCTCATGAACCATATTATTGTTGCAATTTTCACAGAGTGTGTTTTGCTATTGCTATGACAACAAATAATATATACATAAAATACTAAAATAAACAGAAATAACTTAGCTTAGCTGAATACTATACTTATTTTGTAAGTAGATTGACCAGAAAAATAACAATTTATTCTTACAATCAGTCTAAAATTTGTTTAATACTTACCAACGGGTCCAGATTGGACAAACAGCTCCCAGAGCAAGCTTTCTGAAACGCGGTCATCGAGACCACCCACATAGATAGTGGCATCTGAAAAAAATGGATACCTATGTGTTATAGTGTCGAGTATAATAATTGTAGGTTACAGTATACTCATCTTTGACAAAATACCTAAATGGCTAGGAGGCACCTACCATTTCATTTGTAATTTTTTGTTGGTACATAATTCTTGGTCAACACATGAGTGCTCAACAACAGCGACACGTAAGTTACTGTGTGGTATTATAATAAGGTAAAACTGTCTAGAATATGCAGGAAATGCTTATGCATAGATCAAATAAATCTAACCTATAACATTGTTTGACAACAAATAATTGTGATGCTATGGTCCAGTTTTCATATTTTTACAGGGAGATGAAAGAATTAGCAGATAATCTACCTGTTTATCGTTATTCTATGTAATGCACGTACGATTCACACAATATTTATTATACCTTGATTTCTTTCGGCAATCGGCCCCGCTGCCATTTCCACAGTTTTTATTTTAACTATCACAGAATTCACAGATTAGCAACTACGAACTATGTATTCTATTTACTGTATTATGCGTTAGCATCTTACTCGTCTGTGGTCGAGTCGATGCTGTTCTCAAGACATGGCGACATTATCAGCATCACATCACAGATCAACATTATCATTTCATTCATTCTTTTTTTAATTGTATCTGTTTTTTTCCGAAGACATGCCACCGTAATTCGTACAATTGCAGTGAGCACAAATAGACGGAGATTAATCCGTGCAAACTATCAGCAAAGTCACTTGCATAAAATTTTTCGGCGGTGGCTAGTCTACCAACCTACCTAATGCCACTAAATGGATTCTACTAAGATTCAAATTAACAAACGACCTATTGTGAACTGCCTTAGAGAAGTTTGTGCCTCCTACCTTTTTTTATGTGTAAACTAAGTATTCAACTTGCATGCAACAATGACAGTCGTATAGCTACCGGCTGATCTGTCAAATTTTGTGAAAGCAACTTTGCTGAATGTTTTTATTGATGAAATTCCGCCTAGTTGTGTTCCATACATGCTGCAATTGTCGGATTGGCATATTAGAACATGTCTTCAGCGAACAATACACATTACAAAACTATTGAGCAGATTTTGTTAACAAATTATTGAATTAGAGAACAAATTGAACAACTTTTTTATCTTTATATTAGTATAATGTCTTCTATAGAGAATCTATTTATCTACCAAGTGAACAAATGAAGAATTAAATGATTTTGAATTTGTCGCATGTGTCTTCAAAACAGCCTCGACAATTTTTTACATTCAAGAAAATTCGATAATTTGTTCACTCATTGATTGAATGGTTTACGTACAAGTCAAACGAGAAAAGATAATAACAACAAATAATTCGTAAATATTTATTCAGTCTTTTACTACCTATCCAGCGAGCGAGCGCGTATCGCAGCTTGCATTGTCGCGTCGAGAGCGTAACATAACTTCGTAGTATCCCTCATTCAATCCCTAAGTATGCAGAGTGCTTCTGATGTGATATCTTCCTTGTTTTGGTACAAAGAGCCAGTGGATCAGGAAGATGGTGATGACCAGTTATTGCTTGAGCAGTTTGTGCAAAGCGTAGACGATTTTAGTTCCCAGTATGGCAGCGAAATCAGTGTTTCCTACACTGCTTTCAATTTACGAGGACCGCCGTCAAATTTTCCTGATTATGGAGACTACCCTCAGGCATTTGTTATGGTAAATTTCCTGAAAACTTAAATTCACTGTTCTAATAGTCATCATTGTCTAGATGGAACGGATATTCTCAAATTAAAAAAAGTTCTACTAAACATTCTACTTTTTACAAATTATTTCATCCAATTTTCTAACTAGAATCATTTTTTAATTTCGAATAGAGAACCTATGGGACATGGTGGGATGAAGCGCCATCAGCTACAGAAGATTACATGCCACAAAATGGCAACAATTCTATTCCGAGTCAGGATTTTGTGGGTACGATATTTTTTTCTGTTTTACCAATTTTTTTATAATGGGGTATGCAAATCAAAATAAAATGGGAAATGTGTTTTTTAAATCTTCAAAATTTACCTATCTATCAAATTTTAAGTAGTAGGTAGGTACTTAACATGATTATAATATAAAAATATACAGATATAGTACTTACTAAAATTTGTCAGTCGGTATTCTTGTAAATTAAAATTTTCAGTTGGGTTTGAGTCTTTTCAACATTCTACTTAATAAAAGCTAATTTTAGTAGGTAATTAAATATTATTGTACAATAATGTTAAGGCAGTATTCTTTCTTAGTCTGTATATCAAACCCAAACTCAACCCATACCCAATTTTTCAATAACTGCATACAGTGAGTGTACCATACATTAGCATTCTGATTTGTCTATTAACATTTTTGTATCACCTTGATCGCAAACAACATTCCATTTGGCAGAAGTTTCCTTCAGCAAGGAAGTGTACCCGTTAGAAGTGTCTATATTTGAGACATACAACCCCGGAGCCCTGGTGAGAATATGGGCAAAAGGCCCAACAGCGTGGATGCTGCTCTGGGAGGGTGAGCCTGAGTATGTGGTGGAACGACCAAGAATATTCACACCTCCAATCAGACAAATCAATGTCACTACCAGGTAAAGATAAGACCACATAGTAAAGTTTTTACTTATTGTCCTGACCAGAATATGTTTTTCATCAAACATTTACATTTTTCCTGTTGTGTCACTATTTAAGGGATTGTTTTGATGCATGCATGAAAAGGTCAGTTCACTCTTTTTGTGATTGACAAAATGTTTGATCTAGTGTTCTATTTTAGTGTTTTAATAATTTGTTGCCTAGTTAGGTACCTACTGATTGTCAAAAAACTAACCTTAGTGATAACAAGCACTTTTAACATACCATAATTATGACTTGTATTTTACTTTAAATATGTTACTTAACAAATACATGTACATAAATTATAAATAATATTTTTTAATTTATGCACATGTATTTGTTATAAAATCATATTTTATAATTTATGTACATGTATTTGTTATTTTATAGGAATGAAGTGGACAAGTTTAATATTTTTTCCCAATTTGTGTGCTGTCTGTAATGTTTTTACTTTCTGTTTCCCTTACTAAGGTAGCCTGGAAGAAATAGCCTTTAGCGATAAAGCCATCCATTGTACTTAAACAATGTATTAATGTTTGTTCGGCATTGTTCAATTCAGTTCACTTTTCACTACCTAGGAGGCCTGTGGCCAGCAGTGGATGTGTGTGGGCTGTAATTTTGTAGAAAAGCTAAAAAATATGTTGCTATCTTTTACTAGCATTGCTTAACAATATATGCCACTATTTTTGCAGTGCATGGTGAGGCATGCAATATCCTTTGTTTTTTTTTATATAAGTTCTGACTAGTCTTATTGCAACAGGGTTTTGCGGCTAGAGTTTAACCACAAGCTCCTGCCTTACTACACAGAGCTAGATGCCATACTCCTGAAGGGAAGGTTTCCTCCAAATGTTTTGAGGGAAAAGAACAACTTCTCTTATTCATCACTCTTCTTCACAAATACAAGCGCATCGCCTGTGCTCAAAAAAGGTATGGTTTAATAAAAATAACATTTTTACTCGATTTGTTCATGGCAGCTGTTCTCTACACCACAAAAGTCTCAATATCATCTTGCCGCTCAGAATATTCATAATTTTTGGGATCACATTGATATTTACCGACTAAGCAACTGATTTGTAAACTTTATTAGTTTTAATAAAAAAAAATTGTATGTTAATGTCGAGGGTGGGCGCTGACTCCTATCACACAGGGTACTTGCTACCCTAGCTTAGGAATTAGTTACTTACCATATACATACCTTAAGCATACTATAGAAACAATGTATACTCCTAAAACTTATTGTTAATAAGGTGCAACTAAATTCATTTTCATTTGCAATACGTCCAGCTTATTTCACGGTTCGCAAGTAGTATTAAATACCGTGACAGCTCATCGCCGGTTAACAGATTACCTAGTAATTCGGATTGCTCTTTTTTCCCGATCATCACCGTCATAACATGTGCATGTTTATACTACACATATAGATTGAAATGTTTATGTGCACACATCATACACATCGAAAAGATTTGCTCGATCAAATTGCAACTCACGACCTTCTGATTCGAAGGCGCGACCATCTGCTATTCATTTAGTCACACAGCTATCTCTTAGGAAGTATTTCAGGATAATGTCCATGATGCCGTGTGATGGCGTTCGATGAAGATACTGATTATGATCTAAACATAAATTAAATGACGTTGATAAGCGTAATCTTGTTGCCTTAGCTGTAATTGCATTGGGAATGATAATTGGTGTGATGACACCCTGTCATGGTCAACATTGCGAAAGAATCATACAAGACATTGTTTTTCTTATGCTTATAATAACTACATTACAGTATAATCGACGCATCACTAATAAGAGTTCTAGAATAAGAGCTCTCTGAGAATTGACTGTATGATGATGATAGGAAAAAAAATCTGTTACTCAGGTAAATGTATAGCTATACCTGTATAGCTATTTTCAAACATTCGGAAAGCCTTATCGGATTGAATTCTGAAGCTTCCGATGGAGATTCCGATAACGCTATTCTTAACTCGGAAATCTAAATATTTTGACATTAGAATTCGATGCTTCCCACAGAAGATTTTCATAAATGGTTTGAAATTAGCGTTGGAATCTATCGGATACGTCGGATCCGATAAAAAGTGATGTTTCCGATCCGAAAACTTTCCGTGTGTTTGAAAATCGCTAAGTATAGGTAATGGTCTTATCAACCTCACGGTCATGAGGCTCCTTCAAGACTTGATGATTTGGTCTTAATCTCATCTTGGTCTTAATGTCATCTCATGTACTAAATAGAAGACACTACTGTTAATATTTTGGTCTTTACTGTTAATATAGGCCCTACACGAAACATTAATCACCTTTTAAGTCGTTATAACCCCATATAAAAGGAGGTAATTCTAAGCTTAAGCTAAGGTAGTTCTAACCGCCTCTGTGGTCTAGTGGTTCACCTACCGGTGTCAGATCCAGAAGGTCCCGGGTTCGATCACCAGGGATCAAATACGTATGATATAATCATGTAGGTATAATCTGTATTTCGTGTTTTTTTTACTACTAAACCCAAATTGAAAACCAATTGATTTTATCCTGATGCTAAAATAAGGTGCATTTTTAATACAGAAAAAAACACGTAATACAGAAAACCAAATTGAAAACCTACCGGAGAGTAAAATCTCTTCCGGATTTTTCAAGGAGATTGGTAAACTATGAAGTGTTAATGATTATCATGAATTCAACAGGTGATCTCATGAACAAGATCCTAGAGTCTAATCTCCACGAGAAAATTTGCGTTGATATTGACACAGGCCCACCTAATGGAGACTTTCAAAACCTGCCGGTAAGTAGCCTTTTGTTATTATAGACCATTTCTCTTAACAGGATGCTGGTGTGCAGGTATGATATGTATGAATTTACCACATGCGTAATGCATACCTACATACAGTAGGTAGAGATAAACATACCTCATAAGCCTCTTATCACTCATGCCTATTATGTAGGTATTTTTATGCATGTTCGTCGGCTTTATATATATATATACTTATGTAGGTATATAAAAAGCCAGACAGCTTTTCTGTCTGGCTTTTTATATACCTACATAAGTATATGTATAAATATTTATAGTACGACGGTGAAGCACTTGGCCTTTATCTCGCCTCGTTCCAGGTTATGATAAGGCCTGGCTGAACTGGCTATCTCCATTTTTTTAATTTTTGTTGTGGCGACAGACTTAGGTAAGATGGTGGTAGCTAGCCAGGCGGACTTAAACAAAATCCTACCACCAACCAAACCAAGCAAAATATTGTAAGCCCCTGGAGATCGAACCCGGCACCTCTGGATCTGATATTGGTGGGCGAACCACTTGACCAAAGAGGCGGTAAAACAAACAAATGAGGTCTGCAATGGAGCCATCCTTCCTTGAAAATGCATATTAGGTATATCTTTATTTTTGAAGGTGTCGTACGTAATTAGAAAAACGGACGCTGTCAGCTGATTCTAAATGCGCGCTATACATTAGCTTTTTTTTCTGTGCGTTTAGTTCTAATAAATGGAATATCACCAAATGAGGATGATAATTAGCTGTAATTTCTTTAAAAGAAACTTGTTTGGTTAACCTGTCTATCGTCCATCCTGTCATAATGCTTTAACTATCTAAATATTCCTTGAGTCAATTGAGTGGAACGTTATGTTAGAGTACCTACCTACGTCACGCAATAATTTCACTATGATAATAAAAGCGTTGTGTTCGGATTTTCATGCTCCTAACCTTGGGTTTCCTCTGCCATTCTTGTTTGCGGCATTTAGATTTGAAAATGTAAAATAATGTAAATTATCGGTATGGTAAAGTGCTAAGATTTTATAGATATTGGTAAGAATAGGCACTTTTATGCATGATAGTAGTGTTTTTCTTTCCTTCGTAGGTATTAGGTATTTGTGCACTAATATCTAATACCTAAATAGTACAGTTGAGTAGGTACCTACTCAACTGTAATTTAATTTAATCTTTCATTATGACCTTCACGATTATTAGACATTGAATGAATGCGTCTGAAAGAAACCACCGCTTGCGAACGGTAGTATCGTGTTTAGTAAATAAATAATGTTCAAATATTACTAGACATTTTACACAGTGCCATCTAGCCCCAAACTAAGAGAAGCTTGTACTTACGATAAATACATTACTTGCGATACAATATAATACCCAAACACAGAACAAATAATTATCTGTATTCTTTAGACAAATGTCTGTCCCGTTTGGTACCGCTGGAAACTACAGCGCAGAGGGCAGAGCTACTTCCTATACCTACTGTTTACATATGTTTTTGTCTACCTATTTACCTTTGATTCACATGTGAACTACATATACCGCTTCCATAAGTTGGCCGATCATTTGGCACCCAAAAGTTCGAAGATCACCTACTAACACTAGGTAGTTGAAATAGCCCATAATCAGTTTGCAAGCTTGAATACAGCGGCATCCATCAATCTTCACTGGGCACGCTTGGTGGATCCATTCAGAGTCATGTCCATACATCCTCTTACTATGTCACTACATAGTAACAGATAGTGACAGATCAGTCTGTGATCTGTCGTTAGTTAGCCGAAGGGGAATGCGAGCTCGGCAAAGCACGGTCATCTGATTATCGTTTAGTCGGTGATTTTAACTCGGAATGTTCTCATAACCCATTGCAAAAACTTTACAAAGGTGCCGGTAATCGAACCCACGATCCCACAATCGAAAGCAGAACGCCCACAGACGAGAGGCTGCCGTATCTATGTTTACAAAAAACAATACTATACCTTTGTGCAAGGGAAACTGCGCGGGTTTAGCTAAACATTATAAGACGTTTATATCAAGGCCAAAATAATATTATCCGGCGGAGTAATGGAAACAAATTTTATATTTATGACGGAAAGCTAAAATCATTGTGCTGATATAATTCCGCCTCGTAATTAAAATTATTAGGAATCAATGAATATTGTTTTTATTTTCGACGTAACTTCTATTCCAAGCTACGTTGAATACATTTGTGAAGCTTAGTCTAAATTATTATGTTCAAAATGTACATATACCAATTCGACATACATGCAATATTTTTTTTATTACCAGATAAATACATCTAGTGATCTTACGTAATAGAAGTACGAGTTTGATGACAGTATAGAAACTTTCACGATCATAACTCATTATGTTAAATTGTTTTACGCGTATTTATCGTGTAATTCATATTTTTATTATTTACGACGTTACGACTGGGTTGTACCAACCATGGCGCGGGCTGACTGAAACTAGGAAGTCGTCGAGAAACGAACACAGTCATCAAAAGGGTATTTACCTCGATTGAGGGTAGCACAATAAATACCCGTAAAACTATTCATCGCAAATTGTATTGCGTAGATTTAAGAATTTCGATTCTTCGTCGCCATGCTAACAAAATCCTGCCGTAGGTGTGCTCTATTTGCCTTTATTACATCTGTCGATAAACTGTAGTTGTAAACGTACAATGATAAACCCCAACTCACCACTGTAGATGTAAATACAATCGTATCGACAAGCGCTTCCGTAAAGCTCCCAGCGTAAGATATCGGGTCGCTAGAGAAGTTCGATCGCTCTAATAATTGCATTTTTCTGTTCGGATGATCCTAAGATACCTACGTAACATGGTCAGTTTTCAATGCTAAGTTGTTTATACTAGGTAGTTATTTATAGGCAATCATAAATGTGTACTATTATTTATACCGTGTTACCTACTCGATGTAGGAGGCATTGTATTATGTAAGAATTCCACTGCACTTATGTACCTACGTTGATTTGTCATCTAATAACTCAAGTGTGTTTTATCCATTTGTTTGGTAGTAAAAGAGTGCATAATGACTTGTATCTTAGGGTCATTCAACAATATTATCAGCTATATATTCCTGTTATGTAGTATGAGTTGTTTGGTTCCCTCATACGTATACATATGTTTAAATTGATTGATCTAAACCTAAGATCTCGCGATGTCTGGTTTGTGTTATATCTATTTTGATGACAAAATATTAGTTAAATTTTATTACAATCGGCTAGGCGTTCGAGAATATGCCGTCACAAATATTGCCAACATACATACCGTGCCGAATTTCACAACTTTACTCGGAGATGCTGTTCGCTTCGCTCACTCGATCAATTACATAACCGAACCTTAGCCCCTGTTTCACGATAACTGGGTATCGCAACTTGAAAATAAATAAATCATACTCACACTTTCTGTTTACATGTGTCTCACAGAAGGGTAGGTATATTTGTTGTCCATCTGGTTACACTATTCAGAGATAGTAAAATAAGCGATTAATGTTATAACTGTGAAGAAGAAATATTTTTGTTCTGTTTAAGGATGAAGCAGTGCTGACAGTCATGTTATATCTTGACATGCAGTCGCTATGCCGATGTGCGCAAGTCAACAGGCATTTCAACAGGCTAGCTTCTGACTCGATTCTCTACAGAAGCATCGATCTTCGACCTTACTGGCATTGCGTCAATAACCAGGTTTGTAACTAGATAGTTAGCACCTAAATTTAAAGGGGGCTTATTATGAATGAGGGGATTGCTCTTGAGTCAGGCTTATCCAGGCCTGAGTAAGGGTGACATCAACGATATACACAAGGTTTTTAATTGAAAGGGCGTTTTTTTTATAAATGATGGGATTGCTCTTGAGTCAGGCTTGTCCAGGCCTGAGTTAGGATGACGTCTACGATTAAAAAAATGTTCAAATTTAAAGGGTTTTTTTTTATAAATGATGGGATTGCTCTTGAGTCAGGCTTGTCCAGGCCTGAGTAAGGATGACGTCTACGATATAAACAAGGTTCTAAATTTAAGGGGCGATTTTTTTTTAAATGATGGTATTGCTCTTGAGTCAGGCTTGTCCAGGCCTGAGTAAGGATGACGTCTACGATTAAAAAATGTTCAAATTTAAAGGGTTTTTTTTTATAAATGATGGGATTGCTCTTGAGTCAGGCTTGTCCAGGCCTGAGTAAGGATGACGTCTACGATATAAACAAGGTTCTAAATTTAAGGGGCGAATTTTTTTATAAATGATGGTATTGCTCTTGAGTCAGGCTTGTCCAGGCCTAAGTAAGGATGACGTCTACGATGGGGCGAGCATTCGCTAATGGCAGTGGCTTTCCCGCGCACCATCAGAACACGGCAAACTGTGTTTCTTCAGAACATCAATAACCGAATCAAACAAACATGTACGGTCAACTGTTCTGGTATCAGACTTTACGAGCCGCTGCCATAAGCGTTATGGCTCATTAACGACAAATAGCTTCTTACTTATCGGGCAATCAGGTGATTCGAGCCTGCAATGTCCTAACCAAACTGGGAGCACACATCACATAGATGTGCTCCACTCTGGCTTGTCCCCCAACCCACAACGGGTTCGATTCCCACCCTTTAACTGATTATGCATCAAAACCAATTCTTAAAGAAAACTATCTAGTTGTTGGAAAGATTACGCAACCGTTTCAATTCTGTTAAAGTACCGTTACATGACTCTTAAATAGGGTAGTAGACGTCGTGATGTCGTAGGCTTTACAACGAAAGAAGCTAATACGTTTTTTTTAAATGGAACCGACTTCACCACTTAAAACTTAAAAATAACTCTAAGGGTAAGTTCATATAGCTTAAAGGCGGTGCCATGCAATAAACATGTTGTTGTGCTTGACAATTCGGCATCAACTTCAAATTATATGAACTTACCCTTAGAGTTAATTTTAAGTTTTTAGTGGTGAAGTCGGTTCCATACTTTTTCAAAAATAACTTATTACACAAAATATATGTAAAACTTTCGATTTGTGACATTTAGACACCTTAGTACTAGACTCAGGTACTCAAACCTCAGTTGGCGTCTTCGTGGCGTTCATATCCTTACAAACAATCAGATTGATTTGCATCATAAAAAATATTTCTGGCTACAAAAATTACGATTATTTGCAAGCCAGCAAGGGATCTTGTAATTTCCCTTGGTGTCCTGTTCAAATTGACCATTCTGAAAACTATCAAAATTAATTGGACCTGTTGATATTTTTGAGCCACTAGCTACGAAGCTTGAGGCTCGATTGGTAAGCTCAACATTCTTGAGACTTTTATTGGCGATAGATCAAAGCAATCACGCACAGATATACTTTTGAGTTGTCGCTTCCGCACGATTGGCCAGGTACGCGCCCGAGAGTGCTAAGTATTTTGAATTGTTTTGAATATACCAGGAAAATCCTGTTTTACCTTGCAAAACAGGTTGCTGCAAAAAAGAAAAATAAATAGATTTGAAATCGCGATTAAACATACTGAATGCAACATTCGAAAGTGTGTGACGCAAGGCCAGCTACCTGGTTTTTTTTTATCTTTTTGGATCAAAAATGACAATAAGCGTTGTAATTCTTGTCCTCCTTTTTATCTGTGAGATCAAGAAACAAGAACACTGTCTTTCTGGTAATAAATGTGCTGTAACAAAAGGCCAATACGTAATCTGTTCAGCAAAATGTTTTAGCGAAATCGTGTGAAAACCTGTTACATTGGAGATGTAAACAAGGTCAGTTGTGTCACAAGCGGTGATAAATAAAATGGAAGAATTTGAAAATTGTAACACTCGAACGCTAATGATAATACGATAATTAACCGGCCAAGTGCGGACATGCACACCAAGGGTTCCGATCCACATTTCAAGGCATAAAATCACGTTTCTTGTATATTCCCCTTTCACTTTAATTTAAGTATGTAATTTTTCGGCAATATAAATACGCACTGAAAATTTAACCTAAAATATTACGGTTCATGAGCCCGCTAACAGACAGACAAACGGACGGATAGCGGAGGCTTAGTAATAGAGTCCCAAAAAAAAAACAGTTTTTTTGCAAAAAGGCCATTATCATTTTGTCACAAACAGCCAGGTTCTTGTCTTTCTTTTTGTGTGCTGGTCGATATTCCGAACAGGCGGTAGATTTGACGTTTCAAAGTGATCCTTAAAAAAAAACTTACTGAATAAAATAATTTGACTTTGACTTTGCCATAGCAACAATTCTAAAATTGTTGTGTTCCTGCATTTGAGGTAAGTTGTGCCAGTTCCTCAGACTGCTCAAGATTACGGGTGAAGTGCGCTCCCACCTTCGGCCTTATCATAACTTGATACCAGATAAGATGAAGGTCGTACCCGTCGTACAATAAAAAATAAAAAAGACATTGATGTTAGTCCTGGGCGGGAATCAATACCAACTGGGCGGAAAATAGTTACTACCAACTAAGCTGTTGGGTTTGGTAATATTAAATGGGTTTGTACCTACTTTCTTTGGAGTACATTATTGTTTAACATACTCAATAATAATATCAGTATAATATCTTTATATAAAATGTAAGTTTGATTTCTAAATGCTTAATCTGAAATGTATATGTTTAACAAGCCTCATAGCTCAGTTGGTAGTAACTCTGCCTTCTGCGCTGTAGGCTGTGGGTTCGATTCCCACCCAGGACAAACATTTGTGTGATGAATATAGATGTTTGTTCTGTGTTTGGGTGTTGTATCATATAGTTAGTATGTATTTAAAAAAAAAAAGTATTTAAGTATTCTATCCGTAATCTAGTTCCCATATTACAAGCTATGCTTAGTTTGGGGCTAGATGGCGCTGTGTAAAAATTAATGTCCTATAATATTTATTTATTTATTTATTTATATCGCATGCGTGTGAACGCTGAGTATGGCCAAGTGTACTATTACTATAGCAACTTTCACCTGTTACCTACCCATTTCGCAATAAATGAATTATGAATATGGATATGTATGGATGTTCCATTGTTTCAGGTTATATTCACGTTATCCCAGCGTTGTGAGCACCTTCAGAAGCTGGACTTGTCTTGGTGCGGAAGCCATCGTATGATACATTCTCCGTGCATTGTTCTGTATGTTATTTTTTATCTACACTAGCATACTTCTTAAGTTCTTAAGTTCATTCTTAAGTTTGGGTGTAGGTGGAAAAATACTTAACTACACGTCCGATAAAAAAAAAATCACCAATGTTTTAAACAGACTTTCTTGGTGGATACTGTGGAACTGTACTAGGTATAAGCCGTGTTATAAATTCGAGATCAATCGAATTAGAATACAGCAATGAGTCAGAGCAATGAGTTTCACCATCCGTCGAAACGTGTCAACAAAAATACGCAATTCAGGGTCTTCGTCCATTTAACATTGGACCGTGTTTTCGTTTTTAAAATAAAGTGTTGTGATCGCGAAAGCTTAAAATAGACTGGTAAAATTTTCTTGTGGTAGATCGAAAGAAGTGGTCGGAATTTTGATTTAAAATAAAAATGCTTTTTGCACTCCTCAATACAAAGCCTAGCTTTATGCTAAGTCCGAAATTTTATCTTTATATTGTAGTCTACATGTTTATTCGTTTGTGGTTGAAAAACAAACTTAAGAATCAAGGTACTATCTAGGTACTCAATGAAAATAATTATTACAGGACATTAATTTCACATAGAGTCCTAAACTTAACAAAGTTTCTAATCGGGAAACTAGACAGTAGATATAATAGTTTTAATTGAATGCATCCTCTCCAAGTATAGCTAATAATAAAGTATAACACCCAGACTCGGAACATATATATTAATAGTTGCAGTTTTTTTTGCTTGTACATCAATGTTTTATGAATGAACTCTCGGTAAAATATTCAAATAATTCAGATGTTGTTGTGTTGGCGTAGAGGGCATTGATAAAAATGGCCTAACCTAATTCAAGGTTACGCCCGGTGACAGGGGTAATGGAATTGTATGTAGATAAGAACGCATAGTTTACATTATGTCTATTTCATATCAGGGCCCTGAGTATACTTAACCAATCGCTTCACTATGACTATTCTAGTAGCCATTCTGCGATGATACCACGAAGTGAAGCGATTTGCTCAGTAGAATCGGACCCTGTTCCGTACGTGATGGGTTGACTTCGAACCTTGCACAGGCGAGGATGAGGTTACGATAGAGTGCCTACCCAGAAGGTGCCAGCGCCGCCCTGAGCCAACCGTGCGAGAAGGACAACACAATGTTAGTCCGCAAGAGAGCGAGTGAGATAGGTGCGCAGAAATTCTCGCTAAAATCATCCATAATAAAATTATACGACCAAGTAAAAATCCGTTTTAAGGTCGTCTTATTAGTTTAGCCCAGAAGTATGTACCTATATTCCAAGCAGCTTAGAAAAAGATAGATCATATTTAATTTTTATGAATTTAATTATTAACACGGTGTCAAAAATAGGTTCATTTCATATTTTTTCACAGCCAACGCGTATTAATATACGCGTTAATAGGCATATAGACAAATTTTTCCTCGTTAGACATAAGAGATAAACGTAAAATTTCAGATGCAGAGGTCCCGGGTTCGATTCCCAGGGGAGTACAATATTGTGCTTGGGTTGGTTGGCGGTTGGAATTTTTTTAAGTCTGCCTGGCTAGCTACCACCATCTAACCTAATTCTGTCCCCATTATAAAATTGTTGTGTTCTGGCACTTCGAGCTAAGATAGCTAGCTCCTCAGTTGAAGTGCACCTCCACCTTCGGCCTTATCTTAACTTGTAACCAGGTGAGATGTAGGCCAAACGTTTCCCCGTCGTACAATAAAAAAAAACAGCAACAGCGGAAACACTTTGAAAGAGGCATTTGTCTTTCAGTGGACTTTTGCGACCTGTAAGGAAAGATATGGGGTCTACATTCTAATTTGTAACCAGCTTCTTGCGGCTTGTTTGCCTGTTATTTATGCCTATTTGCCACCGTGGTTGTCCAACAAAATAATGGTGTACACTATATCCATGCTGAATCTCACTGAATCCGTTCAGCCGAAATAGATACCTTTGAATTTATGATTATCACTAGGTTATATACCTATAATAGATATGAAAGGATATTCCGTTTACACATTACAGATTTCTCAAAGAATGCGGCAAAGAACTGACACATTTGCGTATGAACTGCTGCAGATTCGTCGACACTGAAATACTAAAGGCCATTATTGAGTACTGTCCACATTTGCAAGGTTGGTTTCGTGTTTGTATTAATTTAAAAAAAAAACTAGTTTTGCCCGCGCATTTTCACTTGCATGAATTGATGACATCCGGTCTATCCAAGAATTGTATAAGTTGAGAGGATCATTAGGCAAGAGATGCACTAAACAGGAAGCATGCTTGCTTGCTACGTCCCAAAGTCGTATTTGAAAAAAAACTATTTTTTTTTACTGAACGACCGGGATGTGCTTGGCCTTCATCTCACCTGATCTTTCAGTTATGATAAGGCCGAAGTTGGAAGCGCACTTCACCCGGAATCCTCAACAAACTGAGCAACTGGCTATCTTACCTCTAAACGCAGGAACACACAAATGTTTACCCCGGGTGGGAATCGAACCAACCTACAGCGCAAGAGACAGCTACTACTAACAGAGCTTGATAGTAATTTGAAAATAATGTGTGTATTTCCAGAGCTATGCCTCCGCTCTGTCGCCGCTAGCGGTACGATAGACTGGGTACAGCTGAAAGCTTTGAAGTTACTAAAACGGCTGGACGTGTATCGGACAGATATTACCAGCTTTGCCATCGTTGAGATCATAAAGGCAAACCCGCATTTAGAACATCTTAATGTCGGTATGTTAATTCTGTATGACAATTCTGTTAAACATGTTATGTATGTTGTTCTAGACGAGTACGTACTCCATCAAAGCGCCACCAAACTGCTCGTAAATTCAAATTGTATTATAAAGAATAATTTAATTAAAAGTTCCTACTGCAAATAAGTGACTATATCGACGATAAGAACGCGTGGCCCGATGTTGCTATACCAGTTGACAGCTAAATGGTGATTTCTCATACTAACAAACTGTCGATTTGGTAGATAGGTAATAAGCAATGCTTAAAGATAATATTAAGTAATTAGGTATATGATGTAGGTAATATATTTTCAGCCCAGACCAAAACTGTGACAAGTGATAATAAATAAATACTATTAAATGTGTTGCGTTATAATTAACATATACTCGTATATCTACATATGTAGCCACAAGAACGATTATTGTGCAACATACCTACGTAATAAAAAATCTATTTGTGTCATAATATTATAATAATATTACAATATATATACCAAAGATAATCACAATTATACTAATCGATTCATTAATTTGCGGAAATCCATCGTACATTGCTCTGAGCGACAACACGTCGGCAGAGGGCTCGTCAGCTTAGAAGCAAGACTATTTCCTGAGGATGCCTCGTGTAAGGCGAAATACGTGTCGATTTGTTTTTTTTTCTAACGTATTTAGCAGATTTATTACTTTTTTTGTTTGATTTTACGTTGATATTGTACTTGATATATGTTCATACCTACATTTCAGGGTCCTGCAAAATGATAGCAACAATGGACGATGTGGCTATAGCGCTGGGCTCGCACTGCCCTTATTTGAAGTCTGTGGACTTTTGGAAGTCGTACTCTTTAACGCCCGTCGGCATCAGGGCTTTGGGGAGATGCGAGAACTTGCAGGAACTTGATGTGGGATGGTGGTAGGTTTTTAGTTTAACTACATAGCATTATTATAAGACAATACAGTATGACTAGTTTGGAATGTATCGAAGACCCTTCGAACTTTCGAAGGAATTAATATTGATGTTTGTTCTGTGTTTGAGTGTTGTATTGCATGATTGCATGTAAGTATTTACAAAATATATGTAAGTAGATATGTAAGTATTATATCCGTAATCTAGTTCCCGTATTACAAGCTTTTATTAGTTTGGGACTAGATGGCGCTGTGTAAAATTAATGTCGAATGTAGAACACCACAACAGCAATTCTGAAATGCTGTATTCCGGGATAGCCAGTTACAAGTTATAGTCCTAAGTCTGCTGAGGATTACAACTTGTTACTTGAAATCAGGTGTGATGAAGGCCAAGCGCTTCCCCGTCATACAATAAAAAATATATAGAATTCCAAGATTTAAGAAATTCCGCTACATTTTTAGAGCAGGGGAAATTTCCACTGGAGTAGTAATAAATACCTACACGTAGATTCCATTTTCCATTCCAGCTTACAAGCAGGTGGTTCAGGCGAGTGGCTGCAATGGGTCGCAGGCGGCGAGCTTCGTAAACTGTTCCTGGGGGCGTTGCGAGGCGTCTGCGACCGAGACTTACGTGCGTTGATCGCTCGCGCGCCCAAACTCGCGCAACTCGACCTGCTGGGCGTCAGGGCGGTCACTCCCGATGTATGCAGCTCGTAAGTACATCACCACATCCATTGACAGTGGCTCCAATGGCAAGCGGCGAGCTTTGCAAACTGTTCCTGGGGGCGTAACGAGGCGTCTGCGACCGAGACTTATGTGCGTTGATCGCTCGCGCGCCCAAACTCGCGCAACTCGACCTGCTGGGCGTCAGGGCGGTCACTCCCGATGTATGCAGCTCGTAAGTACATCACCACATCCATTGACAGTGGCTCCAATGGCAAGCGGCGAGCTTTGCAAACTGTTCCTGGGGGCGTAACGAGGCGTCTGCGACCGAGACTTATGTGCGTTGATCGCTCGCGCGCCCGAACTCGCGCAACTCGACCTGCTGGGCGTCAGGGCGGTCACTCCCGATGTATGCAGCTCGTAAGTACATCACCACATCCATTGACAGTGGCTCCAATGGCAAGCGGCGAGCTTTGCAAACTGTTCCTGGGGGCGTAACGAGGCGTCTGCGACCGAGACTTATGTGCGTTGATCGCTCGCGCGCCCAAACTCGCGCAACTCGACCTGCTGGGCGTCAGGGCGGTCACTCCCGATGTATGCAGCTCGTAAGTACATCACCACTTCCATTGACAGTGGCTCCAATGGATAGCAAGCGGAGAGTTTCTCAAACTGTTCCTGGGGGCGTTGCGAGGCGTCTGCGACCGAGACTTACTTGCGTTGATCGCTCGCGCGCCCAAACTCGCGCAACTCGATCTGCTGGGCGTCAGGGCGGTCACACCCGATGTATGCAGCTCGTAAGTACATCACCACATCCATTGACAGTGGCTCCAATGGATAGCAAGCGGAGAGTTTCTCAAACTGTTCCTGGGGGCGTTGCGAGGCGTCTGCGACCGAGACTTACGTGCGTTGATCGCTCGCGCGCCCAAACTCGCGCAACTCGACCTGCTGGGCGTCAGGGCGGTCACTCCCGATGTATGCAGCTCGTAAGTACATCACCACAGCCATTGACAGTGGCTCCAATGGATAGCAAGCGGAGAGTTTCTCAAACTGTTCCTGGGGGCGTTGCGAGGCGTCTGCGACCGAGACTTACGTGCGTTGATCGCTCGCGCGCCCAAACTCGCGCAACCCGACCTGCTGGGCGTCAGGGCGGTCACACCCGATGTATGCAGCTCGTAAGTACATCACCACATCCATTGACAGTGGCTCCAATGGATAGCAAGCGGCGAGCTTTGCAAACTGTTCCGGGGGGCGTTTCAAAGCGTCTGTGACCGAGACTTTTTTTTTAATTGTCTTGTGTCTAAGTTTCTGGGTATACTCGCTCCATCTAAACCTCATCTTTAGCAGCGCAAAATTTGAGGTCAAGAGCTGATCAACTAAAAAAAATATACAATAAAAATCTGAACTTTATGTTGAACTGTATTTACCAAAACTACATTATATGTTTGCATGTAAAAATGTTTTCTTTTCAGGATACTAGCAGAGTGCAGGGAACTTAGACTTCTGGATGTTAGTTTCTGTGACCAGATTCAAGAATCTCAGGTATGATTATATTGTTATGCTTCTTTGTGTAGTTATTTTAAACAACTTCAATAAAGATTATTAGTGTATAAATGTACGTACACATCATCTCCGCAAGGAGTTTGTATAGAAAAAATGTCTTTTGGATGGGGCTTCACTAAAGACAGCAAAGAGTGTATCACCTGAAAACTTATAAAATAAAAAGTCTGTCCCACATACAAACATACTTTTAACGTTTTTTTTATTTTAGCTCTTGTTAAAACGGTAATACTCATGACAAGCTCATTTGGTAGGAACTCTGCCTTCTGCTCTGTAGGTTGTGGGTTCGATTCCCACCCGGGACAAACATTTGTGTGATGAAATAGATGTTTGTTCTGTGTTTTGGTGTTGTATTGTATGATAAGTTTGTATTAAAAAAAAGTATTTGAGTATTATATCCGGAATCCAGTTCCCATATCACAAGCTATGCTTAGTTTGGGGCTACATGGCGTTGTGTGAAATTAATATCCTGTAATATTAAAGTTCTCATTAATTAAGTATGAATAAAGGGCTTACCCTATAGTATAAAAAGAGTAGTAGAAGCCCCTTGTGAAAGGGCTCGTCCGAAGAATTACTACCACCATACCTACTTCGGCCGCCAAGCAGCATTGCTGTGTTCCGGTTTGAAGGGTATGGTTGCCGGTGAAATTACGGGCACGCGAGACTTATCACCTTTATAACTCAAGTTGACGGGCGCAATGCAGTGCCGTGTAGGCTATGTTCTTTGTGAATGTGACCTACGCAGTAAGGCATTGTTACTTAAAACTGGCCTAGAGTGAGCCTTTGGTGTGCGTGTCCGACTCGCGCTTGACCAGTTTATAATTGTACTCTTATCTATTGATTTTATTTACAGGTACTGCAGTGGCGTAGACAGTACCCACATGTAAGCATTAAACGTTCATTTCAAGCTGCAAACCTTACAGGATCGGACCCTGACTCCTCATTTTTGACACCGGATTTAGAGTAAACCCAGATTATATCATTTTATTAAGTAGGCATGTGCGGGCATTATTTGATCACTAATGTACCTACGGCAATTTCCTATAACTTACTTACACGGGCCTTCTTTTTTTATAAGTGCTATCAAGCGTTTGAGGAGTTGGCCTCTCGACTTGAAGTCTACAAGGTGGTCTGGTATGAAGGCGAATTCCATTCCTTTTTCCATGGTTATGGCGACAGACTTAGGTAAAATGGTGGTAGCTAGCCAGGCGGACAAAGTCCTACCACCAACCAAACCAAGCACAATAGTGTACACCCCTGGGAATCTGATTCGGATCTGAAACCGGTGGGCTACTAAACCACAGAGGCAGTCAAACTTTATTCCGCCATCACCATTTTCTTCAGGCGCGCAACAATAACTTGTAATCAGCGGCTAACATCCCTTTTTCTACCATTTTACATCCAGATTTCTTTCAAAAAGAGCGTAAATAGGCGTTTTTTAGGAAAGTTTCCATCGTAGACTTCATACTCTCCCAGCCAAGTCTAGAGTCAACCTCGAGGCCAGCTCATCTCAAATAAAAAAAAAACTGCAAAAGGGTTCCTCACCTTGAATAAATATTAGTTTCTTAATTGGTCTCTAATGTATCGTGCTGCATATAACTTCAATGTTTTGACGTAACTCTGCTCCAGTTATGTGTGAGTAAGTTATAGCAAGATGCCGTTATAGGATTTTGAAAGCACATTCTGTCATAATAGGAACCATATTGGTTCTTATTATGACACAGTGTAGTTTCGCAAATATTTGTGCTTTTACTTACAAATGTGTCAGTTATCCTGATGCTGATATTATGTAAGAATTTAATGCAATTTAGGGCTAATATCTCGAGTAGCATTTTTTTTTTACCGGTGGCAAATAGGCGGTCCTAATGATCGTAAGCGGCTAAAGTCGATTGAAACACTAGAAGCCGACCCTTTTAATGGAGCTCTGGCGACCTTACTCATCGTGGGATTTGGCTGCGGTTTTCTGTGAGTTTGGTGTGATATGCAACTATTATAGATATAAAGGTTGAATGCGGTATAAATGTTAAATGAGATGTAAAGGTTATAAGAGATATAAAGGTTAAATGAGACATGATCTTGATATTTTGGCTTTAAATGGATTCTAAAAGACTGACTACACATGCGATATTATACAAAAGTTGCACATCTGAAAGTAACGAAGATCTCTTTGTGTCTAAAATTTCTTAAAATATTTTCAGTTTCATAAATAAAATATTTCAACATAGATGTTACATCTGAACTGACTCATATTTAGTAATCATAATATTCGAAGTAACGTTGGTAGTTGACTTGCGAAACTTATGACTGGTCGATAACTTAATTGTTTTAAACCAATTCTCACGTTTAAATGGCATGCTATTGTATTCACGGAAATTTTGTTTTACGAATGGGTTGGTATTCAAAATATCTACTTTTAAAAAAAAATCCCTCTTGGACAATTTTACATAAGAATACAGTGCTTTTTTTACAAAATGTGATTTAAAACATTTCGGACTCTTAGCAGTTGATTACATTTTATTTCCTGTCACAAGTATTGCTAAGTTTATGGTTAGATGACGCTGTGGGAAATTCATTAACTACAGTAATATATAATATTTTTTAATATATATATGTGAAATAAATATGATTTAAAATTATATAAATTGCACATAGGGATGATTATATTATGATATATTGACTGTATTATAATAATACATTTGATAATTATATTGCCTCTGTAATACGATATGATAAGAAATATATTTTATTTTATCTGGACACATCTGTAATAAGATCAATAATAGTCATTTTATTTGTAAGCTTACAATAAGCATTGTACAATATTAACGCATTGCGTAAAATATTATTATAAAGGTTAAGGGGATCAATTCTTATGAATTATTCCATGACTCCATACATACAATGATTAGTATAATGTTATCGTATAATTATTAAAATGTTATGCAACATTTCGGTATTTTTTATGGGCTAGAATCTACTATCCCGACCTACTTTGTTTATGTTTATGTATTTAACAAGATATTTTTTAACTAAAAGACCCTTTACCGTTAACGCGGCTTAGTTATTTCGTGTAATCAGAGATCACTTAATAAACATCCGAGAAACAATAACAAAACAATAAACCGAGCGGTATAACGACTTAGACTCTCAGCCTTGAATACTATTCTACTCATATAAACGTATTTAATCAGTTATTAGTAATGTATCATACATACATGGAATCTCTCGTCAGTCGATTCTTTAAAAATGTCCTTTGTTTAAATGTAATTTTCTTATAAAAATATATTCCTCCTTTATTTAATATTCTTTATTATATATCTATTTATATATATAGTAATGTTCCGGCACTTTGACGTACGTACAAGCCTTACTCAATTCTAAGTCTAAGAGTCTTAAGTAAGTCATAAGCTTACCTCCAAG
This sequence comes from Venusia cambrica, assembly GCA_951394065.1. Taxonomy (NCBI): domain Eukaryota; kingdom Metazoa; phylum Arthropoda; class Insecta; order Lepidoptera; family Geometridae; genus Venusia; species Venusia cambrica. Next base: position 5,637,224 of record OX596056.1, read on the forward strand.
TTCTTGAGGACCCACCTTAACATTATAGCCTATATAATAACTAAAATAAAATTGCTTGAGCTTGAGCACGCCTCACTCCCTACTTAATGACGCATCAACAAATATCAATGGTTTTAGATACCATTTAATAAACCAGGAAACACAACTACAGAGATGTCATGGTAAAAATATAAAGCTTTTATATTAATCTACAAAGATAGCGAATAAAAACTGGGCAGTTCGATACAATATTTTCACATAAATACGTGTTTACCGTCGCAAGAATCGATGAAAATGACGAAAAATGGTGTCTGGATTGGTACATAAATAGCTAAATCCGCTGCATATTTTATTCCTTCTTCCGTCCTTAAAGTCCTTAGTCCTTTGGTCACATTAGATAATTTTGAAAATATAAAAGATAATCTAAGGTTGTATATAAAAATAAAAAACTTAAATTTTCTAAATTACTTTTTGTTTTCCTCCACTTTATTTCCCGTAAAAAATGTTGGCAACCCTGTACAGTGGCTGTTTATAGTTGATACTTTTTTAGACCGAAAGAGAAGTAATGTTCGCTATGTAGATACCTATCTACTGTAAATATGTATAAGTGCTTATTAAAACAGAATTGCATTTGGAAAAGTACTATAGTAAGTCCATCAAGATCGAATCATTGATGAAAATATTACAAATGACGACACACGAATTAAGAATGGCGGATGTCACTTTTTCAAGAAAAAATAACATGCATTATATCACTAAATAGTGATATAGTGCAGGGATTACGATTAAGATCCTCATTTTGGAATTTAAGATGGCGGATATGTCACTTTTTCATGAAATATCAATATGTATATCATTTTCGGGGTTTTTGAGGGTGACGTTATTATATATAGTTTTTTTTTTAAATAAGCGCAAAGAGAAGGACTGGTATTTAAAAATCTAGAACATTTCAAGTCTAGAACCTTCCAGCCTACAGAGGCTGTCTTATAATTGTCAGAACAAACAAGTGTGAGTCAGACACGCACACTGAAGGTTCCGATCCCTATTTCTAAGGAAAAATATTTTTTTAAGTCTTAGAGCGGGTCGGACTCACGCTTGGCCAGTTTTTATAATTGATTGGTATACCTTTGAAATAAGCGCTATATTCACACTAAGTTAAAAAAATATCGATGCATTAGCTAACGACAGAGCTAAAATAACAATTTATAAATACGTTTGTATGTGAATCCCCTTTATTATTATTTTTTTCAGGTTATTTCGTGTAATAATAGGTTTTCTCTGAAAATTTGATCCTGCCACCTGTTACAGTTCAAAAGATTTAAAGGTTGCCCTTTAAAGGTTGTTTCCTTAAATATTTGAACTTACCTTAAATTTAGCATTGCTTATTTCATATGGGCAATCTACATAGGTACACATTTTCAAACTATCATGTACCGTTTCGAAAATATGCAACATTTCACTCCGAACTTTGAGCCTCAATTTGAACCCCTTGGGGTGAAAATTGTCAAAATTACTTTCATAGTGAGCGTTTGCACACCTAGATAAACATACCCTACAAATTTCATGGCTCGAGGACCAGTGGTTTAGGCTGTGCGTTGATAATATATACCAGTCAGTCAGGACCTCAGGATTTTAAATTTTATAAATATAGATATAGGTATAGAATAGAAAGAAGAAGAAAATATATACTCGTGTAGCACCACATGCTATTGCAAAATTTTAACACCGAATTTATTCGTTTCAAGTTTTCTTTTCTTACTAACCCATATGGATTTTTAGTATCCGTAATAATCAATTTTTATTATTATTATTATTTTTTATCCCTATGTACCCTACTTAGCCTTCAAGTATCAAGATTAGTTTGTTTATGCATTAAATCGGGCGTCAAGCAGTTTCGATGTGTGCGTGGGCTCGTTGCTGGTAGTGTGCTGGCTTAGATACCTAAATTTGAGCGCGTCAAAAATGTAATTCCTTCCTTAAGGTATTTTTTTAATGCCCTATATATTTCCCACTGAATGCCTTTACCTAACATCTGGTTTACTTTCAGTTCGGAAGCTGTATGTGCTCCAGCTAGTTTTAAAAACGCATGCGTCACTGACTTATTATGCTCAATTGATAAATAAAAACTCTAAAACCCAAAACAAACAAAAAATTAGTAACTAGCAGTGATCATCGAAAACAACATTTTCCAAGAGACAGTATAATGATTTTTATGTTTTTATGTTTATAGCCGTACTTTTTTATTGATTATATTATATATATATATATATACAAGCTTACCCGGAAACCCTTGTTTTACCATATAAATTATTTCTAGTGAATATTTTGGTAATCAAATAAAAAACAACTAACTCATTGTAATGCATGTGCGGATGTGGGATATGACTGAAAGAGAAATGGAGCGCTGTGAACTATGACGGCCTATAAAAATAATTTATTTAGTGAATTCATTGCACTTTTACTGTCTTAACTTTTTTTTCTATACGACGGGGAATTGCTTAGCCATCATCTCACCTGGTTACAAGTTGAGATAAGGCCGATGGTGGAGGCGCACTTCACCCGGAATCCTCAACAACTTGAGGATTTTACTTTTTTAATTTAACTTGATAACTGGTGAAATGAAAGCCAATCGCTTCCCTGTCGTTGAATATTAAAAAGTTGTATAGCCATAACGTGATAATATTATCCGTGCAAGATAATATATTTCTTTGTAATGTCTATGACTGGTGTTAACCGATTGTCCTAAATCAGTAAAATCACGAGGTCTATTGATCAATTCCATGACAATAAAATCCTGAGACAAGTTTGGTCTCCTTATTGGTGAGATCATTGTTATGAATTGGTTTTGTCTGACGTGTTTGTTTGTGGAGAGTTATTAATAGGCCAGAAGGCCAGAAAATCAGTTGGCGCTTGTGTCTTTGGATCGCTGGTCTTCTGCTGCCAGGTATGTAGGTATTACTGTATTTTGTAGAATATTACAATACCATTTATTGCTCTGTGTAAGTACTGTGTATTTATTAAAGTTAAGGAGGTATGTATATAATAAGCATAAGGCGCATAAGGGAAACTAGGTAAATGACAGGAGCATTAGTAACTTGGATCGTGTTTATTCTAAACTTGCCCAGCCACAACGCACAATCCTAACGATGAAAAATGCGATCGTGAGTTTGTTTGTTTGTTACGTTTTCACGCCTAAACTACTGAACGAGTTGAGCTGAAACTTTGTACATGTGTTGCCCTAGACCAGGCATGAGATTAAGCATAAATCAGTTCCCATGGGATGAAAATAACACGTCAAACTTTAAAACTGATTCGTTCTTTGTTGCTCCTTCACGCTAAAAACTGATCAGATTGAGCTGAAACTTTGCACAGATATTGTTTAGGCAAAAAATAATTACTAGAGGTTGATTCTCACGCATAACAATGACGGGAATATGTGTGATGGAAGATTATGTAAGAAAATACAGCAAAATTTCGACAATGTCTATTTGATGGACCGTACGTCGAGTGATCGAGGTATTAAGGTCCCTGTTGCAGATTAGGATATACCCACCTCGCGGATCGAATGGACTGAATGATGGACGGCAAAATATGTCAAGACATCATAGCCTAGTGAAGACATGTCTTCACTAGGCTAGAACATGCCGGGTTTCATTTTTTTTTTTATTAGAATAAGGTCAGCTATTGACCTCTAAACTTGGTAATAACAACCAAATAACCAACCGTCCAACTAAGTTGATAGCCTGGTTTGTCGGTTGGTAATAGACGTACCTAATGATAAGGTCTTCGAAGGAGTACCTAAGTTTACCAAGGTGGTGCCTATTAACTCTTTTCTTAAAGACATTAGGGTCATAAGACATCGGAAACACAGATACAGGTAGCCGATTCCTCGTCATTACTAAGCGAAATATGAATGTACTTATGGTTATGGATGGAGGCTGCTCAGGATCGCTATTTGTGGCGTCGATTGGAGGAGGCCTATGTTCAGCAGTGGACGTATGTTGGCTGAAATGATTATGATGAATTGGTAGGTACTTATAGCTGGAAAATCAACCAGGTTCATATGATAATATGCGCAGTGCATCTGAATATTATAACTATGTAATTTATTGACGATATAAACTGTCTAAAAGGCAATTTGTAAATGGACTCATCGATACAACTTATACCTACTTACCTTATAGGAACGTTATTACACACACTCGTAAAATAATTATAGGTACAAGTTAACTTAAAATTAAAGAGTATGGCAAAGGCAAGCTTAACCCTAATAAGAGTTTTCTTATAAGCTATATCATTTTTTTATTTTATTTTCTTATTAGCAAACATAGGTAGAGACAGAAACAAGATCTTAAATATTATGGGAAAAGTGTATACCTACAACATTCATAAATAACATAACCTATACAGAAATAATAAGATACCTAAACTGAATACAATAGATATAACATAATTACACTGTTAATATAATATAAGTACATTCAAGCCTAATTAAACTACTTAGGTAGGTACTCTTTTTATGGATATATAACATTAGTTCTGTATTTATTTTCAGTTATGAAGATGTTTTTCCAGCTATTATTATCATGCCTTACTTTGGGGACCACATTTGGTATCATCGCTAGGACCAACATGGTGCCGGGTCGTTCGACCATCGTTCACTTGTTCGAATGGAAGTGGAGTGACATCGCTGATGAGTGCGAAAGGTTCCTTGGACCGCATGGCTTCGGAGGTGTTCAGGTGCTGTCAATTTGATAGGAAACAAGCGGTTTTGCTCACCTAATACGGTAGGCTTCATAAACTGGCGAGTTCTTTGTTTAAACTCACGTCTACTGCAGGACAGATCCTCGAAAATTTTAGGGGTTTGCGATAGTCACCACACATAGCAGGTGGGTAGGTGATCGCAGTAAAGGTGTTTAGAAATACAGAAGCAAACCATTCTTTTGTTTAATGTTCCCTGAGTCGCTTTTTACAACCGCAGGCTGATTTGGGGTGGCCCGTTTTTAAGCCGCGACCATTACATATATTTATCTCATTTTCCTATTATATTATAGCTTTATTAGATTTAAGTAAAGTACCTACCTATGAACCAACCAAATACTTTTTTTTTCTCGAGGGTGAAATCTTTAACTAGTCACCCCACCGCATTAAGGGTGCGATGAGGTTATGTGAGGTTTACTGGACTCCTACGACTCACTAAAATCCCCCGGTGGCCTTCCTCGATGCTAAGGAAGGCTCTGGGACGTTTGCTAAAACTTCATCCAGTGCCTCCCCGCATATTCCCAGGACAATTATTTGTGTGATGAATACTATATGTTTTTTCTGTGTTTGGGTGTTGTATTGTATGTACAAAAAAAAAGTATTTGAGTATTCTATCCGTAATCTAGTTCCCATATTACAAGCTATGCTTAGTTTGGGGCTAGATGGCGTTGTGTAAAATGAATGTCCTGATATCTTTATTATTATTATTATATTACCTACCAAATACCTACTATGGATCAACTATTGGTCCATTCTAGTATATCTACTACCTACCTATATCTATCTATAAGAAAATTTAACATGGACGCCCAACGACCTGACGTTTGGGCGAACATGTTAAAGTTTCTTTTCAACTAAATGTTTTTATTTAATTTGTTATTTGTTTTTTATATTTGTTTATTTTGGCATAAAGTTCGACCTTACAGATTTAAACATGACCAGCTCCACAAAATTTATATTTGTAACTCGTTGAATTTATTTAGGTTTCGCCTGCATCAGAAAACTTGATAGTTCACTTGGACGACGGCACTAGGCCTTGGTATGAGCGTTACCAAGTAATGTCCTACAACATTGTAACTCGATCGGGAAACCAAGAGGAGTTCGCCAATATGACTCGGAGATGTAACGATGTTGGTGTCAGGTAGGATGTATGAAGTCTATGTATCATACTAATATATGATTTGAAGCCCTCCGCCTTCATCTCACCTGGTTACATGTTGAGATAAGGCCGAAGGTGGAGGCACACTGCACCCGAAAACATCAACAAACTGAGGAACTGGCTACCTTGCCTCTAAATATTGGAACACAACAAGTTTTAACTATTGTTATTATGGCGACAGAATAAGGTAAGATGTGGTAGCTAGCCAGGTGGACTTAATCAAAATCCTACCTCCAACCAAACCAAGCACAATATTGCTCCCCCTGGAGATTGAACCCGGGACCTCTGGATCTGAAATCGGTAGGTTAAGTATAGGTACGAAACCATAAAAACAACCGATTCTACCGCCTCTGTGGTGTAGTGTTACGCCCACCAGTGTAAGATCCAGAGGTCCCAGATTCGAGCCCCAGGTGAGTACAATATTGTGCTTGGTTTGGTTGGTGTTAGGACTTTGCTTTATCCGCCTGGCTAGCTACCACCATCCTACCTAATTCTGTCCCCATAATAACAATTCTTAAAAAAAAATTGTGTTCCGGCATATACAGGTAAGATAGCCAGTTCCTCAGTTTGTTGAGGATTCTAGGTGAAGTGCGCTTCCACCTTCGGCCTTGAAAAATCTGGTGTGACCTCTTGCACGTCGTACAAAAAAAAATTAGTCCAATGGCTATTTTGGGACCAAGCCGAATACCAAATAACGCGTTTCTTGAGGCTAAGCATTGAAAGTGTTTTTGTAGGCAAACATACGTTCTGTGGCTAGTAGATATGTACCTCCAACAGTGGCAAAAAAAAAGTAAATCCTGACTCGCTAAGGAAGACGGTTAGGATTTTATTTATTTATTAATTAATTCATTGATGCATTCATTTATTTATTTATGAATGATTATATTTTCCTCTGATGTTCATATTTTTCTCTCAATGATTACATCTGTTTATTGAAGTTTTATCCACAGGATTTACGTAGACGTGGTGATAAACCACATGACTGCTAACAATAAGGATAACGTTGGCACGGGCGGCAGTACCGCGGACTTTGACAAGGGCAATTACTTCGCCGTGCCTTACGGATCTGAGCATTTCCACCCTGACTGCGAAATCAAAAACTTCGAAGATCCTGTAGAGGTAGTTAGATTCTTTAAAAATGTATATCTTATTATTACGATATTGAGGACACATTGAGGAAATGGAAAGGAAACGCAGAGCATTGACAGTCGGGACTAATATGCTGGCCCGCAGATTCGGACGATGTACAGACGCAGTAAAATAACTCTCTTCAAGGAGTTCTGTGCATCCATGTATACTGCGAGTCTGTGGTTTCAGCATACTAAAAAGGCTTACAGTGTTCTGCGGGTCCAATAAAATGATGCATGCGGCTTTTGCAGTGCGTCAGGCATGTTCGCCGATGCGCGCACAGACACTTTTGACGCCATCTGGCGGAAAAAGCACGAGCGGTAACAATATTCTGAAAGTTATTGCTAATAATTATTAATGTTCGTTGGTGTGGCAGCTCACCCAGACGACTAAATCTCTTTTAGTTATTAAGTACTAACCTCTAATTCTAAGTTTTAACATTTTGGACCTAGACGTCTGAATAAATGAATTTGAATTGAATTGAATTACGTTAACTAGTAAGTTAAGAGGTGGGGCCGGGAGCCGCGACCGCCACGCGGCTCAGGAATCGACCCCTCCAACTCGGGTCATGGATGTCGTAAACTGACTAAAGGATCCACCAGAAGAAGGGCAGCAGCTTCCTTCTGTGTACCTTTACTGCGACCACCAATCCACCTGCCAAGCGCGGTGATTATGGCAAAAGCCTCCAGCTTTGGAGGAGGCTCTGTCCAGCAGTCGACACTAATAGGCTGTTGTGTGTATAAGAAAATCCCGGGACTTGGTTCCCCTCATGCCATAGGACTTGCGAGAATAACTGTTTTAGTGCACTCCTACACAACACACGGAAAATACTTTTAAAATTATGTAACCTATGGTTTGGACTGTGCGTTGATTGGCGGTCAATTGACTGACCTAGGAGGACGATGAGGTCTTGGGGTATGAGGTTCTTAATACTTACGTCTTTTCGTCACTTTGACGGCTGTCATTGATAGAAACGCCATCGTCAAACACGTACACGAAAAAAATATTTTTTTTAAAATTAGTTTAAAGTGCAGTAAATTATGCCTCCCTATTTTCTCTCCCTGTTACGAGACCCCTGGTACCACAGCACGTCTCGGCGCCATCTCGCTTAGGTTAAGCTACATTATATGTATTTTTAGTTTTGACGTAATTATTTACATGGGCCTTAGAAAAAGTTTTATAACATCTGTAACTTTTTCTAGTGTTGCCAGAAATAAAATGTAAATATACCTATGTGTATTATTAATATGAACGGTGTTGCTTGAAATGTATATTTTCAAATACAGTGCCGAAACTGCCAACTAGTTGGTCTGAAAGACTTGAACCAGACGCAGGAATATGTGCAGAATAAGATCCATGAGCATCTGAACCATTTGGTGCAACTTGGAGTAGCCGGCTTCAGGTAAGTCATTCGCGGACTGGTTTCCACAACTAGGTCTCTTGTGGGCCCTATACTAAACATTATATCTTTATAAGTATATTATATAAATATAATACATAAAACTTCATAACTAATAATCATCATACATTCGTTTGTTAGTTGTCCTCCAAGAAGGCCAGCTCGCTGATAACGGCGCAGGCTTCTCTAGGCATCCCTGGTGTCCCATGGTAATGTAAACTTTGAGACGCCTCGCTATTGCACTCTAAAAGTAGAATTCGCATTGTTTTAAGCCGACACATTCCGCTCGGAAGATAGTATTGTGTTTGCCCAGTGCTGTCGTTTTGTGAATGTTAAGGTCAATATAATTTGAATATTCTGATTTCGTACATATTCAAGTGGTCTCTCAGCTCCTTATAAAGTGAAGCTCTTAGAGCAATGGTGTTGTTCGGGTGCCCTATCATAGATAGACTGGAGCTGGTAGCTGTGGGCCTGAATACTCCTGTATGATATTAGTGATGGGATGTTCCTGTGTTCCGTGTTGCCAAATTATGCACAACAACAAGCCTCATAGCTCAGTTGGTAGCTCTGCCTTCTGCGCTGTAGGTTGTGGGTTCGATTCCCACCCAGGACAAACATTTGTGTGATGAATATAGATGTTTGTTCTGTGTTTGGGTGTTGTATTGTATGATAAGTATGTATTTACAAAAAAAAGTATTCAAGTATTCTATCCGTAATATAGTTCCCATATGACAAGTTATGCTTCTTTTGGGGCTAGATGGCGTTGTGTGAAATGAATGTCCTGTCTTGTAATATTATTTAAAAGTTTTAAAAATGTCGCATTGGTTTCTCGCTTTGTTATAAAATAGATACCTTCCCCTTTAAATCTTACTTAGAACGAAAGACAACAATTCAAAGATTTTTGGTAATTTGGACCTGTATGGAGTGGTACTCTCATACAAACGTTTTATCGTTTATTATTTGCTAGTTCTGATATCTGTGCGTAAAAAAAGTTTATATTAATGTTTGACTGTAAATATAGAAACCTAGTATAGTTTGTTCGCTATTGTAAAGCGCATTCGTTGTATTACAAACGTTATGTTTGTAAAAATGCTATGAGTATGCCTCTTTGGTGGCTTTGTATTGTTAGAATAGAAATTTGCTTCAAACAAAATGTCCGCTGCATTTGGGGGACACGCGTTTATACAGTAGCCTCAGGTACCATGAGCTTTTCATTTTCTAACAATACTTAAGAGACGTACAAGCTTACATTATGAATTAATAAATGAAAATACTTTATTAGGTACTTACCGTTAAATAGTATTTTCATTTATTTGTTTAGCCTTAAACTTAGAAATGAAAATACTATGTAGGCGTTGTGTAAAATTGATGTTCTGTAGTATTTATTTTTATTATAATTATTATAATGTACATATACTTACTTACAATGTTCGGTCTTATCGCTTAGAAGCGGTTTCGTTCGGACGATCTTTAATTTAGCGAAGTTTTCTCTTAAACTCATGGTAAATCCACAGGATAGAATACTGGTAGTTGGTACAGCGAATGGGCGGAATTAATTGCCGGTGACATTCGCTTTAGACAGTGCAGAGTAGAATGCAATTCAGGACCCCGATTCTACTAAACCAATCGCTTCACTATGACGATGAGATCATCGCAGAATGGCCACTAGAATACCAAATATACAGTGATATACTATAGTGGCAATTCTGCGGTATTACCATTGACATAGTGAAGCGCTTGGTTTAGTCGGATCATAATGGAACGAGTAATGACCTCCATTTCGGCAATATCATTTTTAAATAATGTTTTGTGATGTTTTCCAATGGAGATTGGCACATCCTCTAGACAGACAAAGACAGAGTTTAAGATTAGTAGAACTCCTTGTGAAAGGTCTCGTTCGGGGAAGTACCACCATACCTATTTCGCCCAAGTAGCAATAATTGCTGTGTTCCGGTTGCCCGTAATATGGTAATATTACGGGCATGCGAGGCTAAACATCTTTATGCCTCAAGTTGTCGGGCGCAATACAGTGCCGGGTTGGCCATGTTCTTTGTGGATGTGACCTGCGCAGTAAGGCTTTGATATAGGCGCTAGAATGCACTGGGCTGCTTGTTTGTTCTGTCTCCAAGTTGAATAAAATGATTTTACTCCTTTGTCTCATGGGTCATGCAATTGATTTAAGTAAGGAGCTATCCTCCTTCTTTCTAAATTATTACTAGGGCTTATCCTAGCTATTACATTGTATGATTTACTATACATACTGGTAACGAATGGAACTCCTTACACTCGTCTGTTTTCACGCGCCAGTACAATCTCCGAGTCTTCAAGTCCAAAGTGAAAAGGTTCCTCTTCGACGCGTGCTCCATCTTAGGCCAAATCGTTACTTGTTTATCAAGCGAGTTGATGGTCAAAGGTTTGGATACTATCAATAAAAAAAAACAATCATTGATTTAATAAAAAATATATTCTAGAGTCGATGCAGCAAAGCACATATGGCCGGCCGATCTCAAAAAAATCTACGACAAAGTCAATAACCTCAACACCGACCACGGATTCCAGCCCAATACCCGTCCGTATATATATCAAGAGGTGATCTACAATGGATACGGCAACATCAAGCATTCAGAATACACACCTCTTGGCGATGTCACGGAATTCAGGGTAAGTGACACTTTGAACCACCTGCTTCGTTTTTTTTTTATCGTACGACGGTTATGTGCTTGGCCTTCATCTCACCTGATTTTCAAGTTATGATAATGGTGGTGGCTGCAGGTGGAAGCGCCTTTGACCTCTTTACGTTTTGATAAACTGAAGAATTGGCTATCTCACCTCTTAAGGCGGAACACAACAATTTATAATTGTTGTTATGGCGACAGAATTAGATAAGATGGTGGTAGCTGGCCAGGCGGACATAAACAAAGTCCTACCACCAACCGAACCAGGCACAATATTGTACTCCGTGACTCCTGGATCTGATACCGGTAGACGAACCACTATACCACGGAAGCGGTTTTTCCAAACTCACCTTATAAAAGATTTGGGAAAACTCGCTTATTTCTCATCTATGCCCAGGCAAGTGGTTATTTACCAATTATTTTTACTTATGTAATACAAATACAAATAATTTATTTCACTTAATCTAACATACATACATGTTTCATGGTTCGAGACCCTCTTTTAAGTATGAAAATACCTGTGTTAGACAATCCCGCTCTTCCGTAATTTTTAAATTAAGTTAAAATAAATAACAAAAGAAAACTTAATCAACAAAAAATACATTTGTATATACTTAATATCCAAAGCTTAAAACAAAATATATGTTTGAGTGTGTGTGTGTATGTGTGTGTGTGTGTGTATGTGTGTGTGTGTGTGTGTGTGTGGTGTTTATTATGAAATAATTTCCAGGAGTTTTTCAGTTTCCTCGTAGTTAAGTGTTAATAGCCATTCATTCAGAGTTTTTTTGCATTTATAATTGTTTAGAGGGTAGATACTTAAAGTTCTTATGTGATGTGATATATCAATTAATGATTCTGCCACACGTATGTCAATGGAGATTATGGCTAAAGTCTTGGAGAAGGCCCACGTCTAACACTACTACTGGCAGGCGATGGTTAACGAAATACTCGCAGATGCCACTCAAACTTTGTATCTTGGGACATGGGATAGATACACCGAATACACTACACCTCAGAACTTAATGTGTATTGTACCAACTGCTTGCCATCAGATGAGCCGTTTGCCTGTTTTCCACCATAATGACAAAAAAAATATCGGTAGGTAAAGTTATGTTTATTCACAAGATGACATTCTCACAATATGACCTAGGTTTTCCTAGGTGATAACTAAAAAACGATATGTCAATTGGTGCATAGCTGGAATTCGAATTCACGACTTGGGTTGATCTCTAATGCGTACCTTTCTATCATTGATGCTTGATATTCTTGAAAGTACTATAGTACTATAAGTACTACTATATAATTGCATTAGCTTATTATTCTATATAAATTAATAGCAGAAAAGACTAGGTCTCGACTCAATAATCGAATTCAAACGATTAATAATTAAACCTAAATAATCCAAAAGTTATTGGAAACTTCGATAAATAAGGAAAACCCTACAACTTTGCGACAATTTCACTTTAAATTCCGAGTAAATTTATTGCGGTAATTCACACTAAATGCGAAGGGAAACGGGCTGTAAGCTTACAAAGACGGCCCTCAGCCAGGGATGGATTCAGGACGTGATTTTGTGTAGCGATTCCAGTAGTTGTGCGTTATCTGCTACATTCTAGCTTGAGTGTCATTCGCAAATCGTCGTCAGAGTGAATTTTTATAATTCAAGGACTGTTTCATTAGTTAGTCAGTTAGTCAGCCTACTTTTGTTCCTTCCGCAATTGCGGCACCGAACGAAGTACGATCACAAAACTTAATTTAGAGCTATTATTGCTTAGCTACTTACGTTTCGGCTAGTATTTGCCAGCTTATGTTCATGTTATTTCTTTAAAAAAATACCTAGGTAACTATACAATTTCTGCTGGTAGGAGACTGAATCGGCGGTTAGTGGATTGACGAGGTTTGATGATTATACATTTTTGTTGTATCTTCCTTTTACAGTGCATTGATAGTATGGAAGTATTTTATTATCAAACATCATCATTTAAGCCCGCATTGTACACTGATTAACATAAAAGCTATCCCGCCGTCTCCATATATAAACTCCCCGCGGGCACAATGTCGTTGGTCCATCGAGTAAGTCTTCCCACACTTCGTTTCGCTTTAGGACCTAAGCCTAACCCACTACCGCCTCAGCTTGTCTTTTTTTGTCCAATTGAGCTAAAGTATAAAACTATTTATTTATAAAATGATTTAACTAGTAGTTCGCCCCGATCTGAGATCTCTCTCTTGTTTGTAACTTTTATTATATACAAAGCCAGAATGAGAGCAATGCACCGGCCGTATGTCATAGTAGGTGGGCAGAATACAATAAGTGAATACGTCACCCCTCATTAACATGATCATGAAAGATATCAACCTTTGATGTTTTTGTGAAATGTGCTCTCAAAACCGTTGCCTTAGACGTCGTGGTAGAAAGATCTGCCCCTCTAGCCCACGGATGTCGTTAAGTCAACCAAGGGGCATCACCAAAAAGGCAGCAACGTTTTTCTGTGTGTAAACAAAACTTTAACTGTGAGCACCAATTTTTATCGACACCCAGGTTTGGCAACCCTATTGAGTGAATAACGAAAAATAATTAGACCAGTTTTATTGAGATTCCGAATACCTATTATCTTGACCGGACCTGATCTTATAAACCACCCCTAATAAAGGGTAAATTAACCAATTTTGAAATCTGCAGTCTAAACCCCCATTTCATATGATATTTCACGTTTTCAGAATTTTTCAAGGCTTTGATCTTATTTACCCCTTTCTACCCCTTTTGCAATCCTTAATGTCAATACAGGGGTGGTTTCAGCATATGAAAAAGGTAATTGTGACGACAACCCCCTCTAACAGTATATCAAGCGTTTTACCCTCTAAACACACCCCTTTGTTACAAAAACCACCCCTAATAAAAACTAAAATATGTATTTTTTTAATATGCACCCGATACTCTTTCAAATGACACCCCATTAGCCAAAAAACTTCATGCCACCCTTAACACCACTATTTCTCAAAAACTACCCTAGTGTCAAAAAATACTTAATACCGATTGATGAGTATTAATATATTCTCTGCATATTAAACATTTTGAATAGATTGGATCAACCATTCAAAAGATATGGGCGAAAAATTGTTTTTCTTTTCACCCCAATATAAAAACTACCCCACTTATCGAAAATCCCCCGGAACAATCAATTTATATTTATGTTATCTCTTTACAGTTTAAATTTCACCAAAATCGGATAAACCGTTCGACAGTTATGCCGTCACAAACATTGCCACATACATATATATATACAGTGCCGGATATCCCAACTTAACTGAGAGATCTCGTTCGCTTCGCTCTCTCGATCAATAAGATAATATGAGATTATTGAAAAATATTTTTAACAAGATTGTTTTAGTAATAATTTTTGACATTTAACATTTATATGAAAAGGTTAATGTGACATCAGTGTCTCGTCAACTTATTCTATAGCAATAGGGAAATAAAACAAAACAAACTATATACTTGTAATATACCTATGCACGTTTAACATTAAAAATTAGGTTAGTATAATCAATGATTATTTTAGTAATAAACCCTAATCAAAATAATAAACCTTTTCTCCCCGGTTAGCCCCACTTCAATACTCAGTCCACATCTGCCACATTATTTCTTAGCCCCGTCGCCTTCAATGAGTCGACAACTCTGTTTACTGTTGAATCACGTACAAATTAATTTTCCTAACTCTAAAGACGTGACGAGGCATTGTAAGTCAGCTTTGCGCCTTTGTAAGACATCTTCATTATGCTGAGGAAAGATTGCGGAGCTTAGTTTTAGTGCTGTGTCATTGTATTGTTTAAGAATTAGTCCGTTTATTTTGAACCGATTTCCGGGGCATCAGATCAATTAAGTAAGGTACTAAAGTGAAGTTAGGTATTACATAAACCGCAACCATTGTTCACAAGAGTTGTATGGCGAACTGGGGTATAAGCCCACCTTCTGATCCGGTGATGTGATTGTAGGTTGCACTTTGAAATATAAACAATTTAGAAAAGAAAATAAGGAGAGCATAAAAATATCAATAAATTATATACGTATAATGAACATGTTAAAACGCTATCAATCAACTCGCAATAGGTACTTCAGACATTCTCAACACACATTCCTCCATCTGTCAGCAAATATATCACACGATGGTGTTGATGCCAGGAGCGCATTTAATATTTGTATGGCTCGAATAAGAGGTGAATTGTCATGAGCAACAGGGCGCGCCTAAGGCACGGCCAGTAGAACGTGACTACGGGGCCTTAGAGAGTATTTGGGCATTTCAGGAACGGACAATCTTACAACTCGAGTTACTAATTCTGGCCAGTTCAATACCGCGCAGTATCTGACAGTAGATTGTAGTTACGCCTTGCCTCTAGAGAGTTGAAGCCTAGCGCACTAAGTAAAATGTGGGGTAAACAAAACAGATACTCGTATTACATACGTGCTCAACCTTCACAGATCGTGCTCGTCTCTTAGCTGTTTCAAAATGGGAATCAGGTCTTTGGCTGCAAGCACTTCCATCTTACAATACCGGTACACTTATGGATCCTGTAACTTTCCGTATTGCCACTTGTCTTCGGTTGGGTGCAAGATGCTGCGCCTCTCACCAGTGCTGGTGGTGCCGTGCGGCCGTAGATCAATTTGGTTTTCACGGACTTTCTTGCACAAGGTCTGCCGGCAGGATTACGCGCCACGCAAGTCTTAATGACATTATCCGTCGAGCTTTTACCAGTGTCAATGTGCCAGCCGTTCTTGAACCGAATGGTCTGTTACGTGATGATGGTAAGCGGCCCGACGGTATGACTCTTGTCCCTTGAGAAATGGGTAGGCCTTTGGTGTGGGACGCTACCTGCGTCGACACCCTAGCGCCATCTCATCTGCCTGGGACATCAGTTAGGGCTGGTGCGGCACCTGTTTCGGCCGAGGATCACAAAAGGCGCAAATATAGTGGACTCGACAGAGCTTAGCTATTTGAGCCTTTTGGGGTGGAGACCTTGGGTCCGTGGGGAGCCGGTGCCCTCCGGGTTTTCAAAAATATTGCGGGGCTTTTGATTGAGGCGACACGTGACCCATGGGCTGGCTCTTATTTAGGCCAGTGAATTAGCATAGCAGTCAGTGTCTTGGGCACGCTTCCGTCTGGTACTGGTCTGGAACAGTTGAGTTACCTATAGGCCGTTTGTAACGGTCCTTAGGTAATCTAACTGATTCCTTTGTACATAGTTAGTTTAATTGTACTTTTTATTGAATAAAGAATAAAAAGCAGATAATATCCAAAGATTCTTCGTCTTTTTTCCCTGAAAATGACAATATGGGCTTCTTCAAGGCCAGAGAGATGAGGTGTCTTCTTGACCGGCGTGCTAAATCATTGGCCACATTGTCGCTTCCCATCAGGCGAGATTGTGGTCAAACGTAGGTCTATCATAATAACAATAAAAAAAGATCTTGTGAAAACTTTCCTTCGATAGTTTACATTTCACTTACATTTTACAGGTTGGAACAGAACTGAAAAGGTGCTTCAGCGGCGACAACCCCTTGAAATGGCTGGTCTCCTGGGGCGAAGCTTGGAATCTAACGCCCAGCGATAAGGTTCTAGTGTTCATTGATAACCACGACTCACAGCGGAATGACGATGTATTGACGTATAAGAAATCCAGGGCGTATAAGGTATGATGTGTTTTTGGTCGCCTCGTCAGACATTCCTTTTTATTGTAACAAACTTTTGTGTATCAGACTTAAGTGTATCAGGCATTTCAGGTAAGCTAGCCAGTTCATCAGTCTGTTGTGGATTCCGGATGAAGTGCTTCCATCTTATGAAAAACAGATAAGAGTAGTTGTAAGAATCATTGTCTTTTTTATTTTTAGGCAGCTACTGCGTTTATGCTGGCTCACCCCTACGGTTCCACTAAGGTTATGAGCAGTTTCGCCTTCGACAAAACGTCACAAGGGCCACCTAATGTGAACGAGAATATCTTGTCTCCGTCTATCAACCAGGTATGTATTTTGGCCATCCTTACCTTTCACGCGTGAAGAATGATGGCTATGAAGAAAAAATCACATTGCTTATCACCTCACACATGTATAGCACCACACATGAACAACCCCCCCTTCCTCTTTCCTTTTTTTAATAAGACACTGACATTATACCGTGTTGTTCCGAAATTGTTCGAAATTCAACCGAAAGGGTTACATTGAAAATCAGCGCTTCTTGTGTTTGGTCATTCATATCATCATCTGTTTGTTCTTTTGTTACCTTTTCACGACTAAACGGCTGAAAATCTCACCTGGTTTCAAGATGTGATAAGCCGCCGAAGGCGGATGCGCACTTCACCCGGAATCCTCATCAGTCTGAGGAACTGTTAGGGCCAGAAAACAACAATTTAGAATTGTTGTTATGGCGACTCACCAATCAAACAAAGCACAATATTGTACTCCCCTGGGGAACGAACCCGGGACCTCTGGATTTTACACCGGTGGGTAAACTACTAGACCACATTGGCGGTTGAGATTTTATTTTTTTTTCTTTTTAGGATGACACTTGTGGCAACGGATGGATATGCGAGCACCGCTGGCGTCAAATCTACCAAATGGTTTCGTTCAGAAACATAGCAAGCGATACGCAAGTTAATAACTGGTGGGACAACGGGAACAACCAGATTGCATTCAGTCGAGGGGACAAAGGCTTTATCGCGTTCAATATTGAGGGCAGGGATTTGAACCAGATATTGCAGGTAAGACCTCTGCTTATTTCTGTTCGCCTGGTATTTGATGTGGCACTCAATTATAACCTTCTTTGGGAATCGTGTGTATGTCTGTGTGCTGTACTTGTTTTCTGAGGGTTCCGATCTTTCCAATGTAGCCTGTAAATATCGTAAAAGGTGACTAAGAAATCTCACCAGGAGATCAGCAGCAACAGCCACCTTGCGATCACCAATCTGCCAAATTGAATCCTTTAGAGTAGCTCAGTCACTCTCTTTAGTTTTAGTAGCTCTGCCTTCTGCGCTGTAGGCTGACAAACATTTGTGTGATGAATATAGATGTTTGTTCAGTGTTTGGGTGTTGTATCATATAGTACGTAGGTATATAATTATTTAGAATAACTATTTAAGTATTTATAATCTAGTTCCCATATTACAAGCTATGCTTAGTTTGGGGCTAGGTGACGCTGTGTTAAATTAATGTCCTGTAACATTTATTAATTTATTATTTATTTATTGTATGCTGTGATGATGATGATGGCGATGATATCTAAATATTAAAAAAGTTTTCAAGGGACGCATTTACACCCTTTGATCGCGCAATTAGTCTCTGTCCTTGCCAAACTCAAACAACGTATCTAAAAAGTCGAGTTCATCAAAAGTTTTCTATTGACGAAAACTTTTGGAACTTTTAAAACGGGATCAATTTCCAGACTGGATTACCTGAAGGTGAATACTGTGACGTAATAACCGGGAAGCGACATGGGCAATCTTGCACCGGGGCTAAAATTACTGTGCGCAAGGATGGTACAGCTGATATCAGATTACCAGGAAATGTAGAGGATATGGTTTTGGCTATACATGTGGGGCCTCAGGTAAGTGTTTATTTGTAACGAGATAATCCCCGGGGACAGCGTTATTCTTTCCATTCGATATTCTGAAATATTTCGTGCTCCACCCCACCACAAGCTCCTATCCAAATTTACCTGCCAAAATAATTTGAATCGGACATGTAATTTCGAAATGAACGACAAACCACGTTTACTTGAGAGAGTGAAAACAGCGGCCTTCTTCTTTACATATCAGATTAAATAGTGAATTATTATTGAGTTAAATTAAGACATAATTAAATTTACATTACAATTTTGACGACCTACAATTTTTATCTCGATAACATTATGATCGATCTTTCAAATCAAGATGTTTGATTTTAAATGTTACTTAAACATTATATGAGGACGGAGAAACGCTTGGCCTTCAGCTCAAAGTTACGATAAGGTGGAAGGTGGAAGCGCACTTTACCCGAGGTGAAAAAAAAGTCTGAGGAACTGGCTATAAATACCGAAAGCCAAAAATTTAAATTGTTGATATGGTGTCGCCATATCAACAATAAATACTTAGGTAATATGGTAGTAGCCAGGCGGACTAAAACAAAGTCTTACCAAACAAATCAAGCACATTATTGTTATTCCCTGGGATCGAACCCGGGACCTCTGGCAGTTGCAAAATAATTATTTCTATTATTTTAGTCATCTCTACATTCGTCGGATTCCGCTGAGAGGAAATTGAACGTGAGCTACAACAATGGACGCTATTAATTCGACCATGCTACCGTTTGTCTAGACAAGATCTTCGGTTGGGTGAATTTGAACTTGAAAATACTCTGTGAAAAATTCTCGATATTTTAAAATTACTTGTTTCCGAACTCGATTTGTTTAAAAATTATAAATATGTATGTATATTTTTTTTAATTCGTAGAAACTTAAGACTTCCTGGAGGAGAGTGTGATTTAGGATATCTTCTTGAAGGTATTGGGGATAGTAAAGAATAACTTTTCAACTACCTCTGTTGTCTAGTGGTTCAACCCACCATTTCAGATCCAGAGGACCCGGGTTTGATCCCCAGGGGGTGTTCAATATTGTGCTTGGTTTGGTTTGTGGTAGGACTTTGTTTAAGTCTGCCTGGCTAGCCAGTACACTAACAATTTTAGAATTGTTTTTATGGCGACAGAATTAGGTAAGATCGTGGTAGCTCGCCTAAACAAAGTCCTACCACCAACCAAACCAAGCACAATATTGAACATTGTTGCCATATACCTTATCCTATCAAAAAGGTCTTTCGAAATCGATTCAATCTTATTCGTTTCATCTACTTATCTATAACTAAAATGTCAAAATAATACCTTATTGAATATCTTCAATTCGTTTTATTTAACACACACATACAAAAAGTCTAAGTAACACCTCGGTACTTATCTATGCATTTTTGAAAACATTCTTGTTTATCAGTATTTCTTTTGAATGGAATATCAAATCTTCTGTGAACGCCGATGGCCCTGCTGTATGTCCCCAAACTATGGGAAACAGCAGCATGAGTACGGCCTTCGTGCACGGCGTCCAATCAGATGCTTACAGATCTATCACGGGAATCAAGCTAGTCGTGTTCTATGGTATATCACGAGTAATATACAATATGGCCGCAACAAAGATGGCACAAGATGGTTTTAAGCCTGATACGAAAAAAGTTACAGTGTATCATCGCTCAGGTAATGCTGAACGTTTGAGATGTTCCCAGGAAGTCTGCCCATATAGCGGCTTGACAGTAGTTGTTGACAGTGGTTTGGGCTGAAAAAACTAAAGATTGAAAACCCGATCTCGTTTTTGTAAATGGCAACCTGAATGCTGAAAGTAACGCGCAACATGTGCTGACTCCTTATGTGCGTCCATTTTCACAAACAATGGGATCTGAGTTCACATTGGTCCGCATTCAGCAAGGCGGACTCAAGAATGGTTACAGAGGGAAATACTTGCGTATTACCATGACCAGAATCCCATTGAGTATGGGATATGCACCAAAGAAGTGCTGAAAGAGCTTTATGGGGTTTCACTGGAACAGCAGCTGAAAGAACTGCTCAAATTCCACTGGGATCGATTGTCTCAGGAGGACATCAATAACCTTATTGATTCCATGCAGAATCGATGCAGACAAGTTTTAAACATCCGAGGAGGAAACGTACTGTATTAGATTTTATCCATCTGTCCACAAGATGAGCTATAATTTTACTTGAAAGTTAATTTTTTGGGGGTCCTCCGTACCTCTAAAGGAAAAAACGGAACCCTTATAGGATCACTTTTTTGTCCGTCTGTCTGTCTGTCAAAACCATTTTTCTCAGGAATGCGTGGAGATATACAATACAAATACAAATGTTTATTTCTTTAACTTAATCTATACAATATATTACATGTGATTGAGACCTCCTTTTGAGCAAAAAGATACCTGTGTTAGGAGGTCTCGCTCTTCCATTACAGTAGTTCGAAAATTAAGTTTAAGATAAAATAAAATAAAACTAGGATGTGTTGTGAGGCTTTTGTTAATTTGTGAAGTGTGTGTGTGTGTGTGCGCGTGTGTGTGAGTGAGTGCGCTATGCCGGGAACACCAGTTTCGTAAGAATCTGGGCAACGGGATCCCCAGTATTTGTGAATATGTGTGTGTGCGCGTGAGTGTGTGTGTGTGTGTATTTGTGAGGGTGTGTATGCATGTCTATGGTTATGGTGTTTGTGTGAAATATATCAGAATAGTGCTAGATAACAATTTCAAGTAGTTCTTCAATATCAAAGTAGGTTAGTAGGTTGAGTAACCATTCCGTATTTTTTTATTTGCATTCATATTTATGTAATGGGTATATGCTTTATTTGCCTGATTGTAGAGATGAGCCGACTGCACAGTGAAATCACTTGATGCAAATTGTGTGATTACTGCTTGTTTTACCTTATCTTTTCTTCTTTTATTTAATTTAGTTTTGTCGTATGTCAATCTTATGTGTAATTTTAATAGTGCATGTAGAACATAATGTTTTCTCACTGATAATAAGGTTAAATTTGAGTATAGCATAGAGCTTTAGACTCGATATGGGACCCAAAGTTCAAGTTCGATGAAAGTTCAACGCCTAAAAGGGTCAAACTATCATTGAACTGGAACGAAATGCCGTTAAAAATAGGTACGGGATGAAATTGGCTTTTTTTAGCAGAGAACACACACGCCTGAGTTTTGGAAGCGTTAAACTGTAGAAGATTTGCGTCCCCCCATTCAGACACAAAGTTAAACTTGAGGTTCAAACGTTCCACCATCTCCCTACGGAGGCTGAAAAATTCGTCTGCACTAGCACGTGGACTGGAAAAATATCTATCAACAACTGTGCTGTCATCCGCGTACCCATAGATACCGGGTATTAGCAGATCATTGATATGAAGCAGGAATAGAGTTGCTGATAGAACAACCCTTGTGGTACCCCGGCATTGATAGCCAATAGATCAGACGAACAGCCACTAATGACTACTCGAATCGATCGTTCCCTCAGGAAGTCTGTGATCCACAGTAAAATGTTGGACGGTAATCCGTAGGAGGAAAACTTGCTAATGAGACCCTTGTGCCAAACCCTATCAAAAGCCTTATAAATGTCTAAGGAAACTGCCATAGCTTCCCCGATCTTTCGATGGCTTCACTCCAAATGTGCGTGGCATACGTTGGATACGCTGTGGATCGTTTTCGGCGAAAGCCGTACTGACGATCGCTAAGGAGATCGGTACACTCTAGGTATGCCATGAGTTTACTGTTTAGAATACGTTCCATTGTCTTGCAGATAATGGAGGTGCTAGAGATTGGCCGGTAGTTAGCGGGGTCTGTTCGGCTTCCTTTTTTTGGGACAGGTTGAACATTAGTGAGCACCGCCGGGATCCCATCTGGACCACTGGCTTTGTTCACGTCTAGTGATAGTAGCACCTTGAGCACCTCCTTTTGCTTAATGCGCACTTCTGACATGGATTTTCCGCACCAGGGAAGCGATGGAGGAATCTCATCAGTAGTATCTAGACGTGAAGAGTCCGCGAAGAGTGAAGCAAACAAGTTGACTTTCTCTTCAGCAGTGTGGGCCAGCGATCCATCAGGTTTCATCAAGGTCGGCAGTGAAGGGCGACAGAAGTTAGACTCAACCGACTTGGCGAAAGACCAAAAAGCTTTGCTTCCGGGTGGATATGAAGCAAGCTTGACTCCGATTCTGCCAGTGTGGTTAAATGGAGCCCTCTTCAGCACCTTCTTGCATGACTTGGCAGCCTTGTTAAAAGCTCTCTTCATCGACCTGACTTTTGCAGACTTGTTGTTGCGGGCTGTGACACAGGCAAGATAGGCTTAATGCTTCAGTGCATTAGCACGTCGGCAGTCATCATAAAACCAGAAGTCTACTTTAGCAGAGAGTGGTTTGTCGGAGTAAGGAATGAAATATTCCATACCTTGACGCACCACTTCCACTATCGCTTCAGCACAACAAGAAGGGTCATCCGAAGAGAAGCACAAAGGCTGCCAGGGATATGACGCGAAACAATGGCGCATCTTATCCCAATCTGCTGACTTGTACCTCTACACCCGCCGACTGCCCTTAAGGCTGGGGTCAGGTGGGGAATGGGACGAAACTTCACCAGATAATGGTCGGAACTACCTAGAGGTGATGAAACCGAAACATTGTAGCGATCTGGGTCCGTCGTCAGCAGAAGGTCAACAGCAATTTACGCCGCATATTTTGAAACTCGCAAGGGAATCAAAACCTAAACGACTTCCAGTCGACCAAGAATCATGAAATTTGACATTAGGCAAGGTTTTATAGCACACAAAGGATTTTTTTTAAATAATTAGAAACGATAAAGAGACCTTTGAATTAATTAATTAAATTTATAATGCATGATGAATGTAATTTGAATTGTGATTTGGTTTACTAAATTCATTCAATTTTAAATTGTAGTGCATCAAATTATCAACTAAGTCATGTTATAAGGAAATTTATAGGCTATAATAAGACCTTTATCTTTAATTTATACTCCTCCAGCTTTCCACGTTGTAATGTTACGGATTTAATTTAGCAATCAAAATACCATGACTTTTACTTATATACCTACAGGTTTGTACGTAACCCTCGGTGCGCGAGTTCGACTCGCACTCCTATGCTTATGCGACACTTTACCCAAGAGTCAACGGTCGCATAAGCATACGTTTTATTGTTTTTTTTCGTATAATCAATTGATTATTAACTAAAAACATCAAATAACAATAATTTGATAAAATTGAAAATAGATACTTAAAATTAAATCAAAAATCAATAGGTGTTGCTAAGACTTGTTTGATGTGTGTAGTACCCCCAGTAGGTAATACCTACATATTTATCTGTTATTCCAATCAATGCGCGACCTTTATCAGTTAATTAACTTGATAAATCAACACTGCAAAACACTATTTATCTAAATGTATAAAAGGAACAACTATGATCAGATCTGTTTGTGTTGTGATAATATTATAGATCTTAAAACAGGGTAAGTAAATTTTTTTTACTATATTTTCATTAACATTACATCGGGGAAGCGCTTGGCCTTCATATTACATGGATCCAAGTTATGATAAGGCCGATGGTGGAAACGCATTTCTTCCGGAATCCTCAACAGACTGAGGAACTGGCTATTTTACTCTTAAATTCCGGAACACAATAGTTTAGAATTGTTTTTATGGAAACAGACTTAGGTAAGAAGGTGGTATCGAGTTCCAAACTAAGCACAAATTAGTACCTACAACCCTGGTCATCCCCAGGGTTTTTGGACCTGAGGACCAAAACTCCTTAGCGAACAACAGCAAATGATAGATATCTCCGCCAATTGAGATCCTGATTTGCATTATTCTTTTTTTATTTTATTGGGGACAGTTATGTATTCGTTTAAAATAAATTTGATGGTTGTGGGTTCGATTCCTGTAAACCGTTGATTTTTTCATGGTAAATCGTGACCAATACGAGTAATCGAATTGTGTTTAAATTACTTAGAAACATAAGTTACATATATAAAAAAGTTAAATTAAATTCGAAATTATTTTAATGGGCAAGTCCATACATTTTTGGAAGGTGGTGCTTATCGTTATGTCATGAGATTACCTTACGACAACGACCCCGTTGTTTGACTTAGCAAAGAGGCAAAAACAACTTATCTAGGGTGGAATTTTACTACAAGTGTGGTTCATTATTCCCCCTGAATGTCAACGCTCTTCCTTCTTGGTGATGAAATGACAGCTGTTCGTTTGACTTTTATCTGGGTATGTGTTCGTTTTACTGGTGTTTATTCCCAAAGAGACTGCAATACTTTTATTCCGATCTTCATCTTTGGAGATATTAGTTTCATAAAATGTAGTTAAAAGTCTGGTTATCAATATCGTAATAAGGGTAATTTTGAAAAAAGTCTCACGCACCGCCTTCATTGATCTATTTGTTATTGATATCTTATACCAAAGATTTAGATTAATTTGACATATTATATCAAAGTAAATGTAGGTACGTACTTTTTCTTGCTTTTTCCAAAATGGAATACCTGTCACATTCCCACTTGTTTATTTTGCACAACCTGAAAACAGCCTCGTTTCACATCAACGTGTATGATTATAATAATTATTAAACGAAGGTGTCTTGACGAAGATTGTCAACATTATCATAATATATACTTACCTACCTATCTCGCTGTTCTAAAACCCACGCTAGATGGGTTCAGGCAATAAATGCATTTAACATAGGTGGGCTACTTGCTTGTTCCATCTAGTTGTATCAAAAATTTGCATGACTTTTAGATTTGAAGGATGTTCCGGTACATCCTACTGTTAGCAGCCGTGGTGGCTACCACGGTAGCCTTTAAGAACCCACACTATTCATCTGGACGGACGACTATGGTGCACCTCTTCGAATGGAAATGGGATGATATCGCGGCCGAATGCGAGAGGTTCCTTGGTCCTAGAGGATTTGGTGGTATTCAGGTAAGTTTTCAATTTATGTTGGTTTTCAAAAATCTTCACTGAGTCATGTCTATCTATCATTATCACAGCGACCGATGTTGTGAAAATCCATAGGTACCTTAATAATATTTCATCAGCTGATTGATATCAAAGGATTAATCTGCTTGGATAAGGTTTTGATAACTTTGTACCTGAGAACTTAATTATACATGTCGCTGTGGGGTCTTAGCAGGTACGTGGGTATGTATCATAGTGATAAGATAGTATCAAATAGCAAAATCATGAATGATTAAGTAAGCACTTCATCATTATGAATTACCTACCTACATGTTAAAGTAATACAGTACTATTATACATTCTGTGGTTATACGCAAAACCTTCATAGGGTAATATCAACAAATGCTACCCTATTGAACATATCCACACTTTTTTTTAAGTTTTATTCACGATGGGTCAGACCTAGTAAGTAGTAGGTACATGAAAGCATTATGAATAAACCCTTTTTTAAATTTTAAATAAAAACATTACAGGACATTAATTTCACACAGCGCCATCTAGCCCCAAACTAAGCATAGCTTGTAATATGGGAACTAGATTACGGATAGAATACTTAAATACTTTTTTTTTTAAATACATACGTACTATGTGATGCAACACCCAAAACCAGAACAAACATGGGTATCGAAAGGGTGGGAATCGAACCCACAACCTGCAGCGCAGAAGGCAGAGTTACTACCAACTGAGCTATGAGGTCAGTTATTTAAATTAGCAATCATTATGCAAATGAATTTAAAACAGGTCCAATTTATAGAGGAACATTAAAAGGTACGCGTGATTCAAACATCGTTTTGCTTTTTTTTAAATGGGACTACTATATTTCAGTGGTTAAAGTTCAGTAACAAACAAAAAACTACATGAAGCGATGTCCATTTACTATGGACTATGCCATAGTAATTGGACATCGCTACATTACGATAGTCATTTTTGTGGTTTGTTAAATTTTTACCCTTTTTTTTATTGTACGACGGGTAAGCACTTGGCCTTCATCTCACCTGGTAACAAGTTGAGATAAGGCCGAAGGTGGAGGCGCACTTCACTCGGAATCCTCAACCAACTGAGGAACTGGCTATCTTACCTCTAAATGCCGGGACACAACAATTTTAGAATTGTTATTATAGCGACAGAATTAGGTAAGATGGTGGTAGCTAGCCAGGCGGACTTAAACAAAGTCCCAACAACCAAACCAACCTATTAACAATGAAGATAATAAAAAACAGTATTTCAGGCTGCAGGAGACCCAGCAGACATGTGAGAATGTAAATTCATATCAACAAATATGATTGTTCAACAGATTTCACCACCCAACGAGAACTTGGTGATCTGGTCCCAGAACCGCCCGTGGTGGGAGCGCTACCAGCCCATCTCCTACCGCCTCGTGACTCGTTCCGGGAATGAACAGCAGTTCACCGACATGGTCCGAAGATGCAACAACGTTGGTGTCAGGTAAATACCTACAAGAAACCGAGATCTGCATGCAGTTTTTGGGTCCGTACCTGAAGGGTGCCGACGCGACCCTATTACTTGTCTTTATTTTATAGTACTACGGGGAAGTTCCTTGGCCTTCATCTCACCTGATTTTCAAGTAATGATAGGGCCGAAGGTGGAAGCGCACTTCACCCGGATTCCTCAACCAACTAAGGAACTGGCTATTTTACCTCTGATTTTTTAAGAATTGTTGTTATGGAGACAGAATTAGGTAAGAAGTCCTACTACCAACCAAACCAATCACAATATTGTTCACCGATGCTGGTAGAACAACTAGACCACAGAGGCGGTTAGAATTACTAAGCCTCCACTGTCCGCCTGTCTGTCAGCGTGTCCTCATGAACGGTAATAGGTAGACATGAAATTTCACTTGAGTGTGTATTTCTTTTGCCGCTATAACAACAAATAATAAATACATATATTACAGCCTTAAATTTTTAATTATTATTCTAATTATCATCTTTTTGTCATGGTGCCACTGGCTGGTATTCCGCAAGTGGCGTCGTCAGCCATCTGATACTCATTAGAATATAATAATCTATTTCAGTCTTATACAATATTAACACGCAAAATAAATCTAAATTTTACTATAATACTGACTAAAATAAGAAATGCGAACAGAGGTGGTGGAAGGGTTAGGTTAGGTTAAACCTAGGTTTAATCTGCTACTGTTGTGCACGTCTAAGTAAGCCTATAAGGCGTACATTACATGGAGTCCCTCGCTCTAAATAACTATAGTTATAGTTATATAAACCTGTGTTGTATGTAGATGCAAGGGCTCTAGCTCGCCTGGCTCAATGCCTCATACATTACAACAAGCCTCAGAACTCAGTTGGTAGTAACTCAGCCGTCTGCGCTGCAGGTTGTGGGTTCGATTCCCACCCAGGACAAACATTAGTGTGATGAATATAGATGTTTGTTCTGTGTTTGGGTGTTGTATCATATAGTACGTATGTATTTACAAAAAGTATTTAAGTATTCTATCCGTAATCTAGTTCCCATATTCCAAGCTATGCTTAGTTTAGTTAATATTTATTTATTTAATGAATGCTACCATCTTGTAAATTGAGTATGAACAGAAAGCATTTCTTTTTACTTTGGTGTCATGTGATGATAAGGCCGAAGCTGGTTGCGTGCACTTCACCCGGAATCCTCAACAAGCCCCGGACCATCTTACCTAAGTCTGTCGCCATATCAACAATTCTAAATTGATGTGTTCTGGCGTTTAGAGGAAGATATCCAGTTCCTCAACCTGTTGAGGATTCCGGGTGAATTGCGCTTCCACATTCGGCCTTATCATAACCTGACACCATGTGAGATGAAGGACAAGCACTAATACCCCGTCAAAGTATAAACAATACCTTTTTTTTGTTGTAATAGGTTCTCGGCTACTTCACTTCTGTTTACAAAATAGTCGAACAAAGCGAGGCATTCCATTGACCGATCGCAAGCATTCAGATAAATGAAAAACAACGACTTTTCTGAACAGAGAAAAATGAGCTCTATCCATTTCCTGTTCAGTGAAGCTTTACTTTGCCGATTTATTTTTTCGAATCCCGGATCTCATATTTTGGAAGTCCGTATGCGATGTATTGTACCTGCAAAACATTTCTCGTACGGGTCCAGTGGTGTGGAAGAATGATTGTTAGAGTTCCGAACCTAAATAGTGCGAACGGGACCCTATTACCATCTGTTACTGAGACTCCGCTGTTGGTCCGTCTTTCGTCAGTCTGTCTGTCAGCGGGCTGTATCTCATGAACCGTGTAGGTAGACAGTTAAGATTTGCTGAGAGTGGGTATTTATATTGCCGTAAAGTAAAAAAATTAGGGGGCCCGTGATTTTTGCCTTATTTTGGGGCTACACAGTGCTGTGTAAACAAATTTTATCCCGTATATTTATAGTATTCCTATTCATAGGTACCTATCAGTAAAATTCAAGAAACTGATTAATGTTTTTCCTCTAGAATATACGTAGACGCGATCATCAACCACATGACAGGAACATGGAATGAAAACGTCGGTACCGGCGGCAGCACGGTTGACTTCGGTAACTGGGGTTACCCCTCCGTGCCATACGGCAGGAATGACTTCAACTGGCCTCAGTGTGTCATCAGCTCCAACGACTATGGCTGCTGTCCTGATAGAGTAAGTCATGCCGACATATTTTGATAACTATCACTGTAGTGATGTAATTTCAGATTCAGAGGTCCCGGGTTCGATTCCCAGGTGAAGCACAATATTGTGCTTGGTGTGGTTGGTGGTAGGACTTTAAATCCGCATGGCTAGCTACCACCATCTTACCTAATTCTGTCGCCATGTAAACAATTCTAAAAATTGTTGTGTTTCGGTATTCAGAGGTAAGATAGCCAGTTCCTCAGATAGTTGAGGTTTCCGGGTGACGTGGGCATCCACCTGCGGCCTTATCTCAACTTGTGTGAGATGAAGGATAAGCGCTTCCACATCGTACAAAAAAAACTTCAGAGTTTCCGTAAACGGGTTACATGGTCATCATTCAGCCAAGTTAAGTATATAAAAAAAATAACCGGTTGTGACCTTTTAAATAAAGCTCTAGCTAGTACCTCAATTATAGACATTGACTTCATAGGGTTATGGGTAGTATTTTGGTATTTACAAAAAAAAAACAGAAAATATGGCACAGAAATCGCAAATCGCGTCAGGCCCCTCGCGTTTTCGTCTTGAGGAAAAAGATAAGGGTTCAAATCCCATCACGGGTTGTGAATGTTTGCATCATTATAACGCTTTTCAAGAAATAGAAAGTCTTCTTCGAATTATAATAGCCATCTCATTAGTGATCAGAGGTAAAAGTTTTTAGGGTAAAGTGTCATGAGTATATTTATTAATTATTTGAAAAAAAAAAACAGCGACCATTTCGTAGACATCTAGAGGAAAAGGCAAGACTGACAAATAAATAAGAAAGACTGCTTATTTATTTGTCGCGAATCGAACCTTATATATGGAGTACTGTTAACACTTTTGGACAGGAGTACCTGAATACCAGCTAAGGCCGTTTGACTCGGTTCAAAGCCAGCTCGGCTTGTGAGAATTATCGACGATCCCACAAGTGCTTTTGAACCTTAAAGTTTCAGGAGAGAATTTACCTCCTTGTGTTTTTCGACTTCTTGTATAGGTACTGGGTTGTGTCTGAGGAATTGTTTAATATAATATCACACAGCGTCATCTAGGCCCAAACTAAGCAAAGCTTGTAATATGGGAACTAGATTACGTAGTATGATAAGTGTTTAAAAAAAGTATTTAAGTATTCTATCCGTAATCTAGTTCCCATATTACAAGCTATGCGTAGTTTGCGGCTAGATGACGTTGTGTGAAATTAATGTCCTGTAATATTTATTTATTTAATTAGGTACGAAACTGCGAGCTCTCAGGACTAAAAGACTTGAACCAGGGCACGGAGTATGTTCGCCAGCAGATAGTCAATTACATGAATCGCCTCATCGATCTGGGCGTTGCTGGATTCAGGTAACTTCAGTGAATAAACGAACGAATGAATGAATGAAAATCAACTGTCCTATTTTGGTGTACATTGCACGCTACAAAGCAAATGGTTTTATTTTCTGTGACGGGGAAGCGCTTGGTCTTCATCTCACCTGGTGTCATGATAAGGCTGTAGGTGGAAAAGAACTTCACCCGGAACTCTCAACAGTCTGAGGAACTGGCTATCTTACCTCCGAAACCAAACAATTAGAATCTTAATACTTATGTAAGATGGTGGTAGCTTGCCAGGAGAATTTACTTACAATAAGGACCATTAACTAAAGCTTGTATTCCTTGTATATCTTTATATTGTCTCTTGCTAAAGAAGAGAGGGGCTATACCTTCGAGAAAACCGGCATGCCCCTAGGGATCTTTAGTTAAATGATAATAATAATATTAATAATTTATTTATTTTTTAACCAACAATTATTCATATTACATTCTATTTAACATTCTATTACATTTGATCCCGCTCTAAACTTATCCCACCGGATGAGTTACTAAGACTAAATACTAAATAATACATTTTATTAGTTTTGACGAGGATCAACCTGAGAATGGCAAGTGTCTATGGTATTCCGCTTAGATGCGATGGGCTTGCAATCTGTCATGTATTGAATGCTAGCTAAGTAGCTGGCTCTTTAGTCAGCTGATCCCGCCTTAAACTTATCCCACGGGATGAGTCCACTAATTAATACATTTTAATATTTTGCTTTGTCAACTCAATACGTGACAGATTGCAAACCATGTGCCAAACGTAAGTTTTAACGCGCCTCTACTGTTTACCTCCTAACTAGGTAGGTAATCCTCAAAAGATCCACGTTTTGCGTGGTGATCAGAGGTAAATCTTGTCCACAAAATTTGAAAAAGTTCTCTCCATACTAATATTACATTCATAAAAGCGCGTCAAGTAACAAAGCGAAGCCCTCGTCGAGCCAGTTCTATTGTTTACCGAAGATAAGAACTAACTATGGGAAGTAAATGTTTACTTAACGAAGGCGCACGGCTTAAAAATAAAATACCCACAAATATTAAAAATTAAAGCTCATTCAGTGCATTCAAGGCAAAACTAGCTCAACATATTGTTGAAAACTACTTTTAGATTGCCTACCTATACTATAACTAAATAACGGACTTTCAATTGTTTGATACTTACATACCTACCTACTTTGTAAAATGAAATTAGTATTTGTTATCTGTCGAATCAGTTATTATAAAGAACTACGGATCTAACTTATTGTTAATAATTAGGTATTACTATAAGTTATATATAGTATTAAGTATTACTATAAGTTAAATAATTTTCTCATGCAAGTGGCTTTTTTTTGTCTTAATGATAATAAATATCTTTAAACCGAAATCCTCTTTGGGTAAAAGTCGTGGGTGTGCTGCTGTAATTGTTGTATTTTAAGGCCAATGATGGCGATGGAAAATTATATAAATATGGTTTAATTTTTTAACAATTGTTTAAATATTAAATATTTACTAGGTTTTTAATTACTGAGAGGCGAACAAAAATTTTATAAAACGCTGCCATTCATTTTTACAGTTATTTAAAACCACACCGATTTGTAACACTGTTATTTTATTGATATCATATTTTAACCGACTTCAAAAAAAGAAAGAGGTTCTCAATTCAGCTGTTTTTTTTTTTTTCGACTTCAAAAAAAGGAGGAGGTTCTCAATTCGGCTGAATGTTTCTTTTTTGGTTTGTTACTCGATTACTCCGCCAATTCGACATATATTTTGATGATACTTGTTACGTTTGGTAGGCCATATTTGGTGTGGCCGAGGTGGGCCCATATAAATTTCATCAAAATCGCTGTAGCTATTTTAATCAGTAATTTTAGTTTGGTTTTTATATCTAAATAACTGGAAAAAATATGTCACCCAAGTAAACGAAATCGCGTTTTCTGCTTTCCTGTGGTGTTTACGGTCACAAGAGTTGGCCTATTGAACTGCTTACCTTCCATTATTCATCATTATCAGGGATTTGTCATAATCACCACGCTTGGCAGGCGTGTTGGTGATCATAGTAATAATATTCACAAAGTATAATATTCACAAAGTAACTAACCTAAGTACTTCATAATATTTTTACACATATACCTGTTTCATTTGACGTCTGATAATCACTTTAACAATCGTTTTGTACTGCTTCTATCGAGACAAGTTGTTGAACCAATATTTCATGTTTTTTTTTGTAGAATAAATTTACAAGTAGTTATAAGAATATCAATGTAGAGTACAGTACCTACTCAACACAAAAACAAACCGAAAAATCAGTATTAGGTAGGCTAGGCGAAAGATAAGGGACAATATTTTTACACTTTTACCTACTCAAATAATTTTTTTTTGAGTAATTTACTACGTATCATCATATTAATGATGATACGTAGTAGTCCCACTGAACTGCCTGCCGTTATCATCGTCATCTGATGATGAAGCCAAAGGGTAGGCAGTTTACCGAAACTCTGGATAATAACAATTTAATCTTTGCCCTGTTAGTAGCACAAGTCTTTTGGTAATTCTTTATATAGACACCCGCGGCACAGGCTAGCCCTAGTGTGGGGTCCTCTAGTAATTTTATAATTAATTTAAACTTATTGGCAATAAATGAATTTGAATTTGAATTTGCATTGTTCGTGCTTAGTGGAATTGTCTGAAGAAGCCTTCAGGCTATACTAGTGCCGTATATATACTATCATCATCATCATCATTACAGCCCATAAAAGTCTAATGCAGGACATGGGCCACCCCCAATACTCAAGAGAGCAATGGAGGGTTTTGCCATAATCACCACGCATGGCAGGCGAGTAAGTTATCGCAGTAATGATACTAAGATATCTAGGTATTTTTCTTTTTATATAAGTAGGTACATAGTATACCTATTTCCTTGCTTTCTGTGGACTGTGTAACAGTTCTGGTATCAGACTTTACGAGCCGCCGCCATAGGCGTTTAACATGGCGTTAACGACTACTAGTATCTTACTTATCGGGCAATCAGGTGATTTGAGCCTGCAATGTCCTAACCAAACTGGGAAAACACATCACAAAGATGTGCCCACCCGGGTTTGTCCCGGATGGGAATCGAACTCACAACCTTTAACTTATAATACATGAAAACCAATACTTAAAGAAAACTATCTAGTTGTTGGAAAGATTACGCAACCGTATCCTTTCTGTTTAAGCTTTCTCATCGTGGGGTCAATTAGAAGCTTAAAAAACCCGAAAAAATTATAATAGTAAACGTAACTTACCTAGTTTATTACTAATTTGTATCATATTCTTTTTCGTTTTCATTTTATTTTTAAAATCATTAATATGGATATTTAATATTTAAAACTACATTATCATGATTATGAACTATATCAACTGGATATATGCCTTGATTTTGAGAAATATGTCATTGATATTGATAATTTAATATATTTAATATACTTCTTTGAGCCTTTTGGGGTGGAGACCTTGGGTCCGTGGGGAGCCGGTGCCCTCCGGATTTTCAAAAATCTTGCGGGGTTCTTGATTGAGGTGACACGTGACCCAAGGGCTGGCTCTTATTTAGGCCAGCGAATTAGCATAGCTGTTCAGCTAGCATCTTGGGCACGCTTCCGTCTGGTACTGGTCTGGAACAGTTGAGTTACCTATACTACTAACTACCGTTTGTAACGGTCCTTAGGTGATCTGTAGGTAATTTGACTTTATTTAGATAATAAATAAAAAGTCGGGCCCTTGGGTCCGTGGGCATAGTATTTTCAAAAATCTTGCGGTGCTTTTGATTGAACTCGACACGTGACCCAAGGGCTATATTTTATTAACTAGGTCAGTGAATTAGCATAGCTATTATTAAAGATGTGACTTTTTTTTTTAATATATATATTTTTGTTGCTATTTTTAGTTAAATTGATACCTACTTATAGTTTAATCGGTATTTTTGTTTACCGCCTTTTCTCCTCTGTAAGGTTGCCTAGAAGATGTTGTAGATATCGCTTTGAACGATAAGGCTGCCCGTTTTACTTATATTCTGTGTTACCTTATGGTTATATGATTCGATGTAATATCCCCATATCGTCCCCGCACTTCCTTTAACAAGAAAGTTAAAATTATAAAATATCTCTAATACAATCAGTATTAGAGATATTTGTATTTTTTTTTAATTCAATATTCTACCAAAAAAAAACTTTAATGGAACTAACCCAGGCCATATCCTTTCAATAGCAATGTTTGCTATTGAAAGGATATGTTAGGATATATTACGCAAATCGGTTTTGGATTCCCGAAGTAAATCGTGAACGATACAGACACAATACACACGTCACACACCCCATTAGAGTCCACTGCTGGACAGAGCCTCCTTTAAAGCTGTAAGGTTTTGCCATAATATAGAAACAATACCTAAACTCTCGACGAATAGAGAACCTCTTTCTTTGGAAAGTCGTGAGCAAACTCGCATAATTGACATTTCGCCACGTCCGCCATTTTAACGAGATCCTATTCCCGCGTTTTTTAGTCGCGTTGTAGGTATGTAAGAATTGAACATCGAGTTACTGAAACGCACAGGAACTTTTTAAATCCTTAGTGCACTCCTATACTACAAAAGCAGCTAATTTAATGCCTTTAGAGCCTCTGGTTTGGGCTTTGATTGCCATTATATCAGTCATAAATCAATGACGATTTTATATAGGTAACTGAATAATTAAATCTACTTCCGAAAGTAAAAAAGTTGTGCCGCTACCATCAACCAAACTTTAACTACAATTTCCCACATTTTTATGTTAGCTAAGTTTTTCTTAATTATCAATAGTGAAATTGTTTAGGTGTACAAATGAGAGCTTTTATATACACTCAAATCGAAAAATTCGAATTACGAATTCAAAGACGGTTCTATACAGACGCACTTTATAAACGCATATACATAAAATTAAGAATAAAACTCATTATAGTACCGCTATCTTTTTTTTATTATTTCATTAAAGTAGTCTATGGTTTGAGGCTGAATAGCGCAGTTCGAACTGTGAAAAAAATGGCGCACGCATGCGTAGTTTGAACTTAATTTCCCGCGCTTCCCATAAATTATTTTGCCGATCGTGTTTTTGTATTCGGGATTCCAAAAAAGTTTACTAAAACCCTGTAAGTGATTAAAATATGATTGGAGAAGAGAGCAGTGACGGCGAGAGTTTCACTCCGCCAGATATTCTAGACGCGGCATTGGCGTTAACTGAAAGTCTCCTGCCAGAAAAATCAAAAAATTGTACGACAAAATGTACCAAGAATTTATAGATTGAAAATTATTCATTCGTTCACTCACTGTGTTTTAAAGTATCATTCCCTGTTGAAGTCAATATTTCGTTTTAGAATTGACGCAGCGAAGCACATGTGGCCAGGTGACCTGCAAGTTATATACAACCGCCTTCGCAATCTGAATACTGCTCATGGTTTTGCCTCAGGCGCTCGTCCATACGTTTACCAGGAGGTGATTGACCTCGGTGGCGAGGCTATTAGCCGAGATGAGTACACGTCTCTAGCCGCTGTCACCGAGTTTAGATTTGGATTGGAGCTGAGTCGAACCTTCCAAGGTAGGTCAATAAATCAATGAATAAATATTACAGGACATTCATTTCACACAGCGCCATCTAGTCCCAAACCACAGATAATAAAATTCTAACGTACCGGGAACGGGGGATGTTTAGACGCCTTTGCCATACATTCGTTTTGTAAATACATACTTATCATACAATACAACACCCAAACACAGAACAAACATCAATATTCATCACATTAATGTTTGTCCTGGGTGGGAATCGAACCCACAACCTACAGCGCAGAAGGCAGAGTTACTACCAACTGAGCTATGAGGCTTGTTACTGTGCGTGCAATAAAGTACTTACAAAAAGAAAAAAAGTTTTTGTTTGAGCTTAAAATAAAAGCGGTACATGCATTGAATATTCAAAAATCTTCCCCTGAAGTGGTTGTTTTCACTTAAATCGCACAATCAACCATTCGAACGAACGTATTCATCACATCACATCAACAGCCCATTAGTGCCATACCACCACGCTAGGCAGGCAGATTGGTGATTGGTGCAGTAAAGGTGTAGATATACACGTAAGAAATCTGCTGCCCTTCTTTTGGTGAGATCCGTTAGTCGGCTTTTACGACATCCACGGGCTGAGTTGGAGAGGTCAATTCTTAAGCCGCAACCGCCACGGCATACGCAACGTATTCATAATGCCACAGGCTTGTGGGGTGTCATTTGAGAAAGTATCGGCTGCATATTCATAAAACATTTATTACTAATAAATAGGGGTGGTTTTCGTAGCAAAGGGGTGCATTAAGGGGTTAAAACGCTTGGTATGTCTTGTAGGATAGACTATTAAAGTGGGCTGACTTCACAATTAACTTATTTTTGATTAGATTTGCTGAAACCACCCCTGTAATTAAATGGTTGAAAAAGGGATAAATAAGATTGAATTCTTGAAAATGTGTGAAAATATGAAATATTGTATGTAATAGGGGTTGAGACTGCAGATTTCAAAATAAGATTATAATTGCCCTTATAAGGGGTGGTTTTTAAGATGAAGGGGGCAAA
Source organism: Venusia cambrica (assembly GCA_951394065.1). NCBI lineage: Eukaryota > Metazoa > Arthropoda > Insecta > Lepidoptera > Geometridae > Venusia > Venusia cambrica. The sequence goes on from OX596056.1 coordinate 5,674,494, forward strand.
GGATGATCATCAGATCGTCTTATATAAGAAAGGGTATTTGGAATCTCATTAAAACTGGTCAGTTTATTTTTTGTTTTTCACTCAATAGAGGAGGGTGTCGATAAAATCCAAGAATTACTTTTGGGGTGTCATGCAAGTGTTTTGACTGCGCATATTCCATATCAACAGAAAATTATTGTCCACCACAATGTGAAAAGAACTTCTTGTAATTCTAGTAATTCTTTATTGTACACATAAATATGATTATAACATGTCATAAGAAAACATATGTACAGAGGCGAGCGTAACCCTTAAAGAGTTTTCTACCAGCAAACCTTTGAGAGAGTGAGAGTTGCTACACTGAAAAGGTAGAAAAGTGTACTTGAATTAAAATAAAATGTTAATAGACAAATTAAATAAACATAATAACTTCCTCTATAACTGTTAGGTTTCGCCACAATCATCACGCTTGGCAGACAGATTGGTGCTCACAGTTAAAGTTTTGTTAACACACAGAAAGAAGCTGCTGCCATTTTGGTTGACTTTACGACATCCTTAGGCTGACGGGGCTAGATTTTTAAACCACGACTACTAAGGCAACGGTTTTGAGAGCACTTTTCAAAACGTCATCAATCTTTGTTTCATGCTATTTATAGGTTAGGATATATAGTTTAGCAACAAAAACAGCCATAATATGATAAGCCTCGAACACTTAGGGTAAGTAAGGTGCATTAAAAGCCTACTTTTATTTTTTCTACTTTTATTTTATATTCTATTAAACCTACTTTTATCGTTTGTTAATTACGTTCTATTTGAGAAATAATCTCCCACACAAACCAGACATCAAGGCATCACGAGATCTCAGTTCGGGGCGAAGTACTAGTTTAAATATATAAAGGGAAAGTGCTTGGCCTTCATCTCACCTGGTTATGATAAGGCGGAAGGTGCAAGAGCACTTCACCCGGAATCCTCAACAGTCTGAGGAACTGGCTACCCATCTCTGTAAAACATTTTCCCTGAACAGATTTATACCAAATCTCGTAAGATGGAATTTCAGTAATTCTTAACAATGGCCTCCAGCAACCTAAAAATATACCTGCATTACGGCAGGAATTAAGGGAAAATCTTAGGGAAAACTTTCACCGCCAAAAATGATTTTTGGTGTACCACGTAAAATTATACCGAACTTTTAAACATGCTCTCCCAAATTTGTATACATTAATGTAATAAATAATGACGAAGGCATACACAGCATTTAAGACGTGTTCAAAACTTTAGTTCTACAGTTTAGGTTTCGCTGTCCGTCCGCCTGTCTATCTGTCTGTCCGACATAAAAAGTTGTATCTTTGAATCCGTAAAGGTAGCCTTAATTTATATATAGCGCCTCCATCTATCATACTATTCAGAATATTAAGTACCTAGTATGTGTAACCCGCAAAATTGGCAATACCACTTGTCTACATAAGCATCTATAAGTCATCATCAAACTATAAAAGTCAACTGCTGTAAATTGGTCTCTTTCAAGCTAGTTCTGATAGTCTTTTTTAAACTTTCACGATTAGAACACACCTATATTTACCAATATTTATCCCGACGTTTCAGCGGGGTTGCGTTGCGTCGAGATAAATGTAGGTAAAATACGTAATACCAGTTTTTCCAATCAAAATAATTAGATCTGATAGCTCAGAATAGCTCTTTCTAGATGGTGTGACGGCCTCTGTACAGTGGCAGGCAGAGAGTGGATGCAAAGGCCGAAAAACGGGTTCTGTGGCGCACCTTCATTCATTATTATTTTATCCTTAGGGGGCAGCCAACTCCGCTGGCTCGTCAACTGGGGCCCGGCATGGGCTCTCCTCGCTTCCCAAGACGCGTTAACCTTCATCGACAACCACGACAACCAAAGAGGTCACGGAGCGGGAGGAAACATCCTTACTTATAAAAACGCCAAACATTACAAAGGAGCTATAGCGTTTATGTTGGCTCATCCCTATGGAGAACCTCAACTGATGAGCAGCTACGACTTTACTAATACCGAGGCTGGACCACCAATGGATCGGGAGGGCAATATCATCTCGCCTGCTATCAACTCTGTAAGTGACTCTCTTACGTGTTAAATGTTCTTAAACTTTTTTGTTTTTTTTGTTGATAGCTTGACCATTAGACATTTCCTTGCAAGGAAAGATATGGCATGGTCTAAGATGCACGCTTGTCTTAAAGGGACCCTATTACTCTGAACTTATAGATAGGTACCTACCATACTTAATTATCTGCAATAGATGCCATAAGGCCAATAACACCATGATTGCAAGAGTATGGAAAATCAGACTAGGGCAACGATAATTAACGCAAAATCATTTTAAAATGATCTTTAGCTGCCATAGGGTAGCCCACAGAGAAGAAAAAGTAACTACCTATGAGTTTTGTACAAGGCGATTAACGGTAAAATGACAGACTTGTTAAATCACCGCTCTGTCAGACCTCTGTAGGCCATTGCGATATCAAACCTTTTTCTTTCGTTTCGAATTACTTCCAAGACCATATCTAGCAAGCTTATGCATAAAGAGTTCGGCAAAATTCTTCGATCTAAAAGGCTGTTGTTCAAAAGCTAACGATTAAGATTACGAGCTCTTGATCATAATGACCTAAGGTGGAATATCAGGGGTAAGTACGCATGAGACGGTTTTTGGCATATTGTAGTTGCAAAACGCACATCGCGGATTCAAAAACTTGTCATTCGGCACAACATAGATGTAGCAATAACATTTTGTTATTGCTAACAAAATGTTAATTTGGTAAAAATGTTAAACGTAAATTTGGACGTGCCTCTGACTACCTCCTAGTAGGTGATCCTCATAAGATCCACGCTCTGAGTAGTGATCAAAGGGGGAAAAACAGTAAATATGTTTTCTTTAGTTTTCTAGCTTACATAATATGTTTTGAAGCTGCAATTGGCCGATGTAAAAGCTTTTATATGTTTTTTTTTAATTATGTTTATTAGGAAATGTCTGCGGAGATGGTAATAATCGTTTGGAAGTGATTTTTATTTGATTGTTTACTTTAAGAGCGTCATTGGGTTTCTCCATAACAAATTGAATACAGTTATTATGGTTAGCGATGGTTCTGTTTTTTTTTTGACAAAATGTGAGGTAACTGTGAGCAGATTGTTGTCGATCAGACTGGCTGTTTATAGTTTTTTTTTAGTATTATTTTTATGAAGTTTTATTTTGATGCCTTTTGATAGCTTTTGTCTGTATTTTGAATTAGTTGCCAATAAACCGTGAAAAAAAGTGGTAGGTTGTTTTGGTGTAAAGTATTTGTCATAGTTCAAGATTGGAGTGGTTCTTGGGGTCATCGACAACAATAATAATAAATAATTAATCATTAGTGTCCACAGCTGGCTAAAGCTTCCTCTAAAACTGGAGGGTTTTGCCATAATCACCATACTCGACAAGCGATTGGTATAAAATTATTTATTAAATATTTTTTATAAATTTATTTCTTATACAATACCCAAACACAAAAAAAATCGTTTCTGTACCATGGTTCTATGAGACAGTACCATTGATGGTACTACGGTGATATTTTTTTTGCCATAGAACCATTGATTTCTTTATTTATTTATTAAAAATAGGACGTCCAACAGACAAAACAAAATATAAACATAGGGTTAGATAAGTAGCATATATTTTGATAGTATCACATTTTTTTATTTGCCGTTGTACCATTAATTATACTACGAAAAAATAAGCTTTCACTAGTAGCATTACGTTGCGAAATTATCTATATAATGTTCTGGTTAAAACTTTGGAATAAAATGAGTGTGTTCTGTTAATTTATTCGTATGGCATTTGTAGCACAATCGTTCGTAATGAAGGTGCCTATTTACAAAGTAATCTTAAGTTGCTGAATCCATTGGACCGTGTTATTTTCAAGGGGGAACAAACACATATCTATATTCATCACACCAATGTTTGAACCGGGTGGGAATCGAACCCACAGCCTACGGTGCAAAAAGCAGAGCTACCATAGACTGAGCTGTGTGGTTTATTATGAATGTTTGCTTCTTTTAAATCGAAACCTTGCAAAGCTCAGGTTTTTTGTCTTCTAGGATAATACCTGCGGCAATGGCTGGATTTGCGAGCACCGCTGGCGGCAAATCTATTCCATGGTCCAATTCAGGAATGTGGCTCAAGGTACTGGACTGAACGACTGGTGGGATAATGGAAGCAACCAGATCGCGTTCTGCCGCGGAGGGCAAGGTTTCGTCGCCTTCAACAATGATTCGTGGGCCCTGAGCCAGACTTTACAGGTAAATAAACATCTTTTATAGTACGTCGGGGAGGGGCTTGCCCTTCATCTCACCTGATTTTTCAAGTTATGATAACGCCGAAGGTGGAAGCGCACATCACCCGGAATCCTCAACCGACTGAGGAACTAGCTGTCTTACCTCTATAAATGCCGGAACACAACAATTTCTAAGAATTGTTGTTATGGCTTCAGACTTAGGTAAGGTGGTGGTAGCTAGCCAGGCGGACTTAATGATAATTACAATTAAAAACATGCTGTATTCCGGTTTGAAGGGTATGTGTGAAATTACGGGCACGCGAAGCTTAACCTTTATGCCTCAAGTTTCCGAGCGCAATGCAGTGCTGCGTAGCCCAGGTTCTTTGTGGATGTGACCTACGCAGTAAGGCATTGCTATACGCAATAGATGCACTTGAAATCAGGTGGGCTCTTGCTTGTTACATCTCCTATCAAACCCTATACTATCTTCCAGACCTGCCTCCCAGCTGGTACCTACTGCGACGTGATATCGGGTTCCAAGAATGGTAACAGCTGCACTGGCAAATCCATCACTGTTGGGAATGACGGCCGGGCGCACATCAGTCTTGGGCCGGACGAGTTCGACATGGTTCTGGCCATTCATAGAGGAGACGAAGTAAGACTGCAAGAAAAACCATATGATATTTTTACCATGAATTGAATTCTACGTTATGTGTACTGTGTGTGTTTTTTTTTGTCTATAATGTTGCTTTTAGTGAAGACCTCAAAGTTAAAGTCAAAGTCAAAGTTTTAGTGAAGACCACAAAGACCTGTTATTGGCTATCTATTTCTATTATGTTTATTAGTGACATTATATATCAGCTGGTGGTTATCCGAATTGAATAAATAAATAATATAAAATAAATAAATAAGTTAGGGTTCCGTACCCAAATAGTGGACAAGTGGAAACAGGACCCTTTATCTAATACTTCGTTGTACGTCCGTCTACCCGTATATTAAGAGGCCTGCAACTTTTGAACTATAATTGGTAGTCAGTCAACATTTACAATGAAAAGTACCATTTACTTGTATTAGTTCCCAAGTATTAGTATTTATGTAGGTAGGTAGCCATCCCTGGCATTCATATATCATTTAGCTAATATAGCCAAATGTATTTTAATCACAGAATTTAATTTGATTTTAGTCGAAACCGAAATCATCTTATCCCTTGTCACAAAAACCATACTTAAAATAATTCTAAAGTTATTTTATCGCACAGTAGAAGAACGTATGGATTTTATCAAAGATTAGGTAGGTACTTAAACTATGACAAGCTCATCAACTAACTCAGCAGCTTTGCTAAAACTATCCAGAACTTCACGGCTTTCATAAAATCGTTATAGTTTTTCAAGTGCTCATTAAATCAGCTCGTAAATTTGCGCTAAGAAGCAATAAATTCACCAAACATTTTTAGTATCAAAACATTTTTAATAATGTCATAAAGGTCTGCCTAAAAAGTTGACTCTTGAAAAGCAATAAAACCGGCCAGTGCGAGTCAGACTCACATAGCGAGGGTTCTGACTTCTGACCTCACTTAAATATTTGGATGTATTCATGTTGCAAAACTATTCATAATATATTTAGAAAAGTATTTTTGACTGTGTAAAAGGTGGATACTTTTTACGGTACAAGAAGACTTTTTTTATTGATGATATTATGCCAAGCTGACCAAAAGTTTGCTTGAAAAACAATAAAAGATATGGCCTAAGATGTAGAGTAGCACGTTTGTCTAAAAATTGATTTTTACTTTTGACTTAAATGCTACAAGATTTTTCTGTTGCGGAAAAAAATCGACGGCTGCTTTTTTCACTCGGTAACGAACATGACAGCACTTTAGGGGTTGGATAAACCTAGATGGATGGATGGATGGACAGCGAAGTCTTATTGATAGGTTATGTTTACACTCTTTAGGCACGGAACCCTAATAACTAACACGGCGAAGAAAACATGTGTGACATTTTATGAAAAGAACGGTTGAGGGAATTTATTGTTGGTTGGAAGTTTGCATTTTGGTTTTCGGACATGAATAGAGTGAATGCTTGAAAGATCTGAATCCACGTCTCTCTGTGACTTTGTTTTGATAAGGGCTATCTCGCCTCGTACAAAGAGTATATTATTCTATTGTATTCAAATCTGAAGATTCGGGTTGGCTGAGTAAAATAGGTCTGTTTTGGTTTCCGATGTGGGAAACGTATGTTTTTTTTTTATATTTTTGCAATAACAATGGGTTAGTCGAGAGACTATAAGGCTTGCTTGGTCAAAGATGAGGTGATAGAGCGGGCATTCCAAGCCTATTAACTCTCTTTTTGGTGTAGTTTCCACGCGTTTGGCCGCCAAACTTTTCAAGGACAAACTGATTAATAAATGTTACTACCTATAGCCTTAACGAGTTCTGGATGTGAAACGTTATAACGTAAAATTTAGTTCGATTTTTTGTTTCCAGTAAGTACATTATTCATTTGGTAGGTACCTACTTATTGAAATTAGTTTGGTTTGACATTTTAGTAGATAAAAATAAGAGTGATTTCTCAAATAGCTCAGAGAAATAAGTTTTTTTTTTATTGAACGACGAGGAAGCGCTTGGCCTTCATCTCACCTGGTAACAAGTTGAGATAGGGCCGAAGATGGAGGCGCACTTCACCCGGAATCCTCAACAAACTGAGGAACTGGCTATCTTATCTGAATGCCGGAACACTTTTTTTTTTAAGAATTGTTATTATGGCGACAGAATTAGGTAAGATGGTGGTAGCTAGCCAGGCGGACTTAAACAAAATCCTACCACCAACCAAACCAAGCAAAGTAAAGTAAAGTAACCATATATTGCTTGAAATACATGTGGTAAGGTGCTATAATAATATATTGACAGTTTCTGACTGGGGAGAATTAAACCTGGTTAAAGTTCAAACTCCAAACAGATAGAAAATTTCAAAACACGCCCTCTAACATATAAAAAAAAATCCTATGAGCATTGGGATCCTCATTATCGACATCTCAATCTCCACTAATAAATAAATCCCATCTAATCCGACCTTATATATGGTACTATAAAAACGGGTTTCACATTATATTCGTCTTACCCACATTCATTTTAAGTCCCACCTATCGGGATGCAATGTTGAGGTCTCTGAGAATCTTGCTAAATTATTTCAGCGATTCAGCCACTATGACTTATCTTCAGCAAATCGAAGATGATTGATGTAATTGCCATTGATGTTGATGCCATATCTTTCCCAGTCCAAGATCTTGAATCCTCCGAAATCTTGCAGTGCAGAGGTGAAAAGTTTCGGAGAGATAATGTCTCCCTGTCTCACCCCGTTTTGCTACGGCGTAGGGATTGCGTTCTAGTTCTGGAGTCGGATAAACATGGTGGCTTTGTTATTCAAATACTTCAACACTCTTTACAATTCATCGTTGATATTTTACCTGTGGGGTTAACATTGATATGCCCACGCTTCTTTATTTCTAGAGTGTTTGACGTGGCTGGTAAAGGTCTAAATAACCTACTCCACATCAGGTAGTTTCTAACTTTAAATATGTTATCATATCTTATCTTTAATTAAAGTAGGTATCATTTCAAAACCTTGCTCACACAAAATTCTATTTCATTTCTAAATCAGATCTAGTTAAAATTATAATAACATTAGGTAAATAAAATGTCTCGGTATCTTTTTGAGTCAAATACGTATGCAAATACCTAACAAGCGTTTAAAAAATCTTGTTTATTTTCAGTCGAGAATCTGAAGACACTTGCCGATGATGATAATTTATTCAAAACACCGAAAGCGATGGAGATAGTCGTCAAAAATATCTCATTCGATGGTAATAAACATCTGGACTTTTATGTTTTTGTTTTATTTTAAAACATGCTACAGACAGGCACTTTTACGATGGATAGGTACTTTATTGTAAACACACTAGGTAGGTAATCATTTGTTTGTTACAATTGGCGGTATTATCGCTAAAGCCGTAATCTTTAACAGACAACTGTTATGTTAGGTATAAACCTTAGTAAGTATAAGATCAGTAGGTATGGGGCTTATGGCGAGGATATTTAGATGAATTATTATTCATAATTTACTAGCTTTTGCCCATGGCACTCGTATTGCTTTTATTTGTAGGTTTTGAAGAAGGTATAAATATAGCGAATTTGGAAAATTAATTACGATTGCAATGATAGGTAGGTATCTGTTGTGCGTCATAAGGTAGCAAGATTTGTTATGACTCAGTTCTTATGTCTTTGATAGTAGGTACAGTAGACACGTATGTGAGTCATCATATAATTTAAAAAAGTAGGTACAAATACTTGTTTTGACTAAAAACAGCCCTATCTTTTCTTTGGAGAAATCAGGTAGTAGGTACATATTCATATTAAGCTAGGTATTTCATGATTTTGACAAAAAGTTACCCACAGTCAGTTATGGCTTGATTATGTTATTAATAATTAGAATAATTATTGATTGAGTTGCTTGTACCTATGTACTGCCGCATAACAATATAGAGACCTTTTTCAGAACTGTGTTGAATTCAACACAGTTCTGTACACATCTATACAGATAGATAGTCAACTGTCGGACGTTTTTGAAAGTCAGAACGTCTTCAAAAAGCCAAATATCGCCGAATGCGAAAATACTTCTCACGCGTTTGAAAGCAGGATTACTCATACATTTCAAAATTAAAATAAAGTTGGTTTTATGTCATGGAGCAAATTTCTGGATTCTTTAATTTCACACAATGGCGACTCAATTGTGCAAAACTGGAGAAAAAGCAATACTGGAAAATGTTGAGTTCTTAAAAAATATTTTTAAAATAATTATTTTGTATCTGCAACTATACGGTGGGTACGACACTATTCAAAATGTTTAGCCATTAGGGTGTCCGTCCGATGACGATTAAATTTACGCACATCACGAACAGAAAATACAGCAAAAGAGGATTTAATAGCTTTACTTACGCATAGTCTGAACATACAACCTTTACAAAATGCATAAAGATGAATTTATAAATTTTCATTTTTGGAAGTGTTCCAACAACTTTAGGCACATAGTCATCATACATTATTATTTTTATTATCAAACAAAGAACTCAAAAATGCAAAGAAAATAATTTTCAATAACTCTCTTTTCTAGAAAAACTAAAAAAAAGCTAGATTTTTGATGCAGATCTTATTTTTTTTTAAATCGAGCACGTACCTAACTCCTAGCATGTATTTTCGATAACTCTCACGGTTTCAGACTTGGCCTCAGTGGCCACTTAATTCAAAACCATTGGCCCCTATATCAATCACAGCAATCACCTCACGTACGCAATCTATAACATGATACTGTACCTAAATGTTGTAAATCAGATATTATCGCATCCACATATAGACAGATAAATGGTCAACTGACAGACATAGGTACTAAGGCCTCTAACTTATAAAACCCCTCTTAGTCAGGGGACAATAAAAATAGAGCAAAATAGAATAGTTCAAAACAATTGGCCCCTATATCAATCACAGCAATCACCTCACGTACGCGATCTATAAACATGTTACTGTACAAGTTGTAAATCGGACAATATCGCAAACAAACTGACAGCTCAGTTGCAGCGAGAGTGCGTAAATATCCGCTACAAGCAAGTACCTACTGCTCAATGACGCAGTTATACGCGGGCTTAAAAGGTCGAAGCACTTTCGTAAAATATCTATGTTAAAATGTAGTTAATCGCCTGGGGAAGTTTCTCAAATTTTAATATTTTTATTTTTATTGTACTACGGAGAGGTGCTTGGCCTTCATCGCACCTGATTTTTCTAGTTATTTTAAGGCCAAAGATGGAAGCGCTCTTCACCCGGAATCCACAAACTGAGGAATCTTACCTCTAAATACCGGAACACATTTTTTTTTTATTGTTGTTATGGTGACAGAATACTATAAGATGGTGGTAGATAGCCAGGCGACCAAGCACAATATTGTACTCCCTTGGGATCGAACCCGGGACCTCTGGATCGAAAAGCGAACCACTAGACCACAGAGGTGGGTTCACTTTTTGATTTTGATTTTTATTTGGGTAGGTAGATAAGTTTCGATAAGTATTATATTAACGTAGTCGGAATTATTGTTAATTCTGTGGAAGGTATTACTGTAGGTATAATGTAGGCTTCATTATACCAAATAAGTTAATTTGACCTTGAACGTAGAAACCTTTGATAGACAGTTGTTAGATATTTAAATATTCCGTAGTAGATTTACCAAATAACAGATTGCTAACACGCAAATTCAATAGAAAAACATGGGGATGAATATTTCACATTCAGCGTGGTGGTTGTAGACGTATAAAATTGAGTTACGTTTCTCTGATAGAACTGGAGCTAGGGATGGTGATATGACATTATAGTTACCGTTTATGGGAGAGAGAGAGAGAGAGAGAGAGAGAGAGAGAGAGATAAAATAATAACAAAAAATTTTGTATTATGTTTTGGTATGGTGTCTGTTACATTGGCAAATATTATACTGTCTGTTACATAGGCACATATTACGAATTGACTTCTGGTTGGTAAAGCTACTAAGTGGCTTTTTTAGCCGATTGCATTTTTTATAGGTTTGCCTAGCGTTTAACGACCTTAAAAACAATAAAGATTTGACCTAAGATGGAAAGCGCTTGAATAAAAGAAACTTTTCACGTTGGACAAGCAACGAGATTCATACCTTACAAGTACAACCCAGTACCTACTAATGATATGTAATAGGTACCTACGGGTTGTAGTCTGAATTTTTCTGCTAATCTTGAAGCTATAATGCGACAGTCGGTCGACTAGCAATACGTCGTATTTATGCATCACTAATGAAACTATCAGATTATATGTTGTCTATATAAGACTTCGCGACACATGTGTTTTACTACAACGCTTGTCTGAAAAGTATCTATGTACTCAAATCATAAAAAATCTAGGTATCAAAGTATAGTACACCTACTAAATTATGTACCTAATCGTTTCTGGTAAGAAAACAATCACGGGCTCCTTACTCTCAACAGAGTATACATGTCACTTGAGTAACATAAAGGGTCGCGGTCACGTACGGTTGTATACTATGATAAGATGTAGGTACGCTAAGTTAACGACATCGCTCTCTTGAACGACCTGAGGTAGTTCTTCAGAAACACTGGAGTTTGATTCTGACCCTAAGGGGTTACGTAAAAACCTACGCAAAAACGAACTCTAATAAGCAAGTAGTAAGAATGCCCCAACATTAGTTTACTTAATATGGACCGCTTGTGAGTTTTGTGTTGGTTTAGGTACCTAAGGGATAGTTTTATGTTGTTATTGAACATCGGTTCATCTGTTTTAGGTACCAACCTAACCTAAGAATATTTTAGTAATCCTAGATAAAGACCACCGTTCGATTAGCACTGATAATTTTCTTCTCGATAAGAAACCATGATCGTGATTTTCATACTTTCATATGCGACTAGTGAATAATAACCTACTCAAAAAAAATTGTAAGGTAAATTATGCCGTTGTAACTTGTTATCCCAGTATAAAACAAACCACAAACAAAAGTCCCAGGCAATCCAAGCTTAGCGGGATTCACGAATTCAATTCTACACTTTTAAAACAATCTGCGGATTCAAGTTTGCATAGCAAAAGATTGGAAACTTCTTGTTCACTGATCTCGAATTGCAGTTTCATAGAAATACTACTTCAACTTCTTCTTCACATTTTTGTTTCAAAGCGGTTATTATCATCATCATCAACCTATCGAAGTCCACTACCACAATCTTCGGCCTTTCTCAGCAACTCTCTGCTCACCACTATACAGCTCGTCACTCCATCTAGCCGGAGGGTATTCTAGACTACGTTTGCCTAGACTTGACCTCCCAACTGTAGTTTTTGTACAATGTTAAAAGTATAGTAATAAAGATATTGTGAACAACATAGTTCCTACTCGTTTACGTTAGAAGCACTTAATCTAACTAATTTTCTTAGTTTTCAAGTTGGTAACTAAGTACATCCTTGTTCGTCGAAAACTTAAAGGCTGTAAACCTAAATGAGGAGGTTGCACAGTTCTGAATATAAGGTACTACATCAGGCTAGTATATGTTTGTTTGGATATGAGGATGTAAATGGGATATAGGCTATTTTGCGTCCCATAAAATTTATGAGATGCAAAATGGTATATATGGTACCTAACCTCGGTAGGTTAGGTACCTATATATTAATAAAAATATATAATTACTTACATACTTGTATACTTACTTATGTATATGTATTGTACTTATAAAGATTGAGGTTGCGAACAGCTGCTTCCGAACTGTCCATCAGAAAGCCTTGACCCATTTCAAACCGTAACTTTTCTAAGAAGCCTAATTACAAATTCGTATTGATTAAATGTTATATCCTATACAATGCCTCAGTTGTTACTTCCAATAGTTTCACCAACGTTGTGATGGAGTATAATAAAGAACTTTTTCGACTACTTTGAGGCCTCGAACTTGTAAGATCTTACGCTTTCTAGTTATCCGATCCCTTGAGACATTCAATGTTTATTTATTTCGTCTTTTACATCAGTATCTACGTACCAGCTGACTTCAAAGACTGAAAGTAGATATTTTTTGTTTGTTTGTAAAATAGCATGTCATATGTTATGTGTCATCCTGCCAAGTGCGAGTCTGACAAGCACACCGAGGATTTCGACACATGTTTTTTTGCATTTCGTTCTGGAGATTTCGAGTGAGTCCTACTTATGACAATGACTATTATCACACCTAGTTGGAATTATGTAGGCATTACTGATGTTACGATAGAACTAAAATAAATATCGTTAATAACAAAGTTATTTTACGGGGCCCTCTTAAGTTTTTTTTTTATTAGTACTTATAGCGGCAAAAGAAATAAATACCTACTCTGTGAACATTTTAACTGTCTACGGCGGCTACCAGCGGATACTCAGTAATAGGGTCCCATTTGCACCTTTTGTGTACGGAACCACAAATTCAGGTAGGTAGTCTGAATATCACCAGCAGGTGATACAGTCATGCTCCGTTTGCCTTCCAGTCCGGAACAAAGTAGTAAATTAATTAATGGCTCGCGACAGGAACCTCGGTTTTACTAGCTTAGTGGAATGTCACTCCACTTTATTGAGCGAAGTATTTTGAATGAGATACTTTCAGGTTGACTTTCACTGTTGAGCTTCACTTGCGTTTATATAGGTAGGCTATTTGAGTGAAAGCAAGAATACGAATACCACCATAGAATACGCGCTTCTACACACTCCTCCCGTGAATATTGTAAAAGACGTCTAAAGGATTACAAAGGATACTAAGATCGGACATCCATATCTGAGTTCTCAACACCCAATAGTGGGAAGTCCCCACACTCAATGGACAGACAACATTGTGGTAACTACGGGGAGTCGATGTATGGAGGGTTTTTGTGGCTTCGATTGGGGGAGGCCTATGTTCACCATTGGATGTATGTGGGCTGAAATGATGATGATGATAGACTCATATGATGAGCTTTGGATATGTGGGATATATACAATTCTTATAAGAAATAGTAAATTAATTTATAAATATTGCTTTCCACACTTACTTCACTTGACATATTCCTAATTACAGCCAGTGGAACCTTCTTCATATAGGTCTAAACCACATAAAACAGTTGTCTAAATATTGTATTTTCCTACCTGTATGTACAACACGTACCTACCTAAATACAATAAAGTAAACGCTGAAGCATACCAAAGCTGTATTTTATAAGCAACACGGGAATCAACCAACAAACGTAAGTATGTAGGTATTATTGAAATATATTCGGGCCAGAGCCACATATTTAGGTACACACATTAGACATTAGATACTATTTAAATCAAAGGTATTATACCTTGATGAAAATTGGCTCGACTTGTCCTTATTTTTTCATCTATGCATCTCATTTATGAGCATCATGGTGCAAATTGTGTCAAACCATTATCACGGATATTAAGCATCAAGACTAGGCTAATATTTACTCATCATTTAGATGTACGCTATCATATTTTCTCGCCCACAATTTTCCGCCCCAAATCACAACATTCCTCAGATTATATTTAAATATTTGACAACATTTCCAGCATTAGAATACTCCTACACTCCATGCCTCAACTTTCAGTTGTGAAAGCTTGTCTGAAAGGCAGGTAACCCCTCGTTCGTTCGCCAGCTCAGCCAGCCTACGCTTGACTACCGTCGCGAGCAGACGCGCGCGATCCCACCGGATATTTCACGACGTAAATTTTTAATTGCTTAGAAACCCGAAGGCGATCCCCCAAATCAACTCTGAGAACCGATCGAATAGTTTTTTTGTGGTTTGTGAGGTGACTCACTGATGTTCAGGTGAATGGTTATTCACGGTGAATACGTGAAGCTTATAGGTACTTAAATTGTGTAACTTAGTTTGAAGTGTTCTCGGGTTTGGATCTTCGTGCGGCAGTCCTGAGTTTTTTGTTTTGGAGGGGTGAGTGGTTTTTGACCTTTATCGTAGCGAAAATCTGCTTAAGTGCTCTCTTGTGCAGGTCAGGTAGGTATTCTGGGTACATTGTAAAGGTTTTAATCAAATAAATAGAGGGTCTGACATAAAAGCTACCACTGTCTCTGTTTATCCACAAAACATACCGCAGGGTCTTAGGGTACCTAGATTTGGAGATTTCAGTTGTCATGTGGTGTGGTGAATAACGGTTTTTATCGCTTTGACGGTTCACAAAATAGATTCTTGTATCTCCTGTTATAAGTAAATCAGGCCGACGGACCTACATATTATTATGATCTGACCTACTACTGTTATGAATAGATAATTTGACAATTAACCCATTATATGTACAAGAATTAATATATTTGTGTAGGTAATTTCCTAATATCCCTTGAAATTTGAATCCGTTCATATCTCATCCAACGCGAACGCAAATACCCATTTAGTTCAGCAATTAGTTTAAATTGCAGCCGTTGTTTCAGCTAATCGCTGGTTTGGCTCTTGCCGATAATTCGCTGGTGCATTTAGGCTAATGATATTTGACTTTAATCTTATGCTTTTCTACTATTTATTTCAACTATACAGCACATTAAACTTAATTACATTTAAAAATAGACTTAAATTCATCAGATACGTTGTACAATAGATTAGATAGTTGTACGTTGATGTATCGATCTAAACTAACATGAACTTTTTCTAAATTGAACTTGATGATTTCAACAATTTTCATCAAAACAAAGAATTCCCACTAAACAGCACTTTAATCAACTCAATGAAATTTTAAAATCGACTTGAATTCATCAGGTTCATTTGTACTATTGATCTGTATTTAATTAATTCAACAATTTTCAACAAGATGACAATAATTATGATTACATAGTTAATGATTACACAGAAACTAACTTACGAGCATAACAGTAACTAATGTAGGTATAAAATAATAAGTATTTTGTTATATTAGGTACTCTCCGAAAATTCAGAATTAAAAGAAGAGTTCATTAAAAAAAAATGAAAGAAAATCGAGACCTGTAGTAATACGGCATGGTATTATTAGCCTTTGCACTGCGGTTAAAAAAGCAAGCTCTTAAAGACAAAATTGTAGAATAAAATAATAGAACATAAAATTGCAACGTCGCACAATTTTCAAGATAATTCATTGTAAACATTATGTATTTTAATATAATTTAGAAGACGCGTGGAAAAGAAAAACGTTGTTTACGTAATATGCAATTTTATTGCTGTGGAAAAGTGAAGAGCACATTGTATGAGATCTAAATATAATTTAGGTATTCTTGTCGGTAACATAACCGCTCATACAGATAACATATTTTTTTGCTGCTAATTTTTCTTATATGCAATTCAAATGGGTATTTATAAATTTCTTTGTGTGGTGTGGCAAGGACTAATTATCTCGCTTTAATCCTGTTTGCTACATCGACCCTTACAGTACAATATAAACTCAGCCTAGACTAACAGATCTTACCAGAAGAAAGGCAGCAGCTTAAGTCTGTATATTTACATCTTCAATGCGATCAACCCGCCTGCCAAGCGTGGTAACTACAGCAAACTCCTTCGATTAACATTAAGTTGCACCTCGTAATACTTAAGAAAGCCCCGCAGTACCGCTCTGCCATACAAACGTAGTTTGACAGTAGACTCAAAATGATCACAAAAATATTTTTCTGAATACTGCAATGTTAATGACATATTTATATGCATTGGAACATGTGAAGATCCCTTTAAACTAGGTAGTTCTTATTTAATATAACAAGAGCATTACAATAAATTAATTTCACACAGCGCCATCTAGCCTCAAACTTAATAGATTAGCATAGCTTACAAGCTATGTTTAGTTTATGGGATTATATGGGAGTTTAGGTTACGGATTGAATACTTAAATACTTTTTTTTGTAAATACATGAATGACCATTACAAGTCAATACTTTTTGAAAACCAAAAACTTTTTCGACAGTAATAAAACGTTTAAACCTAGAATGTGAGTCAATATGCGTGTATGTCAATATGCGTGTACGTCAATAATGCGTGTACATCAATATGCGTGTACGTCAATATGCGTATACGTCAATATGCGTGAACAATATCTGTCATTATGCGAGTCTTTATACATTCTATTCATGCGATTGACACCAAAAACAAAACATTTTCTTACAATTTACGGGATTCAAAGATAGAAGTACATTTATACTTCTATCTTTTAAACTATATAGAGGTACATTTATTATTGCATTTGAAACGTAAATTCAATAAATGTACCTATTAATCTCACGAGCAGCAACTGTCTCTGTCGTAGCCATAGGGCTGCTGCAGAGAACGCTGAGATACCTACTAATACATTCGCGAAATACCTACAACGTAGAAACCGTTCCGGTATATTATCCTCCATATTCTCTAGATTTTAGCCCTCCAGCTTTCGTTCGTTACGGAATAAACGGAAGAAAGCTTGTCCCATTAAAAATTTGGCAGTTATAATATGATATTAGGTACTATTTCTACAACTATGAAAATCACAATACTTATATAAGCAAAAGAGTGTTTGTATGGGAAAAAAATGCCTTTGATACGATTTTAATATTGCTAGTAAAATTAAAGTAATGCAAACCTTATTTTCTTGCAAATGTTATTTACTTGCAAAATTTAACTTGTATAGGATTATATTTCGTAGAACTACCAACTTAGCGGAGAGCGGTCCCTCTGGGTCTTTTTATATTATTTATATAATGGGTATGTCTATGTGCTCTATTAATATCACTCTGGCGAGTGTGCGTTCGATATATTTGAACCAATCCCTCCTCCCTCTTTCCACCACCGGACTTAGTAGACGTACAGGAAGTGACAACCCATACCTTGTACTTGTTCTAATGTCAAAGTCGAAATTCTTTATTCATGAAGATTTTTTAGGATCATTATGAAACGTCAAATCTACCGCCTGTACGGAATTGCGACCAGTACACAAGGAGAAAGGCAAGAACCTCGGGCTGGTTAATTTTTTGATGATCCATTCAACAATAAGATACACAATTTAAAATTATATTCTAAGTAGATACATCATAAACGTAAATTTGTTACTCTACTATATATATAGTATACTCTACTATGTCGAACACACCAATTCGCTTGTACCTTTATCATGTATACTGTGAACTTAGGAATAGAACTCCTTGCCCTCGACCGTTTTTCTTATCTTAAAGTCTTCAAGTAGAGAGTAATTAGTCTTTTTTAGACAAGCATGCTGAATCGTAGGCTACCATCTTTACTTGAAAATGAAAATGAAAATGATTTTTATTGCAGTAACCAATTTGACAAATTCAAGTAAAAGGTTGGTGTCTTCATTTGAGTAAATAATACTCGCGTTAAAAGACCCCACTCTTCCATATCCCAAACAAACATGGATTGGTTACAGTACAGTGTAATTTAGTAAATTACAATCTAATATTTAAATGAGTAGTTAAAAATTATACATCTTTGCTTGCCTTTCAAGTTTTGCAAGGCAATACAATTTACCATAGTATTTTAATGAATAAAAAATAAAAAATGATTCACAACTTTTTCCCATCGAGTATTCACCTGTGATCACTACTCAGAGCGTGGATCTTATGAGGATCACCTACTAGGGGGTAGTCCGAGGCACCTCCAAACATACGTTCGGCATATGTCAACGTTTTGCAAGTAGCTAGTATTCAATACGTGACAGATTGCAAGCCCATCGCCGCTTAGCGGAATACTATAGCCAGTATATATTTATGTAATAGTTATTTATATTTGAGCCTTTTGGGGTGGAGACCTTGGGTCCGTGGGGAGCCAGTGCCCTCCGAGTTTTCAAAAATATTGCGGTGCTTTTGATTGAGGCGACACGTGACCCAAGGGCTGGCTCTTATTTTGGCCAGCGAATTAGCATAGCTATTCAGCGTGGCAATGCAGCCGTGTCTTGGGCACGCTTCAGTTGAGTTACCTAAAGGCCGTTTGTAACGGTCCTTAGGTAATCTGACTGATTCCTTTGTACATAGTTAGTTTAATTGTACTCTTTATTGAATAAATGTCATAGTTATTAAGATAGGAATTGCTGCATATAACAGTCACTCGGAAACATAATATATTATTGCCCATCACAGCGGTTCCGATTCGTTGAAATCTCGTATTATTTTAGTGCACAGTAAAGTTTATGATTTTCCATTTGAGACGAGTATGAGCCTATATGTTTCCGATTTCCGGTGTGATTTACATAAAACAAAGGACTGCTTGATGGACTGGTTATTTAATGAACGTCAAAGTACTTATGACGTTTTATTTACGATCCTGGGTTGGGTGTTATTGTCATATCGTGCTTAGCTTGGCCTTTTTTTAGGGTTGCGTACTAAAAAGG
Organism: Venusia cambrica; assembly: GCA_951394065.1. NCBI lineage: Eukaryota > Metazoa > Arthropoda > Insecta > Lepidoptera > Geometridae > Venusia > Venusia cambrica. The sequence goes on from OX596056.1 coordinate 5,693,657, forward strand.
TACCAACGGGACCCTATAACTAAGCCTCTGCTGTCCGTCCGTCTCTGTACGTTAGTATTTTATTATCTGTGGTTAAAGTGTCAGGTTGTAATGTCAAAACTACAGAATTTTACTTAATGCATAGCAATTTGCTGCTTGGCGCCGGACTTTATCAGGATGGTGGTCGCAAACCGAGAGCCTAACCACAACCTCTTTATACGCATTCTCTTGAGATTACATTACTTTTGTCTTGCTTTTTCTACACTGGACAGATAGTGACAGAAGTAAAATAATATCAAAACAAGAATGCTTTGAAGCTCATTCATTCTTAGTATTAAATTAGTCATCAGTCACTAGTCTCGTGTCTCCTAGTTAACCTAGCACAATCAAAGAAACCAGGCCGCGTGATATCATTCATCAGCTGTCCATCATAACCCCATAGCTATTGATTTCCATTGTACGGTGCATTTACCTGAATAAAACACATTGACTTCGGCGCGACGCCGACGGTCGTATCAATCCTTACTAGGCACGTATGTACATTACCTTTGTAGGTACCTATTTCAGTCGCGGTTCAGCAAACTTATTTATGGCTAGGTAAACAACGATACTAAATCGGTTTCAATGTGTTTTATTTGAATAGACGTTTTTTTTTAAGCGGTAAGTTGCGGGTTTGATTCCCGAGGAGCGGTCTGTATTTTGCTTTTGTCATTACGTATGATTTTTTATGAACATCTTTTATTATATTTTTTTTATTAACGACGGGTCAGCTCTTGAACTCGAGGCTTGCCTGGGCAGAGATGAGGGCTAAAACGGAGCGAGCCTTCCCAGATATTACCTTTTATCTCTCTTTTTGAAGGAGCTGAGGTACGTAACTGAAAAACAGACACTGGCTGCTATTCAAAATGTTTGCAGTATGTATTATATTTTTTTTATTGTATGACGGGGTTGTGTTTGGCCTTCATCTCTGCTGATTTTAGAGTACCTAATGATTAGGTCGAATGTGGAAGGGTACTCCACCCGGAATCATCAACAAACTGAAAAACGGCTAACCTTGTCCGAACACAACAAAAATTCTTATTTTTTTTGTTATAACAGACATAAGTGATGTGGTGGTAGCTAGCTAGGTAGACTTATAAAAAGTCTTACCACCAACGAAACCCAGCACAATATTGTACTCTGGGGATCGAACCCGGGATCCCTAGATATGACACCGGTGGGCGAACCACTAGATAACAGAGGCGGTTACAATAATAAAATAGTCATAAGTGATTATTTTTCGTTTTTCTAGACTAAATAAACCCTTTCTGTCCAACCTCTGTTCTGAACGGCTGACAGTTGAACTATTTAGAGAATAAAGCTAACCTAGCAAATAATTTTAAGAATACAACCCTCATACGTATACAGACCGTGTTAACCTTTTTCTATTTCATCTACCAAAATTAGTGTTACCCACGTAGTACGCTACATTTAAAAAAATGGAGCTTAGTTTAGTCACATATTATAAAATACCAACGTAGTTTAGATATTGCATTCTACTTTCATTAAATTTGACTATCCTAAGATTCGATGGGCTTTTTTGTTGGTTCCGCAATTGTCTCTCACTCGAGTTAGTTACAACCGGAACTATTATAAATAATAACAAAACACTATAATAGCTCCAAAGCTGAAACAACATTCGTACGAATAATATTTTAATACATTTGAGGGAAGCACGAAATTGACGGCTGTTTTCCTTAATTTAGCCGGGGCAATCTATTAAGCGCCCAATTACACGAAAAACGTAAATTATGGACACGCATGGGTCTATGACATGGATTACCAACCGTTAGGCATAAGGAGGATGCCTATATGTCTGCAAGTGGCACTGTAACATTCTCCTGAGCTGGGATTCCGCACAGACAGTAGATTTGAAGATTCAAAGATCCTAAAAAATCTTACTGAACCAACAATATTTGAATTACGATTTTTCAAACATAAAATTTTCATTTAACCTATTGATCTGATATTTATTTATCGTGCAGTTCGTTTTATGAGCAGGTATAAGATTATTTTATTATTTATTTTTTATTTATTAATATAATATATATTATAGATTATTTTATCATTAAATTTTATTTCAGGCCACAATAGAAAAATTATAGATCTGATTCTAACGTAGTCTACGGCCCATAGTAATATATACCTTAAAAACTAACATACATAAGTAACTATGACTGTTATTATTTAATTCATGAACGTGTTGCAATGAACTGTTTTAATGAACGATTATCTTGCTGTAAGTTTATGAAAAAATGAAATAAATGAAACGAAGTAAATGAAATGAAATAACTATTTAACTATTTATTAGCACGTAAAGTCGGGTCCGAGACTTACTAGTGTTGTGTTTAATAATCATCCGCGATACCTTCTAAACAAAACACCTTTCGGCCAAAGTTCTTCTTTTTTGAAGATCGATAGATTTTCAGATGGGACTCGCAACATTAAAAAGATTTAAAACCATTTTATGAACTGGATAAACTTTCACAACCGGTGGACCATTTAGGAGTCTAAATGCGGAAAGAAATGGGAGTCTTTTTACATTTACTGTAGAGTCTAGGACGTGTAGTTTCAGAGATATGGCCGTTTGAAGTTTGACAGCTGTCATTGAAAATGTAGATCTTGGTCATAGCTTTCATTTGAAATAAGAACAGAGAGTCTAAAACTAGTTTCAGAGATATGGTTGTTTGAAGTTTGACAGCTGTCATTGAAAATGTATATCTTGGTCATAGCTTTCATTCGCTTTTAATGGAAGAAAATATACATTATATAATGTACAGATATGACTTTTTGGACGAATTTAGACGATTTTGTTTTAAATTTTGTAGCTGTAAAACCGTTGCAACATTTACTATACTTATTTACATCAGAAATCAAAAACTGCAATTGAAGCCGCTCGTCGGAAAACTAGTGTTCAATACCTCGTGTGTCAATATGCGTATTGACTTACACGCATATTGACTCAATATGCGTGTAAGTCAATATGCGTGAACAATATCTGTCATTATGCGAGTAATCCGATTTGATTATTCATTTTTAACGTTACCAGGTTAGAAGCAACTTTTCAACAATAGCTGCGTGAGTTTAGTTTTCAAATGTTTCAAATTCAAATGAGCTTACAATGGTCTTCATTTCAGTCTTGCTTACGTGTATAATAAACCGTAATAATATGCAAAAACGACTAAAACTTGAAATACTAAAAAATACTTTCAAACGATGCAGGAATTATTGCAACTGTATGATTAAAAAACAAAAACGGAAATATGAATGAAAAAAAATATGGAAAGCTATAAATTATATAACCCAACGAAACCCTAAAACTAATATAAGTATTGAACTGTTAAATATAGATAAATCCCCACAGCTTAGTGTCAAGAAAGCTAATGAATATTTCTGCTCTATAGGAAAGTTACTGACTAATAAAATCACAGAATCACATGCCACACACCCACTACGCAAAGCACCACTAGATCTTGCTAACTCTAGAATTGCAGATTCTTTTGTTCTCTTCAATATAGACAATGATGAAGTGAGAACTGTCTTCATGGGTTTGAAATCTGATAGTGCTCCTGGTATATATAAAATATCCACCAGTTTTCTTAAAGCTTCTTATACCACAATCGTTCCTAATATAACATATCTAGCAAACATGTGTTTTGAACAGGGTGTTTTCCCGCTAGCTCTTAAGGAAGCCGAAATTACACCCATGCACAAGTGTGGAGACGTAGTCATATTAACAAAATTTAGACCGATTTCAGTTCTGTCCCCGATATCAAAAATTTTAGAAAAGTTTTTAAACTCACGATTGCGTACGGTGCGCTTTCATAATAAATTTAACATATTGTCATCTTCCCAATTTGGTTTCAGACAAGGTATGTCCACAGAGGATGCTATCCTGGCACTCACTTCTACAGTTACTGAAAAACTGGATTGTAGAGATAAGTGTATTGTAGTCTTCTTGGACCTGAAAAAAGCTTTTGATACTGTTTCTATACCCATCCTTTTGCAGAAGTTAGAATCGATTGGCATAAGGGGCACACCACTCTTACTGCTTAAAGACTTTCTATCAGATCGAAGACAAAGATTGAAAATAGGTGAACATAGGTGTAATAGGGAAACTACACGAGTACTAAAATAGAAGTAGAGTTTGGGGTCCCGCAAGGTAGCGTACTTGGCCCAACTTTATTTCTGATATATATAAATAGCTTAAGCTATCTAAATATAGAGCAGGGAAGAGTCTTGTCATATGCTGATGACACTGTTTTAATATTTTCTGGGAAGACATGGGATTGTGTGCGTGAATGTGCTGAGAATGGATTAAAAAAGAAACTGATTGGCTTGACTCTAATCTTTTGACCCTTAACTTAAAATGCACACATGCTCTAACTCAAACCTTGCTTGCTCGTGTATAGAATTAGGTAGAGTGAAGACAATGAGTACCTGGGGATAACACTTGATTTTAGACTCCTGGTATATGCATATTGAACTTGTTACGAACAGAATCAGAATATTCATGTGGACCTTTAAAACACTGCGACATGTAACAACACAGACTCTACTTACAAGTATTTATAAATCTTTAGCCCAATCAATTATAGGTTATTGTTTACCGGTCTGGGGAGGGACAGCTTAAATAAAATTTCTAGAGCTTGAGCGTGCTCAACGATCCCTACTTAAGGTAATGTTTTTTAAGCCCTATCGATTTCCCACTGAAAGCCTTTACCTAACATCTGGTTTACTTTCGGTTTGGAAGCTGTATGTGCTCCAGCTAGTTTTAAAAACGCATGCGTCACCGACTCATGATGCCCAGTTAATAAATTAAAGCTCTCGTCGAAAAAAAGACCCAGAAGCAGTAAAATCATCGAAAACAACATTTTCCAAGAGATAGTACAATGATCAATCAACTCATATTTACAATAAATTAAATAAACAATTAGGAATCTATGAGGTCACTTATTATCACTGTAAATAATTAATTATTGAGTGGCTAATGAATAAAAATTATGACGAAATAGAAGATTTTGGTTGGTGGTAGGACTTTGTTGAATTCCGCCTGGCTAGCTACCACCATCTTACCTAATTATGTCGCCATAATAACAATTCAAAAAATTGTTGTGTTCCGGCATTCAGAGGTAAGATAGCCAGTTCCTCAGATTGTTGAGGATTCCGGGTGAAGTGCGCCTCCACCTTCGGCCTTATCTTAACTTGTTACCAGGTGAGATCAAGGCCAAGCGCTTCCCCGTCGTACAATAGAAAAAAAAATATATGTACAAAGTATGATAATTTAGATTAATTATTGGTGGTATATTTAAACAATGACTTGTTTATTTCTATAACTTTTTTATTTCCTAATTATTTTATTTTTAGTTTAGTTTTAGGAAATTAAGTTAAATACCCTTTCATTTTATTTTCTTTTTTTATAAATTTGGTTTAAGTATGTAACTGGCAAGAGCGGAGTCCTCTAATACAAGCATATGTTTTCTTAAATGGAGGCTCCCAAATCTGTTTAAGTTTGTTAAAAAGGGCACTGCAATAAACGTTTTTATGTTTATATTTATGTTCAGTAAACCCAACACGAAGATGATGATGGCATGTAACATGTTTACATCAAAGAGAAGGGTAACAGGAACGAAGGCTGAGGCTTTGATGCAATTGATGCAATGCACATCACTGCAATAACGCGTTAATTGAGATTACTTTTAAGCTCGGCCATAACAGAATTTAAAACGGACCGCAGCAATACCAAGTTTGAGCATGGCTCACGAGATTTCCTCCTTGATACAGGTATTTAGCAGAGCCCTAATAAAGTCACGCAAATTCTTGAACACGCCTAACAATCCAGATCGTGAGACCAAATACTTTGTTATGTTATTATCTGTAACAAAAAATGGAATCAGCTTGGCGATGTTATACTGGTTAAATAGTTCCACTTTTCCACAAATTAAAAACAATTTACAGTCGAATAAGTCAGCCTGAAATAGTAAATTTTGTGAACTGTATACATTTCCTGTCTCTATACATTTATGCTTTTAACAGATCATTTTTGAAACATACCCCACGATGACAGTCTTGCCGGCAACAATAAAGTATTATAGTTTCACCATACCATTTCAAACATTTGGATCTTTGATAGGATAATGACCCCTGGTTTGGGTTGTGATTGTCAGTCAGCTTGTCAACAATTTCATACATTTAGATGATGAAACGTAAAACAATGACGAATTACTTGGCTCGCAACTGGAGCAAAAGAGAATATAATAGGAATGAATAGAATACTTTATTGTACCAACACACAAACATTCCGCCGAGTAATATAACCTAGCCCCAAACTAAGCACTGCTTGTAAATATGGGAACTATATTACGGATAGAAAACTTAAACACTTTTTTTTGTGCATACAAACTTATCATACAATACAACACCCAAACACAGAACGAACATCTATATTCAACACACAAATGTTTGTCCTGGGTGGAAATCGAACCCACAACCTACAGCGCAGGAGGCAGAGTTACTACCAACTGAGCTATGAAGCATGTTGCATACTTACAAACAATTGGTAATATAGTGTAGAGCTATTTCACTATGCTTTGATTTGTATTCACGTTTTACACATTCAGAATCAAAGCGAAGAAAAATAACATACAAAGCAAATATTTCCCATTTGCCAAGAGATAATTGGAGGGAGAACATTCACGATCGTATTTATATAGGCGAACGTCTAAAGTGTTCATAATTCAGCAGTGAAGTAATGGAGTCGCTGGCTTTCGAATGCCTGAAATTCAAGGTCGCTAAATTTTCCACTGAGTCTCATCATTTTTGGTAAATCAAATTACGTATCTTACTTACCTTTTCGTGAAGTAATAAAGATAATTTGAAACGGAGGTATTTACTTTATCATCATTAATATAATAATATGGCATGAACATTTATGAACAAAAAAAGAAAGTTCATAATATTGTAAAATGGCAGCTTATTATCTTGTACCCATTGCTACCCCATCATTATTCTAACAGCCCATTCCATAAAAAATCTGGCTTAGATATTTTTTAGCGATGAGGCATGTTCTTACTTTTGTGTTATATTGGTAAATAGTAAAGAATATTTAATCTATCTATCTATCTATATATATTATACTATTTTCTCCAGCACCATAGTAGGTAGGTAGGTAGTTGCAAGTGTAACACAATCCATCTTAAATTAGTACCCCATTGCAAGAACGTTTTGGTGTGATTTGAGCATTTTTTTGTAAAATACCTACCGAAATTTCTAGTATCATACTAGACTTCGTCGACTTAGAGATCTTTCATAGTAGATTTTTTAACCTGGACGCAACCATCCCCGACAACTTTTCGAACAATAGCCTTTTGATGTCTGGTGAAGTGAAACAATGTATACTAAATGAGCTTCTATTTACCCCTTAAACTAAACTATTTTTACACCACCTGCTCTGATAACATAAAATAACATGCATGTAATGTAAACCTGACCAAAAACAGATAATTTATAACAAGCCAGCACTAATGTTGTGCTTAATTTCCAAGCGGGCATTAAAATATTTGAATGTGAAACCTCAAAATTTGTCTCAAAATTGAAACCAAAGAGTCCACATTATAAGATTTTGTTTATAATCGTGATCAACCTTACTTGTATTCGCTAGCTAGTCTGCATCGTTTTTTATATTCGTAAACAATATGGAGACGGAACAAGCAAGTACCCCATCTGATGTTAAGTGCAACTCTTGTCTATAACAAAGCCTTACTGTGTAGGGTGTACATATCTACAAAAAATATGGCATACGCTGCACTTCATAGCGCCCATCAACTGGAAGCATTAAGGTTTTCAAGCTCCGTGTGCACGTAGTTTCACCGGCAACCATACCCTTATAACCGAAACACAGCAATGCTGCTTGGCGATCAAAATAGATATGGTGGTAGTAGGTACTTCTCCGGTGCCCTTTTACAAGCAACTCTACTACTTTTAAAGTTAAAACACACAAAAAGAAATAAAACGCTATACCAGCGAAACGCTGTTCCAAAAATAAATATGCATTTAGATACCTTTCTATATCTAGCTTTGAAATTTACTTTATTTTTAGTCTCGCAGACAGTGCGATACTTGTAGGTCGAGTATTCTATTTGGGGATAAAGCTGTCTTCGACTTGGGCATGATTTTTTTTCTTTGATTTAAGGAATCGATCAACTTTTTTTGAAGAATAAAGATGGTAAACAAGCATACGTCCAATGATATGGATGGATACTTGTCAAACAAAACCCACTACTAGCGTGTAGAATATAAGCACGCCGGTGACGTAAGATACATACTATTTTAACGCCTTGGCTAATAATCTACTATTTCTGAGGTAAAGTCCCAAGTGTCATGAAAGGGAACAAAAAATGGTTGCTGACAAATTGAAAATAATGGATCACTGTAGGATAGTGGAAAACCATTTATCTAGTATGTGTGCTGGGAATTTAAAGCTGCAACCTTCATTGGAAGATTTACAGCCTGTCCCGTATATGATGCCGCTTCGGGGAGTATTGAGGCTGAAAGTAGCTTACAAGGTTACTAATAGATACTTTGTTAGCTACTTTACTAATAGAGACTACTGCTGTGTTATGAATAATACACTACCTAAAAAAAAAAGATCACTAATGACAAAACTTTTACCAAGCCCAGAAATTGTCTGAGACTTCGTTTTTTATTGTAATGATGCTCAAAACTTAAACATTTCAGAGACTCGCCTTATCAGTAGATACTTTGAATGAGATAGACTGACCGTCTTCAAAGCCACGCCGACCCCACAAAATAAGTTTCACGAAGTCCCGGCGGACGGAGCTGTAGGGATAGTTTTCAAATAAGAGTAGAAGAGTAAGAGTACCTAGTATAAGTCCTTGTGAAAGTGCTCATCCGGGAAAGTACTACCACCATACAAATTTTGACCCCCAATCAGCCTTGCTGTGTTTTAGTTTAATGGGATTGCCGGTGAAAAAGCGGGCACACGGGGCTTAACATATTTATGTCAACCGCCTTTGTGGTCTAGTAGTTCAACCCGCCGATTTCAGATCCAGAGGTCCCGGGTTTGATCGCCAGGGGGAGTACAATATTGTGCTCGGTTTGGTTGTTGGTAGGACTTTGTTTAAGTCTGCCTGGCTAGCTACCACCATCTTATCTAATTCTGTCGCCATAATAACAATTCTAAAATTGTTCCGGCATTTAGAGGTAAAATAGCCAGTTCCTCAGTTTGTTGAGGATTCCGGGTGAAGTGCGCCTCCACCTTCGGCCTTATCTTAACTTGTTACCAGGTGAGATGAAGGCCGAGGGCTTCCCTTATTGTACAATAAAAAAAAACAATATGTGTTTCTTCTTCGGCCTTCCACGGCTCGTTTACTAATTTAAACTTAGAATTAGAAACCCCCAAAGAATACCTCTTTCAAACAATTAGGGGATGGTATGATCTTATTCCTTGTGGTTAACCCTTGGCAATGGAATCGCTAGCTTTTGCTTCTGCTGGTTACAGCTTGTTCACAACACTGATGGTAGGACCTTTATAGGTTCACCTGACTAGCCACCCCTCTCCTGCCGAAGTCTGACGCCAAACGGTCTACCGTGTTCTTTCGGTGCGCCGGAAAGCCAGCGTCTTCTAGGATGCTCGCTTCATTGTAGACCTCGCGCTGGCCTAGAACTATATAAGCCTAGAGCATTCCACCATATAATCACCATCCTAGAATCAGTTCATACAATTTACACTCTGTAATCCGTTCCTACTATTATTCCTCTGTCCCATGATAACATACCCTTATAAGTGGGGTTATCTCCACGTTTGGACACATATATAAACGGAACCATGTAAATCACCCTCTTGGGTATCGTTGGGTTTCTTAGGCTTCAAAAAACTGGTCTGAATAAAACGAGTCACTTCCATGCGCTTATTCACATGATTAAATTATCTTACGAGACATATTCTGAGATGATATTACTTCCCAAGCGAGATAGAGGACTCTAGGGGTATGTTTATTTACTTTCCCTCATTTATTGCGTTTTTTATATTCCTTCTTTGACTACTTGACTATTTCTTAGAAAACTGTGTTGTTTGATTCTGAATTTCTCAATAGATCAAGATCAAGAGCGGACCCGAACTGCTTGAAAACACATGAGTCTTATTATCAGTGAATTGATTCACATTGTACAAAGGCGATTTCATTTTATTTCTTGATAAATATGGTATATGAAATAAAATCAAATCGGTTTCCAAATACTTTTCTGTTTTCAGGTTAACATATTTTTTATTATGATTTATTTTTAATTGATTCTGTAGCGATTAAAATAATTTGAATATCATGAGATTACCATATTTTTTTGTTACTGAATACTCAGGGCCAGATGTCTAATTATTTTTTCATAATATAGTTGTAAACAGTAGCGGCTCCAGTCAAAAAAATGAACCCCTTCCTAACCCCCTGTGGACGCGTAAGAGGCGACTAAGAGTTTGCTAATATTATACACCAAGAAACAAAACCAAACAAACAGAGAGCAATTACTAAGACTTGACAGTTTACATTACGTGGTCAGCACCCGCCCTAATAAGATGACTAACCACCTTGCTAAGCGTGGTAATTACGATAATAATACAATATTACTGCATTTTTTGGGCTGTTATATTGAAATACATTTTAGGTCATCATTTCGCTTGTCATACTATTTGTAGCATTGTGCTACAGAACGAACAGCCCCTTAGCCCTTGCTTTTGTATCTGAAACACTAACACCTAAAATAGGAATCTAGGTCACCTCGTAGCGGCTTTTGCGGTTTAAAATAACATGATTACTAGAAAAATACTCGCTCTGTCGTCGTGTCTATGGAGACTGTCGTTAATATCCCTGCGTTAATACTACCTAAAGAAATGAAAGAAAGAAAACCATTTGCTTCTACCACCACTAAATAAAATTGCTTATCGAATTATACAATATAAAATATGTGAAACTAGTCCTAGCTCAGCATAATGCCTCGTCTTCCGCTAGGGAAAAAGTCCTGCATGACAAAACTAGTTGTTTATAACATACAACATAGTTATAGCAAAAAAAACTACCTACGTGTCTCCAGCTCTACGTATGTTAACCGAACGAAGCGCATTATTTCGGGTATTTTTTGTTTTTAAATTGGTGATAGCCAAGCATTTGATCACCAGTTTACTTGAAAAATAAGAAAAGATGTGGCCTAGGATTTAGTACTTCTTATTTTAGTACATTACGTGATTTTCTTTTATTCTACTTGGACGGGACAAGCAAGCAAGCCCACTTGATGTTAAGTGCATCTCTCGTCAATAAAAAGCCATATGTCAATTCCACAAAGAACATGACCTACGCGGCACTGCATTGCGCCCGTCAACTTGAGCCTCGCGTTGTTTATCCTCGCGTGCCTGTAAAATAGTTTTTTTTGTACAAAGTACCCCTATATACTTTCATAGGCATTTAGTTAAAAGCTGTCATTTTGTCATTCCAACAGACCCTTCAATTTATTTGTGGTAGGCATATTATGTGAATATAAATGTCCGAATTGATTGATTAGGATGCACCGATTCGAACATTTACCGGCTAAGGTTGGTTAATCTGCAAAGTCACCGGTCAAGCTGCATATTAACCGCTTTTCAAATATCAACAGTAACATTAAAACAAATATAACAATAACAAATACATAAATCTATAAATATTATATACTAGATATTTTATACAACGTCATCAAAGATTACAGAGAATTATGTATACATACATACATTTCTGATGTATATACTAATGTAACAACATTTTGGTTGGTGGTAGGACTTTGCTTCAGTAGGACTTTCGCATGGCTAGCTACCACTATCTTACCTAATGCTGTCGCCATAACAACCATTCTAAAATGGTTGTGTTCCGGCATTTAGAGGTAAGATAGCCGTTCCTCAGTTTGTTGAGGATTCCGGGTGAAGTGCGCCTCCACCTTCGGCCTTATCTCAACTTGTGGGACCAGGTGAGATGAAGGCCAAGCGCATCAATGCCAATGTATGTCCAATGTTGGACACATCCAAATTGTATGCTATCATCACTACGCTTGGCAGGATTGACAATCGAGGTAAATATGCTAGATAGTAAACAGAAGAAAGCTAACCTACTTCTAATGAGATCCCTTAGTCTGTTGAATTGAAAGGCTCGATTCATAAGCGGCGACCACCAAGGCTGCACCTACTCGTTTCAGTTTTAACCTTAGATTAAAAATATAAAATATATCGCACGCTTTACAATGCACTGCAAAAATAGTGGCATAATATTGTCTTACGATCCTAGTAAAAGGTACTTTTACAAGGATCGTTTTCGAATAAATTCTAACAAAATAAATTATCCCTCGAAAAACATGTGAAGATTCTGTGTAATCCCATTATCCACATTAACAGGGACACTGTTAATGGGGACATCGGGATTACACAGAAACCATAAAATGTTTTACTAAAACGACATGTGTATCAAATGAAACTCATCCTTGCCAGTGATAAGTTTATATATATAGACTTTGTTTAACCATGAACTTTGCAGTCGGGTTTTTCAACTTTCAACTTGATAAAAATTATAAAACGTCTTGGATTTTCACTAGCAAATAAAAACATTATTACATTATTAGGAGGTATCATGCTGGAGCATTATTTTTACCTTTGTCATAAAAACAGCTTCGCGTGATATTTTATTGCACAAACTTTATTGATATGGGTTTGGCATTTTAGTAGCATTGGTATTTATTATTAATTTTCAGCGATGAGCTAAAAATCGAACTCAAAAAAAAAAAGAAAAGGTTCCCAAGCACTTGTCAATTTCAAAGATTGCCTATGTCTTGTTTTCAAATGACTATAATATTACAATACCTGGGCTTTTGACATCGTAACATAACAACCCTTGTTAAGCATGCTTGTTATAATTATGGGAAATAAGATAACGGATAGAATACTTTAATGTTATTAAATACATTCTATATATATGATGGGACAATGCAGCCAGTGTCATGGACAAACTTTCGTCTGCTACTGGTATGGAAAAGTTCAATTACTTACAGACCGTGTATAGCGGCCCTTAGATAGGCCGATTGATTCCCCTGTAGGTTCATAGTTTAATTGTTATTTTTTGTGAATAACCAATGTTACAATACAACACCCAAACATGTTCAGCACAACGTTTGACCCAAGTGGGAATCGAACCCACAACCCGTGCAGAAGGCAGAAATACTACCATTCAGTTGCAAGGTTTTTTTTTATTGTATGACGGGGAAGCTCATGGCCTTCATCTCATCGAGTTTCAAGTTATGATAAGGCTAAAGGTAGATGCGCACTTCACCCGGAATCCTCAACAGCCTGAGGAACTGGCTATCTAGCCTTTTGGTTTATACTCTTTATGAAGTTTAAATTTGAGCAACAATATAGAATTGTTAGTAAACAAAGCTCTGCCATCAACTAATCCAAGCATAATATTATACTCCCCACTGGGGATCGAACCTAGGACCTCTGGATCTGACACCAGGGGTTGAACCACTAGACCACAGAGGCGGTAAACCTGTTATTAACTAGTAGTTATTTATCGCTGAGTATAAGGAAAATGCCGGATCTTCCGTGTACCTTATAATCGTCTCGATTTGAAGGTCAAATAAAATAATAAAAGGGAAATCCTCCTCGCAATTCTTTCGTGGATTATAAACGGCCATGAGCAGTATATTGGGTGTAGGCTGATTTCAACAATGTTGTAATCATCGAACCGCCCGCCAAGTGTGAAGCGAAGATTTACTTCATATCTCCCAATACAGGACCAGAAAATTGACTGTAGGTTGATTGCAACAATGTTGTAATAAAAAGTACAATTAAACTAACTATGTACAAAGGAATCAGTCAGATTACCTAAGGACCGTTACAAACGGCCAATAGGTAACTCAACTGTTCCAGACCAGTACCAGACGGAAGCGTGCCCAAGACACTGGCTGCGTTGCCACGCTGAATAGCTATGCTAATTCGCTGGCCCTAAATAAGAGCCAGCCCTTGGGTCACGTTTCGCCTCAATCAATGTTGTAATCGATCCGCCCGCCAAGTGTTAAACGAAGATTACTTCATATCTCCCAATACAGGACCAGAAAATTGTCTGTAGACTGATTGCAACAATGTTGTAATCGATCCACCCGCCAAGTGTGAAGCGAAGATTACAACATATCTCCCAATACAAGACCAGAAAATTGTCTGTAGACTGATTGCAACAATGTTGTAATCGATCCGCCCGCCAAGTTTGAAGCGAGGATTACGTCATATCTCCCAATAGCATTCTATGGGGAAGGCAGATGTCTTCCAGCGGTAATTTTCCGGACATGATGATGAATAATAGCTACATCAAAACCTGTTTCTACGTTAGCGATGAACATAGTACGTACACTGATCACAGAAATTTACGAAGTCAAATAATCTGTCCTAGGTACACACCTATAGTATACGTGACGTAGTACAGATTCACTGATTTTATTCTAAACCATTAAAACAAAAAAAGGGGATACTTGACCTTCAAAACGTGGACGGCACTTGCCTAGGCAGGAATGAGGTCTACAATGGAGCGAACTTGTCCTGAGGAAGCAACGGAACATTGCGAATTGCTTGGCACTGGATTTTTTTATTGGTCCAGCCAATCGTTTGACCAAACAGCTTGATAAACATGTGAATGTACATCATATGAAATACCACCCAATAGCCTACATCTTAGGCCACAGCCAAGCGCAGAGCGCTCGTCTAAAAGGACTTCAAGATTGTACCTATTGAGGCGGAAAAACAAACGAGGGCAAGGAGTAGGAGGAGACGATGAGGATTTTGACGGGAAGGATGTCGCTAGGCAGGCAGGCCTCAAAAAACCTCACCAAAGTTGTTCACTCAGCCGTCACGACATCGAGAGGTAAGATAGCCAGTTCCTCAGTTAGTTGAGGATTCCGGGTGAAGTGCGCCTCCACCTTCGGCCATATTTTAACTTGTAACCGCGACACGAGCCTGGAGTAGTAGACCTCTAGGAAGTAGATCCCACCTACTCCCTATGCTAGAGGCACTGTATACTTAGTGTTCATACATTTATAATATTGCCCTGACTAGTGATTTGATTGTGATTAAGTGTTAACTATTCGACATGTATGGATTTGACGTCGATTTTTTATTTCTTTTGACCTGATTTCTTTTCAAGATATTTTATGACATTCATTTTATTTTTTATTTTTGTTAATGTAGTTTTTGTGACTTAATAAATATAAAATACCAATAACCGATACCTATTTTAATTAATTATTATACTTAAACTATGTTTTAAATGTTGTATTTGTTGTTGTATGAACTCACACACAAATTGCCTTTAGTTTTTTTGGTATAACTGAAATGTAATGAAATGACTGTAATAGTTGTCAAAAACCTGTGGCACCACACATCACTATAATATTGGCCTTTATGACTTTCAATGAGACACTAACGAACGATCGATTTTCACATTCCTAATACTTCACGCACGAAAAAACTCATAGCTTGATCGCTTGAATAATATATCTACGCATGAAACACACATACCTAGATACTATTGATTCGTCGTCAGCCGTCCCTGAGTTGATAGATAGGTACCTCAGTATTTAGATGTATAAACAGTCACCTCCGATCAATAGTTGGTAATCACTTAGGAGCCAATTTTGTGGGAATGACCTTTTGTGGTTGAAATCGACACGTGACCTAATTTGGAATGAGCCTACTCTGAAGGCAGTCTGCATTGGATACGTGGGTGCTAAAAGTACCTACATAGTAATTAGTTATAGGACATTTTAGGTTAAAAAAAAAATTATTTATTTATTTGAAGGAAAACCAACACATTAATATAAGATAAACACAACAATATAACACAGAAGGCCAATTAAAGGTTTTCACGTATAGATACAGATTTACACATTTATTTACCGATTACAGATTACATCGATTCTTAACTAGGTCATGCATTACTTGATGTTATATCACTTTACGGGCACACTTCTCGCCTGATTTAAGTTCTTGTAAACTGACATTTTAGTTTTATTGAATATTAATCTGAAATCAGAAAATATTTTAATAACAGATCCGGTATATTCCTTTGAAAATATTAAAATCGACACGTTTCGGCTCTACACAAGGAGTCCTCAGGAAATGGAGTCTTGCGGATTTGTTAATAAATATTTTTCCGTTTTCAGGGTAATCTTGAATAATAAATACTCCGCAAACAAACGCCTGAATCAATTATCTCATAATAGATTTTTTTTTATATTAAGACCTGTAAGCACTTGACCTTCATCTTACCTGGTAAGAAGTTTATTATGACAAAAACAATTAAATACAACCTAACCAATATATATGTATATATTTATATTTTTTTGTGCTACGTGTACATTTATCTCACCTGATTTTCAAGTTACGATATAGGATTAAGCGCACTTCACCTGTAATCCTCAACAAACAGAGGAACTCACTACCTTACCTGTAAATGCCGGAACGCAACAACTTAAGATGAGAGTTGGACTGGCTTATTACAAATAGCCATTACAAATATTACAAACGGAGTATGTAGTATGATAGCACAACTGACACTGACTGCATTGCCACGCTGAATAGCAATGCTAATTCGCTGGATAAAAGCGAGACTTCGGGTCACTTACCATAAATAATTTTGAATTATCTAATCTGATCCGTCTATTGATACTCCGCCTCTACCTTTTCAGAACTCTTCTGTTAAATAAATAGGTACCCTTACTTTACTCTCACTTCGGCTATCCGTAAAATAAATGTAGAGGGAAAAAGGTTTAAGCATTTCAGGCAGACACATTAGACAGTACTACACCTGGCGCCTCTGATCCCTTTCAAAACTTTCCCAAGGAATATTTTATAACACCTAATTGGATTTTTAATGTTCTGGGTTTATTTAGACAGTATTTGTAATGAATTTTAGATAAGGACATGATGCCTAAAACACGGCATATATTTTGAGGTAATCATTATGATTCATCATTGAGATCATAAAGGAAAAAAAAAAGTTTTTTTGCAAATGGGACTCGTCCGGGAAAGAACTTACACCATACCTATTTCGGCCGTCAAGCCGCATTGCTATGTTTTGGTTTGAGTACGGTTACTGGTAAAATTACGGGCACACGAGGCTAAACATTTTTATGCCCCAAGTTGACAGACGCAATGCAGGGTGTGGGTCATGTTCGATTAGGATGTGACCTACGCAATACGACTTCTTTATAGACAAGAATTGCATTTAGCCTGCTTGCTTTTTCCGTCTCCAATTACAAAATAAACAAGGAAATTTAACTTGCACCATAACCTTTTAAAAACAAGCTCTAGGAATGCTATGAAATTCACTTCAGTGGCCGTAGGAAGGCCAACGCAGTTGTAATTAGGTTTGCGGTGAGATCCACTGGCTCCTATTACTTATTGAGAAACATGTGTTTCGCTTCTAATCTAAAACTAAGCAAGGACTGTGACATTTGTAGTTTTTTAGGTCAATGATTCTGGATACCCTCGCACTTGTAAAACCTGTTAATGATAATCGTTACTGGTACCCTATACTGGGACTAGAGGTTTGTGTTATAATTATAATTCTACAAGTAAGAATAAACTCGCTGTTCCCATAACGCAGCTTCATAAAGTTAATAAATCGTTCATAGGGCAAACTGTACGCTATTATAATAAATTACCAAGTGACATATTACTTCACTGCTCAGCTTGTCAAATAATAAATTCAAAAAATTATGTAAAACAACAGCTATCCGGGAAAGCTTATTATATAATTTCAGATTATCTAGAAGATAAGAAAGCCTGGCATTAAGGGAATGAATTTGATCCAATGAATAAATTGTAATTAACATTAGATAATTTTGAGCTATTGTAATGGATCATAAAAAAAAACTAGACCGAGGGTCTTGCCTTTCTCCTTGCGTGATTTGATGTTTCAACGACAAACAATTGACGTTCCTACAAAAACTTACTGAATAAAAATATTTGACTTTGACTTTGTGGGGCCGCTAACATATATTTTTTGTAGGTACTTTTTCTTGGTAAATAAACGAAATGAATTATATTGCACGTTGGTGTTGCGTTATAAAGTCGTTTTTCAAGAGGTAAATATACTATAAAGTTTTTTTTTTCTTTTATTCCGTCTTCATGTACTATGTACACGAAAAAGTGTTCGCTGTAGATGTTTGGTTTAGTTTAACTAGACAAATAGGTTAAACTTTCACGTGCTTATGATCTATCTATGAGACTTTTTTTCAAAGTTATCATTATCATCATTAGAGCCCACGTACGTCTACTGCTGAACATAAGCCATCCTGCCCATTCCTAGGTTATCAGTATTATCGAACATTATCAAAAAAATTACGTGAGTATTTTTCCTTACAATATTACACTGTGTAACCGTAGTCCTAAGAAAACGAAGGAATACGTTTCTCTGAATAAACTAAAGCTGCTACAAAATGATACAATAATATTTAGGCTTAGCAAATCGCTTACTACGCGTCTGTCGCCGTAGCAAATTGCTACGACGTAGAAGGTGTTGGCTACGCCAGGGCTACGAGTGCATTATGATCATGCCTTTCACAAAATTCACACAAATTTCACAGTTTTTGTGTGTAACTATTATGTTAGTTACTTTTTCTGACTCTCTGCTTATTCTTTGAGCTAGACGCTTTGTGACTTTTCATGTAATTTATCTGCTGCTTTGGCTAGCTACTGTAGTATGCGTAAACTTGTGGTAGCCACACTGACTCCATTGCTTGCCAAGATGTAGGTCAACCAGATTCAGAGGCCCCGGGTTCAATCCCCAGGGGGAGCAATATTGTGCTTGGTTTGGTTGGTGGTAGGATTTTGTTGAAGTCCGCCTAGAATACCACAATCTTATCTAATTCTGTCGCCATAATAACAATTCCAAAATTGTTGTGTTCCGGCATTTAGAGGTAAGATAGCCAGTTCCTCAGTTAGTTGAGGATTCCAGGTGAAGTGCGCCTCCACCTTCGGCCTTATCTCAACTTGTAGCCAGGATGAGATGAAGACCAAGCGCTTCCCCATCGTACAATAAAAAAAAACAACCACAAGAGTGAGCTTTGAATCAGATATATCGTTTAAAAGGTAGGACTTACCTATATGTCAATCACACGCGCCAATTTCAGTCCCTGCTAGTATGTAAAGGAAAAATTGTAATACTTTGTGATCACCTCTATACAAGTATTATTATTATTTTTTTATACGTTGTTGGTTCTTAGCGCCTTTTTACCAGCCTTATGCGAGTCAGACTCGCACAAACTGGCTTATAATTACGAAAATCGTAAAAATCCCCACCAAGCAAACATTAAAACTGTATTCGACATTAGCCTTGCTTAAAATGTAAGCTATTTACCATAAATCCTTCGCTTTGAATACAAGCTTGATAATTTTAGTGAAACAGCTCTTCGCTAACATTTAACAATCAAGCTTTCAAAGAACGAAGTTAATTTAAAGCGATTCATAAGCTGAATATCCTAATTAGTTGAAAGAAGCAGCTTCAGGCAGAATGCTTTATTAATTATAATTTCAAAGTAACGTTTAGAAATGCGCAGTAACTAAGGTTGTTAAATCAAGACAAAACAATATACCCATGCAAGTAAACTCACAGTTGTAGCAATTTTATTAATATTTGGTAAGGCTTAAACTAAATTTACAAACACAATAATAAATAAAAAATATCATCTCACCCACAGAACAATGAATCTACTTAATAGAAAGGCATTGTGGGCGGGGCAGGCGCGCCGCATATATGCTCAAAATGGGCATATATTGAAAAAACTCGCTTCAACCGCTAATAGTCGCTCTCGGGCGATGTGACAGTGCAAAGCTCTGCATAAAATATATTATTATGCCGAATTGCGCTGTCCTAAGCTGTAAGAAAAGAAGCCAGGTGTGTAGTAAAAGGCAATGAGGGATTTCTTTTCACCGGTAAGTCTATAAACCTTTAAATAAACTTGATATATAAAGATATTGTAAAAGTATTATGTAGTTTACAGACGAAAACGATACAATCGCAAACAGATGTAATTTTGTACATTGCTTACTATGCATGCATACCACCTTATTTTTACATTGTCGACCGCGCAGTGTATTGCGTTTACAGCGATGAAGATATTGTTTGCACTACGATTTAGTAGTAACGGCCAAGACGCTCGCGCATCGACTAGTGTTGCTCGAGATTCGTGCAATCAAAGATTACGCGTTTCATGTCGATAAAATTTGTCTGTGTTTTTGTTTTATCATATTGTTCGCGACGAGGCCCGCCTCTGTATGAAAAAAAGAGGTGAGGGGAGCGGGGCACACCACAAGGCGCGGGGGACGCAATATTATAACACCAAATCACTTTCTAATTCTATTTCATAGTCTTGAAGATAATATATTTTGTAAGCAAAGGATTGTTTCATTTGTTCACCGCAACACATATTTTATTGACACAAGTTATCTAACTTTATTAGTAATTTAGTTCTTCTCAGAATTTCATTTTATGTGTATGTAGAAGTTCGTAACGCTTAGTTAAACACAAAAAGAAATATTTTCAGTTTCCCAAAAGATGTAAATATTAAAAAAAAAAGTGGATTGAGGCAACGGGCAGAGTTGAATGGATGCCTAGATCATCTTTCACAATATGCTCACAACATTTACTTATATATACACTTACTTTCATTTACTTAGGACCTAGTTATGCAGAAAGCAGCCATATGCCACTTTTTCCAAAAATGAGTAATGAATACAGCCATATTAATTTCGGCAATGTGGATTTTTTGCAAAGACAGCCATGTCGATATCTCTATTAGATACGGAGATATAAGCTGTCTAATGCAGCCATCTCAACAATATTTTTTTGTATAAAACAGTCATCATGGTGCTGAATAAAGCCAATTTCGACATTAACTAAAATACCTTTATTGCAGAAGTCAGTCTACCTTTATGGCTGATTTTTACAAATTTGAAAATGTTAGGCGGTATCTATATTCAAGTTACGTTAAAGGCAGCCAATCCATGATGGCTGATTTTTGCAAACTATTTATTTGTCAGTAGTGGTAGTTGGCGGTTTTAACACTAAATTGTCTCTTTTTGCCAATTTAATTACAAGAAATAGGTACAAAATTACTACTACTTTTATTACTACGTTCTCTATCCAGAATCGAAAACGGGCACAGAACAGTAATAAAGATTACTTTGACTATAGATAAAGACTTAAACCACCAAGGAATTTTATAGGTTTCACCTGCAAATGCAAAGAACAGTGCAAAACAGCTGTTCCCTTGCAATCACACTAATATTTTTTCTTAAAGTTAATTTATTTTACAGACAACATTTTTAAGGGTTTTAGTTGAGGTGAGAAGCGAAAAACCACAAAAAATAAAACAATATAGACCGAAAATTGTTTTTACAAACAATTGTTTTACACCACCTTTAAAGTTAAAAGTTTTTAAACATTAAAGTTAAAATATTAAGTAAAGACCCGTGCCATATCTGCGATAAATTCCGCATCGAACTAATAAATGCAGGAAGAAGCGGTGGTGATATCAACGCCATAAAAGAAACAAACACTAATATTTACCAGGCGGAATGAACAAGATCTGAATATAAATTTGATAGACATTGAATGTCTTACGTTTTCTAAGCAAAAAACACTACCATTAGGTACTCCGAATTCAGACGGCTTTACAATTTGGGTGAGCACAGTGCAAAAAACAATCAAAGCTACTGTAATACTTGGTTCGAGGGTCAGGCTAGACGTGAGACACAGGAAGTGGAGTCCTATCTTCTAAAATATACCTAGATAAAATTGCCTCTCTGTCTCTGACAATATATATATAAAACCATTACTTTTTATGTCAGATGCGTATCAGGGCATAGGGGGTCAAAATTGCAATATTAATTATGACGAAAGTGGTGCTCAAAATGAAGCCGTAACATTCTAAGTAATAGATTCTAGAATCTATTACTTAGAATGTTAAAATCCAATGACTATTACAATACGATATTGAAAGAGCTTTGAAGTACAAAGGATTTGCGCCTGGTAATTAGATTCGAATTAAGGCAATATGTAAAAAGAAAATTTCTCTAATAACTTAACTTTAACTTGCCAGATGTAAATTGATAATAAGTACTCGACCAAGACTCTAAAAAAGTGAAAAGGGAATTGGAAGATATCGACAAGAAATGATAAAGTTAATAGAACAAAAACAAGTGAATTAAAATAACAAAGGATGACCCATATCATATTTATATGAAGGTTGATTAAGCTTTCAATTGTTGATATTTTTCTTGCAAAAAGTGAGGTGAAGACGACGTTTATGATTTCAGCACTGAGTTAGATTTTAAATAGGAAGATGTGGAATACGAGCGAACATTTTTATAATAAACATTTCTAATGCAATTACAGAGTTTTCATTAAAATCTCTATTAATTATATTTTTGAAAACACCCAAAAATGATAGTTTTAGAAAACAACAGAATGAAAACATTGTATGTATAACATAAAATCATTTTGGCATGTTTATAATTGCCAGTAATACATATTATGTGGCTGACTTTTACATGATCTGTCCGTTTAAAAAAAAAAAACACAGCCAACTTATGTGGCTGGTTTATGATTTATTGATGTTTCTTTGAAATATGCTATTAAGTACAAAACAGCCACGGCTAAAAACTCAATTACTAATATTAATAGCAACGGTTCGAATTACTGCATAGAATAAAAAAATAATAGATTTTAGTACCTACACTTCTCATTTATTAAATAATCAGGAAGTCAATAAATAAACGAAGTGTAACCATCGACAGAAAAACGCTTATATCTCTGTTTATTCTTTTCCCCACATGGCCGCTTTCTGCATAACATGATCCTTATATCCTTGTTATAGTTCAAAAAATGTCATTGCATTGCAAGTGATGTCATGTTTTGTCTTCCAGTCAAGATTGACCAGTCACCACAATAGAACCCAATGTGACTTATGAGTCATGATTGTGATTGGGTGCTATTGAGGTGACTGGTCAATCTTGACTTGAATTGAACTGAAAAGAATAGCTTTATTTTATCAAATTGGTTTTCATCACTTAATAGTTAATTATGCAATAGAATGGTCACGATATACTTACATGTAATTAATTAGTGGAATACGATTTGTTTGTTATATATCATTGTCTATTTGTATATACTGTGTATCTAATGAATAATATAATATACAATCTAAAAGCTACTTTTATTTAACACACTGTCTATCTTATCTCTTTCAAAGTAAGATGCCGAACGCAGCGAGGGATACAAGAACCGTGATTTTTTTCACTAGTTGTGTACTTTATTTGATACCATACACTGCAAGAATATAAATAATAGTTTTCTATCGTACGTATTACATTATCAGCCCATTAATGTCCAATACTGAACAGAGCCTCCTCCGAATCTCGAGTAAAATGATATAATATGGTGTTAAATACACAGATGAGAGCTGCTCCTTCTGGTGAGATTCTTCAATCGACTTTTACGACACACTTGAGCTAAGTTGGTACATTCCGTTTTTATATCAATCTCATTTTACTATACAACTAGCTGTAGCCCGTGACTTCGTACACGTTCATGTATTTAAATTTTGTTGTGTAGATCGTGACGTCACGTGACCACATATTATCACTTGCGCTGCGGGCGGCTGACGCTAGCAACGGAGTTAGTATATATTATTGGTATAAAAAACGGAGCAACGGGCTAACTGTATTTTATTATGTAACCCGTCATAAAAACATAGAGAAAAATCTCCACGCTTGGTAGATGGATCGGTGCTCGTAGTAAATGTGTAAGGTATTACTTCGAGCCACATGCTTAACTTTGAGTATCAATGCTAAAGTTATTTTTATCGATGAATACGGGTACATCTCTATCACCGGGATACCAGCTAAAATGTATTGCAATTTATATTTTATCAGTTATTTTATATTTTTTATACAATCCACTAACTGTCTATTAATAATTATTAAACAAAATATTAAGCACACACTATAGAATTATTCGTTTATGTAAATATTATTTATTCTCTATTTTGCGAATTTTGGTAGCCTCACGAAACTATGGTAGCTGCACGATTAGTATGCAGTTTTCACAAGGTGGTAGCATCAAAGATTTCACGATTCTACAAACTGTCAAAGACATCCATAACCAAGTCGACATAAAGGTTTATTTTCAATGACTTCGATTATCTGAAACTCGACCAATGAATGATAAGTGTTGGATGTGTTGTTAATTTGACATGCTACGTGAGTGTGTGTAGCCTGCCACAGCGGTGCTAGAACAAATGTTTCTAGATGGCCTTTCTAACGTCTATCATGTGTTCTGTGATCTCACCATTACGTGAAGTCTAATTTCACAGCTGGGCATAGGATTATCTTTGCTTCTTGATCCTGCGCCGGTCTTACCTATAAATTACCTGTACATTTGGCTATAAATGTAATAAATAAATAAATATAACAGGACATTAATTTTACACAACGCCATCTAGCCCGAAATTAAGCATAGCTTGTAATATAGGAACTAGATTACGGATGGAATACATTTTTTTTTGTAAATACATACTTATCATACAATACAACACCCAAACACAGAACAAACATCTATATTCATAGCATCATACATATAGCATCGACCAATCTGGCTGGCAGATGGCCCATACATATATTGTCTTCTTAAGGCTACCATGCAGTTAGGACTCCCTGCCATCAATCAAATATAACAGGAATTAAATTTCATACAGCGCCATCTAGCTCCAAACTAAATACTTGTGATATGGGAAATAGATTTCGGATATAATAAATAAATAAATAATAATAATAAATATTACAGGACATTCATTTTACACAACGCCATCTAGCCCCAAACTAAGCATAGCTTGTAATATGGGAACTAGATTACGGATATAATACTTATTTTTTTTTTTTGTAAATACATACTTATCATACAATGCAACACTCAAACACAGAACAAACATCTATTCATCACACAAGTGTTTGTCCTGGGTGGGAATCGAACCCACAACCTACAGCGTAGAAGGCAGAGTTACTACCAACTGAGCTATGAGGCTTGTGAATAATATTTATGTACATATTTATACATGCATACATTACATAGAATACAATACCGAAACACAGCACATACATAATATGTATGTTCATCACTCAGATATGTATTCCAGGTGGGTGTTGAACCTTCATCCTACAGCTTAAAGGGCAAAGCTAGGCTTGTCAACTTGCTTTAAAAAAAATCTTATACTTGCATTCACATATTAGTTCGTTTACTCGTATATTATGTACCTGATCTGTATTTCAATTTTATGTTAAACTAGCTTATGCTCGCGGCTTCGCTCGCGTTAAGAAGTATTATTATTAATTAGGTATAGTTTTGGCGGGTTTACTTTTGTTTAGCGTGTGTAAAAAATTAGGGCCTACAAAACTTAAAAACGACAGTACATTCTTCAACTTCTCCATTAACGTTCAGATTTTCTTTAGCCATTTTAAAGAAGTCTAACCGAAAATCTCAAAATCCTTTCTTAGGGGATGCCTACGTCATAGTAGCTTTATGCATGCAAAGTCTCAGCCCGATCGGTTTAAATTTGACAAAGTTTCATACAAACTTTCATCCCCTAGACTATTTTATCCTCTTGGGGGTAGAATTAATCAAAATCCTTTCATAGCGGATGCCTACGTCATAACATCTACCTGCATGCCAAATTTCAGCCCGATCCGTCTAGTGGTTTGGGCTGTGCGTTGATAGATCACTATGTCAGTCAGTCAGTCACCTTTGAGTTATATATCTTTAGAAGAAGTAGAAGAAGATAGAAGAAGATGATAAACTTTTTCTAATCATATCTTAATCTTTTATTCATCTATTTCTCATTGTTTGATTTTCTTTGTGTAGCTCAATCCGTTTAATAATTTTGGTGTGAATGCCTTACAAACATCCTATCATCCAATTATCAAGCTTTCGCATTTGTAATATAGTATTTGTGTGTTCTACCACTTATTATTATGGGGCGTCTTCTGAAGAATTGTTCGATTTGGACCTCAGCTTTACCTTCCGACACTGCTTGCCACCGGCAGAGGTTCCATCCTCACACTTTATAGCGATTCCGAGCTCGCACAGTGAGGTTCAAAAGAAGTGCCGCGAACGCTTGAGATGTGGAATTGTCTCCCTGCCGATGCATTCATAAAAGGGTTGCGGTCAGCATACAAGTTAAAAGGTACTGCAACGCGCAAGACATGCTTTTGGTGAAACAGGCGTCCTACGAGGCTATTTGCCATCTTTATTGTTTAAAAAAATCTATGTCAAAAAATTTAATTAGTAGAATATCTCGATATATCAAAAAGCGCGAGGGTGACAAAATAAACAGACAAAGCATAACTTATCCACTGGTTAAGTTGTACTTTGGACTAAACTTGATTGGAAAATCAATGCGTGCGAAAGCTTATTCTATTAAATTATTTAAAGCAATTTTATAATAGCAAAAAAACAAAAACAATAATTCTTATTTTCATTATTATAGGTATTGATTCCATATTTAGGGTTGCTTTTTCGAGTAGAAGTTCCCGAAGAAGGGATTTTAGAAAATTCTCGCGGGATGACAGGAACAAAGTCGCTGGCGTTTCATTAGTACAATACAAAGGCGTAGTTCGGCCATAACCATGCATACCGACTCGTGCCATATATCAACAGTATCTACATTCTACATTATAACTGTCGTGAGGATACAAGTATGTAGGTATATAGATAATACCCTTGGGCATTGCAGCACGCAATAAATGTTAAGTTCAAAGAAACTATAAAATGTATGGTAGCCGTTGAAGAGTAAAACAAAAGTAGGTTGTATAAATTCAGTCTTCAGCTAGTAGTAATTTCGTTCGTTAGTTTGTGATTGTGACTCAGTGAAGATTATTGTTATAACTAAATGGCTGAAATAAAACATTTGTATTACATACATCAATATGTACTCAACAAAAGGTCTCGACAGAGCTTACTTATTAGAGCATTTTGGTGGTCAAGACCTTGGGTCCGCGAGGAGCCAGTTCAAAAATCTTGCGAGGCTTTTGATTGAGGCGACATGTGCCCCAAAGGTTAAGGTTAAGGTTGGCTCTTATTTAGGTCAGCGAATTAGCATAGTCTATTCAGCGTGGCAATACAGCCAATGTCTTAGGCACGCTTCCGTCTGGTACTGGTCTAGAACAGATAAGTTAATTATATACCGTTTATAACGGTCCTTACGTAATCCGACTGCTTTCCTTGTATGCAGAGAATATATTAATACTCATCAATCAGTGCGAGGAATTTTTTGACACTAGGGTAGTTTTTGAGAAATAGGGGTGTTAAGTGTAGGGGGTTATCGTCTCAATTACCTTTTTTTAAATATGCTCAAACTACCCCTGTATTGATAATAAGGGTTGCAAAAGGGGTAAAAAAGATCAAAGCCTTGAAAAAATCTGAAAACGAGAAATATCATTATGAAATTGGAGTTCAGACTGCAGATTTAAAAATTGGTCAATTTACTATTTATTAGGGGTGGTTTTTGACCGGATTAAGATGAGGTCTTGATCCAGCCGAGATAATAGAAATTCGAAATCTCAATAAAACTAGTCTAATTATTTTTCGCTATTCACTTAATAGAGTTGCCAAACCTGGGTGTCGATAAAAATTGGTGCTCAAAGTTAAAGTTTTGTTTACACACAGAAAAAAATTGCTGCCTTTTTAGTGATGCCCCTTGGTTGATTTAGCGACATCCGTGAGCTGGAGGGGCAGATCTTTCAACCACGACTTCTAAGGCAACGGTTTTGAGAGCAGATTTCACAAAAACCTCAAAGGTTTTTCATGTTCATGTTAATAAGGGGTGACGTATTCACTTATTGTATATATAGTGAAAAGGGATGATGGCAGCTGGAGGGTCTGGAAAAACGCCGAAATTGAAGACCTCATGGCTGAGACTAACATCATAGGAGAATTTACATCCCACCGAATCCGGTGGCTCGGCAATGTACATCGAATGATGTACAATGTACAATGAAGGAAGATCGAAGCGTCAAGAGATCATATCTGGGCAGACCAGACGGCCATCGACCGGTTGGTAGGCCCAAGTATCGCTGAAGTGTCAGACTCGAAGCTGACCTGCGCGAGCTTGGAGCCGAAAACTGGCAAGGCACCGCGAAGGACAGGGGAAAGTGGAGAGCTCTTGTATCGGAGGCCAAGATTCACTTTGGGTTTCTGCGCCGTAGGAGTAAGTATGTAAGTTTGTGAATAAATGCACTAACTGACAGGTGAAGCCAGTGGATGTGGAAACATGAAATTTGGACCATGGGTTACTATTATAATTAAAATAAGCACAACGAAATAATATTTAAAACATCGTTTGAAATAGAGGATGACAATGTGTATTGGAAATTCCCATAGGAATTCCCATTGGCTAGTAAATAATAAATATTTGTTGTCATATTTTATGGAGACGGAATCTGGTGTTGACAAAAAAGATGCACACCTGTACTCAAAAATTTACACGCAGAGAATACGCTAATTTTTTAAACAAATAAAAGTTTTATTCACATAAACATAAAAAACACATACAGTAAAAAAAATAGAGGTAACATATATAGAGCGGGGCCTTAAATAAGACAACTGAATAGAATATACATAACCCTAGGCGGTAAAGGTTACATTACCTGGGCAGGTGAATACCTATTTTTTACGTAGCAAATGTCAGTATTAAGCATGCCACGCGAGGTACATTACCGATGACACCATGCCCCTTAGGTATAGTCGACAAAGACCTCCATAACTGTAAGAGACACACAGTTATTTTGTACAAAAACCTACTTGTTACTTAACCAGTTACCAGATAAATGTTGATTTCACAATCCCTCTAAAAACTTACGCATTACATTACCAATGAAGATGAAGAAAAAAAGAAGAAGAAAAAAAGTTTTTTCTTTGTTAATCAGTTTTTTAGTTTTTATTATATTTCATCCAAGTTGACGATGCCCCTTTAAAGCTGAATCCAATTCCTAACTTACTATACCTATTATCCATCTATTATTGACATTAATGTTTACTTATTTACAAAAATAGTAATTGACCATATTTACCTAGTTTTAAATGTTAAATGTGCATAAGTATATGAAATAGTGTAATATCTGTTATATTCATATTTTCCATAATAAACATATTTAGTTACAAATCCACTGGGTATTTATAAAAATACGTAGTTAATCTCTTGCAGCTCAGTGGTTGAAGCGATAATACGATGTCGGTCTAGCGCTTGTCAACTTAGCTGCGGGTTTATTCGCTTAAATCGGATCACGAGGTATCCGATTTAAGCGAATAAACCCGCTGCTCTCTGTACGAGGCATACACGGCACGTAACAAGGCTACTACGTAAACTTTTATAATGTTATAATATTTTATTGAATAAAAAATATAATTCAACTATGTCCAAGGGAAGTAGTTGGGTTACATGAGGGACGCTGCAAACGGTCTAACTGTTCCAGGCCAGTACCAGACGGAAGCGTACCCAAGACATTGCCACACTGAATTATTCGCTGGCCTAAATAAGAACCATCTATATAACGCCGACGCAATCATAATGATTCGTAACAGAGCTATTGCTTGCTTTTTTTGCTGAGGACTCTCGGTCTAAGGACTCTTTATTCGATATAAGGAGACTTGTGTACATAATTTCTTTGTAAGGAAAAATCCCATTATTTTTTGATGTAGTCATGTTAATGACCGATGTTATTATGATGAAGATATATTATAATATAATTGGTTTTTAATAAATAAACAAATGTTTTTATTTTTATTATTGCGATTATTACGCACAGTAACTGTCGGGAATATCAAAAAGTACGCGCGAATAATGCATATATGTACATATATTGCTTATCTAAGCTCGGTTAAATGTAAAATGATGCACCATACATTTCATTCACGATTTAGACTAAAATACTTTCTCATCAAAATTATGTATCTGCTAATAATACTTTTCTCAATACTGTCAATACTTAGATACATTGCAGATGGCGGATTAGATTGAATCCCGCGATACTTCAGGTGAAGCTACGCTAACAGCCTCACAGTTATTGTATTGTCAAGGACGCTGAATACACACGTCTGGAGTTCAGCTAATGAAGGCTTGGATTCCTAATGGAGAGAACTAAATCTCACCCATATAACTTTTGAAACTGTCAAAGCTATGGACACTAAATTACTGATATTAATAATATCAGATAACTCATAAAACAACAAATCATGATAAATATCCCGTTAATATTAGTGATATTAGTAATAGAAATCTTAACCAGTTGTATATGTTTATAAACAATTTTATTCACTAATACACACTGTAATGTAAAAATTAAACAAACTATTTACAAGGGTAAAAATGAACGCAATGTGAGAATATGAAAATTGAACTACAAGGCATACAAATAGTTCTGAATCTGTGACTAGAAAAACCTCTGTATAAACATTCCAAATTGTTCCAACTGTCTATGCAATCTACAATAATTATGAAAGTCAATGTGCGAATAAAAATCTATGTACCTACTCCAAGACGAAACCAATTTTTATGAAATTTTAAGGCAATCTTTAACAAAATGAATTAAAATTGTTTAATTATATTTGGTTTCATTTCTCACATTCTAAGTGAAAAAAGTAGAGTATTTGACTCGGGCCATAATTAATCAAATTAAATAAGTAACTAATCGGTTTCTCGTTTGAGCTCGGGAGTGTAAAAACCTCGTATATAATGGTTTGGCTTAGTTCCTTCTGTAACAATATGTAATTGGTTGATAAGATATCAAACGACCTTAGAAAATAAAAAAATAATACCGGCCAAGTGCGATCCGGACGGTAAGTTATCGTATGACACCTACTAAGACTCCCAATATACGCTAAGACTTGAATCGACTTTCTTAGTACTGAATAGCATCTTTGTAAGAGATTGATCTCCGCCTAAAATCGTGCGAAAATACTTTGATGTATAGGGAACCGTAGCAAGCCTGGTTGATACATTTGTTTGTTGTTTGGTACTGATTTTCCAAAATGAATGATATGTCTGAAGGGACGGTAAAGCTTCTGCTTATCACCTTTTGTGTCAATATGTTCGTAGTCGCGTGCATTGCAAGTTTGAATAACGACCGCGGCCAATGTTTTAATATTTTTAGGCTCGACTTTATAAAAGTCACTCGTATTTAGTGCAGGCTGACCTCTATCGACTCCTCAGAAATAGATAGTCCACATACAAACGTTGACCCATTTTCGTTAGTATTGTCGAGGTAATGACATTTGGATTGATTCTTGGTATTGTTCAAATAGTCATTTAAAGGTTGAATGAATCATTCACAAGGGATGTATCAACAACATTTTCATACATTTCCCAACGTCCCCATTACTCGAGTTGGTGTGGAAGTTGGGAATAACGTCCCTATTGACTGATATTTATAAAAAATCTCATTGGCGATGCTGTTCAAATAAGTAGTGATGAGTATTGAGACTAAATTTGAGTGTTAGTAGGTACTGTCGTTAATAAATCCGATAGTAATTTGCTGACCTTAATTATTGACTGCCCTATATTTTTGCGCCCGACTCACCTTAACACGGCTCTGTCATACTGGTGTTATGGTTAGGAAATAATTTTACTAACCACCACACTAGTGCGAAGGATATTTTTTTTGTGATAGATTGTCAGTTTGATCTTGAACACACTATGCTTTTATGAGTCAACAAAAAGTATTTTGTAAGATCTAGTTATAACTTGTTGATTTAAAAAACAAATAACTTGCTTTTTAGAGATATTTTTAACATAGAAGCTAAAAATAAAAATAAATGAAAATAATATATATATAAAATAAAAAAGCAATAACACAGTCAAAAAAAGCCTCAAATGATCTAAACAAAAGGGTAACATATAGAGAAAATATTTAAATATGGTTGGTATAGCTTCAGAATTTTACTCCATCTACCGGCATGATTGTTTGTTCGTCTGATAATGGAGTGGCTGAAGCAGGTATCTTTCTACGTATACCTTTGTTCTATCAAATTTCATAAATGAATTTGAATAAAGGTAAAGTTCAGTTGGTAAATGAAATGAATTTCGCTTTTGTACAAACTGGTGGTTTAAAAAGTAAAATGTTATGTTGATTGTAATTTCAAATACAATACAACGGCTGAATTTTGTTCGCGCAAATAACACAAATTTAGCTGGCCACATTGTTGTCAGTGAAGTACGTTACGTAAAGTAAACATTTGCGATCCTGTAGAATTTCGGTCTAGATCATTTATGTGGGTACTACTCACGCTTTACCGGTATTTAGTAGCCACGTTCATCAAGTTTTTATAGGTTTTACCGTTTCAAAGATGGAGCTAAAAAAGCTTTAAAATAACTTCGTTTCTTGTATGAGCCTGTGCTGTATATTTTTTCATTTGTCACAAATTCTCTGAAAATTATGCGACGGGGAAGCGCTTGGCCTTCATCTTCCCTGGTTACAAGTTATGATAACGCCGATGTTAAGCGCACTTCACCCGGCATCAACAGTCTGAGGAACTGGCTATCTTACCTCTAAATGCCGGAACACAACAATTTAGATTTGTTTTTATGGAGACAGACTTTGGCATGATGGCGGTAGCTAGCCAGGCAGAATTAAACTTAGTCCTACCACCAACCAAATCAAGCACAATATTGTACTCTACTGGGGATGTACTCGATAGAGAGCAGGATGATACATGAGGATGTAGGTACGGACCTGGATCTGACATGTGGGCGAACCTCTAGATTACAGAGGCAGTAAATACGTATTACGATTTAGAAGATTCTTAAAGGTAGGATAGACAGACACACGGACATACAATTTAGGTCCCGGGTCCCGTCAGCACTCTTTGGGTACGAAACACCAAAAACACCTAAACAAGTTGGATACATATACCAGTCTGCCAGTACCTATAATATTTATACTTATTTTTAGGATGTGGACGGAACGCTCGTATCGGGGTTGATGACCACGCGTCACACACAACCACAAAGGACTTGATTTTAAAATCCATAGCACTCTCCTTATCGATAATCTAGTGGTAATATTCCAACATTGCCTTTATAAAAAGCTATCCTTTTCTTAAAATCAGTACTTCACAGACTACAGAACCATTCTAGTATCTGTAAAATCAAATCGGGGAAAAGGACAAAGCTTGCATAAAGTTTAGTTTTTAACAAGCCTCATAGCTCAGGTGGTAGTAACTCTGTCTTCTGCGCTGTAGGTTGTGGGTTCGATTCCCACCCAGGACAAACATTTGTGTCATGAATATAGATGTTTGTTCTGTGTTTGGGTGTTGCATTGTATGATAAGTATGTATTTACAAAAAACAAAATTATTTAAGTATTCTATCCGTAATCTAGTTTCCATATTACAAGCTATGCTTAGTTGGGGCTTGATGGCGCTGTGGTAAATTAAAGTCCTGTGATATTTATTATTCATTTATTTAGTTCAATCAGCATTTTACTGTGTAAAAAGGATACCTAACTGGAGGTGTGATCTAATGATCTTCCATTCTAACATTCGCTGGCTTCAAGGTCCACCTGGCTAAAGACTGATATCACTAAACGATTTATCGTATTCCATCGATGCGTGAGAGATCTTCTGGGATAGCCTTTGAACTCATTCTTGCTCTGGTCAAGAGCTACACAAGCATAGTGGTCTAGAGCTAACCCATCACGAATTAAAAACTTTCTCTATATATTGTTAGGAAATGTTTCGGATTTCGTTGCAAAGACATCCCATACAACCTTTGCCAGAAATTGATGAATGACTTGCAATATAATTGCTCGTCATCGTTCCATATTGCGACACCAGAGGGTTATGGTTGTGCCATTCATTTTCTTTTAATTCCTACAAATGACTTGGCAGAAATGATTTTGTTGCTTGTATACTCTTTAAAAACATTTTTCTTTCTTGACTATACTCACATACCCATTATTTATTTATTTATTGAAAGTTAAACCAACAGCAAGTTTATATTAGATAGACACAATAATATAACACAGAAGGCCAATTAAAGGTTTTCATGTATGGTAAATAATATTGATACATAAAGGGTTAAAACTGGACAGGATACAGTACATCACAATAGATACAAAGAAAAAGCAGCAATAAAAATATATAAGTAAAAAATATAAATTGAATAAGACTAATTGAAATAATTAAGTAGCCACTAAGAATGTTGACAGGCAGAGAAGAAATCTCCGCCAAGCCTCCGCCGCCTCACATTACTAATATTAACAGGATATCTACCATTCCTTACTCATTCACCAACAAATCATTGTAAATATCCAGTTTATGTTAATTATAGTGTTTATAAGTATGATAGTTTCAAAATTAAATCACATGACCACGTATTCAAAAATGCCTACATATGAGCTATAGCTACGGTTGCTCGTCGCCAAATGCGCAAGTACCCTAGAATGGAACTATGGCGAAACTAGACTTTTTAAATTGTTACTTACTTCCTAGTAACGAATTTATCGGCTAGTAATAATAACATTAAAACTTTAATATTAAATTTAATATTTTTCCATCTGGTAATGTTTAAACTTATCGTTTTTTAAATTTTGACTTAAATGTGTATATTAGTCGATGACATTTAGCTTACATACAATTAAGCGTTTTTCAATTAAATTCAGAGCTGATGGTATTAATCTGACATAGAATCATCAAACATCGAAATTGCGCCAATTTCAAATGAATTTAAGTAGCTAATCATAATTATCAGAATTCTTACAAAAATGATTCAATTTTGGAAGCAACATATCCTCTAAAGCCACAAACTTATAGCATCCCTCGTTTCAGTCGGGTTTAAAAATAGTTTTTCCTTTCGAATATATCACAGTGTTGACGTGGAGTTGTAAAAAGCGCTAAGTTGACATTGATGTATGACTGCGTGCCTAAATTTCTAGGTTATAAAATAAAATTGGTATGGAAATGGTTTTTTGTTGCCATAAATCAATTTCCTTGATAGGTCAGGCTTTATTTAATTAGCATTCCGAAGGCTACGTTAATCGAATATTGCCGAGTCAGTATATACGTATCGCTGGTGTGGTTAACAAGCAGTGATTAATCTGTTTAATACTTAGGGTATATTATATAAACAAATTAAATTTTAAATTATGTGATAAAAATGTTACAAAATTTATTCTATGACTCTATTGTCTAGTGGCAGTGAGTGTGGCTCTAAAGTTAAATCTGGAGGTTCTAAAGTTAAATCTCAAAACTGAAAACGAACCTCACAGATGTGCTCACATCTCTTTGTGCAAAGCTTAAAATTTATTATGCAAGGGTTGATAAAGTTACTCGCCTTATGAAGTAATAATCCCGTAACTCAACTAGATTCTCTTGCTCAAGCCAATTAAATCTCGTCCAATAGAGTTAAGCTGTATAGGTCACTAGAATTCAAAGCGGTTTAACTTACATAATGATAGTTCTCAATATTGTAAGTAAACCTATGAACGGTAATCCATATGGAAAATTGAATTATCTCATCAGAAAATCTAATATCTCTAGAGCATGATTATTGAGCTTTCAATGGGAATTGCTGTGTTGAACTGGCTAAAAATCCACACAGACGCGTACTTTCTTGCGTTTGTTCACCAGGTCACCTAAAAACTATTTAAAATGTGGTCTAAGATGGAGCACTCTTGTCGAAAATGAACATTAACCGCCTCTGTGGTATAGTGGTTCAACCCACCGATTTTAGATCCAGAGGTCCCGGGTTCGATCCCCATGGGGAGTACAATATATTGTGCTTGGTTTGGTTGGTGGTAGGACTTTATTTGAGTCCGCATGGCTATAGCTACCACCATCTTCTAGGATTCTGGGTGAAGTGCGCCTCCACCTTAGGCCTTACCTCAACTTGTAACCAGATGAGATGAAGGCAAAGTGCTTAACCGTCGGTTGAAAAAAAAAAACTATTTCGCTACGGTTTTAATGAGTTTAAGATTGTATTGGGGTAGAAAAACAGACGAGGGCAAGGAGTTTAATTCCTTACTATTTTTTTAAATTTGGTACTAATGATTAAGGCAGAGGCTAGGTTGTTTGTTACCTGCCGTAGGTACGTCTTATGGTAGGCATCAACTTAGAATCATTCAGCCGTAACCGTTGACTAAAGGTCTAGTTCGTTTCCCAGTGAAAACCACTAGGGTGTGTAGAAAATTACTAGTAGTAGGTGTTTCTATACTCTTGAATTCCAAGGAATATTCAAATACCTACATAATCCCCGAGAACTATCGTGAGCCTAGACCATTTTTTTAAAAGTAACCCTCAGAAAAGGCAAATAAGGTTTAAAATGGCAAAAAACGTTCTTGCCATCATGCTCGCTTATCTGGCTTAATGTTACGACTCGGAAAGGAGAATACTGAAATCTAATATGCAATGGTCGACTCATATTGCATTCGATTATCACCGGAGTCTCCCGGCCGTAAATGATTCGTGTTTCCTGTTATACCTATACCTATATAGACATAGGTTCTCATGTTGTTTAGCATTCATGCTGAAAAACATCTTATAGGAATCTAAGTAATAATCAGCGCTTAAGCGCCGAGTTTGGCACAAAAATTCAGTACCTATGTTGCTCAATTGGTTGCATTTCCGGATTGAGGAAACGATGCGGGTTCGAGTCCCATCCTCATTATAACATTTGTAACACAATCTGTTTCAAAAAGGTATGTAATAATAATTAAATATGTAAACGCTCTGAAATCAGACAATAACGATACCGACTCATATTATACGCCTAATAAATGTACAGCAGGAAATGATATTTATATAACCTTTTCTAAACATTCACATCATTGATAGTAGGTAAAATATTTTTTAATATATAATACCTCAACTAGCTACTCCAATTTTATATAATTTTATTTAAAATCCAATATATCTAATTAATATTTCATCCCGAACTGCAATCACGTTAAGTCTGGTTTGTGTCAGGTATTTTATAACGGAGATATCACACAAAAATAAAGCTAATAACACTCCGATAAAAGTGTGCTTTCATCACACCTTTTTCTGAGCCCACTTTTTCTCATTATCTCTTTATTTACCCGAGTTTTTGAGGCTGACTCTCGTTGCTATTTCTCATTCTATGCAAAACCAGAATGATATCAAAACACCGAACGTATACGTCATACGTCATAGTTGGTGGGCAAAATACGAGATAATAATAGTTTTATGAAAAAATGATCCCATACAGATATGAAATCTTGTTAGCTGTTTTATGAATAGTTCTGATAAAAAGGTTGCCGTTATAGACGTGGTTTAAAAATTGACACATCCAGGCAATGAATATCGTAAAAATTCAAGGGGTTTCATTAAAAACGCAGCAGCTTTCTCCTTATTTTTCTTATGGACATAAAATACAAAAAAAAAGCCTGCCGTCTATACCACATTATACTATGACATTTCAAAGGACTTAAATATTGTAACTCTTTGCAACCCTTACGTCATACGGGGGTAGTTAAGTAAATAAATAAATAGTGACTTATGATGTTAACCCATTCTACCATTATATCCTACAAGACATACTAAA
Source organism: Venusia cambrica (assembly GCA_951394065.1). Classification (NCBI taxonomy): domain Eukaryota; kingdom Metazoa; phylum Arthropoda; class Insecta; order Lepidoptera; family Geometridae; genus Venusia; species Venusia cambrica. Next base: position 5,731,360 of record OX596056.1, read on the forward strand.
GCGTTTTACCCTCTTACCGCGATACCATGTCACGACAACAACCCCGATTATTAGGGTAAATTAAATTTTATTGAAATGTGCAATCAATAATTAATAACAAAAAGGCTATGGCGCGTACAATAAAAAAAATAGTAGTTTTATAGATATTTAGGGAGAAAGAACAGTTTTAAACGGTTAAAGATTATTGATTGCACATAGCGTTTTTTTTCGCTAAATTTATCGCGATTATTATAAATAATTAATAACAAAAACGGGTCTTCATCGCGTACCTTTTTATATTCCCGACAGTCTACCCGTGACCACGGCCGTTGTAACACGGTCAAAACTGTCGGGAATATAAAAAGGTACGCGATGAAGACCCGTTTTTGTTATTAATTATTTATAATAATCGCGATAAATTTAGCGAAAAAAAACGCTATGTGCAATCAATACTCTTTAACCGTTTAAAACTGTTCTTTCTCCCTAAATATCTATAAAACTACTATTTTTTTTATTGTACGCGCCATAGCCTTCATCTCATCTGGCTTCAAAAGTAATGATAAGGCAAAAAAGTGGAAGCGTACTTCACCCGGACTCCTCGACAAACTAAGGAACTGGCGTTTTTACCTTTTAAATGCCAGAACATTTCCATTCCTCTCTGATTGCCGTTTTTCTGGTGCACTAGTATATGGAACTATCGATGCTTGATGCCAAGTTCTTGAAGTATAGAGTCGTGAGTAGCTCTGATCTTTTTTTTTACTTATTTATTTACGATGGGTTGGCCACGAAACTTACACAGGCAAGAATGAGAACTACTATGGAGCGAGCCTACCCAGAAAGTAATATAGCGAAAAAACAGATGCTGGGAGCTTATTCTAAGTTCTTGCAGTGCGCACAATAAAATATTCTTGAAAGCGTTTATTTCTTATACGTGGGATATCAACCAGGTGGGGATGATATTAGACTGTGCGTCTGAAATTTCTATTGAAGAACGGCGAAGGCGGTATAAGGTCGTGAAGCTCCTGAGCATACTGACCGTAGTAAGTACAATCTGTAAAATACCGACAAACACGCAACCTTGCGAAGATAGCTCAGGCTGTCGAGCTTGCTTTGGCAAGGTACTCTTCACCTATATATAGCCTCTTGGCTCTGCGCTCTACCTAGTCAAGATAGACAGTACAGTGACATACCTATACATTAATGTCGGGTCGGTATCGCTATCGGATGATGCAAAAGCATTCTCAAGAAGTATTAGTGAACGAACAAAATGGGAAACACTTCACTATCCGTATTATTCCCGATTACCAATACGGGACCCACCAACCCCGCGATTGAGCGATAAGCACCCTTATTCGTCGTTGACCGAGGGTTAACAATTTGCCCTTTCTGTATACAGACTATTGAATGGGTCTTTAGAGTCGGATTTGGGAAACGGCTTTAATAACATTTAGTCTTTTAGGTCAACCCTTGGCGTCAGGAAAATTTACCTGGCTAGTCAGAGAATGAAATGTAATCTTAAGAAAAGTAGGTAGGTAATACGCTCTTTTATTATATATAATTATTTATTTCGTTTTTATGATTCTTTGTCGTGTTATTTTGATTGTCTATGAACATTGTTTCATTACACAATCGCCTTTCGGTTTATTCACTGCGGCGTATCTGTAAAAAAGTATAGAAAACAGCATGCATTTACATTATTATTATTTATTTAAGCTTAGACCATCATAAATAAATAAGAATGTTGGTTTGTCGTGTTTGGTTTTAGCCTTGAAACTTTCGTAGGCAAGGTCTTCAATGTGAGTTATACGGGAACTAGATTACAGATACTTTGACAGGTACATAATTTTTTTCTAAATACCTGCTTATCATACAATATATATTTATAATATTTTAAACCACCTCAGTGGTCTAGTGGTTCAACCCACCGATTTCAGATCCAGAGGTCCCGGGTTCGATCCCCATGGGGAGTATAATATATTGTGTTTGGTTTGGTTGGTGGTAGGACTTTATTTAAGTCTGCCTGGCTAGCTACCACCATCTTACCTAATTCTGTTGCCATAATAACGATACTAAAATTATTGTGTTCCGACATTTGAGGTAAGATAGCCAGTTCATCAGTTTTGTGAAGTGCGCCTCCACCTTCGGTCTTATCTCAACTTGTAACCAGGTGAGGGAAGGCCAAGTACTTACCCTTCGTACAATAATAATATATATAGAGCACTCAAACCCAGAACAAACACGAATTAATACCACAACCTATAGCGCAAAAGTAGATCCTACTCATTGAGCTGTGAGTTCGAGTTTGTCCAAATACTTCCCTGTCCCCTTTCCTACCATCGTCAAAGTGATCGTGAAGCGTTACTAGGTCAGACGTGATGTTGTGATGTATGGGTTTCAATCAATCCAGTTGTGTTCAACCACTCCCAGAGAACCACTGACAGAAGTTCACGTTGCTATTGTTTCATAGTCTATTTAAATGCTGCATGATCGGTGACAACAAAGTTTAAAGGAGATTTAAAGGTGTGTGTGTGTGGAGTGAACACATGTTTTTTTAGTAGTTTTTACATGGAGATCTTTATATGGTTGTTAGATAGAAAACACTTTATTGCACTAATAAATCAAAGTACATGGGCGAACTTACGAACCTACGAAGCATTTTCTTCCAGATAACCCTTGTGTAGTATGGAGTGGGTGGTAGTGCTACTTAACGGGAGAAATGATATTTTATAGTAATTTATTACTTAGACATAGTATATACTTATACCTACAGTCAAAAATAATATTAATAATTAAAATAAAATGATTAAATATACCTACTTATAATACTTAGACATAATATATAACATAAATAATTAGCTCAATTTTGTATATTTTGTTGTTGAGGTAGAAGGCATTTAAAAGTAATCTTTTACATCGTTTTCTTTTGTAGCATGAGGCGAAGGTAGCCTCCTACGTCTCCTGCGTAGGTTGATACCTAAGCTACCTACGCCTCCTGCTAAATAATAAAATAAAAATTATACATCTGATGGTAATTTGAAGGTTTTATGGCACCAAATACCTACCTCCATCAAACTTACTACATTGGATTGAATGAATAAATGAAGGATTTAATAAACACAAAATCGATTTATTGATGATTATTATCGATGGTAGGTTAAAAAAAAATCATATTGGATACACTGCATTTTGTTCAAAATAGCTCAATTTTTATCAGAAAAAAGTGCTTGACGAAAGAGTGAGTAATCAAAGACCGACCTACGTATTTACACTGTATGTTTACTTGCCTGATTTTCATGGAAAGAATATCAAATGCTTCGTGTTTGCATAAAGCCTTTCTTTACAAAATGGTTCTTATGAATAAAAGAAATGGAAATTCGTTGTTAATTATCCTTTTTTTATTCTTTTTACTATAAATTGGTACCCAATCGAAAAATGAAACCCGTCTTAGTGGGACTCGCACACTAACCGACAGACGGACAATGTAGTATGAGTAATAACAGTTGGGACTTTTAGGTTACGGAATAGTAAAAATACCTCTTTGGTCGCCAGATCAATAGGTAATTAATGATAAAAATAATCAAAATAATAAATAAATACAAATAAATCCCTTTTATTCCGAAACATTTAATATAATACATTTTCTATTCACAGAATGTTTTTTTTTATTGCACTACGGAGAAGCGCTTGGCTTTCATCTCACCTGGTTACAAGTTGAGATAAGGCCGAAGGTGGAGGCGCTCTTCACCCGGAATCCTCATTTAACTGAGGAACTGGCTTACTTACGTCTCTTGTCTCGGTGTGCCTCTTGGAACAGGCCTCCTCCTGACTTCAATTGCTGCCTATCTGGAGCAACCCTTCTCCAGTTTGTTCCTGCAGTCATCTTCAATTCTTCTTCCCATCTCGTGTGCTGTACTACTGTATACTACCACATCTTTTTCCGTCCATTGTTTCCCATTCCGTAACCGCCCTGGACGGTTCCCCCTCGTTGTTACGCATCATTAGGCCTGACTATCAATATGAATCTCTTGAAATCTTGCGAGTCCTTTAGTCACACGTTTTACAAATTAAACGAAGTCTTTAAAAGGCAACAAAAATTTTGCTCACGTTCTATAATGCTATAAATTCTAGTAAATTATTATTCGCTAAGGATTTCTGTTTAACGGAGGAATAAATGTGCCTTTCATTTCCTTCTTGGGATATCAAGGTTAAGTAACTAATCTGAGTTAGTAGGTACTTATTCTCAATACGTTTACATTTTATTTCATGAAAAATGTTCATCAGTTTTGTATCCATATCTAGTAGACTAGTATATGTTATTAATTCGGTATTCAAGTGTGATATATCTATCAGGCTTTAATACAAAAGTACCTTACTGTTGGATTTTCCTGAAGTAAATATAAAAGTAATTGGCTTAATTTCGAATAGTATACGTATCAGTGCCAGACGACTGGACCTTTTTAGATCTTTAAACATCGCAATTATAGTTATATCAGTATAATCAAGCAGTCTTGGAGTCCAGGGTGAATAGTTCCTTTATCTTATCCTCTTATCTTATCTTAGCTTATCCTTTTGATAAGCGTGCTAAGGCCATTAGGCCTAAGATAGAGTATAATAGAGCAATAGAGCTATGATAGAGCACATCCGTATGGCCTTAGAGCACGCTTATCAACTTGTTTTACAAATGAGCTGATGCTCAAACTTGCTAAAAACCTTGGACCTTACCTCGAAATGCGGGATTATTGTGTTATTATGGCGACAGAATTAGATAGATGATGGTAGCCAGGCAGACTTAATCAAAGTCCTACCACCAACCAAACTAAGCACAATATTGTACTCCCCCTGGGGATCGAACCCAGGACCTCTGGATCCGAAATCGGTAGGTTGAACAACTAAACACAGAGGCGGTTAAAAAAAGTAGGTATGTAGCAGATAGACTGAAATTAGGTCATTCATCGAAACAACTACATAATTAGTTTCTCTGTGCGCTCGCGGTATTTGTAGGGGTATAATCAAACTGTTTAATCCGTTTGCCCCAATTGGTGTAGATGGTCTTCGTTTAATTTGCTTAAACAAAAGATTAAATGATGATTAGGTACTAATCTAACTCGCAAAGAGTCTGTTAGGAGGTATGTAATAATAGCCTCAGACGGTTGAGGACTCCGGGTGAAGTGCGCTTTCGTTTTCGGCCTTATCGTAACTTGAAACCAGGTGACATTAAGGCCAAGTGCTTCCTCATCGTACAATAAATAAATAAAAAAAAGCTTGCTCCATTGTAGACCTCACATTTGCCTACGCGAGTTTGAACGTCGAAAGGTTGTTTAAAAATTCACGAGAGACTTGACAACGGCTACTTGTAAACTTGGCTTTAGGTAGTTGTTCAGCCGTGACATGTCAACACTAACTACCCCCATGTCGTGTAGCTGTCTAAGGCACGGTTATTATTGTGAATAAATTATAGCAGCTTTTGAGAGAGATATGGGAAAATCGAATAGACTTATATACTCGTACATACAGTTTTTTTAAGCGTTATGAAGACACATTTCGTATTGGCTTCGCACTACTGCTACACATTACTGTGTAATTAATGATAGTCAATCTTTTGACCACCAGCTTACATGTAAAAAAAGTAAAGATGTTACCTAAGATGGAGCACGCTTGCCTAAAAGGAACCTTTTTACTCTGGACTTAAAGGCTCCAAGATTGTATACTCGTACGGAAAAACAGACTGTAAGGAATTCCATTCCTTACCAGTATTAATGATAAAGATAGAGGCGAAACGATGTGATTGGCACAATAGAACATTTAAAAGGTACGGGCTGTAGCCTGCCGTACGGCTGCTAGTCCGGTGGTGGAATTATCATCCCTTGGATGGATTAGGTCACAGATATCGTGCGCACACTCGCCGAAGTGGAATAAAAAAGGCAAACCGAAATGTTTCGAAGAAATATTTTGGATTTTCTCCCTTGATCTTGTGGTAACTGCTTAGTGCAACCGTATGTCCACAAAAAAAGCTACCTGCGAAAAATATATGTTTTAAGTTGGTTGTCTTTGTTTTATCATTTTCTGGATAGGGCAAAGATACTTTGGATTTTATATTTGGAATAGCTTTATTCCGAAAACCGCTACAAAAGCCATATATGTATTCATTGTATTATTTTTATGGTTTGTATTAGATTTTGTAGATTTATTCCAGTAAAACTTAAAACAATTTAGTCTTAGTACTAAACATGCTTATGTAGGTAGGATTCACTGTAGTTTCCAATATAAGGTGCCAATAAATATATTTCTATTATTTTTCTATTTAGAAACAAGATAGTTAGTTACAGTATATGTTCCATCTTCGGCCTTATTATGACATGACACGGTAAGATAAAGGTCAAGCGCTTCCCTGCCTTACAATAAAAGTGATTAAAATGCATATTCTAAAACAAACATACACAGTAACTTCATTTGTAATCATGTTACTGTCTAACCACACAATCGTGCATAGCACAAAACGTCTGGACAATGAGACATACACAGAATAGATGGGCTATTGTTTATATTATCGCAAAGAGCGGTCAGCATCAGCATTGATAATAATATCCACCGTTGGACATAGTTTTATAGTAAAACCTTCCAGTTTTTGTAGGAGGCTATAACCCGGCTTGGCAGGCGGATTTGTGACCGTAGTAAAGTTAGGTAATACACAGAAGCAAACTGCTGCCTTTCTTTGATGAAATCTCTTAGTTGCCCTTTACGACAGCGCGGGTAGATTTAGAGGGATCGATTTTTGGCACAGTTATTTTTTAAATGATGGGCTAGCTCTTGCCCTCTAAGCTTGTCTAGCTCTAGGCCAGATCATGGATGAAGGCTACGAGGGGTCTGTGGTTTGGCGCCGTACTTCGGATGAATGGTCGCTAGCTCAGTGGACCTTTGCAGGTTTTAGCAGTGCTGTGATCATTTAACACAAGCCGCAAGAATGAGCAACGTGCTACAGAATCATGGATTCTTGCCATGATTCCGTAGCTCATTCTGTCCTTTTTGGGGTATTAGGTTACCTCTTACCTCATTAGGTTTGATAGGTATCCAACTTAACCCCAACGAAATGACAAGACGTATAAAATAAATTACCCATGTACCCACTAGTGGGTTAAAGTTGTGGGACCACGGGTAAAGCCTCGCGTTGAGAACAGTGAATACAATGTATTAGAATAGTTTATTTTTCCGCTAAAAAATAGGTTTGTGTGTGATGTGAATAATCCGAATACAGATAACTGGCTGATAAAACCGTGGTACGGACACACCGGTCTGTCCCTGAGACCATCCAACCAAAAGGTCTAAGTAACAGACAGATCAAACGAGTGGAAAATGTCAGCAGAGAACCAAAGTAAATACACTTTAATTATAATGTACATGGAGAAATAACTCTAATGTAGTATAGTATTCACTAGCTCTTTGAGATTAGACAGTTACGGTACTTACGCACCAAGCGTTTGACGTCACTTGTCAGCGGCAGAACATTTCAAAAGCAGATGACCGGGACATGACGTCACATGACGTATTACTCAATAGATAACGTACAGCGACGTAGTTATAATACAAATATCCAGTGTGGGTTACAATGGTAGTCATCAATGTTACTCATTATTTTAAAAATAGGTAGCTATATTCGGTAGACTTATGTAATGAAACCGCTTTTACTAAAACAAGACTATTTTAAAATGCAAGGCATTTCATTAAATGTGGTTTTATTTTAGAAATGGTATGAGCTTTATGAGTCAACCTGGTGAGTTTCTAGTTGGCACTTTTTTTACGATTGATTAGCTTTTGACTTCTAGCTTGTCTAGGCTAAAGATGACGATGTCTACATTATACATACATATATATCTACAATGCAAACCGTTTAGCGCCAGACTTCGGCAAGAGGTTACTAAGCAATCATTAACCCATAAATTTACCCCATAATTGAATATTTCGAACTTTCCGTCATTCGTTATGTAAAGTATCCACGATAACTCGCGATATGCTTTATAAAACCACTAGTCAATAAATACCAGAACAATATCGACTATAATGCATATTAATGGCATTTTCTTCGTCAACTAACCTATTAATCACTCAAACTTGGCGTTTCCTTATTAACAACTAAACTAATATAAGTTAGTCGCTCAGTCGTCGACATCAGAGGTATTTGAATTAATGTGCGTGTTTGAGGTGCTTGGGTAAATTGACAAGTCATTTTAACCCTGGTTGGTAAAGCCAAACTAGCGCAGGATATTGCTCCGTTAGAGAACATACTTTATATGTATATATTATTTAACTAAAGAAATGCCCGGTAACTTGTTCCCATCATACCGTGAGAATTTGAAAACACATTTATTTTTTTCATTTTCCCGAAAATCTTACAAGAAACTCACCCTCCAAATTTCATGTCACTAGTTAGGCTGTGCGCCAGACAGTCACTCTTGCTAAGTTCTTTTATATAATACTGGCAAACTCCCGTGACTTCGTTCCCTTAATTCCGTGGGAATTTTCAAAAATCCTTTAATATCTCACCCCTATAACACGAATGTAAAATACACGAATAATTCATGAATTTTATTTTATGCGTGAAATCCCATTTTTTTCCCCAAAATAAAAGTATGACCACAAATCTTGGAAGGATATGGGGGAGACCTTTGCCCTGCAGTGGGATAGTATAGGTTAATAAAATAAAAAAAAAGAAGTCTAAGTTACTCGTTATAACATCCACTAACTGCCAGTGCAAGTTCCATCAAAATAGGTCCAGTCGTTTTGGAGTCCATAGGGAACATATTATAGACATACACATCGCTTTTTAAACGTTAGAAGATTACTCTGCGATTTCTTCACTGATATGAGTACATATTTATTAGTATCAATGATTTTACCTTTTATTTAGAATGTGTCAGCTCTTTGCATCAATCCTAAGTCCCTAAGCTAAGCTCCACCTTTTAACTTGCACAGGCAAGAGTGGTTCGCGATGGTGCGAGCCTTCCCAGAATGTGCCTATTAACTCTCTTCTTGAAGACGTTAGGGTAACGAAACCGCGAAAATATAGACGGTTTGCTTCAGTTGGGAGGGTAAAGTTTTTCGAGAGTATGTATGGTTTATGTATGTATGTATATGTGGCGTTTGGTTCATTTAAATTGGGGAAATGTCATAGGTTATATAATTTGAATATGGTACGAAAAAATGGAGCGAAAGATACAATGAAGTTAAATGGTAGAATTGAAATAATTTTGATAGTTTTTTTGCGTAAAAACTATGAAGTTTGAAATTCGTTACTCAGTAAAGTACAAAAATTGTGCTTGGTTTTGTTGGTGATAGGACTCTGTCCGCCTAGTTACCTACCACCATCTTACCAAAGTCTTTCGCCTAATCAACAGTTCTAAAATGTTGTGTTCCGGCATTTATAGGAAAGATATGTCCTCTATATGTTGAGATTCCAAGGTGAAGTGCGTTCCATCTTCGGCCTTATCATAACTTGACATCAGATGAGATGATAGCCGACCGCTTCTCCGTCATAAAAAAAATAAGTTTTTTTTTTATGTTAACTTTTAATTTGTTAATGTTTGTTTGTGTTTGTTGCAGAAGCGGCATGGCATGATCGAGTGGGTGGGCGCGACATGCGGCGCGCGCCGCCCGCGCACCCCGCCGCCGCCGTCACTCTAGCACTCACGCTGCTACTGCGTCTTGTACACGCTGGTGTGTATGCACCTTTACTTCATCTTTAGTTTCAACCATTACCATTCATCATTTTAGCCACTGCTTAATGTAGGCTTGACTTGATGTCGTCGGTCTATCAAGTGGGGGGTCTTCCCACACTCCGTTTCGCAAGAACCTTTGATCCCTAGTGGGTTATCGGTTTTGCGAGCTATGTGGCCTGCCCATTGCCATCAGCTTGTTTATTTAGAAAGCAATGTTTTTAGCTTTAGATCTTACGGAACTCCAAATTCCGTTTTTCATTACGTATTACTGATTTTCCAAGCATAGCTCTTTACATAGCTCGCTTGCTACTTTGAACTGATTCCTTAGTAGGCCTTTAGTCAGCGACCACGTCTCGGAACCGTAGGTCATCACTGTCATTCAACCTCTTATGCTTCGACTACAATCGCATTTGTGAAACATACGGGTGGCTGGTAGCATCTTCAACAAAAGGTTTATCTTTCCTCTAAGCATGAATGAGGCTGTGTCGTTTAAAAAAAAACTGATTTGTCAGTCCTGCAGACATACTTTAGTATATCTGATTTTATGTTGAATTCGGATATTTTTATGCAATACCCAACCCCCATAAAATGTCAAAGTAAATGTCACTTCATTGTATTCACTTACTTATTTTTTTTAATGAAACTCCATGTATTAAAGGATTCTAAAACTGTTTAATGCAGTTCAGAAAATCCAGGCCAATTTCAAAAGAATAGTACATAACGTTTACAACGTTAACGTTTATATAACGATCCTGACATCTGATAATTTATTCTTCCCATCAAAGTTCAAATAACTATACTTCTAATACTTACAATTTTATTTATTTCTTCTAAAACCGTTGATTTTAGATCAACATAGACTTTAGCACTCACGCTTATTTTAAATAAGCCCCTTAGTATCTCCTCGGGGAGACTTTGATTGGAATTTTACGAGAATATGCTAAAATGTTTATTTTCATTTATCCGGTGAAGGTGTATGTACAAGCCAGTAGAATCTTTAGGCAAAAAGCTTATATAGCGCCTTATGCTTATAGAACCCTTAAAATTAGCAGCACAAAGTCAGTAAAGTTTTCGTTTTATGTCACGTATAGAAAACTATGTGATCTTGTGGTAGGCACACTAAGGAAACTAAGAAAGTTGGTAATTTCAGGATCTCAATTTCGGTTGGCAAACATAGTTAGCATAGTTTGGCTTGCTTCGTGTGCATAGCATAGCTTGTAAGCTTAGCACACATTTTTACAATATAGAAACGGGTTGAATAAAACCTTTATCGTGCATAACCATTTCACTGAGCTACAAATCATCATCATTGATGTCATCATGATGATGATGAAGGGCGTAGCGTGGGATAAGTCCCACGCTACGTGGGGTCAGCACAACTTATTCTCGTCTTCCACTCACTCAAACAATATATATTGTAGTTTGGGCCTAGATGGCGCTGTGTAATTTAAAAAAACCTTCAAACTCCTATTTGAGCCTATTGCGTGGACGGAAGAGTTAAAGTTCGCATGAGGATTTTTTCCAATTAATCACAATAAAGACACTTTTCTTAAAAAATATTAAATGTTTGTAGTACTTTTTTTACGAGTCAAGTGTTTTGCTAACATCTCCCTCAAAAAACTAATTTTAACCGCCTTAAGTTTTTAAGTGTCCGCGGTCTAGTGGTTCGGCTTCTGGACAGCCGAACCACTAGACCGGCCCCGGGTTTGATCCCCAGGGGGAGTACAGATTTGGAGTACCTACCACCAACCAAACCAGGTATGGTTAGGTTGGTGGTAGGACTTTGTTTAAGTCCGCCTGGCTAGCTACCACCGTCTTACCTAATTTTGACGCCATAACAACAATTCTAGTTGTGTTCCGGCATTTAGAGGTATAATGGCCAGTTCCTCAGATTATTGTATATAATACCAACTGACATAGCTTACATACCTGGTGAGCTCGCCACAATCCAGATCACAATCACCACATTTGACAGGTGGTTTGGTGATAGCAGTGAAAGTGTTTAAGTATACAAAACTCTTCTTCTGGTGAGAGGTAAGATGAGTTACAGTTAGTGCGGGGGTCGTTCTCTCGATGGAAATGGTCGATCGTATAAATTTTATTTTTTCTTTGCACCATTTATCTACCATAAGATCACAAAAACTACTCTTATAAGAAGCAAAACTAGATTTATCTGCTCAAAAATATTAGAAAAATAAAAAAAACAGAACATTTATTATTTATAAATAAATAGGAATTAATTGAGATGTTATTTATGAAAATACATATTTTACTATATTATTATATATTTATTTTATTACGTACTCTGCATATTTAATGTAGTTAGATTTTTAGGTTAATTTGTTAGATTCAATATTTAGTTTAATTATTAGTAAAACTGTTTCAAATGTTATATATATATATATATATATATATATAATAATATGTTATACTGTAAGACATAGATAAACCACTTTAACATCAATGTTTAAGATTTTAGTATAACTTCGTCTATCAATATGACATGTGTTGCTTTGTTTTAATTTATTTGTCTGTAATTACATCTAATAAGTACCTACATTGTCCGCCAAAACTATTGCTTTCAATTAGGGGTTGAAGCTTTACCCTGCCGTAACACAGTGTTAAAACTAGCACGGACGGTATGGTTTTGTAGCTCGCTAAATAGATCTACATAAATTACAAATGTACAACTATTTTCAGTAATTAGCTTAGTTACATAATTTATTGTGGCATTTATTTCTGAGAATAAATTTATCTTTATCTTTGTCCCCAGGTTCAATGGGCCCCGGTATTCCGGAAAACTTAACTGTGACCTTCCTCAACCCTACTACAGTCCGGGTCTCCTGGTCTACTACTGCGGAGCTGGTCGAGAAGTACGATGTTACATATAAGCCATCCGACGCCAGGTGAGAGTTGTTGGATTCTGAATCTTGTTGCCTCTGTCGCTATGCCATCTTTTCTACTGCACTTTTTATGTTTGTTAGGCTTTTGTTGGTCTTTTTCTATTTATTTGTTGTTCATTTAAAATTATGATTACGAAATTATGATAGTAGTGAATGCTGAGGACTTACGTCCTCTTTGTGTGCAAGCCATACTACATAATCATGCTACTGAAATTGTGTGATGAGTGATGCTATGATTGTTTAACTGGTCATCAGACAAAAACAATATTTTAAATGCTAAATGTGTCAATGTTCGTTAAATTACTTTATTAAGTCGCCTGCCAAAGCTAGATGTGTGTAGTTTAAATTGTGCTACATTATTATTAAATAAGTAACTACCTATCATCTCCATGTGCAAGTGGTAGAGCGTGTGGCTTTCAATCCGAAGACCCGGGGTTTAAATCCCGGGTAGGTACCCAAACATCCTTGTTTTTTTGTTCCTAGTTCAGTAAGAACACTAAGATGATTTCGTACTTCAGACGTTAAGCTGTCGGTCTCGGTTACTGGATAATAGTTGTTTAAGAGCCATGTCTGATGCCAAGAGGTGATACGAACAAAGAAAATATAAATTTATTTAACAACATTATATTTTTATCAAATAGCATAATGATCCCTAGGTATGCCTATGGTACTATTCTAACATACAATAAAAGAATACAATACAGTACATTTATTAATAACGCCAAGTTACAAGTGGAGTAATAAAAAGTACACCTAGGGTAGGTTTTATAATAAAATATAATAATACTTTAATTTCAAGGTACGACCGATGGGGAAAATAGACCGATGGTTTCGGAGGGCATAAAATATATTCCATAAAATGTACAATTAAACTGACTATGTACAAAGGAATCAGTCAGATTACCTAAGGACCGTTACAAACATCCTTTAGGTAACTCAACTGCTACCAGACCAGTACCAGACGGAAGCGTAACCATAATACTGACTGATTTTAATATATTACAAACAATATTTGGATAAAGTCATTTGAAATAATTAATCATTGATACACTTTGAATACAATTTTAATTAACTGGCAGCTCATAAAACTCACTTATAGAATGTGTAATCAAGGAGCCATTTTCGCAGTCTATTCTTAAAAATCGTGGTAGAAGTTGCGTTTCTTTTGACCGTGATACCTGCTCAATATTCATTGGGTTGGGATACATCAAGTATAATCACCTTGTTTGTGTTTCTATTTCCGTTCAAAGAAAATCGTTTCTTGCTCGCGAAATCAAATTACTGACAGTAATTGCATTTATACCTTAATTTGATGGGTTGCTCTTCAATATTGTTTTATTCGTCGCACGACTCTGCGGAATGAACGTGAGTTAAAACAGAGAGAACCTAAAGATTTGTGTCCTGGTAAATAGCGCCTGTAAGCCATCTTAGTGGTATTAAAACAGAGTAGGTACTTTTGAAGCAATCATAACGCTCTCACCGCCATAAGGAAAAATTGCGCCCCATAAAAGACTTCCGACACCACTTAAAGCTATGCGCGACTTCAACTTGAAATATTACGAGGAAACGGCGATAATAAAGAAATACATGAAATCCTGCTGAAACGTATTTTTGGAACTTTTGGGGTTTCAACTTAATTTTGTTAGAATATGCTGAAAGTGAATAAGAGGGTAAATATATCAAACATTTGGCCACTTTTAAGATAAATTAAGGAATTAATGACCGTATTACCTAGACTAGACAGATGATGAAACAGCATCTTAACTTATTGTAACATAATTCGGTCGGCTTAAAATAGCCTCAAAAAGTATTTTTTTTTTCGCCAAACCTCACCTGATTTTTCATGTAACGATAAGGCCGGAGATGGAAGCGCAGTACACCCGGAATCCTCAATAAACTGAGGAACTGGCTATCTTACCCCTGAATGCCGGAACATCAGGTAAACATTTTAGACTCGTTGTTATGGCGACAGAATTAGGAAAGATGGTGGTAGCTAGCCAGGCGGACTTAAACAAAGTCCTACCACCAACCAAACCAAGCACAATATTGTACTCCACTGGGGATCGAACCAGGGACCTCTGGATCTGAAACCGGTGGGTGGATCACTAGACTACAGAGGCGGCTATATTAATAATAGGAAGATTTTTTTGATGATTTGCTCTCTCATACTAATGTAGTTTGCCATTTATTTTGAAACGACATGCCAATTCGTATGTAATTTTGCAGGTGTAATTTGATTAGGATTATCAGGTTCTCGGGTAATTTAAGGTTTCAAAAAAAATATATACAAATTAAATCATGTAGAAAACTTGTAATAAAAACAAACATATATTTTACTTAGTAGGTATGTATGATTTTGACTATCATAACATAAATATCATACTCAATCTTCAACTCAGATACGTATTTGAAAATAATGATTTTCTTGTCTCTTTATAGGTTCGCAGAAGGTAATATAATTGGAAAACAAATAAACGAACAATTTGAACTTACAAAATATACCTCTCGACTTCCTTACCCACTCCAATACAAAAGCTGCAGTTCTCAGAATACAGTGACCGATACTACGAATTGTTAATAAATAATCATGAATTCTAACGAAACCTCCATAATTGGACTGATTTTTTATAAATAACGGGCTATCTCTTGAACGCTGGGCTTTTTTAGCACTATGGTCAATTATGAGGTCTACGATGGAGCGAGATTTCCCAAAAGGCAATGGATCTTCCGCACTCCGACGGAACATGGCTTAACACCTTTATGACTCAAGTTGACGGGCGCAATGCAGTGCCGTGTAGGCTATGTTCTTTGTTAATGTGACCTCTGCAGTAAGGCATTGTTATAGGCAAGAGATGCATTTAACACCAGATGGGCTACTTGCTTGTCCCGTCTCCTAGTTGTTTAAAAAAAAAATCGGAGGTTGGCAGTATATGGTGGTCGCTAGCCAGGATGTTTACAAGTCACAAAAAATAAAAGCAGCTCTTTATAATTCATATAATTTCAAAATCTTATATGTGATCATTCTAATCACAGCAGAAAATTCAAATTTCTGAAAATTACCTCACCTGTATGTACTATCATGTTCGTTCATTTTGAAACGCCAAAACGAGGCTTTACCCGTGGTCCCACTGCGTTAACCCACTTGGGGGTTCGTGGGTAATTTGTTTTCCACGTAGTGCGACTGCACTTGATATTGTTTTTTTTCTTACTTAATCAGCAGTTTCAGTGGGTCAGTTAAATGCGTTTTTTACCCGTGGACCCATTCATCACTTGGAATGTAACCGTCGGCAACGACGTAGCATCAGGTCAAAATAATATGAGATTTCATCTGTGGTACGTCATCCATATATATATGTGTTAATACTTAAATTTATTCAATAAAAAGTACAATTAAACAAATTATGTACAAAGGAATCAGTCAGATTACCTAAGGACCGTTACAAACGGCCTATAGGTAACTGAACTGTTCGAGACCAGTACCAGACGAAAGCGTGCCAAAGAGACTGGCTGCATTGCCACGCTGAATAGCTATGCTAATTCGCTGGCCTAAATAAGAGCCAGCCCTTGGGTCACGTGTCGCCTCAATCAAAAGCACCGCAAGATTTTAGAAAACTCGGAGGGCATTAATCTAGGTAGGTAAGAGTGTAGTTAAGTAAAGTTAGGTGGGTTTAAGCAGTGGGACCATGGGTAAAGCCTCAACAAAACACGCCCGCCGCTTTTACGGAGCTTTTACAGTAAACAACCGTTATTGAATTTCGGCAGAACCATTGCAGCTGGAAAGGAAATGAAAATGGAAAGCTTAATTTCTTCTTCAGAATAATTACAAAACGTACTTTGATATTTTAAAATATCATAGGACATTTGAAACATCACCAAAGTCAAAATAGTCTCGAGTAAGGTGATAATCAGTGGTGAAGGTGACAAACTGACTTGTCAATTTGATGAGATACTTGTTGACCCCGCGCAATATTATTTTATATTTGCGCTTATTGCAACTTGCGCCAAGTTTCTAAGTTTACAGAAACTAAAAACTGGCGCAAGTTTGAAATGAAAGTTATCATTTAAGCCCGATATAAGCCCACTGCTGAACAAAGCATTTTCTCGCTTCATTGTAGATCTCATTTCTGTCTAGTCAAGCCTCGAGATCTAGGGTGAGCCTTTGTTTATAAAAACAGGCCTCGCCAGTGATCATAAGCCGCCTCTATCTATCAAATCCACGTGACAGCCGGTCACAACACAGCCCCTGGTGATGTCGCGGCCGATTCATCTGCTAATTATTATGAATATGGAAAATGATAAGCTCACCCGTTTCAAATGAAAAAATGTTTTCTTACCTCAGTCACTGAATCTTAGATTAGCATACCTACACTGCAAAGATTTTGCAGAAATCATGGGAGTTTTTACCATATTCATATCTTATGCTTAATGCCAATCCTGTAGTACTTATTTGTAATGGAATTGAACTGAATGTATGAAAATAGCATACAACAAAGACCCCTCGCGGTTTAAAGTCTTTGGACAGAAAGCAATTTTTTTTTAGGTTAGTTAAGTTTTTAAATTAGGAAGATTTTTAGTGGTTCGTTTGTTTAAAAGCCTTTAAAACTGTGATTATCATAAACGCATCAAACCAAAGTTTCAACATTTACTTTTCATTTACATTTATTTGTAGCAACTTTCAAGTCAATCCGTCAATATATTCAATTTATTACGAAAACTTTGTGGTCCAACGGTAGATTTTTATGAAATTGAGGATGGGGTATATAATTGTTTACCATAAAAAATATTTGCACTGAGTTTCGTGTTCAAAACCTTTGGCCATTCAGAGGTAAGATAGCCAGTTCCTCAGTTTGTTGAGGATTCCGGGTGAAGTGCGCCTCCAGCTTTGGTCTTATCTTAACTTGTTACTAGGTGAGATGAAGGCAAAGCGCTTCCCCGTCGTACAATAAAAAAAAAGGCGAAAAGGGGTTTGTAACCCCTTTTCGCCCCTTCAGAGAGAGCCCTATCTCTGAAGAGGCGAACATAAAAAGTTAACATGACCCTAATATTGGTAATAATGATTATGCAAAGTATCATTTAAATCCATTTAATAACTTAATAATAATAGTAAACCTATTGTTTTGGCTTCTGTATAGATATTAGTATTTCCTCCAATTGCAATTTGCAGAACACCTACTGTTTTATCAAAAGTATATAGATTTTGTTGGATATTTGACCTAAGCAACACCTAAAATTACTTAGCATGTATTCATCGGGCGCTTTAATTGGAAAATGTGTCCAATTGTAACCACCTGTATTGTCAAATGGTTGGCCCACCGGCGTCTGATTCAGAGGTTCCGGGTTTGATGCTCAGGGGGTAAACATTTGTGCCAGGATTAAATGTTGGCTTCATTTTAATTTGCTTTAATTGCTTCTACCATACCTAAGTTTGACGCCACCAAAAATGATAACTGTTGTGATTCGGCATTTAAAAGTAAGATAGCCAGTTCCTCAGTCTGTTGAGGATGCCGGGTGAAGTGCGCTTAAACTTTTGGCCTATCTGGCTTCCCTCGTAGTGTAAAATAAACCCTTGTTTATTTTACACTACTAAGATACCGCACATTTTCTTGATACCCTAACCCCTTGGTTAGGATAATAGGATAAAAAATGTGCGGTATCTTCTGAATAAAACTGCATTTACTTGATTATTGCATAGAAGCTTGGTACAAAACAGAAAACAAATGTTGAATATTTTCATAAATAATGGAAATAAAATCCCTTCTGGAAATAAAATTCTAGCATTCTAGTGAGATTATGTAGTTTTTTTCAGAATTGAGATTTTTTTGTGTGAAATAAATCTTCGGCTAAATAAAGTATTCTCTTATGACTATAATCTCGCAGCACACAGTCTTATTCATTTAAAGGATTTGTTTATTATTACATCAAACAGATACTTAAAATTTATTTCCTAATGAACGACTGGAAAGCGCTTATCCTTCATCTCACCTGGTTTACATGTTACTCGTATGATACGCCCGAAGGTGGAATCGCACTTCACCCAGAATCGAAAGGCGGCTCGTGATCAGTGCCGAGGCCTGTTTTATATTTACGTAGGGTCAGCTCTGGATCTCGTGGCGGACCGGGTAATTTTTCAGCAGTAGAATGCTATACGTAGTATCACTGAATAACATAGGCTATATTTTTTATCAGGCTATATAGCGTGCACTGCGAAAACAAAGCAGTTTTTATTGTACGCCGGGAAAGCACTTGGCTTTCATCTCACCTGGTTTACAAGTTATGATAGGTCGAAAGTGGAAGTGCACTTCACCCGGAATCCTCAACGGTTTTAGGAACTGGCTATCTTACCTCTAAATACCGGAACACAACAATATTAGGATTGTTGTTTTGGCGGCTGAATTAGGTAAGATGGTAGTTGCTAGCCAGGCGGACATAAACAAAGTCCTATACCACCAACCAAACCAAGCACAGTCCCCGGGACCTCTGGATCTGACATCGGGTGGTGAACCACAAGACCACAGAGGTGGTTTAAATTATCGGTGGTTAAATTAACAGTGGACGTGTACGAGCGGGTGTTAATGTAATGTGAGCTAGGTATAGGCTCATAGACCAAATTGTAACATTTATTTTGCAACAATACTTAACATTCTTAGGTGGCGATGGCGTCTGGACGTCACACTGTTATAGCTTATCGGCATTATAACGTCACACTATATTCTCCACATTCATCAATAATATGAGAAGACAAGCGTTTGGGACTGCTGCCAAAAGGGACCGCGGTCACAAACACCAGATTTTTTCAATTTACTCTAAAATAACACGCGTCGCAAAATATGAAAGCATAAAACAAACTATTGTATTTGAACAAACACACTCAGAGGTTATTTCCCTGCTTACTTATTTAAATGGACTGTATAATTACTTGAGCACTGTTTCTGAATAAAGCAAACAAACCTCGTATGTTTTGAATTTGTGTTTCAAAAACATTAATGTTATCGTTATGTTAAATATCCTCAGGTCGCGTAGTTTGATAAGCAGAACTAATATTTTATAGCTTATTCATAAAGTTTACAAAACGGTTTTTAGACCGAGCGAGCGAAGCGTCTCAGTTTCGAGATTGACCAAAAATGGTTTTGGCCGCTGTCTGTTGGTCGATTTTGATCAAAATTACACATGTTCCTTGTTTTTTTTTTTGTCGATCGTGATTTTTGATCAGGGGAAAAATAGGGGGAAATGGAGGGAAGGTTGCTGAAGCGTTATTTATCAACGGATTTTAATTACATTTTGAAAGACACACCCAAGATTTAATTCCACACAAGATGTTTGCAAAAAAAGAGGGAGTAGAGGGGTAAAGTGGAGAAGTTTGTTGTCGGTTTTTTTTTTTTGCGGGAAATTTATACCTACGTTTACTTATCAGACGACACAGTCTTCTCTGCATTTGCGAGACAAATTTTTAAACACCAGTTTCGATCTCTTTAGAACAAGGGAACGCGAGTAATCGCTAAAACTTATACCCCTATTTGACTCAAAAATCTACACAGGTAAGCCTATGCTAGGTGTTTTATTTTTCTTAGTAAGTTGCGTATAAATAATTATGTATTCATAAATAAGTCCTCCGCCTTTGAGAGAGGAACTCGTAGATACCAGATTTGACCTTCAAAGACTAGGGGAACACGAGTAATCCTTAAATGAAAAGTGAAAGAGGAGAGCATCGGTCGGAGTCAAGCTCGTTAGTCAGCTGATCCCGCTCTAAGCTTATACCTCGGGATGAGTTGACTTAATTATTTTTTTTCTAATGAAAGCCAGCGATTCTGTTTTCCTGGGTAGATCATTTTTTTTTATTGTTCTACGGGGAAGTTCTTGGCCTTCACCTCACCTGATTTTTTAAAGTTATGATATGGCTGAAGGTGGAAGCGCACTTCACCCGGAATCCTCAACAATCTGAGGAACTGGCTATCTTACCTCTAAATGCCGGAACACAACAATTTTAGAATTGTTGTTATGGTGAGAGAATTAGGTAAGATGGTGGTAGTGTTTAAGTCCAGGTGGACTTAAACCAAGCACAATTTTGTACTCCCCCTGGGGATCGAACCCGGGACCTCTGGATCTGAAATCGGTTGGTTGAACCATTAGACCACAGAGCTAAGTTACTACAAGTAAGAACACACCAACCCCAAAAAAAAATATTAATAATTTACGGTAATTTTATTAGTTCATTAGAATTTTAGAAATGTTTTTTTTTATATTACTGTTTCGCTAGTTATTTCCTTTTTTTTTCGAAGTAGGTTTTATCAGCAGATTTACCGGGTTGTACCCAGAAATTAGCTTCGGTTGTTGGATTCCTTTTCTATACCAAGTTTCAGTGATGCGTTCAGTCATGAAAGGTAACCAACAAACAAAGCTACTTTCGAAATTAAAGCATTGGTTTGGGTGTGTCAGTTTATGACCTCGAAACTATTAAAATTAAAGATCGATAAAGTAGGGGTCTACAATGGAGCAAATAAATAAATATTACCGGGCATTAATATCACACAGCGCCATCTAGCCCCAAACTAAGCATAAGCCTACCCAAAAGGTGCCTATTAACCCTCTTCTTGTTATTACAGGAAAGCCAACTTATTATTCCCAATATCGAAGCCAGAGAGACGAACCTTAAAAAAGTATTTGAAATACTTTTCAGTTCCCAAAAATGAAACTTGAATGAATATATTTACTCACCAACAATTAAGAATAATACATAATGTACGAATAGGCTTACTATATTTCTAAAAAGTAGTCGAATTACGTTAAGACCGTTACACACGGTCTTTATAGGTAACTCAACTTTTCCAGACCAATAACCAGATGGAAGTGTGCCCAAGTCACTAGCTGCATTGCCAAGCTGAATAGCTGCTAATTATCTGGCCTAAGTGAGAGTGAGCCCTTCGGTTACGTGTTACGTCAATCAAAAGCCCAGCAAGATTTATGAAAACCCGGTGGGCACCGGCTTTCCACGGTACCAAGGTCTTGACCCCAAAAGACTCAAATAAAAAGGCTTAAAAAAATATTCATATCACTTTTGAGTCTCATTGCAACTCAATAAAAAACCTATATCAGCTATATTACTTTGCAGCATTATGTTATATTTGCCGCACCAGAGGGTTTAATATTCAATATTTAAATCTGTACACCACTACCTGATAAATATTCAGTAGCGGCGAGATCTATAGAGCTGTTTTATAAAAGGCCTTTTGAATAAGCCCGGTGGAAATTTTATTTACTTGCTCGTTGGGTATTATAGTTTTTTTACCCTGGATATGAATACACCAGGCTCTAAGAGACTGTCACTCACAGGAGACCGAATAAATATTTGTTATATGTTCTCCATCTATCATCAAACCTAGCAAAGCTTGTAATATGGAAACTATAGATATCTGCGTATTTATACATTTTATTTATTATTATTACGAAACAATGTAATACCCAAACACAACACAAACATCTATGTTCATCACGCTAATGTTGGTGTCAGAAGGTAATCGAACTAACAACCTACACGCAGAAGGCTGAGCATGAGCGAAGATGCCAGCTGACTATATGACCGTATATGTCTTCAAGAAGAGAACATAGACACCATCTTGGTAGGCTCGCTCCATTGTTGACCACATTCTTGACCATGCAAGTTCCGAGATTAAGAGAAATCCACTACAAAAAAAGGTGACAAAAGACCAAGTTCCACTGCAGCTGTCTGGATACGGGGCTTACACGTTTTACAATTAGTAATGTTAGGTAAAATGATAATCGACTAAATAGGTTTCGGAATTTTGATTATTATGGCAAAGGTTGTTATGGATTGCTAATATCAACATCAGGGGCCGTACCATGAAGTCTTATTGCGATTTAATTGACGAACTAAACTGAGCTGAATTGCTATTTCGTACCACGAAGTCGCATAAGCGTGTCAGTGTAGGTTTAGTTCTAAACGCGCGACTCAGCTGAGAGTTTTTGAGTTTATGTACTTACTTTTTACTAAAAAATAATATGTAGAAAATAAATAAGTAACCGCAACGTTCCGAGAAAACTGCTGATTAACTTCAGAACGTACTAGAGACGAAATTTACTTCATTTAACGATTCAAACGCTAACTGTTGCGTAGCTGTCACATTTTTTTATTTTTATAATCCATTATTATGTTTTCAGGTTGATAGATGAGACATGAGATAATGGATGATCATGGAAAATGTTGAAACACACTTATTACAAAAATAAAAATTCTTGGGCTAAGTTGAAGACATCCAATTATTCTTAACCACTCGGTTAGCTTACTTTATTTATTAATTATTAGGAAAATTACAATTAAATTAACTATGTACAAAGGAATCAGTTAGATTACCTAAGGACCGTTACAAACGGCCTATAGGTAACTCAACTGTTCCAGACCAGTACCAGAAGGAAGCGTGCCCAAGACACTGGCTGCATTGCCACGCTAAATAGCTATGCTAATTCGCTGGCCTAAATAAGATCTAGCCCTTGGGTCACGTGTCGCCTCAATCAAAAGCCCCGCAAGATTTGGTTTATACGTTATATTTTACGTTAGCTTACTTAGCTTACTTAGCTTACTTCTTCATATAATATAGGTACTTCTACAAATGAAAGGAAAACTCAATGACTAACTTACAATTAATTGGTTAAATTTTCTTTAATTTATAAGTAACCTTAAAGATAGCCTGGCTACTACAAATATTATATAATACAATTTAACAAACTTTTTACTTGAAATACGAAAGACTGGGTCACTTACAATGTCTTCACTCAACAATATGGTAATGATAGTAACCATCTTTAGTTGGCTGACATCGCGGAAATTGGAACTTGACATCATTTCCAGGATGCGAGAGGTTGGGTCGAGCATACGTAGGTATAGCTTTTTTCGACGGTTTTATTCATGAGTCAATTACGAAGAGTACGTAGGTATGAATGAACATATACTTTATGTACAGTTGGTACTTTTTACCCGCTATTTCGGTTTTCCAGGTGATATAGGTAGTATGTTGTATAAATAATCATTGTGAGTCATACATTTTTATGATTTTTTTTTGTTTTAATATCTGTATGTGATGGATCCGCTCTTAAACCCGAGAGTCGCATTTCGAAAAACCATTCACAAATACATTTTTAGTATCTATGTTGTACAAAATTATAATTTAAAATATACTTGATTAAGCTGAAATTTTGCACAGATATTGTTTTGGACAACAAAAATAACCTATAGGTTACGTTTTAACCAGCGGGCGAAGTTGCGAGCAATAACTAGTTTCTTATAAAGTATTTCACTTATTTAACACTATCCTAAATGTACACTTAGATTTAACGCTACAGTTTTCCCTAACCCACGAGGAAAACTATTTACCTCATTCCTATTTACCCATTAAATAGAGTTTCTAGTTACTAGAAACTCCGTTTAATGGGTAAATAGGAATGAGATGTTTGCTTCTCTCAAATAAGCAGATTGTAATCAAAATGTTTTTAAAGCGATAAAATATATAGGCTCTGCATATGTTTGCGAGAATTTGGGTATTTGATGTTATATTAAATAAATTTTCGTTGTTGCCTAAATTTAAGCCCGATTTACTATCTCATCATACCCAAAATCAATGATACCTACGCCTATGTTATTGTTAGTGCTCTACATGGAAACTATGATAATAATTATGAATTCTATTAAAATTGGAATATATCTGAAACCGTAATCAAAGTTGAAGGATCATTCATAAGCAAGGTACATATATACATATGTAAAACTGATATTGTACATGTGTTTTTATGCCCCATAAGGCTGACAAAAATAAAGGCTAACCAGGTCAGTCGGTAGTTAGTAGCTTTATGGAGTAAATGTGTTGTGTGTGGAGAATTGTTGTTATGGTGTCTGTCATAGGTAAGATCGTGGTAGCCAGGTGGACTTAAACAAAAACCTATCACCAACCACGCACAAATTTGTTCCCCCTGGGGATCGAGAACGGGATCTCTGGGTTTATAAACCCAGAGGTCAGTGGTATAGTTATTATCCACCGGTATTATAATACGAGTATATTACCGGGATTCCACGCAGCTATCGTAACGCGTGTTTGTCTGGATTCGTATTAGGATTTTGCTAAGAAGATTAATAAAATACCGAGGCTGATAATCTTAAAAATTACCTAAAAATTATTGAGTACTTGATAAATGATCAAAGCCTTTAATGGATTAAATTTGACGCACTTTAATAATCTCCACACACTCCACATTTTTTTTGTGGAACGTTATATTTTAGCAGTTTGCAAGTAAATCATCGCTATACAAATTAGTGTTCTTCAATTTGGCAAAAATAACTGATTATCTAAGTGCCATAACCAACATTCATTGAAACTGTCGATTTCTGAAAGCCTTTAGGCGAAACAGTAATTATCGCTGTCGCATCAGCTGTTAATTTAATTATAGCTCCATTGGAGGCATAATCAATACCTATGAAGTAAATTTACGTTGTTTACTTTGACTAAATTTAAACCCGCTTTACTATCTCATCATACTCAAAATCAATTATACCTACACGCTTATGTTATTGCTCTACGTGAAAACCATGATAATAATTATGAATCTTATTAAATTTGGAATGTATCCGAAACCGTAAACAAAGAAGAAGGATCATTCATAAGAACGGCATACATTTGAAAAACTGATACCCTTTATAACTGACATAAACATTATGTATAGTCTAACATAAATAAAGGCTTACCAGGTCAGTTGGTAGTACGTAGCTCTGTGGAGTATTAGGTGTTTGTGCCGCGTTTGGGTGTTATATACAAAATATATATACATATTTTTAGGCCTATGAACAGATGTATGTTATCCATAATCTGGTTCCCATTATTACAAGCTTAGCTATGTTTGGGGCTAGATGGGGTTGTGTGAAATTAATGTCCTGTAATGTCCTGTAATATTTTATTTAGAAGTAAAATATCCAGTTCCTCAGTCTGTTGAAGATGCAAGTTGAAGTGCGCGTCCACCATATTATGTTCGATCTTATCATAACTTGACATCAGGTGAGATGAAGGATAAGCGCTTCCCCGTCGTACAATAATAAAAAAGATTCCGCGATAGAATGTTTGCGAAAACAATCGGTTACTAACAAATCGGGGGTAACAAAAGAACGCCCATAAAACCAATGCTTCACAAACACACCCAAACAAACTAAACTATGCAAACATCCACTTAGCAATAAAACAGTACACAATGGGCCGAACAAAATCACAGACGTCACGTCAAAAAACTGTAACGGAAAAGGCCGGCCCAGGATATTACCGTTGAATTTCCTGAACAAAGCCCCAGGCGTTTTGCTGATAGCTTTGTGTGCGGAACCCTTATTTGGCCTGATGGAGTTTATAGCACAATAGTCGATTATCGGTGGAGAGATTGGATTTGAGTTGATGAAAGTATGAAATATGCTATTTTCAGGTAAGAATATATTATATTCATTCATGATCAGAACTGATTCAAGAGAGTCTTTATCTCCTATCTCGGTGTTTCGTATATGAGCAAATTTATTGATCTCTTCAACCAGATTTTTTTAACCCTAAAGGAATAAAAACATCACGAGAGTTCATTACAGTACTCTAAATTACTTAGTTATTTAGATTAATAATAAATCGCAGGAAGCTGTTATAGTGAAATGTATGCGTATATAATTTAATTATTCACAGTTTTGTACTTCATTATACTTTTCGATCACAATTTTGATTTACTTTACCCTTTTTTTGTCCGTTACGGAATTTTCCACCCTTTCTTCTTCTCTCTTCCTTACTATCTTCAGCTTGCAAACCCAAAACGTCGAGATTGACTCATTGGTCATTAGTTACAGAGTGGTACTAGAAGTGGCTGGTAACTCCGACGCGGTCATACTGAGTGGACTGGAAGCTGATACTCAGTACCAAGTCACAGTAGCTGCGCTCTGGGGCGGGCACAAGTATAGAAGCAGGCCAATAGTCTTCCGCACGCTGGGTAAGTTATTTTATTTGTAATACCAAAACGTTTGACCACCTATGAAAATAAAGTAGTGACCTGATATGCAGCACGCTTGTCTAATAGGGACTCTGGACGTGATGACTCCAAGATCGAACTGATGTGGAAAACAGATAAGGACAGGAGTTCTATTACTTACCAGTACTTATGATAAAGGTAGAGGTGAATCTATGTCTTCAATGGAATGTCTACAAAGCACGAGTTGTTACCTGTCTTCTTATTAGTAGACCGTAATACGTTATTCGTAGAGTACCGCTGTATTCAGCGGTGTACAGGGGTAGGAGGGATGGGGTTAAAGAAATCGTGCGTACATTCGCTAAGTGGAATTTAAATTACTCTAAACCTAGTCAAATCACAACCACCATTATGAATGAGATGAAAAACTTATTTCTTAGGACTACGAAGAGCGCACAATTGGCTGTACCTAGTCTTTTTATTCGTTTACAAGGGGTTTAATACTGTGCGTTATACCTAATAGTAATAACTCTATTGTGGACAACTTCAGATTACGCTTGATGTTATTTTACATAATATACGTCCATAGCTATACATACCTCAAAAACGAATGAACATATTGATACGAATATTAAGATTTATTTACCAAAGGTTCCGAGCACAGACAACAATCCAACGTATTAAAAACACGTGTGCAGTGTCACACGCAGTAGGTACAAGTAAAGTTTAAATGACAATGCTCTACATATTTAATTATAAAAATATTCACGATACACGTGATCCATTTGTCTCTTTTTAACCGACTTTCAAAAAAGGAGAAGGTTCTCGATTCGTCTGAATCTTTTTTTTTTTTTTATTTCTCCGATTACTCAAAGACGCCTGGATAGATTTCGAAAAATATTTTTTTGTTTTAAAGGGTAAACTTCACAAATGGTCCCATCGTCATCAGGTCAGGATCTGATGATGGAATCTTGGAAAAATTGAGGGATCTCTTCAAATATTATAGGCACACTTAAAGCGATTTGAGTGTATTACTCAAATGTAAGAAGTAAACGGACCCCATATAGGATCACGCGTCTGTCTGTCTGTCTGTCCGTCCATCTGTCATCAAAATAATTGGAAAAAATACGTCATCCTGGTAAACGAAATTGCATCATATTCTTCATTCAAGTCGGGTTTTTTTTAGTTTTTAAAACGTGATTATTAGTGTCACTTTTACGTTTCATCGAGTTTCAAATCTCAGCAAAACTGTACATAAGGCCAGAAGATTCGACCTCTCCAAATGAGCCGTAATGAACATGGATGTCGTAAAAGCCGACTAAGGGATCTCACTAGAAGAAGGACAGCAGCTTTCTTCTGTGTATTATCAACTCTTTTACTTTTTGCGATAACCACTCCGTCTGTCAAACGTAATGATTATGGCAAAATCCTCCTGCTTTAGAGGAGTCTCTGTCCAGAAGTGGACACTAACGAGCTGTTAAAGTTAAAGTTGGTCAAGCCAGAAAATCTAGCAACCTTGCAGTGATCATGTAAAACCACTCTCATTGGGTACAGTCGATTGTGCACCATCTCCAAATACTTTTGCGGTATAATTACGCTCCATTACTTCTATCATTGTAATCGTAGTTTAATATCGAAGATAGTCAAGATTTTGAAAATTATTTGTATTGGCAATAGATAGATGATTGATGATTTAAAAAGTAGAGGATATGCGGAGATGGTGTAAGCCAGGGTGAGGCGTCTTCAAGACAATCTAATAATAAAAATTATAAATAATTATATTTTTATCAAGCCAGTGCCTTGGGTACGCTTTCAACTGGTACTGGTCTGGAATAGTTAAGCGACTTTTAGACTGTTTGTAACGGTTCTTACGGTAATTTCGCTTATGGTTTTCTTATCGGTAACCCAACAGCTTCCTTTATAAATGTATGTTTCATTATAAATACTAACTATTTACGATATAGTGTCATCTGGCCCGGCGGGTCTGGCCCGGTACCGGGGAGGATGGTAATATTTGTGTCAGCGTCTCCGGTGGTCTTCATAATTCATTCTACCGGGGACGATAACACCAATTCAGGAAAAACAAGGGAAGCAGGTGGGTTACCTATGGACCGTGACAAACAGTCCAGACCAGTACCAGAAAGTGTGCCCAAGATCTATAGATAAAATAAAATAAAAAAACAGTAAGAACCTTGCAATTAAAACAATCGTTTTATCTTAGCAAATATAAAACCTTTGAAGCTTCTATTCAACAATAAAACTTTCCAAACTCACTTAAAATGTATTCAAATTAGTTTGTGCGATCCGGTCCCGTTGCTCCGACAATTTGTCGCCGGAGGCATGTTTGTCCGTGTGAACGAACTTCAAAACATTTGAGACAGCTTTTAAAGCTGGCCAGTTTTTGCAGGTTCTGCTGTAAACACAATTATGAACTGAAAGCTTGCAAGTTTTTAATTTCAAGATAATTAGCCTTTTCATTAAAACGACACGTAAAAAAGCGAAATTTAAAACAAAACAACATTTTGTGGTGCATGCAGTTTAAAAACATGGTTTAGGGTAGTTCCAAACTTTCAGTTAATAGGGAACTTATTAATAAAACATTTTTTTTATATATGGGTGGTCTTAGCGATTAATAAATAACAATTTCTTCCGCTAAATTTACTTTATACATAATGTAAAGCTATGCTACAAATATTAAATGGAATGGGACCAATATGGGAAATCTTGATATTGAATTTCTTAAATATCGTTGCTATTAAATACCTTATCAGTTATGGGCTATCACGTTTGTAGTTATCTTATTTATCCATGATAAGTTTTGAAGCTGTAACTTAACCAATTCCTGTTTTTTTTCCACCTCAAGAGCAAGTCGGACATATTGTACCAGTTTGTTTTTATAATTTCTAAAATATTTTTTTATAGAAGCTTGTACAGGTGTATACATTTTGCTGCAAAAAAAAACTTCGTTTTGAAATTTTGTGTAACTATGGACGTGCTTTTGCCTACCCTCAAGTAGTTAATCTTCATAAGATCCTCCACTGCCAGAGGTAAATCTTGGAAAGGGAAACAGATTTGAGTCAAGCGGCAGAGCATGTACCACACGAACAAGCCTGCAGCTGAAGCCTAGTTTCATAATATACACATGTTGGGTACGAATACAAAGTGAGCACTCTATTCTTCAAGCCGTTATCTTTAGGAATTCGCGTGTTGAGTGCTAATACGGCAGATGGGTCATGCAAGGGGTAGATTAGCATTGGGGTGACGTAGCTCCTCGCATGATTTAATGGTTCTGGTTAGCGTTTGGAGTCACTGTGTGAAGTGAAGGTTTCGATAGGTTACCATAGTTATGTTTCTATGCATTGCAACATGGACCTGTTCAATCTGAAAGTGAATAGGAGAGGTCTTATAAGACTGGCGTGCTACACTGTAGGCCTCAACATAGCTTTTCATCAGGCAAGATTATAGGCAAACGTTTTTTTTTTCAAACAAACTTTTTTAAAATTTAGTGTAATGTTTTACTACATCTTTGTTTACTCTTCGAGCTCTTTAATTTAAATTTTACCCATATTAAGGGGGCTGACAAAAAATAAACACCCGCCATCTTGTGGCGACGGCCATTTTGAAAGTATCACTATTTTGAATATCGCTTATTGTATCGACACCAAAATTAAAGGTTGATATGCAAAATTTTAGCAAAATCATATGTCAAGAAGACCGTTAAAGTAAAAACAGCTTGTAAGAAATCTCTCACATTGGCTATCAAAACAATTCGTAGCATTTCAACCAGTATTATAACATTGATTTAATAATCAATGTTATAATACTGGTTAAAATGCTTTATGTTTTAAATGTTTATTATCTTTTCTGTTTTAGACTTTTTCGTGTAAGAATTGGTGGGCTTGAAACATTTACACTACGATGTTATTCATCACTTTCAGTGCAATAACAGTCCTTTGTCGTTCGTTCCATTTATCAATGGCATCATTAATTCATCGTTCTATCGAAATAACACGTCTTTCACTCATTGTGAACAGGTCTTTGAACTTAAAAGCTCATAATTTTCATATTAATGCAGAACAACTTTTTTAAGAGTACTAGAAGCCCCTAGTGAAAGGGCTCGTCCGGAGAATTACTACCACCATACTTTTTTCAGCCGCCAAGTAGCATTTCTGTGTTTCAGTTTGAAGGGTATGGTTGCCGGTGAAATTTCGGGTACGTGAGTCTTAACATCTTTATGCCTCAAGTTGAAGGGCGCAATGCAGTGCCGTGTTGGCAATGTTCTTTGTGGATGTGACCTATTCAGTAATGCTTTGTCATAGGCAAGAGTACACTTAACACCAGGTGCGCTAATGACACCGTTCAATTTGCATCATGCATCATACACGATTAAATTTGACGTTGAAAAACATTCATGCATATTATTTATATGTTTTATTCATCAAATCTATGAAACCAATATAAATAAAAGGATCCGTTTAAGTTATTTCAAAAATTTCAAATAGGCGTGTAGGTAAATGGTTGGGGTAACAAACAAATATACCTACAAGTAACATCCAAGTGTAAGTAGAGGCATTAAAAATCCAACACGGTGAAACAGACACTCAGTCCCAGTTCGCTCGATTATTATCAAATAATAATAAATAAACACCGGAATAATTTCACTATTCTACCCTATCCATCACCACCTGTCGTCCGACAGAATTCCGAATAATAAAGCAAACAATATTAATTAGCCATTCGTCGTGTTTAATTAGTTGGAGCCTATTCCTATAGACAAGAATGTATTTAGAACACAACTGACACGCAACAAGTGCAATTACATTACCTAGATATCTATCAGATAGCATGAAGTCTATCGTGGCGCTGTCCTATCGTGAACCAATTTTATGAACCATTCAAAATTTCGTTTAATCAATATTTCGTTAGTTTTAGTGAACTTTTCCATATAGGACGTCATTTATTTAAAAATCATAGGTAAACTTTTGGTTGTTGGTAGGTCTTTGTTTAAGTCTGCCTTGCTAGCTACCACCATCTTACCTAATTCTGTCGCCATAATAACAATTCTAAAATTGTTGTGTTCCGCCATTCAGAGGTTGGATAGCCAGTTCCTCAGTTTGTTGAGGATTCCGGGTGAAGTGCGCCTCCACCACTCAGAATGGCCTTCGGACAGTCGCATCCAGCGGCAGCGGTTGGCAATATTGTCAGCAAGAAATACTATTCAGATATATTTTTTTTCAAAGAATATTATGTTGAATTATATGTTTACTAATTACTTTAACTAACAAAAATACATTTACTATTATTTTTTTATTTTTATTTTACGACGATGAAGCCCTCGGCCTTCATCTCACATGTTACATGTTGAGGTAAGGCTATCAACTAATTAAGGAACTGGCTGTCTTACCTCTAAATGCTGAAGCACAACAATTTTTAGAATTGTTGTTCTGGTGACAGAATTAGGTAAGATGGCCAGGCGGACTTAAACAACCAACCACAATTTTAATTACCATAACAAACAAAATTGTTGGTTCAGAATAGCTTTTAAGTCACAATTACAACTATTACCTCACTTCCGTATAAAGCTTGATCGCTATGCAAATATAATCTAAACATATTCTATAATCGTCGAGAAGTTGACTACATGACTAACTGACTGACAATCAATGCACAGGCCAAACAAGTGGGCCTAAGGACTTAACATTTTCACGGTAGCTTCCTTTTGTAATATTAAAGTGCACTAAAGAAGGATTTAGGAAATATCCACGGGATGGTGGAAATGAAGTCCCGCGCATTTTACTAGTGTCTAGTGATAAAGTACATTTTTTGGCTATAGATACAATCTTTATGATCTTAATGATAAAATGGCTAACATTTATAGGGCGTAGCCTTCCTCAAAAAATTAAACGGAATAAAAAATATGCGTGGCAGGCAATTTATTGGATGCCAAAACCAAGCTCTTAGTATTACCTCGACTGCCTTTTACGACATTAATTAAAGGACAATGAGGGGACTACTTTCCTTACAGCGTCACCACGGGCATTGACAATCAGCCTACATTTGATTTTAATCTCAAATTTATTGCTCAGATTAACTTATATTAAATGAAAAGGCCTACCTAATGGATTTGAGTATTATGCAAGATTGTATGGGATGTGAAAGTCACTATAGATGAATAAACTCACTAACAGTTTGAGGGAAATTCATTTGGGATGAAGTTCCAGACAACAAACTAGTTTGATTCTAAGGTAATCTTGGGTTGCTAAAGTAAAGTAGGTAGTCTAAATTCTACCAGATTATTAGAACTTTCATCTAAGAACTTTATGCATAATTTATGTACATACGTAATGGAATTTCAAATCAACCTGGTTCTTCTTAGAAAACATAATAAGAAAATTAATAAATCTTTGCATTTTTTATCAAAATACATAATATGCATACGATGATTCTGATTTTTTTTAAAGTTCGTCTAAAACAAAGCATTTTCTTTCAGCTTTTCCCATAGACTAGGTGATTTTTTAGGGCTACTTAGGTCTACTATGTCTGAATCCTTGAGAGATATGGTATGTGATTTGAGGATTTCCGGGATTGATTTCGATAAATATATTTCAACATAAAAAACAATATTTTTTTGCATACTTTGGTTATTTTATAGTAATAAGTAAATAAACGTATGCTAACTATGTGTCCAAAGTTGTTGAAGCTTTCATAAAAAAAAATCAAAAACGATACCACTTCAAACGAAATGTATGCTAAGCCTAGTCTTTAACCAAAAGATATGCACATTCTACTAAACACAGAGAGATAAGCTGGATTTGAGTGAACCTACCCAAGTCTTATTTAAAATTACTTGTTGCGTGTCAAACATGCGTGCTGTAAGCCTCGGCGGGCGTGTAAAATATTTGCGCGGGCTTACTGTACCCCATAGGGTGAATTTTAGCGGCTAACGTATGAAACTTTAATGGGAACGTTACTTTGAGCATGAAAATGCTCATCGCTCGACGTCCTTGGTGTAAAGTATATAAAAGCTACACTTCATCATCATTCAAATTGTCGTCTGACTGGGATGCAAAGCCAACTATCTTAGAACCTATGTTGTACAAGAATATCGCCGAATTGTAAATCTTATGTCAACACCCAACGCATGACAACCACTACCACTCTGGTATATCTACATTGCCGTAAACAAAATGTATGACTATCGTGTTTACGGGCCTTGAGATAAATTATTTGAAAAATAAAATATTTTGCCATGTGCCAACTGTATGCCAAAGTTTTGTCAAAATAATTCTAACCCTCACGTGACAATCAACTAAAATGTTTGATTGAAATCATAATAATAAGGACAGAGAAACTCAATTATAGTTAACTTTTATGGGTTTGCTGCACAATCAAAACTTAGAAATGAAATGCCGTAAACACTCGCTTATACGCTGTACTTTGACTACTCCATTTGAGTTTTGCATTATGCATGCTCTGGGTTATCTATTCTGTAAATCATTTTACTCAAACAACTCAAACAAACTGCTTTCCTTTGACCGATTAAACCCACTTGATGACATGAGGCAGCAACCAAAGTAAAGGTAGGGTGAAGTTATTTGATGAAGTAATTACCAACACAAGTTTCGCTGTAAGCTTTCAAATAAATTTCTGAGCTCTGCGCTTTTAAGGCTGATGCTGGAAAACTAAGTTGATAGGTAAGTTTGACGTCCACATCCACGGAGGGAGTGAAATGTGCTCTCTGTGCTTCCTTTTTACGTTTTAATAAATCTTGTTTTTATTTATTTGTAATACATGTTAGTTTGCTTAGGTCAAATTTTGCGATCTGAATTAAAACCACTTCTTGTTATCCGATTAAGCTTTAACATTACATAATATCTTAAGTTCTGCACAATATATCACCAGCATAGGTGACAAGAGGAATTATGACTTACCCACATTACTTAACTTTGAACCAAGCTTCGATCTCACATCTCCGAGTTCTTAATTGATCGAGTGACCGAAGCAAACGAGATCTCTGACTTAAGTTAGTAAATCTGGCACTGTATGTATGCATGTATGTATGTATGTATGTGGCAATGTTTGTGACGGTATAACTGTTGAACGGTTGATTTGATTTTGCTGAAATTTAAAAAAGAAAGAGATAACCTTTAAATAGAGTTACCTTTAGGCCGTTTGTAACGGTTCTTAGGTAATCTGACTGATTCCTTTGTACATGGTTAGTTGTACAAGTACAGGAGAGAGAGAGAATTACTGATGCTCAAATTGTGCGTCAACCGGACAGATATTGGTATGTTCATTAAAATCTTATCCGAACCCAATTCTGACGAGGCAATTTTGCTGGGGCGCACATTTTGTTCATCAGTGATTTAGTTATTTATAAAGTAGGTATATTATATTTCATATCCTTTAGATTTTAAGTTTTGTGTTATTGTAGGTATTAGGGTACGATGTGACTGCCATGCCATTTATGGCAAAAGTCACGAATAAAAATAGGAAAAAAAAAAAAAAAAAAAATGGTTAGTTTAAGTAAGTATAATAAATGAAATGAGTACAAAAAAATTAAATAGAAATTGATTGTCGTGGGTGATTTTTGATATATTGGGGTGAAAAGAAATAATATTTTTGTCCATATCTTTTGAATGGTTCATCCAACTCATTCAACATTTTAAATATGCAGAGAATATACTCATCAATTGGTATAAGCATTTTTTTGACAATAGGGTCGTTTTTGAGAAATAGGGGTGTTAAGTGTGACAAGAAGATTTTTGGCTTGTGGAGATTTAAAAAGGTATCGGCTATATAATCAAAAAATACATATTTGATTTTATAATGCGTTAAAAGGGTTAAACGGTAGCATGTCTTGTAGGATATACTGTTAGAGTGGGTGGTCTTCACAATTAAACTTTTATTTATTTGTTGAAACCACTCCTGTGTAGACATTAAGGGTTGCAAAAGGGGTAAATAAAATTGAAGTCTTGAAAATGTGAAATATCATATGAAATGGGGGTTTAAACGGCAGATTTCAAAATTAGTTTATTCAACCCGTATTAGGGGTAGTTTTTAAGATAAAGGGGGCAAAGAAATCGGTTCGGAATCTCATTAAAACTAGTCTATATATTTTTTGTTATTCACTCAATAGGGTTTCCAAACCAAGGATGGCGATAAAAACCAAGATTTATCTTCGACGACTGCTAAGTCTTGGTTGAAAAAATTATATTCAAAGCAGTTGCCTTCGTAGACAACGGCTTTAAGGGCATCTTTCAAAAAGACTTTTCATGTTAACAAGGGGTGACTTATTCACTTATTAGGTACAGTAGGCGCATTGTTCTCATTCTGGCTTTGCATATAATGAGATTTACAAACAAGATAGAGACTCGAACACTCACGGGAATTTAGAAAAATTGAGAAAAAGAGTTCTTAAGGTAAGGTAATGACTTTTTTTTGAGAAAGAATTCCGTGGTTGCAAGCTCATCACGAGACCTCAGTTCGGGGCGAACTACTAGTTAGTTATACCACGCTGTCTTTCTTACGTTTAAGACTTACTTTTCTCCGTAATAGTTGCTGGATTTATAGAGAATATTTGTTATTATAGCGGATTACCGGACATTAACAAAAAATATAACTGAGACATGCTTATATAAGAAACGTAATTAATTAACGTCTTTTTATGTTCACCTTAGTTTTACTCCGTTATTTCTGTAATGCTTATAAACGTCAAATAGGTGTGATTAACAGAGCTTACGTATACAAACTTATACTTTAAACTGGCCAAGTGTAAGTTTAAGCTATACGTGAAATGTATTTTTTGTCTATAAATGTAATGGTGGGTGTGGGTTCCCGTCTCGTATTTGGCCAGCTTATGATTACATGTATGAAGTATGTTACACCCAATATGCGTAACCATTTACACTTCCTGAAACTTAACTCAATTATTCTGTTTGGCAAACATCCAGTAGCTCATGTTGGTATAAATATATCGTATGTATTCGGTATGTTCTTTCGGATGCGCTTGCGTCACAGTATGCGTTATTTGATGTCACTATTCTGGTCAAAAACTCGAGGTTAACCCTGAAAACTCATGCATAGAATACATATTTTATCTTACCGTAAACTAATATAGAATGTTAACTGACTCACTAATAACAACGCACAGCCTAAAAAGGCTAATCTTAGAGACATGAAATTTGGAGGGTATGTTTGTCTTGATGCGAAAATGAGTGCTAAGAAGGGGATTTTGAAAATTCGTACCCTAAGGGGTTCAAAAAGGGGTTGAGAGTTTTCATTAAAAGTATGCTCTAACTCTGAAACCGTGCATGATAAAAGGTCAAAATTATCTTATATATCAGACGTGCTTATACATTAATTACGTTATATATTCAACGACAAATGCTTTTTTAATTTACCCGGCTGTAGCAGTATAATAACAAAGTTGGTGTGAGTATAGTGCTTACTTTGTGGTATATAATAATAAAAATGTATGTTTATTGTTTAAAAACAGCTAAGTACGTACAATAATATAGACATTCTATCTATGATAGAATATATCTAATAATAGTGATAACCATTAATAGCCATTGTATCAAAGCAACAAATCACCTCAAGCTAACATAAGCATAACTTTTGTAATGAACTACAACTTAAGTGATAAATTGCTGTGGGTAATTATATAAACTTGTGGGTATATCATTTGTGAGGAACCCTGTGTGTTGTGGATAGCAAGCGTCTTTCGCACAATGCTGTATGATTCTTTAGATCGTGAATAAGATCATACGCAAGGTGCGAGTGCGATATGTTAATAATAATGAAGAACTATGATTTAGATTGGCATATGAAAAGTTTATTTTATAATATATAAGTAAATAAATAAAGGTTAGTATTCTCATCAGACAGATATATTAATAGAGATGTATTAGTTATGTATACATATTTATGAAATCGTAGGTATGTTGGTTTATTGAGTTTAATAAGTAGATTATTTTTATTTTAATGGCCTCTATAGGTAGTTATTTTTCTTTTCATAATTATTTCCTCACTTTCTTGTAAAAAATAAAAAACAATTGTAATAAATAAATAAAAATATGAATATTAAAATCTGGCCAAACGTGAGTCGCACCGGCACAAAGACTTCAAAAAGCCTGCATTTTTTGCCTGGGAATGTGGGTCAGATCCCTCGGTGTGCGTGTCTGCACACCATGTAGGAGCTAATCGGTCAAATTTATCCAGATATCCCACAAATATATATTTATAATATAATACTTGCACATATTTCAAAAATCCAATACGCGGACGAAGTCGCGAGTAAAAGATAGTATAAATATATAATTGATAACGACACAAGTTAAATATACAGTAGAGGAAGAATGTACTTAGTAGGGATAGGCAGCATAGCTACAAATAAAATAAATAAATAAGCGGGTACAAGAAGTATTAGCAATCGATATAAAACGAAAGATGATACAACAATTTATTGCGAGTACTCGAAGAGGTAATTACTTTTGCAATAGGCTTCGCCTGCTTGATAAGTAGGTACGCGAAGAAAAAGTAATAAAGTTCTTCCATTTTTCATGGTGTACAATGCTAAATTTCATTTAGTTCCATTTAGCTGTTACGTCATGAGAATTTTCAAAAGAACAATGAATTATTTATATGTATTTAAAGTTAAATACATATAATAATGTTAAACAAGAGTTATTTTGGAATATTTGCAATTGTTATCTAAATGTTGTCTATTTTATTTAGTATCAACAGGTAACCTGTTTCGTAACGAGAGTAGAGTAAAGGACATAATAAAATCTAGTAATTTCGTGAGTACACCCGATAGACGAGTAACAATTTGTATAAACCTTTTTGGAAATACAAAATTGATTTAATATCTCCAATCGAATGTACAAATCTATCTAAGGGATATCTGAAAGATATCGCTTTCTAGAAATAATATTTTTTCATTGAATTAGGTAGAAATTCATAATTTCACTATTTTAAATGTCATTTTGGTGAACACGGAAAATTCCACCCATTAATTTATTTTATTCATTCATATTCCTATACTAGACCAGGGTAGAAGCCTTTAAAAATAATGAAAAGTGAAAGAAAATTATAGTAGGATGAAACCCATTAGAAAAGGAGGGAATTATTATAAAAATGAAAGGAAACATAATTTACGGGCGATCTGAGGTCGGGAAGGGGATGGGGGTGAGTTTTTAAGGGTAAAAAACGGTTTTTCCCGATTTCCGTCAAAACTAAAAGTCCTATCGAAAAAAGTCAAATGGCAAAGTTGTAGATAATGAAAAGATCTAAAACTTTTCTATTGACACTTTTTTCACATAACCTCAAAATTTATGTGAAAAATTCAAAAAACCAAGTTTTTGGTTTTTTATTTTTATCTTTTACAAAAAATCTTTGACACTCGATATCGTTTTGAAAATGCTCTTTCAATTTATTTTAATAGTTGTGTAGTCTGGAAGATCTCCTGAAAATCCCTCTTTTATTTCATTTACAGAAAATTGACATTCTGTTTCGTTGTCAACGATATAATTAATAAGATAATTAATAAAATTCTTAGTGTTTTCACAAAAACTTGGTTTTTTGAATTTTTCACATAAATTTTGAGGTTATGTGAAAAAAGTGTCAATAGAAAAGTTTTAGATCTTTTCATTATCTACAACTTTGCCATTTGACTTTTTTCGATAGGACTTTTAGTTTTGACGGAAATCGGGAAAAACCGTTTTTTACCCTTAAAAACTCACCCCCATCCCCTTCCCGACCTCAGATCGACCGTAAATTATTTTTCCTTTCATTTTTATAATAATTCCCTCCTTTTCTAATGGGTTTCATCCTACTATGATTTTTTTTGGTTTTAAAAATTATCGACCCTGGACTATACACTATTGTGTCATTTTCAGTTTTCCACGTCCGTAATCAAGCTTTCCGTAAAAATCAACTCAAACTTTCAAAAGGTATTTTCGATTCACTTAGACGCGTCTGCAATTTAAAATCACCTCTCACTCGATTCCCTCTAGAATACTCCCGTGGAAAGTACAGTCGAGTGCTTTGACCGATTTCTAAAATTGGACTCGACATTTGGTTTACTAGGTCTTTGTGGATTGCATTCTTGTCTGTTGTACCGTTGGCTTGCTCATCGCATTAGAATTATATGTTGCAATCGATTGAAAACAAAACTAAGTACATTAACTTTCAAGAACGTTTGCTATCTGCACTGAAAATAAATAAATACAGCCCCACATCATAACCTTGTAATAATTAACATGTGTTTTACTTCAGTTTTTTTTTTATCGTGCGACGTGTAAGATCTTGGCCTTCATCTCTGGATACAAGTTGTAGGTGCACTATCTGAAATCCTCAACTATCTCAGGAACTGGCTATCTTACCTCTAAATGGCGGAACACAACAATTTTAAGAATTGTTGTTATGGCGACAGAATTAGGTAAGGTGGTGGTAGCTAGCCAGGCGGACTTAAACAAAGTCTTAACCACCAACCAATTACACCAAGCAAAATATTGTAATCCCCCTAGGGATCGAACCCGCGACCTCTGTATCTAAAATCGGTGGGTTCAACCATAGAGGCGGTTAAAATTTTGGGTTAGCTCTTGACTTATAGGCTTGTCTAACTCTGGTTCAAAGCCAGGATATCTACGGTGGAGCTATTCCAGAAAGAGCCAGTGCTTTCTGGAATAGTGAATATAATATATAAGGATAAGCTTAGATACGCAGCAAAGAAATCCGTTAGGCGTTGGGAAAGCCTCGGATTACGAGAAAAAGGTTATTCAAGCTATATTTTTCTTTTCTGAAATTATAATAAACACAGATTTACATGAACACTACTCTTCTTTATGATGTCACCGCTGACCCGTGGCTTATAAATAGCAATAGTAAGATTTCATATCAACTTCAAATTTTCTATCAAGCACCTATTTTTTAAAAAGATTATAGAGTCTGTAGAATGAGTTGAGAGCTTATTGAGTGGTTGAACTCTCTCAGGTACCTACTCAATTTAAAACTACTTTTGCAATATTGCCACTTTAGAGACGTTCCGTGTCCATTTATTTCACTTTACGGTCCGAGACATAAAATAATTTTACACGCTCCCATCTCCCATTATAAGAACATTTTTGTAGCTGAAAATATCACCTTTTTTATTCGGCTTCTAAAAAAGGAAGTTTTTTAATTAGGACTGTATTTTTTTTATTAACAATCAACAACATTGACTGTGACCTGATAAACTATGAACACGTTTATTTTACCTACTTAACATGCTACTTGTTATTCATACAAGCAACAACTAAATTAATCCAATAATACTACCCAGAAACAGAAAAATACTCTAAACTCGTCTATAAATTGGAATCTGTATACATGGAAATCAGTAGAATCTGTATAAATAGGAATCTGTAGACATGATACAAATCGCAGTTTATTATACTCACTGCTAATAATCAAACTAAATTAACATTTTCAATAATATTATAATCATAGCCACCGACCAAGTAGATTTTGGTGAAAATTACAACCTTGTAAATATTCCATTGTGCTGAACACAAATAATAATAAAAAAAATATTACAGGACATTAATTTCACGCAACGCCATCTAGCCCCAAACTAAGCATTGCTTGTTATAGGAAATAGATTACGGATAGAATACTTAAATACTTTTTTTTTGTAAATACATACTTATCATACAATACAACACCCAAACACAGAACAAACATCTATATTCATCACACAAATGTTTGCCCTGGGTGGGAATCGAACCCACAACCTACAGCGCAGAAGGCAGAGTTACTACCAACTGAGCTATGAGGCTTGTTAACAAAGATCCACCTATATCATTAGTAATTTTGAATGTGGAATTTTGTTTATTATATTAATGTTATATTATATTAATATCAAACAGCCACAAATGATAAATGTTATAAATATAACCGCAGGTACATTTAAAGTTGATATATAATACTATAGCTCACAGCGATAACCACATAATCTATTACTCGTATATAAAATCGATTTACCACTGACGTGATAGGTAGGTAGGTAGGTATAATCACGTTTGCGCCAAAACTGTAAGACCTACGGACTTGAAATTTGATCAGGGTGTTCATTATGATACCTAAATGTTCACTAAGAACGGATTTTAGGAAATTCCTCCCCAAAGGGGTTGAAATGGGGTAAAATAGTTTGTATGCAAAATCTTTATTTATAATCCGATTGAGTTTAAATTTAATACGAGTATTTGTAATAATATAGAAATGTTAATTATTAAAAAAAAACTTGAAGGTTCTTCCTCTAAAAGGGTGAAACGGGGTAAAACATTTTGCATTTAAATGTATTTATATTTGATCCGATGGAGTTGAAATTTTGTTAATGTGTTTATTATATATTGAAAATGGGTATAAGAAAAAAAAATCTGATGAATCGTTCTACTAAAGGGTAAAATGGGCCAAAAGTCTTGAAATTTTCTTGAAAATTAAAAATCTTTAGTTTCGTTCAATTTAGTAGAAATTGTGCATGTAGATATGTAGTTATTTTGAAATGCTTATAATGAAAAAAGATCTTTGAGATTTATCTTCCAAAAGAGTGACATGGGTCAAATCTTTTTGTGCGCAGATATTTTTTCATTTGATCCAATCCAGTTGAAATTTATAATTTTTTATACGTGTTTCTATTATAATTTAAATGCTTATTTAGAAAAAAAAACATTTCAGATAGTATTATATTACTTATGCTATTGGAGGGTGAAATGGGGCAAAAGCTAGGGCTAGGCATCTTAAATCTTTAATTTTGATTAATTAAAAATGTAAACTATTGTGATTATAATACAAATACTTTCTATACTTTCAACGGGTGAAATAGGGCAAATGTCTTGAAATTTAAAATCTTTAGTTTCATACGATTGTTTATGTGTGTTAAAAATTAGAAATTTTAAAATCAATATTATATATTTTGGATATTTTTCCCCTCAGAAGGGGAAAGGGTAGGTAATAAAAAAAATGTCCTCTTGATATAGCCTTCATTGTCATTAGTAAATGTTCGTATCTTCTTCTCCTTCTCGATTCAAACGTTTCAAAACATTAAAAACTTCCTTGATCAGTACTAAGCAACCTCCACTGTTCCACGGCGCATAGCGGGCAGGAAAGTCACCTACTTTCCTGAACGGGAGCTCCACACTAGCATTGTGCGCTCGAGGAGTATATTATGTCCCATCTGGCTAGATTTTTACTGCAGCTTCTTGAGTCCGTAGTCGGTTCAGTGATTTCCGCCCCAGCCACTATAGATAATGTTTAGGGCTGGAGGCCAGCTGGGATGGCCGATACCAGTACAAAGGATGATGACTGTCTGTTTCCTACTTTCTCTTTTTAATGCAGCAGGTAATTACACGGTGGATTTCAGGATAGGCTATGCCAGCTTAGGGCTGTATCCCATTCTGAGTGGAGTTGGTTTTAAACACCCAGTAACGATGCGGCAAGTATCAAATTTACACGTATGAAATGCGCACATAAGCATATTGAAACAACGAAAAGTCTCATGGTACGCGACGGGTTTTGGAACCGTGACCTTCGCATAAAATATATGAAATTAAATTGAGATATTTAGATAAATATAAATTAAGATTACCTATTAGTATAATTAATAGGATCTGGGCATAAGATTTCAGTATTACCGGAACGGGCCGTGTAGAATAGAAACTAGAAACCATGTTGTTCTTTACCCCTGTATAGCCAGGTAACACAGCCATTCCGTTTTTCTTATTTTGCCGTAGCGAAGCACGGGTAGTTTCAGCTAGTTATGTATACAAGTAGTCGGTTACATTATAACAAAGTTTGCAACTAGAGGGTAACAGTAACATAGTCACATGACATCAACAGCCAATTAGTGTCAACCGTTGGAGCCTTTTCCAAAGCTGGAGGGCTTTGCACTAATCACCACGCGTGGCAGGTGGATTGGTGATCGCAGTAAAGGGGTAGATAAAAGTCAGAAAGAAGCTGCTACCTTTTTTATGGTGTGATCCCTTAATCGGCTTTTACGTCATCCATGAGCTGAAGTGGAGGGGTCGCGACCGTCACGGTATATAACACAACATTATGATTGTAACAGAATAATAGTGAGGAATGGAATTGGTTGCCCTCGTCTGTACTGGTCTAATTCCACACCAATACAATCTTGGAGTTTTCAAGTCTAGATTGAATTGTTTCTTTTTGAACAAGCCTACTCCATCTTAGGTTACCTTTACTTGTTGTCAGTGGTATCACAAAAACAATGCCCGTCGGGACTAACAGGGGCCTCTACACCCGCAATTGCAGTACAGATCGAATTACGATCGCAAATCGTAATGTGCTACTCTTGTTAACTTTCTTTTCGGTATCTCATTTTATGTACCACGAATTCTTGTAGCATTCTAGTTTTGATATTACTTTAATTTGGTCACTATCTGTCCAGTGTAGATAAAACTATACAAAAGTTCATATTTTGTATAGTTTTATACGTGGTAATATCTACTCGAGAATGCTATAAGAAGTTGTGGTTGGGCTCCAGCTCATAAAAGTCATCAGTGTCATGTATCTTTCTAGTAAAAATTCACGAGGTATATGTAGATAGATAGTGAGTACAAATATTGGTATCGTAAACCTTATGATCTAATGATAATAAATATGTGATTTTATTGCAAAAAGGCTGGCAATGAAAACTGGTGAAGGCTAAATCAAGATTAAGTAATTTTATGAGTAGCCTATGGCTTCTGTTTCGATATCGTTAACTCTAAAAGCTATTAACTTTTCATTATGACATTTCGTGATTTCTAAAATACCTAACTCTATACATTTTTCTGAGGCAGTTACGTATAATACTTTTTTAATGCTGACTCATATGTTCAACAAGCTTTTGCTCGCGGCTTCGCTCTCGTTAAAAAGTATTATTATTAATTAGGTATAGTTTTTGCGGCTTTACTTTTGTTTAGCGTGTGTAAAAGATTAGGGCCTACAAAACTTAAAAACGATAGTACATTCTTCAACTTCTCCATTCACGTTCAGATTTTCTTTAGCCATTTTAAAAAAGTCTAACCGACCAAACCTATACTTAAACCAAACGAAAACAAAACAAATGCCAAATACAAAGCAGAGTCTATAACCAAAACTACTAAACCGAAACAAAACAAATGCGAAATCTCAAAATCCTCCCAAAATTCTTAGGGGATGCCTACGTCATAGTAGCTTTATGCATGCAAAGTCTCAGCCCGATCGGTTTAAAATTGACAAAGTTTCATACAAACTTTCATCCCCTATTTTATCCCCTTGGGGTAGATTTAATCAAAATCCTTTCTTAGCGGATGCCTACGTCATAACATTAGAACTAAATATTTAAGAAGAAGATTAAATAAATACATTTCCAGGTAGA
This sequence comes from Venusia cambrica, assembly GCA_951394065.1. Taxonomy (NCBI): domain Eukaryota; kingdom Metazoa; phylum Arthropoda; class Insecta; order Lepidoptera; family Geometridae; genus Venusia; species Venusia cambrica. The sequence goes on from OX596056.1 coordinate 5,776,341, forward strand.
AGGTAATTTTATCAAAAAGTTTTGCAATTTTAGTGCCCGTCTAACTGGAAAATATCGTGCAACTCAAATAGTACCAATTTACCTAAAAACTTGGCATCTTCCGTGTCTGTCCAAATAATTTCTGTATTGTTTGTGATTTTGCGCTTACCTACTGCAATTTTCGTTTTATTTAATTTGGTAGGTATAAATTGCTTGGCAATTTGCCAGTCCGCAAACGGCGCGAAAACTTTCGTTATAGGTAGTTTATTAAACATCTGCGCAAATTTGGTGATAAACTATCCTGTTAAGGGCCTATTCTACCTCAGATTAGCAACTCAACGCAACTTTACTCTAGTTTCGAACTAAGCAATGGTTATAATAAAGGTGACATTGCCGTGCGCTCAACCACAGTGCTTATTACCACCAGATGACAGAACTACGCGCGAATTTCGACGTTTTAATTTTTTACGTTAAAACAAATATTAATTTTGAAATTCTAAAACACTATATTCTTATATATCTTATAGTCTGCTATATACTTAGTTTATTTACTGTACAAAGTTTCAGGGCTTCATAGGACGTATTTATTGAAGGGCGAGCGTTTTTAATACAAATTAAAATAAAATTTGGATTTTATTCTATCGAGAATATTGTATTTATCGTGTTTTCGCAACTCTAGCGTTCTAGCATCAATCCTGAACTGTAAAATAAATACTTTTTTTTTTTTGTTCAATAAAATATACAATTTACCTAACTATGAACAAAGGAATCAGTCAGATTACCTAAATACAAACGGCCTATAGGTAACTCAACTTTTCGAGACCAGTACCAGACGGAAGCGTGCCCAAGACATGACTGGATTGCCACGCTGCTCTTCAGCGTGGCAATGCAGCCAGTGGCTTATGCTAATTCGCTGGCCTGGATTGTAAAATAAGTAAATTTCAAAGTAAATGCTACAGTATAGTGGAAGATATGATCGCTGAAGCTAAGCCATTTCAGGTATCATAGGGTCTTAAGTGGTATGTATTTGCGATTTTACCTGAAGTATATAGCGGAGTGGATGGATGGGGACGGTGCCCTAATGAGACATTGGGCGAAAGTGCATACTGTGCACTCTTAATCCAGTGCTTCATTGAGGCATGCACCATAGTGTAATGTAACTTTATTTAAATATGGCTTTAATTTGTGTAACTCCTAATCGTTTAGCTGAAATAAAATTATTGTGTTGTATTGATTTTTAATCTGTAGCAATTTCGCGATGAAAAATCAAATGTAATTTCAACAATTACCCGAATACATGTTAATTGTTAACAAATAACAGCGTAAGTAATAAACCTTCAAGTAATTAGTGTTCATAAAAAAAATAGAAAAAGAAGAAGAAAGAAAGAAAAATACTTTATTGCACACCTTGAAAATAAAAACTGGATAACTTAAAAATAAATGTACATACAATGGGCGGTCTAAAATAAGTGATTGTAACAAACTATATTTTGATAGAAGTTATATGTTAACATATTTTAGTTAATGGGATATACTTTATTATAATTTACAAAGATTAAAAATATTATGTACAGATAAATGGTTCATGAAATAGTATAATTAATGTAATTTCGGTCGCAATTTATTTAAATGGAACCACTAGCTCTTCTTGTTTCTGTTAGTCATAGACTTGAATATCTATGGATGAAGTAGACATAAAACAGCATCATATAAAAAAATCTACACAAAGCTTAATGTGGATCAAATTTAAACAGTATTTAGCATGTACTCATTAGAAAAAGCGAGTTGATCCTTAATAGCCTTAATAACTTGCTCCATCCTAGACCTTATCCTTACTCCAGCCTAGATCTAGACCAACTGAGGACAAAACCTAATCCATTATTAATAAACAAACTTCTTAATTTTTATTTTATTTCGTAGTTGTCAGTAAACTACATATAGGTATAATTTAACTTTTTATGTTGATTGTTCACAGAGCCTCCACGGACTTCGCCGCAACAAGACGGGGCGGCTGGCGCTACGCCCCGCTCCTCAATAGCACCTCCCGATCCTTCGCCTACGTTCCCTACGGTACATTTTTTACAGTTTTTACTAGTACGGGTAATCTATTAACCTTAAGGCTCAACTCAATATTACCTGGGAGAGGACGATGTCTACAATGGAGCGAGCTTTGCCAGGAGTTTCCAGTACAATGGAAGCTAATAAATGTAAACAGTTTTCGCTGGTGGGCTGGCTTGCGATACTTGCCATTGTCACCCTACTGCCAAAGTCCTGCAGCAAGCAGCATTGCTGTATTCCAGTTTATCGGGTATGGCTTCCGGTGATGGAACGGCCGCAATGCAATGCCGCGTAGATCGTGTTCTAGACTTTGTTATAGACAAGAGTTGCATGAAATCGCAGCTGAGCTGCTTGCATGTTTCGTCCCCAAGTTGTGTAAAAAGAAAAACGATGTTCCTATTAGACGTGATCAATCTTATAATTTAGTGTCTCTTAAGATTGCTAAAAGTATTTTCATTCACATTTTCCCGTCAAGCAGATACGAGGCGTTGAGATCGGCATAGTAGTATTAGTGTTGCTGGTGTGGGTCGCGGCGATAGCATTGTTCTTCAACCGTTGGGGGAAGATCCGGATGCTGCTCCCCTATCAGCCTGATTACAAACAGGAACAGTTGAAGGTAAGCACATGTTTTGATAATACATTTGGGCTTTGGGGTAGCCCTGCGCATCGACTCACGCTTATTTTATTTTTTTATTATACGACGGGGAAGCGCTTGGCCTTCATCTCACCTGGTAACAAGTTAAGATAAGGCCGAAGGTGCGCACTTCACCCGGAATCCTCAACAAACTGAGGAACTATGGTTGAGGTTTGACAATGTATTACTATATAATATGTAATGTGTTACATTCTGCGTTTTAGAAGTAGGTTTTTATTGTATCTGGCATAAATAATGGTGTCATATATTTCATAATTCTATGATATTTATGTAAGTTATTTATTTAGTAAAGCACTATTACAATCTCATTTGAACAAGTAATACCCACACTAAGACAATTAGAGTACTCCTCCTGACTTGTACTCCCTATTGTACCTACTTATTAGCAGTTCAACTTAAACTTGATTATGAATCTCTGGAGTTCAGAGAGAATGCTATTTTTACCTACATGCGAAAGTGAGCGTGATACCTTGTTAAATCTTTTGTTACAGTTACCTTCCCATCTTTGCTTAGTCGAGAAACTTTGTTTGATAAATTTAAATGTATAGGCTTAAATACGAACGTTCAAATGAAGCTATTTAGAAATCATAGTGATTTATGGCCGAAAAAGGAGTTTTAAACTCTAACCGTTTTTCTAAGGGGTCCGTTAGCCAAGCGTACTATGGGTAAACAACGGGACTAAGACGTCATTATCAGTATGTCTGTCCAACTTATAAAGCGCTGTTTATTTTGCACCGTTCAGTCAATTTAATATTTCAGAGATGAATATATAACTACACTATAATTGACCGAGCGAGCGAAGCGTCTCAATTTCGAGAAAGGGCAAAAATGCTCCTGTCCGCTGTCTGCCAGTCGGTTTGATCTCGCCTAAAGGTCGCATTTTTCAACCGATTTTGATGGAAATTGGTACTCATGTTTTATTAAATTTTTTTAGTCAATCGCAATTTTTGATCGGGGGAAAATCCTCTATTTTCCCCCGATCAAAAATCGCGAAGTAATTAATTTTAAAATATTATACCTACGGTTACTAATCAAACTTCACAGTCCTCTCCGCCTTTGCAAGACAAATACGTAGACACCAGGTTAGATCTCCTCAGACGAAGGGAATGCGAGTAATCGCTAAAACTTATACCCCTATTTGCTCAAAATCTAAAATGAAAAGTGAAAGAAGAAAGCATCGGTTATTGCATGGTCATAAGGGCTCACGAGGTCTACTGTTCTTATAGAACCATTAGTGTGTTACAGGGACAGGAAAATAACTGACTATAATAATAAAATAAAAATATCCCATATTGTCTTCCATGTTGATTATGTGTTTTTTAATAATTTTCATAAGTAAAGCTTAGAATATTTTAAAAATCATGAACATGGTTAAACCTACAATTATTATTTGACAATCATCCCATAATGTTTAAACGTGGTGTGATTAGTGCTTATCATAAATAATAACAAAAACAAAAAAAAAGGTTATGCACAAGATTTTTTTATAATATAACAGGATATTAATTTCACACAGTGCCATCTAGATACAAATTAACTTTTGAACTTGCACTGAGAACAAAATTAAATAATCTTCACTTTATGCAAAGACATGTGGGTCGGAACTCAATGTTCGTGTTTGACTCGCACTTGGCAGTTTATTTAGGATATTATTTCCGCTAGTCAAGTTAGAATGAAACTTTTTAATTCGAGCTTTTTACCAACTTTTAACAAGCTTTCAAAATTCTCAACAATATATTGCAGAATTTGTGAACTTTTGTGTATAACAAACATAATTTGCTTATATGTTGACGTAATATTCCTTTCTACCAACCGCCTATTAGCCTCCGTGGTCTAGTGGTTCGGCTACCGGTGTTAGATCCAAGGGTCCCGGGTTCCATCCCCAGGGGAGTACAATATTGTGCTTGGTTTGGTTGGTGGTAGGACTTTGTTTAAGTCCTCCTGACTAGCTACCACCGTCTAACCTAATTCTGTAGTCATAACAAAAATTCTGAAATTGTTGTGTTCCGGCATTTATAGGTAAGATAGCCAGTTCCTCAGATTGATGAGGATTCTGGGTGAAGTGCGCTTCCATCTGCGGCCTTATCATAACTAGAAAAAAAATAGGTGAGATGAAGGCCAAGAACTTCCACGTAGTCCAATGAAAAATTAAATAAGAGAGATCACATCGTGTCGACCCTGCCTTAAGCGGGATAAGGACAGGTATTTGTCGATTAACTGTTCTTGTTTTATTTTAAGGTGCCAGGAAGCAGTGCATTAGCGGCAGCACAAGCAGGCGGGACCTGTGGCGCACACTCCGCGCCTTCAGCTTGCTCGGTAAATATATTTAGACCTACATTTATTACACAGTAAACAGCACTATGGTATAAGATAATGGAATACAGGCTTAAGGTGACCCGCTGGCTTAAATAATAACAAGCATTACTATTCATGGCAATGCAGGCAGTATATTAGGTACGCTTATTTGGTTCAAGTCTGGATAAAATGAGTTACCTATAGAACGTTTATAAACAGTCCTAAGTCGGGTTTACTGAAGGACCGCTATACATGGTCTGTCGAACAAGTTAAGTCTGGAATCTATAAAAAATACACACCTTTTCTTCATACACCAGCTAGGGACTCAGTACAATGTATGTAATCCTGTTAAAACTTAAGTAATCGCAATATTATTGATTATAAAATCACAATATAAAACCATAAGATAGAATGAATCAAGCCTAAAATATTTATCATTGTCACAATTTTCCTTTAGCTTTAATAATGATTCAGTACTTAATTTAGGCAAACCGTACAATAAGGCTGACATGAATCTAAACAAGTAGGTATTACACATTTAGAAGTAACTGTTTTTTTTTTACTATTTTCTCATGACTAAAGGTCTAGCCTTTAGTCATGAGAAAATAGTAAGGTGAATGCAATTTGACATGGATATTGAGAAATATCCATGACATTGACATGGGAAATAACACCGGCTATTTTTTATTAATATAGTCGAGTACGCAGGATAACTTTTATATATTTTTACAAAGCAACGACTGATCAGCTTAGATTTAGGCTACTTTTTATCCGAAAACCCGATTTGCAAAGCCTTGAGCAGAAGTTAGTAAATAAAAATCAAACCAACAAGTTTATTCAAGAATTCATACGACCACTTGTAAAAAGGTTCTTTAAAATCGCATCAAAGTACAGCGTAAATACGTAAACAAAACACGTAAACAAACATTAGACAAACACCATTAACGTCTGATTATGGATTACGGAAACGTAAACAGTTTGTGTTTTCATAACGTACACAAATGTGATCGAGAATTACCGTACATTACGTTAGAAGAGGTGGGTAAAATGTCGTCTTAGACAGCTGCAAATTAATTTAGTGAAAGCCCGTAATTTTTATCCCGTTATTGCGTGAGAATTTTTTTACGTTTATATATACAAAAACTATCTTAAATAGGCATTAAAGGGCTTATGTTAAAATTCTGTTGTTCAATTACCCGCAATGCAGTGCTTCAGGCCATTTTGTTTGTGGATATGACCTCTCAAGCATTTAAACAAAAATGTTTGAAACAAGTTTCAGAATTTTATATAAAAGATTTTGCTATGCTTAAGAATATTATACTTAAGTTTTTTTTTTTAGTTTCGTGATGGAGCAACAATCATCTTATTTCATACAAATTACAGATCTCTATAGCACTTAGAAGGACTAGGGATAGTCTTGTAAAAATAAATATGGAATTAATTATTAACTTTGTAGTTTATTTAAGCCGAGGTTGAAGTAAATCGAACCAAGGAATTATAATTTTTCTGAGGAACTATACCACCCTGCACCCTGTTTAACCCACTTAGGGGTTAATTTATCAAAATTTTACTGAATTGAAACTCAAAAACGATTTTGCAGCTGGTTACCAAACTCAGTTACGAATGTGGAAAAATATTTCTTAAATAAATTATTTTTTAGTAACTGGTTATGAATTTTCAGTTACGAAAATTGACCAAAGGGATAAAATAAAACCCCGTAAAATAATTTTAAATAAAGAGTTCGAGATGGTTTCAAAAATTACTACATAGATGCGATTCTCTCTATTCTCTTGTTCTGCAGTCACAAATTATGCAAAATAAAATCGATGAGTACCATGGAAGACAAAAACCATAAACTGCTATCATGTAATTTGCTTTTTAATCAGATACAGTATATCAAAAGCTTAACTGATTTACTTGATTTGTCAAGGCCATGAAGGGCGGAGTTGAATTGCACTGGGTAATAATAGAAGCTCCGGCTTTAAAAACATCCCTTGACATTAAACTAAAAGCCTTTTGTGTCTGAACTTACAAATATTTATAAGTTCATTGTTCATGATTATTTTCATTTAACATTTGAGAAAAACAGAGATTCTTTACAAGCCTCGGTAACGCGCGAGTGATGCTATTGATGTTATAAGAATTCATAGGCGACGGTAACCACTTACAATCAGGACAGGACCGTAAGCCTGTTTGCCGCCTTAGCTTTACACCTTTAGTTCCGTGCTAATTAATTAATAGCATAAATAAATAAATACATTATTATTTCGCCTTCCTTTGTCAGATTCAGAGGTTCCGGGTTCGATCCCCATAGGGGGTACAATACATTGTGCTTGGTTTGGCTGGTGGTAGGGCTTTATTTAAGTCCACCTGGCTAGCTATCATCATCTTACCTAATTCTGTCGCCATAATAACAATTCTAAAATAGTTGTTCCGGCATTTGGAGGTAAGATAGCCAGTGCCTCGGTTTGTTGAGGATTCTGAGTGAAGTGCGCCCTTCTTCACCTCCGGCCTTATCTTAACTTGTAACCAGGTGAGATGAAGGCCAAGTGCTTCGTAGTACAATATAAATAAAAAAAAAATGTAGTTAGTATAAAACAAATAATTTTGAATAATTTTGAATTTGAATTTGAATTTGAAAATTATTTAATGTTTAACTAACTATTTAACTTACTATGTACAAAGGAATCAGTCAGATTACCTAAGGACTATTACAAACGGCCTATAGGTAACTCAACTGCTCCAGACCAGTAACAGACGGAAGCGTGGCCATGATGAATAGCTATGCTAATTCGCTGGCCTAAATAAGAGCCAGACCTTGGGTCACTTGTCGCCTCAATCAAAAGCCCCGCAAGATTTTTGAAAACCCAGTGGGCACCGGCTCCCCACGGACCCAAGGATCCTTTTGGGCATGAGACCCCCAAGGCTCAAATAGATAAGCTCTGTCGAGACCACCATATTTGCGCCTTTTGTGATCCTCGGTCGAATCAGCCGCCGCACTAGCCGTAACTAATGTCCCAGGCAGATAATATGGCGCTAGGTACGACGCAGGTAGCGTCCCACACAAAAGGCCTACCCATTTCCCAAGGGACAAGAATCATAACGTCGAGCCGCTTAACATCATCACGTAACAGACCATTCGGTTCAAGAACGACTTGAACATTGACACTGGTAAAAGCTCGACGGATAATGTCATTAAGGCTTGCGTGGTGCAAAATCCTGCCGGCAGACCTTGTACATGAAAATCCGTGAAAACCAAGTTGATCAACAGTGGCACCGCACTGGCACTGGTGAGAGGCGCAGCATCTTTCACCCAACCGAAGACAAGTGGCAATACGGAAAGTTACAGGATCCATAAGTGTTCCGGTATTGCAAGAAGGATGTGCTTGCAGCCAAAGACCTGATTCCCATTTTAAAACAGCTAAGAGACGAGCACGATCTGTGGTGGTTGAGCTCGTATGTAATAGATAATTCCGTGTCAACTCGCACAGAGGCCCGTCCCATTGCCGTGGTGCCGAAAGGTGTTTTGGGGGATCGGTATTAGGACAAACACTATGCCAAGCATTTCGAGCCTGGTTAAGAAAATAAATTTGGAGTTTATTGCCAGAAACAGCCGAAATTGACGGTGTTAGAATTTTCTCAACCAAAGCATGTATACTATAGACGGAAGAGAAGCTGGCAAAGCAACATTAGAAATTTTGCGTATACCTAAGCCACCCAATCGAACAGGCAATGAGGCCTGTGACTATACTCTGTCATCCAACTCAATATTCAAAACCGTGGAAAGGGTGTTCTTTGTTTTTTTCCTCGTTTGTATTTATCTTGGTTTTTATCGTTGTTATAACTGTTTCTATTTCATTATTATGTTATCCAAGCCCTTCACCAGCTTACTGTAGTTCCACAGTTGACAACATCAATAAATAAATCAACTGTTTAAATTAAATGTTTATATTAAGTTCTGTCGCGGGTAAACTAAGGCTCCGGCTGCCCAGACTATAGGCAAAGAACTATACTAGCGTGATTCCACCACTGCATTGCAGCGGCTTTCTGCGAAGGTCACAGAAAATCCTGCACATAAAACTGTTAAACTTAAACCTTTGCGTAAATAATTACCCTGCACATTTTTATAGGCGTAGCTGTAAAAATGTGGTTTTCGTAGTAGCAATTAGTTGGTTGTTATAACCGTAAATTTGGAAAGCGAGTTTCGAGTTACTACTGATGAAAACAATAATAAACATTTCTAGAGTATTCATAATTCATAATGCCTAATGCTTGTGGCTTCATTCGTGATACCCTGATAATAGCCGGATAAGAAGTAGATATTCCTATTCTTGGTCTAAAAGTCTATTATATCTTAATAAAAATTTTGTCTCAATTTGTTCAGTACTTTGTCGTGAAGGAGGAAGAAATATCTATCCAAACATACATCCGAGCAAACATTTGCTTTAATAATATTAGTAGGAACCAGCTTTTACCCGTGACTTCGTCTGCGTATTGGTGTTTTAGAATCGCGCAACAAGAAATAGACTGGGATTTAGAACAATCATTTTAATAAATAATTTCACAGGAAATTGGTGTTATTTTTCGAAGCTTATAAACAGTTTATTTTGCCTTAGTGTAATTTTTTTTTTTCTTAAATTTTGGACCACCTTTATTTTTGAAAATTCAAAAAATTCCTAAAGATATGCTTTTGCTTATTTCATATGGGCTCTACATATGAATTTTCAAATATATATCATGTTTGGTTTCGGATATACGTATCATTTCACTCCAAACTTTAAACCCCATTTGAACCCGTCAGGGTGAAAATTTTTTTAGCGGGCGTCTACACATCAAGACAAACATACCCGGCAAATTTCAAGTCTGTACAACCAGTGGCTTAGGCTGTGCGTTGTATCTGTTAAAATAGTCAGTCTGGACTTTACCTTTCATATACAAGAGGAGGTGGAGCTGTCATGTCATGATGAAATGGACTATGTACTTGAGTTTTTCATCAAGCTGTAATGTATATCTTGTCCATCGTATATACCTCAACAAAACATGATAGGCCACTACGATTCCGTAGTAATTCCACCCTATTCCTTGCTTTAAGGACGCCGTAAAACAGCTATAAAAATGCTATTTGACAATACTACTGCATCACAAAGAGCCTTGTTTGTAATAGAGCTTTCAAATATTTTGGTAGCCTCAAAACATTCAAAAATGGTTATTTGAATGTAAGAGCTTCTGTATTTTGTATTTACAGATTTTATGCATTTGAGTTAAATTGATGCGTTTAAATCACAATTTTTTTTTTGCTCCGATTAATATAAACATAAGCTAAGCGCTCCATTATTTTATAGCGAATTAGCTTTGTAATATGGTATTAACAACGCGTTGACGCTATGATCTTGTAACAATGGCTAGACTAAAAGGAACTATGACACGCCTCACAACTTGGTTGGTAGCTTTTCCTTCTGCGTTGTTGTGGGTATGCTTAGTAGGTAATATATACATTTTGTGATGAATATAGATGTTTTGTCTGTGTTTGGGTGTTGTATTGTATAATAAGTATGTACTTACAATTAATATCCTGTAATGTTTATCAAAAATTGTATGATTAATTTCTCGAACGTTTTTCCCATTTACTTGGGGTCGGCTTTCCTTGTCCGTTTTCTCTATTGCGCACGGTTAAGTGCGGTATCCTTATCGAGCTGAGTGTGTTTTAGATATTTTTCAACCATCTTCAACCAAGGGTGGTCTTCCGCGTCCTCGTCTTGTCGTTTTCAAGTTTAGGGCATGCTTGACCATATGATCTTCTGGGCGTCTTTGTACGTGCCCGTACCAACAAAGGTTGAAGAATCTCTCTTGTATTTTGTAGGCTATCGGTGGGATCTTAAAGCTTCCTCTTATGTAGTTGTTACGAATTTTGTCTAGTAATGTGACGCTTCCTGACCAGCTTAATAATAGTAATGTAGTAGCAATTAGTTGTAATCTCTCCTTAATTGGTTGCCCAACATTTGGACCCATAAATCAGGGCTTTTTTATAGTACGAGTGGAAAGTGCTTGGCGTTCATCTCACCTGGTTACAAACTGAGATAAAGCCGAAGGTGGAAGCACACTTCACTCAATCTCAATCTCAATCCTCAACAAACATCTGGCTATCTTACCTCTAAATGCCGGAACATAACATGTTTTTAAAAATTGATATTATGGCAACGAATGTCCTGTTATATTTATTTAAGAACATGTAGTTTTAAACCACAGTGCGTGGACATACATAATTATTTCCATATGTTCCAGAATAATAATTGCGGTTAACCATAGTGCGAGTAAATTCGCAGGGCTAACTTGCTAATTTGGATTTGCCACACTTTTTTGTCGACAAAAGTCAAATATACCTGCACCCTTACGTCTCCTTACACGTAAGCTCGAAAGATAGATATGCTATTTGATGAATATATTATGCCGTTATGTGTATAATAAAACAAAACTACTGAGAAGTGAAGTCAGAAAATGTCTTTGCCGAGGACGTTGAATTTTCAACTCCCCGGTTTCCATTTTGTAAAGATATTTACTGAAACATGAAGGTTGAAAAAAATGCTTTTATGACTATCGCTGTAAAATAAATATTTTAGAACCAAAGATCCTTACTTTGTGTGAAACTAATTAGGTACATTTTGTGAAACAAATGACTTTTACGGACTTATTTTTTTTTTATTATACGACGCGGAAGTGTTTAAAAGGTAAGGTAACCAGTTCCTCAGACTATTGAGGATTCCAGTAGAAGTGCGCTTCCACCATTGGCCATATACTAACTTAAAACAAAGTGAGATGAAGGCAAAGAGTGCCTTCATCTCTGAACTGGTTATTGAGCATTAATAAAAGCACCAACCAAACTAAGCACAATAATGTACTCATCTGGATATCGAATCCGGGGCTTCTGGATCTGATACCGTGGGCAAACTACTAGACGGTGGCTCAACAAGCACTTTGTCTTTTAACATTGTTTGTAGTAACGTTTAAAAAGTCACATTTATTAGAACTATATAGTTAGCAAATTGGTAAATGAATACTGAACTTTTTAGAATATCTCCCATTTTTTTTAATTTTGTCATTGTTGGATATCAATTTAACGACCGCAATCAACAGATCACGAATGGCAAATTTCATTTCCGCCACTTCATAGACAAACAAAAAATGAAGATATTTATATATGGTGCGTTCAAGGTATCAGAGTTACATATGAGACGAATGTTGATAAAATCACAACGTAGATTTAAAACAGGAATATTCGCCACCATAGGAACCAAGTTGAATGTTAAAGAGGTTTTTTTTAACTTTAAATGACAAGTTTTTTTACTTTTTTACAAGCGAATTTTACTTTGTCGACTCCACGATGTGTATTGATGCTACAATTTACCTGAAACCGTCTCGTGCTTACTTAACTCGGTGTTACCACTACCAGTTCCAGACAAAGTAAAAAGTTTTACCGCACTAATAATGAGAGTATCAATTAGGTGTTGGCAACTTCCCGCAATATTGGCAAGGCTGCCATTTTGAATTATCTGTGCTTTCTGTGTACATAATTAAATAAGGAATCGGTAGAAAACTTTGTAACAAAGGTAATTTGGCCCAATTTACGATCCTTTTACCTATTCTTTTACAACTAGGAGACGGAACAGGCTTGTAGCCCACGTGCATCGTGCATCTCTTGCCTAAGAACAATGGTTTACTGCGTATAGGTCCACATCCATATATATATAAATATCCATAGATAACATGCCCTACACGGCACTGCATAGCACCCATCAACTTGAGGCATCAAGGTGTTATGCCTCACGTGCCCATAATTTCACCGGCAAACATACCCTTCAAACCGGAACACAGCAATGCTGCTTGGCGGCTGGATTAGGTATGGTGGTAGTACTTCAACCGACGAGCCTTTTCACAAGGTGCTCTACTACTCTTAAAACCTAGATATTATCCTACCTACTCTAAATAATAACGGTCGTATTTGAGAACTTCCTTCTATATGTGAAGTCGGTACAACCTAAAAAACTTCATATAAGTTTTGGATTTGCCTTGACATTTAGTTATATGCCAATTTGATAACATTTAAAGACATTCAAGTCGTAAGGCAATTTAAAAACAGACTGGCAATCAGAACCCAAGCAGTGCGCATTTGATTCAATCTTGGGGGCGTAATAAAATAAATAAAATAAAATAAAAAAGCCATTTATTTCAAATACTTAACTAATACTTTTAAACTAATTTTAACCTATGTTTGAATACTAACTAATCTTACATTTCTAGAATTTCTGTGGTTGTCGCCTCAGCGGCGTAGGCCTCCCCTTATTCCCTCCAATGGTCCCTCTCACGCGCTTTTCCCATCCAGTCTGGTCCACATCGTTTGTTGAAGATATCCCTCCATCTTTTTTTCTGCCTTCCTGGCTTTCTCTTTCCGTCAAGTGGGATCCACTCCGTTGCTCTCTTGGTCCATCTCTCGTTATCGAGTCAAGATATATGACCCGCCCAGTTCCATTTTAGTAATCTAATTCTTTCTTTTATATCTAGTAATTTAGTTTTCCCTCGAATAATTGTATTTTTTATTTTATCTGAATGTTTTACACCAAGCATACTTCTCTCCATCTTACGTTGACATATAGCTATCTTTTCTTCATCGTCTTTTCTTAGCGACCATGTTTGGCAGCCGTATGTTAGACATGGTAAAATTGTTGTATCATAAACTTTCTTTTTCAAGTGTATTTTGATGTCTTTATTTTTCATAATTTCTTTTGATACCCAATATTTCTTCCACGCTAATGCAATTCTTCTCTGTATTTCTTTCTCTGTACAATTTTCGAAGGAAACTAGTTGTCCTAAGTAAATATATTCAGAAACGTACTGTATATGTTCTCCTTCAATGACGACGTCAAGCATCTCTCCATTCGTGATTATTTTAGTCTTTGATTTGTTGAGTAATAAACCAACCTTTTTGCTTTCTTGTACTAATTCCGTAATCATAATTTTTAGGTCTGGAGCAGTTTCGGCAAACACTACAATATCGTCCGCAAACCGTAGATGGCTTAATAGCTCTCCGTCTACTTTTACTCCTTTCGTTTCCCAATTTAAGCCCCTGAAAACGAATTCCAGTACGGCTGAAAATATTTTCGGTGATAGGGGATCCCCTTGCCTTACTCCTTTTTGTATGGGAAATTCCATACCTTCCCTCTCCAGCCGCACTTTTGCGCAACATTTAGAGTATACGCTGCGAATGACTTCTATGTATGTTTGATCAGTGTTTTGTTGTGCTAGGGCTGCCCAGATAGAGTCATGCTCTAGAGAATCAAATGCTTTTATGTAGTCTATAAAGCACATGTACAATATTTGGCCATACTCGTTTGACTTCTCTATCATTTGAGTAACTACCTGTATATGGTCCATCGTTGAAAACTTTTTCCGAAAGCCTGCTTGCTCACGCGGTTGATTTTCATCCAAGTTTGGTGTAATTCTATTTAAAATAATTTTAGAAAATATTTTGTATATATTTGTTGTGAGGCTAATTGGTCTGTAGTTACCAAGATCGCAACGATCTCCCTTCTTGTGTAATAAAGTTATAATAGATTTAGACCACTGTTCTGGCGTCGTTTTACTTATCAAGATGTTGTTGAATATAATTTGTAACGGTTTTTGCAAGGAATTGCAAAGCGATTTCAAGACTTCGTTTGCAATATTATCACAGCCAGGAGCTGTTTCGTTCTTTTGAGTTTTTATGGCATACTCTATCTCTGTCTTCGGTATGCTTTCAGGTTTGATTTCAGTACAGGTAGATCCGCTATTTACGTGGATATGCTGATATTGCGCGTGGTCGGTAGTATAAAGGTCTTTATAAAAATTGGTTGCTTCTCTAATTATGTCTGGACGTTTTACTAATATTTTTCCACTTTTATTTTTGAGATTGTTTGCCCACTCTATCTTGTTGCTTAGTTCTTTATATGCTTTGCGTAAGGCTCCTGTTTTACTGATAAACTTTTTAAATGTTTTTTGTCGTTTCAAGTTTCTGTTTTTTTTTATGTTCTTACTTATTTCCTTACTTATCCTTGTTATTTCCAATTGCATTTCCTTAGATCTTTTCTGTTTGTAAAGTTGATTCCTTTTTTCCAAAAGTTTTCTTGTTTCCGGGTTTAAAATTTCATTTTCTTTTGCCTTAGCATTTGGTAACTGCTTCAACAACATTTTTAGTTCGTTTTCCAATTGATTATACTGCTCTTGTGTATCGTTTGATAAACATATTGATTCGGTAAATTTTCTTTCCCAAAATGACGCATTCTCTCTAGATAATGTTGGTAAATTTCTCGTGTAGGTGGTAGGTTTATTACGTCTCCTTTTTTTTAGTTTTATTGACAGTTTACAGCGGATCATTCGGTGGTCTGTGTTAAAGTTCAAGGTGTTTATGATGTCAAATTTTATAATTTGCCGTGGTTGGTTAGTAAGTAGGTAGTCGATTTCGTTATAGTTCTTGCCATTTGGGTGCCGCCATGTCCATTTTTTGTGTTCTTTGCATTTAAACATACTATTTATGATCTTTAAGTTTTTTTCCAATGCGAACTCTACTAATTTCTGTCCGTGGGGGCTTCGCTTCCCATATGAGTATTTGCCGAATATTCGTTCCTCTCCTACTTGAGTCTTTCCTACTCTAGCATTAAAATCGCCGAGCAGAATTAGATTTTTAGGATGAACAAAATCTAGAGCAGATTCAATCGACTGATAAAATAATTCCATATCGTCCTCTGAGTATTCTTCCGTAGGAGCGTACACTTGAATAAGAGACCATGCAGAGTGTTCAGACATTTTAATTTCCATAGAAGCAACTCTCTCTGAAAATGCTTTAAAACTTATTATATTTTTCTTTAGGTATTTTTTAACCAAGAATCCCACTCCGTTTTTACTATTTTGTGTGGACGTGTGGTACAAGATAAAGTCAGGGTATTCTTCAATTGTTTCTTTCAGTCTTCTAGTTTCGCTTAGTCCTAATATATCCAGATTTAGAGGTTTTAAAGCTTGACTTAATTCTATAATTCTGCTTTCTGATAAAAGACTTCTTACGTTTAAACACGCTACATACATGTTTTGTGATTTACTCTCTTGGTTTATTTCCTTTTTCGGTATGCAATTTAGGGGGTTTTGGTCAGACTCTTCCACGGTGACCAGCCGGCTTGGAAGAGGTGGAGAGGCGCAACCTAGTTTTTTGAGTTTGATGAGCTGTCTTGGACATTGTGGCTTGTAGAGGCTTTAGGATTCAGCTGTGATGGTCGCAAGAAGGACACAATATTCTGAGATTTATTCTTTTTATTCAATTGCTTTGCTCGTTCTTCCTTTGTTCCTCTATTCGAGCCAGGCATAGATGCCTCAGGAGATTCGGACAGATATCTTTTGTTTGAGTTTTTCCCTTCGGTTGTGCGTTCTGTTTGTTCTGTTTGTTCTGTTCTTGGGGGCGTATTTCACCCTAATTACTCGAATAAAATCATGTTGGATAGTCTTTTTTCAGTTTTTTCAGGGGTTTGTGGTTTAATAGAAAAAGTTCGATGCACCATATATAGAGATATAATTAAAATACTGACAGGGCAGATATACACCTTGAAACAGAAAGTCGTTTGGTACACAGTAAAGCTATATAAATCACGGCACGAATATCGTAAAAGTGACGGATTTTCTATAAAAAGTGATTCGTATGTTGCTGTTTGATCTTCAACATTGCATAGCTATTTCTTGACACTGTCGCTTACTTCATAATAAATTCACAAGTGCAGCGACGAATTCCACCCGCTAATCTATTCGTTTGCCATCCTGAGACTCTGAGAATAAACACCCAATTTTGTCTGATGTTGAAGTGTGAAGAGGTTTACACTTTCTGTTTTCATACTTCTATGAAACTAGAAAGTGTAAACCTCTTCACATTAACTTAAATAACAGACATGAAGATTGAATTAGTCCGTAAACTTAAGGTCGTGATTAAAAAAAATAAACCTATAAGATCATTTAAAAATTTACATAAAATGTGTGCATGTTTGCCCATTTTTCAAATAAAATGACTTATTTCCTATACCATTGATTTTTTATTTTATTCATACAATTGAATTAAAAAAAATACCCTTACCGTTTTGCAATTTATTCAAAATAATGTTTCTATGTACCTAGGCTCAAAGAATAGAAAATCATACGTGACGCAATGACGTAGATAAAATGCAAAGAGATTACATTGATTCCATCTTATTTTGAGTGGGACTACGGTTAATTGATATTACCCATTCTTGTGCAGTGTGACTACGGGAAAAAAATACCCATCAACGTGGGTTAAATCATATAAATATATCGATTCGAAAAAATACCCCTAGTGGGTTAAATTATAATAATATATCGATTTATTTCAGATGATCTTAAGTATTAGGTGTTAGTTATTAAATTAAATTATAAAAGCAGTGGGACCACGGGTAAAGCCTCTTGTTGTAAATGTAAATTATTTTGAGTCTTGGACTCCTCATTTTGAATACAAATAGAAGTGCAAATACTTAGACATGTTTAATTATCTAGTATTAAGCTATAATAAAGTGATTCCCAAGGCATATGTAATATGGTATGGATTTTGCTGAATTGTAATTAAGTGATCTAATATATCAAGCCTTCGGCCTATTTGGGACAAGCAGCCACAAGGCATTACTATTATATCATTATTCCTAAAGCAAAGCTTATGTTGAAAATCCATTTTATTTTAAGGCATTAAAATAAAAGGTGATAGAATAGAATGTACTGATAGAAGTTTGTGTGCTTCGTAGCGTGGATAATCGATTAGCCTTACAATAAGATAAACTGAGACATTTGTTTTGTTTCAAAGCAAAATCCACAGCTCTAATCATTTATTAATAAACATGATGAATGATGGTTTTCTATTGCACGCCAGGCACCGCTTGGCCTTCATCTCACGTGATATGGCCAAAGGTGGAAGCGCACTTTGACCAAAATGGCATTAAACTATAAATACTATATATCGGGGTGAACAGCCAGGTGAATTGTTATTATTAACTATGTTCGGTCAAATCACTTGTTTAACTCATTTATGCCTTTTAGAGGGTCGCCTTAGAAAAGTATTAGATAAAGTTAATCCAGAATTCAAGATAAAAGTTAAACTACAATCAAAGTCAAACTACAGTCAAAGTTAAACTACAGTTAAAGTTACTTAAAACTATTACTACAATTAAAGTTAACTGATTAAGTTAAACTACTGTTCAAGTTAAATCGTGGTTAAGTCGAGCTGTAGATATGGTTAAACTAAAGTGAAACTCTAGGCTCTATCGATACCTTCAAATGAATCACATAACCACCTAACTTTAGTGAAAATAATGTTGCTCTGTCCTACAAAACAAGTTTACAATCTGTGCAAAAAGCTGTTTTGCCGGCACCAAACCTTGCTATAATTACTGGATGACGAACGAGATTGGGACATGGTCCCTCCGTAGGCCAAGACACGTTCTTGGAGACCCGGATGACCCACTCACCACCGCAAACCCGGAGGTGACGGCATCCATTCATTAACTATCTCGTCACACAGAGAAAACACCGACTCCGCCGACGGAATCGATGAACCTTTCCGCCTCAAAGCGTTACCCTCGGTAAAAAAAAAAAAAACTCGGGACATTCTTGCTCGAGCTTTTGGACTGTAAAGACCTATAATACCAATGTTGAAACTCTGTCCGTTTGGAAAATAAATGAGCTCGCAATCTATTTGGCGTTTTACTGTTTTGCTGCCCGACCGAAGGATGGATAGTCCTGGGAGTCGACCTGTGGACCACAACCACCAGGTTCTTCAAGACAAAAACAATATACGTGACGTCAGCGGCGAGGGCGTCGCACCAAATCTCCTTAAATCTCCGTCATATATATTATATAACTATAAAAAATTACTGATTGAATCAAAGTATTTACGTGTCACAAATACGTAAACAAAGTGCCTGAGCTACCACCATCTTACTTAAGTCTGTCATCATAACAACAGCTCTTAATTGTTGTGTTCCGGCATTTTGGGGTAAAAAGCCAGTTCCACAAACTGTTGAAAATTCTGGGTTAAGTGCGCTTCCACCTTCGGCCTTATCATAGCTTGAAACCAGGTGAAATTGAAGCGCTTTTCCGTCGTACAATAAACAAAAAGTGTTTGGATTCCTACATCTTGTAAAGGGTGTGTATGAATGTGTGTGTCCGTATGTAGGTGATGATGGGGTCTCCTGAATATGCCATAGTAAGAGATCGTCCGGGATAGTACTACAACCATACCTATTTTGGCCGCCAAGCAGCATTGCTGTGTTCCGGTTTGATGTGTATGGTTGCCAGTGAACGGTCGGCCACGCAAGGCTTACACCTTAAAAACCAGGCGATGTTCTTTGTTGATGTGACTTACGCATTAAGGCTTTACGCAATAGCTGCATTTAGCAGCAGATAGGCTATATAGGATGATTGCTTGTTTCATCTTCAAGTCAAAAAAGTATCTTAAGATGAAGACATACATAAGACCTGCTAAAAGCCTTAATAATTCTGTTAATCCTCGGTATTGTCCAACACATACTAATTAGCGCGTCAATCCGACTGATCTTAATGGATGAAGCTTTAATGCTGAATAATTCAATGCCACATTCGAAGTACAATTCACTTGATACGCTGAATAAGACATTAGGAAGATGGGTATCGATCTAGATTTGTGTTGATATATCTATGAGAAGATAGGAAGATAGTGTCACAGTGAGTTCGTTATACGCTTCATATACTCGTATTGTCAGACCTGTTTAGTTTTGTTATGTGTGGGTTTCACAGAAGGATGGCATAATGATGGGTATTTAGGCTCCCTACAGCGTTGACCTCACCCCTTGCTTGAGAAAGTTTAGAGATTAAGAACTGAACGGCTATAATAGCAAAAACATCTTGCAAAATAACTAATTGACTCAGGCGTTACTTTGGAAACACATACGCTCATTTCGATTTCAACAATTTTGCATCATTCATGTGATGTGATGTGATGTGATGTACATGAAAAATAGCTTGTAGGTAACCTGAGTAGCAACAAAATAAAAATTAGACCAAAAACTAAGTGGGTATCTAGTACCCAGTATTTGTAATAAAATTTGGACTTTTTTGACTGGGAAAAACAATCTTTATTACAGAACAATCTTTATTATTTATCACATAGCTAAGCAATTTTTTTATATTTTTTTTATCACACGACGGGGATATGATTGGATGAATAATGAATGGATCTTGAATCTTGTAATATGGGAACTATATTACGTGGCTGAAATACGTATATTAGTACCTACGGTTTTGTAAATAGAACAAACAACATAACAAATGTATTCTTCATACAAAATATTTTGTCCCTTGAGGGAATCAAACTCGCAACCTGCGGCAGAGCTACTACGAAATGAGCTGTAAGGATTGCTATCAGCATAGTTTGACAATGTCTGTATTTCGCAGTGGGACAGTCAAATCAACAGCAAGTACTCTGAACTTACTCGTATTTATTTCAATTCAGTTTAGAAAAAGAAAACAGAATAATCACTTATTTTCTGCAATATAATGCCGTCGCAAAGGGAAACAGTAAACTTTTCAGGGTGACGTTCACAATCATAGCCCGCATTAAAAAGCGGCCATTTTGTTTCCAACAGTCTTGTACTAAACATTTTATATGATCGTAACCGTAACGACTTGCATGCTGTGATAATGTTAATAAAATGCGAGATGAATGGGCACATTTTATTCGCCATAAGATGAATATCTCGGAACGACGACGGAGACGTTTTCTTTATTATGAGTCATCCATATTGCTTTGCCTAATTTGAAATGTTTCTTCACATACTCGCAAGTCCGTGTATCTCGTTTTTGTCTTTTCTGTTCTTGAACTATTTTTTTGATGTTTTATTGTACGACGGGTGAGCACTTTGCCTTCATCTCAACTAAACCTAGATAAAAACTAGAAGAACTAGGTACACCTTTTTCTCCTTTTTCACTCTTCCCTGTCTCCCGTCAATTCTGCATATCGTCACCCACACAGTCCATTCATCTCTTCCTCGGTCCTACTTAGTGTTTTTGTACCCAAACAAAGTCATACTACCAACCAAACTAAGCACAATATATTTACTCCCCATGGGGATCCAAGCCAAGCACTTCACCGTCACGATAAAATAATAAAAAAATCTCGCCTCGTTACAAATTAAGATAAGGCGCACTCCTCAAATTCTAATTTAATATAAGTAACTACCTAAAAAAAAAAAAAAAGGAAAACCGAAAATTAGTGTTCAAAATTAGTGTGGTTATATTCCTTATGCTAATGTTAAAACTAGCGTTATTAACGTTTTATTATTTGACAATTAATTCAACATATTAAAACATATTATCTGAAAATTTCAGCTTTTATAACAGTAATTAGACAACGAAATCTCAGTAATAGGGTCATGTTGGCCCCTTTGGATACAGAACCCTATTCATCAGACTTTTATTCGATGGATACCGAATCGTTGATGCATCATACCTATTTTTTTTTAAATACCCTATATTAAGTATGAACATTTGTAAAGCTGAAAGCTTTTTGTACTTCAACTTACAAAATTCAATATTTGCTTGCCCGTTTTGAAGGAGCTGCGGGATTGTATACTTACTAAATCCACTAACCTCTCCGCTTCGAGTGAGAAACTCAATTAGTACCCGAATCCAGTAAAGGTCAATTTGAATAACTTGGGCTTTGCATGTTTGTTTGGTAAATTTTGAACATAGCAAATCAAAAAGCTTTTCTTAGTACCACTAGACCTTATAAGAAACACACCCTCCAAGTTTCAAAATGCTAGAACAAACGGATTAGCTGTGCGTTGTATATCAGTCAGACACCCAATCCATACAATCCAAGGGTTATCTAGAAGAAAATGCTTCGTAGCATTAAGTTCGCCCATGTACTTTTATTTATTAGTGCAATAAAGTATTTTCTATCTATCTATCTATCTGTCAGTCACTCACTCACGCCAAGCTATTTTTATATTAGTACCTTAAGATTGTTATTTATATTAATTTTTTTTTTTAAACATATCAATACATTTATTCAATAAATTAAACTAACTAAGTACAAAGGAATCAGTCAGATTACCTAAGGACCGTTACAAACGGCCTATAGGTAACTCAACTGTTCCAGACCAGTACCAGACGGAAGCGTGCCCAAGACACTGGCTGCATTGCCACCCTGAATAGCTATGCTAATTCGCTGGCCTAAATAAGAGCCAGCCCTTGGGTCACGTGTCGCCTCAATCAAAAGCCCCGCAATATTTTTGAAAACCCGGAGGGCACCGGCTCCCCACGGACCCAAGGTCTCCACCCCAAAAGGCTCAAATAGGTAAGCTCTGTCGAGACCACTATATTTGCGCCTTTTGTGATCCTCGGCCGAATCAGCCGCCGCACCAGGCCTAACTGATGTCCCAGGCAGATGAGATGGCGCTAGGGTGTCGACGCAGGTAGCGTCCCACACCAAAGGCCTACCCATTTCCCAAGGGACAAGAGTCATACCGTCGGGCCGCTTACCATCATCACGTAACAGACCATTCGGTTCAAGAACGGCTGGCACATTGATTATATTTATATTAATTATTATTCAATTATTTTGAAAACGATTCAATAATAATTTGGATTCAGTAATTAATTAGGTACCTATTCTAAATAATGTAATTAAATGCATTAAACATAAGAAATCCTTTGGTTCGTAAATTACGAATTTTTATCAATTGCGAGTTTCAATTCACAGTTCATTTCTGAAGTGTCTATAAAAAGAAACGTCTACAGATCGTAATAAAGAATTTTATTAAAGGACAGTGACTAGACTATATCAACACTTGTATAGGTAGGTAAATGCCTTTTTATAGGATGCTTGAGACTCAATCTGTACTGATGACGTTGATAGCGCAGAGCCAACATTTGAACGCCTATTCTATAATTATCTCTACTCATCTATGCCCACTGGTGGGTAAGATCAGTTTTTTTTCCACTTCTCGCTACTGAGTATCTTTAGCTATTAAAATCTATTTGTTTTTCTAACGTACTACAAATAAACATAAAATTTAGCACATTCCATTCCTCATAATATGGTAGGTATATTCAGAGCTAAGGTTCAGATTCCATTTGTCTATGCTCCATACACATTAAACACAAGTATCATATATAATAAACATGTATGTGAGAATAGATAATTAATTCATGAAGAATTAAAGAACTTGGCTTGTATTTACGTAGATAGTACAGAAACCTTCAAAGCCCTCTTGTTTATGTTTAATTTGCACCATTAGTACACAATCAGCTACCAAACGGTGTATTCAATTAGTTGTGGCTTATCATTAAAGTGGTAATAAATCTTCCAGTGGAATATTACTTGAATAACAACTGTGGAAAGCACGTCTTTAAAATGAGGGTTTAGGGTAGCTGTATATACAATTTCATATCTGCATATCTGGTTGACGACCACTAAAAGTTTATTAAAACAAAATAGAAAACAAGTGAATTGAGATTCCGTTTTTAGTATTTGGTCAATATGGTAAGTCTTTAAAATAACCTGGTTAATATTATATCAGATGTTGTGGCATTTGTTCATTGTTGGTGGTATGTATTTATTTTCGCTTTGGAATAAGACGTGAGGTCAAAACCTGAATCCCTACTACTGAAAAATAACGCTCTAAAAAGTATGGAACAAAAATATTCTCAAAAATATATAGAGAACGAATGTATTATTGATCAAAGTCTGACATTTTATTGAGTTTAATCGCAATAATTTGACCTTACGATCCAGATTAATTTAATTTGTGTAATGATCAATTTTAGAGCTTCAATCTATCTTCATCTAGCAAAATAAATGATTATAAATCGACTTCAAAGGTAAATAAATCGTCCCATTTGAAACTAGCGCCAGCTTCTCTTCGATTTTGAAGATTTTTTCATTTACTTGATATTGTTTTTTAGTTCGTTTATGTTAGTAAACGTGACGTCTGCAATTGATTCTGAGGGAATATTCAGGTACCATTTTTTATGCACACCACACAATTAAAATTGCCCTGATGAAAATATTTTTAACTGACTACAAAAAAAAGGAGAAGGTTCTCAATTCATCGTTATCATTTTTTTTTATTTATGTTCCCGATTACTCGGAGACGTCTGGAATTGAAAAGGTATACTTCACAGATGGTCCCATCGTCATCAGGTCAGAATCTGATGATAGGATCCTAGAGAAATCGAGGAAATTCTTCAAATATTATAGCACACTTGAAACGATTTGGGTATTTTTAGGTGTTTACATCAAATGTAAGGAAAACCCGGACCCCCTAATAGGATCACGCGTCTGTCTGTCTATCTGTCCATCTGTTATCATTTCTGAAGCTGATTTTGGTTGCACAAGCCAATGGTGAATAGAACTCGGGAACTATCAGTAAGAAGCGAAGACGTATACAAAACTACCCTCAACTTAGTCTTAATTTTTAAGGAATAATAATTAGTAAATAATACACAAAATAAGAAAACTAGGCCCGTGACGGTAGTACAGGCTTAATAAGTAAATTTTATTTTTTTGTTTTTTACTGTAACAAATTATATAAATTTATATTATTATTATATTATAGGACATTATTTTTTACACAGCGCCATCTAGCCCCAAACTAAGCATAGCTTGTAATATGGGAACTGGATTACGGATAGAATACTTAAATACTTTTTTTAAATACATACTTACTATATGGAATTATATATGAATTATATATATAATTCATTTGTTGAAGGTGAACATAATCTAAGAAAACCAATAAATATGTCAATTCACAAAAAAATCGTAATAATAAATAACAAGCTACATACCTACATGCAAGTACTTTGATAATATAAAGATAAAGATAATTTTTATTTACTTTAGAACTTAAACTGAAACTAGGTACAATAAATTCTTAAGTAGGAGTAGTTTTGTGGGCAGTACCTAAAAGGGCTCTGTTTCCCGCACCAGGTCTCAAAAGAGCCTGTGTTGCGGGCTAACAAAGACTCCTCCCGGATTTCATGCCTTATGAAATAAACTTTAATGTTGGATGTGGTTGGGTATATAAGGCGAAGCAAAAAGTACAAAAAAGTTACAAAATAGTAAACACTAATAAAAATTTTAATAAATTTGCTAAATCTCTATATTTAATTTTTTTTAGTGCGTCTGGATATATATTTGACGTGTTGATGCCAGGTTTTTTTACTAAATATATATAAGATGTACTTAATATATAAGATGAAATTCATAAAACACGAAAACAAGGCTAGATATGTGGATCTTTGTAAATTGATCGTTATAGTATTATATTATTCATATTATTATTAATCTTGACACGTAATAATTGCTTGCCGACCCGACCGTAAGGAGCAATTGACCTAAAAAACACAAAGAGGGCTAGATGCTCGAGGTCGACGTAGAATAAAAGAACCCTTCAATAATTATATACAGAAAATAATGAGTAGTGAGCAGCTGCTACCAAATCATATTTTATTATTAACGTACAAATTATCCAAACGTAATGTAAGAAACGTAATTGCGAATGAATTTTCAATTAATTTAATGACGTTTATAAAAACTCCCGGTCAAGAAGCCTACATCTTAAGTACTTGGAAAATATAATCTTTTTCACACACACGCAGTAAGAGTACTATGGTGATAGTATTTTCAGAAAAATACTTTTTCATAAATGGTTATATTTGCTCTTAACAACCCATCAATCAACAGGGCCTTTAAAAAAAAGTATCCATTAAGCAATCATTCATCCTTAATTGTTGATATAAAAGGCTTTAGGTAGAGTGCTATCCAAGCCTGTCATTCTTACTTCCTCACGTTAATAAAAATGATCCCTTGGTCCGTATTCTAAAAATATTTTTTTATTGTGCGACAGGGAGGTTCTTTGCCTTCTTTTCACCTGAATTCATCAAGTTTTGTTTAGGCCGAAGGTGGATGCGCATTTTACCCGGAATCCTCAACAAACTAAGGAACAAGCTATCTGTCAATTTAAGAATTGTTCTAATGGCGACAGAATTAGGTAAGATGGTGGTGTGGTAGGCTTAAACAATTATAAATTTGTTGTGTTCCAGCATTAAGAGGTATATCCAGTTTCTCAGTTTGTTGAGGATTCCGTGTGAAGTGCGCTTCCACCTTCGGCCTTATCTCAACTTGTAACCTGGTGAGATGAAGGTGCTTACCCGTCGTACAAAAAAAAAAATCTACTCCACATGGGAATCAAACTTGGGACTTCTGGATCTGAGAGAGCGAACGGAAAGGTGAGCAAACCATTAGACTACAGCGAGTATATACTCAAGCAGCGGTTTTAGTGGGGTAGTAAGTGTAGGTATACATTTTAAGAATGTATTTGGTTCAAATCTCACCTTCATAAAAAAATCATGGCCCACGATCCTCATCGAACTGAAATCTCAATAATATAAGGAGGTAAGTACTCATTGATGTGTGACCTTAAACGATGATTGTGTTGATTGTATCATTATCCATTTGTCTTCGAATCGATTGTTGTATTTTGATCGCTAACAAACCTTATGAAAAGCTCGAAATCATTCTGAATGGTCCTCCATCCTTTCCGTACTTTCATTCGATTCATGAAAATACCCAACCCTAATGAGAATGCCCTCGTTTCATCCCATATATATCTATTAGTCAGTATCTTGGCAGTATTTTACAAGGGATTACGCTCGTGCGAAGTAATCGAGTTCCTTGCGAGTACAAGCTTATAATTAAAGGGCGTTTTTATGACCAAGTCTTGTTTATTGCGATGCGAAACAATCTCTGTCAAGCTGACAGAGATTATAAAATTATGAGGGATTTTTTCATCTAGTTTTAAAAATAACGAAGATATGTAGAGAATGTAAAAAACATTAAGTTTATGTTTTTTAGGGTTTCGAACCCAACCTGATTACTAATTAAACGCTGTCCGTCTGTCCTTCTTATTCTAATTAGATGTATCTTTTGATTCGTTATGGGTTGGTAGAGCTGAAAGATATAATGAGAGATAATGTATAGTATAATTTCCTACTCGATCTGGTGGACTATTAAATTGAAATTGAAATCATTTATTGAAAAAGAAATACATATTAACAGTGTCCGTTTACAAAGTTAACTGTGATCAGTTTCTCGTCTTATGTCGTAACTTAACACTAAGCAAAGGTATAAGCACCTACCTACATTATATTAAATTAAATTACATACACAACAACAAACAATATAGCTAACATCACAAATTATTTTTCAAACATTATTCATTTGGAAACGCTGTATACGGGGGGGTATATTATGCCTGTATACCTCCTTATTTGTATGAAAAAAGCTGTTAAACATTTCTAGAGTAAATTTATTATTACAGTGGATTATATGGTAGTCATATCATAAAACAAAACAAGTGGTACACATACAAGTAAACAAGTTTTTTTTTTATTGTACGACGAGGAAGCGCTAGGCCTTCATCTTACCTGGTAACAAGTTGAGATAAGGCCGAAGGTGGAGGCGCACTTAACCCAGAATCCTCAATAAACTGAGGAACTGGCTATCTTACCTCTTAATGCCGGAACACAACATTTTTTTTTAAGAATTGTTATTATGACGACAGAATTAGGTAACATTGTGAACTCTAGAACAGTAATGCTTACTAATTTTAAATTTGTTACGATTATCCCTTACCTAGATGTACTTAGATCAAGTTTTTGGTTGCAGTATTCAATTTTTGGTATATTTCAATATGTGGTATAGAAGACAGAGCCACAAGAATACTTTGTGAAATACAAAACAAACATTTTTTTTTTATGTGGATCGGAACCCTAGGTTTACGTATCCAACTTGCACTGGGCTGGTTTATTTTTTTTTTGTTGTATTGCGTTTTGATGAATCCTCAAATTAATACATAATAATAATAAATAAATAAATATTACAGCGCCATCTAGCCCCAAACCAAGCATAGCTTGTAATATGGGAACTAGATTACAGATAGAATACCTAAATACGTTTTTGTAAATACATACGTACTATTACACCAACACCCAACACAGAAGAAACATCTATATTATTCATCACACAAATGTTTGTCCTGGGTGGGAACCCACAGCCTACAGCGCAGGTGGCAGAGCTACTACCAACTGAGACATGAGGCTTGTTGTAAAAAAAAAATGTAGTCTAAATATATATAACTCAAAGGACTGACTGACATAGTGATCTATCAACGCACAGCCCAAACCACTGGACAGATCGGGCTGAAATTTGGCATGCAGGTAGATGTTATGGCGTAGGCATCCCCTAAGAAGGATTTCGAGATTTTGCATTTGTTTTGTTTCGGTTTAGTAGTTTTGGTTATAGACTCTGCCTTGTATTTGGCATTTGTTTTGTTTTCGTTTGGTTTAAGTATAGGTTTTGTCGGTTAGACTTTTTAAAATGGCTAGAGAAAATCTGAACGTGAATGGAGAAGTTGAAGAATGAACTGTCGTTTTTAAGTTTTGTAGGCCCTCATTTTTTACACACGCTAAACAAAAGTAAAGCCGCAAAAACTTTACCTTGTTAATTATAATACTTCTTAACGCGAGCGAAGCCGCGAGCAAAAGCTAGTCATTCTATAGATATAAAATATAAATATAAAGTATAAGCAGATTCAGTGTGTTACTCTCAATTCTATAAGATATCTGCCGAAAAACTATCATTGGTAAAGGTTTCACTCGTTTATTTACGGGCCAGTTTATTTATTTTTATTTTATTGCGTTTTGATGAATCCTAAGATTGTTGTCATTCTAAAAAGTATAAGCAAATTAAGTGTGTTATTCTCAATTCTATAAATTATCTGCCAAAAACTTTCATCGGTAAAGGTTTTACTCGTTTATTAACGGGCCGGTTTAATTCTTTTTGCTTTATTGCGTTTTGATGAATCCTCAAATATGAACTTAATTAGCTTAGTTTTTAGAATGACTACATTCTTAAAAATAAGCAAATTAAGTGTAACCCTCAATTCTATAAAACAGCTGCCAAAAAACTTTTCATATGTAAAGGTCAGGGTAAAGGTCAGTCGTTTAATAATCGTTCTGGCACTGTTGTATATTCTACAGTTTTTGAAAAGAGTTGTAATCTCATCCCCTTATATCGGACAATGCAGACAGTTTTATAACACAATAAGCAATAACAACAGTAGGAAAACTACCACTTTTTAAAATAAAAAATAAAATAAAACATTACAGGACATTAATTTTTACTCTACACAGCTACAGCGCCATCTAGCCCCAAACTGAACATAGCTAGAAATTGGGAACTAATAGGGAGTTCGGGTCTTGATGGCTCTGTGTGAAATTAATACCCTGAAAATGTCCTGAAATATTTATTTATTATTATTATTATCATCATTTATAATATTGGGAGATCCGAAACTTTAAAATTTAAAGGAAAGCTGTCTTGAAGCCTTCAGGTTTTTTTGTAGACCACTCATGCTTCATCAAAAAATAACCTATAGCATATTTTAACAAAAACTACCGTGAAACACATTTTGCTTCTATGTGTTTCACGGTGAAAGAGTTTTAAGGTCGTTCGATTTATGAATTATAATAATTGCAAATCAGGTCATTCAGTCAAAATTCGTCAAATCAGGTAATCTACTTAGTGGGAAAAAAATTGCCAATTTAAATTTTTATATTATTTTTGTATTCATAATCTTATGCTTAAGCTGAGTTCAGCTTAAGCGCTGATTTAATTAAACTAAAAAAAAAACTGAAATAAAACTGATAAATTTTGATTTATTTGTGAATATGGCACAAAAAAGTTTGAGCGTTTCCGGCTTCAGGAATAGATGGTGCTTCAATTCTCGTCAAGGGTTAAACTTTTTTTTTCATTATAACAAAAACAAATTTAGATTCAATGATTTGAAAAATAAAAACATTAAAATTTTATTCGAAAATAACAATAATACCATAAATAATATCATATTAGAAAGCTCATTATCTATATCTTAGCTATATCTCAAAATAATTAAGCATCATGATCCTGAGCCATGTAGCTAACCCATCCTCATAACAGAGAAACTCGTGTTCAGATGGCCCTGCAGTACCGCTGTATTTAGTTCTCCCATTTGTACAAGTGTATGACGCGTATTGACGTTCTGAAATGAAAAATAGCATGAGACATACTATTTTCAAAATACTTTTTGCTTTTGTTTGTTCTAAAAACACAATTGAAATAAAAATAAAACATATTCTTATTTATTATTATGGAATATAAACTCACGAAAACTAGAGAAGCTTTTAAATGTCGGTGTACGCGCGCATCGTAAAGAAATTACTCACATATTTTTTCCCAAATGCGCCAAAAGAGTTTAACTTAAAAACCTATGTATTAATTTTGATGATAATACTTATGTGAAAAGACATGCCACTATGAAAGAAACCGACGATATTAGAACCTCTTTTTTTGAAGTCGTTAAAAAATAAATTAAATGGTTTTACTGGACCCTCTTAAAAAGATAGTGATGTCACGTGTTCGTGTTGTACTGGTATCCATCGACTGTGGCAACTAAAGATTACTCCAAGTAGTGCAAGTAAGACCATCATCCCAAATGAAGCCCTGAGGGAAAGTGCAGTTTCCACCGAACAAGATTATCCTTGGTCTTTATTTCTCCGCTGCTGATGGTTGGTTATATTTTGTTCAGTTATATTAAGGATAGCTGGATCTTCTCGTGTTTACATAAACTAGTAGTTCGCTCCGAACTGAGATCTCGTTATGTTTATTCTAAAATATCTTGCGAAAAAGTTATTAAACACTACTATAAAATTGTGTTTTATTATATTATTTTTATACAACGTGGAAATGGAACAAATAAGCAGCCCACCTGATGAAGTGCTCTTATCTATAAAAAAATCTTACTATGAGCACAGAATATCTAATAGATGAGTATACTTTTTCTCAATCTCTCTTTATTCTTCTGAATGTTCAATTCTCTGTCTCGGTGCTAATTCTCATTCTTTGCAAAGCTAAAATTCATTTGGTGAATTTCCGACTTTAATCACGATTGTTTGGACCTGGGGATCAAAACTCATCAACGGACACTAGCAAATCTGCGCCAATTGAGGTCCAATTTGCATGAATCTTTTTATTATTTGACCCTACAGATAATTGCTTTTAAATAAGTTTTACAGTCGCAGGTTTCATTCCGACTGGAATAATAATAATAATAAGTAAGTACCTATAGTCAAAATAAACTTTTAATGGTAAATTACAACCAGTACAATTGATAGAATCCGTGTATTACTTGCAGTGGCTTAGCACCAACTTCAAAACATCTAATTTGTATAATGATTATCTATTTCTATTTGTTTTATATTATATTCTATTTGTGGCTTTCATCGTTTCCACATTACAT
Source organism: Venusia cambrica (assembly GCA_951394065.1). Classification (NCBI taxonomy): domain Eukaryota; kingdom Metazoa; phylum Arthropoda; class Insecta; order Lepidoptera; family Geometridae; genus Venusia; species Venusia cambrica. The sequence goes on from OX596056.1 coordinate 5,807,775, forward strand.
GACCATATAATAAATAATAATCTAGTAATAGTATTTTGTTCCTTCTGCCTACCAGCGATTAAAAACATAACGATTTTAAATAACAATAGACAGTTACAGACTGCTACTAAACATAGGTCTACTCCAATCGACGTTACAATAAGCGATTCTGAACCATATCCATCCATCGAATCCCCGAACCGCCGCAATGTCATCGGTCCGTCGAGTCTTCACACCCCATTCCATTTTGAGTTTAATCGAAGTCCCTTCGTTGCGTGACCCTTTACCCAACTTAACATACAAGCTTTGAAAGTAAATGGCTCAGTGTTAACATCATCGGCTTAAAAGGCAAGGTCTTGAATTGGAAATTAAGGGCAGTCTCCAAAGAGGTTCATGTTGATCTTGTGAACTTGAACTAGAGCGTAATATACTACCAGTGCATTAGGTGAATAGTGTAAAATAATAGCAATATTTTTATTTTTTATTTAACTAACGGCTAGTAACACAATAGAAATAAATACTAGTTAACTTAGGGCTTATACCAGTTTCCACTTATAGGTATATTAAGTAATTATATATAAAAGCAAACAGTCCTGTGGTGCTGTAGACGGCAATAAAATAATTATGAGAAGAAAAAAAGCAGATTATGAAAGTCAAAATAATCAATATATAAAATGAAAGCAAGATATACTATACAAATTTATCACAGAATGAGTTGCTCATCAAGCGCTTTATATGCTTGGTAGTTTATTAATAAATCATAAATACTTATACAGACTCACGACTTTTTCCCCTTCGAGGATTTTATGAGGATCATCTATTAGTAGGTAGTAAGAGGCACGTCCTAAGTTACGTTCGGGACATTCCGGTTTCCAAGAAGCTTCAATACGTTACAGGTTGCAAGCCCATCGCCGATTAGCGCCTAGCCATTGATACATATCATTCGGACTTTTGACATGTCGGCTTCCTCTCGAAAGAAATAGATTGGGTACAGCAAGATAGCATCAAGTGATATTTGAGTGCGATAACAGTGTTTTGAAAAGAATAACATAGTGTTGTCTCTTGCAGTGATTCGTTTGGTGCTGTATTAATGTCTTATTTTGAGTTATAAGCGGTTACTTTAAATTTTACGAATCTCAGCTTGAATCAATACTGTTGAATAAGTATGATCATTCATTTAAACAAAATGTAGAAATAGATTTACTAAAAGAAAAAAAATGTATTAAAAATTTAAATTAAAATAAAATTTGGGAAGCAGTTAGGTTAACCTAAGGACCGTTACAAACAATATTTAGGAAACTCAACTATTCCAGAGCTGTATCAGACGGACACGTACATAAGACATGGCTGTGAGTAGGTATACTGCTACTTATTGATTTGCAAAATAAATAAATAGTCAAGAATATAATAAAAAAAACACCGCATAAACGATGATATTTCTAATAAGACATTCCCTATCCTTGCCGTGGCGAAATGACTCTTGCAACTCAGCCCGCGGATATTGTAAAAACCGACTAAGGAATCTCACCAGACAAAGGAATTCTTACTTCTAATTATATTCTTACAACATTTCTGCATTACCCTATATTTATTGGGGCTTTGGATTCCATCTTTAGTACTATACCTTAATGGTCTGGCTGAAGTAAGTTAAAAACCTTCTAGTTTCTAGTCATGTTAACACACGGCTTTATTCTTCAGTTTATTAGTTTTTGTAAAACAAAAGCTATCCAGGAAAGCTTATTATAAAATTTCAGATTACCTAGAAGATAAGAAAGCCTGGCAAAAAAAATGAATTTGCTCCATTGAATAAATTGTAATTAGTATTAGACAATTTTAAGCTATTGTAATAGATCATGAAAAAAAAAAACTAGTCCGAGCTTCTTGCCTTTCTCCTTGTGTGCTGGTCACGATTCCGAACAGGCGGTAGATTTGACGTTTCCTAAAAAATCTTACTGAATAAATATATTTGACTTTGACTTTGAGTCGTTGAGCAAACAGATAATATTTACGCTAACAGCACAGTTTGTTTTCACTGGCTGAACACGACACAGCTACAACAAGAGTAAAATTTAATGTTTGGTCCACGCTTGCGAGTGCAGAATGGTTATGTTTTCAAGAAACCGTGCTTGGAATAATTTGAATTGCATTGTTTGAAATGCATTAAACATTTCGCGAGGAAATAAATAAGATTTTTTTGCTATAAATAAATACTGCAGGACATTAACATCACACAGCGTAATCTAGCTCCAAACTAAGCACAACCTTTGCTATCATAGGAACAACATGAATATTGTATTATTTGATTATTATATTGATTATGAATTATGGATGTAATCTTGTATATACAAAACATAATTGAGATATTTATTACAAAAATGATTGTCCTGCCCCCTCAGCACGGGGCAAAAATGTTATCCCCGCCCCGTGCTGAGGGTGGGAATTGGACCCATAACCTAAATAATAAAACTGAAATCCACGTTGTAGACTTTTCTGTTTTCAGGTTAATATTGAAAAACTGAAGTTGAAGTGCCTGTTACATTGTATCATAGTTTATATAAAACATCTGTATAAATAATTGATCGAATGAGCGAAGCGAACGAGATCTCTCAGTTAAGTTGGTAAATTCGGCACTGTATGTATGTATGTATGTGGCAATGTTTGTGACGGCATAACTCTCGAATGGTTTATCCGATTTTAATGAAATTTAAACTGTGAAGAGATAACGTAAATATAATTTGATTGTCGCGGGGAATTTTTGATAAGTGGGGTAGTTTTTGAGATATTGGGGTAAAAAAAAAATCAATTTTTCGCCCATATCTTTTGAAATTTGGTCTTAGTTTTTAATTTTCAAATGAAATGAAAAAAAATTTCAAATTCATTATGAATGTCAAAATTACCAAGTTCTGATGATGGAGTGGAATCAATATAAAAGGGTTTTTTCAGTAAATAACAGTAATACACATCAAGAGCGTTGCGCATTTAAAATGATTGTATTTGTGATACTCTTCTACGAACCATGTAAAACAGGGTCTTACGATGATAACAGCGGAACTCCTGAATAATGCATGGTATAATAGTCGTGCTTATATTTTTTGAAATCGGTATAACAAGGCATTCAAAGACAAAAGTTTTTTTTTAATTTACCCGGCAATAGCAGTCGCGGCTTAAGAACCGACCCCCTCCAACTCAGCCCGCAGATGTCGTAAAAGCCGATATAAGGGATCTCACCAGAGTAAGCGGCGGCTTCCTGCTGTATGTTACATAACACCTTTACTGTGATCACCAACCCGCCTGCCAAGTTGACAAGCCTCATAGCTCAGTTGGTAGTAACTCTGCCTTCGGCGCTGTAGGCTGTGGGTTCGATTCCCACCCAGGACAAACATTTGTGTGATGAATATAGATGTTTGTTCTGTGTTTGGGTGTTGTATCATATAGTACGTATGTATTTACAAAAAGTATTTAAGTATTTTATCCGTAATCTAGTTCCCATATTACAAGCTATGCTTAGTTTGGGGCTAGATGGCGCTGTGTAAAATGAATGTCCTGTAATATTTATTTATTTATTTATTTATTAAGTGTGGTGATTATGGAAAAACCCTCCCGTTTATGGAGGAAGCTCCCATACATGAAACGTTTTTATAAATTGTTATTTTCGACCTGTATAATAACAAAGTTGGTGTGAGTATAGTGCTTACTTTGTGGTAAATAAATATATGAATAATAAAATCTGGCCAAATGTGAGTCGGACCGGCACTAAGACTTCAAAAAACCTGCTTTTTTTGTCTGGGAATATGGGTCAGAACCCTCGTGTGCGTGTCTGCTCACCATGTAGGAGCTAATCGTTCAAATTTATCCAGATATCCAACAAATATATCTATTTATAATATAATACTTGCACCTAATTAAAAAACCAATACGCGGACGAAGTCGCTAGTAAAAGCTAGTATTAGTATAAGATTACAAACACAGTTTGTTATGCGATGTTAGTAAAAGATAGCAGTTACTATTGTTTAAGCAAAAAGCATCTTTAACATAAAAAGATAGGGCATAAAATGCAAAGTTAGCGATTGTTTGTTATGACCCTGACAGGCAACGAGTAGCTGAATGAAAACTGCTGCAGTTTTAGGTGAGACACATTCGAGCGATGATGCAAATTCTCTTGTTATCGAAGACAACTTAATCATACCTTCCAGACATACTCCACATTCCCGAGTCATACTTGCATCAGTCTTCAGAATGCCGTCTAAGTTCGATGTTAAACACCAATAGTTTCAATATACATAGTATATCTCAAGCATCGTTTGAAGGTAAAATATGGTAGGTGGGGCTTTATGTTTCAGATATAAAAACCTAGTAAAAAAAATACGGAATAAGGATTCCTTTCTTTAATCTTATCAGTCCAAGCCTTGAGTCCCATTTCATTTATCATTTCAATTGTAAGACGTATTCTATTACAGATATGTCCTAGCAAGAACGAGATGAATTTGGGATAGTTGGAATAAATTCAAAGAGAAATCGCTCCCAGAATAAAATGCGGTTTACGACAAGAGTTTTGTCTGCTTGAGAACCAGTTGAGGCTGTGAAATAAATTGTTTCCCCTTATCGAGGACTGGAAAGGTCTTGTAGAAACTTAAAGATATGATTGAATGGGTTGCTTCAGGCAAACGTACGCGATTGGGACCGTCCGTTTTGACAGCGGTCCCAATCGCCTATTTTCTCCATGCTCCATCGTAGTCTGCATCATCTTATCTAGGTGAGATAGCAGGAAAACGTAAGCCTATTAAATATGATAAACCACAGCCAAATGTTGACACGCACAGCGAGGGTTCCAAATCACATTTCAACCCAATCACGTTCCTAAAAAATATTTTTATGAACAGTGATGAGTTACAGCCTGCTGACAAACAGACGGACGAACGGACTACGGAGCCTTATTACTAGGGTCCCGCAGGTTGCATCCAAAGGGTACCTCTAATCCTCTAAAAGTTACCTATTGCTAGATGCTTTTAGATCTAGATGCACCTGATCCTGAACTTCGGAGCCCTGAAAGATTTCGGGAAAACTATAACATTGTAGGTAAAATATTATAAACATCGGAAAATTCTAGTCTAATTCAGGCTATATTTGTAAAGTCGAGTTTCGCTTAGTCCAAAACAAGGGTTAGGCCACAACGAGTAAAGTAATATCAAAATAAGAATGCTTAAAGAGTAAGCATTCTCATTTTGATATTACTTTACTTCTGTTTCGTTTTTCTACACTGGACGGATAGTGACAAAAGTAAAAAACGATTAACACAATAATGCTTTAAGAGGTCGTGGTTACCCCCCTGCACCCTTATTCTTTGTGACCAATCGTGTCTTAACGCGCCCGCGTTACGATATGTCAATACGATGATTCTATGCAGATACCGTAACGCGGGCGCGTCAAGACACGATTGGTCATACAGAATAAGGGCTCTGAAGGATTAAACATCAGTGTTTTCAAATGCATGCTACGTTAGCGCATTTGTAAACGGCCTTGTCATAGATATGAAGTGCCTTTAACCCCATTCGTCTGCTGGCGCAAACTTTAGATTCAAGTTCCGCTCAGTTCTTTGTGTTTCCATGTAAGGTTTAAAACATATTCGTTTTTATAAAAATGTATTTGCATTTGGGTAACACGCCAACTTTTGGAATTTCCTTTAGGTTGTTTTATTTATTCATGATACATACAGAGAATTAGGCTAGGCGTAAGATATAATAACTAGCGCAAGTTTCTTAGCTTTCATAACGTATTAATGAATAAATCAACACCTTATTGTATAGAGAATTTACTATTAAAATTTCATATGACGTGGAAAAAGTAACTAGTTTTGATAATCTGACATTTAAAATGGAATACTTATTTTAGTCGATAAAGGAAAATAAAGTATATCCTATAACAAATTTCCAACAAGCTGAACAACTACATTGGCTTATTTGATTATAACATAGACACAGAAATTCACAACCTGCAACGGGACTCGAACCCGCATGAAATTTGTGAATCTTTTTAAAATCTTTGTTAATTTTGTGTCATTACAACATTTATAAGTGTTTTGATCAAGGGGAAATACTTGAAATATAAAAAAAAACCTTTCAGCATCAAGGGCAGGCAGTTGACAATACAACCGTCCGGTTTCTTTATACCCTAACTTTGTTAGGGTTACACGCCCTTTGAAAAACTGGGCCAGGCGCTCTGGCGCTGATATGTCCATTTTTAAAGACTTATTTTTTAATACATATTTTTACAACAAAGCCTTACTGCATATGTAATAAACTCAAAAAACATGACCTACCCATAAGCTTACGCTCAATACGCTCAACTGCTCCAGACCGGTACTAAACGGAAGCGTGTCCAAGACCCTGCCTGCATTGCCACGCTAAATTCCCTGTCCTAAATTAGAGCCAGCCCTTGGGTTTCGTGTAGCCACAATCAATAGCCCCGCAAGATCTTTTAAAACCCAGAGGGCACCGGTTCCTTACGGACCCAAGGTTTCGATCTCAAAAGGCTCAATTAAGTAAGTTCTGTCGAGACCAATATTTTTAACAGAATTCAAAGTTTCGTGGCACTTTGATATTTGAATGAGGAAAAATTGATAAAAAAGTCAAACATCCAAATTTACCATTTTAATTTGATAGTCCAATCTTTATTTTGATCATCTTGTCAATTTATATTAGCAGCTTTAATTTGTTTTATTTTATATAAATAACTATTTATTTTTTAGTTTATTACAATTTTAATTTGATAGTCTTATTAATATTTTGATCATCTTGTCATTCATTTTATAAACAACCTTTCCTAGTATTTGAAAATAATATGTTTTATCATTGCATAACTCAATAGTTGCACTGTACAATGAACCGAGGTTAATTCGGGGAAATTTCATACTCCATATTGAATCACGCTATTCGTTCGTTACCTCAATGGTATTAAATGTTTATCAATAGATATTGGGTGAAAATTGTTATTTGGTCTTGGAAATGGAATGTTGGTGTTGAAATGTATTAATTTAGATTCGAATATCACGGCATTTTACGATTATTACTTTGTTTAAGTCTGCCTGGCTAGCTACCACCATCTTACCATACTCTGTCGCCATAATAACAATTCTTATAAAAAAATGTGTTTAGATGTAAGTTAGCCAGTTCCTCAGTTTGTTGAGGATTCCGAGTGAAGTATGCCTCCACCTTTGGCCTTATCTCAACTCATCACCAGGTGAAATGAAGGCTGAGCGCTTCCCCGTCGAACAATAAAACAAAATAAAAAATAGTAAAAATATTTAACACCGAGTAATTTATATCAATTAAATATCAATACGTATACAGTTTCTAACAAAACAGTCAAGCTTATATCCAGTAAGTAAACCCCTTAGTATCAAGATTCAAAATTCAATTCAAATTGAGAAAATGTAATATTAACAATTTACAAGGGAAGCAGTCAGATTACCTAAAGACCGTTTCAAATGATCTAGTCAATTGATCCAGACCAGTACCAGCCAGAGGCGTGCCCAAGATACTGGCTGCATTGCCACGCTGAATAGCTATGCTAATTTACTGGCATAAATAATACCATGGGTGACGCGTCGCCTCATTTGAGAACGGACATTTCGAATTTGAAAGACTTTCCTTACTCTTTCGGTGCGGAAAACTTAGCTATGTATAGTACAGCACCCAAGAAGCTAAAAAACTAAATTACTTTACTTGTACATAGAGATAACGATACCGATGAATAAGAAATGGTATGAAGTAAAAAGCTTTTTACCGTATTGAGGTTTTCTATTCATCCTCCACTTTTAAGATTGAAAGTAAGAAAAAATATCAAAGAACATTCTTGGATTTCTCTTCGATAAATCAGCGTAAATTTTTATTAGGTAAGTACCAAACCTTAGTTGAAATAACAGTTTCGCTTATTATTACTGGGAGGAAGTAGGCAAATGTATTAAGCAAAGACAAGAAGTAAAGTAAATTATAGAATAAGGTTGACTTCTTCACCAATTTTATTGTTGTGAAAAGCACATAATGAACTCACCTTTTTTGTTCTTTCAATAAATGTAATATAAATGCAAACGAAATAATGTAGAAAATTATCTGAAGTTGAAAGTAGACTTAAATAAACTGGCTACTCGTATGTGCGGACCTTGAGTTCCAACCCACATTTCAAAACAAAAAACCACGTTTTTGGAAAAGTTAATGGGACCTTTCACTGTACCTAATTAAATTTTGTTTATTGGTTGTTATAGTCGGCAATAGAAATTAAATGTATAATAATAGAATTTAAATTGAAAAACTTTGTGAACATTTTAACTTTCTGTAGTCTTTATTATTTATTTATACTGTACATGGGATAAAGGCTGACAGACAGACGAACGGACAAACAGCGGAGGCTTAGTAACAAGTTCATTCGCTTGTTGAGGCCAATTTGCAGAGCCTAGAACGTAGGTGTAGGTTGCCAGGCTGTCTATGTTCTATTAATTCCATTGGCAAGTGTGCGCACGATATACTTGTCCTAATCCCTCCATCCCCTTTCCATCACCCGACTAGCAGACGAATGGCAGAACCCGTACCTTGTAAATGTTTACTGTGCCGAACTCTTCGTTTCACCTCTACCTTTATCAATAAGACTGGTAAGGAATGAAACTTCTTGACCCGTCTGTTTTTCCGCACCAGTACATCTTCGAGTATACAACTTCAACCTACCTGTTTAGGTTCATTTAAGACAACCGCTTTCCATCTGTGTGGAAATATGATGTGGCGTACACATCTTTACATGTTTTTCGAGTACATTGGCAAATGCTTTACTATCACCAATAAAAAAAATGGGTTCGTTGGCACCCATCGGGTACAGGTAACCTAAAAAAGGTTTCAAATGTCAAAAATCGAATGTTTACTATGTTTTCTAGATAAAGGTTTCAAACATGTCAAGAAATCAAATTATTTCGTACAATTTAATCTGTGTAGGATAAATAAACTGTCACAAACAAACTCAGATTCAAACCGTACTGAGCTGCATTTACACAGTTCTAATTCATTACGTTCAAGTCCTCTCGTATCGTGTAAACTCGCCTAGAGTGCTCAAACTTGTATGGCTTGGACAAGCGAGCTCAGTACGGATTACAAGTGTCATTTACGCTCACTGCTCGACGGTGGGCTATAAGTGGCTTATATTGGATATTTTTTAAAGCATTTCTATTTTATCGATATAAAACCTCTTCATAATCTGTTTGCCCTGAGCCGGGCAAATTTATAAAGCCCTCGCATCTACATAAGGTATAGCTTTAGATAATGTAATAAATAAGAAATTAACCGAACTATTATTGGGCAATCTTTTAATCGCCATTGTTTGCATTCTTTCTTATGTTTATGTTTTGTTATTTTAGTATTAAGATATCGTTTTTCTTTGTAATAACTGTTTAAAGCTGATAAATAATAGTCTAATGACGTTAGGGTTACCAAAGCTAAAAAAAAACTAGCATATAGCTGTAATAGTAAGTATAGTAATACATATATATAGGTATAATAAATGCAACATGAATTTAGATAAATGTATAACACATTTCTTACTGTTTAAGGTTTTGGTTTCGTTATGAGAGAAAACATCAAAGAGGTAAAAAAAATATATTGTATGTGATAAATCTCCTTCGGCCGTGCACAGAAATTGAGTTTCGATGTGAATATGAATTTTCACAGTATCTTTTTACTTTTAATTTTAATCATCATCATTCCTCTTACATCTACGTATAAGTATGATGATTTATGCAGAATTTGTTTGGCAGCACTTGCGTTTGTTGCTTGTCCTATGCGGTCGCTAGGTAGCCTCGGTCGCTGAGTTGGTTCGAGCATTTACCATCGGACGAGTTGGCAGGGTGGGCCGAGTTGCATCACGTGTCTAAGAGCTCGTTTTTAATAGACCCCTTTTATCTAAAAAGAAAATTATCGCCAAGTAATGAAAACCCAAATTGCAGATCAAATACCAAAACATGAACCCCAAAATAAAGATATTACAAGCATTAAGAATAATCGGTGCTTTTAAGCATCTTTTTAACATCGTACAGTCTCTCAAGACAAACTTTTGTAGCTACCGTTGGTTGTGGACAGTTCCCCTGTTATAGTTTTTCTCCAGCTACTATCTTCAGAGTTTTCCTTCCAGTTAGACGTGTGAATAATGACAATAATAACACATAGAATATTTTGGTGGAAGGAAGGTGGGGTATTAAAGGACAGGACCATTATAGAATATTTTGGCCAGTAAGCTATTATAGATTCAGGAAGGTGGGGTATTACAGGACAGGCCATTCATTTCACACAGCGCCATCTAGCCCCAAACTAAGCATAGCTTGTAATATGGGAACTATATTACGGATATAATACTTTAATACTTATTTGTTTGTAAATACATACTTACCATACTATAAAACACCCAAACAAGGAACAAACATCCATATTCATCACACAAATTTTTGTGGTGGGAATCGAACCCACAGCCTGTAGGTTCACTTTAGGTTCAGTTGGTTAGCTGGAAGGCAGAGCTGCGAGGCTTGTTTGTGTTGTATTTGGCTTTTTCTTTTCTATCATAAACTTTCTAAGAAAATAACACGTGAGAAACAAGCGTGAACCATGTGCGTGTTTTCCCGTAGTTTTAATTTTTATTTTGTTTGTTGTGTCTCAAACCTATAGGTTTGCATTGAAACGAAATGGTTTTCTTTGAGAATATGATCGAAAAGCGATTTTATTTATCGTTTTAGTAAGTTTATGATGTATCATCAAAGATACTGGCATTGTATGTGTCACTGACGAGCATTCCGCTAAGCGGAAATGGGCTTGCAACTAATTGCAGGTACGTATTGCATGCTAGCTTGCTGCTTGAAAGCTTAGGCATCTAAATGTAATGTTTTGACGTATCTCTGACTAACTCTTAGTAAGTCAATCCCCAAAAAGATCTTAGCCCTAAGTAAAAACCCTGGTTCCCTTAATGTGAATCATTGTAAAAAAAATCATTAACTGTTGTTTTTTTTTTGACATTTGTCGTGACCCTTGACGAATATTGGGTGTCACCATTATAATTTTGTTCATATCAAACAGTTTTTAATTTTTAGTATTAGTTTAAAAGCATAAAATTTCGAACTCAAATCGATCATTTTCTTATGTTTGAGTTAATTCTTTGAGTTCGTTGAGTGGTGCATACAAATCGGATGTTACCTCTATTCTATTTGGGAAGTGTCATTGATATGTAAACTTGTATTACAGTGCAACAACTTAGTTGAGTACCAATACCGGGCAGCTGAGTGCGTGAGGGGGAATTTCTAGAGGTAAGATCCACCGTAGACCAGGCTAAACGGCAAAATACATGTCACTTATTTGATCTCATTATACAGCTCGAGAAACTCAAAGACACTCCTCATGTATTAATTCAAAAAACATTAAAATATACATTATTTTGTAGTCATATTAGAAAGTTATACCGTTTTTAAGGACCAGATCAGCTCGTCATTGTGAATAGTGTGTTGACATCCGTTGGTCATATTATACTGAATAAGAATTCCAATGATTCAAATACATAGGTAGTACAATAATAAGAGCTATAGGTTAAAATCGACTGCCAAGATTTGATGACATAGCAAAAATAAGCGTCAGACATTGACAATTAATTTATAATTTTCACGAGGATTTCGGTTTCAAAGGCACTTCCTGTTACATCGTAGGCATCATAGTTTTTTGCTTATCTTTATAATATTTGACAGTAAAGTTGATTCTTAATACAATAATAAACATGCACATTCTCGTTTATGATCGAATTCAATTAATCAAAACGTTATCAGGCCAGTCCGTTAACATGTTACAATACATTGAATAATGACTTAGTTATCGTGTCATAGTTGGGTAATGTAGATATAAATATGTATAATCTGCGTTACTGATAATTAAGGCACAGCCCAAACCAGAGGTTCTGAAATATTCAGGGTGCTTTCCATTTATGGTGTAGGGATACACTAAGTCAGGATATTAAATCCTCATAATTGATCATTACGGGATGACAGAAACGATGTCCTTGGATATTTTTAAACAAAGAAAGTCAATACTTTTTAACATAGCTTTGATGATTTCTCCTTGAAACTGTGTATTTGGTTTACAGTTAACTATTGACAGTGTAATATGTGTAAACGCGTGTATGTATAAATAACTTTAACCGCCTCTGTGGTCTAGTGGTTCAACCCACGATTCAGATCCAGAGGTCCCGGATTCGATCCCCATGGGGAGTACTATATTTTGTCCTAAGTTTTGTTGGTGGTATGGCTTTATTAAGTCCACCTGGCTAGCTACCGCCATCTTACCTAATTCTGTCGCCATAATAATTACGTGTGTTCCGGCATTCAGAGGTTAGATAGCCAGTTCCTAAGTTTATTGAGGATTCCGGGTGAAGTGCGCCTTCATCTTCGGCCTTACCTCGACTTGTAACCGGGTGAGATGAAGGCAAGTGCTTAGCCATCGCCCAAAAAAAAAAACAATTTTCGAGGTAATAAGGGAATTAGATGATCACTATAATTAAGGTAGATTTACTATGGATATTTACGTCTAAAGCCGTTTAGTCTGGTAGTGTATAGCTATAAGCACTGGAGTGCAAGCTCGTACCAGCTCCCCTCACGCACGCCTGAAGGTAAGTTGTAGCACTGCTAATCAATAGAATAGAGGTACTAGATGATATTGCATAGAAAGCTGTAAGGGATGTTTTTTTGCAGTTAAATACTGGTCATGCAGATCAAAAGCAGTCGCTGAACTTTGACGCTATCTTCAAGTATTACAATTTTTATTTACCTTCTAATTTCATTGGTAATAAGAACCATTGCTCAAAATGTTTGCTGGCCTAAAACGCCCAAAACTAGTAATGTGTTAAGATTGTATGTCCTTTTAATATAATATTTATGACCATGATATTTTTTACATTATACAGTATTTTTATGGTCTACTGATGAGCACACAATCCAGATATATATATAACTCCAGATAGTGGTTCAACCCACCGATTTCAGATCCAGAGGTCCCGGGTTCGATCCCCATGGGGAGTACAATATATTGTGCTTAGTTTTGTTGGTGGTATGGCTTTATTAAGTCCACCTGGCTAGCTACCGCCATCTTACCTAATTCTTTCGCCATAATACCAATTCTCAAATTGTTGTGTTACGGCATTTAGAGGTAAAACAATAGAATTTGAAATTTCAAACAATCGAAAGATAAAAAAACGCAATAGCTGTAGCTGCTTTTGAACTGCATACCAGCAAATACAGGGCAAGCCTCTTGCTAAGTGTGCATTGCTTAAACAGTGTCGTGCGCAGGATGTATGCTGCTTCCTGGACCGTTGCTTCCAATACCCTCGGCGCAGCGCTCGCGACTGCGGCTGCCAGTTTGCATTGCTGCATGCCGCGCCAGACGATCAAAACCAGGGTAGCTAGCGGCGACCCGCCCGCGCTAACCCGCGGGCGCGCCCCCAAAGCCAAAGCAGGTGCTCCAGTTGCGACCACCAAGTAAGCAGTAGCACGCTTACTAGTGTGTTACAAAGCAGCTATGAACGCACACCGCACTCGGTATTCACTGGCACTGGTTACCTGAACGCACCGGCTGTTTTATAATGGCTCCTTTGAGTTAAGTACGTGCGATTTGATTTTGTGAATTTTTGCCTATATAACACATCGTTGACTTTTTTGAGTCCACGATGTGTGTGATGATAGGATCATTTTCAAAAAACACATCGCACGTACACCAAAGGACAACCGTAACACTGTTTGTAAGAAATTTATTAAGGTCTCAACACAGTAAATTTAACTAAACCTGGCATATTACAATGTTTTCAAATGCAGGTTTATTTCAGATGTTATTTATTTTGTATTAATAAAAAAGCTCGATATTAAATTACTCGTTTATGTAACTTTTAATCGTTTATAGTACATCAGTATCAATGTATTGCGAAAAGTTTTTAATGTAACACTATCTGTACATTGACTAACATTTGAGTCATTTAACATCATTGTGTTTATTATATTGTACACTATGATTACAAACAATAGTACTTCCTTCCGTTATATCTCAAAACGACAGATATTTGTATGTGAACCTATCAATTATTATTTTTAAATTCAACGATGTCAAGTTCATTTTGTATTTAATTCACACGACTACCTACAACGTGCCTTTCATTATTTTTTTCTACGCAATGACACATATAAGCAGCACAAATATATAATTTTTTTTCACCTAACAGAAATAAAATATCTCAAAACATATTTTAACACAATAATTTGATAGCAAAGATGTACAAAAAAACAGAAAATGCAATCATTTGTTCAACCTTTAACTTCACTTAAGTATAAAATATTCTGTATCAAAATATCAGAAAAACGGAAGATTTTCTCGTCATAATCAAGACAATTTCCAAAATCTGCATTGTATTATAAGCAAAATCGTAAAAACTTATATTCACATATCATTATTTGCTATGAAAGTTTTTCACGTCGGTTTTGGTTGAACTTTTTACCCTGTATCCGAATAATGTTTAATTCAAAAGGATTAATCACGCACGAGAGATGTTCGTACGATATTGGTTCGTCGACCGAACGGTTTACACGCATGTCACCTTTATTTTATATCTATATTAGGTAGGTATGCAAAAAAAGCGGGGTTAGCAATTCTTTTGACAAACTTAATTTATTTTAATTTTAGTCGAATGAAAATATCTAAAAGACTTTTTGAAAGATTGAATGTGCTACAGAATATGAAAAATACCCACAGTTTTGTGAAAAAAATGGTTTGACTATAAGGTAAAAAAATATAAAAAAATGGTATACTAATATCAGTTATTAATTTTAAAATAAAATCTACATTACATGTAAAAACTTTTTTTTTATACTAACCGGCCTTGTTTAAAAAAGTCCAAGAATCATTATATGAACCTACTTGCTTTTTTTAATACGATTGTTTCGTATTAAAAAAAAAAGAAGAACATGCCTCCAATTTCACCTTTTTTTCTTTTCATGCTCTTTTATTAACTAAACCGTAATAAACGTGCGAGGTGAAAATAAAATAATATAAGAAAATTACATTGAAAACGTGAAATAAAAAATGTAAGTCTCGGAAATGGCTTTTTATAAAAAAACGTTTGACGTAGAAAATTATTTCCTCTCTGCATTGTTGAATAATGTAAAGACTTTTATCGCATGGCTGCGATATAAAATTAAATCTTAGAACAATGAATATGCTATACTCTGCAATGCACTGACCTTTATTTAGATTAAGATTGTAAAAGTGATTTTGGAATTAATGGTTTAGTTAGGTTATATAACATACATAAACAAACTAAACCCCTCACTCAATGGACCAACGATATTTTGACAGTCGCGGGGAGTCAATGGATGGAGACGGCTCAAAATCGTCTTTGTAGCATCGATTGGGGGAGACTTATGTTAAGAAAAATGACAACGATGATGACTCACTAAAACGGCACATTATCCCGCATATTATTATTATATCGCTATAGTTTTTTGATTGATAGGCTTCTTATATTTTTGGTAGATACGTTTTTTGTTTTTTTTTTTCATTATTGTTTTAATATTTGATATCCGGTACGCTTAACGCTAACGCTAAACATACCGTTTCGTAGGTGCTTTAACGTGAGTCATCCAACCGTAAAAGGTCACATGGGCAAACACTTGCTCATGTTTTCATAACCTACTTTCCGGACAAGACGAAAAGCCCATCGGAACACAATTCAAATTAAAAACTTCCGAGTAATGGCTTGAGTTGTATTTTTTTATGTTTAACTGTCATTTGGCCCACTCATTGCAGGACAAGGTAGCAATAAAGTTAGGCTCCTTTTCGTCCGTACAAATACCGGAAAAAGTGGAATTCAAGTGGATTAAAAGGATCGTTCCCGGATTTTTGTTAATGTCCAGTTTTTGTCTTTTCGCTTCTTTTGTTTCTGTTGTTTCCTTTGCTTATGGTGGTTTTTGTTGTTTAACAAAATTTAGTTTGTATTTTATCACATCGGCCTAGAGAGATTAAGAATAGAGATATCAAGATAATGATGATTACCTATGTAGGTAATCTAAGCATCATTATTTTGACAGAATGATGTCTAGGAATGTTCCTATGACGAGTGAATGAAAGAATATATAAAATATTACAAGACACTAATTTCACACAGCGCCATCTAGTCCCAAACTAAGCATAGCTTGTAATATGGGAACTAGATTACGGATAGAATACATAGATACTTTTTTTTTTTTTGTAAATACATACTTATCATACAATACAACACCCAAACACAGAACAAACATCTATATTCATCACATAAATGTTTGTCCTGGGTGGGAATCGAACCCACAACCTACAGCGCAGAAGGCAGAGCTACTACCAACTGAGCTGTGAGGCTTGTATATCCGTATTTTTCAACCGGATCACCTGATAATTTACCATTATAACAAATTTTCCGGTTTTATTACTCACAAACGGTTAAAACATATCTATTCCGGAAACAAGGTTAGCCCGGGTGTTTGGGTTTAATAAAAAATTACGAGCCTTGTCCCACTTCACCCACACGCGATGCTCGAGTCCCTTGAGCCGGATAAAACTTTTAAACAATCCTTCATTTGTCAACCATGAGTGATGTGAACAAATTTAAAAAAGGAAACATAGAACTATAGGTTTTTTTTATACTACTATATAGGAGACGGGACAAGCAAGTAGCACATCGCCTATGACAAAGCCTTACTGCATAGGTCACATCCACAAAGAACACAGCCTACAGAACTGCATTGCGCCCGTCAACTTGTGGCATAAAGGTGTTAAGCCTCACGTACCCGTAATTTCACCGGCAACCATAACCATCAAACCGAACACAGCAATGCTGCTTGGCGGCTGAAATAAGTATGGTGGTAATTCTCCAGACGAGGCCTTTCACTAGGGGGCTTCTACTACTCTGTATTCGTTATAAGTTATCGCTTTCAGCGATATGGCCGCCCATTGTACTTTACACTGTACATAGATCGTTTTTGTTCATCAATATAACAAATGTAAGGACAAAAAACAAACAATGGGAATAATCAATTTTTTTTTTGTTCATCAATATAACAAATTTAAGGACAAAAAACAAACAATGAAAACAATATTTTTTTTTTGTTCATCAATATAACAAATGTAAGGACAAAAAACTAACAATGAGTACAATCAAATAGTGTAACAACGGGCAGTCTTAAAATATTGGACGTAATGGATTATTAAAAATAACGTACCTAATTTTTGCATTTTCGATGCAATTTTTGTATTCAATAAAGTGTTATTCAATTATACTAACCTGTAAACATATCATATTATCCATTTAAATATATTATATTGTGATTGGCTTGGTTGGTGGTAGGACTTAATTTAGGTCAACCGGCTAGCTACCACCATCTTACCTAATTCTGTCACCATAATAACAATTCTAAAATTGTTATGTTCCGGTATTGAGAGGTAACACAGGCAGTTCCTCAGTTTGTTGAGGATTCCGGGTGAAGTGCGCCTCCACCTACGGCCTTATCGCAACTTGTCACCGTGTAAAGGTGTGATGAAGGCCAATTTCATACCCGTTGAAAAAAAAAACCTATTACCTAATATGATTTGAAAAAAACAATGTATAAAATAGACTTATTAGGATTATTTTCGTATTTCGTAGTTCTCTGTACATCATGCCCCTCTGTGCACTCGATACCACTAAAAACTAAACGCTTTAATTCCCTTTTGGTAATGCAAACGGCTAAGGAGTGGAATATGTAGCTTTATAAGGACAACATGGGCCTCTTCAAGGCGAGGAATTCTTGACCGGGTGTTACATTTGACCACCACCATACCATCAGGCGAGATTATGATCACATAACTACGTAGGTCAATCGTAACTAAAAAAAAATAGCCAAAATGCAATCAAAAGTTAATTCTATACAGAACTTGCTACAAATGGATGCAGTTATAAAGACTTTTCGTAATCGTTCGTTCGAATTTTTATTGTAAGAAAATTGGGTTTGACTTCATATTGGTATGTGCAGTTCAGAACCTACACCACAGTGACTCTTGCCAAATAGCTTCTGGCTTCTGTGATTTTTCACATAAATTTAAAGGTCACTGCAACATTTCGATAATATTTGGACGTACTCTAGTTGTCACTCGCGTGGTAATATGACATGCAACCCTAGACAGTGTAGTCACAAAGCCATAACACTCAAAGCTCGGCTCAAGTTGTATTCAAATATAATGGAACTCTCTTCATACAGACTTAAGGTGAAATTTTGCATAGCAAAGATAGAATTGTCACTGGGTAGCACGCGATTTTCGAGTTTGGGAAGTAGGAGTTAAACTGATAATGTCCCGAGAAATCCTAGAATAACGTTTCCAATTTTCAGAGGCTTAAAATTTATGAAAAGTAATTAACGTTCATATTCAAAATGGCGTATTTATAATAGGTAAAATTATTGAAATGCAAACAGACTGACAGTTAACGCACAAAATTACCGTTACTAATATTTTTTCTAGCAGTCCTGTTACTAATAAACAAAATATATCGCACGCCTTAGACGCTTTGAAAATAGTGTGGTATATAGTAATTGTCATACGATGATAGAAAAGACAACAACATAATGTAATTACTGCTTTTCAAACAAATAGCAACTCTAACTTAAGTAAATAGGGCATATAAAGCAAAGTAAGTTACTGTTCGTTAAGACCTCGACAAACAACGAGCAATAATAATGAAAACTGCGGCTCTGGTGCATTTTGGTCGTGTTTTAGGTAATACACTTTTATCTAAGTTTTTATGACTCAACAACAGTGTATCATAAAGCAATTTTTACGTTTTTAGTGGTGAAGTCGGTTCCATTTTTTTTTTTAAATAACTTATTTTTATATGCATACATGCTCAATCAATTTAACTACTCATTATGTCCATAATCTTTTCTTAATACGATCTGTTTATATTACAGTATAGCCCCGTTATTTCTATATGACATAAATTCGTTGATAATATTATGTATCACAATTTAAATTAGAATTAATGAAGTCCAAATCACAACTTTCATGCATTAAATTCAAATCAATTAAAATTCAATTATTTTTTTGAGAGATAAGTTAGTTTAGTTGAGAGGTCCTTTAAAATAAATGTAAATAACCAACTTAGTTCCATTTTATAATGCATTCTGCTTATTTGTGTTACACATAATAATTTTAACAAGCCTTGATTCCTTTCAGATTTTAAAGACAAAATATTAACTTATACAGCTAAATTTAAATAACAAAGTTATTTATTCAATAAAAAGTACAATTAAACTAACTATGTACAAAGGAATCAGTCAGATTACCTAAGGACCGTTACAAACGGCCTATAGGTAACTCAACTGTTCCAGACCAGTACCAGACGGAAGCGTGCCCAAGACACTGGCTGCATTGCCACGCTGAATAGCTATGCTAATTCGCTGGCCTAAATAAGAGCCAGCCCTTGGGTCACGTGTCGCCTCAATCAAAAGCCCCGCAATATTTTTGAAAACCCGGAATATAATATAATACAGCTATACCTACTAATAAAACTATTTTATTAGTCGGTATCCACTTCAGCACATTTACATTTACATGTGTAAGACGTGTTCACAAGTTTCACAAGAGCACCTGTTATTCTCACATGGATGTTGTTTCTTACCTATGTTTCACAAATATAATATAATAATAAATATAATAAATAATTATAAATATTAATAAATAAATAAATATTACAGGACATTATTTTTTTTACACAGCGCAATCTAGCCCCAAACTAAGCATAGCTTGTAATATGGGAACTAGATTACGGATACACTACTTACATACTTTTTTTTTTTTTGTAAATACATACTTATATACAACACCCAAACACAGAACAAACATCTATATTAATCACACAAATGTTTGCCCTGGGTGGGAATCGAACCCACAGCCTACAACAATATAGACAAGAAACTAGTAATTTTGTTAAATTGTGTTGATTGCTTTCGTTTGAATGTTGCAAAGCTTGCAAAAGTTCTCGACTGAAGCTGAATTATTACGAAGTTTCAAAGTAAAAGTTCCGGATGCAACTGTACTGGGACCTACATTCATAATAAATGAGCAAAAACAACAATTTACTAACAAATTACGATAAAGATTTCTTACAACCGATATTATAGAGTAGTAGAAGCCCCTTGTGAAAGGGCTCGTCCGGAGAATTACTACCACCATACTTATTTCAGCCGTCAAGCAACATTGCTGTGTTTCGGTATGGTTGCCGGTGAAATTACGGGTACGTGAGGCTTAACACCTTTATGCCTCAAGTTGACGGGCGCAATGCAGTGCCGTGTAGGCTATGTTCTTTGTGGATGTGACCTATGCAGTAAGGCTTTGTCATAGGCAAGAGTACACTTAACACCAGGTGCGCTACTTGCTTGTCCCGTCACCTAGTAGTATAAAAAAAAAATACTATAGCTGTCTGTCAGCTTTAACTGTCTTATAGTTGCCGTTATCGGTTGTTTCGGGAATCGGGAAGGCTTGTATATCGTATAGGTACCTCATCTTTGACCAGGCAAGCCTCAGTTAAGAGCTGACCCATCGTCAATAGAAAAAAACATGTTTAGTGGTACATTAAGAGATTCATTCATTGCAATATATTAAGTCTCTTCTCAATATTTCAAATATTAAAAAAAATCGAAGCTATGCCAGGTTCCCTTAGCTGACGAGTATGTATGAAGAATGTGATGAGAATGAATGATGCAAAAAAGGTATACAAGAAGCATAGTAAGTGGATACCCGTTTTCTCTGCATAACCCTCTGGGAGACAGGCGTGAGCCTATGTATGTATGGTGTTTTTAAACGGCTGACAATCTTCATAAAGCCACTGTTCCACACATACACACCCCGTGTATGACCAATTTGCTGACCACAAATGCACAGTTCAAATTAGAGATCCTTATCAAAATAATTACAGCACTTTTTTGTGCCGTCGGAGTGTATACATAACATTGCACAATACAGTCATGGGTTACTTGCTCGTGATGTATTTTACTTGTATTTTTAACATTGTTACAGCATATGCGTTGGTCGCATACTCACACCCAAAGCTTGGAATGCGAAGAGTCTCTCCTCGCGCGCTGCAGCAACCGACCGCGTGTCAACTCGGCTATATTCATGTCTGCGGAACCAGCCGGTGGCTTCGCAGGGTTTGATGCTGGAGAGTTCCTCAGGAGGCACGGCTCTCAGTCTAGGCTTTGTCGAAAGGCTAGGTGAGTTTTGCAACTACCATTTTTAGGAATTTCGTAATCACTGCTGTCAGAATTTGGTAATCTATGATGATTCAGCTGGCCTTACTTATGTTTTTCGTAAAATCTAAATAATAATTTAAAAACACAGATTTTTGTAAAAATATTTAATATTTATTGGAAAAGCCATATCCATAAGATAAAGTCAAAACTTTCTAGCTTCACTTATAAAATAATGATAAAAAAAACATGAAAATTATTATATTTCTAAAACCGATTATGACACTTACACTAACAGTAAAAAATATGTATATTCATATAGAACGTTGAATTAACCCGACTACTGCTTATCACAGATCAGCTGATAACATACCACTTACCACAATGAGTGACTCATCAGAACGCTTATGCAGAGCTAAGCCAAGAGAGGATACAATATGCGAGGAAGCAAGTAAATCGGACGACAGCGGTAGCGTAGAAACTGTCAAGCACTTTGGACTGCCAATACTTTCAGTATCCGGGCCATCGCCCCCAGATGAAGACTACGATCAGATCGATGAGTACCTGTAGCATTTCCATACTAGTTTTCAGCTCAAATATGTGCTGGAGACTAGACCGCCTTTGACGGCACCAAGTCTACAATGGATAGACGAATAATCTGCTTGTTCTTCAAGTTTCAAATCTACGGATTTTTATGGCGACGGCATCTAGTATCCTAGACTTTCTGGACCTCTTTGTGATAAAGTGTTCTTAAATTTTCAACGTCAAAAGTTCTAGTGTGTCTTGACAAGGGACCATAGTCTAGTGTGGTGTGTTTGATCCAATTTATCTCTGAGTGTAAAGTACACGTTAGCTCGTAAGTAATGCACAACTTATAAAACGTGCCACTATTATCGACTAGTGATAATTCTAAGCAATCGTCAACGTAAGGTTTATCTGAACTATGCTGTGTCTTAATATTTTCATTCTAGTTATTAGTACACTACCATATGATTAGAATGCATAGTGAAGTTTTTAAGGTTGGATTTGCTTTGATAATCTATCAATGTTATTGTAGCATAGAGTACATCTATGAATTGATTTGAAGGTTGAACTTTGGTCCAAGAATGTATTACTGCACATGGTGTTCTAGTCTGTAAGTTATTTTGATTCAGTAGGTAACAAATAGTAGTGTGTAAATATTTTCTGTCTTTAGCAATTGTCAAAATTATAGATTTATCCTCATAATCTTAAGTAAACATGATATTCACAGTCTATTTGCAGTAGCAACCTGTTTAACGGGATTATATATCAATCGGTCACGAGTCGTGTGTTTTATATATTATTTTTATTGTAATTATTTGGGAAAACTGACGGAATATGGATATAATTAGAACATTCTTAATAAAATAGCATAGAAAACAGTGAAGTTAGATATATCTCAGTAATTACGTAGAAAATTTATGTTTATATCTTTTTTTCCTTTATTCCAAGTGTATGAAATCATTTGATTACTTTCTCAAAATTCTAAATCCATAACAATATTAAGATCAAATATAATTACTGGGGACCAGAACGGACAAAACCAAGTCAAAGTAGGCCTTACATCGAATCATGGAGTGTTTTCATTATTCACCATAGACTCCTAGGATATATCAAATTTTAGCTAGAACAAATCCCTCCAATATTTAAAAATGTCTCCAATTACAGACTGTACAGGTGTAATTGTAAGTACGATTCAATTTATATTACACCGCTTAAACTTCAATTTATTCACATATTTTACATATTTTTTGTAAAAAGCTTTGGGATTTGCTCACGTAGACTGAAAGCTAATCGCCGAAAAGGATTGCAGTAATAAATGTTGATAGGGTGCATGTGGATCATACCGCTTAGAAAGTTTTACAAGCTCGGTTTTTACCCAACTGTCTCAGAAGGAGGGATATGTTTTTGAAAGTCCAAAGAAGTTAACCGCTGCGCAGCCTTCTCAAAAATAGGAGGGTTTTGACAAAATCATCACATTTGGCAGATTGTTTGGTGATCCTGGTATACGTTTTAATCATCTACCAGCTTATAATACGCAACCTGCGGTAACAGTGAGTAAATCCCTAATCAACAATTTGTTACCATTAAGTAGTTAAATTCCCAAATAAATTAAGTGGAAAAACCTTTATTCATATACAGATGTAATTTATACATATTGTAAGATAAAATTGATAGATATTCTTATTAAAGTAAAGGGCACTAAAATTAATTGTATTTGTATGTATGAATAAGTAATAATAAGTAAGTAAAGTAAAATATAAATCGATCCAAACGCTTTTTTAATCGTTTCGGCCTCACCTGAGTTTTGCAAGAGCTTTTACTAGCACTGGATGGTAACTGCATTTGGATTCTGAATATTATTCCCACCACTACCAACAGAAACTTGTTTCTGCTGTATATTTTACACTAATTAAGTATATGAATTGACAAGAAAGTCAATTCATATTTAGGTTGCGAAACTCAGTTACTTATGCGGCTAAAATCTTAAAAATACATACGTCAGTCTACAAAAAGCACCTTTCAATTGGTCGTATCTTGTTATCATGTCTAGTATCGTGCCAACAACTATAAATTCAAGTTGTAAAAATACTAGCACCTAATAAAAAAATAAATTACTAAAGTATAATTAAAATTTTGGGCTAGTGTGAGCATAAATATTCTATGTAGGTTAGGTTTCGACTCGTGTGGAAAACTTTTTTATTATTCAAAATTAAAAAAAAGTTTATTCAGCACTCAGAATTATTAGCTCTACAGTCCATCAAATCTAAGAAGTACATTTTGACGTTTCGCATTTCTTATTACGCTAAAACTTTGTTCAAACGTAGACACAAAATATTAAAAACAGTAATTCATATAATGTCGAAAAATTATTTACTCAATATACCTTTCTCACTTTACTTAAGCACTTTTTCTCTAACTCTCTTTATGAACCTGAGTATTTGAGGTTTTCTTGTTGCTAACGTAATGTAATTAATATCCTTTCTTACATAAAACGAAGGTTGATGTCGTTCTCAAAAACTACCCCCCTTTGCAAAAATCTCCCGCCACAATCAAAATATATTACGTTTTCTCTATTCAATTTAAATTTCATGAAAATCGGATAATCTGTTCGAGAGTTATGCCGTCACAAACATTGCCACACACATACATTGCCGGATTTACCAATTATCTTTGTCATGGCATGGTATTTGTCTTTCGAAATCAATCGCTTTTACCGATATTTTTTTGTCTGTCGTTTTTAGTCTGTCGTCTATCTGTGGGTGGCTCTCTTCTCATCATCTCTTCATCTTGAAAAAAGCAGAAATAATTAATTTATTTGGTATTAATTAAGCGCTACATATTTATTTAACTTCTATCTGAGTATATAAATTTATCAAAAAAGTAAGCGATTGTTTCCTACCTATTAAGTATCAATATCGATTTTTCAATTTCTCATTAATATCGGATATTTTCGATGGCGATTATTTGGTTCACATCCCTAGACAAGTTGATCTGACAGCTGTCAAAGTGTACTTCTTAGATTTGATGGACTATAGTTGCATTTATTTCATTTACAGCGGAAAGTTTACAGAATGATTCCACATGGCGTCGGCCATCTTGCGTGCATGACATGATTTAAAAATAGGTATATTTAGCGTTGATTTTGAATAAACGTGAGAGTAAATCACCCTAGAGTTAGATTTTGTAAATCAGTATGCGTAGGTATCATAAAACTGTACTAAAAGAAGGTGTACATATCTTATAAGTAGAAAATAAAATGCTCATAAATGTAATTGTATAAATTACTTAGATTAAATTATAATTGTACAACTATAATATTTACATCTTGCGTCTATTTACTATCACGATAATAAATTATAATGTATGAAATTTTGGAGTTTTACTACTATTATGTTCTTAAATCTTTTTGTATCGTCCGATGTCGGACCGGAATCATCCCGGGTATGTGTTCCCGGGTATGGCTGCTCTATCTAGCTGCTAGTACATATTCTATAGCATTATATGCTCTGTAATTTTGCTAACATATTAAGAGCTTAGCTTAGTTTGGGCTTGAATGGCATCAACTACTCTATTTTACGCAAGGATTGGTGATATAATTGGTAATTAACAAGCCTCACAGCTCAATTGGTTGTAACTCTGCTTTCTGCGCTGTAGGTTGTGGGTTCGATTCCCAACCAGGATAGACATTTGTGTGGTGAATATAGATGTTTGTTCTGTGTGTTTGTTAAACAATGCCTCACTGCGTAGTTCAAATCCAAAAATAACCTAGCCTTCTCGGCACTGCATTGCGCCCGTCAACTTGGCCTAAGGCAACTACATCCTTCAAGCAGGAACACAGCAATGCTGCTTGGCGGTTGAAATAGGTATGGTGGTAATACATTGCCGTACGAGCCTTTTCTCATGGGGCTCTACTACTCCTTGGTCTTGTATCTGCGGTTAGCCCACTGATAGCAGATCCGGAAATCCCATATTCAATTTCCAAGTGTGTATAGATTTGTCCTAAGTTTATATATATACCTCTCTAATTGTTGTGTATTGTAAGGTAAGATAGCCAATTCTACAGTCTGTTAAGGATTTCGGGTGCAGTGCGCATCCTTCAGCCATAGTATATTTTGACCAGATGAGATGAAGGCTCAGAGCTTCCTTGTCGTAGAATAAAAACAAAATAAAAGCTTTTTTATGGGTCAGCTACTGGCCAGTTAATTTTAAATAGTCATCGATTCTATCTCTAAGGTCACAATGTAAAAGTATTTCTATTTACTCGCCCTTAATTGATTGGTCGAGGCGAGTGGAGTTTGGATTTGGAATTGGAGCACATGCATTTATTATAGGCTGGTTTTTCGTTGTGTCTATGCATGTATTAGTTTTGTCTGTTTTTGCCAAACGTTGAATTTTATTTCAGAAAGAGTTTAAAACAAGTTCATAGAATTTGAAAGTTTACGATAGTAATAAAGGTAATGTGTAATTTATAAAATAAAATGAACGAAGGTCGTTAAAAAATGCAGTGATAGTTAGATAAATGAAATGACTGGGTAAGTACTTTACAAGTACTCGAATTCACACATTCCAAGGAGTTAGAAAGTAGCCAAAAAGTATCAAAACAAAAATTTATTGTATGTTGGTTAAAGTACATTTTACTGCTAAATATTATAAAGGCTGGATTATTTAATCTCGTTTTCGAAAAACAGGAAGGAGTAATCGTTGGTTCTAAAATGAAGTTCAAGGCGACTTGTAAGCCTATAAAATTATATTAATATTACCTAAATCACGAAAAACATTAACACCATTTAATATTATGGGTCACGAAGGCTTTACACGAATTCCATAAATATTGGTAATTGGTAACTAAACACGCTAGGTCTCTTGTGATAAGTTGTTGCTATGGAAAATGAAAGGAATAAGCTCTACAATCTGGTTCCAATATCATAGAATATTCTGATGTCATTGCTTTGTAATTTGATGATACATAATAAAGCGGTAGAGGTGCTACGGATAATGTAGCAAATGCGTAGAGCATCGAAACACCGTAGTACCGTAGCACCTGCCTGCTATAGAGTGAAATATATGTATAGCCCGAGGTTCTTGCTTTTCTCCGTGTGTGCTGGTCGCGATTCCAAACAGGCGGTAGATTTGACGTTTCAAAGTGATCCTAAAAATCTTACTGAATAAATATATTTGACTTTGACTTTATATAGATCCATAAGGAGTATCCGTGGCAGGCTGACATAAGGATAAAACTCTTTCAACTTAGCCCGTTGATTATCTGAAAGGCGACTAAAGGATCTCACTAGTAAATATACAACCTGCTAGTTTATTTTGAAGATTATGATACTTCAGTTTTGGGAGAGGCATTGAGACCGGTTTAGGAAAAAAGCTGTTTATTATATTATAATAATTGTGATAATTTCGATTTCTTTATATTTTGTTACGAAATATTTACAATCAGACCTAAAAATCACCTGCAATAGGTTCAGTCACTGTTAAAATGGAATATTATTGCAATCATTAAAGATTGTACTTACGTTTGGCCTTTGAATCCACTTCATTGTCAGAACTGGGTTTTAGCTCGGAAGTCGAAACCTTTGTGAGTGATTCCTCTTCTGAACTAATGGAACATGTAAAGTTACACGTATAGAGCCTTTAGGCCTTTAAGCTATATATAATTTGATTATATTACATAATACAAGGAATTCTTGCGTAGGTTTCTAGGTAGTCCTAGAATAACATATATTTATAACTAGACCCAAACACCGCATGTGTAATGTTTTCTATTATACTCGTAGTAGGTAGTCTTGAATCATTATTACTAGTACGACCCAAAAAGACCACCGCAGGGCATAGGCCCTATAGTGTCCCAAAAAGTGAAAAGTAGGATTTACATTATCACCATGCTTAGAAGACAGGTTGGTTATTTTAGTATTCATCATCACCCGCAGTCAGGTTTCATCCAATGCTGGGTATAGGCCTCTCTATGTATATGCCATGCCCAATGGTGCTAGTCACATCGAGATTGAGGAAAGATGGTAATATCATCGACCCATCTTGCTGCTGGACATCCGACATTCCTATATCCGTTTCTTGGGAGCTATTTCGTCACCGCTTTGCTCTATCTATCGACCGCCCTTTCCCAGGTGTCCCGCCCAGCTCCAATTTAGTTCCGCTATACGGTTTACAACTTGGAACCTCGTTTTCGGATCTCGACGTTGGGAATACGGTCAAAAGCTTGATGCTGAGCATGGCGCGCTCCATGGCTCTCTATGCCACTTTCATCCTTACACAGCCTCATGGGTGAGCATCCGTGTTTCGGCACCGTAGGTAATAGTGGGTAGGACACTATGATGAAAATCGGGATTTAAGGCATTGTAGTAAATCAGGTTACTTGAGAATGCCATCCAATTTAACAAACGCCTAGTTTAATTCTTGGTGCGATCTTTTTCTTTTGCAAGGCTAAAAGATAGAATATGTCCAAGATAAATATATCGGTCTACCACCTCCAATTTCTCGATCCCAACTACTACATTGGGATCCGAGACATTGATAATGTTTGTCTTGGAAATATGAGTAATATAATGAGTTAGAGGTCTCCGAAGTTCTCAGAAAATAGTACGAGATCATCGGCAAACTTTAAGTGTTAAAAGTAAGATCCATTGATATTTGCCATGGTGTCTCCAATCCAAAGATATATATTGAAAATGTAAAATGGTATATCCCCCCCAAGGTAGTACCTATGTATTAATGGTAAAGATTAACTTGTAAATTTTAAACATCTTTCATGCTAGCTTCCTCAATTTAACCAAACAAATATTGTTTATATGTTTCCTCCATATTGCGTACAATAAAGTATTGTCATTATTTCAATCACTACCCCGTTTACCAGTATGCGTTAAAAACCTGTCCAATTTAGTAAAAGTCAACCTAAAATACGCGAGTTAATAGAGATTACAATTCGTTATAAATTAATTAGAATAATTAAACTAAGCCCCACCTAAAAAGGGCGTTGGCGTATTTTAGGTGAACAGTATTAATTATTGCACTACCCCAAGTTATTATAACTAGATGGTTAAGAGTTTATGGTTCGTGACCAAGATGTAATTCTTTATGTAATTAGAAAACCTCACCAACAAAGGTCGCACCAAGTATTTTTGATGTAACTATTAGTGAAAATGATTGTAAAAATCACCATACACCAATGTCTCTGAAATAAGTACAGTTTAAAGAGTCATAATTAACAATAAATTAAAATTTTATATATATTTTCTTTAAATTGAGTAACTTCAGTCTGCATAAATTATTCCTATGGCTAAAGCAGAAATACACCATCGTCGATTCGCACAACTTTTATCTGAACCGAGTCAGGTACTAGAATAGAAAGTAAGTATATTCTTTTCTGCGGTCACATGTACGGTTTATCTATAAAGATAGATTTATTATAAAAATTACAAGACGTAAAACAAAAACCAGGTAAAGATTATAAAAATGAATGCCCGTCCTCAGCAATTACGCTACTTGTTAGTAGCTAATAACAAGGACTATCCGGCCGTTTGGCTGGTGACTGATCATTTTATTTATTTTAAAGGGCGACAGCTTTGCGCGGACCTGGAGTGGTGACTGAACATCCAACGAATAAGCATAAATATACACCTTATTTTCATGTGAGCGTAATGGCTGTGGAGGGGTGTTCATTTTTAGAATGGTAGATCTATACATGATGCTATTATAATATGGTGTCTACATACCAGAAGATTGTTCCGTAGAAAAAAATATATTTTCCATAAGATTTTTAAATCAATTTGAAACGGCAAATCAACCGCCTTTTTGGAATGGCGACCAGCACAATAGGGGAAAGACAAGAAAATTGGGCAGGAAAATTAGGTACTTACTGTTCAAAATAAATAGTTACTATTCTGGTCTTAAATAATTTAAATAACATTTGCATGAAGTACATCATAAACTTGTTGAGCTCTGTTTTATATGCTAGGTCTCTCTTGAGCCTATTTAGATAGCCACTAAAACTCATCTCTCTGTAGCTTGTAAGTCACTACATAATATTGTACAAAAGTGATAAATAAAGAAGTGAAAGTTCCGTAAGTAGAATTAAAAAAGTAAAGTAAAACATTAGAACCTGTGGACATTGCATACGTCTATGCTCTTTTACAGAAATGAATTTCGTATTTCCACTTACACTCATGTAGATTCCGTACAGCAATTCCGCGGAAACATTTCTTATTTGCAATTGAACGACGCAGTTTTTCCAAACATAGCCCCAGTCAGGGCCAAATTGGAAAAAAGTCGTGACCCAGAATAAGTAAAATAGCGATTCAATGTTAACATTTCATCGGTAAAGCTGCAATTTTACACGGAAAATAAATGGTTGGTTTTAGATTCCATGGTGTCGCCACGTGGAAGTGAATTATAGTGTTGGGATATTGAAGGTTCTAGTATCAATTCTGAACTTTAACTTATACTATTTCTCAAAATAAATATTTAAGTATTGTGGAAGATAATTATGATCGCTAAAGCTAAGTCATTTTAAGTATCATCGACTCTTAATCATATACTTTTGTATCTATTATTCGAAACCATTTTATATTACGCGCACGGAATACTGTTATATTTGATATACAGTGTGAAATAAATATATGGGCCTTATAGTATAATCTAAGTAATTTATAAGCAGTTTATTTATTTAAAAAATCAAGAATTTTTCTGTAGAATAATCTATCTTTAGGATTTAAAGTGGTTTCCCTTCAGGCCCATTGATTTTTTCCACACTATATAGAGACATTTTATACATATAAGTCCTTCTCCCCTTATCTCATTTAAAATTTCAGGCAAGATAAAAGCAGAAATCTGCGATAAAGAGATCCCCAATCCACCCACAAAGCGTAAGATTATAGCTAAGCCCTCAAATTTTGGGAAAGATTCTCTTCAGCAGGTTACTTTAGGCGAAAGAAGTATGCAAATGGTAAATAGAGGTATGTCTGTTCTATTGAAAAACGGTGAAGCTAGTTTTGGCAGGTTCTGATGGTTGTCTTTGTTGTGAGCAAGGTGTTAAAGGTAAAGTATGACTAGTAGTTCGCCCCGAACTGAGATCTCGTGATTTCTGGTTTGTGACGGAGATTATTTCTCAAATATAACGTAATTAACAATAACAGTGTACTTTCATTACACCCTTCTTACCTTACTTAAGAACTTTTTTCTCGAACTCTTTATTCACCTTAGTCATAGATAATAAAATCCTGAGTGTTCGAGGCTCTTTCTTATACGTAGTGTATCAATATCCTTACTAACATGATACAAATGTTGATATCGTTTTGAAAAGTACTCTCGAAACTGTTTCTTTAGTAGTCGTGGTTAGAAAAATCTTACCCTACGGATGTCTTAAAGTCTTTTTTCTTTGGGTAAACAAAACTTTCATTGTGAGCACCAATCTGTCTGCTAAGCGTGGTGATAATGGCCGTACATTACAGTTATAGAGGAAGTTTTTTCCACATTGAAGTGGGTAATAATGTACTATTGATATGGAATGTGTGCAGTCAAAACTTTTGCATGAATATACAGACCCCCCAAAAGTCATTCTTAGATTTTATCGACACATTGAATGAATAACAATAGATAAATAGATTAGATTCAATGAAATTTCGAATAACCTCTCTTATCTTAGAAGACCTGATAATCATCATAGACATACATAGATACATACATACAGAGCCGGATTTCCCAACATAACTGAGGGATCTTGTTCGCTTCGCTTACACGATCAATAAGAGTACTAGAAGCCCCTTGTGAAAGGTCTCGTCCGGAGAACTACTACCACCATACCTATTTCTGCCGCCAAGCAGCGTTGCTGTGTTCCGGTGAAGAGTATGGTTGCCGGTGAAATTACGGGCCCGCGAGGCTTAACACCTTTATGCCTCAAGTTGACGGGCGCAATGCAGTGACGTGTAGGCTACGTTCTTCGTGAATGTGACCTATGCAGTGAGGCAGTGTTATAGGCAAGGGATGCACTTAACACCAGGTGGACTACTGCATGTCCCGTCTCCTAGTTGTATAAAAAAAAAGGTACTACAGATAAATTTAACTCTTCCATCAGGTCGCATTCTGGACAGACTACGAGCATGACAAGCTCAATGGAAATTTCCATATAGACAACAAGACTATCCCTTATTCACTGAACAGTTACCCAAACTTACTAAGTTATTTAACGCAAAGATGAAATACGGTAATTTAACGGTAGCTCTTATCTCAAAACTGTAAGGTTCAATGTTGCATATTTTACTAGACTCGAATGGTATTTCACATTCAAGTGTATTAATCCTCTTGAACTGTGACGACGGTTGAGGGTGAAGGGTGACATGGGGTATATTACATGATAATAGAAAGAAATATCTTATTTATGTATATCTTTCCAGTGCTATATTCCAGGCTAGCGACCACTCCCCTGCCAAAGACTTTTGTAGTACGACGGGGCGTTGCTTGACCTTTATCTTATCTGATTTTAGGGTTATGATAAGGCTGAAGGTGCACTTCACCGGAAATCCTCAACCAACTGAGTCTGTTGCCAAACCAGGGCTTTCTAGGGAATCGTAAGAATTGTAGACCTCGTACCTACCCTGGCCTAGAGCTAGACAAGCCGAGAGGTTAACCCATAGTTTACACGTCAAAATGATTGCTTTGATTGAATGATCGAAGGTAACGTTGTAAAAGCCGGAAGTTCCATATACGGATTATAACAGTGCATATAAGTGGAAAAGTATCCCCCCTAGTAGCAATAGATGGAAAAAAAATCCATTCTTCCCAACCAGTAGGGATAGATCAGTAGGGATATATGGAACTGCCGGTAAAAGTGATATCGATTCATCATTCCCCTGGTCGTTAAAGTCAACTAAGAGTATACAGTAGAGGAAACGCAGCAGCAGCTGAGTAATTAACAATTGAACACCAATTACTGCGACCACCAAACCACCTGTCATGCGTTTTGGGTTTTTATAATCTTTATTTATTATAGAGTGTTTAATGATTATAAAGCGAGTACTTTTTACGTCTCAGATTAATCTTGGAATTTGTGAAACAAATTGCTGATTTTTCCTTTATTTATTGTAAGACTGGGAAGCGCTTGACTTTCATGTCACCTGGCTATAAATTAAGATAAGGCCGAAGGTGGAGGCGCACTTCAAACGGAATCCTCATCAAACTGAGGAATTGTTATTATGGCGACAGAATTAGGAATAATGGTGGTAGCTAGCCAGGCAGACTTAAACAAAGTACTACCACAAAACAAACCAATTACAATATTGTACCTCCCCTGGGGATCAAACCTGGGACCTCTGGATCTGAAATCGGTCGATTGAACCACTAGACCACAGAGGCGGTAAAAATCAGTTTTAGATTTCTTGTTACACCACAGAATTAGGTCAAAGAGTTCCAATATGAAGACAAAAATATAAAGTGAGGATTATGTTAATAGTTACGCTGTACCGTGGTGCAGAGTGAAATGTGTATTAAGGTAGAACAAAATTGTTTTTGAAAAAAAGTAAGTATAAAACAGGAGCAAGAGATTTGAATTTGACTTTTGTTTATTTAAGAACAAACAGCTACTAAGGATTATG
Source organism: Venusia cambrica (assembly GCA_951394065.1). NCBI lineage: Eukaryota > Metazoa > Arthropoda > Insecta > Lepidoptera > Geometridae > Venusia > Venusia cambrica. The sequence continues at coordinate 5,841,180 of OX596056.1, forward strand.
TTAATGGCTATAGGTACTTTACTTTACCGTAGTGCAGAGTGAAATGTGTTTTTAAGCTAGAATAATTGTTCTTAACTATTTTTAAGTTTCTTTTTTTATTGTAAGCAACAGGAACCAAATCTTTGATTTATTTTGGAGTTTGGTTAATTTGAGAACAACAAACATCTACTAAGCATTAGATTAATGGCTACGCTGAACCCAAGTGCAGAGTGAAATGTATAGGTGTGATAGCTAGAATTGGTCTTGAAAAAACTGTAGTGTAAAACAGAAATAGGAGACTTTAATTAAAATTTTGTTTATTTAGGAAAAAAGGGGGTTGAAAGTTTTAATTTAAAATATGCCCTAACTCTGAAACCGTGCACAATAAAAGGTCAAAATTGTCGTTATAGTTTCCCCATATAAACTAGATGAGAACGTAATTTATGGTTATTTGTTTTTTTAATAATTGAAGGGCAGGGGGTCCTTTTATCAGAAACAAAATAAAAAAACGCATGGTAATGCATGGTATAATAGTCGTGCTTATACCTTTTGAAATCGCTATAACGAGGCATTCAACGACAAATGTTTTTTTTTATTTACCCGACCGTGGCAGTCGCAGCTTAAGAATCGACCCCCTCCAACTCAGCCCGCGGATGTCGTAAAAGCTGATTCAAGGGATCTAACCAGAAGAAGCGGCAGCATCCTGCTGTTTGTTACATAACACCTTTACTGTGATCAACCCACCTGCCAACTGTGGTGATTATGGCAAAACCCTCCCGTTTTTGGAAGAAGCTCCCATACATGAAACGTTTTTATAAATTGTTATTTTCGACCTGTATAATAACAAAGTTGGTGTTAGTATAGTGCTTACTTTGTGGTAAATAAATAAATGGCACAAGACCGTTGGGCGTGGCATATGCATAGGGAGGCCTATACCCAGCAGTGGGTGAAATCAGGCTGCGGATGATGATGATGATGATGAAATAAATGAATAATAAAATCTGGCCAAACGTAAGTGTTGTGTTCCGGCATTCAGAGGTAAGATAGCCAGTTCCTCAGTTGGTTGAGGATTCCGGGTGAAGTGCGCCTCCATCTTCGGCCTTATCTCAACTTGTTACCAGGTGAGATGAAGGTCAAGCGCTTCATCGTCGTACAATTAAAAAAAAAAAAAAGATTCGGACCGGCACTTAGACTTTGAAATGCCTGCATTTTTTGTCAGGGAATGTGGGCCAGAACCCTCGGTATGCGTGTCTGCACACCATGTCAGGAGCTAATCGGTCCTTTTTATCCAGATATCCAACAAATATATATATTTGTAATACTTGCACCTATTTCAAAAAACCGATACGCGGACGAAGTCGCGAGTAAAAGCTAGTATTTATATTTTTTTTTAAAGTAGTGAGCCTGAGCCAGGAAACAACAACAAGAGAACAACATGAAATTTAAATGTTATTTATGTAGGAACAACAAACAGCTTAGGTTAATGTACTGTTGAGATTCCTAATTAAAACCGTATCGAGGCAGTATTATGTATAATTTCTGAACTCCTCTAAATAATTGAATACGCGCATGGCGAAACAATTTATCCGAGCATTCTCATTATTGTCAATAAGGTAATTAGGTCACTGCTTCGGAGTGAATATCCATGTTCACCCGATCGAACGCTGAAGCTTATTACTACGAGTAAGTTTGTATCTCTATTCTATTTCTCAAGGGACATAAGAGAAATAAAATGTACAAACATGTACAAAGGAATCAGTCAAGGACCGTTACAAACGGCTTATAGGTAACTCAACTGTTCCAGACCAGTACCAGTGGGAAGCGTGCCCAAGACACTGGCTACCTCGACACGCTGAATAGCTATGCTGATTCGCTTGCCTAAATAAGAGCCAGCCCTCGGGTCAAGTGCCGCCTCAATCAAAAGCCCCGCAAGGGAAATTGTATTTGTTCCGACATGTAGAAAAATAATTTTATTGACCTTTTTATAGTACTACAGGGAGGTGCTTGACCTTCATCTCACCTGATTTTCAAGTTATGATAGCGCCGATGGTGGAAGCGCACTTCACCCAAAATCCTCAACCAACTGAGGAACCTAATTATGAACACGGTATTTCTAGATTCTGATTTAATGATGCTGTACTGCAAAGTTACGAGCTCATATTCAACATTCAGATATGAATATAATTAAACTAACTACTTATTTACAAAGGAAGCGGTCGGGTTACCTAAGAACAGTTTCAAATGATCTGAAGGTAACTCAACTGTTCCAAACTAGTACCAGACGCAAGCATGCCCAGACACTGGTCGCATTGCCACGCTGAATTGCTATGCTAATTCCCTGGCCTAAATAAGAGCCAGTAGATTATTTACCAAGGTATACGCTTGCCAAACTGTATATTACGGTACGATATATAGCTACTTAGGAGCTACTTGCATTCAGTATGCAAGTAACTCTAACTTGCATCTGAGGGCAGAGAGGGATATTAGAATGCCTGTCATCTTTATCCCCGAGGATAATAATCTCACACTGTCTACGGCTACCGTCCCGTAGACAAGCAAAGCAAAGCTAGTTATTTGAAAAATGAATATCATTTTTATTTATGGAACAGCGTTTGTTAGCATGATCGTTTTTAGCTGTTCTCTGCAGAGGCTAAATTACTATTAAGATGGATCATGATATACTAATAAAATATGATTGTGTTGGTCTCTTTGGTTTTTAGTGAAATTATCGTGTTCTTAATTCAAATCTTACTATACCCGCGTGGGAATTGTGATTTTCTACCTTACATCACATACCGAATCAGCCTTATATATCTATCAAGATATATATGTATCAAGATATATAAGGTCTATCAAGATATATAAGGCTGAGCCGGTAGTGATGTAAGATAAGCCTACAAACCGTAGCAGGTGATCCTGCTAAGGTTTGTAGGCTTACATGGCATCTAATTTGACAACGTCAAGGATTTTCTGTGAAAAAAATAGTTTATTCCATAAAACATTAAATGCATATTACAAATTCAATCCCTATGAATTATTTATTTATGTAGACTCACAGCTCGGTTAGTAGTAGCTCTGCCTTCTGCGCTGTAGGTTGTGGGTTCGATTCCCACCCAGGACAAACATTTGTGTGATGAATATTGATGTTTGTTCTGTGTTTGGGTGTTTTATTGATAAGTATGTATTTACCAATAAAGGTTTATAAGTATTATATCTGTAATCTAGTTCCCATATTACAAGCTTTGCTTAGTTTGGGACTAGTTGGCGCTGTGTAACATTAATTTCCTGTTATATTTATTATTTATTTATTTATATATTAGTAAGATATTCTTGTTCATAAATGTTCTCACGTCGAAGGCATGTTGATAAAACATTGCGATTGACATGAAGATTGAAACTAGATATCCAGCCCAGAATTCTACAACAATGCTTTCTGGCACGAGTAGTTTTGATGCTGAAGCTATAGCCTTCATCCAATCTATCAAAGATGTAGAGAAAATTTAACACGAAATACATACGAGAATAAATGTTTCACAAGATGCTAATATCCATGAAGTTATGAGTAGTAGAGCTTCTTGTGAATTACTCGTCCGGGAAATTACTACCACCACACCTATTTCAGCCGCCAAGCAGCATTGCTGTGTTTCCGTTTGAAGGGTATGATTGCCTCAAGTTGACGGGCGCATTGCAATGCCGCGTAGCTCATGTACTTTGTGGATGTGACTTACGAAGTAAGGCTTTATTATAGTTTTTAGCGCTTCCCAGTTACGACTGGGAAAAAAATAATCAACGATGCACTTAACATCGGTAGCTTAGTTGCGTAACATGAAATCCATTACCATTGAACTTAAAGTCGATTATCAGAGGTCAAACCCAAGAGAAAACACCTAAGATGAAAGTGACATTTAAAGCCTAGGCTAGGTTTTAAATGTCAAAAATGATTTAAAAAGTAACTGTTCCTATCTAGTTGACTTACACAATAAGGGCCCAGGTTTGTAACACACTTGTTCCGTCTCCTCTTGTAAAAATAAAAAAAGATAATGGTCCATTCATGGCAAGATATTTGTCTTGTTACAGTTAGAAGATTTGGTCCAAGAATAAAATGTAGGTAATTGATCAAGCCTCACAGCTCAGTTGCTAGTAGCTCTGCCTGCTGCACTGTAGGTTGTGGGTTCCACATTTGGGAACAAATGTGGGACAAACATTTGTGTGATGGATATTTTGTTTGTTCTGTGTTTCGGTGTGTATTCTATGATTAGTACATACTAATCATAGAATACACACCAGTGTCTTGGGCACGCTTCTGTCTGGTACTGGTCTGGAACAGTTGAGCTACCTATAGGCCGTTTGTAACGGTCCTTAGGTAATCTGACTGATTCCTTTGTACATAGTTAGTTTAATTGTACTTTTTTTGCATGTACCTATTTACAAAAAAAAAAAAGTACATTAGTAGTAAAAGTATAATAACCGTAATCTAGTTCCCAACTTTGCTTAGTTTGGGACTAAATGGCGCTGTGTAAAATTAAAACACAATTTGCAAATTTGTCAATGCACACGGTGATTGGTAATTCCCTGTTATTAAAAAAAAAACGGATAATGTGACCGCCAGAACTAATAAAAACTCTTGAATCAATACCATGACGCTTCCATCTTACAAACTCTATGACTGTGTTCTATTCAATCCATGTCACATCCGTTGCTTCACGGCATTATTACACTGCTATCTGTGCATGTCTTTGTTGGAAGTCTCTCGTGTATGAACATGTAGTATGCGAGATATGCAATAAACATAGTTCTCTATTTTCAAGGATTTGTGTAGGTATATCAATAGGTTATCACTTCTGTAGATGATTAGTAAGGTACGTCAAACTTTTGGCTTTAGGTGAGTTTGGCGTGGGTGGGATCTAGTTCACAAAATTCAATGATCGTGAATCAATAAGATTTTTTAGGATCAATTGGAAACGTCAAATCTACCGCCTGCTTGGAATCGATTACTGAAATTAATTTCAGCTTGTTGTTTTAGCCAATGTTCAGTTATGCAAATTATGTCAGTATGATCAGAGTTCATGAATAATTCCAGTTCAAGCACCTTATTTTCTAAGCCTTCAATGTATATATCCAAGTCTACTCCGGGAATTCAGTCAACGGTTACGGTGGTATTAGAGGAATGGTCTGCCTGGCTTGCAAAAAGACAGAAGCCCACCGCCTGGGTGCGTGGAAACAACAGTACCGCCTCTGTGGTCTAGTGGTTCAACCCACCGATTTCAGATCCAGAGGTCCCGGGTTCGATCCCCATGGGTACAATATATTGTGCTTGGTTTGGTTGGTGGTAGGACTTTGTTTAAGTCCGCCTTGCTAGCTACCACCATCTTACCTAATTCTGTCGCTATCATAACAATTCTAAAATTGTTGTGTTCCGGCATTTAGAGGTAAGATAGCCAGTTCCTCAGTTTGTTGAGGATTCCGGGTGAAGTGCGCTTCCACCTTCAGCTTTATCTCTACTTGTAACCAGATGAGATGAAGGCCAAGTGCTTAAACGTCGTACAATAAAAATATTTGTTTTATTTCTTTGTGCCTAGCAACAAGATGGACTGTATCTACACTTCTCCTCTGCAAGCAAGCAGTCTTTCTAAGCTATATGCGAGGACACTCAAATGTTAATAAGTTATTGTGTAAGTTAATTTATAAAGTGTGTAAACTGTTTGTTCTCCGAAAACAATAGAATAGTAATAATAATTAACAACGGCAGCAATACTGGCATACTCCCAATTTTGATTCTATGTAGTTAAAATCACTGACTCCATGTCAAATCCATTTTCTGAATCAATTATTTGCGTCACGTTACGTGTACTTTTCGTACTGAATAATTCAATTTGTGTCGCATGTAACCGAGCTTTCCGAGGCAAAACGGGATGCCTCTTCAGAAAGATGTGGGTTTGAATCCCGGCTGTATGACAAAAAGTCTCACAGCTCAGTTCATAGTAGCTATACTTTCTGCGCTGTGAGTCTTGGGTTCGATTTCCATCCTGAACAAATATTTGTGGGAAGAATAACATGTTTTTCTGTGTTTGGGGGTTGTATGGTGTCATAAGTAGGTGTGTGTTTATTAAATAAATGATGAAAAGTACCTATTTTATACGTTTTTACTCAACATCAAGTGGGTTTCTTGCTTGTTCCGTCTCCAAATTGTATATAAAGGTCCTAATGAGAAAATATATGCCCTTCTGTTTACGTTTTTCGGGCATACATTTTTAGCCTGAGTCATCTGTCTTTCCAATCAATACCAAGTCTATGTTGAACAATAATAGCTTGCAGGCACAATGCTCGGTAACGTAATCAGCCGCAGCGGAACGCATGGACCAATAATTATTGTTGTATTATACAGAATGTATGTAGTGACGAAAATAAAAAACTATTGAAGTATTAAGTACTATCCGTAAACTAGTTCCCATATTACAAGCTATGTTTGGTTTGGAGCTAAATGGCGCTTTGTGCAATAAATGTCCTGAAGTATTTATTATCATTATTGCTATATGGGCCATGGTAATTGACAAAAAGACTTACAATCACAACCTATAGGTATTATACAAATTAAAGTAAGTACCTATGTTAAGAGCGGTAAGGTTCTAACTGCATTTATTGTAAAATTGGCCAGAGGTATTTAAACCGAACTTGTGTCCAACGATTAGTATAGAAGGGGTTTGCAATGTTTTAATATAATGCCCTATCTTCAAATTATACGGTAAAAAATAACCTGTTAAATATTGGGTAATTTTAAAGTTAAAAGGGAAATTGGTGCAGTTAAGCATTCTGCCACATACAATTAGACCAATATGTAAAGTGCTTTTGAAGAAATTGGAAAGTAAAGAGATCAATGGTTACTAGAAAATGATTATCACATGAGAATATGCGTCTATTACCAACCGACCAACCATTTAAGTGTTTAATTTATTTATTACCCAAGTATTTTTTTTTCTTAACCGACAGCCTATCCAGTTTGTTCGTTAGTAATTAACATTTTTATTACTAACCGACCAACTAGATTTAATTAATGGCTTGTTGGTTAATAATATATCAATATTATTAAATTGGTGAAAACTTCAAATTTAAAAGCATGACAATGACGACCCTAATAAGATTTCTATTTCAGCAAACCAATGTAATTAGGGTACCTAAAAAAGTATACTTACCGAAACATAACGGACTGAAGAAGACTATACTTGAATAACTATTCAGAGTGGCAATGCATCAAGTGTCATGGGCACGCTTCCGTCTGGTACTGGTCTGGTACAGTAGAGTTACCTAACCTTTGTAACGGTCCTTAGGTAACCCAACTGCTTGACTTGTTCAGTCTAATTGTACATTTGTTTGAAGAAGACTTCATTTTTATAATTTTGATACCAAAGGCGAAACGTTGAATTAAATTGAATCATGTTACTTAATACAATTTACAAATTGAATTCATACTTTGAAAGGATCAGAGAAATCCTCTTGTTCGTTAGTCGTGTTTGTGGTTACCGCCGCAGAAAAGCTGATTTTACTAAAGAAAAGGCTTTTAAAATGAAGGAAAATTATTATTCTTATCAATTTATTCTTTAAATTGTGTGATTCAAAGTTACCCTAGAGATCAGGCAAGGTAGAGGATTAGGCGAAGGGTGGGAACATAGAAATCGACACTTGTAAGAAGATTAGGATGATTAGAAAAAAGTGATAGCGGAGGATCTAACTAGGTGGTTTTAACAGTAACTCTAAACTTGAGTATAGCTTTCTGGGCTCTTTCAACTTCAGAAGGCGGGTCTTGGCAGCACCACACCTAGTGGTAATGCAATAGTCCATTAGTGATTGACACAATGAAAAATACACCTTTTTGGCAACTCTAAAATTGGCAACATGTCCCAGCGATTTATATATATAAATCAGTTTTCGAAGCCTTGGGACTGTTGCATCTATGTGGGGCCTGAAGGTTAGCGTTTGGTCGATAATTGTACCTAGATACTCTATGCTATCTACCCTTTGTAGATAGATATTTATTGATCCGTTAAGAAAGGTTCCGGCGTTTAGTGGTAAAATAGCCAGTTCCTCAGTGTTATGAAGAATCCAGATGAAGTACGCTTCCACTTTCGGCCTAATCATAACCTGGAAATCAGGTGATATAAAGGCTCTTTATATCGTACAATAAATAAAAAAAAACTCATCCTTGGATATGTGAATTTACGGTGATCATAATTTCAACCCACATACGTCCACATCCACTACATCCACCCTAGTCAAATAGAAGTAGTCAACCGTTTTCATCCACCACCGCTCGTGACTGCCACGCTGTCGTTTTTCCAGCCAGTTGGGGGACTTCCCACGCTTTGCGTGTAATCGTATTCACCGTGCGGATAAATAATTATCGTATCGATACAGTCAACTACCAGTTAACAAAACCACTTTTTTAGTTTATTGACCAGAACAAACAGTAGGAACCTAAAATTTAAATTATATTTTACATGAAAAACTCTTCAGATGATGAAAACTTGCCAGGAGCCAAAACATTGTTAAAGATTTTAAATTGCTAAGCAGTAAGTCTTTTTTTGACCGAGATAGGATTCGTGTTTGAGAGGTCGAAATAAGTCTTTGGCTGAACTATTTTAAATATTAACGGATTGCTTATTCCGAGACATTTTTTACGGTAGGTACGCTCAGCTTAAAGCAAAGGACAAGGACATCCACTGTCATTTAATCATCTACCAAAAAGGGTCGAGTAGGTATATTTAATATCTATGCTCCTAATTTATCATTCTGAGATTGTATATTTATTTATTTATTTATTTATAAACACACGAAAGCACACGAAACAAAATACAACCAATTAAAAACAAAATATAGATAATCAGATTATTACGGCTAGATTGTATCTCTAAAAATGTGTACACAGCATGATTACAAAAATTAAACGAGACAGTCCTGTGTTACACTGTAAGAAGAAAATAAAAATTGATACAAAACTATAACAAACAAAAAAGAAGGAACAAAAATAAAAATTGATTAAAATACTTACACAAATCCATAAAAAAAAAAACAATTACTTATTTGTAGCACATTCTTCAAAAAGAATGGCTAAGATATCGTTCTTAAATTTAATTAATTTATTGTTAAATATGTCTAAATTTTTACTATTATGCACTTCAATTCATTGTATAAGCGACACATTCTGACAATCGGATTGTAATAAGATGTGTTGTTTAGGTATATATATATATATATATATATATATATATATATATATATATATATATATATATATATGTGTATGTATATTATATTACAGGACATTAATTTCACATAGCGCCATCTAGCCCCAAACTAAGCATAGCTTATATGATAGCATATGGGAACTAGATAACGGATATAACACTTAGATACTTAGTTTTTTGTAAATACATACTTATCATACATTACAACACCCAAACTCAGAACAAACATCATTCATTACACAAATGATTATCCTGGGTGGGAATCGAACCCACAATCTACAGCGCAGAAGGCAGAGTTACTAGCAACTGAGCTATTAGGCTTGTTGAAATATACTTTTATACCTTCCGTTGGTAAACCTAATAAACATAATAAAAAAAAAATGTCTTACATCTTATTCTTCTTCTTAGTTGCTACACTCTCGTACTTTGTACTTCTTACTACGTGAGAGCAAACATACAAAATACAACAATGCTGCAAAGAACGCTCGTACATGCTCAAGTAGCGGCGAATGCTGAGTGAATCAGCCCTGTGAGGTTTTGTTTTTCATTCAACCTTTTTTACAATAACAGAGTGAGGGTGGTACGTGTATCCCCTTGACACAGAAACAAATGCTCGTTGACAGTTCCGCGCTGTAGTAGACTATTCCAAAGTCGCACGAGATCTACGCTATTTGAGAAAAAATAAAATATACAATAAACATTTTTTTGTTTTTTATGTTGGTGTTTGCCTGCAATGTAACCAGGGACACAAAACAGTGGCCGTGGTCAGATCAATCTAACAAACTAATCTGACCACGGATACCTAACGGTTCTATTCATATGTTTTTAGTTTTTTTAGTTTATTATTGTACAACGGGGAAGCTTCTACCCTGGTTTCTAGTAATTAGGCCGAAGGTGGAGGCGCACTTCACCCGGAACCTTCAACAAACTAAAGAACTGGCTATCTTATCTCTAAATGCCGGATACTAAAACAAATCAGCCACTATGCGACAAATTACTAATCAAAAATATTTATTGATTTTCTTGATAGTAATTTGTTTTTATTTATCTATGTTTACGTTTATTTAATGAGCCACAACAAAGGTTTCCTGTACATTTCTCAAGAGCCTACGTTGCCAAGCTTATGTTACCCACCATAAACAACCTGTTGCTGTGTTGACCACTTCATAAATTTAAAATCCTTTTCTCACCTTGACAGGTCCATGAATAAATTGGGACTTTGAGGTTGTGCCTTAGTGTAAAGAAGATTGCAAACAACTCAAAAATCATTAATTCGTAAATAATTTTCCAGTTGTTCGATCTCTGCTCAAAATAATATATAGAGAAGGTAGTTTTATTTTATTTAACCATTAAATTCTTCATTTTGATTAACCTTCTAAGGGGGAAAACAGCGATGAAGGAAACTTTATCCAGGTGCTTTAACCAGTCGGCTTTGGTAATTGTTCAACAAAAGTCTCGTCTGTTAAGGCCCTGTCATTAGACGTTTCCTCTTTTTCCGATGGAAAATTGTAGTACTTCTGAACAAGTCACGAGTCTATTTTTATATATGTATTACTTCAGGTACCTATCTACATTAAAGGTAAGCTGAAAACATAGTAGCTGAAAATTTTCTCGATAAAAATATTTATTGAAAATGGTACGTTTCTAATTTTACAAGATAAATATTGTAATACCTACAATGAATATTGACTTACAATTTATTTAAAATGATAGGTAACACGTTGATCTACATTAAAGGTAAGCTAGTTTTTTGATACCGATTCAAATTTAATTTTAATCATAAATTATTTGAAAAACTACAGGCGCACCGCGCGCCCACCTTTCAATCAGTAGCTATGTGACCACTGTCGACCTCGGACGTGTGCTTGTCGTCCTCGCAGCGGTCAGACAACACCTAGACTCAGAAGGACGAATTTAAATAAGTTATTTGTTCTGTGCCAGTAACGGTACCATCATATGGTCACATTACCTACCTACATACCAGCAACGCGATCTCAGAATAATAATTATCAAAAGGTTTTATTTACGATACGCATGCGCCACCTACAGCTTGCCGTTGTCAACTCTCATAATCGTTTCTGCCGCGATTTTAGCTGCGTAGCGCGCCTTAACTTATATAATTTGGAAATTGGGTGTTATATATATTACGGAACCTTTAGAATATCGGCAGGCAAGCGACTTTTTCGCGGTAGTCTTAGTTCATAATCAGTTCTTCGTTTTTGCTTGATTGAGTCAGGGACATCCAGTAGCTATTTGACCGAGTTATCCCAAAGGCAACAACAGTACTCCATACCAGACCAGATTTAAGCTTTGTACAGGCTGAGAAGATGTCTAGGTGCTAAAATTTGAATCTAATAGCATTCGGTTAATTCTTTGTTGAGGTTTTTCTGAGTTTTAAAACCATATTATACAACCATTAAATCCATACGATAAATATCGCTTGGCACAGTATTAACTGTCTATTATTGAATGTGAATGGACCTTTCACACAACTCGCTCTTTGGCAACAGGCCAAAAGAAAACCTAAGTAATGTATTTTTTTATTCAATATATTATAAATAGTATTGGTGGTTTTGAGTTTTATACACCGTTTAGTAACTATTAACAAAACTAAACCCCCACTAAAACTGCGTTTTTGTGTTAATTTAATTATGGTGATTTCCACAAAAAAACGGTAATTAATCCCTCGGTTGCATTTTTCAAGGTGTTTTAAAGCTGATGAAATGATGAGATTTTTATACATTAATTTTTATTTTCATAAATAATTTCTTAGTGAAATTGCGTCTTAAAAAGTTTTTTAGACATCTAAATACACCGTAGACCTCATCATTGGCTAAGCAAGCCTCGAGGCCAAAAGCTTATTCATAAATTCAACTGCAGTATCAGGAACTCCTCCAAAAACTGCAGATCTGCAATCACCATGCTTGGAAGGCGGATTAAAATCGTAGTAAAAGTAATATAATAATGTAATAATATAATAATGTAATACGTCGAAGCAAGCTGCTCATCTGGTGAGATCCCATTGTCTTCTTGTACGACATCCACGGACTGATTTGGAGGGGTTAATTTGGAAACCGATATCATCACGGCATCAAAGGTCAATGTTTGTTCGTTTTATGCTCAGATTACTTAAAACACTTAAGGCTACATGCAACTTTTATTGACCAGGAGCTACAATAAAGTGAAAGAGAGGTCCATAAAGCAATCTAGTGGTTGTATTTAGTCCTTGACGGGCTCTTTACAGATTTATAGCCGTACTTTACTGTAGCGTTTTAATTTAGTTCCGTAAAAGTAAGCTGCTTTTTCGCATCTTAGGTGAAAGAGATTGGTTCCACAATAAAATAAAATGTAAATAGGTTTATGTGGCTACTACATAAAATCTTTTGCCTAGACTAAAAGCTGCCATTATGGTGTTTTTAAAAAAGGGCGCGTTACATTTTTAAGGGGTTGGCAACTCGTGAATGATGATTCTGGTGTGTTCATCCGTGACGGTATCCGGGTATACAGGCCTAGTTATCAATTTTTCTGGGTGTGGTTTTACCGTATAAGTGTCCGGTTAAAAGTTACCTTTGCTACTTTTTATCCAGATTCCTGTAGAAATAGAGCATTGTTTCGAAGTTTTTTAAGGATCGTCAAAAATTCAAACAAAAGCATAAATTTCAGAAATGCGTGAGCTAAGTGTGAACATTTATTAAGTGTTAGCCTTATGATTAATAGATCGATTTAGAAATACGATTTCCCGTCCTCAAATCTTTGTTTACGATGCTTTTAAGATGTTTTTCTTGAGGTAAAATGATATTACGGTCCTTTTAGATGTTAAAATATGAGTTATACAGAAGTGCTCCAAAATGTTTGGAGTGAATAACTGATGGTGTGCCATTTGCAAGAACATGCTTCGTAATACCATTCTATATCTGGTTTGCGCTCATTCATTTATCATATATGTATATACTTCACTAAGTAATACGTGTTGGCAAAGAAAGAGGTGTAGACAAGTAAAACTTTGTAATTTTGGGTCTATAAGTCATAAAGCGGCCTAACGGTACGACTTTTGGTCCTGGAAAATGGGTACGCCTTTGGTGTGTGATGCTACCTGCGTCCACGCCCTTGCGACATCTCATCTGCCTGGGGCATTAGTTAGGGCTGGTGCAGTGGCTGATTCAGCCGAGGATCACAATAGGCACAAATAAAGTGCTCTTGATAGAGCTTACTTATTTGAGCCTTTTGTGGTCGAGAACATGGGTCCGTAGAGAGCCGCTGTCCTCAAGATTAAAAAAAAATGCTTTGGCTTTTAATTGAGGTGACACGTGACCCAAAGGCTGGCTTACTTAGGCTAGCGTAGTAGCATAGCTATTTAGCGTAGCAATGCAGCCAGGGTTTTGGGCACGCTTTCGTCTGGTATCTAATGGTCCCTAGGTAAACCGACTGCTACTCTTGTATTATGTACAGTAAATTTAATTGTAGGTACATTTATTTTTACTTTTTTGTTTAGATCACATCAAAACTATATTATTATCGTGCTGGTCTGGTGCTGGTCTTACGCTTACCGAATTCACACAATGGCATCTTCTGTTGAATTAGGAGCGTAAAATGCAAACTAAAAACTACTCTTATAAGGCGATGCAAATAGGTACCTACCCGCGGATGTTTTTTCTGTGTTTGGATGTTGTTTTGCATGAAATGATGTGTGTATTTACAAAAAAAAAGTTAATAAGGATCTATTAATATTCCCCGTAATCCAGGTATATTACAATTTTCGCTTAGTTTGAGTTTATGTGTGAAATTAATGAAAAAAAAAAACGTTTGAAACAATTACAAATCGACACGTGTTTTTCCTCTACTCCTTAGGAAATATAGTCTTGCTGCTAAGCTGACGGGCCGGGAAACGGAAAATGGGAATTGAACAATAGATTCCCGCAAAATAACGCTTTAATCAATTAGCTAACTCAAGCTACATGTCTGAAAACGATATATGTTCAGATTTTGAATCTTAACAAGCAAAGTTTACTCAGTTAAAAAGCGTGTCCACATGACGAAATAATAAGTGATACTAATTTTGAGTTTCACCAACTCGACACGCGTGTGTCCAGTCTCTTGTGTCCAGTTAGTGAATAGCCCAAAAAAACGAATATGGAAAACAAATTTTTAAGTTTAGTACAATTTGCCAAAAACCAAACCAAATAACTCGTATTAAAAGCTGAGAAACAACCTCAATATCGAAATGACTGCACGTCTGAGTTTCAATATTTCAGCACCTAAAATCCAATTCACATGTTTATTTCTACCATGCGAGGAGCCGCTGAAATTTATTTTCTAGATGATTCATGACTTTTATCGACCTTCCTATATCTATTTTGGGGGCAACATAGGGTTTGATTCCGAGAAAACTCTTATCTACCTGTATCTTATCGAGCATCTTTCCGTTAGGAAGTTGGTTATATAACAAAATTTATAAGTTTGAAAATCTAGTGAACCTATATTCAAAGATATCTCTATATTCATAGAGAGTTCTTGCACTGGCTTTTGCTATACCTCTATCGTAACAATTGATAGGTAAGAGGTAAGTAGGAAGGTCTGGGCAAGCGTGCCCCATCGTAGGCTGCATCATTAATTAACATCAGGTGAGATAGCAGACCTCAAAAGCAAGTCTATCTAATGTAAAAAAAATATGAAAAAAAACATATATTCAAGCTTCGTGTAAATTTCTGGATATATTTTGAATGTTTGGGTATGAACTACATATCCGGCATTCAGAGGTAAGATATCCAGTTCCTCAGTTTGTTGAGAAAACCCCTTTCAGCGCACAAAAAAAAGCTCAGTAGGTACCCAAAACATGTCAAGCACATAAAACTTCAACATATAGGCCGGTGGGTATGTGCGTTATTTGTGAGTCAGTCAATCTGCAAACACTACAACTTAACGTATAAAATCGTCACATACGCGTTTGACTGACTGACTTCAATCAATGCAAAGCCCAAATCAGAGCCTTGAGCTCTGATTTTGAAAACATTTACATAATAGCTTCCATTACAATGAAAAAAGAAAATCATCAGAAAACTTCGCAATGGAAGACGGAAACAAAGTCCTGGGTGTGACATTATTATGTCGATTAATTTACACAGAAACAATATGAATTTTAAAATAAAATAAATTTAAAATGTATGAAAGCTTGCCTATCCTCTTATTAAGGTCACTTTGGTATGCAATGGCAGCACTCCAACGCCCTACAGTGTCATAACGACTCGGCACAAATGAAATCCCTCTAGTGGACTGACTCAGATTCACTTCAGAATTAATTTGGAACCACAAAGGTAGTCTCTTATACCAAGTATGCATATTCAAAACAATATTTTATCAAAGACAAACGTCATAGTCATTATTTCAGACATAATATCTGAGAGATGTTTCGAAAAAGAGTGACAAAGATAAGAGTAATGATAAATCCCTATAGGTATAAACTATATATAAACGCCTGAAGATGAAAGTAACTAAGACGTAGTCTGTCGTAGTGTAGATAAGTATACCTAGCATGCAATTAGTTCATTATTTAATTACTTCCTCAACATCATCTAAGGTGCTACAGCCGCGTAGCCTTGGCCTGGTCAAGTATATTCCGCCATCTAATCCAGTTTCTGTCTTCTTCTTTCCAGCTTCTCACTCCTATTGCTCTTAGGCCCTGCTTCACTCCATCTAGTCATCTGTTCATCGCTTCGATCTTCCAGGGGGTCTGCGGCCGTCGGGTCTGCCATGTTGGAGACGGAGATGTTTGGTATTCTGGCTTATTTATTTCCTGCGGCACTACATTCCTTTTTTGCCTCCTTTCGACGATTTTTTTCTGACGCCTACCTTCTCCAAAATTTTAGTTTTTCCATTTTTCTAGGGTCTTATGCAGTCAGTCCATCGCTATCTGGGCCCTAATAATCGCAAGAAAACAATCGGAAAACATTCCTTGCGTAAACTTCTCTGAGTGATCAAAGGTGAATCCTCGAAGGGGAAAAAGTTATGAGTCTATTTATGTATGTAGGTATGCATATTTTTTACCAAAACATTTTTTCTTTTACCAATACCTCGAAAAAAATAAGGTACACGTAGAAAATAGATCAGCCAATCAGCACGTAATTACGATAACCAATATCTCAGTTTTCATTACACATATTAATTTTACACTAATTATTAATAACAGCGCGCCGTCACAGTTCAAATTGAGCACTTTATTTGAGGTTTCACTGCGCTTAATGTTAAATATTGAAATTTCAGAGCTTTTGATGCTTTGATCAATATTGATAGGGTCGAGACTAAAAACGAAATGCGTATGAAATGTAATTTATTTTAAAGAAATTTTATTATGGTAAGGTAAATAACTAAGCACATAAAATAAAAAATTATGTGCTTGGCAATATGTATATATATTTTTACCAATAATAACGAACATCTAGCTTATTATTGGAAAATATAAATATTTATTTTAAATTACGTTAGGCAATACGTTTTTAGTCTCAATATATCCATATACATGAAACCATCGACAGCTGAAATTTCAATTTTTACATTACGCGCAGTGAAACCTCTCCTGAGCTCAATAAATTTGCAGAATAAAAGAGTGAAAGAAAACCATTTATTTCTACCACCACCAAAATAAATTAACATATTGAATAATACTACATGTATGTACTATGTCATGTCAAAGTCTAGATACCTACATATTTAATTGCATAATTTTGAAATACCATAACGCCATGCCATGTCTGTCTTCGTATATTGAGGCAGCATCTATCTTTTACGGAGTTTTTATTTACCGGTTAAAGTGTATTTTTCACCAGAATATGAAAATAACTTACCTACTCATAATTATTAATCTTAAAGATTGTTTTTTAGCGATGAGACCGCCTATTGTACTGTTAAATTTAGTTTTAAAATTGTCAATAATTCAATATGTTATGGTGTTCGATAAATAATGTTCATATCATGTTCATTATTGTTTGGTGATTTGGATGATTATTATTCTTTCGGACTATAAAACGAATTGAACTAAACATTAAATCGTAAGTCTTGGAAATTAGGAACGTGGAACGAAAAGAAATTGCAAGTAGGGTAGTTTTATGAACGTTTTCTACTCTTATTTTTTTATGTAGCACTTTTTTTTTATATACAACTGGGAGACGCAAGTAGCCCACCTGATGTGAAGTGGATCTCTTGTGTATAACAATGCCTTACTGCGTAGGTCAAATCCACAGAGAAACATGGCTTACACGGCACTGCAAAGCCGTCACCTTAAGGCAAAAAGGTGTTATGCCCGTAATTTCACTGGCAACCATACCCTTCAAACTGGAACACAGCAATGCTGCTTGGCGAATGAAATAGGTATGGTGGTAGTACTTCCGATGAGCTGGGATGAGCCCTTTCACAAGGTGCTCTACCACTCTTAACTAACTATGTAAGATTTGTGAAAACCATCATTTTATATTATATCCTTGATGACCAGTGATTTGTATAATTTTGTAAGTTACCTTGTTTTAATAAGGTAGGTATGTTTTTTTTTATGTGGCAACCCTAGTTATAATCAATGTATTGTTGTACGCTAAAGCTAGGTACGTGCCAACAGATACACCCTGTGTGGTTTGGGCGGAAGCAAAAATGAAGTGATAAACGTTTTTTACGCTCGGTGATTTTTAGTTTCGTCGCAGATAATCCAAATATGCACGCTGAATAATGCTAAAACTTTTTTTATTTAATGGGGTTGTGTTAAAATAATAAAATAATACAGAAGATACTTAATCTATTTTTAACCATTTCAAAAAAAGAATTACAAATATTTTCAAGCTTTTTTTTTTATATCGGTACCAATACCCATTTATTAAATAAATACTCATTAAATTAAATACATACTCATCCGATTTGCTTAAGAACGTAATAAAGACGATTGATTGATAAGGAGACAGAAACTTTGAAGGTGCGTGCTGAATATTAGTTGATTTGTGTTTTTTTTTCCTTTACTGTCCCTATGTATGGCAAAGGTCTCCCCATATCTGTTGAATTGTGATTATATAGTGATTATGCTATGATATATGTCTAGTAGTGCTCAAATTAGTTAGTGAGGATACATACAACGCTACTAGCAAGCTTTCTCAGAAGGTTTAGATCGCTAGTAAAAGCCAGCAGCTGCAATCTGTTGCATAGGGTAAACTACTAGGAAGTGGTTTACACAACTAGGTACACCAGAAAACCTAAAATCATCCTACTTTTGCACTACAAAAGGAGCTCTGCAGATACTAATATCTCTATGCTACCTAGTTTGAACGCTCTATTCTACTCTGATCTATTAAACAAATCCATAATTTATAAATTTTATTTCACTCTACTCCATCAATGAATCGGGTTCTACTTTTGTTCCACCCTACTCTATCAATGAATCGGTTTCTAATTTTGTTTCACCCTAATCCATCAATGGATTTATTGCTACTTTTGTTCCACTCTAATCCATCTATGGATTTATTTCTACTTTTGTTCCATTCTAATCCATCAACGGATCTGTACCACCCAACCTCGAAAAGCCATCTAGCAGCAAATGTTGTAACTATTTTATCTACGAACCCTCAATGCCTACTTTATGGGCTCATTGTCGATAGATGGTGTGACGAGGACATATAGCGAAAAAATATTTTACATAGTGCATTACAAAACATTGGTGATAACCAATGAGATATGTTGTTTTCGCTAGCTCCAATGCTGATAAGCTTGGAACTGTTAAAGCTATTTACTACTGATAAGGAAACACAACATACCACCAACTATCGTAAGTAAATAAAACAGCAATACTAAGACACTGATTTCATTTTGACACATATCAATTATATACACAAAAAAAAGAATACATAACAAAAATCTGAGTTACAACACTGGTACAAACATTTACATTTTATGCGATAAGAAGTTTCTTATGATTTTTAAATGCATAGTTTTACATAAAAAAGTGAAATGTCCTGATAAAAAATACTAAATATTCCAAGACTACATAAACTTCATAATGTTAAGCAGTTACCGACACACCGACACTAATATTACACAATATTGATACAAACACTAACGTTTTGACTTATTAAAATTACGTGTATAGTTGGAATTCAGAAGATAAAAAACGATTCCTTTCCAGAATCCCAATTCCAGATAATTTCTATCAGCCGTCAACTTAGTATCTATTTCTCTCTCATATCTCATATCTCTTCAACAATTCACAACACCTTGAACCTATCATCCATCCCTTTATTAACGTTCTACGTATGCTATATCATTTACATTCACACTTTTATTCTGGGTACTAAACTCTGCTTAACATAACATATCCATACTTACTTTTTACTCCGCAGTCGTGATTTCTAAGTCGCATCTACCAGTCCGTTGACCTTTCTTGTGGCAAAATGTATGTAGACCTGCTACGCCGTAGCTTCTTTCAAATTTTACTTCATATACTATATACTCATTCCCAATAAAAGCTATCTAAGTTGGAAGTTAGAGATCATAATATCAAGTAATAAGACCGCTTACTGTATTGTACTTTTAGTTTAATATATATCTTGTCACACTATGGTGTAATATCATTCTTTCAATCGACTATCTATTCTTATCAACCCTCACATACCTCAACGTCAGCTTTAGAATAACCATGTGTACACTGATAATGAAAACAACAACAACTTATACCCTAGCTTATAACATTTTAAGGTACATAAAATACTCACATTAAATTTACTTGTAAAACATCGAAAATACACACTTATCTTCATAGAACAGGTAACGATCAATATAAACAGTGCAGATATTGAAAATCCGTTAAAATAATCGTGCAATAGACAAAACATCCAATCTTCAATATAAAAGTATACCGACTAACATTCATAGATACACACCTATCTATCACTATTACTTCTACAATAAAAATACATATTTTAAAGGTATTGCGTGGCTTGTAGATCTTACAAAAATGTGATATTCTCTGAGTGTTGTACAAAACATATTTCATGATTAACTCGTATCGTAGCCTAGAACATATTTATATATAGGGTACAGATTGATACACAAAATAACAATATTTATTATAATTATATATAATATAATCTTAAAATCTCATAACATTAGTCCATATTCATATCAGAAGGCCAGTGCTAGATCATAAGATTTAGAAATGTCTCGGTATTTTTGACGTTTATCAATTTCATTCAGTGCCAACTAATCTATGCTAGCTGTTCTAGTCTGGAGATAGCGCGTGTTTACCTCGAGTACCCCACCGTTGCCAACGGCCGCGCTTAGAGGAGGTACTCTCATTGGCCTGGTCTGTCAAATGACGTGTTTGGGGTGCTTTCTACCTTTTTGAGCACAATTTTGAACGCAAAGGTGTGTTTTGGTGAGACTGAAGCTGGCCGAGGAGTTGTAGGAGACCACGGTGAACGATCAGGAGGCATTTCAGACCGTGTACGCGAGCGACGAGGAGGCTGATGCTGAGCGTGTAACAGGGGCGCTGTATCTGGCGCTTCTTTCAGGCTCTCCTTTGCCGATTGTTGCATTTGTTGCGGTGACAGGCGGTTTGGAGACAACCGCCCTGGAGACCGATCAGGAGAACTTGGTGGCAGCTGCAATGGTGGAAGATTCATACACGGGGACCCTCGCGATCCCCTCCGCTCCTTCAACCCCATCATCACGTTTGGCGGAGGTGACATCGGCGGCTCATCCTCCGCTGCCGCAACCACCACCTGTGGCTGATTAAACACTCTCAACTCAATCGAGTCCGATGCAACCGATCTCCTAAAAAAGTTCCATCCATTCTCTATCTCAGCAAGCGCACGTTTCACGAACGGAAAGCTTTCTGACAGTTCAGAAGTAGATTTACGCACTGGGAATTCAGTTTCACTATCACGTTTTCTCGGCCTGCACCGTTCAAAGGACGGGTCTCCGGACGCCGCCACCGTCTCGGAGACCTGCCTCGTCAGCGCGGAGTGCTTCACTGAGTCTGATTTGGATCGAGGCTCCCGGATTTTGGGAGTTGGGGAGCGTCGATCACCGAACTTTTTGCTCGCGGCCCTCTTGATAGAGGAAAAGAGTCCAAGTTTCTCTTGAGGTTTGTCGGAGAGCGGGACGGGCGGAGCTGAGGAAGGTCCGGGAAGGGAGGGGTCGGGCGGAGGACGGGAAAGGGGGTTCCCCTCGCGTTAGTTGTGCCGAGAGTCCGATGAGGGAACATCGCTGGAGCCGATCGAAGAGAGGGTAGTGTTAGATCCATAGGGGTCGAGCGAAGACTGCACGGACATGGAGCGGCCGGTACGTCGCACTCGTCCCGGGGACAGCTTGCCAGGGTCTACGCTGGCTGGGTCTGCCTGCAACAACAACGGATTCAGCACTCTGCTCAGTGATCTGTGCTTTGCTTTGCTTATTCACGGATCGGATCCATTTTCTCGCAATTCTGCAAATAACAAGAGACATGGTAGACTTTTATGCACTTATGCGTAGTTATCTACTTCTATTTTTTATGTATAAAATATCCTTTAACATATAACGCATCGATGATAGATCAATGAAGAAACGTTGCGTATTTATCAATAGCCTGTTTGCCGTTCAAATTTAACAATCTAGAGGCCACCAATTGTGTGCACCGTTGATTGGTGATTCTCCAGTCTTGTTAAGGTATTGATCAAGTAACGCACCTGGTACGCCAGCGCATTCATGATCATGGAGTACGGTACCAGGCCCAGAGGATGCACCTCTCGCATCAAAACGTTGGCAGGGATTTTATGGAACTGAATATACTCAAGGAAGTTCCCGATGATCTCTTTAAGATGGAGATTTGAGTCTGTGTCGCACCATTTCTTGCTCCACATCAGGGCAGCCTGAAAAATATAATGAAAGCCTTTGAAAAGTAGCCTTGCTTTTTTGTATATAAAAAAAAGCTTTATGTCCTAATTATTCACATTTTGAACGAATTAATTTTACAGCAAAAAAATAATGCAAATGTCTTATCGCTAAAAGTGCGATCTCTTCCAGACAGTCTTGAGTAAGTGGCAATCAACTGTAAATAATATTTTATATAACTAGTAGAAACTTACTAAGCGACGTAGGTATGATAAAAGACGCATCAGATTATATTTGTACCCTCGATATAGTTTTCAGTTAGGTATATCCTTTCTGCTTTTTATTAAAAAGTTTTAGCAAATGTTATAAAAAAATACAAACCTGGAACTTGGTGAATTCATCAGCTCGCAGTTCTTCTCTGACCAAGATGAGTCTCACTACATGCTGGGGCAGTAGCGTAAAGGAACCGAGGTTCAAAACCTCGTTACCATGTTCATCAACAAACTCCAACACCTGAGAATAATAATATATTATATTAGTTCATGTTGTAGAGATTAATTGTATCATGGTAAACATCCCGATAATCACGTTGAAGTAGATGCGGTTTACCCCAATTTTTTTTTTTTTTTTACTGTACGACGGGGAAGCGCTTGTCCTTCATCTCACCTGGTAACAAGTTAAGATAAGGCCGAAGGTGGAGGCGCACTTCACCCGAAATCCTCAACAAACTGAGGAACTGGCTATCTTACCTCTGAATGCCGGAACACAACAATTTTAGAATTGTTATTATGGTGACATAATTAGGTAAGATGGTGGTAGCTAGCCAGGCGGACTTCAAGAAAGTCCTACCACCAACCAAACCAAGCACAATATATTGTACTCCTCATGGGGATCGAACCCGGGACCTCTGGATCTGAAATCGGTGGGTTGAACCACTAGACCACAGAGGCGGTTAAAAATACTGGATTGCTAGGTTTTGGTAGAGGCTACTACTGAATGCTCAACTCTTATTGTTGGACCTGCAAAGCACCACCTGGTAACCACTCTCTTGCAGTAGTCCATAACCAGTATATTTGCTGTGTTCTGATGTTACAAGAGAATCAATACCCTCACAGTTAGCTCGTTCCATCATAAACCTGCTAGTTTTGAAGTCAATAGCTTACCCAATTCACGTAAGATAATGGTTTGTGGTGACAAAACAATTGGCAAGGAAAACATCGCAGCAAATATTCAATAATAAGAGTATGTAGCCATGTATATAGCCAACAAAGTGGCGCTCTTCTATACAAACGTAGGACTATTCATTTCGGAATTGTATAGGAACGTTGGCACAGAAAATATATGTATAACGGCATCGTCTCTGTGGTTCACCCGACGGTATCAGATCCAGAGGTCCTGGGTTCGATCTCCAGGTGAATACAATAATATTCTTGGTTCGGTTGGTGGTAGAACTTTGTTTAAATCCGCCTAGCTAGCTATCATCTAACCTAAGTCTGTGGCCATGACACGATTCTAAAATGGTTGTGTTCCGGAACCGTCTAGTCCGTTGAGGATTCCAGGTGGGTCACTTCTACCTTCGGCCTTATCATAGCTTGGCACCAGATCAGATTAGAACCAAGCGCTTCCCCGTCGTACTATGAAAAGAAAACCTTGCTATTTCAGTACAAATTATAAAGGTGAAGCGCTTGGTTCTAATCTGACCTTCATCTCACCTGGTAAGAAGTTAAGATAAGGTGGAGGCACACTTCACCCAGAATACTCAACAAACCTGAGGAACTGGCTATCTTATTTCTAAATGCCGGAACACAACAATTTTAGAATTTTATAATGGCGTCTGAATTAGATAATATGGTGGTAGCTAGCCAGGCAGAATTAAACAAGGTCCTACCACCAACCAAACCGAGCACAATATTGTACTCCCCTTAGGGAATCGAACCCGGGACCTTTGTATCTGAAATTGGTGGGTGGAACCACTAGACCACAGAGGCGGGTAAGGTACGTTTGTATATTGCTTTACCTTCTGCACCAGAGTCTTAGTGCATTTGTACTGTATGTATCGCTCAGCTGAAGCTAGCAGAGCACACACAGTATCCACGGTGATACAGCATTGTACGAAGCCCGCACAGGCTCTGCGAAGCTCATCCAAACCATAATAGTCAGCTGCGTTCATCACACCTGGAAATAGAAAAATAAAAAATAATTATCGAAATTTGGGGCTAGATGTGTAAAATTAATGTCCTGTAATATTTATTTAATATTCATAAAAAGAAAAAAAATATGTTTGTAAACATGTAATCTTCGTAAAGCTGACTTACTGGCTGACTGATAATCAATTCACAGTCCAAACCAGAGAGGTCTAAAATTTACATTTACAGGTAGCAGTATCCTTTGGTAGGTGGTAGTGTAGGGTTGCACTAAGAATTAATAAAAGAAAATCCCACAGGATGATGGGAACGACGTCCCGGGAATTTTATATTATTTTATAAATTGCTTGCCTTGAGTGACTTACTGACTGACGCCAAGACCTGAGTGACTTGAAATTTAGAGGGTGTGCTCCATAAAACTTGTGGGTGTGTACTAAGAAAGGATTTTTGTATATTCTCACGTAATAACAGAAACAAAGTCTTGGGCGCTCAAATTGTATCTAATAATTCCTGATAGACTAGGATTATATTCTTTACTGTTTCCTGTTCCACGTCCGATTTTCAGATTGGTTAAAATTTTGGGTTTAAAATGTTGGTACCGGTACCCCAAAATGGATCTAAAATTTACCGTAGTATACGTTGTAGGTGCCTGAAAAGATTTGTTTTTTTTTATTGTACGACGGGGAAGCGCTTAGCCTTCATCTCACCTGGTAACAAGTTAAGATAAGGCCGAAGGTGGAGGCGCACTTCACCCGGAATCCTCAACAAACTGAGAAACTGGCCATCTTACCTCTGAATGCCGGAACACAAAAATTTTAGAATTGTCATTATGGCGACAGAATTAGGTAAGATGGTGGTAGCTAGCCAGGCGGACTTAAACAAAGTCCTACCACCAACCAAACCAAGCACAATATATTGTACTCCCCATGGGGATCGAACCCAGGACCTCTGGATCTGAAATCGGTGGGTTGAACCACTAGACCACAGAGGCGGTTAAAATTAATACACGGGATTTCCAGACGGTAACAATTCGAATAATAGTGTACCTACCTACGTAAAGGAAAATACATTATTTTACTACTAAGACTGGGAGTACCACAAAACATCTACCATTGCGTCTGATCAGAGCAAAGAGTTATTTAAATCCTTTATGAGATATTATTGATTCTTAGATTTTAATTATATGGAGATTTTTCTGCAGTTATTAGAATATAAATAGTAGTATTAGTTCGATCAAAACTCTAGATTTTCCGATTTCACTCGCCATTTTGGTTTCACACCGTTCGTTGTTTAAAACAAAAAAACGTGTAGCATTGGCCGTGTTCTTTTTTCATACAACCCATTTTTTCACTATGAGTGACATTATGATATAATGAATTTATTGTTTTAATTTTATATTCTGGTTCTTGGTTCCCTTACTGACTTTACTAAGCAACGTTTGTATATATATAACCTGTATATAGTGCCAAAATTAAAATTGATGAGTCTGAGATGAGTGTGTTTTTTAAACTATAATTTACCAAAGCACTAACGCATGTACGAGCACATAACCCAATATACATTTTCTGTTATTAACTGGATCAACCAAACAAATTTAAGAAGCGCCATCTTGTCGTTGCATTACTTTGCTAATAGCATTTGCGAGTGGATTCAGTCTCGGCTTCTATAACTAGATTATTGTGTGACAGCGCAGGTAAAGCTAGACTAATGAAATTATTGGAGCAAAGCGAGCTCGATATTGGTGCTACGAGTAATACAAGCAGAGTAAAATCTGATTTATAGAATGATTAAGCCACGTTATGTACCTTGTACATGCACTGTTAGTTGAAACAATATGAAGGTTTATAATTGATTCAAAACTATTTCATGCAAACCGGAAAGAAATTTATAATGAATGGAATAAGATGGAAATAGGAATTTAACATTGAACTCAATTTATTGTACCTATACGCCGGCGCCGTATCGAATACGATTTACAAATCGAATGATTTCACCCAGCCCGCGGATCTCGTATAAGTCAACTAAGGAAACCACACATAAGGGCAGCAGTTTATTTCCGTGTATTATGTAAAACACCATTACTACGATCACTAATCCACCTGACAAACGTGGTGATAATGGCAAAATCCAAAAATGTTGAATGATGTTTATTGGATGATAATTCAGAGCAGCGAGAATTCGTGACATATGACCGCACGAGGATCTAAGTCCATCGGAGAATCACTAACTTTTTAAAACTTTTTTCTTCTTAATTCAGAAGACTTCTTGATTGAACGTATTGTGTTCAATGCTCCATTGAAAAAAAAAAAAACACCATAATACCAATTAGAAATTGTTTCGTTCCGGTATTTAAAGGCCAGCCAGTTCGGTTTTTATTGTACGACACATAATAAAAAACTGGCATATAAAACATTCAGAGACCATATTAAAATTATATATTCTACACTGACACTTCCACAATTTAGAGAAACCACATGAAACCTCACATGTCAAAATATATAAAGCCATCTAGGCTGAAGAGGGCTACGATCAAGTAGACATACATACCTACAAACTCTCGATAAACATAACTCTCTTTGGTAGGCAGACGGGTAATAATAAGTAATACTCGTTATGAATGAGTTTTCAAGTTGCTACCGAACTGTCAGCCCTTATCAAGGACACGATCTTGGTTTTTAAACTAACTGATCAAACTTTAAATTGAAAAAGTTACTAGATAAACAGAATAAATGGAATAATACCTTCATATATACGCAGCTTAAGGCTTCTCAAAGTCACTTCTGCCCCTGACGATTCCGCTTGTTCCCAGTAAATAACTAAGTTTAATAATTGGTTTTATACAAAAAAAAAACTAGTTAACTTGGTTATCAAATCGGAAATATTTTAATATTTTTTTTAAATCTTATGTTATTCAGTTTTCTACAAGGAAGAATAAATGATTCGTAGCCGAATCGGGACTTTGTGTTCTTCAAATAAAACTGAAAATATTAACTTGGTAATGGGAAATGTTTACCCTAGTAGGAAACCAGTTATCAAACCTTGTTATCTCGGTTTAAAGACATTTTTTTCTCAAAAAGACAAATAATATCTCTTACATGAGAAAATTATTGACATTAGAGTAGGTAAATAACGTTATGTAGAGAACGTCATTCGAGAGATTAAATAGCGGTAGTTAGGTACTCATCCAATGCATCTTTCAACAACTGAAAGAGCTTACATTTTTTATTATAGAGGGTAGAAGGTTGTAAAACTTCTATTTTCGTGCGCCTTCAAAAGTGAACATATTTTTGTCATAATTAGTTCGTATCTTCGGTAGAACTAGATAACTGGCTCGGCGAGTGCTACTTTTGGTCACAAACACAGTAGACAGTTTAATATGTCAAAATTTCACTGCATACATTTTTGATGTGAAAGCTTAAATCGGTTTCCTTCATGACTCCATTCACCATATTACATATGGTGAATGTCATGTTTGGCAGTTAACTTTCTAATCACCATATACAAAACGTCACATCTCTTGGCTTTCAGATTTGTTATAGAATCCCAACTTATTCGTATTCTTTCTAAAACGAATTCGTTTTAAGACAATGCCGCGCAAACAATAAAACAAAAATTTTTTTAATTAACTCTCAAAAAGTAACCCTCTGTCTATGTTTGTATTTGCTAAGTAAAAATATCTACGTAAATTAAAATCTCATTCCAAAGTCGATAGATGAGGGTCTCGCTTAATTAACTTCGAAAGTAATTAGAATTGGATACCAACATGTTTATAATGAAACTTAAGATTGCCATACCAAATTGAGATGTAGGTACCTACTTATGTATCATCGTCTTCGTTACTTATTCCACCGGGGACGATGATACTGAGTTCGTTCAACGTCCCCGGTGGAATGAAAAAATAAGATTATTAACATACTGAGGAACTGGCTATATTACCTGCTAGAGAAAGTTATAACTTAAGTAAGATGGTGGTAGGTTGCCAGGTATACTTAAAACATCACAGCCACCGACCAAACCAAGCAGAAAGTTGTTCCCCTGCCAAAACCCGGGACTTGTGGATCTGATTCATCATGCGAACCATAAGACCACAGATACGGTTAAAGCTTAGGCACCTTGTTAAAAAACATTATCAAATAAATGATCCACAAAAAATAAACCAGTTAAACGACATCAAAAAAGAAATATGCAAATAAAATAAAAAAAGAAGAAAAGATTCAAAATGTATATATACAAGGACAAGTATAATTGATTTGATAAAATACCCTCTCGTATTGCAGCTTGAGTACCACATTGACAATAAAGACCTTTGCCATACTTTGACCAAATTCAATCGTCGCAAATAATGGATTCACTTAGTTTCACTTCGATATTTACATCCAGAAGGTATTCTTTAAATTGTTATCTACCTTTGTCTCTTCAATTCAGCATTCGTTTTGGGGAAATCTGATTTGGATTTTACCCTATTTTCCTTTTTCCCAGATGTCCGAACAAAGGATCCCACTTTTGATCTTCAAATGTGCGAACTCGCCCCTTTTGTGAATGGCAAATAACTGTGTAGGTATCACACGGTATTGATTTTATGGAAGCAAGCTGAAAATAAAATATTTCGAACGTGTTTGGTCGTGGGTTCCTTGACAATTGGTTCTCGATTCTCTCGTCGCTATCTGTCCGTTCTATATTTCAGTGGGATGTATCTCATGAACCGTAATAGGAACCAGTTGATATTTTGACATTAAAAAAAATGAAAGGGGACCCCACTTAGGAATTGAATTTTTGTCTAGTATTGTGAGCACAGAACAATGATTGTGAGTGAGAACTCTTAGTGTGCTTGTCCGCACTTGGCCTGTATATTGAAAAGATCTCGAATAGAATACCTCATGTTAAAGGAAAAATAAGATATTTCAAGTCATGAAGTGGAAGACTATTATGGAAAATAACCAGCGAAGCAGCAATCTCCTAAATAAAAACGAACTGACTAAAAAAAATATGTAGATTATGGGTTAGCTATTAGTTTTTGCTGAGGCAAGCATGGGTGATATTGGGCTGTTGATGTAAAGGTGAAAGTTGGTTGTAAATAAATACCTTACCGAGTAAAGTCCTGGGTTGCAGCGTGACACACCCAGTGTGGATGTACTCGATCAGCTGGCGGAATACATCGGGCTCAAACTCCTCAATGATAAGGGTCTGATGCTGTTGCGATGTAGGCTGTCAAAATATGTTCTAATTAGACATTAAGTCTTTGTGCACGAAGACTTCTAAATGAAATCCTATAACCATGTTCATCAACAAAAAAAAATTTCAAGATAAAATATTTACACAACCATTTCAGTAGATAGCAGAAACAATTTCTGAACATTATTATTTACAGATCGTCAGTAATATTAAAAAGTACCTATTAGTAAAAAGACTATCCTCCGACGATTTACCTTGCAGGTTGCATAGCTTTTGTGATTCATTGTAAATGTTTTAAAAGTACCTAAATCTTGTACCCTAAAAATTTAAGCGACAGGTTTTAGGGTAGTTCAGGTCTTCTTCCTATTGGTCTATCCCAGTAGAATCCTTGAATTTCAGTCTAAGGTACTAAATAACCTGTTGTAGGACTTGCAAAGGTCACCCTACCTTAGGTAAGCTCGCTCCATTGTAGAAATCATAGATAATGACCAGGTAAGCCTATAGATCTAGACCCATTTCAAATAAAAAAATACACATAAAGCTTCTTTTTCACAAAACTCTTTACTTCATAAAAGACCGCTGAACAACTATTTACAGCACTCCAAAATTTTGCAACTAAGTTTACTAAGTAGGTACTTTAAATACGTACAATTGATTTGTACAACAACTATTGATTCACATAGCTTCTTACAAAACAGTTCACTTTCACACAACATTTTATTCATAAGTTTCGTTGTCAGAATGTAATCAATTTTGCTGTACAAGTCAATCAATGGTGCCTGAAAACTGAAAAACTAGAAAATATTGACGAACATTAACAATTTCATGTAATAGGATATGTATTGGAAAGGGTGCAACCATGCTCAAGAACAAACATAACAATGACACAATCAAACCAGTAAATATATAACACATGCGAAGTACTTTATGTAAAGAAGCCTATTTAAAATGTCGATAGTTTAAAGAAATAACAATGTCAACAGAAGTTATGAAAATATTCGAAACATCGAATATGGACGACAAGTAATCTTCGTAGGATACCGTTGATCTAGCTTTTTACCTCTTGAATTGGTGCCAATTGCTGCGCGAATGTCGACCTCTGTGTATGAAAACATTTTACTTTAAAGAACGAAAACATTTCACTAGCTTTGTAGTTACTTCGTGCAGAATTGCAGACGTTATGACACTTTGACGAAGAAAAGGGTAGCTGTGGGGGTGAGCATCGTTTCTAATCCCTCAAAATGTTTTGAAAACAACATGATTTCATTTAGATAAGGACAATCATCATATATTGCTTGCTATGTTGTACCTATATCATCATTTTTTTTTTGTATGACAGTGAAAAACTAATGCCGAATAGGTTTTTTAAACAGAAAATCAAGCCAAAGTCGATACAAATCGGAAAACTCTGTATATTAACATACTACCAATGTAAACAGTAGCGTAGTAATCTATTTAGCTTATTTATATTTTTGCGTTACTTGCTTTTTATCTTATTTTAACGCCTTGTAGCAGTTACTACCTCTAAAACACGGATTCATTTGTATTAACTCCAAGCCTCTCCTGATACAAAACTCTTAATGAATGAGAAATTGGCTTTTTAAGAGTGATTCGGATTGTCATCGCTAAAAATGTGCTTAGGTTGCTCCTCAGCAATAGGTGCTATTAGAGTGGTAATGCCAATTGTGAAAAGGCTCATCCGGGGAAGTACTACTTATTTCAGTTAACAATCAGCAATGCTGTGTTCCGGTTTGAAGGGTATGGTCGCCGGTGAAATTACAAGCACGTAAGGCTTAACACCTGTATGCCTCAAATTGACGGACGCAATGCAGTGTTTTGTAGGCTATTTTTATTTGTGGATGTGACCAACGCATTAATGCATTGTTAAGGCAAGAGACGTATATACGTATAGACGTACGTAATGACGAATGTTACATTATTTGATGTGCTTTGAAGCTACAATTTATCAAAAACCGGGTCATGCGTACATAGCTCACAGAAACCACTGCAGCTCAGCTTTATAAAGTAAGATTATTTTATTACTTTTCAAGACGAAACAGCGTAGGAGCCGACGCAGCTTCCGAAGGATATTAAAAGTCTTGATAGTTAAGTCATAGCTTTCAAAACTAGATCAAAGGGAGTTGAAGGCTCTTACTGAGTCGATATTGCTCCGAGCTCTTTTTTCATCATGACTTTATTACATTTTCATGGCAGTACGTGCTTTTATAAGAACGTGACCAAACGAACACATCTATCGTTCAATATCTAGGGTTCTTTTCGGGGTTTGGGTCAGGTTCACATCGAGCATTCCTTGCAAATGATTTACGGGGTGTATGATTTTACCTGTGCATTTTGAAGATTCAGCAAAGGTTCGGAAGACCTCTTCAGAAACAAACGTAGTTTGTTTTCGCGAGGCGCTGACTCTTTTTTTCGCTGAGGACTTGGGGCTTGATAAAGCATTTTTTGAAATACTCTGAGAAAAAACAATAAATTAGTTGGAAAATATATTAATTAATGAATCAATAGCTAGTTGCTAAGAACTTAAGCATATAACTTAAAAGTCTATATTCAAGTTCAGTTTGAGTGATACATACAATATACATTCAATGGCCGTCAAATTTGCTTGAAACATGATCGATTTTAGCTTGAAAAGACACCAAGGCTTGCCATAGACTCAAATTATATCGAATGATATGTTAAACTTGATTATGATTGTGATTTTCATATACCTACCATAAATTTACGTTAGCTAATTCTGTAACAGTAAAAAATCATCCATCCACGACGTCATACTAATACAGATCATAAATTTAGACTCAAGTCATATACGTATCAAATGATATAATGAACTTGATTGTGATTATGATCTGTCGCCATAATAACAATTCTTAAAAAAAAAGTTGTGTTCCAGCATTTAGAGGTAAGATAGCCAGTTCCTCAGTTTGTTGAGGATTCCGGGTGAAGTACGCCTCCACCTTCGGCCTTATCACAACTTATAACTAGGTGAGATGAAGTCTAAGCGCTTCCCCGTCGTACAAAAAAAAAAGTCACAAATAATACATTCGTTCAGTAATGTAGGTATGAATACATTACGTTTCAAAAGCTATATGTGAGATTAATAAATATGCTTGCTATATTACTGTGTCTAGTATAATAAATACATGTCAAAAACAGAACCTCTATACAAAGATTGCATCAAAGGCATTCCTACTGGCCCAAAAATTCTTTCATAAAATGGTTTTCGTTCATCAAGTTTATGAGAGTGGAAGTATTTTTACTTTATAAGCGGAAGTCCTCGTGAATCCCTGTTTCTCTAGAATTCAATTACGAGATTTACGTTCACAAAACTAAACTGAAGATTTGTTTCTCATCATCAATGTCAGCTTTTACTTTGAGATGCAAAATGAAGAGATTGTTTTATATATATTTATCTCACCAGAAGAAGGGCTTCTTTCTGTATATTATCTGCACCTTTATCATTTTGATCACCAATCCACCTACCAAGCATGGTGATTATGGTAAAAGCCCTCAAGCTTCGAAGGATGATCTGTCCAGAGACTAATAAGCTGATTTTACAATAAACTTGAACTAAATTGACTTGTATATGTCCAGATATTCCAGATATAGAAAAAAACGTTCTTAGAATTTTTTTGTTTTTATTTTTGTTTGGAGATCCAAAACATAATAGGTATTGTAATAATAAGCTCCACATTTGGCTGAAAGAAAATGATGCTACTAAACGTTGCCTTTCACTATTTTCAATTCGATATTTTAGCACACTGAGATCCTAGGCGGTTGTTCTTTAAGTACGACACCCACGAAACCTGCTTTTTACACTTTATTCAAACTCTTCCTAGAACTAATCTAGACTCCCGCATATTTCGTTAGTTCTCCTAAGTTCGGTTCTGCCCAAGGTTGAACAACAGGTCAACAGGTTAAACACCGCATTACCACGCGAACACGACCAGCGGTAGATATATACGTCGTAATGATCACTGTCCCTAGGGGCGGCTGTAAACTTTACATTAACATACCTGCTCCTAGACGCAAGTACCGCTTTCACGGCGCAGACTGGCTCTCTAGTATCGCCCACCAGGAACGTGACGTCACAAAGTTCCGGCATAGAAGCCAGGAACTTCATGTCTTCAGCCAGGCCCGACTTGTTCTCGAAGGTACTGAGGTCGGGCTCCGCCTCCATCGCTGCTAATACCCCACTTCGCATTGACGACTGAAAACAATGTTTGATGAGGATGTAGTCATGATCATTATTTCAGCCTATGAGTTATGTAGAGAATATACAGACTCATAGGCAGTAGAAAGCATTTTACATAGGCCTTCCCTAACGTGATTCACAAATAACGATCCTGAGCCACCTAAATCTATCAACAATGTCCTGAGTCAATAGGGTGGAATCTACGTTGGAAGGTCTACCAGCAACAAAAATATTGTGCAGGTGCGTTATTTGCACTGACGCAATCGTTTGTTGTCGTAGTAGGCATTTTACTTATTTAATTAATAATGCCGTTGTTTTGAGTACCTATTTGATTTCATTATTTTAAGGATCACTTTGAAACGTCACAAGGAGAAAGGCAAGAACCTCGGGCTAGTTTTTTTATTATCAAAATTTTTTTATCAATCTTTTGTAGAACATTTAAAATTAAACTGAGGTTGGTATATTCACTTGAAATTTTCTTACATTACCTTCCTAGTTTGATGAGTGTGAATTGTGATCATCCTTTTTATTAGAGTGGCGCCCGGACCAGGTGAGTTTGTGTCGCGGCATACCAATACGCCGATGCGCGATGGCCTGACGAGTTCGACGCATTTCTACAAGACTGGAGGAATTACGCTCAAGATCTAGAAGTCTGGACGCCTTTGCCTATTATTCGAAACTGAAGCGACTTAAAATATTACTGGATATTAATTTTACACAGCGCCATCTTGTCTCAAACTAAGAAAATCTTTTAATATGGGTAACTAGATTACGGATATAACACTAAAATACTTTTTTTTGTGAGTACAAACAATGTAAAACTCAAACTCAAAATAAACATCTGTATTCATAACACAAATGTTTGTTCTGGGTGGGAAACGAACCCACAACCTACAGCGCAGAAGGCAGAGCTACTACCAACTAAGCTGTGAGGTTGTAACTTTGAATCGAATAAATTTTCTGTTTCGTATGCACAGACCTTCGAGATACGAGTCATTAGAAATATTCAGGAACTTTAGAAAATTTACTTTTATTCCCTGGCGCACAATGATTTTTGATTTTTTCCTAACAGCGCAGTTGAAAGTAGCTCTGCCATCTATGCTGTAGGTTGTGGGTTCTATTTTCAACCGGGACAAACATATGTTTGATGTTTATTCTGTGTTTGGGTGTTGTATTGTATAAAGTAGTAGAATATGTAGTCTAATAGTATGTAATTAAAGAAATAGTATTTAAATATTGTACCTGTTATCTAGTTCCCATAAAGCTTTGCTTAGTTTGAGGCTAGATGGTGTTGAGTGAAATAATATCCTGTAATGTATATATACATTTATTTTTAGACCGATGTCTGTGAAACAATGTATTGCAAACAAGGTACCAACTGACTGATTTTATACTTTGCTGGAAGCTCGCGTACACAATTTAAATCGGAAATTTCTAGGAACTTTATACAGGCACGCTAATTGGCGTCAGTTTTCACCTGTTTTGTCTATCATCTCGGATAAAACATTATGTCACCCATTGTACCTTATTTCAGTAGGCACTAGTCTTACTATGGTTTTAATTATCTGGTACATAATAAAGAGTTCGAAAGTAGATTCCTACCTAACTACTTAGCAACACTGTTCAAGATATTTGAACACGCAGCAAAACGCATAGTGCGTTGTAAGCATTCACAATGGCAGTTTTGCTGCGAATCAAGTAAATCTAGTTCAGTTCGCGTCTTACCATCAACCAGAGCGGCTCATAACCATTTAACCATAATTCATTTAGTAGTAATAATTATTTAGAGTGTTAGTGCTAAGTGAATCATACCAATATAATTTGTTAAAATAACCAGACTTTTATATACTTACTTACTCACTAAACTCAAAGGTTTTGTAGGGGTCTCGCGACCATAACATCGAGAAGCTACAAACCTTTTCAAACACAAAGTAATTTATTTATAAATTCGTTTATTTGTCAGAATACAGGTATCCACCGACCAACTCTGTGGTTTGCTCACCGATATCAGAACCAGAGGTTCCGTGTTCGATGTCCAGGGGAAACAACAGTATTGTGCTCGGTTTGGTTGGTGGTGGACTTGTTCAAGTCTGCCTGGCTAGCTCCACCATCTTACTTAAGTCTGTTGCCATCAACACTTCTAAACCTACAACAATTCTAAAGTTTAGTGTTTCTACATTGAAAAGGTAAGGTAGCCAGTTTATCAGTTAGGCCTTCTTATTCTTATTCACAGTGAGTGGAGACCAAGGCCTTCACTGACGTCCCGCTGTGGGGTGTATTGTGCATTGTCCCCCATGGTTTTAACTAACCCTGCCCCAGCCAGCCCAGTTCCTTAAAATACCGGAGCAGGACGTCGGCCTGATCAAATCTTGAAGCCGAGTGAGATACAATAATAGTATTGTGGATTAGTCAGTAGATCATTAATAATAATAATGTAATTTAAAACGGCCTATAGGTAGCTAAACTGTTCCAGAAATAATATTTTTGACCTACTGTACAAAAAAGAATTCGTAATATCTGTAGTTAATTTAATACCACAGTAAAAGGATAAAACCAAAAAAAAATTTACTTGGAAGAACTGTACTCGACATCATTATTAATAGTTCGTTACAAAATGTCGTGAATATTTGAGTAACGTTAATCCTGAAGCTGGATAACATCAAGCAATAATAATCCTTATGAATAAAGTAATGCTCCAATTTCAAGGGAACACGAAACACGTGAAACTTTTCTCAGTTTACGTGAAAACCGAAGCAGCCATCATTATTAAAGCAGTTTATGCATCGGATCTAAGAGCCAAATTATTGTATTCTACGTATGTTGTATTAACTTTGTTCCTCGATAAACTGCACGCGAGATATTTTGATGAGATGTAGTTTTAAAACACATTGTTGATTAAACAATTTAAAATTTCCACTTTTTAACCAAAAAATTTGAAAATAATTATAACAATATTTTAAAATGTAATGTTAGTTTCTCCAATATTGGCTCTCTAACTAAATTAACTTTGATCCTTTTTTTAAATAGTACGACAGGGAAGAGCTTGGCCTTCATCCCACCTGGTAACAAGTTAAGATAAGATCGAAGGTGGAGGCGTACATTACCCGGAATCCTCAACAAACTGAGGAACTGGTTATATTACCACTCAATGCCGGAAGGCAACAATGTTAGAATTGATATTATGGCGACAGAACTAGGTAAGATGATGGTAGCTAGAAAAGCGGACTTAAACAAAATCCTACCACCAACCAAACCAAGCACAATATTGCTCCCCTGGGGATCGATCCCGGGACCTCTGGGTCTGAAATCTGATTTCAGGAAATCTCTACGGGATGGCGAGAAAGGGTGGTACACTAGTGATTAATAAAGCTTGTAACTATTGTTGTTACGTTACTTCACTTTCATCAGAAAACACCAAAACTGTGCAAAAAAGTTTTTTGATTATAATTTTGTACATATTCAATTCATAATCAAACCCGTTTATTTTGCTAAAGTTTATTAAAATAGGTTATCTTTATAATAATAGTTAGCTTTAGAATAATCAAACAAAAAATATTTTGCGTGTTTGATATAATATCAAAATCATAAATAAGACTTGTATAAATGTAAGAGTAGTAATCGATCCCTTTAAGACGACGGATGTCGTACGCACAGAAATACTACTATTGCCCTTCTTTTTCCTTTACTGGTTCCTCGTCAGTCGACCTGCCAAGCCAATCAAAAAATCACCTGCCAAGCTAATCAAGAAATCACCTGCCAAGATAATTTCAAGTCAAGTTATAGTGGCAAAACCCTCCCAATTTGAATGAGGTTCTGTCTAGCAGTGTACAATAATGGGATGTTTAAGTCAAGAAGAAATTAAAATTACTCGTACCTAGCTCCCAATTTTTTCACGACGGAGAAGCACTTGGCCTTGATCTTGCCTGGTTACAAGTTAAGATAAAGCTGAAAGTGGAGGTTCACTTCACACAAAATCCTCAACAGTCAGAGGAACTGGCTTTCTTTCCTCGTAATGCCGGAACACAACAATTTACACATGTGCTGTTACCGCGACAGAGTTGTTACCTAAGGTAAGATGGTGGTAGCTAGTCAGGCGGACTTAAATAAAGTCCTACCACTAACCAACTCAATGTTGAGACACCACTGAGATAATCTGTACAGATGACCAAACTCGGTAAGTGGCCTGAACAGATTTATTTTAGACGAGTTATTTTACCAATGTCAATATCTTGAAGTAAACAGGTCCACTTGAAGAAATACGATCCGAAATCAATCTCGTCGTATGTGATCGACCCTTTTTACGTACCTAAGTATTTGAACATCAAAATGTGAATTGGGAAACCAGAACAAATTCAACTCACAGTCAATCCATCCGGAAACTTTAATATCAATTACCGACCAAAAATATTCAAAAGTGAGTTGATTGATTGAATGAATATTGATATTTGAAAGAGGAGTTTGGGGATATTGTATTTTTAGTTGCTTTGTTTTTGCTGATATGATTATACACGAGAAGATATTTCCGTTCAAGTTTTATTTATATAGTTTGTAAGTCCACAACGTTACAACATGATGTAAGTACTCATTCATAAAACATTGTTTGAAATAAGGTCGATCAAAGGTCACACTGATTAAGATAGATCACCTCCAATAATCACCTCCCTTGATAAAAAAATATTTCGTTCAAATCATCCCCTTCCCGCTTTGTTCAATCTATTGGGTGACAATAATAACTATTTCGCTATGACTTTACAGCGTGATACAATAAAGTCTAGGTTTTTTTTTACTTCTTGTACCAAAATATGGAAATCACAGCTTTGTGGAAAATTGTTCAGTCTAAAATTCCATTGGTATAAATATGTATACCATCTCTCTGATCTATAAGGCCAAAATTACAACAATGTAGTTTGAAGCCTTGAAGCCAAGAATTGTGATTTTCATATAAAATGAATACTAACCTCGTCCAAACTGAAGTGTCTTGTGATAGTTAAGTCCATTTTGCCAAATATCAAACTAGCACTAGTTCTTTACACGCGACCGCTCCGAACGACGCTTGAATGACGACTGTCGGGAAATCGGAAATGGAGGCAGACGCTGAAAGCAACAGCGTGGTCCAAGTAATAATTGCTTTTACCTCAACCATTCAGAGCTTCTTGGTGATATTCCGTTACAAAGCTTTGAGACATTGAATGAGTTTTGTAATTAGAGATATTTGATTAACTTACTATTAACTGATCGATTCCTGTTAAGATGTTAAAAAAATTTACCTTACTTTGACAGGAAAAATGTTTTCAACGTTTTGGGCGGACTGGAACTTGGGAGCTAAGCGATACGTTACCCATTTTTAGTTCCAAAATAATAGTGTTATTATCGTGATTTTTTATAAATATAACTTAAAGTAGAGAAAAATCTTAGTTCAAAAGTTCAAAGAGCCCTCGCTGGTATATGATTCCAGATTTTGGAATGAGAGAAAAATAATCGAAGGTAGGGCTTAATTTGTTTATGAGTTATAGTGTAAGTAAGAGTTGTAGGCGATGAGGGATGAAAGTTATAAGAAAATATCAATCTTAACCCTTAATTCAGCAATCTAGCCCCTGAAAATTAATAATAGTCTACAAACTAAACTATCAAGTTAAAAAGGCATTTAGATGATTCTCTCTCGACTACATTTTTTAACACATGTTTAGAATTAGGACTTCAAAACGCTGGCAGACTAACCAATACACTAACTCATCCTCATGCTCAAATCAGGCTTTCCATAACCGCGCTTAAAAGGTGCCTCCACCTCAATCACTTGTTTTAAAAACAATTTGTGTAACGCGAACGTATTAGAAATTTTAAACTCTATAAGTTCTGTTACAAAATGTCTGAAAAAAGTGCTGTGTGTGTCAAAATGTCTGAAAAAAGAACTAGTAATCAATAACAATGTATGAAACTGGTAGTTTTCAAAGGTAAGTCAGTAGAGGTATATGGTATTTTATCATATTTCACTAGCAAGAAAAATCTGGTAACACGTTATTCTGAGAGCATTTTAATCGAACCTATGTTAATATGATAACTAAAACTTTAATTTACTGACCGTTTAAATTACAGCCATTTTCAAATAAATAACTTATCGTTTTTGTCTGCGAAAATTCATGTTTTCATTGTTTTCAACGTTTTGTTTTAAGAGGAAACTCTTTCAAAGTGTTTTTTGAATTAACCCTTCAAACTAGTACGTGCACACGCGTCCGCTTGTGTTCTGTATCTTTGCTCTGCGTGAGAGAGATTTGGCTGAAATTCGAAACTCGTTTGGATAAATTAATGGATGACTGAATGTTATTTCCTTTATTTTCATGAATTTCTCTGTCTGTACTTCGATTATACATTTTTAGGAATCCGTAACCGAATGGGCCAACGATACCCATTACTAATACTTCGAAGTCCAACTGACTGTACGTTTATTGGTCTGATTTTTAAAGGAAAATTGATGCGACCAACGTAATACGCAGGTATTCTAAGCATGTTAAAAAAAAGATGAATCATACAGTAAATATGTCATAATTGATCTTTACTTAGCTTAGAAATGGTACCAATAACCTACAAAGCTGAAACTTGTGCAATCTTGCTGATGAATATATATTTATTTGACAAAATATTGCTGGCCAAACGCATGTTGAATTCACACTTATCCACAATTCTGATCTTCATGCGAAACCCTTGGTTTTGGACACACCAAGGGTTGCACTTGCACTTCATCAGTCTATTTTCCATCGGCCGCGTCGACAATTATGTTTTGCAAACAGTTTTGAAAATGGTGAATATCGTAACCCTTTAATTTAGGGGGAGGCTTTGCCCAATCTGCCTGACCAAGGTTTTTTCAAATATAGTTCTAATTCGTCCTATTCGTACCCAACATTTATTATCTTCCGTTTTATACCCCAACACTCGTTAGTGTTGGCAATTTAATTTCGATTGCTTGTTGAACCGAATTATCGGTTGCTGTTGGAAACTGGATTGATTTTCATGTTTCCACCCCTTAAATGTTATTTCAAATTAACTCAAACATAACTTATAATATTTTGTCAAATCGTTGTCGAAAACAGTTTTGAGGAGAATAAGCTATACTCGATTTCCATTATTTATGAAGTAAATCTGTCTTGAAAACTGCTTGACACCGGTATTGCTACCGAAGTTTGGCACCAAACAGTGACAGCTGTCCAGGTTATTCCCAAACAACCCTTGAAATCAAAAATAACCATTTCAAATAAATAAAAATCAGTTATAATCAATTTAATATCCTGTTAAAATGTTAAGCTGTTTGTGAATGTTTCCAAAAAAAAAATGTGTCAGTATAAACTAGTTACCATATAGCTAACATGTTTCGCTTGCTTTTTCATGGTAATCCATGATAGTTTCAAAAGTTATAAGAAAACTTTCGGTACATTAATTTCACACAGCGCCATCTAGCCTCAAAGTAAGCAAAACATGTTAGCTATATGGTAACTAGTTTATATTGACACATTTTTTTTTGGTATACATTCATCACACAAATGTTTGTCGTGGTTGGAAATCAAACCTACAACCCACAGCGCAAAAGGCAATACTACTGTGCCGTGAAGCTTGTAGATAGAAACTAGTATTTATTCACAAAACTATTATATGTCCGTGGTTTTACTCGCATATATATGCATCATATAATTATAGCATCATAATAATACACGCCGCCACAGTCACTGGTACTAGGACCTGTATGGGGCCATCTAGACTACCTTGACCACCCTCCAACCAAAGTCCGGAGCCAAACGGTTTTTCTGTGGTCTGTCAATTCGCGGTAAAGTCATTGCTTTATGATATAGCTCCATCATCCTCACTCTTGCTCAAACCTAGAGCCAGAGCTAACTCATCCATTACATAAACGCAACTTCTAGAGGAAGGTCCCGTATTCTATATCTAGGCCGTGCATATTATTTTTATAGGTCATAAAGTGTCCGCATGCCTGTTTTAATAAAACAATGTAGTATCACATTTAGCCCACCCCACATCGCATGAGGACGATGATAATTTGACTTTGAAACCTAAACATTTTTCAAATAGATTTCAGCAAACAATCAGGCGTGGCATATTTACCCTTACCTACGTGTTCCATGCGTCACTGGCTGTCTATATGTATATGTGTATATCTCATTAATACTTAGTTATTAGTTAGTTTTGGCGTAGCGAGTTTACTAGTTCATCAAAAGTTATAGTTGCATCCAAACTAAGTCTCAAACATCAGCTATTCCCTGGCTATATTTCGCGGAAGTTTCAGAGGGTCTGGTAACCTGAACATTATATAGAGGTTGGAAATTGCATGAGGGGCACATAATCGCACTTTTCTCAAGTGATCGAGTCTTTAGTCTAGGAACTACAGATAAAGATAAAGAAATTGTAATTAAGAAAGAAGAGTGAATTAAATCGCAGGCACACACAAAAGGTTAAATTAGGTAAATACAAAAATAATAACAGAGAGTAGGCACAGAAAATAAATCAAAAACGAGGCATAAAACATAGAAAGCACAAACATTAAGAATAATATACAAATGATACATAAAATGACTGTAGCCTAAAGAGAGCGTAATGAAGATTTCCCTAAATGCACGGCCAGACAGGTCCAGCCTCAGCTTTCTCTCAGCGTTACCTCAGCTAACGTACATGGTAATTTATTTTATTTTATTCGGGAAACATACAGATACAAAATATAAAAAGGTTATACATTAAAAATAATTCCTATTCCAACAAAGTTTCCACTTTTAAGTACTACAAAAGAAAGGAAGTAGACAAAATGCAAATTAACGAACAAAAACAAAATATGAAGCCAGAAATACAAATTTTAAACAACCTACAAGTTAAATTTAATTTAAATTCACAACAAAATTCAGAAGGGCGCTTTCAAAACTGTTCATTGTTGGTAATCTACAACAAAAGGATACAAAACACACCTTGATTCATTGATAACTTGTAATTCTTGTAATTATTTATTGCACATAGATAATATGATTTAAACGTGTCATAGGAAAACATATGTACAATGGTGAGCTTAACCCTTAAAGAATTTTCTACCAGCAAACATTTCAGAGTGAGAGAGGTGATACTCTGAAAAGGTAGAAAAGTGTACCTACTTGAATTAAAGTAACATTTTAAAGGACAAATGAAATATACATAAATATGTCAAAAGTATACCTACACATATAATGTTTAATACCTACATTATATATATATTAGGCAACCTTATACAATGTGTTTTGACATATTTAGTTATAAAATATATTTTTACAAATTTTATACATACACATATAAATAAATAGCTTGTCTTTTCTTCTTTTTTTATCGCATATTTTAATTAATTAATAGAATAAGAACCCAGCCCGCTTATAATTAAACTCTCGATGACCATCCAACTGATCGGTTTATTGAAAACTAGCGCTGGAGTTTCGTACGTCTGCGCAATGGAACTTCAGCCCCCACAGCACGGGGCGGGGATAAAAATTTTGTCAATTACAATTACATCCGTCATAAACATTGCCTCATACCTACATACACACAGTGCCGAATTTCCAACATAACACGGAGATCTCGTTCGCTTCACTTACTCGATCAATAATACAATGTTCAATAATAATAACTAATCAATAATAAACAATATTTTTTATTACAGTTTAATATTGTTTAGAAGCCAGTAAAGCCGGAACATACAATCGCACTATAACTTTCTTCCTCGTTGGGTAATTTTTTATCACAAATGTATGCTGGAATTCATCGTTAATTATAAGAATAATTATAGGTCTAGAGAAATTTTGTCTTAGTACTGAAAATGAAAACAAATTTTCTTACTGTAAGGTATTTATTTGTCTTCTAACTCGAGATTTTTCATAAAAAATTGCAAAAAAGAGGTAAAAAGAGCATGATTTTAAAAAGAAAATGTATAGAACAAAAATCTTTCAATTGTGTAACCATCTTAGTGCTGGACAGATAAAAGTCTGAAAAATAACATGCCTTTAGTTTTACATTCATTGAATATTCGGTTGACTTAAAGTGACACGGCAAATCATTACAACATCTAGGAAGCCTCCCCTTAAGCAAAAAAGTTTGATTAGGTCGTTTTGTAAAAGTTCAATATTGAAAGGCTTCGTCATAATCAAATTGGATGAACACGGACCAGTTGGAAGAATCAGAAGTGTCAGATCCAAAGGTCCCAGTCCCAAATATCATGCTAGGATTGGTTGGTGTTAGGACTTTGTATAAGTCCGCCTAGCTTAGCTACCACCATCGTACCATGATTCCGCAACCGGTCTCCTATGACCGATTCGTCATTTAACTGTTCGCCATTTATTTCCGTTTCACTAGCAGAGTGTTTCGACTACAGGCCTTTACACCTACGCAAAGATAAACCTATAACTCTATTAACTACTGACTTTCCATCTAAGGAGAATTCGCTGACAATACTTGCATAAGCGATATTGAAAAAAATACATAATATTAGTAACATCACAGCTTTCTGTGTTGTTACTAAGATATCAAAGCTGGCTACTTGTATTTAAGTTCTTATTTTATCACATCGTAAGTTAAAGATAAAATTAAAGTATTTTCTTCAAAATCAAACAGAACTTTATGTTTGATTTTGCAGAAACACTTATTTTTACGACTACTATCACCATAGTCAACCAACACGAACCACTTATTTTCAGGGCTTATTTACACACAATTAAAAGGAAAAAATGTTAAAAGAAAATGAAGCTTTAACCAAGATCTACATTTTCAATGACAGCTGTCAAACTTCAAACGGTCATATCTCTGAAATTACTAGTCCTAGACTCTCCGTTCTTAGTTCAAAAAAAAGCTATGAACGAGATCTAAATGCCAAAGTGCCAATGTATTATGAAATATTTTTTTTTTTTTCAATTACATTCAGTATTTATTCAATAAAAAGTACAATTAAACTAACTATGTACATAGGAATCAGTCAGATTACCTAAGGACCGTTACAAACGGCCTATAGGTAACTCAACTGTTCCAGAACTGAAACAAATGTATCTTTATCTCTATCTACACTGTCTATATCTACACTATACATCCTGTAGCAGAATATGTGTACTATGCCGAAACAGGGTTATCCGAACCGACTCGGGGAACAACGTTTGTTTTACGACTTTTTGAATTTTGGTTCAAAGTTTTTGGTAAAACAGGATCAAAGTTCTGACACCAACAGCTGGTTTTTTAAGTTGAGACTACCCTAAAATCAGCTGTTTCTTAACTCGCGACAGTGACCTCAGCTCAAGACACAGATAAGGCAACATAGCAGAAGGTCGCAATCACAAAGAACGAAAGGCGCTTTCACTAACAGAGGAAAATCGTCGAAAAGCCTGGGCTTCTAATGAGACAATCCATT
The DNA here is from genome assembly GCA_951394065.1 of Venusia cambrica. Taxonomy (NCBI): domain Eukaryota; kingdom Metazoa; phylum Arthropoda; class Insecta; order Lepidoptera; family Geometridae; genus Venusia; species Venusia cambrica. Next base: position 5,886,168 of record OX596056.1, read on the forward strand.
ACTAGAAGGTTTAATTTGTCAAATCAATAAGAATTTTATCTATCTGTTAGCTAAAATACAAAATAATCGTTCCTATAATGTACTTTTGTTCGTCCAATAACGCATTCATCGTCTTTTTGTAACTGTAGGTGCCTATGTAATTTATCAATGTGTATGTTCTATCTAATAACCTACTTTTACGAGATGACTCCAAGTTCTCACTAAAATTGGTTCATCTGTCTTTAATATTCTTTGACACAGACAATTGCACAAACAAAGCGCCTTACCTTTGACATTCCGCAAAGGCGGCTTTGTCAAAGCTAAGCGGCGGCTCAGTCAAAGTCTCTTGGTCAGTCTCTTTGAGTAAAACGCCACTTTAAATATTATTTTTACAATGGTTACGTACATTTTTTTTATCCAAAACACATTTTACAAAATTTGTGTATTCGGAACATAGAATCTGTATTTTCGATTGCAGATGTGTGCAGATGCTAAAATAAAAAGTACTAACCAACCTGAAAAAAATTTACTCAGGTACCTACGACTTTTTTCAGTTCGAACTCAGATCATTACAAGTTGAACTTTTTGAAGGTATGATCTACGGCCGCTTGGCTACAAAGCTCATTATCATTACTAAAAGCTAGGTACCTACATTTAGATGACAATAATAACGTTATTAGTGATTCGCACCGTGTTTACCTACACTAATAGGTCATTCTAGGTACAATCTTTGTCTTAAGCGTCACTATGGAACTAGCTGCAGGTAGGTGTGGAATACCTTAGACTACTTATTGACACATGAAAGTAAAGTAATAGATGCATGAAGGCCTAGTTGTACTGCATCTTCCGTTTTTATTTTTCGTATGTAGTGTAAAAGAACCCTAAAATTTTTCGACAAAAATCAAATAGGTACCTGCCACAACACTAGCCAAACCGAAAGTACTTTAGTCTCGTTTCGTTTGGGGTTGGGTTGGCCGGTGAGCAATTTTTCGGATTATCGTGTGTTTTTAAATCGAATTAAAAAAATTGAGACATACAGTAATGCTGAATATTATAATATGATGTTGTATGTTGGTTAAGCTCCATGTAATGAGCTGACGGCGGCAGTGTGGAGGAGCTGCCTCTTACCGATGCTCTCGTAAGTAGGAAGACTTTTTTCGATGGAAACAACATAGTGAATTTGTGCTTGTTTAAAATCGTCTGGTAATCTTCCGACCAGCTGATACCTACCTAAACAAGGTACGTACAAAACATACAACATAGGTAGGTAGTAAATTTGTGCGTGTTTAAAATAGTCATCTAATCTTCTTACCAACTGATACCTACCTACCTACATGCATAGTGCGGTGAAGGAATAGGGTCGTCACTATTTATTGTCATTGAGAAAATGAAAAGATTTGTATGGGAAACTGAAAATGGAAATTATTTATTATCTCCCCACCACAACAAATACTTTTCCTGGTCCGAAAAGCTCCCCCCGCCCACTGCTTAGTACACATATTCTGTTACACTGTGTATACTAGTCTAGCTGACCCTGAGCTATATAAGCCCACTGTTGACCAAAGTATTCTAAGTAAGGTTCGCGCCATTGAAGACCTCATTCATGCCCAGGCACGCCTCGGGATTCAGGGCTGACCCTACGTATATAATCATGAGCCGCAGCAGCCTTCGGTGAGATCGCGAATTTATTAAACTTTTGTAATGTAGTTTCTATAGAAAATTTGTTAGTTTGGGAATAGATGGCGTTGTGTGAAATGTTAGGTAATATTTATTTATTAATCCGAGTTTTGAGCATAGCTTAATCAATAAAGGGATCGCTTTGCCTTTATCTCATTAGCTATCAAGTTAGTATAAGGTGGAACCACACTTCACCCGGATCTGCAATATATTGAATATTTTTATTATCATAATATGATAATAAAAATATATATTCATAATATGCTCCTTCATATTATGAAGGAGCAGCCTTCTTCTTACTTGGTTTGAAGTTATGATAAGGCCAAAGGTGGAAACGCACTTCACCTAGAATCCTCAACTAACTGAGGAACTGGCAATCTTAACTCAGAATGCCGGAACACAACAATTTAGAATTGTTGTAATGGCGTTATACTTAGATAAAATTGTGGTAAAAAAAACCAAGCACAAAATTGTTCCCCCTGGAAATCAGACTTGGGACCTAGTATTTTTAGGTGAACTAATAGATCTTAGAGGCAGTTCGAAAATACAAATATTGTAATACCTAGTTAAAGTGCTAGATGGAGTTATATGAAAATATCTCTGAATATTTGCGAACTAAAATGTGCGACAAACGCACAGTTAATTGGTTTTGTAGCTCATTGTACATAGGTACCTACGTGTCCTGTTTGCATGTAGGACACTCGGCGACCCGTAAGCGGCACATCCAATATTGATTTTGCACGGAAACCAATTAAGGGGTAACGTTGTCCTGTACCATTTCCATGCAAACTTAGATAAACCAATGATGGTGATATAAGAGATAGAAGAGGTGAAACATTGGCTTTAATTCTTTGATCAGCGTCATTGACTATTTTACAATTTAGTATATACTATACTTTATATACTATATATATATGATACTAATATAGCCGCGTAAATACAGTTGACCGCAACCATACAAATGACAATAGGTATATGCGAATATATATATATTTATAATATATGACAAAATACCAATTACAAGCACAATATTTTAGTACTAGTATGACATCTGTTTTGGTTGGTTGAAGGATATATACTATCTCGATGAATCTGTTGTCATAACAGCAATTCTAAAATTTTTGTGTTCCTGCATTAGAGGTAAGATGGTCAGTTCTTCAGTCTGTTGAGGATTCGAGGAGGAGATAAACATCTTTTTGATATGGCGTCCTCAACAGACGCCATATCAAAACGATGTTGAGTTGAGATGAATTCTATGCGCTTGCTCGCTGTACAATTATATGTGTGAAAGTTTGTATGGATGTGAGGATGCGAAGAACAAAAAGAAAGTTCTTCCTTTAAAAAAAAAGCAAAAAAGATTCAAATAAAATCCATTTATTTATCCATTATAGTATGAAGTTAACACAAAACCACAAATAAAATAACAAATATAAAAAAAAACGCAATAAAATTATTTAAATTTTCATACTAATATTCCAACCCCACATCAAATACTTGTTTCGCCTTGCTGCCCGCCACTAGATAAAGCTTCTTCCTACAATTGGAGAATTTTACCAAATTTATCATTCGTAACAGGCATATCGGTGAGCGTAGTAAAGGTGTAAAATGATACACCGAATGTAACTGCTGCCCATTTTCTTGTAGCTTTTACGTCATGCGAGGGCTGAGTTGGAAAGGTCGATTCATAAGCCACGACCGCTTCGGATACCGAATGTTTAGATGGATAGTATAAATGAATCGATACCAACGTTAGCATCATCAAGCCTTTTATCAAACATTTCTCAGCATTCGCTTCGCGAGGAGAATTTGGACCTGTCTACGAGTCAGATGTTACGCCTACGTTGTCTGGCGTGACGCCCACGCCCGATCAGCTATATAAACTCAGCGGCTCTACATCGCACTCAAATAAAGCAAATGATACCTGTTGATAGAACTTCTCTGCTGCTGGTAACGCCAAATCAATTCACTAATCAGATTCAACACAGTTCGATTCACAAAACACAAAACCACAATTCACTTCAACGCCTCAGATTTTAAGTACGCTACAACTACTAAAGAAACCGCTACAGAACTAAAACACTACTAAACGTAAAGGAATAGTTACAAGCCCATAGCAAGGTTTTTACGCTTATTATTGAAGGTTGACAGATTTTGGCTTCAACAAAACTACAGTGTACACAATACTCGCTAAGCTTTGCGTCTGCGTGGTGGCAACTGCGCATGTACGGGAAACTTATCAATATGACCGTCCTATGAGGGATTCGGTGGAAGGTCGCGCCAAGTTTCAATGAGTGAACTGGACGTACTTATGAATGGATAACAAGAATGAAGGCTTATCAATAAGAATAAAAACAAATTACGATGTGTTGAAGTAATTCCATCCTATTGGACAAAAATATATAACATACAGAATGTTGTGCACCACTAGTTTCGTAGCACTTGAATGCTACGAAATGTTGTTGCTACGCCGTAGATGCCGTATATTTTACATTGTTTTTATAATGCTAGTTTTTCAATGTTTTCTTTTTGTAGGTTCACACACATATTTTGTTACGATAAAAATATTTGTTATTCACTGGTGATAATAGAGACATCTTAGTGATAATAATAGTGACATCTAACGCATTTCCCGTGAACCAATATTATCGCTTGTTCTTGGTGAGCCCGACATTCATTTCAGACATGCTTTACTTTTATTCCATGTTTGCAGTTTCCAGTTTCGGGAACTTGCTTCTATATTTCTAAGGAATTCTCATAATAAATCACAGATGGCATCTGGTAACGTTAAAATTGTTCGGTTTTTTACGGAGGAGTGTGAGTGTATATTGACATACATGAATATAATAAACGGGATAAATAGGAAGATTTTTTTTTTTACATTCTAATTCTATACTTATTTCTAATTTAATTTTATATAATATTTATTTCTGAGTAAATGATAATGTAATTGATCCATATCCATGCGAATATTATTAATTTAAAAGTTACTCAGTTGATTTATTTATTAGTTACCTTTTCATGATGAAACGGATTCTTTTTTTTTATTGTACGTCGGGGAAGCGCTTGGCCTTAATTTCTGCCGAAATTTATCTCAATAAATTTCGGCATGCATGTATAACTATCGAAACAGTATAGATCTTTTTGAAAAGTTTAATTTTACGCAACACCAATTATTATTTTTTATATTACAGGACGTTAATTTTACGCAGCGCCATCTAACTTACATCAAACTAACCATAGCTTGTAATATGGGAACTAGATTTAGGATAGAATACGTTTATACGTTATTTTATTTTCTGTAAATACATTACGTACTATTATGATACAAGTAGTACATAGAATTAGCCCCAAATTAAGCATAGCTTGTAATATACTAACTAGAATTAGGATAGAATACTCAAATACTTTTTATTTAATTGTGATACAATATAACCTTATACGTACCTTCACACGGAATAAACATCTATAATCAAAAATGTTTGAAACCAGGTGCCATAAAAGTCAATGTACAATGTTGATTATTGTTTGCCTTGGGAAGCACTTTTTACCAAAGAAAAAGTTTTATTAGCCTATTTTGGTGACAAGGTCTCAATATTTTCATGCATTATGCACATATATAATAAATGCTTTTAATTTAATATAATAAAAATAAAAATATGTTCCGGTGGGAAATCGAGCCCACGATCAATGATAATGTAAGTATTTACCAGGATTATTAGGAATAATTTGAAGGCAGACTTTGAAACTCCCTTCCTTATACCTTTCGAATTATTCATCGCTCAACGTGTATAAGCTAAAGTTAAAAGAGTAATTACTATCTATGTTTACGTAGCATACCTATGTATGTTACATATATTTATTCAGCGTGGCATTGTATCTTGGGCACGCTTCCGTCTGGTACTGGTCTGGAACAGTTTAGTTACCTATAGGCCGTTTGTAACGGTCCTTAATGCAACTGCTTCAGTTGTACAAATTATTGATATATGTATATCATAATATTTTTTATTCTGTTGTTGTTATATTGTTGTTATTTTATTAGGTATATTATTATAAATAAATATGTATGTATCTATATATTTTATTTTTATTTTTATGGTATTTGTATAGTATGTAGGTACATAGTGTATAATATGTAGGTTTTTATATTTTATATGTTGTGTGAATATTTGAAGCATAGCTTTACATAATGTGTTATATATACCTAGTCAATTTAGTTAGACCCATATTAATATGTGCACCACCAACCACCTCTTTAGGCATAATATCCTCTTCACCCAAAGGTTGTCTGGAAGAAATTATAATAACATAATATCGCTTTTAAGCGATAAGACCGCCCATTGTATATACATTATTTAAGTTATCCAGTTTTATTTTAAAGGTGTGCAATAAAGTATTTTTCATTCATTCATTCATTTCATTTTTGGTATATAGGTGGGTAAAGTATAATATGTATAATAATTGTTTGTGTATTCTTATTTATATCTGTCGTTTTATTTGGCTTTAGATTAGTAAGTTTTTTTTTTGAGTGTACCCATTATCTGTCCATTTTATTTTTTATATTGTGATTGAGGGTTTGCTGTTAGAAAATTCTGCAAGGATTAGGCTCACCCATGTTTATGTTTTATTTGTAAATATGTAAGTTCGTGTATACAATAGGTATACAATCAAATAACATCATTACTAGATTAGGGTTGCTATTTTTAATGGCTATCCCATTTCCATCAGCAATACAAAAACTAGAATGTAACTAATATGCAGCAATCTGAAGATTATCCAGAATGATGATGGCAATGAAACACTAAACGACCGTTTCCAGTTGGAATTTAATTCCCAACGGCACCCGACACGACAATCTTGAAGGGACCGTACCTCGGCTATTAATTAGAAGCATCAGGGTGGAATCTCATACGATTAGTAGTGTAATGGAGCTAGGAGACGGGTAAGACGTTGATGTATGCAAGAAGGACTGAACAATATCAATGAGAATTATGCGGTTTTTGGCATGACAGCACGGCTTCTGTAACGGCACACGCCTGGTAGTTCATGAAACTGTTTACCTATTTAGGATTTAGGAACATTGAAATAGTAATTTCGGTGTTGTAAAAAACTGGTTTTAATTTATGGTCTTTTTATTTATATGCTAGATGTATGTACATTGTTATGAAGAGAATGGAAGAGTTGAGTGCCCAAATTACTATATACCTACTTACTTGTAGGCTTAATTGATGTAGGGTTGTTTTATGTAAGTTATTTGTTGTTATGTTTGTCAACTCCATCTAGGCATTGACAGGTGAACTTAATCACGTATCTGTGATTGAGCACATCATTTCTAATATTGTATTGATTGCTCACTATCAAGTACCGAACATCCCTAACAGATGGCGGTGATCTAACCTATATGAACTGTTTGTCATGCCAAATCTGGTCTCTGGTCCCTCCGTAGACCAAGACACGTTCTTGGAGATCCGGATTACCCACTCACCACCGCAAACCCGGAGGTGACGGCATTCATTCATTAGCTATCTCGTCACACAGAGAAAACACTATACAGATACATTGACTCCGACGGCGGAGTCAATGAACCTTTCCGCCTTAAAGCGTTACTCTCGGTATCGCCTTCGGCCATTCCTATCCTCCCCCATCAAATGGCAACAGCCCAAGCCGAGGTCCGTTACTAAGTGGTGCCCTTGCGCTTGTTGCCTCAAAAATCATTTTTTGGGCTCGCGCCTTCAGCGCCAGCCAGGTCCGCGCTAAGCTGTCGCCCTCCAGGTTCAGAACCAGGCCAGCGTATTGTCCTTTCATAAAAAAAAAATGCGGTCTCTTTTCCTGTACACAACCGCCACCGAGCGGTACTACAACCAACCGAATAAAGCCTTTTTCTGATTTACAGAATCTTTTCTAACATCCCACCATGTTGTAAGCGTGGTTTTCATTTTATTACGAATAACATGACCCCGCGCAGTTCTTTAAAATAAAGTAACACATGCGCAAAATTGCAAAATTACATATATATTTTTTTTGTACACTTAAAAAAAAAGTGTAAATGATTGCAACCAAACTTGATAGTATCACCCGCTGGGCTAATCAGAGGATTTCTTGAAAATTTATCAACATCGGTCCAGCTGTTTTAGTGTCTATACATACACACATATACATCTTTACTTTTATATATTAGAAGCTAGATATGTAGTTAGTATAGACATCAATTTATATGTGTCATGTCCCTATAGGCAATTTTCGTAACTGAGGTTTCGTAACCAGATGTTAAATACCTGCACAAACCAGTGTCGGTATTAGGGCTCCATTAAAAATTTGTATCTTTTGTGTTAAAAAAATCTTTGACATATTATTTTTCGAGAATCATATTGTCATGGCAGAAATTGTAGTATCCTGTCTGGTATATCCAAAAGGCCAACAGAAAATAAGATAATGCAAATGCGGTTGTAAACTTTAGCATTTCACGTCTGAGCTACGCTACCCCTTCAGGAATATTGAATGAACCAGTCTTTTATATCTAAATCTTTGAAAGGCGCCTGTAAAAGTTCCAGCTGAAAATGCTGGTAAACATAAAAACTCAAAGGGATCTCGTACTGAAGTATCACTAAAAATCTCGTAAAAACGAGAAAAATAACTAAGAAGCTCTCAAATCGGCATGTCGTAACATCTTCGTACTAGTAAAGTGATCCGTTTCTTCCATACCACATCCTGCTGAAACAATTCATAGCTGTCTTATCACAAAATGGGTCCCAAAGCGTTTAAGGAAATAAATATATTGACGATACGAGTACCTTGCCATTGCAATTATGTAAATATTATGATATTATGTAAGCGCGTAAAAAAGTGTTTAAAACAAACTATGAATATCAGACATTATTTAGGAGAATGTGTAATTAACTTTATTATACAAAAAAAATCGCTGTTCCCATAACAATGAAATTAAGTTAATTAATTTAAATTAGTTAATTTAAGTTAGTTTTTGTCAAAACTAACAATGAATTGTTAGTTTTGACAAAAACTTCGTAACAATTTATGATACGCATTGTTTTGCGAGAATAAAACTGAAAAATCACGTTTTTTATATCTTTTTTTTCTACACATACACTTCATGGTCCACTTACATACTTGATAGATATATTCTGATGATTTGTCATATTTTTAAATAAAATAATAGGTAATAAATTTAAGTATGTATTAATTAGATAAGAATTACTTAACTACTAACAGATAAATAACGTAATATTTATTTGCATGTTACATTACATTTGTTAAACTGTTAAATCACGCTTAGTTCGGCGGAAGGTTACGATACAGGTTTTTATCCTAGTTTGGGTACCTATGTTTTATCTATGAAATGTGTACTTAGTCAGAATTTTTTGATTGTTCTAAGACGTTTGTAGATACGAAAATAAATTATCTAATTAGCTAATAATTTTGAGTATGGCAGTTGGCAATTCCACTGGACCTTGGTTCCAATTGGACCTTCCAGGGCAGATGACGAACCCATCAACACGGAAATACAGTCAACCTTCAAACACAGTCACTGAGCCACCTATATTAGAGACTGAACCCTACAACCAGCCAATATTAACAGCCAGCCCCCTAGTATTGACAACCAACCCCCCTAGAATTGACACCCATCCAGTATCCAATCCATTTCGGAAACATCCAAGAAGTTTCCGAAATTGAGAAGTATCGCTCGTAAGTTTTTAATAAAGTGACATAAAAAACCCAAAATGAGGGGGCTGCCGTTAACTCATTAATTCAACGAAATATTTAAATAGCTTTAAATCGTCTACCATTTACCAGTATATTACTCTTATTAAGTCAGCAAATAAGAAAGGTACCAAAAACACCTTCAGTAATTTGCGCGTGACCATTTTTTAGATTTTAAATGTTTGGGCGTTGGACATTTTGTCACATCCGAAGATGGGCAAGAAGTAGTATGGTCCGATATAAAACTAATGAAAGTCCACCGGGAACATAAACACAAGTTCTTATATACTTCATACAAAAGCGAAGCATTCAAGGTATGATAATTTTGTACAAAAGAAATCCTAATGTCATAGAAGAATAATTTCATATTTTAACGTTAAACTTTAAGCGATCAAATTTTATTTTTATATCGTCGATTATCGATTTGTGTTTATCGTTTTTGAAGTGGGTATAATGTTATTACAATGAATATTTGGAGAATTTTATTTAAAAACAGTCTTAGATTATGTAAAATTTATCGCGTTTTTAAACATAAAACGATAAATTATAAATTTTTCGTTTTGTTCTGTGATTTTAATACATAAATACATAAAATATTGAGGTAAGGTTAGGTTAGGTTAGCTCAAGTCACCAAAATAAGCTAAGAAAGCTTGTTCTTTGGCAAAGAGTGTTTCCAATAATAATATGGCAAATAAAAGTTGGTACATTGTGCTCAAAAATTTACAAAATTAGATTATTGAGTAAGCTCTTCATTTTATCAAGTTATTACAATCGAAATATTAAATACCTATACATAATAGTAATAATAAATTTATATTACTTAATTACCTATTTCATATTCATATTATTACTCACAGCTATAGTTATAATTATTAATAAGGCCCAATTGATGTGTGTTGTGTGGTTGAGTGAGTAAAGATGTGCGTCACGTAGGTATACAAAATACTCGTGTAGTTTTCTATAAGCCTGTTTTTGATCCCATGCCCATCTATAAAAAAATAGGAATAGATACGTTTTAAAATAATCAGAAGCGATAAATTTATTTTAACAAATAGGTTATTTGTTATTTTAGATTTTTTTATTATTTTCTTAGTAAAACTTTACAAAAAACAAGTTTCATATTTTGAGATAATTATCTTAACATTGGTTCAAATTTTGAATGCAAAAGGGGCTTTTGTTGTTTTTATCAGGTTGGGTGAGTACTATTACAGAGGCCATTATTTAAAAAGACAGAGCAAAAAATTAGAAAAATGTAAACGATGTAAATATTAATATCATATTTAAAAATAAAAACATTATTTTTCATAAAAAAAACATGTTATCAATTTTGTTCTGGCTCTCCTGTAAAAAACGAGGTTTTTGATTTGTGAACGTTTTGCATTCGATGAGCGACATGTCTTCTTTCCTTTGCTCTCGGCTTTTCCACAGCCATTTAAAATGTATGTGTACTTATATTATGCTTTCCAAGTGTGTTAATCAGAATGTTAGTGTTCCATGCGCTAATACTAGAAACCAGTTGAAAATCCATGGTTTTTGTAAATTTCGTACAGTAAAATAAACCAAAATGTAAGCTACCACAATGCTGCACAAAAAACGCTAGCAGAAAACGTTGCCTGTTTGTATTTGGCTGATGAACTGTTTGTGTTGGAAACGAGACCCGTATTTATTAACTGCGTTCTTTTTATATACAGAGCTGTCGGCTGATCTTTTCAAACTGTGGTCTGCGACCGAATGGAAGCCATTTTAACAGATTTTCTATTTGACATGCTGTCACGGTATGGTGTATGGATGATAACAATTCTATTCATTTATTCTATTCTTGTGCATGACAATTATAGTAAAACCGGTTTATGAGAAACAATGTTTCGACTTAACTATCTCCAGCCTTCTGACCAATCTAATTTTTTTTTTTATCTATTATATATAGGTTCGAGGTCAAGAGCTAACCCATTGTATTAAAAAACTGTTTTAAAATTGTAAGATTTTGGACACCGACCGTTTCTTAAAAGTGTGTGAGATACACGCTATTGTTTCTCCCCTCGAATATTATTCATGAATACTGAAATATTCGGCATTTCTCCTCCAAGGGCTTCTGATAAGATCTTTATGTCGATATCATTGGTATTTGATATATTTAGACTTCTCGAATTGCTACGATGTAAGTATATTTTTTTCGGAATATTTTAACACGATCTAACCAAACTTTGTCTGGAATAGATCTGTTCATACTGAAATGTTCGACTATTGAAACTATGCTACTACCGTGAAAAAAACATAAATAGTGAAACGAGATAGTCCTGGAACTTTGTTTTAGTCATCTTGTGGGAATCGCCAAATATCCTTTCTGTGTGAAAAAAGGGATAAACTTACCTTATCCCTTATAAGAAAACAGACTTTTTAAACAAACAAGCAATAATAAGCCTCACAGCTCAGTTGCTGTGCCTTCAGTTCTGTAGGTTATGGGTTCGATTCCCACCCAGGACAAACATATATGTGATAAATATTGATGTTTGTTCTGTGTTTGGCTGTTATATTGTATGATATGTATGTATTTACAAAAAAAAAAGTATGTATGTATAGTTCCCGTGATGTAGGTCCCATATTACAAGCTTTGCTTAGTTTGCGACTCGATGGCACTGTGTAAAAAATAATGTTCTGTATATTTATTTGTTTATAAATGTCAAGTTATGTATTGATATATTATGTACATGGACATTTAACACAGAAATTCACTTTACAATTAAAACATTTTAAATGCATGTCGTATATAAGAGTGCGCCCGTTATAATAGGGTATCTCAGCGTGTACAAAGAGTAATTTATTATTAATGTATCTTTTTTTTTATGATACGACGGGGAAGCGCTTGGCCTTCATTTCACCTGGTTACAAGTTGAGATAAGGCCGAAGGTGTAGGCAGCACTTCACCCGGAATCTTCAACAAACTGAGGAACTGGCTATCCAACCTCTAAATGCCGGAACACAACAATTTTAGAATTATTGTTATGGCGGCAGAATTATGTAAGATGGTGGTAGCGAGGCAGGCGGACCCAAACAAAGTCCTACCAAAATCCACACCAAGCACAATATATTGTATTACCCATGGGCACCTCTGGATCTGATATCAGTGGGTTAAAATATAATATCATAATAATATAATCTTTCCGTATTGCCAATTGCCGTCGGGTGGGTGCAAAGTGCTGCGCCTCACAGCAGTGCCAGTGCGGTGTGGCTGTAGATCAACTTAGTAGACATGGACTGTACATGGCTGACACAGAACATCTGACTGACTTTAAACAAAAAGTGAAATACATCTTGGAGATAAATGTATTTTATACCCTAAACGATTTTATGAACGCAAGAATTATGGAATGCTCATTTTAGCATGACGATGTAAACGAAACAAAAGAAACGACTTGACATTTACTTAAATTACGATAGATTATAGCTGACGTTGTAATTTTTATTTTACTTTTATACATATTTAGACATTGTGTTGTATGTGCTTATCTTATTGTACCTGCATTATAATATTTTTTTTATTTTTGATTTTCTGCATGTTCTTTCATAAAATGTTAAACGACTTGCCTAGTATAAAACCCATTGTTATAATATGGTTTTATAGATAAATCTGAAAATCTAAATCTGAAAATCTGACATGCACATCTGCCTGCAGGATTTTGCGCCACGCAAGACTTAATGACATTATCCGTCGCGATTCTACTAGTTTCAATGTTCCAGCCGTTCTCGAGTCGAATGGTCTGTTACGTGATGATGGTAAACGGCCCGACTGTATGACTCTTGTCCCTTGGGAAATGGGTAGGCCATTGGGGTGAGATGCTACCTGCGTCGACACCCTTTGCGCCATCTCATCTGCCTGGGACATCAGTTAGGACAGGCTTGGCAGCTGATTCAGGTGCGAATCACAAATGGCGCAAACATAGTAATCTTGACAGAGCTAACTTATTTGAGCCTTTTCGGGTCGAGACCTTGATCCGTGGGGAGCCGGTGCCCTCCAAGATTAAAAAAAAGATTTGAGGCAACACGTGACCCAAAGGCGCATTAGCATAGATATTTAGCATAGCAATATAGTCCGTGTTTTGGGCACTTTTCCGTCTGGTACTGGTCTGGATCAGTTGAGATAGACCGTTTGTTACGGTGCTTAGGTAACCGTTAACTAGTTCCAACTGCTTCCTTTTTACATAGGTTATTAGTTTAATCGTACATTTATTTTTAATTAATAATAAATTAGAGGACCTTCATTACACACAGCGCCATCTAGCCCCAAACGAAGCATAGCTTGTAATGTAGGAACTAGATTACGGATAGAATATTTAAATGTTTTCTTTTATAAAAAAAAGAACACTTTTGGCAGTGGTCGTTAAAAAGTCTGGTGTAGCATAATAGGCATTTACATATTACATGAAAAAAAATGTTAGGATGAAATAGAAGAGAATGAGTATATTTTTTATTCATATTTTTTTTTCATGTAAGGAAACATGATCAAGATGTCGTGAAACGTCCAAATCGTAATTTCTCTGTCACTCCCTTTCTCAATACCTTTTTCAATCAGCACCCATTGATAAAAGCCCAAATCACCTGGCTCTTTATCTTGGCAGCAAAGCAGTAGACTTACCACGAGTTGTTCAACCGGCTTAAAATAATCTACCGTGACTGTTAGTTTGTCCAAAAGTGAAGTAAAGACAAACCGGCCGGTACCGATTCAGCAGCCCTAATACACTTATGCTCGTGGCGACATGAGCCGTTTGTGCATTAATAAATTTTGATATTAAGTACTTGAATATAAATATATTTATTACAGGACATTAATTTCACTCGGCGCCATCTAGTCCCAAACTAAACAACTAAATAAAGCTTATAATATGGGAACTAGATAACGGAAATAATACCTATGTACTTACATACCGATTAATAAATTAAAGTTATATATTTCAGTCACACACAAAGACCCATATTACACGTTATAAAATAAAAAGCGAGTACACGACAAATTTCATCTGTAACAAATTAAAATAAGCCTACCTACTCTATCGTGTAATATCTACGGTATTACGCCTAGTAAAGTTTTTATTTCCAAGCACATGTACGGATATCCAGCTCTTATATCTTGCTTCTAGCCGAGATAGCCATCAGTCTTGGAGCGACTAATTCTAGTCCAGAAAGACGACACTCGATTTCGCATAAGCCCAATGAGTAAAAACAAACTCGTCGCGCTGCAGTAGGTACCTCGTAAACCTCATATGAACACGGTATGCGTCATTATACTGAACGCTAATGGTGTTTAAAGCCTTATTTGGTGTGATTCGTCAACAAATTGTATATTTCAGTTACTAACTATCTACTAGAAGCGCTATACAAGTTAATACTTATATTTTTTACTATCAACGCTATTGCGTAGTTTGCAATAACGTATGGTACGGCTACAGGCATCAATAGTCTACGTCTACACGAGCAGCGGCTGTAATTAATCTCAGTTTGGACGTAATCCGTCTTTAGCCGATAGTGTGAGGGATGCTGTGACCCAGATATTTATCTTGCCAGGTGACTGCTCTAGTTCCATGCTCCAACGTATCTTGAATTGTAGGGTACAGTGATGAGACTAATTTTTCTTCTAATATAAATATTTGTTTCTGATTATTTTACTTTTAGTAATAACTGAATTATCAACACACATCAACAGGCCATTGTTAGCGTGTAAGGCAGTGATCGCAGTAAAGGTGTATATGTACGCAGAAGGAAACTCCTGCCCTTTTTTGGTGAGATCACTAAGTCAGCTTTTACGATATCCATGGGCTGAGTTGGAGGGGTCAATTCTTAAGCCGTGGCAAATACGGGTACTGAATGATGGTCACAACCGCCTCTGTGGTCTAGTGGTTCAACCCACCGATTTAAGGATATAGGATTTTGTTTAATTCCGCCTGGCTAGCTACCACCATCTTATCTAATTATGTCGCCATAATAACAATTCTTAAAAAAATAATATTTGTTCTGGCATAAAAAAGGTAAGATAGCCAGTTCCTCAGTTTGTTGAGGATTCCAGGTGAAGTGCGCCTCCACCTTCTGTCTTATACCAACTTGTAACCAGATGAGATGAAGGCCAAGCGATTTCCCGTCTTACAATAAAAAAAACGCTGTTCACAGAACGCTCTGTTATAGTTGCTGGTAAGCTCAATGCTTTTAAGGGCCCCATTTTAGTTATTTATTCATTGATGTATAAATAACTAAAATAAAGAAAAGATATAGCGGCGATAGAATGACTGGGGCACGGAACTCTAAAAAAGAAGTTAATTACAAAAATACCTACATTCAATCAAAATTGTAACATTGAGAAATAACTTTCAGGTAAAACTCAATTAGCTTCATACAAATTGCAGTAACTTGGCACAAAATGTCGGTATGAATGCGGAACGGTGCACGGGCATATTTAAGTTTGTCTAATAACGCGAGCGTTGCAGATAAGTCATGAATATAGAGATATGCATAAGGGACTAGAAAGGCATTGTATTGATGAATGAAACTAATTCAATCACAATGCAGAGTATATTGGTTTTCCTAAATTAAGGAATTAGTAAATTAGTTAACGTGGATATATTGCACTTATTTTTTTTACATGGTATCAGAAATTTTGTACAAATTTCAGTTTTTATTTTTATTTTGTGAACAATCAAAAAAATCTAAAAATCCTCTTAAAAAAAAGTTAAACTAAGAAAGTTTTTGACCCGAAAACTAGCAGAATTTAACAATCTCGAGATGAATGCCAAGCAATTTCCCGTAGTAAAATATATATATATGACAAGCCCCCAAGATCCTGGTGGAAGCCCTGCTTTATGCAGTGTTGGTTGAGAACAACACAAACATTTGTGTGATGAATAACTCATTTATGTTTGTTATTTTATGTTTGTTCTTAGATTTACAAAAAAGGATGTAAGTATAATTTCGTTCCCAAGACGTTTTGTGAAAATATCACCAGATAGTCGAATACAGAGGTATCGTGTATTTATGTGCTTTATAGGGCAAGTTTAACCAACTTCACAAACTTATTTCAACTTCCAGCAAATATAGATCGCCAATAACATTCTAGGTTTGGCAGCAACACCGTTGAACAATAGATGCAAGCGCGGCGTAATCTCTGAAATTATTTCTGGATTCTGGCACTCCGGTGCGGTAAGTAATGAACGTGGTACTACATGCGACGCCGTGACAGTGGATTCAATAGGACCATGTTTGAGAGGAGGAATTATGAATGTCTCTTGAAATATTGTCGTAATTAGGCAATACCAAACAATAATGCTCAATAAATATTACAAGACATTAATTTTACGCCATCTACACAGCAAAGGTTGTAATCGATCGAGTGAGCGAAGCAAACGAGATCTCTGAGTTATGTTGGGAAATCCGGTACTGTAGGTAGGTATGTATGTATGTGGCAATGTTTGTCAATGCCAATGTTAACTGTAGAACGGTTTATCCGATTTTCATGAAATTTAAACTGAATAGAAGTAGCGTAAATAAAATTTGATTGTCGCGGGGGATTTTTGATAAGTGGGGTAGTTTTTGAGATAAGATTTGGGTGAAAAAAAATACAAATTTTCGCCCATATCTTTTGAATGGCTGATCCAATCAATTCAAAATTTTGAACATGCAGAGATTATATTAATACTCATCAACTGGTACGAGGATTTAATTGACGCTAAGGTAGTTTTTGAGAAATAGGGGTGTTAAGTGCGACGAGAAGATTGTTGGCATGTGGGGTATCATTTAAAAGAGTATCGACTGCACATTGATAACATATGTATTTTACTTTTTATTAAGGGTGGTTTTTGTAACAAAGGGGCGCGTTAAGAGGTTAAATCACTTGGTATGTTTTGTAGTATATACTATTTAAGGGCTTCACAATTAACATTCTTTTGATTTGCTGAAACCACCCCTGTGTACATTAAAGGTTGCAAAATGGGTAAATAAGATTGAAGTCTTGAAAATGTGTTAAAACATGAAATATCATATGAAATAGGGGTTGAGACTGCAGATATCAAAATTAGTTTATTTTTGCCTTTATTAGGGGTGGTTTCTAATGTGAAGGGGCTTGTAGGATATATAGGAAACCCTTTATTTGGGGTGGTTTGGTCTTGATCTGGTCAAAAGAGAGGTATTCGGAATCTCATAAAAAACTGGTCTGTTTATTTTTCGTTATTCACTCGATAGGGTTGCTACACCTAGAGCGTCGATAAAAACCAAGAATTTCTTATGGCATGTCATCCAAGGGGCTTGACTGCGCGTATCTCATATTTAACAGCACATTATTGTCCACCACAGTGTGTAAGGTTTGGTCGCTTGGCAGACAAATTGGTGCTCACAGTTAAAGTTTTGTTATCACACAGAAAAATGTTGCTGTCTTTTTGGTGATGTCCCTTGGTTGACTTAACGACATCCAAGTAGTCAAGTGGGTAGGAGGAGCTGATCTTTCGACCACGACTTCTAAGGCAACGGTTCTGAAAGTACTTTTCACCAATACATAGGTGAAGTCTGTCATGTTCATGTTAATAAGGGTTGACATATTCATTTATTGTATTCTGCCCACCCACTATGACATACGGTTGGTGCATTGCTCTCATTCTGGCTTTGTATATAATAAGAGTTACAAACGAAAGAGAGAGCCTCAAACAACGTTACATACCTAAGACCATCACGAGATCTCAGTTCGGGGCGAACGTCTAGTTTAGGACCAAAGATTAAGGATGTAATACTTATAAATACTATAGAAAGTGTTAATACTTTTTTATCAACATAGATGAAGATTTTGAAACAAAATGTGTATGCCTACCCCTTGCCACTTCAGTTTGCTAATTTTGAGATCTGTCAGTAACTTCGATTCTTCAATGGAAGTCCACATTTTGTATTCTACCGTTATGTTCCTCATCTTCTTCACCACCTCATGAATGACCAACGCTGGACAGAGCCTCCAAAGAAATTGGAGGGTTTTGCTATACTCACATGTTTACTGCCTAGTATGGCATGATTTATGATCGTAGGTATTACATTTAGTTCATGTTCAACAATATCTTAAGTGAAAAAAAGTTAGTCATAAACACAAAACAACGCTGTCAGGTTAGCTTTATGTCACACTCATGTAGTATATATAGGTCGACATACTCCTCAATAATTACGTTTTAAAAACTACAAAGAAAACCGACTCCAATGAATCAAACATATAAAGAATTTTCCAAATCGGTCTAGGCGTCTTCGAGTAATCGGGGAACATAGAAAAAAAAGAGATTCCGACGAACTTCCGAACCTCCTTTTTTTTGAAGTTGGTTAAAAAAAATATTTAAAGATCGTATAAAGCGAGTTAAAGTCGCGTGGAAATGCTTCTGTCTTACGTTACCTAACGTGTACCTACGTTATTATATCTTACACCTAGCCTTGGGCGGGTTAAACTAATTAAATTAAAAAACGCGTGTTACAAAATTGGAAGGTAAACAGAACACAAGCGTTATTACAGAAAAGGTTCGAAATTAGACATAACATTACGAACCTACCTCTTACTACTTGCTCTCTATGAGTATTTACAGATTTCATCATTTTTTGGAGATACGATAGAGGTACGTAATACTATGTTATATAAATAATACCTATGAGTAATGATGTTGGTAGGTAATATATTTTTTTCAATAACTTTGAAACTTCGCAAGCATAAATTCTAAAAATAGATCTGATCATGACAAGAACTTGCATTCAATATGCTACACGATGCAATTGGATAGATAGATAGATAACAGTTTTATTCACTTAAAATTTTTTACTCTCCAAAAATCAAGCTTTACACCCTAATTCAGCTTTATCGCCACCAAATTCTAAATTTGTACCAAATTTAAACTTTTTACGTCAGGTAATTCCGAGAAAATGGTATGTGACAGACAAACAGACAGACACGTGGCTTTAGACAGTATTTTTTTTTATGCACGCAAGTGCTTATCCACAGCCTTAACAAAACAAACAAGTTGAGAATTTCACCGCTCCCACACAGGTTAGTTACCAAATTATTACATAGTATACAATTTGCGCCGACCACGCCCACGCATTGTGCGTGAAAAAAACTTTTTGGTACAATTGTGGCCGAACTCACACGTCAGGGTGAATCCTGCTAAACCTAGCTTAGACATTTTCTGTTTCCAGTCATCATCATCATCATCATCATGATCAATATCATATCAGCCAACTCACGTCTACTGTTAAAAATCCAAGCTAAAGTTACCCCAATCGACACCACAAAAATGACCTGAGTTTCTTCCATCCATCGAGTCTCCGTGACCGCCACAATGTCGTCGGTACATCGATTGTATCCTTACCTATAGTTATTTCGGTTCGACGAATTTTGTGGCATTCTCCTTGCCACTTCAGTTTGCTATTTTTGAGACTTATGGACTAGCAATGCTTCTACGGAATCATTTTGGATTTTATTTACAGATGTATAAAAACAAATGTATTGTGCAATATTCGTATGTAAAGTCATCATTATTTTAGCCCACATACTTCGACTGCTGAACAAAGGCGTCCCCCAAACGCCACATGGATTTCGTTGAGAATTCCGGGTGAAGGTGCTTCCACCTTTGGCCTTATCATAACTTGTAAAACAGGTGAGATGAACGCCAAACGCTTCCCCGTCATACAATAAAAAATAAAAAATTAAGTGACCTAATTAAGTATCATCCAATGTCGTCGGTCCACGGATTCATTTCCCACTCAATGAACCGTGTAAAAAAGTCATATAGACATAATTTGATTTATATGTTATCTGCCAAAGCGTATTTAAAGATAATTCGTGACCGTTATCATTTCTGAACTTTGCTAATTTGGGAGCGTTATAACGTTTCTTCGTGGCCATTAACTTCAGGTTGAGAATGCACCTGTCGAGACCCATTAGTCTACGAATGCACTATAAAGGAAGTTTATATTTAAACTTCGAGTCTCGAGTGTCGTTCGTCTTTGATAAGAACAAGAACACAGCAAATTTTTAAAAACAACGCCATCAAAGTTTACAAGAAGAACTGCACAGAAAGAATTTTAGAATGAGTAACAAAAATAACGCGGTATATTGTGCGAGATCTAGGAAAATATTCTTTAGGAGCTTCCACAGAAGATAACTGCCACATAGAAGTGACTGAGACGCGGCTGTGGAAAGTCGCAGTGAATCAATTCAAAATATTCTGGATTGGGACTCAAGCAATCGCACGCTGACGCGTTGCTTCAGTGTCTGATTTTATTCGGGTATTATTCCTTTTTCTAGACGGAGTGGTGATAGTCAGTTAAACGTGCTACCGGTGAGGTGGGCGAAAATACCAGCAACACACTCATATGATATCCAAGATGAGTCTTTGTTGACATAACTTCTAGTCCGCACTTATGTACTGATTTTTGTAAATATTGGTTTTCGTCATTTTCTGAACAGCTGCTAATCGTGGTTCTTATGTTTCATTAATGAAAATATTAGTATTGGTACTACCCAACAATGGAACAATCTTCAAGTAAAGATAAACACCTAAAAAGTGCTTCCTACATTCAAGCTTCATTTAAACTACTTGAGCACACTCGATATTGTAACCTTTTATTTTACTCCTTTTTAAAGTATGTCACAGAAGCCAACTTCCTCATTATCACCTAGTCATCAGAATTGGTGATCTCTGCACGTATTGAAATTTAGCTTATATACATTATACAGCTGTATAACAGATAAAATTATAGCTATTATTCTCAACATTCTGTTCTGAAATCAATAAAAACATATACTTATACGTTATTAATTATGTAAATCAATACGGTCAGAGAATACCGATGATTCTATGTTACAATAAAAGTAATTCACAATAGTAGATATGGTTAGTGTTTCCATTTTGCTGTGTATATGTCAGCGTTAGATTGTAAGCACCGACCGTTTGTAATATGCCTCGGCATATTGTAAACGTTGGCAAAAATGGTAATCGATGATGAACCGTGCAGTCGTCCTGTGGTTTCAGTTAACTCTATTTCTGATGGAACTGGACCGAGAACGGGGGGCACCGCGTGAAGGATAACCACTAGGCTTACGTTATAGGATTCGATTGTACATTCCTGTAAGGCCATTTGCTCACCTCACCCTCTTGAGGAGTCGCAGGTCCACAGTGAGGCAGGTCTGTGTCTATGCTAAAACAAGCGGCAGAACTAGAAAAGCTAGATATAATGCGTAAAGTTGTAAATGATAGTTGCTGTTGACAATTTGCCGACTGTTTGCAATATGACGAGGCATATTACAAACGTACGGTGTTTACAATCTGACGGTGACACAAATATAGATGTATTTTAGAATACCTATGCTATTCACCCAATTGACGCATTCAAAACCAGAACCATCTACGCATGGCATCACTACATAAATACATTTGTCACGTAGTTATCTTCCGTCTGTCTGTCACGTGTATGATAGGGTAATGGGCTACGTTCACAGAATGCTAAGTTGCCCGCTTTGTTATGGACGAAAAAGGTGGAAATAAGAATTTCAATTTTCATAAGGAAGGAAATAGGAGTGTTGCCGTCTATAAACTTTATTAGGGTAAATAAACAAGGGTATTCACTGTACTTTTGCAAATTGAAATGTTTTTGTCGATACACTTCCAGGTAGCCATTTGATTAATGTGCGTTAGTATTTTATACTTGTTTTGAGCACATAATTTAGGCATTATAATGTGCAGTATGGAAGAAAGGATAAAATAACCCGATCCAGACGATGGACCGACGACAATGTTGCGTTCGCGCGGATGCGGTGGATGCAGGCGGCATCCACCTCAGATCCCTATTTATTCCGTCGTTTGCATTAGGTGTGACGATTCCTTGGTCCGGGCCACTGGGAAGTAACCTACCATTAGCCCGGACAAAGGAATCGTTGGCTTTTGCTAGCGGATACAGGAAAGTCTTCTGGGAAACCCATTGCTCCATCGTAGTCTGCATCCTTGCTCTGAACTTGAGCTAGACAGGTCTTGAAGTCAAGACCAAGCTTACCCATACTTTATAAAAAGGCCTTTATATCACGCTGAGCAGTTTACCTAGACTACAATGCTTGTTTTGTGCAATTTTTAGGGATCCGGCATTTAGAGGTAAGATCTAATAATAAAATTATAAAAGAAACATGCGGGGCAGTCTTTGGAGATTGCCGATAGAAGTGAAAACAAAGTAACTTGTGAATTTATTGAAGTGTTTATGATCAAGGATTAAAGTTTAAATTGGTCACTAACACTTCTTAACAAACCAAAAATAATTCAAAAAAAAAAATGTAATAGCTCGATGATACAATTCACAAGAGCATGCGGTGACCATGACGCGAGATTCACGCTTTTTGTTCACCCAAAAAGTGCTCAACGTGCGTAAAGAAGTTTTTACTACAAAAATCTTAGGCAAGGATGATATCTACAATAATAGGATAAATAAAGATATACGATGCTTCTGCCAGAGTAGACCACTAAGAAGTTGATCAGTTTTTATGATGATAATGTCTTCAAGACCGATTTCGGCCACGGCGACTTTTTGCTATATACTGAATAGCTCCGTTCATGTGTCCTTACATTACTGACATCAGTTTTTATATAAAGCATGGAAAAACTGTCACCATATTATGCCACAACCTACCCTCAGACAGCGAGTAGACTAGAAACTGCGTGATTATTTTTACACAATTTTGGAAGCTGTGACAAACCAAGCAGAAAAACGGTAACTTACGGTACGAAAAAGTAATTGCGAGCGGTTGTGGTCATGCTCGGCTGTTAATTTAACTTTAATTAAAAATAAGAAATTTCTTCCTTCCTGACATCAACCGTGCTGTAGGTTGTATTGGTAGATGCTTTTATTCATTGTAGGTATTAAAAACATCTTAGAAAACTGATAAAACGCCCGGAACTTCGTTCCCGATATTCCGTGGGAATATCCTTTAGTCCATTCTTAGTGCACCCCTACACTAAATTAAGAAACCCTAAAAAATTTGACCCTTGCATGGCTTGAGATAACAGTAACTGCTCAATCTACCGCATTTGTATATTTTACTGGTTCAATGTTGCACCAAATGCAGTGACAATGTATCTTGTGGTTTTAAATAACCGAATACCTTGTATTTTGGTTTTTAACAGGATGGGTTTTAAAGCAGCTGCCTACATTGTGTTCCTTGACGTTTTTGCTTTTATTGCGCCAACATTGTATGCAGACTTAGGTGCAGGCTGAACCAGATTTTAATGACTAGACGCACAAAACTTTTAAGGACATTATCTTTTATACTGTATCAACTAATTTGCGTTCGCGTTTGAATCCTATCTCGCATGATGCAGTCTACGATAAAGCACATTGCGTCTTGATTTGAAACCCATGTCGTAACAATCACACACAGCAATCATATTATCACATGACTAGCAAAATAAATGGTTATATCCAAACCGACCATCCTTCTACCGAATCGCGTTAACGCTCAACTTTTTCATTCACAAACAAAATCCATATCCCAGCAGCTACCAATGACAGGTTACAAATCGGCTACAATCGGCCACCTATCTAGCTGTCAGTACAGACGGATACAAAATTGTTTTCCTTGTTGGTTGTTGCTACTTTGGTACAGTCACGACAAGAATGTGAACACACTTGTTAGCTGACACTTTAGTCAATATCGGAGTTTTCTCTTTACATATTCTGACAACACACGAGGCATTTGTATCTTGTATGAAAACTTTTTACTAAAGATAATCTTTGCGAGGTAGCCCCACTTCAACTGCCATCCGTGAACCGAAATTCGTATCTGTAGGTGTACTACGATAAACGAAACATGACAGATCCGTTGACGGATTGCACGTTCAATACAAAAATGATAGAAGATCTTTCTGATCCGACGACGTTCGTTTTTCATAGTAGGGCCTTGTACACATTGTATAATGACATAGTTTGTTATAACATTTCTGATCCGTTTACGTTTGATTTTCATAGTAGGGCCCCTGTATACATTATGTATAACATAGCTAGTTATTTGTCATTTTAATTACGATTATTTACAATTGCTATTTCGTGTTTAATAACCCGGCAAAATGCAAAACAAACAATTCACCTAACTAAATTGACCCATAAACGTTCTCAAACTAGCCCATTGTTTCGATTCGAATAAAATAAAACGCAACACGTCCAACGGACGGCGTAATCAACGATATAACCAAGCTGATTACGGCGAAAGGGCGCATTCGACCGCACCGTACCAATTTGCGTTTCACCAATGCGCTGCATGCACTAAATAGTCTCATGAGAACGATGTTTAAAATTGATGGTATTAGCAACTTACCTATATACTTTTCCTACTGTTTTAAATACTAAAATATATTACAGCAAAGTTGTATTAGGGGAACTAGATTACGGATATCATAAAACACCCAAGCACAGAACGAACATCTACATTCATCACACATCATTTACCAAGTCTATTAGATAAGACCTCAAGAAAGAAGGGACCCTTCTAACACAGGTTTTCCAAAACTTTACAGAAGGATTCCCACCCCTAGTTTAAATAATTTAGCTTGTAAAAAAATAAATACATATCTGATTTTTTATTTTGATTTTGACATGTTTTTGTCTTGGGATGGGAACTAAACCCACATCCTACGGCGCAAAAGGCAGAGCTTCTATCAACTGAGCGGTGAGCTGAGTTATACAATCTGGTAACTGGTGCTCTTTTAAATTTAACGAAAAAAAATGCATATTTGCAGATGTCTGTCATCCAGGACCTATATCTACCTAAATAGAGGAACCGATTTACTCTGGCCTCTATGACTTGCAACTTACAAGACTTTGTACTCGTACGGAAAAACAGGCGAGGGCAAGGAGTTCCAATCCTTACTAGTATTAATGATAAAGGTAAAGGTGAAACGATGAGTTCGGCACAATGGAACATTTACAAGGTACCTACAGGTTGTAGCCTGCCATCCGTCTGCTAGTCCGGTGATGGAAAGAGGGTGGAGGGATGAGATTAAAGATATCATATCAGTGAACTGGTGGTCAAATGCTTGACAGTCGATATATATTGTGATTATCATTTTTTTTTTTTTCATTTATTCAATAAAATGAACAATTAAACTAACTAGGTACAAAGGAATCAGTCAGATTACCTAAGGACCGTTACAAACGCCCTATAGGTAACTCAACTGTTCCAGACCAGTACCAGATGGAAGCGTGCCCAAGACACTGACTGCATTTCCACGCTGAATAGCTATGCTAATTCGCTAGCCTAAATAAGAGCCAGCCCTGTTAATAAAACTAACTTTAAACTATGGATAGTAATCCAAAAACACGTGGCATTAGGATACTCGTCACAAATACATCGATACCCACCCTGTTCAAACATTATTGTTATAAACATAGATGTTTGTTCTGTATTTAGTGTTGTATTGAAGTTTGTTCAAATGAATTAATAAAAATAAGCCCTTGTGTGGGCGGGCGTCGTTTGTTGTATACCTAGCGGACGAAAATTTAACTCGATGGACAAATGTTAGGAAAACAAGTTTATTTAGAGTAGGTACCTAGAAAATTCAAAGGTATTTAGTTGAATATCCAAAGACCATAAAAGCCTCTTTATGAGGCTTTTCAGCTACACTGTTATTTTATTCCCAACAGGTGGATTTGACGTTTCAAAACGATAAAAAAAAAAGTGAATAAAAAAATGACTTCTGCCTTTTTGACTGATTTACTTTTATTGAAATAGGCTGTTATATTTTAAAACTACTGACCCTCAATAAGTCCTATATACTCGTAGTACCAACTATTATTGATAAGAAAAACTTAATTTGTAAGCATACAATAGGTATTTGTAGCGTGTATGGTGGTACTGAATTTTGACCCACTTTGTCTTTTAGAAGTCAGCTTTTATATACTTCATAGAAAATGAAAGATAGCACATCAAAATAAAATAATTCCTTACAATGTCGTAGAGGTTAGTCTGGAATATTCTTCACTGTCATGAACCACTCGGCCCAAATATGGACGACGTTACGTGATCAAAATTGTAAATAAGTATTTCTCTTTAGGCTTTTATCGGAAACATGTTCTTACTGCCACTAAGACAATTCTAATATTAAATAGTTACCGAACAGCTTTCCATATTTCCACTCTTGAAACTCGCGGTTATAAAGTTCTATTGATTGGAAATGAATTAATATTTCGTGGGATTTTCCTAGGATTTAATCCTTTTATTCTATTTTTAATTTTGGCTAGATAGCGCTGTGTGAAATTAATGTCCTGTTATATTTATTTATATATTTATTCCTGTATATCCTGGTTCCCTTGATGGTACAGTGGTAGGTCAATTTAAACTGTTGAAACCCAATCAAATGAAATGAACAGCTGTCATTAATTAATGGCACAGTAGCACAGTGGCACAATAGCAGTAAGTACCTATTACAGAATATGCGTCTCTCATAGCAACATTAACATTAAGTGCCTTTGCACTTTAGGTTACAGAAAATATTACGCCATTTTCCTATTTTAGATGTGATAATAAAACTCTCTAATAACTCTTTCTAACCCTCTCTTTGACTATTCTCAAAGATAATATGAAGTCATTCATATTGTCATATTCATTTGTTCCTCGTATCTTCATACATAATAGGTATGTATGTGGAGTATGAAAAATTAAAATATAATTATGTATCGGAAATGAAGGACATTAATAATAATTCAATCACAATACTAAAATTAGGTATTTCAATAATATTTTTTTACATAAATCATATTAAAATTAGGTATAATATAAATAAATAAATCGTTTATTGTCTCTCACAGAGGTAGTAGGTCCTACAAACTATTCCATACATTATAAGCACATTAGAGTAGGTATTATATAAGCTATTATAAAAATAATTTAATTATTTATTTATTTATTCAGACTACATGGGTCCAATACTTTTACATAATTTAAATAGTTACATAATCAAAATCAAATAAAACCGTTTCAAAATAGTTAATTCGTTAATCATTATGCCTATAATAATAACAAATTTCAACATAACTATCAAAACAACATATTTTAATCTTAAACAAATCTAATACCAAATTAATTCATTTATGTAAATTATTTGTTGAGCAAATGGATCAATCACTGCTAACACCCATTGCATAACATTGCAGTGCACTGTCCAACTACCTGCAAGAGCCCTGAAAATCCTATTGGGACTACCCACAATTCTGCATTGGATTGATGTGATTTTCTGCCGCATGATAGCATGAAAGTCTTTCACATGGGCATCGACAAACAATCCAGAAGCACTACAGAATCTAAGTAACCCCAACATTACTATAAACATATTATTATAGAGGACTCGTTAGGGCACTGATTGACTTTGGTGTAAGTAGCCTACAGGTCTTGACTTCCACTGAACAAAGGGGGAACCTGTGAATCAACATATTTCCCCGTATCGCCAGTGCCCTACAATCCCTCTCTATGTCACAGTCATCCTTTAGGTCAGCAGTGATCACATGGCCAAGATATTAATATAAACAATATAAAAAGAATCATGAAATATAGAAGTATTCCGGAATTCAATCGATGAAATAGATCGATATTAATGGATTAGATTAGAATGTTATATGAAGAAGGAGGAAACTTGAAAGTAGCGCCTGTGACAGAAATGATAAAGAGTAACATGCTAGCATGATATGGAAACGTTATACGATGAAAGTCACGTTCCAAGGAAAATGCTAAGTAGTTTCCTTAGTGCAAAAAAAGCGGACAATGAGGTGACGTCTGAAGTGAAACTGAGAAGTGAATGTAAGAGACGAAGATGTTGTGCCGACCTGCTAAGAGCAGGATGAAGATACGAAGATAATGATGATGATGATGAAGGATATATTAGGGAATAAAAGGATTTGTGAATATGTTATATTTAAATAGCATTTTCGTTTTTTCATTTCATTTTTATTCGGTTTTTGATCAGCATTATGAAAAATTATCTGGTTCCGGTTCTCTTTTACATCAGTTTTTTATATTGTGTTTGGTTTCTGCGCCATTCTGGGTAGGTTTTCCAGTCTGCGATGTTTGGCTTGCGTGTGCTGGTTTCTTTTTGGCCCCTTCCCTCCTAATAAGGTGAGGGTCTTGACTTAATTTTGCGCTACTTGAATAAAAGACCTGCCCCTTTTCAAAGATATTTTCCGATATAAATTGCAACTTTTGTAGTTTTCTGGGTGCTCACTATCATATAGTGCACGTTTAGGTGGTAGGGATCTGTCATTTTTCGAGCAGTCCGATGCAGTACGATGTCCTTGTCCGCATTTGAGACAACGGTATCGATACATGGACGTTTTTGGTGTGTCCGTACTGCTGACATATTTAGCATTGAAAAGATGCTAAAAAGAAAAGATGAAAAAAAAGATAAAAGATGGCCTTAAGAAACAAATAGGTTACTATTAAATTGTTTCTTAAGGTCTTCATCTTTATCTTTTCGTCTTTATTTATATTCGATTGAGATTATGAATGTATATTACACTATTCACTTCCTTGTTGTTGGGATTAGCTTCTACCTCCATATTTACAAAAAATGTATACAGAATAATTGACCTGGTGCTTATTGTTGTTGCTTTTATGGATATACACAGATTATGGGGTATTTCTAGGTAAAAAATAGTAAATCCTACGGGCACAAGCAATCTATCCCCCTAATGTTTATTACTTTATTATAAATTTAGTTCATTTCCCAAGAACCATTAATACTCCACACAGTAGGGCGTCACCAAATGTGTGTCGTAGGCTTTAGGTGTCAATATGTTAAGCCTTATTGGAAGGGAACATTCCCTTTTACGTATTTTTCCTGCACGCCCACCTATGGCCTTAATCTTGCTATGTTCAGATCTATAGAAAAGCTCACAAATAGGTCCAAAATGTATTTGTGTGAACGTTATTAATGTATTTATGTACATTCTCATATGTTTCAGATAAGAGTCGACTGAATCAGCTAAGTCCTTATAAACTGGCCAAATTCACGCACACTGAGGGTTCCAACCCACAGTTTGAGACAAAAAATCGCGTTCGGCATTTGGGAATCCCTTTAATTCTTTATTGTAATTTGTTGTTATGGTGGCAAATTTAAAACGTCCACTATTACGGCTCATGACATTCACGATACAGCAAACATATGGATAGACGGATGGACAGACAAAGGAGTCTTAGTAATAGGGTCCCGTAGTTTCAATTATAGGGTACCAAAAGGTGCCACTCTATGGATACAGAACCCTAAAACTGCCTTCATTTTCTGTTATACCAATCCCCTAATCCAATAAGAGGTTTTTAGTAAACCCTTTTTCGAACAGACCTGAAGAGCTGAAGTCGTAGATATTGGCAACGCTGACCCCATCGCAAATCATTTCTGATAAAAATACGAACTGACAAAATGGATAATTCTGAAGGTCATCGAAATCTTAAAGAAGGGTTAGAGGAAAGTAAATTAGGTCGCTTTCAGCCTTCGTGATTGATTGAGGGGCTTACCTCGGCTTCAATGGCCATAATCTCTGTGGTGCGGTGCATGTCCGAAATCTTGAACGATCGATATTTTACCGATAGGTTAGAAATACTAGCTTTTATGGCAACATTCATGATTACAAATTAATATTTGGACAGGACTTTAAATTCACACATCGCCCCAAACTCCAATTTAGGAATTAAATTACGGATAGAGTACTTGTTTTTTTTTTCATTATTACAAAGGTAATATTAAAGTATAAAAGAGTATAAAAAAAATAGACATACGAATTTTTCCCCTTCAAGGATTTACCTTATGATACAATATAAAACCCAAGCACAGAACAAACATTATTGAGTTATCAGCATTGATCGCAAAAAATGATAAAAAAAGAGAAAAGAAGTACAAGCTATTGTAAATCTATGTTCTGTTAACACTACAGGTGCCTTTAGTATGTTTTAGCATTAACGTCACCAAATAAAATATTTATTTAAAATTTTCCCCAACAAATATTTCCGAATGTAATCACAAATTAAACTTGAGTTCAAACTTCGAATGTAACTTATATTTTGAAAGGTCATTCAATAAAGGGCTTAGGAAAGGATTTCTAACTTTTTGTTGACCCTCGTTTTCGAGAATCAGAGAACAATGTGAATGAAAAGTGACAAAACGGAGGATTTTCTTTACAAATGTTTTCGCTCTAACGCAAGCATTTTAGCATGGCGCTATTTCGGACCATCATATCAGGTCACAAGGCCAACAACTCATCCCGTGGGATGAGTTTAGAGCTGGATCAGCTGACTAAAGAGCCATCCCATGAATAGGCCTCCACAAATCACCTTTTTTTATTTTAATGTACGACTCGTAACTCTCTAGTCTCTAGTATCTAGTCTCTAGTCTCTTTTTTTTATTGTTTTTCGGTCCTACCACCAACTAAACCAAGCACAATAATGTACTGTGGATCGACCGCGACCTTTAGATCTGACACCGTTAGGCGAACCATTAGACCACAGAGGCTGTTAAAAACATTTAAAACAGTAGTGGGCACAATGACATTGACTGAAGATTATATCTGTCAAAATTTTATTTATGTTAGAAATAATATGGAAAATATGAAACATCTTGATCAAAGATCACCAGACATTAAAATTACCTTCTAGTACCTAGAACCAGTTTAACTAAGATTTATTTAAGCTATTTCTGTACAGCTATTAGATTATAATTATAACTTGTTACCTAATATTGTAAAAATATGTCAGATCTCACTTTCATGTCATTTATAAAGAATCGAATAATCGACAAAAGCTTTTATTGATTGGATGAAGCCTTTGCTGATAAAAATATATTCGCATTTGACATTCAGTGACAGTGACATTTAAATAAGTATGTGTATGACAATGCTATTTAAGTTTCTTTGTTTGTTGATTTGATTTTGTTATCATAAATTTTGTAAAATCTTATTATTTTTGTTCTATTCATTAATTCTTATTATTTTGTTGTAAAATTATCACATGAGTAGTAGGTATTATGCAACTAAGTTAATAGATAAAGCCTTTTATCCGTTTCTCCATAGATATAAATGTAGCGAAAATAAATATGCACAAAAAAAATCCTTTCAGAAAGAGATTTTCTGTATAGATTAGATTCGTAACGTGTCGACGACCTGAATCAAATATTTCCATTTAACTTAGCCCATAATATTGCTATTAAATCTTTCATGCTTAAAAGACAAGAAGATTTCGAGAAATTGTACAAAACGCGATTTACTTAGATTAACTTAATAACTGAGAGGGAATGCTTTGAACTTAAATGTCTTTAGAATTAATAAGGTGTACAGACTCAGCCTTTAAAATGGTTCCTTCTGTCATACCATGGGTTACTGTTATAAAATAGTTTGACGTAACTAAAGTAGTTTACCGTAGAGTACAGTGATCCGTTCTCAATCTATTTGTGCCCGTCCAATGATACTCAAGTCCTATACTCAAGTCGCTTGCAGATAGAGTTGAGTCAGAGCTGAATTACTATTCTCTTGTGTAAAAAAATATATAGTACACTGAGTATACAGAAAATCCCTCCAATCTTAGTTAAAGCTCATGTTTATCATTGGATGATTTGAGGCTAGTTCTGATGATGATGTAGTCTTGTTGGTGCTTTACGAGCTAGGCACTAAATTTATATCCTAAATTTACCCCAACGTCTAGAATTGTGTTCACAAAGACAGACATAACTAATCCTGACACTATCCGACGGGAACTTTGAAGATAGCATTAATAATAATACTGCCTTATCCCACTAAACTGACATAGACCGATGGCAATAGCTGGTTAAGACCTTTTAAAAAAAATGTGTCAATAAAATCCGAACCGAAATAATTGAACATTATGTTTTGTATATTTAGTATCTATATACGTATTTAGGGTTCCCAATACTTCATTCTTCTGAAGGTAGAAGATTCAGTTAAATTTAACTATTATAATAACGCGCATACTGTGTGGCTTTGTTTAAGGCCGCTAGCTAGGTACCACCATATTACATAATATTATTATGTAGTATAGTACAGTACAATATTATTGTACGGCTGTCGCCATTACGACAATTCTAAATTATTGTCTTCCGGAATTGAGATGTAGGTACGATAGCCAGTTCCTCAGGCTGTTGATGATTACGGGTGAAGGTGAAGGTGCTTCTCCTACGTACAAGTAAAAAAAAATGTGCTTACACTGGTTGCAATAACGTAATTATGCTAAAATTGTGTCAGGTCAAACCAAGTCAGGACATTTTTATATGAATACTTCTTTCGATTCTTTGTAGAAAGTAGTATTCATACACATAGGACGAACTTCAGGATGGTTTGGATGCTTGATGGTTTGTTTGAAGTCTGGCTAGCTACCACTACGTGCGTTCCGGCATTTAGAGGTAAGGTAGTCAGTTCTTCAGTCTGTTCAGGATTCGCACGATACCCAGAATTAATAAGATACCCTTATCTTACCATAAAACAATGTGAGATGAAGGCCAAACGCTTTCGTAGAATACAAAAAAACCTGAATGTATTGTACAATGTATAAATATAATGTATAACAGTGCACGTGATTGCTTTAGCTATTTATACCGAGCGTGTGACAGATGTGTAACAATTCAAGCGGTACAAACGATTGTTTGTACCGCTTGGATAAAGCAAATGTTCCCGGTTTGATAAACGGGAAGATTTGCTTTATCCATTTATCCATTGTTAAAGATGAAGTTACGAACATAGAAACAAAGCAAGTAACGTAGCTATATATTGCACACTTAGATAGTGCTTAGAAACGTATTAGCTAAACAAATTATGAAAAAGTAAAAACGGATATAATTTTTTTTTTCTACCTTCAAATGAGAGAAATTTTTAATTGATACTAAAGCCAATTCAATAGTTTTTCCCATATTTGTCTACTTGTATTTGAACGCACATCCGAAATACTAAATGAATTTGAATGGCAAGGATCACTTAAACTTAGAATTTCCCCTAACCCCCTCTGAATGGGTAAAGAAGGCTAAAACCTTTTGAATGTCTCGACATAATTGTATTTAAATGTTTACCGCTGCATAACGTTCTATAACAGGTCTATAAATATTTTTTAATAGATTGAATTATATTGACGCATTGACTTGAATAGCTTCGTGTTTATAGCAACTTTATTTACTAAGTAATATTTCTCATCATCATGATTATCGTTTAAAATACTTTAAAAAGGGGTAAGTAAAGGACTGTCGGAATGCTTATGGTAAAATACTTAGTTCAAAAAATACAATGGTACGACTCTAATATCTTCACAAGTCAACCTAAACAAGGCATCTTCTGGACAAGCCCGCTTCATTGCCCTACTTAGGCAAGAAAAGAAACTTTAAAGAATCTTAAAAGATAAAAATTCCGCCGAATTGGAAGATTGATAAAAATATTATTATTAAAATGGCTTCATGAGCTTCTTACGTCTATCTATTGCTGAGCTTTGCCGGCTAAAGAAGGCGAATATGTGACACACAGTTTGTGAATCCCGCAAAATGTGTTGTAGCGAGCTCAATGGGAAAACTTTGGAACTGTCTCGAGAGCTTTATGAGTTAAAATTTACGCTGGTAAAACGGTGACTTGATGGTAAAAGCTATGTTGACCTCCTGGTTTGCCGTAAAATAACCTAATTTCTGATGTATCCTTCAGGGAAACGCCACACAGCTCTTTCAATAGTACGCAAGACTTTCAATTTTGGACCAGCCCTATCGCGAGGCCATAAAGGTCATCAGAGGTAGGAAGCTCTGGTTGAGGACTTCATTGAGGTCTTCAATCTTGAGAACATCTGTGAGATTTTCTGTATTTTAATGGTAAAATCTTTATGTTAAAAACGAGTCAGCTACACAAATATCCACGAAGAAAGCAAAGGTACAACAAAAACGAGTTATGAATACATTTATTTCACATTTTAGATGGAAGAGCTCTTCCTTATCTTAAGCAATTTGCTTCCTAGGAAATTAATTTAAATAAAAAGTCTGAGTGGTTGTATGGTACCGAAGTTTGAATCCCATCAGAACTTTTGAACAAAAAAGGGAATGAGTATGGCACGTTACCTTCTTAGCCCTTTAAATTCCAGGAATTATTGAAATAATGTCAATTGACTATTAACAAGGGAAGGAAAGTTACGAACTATTACGATCTATCGACAACTCAACTATAAGTATAATAATTACAATTCACTACTTAATAAACAAAACAATTTGCTAAATTAGCTACTTAGCCTTATATATCTCAGGAATTATGAAAACAATGTCAATTGACTATTACCAACGGAAGGAAAGTTACGGACCATTACGGTCTATAGATAACTAATTTATAAGTACAATAATAACCTATATGTGTAGATTAATGCTTAGTTTAATGTTAGTTTATTAAATACTTAGTTAATTTAGTTACCTATAGATAAGCGAGTGTGAGCGCCAAC
Source organism: Venusia cambrica (assembly GCA_951394065.1). Classification (NCBI taxonomy): domain Eukaryota; kingdom Metazoa; phylum Arthropoda; class Insecta; order Lepidoptera; family Geometridae; genus Venusia; species Venusia cambrica. Next base: position 5,921,014 of record OX596056.1, read on the forward strand.
ACAAACCAGTAATGGTTTTTAAGGTGAAAAACTTTATATAAATGTACTTTAACTTTCTAATTAATAAATCATTCATTCAACTAATCGAGACCAGTTAGAATAGCAATGCTAATACGTAACTAAAAAAAACAGTTCTTGAGACATCAAAATAAAAAAAAAAAACTTTTTTTCTTATCTTGCAAGTCCTCTTACTATTCATTAATTATTGATACATTATTACACATACCTACACACATTGATGTTAAAAAATAAAAAAAACCTAAAATTAAAAAAATATGGAAAAATAAAAGAGTTCTCGGCAAGCAAACCTATAAAGAAGCCAGTTCCTCAGTTTGTTGAGGATTCCGGGTGAAGTGCGCCTCCAACTTCAGCCTTATCTCAACTTGTAACCAGGTGAGATGAAGGCCAAGCGCTTCTCCGTCGTACAAAAAAAAGAGAAACAAGATTTTAAATATTATATGGGAAAAGTGTACAACATTAATAACTTACATACCTAACATAAAAATAGGAATATAAACTACATTAATATCATTAATCCCATTAATATCACCAAGATGGTTTAGGTTATAGCCGTCCCTGCCAGAATATAATAACTTCTCAAAATAAGCCTAAACGCCTGGCAAGAACATTCGTTACAGAAGGAAAACATTTTCTTTGCCCTAAATAGGCATTGTAAATCAAGGTAACGAAGCTATATGTTCTGAGATAAATATACTTACTCTTCCTGACAGCTGAGTTGGTAGTAGCTCTGCCTTCTACGCTTTAGGCTGCAAATTCGATTCCCATCCAGGACACACATTTGTGTGATGATTGTTCTACATTTGGGTGTTGTATTGTAAGATAAGTATATATTGACAAATAAAAGTTAAAAAGGATTATATCCGTAAACTTGTTCCAATATTTAGTTTGGGGTTAGATGGCGTTGTGCAAAATGTATCGTGTTTTAGCTATATATATTGAAAAAATAAATCCCCCATGCAATCAATATATAATCGTTATTTTTTCCTTTTTTTTATTATTATTCTAATCTTGTGATCGGCTATCTCTCTCTCTCATAAAGGCTTCAAAAATAATATGTTAATAAAAGTAATAGTACCTGCTACTTCACTCGATATTACGAGATGTAACATGTTACTGAAAAAAATCATGTCATTTCTTGAAGAAATTATGAAACAAATTTACTTTGTAATAACTACTACTAGTATGAAAACCAAAAGCCCATCTTAATAAGAGGATGATATGGGTTCAAAATTCAAAGAGCTGTCTTATGAGGCCAAACTATTGCAGTTTCTGTCACACAATTATTAAGTTTTGAGAACCCTTCAGGGACGTAAGGGGACGCAATGAACCCAATTTGAGTTTTGGCTTGATCTTCCGAAGTGAAGGGTAAGTTATAGGGATATTTGCAAATCATACATTTTGGGATGCCTTATTAGCTTTGAGGACCGTTTTCTGAGCCGGTGGTTGGAAATTTGAATTCAGATATTATTTATTTTGTTGGTATAGGTACACCAAAGTATCAAAATTAAGGTATCTTGGTTCGTGGCAATACTATGTGAATTGCTTTTTTTTAACCGACTTCAAAAAAAGGACTAGAGTAGATCATTTGAACCGCTTACCTTCCAGTATCATCCTCATCGTCATCAGGGTTTTGCCATAATCATCACGCTTGGCATGTTGTTGATCGCAGTAATGATGATACGTAGTAGTAAGTGGAATTGACTTTGACGCATTCTGGCTATAAATGCTGTATACATGTATCATCATCATCATTACAGCCCATAAAAGTCAACTGTATAGGACATGGGCCTCCCCCAATGCTAAAGAAAGCAATGGAGGGTTTTGCCATAATACTCTCGCTTGGCAGGCGTGTTGGTGATCGATGACTCTTTAACGACTGCTACTGCATTACCTCAGAACTCCGTTATTACTCAACCGATTTGGAAAATATATTTTCATACAAAAAATAACGTATTATTGCACCCTCACACAACTCTTAAATAGTGTGTCGGAGACGTCGTGGTGTTACGACACCACGACGTCTCCGACACACTATTAGGTTTTACAACGAAAAAAAGCTAAAAATAAACTCTTATTGAAAAAAAATGGAACCGACTTCACGACTAAAAACTTACAAATAACTCTTAGGGTAAGTTCATATAATTTGAAGGCGGTGCCATACAATAAACATGTTGTTGTGCTTGGCAATTCGGCACCAACTTAAAAGTATATGAACTTAACCTAAGCGTTATTTGTAAGTTTTTAGTGGTGAAGTCGGTTCCATTTTTTCCAAAAAGAGTTAATTATCATTCAAAACTAGATTATACCACGTCATAGGTACTAAGCGATATCAAAGACCAACCAACGATTACATAGTTGGTTTTTTCTCCTTCGAGGATCCACTCACAATTTTCCAAAAAAATACAAGAATTCCTTGCATTTTGCATCATCCATCAATAGGATTAAAATAAACCTTTAGTTTTGACAAAAACTGTGCCAGTTGTTACATGATAAATTAATCTCGTCATGCGATAGGTCCCAGCGATACTCGTGAAAAACGATGTTAGGTTTGACGTACGAGCATCGACATTGCGAATCTTTCTATCCATTTTTCATGGAAAATGAAATTATTTTCTACATTTTAAGTTACATTGAACGCATCTGCAACATTTTGCATATAAATTTTACAGTAACACGACACTTTTGAGGTTCATCAATCAGCAATTTATCGACTTCATTTGTATGAATGTTGATTAAGTATTGTGTTAAACTATAGTATATGTATTTTTCATATTTTTTTTTAGATAAGGTTTTCCGTATAAGTTCAATGTTGGAGTCTTCAAATACTGAGTGAAAAGGTTTTTTTAGATACGCGTGCATCTGCAACATTTTGCATATAAATTTTACAGTAACACGACACTTTTGAGGTTCATCAATCAGCAATTTATCGACTTCATTTGTATGAATGTTGATTAAGTATTGTGTTAAACTATAGTATATGTATTTTTCATATTTTTTTTTAGATAAGGTTTTCCGTATAAGTTCAATGTTGGAGTCTTCAAATACTGAGTGAAAAGGTTTTTTTAGATACGCGTGCTCTATCTTAGGACACACTTCTTTACTTGTTTGTCAAGTGAGCTGGTGGCTCACGCAAAAACTTAAGACGCCGCAATGAAAAAAAAAAGGCATTCAATGAAAACATATTTATTTAAACTACATTGTTCATTTTGTTTTGCGACAGTTTATCAAAATCTACTTTCTGCGCTTAAGCTTAGATGTTTTGAAATCACGCAACGTTACTTTAGCAGGTTATAGTTAGGCAGTCGCAGTAATTTCTTGATTCTTCCAAAAGTGTCTAAAATATGATTATTTCACTGTTAAACAATTATAATTTAAACAATTATGTGCAATTAAACTCACTATTTTATGTACAAGCGGCGTAGTATGGTTACCTGAGGACCGGTACAAACGTACGTCTGACTAACGTCTTATAGGTAACTAGTAGCAGACGGTATCAGCGTGCCCAAGATACTGGCTGCATTGCCACGCTGAATAGTTTTGCTAATTCGCTGGCCTAAATTAAAGTCAGTCCTTGGGTTATGCGTCATCTCAATAAAAAGTCCCGCAAGAGTTAATGAAGTCCGCGTAAAACTGTTGCCTCTCTCGGTGAACCAGGCCAGCATAATTAGGTTTTATTACGTTGACATGTATGTATATTTATTTTTAAGTATAGGATTAAATTGAGGCTAACTCTATTAAAGTAGGATAATCCACATGAATTTTTTTTTCTTAAAATAAGTATCTAAATATCAAGTATCTGGTTGATTATGGCAATAACACATTGCTTGTTAATCACATCGCGACTATTTAGTATGAACTAAACATATAGATTGTGGATTGTATGTCATTAGTGCGATGCTGCTTATCATGCCCTTGTGTGATTTGTTTCGTTTGTGGCATGCTCCAATACCCCAAGACCATAAAAGGGTGAATTTAAAACAAAGAACCGCTACGGCTTTTAATGTAATTGTGACGTCAAAATTGCCTGTTTTTTTGCAATAAAAGCGCCTTTGTACCCTAAAAAACGAGCGGCAATGATATTCAGCGAGCAATTTGTACGCTCCATTTAAAGGAAAACTTTTCACTTAATTTATTTAACTGTATATTTTTACACCACAGCGACTCGTTGGACGTATAATTATCTCAATCCTCGCCAACAAATTGAAGAATAACAGAATGATGTCCGAGGAACGGATAATTTAAATGTAATGAGAGTGTATTTTAGTTCGAGGAAGCATTTTTCTACCATGCTGGTACAAAATAAGCTTTATAAATGAATTTGCATATGATCAAGTGCACTTCCACGGGGATTTGTTGTAAGCGACTAAGTCCTCTACCTACCGGTTTTTATTGCAAGCGAGCATGTGCACTTTCACGGGTTTTTATTGCAAAATTTAAAGCAATATATAATGTATAGAAAAATAGATAACCTTTTTTTCCCTCATGCCAGTTGATTCATGGATAAGCGTGCGATTCCGTGGTCCAACAGGTTGGGCAACGGGTAAACATACACTGTAGTACTGGACTACTGATATATTTTCTTCCCCGTGGTCCTCCTGATAAAATCGGTTGGACCATGGATAAGTTTACTTACCCGTGGTACAACCAGTTGGAAATGGCGGTTGGACCACGGGTCGGTAGCGAGAATTCCGGTCGGTTATCCAAGTTGGATTGATATCTGTTTACATTAATACAACTGGCAATAATTCTGACAATTACAAGATACGCGCTTAGTACTAACATACACTTTGTTGTCTGTGCCAACTCTTAATGCACCTTATACCTACCTATTTCTACTCTTGTTACAGAAAAAAATATTTATCTAAAATAATAATAACAGATTATATTCCATGAAATCGCCTTGCCCTAAATTTGCTGGAAAACGTTTGCTTCATTTGAAACTTTCCAATGATAATGGTAATGTCATGTGTAATTTTATTTTCATTATTTCTAGGTATTTAATGATGCCAATATCAAGCAGGAGTTAAGAGGAATTATGAGCTGGTGAGCCTACCGGTGAGCGGTTTAAAAAAACTAAACGGTAATTATTTACCACAGGTTTTTTTTTTCTTTCAATAACTGTTTAGTGTTATTGTTTTACCATTAACCAATTTCGGGTAAATTACAGGTTTTCAAGAATGAAAATCCTGGAGATATTGATTTGCTGTCTAGTATTATATCGGGTACGATAAAAATAACCTGTCTGGATTAAAACCTCCAGGGAACTGCGTTGATTGTCAGTCAACGAGTTTTCAGATTTGTTATGAAAATGGGAAAAGTTTACATGCAATGAGAACATAAGGAATCGTGAAAATCTAATTTATGGTACTTGTGCGTACAGAAAACGAAAAAGTTTGTTTTTTCTCACTTGAAATATTCAATCAAACTTGGGTTTTCTTACCTGAGCAAGTTATATCGCAGATCAACAAAGCTCCAGACTCCACATCCGATTTTAACAAACTTTTCTTGTTTGTTATCTCGATTTTCCAAATCAAAGTCATTAGATTTTTTTAAATTGATTTTTGCATCAATAAGTTTCATCATCCATCTACATTTTTGATTTATTTGAAAGCGAACACTGTCAGACATATTTTTACATTAATAATAATTATTAACATTATTATGTTAGTCAGTGTTCCCAACATGTAGAATATTTTAGTAATTTAGTAGCTTAGCATGTATAGCTGGCAATACCATATTTTACATGGTAACACTGAAAATGTAACATGGGATCCTGCTTGGTTACTGTAAGATAATATTCGGCGTATTCAAAATAAGATAACCGCACTGACCAAGTAAATGAATTTGGGATCTACTTAATCTCGCAGATTTATGAAGATTAGTGGACAATTGCTGTACTACGATATTACAAAATAAAAATAAAAATATGTGTGTAAAACCAATTTAGACATGTCTATATTTTCGTAGCTCCTACTTAAGAATTGGGCTTATATCGGATGGATGAACGAGTCCCAAGAGATGAATGTTTGATAAAAGATTCGGCAATCTGATGATAACTCGATCTTGGCTTATCCCATTTCCAAACTTTCTTCTCTTTTCTTTGCCCGAGTTTCACTGTCCACTCTGGTGTCTGTTAGATATTCCACTTATTAAGACTACTTACGTTAAAATAACGTACTATGCGCACTGCAAATAAATAGGAATCAGATTACAGCGTCTGTATTTCCGCTGTGTTACGATCAATTTAACAAGCCTCATAGCTCAGTTGGTAGTACCTACAGCATTCTGCGCTGTAGGTTGTGGGTTCGATTCCATCTCAGGACAAACATTTTAGTGATGAATATAATAATAATAATACAATTTAATTGCAAGAAACAATAGACAAATTTCAGATCTAATTAGATATAGATGTTTGTTCTGTGTTTGGTTGTTGTATCACATAGTAAGTATGTATTAAGAGTCTATGATATGTGAAATGGCTTAGCTTCAGCGATCATATCTTCCACAATACTGTAGCATTTACTTTGAAATTAATATATGTTAGAGTTCAGGATTGATGCTAGAAGGCTTGTGTTTTGAAAACTCGATTACATAAAATTTTCTCTTTAGAAAAAGAAAACCAAAGTTGACTCTAATTTGTACCAAAAATATTCGCCATTCAATAAATACGCCCAATTAGGGCTTGAAACTTTGTACAGTAAATTAACACAGTATACAGCAAACGGTCGATTTTCTAAATTCATATTTGCTTTACCGTAAAAAAACAAAACGTAAAAATACGCGCATATTTCTGTCATCTGGTGGTCATTAAGCGCCGTGGTTGAGCGCACAGCAATGTTACCTTTATTATTAAAATATCTTAGTTCGAAACTAGAATAAAGTTGCGTTGAGTTGCTAATCTGAGGTACTATAGCTCGTTAAGAAAAAAAAAAGTATCATCTATCCGTAATCTAGTTCCCATATTACAAGGTATGCTTAGTTTGGGGTTAGATGGCGCTGTGTGAAATTAAAGTCCGGTTATATTTATTTATTTATAATGTCTTTAAGGAAAGAGTTAATTGGTACCTTTTGGGTAAGCAAGCTCCATTGTAGACCTCATCCATGCACGTGCTAAGTTTGATGTAAAGAGCTGACCATACTAAATAAAATTTGGAGGATTCACTGTCCAACAGTGGATCAAAAGGCAAAATTCTCAAGTTTTGTATCCTCCAAGACATGGTAAATTTGCCTTGATCACCATGCGTAGCATGGCATTACCAACATTGTGCATAGCGGTATATATATAAGATATGGAAGCTGCTGCTCTTCATCTGATGAGATTTCTTAGTCGACTTTTACGAGATTCTTCCGCTGAGTTGGAATGGTCAAATATCAAGTGATAGGTATATTCTGTCAAAATTCAGCTTGAAATGTTATTTAGATCTATTGACCCTAGCTTACAGGTAGTATGTATTTATGGATTGGTTGGAGTGGTTATGTAATGTGATCAATGGATCACATGCCATTACATCATATTACGTAACGGAGGTTGATGAACAAACTCATTAGTTAGGTACACGATATTCATTAGCTAGCTTCAAGTAACAAATATGCAAATATGAGCTTGAATCGACATGCTGTTCTTGGAAAACGAACCGCTTGTAACTTGATTGCTTAGTTGTTTTGACTAAATATCAAAGTTACCTAGTAATAAATAATTACTAGAGATTATACACAACGCCACCTAGCTACGCTAGCTAGCTCTCAACTAAGCAAACTTGTAATAAATAATCACTATTAATGGAAGCAGTGTCTCCAAGAATGACAGATTTTGTATAATGTTCGCTTTTCAAAAGGTGCTTATTCCTAAGATATCTGCAATCATGCACATGCAACATTTACCTAAAAATATTTATCATTTTAAAAAGAAAATCTTACGTTTTCCTCTCCCCGGGGTCAACCATCTCTAAACCAAATTTCATCTAAATCGGTTCAGCGGCTTAGCCGTGAAAAAATAACAGACAGACAGAGTTTTTTTCACTTTTGCATTTATTAGTATTGATTTAATACAAATTAAACATGAAAATAAATAAATGTAACACCTTTACTTGAAACGTAGAACAGAGTTTTCGACTACAGTTACCACTTCAACTTAAAATTGCCCAGAAGTTTGTAAAGTTAATCATATGAACATTTTACGTTATGCTGAGGTTTGTTGCCTTAGATATAAGTAATCATCATTAACATTAGTGAATTCATCATGTCGTGTAAAAAAGTGAACATAACGGAAAAGTAAAACTTATGGTAATGGTAATAATAAACGAATGTAAACATTATGATTTTTTTTCTAACTTTTAATAACTTATTGTCTTTCTGAGATTGAACACTTAAAATGTGTATAATAGCAATAGCAGACATTTTGAGAAATCTGTCAAAATAGAAGTGCTAATGTTGTGAAAACGCAGACATTTTAAAAATTGTACATTTTACGAAAACAGATATTTGAGGCCTGAGCCCACAGACCTAGAGCATCGGCAGGTTATAAAGCCTGACGAAGAGGCACATCACACATTAAAAACTAAAGTAATTCATCATTATTTGTTTCGGTTCTCCCAGGAAACCGGCTTAATGTGATTCCCGGATGAGATCAAGGTCAGGAAATTCACAGCCTTCTTGTTAGTCACGTTTTTAGAAGTATACTATTATTATTATTACTTTACTACTGCACTATACAAGTTTCTATATGTCCACTCTCAACTACCGTATATAATATATGTACCTATGTGAGTATGAAAATGTTATCGTACCTATTTAATATTACCTACTATTTATTTAATAGAATACCAAAAATAGTGGTTTGATAAATACACCATTATTTAATTAACCATTATTAAATTAAAGCGACTCGTTTTAGTAGAAAATATGAGAAACTTGCCTTAATCCCTCAATATTAATTGGCGATAAGAAGCCGGTCGTTACATTAGATTTATGTGAATATTAATTAATAATGTGTTTACAACTCAGATATGTAATACACTAGAAAATAATCATCATCAGACGATGATGATGATCATCAACCTATTGAAATCTTTATGGGCCCCGATTGTACTAAACCTATCGTTGCAGAATTGCCACTATGCCATGGTACCTTTGGTTTTCTAGTGGCCATTCTGCGATGGTACCAGTGTCATAGTAAAGCGATTGGCTTATTAGAATCGAGGCCCTGGACGTAGGGAAGGTGTGCCAAACAAAAACCTGTAAAAGAGAATATATAGCTATCTTAATCAGCCTAAGAGTTTAACAACATTTACTTTTCATGAGGTCGTGAACATAGCTCATTACATTACGAGGGTGTTATGATATTGCGTTGACATTTCCCCTCTGGGAATGCAAGCGGGAGTTAATGTGATACTTTATGACTTGAATTTAAGGAAGTAATATTTTAGACATTTTGCTTTTAGTCTTGTTACGTTCACGAATAGATATAAGCCTTGAAAATGATTATGACTTCACAATCAGCAGGTGGGTAAGAGATTACAATTATTATTACAATTAGGGTATTCGTTTATTCTCAGAGAATGATCCCCTCTGGTCAAAATTGACAAGTCACTAAAACTAAGAAAATGGTATCATATAAGTACTTATGCTGTAACACGAAGATGAATTTGGATAAAAGTAATGGATGAACTTTCCCTTCACTACTAGGTAATTTACTTTCCTTGGAGGTCAAATTCAATCTGAGGATGCGTGCACTTCCGCTATTTGTCCGTCTCAGATCTAATTTACATAATGGCCCGCATACAAGATAGATGGCGCCACCATCCCGCAACATATTGAAGGAAGAGAGAAAAATTGCTCCTACACTATACCCTACAAACTGGGACCTTTAATTTACATGCAAAATTCCACGCTTTTATCTCAAAGGAATAAGGTTTAAGTCTCAAATATTAGTGATGAGTGGGAAATGAGGGTTAACAGACATGTTTCGGGCGGAATTTATTTTAGAACAAGCATTTTTCAAGTCGTTCCGGGTTATGTTTTACGGCCACCTGGGCTTGTTGTTTAAAGTCTTGATTAATCTGTGAAGATGTTGCTTATCCCGAATAAAATTCAAGAAATAGGTATATGAGAAACAGACGTCACGGTTTTGCTTTGACCAATATCTCAACGTTGCGCGTTGGCTTGATTCCTTGATCGGAACGGTTTTGTAAGATTTTTTTTGGCTAGAACTAGACCTACTAGACCTTACTAGAACATTGTAGACTCGGGTGGAGTAATCAGGATGTAGTTTGTTTTTCAATCTGTTCTTAATCATTTGATTAAAAACTTGTCAAAATACATTATGTTGATTTGATCACAACCAAACTTCATAGGCTCAACCGCTGGACTAATTTGATGATTGTCTGAAAGTTTTGATCATCTGCAGCCATTTTAGAGTAAAAAAACTTTTTAAACGCTTCAACTTTTATACATTAGATTAAATTTACAGTTTGAATAGTTTTAAATGATTTAAGAGATGTGCTTTGAGCCAATCTGTGGCTCAAAATACATCTCTCACATAATTATTTATGTGGTCTTTAGTTTCATTTCCATAATTATTCTTAATTTTAAATTATCACTAACATTTACGTTAACTTTTCACCTCCATTATTATTCGTTATTAAGTAAAAACTCAAGAGATTTCGCGGCGGCAACAACTCTTTTTTTTACTTCTGAGACGACAAATAACTTTCTAAGAGTACAATATAATTATATACTTATAGAAATTGACAAAACCAAAAGCAAAAAGCATTTTTGTCCTAGGGCCCCGCTATGCTTGGCTGTAATAACACACTTTTAGAGCAAGAGATGTGTCAAACATTTCTTCTATAGTTACATCAATTCAACACAGTTGTAAATGAGACCATTATTACTATCTTTTTAGTTGTAGCACAAATTTTAAAATTTAGAAAAGGAATTGTAGGATGCCTTATATTTTAACATAGACTTATTCCACATAAGCAAACATGCCGCTACCGAAACTAAGCTTACACATCAGCAGTCCAATGTGCCCACTGCTGGACCGAGCCTTCTCCAAAGCTGGAGGGTTTTACCATAATCACCACGCTTGGCAGGTGGGTGATCAGTGATCGCAGTAAAGGTGTAGATAATACACAGAAGGAAGTTGCTGCTTCTTCTGGTGAGATCCCAAAGTCAGCTTTTACGACATTCAGGCTGAGTTGGAGAGGTCGATTCTTAACCCACAACCGCCACGGTATTAAATATAAATTAAGTTATTGTCAATTACAAGCTTTGCTAAGTGTTTGAGGTCCAGAATACTGAAGATACTTCGAACTAAAACAGAACATCTGTTTTGTGACTTTGATGGTCCCTCTAGTTTCTCTAATATTGCCATTATTTTGATTTCCGGTAGGTACATGGGCTTTTTTACTGTGGGATGGTGACTGATAGTAATTTTGTTACACACATATAGCAATTGGAAATATTTCCTGAAAACTTCACCTTACCTTCCGTCCACTTTCACAACAAGTGATTGGAAAAAGGATCCATTTGCTAAATGAACCATCTCGGGTAAGAATTTGCCCGGTGTTTACTTAGGCCGGAAATAAACTGATGAGATCGATGCCTAAATATTATGATTTCGGAGCGGAGTACCGACTTTCGCAGCTTGTCCTTGAAATAAACTTTCCTGTCTTACTATCTGTGTAACTTAGTATCTACGTTGATGGTGTTCTTTTTTAATAAATTATGGGATTAGCTCTGGACAACAGACTGCCAGAGAGGATTCGGGGTGCAGCTTCCATACCTATATTTAAGAGTTGGCTTAAAAAATGCATAATTTATCAAGTTTTTTTATAATATAAATGAATTTTATTTACTATCGCTAATATAATGATACTTTATACCTACTTACTTTAATATGATATACTAAAATTTATTTCGTATTATTTTTCTGACTTGTAACAATGTGTTATAAATAAATATGTATTCCTATTTCTGTATTTCGACCTCTTCGCTAGAGCAAGGATGAATACGACGATGGATGGCTCACAGAAACATTGATGAGTTTAGTAAAAGAAATGTTGTACACAGTGTTAATACTAGAAATAAAAATAAACTTGAGATACCTAAGTTTCGCTTAGGAAAAGTAAATAATTCATTCTTAGGAAACTGTGTGAGATTCTATAATAAGCTTCCTCAAAGCGCCACCAAACTCTCTGCTCGTAAATTCAAATTGTATATAAAGAATAATTAAATTAAAAGTGCCTACTACAAAATTAGTGATTATATCGACGGCAAGAACGCGTGGCCCGATGTTGCTATACCAGTTGACAGAAAAATGGTGATTTCTCATTGTTAACAAATTGCCCATTAGGTAGATAGGTAATAACAAATGTTTTAAGATTAAGTATTTAGGTTTTTGATGTATCTATCTACTTAGAATATAATAACAAATTGTGTATCTAAATGTTGAATGGATCATCAAAAAAAATAACCGGCCCGAGGTTCTTGCCTTTCTCCTTGTGTGCTGGTCGCGATTCTGAACAGGCGGTAAATTTGACGTTTCAAAATGATCCTAAAAAATCTTAATGAATAAAGAAATTTTTACTTTGACTTTTACTTTGACTTTATGGATCAAGCTTTCCTAGAAGGCACTGGCACTGCACACCGACGGAACACGACAAATCGTTTGGCGACGGACATCGGCAATAAGCCAGGTAGACTTGTACAGATCTTACTATCAGTGCCACCACAAAATTTCAGGGAAACTTTGTTTTTCTATATGTAGGTTTTTTTAAAGGACTATACGCTGGTCTGGTTCTAAGCCGGGAGTGCGAGAGATTTGCGAAGACCTGTTCTGTATGTGTTCCAACTTTTTTATATATTTATATGAACAGAATTACGGCGGTCACTATTTGACTTATAAAACTGTGGCGTTAATAGGACGATTTCGAGAATAGATTCATTTTAAAACCAAACTACAATGCGCACCAAAATACCTGTCTGTCACAAATGCTGCAAAACCACAGACAAGTAAAACCGTAAAATGAAATGGCAGCGCGGGTAAAAATCTCATACCACTTCAAAGGTTCACAATCCGTTTCAAAGGTAGCCTGACCACAAAGAGGACAACCGCCTATATGTCTGCTGTGGTCTACGGCAAGCATAATAAGGTACTCATATTTGAGATATTCTGACTGAGAATAGATTCATATATAATATATTAATATATAATAGATTCAATGAAGTTACCTTCATTTTATTTTTCAGTTAGGAGAATTTGACTACATTTTTACCTATCGTAGATGAAAATAAATCTAAATTATTTTAAATGTCATAATCCCCACAACCCAGGATTAAAAATGTAAGTGGGGAAAACGCCAATTTTTTTTTTTGCAATTGGTCATAATCCCTACTGGGGATAGTTTAGTGGAAATTATGACAATATACCAAGCTTAACAAATAAAATCAGTTTAGTTACTTGTATACTGTTTATAACGGTCCTTAGGTAACCCGACTGATTCTCTAGTTGATTGAGTGAGCGACACGAATGAGATCTGTGCCAGATTTTCAAACTTAACCGAGTTAAGTTAAAATCCGGGACTGTTTGTGTGCATGTATGTATGTGGCAATGTTTGTGACGGTATAACTCTTTAACGAGTTATACGATTTTAATGAAAATTAAACTGTAAGGAGATCTCATTAATTAAAATTGATAGTCGCAAGGGATTTTATAGATAAATGGCGTTGGTTTTGAGATATTGGAGTGAAAATAAATACAATATTAAAACTATATCATTTGAATTGTTGATCCAATCAAATAGAAATTTAAATTTTGTAGAGAATACACTTATATTCATCAATCGGTATAAGGATCTTTTAGACACTAGGGTAGTTTTTTAAAAATAGGGGTGTTAAGATAAGAAGATTAATGTCTTGTGGGGTGTCAAGGAGCAGTTAGATTTTTGATTTAGGGAACATAGATAACTCTTGTGTGCATGTTGAACTCGTACTTGGCCGGTTATTTCTATACATACTCACTACACATAGTATGAATCATATTATATGATTTATGATAAAATTAATAATGATAAAACAATTGATGGATTACCATTGAATGGATTACCATTTAGACGTTTCAAAGTTGTTTTACTGGTTCCAATTATAGATACATTTATGTTTTAGATCGACATATTTATATAATATTCATTGAAAATTTTCTATTTTATATAATGTTGCGTTCTTCAAGTAATTTCTGACCAATCTTTTTGGCGAAAAATTTGTCATAATCCATTTCTGACTGTACGCTTTCACACAGTGCATTAGAGATATCCAGTACTGTGTTTCTCGATTTTCAGCTGTCAGGCAGTGCTTCATCTGTTTGTTTATAATCTCGCGAGTCTGAAATAATAATACATAACGGCTATCATTTAAACGGTCAGTTATTTAAATGTGTTTTGATAGCTCCAAAATGTACGTGCTCAATGACAAAGTGAATTAAAGAGCAAGGTGATTTTGGGTGCTAAAAATATCTAACAACCTACCGACGTAAAAACTTTAAGCAGATTTTATTGTTGTCAGAATATAAAATAAAAATTACTTCCCACATATATCACAAAAACCATAACCATAAATAATTGCTCAACCAGACTTGAGTCGACAAAAAAGTGATATTATGATAATTTTCGAACACCTATGGAAAACAGGCGTGAGTTTAAATATGTATGTACCTCTGTAAATGATATTAAACAAAAAATATGAAAAACCTTCGCATTATAGTGCCATATTTGTGAAGCCGTCTGTGGCACGCAAGGATAAATGAAGATTCTTCGGAACTGGTAGTCCAAGCATAAACCCTCATTCTGAATTTGCCCTTCTTTTGTATAAACCCAGAACTAAAAACAAACACACAATGAAAATGTTGAGACTTTATATTATTAAGCCTTATTTTAGTATATATCATCATTCACGTGGAAGACCAAAGCGCCGATGGCGTGATGACATCTTAGGCATAGCATATATATATATATATATATATATATATATATATATATATATATATAGCATATATAGCATCATAGGACAAGACTTGCCCAAGACCGCGAAAATTGGCAAAGATTGGAGGAGGCCTTTACCCATAAATGGGTAATCCCACAATAAAAAAAAAATAAATGAATTAATGAAACTAATTAATAAATAAATATAATTAATTAGTACTAATGTACTAATTGATTAAATGAATTGATGATGTACAGAAGAAGAAGTAATTAATTAAATTAATTTATAATGCAATCAATTAAATTAATCTGTAATTTAAATAATTAAATTAATTTATAATTTATTTAGTGAAATGAATGTATAATGTAATTTAGGAAATGAATTTATAATAACTTAATTCTAAATAACTTTTAAAATTAAATTATAATGTATTAGTATTTCAATAATATAATCAATGAATTAATAATATATCTAGTGTAATTAAATTAATTTATAATGTACCTAATCAATAAAGTTTATTATAATGTAATCAGATAAATGAATGTATAATGTGATTTTAATGTAATCAGCTCAATGAATTTATAATGTAAATATTAGTGTGTGGAAATAAAGAGGCTTATAATAAAATAATAAAAATATATCATCTGTCATAAAGTCGTGGCTTGATTTAGAACAAGTATTCACCTCTGTTATATAGAACTTTAGACCAGATATTTTCAGGGGACAATAAACATCTACTAATTGTACGGGTACCACGTCAGTACATAGCGTATTTTTTAGAGTACACTGCCACATTTATTTAATAAAATAAAAGAATATAAGATTTATAAACCTAGATGAGCTTAACCCTTACATAAAGAATTACGGACAATCCTCAATCGATACATAACATAATACACTAAATTCAGAAAAATCATGAAAACATAAAATAACCAATAATTTTTAACCGCCTCTGTGGTCTAGTGGTTCAACCCACCGATTTCAGATCCAAAGGTCCCGGGTTCGATCCCCATGGGGAGTACAGTATATTGTGCTTGGTTTGGTTGGTGGTAGGATTTTGTTTAAGTCCGCCTGGCTAGCTACCACCATCTTACCTAATTCTGTCGCCATAATAACAATTCTTTAAAAAAATGTGTTCCGGCATTCAGAGGTAAGATAGCCAGTTCCTCAGTTTATTGAGGATTCCGGGCTAAGTGCGCCTCCACCTTCGGCCTTATCTCGAAAAATACTTTCATGAAACGAAATAAAACAAAGAAAACAGACATACAATTACATAAAGAAAAATACACAAAAATAAAAAATTAATTAATATATAGCTTTGACGTACTGCGCAGACAAAGCCGCGAGCAACATACTTAGTAGGTATATAAAATAATAGTTACCTGATTACCCCCCCGATTATGACAAGGTACTAGGTTGACATTTTTGTCATTTTGCAAAGTGCTAATAGCATCAAGACACATCCTGTCGTAATTCATAGTTTTTATCTGAAACCACCGAAATACTCAAAAGTTATTAAAACGTATAGATACCTACTCAAAATTTAAAGCTATCACCATAATCACCATGATAATGATAAGAATACCGAAGTAATTTGGCTTCATCTGGTGAGATCCATTAGTCAGCCTTTATAAAAAGTTATCCAAATAATATAATCACAAGGTCAATCCAAAATCCCACAATCATAGCGTGATGTAAATCCTTGTATATCCTGGTTTTGTTTAAACCGGATAATTAATCATCGTTTAATTATCATTGAGTACATTTTCCTGACGTTTGAGGCTGATTGACTAACAAGCGTCTGTACCACTTTCTTAACATGGGAGCATAACCGCTGACAAAGGGGCGTAAATTTTAAGAATGGTAAATCTACTTTGTAAAAAATGGGTACAAAATCGTTCAATATTAGTTTATATGGTAAAAGCTCACCTGTCCACTTGCTACATATCTGTCTGGTATCAACATTTCCGGATATACGTTGTCCAAATACCACTTGAACGATTTGCATTTTAGTTTGACCCGTAACTCTTTCCTCGTAGATACATCACCAAAAGATCCTTTGTTATACCCGATTCTCTCGTAAAAGTACTTTGCGTAATCATCCATCCACACCTAAAACGGTAATTAAATATGAACATAAGTTTTTTACAGACTTCTTTCACTTTCATTAAATTTTCTTCATTTGTTTCGGCATTCAGAGGATTGATGCTCACAGTAAAAGTAACCTTCATCATCATCATCATCATCATAACAGCCCGTAAACATCCACTTTTGGACATGAGTATGTCCTCTAAGAGTATGGAGGGTTTTGGCATAATCTCCTCGCTTTGCAGGCGGATCGGTGATCACAGACGTACTCAGGTGGATGCTGCTTCCTGGTGTATTTTATTCCCTTAGTCGCCTTAACGACATTCTCAGGAGAAAATGGAGGGTTCCTATTCGTTAGCCGGAATCACCTTATCGTCAACCTTCTGGTGTGATATTTTGGTTGAGTTTTACGATATTCGCGGGCTGAGTTCATCGGTCGATTCTTAAGAAGCGACTGCCAAGGCACACGAATTGAGACGAAATTAGAAATAACACAAAAGAAGTGTTATGTTATCAGCCTTTTCCCTGTTGGGACAACAGCTTAATTTTGACAATCCACCGTTTAGTCTTCCACCTTGTAGTAACTAACTGATTATAGTGCCAATCATAATATATATACATATATAGGAATTTATTCAAAGGTGGTTTCAAAATGTTTAAATATTTCTCCATTCAAAAAAATATAGAACCTTACTATGCAATAAAAGATCCATACTAAGAAAATAAACAATATAAACACACAAAGCTCACTTAATTTAACTATATGGATTAATAGATTACTTCATTTAACTGAAAAGCCCTCATAAGACTTCAGGGGATTTTTTATTTTTAGTCAAATCCGACATTGAAGTCAGCACTTGGTCTCAACATTTAGATCCCGTCGCGGGTTGTGAATTTTGGTGTGATTATAACATTAGCAAATCATCAATTTAATATTTTTATACGGTTAATATAATAGAAATTATTTTTAGGTCAAAGGTCCAACAAGCTTTTCTCCCGTCACAAATATTCTGAAAAGAAAAAGTCTTACCTCAGCCAATCTCACGGCGTTCCTTTTCGCGGACCCCTTTTGATTTCCATAAGGAAACCTTTTCCGAAAAACATGGCCAACATGCGAGCAAGGCACTATTTCCAACGACCCTCCACACATCCACGCTTTGAAAGACAGCTCTAGATTCTCCGCACCCCATATATCGAATCCTTCATCATAGAATCCCAGTTTCTTGAAAAACTTTACATTTATAGCGAATAGTCCTCCAGAAATCGTCGGTGTTTTTATTGGAGCAGCATCGATACTTCGTTTTGATAGCACGTTGGAAGGGACTGCTATCCATTTGAATTTCATGCCCCAGGAGAATCCTCCGATTTTTAAGTCGATGGTTTCTTGAGAAACATACTCAAATGTGGTGTCGTGGATTAGGTCTACTACTGGACTGGCAATTGTGGTAGGGTCTAACGCTATCCTCTCTAGCAAAGGTTTGAGCCAACCTAAAATTGAAGCTATGCAATTGTTACGTTGCGACCATATTGAATCTAGTTTAAAGGCCTTTTAGTGTGAAGTCACGAAAATGTTTTTGAACTAGACTACTGGACAGGGCTACAAAATACAAGAGTTTTGTAATGATCACTTGGCATATGGATTGTTAATCGCGGTGAAGTTATTAAATAATATATTGTAATAAGCTTCTTTTGGTGAGATCTCTTTATCAGCTTTTGCGACAACTGTGGGAGTTGTCGTTTCCCGCCAAGGTGTATCAATAGCAATACATTTTCATAATCATCATTGTGCAACGAATAAAATTCAAATATCATTCAATGAATATTTTTATGTGTTTAAAATTCTATCGGGGAAAGAAGATAAAGATATATAAAAATATATGTATATCTGTTGATGGAGGCAATACGTGACCCAAGAGCAGGCTCTTATATAGGCCAGCAGATTAGCATAGCCATTCAGCGTGACAATGCAGCCAGTGTCTTAGAAACGCTTCCGCCTGGTTCTGGTCTGGAGCAGTTACGTTACCTAGAGACCGTATGTAACGGCTCTTAGGTAACCCAACTAACTAACTATGGGCAAGGGAAGGCCCTTGCACATAGTTAGTTTAATTGTATATATAATTCACTAAAATTTTAAGATATTCATAAAACAAGTTACATCAAGGCAGTCACAACACAATTTTGATCCACACTATCGAATTTGTTATTTTGAGTTTTCTGCATTGAAATTATAAAGCGATTGAAAAGTATGGGGACAGAAACTCCTTGTGGTCTACGGTTAAATGTCCCACCTAAATGAAGGTTCATCTGGCTTGTGACCTCCTGCCAAATCCTGTTGCCAAGCAGCTTGCTGTGTCCTACTGGTGAGAAACAGTGCCGTCTAGGGAAGCTCTATTTATCATTTATTAGTTATATTTAAATGCCGCCACTGTGGTCTAAAGGTTCAACCCACCAATTTCAGATCCTGAGGTCCTGGGTTCGATCCCCATGGGGAGAACAATATTGTGTGCTTGGTTTGGTTGGTGGTAGGACTTTGTTTAAGATCGCCTGGCTAGCTACCACCCTCTTACCGAATTCTATCGCCATAACAACAATTCTTAAATTATTGTGTTCCGGCATATAGAGGTAAGATAGCCAGTTCCTCAGTTTGTTGAGGATTTCGTGTGAAGTGCGCCCCTTCCACGTTCGGCATTATCTCAACTTGTGTAACCAGGTGAGATGAAGGCCAAGTGCTTACAGATAAGCCACGCCATAGTATTCATAAAGACTTCAAGCAAATGGTCAACGGTAGGTAAACCTACGTAGGAAAATTGTGTGCATAAACTCCAAAACATTATATAAGTACCTTTTGTACATTCGCAGTGGCTATCCAGAAACACTGCAACTGGAGTCACAACGTGTTGGATGCCTATCATCCGTGCTCTTATCAGTCCTTCGCGACGATCAGTCTGTATCAATCTCACTTTTGGTATTGATGTCAGTAATTTTTCTAAAGGACTTTTGAGATGAACTAAAACAGGTGTACAAAATATCGGAACATGCATTAAACTAGTTAGAAAACTTGTGTCATGGTACTGATTTATTGATAAGTAAGTAAATAATCGTATTCAGTAAACTGGCAATCAAAACTGTCAGTAAATTTATGAACCCACTCCATTTAAATCCATATCTCCATTGAATAATTTCTACCCATGTTTTCATCGACCTCAAATTACAAAAACGCCAAAGTATTTGAGTCAAAAGATACTCAGACAAGGACAGGATATTATCAACTTATTGTCTCGTTGAATTAAAAAGTAAATAGCTATACATACACATTGTGGAAGCATCATCGACTAAAATGACTTCTTTCAGAAGGTGATCTGGAGACCTATCCAGTACCGAGTACAGCGTTCTCAGAAGTGTTGAGTTGGCTTCGTTATGAAAACAAATCACAACAGAAGCTTTTGGTAATGCGTTTGAATAATTCCTGCTTTTACACCTGAAATTTGAAACCGTTTTGTGCGTACATAACTCGCAATTTGTCACTTCTGCTCTCTGT
This sequence comes from Venusia cambrica, assembly GCA_951394065.1. NCBI lineage: Eukaryota > Metazoa > Arthropoda > Insecta > Lepidoptera > Geometridae > Venusia > Venusia cambrica. Next base: position 5,941,640 of record OX596056.1, read on the forward strand.
TATTGGTTCAATCAATCCAATCAAACGATTTCATAGATGTTTTTGATTAGAATCGGTATAATCGATGCTAACAAGATCATTATTGCAATTTTAATTATCTAAGCTAAAAGTAAGCATAGTGTTTTTTGATACTGTAGCCTAAAGCGTTAGTCCTAGCAACTTGAAATTTGGTGCGTGTACCGTGCAAGATGAAAGTGTGTTGGGTGTCTAGTACTGAGAGAGCATTTTGGAAATTTCCACAATATGATGGAAACATATTTCCGGGTCTTCCTCTAGTTCAAATATGTAAACTCAATTTTGTTTATGACTAAAGAACACGATGAAACATTAAGTACCACCTTTTTGCACAAACTTTTACCAATCATCTCTAACATCCAATAGACTCCGATTGACAGGTATAAGATCACTGACATATGCATTGAAGGCATGATCCACCCAGCCTCTGAGCACTTTATACTTGATGAAGTTTCGAAGACCAGGTTGAAGAAGAACGGGGTTTCCGTTACCGCCTGAAAGGTCAAATTTCAAATAATCTAATTAATTCTAGAAGCTGTGCATGATAGGTTTCACGCAATCATTTGCAAGCAAGATTTTTGAAAACCCGGAGGGCACCGGCTCCTCTATGAACCAAGGTCCACCAAAAGACTTAAATAATTTAACTCTGTCGCGACCACTAAAGATCAAAAAATGATTATTACATTGTTCGAAATTCAACCGTAATAAAATCAAAAAAATATTTTTAACTCCTCCGTACAAACATTAAGCCAAATCACACTATCTGAGTAGATTTCGCGCACGGGGGATAGTGTGATACTAAAATATGTAATAAAATATGTAGGTAGATAATAAGTGTATGTACATGTGTCTCTGTATGTCCCTATGGACTTCAAAACGGCTGGACTGATTTTGAAGGAACTTTCACTGGCAGATAGGTGATGATATACGCAGTCATTTAGGCTGTGACTCCGGTTCTGGGCATAAAAATAAAACCCATGATATTTAACTAGAACGAATTATGAGTGCAGTTGAGTTACCTAATACCGTTACAAAGGGAGCGTACCACAGGCTCATTTTCCAAGCGGAATACCGCTTGGAAATGTAATATAAAAGAATAGCAATGCAAAACCCTTGATGACCCCAAGGGTTTTGCATTGCTTTGCTATTCCGCTTCGCCTGTAGTCTAGTCTAGATGGTGCTATGTCGAAATTTTCATTATTAGGTCATTGATAACTATCCTGTATGAGGTAAGGATTTGTGTTTATTCATACCTGGTTGTTCATCATGATTCATAATAATACGACTCTTAACTTCTGAATTTTCATGATGGTCAGGGATGACTGCCCAAACTAAAATGGAAACATAAAAATATCAAAAAGTCCAAAAGATAAGCAGATAAGTCTGTGAGCAATTTTTAGGGTACTGGCAGATTATAAAAGCGTCAACTTGATCTACGAAAGGTTCTCGTAAAAGACGACTCATGTCTTTGAAGCCAACCGCTTGGGACATCCGTAGGCTTGAAATTATATTGTAGTACTGCGAACTCCAATTCCCCAGCCAAATATGAAGAATATATGATTTCACCAGCCTGAAACGCGACTTAGTTCCACAAAAGCAAACGATAGACACAAACAATTTACCGTTAAATTTGGATTTCCATACTTTTTCATTAACATTATCTATAAGAGGCACATCACTGGTAATATGTTTTTGTTTAAGATAACGTCTGAAAATGAGCAGTACTGCCACGATCCACAACAAAAAAACTACTTTAAGAAGCCTAAGGACGTTTAAACCGAACATTGGAGTAGTGCACACGTTCACACGATGGAACTGAAAGGAGAACTAAATATGATCATGATCCATGTCCGTGATGACTGGCCTTCCTGTTATGATATAAAAAACGCGGATACTCACGGTATGATGGAAATACAAGCTTGAAGTCACTCAGCGAGCAATGGAGAAGATGTAGGTACGAAGATTATTATTTTATTTTATTGTATTCGGAGAACAAACAGTTTTACACACTTCACAAATAATCTAACGCAATAACTGATAACCATTTAAGTGTCCTCGCATATAAAAAGCTAAGAAAGACTGCTTGTCTACAGACGTATAAAGAAATAAACAAAGAACTACTAACAATTAATAAGACTTATGAAATTACTAACAATAAACAAAAATAAATCAAGACAGGAACTGATAGATAAGGAGAAAATAAAACATACTATTACAAAAAAAGAAAAATAATATTAACTAATAACAAAATTATTGACTTCAGATGCATCAAACCAGCGCTTTTCGTTCGTTTTTGTTCAAAGGTATATTAACAATTAAAATAATTTTCAAAGAACAACAGTAACGGACATAGTTTATGCGATAAGTAAGAGTGGAGATCGCGTTGACGAACGGACGGAACGTAGGTACGAAACCCAACCCAAACCTAGTAAAGGTTGTAATATTTTTTTATTTATTTTTTACTACGAGGAGATGGGACAAGCAAGTAGCGCACCTGGTGTTAAGTGTACTCTTGCCAAAGTCTTACTGCATAGGTCACATTCACAAAGAACATAGCCTACACAGCACTGCATTGCGCCCGTCAACTTGAGGCATAAAAGTGTAAAGCCTCACGTACCCGTAATTTCACCGGCAACCATACCCTTCAAACCAAAACACGCAATGCTGCTTGGCGGCTGAAATAAGTATGGTGGTAGTAATTCTCCGGACGAGCCCTATCACTAGGGGCTTCTACTATTCTTAATATGGGAGCTAGACTACGGATATAATACTAATATTTATCCGCCTCTGTGGTCTAGTGGTTCGCCTACCGGTGTCAGACCACTAGTGGTCTCGGGTTCGATCCCCAGGGGTGCAAAATTGGACATGGTTTGGTACCACCAGGTAAGACTTTGTTCTAAGTCCGCCTGGCTAGCTACCGCCGTCTTACCTAATTCTGTCGCCGTTATCGCCGTGTTACCTATTCTGTTGTGTTCCGGCATTTTAGAGGAATAGCCAGTTCCTCACTATACTGAGGATTCCGAGTGAATTGCGCTTCCTCGCTTCCATACCTTGAAAATTTGGTGAGATGAAGGCAATGCAAATCCTAGTCGTACAATAACAGAAAAAATGATTTTGTAAAAACATGCGGAGCAATACAACACCCAAACACAGAAGACAAATAAAAGACGAGTTTCTTCATCGCATTTTTTTTTCACAAATAACTACAATTCATTCTTCAATTGGTAATATTAAATGATGGAAATAATATTCTCATAAAATGAACACAGTTTATTGAACTGCCAGTAGGAAAACGTTGTTCAACAATTTGTTTCTTTGTGAATTAGGTGTTTTCAAATGACGGTAAATATTTTTCCATCAAGTTTCATTGTTGGTTCTCGTGGGAACAAGGAAGTTCGTTCTAATTGAATTTGCTAACAAACTTCTCAGGTTTTTTTTTTATTTCGCCTTTCCTTAGGAAACCGCTTACCTAAAATTTTTGACAGTAGTTGTGTTTATTGAAAACTAAACGTGATATTTAAAATAACTAAACAAACTAAGGTATAGTTGCCGCATACCAAAAGTACTGTCTGCATTTACGCGTTGAATGGCCAAATATATTCTGTGAGCGAGAAATGTGCCAGTCAAATAATCTAGCGTTCATAAATATTTTAAATTCATCTTAATCGTCATTAAAAATATACATGAATAAATGAACACTTTATTGAACACAATCATTGATAAGTCATGTATAAGTAAAACCCTAACACCTTCAAAACTGAACATTTTATTAATAACAACATAGACAACATTTTTCAAAAAGGTTTTTCTCTTTTGCCCCCTTATTTATATTTATTATTTGATTAGATAAGACAAAGCAATTTCTATCATCAAGTTAATTAGTGCCGATACAATAAAGTCAGCGTATTTAAAAGAAAATTTCTCTAAAAAAACCTTCATTAGAACCCGCAAATGACACCCTTTGGCCAAACCTTCATTACATCAATTACTCCTAATGCATTTTTAAACTTAAGGTGCCACGCAAAAATGTTCTCAATTCCATTGTAATAGAAGCCTTAGCTAAAAGTAAAAGCTTCTTGATATCGCCCGTGGTTTCCTTTTTGCTTTGTCACATTACTCGTAGTCAACGACAAAGAAATAATGTATTTTTTCTTTTTTGGGAATCGTTAAAGTAAATTGAGGTAAAGGTAGACAAATACTTAAGAGCGCCAATTTATTTAAGGATTCTATGGACTTTTGTGTCATTATTACAAAAGGTTTATTTTAATTTTCTACTTGGAAAACAAAAACTTACCGTCCTTTTGCGACAGTCTGGTAAACGCTAGGAAGTACATATCATAATGATAAAGAAAAGCATATTTTCAGTAAGCGTTCAATAGTTCAAAATAGACCTCTCTTAAAATAGTCTACCTAATTATCTCGATAACTGCTGCTGTTATATTTATTTTTGTTTTTATTTATTAATATTTTCATTCAATACATTTATTTTGTACCTAGAAAAGATTAGGTAAGTATAATGTTTTGTCTATCGTATTTTGTTGTTTTATATTATTTTTTTATTTTGTCATATCTTTGTCTTACTCCTTCTCAGCTCAATAAGTACACCGCCTTGTTTGCTCTTATCCTTTTCATTTTTCCATCCAAAGGCTGTTTGGAAGAGATTTTAACGGTATGGTCGCCCATTCCATCAACCATGTTTAGTTATTTTAGTCAAAAGTTTATTGTACTCCAAAGGTTGCAATAAACCTTATTGTATAAATAATGCAGGCACAAAAATAAGCACGAAATTCGTCTTGAAAACTTGGCAAAATAGACTGTCGACGCTAAAATCTCACTCATTATAATCAAGAGTAAATTTAGTACGGTTTTAAAAAAGTTTCTACAGTCAGATAATTTGCTTCATTGTCTACTGGCTAGCCTGCAGTATATTTTAGTCAAACCATAAAGTTGATAAAAATCCTTAAATTTTTCCTTATTTTATGACAACTATACATTTTTGGGTTCTAATTTTCGTAACGCTTAATGAATAAATGAAAGTGTTTTGATTTAAATTCAAAGGAAACAAGCAAAGTAGTATAAATCGTAGGTTGGTTAGCGTTCTTTATTAAGAAGACCTAATGCCTCAAAAATAGCAGTAAGTAATTTTATAATCATATAAATTATTAACAGTAAATAACAGTAATCAACTAGAATAAATGGAATCGAATATTGAAAAATCACACTAATAAAGAAAAAGCGAATTTTTTTTTTGAGTATTCAAATGTTTGTTGCTACTTCACGCCATAATAACTAAATGGATTAAGCTGATTTTTTGCACATTTGTAGCGCCTACGTAAACGCCTTATAAAATTGCTTTTAAAAAGTAAAATACGCCCTATTGTCGGCTTAAGACCGATTCTACTATTTCTACCGATTCTACCGAGTATTCTACTATTTATTCCATAACTCAGTTTTAATAGGATGAGTATAAACTATAATAAAACTGTTTGGTACTTTTTTTTTATTGTAATAAGAGGATGTGCTTGGCCTTCATCTTACCTGATTTTCAAATTATGATAAGGCCGAAGGTGGAAGCTCACTTCATCCGGAATCCTCAACAAACCGAGGAACTATCTTAACTCTAAAATGTCGGAACACAACAATTTAAGAATGTATGGCGATAGACTTAAGTTAGATGGTGGTAGCTAGCCAGGCGGACTTAAACAAAGGTTTGGTTAGTGGTGGGACCACTAACCAAACCAAGCACAATAGTGTACTCCTCTTGGGTATAGAACCCGGGATCTCTGGATCCTATACCGGTGGGCGAACCTACCACAGAGGCGGTTAAATGATACTCCTTCACGCCTAAACTACTAAACGGATTGAGTTGAAACTTTGTCAAAAATGTTTTAATAATCTGGGAGGAGACATAGGCTACTTTTTATTCTATTACTTTGTTCCCGTGGGATGGGAATCGGACGACAAACCTCGCTTTCCAAAACTTATTCGTTCTATCTTGCACCTTCTTGCAAAAACACTGAACTAGTTTTTATTTATTCAATTAAAAGTACAATTAAACTAACTATCTACAAAGGAATCAGTCAGATTACCTTAGGATCGTTACAAACGGCCTATAGATAATTCAACTGTTCCAGACCAGTACGAGACGGAAGCGTGCCCAAGACACTGGCTGCATTGCCACACTGAATAGCTATGCTAATTCGCTGGCCTAAATAAGAGCCAGCCCTTGGGTCACGTGTCGCCTCAATCAAAAGCCCCGCAAGATTTTTGAAAACCCGGAAGGCACCGGCTCCCCGCGGACCCAAGGTCTCCTCCCCCAAAAGGCTCAGAAGGTAAGCTCTGTCGAGACCACTGATGCGATGGTGCTGGTATCGACGCAGGTAGCGTCCCACACCAACCACCACGTCATACCGTCGGGCCGCTTACCATCATCACGTAACAGACCATTCGGTTCAAGAACGACTTGAACATTGACACTGGTAAAAGCTCGACGGATCATGTCACTGAACTAATTGAATTGAACTAATTGCTAAATCTTTGCGCATGATATAATAAATATATACAATAATAATAAACATAACTCTAGACTTGGAATAGGACAAGTACTCCTGCGTGAGTTGAGAATGGGATTTATTTGTTTTATATCACGACTAAAAGGCTGAATTAATCTTTGAATGAATGAATGAAATTTATGTAAATTAATTAATAATGAATGAACCCCAGCTCGTAACAATATTTAACTTACCCGGACTCGCTCGATACACCGAAGTGGCGGGTATTTAGCGTCTCAGGCCTCGGTTCATAAAACTGCGTTTTCCTTCAATATTTTTCCAAAGTAGCTTCAATGTTTACGAAAAGTATTTCGCATTCAGAGCACGGTGGGAGATGAGTCACGGCGTTTCAATTAAGAGAGGCGTTTAATGATGCTTTGCAGTGGATAATCACCCGAGGATTCAATGGAGACGCTTCCGTGGCTGTTTCCTATCGCGTACAGACTACGGTTGATAACTGAGGACTTTTCACTTTAGGGAGACAGTAACACTTGCACCACGGTTAAGTTTATCTTTTTTGTTTGTACGACTGGTCTGCCCTGGTCTTCATCTCTCCTGATTTTTAAGTTATGATAAGGCCGAAGGTAGAAGCGCATTGCACCCGGAATCCTTACCAAACTGAGAAAAACTGGCTATCCTCTTAATGCCGGAACATACACAAATAAAGGTAAAGGACTAATACAAAAAGACTTACAAAGTCCTACCACCAACCAAACCAAGCACAATATTGTAATGCCCTTGGGGATCGTACCCAGGACCTCTAGATCTGGCACCGGTGGGCGGATCACTAGACCAAAGAGGCGGTCAAAATCACTATCATTTCAGCTTATGACTGTGAGCTCAGTGCTAAAAAAATAATTTTACTTTTATTTTCGGAAGGCTCGCTCCACGTAAACAGAAAAAAAGTTTTCCAGATGCAAGCTTAATTGTTTGACATAAGTATATAATATACTGTTACGTTTAAATCGAGTTGCCACCCGAAGACAAGTAAACAACTTGCGTGACGTCATTTGGCCCATAAAAACAGTGCGCGCTCTCGCCGCAGGGCAGTATCGAGCTAGTTGTAGAAGAGTGAACTACTCGCTATTTTGTTACATTGTGATAATAAGGCGTTACCATGCCCAAATCGGTATCGAGGTCGCTATTTTTCTAATAACCTTTAAGAACAAGTCGAGAGGTCATTTCTCTGATGACTAATTTCTAGAATTTGATAATAATACATATATTATAAGTACACAAGTAAGTCTTGCATTGTCTAAAATCAAAATAGGAATAGAAGAGTAGAATGGCATTAACAGACGGCGAGCCTATCCTAACAAACTATTGGATAAGCAATACAGGTGACCTACCATCACATAATTAGACGCCACCTATTTCCGATGCAGTTCAGTGTATGTTCCTAAACTGTGGTCCAAGTACGGATCTTACCGATCGCATAATAGCGAATCGCAACGTTCGTTAAAATGAACCGAATCGTATCGTACTTGGCGAGTATGGAGTCCAGTCGGTAACTCATATCGATACGCTTGCGATCGTCAAAGTGCTCTAAGTTTATCGAATAATAATAACTTTTACCGAGATCTTCTTAAAAGTAGATAAAACAATCATGTAAATAGACAAAATATATCTTCTCAAACCGGAAACAAAAGTACTCGATAAACTCGATATAATTTAATGAATGTATACCATTTTTATCTACCGATTACTTCCGTACTTGCGATGTTCGATAAATCCAATTTTATCGATTTAAACGATTCTAAATGTCAAATTATGCGATCGGTAAGAACCATACTTGCTCCGCTGGATCGCTTAATTTGTTACCATGACGTCTATACAGCTTATTAGCGTTTGAATCGTTAAATGAACTAAATTTTGTCTCTGGTACGTTCTGAAATTAAATCAGCAGTTTTTTCGGAACGTTGCGGTAACTTATTTATTGTCTTTATATTTTTTTTGTAAAAAGTAAGCACATGAGGGTTATTCGCAAAATGCGGTCTGAAATCATATTTTTACTGGCGCATTTTTTTTTTGTTATTTGTCAATTCAAAATAACATACCTACTCGTACATAAGCACAGAATGACATTAATTTTAATGATCCTCGCCCTCAATTTGATAAAGCCGTTTTGAAGTTATAGTGGTTTAAATATATTCGAGCTCAATGAAATTAGGTTCGGCCCAAATAAATTAGAAATAGTCCAAAGAAATTAGAAATATTACCAAAGAAATTAGAATTTTGTCCAAATAAATTATAATTTCACACCAAGAACGTCGAATTTATCAAGAAATTAGAACAGCAATCTAAAATATACACTATTGCTACAAATTTATTTGTTAGATAATTTTATTATTTTAATATTATATTACAGATACCTAAGTATCTAAGTGAGTTTAGTTTTTTTTTTAATTCTAAATTATCTCCATTATTTTATAGAATACACCGCCTCTTTCTGCGTCTGTCTTTTTTTTCATCCAAAAATTGCCTGAAAGAGATCGCAGATATAAAAATAATAACGTTTTATGGAGTTGGTGATAGCTTAGGTACAATAGACATCTCATTCAATGGGAAATGGTTAATAACTACTCAAATAAAATTAACAACATGTTGAGAATTTCTCCTACAAACTTTAGTGAGGCCTTGGCCCAGCAGTGGGGCAGTGGGAACAACAATAGCCACTACTTTTGGACTGGAAAATACAAAAACATTTCGATTTATCCCATTTTTTTGTGCCAAATCTAATTTCTTTGTGCCAAATCTAATTTCTTTGGTCAGAAAGGCCAAATAAATCCAAAGAAGTTAGCAACAAAGAAATTAGAAACCCATTATAAATTATTTTTATTATCACGTGCATACACAATTACCCAAGTAAAACAGAAAAAAATACTAAGCTGACAACACAAACAAATACGTTAAAAATACTTCCGAAGAAATTAGATACTTACGTGACCAAAGTCCTTTTGAGTCCGTTTTTTTTTTTTCGAAAACTCGTGACGTTTTGCGCACTTTTGCTCCTGTCGCTCGACGACGGTTACTGAAAGGTGCGGGGGAAGGCCTCACACATATTTTATTGTACGACGGGGAAGCGCTTGGCCTTCATCTCACCTGGTAACATGTTAAGATAAGGTCAAAGGTGGAGGCGCACTTCACCCGTAATCCTCTACTAACTGGGGAACTGGCTTTATTACCTCTAAATGCAGAAACATAATAATATTTTTTTAAGAATTGTTATTATGGTGACATAATTACGTAAGATAGTGGCAGCTAGCCAGGCGGACTTAAACAAATCCTTCCACTAACCAAACCAAGCACAATATTGCTCCCCTGGGGATCGAACCCGGGACCTCTGGATCTGCAATCGGTGGGTTGAACCACTAGACCACAGTGGCGCGTTTATATGGAAAGGCTGAAATCAGCTGCAGTAGAACTACAGGGCTTTTTCCGTAAGTATCCTATTCTGTACATAACCAAACAAGCAAGTCAAGTGCGAGACAGCCACTGTTTCGTATGATTAATGATGGAGTCGTTATCTCCAAAACTGGAAATGGCAAGTAGCCTCTTTATTTTTAGCGTAATGCGTCTATCACTCTGCTTCTTTTATTTCACCGCTGAATTATTCACCTAATGATATTTTTGATGTTTTGACTGAATAAAACAATATTCATTCAGTTTGTAGTTCTGGTAACTTTTCATCCAATGTTCAATCGAATTTTATTTTCATTTCATAATTGCTTGAAACCAGGTGAGATGAGCCGTAAAATGAAAAAAAGTACGAAATTAATATGGCAGTTCGAAGTTAGTAAACTTGCCGAAGGAGTGTGGAGCTTTTTTGATTTTCTAATGTCAAATGATGATAATGCTGCAAATTTCATGCGAGTTCTTGTGAGGTTCTTTATTTTCGCATACAAATGCTTTGAAATTGAATATCAGTTTCATGAGTCGCTAAGCAAACTGAAATATGGCGACTCACCCTTCCCCTCACAGAGCAATCCCGTAGATATTTAGGCACCTATCCCCCTCCCCTCGTCGCTGGGAGCATGCATTACTGCGTAATCCTAGGATCAGCTCAAGTGTGACACCGAATATTAAACGGGCTAAGCCGGGTCACCTAGGATCAGTTGATCCCAAAACTTTGGAGCGTCAAACTTCAGTTTTGGTATGATCGCGATAGTTTGACAGGTTTGTTATGATTAGAATTAGATATTAATAAAGATAAGGGAGATTTAGCTTCAAATAAAAATTCGGCTAACCTCCTAAATATTATAGCGTATTCTCATAACTGTAGTTGGTTGATCCAAAACAAATATTTACTGGCGAAAAAGTTACTTCTATAATTAATATGTTTATACATTTTTTTTATTTATTGATTGATCACAGAGTCAACAGTACTTTAAACTTATATAAATATAACAATATCAGGCAAAACTAATGCCAATTACAGACTCACATTTTTTAAGAATAAATGGTATATATCGCACAAGAAGCATGAACTGAATGAAAAAACAAGGGAAAATGGTTCATGTGTTTAGATGAAAGACTGTGTGTGGGTGTGTGAGCTTGTGTGAATTTGTGTGTTTTTTTATACATATATATAAATAATAATAATAATACAATATTATTTTCATACATAAAATATCTATGTGTTTTGTTACAACATGATCAGTTGCTTTCTGAAGGACGCTCTACTAAGATGGAAAATGACAATTGAAGCAAAAAGTTTATTAAAGTTATTTAGTGAGCGACGTACGAATCTCTTTTGAGCATAGTTTGTGCGACTGAAAGGTACACAGAATAAGGTAGTGTGTCTAAGGGTGTATTAAATTGTAAAAATAGGGACGCAAATTTTATGCAATTGATCTTATCATTACAGACATCATGTAAAAACAGCATTTGTAATATTGTGCGCCGATCATTAAGTTGTGTCAGCTTATGGAATAAGCACAATTCCTAATAGCTTATCTTTTTATGATAAGTGCGGTAATTTAACGCCTGAATAAACTTTGTTTGTATGAACTCAATTGATTCAATATAGGTTATGTAACAGGGGTTCCATACGTTACAACAGTATTCTCATATACTATGAACATACGAGAAGTACAGAACTTTTAGGCATACAGGATCCGAAAAAGGACGACTTATGAAACCTAAATTCCGATACGCTTTAGTGACTATTGAGTCGATATGCTTGGACATCAGCATTTTGGAGTCAAAAATGATTACCAGATCCTTAGTGTCTTTATTTCGAACTAAAAGTACGCAGTCAAGATTATAAATAAAGTCGATATTTTTATTATTTCGTGTGAAAGTTATTTGATAACATTTAGTGACGTTGACTCCTATTCGGTTTTCGCGTTAATAGACACATGCACGACTTAGATCAGCTGGCAGGTTTTGTGCATCTTCTTCAGACTTTATGTAGGCATAGATCTTGGTATCGTCTGCATACATAAGGAATTCAAAGTATTTAAAACAGCTACCTATATCATATAAGTATGCTGCGTATAATAAGGGTCTTAAAATGTACCCCTGAGGGACACCTGAAGATATATCCAAAAAGTCAGATTGATGCCCGGCGTCAACTACTGCTTGTGAGCAATTACGCATGTACGATTCAAACCATCGCAGAAGATTGCCTCGAATGTTTAACTTCTGAAGCGTTCGTAGAAGGATGATATGATTGACACGATCAAATGCTTTTTCAAAATCTGTATTTCGTCTATTTGAAATCCATTATCCATTCCATGTAACACGTCATTAGAAAAGATAGACAGATTAGTATTAGTCGATCGGCCACGCACAAACCCATGTTGCTCAGTAGGAATATGTTGAATTTGAAGGGGGTATTTACGCATATGCACTGATGATGGAAAGATTCATCTTACTAACCACATTGAGGATCAATATCGGCCTGTGTAACTACAGTTCTCTACAACTGTTTTAGCTTTTCTAATTTTAAGAAAATACCCTTCAATGAGACATTTGTTAAAGATTTTCGTAATTGGAGCTCCTTTTGAACAATCGAGATGTTTAAGCAACATCCGAGTATCCGCCACAGTGAAACTTATATCACAGATTACGTCATAGCATGGCGTTTGATTTTCAGAAAATCCAATGTACGGATGTGAAGGTTCACTAAAGTTCCTACAAAAAAATCACTAAAAGAATTACATGTATCTAATTCATTCGAAAAAGTTTTATTATTATATTGCATATAGTTAAGATAGTTTGATTGATTTTTCTTTTATTTTTAATGTAAGTCCTAAACAGTTTAGGTGTTGATTTTATGTTATTTTCAGAAAATTTAATGTAAGTATGATAGCATTCAGATTCCATATGTTTAAGTCGTGATCGTAGAGTAGAAAAACATTTGTAGTCCCTGGGATTATTACACAACTTTCAAAACCTATGATATTTAGCCTTTTCTTTAATAAATTTTATCAACGGATAGCTATACCTTACCGGATAGGTATATGAAACAGTTTTTTGTGGCACATATTTGGATAGCGCTATTTGCAAGATGGAGTAAAAAATATCGATTGATTTATTTATAGGTGTAGTAGATAGAAAAGACCAATCTTGATTGGATGAATAAGAATTTCAATTATGATATGCTTTTCTAAATAGATATCTCTTTCTACTAGACGGTTTAATTGGTGATACCAGTATATCATATATGACATAGTTCGTAAACCACGTACATTTTGATAAAAAAGTTTTAAATTATTACTACGTCCAACCATTGTAACAATGGGATTTTCCGATAGGGTTAAGCAACAGCTGATATAAGTATTTAGCCTGTGTATAAGTGTTAAAGATATTTTGAATGAAATTTAAGGTTGTGTAACAAAACGTGAAAATATTCATATTGTGATTATAAGATAGGATAATGTTTATGGGGGATATGTAGTGGTCATAATATATTTCATAGAAAGCGAGGTGTAACTGTGTGTTTGTGTATCTATTTGCCCTTATATGAAGAGTAATATTTTGCGTAATAAAATATTAAAATAGTCATAATGTTATTAATGTATAGAATCATGTGTATGCAAGTTATGTAGTGGATAAAATATATTTTATAAAAAGCGTGGTGTGTCTGTGTGTGTATGTATTTATTTGTGTAATATGAAGAGTATTTTTTTGCGTTATTAGTGATTTTAAGTACAAGTTTAAAGAAATTTACGTAAACAATATGGAGCGCAGGATTAGAACCAGAATCTAACCCATTTTTAGTAAATCGTTCAACGTAACTATTGGAATGGGTGGCGAAGCATCGTTTTTGTGGACAAATATTCGACAGATGTATATTTAAAGTTACATTCTTTAGCTTTGAGTTTACAATCTTTTAATAAGGCCCGGTTACATTTTGTGAGATGTTGGTTAACATATATAGAACCCTCGCCGTTAGCTTTGTCACCCAAATCAATGGCAGCCGGTTTGATACCGCGGAATTTACGCGGAATTTACGCGGCTTTAACTGTGTCTTTGGTAGGACGGTGTTGGAACCTGGCGATGATGGTGCGTCCACTGGATGAGCTGGCCGGCTTATACAACTGTACACGATGAGCGAATTCCACCTCGGAGCTTTTCAGTATAACATCCATTTTCCTCCACTGCTGCTGACGGCCATTATCATCCTCCAACTTACGTATGTGAACCTCATTAGCATTGATTTCGCTTCGTAAACGGGCATTCTCGTACTTAAGACTCTTTACCTTAAATGTAAGTCAGTTGTTTGGTCAAAACAAGGTTCAACAGAATTTGTGAACAAGTTGAAGGTAGTTTTATGATTTAATGTTAAAAATATTATTCAAAAATTAAAATAGATATGTACCCCGGTCAAAATCGGTACACCTATTTGGGGGCTGCGATACTAATTATATAATTAGCCTCTATTTTACGATGTCTGAGTACTTGTATATGACAATTCAAAATCATAATCTCACTTTCTGTTTACATGGCACAAAGAAAGAAGAGTATGTTATTTTTTATCTGAGAGCTAACTGGTATCGCTATTAGCCCCCTTAGCACGGGAAGGGGATACAAATTTTGTCGTCTGCTTTTATCCACCATCGGGAGACAAAATTCTCTCGAAGGTGGATAAAAACAGAGCATAAACATTTTATCCCCACCCCGTGCTGAGGGGGCAGCAATCGTAAAAATAAGAGCGTCTAGATATACATAATTTTGTCAAACTTACAACACAATCAACAGTTTGATGTCGTTTTTTTTTAGTTTTATTTCAAATATTTTTTACATTTACACACTATTTCAGCGTGAGTAACACGGGGCTCAGCATGTTTTCAAGCAAGAAAAAAAAATATAATAAATACACAAACCTTCATCTACACGACTACATAGATAGTCATATATTATGTACGATATAGCTTTGAGCGTGACCGAAACTATTCCACAGTACTAAATCCTGCTGGTACCATCTCAATTTGTCCACTACCCGTTTCCCTTCCCTTCTCACAATAAATCCTTCCGTCAATACTTCATTTCCTTAGCTCCGCAATCACTTATAATGTTAGCACCCACATATTCGTTGGAAGTAATTTCCTGAGGAAAACTCCTTTCTGAAACTTTATTTTGCGCTATTGTCGTGAACAATAGAGCCTCTGATTCACGTCGTTTGGTATGAAGGTGTTTATCTGTAATAATACGAAAAGAATGTTCGTCTGGCTGACTGAATTGAATACTGCCAAGAACATATTTTTTCACATCTATTTTTACTGGGGACTTTGAGAATAAATTTGAGGAGTTCTCGTGGGCAGACGGGAACCACCGTTTCCGAGAACTACGCCTCCAAAAACTAATAATATTAGCCTACCTAAAGTTTTGTAGCATATTTGAGGAAAAGAAATAAATAAAAGAAACATCTTTTTTACCATCAGGATTTTTTTTGTTGATTCCACCATTTCACATCACGTTATCCCTCGTCCAATGAACTGATTTTTGGCTGTCATATTGAATAATAAGAAGATGCGGTACAAAGCACCGACATGTTGTTGAATTGAACCCGGGACCTCTGGTCTGACACCGGTGGAAACGGTGACACCGAACCACTAGACCACAGAGGCGGTTAGAACATAGAACTCTCAAGGTGTGCTAACACCTTTCTGACCTTACTTAACTCTTTTTATCAACCTATCTTTATTCACCTGAGTAACCGAAGCACTCTCTTGATGCTTACTCTTATTGTATGCAAAGCCAGAATGAGAGCAAATCACCAAACCACCGACTGTACGTCAAAGTAGGTGAGTAGAAAACAGAAATCGAATGAGTCAACCCTTACTCAAATGAAACATAGGTTAATGTCGTTTTGAAAAGTGCTCTCAAAACCGTTGCCTTAGTAGTCGTGACGTAAAAATCTATCCTTAATAATCTAATTGATATCGTAAAGTCAACCAAAGGGCTTCAACAAAAATGCAACCGCTTTTACCTAGTGTAAAAATACATTAACTGTGCGCAGCAATCTGTCTGCTTGGCAGGGTGTTTGTGGCCAAACCTTATAGTTTTAGAGGAAGTTTTTTCCACATTGTGGTGAACAACAATTTGCTGTTGATATGAGATATGCGCAGGCAAAACCCCTAGCGCGACATCCTAAAAGTTATTCTTGGTTTTTATCGACATTCGGTTTCACAACCCTATTTAGTGAATTACAAAAAATAAATAGACCAGTTTTCATGAGATTTCGAATACCCTCTTATCTGACAAGACCTGATGATCATCTTTTGGCCCTTCATATTTTTTTTTCATATTTATTTCGAATACCCTCTTATCTGACAAGACCTGAAGATCATCTTTTACCCCTTCATATTTTAAAACCACCCCTACTAAGGGCAAAAATTAATCAATTTTGAAATCTGCAGTGTCAACCCCATTTCAAATTTTATTTCAAGTTTTCACACATTTTCAAGATTTCAATCTTATTCACCGCTTTTGCAACCCTCAATGTTAATAAAGGGGTTCAGCAAATAAAAAAACAAGTCAATTGTGAAGTCAACCATCTTTAACAGTATATCTTACGAGACATTATTAGGCGTTTTACTCTCATAACGCGCCCCTTTCTAACAACAAAAACCCTATTATGAAGTTAAATATATATTTTATTAATATGCAGCCAATACACTTTCAAATGATAGCCCCCGCGCCAAAATACTTATTGTCTCACTTAACACCCATATTTTTCAAAAACTACAATAGTGTCAAACGATCCTCAAACCTATTGATGAGTATGAAAATAATATCTGCATATTCAAAATTTTGAATTTATCGGAGCATTAAAGATAAAGATAAAAAGATAAAAAATTATTTATTCATAGAAAGATACAGCTGGTACATGTTTTATATATTCTATTGTAAAATTGTAAGGAAGTTCTTGTCCCCTACACTAGGACTAAAGCCTGTATTGTAGGGTTACAAGGACTGCCATGGATCCTTCTACATGTTAACTTATATTATCTATATAAACCAGTGATAGTGGCAGAGTTGTACCCTAGATATTTCTGTTCCTCATACTAGGACAAAGCCTGTATTATGAGGTCACAGATATGTTTGTTTGTTGCTCTTGCTTCTATTACCTATATCTAATAATCTAAAATTGTACATATTTTCTTAAACTACTGTACATAAAAAAAATAAATGTATGAGAATGTAGATTTTGCCGATGTAAAGTGAGTGTTTGTGTGTTTTGTATTTTGCGGTGAGTAGTGTTGGAATGCTAAATGAGTGAGTTTGGGCATGAGTGTGAGCATGTGTTATATATTGAATGAAAGTTGAATGTGTGTAATTTGAGTGCGTGTATCTGTGTGTATGTGTGTGTTATTCAATAATTTGTAACAGGTTTTCAGTGCCATTATAATTTAAGTTTAATAGATAAGCAGTAATATTTTTTTTAGTTGATTATAATTAAGTGTCGCTAATGTTTCATCTTTGCTGACTCTATTATATAACCATGGTCCTATTGTATTAAAAAGATATGGGTAAAAAATTGTATATCTTTTCACAAATTGAAGAAAAATTTCCAATTTCTCAGCAACCCCACTTATCAAGAATCTCCCGCGACAATCAAATTCCATTTACGTTTTCTCTTTAAAGTTTCAATTTCATGAAAATCGGAATACCCGTTCGAGAGTTATGCCGTCACTAACATTGCCACATACATACATACATACAAACATATAGTGCTGGATGTTCTTACTTAACTCAGAGATCTCGTTCGCTTCGCTCACTCGATCAATAACGTTTTAAAAACTAAAACTCCTGACCTGATGACAGGGGTCCTTTTTTCCTTACTTTTGAGGTAATCCACCCTAAAAATATACAAATCACAACAAGTGTACCTATAATACTTGAAGAGTTCCCTCAATTTCTCCATCTCGACTTTGAGAAAATACACTCTAAAATACCCAAATCACATCAATCAAGATTCAGACGAATCCAGAACCTCCTCCTTTTTTGAAAGGCGGTTAAAAATAAAGATCAAGATTAAATCATATCAGGAGTAAAATGTTTTGTGTTTCGTGCCAATATTTTTTGGAACACAATTATCAAAATGAGAAATATCGTAATAAGTGCGGCCCATGTCAAAAATAAAAAAATAAGGCCACGCGCTTCCCCGTCGTCGATAAAGAAAAAAAAATCATACTTTCGTTTAATAGCCATATGTCAGTTTTATGTTCAAAAATGCATACTATAATAATTCTTGCAGCCAGATCTGGGTCGACGCAGTTTCACTTCATAAATTTCATCTGGTACGACGTAATTACGGAGGGTTTCTGTAGTATTAAATTCTTCGTGTCTTGTTCGCGGATTTATCCAATTTGGGAAGTGCCGCTTACTGCATTTATTTTGTTATGAAAAGAGAAAGTGTGCGGTTTATTAAGACCAATTGCTTTTCCTTTCAACAATAATGTAGACAAATATATTTTTGATGAAGAAAAAGTACCAAGCCAAGAAGTTTGCTTATTATTATCCACATCTGATCGATGTCTAACCATTAGGAATAAGCGTTTTCAGCAGTATTTTAGTGTGCGCACTGAAAAAACTTAGATTCAGCTTCCATCCATCTACATTTCCGCTCTGTTAAGTCCCTATATAAAGTCTTCAAGAAGAGAGTTAATAGACACCTTCTGGGTAGACTCCTACATCGTAGATCACCTACACCATGCACCTTGCATGTGCATGTTTCCGTCAAGAACCAATCCAATAAATCCTGGATAAATGAAACCCTAAATCATTTTTATAAAAAAAAAGACTGACGACTTTTTCCCTTCGAAGATTCACCTCTGATCACTACTCAGATCGTGAATCTTATGAGGATCACTTACTAGGGGGTAGTCGGAGGCACGTCTTATGCTCGGAACATGCCCACTTGTTTTTTTATAAAAACAAAGAAAATAATGCTGGACCTACTGCGTAGGTATATACATAGAAGTTTTAACCGCATCTGTGGTCCAGTGGTTCAACCCACCGATTTCAGATCCAGAGGTCCCGGGTCGATCCCCAGGGGAGCAATATTGTGCTTGGTTTGGTAGGTGGTAGTATTTTTATAGTTAGCTACCACCATCTTACCTAATTCTGTCGCCATAATATCAAAATTGCTGTGTTCCGACATTTAGAAGTAAGATAGCTAGTTCCTTAGTTTGTTGAGGATTCCGGGTGAAATGCGCCTCCACCTTAGGCCTTATCGCAACTTGTTACAAGGTGAGATAAAGGCCAAGCGCTTCCCCGTCGTTCATAAAAAAAAATATGTTTAGATAAAAATGCATACTATTATAAGTATTGCAGACAGATTTACAATAAAAAAATAAAAATAAAAAAACATTAAGAAATATGTGGCATAAAAATAATCTTGTACTTGTATCAAAATACACATATGTGTAATAAGTACAATTTTTTTTTTGGTAACAAACCCGAAAACTTTTCGGTATCGAAGAGTTTTAGCTCATCGCTTGTTTAGCTCTTCTTCTGTCTTCTGTCTAGTTCTTTGTCGTCTAAGATAGAGCGCGCTTTCCAGAAGTCACTAGACCTCCCGCGCGCTGACAGGACACCGCAAACCGTTTGGTATTCGATTTCAACAGGATGGTGGTCGCTAGCTTGGTAGACCTATGATCTAATGCTATTCACCTATCCTCCTACTTAAGTAGGTGTTGGTGGCTTTGATTGATGCGTAGCTTGGGAGTAAATGAAAGTCATAGTTACAGAGTAATCCTCCATTATTTTTTGCTGTATTGAAAGATCGACTTATCTTTTCCCTGGTACAAGCGGAAGTCACTGATATTATTCTAATGTTTCCTACACTAATCTTAGCAATAGACAAATTCAATTGTATCCATGGATCATTTTATGTATTGAATAAAAGGTTTTTGGCATCTAATTGTTGAGTGGTTACACGCCAACAACTAGGTAGGATGATAGGTAGGCATTTAGAAGTCTAAATGCTGCTCCACAGTTAGTAACTTCTGTATCTATGCAATCTGTGACAATGATTTTATTTATTGAATAAAAAATGCTCTATTTATCGCCAATATAATGATAGATTGGTTGATATTCCGAGGGTTGCTCTTGTGACTTAAAAAGTATTACTTTATTGAGGGTTTGAACATAATCTGCTATTTTTATCTTATTTAAAATTAAAACACATGATAACCTCCTAATTGGTCCAAGTAAAATAATTAATTAATTTCTACATAAATAAAGTCCAATTAACGTCATTTAATTTCAAAACTCCGGGAAAATTAAGAGCCTGAATTTACTGTGTTTGAGAAAATAAACTTTTACGTCTAGTGATAAAGCACAAAATTGAACAACGATAAGTAAATTAAGTGATTCCAGCAAATGGCTGGCATTTAAGGTTTCTTTATAAAAATATGAAAAAAATACTAAAATGGTGCTCTGCTGTGGCTGGTTTTTGTGTAAAGGCGAGGCACAATAGTGAACTTAATGGGAAATCACTATTGTGCCTCGCCTTTACACATAAAAAAAAACACTTTTCATTTAGTATTTAAAAACAATCTATTATGTTGCTATCAAAACAAATTAAGTTTTAGTAGAAGTCGACCTGGGCCTCAATTCTACTAAACCAATCAATCGCTTCACTATGACAACGAGATCGTCACAGAATGGCTATGAGAATACCAAAATGCACCTATAGTGTAGTAGCCTTCCGGCAATGATACCAATATCATAGTGAAGCGATTGGTTTCGTAGAATTGACACCCAGACCAGAAGCGACTAAATTAATACATAAATGCTGAGAAATTTCGAAATAAACAAACAATCAAAATCAACATACTTGGCATGTTGATTTTGATTGTTTTTTTTTTTAAACAACAACGGTACCGCATCAATGTTTAACGTAGTACGTATAAAGAACGTCACTACATCGCTCATTTAGAGCATAATAAAAATGTATTTTCCGCCGCACTTTGACCGCCACACGCCGCATCACCGCACAAAAGGTGTTTGCACAAGTAAAAGAGCTTTTGCATTTTTAATGGCCCTAGGGATGTGCCTGGTGCAAACTTGAGATGCGACTTGAATCTTGGCAAAAAGAGGGCAGAGTACTATACCAGAGGAATGAGCGCCATTCCAATTTACCAAGGGCAGAGTACTATACCAGAGTATTGGAATGAGCGCCATTCCAATTTACCGCAGCGTTAATGTTAGATTTCTGCATTTCAATATTGCTGTGTAGCTCATTGGAGGACAACCAACGCCCTCACTATTCAAAAAATAGACTAAGAATAGGAATAGCTTAATTGGCACACCTAAAATAACAGAACTATAACTAGTGTACCAAAAAAATAAATATGCGAAAGAGGCTAGTCTCAGCTTTATGTAGCACCTTGCCGAGGCAATAAGCAACGCTGGTTTTCAGACTGAATCTGATGGTGATCGGTTCTGCGAGCTATATGGCCTGCCACTTCAGCTTCAGATTGCAAATTCTGAGAGGAGATTCAGTTGTGTAAGTGCTAAAGACGTAAAGCGTGTCTACTTAGTCAGAAGAAAATGATGTGGAAAAGGGATGCATCAGCAAACCCATGCCACATAATAAAACCAATAAAAATAAAAAATATATATGTCACAAAAAAATAAGCTACCACGTTTAGCATTACTTTTAATATAAAAGTCAGTCCAGTATTTCCATTTTCAAACATATGTACGTACAATGTTCTCTTAAACTTTGATGTTGGTAAAAAATTCAATCGAAAGACTGGGTACATACTGTTTAGCAATCTCTAATCCATTTCAAAACGTCAGTTGCCAACGCTATTCATAAAGAGTGCCACCTTTATCCTCATAAAATTATTTTATAATTACAAGATTAAATTAATTTGCCAGAACAAATTCTTTAATGGGTTTTTGATTTTGAAGTCTTAGAAATGTTTTAAGAGGTGAACCGTATTTCTAAGATTAATATTCTACCATGAAAAATTGAAATACGGGTTTATATTATAGCGTATTATGATAATAATTTACAGAAACAGTTGTGTTTAGAAAGCTATATAAAAACCAAGAAGTATTTTTCTATGAGTACAAAGACTATACTATACATACCAAATATTGAAAAAAAAATGCTTAAATTTGACACATTTATTAAAGCGGACTGAAAATAGCAATGGAATCCGTAAAGTAAGGGTTGATAATGATAAGCACATAAAATGGACTACAACAAAAAGTTGTTATTACTTTGTTATAGTCCATTTTATGTGCTTATCATTATCAATCGGCAGCAGCGCCGTGTAAAAAATAAATGTCCTGTATATAAATTTACACAACAGAGCTACCGAGAATAATTGGCAAGTTTGCTTGATATAATATATTGATATATAGCATTCCTTTTAGTCTCACGAATTATAGGAAAAACTCCTTTTTTAGTAGAGCAGTTACTACATTTAACGGTTTGGTCAAAATCCTCGACCTCGATTTATTTGACTTAAAAGGTCACACAGTTAACAAACTCCTGATAAAACTATTGATGCGTTAGCATCTTAACTCAATAATTTTGTTTTTAGTTAATATTATTTTTCTCTTTTTTTGTATCGAATGTTTTTTTTTTCTCCATATCAGTTCCTGTCTTGATTTATTTTTGTTAATTGTTAGTAATTTCATATATGTCTTATTAATTGTTAGTAGTTCTTTGTTTAATTCTTTGTACCTAGCAACAAAACGGAACTGTATCTACACTTCTCTGCAAGCAAGCAGTCTTTCTTAGCTTTTATATGCGAGGACATTTAAATGGTTATAAGTTATTGTGTATATTCATACAGTGTGTAAAACTGTTTATTCTCCGGACACAATAAAATAAATAAATAAATATCTTATTCTAATGATGCTATTCAGTTTAACGTTTTTTCTACAAAAAAACACTCCATTACAAGTATAAAGTGCAGTCTCAGATCAGAAAACTAACAAGGGATCGTTAGGACTACATACGATACGTTTGTGAAAAGAACTTGTAACACGAAGTAAATATCGCTAAGTCACTTCAAAGCACGCGCGAAGATATTTTTTTAAACCTATCTGATAAACTTTTTTTGGTCTTTGGTTTAGACCAAAAACGTAATTTTGTCCATAAGCATCCTCAGAAAAAGTCAGCTTAAAATGCAACCAAGATTTTTGTTACATATAATGTAATAATTATCCGCATAATACCACTACCTTAGAATCAACATAATATTCAGCATATTTCTTAGTCATACAGTTTAATCCAAAATATATTATTTGCCTCGTTGTTGCTTGGTTTCAAAGTTACAAAATGAAAGAGTAAGCTAAAAGTATCATCTTATTTGCAAATGCACATTCAAAAGGAAATAAGGTAAGAAACCTGCTGAAGATCTGTAAATTGCAATGTATCGTCGGACAGGAAACCCCTGTCGCAGCAAGAAACGTTTCAAGTGTAGGTAACTAGCGAGCGATTCCATGGGGCGAACTCAGGATTATTGCAACATTAAGATTTAGACCGTTTCAGACGGTTTTAGTAGTGTAGCGAGCGGTCTTGAGATTTAAACTGTTTTAGACGATTTTAGTACCGTAGTGGTCTTGAGATTTAGACCGTTTTAGACGGTTTTAGTACCGTAGTGGTCTTGAGATTTAGACCGTTTTAGACGGTTTTAGTAGAGAAGCGGTCTTGAGATTTAGACTGTTTTAGACGGTTTTAGTACCGTAGCGGTCTTGAAATTTAGACCGTTTTATTGTACGACGGGGAAGCTCTTGGCCTTCATCGTACCTGGTAACAAGTTAAGATAAGGCTAAAGGCGGAGGCGCACAGCAACCGGAATCATCAACAAACTGAGGAACTGGCTATCTCTACCTCTGAATGCCGGAACACAACCATTTAAAAATTGTTATTATGGCGGACGGGCGGACGGCGGACTTCAACAGAGTCCTACCACCAACCAAACCGAGCACAATATTGTACTCCCCTGGGGATCGAACCCGGAACCTCTGGATCTAAATCGGTGGGTTGAACCACTGGACCACAGGCGATAAAACCGTAGCGGCTTTAAGATTCAAACCGTTTTAGAACTGTAGCGGTATTGAAATTTAGACCGTTTAAGACGCTTATCCGTAGCGGTCTTGAGATTTAGACCATTTTGGACGATTTTAGTGCCGTACCGTATGGCAGTCCTGACGAACCGCCCAGCTTAGACGAATGTCGTTAAAGTTGACTGAGTGATTTCACCAGAACTTAGGCGGCAGCTTTATTTTGTTTATTATCTATAACCTTTACTGTAAACACAAATTTGCTGCTGGTTTTTCCAAGTAGTGATTTTGTCGAAACTCACTAATAGACATAATAGACTGTTCTTTTTTTCTTATTCGTTCTCACTCTTGGCAGGGTGGTCGTGTTCTTCATTATGGATATTAGAATTTGTAGCACGCTTTACAATCCGCCGTTTTCCTTTTCTCACTGTTAGACTAGAATAAACTGTTACAGACGAAGTAAGAAAACCAACTTACTTAAGAAAAATACCGGATATGTGCCACATCTTAACACTATCAGTAACATCATCTGTCATCAATTTATCATCTTTTTTCTGAGTAAGAAAGAAGTGATACCAGGACAGATGACTTATGACGACTTACCATGTGCCCCAGTACTGACGCGTTCGGGCCAATATCACCACTAACATATTATTGCACCCTGTACCTCACAATCCCTGTATATCAAAATCAAGTCGTCACTTCTTTCTTACTAAGAAAGGAGACACCGGGGAAAATGACATACCCCATGTGCCTCTGTACTGAAGCAGACTCTCCAGAGACCATGACACAAATTTAAACTCTCCCAATTAAACACATTTGCAAGAAGTTGTACAATATTATACCCTCAGGTACACCTCTGTATTTAGCCAGAACTCCGAGCTGTATACCAAATGAGCTCGGATTTTATTCTAAACAAAGCCACTGGATTTGTTCAAGGCATTTTTGAAGCTTCACGAGTTAAAAACAAGGAGCACTTATATTTATTTATCAATAGCTTTTTATTTTTTAATAGCGACTTCGCCTATGTGGTACAACCGCATAAAAAGGATATTGTTTTACATGGCATACTATACACAAACAAACATATTTTAGGTACACGTGACCCAAGGGCTGGCTCTTATTTAGGCCAGCGAATTAGCATAGCTATTCAGCGTGGCAATGCAGCCAGTGTCTTGGGTACGCTACCGTCCGGTACTGGTCTGGAACAGTTGAGTTACCTATAGGCCGTTTGTAACGGTCTTTAGGTAATCTGACTGATTCCTTTGTACATAGTTAGTTTAATTGTACTTTTATATAATACATTTTTAGTTAAATAGACTTACTTTCGAGTGTAAAATATTGGTATTGGAATAGTTAGCTTTGTTGATTAATGAGATGAGTTTTGTTATTCAATAAAAAAGTACAATTAAACTAACTATGTACAAAGGAATCAGTCAGATTACCTAAATACCGTAACAAACGGCCTTTTGTTATTGTTATTTCTTAAATTAAGATATAGATTTTGCTCCAATCACCACTTAGCTGGTGTATTGGTGATCGCAGTAAAAGTGTAAGATAATCCACACTATAAACTGCTTTGATGGTACCTTAGCCAACTTTTACGACATTCATGGATTGTATTGGAAAAATCGATTCTTTAGAATAGTTAGCCGTAAATAGTTCGCTTAAACCCTTTTAAACGAGGGGATAACACTCTCTTAGGAAGATGGATGTTTTCATTGACCGTGCAAAGGTTGGAAATTATGTTTAAGAGCTTGGATTACAAGTTCACAGCCACACAATTTTAGGATCAAAACGTTTGTGATAAAGCTCAAAGCTGTCTGTTTCAAGTAAATGTTAGTTTTGTACACACTAAAAAAAATCTATAAGTGGATGTAAAATGAGTATTGAATGTGTTTGCATTGCATTTATCCTAATGCTATTCAGACCAATGTAGTTTTTTTTTGTGTAAAATGTATGCTAAGTTTATTATCTTACTGAACTGCGTCCTTGTCAACCCGTGGGAATTTTTAATAGCATTTCATATGACGATCCCTCCAACTCAGCCAGCAAATGTCATAAAAGTCGCCTAAAGGCTCACACTTCCTTCTGTATGGGCAATATCTAACAACTTTACCGATTTATTTATGATATTGCATTATTTACATTACCTATTTTTTTTTATTGTACAACGGGGAAGCGCTTGGTCTTCATCTCACCTGGTTACAAGTTAAGATAAGGCCGAATACTCCCCTGGGGATCAAACCCGGGACCTCTGGATCTTAAATCGGTGGGTTAGACCACTAGACCACAATGGCGGTTATACCTATACATCTGCCAAGCGTGGTGATGATGGCAATGCAACTGTGGACATTCATGGGCTGTTGATGCGATGGTGTTAATTTATTTCACATGTTTGTTTCAAATATTTCAAAGTTTTGTACACAACCTGTCCACTTTTTTTAAATAATAAAAATTATTTGCCACTTGACAAATAATTTATTTTGCGTATAAAAAGCGTGAAAATATCGCTTCCTCTCTTAGCCCTTTGCTAGTGTATTTCAAATGAGCTATTTCCTGGGGCCTTTCAGACGGTCTTCAACTGTAAATCATTTGGTATTTTAAATAAAGCTTATCACCTGTGGCTAAGAGTTAATTTAGGTAAAAATCTTACGATGTCGATGAAAAGAAGTGGAATAAACTTAGCCTGAAAGGAGTCAGTAATATTTACAATATCTCTCGTATGATAAAATACCCCTTGGATAAAGGGCCCGCCCCCACCGATTGGGATAATTGGAAGCATGGTCTCACCGGATAAATAAATAAATATTATAGGACATTAATTTCACACAGCGCCACCTAGCCCGAAACTAAGCATAGCTTGTAATCTGGGAACTAGATTACGGGTAGAATACTTAAGTACATTTTTTTTTTGTTAATACATTGGTAAGTAGGTAATACATTATAGTAATACATTATACCTACCTTATCATACAAAACCCACACAAAGAACAAACATCTATATTCATCACACAAATGTTTGTTCTGGCTGTGAATTTAACCTAAAACCTATAGAGCAGAAGGCAGAGTTACTACCAATTGAGCTATGAGGCTTGTTATAATAGGTCTTCCCTATAAAACTATAAACCTATGAAATTTCCGTTTTGTATGAAATCAATGCAAGTATTTTTTTCGGTCTTATGTATTTCCATTATTCAAAGTAATCGCCCATGCAGTCCACGCATCTTTGCCAGCGCAGTGACAATTTATCGATGGCTTTCTTGAAAAAGTCTGCTGGACGCGAGGCAACAAACTCTTCGAAGGCAAATATAAAGCTAATAAATATTGGATAACAAATTTACCTCCCCCCAATCTCCCGTGAACGTCTTAAGATGTGAAATTACACCAGAAGTTTGATAGAAGCATCCACCTAAGGAACTAGCCACAATACCTATCATCAAT
The DNA here is from genome assembly GCA_951394065.1 of Venusia cambrica. Taxonomy (NCBI): domain Eukaryota; kingdom Metazoa; phylum Arthropoda; class Insecta; order Lepidoptera; family Geometridae; genus Venusia; species Venusia cambrica. The sequence goes on from OX596056.1 coordinate 5,969,140, forward strand.
CCGCCTACCAAGCATGCCAAATTCACTCCATTGTATTCTGTGGGAGGCCCATGCTTATGTAGTCGGCGACCTATGATGATGATGGTATACCTACATACATACTAAAGATAATTCCTTTTCCAAATCTCCATAATTCTAGTAACTTGCAAGGCCTCATACAGTCATCTTTTGAAATCATCAGAAGTCGCTAGTTACATTCTTCAAGCGAATTTATAAGGCACAGTCTGAATGGACCAAAGTTATCTTGTGCTTCCTGCGAAATGCACGTTCCATATCGGAATGAACAAACTTATAACATCAAAGCTACGCTTGGTGCTATGATAATTTCACGGCTGTGTGTGTGTATAATCTAGCTCGCTTTTTTGTATGCGGGGAAAGCGCTTAGCCTTCATTTCACCAGGTGTCAAGTTATGATAAGATGCTGAAGTGGTGGAAGCGCACTTCACCCGGAATCATCAACGGACTGAGGAACTGTTATGCCATAGCAAGCTATGCCATAGCAGATATGCCATAGCATATCATAAATTATCGTTTTTATGGCGAGGCAAGGAAAGACATAAAAAAACCCTACCATCGACCTAATCAAAACCTTTTTTGGTACGCTCTGCAAAATAAGCTGCCGTGAAAATGTCAACTCTGTCGGTCTTCTAGTTTGGGCTGACCGTTAATTGACAGTCAGTCAGCTATGAAACGTTTTTATACATTTAGAAGTTAGAGAGTTAAATAGATTTTAAGATGTAGTCCAATTGTCAAATACGGAATTCTAATAGAGCTGAATACATATTGCAAACTCAAGTTAACCCAATGGGTAAATCCAAACTTATAAAAATAAAAAGAAGAGAGAGAAGATAATAGGCAAGGATTAAACAATACGGGCAGAATCTAAGTACACATTTGAAAAAAGCCTTACTTAAAACAATTTTCGTGCTGTTATCCATTAAATATAATGTAAAACTGCTCACTTTCCAAAAAAACTTAAAATCACAGCGTTGAGAAGACCCGTATAACTTTGATCCATGCTAGGAGCGTGGATCAAAGTATCAGTCACCGTATTTTGCACCTTAACTCGTATGTTTAAAGACTCTGTTTCGTATGCGGAATGGGTAAGGTAATATCGCACTAAGCTTACCACTTATCGATGACGTAGGCTATGTAGGGTAAAGTGCTTACGATCACACATAGGCTTGTGTTCTCAGGCGCTCTATACGTGAAGCCACAGATTATCTACTACCTGGTAGAGCCCTGCTGAACCATTGATGGCTTTAGGATTTTTACACTTCACTTCATCTATCCGATTGATCGTCATCATCATTTCATGCTTCACAAAACCCCAATGTTATACATTAGCCATTGACTTCCCGTGGATGCTACAAGTCTTCGGTCCATGGAGCTGATGGGCCCTCTGACACTCTATTTTGAGTTAAATTATAGTCGCTATGTTAGATCCTTTATTCCCTAGCAGTAATTATTAAAACAGCGGTCTTGCTAGGTATATGGTCTACCTAATAAACAATAAAGAAAGGGAGTAAGGTAGTCTATGAATGCTACTTTTTCGTGTGGGCTTAATAGCCAAAAAAAGCAGATTAACTTGTACAGTAAATAAATTTGAAAATATCGTATCGGATAATGCAATTGCAATTAAATCTTCTTATTGTTTCATGGCGGTGGAGAATTGTGAATGTAAGAACTGAGCTTGAATGCACTTTTCGTCTGAAATGGACCTAAATGCACTTTCGAGATCGACAAAAGGATTAATGGTGGCTGTGTTATTGACTATTTTGTTTAAGCTTCCTATTTTTCTTAGTTTTTAAAACAAAACTATTGTGCATAAGTCTCCTTTAAAACTGAATGGTTTTTGCTTAATCACAATCGGATTAGGAATCGTAGTCATGACTTTTCACCTTTTTTTACAGCTTTGTATTATAAAAAACACAGAAGCGGCAGCCTTTTTTCTTGTGAGTTCCCTTATGCGACTATTACGACATCTACGGGATGAGACAGAGGGTTCACAGCAGCATTCAATATTATTGGCCACTAAATATAAGCGAGGAAGCCACTTTAACTTTCCGCGGTAAAATTTAGCAAGATTGATTTCATATAGAATCTTCACAGTTTCGAAAAGATAACATGTTCGCAACAATATCTCGCCTCAAACTTTACCTGAGCGTAATAAATTATTGCTCGGTATAATATATCAAATATTTCGAAGTTCATGAAGTAACGTGTTGGAAGAATTTATTTTTCATACTAACTTTTGAAGCAGCAGTTTTTCGTCTTCTTCTCTTATTACTATTTACTATAAAATTAACCTCTTAAACCCCCGCAGATGTCTTGAAAGTCAACTAGGGGATTTCACCTTAACTAGGTTAGCAGTTTACTCCTGTATAGTATCTACGGCCTTTACTGTGATTAACGATCCGCCTGCCAAGCGTGGCGAAATCCTCCATTGGATATTAATGGCCAACCGATTACTAAATTTACTTCAACAGTAAAATTTTAATGTAATCGGTTGCCTTGTTTGATTGAATATTACATAAGCATCGGAATTTTCCCGATTTTTTTTTTGTAAATTTTTTAAATAAAAAACTTGTTCGTACATTTTAATAATATCCAGTGTTTATCTGAGGGCTTTCTTTATTATCACTGGTGTCAGAACTATCGAGCAAGATAGAGACACTTTTTTATCGGACAATCAGGCTATTCAATGTCTTAATCAAACTGGAAGCAAACATCACAAAGATGTGCCCGTCCAGGGATTTTAATTCAGAAACTGATTGAGAGCCAAACCCAAAAACAAAATCTTAGCCATTGAAAATACAGTAGGTAGTTTTTAACCGCCTCTGTGGTCTAGTGGTTCAATCCACCGATTTCAGATCCAGAAGTCCCGGGTACGATCTCCATGGGGAGTACAATATATTGTGCTTGGTTTGGTTGGTGATAGGACTTTGTTGAAGTCCGCCTGGCTAGCTACCACCATCTTACCTAATTCTGTCGCCATAATAACAATTTTAAATTGTTGTGTTCCGGCATTCAGAGGTAAGAGAGCCAGTTCCTCAGTTTGTTGAGGATTCCGGGTGAAGTGCGCGGGTGCAAGGTGGAGACCTTCGGCCTTATCTTAACTTGTTACCAGGTGAGATGAAGGCCAAGCGGTTCCCCGTCGTATAATAAAAAAAAAATTGTGGATTTTGTCCATTAGTGATATGAATGAATAAGCTAAGATAACACTTGGACCCCTTTTTAAGCATAATGCTTAAACGGAAGGGTGTGAAACTTGGTATAGTTATTGTCTATAAAAGGGCGAAGTACAATTTCTTTGATATATTTTTTATTTAGGCGTATATTGTATATTCCCTTGTTTACGAAGATGAATTACGTAGGTAGGTACCGCGGATTACACTGACTTCAAAGCATAGCTACTAAGTTCGAAAGCCGAACAACTTTTACCAAGTCAGTTGCAGACGGTTTCCCCGCAAACTTGGCGAATGCTTCTGTATGAACTTGTACCTAAATTTTAAATGTGTTCGAGATTCACGGCTCAGTTTTAGAGATTCGAGGATCTTACAATGTCTTCAATGCAGAATAGGCGAATCGAATTTGAAACTTAAAGCTACTACGTTTTGTGTAAAAAAGTTACTAATACTTCTATTGGTTTTAAGACTTGTGTACATGTTTCAAAAACGATTAATACCTACTGTAGCAACAAAACAAAATACTAGGTGTTTTTATTTATGATGGGTTATCACTTGACTTTGAGCTTTTCTACCTCTAGGTCAGAGCAAGGAGGTCTACGAAAGAGCGAGCTAAACCAAAAAGCACTGGCCCTGGAACAGCTGTTTGGTGAGAGACCTCAGCAGGGATGAGGTGGTAGTCCAGCCACGAGTGCTGTGATCATTCGGCCAAAACCAAAATCCCGGGCAAAGAATCAGGGTAGGTGTACCCTAACACATGTCAGTATAACAATATAATGATGCGTGGCCCAAGGGCAGACATTTTTTTTATTGCACGACGGTGAAGAGCTTGTCATTTATCTCACCTGGTTACAAAATGAGATAGGGCCGAAGGTGGAGGCGCACTTCACCCGGAATCCTCAACTAACTGAGGAACTATCTTACGTCTAAATGCCGGAACACAACAAATTTGAATTGTTGTTATGACAACAGATTATAAGATGGTGGTAGCTAGTCAGGAGAACTTAAATAAAGTCCTACCACCAACCAAACCATGCACAATATTGTACTCCCTGGGGATCGAACCCTCGAAGGACCTCTGGATCTGAAATGGATGGATTGAACCACGAGTCCACAGAGGCGGTTAAAATATTTAAATTGAATGTTATTTAGGCTAGTGAATAAGCATTGCTATTCAGCGAGGCAATGAAGACGATGTTTTAGGTTCCCTTCCATCTGGTATTATTCTGGATCAGTTGAGTTACCTATAAACCATTCGTAACGTTCCGTGAGTAACCCAACTGCATCCCTTAAAAATGTAGTTTATCTAAACTGCAACGGTCCTTCGTTTACCCGACTGCTACCCTTTTAAAAAGATGGTTTACATTGTTACGGTCCTTAGGTAGCTTAACCGTTTTCGTTATAATTACAATACATATAAATACAATAATTATAAATAATAATAAATATTACAGGACATTGATTTTACACAACGCCATCTAGCCCCAAACTAAGCATAGCTTGTAATAATTAAATACAATAAATACATTAATGTTAATAGGTTGTTGACATTATAACGGTCCTATGGTAATCCAAATGCTTCTCTGCTAATAGCTAGTTAATATTTTTCATATACATTTCAGTATATAGCGAGGAAAGAGTGTTAACTATTTTCTAACTTTACAAAAGCGGTCAGCGTTCAAATATTTTCACCCGCCATCTAAGCAAACATTAGCCATGCCAATATTTGTCCAAACAGTCTGTTGGCACTCTTTCGCATGCAAATCTGACTAATACTACGGACAACCCCACAATTCCTGGCCTAAGCTGACCTCGCTGCTTGCAAAGCCATGACGAGGTTTTGTATCGAGGTGGATGGGCTCAGAGCTCTATCAGTACTGGTTGTTTTAGCGTTTCCTATGTAAGTATATTCACATGATGCTTAGCTTTCTGATTAAGCCTTGTATGCTAGTAATGGATGGTAGTATCAGCTTTATTTAAAGTACGAAAACTCGCCTACGAAAGTAGCTTAGATTGTATTTGTTGAGTTAAAGTTTAACTAATTTTATGGAGTTATGATAAATTATTAATGCTTCTAGTATTATAAAAGCTATCTCAGTAACTTTGTTGTAGACATTCATCATCATTATATCAATTTTAGGCACTTAGCGCCTATTTTTCGGGAAGAGCTGCGGGGGTTCTATTCTATAAGAACACACAGTTCTAGCCACACAAAGTTATCCTGAAAATGCCCTTGAATGTTACATCATCAGATAATTTAGCGCTTCACCATTATCAAAATCCCGTAATATCAAATAGCATAAATAAATATTTGTTATGTTCCGGCGTTTAGAGGTAAAAAAGCCAGTTCCTCCAGTATGTATTCCAGGTGCAGCGCAATTCCAGCTTAAACGATAACTTCACCACACGAAACTGAGGCCAAACGCTTTCCTGTCGTAAAATGAAAAAGGCGAGTTACTAATAGACGGTTTGTCTATAGGTCCTCCAGGTAACCCGACAGCCGAACGCTTTCCATTCTACTCAAATACTAAAAGACATTTTACACAAATCTTGCCCCAAACCAAGCAAGGAATATGGAAACTAGATTAGAACATGTACCAATGTACTTTTTGAACTGATCCGCAACCTTTTCATGTGATGAAAAGGGTCGGGTACAGCAGGAGATTATTTAAATGTTTCTATGTACTACAAAGTTTCACTTCTATCGTGTGTCTTTACGAATAACCCAGATTTTCTTAAATCGTACTTACGAACAATATTGTACCCTAAATCAAAACAATCGTCCATGTTCATCTATATTTTAACCGCCTTTGTGGTCTAGTGGTTCAACCCACCGATTTCAGATCCAGAGGTCCCGGGTTTGATCCCCAGGGGGAACAATATTGTGCTTGGTTTGGTTGGTGGTAGGATTTTATTTAAATCCGCCTGGCCAGCTATCACCATGTTACCTAATTATGTTGCCATAATAACAATTCTGAAAATATACCTCAGTTTGTTGAGGATTCCGGGTGAAGTGCGCCTTCACCCTCGGCCTTATCTCACCCTGTAACCTGGTGAGATGAAAGCCAAGCGCTTCCTCGTTGAACAAAAAAAAATCTATATCATCATCAAAAAAATGTGTCCTGAATGGTGATCAAACCCACAACCTACAGCGCAGGAAGTCGAGCTACTACCAACTGAGCAATAAAGCAATAAAGCTTTTATGTAACTACAGTTACATAGTACCAATCCATTGTGATAAATCATCATGAGAGTATCATGAGTAATCACAAACGTGGAATTGATTCCATCAACCCTTTTCAAAATTTGCCAAGAAGCAGGTGTTACCTCCATTTGTTTTGAAAATTCGGGAGGTCTCCCGTAATGGCTGTCATCCCAAAAGCACGGCAGACAAAAGGACAACATCTGTCGTTAAGACAGATGATAAATTGCAGTGTCATGGTACAGCGTTCCTCGCAAACTTTTTAGAAACCCGTCTTTATTGTCATAGTCATAAGGATTTCTAAAGTGGACAAATGCATCAGCGTTCTAGCGCCTAAAGCGTTTAGTATTGCACTATCGATTTTCTGTCCTTTGACTATATGCCCAAAAAACATATTTACAATTCGAAAATATATGTTGTTTGTTTTTTTTGAGATTTGTACTGTTTTTGAATACCAATCGTTATTTCTGTTATTTTTATGCATTATGCAGTAAAAATTGCATGGCTAGTTTATATGTGGTGTTCCACCAGAATTAAGAGTTAACCTAATTGCTGCTAATATACAGGTGCTTTTTTACTAATAATGTGTGTTTTTCTGCACCAGTATTTTTTTATTTGGATTATCTCAGTCGAATAAAAATACAACTAGGTATTGTAAGAAAAGTGTCATAATGATTTTGACACGATTACATTTTTTACTGAACTTTAAGTGAACTAGTTAGCTGGACATCACATCCAAAGACTTTGATTTAATCTTCAAAGTAATCTATAAAAAAAAAGACTACGACCTGTCGAACGCTGTCCGGCACCATACAGCTTGCCGTGCTCCGTCAGTGCTTTCTGTTAAATCTCCATGGCTGTTTGTTCTCATCCTTGCTCTGGCCTAGAGGTCAACAGCTAACCCATCATTAAGATATAAGAAACTCAAATAGCACTTTCTGCAAATTGTAAAATGGCAAACTCAAATAACCACCTACATACAGACTTGATTCGTATATAACTTTTTATCGAAAGAATTTCAGCCTTCATTATGTTTATTAAATCCCATCTCATTAGGTCCTACGTTAAGATCACAGGGATTACGTACGCGGCCATTACAGACGAGTTACTCAAGCATAGGACAAAGATCTTTGTGACTTTGTATCTTAAAAGATTATCTGATCTTTGACATCTCATTTATAGCCGCCTTTTACTGATGATTTAATTAGATAATTGAATTATAAATCATGATATTAAAACATTTAATTGACATAAAAAACAGTGTTACAGTATAATATATTGAATCTGTAGGTCCTGAACTAGCTAGGCTGTATTTTAGGATCCAGGGCTTTTCCTTTTAAAGTTTAGTACATGTGCCTTAAAAAACTTATAGGTAAATAAAAATAAAAGTGACAGTAAAAAATAAAAAATAAACCTACCAGTGATCGAAAAATTATACGTCAGAGGGCGGTGGTTCGTAGACTTTACCAGGGTGCTAACCACGACCTCTAAAAGTATTATAATTTTAGTATTACATTACTTTTGTCACTATCTGCTCATTCTAGATAAAACAAGACATAAGTAGAGTAATATCAATACATGAATGCTTCTTGAGATCGTGGTTATGCCTCAGGTCTGAAACATGAAAAAAATTAACACGAGAGAAAGAAAATATGTTGTACTCGCTGGTGCTACATAAACATATATAAGTTTATATTTTTTAATATAAAACACCTTGTAATAAAACGCTAAAAGTAACATAGTTTCTTTATTTATTGGGGAAAACTAACAGTGTTACAACAATCTTACAAATAAGTTTGAACCAAATTAAACTAGTTTTTTATAACACCAACAATGTTTTCCACGAATTAATCATTTTTGACAGAGATCTTGCTATATTTTGAATTGGTATTCAAAGAAATCAATATTACATTAATAGTTTATCTGTATATGTCAAAATGGCAGTGCCGTCCTTAATAAATCGAGAAACTACCTAGTTTTTTTTTGCTGTAATTAACCCCAGTAAAAAACTTAATTTTTTCAACAGAAAATGAATACATAACGTATATAAAAGGTAATATTTGCTTATCAAATTTGCATAACTAAAACAAATAAATTCAACGTGTATTTATTGTGCTATGAACAAACTTTTGATAATAAATAAATTAATATTACAGGACATTTAATTTCACACAACGTCTTACATCAATGCACCAACGAAAATAGCTTACCAGATTAAGCAAAATAGAATACCTAATTATAACTCGGAGCCCGCTGCCGTGTCACAAGCTCGCCTCGCTGTTTTTTAATTCACTGTTCAAATATAACCTAACCTAATTTTATATGGTCATCTTATGTTATAAATTTTGATAGCATTAAAAACAATTAATTTGAAAGTCAAGTATTTGTTATGTAATGTTTAAATAGTATTTTTGTTACGCAGACAGTTTTTTTTGTAGTGCAACAAATAATTTAGTAGTGACGGTAAAAAAAAAGTGTAATTTATAATTATCGGATGCAATAAGTTTTGATAGTGAATTAGTTAATTATTAGTGAAATCATTTATTTGGTGTACACGTAGTTTATTAGGTGTACGTACTTGAAGTGTGGTTAATCGTTTCCCTATTTTTACATTCTGTTTTTAACAATCTACGCAAATTATTTACAATATACACATTTATAGCATGACATTGTGGCAAACAGTATCTTCACTAAAACATATTCTACTGGCTGCGCTGTACAAAAACAACACAACATCGCAGAAGTTGGTCATACATCGACTTACTTCCAGTAGAGGCGTTCCATTCAGTTCGAAAAACGAACGCGGCGCAGTGAGCCGTGAGCTGATACGTGCGGATGAAGTCTCAGTATCTTGTCATTCCCCCTTGGGCTGTTCAGAACTGGGGCATGCTTTTTTATGGTTACTAAAATTGTAACAATACCAAAGTCGACGGCTCTCAGAGTTCTGAGGGTTTGACGGACAAATTCAACACTTTTTACAGGATATTTTATACAGCTATTTTTACACAGCGCCATGTAGCCCCAAACTGAACAAAGCTTAGATATGGAACTAGATTACGGATTTATATAATACTTCTATGGTTTAATTTTGTAAATATATTCCTACTTATCATACAATACAACACAACACCCAAACACAAACATCTTTATTTATCACTCAAATGTTTATTCTGGGTGGGAATCAAACCCACAACCACCAGCCAGAAGGCAGGGCTACTATCAGCTGCTACACAAAATGAAGCGTGTATAACTCAAGGCCTTCAAGCATCATCAATACATGAGAGAGATTTTTATTATAAGACGGAAGCTTTTGCCCTTCATCTCACCAAGTTATGATAAACCGAAGGTTTCCACACAAAATCGGCATTAAGAGCCAGTTCTTCAGTCTAAGCCAGTTCCTCAATCTATTAATACACTGAAAAACTGGCTCTTAGTGCCGAAACAAAACAATTCAAAATGTTTGTTACGTTCTTCTGTTTTGACCGTGATTTAAAAAACTCTATGAGAAAAAGTTGTAAATGAATAAATATGAGCTTTAAATTTCCAGCTCACATAAAAAAACATTTCAAATAAAATTACTCAATTTGTATCCCTCGCCGTAGCGACCACCGCTGACCCTTTTATCTTCCTAACTTGACTCAAACTTGACAGACCAATAATAAAAACCCCGCCAACCATGAACTACTTTACAAGGGTTCGAACACCTATTGTTGTTTTCACGTTTTCACAACAAAAACTGTTTTTCCTCGATCTACTTTTTGAGCATGCGTTCCTCGCACCATAACTCGGGTATTGTCAAGATTTTATTTCGAGATATTGAATGGCGTGCATTCATTTTTGTGATGAAAATGGTTATTGGAAGCGCTAGATAAAGAAGCACTTTTCATCGCGCAACGTTGGTTAAACATTTATGATGAGAAAAAGGAACATAATGTTACCAGGTATAAAAGTTTTTTACATACATAAAATAAAAGCCAATACTAATGGCAGGTATGAATGGTAATATTTTCAAATATATATTTTATAAGCAAGAAACATCAGCTAAAAAGTTATTTAATTGCATAAAATTCGAACTTATAGCGAAACGTCGGTAGATTGTTATTTTATTTTTCTTGCACCATAAACACCTTGCTTTTCAAGTCACTTGGTTTCCTGACAAAATAAAGTTTTATACTGACCAAAATATCTTTATTCAGATGACCGTTTATTTGTAAACCGTTTCGTTCAATCCGTAGATTTCATGAATACTTTCTATGATGGTATAGTTGAAATGAACCCTTTCTTTCTGTTGTTTCACGTTGAGATAAGGCCGAAGGTGGAGGCGCACTTCACCCGGAATCCAAAACAAGAGAGGAGGAACTGGCTATCTTACCTATAAATGCCGGAACACAACATTTTACATTTTTATGTTTTTTTATAATTGTTATTATGGCGATAGAATTAGGTAAGATGGTGGTAGACAGCCAGGTGGACTTAAACAAAATCCTACCACGAACCAAAAAAGTGATCAATCACTATTCTAACTTTAGACTGTCAATAAACAATAATATCAAGCGCAAAAGTATGACAGTTCGTCTGAAGTTCACGCACTGGGTATTGGCAGACGGGATTGTATAGGATTCAAAGAGACAGGCGCTATAGCTCGCGGGAAATGAATACGTCACTGCTCAGAATGCTCAGGTGAGTTGTTTTGTCTCATCGTGTTGATGTTTGCATTGCATATCTGTTTTATTCAGTGTCATTTTTTACTGAGAAACTGTATTCACACAAGTTAAAAGCTGAAAAAGTTATAACCGACTGTAAAATTTCGAAATATTTGGTTTTACGAGAATACGAACTTAAAAAGAAGTTCAATCTTTATACAGGGTAAGTTTTTTTCCAGTGCCACTGAAGCCAAGTCTGAAACCGTGAGAGTTATCGAAAAGTCATGTTACGAGATACGTGCTCGATTTAAAAAAAATAAGTTATGCATTAAAGAAAATCTATTTTTTTGATAGTTTTTCTGAAAAATTGAGATTTCGAAAATTGTTTTTCTTTTTAACTTTTGTACCCAAAGTTGTTCTTCACTTTCAAAATTGAACATTTATAAATTAATAGTAAAGGTTGTACGTATAGTCTGAAATACGTAAGCGAAGCTATTACATCCTCTTTTGCTGTTCGTGTAGAACTTTTGAAAATCGGAACGTCTTCAAAAAGCTTGGTATCGCCGATCGCCGAATGCGAAAAAACTCACGCAGGCAAACTCACAGAAACCCAAGCACATTGTTCTGCAGTTATAATTTTCAAACAATTACATTGTATAATAGTTTACAATATGAAGTTGAAGTTCATATATCTAACGAGGATGAAATAGGTTAGATAACCGGTCGTGCCATGTAAAATCAAATTTACTATGACACTACTTCAAAGGACTAGTGTCATGGGAAATACTGTTTTACTCATGGCATTACTCGTAGTGTCACGGAAAAGAAAAATCACCCACGGCACTACTAGTAGTGCCTTGTAGTAGTGTCAAGGGAAACAAACGGGTAGATACACAGGTATCGAATCGTATTCTATCTCAAGCTCTATTACCCACCTTTTAATAAATATATATGCAAATAGTAAAACAAAGAATCAAATAGGTCAAGCGTGAGTCGCATGTCACAGTGCAGGCTCAATTGTATAAAATATTTAAGGCTGGCGCCGGCTCATCGACATTCTATTTAAGTTTGGTTGTCGCCAGTGGAGTATATTTAAAATGTAGGCTTGAGTGACATGATCAGTGGTAAAAATGGGCTTCAAAGCGATCCTGAGCTGCCTCAATTGATGAATCCCAGCAACCGCCACAATGACACGACCCGAATCCGACAATTTTACGTGATTACCTAATCGCGTCTCGCCTTGCGAGAATATTTCTCTTTGCAGAATGATTAAAATCCACCTTTTTTTTTATAGACATATGCAACATAATGATAAATTCAAATGACACATTACACAACACACAAAACAGAAAAAAACATCTTATGGATAAACATTAAAAACTAAAGACAAAAAACAAAAAATTAAGTACTAAATAATAAGAAACAAATATTTTTATATACTTTACGCATATTGATGATAAAATATTAACGCAATTTCACGAGGTAGTACACGTGTAGGTACAATGTAGAAAAGAAAACAATATCTATAATATTCGTTTTGTATACAAGAATTTGAAACATTGTCGTGCTTCTATCTCTCTCCCGTTGGGTCTGTCTTATCGCGACAAACGCGCTATTTTCAGCCGCAACACACAAAAAGCAAGGATGTGAGCTACAATAATTTCGTTTATAGATAAATGTAATGTTTTTTGTATATCCATTTAAATAAGCTACTACAGCAGTTAATAATACTTCAGATTCACAGTACCAAGTAAGAGAGGCTATTATAGGCTTATGCAACTACCTACTGCGGTTGATAAGCTGTGTGGCCAAGCGGGTATGGGTACCTTCCGATCCGGAGTATGTGGACTCAAATCTAGTCGTACACCAATGGATTTTTCAGTTTTTCGGAAGTTTATGTGCGCATTTAACATAATGCAAATGCTCTAACGGTGAAAATCACATCATGAGAAAACCGGAATGTCCCTTGGAGCAAAAATCCAAATGGCATGTGTCACTGGCTAGTATTTCACTAAGTGGCGTTGGCTTTGCTAGTTACGTATTGAATACTAGCTACTTGAAAACCGTGCTCATGTGCCAAACTTAAGTTAAGACGTGCCTCTGACTATCCCTTAGAAGTCCTCATAAGATCCGCGCTCTGTTAAGTTATTAGAGGTTAAGCTTTGAAGGGGAATGTAGTAAGTCAATCACTTTTCACTTATACAACAGATAGCAGTCGATTTATTGATGGCAATAGATAAAACTCATAAGGAGTTTTTAGCGTTGATAGCGTACTAAATTTGTCAGTCTGTGAAATAAGCAGTCCCTTGTCACGTATATAAGTAAACTACTATTATCTTGTGATAGGAACACTTGATGCCTAGCTAAAGTAGAAAACACATTCCATTTGGTCCATTGGGTCTTCCAACGAAAAGGTGTTTACTACAATCGAAATCATGCTAATCAAAAGAAAGTTTCTACTTTTAATCCGGGAATCACGCGGTGGAGGTCGCTAGTAGCTGCTCCTCATTTATGCATAAAAAAAACAAAAATTGTTTCTTAATGTTTTTGTATGAATTGCCTGCTTTTTAGACTTTGCATGTGACTGCATCTTGTTTACGTAACCAAGACAAGCATCCTTTTACATTATTAGATAGTGACACCAACAAAAATGCCAGTATTCCAGTATTGTGTTCAGAAACTTATGAATGTTTTATCTCGGTAGAATCGGCTACTCGCTGTTTCGACTTTCGCAACCATGTTGAGACAAATAAACCTTCACGATCATAAGATGGATGTGTACATTATTTAGTAGCTTTGCCGTTGTGTTTTATGATAGGAGCTTGGGACAGAACGTTTTGAGTATCGGGTTTCTATCACTCGGTTTTGTTTGGTATTTTGGTCGTTTATTTCCTATGTATGCAAAGTATTCTTAAAGGTAACACAGGTATGATGTCCATGGGATTTGTAAGTGATTCTCAACTTATTCGCTTCTGTAGCAATATTAATAACATATATTATTCGGAAGTGCTCCAGATTGAGTATTTGTCGATATTTTTTTTATTGTATCTGATTGATCGGATGAAAAAATATTTTTTAAGATTATTCTAATTAATTTAAGTTTTATCGCCTAAATGTAAGCTTTATTTTTGGGCGAAATGCCGTACGAGTAAATGTTGTTGACATGAATTGTATTTTCCATGCTGTGGTTGGGGTAGGATAGTGGTCAAGTAAATTCTTTATAGTAGCTACGGTATTAGTGAATTGGTGCATAGTAGACAGACAACTTAAGGCAGAATACGGTATACGGTCTTACGATGCTTTTTCATGCCCTTGTGACTTTGTTTATTTATCTACTGATGTTTTCTTACAGCGCTAACTTAAACTTACGTTACTTTTCGAGAATTATTTTGTTTATCAATACACAGCAGCTAGATCTCAATAGCAACATCGTACCATCAGCGTCAACATATAATAATGTCCTTTGTTGGACAGGATCTAGGAAACTGGATAGTTTTTCCATAATCACAACCCTTGGCTATCGGATAATCAGTAATGATCGCACTAAAAGCGAAGAAGCTTTTTACAACATCCGCGGGCTGATTAAGAGGGTTTAATTCTTAAGCCACGCTGCCATAGATCATCAAGATATTTTTTGAATAATATGATGATGATATTATGAGGGATTGCATACAAATAATGATAGCCAACTTAATTTAATATCCAATAATTTCGAAGCTGCTACCTATAGCTATCGAAAGAAATGTATGGAGAACAATTTATGCTATTTGCAAAATTCATTTTACCTGTGCTGTATTGAAATGTTCGGCGTTTCATATAACAAGGAAGGCTCGTATAAAGTTTACGATTTCTGCCTTTTCAGGTAGCTACAAAATATGTCTCGGATTCTTATCCGAGACATGTTTTGATAGACGGATTAAATGTTAATTTGAAAATTATAAATTAGATGATCGGGATACTACAACTGGTTGATTTATCCCTTGCATTAATTATTTAAGATAGCCAGTTCCTCAGCTTGTTGAGGATTTCGGGTGAAGTGCGCTTCCACCTTCGGCCTTATCTCACCTTGTAACCAGGTGAGATGAAGGCCAAGTGCTTCCCCGTCGTACTAAAAAAAAAGCAAACTCTTCCCAATAACTTTATATACATCTCTAACCTACCCAAAAATTTACAAATAATTCATTTTTAAAGAATAATAGGTGGCATGCTATAATCATCTTAAATCTTGCATGAAAAATCTTTTACGGTTGGACATCATCACTAATTATCGATCGTGAACCAATTAATTGGATCATCTCCAATTATTTGACAAATAACATATTATGTTATTGTTTTGTCACAAAATTTATAACTCGGAGAACTCGTTTTCTTTACAAATTTAGGCAAAAATGTGTTCTTATGTTTCTTTTTGACACTGTCATTTTCTTAAGTGGCAAAAAAACAAATACATTTGTATTACCAGTTTCGTCAGGCTGGTTTCAGGAGCAAAATTGTTGTTGGGAAATTCTAGGGAGAAAAATTGAGCTTGTTGAAAAAAATGTCATGGGACATATTTTTTTTCGCAACTTCGTTTCTGCCTGAATCTATCTTTAATCTCTTAATTGAATTTGCCGTATTATTAATAAATTAAAAGAGAATGACTCTCTTTTTTATTTTTATGATGTTCTCCAATAGCTACTCCACCAGCTAAAATAAAAAAACAACATCTATAACCGTGCCTAAGATCTTTTTACAATTGCTTACATATTTACTATAAGAACTTTCATGAAAACAAGGGGGGCTTTATTTTTGTATGATATATTTGCCCGAAAAATGGCATTGAGCACCTATCGTTCGTGATAAGATGATATATCGTTTGTCGCGGAGGGTTGCTCTGATATGTTGACATAATAAGGTCGGAAGAAAATGATGAAACATTGTAAAGCTCTTAAACTATACCTCTATACATATATCTGGTCTTCCGATCGCCTCCTGTCGTCCAGGTATCAGACTCAGAGGTCTCAGGTTCGATCCCTAGGGGGTACAAATTTATGCATGGTTTGTTTGGTGGTAGGACATGTTTCAAGTTCGCCTAAAATCTATCACCATTTTACCTAAGTAGCTACAGGTAGTAGCGTCCCCGCATTTTCAGGTAAGATAGCTGTTACTTCAGTGTGTTAAAGATGTTATCAACTATAAAAAAAAATGCTAGATGTACGGGGCAGGTGAGGCCACCTCCTTGTGGCCTTTGGATAACGGAATTGTAGCCGTAACCGTAGCTGTAACCCTAGCCGTGACCGTAACCGTAGTAGCCGTAACCGTAGCCGTAGCCGTAACCGTAACCGTAGTAGCTGTAACCGTAGCCGTAACCGTAGCTTTTCCATAAATTAATGATACCACTTACTGGTATTGCCTTACTACAATAATGTAAGTCCTGGAAGTTATACTCCTACTGTTAGTTCTAGTTAGTGTTACTAATGTAACTAAAAATGAATGTCTAAAATAAAATCGTCTTGTATCTGTCACAGTCCCAATTTCCCCGTAGGATTTTGAAGACGATTCACTTAGATATTTTACAACAAGGTAACCGTTTAAAAATGCTTGAGCTATAAAATTTTAAATTTAAAACTACAATAAAATAACAAAGGCACTGAAACAGTGCTCTCAAATAAGAAAGGCAAAATGTTGAACGAGTTAAAAATGTAAGAATACTTGCATTAAGTAGCAAGGCATAACTTCTTAGAGAAACGAGTCTGACTAGACTGGGGCATTGCAACTGCAGTCAGAAAATAGAAGTATTACAAAAACATTAAGTTCAAGGAACTATTTTATTTTGCACCAAAAGTATCTCAGATTATAACAATCAGCAACACTCAAACACATTGAGCATGATTATGGGTGATTTGTACACTAACGGTCACGATAAAAGATAACAAATTAGTGTATTTTGTTCATTTATTTATACTTTATTGCACACACAATTATGTAAACACAGAAACATAGAAATAAAAAGTATGGCAAAGGCAAGTTTAACACTAAAATCTCTCAATAAATCTAAGTTGAGAGAAGCAAGATGAAATAGAAAGGAAAATTGTTCTAAATAAATAGCGCATAATACTATAAATGTAAGCCAAATTTTATAGATTTAGATATATATAGATGCATAGAAGTACCTATATAGATGTAGTATTTTTCTTAGCAAGTCACTGCGCTATTAGAGCAAGCGTCAAACATTTATTTTAAACTTTTCACTTTTCTCTTACTCTACACTTTCATCTCGATATTGTGTACAATATTGTGCTTATTTAGGTTGGTGGTAGAACTTTGTTTATGTTCACCTGGGGAGATACCAGCATCTGACCTAAGTATGTCACATAACAACAATTCTTAGATTTGCAAATGTTATTATGGCACAAAAATTCACAACCTGCGACGGGAATCGAACCCGCATCTTTTACTAAAGCCGGAAATGCTGTAACTAACTGAACTACGAGGGTCCTGACGCATTACAACATTTGCAAATGTTGTGACCAAGTGCGATCCCTTGCAATACAAAAATTTGATTAAAAGCAATAACGCCATTTTTCGCTAGTGATTTTGAGTGTAATTTCAAACACTGGGGCAGATCACAGCTCAGTGAGTCTCTGGTAGATGGCGATCAGCGCTCAAGCTGAGTATCAATAAGGCACTAACGTTCGGAATCTGCGTAAAGACCCTCGTAGCTCAGTTAGTTACAGCGTTTTCAGCGGGAAAGATGCGCTTTCGAGTCCCGTCTCGGGTCGTGATTTTTTGACATTATAATATTCGAAAATGTTGTGAACAAGTGCGATCACACGATATATAAAAATGTAATTCTTAAATTTTTGTTTTCCGATATTTACTGATAATTACATAACTCCAAGACTTGCTAGTTGTCTATTTGCTGTACACATAAGTTTACTTACAACATTTACGACGTAAAACATTAGCCGAAGATTCACTACACAGAGAATTTCAATCGAAATACATCATCAAAGCAATTCTTCGACTGCACTTTCATTGCATCACGGGGCATCTCAAAAGAATCGACAAAGTAACTTACGGACTTTGGTCGACCAAAGCCCTAATGCCAGCTAATACATACCCACGGGCGGGTGGGCGCAATTACATAGCAAGCGTTTTTTCTGGAATATGACTAGCGAGCGTTGCCCAAAGTATTTTTACTTTAACTTTTTATAAAAACCAGCATTGTATCAAAAGTACGTACTTAAGAACATAGTAGTAGTTTGTACGTAACACCTAAACACAACACACATCTATACGTAAAGTGAATAAACCTTATTTATAAACAGCAAGAAAATAAATTTGGACTTGACTGACTGAGTAACAGACATGCAGCGCACAGCAAGACGATTTAGTAGATTTGTCTATACTATTTACTAGTGGTTCTGTAATAACAGGCAATAACCGACGCTTTCCTCTTTCACTTTTCCTTTTAGACTTTTGAACAAACGTGTTCCCCTGGTCCTAGGAGGTCAAATATGATGTCTACGAGTTTGTCTCGCGAAGGCGGAGAGGACTAATACATGAATATAAACTTATTTATTATACACAACTTAATAAGAAAAATAAAATATCTAGCATAGGCTTACCTACGTAGACTGTTGAGTCAAATAGGGGTATAAGTTTTAGCGATTACTCGCTTTCCCTTGGTATGAGGAGATTGAACTTGGTGGTTACGGATTTGTCTTGCAAAGGCGGAGAGGACTACGTAGTCTGTTTAGTAAACGTAGGTAGAAATTTTCCGGAAAAAATTGAAATCCTACAGCAAACTTTCCCCCTTTTACCCCTCCACTTCCCTTTTTTGTATTTTTTTCACAACATCTTGTGAAGAAATAAATCCTTAGTGTGTCTTTCAAATTTAATTGATCATGAATAAAATCTGTTGATAAATAACGCTACAGCAAACTTGCCCCCTTTTCCCCGCTATTTACCCCCCGATCAAAACATCTCGATTACCTAAAAAAAAAAAAAAGGAACATGTGTGCCAATTTTCATCAAAATCAGTTGCGACCTGTGTAGGGGAGAACAAACCGACCGACATCCGTCAATTATAAATAGATAAGATGTGTTTATTTACTACTGGACCGATATTAAAAATGCTTTAACTTATAAATTGCTATTTTCACTGAGTATTACTGACTAGCACAGGTTACATTACATTATTAATGTAACGCAAGATAAAGGAAAATTACCCGTAAAAGCCCTTAAAACTAATTGCGCTGCAAAAACAAATGATGATAGAACAAAGTAATGTGTTAATTCGTTCTAAAATTCTAGAGAACATATCAATATCTACAAAACAGTCACCAAAAAAATGTGTTCAGTCCACCTATTACAGTAACGTCACTAAAACTAGTCACTAAGTAGTAGTTACGCAACATTATAGTACCTTGGTTTTAATCGTTATCCAAATAAATTACTTCGTATTCAGCGCTGTTTTAATACCTGTATCTTTAATAATATTTCATTCAAAATATCGTAAATTTAAAAATATCATGTAATTGTTTCACGGATTTGAATAAAGCTTTGATATCTTAATACAAACCTTTCATTTTTTTTTTCAGGAAGCTGTATGGTTTACATTAATATTTCAAACATTTATGTTTATCTATAAAAAATACCGAAAGTTTCTCACCGTCGGGTACTGAGAAAGACACACAGTGTGTTGCACGCCCACCATTGAGAACTCAGCACCCAACGAGGCTGAAAAAATATATGGCATATAATCGATCTGATACTTACTTGCTTTCGGTGTGTGTATTTCCTCAGTCTGCGGCGTTCCGCTTTCCCAGTCGAGGCCGTCTTTGAGTTTTCTTTACCTGGGATTTTCATTCCGCTAGGGTTTTATTCAAAAGCACTCTCGGCTACGCTTCTTTTAGACGCTATTATATAAAGATGAGGTATTATTACCTACAAATGTTTGTAGGTTTATATAATAACACAAATTCTACTGTCTACATGTCCCTATGAAAAATAATTATGCCATACAAAAATATCACTCTAGTCATAGCGTACACTTAAAACACGTACAAACCAGAAACAGACACTGAAATTTCTCTAAACCAGCATAAACACCACGCATAGAACAAATTAGTATAATTTACTGTCTATCACTGTGAGTAAAATATTATAAGGGAGGTAAACAAAGTGTGTGCTTGGGCCCGCAAAGCTTCAAATCCCAAAGGCAGTAAAACTCGCAACAAACAAAATTGATTAGCGGGAATCAGCTTATCCAACCATTTGGACCTTCATAAATTATCGGCTAACGTCTCGCAGGACGCGGCGTGCGAGCTCCATTTGGTAATTTAGTCCCATACCACGGAAACAAGGAATGGATGATCCTTCTAGTTTCTCCATTTTAAAAGTTCATTATATTTTTGTCCACATCCAAAATTGAATCTGTTGCTCATAGTAAAATACCTTTCTCTCTAAATACTCTTCTCCACTGCTTTTCTGTTACCGCTCAACGAATGTTATATGCGACGTAAAACACCAATAATTCTCAATGCTTGTAAAACTACACATTTTATACTGGGGAATATGATGCAGTGTTGTTTTGTCTTTAGTTAGATTTTTCAGAAACACGATTGGTAAATGTTTTTCCTATAGTAAATACTTTTGAAAATACTGTGTTTGTCACATATTTTCAATATAATCTTGATATGGAGGCGATATATTTGAGTCGTGTTTGGATAAATTTCGGGTTAAAGAAATGTAATACTCAAAAAGAACAGAGTTCACTTAAAATGAGCTTAAGGCTATTTGTTATAAATAAAATGATAGTTATGCATAAGTATGTATTTAACTCCAGTTTAGCTAATAAATATTATCTTGACTATGGGTTTGTGAATTGTTGATGTCACATTTTGTTATTGTGATAACAAAATATGACATTGGAGTTGCGTTTAGACTGTAATGCTTTCCATAGTTACGCACATGAGTTCCATGAGTACAACAATGGTAAAGGTTACTGAATCTCACTTAGCAACTTAATTTTGCGTTTGTCTGTCCCAGTTACTGTTAGCAAACATGAACAGCTATGATTGTTGAGATAACGGTTTCAAATGTAATTTCAAAATGCATACATGAAATTGCAATCCAATTACTTAAGAGTTGAGTATATTTATTATGATATGTATGTATTATGATATTTTGATTAAGTATGAATTTGAACGCATGGCAATGCTTTCGTTTGAAAGTGGAAAGAATTCATCATCATCATAACCCACACAAGTCCACAGCTGAACATAGGCCTCGAAACGACGATACAAATACCTGTGCGTCTTCTATTCATCGACTCCGCGCAACCGTCAGTGTCGTTGGTCCATTCTCCGAATCACGTTTTGTCGTGGTCGTCATCATGCTGGTTAGGAATGAGATGGATTGGACATCCCATAATTTCATATAGTGCTGTGTTTATTACTATTACACCTATGAAACTCTTTGGAATACTGCTAAAGGAGGCCTATGCTGCGTTGGACTTTTCGGGGTATTACGATAAAAAAGTATTTAAAACTTTTTAGAGCACGAAAGATAACCATTCCGTTCAGTCAATTTCAGCAATCTCATTTTTTCTGACAATTATACGAGCCGTTTTGAGGTAAGAGTGAATAGGTGTCTCGTAGGCCACATAACTATTTTTCACTAAGAGAAATACTGGTCTAACTTAGGTTTTTAATGTATAAAAATAATTCAAAGAACCCTTTGAAACCCCAATGTTTCAAAGTGTTCCTTTTAATAGACCTTGTTCCTCAGTTCCTTGTGTCAAAACTATACCACTATTATCTTCTTTTCTGTGAACTGCAGACATACAACGTTTGAGCGAATAAAGCTGCATGAGCTGATGTTTTTCTTTGTTTGCGTTCTCGACAACCATTTTAATTACAATTACCTATAATTCCTAAACCCTCTTTTTCCACCTTTTTTATTGAACGCAAGAACGTGGGACTTTCTAAGGACTCAATAAAACCGCCCACATTTTATTCTTTCGTATTCATATTTTCTTACAATATATTTTATCTACAAATTGCGTCACGGTCATAACTTTTAGCTGTTCTTGTTGGTTTGTTACTTAACCTACTTCCAAAATTATAGCATCGTAACTCCTAAGCAACTTAGCAATCATTGCTGCGCCCTTATTTCGAAATTCCATTTCAATTCGCTCGAATAAAGGATCGTTTCATGTGTTATTCATCAAGTAGACACTACACAACATTTTCTTACCGAGGGTAGGTTCACTCATCGGTATATATATATATATATATATATATATATATATATATATATATATATATATATATATATATATATATATATATATATATATATGTTTATTTGATTTTATCCGAGAATTCATGCATTTTGTATCATTTTTATGTTGCTTTTGAGCTTGCTATGAAGAACTTGAAAGGTGCTTTCAATATACGAGTACTATTGAGACGTTTATGAAACTTGAAACTCTAAGAAATAAAGTATAAAGTCGCCTCGTACTGATATGTAATTTTAACTATGACTTATTTATTCACGTCGTGTAAATTTTGATTTTTGATACGAAAAACGAGTATTTATCGATAAATATAGGTAAAATACGCAATAAATACCAATTTATCGCTTTTTCAAATAGAAAATGTTCAAATATTTTTTAATTTGTTTTGAGACTTTTCTATTCAAGCCTTGATTCACTTCAATACTGAATCTAACAAGATCCAGTATTGAAGTGAATACAGTTTCAACAACTTATTATCTGATGTGGAAACAAAACCATATTGAAAATGATGAGGTGTATACATATTATTGCAGGCGACTGTACATCAACCATTAACTTTAAGAATTCACTCTACGCTTTCGCCAACGAATAAGATTATGATGCAAATATTATTCAAACTAAATGCCAAACGCGAAACGAATCCGTAATCCCACGTAATTTGGGCGCGAATGTTCGTAACGGAAACTTTTCCAACTTCACCTCCTGTTTTGGTGGTGTTCCAATAGTCATTGAATACAGAAAACTTTTTCATTTACACCCAGGACGCCGGTTGAATAATATATGAATGATGGTTACATCTCTATAGCTGTCGGGTTTTTAAAATTCAGAAGGTGCTGAATTTTGAAAGGTGGTTTTAACCGCCTCTGTGGTCTAGTGGTTAGCCTACCGTGTGTCTAGAGGTGCTCGGTTCGAACCCCAGGGGAGTGCAATATTGTGCATAGTGCTGTATTGTAGTTTGGTAGGTGATAGGACTTTATTTAAGTCTACCTAGCTAGCTACGACCATCGCACCTAATTCTGTCGCCATAACAACTATTTTTAAATTGTTGGGTTCCAACAGTTAGCGGTACGATTAATAAATAAAACAAAAAAATGTCATTGCTAAAAAATAAAACCCAAATAATACTACATATCTTATAAACATACCTTCAAAACATAGAAAAACACAAAAAAGCAAGGTGAGGCATAAAAAAACAATGTACTTATCTACAAATATTTTTTTGTTGGTAAACTGGAGTAGTGAGCTTTTGATCTATGTATAACATTGTCCATAAACACCACACTTAGACTGGGACTTAGACACTTCGATGAACTGTCCATGACCCCACCGGATGCTGTGTCGTGATCGACGATCACGAGGAGTTGATGGATAGAGGCGGCTCATGATCAGTGGCAAGGCTTTTTTTTATTTATACGTAGGACCGTCTCTTGATTTCGAGGCTTGTTTGACCCCGGAAATGAATATGTATGTAAGAGGCGACTGAGGAATTATACCTTTATTTTTATAGTAAAACGGGTAGGTGCTTGACCTTCATCTCACCTGGTTTTCAGGCTATGGAAGGCCGGAGGCGAAAGCGCACTTCACCCGTAATCCTCAACCAACTGAAGTACTGCTATCTCACCTCTAAATGCCGGAACCCAACAATTTAAGGAATTGTTGGTATGACGGACTTAAACAAAATCCTACCACCAACCAAACCAAGCACAATATTGTAATTCCCATGGGGATCGAACCCGAGACCTTTGGATCTGACACCGGTGGTCGAACCACTAGACCACGGAGGCGGTACAAATACAAGGTGATGACCAGTTTAAGCTACACTTTTTTTCAGATAGGGTGATTATGGGAAGCACTACGTTTATTTTTACATAGTTTAAGTGAAGGTACATTTAAACAGTGAAAACGTTAATGCGCTCTATGCAGCTAAAATCGCGGCAGAAACGATTATGAGAGTTGACAACGGCAAATAAAATTTGAATTTGTATTAAAAACTAGCTTATTTTTAATGTAGATCAACATGTAACCTATCATTTAAATTAAAATGTAAGTCAATATTCACTGTAGGTATCAAAATATTTTGCTTGTAAATTTTGAAACGTACCATTTTCAGTAAATATTTCTGTCGATACTTTTTTCTGCTATTATGTTTTCAGCCTACTTTTAATGTAGATAGGTACCTGAAGTCATATATGTAAAAAAAATTTACTCGTGACTTGTTCAGAAGTACTATAATTTTCCATTTGCAAAAAAAGGAAACGTCTGCTGATAGGGCTTTAATGTATTGTTAGTAAGGTATGTGATAAAGATTTTCATTTTTTTTTTAGTACGACGGGGAAACGATTTGCCATCATCTCACCTGGTAACAAGTTAAAAATAAGGCCAAAGATGGAGGCGCACTTCACCTGGAATCCTCAACAAATTAATGAACTGGCTATCTTACCTCTAAATCCCGGAACATAACAATTTTAAAATTGTTATATGGCGACAGAAAATATTATTTTTTATTGCACGACGGGGAAGCGCTTGGCCTTCATCTCACCTGGTTACAAGTAAAGATAAATAGAAGACAATATTGTATTCCCCTAGGGATCGAACCCGGGACCTCTGTATCTGAAATCTGTGGGTTGACCACAGAGGCGGTTGAAAAATAATAGAACGAAATGTTACATTATTCAATTATTTTCCCATTTGTTGAAAACATTTTTCATATCACTATACTGGGCTTGGCGTATGTTTTTTTTATTGATGACATCCAAGGGTTGGACCATTAATAGAGACACTGAGCGTAGCTGCGCGGGGTTAGCTAGTAAAAAATATTTGTTTTGTAGCGTATATAACCAGACGATGTCATTTGAAAGCACTATTTATAATAAAAAAAATAAGATTCTGTCATAGATGGGTTATTAGATGGTTGTCGTGTTCAGTTTTTGTCATGTTAGTCATATTCCGATTTGGTCATGTTCTGATTTGGTCATGTTCTAATTTGGTCATGTTCTGATTTAGTCATGTTCCGATTTGGTCATGTTCTGATTTGGTCATGTTCTGGTTAAGTCATAATTACAGTTTGTTTAAGTCAAATTATGCTTCAGTCATGTTCTCCTTTAGTCATTTTCTTGTTTAGTCATATTAAAATCTAAACTCAAGAGTTTAGATGTTAATATGACTAAACAAGAAAATGTCTCCAAGTTCCAAAAATGTCTCCAGTCAAGACTGGAGACACTCATTACATCAACAATTTATCCGCAAGAATATTACTTAAATGAAATAAATCTAGTCTACATTATTTTAAAACCTTTTATTATTTGCAGAAATAGTCCCGTAACGTGGATTTAATATCACTAATGACACTGCAGGACGTCAGCAGCTCCATTCAACCGTGAGTTTAATCTTGAAATTCTTCTGAAGCGGACTTCGTAATTGAAATTCGTTTTGTCTCGCTGTTTCGATTAAATTATAATTCCTACGTTCAAACAGACAATTAAATATTTTTGACGAGGTATGTGGAATATTTGTGGTAAATCTGCACAAATTCGGATCATATTTAGGCATTATCCACGTTCATAATAAGTCAATATGCGTGTACGTCAATATGCGTGAACAATATATGTCATTATGCGAGTAATCCATAATATGCTCAGAGCGATAAATGTCTTAGCTGTCTGAGGCTGGGCTTACAGACCAGTTCAATGTGTCAGTAGGCCTGCATTGTAGAATCGGCGATTTATTTATTTATTATTTATTTATATCATAAATACTAGTAATGGAACTCCTTGTCATCATCGGTTTTTCCGCACGAGTAGGTACAGTCATGGAGTCCAGAGTGAATAGATTCGATTCTAAAACTGTTGTGTTCCGGAATATAGAGG
Source organism: Venusia cambrica (assembly GCA_951394065.1). Lineage (NCBI taxonomy): Eukaryota > Metazoa > Arthropoda > Insecta > Lepidoptera > Geometridae > Venusia > Venusia cambrica. The sequence continues at coordinate 5,995,326 of OX596056.1, forward strand.
TAAGATAGCCAGTTCCTCACACTGTTGAGGATTCCGGGTAAAGTGGCCTTCATCTTGGCCTATATCTCACATCATTTTCAAGTTATGACAAGGCTTAAGGTACCCGGAATGCTCAACAGTCAAAACGATAAGCTGGCTATCTTATCTCTAAATGCCGGAACACAACAATTTAGAGTAGTTATTATGGCTAGACCTAGGTAAAATATGGTGAAAGTCCTACCCCCAACCAAACCAAGCCCAACATTGTACGGCTTGTTCTTCATGGCCAAACTATTTCGCCTAACTGATTTGGCTACGAGGACTACCATATCCTCATGGCCGAACTCGTGTCAAAATAGGCAAAGCAAGTACAGTTAGCTACTTGATTCAATGAAAATACCTCTGCAATACTTATGATGGATATGATCCTGGTACTTCAAACATTATTTTTTATCTATTGGTCATGAAGGATGAATTAATTAGGTCTTCTAAATAATTTTGCAAAACCTCATGATTAAGAGTTGAAAAAACCTTTCAAGCGATTTTCGAACTTTGCAAGATTTGGAAAATAATCGAAACCTAAAATATCAATAAGGTCGAAAATCGCTTGAACGGTTTTTTTAACATGTGTAACTATAGGAAATTGGTTTTGCAACATTATTTCGATAACATTATTTGTCCTTCATGACGACAACGGATAAAATATTTTTCACACCACCTGCTCAATGCCAAATTACATATCATGCCAACCTTACGTAAAGCAAGTCATTAAAGCCCTTGGCTTTAGCCGGGGTGTAATATTGGAATGAATCTTATTATAAAGGGTTTTAATATTTTTACTTTTCATAGTTTTTATTGCAATAAAATAACCTTAAAGTCTAATTTCGTAATAATATATCAACAGGCTAATACTTGAAGGCAGAGACCGGCGCCGCGTCGAACTTATTTGAAAATCGAACTTTTTCTAAAATCAAGCTGGCCACGGCAAGCTGAATGGAACACATTTGAAATTAAACAAAAGCCGCGAGTATTGTAAGACGCTGCAATAATATACGTAATAACTGCAAATATTTTATAAAAATATATCAAAATAGAAGAAAAGTTCTGTTAAAATGTCGAGTGATGAAAGTGATTTAACACCGGAGTCCATTAAATTGGATGCCTTAGGCATTGTTCATAATCCCAGAGAAGTCAATGGAAAATTACCTGAAAGCCTACAACGATTTCGACAAATGGAAAACTGCAAAAGGTGCAAAGTCTGTGTCTGTGTATGTGTGTGTCTTGGACACCTTTGCCACCACATCCATCCACCTCAAAACACATCACATCAAGCCCACTGCCTCATGGACCACCTTCCCCCATCTTTACAGTACAAAACGACCCTCGGACGCAAGTTTCTGAAGCTGTGAACAATACTCAAATAAACTTTACCTCAACTTCGATAACCGTACCAAATAAAAATATAAGTTTGTCTTTCCACAACTGGACTAATGTCTCAAACATCAATTTTCACTTTTAATGTTAGTTTACTATAATAAAACGCTGTTTTTAGTAGCTTTGCTTTTTTAATGTCTCGCAAAAGAATTGAATATCTAGAAAAGTAGAGTACCCTTCTCGGGGATAAAGCTGTTTTTGTCTTGGGCGCGCTTGAACCACTCACTGCGCTCAGGACTCGTCTTAATTACACCCTCGCTGATTTTGATTTAAGCATGTAAAAAAAACCTGCAACTGCTACGTTTCTGATATCCTGGTCTTTTAAGTTAGGTCCAAAACACAATTTACACATAGTGCATAATTGCTTTTGCCAAAAATCTATAGGTACTATGTACGAAATAAAAAAAAATAGGTGAAAAATAATGAAAAAATGTAATGAAAAAAAATATCTGAGCTTTTCCAAGAAATGTCCAATGCTGATTTCATTGTGCAAAAGTTCGAGTTGGCAATTTAAAACGAAATCGTCTTTTTCAATGTATTACTTTTCTCGTGGTGACGATACCGTAGTATGCTCTTCCATATTACATATCATATTCAGTAACCTTAACAACGTCAAAGGCCCCTTTTTTTCCGTTTCTTTATTGAGCAACGCGTTGTAGCTCTCAACAACGTTATTATTCCGGTGCCGCTCCCCATATGTAATGGTGTGTACACCATTCCACGATGAAATCATCGGTTTGAAGCCCAGTCTTCTGTACATAGTTTAGATATTTAGTCATATTCTGCGTTTTAGGACTTTCGGATTTAATATATTCATATCCTTTTCTTATTAATTATTTGGGAAGTAGCGGTAGAGAAGTGCATAGGCCCACAATTCGCGTTTCTCTTTTTTCTTGATGTGTAATTTTTTTGCCATTTTCCAGAGGCTGTGTGTAATGATAATAGCAATGAACTATTTTAATATCTGGGAAAATATCCTTGATGGCGTTAGACGCTGCTGTTTCAAAATCAAAATGTATTTTTATTGGAACACAATCATCAACTTTATATTTTATCATTGCAAATAATGCTTTGTATGACTCCTATTTTTGATCGCTCATTACAGCATAGATAATGGGTACAACATTTGTCTCTGACGAAGAGTTGCCAAAGTCACCATGCAATGTATATAGCTGCTGAAACGGCATAGGACAGCTAAAAAAGGTGTCATCAACAAAAAAATATTTTGCTTTAATAAGATGTTTTTTTCCGTCTTCAGTACAAAATACTAAAATTCGGCATGGCCCATTTACGTACTCACACAAAACAAGAGATTTATGCTGCTCAGGAACGGATAAATCTTCAACAGATTTAAAAACGCTTTTTTTCCGGCTGGAGTATAAAGCCTCTCTGCGGTGGCGAGTTTACTTTGCCTATTTTGACACGAGTTCGGCCATGAGGATATGTTAGTCCTCATAGCCAAATCAGTTAGGCGAAATAGTCTGGCCATGAGGAACAAGCCCATTGTACCACCTGGGGATTGAACCCGGAACCTCTGGATCTGATATTGATGGCTGAACCACTAGACCACAGAGACGGTAAAGAATATCTCTACATTTAAAAATATTTATGCGAGACTTGGAACCTGCCTGGCTGTGATTATCGTAATTAAAAATGGAGTAACATAACATAACGACATTGAGTAAAACATGAAACCTTTCATAGAATTGATAGCTGCTATTAACAGTTAAGAAAGATGATTGCGATTACCAGCGTTATCAATGCATGTAACAAAGTTTCATTCTGTTCCAACCAGAAATACCGTTGGAGTAAATGAAATTAAGCCATGAAGCAGTCCAATGAATAAAATAGATCCCAACGGTCGCCGATTGAAAAGTTTTTCAGTCTTTGCCGTCCAGATTATTGGCAGACCGAGTGAAATCGGAAATTGCGAGAACGACATCGGATCTACCGTTTATAGAGCAAGGGAGCTCCGGCTCATTGAACCGCCTTCAGCTGGTGGAAGGTATTGTGTTAGGGTGCTTACGTTTCTTTATATCCATTAAACATTTATTCTTCACTCATTATTTTATCATCATTCCAACGCCAAATACGTTCTAAGATTACTTTACACAGCTACTAAGATGTTAGACTATTTGATAGAAACCTTATTAGTTCCAAAATTTTAAATACCTATCTACAAAGTTTCCGTTTGATCGTAACAATATTGCAATGAATCCTTATCAAATTAAATTCAAAGAAACTTAGACGGTGCGTTATGTATAGCAACATGGAACATGTAGAATATATTAACATTTATGGTTTGTTGAGCTCTTCAATATCCAGGATAAGATCGGAGGCAGCAATGCAACTATAAACAGATTCCTGCCGCAAAGCAGCATTGTTATGCCCCGGTTTTACGAGGCTAATTAAGTACGCAGACACGCAAATAATTTGTATGCCTCTAGATCCGTCACTTCTGTGTGTGATCTTGCTGTGTTGGCTATATTCAAAATGAGTAACAAGAGGAGGTCCTGGTATTGGAATGGATTTGGGGTAGGTGTGATCTACCACCTAGTGGGTAGACCCAGGGAACAATAATCGCTGGTTTTTCTAGCGGTTACGGCTGCACTGGTGCATGGTAGGAACTGTAAAACCTCGTTAGCGACAACACTCCTGCCAAAGTCCAGCTCTTAACAGTTTGCCATGTTATGTCTGTGCGTGGCAGAGCTAGTGCCTTCTGGGAAACTAAGCCTAAAACTAAGTCTCGAGGATGTGTAAAAAAAATTGTTAGTAATAATATATCTTGTGATGTTTAAAGTGTTAGCCAGAGGGGATTTTCAGAATAACTCTTTGATCAACAGATGATTTTGGCAAAAGAATGAGCTTGTAATTGTATAGTCATATCATAAATTATGCTATCAGTTTTATAACTGTCTACAATTCTTATGACTCACGAAGTATGTCAAAAATAAAACTACGATATACAAATCCAACATTGTTTTATTTTACAAACACTATCTCATTTTTATCTATCCATAACTAATATTTTACACTCGGAGACACCGCAATATATACAGAAATTTCAACATTTATTATTACAATAATAAGAATAAGGCACATTTATAACTTCCTATTCATATTTAGTGAAACACTATGAATAGTTAGATTTTTTTTTTAATTACGCTCTAAATGTCACTTTTCATTAAAATAAAGAAAAAAATTTAAACGGATACAAAAAAAAACAAAATAAATCATTATTTTTTTATCTTAATTAGCTCAAATTAAATTTATCGGATGTCCGATACTTAAATTATATACCACTCTGGTTAACTTCAAATTGTCAACTAAAACAAAACATTTAAAAACAGACTGCCTTAACAATAATAATAGAAACGTTGACTTCCGTTATGCTATTTCTTTACACGATCAATAATCTCATCATTTTCACGAGTAGGTTTTCCATCTCAAAAATTTTAAAGGTTATTTAAAGGAGATTCCTTAAAAATATAGAAATAACTTGGAAGCGAATATATTTCGTTTTGGCAGAATATGTAGGGTATTTGGAATGTGAAAATAAGTTTCGATGTAGTTTTTGGAATGCAGAGACTATTAATTATTCCTTGATAACATCAATGAACCCAATAAAATATAATAAATAACTATAAATCATATATAACAATCATCAAATAGAAATTTTAATAAATTCGTTTCTTGACTAAGAAAGCTGATTACACATTTTTTTATAAAACAACAAGATTTAAACGAATTATCCTAGACTTAACACTGTAAAAGCCAGATATGCTGTTGCAATATTGCTTTATAAAATAAAATAGTACTCATATTATCGTAAATTGTACAATCGCTTGCACTAATATGGGATTATTTCTTCATTTCCTAATTTTTTAAATGAAACCTTGACTTTTATACTCAAGTTTGGTAACCTCTAACATTACTTTTGCATCAAACAAAACAATATCAAACCTGATATTTTTTGAGAAGAAAAATAATTGAATACAAAGTAAATATCAAATCTGCCAGACGTGAATACAAGACTTTCTAGGATATTATGAAGTTAAATATCCTAGTGCGAGTAACTAAAAGCTTTCCTAAACAACATTTCTGGTTTTTTAATATAATTTACGCTGTATTATAATCCAAAATGAATATAATTATAGTTTGTGATGCAGTTAATCGCGATAAAAATAAATGGATTGTCCTTAATTTACAAGAAAATAAATAAATGGTATCTACCTAACCTATCAAAAAAATACCTTAGCAAAACATTGGTGGCGGTCAATTTTTCAGAAAAATAATTCGTATCGAATTTACTATAACTTCAAATACCACGGAATGTGTTCTTACGCTCGGTAAGCGACATTTTATGTATTTTCAATGTTTTTTTTTTTTTCATACAATAAACCGTTCTTATAATTAGGTAATTATTTAGAAAGATATGTACACAATACAGTAAGTACTAATACTAACCAGTAGGTATGTTTTAATACTCATACAGAATTCTAAGATCATGAATTTATTTTCATTAACTTACACCGTCATGTCAAGATATGTATGTTTATATCTTGTATAAAACCAACAAGTTATCAGTCAATAATAATATAAATTTATTAATAAAATCAATTTCTATGTATTTAGTTTACCGTGTGGCAATTACCTAGACCTAATAAACTAATAGATATAAAATAAGATTTTTTTCGAACAATAAAGTATTCTAGAACACATCTGATTGAAATTCAAGCGCATCTAGAAGGGTCAAAGATCAGTCATAGTCTTAGGCCAATAGTGACGGGGGTCAACGAGTGATTTTTAAGCTAAAACATACCAGCAAGCCATTCACATTCACTTTGCTATTAACAGCCTTATATTGTTTAGTTGCTTATGGAAGTTCATCACAATGTTCAAATGGCTTTACACAAACTGTCCTAAAACATGGCTTCATACTCTAGATCAAAAATTTATTGAGCATTTTTTATTTAAAATAACTGATACCTATAGATATCCGCCAGGAGAACAATGTAATTAAAACACACGATAAGCATTGCATTCGACAACAAGTGATATAGGATAACGGCAGTCACTTCAACTCGAAACTATTATACTCACAAGTGTCATATTTTCATCACACATTCACTAAAAGTCTGTCACTGTTCACTATTTCTGACGAGTCTTGTTATCGTTGTCTCGACAAGTCTCGCATTAGATAAATAAGACTTGGTCGTAAGCCTCGGGCTAATCGGCCTTGAGCTCTGGTGATAACCTCTCGGCTTTGAAGTTCTCCATGCTCCACATTTGTCGGGTTTCGCCCTCTTTGCAGGATTCCATCATGATTTTGTCCTTATTACGCGATATCGCCATGCATTTCTCGCTTGACCCGTGCTGGATCATTTTTGTCTGTGAATATAATAACAGATTTTAGTAAAACTACTCACACAGTTATAGATTTTAAGTCTTTGATGAGTCACACGACTACAATAATCAGGTTTCCTAGTCAATTATGATGTATGTATAGGAATGCGCATGAGTATAGCAATTGAAAACTAGCCTCAGTTCTGCGCTGTTGCACGGTTGCAGATTTCATTCTCACCTGGGACAAACACTTGTTTGTCAAATATTTATGTTAGTTTTGGTGTTATACGTACCGTATCATAAGTATGTAACTTACAATACAAATCCGTAATCTAATTCCCAAATTACAAATTTTGCTTAGTTTTGATTTGATGATGTTATGTTAAATGTCTAGTAATTTTTAACTTTTAATGTGTTCTATTTACCTAGTTGCTTTATAAAAAGTAATTTCTAAGTCATCTCGTAAACTTTAATATCATTGTCAACGGGTTTTCATATATTATTATGTAAGACAATTGGCCTCACTGTAGCTCTGAATTCTGCTGTGTCGGTGGCGGGTTCAGGAACATAGTTCATAAGCATCATGATTTACTTCCGTGAAGAACGTGAAGGATACTTACGCCCTGATCATAGATCCACATCTGATTGCCCTTAGCCCCATGGCAAGGGTATAGGACCACATCATGTCCTGAATAATCTAGGCAGGTCTCATCACGACGGATCTCTCCAGTCTTAGAATACATCCAATACTGCAAATATTTACATTCTATTATTATCGTTTATATTTTTAATGAAAATCAATTAAAAAAATGCAGAAATAAAAATTGAAGAATCAGAAACAATATGTATTTAAAACGAAAGTATACAAAGTTATATAAAACAAAAAAAAGTGTTATTGTTCTCTAATGGCCATGAAAAACCAACACCTGTAATTCAAATAAAATTACGCAAACGAAATAAACAAATACATTACAAAATCAAATATTTACACACATGTTGTTAGACAGGACTTAAATACTAATAAAATACCTTGCGGTAGTACCAAATTGGAAGAGTCGACCGTTGGAAATAATACTGAGTAGGTACTCGAAAATGTTGAGGAACACATTAATAAGAATGTATTAGATTATCAATTCATAGATTCTATCGACTTTCGGTTATCAAGCGAGTATGGATAAGTTAAAATTAATAGGGTACATGTAAACGGTAAAGCATTCCACAGAGTTTCGATATCGCTGCAATGAACATAACAAAAAAACACATTTGTGTGGTTAGGACCTACACTAGTGGTCTAACCCGTACAACAAAATCGTTGTCGTTTAGTCAACGGCTACGCTTAAATGATGCTATTGCTAGTAGGACCTGCTAAGGTCCGCCTGACTTACGACCACCGAATTTCGGGTCCACGTAGTTTGCTGTGTTCTATTAATGGTGTTAGTACACCATTAATGTAACACAGCAATCTACTTGAGATGGATTACTCAATTCCCTAAAAGCACTGGTTTGACAAAGTTGGTTGTTGGTTGGTTGGTTGGTTGGTTGGTTGGTTGGTTGGCTGGTTGTTCAAAGACGATTGATTAATCCATCGTTGACCTCATTTTCGCCTAGATAATGTCCTAGCATGCTTCGAAGTCAAGGCTCTGATCCATTTCCAAACCAATCAATATAATATTTTATCAAAGCTGATATAGAAATTTAAATATTTTTTCTGAACCGTTAACATGTATCTAGTGAAGGTGATAGCATTTTATTGGCAAAAATATGATAAATGAGTTCGGGCATGCGACTATATATTAGTTATGGTGTGTACAACAGAAAAGCAAAAAGACTCTTTGAAAATCAAAAGTAATTTTGCCGTTCTCTTTGTACCAAACATTCAGCACCCACACTAGACTACATGAATCAAGCGAAGCATAAACCTTATTGTGGCTGCCTCCACAAACCTGATTCCCGTACTCCCCGTGGCAAGGCCACACGTTGACAGGTTTCTTGATGTCCTCAGGGCCGGCGGCAGAGTCGATGCATATAGCCGAGCGTAGGTTCGCGATCTGATGCCATCGGATAGGTTTTAAGGCGTGCCAAATGCAAGCGTGCAGCTGACCGTCATCACTTTAATGCATTTAAGTAGATATATTATTTAGAAATACTCGATATTGTGTCGGGTTTCAAGTAACCAAGTGATGATGATCAACAAACAGTGACAATGAAAATGAAACACAAAAAAACATTCCAGAAACACCAACGTAAAAGGTTGTAACTAAAGTGAAAGTGCCCCAAAAACAAAATTCACTCCATCAAGGAGTACCTGATTTCCACCAGAATGATGGCACTTATGTAACCTCACTGGTGGCGGGGTGTCCGAGTCGTCCTCATATCCGTCGAGACAGAAACGATTACCCTTTCCTTTATTTCGTATCTAGTGAGATTTTCAGTAAAAACAAACATTACAACGTGCTGTGGTGCGCATTAAATATACATAATAGGTGGTCCACACATTGCGTGCATAGAGTGCAAAGTCGAAGAAAAACATTAACAAAAACTCGTGCAATATGGTACTGCCGCAATTTGTGAAATTGCAAAAGACAGAAGACCTGATTTCCTCCCTGTCGATGACACGGGTACAGTCCCACTGGCTTATGATGATCCGACTTCCGCGTCGGAGAGTCCAAACATAACTTTTTGAACGCCACATTTCGGATCTGTACAGGGAAATTTTTGAACAACACGTCCGTTATTTGCACTCGTATGGTACTCGTACACAGGTGTACAACGAAAAATAATAAAAAAAACAAATTCATAAATTTTAAACATGTCCTAAAACAATATAACTTTGTAAACACAGCGGAAACCTTACCTCGCCGTGGGCCACGGATTCTCCGGGAATGAATAGCTCTGGATAAATATTCTTCATATACCATTCGAAGGATTTGCAACCTAGCTTTTCTCTCAGCTGAGTTCGGCTGCTGATGTCGCCGTAATCACCCTTATCGTTACCCACTCGTTGGTAATAGTATTTTGCATAATCGTCCAGCCAGACCTAATATGAAAACAGAATATCTCGTTAACGGAAATTCGAATCACAACAGGAAATGTTAGTTCTTTAATGTTCAAACTGGTTGCTCACCTCAGCTAATCGGACAGAGTTTTTCTTTAGAACATTGACCCCGGTTCTCCATTTGTACGGAGACCGCTTTCTGAATATATGACCAACGTGCGAGCATGGGACGATTTCTAATGTTCCACCGCACATCCACGTTTTGAAAGATAGCTCCAAGTTTTCTCCACCCCAGATATCAAAGCCGCTGTCGTACGTCCCCAATCTTTCAAAGAAGTCTTTGTCGATTGCGAAGAGTCCACCAGCCATCGTTGGAGAGTAAACCGGCTCGGCTGTGTGTTGATGCCTCGCTCGCTCTCTGGATGGAACTGGATGCCAATTGAACTGGAGGTTCCAGTCAAAGCCACCAACGTTAACTGATGATGAGTCTCTGTAGTGGTACTCGAGGGTATTATCATCGATTACGTCAATTACAGGGCATACCACTGTTGTTTTATTACGGGCTATTCTATCTAACAAAGGTTCCAGCCATCCTGTGAAAAAAATAGTGGTGTCAATAATAATAATGTCAACTTTGGTAAACACCAACACAAGAGTAATAAGCCAGTGTAATAGCATACCTTCTGTACATTCGCAGTGACTGTCCAAGTACGTAAGTACTGGAGCTGTTACGTATCTAGCACCAAGAAGCCTGGCTCTGATGAGACCCTCTCGCCGCGAAGCCCTCACTATCCTCACTTTAGGTAGGGATGACATATAATCATCAAGTTGCTGCATCAAATGGGCTGGAAAGGGCAACATTATATGAATTTCAAATTTTTCGACTCATTTTACAGGATTTTATTAATAAAAAAGCACTTATTACAATATAGCTTATCAATGTACTCAAATATTTCACTCTAAAGCTCGTATTTAATTAATAACTCATAAACATTGCTGTGCTCTTGCTTATCTAAGCTCTTATATTTCTTAGCGACCTCTTAGCTTTAAACACGTATTAGATGTTTTGCTAATCTAAGTCAATTGGTTAAAATTTAAACAACGTTTACAAGTAAAAAAGTAAAGGAGTAAATGTTATGTTCCTCACGCATGTCTGAAAAGTCATCGACAAGAATGATCTCCTTGATAAGATGTTCAGGCGATCTGTCCAACACGGAGTGTACGGTTCTCAGCAGCACTGACCAGGCTTCGTTGTGGAAACAAATAACAACCGCGGTTTGTGGAAGGTCCTCTAAATACCTCCCTGGATGTTTGCACCTGTAAAACGATCATAAACAAAGGATACTATACAAATATGTAAAATACTGTCCAAATTGAGAACCTACTCCTTTTATGGGAAGTCGTCAGTTAAAAGGGATATCATGTTTAAGCAATTTATAATATGTTGATGCGGAAGAATCGTATTAAATTGGGTCTGTGTGAGGGTTAATGACCCAATCACACTCGTAAGTCAAAATATGGAGGTTATAGTTGTACAATGTAGGCCGGTATAATATATCCCCGGCTTTAGTAAAAAAAGCAAATTAAGTAAAAATTGTACAATTTCAAGGAATTATTTCGGTTGTAGCACGATATTTATATTAGGAAGTTTGGGAAAAAATATATAGAAAAATATATAACCGTCTAGTCTATAAGAAACTCGAATGCTGCGAGGTATCATTAAGTATGCATTTAATCACAAAGAAAATCAAATTGTCAAATGTCCTGTTATATCTAGGTATTATTTGAATATAATCACAGTACACATACCAATTAATACAACTTTATGTTTAAGCTTTAAAGTAAGTCTATTTTACAGAAAAGAACGCGCCATACAAGGATTGTTCCCACGGACGCCCTATCTGGGTTTAATCCACAAAGTACCGGTGCCATTAATAGGTATTCCTCAGATAAGTGGATAAGGTCCCAGGTAGCCTAGAGGAAACCAATCCATTTCCTGTTCTATACAAAGTTTCTAGTTTTATAATCTAGCTTTTGCCCGCTGCTTCACTTGCGTGTTATCCTAAAAATAGGTTATGTTCTTGCACGTAGCATACACTATATATATACTATAAGCCAAGCTTAACTAAGATCTGATTTGCTGTTTAGTCGTGAAATCGTTGTAATCTTACACATCAATCAAACAAACATTACAAAGATTATTTATATTTAAACGAATGTCGTTAATATATATGCCTCCTGCGCTGTAGGTTGTGGGTTCGATTCCCGGTCGGGACAATATTTGTAGAATCAATATAGATGTTTGTTCTGTGTTTGGTTTATTGTATCATAAGTATGCATTTACTTTCATTTAAAAAGTTTATTAATATTCTATGTACGCAAGCTTTGCCGAGTTTGAGGCGTTGAGTTAATAAATAAATATTACAGGACATTAATTTTACACAGTGCCACCTAGCCCCAAACTCAGCATAGCTTGTGATATGGAAACTAGATTACGGATTGTTTTTTTTTCTACTATTTATACGTACTATAGAATACACCACACAAATTAACATCTATGTTCATCACACAAATATTGGGAATCGAACCCACAGTTCTTTACCCACTTCAGAAGGAAGAGTTACTACCAACTGAGCTATGAGACTTGTTCATAAAATTTCATTTTCAATTTCATATGTCATATAGAATAAGAAAAGCATGAAATAAAGTATGAAATGTCGTTTTTACCATTCGTCCCTCGGATCAGGCAGCTTCCTCCTGATAGATATGAGATCACTGACGTACTGATTGAAGGCGTTTTTCTTCCAACCCTCGGAGACAGCCGTCTTTGCTTCTTCTGATATATTCTTTGGGAGTACGACCGGTTTGCCGAGTTCACCGGGAGCGTTGTCCGAACCAGGTGCTGCGATAACTCCCAGGCCTATGACAAAGAATTGACTATGAGTTCATGTACAGATGAGGCACTATTTACCCGCAATCAATTAAATGTAACTACTGTTTGAAGACGGAAGCTTAGGTTACGCTATGACTGTTTGTTTTGTATGTTGGATGACCTATTTTAACAGAAGTTAATGTAAAACATTTTAACTATTTTAGGAATGTAACTATATTGTCATTATTAAAGCAGGTAGACATTTACTTTAAAAAACGTAACTAAAGTTTTTTTTGAGATTCAGAATACGCCAACTACATTTTTTTTCTAATAAAGCTTGAAAACTACCGCATATGTAGGTACTACTTATGTACCTTAATCAATTTTCATTTTAGTATACTTACGAGTTACCTACTGTCGTGTTCTTGTTAAAAACTAAGTATAGGACATACTTTAGGATATTCTACGCAATTACATCTACATTTTAGTCTATGACAACTTTTACGGTCTCTGCTCAATTATAATCGCTCGTCAGGGTGGAACATGGGAACATCGGAACTAGTATTTCAAGTCTAAAGGTGTTCGAACGTGCAAGCTTCTTACAGAGAAACTTCATGTGATATGCTAATCGGCGCGAAGCAAAAATAATGCAGGAATGCAACACGGTGAAATTGCGGACACAAAGTTGAGACAAAACTGTATTCTCTTTATTTTGTCAGCACAGTTGATCGTTTCAACAATAACCAAAAAGAATGGATCAACATATAAAAATCTAAAATGTATTTAAATTGTGCTTTACTTACAATACAAAGCGGTTGACCGCTAGTTTACATGCTTCTACATTACTTGTTTTTATTAGTTGTGTATATTAGAGCTCGTAATCTAGCAAGATTTCTAGTAATTGTTGCACCCAGTTTTCCATCATCTACACATACATTTTCAACCGACTTTAAAAAATAAGAGGAGGTTCTCAATTCGTCGGAATCTTTTTATTTTGTTTGAAAGGGTACTTCACATGTGGTCCCATTGACATCAGGTCAGGATCTGATGATGGGATCCTGGAGAATTTGAGGGAACTCTTCAAATATTATATGCACACTTGAAGCAATTTGGGTGTATTACCTCAAACGTAAGGAAAAAATGGACCACATATAGAATCAGGCGTCTTTCTGTCTGTCCGTCCATCAAAATAATTGGAAAAAAATACGTCATCCAGGCAAACGAAATTTTATCATATTCTTCATTGATGTCGGTTTTTAAAACGTAATTATTGCTTATATACATATGCAAAGGTTAATAAGCAATCTTTTTTTATAAGCGACATGGAAATCTGTATATAAATACATAAATAAGCCCCAAAGCTACACACCATCCATTACAAGCTATCAGAGTTATCTTATAAAGCATAAAACACGTTTAAAACAAAGAGAAGCGCATGATTTACCGGATTTAACTTCGTTTCCAATGATTCGATCCAACCAGTCAATTCTCGAGGATGCTGCGCACAAATATTATAATCATGCATAACGTCAACACATAAGCTAAGCACACTTACATGCATGTAATGTTAACTTTTTCGTTGATAGTTAAGCGTTTGACCAACTCACTTGAAAGCAAATAGAACTGTGGTCTAAAGATAGAGGACGCTTGTCTAAAAGCAACCTTATCATACTAAACATGGAGTCTTCAAGACTCCAAAATAAGATCGTACAAGTTTTTCAAGTGAACTGGTGGCCAAACGCTTGGCTTTCACCAACTTTACTAGTGCAGAAAGACATACAAGTTCCTCTCTGCACCAGTACTAATAAGATATATTGAAAAAGATGACAACAATTAACTTAAACTAGGTAAAGGTTAATATGACATCAGTGTCTCGTCATAACATGGAACATTAAAAATTGAAAATAATTTGAATAATATTAATAAAGCTAAGTACCTAAGGTTATGTAAAAATTTTCAGCTCATAATAGACATATGTTCTATTCTAATAAATTACATTGTAAATGTAAACAAGCAATCTTCGGCTGTAAAGGGGCCTCGTCAGTGAATTATAAATATAACTAAAAATATGATTGAGCCAAAGAATTCTATAATACAAATATACATTATGTTAAATAGGTATCTACTATCCTGATTCGTCTATTTTATATTTACTATAGTCATTTTCAAAATATTCTGATACTGTGTAAATGGTTTTATCAAGGAGCAGCAATTTTAAATTTGAACAAAATGATTCTTCCGACATAGTTTGTCTCATACTAACTGGAAGTTTACTATATAGTTTTGGTCCGATAATTTGCGGTAGCTTTTCAGACACATTTAATCTATGAAACATAAATGTGAAATGTGAAATATAATAATAAAAGTAGACACAAATCGATTCGTTCGTCATAATGAAACATCTACAAGGTATGCTTTACTAGTTTACTAGTCCGGTGGTGGAAAGGGGAAGAGCAAAGAGGTAAAAAAGATTATGCTTACAAAGTGTAAATTTGTATATTATTATAGTGCTGACTCTGATGTAAAACAACAAAAACTGGACATGTATGAGATTCATACTTGGCCGGCTTATTATTTTATACAAAATTTAATGGATTTTTCACGATTCCAAAATTTCAACTTAGTATTTACTATTTACTGCAAATAGTAAACAATATTTTTGTAGGTGTGATCTACCTCTACAAGTAAAGGCTAGGCAAGGATATCCTCGCAGTTGTCGGTTCGCGAGAAACCAATGCCTTCTGAAAAGGCTCTGGTAATTCCGCTTCATCATTGTTATGGCCTAGCGCTAGACAAGCCGAGGTCATGAGCTAACCCATCATGTTACGAAACAAAAAAAAACAATCGCTACATCACAGCTGACTGAATCAGCAACAAGGATGTGTTCTTTAACACCCCCATTGTTGGAGTTGTTGGAAGTAATAAGTTTCCGTTTGCGTACAGGTGTTTTGAAAAGTAACGTAATATTATCCTCAGTTTATTGAAGTTCACGTTTCTGAATTTGGCCCATTTTGGAAACTTTTCAAATTCGGGTTGACATTCGTTCAAAAACTTTGCGTGTATTTTAGAATTATAATTTTTGACATTATAACTTTGTAACTTACGACACAAATCACGTAATTAACAATAAATTAGGAACCGAAACATCAGTGTAAAATCTTCAGCCGTATATTGAATATGCATGAATATATGACACGTTCAAAAGTTTGCTTCTATAGCAATCCATACACGAATTTGCATGGTAAGTAAGTCAAGTTTACCTGATCTAACCTCATGTCTCATGTAAATTGGAAGATAAACTTGATCGTGTATAGCTTGCATTACGAAATGCCAGTGCCAAGCAAGCAATATTGACTCTGCGCAATATTAGTGTGGATAAGCGCGGTAAGACTAAGAAATAAATAAATATACGAACCGTCGGACAGATTGTTTCCATAGGAGTCGCTTTTCTTCTTCGTCGACGTGAATTTTACCATCTTCAATGGTTTCGCTTCAGGATCATCATACTCAAGAGGTTGGGGCCCTATGGCATTCCTTGTACTTCCATTGGTAGTCAAAAGCGCAATCATAAACCATACAGCTGTCAAAACTAGCACGGCCTTAAGAATAAGCGTGCGTCTCCTTAGCAAAAACATTATTGTTACTATATTTACCCCGTTACAATGAAATAAACTAATTTCAGTTTTCAATTGATAAAAACCATTATCTAGTTTGTAGTACTTGAGCAATAATTACAAACTTATAATCACAAACACAGTGACTAGAATAAAATGTTGAGATATGTTCCGCGTTTTACGAAGATATGCCTTTCCGATATGAAAAGTTTGAGAGTTTTACGTCTTTTACATGACTTTGGCGGTTTGCTTGGCTGTTACTTCGTCGTTTTCAACCAAATAATAAGCTTCTTTTTAGTTTTCTGTTTCATTTCCGACGAGTCCGCTTATTCCTGTCCATGATTTTCGATTGCCTGTAAGTTAAAAAACATATGATTAGAATAATACTTTACCCATCTTGATTCGTGATTGTAATTTTTTTGGAAACCTAATAAAATCCATCCCTTAAATTTGGACTATGACAATATTGTCTTGGAAATTTAATATCTTTGTCGCTGGAAAACTGCCTATGATTGTACCTACTGATCAAAAATGGGTAGCAATATTATGTATTAACAAAAAGTTTTTTTTGTCGAAAAGTTATACGCTAAATCGTTCGCCGCCGCGCCGCCGGCGTCAGGGCAGAAAGGTAATTGGCGGACCTTTTGGGTTTTCCCTGGTTTCCTCATCTCGGTGGGTATAATTGACTTAACTTTTGCTATTTTAAATTTCGCGATGAGTTTATTCGGAAAATGTTCCACTTAAAGTTCTTAGAGAAACTTTGATATATTTTTGTTTGCGTTTAAAAACTAGGCTGTAAATGGCTACTAATGGAACTTAAAAAAAAACATTCATATTTTTTATATGAGTAATGTAAATTAAAAAAACGTGCACAAAAGCTAATGATTAAACGTTAATAATTAACATTTCAGTTATTCTCAAAAAAAAAAAAATGTCCTATGCTCAAAGGTAATAAGGGTATATACTCAACAGCTGTGAGTGTTTTTTTATACGGATGAGTATTCGGACAAAGCAAAACACATTCCTTATCTACCTATATAAAGTACAACAAACGAGTACCTCATTTCTCATTTACAAGTACCCAACCCTGTGTTTTGAGTTTCCCAATTTGTCCAATTCCGCTAAAATGTTCTGTCCCGCAAGCAATTCCCAACTTTTACTCCCCCAAAAGTAATCCTTATCTCCATCTAAAAACAGATGAGTTCAATTTATCGACGCGTGTTGTTGTCGTGTATAATTTGTAGGGCGCTCCGAAACGGTGTATCGGCCTACAGCGGCAATGTGCCCGCTGAAAAATGGCCCGGCGGCCAGCCCCACTAATGTATAGTCAGAGTGCAAAGTTTCAACAAACCAGGGAATTTAAGGTCAGCATACAGTTTTTCTTTTTCTATTTTAAGTTACAACATCACACATCACATCTCAAACACATACACAAACATCAACAACCCATAATAGTTTACTGTTGGACAGTTGACCATGCATCAGGCATATTTTGGTGATTGCAGTAAAAGAGTAGTAGTTATAAGAGTAGTAGAGAGCCCTTTGTGAAGTGGCTCGTCCGGGGAAGTACTACCACCATACCTATTTCAGCCGCCAAGCTGCATTGCTGTGTTCCGGTTTGAAGGGTATGGTTGCCGGTGAAATTACGATCAAGCGAGGCTTAACACCTTTATGCCTCAAGTTTACGGGCGCACTGGAGTGCCGTAAAGATTATGTTCTTTGTGGATTTGACCTACGCAGTACGGTATTGTTATAGGCAAGAGTGCAATGAACATCAGGTGGACTACTTGCTTGTTCCGTCTCCTAGTTGTATTAAAAAAAAAGGACAGATATCACACAGAAAAAAACTGCTGGCTTTCCCCTGGTGATATGATAATCCTGATGATACTCCAATTTTATGAAATCCGTGGGATTAGTCGGAGAGGTTAATTCTTATTTGAGTAGCCTTACAGCTCAGTTGGCTTTATTGGTTGAGGGTTCGATTCACACTCAGCACAAACATTTGTGTGATGAATATAGATGTTTGTTATATGTTTCGGTGTTATATTGTATCATTACAATGTAACAAAAGAGTAATATGTATTCATATTCTCCGCAATCAAGTTCCTATATAACAAGCTTTGCTTGGGCTGGGACGGCGTCGTGTAAAATATCAAGTTATATTTAGAAATCATCACAGCATACCTAAATCGTAAACTGTTCATACAAAAACGAAGAGATTCTCTCAAAAATCATTTTACCTTCACCGGCACATTCAAATAAAGTTTCCCCACTGACTGTACAAAGTGAAACAATTCATCAGCTCGCCGGAAGGCAGCCCCGCACCGCCGAAAGGCTTTGTTCTATATTAAAGCTGCACCACATTGCCAGAAACCTTGGTTCGTGTTTTGGGGCTTGGTTTGTCACCACTTTTAACCGCCTCTGTGGGCGAGTGGTCCGCCCACCGGTGTCAGATTCAGAGGTCCTGGGTTCGATCCCTAAGAGGAGTACAATATAGTGCTTTGTTGGTTAGTGGTAGGACTTTGTTTAAGTCCGCTTGGATCTAGCTACCACCATATTGCTTATTCTGTTGCCATAACAAACAATTCTTAAAAAATGTTATGTTATAACATAACATTTCACAACAAACTCCGGAACCGGCTATCTTACTTATAAGTAAGATAGCCGGTTCCTCAGTTTGTTGAGGATTTCGGATGATTTGCGCTTGGACCTTCGGCCTTATCTGTACTTCTTACCAGGTGAAGGCCAAGCGCTTCACCGTCGTACAAAAAAAAAACTTGTACATTGCAAATCCCCCCATTTGGTTCTTCAAAGAGGAAGTTGTAATAGGTTTTTAAAATTGTGACATTTATACGTTTTGTGTTACGAACGTCCAGCAAAGAACCAAGGTGGTCAACATGGCTCTAAGAGTTAGCAGGCTGAAGTGGCAGTGGCCTGGACATATTTTTCGAAGGACCGACAGCCGGTGGGGTCGACGAGTCCTTCAGTGGACACCACGTCTAGGCAAGCGTAGTGTAGGACGACCCTCTGGCTAGATGGAGTGACGACCTCCGTAAAGTGACAGGCGGAGAGTGCATGAGAAAGGCCAAAGATTGGGCTCAGTGGCGGACCTTGGGAGAGGCCTACGTCCAGCAGTAGAGTGTGATACGTTGATGATAATGTTAACCGATTATTATCGGTTGGGCTGTATTTCTGTTAGCCACCACAATAGGAAAAAGAACTTGCAAATACAACAATCACATCACAACATGTAGCTTATTGCAACCACAAAGCCAGCAACTAACCACAAACTGCATGCATTCAGTTCAGTAGAGTCGTAACTTGAATGAGTAACAAACATCCAAACAAAGCTTCTTATCGAAATATATAATATCTTCTTGTAACTGATTGACTGACTAACTAAGAAAAGGTTTTCAAAAATTCCCACGAGATGAACAACTTACAAGGCGATTCATATTTTTTTTTTAATACGCCCTGGAAGCGCTTGTTCGTCATCTCACCTGATTTACAAGTTATTATAACCGAAGGTACAAGCGCACATCACCCGAAATTCTCAACGGTATGAGAACTGGCTATCTTACCTTGAAAGGTATATGCCGGAACAAAAACAATTTAGAATTGTTGTTATGGCGACAGAACTAGGTAAGACTCCAAATATTACAACATTAGAAGGATAATTCACAGACCCCGCTCCCCGACTGTGTAGTTAAGGATTTATTCAGTCGCATTGCACCTGCTACTTGTTTGTCGACGTGGATCTTGTTAATTTTAATTGCAAATTACTGGTATAAACTTATTTTCTATTGTTGTAATTTTTTAATGATTTTTAAGAACCTGTTGAAATTCTTTTCTCGTTACTACTCGTACCTATAGCTTAAAAGGATGTCATATTCGTATGTTTCAATTAAATGTTATATTTCCATTTATAAGAATGTAGGTACCACTTCTTATTATTAGTAAAATTGGTACTACAGGGTTCGAATCCCGGTTAAACAAGTCATGTGTGAACAACAGAAAAGGACGGAGAGGTTGGTAGTGTTCTTACGTAGTACGTTGGGTGTTGAAATTTATATACCTAACCTACCTTATTGTTGCGGCCATGTTAGGGAATATTAATTTGTTTAAGCCTCTCCTTACTGAATTAAATGTTGTAAGATGCGACTTACCACTAACTATACTTTGATCACCATTCCATTCTAGCGTGGTGATACTGACACATTCTTCATCACACTTTTAACAAATTTTTAACCGCATAATGTGGTCTACTGGTTCAACCCACCGATTTCAGATCCAAAGGTCCCGGGTTCGATCCCCAGGGAGAGTACAATATTGTGCTCGGTTTGGTTGGTGGTAGGACTTTGTTTAAGTCTGCCTGGCTAGCTACCACCATCTTACCTAATTCTGTCGCGATAATAACAATTCTAATATTGTTGTGTTCCGGCATTTAGAGGTAAGATAGCCAGTTCCTCAGTTTGTTGAGGATTCCGAGTGAAGTGCGCCTCCACTTTCGACCTTATTTTAACTTGTAATCAGGTGAGACGAAAGCTTTGTCGTACAATAAAAAAACACTTTTTGGAATACTTTGTGAAAGCACATTCATGACGAGATGTAGGTAAAAGTTATTACAGAAGACGTTAAAAATAAACCTACCTTATAAGGCGTATTTTCTGTGACGGATTCTCACTGGCTCAGCTGTAGATATCTGTAACAATCACAAAATATTATTTTAGAGCTGATAGTGATTAAGTGATCTACTACTTTGAAGAATAACGTCTAAGTATGCTAGCGGCTCACTCATTTTTTAATAAAATTAATTTGTTGTATAACTGATTGACTGAATGACAATAAACCCCACGCGGAACCGCTGGAAATATTCAAATATCATAAAAACTACGTGACACCACTTTATAAACAGAGTATCAAGACAAAAACATGGCAAAAAGCCAAATTCTTCAAGGAGCAATAAAATTTAACAAAACCAAAACAAGGCATTGTTCAATTTTATAGCGATAATAATAAATTACAGCTGTTTTACCCGACAATTTCAGGTTCTTTACTTATGTTAATGCTCAAACATTAAAGTCGAAGTTAGGTACAGGCTATAAATTGGATTTAATCTTAAGGCTTGTAAAAGTATGTTATAGAATCGAGATTAAAGGTTGTTGCTAAGGGCTAAGTATCATCTGAGTGCCTTTAGGCAGTATTTGCAAAATTATAGATAATAGCGTGTAGCCTGACAAGTGCCATTCCTGATAAATATAATATAGACTTATTTTTATAAAAATGTAGCATTTTTAATATTTTTAGGGAGCTAGGAGATAATTCTCAAAACTTGCGCAAGTTGATCATTTTAAAACACAGGTTTTACTCACGCTTACACTTGAATAATCAACAATTACGTAAACGTGAGAAAAAGCCATGTTTAAGAATGTTTTTTTAATACTTTATTGCACACTCATATATAAATTACACTTTTCTAGCAAATCCAGGATTAACAAAGATACCTTTCGCCATAAAATAATTGGGAAACCCTAAGTAATCTTCCAAACAGATAAAACTGAACATCATTTACATAGAGATAATTGTCGCATGATCGCATTTCCAACGATATTTTTATTGAGCACGTAGCGGGAAGTTGTAATTTTTCAACATTTGCAAGCCTATCAAACGGTGAATCACGGCTGTTTTTACTTTGAAAATGATATCTATCTGTATAGCGGTTATACAGATAGTTAGTATCAAACAAATAAATATTATAGTATTGCATTGGACAATGATTTGTAAAACAAACCATAGTCGATACTGGCAAATTTAGTAGATACTACCCTTTATAAGAGAGGTCCTACATGTTAGTTTGAATCGATTATAGATAAGCCCTTCTATTTTCCATATATTTTTCAAACTATCATGGTTCTGAACACAAAACATTTTTCATCAGACATAGGTCAATATCTCTTTAAAATGTTCATAAAGAACCTACCTAACTGACCAATAATTGACAACCTATAGCATAGTTCGGTGTATTGACACGTAAAAGTGAGTACCTATACACAAAAGCATTTACTTGTAACAGAACATCAAGCCGCTCTAATGTATCACCCTCTCACGAACCGAACATTGAGCACCGAACACTACGCTAGTTGCTTTGTTGCAGCTGATTTTACAAACCAACAAGCAAATTTGTGTCACATTCACACACAAGGCGCGAGGGCGGTAAATGTGGCTCACGCGACCTGCAGATCCCACATTTCAACGAACAGTAAACGGAATATAGAAAAAAATGTTACAGGTAAATGCTCAATTCGAATTTGCGCTTTTGTTGGAAATGCTATTATTGTACCATTCGTAAAATCTTTTTTTTTTTATAAATAATCAAAAATTAAATAAAAGAAATCTGAAGTTTCGCTAAAAACGAATATATTCTACTTTTACAACCCAAATTAGCACTACAATTTTGGTCCTTGATTAGAACAATCTACCCGGTGAATGCCAAACTCTCTTAGGAAACATTAGACTGAGAAATATCGGCACTTCAGAGACGTCTGGCAAAATAAATTTAAATAAAAGCCCTCGGTTAGGTAGCTGCCGTTTAATTCAGAGGCAAACACATATTGAAACATCCATAAATAGCGACATTTTATTTCTCTGATTAATTTTCAATACATGAATCTATCTCTTGTATAAATTTGAAAATCATTATTACCAAACGTGACTGAAGAGCTTCTATTTCAATAACATAAATTACTATCTAGAGATAGTTACTAAGAAATTAACACAACAAGATAAATCATTCTATCTCTCTCTGGCTCTGGATTTTAAATGCAATCTGTTTTGTTCTGCAAATTTAACTAATGCGGATTTTTAATAGGTACTTGTATTGAGCAACATAATGAAGTATGAGTGATTGGGTTGAGCTTTTGAATATGTAATAGTGAAAAACAAGGTTTTTCACTGGACACGAGAGTCTGGACACACGTTAAAAGTATATTCAATCCATTACATAACACCTCGTAAATGTCTAAACCACAATAGATTTGATTGGATTTCAAGCGACTGGGTACTTTTGTTCGGTCTGGGTAGCAAAATGGTGTCCAAAGTAGAAATTTCCACTCAAAGCGCCCGGCGCTCTCGCCAAATAAACTTTATAACAAATGGTCAAGCTCAGCACCAACTCCAAGCAATCTAAAATATTTTAATCAGTCACATGAAACTAGCGGAGTCGTGTGTTTGAGTTAAAGCACGACCAGTTTGTGGAGTGGTAAGTTCAGCGAAACACTTTTGAAATAAAATCTCACAATTTTAAACGAAACGAAAATAGTTTTTGAAGGAAACGCGGTTGCGGCTTTAAGCTTAGCACTCATTATCCAATGGTATTGCAACATTTGTACTTAATATACTTGCGCTTAACTTAACTTGGATACCTACACTTTTGGTTTCCAACTTCTCTTTTGACTTCAGGGCTTGCCTAGGCAAGAAATCCTTTGATTGACCTATGAGTGCCTAGGCACGGTTTGACTTTTCATAGAAGCTTTACCTCTCTCCCATTTAAAGTATAATGGTCAATGTCAACAGAAAAACAGACATAGTCGATTCCAGTTCTAAAAAGTTTTGGTTCAGACAGTCGAACGAACCAGCCGTTCTTTGATAGTTTGCTTTTCTTTTGTAATATTTGTTTTAGAAAAATCCGATACTAACATGCACCTGGTATTTTGGTTTTAGTTGTGTGTCAATTGACAATCAGTCACGCCAATTGTCCATGCGTGTATTTTTATGGTTGTGACAATACTAAACGCCGTGACAGTAGCCTGACCGCAAGGTGCGTGCGCGCAGCGACCATGACCCATCCACAGATAGTCTACAAGTTAGTATCAACCCACGATCTAAGCCACAGTAAACAAGTACTCAGCAAGAAGATCCGGTAGCAACCACAATCATACGCATTGCCCAGTTGTCACAAGGATTTTTAATATGATATACCTAGGTCAGTTAAACCTACTTAACCTCGAAATAAAGAAAGAGGTCCACGTAATATGTAGATCAAGCTTTTATGAAGATGCCTATTAAACATCTTCTGGAACGCATTTGTTCATATAGGAGCCCAAAACTTCATTGGACCCTAAACCTACCAAACATTTGTTTTTATGCTACTAAGATAGCAAACGGTAGTGTCAGATCCAGAGGTCCTGGGTTCGATCCCCAGGAGTATTAGATCGGTTTGATTGGTGGTAGGACTTTGCTTAAGTCCGCCTGGCTAGCTACCACCTTACCTAATTCTGTCGCCATAACAGAAATTCTTAGGTTGTTTGTGTTCCGGAATTTAGAGGTAAGATAGCCAGTTCCTCAGAAGTGCGCTTCTACCTTCGGCCTTATCATAACTTGAGCTCTGGTAAGCAGACACCATAGAAACACAGCACTATATATATACTGTGCTATTTGGCTTTATATCCTGTAAGGCGGAGGAGGTACTTCCCCAGACGAGCTGCTCAAATAGTGAGTAGGAAGTCCTACTATGCCCTACCTACCCCCTTGACTAAATGAGCTCTGGCGACCTCACTCAGCGCAGGAACAAAACACTAACGATTCCATTATTTTGTTAAGTACACTTCTGTGCAAGAAACTACTGATCGGAAGGCTTTAAAGTAAATTAAACTTCGACTGATAATTTTTATTTAATGGAAAGGTTTGACAGGTAAGTACCATTAAAAACATTACTACCTGAAAGCACTAGAAATTCACTCGATACATTAATTCTTAAAATTATGCAAAACCTGAAATCTTCAGTTATATTCGTCAATTTATCTGAAATGGATATTATCCTGAAAATGATCAGTCACGATGATAAACCAATTACTTAATCCCCTAAAAATATTGAAATGGAGGGCAGGAAAAGCTTGAAAAATTCAGCTAGCCCAGTTTTATCCAAACTAACGTACCTATCTTTTGAAATATCATTTTTTATTGTCATATTACTACTTCATGAATTCATGAAAAGCTCATATCTGTCCACTGCTGACAGAACCTCCTCCAAAATTTGAGGGTTTTGTCACAATCATATTGAAAACTTGGTTGAAAGATTGGTGATCGCAGTTAAGAAGATACGTGTTCCCACATCTAGTTCCCATATTACAAGAAATGCTTAGTTTGGGGCTAAATGGCGCTGTGTAAAAAATAATATCTTGTAATATTTATTTATTAATAAATCTGCGGGCTGAGTTTGTCAAATAAAAATACGTTTAACCAACTGCATTCTGGCACGAATCAATGAAAGGACTACCTATACCTTTTTTTTTTGTACGACGGGGAAGCGCTTGTCCTTCATCTCACCTGGTTACAAGTTGAGATAAGGCCGAAGGTGGAAGCGCACTTCAGCCGGAATCCTCAACTAACTGAGGAGACTCTCAGAGGGGCTATCTTACCTCTAAATGCCGGAACACAACATTTTTTATTACCTTATCAATATATGTATATTCATAAGGATTTATCATGTTATCTTTACAGTATCGAAAATATTTTACCTGTTGTAAAATCATTAAAAAACACGATCTACTATTTTTAGACTGCCAAATTATTAGGCCGCAGTAAAAACAGCGTCTTTTTTTAAATCTTCAAAAAATAACAATTTAAATTCAATTTACACATTTAGACTCATACTACACTATGTGAACTAGCTGGCTGCGCCATAAACTGTACAATCAGATGCAAAAATTGGAGTGGAATTCTCTTCGACGAAGATGAAATGGACCAATTTGCCAATCTCCCTTGGGAACACTTCATTTTCCTTTTTCCAAAGACTCAATAAAGCTTTCTGACGGATACTTCGATTCGGGTTAATTTATCCGAAATCTGACAAATACCTATCATAGCATTCTCCATTGTAAAGTACTTTTCCCACTTTGATCTGCGATCAGTCTTCTGACGTGCTGTTTGATATAGATTTAGGAGTCATATTTTAACCTCTATTTATGTTATTTGTTTTATCAACATTAAGGCTTATTATTCGGGAACCACGCGTATTATAACCGTTCAAAATCTCAATAGGTTGAGATTGCTAAGTTAAAAATATATTAAAATCCACCAATAGACTGTTCCAATAAAGAGTTTATGTGTGCATTAAATTTGACACATACAAATGCTCTGACAATGAAGGTCGTATTGCGAGGAAAGTCATATGTCTTTAGAAGCAAAAATGAGGTAAATGAAGGCCAAGCGCTTCCCCGTTGCACAATAAAAAAAAACAGCAGGCATGTGCCAAACGTAAGCTTGGATGTGCCTCTGACTACCCATAGTAAGTAATCCTCAAACGATCTGTGCTTTGAGTGAGTGACAACAGAAGAATCCTCTGAGGGGAAAAGTCGTAATTATTTTTTTACATTATGTATCTTACCTCTAGCTTTACAAGGCCGCTAGTTTATGTACAAATCAGAACATATACGAATGTTTTCATCGTAAATGTTAAATCATCCGAGCCTACTTTACACCGTCCCCAACGAGAACTTTTAAAATGAATTGTTAATGGGTTCAGGGATACGAAACCGTCAACGTAACGTAGGTACGTGTAATACAGTTTGCCTTTTTGCTTTAATTAATTTGGACCACTATGAAACATGTTGTTCCGGCATTTAAAAGTAAGATAGCCAGGTCCTCAATTTATTGAGGATTCCGGGTGAAATGCGCTTCCACCTTCGGCCGTATCATAACTTTAAAATCAGGTGAGATGAAGGCCAAAGCGTCGTTCAATAAAAAAATCAAATCATTTTTTTTTTTAATTCATTGGTGCTTTAAAAATAGTTTTTTTCTTTACCAACCTTCCACATGAAGATCTAATAACTGCGCATAAAATTTCTAACACTTATTACTTTTTTTTTCCAAAAAAATTCAAAGAAGACTGAATTTACTCATTATTGCTCAGTTCAAATCAGACACATCTAGAGTCCTGTTTCGCAGTCTCCAAAGCAATCTGCTCAGAAGTCATCAAAACGTATATACAAACGCAATTCCATGTTAAGTAAAGTCGTATTGGCTTAGATTGTTTTCAGTCTAGAACGTGGACAGGACACCGGTCGGGGTCATTGACCTATCGGTTTCTGACCCTTACGTCGTCATAATCTCTAGGGACCTGCTAATGGCATTCGTGGAGGCTTCGATACTACAAGAAGATACAAAAACATCTTAGGTTACGATTGCTTTTTTTAGAGGAATGTCGTGACTCGAAATTACATACAAAAGTAAGGATGTTGCTAAGGACGAAGCGCGCCTAAACTAAAAATAACTTAGTCACTTTACCAGGGCTCTAAATTTGTATCATTCTGATACCTATTTAGCACTGTTGCTTCGACGTTTAATAAAAAAATGGTTTTTTTTTATTAGATATATATATAATATTATATACATAATAAAAAAAAACTGTTTTTTTATTATATTATACGACGGCGAAACGCTTGGCCTTCATCTCACCTGGTTACAAGTTGAGATAAGGCTTGGCACTTCACCCGGAATTCACAACAAACTGAGGAACTGGCTATCTTACCAGTTAATGCCGGAACACAGTTTTTTTTCTCCAGAATTAGGTAAGATGGTGGTAGGCGGACTTAAGCAAAATCCTACCAGCAACCATACCAAGTACAATATTGCTCCCCCTGGGGATCGAACCCGGGACCTCTGGATCTGAAATCGGTGGGTTGAACCATTAGTCCACAGAGGCGGGTTTTCTGATTCAAGTGTAATTTACTTTATTAGTACGGAGTCTATTTTATGACTTATTTTGAATGCAAACTATAAACTTTTAAGAAGCTTATTTGATTTTTTTAAGCCTATGATATGTTAGATTTTAATTGTACAATAATATTAGGGAAGGCTTTTGCCCAGCAATGGGACGCTGACGGTTTTTTAGAATAATAGTAAAATAAAGATTAAGCCTAATGATATTCAGACGAATTGATTTCTGTTACTTTTAGTCATAGATATATTGTTAATATTATTTTACCTATTTTTCACTAAAAAGCATCATGAAATTAACTTCCAACTACCTCAAACATTCATATATTTTTTTCTTATATTGTACGACGGGTAAGCACTTGGCCTTCATCTCACCTGGTAACAAGTTGAGATAAGGCCGAAAGTGGAAGCGCACTTCACCTGGATCCTCAACAACAGGAACTGGCTATCTTACCTCTAAATGCCGGAACACAACAATTTTAGAATTGTTATTATGGCGACAGAATTAGGTAAGATGGTGGTAGCTAGCCAGGCGGACTTAAATAAAGTCCTACCACCAACCAAACCAAGCACAATATATTGTACTCCCCGTGGTGCAAATCGGTGGGTTGAACCACTAGACCACAGAGGCTGTTACATTATTAATATAACCTAATATAGCTGTTACTATAATAACTTGGTCTTCACTAATAAATATCCAATTAAAATTGTTTCTTAAATGATTGAAACGTTGTTTTTAATATTTCAGAAAGCTTTTAAACGAACTCGTAATGCGATAGTAGAGGTAAGCACACACTTTCCAAAACCATTTCAAACTAAATGCGCTTTCAGTTGATTAAAATAATTAAACTAAACGGTTGCTGTCGGGGTAAATCTTTAGGAGTAGTGGTAATTATGTACCTACATAATACATAGCTGTAATGCCGTTTTGACATATACTAGTTTCCTTGATCACTTCAATAGACAGTCAATATATACATATTTTTTTTTAAACTCAAACTTACCTACTTAATTGCTGATACACAACATCAATATTATAATAAAACTAAATCAGCCTTCACTATTTTATATGTACCTATATAATAATTACTACATTACAGAGTTTCATCAGTGACAATTTGTAATCAGCCACATATTAATATTCATCAATTAAATCGTATATTTCTATGTATAAATTATATTTGTGTACATTTTTATTTTAGTTTTAGAGTTAATTTCAGACACGATTGTATAATTGGTAATAAATTAAAAAATATGAATATGAACATGTAATGTGACTGTGCTTTGAGTGTATTATTATATATTAGTCAATAAAATTAAATGTTGCTTCTTGCAAGTTTTTAAATACATAGAGTAGCACACTAAACAACAAAATAAACTTAACAATAACATAACAATATAAAATAATATGTTCAATTAAACGAACGATGTACAAGGGAAGCAGTCGGCTTACCTGAGGACCGTTACAGACCGTCTATATAGGTACATGACGGTATAGGTAACTCAACTATTCCAGACCAGTATCAGACGGAACTGAGTTCAAGATACTGGCTACATTGCCATTGCTACGCTGAATAGCTATGCTCATCTGCTGACCTGAATAAGAGCCAGCCCTTTGCTCACGTGTCACCTCAAATAAAAGTCCCGCAAGATTTTTTTAAACCGGAGGGCACCGGTTCCTAACGGACCCTAGGTCTCAACCCCAAAAGGCTCAAATAAGTGAGAGATTATCGACCAAAGCAACCGCCGCAGCAGCCCTAACTGATGCCCCAGGTAGATGAAATGGCGCAAGGGTGTCGAATCCAGGTAGAATCCAACACCAAATTCTTACCCATTAACCAAGGGTCAAGAGTGATAAAGTCGGGCCGCTTACGGGTTATAAAAACTATTACTAATACGATATTGTAACAAATCTGTCAAAAAGTCTTGGTATAACACCGTTATCTACTTATTATACAGCTACAGAATCAACAGTTGAACTAAATGACCGAGTTGCATGCTGTGTTTCAATCAAGCACTAATTTTCTTTTATTTATCAGCAATTAAAATTGAAATCTCAAGGATATTTTTTTTACAAAAACGGGAATTAGTGTGCCCTGTTCAAAAAAAAAATTGAAATACAATGAGGTAGGTTCACGGGAGTTTTAGCCAAAAATCTGCCGCAACAACGAAATAACGAAGCACAGTGAAGCACAACACAATACAACGAAAGCAATTCGAGGCACTGTAGGAAAATGGATAGGAATATGGCTACTTCTAGTTTCAGATATTAGTAAACATGAGTGCTATCCAATCAATAGATAACGACACTATTATAATATATATGATATACTTTTCATTGGATAGCACTCATGTTTGATCATCAAGAATGGGTCAGCTTTAAGACTATAGAATTTGGGTATAATCGTAGGTAAAGATCAGGTTTGTGATGGAGCGAATTTACCCATTTTGGTAGCAGTTAGGATGCAAATCAGCCTGTTTACATAATAGAAAAATGATCAAACAACATTATTTACTCAAATCCGCCTTATGTACCTTGTGCAAAAACAAAAATCAGCATTAGTTAATTTGTGGAAAAATTAGCAATTCAGTTTAATTTACCTAGTTGATAAAAACAGTCACTATTCAGCTTAAAAATGTAATAATATATAAACCTTCGTAGACTACTCTCATTTCACACAGCTAGATAAAACCGGACAGGCAGACGGGTTTCTCCAAAATTTATTCTGATTTGAAATTTTACCTTAACAATTTTGAATAGTGCTAACCAAAATGCTGGTGTTCGTGGCTCTCTGCTCAACTACTCATAGTTTAAAATGCAAAGCTCATACATAAAGTAAGTACCAGAGTCTACATACTTATGTCGTAGGAACTTGTATCATTATTTTACTTTTGCTATTTTTCGACGCTGAGTTACTTATCGCCTTATTAAAACTAGGTAACTTCATTACTAGAGACTTGTAGATGTTTTACGAACATAGTTTTTTTATTGTACGACGGGAACGCGCTTAGCCTTCATCTCATCTGCTTTCAAGTTTTTAATTCCAAAGGAGGAAGCACTTCTTCCGAAATCCTTAACACTAACTTTGAAAAATCAAAAGTTTCCTCTACTGTTGTGTTGACTTTTAGTATTAATAAGAGACACTTCACGTATATAAAGTCGATACAAAGTAAAATGCTACATATTTTATGTATCGTTACATTTTTCCTACGTATCAGTTGTTAATAAGTTTCTTTCACTGTTTATTGCCTGCCTTTTACCGCGGGGCCTACTACGTAATCCAATTAGAGCAGATGCAACTTTTTGTTCTGTCAGATTGTGCTCATGCTATTTATATTAGCATTCTTTGCTCTATACAATTAAACGAGTATCTATCTAAGTAAGGATATAACTATGAAACTGTTTTGGTGCCTACATCAATGTAAACGTATACTTTCATAAAGAAACCCCGTATTTTAAAATGTTTATGGTGAGTTACTTTCAAATATATTAAAGAGTTTTTTTATGAATTAGGCCAACTCTTGACCTTGATACTTGTGAAGATAAGAATGTGGTCTACATTAGAACGAGACATATGAAAAAATTACAAATAGTATTTCATCTGAAGACATAAGGGTGTTATTACAACGGTGATAAACACATCGGCAGCTGATTCCAAGTTACTAGATCAAAAAATATTGTTTTGGAAGTGCTTAGTACTCCGAATGATGCTGTAAGACAAGTTCTTAAGGTTGATACACCTCCTAATTACCTCAGTCTTTTGATATTTTACGATCAAAGGACAGAGTTGCAACCATTTGTTTACCAGAAACTACCATGGCATTGTATTACAATTATTACAAGGAACAATATTCAGCAACCAAAAATGTGTAGACAAAACAACGTAACAACACAAAACAATTCCAGCATTTTTACGTTACTGTATTAACCTACGTTTCGGCTATCCGCATTGGCTACTTTTGCAAATGGCAACACTATGCGGTGCAATTACTTCGAGCGCTTTACTTGTAAAAGGATTTTTCCCACGTTATTGTATGCTTTGGACAAATCGAGTTTATTGTGCGGCGTATGCACAGTTGCAATACCTTTGTTTTCATTTCAATTCGCAAGTCGATCGAGTCGAGGATCGATTCAAAATATCGCACAAGTGCCTTGTAATGAGAAGTTACTAAACACACAGGTTTTAAATTACTACGGATTTCATTTTTCATGTCTCAAGACCAAAAGGTAGTCATAGTCTTTTTGTCGCGTTTGACGCGTTGTCAATGTGACCTATACGACACCTACGTACATCAAAAGTAATATTTGTAATTATAATTGGAAGTTCCAATGATTTTTGAAAGAATTTCGTTCGTTAGGTATTACATTTTCGTGTAACAAATATGACTCACAAATTATATACATACTATCCCATACTCGTATAAAAATGTAAGTGTTTTCACTTTTTTTAATAATTTTCACAAAAAAGTATGCCATATAAAATTCAAAATAGCAACTGAAAAATCACACAGATTCACAATGTTTTATTGTACGACGAGGAAGCGCTTGGCCTTCACCTCACCTGGTAACAAGTTGAGATAAGGCCGCAGATGGAGGCGCACTTCACCCGGAATCCTCAACAAACTGAGGAACTGGCTATCTCACCTCTGAATGCCGGAACATAACATTTTTTTTAAGAATTGTTATTATGGCTATAGAATTAGGTAAGATGGTGGTAGCTAGCCAGGCGGACTTAAACAAAATTCTACCACCAACCAAACCAAGCACAATATATTGTACTCCCCATGGGGATCGAACCCGGGACCTCTGGATCTGAAATCGGTGGGTTGAACCACTAGACCACAGTGGCGGTTAACATTACATCACATCAACAGCCCATTAGTTTTCACTGCTAGACAGAGCCTCAGCAAAACTCAAGCTGAAGAGTTTTGCCAGAATCACCACGCTTGGCAGAAGGAAATTGCTGTCATTCTTATGGTGGGATCCCTTAGTCGACTTTTACGACATCTGTGGGCCGAGTTGGAGGGGTCTAATCTTAAGTTTTGCCAGAATCACCACGCTTGGCAGAAGGAAATTGCTGTCATTCTTATGGTGGGATCCCTTAGTCGACTTTTACGACATCTGTGGGCCGAGTTGGAGGGGTCTAATCTTAAGAACTGAAATCACCATATTTTAATCAGTATAATAAATATCATTATTATAAATCTCCTTATTCATCACACAAATGTTTATTAATGTGGGAACCGAACCCACAACCTACAGAAGGTATTGCTTCTACCAACTGAGCTGAGGCTTGTCTTTTCGGAAGCGATAGCTAACTTCCGATGCTTAGCACGCATTTATGTTCACGCTAGTCCCGAGTTAAAGCACTTCCATATTCCTACATAATTTTGCACTTTTAGCCCTACACGAGTTTGGAGTTTCGGCAAAGTAAGCGATACAAGCGTCTCGGTTTTACTGCAGGGTCTACCTCATGGGAGGTATAAACCACTCAGCTGCGAATAAACCTTGTCACTGCCGCAAAAATAGTGGGACTTTGCATAATATAGCACGACCGTGGTGTCATAGCTTAAGGCTTTTGTGCGTGTTAACGTAGAAAATGGTAGATAGGTTTTATCCGTTTTTGGTACCAGGAAGTCTACTACGAAAAACGAAACATGACGTATCTGATGACAGATTGCACGTTTCTCAACACAAAAATTACAGTTCTTTCGGATTGTTTGATTTTCATAGTAGGGCCTCAGAACTAGATGGAAGTTCAGATGCTTACTGCAATCGAAAATCATATAACGCACGGTTTGGTTTCTTATGCTTCTTATAGTCCACCACTAGATAGATGCTTCTCAAAACTTGGAGGATCTTGCCATAATCACCACGCTTTGGAAGTGATTCGTTGATTATAGCAAAGGTGATTATTTATTGACATGGAAATCATGATTATATATAGCAAAGGTGATTATTTATTGACATGGAAACTGACCTCCAAGTTTCTCATGGCACTGCAACGCGTTTGTAACTTGAGAGACACATTATGTCTGTCTGTCATAAACAATTTTTAGCCCTGTTTTATCAAAATTCGCTGTAGTTCTTCTGCGAAACCACACTGTGTCTACAACACCAAAGTCACGTACACGTACCATCCAGACCTCTACGCTTTTAATGCATTCACTACAAAGGTCAAACTGACAACATGTGTTATATATCGTAGCTTTTTTATTTTTTCTGGCTTTTAATATACATACGTAGGCTGACCCTATGTGCATAAAAAACAGGCTTTTCCATTAATTGTGAGCCACCTCTATCTACCAACTCCACATGACCACTGGTCTAAACTAGCCTCCGGTGAGGTCAAGGCCAATTCGTCTGCCAAGTGGTGTATATGACCAATGTTAATCCCAGTTCAAGAGCTCACCGATTCAGCTAAGAATTTATTTCCCTCGTAGTAAACTCTTCGTATAAAAAAACTTTCTATATGGTTGGATTCTTTAAAAGCCTTTAAGACGATGATTACCATGAATGTATCTACTTGTATAATAAATATTAAACAATTGACTTTATTTAAAAATCAATCCGTCGATATGTTTAATTTCTTAAAAAAAGCTTTGCAACTCTGTAGTACTCCAACTGGGTAAATTTTCAACAAATTGATAAGGTGTGTTATTGTTTAAAACAACATTATAGTACTCATTTGGTTCACATCGCATTATTCAGTGAAGGACAGATCCTCATTTAGCATCAGCATGACTGACGCTGACTCAGGCTCAAAAGCCTTGACATCCTCTTTAAAACATATACAAAAAAAAAATTGATCAGCACATGCATTAGTAAACTTACCAACACCGATTTTAAAATTCCTATATTATTCGTTGTAAGCAGTATGTTAATATTTTTTTATACATACAAAAATACACAGGTTTCTTCTGTAATCATGCTGTGTTCACAAACTTGGAGAAAAGATCTAGTTCTGTTAATGTCAGTATCTATACCTTGTTTTCATCTTTTTACATTTGTTTTGTGTGCCTTAGTAAATAAATAAATAACTTAATTTCATAGACTGAGTTATCTATAAGATATTAATTTTGTAGATAATTCATTTGATATTTTTACTAGTTAGTTCGTACCTATAGTAAGTTTATGTTAATTTATTTTAGTTAATCATGTTTTGTGTACTTAGCTGTAAGTTTCCTGTACTTTTCATTATTATGGTTCAGGTTAGCTTATAATTAATATTTCATAGTGTTTTATCGAATACATCACTTTTTTAGGTAGAGGCAGTTTTCCTTGATTCGACACGCATTGGGCATCCTTGTAAGTAGAATTGAAAATGCCTGATACAACCATACAGACAGCGATGATCACGATGATGGATATTATTGACTTTATAAATAGGAAGGATATAGGTAGCTTCAGGATGCGTTGAACGACTTTGTGGTCGAAAAACCCCGACCATATTTTACGCGTAATGATCTCAGAAAAGGTTTTATGTTTTAAATGCCATAAGGTTGGAAATAAATTGCCTACGTCAGATAAAGCCCACTTTGCTAAGCCGTTATAGGCTGGCCTTTATCGATTTAATATATTCCGGTTTCATAACTGAAACTGCTCAATGCAATTACAAATGTCTATAAGATTGCATTCGCAAAGTTTACTCTATCATAAAAATCAGTTTAAGGACATTTTTTCGGCAGATTGTCGAAATCGATAATTTATAAAATGGACGGTGGCTTACGACTTAATTAACCAGCAGGTACAATAATTGTATTAAACCAAAACAATCTCTTAGTTACTACTTACAAAAAAACCTCTTAGTTACTTGTATCCATCAATTTATGATACATTTTGAACACTTCCCACTTGAAACAATATTGCATTCGTGGTTCAGCAAATAATAAAAACACCTGGTTTATAATCACAATACGCTGGAAATAGTCCAACGCATTGAAAATACGGCGACATACCATAGCCAAATGACATGTAGCGATTCGACCGTTTAATGAGACCGCAACGAATTGCCACCCTAGGGTTGGCAGCAGCTTAATTGAGCTTCGGCACAGTACACATTTAACAGCTGTGTCAACCGCGCAATTTTTTTTTTATTAACGTAATCTTGACCGCAAAGCTTATCAAGCTTGAGGCCTGAGCAAAGAAGAGTTCTATAAGACAAGCGTGCTCCATCTAAGGTCACATCTTTTTTGTTGTTTTTCAAGTAAGCTGGTGGTCAAACGCTTGGCTATCCCACTACCACGACAACTTAAGTAAGCCAACCACGACGCTTTTATTTTATTAATACACTGAAACAATGAACACCCTTTTTCGACGCTTAGTTGAAGTCAGCATATCATGTTCTACGATGGAGATAAGCTTGACCTTCATCTCACCTCATTTTTCAAGCTATGATGAGGCCAAATGTGGAAGCGCACTTCATCCAGAATCTTCGACAGTCTGAGGAACTGGCTGTCTTACCTCAAAATGCCGGAACACAACAATTTTACAATTTTATAATTGTTGTTATGGCGACAGAATTAGGTGAGACGGTTAGACGGACCAACCAAAAATCACATTACTTATTAACGGGCTATAAGTACCTCAGATTAGCAACTCAACGAAACTTTATTCTAGTTTCGAAATAAGATAGAGTAATAATAAAGGTGACATTGCTGTGCGCTCAATCACGGAGCTTATGACCACCAGATGACAGAAATACGCGCGTATTTCTACGTTTTGTTTTTTATACGGTAAAACAAATATGAATTTTGAAAATCGAAAATACAGACCGTCTCCTGTATACTGTGTTTATTTATTGTGCAAAGTTTCAAGCCCTAATTGGGCGTTTTTTTTTTCTTATTTTTGATACATTAGAATGCATAGCAAAATACATCCCAATTGCATTACGATCTAGCCAAGTGGTAGGCTAATGAGAAAACTGACCTAGATTTATACATTGAGTTGTAACTAAGAATGTGTCCGTTAGCACTTTTCTTACTGTCTCTATCTAAGGTTAGTCACTATCTTCATGTGTCTTTTAAGTAGCACTATAACAAACACTACATTATTATATTATTTACATTACACTAACTCAAAAGGTTTAGTTCTTTTGAGTCTTCTCACTATGTTCGTGTTGTCGAGGAGCTGGATTGCCTCTACGTTTACGTGGTAAAGAAGTATTTGCTCATGAGCTTCTGCATATATTTGTATTACTTTGCGGACGCTTCAATTGTTTTGTAAGATAATTTAATTTAGTTTTATCTTCGGGTTTTCTAGTTTGGTGTATTTATTGAATGGCGAACATTTTTGGTACAAATTAGAGTCAACTTTAGTTTTTTTTTCTATAGAGAAAATTTTATGTTATCATGTTTTCGAAACATAAGTTTTCAAGCATCTATCCTGAACTATAATACATATATTAATTTCAAAGTAAATTCTACAGTATTGTGGAAGATTTGATCGCTGAAGCTCAGCCATTTCACATATCATAGACTCTTACGTAAAAATTGAGGAAGATAATTATTGGTAAAAATATTTTAACCGATTTTGAGGGACCAAAATTTACCAACGGATTCTAAAAATTGTACGTGAAAAGTATAGAGGATTAATTCGCGACATGTTACATGTTGCATCGGACCTTGTCACAAAAGTGATCCAGTTATTCTAGTCATGCCTATGACTGCGCGTACAAGGGCTGCCACCAAATAGAAGAGTACAAAGTGGGAAGCCATTTTTAAAGGGGAATTTCGGGCAAACTGGAATGTTATAGTAAATCGACTTGTTAACCGATTCAATAAATGAAACTAGAGTTCGTTTTATTTTCAGACAAGGTATAAAATTATTGAAGACAGAATTTATTTTGCTTAAGACAAACACGGTCAGTTTCAGTATAGCAATTAAATTGATTTTGAAAACAAAATAGGTACCGTTGATGACTTTAGATGTTTATTTGAATAGTCCCTCTTTAAACTCACAATCTCGGCACCATCTTCAAGACAGAAAACCTCATTTGCCATTATTTCTTACATATGTTAGAAAAAAAGCTACCGATAGGAAGTAGTATTGTTTATTCTATGGCAGAGGTAAGACGGTAAATAAGCCGGTTGTTGCGTGAACGAAATTTACGACGTCGACTCTGGAAATACGCCACGGTTAATATATCACACTGCAGCGAATGGGACGTCTTCGCACGTCTACAGGCTTTGCGAAATACGGGCTGCATCGCGGTGAAAATTTGCGAAACGATATGTTTTACCATTTCGCATTTTTTTCCAAATTTGAGTCCCATAAGTATACATTTGAAACCATAAGTAATGACCGCCTCTGTGGTCTAGTGGTTCAACCCACTGATTTTAGATCCAGAGGTCCCGGGTTCGTTCCCAG
Organism: Venusia cambrica; assembly: GCA_951394065.1. Taxonomy (NCBI): domain Eukaryota; kingdom Metazoa; phylum Arthropoda; class Insecta; order Lepidoptera; family Geometridae; genus Venusia; species Venusia cambrica. The sequence continues at coordinate 6,033,650 of OX596056.1, forward strand.
AGCTTGGATTGATTGGTGGTAAGACTTTGATAAAGTCCACCTGGCTACTTAATTCTGTCGCCAATTCTAAAATTGTTGTTTTCCGGCTCTTAGAGGATTGCGGGTGAAATACGCCTCCACCTTTGGCCTTATATCTTAACCTGTAACAAAGTGCGATGAAGGCTAAGAGCTTCCCCATCGTACAATAAAAAATAATAATAATAGGAAATTTTACTTATTTTGTTGTACACTATTTACTTTTTGTTGCTATCCAAGTTTTTTCTTTCATTTTGTAGATAGTCATACAAGATTCAAACTACCTTAAGTTCTTGTTTGATCAAAACGTTTGATTTTGATTTACTCCCAGTAGATATATTTGGAAAATAAGGGAATGTTTTGAGTTTGTCTAAGTGGTTCTGTTCTCATATTTACCGAAAAATTAGAGAGATAGGGAGTTACGGCCCAAAATGTTATTGTCTTGTTTTAAATGGATCTTAACCTGATGATGTTCTTTTATTTTATTTTATTATTATTGGTGATAACCAAGGGTTTGACCATCAGCTTACTTGAAAAACAAATAAAGAAGGCTAAGATGGATCACGCTTGCCTAAAAGGAACCTTTTTACTCTTGACTTGAAGTCGATTGGACTCTTGCGGGAAAACCTTGTAAACTTATCTTGCTAATAATTACGTTTTAAATACTAAAAAGAAAACCGACTTAAATGAAAAATATGATACAATTTTGTTTATCTGGATGTTGTATTTTTCCAATAATATTGATAACAGATGTATGAACCGACAGACAGATAGACAGACGTGTGATCCTATTAGGGGTCCGTTTTTTCTTTACTTTTGAGGTAATAAACTTCAAGTGTGGCCTTTTGCAGAGTTCTCTTGATTTCTTCAAGATCTCATCATCAGATCCTGGCCTAATGTCAATGAGACCACCTGTAAAGAATACCCTTTCAAACAAAAAGATAATTTTCCAAATCAGTCTAGGCGTCTGCGAGTAATCCGGGAACATAAATAAAAAATATTCCGCCGAATTGAGATCCTCCTCCTTTTTTGAAAGTCGGATAAAACATTAAATTACATCACCTAAGCAGTCAAAAGACAAGCCTGAACATAACACAAAAAGTAAAAACCAAATTGCCACCAGCAGTGCAGCATTTATCACGCCACAGTCGTAGCCATTTGGTCAGAACTAGGAGCTTTTTCACGTCACTTGTCCGCCGGGTGGCGTGCACTAATCCTCTTGTAGGTTTTGTTCATTTTCCTCGTTACCAGTTGCCATTGCGACTGGACATTGTAGCTTGCGGGCGTGTGCCTGTAATCCTGATTTGTACCGGTTTTTATTCGCTATTCACTTTTGAGCATTACTTTTTCAGTATTTGAATAGGCATCTGGCATCTTCTATTCGCATCAATCATCATCATTGCTGCAACAAAAAGCCTCATAGTTAAGTTGGTAGTTACTCTGATTTCTGCGCTATAAGTTGTGGGTTCGATTCCCACCCAGGACAAAAAAAAAAAAATGAATATAGATGTGTGTTTGGGTGTTGTATCATATAGTACGTATTTATATACAAAAAAAAGTATATGAGTATTCTATCCGTAATCTAGTTCCCATATAACAAGCTATGCTTAGTTTGGGGTTAGATGGCGCTGTGTGAAATTAACGTCCTGTAATATTTATTTATTTAACTACATTGGTAATGCACATTCAAGGCAGACATGACTCAGACAATACATATTGGTAGGTGAAGGTTATTGCCTAAATACAAAAATATCTATTAGCCACCCACAACCGTTGGTCAAGACGGTCACGGCTCACGATCCTTCCAAATCAGCATGAGGTCGAGGCAGTCGATTGCGGGATCTTTCATCCTTCTGTTTTTTTTTTTTTTTTTTTATTGTACGACGGGTAAGCACTTGGCCTTCATCTCACCTGGTAACAAGTTGAGATAAGGCCGAAGGTGGAGGCGCACTTTACCCGGAATCCTCAACAAACTGAGGAACTGGCTATCTTACCTCTGAATGCCGGAACACAACAATTTTAGAATTGTTATTATGGCGACAGAATTAGGTAAGATGGTGGTAGCAAGCCAGGCGGACTTAAACAAAGTCCTACCACCAACCAAACCAAGCACAATATATTGTACTCCCCATGGGAATCGAACCCGGGACCTCTGGATCTGAAATCGGTGGCTTGAACCACTAGACCACAGAGGCGGTTAAATTTGTGTATTATCTTACACCTGTACTGCTTTCCAAACCTCGTACTACGCGTGATAATCACAGGAAAACCCTCAAGTTTTTAAACTCTGTCCAACAATGGACTAAAATGATCTGATTACACACAACTGTTATCCTCAAATCAATTAGACTATTCAAAACTATAGCCATTAAACAGTTGTGCTACCGTTCGTTCATAATTCACACATTCACTTGATAAAATAAATATAATTAAATAGGTACCTTAAAATGTATACTCGTATACAAAATTGACTGCGTGTGTTTACAAAATGGACTGCAGGACAGGCTTATCCATGGACATATATTGAGTGACCTGTTGATATATTTTTATTAATGAATTGACTATAACTGACTACTTTAAAGTCTTATAACGAAGCCATGAAATACATATAATTTCCTTGCAACCACCAGTTCGTGACCGGAGGAGGTCGTGACTCATCCATCCGGCAACCGCAGGCTCCAAGGTCACACCTCGGCAGCTGACGAGGTCGTCCCTAAGAATGTGACAGGCAGACGACTCCGGCTACCTAACGTACCAAAGTAGCTAAAATTGGAGGTTGCTCTAACAATAGGCATTTGTTACCTTGAGCCATAATTTCAAATGCCACGATGCCATTATTGTTAAGCGGGACTGTGGTAAAGTCAACGACCTTGTATGGAAACCTCTCTGTGGGTATTTTAAAATAGTGTCATAGTGTTGAAGGAAAATAATCTTTGACTACCATATCATGTCATTTTTAGTGATAATTGTGCTCAATACTGAAAAATGTTGACGTATTCTAAGAAATCCCGTATTTATGTCATGTAGGGCAGACATCGGCCAAAATAAGAAATGAATATATCAATTATATTTACACAACGCCATCTAGCCCAACTAAGCAAAGCTTGTATAATGGGAAGTAGATTACGAAAAACATGAATACCAATAAACTATTAATTGTTGTGTTAATTAACTGTGTGCTTGAGCAGTAGGTTATAATTAATTGCTTGTTTTCATGAACAAATATTTGGTACAAACCTAAATTAATTCATAACTATTTTGATGTATTAACTTTAAATGTTGTTTTATAAAGTCCATGTACTATTACAGGAATTCATGAAAACATTTCTTTAGTAAATATTTGCTATTTCAATATTTCACAATACAATCAATTGAAAAAAACGAATTGTGATAATAAATCTCGTTCCATCCTAATTTATGACACCGAAACCAATACGCGATTGTTGGCTGATGATAATTATAAATGTGATCTGTGTACCGATCTCCAATTTGAATTTATGAATGTGTAATTTCAGGTGCTTACACTTTATCCGGTGGCCCCATGAATGCGCACGTGAATTTATAACAATGCTATTTTTCACTCGATAAATGATGTTTGTTTGCGTCAAATATTATTCCCGTGTGTGTTGTTTGTACGCTCTACTAAAGCGTACTATCTACTAAAGCAGTTTATGTATCAATGTAATAGGTATAATGTTACATAGGTTCATACCTAATAAAACATTTTATCCATTTCCATTTCATATTCAAACTTACAAAATATAGAATTACACTAGTAATCAGCAGTACCTAGCATTAAAAATGGCATGTTATTTTACATAAGTCAGGACCTACACTAAATAGACGGCTTGTTTCTAGGTACATATATGAAAATAGCCATACCAAGATAACAATACACGTGTTTGATGACATTTTTTTTATACATTTGTTGTATTACATTAAATTTAAATTTGGTTACATTTTGATCAACTATATATAACATCTGAATGATAAGGTTTGCTTTTTTTCTTCAAGAGAAGCATTCGAGTTACTTAATTACCGTTACAAACGGTCTATTGGTAACTCAACAGTTTAAAACCAGTATACAGGGTGAGTTTTTTGAGGGCCACTGAGGGCAAGTCTGAAACCGTGAGAGTTATCGAAAAGTCATATAAGGAGTTACGTGCTCGATTTAAAAAAAAACAAGTTCTGCATTCGAGAAAATCTATATTTTTTTATAGATTTCCTGAAAAAGTGAGTTTTTAAAAAAAATACATTTTGAGTTCTTTGTTTGATAATAAAAAAACTAATGTATGATTACTATGTGCCCAAAGTTGCTGGAACACTTTCAAAATTAAAAAAATATATGCATTTGTGTTTATAAATAAAAAAAAATAAAGCTAAAAACGTTCATATTAAATATGTGATAAATTGTTTTTGTTAAAATGTTATTTTATATCTGTTACTAGCTGTGCAGTGTAAAAAAAGCGAGATAAAACAATAATTCTTTAAGAGGTTATGACAATATCCACCAAAGGTAATTTTATTGCATTTTTCCCATTATACTTTAGAACTTTAGTGGACAGTTTACTTCATTCCCAAACGGGTAGTTCACACTTGTGTCCGACTATGAGCATTTATCCTGATACAAGCGGTCCCTTGATTTATCGTGTCTACAAATAGTATTGTATTCAGGTATTTATTACTCCTGGGAATAGCCGAGGGTATTTTCATGGGAATTTCTATTAATAACTATCATACGACATCTACAACATATGATTTTTGCGAGCGGTGAAGCGGTTACAGCAGAGTGATCATAGCTTTGAAAAAGACATCAAGGTCTACCTAGCTATGCTAAAGGAGATGCCGAAGTCCGGCCGCGAAACGGTTTTCCATGTTTGCGGTGTGTGGGAGAGCCAGTGCCTTCAAAGCAAGCAAGTGAGCTAGACAAGCCTAGAGCATATTTTTTATTGTACGACGGGGAAGCGCTTGGTCTTTGTCTCATGTTAGATAAAGCCGAAGGTGGAAACACTAAATTTGTTATACCCAGAATCCTCAACAGCCCGCTTATTCTGTATGACCAATGGTGTCTTAACGCGCCCGAGTTACGATATGTCAATACGATGATTCCATGCAGATAATATTATAATAATGAAAGGTTACTTTAAAAATATGGTAACAATAGAGTAACTATTGTAAGTCTCGAAGACTTAGTTTTCGTCTTCCCTTGAAGAAATCCTCAAACCCTTACTTAGTGCATCTCTATACAACTAAAGTAAAAAAATAATAAAAAATACTAGACTATGAAATAAATATCATTCGTTAAATCTAGTTAAAAAAATGGTAATTTTAAAAGGTAATGTATTACAATGACACAACAGATCCTGTTTATTTTGAGATTATTTTAAGTTGCTCTAAACATAGCATTAATTTATGATACAAACTCATAAGACAAACACCAAGATTATAAATATAGCATATTTCACTATAACTTGCTGATATACAAAGGGCCGTAAAAGCAGGATTAACCTAAATCCCGTTTAAGCTTGCAGATTCAAAACTACAACCGAAGGCGGTACAACAGAAACAAAGTTTCCTTTATCAAATCAAAAGTATATCCCTCGAAAGCTCTGTAAGAATGTTAAGCACGACTGTAAAATATCTGCGCAAAACTTTTTTAATGTAAAACTTCGCGAGTCAACCGCAAGAAACACATCAGAATGCACTCTTTGTTGCAAACTTTTGCAGCGAGCGCGGGCCCTCGTCACTTCAAACCATTGTGCATTCAAAAATGTAATATTAAATGAAATTAAAAACAATTTTAGCTAACCTTATAAATAAAACTGGAATACATAAAAAAACAAAAATTAACTATGGGTGTTATCCGTTAGAAGCGATTTCTTTCAGACAACCTTTGTATAAAGAAAATGGTTGCACCAGCTGTGGCCACCAGGAAGGCTCATGGCTGGTGCGATCCCGGCGAAACGTCGGGATATATATAGGTAAAATACTTGTTTCTATCGTATCAAAATAATGTTTTACAATCGCGAAATTTTAAAAATAATTATATAGCTTCAACTGTGTTACATAGGCATAAAATTCATATCAATAGGATGCTGCACGGTCAGCTTTTGATAAAACAGTTTCACGTTTATTCAATTTTATTTTTAAACTTTGTATGACGAAGTGTTTATTAGAAATAATCCAAAAGTGCTTCGCAGTACGTGAGAACGTGTCTTACCCGTCAAAGATTGCATAAAAACTAACAACATAACATGTGCAAGTTTTGAGCAAATTCCAATAAGAGAACGAATATTTTGCATTTGTAATGAGTTTTCATGTTTCAATGATGACTGACACTGATATATGATGTCATAACGTTTGCCGTAAGCAGTCTGGGATAAAATTACTCCCTCGTTTGTTCTGTTCCTTTGTCCCGGTATTTAGTTTTCCCAAATTTGTCCTGACGTAATTTCACTACAATTATTTTTTTAAGCTTACTTGTCCTATCGGTGAAATGGCAGTAGGCTATATGGTGCTGCATTTAGTCTGCATTGCACAATGTCACCTGATTCTATAGTGAATCATAGAGTGTCTGCTATTACCTCTTCTGCGGCGATTGTTGCAATCAGTTCAGTGGAACATTTAGCCACAAACGGTCCCGGACCGTTGCAGTAACTACTGGTTACTGGCAAACGACGCTGCGAGATTAGTCCGACACATTTGCTATAGCGGTGCATTTGACACCGTGCGACTTTCATGCAACTGCACCAAATAGATCTACGTTGCAGTATTCTGATCTAGGTATGCATGGGTTTTCATACGCTGGTCGCATTTTGTATAAAACCGCTTAAACCTGATCTATCACGCGCAATTGTTTCAAGAGCTTCGAGGTTCCAAGCCAGCTGGTGCATTGCAGTAATATAAAGAATCAGATTCTAATGGCCAGCCTTGAAACAATTTCTTAGGTGGTTCTGATACAGTATTGACGGTACTGGATCAATCGGAATGTCGGTCGATGCATTTCTTACACAATGTCGTTGAACTTTCAGTTCAATTGACTTTGTATTATTTAAAAGGGTTAGAGACAAATTGACATACAATTTGATACATCAATGAGATAAGTACAAGCATCCTGGCGAATGGTCGCTGCCCTCAATTCCGAGTAAGTGGATTACAAACTCATACCTATATTAAAATGCTATTAGGGAGTTATAAGCTCATAAAAATCTAAGTAGCTTGAAAATTTCATGATTACACATTTTATTTTACTTATCTAGTATATCAAAGTTATATATTATAATAATTCATGAACGATTCTAATTTATACAAAAGCAATTTCGAGTCGGAACAATATTAATATAATTCATAAAATCTAAGTACGTTAAGTACTTAGGTACCTACGTATAGTTCTACTAACTTATATCATCTAGGTATCACATATAAAAATATCAAATTTAAACTTCCAGAACCCACTAATATTAAAACCCATTTAATTAATTAAATTCAAATAATACAAATCTATCGGAAAATTCGCTTTGTAATCAAAAATATATACGCGAGTTCCATTATTTAATCGGGGTTGATCGTAAGGTCACTCCATCTAATAGTAATGTCTTTAGGGGACTCAAAATCCGATCATGCGTCTCGATTTAGTCCCATTTGGGTCAATTGATTGAATCCAAGACCGCGTCACTCACAGTAGTATAACGTCCTATAATAAAACGGTTTTACAATATTTTCCTGTATTTATGATATTTTTCTTTGCATTGTTCCCATTGTATGAGATAATGACCTTTTGATTCTATTGATATTACTCTCACCTTTGTCTGATTCTCTCCAAAATCTGCGAACAAAAGAAGATGGGTTTATTGACTTGAATCAGAAGAATAATGTCTCGTAGGTACAATTCGCATTCATTTGTTTGCGACATGTTTGTTTTGGCAAGGTTTTGATATAACCTCTACAGCAAGCAAAGTCAATTAAAAGTCGGGTCGGTAGAATCGCATTCGTGTAGCTCTCGACAACGTGTAAGACCCTTGACGCACGAAACTCGTTTTGCTTGTAGAGCCATAGGTAAGTTCCATCGATACCAAAAGTACGTAAACACCTTCTGGCAATATATTTGGTCATATCAAATTCAACGTTGAATTTACTATACACAGGCAGGTTGGCTAGTATTAACACTTTTTTACTTGATGCGGGATAAATAAAAGTGCTTAAATCACTGATCATCAAAACCTTCCGCAAACACGCTAAGAACCTACCGCTTTGAATTAAAATCCTAACAAGCTACCGGCTTAGAACTTTGATGGCTTTGATAATTCATCTTTCATCTTTTGACATTGAGAGATGCTTTAGAAATCACAAATAATAAGGCGCATACCCAAAAAATATAGGCAGTAATATAGCACTGGTATTTATTTGTTTTGTTGATATACTCGTTACATAGCTATTTTCGGCCGATACACAAATATTTTATTAATTAGCCCGACATAAACGGAGAAGGTTGCACCGCTATTTATGTATTCTTGTAAATGTGTAAAACTTATGACAAAAAATTCAAAACCCGCGACGGGACTCGAACCCGCATCTTTTCTTCAGGAAACGCTTTAACCAATTGAGTAGCGAGGGTCCTGACGCAGATTCTGATTTTTTTTGTCTACTAACTGAGGTTAAGCGCTAACTAACGCAATCTAGCAGAGATTCACTAAACTATCTAATAAAATTAGTAAAGTGTATCTGTAATTTAGTTCCGATATTACAAGCTTTGCTTAGTTTGGGGCTAGATGGCGCTGGGTGAAGTTAATTTCCTGTAATATTTATTTATCTGAACCTGCCCTAATGACTGATAAAAAAAATCCATAATGACACAAACTCAGAGTAGAGTTTGTGTCATTATGGATTTTTTTTGTGACATTATAACATTTGTAAATATTGTGACCAAGCTCAATCACTTGTCATTAAAAAAAAATGTGTAGGTATTTACATTTTAGACTGTTTTCACGTAGGTATTATGAGATATTTGGAGATTCACACGAGTACACTCCATACAAAATATTTGTGATTGTGACGGTGTGTAGCTATAATTGGTATCGTGTGTTGTACATCTGGTTTTGCTCCCAGACATAGTTCCACTGAGATCGGTCGGGCTGGAGAGTCCTCCATACCTCGTTATTGCGGACGTCCATTAGACCGGCCGGGAAACGCGCCACAATTTAAGTTTCCGACCCAACGCGTGCGGTAGTTGAAGCTCTCATATTTGGTAAATAACTTCATTACAAATACAAGAAGCTGAGTCTTGTATTGTTGAATGTAATAAATAAATTCCATTTGCAAGAAAGCCCACAAGCATAATAAAAGATAAAAAAAAATACCTTTTCATATGATGAACATAATTAGGACATATTGTTCCAGGGGAGTTTTGTTTTCAATGTAGCAAACATGTGTGATGTAGGGTTGGAGTAAAAATTATTTGTACCCACTGGGAATCGTTTTCCAGACTTAATTTACACAAAGAGATAAAGTAATTCAAAATTGAATTGGTGGAAAAAAACCTTCACCTATCCATTCTATAATAAGTGACTCCGGGTCTTATTGATCTAACGTGGGATTATTAAAAGATGAAGGCTGAGGCTTGTAATACAATATCCAGAAAAAATGTCCGTATTGATTTGAGATAGCCCCAAGACCTTGTAACCTTGATTTCCAGAGGTGACGGAATACTACAGGGTGCTATGATAAGAGGGCATTTTAAGTTACATTATATTAAAAACTTTTTATTTAAGACATTCCATCATGTTATGTCCTTATTAAAAATAACATTAAGAATAAGAAACTCACAAAATAAACCAAAATATTAAATATAATTATCACTAGAGTATTTAAACCTAGGTCTAAATTCTCCATTGAACATTGAATTTAGGGAGTACAATGGTTTATATGATAAAACAGTAGATAATCATTATCTTCGATGAGCATAAAGGCGTTGTCAGTATTTAACTTTTACAATATAATACTATAACATGTAATTTTAATTTGATCGTTATTTGGTTTTATATTGGATTGAAATGTATTTTATTTTTGTTTTTCATTAATGTTGTATGTTTTTCGTTCTATTATTTTTTTCTCTATACAAATTTTTCAATGTCATTTTACTTTTATTTATTTTTAAAATGTTTAGAGTTTTCAGAGTTTTTCTTTTATCAGAATTGCATTGAAGTTTTTTTGTAATTATTTTTATGTTTGAATGAATACTTTGTTGGTGTAACTAAATAAATAAATAAATAAATAATATAGGACATGAAAAACACATTTTGCCTTGAGAAAGTAAAGGCTTTCCTATCCAGTATTGCAGTGTGCATAAACATATAGTTCCCATATTACCAGCTATGCTTAGTTTGGGGCTAGATGGCGCTTATCTCCAAAAAAACCTTCCGGCAATGCGTTACAGGTAACTTACAACAGTACCTGAGCAACTGAAACTATTTTAAGTAATTCCGTTTAAAATTTTACAATTAACAAACGGAAAGCATCTAAATACCCATTTCCAACAAAAATATTTTTATCAGTTCCTTAATGAAAACCGGGGAAAACCCATCTCGATTGTCTATTTGAACGAATTCTAATTATTCAAACTTAAATCTGCTGGTTACTTCATCAAACCACATTTTACTAAGCACTATGACAAACGTGCAAACTTTCAAAGCAATCCGCGGGGCAGTTAGTTTTTAATTGATCTCGAGTTATTGAATAGCGCAGACTAAGTTCGCCGGCGAAGACACGTCCCCAGTAATAAAAGACTGGATTCACCTGGAACTTCGAATCGTTAAACTGTTCGATTTAACTTTTGTGCAGCGCAGCCGAGATTATAGTCGGTAAGAATATATATATACAGCGATCGGTCGAAATTATTCTAATAAACCCTATCCTATTTCATAGTCATGGAATCATTTTCATTTAAGTTCAAATTTGTAATTTGTGGCATCAGAAAGTTTTATAATCAATATATAATCTTTTCCAGCATCTTATTTTATTGTCATAATCAAACATGGTATGGAAGCTCACGACAAGAAAAGAGAAAGTAGAGTAGTAGAGCCCCTTGTGAAAGGGCTTGTCCGGAGAAGTACTACCACCATACCTATTTCAGCCGCCAAGCAGCATTGCTGTGTTCCGGTTTGAAGGGTATGATTGCCGGTGAAATTACGGGCACGCGAGGCTTATCACCTTGCTATGTTCCTTGAGGACTTGACCTACGCAATAAGGCTACTTGCTTGTACCGTATCCTAGCTGCGAATTCCTTTTTAAAACTATCACACGTACGGAGGAGTTTTAAATTTGGTTAAGTTAATGTTTATACGTAGTAGGAGTGCAATGATTAAACATTTATTATTACGTTCGTATTGCGACCACTGGGCGAAAACTTGGATCGCGCAGTGGTCCTTTACCATGCATATTGGTTAATCATGATGAGAAAAATTGTTCAAAAAATATTTCTCAACCGCTGTATTTTGCAACATGTTTAGAGATTTACAATAGTTTTCACAACCAGTTAAAGTTTTATTTCATGGATGCAATAAATCATTCGACAAAGCAGTCGTAATCGTAACTATTTTACATGTTTACTCGTAAAGCATGAGGTTACAAGTGTTTGTTTCCTCATTGATTCTCCACCAAATGTAAAGAACCACCATACAATAATCATGCTTACATGTTTTAACGCATATTAAAAAAGATTGTAAAAAAAACTTTATTGACCTTGCTTTACTCGCACCATAGTGGTGGCGACCTAAGAAGGCCCAGTTATCTCATTTTCTCATACAAACGTAGTTCATTTCCATTTCGAAATGGCAAGTCTGATTCAAAAGATTTTTTGCAGGTATAATTGCTTGATAACCATGAGTGGCTCTGCCTTATTTCCCACTTATATGAAAAAAAAATATTATTATCATCATTATTATTTCACTATGTCAATCTTAAATATATTACTAACACCTAGAGTAAGTTCACTAACACTTTATGGATCTAAGTTATCTGAATTAAATGAATTTAGTATTATTATTATAATCAGATGGAGATAATCTGTGTTTGTGGTGCGTTGTTTTTTTTAATCGTTTTTTAAATCGTTCATTTTTGGACAGGTACATCGATATGCTATACGGTGTCTGGTGCATTGGGTAAGTGAAAAAAGTCTTTCGAATTTCAGGGTATTTAGTATAATAATATATCAACGCCACTGATAGCGATCTTATTGCTACTAGATTGGGAGAGGCCCATGTTAATCCCTGGACGTGTATATGCTGAAATGATGGCGATGAATATTTTACTTTTGTTTGGTCTAATTATTAGGGGTTACTTAGAAAAAAATGCAGTGTTATAATATAATAGTCAAGGAATTTCTAATAAGGAGATTCTTACAAGTATTACAGGACAAAGAAAAGAACGTATTTTCATGTCTATAGTAGCGCAAAATAAACATAATAAAAAGAAAAACCTGAAAATAGCTTTTGAGCCGTAGCATCAAAGCTTCATAGACAGGTAGGATAAATAGGCTTCTTAGATAGCATTAAACGTTCAGTAATACATAGTTTCATAAGTTCATATTAAACGGCATAAAAGAAATAAATCAAGTCAACATGCAGCGTAAGCACTTTTGCTATGATCCAACTTGAGAGCCCTTTTTATGCGTCGAAAACATATTTAGCCAACTTAAAAAAAAGGAGGAGGTTCTCAATTCGTCGGAATGTATTATGTATGTTCCCCGATTACTCGAAAACGCCTAGACCGATATCAAAAAATTTTTTCTTCACAGGTGGAGAAATCGAGGGAACACTACAAATATTATATGCACACTTGAAGTGATTTAGGTGTACCTCAAAAGTAAAGAAAACAATGACCACGCGTATGATTACGCGTCTGTCTGTCTGTCTGTTATCAAAATAATTGGAAAAAAGACGTCATCCAAGTAAAAGAAATTGTATCATATTTGAAGTCGGTTTTCTTTTTAGTTTTTAAAACGTAAATATTTTTAATGAAAAACACATTTTACCAAGAAGCGATTGTATATCATTGATTTTGTGGCATGCAGAGATCATTTATCAAATATTTATTGATTATTCTCCGTTTTGGAATGTTTTTGCACATTTGTGTGACGTGACCAATTACTGTATATTTAAATCACACAGAACTACTAACTTCATACATATAGGAATTTTCCAGAAGTCCTTTTGTTCTTCTTTTAGTATTTTATTATCTTCTAGTTTGTTATCTACGTGGATAAGTTGCGTAGGCTAAATACCTCTACGCACCTTATAAGGAACACACCCTTCGAATATAAATCACCAAGACTGATGTCATACAGTCTAAACTGTGTGTTGTTTGATATCCAATTACTATTTTACAATGTATACATATATCATTATTATTATTTTTGTACGTCACTTGGTCACAAAATTTATACGAATGTTATAATGAAACAAAATTAAAAAAAAATCCCGCATCATTTTCAGACACGCGGGCAGTTTCACTTTGTTTAATGACTCTCTGCTAGATTGCGTTAATCAGCGCTTAACCGAGTTGGATATGGCACAAAAATTCGGAATCTGCGCCAGGACTGAGGCTCGATGTGGTAAGTGCGTTTCTGGCTTGAGGAAAAGATGCGGGTTCGAGTCCCGTCGCGGGTTGTTAATTTTTGTGTCAACATAACATGTATGTAGGGTAATTATAATATCGTCTATGTTTACTCTGATGAAAGTTGGTGAATAAAATAGTAACCGGATGAGTCACTTTGGATATTCAGATTCAGAGACCTATTTATAATTTTAGTGTAGATTTTCTAGGATATATTACAGATGGGACTAAGTAGCTGGATCATGTACCAGTGCTCGTGGTCCGCATATCATATAGGACCAATGGGAAAAAAAGAGGGCACGTCGTCCGTCCATATTGTCGTACCACGCGTTAGCAGAAAAATATACTTAATTTTTAAAACGCAGTGTAGAAAAACTAAGTAGTAGTATGGGTGTGATCTACGGATTCACTGGCTTTTGCTAGCGGTTATGTATGAATGGTCACAAAATCTTGTATTATACTAAACTAATCGCATCCCTTTGACAATGTTATTATCGCAGAATGGCCACTAGAATATTAACAGGCACCTATAGTGGCCATTCCGCGACAATACCATTGTCATAGTGTAACTATTGATTTAGTAGAATCGGTGCCCAGTAAAAGTCCACCTACCTAGCAACCATCCTTTTTGCCTTGGATAGGCCAAGAGGTCATGTCTTAATATATTTAAGTATATGTTCTTATTTTATTGCGTGGGTGGTAGTGACAGTACATCCGTGATCATGACTTAAGCCGCATCGAAATATCACTGAACGATTTCAATATCGATTTTGTCCAGGTAAATATCCTTAACAATATTTTTGTACTGAAACAAACCAACAAATTTAATGTGCCACTACATCACCAGTTTTATGTATTTACGTACCTCTAATTTCCGATCTGTGATTTCGGGATAATTATGCTCGTATATTATTTACAAACCACGCAAGTTATTATTGCGTTGACATTATTTTAATGACCACTTCTATGTTATATTCATAATAACGTGTATTACCAGTTTACGAAGGCGTCTTTTGGATTATATTCTATTATCTGTCGAATCAATCTGGAATACGAAAGTATTCCTTATGTAATTATTATCATAGGTGGAAATTAATTGTCTCTGCCTACCTATCTGGGACACAAGTGTCAGTCTAACATGTATGTTTTCAAAATAAGGTACGTAATACAAAGGCGTCTGTTTGATTTTTCTATTAACGTTTGATCCTATTATTTATCAAATTAATCCGGAACACGTCATAGGTATTATTTTTGTAAAATGCAATGTATTAAACGAGGTATGCAGCGATTGTAGCGGAAATCCGTTGTCTTTCCCTAATATATCTAGGAAACAAGTCAGCCTTTGAAAGTATTTATGTAATATGGAGGATATTAAAGCTAAAGCTATATCAATCGTACCTTATATTTAATATAAAGGTACAAAGTACACTAGTAACAACAAATTTTGATGCTCCTTGTGAATCATACTATTTATAATCGGTCATGTGGTGTTCGGTAACATCTTTGTCTCCACAAAATAACTACAATAGATTGTTTTTACAAACCATGATACTTATCTGAGATCCAAGTTAATATTTTTTTCGATTTCGCGATGATACCGTTTCAGTGGAGATAGATGAGCACTAATATCATTACATTCGATTTAGCGTCTCACTGGCAAAGGATCCCTTTTTAGCGAGGGAATAAGGACTCGTTCCTGAAACCCTTTGATGCTCCCATGTTTATTCGTAAGATCGGGATTGCATTTCGAGCCAAATATCCGATCCACCGCGTTCGTTTCGTCCGACCACGTTTTTTACATAATTTATACGGTTTGTCGGATCGCCCTGGCGATTGCTTGCAGCCAGATGTCGTCCGAGGCAATACTCGACATCTCCTATCTCCGCAAGGATTCAGCTAAAGATTTATTGGATAAACTGATAGTGTCGCATTAAAAAACCAACGCCGCTCAGCGTTTTACGTGCACCGCGGCAATCGAACTCGCTGGTAATTCGGAATCGAAACCGGTAGCGAATTGAATATGCGCCGGGCATTTTTCTAACACACGTGACATTTTACGAAATTGCTTTGGAAAAAGAATAATGCGATTTCGCAGTCGCATACTCCTTAAAATGTAAATTCTGAGCATAGATTCGACCAACTGCGACGGTGTACCAACGCTTAGGTGGTAACCACTTTTCTTTCCATAATCGAATCCTACATATCGATTGTGAATATTGACAAATCGCTTTCATGTTCGTACTTTACTTATCAATAACTCCGAGTTAGAGACGCTTCACCTAGATATCGAAGGAGTTAACGTAATTTATTTTTATTTAAATGTCGTTCTCTTCTTGCTCTAAAACTAATTGGGTTCTCCTGGAACCTAATAAGTTGTATGCAGCTGCCCTCCCTTGGTGAAATCCCACTTTCACCGCTGAGTTAGAGGAAATTATTTTTAAGCTGATTTTAACTAACCGTATCATTTTAGCTTAAAAATAATTTCCTCCAACTCAGTTGCGAGAGTGGGATCCTTTGAACGCATTGACTAAGCAACTACTATGCGATCATTTGAAAAAATTGAAAATTTGAAGAGTAGTAGAAGCCCGGACAATTACAACCATCATACTTATTTCAGTCGCCAAGCAGCATTGCTGTGTTTCGGTTTGAAGAGTATGGTTGCCGGTGAAATTACGGGTACGTGAGGCTTAACACCTTTATGCCTCAAGTTGACGGGCGCAATGCAGTGCCGTGTAGGCTATGTTCTTTATGGATGTGACCTATGCAGAAAGGCTTTGTCATAGGCAAGAGTACACTTAACACCAGGTGCGCTACTTGCTTGTCCCGTCTCCTAGTAGTGTAAAAAAAAATTGTCTACCTAGGCGATGATTAAGAAAAATCTACAAGTTTTTAAGGAGACTGTCCAACGGCACCTACGATTATAGGCCGTCAGGTAGTTGGGGGCTATAAAGCACTCCACTCCAAGCTCAGCACCTATTGAGCTAAAGATGACTGTATTTACAATTTGTTTGACCTATATCCAAAGTATGTTTTACGACACTCATAACAACTCACGACAGACAATCCTCATAGCTCAGCTGATAGTAACTCTGCCTTCTGCGCTGTAGGTTGTGGTTTCGATTCCCATCCAGGACAAACATTTGTGTGATGAATACATATGTTTGTTCTGTGTTTGGGTGTTGTATCATATGGTAGATACGAATGTATTTATATAAAAAAAAAGGATTTAAGTATTTTATCCGTAATCTAATTCCCATATTACAAGCTATGCTTAGTTTGGGGCTAGACGGCGCTGTGTGAAATTAATGGCTTGTAATTTTTATTTCATTATTTGTTATTATTTATTAACTGGTGAGAAATTCTAAACGGTAACTCTCGTAACCAGTTTTTTCATTGTGACAGTAAATTCGTAGCTTACAGTTTAACTGCACAATATCTGCATTATAATCACACTTGAAAAAACTTTTCAATATTAGTAAAAATCAAGCATGTTCTGTTGTAAGCTAAATGAAAAGCATTTTCAGCTGTTATTTCGTAGAAAAACCGTTGGTCGCTTGTGAATTATGTTCAATCAATGATTGTGAGGTTCTTCAATTCCTATTAATCCACTGCTACGGATATAGCTTCCTATACTCCACGGCAAACTCACCCATTGTGAGGTTGTATTTAGAAATATTTTAATCGTTTCTTTGTGATGCAGCGTCATATCTTCATCTTAATAAAAAATCTACACTTGATAGGAACTATCTTATCTTTTGTTTTCATCATGATTCAATTTTGAAATCATCAAAATAAGAAACATAAAAAAACTCAGAATATATAATGTCTTATCATCGTCAAAAGTTACAATTCAGTTAACGTTTTACTGCTATCATTACTGAAAGACAGTCAGAATAATGCAACTTTTAAGAGCCGAGAGAGATAATAATGCATTCAATCATTCCATTTGTCGATTGCATGTCTGAGCTCAACATCGACGTTATACCTATCTCTCCAATACAAAATCTCATACACACCCATTCAAACCGCAAAACACGGAACTTCAAATGCGTGGCACCAATAATCACGTCACCTGTTATAAAACTTGTTTTCTATACGAAGCCGAGAAAGAGTGTCACCAACGCTGGCCCAGTTACCGAGTTGAGCTTCCATTTCGATAAGTCGCGGAGTTGAGAAACGTGGAGGTGGTAAACTTTATTGATGTCTTGGATTACACAACAATGGAAATAAATATTTCACGAGCATATGGAGAATCGATTGTTTTTAGAGAACCGACAGAGTACAGAAGACTATAATTCTGACATATTGTCTACAACACATTGGCGGTCAAGATTAATCAAACCCTTCCACTTAGCCCTTACATGTCGTAAAAGCCATTGACAGATCTCCCAGAATAAGGGCAGCACTTTTCCTTTTATTACGAAACACTTTTCTCGCGATCACCGAACCATCTGCCAAGCGTGGTGATCATGGCAATACCCGGTCACACCTAGATCTACAAACAGAAAACTCAATTTATTTTCCTTCATGTAATACCTGCAATAATACGTAGGTGGCATACCTACGCATTATTCATAATTTCATATTTTTCAAAATGGTTTTGAATCCACATCAGTTAGATATGTTATTAATTTGGTATTCAAGTGTGATATTATGTATCCAACCTGAATATAAAAGTAGGGACAACATTTTTCAGACTCGAATAAGTGATGGCTTTATTACAGATTTGACTTAGTAGAATTTGGTCGATATATTACCAAAATGCATTTCCACGCATATAAAATAAGCACACCTAAGTAAATACAGTATCCGCTTATCTTCTTTGTCCACAATATAAGTAGTACACAAGTATAACCGGTCGGTTTCTACCGCACCCTTGAACTTTGTTGTGTGGGTCGCCATTCTGAATAGAGGCTTCGTTTTATGCGAAAATGTCATCTAGCCTTGTCATGATAACAATTGAAGTGTTTGGAGGGGGCGAAGACATTTTGCAATGGGTCTGTAATAATCATTTTGATAATGCCATTTTCTTGTGATGGGAGCCTTTTAACGTTTGTAAATATAAATATTGTTACAAAGATGTATATCTATTCGGTGAAGGGCATCACCGGTGACGATGACAACGTAGGGAAATGAGGCTTAAATTACCTAAACTGCCTTAAACATATCTCCAGTAACAAATGCAATGCAGTGCCATGTTGCCATGATTTAAAGGCAATGGTTGCATTTTAATTGAGCCACTTGCTTGTTTAGTCTCCTGCTAGTAAGAAAAAACATTATTTTCCATAAGGTGAGTTGTAGCAACTGATTTATTTATCTTTCGACGTGAGTCTTCTTTGAAACTTGATACGTTTCAATACAGATCGATTTCGAAGTGAAAACTAATTTCAAATTTATCTAAAATCCCATCAGGCGTTCAGCCATCAGCTATCACTCCATAGAGCTAGTAAACACAAGAACCGTCACAGAATAAACTGTAGTAACAGCAGAACAAGTATAAAATAGGACCATGGAGCAGTGGGTCTCGTGACTTAAGACATAACGAAGTTTCAGCAGTCGAAACAACGAAACCTAACACTGGAAGTGCAGTCGACAACTTGTCGTGTGAAGCTACTTCATGAAGTTGTTTCATAAATAAATTGTGGCTACATTTTGGTACTTTTCAAAAACGTTTTAAGGATAGTAGACTGGTTGAATAAATTGGGTTCCATGTATATCTTCCATTTAAGTAAAATGTTCGTAGGTATCCAAAACTAGTTTTTGAATTTTTATTATTAACTTTTATTTTTATAAAATAGGCTGATAACAGTCAGGTAGGTAGATAGCAAAAACAAACAGACAGTGACACCAACAAAACCACTTCCGTTCTATCCAGCGGGAATATCAATCCAATAACACTATACCTTCCAGCAAATAAAAGCAAACGGGCACGGTAACTGCAGTTTTGTGTCTCTTTCGTCGAGTCTAAAACATAGGTGGTGATTGCCAAAAGTCACCCCAAAAGTTATTCGGGAAAATGGATGTTTCCTATTGGTCCCATTATTTTGTCCCATTACTGGGATAACTTTTACTCGTGATCTAATTATTTAATATTGTCTCAAAATTCTGATCCATCATATTTATCATTTACGATTACTCGTTTTATTTTACTTTAAATAAAACCAACACGAAACGGAGCATTACGACGTATGCCCAAGACGACACAATTCAATCTAAATGTTATAAAGGATTTAAATTGACCTCTACACAAATGATTCACCCCGAAACCACTAGATATTTATTTTTTCTCGTTATTCCATTTATGGGACTAAAAACTGGGCCCAACAGGAAACACCCGGTAAAATAGACTAATATCGTAATTCTGAACGAGCGACCCTTGCGCCCTCCAGTAAATTGTCATTTAGCTCCTTTGGCCGCGCTTACGGCCGGTTAATGTACCGAGTATCAATTAAAAAGCTATCCGTGTTAGATATAGGACCATTATGTCAATTATAATACGTATGTATGGGGAATTAGAAGTTTAATTCGAACATTTCATGGTTCTAACGTGAAATTCGTGATTTGGAGTAGAACCAAATACTAGTGGGGTTTGACATTACAATTGATCAATGAATTCATAGTAGTCAGCTGTATTTGAACATGGTCTACTGCGTCTTTTGGCCTCCTATTATAGTAGGGGCTGCATGATGCATAGAACCTATTTGAACAAGGTGATGAATCGAGTTGAGAATGTTGCACATTACAGTAGGTGGATCTTTTTTGAACTCTAAATCTAAGCGCAAATAACAGAAATCGCCAAGCAATTAACCGTTCATGACTCGGATGTCCGTTTAAAGATTTTCCTTAGATACTTAACAATGACTTAGTTATTATAACATATTTTTTCTCCGTACAGTTTCGTCTAGCAGTGGACATAGTGGAAGATAATGATAATGACACAGATTTTCACTGAAATTTGACAAGCTATTTATGCGAAGCCATAACGTAATTTCGTTGTACCTTTCATACTCGTCTGCGTTTCCCTCTTTTCAAAGTTATTTGTGGAACAAAAAAAAACTAATTTCTTCCTCAAGTCTCAGTGTACCTATTGGTATAAATGCCATACAAAGCTTGCGCTCACGACCTCGCTATCGTGAGAGCCGTTGTCCAAGCCAGTTCACAAGGCACCCAGAGATTTAGTTCTGTCTATTTTTATGAAATTATCGATGTGAATCCAAAGCATTTTGACCATTAGAGTAAAGGAGTACAAAAAAGTACTAAATTATATTTATATTTTTTTATCGCTATAGCACTATAAAATATTTTTATTATTTTGTTCAGCAGTGAATGTATATTTTAGTAATATCGACTTTTCCCCTCAGAGGAGATAGTAGGGATCAGCTACTAGGGGGTAGTCAGAGGTACATCCAAACTTACGTTCGGTACACGGTTTGCAAGTTTGTCAAGTATGCCAGTTTCCTCAAGATTTTCCTAACCTTCACCGTCAGAACATGTACTTGTGTCAAATGCGCACATAAACTTCCGGTAAACGGAAAACACCATTCGTACACGACTGGATTTGACCACCTCCGGATCGTATGGCGGGTCCAACCCTCTTGGTCACACAGCTCTCTCCTAAAGTATAACAAAATAAACTAAAACCGGCTAAGCGTAAGTCAGACGCAGGTTCCAGAACCTAAGGCATCAAATCGCATTTGCTCTGAAATGTAGGTCGTCGGTACCCTCGATGTCGTGTCCGACTCGTACTTAGCTGTGGATTTTTTAAATAAATATTACAAGACATTAATTTTACACAGCGCCATCCAGCCCCAAACTAAGCATAGCTTGTAATATGGGAACTAGTTTACGGATAAAATACTTAAATACGTACTTTAAATACATACATACTATATGATACAA
Source organism: Venusia cambrica (assembly GCA_951394065.1). Lineage (NCBI taxonomy): Eukaryota > Metazoa > Arthropoda > Insecta > Lepidoptera > Geometridae > Venusia > Venusia cambrica. The sequence continues at coordinate 6,055,172 of OX596056.1, forward strand.
CATCCAAAACCAGAACAAACATGGTAATTCATCATAAAAATGTTTGCCCTGGTTGGGAATCGAACCCACAGCCTACAGCGCAGAAGGCAGAGTTACTACCAAATGAGCTATGAGGCATGTTATTTTTTGTAGATCAGTGTTGCACTCACAGCAACTTCATCTGATTGTTACGTATCGTACACGAAAACGTACACAGTTTCCAATAAAGCACGTGAAAAAGCCATCAAAAGTGGCGATAAATTACCCCCGCGAGCAACACGTTTAAGACGACAATATAGAGCCAGAGCCTGGCAAACGTAGCGAGATCGTAAATCATTTGGAAGCACATCTCTATAAGACAAACATACTCACGAATTTATTTTGCTAGCTTCTGCTCGTAGCTTCGCCAGCTTGGTAAAAGCCTGTATAGCCTATACGTCCGAATTAATATCTGTGCAAAATTCATCTCAATCTATATAATCTATAGTAGTTTTGGGAGCTTTAATTTAACCGCCTCTGTCTAATGGTTCGCCCACCGGTGTCAGATCCCCAGTAGAATATAATATTGCGCTTGGTTTGGATGGTTCCAGAATTTTGTTCAAGTCCGCCTGGCTAGTTATTACAATTTTAACCAAATATATCGCCATAACAACAATACTGCATTTTTGTGTTTTGGCATTTAAATAAATAAATAAATATAACAGGTCATTTTTTTTTTACTCAGCGCAATCTAGCCCCAAACTAAGCATAGCTTGTAATATGGGAACTAGATTACGGATACACTACTTAAATCCTTTTTTTTTTGTAAATACATACTTATATACAATACAATACCCAAACACAGAACAAACATCTATATTCATCACACAAATGTTTGCCCTGGGTGGGAATCGAACCCAAGCCTACAGCGCAGAAGGCAGAGTTACTACCAACTGAGCTATGAGGCTTGTCATTTAGAGGTAAGATAGCCAGTTCCTAAGACTGTTGAGGATTTTAGGTAAATAATATATTTAGGCGCTTCCATCTACGTTCTCATCATAACTTAAAACCAAGTGAGATGAAGTCAAGCGCTTCCTCTAATTACAATAAAAAAGATGAGTAACAAAGAACCAATTCGTTTTCTATGGAGATGAGTGATCTCCCATTCCCAATCGAAGGACACTAACTAATGGGATTAAAAGAACCCTATGTTCTGTTTACAGTCTAGAACAACATATTTGCAAAGTTTCAGCTCAATCCATTGAGTAGTTTTATCGTGAAGAAGGAACATCCATCCTGTTTGCCGCCAGTTTGCAGGTATGCATAGGTAGTTTGTTATCTATAGATGTATATTTTGCATTTTTGTTGTATTTATTATCATTCTTGATGTTTTTGTGGTCTCCTATGTACATTTAAAATACTTTTCATGTAGGGACTACCTTACCTGTGTCAGTGTAAACGTATTTCTCATTTTCTTTCTTTCATACAAAAAAAAATCTTTTTCTTTTATATTAGCTTTTATCATATTAGTGTGATCTGATTGTTGGCTTATCGATAACGAAAAACGTATGGCAAAGAAAAACATGAAACTGCTTTCAGTCAACATTAGGATAACACGCCATTATAAAATTAGTCTGGCAAATGGCTAGTATGTGGCGTAAAAAGTTGCCGAGATAAAAAGGTCTGAATTTGGCTTTGTCGTTTTTGATCCATTAAACCCTCAACAAACTGTCTCGTCTACAGATTTAAAATTGAATTTCAAGAAGCTAACGTATTGAATATTATAATAATAATAATATATATCATAGGACATTAATTAACACAGCGCTATATAGTCCCAAACTAAGCTCCCATATTACAGGGAACTAGATTACGGATATAATACTTAAATAATTTATTCTTTCCCGAATATGTATTGAATAGATACTACCAGAACTGCGAGCTCGCATGACGATGAACAAAGATGCCTAAGATGAAGCACGCTTGTCTGAAGAAAGTATTCACCAGTCTTGTGTAAGTCAAAGTCAAAGTCAAAATCTCTTAGAGTAGTACTTTCTCATACTTTAGAGTATTTTGTATATCAAATAACTCAAAAACTACTAGTGGTATTATTAAAACTGTTTTAATAATTGAACGTTCAAATCTGTAACAAACAAAACTTAACTAGGAACAAGAAATATTTTAGACTATTTCTAATCTCTTAGTTTGGGCGGTATATTATAGCAGTCCTCCAAAGAACAGACAACTGGCTTATGTGTTTACTAATGTAAAATTTTACTACTGCTGGCTCTACCCGCCTGCCAAGCGTAGATGTTATGGCAAAACCCTTCCAGTCTTGGAAGAGAGTCCGATGGAAGATTGTCCTCATCTGATAGATATACCATTTACATGTACATTATACCATTAATAGAACTAAGCGCTTTCATAAATCAAACATTTTGCGTACGAATCTTGGGATTAGCTTCAACCGTCTGTATGTCTTCAAGAAGTTAATAGGTAAGCTGCAGCGTAGACCTCATCCTAGCCTGTTCAAGTTCCGAGGTCTAAAGCTGACCCAACGCAGGATATTATAAGTATTTTATATGACATAATCCGTAACAATCTATGTAGTGCATTATGACAAATTAATGATATTCTCATGTACCTATACTACATGAGAATATCATTAATTTGTGTAATTGTTAAACATGTCATGTTTTGATAATAATGACTTCTTGTAATTCGTATATCGTTCTTCAAGTTGTTCCAATGTCTTATTTTTCTAAGATACAGGATAAACCTAAATAACAAGAAAACAAATTACCCATGTTAGTTTATGTTACCAACTGGCTCATTCCTACTACTAACGATTGTACTAATACCATTCACTAATGAAAGAGGACAAAAACTGGCTTGTATACTGCTGCTTCTTATAGTTACGTAACTTTTGTACTACAGGATGCCCCTTGAACTTAAATATTTAGCATTTATCTAGATCTATGATGATATAGATAGATGTGGAATTAAAAATATATCGTTGCTGATTTATTTAAGTTAAGAAATATGTATAACATAAAAAAAAAAATACATACAGCGACTAGATATATTTTAAGTTTAGTACTTTTACTAAAACGTCCGAGATATTCTATTAAACAATGTACTTCTCAAAGCAACGATAGAATCCGGATGCTATTTTGATTAATTTTAGGTGCCATTCTAAAGGTAGCAAATTTTTCACGTTTCGTTTCTTTCGCATCTTTCTCAAGCAGTTGGTATTCGTATCAATTTCAAATTCAGCGGACACCCTGTATAATATTATTAGATGATTATTTCTAGGAACTTTTTCCTCACTTGATGCAATGAGGGTAATGTTCTATTATATCAGTTCAGATGGTCTAGAGGTCCCACCTAATATTATTTTTTGGTTAAATATGCCTGACAAAAAAGCATAATAATGTCAACATGATCGACAATTCAATGTTCAACAAGAAAACTGACAAAGCAATGTTCATAATCAAAGCCTGAAAAATCCACTGCACAACATTGGCCTTCCAAAAAAGCGAGCAGTTGATAGGAGCTTCCATAATCTTCACGGTTGATAGGTGAGTTGATAATCGTAGTAATTGGTGATAAATACTACATGAATATTCATCGCATACTGCCGCTTATCAGCTGGTGTATAGAAAATCGCAATTTTCTCATAGTCATAAAGATAAGGTAAAGATAAATTTATTTTCGCAGAACTTACGTTAACATTATTACATACATTAAGAACCAGTCACATTAACATTGTACATTACAAATTTGAAAAGCGTACCTAAAACTAAAATATAAAAGCACCTCATGGAGGGCGGGAGCTCATTCTCTTTTGATGGGGTAGTTTTTCACTTCGCAAGTGAGCATAGTACTTATGAAAATACACTCGAAGTATTTCAAAAAACGAAACGCAAGTTTTGATCGCTACACACAAAAATAAGCGAGCTTGCCAATCGTAAAGTCACAAAGTAAGCAACCCTTTGAAGGCAGGCTCTTTGATTCAGGACTCACGTGTCTATGCCCTGGAGGTATCGAAACATACCACTCGCGAGCTCAAAGACTGCACTCAAAAGGCGGATCTTGTTTGTTTTCAAACCCGATATGGTACACTGCCTCATTAGAGAATTTTATACACAAAAGAATATCGTTGCAGTGGTATTGGACGCTAATGGCAGGACAAAGAAACTTCGATCAAGAGTCTAAAGACTACAATGGACCTGCATTTTTTAGCTTCTTATTACTTTTTCTTCGTTGGTACTAGCCGTGTTACTGAGGCATTATCTTTAATGATAAAAAAAGCTATCAGTTAAAAAAAGAAAATAATACTTATACACTTATTATTCATAGAATAAACAAATGTTAGACTGTACATAGAATGAAGCTCTATGTACTCTTTGCTATAATTAAAATGTTGGTTTCCTTAGACAAGCGTACTGTATCTTAGGCCACATCTTAACTTGTTTTTCATGTGAGCTAGTGTTCAAATGCTTAACTAATAAAAAAATACGAGAAAGAATGATGTTTTAGTGTATGCGATCGTCTGTGTTTGTAAAACATTATTTATGTTCATTGCTGAGGCCCTGAATCGTATGAGTCATAATATCAATATCTATGTTTTAATATATGAACATGTGATAGTATTACAATTAAAATAAAATACAATCATGAAAGAATTAATCAAATCCCAACACGCCGTTATAGCGCAAGTCTTAATACCCGCTGCAATCGAATATCGTGTAATCCGAACTAGAATGTAGTGCAAAATTGCCTCGAAAAACAAAAGAGTACGAATTCCATCGCCGACTGCAGCCTGCAAGTTCGTAAGAAGACCGTATAAAACCTGCGGTGGATGTTAATCTCTTCCGTGCGATCGCTCTTTTCAAAGTTAATGGTGCGAAAAGTACGTTGTGAATTGCGATTACGGACGATGCTCACATGGCGGCACCAGCCGCGTAACGTCTTCATTTTGTGTTTCACATTCATCCTGATTAGCTGTTACGTTACCGAAATTTCAAACCATAAACCTTGAATGCACAATCTGATACCGTATATCCATTTATGTTTTAAGAACATTGAATTATTCTGAAATATATTTTTAGGGTCCCGTATACAGAGTGTGCCAACGGGACCCTATTACTAAAGCCTGCGCTGTCCGTTCGTCCGTCTCACGAACCGTTATAGGTTGACAGAGAGTTGAAATTTTCACTGAGCGTGTATTTCTGTAGCCGCTTTTTCAAAAAAGAATGAAAATGCCTACATACGTGAAACGTGATTTTAGCCTTTTAATGTGGATCGGAACCCTCGGTGGTCCCGTTCAAACATGTCTAGTTTATAAATCTCTGCCAAACAATAGATATATTTTATTTCTATTCATAAATTAGCAAAATAAAAAAGCAATGAATTTTACAATTGATTTGAAGATAAATATAGACAAATTGGTAGACTCTAAAACCTAGGTACCTTACCTAATAAAAAGTGAGTATGAAACTCTTACAAGTAACATGACATAATAAACGCTTTAAGAATCGCGTAATGGGAAAATGAAAACATCTAGCTTAATCTAAAAGCTTTTCAGCTCACCCAACGTCAGGCAATGATAAACTTTACACGTTCAATTTCAAAAGGAAACAAAATGGTATGTTTTACTGTAGCGTACAGTATTGAATTGAACATTTATAATAGAACTAACACTCGCAAAATAAAAATAGTTCCTCAAAGATCTGTACGCGCTATATAGATTTTGGTAAATTGCGCAGCTTCAAAACACATGATGGATAAAAAAATGTTAAATTCGCCACAAACAGGCTATAACTACCTCTATATCTATTAATAACAATATATTTGAAAGGGATTGATTTGATTTTGCATATAGCTTCCCTAAGTGACTAAACGTTTAAGACGAGCAAATTTCGTTCGGTTATGGAGCCAATGTGTAGTCTATAAGTAGAGGCGAATTTCACATACATAAATACACAGTAACGCGTACCTAAAGCAAAGGAACAGCCGAGGATTCATCTCTCATCACTACTCAGAGTGATGAAATAAATATCACAAGGCATTCATTTCTAACAGCGCCTATCCCCGAACATAGTAAAGCATGGGAACTAGATTACGGATCGAATACCGAATTTAAAATAGTTTTTTTTTTTCAATTTTTTTGCAAATAAATACTATACAAAACAACATAATATAACAATATCCAAACACAGGTTAGTGTTTTAATAAATTTTCCGCACAAGACAATAACAATGACGAAACGAAACTGAATGTCGCCTTTTGCCTTGTAATATGCAAGAATTTAATAGAAAAACTCGCTCCACCAGACTTCATCTCTGCCCAGGTAAAGCCAAGAGCTAACCAGTCTAAGATACCAGCATAAAAAGCGCAAGAAACGACCATTATTTCATCTTCAGGTAAATTTCAATGAGCAGTTTCATTTCTCTTGGCTTGTTATTGCATTTCAGCAGCAGTCGGCTGCAGCAAGAAATAAAAGGCACTTTACGCTATAATATCGTAGAAGCAATGAGAGCAAACCGCACTGTCCGCTTGGCAAGACACAAATTAAATTAATTTACTACCAGCAGCAAAGACAGAAAGGAAATAACATTATGACGAAATGAATAAAGAAGACAATACTGAACAAAGATGCAACGAAGACTTTGTTAGAATTAATATAATTTGCTAACATACTGTTTTGATGCCAACTTCTTTTGAGTATTTTACCCTCGTAACTTGGACCTATACATACCTACGTAGGATTTTTTGATAGAACCACGTTTGACCCTTATTTCACCTGATAAAAGGCGACGATGTGATTCAACGAGGCAACGATGTAGCACGCCTCTGTGGTCTAGTGGTTCGCCCACCAGATCCAGAGGTTCCGGGTACGATTTCCAATATTGTTCTTGGTTTGGTTGGTGTCAGGACTTTGTTTAAGTCCGCCTGGATAGCTACCACCATCTAATTCTCACTAATTCTGTCACCATAACAACAATATGTAAATTGTTGTGTTCCGGCATTCAGAGGTAAGATAGCCAGTTTCTTATTATCTTGAGGATTCCGGGTGAAGTGCGCTTCCACTTTCGGCCTTATCATAACTTGAAAAAATATCTGGTGAGATGAAGGCCCAGCTACCCGTAGTACCAAAAAAAAAAACTATTCATTCCCGCCTTCAAAAGGCCAACCGAGCATGATAAGTATTTTTTAAAAGTAACGCATTCCATCTTTTATAGAAACGCATGCCCCATCTTTGCAAAAAATAATGCATGGTTATAATTTCGTGTCAGGAATGGAGCTATTTGTCCTCGTCTGTTTTCCCGCACCAATACAATCTTAGAGTCTTCAAGTCCAGAGTGAACAAGTACCTTTTAGACAAGCGTACTACTTCTAAGGCCACATCCTTACTTGCTTTTCAAGTGAGTTGGTGGTCAAAAGCTTGGCTATCGAGATCACTAAGCGCACAGTGCGACCCGTCTCTCACATTTACCATAGTTTATTTTTTCTCAGCGTCCATATAATAAATATCCCCCTAGCAGTACGACCACCTCCATAGTATTTTAGTTGAATCAACAATAAATTATCATCAAGATTGTGGATTCGAAGCGCCAGACCCAACCATGACATGGATTCCCATGTCATGGTTGCCAATTGGTATTTCAGGTTTATGGGAGGTTTTGCACTTGCACAACATTCATTCTACGCAGCTAATCTCTAATCTTTGTTCAAACCGCTTATCATGCGCGTTCTTTAAAATTTAACTAATATTATAATCAGGATCGAGGCATTGATTTGAGTGGACTTTTAATGGCAAGTTAAGTGATAAGTGAAAGTAAGCTAGCTCTTGAGCTTCAACACATGCGTCGATAGAATATCGACAGACGCGCAGCGTGTGAAGTTGCTGAATTATTTTTTGTACAGTGAGTTGCTCTTTTGGCTTGCGCTTCCATTCTGACATGCGTCGGTTCGTTTACTTTATTAAAATTGATATACTAACGATTTCATTCCATCTGGCTATTGACAAACAAATCTGCATACATTTTTAAGTCATATTCTTGTCATCATATTAGCCACAAATACTGAGTATAGGTACGCTCAATTTTAATACTAATACTCGGGAATCGACCCCTCAAACCCGGTCCTAGATACCGTGAAAGTTAACTGTAGAAATTGGCAGCTGAAACACATAGCCTACTCGGCACTGCATAGCCTCGCGTGCCCGTCACTGGCAACCATACCCTTCAAACCGGAACACAGCAATACTGCTTGGCGTCTGAAATAGGTATGGTGGTAGTACTTCCCCGGATGAGCCCTTTCACAAGGGGTTCTACTACTATTGTTATATTATATTACTTTTACTGCGTTCACGGTGACTATAGCAACTTTTCAGTTTTGGCGGGAGCTCTGTGCGACAAACTAAGTAAGTGAAACAAGGCTGTTTATGTGATGTGCCTAGGTACTTATAAGCCCTGACGCAAATGAGTTCCCGGATTCACCACTTACACGCCATTAAAAACCGGCGCCTTGACAAGATGTCTGTCAACATTGTGAAAACACTTTTCTCATCGCAAACTCCATGTTGCGAGAGACACTAATTAGCTGTTGGCATTTCAATTGCAACAAAACATCTTAGTGTTGCGTAAATAAAATTATATGAAGCGACAAGCGTTTGTCTCAATTATTATGGGTAAATTTTAACTAACCTCCCATAACAGGAGATGCATGGTTCTTAATTTGGTCAGTATTTTTAATTCTCTGTATTTCCACACCAATTTCTCCGAGAGTTCTAAACCGATGTGAAAAATATATATTCTATATCAATAGAAGTTGGTCTAAAATTGTTTCTATTTTAATTTGGCCAAAATCCGATGTGGATCTCAGAATATGGGGACCAAAACTCCTCAAAGAAATTATGTATTAAGATAACCTTACGACAACGATCCTGTTGCTTGGCTGAGCATAGGTATTTAGGTGTATTAACCCATAGAAATGTTTTAATATATATGTGAAAAGTTTTTTTTTATTGTACGACGGGGAAGCGCATGGCCTTCATCTCACCTGGTAACAAACTGAGGAACTGGCCTCTAAATGCTGAAACATAACAATATTTTTTTCAGAATTGTTATTATTGCGACAGAATTTCGTAAGACGGTGGTAGCTAGCCAGGCAGACTTAAACAAAGTCCTACCACCAACCAAACCAAGCACAATATTGTACTCCCTGGGGATTGAACCTCTGGATCTTAAATCGGTGGGTTGAACCGCTAGACCACAGAGGCGGTTAAATTCACTAAATGACCAATATTGAATTGGATAAATTCCTTGCTTGGCATTGCAACGCGTTTTTAAAATCTTTCGAAAAACGCCACCACCCGAAAATTATAAATTACCACGCTTGTTGTTGGAGGCAGTTATGTGATCGCAGCCAAGGTGCTAGATAGTACACAGAAGGAAACTGCTGCCCTTTTTCTAGTTGCCCTTAGCCATCTGCGGGCTGAGTTGAAGGGGTCAAATCAGACCACCACGGCAATCGAATTAGTGGTAAGTACATTATCAAATACCTTTTGGACCGTATAAATAAGCGCTACCACTCACGCCACTTCGAGCTATCTGAATAACTCGTAAAACAGAGAACTAAACCCAATAATAACAAAAAGAAAATCTCCGCCATTCAATAAAAGTAATACAGTGCTCCAATAAGTCCTCAGTAAACTCGCCATTTGGAAGCTATTGGAAACGGGGCGCTTGAGCGGCATCTCAAGTGGCATTAACATTTACTATCAAACAGTAACCGAAAATCCATCGGTATTAGTTCTAAGAAGTATATCTCAATAATTTATCATCATGGACATTGCCAAATCTCTTATTTTATAAGGTGAGTTACTCGTAGCTCTTGATTTCTAGGCCTGCCTGGGCAAGGATGAGGTTTCAAACGGAGCGAGGTTTTCCATATCGCGCTGGCTCTACCGAGCACCGATGGACCACGGCGAACCGTTTGGCTTCAGACTTCGGAAGGGTGATGGCCGCTAGCCAAGCGGACATTTGTCCGACATTTTTTTTTTTAATTGTGTGACAGATAAGTGCTTGGTCTTTATCTCATCTGGTTTCAAGTTATGATAATGCCAAAGGTGGAAGCGCAATTCACCCGGAATCCGCAACAGTCTGAGGAACTGGCTATCTTACCTCAGAATGCCGAACAAAAAAACTATTTTCACCCACTGGTGTCAGATCCAGAGGTCCCGGGTTAGATCCCCATGGGAGTATAATGTTGTGCCTGGTTTGGTTTCTGTGTACTATCTAGCACCTTGGCTGCGATCACATAGGTGAAGTCCGCTTCCATCTTTGGCCTTATCGTAACTTTAAAACCAGGTGAGATGACGGCCAAGCGCTTCCCCGTCGTACAATAAAAAAAATGTTTTTAATAACCAAAAACTATTTTGCGCGTAACACTGAGAAAAACCCATAAGAGAGATCGACTAGTGATCAAGTACATTAAATTAGTAAGTTGCTACAATAACGTACCTACTTTGACCCAAGATTCCATCATCCTGATTGCCGTGGACCCTAAATGTAAATGGCATCTCCAGGACCCACCTCATCCTGATAAGTCAATTGATTGACGTAATATCCTTAAAGAGGAACCTTTATCAACGACATGGAAATGAAACGATAAATCGATTTGCTGTTTGATTGAAGGGAAATTGCTTGATGTGGTTAGTCTGTGTTTTGCGGACCTACCAATCTTTATACGTGCTAGTAGTACGGAGCTAGACAAAATAATGTCTTCTTTAAACTTTAAAGAGTAGTAGAGCCCCTTGTCAAAGGGCTCGTCCGGGGAAGTACCTACTACCACCTACTATTTCAGACGCCAAGCAGCATTGCTGTGTTCCGGTTTGAAGGGTATAGTTGCCGGTGAAATTACGGGCACGCGAGGCTTAACACCATTGTGTCTCAAGTTAACAGGCGCAATGCAGTGCCGTGTAGGCTTTGTTCTTTGTGGATTTGCCCTGCGAAGTAAGGCATTGTTAGCTGGTCTGCCTGCTTGTTCCGTTTCCTATTTGTTTTTAAAAAAGAAACACACTCTGAGGCAGTCTTACACAGTATTCTTGAAGAGAATACACCAGCTCATGGTACCTATATACCTACTCATACACACCTTTTTTACACAGCTTGGAGACGGAAGAAGCAAGCAGCCTATTTACCGTTGAACAGACTCTTGCCTATAACAAAGCCTCAAGCTTAATTCCATAACGGGGTCCCCTAAATAATACTAGATTCGCTTACAACACGCTTGGCAGGCGGATTGGTTTTTACAGTATTGTTAAATCTAGACATCTCTTGGTGTTACAAATTAGTCGCCTGTATTTTATGTACCGCCTATACCGCCTCTGTGGTCTAGTGGTTCCACCCACCGATTTCAGATCCAGAGGTCCCGGGTTCGATCCCCAGGGGAGTACTATATATTGTGCTTGGTTTGGTTGGTGGTAGGACTTTGTTTAAGTCCGCCTGGCTAGCTACCAACATTTTACCTAATACTGTCGCCATAATAACAATTCTAAAATTGTTGTGTTCCGGCATTCAGAGGTAAGATAGCCAGTTCCTCAGTTTGTTGAGGATTCCGGGTGAAGTGCGCCTCCACCTTCGGCCTTATCTCAACTTGTAACCAGGTGAGATGAAGGCCAAGTGCTTACCTGTCGTACAATAAAATAAAAAAGTTAATTTTATTAGCTCATGGATTTCTAAATTTAAATAAATATTTAAATTAAACTACACAACTAAACTAAACTACATCTATTCATCTAGGAAGATTTAGGAGAGCCTAAATTCTTTACCAGGGAGCCGCGGCTGTTGTGGAGACTCGTTGACCTTTCTTTTAAAGTACTGCTTAGTGGTTAGCCAAGTGTTTGACCATTAGCCCACTTGAAAAACTAGTAAAGGTATGGCCTAAGATGGAGCTCGCTTGTCTAAAAGGTACCTGTTTGACGGATTGTACCGGTACGGAAAAACAGACCAGGGCAAAGAGTTCCATTCCTTACCAGTACTGAAAAAGCCAATCTCTGCTTTGATATAAAACATGAATACACATGCTCTTTGTGCTATTCATAAAAGGCTAAAGGTTAATCAAAACTTGCTCATGTAAACAACATTCTAATATTACTCATCAAGTCATTATGTAGTCATCATCACGTGCCCTTCACTTCTTACTGAGATTACTTCATTATGAACACGTAATGTAGGCCAGGCCAAGTCTTCGAGGATACATTGTCTTGCTGCCCGAGTGCCTTTTTTACCTACTTTTCAGATGGCTGTATTATCTCGATGGCTAATTAATTTCCCCTTTTTACTAGCATACAAACAAGACATACAAGGCAAATGTAATTTCCAATAATTAAAAAGGTGAAGCAGGGGGACCCGCCCTTACCCATTCTCTTTATTAGCACTTTGGAGGAAGTTTTCAAGTTTGCTGTTATGATATAGTCCTCTTTGCACCACATCCCTAGCAGAGCTTGTAAATGGGAACTAGTTTACCTAAATAATACTTTTAAATATAAATATCTGGATGAGAATCGAACCCACAACGTACAGTGCAGAAGGCAGAGCTTCCAGTAATAAATTGAGCTGTGACCCTGGTCAATAAATAGGCAACCTGTTAGCTTACGTGCTATGTTTTATTAGTTCGTAAATAATATTAATAATAATAATGAATAACGTATCAGAAAACACAGATTGTAAAAAAAAATCTCAAAACTCAAAGAGGTGATCGTTTAAGGCACACCTACTCGTAGTCAAAGGCACATTTAATCTCACGTTAGACACTGTCAACGACTTTCAAGATTATATACAACGAAAAAGCGAAACATTGCTCCAATAACTATTCAACTCAACTCTCCAATACACGACAAAACGACGACACGACAAAAACTCGTTATTCGGACAGTTGACACTTGAAAATACAGACATACAGCGCAATATGAAAAATCAAAATTCAATTTACTACTATGCGCTGGCCTGTCATGATTCACCGACGCATTCACAAAAAAACCCCGTCCCCACCGAACTTCATTGCGAAACAATTCAACCGCGTAGCAAGCGCGTTACGGATACTAGCAGCTCACCCTGAAAAAAACACACGTCAAGTGTGTCCATGAGGGTGTGGTTAGGGTTCCGTGGCTAAAGATTAAACTTCAGTTTCAGAATCAATACGTAAGTGGGCTACAAATCGCGGTTACAGTTACGGGTGACATGTTCAGTGCAATTCATTACAATTCGTATTTCAGTCAAATATGGTTGAATTGATAGACAGGTATATTAATTACTTATTATATATGACTCTTAATTATGATTGATTAGACATTTTGCCAAGCGTGGTGATTATGGTGAAACCCTCCAGCTTAGGAGGAAGTTTTGTCCAGCTGTGGACACTAATGGACTGTTGTTGATGATAATGGTGATGTTGATAGACCGTTTGCAACGGTCCATAGGTAGCCCGACTGCTTCCCTTGTCAATAGATAGCTAGTTCTATTGTACATTTTGATTGTGTATTAATATAACAAAAATACAATCGAGTTGTAATTGACCCTGGCAAGTATAATTATTTATATGGTCTGGTAATTTCAAAGGTGGTCTCAGATGAAATACGCATGTCAAAAAGGATCCTATTCACTGTGGACGTGAAGACTCTAAGATTGTTCTGGTATCGACGCAGCCACTTTAAAAAATAACCATCTACTGTACCCTAAATAAAATAGGCTAGCCGACATATGCATGGGATATATCGTATGTGCGATCGCTTTGGTTCAAAAATAAAAATCGACCAGCCCCTGTGACATCGACGCGCAATATTGAAAGTTTTTTAGATGCAGCGCAGGCCAAAAATATAAATAAAACTTTTTACCATCTGCACAGTATCATGTAATATTTACAGCCAAATCAACCATGGTGCAAATTCGTTTGGGATCTCAAATGCTCAGAATCGCGTATTAATACTTACTAAGTAAATTACGAAGAAAACAATTGATACCTACGTTTATTTATGAAGCGATTGAGATCTACGAGTAAAGTTGGAAAACCTTATGTATGTATGTAATGGCAAGGGTTATGTCGGCATTCACCTGAAACGGGTTATCCTAAAATTGATTTTATTGTCTTATGAAAGCATGTATCAATAAATGTAGTTTATGAGATATTGAAGGTGTAATGAGAGCACACTTTTATCATAGTATTGAAGAAAGCTTTCTTTTTGAATAATCAAAAATCATTCAAAAATAAAGCTATCAATACCTAACAGAAACCAGACATCACGAGATATCAGTTTGGGGCTACTAGATAAATGATCAAAATGAGATGAAAACACCAAAAAACTAGAAAGCTCTAACATTCGACAGGAAAGAATGGAAAAAGTTCGGAAAGACATTTGCATAGGCTAATAAAAATATAATTCAAAAACGTCACAAAATAAAAAAGAGATACTATGAATTTTTGAAGCTTTAGTCATATCGTGTATGTTATATATTCTTAGCACACTCATAGATTAAAGCTACCTCGAAAATCTGCCAGCTACTTTTCAAAACACACCATTAAAGTAAATGAGCTGCAATTCTATTCAGAATAAAGTCAATCTGCGCGCACAGCTGAAAATAAGTGACTCAAAGCAATTTATATCAACTCCTAATGTATATTTTACCATTGTCCCCGAGTGCACAACACACAAGCGCCGTGCGACGCTGCGTTTTATAGCCGGGGCCATGTATCAGAGATTCGAACCGGTGAATATACGTGAAGCGCGCGGTACGCCGTGAGACTACGAAAATGCTGTTTCAGATTAGTTCCGGACCTGTTTTATATCAGCTGAACGCTCGTAGCTTGACACACTACACACAAGCTATGCTACTATTTTAAAGATTTCTTTGAATTCTTCAAACCACAAATTGTGCTTGGACAAACAGGTCTAAGGTGGTACTTATAGGTACTAAAGTGTGCCTTTGCTTTTATGACAATGCTAGCTCCATCATAAGCCACACTATCGCTCTAGCCTGTCGCTAGACAAGCTTAAAGGTCAGAAGCTATTCCATCATTTACAAAATAATAACCTACATTTTTAGTTCCTGATTGTGTTTGGACGAATAGGTTTGGTGGTACTCCTCCGATTTATACATAAAAAAGTGTATCCAATGGAGAAACTTGCACTATCATAGACTTCATCCTAGCTCTGGCCAAGATCTAACCCATCATTATTAAGAAAGAAAAAAAAGTGCAATATTTTTAGTTCCAGGTTTATGTACAGTCAAACTTATCATGATGATAGAATTTATAAAGTGTCATGATTTCTTTACTTCCGACTTCAAGGTGGCGATTCACCGTAGAGTACCTACTTAAAAAGCACTCTGCGGTGCTACGCCAGATCCGCTACAAAATTTAAGGATAATAAATATCAACAAGGCTATAAGCAAACAATACGCAGCGAGAATTCACGGTGAAAATGCGGAAACTTTGTTTTAAATTAGTTTGTGTACCTACCAGAATGGCTCGTTACACGATACAGCATTGTGCGGAGCCGCGAGTTCTGACAAGATAATCTGTTTACATTGTTAGTGGTTGAGGCGATTGAGGAATTCAGTTTGCCCAAGCATTGGCCACAAGTTTACCAGTTTGCCCAAGCATTGGCCAAAAGTTTTCCAGTTTGACCAAACATTGCCCACAAGCTTTCAGCTTGTACAAGTTAAGGCTTCAATACTTTTAGCTTTGATTATTAAGGTAATGGGAGTATTTGTAAGAAAAAGCTTGATTTTTGTAACCAAGAATATTCATATTTTGACTACACTGCAGCGGAGGGCAAATTATTATAATTTTTCATATCCAACAAGTTTTATTTTAATAGAGTCAAACCAACACATAGGTACGCGTTTTTGTGTTTCTTTGTGTGTTTATATTCCTCAGCCCGATGTACAACATTAAGATGAGGAACATAAGATTTTAACATTTTACGTCAACCGGTCACGTCAGCACCATTTAGATACGAACCCTTAAAAACGTTTTACAATTTGAATTAATTAATGACAGATGATCGCTCAGAATGTCTCATTCCGTAGAATATTACCCACATTAATGAGAACAGTTTAACTACTAAGGCTTCCAGTTTGTGGTACGCATTTAATGTATTTCAGTCTACTTTACAACGATAATATATATTTGAGATACATTGAAACCGACTTTAGCTTGACAAAGTTACAAACTCGGAGGAGATTTTCAAGAAGGATAGTGTTTCCTAGGCTTGAGACAGCGCAGTCTTAATTCCCATCATTTCATCACAATTGTCTTGCCTTGGGTTTATCTTCGCGAAACTTCATTTAAAGTGAACGATAATCTTCCCCTGCGATTAAGAAGTTTTAGTCTCGTCGTGAAACTTATAATTATCTTATTGGTAGGTACTTTTTAATAGTACTATTTATTAAAGTAAAAAAACACTATGTAGATTTCGAAATGGGTTTATTTTGCTTAAAATTATATTTTTATATTAAGAATGGGTTTCATCACAATTGTCTTGCCTTTTTTTAGCTCTTGACCTCAAGGCTTGCATTACTCTAGACCAGATAAATAAAATATTAAATATTACAAATAAATATTGCAGGACATCCATTTGAAGAAGGCAGTGTAACTGAGTCATGAGGCTTGTTCAAAATGAAAATAATGAGGTCAAAGGTGGAGAGAGGTTTCCCAGAAGG
The DNA here is from genome assembly GCA_951394065.1 of Venusia cambrica. Taxonomy (NCBI): domain Eukaryota; kingdom Metazoa; phylum Arthropoda; class Insecta; order Lepidoptera; family Geometridae; genus Venusia; species Venusia cambrica. The sequence goes on from OX596056.1 coordinate 6,071,863, forward strand.
GACTCTCACGCACCGATGGAATTCGGCAAGCCGTTTGGCGCCGGAGTTTGGCTGGGCCATGTCGCTACGCGGTGGACCTTCATTGGTCAAACCATTCAGCCGCAGGTGTTGTTACCGCTAGCAAAAGCCAGCGATTCCATTGCCCGGGAAGATTAAAAGTAGATCAAACCCATCTCTAAAACATCAATAAGCTCGTAAATAAGCTTTAACCTTTTCAATCAAGATAATGTTTCGATCAAGGACCAAGGGTCAAGAATAACAAAAAAAAATCATTTGAATTGTTACTTTTTGCAGAGTGAAGCCTGTAAGTTAGAATTGCAATCGATATGATAATGATAATGCACTTTTAGCTATTTCTTCTACATAGCTACAGTAAAACAACGTTGGCTAGTTTTGGTGTCACTCGGGTTGTTATAAAAAAAGTGAGGTTTCTACAACGCTTTGTAATGATAGCCGGAAACATGTACCCAACTGCAGTTGGGTGCTAAGTAAATAACTATGGTCCACATGTGTATTATAGTTAGTTACTCGGCACAAAGTATTTTGTTTCACATTATCCTGTGTAACACATTTTTCCAAAATAGATTTCATGCCAGTGGTAAACTTGAGAACACAGCATAAAAAGATTGTCGGTATAAAAAGTCGGTGAAAATAAAAAAGTTATAACCCTCGAAACGATAGTAAACGAGATGGAATGTTTATTTGATTATTTAACGAGAGGTTTGTTTTTAGTTTTAAAAACAAGATATACCAAACATTACCATTTTCTAAACGGAAAACACAATTCCAGAAGTAATGACAGTACGAATCCCTGGAAGATCGATTTGTATTTTTAGCTATGTTTACACACATTATCGCTGACAGACGAGAAACTTATGATAAATCATGTTAAAAAATAGTATAAGATACCAGATGGTGTTGGTTGTATATCGGTTCATACGTATTTTATGTTATACATGTATAATTGGGCTTAAATGTACCTCTATTATATAAACAATATAATTATATTTATTATCTATTAAAGTTTGTCCTATTATTCTTATATTGGTTATATTATTTAATAATGTTGTGCACTTTTTCCCTATTAAATCTTGTTTTTGTCACTACCTAGGTTTGCTGGAAGAAAGTGCTTATTAGATTTAGGCTCGCCTTTGCCATACTTTTTAATCATTAGGTAATTTGTATCATTATTTCTATCTCCTGTGTGCAATAAAGTATAAAATATGTAAGTGTTTGTACAAAGCTGGAAAATTAATTTCGATATCTATTTAATATGGTTACAGTCGATAGAAAATTGTGGTTTCATAGTTACTTACATTAGTATAATACCTAATAATACTCTTTGAGGCTGTTGTCTATAATAGGATTTTAAAAATACTATGTAGCAGGCCACCCCAGTGCAGTCGTGCAAACCAAGAACAGAAAAAAAAATCTATAATAAAGACAAATTTAACTCTAAAAGAACCTTTACTTCGATTATACTAACTGAGAATGTAAAGGTCACACTGAAGCTCGCAATAATCCAGAGTTCATAAAATCAGGCACAATATCTTTGTGCTCAAAATCAATCCGGCAAATAAAAGGGTCCTCTTTGATCCTACGGATTTGCAGAGGACCAGTGGCAACAATCCAAACTATCTGATAAAATGGGTAAAACCAAAATCGTTACGCGGAATAAAGATAAGTGGAAGAGCCATTGCAGTGGTTTTCAGCAAAAAATATATAAATATTATAATTTATATTATTAACCGAACTCATACATGTATTACACTCATTTTATAAAAAAAAAGTCTGTATTCCTACCTCCTAATAAATCTAAAACTTTTAAAAAATCGTGATGACATTATGAAAAAGCTTGCTCCATACATTGTAATTCTCATCCCATGCAAGCCAAGAAAACAAGAGCTAACCTATCTTAAAAAAAAAATAAAAAAAATATATTCACAATTAAAAAAACTCTGTTTTGACGTTCTGAAACCTGGCTCACAAGCAACGTTCTTCTTAAAGATACGTTCATGGCTCTGCGGATCTCTAAATTGTTTTGTTGCTCGTGCAACAATCCTGTATCAATATGCTACATTAAATCATGCTAAAGCGTTGTTGTGCATATTAATTACCTAAAAGCTTCTACACAATGTCACTTCTATTGTTATCAATTCCATGCTCACATTCAAAGCTCTTGGATCCCCAACCAGGATGAAAGGGGTGAAGGTAGCAAAATGCGTAAGTAACGAGGTTCTTCACAGAGCTTACTCGACTTTGTCATGTTTGTGACGATGAATCAGAGAATAGATTATTACAAAAATTTGGGATATAAATAGTTTTTGTATTGGAATAACACATAGATAGGCTAGTGATATTTTCGAAAAAGAACCGGGGTGAAACAGGGTGGTAAAGTTACTATATACAATTTTAATGCATTTAGTTTAGGTTTTATTCACCTCAAGCTCGGTATAATATAAACTACAAAGTAATTAATAAATTCAGATTATTTTTTCTTTTTACAAAACTACCCATAGAGGGTGTGCAATAGTGTTCTGAAATTTGTATGCAATGAAATGATTGTTGCTCCTTCACGAAAAAACTACTTAACGGAAACTAAAACAAACTAGAATGAAAGCTAACTAAAGCTAAGCTGAAATAGGTATGGTGGTAGCACTTCCCCGGACGAGCCCTTTCACAAGAATATCTACTACCCCACTTCTTTACTCACGTCACATAAATTTCCACGCAGGCGAAGCAACGGGACACAGCTAGTCAGATAGTAGATAATAAATTTATATATATGCGATTTGTAAATTATTTCATCACGAACAAAATCATAAACCATCACTTTGTTAACCTTTGTAGGAACCATTATGGTGTTGCGTCTGTTTTGTATCTTGCGAAATAACGTCAAAGGCCTGTCATATTTCTTTAGAAGCCTGTGACCTTTATCGATGTCTTGTTCGACCTTATTTCGATCCTTCGATCCTAAGATTATTTTCCAAACTATTGATTGGGTACTTATGAAAAAAGTCACTCATAACATATAAACTAATCATTTTCCCCCATAGTACGTCTTTAGTGTCCACTGCTGGGTTGAGCCTCCTCCAAAGCTGGATTTTGGCTTAATCACCACGCTTGGCAAGTGGATAGGCGATCGCAGCAAAGGTGTGAGATGATACACAGTACAAAAGCGGCTGCCCTTTGACTAATATAATCCCTCAGTCGGTTTGTACGACATTCATATGCATTTACACTGTAGCAAAACCATGATTTCGTACAAATTTTTCTTAGTGCTATAATTTTTTTTTAAGTGAAGTAACTTACATGGTAGTAGTGTTAGTAGCCAAGGCAACTGATGATCTCTTCTATTGTTCTGATCTTATCTGAAACAATGAAATGCATTTAGTTAAAACAAGTTGGGAATACAATAATAATTCGTTAGTAATGCGTGAAGTAACACATACAGGCAATGACATTGTAAAATAATGATTTACCAAACAACTTGCCAAACGTGGAGATTATAGCAATTTCCTCCAGCTCTGGAGGAAGCTTTATCCAAGAGTGGATACAATTGGGCCGTTGGTAAATATTGATGATACAACTTTTTTAATCAATCCTCACAGCTCAGAGTTGGTATTGGTTCTGCAAATTGCGCTGGCTTCGATTACCACCGAGGACAAACATTTGTGTGATGTTTGTTCCGTGTTTGGGTGTTGCATTGTATTGTATGATAAGTATATATTTACAAAAAATATGTATGTAAATATTACAAGCCTTGCTTAGATTGGGACTAGATGGCGCTGTGTAAAAATAATTAACTGTCATATAGTCAAGTAAAAAAAACAATTCAAATCTTGTTTTCGATATTAACCTCTTAACACGCTTTAATTTAGTCCCCTACCCGAAGCTTTCGAGAGCAGCTTATTACTACGTCATAAACAGCAAGTCTTGGCACGACAAGCGGTCAGGGCGAATGAGCATTTTGCACTCAGTTGTGGCTGCAGGAAATGGGGCAAAGCATTTCTGCACAGACCAAACCCAGCAGTTACTACCGTTGGCTGGGCTATTGTTTCTTTACAACTACATTATTATTCGTTTGTACTAATGCCAGTGTGGATTTTTCATTCAAGGCTAATTAAGGTGGTAATTCAAACAGATGGATGGTTTATTCACATGAAGAGCTGGGCTCTTATTATTCACGTTAAGACATCACACGTTTGAATAACAAGGAATTTCCTATTTAGTAGCGAATAAGGGCCCAGAAGTTAGCCACTTGAACTCAAGTGCTGCCAAACTAACGCTACCGTAAATACAATAGGCCCATGAAAGTGACAATGGAGAGCAATACTTGCAAACATAGATTATTATTTTTCAATGCAGTTATTTTCTTGTCTATATGCCGTTTGTAACGGTCCTTAGGTAATCTGACCGATTCCTTTGTACATAGTTTAATTGTACTTTTTATTGAATAAATGTATTATTAGCGACATGAATAAAAAAAAAACTGTTCATGTTTAATACCTTAGAAATCTGTCATATAATCTGTATACACCGCATATAGGTACACCGATTTGAAAAAGATAAATTTTGTTTGCTCAGTGAAAGCGATAAGGTAAAAATATATTTGATGAATTAATATTACCATTTACTGTATTTTTAGTACTTATTTGCCATTTAATGGTATATTATGTTTATTGTTGTATCAGCGTTTCTACAACCTACGACCAAAACATTCAAAACCAGAATAGTGAGAATCAGTCTAGAGATCTGGCGCGGCATGAGGTCTGGAACATTCGATTATTGTAAGTCAGATAATAACGTGTAGGTTACTTTATACAAATACCTATGCTTAAAGGAGATCAACCAAGGATTCCCCTTTACTGAAAAGGTTGAATAAATATGTACGAAAGTACAGCGGCTAACCAGCGCTGCCAATGCACTCCAGAGGGAAAGGTGAGCTCGTGACACTCATGACGTCACGTATTGTTTGCATTACCGAGTGTTTGCACTTTCCACCGTCTTCTTTGACCACGTAAACGTGCTTTTATCAATACGTTTTATTGCAAAGGTTTATTTGAGGAGGTGCTATTTTGGCACGTGCCGTCACACGAAAATGATAAAAGCGTAAGTTTGTGTCTGTACGAGTGTGTGTTTGTTACTCCTTCACGCCTAAACGGTTGAATGGATTTATATCAAGTTTAAGTTAGTGTTAAGTTTTGCACAATGATACCATATACTGAATAACACCTCAATACACTTGTGTTAGAAAGAAAAAAAATAAAGAAAAGGGATTTATTTACCCAATCAACACTTACTTTTTTTGTTACTTTTTATCCGGGAAAAGTGTTGTGTTCCCGTGGTATGACCAAAAATTCAAACATGTTTGTCACTTAATTACGATCCAAATGCCTAACGAATTTGTATGAAATTTGCTACAATAGCATACAAATACCACCCACTCTAAACAGTTATGTCCCAGCATTTAGACGTAGTATAGCCAGTTCCTCGGTCCTTTGAAGATACCGGTTCAAGTTCGCTTTTACTTTCAGCCTTGTCATAATTTGATACCAGGTGAGATGAAAACCAAGCGCTTCCCCGTCATACAATATAGAAAACCCGTGAAAAGCCGGATTTTCAATGGATTGGGTCAAAGAACGTTGTCAACATAGTAGTTCCCAAATTCAACTAATCCCGCTGCCAGTACTTTTTCTTCATCTCTTCGAAGCTGTGGGTGTGGGCTGCTAGGGCAAGCATACAAAATGCTAGTAATGCACGAGTTTTTGTGGGCTAGGTTGGTAATTTCTATAAATGTAAAAAAATACGGACACTTCCCTGGGGTAAGCCGTTTTTCTGCCTTCTATATCTACTTTTTCGGCAATTGAATCATCTATACCCATTTCTATACTGTATCTTTTAAGAAAATATATTTTGCTGTGCCACATTTAATTAGCGTTGATAAGAGCAGAATAATTTATGATTCAGCCAGTAGATCCAAGAATAAAACATTAAATAATTAATAAAAGCGTTTCGATCTCCTCTAACGGTGTGCTCATAAATAATAGTAGGTACCTACTATCTCGGAAACACTTCTAAATACTTCTAGAAATTGCCATTTTTTTAATTTATTGTACGACGGGTAAGCCTTCATCTCACATGGTTACAAGTTGAGATAAGGCCAAAGGTGGAGGCGCACTTCACCCGAAATCCTCAAAAAACTAACAACTGGCTATTTTACCTCTAAATGCCGGAACACAACAACTTTTAAATTGTTGTTATGGCGACAGAACTAGATAAGATGGTGGTAGCTAGCCAGGCGGGTCTAAACAAAGCCCTACCACTAACCAAACCAATCACAATATATTGTCTTCCCCAGCGGGATCGAACCCGGGACCTCTGGATCTGAAATCGGTGCGTTGAACCACAAGACCATACAGGCGGATAGTTGCACCACTGGATTACAGAGGCGGATAGTTGAACCACTGGACCACAGAGGCGGATAAGTTGAACCACGAGACCACAGAGGCGGATGAACAGCAATACAAATCTCTTATTCCTATCCGCCTACTCCATAGAACAGCTATGATATTAATAATAATGCATGATATAACAGAATTTGGACCCGAAAATGCGTACTTTCTAGGGTGAGTATAAAAATTTACGAGAAACGATTGGACTGGTCATTTTCCTATCGGAATATGTAATGTAAAACGGCAATATCTAAACATGAAGGTGCAAGATGAATACGATGGACGCACCTGATCAGCATATTTTTGAGGATAAGCCCATAGCCGACCATTAAAGTACCTGCTCAAGATAAAATTTAGACGGTTCTGTGGACGAGCCTGTTGACCAAATAGGAAGAAACAAGAGGTTCAATAAACAAAGAGGTTAGATGTTTATGAATTATGTACATATGTATTTACAAAAAACAAGTATATATGTATAATATCCGTAATCTTGTTCCCATATTAAATACAACTTAAATTCTTTTGTAAATACATACGCACAATATGATACAACACCTAAAAACAGAACAAACCTCTATATTCGTCACACAAATTGTTTGTCCTGGGTGGGAATCGAGCCCACAACATACAGCGCAGAAGGCAGAGCTATTGCCAACTGAGCTATGAGGCTTGTTAAAAGGTCGTAAAGCTCCTGGGCACTTTCACTGAAGCATATCCTCTCCAAAGGTTCTCGTAGTGTCTGAAAACAACGCAATTGTTCATCCTAGAGCCGAGTTACCATGCAGCTACGAAAGATTTCTTCATTCTTATCATTGACCTACTACAATAGTGTTATTTTATATCCATAACGTTCTCGGTAAACAAAGTCACACAAACCGATAGTTCCATCGATGTGCAAACAAAACTTTTATGCTAAACAGTATAACGGAGAAAGTATCTTTGCCGTGCTGTTGCTACAGAATATACATGTCCAGTTGAACCATTTCTCCGTTACACAAAGTTCATTTTCGCAGAGCCAGAACGAGATCCGTGATGAGATGACACTTGTTTTATGATAGCAATCCGACTAGATTCCTAAATCGTCAGTCGAGAAACAACATTTTGTTTGATGCCTGCTTCAGTCGCAAAGTCGCAATGCGCGATAAAGCTGTCGGTTTACGTTGTTGGCTATCAACCATCTGATGAGATTTCGGGGACTAGTTCTTTATATGGCTTCCTCTCCCTGATAGTGCAGTGACCACAGAATATACCCATAATACCCAGAATAAGTAGTACCTTGAATTCTAACAAAAAGAAAACACATTTGAAAAGTTATTCCACGAAATCCTCAGATAAAAAATAATGCTACCACGAATAAAATAATTCTTTGACGTTCGTTTTTTTTTTTAAATAAATATTACAGGAGGTTTATTTTACACAGCCCCACCTAGCCCCAAACTAAGCATTGCTTGTAATATGGAAACTAGATTACGGATAGAATACTTAAATACTTTTGTAAATATATATACATACTATATAATACAACACCCAAACACAGAACAAAAAATTATATTCATGACACAAATGTTTATACTAGGTGGGAGTCGTACCCACAGCCCACAGCGCAGAAGGCAGAGTTACTACCAACTGAGCTATGAGGCTTGTTAAATGTTTGTTGAACTTGTATTACAAACAAAAACTTGTTTAGGAAAATACCTATATAATTATAATAATGATAACAGTCTGTGTTTTCAGGTTACGTGATCTAGGTATAAAACTTTACGACACTTTGTCCTATCATGAAGCTATTCATGAGAAACAGATTGTACACGTGAGCATTTAAAGGAGCAATGTGAATTTTTGGCAAATGCAACACAAAAATATCAGCACTGTTGCTAATGAATTTCTGTTCCACGAGACAAGTTGATTAGGACCGAGTGAGCCGGCAACCGTTGATGCGTCTCCTAAATCCTGAGTGACACATATGGCAATGCACGTGCGAAAATCCAGTTACGGAAGTTAAGTGCATGGGAGCGTATTCCAACATGCTCTGTACAGCCTGAATAATATTTGTGCCCTAGTCACATTATTTTGTTTTCATCAAGTCACTGCTGAAAAGTATTTTTCTCTCCCCGAATCGCCGCTACAAATAGTGAATCTGAGCCGCATCATCCAGACTCCCCACAAAAGGAGTGCTGTCTTTTCACACTCCGTTTATGATCGCTATGCCTGAGCCTTTACTCCCTAGCGGTTATCTGTTCTTCGAACAATGAGACCTGCCCACTACCACTTCAGTTTGCTGATTTGATTCTGAGACATATCAGTTACTTCGCTCCTCTTTCAGATATCCAAATAAGAGATTTTATCACTTACTAATACTTCAAACGTAAAGCCCTTTTCATAGCTTGCTGTGTCTTCTGGGCTACGCCACGGAATATTTTTTAAAAGTTGGAGATTTTTTTGGAATGAAATAAATACATCCGTCTTCAAAATCTATGTATTCGTTTCATATATTCCGTGAGTTTGATTACGGTTCAATCTATAGATCCCAGTTAAAATGGATTTCTATCCGCTGTGATTTACACGTGCTCTCTCTTCTTAATATTCTTCTCAACAATCCTCTTTTTCCTTGTTATCTCCGTAAGTGGGTTTGATTTTCTTGCCCCACATGATAAGACCAGCAGAATATCATCTCTTCATCTTAGTGCGGGGAGTATCACTATCCGAGTTGTATGGTAGCTAATTCACTGTGAATTCAGTCAATTTGTGGAACTCTACCTCACGATATCCATGCTAGTCCCTCGCTCGCTATCTTCAAGATCAGAAACAAAGTGCACAACCTCTCCATATAGATTTGGTATTTATGTTTGTTTAGTATCATTAAGTAATTGGTAGGTATTTTTTATATTATAATCATGAATATGTTTTATTAACAAATAACATATATACATGTATGAACAGTATAATAGTATTTATCAAACATTATCCTACATTTGGTATGTTATTGCAGACACATTGGATTTCCACTCACTGCGATCCTGCACACCTCTTTCGCCACATTCATTCTTATTATTCATAACATAAAAAACATAACCCTATTTTTGCTGTCTCGTTCAATCGGGTAACGAACGATTATGTGACTATTTAAGATAATAAGGTCTATTGGGAACAAGATGGTATTATCATTAACATGATATAAAGTAACCCTTCATTGTTTGTAGTTTACTTGCAAGGATGTCCTGAAAATCTGCTAGTCCCGATTTTTTTGTAGGTATTTCAAAAGAACAAAAATTCACAACCCGCGACGGGAGTCGAACCCGTCTAGTTCCGTCACGGATTGTGATTTTTGTATCATTATAACATTAACAATTTCTTGCTTATAACATACTTATACTATAATAATCACTCGCAAATATCTTCGAGATAAATGGCTGAATATTATAGCATTACCTACAACTATCAAAAGAAGCTTGACAATTAATTGTAAAACAAATTAGTGGTAGGACTTTATTTAAGTGCGCCTGGCTAGCTACCACCATCTTACCTAATTCTGTCGCCAAAACAACAAATCTAAAAAAATGTTGCGTATCGGTATTAAGAGGATAAGATAGCCAGTTCTTCGGTAAGTTGAGGATTCCGAGTGAAGTGCACCTCCACCTTTGTCCTTATCTCATCTGTTGTACAAAACAAAAACTTTGACCCATGTAAATTTTAAGTGTTTGTTTGTTTATATGTGGCTATATCACGGTTGAACGAATATAGTGACATTTGACATGAATATTACCCCATAAGGCTAATATAAAATCCGTGGAAAAGGCTACCAGGCAAATGTACTCAATGAATGACCAACATTCAAGGAACCGTAGCAACTACTAATATACTACTAAGACTGGCTTGTTGATGCGAAAACTGCACTAGCAAATCGGAAAATCCTTTCACAGATGCAAAAATTAAATTATTCGATTCGAATTTCTTCGGATAAATCCTTGCTGCGATTTTCAACATTTCAACGCAATACGAGACGTTAAAAATTAATTTTCATTCGCCCGTTGTGTGCATCAGAAATTGTTGCTGTGATTTAATTTTCTTTTTACCGTGATATTATCAAGGATATTTTGTATATTATAATATGTCTCCGTACTTTAAATATACAGAAATAAATTCAGGCGTGCGTGTTCTACTTCTAGCCACCTCAGCAATTGCTTGGTGACCATGTGAAGGTGTCCCTCTATAAAAACGCATTATTACAAACAGAATTAGGAAAACTTTCTATGCGGAAATAATACAAACATTTCGCTTTGCCATCTATCCGCATCAACGAAAAACATCAGGGTATCTATTATGTATGCCATTGTTACATCAGGGCATTATCACGCAAGCACTCGTAATTTTTTACTGCTCTCGCCCCCATCGGCAAACCCCTATTTACCTTTGCGTACGTCAGTGCCCATTTGCATTGCCACTCACGTAATTTCTATCGACATTCGGTTTATATTCGACGATACGTCGCCGCTGCCATGCCGACATGTGATGGGAAAGCTACGGCTAAACATGATATCGAATGTTTGTCTTTGACATGATGGCATAAAATGACAGTCGAAAACATAACCAAGGGCATATTGTACATAATATGTTGGTATATTCAGAGCCATGATAGTCTTTATATCCAATTGACTATCTGATATTGAATGTTGTTATATGAAGTTTAATACAATATTTATTTTAATGTATAAGCCCGTTGTTAATTCAAAAAAAAATAAACAAGATTTTAGTGATAAATATAGTGAATTAAGTTAGTTAAGTGAAAAAACAATTATGTCTCAGACTGTACGTGCTATCTTACCTCTGAACCGGAACACTTAAATTTTAGAATTTTTATTATGGCGACAGAATAGAGCCGATTGTGGAAGCGCACTTTACCAGGAATTCTCCACGGTCTTTGGATCTGACTATGTAACCTGTTATGCCGGAAAACAACATTTTTAGAATTGTTGTTACGGTAAGACCGGACAGACTTAGGTAAGATGGTGATGATGATAGTAGCAGACTTAAACAAAGTCCTACCACCAACCAACCTAAGCACAATATTGTAATCACCCTGGGGATCAAACCTGGGAACTCTGGATGTGAAGCCGGTGGGCGAAACACCAGACCACAGGTAGAAAACTACTAACTTGTGTTAGTTTCATTATTTTTTGCATATTGATAATAGCGCCGGTATTGAAGGTCAGACAGAACTTCTCTCTTAGCACCAGGAATCCCTTTTAGTAAGTAATTTATGAGATGTTTTTCAAATCTTCGACCAAGCAAGTTTAAAAAAAAAAACATATTTCTCTATCAGTCAAGCACAGTGACACCAGCCAATAACATTGTATACGGTAAGTATGTCGCATCACGTGTGGAGTCGCACGCGACATGTCGTATTTTATTCATAGCTTTCAAAATACAAGCTCGCATATAAGCATTGACTGTGACTTTATGAATGTAATGAAAATTGTTACCAACTTTTTTATCATGCAGGGTTTTCAAATGGATATTCACAGCTAGCAATTGTGGCATTCCATAACCTATCACCGGGACAGCCCATTAGATTTTTAAGTGATAAAAACTATCAATATTATTATTACTTACTCAGGAATCACCCAGGATTTCGTTTCCTTCATCTCATGGGGTGAGTTCTAATTTTTTCCTTAATACACTACAATAATGAGAAAAAATAATGTAATGGGTAACTTGAAAGTTGTAGGTGTCTAGGACTTCTGGGCTAGGCTGCTAAATAACGGTTGTATATAGTTTAACTGCCTCTGTGGTGTAGTGGTTTACCCACTGGTGTAAGCTCCAGAGGTCCTTAGGTTCGATCCCCAGGGAAGTACAATATTGTGCTTGGTTTGGTTGGTGGTAAGACTGTTTAAGCCTGGCTAGCTACCACCAAATTACTTAAGTTTGTTGCCATAACAAATTCTTAATTTTTGTGTTCCAGCATTTAGAAGTAAGATCTGGCTTTCCTCAAACTACTGAGCATTCCGGGTGAAGTGCGCTTCCACCTTTGGCCTTTTTTAACTTGTAACCAGGTTAGATGGAGGCCAAATGCTTCCCCGTCGCCGTCGTAGTCGTAGTTACGTCTTACGTTAAAAAAAAAACAAGTATTTTAATAACAAAAATGAACTCAGCCACCAAGACAGACTACACCAAAACCATTTACAATTTTCGTCAATAGCACGCCAAGTTCAGCAATAATAAATTAAGCACTCAGACAACAGAGCGCTGAACATGTCAGCTATGTAATAACACAGCTCTTCGGTAGTTTACGGTAAACATATCAAATAAAAGAACACACTGGATTGCAAAAATTATAAATTGATAATAGATATTTAATTGAAAAAAAATCTTTCAGTGGGGCAAAATTAAGGCTCTCTTGTTAAAGTTACACCTTTACTTATGCCTTTATATTGCATTAATTGCATTAATTTAAAATAAAAATAATAGCAATATAAAAGTCTAATACCAATTGGCGGCCGCCAGAATAGAAGATAGCTGGGATGTGAAAACAAAGCTTCAGGGCACTTAAGAGTGTTTCTTAATATTAAAATGGCGGTATGTAGATTCACTAATAGCCTTCTAAATTAAGGTATTATTGTTTGCAATCTCTGTAAACACCTATCAAATACACTTAACAAATACGCTTTTGCTTGAATTCACAAAAGCCTACCCAACTCCACCTATTGTACACTGATCTTCACGGGTCTCGCCAAACTCCTTGACCTACTAACGAGTGGACAACAGAAGCGCGCGAGGGTTCCATTAGGACACAATGTGGACTGGCGAGCTCCTACCTACCTACACCTACATAATGCATGGCTTCGGCCTGTATTAGCCCGGATTAACTTACGGATTTCCGACTTACTGCCTAGAACACGCGTTCACCGAACTTTCGAACCTGTGACTAAATAGTTTGTAGCTTTTAACGATATTAAGAGAAAAAGTAACAGAAAGAGAACAGAAACATCCCTTTATTAGTAGTGAGTTTTGAAACTTTTTTAACCGCCTCCATGGTCTCGTGGTTCGACTACCGGTGTCAGATCTAAAGGTCCCGGGCTCGATCCCCATGGGGAGTACAATATTGTGCTTGGTTTGGTTGGTGGTTGGACTTTGTTTAAGTCCGCCTGGCTAGCCACCACCATCTTACCTAAGTCCGACGTCATAGTAACAATTCTTAAAAGTGGTTGTGTTCCGGCATTTAGAGGTAAGATAGCCAGTTCCTCATTTGGTAGAGGATTCCGGGTGAAGTGCGCTAGCACCTTCGGCCTAATCATAACTTGAGAAAATCATAGGTGAGATAAAGATCAAGCACCTCCCAGTCGAACTATAAATAAAACTTTTTCGTGGAGGTCAAGGCTATTATGTCAACCCCAACTTAGTTCGCGGATGTCGTAAAAGTTGACTAACCGCACGGCCGCCTTTAGAGGCAGTTTTCGGTACGCAGCGTCGAAGTGCTGGAATAACATCCCACCCCCAATCAGAGATCTTCAGAGTATTCATAGCTTCAAGTTCAGGCTGATTTGTTTTCTTACTGACCATCAGAAACAGTGCGAAGATCTCAAAAATGATTTATCAGTCTTATAATATACAACGTCATTTTAGCTTTATTTATTTAACCTTGTTTCCTTTGTGCTGTGTTTATTGCATTTTTAACCTTTTTTTTTTATTGTTAATGTAATATATATGCTACACCCAACTATTTGTTTTATTATAATTTCCCTCCGTCCCTTATATTTATTTATAATCACTTACTTTGTTCTGTTCTCGTCCTTATTATTATTATGTATTATTTATTATTATAACACTGGTTACGACGGAAGATCAGTGTTGTATAATTAATATTTATTTATGCAACAAATGCCGAGTCGCACGCCAATTTGTGGCATCTAACTTGCGAAAGGTAATGAAAGAAACCTACCAATTTGTTACTAGGCTAATTTAGTAAAGTTTTTTTTTTTGACTTGATTGTTTTGTACATAATATGTTGTTAAAATTACCAACATTAACTTATTCATATTATTATTGATCAGATGCTACAAATAAAGTTTTTTCTATTCTATTCTACTAAGGGATCTGACAGATAAGGGCACCAGCTTACTTAGTATTACCTATCTTACTCTTTCAATGCGATCACAATGAAGGCAAAAATCTCAAAACTTGGAGGAGGCTCTGTCCAGCAGTGGTCTTTAATGGGCTATTGAAATAAAAGTTGTATGATAGATAAAGCATCAGTATATAACTCTCATTAAGTTTGAGTACTTATTGAGAATTATCTACACATTTTTCACATGATTACACTGTGTCACTATGGTTGTATTTGTTATCTAAATACAACACTACCTACCTAACAGTACCATGGTTACCCAGATACAGGTTTACCAACCAAAAGTTTAACATATTCACATAGGATAAACAGTAACCATTAATACAGCATTCGCGTTATGGTGTGATAAATTAATATTCAAATTATACAATGTACTCAGTACAGTTTTGAACTAATGAAACGAATAGAATCCAATGAATTGAAATTCAATTGAGAAGTTATCGCAGACCCACATAAATTTACAAGTTTGTTTCTATTCACAAATATTGAATCAACAAATTGAACTGAATCAATTTAAAGGGTTCAGGCCTGATGATTATTTATCAGCGTTCATGTTTTTAAGAATAAAAACTGTAACATTAATATAAATAAAAAAGTATGTAAGTGTTGTAGTACGGGTCCAATGAAATATTTTTAATACATCCTTTTTTTTATTATTATTACAGGCCATTAATTTAACACAGCGCCAATTGATCCCATATATGTTTTGTATACAAAGTCTGTCTTTGTTATTGCACGCTATCCCTGTTTTTTTTATTATAGATTTTATTCTATTTTTTTTTACTAACGACAATGTAAGAACTCGTATTAGCTTTTCTTGGCAAGCCATAGTTCATATAATAATAATGTAATAATCAATTGATTGCACTTCAAACACCCCAATTCTCAGTTCCAAAGTTACGAGTCTTATGACTATTTGTTTTTTATTTTTTGTACGATGGGGGATCGCGTGACCTTTCACCTGGTTTTAAAGAGATTAAAAGGCCGAAGGTGGAAGCGCACTTCACCCGGAATCCTGAACTGGCTATCTTACCTCTAAATGCCGGAGCGCAACAAATTTTTAACAATTGAC
The DNA here is from genome assembly GCA_951394065.1 of Venusia cambrica. Classification (NCBI taxonomy): domain Eukaryota; kingdom Metazoa; phylum Arthropoda; class Insecta; order Lepidoptera; family Geometridae; genus Venusia; species Venusia cambrica. Next base: position 6,087,512 of record OX596056.1, read on the forward strand.
GTTATGGCAACAGAGGTAGTTAAGATGGTGGTAGCTAGTCAGGCGGACTTAAACAAAGTCCTACCACCAACCAAACCAAGCACAATACTATACTCCCCCTGGGATCGAACCCGAGACCTCTGGATCTGACACCGACCATCGAACTACTAGACCATATGGCGGTGAAATCCTATTGTATGATCAACTTGTAAGCCACACATGTAAGGCCGTGTGTACACTCATGGAATAAGGCCGTGTGCGCACATTTCCTTCGTTATCGGAATCCGCGGAACACCGGCGATTGTATAATCTCATTGTTTCTGATTAATGTGTGAAAGATTGTTATTATTCAATACAGATAACTTACTATCTACTGTTTGCTTTGTTTTAATCACATGTTAGAATCCTCCAAAAAAATTGCGTTTCACAAGTTAAGTTAAGTTTCTTACAGTATAGTGACTTTATTTGTTGTCGTTCTCGAATTATGTATGAACCTACATTACTTATAGGATAAAATATCATAGGATTTTTTTAGTTTCTTGTAATATTTTGTGGTTTCATACTAATATAACATACTAATATACTAAAAATGTTTTTGTATAAAATTCTTGGGTAGTACCCAGATAAACTACATTACTATTTTACTGAGGTACCTACCTACCATCTATTTATATTCTAGTTATAATTTGTTTTTCATGAATGTATTTTCCTATCTACCTGTTATGGCACTCCCTTCCTTACTTATACTTTACTAAAATTAATACTTAATTTAATTTAGCCCTACCCAGTTTTATATTCTCTGTAAGTGATTTTTGTAATCTTATGAGAATAAATGTCTTAAACCGTATATAAACGCGATAACAATGGATTTACATACACTTTTTAGCCCGCAATTAGTACAACTCCAATGACGTTCAACATTCTGCCTTATTTAAAAATGAAAATGTTCTTTCTGAGCAGACAAAGGAATGATTACATAATCATATCATATATTAGTATGAACTAAAAAACTAAAAAAATATCACCAAGTCTTCAATATTATAAAGACCACTTGCTTTTTCTGAACATTTATTTAGTAAAGTAAATAACTACTTAATAGATTAAATAACTGTAGTTAACATATTTCGGTGAAGTATTTTCCTTCATATTATCGAACTACGTCGTAACCATTTTTATGGATTTAAATAAAACAATTGTCTGTTATTTTACTCGTAGGTATAGTATCAAGCAAAAGAGACAGCGTAGATAGGCCTATATACGAAGAAGACTGCGGATGATGACAACCGAGCAGAACAATAAATTAGGCTCGAAAAATCAATAAATAATTCGCTTTTTCATCGCTTCAAACGCGAAGAAGAAGGAGAGTGTTATGTCATGTACGCAGTTACATATCCAATGTGTTGTCTGGAGATTAATATCGATTGGATGTAAGAAATAATTGTACGATAGTAAAAAAACCTTTATAAGCTTACGAAGTGATTAGTTCAGAAAAGAAAACCTTTATTTTTTAGAGCTCCTTAAGGATTTAGCTCTGATCATCACTCAGAGCGAGGATCGTTTTGAGGATCACCTACTAGAGATAGTCAGAGGCAATATCATATAAATATAAATATATAAATATTATAGGACATTAATTTTTACACAGCGCCATCTAGCCCCAAACTAAGCATAGCTTGTTATGGGAACTAGATTACGGATATAATACTTAAATACTTTTTTTAAATATATACTTACTATATGATACAACACCCAAACACAGAACAAACATCTATATTCACCACACAAATGTTTGTCCTGGGTGGGAATCGAACCCACAGCCTACAGCGCAGAAGGCAGAGTTACTACCAACTGAGCTATGAGGCTTGTTAATATCAAATTTAAGTTCGACAAATGGCCACGGTTCACTAGCTGCTAGCATTAAATACGTGAATAAGTTGCAAGCCCGTAAAAAAATATACCAACGAGTTTTATTCAGTTTCATATAAAAGCTTATTTCGCCAGCTTTTCGCTATCAATTTGCAATCAATGTCAGCACATGTCTTCCCATTTACGACACTCATTAAACTTTTTACGACCTGAACACTATGAGCGCCGCCTTGTGAGGATAACCAGACACAGATCCAATAATTATTACTATGAAATTTGTCCTCAAAGGTGGATGGTACACGGTAAGTACGCAGTTGTTTTTTTTTATTGTAATTTCAATAGATATATTGTATGAGAGTGAATTCGCTACAAAGAAAACTGCCTCTGTGATCTATCGGTTCGCCCACTGGTGTCAGATCCGAGGTCTGGGGTTCGATACATGGGGATTACAATATTGAGCTTGGTTTAGTTGATGGAAGGTAGGACTTTGCTTAAGGCCGCCTGGCTAGCTACCACCATCTTACTCTGTCGCCATAACAACAATTATATAATTGTTGTGTGCCAGCAATAAGAGGTAAAGAAGCCAGTTCCTCAGGATCAGGAGGATTCCAGGTGAAATGCGCTTCCACCTTCGGCCTTATCATAACTTGAAAATCTGGTGAGATGAAGACAAAGCACTTCTACGTCGTACAATAAAATAAAATTAGAATAGACCAATTTGCATAAGTTGAGTAATAGTTCCATTTTAGATATTTTATGGTATATTATTTCATTGGTTCCTGACTTTCCTCAAACTTTACGAGAGCAGTTAAGGAACCAATTTAAGGACAATTGGATAACTATAACATGGCTTAGCTGGCTGTTGTACCTTGACTTTCATGACCAAATGATCGATCAATAGATAGATAAATAGTTTGTTTAACTCATTTTTGCACACCTTTTAAAAACGGATCTTTAGTTTTTTTCATGAATCATTACTATGTAATTAATCCAATCCAACCATTATACAATGAAACCATACATATATAATCACTATGGCAATGGTATTGTCGAAAAATATGCCACCATAGAGGGCTAATGGTATTATAGTGGCCATTGAGCAATAATACCATTGTCATTGTGAAGCGATTGGTTTAGTTAAATCGGGCCGGAAAATAAGGTAAAGTGGATGATCTTATCACTTAAAGCGATCTCTTCTAGACAACTTTGACCATAATTACAATAATCCCCTTGTTACGTACATTACCTGTTACATTACCAGCAATGTACAAGGACAAAAAACAATTGCAAAATATTAAAAAACATCTCGCGCGTACATACCCTTACACATCCACCTTAACGGTACAGATGAATAGCAGTAAGTATGAATTCCGAGGTTTATGGCCGGTCGCGGCACCCAAAGATATTATCGGCGATGATTATTCCTCCTAAATGTCCGTATCTTACAGTGGTTACGATTTTAGTGGATATTGTAATGAGTTTTTTTATACCCACCCCCGCTCATGTTTGACGATTATCAGGGGTTTACATCCGAAATTAATAATAATGTATACTAAATTATTATCACGTTTAATATAACATACGTTTGGTAAGTTTTGCTTTGTAAATTGAAACACATTATGTGAACCCTTCTACCATCAAACAAACGTGTACCTACTATCCTCTACACCCTAAGGTTGTCTGGAAGAACTCACGTTCGACTCTCACCACCCACTGGTACGCGTAGCATTGACAGCTTTAGATTTTTAATAATCAATTGTCCTGCATTATTCTGGTGTACAGTAAAAAATAATTTACTGCATGTCCTTGACAATTCCGCCTTTTTGACGGGTTGACAAAATTGTTGCCACATGCAATCATGCAATAAGCGGGTTTTGCTTCATTGCGCATCATCAACCCGCCACACCATCGCACCAGTTTGTTAAGTGGAGTGTACATAGACATTAAAATTATGCATATTGACGGCATATTGTTATGGAAAAGAGTGGACAAAGAAGTCATTTTTATGTCTTGATTCGCGTTACCATAGGACAACAACTTAATAGCACAAAATGAAAAGAAGTATGGTATGATAAGTTTGTATTTATAAAAATGACCGTAATCTCGATCCCACATAACAAGCTTTCCTTAGTTCGGGACTAGATGGCGCTGTGTGAAATGAATGACCTGTATCATTTAATTAATCTACAATTAATGTGGAATTGGTAATTTGAAATGTACAGGTTTAAAAATAATCTGTTACTACTATTTCAGGCTCAGGTATTTCTCACAAAACCGATTACTACAATGCTTTTTCATAATTTGTAGTATTTTTATTACTTAGTATCAATATGTCAGAAAAATAAATGTATTTCATTAGTATTATCAATGTTTGGTATTCATTGTGAAGTGAATAAACTGTGTGGTGTCCATGCGCAACTCGCATCTTGCTGAGTAATGGGCCCTTTCGTAGTTATTATTTATCAAATATTGTTATGAATAGTAAAATATTATTGTAATTCTACGAATAAACGTGAATTACATTCTATTCTACGCCAACAAGTAATGTATGTAGCACGTGATGAGACAAAATCGATGTTCAAGGAGCGAAGTAAGTGGAAATCCGTTGTCTATAACCCTCAACAGGCGTAAGTTTATGTGTGTGGTAGTTATTGATTATTGATCAACAGTAGATTCTCTTTAAAACGGTGAAGAATCTCTGTCAGCTCATAAAAATTTGAAAGTAATTACACCACGACAGATGACACACAGAGACAAGCGAACAATGATTCACGCGAGCCGGATCCCACGCTTCGATACTGTAATGATTAAGTAACCGTAATCTCCTGTGACTCCGTGGTTTGGGTGCCGCTGGCAGACTAAAGTTCAACAAACCAGTCACGAAAATCTAAAAAGATATTGGTAAGTACCAAATTCTTAGTGGTTTTTTTTTTACTACGGGGATGTGCTTGGCCTTCATCTCATGTGATTTTTTTTAAGTTTATGATATCCCTAACAAACTGAGGAACTGGCTATCTTATCCCTAAATGCTGGAACACAACAATTTAAGAATTGTTGACATGGTGACAGAATTTGGTAAGATGGCGGTAGCTATCCCGGCGGATTGGTGATCACTGTAAAGGTGTAGATATTAGATGGACTTCTTTTAGTGAGTTTTTTTTTAAAATATATCGCAATAAACTAAAAATTGTATCGTGAAATTAAATTGGTATCAAGTAATGTATACCCCATATGTTCCCGTTAATGTTGCTTGTAATGGCAATTAAGGCTATGCACCAGGAGATGATTAACAACAACGCGATCACCAACCCACTTTACAGTGGCAAAATAAAAATAAAAAACATTGCTTGCTTTTGGAATGTCCAATAAAGGTCATATATGGGCTACGTTGATAAAGGCTGAGTAACTAAGCTGACTGATAAATAAAAGCATTGCAAATTGCGGCCTCAAACTTGCATGCTAGACTTGAACGGTGTAAAAAGGCCTTGTATCAATCTTTACGCGCATAAAAGTTGATTCATATTTTTAATATATAAATATCTTTATATTCACAAAACCCGAAACCGAATCGATACTTTAAAGTTTTATCTCTAGCCACTTGGAAACAAATGGGTGACTAAAAACGATATACCTAATCTAGTTCACATAATAATGCATGCAAATAACTAGCGTTTCAACGTTTACGATAACATAAGTACAATTGGTTTTTGCGTAATTTCGTTGAAAAACTATTAAAATGGTTCCAACTTGTTACGTTCCGTCCTAGTGCGCTTGCAGTGTACGCAAGAAAGTGAAATTATTATCATAATTATTAGGGCTAGAATAATAAATGCGAATGAAAGTGTTTTACTTTGGAAAGCGTTAAGAAAACGGTTTTCATTTTATTAAGGGCTGAATAATTTATTAACGCTGGAAAAGTAAATTATACCTTTCGTTTTAATATTTTAGAAGTAACGTAAGTAACAGACTCACGACATTTTCTCTTTGAAGATTCTGGTCACTATTCAGTTCGTGGATCTTATGAGGATCACCAACTATGGTAGTCAGAGGTACATCTAAACTTTCGTTCTGCACATGCCCGCGGTTTGCAAGTAGCTAGTATTCAATATGAGACAGGTTGCAAGCCCGTCGCCACTTAGCGGGATTCTTGCCAGTGACACATGCTATTTGCTATTTGGTTTTTGGTCTTAGGGACCCTACGGTGTGACTTTCCCCGTCAGAGGCCTTAAGACTTATACGAAAATGAAAATAGTTTCAGTTAGCTGTCAGAAACTCATACTAAGGCCTCAGAGCATATGCATGTGTCCAATTTAATATATAAACTACCGAAAACCCAAAAGTGTTTTGGTGCACATTTGAACCCACAACCTTGGATCGAAAGCCAGCCCCACACTTGGCCACACATCTCTTTTTTTAATTTAATATTTACAAAAGCTGTTAAAATTTCTTAATTCTAAATAATAAACTGTACCTTTCGTTTTACTTTTTAAACAAATAAGGGTTGATTTCGCTAATTAGCTATTTATAAAATCTTACCTTCTAATTGCCTTAAATATAATTTTGTGAAGCGGGGTTTCGTCGACTTAATAGATAGAGATAGAAAAAGAGCATGACTTACTGATATATATGCTGTTTAAAATCAATGTCTGGGTAATTTTAAAATGTGTTTGTTGCAATAGCCAATTTATTTAATCATGTGTTTAGAACAAGTACTTACATTTATGTTATTGGTAAACCTTATCGTCGACTATATGATATATACTGTTTATTAACATACCCTTTAACTGAATATGTTAATCTTATGTAGAAAACAAATGTAGGGAAAGATTATTACCTGAAGATCGCTGAACGTGGAATTGAATTAAAAAACTCAGAGATTTTACCTTTCTCATAATACGAACAAGTTGAAAGATGAAAAACTAAAACCACACTGCGAAATTGCAGTCTTCGTGGTTTTATGAACAAATTTATTAGGCCTTAAAAAGTAGTTTAATCTGTGTACATATGTATATTTCGTATCAATAATAAATAGTAGTATATTTTTAATCAGCGTATTATGCTACCTTTCATTGGATACTCATAATTTAGTTAAACTAAAACATTTCACTGTAGGTGCTCCCAATTTTTTTTTATTCGCATCTCTCATTTTAAAATTATAGGCATATGACACTCCCACAATTATGAGGAACCAAAACGACACCTAGCTTGGCTGAAGATCGGTACAATGAAATAGACATAATTATCCATGCACATATACATACATACTCTCGAATAACACTACCTTCCTTCTGAGACTGTCGGGAAAAAATATGTCCCTGCCATTGAGGCCGGGTAATAACATCACAATTATTTGAATGGCGCGCATTAGAGCACTCAGTTGTGCTCGTAACTTTGCCAGTCCATTGCCACACACCGATAATGCCAAATTGCGTTCTACTTGCGGGATGGCTCGTGTAAAAGAATAAGCCGAAATCAGCCGAACATGGATGAAAATATTTTTTGTAGAAAGACACTATTCGGCATCGCCTCGTTTTTGCTTATGGCGGGATGAACGATAAAGCGACGGTTCTTTTACGGCTAAGCAAAAGTTTCACATTAATTTTTAACTATACATATTAAAGAATCAAGCATAAAATACACTATTTCATGCAGCAGCTTTAAAGATTCTAGTAAATAAATAAATATCACTTACTATTCTCTTTCATCTAAACGTCGTATCCATTTTTATTTATGCATATAAATGATCTTTGTACCAAATTAACTCTGAATAATATATTGAATAATACACTAAGATAAAACTTAAGACCCCTTTTTAAGCTTAACGGGCTATAGTACCTCAGATTAGCAACTAAACGCAACTTTATTCTATTTTCTATCTAAGGTATAGTAGTAATAAAGGTGACATTGCTGTAAGCTCAACCACGGCGCTTATGACCACCAGATGACAGAAATATGCGCGTATTTCTACGTTTAGTTTTTTTACGGTAAAACAAATATGAATTTTGAAAATCGAAAACACAAACTGCACACACAAAAAGAAAACACAAGTCTGCTGCATACAGTGTTTATTTACTGTACAAAGTTTCAAGCCCTAATTGGGTGTATTTATTGAATGGCGAACATTTTTGGTCCAAATTAGAGTCAACTTTGGATTTTTTTTCTATAGAAAAAAAAAATTGTGTATTAATCGTGTTTTCGAAACACTAGCGTTCTAGCATCTATCCTGAACTATATAACATATATTAATTTCAAAGTAAATGCTACAGTATTGTGGAAGATATGATCGCTGAAGCTAAACCATTTCACATATCATAGACTCTTAATGCGCGCACGGTGTAGTGTGAGATTTGGCTTATTCAATGTTTTATACAGAGAAGTTCAAAAAGGTTCTTGAGGTTTAACCGCCTCTGTGGTCTAGTTGTTCACCTACCGGTGTAAGATCCAGAGGTCCCGGGCTCGATTCCCAGGGAAGTATAATATTGTATAAGTTTTTAGGTTTTCGTGGTTATTCACTACATTTAAATTGTCAAACATTTCGGGTTTATTACCACGGTAATATGTAATTTTACAGTCTACTCGTGACCATGGAGCGTGAAACCGCTTCGAAATATCGAGGTAAAATTACATATTAAATATAATATTGTACTTGGTTTGGTTGGTGGTATGACTTTGTTTCAGTCCGCCTGGCTAGTTACCACCATCTTATCTAACTACTTATGTCTGTCGCCATAACAATAATTCTAAATAGTTGTGTTCCGTCATTATTGGAGGTAGGATAGCCAGTTTCTCAGACAGTTGAGTATTCCGTGTCAAATGGTGGAAGTGCCACCGGCCTTATCATAACTTGAAACCAGGTGAGATGAAGGCCCAACGCTTCCCCGTACTACAATACAAAAATACAAAAAATGTTTGAATTCGATTCGAATATTGCATGGCTTCTTGTTGTATTAAAATGTCTTTGCTGCGTTATTACCAGAGACGAGGCCGAGGCCCAGGTAAAGTTTCGGCTTCGCTATTTTGTACTAAATCTGGTAAACCGAAACTTCGGATAGCGATAGCATTATTATGCTGTGCGCGGCAGTTTGGCGTTGTGTTGGTCGATAGCCAAACGCCTCAGGGAGCCGTTTCGGGATTTGCACAATACTGTATTGAGGATATTTATTGGTTTACTAATATAACGACTTATTAGCTTAAAAGGCTTCCCTAGATGTGCAAAATGAAAGGGATGGCGCTACACGTACTTGTTTGCAGCTGAGTGCTAGGAATGAGCGGGATTTTATTGAAAAAACACAACTTATTGTAATGAGCCACCTCTATCCACCAAGTCCACGTGACCGCCACCGATCACAATACAGCCCTCGGTGTGGTTGCGGTAGATCTGTAGCTTTGTAGAAGGCGTTATAAGACCTACACGTACAGCCTCTTAATGGGGATTTTGATGAGTAGGTTTAGCCTTGAAGTCATACATCTCTTGAAGTTGGATGATGTAGTGTAAGTAGTTTTCAATATTCGATACACGAGTATTGAAGGAAAAGAATAAAGTGTAATCAAGCGTTTTTAAAATTATCATACGTTTCATATTAATAAAATATAGTACATTTTTGTTTCCGTTTGTATTTTGCACATTATAAAAATTACATAAAGTACCTAGTTATGTATAGGCCTCCACCTTCTGCTTTAGATTAATGTACTTTATAGTTTTTGCTTGTTCATGCACTTTTGTATTTCTTAGTAACATAGCGCTGATACAGCTTTCATCGAACTCTGCAATCTGTATCCGCCCTCTGTTGTGACTTGTGACTGTTAGAATTAATCCAGAATAGATTGAGCCTCCAAATCGGCAACACATATTTTCATTTAGTTTTATTTTAATTTAATTTCCAAATTGCTTTTTTTAAAATACCCGTCAACGTTCCCAAAACAAGAGTGGCGCAGCCGCAGCGGATTACACTCAATTTTCCGGGTTTTCTCGCGTTTTTCCGACGTCCGAATCCGTCAGGAAACGTAAAACCAAAGTGAAATTTAACGAAAAAGTGAAGTCCGTTCGAACCAAACAAATTTTCTCTTAACGGGTATCGATAAAGTGAGCATGGAAATTACGGTTGGGTGGTGAGTCAAACTTTTCGCCAAAAATCCTTCCTTTCCTCTCCTTTTACCATATACGGTGTTTTATTAAACTAATTTAATTGTTATATCTGAGATCAAACCTTGCTCATTATAACGCAGGGCACAGTCCTAACAATATAATCTTGTGACCGTGACCCATATTCTATAAATAGAATACCATAGATATATAACCTTTATAAATAGGACATTTTCTTAAAATTTAGAAATTGTTCTGTAATTGTAAAAATAAGGTAAAATAGTGTTAATTGATCTCCACATTGATCATTAACTTAATTTAATTTAAATAAAATAAAAACAATTGTAATTTTATAATAAGAAATCCACATTTTTCATTTTAGCTACTGCTTAACTTTTATTTTGTATTAATTGTGTGTATTTTACCGTGTGATTTTATTGTGTTTTATTTTGTGTATTTTTAGATTGTGTGTGTATTAAAAAAAAAAAATTGTGTACAGTTGTAAATCAAATAATTAAAAATGATGGAAGAATCTGTAAATCTGTCTGTCATACCAAAAGAATTAATTCAATTAATTCCCCTTTTCAAAGGCGACAAGAGGCAATTAAATTTATACTTGCGAAAATCCCAATACATTATTGATCACTACAGCAGTAATAATGCTGAACAAAATCTGTATGTCTTCAACACAATCACCAGCAGGTTGGCAGACAATGCTGCCGCACTTCTTTCAGAGCGGGAGGACATAGTAACTTGGTCCGCATTTAAAGCCTTGCTTATTCAACATTTTGGTGATCCGCGAAGTGAAGCTTGCATTAACATTGAATTAGAGTCATTAAAAATTAAATCTGATGAAAGTTACCTAGATTTTTGTAATCGTATCCAGAGCATGAGATCGCTCTTAATTTCAAAAGTGAACATGCATGCAGACAGTGATTTAAAAAAGGCAAAATTAATCATCTACAATAATACAGCTTTAAATGTATTTCTATACAATCTTCCTGAAAATCTAGTAAGGATTGTGCGATTAAAAGCTCCAACTACACTGGAAGCAGCGTTAACTATTGTGCTAGAAGAAGTGAATTTCCTAGAACAATACAACATGCGTAACCGAATCCATGGTCGAAATTTTTCTCTTCCAATTTTATCTCGAGGATTTTCCAACCAAAACCACAGACCATCGATGGGAAACAACACCCCAAAATTTAATTTTGGTATTCCTCAAAATGTACCAATGAGGTTACCATTTACAAATCAAGGACAAGGTCAAAATAATCTTGGCTACAGACCACAGATTGGCCTTCAGCCACAAATAGGGTTCCGCCCGCCGGTTGGCCTTCAGCCACAAAACACATTCGGGTACCGCCCACAATTTGGCCTTCAGCCTCAACAATCATTTGGGTACCGCCCACAGTTAGGCTTACAGCCTCAACAATTTGGCTATAAACCAACTCAACAATTTGGTAACAGACCAACACAACAATTTGGTTACAGACCAAACATTCAAAAACCTCAGTTACAAACTACTGACGTTTCGATGCGCACGGCCCCTCCTAGGCCCGTGGTAGGTCCTCATCCAGGATTTAAATTAAACGAATTAACAGCCGAACAGTACGATTACGATTACGATAACGACTATAATCCATCGTACTACGATGAACAAATGTGTTACGGTTATGTAGACGACAACAATTACGGTTATGATCATGACAGCTACGGTTATGACGAATCGCTATTGCCTTTACTGATGACCAGTGACGAACCTGACAAAACTGACACTAGTGTGCCGGAGTCTTCGGATTTTCCCGAAGCAGCCTCCAAAAAGAAAAAATCATAGAAATAAATTGTGACCCGAATTTAAAACTTCCTTACATCTACTTACCGGAAATTGACGCAAAAATGATGATTGATACCGGAAGTATGAGATCATTCATAAGCCCTCGAAAAGCTCATGAATATTTCTCTGCATTTATTCAAAAAGAACAATTTAAAGTAGTCAGCACCCACGCATCAAGTTATCATGACGAGGTGATAGAGATCCCTCTCTTTCCATCCTTTCAAATTCACGATTGGCATAAATTCTATATATACGATGTCGACGCACGATATGACGGACTGATAGGAAATGATCTTCTATCGCAATTAGGCGCAGTCATTGACTTAAAGGAACAACTACTAAAAACAAGTAACACTTGTATCACAATCATCAACAATAATTTAAATTATACCATTGATATTCCACCGCGATCAGAAACAAGAGTTAAATTACCAATTGACCAATATTCCGGTGACGCAATCCTTGACTTTCAAGAATTTGCAGACGGTTTACGAATGCCTAGCGCACTAGTAAACTGTATAAATGGTTACGCTACTACAGTCATACAAAACACTATGGAGAAAATTAAAAGAATGACATTTACGACACCTTTGACTGTAACTAAATTTGAAAATACTGAATGTGCTTTAAATACTACGAATAGACATAGAGACTGACAATTTATTAGAAGAAAATTTAATTAAACTCAGATTGGATCATACTAATGACGAAGAACGTGAACGAATTTACCGTTTATGCCTAGATTACAAGGATATATTTTATTGTGACCAACTTCCATTAACATTTACCAACCAAATCAAACATAGAATCAGAACAAAGAATGAGGACCCTATATACGTAAAACCATATAGACAAGCCCCGTTCCTGCAACAAGAAATTAATAGACAAGTTGAGAAACTATTAAACGACAATGTCATCCAGGAGTCTCATTCTCCCTGGAGCGCACCAGTACACCTGGTCCCAAAAAAAATGGATGCGTCTGGTGAAGTAAAATATAGAATGGTAATAGACTATAGGCGACTGAACGAAATAACGATCGATGATAAATATCCCTTACCAAACATTACAGATTTGTTTGATAAATTAGGAAAGAGTACCTATTTTAGTACATTAGACCTTGCAAGTGGCTATCATCAGATAGAAATAGAAAAAAATGATAGACAAAAATCAGCCTTCAGCACAAATAATGGACATTTTGAATTTCTTCGAATGCCTTTTGGGCATAAAACAGCGCCAGCGACCTTCCAAAGGACGATGGATAACGTCTTACGTGGCCTACAAGGACTACATTGTATGGTTTACCTAGACGACATAATAATTTTTTCAAATAGCCTTGATCAACACATTACGAAATTACGGATGATATTTAATAGACTCAGAGAAACAAATCTCAAGGTACAACTTGATAAATCGGAGTTTCTTCGTAAAGAAGTACTTTACCTTGGACACACAATTACCAAGGAAGGACTTAAACCTAATAATGACAAAATTGAAGCTGTACTTAGATATCCTTTACCAAAAACGACAACTGAAATAAAGAGCTTTCTCGGACTCGTAGGATATTATAGACGTTTCATTAAAGATTTCGCAAAAATAACACAACCAATGACAGCCTGTTTAAAAAAACGAAACGGTATTGTCATTGATCAAAAATATAAAGATTCCTTTAACAAATGCAAAGAACTTTTAACCCATGCACCCTTGTTGCAATACCCTGACTTTGAAAAGCCTTTTATACTAACAACTGATGCCTCTAACATAGCGATAGGTGCCGTATTGTCCCAAGGACAAATTAAAACTGATAAACCTGTAGCGTATGCAAGTAGAACACTCAGTGACACTGAAACACGTTACAGTACCATTGAACGTGAACTTCTCGCAATCATATGGGCAACAAAACACTTTAGACCTTACTTATACGGTCGAAAGTTTATCATCTATACTGACCATAGACCATTAATTTGGCTACGATCCCTTAAAGATCCAAGTAGTAAGCTCACCCGTTGGAGTTTACGTTTACAGGACTTTGACTTTGAATTAGTACACAAAGCTGGAAAACAAAATACCAACGCTGACGCATTATCCCGAATCAAAATAAATACTTTAGGTTCAGATGACGATAAACAATCAATGGAAGTTAACGTAGATGAAAAAGAAGTCCAATTAAAAAAACATATAGAGGAAATAGTTGACAATATAGATAAGTTAGTAGCAGAAAAGAAAACAACACGAAATAATTCATCTACAGTAACCATATCAGATGAAAGTAGAACCGCCACAGCTAGCCCTATAGCTATTTCTGACACATTGTCTAGACATAACTCGAATAATGATGATATGCCCGTACGATCAGAATCTAGCGAATCAGAAACAATTCATTCTCATGTTGAATTAGAATCTATTGGTATTCCTATTCTACATGAAGCTGTAGATACAAAACCCAATCAAATTATAGTGCTTTCATGGTTTAAAAATGAATTGAATGTAAAGAACTTATCAAGAGACAAACAAAAGGTTTTAGAAGTTTTCTTACCTATAAATAACCCAGACTTAGTTAAAGAATTTTTAAAACGTTACATACAACCAAAAGTCAAATACTTTATCTATTTCGAAGAAAAGGAACACCGCAGACAATTTGGAAACTTAATAATTCAGCTTTTTAAGAAAGGTATGGTTAATTTTTACGAATGCACGGAAAGAGTAATTGTTATTGAAGATGAAAAAGAACAAAAGGCAGTAATATTAAAACATCATGAAGGAAAAACATGTCACCGTGTAATCAAGGAAACGTTACTTAGGATTCGTAGAAATTATTACTGGAATAGAATGCAAGAAACAGTTTCAGCAGTTATTAATTCATGTGAAGCTTGCAAAAAGATGAAATATGATAGGAAACCAATCAAACCTGTATTACAGTTAACACAAACGCAAGACTCCCCTTTTCAGGAGATTTTCATTGACCTTTTCAGCATTGAAGGACAAACTTATCTGACACTTATTGACGCCTTCAGTAAATTAGGACAAGCCATTAGTATTCAAAGTAAATCCACACCTGAGGTGATCAGAGCATTATTAAAGTATTTCTCTTTTTATGGTATCCCAAAAAAGATAAGTTCAGATCCGGGAAGTGAATTCAATAACGAGTTGATGAAGGAGTTTTTAAGTTTACATAAAGTAGAACTCCATATTGGAACCCCCAATAACCCTAACTCAATGGGTCTTATTGAACGATTCCACTCGACAATTATCGAAATTTATAGATTGGCAAAATACGAAAAACGATGTACTGACGCTGCATCAACTATGACATATTCTGTCATGGCGTACAATCATACTATTCATTCTGTTACTGAACTCACTCCTTTTGAAGTTGTTTTCGGACACACTGACTCAAGCAGCCCTTATGGCATTGAATTTGAAAAACGTTATTTTCAAAAAATAGTTAAAGATCATGCAAAACGAACAAAAGTTTTATACGAACATTTAACAGAAAAAATATTAGCCTTAAAAGAAATCAACAGAGCAAAGAAAGGTGGTGAAAAAGAAATAGAATTTCCTAAAGGAAAAACGATCTTTGCTAAAGAAATTAACAAACGGAAGAGCAAAGATAAACCCCGATATGTTAAAGCAAAAGTTATAGGTGAAGTAGAAAGAAATGTTTTACCTATCCAGGTAGGGGAAAGGATAACTAAAGTTCCAATTAAAAATATAAAACGCCCTCCGCAGGTACAGCATTCTGCTGATATTGACGCCATCCCTGGCCCTTCAACTGCAAACACTTGAAGATAACCCGGGAATACTTCCGGTCAAAGAAGGTCAAGCATACTTTCAAATAGATCACTGGATTATAGTTAAAGTCTTAAGTTTAGAAAAGATCTACAATGATTTAAATTATCTATGTATTAATTTTGAACTACTATGTCAATCAATTAATTGGAATTTAACATATTCTCAAGATTTTATAAATGCAAAAGTACATACAGAGTTCATACGCGACTTAACTAAAGATAAGTATCAACAACTTGTTCCGCTAAAGCGTTTCAAAAGAGGTCTTGTAAATCCATTGGGTTCACTAATTAAAATTATCACAGGAAACCTCGATCATGAAGATGCTATTAGGTTTGATAAAATTACATCAGAACTAAATCAGGATCAAATCATTATTTCAAAGAAATTAACCCTAGTCTCTAAAATGTTTGACAGCTTTCTAAATGCAACAGAAACCATTAACCAGAATACTGTAAATCTTGACAATCGTTTAAAAAAGGTAGAAATTATAATTAAAGATTTGTCTAATAAGGATAAGAATGTAATATTTTATGCATACATATCTGGATTGTTCAACATATATATAAGTAGTTTTAGAACTATTTTTATCCGACTTAGCGAGATTGAAACAGCTCTAGCTTTGAGTAGAGTATCTATATTACATCAGTCTATTGTAAACTCTACCGAATTATTGTACCATTTAAAATTAATTTCTGAATCGGAAAGCTTAGTTTATATACCTAATGAAGATAATTTGTTAAAATTAGAAGAAACAATTGTTGTTAAATCTTACATTAAGAATAATCATGTCACGTTTATTATGGAAATTCCTATTACTGATAATTGTACTTATAACTACTATAAAATGTACTCCTTACCTATTTTCCACCCATCTGAAAATAAAACCTTATCTATTTTTCCTAAATACCCCTACCTTTTGGCGAAAGGAATAAAATACTTACCGATTATAAAACCGTGCCGCCCGTTATCGACTGGCGAACATTATCTCTGTACTTCAGAAAACAGAGTTTTGTATCATGAGATTACCTGCATAGAGCAATTAATGAAATTCGATGAAAACCCTACTCATTGTAAACAACATGAAGTGGAAGTCGAACCAATCAAGATCCAGCAAATTGGTGCTCACAATTGGATCCTTTTCAGCAGAACACATACATTATTATCGAAATATTGTGATAATGACATCAGCAAGCAGCCAATATTTGGCACTTTCCTTGTAACCATCGACGATTCATGCCAGTTGGAGATTAATGGAATTCGTATTTCCCATCACACATTTACAGAATCGGATAATATACATCCTATTCAACTAATCGCTTTACCACAACTACGTAACAATACGTCACTATCCAGTGCACGAGCACTCAACATGATTGGAGTCAACTTAGATGAACTTAAAAGTATGGCGTTTTCGTTAAAACATAGTGAAGTGATTAAAGGTGTTTTACAAGAAAATAATAGTAACTTCAGTGAAAATTTAGGATACACGTCTCTAGGATTAATTGTTTTCAGTTTTATTATATTACTCTTTTATGTGTTTCGTGTAAAACTATTAAAAATGTTATTTTCTAAGAAAAATTATCGTCACGAATCTAAAATCGATTCTACCGATAATTTTCCTCTTAAGGAGGGAGGAGTTATGTATAGGCCTCCACCTTCTGCTTTAGATTAATGTACTTTATAGTTTTTGCTTGTTCATGCACTTTTGTATTTCTTAGTAACATAGCGCTGATACAGCTTTCATCGAACTCTGCAATCTGTATCCGCCCTCTGTTGTGACTTGTGACTGTTAGAATTAATCCAGAATAGATTGAGCCTCCAAATCGGCAACACATATTTTCATTTAGTTTTATTTTAATTTAATTTCCAAATTGCTTTTTTTAAAATACCCGTCAACGTTCCCAAAACAAGAGTACCTTCAAAATATGCGGTTGGAAATGTTTGTTTATTGTGTAGCCATATTTAAAAAAGATCTTCAATTTAACAAAATAAACGCATAAATGACGTTGATATATAAAAAAAAATCGAAGCCATGATGATCATGATTAAAGAAAAACACAGCTTCTTTATTATTATTTTTGAACTACGGGGAAGCGCTTGGCCTTCATCTCATCTGATTTCAAGTTACGATGACGATCAAGGTGGAAGCGCACTTCACCTGGAATCCTCAACAGCCGGAACACAACAATTAAGAATTGTTGTTATGGCAACATACATAAATAAGATGGTAACCTGGCGGAATTATTCAAAAGTCCTACCACCAACCAAAGCAAGCACAATATCGTACTCTCCTGAGAATCGAACCCGGGATCTGACACCGGTGAGCGAACGCCTAAGCCACGAAGGCGGATATTTTTTGACCCGAAAAACCCGTTTTACAACCAAACATACATTATGTAATAGCTTTCGCTGCTCATTTACATTTTCTACCACGGTAGCTACGTCTACAACTCTGATTCACATTACCAATTTGAATATACCATTTTTTTTATTGTACGATGGGGAAGCGCTTTGCCTTCATCTCACCTGGTTACAAAATGAGATAAGGCCGAAAGTTTCCACTTAAAGGAAGCGCTTGGAAGCGCACTTTACCCGGAATCCTCAACAAACTGAGGAACTGGCTATCTTACCTCTAAATGCGGGTACACAATTTTTTTTGAGAATTGTTGCTATGGCGACAGAATTAGGTGAGATGGTGGTATCTATCCAGGCGGACTTAAACAAAGTCCTACTACCAACCAAACCAAGCAGAAAATTGTACCCCCATCGAGATCGAACCCTAAAAATAAAAATTAAATTGATAAATTTCTTCGTAATCAAGTTCTCATATTACAAGCTTTGCTTTGTTTGACGCTAAATGGGGTTATGTGAGATGTCCAGCTATACTCATTTATACAAACACTTAAAAAAAAACTTACTTAACCAGAAAATACAAGTCAGTAAGACATTAAAGGCGAAGAGGGTTGACTGATCTACACAATCGAACCCCGACCCAAAGTACAAGTTGCTTGGAATTACAAAATCGAGGGGATAAGGGTATTATTTTACAAGTAACACGTAATGTTCGACACAGGTCTAGTTACTAGCGGTGATTGTTCGATCCGGGTATACTCAGAGATCGTGGACAGAGGTCGTAGGAAAAGGCAAATACGGTACACTGTAAGGTCACGGACACACCAAGAACATTCCCATATAAAATGTTCTGATGAAGCACACGAGTAACGAATATTTAAATTATAACGCTCATGCTATTTTAAACTCTACAAAACAACATAAAAAAAAATTAAAAATCCAGGAATACCTAAACTAGAAAAACATTTAAAAAATTGGCTAGTTTCAGTTTAATGCTATAGCTTATAGAATAGGACATCGCATTTATATTATATTATCAAAAACCTCATAGCTCAGTTTTTAGTATATCTGCCTTCGGCGATGCAGGTTGTGGTATTGATTCCCACCCAGATCAAATATATGTGTGATAACTATAAGATGTTTATTCTTTGTTTGGGTGCTGTATTACATGGTTATCTGTTTTTACAAAAAAAAAGTAAGTAGTACTTGTAATATGTATAAATAATACATATTACAAGCTATGCTTAGTTTGGGGCTAGATGGCGCTGTGTAAAATTAATATCCTGTAATTTCCTGTAATATTTTCACTATCATTCTATTTTTAAGTTTTAATAAAACTAAATAAATCAACCCTTTCATTATGATTTATGATGATTATCAAAATAGGGACACATATTTTATTCTCTTTTGGGCTTTAACCTGTCACGTTTAAATACCAATAGCTACCTTGATCTTAACCATAGGGGCATGTACCGAATGTTAGATTGGACATGCTCCTGAATACCCCCTAGTAGGCGATCTTTATAAGACCCACGATCTGAATAGTGATCAGAGGTGAAAAAACGTGCGACGGGGAAAACAATTGTAAAGATGTATTTTGTATTTTGTTTTTATTTTGTTCTCCATGGCATACGCTACATCCATGCAAAATCCTTTCAGCCGCTTAGTTTTGAAAAGTTACAAGCATATAAACAAACTGAGCTATTTTCGTATTTATGGAATGCATCTCTCATTGCATCGTAGTCATTGTTGCCGAAGCTATTGGAGGCTTGGAGGGCAATACAAGCAGGCGACTTTGACCCCATGGCCCATGCCGATTTAGTACGAGTCACGAGAAGGTTGCAAAAGTATCAAATTGTACCTATTTACCTTTAACGGACAGTATTGACTGATAGCATTTTGTTTTGCTTGTACAAGTGTGTTATAGTCTTCATAAAATGAGGTCAATGTAACTAGAATTCTATAAAGCTAATAACGCTACACTGGAATAGCCACTTTACGTGTGGAATTGATATATTAAACATAATAAGCTCTTCTACGTTTCAGAAAGTATCAAGTTGCTACTACGAGCCTTTTTGTCGGTATCTTAGCAAACAAGCGACCTGTACTTGAATCACGGACACTTTATTTTATTAGCAGTTTTCGCGGGACCTATTAAGAATTATTAAATATTATAACTTATTATGTATATTTTCTCGAACCACTATTACACAATATATTATGCACAATTTGTGCACAAACACACAAAAAAAACAAAAATAAACAGACAAGCAAGAAATACACTTAAACTAGGTACAATGGGCGGCCTTATCGCTAAAAGCGATAAGGCCGCCCATCTCTTCCAGACAACCTTTGGATGGAAAGGATAGCAAAGAGCAGACAAAGCGGTGTACTAAAATAAACATTAATTTATATAGCTACTTATTAATAATAACAAAACATACAATACACAACAAAATATCTAATCATTACTAAATAATGTATATATAAATAGAAACTAAACAGCAGTAGCGAACGAGACAATTATAAGTTGTATTAAGTTGTTCAATTTAATGTAATTTCCTCATGATTCTTTAACTTCACATACACAATAACGAACTGAGCGTCTCAAACTCAAACGCGTGATTCGAAAAAATCAAATAACTTTACACAGCAATGCCTAAATAGTCAAGCGTTGAACATATTTTATACCGCAGACACCTTTTTACACTTAACAAATTAATTATCCGTTACACGAATCTACGCAAAAACAATATTCCGTACAATAAACTAGGAAATTCATATTCAGACCGTTTTACTGCCAATAACTTCTGGATACAGCAGAATTTGTCACAAGATTATCTCACCGCAAAATTAACGACGCAAAACTCGTTGGATCGTAAATCCGTAATCGTCAAACTCTCACAGTGTTATTAATAAACTAGTTTACCCGCGCCATTTCACTTGCGCCACGTTTTAGATGCCGCTCAGCCAACTGGAGGCAACAATCGAGCTTTATAACGAAGTACGAGATGGGATTGGGCTGGGTCAAGTCAAGTCGCATGCTGGTAATTTTTGAAGAAAAACTATTACATAATGGAAATGTCTGAAATAAGAAGGCAACAGCGCCGGCGCGCGCAAGACTTTGCCAATGGAAGACTGGCCCATTTAATGGGAGCCTTCTTTAGCATGGCAAACGAATGATTAAGGATGGTACAACTTATAATGGACAACAGGTCTTAATAAAAACATATGATAATATCATATTCGCCTACTACGGTATCTACAGGCTGAGTTGGGAGGTCTCAGGCTTCAGGTGTACGAGAATAAATCATTGTTTTAGTCCATTTTTCATTTTGTTTCATTTTCACAGCAAAGTTCGCATGTCAGGATAAATTCACTGGCGCCTAAAATTGCTCTCATTGTTATTCAAATACTTACGATTGTTTTGTTGAACAGATTTATCAGATTAGAACCCTTCCAAATGATAAAAAACACGATCCAACAAGACGGTTTTAATTTACACAGACATAGAACACTGCTACAAATTGAAGAGATTTGGATCTGCAAATTGGTAGCGGGAATCAGAACAATACTGTCAATTATTCGTCTTCAAAAGCTTCAGTCACATCAGAGCAATCTACACGCGGGAATGTCACGTGATGGGCTAGCCAAATGAAACGATTGAAACTTCCGACAGTCTTCTTAAAAACTATTCCTAGTCTGAAGATTGGAGATAAGTTGCTTCTAGATAAGCATGATCATGAAGCATGAAGCATAATGCACTCTATAACTTGTCTTTTAGTAAGTTAAATAAAACACATAATATACAACTAGGTATCTTAACTGTTCTAGACCTGTACCAGACGGAAGCGTGCACAATTGAACTTGTTATTCGCTCGTAATACCATTTTTTATCAACATTTTATGTTGAACTTGAATTTGATTGATTAGGAATAATTTTGCAAGCAAGCTTTGTCATTATTACCTTCAGATAAATCTAGCAAATACTTGTTTGATTGTTTTGGCATCCTACCTGTGACCGATCACTGATCATGCAGGTCTGTCCAATTCATATTGTTGGTGCTCCAATTAAAAGCGATCTCCAAAGCATTTCACAGTTTCTAGAATTGCTGGATAAGAAACTTTGTGATTGCGTTTTCTATAATGGATACATAATAAGATAGACAACATAACTGTTTTGCAATATATAGTAAAGGTTTTTATATCGTAGAGAAAAGCTAGCATTTTCAAGTCAAATCGTATGAATTGAATCGGGCTTCCTACTGTAGTATAGAAATGGTAAGAAATTGCCACTTAACACCAAGGTCTCGCTTACTAGCTCAATTCGCTTTGGAAGAAATCCAAGTTTCGCGTAATTTCAAAGGCTCCGAATCTGTGTCAATGCCTGTGAAATATCTAAAAGGTTCTTATTTTAATATTCTTACCGTTGCCGCATCAAATTGCTTGGATAGTAAGTTACCTGAAAATATATACATAAAAATTATTAACTTTGATTATATATAGCACAGGCATTGAAAAACTAAAGCGTCTGATTAACATATTCCCAGAACTTTCAAATTACCTTTATATAACCTCGGAAGATACTCGTTTATTTAATTTTATGTTTTTTGTAAGACATTTTGGTAAGGTTACATCAACAAAATCGTGATCCATTATTCAAACTGCCAATTAGATTAATGTAATTTTGAGTGAGAATCTACAATTCAAGGTTGGATCGTATTTTTGTCTATAGTTAAGAGCTTGCAACAAAAAAGTTACCCGATTTTTTTTAATTGTACTCACACGAAAAACACTTTTTTTTTATTGTACTACGGGTAAGTGAGATGAAGGCCAAGCTTCATCTCACTTGGCTACAAGTTAAGATAAGCACGAAAGTGGAGGCGCACATTTATGTGAAAATGTATCGTTAATAAAATCACTCGATTTATACATGATTCTCTAGTTTTTACAAGCCTTGGTATGCTACATTATCTTACCACATTTACTATAAAATATTTTGTGGTAAAATAAAACCGGCCAGGTGCGGAGACGCACAACGAGGGTTCCGGCCAAGGCAAAAAATTACGTTTCTTGTATGTGGACACGTTTTAATTTTTGTTTTTTTTTTGTTACAGTAGTAAAATAAATATATACCGTTAAAATTTCATATGCCTATTACGGTTCATAAGATACAACCCGTTGTCAAACAGACGCGCTGATGGACAGTGTCCCGTTGGTATCCTTTGGGTTCGGAACCCTAAACATTCAACAAATTTTTCACCCGAATCATAGACTAGAGATGAACCCAACCAATTTGGCCTAATTCACTCAATATGTTTTTATTTATTCTACGATGGGAAACGCTTAACCTTGATCTCATCGGTTTTACAATTATGATAGGACCGAAAGTGGAAGCGCACTTCACGCGGAATACTCATGAGTCTGAGGATTCCGGGATCGTAGATAATATACCAGCTGATATGAGCTGATCTGGTTATGAAGTCTAAGCTGTAGAACTGAAGTCCTCAGCAAAAAGGCCGATTCAGGTGAAACTGGCATACCCATCAAAATCCGACAAAAAATATTAAACTTCAACAGAATTTCAGAGACACTGACGAGTTCAATAGTAATAAATTTACAGTAACTATAAAATATTCGAATTCAGGCTCATTTGAATCATCTTACTGTAAAATAATATACCCAAGCTTAAAATACTTAGGTACCTACATCAATTGGAAATTTTATATCTGGACATACAACAATAAAATACAAAACAAAGCAAAAACTGAAAAAAAAAAAAATGAGGCAGTTAGTAGTAAATAGTAGACACTTGCATATATAGAGGAGCGTGCTCTTAGTCCCTTAATAGTGTTTTGTTGAATTCCCAAGTGCCTGACTGCACATCATTTGTATTGTATGTTGCGTAAAACAAAAACAAACCCAACAGACGCACTTTCACATAAATAATGGAGGGGAACAAGACATGTGTACCACCAAAAAAATAACACAACGACAGTCATCTAAATACCCGATTAGTTCCACAACACAACACGGCATAGCCAATGTTCCGGCACAGATAGATAATAACAAAATCCGCAATGATAAAGCACGTCCCATCGCTCTTTGATTGATTCTAACAATCACGCTCACTTTCCTGACAAAAGCTATTGGATACGCCGACCCGTCTATGGGAGACGAAATATTGCAGGCAGACCTCGAAACGTAATAGGTAAATAACGTTTTGGCCAAAACATACAAGTAAGCAAATGGAATAAAATAGTCATAATCCTATAACACAATTTTACATCATATTGACATGTAATGTAGGTGCCTACAATAAAGATACAGTACAATGTCACTCATATATAAATAGTAGTGACATGACGAATATGGTAGAAAGTGTAACTTAACTTAATTCATTTTCTTGTTTATCATTTTTGTGGTATTTAATAATCTGTTTTATAATGCTTATTTTCTGAAAATGACATATTTTTGCAATTTTTTTACTCATTATTTTGACATTTTATTATTTCTTATTGTGTTGTTGTTTGTTTGTTTGTTTGTTTAATTAACTAAATATTTGACCATTACAAGATGTTATATAATAAATACTATAATATTGCATTGTACCTAATGACTTGCCTTGTATGACATCTATGTTATAATATGGCCGGTAAATAAAATCTGAAATCTAAAGTTCCGCACAGATAAAAATTACATAAGTAGGTGTTAAGTCTGCCGTGGTTGGCACGGCGAAGAATCGACCCCTCTTACTCAGTCCATGGATGACGTAAAAGGCGAACAAGAGATTAAATTAAAGTAGCCTTAGTTACTCCTTACTATATCAGCTATCAGTCAGTATTCTCTGAAAGTAGCACCAGCGTTTTAGAGATCAGCCGGAACAAACTTACAGACAGACAACATTTTAATTACAAAATATGTACAAATTATTTTTTTGTTTATAATAAAAATTTACATTTTCATATGCATTTAGTGAAGAGCTGGTATTTTGACATTACAAACAGACACTTCAAGATATCGATATATAGGATTTTGATGTATCACATTACTGGCGCAAGGCATTTTTAAACCCTTGATGTGCTCCTCTGGTGCATACATTGTTCTAAGCAAATACACTAAACACGATAAGGTTATCACAAGAGCCGTATTGTTCCAGTTGAACCAAATGCATTTGGAAAAAAGGCGTAAAACAAGGGCATTTGTTCAACAAACCGTGGTAGGATGCGTTTATCTATCCATTCACGCCCACTAGCCACGATAACGAGCGGTCCGGTTACAATCGCGACTTGGTTCTGTTCGGCGATAGAATGTTTCAAATCAAACTATTACAACAAGTTTGATAGCTCAGTTGGTGGTAACTCTGCCTTCTGCCGCTGTAGGTTGTGGGCTCGATTCCCAGGACGAACATTTGTGTGATGAATATAAATGATTGTTCTGTGTTTGGGTGTCGTATCATATTCTTATAGTACGTATGTATTTACAAAAAAAAAAGTATGAAAGTATTCTATCCGTAATCTAGTTCCCATATTACAAGCTATGCTTAGTTTGGGGTTAGATGGCGCTGTGTGAAATTAATGTCCTCTAATATTTTTTTACAATGAGAAGGGTTTCTTAAAATCGTCATCATCATTACAAACCAAATCTACAGGACATGGCCATAAAGCATCTTCGATAGTGCAGTATAGAGAGATAGGATTTAATCCGCTTAGCCGTTGGCGGGCGGCTTGGTGATCGCAGTATTGTTTTTTATATATACGACTTGAGAAACTAGCTAGTTTTTTTATTGTTACGGGGAAGTGCTTGACTTTCATCTCCCCTTAATATTTTAAAGTGATGATAAGGCCGAAGGTGGAAACGCACTACAGCCGAAAACCTCAGAAATCTGGGGAACTGGCTATCTTACCTCTAAATGCCGGAGCACAACTATTTTAGAATGTTTGTTCTGGCAACAATTAGGTAAGACGGTGGTAGCTAGCCAGGCGGACTTAAACAAAGTCCTACCACCAACCAAACTAAGCACAATATTGTAGGTACTCCCCCTGGGATCGAGCCCGGGGCCTTTGGATCTGACACCGGTAGGCGAACCAATAGACCACAGAGGCGGTTATAGATAGATAGCCACTTGAACGTCAAATGGATTGAATGGACGACTTACGTGTGTTACGTGTACTACAGTACCACATTTACAAGAATAAGTAGCTAGAATTGAAACAGATTCACAATACCCATGAGAATATACTTTTGTTAGAATGTTATTTGAGTAGCGTCTTGTGATACGAGTGTCATTCTTCAGGAAAGTAAATCAGAATTGATTTACGGTCTAAAGCAGTGTCATCAGGAATTAGCTGCTAAAGTCGAAATCAAATGTGATTTATTCAACAAAAATAATCCTTAAAAAAATATTTTGAATCGTCAAATATCCCGCCCGCTTGCATTGCGATCAGTAAGAGAAGGGCAAGCCACTAAGATGCCTGATATAAGATGAGGGTAGTTAGTAGATAGTTGGCAACCCTCTAATCGGCGTCTATCGAAACCAGGGCGGCCTATTTCCATTTTGGGATTGCAAACAGATCAATAATGATAAAGGTCGGCTCGGCTCATCTTTATCTACTGAACAATTATTAATTTGTAATACAAGTTGTTCTATTATATTGGGCTTATTATAACAGATGCAGGACACGCACGCATGGGAAATCAATTATTATAATTGACTAATAAAATATAGGTATTTTATTTTGATTGAGGCGACACGTGACCCAAGGGCTGGCTCTTATTTAGGCCAGCGAATAAGTAAAGCTATTCAGCGTGGCAATGCAGCCAGTGTCTTGGGCACGTATCCGTCTGATACTGGTCTGGAACAGTTGAGTTACCTATAGGTCATTTGTAACGGTCCTTGGTAATCCGACTGATTATTTTGTACATAGTTAGTTTAATTGTACTTTTTATTGAATAAACTTTTTTTTTTTTGCGCAAAAAAAAATAATATCAATTTAGTGTTTGAAAAAGCGTAAGCGCGGTACCTAGATAGTACTGGTTTGTGCAATGTTTTACATCAAGTAAAAGTAGTAAAGTCAGTAAAAGTCATCTGATTAACATAATGCATAATTAAATGAAATACATTTATTTGGCCACAGCAGTTTTTAGAAATATATTGACACGTGATTATTACAAAAAAAAACTAAATGAAATAGCAAAATATATACAGTGATTTGGATTGCACAGCTAAACGGGCCCAAACTCAGCTTAATAATACAAATATTCATGCCAATAGGAATATAACTCAAAATACTTATAACCTCCTTTGTGGTCTAGTGGTTCAACCAACCGATTTCAGATCCAGAGATCCCGGGTTCGATCCCTAGGGGAAGTAAAATATTGTGCTTGTTTTGTTTGGTGATAGGACTTTGTTTAAGTCTACCTGGCAAGCTACTGCCATCTCCCCTAATTCTTTCGCCATAGCAACAATTCTAAAATTATTGTGTACCAGCATTTAGAGGTAAGATAGCCAGTTCCTCAGTTTGTTGAGGATTCTGGGCGAAGCGCGCCTCCACCTTCGGCCTGATCTTAACTTGTAACCAGGTGAGATGAAGGCAAAGGGATTCCTCGTCGTACAATAAAAAAAAAACTTGTATCTAAAAGTCTACAACATAGAACATTTCTAGTTCTACCTACGTATTAAACACCTATAGAGTTATTGAGATACGGTACGATCCTTGGAGTTCAAGCATTGTTCTCAGATTACTCTATAATCACTGTTAGGTAAACCATACAATTGTCTGATGTTGATGTTGGTGTGCTAATCGGATCAGATTACTATTCTGTCGCAGGCTCAGAGGGACATCAATCACGCCAAATCAATGATAGGTTCTAAGATCTGCCCAGACTAATAGGGAAATGGCGAATATCTATATATTAGTTCATTGTATGATGGTGGTATACCGTGTGGGTAAGTCCAGTTCAACTTCAGCACGTAATCGAGACTTTATTTACGACATAATTTAGAAGAAATGGGTCAGTTCTATAACATAAAACCGTTTTTTTTTTATTTTACGACGGGGAAGCGCTTGGCCTTCATATCACCTGGCAACAAGTTGAGATAAGGCCGAAGGTGGAGGCGCACTTCACCCGGAATCCTCAACAAACTGAGGAACTGGTCATCTTACCTCTAAATGCCGGAACACAACATTTTTTTTAAGAATTGTTATTAAGGCGACAGAATTTCGTGAGACGGTGGTAGCTAGCCAGGCGGCCGTAAACAAAATCCTACCACCAACCAAACCAAGCACAATATTGCTCCCCTGGGGATCGAACCCGGGACCTCTGGATCTGAAATCGGTGGGTTGAACCACTAGACCATAGAGGCGGCTTAAAATGTAATAATGCCGACTAAAAGTTAAAACACTAAACATTCAGGCACTTTACGAGTGCTTCCTGTTTTGTCCTGACGTTTGTTGTCCCAGTGGGTACCTTACTTTGCTTTGTCCATCCGCTCCTACTGAAGTTGCATACATTTCTGATTGAGAATTTAACGTTTATTGTATACCACTAAGGCGGTAAACAGGTCACCGACCCACTTTTTTTTTATCTTTCGACGGGGATGCGTTGCCACTTGATAATAGGTGGATAGGGGCTAGTCACTTAAAGGCGTTTGCAAAACCGTAGTAACTCTGCCTTCTGCGCTGTAGGCTGTGGGTTCAATACCCACCCACGACAAACATGTGGGCGATGAATACAGCTAATTGATTCAGGCGTTATTTTGCAGAGATCCGTATTTCAAAATAAAATCTGAAAACAGAAAAATATTTTGTAACAAAACCGCCAAATCTCTATGTAAAAATCAAATCGATGAATTTAGATGTTTGTTCTGTGTTTAGGTGTTGTATCATATAGTACGTATGTATTAACAAAAAGTATTTAAGTATTCTATCAGTAATCTAGTTCCCATATTACAAGCTATGCTTACGTTTGGGGCTTCAAGTCCAGAGTGAATAGGTTCCTTTTAGGCAAGCGTGCTCCATCTTAGACCACATCTTTACTTGTTTTACATGTAAGCTGGTGGTCAAACGCTTGAGTGAAAGCTCTTTTATTTATTTATTTAAAAATATTTAAGAAGTCCTGTCAATGAATTTTGGTCTGGACTTTTGGATCTTTCAATTCACAGCCAAGCACTTTACTGTGGGCAGAACACATTTAAAATGATAAACACATTGTTTTTAGTTGGTACTCCACAAACGCGGTTTCAATCTAGTTAACTTGCGTGTTAGAGCTATACTTCACGCTCCAAAGCATAGGTCACGTTCGAAAACACTCGTTAAATTTGAAATGTATCTTCGATTCAAACAATAAATCAAACATGCCTGTTACTAAAGGTCAAACTAGTGACTTTTTTAAGCTTTATCCCGAGAAAATATCGCAAAATCCCAGCATTTCTTTACAAGAAAAAACATACATTCCAAGTGCTTTGAATTATACAACGCGTAATCATAGTTACGGACCCGTGGCCCCCCTGGTCAGCCATCCCTCGGGGAGCCATCGGTATTTTTTTGTACCGGTGTCTCCCCTTGCTAAGGGAAAATTCGGATCTAGATTTTTAAATATATTTGAAGTACTCGTACACCCCTTGACAGGTATGACTTCAATGTCAAAGCCAAATTCAAAATTTCTTTATTCATTAAGATTTTTTAGGATCAATTTGAAACGTCAAATCTACATACACCTTTAAAATAAAAAAATAAATAAATTTTGAAGTACCAACATATTGTGTAGATGTTTTAGTTTTAGTGTCAGTTAATCGAGTCATTCTATTAGTATTTTTTAAAGATACTATTACAATGACTCGATTATTACATATGTAGGGGGTTCTTAAATTATAATTCAATATTTAGTACCGATGTCTCCCCCAGCAAGGGGAGACACCGGTACTGTATTTTTATATGTATTTTTTTTCCTGTTAATTATTAGCCAGCCGTAATTATTAGTAGTTATTAGTTATAACGCCTTTTTTAGTCAATTATATTAGTAGGTACATACTTAGTAATTATTTTTAAAACAAATTTAGTTTGCGACTTATGTTTAAAAGGTAAGTTAGCGCCATGTATACCTATATAGATCTAGATAAGGTTATTTTTTTTAGTTATGTGTGGAAATGCTAAGATGGCCACATATTTGTGTGATTATGTCTATGTTTGGGTATTATATTGTATCATATGTATAAAATATATGTACAGTAAAAATCTTTATTTTTTCGTATACAAAAATAAAGTATACATGTATTATTACAATAATCTAGTCCCCATATTATTTATAAGCTATGCTTAGTTTGGGTCTATGTGGGCTGTGCAAAAATAAAGTATTCCGTTAAAGTTAAAAAAAGTAAAGGATGAGTGATATGGATAGATGATAATGGGATTGATGGAGATAAAAGTCATTCTAACTTCGTTTTCACTTCAAACCACTCCAAATGACAAATTATTACGTTTCTACAAAACTATGAGAACACGCCATTGTTTCAAGCAACGGGCAGCATTTATAAATGTTATAATAACAAAACCAATCATAAAATACAGCAACACAAAAAAAACAAAGGAAATGAAAATGTCGAATATTACAACGGAGTGCAAAGAAAGCAATTTCAACACGAAATAAGAATTAATAAAAGGCGATAGGCATTAATATCGTGACACGGAATACACGATTATGAAAGGTCGGGAAACCAGGCCAGATGGAGATGAGATAGATGAAATTGTTGTTATATTGAGTGAGCGAGAATAATTTAATAAGACTTGAGAGATGGAGAATCAACAGTGTTGCATACATTTATGATGGAATGTCTACGAGAAATGACACAAGCGGCTGACACAACTTGGGTGCTTACATTTTTTATTTCTTGCAGTGCTTCGCGCACTGCAAGAACTTGGAAAAAAGATTCTTAGCCATAATATTCGAAAAATTGTGACATATCATGTTAGTTTTTTTATTGTACGACAAGTATGTCCTTGGCCTTCATCTCACCTGATTTTCAAGTTATGTTAAAGCCGAAGGTGGAAGCGCAATTCACCCGGAACCCTGAACAAACTGAGGAACTGGCTATCTTTCCTCTAAATGCCGAAACACAACAATTTTATAATAATGTTTATTATAGCGACAGGATTAGTTAAGATGGTGTTAGCTAGCCAGGTGGACTTCAACAAAATCCTACCACCATTCAAACCAAGCACAATATTGCTTCCCCTGGCGATCGAATCGATCTATAACCGGTGGGTGAACCTCTTAGATCACAAAGGTGGTTAAAGTAAGTATATTCATTATTTTGGCGTTAAGTATTTGGCTAAGAACGCAAGATTTTGTGTGCTAGTAGCCCACTTGATGTTAAGTGCAGTTCTTGTCTATAAGAAAATTCTACTGCGTAGGTCATATCCGCTAAGAATATGACCTACGCTGCACTGCATTACATCTACCAACTTAAGGCGTGGTATAGGTGTGTCTGCAGTGAAATTACGGGCACACCTTAGTTAACAAGGTAAGAAGAATAATCTGGTTAAATATCCTGTTGAGAAAAGTTAATAAATATGAACTACATAAATGATACTCAATAGAATTACCTGAAGAAACCCTGACGAAATAGTATCGCAAATAACATCAATGATAAATGCTTCGTAAAAGCGTATCAATAACCTTAACAATGCTTATCCTACATAAGCCAAATAGGACCGTTGCGGGCCACACACATCACAACGGAACCCAATTATGAGGCACATTCAGCCTATTTCAATTTGTACCACACACGTAGACACCGCACACACGAGATATCTTGGCAATTCCAATACGAAGATCAGAGTAATTATACTGAATAGGCTGCATATTGTGCGGTGTGAAATGCCTTAATTACATTGACTGCTTCGAGGCTTGCACAAGTAATGTGCCAACTCCTATGAATATTGATAGAGCGTCGCATTAAATCAGGTTCGTAGGTATCTACATGTCAATGTAAACATTTGGGTTTAGTATCGATTACGAAACGTATTACTGAAGCGCCCATTGACTCCGTTCCGCTTTGCGTGAACAAAATAAGAAAAGCACAAAAGAAAAATACTTTCCTCATCTGATTTTTTTGTGACTTTACACCATCATGTATCTCAAACACATATCACATGCTTGATAGGATCGGCACACTGTCTATATGGTCTAGAGGTTCGCCCACCGGTGTCAGGTCCCGGGTTCGATCCCCAGGAGAGTACAATATCGTGCTTAGTTTGGTAGGTGGTAGGACTTTGTTTAAGTCCCCCTGGTAGTAGTAAGGTGGTAGCTAGTACCCTCATTCTTTATTCTTCTTTATTAAGATTTTTTTTTTAAGATCTCTATTTTATTACAGAGACAGATACTATTAAAAAGATACAAACAATTTATGATTTACTCCTTTTATGTATTGATGACACGAAATGTATTAGCCAATCTATATATCGATTATGCAACGTGACAGGTGGATGGCCAAATGGTGAATCGTTATAAAAATTCAATATTGGCGTCAGATTTGCCTCGCGTAAACCGCTGACAAAACAAATTTACATAAATCCAAGGGAATCCGTAAAAATGACACGCGCCACTCGTGCCGATAAGCTGGAGCCACAGTGATAACAGTGGGTCTACTGACTGACGTTTTTTTTTTTGTTTTAATGTACGACGGGGAAGCACTTGGCCTTCATCTCACCAGGTTACAAGTTGAGATAAGGCCGAGGATATTAAGTATCTTGAGTATCTCAACAACACTCGCATATGACATTATGCGAAGTATAATGAAACTTCTTCTGCAAAATTTTAAGGTTAATTTGATAGTGTAACAATACGTACCATACATTATCAATTTTTGCGGCCTTTGCATTGTAGATGCAGATTATGTGTCGCTTTGCTCAAACCTTGGTGGTTTATTTAAGCTATAGCTTAAAAATATAAACATATTAAAAAAAATTACAACGTACTCTGTGATACTGTTTAGTCACAACATATTGTAGCACAAATTACTTTTGAAAAAATAATGAAACCGACTTCACCACTAAAAATAACTCCAAGGAAAATATGAAGTCAAAAGGTTAAATAGGGTCCAAGGCACTGGGACTGATGCTGAAGTCTGTTTGTTTGTAGGGTAATCATTTAAAACTCGCAATAATATCGAGATGACCAGAACAGGTTCTTAAGAACTAGTTTCTAGATAGCCCAAAAATCTTAAAACTAAAGTTTAAAACGAACTATGCGAAAAAAACATAAAATTCCTTCCAATATTTTGTACAGCACAAATAATAAGAAAAATCATTTTTTTTTAGAAATACTCTCCTCTGAACTCTCTGTTAACATAAGCCTCAAATTTTTGAGATTAAAAGAGGGTATTTATATCTACGTCAAAATATTGCGCTGCACAAAAAGATCAGTAGAAAAACGCGAGCAGCGGTTTTGCTAGTGTTAATAAAAGTTGACCTGCTGCGTCTACCCCCCCTGGCGTCATTAACTACGTACCTACCCGATCGCTCACTTGTGCGGCCTCCGCGACTGACGCGCCCGGCAAAAATCCCGAGTATCAATCTTCCGCCCCTACTTACGATCAATTCTAAATTGAAAATCCACGGGGAAGTGGAATCACTCAAGGCTTTTGTGTAGCGTAAAAATGCAAAACTGATGAGGAACTTTTGGAATAAGTCATTTAGCCAGGCATTGTGAAAATTGATGACAGTAAAAGAACGTTTACACGTTTCCAGAGACACACAACAACAGCTCATTAATCCAGTTAAATGTTCAATGTTTTTCATATATTTAGTACCTTCAATGTTCAAAATCTCAAACATTGCTGAGATTTCATGTTTCAGTACAAACAGCATCAGAGTATTAATTAGATAGAAATTTCCTGCAACCAGTGCGGAGGTTCCGAAGCTCCAAAAAATCGGCTTCGGAAACGGCGGGACTTTTGTTGTGTTCTTTTATTTTAAGACACAAAATAAAATGAGACGGTCTCAAGTTTCAAGAAGCTGGATAACTTAAAGCAAATTAGAGTTTGGGGATGCTGTGAGGTTAGATGGTTGAAGTTATAAGAAGGAATGGCCGAAAACTTTTTGTGAAAAATGTCTTCGTATAGTGACTGTTGTGATCATCTTAATTTTCTTTACAATTAGGAACTCAAATATTAGTTGTGTTATTTGTTTAATAACTGGCCTCGTGCAGATACGTACACCGAGGGTCCAACACACATTTTGAGGCAATAAATCACCTTTCTCGTTTGAGTGATATTTTATGATTGTATTTATTTTTATTATGTGTAGCGGCAATCGATAAACAAATGCTGTGAAAAACTGTCTACCTGTTATGCTTCATGAGATAATCTGCTGACAGACGGATCATCGATATAATGGATTGAAAGCGCAGCGGAGGCTCAGGAATAGGGTCCCGTTAGCACCTTTTGGATACTGAGCCCTAAAAACGTTCATTTAGAGCAACTTCACTTACGTCAGTCTATCTGTTTTTGCATCCCAAAAGTAGGTTATGATTAACCTTTAATAACGACCTATATAATATTGATTTTCATAGATATTATAGATGAGGTTCCCGTATATAATTTCTGTACCAAAGCTAGCTTTTTAATTTAAATACTAACATTGTGAAACCCTATGTAACGTGACCTGAAGGAAAGCAACATTAAAAAGAAGAAAGAAAGCATTTCCTCGATCCTACATTAATGAAGACATATTATGCAAGCCGCGCCGGTAATTAATTTTTCATTCTGACCTCACGGCGCTAAGTAATTAATAAGGTCACGGCAAAAGCTAAGTTACCGCCGTGGCTACAAACAAATCAAAAGACATCGTCATAATTCTTGAATGCCATGAATCTTCCGAAAGACCTCTCTGGGAAATAAATAAAATTCCCAAAAAAGGATGCGAGCAAATTTTTGTACATGGTACATTTTAAATGTCTGGCTTCACAACTCAATACAAAGTAGCTCTGCCTTCTGCACTGTAGGTTGTGGGTTCAATTCCTACGGGACATGTGTCATTGGCTAGTATTCCGCTAAGCAGCGATAGGCTTGCAATATGTCACGTTTGGAATACTAGAAACTTGCAAACTGTAAGCATGTACCGAACTTAAGTTTAGACGTGCCTCTGACTACCCCTAGTAGGTGATTCTCATCAATCCACGCTCTTAGTAGTGATCAGAGATGAATACTCCAAGGAGAAAAAAGTCGTGAATATAGTACTATTTCCCATATTACAAGTTATTCTATATAGCTTATGTGGTTTGGGACTAGATGGTGTTGAGTAAAAATGATATGTTTCATAGTGTCCTGTAATTATTTTAAACCTTTAGTATGTACCTACTACATTATGACTGACACTTTAGATCATATTGTGGAAATAGGTAAATAATTCATTGCATATCTGACCTGTAGGTCATCGGTGACAACCTTTTGCGGCCCACTTGAAAGACATCATCAATTTCCATAACATGCAACTTGATAATACGGAAGCGATAGGACCTACTTTCTATTCTACTTATTTACGAGGAGTCAGT
The DNA here is from genome assembly GCA_951394065.1 of Venusia cambrica. Classification (NCBI taxonomy): domain Eukaryota; kingdom Metazoa; phylum Arthropoda; class Insecta; order Lepidoptera; family Geometridae; genus Venusia; species Venusia cambrica. The sequence goes on from OX596056.1 coordinate 6,122,971, forward strand.
TTTATGCTTTAGAGTTATACCAAAATATTCATTCATTTACCTAATAAGTAGGTAATCAATCGAACTCACAACCTGCAGCGCAGATGGCAGAGCTACTACCAACTGAGCTGCGAAGCTTGCATAGATACATGAGGCTGAATTAGTAATTATAATAATACTTGTGGAACGCCCTTGACTTTGTATCTGTAATCCGTAGAAATATTCCAAATATTTTGTGAATCTGGAGACACCAATTTAAATTCTCAATAAATCGAATACAAAAATATAATAAGGAGAATATGTAAAAATTGGTAGGATTCAAATATTTCTCGAAAAACATGAAAAACAAGCTAAGGGGCTTAGTCTATTGGAACACAAACTTAAGAACAAAACTTTTAATATGACGTTTTTGTAAGCAAGTTAAATGAAATGAGATGATAATTTATTAAACATATTCATTGCGATCTCAAACTCAGTGGAGCGTCTTCCGAGACGGTAGAAGTTTGAACATTTTTGGACACTACATTAAATTCTTGCAATCATTTTAGACCAAGAGCTAAACAACCACAACTATACTACAAGTAATATTAACTTTTTTTGTTTACTTTTGGTCTTGTATTTTTCACCATATTTAATCCAAGATGCATTGAAGTGTTGACTCATCGTCATTAAAAAAGAACTCAATTATCTCAGTACCTTATGCATAAAATGTAATTTATATTTTATTAAAACTCATATACGTCAAACATAAGCTTTAACAGTTGTAAAAGCTGTTTGGGATCCCAAAATACACGTGAAAAATGTTAGCTCAGAATTTATACTGAATTGTATTTGATTTTTGATTTAGCTAGTACAAAATCTAAGATAAAAAAATCAAAATCTTCAAAACACTCTATTTTGTTGTGATATGTACGTTACAGTTGGGAGAAACAAAACTCATCAAACGATCTCTGAGCAACACGAAGATGTTTTTGAGAAAGTCCAGTTCTGACCTGGCCTTTCTTCCTAAAACGGTCTTTTGGTGTTTCTACTTTTGGCCCTAAGTCAACGAGCAAGTATGAAAAATGTGATGAGAGCAAATGAGGCAAAAGAGGTGTGCAAGAAGCGTAGTAAGTGAAAATGCGTTGTCTCTGGCTACCTTTCTGGGAAATAGGCTCAGACTCACGTCTATGTGTGTAGGGTTTTCCCTACCTATTTTGCAAAAAAAAACATATCATTCGAAAGTCAAACTTGACTCTTAGCCTAGACAAATCAAACCAGACGTACCAAGAAAGTTGAGTTCTCAAGTTAATGTAGCGTTTTACGGTGTGATAGTAGATTATCAAGAACAATTTAATACAACATAATGGCATCAAAAAACAAATCAACTTCATTTGTTTCGTAATGATAATTATGAGAGTGGTAATCGTTCGTTGTGTGATGAAAGTAAGAATGCATCGTTACACCGGGCGGCCAATAAAAAGATGCTTGGACAGGTGAGTAAGAACATCGGTAGTTAGCATTAGCACATAGCCGCTGAGAAATAAATGTTTTTAGATGGCTACTGCAAAATGAACGCGAAGTTAGCGAGTACATCTTCACTACAAAAAAAATGCGATAAGATCTTTCTCTAGAGGGAGGCGAAATTGCAGCAGTCGCGGATAGGCGGTGGTTAGAAGCAGCTTATAATCAAATGCTGCGGTGGCGTTGTCATCTGGGATTTTTTAAATCACAAAGCGCCATATAGCCTCGAACTAAGCTTGAAAAATAGGAACTAGATTATGGATATAGTACTTTTATACTTATTTGTAAATAAATACATATCAAAAGATTGGTTGTTGTAACAACCAAACACAAATTAAGCATCTACATTCACCACACAAATCTTTGTCCTGCGTGGGAATCAAACCCACAATCTACAGCGCAGAAGGCAGAGTTACTTCCAACTAAGCTTGAGAGAAAAAATGTAGGCTTGTCGGCCAAATCCGTGAAAAAAGTAGACGCACTAATGGGCTGAAATGAGGATGTAAAGGCTCGCTTTGAATGTTTGGTTGAAATAAGACCAACAAAGGCAGGTGTTTTTCCATTCTCTTGATTCGACGCGTTCTGTATGCATAACCTGTAGGCATCGTTATAAATTCGTGTTTCCTCCTTTTCGTTCTACAAGAAAATTATTAATGAGAGCGTACTTTTTTCGTTATAAATTTATGAAAAGAGTTTTTCTTTCGGAATTAGGGAATATTCTTTAGTAAAATTTGAGATTATATTGACTTGACAAAGCATTTTGCTTGGCGGAAATTTTGAAGGAGTGATAAAAGTTGTCATTTAAGAAATATTCAAAAGATGTTTGTAAAAAAGTATGACTTTAAGAAAGTGTAAGTGAGAGATCACTGACCTCTGAGCGTGGTTTTTTTTTGAGATCACCAGTAGGTGATTATCCAATAACTAGTAAGTTATTGTGTAATCATATAATAAAGCTTTATGTCTGGCACATGTCTGGCACGATCAACAACCGCCTCTGTGGTCTTGTGGTTCAACCCACCGATTTCAGATCCAGAGGTCCCGGGTTCGATCCCTAGGGGAGTACAATATTGTGCTCGGTTTGGTTGGTGGTAGGACTTTGTTTAAGTCTGCCTGGCTAGCTTACTTAATTATAATAACAATTCAAAAAAAAATGTTGTGTTCCGGTATTAGAGGTAAGATAGCCAGTTCCTCAGTTTGTTGAGGATTCCGGTTGAATTGCGCCTCCACCTTCGGCCTTATCTTAACTTGTTACCAGGTGAGATGAAGGCCAACCGCTTCCCTGTCTTACAATAAAAAAAAAAGCTGGCAAGCTGATAAGCGTGGTGACAAGTGTATGACAAAACCCTCGAGTTTTAGCTTTGTCCCACCGAAGATACGGGCTGTTGATGCTGTATTATTATTGATAATTCAGGTAAAGACTATAGGTCAATATGAATAACACCATACCAACCGGCATACCTGATGCGTGAAGCAACGAAATGACCTTTCCCCGCATCACCGCAATCTTCTCGTGTCGATACCGCAATCCCAGTTAGGGTTGCCAGCTTAATACATTCTGATACAATTGAATACTTACAAAATAAAAATACAGTATGTTTTTGTTGTATGCTGTTTAATTTTTTCCTTCGCTGGGGTTTGAACCCGCAACTTCTGGTTCTGATACCAGTGGGCGAACCATTTGATCAGAGAGGCGGTATAAAATACGATAGTTACTTACATAATATACACACGATCTTAAATATTTCTGAAGTTCATATTACCGTTCACTTCATAAAAAAAGGATGTTGTATGGTATGTTTTTAATACAAGCGATTTGATAATGACAACCCTACCTCTCGTAGATACCTCCTATAAGACCCTGTCACACAAGGCCGCATAGAGCATTAGCATCGTGATTAGTCCCTTTATTTACAGCAATGTTCACTCAAATCAATATATGGAGCTATAATTGTATCCTACACCATTTTTTGTATTACATAATGTGGTGTAGTGTTAAATTAATTAAAACGGATTATTATACAAATAAATAACTACGAGAAACAAAAAAAATAGACTAATACTCAATTTCATTTAATTTGTAGACTAATAGATTAAGAGTAGTAAAGTTGTTTGTGAAATGGCTCGTCCGGGAAAGTACTACCACCATAGCTATTTCAACCACCAGGCAGCTTTGCTTGGCGGTCGAAAAAAGAAATAGTACACGACCAAATATGAACCCACAAATTTAGAACAGAAGATAAGACACATTCACACAGCCTCTAAGCCCTAGAATCAAGACTAATTTACAAAACAAATGTTTATATTGATAAATAGTGGAACACCTGAGACTATGTTCCGTTATTCTTTGTTTTCTTTGGATTTCATGGGGTTTTTTTTAAATAAAAGTAGCCATTGTCACTCCTTATAACATCAGCTATCTGCCTGTGCATGCTTCGTCAAAATTGATCCAGCCGTTTTGAAGTCATAAAGGGAGCACACACATAAAGGTACACACATCGACTTTCATAATTTAGAATACTGACTCGTGCCAGAGCAATAGAAGTTTCCAGGAAACTTTTTTACTTCATTTCCGGCGACACTCGTCGCTCTTGATAACGAAGCAGTAGAGCGAGGAATGTATCAATTTATCTATTGTTAGACGCTGACACTCAATTTTCAATGGCAAAATATATTGAAATATTGTTATTTTATCTAGACAACAGGGTCATGTAGGTTTCTTAGTGGTTATACATGCGAGTTCAGTAGAAAACAACAAGGAATGTACTATTCCTAACCTAAAACAAGATGGTCACGTGTTATATCCCATCAAAATCTTGTGTTACAAGTTGACGGTAAATCAACAACAACTAATTCTCGAATACCTGGACCAGTACCATATCTGACCACTGCACACAATATTCGACCTAAGCCACTTTAATAAACTACCAGCAAAGATGGTAACAATTCATGCGAATACAGCTAAACATGACAGCACATAATCCTATAAACCACGCTTCGATCGGTACAGCGCACAGCAGGATCGTATTTCATTTTGAACCTCGACAAGTGAGTTCCGTAAACGGAGACCTGAGTGCTCAGGTTAAAGACAGGATGTATGTAGTTCAAAACAATGGCTTGGTATACTCGGTTAGTGGGTGATCATAAAACCAGCTTACGGGTAATAACAGCTTGCTGATCCTTACCTATAACGAATAACAAAAATATATTTTTTATTACAAATTTGCAACATGCAAGAACGAAGATAACGTACAGATGCTGAGCCACGCTTCTGTTAAGATACAAGCCTGTTTTTTGTGCGTGATATCTCTCGACCTCTATAGGCTTCTGTTTACGATTGAGCGAGCTTTCCCAGAAGGCACTGGCTCTCCCGCACAACGCCGAAGTACGGCAAAACCACAAATTTCACAAACAGATTATACTGGCCTGCCTACAAGCTTGGTGGCTAATAATAAAATAAAAAAAATGAAATAATTAATCGGGTGAATCAAATAAATATTGGCGAATTATGATGAGATTCTATAAGTACCTAGTCTTCATTCTGCTGTATGATGTACCTATTTAAGTAGAAAGTCGCATTCAGTTGCAAAATATTAAATGCCTATCGCTTGGAACTGAAGTGCGAGTATTGCATAAGGCCTCTTTGCTCTTTGGTTTATTGCAATCTAGGCAGCATATCCTATAATCTCAAGAACAATTTATTTGAATTATGAGCTCAAAGAAGCTTTTACTCATCCAATACTAAAATACAGCAAAATATTCTGTTTTCTGGTAACTTTTTAAATTTATAAATGCAATTTAAGACAGAAATGTCTTTCTAACGTTGCATTTTCATTCTACCTCCTGCTGTGAAAGAAGATACGCTTATGAGAGGACTGGGCACTAAGTTGACAGAGAATAATGTGTTTAATAAGGGCGGAAAAAACATACCAATACAATACAATCTATGCTTAGTTTGGGGCTAGATGGCGCTGTGTGAAATTTTCCTGTAATATTTAAAGTTATATTTATTTTATAAATATAATGTGAATACGTGCTTTTACTATAAGTGTTTAATAATATTTGCTATCGGCTAATATCATCGTTTCGCACAAATGATTTTCTAGGAATATAAGCACGACCATTGCATACCATCGTGGTAAAACTGAATCAAAATTGAACCCATTCAACATAACGCGCATCGATTTAGATTCGATACAATCTACAGAAACATTGCGACTGCACGATCGTCAAACAATCGATACCCGAGTTCCCACATCACACTCACAGAAGTCAAGACAATGGCTACCATAAACAACAGTGGCACACAATAAGATCAATTCATAAAGACATTAATCAATTAGGTGTTGCGCAATCGATCTCGTTCACATTACGCTGTAATTGCGTGTCAGCTAACAGATTCATCGCGATCAATGTACTAATTATATCTATTCGATCTGGGAATGTAATTGGTGAGCTAAAGCACCTGTTCGGTTGATTAATAGCCGCTATCGCCAATAATGTTCCAGGAATCAAACTCAATAAAAACAACATGAGAAGAAACATGTTGTGATAAATAGATAAGGGTTTACTCTATTATACATATGTATAAAAAATAAACAATCAATATGGTGGACATAACGATGTGAGCGAATTTTTTTCATAGGTGGCATTAATTTTGCCAAACAACGTTAGACAATATTTTTTTTACCTGAGGTGAATGCGCGAACTATCATAGCCTACCAAAAGACGGTAAATACTACGCCAAATTATCGTCCACGCCTTATGTCCATCAACGCGATAAGTATTGCGTGAAAATACTGTCAAATACATCGCGTTAAGTATAAAGGGGCTACAATAGGGATTAGCGTCAGATGCCAATAAACAATGTAAAAAATACTTTTTCAAGATGAAGGTATATATACAATAAAATTCAGGATAAAGCACTATTAAATTTCTTTGTAGTTTCTCTGCCTGTTGTTGTTTCAGCCGCACTGGCCCAGTGCGGCTGAAACATTTATTAAAAAAAAATGAAGTTTCGGTCGCCAAATAATTTTCATTACGAGATTAACCTCAAAAGAATAGTTCATAGTATACCCATTTCGCAATAACTTTGAAAACAAATTGTATTAGTTAGCAGACTTTAATTCTTAATGTTTTTAATTTCTCTTCTTTCATCCCCAGAGTCTGAAGAAATTACAACGAAGGCAAGTTTTTAAGTACACAACTGTGGAGTGACAAAAACCTTTAAATTGAGTAATTAGGTAAGACTCACTCTAATGTTGTCCTTGGGGCTTGCTTAGACAGGTAGTGATACTTGTCAGCAAGCCCCAAGTGGTGACACCAACGAGAAAATAAGTTTAACGAGGCATTTGAAAGCCAATCACAGCTTTATACCAAAGGAAATCGTAAAACCCATTGCCAATCAATCTTAAAGTCCGCATTGAGACGTCAAGACGAAACCACCCCGAGGCTTGCCGTTGTTGTTTTCTCATTATCTTTCCAATCGCATTGGAAATCAAATAGACGCCCGAGTACCATGAGTTTTAGCAAAATGTACTCGCTAGCGTTAATGGTAGAAAAATATCGTTCGAAATTTGAACTCGTTATGGATATGTACGGTTTAATTTTTAAACCGTACAGAATAGAAAATAGAAATGCACGCAGCTCAATCTGGGAGCGAAAGTAAGTACTCGAGACTGCCAAGCGGTCACGATGTTGACTCAAGCGTGAGGCCGGATAGTACCTATGCCTTCATCTTTCCTTCAAACAAATCAAACGTCATCACGACAAATGATTTTACTACCAGTAACCCATGGTGAGGCCACTACCACTATAGCTCTCGATACATACATTCAGATTGCGAAAACAATGCTACACGCATACACAGGATAGAGTTTCAGCTTTTCTGAACATTTATAATTGAACTATCGCAGCGCAAATAATTAAATTTTCTTACAATAAATTATTGTATAAAAATCTGATAAACCTGGTTATTAAATTGCTATAAAAACTTAATTTATTAATAATCTAACTATGTACAAAGGAATCAGTCAAATTACCTAAGGACCGTTACAAACGGCCAATAGGTAACTCAACTGTTCCAGACCAGTACCAGACGGTAGCGTGCCCAAGACACTGGCTGCATTGCCACGCTGAATAGCTATGCTAATTATTTATTAATAATTAAAATATGATATGTATATTCTTTTAACATGTAAATATTTATTGTAACACAAAATGCACGGTCCAAATCAAGAACCTCTTTGTTGTAAATGCGGTTAAAAATAGAAAATACTCGGTATTTACGAAAACAATAGTCAACAGAATCTCAGAACTGTGTTTTACTGACTAACAAATTGTACAAATTCGAATTTGATACTTCAGATTGAAAGTTAATTACATTTTCAAATTCGCTCACCCCAAGCAATTGAAGGCGGAACAGAGGGTTCGAGCGAATTCCGAGCTCGAATTTTAAATTTTCGCTTCATTTTAGAATCGTACAGTGTAACCATGACATTGTTCGATGGCTACAATTGTTTGATTAACAAAATGAAATTATACGGTGAAATTTTCTTATAAAAATATAATGCGTTCATGAAATATTGCACAATCGTTCTATTATTGACCGAGCGAGCGAAGCTTCTCAGATTCGAGATTGACCAAAAATGTTTTTGTCCGCTGGCTGTCGGTTGGTTTGTTTTTGCCTTCAGGTCGCATTTTTCTACTGATTTTGAAGAAAATTTTGCATGCGATCGTAATTTTTGATCGGAGGAAAGTTAGTGGGGGAAAAGGAGGGAAGTTTACTGTAGCGTTATTTATCAACGGGTTTCAATTAAATTTGAAAAACACACTATGGATTGATTTCTACACATGATGTCGTTAAAAAAAACAAAGAAGGAGTGGAGGGGGAAAAGGGGAGAAGTTTGCTGTAAGTTTTTTTTTTTTTTTAATTGTACCTATACGTTTACTAATCAGACTTGGCAGTCCTCTTCGCCTTTGCAAGACAAATCTGTAGACACCAGGTTCGATCTCCTCAAACCAAAAACACACGAGTAATCACTAAAACTTATACCCCTATTTGCTCAAAAGTCTATAAAGGAAAAGTGGATTGAAAAGAATTAAAAAGAGGATAGCATCGATTATTGCAAGGTTGTAACGGATCGCGAGGTCTACTGTTCTTACAGAACCACTAGTTTTAAACTGTCTTACAGTTTACCTACCTTTTTTATTTTCAACGTTTCGACCGGGTGACCTTTCAATCACGACCCGTGGTTGGTGACCAACGGTTGGTGCACAACCGTGGTCGCGAGCTGACTGGAACACAAGAGCTATTTTTGAGAAGCGAAAGCAGTTTCAGAACTACCCTTAACTTTGTATTCATAATCAGAAAAAAAAATGTTCTTATAGTGAAACATTAAAAATAACTCTTTGATCATTTTAATTTGGACGGCACAAATTTGGAATCAGCTGCCAGCGTCTGTTTTTTTACTAATTAGGAGACGGAACAAGCAAGTATTAGCCCACCTGATCTTAAGTGCGTCTCTTGCCTGTAGGTAATAATGCCTTATTGCGTAGGTCACATCCACAAAGAAAATAGCCTGCTCGGCATTGCATTGCGCCTGTCAACTTGAGGCATAAATTTGTTAAACCTCACGTGCCGGCAACCATACCCTTCAAACCGGAACACAGCAATACTGCTTGGCGGCTGAAATATGTATGGTGGTAGTATTTCCCCGGACGAGCCCTTTCACAAGGGGCTCTACTACTCTTTTTTTACTTTAGACAAATATACATAAAAATATTGGTTTCAAGTCATCAATAACAAAAATGAACGAATATTACGCTTTTCGTATTACGGAATATCCAACCAACGCATTGACGTCATAAACACCGATATTTTTTATAGAAAACTTTACAATGCAAATTAATTTTTAGTAAAACAATTCATTCCTATTATAGAGAAACTCACTCTGTGTAAAATTTTACTACATAGTATAATAACTTTAAAATTGACTTTATTTATGACCCGCCACATAAAGTATGTTTTTGAATTAGGTAGTTACGTACCCTACACAATATAATCTAGTTTTTAATAGACAGAATGTATTATCTGAATTCTTGGCATCTTATACGAATTTCCATTATAAAATAAATGAAATAACAGGTATTACATTCATACACACGAAGATAATTTAGAATCACCGCATTCCATAAAAATATTCTGATAGGTACATTGAAGCTTAATGCATATGGTATTACTCCTGATACTGCAATGCAATAGCACGATACAGTTTATGAACCAGTATCTGCACTTTAGTTGATCACAATGAATTTTCAACCATCTTCATTTTAACAAGATTTTTTACTTGTCTATGAAATAACGTACAACATAACTACAGTCTAGTTGTTTCAGATCCAGAGGTCCCGGGTTCGATCCCCAGGGGGAGTACAATATTGTGCTCTGTTTGGCTGGTGGTAGGAAATTTGGAAAAAAATGTAGATTTTCGGCATTCATTGGTAAGTTTTTTATTGTGTAATGTAAGTGCGTGGCCTTCATCTCACCTGGTTACAAGTTGAGATAAGGCTGAAAGTTGGTGATGGTTCTGGGTGAAGTGCGCCTCCACCTTCGGGTGAGATGAAGGTCAAGAGCTTCTCCGTTGTATAGAAAAAATAATAGAGTAAATATCATGTTTAAAACACAAGTATCTCAGAAGCCATGAATTCTAATTTATGAAACTCGTTTATAAATAATAAACCCAAAACTGTGGATTTATATCTCGTCTTAGAGCGTTGACGCGAGTCCAACTCACACTTAGGCCAGTATTCTTACTTTAAAGAGCTATAATCACACCTAGTTTCACGCTAAGAGGTATATTGGTATTGGTATTGGTATTGGTATTGGTAAAATATTGGTTCTTGCTATAGAGCTAAAATAATAATCGTTAAAATAGTATATAGGTTTCTTGTATATATCACCGTGAGATTTTAATCATAGTCCTTTTGTAATAAACGTCGTCATATTGGAAACGGTCGGCAAATTGTCAACAGCAACTAACATTTACAATTAACCGCATTATTTCTCGTCTGTTTATAATAAGTTAAAGTAAAATTGACATATTGTAAATGAGCCTGTAGGTTTTACAATCAGTCCAGTTTTATCACCCATCAAGTTGCAAAACGTCCCTGATTGGTCGGTTTTACCAGTTTATATTGTTGACATTCAGCGGCTAGAGGATGGCAGTGACAGTCAAAAAAAAATTGTCCTGCGCGCTGATTGGTTGGACGTAAAGTTCAACCAATCAGCGCGCAAAGTGCATTTTCGCCAACATAGCTTTTACCATAATTAATACCAACAACATTATTTTATTTTATTATATTATTTTTTATATATAAAAAGGTACGCGATGAAGACCCGTTGTTGTTATTAATTATGTATAATAATCGCGATAATTTAAAAAACTTCTGTTACCAATCAAAATATACAGCACTTTACATTAAGGTAGTCAAACAGGCAGATAGACAGCGTTGGCTTATACCCAAAAAAAGTAGTGAAAAAAATAATGTTTGTAGTTTTACTGTTTACGATCTGCACCGCGCTCCAATACTTTATACGAATCGGACACATTTGAAATGAAACCCCACGCTGCAGTGCAATGCTCTGCTTGATTCACAGGGGCTATACATAAATAATGCCGTATTTTTGCTGGCAAATTCTATTTTCAATATAGAATTAAAATGTAAGTGTGAAAGAGGATGTAGTGACAGAGATTGAGAAAGGAGTTCGATGATGGTTTGGGCATATAGAGGATGGATGAAAGCAGGTAGTAGCACGTATATAGAACGAGTTTGAATGGCACAGTTGGGAGGGGAAGACCTCAACGAATGTTCTCTGACCAAATGGGAGGTGTTTTTGAGAAATACCATACCAGTAGTATCCTTAATCGACAAGCGAAACGTTATGAGAGTGAAAAAGGCAAAATAGATGTGCATAGTTAGTCTAAATCCGTTGACTCTATCTACCCCTGTATCTATGTTTGTATTTTTGTATAGCACTTTATTTATTTTTTTAATTAAAAGAACATTTAATTCATACTACAAATTCAACGTTGCTGAAGGGGACAGTTTTGAGTAATTTAAATTGGCGATAGACGTTTTACGTTTCTCGTACTTCAGTAAATAGTATGTCATACTTCAGTAGGTGACGCGAGTTTTATTTTGTATTCTGTCATATGTAAGATGCCTGGGAGAAAAGGATCGTCACGTTTGCAAAAATCATGCAAAAATGCTATGTTAAGAAGGTCCAGTAGTCTCACTTTCCCATACAAACGTAGTTCCATGTTTTATTTCGAAATGGCAAGTTTTTTTTTGCAGTTATATCGGATAGGGATAATCTGTGTCTGTGTTGCGTTACTTTTTCTAAAAAACTAATACAAACCAAAATATATGGATAAGAGTTTTTAAACTCTTTTCCATATATTTTTATTGATATTGCGTTTTAAAAAAAAGTAGCGCACCACAGACACAAATTATCTCTTTCCAATTATACCTGAAAAAAATCATGTGAATCGGACTTACCACTTCGAAATAAAAAAGGTACTACGTTTGTATTGGAGAGCGATCTATCCCAGGCAACGGAATCACTGGTTTAAGCTCGCTATTATGGCTAAATGATGTACCCTTGACTACTAAATCGCTGGTTTTAACTGGCGGTTAAGGCTAAATGATCTATCCCGGGCAACGGAATCACTGGTTTTAGATGGCTATTACGGCTAAATTATCTATCCCGGACAACAGAATCACTGGTTTTAGCTGGTGGTTACGGCTGAATGATTTATCCCGGGCAACGGAATCGTTGATTTAAGCTGGCGGTTACGGCTAAATGATCTATCCCGGGCAATGGAATCGCTGGTTTTAGCTGGCGGTTACGGCTGAATGATTTATCCCGGGCAACGGAATCTCTGGTTTTAGCTGGCGGTTACGGCTAAATGATCTATCCCGGGCAACAGAATCGCTGGTTTTAGCATGATCTATCCCGGGCAACGGAATCACTGGTTTTCAGTTACGGCTCAGTGTTCACAACACTGGTGATAGAACCTATAAAGGTCCACCTGACCACCCTCCAATCGAAGTCCGGCGTCAAACGGTTTGCGGTGCTCCGTTGGTGCTAGCTCTATTATAAATTTAGACATGTCCAAAGGTCAAATGCTTACCCATTATTTATACAAAAAAAAACCACACGAGGTTGTGCAGTATGTGTACGGCCAAATCTGTAAGCTGATGAGCCAAGCCGCAGGTACGTAGGTACGTGTTTGTCGAATCGTGCAAACTTTTTATTCATGGTATGTACTGCCTAGTGCAATTGATTTGATGCTTGGATCTTATTTATGTATGAAAATATTGCGTCAACTCGATAAAGTATCAACGTATCTTCGAGTCTCTCCAAAGGCACTTCTCACATGCCTTTAAATGTAATGCTTTCTTACAGTACCTATTGCGTAATAAAACCCTTGAAAGCGCAAAAAGTAAAAGTGCAGTGTAAGGTAACAAGATCCAAGCATCAAGTCAACTGCACTGGGCAGCACTATAGCACTATAATAACACTATTACGAGTACAAGCGGAGGGAAGTATCAAGTGGCGATTCCGTTCGCTGCGACCTCTCTAGTTAGCGAAAGTGAAGAGATGGATGATGTAAGAAAACGATACAATTGAGGAAAATTCTATTCAACGTTCTAGGTTTCAGTTACACGAGTTGGTCGCTGCAGATACAACATGTGAAGGTGGGGGCACAGAGACCTAGTAGCTTAGAATGTCATTGTGGCGAGCCTGTCCAGACAATGGAACACCTGCTGGAGGGTCCGTTGTGCCCAAACTTCTGCACAATGGATGACCTCAACTCTGCCTCACCGGATGCTATAAGATTAGCCGCGTACCTGGCTACGAAAGTGTAGATATATTGACTCGATAAGAAGAAGAATAATAAATTACTCAAAACCCTCACGTTTTTGGGTATAAATCGTAAGCTAGTTAAACACGTTTAACTTAGATTTCAGGGTCGGTTTTGAAGAAATGCTCTATGTATCAAAGTACATATCGAATAGTAACTACTAAGATTTAGGACCCTTTTTTATTGATAGCCAAGCGTTTGAAAATCAGCAAAAATATGATCTAAGATAAAGCACGCTTGTCTAAAAGGACCTGTTCACTCTTTTCTTTCGTTTTTTTTTCACGATTATGTCAAATGTCAAAAGTTTACTACAGTAATGCCAATTACTATAACTATGGGATCAAATCAAAATGCCTACCTGTTGCTTAGTACCTATTACTTTTACTGGACACATTTTAACCACCTGTGAGGTCTAGTGGTTCAACCCACCGATTTCAGATCCAGAGGTCCCGGAATCGATCCCCAGGGGGAGCAATATTGTTTTTGGTTTGATTGGTGGTAGGATTTAGTTAAAATCCACCTGGCTAGGTACCACCACCTTAGCTAATTCTGCCTCCATAATAACAATTCTTAAAAAAAAATCTTGTGCTTCGGCATTTAGAGGTAAGATAGCCAGTTACTCAGTTTATTGAGGATTCCGGGTGAATTGCGCCTCCACGCCTCATCTCAACTTGTATTCAGGTGAGATGCGCCAAGCGCTTTCCCGTCGTACAATAAAAAAAACACTTACATAATAATATAATGTCACTTCAAACATGAGCATGCATACTTGGTTAGTGTTAGATAGTGTTAGTATCAGAAATTAATTTAAAAAAAGGCCCAAAAAGTTAATACCGTCGGTATAAATTATCCATTGGATGTGTAATAAAACCTCCTTGTTTTTTTATATTAATCATTCACATAGTGCCAAAAATAAATATTGGTACTAGTGAGCTTTACTCGTTGTAAAGCATTTCAATAAACTAACGTAGGTGCAAACACAGTAGCATGAATGACAAATCATGTTCATGGTAAATGTATAATCAGCTTAAACGAAAATAAGGCAACCATTCTGAATTATATCAAAGGTATCCAATTCATTCTGTGCATACGTGTGAGGCAAGTACTTATTGATCTGGCATGAAAAAAATAATTTTAGGTGCCATATTTCTCCGATATGAAATTAAAAAGAAAACGTAGATGGAAGTAAGTTTTATCGAAGAAAACTATCTCGTGGAGTATTATAATATTTCTTTGACGGAATATTCCACATAAAACATTCGGCAGAATATTTTAATTGAGAGTGTAGTTTTAATAAGTATATTTTATTGTTATCTACTCGTAGGTATATAAACTTCCAGCTGCAAAGTTTCTGACCAGAAATGGTTACAAAAAGAATGTGTATTGATTAAGTAGGTGCTTGATACGAATTCGTTCTGTCATGTTTTTTCCCTTATTAATTCAATGTAATGGTAGCATAGCCCAAATTTCATACTAATTACGCGTTACCAACTTTGTACATAATTGGCTTATTTCCATTCAAATATGATATTAAACGTAAATTATGTGACTTCCGTCCCCAACAGATAGGTCCTCAACTTTCAATATTAATTTATAAATTTGTTCCCAACAACAGGCGTTTTATTTACGGCGTCGAATAAATTTTAACATCACACTGAAATAACGGGACCACGTAACGATACATTATTTATTATTTTATCTCTCAACGCCTTTACAATATTAATGTCCTCATCCCCTATTTTGGGAATAAATATATCTACGACAAAGTCGAGAAAATGGCGACAAAATGAAATAAAATACGGTACACACGTTGTTGCCACTGCATTTTGATTCAAAGTATAAAATACGCAACGAATATGTGCGTAATTTACGTTCTCTGATGGATATATTGGAACAAACAGCAATATCAATGTAACTGACTGAATACAAAACCAACGCACTGCCCAAGCCAAAAGGTTTACTTATACTTTAAGGGGTTCTTCCTATTATCGTGCAGGGTGCACTAAGAAAGGATTTTAGGAAATTCCTACTAGATTATAGGAATAGACCCCAGGCTTTTTACATGTTACATATACCTAATATGCAAACTAACCTAAAACTTAATGGTAGGTAGTACATATAATTTTCGTACAATAAAGAACGTATTACGTAACGTCTTTTAAATGGCCTCCCAGCTCAGTTGGTAATAGCTATGCCTTTTGTTCTGTAGGTTGTGGGTTCGATTCTCACTCGGGATAAACATTTGTATGATAAATTTTAATCTAGATTTGTGTTGTGTGTTTGGATAACATATTGAATCATAAGTACCTACCCTATTTATTTATTTATTTAATAAATAAATAGGATTTTATTTATTTAATAAAGAGAGATGAACATTATTTATTGCACTCCAGATAAGAAAACAGAATAATAACTTTAATAATGTAAGTATATAAAACGGGCGTTATTAGGATATTTCTCATCTAGACCACATAAAAAAATATATATGGAATCATATTTCCGTTAATATAGCTTTCAAATTACTTTGCTTTTTTTAATGCTAGGTGGAGTTGTGTAAAAAGTCCAGTAAAAAATAATTCATGAATATGTCTGAAATCTATCAACCATTTTTTCTCTAATCGTATGGATTACATTTAATCAAAAACCATGACAACACGAACTTTTTCATTTGTACAAAGTTAATCAAATGAACCGAGATCAGAAGTGGGAGGAGAATCAACTTACAAGATTGTGCTCGAGAAATCTGATCCGCGAGGGTGTACTGACCTGAAACAATATTAATTGATCGTGTAGAAATATACCATATTTAACATTTTTTTCTACTAAATCAGTATTCTTGACACGTTAGCTTATATGCTTTAGTATTATGACAACACTAAAACATACTTTTTTTTTTATACTGTACCACAGGTTAGCACTTGGCCTTCTTCTCATCTGGTAACAAATTGAGATAAGGCCGAAGGTGGAGGCGCACTTCGCCCGGAATCCTCAACAAACTGAGGAACTGGCTATCTTACCTTTAAATGTCGGAACACAACAATTTTAGAATCGTTATTATAGCGACAGAATTAGGTAAGATGGTAGTAACTAGCCAGGCGGACTTAAATAAAGTCCTACCACCAACCACACCAAGCACAATATATTATACTTCCCATGGGGATCGAACTCGGGACCCCTGGATCTGAAATCGGTGGGTTGAACCACTAGACCACAGAGGCGGTTAAACAACTGTAAAACGTATCATGGGTATGAACACTATACCTAAAATCAACGATGGTAGATTGTTTAGGCGACCTATAAATACCTTCAATTCTACTCGCAGACTTCAGTGTATCCGTGATCAAGGCACATGCAACTGCTTCGAAATATCGGATAACTCATTTAACAACAAATCATGGTAAATATCCCGTTAATATTTGTTATAACTACACTATAATGTTCTCTTTTTCATTTCATTTCAGCCGCCATACATCCACAACTGAACATAGGCCTACCTCAACCGATGCCACAAAACGCAAACTTGAGCCAGTTCCATCCATCCACGCCGCGTCACCGCCATTACATCATCGGCCCATCAACTGAATTTTCCCACACTTCGTTTCTCCTTTAATGGTGGTTTTACTCCCTAGTGGTAATTGATTATTCAAGCTATGTAGCCTGCTTATTGCCACATCTAATATCAAAAAGATCAAGGCGAGCGAGGCAGAAACTAAAAAAAAAAACAATTGCCTATTTAAAGACGCTGCTTTTGAAATAATTAGCGACGCCAAAAGTCCTGATATTATAGAAGCAGGTATTATTATAAATAGCTCTGAAAATAAATTGAAACCTTCATTACATCGAATGGTGTTTTATTTATTAGCTTTAATAGCTTCCGACACATTAATTACGATAACATATAGCAGCTTCAGATTACGCACTTTGCTAATGATATTGAAACAGTGTTTGAGCTTATAATAATCGCTAAAAGCTAATGATTTTTACTGGCATGCTTAATCTCGATAGGTACTTATTCTATAGATACCTACTATAGGTACCTTCAAATTAACATTATGGGGAAGGTACTTTACCCAAAGTCAAAGACTTTACAAAGCGTATCTACTTGGTTGGATTGTGTGTTGATTACATACGATTTGATATATCTACAGATGATTGAAACCACATTTTCTATTCCCGAGCGATTGAATACCTGCCATCGGAGCACCCTTTCATTACAATCAATGACTCAACATTAAGCTCGGTACACACTAGCGTAGACCGCAAAGGTAAAACCGCATGAATTGCGAGACTCTATCGATCGAGAAGATCCCCCTATCTGTCAAAGGTCGAAAGGTTGCGGTGAAAGCGTTGCTTTCGCTAGACCTATAGCGCTATTGTGCTACAAGCTTAATGTTGCGGAAGTGTGTGTATTTGTAGACGCGAAAAATAAGCTGCTTCACAATAAATAGGTATAATACAAATACCAAAATTATTCTCACACTTTCATCTAAAAATTACCACAAGACAGAAATTACTACTGACTTCAGTACATAATTATCTATCAGCATTCAATAATTTTGACATGACACTTATGTCCTTTATTATATTTAGTATTCGTTTTTAATAGTTATTAAAACTTTATAGACGAGATAACTTTCTATTTCAAACAATATAAAAGTAAGTAGTAAAATACCTGCCTTAGTTTAAAATCACGATATCAAAATAATTTAAATATGATGCACACCATGTTGAACTAGAAAAATATTAATTACCGCATAGTCATTAGCTCAGCATATATTATTTATGGTAGCTGAATAGACATATTAGTATATTATTATTTGTCCGAGACCATGGCTGGTGCAACCCCGTCAAAACCGATGCCGGAATGGGAGTAAATATAGGTAAAATACGATAAAAAGTCCTGTTATTTTGCTTTGATTGCTTGAAGTTAAAAACACGTAGGATAAACTCATTAGCTAACTTTTATTTTAAGTATGATGTTGAAAATTTAAGAAAATAGTTCCATTGTTTCAATCTTTAACCGACTTTGTCACATTAACCATCGGTTAGCTAACTCGAAATTTTACTTGGACAAAGTGAGATAAGGAGACTCTGCGGTCCAAAATGAAAGAGACAGCAGTATCAACTGCTTCTATAAAATTATATTTTTTTACGCGACGTATAATATACCGTGGTACGTATGATATCTTGTCATGAATCAATCCTCGATACATTCAAACAATAAATCAAACAAAGTTGTTTTGCAATCACATCAAATCTCGGCGATATGAAATCCGCTTCCCGGTAAGGCTGTCTTGGGTACGCTGAGGATGAAACACACTGTATGTATCTCTCAGCACTCAACAATGATGTCAATATCAGTGCGTAGATGTTGGAAACAAAACAAAGCTTTATTCCTCCTTGCTTGGTACCATTTTTTTTTTACGACGGAGAAGCGCTTGGCCTTCATCTCACCTGGTAACAAGTTGAGATAAGGGCGAAGGTGGAGGCGCACTTCACCCGGAAACATCAACAGCGTGTAGCTAGCCAGGCGGACCCAAACAAAGTCCTAACTACCACCAACCAAACCAAGCACAATTTATTGTACTCCCCATGGGGATCGAACCCGGGACCTCTGGATCTGAAATCGGTGAGTTGAACCACTAGACCACAGAGGCGGTAAAAATCTTACCCTTACCCATCTTACCTTACTTAAGCATGTCGCCATAGCTACAATTCCAAATTGTCAAGTTCCGGTATTTTAAAGGTAAGATAGACAGTTTCTCAGACTTTTGAGGATTCCGGTGAAGTGAGCAGCCACCTTCGGCCTTATCATAACTTGAAACCAAGTGAGATGAAAGCGAAGAGCTTCCCCACCAGACGAAAAAACGTTAGATTTTATTATATTTATCCAACTTTTATATTCAGATCTAAAACTAGTTCGTGTCTAACATTTCTAAGACTGAAACTCGAAACGTATCTATGGATGGCATCCCTTTTATCTTTAGCAAATTCTAGCGAAATCAATCATTGTCAATCGTCACTTAGCGCTCTGCATTGAATCGGATACATTGCATAGCTGGTTTTATTTTTAAATTCATTTTAACAAGCCTTACAGCTCAGTCGACAGTAGTTCTGCATTTTGCGCTGACTGCGGTGGTTATGGGTTTGATTCCCACACAGGACAAACATTTTGGTGATGAATATAGACTATGTTTGTTCTGTGTTTGGGTGTTGTATTGTAAGATAAGTACCTATGTAGTATGTATTATTTCCGTTATCCAGTTCCCATATTACAAGCAATGCTTAGTTTTGTAATAGATGGCGCTGTGTGAAATTTATTTTCTATTGTTTGTGTATTTGCCCCATCGAAAAATGTATCTCATAGGTACCTACATTGCATTTGGAATACGTTAATTTAGACAAAAAACTAATACAAATGCGTACAGGTCCTATTACCTTAATAAAAACTGAGTTAGACTATGAGAGTTGCAAGTAAGAGCTTTAAACCAAGATATCTTCGACACAAAGATGTTCACATTATAAGCTACGAATACCTTTAGAAAGCTGAAACTTAAACTGTAAATGAAGCTAAAGGGCAAGTTCAAAGGGCGGACGAAGACCATTTAGCGGTCTAAGAGAATGTACATTTACTCGTTGTCTCTACTAAATGTATAGGTTAAACTAAACATATTCGAATCCAAATCATTACTCATGCAGCATACCTAAAATGCGCCGATCCAACAAGCAGTTCTTAATCAAAATGATTCAATCACTTTTAGTTCATTACATTCTGAGCCTCTAACTTAGTAAGATGTATTTTGCATATTTCATTTTAAAATTATTATTTTTTGGTTGGTGGTTTTGGCTTTGTTGAAGTCCGCCTGGCTAGCTACCACCATCTTAGCTAATTCTGTCGCCATAATAACAATTCTAAAATTGATGTGTTCCAGCATTCAGAGGTAAGATAGCAAGTTCCTCAATTTGTTGAGGATTCCGGGTGAAGTGCGCCACCACCTTAGGCCTTATCTTAACTTGTTACCAAGTGAGATGAAGGCCAAGCGCTTCCTTCGTACAATAAAAAAAAAGACCCGTAAACGTACACAAAATAAGAGCTACTTTCAAAGAATCCGCAACCAGCAATCGTTCTTCATTCGTAAATAATCTAAGACAGAAATCACAGTCCAACGTCATAGTAAACGCTATATTATTTATCACCAGCGCAGGATGGCGCTAATAGCATTGTGACCTGTTTGCAAACTAAACTATCTCATTATTCAATTCAGCCGCAGAACTATGAACAACTCTTTATACGAGGCAAACAAAACGGGTGATAAGTGCCGTGGTATCCAACAATCGGGCGCCAATTTTTCAGGAATCACCACTCATCATCAGCGCAATCATATCCAACAATGGGATTGCGAAAAATAATTCCGCCGAACAAAAGGTCGAACGTAATAAGCGTAGGTACACTACAATGAATGCTTCATCATAATTTAAAGTCAATGAAAACTTCCCGCCTGTTCACCGCGGCAAATCCACTCAATTGGTTTGTATTGCGGTTGCGAAACTAGGATTAGCAGTGGCAGAGAATAATGAAGTAATTTTTTACTCAATAGATTTGTATCAATCAAGTTCGAGATTGTATAAAAATGTAAATACAGACGCGTCCTTTAAAACGGATTTGAACTACAGCTCAATATCATCTTTATCATCATCTCCTACCCTTTATGGGGAAGATCACTTCATCGTCTACAATGAGGTTTACCTCATCCTCGTCCAGGTCACGAGGTCAAGAGCTAACCCAATTCAAATAAAAATATATGTTGGCAACATCACAAAATGTGTAAAGATTCAATCAAACTCTCGCTATGTTACTAGGGTGTCTTAAAAATACATATAGCCTACATTAAGTTCTAGTAAGTTCTAAAAGCAAGAGGTGTCTGAAGATTCAGTTTTTTTTATTTTGATGGGTTAGCTCTTGACCTCTAGGCTTATCTAGCTCTAGACCAGGGCTAGGATGAGGTCTATGTTAAAAAGAGCTTCCAGAAGGCACTGGCTCTCTTGCGCATTGGCGGATTACGGCAAACCGTTCGGCGCTAAATTTGGCAGAAGAGTGGTTGCCAGCCCGGATTATCAGGGTTACATTTGGTGAAATGTAACGGATTCATTTAGGTGAAAGCCCTATACTGCGAAACCATTACCTATGAGGAATTTCCCACTCCTAATTAGAGCACCATGAAACAAAGGATGGCTAAGATTTTTTTTTTAGGTCACTTGCGTGATTCTCGCTTTGCGTGAATTGTTAGTCAATCAACTATATTACCAGGTTACAGGGAATAAATATATTTATATGCAGATAATTTAACAAAAAAAAATGCGAATACGATAAAGAAATTGCAAGCATTTTAAAAATCTAATTGAAAATGTTATGAGTTCATTTTAAAGTCTTCGGACACGCCTTAGCCGGTATTTAAAAACCAATTTATAGTAAGCCTCAATCTTGTTTTAAAGATTATTTAATATCATCATCATCATCATCACGTACAGTGTGTCACATCCCACTGCTGGGCATAGGCCTCCCATCGCTTGTGCCAACCTTCTCGATCCTTATTTGAAATTATATTAATAAATTGAAAAATTATTTAATATAGTCAAAGAAAATTCACATGGATTGGTATAAAAACATAGTATTATATTGATACACCTAGCGGAACACCTATTTTGAATAGAAGCCAAAAGCGGTAAGTCAATAGCAGAGAATTTAATCCTACGAAGCCTTGTTCAGATACTCAGGCGATTAAATTATTACTGCCAGCAAGATGTGTGGGAGTATTAACAATAGTTAAGACGCCTACCTACGTAGGTAATTATTATTAAACACGAGAATTTACAAGAGAAAACTTTAATACTGATAAAATCTATATTAATGCATGCTTTGAAGACTTCCATGGAATTATTCATGTCACTAGTTAATAAAGTTCCTTCTTGTTCTTCGTCTTCATTCGGTTTACACCTTTATCCTGCCAAGCGTGGTGATTATGGCAAAACCCTCCATCTTTGGAGGAAGCTTTGTCCAGTAGTGGACGCTAATGGGCTGTTGATGTGTAATGTGAAGTACTTAAATAACACTTAGTTAGGCGCTCTTAAGTACTTTTTACCGGTTTACTATAGCTTAAATAAAAACTCTTTTTACCGGTTTACTATAGCTTAAATAAAAAACTTTGAAATAAGTACGTTTCTGTAATGAAGTCTACATTAATTTTATTTTATTTTATTATTAGTCAGGTAAGCCCTAACAACACATATTTTCTGGGAACTTCCTTTATACTATTTAACTTATTTGAAAGGACTATACACTGAGCTGTTTAAAAACCGGGAGAGTGACAGCTTTGTGTGGACCTGGCTTGCGCTGAAGGTAAAGCCGAAAAAAGGAGCTAAGCTGAAAACCTACTCATAACACAACAAATCTTTAAAAGCAGGACAGAACCATACAGCGTAGGCTTAGTACTCGTAATAGGTTACCGCCTCCGTGGTCTTGTGGTTCAAACCACCGATTTCCAGAGGTCCCGGGTTCGATCCCCATGGGGAGTACAATATATTGTGCTAAGTTTGGTCTGTGGTAGGACTTCATTTAAGTCCACCAGGCTAGCTACCACCATCTTATTTAATTCTGTCGCCATAATAACAATTATAAAATTGTTGTGTTCCGGCATTTAGAGGTAAGTTAGCCAGTAACTCATATAGTTGAGGATTCCGGGTGAAGTGCGCTTCTACCTTCGGCCTTTTCTCAACTTGTTTCCAGGTGAGATGAAGGCGAGGTGCTTACCCGTCGTACAATAAAAAAAAAAGTTCTCGTCATCATACTTCTGTTACAAAACCCAGGAGTAAAATAGCACATTTTTGTCAAGTTATCAACCCCCATTATCTAAAACCATCAGTCGAGATTCACCTTCGGTCTCCGTTTAGGATAACTACACAATCTACGTAGCATTATACATTATTCATACTGATGTAGGTAGGTAATGAAATATTAATTTAAATGATATTAGAACCCCTTACCAAGAGGCATAGCAAATGTAGGTTATTGACTTGTGTGCGTGACACATGACTTTAATCAAAATATAATGTCATGCGTCAAGACTTTACACTGCAAAGGCGGTTGTATTAACATATACATATACATTGGTACATGTAGGTGTAAATGTATAAACTAAATAAGAACATACTTCAACAGTATGTTGCGTTTATCTTATATGAATACATTCGTTATCATCATGATCATCATATGTCATAATAATTGCCTCTGCGCTAGTCAATTGCCAATTTCCTTGCGATATTTTCATTATACTCACACATCATTCTTGTGCACGATATCGCGGACCTACTCCGTATTTCCTCTATTTACCACTAGATTAGCAGACGTACGGCAGGCTACAACTGCTAGCCTATTACCTAACTCTGTTTTATTTGGTTTCAATAAAAATGGCTGTTTTTCTTTGACTTCTCAATGAAACCAATAAATTGATCAGAAGAAAAGGCGCCATTTCGATTAAAACAAAAATTAAACAGACTTAGGTAATAAGCCAGCAGGTACCTTAAAGATTTTTAATTTATTTTTGACCTTTACCGTAGGTACGTAATAATGTAAGAAATGAAACTCGTATTCCGCTTTTCTACATCAATACAATCTTGAAGCCTCCAAGCCCAGAGTAAATAAGTTCCTTTTAAACAAGCGTGCTCTATCATAAGCCACGTATTTAGTTATATTTCAGCGAGTTAGTGGTCAACGCTTGGCTGTCATAAATATTTAAAAAAATCTTTTGAAAGAGCTATCTCAGAACGATAGGAAGAAATACACTTAGTTCAAGCCCAGTTTACATATATTTTAACCAATTCCCTCAGGGAAGGAGGTTATGACTTTTTGAGAATATGTTGGTATGTAGGTATTTATGTGTATCTGTTTCAATGCCAATCATATTGTAATACTTTTTAATAGCTTGTTTTTCGTTTTAGTTTTCAATTTTGAACAAGCAGCGTGTCAATGATGTTATTACAAAGTGTTTTTACAAATAAAAATATTTGCTTACTTAATATCTTCATATAACATGGGATGTAAAATGTAATCGTTAAACCATACGTGTGATAATCACACCTAAAGCCAAGAAACTCGTTAGGCACTTCATTAGTCGTGTATTGAACGCGAGTGGGCTCAAGGCTTTAATTGGTATTGAACTATGACGCATCTCGTTAAATAGAGATTTGTGAACACAGATGTATTTTGGATAATAACGACCTACGTTGGTTTGTACAAAGATTCAGAAAATTTTACATCAACACAGTCAATGTACGCACCTTATTAATAACTAACTCGGGACTCTTTTTCCGTTCGGGGATTTTCACTCGGAGCGTGAATCTTTTGAGGATCTCTTACTAGAGGTAGTACGAGGCACGTCTTAAATTACGTTCAGCAAATATTCGCGGTTTGCAAGTTAGCATTCAATACGTGCAAAGCTGCAAACCCATCGCCGCTTAGCGGAATACTACGGAAAACAGCCCATTACTGTCCATTGGATGTTCTTGCCATAAACACTACGCTTTGCATGTGGATTGATGATCGCTGCCAGGGTGTTAAATAGTACACAGAAGTAATCTGCTGTCCGTTTTGCTGGTAAAATCCCTTAGTCGGCTTTTACGACATCCGTGGGCTGAGTTGGAGGGGTCGATTTGTTGGTCGCAACTGCCAAGGTACTTCAGTGAAATAACAATATAGAGTTCATATTTGAGTTATCTAGTATAACTTTATCTGTGAGTATCCTCTCTTTGTTAGATAAGGAAAACATAATTAGTCATGCACAACACGCACACGAATGTCTGTCGAGGTGATGATGGGATCCCACAAGGCTGTGCGTTAAGGCCACTACTATCTTAATATGAATGCGTCGGCTTTTAATTCTTAGCCTTATTTTATGGTCTATTTTGCCTGGTGTCTTTGATTATTATTTGAGTAGCAATATAGTACAAGAAAACCGATTATTTTTATCAGCGTAGGTAGGTAAGAACTTGCTGTATATGAGCTTTCTCATATGTACTTCCTTGCCTTCCTACTACGAGATCAGTTAAAAGGTAGTCAGTTAATATAATTGTTCTAATGAATAACAATCAAATCAAGCCACTCTCAACAATGTTATCGAAGACAAATATATCAAAGGACCGGTTCAGACTGCGGCGAGCGATGAATGTAAAATAGTTACTAACGAGATCGTTCCAATTCAAACGGTCATTGCCAACGACCTTGCATTGCTTTAGGGCTTGCCTACCATTACGATTACGTACCAACATAGATAAAGCTGCATTATGTCATTAGGTTTATGGTGTAGCGCCATTCAATTTCCGGTCAATGATACCAACAACCTACCTTCTTGCTTTTGTTTTTACTTTGCTATGCTGACTTACTGTGGCCTTTGGCTAGCAAAGGTGCGTTGACCTTCTTGTGAAGAAGCAAGGTGAATGACCCAACACAAATTTAATATAATATCTAACGCTAAGCAATTTGCACACTGCAATATAACTGAGTAGGTACGAGACGGGGATGTTCCTTTCATCCTGGGAATTTACTCAGATCCTTTATACCCTTTTTGTACAAATAATATACCTAATGTTTCTTAATCGGATGATTTAGACTGAACATTGATTTTCATTCAAAGCACTTGACTTGATGATTTTTTCATTTTGTTACTCTGCCTACAAGAACATAATGTAACTTACTTTTCAAAATTTTAAACTTGATGTTGTTACAAAAAAATTACCTTAAAAGTATTAGGTATATACTTATAATAGAATTTGATAACCGTATTGTGGTAACATATTTTTTTTTCTTCACTTCCTTTAATTTTTTTTTATTTGTACCAATGTACAAATTATCTAGCCTATGTCACTCCCACAATCTACATAAACTCAATGACACCGCATAAACTCACGACACGATTTTGACACATGTCAAAGTCTATCACGCCGTTTCAGAGTCTTATAGAAATATATATATATAGGAAGTAGTTACATACTACCAATATAATTATTCATGCCTCCGTGGTCTAGTGGTTTGCCCACCGACGTCAAATCCAGAGGTTCCGGGTTTGATCACTTGCGGGAGTACAAATATTGTGCATGGTTTGGTTGGTGGTCGGTCTTTGTTTAAGTCCGTCTGGCTACCACCATATTACCTAAGCCTGTCGCCATAACAACAATTCTTATAAATTGTTGTGTTCCGGCATTTAGAGGTAAGATAACCAGTTCCTCAGTTGATTGAGGATTCCAGGTGAAGTGCGCTTCCACCTTCGGCCTTATGATTACATGAAAAATCAGGTGATATGAAGGTCAAGCGCCTACGCGTCGTACAATAATTAAAAACCTTTTGAGGCAGTTGGGTAAAAGTAACCAAACGAATAAGCGTTTGAAGATAAAAATTTTCTTTAACGACTGTATAGTCCCGCGGTCGCGCTTGTAAAACGATACGAGACGAGAGTGCGACTGAATACGAATAAAAGAAGCGATACCGTTATGGCCTCGTGTGTAGAATCTTTGACCGCGGTGTACCCGTTAGTGCGCCTGACCATTCGTAGTGTATTGTTCTTGAAACGTGTGATTATCGTGCCGCGCGCTGAGGGAATGGAAATTGACGACCTCTCGTTTTTGGGTCGAAAAGTTACAGCTTGAACACCTTGTTCATAAATTCTTAACATGAATGCTTTAAAGTATACTGCAGTCTTTTGATTACTCTCATTCATATCTATCTAAAGGTTATCTGGAGGAGCCATGAGCCCGCCCGTTGTTCTTTATATTAGTCATTACAGGATACTGCGACCTGAACGACTACCTGTTTAAAACTGGAGTCACGAACAGGGGCTTCTTACTTGTGGAGGAATTACTAGAACACGTGATCCTACACTGCTCGGCTACAGAATCAGCTCGGGAGTTGACGGGCCTTAGGGAAACGCTTGGCTCCGGCTTGAGCAAGCATCACCGCCCACAACAACAGAGTCATTTTCATTGTCATTGTCGTAAACTAAGGCACTCAATAAGTGTCACCAACAACCCAAAGTCCTGCTCTGGTATTTTAAGGAGCTAGGCTGGCTGGGATAGGTTAGTTAAAATAATGGGGAACAAAGCACCGTGTCAATACACCGTGAGGTGTATTGTGCGTTGCGGGACGTCAGTGCAGGCCTTGGTCACCCCCACTCAGAATAAGATTAAGAAAGGCCCCGATTATAACTAGAATCGGGGCCTTTCTTAATCTTATTATACCATTGCCATAGTTAAGCTATTGGTAACCTAAAAAATAGCTTAATTATGGCAATGGTATAGTCATAGAATAGCCACATGCGATGCCATTGTCATAGTGAAGCGATGGCTTTATCACTGTAAAAAACGTATTGTTTTTATCAATGATAGGTCCCACTCTTCATTTCATATCACCTTTTCAACTCAATAAAAGCAATTTGTTGTGCAAACCACGCTAAAAGACTACAACACTTATAGCTCAATCAACTAACCGATCTATATAAAGAAATAACGAGTACATTCTCGACTATTGTAAACATTGGAGCTGCTGGTTTATTTGTGGTGAACACCAGACTTTGAAACTTACGTTTAGTTGAATATAAAAGTGCGTTTTTAGTTCTTTAGATATAATTATTGTTCTTCATTTCAGTATAATATTTGGGTAAGGCTATTATAGAACACTTAAGGCTTCAAAAACCACTGTATATCCGTTAAATATCAACTTTCAACTCAATCTTGATATTAACTTTTATATTCTTAATTTGTGCATTGTACACACACAACATAATTTTTAAAAATGCAATAAATTACGTGTCCACTTTCAGATTTTAAATTGATGATTTGAGATATTTTTTCGTAATGACTGGAATCCAATGAATGTCCAACGAACTTTCACCTTTCGTCGCTACAAGATTTAGATAGAAATAGCATCACTTTCGAATAGCCGCGTGATCACTCACGCGGCAGTTCAAAGGTGACTGACAAAGATTCTCGCCAGCATTTCTCAAATCCCTCATAATTCATTGTTTTGAGCACCTAGCTTTACTTATTCAAGATTTTTTTAATTTTTTTATTGTACGAAAGGGAAACGCTTGGACTTCTTCTCACCTGATTACAAGTTGAGATAAGGCCGAAGGTGGATGCGCACTTCACCTGAAATCATCAAGAAACTGATGAACTGGTTATCTTACCTCTTAATGCCGGAACACAACATTTTTTAGAATTGTTATTATGTTGACAGAATTAGGTAAGATGGTGGTAGCTAGCCAGGCGGACCCAAACAAAGTCCTACCACCAACCAAACCAAGCACAATATATTGTACTCCCCATGGGGATCGAACCCGGGACCTCTGGATCTGAAATCGGTGGGTTGAACCACTAGACCACAGAGGCGGTTATATGAGGATATGTCGGAGATTTAGATTGTAAGTTTCCATGTATTTCTAAATAACTTAGAAATAACATACTATACCTGGCATCTGGTTTGATTTGTAAACAAAGCTAAAGCCTTCTAAGAATAACATTCTAGTGACGAATACATATGAATCACTTTCAAATTATCCAAATTCAAATGCAAATGGTTGAACTGGAAGAACTTAAACAAAATTTGGTGCAATCATCAACACGTACATATGATATGGTGTTATATATATATATATATAGGTACGTGATTAAAACCCGTGTTTAATTTGTTTTTAATATACTTGGAAGTAGAAAACTTTTTGGTTATGAATTGTGGTAAACACTTACAAGAATATTCAATAAACCAACGGAAAACTGGGCCGCTGAATAATATACATCAGTTTTGGTTTGAGTTCGTAGAAGAGTAATCATAATGTTTTTGAGTCAATATTTTTAGAAAAGTACCTAATGTTTTCAATTAAACAAATTCCTGTGTGGCTGCTATACGCAGCATAATTAAAATGTACTTAAATTATTGTTTGCGGTATATTGTTAATGGTTAATACTGAATGACATAGGAAAACACTGTCAATTAAGTTAAAATTGCTGCTACTCAATTATGATTCACTAGCTTTTGCTTGCGGCTTTGCCAGCGTTGTACCCGGATAAAAAGTTTAATATTAAATGATTATAGATATGTTATTTATTATATTTTTTTAATTTACCCTATCCATTAAGCTACACTTTTAGTAAATGATTTTTTGATTATTATATATGTTGTCCTGATCCAAAACAACATCCATAAGAAAAATCAGCTCAATGTGTTTTGTAGTTTTTGCGTGAAGAAGCAACAAAGGACAAATCCATTTTGTATCCGTTTTGCGATGTTTGACATATCATTTCCATCTCACAACTGGAACTGTTTTTTGGGATCAATTATAGCCTATTTGTTATTGCATGTTAATATACTCTATGTCAATATACCAAATTTTCTCAAAATTTTTTAAACAGTTTGAGCGTAATTGACAAACAAATTTGAATTTTAAGTCATCCTACGAGAACACTACACTTTTCCATTCCATTTCTATCATAGAGGAACCGATTCATGGAATATAAGGTAAACTATATGTGTTAATTCAGGGTAGAAAATACATTTGAACTAAATTTAATGAAAATCGGTTTAGCCGTTTAGGCATGAAGGAGTAACAAACATACACTATTCAACGCTTTTGTAATAGCAAGGTGATTATATACCACATTCGCCATAACGCATAACACGTTTAATGTAGTTATTTGGAATTCACGGTAATAAAATGTCGGGACACGTTTGTTAGCACAAATCAATTTCCAAAGCACATCGGTGAAAAGTAATGCGTCCTCATCTAGCATGACAATGTCCTCATAGATTGGAGTTGATGGCCCGTTTATTCGTTCATTCATATCCTTTATCACCTTGTATTTGACAGCGCATCTCGAGACGTGGGTCAATTCTTTGGGACAATGTCTATACGTATTAGGACCATCTTATTGTGTCTGGCTGACGCCTACAATTGATAAATGGGCTTGGAGTGCGCGCTCCACGTTCCTCATCCTGATTGTGATTTGATGAGATTTACTCTCATTGTTGGCTTCGAGTGGAGATTCAATGATAATGGATTTTGGTTGTATTCTGAAAGGAATCACTCTATACTACAATTATTTTTCTATATGAATCAAAGGCGAGTATATCTCTTTTTAAGTAATTCTTATTTTGTTATGTTATGTTCAAATAAAAGCTGTGTGGTCAAGTGTATGAAAGTCACATCGTGAGGATACCTATGCATGGCCCTAGAACCAAAAATCTGATTTGCATGTGTTACTGGCTGTTTTTTCATTTAGCGGCAATGGGCTTGCAAAATGTCATGTGTTGAACATTCGCAAACGGTGGGTTAAATATGCAACGTAAGTTTGAACGTGCCTCTTACTATCATTGGTAGGTGATATCCACGCTCTGAGTAGTGATCAGAGGTGAATCCTCGAAGGGAAAAAGTCGTCATTTTCAGGCGTTTTTTCTAGTATAAATATACTTTTTTTTAGAAACTAGAAAATAATACTCGTATAAGAGAAACTTGAACATTATAGTGCATTTATCCACCAACTCACATGAATAAATTGCTAATCTTAAAGTCACATTCAAATAATCCCCCATTATTTTCTCACCAGATAATATATCCCTACCATTATTCCATTATTAACTTAACCCTTTCTGGAAACTGCCGTCCCGCACCTTAATGTTTCAAATTCGACTTATCAACAGTTCCTATTGGACACTAATGGACTTTTACGGTCAATATCTCAATGACGACAGTCTTGGGATTGCGACCGGGGGTCCAGATGGTCCGATGCCCCAATTTACTTCACGATCCACTGACACAATTACATGAATCCTTGCTAATTGTTACCGTTCATGCGTAGATAAGATAAAATGGCATTGTCTAAATATTTTAATCAGAATAATGTCTGCTCTAGCTAACATTCGATACTCCATATGTATGTAGATAATAATTTATTTCCGCTGATGATCTTTATTAAAAAAAAAGTGTTATCGGATGATAAGTTGATAAAAGTGAATGGCAAAGAAGACATATTTTGACGACCTTGCTTAGAGCAGGGCCCCGATTCTAATAAAACAATCGCTTCACTATGACAATGGAATCGTCGCAGGATTGTGTTGATTTCAGATCCAGAGGTCCTGGGTTCGATCCCCACGGGGAGTACAATGCTTGGTTTGGTTGGTGGTAGGACTTTTTTAAGTCCACCTGGCTAGTTACCACCATCTTACCTAATTCTGTCGGCATAAAAACAATTCTAAAATTGTTAAGTTCCGGCATTTAGAGGTAAGATAGCCAGTTCCTTAGTTTGTTGAGGATTCCGGGTGAAGTGCGCCTCTACTTTCGGCCTTATTTTAACATGTAGCCAGGTGAGAT
Source organism: Venusia cambrica (assembly GCA_951394065.1). Classification (NCBI taxonomy): domain Eukaryota; kingdom Metazoa; phylum Arthropoda; class Insecta; order Lepidoptera; family Geometridae; genus Venusia; species Venusia cambrica. Next base: position 6,154,784 of record OX596056.1, read on the forward strand.
GAAGGTCAAGCGCTTCCATGTCGTAAAACAACGAGAAAAAAATATAAAAAACGATAAATATCATCTGGTCAAAGAGTAGTATGAAGTAAAATGAAAGATATTTTGATCATGAGTACATTGACATCAGTTCAAATATATTGCCCAAACCAGAATTTTTAAAATAAAATCTGCTATGGGTCTGTGCTGTGTATACGGCATGCAAAGCGGGACGAAAGCAGATTTTTTTTATGTAGCCCGAACTTCCTCGGGACGAATATGGCATAAATCCTCATAATCAGTCTCAAATCCCACTAGACCCCCGGTCGTTTCTGGTGGTGCCAGTAAGACGTTTGTTACCAAGTTATATTGTCAAGTTTCGACTAAGCACAGTTTGGTATGACTGTGCACGCTCAACGGACCATTGCCTCTCATTTAAATGTCTAAGCCGAGCTTAATTATGGATACTCCAAACTTCGTAGGGTGACTAATATTCTAAAGGCGTATTTACATAAAACGTGATTGTTATTAAAGGGAATTTGTAACGTTAGTTTAAATCCTTTGAAATTTATCTGCTTAACAGTGTGCAATTTTATGTACCGGATAATTTTATAATTCTGGAAGATGTTCGAACGTAAATTCTTAATTACTGGCATAATTACTGGCCAACTTAATACATTTTTTTCATATAAAATAGGCAGGGATAAATTCTACGACGGAGCAAGATTCTCCAGAAGCTGCCTAGTAAAGGAACTGGCACTTGCATGTAGTAAGAATTGTATTTGTGTAGGTTACTTAACCCGATAATTAATAACTACTTACTATTTTAACTGCATCTGTGGCCTAGTGATTCGCTCACCGGTGTCAGATGCAGAGGTCCCGGGTTCGATCCCCAGGGAAGAACAATAATATGCTTGGTTTGGTTGAAGACGGTCACCACTACAACAATTCTAAATTGTTGTGTTCCGGCATTTGAGTAAGACAGACAGTTCCTTAGACTGTTGAGGATTCCAGGTAATTCCAGGTATCATTCAAAAGAAAACAACAATACAATAAAGTCAAAGCGAAACTGGGGTAAATGGGATAAATACCATAGACATAATAAACATTAAAATGAAATGTTATAAACTTACTGTTACTACCGTCGATCAAACAGAATAGCTTACTCTCAGTATAGTTTACCTGGAACATCGAAACAGCGATTATTGCAAAATGATCTTGCATTACTGTGCTATAATTAAATAGCGTATCCATTGAATGAAGACTTAAAACTATTTAAAGTAAGTAATATACCTAGAGATAGACAGGAGATGTTTCGAGATGAAGGATTTTTTTAAGGGAGCCTTTTTTCTTCATTTTTGCTGAATCACCTTTCGTCGCCTTCGTAATGAGCCACCGCTATAGGCGTCTAATAAAGTTCTTTAACGATTACTACTGCCCGGGACCGCCAAAGCATGGTTGAGGTCGAGGTGGTTTTAACCAGGTGAGATGAAGGCTAAGTGCTTCCCCGTCTTACAATAAAAAAGACCTAAAAACGCTTCAAATGAAACCATTGTAAAGTATCATTTTAACAATGTGATTTTAAACATAACTTTGAATTAAAAACGTAAGAAAACAATCATAATACACGACACGAGTTCTTCAATATCCAAATAATACTTTCCTGAAAAACAGCTAATAATCACGCTCGGATTTTTTTAGGTCATAACACAAACGTACCTAAAATAATAGCAGTTCCAAACAGTGTCACACACTATATAATTTCTTACTGATTGTTTCCAAAGCAAAACCTCTATAATTAGTTTATTTCCCAAACTATGTCTATTGTTCTGGCAGGCTTAGCTTAATATAATGGAACCTCGAACTCCTAACAAAACATGCACAGGCGCAAGTATGGTAGCTGCCGAATCAACAATGTTCAACCCACTCAGGTTTTTCGATCAGAGACATACGATTCATGTGCAGACTCATATTATGTAGAATTAAACAATTTGCAAGCGAACTGCGCGACGATTTTGTTATTTTTAACCGACTTCAAAAAAAGAATGAGGTTCTCAAATATTTGTTTTTTTTCGTTTGTTTGTTACTTGATTTCTCCGCCAATTCGAAATAGATTTTGATGATTTTTATTACGTTTGGTGGGCCATACTTGCGAGGTAGTTCCATATAAATTTTATCAAAATCGATTTAGTAGTTTGGTTATTATATCAAAATAACTGGAAAATGTATGTCATCCAAGTAAACGATATTGCGTATTCTGCTTTCCTGTGGTGTTTACGGTCATTAGAGTAGACCTTTTGAACCGCTTACCTTCCAGTATCATCATCATCATCATCATCATCAGGGTTTTGCTATAATCACCACGCTTGGCATGTTGTTGATCTCAGTAATGATGATACGTAGTAGTAAGTGGAAATGACTTTGACGCATTCTGGCTATAAATGCTGTATACATGTATCATCATCATCATCATTACAGCCCATAAATGTCAACTGTATAGGACATGGACCTCCCCCAATGCTAAAGAAAGCAATGGAGGGTTTTGCCATAATACTCACGCTTGGCAGGCGTGTTGGTGATCGATGACTCTTTAACGACTACTACTGCATTACCTCAGAACTCCGTCAATACTCAACCGATTTGGAAAATATATTTTCATACAAAAAATAACGTATTATTGCACCCTCACACGACTCTTAAATAGTGTGTCGGAGACGTCGTGGTGTCGTAGGTTTTACAACGAAAAAAAAGCGCTTTTTACATCATCTGGGGACAAGTTATGATAAGGCTGAAAGTGGCAGTGCACTTCTCGCGGAATCCTCAGACTGGCTATTTTACCTCTAAATGGCGAATTATTGCTAAGGCGTCATACTTAGGTAATATGGTGGTAGCTTGCCAGGACTTAAAACAAGCTCTACCAACAACCAAAACAAGCACGAACTTGTACCCATCTGAGGATCAAACCCTAGATAACGTGGTGGCCTAACCACTAGCTAGACCACAGTATGGTTAAAAATAATGTAAGTCACTACTGGTTTGCTTTTGAGAGATTCCGATTATATAGGTAGGTAGTTTATATTTACGGGATCACATTAAAGTTAAATGAAACACTTTGAACCTATGAGCTTTTGACACGCTTTGGAGTTACATACGCCGTGACAGTAGCAGCTTCAGAATTGAACCCTCCAAATCAACTAGCGTATGATGTAAAAGTCGACTTACGGTTTTCATCAGGAAGCCAATGAGTGCTCCTATGGTCACCAATCTAGCTGTCAAGCATGGTAATTATTGCTAAACCCTTCCAAGCACGATAATGATTGAGATTTAAAATATGAATCATTTATATCGCACTACCTATAATGTAAGAAGGAAATAAAGAAAATTTTCAAAAGAAATCATTTAATAACAGTGAGATTTCCAAAATCACCTATATGATAAATATAGATGATTTTGAATGTCACACTGCTCAATAAAAATCATTCGACAATTATAAATTAATTGTATTGATTGCAAAAATCAAATTGATTATGCATGGGATAATCAATTTCGCATTGTTACGTTGTTATATGCGCGCAGTTACGCGATGTACTGAAGACATTTATAACACATTGCTGTAACGATTCGCATATGGATATATTTTATTCACTTAAATTTGTAACAAACATATTTGTGTTTGCCTATTTAGGGTTTTACCAAACGCAAGGGTTACGTTGAGAGTTAACTAACATATGTACATACGAGCGAGCATACAATACATTCATCATTATTAAGATAAGGATTCGACATAAATTGAGCAACCAAGACTATCGATAAAATTACTGGTAGCACTGATACAAACAAAACCGACCCGTCATGTCAGGTGAGTTTATTGGGTTGATGGTAGGACTAGACTTACGTAAAAACAATTACGTTTGGTTGTTTTTTAGGACTTTGTTCAAGTTCGCCTGGCTAGTTACAAACATTACCTAATTCTGTCACCATAACAATAATTATTAAATTGTTAAGATAGCCAGTTCCTCAGTTTTTTGAGGATTCCGGGTGAAGTGCGCTTCCACCTTAGGCCTTATCGTGAATTGAACCCATCGTACAAAAAGAAAAAAAAACACTATGGGCAACTAACTACCTGTGATGAAATAATGACATATCTTGTTGTACCTATATCCAAAAATAAATAAATCCAATTTGGATACACAAGGTCACCAAGACTTTCTCACTTTCGAGGATTCATCTCAAATATCAGAAAGCGTGAATATTATCACCTGCCGGGGGTTCAGACGCACATACATAGTTTCGGCATATTTTTGGTTAGCTCGTGACCTTTAGGCTTATCCAGTTCTAGGCTTGACTTCTCATCCTTATCCAGAAGGATGAGAAGGCACTGGCTCCCCCGCGCACCGACGGAACTTGGCATACCGTGTGGCACCGGACTTTGGCAGGCGGGTGGTCGCTAGCCAGGTGGATTTTTACAGGTCCTACTACCAATTTTATGATCATTCAGCTGAAACCGCTAGTAAATTAGCAGCATTAGCAGTAAATGCCCACATACAGCCCAAGGTTTACAAGAAGCTAGTAGTAGTAGTAGAATATTAGCCAATGAAACATGCCATGCCGGCTTAAGGCATGCCGGTATTGAACCTTTAACGTCCTGAACGGAAGGCAGTCGCGCACCCACTTGACCAAACATCTCATTATCGTAAGTAAAAATATGTTTAATCGTCCTAAAATATTTCAGGAGTTACAAAACAATCGCCGATAAGACCGTTCATATGCTCCGATTTGTTAACATAACAATAAATTTACAATGTTATGGCAATAAACTTGCATTTCACAACCAAAACCTAATCCAATTATTTCCTATTTTACAACACAATCTATCGCGAGTACTAGTAGGTACGATGTTATCGGAGAATCAAAGTACTAGCTAACAATAACTCAGCTCTTATCAGACTTTCTTGTTAGAAAACAGATTTTTATAAAGTTGCATGCATAGAACCAGGTTTTATACAGAATGTACTCTCGCTTTTTTCTCAGATTGGCAGGAAGAAACGAAAATAAAAAAAAACTATTGAAGTTCGGGGATATAAATAATGGAATAAGCTGCAGTAGATAGCGCCGGTACTGTACTAGGCTATGTACTTCTAATTAAAAAATCAGTTTTAATCAATTATCGTTTTGAATGGAATTCCCCACAAAAGTAAAAAAAATCTATAAAAATTTGCATAATGGCAGATGGTATTAATTAGATTCAAAATGTTGATAAGTCTAATTAAAATCCGCAGTTCACCTTTCTGCACTTTCTAGCACTCCCTATTTCATGGAATCAATTTATTTTGTCAAATAATAAAAAAAAACATATATTGCGCATTATCCAAAGAAACAGCCTCATTAGAATTCATAGCCAATAACAGTATCCAGATCATAAATGAATTTAGCATTCTCTGAGAGTCCATCGACCTCATTAAGCTAGTTCATTCGCTCTTGATCAACAATACCATAAAGTCTTTCATAACTTTCATTCTAATAAAGAATAATGGATGTTATGATTTTGCCAATTATATTGTCTGACACCACAATGATGTCATTCAGAATAATGACTAAGATCAACTGAACGCTATGCGCTGCCATTGTTCGCATCGCTTCTTAATCTATTATGCAGATTCAAATTGAACAGGCTTATAAAATATCAACAGACATCGACCACAAGGATCATAAGATACTCCTATTTTTCATTATTTAACATATATCATGATATGTCGATTTTATACACCACTGTAACATCTGTCTCTTTTTTGACAATTTTTATTAATTTTACCTGATTACAATCCGAAACAAAAGCGCAAGTACAGATTCCAAATTAAAAAAAGTTTTTACAAAGTGCATAGGCGAAGGCCGCTTCCTAGTCGTACTATAAAAAAGATAGACCTAAGCCTGTTTATGAAATTACGATGATCGTTTCGTGAGTAACTAAGTGGTAGAGTAAGCACAGGTATATATTACATACTAGTACCTTCTATAACGTGGTTAAGATATTCATGACCGGGGACCTTCGTTGCCGCTGTAGTTTAAAATGATTAATCCCCCATACCACGAATCAATAGAACATAAGCGACCGACGAGCCCTAACGAGTTCTTAGAGAAGGCACGTTTGATTTGCTCCAATGTGTACCGAGCTACAGAACCGTCATCAGATATCAGACGCACTCAAGCCTCGAATCCGATGAACCGTGGTAAGTGCCAGAACCTGTTCGCTGCGCTCTTAGCAAAATTCTCATTTGTCGGGAGTAATGCCTTGATAATCTCGACCGTAATGAATGCAGCTTCCTCTGTTAAATTGCATACGATAAACATCTTGTACTAAAGAGGTAGAAATAATCACATACTCACATACTAAGGAGCATTATTCAGGTACCATATAACAGGAATCTTGGTACTGACATTACAGATATACTAGTGATGTGGTGGTCAAAAATCGACCGTAGAAATAATGTTTCTAACGGAGGAGGAGGAGAATTGCACATTCCTAGGCGCCACTAACGCGGACCATACAAGTGCTAAAGCTGGTGGCGGTGACCATCGATATATTCCATCATCAAAATCATCAAATATATCATCGATATATTTTTGGCAAGCCTCATAGCTCAGTTGGTAGTAACTCTGCCCTCGACGCTGTAGGCTGTGGGTTCGATTCCCATTCTGTTTGTTCTGTGTTTGGGTGTTGTATCATATAGTACGTATGTATTTACAAAAGTATTTTAGTATTTTATCCGTAATCTAGTTCCCATATTACAAGCTATGCTTATTTTGGGGCTAGATGGCGCTGTGTAAAATGAATGTCCTGTCCTGTAATATTTATTCCACTGTCCAAAGAGCCAGTTCGTAAGAGCTGCATTATTTAATCTGTGCTATTGTAAATAGGTAATTATTATATTGCTACCAACTATATTAAGATTACGATTAAGACATTGTGAAGATTTGAACGTTTGGATGTAGATAGTTAGCTTATTATGTGATTGTTTCATAAATATGTTTTTGTCATTTAGCATACGAATCTATTCTTACTGTATTTCTAAAATATTTATTTTTGATAACTACTCTATTGTATAAGGTCTAACCCGTCATGTCATGTTTTAAACAAATAAAACTCCTCCGTGTACTCATCAACAAAAAGTAAAATATTTTAAGTATCCGTAATCTAGTTCAAATATCACAAGCTATGCTTAGTTTGGGGCTATATGGCGCTGTGTGAAATTAATGTCCCGTTAAAAAAAAAACCGCATCAAGCATAAAAAGAGGTCCGAAGATTAGATTGCGCCTATGGTGTTTATAGGACAGGATATAGGTAAGGACAGGGCATTAAATTCACACAATGCCATCTAGCCCCAAACTAAGCTTAGCTTGTAATATGAGAACTAGATTACGGATATAATACATATATACTTTTTTATAATAGGTTGCACATTCCGAAAATTATTTCGAACTAAACAATATCTACGGGATATTTACCATGATTCGATTGGGAATGAGCTCTCCGATATTCAATCAAAGTTTACATGCACATCACGGATGCATGTACCCTATATAGCCTTTGTAAGTAGGTTGGTGGTTACCTAGTTATTGGGAGTCTAAGCAGCCTACTCACATTCTCAGTCCTTTACTTTGAATAACGACACTACAATAAGAAATATTGGAAAGCTCCATTAGCGTAAATATTGCATACAGTGTTCATATACCATGATAGTTGCAAAACTTTTATCCAAAACCGTTTACCACATTTCCTTTATCAAATACACTTTGAATAATAGTATATATTTGCAAAATACTGTATTTGAAAATAGAAACACGGTACAAAACTGACTGATAGCGATTTGTACAGGATGTCCTAATCAGAAATACATACCTAATTGTAGTATTTTTACCTACGTGGGTTTGTTAATTTTTGAATGTTTAAGGTAATAAACCTCGAACCAGTTACCGCGTAACACCAGGAAAAATTCACCAAAAATGAATGACTGCTGTGAACAAAAAACACTTTTGTAAATTTCATGGAAAAAGTCGATATTTTTTTTGAATCGAACTTAACACTACTAATAATTTGATTATGACATTAAGTAGTCGCGTTATTCTACTTTAAATTACCGAATTATACTAAATACTAAATAAAATTCAATTGATGTATGAAATGGCTTGCACTGCCTTGGTTATTTAAAACAGTTTCTTACATAGCAAGAGTCTTTATTCCTCATCATAATAACTAATGACACACACGGCAAAGCAAAGTTTAATATCAATTCTATCTACTGATAACTAATGGAACAGATATCAAACTTTGCTAATTGCTTAATAACAAAAAACACTGAGATAGGTACCTATAAAGCGACTTCCACATTTTAAAACTGCCACAATTTCAACGACTTCAAAATCCAAACGGAAGTCCTAAAACAATGGTCATAAATCCAACGGGAAGACGTCGAGGTGTTTAATTTATATAAGACTTGTGCCTGCGTATTTCTAAAGGAGGAGGTGCAGACAAGAGATATGGTTAAAGTTTAAAAGCGGATAGTAAATGCTGCCTTGCTTGTTGAATTAGCTACCGCTGTTCGAGATAAAAGTTACGAGCTACTTATAATGCTAAATTAAATTGTTCCAGTAAAACATGTACCGTGGATTGCAAGACAAGCTTATGAAAACTGACCATACTGAAATTAGAGTACCTACCAATATGATTCTTGGCGAAGCGACGCGTTGAATAATGAGAACGTCGTCGTTTGGAATAAAATAAAGGGATATATTTAACCGCAAACCGGAAAAAGATTTGCACTTCTAAGTACCTACACCTAATAAACTACATGTACACCAAATGAATTATGGCACTACTAAATAACTCATTCAATAACAAAACATCCAAAAATACCATAAAAGTAACTAGGTTAGGTTAGGTTTGAACAGTGAATAAAAATTGGTTAAATTTAATAGTTTCGTATACGTTGCCTTCGCCTGCTTTCCTTGAAAATTACAATATGGGCCTCTTCAAGGCCAGAGTGAATAGGTGTCTTCTAGACCGGCGTGCTACATCGTCGCTTTCCATTTCCATCGATATTGTGGTTGAACTTAATAAAAATAAAATGCAGATAATAAAAGTTTGGTGCATTTATATACTAGACGGCCACTAACTATTGTAGTAGTTCATAAATATATTATAGCACAACATAGACGTTGAGTTTAAATAATTTAGATGTTTAAATTTGATGGGCAAATAGTATTTGTAATGTAGGTACGTTTAGTATATTCTGTTGAGAAATGGGTATTTTTAGGGATCCCAAAAATGCAAAATATGCCCAAAACGACACAGTGTGACCCTTGGAATTGTATTGAACGTTTCAAATCATAATCTGTAGGATTGTTTTGGCGTGCAAAAGCACCAATACATTAAAACCATGTTTCCAAATTTCATATAAGGATGAGACAAACGAGCCCTAACTCACATCAGTCACAACTCTTAATGTTTAAATAAAATTAGAATAGCCAGTTCCTGAGTTTATTGAGGATTCCGGGTGAAGTGCGCCTCCACCTTCGGCCTTATCTCAACTTGTTACCAGGTGAGATGAAGGCCAAGCGCTTCCCCGTCGCACAATTAAAAAAGCAAGTAGGTTTCTTATGCTTGCTATCTGTATGTAATTTTGACTGAGTTACATTACAGTTTAAGCAACGGAAAATGAGCTTAAATCGAGCAAGTGACGCAATGACTTTTCTCGTGATGAGACGCCGCGCCGTTCGCGTCCGCGTCGTTTGCGATGAGTAATTATACCAACCCAGGCTTCCGCCCCTCAGAGCGGAACGAGAATCAGCCCCGTGGGAATCTATAAGCACCGTAAGGTGAATGCTCCTGTTTAGGTATGCACCGGATCTTTTTTGGTATTTTGTAACTTCAAATCACCACTTGGTAGCATGAAAGTAAAATTTGCTATATACAAGGCTACAAACAGTTGCTAAAAAATAACAATGTTTTTGATGTTATGTAATTTTATATTTTCTATTTCCTTATAGTGATTCCTAATCTTAGTAAATTTCTCGTAAAAATTCGTTGATTGAATCTTTACTAGACAGAATTTATATCGAATATTAATACAACATGATAACAAAAAAAAAGTGACAAACTTGTTAGCTATATAAAAAAAAGATATGCTTGTACACAAGGCTTCCTTACGAAAAATAGTCCTGCTAGCAGCGAGCTCCCGGCCAACACTTTGTCGCTTCAGTTACCGAAAAGTTGAAGTCTAGCGACTATTATTTAGTGTTTTAAGTGTTTCGTGTTTATTTGTTCTAAACATATAACGGATGTTTTAAAAACTGATATTTAAATGGATATCCCGCAATGTAACGCCTAAATCGATTCGGTCAGTATATCAAGTACCCATCTAAGTATATATTTATCAATAAAAATGTTGTTATTCTCGGCTCAATGTGCAATTATCGAAAATTGTATGCCATTTGCAGGTACAAAATATAAAAAAACGGTTTTATGCTCATCACCCAAGCACTTACTTCTACCTTATAAACACTCAAAAGTTCAAAATTCAACCTTATCCGGTTAGGATTAAGTCGGTTTTCTTGACAATTTATGAAATTCTTCACTATGTTTATAATAAGATCATTAGCTCGTTAGCGAGTTGGGAAATTAACAAGACCAAACGATATTGAATACCTACTGATCATTAGCGGAATGTTGGGCTGAAGAGATAAATGAGCTTATAGGTATTGTACTTCCGTTGTAAAAACAAACATTTTGGGGAGTTTTGTTCTTTCTACACTGTAATAATAATAACCTTTGATACAAGTAATTTTTAGGGAGCAGCGAGCTGATTTTAAAAAATAACTCAATTACGGGAAAATTAATTTCTTACAATTAAATTAAATAACTCAGGCATAGCGTGCAATTTGGGAACTAGATCACAAATGGAATATTTAACACCATAATCATAATCACATCACGTGCCGAGTCATGAATGGTGGCTTCGAGAAGGCAAAATAAATGTGGGTTGATCGCCAGCAACATGGGTCGATGACATAGCAAAATGTACAGCTTCTTTATGGGTTAGACTTTAAGTGAAGACACAGATAATAAAATAGATGAAGAGTTTAATTGGACACCTCGCTGTCCTAGTATAAGTGTTTTTACAACACCGTATTAGTTTTTTCCGCATAAATATACCAAGCCTATGATCGGACATAGTAATCGGGTGAGGTGGAATAATTTGACCAGCTTTCTATTAGTTCTTGTAACTGCAAAACATATGCCCCATATGCTTTGCAGTTGTGACTTAGCGAGATTTTAAGCTGCCGTTAAAGCTTACCTGAGTTCGTTCATTAAATTATTATTTCAGAAGCTATTATTTAAATTATAACTACTTCGACTACGGTTGGTACTGCGTTGTGAAGTCAGCACCTTCAACAAAAGGTTCGATTCCCTAGGAAAAATATTTCTGTGATGAATATTGATGCTTGTTCTGTGTTTGGCGGTTGTATTGCATGATAAGTCGGTATTAACGAAAAAAAATGTTTATTTTGCCCTATTACAAGCTTTTGCTTAGTTTGGCTAGATGGTACTATGGGAAATCAATGTCTTTTGATATTTATTTAATTATTTTAAATAGCTTATTCCATCATAAGTATAAAGAAAAATTAACATAATTATGAAATAACTTCAATTCAGCTTTAGTCTAAATTGCTAAACCCATTACAGAACGAATTCTGCAATAAATCATAAGATAATTTATACATAGAATGAGATTAGAGATTACTACCACCATACTACACCATTATTTCAGCCGCCAAGCAGCATTGCTGTGTTTCGGTTTGAAGGGTATGGTTGCCGGTGAAATTACGGGTACGTGAGGCTTAACACCTTTATGCCTCAAGTTGATGGGCGCAATGCAGTGCCGTGTAAGCTATGTTCTTTGTGGATGTGACCTATGCAGTAAGGCTTTGTCATAGGCACTTAACACCAGGTGCGCTACTTGCTTGTCCCGTCTCCTAGTAGTATATATTAAAAAAAAAAGATTAGTAGGTTAGGTACGATCTTACTGTCATATCAAGGGAACTATTAATTTCATACGTCTAAATCGAAAGACAAATATCTCTGTTTTATGGCCTGTTTCTATATATTTTGGTAAAATTTCCATGTAAATTATCCTACCAAGACAGTCAAAGCTATCTAGAGGTATAATAATATCAATTATTTTAATAAATTTATTCTAGGCATGGACGTAGTGAACAAATAATTTAAGAGATTCTTTGCCGTGGCGTTCGTGACTTTAGAATCGACCCCTTCAACTCAGTTCATGGATGTCGTGAAAGCCGACTAAGGGATCTTACCACTGACACTGAACTGCGATCACACATCCGCCTGCCAAACATTGGGGTTATGTCAAAACCCTCCAGCTTTGGAGGAGGCTCTGTCCAGGAAAACGAATGGGCTGTTGATGTATATATGTATGATGTAGATTATTCGATGGCAAAACACTCATTTTTAATGAAAAAAGCCTACTAGAGATGGTTCTGATGGGGTCAATGACCATTTGCATATGCTTGCATTGCATGGTATCCACGCGATGTATCAAAACTGGTAAAACAAGGTTATTCGTTCTTTAAATCCGGACGGGAGGTACATTTCAGGTCAAAACCCAAATAAAGCAGCACAAACGGCTCTAAAACAATAATTCAAAAATATTTGCAATAATATCTTGATGACGACAAACAAATAGTTATATTTAAATGGATAAATTATTTGCGTGAAGTTATTTACTGACGTATGAGTAGGTACTTAAAAAAATAGCGAGCATTTGACAAATTAAACAAAGCTAAATTTGTATTATGGGCGGACTCTATATATATATAGCAGTTTCTTAAACCAATAAGGCACTATTTATTTTATTTTTGCACTAATTATGCTCTATTTACGCAGAGTTTTTTAGGCATAACCACGAACGTGAATTCGATTATGTGTACGCTACCATAACGGACACCGTAAGAGGCATCCCAAACTCTACGATCAACAACACACCCACCAAACCACCGAACGTGGTGATGAAGACAAATCAAGGGTTTCGCTCTTTGTCTCTTTGTCGTCTCTATCTATAATAGTATATGATATTATGGGCTTATCACTCAGTGGATTTTCTGACTTTGATGATTTGATGGTTGTACCAAAATGCTCTTCGAGTCAGAACCAGCTCCAAAGTTTCCAAGCATTGTGTTGCTCGTAAACCAGTACCGAGGAATAGTTTCGGGAGCTAACAGCATCCTAAATATCTGGAAGCTAATTAGTAAGATGAGTTTGACTGGCAAAGAACCGACGCTCAGATTTCGTGTCAATGAGTTTCCTGCGCAGCGGACGCCGTGCCACGTTACGGAAGTAATTTACCACTAATACTACTAATTTATGGGCCTTGTTGGTCGGTTGCAAAGCTTCAATTCATGTTAAGTATACGTTTTATGTATTGAACATTTCTTAGCAACAGAAATGTGTGACCTCGTACATAAAGTCTTCTAGTACAAAATAGCCCAGAGACCTTGATTTACCCTCCCCGACTATCTGTAAAATTGTTTATTTATTATTTGTATTATTTAATAATATAAGGATTAGTCCTGTATTTTATATGGAAAAACAAACCGTACGAAAATCCAACTAGAACATTCATAAAAACGCACAGAAACCAGTGAATATTCCTCTGTAAGATTATACATACAATATAAAAGTGAAATCGTAATCAAGCTGGAAAATAAAATGATAATAAGTATGAATCTTAAAAAAATATAATGAGAAAAGAGTGGTATAAAAATCGTTACCCAAATAATTGTTATATTTAATATATATTATATATGGTATGTATAAAATTACATGGACAGGACAATCATTGAGTAACTACGCTGACATAACACTTTATACGGAAATATTGTGTCGATGAGTGTAAAAAGGTATGCTAGTGAAGTGGCAGTAAAAAAACCCCATATTAAAAAAAAATCTACAGGTTCCTTACGCTTGTGGTTTCTCTGGATACAGATACAGATATTGAATACCTTAAGGAAGTGGCTGGTTTTCAAGTAGAAAACTTAAAATTTTTCTCATAGTGTTTTACACACATGAAATATGAAATGGATGATACCTAACAAAATTTTGAGTTCCTGACAAAGATGTGCCTGAATGAAACTGCTAGTACGTATGGCGTAAAAGCTATCGATCAAATTTCATGGTATTGAAACGCTAAAAGTACTCCTTTACCAATCATAGCTGATTACATCCGAGGCTGTTGCGGAAAATCTAATTTCTCATTATCTGCCAATTTGTGTTCAGTTAAATTTAAACATCAAACTCAATAATGTTATTCTTGATTAATTCTTGCTTATTGAATAATAGTTGCGTGCTTACGGTAAATGTTACAGAAAAAAAACACCTTACATTGATATTTCACCTTTTATTTGGATATTGTTTTAATTTATTATTTTCTTTTGTACTACCTACTTAAAAGTGGAACCATGTTGGAATATAAATTATTTTTAATGTATCACCTTTTTATATTTGTATCTATTAGTTACCCGAATAAATCGAAATAAAATAAAATAAATATACAAGAAAACAAACAGACTCACGACTTTTTCCACTTTGAGGATTCACCTCTGATCACTACTCAGAGCATGTGTCTTATGAGGATCACCTACTAGGGGGTAGTTAACAGGCACGTCTAAACTTACGTTCGACTCATGCCGTGCTAACGGTAAATGTTACAAAAAAAATCCACCTTACATTGATATTTCACCTTTTATTTGGATATTGTTTTAATTTATTATTTTCTTTTGTACTACCTACTTACAAGTGGAACCATGTTGGAATAGAAATAATTTTTAATGTATCACCTTTTTATATTTGTATCTATAAGTTACCCGAATAAATCGAAATAAAATAAAATAAATATACAAGAAAACAAACAGACTCACGACTTTTTCCACTTTGAGGATTCACCTCTGATCACTACTCAGAGCATGTGTCTTATGAGGATCACCTACTAGGGGGTAGTTAACAGGCACGTCTAAACTTACGTTCGACTCATGCCGTGCTAACGGTAAATGTTACAAAAAAAATCCACCTTACATTGATATTTCACCTTTTATTTGGATATTGTTTTAATTTATTATTTTCTTTTGTACTACCTACTTAAAAGTGGAACCATGTTGAAATAGAAATTATTTTTAATGTATCACCTTTTTATATTTGTATCTATTAGTTACCCGAATAAATCGAAATAAAATAAATATACAAGAAAACAAACAGACTCACGACTTTTTCCACTTTGAGGATTCACCTCTGATCACTACTCAGAGCATGTGTCTTATGAGGATCACCTACTAGGGGGTAGTTAAGAGGCACGTCTAAACATACGTTCGACTCATGCCCACGGTTTGCAAGTAGCTAGCATTCAATATGTGACAGGTAGCAAGCCCATCGCCGCTAAACGGAATTGCCGATTTCCTCACGATGTGACCTTCACCGTCAGAGCATGTGATATATCAAATGCGCACATAAACTTCCGAAAAGCCGAGTCCATTGGTGCACGAATGGATTTAAACCTACATCCTCGATGGGCCATAGCCACCTGGACACACAGCTTACTGTTTCGTCCATATGCGTCACCATTATATATATTATTCTTTTTTTTTTTATAATTGGTAAGCGCTTGACTTCTTGTCTAGCTCTAGAGCAAGAATGAGGTCTACGATTTTAAAGAAAGCAGTGGCTCTCCCGTGCACCGACAGAACATGTACCTACTATGATATACCTACTTAGCATGTTATTTATTACTGTATATCTAAATGTTAAATGGATCATCAAACAAGTAACTAGCCCTAGTTTCTTGCCTTTTTCCTTGTGTGCTGGTCGCGATTACGAACAGGCGGTAGATTTGACGTTTCAAAATTATCCTAAAAAAAATTTTTTTTTTTTTCTTTGACTTTGAACATAGCAAACAGTTTAGCACCGGACCTGATCGCAGGTCAGGTGGACCAGGACAGGTTCTACCACCAGTGTTGTGATCATTCAGCCGTAACCATTAGCAAAACCTAGAAATTCTGTTGCCCGGGAAAGACTCGTAGGCAGATCACACCAAATCAAATCATTTTAATAAACAGGTCAATCATTAACAGGCCTCACTCGTTGTGGGTTCAATTCCCACCCAGGCCAAACATTTGTGTGACGAATATTGATGTTTGTTCTGTGTTTGGGTGTTGAAAAAAAAAGTGAGTATTATATCCGTAATCTAGTTTCCATAGTATTCCATATAACAAGCTTTGCTTAGTTTGAGATTAGTTGGCGCTGTGTAAAATTAATGTATTTTTACTACATAAAGTGAAATGTCATCAAGCATACCCTTTACATAATCGAACTCAGCTTATGTGATTTGCACTTACTTAAGAATACTTCGTGAGGCTTCTTCGGTTTCTTGAGTTGGCTGTAGCCTCGACACACATTGTTACGTTACGTCAAG
This sequence comes from Venusia cambrica, assembly GCA_951394065.1. Classification (NCBI taxonomy): domain Eukaryota; kingdom Metazoa; phylum Arthropoda; class Insecta; order Lepidoptera; family Geometridae; genus Venusia; species Venusia cambrica. The sequence goes on from OX596056.1 coordinate 6,171,295, forward strand.
CATGTAATGAGTGCATTTGTGTGTCATTGAATAACCGAATCTAATTATAGGTACCTACATTAAACAAAATACTAAATTAGCATAGTAACAAATAGCAAAAATAAACTAAAAAAAAAGGAATAGTGTTCATAGTTATAATGCGATTGTTTTTGTATCTATATACACGTGTACCGTCGCTTGCACTATACATACATTTACATTTATTATACATTTCCTAATTTTAAAAATAAAGCCTTTACATGAACATACACGTCTGGTAACGTTTTCACGTTACTTCGTATTCAAGCCTAATAGTCATAAACTAAATAACACTTGAATACCAAATTAATAGCAAATCTAGCAGGTGTAGATACAAAACCAGTTTGAAAACTACAAGAATCTAGGTGCCTCATTGTTTTTTTTAATAAGCCTAGTAATAATTTTAAATGGATTGATAAGCTACCTAAACTTATCCAGTTAGAACGTTATTCATTTTTCCCCATCTTTTTGTAGGTACCTTTTGTTGAGCCGAATGACTTGTGTATAAACAGGACAGGACATTCATTTTACACCGCACGATCTAGTCCCAAACTAATCATAGCTTGTAATATGGAAACTAGATTTCGGATATAATACTAAGATACTTTTTTTGTAAATACATACTTATCATGCAATACAACACCCAAACACAGAACAAACATAAATATTAATCACACAAATATTTGTCCTGGGTGGGAATTGAACCCACAAATGTTTGTTCTGTGTTGTATCATATAGTACGTATGTATTTAAAAAAAAAAGTATGCAAGGTTTCTATCCGAAATCTGCGTAAAAAGCGCCATCTAGCCCCAAACTAAGCATAGCTTGTAACATGGGAACTAGATTACGGATGGAATACTTAAATACTTTTGTAAATTACATACATAATACAACAGCCAAACACAAAACAAACATCTACCTATAATCATCACACAAATGTTTGTCCTATGTAGGACTCGAGCCCACAGCCTACAGCACAGAAGGCAGGGTTACTACCAACTGAGCTATGAGTTTGCTAAGTGTCTAGGTCTAGTGGTTTGATTACCAGTGTCAGATCCAGAGGTCCGGGGTCCCTAGGGGGAGTACAATATTGTGTTGGCTAATACTGTCGCCATAATTCTTAAAAATTGTTGTTCTCCGGCATTTAGAGGTAAAATAGGCAGTTCCTCAGATAGTTGATAATTCCGGGTGAAGTGTGCTTCCACCTTCACTTCACACAGATTTTACTCACGTATACTATAATTTTTATGTAGGCACCAAGATAATCATTGAATTGAAACCGTTACTGCCTATATCAACATAATCGAATTGGTATTTGGTAGGTACGTGATTAAAACCCTGGTTTTAAAATGTAAAGTTTCTACGTCTCACGCAAGTTTTTGAGAGTGATAATATATTAAAGTCATTACATAGATGTGATGAAAAGCCATGACATCAGAAAGCCGAATGTCTCCTGATAAACAGGAAAACTCCTTTTGACACTCCAGTAGGTCTACTACGACAAACGAAATACGACGAATCCTATGACGAATACTACAACGAAATTTTTCAAAAAAAAAATGCAGAAGTTCTTTAAGATCCGACGACAGTCGATTTTCATAGTAATCCCAAGATCTACCGTGCGTTAGACGGGATGATATCGACCACGTTGATGAAGAATAGGGGAGGTCGCAAAAAATAGGTACCAGCAGTGGGAAAACATTTTATATGATTATGTTCTCTATCTCATTTCTTCAAAGGTAATTTACTTCTCCATATTATTGATAACAACGTATCCCATTTATTTATAAATTAGCGAAATTGATATTGTGAAAGTACCTAGTTACAAATCAAATGTTATCACAATAACAAAATCTTATGAGTAGTCTTATGATCCTATGGGGGTAGTAATAGGCACGTCCAAGCTAACAATCGGCACCATGCTGACGGTCTGCAAGAAACTAGTACCTACCAATATGTGTAATACCTACGTGACATATTGCAAGCCCATCGCGGACTAATACCTACTAGCCAGTGACACATGCCATTCGAATTATGGTCCTAGGGTTTAATTGATATTTTGATTCTCAAGCACACTTTTTAACCGTAGTGCTAAGCCGATTTCAATGAAACGTAATATTATAAACCTATTAGTAACCTATGTTTGCGTATAAACCACGCAAACATAGTCATGGGCGCATTGTAGTGTAACAAAAGTAATCAACACCGATATCTGATAAAACAAAATATTATCAATGCTTCAGTCTATGTAATGGACGTAATCAGAAACGAACCGATTTAATCGATATTTCTACGAACACAGCTACAACTAAAGCTATAATTCTTGATAATTTGATAAACATCATCATACATTAGCTGACGATTATATTGATATGAAGGAAGGCATAAATTGGTTGGAGTATTTTCACTGTGCTGATTCTAATGTTTTCATGAAGAGAGATAAGGCTCTGGTTAAGCTAGCTCCATTAAGACCTCATCCTAGTCTATGCAAGTTTTAAGGTCAAGAGCTTACCGATAAAAAAAAAGAACGGATAAATATACTTATAGATATTATTGTTTCACAAAGCAATGCAACAAGCTCCAACCATTCATAAGAACCAACAAACCAACAACGTCAATGAACTTACGCTTCATAAAAAAACCTTTGACTCAAACGGACCTTTAATGCTAATAAATACTGGACATGCGACATTCCGAATGCATCCAAACCACATTACTATTCGCAAACCATAAAATACCGACCTTGCGAGCGATGCGACGTTTTCTCCGTAGAATAATATACAGCAAATCCAGAAAAAAAATCCACAACTTCAATAAAACCACAATCCACTAAGAATCCACAGGTACCAGAATCGAAAGCTCGTAAAACAGGAAATTTTACGGCGGGGGCGTACGTCCGTGCGATTCGACGCGCGGAGTAAGACTGAGGAGAGTACCGAACCGAAGAGGTCCGCGCGGCCGAAGGTCGGAGGCGATTGGAGGACGGAGTGAAACGGGATGCGGCATAGATGCGCGCATCGCCCGACTTCCGCTATACACAAATAAAAAATCGCACGAGGAAAACTTGAGGCACTTGATCATTTGAGTGTTATCTCGCGCAATGATTGCATGAGTTTATTGAAGTAGGTAATGGTTCGGTAAGATACATTCAATACAGCGTTATCTTATCGGTGCAATTTCTGAGGGATGCTTACTGCTTTCTTCTTATATTTGATAATAAACAATGCGTTGTAGTAAATGAAATACCGGCATAGTTCTAACAAAAGGATTCTTGTTAATCAGTCATATTACAAAAAGGGCTCTCCAACCAAATAAATCACAAATTACTTGAGCTAAAATGTACCTAATGTTATCAATTGAAGAGATCAAATTTAACGTCAAGGTATCATCACAAACTCTTTCACAACCCACCATTGGAAATACGACTGCAAAATGCAAATTGAAATATTGTCGGAACATTATGACTAAATAGATACCAACCTCAAAAAGAGAGTTAATATGCTCATGAACTCTTCTTATATACCCATTGGAAAGGTTTGTTTCTTCTTTCATTTCATAACCAGCTTGACGATAGAGAACAAATCAATTAAGCACGTTAAAAAAACACGTTTCTTAGATCACCTCGCCCTAAATTTTCCTATCTTGAATGTTTTATTATTTTTATGTAATATATTACAGGCCCGTAGTCCTATCGGCATCTTGTGAGTATGAAACCATACAATATAATTAAAAATAAATTGTTCCATATACATTATTATGATGGAAATAGGATTGGCGATAGAGATATGGCGATGATTAAATCGACTGACTGTGACGGCGATACGTTATCATCAGCTAGCGAGTTCATTACCATTTTGCACTCAACACATAAATACCTAGCCATTGACCGGTTTATTGCCTGGAATTGGATATTCGTTGAAAGCGTTTTAATGTATGTTAAAGCCATGCAGAGATCAAAATACAACCTAAACTTTTGTTGTAAAAAATCTCACGTTCATTAAGAGCATTACGCTTAAAAAGGGATTCTCACACTTCTCCATACGCGCATTACACAAAGGCAAAGTCAAGTCAAAATGCACATTAATTTATATTTTTAGGATCACTTTGAAACACCAAACACTTAAAAGGGTACATTTACTCTTATCAATATAGACTTAGATAAATTTGAAACCTTAAGGTTATCCTTCCAATCCTACGTGTATCTCTCTATGTAAACAGAAGCTATTAAGATAAATAAACATTTACCGACAATCCATACAGAAGGAGAGAGCTAGTACACTAAGAACTTAAAAATCCTACTAACTTAACGCTATACACGATAATTTCATGATTGGTCATATGACATGCATGTCAGCGTCATGTTGGAAATGATTTAGGTGGCGTCAAGTAAGGATACAATTTTAAGTAATAGCACACTTTCGATGGTGGCTATATAAACTATTACGGGAGTAACAAGTACAACCATATCTTGGGCTGATAAAATCCTAGTTGGTGAAAGAGGGTTGGTAGCACATAATTGACGTAGTTGCCACTTATGAGCTAAATGCTGGAACCACTATGAATCCCTACTATGAAAATCGAACGTCATCGGATCCGAAAGAACATTTTTGTATTAAAAACGTGCAATCCGTCAATGGATCCATTATGTTTTGTTTTTCGTAGTAGACCTATAGGCGTTATCGTTGTTTTTTTTTCTGTTTCGGGGATTAGGTATATAACTAGGTGTATCGTAGCGAAGTTGAAAAATCAAAAAATCTATATGTTTCATATAAGTAGATTATTATATTTTAATATAATAATCTACTTATTTAATAAATAAGTTAGATTTTGCGTAAGCGCGGGTCGTTCTTAACTTCTCTTGGAATAGTAATTATTATTGATGACACCCATATGTCGCCCAATTTATACGAGTAAATACATTTTATTTGTATAAAAAAATCACTTAACTAGCATGCGTGATAACAAAATATACGTTGATATTTCAAAGATACGTAGTCGGTTTACACAGTTCCTAAACTAACAAAATGGAACATCCCTCAATTTCATAGTATTTTCTGTCTCATCATGGATATCCTAGCCTAACTTATCAATAAATATTCTAAATCCCGTTATATCGTTACTAAAGTTCCCTATTATGAGTAACTACGTATTAAACAGTATGTTTTTAATGAACATGAAAAGATGTGGAGGTTTAATAATCTCCCTGACTCAAAACAGCAAGTTGACTCAGAACAGGAAATACAATAAGCTGCATCATAAACCAGTTATACATTTGTAACGGACAGAAACTCACATTGACATAGTAAAGATCGTTTTATCTCATATAATTTGTTCTACAAATACTACCTCACCAAATAGGTATGCCTTTTATCTTTATCTCTACAGAACATAATTGTTGGTTTTTGTGACGCAACCGTAGTTAAGGAACCCACTAATAATAATGATAAGCATTGTTCTAAACAACGGAGGGTCTTGAGTATGGTCGTGGATAACTATTGTCCCATTCTTTATCAGTTAGCTAAATAGTTGAAAGGGTCATTCTGCGAACATCTAGGCACTCTGGTTTCCTTTATGTTTAATTTCCTGCCCGGCATATGATTGCACGGCTCATGTGTGACTGGGCAAGCGCCGTCATATTATTTGGTTTTGTAAAAATAAATATTTATTTATTCTCTATTATTTTGTGCACCCTCCTACCATCAACCGTACTTTTACTATCCTGTCCATCCTAAGTTTGCCTGGAAGAGATCGCTTTTAAGCGTTAAGACCGCCCATTGTACTGTTTACTTTATTTAAAAAATTGACAATTGTCCTATATGTTTTTTTGTGAACAATCAATAATTTTCATTCATTCATTCATTTCATTCCTCATTCGCATGTATCCGGAAATGAGCCACATCACTCTATAGTAGCTAACTAGATTAGCCATGGTGGAAGGTTCGAGATGGTTATAAGGTTTTTTGAAGCGAATCCTTCTTTAGACGCGTTGGGCCTTTTTTTAGATGGGAAAAAACCTTAAAATTTGCGACACCACACACCTTACCGACACCACTTTGACACATTTGTCTTTAAACACAATGTCACGTTATCTTTACGATCTTTAGAGGTACGGGTAAGGACCGTTCCAAGACTTGGGCATTTTTTTGGGAAAAAAACATTGATCTCACACTGTTACGCTTACCAACACCGCTTTTGACATATTTGACTTTAAGCACATTGAGATTCAAGTAGCTACCAACAATATCAGCTGTTCTCTTCGGCAAAGATAGACAAACTTCAAGTTTTCACTTCTGTCGGCAATCCCGCAGTGCCACTTGGTGGAAGCGCACTTCACCACGAATCAACAGACAGGAACTGGTTATCTTAGCTATAATACCGGGATACAATTAAGAACTTGTTGTTACGGCTGAATACTTAAGTAAGATGGCCACTAACCAAACCAAGCACAATATTGTACCTCCCTGGGGATCGAACCCCAGGGGGTTTGGGGGCGGCCTTTGTCTAGCTTTGGGACGTCGTAGACTGATAAAATAAATATTACTGCCTTATCTATGTAGGTACTATTAACATTTATTACATAAAGATCCAAAAGCCTTTCGTTTTGGTGATCATAGCACCGTTCGCATAGTCATTGTTTACAATCTTTATCTCGATTGTTGAATATTATTTTCATTTACTTTAGGTTTCAAAAGAAAAAATCAACAAGTGGTTATGGTTTAATCAAACAGAAACAATTCATCCAATCGCTTCAACCCCGAGAAGCCATTTGCAAAAATAATGGCAGCGCCAATTTTGCGAACAGAAAAAAATAACAATCTGATATCAATCCAATAAAGGGCGGGAAGGAAGCGGCCGCCGAGTAAGCAATAACAGGTCAGAATGAGAGGGAACATTGAAAAGGTAAAATGCCCGAGCTACAAGAAGCTAGTACTACTGCCGCTTTATAATCTAGGATTGACAGATTAATCTGACCTAGTCCTCTGTTACATCCACTGCCTACCTCTGTTATATATTTAGTATATAAATACTAATGATTTAACAGACAATAGAATAACTAATGAATCATGAGCTTGATTACGCGGCTACTGTATTTGTGACATTTTGATTATTATCGTAAATTTCACGTTTATGAATCAAAAGCTAGCCACTTAATGCTTTGGAAAAAAAACGGCCTTTATCCTTATCACGTGGCGATCGGGTATAAGAAGAGTTCTAATAGTGACAATAAAGGTAAAAATTTAATTGAATTCAATGAAAACTTTACTGTCACAAAAATCTCATCGAATCATACAAACATTAGGTAAAACAGTGTTTATGCATTAATAGTAAAATAAAGTTGTTTTTTAAGCCACTTCACTTTGTGTACCTATGTATATGTATATGTCTTTGTTGTTTGCCGAACCGAGGCAAACATATTTTTTTTATTTTTTTTTAATGTACGACGGGGAAGCGTTTGGCTTTCATCTCACCAGGTTACAAGTTGAGATAAGGCCGAAGGTGGACCACTTCACCCGAATCCTTAACTGACTGAGGAACTGGCTATCTTACCTCTAAATGCCGGAACACAATTATTCTTAGAGTTGTTGTTATGGCGACAAATGCTCTAGTAATATCGTTTGGGAGAAGCGTAAGTTGTGCCTGAGTGAGTGCCTGTTCAGCAGTGGTCGTCTACCACATGTGGATATAAACGTGATGAATATATAGATACGCTTACTGCTGCTGGATTTGTTGTCATCGTGAAGCCCCGGCATCATCCTGGATCCTACAGAGAAACATTCGTGCCAAGTTACCAAAGAGCGGCACAAACAATAAAACTTTTCGAAGAAATTCGCACGTATTCGAAAAGGGTTGGTTGGCATTATGAATAACACAAATACATTATGCAAAAAGCAATCGTTACGCGTTCGGGCGAGTGATGATACTATTATAAAGTATCTGTAGCAGAGAATTATAGCAATTTTTCAACCAATCTCGATTTTGAGGATAGTGTTACGTCGCAAAGCACTGTGTTTGGAATCCTTTGCGAGACTGGACTGAGCCCAACAGCGATATCTAGATCGACTTTTACTTGTAAAGTTTCGCAAGTGAAATTAATCGACAAATTTACATAAACCATAAAACCAATCATGTTAGATTTTATTGGATATTTGAACTACCGACAGCAATTTATGTTATTTATCAGAATTTTAATACATATTTTGACTAAACCCGCCCACGTCGCTTAATTCCAGCGATATTAACAGAATATCCGCATGAGATGCGAGATCGCAGAGCAGGTAATCCGGGAATCCACATATTAAGCGGCTGACCCAGTTACAAATCGGTAACCCACTCGTATACACAAGAGAGTACAAACCAATCAACTGTTAGACTCCATTTTACACTTATTTTTGTAACATTGTATTCACCTTCCCATTAGCCATGAAATCCTCTCCATCCAAAAGTTGTCTGGAAGAAATAGCTTCTTAGCGATAAGACCGCCCATTGTTTTTTTTAGTTATCTAGTGCTATTTTTCAGATGTGCAATAAAGTATTTTCATTCATTAATTCATTCATTCATTCACCTTCATTTTAACGTATAACAGTTCAGTGAAAGTGAATTTAACCAAATCGATTTAGATATGCATGCTTGCAATTGCACAAAACACATAATAACGTATTTTTAGACATTTTTCGCAGTGCCATTGAGCCTCAAATTAAAGCAATGCTTGTATGGCAAATATTTGTTTCGGGTGGAAGCTGGGTACTGAACTGTAATGCCAGATTGTAATTGGGCCATTTTCTTAAAACTTGACCCGGTATAAAATATGCCATAAATTTAATTTTGTCACAATGTAGTAGGTTTTTAGGTCATCACCAATAGGAAATACCTGAAATTTATATTAAAAGCGAATTGTTTATAGCTAAGTATCTTTATTATTTTTTTATTAATATTTTTTCATTGGTCCAGGTAGCATGACGCTCCATTCCGAAACCAACTAACTGTGATGATAATAAAACATAGAATATATATATTTTATGACTTGTATTTAAAAATAATAAACATGCACACAAATTATTTAAGTAACAATAAGTAATTCAAATACTATCTCAATAAACATTTAATAATCAATTTTTTTATCAGTTCCGTTACTCTTTGGAATGTTTTTAACTTATAATTCTTTATCTATTCGACATTAAGGCACATAAACGAGATCTTTGAAGATATACTATAAAATAATGGAATTACTTATTCAATACATAACAATCACTATTATAAACCTTTATCACTTTTAGTTAAATATTATTAATCACACAAAATCGTTGTGGGACAGTCACGGAAAGGAATGCCCTGGTCACGGAAGAGAATTGTAAAGGTTGCTTTACAATATACACGATTTTTGAGATAAAATCACTATTCTTCCCCAAAACAACGACGGCAAATATAATCAAAGTCGTTCTGACCGCCAGTGCATCGTATGCAATATATTTTTTTACACACCATGCATTTAACCACGTCGCTTGATCTAAATGGCAACTTAATTTTGCATCCGACACACTGCAGTTCACGAGAAACTACAGTTCTTATTGATGGGTTTTTCTTATATACAATTTTTTTTTACTGTCAGGTATATTTTGTACTTTTGTAAATTGGCGTTTATTGTCGTATGCAGTAGGTATAAGATGACGCTTTAACGAATTATTTTCTGTTTTGACCCTCCAGTCAAATTTATCCTTTTCCTTTTTAATTTTAATATATCTACATTTCTTTGTCAAGTCAATCATTTCACCCTGATCTTTTCTCGTAAGAGATTTTTTTTAGATCTCTTCTTTGATCTTTTTCTTGTTCTGAGAGCTCTGAAATTTTCTTAGTCTTCGCTTTTATTCTACATGTATCCTTTTTTTTGTATTGTTCATATTTTTCGGGGTCTTTTTTTAACTTCTCCCTGTATCTTTTCATTTTTTCTGCTGCCGTGAGAGGCATCTGAAAGAAAAATAAAACGGTCAAGTGCGATTCGGAATCGCGAGGAGAGTCTTCCGTCCCACATGTAGACCTACCTAACTTTTGAAGATAGGTACCTACATCCTTTCAAAACGGTGTACCTACCTAATGCATGGAGGGACTGATTATTTATCAATTCCCGTGGAATTGTAAGACTTACGAAGTTTTCTTAGGTTTTCCTATAAAATATAAGTGACGGCCAGTATTCCATATTTTTTTCAAACTTGTAGGGTCAGTTTCTTCGGAGATAGGGGTGGGGGGGGGATCATCTATTTTCGTCATATATATCATATTATATTAACGAACGCGATACACATTTAAAAAACACAATTTCCGTTTCCTAACAATCCCCATGCAAAATAACTTCAAAAATTGGAATCTTCTTTAAAAACTACATACTACAATCGTACAATGTAAATTAAAGTACTTATTTTATAGTTCGCAGGAAGTCAGAGAACGTATAGGTGTAGGCTGATCATGATGATGGTGATTTTGAAAGTGTAAAGTCTCTCTTAGTTTCCATTCCGAAACTTTCTTATTCCGCTTCTACGTTACCATCAATTTGGTTTCGGAAGGGAGGTTTCGGAATGCTGCTCATGCCGAAATATCACTCAATATCTTTGTATTTTTACAACCAAAACGCTCATGCTATGCAGAGCTAGAATTCTAAATAGTCCTTCTCCGTTTATAACTACTGTTATTGAACAAATAATGCCAACTTACCATACATTTTGGTTTCGGAACGCGGAAGTCTTCAATCGTACCACGGCGCTACGTGTTGTTGCGAGGCTCGTTACCGGTTAAATGACAGATCAAAACAAAATGGCAGTAGTTTGATTTGGCTAAAATGTTGCCATAATCCTACAAATAATCCCAAAGTGGTAAATTTTTACATGTGTTGTTAAAATATCATGGTTTCGGAATGGAGATTTCCACTTTCAGTTTTTTGTGTGACTAAATATTTTGTTTAATTATTCGTTATTTTATGACAATTTAAATAAAATAAACATTGCTACATGTGTAGGGAAATGTACATTTAAAAGCTAGTAAATAATATTGCATGCGTTAATAGAAAAAAAAGTTACAAATTGAATATAAAATTATCAAAGTAGGCATAGGACATGTGAAAACTTGGTATATTAATGTGGTAAATTATTAAAAACATAAAAGTTTCTAAGCCGAGGGTGATGTAAAGCAGTTATTTTTCTACGTGATAGTCATAGAAACATAAATAAAATTCTACATCCCTGTCATAAATAGTAACTTTCAAAAAATAATTATTTCAAGTTCTGGGACACTCCTAAACCGTCATGTACAAGTTTTAAGAAAACGGCCCAATTACCTAAAAACATTTCTTATTATTACTTGATGTGAGTACAATAATATACCTAATAATGTGACGACATAATTCATCTGGTGTAAAATATAGTATTAAACTTGAAAATAGAGTCAGGTGAACCGTAGAATATCACCTCAACGGGTGATGGTAGACACCGATTATTTTTGACATATAAAAAAAATAAAATAATAAATATTACAGGACATTAATTTTACACAGCGCCATCTAGCCCCAAACTAAGCATAGCTTGTTATATGGGAACTAGATTACGGATAGAATACTTAAATACTTTTTTTTTTTTTGTAAATACATACGTACTATATGATACAACACCCAAACACAGAACAAACATCTATATTCATCACACAAATGTTTGTTCTGGGTGGGAATCGAACCCACAGCCTACAGCGCAGAAGGCAGAGTTACTACCAACTGAGCTATGAGGCTTGTTAAAAATGTAGTATATAGTATAAATGTTTAAATAAAAATGTAGATATTCGTTTTGATATCTACATTTTTATTGCTGAGGAGTGGTGTCTTAAATGGGGTGTTTTTTTTCAGTTAATAAACCAAGTATAGTGATAACTGTAGGTTCTATTACCAGGCATTTGATTACCATACAAGATTTATGAAGTAGGAAGTAATACGATTGTTTAATCCATATAAGTTATGCATATTCATAATATATTGAAATTTAAGCGAGAAGCTATTATTTTAAATAAATTGTCTAACTTTATGCGCTGAGAAATACAAACCAGAAAATAAATATAAATACAGATAGCAGGTTCGTTATCGTTCTTAAAAATCTATTTTTGTTTTAACATTTTGAGACCTCTGTCTATTCTATTTTTATTTTTATTATTTTATTCTATTTTTGTATATTCTATTTTTAATTTTAGTTTTAACATTTTGAGACCTGTCTCAAAATGTTAAAACAAAAATAGATTTTAATATAAATGAGTCAGCAAAGTGTAGTCCAAAACATAGTTAGTCTAACAACCAGAATGTAATAGACAAATTCTTACCGATACCAATGCAAAATCGTTCAGTTTTAAAATATGAGGGTAGAAAATACCTATCAGATACGAAGTTATGCCAGCGCATAACTTCGAATCTGATAGGTATTTTCTATAGTTTATTATCCTATTTGTAACTACAATTTGTAGATAAAACTTGTCGGGAATAAACCAATGTAAGTTATTGGCGACGAAATTACGGCTTAGTAAATTTATACCGGAAATATTATTTTGCATTGTATCTTAAAACGATCCGTATACTTGACAATATTGGTTTATTTATACGCTAGAGTGTATAAAATCCAGTTGATGAATAGAAACCAAGTAGTACGAGGATCATATCCTTTCAGGATCACTTCTCAAATTGATTCCATTTCACCTGACTGTTTTAGAAGGAGAGAAGTGTTATTCGGGATTTTTATATGTATTTTTTTTAAATAACCTATCGAAATACAATTTAAAACACTCACTTTTACTCACGCATACGATTATGTTGATGTAGGCACCAACGGTTTTGATTCAACAGAAAAGAAAACCCGTGTTTTAAAATGTATACTACCTACCACTCACGCAAGTTTTCAAACCTATCGAAACATTGACGCAAAAAGGACTAAGTTACTGATCAGACCAATTATAGAAGCCACGCCATACCCCATTTATAAATTGAAAGAGCCACTGAACCATTTCTGTAATTATGCGATAGCCATCAGCTGCCATAAACATTCGAAAAAAAAACAATGAGCGTAAGAGGCATAATAGCAGTAATTGAATACAGACGAGCGTTTTGCAAACGACATGATGTGTGTAAATATGGTAGTCCAGTGTCAGAGCATGAGAAGAGAGCGAAAAAACAAACCCAAAGTAAATGTAGGCATGTTTTTAAGAGTAGTAACGTTCCTAGTGAAAAAACTAGTCCGGGGAAGTACTACCATCATACCTATTTCAGCCGCCAAGCAGCATTGCTGTTTCGGTTTGAATGCGGTTACTATATAACCGGTTAAATTACGGGAACACGGGGCTTAATAAATGCATGCCTCAAGTTGACGAGCGCAATGCAGTGCAGCGTAGGTCATGTTCTTCGTGGATATGACCTGCGCAATAAAGCTTTGATATAGGCGAGAGGTCCACTTAAAACCAGGTGGGCTTCTAGCTCGACCAGTCACCATGTCGTAAATAAAATTCTATTCCTTGCATCACTGATAGTGACTATGGCCTGACCATTTAAAAATGCTTGTTCGTAACAGCATTATACGTAGTATTATACTTGAAATGTCACCACAATGTCACCTTCACCGTTAAAGTACCTACGTGTATGTTTCAAATGCATTTACTTACGCATTTTTTTTTAACTCAACGATCATTGGTGCAAGAGAACTGCAAGTTGGATCAACTTGTTCAGGTTGTATTTGAAATCTGAAAAACTAAAACCCGACTCCAAAATTTCTATCTTTACGGTTTTAGCGAGAACACGGCCTTTAAAAGGTTTAAATTGTTTTCAGAACTTAAATCGTACATGAGAAACAGTGATAACAGCTAAAGTTATATGAAACTGTGTTGCAGCACCACTGCCCGCCTTACTGATGTATAATTTTATGATTCAATAATACTAGATTACTAGTACTTTTATTATTTATTCGTAGTAACTTAAAGCTAGAGATAATAAAAATAAGTAACAAAATATAAAAAGAATTAAATAGTTTCGCATATTGGCACCGGCAAAGTAAGACTCGGTTAACACATAGTAAATGATATCTATAATGTCTGTACAAATAAATATCAGTGTCTATTTTTACAAACTGTCAAAATAATAGCTTTTTACCAAATGCATACGAAATATGAAGATATACCTACGGTACTTTAAACAAGAAACATTTATTCTTTCGTTTTGGCTGTATGTTGCTCCTTCACGACAAAGCGAATGAACCGATTAAGCTAAAATATTTTACTCATTTCGCTCAAGACCGGGAAAGGGAAATGATTTTATTTTAATCTCCTCAACTAGTTTTCGTGTAAAATGTACAATCAAACAAACAATGTACAAAGGAATCAGTCAGATTACCTAAGGACCGTTACAAACGGCCCCTATAGGCCGTTTGTAACTCAACTGTTCCAGACCAGTACCAGACGGAAGCATGCCCAAGACACTGGCTGCATTGCCACGCTGAATATCTATGCTAATTCGTTGGCCTAAATATGAGCCAGCCCTTGGGTCACGTATCGCCTCGTGCGGTCCATTGAGTTTAATTGTACATTTTATTTAACAAATGTTCATCTATTACATTTCTTTTTCTCTGATTTCAGTTAAGAACTGTATAGGAGCCAGCGTTAAAATTCCAACCATTTTCTTATCTAGGGATATCGAAAATAAAATAACATTGTTTTAGCTAAAGCAATATTTATAGTGGACGTTAAGCTTTATGGCTTCCGTCATCAGTCTGGAGATCCAAATCTAGCTCAACTGTAGTTTAACAGCTCTTGAGTACGAAGAATGGAAAGAAATTGTTATGTATTCTCCCATGAGCCTGTGCAAAATGAAACAATCGAAGGCTCATTCTAATATAGCAATAAAAGTGTACTGACTTGATGTATCATTATTATTATTAACATAATTTATTTACATTGAAAGGCACTACAATTGCTTTACTATTCCGCTAGCCAAATTTATATAAATATGCGCCCAATACGAAAAAAATAAAATAGTTTCAGTTAGCTGTCAGAAACTCATACTAAGGCCTCTGTTATATCTCTGCTTGTTAATTTTACTATCTGTGTAGACCACTGGATTTAGAGAATTGAAATTTTGCACACCATTACCATATACCAGCTTAAATGCCAGCGTAATTGCTGGTTCATTAGCATTGACGAAAAACGCAAATGAAACAATCGCATAATTATTTTGTGTCAACAGCCTTTAAAAGCTCCATATAATTAAAATAATTCATATTTAGAATAAAATAAACACTCAACGTGGACGAAGTAGCGGGCAAAAGCTAGTCAAACATAATACCTACTTACTTCAAACATCAAACAGGTTTTTTGATGCATTGATGATTGCACTGGTTTACTTTGTTTTATTAACCTATGAATACAAATCTTTAGAGTATTTTTTATATATAGAATAAGCATTTGTGTGATGCATATAAAATATATAAATATCACAGGACATTCATTTCACACAGCGCCATCTAGCCCCCAAACTAAGTTAAATGTTTATAACAAAGTAAACAAAATGTCTGTTTTGTGCTTGGGTTTAATATTGTATCATAAATAGATTCAGGACTTTTTGCCCTTCGAGGATTCACCTCGATCACTACTCAGAGCGTGGATCTTATGTTCTTAATCTTAAAGTTTATGTACCTAGTATCAATAATATAAAATAATTATACAAAATATAAAATATAATTATAAAATAGTTATAAAAATAGTTCCCATATTACAAACTTTGCTTAGTTCGGGGCTAGATGCCGTTATGAAAAATGTCTTATCATATTTATTTATTGATTCTATTTTAGCTTATCGGTGCAAAGAGCTGCACAAAATGGCGATGTAAAATTGAATGGTCAACATCAATTGATATCATTGGTAAGCAGATAAGATAAGATAAGATATTTTTGATTGATAAAGATGACAACAGTTAATTTAAACAAAGTAAAGGTAATGGAGAAAAGGGGGCTGCGAAAGATGTCTGGTCTGGTGCGGCGTAAATGAGATCCTGGAGAGTGAGATTGAATCGGTAGGGTTGCGGAGCTCGTGGTCGAGCCTAACACCATTGGCGAATTAAAATCACACAGGCTGCGTTGGCTCTGTCTCGTGCTGCGAAACGGCATACCTGAGAGGTCCAGCCAGGTGACCCAGATACCGGTGAAATGATGAGGTTGAGAAGGGTCTTCGCAATCTTCAAGTTCCGGACTGGCAAGAAACGTTGCAAGACATCTGACAGAGTGAGACCGGTGGCGTTCTATTGTGTCAGAGGCCAAAACCCACTTCAAAATCGATGCGTCAGGTAATGGTAGTATTATAGCTTGTAATAGCAATACAACTACAATCATGGTGATTGTGGTAAAACTCTACAGTGTAAAAGATGTAATAAAAGTGTAAAGGAGGCTGAGGAGCTTTTACCCTGTGTAAAGTTGTGACTCTGTGAGTTGGACGGCGTGGTATTAAAAAATAAATAAATATTACAGGACATAAATTTTACACAGCGCCATCTAGCCCCAAACTAAGCATAGCTTGTAATATGGGAACTAAGATTACGGATAGAATACTTAAATACTGTTTGTAAATACATACATACTATATGATACAATACCCAAACACAGAACAAACATCTACATTCATCACAGAAATGTTTGTCCTGGCTTTTGTCATCAACCATGAGGTTGATGAGTAAGCCAAAACAACCGACATGACTAACCGAGCTGCGGAGGCTAGTTGAAAGACTAAAATATTACAAAGATACCTTTATGTACCGCGCGTAACAATTCAAACATGGGATTTAGTCCTAAAGACTTGCCCCTCCGAAATTCCACCGACACCACAGCCATCAAATATTCACGTGGAATTGCCACTTAATGCCCCGAAAAGGTTAAAGGCATCAAGTCAAACTGTCACGAGTCGCATTAAATAAACGTTACGTATGAAACGAGTGATGGAGCGCGATCGCTATGTACAGAAGCTATTTTTAGGGTTCCACACATACGCGTGGATAACTTCAAACATTCCGTATCTAATGTATGCCAACGGGACCCTATTACCGAGTCTTTGTCCGACTGTCATCCGTCTAAACTTTAAACGAAAGCAATAAAAACTTAAAATAATCATAGAATACCTATTGTATTACCTTATAAGTATAATACATCAATATCAATAAGTAATAAGTACACAACTTTAGAACCCTACTAAGAAAAATGTTTTTTTTAACGTTACCTATTTAAATTATGTTCTTTAGTCAACACGGTATTAAACGTCAAACTTGATATGAAAAAGTGTTGCCTAACAAAAAGATTCTCAAAACTAGCCAAGTTATTTGTGTATAGTATTAGTTAAACTCGCACTTAGGTTCTAAAACAAAATTGTGTGTTTAAAATCGTAACCCACGACGTGGAGTCCGACTAATTTTAAATGTCCTGATCAATCAATCAATCAATCAATATCACCTTCCTAAGGAACCTAAGTATTTCAACGATCGTTAAATTACTTCCTATATCAATAGATGCTTTTTTCAGGCGATATGCGAGAGAGGCACTGAAATGTTCTATAGAGAGTTGTCAGAGCCCCTTGACATGCATTAAGGCCGGCCACCGGGTGGTTTTAGTGAGTCGACAAGTGAGTCATCCTTACACTATCCTATTGCATCCCTCGGTGTGATAGGGTTTCTGTGTACATATTTCTAGCCCATAAAAAGTGGGATCTACCAAGTGGTCTCCAGGCAACGTAATCGCGGACTATTGTTAGCGGTCACGGCTGAATGATTATATTGCTGGTGGACATACAAAGCTCTTCTTGGCTAGGGACTACCATTGGAGAAGCTCGCTCCATCGCATTCATCATTATGCTAGGAAAGCTTGGTAAGAGCTAAACCATCTTGACATACAAACAAGAATAAACGTCAAACGGGAGCGAAAAAAGTCAAAAATTCTGCTGTCACCCTTCGTCGCAAACATCACGTTACTATGAGACGTTTCATAATTTATCGCCTCTCATAAAACCTGGCTGTTGCGCACATTCCGCAAATCTAGGAGTGAAATGACTCAGTTTAATGGGGCACATTTTTCATGCACACCTTTCAACCTTGGTACTGACATTGAAGGTGTAATGTGCGATGTAACGTTTGTTGTTTATTAAAAATGATAACGGACTTTAACGAGGCAAGAAAAAGTTATTTCAACAATAAACTGTCTCAAACCGTCTTGATGTAATCCACTGGAAAATTAAACATGGTAATGTAAGCGTGGTCGCAGTGTGGTGATGAAAATTGGTGAAGGCCGTTGGTACCAAACAAATAATAGCAAGTTTGATGCGGTTGAAACTAACCATCTTGGCAATCCTTATACTGCACTTCAAAGAGAGGGGAGTCTTAATTACATAAGTTCTTATGAAGGCCAAGCCACAATACCACACGACATACGCCCGAAATGAATACTGTACCCTTCACTACATACATAAGGAAACTACTCCAAATATTTCAAGTCTCCAGGACCTCTGGTTTGGGTTGTGTGTTGATTATCAGTCCGTCAGTCAGTCAATCAATTTGCCTGTCTAGTAGGTATAGTAATTACCAAACATTTGGAAAGCCTTATCGGATCGAATTCGGAAGCGATGGAGATTCCGAGATCGCTATTCCTAACTCCGAAATCGATATATTTTCGATAATTCGATGCTTCCCACAGAAGATTTCATTAATAGTTTGAGAATAGCGTTGAAAACTGTCGGATTCGACAAAAAGTGATATTTCCGATCCGAAACTTTACGTGTGTTTGAAAATCGGTATACAGATCCGCCATAACTTTCGAATAAGCTTCTGTCAATATACTATACATACTATATACTATTTATGGGAAGAGAAAACAACCGACAAAATACGAGTAACTAAGTACATGATCTATTTTGGGCTGCTAAAAATAGACTGAAGTGCTTTGATAAACGAAACCTTAGTAGTTAAATGGTTTTCCTCTAAATGGCAGAGGAGGCATGCAAGATAATTAATTGTGACAGTAACAATGCATCCACCGTACACCGGTATGAAGTTGGCAAAATGGAAACACAGTGTTCACGGCTCCAGTCGTAACAACTTACACTGTGGTTGTTGATGCTATATTTACATTGTTCCAGAAGCTAGATTGTTTTTTTGAATCAGAATTGGTTGCAACATTGAATAAACCATTATCAAAATGTCATTGAAATGAAAAATGAAATCAGAATAAGTATTATTGACATGAAAAATTGACTGAGAAGAAAATCTTTTTTTTTTGTACACCAAAATAACAGAAGATAATTGATAATAAAAAACTTAACTTCATATTTCAATAATTGTTTTTCGATAAGCTTTTTTAATTTGAGATATATCCGAGCGTTTGATCACAAGCTCACTAGAAAAACAAGTAAAGAAAAACAAGTTGTCTAAAATTAGTATTTTTTCTTCAACGTTTTTTTTTTAAGTAACTCAAAACGCCACTGTATCGTATGTATGTGTACCGTAGAAAAAGGTTAGTCTTTGCGCTAGTCAATCAAAATGAAGTAAGCAATAAACTGGATAATTATTTTAAATAAGAATTTGACTAAATGAATGATGTATTTTGTTGAGGTTGACAGACAGCTTATGCTAATGAAAAGTTCTAAAATCTGCAAACCTATTTCTATTCTAGATTTCAATTCACTAAACGGCAACGTGGAAACCACCCGAAATAGACTACCTACGTTTTGCTTTCGCATGCAATGCGAAGCGAAGCGAGAATTACATAACTTCATTGAATTCCAACTTCTGAATAGGTTAGCTTCCAGACGAAACTGAACGCTGGCGAAACAAGCGCCGTCTACGATTTCCATAAGTTGAAAGGGATAGTCAAGTCTACAGATCTGAGAAAATTCATTCATATCTGCTAACGCAGGTAAGGATGGCTGTCAGAGAAATACATTTTGGAGCTTTTTTGATTATTGGTGATAGCCAAGACTCCAAAATGTTATCAGTACTAATTTTAGGTTCATAAATTCACTATAGTTTTACTATTTATTTATTAAAAAACAATTACACCATACCAGATAATTATTCAAACCGTTGCTATATAAACAAAGGAATAAAAACCTTTATATCTTGATAAAATATTACACAAAAAAAAAACATTACTCAAATTAAGAGTTTTCAATAATAAAAAAACTAAAAGAAAACCGAGTTCAATGAAGAATATGTATATTCTTCATTGAACTCGGTTTTCTTATATTTATTTATATATATATATTATTGTATATATATACAATATATACTTTATTATTGTATCATGATACAATTTAGTTTACTTGGATGACATATTTTTATAAAATTACTAACATACATACTATGAGTTACATTTACTAGACTTCATATTTTCGGGGTAAAAAGTAATTTATGTGTGAATCCAGGTCATAAACTATGTAGGTATATTCCAAGTTTTAACCAAATCCGTTCAGCTGTTTCAGCGTGAAGAAGTAACAAACATAGTATATTACTAAGCTTTCACTTTGCGTGATACTATTTGGGTCCGTTTTATTCTTACTTTTTAGGTAATATACCCTAAAAATACTCAAATGAATCAAAACTAAACGAGAATGAGAAGAATGAATGCAAGAGAAATGAGCTTGTACAAACAACATTCAATAAGGCGCTTTCATTGCAACCAAACCATACTCGAGCATCAGCATCTCAAAGGGATTGCACCAAATGAATCAGAGCCGCTTGCTCCGAATTTCTATCAAGGCGATAGAAATGACGTCTACAAGTTTTAACGATATTTATTTGGTACGAAAAGCAACTTTGACAGCAACACTTCGGTATACGTGCCAGTTGCAAAGTTGCTTGCATGAATGGCTATTCAAAAAGACGGGGTAGAGATGCTACCACTAGAAGTAAAGGTGCTTTGCTTGAAAATAGTCTCCATATTTTCATCGCTACTGGTGAACCCTGCATTCTTTTTTATATTTTGTTGACTTATTATCAAAATCCTATAAATTAGGCATCGCAAAGATTAGGTAACTAGTATAATAAGAAACCTTAACTGGCTTTACAAGGCCTGGATTTTTTGGTAAAAAAGTATTATAAACTTGGCTTGGAAATGCTAACGCGTGTCAATATAAAATCACCCAGTAAGAATAAGTTGCTTAGGTAAGAAATCTCCCTTTTGCCCGCGGCTTCGCCAGCGTGGGACCTAGTTCAAAACTAGTCAAAGTAATAAAGAAATATTCATCACGTTTTTTTGTGATCATTTTGAAACGTCAAATCTTGACTCTCAAAAAGCCGGTTCGGAATGGCGACCATCACACAAACAGAATGGCAAGAACCTCGGTTAAAAAGCAGACTGATGTTCTTCCCCATGACGTACACTAATGCACGCCAAATGTTATTATATTCCGTTCTTCTATTTCCTCGTGAAAATGAAACAAATAAACAGAAATATTTGGAAATAATAATTCAGAATAAATGAAAATTGTTATATTTTTTACTTGACTCGGATCAAGCAAGCAGCCCACCTGCCTATAACAATGCCTTACTGCGTAGGTCACATCCACAAAGAACATGGCCTACGCGGCACTACATTGCGCCCGTCAACTTGAGTCATAAAGGTATTAAGGCCTCGCGTGCCCGTCAATTCACTGGTAACCCTTCAAAACGGCACACAGTTATGCTGCTTAACTGCGGCAAAGAGGTAAGATAGCCAGTTCCTCAGTTTGTTGAGGATTCCGGATGAAGTGCGCCTCCACCTTCGGCCTTATCTCAACATGTAACCAGGTGAGATGAAGGCCAAGCGCTTCCCCGTCGAACAATAATAAAAAAAAATGTAGTACTTCCCCGGACGAGCCCTATCTATCACAAGGGACTACTCTATTATTTAGCTTGGTAGGTACGTACCAACATTTTATTAACATACAAACCTACAGACGTCAGAACCTAAAGTGTCATTAAGTATACTTTGAGTCAAGAGAAAACAGTGAAGAATAGAAGAAAAGAGACTTAGAGCAAACATGCGCAAAAACCTAAAACCTAGCCTTTTATTTTTAAGCTACGAACGTAACATCTACCTACTGTTTCTCATATTTTAAGAAGCACAGTATGATCCCCGGTCACACGGTATTTCCAATCGTATTATCAAGAGGGTAGGTACCTATTTCAAGATACACAATCAAACTATTGCAGTAGAACTCAAGTGCATCTCTAGTACGAGACTACAGTCCAACTTTGTCCAACCAGATATCCACTAGCTCACGTATCGAACGGTATTTCCGGGCGGTAAGGCTATTCTGTGTTGGTACCGTGCACTGTTGACTACGATTGGGTTTAGCCGTCGTCTTAGTTTCAAGTCGACTGCTGTTGGTACATCGTATTCGGTGCAGATTCAACCAATTTGTTACCTAAATTAACTTGTGAACAAACCAACCTCATTCGAATCTCGTCTGGCGAAAGGTAAAACAAGCCGAGTGCTTTAGTCGAAAACTGCCAATTGTGTTTAATAACTGATACTGCGAGGAATATTTCAAATGCAAAGATGGAAGATATTCACTTTGTTCTGTCGCCAAAATAAGAATTAATTACTTTTAGATGAAGATTTTTAGATGATAAGGAGGTAAGATAGCCTAAAAATGCCTATAGGTATCGGTGCTGTCAGAATCCAAGTCAGAAAATTTCATCCCCCTTTTCATCCCCTTAGGGGTTGAAAATTGAAGACAAACACCATCAACAGTCTGAGAATCTCCTCACACTTGGAATCTGACAGCACCGATAATTTTTATAAAAAACTGTTCAATTAAAAAACACCAATTTCGGTCTTGTCGGCATCATCAACAGTCTGAGGCTTAGGGGGTGAAATAGGGGGATGAAATTGTATATATAAGTTTCACAAAATTTTGTCTGCAAGTTCAAATAATGCCCGCGTGTATTGAGTTATTAGTAAGCCACTGCTGCCGCCTGTCTATCCGTCTGTCTGTCTGTCACTTATCTTTCTAATTATCCAGCTGCGCAAAAATCCGCACTCTAGAATCCTCTAACGTTCCGTAACCTGCCCTCACCTGACATGCTCCAAGAGTTGGAGATAAACTCTGAGAAGCCGGATCAGTTACATACCACACTTATTACCGATTTAGAAAAGATGCCAGCGAGCAATAAAATAATTCGAGAATAGCCTTGATTGGTCAATGCTATTTTCGCATTATTTTATTGTTTCAAAGTTTTCAGGCTCTATATTGTTACAATAATACATATCTAGAAAACAAGTTTCAAACCACCCTTATTACCGATTTGGAATCAAGGCTATTCTCGCATTATTTTATTGTTTCAAAGTTCTATATAGTTACAATAATACATATCTAGAAAACAAGAAATACTCGACGCGGATGTAGATTAATAAATATAATGTAAATAAATATTACAGGACATTAGTTTTACTAAGCGCCATCTAGTCCCAAATCAAGAGTATCTAGTTCTCATATAACATATGAGAACTAGATTACGGATATTATATTTGCCGCTGTTATATTTAGGTATTTATTTATTATATTTATTTTGTGCATTCAAAATCTAGCAACACTAACAAACATCTAACAAACATGTCATACAAACATAACAAACTTAACAAAGTGCGAGTCGAAATATCATCGAGCTATTTCGTATAAAATTTTTGTATTTTCACTCGGTCACAACATTTTACAAATGTTATAATGACACAAAAATTCTCAACCCGCGACGGGATTCGACCCCGGATCTTCTTCTAAAGCCGGTAACGCTCTAACCAACTGAGCCACGAGGGTCCTGACGAAGACTCGAAGACGAATTTTTGTGTGTTACTAATGTGTCCTTTCGCCTCAATTGATACTCATACCCGATGTTTTCGATTTGTTTTATTTTGTATATATTCATTAGTTATATTCATGTTTTTGAATATCAAGTGATTGCACTTGGTCACAATATTTACAAATATTATAATGACATCAAAATTCACAACCCGCGACGGGGCTCGAACCCGCATCTTTTAAACAAGCCGGAAACGCTCTAACCAATTGAGCAACGAGAGTCCTAACTCAAATTCAGATTTTTTGTATCAAATTCAACTTCAATTTTAACAAGCCTCATAGCTCAGTTGGTATTAACTCTGCCTTCTGCGCTGTAGGCTGTGGGTTCGATTCCCATCCAGGACAAACATTTGTGTGATGAATATAGATGTTTGTTCTGTATTTGGATGTTGTATAATATATATAGTACGTATGTTTTTACAAAAGTATTCAAGTATTCTATCCGTAATCTAGTTTCCATATTACAAGCTATGCTTAGTTCGGAGCTAGGTGGCGATGTGTAAAATGAAGTCCTGTAAAGTCCTGGAATAGGAAGAATATTAGAAGACGTTTTCAAACAGTTAAGGGCAGTCGTTATCACGGCGTTATCTCAAAGCTCGTTAAGGTAAGTATTTTATGAGCCCTTAAACAAGGACAGAGTACGTTTTTAACATTTGACCGGCCAAGGGTCGTAAAGCTGACTTACGACTGTTACACTAAATCACATCTTAGAAACATATTGTGCGTCGGCTGTCATTGTGTCGGTATCAAACAAGCCTAACAGCTCAGTTTGTAGTAGCTCAGCCATCTGCTTTGTAGGTTGTGGGTTTTATTCCCACCCAGGACAAACATTTTGCTGTATCTATATTTCTGTGAGCGCGATTTATGATAGTTTGTGAGCTTTTATGCAAGCGCTTCCCCGTCTTACAGTAAAAAAAAAATGGAGTTTTAATATTATTAGTAGTAGGGATTCACCGGTTTTCACCCACCAAAAAAAAAAGAAAAGAAGAAAAAGTATATCGACCACGCTGAATCGATGTAGCGCATCCATTTTACGCTATTTCAACTCGTTTCGGAGATAGGAATTTATGTTTTAAGCGCCTAGTACCCCTAATTAGCTAATCAGGGATTAACTAATCACCACCAACCTCGCCACGATGCTAATCACCTTGTTGTGAAGGGAAGCAGCATAGCAATAACAACGAACTATTTTTATTATCCTTTATTTCAATTGAACAAGCATTTAAACATATAATATACCAATATATCATTATAAATACTATCGTTTTTGAATAATCCTAGAAATTCACGCAAGGATATACCCTTGAATTTGTGATATATATACATCAAGCAGTACTCGCCACATACTGAGGTCCAATCATTTTGTACTCTCCTTCTATTGTAACACCATTGTTTTGAGTTCCTTTTTAAAAACCATAGGTGATGACCTGTAGGTGGTTGACCGTAAGAATCAAAATATTCCCCAATACCATTCACGTCTACGTGTATAGCAATCCAGTGAGATCCAGGTTTTGTATCAGGGTCCAAATTACTTATTAGGTATATTGGGGGTTCAATGCGTATCGGTAATCGGTTTGCGGCATATACGTTGTATTGTAAGCATGGATGAACATTATTTAAATGTTGCTGTATTTCCAAAGTATCCATCTTATGTCGTATCGATTGCAAGTGTCAGATACAAGTGACAAAATATTGATACTTACATTCTTTAAAAGTAGGATAAGATGGGTTTGATCAACGTAGAGGTAAATTATAAATGCATTTTTTGTAATTTTTAACTTTATTTCAATGTCTTATCTTTAACAAGAAATTATTAGCTAGATACAATCGATCTTAAAACTAATCATTATTAACTACTGTAATCTACATTTACATTACGGTTTTTATCAATTTCTATAACATTATCAAACTCTGCATACTCACCGTTTCTGGCTCAAGGGGGTCGAAAAATTTTTTGGAAATTGGGCACCCTGGATTGGTCTGTCGCATGATTCAACGTACCTGCCTCAGGGGGTGCGAAAAGAAAAAATAAAATAATAATTTGAAAATTGGGCACCCTGGATCGGTCTACCCAATTCTTTTTAGGCTTTCTCAACGCTTAACCGAGATAGGAATTTTAATTGCATGCTCCTAGTATGTCTCATTAAGTCATTACTAATGACATACTCGGCACTAATCATCGTCGCTCTAATTATATTCATACCAATGAAACCACACTTTCTATTTTCACATTATTTTATTTCAACCAAAATAACATCTAAACATATTATATACCAATATATCATTTAAAATACTATTGCTCCTGAATAATCTCACAAATTCTGTTAAGGATAAACCATTGAATTTGTGGTAGATATACATCAGACTGTACTCGTCGCATACTGAGGTCCAATCATTTTGCAGTCGACATCTATTGTAATCCCATTTTCTTGCGTTTCTTTTTAAAAACCTTAGGTGATGGCCGGTAGGCGGTCTACCGTAAGAATCAAAGTATTCCCCGACGCTATTATCGTCAATGTGTATAGCAACCCAATGAGATCCAGGTTTTGAGTCAGGATCTAAATTGCTTATAAGGTATGTAGGGGCTTGTACGCGTATTGGCAATCTGTTAGCAGCATATACGTTGTATTGTAAGCGTGTATGAACATTATTTAAATGTTGTTGTATTTCTAAAATGTGTATAAATAATTATGTAAATACGGTAGTTTTAGTATTGTAAATTCATGTTGTAATATGTAATAAATGTTGAATGGTTTAATTAGTTTTATATAAATATGTTTAATGAGTGTAAATAAAAAATGATTTTTATCAGAGAATGTGTTATTTGTTACAATACCCTCATAGAATCTACACGTCAAACAGAGATAAAATGAATCAATTTCTTCATCCATTTACCGCAATTGTTGCTGGTCCAAGTGGTTGTGGAAAATCAAAATTTGTTACAAACTTTATAAAATACATTACAGAGATATGTGACAAGCAATTTAGTCAAATAACTTGGTGTTTTGATGAAATGCAACCTTTGTATAACTTACCAAATGTAAACTACGTTCACGGGATACCAGATTTAAGTATGTTTGATGGCAAGGATGCTAACCTGGTAATTATTGATGATCTTATGAGAGAATCTGATGGTAGAGTGGTTGATATATTTACCAAAGGAAGTCATCATAGAAACTTGAGTGTTTTTTACATCACGCAAAATTTGTTTCATCAAGGAAGGGGTCAACGAGATATTTCATTAAATTCAAGCTACATCATCTATTTTAAAAATCCACGTGATAAGACACAAATTCGATACCTAGCTCGTCAGGTATCACCAGAAAATACCAAATTTATTCAAGATGCTTATAAGGATGCAACCACAGAAGCACATGGATATATAATGATAGATCTTAAGCAAGGAACAGATGATATTTGTCGAATTAAAACTAAAATATTCCCTGAAGATGGTTATTGCATAGTGTACGTCCCAACAAAGGACTTTAAATATTCGAAGACTCAACAAATCCCGATCACTTTTAAATAATGACTCGTAGTCTCAAGACGCATCAGAATTTATTAAACGCACTAAATACACTTAAACCAAAATATCAACAAGTTATATTAAAGGTATGTGATGATGATGAAATAAATTGTATCTGTGAGTGTATTCACAACGTTCTTCAGGGAAAAGTTCCACTCGACAAAAAACAAAAGAGTAAATTGAATAAATTCAAATATTTACTGCGGAAATTGGTTAGAAAAGGATCAAAAAAAGAAAGAAAGAAAATTTTAATTCAAAAAGGTGGAGCTTTCCTCCCAATCATTTTAGGTTCTATTTTAAGTGGATTGATAAGTTCACTTGTTTAAAAATGGAACATGCCAAAAAAATGGTGCTCGTGGAACCCAGCTTGATTGATAAATTAAACCGAATTAACACTCAACATGGGGTTGACAATCCAAGAACACGATTGGACACAGAAATGCAGAATATTTTAAATAGTAATATAGATGATAGAAAGAAATGTATCCTGTACTTACAAATTTTGCAAAGATTTCTACATTTCACTGAAGAAGATCGTCGACCTGTTGAATTACCGATAATAACATCAAATCATTCACCTGTAATAAGTAAAGATTCAAATATAAATAATACCATAAAAAACGAGCACGTAGTTGACTCTCCGACTTCGAGCGAGGAAGGTAATCATCAAGAAAGTCTCCTCACCTCATTTGAGTCTCCCAACGAAAGCGTTCCATCCCCTTTGAAGACTCCATACTCAATAAAACAAATATTAAGTTTAATACCTAAAACTTATAACAAAAAGGGTGAGTTATTGTTAAGTTCGCTATCTCTGAGTAAAAATAGAAACAAAGTTCATTGGAGAAATGATGGCACAGTTGTGATTGATAATAAAGCAATTCCTGGAAGCAATATTATAGATCTAGTGAACGATATACTAAGACCATTAAAGAAATGTGATCCAATAGGCTGGAAAGAGTTCTCTCAAGGATTGAAAGATATAAAAATACCACTTACATACATTGGGAATCCTAAGAGGAGTCAGTACATCAGTGAACTGCGGCTTAAAGATAACAGTAACATTTCAAAAGTCGAGGAATCGTATTCAACACCCACTAGTAATTATGCGAATAAACTACGCAAGAAGATCGATTGGGAAAAATGGACCCCTTATTAGAAATAAATAGAATATATTATGATCCTGCACATCCTGCTGGATATGGAAGCATTCATAAATTAACTAAAGCTATGAAAGGTAAAATGAGTATAAAAGAAATTAAAAAATGGTTACAGGACCAAGAGGCATACACACTCCACAAACCTGTTCATAAGAAATTTCCTCGTAATAAGTATATATTATCAAACCTAAATGAACTTTGGCAAGCGGATTTAAGTGATATGAGAACGTATTCTAAACTAAATGATGGTTTTAATTACATTTTGTGTGTGATCGATGTGTTTTCAAAATATGCGTTTGTTAGACCTATGAAAAATAAAAACTCTGAAACAGTTAAACAATGTTTTGAAAGTATTTTTAATGAAGCTAAAATCACTCCAACACACATTCAATCAGATAAGGGAACAGAGTTTGTTTCAAAGGAGGTGCAAACATTTTTAAGAAATAAAAATATCAACTATTACACAACAAACAATCCCGATATTAAAGCTAGCATTGTTGAAAGGTTTCAAAGAACACTTAAGATGAAAATGTGGCGTTATTTTTCACATAAAAATACTCACAGATATGTAGATATTTTACAAGATTTAGTTTATGCATATAATCACAGCTATCATTCCAGCATAAAAATGTGTCCTTGTGATGTAAATTTTAACAACATAATGACTGTCTGGAATAACCTTTATGAAAGAAAAAATTATCAGTCAAGAATCTCAGATACCACCTTACCGAAATTTCATATTGGTGACCATGTACGAATAACTAAATATAAACATATATTTCAAAAAGGATATGAATCGAATTGGAGTGATGAAATTTTTATTATATCTTCGATCATAGAGAGGACACCATGGGTAGTATACACATTGAATGATTTGCAAAATGAACCAATAACAGGTACATTTTATGAAAAAGAACTACAGAAAGTAAATTACAACCCCACTGCAAGTTACAAAATAGATAAAATCATAAGCACGCGCTACTCTGGGAACAGAAAGCAATTGTTTGTGAAGTGGAAAGGTTATCCAAATAAATTTAACAGTTGGATTTTGGCTTCTAGCATAAAATAACTACAAAATGAAAGAAAGTTTTTATATTACTCTACTAAGCAACAGCTCTATGGAATACTTTCCACAAAACACTACATCTCTTTTTTCTACTAAACTACCAAAATCAATCATTTTGGAAGGATCATGGACCGTTGGTATTGTTGAATTTCAATATCCAAGCACAATGTTTACTGTTCAAGAACATGAAAACATAGTTTATGTAACAAAGTGGATGCTGATGCCTAACGAACAGAAACCATCAAAAGTGTACTACAAAACGCACATACCAGCCACCAACTATGATGATATCAATCATATCTTATCAGCATTAAACAACATAAAAGAACATGTCAAATTCCGTTATGATGAGTTATCAAAGTTCGTCTCCGTTTCTGTAATGGATGAATCAATAACATCAATAACGTTATCACCTAAGCTGTGTCTACAACTCGGGTTTGAACCTTCTAGAAACTTGGTAACTAAGGGCATAGGGAAATGTCCAGCGAATTTGCATTTAGGGCTACCATCTCAATTATTAGTTTACTGTGATGTAATTGATCCACAAATAGTTGGTGATGTGATGACACCTTTACTTAGAATCATACCATTAGACCCTTCAAAATATATTTATGGAGCTAATAAAATGCATGTATTCTCACCACCTCACTACCTACGTGTCATGCGTAGAGAGTTTGATACTATTGAAATAGATATAAGATCAAACACAGGTGAAAAAATACCATTCCAGTTTGGAACAGTCTGTGTTAAACTACATTTCAAAAAAATATAATGCAATCTTTACAAAATAAAATATCTTGTCCTTATGAAAACTATTACTCTCACCAAGCGGGTTCAGGTATTGGAGTAATCTACAGAGGTGCACCATATCAACGGGGGCATGGAATTGGTAGCTTTTTAGGAGGGCTGTTTCGATCAGTTTTACCTCTATTCTCCAGTGGAGCGCGAGTGATTGGTAAAGAGGCTTTAAATGCTGGTGTGGGGTTGCTGTCGGATTTAGTTAGCGCGCGACCTATGGAAGAATCAATTAAAAACCGGCTGAAAGAAGTTGGTGCAAATTTAAAGCGAAAAGCTGATGATAAAATTGATAGAATCAATATGTCTGGATCAGGATATATAACTAAACGGAAACAACTAGCTTCGTTCATTCCACAATTAGCTGCTAAAGTAAAAGCTACAAATAAGAAAAAAAAATTGAATCGTAATAATATCAAAGATATATTTTCATAACAAAAATAATATTAAATTAAAAATGTCTTTCTTACATAGCCATTCGTGTGAGTGTATTAAATCAGAATTAGACTTATTTGCCTTACCCTCAACACAAACAAGTATAGAAAATGGATTGTGGATACATTACAAACCTATTTCATCTTTAGCTGACGATGGCCCCATCGAATTTCAAGTACCAGGAACTGGAGAGGATTATATTGATCTATCGCACACTTTGCTTCATATAAAAGCTAAAGTACTAAACCAGGACTCAACGAAACTTGCTTCTACAACAGTAGTAGCTCCTGTTAATAATTGGTTACATTCTCTGTTTTCCCAACTTGATGTTTACTTGAACCAAAAGCTTGTATCACCACCGAACAACACTTACCCTTATCGCGCATATTTGGAAACTCTATTGAACTATGGTTCAGCAGCTAAGAAATCTCATTTGACTTGTGGTCTTTGGTATGAAGATACCGCTGGAAAAATGAATGCTACAGATGACAAAAATGGAGGGTTCACTAAACGACAAGAATTTGCTTTTGAGAGTAAAGAAATAGAAATGATTGGACATTTACATGGTGATATTTATAATCAAGAAAAATTTTTAATCAACGGTGTTGAAATGTCTGTTAAACTAGTGCGTTCTAGAGAATCATTTAATTTGATGGCTTCCTCGAATGATATAAAGTTTAAAGCATGCATTACAGACGCCACACTTATTGTTCGCAAAGCACGAATCAATCCATCAGTTTTACTTGCACATCAGAAAGTGTTAGCCTCTACTACAGCTAAATACCCTATAACTAGAGCTGAAGTTAAAGTTTTAACGATTCCATCGGGGGTACAGGGAAAAACGTTGGATAACATATTTTTGGGACAAGTGCCTAAGAGAGTTATAGTTGGTTTTGTTAATAATACCGCATTCAATGGTAGCCTCACTAAAAATCCATTTAACTTTGAAAATTATGATATAAATACATTTTGTTTGTATATTGACGGACATCAAATACCTTCAAAAGCTTTACAACCATCATTTCAAAATAATGTTTATACTTCAGCTTATCACACGTTGTTCTCTGGAACAGGTATACATTTTCTTAATGAAGGTAATGGGATATCTAGAGAACACTATGCTAACGGTTTTTGCCTACTAGCGTTTGATCTTACATCTGATTTGTCAGCTCATTCTTCGACACATTGGAATCTTATTAAACATGGTAGCGTAAGACTAGAAGTTCGTTTTGAATCAGCACTTTCACAAACCATCAACTGTATTGTGTATGCAGAGTTTGATAATGTTATAGAAATTGATAAAAACCGTAATGTAAATGTAGATTACAGTAGTTAATAATGATTAGTTTTAAGATCGATTGTATCTAGCTAATAATTTCTTGTTAAAGATAAGACATTGAAATAAAGTTAAAAATTACAAAAAATGCATTTATAATTTACCTCTACGTTGATCAAACCCATCTTATCCTACTTTTAAAGAATGTAAGTATCAATATTTTGTCACTTGTATCTGACACTTGCAATCGATACGACATAAGATGGATACTTTGGAAATACAGCAACATTTAAATAATGTTCATCCATGCTTACAATACAACGTATATGCCGCAAACCGATTACCGATACGCATTGAACCCCCAATATACCTAATAAGTAATTTGGACCCTGATACAAAACCTGGATCTCACTGGATTGCTATACACGTAGACGTGAATGGTATTGGGGAATATTTTGATTCTTACGGTCAACCACCTACAGGTCATCACCTATGGTTTTTAAAAAGGAACTCAAAACAATGGTGTTACAATAGAAGGAGAGTACAAAATGATTGGACCTCAGTATGTGGCGAGTACTGCTTGATGTATATATATCACAAATTCAAGGGTATATCCTTGCGTGAATTTCTAGGATTATTCAAAAACGATAGTATTTATAATGATATATTGGTATATTATATGTTTAAATGCTTGTTCAATTGAAATAAAGGATAATAAAAATAGTTCGTTGTTATTGCTATGCTGCTTCCCTTCACAACAAGGTGATTAGCATCGTGGCGAGGTTGGTGGTGATTAGTTAATCCCTGATTAGCTAATTAGGGGTACTAGGCGCTTAAAACATAAATTCCTATCTCCGAAACGAGTTGAAATAGCGTAAAATGGATGCGCTACATCGATTCAGCGTGGTCGATATACTTTTTCTTCTTTTCTTTTTTTTTTGGTGGGTGAAAACCGGTGAATCCCTACTACTATTATTTTAATGTTTAAATTATTTTATATTTTTATTTGTTGCTTAATTAATGTAATTGGTGTTAACCGTGTTAATTTAAGTTAAATAAATAAATGATAATAATGGTACAAGTGCGTATGTATATATGTAAGTATGTATATACAAAAAAAAAGTATAAAAGTATTCTATCCGTAATCTAGTTCCCACATTACAAGCTATATTATTTATTTATTTGTCTAGAGACTTAAGCAATAGCTTATATTAGGTCCTTACATATGAAATTGGCGTTTTGTATGGGAGGAACAAAAAGGGAATTTTTTCATATTAAAATATATTTTATTAATCAAAGTATGTACCATTGCTATCTATAGGTACACTTTTGCCATCTTATAGGTAGTTCATTGATCCCTTTACTAAAAAAAACCATTCGGACGGGAATCAATGAAATCTTTGAAAGCGGTTTGGACTGCCTCATCGGAATTGAATTTTTTTCCTTGCAAGAAGTTATCCAAATTTCGAAAAAAATGGTAATCTGTTGGAGCAAGGTCCGGAGAGTACGGTGGATGTCTTAGACATTCCAATTGAAGCTCCTTTAATTTGGTAGTCGTCTGTTGGGCCGTGTGTGGTCTAGCGTTGTCTTGAAGCAGCAGTGGCGTAGAGCGATTGAAAAGTCTCGGTTGTTTAACAGCGAGCTTTTCCATCATGGTTTGCAGTTGCTGACAATAGACATCAGCCGTAATCGTCTGACCAGATTTAAGAAAGCTATAGTGTACGACACCGGCACTAGTCCACCAAACGCTTACAAGTAACTTTTTTTGAGTCAATTTTCGCTTGGGGCAAGATTTTGCTGGTTCACCATGGTTCAGCCATTGCGATGAGCGTTTACGATTATCGTACAGGATCCATTTTTCATCACATGTAATGATCCGATTTAAAATTCCTTCATTATCGTGCCGGTTGAGTAATGTAACGCAGCAGTCGACGCGCGTTTGTCGGTTTGCTTCACTCAATTCATGAGGTACCCACCTTTCAAGCTTTTTCACCTTCCCAATTTGCTTCAAGTGGATTAAAACGGTTTTGTCACTAACACCGCAGCCTGCAGCTAACTGTGATGTGGTTTGCGATGGATCTGCTTCCACAATAGCCTTCAATTCATCATTATCGACCTTGGTCTCCGGCCGTCCACGGGGCTTGTTCTGCAGGTCGAAATTTCCAGAACGAAAGCGTTGAAACCAAAAACGCACCATGTTTTCTTTTACGACACCACCACCATACACATAATTAATCCTTCGAGCCGTTTCTGCAGCACTGGTGCCACGGTGGAACTCGTACTCGTAAATAATGCGATATTTTAAGTTTTCCATTTTGTGAAATGAGTGACGCAGAAAAAAAAAGCAAAAGAGAAAAAAACAAATGAATTACGGTTTTCAAAAAACAAATGCATGAGTAAATAGCTGTTTAAATTTGAATTTGGAATTCCTAACCAAAGAGGAGATATTTAAGATCAAAGTGGCCAGTACGACAAAACGCCAATTTCATATGTAAGGACCTAATACATAGACACTTATGTAAATTCTGCTAAAAGCGAGTCGCAATCTATTACCAAAATGACCGACGCGTTTTTTTGCATTTCATTCAAGAGCTTTAGCGCGAATTACACTTGCCTGGTTTTTGTCTTTTTCCTTTTGGTATCGAGTAATCTTAGCGTACGGATCGGATTCAAAAGTAAAATATGTTAATAAATAACTTGGTGTCGAGCTAAAAGTGCCTGATATTATTTAAGAAGCAATAGCTTTAGCTTGCATTGATAATTTAAATCAATCAAATCATTTGTGGCAAAGCAGAGTAAATAAACGAATTACTTACTACTAATCAGAACATCTACATCTTCTGTCATTTCTAAGGCTGAGGATATGGCTACAAAGTTGAAGAATATTAGAACCAAATATTTATGATATATTTATACATGGAGTCAGTACAACAAAGATAAGCACTTTCCAAAACATTAATTAATGAGATCAACAATATAGTGGTTTTGGAACAGAGCATTGTCGCTTGATTGATGCTTACAAGTAGGATGAAGCCATCGCCGCTGACGTCACTTTTGTTGTTTTCTGGAGCTGGTGGTGGTGATATACCAATGTTAGACTCTCAATGGCATTTATCACTGAAGGATGGACCTTCATTGGGGCATTTAAAACAGTAAACGACAAGTACAATGCGGCCTAATTTATTTTCCGAATTGACAGTGACAATGATGTTATTGTTGGTGTTAAGGCGCGCTACGCAGCTAAAATCTCGGCAGAAACGATTATGAGAGTTGACAACGGCAAGCTGTAGGTGGCGCATGCGTATCGTAAATAAAACCTTTTGATAATTCTTATTCTTAGATCGCGTTGCTGGTATGTAGGTAGGTAATGTGACCATATGATGGTACCTTTACTGGCACAGAACAAATAACTTATTTAAATTCATCCTAATATTTATTCTGAGTCTAGGTGCTGTCTGACCGCTGCGAGGACGACAAGCACACGTCCGACGTCGACAGTGGTCACAGAGCTATTGATTGAAAGGCGGGCGCACGGTGCGCCTGTAGTTTTTCAAATAATTCATGATTAAAAGTAAGTTGAATTAGTATCATACAACTAGCTTTCTTTTAATGTAGACAACATGTAACCTATCATTTAATATAAATTGTAAGTCAATATTCATTGTAGGTATCACAATATTTCTCTTGTAAATTTTGAAACGTACCATTTTCAATAAATATTTCTATCGAGAAATGTTTCAGCTATTATGTTTTCAGCTTACCTTTAATGTAGATAGGTACCTGAAGTAATACATATATAAAAAATAGACTCGTGGTTTGTTCAGAAGTACTATAATTTTCCATTGGAAAAAGAGGAAACGTCTAATGACAGGGCCTTAACAGTACGAGCGCTCGTGCAAAAATGTCTGCAAACATTTTTTTAAATGACACTGGCTTGGTTCAGAACCGGGAGGGCGAAAACTTTCGCGCTGATCTGACTTGCGTTGAAGGCGCTATACCCAAAAATTGTACACAACCGCAAAGGCACCACTTAGTTAGGACATCGGCTTGGGCTGTTGCCATTTGGTGAGGGGGAGATGGCTGAAGGCGATACCGAGGGTAATGCTGGAGGCGGAAAGATTCATCGACTCCGCAGGCGGAGTATGTCTATCTGTGTTGTGTTTTCTGTGTGTAATGAGATAATTAATAAACGGATGCCGTCACTTGTGGGTTAGCGGTGGCGAGTGGGTCATTCGGATCTCCAAGTACGTGTCTTGGCCTTCGGGTTCATCATCAAATACTTATATAAATTTTACTCCTCCTTGTAGCTCCTCCTATATCCTCGGTTTGTTGAGGATTCTGGGTGCAGTGCGCTTCCACCTTCGGCCTTATCATGACTTGAATAATCAGGTGAGATGAAGGCCAAGCACCTCCTCGTCGTAAAAAAAAGAAAAAAAATAGCGCTGATTGTAAAATCGCTTTGTAGGATAGCAACATTAGTATCACAAAAGGTAAGTGGTTAAGTAATCCCTTCAGAGGTATCGCCTGAGCCAAGAGTTCAACTATAACTATGGTTTAACATTAGCTGTCGCTTAACTTAAATTGTGGTTGAACTTGAATGGGAGTTTAACATTAACTGTTTTTAACCTTAACTGTAGTTTAACTTTAACTGTAATTTAACTTTAACTGTAGTTTAACTTTGACTGTGTATTCACTTTAACTGTGGCTTATCTTAAATGTATTTTAAATTTAGCTGCAGTTATTTTTAATTGTGTTTTAACTATAACTGTTGTTTATCTTTAACTGTGGAATAACTTTATTTTTATTTTCACTTTCAAGTGTGATTTTAATTTATTTGTGGATACACTTAGACTGCTTTAACTTTAACTGTGGTGTATTTTTTACTGAAATGTAACTTTAAACTTGGCTTAATCTCTTAGAGGCTTTAGTTAGTTACATAGTTAACATTAACAATTTATAATTTGCATTGATTATTGCAGTTATACGACATTTATCTTATTATGTAACAAGTTTTGTGACAATTTTATTAGATTTTATTTCAATAGTATTCGTATTTTGAAAAAAACAAAGTTATTCAAGTTTTTTACCTGCGTCTATCTTTAGATTGAAAATGCCACCAATTCTTACATGAATCCTAAATAATTGTGATTTTATTGATTCTTCGACCAAAATTTATGAAAATTCTTCGTAAGAGCTTTTAAGAATTCGTGTAGTAAGTAATTAGTTAAAAACTCGGTATGCAGAAGTTTAAAATTTCACCCGCCAATATGGTTCAACCGAGGGAGCCCTCGGGAGTCATGAGTATTTTATACATTGCGCGCATATCAAAGGGTGTTAAGACACCCTTAGAACATGCAACGTTTTGCTCGTCGAAATCCACTACTCGTATCTCCAATATGATTGATTTGTGTTTAATTTTAATGTGTTGCTGTAATAAATTTTTATTTTCATTTTTCATTTGATAGCACGGTAAAACTATCGCAGTGTTTGACCCATCGGTTACGGAAAGGCCACTTCAGAAATAGAGTTCCAGTTGACCACGCTCAAAAATAAATAATACTAAAGCCATCCCTGAAATTGAGCGTGGTAATTGGTAAAGTGGATAGTGGGATAGTTCTAAAAGGAGCTCGTTTAAAATCAATGGTGTCTCGGATGTAATTAACCTCGTCTGCTAGGGCGCGTCGCTTTGCCTTTGCTCTAGTTAGCACAGGCGTCAAAATGAATTATAGCTCTTCATTAAGCTAAAGTGCTGCCTTAAAGTATCTAAAAAGATTCCATTATGTTAAGGGAATAGCCGCCCGCCTCATTTATTAAGCTTGGCAAGCGTTTTTTTCACCAGATTAAGTTGCTAACGGATTTTGTGTTTTGCAAGCTTATGAAAATGTTTTTATCACTTTGTTCTGGCGTAATGGCTGTGCTTAGAATAATAATTAATGTTAAATAATATGTTTTTAGAGTGATTAGCAATTTAAAATATCTAAACTGTCTTGTTAACGGTGAAGACTTTGTGCAAAGGTTATTAAAAGGCTTAAATTATTTTGGTTTGTCCCTACCACTATTTTGGTTTGTCCTTACTGTTACGTATATGTATTGTTATGAGAGTATATTATGTTTAAATTAAAAAGGATATAAGAAGGCCAAAAATGCGGTCAATCTTTGTTCAATTAAAATTACTGGAAGGACAAATACTTTGGTACAATACCAATACAAGTAGGTAGGTATATTCCTATTCGCCGCAACTCTGTTTTCCCGGAAAACCGAAAATAATCTTTAAGGCAGCGCTTGAGGAAAAGTGTCTTCAATTTACTGTGATTTAGGTTCATAGAGCCTTTGGGTTTCGATTTCTATAGCGAAATTGCCTTTTTCGCGCGAATAATTGAGAGAAAATAATTCAGAAGACACAAACTAACTAAAAAAAACTTACATGACTAAGTAACTACTGCTCGCGGCTTTGCCCGCGTGGTATCCAGATAAAAATAAGTGTTGGTTTCTGGCCCAGAAAAATAACTATTAAAAAATTCAGTTTAATCTGTTTTGTAGTTTTTTCGTGAAGGAGCAACAAAGGAAAATTAAGTTTTGTGTCCGTTTTGTGATGTTTGACATCTCATCTCTTAGGATATGATTTTGAAGATAAAATATAGCCTATTTGTTATTGCAATGTCATTCCATCAAATTTCATCAAAATAAACCAAAATTCTAACCGCCTCTGTGGTCTAGTGGTTCAACCCACCGATTTCAGATCCAGTGGCCCAGGGCTCGATCCCCAGGAGAGTACAATATTGTGCTTGGTTAGGTGTTAGGTTGGTGGTAGGACATTGTTTAGATCTGCCTGGCATATCTACCCTATATATATATATATATGGCTGTTGGTAGCTATCTCAATATAAGATGGTGGTCCATCTTACCTAATTCTGTCGCCATAACAACAATTCTAATAATTGTTGTGTTCCGGTATTATTAGGTAAGATAACCAGTTCCTCAGTTTGATGAGGATTCCGGGTAAAGTGCGATTCCACCTTCGGCCTTATCTATGATACCTGAAATGGCTTAGCTTCAGCGATCATATCTTCCACAAAACTGAAGCATTTACCCTGAAATTAGTATATGTTATAGTTCAGGATTGATACTAGAACGTTTTCGCTGTTGCGAAAATACGATTATTTTATATAATTTTAATAATATAATATTTTATATATTTTCTCGATGGAAAAACAAAGTTGGCTCTAATATGTACCAAATATGTTCGCCATGCAATTAATAGGCCTTGACACTTTGTACAGTAAATAAACACAGTATACAGCAGATGGTCTGTGTTTTAGATTATCAAAATTAATATCTGTTTTAAGTACCGTAAAAAATAAAAAGTAGAAATTTGCGCGTAGTTCTGTTATCTGGTGTTCATATGCGCCGTGGTTGAGCGCACAGCAATGTCACCTTTATTATAACTAAATTTTAGTTCGAAACTAGTTTGCGTTGAGTTGCTAATATGAGGTAGTATAGTCCGTTAAGATTATGTGAAGCTTATTAGTCCGTAGTCGCGGAAATCGACACCTACAACTCAGTCCACAGAGGAAAGGCAGCACCTTTACGGCGATCACCAATTGGTGACGCGTCTCACAAAAAAATATGGAAAGACCCTCCAATTTTAATGGAGTCTCAGTCTAGCGAAGGATTAAATATTAAAGTATATACTTATATTTAGATGCATAGGTATATATTTTTGTTAGTAGGTACTATTCGATATCAAGTTAAAATTATTGGGTAGGTCCCATTTGTTCCATGGAACATGACGTCATAGGACAAAATTCGATATTTTTTTCTTATTTTGTACTATAGAACATGTAACACTTTTATTTCTCAAATTGTTCTATAGGACAAGGTAAATGAGACCTCTTAAGATTATATTTCTTGTGAACTGGTGGTACTAGAATGCTCTGAGATTGAGAATCCTCTACATAATCTGGAGAGTCCTCCCCACGTTTCCGATTTATTTTATTCGTATTTTATTTTTTATTATTTATTCAGGTATGACAGAGTAATTGTCATTATCAGTGTCATTTAGGCAGGCAGATTCATGGAAGATTTTGGGAAAATCTGATTTGCATTTTGTTCTAGGGCATGAAAATCGGGTGAAAAGCTAGTATGTAGTTCTATGGAAAAAATTGGGAAGAAAATGTCTCATTTTGTTGACGTCATGTTCCATAGAACAAATGGGACCTACTCAAATTATTACGTATTTTTTTTTTGTTGTGTTGATAGAAATATTTATTTATTCTCTATTATCATGTACACCCTCCTAACTATCAATCAGACTTGTACTAGTATCCATCCTAAGGTTGTCTACAAGATATCACTTTGAGCTTTAAAACCGCCCACTGTTAACTTTATTTTTACAATTTTCAATTGTCCTATATTTTCTATATTTATCTATAACATTTAAACTTTTGCTTTTACTTAACCTTAACCTCATAAACCTCACATTTTGCATAGATCGGTAAATTTTGCGACGTCCTGTACATATCCATTATCATGTAGTTTTA
The DNA here is from genome assembly GCA_951394065.1 of Venusia cambrica. Lineage (NCBI taxonomy): Eukaryota > Metazoa > Arthropoda > Insecta > Lepidoptera > Geometridae > Venusia > Venusia cambrica. The sequence goes on from OX596056.1 coordinate 6,211,977, forward strand.
AGAGTAGTAGAGCCCCTTGTGAAAGGTCTCGTCCAGAGAAGTACTACCACCATACCTGTTTCAGCCGCCAAGCAACATTGCTATGTTCCGGTTTGAAGGGTATGGTTGCCGGTGAAATTACGGGCACGCGAGGCTTTATTCCTTTATGCCTCAAGGTGACAGGCGATATGCAGTGCCGTTTAGGCTATGTTCTTTGTGGATGTGACATACTCAGTGAGGCATTGTCATAGGCAAGACAGTGGACTACTTGCTTGTCCCGTCCTAGTAGTATAAAAATAATGTTGTAAAATGTACTTACATAGGAATGGCCAGCTCGCAGTCTTATCACTCCACCGTTCCTTGTTATATCATGATATACCGCTTTATCGTCACAGGATCTCCCAGCAGAACAATTATTATCAGTCATTTTATACTTTCTTATTATTAAAGGCATAAAATAAAGCAGATTGACAAATAATATGAAGTGATGTCAAATGTCATATATTTTACAAGAGGAATATGAAGTGCCAGTTTGATATTACGTAAAAAAAAATTAATACACACCCATTAGAAAATAATATACCTATAAGTACAAACTGTATTTAATATTTTTCAAGTTAAATAAAATAAAGCCACCTACAACCGCCACCTTCCCTCAGGTCCCGAAGGATCACCTCGCAGAAGAGTATGCGAGGTGAATTAATCGCTTCGCCATCTAGGCAGAGTGCCCGGACATCCCTAGTCAATCCCATTGTTGTGTCCACCCTTTCTCATCACACTGTGCCCTCTGCTGGTTCAAAAAGACACGCGGAAAGGCCCTCTCCTGTGTTTTGTCCGCGACAGTGTACCGATAACTAATATTTGGAGCTACCGGTACACCGAAACTCCTATCTGAAACCCGGGGAAGCGCCACGTCAGAATACACCTCTCCGCACACTGAGACAACCCCAGGTCCGTGTTCCCGGGAAAGAACATAACACAATGTATATGGTATATACATTGTATCTATTATCAAAAAACTAAATATCTCGAAAATCACGGCACCGATTCTACTAAACCAATGCCTTTTCTATGACAATGGTATCATCGAAGAATTGCCACAATTAGTACCTTTTGATACTCTAGTGGCCATTCTGCGATGATCCAATATCATAGTGAAGCGATTGGTTTAGTAGGGTCGGACCCCTGGTAGAATGTTAATGATTTTGTATTCTAGTAAGTATCATATTATCAGACTTATATTCAAAAGTATTGACATAATTTACTAGACGCGAACATAAAAGTAATGCCTTCATTTTGATTAATGAAGTACTCGTTTATATTATTGTACCATCGAAAACTAGTTGGCAATCATGATACTCCGCAAATAATCATGACCCACAAGATGTGACTTCAAAGCTGAACTCAACCGTACAAAAACCAAGTTTGAAGTAGCAATCACAGTGACATACACCGAAAATAGTGCAATGGGTTATTCAGTTATTGATCAGTCTAGTTTAATTCGATCCTGAGCCGTATGGGACGTATTCAGTGGATTTGTTCACTAAATTTGTGGAGTATTTCGGTCGCGCGATCGTTTTGCGAAACAGTTAATTCACCACAACACACGGTAATGCATTTGAAATAGCAAACGCGTTGCTAATTAATGACACACACGGTAATAGACTGAGCTTAGCAGAATTTATGTTTTTTTAGTAGATACTATTGTAGAACCTTTTTTACCCTGCTGCTTCAGAAATTTTACGTACCTTAAGCCGAGAAACCTTAAAAAATCTCCCTCGAAGGACTGACCATAGGTACCTAAAGTTACATTTTCTCGGAATCTCGTGACAGAGAAAAAGTGGTAAAGACTTTTATTTCACTTTTTATTTTTGAAAAGTGAACTAAAATACTAAGATAAGTACCTATTAGGTTATCTAATATCTAACTGGCTGGCATGAAGTAGGTAGGTACCTACCTATTTCGGGAGGCATTACAGCAGAGGATAGTTTTGAAATGATTTAGATGCGAAGTAAAAATGCAATGCTGACATACTTTGCATGCATTAATTCCTGTGAAGTTATTTCTGTGAAAATAAAATACATTGGAATTAAATTGCTATGTGGAAATGAGATTGGCAATAAATAACATTTATTTATACAATTATTCAATTGTGATTGCTAACAAGTTTTTTGGGTTTTTACTAATTACGATGCTTAAAATTTACCAAAATAACTGTAATAAACTTTCTGAACGAAGAAGCCCAATATTATTTTTGTTGATTATTTTTAATTATTATACGACAGGAAAGTGCTTGGCCTTTATTTCACCTGGTAACAAGTTAAGATAAGGCTGAAAGTGGAGGCGCACTTCACCCGGAATCATCAACAAACTGAGGAACTAGCTATCTTACCTCTATATGCCGGAACAGAACAATTTTATAATTGTTTTATGTTGACAGAATAAGGTAAGATGGTGTAAGCTAGCCAGGCAGACATAAACAAAGTCCTACCACCAACCAAACCGAGCACAATATTTTACTCCCCCTGAGGATCGAACCCGGGACCTCTGGATATGTAATCGGTGAGTTGAACCACTAGGCCACAGAGGCGGTTTAAATATTCGCAGAACAATAAATAAACCCATTGAATTGAATACTGAAGAGGATTAATGACAAATCTGTAGCTCCCAGCTTACTCGCTCGACGCCATCCCAACGCGAATTTGCCCAGCGCAGTACGACAAGAGCCAGTAAGTCGGGCTGTAGCCTAACCATACGTTTTTGAAAACTGGACTTACTAGCGACTACGTTAAAAGATATAATGGTAACAATACTTAAAAATCAAATTAATACTTTTCATTTTAGACTTTAGAATCGATATACAGCTGTTAGTAACACGTAAACAAAAATATTTGAATAGAAGACAATTCATTACATATGTAAAATGATATTCTGGCATCGTTTTAGGAAATTTGAAAGATCATCATCACACTCAAAAAGTATTACTACAGAACATGGGCAAAGCGTAAGCAATCGAGTCGGTTATTCGTAGTGTTGGTATCTATGACAACCGTGGGAGGCAGATATTTTTTATGTACTCTTGACCTCTAGATTTGCACCGACAAGGATAAGGTCTACGATAGAGTGAACCCACCCTGATAAACTACCTATTTGAGTGTATGCTGCCACTTATATCTCAACTCTTTCATAGTCTCAACGAGTGTGACTGGGATTTGCCATGACCACCACGCTTGACAGGCGAGATGATGATGGCAGTATTTGTGTTTATGAGCTATTTGTGTTTATAGAGTAATGGGGGGATTAGCCATTATCACCACGCTTGAAAGGTGAGTCGATGTTGGTGTCAGGTAGGTTCTTAGATGGATGGAAGCTGCTATTCGCCCATTGCCTGCTAAAATCCCGTAGTCGAATCGAATGACAACCACGGGTGGGTCAATAACACCCTCTGCTAGGGACTTATATTTCGTCTTTACCGCGCTGCTGCCGCCACGAACTAGAAATTTTGCATTTGATAGGTAATATTTAATGTCAGTGATGTAAAATCTCACTTCGTTTTTCTGTGGGGTAGGCAGGAGAGATCCAAGTGAGTAGGTCCCATTTGTTCCATGGAACATGACGTCATCAAACAAAATGAGACATTTTCTTCCCAATTTTTTCCATAGAACTACATACTAGCTTTTCACCCGATTTTCATACCATAGAACAAAATGCAAATCAGATTTTCCCAAAATCTTCCATGAATCTGCCTGCCTAAATTACACTGATAATGAAAATTATTCTGTCATACCTGAATAAATAATAATAAATAAAAATGAAATACGAATAAAATAAAAAATAAAATAAAATCGGAAACGTGGGGAGGACTCTCCAGATTATGTAGAGGATTGTCAATCTCAGAGCATTCTAGTACCACCAGTTCACAAGAAATATAATCTTAAGAGGTCTCATTTACCTTGTCCTATAGAACAATTTGAGAAATAAAAGTATTACATGTTATATGAAAATAAGAAAAAAATATCGAATTTTGTCCTATGACGTCATGTTCCATGGAACAAATGGGACCTACCCATCCAAGTTTATACGGAAAATATGTATTTACGGCGTCCTATGTTTTGTGCAAGTGAACAGTTTCTACTAGCTGTACCAGTGACTGCACTGGTACAGCTAGTAACATAATAAAAAGCGAAAATTCAGTCCCAGTGTCGACGATAATCATTGAGGACAAAAGTTCCAGTGATCACCCTCCACACAAGGCTCTTCGACAGCGGTGCCGATCTTGCAGTCCGCTACGGTCAGAAAGATGTTTTTTTTTTTATTGTACTACAAAGAAGCGCTTAGCCTTCATCTCACCTGGTTACAAGTTGAGATAAGGCCGAAGGTGGAGGCGCACTTCACCCGGAATTCTCAATAAACTGAGAACCTGGCTATCTTACCTCTAAATGTCGGTACACAATTTTTTTTTTAGAATTGTTATTTTTGCGACAGAATTAGGCAAGTTAGCCAGGCAGACTTAAATAAAATCCTACCACCAACCAAACCAAGCACAATATTGCTCCCCCTGGGGATTGAACCCGGGACCTCTGGATCTGAAATCGGTGGGTTGAACCACTAGACCACCGAGGCGGTTAAAATTGGTTAGGTGGTGTCGCGACTGCCCCGCATTCTGCGGATACAGCCTTTTTACGAATTAAAGCTTAAATTTCCTTTTAATTGCAGCTGTCTGTCTGGTATGCAGCAGACATCCCTGATGCACTGCAAAATCGAGACAGTCTCAACATCATCATCACCAACATGTTTGGGTATTGTACTGTACGATAAGTAAGTATAAATTAAAAAAAGTATATCGGTATTATATATCCATAATCCAGTTCCCATATTACAAAATTTGCTTAGTTTGCGACTAGATGGCGCTGTGTGAAATAAATGTCCTCTAATCAACATAACTATATTGGATGCGTAAATTGTGCAGCGGTTTACTAGGTGAGTTTGACCAAAAGATTTCCCGTGTATCAATGACGCTTTAAAAAGCCTCTAGCATCTACCAGAACTCTGCGTTTTCGTTTCTAACTAGATAGAATCGAAACTAGTAGGTAATGCACGCAAAGGCGGCTCATTCAGCAAGCGAAAGTGAGTGCCGCTGAATGGCAACAGAATGGCTTCGGATAGTGAGCCCGACGGTTGTGACAACGTATTCTTCGGTAAAGTACTGTAGTCACTTCGCAGATGATTTTAAAACTCACGGTAAGGCCAGCGCATTGAAATATCTGCGGCTGTTAATTTATTGAAAAATATCGCTTTATTCAGACTTCGAAATTTTATTGAAACTGAATTCTTAATCCATTGACATTAAATTATGTGCCATCGCTGCATTTTATCCGACAGTTCCGAAGTTTTCGTGCAGATTTCATAAATGATGAAGGAATGGTGTAGGAAAGGTTTTCGGAAACCGGTGTGTCTAGAAATATTATGTTCAAAAGACACTTATCCGCACTCTTGCCGTGAATAGGAAGAAGGCCGGTTGGACATATTGTGGCCGATGAATAATAATAGAACAGTTAAGTGCAAGTTGGACAGGCACAGTGCTATAAAATCACACTTAATTGCCTCAAGTCACTCACCACCTACACAGCAAAAGCGTTTGTTGCTGCAACATCTGTATATAAATTGACATTTACTGTCATATAAATGTAACGTACCATAGAGTGAATATTAATTTTGTCTGAAGCCCAATCACCCTTGACCAGTTTCATGTATTTGTAATTTTGTAACTGTAATCAAGGTAAGCATAATTACTAAGTTTGGACTTTTTTGGTATAACCAATCCTGGTTATATCAAAATAGTCCATATATATATATATATATATATAAAAATGGTGACAACCAGCCAGAAAGTGCTCAAATAAATTTCCTTCAAAATAACACGTTACTGGTGACCCTTAATAGTTAAATTTTGTATTCTTGATCGAGTGAGCGAAGGGAACGAGAACATCTATATACCTCGACATTTCGAAGGCTTTTGATAGGGTTTGGCACAAGGGTCTCATTAGAAAGCTTTCCTCCTACGGGTTACCGTCCAACCTTTTGATATGGATCACAGACTTCCTGAGGGAAAGATCGATTGGAGTAGATATTCGTGGCAGTTCGTCTAATCTATTGGTTATCAATGCCGGGGTACCTCAAGAGTGTTATGCAGATGCTTACGCAGATGGCAGCACAGTTGTTAATAGATATTAGTCCACGTGCTAGTGCGGACGAAATTTTCAGCCTCCGTAGGGAGATGGTGGAGCGTTAGAACCTCAAGCTTAACTTTGTGTCTGAATGGGGGGACGCAAATCTTGTACGGTTTAACGCTTCTAAAACTCAGGCGTGTGTGTTCTCTGCAAAAAATGACAATTTCATCCCGTACCTATTTTTAACGGCACTTCGCTCTAGTTCAATGATAGTTTGACCCTTTTAGGCGTTGAACTTTCATCGAACTTAAACTTTGGGTCCCATATCGAGTCAAACGCCAAATTCGCTGCTATGATGCTGGGTATTCTTGCTAAGGTTCAGCGGTATTTCACACCGGGACAGCTTTTAAGTTTGTACAAAGCTCAGGTCCGATCTTGTATGGAGTACTGCTGTCATCTCAGGGATGGCTTAGCCAAGTATCAGCTCGAAGCCCTGGATTCGATTGAGCGTCGTGCTGCTAGGCTCATAGGTGATGATTCGCTTGCTAAGGCCAATTTGCAGAGCCCAGAACATAGACGGCGGGTTGCCAGGCTGTCTGTGTTCTAAAAATTCCACTTCGGCGAGTGTGCGCACGCTACCTTTGACTTAATCCCCCCCCCCCCCCCCAACCCCTTTCGTAAATGTTTCACAGTACCGAACAGATCGTTTCGACTATACCTTTATTATGAATACTGGTAAAAAATGGAATTCCTTGCCTTCGTCTGTTTTTCCGCACGAACAATCTTAGAGTCTTCAAGTCTAGAGTAAATAGATTCCTTTTAGGCAAGCGTGCTCCATCTTAGGCTACATCTTTACTTGTTTTACATATAAGCTGATGGTCAAACGCTTGACAATCACAAATAAGAAAATAAAAAAATACTCATAGATCTATTCAAAGATTTTCTAAACCAAAGTTAAGTTTTACATTCAAGATGAAGATTCTAGGTCTTGTGGCGTGTTTTTTTTTATTGTACGATCCAAGAATTACTAGCAACGAGAGTGAGCCTCTCACATCACGAAATCTCAGTTTATTCGAATTACTAGTTTAATAAGTGTACTATTCGCCTTAAAAACACTCAGGTAAGTATGTTCTGAAAGAATAAATTACCAACCTATCACGGTTCGACAACAACAAAAAACGACACGGCTTTTACAGGTCGGACACGGAAAAAATGAAGTCTTAGTAATATTGAGTCCCGTTGGCCCTCTTGGGTCCAAACCCCTAAAAATAGCCAAGAGAGTTGTACACTATGGTACGCTCTAGTGCAATGTAGTGTACGACTTTAATTTATTTTGATGTGAAATCAACCACTTATTCCGTATTTGAGAGCTTGCATTAATGCTCTTGAAAAGTTAATCCATTTCATTTGTTGACAGTATAGGTACCACTGGGAGTGCAGATATCTGGATTAATTTTAGTTTTGTACTGGTAGCAATAATTCCGACTGAAATAAATATAATTTAAATTGACATGTCGCAAAGTTTATATGGTTCATATAATTTACGAATAAACTGAAAATAATATCAGAACATTCACCGAGAGAAAATGTAACCGTAGAAGTATTTTTCAAAGTTTGTACGTCTTTATTAAAACCTTGAGCTTTACAACCCGCCCACCAAGCGATGACATTGTGCAATTTTCCGCTGGACGGCACGGTTTTGAACGTGGAAAACATGTTTCACGCGTTCACGAAATCTACTGTGCTATGATTATTCCTGTTAATACTTACTTTCTGTAAGTTTAAATAAGCCAATTGGATAAGCAAATGTTCAAGTCTAGCGCGACAAATCTCGAAATACAATTTGTGAGACTCGCAATACAATACCGGGTGGAATAGCTAATAGCACATCAGAACGGAACTACTGTGCCAAACCACAAATTCAGTTCCAGATGAGTTCCCTTCGATTCCAAGTATTGTGCCCATCACGCTAACGTCGCTGGGGAATAATTGATGTCGGTATTTGTTTTATTTTAAGTCTTGTCACAGTATAAATAGTATAAAATACTATTATGATGCTTGAGTAGTTTGGGCTTAGCATACTAACAATATTCAAAAACCCTTTCCGCCGTTTTGGTAACTAAGTTTTTCAAATAGTATTAAAATAATTGTTTGTCCTCTTCCTCGGTATGATATATATATTTTTTTAGGCTTATGATAAGTTTCAACTTATCATACAAATACAACACCCAAATACAGAACAAACAACTATGTATTCACCATTCAAATGGTTTATGCTCTATTACACCCCTCTAGTATCAAGTCTCGATTAAGTTTGAGTTTATTTCTGGAGTTCAACCCTCAGTAATTATTTTAATCGCTAAAATTAGGTTGCTGCGCTAGCGTAAGTCGAAGTCGATTTTCTCAACCGAGATTTCAGTATTGCATAGCAAATCAAACTGTGTTTACGAAACAGGCTAAATCAAGAGTAGGTACATATGCATTTATATTGCTGTTTTAGTAGGAATTTATTTGTTCCGGTTCCTTAATTGTAACATGTGTAAGAAAGCCCCTTCTGTTCGATGGACTGTTGATATTGCAGCGATCGTATAAATCCACAAGGTACCTAATAAGCAAAAAAACTTAAACCCGACTGTGAGATTTTAAACTTCACGGTTTCACGAGAATATGGCTTTAAAAAGTTTTACAATCTGACATTTATTATCAGCATTTTCACCTTTAATTGAATACACATATTATTGTAATTAATCATTTATTGTATCCTCCGCACTCCATTTTTTACTCGAAGCCCCCATATTCATAGCCCTGTATGTCACTCCCTTATAACCTCTCTTCACACAATTAAGAGAAACCAAACGATACGATACCTCACATGTCAAACTCAATTAAACCGTCTAGGTTGCCTAACGTGCCCGTGCGATAGACATACATAAGTACATACAGAGTCTCGAAAATACGCAAATATACATGAAATTACATTCATGAACTAGTTATCAACGAGGTGTATTCGCAAGAACCTCCTCACGAGCCAGATGTGTCCAAATAATTTGACATCGCAATAATCCCACCAAGTAATACATCAGCCGGTGAAAAAGGTCAGCAATTCTCTCGAATTACCCGCTATAACATGCGAAGTTTATAATGCCGTTTCACTTATTCATCATGTATGCAAATGAAAAGCAAATAAAGAGAACGACCGTACGCACGTGGATGTGTTATGCTATCGGGGAAATTATCGTACGCAGTTACACCGGAGAGAACTCAAGAAGAGACCAGAGGTCTCGGGTTCGATCCACAGGGGGAGTACAATATTGTGCATTGTTTGATTGGTGGTAGGACTATGTTTAAGTCCGCCTGGCTAGCTACCACCGTCATACCTAATTCTGTCGCCATAACAACAATTCTTTAACTTTTGTGTTCCAGCATTTAGAGGTAAGATAGCCAGTGCCTCAGTTTGTTGAGGATTCCGGATGAAGTGCGCTTCCACCTCCTAAGGTGGATTTCACCCGGAATCGGTTTTCATTTTATGATATCATAACATGAAAATCAGGTGAGGACCAAGTACCTCTAAGTACTTTTATTGTAGTAAATATAATAAAAGTAAGTCAAGTACCGTCCTACAATAAAAAAAAGATGGACGAATTGTGTGCGTGATTTATCTGGATCAGTTAACTCTTGATTTTGAGAGTTGCCTGGGCAAATATGAGGTTTATGATGGAGCGAGTCTTCCCAAATATGCCTAATAACTCTCTCTTAGAAGGATCATATCTAACGTCGTCCCCCACTGCTTGTGATAAGACATCTTCCCCAAATGCCACCGAATGTGAAGAAGTTTAGGTTTTTCGTATATTTAGCTGAAAAATTAGTCATAAAAAAGACTTCTGGAAATCGTTAAGAAATATGGTTATAATTAAAGGTGTGCTATAAATCTTCCGAGTAAAGAAAATAAAATGTTGTGTACACACAAGAAAATATTTCTTTATTTTTATTTTTATTTTATTCGGGAAACATACAGATACAATACATATGATAGACAAACATTAGTGGTACCATTCACACATATGAACAGCCTATTTATGTTTACTGTTGAACAGGGTTATGTCACAATCATCACGCTTAGCAAGTGGATTGGTGATCAAAGAAAGTGTTTTAAATAATACGCAGAAGGAATTTTTAGTAGAAGCATGTAGTAACAAAAATATTAGCGTTACATTTCGGTGTAACCGCTCCCATCCCATCGTGAAATAATTTCCATCACACGCGGAGAATAAAGCTAACTTGATATATTACAGTAGGAATAACAGAATGTAAGCTCAAATGTTACGAATTATATAATTATGTTGATAGCGTTTCGTTTAACTGTGCGTTTTCTTCAGAATATAGACTTATGTTGAATGATATACTAGCTAAGGTAAATATGGAAGTGGACCTATTCCATACAAAAACAAATACGCTATAACGCTTACTTAGCAATAAATATTTTAACATATAGTTTTAGTGATCTATTTCTTATCATGTTTGTGAACCTACTTGATTTTCACTTTCATTTTAATATTCTTTGTTTCTATATACCTATCGTCTACCTTATCTGTTTACATTTATATCTATTTGCCTTTGTAACTATCTTTAGAAACTTTTATGTATCATATTTATATATTGCATATTAAATATTGAACTATTGTATATACCTAGCTGTAAGTTTTCTTAAAATTGTAAAAATAAAATAAAATGACGCCTCCGTGGATCTTATTCTCAAATCAATTTTCAATTCTCAACTCATTTATTGCCACATGTAAGTTACATTAAGATCTTAATAGAGATACTGTAATTATTAAGCACTGTACATGTACCATATTAAGAGTATTCCAACATTTTTAAAAGAGGGGTCATTATCATTAATATTATCATTATTTTCATTAGGAAACACTCTTACACTCTTTACACTCTATTCATTATATGAGTCATATTTACACCATAGTCAATTTGTCATAATTTAGCATGAATTCAGTAAAAAAAATATGAAAAATATTATTAAAATATGTTTCATAAATTTCCCTACATTAGTAGATATTTATAATCATTTTTTTATAATTTCGTCGCCATGGAAATATTCTAGACAATAATAACATTAATAATTACAATCCCAGGTGGGGCACTGCTTTGTGATGTGCTTTGGTTAGGATAATATAGGCTCAGATGAACTGAATGTCTGATAAGTAAGATGATGATGTGCTTCGGAGGGTACAGCGTAAAGTTTTCGATCCCAGGAGTGCTTCAGAGTACGTAAAAGTAAAGTCATCGAGCCCAGGTACTGCATATTAGTAACTATAGAGCCATAGCAGACGCCTATTTGGTTGGCTTGTAGAGAACTATGATACAGCTCACAAAAAAAAGAAAAAAAAGAGGATCACTGCTGTTAAGTACCTTGTTAGACTATGATTGATCATATCAAAGTCGTTTTTTTTTGTACTACGGGGATTTTTCCCCGCCATCATCTCACCTGGTTAGAAGTTGAGATAAGGCCGAAGGTGGAGGCGCACTTCACCCGGAATCCTCAACAAACTGCGGAACTAGCTATCTTACCTCTAAATGCCGGAACACAACAATTTTAGAATTGTTATTATGACGACAGAATTAGGTAAAATAGTGGTAGCTAGCCAGGCGGACTTAAACAAAGTTCTACCACCAATCAAACCAAGCACAATATATTGTACTCCCTATAGGGATCGAACCCAGGACCTCTGGATCTGAAATCGGTGGGTTGATCCACTAGACCACAGAGGTCGTTCATCATAGCTTTATCATGTTCCACGCAAAGGTCGATTGTATTGTAAATAGTTATATTATTGACGATAGTGAAGCTTGTATAATAAAAACGCATGACCAAAATCCCGAGAAAAAATATTTTAAATGTAAAAATATCGAATAAAATACTACCTAAATTTTAAACGTAAGCTGGTAAAAAAGCCAAAAACTTTTTGAAAGTTTAACTCGTTACATTTAGCTATCAGCCCTGTAAGCTGGCAGGTTACTATTTATTTTACATAGTAACCTGCCAGCTTACAGGGCTAAAAAATGTGGCGGATGACTTTAAGTTTGAATCAACCGGCAAAGCGTGAGTTGCACACCGAGGGTCCCGATACATATTTCAAAGCAAAAGTTGCGGATTAATATTTATATTGTTAACATAAATTTAACAAGCCTCACAGCTCAGTTGGTAGCAGCTCTGCCTTCTGCGCTGTAGGTTGTGGGTTCGATTCCCACCCAGGATAAACATTTATGTGATGAATATAGATGTTTGTTCTGGGTTTGGGTGTTGTATTGTATGATAAGTATGTATTTACAAAAAAAAAGTATTTATGTATTCTATCCGTAATCTAGTTCCCATATTACAAGTTATGCTTAGTTTGGGACTAGATGGCGCTGTGTGAAATTAGTGTCCTGTAATATTTTTTTTTATTTTATTCGGTAAGCACTACAGTCACATTAATTCGACGCTCATACATAGGTATTACCGTTTTTACTATAGAACTAAAACATAGAATCATTTAAACAGTACGTTTCTTGTATTATTATATTATTTATGTGTTTGTTTACTACGTTGTAGTCCGCTATAATACACATACACATAGCCTAGTGATGAAGCACCCATCTGATTTTACGCTTAGTAACCGTTGGTTTTTGTGCAGCTAATGCAAAATGCTTTATTTTTGCCAGTCATTCTACTTATCCGGATTACATGTGGAACTTCTTGCCGCTCCTAATAAATAACCATGCGTCGTGTCTCCGGGGAGGTTTTTGCATGCACGTATGTGAAGGCACGTGGCTTGATGCTCTATCCACAGCTTAACTTAAACAGCTGGTATTATGACGTTTTTTTTACAAACAATGCGCACCACCTGCCTAAAGCATTGACTATTGGAGAGTTGTTCAATTATGCATGTAACTTTTGAAATTCAGAATTAAAGAGCGCTGCTCTACAAAAATGTCTAGTATACCCTAAATTATTACTTAGATTAAAATTTAAAATCGTTTAGATGTGATGACATTTTATAACAATTGACTAATCTAATTTTAAGTAATATGTTATCGGTCGATTTGTTTTGTTATGTAATTATTTTTCATGCCTGTACCTCATTTTATTTTTTATTTACATATTGGATTCGAGAGAAATTGATACGGAGCTTTACTTCAATTTAATTCAATTCTTTATTTCATCTAAAGACAACTACATTGCACTTAGATAGATCACACATACAGATTGGTTGCTTACAAAATAATTAACACAAGTCAAGAAGTTACAGAATTGAGTTTACAAAACAATAGGTACCCACATAGCAGATTAGCAAAAGCATCGTCAGAGTATATAAAATATATTACTTCATTGAAAATATTATAATTTTCCTAATGAAGACACTAAGTAGGTAGTTAGGTTTCTGAAATTGCATGTCTAATCAAAAAAACACGATATCTAAACCAGAATTGTTCAATGGAGCACCGCAATTGAAACTAAAAGTCATTATTCAAACCTTTTACTAATATTTTTTCTTTTTTAATAACATTAACCCTTAATATTATTCACTCATGTTCATCCTCACACGTGTAATGTGTAACAGTCCTATATGAGCTGTGATTCAGCTCATTAATTACACCATTATGAATTCAGCTCACAATTTTGCGGGGGCAAATACCTCCCGTAAACCCCTATAGGCACCTCAGGCCTTACCGGGAACGGTAAAAAGTTAGCAAAAACATCCCTAGGAGCTTAGCTCGCGGAAATATTGATGGCGCACGAGGTAAAATAATAAGCTTTCGTGCTACAAAAATCTACTACCACTGATCAGTAGAGAATGCACTCCAACTATGATAACTAAGTTGGAGGTGAGAGGTTTATCTTCAAAGGAAAAAAAGTTTTTTTTTTTGTTTGTTTTCAAACCATAAATAATTTGGTCATACTTAAATATATTACTATGTACTATGACTAATTGTGTTTGTTATTCTGTTTACGCGATTTTAAATTATATAATTAGGCAAGTATGTTTTTTTTATTGTAGAACGTATGCTTATATATCTACCTCAAAAAAAAAACAGTTCGAGCAGAAAATATATTTTTTTTCGACCAAATATGTGTTTTTGAAAATTATGATCCATTACTACTTTCAGTTACTCTTTCAGTTTACGGGAGATGTCTGGTTACTCTCTGTATTGTTATTATTGGACTAGCTGATTGCATAATATAAGACGTTCAAGACACTGGCTGCATTGTCTCCCTGAATAGAAATGCTAATACGCTGGTCTAAATAAGAGCCGGTTTGTGTAACTTACGTAATTGTTTGCTTTATATTTTACTACATTTTAAAGGCAACTTTATGCAAGCCAAACCTTGTCCATATTCATATAATAAGCAAGGCACCTTGCTTACCAATAAGAAATAATACCTTTAACTATAACAACGTCCATGATATAATTGAAAATGTACAGTCACCAGCACTTAAATGTATACACTTCTTCATTTTCAATAAACATTTGCATTCACGTCTGGTAAATTATTTATTCATTTTGTATTCAAATAAAATACCAAATCAATAACATTATGTATGTACCATAATTATGGGGATATTAAACCATTTAAAAAAATATGAAGCTGAGACATGTTAGTGCAAATGATGTGTATGTCTGTATGTGTATATCTGTATGTGCTGCGATCTCAATCTAAAGCTGTAGTGTGATCCTAAATGTTTGTGATGCCCTGTTGACAAGTTTCAATTCTAATAATAGTGAAAAGCGTGTTCCTTCTATGTTTTCGCACGAATGTATATAGGCCTTTTTACATGTTTTATTACTATAAGTCTATATCTAAGGATAATTCTAGTTTTTTTTTTGCATTCCTTTCAAGTAGATGTTTGCAAAAATTAGCTTTAAGCTGGATCCTTTTCTCGTATATTGTTTCGTGCTGGCAGGTTAAGTTAAAAAATGTTTTGACGACATCCTAAATAGACAGATAAAAACATAACAAATGCTATTCAGACGTCGTCGAGTCCGTACTTGGTGGTCATGGCAAAATTATTTGGCACATCCAAATCCCTCGTGGACGTCGTAAGAGTTGACTAAGATATTATACCACGAGATGCGTATCTAAGTGGTAGGTTCTTATTAAATTGACTGAACAAAACCGCCTGCGAAGCGTGGTGAATATTTTCTTAATAAATAACTCTTCCATTGCCCTCTTTTTAAAAAGCTCATACTATGGTATAGATATGAAGTGGTTTTTTGAGGCTGTAAATATGAGGATGATTATACTTTTTTTTTACTGCGCGCACACGCGTAATATAGAACGTAATAATGAAATGAAAAAGTATGGCAAAGGCGAGCTCTAAAAATGAGTTATTTTCAAGCAAACCTAAGTAGCGAGAAAAATAATATCAAATTTATAGGAAAAGTGTATACAAAAATAATGAATTATTCTACCATAATAAGATAAACTACGGTATTAAATATATATTAAATATATATATACATATAATAATACCGAAGATATTATACTATTATTATAATATTAATATACATTATTAATTTATAGACCTAGTCAGACTAAAAATGAAACGAAATAGTAGACTAGTCTCATATTAGTCGTTTTATCACAAAGATTAAGGTCAATCCAAGGTCAATCTGAATATAATGTCGATTTGTAGCGATGAAATCAGCTAAATATGCAAATCGCGCGTGAGCTGTGTTGCATTAGGCTCACAACACTACATGGAGTTGCCATTATCGGGCATGTAATGGACTAATTCCATAAACTGAGTGGAACGAACGTAAGCACTAGTACACGCATTACAAGTCACGTTAACTGATTATACTCGTATATTCGATATTGATACTATTAAATTCATCATACATTTAATCAATGAAAAGTACAATTAAACAAACTTTGTATAAAAGAATCAGTCAGATTACCTAAGAACTGGCTTGCTACCACCATCTTACCTAATTCTGTCGCCATACTATCAATTCTAAAATTGCTGTGTTCCGGCATTTAGAGTAAGATTAGCCAGTTCCTCAGTTTGTTGAGGATTCCGGGTGAAATGCGCCTCCACCTTCGGCCTTATCTCAACTTGTAACCAGGTGAGATGAAGGCTTACCCGTCGTACAGTAAAAAAAAGACCGTTACAAACGGCCTAAAGGTAACTCAACTCTTCCAGACCAGTACCTTCGCTGGCCTAAATAAGAGCCAGCTCTTGGGTCACGTGTCGCTTCAATCATAAGCCCCACAAGATTTTTTAAAACCCGGAGGGCTACGGCTTCCCACGGACCCATGGCCTCCACCCCAAAAGGCTCAAATAGGTAAGCTCTGTCGAGACCACTATTTTGTTTGCCCCATTTGTGATCCTCGGCCGAATCAGCCGCCGCACCAGCCCTAACTGATGTCCCAGGCAGATGAGATGGCGCTAGGGTGTCGCGGGTAGCGTCCCACACTAAAGGTGTACCCATTTCCCAAGGGACAAGAGTCATACCGTCGGACCGCTTACCATCATCACGTGACAGACCATTCGGTTCAAGAACGGCTGGGACATTGACACTGGTAAAATATTGATACTATTTAATTTCAACAATTCTATAACTTTACAGGTTCTTTCTAAAATATGGTTATATGCGCACTGGAAAAACGAATCAGCTTCTAGCGTGTGGAAATACAGCCACATGTTTTCTTTTATTATACGACGAGGAAACGCTTTTCTTTCACCTCATCTGGTGTGAAGTTATGATAAGGCCGAAGGTGGACGCCCATTTCACCCGGAATCTTCAACAGACTAAGGAGACTATTTTACCTTTTATACGCCGGAATACTATTAATTAATTGTTGTTTTTGTGACAGACTCAGGAAAGATAGTGGTAGCTAGCCAGACAGACATAAATAAACTTCCTTCCACCAACCAAACAAAGCACAAATTTATAGCTGGGTCCAAACCCCAACCCGGGACCTCTGATACCGGTGATTGAATCATTAGACAACAGAGGCGGTAAAAATGTGTAAATTGTGTCTAAAAAAGAGAGTTATTGGGCACTTTCTGGGTGTCTCTCCATCGTGGACCTCAACTCCACCCAGGACAAACATTTATATGATGCATAGATGTTTGTTCTGTTTGGATGTTGTATTATATCGTATGTATGTATTTAAAAAAAATGTATTGACGTATTATATCCGTGATCTAGTTCCTATAGCATATAGTTCTTAAGCTATGTTAAGTTTAGGGTTAGATGGCGCTGTGTGAAATTATTTTTTTATTTACTTTTTTTCAAAGCGTTTACTCCTTCTTCATATATACATTGCGAAAAAGTACACCACACGGCATATAGGCGTCCCTCAAAAAATGCAGTTGGGATTTTGGCTGTAGTTGTCACGTGGTTCAGGTGATTGCTGCTGTCCATCGCCTGGTGTGATTTGTTACTCGCCTGATACCCACGACATCCACAAGAGATCCAGGATGAGCCAAATTCTTCTGCCAGGAGCACCACGGCTCGGGGGTGTAGGTAAGTTGTGGGTTATTCCCAAATTTAAATTAATTATTCCGAGACGCAAAATTTTAAATGAAATATTGCAATTACGTGATTTGAAACTTTCAACGTATATACTTGCGGAAGTAATAAACGTAACTGTTCCGGTATTAAACTTTAGTTGTAGCTCGACGCGTGGTACCATATGAACCCGAAATATGTGCGGTGTATGCTTTCGGGAAACCTCTTTAGCCTAACTTAGAGCAACATTTTACAGAAAACCTAATACAATAATAATATGTAGTCTATGGAGTGGCGGTTAGTCAGCTCACAAAATACAGGTAGGTTGCATCTGTTTTGATATGAATAGATCAATTTATATATGATCAATTTAAAGCAAACTATCCCAGGATATGCCTATTAAAGGTGTAGGAAAACGGACGCTGACAGCCGAGCTTTATGGACATAATACAATTCTCCTGCACGTGTGTTTGTCACTGAGCTCCTACTAAAAGGCTGGAATTTCGATTCATAATTAGAACCTGTAGGTGGCGCTGCTATCACCACAGGATGACGGGAACGAAGTCCTGGGTGTTCCATCAGCGTATGTATATAGAACCTGCTTATCTTGGTATGGTATTGTAGAAGCGTTTTGCGTAGGAGACCGGCCTATCCTGTCATTTGCATCACTTATCGCAAATCCTTAGTCTTGAATGACATTTCAGCGTTCAAACTAGCCGCAACACGCGAGCTTGAATACGTAAAGAGCGTAAAGTTGCTGATGGTAATATGAATCTGATCAGTATGTATTTTATTTTGGTAGGTAGGGTAGGGTATACAGGTGAGTTTTTTTCCAGGGCCACAGAGGCCAAGTCTAAAACTGTGAGAGTTATCGAACAGTCATGTTAGGTGTAACGTGCTCGATTTAAAAATAAAAAAAGTTCAGCATAAAAAGAAAATCTATTTATACTAATAGTTTTTCTGGAAAATATTTTTTTTTTGCGTTTTTGTAATAAAATCCACTTTTAGAAAATAAAAAATACTCGAGGTAATTTTACAGAGCGCCATCCTAAAACTATGCTCAGTTTGAACGGAGGGACCAATATGTCTTGGCGAAGCTGCCTCAATTGAATTGGACTAAAAATCTAGAATTAAACAATTATCTAGGTTATTGCGTTTTGACTCTTCTTCTATTTTCAGTGGTTGAAAACCGCGATAGAATACACGTGTTTAATTAAAGACCCGAGACGTGCGCTGAGGGCTTAAATTTCAAGATTTTCGACGGCAACCAAAATTTGTTACGGTAATGTGAGGAGGCAATTTTCACGGTGTATAATATAACCCTGGTTAGAAAGTACGCGTATATCTTATATGAACGTAACGTGAGCATTTAATTACACAGTATTAAATAATCCTTCTAATTTTTCAATGCTCCATTATGTAGTGTTTTGTTATTCGACAAAATGTGTATTTTTGTTTTACATGTATGAGACTTTACCTCTAGAGCTGTGCACGCAAGTATGAGGATTAATGATGAACCGATCTTTCCCAGAGGATTTATGATTTATTTAGATGACCCATGCCTGAGAACCGGCGGTCATACATATGATGTTTTTGAGGGGCTTATTTTTATACTTTATTGCCCACATATATCGCAAAAATGATACAAGATAACATAAAATTAAAAAGTATGACAAAGGCGAGCTTGCTATTTAACTATTTTCTCTTCGGAAAATCATCTAAGGAGGGAAACTGAACCCTCAGGGTTTATACCAAAACAATTTCATGAAATACTATCAACTAGCTAGGTTGGTCATGTATTCAGTTGTTCTACAAGGTTTAATCATTTGTATTACCAGTTAAACTACTCAGAAGTGCTACTAATACAGACTCATTAATTCGCGTCTTATTTATCAGTACTAACTAATCACGCTATTCTGATAATTATTCAAGATACTCATTGGTATTTGCGTCTACCATAGGGCAGGTCAGATGGTGGATATGGTAGAGACTTAAACGTCTTTAGTAGTATTTAGTATTTGTTTAAAAGTTTGCCTTAAACGTGCGTAAATATACTGTCAAGCAACATAGCTGAATCCCAGTCAAGTAAAGTGATGCAATCATTCACGAATAGTTTTGATTCGTAAGTACGTTCGTACCTACATTTCGTGTGCTAGAGTAGGAGTGTAACCTCAAGCTGTCAATGATGTCGAATGGCATGAAATTAAATACGATATTTTGTTTTTCGGTGAACAAGAGTAAGCCTCCAGGTACTTTCAGCCTTGCAATTGACGCACGTCAGAAAAAGTAAGTTTAAAACTTCAAGTGCAAGTCTTTTTTTTTATTTCGCGATTCAATACGTGACAGATATTGCAAGCCCATCGCCGCTTAGCGAAATGGGCCTGTGACACAAGTCATTCGGCATTTTGGTCCTAGGAAATGCCGGTTTCCTCACGATGTGATCTTCACCGTCAGAGCATGTGCATGTGTCAAATGCGCACATAAACTTCCGAAAACCCGTCCATTGGGTTTGAACCTACAACTTCCGGATTGGAAGGCGGGCCCATACCCACTTGGCCATGCAGCTCAAATAGCAATACCTCTACATAAAGATTTGGTATGCATGTATGTACCTTATTTAAGCACGTATATGTAATAGGTATGTATTGTATTATATAATATGTAAGTTTAATTAGGTACCAATGTAACATTTTTTAATGCTGATTCTTTATCTACCCAGGTTAAGTAATTGTCAAATGTGACCTGAACGTGGTCTACCTGTAGAGATCTGCCCCAGGCAATGGATGATAATGTTTAGTCAACAGTTACGTCGTAATTGATCTTATCGCTGGTTATTGGACATGTAAAGGTTCGGGTGATCACCTTTTTGCCGAAGTCCGGTTACTAGCAGTTCGCTGATCCGCTGATCCACGGGAGTCCTTCAATAGCCTGCTTCTGGGCTATATCGCTCCACCGTAGATCTTATTCTCGTCCAGGTAATGCCCGAGAAAGCCTCGAAATTAAGAGCTTACCCATTTCAAAAAAAATATAGCCATATCTAACCTAGATTTCTGTTTTCATCGACATTTGTAAGTATATAAGTAATGAGAAGATAATTGTAAAAACCTTTTAAACAATACTACTAACCATCATGATAGTGCCAATATCTGATAGCCAAGACACAGAAGAAACACACTGAATATATATTCCGGTTATTATAATCCCTTGATAGTTAAGCTAGGACAACAAAAATGAGCAGTGTTTATCAACGTATTAGGTACCTATTTATTTTACCAGGCTTCATGTGGCTTCATGCTTGTCGTAGAGAAACTCAATTACAAATTCAACCCTTATAACCCCACGTTTTACGGTTCAGAATTGATTATGAAGTCGATCTGCTGTTTCGTTTCCGAAACCTTCCCCATTGAGGATGAATAAGAAATTTACTCACATACCTTGAAACTCGAGAACTGCCACTTTTCTGAGAATTATGATCTCCTGGTACTCACAAGTCACTAGCCCAACACTTAAACAATAAAACATTCAAAGCAAATAATCACCACTGCACCAAAAGTTTTGAATTATTTACAATGCAATCGTAAACACAGGATCACTAACCTCACTTTTCACACAGTCTTTACAAAATTATTTGTTGGTAATAAAAAATATTAGTCAATATTTGTGTGCCCTTTTGATATTATAGATATGATCGTATTTTGTAATATTTTAAATAAATCAAGGAAAACCCAGTCGCGAGGGGAATGTTGTCACAACTGTCATTTGTTCGACGCCATGGAAATGACGCATGCGTGTAAGGTTGTTTTCAAACGCGCATGTTTCTAGTTGGCTTCGAAAAAGAAAACATTTGATTTACAAGGAGTTTCCTTAAAAAGAGGTTGTCCCACCTGTTTTTTTAATGGAACTCCAAACCCAGACTCTTAGTAGACTAGTTAAATTAGACTTAACAGATAATCGACAACGACTTCTTTGACATTAGAGACTTAGCTCACACTATAATTGACACTTCTGACTGTCTGTCTGCATGTATTTTTAAGCCTTGCGAATGTTGAAACTTCTTATATAGTTTGGTACTGTGTAACGTGAATTTCAGTGGCAAATTAAAACTTATGTAAAACGTCAAGAAGCAAGAAATTAATTCCCTTCTTCTTTACATTACCAGTCATAAGTTTTATTATTGTTTTCGTCAAATCTCTTTTCAGAAAAGAATAAATTGTAGTTTTTTTTTTATTGTACGGGTAAACACTTGGCCTTCATCTCACCTGGTAACAAGTTGAGATAAGGCCGAAGGTGGAGGCGCACTTCACCCGGAATCCTCAACAAACTGAGGAACTGGCTATCTTACCTCTGAATGCCGGAACACAACAATTTTAGAATTGTTATTATGGCGACAGAATTAGGTAAGATGGTGGTAGCTAGCCAGCCGGACTTAAACCAACCAAACCAAGCACAATATATTGTACTCCCCATGGGGATCGAACCCGGGACCTCTGGATCTGAAATCGGTGGCTTGAACCACTAGACCACAGAGGCGGTTATACCTGAATATGATAGTATATGATGTACCTAAAATCTCAGAAATAGGTAACGTGCATACTTGAGTAGGTACCATCCATTCATTTCGTCCTTCTTCGTTCAAGCACTCCCTCATTTAAAATTGAAAATAATTTCCTTCCCAACTGGAAAAAGAGTCATGATACTCACCTAGGTCCCTACTACCTACATTATTATATTGAGATCACAATACCTTATTGTTGTTTAACATAATTAATAGGCTTCAGGTGTTGCGGTGCAAGCTATTTAAATGGCAGCTGTTGAAGAAAAACGCTTAAAGCAGCATTTGTGATTAGCCGCTAATATTGCGGGATAAAGAATGTGTGACACACAAATCCCAGTATTAGACGTCATACACGTATATGCAGATGTCATACCACATAGCCGTACAGCGCTAGCGGCCCGAAGTAAAGGTAATTAAAAAATACATTTATTCTATAAAAGTATAATTAAACTAACTATGTACAAAGGAATCAGTCAGATTACCTAAGGACCGTTACAAACGGCCCATAGGTAATTCAACTGTTCCAGACCAGTACCAGACGGAAGCGTGCCCAAGACACTGTCTGGTGCTGGCTGCATTGCCACGCTGAATAGCTATGCTAATTCGCTGGCCTAAATAAGAGCCAGCTCTTGGGGGGGGTCATGTGTCACCTCAATCAAAAGCCCCGCAAGATTTTTGAAAACCCGAAGGGCATCGGCTCCCCACGGACCCAAGGTCTCCAAGGTGACCCCAAAAGGTTCAAATAGGTAAGCTCTGTCGAGACCACTATATTTGCGCCTTTTGTGATCCTCGGCCGAATCAGCCGCCGCACCAGCTCTAACTTATGTTCCAGGCAGATGAGATGGCGTTAGGGTGTCGACGCAGGTAGCGTCCCACACCAAAGGCCTACCCAAAGGTAATTTATATTGTATAAATTAGTGCTCCTCATATAATTTCAAGCACATATACCTATATCTATTTACATAATAGATATATTCACGCATACAAGATGGGTGAATGTGATTTGTGACAAACTTACCTAGCAAATATATGCCTGGATATTTTATGGCAAAGGCCAAAAAAATTAACCCACAATTCCTATCTAAGTAACTGGTGGTTTTTTATTTTATGATTTGATGAATTGAACACCCATTTACTCTTATTGGGTATTGGGTTAAGCAGCAACAATCAAAAAATTACCGACTAAATATCTACACTACGATTATCGAATCGCTTGCCAAGCTTGTCACTTTTTTGGGCTATATTATTATGATGCCGATTCCCAAAACTACACTAGAAAAAGATATCTCTTGTACCTACGTTTACGTATCGTAGTGAAACAATGATGATGATCTGACCCTTCTACCTCCACCTAATAGGTGGGGCAGCATTGATTTTCTGCAACAATTATTCCCAAGGAAGAATAAGACATTTGGTTAATCGTTTACCTATAGGGAGTGAACAACATTTAAGAGCAAGAGTGTTTCTTTGTATCCAGACCGATGCTAAGGGTTCTAGAGTAGAATTCCAAGCGTAGCAAGTGACTCTTAAGCAGCTCTTTTTGAATAGATGTGATAAATAACATTGCTGCGAAAGAGTATTATGTACATGTAGTTCCGATCCAATATAGTATTGGATATGATCAAGGATATGATAACACACCTGAGAATATCTCGATGGTGAGGGCAGTAGTCACATCCAGACGTCTCGGATTTGATCCCCAGGGGGCTTGCAATTTTGTGCTTGGTCTGGTTGGTTAGGACTCTGTTTAAGCTCGCCTAGCTAGATAACATCATCTTATATAATTATGTCGCCATAACAACAATTCTAAATGGTTTTGTTCCGGCATATTTAGGTAAGATAGCCAGTTTTTCGGACAGTCAAGTGCGCTTCCATAAATTTATATGGCATAAGGGCAATGATGGTCACTAGGGCGAAGGCAGGTGCAAAAGCAGGTGCAGAGTCATTTGTAGAGGCAGGCGCGGAAGCAACGGCGGTGTCCAAGGCTACAGAGGGCGCCGGGTGTGTGCTGTAAAGTACATTGTAATTAAAAATTAATTAATAACCAAATTTCAAGAAAAGTTAAAGTGAAATATTGAAATTAGATGCTTTGTTAGGATAACATTATTTTCTGAATTTTCTATGATTATGATTAATAATGTCAGAAATCAAAAATATAACTGACATGCAGAGGGTCTTGCACCGATGATTTTCGAAAACAGTTTCTCTTCTCAGAATTGCAAAAATTTGCTCTTCCATGGGGTTTAAACATTTTTACCGACTTTTAAAAAAGGGGGACGTTCTCAATTCGTCAGTTTTTTTAAAGGGTATAATATACTTCACAGGTCCCATTGACATAAGGTCAGGGTCTGATGATGGGATCCTGGAGAAATCCAGGAAACTGTTCAAATATTATAGGCACATTTAAAGTGATTTGGGTATTTTAGGGTGTATTATATACCTCAGAAGTAAATAAAAAAGAACCCCTATCATCAGGTCAGAATCTGATGATGAGATCTTGGAGAAATCAAAATATTATAGGCACACTGAAGCTATTTGGGTATTTTTAGCGTGTATTACCTCAAAAGTAAGGCAAAAAGGACCCCTGCCATCAGGTCAGGATCTGATGATGGGATCCTGGAGAAGCTGAAATATTATAGGCACACTTGAAGCAATTTGGGTATTTTTACCTCAAAAGTACGGAAAACACGAACCATTTATAGGATCACGCGTCTGTCTGTCTGTTTGTCGGTTTTATGAATCTGGATCTTTCATCAAAAAAAATTGGGAAAAATACGTCAGGTAAAGGAAATTGTATCTTAATCTTCATTGAAGTCGGTTTTGTTTTTTATTTTTAAAACGTAATTATTAGTTATAGGCCCTCTACAATTACGTATTTCATGCTATATTAATGCTAAGATAGGATTTTAGTAAATCTATACGAAATAACAGGAATCATTTTTCGTGATAGCCGTGGTGGTCGTGCCTTAAAAATCGACCCCTCCAGCCCACGGATGTCGTAAAAGCCGACTATAAGGGATCTCACCAGAAGAAAAGCAGCAGCTTCCTTCTGTGTATTATCTACACCTTTACTGTGATCACCAATCTGCGTGCCAAGCGTTGTGATTATAGCAAAACCCTACCGATTTGGAGGAAGCTCTGTCCAGCAGTTGACACTAATTGACTGTTGATGTCCGGAATTCATTCCCAGGCGTTGAGTGTTTGATTATAACTACAAACTGTAATAATCAAACACATAATAAAGTACTTAGATAAGTACTATGTAGGTGACTTGTACCTATAGCACCACGTAGCTACATTTCTAACTTTCCACTGCCACATAACACGAATTATTAGAAAAGTTTCATGAAAAATTCTGCACACTAAGCCTCAATTTAACCTCAAATGTCCAAAGTTTAATTAAATTCTGTAAAAAGTCCTATCGCTGATGAAGTCGCGAGATAATATCGTTTTAATATTTAACTCCTAGGTTTACTTTTTCATTGCTTTTTTTTAATTTTGTTTCACTCTTTTTTTTATTGTACGACGGGGAAGCGCTTGGCTTTCATCTCACCTGGTTACAAGTTGAGAAAAGGCCGAAGGTGGAGGCACACTTCACCCGGAATCCTCAACAAACTTTGCCTTATAAATTTTTTTATAAGTACTGTGTGGGTCTGGTGGGGACCAGAAAACAATTCATTCCGAATGAATGAGGCAGGTTCTTTTTACGGGGAGCAAATTAGCATTGCTATTTCATTTGCAGCCAGTATCATGGGAACACTTCCATCTGGTACAAGTTTTGATCAATTGTCTTTAGACCGTATGTCCGCTACATACGGCCTGAAGATAATCCATAAATAAAAAAAAATCTCATGTAACCGACCTGGCACTCCATTGTATAAAGTAACATTAATTTAACATATTACAAGTATTTATTTTTCGGATGAATAACCAATGAATTTCTGGATAAATTTATCAGCTTGTATTTTTTATTGTATGACGATGATGTTCTTGACATTCATCTCATTTGATTTTCAAGTTATGATAAGGCCGAAGTTGGAAGCACACTTCGCCGGGAATCCACAGTAAACTAAGGATCTGGCTATCTTACTTCAAAATGGAACACAGTAATTTGAGAATTGTTGTTATGGCAACATAATTAGGTGAGATGGAGGAAGACAGGTGAACTTAAACAAAGTCCTACGACCAACCGCACCAAGCACAGCCTTGTACCCCCATCGATTCCGAGACCTATAGATCTGACACCGTTAGGGGAACTACCTCATCCCAATCTTCATTATTTTATGATAATAATAATAATAATAATGATGATAATAACTATCTGGTGCGTTCCTTTGTTATGATAAAAGTAGTAAACATACACACTACGACACTATCAGAGTGACGTAGTGTCGTAAAACGGAACATATTTTACACGGTCCCAAACATATATTTTTTTCTTTTATCCGTAACGAAAGCCATAAATGTTGTAGTACGTGATGAACGTGTAAACTACTCTCACGTTTAAAATCTTACGAAAGAGAAGGAACGAGAAGATACAGGAGTGTAGATGGATAGAGAAATAAATAATAAATAATAATTATTATTATTAAAGGACATTAATTTCAAAAAGCGCCATCTAGCCTCAAACTAAGCATAGCTTGTAATTATGGGATCAATATTACGGATATATTTTTTTATATGTCAATACGTTGTACGATAATAAATAGGTCAAAGTAGATTTTTTATTTATAAACAATTTATATGATAATTTATATTTATATATAATGTAAATGATATTTACAATTAAAATGTACAAGGAAAGTAGTTGGTTTATATAATGATAAAATAATATACAAATAAGGACCATTACAAATTGACTCAACTGTTACAGACCAGTAGTAGACGGAAGCGTGCCTCAGTGGGACACTGGCTGCATTTATTTATTTTTTGCCACGCTGAATAGATTAGCTAAGCTGATGCAGTAAAAAAATATTTTGTGAAATGTTACCCCCAAAATTAACCTTTAGAAGCTAAATTAACTTGTATAATTATGTTACTTGTACATGAAACGTCACCAAATTCTATATTAAAAAAAAAACAATTTAGATGAGCTACATTTTCCCACCCATACGCATGTTTGTATTAGTTATTCAGTTTAGCTATTCTAGTTCCTCGGTTTGTTGAGGGTTCCGGGGGAAGTCCGCCTTCACCGTCGACATTATCTTAACATGTTACCAGGTGAGATAAAGGCCAAGCGCTTCAGAATAAAAAGAAGTACCGACAACTAAACCGCTAAATATTATACATAATAAATAACTAAACCGCGTTAATGAGTAGTAGAGCCCCTTGTGAAAGGGCTCGTCCGGAGAAGTACTACCACCATACCTATTTCAGCCTCCAAGCAGCATTGCTGTGTTCCGGTTTAAAGGGTATCGTTGCCATTGAAATTACGGGCACGCGAGGCTTAACACCTTCATGCCTCAAGTTGATTTAGATTTTTTTTTCCGAAATCACTAGAGCGGATTTAATTAATAAAAACATGGATTTGCGAACATACTCTTTCTTTTACCGATAATAGGTCCAACATTAATCATATCTTTGGTAATATGGCAATGTACGCGTACCTTCCAACCTTTTTTACGCACCGAGAGATGCGAAAGGGTAGTATGAGGATGACGGACTCGTGTACTTACTAAAACCAACCCGATGACCAGCCTCGATGCATGTCAAGGGGCTTCGACAACTCTTTATAGAACATTTCGGTGCCCATTGCCTTTAAAAGCTTCTGTCGGGTTCTGGTCTAGAACAGTTGAGTTACCTATAAGCCGATTGTAACGGTCCTTAGGTTATTCGACTGCTTCTTGTGTACATAGTTAGATTTTATTTTTAATATCGTAGATAAATTGAATGGGTACTTAGGTAAAAAAATATTAACTAAACCATTGACAAGTCTATTTATTTGCGGTCAATATAAGGTGTTGCAAAAAATTTAATCATACAAATATTTGAAATTTTGACAGCGTTGGTTGCTATTATTATATTTCAATTTGATACCCCAGTTGCTAGTTTGCAACCACCTTTATGCCACTTAATTTCACTTTTTGTATGCACATTGCGTACTTATGGCGGTAAGTGCTTCAAACACGCGATGCCCTCATCAAAACAAACAATTCTTGAATTGTCGTTTTATATTTTTGTCTTCAATTCTTTTAATTTCATTAGCTTTTAATAACATTGATTACCCGTCAATACATGAATTCTCAAAGATGATAAAATTTTGACTAATATTGGTAATAAGCGTGCACTAGCACACAGCAGCACACAATTTAAGCGGGCAAACATATGAGTCCCCAGACTCAGGACTCGTAATGGATTCAGTAAAACCACAACAAAGAGTGGTCAATAGGGCGACAGTACATAGTTCAATGTGATGGTGGCTGTATTTAATTCAACAAGAAGATGTAACCATGTAATAATACTAAAGACAATGGGTAATCAGGTAAGATGGTGGTAGCTAGCCAGGTGGACTTAAACATAGTCCTACCAC
Organism: Venusia cambrica; assembly: GCA_951394065.1. Classification (NCBI taxonomy): domain Eukaryota; kingdom Metazoa; phylum Arthropoda; class Insecta; order Lepidoptera; family Geometridae; genus Venusia; species Venusia cambrica. Next base: position 6,240,727 of record OX596056.1, read on the forward strand.
ACAACCAAACCAAGCACAATATTGTACTTCCCCTGGTTATCGAACCCGGGACCTCTGGATTTGAAATCGGTGAGTTGAACCACTAGACCACAGAGGTGTTTAAAACATAGACTGTTTGTAACATAAAACTATAGTCTTACAATCTTTAATATCACACAATTTTGGTTATCTGTGGTATGGAAGGTAGTTAGAGGTATCAGAGATTACCCACGTAGTTAAAACGATGTAAATTTGGTCCAAAACATAAAAAAATATGGTAATACTGGTGGTTCTTAAGATAACAGCTTTGGCCGAAATTTATAGAATGGTGAATGAGTGGTCATAAGATCTGCATAAGTATGCGTATTTATTTATTTATTTATTTAACCCATTCTAATCATCCCAACGCCAACGGTGCAAATATGCACTCATTTTAAAATTTATAAATGTTTGCTCCTCTTGGATTTCAGACTTTTGGGACTTTGCGACCTTCTTCTAGGCATTTTTTTTATTTGTCCTTAAACTTATAGACGTCGAGACAAGAGGGCTGGCTCATTTCTGGCTCAGATTTCTTTTAAACTTGTGAATGCGACCAGCACTCTTGGCTACTTTACCTTTTATAATTTTACCTTAGCTTATCTAGGTCTGTGGTTCAGGTACTTTTTTTTTTCTTTATTATTTGATCATATTTTTATTGTTAATCATAATATACGACATGAATGGTATGGCAAATTTACCCGCCTCTGTGGTCTAGTGGTTCAACCACCAATTTCAGATCCATAGGTCCCGGGTTCGATCCCCATGGGGAGTATAGTATATTGTGCATGGTTTGGTTGGTGGTAGGACTTAGTTTGAGACCGCCTGGCTAGCTACCACCACCTTACCTAATTCTGTCGCCATCATAACAATTCTAAAATTGTTGTGTTCCTACATTTAGAGGTATGATAACCAGTTCCTCAGTTTGTTGAGGATTCCGGGTGAAGTGCGTCTCCACCTTCGGCCTTATCTCAATTTGTAACCAGGTGAGATGAAGGCCAAGCGCTTCCCCGACGTACATAAAAAAAATAGCAAAAGAAGAAGAACGGTAAGAATGAGACTTACACACCTGTAACCCCATGTGGTTTACACCTAGTTAGACCATAGACCCTGAATAGGCCAACATCGCGGCCAAAAGCTCAGTTCGTGAAGCGTAGTGTGGTTGAGGGGTTAGATTATCATTAAACCAATTTCAGTCATTTGCCTTCTATACCAGCTGTTTTACTTAGACTGTTGCGGAAGGGTGAAAACTGGTGGAGGGGTGAGCAAATATTGTCTCAAAACCGACGAGCTTCATTAGCAATGATGTAATTAATTTCACCGTTCGATGAGCTCTGGACGTTTTATTTGTTGGTTTCATCGATACACCAACTCAAAAACTATCATTATGCAACCCTATTTACACCGTACAATTATTGTATTTGGCACTATTTATATGCCTGAAGGTGAAGGAATCAATTCAGTGGGTTCGGTAACAGCCTCTGTGGTCTAGTGGTTTGCCCACCGGTATCAGACCTAGAAAGAAATAAAGAAAGAAATTAATTTAATTGCCACAGGCACAAAACAAAGCACAGACACAGACGACAGAAAAAAAAAAGAAAATACTAAACACTACAACTAAGTATCAAATATAACTAAAGCTAACAAATACAAAATAATATAACTAACCTATAACCATATCGACTAACACATGTGTCATTTATAGTCTGTGCTAGGTGAAGCACTTATGTCAAATGGCACCATCAAATCTATGTGCTGCTCCACTAAAAATGTGAAGCAGCGCTGGTTTTTACCTAGAGGTTTTGAGTTCGATCCCCTGAGGGAAGTAGGGTACAAAGATGCGCTTAGTTCGGTTGGTGGTATGACTTTGTTTAATTCCGCCTGGCTTGCTGCCACCATCTTACTTACGTCTGTCGCCATAACAACAATTCTAAATTATTTTGTTACATTTAGAAGATAGCCAGTTCCTCAGTCTGTTTAAGATTTCAGGTGGCGTGCGTTTCAACCTTCAGCCTTATTATAACTTGACACCAGGTGAGATGAAGGCTAAGCTCTTATCCGTCGTGCAATAAATAAATAAATAAATAAATAAATATTACAGGACATTCATTTTACACAGCGCCATCTAGCCCCAAACTAAGCATAGCTTGTAATATGGGAACTAGATTACGGATAAAATACTTAAATACTTTTTGTAAATACATACGTACTATATGATACAACACCCAAACACAGAACAAACATCTATATTCATCACACAAATGTTTGTCCTGGGTGGGAATCGAACCCACAGCCTACAGCGCCGAAGGCAGAGTTACTACCAACTGAGCTATGAGGCTTGTCAATAAGAAAAATACAACATGCGTTAAGTGGTTGCACATTCTAGAAAACCACTAGCGAGGAAGCCCTCTGGATAAACTCGCGCTATCGCAGACTTCTTCCTCTCTTGTGCAAGTTTTGAGGTTAAGAGCTATATCAGGTACAAAAATAAGGTGGCATGTTTGCATATTCCATCTTCACGGGGCGTGCTAACAAAAATTTGGCAGATTATAACGTGGCTTTAAACTTGCGTGCGATACATGTACGGTGTAAATGGAGTCTAATTTATACTGATAGAGTGAGTTCAGTATAGCAAGTATACCGAATAGCTAGTATATTCTCGAAAATTCGGAAAAACTTATCGGATTATATACGCTGTTATTAACTCCTTAATCATTTTTTTTCAAATTGCGTGTATCCGACACTTACACGCGTTGATATCTGTCGGATTCTAAGTCAAAAGTCAAAGTTGATCTCTAGGGTACTAATTTGTAGGTTCTCGGTTTGGTTGGTAGTAGTGGTTGCTTCGATTCCACCTGGCTACCTCAATCTCAACAAGCAATCTAAACAGGCCTCATAGCTCAGTTGGTAGTAACTCTGCCTTCTGCGCTGTAGGTTGTGGGTTCGATTCCCACCCAGGACAAACATTTGTGTGATGAATATAGATGTTTGTTCTGTGTTTGGGTGTGTATTGTATGATAAGTATGTATTTACAAATAAAAATAAAAATGTATTTAAGTATTCTATCCGTAATCTAGTTCCCATATTACAAGCTATGCTTAGTTTGGGGCTAGATGGCGCTGTGAACATAAAACACAACAATATTTAGAATAGTTGTTATGGCGACAGAACTAGGTAAAATCGTGGTAGCTAGCCAGGCGGACTAAAACAAAGTCCTATCACCAACCAAACCAAGCACATTGTATTCCCCTGGGGATCGAACCTGCGACCTCCGGATCTGAAATTGGTGGAAAAAAGTCCCACCGGTACGCAACTTATATAATTACTAGCTGACCCCGCGCAGTTCCACGTGCGCAAACTTTATCAAAGTTTGTCACTATCATATGCACAGCCCAGTTTGGTATTATGGCAAGTAAGAAAATAATTTAATGTGGAGAACTTAGTGCAAGCGATTAGGGGAGATCATAACTTTATATGATCCTGGCCAATGATTTCATTAATAAATACACAAAGTTTCATTCAAGCCAAACAGTATCAACGTGATGAGCTTTCATGTAACAGACAGACAGATAGCTAATTGAATCAGGCGCTATTTTGCGGAAATTCATTGCTCAGTATAAATTACCTGAAAGATATTTACTAAAAGTTTCTCTTTCGAGGAGACAGACATACAAATATAAATAAATAAATATTACAGGACATTTTTTAAAGCCGACTGGGAACTAGATTACGGATAAAACTTAAATACTTTTGTAAATACATACGTACTATATGATACAACACCCAAACACAAAAAAATATAAAACAAATATGAAAATAAAACATTTGTTTTTGTTTCAGTATCGATAATCGTGTTTCCTACAGTTTGAATTCTCTAAATATATTTAACGTGCAGATTTTGTTCCGTTTCAGTTTTATTAAAAAACATTTGACATAATGTTGCTAATTTGGTTATTTTTTCCCTGCGGTATATTACTCAAATTTTACCACTCACTCATCATGGAACACATTCATTAAAAGCCCACTCGATGAACTCGCGTATTTGGCACAAGCGCCAAATTCGATAAGTCGACCGCTTTGAGTGGGATTCGGCATGCAGTTAGGTCGCAGTTCCAACATCGGCGACCATGACCAACGGACCATTTAGCACCCCCTTAAAAATAACACTATAGGAGACTTTTTACTCCCACAATTTGTTTTTTATTCCCCTTTTAAATTCTATGGATATGGCTCAAGTTTTGTGGGTTTAAGTCGATGAGCTGATGAAGGTTCTTCCATTCATAAAGTCTTTGATGAATCATAGCATAAATATTGCTTTTATAAGGAACCCTAAAGATACCGTGACGGCTTTAATCTCAGCAGGTGTACCTAGTGTCTTTCATTTACATCTACCCCCTTTATCTCTGTCTTGTGTCTGGTTTTTATATAGACCATAAAAATAATCGTGTGTTTTATGTAGGTACCTAGAATGAACTTTAATTATAATTGGTATTATCAAGTGGATTTTTATGGAGTACAGACACTAGACCGCCTCTGTGGTTCAACACACCGATTTCAGATCCAGAGGTTTGATCCCCAGGGGGAGTACAATATTGTGCTTGGATTGGTTGGTGGTAGGACTTTGTTTAAGTCTGCCTGGCTAGCTACCACCATCTTACCTGATTATGTCACCATAATAGCAATTCTAAAAATTATCGTGTTCCGACATTTAAAGATAAGATCCTCAGCCAGTTCCTCAGTTTGGTGAGGATTCCGTGCGAAGAGCGCCTCCACCTTCGACCTGAACTTGTAACCAAGTGAGATGAAGGCCAAGCGCTTCCACGTCGTAGAATAAAAAAAAAGCGTTTATCGTCAGTCGCCGGTATCAAAATTGTACCTTAACAGAATTACGCCAGAGCACGGTTTACCGAAAATGAGTTTGCATGAATTGAAGATGGCGCAAATCAATAAGAGGAAAATAAACTTCAATAGAAGAACGTGACAAAACTATCAATTTATTAAATATGACTGTAGGTCTAGAATAAAGCGTTTCGACGACGAAGCTAGTCAGATAGTTTTGAGTAAAGAATTCCATAACTTTTTTTATGTACCCAGTCAAAAATTCCTCAAATTTCGCTAGAAGTTTTTTTCATTGATTCAATTGCCAAGCGCCAATTCACTTGAAGAACAAGTAAATATATGGCCTAACATGGAGCACGCTTATCTAAAAGGTGTTCACTCTGGACTTGAATACTCCAAGATTGTCTTAGTGCGGGAAAACAAACCAGTGCAAGGAATTACATTCCTTACCAGTATGAATAATAAAGGTAGAGGCAAATCGATGTGTTCGGCACAATGGAACATTTACAAGGTACGGGTTGTAGCCTGCCGTACGTCTGCTAGTCCGGTAGTGGAAAGGGGATTAGGTCGAAGATTTCGAGCGCACACTCGTCAAAGTGGTATTTCTAAAACGCAGACAACCATATAAATATCTACCCCTATTAATATCAATAGCTTACGCAGAATCAATATACGTAACAAGCAACCGTATTCGTTTTATTTTTTGGGGCGAAGAATTTAAGTGCATTATGCAGAAGCTAGATTTGAAAAGAAACAACGTCCGGACATCATTTTCATTTGGTTTTAAATAAGAATGGGTATTTCTTGGTGCACCCTCACAATACGAATGATAATGATAAAGATTCCCTGCAAAACCAAGTCCTCAGAACATCTAGTACCGACGTGCAATCATTCTGTTTTAGGTAAAATTTAAAAGTAGTCGAAGAAAAGTTACTAAAATTGAAATAATACAAAACCACGGTCATTAACATCGGAAAGCCTTATTCACTAAGCTTTGTGTTTTTTTTACAGATAAAGTAAGGATAAGGCAAGTTTATTAACATGGAGGGTGATCTTTACATTTACATACCATTACTTCTAAGATTGAAAAAGTAATTTCATTTTATTACAGGAAGTTGTTTTCTCCGTGCATAGCTATCAAAGAATGTATGTAAATGAAAATTGACACGTATCCCCCGTCGCGGAAATAGACCGTTAGTAGCTTCAGCCAGAATGTTGTATCTATCGGAATGTTGAGTATTTTTCAATTACAGTTAAGAAAAACATGATCCATACGAAATCGTACTGCGAACTTTTTAATTTCATTACATAAAAATAAACATCTCACGACTTTTTCCCCTTCGAGAATTCACCTCTGATCATTACTCAGAGCATGGATTTATGAGGATCACCTAACAAGGGGGTAGGCAGAGGCACGTCCAACGGTTTTCAAGTAGCTAGTATTCAATACGTGGTACAAGCCCATTGCCGCTTAGCGAAATACTAGCCAGTGACACTTCATTCGGACCTTTGGTCTTAGGGACATGCCGGTATCCTCACGATGTGACTTTCACCATCAGAGCATGTGTTTGTGTCAAATCTGCATATAAACATCCGAGTAACCGAAAGTCTATTCATACACGACTGGATTTGAACCACAACCTCCGGATTGGAAGGCATACTCACTTAGCCACCCAGCTTCGAACCGACTTTCAAAAAAAAGAGGAGGTTCTCAATTCGTCGGTAACTTTTTTTTATGTATGTTCCCCGATAACTCGAAGACGCCTGGACCAATTTGGAATTTTTTTATTTTAAATTGAAAGGGTCCCGTGGTCCCATTGACATCAGGTCAGGATCTGATGATGGGATCCTGGAGAAATCGAAGGAACTCTTCAAATATTACATACATACTTGAAGTGAGTAAGGTATTTCTAGGTTCGGTATACTTCCCAGGTGATCCCATCGTCATCAGGTCAGGATCTGATGATGGGATCCTGGGAAAATCGAGGGAACTCTTCAACTATTATAGGCACAATTGAAGCGATTTGGGTGTACCTGGAATGTAAGGGAAAAACGGACCCCATATAGGATCATGCGTCTGTCTGTCCGTCCATTTATCATCAAAATAATTGGAAAAAATGCGTCATCCAGGTAAACGAATTTGTATCATATTCTTCATTGAAGTCGGGTTTTATATACTTAATAACTATTTTACAAAAAACATTACATAGTAATGTATAATGGCGCTCATTTGACAATTAAGCTTTTAATGTCACAAACTGAATTCTACTGGAGCAACAAAGTTTATAAATTTACGAATTCACATGAATCAAACAGTCATCGCTTTATTACGCGACACACCTGGGATGCACTCCGCGATAAGATCTCTTGGCACAATCTTACTACTGGAAGTCGAACGGAATCTCAAAAATAATAGAAAGAAGAAAATAGCATGACAGCACCACTAGCCCCAAACTAAGAAAAGCTTGTAACATACGAACTTGATTCCAGAAACCGCATCTGTGGTCTAGTGGTTTGCCTACCGGTGTCAGATCTCCTCTGGATCCCGGGTTCGATCCCCTAACGGAGTACAATATTTTGCTTGGTTTGGTTGGTACTTTGTTTGAGGCTGTATGGTGGTAAACCGTCATACCTAATTCTGTCGCTAATAACAACAATTCTAAAATTGTTGTGTTCCGGCATTTAGAGGTAAGATAGCCTGTTCCTCAGTTTGTTGAGGATTCTGGGTGAAGTGCGCTACCTTCGGCCATACCATAACTTGAAAAATCAGATGAGATGAAGGCCAAGTACTACCCCGTCGCACAATAAAAAAAATAATCAACCTCATACTTATATAGGAAATTGATTACAGATGGAATAGTTAGGTAGGAATACCGATTTTTTTACATAGAACAAGTCAATCTCATCATCATCAATCTTTGTCTTCATAATTTTTTGTGTCTTGGATGGTAATCGAACCCACAACCTAGGGCGCAGTAAGCAGAGCTACTACTTACTGAGTTGTTATATAGGCTTTTTGGAGCCGTGGTTTATTTATTTTTATTTCTATGGTTGTGTCAACGACCGACTGGGTTATCTATAAAATGTTATTTTTTAGAATCCATTTAATATTATTCTACTTAATAAGGTACTAGTTAGTTAGTAGGTACTTATCGTTAATTTATTAAAATATTTCATTAGTTATAAGCTATATACATATTAAATTGATATAACAAATAGCCATTCATAAATATATAATACCAATAAGTCCCAACATACAAAAATGTGCAGCAACCAAGCCCTTTTACATTTTTATTTGTTGTTATAATTTTGCTAAATGAGCATTACGACGCGGTGGCTGTTTGTGACACATGGTAATATCACAAATGAGATTTAATTTTAAAATACCTAGGGCTTGTGGAAGGCATGTACTCTACGTTTTGTGTTGTTGAAACGGGAAATATAAAATGTGCTTGTGTAGATACGCATTCAATTGCTTTTAGTACACTATAAGCTTCACGTGTGGTGACTATTATAGGATCTTATTATACCTATATACATATATACTTTATATATATATACTTTATACCTTGGTTAATTTATATTAAAAAGTAACATAGTCATGACTTTAACCATGCTGGGCGTTTGAGCGTAGATCTTATGAGCATCATCTACTAGGGGTAGACAAAGACACTTTGAAACTTAAGTTTGGCACATGCTCACTGATTGCAAGTACCTATACTTGCAAAACGTTGAATTTATGTAGTGCAAAGTGCTGAGTTATAGTTAAAAAAATAAGGTAAATGTGGAAACAAGCTTTGTCGCAACAACAAAATTAAAATTGTTGTAAATCAAAATATTACATTGTTACTTCTATAATTTTCAGATTTACTGTTAGAATGACAAAATTGCAGTTGGCAATATAAAATATCGTTACTGTAGCAATCAACTATGAACGGATGGGGTACCTATTATTTTATTGTTACAGTTACAATTTTTTTTGAGAGTGTTATCATGTGAACAGTGCCAAACCCATCGCTGATTAGTGGAATACTAGCCAGAGACACATGCCAGTCGGTTTTAGGTTAAATAAAGTAAAATAAATATACATACGTATTAGGATCCAGTTAATTTTGACGCTGATTCAGTTCCTCGGATTCCGGAAGTCAAGGACACTGGGAGCACCAGCCCCCTCAGCACGGGGAGGGGATAAAAATATTGTCCTCTGTTTTTATCCACCATCGGGAGACAAAATGCTCTCGAAGGTGGATAAAAAAAGGGGACAAAAATTATATCCCCGCCCCGTGCTGAGGGGGCTGGGGGTTTACTATAAACCCCCGCGACAAATTCCAGTCATGTCATTTCGTCCAAATCACAACTCACGCGAAAGACTCCTTACGGTGTTCATCATAAGTGAAATAAGATACTGATAAAAGTAAGCTTTATAGGTGTTCCCTAAAATAGCACCAAATTGCAGAGCTCTGAACAATAGCACTTAACTATTTTTGATTATTTATAAAAATAGCTCATCCGGAGTATTGGCATCTTTTTTTTTTATACTACTAGGAGACGGGACAAGCAAGTAGCGCACCTGGTGTTAAGTGTACTCTTGCCTATGACAAGACTTACTGCACAGGTCACATCCACAAAGAACATAGCCTACACGGCACTGCATTGCGCTCGTCAACTTGAGGCATAAAGGTGTAAAGCCTCACGTACCCATAATTTCACCGGCAACCATACCCTTCAAACCGAAACACAGCAATGCTGCTTGGTGGCTGAAAATAGGTGGTAGTAATTCTCCGGACGAGCCCTTTCACTACTCTTGCTAGGGGCTTCTATTACTCTTGCAATGGGTTACATTATTACATTGTTTTATTTTCATAACCACAAGTCTCATTAATTAAACCAATTGCATCTTGGATCTCATGGTAAGGGCTCCAAATGCAATTCGACGACGCCAAGCAGAATAACGCGTCTCACGTTCACGAAGATATACTAAGCTGTTTATTGCACAAATTGTAAACAGCTTTTAGCTAAAAGCATTGTAACAATAAAATAAATATTCCTACGAATCTCGGCACTTAGATTTTAAGGCAAATCTAGCGGAATTTTCGCTTTGCATAAAACTGTTTGCAAGGAGCAAAGCTATTTTATACGGATGAAGAAACTGAGTTTATATTAAAGCTATTGAAGAAAATTGACTGATTTCTGAAATATAATGTTGTTTGTATGATTGGCACATTTACTTCTCAATAAAAATATTACCTTAACTAGTTAAGTTTAAAACTCATTTTATATTTCATTAAATTTCTGAGGCGTACCTACATTCACAGTATAAGATATTTTTAAACGTGTTCAGTACAAAAAGCATACTTATTTATTAGACGCAAATTGGATCAAGGGTGCATTAGTGTGACTAAGAATAAATAAAATGAACCACAGTCACACTGGAGTGTCTACGGATTGTTTGCGTAAATAATGGGTACCTACAACTTGACTTTTAACCACCTCTGTGGTACACGGGAACCACTAGTGGTTCCCTTCCGCGTCTACCGGTGTCCGATCCAGAGGTCTTGGGTTTGATCCCATTTGATCAAGATTTGGATTTGATCAAGAGGAGTACAACATTATGCTTGGATTGGTTGGTGGTAGGACTTTTTTTAAAGTCCGACTGGCAAGCAACCACCATCCCACCTTATCCTGTCGCCCAAACAACAGTTCTAAGATAGATAGATAGCTCCTCAGACTGTTGGTGATTCCGGGTGAAGTGAACTTCCACCTTCGGCTTTATAATAACATGAAAATCAAGGCCCCTCGAACATAACAATTAACAAAATTGGAAGGATCACTATGATAATGGTTAACATAACACTCGGGGGGTGAGTCAGACTTTTACTTGCTTTAGACTTTTTTTAAATCTTGCGGGGCTTTTGATTAAGGCGACACTTCACTCGAGGGCGGGATCTTACTTAGGCCAGCGAATTAGCATACCTATTCAGCGTAGCAATGTAGATAGTGTCTTTGGCACGCTTCCGTCTGGTCAGTACCAGATGAAAGCGTGCCCAAGACACGACCACATGTCAGACCTTGCATTAAAAAAAATTGCTCCAGTAAATAAATTGTAATTGTAAAAACTAGCCCGAGGTTCTTGCCTTTCTCCTTGTGTGCTGGTCGCGATTCCGAACAGGCGGTAGATTTGACATTTTAAAGTGATCCTAAAAAATCTTACTGAATAAATATATTTGACTTCTTTGAGACAGTTTAGTTACCTAAAGACCGCTTTTAACAGTTTTTATGTAACTCGAAAGCATCCCTTGTACCTTGTACATTTAGTTTAATAGTAAATTATTTTCAATTGTTTGTGAATATAGATGTTCTGAAACAATATTTAAATTAGTGGCACAATTCAGCTCAGTTCTATTCTAATTAGGCAAGTTACAAAACGAGGACAAAGCTGAAACCGCGACGCTGGAATAATGGTTTTTATATTTTTTTTTAATAAGTATGCACATTAATTACGAATTTTGCTTAGTTAGTGAGTACATTTTTTTAATAAAAATCGTAGAAATACGACCATATGCTTGTGATTAAAAAGGATGCTTGAATAAATAACTCGTATACTGTACACGTTATAACGTTTTTATTTCCAATTGCGACTAGAAGAGGTAGGCAAGACAGGGTTAGCGTTGGCATCTAAGGCTTCAATTTACTGCTTAATAATTTTTGCTGGCCTCAGAAGTGGGGTGAGTTCTGATGAATTCCAGAGCACGAACGATGTATTCGGGGTATGGTTGAGTGGGAGGGGGGGTGGGAAGATGGGCGCCCTGAAACAAAAAACAAAATAAAAATAATCAGAGTAAACTGGGATTCGAACCACAGGGAACTGGACAGATCTCAATTATCACATTTTGTAACTGCGATCAAATTCAAACGGCAGTCCCGGCAAATAAAATAACAGAATATGAATTACATGACTCTTGTGGATGTCGCATCCACCATTACAATCACCAACCAATCCACCAAGCGTTAGTAATTTTTTGGCGAAATTCTTTGGCGGTTGAAATGACAAGCGGTAGAGTGTATTCCTATATCTATATCTATCTACTTGATCTGTAAATTGTTTGTTATGTCGTCGTCATGACGCCACTTGCTAATATGGACCTGGCTGAAAACCTGCCCATCATCGTTGCATTATGCTCGATGCTGCAATAAAGCTGAGTCAGAGTACCCTTTTACCCAAATTTACTTGTGTTTGTCATAGTGTAGCTTAGAATAAGTTAGTTTAAGCTAAATATAGTTTTGTTATTATTTTTGATGGGTAAATAAATCTCTTGTTTTTCTTCCTTTCTTTCTATATCAACTTTACTAGTTAATTCTAGATGATAGGAGACATACCTTAGGTTGGAACCCAAACTCGTCGGCGACGTAGGAAGTCTCGATGGGTGATCCATCGGGTGCAGTGTAGGCGAAGGATCCGGAAGCAGCGATAGCGGCTTCCTGCAAATTATAAAACAGATAAATAATAGGTAATAAAAAATGTGGTAGAAAGGATCAATTGGTTTTTTTTATTATGTGACGGGTAAGGGCCTTCATTTCACCTGGTTACAAGTTGAGATAAGGCCGAAGGTGGAGGCGCACTTCACCCAGAATCCTCAACAAACACAGGAACTGGCTATCTTACCTCTTAATGCCGGAACACAACAATTTCAGAATTGTTATATGGCGACAGAATTAGTTTCTAAATAAATAATATTTATGTACTAAGAGAAAAATGAAAAAAAACAAAATAGTCGGCTTAAGTAGGTAACTTTGTGGGCTAGTACAAGTCCTCGTACAAAATAAGGTAAGAAGTGAAGATAAGGACAAGGTTTTGGTAATCTTTTTCAGATATTAATACATAAAAGAAGGTATGTAACTAAGCTAGCGTGCGAATAGGAAGGTACTGTTATTAGGGTAAACCCAAATGGGTTTTCAAACAATAAAAAAGCCAGTGTCTTGGACACGCTTCCGTCTGGTACTGGTCTGGAACAGAGTTACCTATAGGCCGTTTGTAGCGGTCCTTAGGTAATCTGACTGATTCCTTTGTACATAGTTAGTTAAATTGTACATTTTATTGAATAAAGAAATGACACGTTAAAAAATAATATCCTAAAGTATTTACTAGTATATATTACATTTATTCAATAAAAAGTACAATTAAACTAACTAAGTACAAAGGAATCAGTCAGGTTACCTAAGGACCGTTACAAACGGCCTATAGGTAACTCAACTGTTCCAGACCAGTACCAGACGGAAGCGTGCCCAAGACACTGGCTGCATTGCCACGCTGAATAGCTATGCTAATTCGCTAGCCTAAAATTATTAAATAAAATATAAATAAAAAATAATTGAATTTAAATTTGTACAACCGTCTGGTTTACATACCACCTTCGGCCATCATTTGACACCAGCCCCCTTATTCTGTATGAGCAATCGTGTTTTAACGCGTCCGCGTTACGATACCTATGCCAATACGATGATTCCATGCAGATATCGTAACGTGAGCGCGTTAAGACACAATTGGTCATACAAAATAAGGGGTAAGATGAAAGACAAGTTATTTCCCGTCGTAGCATTAAAAAAAATGTAGTGAAAATACAGATGTTAGGCCACATCGTTACTTGTTTTTTTAATTTACCACCGATAACAATAAAAGTATGTTATACATAATAAGGGTTAACAGACGATATTTTATTACAGAAAGAGTTTTATCAGCACCATCGTGTGAGACCGCGAATGAGTATTACGTATATAATATAAGTTTAAACTTTTTATTAATATGTAAAAGAATAAGTGTAAACGAGTAACAGAGAGTCCGAGACGAGATCCTGTGACTCTGCTAAACAGGCTCAATAGAGACCTAGTGCGGAGAACAGAGCTCGACAAGGTACAATCGCCTTTGTGTAACATCTATTCAATAATACATATTATACATAATATGATCTGTAAAACAGTTCAAAAACAAACTTTATTACTATATAATGGTATTTGATTCCATTCATTAAAAATATCATAAATCAGGAAAAATATCAGCCATATATATATCAGCTTATAGTCCACAAGACTGGCATATTATTTCATCCAACGTATCATGTCGCAAAATAAAAAATACTATATTTACTAATAGGTATATATTTATACAAATATACTTATGAACAAAAAATACATTCTATATAAGCTCCGTCTAAGCATCTAAGCTCACTTGAAGCATTGTAGCATAATGCTTTCAATAAAAATGCATATCAAAACAGTTTTTTATATAGTTGTTACAAAAAAATCCAAAAAGTCTAACGATTTCATTATAAATTCAAATCAGGTTCAGATCAAACCACGGGTACATTTTGATGATCATTTACAGTGACTTTATTTTATTTAAAGGTTAGCATTCGTTTCAAACAGCTTACTTGGTATTAATATTATTTGTTCAAAAGATTTTGTTATTCTGCTTATGTTGCGAATATTAAGTGACCTAAGACGATATTCCAAGGTTCATTGGGAGCTCAATCGAAATAATATTTGATGAGGATGGTCTGTATATATTTTTTGTATACCTACTAGTTTTGCGTTTTTATTTACTCATAAGATATTTATCATATACGCACTTTGGCTAACAAAACCTTGATCACTATGCTTCGCAGGCGTGTTGATAAAAAAAAAGCGAAAGACAAAATTACAATTAAACTTCGAATCAATTTTCATCTGTGTTTCCGGTGTTCCCAATATCTTGAAAAGACTGGTTATGTTTGCTCAATTGAGAACCTCATCCTTACCTGGGCAAGATTTCAGGTCAAGAGCTTAACCTATTTAAGAAAACATCGCTAAGTTGTTATGTGATATGAATAAGAATTTCGTAATTCACAGCTTTGATACAATACCTATAATTATATATCTTCAAAACAAGTTGAATCCTAAGACAGACTGATACGACGCAGAGTACGAGTAACAGTCGTTTATTTATAGGTTAAGAAAATAATTAGTGAACAGGCCGTTTGTATGTGAAAATTGTTTTTCATAAATGTTTCATTATGTTTTTCGAAAAAGTAATTCACCGTAAACCTAGCTTATCCATATGCTTACTATACCTGCAAAATTAATTTTGAAACCTCAACATGCCATGAGATACTGTTTTTCTTAAATGAACGATTAGTTTGTATGAGAAAATGATCAACATAATAATAATAATGCGTATATCATACTAAAATAATGCAAAATTTTCCTCATTGATGCTGCATTAGGCTGATTTATGTTATAGGCTAACATTTACAATCAAAATTTAAAGACAGGCTATGTGTAGGTACTGGGACGCTACCGCCGATGGCGAAGCCGATCTCCATTGGCTTAAAACTAGCTTCATGAGAACTAGAAACGGTTTTTTACTACCGGGTATGTGTCATATCCAAAAGGACGTTTCCCATCTCAAAAGTGTACACATGTTATGAAACCTATCCGTTCAGTACATTTGACGGTAAAAATCGTTTCTAGTTCTCATGAAGCTAATTTTAAGCCAATGGAGATCGGCTTCGCCGTCGGCGGTAGCGTCCCTGGTATTGTATCAGTCATCGTACTTTCACTTTCCATATTAAGTAAGGTGAGGTCTCCGTTCGACTATTGAACTTATAAATTCATATTATATGCTCATCATCATGCACGTTGCCCTTGGCATTCTGGCGGTAGTCTGACATCATTATTTATAAATGTATTTGGTAACCATTTTATACCGGACCCTCCTAGTCCTATCATGGATGTTGTATAAATCGACGAAAGGGTAGGCAGCTGAATTAACCTAAGCTCAATCATACTGCGATCACCAATTCACTTGCCAATATTTATTTGACATCACAGTTTATTTAGTTTATTAGGTACATTATACTTAAATGATTAATATTTTAAATTAAGATCTAACTTCAACAATCTTTTGTTAGTAAGTAGGTGTTCATTTTAAATATTGTGCACTGAATAAGGTAAAACACATCGCACATACCCGTAGAATGTGATCCAATTTAACATTTTCACAGTTATTAAATTGAGATGAATATGGAAGTGCCATTTATTGCGGTAGGTCATGTAGTTGACATTTTAAGGATATTTTACACAGCACTCTATTGACCCAAACTAAGCAAAGCTTGTTATATGTTTTTCGGGCAAAAATAGTGGTCTAGATTTATTGCTTTAATTGTACTAAAATAATTAGATATCATTTACATAAAAAAAAATTGGGAATGTGGAGCTGAAAAGATGGACGAAACCAGAATTTTAAAAATAAAATATACAATGGGCCGTATACGGCATACGAAGCGGGACGAAAGCAGATTTTTTTAATGCGGGCCGAAGTTCCTCGTGACGAATATGGCATAAATCAAAAAGAATGTTTACTTTTTGTTCTACTTACTGTGCCAACCTGCTTCAAGGATCCACTCTCCTGAGACTGGATGCCATTGGACGTCCGGAACCCGAACTGGTATTGGTCTGGGAAGACATCAGCTTTTTGTTCGATGATTTCGGCGGCAGCTTCGCCGTTTTTACTGACGATGTGGGACACATCAGCGGCTGCTACGGCCACAAGGGCAAAGAGAGCGACGAAAGATTTCTGGAAGCGAAACATTGATATAGAATTATCCTGACGATGATTTACTGACAATAAACGCACATGCCAGCCAAACCTTGGTTTTTCGAGAATGCCGTGAACAGTCAAAGATACTGTAACATATTTACTCGATTTAACATAATTTAAGAATGGCAAATCAGCCACTTCCTCAGTCTGTTGAGGATTCCTGGTGATGTGCGCTTCCACCGGCCTTATCATATCTTAAAACCAGATGAGATAAAGGCAAATAGCCACCATGTAGTACAATTAAAAATTCGAGTTGGACTCGCACACTTAGAATTCAGTGCTGACTCACCATCTTGTAAGTCAATGTTAACGGACAATGTGCAACTGTGATTATAATAAAAATGTTCAGTATTTATACCCATTGGCTTAAGGATGCATCGAGACTGCTATGTTTTGCAATACATGCTCTGATCTTCATGATTTGTGGTCACAAAGTGAACGTGAAGATGAGTTTCCGAGCACATTGTCCATATTTATTTAATTTTATAAAAGCAAATTAATTTGTTTATTTATTTAGTTGAAGTACAGACTATAAAATCTAAATATGTTTACAATATCATGAAAAATAAGACTTTACTCACCACCAAAACTATCACACTACTGGAATTCCTTGCCTTCGTCTGTTTTTCCGCACGGTTTCTTTTAGGCAAGCGTGCTCCATATTAGGCCACATCTTTACTTATATTACATGTAAGCTTGACCACAAATGCTGGACTATCACCAATAAAAAATAAAAACTGTAGGTTTTGGGTTCAATCCCACAACCTACCTAGGACAAACATTTTGTGGGATGAATATAGATGTTTGCTCTAAGTTTGGGTGTTGTATTACATGGTAAGTATGAATGTACAAAAATGGGTAGGTATTTAATTAGTATTTCTGTAATCTAGTTACCATATTACAAGCTATGCTTAGTTTTGGGTAGATGGCGCTGTGTGAAATTAATGTCATGTCCTGTCCTGTCCTGTATTTTATAAAAGTCTTAAATACTTCTGTTATGGCTTGTAAAAACATAATTGAAGTTAATGAGTTCACAATGTAAGCAGAAACCGTTTAGTGACGAGACCAAACAAGGAGTCCTATTTATTCATGTGATTCCGTTGAAGTCAACAGAATGGAAATCATATTTTATATATGAACCAACGACTATTTTATTAAATCGGTATAGATTGTAAGCAGTTATATTTCCATCCCATTAAAAAGGTAAATAAAAAGCAATCTACCTAGGTTAATCACCTTTTTAAATGGTGAGATGGGCTTCAATAAAGATTCGAAAACCTAACTTTTAATCATCTACAATCTGGGTCAATAGGTCATCATTTGGACCTTCAATAAAGTAACCATAAAAAGTAATCTTCACAACTGAATTGTCTGAGAGCAACAGAGCCTTGGTGTAATTGTAATGTAGCTTTGATTTGAAGTTATTATGAGTCTAGGTACGGAATTTGAAATTGAATACATGCACAATAATGAAAGGGATGGCTATCTATAATCGTACCTAGCTGAGTGAAACGGGAGAACGAGATTTCATTGCAAAACAATAATTATATTACTTGAAACTAAAAACACAATCGATAATGTCAAAAACCATAATGAAATATAGTAAATTGAATAAATCTACTATATTTGTAGTAGTTAGACTAGTAAGTAGGATAAAATTAAATTCGACTTCCAAGATTTATTTTCCTGTTATATAAGCAAGCTA
The DNA here is from genome assembly GCA_951394065.1 of Venusia cambrica. NCBI lineage: Eukaryota > Metazoa > Arthropoda > Insecta > Lepidoptera > Geometridae > Venusia > Venusia cambrica. The sequence goes on from OX596056.1 coordinate 6,258,918, forward strand.
CATAAGCGTGATAACTATATATAGTTCACCCCGAACTGAGATATCACGATGTCTGATTTGTTTTTGGTATTCAGCATTCGGCCTTATGGACTTGAAAACTAGGTGAGATGAAGGCCAAATGCTTCACCGACGTACAAAAAAAAACTCAAAAAAATAAATTTACTTTTTACGATTAAAGTGTTATTTCACACATTTTCTAAAATTTACTTGTTCGCAGTCTCTTTTCATTTACCTGAGTGTCTAAATTTATCTCTCGTTGCTAAGTCTCATACTGTGCAAAGCCAGTAATCAAATCTATAATCAAACCTTATCATATATTCAGTGAGAATTTTTAAGGATGATCTTGAATCGACTTATTTACCGCCTTTTCGGAATCGCGTCTAGCACTCAAGGAGAAAGGCAAGAAACTTGGTCGAGTAAATTTTTTGATCACCTCCAAATAATTCAAATAATATTTATAAGTATATGTACGCGCCTGATAAACCTAATACTATCTTAAACATGTTTATTACTACTAAACACTTAGTAGGCAGTTTATCAGCAGTGAGATGTCATAATACAATTAGCTGCCAACTGGTTGTACTCTCCATGGGGATCGAACCCGGGACCTCTGGATCTGAAATCAGTGGGTTGTACCACTAGACCACGCGACTGCTTTTTTTGTTTGGCATTTTTTTTTAGTTTGAACTTACGCTTAAAATGCAAGCAAACCACCATAGCACAGACCGTGCGACCAAGGGATGGGCAGAATACAATAAATGAATAAGTCACCCCTCACTAACATGAGACAGTTGATGTCTGTATGTTGAAAATTGCTCTCAGAACCGTTGCTGTGGTGGTGGTTGTTATTTCAAATTGTACCCATTAAACCCGGGGATGTCATAAAAGACGACCAAGGGGTCTCAACAAAATGGAAGCAGCTTCTTTTTAAGTAAAGTATTATTTTCTATGTATAAACAAAACTTTGACTGCCAAGCATTATGATCTGATGTTATCTTTTTACAATTGTATGATTAGATACTAAATGAAGGATGCAATTTTGCTGATTGCATGTATTTCTTAAAAGATATAGTGAAAAATTCAACGATTGAACGATTGAACAATTGAAAGAGTGAATGAGTGAATGATTCAACTAGCCCGAGGTTCTTGCCTTGTGTGCTGGTCTTGACTCCGAAGAGGCGGTAGATTTGACGTTTCAAAGTGATGCTAAAGAAATCTTACTGAATAAAAATATTTAAATTTGACTTCGAACACAACCAATCAAAAATAAAATATGTTAGGCCAGCATACTTGCGAAAGTTACGTCACACTGGTAACACACTATCCACAGAGAATTGCGTTATCTAAAGTATCAGTTATATTAACAATTAAGCATTGCGAATGTCTGGGGTCTACGGGTAAGGTGAATAAGCTGATTTAACTGTTTAAGACAACGTTTTAAAAAGTAGTGCAAATGCTGATTAGTAGGTAATATTGACTATATCAAAGAATCGCTATAACTAGGAGTTTGCCCCCAACTGAGGTTTCGTGATTTCTGGTTTGTGTTAGGTATTTAATCACGGACTTATTTCTCAAAAATAAAATAAATAACAAACGATAAAAGTGTGCTTTCATTACACTTTACTTACGCACTCTTTTTCTCAACCTCGCTTAATTCAGCTGAGTGTTCGAGGCTCTCTCTCGTTTGTAATTCTCATTCTATGCAAAGCCATGATGAGAGCAAAACATCGACCATACGTCATAGTGGGTGGGTAGAATACAATATGTGAATAAGTCACCCCTTACTTAATAGGCTTTTTCAAAAGTGCTCTCAAAACCGTTGCCTTAGTAGTCGTGGTTTAAAAATCTACCCGTGGATTTTATCAACACCTTGGTTTGGCAACTGTATAAAGTGAATAATCAAAAAAATAAATAGACCAGTTTTGATGAAATTCCGAATACTCTCTCTTATCTTGTTTGAAGATCATCCTTTGTCCCTTCATCTTAAAAACCACAACTAATTAGGGCAAAAATAAACGAATTTTGAAATCTGCTGTCTAAACTCCCGTTTCATATAATATATCACGTTTTCACAAATTTTTAAGACTTCGATCTTACTTACTTTGGTGATTCTTTCACTCCTAATTCACTGCCTTTTGCAAAACTCAATGTCAATAAAGTGGTGGTTTCAGAAAATAAAAAAAAGTTAACTGTGAAGACAGCCCCATTTAACAGTATATCCTACAAGACATATCAAGCGTCGTACTTTCTGAACGCGCCCCTTTGTTACAAACACCACCCCAATCAAAAAGTAAAATATCATATTGGCTGTATATTAAAGTTATCAAACTTCAATATACAGCCAATATTCTTTCAAATTTTCCCTACGAGCCAAAAAACTTCTTGTCACACTTAACAACAAAAACAAAAACGGGTAGTTTAAGTAAAATTTTGAATTGATTGGATCAACCATTCAAAAGATGTGGGCAAATAATCATATTTCTTTTCACCCTAATATCTCAAAAACAACTTCACTAATCAAAAATCCCACGTGACAATCAATTTACGTTTATGTTATCTATTTACATTTTTAATTTCATAAAAATCGGACAAATCGTTCGACAATTATGCCGTCACAAACATTGCTACATACAAATGTACATACAAACATAGATGCATACATACATACACACATACAGGGCCGGATTTCCCAACACAACTCAGTGATCTCGCTTCGCTCACTCGATCGATAATTAGTAAGCTTGTACAATTACTAAAGACAGACTAGCCCTGGTGCTGGCTCCAATGTACGTACCTGTTAAATTTATTTCAAATGTTTTGGTAAAAATTTATAAAACAAGTTATTGAATAATATTTATTGACAAAACACAATACAATTGTTTGTTTTTTTTTTTTTTAATAGTACTGGATTATATTTGATTGAAAGCTCAGGGCTAGCCTAGTATAAGCTTCGCAATGACGTCATCAGGCTGAAAAAAAAAACAGGTATCATTAAAGATAAAAACAGCAGAGGTGATGGTCGTGATGTTGCTTTTTTCTTTTTCTAGGAATCCTACATTAGGTAAACCAGTTGGGACCAGGTAAATTATTCCTCCCTTTCTAACACTTTTTGACTGCCTCTGTGATCTAGTGGTTCAGTGGTCAGATACAGGGGTCTGATTCCCATTGAGAGAACAATATAGTGCTTGGTTTGGTTGGTGGTAGGACTTTGTTTAGGTGCGCCTGGCTTATAAAATTAGGTAAGAATAATAAACCTAATTCTATTGCCATAACAACGATACTCAAATTGGTGTGTTCCGGCATTTAGGAGTAAACCCGGAATCCTCAAGAAACTGAGGACAGTTTCTTAAGGATTCCGGATCAAATGCGCTTCCACTTTTGGCCATATCATAACATAAATAAGTAATATGTTTCTTAAATAAATTAACATACGCAGCGCACTGAAAAATTTGGTTTCAGCTGCCAACTTACATTTTTTCATTAATGTATCACCCTAAGACTTCTTAAAAGAGAGTTAGTTTGTATATTCTGGGCTAACTCTATCAAAACATCGACTTTTCCTGAAATTTTTCGATTTTGGCCATGACATAGTCAAGTATACAATCGATTGCCGAATCAAGGTCGTACTTGGCTGCTTTGTTACTTCCCCGTTTTCCTATCCCATACCTACCTAAATTAATCGATACAATATGTCAAGGACTATTTGTTAATTGTTGATTGAGTGGAGTTTCGTATTGTGCATCTGTGAGTAAGACCACCAGCATGCAAGAGACCTCCACCTCTGTCGTCTAGTACCATCTCTGATGTAGTCTAGTACCGCCTCTGTGGTCTAGTAGTTCGCCCACCGGTATCAGGATCAGAAGTTCCTGGGTCGATCCTCAGGGGAGTACAAGTTTGTTAGGTCTGGTTGGTAGTAGGACTTATTTTTAAGTCCGCCTGGACAGCTATCACCATCTCACTAAGTCTATTGCAACACACAACACAACGATTCTGAATTGTTGTGTTAATATAATACCGTATACCATTATTTTTATTTTATTTTATTGTACGACGGGTAAGCGCTTGGCCTTCATCTCATCCGGTTACAAGGATGAAGGTGGAGGCGCACTTGACCCAGAATCCTCAACATACAGAAGAACTGGCTTTTTAACCTCTTGATGCCGAAACATAACAATTTTGGAATTGTTGTTATGGCGGAGTTAAGTTAGATAGTGGTAGCTAGTCAGGCGGACTTAGACCAAGTCCTACCACCAATCAAACCAAGCACAATATTGTACCCCCTCTGGGGATCAAACACTGGACCTCTGGATATGAAATCGGTGGGTTGAACCACAAGACCACAGAGGCGGTTAAAATGAGGATATCATCGAAAGAAGGAACAGCGTAGAGTGTTCGTGATCTACTTCTAGTTTTGTCCAAGCATTGAGGTGACTATACCTACGCAAAAGATACTCACGATACGGCCAGGTGATCTTCGGAGTAATGTCCGAGTGTTATCTGTCCGGTATTGGAACTCATTTTCATAGTCCATTGCCGCGGAGTCCGGAGTGGAAAGAGACTCAAAGCTACTTTCCAAAGCAACGACACAGGTGACGATAGCCAAGAGAACAACGATTTTCTTCTAAAAACAGCCATAGTTTAAGGACATTCTATCTAGCAAAACCATTTCAAATGTAACACTACCAAATATTTATCTAACAAGCCTCACAGCTCAGTTGGTTGCTCTGCCTTCTGCGCTATATAGGTTATGGGTTCGATTCCCACACAGGACAACCATTTGGGTGATGAACATTTATGTTGTATTGTATGAGAAGTATGTATTAACAAAAAAAAAGATATAGAAGTATTTAAGTATTATTTCCGTCATCTAGTACCAATAGTACAAGTTTTGCTTAGTTAGGAGCTAGATGGCGCCATGAGAATTTGATGTCCTGTCCTGTATCTAATTTGATTTTAAATATTATTGTTGCAAAGTCCGTTACCGGATGGAACTCCTAAATATAGCTATGAGATTATGCCATCATTACAGGACACAGCGCCATCGAGCCCCAAACTAAGCATGGCTTGAAATATGAGAACTAGATTACGAATAGAATACGTATATACTCTTTTTTGTAAATTCATACGTACTATATTATACAACACCCAAACACAGAACAGACACCTATATTCATCACACAAATGTTTGTCCTGGGTGGGAATCGAACTCATAATCTACAGCGCTGAAGGAAGAGTTACTACAAACTGAGCTATAAGGCTTGTTAATTTCCCTGCCTTTAATTATTTCCACTCTTGAAAGGCGGCTAGTTAATCACAGTATTTTCTGTAGATATACTTAGGTGCATGCTGCTGCCAATCTCTTGATATTTAATCGCCTCTTACAATTTCCACGGCTCAATGACAAGTAAACCACCTCTGTGGTCTAGTGGTTCTACATACCGATTTCAGATCCAGAGGTCCCGGGTTCGATCCCCAGGGGAGTACAATATTGTGCTTGGTTTGGTTGGTGGTCAGACTTTGTTTAAGTCTGCCTGGCTAGCTCCCACCATAATATCACCATCTGTCGCCATGATAACAATTCTAAAATTGTTGTGGTCCAGCATTCAGAGGTAAGATAGCCAGTTTCTCAGTTTGTTGAGGATTCCGGGTGAAGTGCGCCTCCACCTTCGGCCTTATCTTATCTTGTTACAAGGTGAGATGGAGGGCAAACGCTTCCCCGTCGTACAATAAAAAAAAAGTACGAATATCAAAATAACTAGGTACTTTTTGTCCACTTGTATCCGGATAACACGCGGGTGAAGTAGAAGCTTAAATTATATTATATATTAAATAATAAGTAGTTACAAACTAAAATATTCTCACCATTTTGCTATTGTAATAGTTATATTTTACTAACAAATTAAAATGCCGAGACTTCTTTATATACTTACCTGCCAATTGCATATTCAGAATTTAAATATAATTTTGACCATTTTTCCAACGTCAGACTTGCTTGATTTATTATGTTCTCGCCAACTTGTTTATGGACGGATCATTTATTTATACCGACTAAATAATAACTCAGAGAGGCAGAGACAAAGTTTTGTGAGCTATTTCTCAATTTATCATGTAAATACCAAACACTACTGCTATAAATCTTATGCCAATCTCATTAACTTAGTTTTTTAGTTTTCGTCAACACATCTGCTTATAGTACGCTAACTGATCGCAGATAATCATACGAATATGAAAAAAAAGTTTTTGGCGAAATTTTTCATCTCAGACAGAATCCACCAAATAAAAATCAAGCATCATTCTGGACATCGACCGTTTTGATGGCTTACGACCATCAGAACCCGGTAGCCTCGTCTGGCACCGGAATTATTGGGATCAACTTCATCCACCCTGGTGGCTCGATGGTTGTAGTTTTCTAGGGTTGCTGGGAACTGTCCCGGTGGGTGCTATACCAAAAGAGACAAAAGATATCTGAAAACGGTGGGTTGAACCACTAGTCCACAGAGGCGGTTAAAAGTTGTGATCATTCAGCCGTTAGTACTAGCAAAAGCCAGCGGCTCCGTTTAAGGGGGTAAACCACTATTTGAAGTAGATCTCATCTACCTCAAATTCCATGTATCCCTTCTATAGGTATTAGGCTTAGAATTCAATTATTGTTTTTGGTGACACAGACTTTACGATTTCGGAGCTGAGTGCCGACTTTCGCACTTTGCCGACTTAATTTACAGTATTGAATACAAGTAATAGCGGAGTGCCGAGTTTAGGAAATTTCTATGCAATTAATCGCTAATCGACGACTGTCGCATGCTGCCAAATTCTCAAATCTTTATACAACCATTAGCGTTTAACTGTTATATACGTTTCTTGAATCAAAATCAAGAGTGTATCACGATTTTGTTGTTGTTCTTTGTAATGGTATAGAAATACATTCAATATCGATTTATAACGTACCCAAACCAATAAAGTACTTTTAACCAGATGTTCTACAAATAACATAATGATGATTATATATCAATGGGTTTACTAAATATTATTGTAAAGCGTTCCAAATGTAGTTTAAGTTATTAAGGCCAAAGATTCATCACCCGAAACTATACCCTCAATCCTCAACTGTCTGAGGAGTTCCTTAGACGGCATTTAGGGCTAAGATAGCCCTAACATAAAAAGCCCTAACATACAAAGATAGTACACAACAATTAACAATTTTTGTTAAAGCGACATACTTAGATAAGAAGGTAAATAAAAAAATATGAAATAAATCAAAGCTCTTTTCCGCTATTAATTTTCTTTATTATCTAATACATCATCAGTTTGTACTACGCTGGTGAAGGCCAAAGTTTGTTACTTAACCGTAAGTGGGCTTGTTAAGTTGTCTTTGCTCAGCTGGTATCACACTGTGGGCAGCATTGTATTCAATGCTGCGAACAATGTATTCGGGAATCGGGTGAGCAGTTGGGATAGCGTTGCCCTGAAAAAAGAAAGACACAATTTTCTAAAGCAATTCACGAATAAAGAATTGGTTTATGCAGGGAAAAATATATATTGTGAACATTTGTGAAAATTACTGTCTTCAAAATGGGAATGGAAGTCATGTTATTAAAGTATGGTGGACATTTGGGTGTGGCTTTGGCCCGCGACTTCGTCCGCGTAGTGGTTTTTTTTCAAATTGGCGCAAGGAGATAGACTGGGATTTCGAAATTTTTAAAATTTCAAGCTTACAGAGTGTACAGCGAGGGTTCCAACCCACATTTCCAGGCAAAAAATGTAGGTTTTATGAAGCGCGGTTCCGACTCATGCTTGGCCATTTTTTATTATTCATTTACCACAAATAGTATATAAGTTTAAAAATATTCAGCACAAGTTTGATTTAAGTAGGAAATAACGGAAGCCCTTTTCATTTGATGATTTTGTTTATTATTTGTCAGGTCTGAAAATGTTAACCTGCATTAACAGCTCAATAGATAAAACCCTGAAAACTGGTAATTGCTTATTTTATACGGGCATTCTAAAAGATGAAAAGGTAAACTTTATGTCTATAAATAGGTACTACTCAGTTTGTAAAAAGTTGGCAAAGTGCGATCTAAATGCGACAGTGTCACCGATTCAGTGAATTAATTTTGTAATTATTTTCTGTGCTGTGAATTGCTGTGAACCTTGATGATAACATTTGATAACATTTATTATTATGATAATGGATTGCTTGATATATTCGAAACAGTGATGTGGTTTTTATGAATTATTATTTAATTATTTTTATTAACAAGGAAGGTTTTTTTTACAATTTTGCTTCGTTTTAGAATTTTCATGATACAATGGGATTTAATATAGTTTTCAAAGTATTTTAATCCAGACTTTTAAAAAACTTCAGGGTTCAGAGATCTTAAGCTATGTTCTAGCACTAGCTCATTTACCAGCAGATCTGATTCCAGTCGGTTTTCGCTGTATACATAAACAATAATATTTATAGTAGTATTCTTGAGATACGATTGTTTGTTATCATCGTAATATTATGTAACTATTTTTTACAAATGTAATAATAATAATGACACAAAAATTCCTGCGACGGACTCGAACCAGCATCTTTTCCTAAAGCTCAATCTAACTGAGCTACGAGGGGCCTGACGCAAATTCCGTTTTTTATGTCATATCTCTCAGCTTGAGCGCTGATAACAACATAAGAATTGATGTGTTGTGTGAAACATGCTGTGACCAAGTGCAATTACTTGAAATACAAAAATGTAACATTTTTTTAATCCTTACAGAGGGCTGGTATCCATTCTGGTTGGAGATGTAGGAAACTTCAATGGGAGTTCCATCAGGGGAAGTGTATCTGTAGCCACCACGGATCTCCAATGTAGGGTATTCCTGTATAAAACATTCATTTTATTTAAAAAATATTATAGGACATTAATTTTGTACAGTGCCATTTAGCCCCAAACCAAGTATAGCTTGTAATAGGTATGGGAACTAGATGATGGATAGAATACTTAAATACTTTTTAAGTATTCTATCCATTTGGTTGGTGGTAGGACTTTGTTGAAGTCCACCTGGCTAGCTACCACCATCTTACCTGATTCTGTCGCCATAATAACAATTCTAAAATTGTTGTGTTCCGGCATTCAGAGGTAAGATAGCCAGTTCCTCAGTTTTTTGAGGATTCCGGGTGGAGTGCGCCTCCACCTTCGGCCTTATCTCAACTTGTTACCAGGTGAGATGAAGGCCAAGCGCTTCCCCGTCGTACAATAAAAAAAAAAAAAAAAAACTTTTATTTTACCAAACACAGAACAAAACATCTAAAATGGTTTTTCCAGACGGGAATGGAACCCACATCCTATAGCGCAGAAAACAGAGTTATATCAACTGAGCTGTGAGGCTGGTGCAGAATAAAAAGGCCGTAGAACTGTGCTTGGTTTGGTTGGTGGTAGAATTTTGTTTAAGTCCGCCTGGCTACCACCATCTTGCCTAATTTTGTCGCCGATAATAATAATTTTAAAAAAATATTGTGTTCCGGTTTTTAGAGGTCAGATAGGCGGTTCCTCAGTTTGTTGAGATGCACTTCACCCCTCGGTCTTATCATAACTTGAAAATCGAAAAAAAATATATATAAAAAAAACATTTAATCTCGATAAGGCCAAGCACCTCCCAGTCATTTAAAAAAAAGTAAAACATTTACTCTCGATAATAATTAACCTCGCTGAGGCAGTCAGGCCAATTGTCAGTGAAAAAGACATAAACGCGCACCTTCAAATGTATAGGGGTTTTTCATAATTATTTACAGAATAGAAGTGAGCTATGTCGCCATGTGAGTATGGACCCGCCTTCTGATACGGAGGTTGTGAGTTCAAAACCAATCCTGAACCTAAGGACTTTTGCTGGTGGTGGAGACTTTTTATGGTGATTGAGGTAAATCCTCGATGGAGAAAAATCGTGAGTGTGCTGTTTTTCACATAACAGATACCAGACAGAAGCATGACCAAGACACTGGTTGCATTGCCACGTTGGATGGCAATGCTTATTCACTGACCGAAATAAGAGTCAGTTCCAGGATTTCATTGAAGAGCCACTAATCAATTAGTCATCAATTAAATGTTTTAATAAAATAAAGATCTGTTGAAGAAATTTCATATCTTGTCAGATCTTGTTTGATCATATCATACATTTTGGAGTTATGAATAATTTCACAAGTAGTTCTATATTCTACAAATATCTATTGTTTAGTTTAGGGCTAGATGCCCTTTCATGTACTGTAATATTTTTAATAAATATAATTACTCGTATATTACACGTGCTTATTACCAGCAATGGACAAGGAAAAAAAAATCACACAAAAACATGTATCGTACTGAGAAACATTCGTTCTTATCTAATTACCTAATAACAAGCCTCACAGCTCAGTTCGTAATGGCTCTGCCTCTTAAACTGTAGATTATGGGTTCGATTCCCACCCTTACAAACATTTGTGTGACGAATATTGATGTTTGTTCTGTGTTTGGGTGTCGTATTATATGATAAGTATAGTATGTATTTACAAAAAAAAAGTAAATAAGTAATTTTTCCGTAATCTAGATCCCATTACAAGCATACTACTAGATGCATCAAGTACACACACTAGATGGCGCTGTGTGTTTACTAGATGCACAACAATTCTAAGAATTATTGTGTTCCGGCATTTAGAGTTAAGATAGCCAGTTCCTCAGATAGTTGAAGATTCCGAGCGAAGTGAGCTTTTCTTCGGCCGAACCATAACTTGAAAACTAGGTCAGATGAAAGCCAAGCGCTTTCCCGTCAATATAAACAATAAAAAAATCAAAACAAGTTCTCTGTTAGTACAATACCAATTATTGCCAGCTATATAATTGCAGCTACATTGATGCAAATATAATTTCACAAGTTAAATACTCACGGTGCCGGTAGGTTTCGTGATCACTCCCTGGGCCTGTGCGGCGATTCCGTTTCCAGTCTCGTAGCCATATTGGAAATTGCCTTCGGGGGCGAGGTCGAACACAGAGTTCAAGACCGGAGCTTGAGAATCCAAATGAGACACATCGGCGACCACGCAGGCCAAGACAGCGGACAGGATCACAAGTGAGTTCTAAGAATCAGCAGAAAATAGTTTATTATAATATATTGCAGCACTCGATCCCTAGAGAGGCACAACTATATGTTCTGTTTGGCTAGCTATCAACATAGACAAAGCTATCATCATCTTACCGTGGTCTGACGCTACAATAAAGAAGAAGAATGTTGTAACATGGTGAGAATTACGGATGAAATTCGCTGTAGAAGCGCATTTCGCCCGTAATTCTTACCTTTAGCCTTATTACTTAAGTAGTAATAAGGCTGAAGGTAAGTAGAGAAACAAAGAACACACCGTCCAAATTACATGTCTCCAGCGGCTTACACTGTGCATTGATATATCAGTCGGTCAGGATTTTTATATAAATAGATAGCTCTTGACCCCAAAACTTGCACAAGCAAGAAGGAAATCAACGATGGAGCGGCTCACCCTTAAGGCACTGGCTGAAAGCACTGGTTGGAAGGCACGAACCAATGGATCACAGCAAATATCTAGCGCTGGATTTTAGCAAGAAGACACCCTCTTGCTAAAATCCAGGCTAGCCTGGCAGGGATTGGGTTTATTCAGCAGAAGCCAGTGATTCCGTAGCCCAGGGTACACCAATAGGATATAGAACCCTTCTACTTCAAAAATGATTGTTGGAGATATAAAATAATGGAATAATAAAAAATAATTGTAAAAATAGCAATAGGGCACTTTGGTTAATTGTCAAATTATCAAATGAATCTTGTCTGCTAATGTCAGTGATTCTGTAGTCCGGAGTAGACCAACAAATTATAGAACCCATCTAATTTAAAAATATTCTTGAAGGTATAAAGTGATGGAATAACAAAAAGTAATTGTAAACTAGCACTAGGTCACTTGGGTTAGTTGTCAAATGATGAAATCCATCGTGTCTGTACCCTGTACTTCGTACCCTTCGTGGTATATGTGAACCACGTTTCAATGGACCTAAAACGATTGCCATCTTAGATCAGAAGATTTATTGATCACTATTTATTAAGTTCACTCAGCGACCAACTCATTTGCAATCACTTATATTTTTAAGAGATAATTTAATTAAAAACCCTCAAAAATGCAATATAATATAATATAAAATTAATATAATTTAATATAAAAGCACTTTTTTTTTAAAGCTAAAATATTTTATTTACTAAAAATCTTTAAAACAAAAATGTTACCATTTTGCTAGTTTGCTTGTACAGTTTACTGACAATGATAGAAAACGACTCAAATCTTCTTTATATAGTGCATGTCGCGAATAATAATGTATCATAATACTCGTTTTTTAAGATGAAGTTCATTCGATGTATCCGTCAAAGAATATTGTACAGACAAGGACACTTGGTTATATCATCCAATTCCGCCTCAGAGTTAATTCTGTAATTCTATAGCCGTTTTAATTTGTGGCGGTCGTGTCTTTATAATAAACCAGATTAATTCAACCCGTGGTTATCATAAAACCCAAATAACGTATCTCAAGAAAAAGGAGGTATCTTACTTCTGTGTATTATCGAACACCTCTGCTGTCACTAATCCGACAGCCAAATGTGGTGATTAGATGTATTGTGATTCGTGGCGGGCCCTATTCTTCTGTGGTTTCTGTAAGAGGCAACTAACGGACGTAAACAGAGGTGGAGCAGCATCCAACTGATCTGTATTTATCACCACCAACGCTTTATATTGTACGACGGGGAAGCGCTTGGCCTCCATCTCACCTGGGGTCAAGTTATGGTAAGGCTGAAGGTGGAAGCGCATGTCTCCCGGAATCCTCAACAGACTGAGGAGCTGTCTATCTTGCCTCTAAATGCCGGAACACAACAGTTTAAAATTATTGTTCTGATGACAGACTTAAGTATGATGGTGGTAGGCAGATTTGTAACAAGTCCTTTCACCAACCGTTTGTTGCTACCAACAAAAGAAGGGTAGCAACATCCTTCTGTATATACTATACATCATTACTGCGATCACTAATCCGCCTACCTAGCGTGGTGATCATGGCATCCTCCAGCATTAGAGGTCCAGCAGTGGACTAGTGGGATGTTGATGTGCATGTGTAGGCATATTACTTACTATCTTAAAGTATCCTCTTTCAGAGATGCATCAAATGGTGTGTCAAATAATCTTTGCCTTTATTCATTCTTTTATTTATTTCTTTGTCTAAAATTAAAATTCCAACAGTTTTCTAATGTCAACGCTCGCATAATTAGGGTTCCTTTCTCTTATTTCTTAAGGTTTAGTCATGATTTAGAAATTTATTTAGTGCACAACTTTACTCTATTTTCCTAATTTATATGTGGTGTCATCATCATAAAATATTTTATGACAGACTTTTTTCTCCATGAACCTGAACGCAAAATTTTCAAAAACATTAAACCAAAAATTGCTATGTTCCTACAGGGATTTTGCTGATTCAGAGATTTTAACATGTTCTTTATCCAATAATCCAATAAAATGTACAATTTAACTAACTATGTACATTGATCAACCTCATGCTGTCGGGTCGAGTCAACAGCGAGATTACTGAAATCTTATATGGTGCTAACCTTTGTGCTTTAAAAAAAAAGGATGGCGGGATAAGACCCATAGCCGTAGGCACCACCTATCGCCGCCTTGCAGCCAAAGTCTGCTGTCGCAAAAAAGCCGCGTACCTAGGCGACTATTTCCGACCCGTGCAGCTAGGCTTTGGTTCGCGAGGCGGTTGTGAGGCCGCGGTCCATTCTTTAAGAACCTTTTTAGATCGAAATTACGGGGAGGTTATTCTAAAAGTAGATATAAAATATGCTTTTAATTCGGTTGACAGAGGCGCCTTGCTAAATCAAATCAAATCCAAAATTCCCGAAATGTATCCTTTTCTTTTTCAATGTTATGGTTCGCCATCTAAATTAATTTATAAGAACCAAACTATTTCGTCTGCAGTTGGCTGTCAGCAAGGTGACCCTCTAGGCCCGGCCATTTTTAGCCTTGCCATTCACCTAATTATTCAACGCCTGAAATCTAAATTGAATGTTTGGTATCTCGATGACGGAACCCTGGGTGGCGATGTGGACTCAGTATTTGGCGATCTAAAAATTATTATAGATGAATTTCGGGAGATTGGCTTAGAACTAAATTTTTCGAAATGTGAAATATACATTTCAGATACATGTTTGGATAGAAATTCAATTATTCAAAAGTTTGAGACTTTGGCTTCCAATATTACTGTTGTAGATAAGAGTTCACTCCACCTACTAGGTTCACCAATTCTTGATGAATCTTTTCCGGGTTTCGTCGACGACAAAATTCAACATTTTATGAAGGTTTCGGACAGACTTACAAAAATTACCTCACATATGGCTTTCAGCATTATAAAATTTTGCCTTTTTGTCCCAAAATTTACTTATGCTTTACGATGTTGTCAACTGTGGAAACACAGTGAGCTGGTGGAAGGCTTAGACAACATAATAAAGAACACCCTTTCCACGGTATTGAATATTGAGTTGGATGACAGAGCATGGTCGCAGGCCTCATTGCCTATTCAATTGGGCGGCTTAGTTATACGCAAAATTTCTAGTGTTGCTTTGCCAGCGTTCTTGTGTTCCGTCTACCATCAATTTCGGCTGTTCCAGGCAATATACTCCAAATGTATTATCTTGACGAGGCTCGAAATGCTTGGCATAGTGCTTGTCCTAATACCGATCCCCCAAAACACCTTTCGGCACAACGGCAGTGGGACGGGCCTCTGTGCGAGTTGACACGGAATTATCTATTACATACGTGCTCAACCTCCGCAGATCGTTCTCGTCTCTTAGCTGTTTCAAAATGGGAATCAGGTCTATGTCTGCAAGCACATCCATCTTACAATACCGGTACACTTATGGATCCTGTAACTTTCCGTATTGCCACTTGTCTTCGGTTGGGTGCAAGATGCTGCGCCTCTCACCAGTGCTGGTGCGGTGCGGCCGTAGATCAATTTGGTTTTCACGGACTTTCGTAAACAAGGTCTGCCGGCAGGATTTCGCGCAACGCAAGTCTTAATGACATTATCCGTCGAGCTTTTACCAGTGTCAATGTGCCAGCCGTTCTTGAACCGAATGGTCTGTTACGTGATGATGGTAAGCGGCCCGACGGTATGACTCTTGTCCCTTGGGAAATGGGTAGGCCTTTGGTGTGGGACGCTACCTGCGTCGACACCCTAGCGCCATCTTATCTGCCTGGGACATCAGTTAGGGCTGGTGCGGCGGCTGATTCGGACGAGGATCACAAAAGGCGCAAATATAGTGGTCTCGACAGAGCTTACCTATTTGAGCCTTTTGGGGCGGAGACCTTGGGTCCGTGGGGAGCCGGTGGACTCCGGGTTTTCAAAAATCTTGCGGGGCTCTTGATTGAGATGTGACCCAAGGGTTGGGTCTTATTTAGGCCAGCGAATTAGCATAGCTATTCAGCGTGGCAATGCAGCCAGTGTCTTGGGCACGCTTCCGTCTGGTACTAGTCTGGAACAGTTGAGTTACCTATAGGCCGTTTGTAACGGTCCTTAAGTAATCTGACTGATTCCTTTGTACATAGTTAGTTTAATTGTACTTTTTATTGAATAAATGTATATACATTGTAAAAAAAAAAACAATGTACATATATAAAAATATACAAATGTCGTGGTACTTAATTGGTAAAATATTTAAAGGGACTTTTTAAAGGGATTCAAATCACACTGTTGGTTGTTATAATCTTTATTCCTTCAATAAGATTTTAAACAATTAACACTCATTATTACAGTGTGATATGAGAGAAATCCATCTGTGTTCATAATGTGTTCGTGCAGTTAGAAAATAAAAACTACTTTATTACCATTGTAATTTATAAAAAATCAAACGTTACAATTTTGTGTCAAATATAGTTTTTTTACAAAAAAATATTTGATGGGTTAGTTATTATTGTTTGTACGGAACTCTGAAAATGTAGCAGAGTTGACTCTTCGTATTCATCTAGTTTCAAGCCGTAAAAGCTTAGTGATATTTAAAAAATGTGATTTGAATGGAGGTTTATACCTGAATACATTAAAATTCAAGGCTAAGTCACCGAATTCTTGGACAATTAAATGACAAGTTTTTTGCGGTTGCCCTGTGCTTACGAGAATAATAATGCGTTTTCGTGTTTTTGGCGATCATTTTATCATACCACGCAAATGTTTATGTGTTGAAGTAGGTACCTAACAATGGCAAATAATTAAATGGTAATTCAGCAAGAAAATTTAGCTGAAAATAAATTGATCGAGTGAGCGAAGCGAACGAGATCTCCGATTTAAGTTAATTCGTTCCTGTAGCACCGCTTGATCAGTATAGCGAGCCACTTGTTAGGGAGACTATCCGATTTTAATGAAATTATAGCTTTAAAGACGTAAATAAAAATTGATTCAACAACCCCTTTATTTACATTGAGGGTTGTAAATGGCTGTTACATGAGTTTTTTTTATTGCACGATGGGTAGCGCTTGACCTTCATCTCACCTGGTTACAAGATAAGATAAGGCTAAGCTAAAGGTGGAGGCGCACTTCACCCGGAATCCTCAACAAACTGTGGAGCTGCCTATCTTACCTCTAAATGCCAAAACACAACAATTTTAGAATTGTTGTTACGGCGACATAATTAGGTAAGATGGTGGTATCTAGCCAAGCGGACATTATTATATGTATTATACACTTATTACATGTATGTTGTGAAAAAGATAGATCTTGATCAACATATTTGAAAGATTGTTACAGATCCGTGGCATGAGAGAGTGTTTTAGAAAACACTTACTACAATATAACAATATCTACTAACCTAAGAAGGTTAGTGCGCAAGTTGAATAAAGAAAGAAAGAAAGGCATTTATTTATCCCATACACATTACAAATTACATAGATAAGTAGTTAGTATAGGTAGGTAGATACAGTTAACGTACCTAAGCTAATAGATATTAAACGAGTAGGGCAAGTTAAATAGCTTAAATGCTTCTTGGTATATATTTTTATTATTTTTATATTTTTTTTATTATACGACGGATAAGCACTTGGCCTTCATCTAATCTGGTTACAAGTTGAGAGAAGACCGAAGGTGGAGGCGCCCTTCACCCGGAATCCTCAACAAACTGAGGAACTGGCTATCTTACCTCTAAATGCCGGAAAACAACATTTTTTTTAATTATAAGGTAAGATGGTGGTAGCAAGCCAGGTATGAATGATGGTTCAATATCTAGATGTTCAATTCGAATGACAATTGTAAAACTTTGGACCGCGTTTCGCATCATGAATCGATTCTATTTCACGCACACAATAACATTACTTTAGCACAAAAACCGTAAGTGACATGAATTCCTCCGAGCAACCAAATTTAAGGTTTATTTTTAAATAATGGGTAAGCTTTTAACCTCAAGGCTTGTATAGCTCTAGGCTACAGCAAGGATAAGGTCTACGAAATAAAAAACTGTATGTCCTAAATGTTGAATTGATCATCAAAAAATTAACTAGCCCAAGGTCTTTGCCTTTCTCCAAGTGCTGGTCGCGATTTCGAACAGGCGATAGATTTGACGTAAAATTAACCTTAAAATCTTAAAGAATATTTTTTTTTTATACAAATGATTGGTAAGCTTTTTACCTGAAGGCTTGTCAAGCTCTAGACTAGTCTAGAGCTTGAGCAAGGATTCTAAGAAGCAAGGAGTCTACAATAAAATATAATTTCCCAGAAAGCTATCCCTTGCACCGATGGAACACAGCAAACCGTTTGGCGCCGGACTTCGGCAGGAACCCCTCTGCCCGAATGCCAGGTGGACCTTATGTTCAAACAGTATTTTGATCATTTAGCTGATTATAGCTAGAGATTACTCTATAGTAGCAAAAGCCCTTGCTAGCGGCCCAAGCCATAAAAAAGATAAAAACTTTAAAAAACGCAAGAATAATTATGTACATGTAAAAGAAACGACATGACATTTAATTTACGATAGATCATTGCTAACATTGTTATTTATATTTAACTTTAATACATAATTGGACACTGTGTTGTATATCCTTATCTTATTGTACCTGCATTGTGATACAAATTCTTTTATTATCTGATTTTCTGCATGTTCTTTCATAAAATGTTAAACGACTTGACTAGTATAAAACCCATTTCTATAATATGGTTTTATAAATAAAGCTGAAATCTGAAACCTAACGGAACACCAGCGCTGCGGTGTAGCGAGACGCTGTGCTACACCACAGATTTTATGTGTAACTCAATTAGAATTTGGTGGTGATAGAAATACGGTTTTCTTTCGTTCTTTCAAAAGCTAGCGATTCCATTGCTCGGGATAGAACACCCTTGCCCACGTCAATTTATTAAAATAAACATAACAGTATCATTATTCAATAAAATGTACAACTAAACTAACTATGTACAAAGAAGGAATCAGTCAGATTACCTGAGGACCGTTTCAAACGACCTTTAGGTAACTCCAGTTGAGTTACCTAAAGGTCGTTTGAAACGGTCCTCAGACTAGTACCAGCGAGAAGCGTGCCCATGACATGCCACGCTGCATTGCCACGCTGAATAGCTATGCTAATTCAACCAGATCATGAATTTATCATAATACTTTATGGATACAGCTTTCGAGATTTTCCTCGAAAGATCCAAGCTCCGAGTTGCTATACCAATGATAACGGTGATGTTTCAATATTAATGAGCTGATCATAGTAGTATTGATAGAAGTACGTAGGTTAATGATGTACCTACTTGTAATGTTATTTAAATTATTACAAACTCTGAATACCTAAATGTTGAATGGATCATCAAATTTGCCCGAGTTTCTTGCCTCTCTCCTTGTGTCCAGTTCGCGATTCCGAACAGGCGATAGATTTGACTTTTCAAAATGATCCCAAAAAATCTCAATGAAATGTTTAATTTTGACTTTGAATTTGAGTAGTATAACTAGAAGGCAATCTAGGGGTAGTGAGAGATACTACAAAACGTACATAAGGCACATGATCACTGTTTGCAAATCGCGGCGGAATACTAAACAGTGAATTAGGCAGGGACTCATGGTATGAAAACGTGTCAAATGCTCTCATAAACTTTCCGAAATACTAAACCAAAAAGTCTTGGTAGACGACCGGATTTGTACCCTGATCCTCCGGATCGGAAGGCGGCAATTCAAAATGTAACTGCCTCGGTGGTCTAGTGGTTCAACCTACCGATTTCAGATCCAGAGATCCCGGGTTCGATCATCAGGGGGGGCAATTTTGTGCTTGGTTTGGTAGGATTTTGTTTAAGTCCGCCTGGCTAGCTACCACCATCTTACCTAATCCAGTCGCCATAATGACAATTCTTAAAAAATAATTGTGTTCCGGCATTTAGAGGTAAGATAGCCAGTTTCTCAGTTTGTTGATTCCGGGATTCTGGTTGAAGTGCTTCTCCATCTTCTGCCTTATCTCAACTTGTTACCAGGTGAGATGAAGGCCAAGCACTTCCCCGTCGTACTAATAAAAAAAATGTAATGATTGGTCGGATGAGTCTGAAAGATTGTTCTGGATCAATTGAGTTATCTGTAGGCTGTTTGTAACGGTCCTTAGGCCACCCGACAGCTTCTCTTGTGAAAAGTTTTGTGCATATTATTGATTAGATATTGCTATGGACTAGGCCAGACATAAGGGCTTTTTTATCCGGGTACACGGGTAAACTGCAATCCGATGCACGTTATAAATGTTTTTATACATAAACGCAACACTATAAGCATCACTCGTGCATAGACCATTGACGACCCTTGAAACATTTCAGAACACCATTTTAGAAAAATTCTATATGTGAAGAAAAAAACACGGCAGCGAGATAATGCCCTCCATTTTAAGGGTTTGAGTTATTATCAACTTTAAAATAGTTAATTACCTTTGTAACTGCTCAGATGTCCACGGTACCTCATCAGGAGCATCAGGGAGACGTTCGCGAGGTTTTAAAACATCGATACAAAGTTGATGATTTGTAGGTACACAAAACCAACAAATCATCAACTTTTAAAACTCTCACCAAAACGACCTATCTCCTACAAATAATAAAAGAAACTAATTAATAGCTATAAAGGTACGTTTACTCGGAATACACTTTTTTCTCTCCACCCATTCTGGCCAAACCTGTTAGATGAGATCGATGAAAGCCTCATACAAAACCAGTTCCCTATAAATCTGAAACTAGGCAATATTTGAATTGAAAATAGGCCATCGGGTCATACAGGTTTGCAAAAAACAAGAAATGAGACTATAAAAGGACAGTGTACTTCCTATGTTAACCACATTCTGATCAGGACATCTCCAAATATGGTAAATATTACATACTTACTTTTCTTACCTACTTGATGTAAATATTACAAGTACTTACTGTATTTTTTTGTTCACTTCATATATCATAATTATCCTTCTACATCTTTATTCAATAAAGTACAATTAAATTAACTATGTACAAAGGAATCAGCCAGATTATCTAAGGACCGTTACAAACGGCCTATAGGTAACTCAACTGTTCCAGACCAGTACCAGACGGAAGCGTGTCCAAGACACTGGCTGCATTGCCACGCTGAATAACTATGCTATTTTACTATTTTACTGATAGCCTAGGCGATCGTTGCCACCACCAGATGGTAACTTGGCCAGAATACTGGCGGCATAACCACGTTGGATGGCAATACTAACCTGCTGACCATGATACAGACTAGCATTCTGGTCAGGTGTAAACTTTTTATCTTTCATCATTAAACAAAAAAATCAGATTCAGATATTTCATTAATCTTATTCCAATAAGATATACGAATATAACATTACACCTAAAAAATCACAAAGAAGGTTAACATAGTAAAAATATCCACTAAACAAGTTAATAAAAAAATTCAATCCAAAATTTCAAAACCATCGACCATATTCATTCGTCAGTGATTCGTAAAGAGAATTGTATGATTTTTCCATTAACTGATCCGGATTCTTAAATCACTTGTGTCCATATTTCGTATATCATGTGATCACCTATCAAACAGAATAACACTTATACAGAAAACTATTTCCTAATTTCGCGAGTCTGCATTTGGATATATCATTTTAATTTGAATAAAAATCTTAAATAACGCTTACTTCAATTGAACATATATCAAGTTCAGGTATATATTCCCTCGACATTGATGTAAACTCAAGTTCCATAAAAACTAATCTAAAGAGGAATCTCTTTTTCAATATAAAAACTCTTTTGGATTTCGAATCCTCAGAAAATTCCTCCCTATGCGAGTAAACAAACAACACTATTGAATGATAGCATGGATTTTAAATTATTATGGCTGTTTTTACATGACGAAGTCGACTGATTATATATAAAAATTAAGAAATATTTGTTCATTTATTTGTTTACGAAATTTTGGGAAGACTTACAGCTTGGTAAAAGAAATACAGATGAAGAAATAGAACATACCTGGTTAGACAGAGCATATTTGTTGACGGCTAATTACAAGTTTCCGCAGACAAGTTAAAATAGCATGATACAAAGCAAGATGACGTCTTATTAGAAGTTATCTAAACATTATAAGAGAGAAAAAAACAACAAAAAAATAATTAGATATGTTATTTTTACAAAAATCATGCCCCAGCGTTGTATTGTTTTGAAAAATGTTATACTATATAAACTTGCGTTATTGGGTTTTGATGCAAAAGTTACAAGCCCGTAATTTAGGCGAAACCTACTGAGTCAGGAGGTACTTAAAACTCAAATAGTCCTCGGTTAGAAGCCAAATGCAACTATTGATATATTTTTATATATTTTTTTATTGTACGACGGGGGAAGCACTTGGCTTCATCTGACCTGGTTAAAATTTGAGATAAGGCCGAAGGTGGAGGCGCACTTCACCCAGAATCCTCAACAAACTGAGGAACTATGAAATATAAACAATTTATAAAACAAAATTAAAAGTAGGTACCTACCTACTTAATTAAAAATAAATAAAGAGATCATTTAAAATGTACAATAAATTATAAACGTACAGAACTTTTCATCAAATGCCAGCCAAACGGCAGTTTTTTTTTTTAAATAGGTCGGTGATTAGTTCCTAATACCTAATTTATCACGTGTGAAATTTTGTTAATTATTATCGGGACTAATTATTTTTTATGAGAAGTCTTAATTTAATCAATTCTTAATTTTCCAAATGCCTCATTTTTCTTATCATAGTAGGTATAAAACTGTCAGCATGTTCGATATATTTATGCTTACTTTTTTTCTAGAAATTCCTCGTAGTACTTTCCGTGGTTCTGGCTTGCGCGGCCGGACTTGAACTTGATCAACCCGGACAACTCTTACGATCACTATATAGAGACAGAGAACGGAATTATCATCCATGAACAGGGTTCACTTAAGGACACCGGCAGCGTAAGTATTTCTAAGTATGGCCCGTCCAGCTTTTTTTTTTATTTAGTTTTTTTATAGAGGTGAATATTATACAAATCTACCAAATGCCACCAATAGGAAAGGCCAATTGCAAATTCTCAGAAGTCTGTACCAATCATGTACTTCTATTTATGCAAGCAAAGTATTCGACTTGCATGCAAAAATAACGCTTTGGTCATTTACGTGCCGATCCAACAAACTTTGTGAAAGCGACTTTTGTATTGATGAAATTGACCGCCTCTTTGGTCTATTTGTTCGCCCACCGATGTCAGATCCAGAGGTCCCGGGTTCGATCCCCAGGGGGTGTACAATATTGTGCTTGGTTTGGTTGGTGGTAGGACTTTGTTTAAGCTACCAACATCTCACCAAATTCTGTCGCTATAACAACAATTCATAAATTGTTGTGTTCCGGCATTTTTACGGCCAAGTACCTCCCCGACTTCAGAATAGCAAAAACAATCCTAGAATAGCTGATTTTGTTTATATATGTGTCTTCAAAAAAGCCTCGCTGTTATTTATTATTCGGGGATGCCTTTATTTTTTAAATTTTTTTTACACTTTATTGCACAAAATACAATGTACAAAGTACAATGGGTGGGCATAATGCCGATGGCATTTTCTAACAGCCAACCAAACCAAGATTGTTACAAATTAGAGGTTGGCGTAACATACCTAATAATACAACTAACTGACATAACTAATTACAGGCAAAGTATATATTTAATTATCAACAACCAGCCGTAACTGTTGACTTAAGGTCAACGAATCCGTTGCCCAGGGTAGGACCACTAGGAAATAATGTGTTAATTTGTAAAAATGTAAAAATATTTATTACCAAAGAAGAATATTTAGGTTACAATATAACACAAGGCAAATGGAAACAGAAATTACTATTGTACTAGAGGAATTCCAATGAGACCCAAACTAAGCGAAAGCTTGTATCTTGGGTGTCATGAGAGCACTTAACAAAGGGATTAGACACTACTTAACAAGGATGTGTTGCTTGTGATTTTATCCTTGACTCAATTTATGTATTACAATTAAAACTTAAATTTGACTATTAGGTGTATTTATATCAATTTAACAATTCCACTATTAACTAGAATACTTACTACCTATATATATACTTACTATACGATACATATTTTATATATACAATAGACTATAACATTCTAAATAAGAATCAATAATCATATGTGATATATTTATATAGGTTGTGAAAATGTACAAAAATATAGATAACAAATTCATAAAATACTCACTAGGAATTCTAAAGTAATAATAAAGAATACTGAAAAACATATACCAAAAGCAGAAAAAATATATTTTGGTATTTCAAGCAGTAGATTATCTGCTGAGCGTAGCAGCCTAACATCTTCTAGAAATATGAAACGGGTTTATAGATATGCCGGTGCAAAAAGGCCTTGGCCTTCATTTTTCTATTAGTTATTGCAATCGTCATCAATAATTAAGTATTATCGCGATTTGATTTGCAGGACCATCTTTCCATCGATGTCCAAGGCGGATTCCAGTACACCTCTCCCGACGGTCAAATCATTCGATTGACCTACACAGCTGATGAATTCGGATTCCACCCAATGGTAGAGTATTTATTTTAATATTCTATCCTTTACTTGCATAGCGTCCTGTCCGTTAACCTCGTCGAACACCAGCCTAAGCAGGATTTTTTGACATTACTGATATAATATAATTCGTAGGTACTTAGGTACATATTTATTTTTTATTGAAATGTTTAAGTCCGCCTCCTTGACCTTAAAACTTATTCATGTAAAGAAGAAATCTACTATTGAGCGAGGCAACACAGAATAAGTGAGTGAATAGTTGAGTGACTTAAATTATCTTCTCAAAAACGTTAGGGTTGCAACAAAAATGCAAACTGACTTAAGGCATTCTTTGCTTATCTGAGGTCAATATTGATTGAGTGTAAGCAATGCAGGGTGGCGCATAATTGCTAAAATATATATTTTTAGGCTGGATGTGATCTACTTTCTAGTGGTCTACCCTGAGTAACGGAATCCCTGGCTTTTGCTAGTGGTTACGGGTAAATGATAGCAATAGTAGTAGTGGCACCCAAAAAAGTCCACCTGGACCACCCTCATACCAAAGTGCAGGACGAAACGAAACCGTTCCACCTGTACGAGGGAAAGCCACTTTTGAGTCAGCTCGCTCCATCGTAGACTTTATGAATGAATTAAATAATCAATTGATCAATGACAATTCTTTATACCACCAAACACATGGGAAATAATTGACAATTTTAAAACTAAAGTAAACAGTACAATGGGCGTTCTTGTCTCATAAAAGCGATCTCTTCCAGACATCCTTAGGATGGAGAGGATAGTACAAATACGGTTGATGGTAGGAGGGTGTGCATAATAAAAACGTTAATACGTGATCTAGCCTAGAGCTAGACAAACATATAGATCAAGAGCTAACCCATTATACATCAAAAACTATGACATTTACTTTTTGTATTGGCACAGATAATTTTTAATTTGTTTCATTATTCCAGGGTGAGCATCTTCCCACGAACACGGAAAACCGTCAAGAAGTTATAATCCAATGAGGCCCGATAACTGAAGAAGTCAGAATTTAGTTCAAATCAAGCCATCATCGAGACTCTGGAGTAGGCACAACCTGTCTACTCCAGATTAGACTTATCACTGCCTATAGAATAAATGTAAATATTTCTTTCAACCTTTCTTTACTTATATTGGATCCGAAATCCATCCGTTATCAGTTAAACACAAAAACTAAATTTTGACAAATCAATTTCATTTCATTTATGTTGCAACCCTCATTTCTCTTGAAAGTAAACATCCGGCCCCGGGGCCAGATTACCACCTCCCCGATGCACCTCAAGATATTCATTGCGCTGTTGAGGCGACCAGTCAGGTTGTACTCAGTGCTGTTATGTCCTTTCAGAGTGGCTGGACAGTTGAGTTACCGTACAGGCCGTTTGTAACGGTCCTCTAATCTGACTGATTCCTTTGTACATAGTTAGTTTTTGTACATTTTATTGAATAAAGAGTTTTTATTATGACAATTGCTAACTCCGTATTTGACAAGCTTCAAATAGCTCTGTTGGTAGGAATTCTGCCTTTTGCGCTGTAGGTTGTGGGTTTGATTGGGACAGGATAGTTGTGTGATCAATATTGTTGTTTGTTCTGTGTTTGCGTGTTGTGTATTTTATCCATAATCACGTTCCCATATTATAAGTTTGACTTAGTTTTACATACAATGCAACACCCAAACACATAACAAACGTTTTCATCACACAACAACAGAGAGAGTGCAGAAAGCTAAAATTTACTTTTTGTATATATATACTTATCATATAACACAACACCAGGACACAGAAAAAACAGAAATAAATATTACAGGACATTAATTGCACGTAGCGCCATCTAGGCCCAAACTAAGCAAAGCTTGTAACATGCGTACTAGATAACGGAAATATCCCACACATATTTGTCCCGGGTGGTAATCGATATCACAAGTGGTTCGCCCGGTATCAGACCCAGAAGTCCTGGCTCAAACAAATTTGTGGTAGGTTTGGTTAGCGGTAAGAAATGTGTCCCGGCATTTAGATGTGTGATAGCCAGTTTTACTCAGTTTATTTAGGATTTCGGTTTCGGTTCAAGTGCAATTCCACCTTTCGGAATTATAAGCCGAGTAAAATGAAAGCCTACAGCTTTCCCATCGTACAATTAAAGAACAAACAGGAGATATAATTTATCTTAAGTGTCGATTAGAAATAATACCAGCATGTCTCATATATCATAAGTAGGAATTGCTGTGCTATGAGATATAGTAATAAGTACCTATATCTAAATAGTTCGATCAATAGAACTAGTAGAAACTGAAGGTGCTACAATAGAGTAGGTATGGTTGCTCTAGCTGACCCTATATGGTTCCCGGGAAGGGTGGGCTGAGTTGTCACGTGAAACGGTGGCTACTAAATGGCACCCCAGGGACTTGCTAAATACGACAAGTGGGAAGGACCTGGAAGACTTATAATTACCAATAAATAGTTTTGTTGGTAATAAAAAAATAAAAATACCATAAGCATTTAAAACCGGCCTCTGTGGGGGTCTCTCATCACATCTTCAATACGGTATAGTTTATTGGTCTTGGTAGAAGACCTACAAAAAAAGTATGGTAGCCAGTGAAATTACGGGCACACTATAGGTACAGAATAGCAGCTTTGAGTAGATTTACCCACTAAGACAAAAAGGTCAGCGTAATGATGCTGAGGCAGGACCGTTTTCTCGCAAAAAAACGAAACAAAATTTTAAATAGGTACATACCTATCGATTAATATGTAAGATTTTAAAGGATCATTTTTAATCGACAAATTTACCGCCTGATCGGAATCACGACTAGGACTCAAGTAGAAAGGCAAGAAACTCGGCCTAGTATTTTTTTTATGATCCTCAATAAATATTATTAAAATTTATACATTTTGGAAACCTGGAAACATAAATACTTATCTCAAAAATATTTATTATTTCTTAACTACTAAATGTGCAGTTTGTAAGTATTATACATTTTTTACTTAGCTGCCAACTAGACAACCAAAATACTTATCTTAATCTTAATCTTAATCTTAAAAATATCAATGATTAAATTCCTAACCACTTAGTGTGCAGTTTGTAAGTATTGAGAAATCACCATTTACATAACCAACTAGGGTAGCAACATCAGCCCATATTCTCATCATTGATGAAGGAACTTAATTTGTAGTAGGCACTTTTTATTAAAAAAATCTTTATATACATTTTGAATTTACGAATAGAAAGTTTGGAGGAAGCTTATTATAGACTCGTACACAGTTTCCTAAGAATAAATAATTAACCTTTGCACTGGTAGCCTGGTATTTACCAAAGAGTGGATTTATACACTTTAAGGTGTGGTTGTTGGGTTGGTAAGATGCTCAGAATATTTAGTGTTGTATATTTCTTTTGTTTTATCGTTTGTAAACAAACAAACATACATACATAACTACAGTATCGTATTTCTCAAACAATTTGTATAGCGTTTACAACTCACTCGTTTCGCTCGCTCGATCAACAAAATAATGCATGTATGTATGAATTTATTTATTTAAAAAGTTTACAAACGATATTAATATGTAGACACTAAAAAAAAAACAATATTGGTTTGTGCTAGCATTCTTAGTCGCCGCTGTGACATTCTTACATATTTAGGTACTTATACTAATAATACTACTAACTTACCTACTACATAAAGAACACATTATAACAAAAATCAAAGCTAAACAAATACATGTTCCTATCCACAAAAATGCAACTCATAAAACAAAGACGAATTTGCACATACAGGGTGTTCACTTTATACCTAACTGATTAATATAGGGAGTCTAAGAAATATTTTTTACATGTGTATTTACATTTTGTATAGTTTATATCATCTAAAGTTTTACGGGGCATCTCATTATTTAGGTATAATAAATTCAATTGTACGTCTACCGTAATAATTGCTGGCTTTAGGAATATCATATTAAAATATATTTATATTTGTGTATTATATTTGTATAGTATAGTATGTAAGTACATAGTGTATAATATGTAGGTATTTATATTTATATTATATAAGTAGTGTGTATATTTGTAGCATATTATAATGTATGATATACGTATAGTTAATTAATATGTGCACCACCATACACCTCTTTAGCCATGAAATCCTCTCCATCCAAAGGTTGTCTGGAAGAAATAGCTTCTTAGCGATAAGACCGCCCATTGTACATACATTTATTTTTAAGTTATCCAGTTTTTATTTTTAAGGTGTGCAATAAAGTATTTTTCATTCATTAATTCATTCATATTTCCGCTGAGTTATTTTTTTGGGAATAAGTACCGACATACAAATACCTATTGGGCAGCTTGTGTGTTCCTTGAACATAAAACAATTATTACCCCAAACCCTTTAGACCAAATTAATGTGGTTCAATTACATCCGCCTAGGATACAATAATCCCTGTAACAGACGGCCCTAAACTCACCTTCGATTTGTCCAAATTAAGGTAGTTAAATATCTCACTAATATTAAAAATGCGAAAGTTTGTGTGAATGTTTGTTACCACTCATCTCCGGAACTACTTTACTGATTTAGATGAAATTTGGTGTATTTAAAGTTTAGGTAATAAAATAACACATAGGCTAATTTAATTTTTGAAAATAACCCCCTAAAGGGGTTATACATATGGTAAAGCTTCTATGAAAAAAAAATCCTTGCTTCGATTCACCCAAAATTACCTAAGGACCGTTACAAATGGCCTATAGGTAACTCAACTTTCACTTTCACTCAAAATTTATTTTTATATAACTACCCCTAGGAGGCGTGCAATAAAGTTTAGAAATTTGTATGGGACAAAAATATTCCTTGGTTCGATTCACTCAAAAGTTGGTTTATACAAACTATAAAGTAATCGATGAAAACAATATATATGTGCAATAAATTTCAAAAATTTTTATTGGAAAAAAAATATCCCTTCGTTTGATTCACTCAAAAGTCGATTGATTGAAAAATGATAAAGTAACTAATGAAAGATGTATGTATCATAGCTTGACTATACAAATAAATAAACACACACAGATAGATATTCATTATATATATTGTTCTACATTTGACACACAAATTACCACGCGGGCCAAGCCGCGGGATGCGGCTAGTTTATAGTAGTTTATTATTAAGATATACATATATTTAATTATATCCGCGATGACCACATATACACTTTTTGAACAAGTGACCTTTATTAATGTACCTTAATTGGACGAATATGGTAATTCTAAATGAATGACAATACTTTATTGAACACGTTCTATATAATGGATAACTTAAAAAGTTGTATGCAATGGGCAACGTGTGAAACGCCTGGGACGTCATTCTCGTTTCGTGGGATATTCTTTTAATCATTTATTAGTGCACCCCTACACATAAAAGAAAGCTTCCTACCCTGAAAATTGCTCGTCTCTTGTATGGCTTGGCCTGTGCGTTGAGTCAGTCAGTCAGTCAATCAGCTACACGACGACTTCGTATGTTGGCTCTCTTTGAAGAACGGAACCCTAAAAATAGTTCTCAGTCAATCTTGCCTTAACGCCTAACTACTAGACTGAGTACAGTCTTGAAGAGACACTTTTTTGGGAATAACTACTCATTAATAAATTAATATACAAGATTAAAAATCTTAATCATCTTGGTATATTAATTTATTTAATTGCCACTAATATATATTACTATTAATATATGGATGTATTTAATATGGATCTCGGTTAGATTTTAGAATCTACCCTCTAGCAAACTTAGCGGCATCGTAAAATTACGCACGAGATTGGGTAGCGTGAGGCTTCAGACACCTATAAAGGAAGGTAACACTTGAATTTTGATTATTTGGAAGAAGGTGGGATCTACCACCTGATGGCAACACCCCGGAAAAAGGAATTTCAAATTCAAATTCAAATTATTTATTTAAACACAAACAAAGAAACTAAAACATTTCCAATTCAATCTACCATAAAGTGGAACATAAAATCATTGTTATAGATAAAAGATTAATTTGGTTGTAATTTCTGGCTTCTGCTAGCTGTTTCTGAACGGGTTAATGATCCTTGCTCTGGTGGTAGGACCTGCTAAAGCTAGCCCGGCTAGCTACTATGCTGCCAAAGTCAAGAGCCAAGCATTTCGCTGTTCCGTTGGAGCGCGAGACAGCCAGTGCCTCTGGGTTATTTCACTCCATCGTTAACCTCATCATAAGCCTCATCTTGCCTATGCCTGAGGTGCTTGTGCAAGTTTTCAGGTTAAGAGCATACGCATGTATTTTATTATCTGTGCAAAGATTGTTTCATAATGTATAGAAAATAATAAAACTCTGCCTGGGACATCAGTTAGGGCTGGTGCGGCGGCTGATTCGGCCGAGGATCACAAAAGGCGCAAATATAGTGGTCTCGACAGAGCTTACCTATTTGAGCCTTTTGGGGTGGAGACCTTGGGTCCGTGGGGAGCCGGTGCCCTCCGGGTTTTCAAAAATATTGCGGGGCTTTTGATTGAGGCGACACGTGACCCAAGGGCTGGCTCTTATTTAGGCCAGCGAATTAGCATAGCTATTCAGCGTGGCAATGCAGCCAGTGTCTTGGGCACGCTTCCGTCTGGTACTGGTCTGGAACAATTGAGATACCTATAGGCCGTTTGTAACGGTCCTTAGGTAATCTGACTGATTCCTTTGTACATAGTTAGTTTAATTGTACTTTTTATTGAATAAATGTTTTATTAAAAAAAAAAAAACTAAAGCTGTTTTTTTTTTAATTATGATGACATGAAAATCTTTTTTTTATGATGATAGCCAAGCGTTTCACCACAGCTTACTTGAAAAACAAGAACAAATGTGGCCCATGATGGAGCACGCTTGTCTAAAAGGAATCTATTCATTCTGAACCTCGAAGATTGATCAAATCTCATTTGATCAATAACCAAATAGTGGCCCACGATGTTCCATGATAGTCTAGAATCTAGACCAATAGAAGAAACCTAATTACTTTAACCTCAGCGGCTAGTATGCATGTTACGGCTTTTGACAAATTGTAGCTTCAAAACACATCATGGATGTAAAAACATGAAATACGACCAATATTGTAGTCTGGTTACTACCGGAAATTTCAGTTTCATACTCGATGTATAATTTGTCAAAAATCATCTTACTCGTACCTATCGGTTTTGCACCAAAATTAATAGAAGCAATAGCCCATCTCTCAGCCTTGACCTTTAAAGTTGACCTTTTTTAGAACTGACATTCGACATTTATAAGACCGATTATTATTGAGTTAAATTGGTGAGGATAATCAAACACCAGAGTTTCTGCACATGAGTAGGTATACCGAAAGCTATTAGGGTTCCGTACCCTAAAGGTTACAACCGGATTCTATAACTAAGCCTCCGACGTCTGTCCGGCTCTCTGTCTGTTAGTCAGCGGGCTGTATTTTTTTTACTGTACGACGTGTAAGCACTTGGCCTTCATCTCGACTGGTTACTGGTTGGTTGAATATCGTTAGAGATAGATATAAATAGAGTGTTAATATAAATTGTTTTAATTTTATATAACAAATTTGCAGTTAAGGGTATTTGTAATCCAAGGTGCGATGGGGAAGCCTGGCTTTCATCTCACCAGCACCCTTATTCTGTATGACCAATCGTGTCTTAACACGCCCGCGTTACGATATGTCAATACGATGATTACATGCAGATATCGTTACGCTGGCGTTAAGACTCGATTAGGCATACAGAATAAGGGTGCAGAGCCCTTATTCTGACACTGGATGACCAATCGTGTTTTAACTTGACCTTTTGGCCTGCTCCCCTTATTCTGACACTGGATGACCAATCGTGTTTTAACTTGACCTTTTGACCTGCTGTGGTAAGGATGGAAGTCTGTCTAGAATGGAGCGAGCTTGCCAAGAATTGATATGCAGTTAATAATAATAATAATTAAATTTATTTCAATCACAATTTAAAAAAAAAAAAATTGAAATACCCACGTTGGGTATTTCAATTTTTTTTTTTAATAAAAATAAAATAAATCAATTTAAAATTTAAACAATTAAACCAAGTTAAGTTCGTAATCTCATAGATTATGTATACTATATTATTTAAGGAGGATTTGTGTTAGTTTTCAAATAATTATTATGGTTAATGACATAAACTCAATTAATTTAAATAGTAAACAATGCACAAATTTTAATATTTTGGCTTTGCTAGCTCTTGCGGTAGGATAGGATAGAAACTCAGGGTAAAAGCTAGTTCTCTTCCTAGTGTTTTTCCATTTTAAAAGGTACCTAAGTTCTGATCCCATTTTTAAGTTGCAGTTATCTAAGGCGTGTGTACTTCTAATATTTTGCCACCAACCTACATTTTTTTTCCTATAAACATTCATCGTCACAAAGCTTAATATTATTAGGATAGTTATAATCAAACAAACATATAGGTACACGTTTTATTATTATAATATTGTTTAAAAATCAAACTAAAATTCAACAAAAATACTTAAAGCCATTTCATTGTGCGTTATTATGTTGGTTTGTTATTTACGCGCTCTTCTTTTCAACGTAGGGGTGTTCCAAGTTGTACTTCAGAGAACGGAGGATGTAGTCGGGGATTGGCTCAGGGGCAGGGGGGGTAGGGAGATGAGCGCCCTGGAACAAATAATAAAATTATTTCTGGCTCCTAAATTAAATACGGCTCCGGTAGTTAAAGAAGCCGGACGTGCACAATTGGTTTTGACTTTTCGATGCAAAAATATGAGGAGCGCTTAAATTCACCACCGACTCAAAAGATACATGTCTTAGCATAATCGAGAACTACAGAAAACGGCAACATTTACTCCATAACGTGCAATCCATGAATGTAGAGGGTAACTCACATAATACCCTGTGAGTAGTAAGTACGTTTCTATGGTAGGCACCTTTACTCATGGTCACTCGAATTCGATACCACTCAGACGCATTTTACGTAAGAAATTCGATAATACTCAACTAGAATGTTGATACCACTACAAGATAAATAATAAATATTAGCGAACATACCATATGTAAATGTACCTACTACTTTATTTAGGAATACAACTTTCAAACCGTGGGCATGTACCGAGCGTAAGTTAAGACGTGCTTCTGACAACCCACTAGTATGTGATCCCGGTAACAATTCTCTTTAAGATCCACACTCTGAGTTGTGATCAAAGGTCTGAATCGAAAATCGGAATCTTCGAATGGAAAAGTCGTGAGTCTTTTCACACATACCGTGGTATCTAGCCTCAAACTAAATAAAGCTTGTAATATGGGTACTAAATATGATTTCGATTATGTATCTGTTTTTTTTGTGAATACAACACCCTTACACAGAACAAACATTTATATCCATCACATATTTTATTGTCCTGAATGGGAATCGAACCCAAAACCTACATTGCAGAATGAAGCTACTAAAATTTTTTTTAAACCACTAAGGTGGCCAACAGGCATACCCACCCGATGGAAAGCGGTTGCAGTCCCCTGGACGAAATACCAAAAGAATCATTCCTCCAACAAAATAAAAGTTTCTAAATACTACTGTAGCTAGTAGCAAAAAATATCAGCTTGAAAATGATTCCCCTAATTTATTGTTTGCGGGAGGAACTTCCTCCTTTTACTTTCACTTTAACTTTCCTCCTTACGGTGCGCGAAGGTATCATCGTTCGGGGATGGAATCACTGTCGATGACACTCATATGATTTGCAGCCTGATTGCAATGTATTATGGAGTTCTTGTTACCTGTGGCTGGTATCCGTTCTCGTTGGCGATGTAGGAAAGCTGGATGGTTTGTCCTTCAGGGTTTATGTACTGGTTTTGGCCAGTGACTTCATAAACGATTTCCTGCGAAATTATTAATTTTATATTACCAAAAAATATTATTATGATCACAAATTAGTACCTACCCTTTTACTCTTTTGTTAATATTATTGCCTTGATTTTAATTAATTATACATAACATAGGTATTGTTATGATATCCAAATTCCACCTATACACAGAAAAGACACAGCCGAGGCCCAAACTAGTCGTGTGCCTACACGACTAGTTTGGGCCTCGATGTCTATTATAATTAGTCCATCAAAATCATAAGTCAATTAAATTCCTTTCAAGAACAACTGTTTAACAGTTACTGTAGACAGAACAACAGTTACTGTAGACAGTAATTCCTTTAGAAAATATATCAACGGCTCTAGGATGAGAAACAGCATTATCGATAGATTCTCAAATATGTTGGAAGTATTAGTTTGAGCTATGACATAGATAATTTTCTTGTACTGATTGTACTATTATTCTATAGGTACCTACTGCTCATAAAGACAATATTTAGGTTAATAGGCTTTGAGTTTCGCAGAAATCGTAACATGTTCAATATCACAATAAATTGTCCGTTTGACACAATCACGTCAGATTTGTGACTTGTCCGAAATTAGTCAGCTTTGGTGAGTTTTAAAAACAAAACTATGCACGATTGTAAAAATTGAAAATAAAAAGCCATAATCATTAATGAGTCTACACAAGTTGAAGGTCAACTTGTATGCAAAATTTCAAACCACTACAGGTTTCGATTTGAGTATATTGTTTCTTTTTTTTTATTAAATAGTGCCTACCTATATTATTTATAATAAATGATCCAATAAGTTGGTTTGGTACAAGAGGGACTTTGTAAGTCGCATGGATACGTTTTTATTTAAAAAAGGGTGGGTTAGCTCACGACTTCTAGGCTTGTCTACCTTTAGGCCAGAACAAGATGAGGTCAACGACGAGTGGGCTTTCCCAGATGTCATTTGATGATGACTCTTACCTTGCCAACGCCCCTGGCTACAGCTGCGGCGTGTTCAAGAATGCCGTTGTCGTTCTCAAATCCATGCTCGTAAGTGCCATCAGGATTGATGTTGTTGGTTTCGTGGATCACTTGGGCATCCTTGTCCTGACCACTGGCGGCCGCGACCGCGAACAGGCAAAGGGCTACTACGAAGGATTTCTATAAACACAACATTATGTTAAAACCAACAAAAGGCAGCAGAATATTACACAGAAAATGATATTTTAGATTATTTTAACCGCTTCTGTGCTCCATTAGCCTCCCGGTGTCGCCATCCCCAGCACAAATTTGTGCTTGGTTTGCTTAGTGGTAGGACATCGTCAGGTATAGTAAAGTCTAGGTAGACTTTACTATGTATGTCGCCATCAAAAACAATTCTAAATTGTGCTGTTCCAACATTTAGAGGTGAGATAGTCAGTTCTTCAGTCCGCTGAAGATTCCTGGTGAAGTGCGCTTCCACCTTCTGCCTCATCATAACTTAACGTCACGGGGAAGTCCCCGTCTTATAATATAAAATAAACACCAGAAAGATACTGAAAGAGAGGAATAAATTTTCATAGAAAAACAAAGTGAAACATTTTATTCTATATTTTTTAAAATAAGCGTCACGTAATCAACAAGAATATCTATCCTCTTAATTATTTCCATTCAGGTAATTTTATTAGTTATGAAAATATTCACAAACATGAAATTTATCTTTATTCAATAAAGAGTACAATTAAACTAACTAACTATGTACAAAGGAATCAGTCAAATTGTTATTAAATTATTTCAGGTTATCTAATTTCATAGATTTGTATGATATGTTTTTATAATATGTTCTATTATCACATATAAATACCTAATCACTCAAAAAAAAATATTTCAGTGATACTTTTGTAGTAAACTACAAAGTTTGAGTAGTACGCTAGGTAAATCAAATACCTTACTTAGTACTTGGTATAGTGTATACGGCTACACCTCACAAAATTGCTTAAGCACATTTTATTCAAGTACCTTCTGGAAATATAGTATGTTTGAACACTATGAGAAAGATTTCATCTACAAAAAAATAGTTGAACATGCCTCTCGTGCAAAAAATGTGACCATAAAAACTAGATACTTAACAACCAAGTTAACAAATATTGTGTCAGTATGAATGCCAGATGTAATCAGCTATATCATTACATAAACAGCAGTTACACAGTGATATAATTTTTAAATTTCACATCATTTTCTCAGAAAAAAACTACTTATTTCTCATAAAATATTTTTAACTAGTTAAGTACTTGATTACATTTAAAATTCCAATTTAAATCCACTCGCAACGAAAACGACGCTTGCTGAATAATAATCACTTACCATATTGTGTGATGTATTCGAACTTCAAGTTGAATCTAATGATCCTCCGGGGCTGTCTGTTCTTTTATACAATCCTAGGAATATAAAATAATGATATCATACCTACCTACGGCTTTGAAAGGAGAAAAGGTCAACTTTTTTTCAACAGCCGTGGCAACGTGTTTGACATTTTAATTTTTAAGATGATATCGATGGTCTATGGAGTGTATGGGTAATTTAAATATTTTTAACGTAACACTCCCACTTTCAAATATTTTATTAGATGGGTGGTACTGTCTACATTATTCGTAGGTACCTGACTACAACACCTTTTTTTTTATAAAAAAATAATAAAACTAAAAATATAACTAACTCACATGATTATTTTTTCCATTGTTTTTATGTGTGACCTACTTCATTGATTATGTTTATAATTATAATAAGTTTTAATTAGGGTACCTAAGTGGTTTTTGGCCGTTCTAATTAATTAATAAATACCACGGGAAAGCGTTTGGCCTTTATCTCACCTTACATGTTAAGATAAAGGCCAAAGGTGGAGGCGCACTTCACACGGAATCCTCAGAAGACTGAGGAACTGGGTATTTTACCTTTATATGCTGGATCACAATAACATAGAATTGTTATTATGATGACAGACTTAAGGTAAGACTTAAGGTAAGGTAAGATGGTTGTAGCTAGCCGGGCGGACTTAAGCAAAGTTCTAGCACCAAACTAATTACAACATTGTACCCCCCTGGGGATCGAACCCGGTACCTCTGGAAATCCGGGATCGGTGGGTAAGCTTGTGGTGTTACTCATCCAGGTATTTTTCTCAATCGTCTTTCAATCCTAAGCATACAACTATTTTAGTTTCCTTGATATATGTTGAACCAATATCGAGGGGCTTAACAAAAAGCATGTACAGAAGCGAGCCTAGCCCTGTGAAGAGTTTTCTTCCAGCAAACCTTTGTTATGAGAAAGGCGATATATACGTAAGAGATGACAATGTGTAAATTATTGAATAAGAACTAAATATTAATTATGCCTAGAAATTAAGCTAATGAACAGAAAATTCGTTAAAAAAAACTAGTATAGGTATCGTTAACCCATCAATTTTCAGAGATTCTTGATTCTTAACTGTTACCTATGTGCTTATTTTGTTATTTTGCTGATTTCCATGGTTGTCAATATTCAAATATGTCCTAGACATTACTATTCACATGATTTGATTTATCATTCGTTATGAGATTAAAGTTAGTTGGCTAAGTTCAAGCAGTCATGGCCATATACCAGACTATATAAGAATACCTACATTAGTGTAGATATTGTGTATTCTGCGGCGGATTACAATATCCTTATTTAAATATTTGTGAATGTGATGAGTGCCTATTGCTAAATTGCCTTTGGCAAACTATATCATTTTTTACTATATTTTGCCGTGGTTTTGCCCACCTAGTAACTACCCGGATAAAAATTACCTTTTCAGACGCTATATTCATGGCTAAAGTTCCTTATCGTTAAAAGGTATCAAATAAACGAAATAAAACTTCATAACAATCAAATTTAAATTATGGTTACTAAAAAAATCTCGCGTCCACGGCTAGTGCAACCCCAGTTGTATTCAAGATAAATAAGTACCCGTTTATTCGCATCAAAATAATGTGTTCTAACCATGAAAGTTTAAAAGAGACTATAGGTACCTTGTGTTGTAGGATTAATTTATGTAAGAGGTTTGAATGAATGAATGAATAAAAATACTATATTGCTATTCTTAAAAATAGAACTAGATAACTAAAAAAAGTTTATATACAATGGGCGGTCTTATCGCTAAGAAGCGATTTCTTCCAGACAACCTTTGGATGGATAGGATTTCATGGCTCAAGAGGTGGTTGGTGGTGCACATATTAATTAGGGGTCTTGCTAATAACTATATATCATACATTATAAGTAAAGCTATGCTACAAATATACACACTACTTATATAATATAAATACCTACATATTATACACTATGTACTTACATACTATACTGTAGAAATAGAATACACAAATACAAATATATATATATATATACCTATATATTATATATTTACTTAAGTATATGGATGATAATAATTATAATAAATGTTGTAGAAGTACCATGATAACACATATAAAACGGTGCAGATAACAGCAAATACATGTGGTGACGAAGGATGATATAGGCTATTTAAACAGGTTCATTTAACCCTAACTTTGAACACAGCCAGAGATGGTGATTGCCTTATTGAAAGCGGCAACGTGTTCCATAAGCGTACAGCCTCCACAGTAAAATAATAATTGCAAAAACTAGTTTTGTGAGCAGGGAATTTTTGAACAAGAGTTTCAGACGATCTTAGAGAGCGAGATGTGAGAGGTGCAGGAATTCAAAACGCTCCTTTAAGTAATTGGGGGTCAAATGATTTCGGAGGATATTGAATGAAAGAGAAAGAATGTGAGAGCCACTTGAGCTTCGAGCGAAATACAGAAACATGGTCATATTTTTGGAGACCGAAAATAAACCTTATACAAACATTCTGAAGTCGCTCAAGTTTACTAAGCTGCTCCTCCGTGATATCAAAATAGCAGACGTCAGCATAATCTAGTATAGGAAGGAGCTGAGATTGAGCAAGCATAATTTTAGTGGCAGTTGGAAGAAAACTGCGTAATCTCCTGAGAGAGGCACTAGCTGCAAAAAGCTTCCGACTGTCGGAAACAAGTTGTGTACCCCAGGACATGCCATTGTCGATGAAAATACCCAAATCCTTGACTGACTTACTGAATGGAACAATTACACCATCAAACATAACATGAGGTAGTGTTGTCCAATCGATATTAGAGATGGTACGTGAGCTACCAACAATAATAACCTGCGTTTTTGACGGGTTGATGTTGAGAGCGTAAGCCTTGCTCCACTCACGAATGCAGTTAAGGTCAGAATTCGTACGGGAAATTGCATTCAGATTGTCAAGCGGAAATTGAGTATAGATTAGGAGATCGTCTGCATAGAGATGGTAGGATGAAGGCAGTTGATGTGAAATAGAATTAATGAAGAGTGCAAAGAGAAGAGACACCACCTTGAGGAACGCCAGCAGATAGACTACACCACGACGAATACGATTCGTCTATGTGGATTCTTCGCCGGCGCCCTAGCAGATAACTGCGAAACAAGTCAACTACTGATGGAGATATGTTAATAGAGCGTAGCAAGGAGAATATCACAGTTGACCGTGTTGAAGCCATTGCTAAAGTCTAGGAGAGTAAGAACAGTAAATTGGCTTAGCTCCATCTCCAATCTTGTGTCATCAGTAATTTTGACAAGAGCTGTAACTATACTGTGACCGGGACGGAAGTCAGATTGAAGAGGATTAAGAAGGTTCTGATGGATTAGGTAGTGGCTGAGCTGGTTGTGGATGAGACGCTCAAGGACTTTGCATAGAAACTGAAGTATAGGAATAGGACGAAAGTCTGAGAAGGAAGAAGGTTTAGGTTTCTTGGGAAGAGGAATGTCGTCAGCATCTTTCCATTTAGAAGGAACGACACAATATCGTTAGCGACTGGATCATTACGAGATTTACCAACTAAAGTTTTTAGAAACTTCCAGACCTTGGCTGGGTCATTATTGGAAACAGATGCGTGAATGTGGCGTCGTTGTGCATCTCTACACACTCTATTGCAGCGATTCCGAGCCTGGTGATATTTCTCCTTATTAGCTACACTCGGGTGTAACTTGTATTTAGTTTTCCTGGCAGCATTTTTGCGCATTAGCATTTTGATATCATCTGTCAAACACAGAGCTGCCAGATGTCTTAATTGATCTCAATGGAGCATGAACGTCAAAAAGTTACATCAATGTATTATTAAATAAGGAAACCTTATCATCCATTGTGTTTGCTCCTAATACTGGAGACCAATCTATGCGCACAGCATCTAATTCTAACTTCTCCAAATGC
Source organism: Venusia cambrica (assembly GCA_951394065.1). Lineage (NCBI taxonomy): Eukaryota > Metazoa > Arthropoda > Insecta > Lepidoptera > Geometridae > Venusia > Venusia cambrica. Next base: position 6,299,110 of record OX596056.1, read on the forward strand.
ATGCCACCAAAATTACGTTGCAGAAGAATCTTGGGTTTTTGTTTTGGAGGACGGACTTTATAGGAGAGATATAGAAGATCATGATAAGAAAACTCATCTGCCGTGTATTGACCATGCTTTGCAACATGGTGTATCGAAGAAACCAGAATAAGATCCAGAAGGGACGGAGTATAATTGGGAGCATGATGTGTGCTTAAAGGGAGAATATGCATGTTGCTAGATTTGACAACAGACTGTATGGAAGACGTACGTGAGTCGTGTTCGACAAGACAAGTATTAAAGTTTCTTTAACTAAACACCTTACCTTACCCATTTTACTAAAGGTGGTTTGTATTATAGGAATAATTGAACACACACTTGACACATATTAACTTTATAATATTTAATGATCTATTATTAATAGTTCACAAACATTCATGTTTTTTTTTTGTACGCCGAGGTGGTGCTTGGCGTGATTTTTCTTACATGATTTTTCAAGATAAAATAAGGCGGAAGTTGGAAGCGCACTTCACCCAGAATCCTCAACAAACTGAGGAACTGGCTATCTTACCTCTAAATGCCAGAACAAAACAATTTAAGAATTGTTGTTATGGCAACAGAATTAGGTAAGATGGTTGTAGCTAGCCAGGCAGACTTAAACAAAATCCTACCACGAACTACACCAAAACTAACATATACCTACAAGGGAAGCAGTTAGGTTAAACTAGAGCCAGCCCTTGGGTCACGTGTCAAGTTTTTTGAAAACCCAGAGAGCAACCCGTCTCCCCACGAACCCAAGGTCTCGACCCCAAAAGGCTCGAATAAGTAAGCTCTGTCGAGACTGTAATAATAATCCCCCCACATGTATGTATTACCATTATGTATGTATATATTCATATATTACTTACCTACTCCCACTCTCCATTTTATCCAGTTTTTATGACTAGTTGTAGTGAGTTTTACTTTATTCCTTACGTATTTTCCTATTTGTATTCTCAAATTTATCTAATAAGTTTGCCTTACTGTTTAATACTGCTAGTTTACAATAAGTACTGTTAGTATAAGTATTGTAAGAATAATTCGCCTCAATAGTTTGTTGTGTAATACTTACCTACCTACATAAGTGTAACCTACCACTTAATTTCACAAACCGTAAGGAACACCATTACACAATACGGTCATGTTGTTAGGCATGCAAAAGGTTAAACACATCTAATAGTCATTACATATCTCACATGTATTACTAGCAACACATCTGACTTTGTCGGAAGCACAAAAGAGTATCGATCGAAATCAAATGAATTATTCACATGATGAAGGGCGAAATGATCTAAGTTCTTTGGGAAACCTGGAACGTTCTTTTGCTTCTGTTGTTCTTCTTCGGTTTCGGTTTTGGTCGGTTTTGGTGGTTCAAGAAAAGTCTTTGTGGCATCGTGGAAGTATCGACTTTATGTCGATACTTCCATTCCGTCTGTTTTCAGCAAAGGACGATTATAGGCTGAAAAGATAAATAATTAAGCCTGGAAAAGAAAAATACTGGGTATATGTTTTAATCGTTGATCGCATAAATAACCAATAATATTTATAAATCAGCATAACCAAATTACTAATGTAGGTATTGAAAAATCTATCTCAATCATTAAATAAGACAATTACAGGTGGTTTTACTTAGATAAAAACCTGAACACTTAAAAAATAATAGCATGTAGCCTGCCTGATCCTAAGATACGATGTTGGGTAAATATCATCGGCGTAAAAAAATAATGACTCGCAATAAAAAAATGTTGTCTAAAACACGTCTAGGTATAGCTATTTAACCTTGTGACCTTGATTTGTGAATAATAATTGTGTGGGTCTGTCACCTTGACCAGTTGTGGGTTCATCTTACTTTCGTTGGGATGGTGTTATGCAAGGCATTGATGTAAGTATTAAAAAAATTGATATTTATATACATGTATGCAATAAAATGCACAATTGAACTAACAATATACAAAGGAATCATTCAGATTACCTAAGGATCGTTACAAACGGCCTATAGGTACCTTTTTTACTACTCACCATCCAGCCGAAGGCATTACCTCCAAACAGGTGGCAAAGGGGAGAAGATGTTCAGCCCCCCTGTCACCAGACGCTACGTCGTAGTCGCAGACCTGCTGCTTGGGATCCGGCACCCTGTGCACCGAATCCCTTTCCATACCTTTTATGAGCCGTTCCCTGAGCTTGACCGTCGGTATCCGATCACGCTCAGAGAAAGGCTCTGCATCTTCCCGTAACCCACCGGTTCATGGAAAGACGCCACCGCCCTCCACGACCCTTGTCAGCAAGCGGGAATGCTTGGGAACAGAGCTTGGTCTACTCCACCGCTAGCCAATAGGGGTCATTCCCAGACAAATCTACCAGGATCCACAAAAAAAACAAACATTTTTTTAAATGCATTACTCGTATATCTAAGTAATCTACCTAAATACATTAAATCAATGCAATACCCAAACATAGAACAAACTTCTTTTTTTTATTGTTTTGTATATAGTACGACGGGTAGGTGCTTGACCTTCATCTCATCAGATTTTTCAAGTTATGATAAGGCCGAAGGTGGAGGCGCACTTCACCCGGAATCCTCAACAATCTGAGGAACTGGCTATCTTACCTCTATGCCGGAACATAACATATTTTTTAAGAATTGTTATTATGGCGACAGATATAGGTAAGATGGTGGTAGCTAGCCAGGCGGACTTAAACAAAGTCCTATCACACCAAAACTGGACCTGATTTCGGTGGGCGAACAACTAGACTAAAAAAGCAGTTGAAACACCGATAATTCTCGATGCTTGTTATTACAAGCGCCTTTTTATAATTTTTTTGGGTATTTGAAACTTTTGTGTGTGTCTTCAATTTGGATTTTCAGAAAAACGATTGGTTCTGCCTGGCTAACTACCACCATTTTACCTAATTCTGTCGCCATAATAACAATTCTTAAAAAAAATGTTATGTTCCGGCATAGAGGTAAGATAGCCAGTTCCTCAGATTGTTGAGGATTCCAGGTGAAGTGCGTCTCCACCTTCGACCTTATCTTAACCTGTAACCAGGTCAGACAAAGGCCACGAGCTTCCCCGTCGATAAAAAAAAACAGTTTTTTTTTTTTATAAATCTTCTCGAGCGAACTTACAACGCTCAAAGTACAAATATAACATTTTTATACCTCAACAAAACAACAACATTGTATCAGAAAAGTTTTAAAAGAAAAAAAAAACCTTTGTGCTTTAAAAGCCTGTTTAAAACCTCATGAAGGTATGCGCTATTTAGAAACAATAAAAAGAAATACCTCGTTTCAGAAAAGTTCTATTTAATATGGTTGCATAGTTAATTTATTCACGATTACTCTATAAAAGTTAGATGTAAAATTTAATTAATATATGTACAAGGGAAGAAGTCTAGTTAGTTCGAAGTTAGTTAGCAAGAAGTATGTATCAGGTTTCAATTATTATTACCTAATTACCTACTCAAGAATCTCACTCGCTCGCCTTTGCCATATATTTAATTTTAAGTTTTTTTTCATGTTATCATGTTTCTGTGTGCAACCAAGTATAAATAAATTAACAAATAAAAAAAGACAAACTGTATTGACCTACACAGATATAATTTGAGGTATTATGTAGGTATAAAAGATTGATAATTCGATTAATTTCTAATAATGGACGGTAATTTACACGAATCAAAAGATACATCTACCTCACCAACATTATTATTTCTTGCCGTCGTGAAAAATCATTTTTATGCTAAAAAGAAGAAAAACATACCAAAATAATTACTTGTGAACTATTAAATATTGCCTATTATCAGCAAACAAATCACATCTGCAGTAACCAAAGAACATAAATAAATAATAAATATTACAGGACATTATTTTTACACAGCGCCATCTAGCTCCAAACTAAGCACAGCTTGTAATATGGGAACTAGATTACGGATACAATACTTAAATACTTTTTGTAAATACATACGTACTATATCATACAACACCCAAACACAAAAAAAACATCTATATTCATCACACAAATGTTTGTCTTGGGTGGGAATCGAACCCACAGCCTACGGCGCAGAAGGCAGAGCTACTACCGACTGAGCTATGAGGCTTGTTTATAAAATCGAGTCTTAAAACATTAACCTCTATAAAACCTATAAATAACTGCAAATCATAAAAAACATTTTGATACACAATGCCGTATTGTGTCTAAGCGCTGCGCTGCCTTGGGTATGACATTCTCAGAAGACAATGGATTTTTAGGAAAAGCCCGTACTCTTGTGCTGTGATTTATAATGCTTTCCCTGAATGGGGGTGCTTCTTAGATGTTTGGGCGTGCCTTACTTTATGCTAAGGATTTCTTTATGATATTATTATGCGGTTCTAGAGATAAATCGCTTTGGAGTGTCTTATAATTTCGAATTTTGGCCGTTTTCGCCGGGTATTAGGAGTGAAATACCTACACGAAAATATGTTTGCTGGATGACCAGGTATGTTAATATATAAACAATAGCAAAACAATGCATGTTTGATTCATTTCGTATATATTTTATTTCGAACCACTTTTACATCGCGAACAACTAACATCAAAAACTCATTTTTTCGACCAATTTGGTACCTTAGACTATACATGAACCCACTTTCAGGATGAATCAAGAAAATGAATTACTTGGCTGTTGTAGTTTTCACCTATCTTTGGAGTGAAGTAAGAATGTAAGGCACGATTTGGGTCACCCCGTGTTAAAAATAAAACACAATACAGAAGGTCTCACCTTTATGAACCCAGTGAAATATAGACCAGCCGAAATGAAAGCAGTAAATTCCATTAAGAAAAGCCGAGACGTCGTAAGAGATTACTAGAAATCCCACAATTAACTCTTACTATCCTCTATTGTGGATTCAGACTTGGTAATTGATGGGTTTGTAGAGATTTATAAAAAATACAAATTAAATAATTCATTTCAAATAACTAGGACTCATACTAGCTACAACATTGTTGGACGACAAATAGATAGTATGCCTGAAAATAAAAGAGATGAATTTGTCCCATATCTGATTTCGAGTCATGCTCTTAGACGTTCACTAGGCGTTTCGCCTACCGAACGTGTAACTATGTTGTAATATTAAAACGCTGTTGCCTTTCGTGCTAACTCTAATTTTGATTTTAATGCGCATCCGAAGGTAGCATCTTCGTTCACGCTATTCGATTTACTACAATCCAATGCCATCCAATTTGCAAAACGGAGAATTACAAAGGCGCCTACAGATTTCAATTAGCAATCAATTCCACGCGAAAACTCACTAACCGCATTTCTAAAGGCGTCGTTAAAAATACCTGCAGTCGATAGATTCTACTCCAAGAGCTGTGTTAAGGGTATGTATACATTACTGTACACGGTGTATAGCAACTATTGTTGGTTTGAAAGAAAGAAGTCGAGAATAAATAATATGATAAAAAATATTACCAGCCTTATTTACCATGATATGTTAGGCGATACCTACCGCGTCCGTATGATTGGCATTTTTTATTGTAATGTTGGATGTAACGAACAAAAAAATGTTTTATAAGATGATCAAGCCTCACAGCTTAGTTGGTTCTTCTGCGTCGATGGCTGTGGGTTCGATCCCACCCGGAACAAACATTTGTCTTCGTGTTTGTGGACAAACATCTACATTTGTATATTGTATTGTATGATAAGTACCTATGTTTTTACAAAAAATAATAGAGCTATACTTAAGTAGGTATTCTTCTATCCGTAATTTAGTCTTCATATTACAAAGTTTGCGCAGTTCGGGGCTAGATGGCGGTGAAATTAATGTCTTGTAATATTTAAGAATATTTCGACAGGTTTCACAAATTGAAACTGAGAAATTTTCTACGGTACTAACAAACTTGGTATGTAGGTATAACAAATACCTACTTATCCCTGAATATTATCCCTATAAGGGTAGAATGCACACGTGTAAGGTTTGTCGGAGTATTACTGACAATGCTCTCCCAAAGTAAAATATTCTTTGATTGTCTCACGTTCCTGAAGAAGCGCTACCTGTGAGCTAAAGTAGGTTACCTACCAGGATCGGTCATAACGAACTTTAAGCTTCACTTTGTATATTATGAAAGCACACTGTTAGAACGTTACATACCTTTTAACCTTGTTTTGAGAACGAAATTTTCAAGAAGCTAAAATTAAACATTGAAACAAAAAGAAATAATTGGTTACGTTCAGATGGGATAAAATGGGGTCCAAATCTCAAAACAAAACATGTATAAGTACTTATAACAATAAAACAAAGATAAAATAATTGGTTGCGTTCAGATGGGATAAAATGGGATCCAAAACTCAAAATAAAACATGTAAGTATAAGTAGGTACTTATCTAGGAGACCTTTATTCACAAACATAAAAAATAATATTTAAGTACAATTAACTGGCTGCATAGCCACGCAGAATAGCTTTGCTAATTTGCTGGCCTGAATACGAGCCAGCCCACGGCCTCAATCAAAAGCCCTGCAAGATTTTTGAAAACCCGGAGGACACCGGCTCCCCTCGGACCCAAAGCCTCGACCCCCAAAAGGCTTAAACAGGTAAACTCTGTCGAGATCATTATTAGAGAAAATTAGCCGCCGCACCAGCCCTAACTGATATCCCAGGCTGATGAGATGGCGCTAGATACTTATATTTCATTGTTGGGCTACCGACTGACCGACTAATTGACTGACAAACAACACACATCTTCAGGGTAGATTCCTTTGTGTAATGAAAGGATTTTGTTAAATTCCTACGGGGTGACAGAACAAAGTTCAGGCGTTTCAATAGTTTTATTGAAATAAACAAGGCCTCTTTAATCATTTTGAAATTCCCCAATACTTTGGTTGATTATCTATTGAAACAAGGTTATTGAACACCCAGTCACAGCTATAAACTAGGGCTATATCTAAGATCCTCAAAGTCAAAGTCAAAGTCAAATATTCAGTAAGATTTTTTAGGATCACTTTGAAACGTCAAATCTACCGCCTGTTCGGAATCGTGACCAGCACACAAGGAGAAAGGCAAGAACCTCGGGCTAGTTTTTTTTTTTTCATGATCCATTACAATAGCTTAAAATTATCTAATACTAATTACAATTTCTTCACTGGAGCAAATTCATTTTTTTAATGCCAGGCTTTCTCATCTTCTAAGTAATCTGAAATTTTATAATAAGCTTTCCTGGATAGCTTTTGTTTTAAAAAAAATTTGAATTTATTATTTGATAAGCTTAGCACATCACTTAGCAATTTATTATAAACGCGTACAGTTTGCCCTATGAACGATTTATTAACCTTATGGAGCCTAGTTGTGGGAACAGCGAGTTTATTCTTATTTCTAGTATTATAATTATGTTTATCACAGTTTTTGTCAAATGAGCTTATGTTTTTACGCGCGTACATAATATTTTCATAAATATATTGGCAGGCCATAGTCAATATATTTATTTCTTTAAACTTTAATCTTGTAATCCTACCTCAGACAAGCGTGCATTTTACTTAGTAACTAGATATCAACTAAGTAATTTGCGTTATAACTAGCTATACCCCGGCCTATAATGCTTTTCTCTTATCCTCGCAAAAGTCTGACAACTCAAAATAAATATATATAGCCATTGTGCCGAACATATCGTTTCGCCTCTACCTTTATCATTAATACTGGTAAGGGATGGGGTTCCTTGCACTCGTCTGTTTCCCCGTAAGAGTACAATTTTGGAGTCTTCAAGTCCAGAGTAAATAAATAGGTTCCTTCCACATCATTACTTCTTTTTCAAGTAAGCTGGTAGTCAAACGCTTGGCTAATAAAAAATAGTAAGGAACCTACGTTGTTTTTTGTAAATGATGGGTTAGCTCTCAAACTCTAGGCTTGTCTAATTCTAGGTCAAAGCAAGGATGCGATAATTTCACAGAAAGCAAGTTTCCCGCGCACCGAAGACGGAGCATAGCAAAGTGTTGTGATCTTTCAGAGCAAAAGTTTGTGATTTCATGGCTCGGAAGTTACCACTAGGAGTTCTACCTCCTGTGATATGATAATCTATCATATACCTATCCCAAAATAATTTCTTCCACTCTCCCCTGTCACCCTTTAACTCAGCATCCACTCGTCTCACATGCATCATCATTTCTACGTCCGTCCACTCGACACTGACGTGACCTGTTACACGTACGAAGCCTCAAAATACTTCATTGATTGCAAACAATAGTTTCCACAACAACAGTTGCTTAGAATACCCTGGGCAGTATACAAGCCCTTATATTTTCCAACGGAGGGTGCAAACAGGTATCGCACATTACCTGTAATCGTGACAAATCCTTCTCTCGCACTCTTTGATGTGATGGTTATGTATTGATGATAATGATGATGCCATCCTTATGTGTTCATGCCTTAAATTCAATAACATTTGCAAACGGCGCGTCCGTTGAAATTCAATAAGACGAAATTGAGATCCGAAGCAATATTACGATCCCAATTGAGGCTCATTATGAACGCTTTCAAATTCAAATGAGGGAGAAAAACTCAATGCGATTGCCTATTCAGGTATTCACTATTTGGAAAGCTTATAGGTAAGTGAGTGAGTTTTACGGCTAGTACCTACCTATCTAAGCCTCTGGAATTTCATTTATTTGCAAAAGGATCACAAAGGAACACTTAATACAATTATAATATTTATAATAATTGGTAGACTTTGGGCATTTCATCATCAATTATAATAAAAAACTTAATCATCAATCTCATCATGAATAATCTTGCTCGGGCTTGTTTTAAGTTCGCCTGGCTAGCTCAGCACCATCTTTGATAAGTGACGCCAAAACATGACCTTTATTCATCAACGACAATAAAAATTCATACCGTGAATTCTTATTGTCGTGCTCCGGCATTTCAGAAGTAAGGAAACTGGTTCTCGGTCTTTTGATGATTCCACGATATCATAACTTGACACCAGATGAGATGAAGGCTTACACGTTTTTTACCCTAAATATATGAATGGAAGCATTAGGTGTTACTTGTGCTCTACACTTAACTATACTTATAGTCTGTCATAGTTGAATCCAGTGAATTATGAAAACCGCTGACAGAAACAAGATTTTACTAAATTTTTCGTTGAAACTCAGTTCAACCTTGCCCACTCAATCACTTTGTTTAATTCACGCGAAATTGAAGATTGAAGACGATGAAGAAAGCAGCTGTGTACTGAATCTCTACCAGCATCCGTATTAAAAAACGAATTAGCAGGCAAATCTCGCATCTCAAGTAAGGTATGTTCGCTCTGTAAGAACCTAGCTTGACACTTCAGATACACGTCAACTATGACTTGAGAGCACCAAGTTCACAGTGTGGTCAGTCTTTTACGTTTTCGTAGGGATAGACGCTAGGCTAATCACGCGCAGTACCTGTAAGCCCTAAATAATAGGTATAGGAAACCCAGCTAATCAGCAGCCAAACCACTTTGTTTCTCAACTATATGTTCGCACTGTCAGCGCCTAGTTTGACACTATTTACCACGTCATCTGTAGGTTCCATTGTAACAAGCTTTGCTTAGTATGGGATTTGGGCTTATGTAAAAAGTCTAGTTAATATCTATTTATAATTCTCTTTATCCAAGTTATAACAAACTCATACTTAGAATTATTGAGGAATAATCTAGCTGTTCTTCCAATAGCTGTGAGCTGTTGCATATTTTAATGTGCGACCGGATGCGGCGAGGCGAGAAATGGAAATCTTTCTGGATTTCCCCCTAGCTGCCTAACTGATGCTGATATTGGTATTTTTTAAATGGATATTATAAGCGGATATGGAATCATTGATAACATATCAATGATATAGATACTTACCTCTTTGCCGCAAAATAAATATGGAGTAACTTTTTATTAAATTAATTTGATATTAGTAGTAGGGATTCACCGGTTCTGGCCCACCAAAAAAAAAGAAAAGAAGAAAAAGTATATCGACCACGCTGAATCGATGTAGCGCATCCATTTTACGCTATTTCAACTCGTTTCGGAGATAGGAATTTATGTTTTAAGCGCCTAGTACCCCTAATTAGCTAATCAGGGATTAACTAATCACCACCAACCTCGCCACGATGCTAATCACCTTGTTGTGAAGGGAAGCAGCATAGCAATAACAACGAACTATTTTTATTATCCTTTATTTCAATTGAACAAGCATTTAAACATATAATATACCAATATATCATTATAAATACTATCGTTTTTGAATAATCCTAGAAATTCACGCAAGGATATACCCTTGAATTTGTGATATATATACATCAAGCAGTACTCGCCACATACTGAGGTCCAATCATTTTGTACTCTCCTTCTATTGTAACACCATTGTTTTGAGTTCCTTTTTAAAAACCATAGGTGATGACCTGTAGGTGGTTGACCGTAAGAATCAAAATATTCCCCAATACCATTCACGTCTACGTGTATAGCAATCCAGTGAGATCCAGGTTTTGTATCAGGGTCCAAATTACTTATTAGGTATATTGGGGGTTCAATGCGTATCGGTAATCGGTTTGCGGCATATACGTTGTATTGTAAGCATGGATGAACATTATTTAAATGTTGCTGTATTTCCAAAGTATCCATCTTATGTCGTATCGATTGCAAGTGTCAGATACAAGTGACAAAATATTGATACTTACATTCTTTAAAAGTAGGATAAGATGGGTTTGATCAACGTAGAGGTAAATTATAAATGCATTTTTTGTAATTTTTAACTTTATTTCAATGTCTTATCTTTAACAAGAAATTATTAGCTAGATACAATCGATCTTAAAACTAATCATTATTAACTACTGTAATCTACATTTACATTACGGTTTTTATCAATTTCTATAACATTATCAAACTCTGCATACACAATACAGTTGATGGTTTGTGAAAGTGCTGATTCAAAACGAACTTCTAGTCTTACGCTACCATGTTTAATAAGATTCCAATGTGTCGAAGAATGAGCTGACAAATCAGATGTAAGATCAAACGCTAGTAGGCAAAAACCGTTAGCATAGTGTTCTCTAGATATCCCATTACCTTCATTAAGAAAATGTATACCTGTTCCAGAGAACAACGTGTGATAAGCTGAAGTATAAACATTATTTTGAAATGATGGTTGTAAAGCTTTTGAAGGTATTTGATGTCCGTCAATATACAAACAAAATGTATTTATATCATAATTTTCAAAGTTAAATGGATTTTTAGTGAGGCTACCATTGAATGCGGTATTATTAACAAAACCAACTATAACTCTCTTAGGCACTTGTCCCAAAAATATGTTATCCAACGTTTTTCCCTGTACCCCCGATGGAATCGTTAAAACTTTAACTTCAGCTCTAGTTATAGGGTATTTAGCTGTAGTAGAGGCTAACACTTTCTGATGTGCAAGTAAAACTGATGGATTGATTCGTGCTTTGCGAACAATAAGTGTGGCGTCTGTAATGCATGCTTTAAACTTTATATCATTCGAGGAAGCCATCAAATTAAATGATTCTCTAGAACGCACTAGTTTAACAGACATTTCAACACCGTTGATTAAAAATTTTTCTTGATTATAAATATCACCATGTAAATGTCCAATCATTTCTATTTCTTTACTCTCAAAAGCAAATTCTTGTCGTTTAGTGAACCCTCCATTTTTGTCATCTGTAGCATTCATTTTTCCAGCGGTATCTTCATACCAAAGACCACAAGTCAAATGAGATTTCTTAGCTGCTGAACCATAGTTCAATAGAGTTTCCAAATATGCGCGATAAGGGTAAGTGTTGTTCGGTGGTGATACAAGCTTTTGGTTCAAGTAAACATCAAGTTGGGAAAACAGAGAATGTAACCAATTATTAACAGGAGCTACTACTGTTGTAGAAGCAAGTTTCGTTGAGTCCTGGTTTAGTACTTTAGCTTTTATATGAAGCAAAGTGTGCGATAGATCAATATAATCCTCTCCAGTTCCTGGTACTTGAAATTCGATGGGGCCATCGTCAGCTAAAGATGAAATAGGTTTGTAATGTATCCACAATCCATTTTCTATACTTGTTTGTGTTGAGGGTAAGGCAAATAAGTCTAATTCTGATTTAATACACTCACACGAATGGCTATGTAAGAAAGACATTTTTAATTTAATATTATTTTTGTTATGAAAATATATCTTTGATATTATTACGATTCAATTTTTTTTTCTTATTTGTAGCTTTTACTTTAGCAGCTAATTGTGGAATGAACGAAGCTAGTTGTTTCCGTTTAGTTATATATCCTGATCCAGACATATTGATTCTATCAATTTTATCATCAGCTTTTCGCTTTAAATTTGCACCAACTTCTTTCAGCCGGTTTTTAATTGATTCTTCCATAGGTCGCGCGCTAACTAAATCCGACAGCAACCCCACACCAGCATTTAAAGCCTCTTTACCAATCACTCGCGCTCCACTGGAGAATAGAGGTAAAACTGATCGAAACAGCCCTCCTAAAAAGCTACCAATTCCATGCCCCCGTTGATATGGTGCACCTCTGTAGATTACTCCAATACCTGAACCCGCTTGGTGAGAGTAATAGTTTTCATAAGGACAAGATATTTTATTTTGTAAAGATTGCATTATATTTTTTTGAAATGTAGTTTAACACAGACTGTTCCAAACTGGAATGGTATTTTTTCACCTGTGTTTGATCTTATATCTATTTCAATAGTATCAAACTCTCTACGCATGACACGTAGGTAGTGAGGTGGTGAGAATACATGCATTTTATTAGCTCCATAAATATATTTTGAAGGGTCTAATGGTATGATTCTAAGTAAAGGTGTCATCACATCACCAACTATTTGTGGATCAATTACATCACAGTAAACTAATAATTGAGATGGTAGCCCTAAATGCAAATTCGCTGGACATTTCCCTATGCCCTTAGTTACCAAGTTTCTAGAAGGTTCAAACCCGAGTTGTAGACACAGCTTAGGTGATAACGTTATTGATGTTATTGATTCATCCATTACAGAAACGGAGACGAACTTTGATAACTCATCATAACGGAATTTGACATGTTCTTTTATGTTGTTTAATGCTGATAAGATATGATTGATATCATCATAGTTGGTGGCTGGTATGTGCGTTTTGTAGTACACTTTTGATGGTTTCTGTTCGTTAGGCATCAGCATCCACTTTGTTACATAAACTATGTTTTCATGTTCTTGAACAGTAAACATTGTGCTTGGATATTGAAATTCAACAATACCAACGGTCCATGATCCTTCCAAAATGATTGATTTTGGTAGTTTAGTAGAAAAAAGAGATGTAGTGTTTTGTGGAAAGTATTCCATAGAGCTGTTGCTTAGTAGAGTAATATAAAAACTTTCTTTCATTTTGTAGTTATTTTATGCTAGAAGCCAAAATCCAACTGTTAAATTTATTTGGATAACCTTTCCACTTCACAAACAATTGCTTTCTGTTCCCAGAGTAGCGCGTGCTTATGATTTTATCTATTTTGTAACTTGCAGTGGGGTTGTAATTTACTTTCTGTAGTTCTTTTTCATAAAATGTACCTGTTATTGGTTCATTTTGCAAATCATTCAATGTGTATACTACCCATGGTGTCCTCTCTATGATCGAAGATATAATAAAAATTTCATCACTCCAATTCGATTCATATCCTTTTTGAAATATATGTTTATATTTAGTTATTCGTACATGGTCACCAATATGAAATTTCGGTAAGGTGGTATCTGAGATTCTTGACTGATAATTTTTTCTTTCATAAAGGTTATTCCAGACAGTCATTATGTTGTTAAAATTTACATCACAAGGACACATTTTTATGCTGGAATGATAGCTGTGATTATATGCATAAACTAAATCTTGTAAAATATCTACATATCTGTGAGTATTTTTATGTGAAAAATAACGCCACATTTTCATCTTAAGTGTTCTTTGAAACCTTTCAACAATGCTAGCTTTAATATCGGGATTGTTTGTTGTGTAATAGTTGATATTTTTATTTCTTAAAAATGTTTGCACCTCCTTTGAAACAAACTCTGTTCCCTTATCTGATTGAATGTGTGTTGGAGTGATTTTAGCTTCATTAAAAATACTTTCAAAACATTGTTTAACTGTTTCAGAGTTTTTATTTTTCATAGGTCTAACAAACGCATATTTTGAAAACACATCGATCACACACAAAATGTAATTAAAACCATCATTTAGTTTAGAATACGTTCTCATATCACTTAAATCCGCTTGCCAAAGTTCATTTAGGTTTGATAATATATACTTATTACGAGGAAATTTCTTATGAACAGGTTTGTGGAGTGTGTATGCCTCTTGGTCCTGTAACCATTTTTTAATTTCTTTTATACTCATTTTACCTTTCATAGCTTTAGTTAATTTATGAATGCTTCCATATCCAGCAGGATGTGCAGGATCATAATATATTCTATTTATTTCTAATAAGGGGTCCATTTTTCCCAATCGATCTTCTTGCGTAGTTTATTCGCATAATTACTAGTGGGTGTTGAATACGATTCCTCGACTTTTGAAATGTTACTGTTATCTTTAAGCCGCAGTTCACTGATGTACTGACTCCTCTTAGGATTCCCAATGTATGTAAGTGGTATTTTTATATCTTTCAATCCTTGAGAGAACTCTTTCCAGCCTATTGGATCACATTTCTTTAATGGTCTTAGTATATCGTTCACTAGATCTATAATATTGCTTCCAGGAATTGCTTTATTATCAATCACAACTGTGCCATCATTTCTCCAATGAACTTTGTTTCTATTTTTACTCAGAGATAGCGAACTTAACAATAACTCACCCTTTTTGTTATAAGTTTTAGGTATTAAACTTAATATTTGTTTTATTGAGTATGGAGTCTTCAAAGGGGATGGAACGCTTTCGTTGGGAGACTCAAATGAGGTGAGGAGACTTTCTTGATGATTACCTTCCTCGCTCGAAGTCGGAGAGTCAACTACGTGCTCGTTTTTTATGGTATTATTTATATTTGAATCTTTACTTATTACAGGTGAATGATTTGATGTTATTATCGGTAATTCAACAGGTCGACGATCTTCTTCAGTGAAATGTAGAAATCTTTGCAAAATTTGTAAGTACAGGATACATTTCTTTCTATCATCTATATTACTATTTAAAATATTCTGCATTTCTGTGTCCAATCGTGTTCTTGGATTGTCAACCCCATGTTGAGTGTTAATTCGGTTTAATTTATCAATCAAGCTGGGTTCCACGAGCACCATTTTTTTGGCATGTTCCATTTTTAAACAAGTGAACTTATCAATCCACTTAAAATAGAACCTAAAATGATTGGGAGGAAAGCTCCACCTTTTTGAATTAAAATTTTCTTTCTTTCTTTTTTTGATCCTTTTCTAACCAATTTCCGCAGTAAATATTTGAATTTATTCAATTTACTCTTTTGTTTTTTGTCGAGTGGAACTTTTCCCTGAAGAACGTTGTGAATACACTCACAGATACAATTTATTTCATCATCATCACATACCTTTAATATAACTTGTTGATATTTTGGTTTAAGTGTATTTAGTGCGTTTAATAAATTCTGATGCGTCTTGAGACTACGAGTCATTATTTAAAAGTGATCGGGATTTGTTGAGTCTTCGAATATTTAAAGTCCTTTGTTGGGACGTACACTATGCAATAACCATCTTCAGGGAATATTTTAGTTTTAATTCGACAAATATCATCTGTTCCTTGCTTAAGATCTATCATTATATATCCATGTGCTTCTGTGGTTGCATCCTTATAAGCATCTTGAATAAATTTGGTATTTTCTGGTGATACCTGACGAGCTAGGTATCGAATTTGTGTCTTATCACGTGGATTTTTAAAATAGATGATGTAGCTTGAATTTAATGAAATATCTCGTTGACCCCTTCCTTGATGAAACAAATTTTGCGTGATGTAAAAAACACTCAAGTTTCTATGATGACTTCCTTTGGTAAATATATCAACCACTCTACCATCAGATTCTCTCATAAGATCATCAATAATTACCAGGTTAGCATCCTTGCCATCAAACATACTTAAATCTGGTATCCCGTGAACGTAGTTTACATTTGGTAAGTTATACAAAGGTTGCATTTCATCAAAACACCAAGTTATTTGACTAAATTGCTTGTCACATATCTCTGTAATGTATTTTATAAAGTTTGTAACAAATTTTGATTTTCCACAACCACTTGGACCAGCAACAATTGCGGTAAATGGATGAAGAAATTGATTCATTTTATCTCTGTTTGACGTGTAGATTCTATGAGGGTATTGTAACAAATAACACATTCTCTGATAAAAATCATTTTTTATTTACACTCATTAAACATATTTATATAAAACTAATTAAACCATTCAACATTTATTACATATTACAACATGAATTTACAATACTAAAACTACCGTATTTACATAATTATTTATACACATTTTAGAAATACAACAACATTTAAATAATGTTCATACACGCTTACAATACAACGTATATGCTGCTAACAGATTGCCAATACGCGTACAAGCCCCTACATACCTTATAAGCAATTTAGATCCTGACTCAAAACCTGGATCTCATTGGGTTGCTATACACATTGACGATAATAGCGTCGGGGAATACTTTGATTCTTACGGTAGACCGCCTACCGGCCATCACCTAAGGTTTTTAAAAAGAAACGCAAGAAAATGGGATTACAATAGATGTCGACTGCAAAATGATTGGACCTCAGTATGCGACGAGTACAGTCTGATGTATATCTACCACAAATTCAATGGTTTATCCTTAACAGAATTTGTGAGATTATTCAGGAGCAATAGTATTTTAAATGATATATTGGTATATAATATGTTTAGATGTTATTTTGGTTGAAATAAAATAATGTGAAAATAGAAAGTGTGGTTTCATTGGTATGAATATAATTAGAGCGACGATGATTAGTGCCGAGTATGTCATTAGTAATGACTTAATGAGACATACTAGGAGCATGCAATTAAAATTCCTATCTCGGTTAAGCGTTGAGAAAGCCTAAAAAGAATTGGGTAGACCGATCCAGGGTGCCCAATTTTCAAATTATTATTTTATTTTTTCTTTTCGCACCCCCTGAGGCAGGTACGTTGAATCATGCGACAGACCAATCCAGGGTGCCCAATTTCCACAAAATTTTTCGACCCCCTTGAGCCAGAAACGGTGAGTATGCAGAGTTTGATAATGTTATAGAAATTGATAAAAACCGTAATGTAAATGTAGATTACAGTAGTTAATAATGATTAGTTTTAAGATCGATTGTATCTAGCTAATAATTTCTTGTTAAAGATAAGACATTGAAATAAAGTTAAAAATTACAAAAAATGCATTTATAATTTACCTCTACGTTGATCAAACCCATCTTATCCTACTTTTAAAGAATGTAAGTATCAATATTTTGTCACTTGTATCTGACACTTGCAATCGATACGACATAAGATGGATACTTTGGAAATACAGCAACATTTAAATAATGTTCATCCATGCTTACAATACAACGTATATGCCGCAAACCGATTACCGATACGCATTGAACCCCCAATATACCTAATAAGTAATTTGGACCCTGATACAAAACCTGGATCTCACTGGATTGCTATACACGTAGACGTGAATGGTATTGGGGAATATTTTGATTCTTACGGTCAACCACCTACAGGTCATCACCTATGGTTTTTAAAAAGGAACTCAAAACAATGGTGTTACAATAGAAGGAGAGTACAAAATGATTGGACCTCAGTATGTGGCGAGTACTGCTTGATGTATATATATCACAAATTCAAGGGTATATCCTTGCGTGAATTTCTAGGATTATTCAAAAACGATAGTATTTATAATGATATATTGGTATATTATATGTTTAAATGCTTGTTCAATTGAAATAAAGGATAATAAAAATAGTTCGTTGTTATTGCTATGCTGCTTCCCTTCACAACAAGGTGATTAGCATCGTGGCGAGGTTGGTGGTGATTAGTTAATCCCTGATTAGCTAATTAGGGGTACTAGGCGCTTAAAACATAAATTCCTATCTCCGAAACGAGTTGAAATAGCGTAAAATGGATGCGCTACATCGATTCAGCGTGGTCGATATACTTTTTCTTCTTTTCTTTTTTTTTGGTGGGCCAGAACCGGTGAATCCCTACTACTGATATTATATCAACCATGCGCCATTAATATAATTGGATATTTTAGGTCCATGCCATTCTACTCGTATATGCTAAAAAATCTGGACTACCGATGTATTTATATCGTTGTAGGTACTAATATAAGTTTACCGCGGAATGGGATAAGAGTAGCATTTTAGTAACAAATGAAATTAACTCGAATAAATTTTTAAGTTGCTGAATAGCTGATTCTATCCCTGCAAAAAAATATAGCTGGTACCCAAGTGTAATAATTGACCACAAATTTCACAGCGGTCAAATGAAGTAATTCCAGGTCTGGTAATATTCAGTTATTTCCATTACAATATTGTCACAATATGCAGGTTTTTTTTTATTGTGCGACGGGTAAGCACTTGGCCTTCATCTCACTTTGTTACAAGTTAAGATAAGGCCGAAGGTGGAGGCGCACTTCACCCGGAATCCTCAACAAACAGAGGAACTAGCTATCTAACCTCTAAATGCCGGCACACAACAATTTTAGAATTGTTATATGACGACAGAATTAGGTAAGATGGTGGTAGCTAGCCAGGTAGACTTAAACAAAGTCCTACCACCTACCCCCCTGGGGATCGTCCTCTAGATCCTCTCGAGGATAATCTAGAAAGGGGTTTCAAAAAGCAAAAGTTTAATAGGACTATGGACAGTTGGTTGATGATGATAGCTTGAAAGACGACTCTTAAAACGCAGCCCACTGATGTCGTGTATCAAAGCTTCCTACTGTGAATCATCTTACATAAAAAAGGAAAAAGTATACCATAATATGCGTAATCTAGTTCCCATGTTACAAGCTTTGATTAGTTTGGGACTAGATGGCGCTGAGTGAAATTAATGTCCTGTAATGTCCTGTCTTTCTGTAATGTCCTGTGTTGTCCTGTAATGTCCTTTAATGTCCTGTCATGTCCTGTAATTTCCTGTAATGTCCTGTAATAGTACTTTTTTGATAGCTATACCAAAAACTTAAGAATCAGGCAGTATCCACTCATTGTAACGCAGATATTTCTCAAGTTAGGTATTTATAAAAGGATAGTCTAATTTGATACAACAGCTACCCTTTTCTCGTGCTGTTTTCCTTTGTACGTTCACGTTCTAGCAATTACAACGCAGATGGCTAGAAAATGCAATACAAATACTGGAAACAATTCAGGAATAAATAAACAGGGTTCGGTCACAGAACGGATAAAGGACAGCTGCTAGGCACTGTACGTGCTTGGTGGAATTGTTGATAGAGTTTTGATTGTATTTTGTACATATAACATCAGCACTCAGATGTTGGAAAAACCAAGTTATGGCAATGGAGGTGGGAAAGTCTTCTTCGGATCTCTTTTTATGTATATTGTGCGCACGAAGCTGCGTTATATGCGTCCTAGCTAAAATGTATAAGGAAAGAGAAAAAACAAAAAAAAAATTGCTATAGGTCGTATTTCGACCACTTCATGGCTTCTAAGTTAAAGTAAAATGCATTAGTTACACAAAAATACACCATTTTAGAACAGTTAACTACGCTTACCTGCGTGTGCCATCAATGATATTTCAATCGATGAGTTGTGAGCATAAAGTACTAACTTGTGCCCCACGTAGTATCTCTACGCTTTTTTATCAACACAGATAAAACGATTTCTTATAGTACTAAGGTGCCTCATACGGTCCACCTGATTATCGTAAGTGGTAAGCGTCGCGTATGGACGCTTGCAATAGTAGAAGCATCATTCTCGCGTTGCCGAAAATAAGATAAAGATAAGATAGCTCTTAAAATATAGTTCGCTATATCTAGCGATCTTACTTACCGCAGGAACAAAGCACTATATAATAATATATAATACACAGATATTGCTATTTGGCTGCGATATTTTGTGAAGATTGAACCCCCCCAGACGGGCTGCTCAATTGTGAATAGAAAATCCTAATTTCCTCTACCTCTCTATGTTGTCGGTATGTTGTTCTCCATAACATATAATATATTATGCCAAATTTCAATAAAATTAACTCAGCCGCTTAGTCCTGAAAAGGTAACAAATTAACAAATTAATAAACAATTAAACAGCGTTACTATAGGTACTTATTTAAAAAATATATATTAACTTTATCCAGACGCCGTAATAGAACATTGCAAGGAAAGCAATACTTGTGATTAATTAAGTAAATTGTGATATAGATAAAGTCTACTTGACGTGAAGCGCGCGTTCATAACTTTTTATCAATTCTGAAATCCCTCTTATCTCTAGCTACTAGAGTGAAAAGTATTGCCACAATTTTTTGATCAGCAGATTAAATTTAGGTACTATTTTACCAATCATGAAACGAGCAATAGCACGGTAGACCCATTTATAGAAATACAGAATATACAAACGAACTCGACCCTGGCGACCGCTGCTGGTACCTACTTGGCACATGCGCAGAAGACTCGGATTGGACACAAAGCAACTGAAAACACCACTAGCCAAACCACCACAGGCACTGCTTAAGCTTTCAAATAATCGCTATACAAAGTAAACGGATCAAATTAAATAGGCAAAGTTTCGGGAATCGTTAAAACAATATCTTTTGGAACGGAAATAGCTCTGAAAGCATCACGCACGCGCGGTTCCATGTCAAAACAAACCAGTACTTGTGTGATGTAAACATGAGCGAACGTAAGATCTTGCTTTTTATATTTTTCGCGATAATTTATTGCTGCTACAGTGTTCAGATATGGTTCTCAAGACGGAATGTCGAGACGACAGTACCAGAAGAGGGAGGTAAGCCGGATCTGCCTAAAACCATCCCCAACAACGTCATGAAAACCACGCAAAAGGTAAAACGAGCCATTCCATTAGCTCTAGAAACCTGCAGTGCCCTAGACACGTTCAAAGAAAAACTTCCGATTGAAAAAGACAAAGTAGAAAGGATGAGTGCGGATAACAACACCATCACAGTTTTATGTATCACTGTGTTCCTCATAATTTTGGTATTAAATGCTGTTTTGGATGTTCTGAAAGTTAAAGAAGAAGAAAGAGCTAGATTAAGACTGAATCCTGATGGAGAACGACGACAATCCTTGGCTGAATTTGCTAATAAGAAGATGCTTCGCCGAGAATCTAGCAAGTTCGGAATCCAGCTCTTCCAGATTGCAGAAACTTTTGTCGGAGGTGGAGAGGAGAAGAAGAAGCAAACTAGACCGTATACTCGAGGAGACTCAACGAATTCCTATTTGAGCGAGAGGAAGTGCAAACTGGATTCTGCGCCAGCTTCTGTGGGCGAAGGCGCTCGAGAAACAACTCTAGTTACACGGAAGTCTGTTGCAAAGCTCGTTGGTACGCTAATAATCATTTATAGTACTTTTATCTTTCAATACGCATTTGGTGTCTTTTAATTCTGAATGATTGTAACTATCTCTAATTCTTCCTATCAATGTGTATTCTGTTTCACCACAAGGTCTGTCTGACGACTGAAATCTACTTCCAGGTAATTTTTGTCTTCGTTCGTCTTGAACTGTGCACATAAACATATATATTTTTTAATCCACGTACTTCTTCGCTTATGCTTGTCTTGTTGATTACCATCTTCTTAAATGTTAGCTAGTGAATGCGTTTGCATGGACTTATTTATGGATCACCAGGCGCGATTCCACCGAAATCTTGTCACAAATGTTCACAAATGTTTCTAACTTCAACTCAAGATTTTTCATACAATCATATTTGTGCCGTGCACTGTGCACTAATATTTCACAAACGAATAAGTGGAATCGCTTGTCCTGCAAATTGAAATACCTACAGAATCTCATCAGTCATTCATGCTAATAAAATCCGCTTAATAATCGCAGATCCTGCACTCATACATACACTTAAAACTCATTCATTTATAAATGTTATAACTAACATGTTATATATTTTTTTTTACATCAGATTTTCCTGCATAATTTGGCGCAAAATTTTACAAATTTAAAAAGACTTACGCCTATTTCCTCTTCGAGGATTTACCTCCGATACACTACTCAGAGCGAAGGCTTGTGAGGATCACCTACTAGAAAGAGGCACGTCCAAACATATATTCGGCACATGCCCACGGTTTGCAGTTCCCTTGTAATAGTTCATCCTAATAATAACGAACATAATAGG
This sequence comes from Venusia cambrica, assembly GCA_951394065.1. Taxonomy (NCBI): domain Eukaryota; kingdom Metazoa; phylum Arthropoda; class Insecta; order Lepidoptera; family Geometridae; genus Venusia; species Venusia cambrica. The sequence goes on from OX596056.1 coordinate 6,321,420, forward strand.
ATTATGGCCCTGAAATCTACCTACCACAATACTGTACAAACATGCTGATATATCATAAGTGTAATCAAATGGACTTAGGCACAGTCTAATGAACACATTCCGTACGGTTGATCAAAGTACAAAAGCTTGTTGGATGTGTATTTCATGTACATATTTACCTATATCAATATAAATATCTATGTTCAAACGATATTAAACATCAAGTTCTCAATATTATCTGAGTAAGAAGTAAGAAGATTTCCAATCACATTTTATAGATTGGTAAAAACTACACTTTATCTGTATAAACTGAAAACAGCAACTTTGGTGGTTGTACAAAGTTTCAAAGACAAGAAAATCGCGTGAAAAATGAAAACAAAACAGTCATGCATCAATAGACTAGTTAATTGGCTTTACAGTAGGTGTATAATGAGCTTAGAACCTTTGTGCCGTGCACAAATTATGTAGAGCAATGTTTGACATAACTTTGTTCAGTTGTTATAGTGGGATTATTAGGGAAACATGATATATCTACCTATACAGTTGTTAGGGTTGCTATACCTTCCACCAGCTGCCGATGTAAATTTGACTGCTTGCAATAAGATTTACTAATTTGGCTTTAGAAACCGAGCGACATATTGTTTTTTTTTTTTTTTGGGAACGTGCAAATCTAATTCCGGATTATTTTTATAGGAGCTCGCCCTGCTCCCATGGTGCGCCGCTCGTCTTTCCCAGCCCTCCCCCTGAACCCTGAAGTTCAAGCCCTGATGCTGGGTCATAAGCAAGCATCCTTTGACAGCGACGACGAGGACGGAAAAGGCCGTCGAGTGCGAATCATCCGCAGATATTAACTGGGTGAATAGGTACTTTATAAGGTGTTGTAAGTACCATCGGTTTGAGTCTGAGCTAGGAGCGAAGGGTAATTGGAAACGTTGATGAGTGATTTTAATAATCTTTGGGTTTTTGGTGTCTGTTTATCCGATTAGAATTTTGATCTCTACTCTTTAGTGATAGTGAGTTTCTTAGGTTAAGTTTGATTAAGTAATCTCTAGTCAACTCGACTATGGCATTTATCAATATTATCAAAGGTACCTAACTTATTTCTATTAGCTTAATATATCTATTCATATTTCAGGAGCACTCTTGTCTTTTGAATATACCATTTCTTTAGGCGATCTAGGTATGGTGAAAGTCTGAATCTTTATGACTTCTTTGTGTCCTTATTAGGTAGGAAGTTAAAACTATTAAGAATGTATTTACTAACTAATTGTCATTTCAATTTATAGCACCTTTTGTATGATGTTATGCAATTTTTGCTAAGTTTGAATTCCTATACAAAATAAATAATTAAATTTGTCGCGGTACAGAACTGTTTTTTTTTGTTTACGCTACCACATTCCTGTTGTCGTGTAATCCTGTTTACGAAAAACCTTGAATAAGTAGTGCCTATGTTCACCCCGAACTGAGATCTCGTGGTGTCAGGTTTGTGTTGCGTGTAGGTATAATCACGAAGATTATCACACGAAAATAAAACTTCAATCAAAGTGTGCTTTCACATAACCTTACTCTGAGCACTCTTTTTCTCAATCACTAGAAATCTCAAAACTAGAATAAGAGCACTGACCGTACGTCATAGCATGTGGCCAGAATACATTAAGTGAATAAGTTCCTTCTATTATGAAATATGATATCTGTTCCTTGAAAAATGCTCTCAAAATCGAGGCCGTGGTACTCGTGGTTTAAAAATCCACCCTTTCAGGCCGCGGATGTCACAAAAGTCGACAAAGGGTTTTCATCAAAAATGCAACGCCTTTCTTCTGTGTGTAGACAAACTTTAACTGCAATCACCAATATGTTAGCTTGGTGATTGAGGCAAAATCTTACAGAGGAAGTTAATTCTACGTTGTGGTGGACAGTAATAGGCTGTTGATATGGGATGTCAGTCAGACCCCATGCATGCCATCGCAATAGTAATTCCTCGATCTTACCGACAACCTTGGCTTGGCTACTCGGTTGAGAGAAAATACAAAAAAGTTACCATGTCGGTTATAAAATTTCAATCTGTATTCGTTTGTATTTGTTTGATGAGCTGTTAAAATTGTTTACCGCACGTTGTACTGTATGCCCTTGACTCAGAAGTTTGGGATACTGCCAAATGTCTTCTCGCACCTACTCTTGAAGATATTAGTTTTTCACAAACAGGACAGTTTGGACGTCAGAAAATTTCGTGACTTGATGCATGAATATTTTGTTATCAAAGGGAATATTCATCCCGTGGGATAAGTTTAGAGCGGGATCAGCTGACTAAAGAGCCATGTTATCCACACGAAACAAACAATTAAAATCAATTGGTTAACTAAGGACCGTGACAGACGGTCTACAGGTAACTCAACTGTTCCAGACCAATACCAGGCGGAAGCTTGCCTATGACACGGGCTGCATTGCCACGCTGAATCAAAATTATAATCGGAGGTATATTTTTAATCATTTACCATTCAAAACCTGCGTGAGCAAAGCATGAGTGCTTATCTATTAAGCATATATAGTTTTGCTTAGTTCGGGGCAAGGTGGCGCTGAGTGAAATGAATGTCCTGTAATAAAAACAAGCTAATAATAACAAGATGGCTACTTCCTTTAAGTATCCACTACTACACATTATTAATTCAATACGAAAGGGGTCCGTGCCTTCTTATTTTGAAAGCTTTTAGCGGCATGAGCGATTTTAACGAAAGAAGTTATAGTTAGTAACCTTGTTATAGTTTTAAAAATAATCTGCTTTCGGGACGATCGAGCTCGATGCAGTCTCTGTTTGGCGGGAAGAAAGAGTGCGCGTATACAGACAAACATACAAACCGTAGACTAAACACTGACAAATTGAATATGAGTATTGTTGATTCTACCTAGTTGTGGTATAACCATTTCCTCGGTCCGATTCGGTAGTGACGTTTAACAGTAAGTTGTAAAATGAAATTTAAAAAGGCACAACAGCAAAAGTTATCATGAATTGTCAGAAGATCCTACCCAGCTCTGTACTCCACTGGAACTATCGAGGATTAACAGAGTTTTCTATCAATCAACTTAAAGGAGAAGAATCAGAAGTCACAGATATTTACCTGAAAGAAAACCTTATCTCTCGACTCCCAAATGACATTGGAATGCTAGTTCACCTTGAAAGCTTATACATTAGTGGAAACGATATAACAGAGCTACCAAAAGATATATCCAATTTAAAGTGTCTGAAATGTTTGGATGTGAGTGGGAACAGGTTGAAGAGGATACCTAATGAAATTGGTGACGTGAAGAGTTTAAAGTTTTTGATATTGGACGAAAACGAGCTTTGTGAATTGCCGCTGAGGATAGCGGAACTGAGATACCTCCGATATTTATCGGTTTGTGGTAATTTTATCTTATATTTACGTAACACTATATTTATTTAATACCTCGTGATCAGCGGTTTGTTCCTTAAGATTATAGCGCTCCAGATCTAACGTTATAGGTAGGTAATTATCATAGGAACAATTAATGAATGAATGCATTCATCAATTCAATTGACTCGATTGAATGAATGAACTGAAATTAACAGTATCTACCTAGCTTAGGCAGGAACATGTACACTCCTCGGTTCATATTCTATATCCCCTCTACTAAGTATGCATAAACTAGCTAATAAAACAAAAACACCATAATCCGTTGTTACGACTACGTGAAAGCTGGATAAACTAACAAACACACTTTTTTGTTAACTTATCTACAAATAATAGTTGTTACCAAAAATCGATATTTGACGAAAAAAATAACTTTCTACACTCCTCCATAAAATCATTATCTATGTCAAATCTCAAACTCCTTCGTGCGCGAATATTCTCAAAAAGGGGTCCAAAGTTTTATCTTTCCTTATTGATTCCCTACTAAGTACATTGTACTTAGAAACTGTAGCAACGAGCATTTCTCGTTTAAGTAGGTGACTTGCTTAACTAAATTTCTTCCTGAACACGTAAAGCTTCATGAACCTAATACTTAGCCCGTACCGTTCCACTTGCCAGTTTAGTTCAGACGCCGCCGTAAACCAAACTAAAGACAGTCTCGATAACAAACTACTACACATAAATCAACTACGCTTCCTCATTGACCAGTCTGACCTAATTCGGATTACGGCAACCGCTTATCTATAATTAGATTGATTATTATTGGGTTTTATCTGATTCGTGGTTTATTGATTTTACTAAAGTAGGTATTGCGGTTTACCGGAATTAGTGGAAGCCATATTAGCAACAGGGCTAATTTTCCGATTATTGTACCTTCTTATAATATAAATCCATGAAACTTTCTAGGGGAAACATATATTTCCCTTTGTTTAAAATAGGTACATAATTGTTTATGTAGATGAAGAAAAAAGGTATGAAGGTACTGTATGATCGTACTTATTATTGGTATCTCGTAGAGTAGACTTAAATCTACTTGTTTAAAAAAGATAAAGATAAAATTTTGTAAAAGCCAATGTGTTTTTGTGATTTTCAGACAATAAGTTGAAATGGCTGCCACAAAGACCAGTGTTCAATTACCACCACTGCGAATTTAGATTCTGGAGGAACAGAAATTTAAGGAGCCTGCCGTACTCTCTATGGTATCACATGTTTAGGAACCAGCAAACAAGAAGTCTCAATATTGCGTAAGTTATAATGATACTTTACAGTTTGGCAACTACTTCGGAATAATCTTAGAGTAATATTAGGTAGAGTTAGAAGGGCAACATGATCATTGATCATGAACGATCATCAATAATGTAGTCGAAATTATAAGAAATGGGATCTGTGCACAGCACTTACAAGAACACTTAAAAAAAATCTGAAAATAAAGGCTATAAACATATATGCCGACTCCTTAGGATAATGTGAAATGGTAATTATGATCGTGAATAACAATCACTCATCTTACTCAATATTAGTTTGAGTGAAACAATAAAATCGATACAAAATAAGAAACTGCTATTGTGGAAGTTAATAACGAATATCCAAATTTAGAAACACGGTCATAAAAATAGATATAAGTCTAGATATTAAATTGTAATTCTTATTTCGTAGAATACTGTGAGTGAGCTACGTATTTTCTTTTCAGTCCATGAATCCACAAAAACCTTGATAAAATTGGCTAGCTGCGCTCACGATCTGAAATAGCACACGGAGATCTTCTATATTTCACAGATGCTCGCTCTACCTTGTGTATTACTCTGAGAAAATAACTAAAGTAATAAGCAAGGCGCCTACCATCTACCTAGGCAACGTGAGAAGAGATTTAGGTGAATTGGGATTTCCGAGTTGGGAAAACGAAGGCAAACTTTAATGCGAGTTATTAGCCATAACGAAAGTTAGATAATTTATTCCGATACAAGCTGAATTTATAGAGGATGCCGAGAATGATTGGATGCTTTCGACAGTGAGAAAAAAGGATTATAAACTATTGGTGAACTTTTTTAACGCATCTACCTCGCCTGCTGAGCTTAAAATGGTTGTGTGCCTATCGGGTCTATCATGTAGCTATTAGATTAACCATCTGAAAACACTTATTAGGCAAATTCTGTACCTACCTACTCGTAGATATAATATTAAATTATGTAGTTGTCATAGTAGTCGTGTGCCATCAAAGCAAATACATCACAGCAGAAATAACATAATACTCTAAGGCACAATGAAGGGTCAAGGTCGAAAGTGCATTGCATGTTCGCATTCACACTGCACCCGCCTCTGTGGCGACCTGTGTGTGGTATCAGACTCAGAGGTCCCAGGTTCGATCCCCGAGTGAGTGCAATTTGCTTGGCTTGGTTGGTAAAAGAAGTAATCTTTAAGATTAAATTTACTGAATCTGTCATCTTAAATCTGTCGCCATAACAAAAAATCTAATTGGTTGTATTCCGGCATTAAGAGGTAATATAGCCAGTTCCTCAGACTGTTGAGGATACCAAGTGATGTGCGCTTACACTTCCGGCCCTATCGTAACTTGAAACCAGATGAGATGAAGGACAAGCGCTTCCCCACCGCTTAGAACCTACAATAAAAAACCCTAATTCACATGCAGCTCGTTTATGCTTTCAGATGTTTAAATTCAGCAGGCAGCATTAATTTACAAACAAGAGGCTACAAATGTCGATTAGAATTGAGTCATGGTTCAAGAGAATGGGATTTCGAAGTTAATTGTCCACCTCAATACAGTATTATTCAAGAAAGTAAAACCCACTCTCCACCAAGTTTGTATGAGCTCAGCAAAAGATTGGTGTATGAGAAAATTTCTAATGTTGCTAAGAAAATTACAACAGATTCTTACGGCCTTTACTCTGAACCAAAATACTGCGGTTTAGAAAACAATAATGAGGATATAAATGATAATAACTGTTACTACATCGACATCAATGACAATTTAAATGGAAACGGAAAAGTAAAATTAATCAAAAAAGATTATTTTGTGACAAAAGATATTATTGGTGAGCACTTCACCGTGATTCCGAACTTTATCAAAGAAGATTTAATCAATGGACCAGTTTCTAAATGTGAAAATGCCAATTGCAGGAAGCCTGTCTTCGATTACGTTTATTACGAATTCACATTTGGGTAAGAAATATTCATCTAATTCAAGTTTTCTTAGGACTCGAAATTACTCGAATTAGGAAAGGTCAAAGCTCAAAGGATTTCCAGAAAGCGTTTGCGGTTATAATGAACTTTGGTTTTCCTTGAATACCACGAGTATTCGAGAAGTAAGAACTTATTTTCTGCTGAACAAGTCTCAGGAGGCTTTTTTGCACCTACTCTAGAACTTTAGTTGCTATTTTAGATTTTTAGGCTTACCGGCGCTTTAGGCTAAGGATTAGGTTTATGATGGAGTTTCCGCAAATAACCTATATCTACTCTCTTTTTGGAGGTTTTAGGGTTATAACGTCAATTGGAATACAAAATGTCACAGATCATACCAACAAGTGGTATTGAGTTAATGCGGTACTTTATCTTAACCTATTAACTAATTACCTACCTTTCAATGTTTACTTTATTTTCAGAAATATAATACTAATCGATAATATTCAAGAGGTGGTACTGAGTGCAGCGTTTTGTTCAAAGGCTTGTGCGGACTTATGGAGAGGAGAGAGAATAACCATACCGTGGACTTTGATAAGCTAGTACCAAACACTTATCTACTGAAACATTAAAGAATTAATATTTACCTACATGAAATATTTGTAGTTTTAATGTGAAGTAGGCGTGACGTAATTCGGTTTCTTGAGAAAAATATATTTTTAAATTCCTACATCAAGTAGGTACCTACTTATTTACTACATACCTACTTATATTTTTCAAACATCATTATATTTTTTTTGCTTTTCAAGTGATTGCACTTGGCCACAACATTTACCTACAAATGTTGTAATGACACAAAAGTTCACAACCCGCGACGGGACTCGATCCCGCATCTTTTCCTAAAGAAGCAGGTTGGTATTGCTGTTAGGTTATTACTAACATAAATATGCTGATTATCTTCTGGTGTAATATTTTAGTCGTATCTAACGTCATTCTTATCAGGGATAGGGCGGATCCTATTTTTCACCGGGTCCGCAAAAAATATTCACATACTTTCCTTGCTTACGCCTATAGATGAATAGTTTTGGAAATACCCAAACCATGCGTCTATAGGCGTAAGCATTGCATTGTCACCACTCCACTCTATTGGCCTGAAAACTGTTGAAAGTATTCTACTTTCATCGAAACTCTTCAATGATTACTATGAAAGGTGTCTAAATAGGATAAATCCTCTTTGAATCTGACATAGCATAATACCTATCAAACAAACTGATCTAATTTTCAAACGACTCGCCGATTTGCTTGATGTACCTAACTTTAAATCAAAGAGGATAGGTACTTAGTAATAGAATTAGAAGCATAGTGCTAGGGATGCTTTTTAGTAAACGAGCTACTACCGCATTGATTTGTAGTAGGTTAGGACATACCTACGTGTTCACCACCACACCAGCACATTTGGCCAGAATTAGAATCATAGAGAGCCCCGCTTGCTTCCGTAGAGCAGACGGTAGTGATGAGAACCATATTTTCTATAGCTGTCCCAATTAGAATACTTTTCGCTGTACAATAGCCTCATTTTCCTACTTCAGTTATAGAAGGACTATAACTGAAGTAGGAAAATTTCCTCATCCGATCCTTGTACTAAGTAGCTATACCTCTACCAATGTTTATCTTCATTCAATGATGATATTGATGTTAATATTTAGTTAGCTATTATTCGTAGTTCACTCTAAACTCCCTGCAAGTATTATTTTATTCACATGTTAAGTTTTATGTGTATTTATTATTCAACCCTACCGATCCTTGTCCACTCTGTATCCTATCTCCCGTGTTTTTTTTTTAATAAAGTTTTTTGTTTTTAAACTTGATGAAGGTAGGTATTCGCAAACAGCGTGTCGTCGATAAAAAAAAATGTTTTATGCTCACATGATAAAATGTACCATAGAGTAGGTAACCTTTTATAGTTACTCTGTGATGCTTGCTCACAACACGCACATAGATTTTTTTTACTGTCTATGCATAGGTAGGTAGGTACACAATTCAATTCAGATCATAAGTGGAAAAATGGAAGAAGAAACTCCTACGTCTAGTAAGCAAAGCTCAAAAGGCGTTAATCATGATTATTTCAAATCGCATCAGTGTCATTTACCCGATGATAAGATATCCATGGCTTATGGTAGGAATTGTAGTGTACCGAGGAGGTTTTTTCTGGACCTTACCACTGTTCGATCGGGGGATATACGCGCAAAGAATATGTACAAGTAAGTAACTAACAATCCCACATTCCCGGACTTACTAATCAACTACTGTAAGGATTTTTTTGTTATTCATTACCTACATATAAAAAGGGCAAAGGAGAAGATAATGCACAGAGTTGAGCTTAGCTTTGTAAATAATTTTCTTCTAGTAAACATTTGAAGGAGAGAGGCGATGCACAGAAAAGATAGAACAGAAAACTAATTCAAATAAATACTGAATCAGGCAGGAGTAAAATGAATAAAAACATAGGTACCTACATATATAACAAGCCTTATAAGCCCAGTTGGTAACTCTGCCTTCTGCGCTGTAGGCTGTGGGTTTGATTCACACCCAGGACAAACATTTGTGTGATGAATATATATGTTTATTCTGTGTTTGGGTGTTGTATCATATACCTAGTACGTATGTATTTACAAAAGTATTTAAGTATTATATTCATAATATAGTTCACATATTTTTAGCTATGCTTAGTTTGAGGCTAGATGGCGCAGTGTTAAATTAATTTCCTGTTATATTTATTTATATACGTAACATAAGCTTGCGCATACATGCTTATATTATAATTATAACCCACAAGTTATACGAAAAGTCTTCTACCTTATACCTAAGTTTTGGTGAATCTTCACTGAATACTAGAGCTATTATTATTATTTTATCATACGACGGGAAAGCGCTTAGCCTTCATCTCACTTGATTTCAAGATAAGATAAGGCCGAGGTGGAAGCGCACTTCACCCAGAACCTACTCACAACAATTTAGCATCGTTATTATGGCGACAGACTTAGGTAAGATGGCTATCTATACTATCGATAGCCAGGCGGACTTAAAAAACAACCGAAACGAAGCACAACATTGGTAGGTACTCCTTTGGCGATCGAGCTCAGGAGCTCTGGTTCTATCACTGGTGGGCGAACGGGCAGTTAAAAGTTAGCCGTCAGTTCGGTTTTGCGCTTAGCGAAAGAGAACTCGAGCTGGCAATATTCGTCCATCCCCGTATATTCCTCAGCCATTTTCTTGTGTAGATATATTAACAGTTGGTTTTTGATTGTAGGTCGTACGCTGCTCTTTGCTCTGAGAAGTACAGACAGTCCCAGCACTATCCGTTTTCCATCCACCCGTTCAGTAGGCTACGGATATTGTGTGAGGCATACTTCTGTATCCTAATGTTGGTGTCTAACACTCTGCTGACTTGCCATTACAGTGAACCAACCCCGAAGCTTGAAGTAGGTGTACCTATATATAACCTAGAATAATAGATTTGTAAATAGGTAAGTAGGTACTTAGGTATAGATGGCAAGAGAATGATGGTCTTAAATGAAGCACGATATCCTAGAACGGGCTTTCACTCCGGCCTGGACTGAACGGGGTTGAATATAATTTTCAGACATTTTCCAGACTTTCGAAGGATTCCTGGGTTGAATTGAATTTTCAGACATTTTCCGGACTATCCAAAAAGATTTGATGAAGGTTGAAGGTTGGATAACTGCATTCATAAAATACCGGTTTTCACCGCCTCTGTGGTGTCGTGGTTCAACCCATCGATTTCAGATCCAGAGGCCCCGGGTTCGATCCCCAGGGGAATACAATATTGTGCTTGGTTTGGTTGGTGGTAGGACTTTGTTTAAGTCTGCCTGGCTAGCATACCACCATCTTAACTAATTCTGTCGCCATAATAACAAATAAAAAGAAATGTAGTGTTCAGGCATTTAGAGGTAAGATAGCCAGTTCCTCAGTTTATTGTGGATTCCGGGTAAAGTGCGCCTCCACCTTCGGCCGTATCTTAACTTGTAACCAGGTGAGAAGGCCAAGCGCTTCCCCGCCGTTCAAATTAAAAACGGTTTTCCCCGCCGTCCACCTGCTGAGACCACCCGGGTGAACCGTGGAAAGTTTTTTTTTTACAACGGCTCACCTCTCACACGCCATTTCAATCGTGTGGCTGTGTGAGCCACTCATCTTAGTAAAGCATCTGGATGCAAATCGAAAGGTTCTTGCTCTACCAGAAAAATCAACAACATAAAATAGTATACCTATAGTTATCTAGTTAATATTTACGTATATTGTCAATACTACGTAGACAGTGTCACTATTTATTTTTCAGGTTTATCACTACATACTAATATACATTTTCGACCTGATGTTCTTATTCAATGTAATTATGAACCTCTTCACTGGGTACATAGAAGGCGACACATGCCAGTACGTCGTTTTAGACCTGCGTCGAATCTGGTTTAAATATGCCACTACCTGGCTAGTCGTGGACTGCATGGCAGCTTTATCTTTCCTGTCTGCTCTGTTGATTGAAACCATGCCTATTTTGCCGCATATGATCCTGGTTTCTATGAAGCTGTTCAGAATGCCGTTTTTGCTGACGTATCTTGATAATGTGACTACAGTTTTGGGAGCTGGGGTAAGCATTTTTTAACAGTTTTGATTAGAGAAAATATCAAGTGACAATATATCTGCTGTTCTTTGATTACTTACATAGTTACCTAAGTACGTTTTATCATACCGGTCTTAGTCCACTAGGCAAGACGTAGGTTAGTGAAGGTAGGTATGCCTACACATAAATCCCTTGCTAGGGATAGGTATAGATGTACCATGGTCGTATATGTATGTATGTATATGCATGGTATAGATCGTAATTGCATTGTTTTTTTTAGGTAAACAAAAAAGCATTATCCCAAATACTAGTTCTGCTATATTCGTACCTGACATGGAACATATTCTTCCAATTTGCGGTGGAATACGTATTAGAAGGCACGTACCAACCAGATAATCCGAGGGCTTGTTCATGGCTCTCTATAGCGAAATTGTGGAACGATACAGAGAACGTGCGATTGGTTTATGCATTTGACAGAGCAGGTAAGAAAATAAGCATGTAAAGAGAAAGAAGTTTAGTAGAAGAATTGCATTCTTCAGGAAGCAGTCACACTGTTTATGCCTCTTATCGCCAAGCATCTAGATGCCATTAGAACGTACGAAAATCGTTAGTCACCCGGTGCGTTGCCTACTAGTTGAAAGTATATCTGTAGATATCTGTAATAGACACGCGCATGATGTACCTATGCCCGCTTCATACCTACCTCCCAAGCACACAATGCTCCACGAGGACTGCTACACGGTGGATAAAATATGGCGAATAAGTCAGCCACATTGCTTTCCTGCATCCGCCTCTGTCCTACCACCATCTTACCTAATTCTGTCGCCATAACAACAATTCTAAAATTGTTGTGTTCCGGCATTTAGAGGTAAGATAGCCAGTTCCTCAGTTTGTTGAGGATTCCGGGTGAAGTGCGCCTCCACCTTCGGCCTTATCTCAACTTGTAAGCAGGTGAGATGAAAGGCCAAGGGCTTCCCCGTCGTACAATAAAAAAAACCGTTTGCTATTTCCCTTACCATTTGTCAAGTGTGTCCCACACACTGTAGACCAAGATAATATGCAGCTTTAGGTATACAAAAACAATACTTGTTGCAGTTGGAATGCTCCGAAAAAACACAAATGTAGACCTGTTGAAAAGAGACGGGTGCTCCGACAACTTTTTTGTTGTTTCATGGTTCATCGCTAAAGTAAGAAGCTTGACCTGCCTTGCCAGCTTGACTAGGCTTTGGAAGAATATTTTGTTTAAAGCACCAAAAACTAGACGTTTATTTCATACGGTTCATATTATTGCTTCAATTTCAGTTGCTGATATACCACGGCGCTCTGACTTATATAGTAAGGTTGTTCAGTTCAGAATCAGGAAAGGCCAAATACTTTATTATGACGCAACAAGCGGAAACGTACATGACTATGAGACAGTTTCCACCCAGGATTAAACAGAAGATAATGAAATTTTACGCGATTCGCTACCAATCCATATACTTTGCGGTACTTTTTAAATTAATTTTAGTTTTTTAATGTTTTGAACGATTGAGATTTTATATTAAATAGATTGAGTATGATCATACGTACGTGATGAATCATACGTCACACAAGCATAACAATCGGGGAGTACCTATTTCGATTTTGTATTCGAATTTTAACTTAGGTAGTTTGAAAATACCATACCTATTCTAATTCATTTTAGGGCTTGAAAAATGTTAACTTTCAGGGCTACCGAGTTGAGGTAACCATAACATTGCAAAATGTTTATTAACTGAAATCTTTACACAGGAGTCAAAAATGCTGGCTTGCATGACAGGTCAACTCCGCGAAGACATAATCATGCACACTGGAAGACAGCTGGTTAGAGAGCTGGTGTTTTTAAAGCAGTTACCTCGTTCGTTACTCCTACAGATCGGTTTAAAGCTAAGGATTGTGATATTCATCGCTGGAGATATAATATTCAAGATTAATACCGTCGGTTAGTTTATTAACATCTTTTTTCAATATTTAAAAACAGAATAGAACATCAATGGGTTTTATCCAGTCACTAATTAGGAATGATTTTTATGACGGATGTACGAAATGTAATTCTTGTCTTTCGATTTCCTTGTTCGAAGGAGATTGCCTCTACTTCATCGACAAAGGCACTGTGGCCATCTACTCCGAATCAGGCAGCGAGATCTGTCATCTAGAAGACGGAGATTTCTTCGGCGAAATAGCTCTGATTATGAAGCATTGTCTCCGCACAGCCTCTGCAGTTGCTGTGTCGAACTGCGAGCTTTTCAGGCTCGATAAAGATGAGTTCAATAACTCTATAGCTTGCTACCCGACTGTGTATGAAACTATAAAGAGGGTTGCCATCAACAGGTTTGAGAGAACTTGTGTTTTAGATGAGCATCATAAGACCGAGCTGATTCAACGTGCGACTATGAAAAACACGGGGTCTGGATATAAAAGTAGTATTGGTAGCGATAATATTGATGAACAAAATTAATATTATCCCAAGAACTATGAATAGGTACTTAAGTAAAACGAAAGTGTGCCAAACAATTTTCGATGACAACGAAACGATATATTTTATTTCATGTTTTTTATCCGCTCTAAATTATTTTGCTCGTCGTGCTAAGGATGCTTACACGTGTTTATAAGTTCAATATGAATATTTATGTTTTAGATTACCGTGTGGTGAATATTCTAAGTTTAATGACGTAATAAAACTCAATTGAAGTAAGTATATTTTTAGTCTATTTCGAACCAGCCATCAATGAAAGCAGTAGAAATTACGGGGTAATTAGAAGAAATAAATATATTTATTTGACAAACAACATACAGAGCATTACACATTTAGGTACATAGGTACAATATACGATTATGTCACAATCTCAATCACAAGTAGGTTAGGTAACTAGTTTTAAAAACATAAATATGTATAAGTATAACATAATAATATATAGGATCCGCTCTGTGCTGAGTCCGTCAAATTGGTCCTGCCTCAGCTTAATGCTACCCCTTGCAGGACAGCGCTGATTTTCAGGCAGAGCCTTACGAAGGATGACGTCACTATGGGGACAAATACTTATACATAAATAATATACACAAAAATAGTTCAGGAAACCTATAACAAAGTAGAGAGAGCATACATCTAAACGAATAAAGAAATAAATAAGTTAATAAATAAATAAACAAATATTTATCAACTTTTATGTAGGCATTAATATAAAATGTAAAACTTGAAAAAGTGTATATAACTACTAAGATAAGGTAAAAAATAAACCAAAAAGCTTAAAAACTAATGTCACCAACAAATGGCTACTAAGGGGGAGGTGGCTTAACTTCTATTTGAGCTAATAAGAGATTTTTTTTTAAGTACATCTAAAAGGGTGCAATGATTTGAGAGCACGCACTGGAGGAGGTAAATCGTTCCAGCAGCGGCTCGCTGCGAATCTGAATGAGCCACGAAATGCCATTGATCTGTGCTTCGGCGTAGCAAATACGCTAGTAGGTACATTCTCTTCTTTGGTACTGTGACTTCTCTTTAAATCAAACTAGCTTTTGAAACAAATAGGGAGGCATATTATACTTGATAACTCCAAAAAGAAGTACAGCAAGGTGAAGGTCTCTTCTCGCTTTCGTTTTTAATAAATGTTTAGAGTTCAAGTATGGGGTTATATGAGTGCGAGGCGGGACATGAAAACAAAATCTTGCACAGGCGTTTTACCGTACACCACGTCACAGTAGTTTAGCTTAGACAGAACGAGAGACTCACAAAGTGTTACGCGGACTTCTTCACTCAAATGCGTTCTTATTTTATATATTAATTCAGCCTATAAAAACAGTTACAGACACATTCCGCCACATGACTCTCAAAATGAAGCCTGCTGTCTAGAATAAGCCCAAGATTTCTAGCTTCAGTAACACGCTCAACCTTTCGCTCCTCCAACTCGAATGTCAATACAATAATTCCGTTTGGGGCACATAACAACCAAATTGGTGATCGTGACAATACTTTTAGATAATACACAGAAACTACCCTTCTTCTGGAGATATCTCTTAGTATAGTCCATCAAATCTAAGAAGTACACTATGACAGCTGTCAGATCAACTTGTCTAGGGATGTGAACCAAATAATCGCCATCGAAAATATCCGATATTAATGAGAAATTGGAAAATCGATATTGACACTTTATAGGTAGGAAACAGACGCTTTCTTTTTGATAAAACTATAAACTCAGATTGAAGTAAAATAAATATGTAGCGCTAAATTAATACCAAATAAATTAATTATTTCTGCTTATTTTTTTTTCAAGATGGCCACCCACAAATAGACGACAGACTAAATTGGAGGTTGTATTGTACCTACTTGTGTCTACGGAGTGAACTGCAGCTTCTTTATTTTGGCTTGCAACCATTTTACTGATTCTGCCAGTGACAAGTGACGTATTGCAAGTGTCAAGCTTATGAGTAAAAAAAATATCGAGAGAGACTCCGTAAAAGCGATTGATTTCGAAAGACAAATGCAAATACAAAGATAATTGGGAAATCCGGCACTGTGTGTATGTATGTATGTTTGTGACGGCATGACTCTCGAACAGATTATCCGATTTTCATGAAATTTAATCTGAATAGAGATAACGTAAATAGAATTTGATTGTGGTGGGGGATTTTTGCAAAGTGGGGTAGTTTATGAGATATTCAATAAAAAGAGACACAATTTTTCCCTTTTCAAATCGACATCAACCTTTGTATTTTGTTAGAAAGGATATTACATTACGTTAGCTACAAGAGAACCTCGAACACTCAGGTGAATAAAGAGAGTTCGAGAAAAAGTGCTTGAGTAAAGTGAGAAAGGTATATTGATAACACACTTTTATCGTTTGTTAATTACGTTCTATTTGAGAATTCTTCTCCGTTATAAACCAGACATCACGAGATCTCAGTTCGGGGCAAACTACTAGAATATAATTATATTTTTTATTTATTTAAGTAGGTACCTATATTTATTCAAGACAAGTAATTCGAAGAACTACTGAACTAAACTTCGGACCGATCGCGCATGGCTTAGTTATTCCGTAAAAAATAAAAACTAACATGAGAACATAGGCTACAATATACTAAAACAAAATACAGTAATTTATTATGGGTCACTTAAATAAGTTGTCAGTCAAATCTTTCAGCTCATAAGTACTCAACGTAACCAGGAAATCAATTGTAACTGTGCAATCTGCAACCAAGCTACGAATTACTAACCAACGTATCAGGTGGTCGGTTAAGAAAAAAAATATCAACTGACAAACCAGGTTGTCCGTTAAGAAAAAAAAATATTAACCGACCAACTAGGTGGACAGTCTGGTTGGTCGGTTAGTAATAGACGCACTTTATGAGCGATGCGATCGAATTTAAGATATACCTACAATGCCTGTCGTCTTACCTACTCAGAAACATAATAAATTAACTTCATAGCAATGACATTCATTTGCTTGAACATTAAATAAGTAAAAAAATGTATAAAACATACCTACTTATTTCTTGATGAAAGATAAATATGTACTTAACCAGTAATCTAGTAGGTACCAAACAATGTGGGTTACCATGAAATTCGGAGCTTAGGAAATGCATCCAAGACAGTCTTCTTTCGAGAGATTCTTCCGACTTTTAACAGGCGTAAAAAAATCAAATAAAATGTATGGAGAAGCTGTTTTGTGATTTCCGACTTTTTTGTACCCACTTATTAGTAGTTGGTGACTGTGAGACATGCTTTATTATTACTTAACTGGATTGATTGGCAGCAAAACAATTTATGTACCTACAGGTAAATAGCCCATTTTCATGCTGAGTGTACAATTTAACACCCTTTCCGAAAACTGTGAATGCAGATCTACTATTCACATCACTATTTAATTTTAAGATTTAAAAAAAACCTTGAGAAGTTTTTTAGTTTTTTGTAAGTTTTTTTTTAGTTTTCAGGATTACCTCCAAAAGTTTCCGTAGCTTCAGTGGTTAAGGAACGTCTGCGCTTACTGCCCGATTTTAAAAACCTACCCTGTATGTACCCTGTATGATAACCACCTGTATGTGTATACCTATCGAACGTGATGTTACCAAAAGCAATATTTATTTCCGGTGCTACAAAATTACCACTTAATTTGAAACGTTCTGGTACCTACTTACATTATTATTCTTCATACATTTTTCATAGGTACTTACCAATTTCATTAGATTATTATTGTAAATTAATCTTACAGCTTTTAATTTACATAAGTAGTGTATCGAAGTGACTTATTTATATGAAGACTTGACCGCTTCATTTCCAAAAGTCATTAGACATGCGGTTCGACAAGATGTTTTAATATTAAATTCTCCATCAAGACAAAAATAGTTTCAGAAATGTACCGAAGAGATATCCCGGAATACTTATCAAAGGACATCTTGGAAAAAGACTTCGTCAATATATTCAAAACTACCTACCGAATTCAACATGTTTTAGGAAGTGGACGTGTTTACTTCAGTAACCTATTTGTGACCCCTCCAACACTTTTACAGAAATGTTACACAATACTGTGCTTTATTCTTACGATATGTTCGTGCTACTTTGTGATGACAGTTTACTTTAAAAACTTAGAGGAAATACCGGAAATAATTCTGGGAATTTTGCTTATATTCATTTTTTTAACTACATCTGTGTGCAACATATTTCACGTTCGCTTTTTAAATGGACATAAAAATGCTGAGTTTTTCGTTAGGATGCAAAAACTTGATAGACTCTTGAAAGTAAACAGACATAAAAATATCAATCGTTCTTTAGAAAGGGTAAATGTGATATCCATGTTATTGATAGTGATGGCTATGATTACAAATATTTTATTTATTATTTTTCAAGGAAATTACGAAATGTTAAGTTTTCTAGGGGTTGTTTATGTTGTTATAACTTTTTTACTGGAGCTCATTAACACGTTCTCTGGCAGAACGTCATTTCAAGTCCTTTCGGTGATTAAGTGAGGTGACACAACGTAATATCACGTCCTTTTTAGTTCCGATGCTAATGGTCAGAACGTTTAGCCACGTTTGATTTTAATACAATTATGGGAATTTCGTTCTCTGTGTCACATCATATCAAAATATCAAACGCTTACTGTCATTTGGTACGGTTCAAATATGAGCCTAAGCATAGAGTTGAAAATAGCTTGGCTATGGGCTGCTTCCGCGACACGACGTCATTACATGTCGTATCCCCCCGTACACTGCCATACACCTCAGTCTAGCTGTGTCACCGGAGAGTGACGCGCGTTTGTTTCGCGCGCATTTTGCGTGGCAACAAGTGTTTTTTGTGAATTTAGCGGACAAAACGTAAGTAATTGTGTTGATATTATATTGTTTTATCGTTTGAAACTTTCAACTGTACCTTTCTATGGCATAAACGTCACTCAAGCATTGGTCTATGCTGGAAAAGCTTTCATAATACGGGCCTTAGGTTTGTTGGTAGGCAACTACCTTGATTTTCACCAAAAACACTTGTTTTTTAGATGGACGAATTTGAGAAGCGACTACAAAAATTATTCGATGAAGCTTCATCGGGTAAAACTACTCCAGACCCGTATAGTGACAATGATGGTGAGTTTGGTTCGGACAAGGACTATGACCCCGGACGAAGTTACCTGTCAGATAGTTCTGATACTTCGTCTGAACGGGTGGAAATTCCACGGCAGCGTGTTCAAGTTCAAGTTCATAGTATCCCGCAGGATTGTAGTGATACTGAATCAGGATCTGAAAGTATACTTACCGCACCTCCTTGTGATGAACTTCGTTCAAAAGAATATGATTCAGTACTGCAAGCCTACGTGAACCTGACTGATAACCAACTACCCCATAATCTACTCAACGAGCCGATGCCTGGAAACTGGACAGAAATAGCAATGGGATCCAACCGAGATTATGATCAAAATGGTTCTAGTATTGAACAAGGTAATGTTCAAGATAATAATGTACCATGCCCTCCCAACCCGTCTACTATGCCAGATTGCTACAACTCTGGTACTCCGTCAACTAGCTATGAATGGGAAACCACCACATCCGATATACCATATTTCCCATTTGACCACGGTTCCACTGGGATACAGTTTGTGACCGATGAAAATACTAAAGAGATTGAAATTTTCAATAAACTATTTCCTATAGATATAATAAATCACATAGTTTGCTGCACAAATGCGTATGGCCATGCGCTTTGTAATTCTAGCCGGCCGGTGACAAGGAATAGCAGACGATTTTCATACAAAGACACAAATCCAGATGAAATAAAAGCTTTTTTAGGTCTGTGCCTGTTACAAGGTCAAATGAGCGCTTGTCAAAAACGTAAACTGTTTACCTACTCGGATGTACTATATTATCATCCAATATTTACATATTGTATGTCTGGAAGAAGATTTGAACAGCTGTTGCGATGCGTTTATGTATCAGAACTTGATGCTAAAGGTCATGAAAAAATCTCGCTATTCATAGAGGCTATGATGAAAATTTTCCAGGAATGTTACAAACCTAGTCAAGAGTTGTCTTTGGACGAATCCTTGTTACTTTTCAGAGGAAGGCTGTCGTTCCGACAGTACATAAAATCTAAAAAAGCACGGTATGGAATAAAATTTTATGAGTTAACGTCATACGATGGCTATGTTCTGAATATGAAAATGTTTGTCGGGAAAACGGATGATGAAGCAGGAACTAAAACTGAAAAACTGGTTCTACACCTCATGAATCCTTACCTAATGCGAGGGCATCATTTGTTTATGGATAACTACTACAACTCTGTACAGTTATCTGAAAAGTTATTGAATTTTAGAACACACACTTGCGGGACATTGAGGCCTAACAGAAGAGACAACCCAAAACAAATGCTATCAAAGAAGTTAAAAAAACATGAACATGTCTGGGTTCGAAAGAATAAGATCTATGTATCCAAGTGGTTAGACAAACGACCAGTGCACATGTTGACAACATTGCACCACCCGAAATTGATCGATGTTTCAAACAGACGTGGTCAGTGGGCTAAAAAACCTGAAGAAGTGGCAGTATACAACCGGTTCATGTCTGGTATTGATAGAGCTGATCAAATGGTCTCGTACTATTCTTCTCCAAGAAAGACTATCAGATGGTACAAAAAAGTATTCTTCCACTTGTTAGACCTGACTGTGTGGAATAGTTACTTTCTGCACCAAAAATATTGCAAAAACAAAGATTTTCTGTCATTCCGAGAAAATCTTATAAGAGATCTCATCAAGATTGAGCCAAATATCAAGCCAGAGAACTTAATTAAATTTAACAAAAATTCCAACCGAAAACAAGTGAATGTACGAGTACCTCAAATGGAAGAACCATCTACCTCGCGGGTTGGACTTGGGCACTGGCCTGAAAAAATTCCAGAAACAGCTACAAATCCAACGAAAAAGTACTACAAGAAGTGCAAATTGTGCACAACAAAGAAGATACGACGGGAAACTAGTCTGAGATGTAAAGGGTGTGATGAAAAACCACCACTTTGTGCATTGTGCTTTGAGGAATGGCATATCTTGCGTCAATCATAAAGCCATTATAGATTTAAGTTTTGTGATTCAACAATGTGATACTTATACTGTAGTTGATTAATAAATATGAGTGTTATTTTGTTAGTAACTAAGGAATATTCTAATTTGCTTTAGGAGTAAGTAACCTACCTGAAACGTATCGATGTCAGCCGTTGCGTAGTAAATATGTGATTTGTTGTAAAGTTAAGAATTATTTAGTTTTGATGTTCTTTTTCTACTAGAAGTTAGTATTTTGTTTTAATATTTTTATACTGTTCAAAGAGGAACATTTATGTTTTTGTTTTCCATAGGTTTTGCTGTAAAATTTACGTAGCATTTTGTTCAATTTTATGTTTTTAGAGGCAAAAATTTTGCTCATCATTTTTAAAAGAATTCGTGATTTATCGTGATCATTCATTTGCTCCACAAGTCAATTATTGTAATGTGATCTCAACAATTATAAGTACCTACCTACTAAGACTGTCTGTGAGACTGATTAAATTTTCGTGCATTAAAAACAATGATTAGTAAAACGTGTCTTATTCCTTTCATGAACATAGATTTGTTTCGTCTATAGACGTTGTGTGTGTCGTCCTTTATAGAAAATTGTATACGAGAGACGACACAACGTCTAATAAAGTTATAGGGAACCGGACGTTACTAGACGTTGTGTCATGTAAAGTATATTTACATCTTATGTAACACGGCAGAACGTCTATAGACGATGGACGGCTTAACACGTTCTGTCGTGTAATAGTATAATTTCATGAGGAATAACAACAGAACGTGTGTAGAAGTCGTACACTATTGTATAGGAAAATTGTGTGTCAATCTCAGCAGTCTGAGAAAACGGCTGGCTCGCGCGAACGTGTTAACAGTTCAAGTACAGTACTTTACTTTTTAGCAAGAGTAGCATTTGTGAATTTTCTAATAGAAGGTTACTTGACTCAAGATGTGAGAAAACCGGCAGTATCAGAGTTGGATAATAGAGTCGCAGTAGTGTTATTTATTTCCCAAAACCCTGATAACTCTTTTTATAAATGTGACGTACATGATTATTTGAAAGAGATATTAAGCTGTTTTGCAATGTTTCAAGATCTGTACCAGTTTCAGGTAAAATACATACATAGGTAAGTGCGTTAATTACCTTAACAAGTTTATTCCGCGCAGTCAACTCTACTCAATCGTTATTGATCAAACTTGGATTCAACTTCTCTTTGGGGTATGTGTACCTTCTAGTTGTTTACCCCGGGTATCGGAATCGCAGGCTTTTGCTAATAGTTATAGGTGAATTATCATTATCAAAAAGTACCTGTAAAGGACCACCTGGCTTGCGTCCACCCTCTTGCCGAAGTCCGAAGGAACTTGTCGAGGCCTAGAGCTAGACAAGCCTGGAAGGTCAAGAGCTAACCCTTGACCCTAACCTTTTAATTACAGTCCATCAAATCTAAGAAATACACTTTGACAGCTGTTAGATCAACTTGTCTAGGGATGGAACCAAATAATCGCCATCGAAAATATTAATATGATCGAAGATATTAATGAAATATTGAAAAATCTATATTGATACTGTAGGTACAGGAAACAATCGCTTACTTTTTTGATAAAACTATAAACTCGGATAGAAGATAAATAAATATGTACCTACTTGTACCTACAGGAAACTATCTTAATGAATTTCCGCTAAAAAGTCGGTTCGATTAATTAAATTATTTCAATATTTTTACCGATTATTTGGAAACTCAAGAATATTAAACTGTCGCAGCACTACTGTAAACAACATAATGACATAACATTGTTCTAACGTGAACCTCATTTATAATTTTACTGATTGTCTAAGCTATAAACTACAGTCCATCAAATGTAAGAAGTACATTTTGACGTTTCGCATTTCTTATTATGCTATAACTTTGTTCAAACGTAGACACAAAATATTACAAACAGAAATTCTTAAAAAGTCGAAAAATTATTTACTCAGATAAATAATTATATTTATTAAACATTCCTGTACATTAATCTATACTTGAATCTCGTAAAACTAGTTTAAAACATAAACAATCAGTAAAATTGTAAATGAGGTTCACGTTTATACAATGTTATGTCATTATGTTGTTTACAGTAGTGCTGCGACAGTTTAAAACTCTTGAGTTTCCAAATAATCGTTAAAAATATTGAAATAATTTAATTAATCGAAGCGACTTTTTGGCGGAAATTCAGTGAGATAGTGTTGTGTGGTGCGCGAGCGACCGAACGAGCGCTCCCACGGAATAACTACGCCAGCTAGTTCCATGCGCGATCGGTCCGAAGTTTAGTTCAGTAGTTCTTCGAATTACTTGTCTTGAATAAATGTAGGTACTTAAATAAATAAAAAATATAATTATATTCTAGTAGTTTGCCCCGAACTGAGATCTCGTGATGTCTGGTTTGTAACGGAGATTAATTCTCAAATAGAACGTAATTAACAAACGATAAAAGTTTGTTATCAATATACCTTTCTCACTTTACTTAAGCACTTTTTCTCGAACTCTCTTTATTCACCTGAGCGTTCGAGGTTCTCTTGTTGCTAACGTAATGTAATATCCTTTCTAACAAAAAACAAAGGTTGATGTCGATTTGAAAAGGGATAAATTGTATCTCTTTTTATTGAATATCTCAAAAAAAATCCCCCGCCATAATCAAAATATATTTACGTTATCTCTATTCAGTTTAAATTTCATGAAAATCGGATAATCTGTTCGAGTCATGCCGTCACAAACATACATACATACACACAGTGCCGGATTTCCCAATTATCTTTGTCGCATTTGCATTTGTCTTTCAAAATCAATCGCTTTTACGGAGTCTCTCTCGATATTTTTTTTTACTCATAAGCTTGACACTTGCCACTGGCAGAATCGGTGAAATGGTTGCAAGCCAAAATAAAGAAGTTGAAGTTCACTCCGTAAAGTAGGTACAATACAACCTCCAATTTAGTCTGTCGTCTATCTGTGGGTGGCCATCTTGAAAAAAAAATAAGCAGAAATAATTAATTTATTTGATATTAATTAAGCGCTACATATTTATTTTACTTCTATCTGAGTTTATAGTTTTATCAAAAAAGAAAGCGATTGTTTCCTACCTATAAAGTATCAATATCGATTTTTCAATTTCTCATTAATATCGGATATTTTCGATGGCGATTATTTGGTTCACATCCCTAGACAAGTTGATCTGACAGCTGTCATAGTGTACTTCTTAGATTTGATGGACTATAGTTTTACGAGATTCATACCTTTATAGGTTATTGTACAGGAATGATTAATAAATAAGTACTTATAATTATTTATCTGAGTAAATAATTCTTCGACATTATAAGAATTACTGTTTGTAATATTGTGTGTCTACGTTTGAACAAAATTATAGCGTAATAAGAAATGCGAAACGTCAAAATGTATTTCTTAGATTGAATAGACTGTAGTGATGCCAGTTTTGAAAAAAATACAGGCACCATGAATAGGTATCTACACGGTCTTCATCAGTGCTCTCATCGTCATTACTAGCAATATTGGAGGCATTCAACGGTTAGTGCTGTGTGCTTGAATGCCATTAATATTGCTAGGTATATAGTAGATACGAATGGGTTAAGTATCAAAAATATATTTGCGTTACGTTGTTCCAGTTTTTCCTGTTTTGCTCGAAATGTATGATTACCAGTTTAATAACGTTCGAATTGGTGTTGGTTACTGCATCAAGGAATGTAAGTATGTACTTAGGTAGTAGGTACTAAGTACTTACTAAACTATTTTTACAAATTACAACAATTTTATAACGCACAATACGGCTCCGCACTAGGCATGTGACGCAGAATACCAGAATGTTTTTAGGTTTACGATTGATACAACGTAGATTTTTGTTCTATCTTACGATGTTTTACCTTCTGGAGCCCTTATTCTGTATAAGCAATCGTGTCTTAACGCGCCCGCGTTACGATATCTGCATTTAATCATTGTGTTGACTTATCGTAACGCGGCGCGGGATTGGTCATACAGAATAAGGGTGGAGCAGTATTCCGAATATGACAGTAACTAACGCGAAAACTGCCCGAAATCGGTCTTAGTTCCGGCGCATTCACACATCTACCTATACTATTATTATTATATATTTTATTTCAGAAATCACACATATTACATACAATTTTCAAAAAATACCTGGACTGTGCGTGCATGCTCGTCCAGCAATTCATGAACGCACAGTCCATGTCCAGCCTCTCCGCCATCAGTTGCAGGATGGTGTTGGTGCTGCCGCGCACCCTGTGCATCAGGGACGCCGTTCTCTTGCGCAGTATCGCTGTGAACCCATCTACTCGCGCCTCTACAAACATTCCTGACGCGCTACAGAAGCGCGGCAGCCCCATCAGCATCCTCAACGCATTATTATATTGGACGCGCAGGGCGTTCCAAGTCTTCTGCGTATGCTTGACCCATAGACTGCATGTATAGAACGACTGGCAGTACGCCCTAAACAATGTAGTTTTAGCCGGCGCAATGCAGCGCGCAAATCTACGGGCTAGCATATTTGCTCTGACCGTTAACGCCCTGCGCTTCCTCTCCATGTCTACATCATCCGTGAGCACCTCGGTGACCCAGTGGCCCAGGTACTTGAATTCTGAAACTAGCTTTAGTAACTTACCATTTAGTGAGACCGGTGGCACCACTGCATAGCTCTTCGAGCCCGCCTTGAATACCATCAGCTCACTCTTGGTCGCATTGTACCTGAGCCCATGGGCCTCCGCATAGCGCTCACAGAAGTTGACCAGCTTCACTATGTGAGTGCGCCAATTTTGCTTTTTGTTATCGAATTTCATTTGTGTCACAAAATGGTGTGGGTATAATTACACTGTAGAAAGCTCACTTATTTCATTTTCAGATAAACAGGCTTCAAGAACTTACAGCTCCCGTAATATTTACAATCATCGATACCTTCATTGCAATTTTTCTTGCGTTTCGCTTCGAGCTGTTTTTCATGGAAGTGAAGAAGACAGAGCGACTATGCATCAGAGTAATGGCGTTACATCAAGCAGGACCGATGAGGGAGAAAGCCAGAGCTATGTTGAAAATGATCAAGGAAACTCCACCAAAGTTTTCAGTTTATGACATGTGGGATATGAACGCGAGTATGTTCGTTACTATGCTCGGTTTAATAACGAATCTTATTCTGACGCTATTGCAATTTGCGTTGTTGTGAAGATGTAAGTATATTGTGACGAATGTAGCGAACGAACAAAACATTTTTATTGATCGAGTGAGCGAAGCGAACATGAACTCCGAGTGAAGTTGGGAAATCTGGCGATGTATGTAGTACCTATGTATGTACATAAATGTTTAGATATGTGTAATTATATACATTATATGTATGCAGGTATGTACGTATATTATTAGTTTTTGAGATATTGGTGTAATAAGAAATACAATTTTTCGCCCATGTCCTTTGAATGGTTGATCCGATCAATTCAAATTTTGAATATGCAGAGAATATATAATATATTAATACTTACTCATCAATCGGTGTAAGAACTTTTTTACATTAGGGTTGTTTTTGAGAGATTGAGGAGTTATGTGAGACAAGAAGAGTTTTGGCTTATGGGGTGTCATTTGAAAGAGTAGGTATCGGCTGCACATTCAAAAAATATTTACTTACTTAACTTTTTACACTAAACTACACAAACTACTCTCCACATACCAATACACTCGTACCTCACCCACACATACCTACACCTATCCATCCACATCCACCACTGTATACATTTTCAACTAGTTGTAGTTATATGGTCACGACCCCAAATCATATTGTTCTAATAAGTTGAAATTATGTCGTCAAGCTCAATCAGCGGAGTGCGGGCACTGGTGACCTGTATTACAGGTTTGTTTCAAACCTACCATAGGCACCAGTCTCACACAAAACAGGTTATTCTAATCTATAATTTTTGCTAAACCTACTATGTTACTGACCTTTTTGTATGAGAAAATAAATAAATATTTGATTTGATTTGATTTGAGTTTTGTTTGAAAGGGTATATACTTCACAGGTGGTCCCATTGACATCAGGTCAGGATCTGATGATGGAATCCTGGAGAAATCGAGGGAACTCTTCAAATATTATATGCACATTCTAAGTGATTTGGGTATTCTTTGGGTCGGTATACTTCTCAGATGATCCCATGGTCATCAGGTCAAGATCTGATAATGGGATCCTGGAAAAATCGAGGTAACTCTTGAAATATTATAGTCACACTTGAAGCGATGTTGGTATATTACCTCAAAAGTAAGGAAAAAACGAACCCCATATAGAATCACGCGTCTGTCCGTCAATCTGTCATCAAAATAATTGGAAAGAGTACCTGAGTACGTATACGGTTACCTACGGTTCGAAATAGACGAATGGTTAACGAAGTTTAAGAACCGTTGCCACCCGAACGGGTATGACACCCAAAATTTAAATGAATGTATGGGTTTGTAAACATATAACGTTTTTATTGTGGCTGTACCTAGACAAGTCTAAAATGTTCAAAGTAGGTTTCATCGAAAGAACGTGTGTCAATCCGAACAACGGTAGGGAAATGTGCGATCCGTCACACGTTACGGTGGGCTTCGGTTTTCAAAGTAGACCTCAAGGGTTTCGGTTTTCAAAACCCGACCGCATTTAATAATTTTAAGGCTCGAATAAGAGTAATTAGTAGTAAAAGCTTTAAGAAGTAGGAGAATAAAGACAAAGGTGAGTTGAAACAGAGATATAGTATCTCGGAACGTTCTACTGTGAGCGAGCTGGTAACGTCGAGTTTTGAAAGCCTATTTAACACGTGCGAAGGTAGTGCGCACCCGCGGCCTGCGCGGAATGTTGATTGTTTACAGGTCTATGCCGAAAAATATTCCAAAACTAAATTTTTGATCAATATTTCCACATACTGCTATTCGATGTGTGTTGATTTAGTGATAATGTGCTAATATTATGTTTTAGTACATTTTGGTTAAACAAGTTTCATGGGAAAATATTATTATTGTCGGTTTGTTTCGGTTTTTGAAGTAGTTTTTTTTTATTGATTAATTATTGATACGCTTGACGCTTGGCGCGTTTGCCCACCAACTCACTTGAAAAACTAGCAAAGATGTGGCCTTATATGGAGCATGCTAAAAGAAACCTGTTCACTCTGGACTTGAAGACTCCAAGATTGTATTGGTGCAAGACAGACGAGGGCAAGGAGGGATTTATTATTCACACTGGTAAGAAATTCCATTTTTTACCAGTGTGAATAATAAAGAGTCATAGTTCTGACATGGACATAATATTTGCACCTAGGAGAGTTGAAACAAGCTGTTTCAACTATCCTCGTTTGTTTGTTATTGCTGTTTGGATGTTAGTAGGGGATGGATTAGGATCTTTAAATTGTGTGGCGATGCATGCTTACGTGGCCGTATATATGTTGCCGATGCGTCGTCGCACTTTAAGTACAAGTCTCCTGAGGGATGTGTTTTTATTATTCTTTATGGATGCTTAAAATATCTACTTCCATAAAATGGACGCACGGAGGCACGGACGGTGAGAAGATATAAGTACGAAATGTCTTTGAAGATCTGAAGAGTTATCAAAAATAATCGAGGTATAATAATTATACTTATATTTAAAAAATGGTCTGCAACGCCTTATCGATTTCATATAGCAGGGACGTTTTTTATTATTTGATGTACTTTACAAGATCTAAGGAATATTCGTGTATTGAAGTTGATTATAATACCTACTCGTGGTTCGTTATAAATAATAATATTTAAGTGGAAATTTGATGACGAAATAAAACGCAATTGTAAAATATTTTCATTTTATTTTGAACCAGCCACCACCAGTCTAAGCAGTAAAATTTAGAGATCAAAAATTTATTCGAATTGACCTGAAATGCGTTTGATCAATAAACATTTTGATTATGGTCTACAATCCCACGTCCAAATAATGTTTTTCGTTATACATATCAGAAAGGTACCTCAAAGTTAAAAATATTAAAAAAATATTGAGCTGGCATTATAATATAAATGTTCAGATATAAATTATAAGCGATAGGATCGAACTTGGAGCAGGTACATTTATTTTCATAGCAATAACATCAATCGTTTGGACATGAAATTGCTACCACTACATTTCATTATATCATAAAATATATATTACATCTTTCTCGATGAAAGATCAATAACAGCAGTCTGTTGCTCTATAAATAGTCAAAAGGTGCGTTTTATTGCCGTACCCATAAACGTCACTTGAATAAGTGTTACATAGAATCTCCGTCCAGTACCTACTCGTCGAAACGTAAACGAAACGTATTGCTTGTCATTAAGTAAATAATGTCAATGTCATTGCTTTAGGGTGACAGCTGTCAAATGTGTCTCCCTTCTATCATGGCCGACCCCTTGAACAAGTTATCTGCTAATCAAGTGCTAGATATTAAATCAATCTGCTACCTCTGCGGCTGTTTTCTTCTTCAGTACTGCGGTCCGTACTATAAACATGCTATCAGAAAAATACGTCAACTAGAACTTATCAACAATATTCTCGCTGTAAACTCGTAGTCACGACACATCGGTGACAAAGCAGTTTGTTATAATTATATTTAGAGCGTATCCCACATTCAAACGGCTTGCGGTGGCGGCCAGTTGGGTGTGTGCGAGCGCAAGCCTAATTTATCAGACCGCATGGTAAACGGTAAAAGGCCGTCAAAGAATATTATACCGCAGTTCGTCATCAATGTAACTTAAGTAAGGTGATGTTTAAGGGTACGGCTGCTTCTTTTTTAAGATCCATAACTGATGTCAGAATACTATCTTTCAGCGTGAAGCCGAGTGGACACAATACATGTCACAAAAACACGTATGACAGATATTTAACAAACATTGGTAAAGAGTGCTTTTAGCCTATATCATAAGGTTTGACTAAACACTACAATAGGTTATGTTTAACAGTAACTAGCAACTATGGAATAACTGAATGACAGTATGGATCTTTACCAGAAGTCACACAAATCACTACCCCGTAACGCGCACTTCATTAAATGCAGCCGTTTATTGCTGCATTAAATGCAGCTGCAATCACAACCTAAATAAATAAATTCTGCCTATTCTATTACAATAGAAAAATATTCTGCGATTTCTGTAAATATTTCGGATAAAGGGTGTCATGAAAGGCAACTTTTGGGTATTGCAATACACAATATTATTGCTTTTGATTTAGGGCAGGCACAACCGAGCTATTACGCTCTTTTCACCCCTTACTCTCAAATATAGCTACATTATTCTTGTTTACTTACACTTTATTCAATTGGCGAGTTTGCATTATAAACTGAGTATTTCATCATATATCTATTCTGTTTTAAAAATACTTGTAAGACTTTAATAAATTATTTAATACAGCTCACAAATTAAATACTGGATAATTTCGACGCTCGCAAAATTCAAACCGATAATCAATAGGTAATCTTTTGTCATAATGGACGTTAATCACAAATTAAGTTACTTCACACGACTTACTAATTAATTTCCTAATTATTCTATCACAATAATAACGCTTTTGTGCCTTAATCGAATGCCTATTTGAGCCTACTCTTGCATTCCGATTCCTTCGATCGAATCTATTTCTGATAGTGGTACCTAGATGATAGGGTACCTAGTTACGATGCCGCATTTTAGCAAATATTTTACTTCTTTTACGTCTTCTCGTGGTGTTTCATAAATTCCTCTCTTAAGAGCACCAAAACGAAAGAAAGCTAGCTTGAAAATGTCAAGACCTCTAGTTTGGGCTGTGCGTCAAAGACCAAACACGACCAGTCCTCATAAGCGGGGCAAAACATCAAGGCTAGGAATGTCACTTCTAAGTTATAAGTAGACACAAAAGCCCTACACAGTTCGTTAGTAGTGCGTTACTTTTTCTTAAAAAACGAATACAAACTAAAAAATTTGGAAAAGAGTTTTTCCATACAAACACTCATTTACATATATTTTCATTATTATATATTATCGTTTTAAGAAAAATTGCGCACCACAGACACAGATTTTCTCTTTCCAATTAGACCTGCAAATTTTCATTTTAATCGCACTGGCTACTTTGAAAATTAAAAAGGAAATACTTTTGTGCTAGAGAGCGAAAATCAGCGGTACTCCAGGGCCCTCTTAAGTCCGCGTGTACTGTTCATGTACACTCGTCAGCAGCAAGTAACGCGAGTTTTTTTTTTATACTAATAATGTGGAAAACACTGATACGGACTACCTGATGGTGAGCGGTTACCGTTACAACACCAGAAGTATAAATCGCGCATTGACCGATTTCAACCGCCTCTGTGGTCTCGAGGTTCAACCCACCGATTTCCGATCCAGAGGTCCCGGGTTCGATCCCCTGGTGGAGTACAATATTGTGCTTCGTTTGGTTGGTGTAGGACTTTGTTCAAGTCCGCCTGGCTAGATACCACCATCTTACCTAATTCTGTCGCCATAACAACAAGTCAAAAAAATTTTGTGTTCCTGCATTTAGAGGTAAGATAGATAGCGAGTTCCTCAGCTAGTTGATGAACAAATGAAAAACCCTATAAAAATTCTAAAAAGCCCTCAAAGTACCTTTTGATGAATTTCAAGACGAGCTTGTATTCCTTATTGGTGCAAGTTTGGTGTAACCTGTGTGCTAGCTTCATACAAACCCGCAATAAAAGATCTCTTTCTTCTCTTATGTGAAGGATTCATCATATATATTTTTTAGAATTGATTGAGGCGACACGTGACCCAAGGGCTGGCTCTTATTTAGGCCAGCGAATTAGCATAGCTATTCAGCGTGGCAATGCAGCCAGTGTCTTGGGCACGCTTCCGTCTGGTACTGGTCTGGAACAGTTGAGTTACCTATAGGCCGTTTGTAACGGTCCTTAGGTAATCTGACTGATTCCTTTGTACATAGTTAGTTTAATTGTACTTTTTTAGAATTAAACTCGATCGATTGAAAAGAAAGCGGCCTATGACATTTTCATGTAATCCACGATACCACACAATTAGACCAAGGGCAGGTTTCTCGAAATATACACATTAGAACAACCAGTTACTTCGCATATTCCCACTTGTTTAATTGAACAGTTTTGTTGACAGAACTACTAAGAACTTTTTATTAGTAAGTACCGTTGCTATTAACCATACCTTAGTAAAAAACCACTAAGTTCTTATTCACTTAAAACTGCTTTAAGCACTTTACGTGTTAAATATTTTTTATATCATTATTTGTTTTAGCTATTCTTTAACTTGCTTTAATTTAAATGACTAAAAATCAGCTATTCACAAAATTTAGTTTGTCTACTCTTACAAGGAGTAAAAACCGTAATTTGATGGATCAGTGATATTTCGATAAACAAGCATCACGTTTCACATTCAGACATTTCACATGATTTACTTAAAACGATCTCTAAGTTAAGCATTATTGCTGTAATAGCCAACTAACGAAACAGCTCTTTGCTAAGAGATATAGCTATACTTTACCTCATCGGATAGCTGGAAGTACGCATTGCTATCGTATGGGACCGGAGCGCTGAAAAAAAAACATAGTTTCAATAAAAGGTGAACAAAACATACTAAAACATAAATATATAAATAAATATTACAGGACATTAATTTCACACAGCACCATCTAGCCTAAGCATAGCTTGTGGTATGGGAACTAGATTACGGATAGAATACTTAAATACTTTTTTTTTTGTAAATACATACTTAACCAATACAACACCCAAACACAGAACAAACATATATATAAATCACACAAATGTTTGTCCTGGGTGGGAATCGAACCCACAACCTACAGCGCAGAAGGCAGAGTTACTACCAACTGAGCTATGAGGCCTGTTTCAATATACTTTTTTAAGTCTCGTGTGAGCTGTGTCACGAAAGAGACCAGCTAAGTGTGAGTCAGACCCGCACTTACACTCATACAAAAGCACTTTATTTTTCTTATTTTATTTGTTTAAATGTCGGTAGGAACTTTTGGTGAGCGAGTCCGACTCGCGCTTGGCCGGTTAATATAAAATTATATTATTTAATAGGACATCAACACCAATATCATCGTTTTAGCTCATGCGTCCACCGCTGAACCAGGCCGACGCCACATTATCGCTTTTGAGCTGCTTCCATCCATTGTCTCCCCGCGACCAATGTCGTCTGTGCCAAATCTAAATCCGACTTTATGTTGAGGGAAAAAGGAAGCTATTTCTTTAAAATTGTAGTGGTTTACAATAAGAATATGAACATTTCCTGCGGAGTAACGAGAACCAAGCTCTAGGCGTTCACTAGGAACGGTTTATCCCACGAAACCCCATTTTTTTATAATACGACGGGGAAGCGCTTGGCCTTCATCTCACCTGGTAACAAGTTGAGATAAGGCCGAAGATGGAGGCGCACTTCACCCGGAATCCTCAACAAACTGAGGAACTGGCTATCTTACCTCTGAATGCCGGAACACAATAATTTTAGAATTGTTATTATGGCGACAGAATTATGTAAGATGGTGGTAGCCAGGCAGACTTAAGCAAAGTCCTACCACCAACCAAACTGAGCACAATATTGTAGTCCCCTTGGGGATCGAACGCGGGACCTCCGGATCTGAAATCGGTGGGTTGAACCACTAGACCAAAGAGGCAGTTAAAATAAGTGAATGTAGTGAATGAAACATACCGTTCTCCGAAGGGCCCATACATAAGCATCGGCTATGAGTTCAGTTCCGCTGCATTTCGTATTTGCGCCGATGTGTAGAACAGAACACAGGGCGTTTTCCACCAGGCGCTGAATTGCACCACCTCATCTACGCTTACCGGGGTTATACTGTAATAATATCAGTAAAATAATCTTAAAGCAGACTCTTCAAACTGTTAAAAATCTTCAAGAGAAAAACAAAGTGAATAACCTTAGATAGAGACAGTAAGAAAAGTGCTAACGGACACAGTCTTAGTTATAACTCGATGTATAGATCTCGGTCAGTTTTGAATTACTCATAAGCCTACCACTTGGCTAGATCGTAATGCAATTGGGATGTATTTCGTTATACATTCTAATGTACAAAAAGACCAAATATATGTATTTGAAGGAGTTGGGATCGTACGTAGCTGATCAAACTAAATTAGCGGGTTGTTTACTAAATATTTTACTGTTTTTTGTGCGCACCCTGTTTTAAACATTTAATACAGTCCACTACTTTCACGCTGTCATCAACATATAGACATATGGTCCTTCGAGCCGGATCTTGGTTTGGCAAAGTAATAGTAGATTTAAATATGGGTACGCAGGCTTGCTTGGTGGTCCAAGAGTTGGGAGTCCGGTGCTTTGATACGTTTTGTTTCCAACAACTCTCGTCTATCGGACGTCATCTCATTACCACCTTTCTTGTCCATATCATCCTTCACACAATCCATCCCCTCTTCGGCCTACGTCTACCCTATCCTATCTATCCACACTCATATTCAACACTCTTTTCGTTACAAGGCTTTCAATTTCCCTCTTCATTACAATATGCTACATTACCATAGCATGCTAACCTATTCTTCTCAACCTAACTTCTAAACCACCCATCCCATACAGAAGAATTATCTGGAAGAAAATGCTTCGTAGCATTAAGATCGTTATTAATTAGTGCAATAAAGTATTTTCTATCTACTCGTATCTATCTATCTGTCATTTTCGTATTACTAGACTGTTTTTAAAACGGAAAGTTTGATAGACCCATGGTGGGTAGTAATAATAATAAAGCATTATTTTTTCTCACTAAGGTATCATAGTGTCATAGCTATTGAGATTTAAGGACTGAGATAAGAGGAAATGCGTAAATGAATCTCGATCTAACTGTCTATTCATGCCGCTATTTTTTTTTTTTGTACGACGGGAAGGACTTGCCTTCATCTCACCTGGTAACAAGTTAAGATAAGGCCGTAGGTGGAGGCGCACTTCACCCGGAATCCTCAACAAACTGAGGAACTGGCTATCTTACCTCTGAATGCCGGAAAACAACAATTTTAGAATTGTTATTATGGCGACAGAATTAGGTAAGATGGTGGTAGCTAGCCAGGCGGACTCCAACAAAGTCCTACCACCAACCAAACCAAGCACAATATATTGTACTCCCCATGGGGATCGAACCCGGGACCACTGGATCTGAAATCGGTGGGTTGAACCACTAGACCACAGAGGCGGTTAAAATTATTTATTATTCGTTTACTAGAGGCGCCACCTAGCTTTGTTGTTTTTTGTGCATGAAAATCAATACATGTATGGGAAATAATTAGTTCCCGTGTCGCAAAAACTACAAGTCAAAAATCCGACACGCACATCCAATTCCCACAATCCCACGGGAACACTGCACTATTCCGAGATAAACTATATTCATACTCTACATACTACGACAACAGGTTATAAGTTGACATTAAATTACAAATTTTCTCAGATTTTTTGAGGTATTTCGAATAAATTCATTGAATTGATGTAAACATTTGCATGTTAGATTGTATTGAGTACTTATATTGCTAATTTCCAGACATTCTTGTGAAATCAAATATTTGATTTCATTTGTGATAATGATCTATGGTTTAGGTAAATCACATAACTGGCGCCCTCTAGCTTTGGTTTTTTTTTTCTCAACTCACCTCAGATCATTGAACATGTACCAGTCGGAGTCCTGTCCATCTGTCTGTACGAACGCCACCAAATTCTTAGGGTTGTCTTCGACGCAGACGACGGCCGCCGTCAGACTGTATTCCTCTTCGGTCGCTGTCGTGATGAGTTTCTTTTTAAGCTTCGCGTCGACTCTGTGGTTCGGTGAATTCGGCTCGGAGGATGATGTTGTGTCGTTGTGTAACTGTAAAGAAGGGGCCCATAGACCTGTATCAGTTTTTTTTTATTTTTACCATTTCACTTGACAAAATAAAAGATATGGCCTAA
This sequence comes from Venusia cambrica, assembly GCA_951394065.1. Classification (NCBI taxonomy): domain Eukaryota; kingdom Metazoa; phylum Arthropoda; class Insecta; order Lepidoptera; family Geometridae; genus Venusia; species Venusia cambrica. The sequence goes on from OX596056.1 coordinate 6,357,094, forward strand.
CATGGAGAAGCATGCTTGTCTTAGATCACTTTTTTCAGAATTCACTATCGACTTAAAGACTCCAAGATTACTAACGTGTCGCAATAATCAAGCCTCATAGCTCAGTAGTAACTCAGCCTTCTGCGCTGTAGGTTGTGGGTTCGATTTCCACCCAGGACAAACATTTGTGTGATGAATATAGATGTGTGTTCTGTGTTAGGGTGTTGATAAGTATGTAGTTACAAAATCTAAAAATATATATAAATCAAAATCTAGTTCCCATATTACAGGCTATGCTTAGTTTGGCGCTAGATGCTGTTTGTCCTGGGTGGGAATCGAACCCACAACCTACAGCGCAGAAGGCAGAGCTTACTACCAACTGAGCTGAGGCTTGTTATATTATACATTTATTATAGATTGTTGAAGATGATGTCATATTTTTAACAGACTTCAAAAAAAGGAGGAGGTTCTAAATTCGTCAGATTGTTTTTTTTTTTTATTTATGTTCCCCGATTACTCTAACACGCCTGGACCGATTTGGAAAATTATTTTTAGTTTGAAAGGGTTGTATCATATATATATTATAGAGTGCTTCACAGGTTGCCCTATTGTCAGCAGGGGTCAGGACCTGATGATCCCATCATCAGATCCTGGAGAAATCGAGGGAACCCTACAAATTTTATAATCACACTTGAAGCGATATGGGTATTTTTAGATTATATTCACTCAAAATTAAGGAAAAAAAACGGACCCCTTATTGGATCACGCGTCTCGCTGCCTGTCCGTCCATTTGCCATTAAAATAATTGGAAAACATATACATGATGACAAATACGTCATCCAGGTAACCGAAATTGTATCATATTCTTCACTGAAGTCGGTTTTCTTTATAGTTTTTGAAACGTAATTATAATCTATTACAATTTTTCATTTGAACAATCATTAATTGTCGCGTTATACGATATCGTACACAGGATAGGGACAGGCAATAATAGAGTAAGTGGTTACCTTATCGTTGACAACGACGTCGCCGTCTGATTGTAGCCTGATCAACAGCTGCAGTGGTAAAACGCAACTTGTCTCGTGCTCAGGGCTATTCGTCGAACTGGATTGAGGGGAGTTCGGACTGTGAAATCATGGAAGCTACTTTACAAGACATAAAAAACCGAATCGTTTACGAACTTCTTGGAAAGAAGAAGGCTAGCATCATTTTTGTTAGGATAACGAAGCGTTCTTGTTGTAAAAAATAAAGATAGTTGTCTAATTGGTGCACTACATCTCCATTTTAATCGCTTTTGCGATAAGGTTACCCATTTGTACTTATACCTACACTGTAATAAAATAATAAAATAGAGTACTAACTTATCAAATATTCTTTATCTAGTATCACGTATAATTGCCGATAAAAATATAACAAAAGCGATATTAATCAAATTTTTAAAAAATGTTGCTTTGGCTATAATATCTCGTCTCTTTTAACTTATTATAGAGGTATATATTAAATATAAAAACAATCACTTTTTGCGCACTTGTTCTGTATTCTGTTCTTTTAATTTCCTTATGGCTTAGACACAATCGCTCTATCTATTCATATTTTTTTGAACTGGCCTTTCCTTTCTATGAGTTGGGAACCCACGACTGAGCTTAATATGTACATTAGTCGATGTTATTTTTGTGTACCTACAACAAAGTGTTACTCCAATCTAATCTTGCCTAATGGCAGATACTTTTTTTCAGATACTTTGACCTTTGCAATTGTTTCCAAAGAATTTGTAAAGTGACCTTATTTATCTTATGTTATGGTAATTAATAAGTGATTAGAAATGTATGTGTAATGTGATGTGATATTAATATTAGTTTTGAACGCATAATGACTACGCTTTTGTTTTAGTTGATGCCTGTTACGATAGTAGTAATGTTGACAAATATGTAAACCAACAAAATAATAAAATAAAAATACTTTGACCCCTAGAGGGCTATCCTCTAAATATGACCATCAATATGTATGAAATACATAATACCAATGAAATACATAATACGCGCCTTTTTGACCCTGAGTAAGTGCGGACGCAAACTGCTTTGCACGCACCTACAATCCAGGCCCTCCATTTGCTTAATGACCTGCTGCCTCAAGACCAGGAAATATATATATATATTATTTTCTAAGCTGAATTTATTTTTATACAAATGTGTGGTGTTTTTTAGCTAGAATAATTCTAACAGTTAGATAAGTCGAGTAATTAAGTATAGGTAATTGTGTATTTATTTAAGTAGTGTATATAAATATTGCTATTAGAAATCTAAATTTAACTGCCTGCTGCATGCTAACCTTGCAGTAAGAAATTTAAATAAATTAAATAAAAATATACTACGTGTATGTAAGTGGTTTATTTTATAATCAATATTGAAGGGTTTCAGGTGTTTGCTAGTATCGACTATCATATTATAATTTACCTTTCAGGATGCTTGAAGTGGCAGCCAGGCCTCGCGCAGTGTAGGCCGTATCTACACGGTTTACTGCTAGCACCTCGCTTCGCTTCGGTCTGAAATTTATAGGTACAACGATTTTTTAGTTGGTGTTTCTCATAAGATCCACGCTCTGAGGTGAAACCTCTAAGGGGGTAAAATATAATTATATCGTTTTGTTTTTTATTTTTTTATCGGCATATCGTTTGACTACCAGATCACTTTAAAAACAAGTATTGATGTCGCCTAAGATGGAGCGAGCACGCTTATGTGTTATTGTGTGAAATTAATGTCCTGTAAAATGTATTTATTTATTTATTTACTGCTGCGGAATATCAGACGAGGGCAAAGAGAAAATTTCTTACTAATATTAATGATAAAAGCGAATCGATGTGTGTGACAAATTAATGGTACATCTACAAGGAACGGGTTACAACCCGTTTTGAAATTTGCACAACAAATCTTCTTGCATAATTCTTCTCTATCGGCCATCATCTCATTCGGAATTTCTTCTATACTTCAGCCTAACTTACTAACAGCCTATTAATGTCACAGAAGGAAAGAACCCTTTTTACGCTAACTAAATAAACTTACTCAAAGAATATGTTCCAAACGTCTTCTGTTAGCACTCCAGCAGGCAAGCTCTATAAATGAACTTAATAATGGGTATATTACCATGTCTCTTTGTGTCCCTTTCGACCAATACGCCTTTTCTCTGACGTTTACACCTCCGCAGTTTATCGCTAGGATCGGTGGGAGCCTGGCGAGAAAACAATGTAAATCAAAATGGAACCAAACCATTGCTGCGATAAGCTCAGTGTATAAAAAAAACGCTAAATATATTTAGCCATAATAATAAATACATATTATACACATTACACATAACAATAATACTTGTACATTGACGAGAATAAGTACAAAAACATTCACGAGTCACCAATACCTCTGCTCTGTTCCTTTCTTTATCAACTAAACATTTTATTTATATGTACATCAAAAAATCTTTCGGTGCGTTTTCATGGGGTTACACTCAAGGGCAGGTTATTATTAAGGGCAGCGATTAAACGTAGCTATTCAGCGTGGCAATGCTGCCAGTTTCTTTGGCACGCTCCGACTGCTTCCTTTCTACTTTGTTAGTTTAATTTAACATACTATTTTAATTGTTAATTAACAAAATAACTAAACTAACACTTTTAGCCACTAAGGTTTGTCTTGTGCTTTCATGCGCCACTTATATATCCAGCACGGGTACTTGCCGAATCAAAATGTTCTGTGTCAAATGCTAAGGTTTATTTTCACCTGATCAGCCGCCCTCGTTGCGAAGTCGGTGTAAACTTCCCACACTGCTCGCACCACGCAGGCGTACTCCTCCTCGATGATAGCGAAGACCGAATGAGCTCTATGAAGCCGCCTCTTTGATCACTCTCTCGTGACGTCATAGAGGGGTATTGTAGCGCACAGGCTAGGACTACCGATTCTCTGCTTTCCTAAAATAGTTTTCCTACCTTCAGAAATCGGCTGCTACGGTGTGAATCTTTAACTTTATAGCCTGGTTACACATTACATACAGATATGGTCTCTCTAGTTCTATAACTAGTTCTAAAACTATCGACAATAGTGTCGAGGAAGCGATTGGCTTTCATCTCAAGATTTCAAGTTATGATGAAGGCCGAAGGTGGAAGTGCACTTCACCCGGAATCCGCAACATACTGAGGAACTGGCTATCTTACCTCTGCCGGAAAACAATTTTCTTTTTTTTTTTTTTCGCGATAACTATGCATAGAAATAAATAAAACGGGTATTATTAGCGTGTACCTTTTGATCTTCCCGACAGTTTCGACCGTGTTACAACGGCCGTGGTCACGGGTAAGTGAAGTACTCTTGACTTTAGTTAATTGCCAGTTATCACAAAATAGCTTGTTGGCAAATAAATACTTTTTTATGTTTACGCCATTAGTACACATAATTATAGCAACCGATTATTCAGTAAATAAGATTTTCAGGATCATTTTGAAACGTCAAATCTATCGCCTTTTCGGAATCATACAAATAGTACGACTAGAACCTAAGGCTAGTTAGTTTTTTATGATCATCTGCTCGTGACCACGGCTGTTTATATTTATAGTCGAAACTGACAGGATAAGGTACGCGATAATGTCCAGTATCTGGCATATACTTCAAATAATGACTATGAATATGTACTGGACATCCAAGCGTGACCATTTAAATGAAGTGACAAGTTGAAATTTTAAGATAAAAATAATCTAGCAACAAATGTTACCTCTTTATTGCATTTGAGACACCTGTTTATTTGATGCCTTCCAATAGCGAATAGCCGTGATATATCAGAATCCTCTTTTTCCGATTTCTTCTCGTCCAACTCACGGTTTTCCCCAATCGGTTGTATCGACTCACCCTCGACTTCTGGAATACATAGTCAGAAACCCAACGAGCTATTATTTGAAGCTTGACGATTTCAAAGCATATTATTTTTTATAAAATTATGGGTTAGGTTAGCTCTTACCCAATAAAAAACAGGAATAAAAAAAAATGCCTAAACTAACACATAGGATGTGTTTCCTATTTCATTCTGATTCGTATATTATTGTCCACTGATGAACATAGCTTCCTCTTATATTGGAGGGTTGTTATGGTGATAAATACCTATTATTTAAATGTACTTGCGGTACAGACAGGATTTGGGTCGGGATTCGACTTTGTAATTCAAAGAATTATCAGTCACCACTGTGCCACGATAATATTTTCATCATTGATAAGGGTTCCCGGGATCAAGTAAAGATACCTACAATACTTTCCTCTTTGTTCAATCCAGGTGAGCATAGTGGAATATACCGAAAAACACACCAGGTCCTAAATACCTTACGTATGAACATACCTCCATTTTCAGGAAATCCAAAGATAACTGCATGAAACAATTAGATTGTTGCTTTTACTCTCCATTTAGGGTGTCCCCATAGAAACTCCCATAGTCTCTCATAAAGTGTCACATACAAAAGTAGTTTGTCTTTACAGAATGGCAAATGATTTTTGCACATTATAATGGATAGGGATATTATTGACTCTCAAACCACAAACCACATTCAATTTTGAAAGTTTCCTGTTATAAGAAAAAGCGCTGCTTACCCAGGTTATTAACCAATGTACTATACCTGCAAAATTATTTTGTAATCGGATTTGCCATTTCGAAATTAATGACAAACCTCAATTTATTTCAGACAAAATAAATAAATATTACATTATAAAATATGATGACTTTGTTCTTCTTTCCCATTTTGTATAAGCTAGTGACAGCAACAGCCGTTTTTCAGTATTACCGAATACTAAATAATAGGTTTTAATTTTAGAGCTTACTTTTCATTTTCCCTATTTTGGGGTTAGACTCGTTAATGAGTATAACGGGTAGGTTTGTTGACAGAAAATATGTTCGGCTCACATCTGAGGCGTGATTTTATAAAAATATTAAAATTACCGGGAGCATGCAAACAAAGCCGCGACAACATTTGTTTTTGAAATGTGCTAATATATTTATATTTATCACTTGATACCCAACACATTCATTAAAAATATTTTTTATGGTTATACTTTGTCCCCTAGAGGGCGCCATATTCAACATAATGTGAAGTCTCATAGATTATAGCCAGCGGACGGCCCACTTGCACCTCATTTGTCAAATTCTGATAAGTAGTTTAGAAGCTATGAGTGCACACTGACTTACATAATCAAAAATACATACATACCGGTCAAAATCATACCTCCTTATAACTTCGCCATAGTCGGGTTAAATATAAAGTATAGAACTCACAAACATTCTGAATGTGAAAAATCCTACATAGCCATTTATCATTCCCTTCATCCCCTCAGCACGGGGAGGGGATAAAATTTTGTCCTCTGTTTTTATCCACCTCTGAGAGCATTTTGTCTCCCGATGGTGGATAAAAACAGAGGACAATTTTTTTTTCCCCGCCTCGTGCTGAGGGGGCTGATGCCCTCTGAATACCACTGAAGCACGGCATCATCTTATCAACAATTGGGTGATTCTAGTCTGCAATATATGACCTCACAAAGAGTTCCCCAACATGAACTTAAATCCAGGACCTCCGAATCAAGAGCCACACTCCCTGGACTCCTGTTGGAGCATTCGATGACTGTCCATCCATCTCCAATCGATGGATTGTGACAAGTACAGGAGAGAGAGATATCACTGATGCTCAAATTGAGCATCAATCGGACAGATATTATAATGCTCATTTAGATCATATCCGAGACAAAAAGGCAAAAAATCATCAAATTTTAAATATTATTTTGATGAAAATCACAAGTTTAGGATTCTAGTTGGTAAGTTATGGGAGTCGAAAAACGATTGATACAATAAAACTCAGTTTCCTCAGTACCTTCATTTTTAGAGATATACCTCGAAACTTACACAGACAAGAATGAAATCTATGACGATTTAAATTAATTGGGGTACGATGGGGCTGTCATGCCATTTTTGGCAAAAGACCCTAATAAAAATACATTTCGTGCACATAACACGTTTAATACTAGTGAATAAATAGAAGCTTAAGATAAAAAGTAACACAGGCTTATAATTGCTCACTAAAACTGCAGATAATAAAATACTAACGCTACAACCGAATGGTTATCAACCTACATAATGATATAAGCTTTTTAAAACGCATCAGATGTTTATTCTGTAATGTTATATTTAAGATTATCAATAAATAAGTAAATCAATTATCTTTAATAAATTAACTAGCGAATACTGATTAATAATTAATAACACACACAGAGTATAATTTATACTGTCCTAACTGCAGGCATAAAGGACAACCCAGGACAAAGGTGAACCGTTGTAAGAAAACTTTCCACGATTCAAACAGGTGGTCTCCGAAGGTGGACTGTGGGTTACAATTGATAGCTCACCAAATACAAAAATTCTGATTAACAAGAGATTCGTATAACCTTAAAACCCAACAAAATAATTCATTACATAGCAAGTTAATTGGAATAACATGTAAAGTCATCGAAGGTATATGTTAAAACCTATGGTATAAATATATCTGTCACCGTGGTGAAGCGATAAAAAATATTTTTAATAAATAAATACTATCACACTTTAACTAATATTAACAGACATTTTAAAACAACGCCATATAAAGCAAAGCTTGTTATATGAAACAGACGCACCTTAACGATTATTTGATTAAAAACTAACCAAGATACTGATAACCAAGTTAGTAAAAGCGGTTGATTGGTAAGAGTTTCTAAATGCAGAACGACTTTTATAACTTGGTCGATAATCATTCGAAAATTTGAAGATCCTTAGGGGTAGTCAGAGATAATACGTGGTTATGGTTTTTCCAGCCAGGGTGTACACATCCCAAGCCCAGTGCAAGTTCAATGCAAGTTTAACAATCAATTTTAACTAAGTTAAACGTTAAAAGTCAACCAAAGTTTAACGCTTATCAATCCGCACTGGTTCAATTCCAAACGTTTTACGGCGTTTACTAATACAAACATGATACCTACAGAACAAACATCTATATTCAAAAGACAAATGCGTTTCGAACACACATCCTATAGAGCGTAAGGCAGAGCTACCTACGTCCTAAATGTGTTGTGTGGCCAGTTCATAATATTGAGGTTGCTTTTTTATTCCATTCATGAACAGCCATACTTAAAGTTTACGTTCGAGATACATTTAGACATCTACTATTCTATTTTAGTATACATATTTGAATATTCGTTAGTTTATTCGAAAAAATAACCGATTCAAGAGATCATAATGCAGAGAAGAATCGGTAAGAAACTCTGCACTATACTTAGCCTATAAATATACGAGTACACAAAATTTATTATCCCGCAAGAGTTGATTTTAGTTGGTATAATTACTGGTGAGTCGCCACTTTACATATACTACGATTAAATAACATATAAATGATTACATGACGCTGATTTAACACTGCGCCACCTGCGCCTTTGCACCAAATGCAAAGCTTGCAATATGGGGGATAGATAGCAGATATAATACTAACATATTTTTTTGTAAATACATACTTATGATACAATACAACACCCAAGCACAGAACAAACATATTCGAAAGGGTAGCATTTTGTTGGTGGTCACGAATACTGGATTTAAGTTGAATCGATTGAGCTAAGCTTATTCTCTTCTCACTATCACTGAATGGACTTGAATTTAATTGGATTTCACTAGCACTGAATTTAAGAATTCAATTTGGTTGGTAATCACAAACACTGGTGGATTAAGAGTTGAACATATATCGTTGCCATAGGCCACAAATAGAATTGAGCGTATTGTCGCTAGCACTAGAGTTGAGTTTAATTGGTCGCCAGTAGCACTGAATTTAAGAAATGAATTGAGTTGGTTGTCACTACATTCGTCAGAAAAGCTTTCTTCATCGACGCATGTTGAGTGGTCTGCATTTTCTGCAACAATAAAGGGTCTTATACTGACGAATGTATGGACAAAGGGTAGGTTTTTTTATACGCATATTGTGGAATGCTTAGGACTCGAATCGAATAATGTGCTAAAATTTTTTTAAATATTGTGCTTAAAATGTTTGATTATATCTGGAAATTCTGGAAGTGCGCGAAACAATGGTCGATGGATTTTTGATTCAAAAATACTTAAAAAGCTTACTGTATAAAATTATTAAATCACGAAGTTTATTATTTTATTTTATTTTTTATTTTTGAATTTATTATAATCGATGTTGGTGTTTCAACAAATTTATGTTAATGTAGACATTTTCTTTTATACCTACCTAATTAAAATGAATTTAAATCCGTTTCATATTTAAATTGAATGTCTACTATTTTGCATGTTCGATAAATAAATTTTATTAGTATCAACAGTTTAATTGCAATTAAATAAACAGTTTTCGCATAAAGACAGTTTTCGCATAAAAGCAATGTCTGAAATCTGAAATTTCGATGAATTACTCGACAGGTATAAGATTAGCAAATCGCTGCGCACGAATCAACAGTGGCATTTTAAGTAAGGTAGAAAAGGTTTACAAACTTGTATCAGAGTAATTTCAACCTTATTCTTAACAAAACATACAACTCGATTGCCGGTTCGTTTAACCCGAATTGATCAACCTATCAGTATCATACAAATTTATACAAGACACATCCGTGGTCTAGTGGTAGGGCGCGTAGCGTTCGATTCAAAGTTTCTGGGTTCAGGTGATCCCAGGTGACACATCTTTGTAATGTTTGTTCAAAGTTTGGTAAATACATTGCAGGCTTGTATCACGTGACACGATAAGCAAGATGATTTCGTGCTTCAGAGGGCATGTTGAGACGTCGGTCTCGGTATATGGCCGTTTAAGAACTAGTGAAAGAACCCACAAAGGAAGAAAAGATAAAAAGTTTCATGCAAAATACTAACCTTCCTCTCTGCCAACCAACCATGGATCTTCTCTCAAATCATTCTCGAATTCAGTCGGTCCTAGAAACTCAATTTCAGTAAACTGGTATTTGTCATAGTGCCCGTTTACAGGCGGCATAGGTATGGGGCCGTTTTGTTGGTGAACACGTGACCCTTTCGGCGATCTATTGGCTAGGATTTGAAGTTCGCGCTCTTTTCGACGCGTTTCCAGTAATTCGTAGTGCATTTGGTGTAAAATAAAACGGTTCCAACTCTGTAACAATGACAAATGTATACTTTGATTAGAAATCTATGTTGAGGCATATTGCACGCACGGAGGGGTGTGAGATTTTGCATAGTCAATGATTATATGGAGAAGAGAGGAGCAGAAAGCTATATTTTTGAGGTCAAATTTCAACAGCAGCTTGGCTTCTAGTTTTAAAACTTGTTGCAATTGGTTACCAACTGATCGTTTACCGATAAGGAGGTCATGGGTTCAAATTTCAGTAGTGAACCAATGGAAGTGTAAACCCATTAAATTGCGAGGGTAGTTAACTTTTTGCTCTCTCAACATTTTTTGTTTGTTTCATCCATGCTTTATCCATACATTTAATTCAAGCCAAGTTTTGAGGTTTTTTTATTTTAAATGGGTGAGCTCTTGATCTGTGTACGACATTGGCCATAAACACCACACTTACAGCCAAATTAGTCGCGGACTGAAATCATAGTGATAAAAAAAGGAGTAGTTATCGGCAACGTTGACTTCGTTACTGCTATCCCGTGGGAATATCATAAAATGCTTACTTTGTTTTTATTACAAACGGGACAGCTCTTGAACATGAAACTTGCGTAAGCAACGAGCATCTCTACTCTACAAAAGGAATCTACTAGAAAAACCAAGTTTCTAAGAACCCTGGTTTGAGCTGAGGTTGGTCGAATGTCAGTTGGTCAGACAGTCAGGCGACGATACATTTAAATATCATAAATTCGAACACTAAAAGTAACTCTGTTTTCTTACCTTTTCACAACTGACTGTCTGACAAAGCTGAATGACATTTGGCAAAAATAAATACAAAACATAAACTCACGTAAGCCGCAGGCAGAAGTTTGTTTATGTAGTATACATACCTGAATTAACGCAACTAAATCAACTCTCGCATCGGGGCCGCGGTCTGGCAAAATGAGCCCTAGGGCTGCCGCCTCGGGAACAGTGCGGAAAGCACGCAGAAAATTACTAGCTTGACAAGGCGCTCCACCGCTAGTATCGAGCGTACGAAATAGGAATCCTGCAACATTTCACATAGTATTTTAAACCAAAAAACAGTACTGATTAACAGTCATCTAGCCGATGGCTTTCCGGATGATGAGAGATCCACTTTTTTTTTAGTCATGCCATGCCAATTATGTAGTACCCATTTTAACGCACTGTTTTCGCTGGCCACAATGAATTCAAATAAGTCGCATAAAAATAAGAACCAACGTAACAATGCGTATCTCTTATAGTTAGCTTTAGTCTTTGTATTCAAGCCTTTGTAATCTTGGTCTACCTGGGCAAGGAAAGAGTTGAAAATAAATGATCTTCTATGGTAAATGAAAGGATTGTAATAAAAACATATAAGCAGAGAAATCGCCGAGGTCTAAATCAACAATATGGCGTTTTTTTTAATATTTTCGATTACCTTACAGGTATTTTATCCTCTCACCCATTCCAAATATGGCAAAGACTTCCGCAAAGAAAATATGACCAGTCTACCATATAGAAAAAAGGACCAAATTTCCATTTCATACCCATTACCCCCCCATTCTGTAACCTGTGGACCAGTCTTCCGTAAAGGAAATATAACCAAATTTCCATTTCATGTCCTTCCACCCATTCTATAACCTGTGGACCAGTCTTCCATTTAGGAAATATGACCAAATTTCCAATTTACATTCTCCCACCTATTCCGCAACCGGAGGAAATATGACCAGTCTTCCGCAAAGGAAATATGACCATGTAGTAAAAAGACCCAGTTTACTGAATCAGCAAGCACTGTCTTCTCATTATGTAGTATCATAAAACACCCATCAAACCCAGCTAAGTTGACGATTGAAAGATAAATCGAGTGATCGGTTAGAAATAATTGAGCCATGCGAGATCCTCGAACAGACTGAATGATATAAATGCTAGTAACAGATTCATGATATTATATTGACAAATCTCAATAAAATGAGATGATGAAATGAGAACACTTAATTATTTTCTCATCCATTTAGAAATCTCGCACAACTTGTGAACCTCACATTCAAATATCTTTCAAAATTTTGCAATAAGCTCTCAAGCATAACTTACTACGTACCCAATTCACAGCTGACACAGAACTCTTTCGCGCATGTATGTGCCAAAAGTGTGGCTTTTAGAGGTGCCGTGTAATACAGAACCTGGAAAAAGTGTTTCCGCTTTCATAGTTGACGCTACCACAGCGCCATCTACAACTGGCAAATAGGGCGAGTCGTGGTGGAATAGGACTCATGGAAACGATTTTTTTATTATTGTTATAATAAAGCAGCATACTGAATGGTGTTTTAATTTTAAGTTCGATAAGGCAATGCGTTTAGGAATGAAAAAAAAAACAAATTAAACAAACAATTTAGGTTCAAAACAAATCACGAACTACGATTATCTTCTACTTATTACATTTAAATAACAATATTGCATGCAATAACGTGATAAATAAACGATACAACAACGAATTTAGTACTGCCTTCGTATTTTGTTTATTTAATCACAAATTAAATGGAAAAATATATATTAGGTTAGTACTTTTATAAATTTATTTTCCAAAAAGAAAGTTCTTTGATAACGGTATAACAAACGTTGAATGCCCTCCGTATTTGAATGAAATAAAGTTTACTCCTACACACTCGCCCTATGTCCGACAGCAGAGATTTGAAACATACCTGAAGCATGGCATTGCAGTATGAGTTGGGGAGTGTCGAATCGATTGCCGGCATTCTGGTCTTGTTTAAAGCGCTCAGTATAGCGTTTGAAGTCGATCTGTTGTAGCGGATGGCCATCTGGAAAGAGCGACGAAACGTAACTTCACACACGGCTTGCCTGTTACGAGCCAGATTATCAAATAGCGATATTATTCTTTGTATCTGTTAGCGCTTATTTCACGATCTCTGAGTAACGTTACTTGACAGATAAAAAATATACCCTTCTTTATTTGTGGCACGTAAACAGAATTTTAAGCTAGATTTTGAATTGTCAAGTAGCGGTACTCAGACGTTGTGACATAGGGGTTAAGTCTCACAAATTTAAGTAGATTTTGCTGTCTCAAATTTAAAACGAGGGCCATAATATCACACCTTCCATTTTACTCCTTATTTTACACAGCATGACCACATACTAGTTTTTACATTTCCTTGGTCGAGTTTTTGCAGTGCGCATAATAATCGTTTTTTGAAAGCGCTTAGTACTCTTAGATGGATTATCCAACAGCTTTCTATTCATTAATTTTCGGCAAACCTGCGATGGGATTCCTTAATGATGCGGGTTCGAATCCCATCGCACGTTTGTGCCATTACAACATTGATAAATGTTACAAGAAGTGGTGTTTACCTACATACAACTTCGTATTCATCATTAATTGAATACCATACTTTACGTTCATAAATTCATGTTACACGCAATAAGCAATGTTTATTTAGTAAAATTATCACTTTACACAAAACCACCAACCTCTGAGGGTAGAGGTTAAGCATAAAATATGTGACAAGATAACTATTTATGTCACTCATTTTGTATACCAACCAATTTCATTACTTTAGCTTATTACTTTTTGAAGATGGAAACATAATCATTATGATTTTTTACATATTACTTATATGCCCTCAAGTCACGCATCATTTTTATAAATGGTCACTCTATAGCCCGGTCTCACACGGGCCACATAAATAAATTGTATACATAATTTAGATTCAACTAAAACAAAAAGTTGCAGAAATGTACCGAACAGCTATCCCAGAATATTTATCCAAGGACATTTTGGACGAAAATTTCGTTGATTTATTCAAAACTATCAACCAAATGCAATATATTATCGGAAGTGGACGTTTTTACGTGAATAGCAGATTTGTAACTCCTCCGACATTTTTACAGAAAATTTACACGATACTGTGCTTTATTCCCACGCTATGTTCATACTATATTCTGATTGCTGTTCACTTTACTAGCGAAAAGGAAAAAACAACTGGGCTCCTGGGTATTTCGCTTGTAGTCTGTATTCTTATAACGTCTATATGTAACATATTTCACGTTCGTTTCTTAAATCGGTACAAAAATGCCGAATTTCACATTAGGATGCAAAAACTTGATAGACTCTTGAAAGTAGAGAAACATAAAAATATCAACCGTTCCTTAAAATGGATAAACGTGGGATCGGTGTTTATGATATTGGTAGTTTTTATTATTATTGTTGTGCTCATAATTGTTCAACGCAACTACGAATTTTTAGTTTTTCTGGGGGTATATTACGTTATTTTTACTTTTGTGTTAGAACTGATTTTCTTTTCTAGCATAGTACTTTACTTTTTATTAAGAGTAGCATTTGTGAATTTTCTGATAGAAGGTTACTTGACTCAAGATGTGAGAAAGCCGGCAGTATCAGAGTTAGATAATAGAATGATGGCAGCGTTATTTGTTTCACAATCCCCTGATAACTCATTTGCTAAATGTGACGTACATGAGTATTTGAAAGAGATATTAAGTTGCTTTGCAATGTTTCAAGATCTGTACCAGTTTCAGGTAAGTCGTAATACCATTTGAAGTCCAATAGGCTAGGAGTGGATTTAGGATTTTAATTTACTACCAATATTGATCATCTTTTGATTTAAACTATCAATTATATTGTTTCAGTGTTTCCTGTTTTGCACAAAATGCATGATTGTAAGTTTACTAACGTTCGAATTGGTGTTGGTTAGTACTGCGAAGAATGTGAGTGGTATTATACGTACTTGCACCTAGAGTTATTTACAATAATTTAGAAAATACTTGCGGACTCCGCACTAGGTCACGAAAGCTCAGGTAAAGCTAGATTACTAAAATGACTCTATGTTCTATATATGTTTAGTATTCCAAAAATAGGCAAAAGGACATGTGAGATGTGAGATAGAACAAATGTAGGTACGATCATAAAATATTTAGGTACAGAAGTCTGTTAAGTTCTGAACAGGGTAGGTGTTATCTACCTCTTTATTACAACGGGCCAGCCTGTAAAAAATCCCGTGTTACGTTGGTGAGCGGGAGAGCCAGTGCATTCTGGGAAAGCTTGCTCCAACGTAGACCTCAATAGGTCAAGATCTAACGCAGAATTTTGAGAAAAGAACACTGTGCATTCATAAAATGCGATCGCAGTTCTGATGAGGACATGGGGCATGCCTCTCCAAAAGAGTGTAACAGCCAACTCGCCATAATCACCATGCTTGCGGCACGACAGACGGGTTAGTTTTGGTGTTATGAACTCAAGATCAATACTATGATATGTACCTCCTGTATTCCCGTAGTCTTGTTTTGCGACAAACATTCTAGATACCGACACCCAAAAAGGTTGGTTAGGATTTTTTCATGGAGATAGAAGAAAGTCATAATGTATAATGCGTAATCTGTGTAAAATATGTTTAAATTACCGAAGGAAAGATCTTCTTTTCTCAGTGGGTTCGTAAAGGGATATCTTATTTCATTTTAGCTAAGAATCCTTCAAGAACTCGCACCACCCATAGTATTTGCAATCATCGATACCATCATTGCGATTTTCCTTGCGTTCCGCTTCGAGCTGTTTTTCATGGAAGTGAAGAAGACAGAGCGACTATGCATCAGAGTAATGGCGCTACATCAAGAAGGACCAATGAGGGAGAAAGCCAGAGCTATGTTGAAAATGATAGAAGAAACTCCACCAAAGTTTTCAGTTTATGACATGTGGGATATGAACGCGAGTATGTTCGTCAACATGTTTATTTTAGTAACGAGTCTTTTTGTAACGCTGCTGCAGTTTGAATTTTTGTAATAAGTACAGGACATTTATTTCACACAGCGCCATCTATGTACAGTAAATTATGTTCTATGAAGTAAGTTTATAAAGATCTCCAGATCTTTATTTGGTTTGTGAGTTTTTTTTTACTATTGGTCTTACTATCGTGTTATTAAAGAAAATAATGATTTTCGTGTGATTTGACAAGAATTCGAGCGCATAATAATTGCATCCAATTCACTCACTCACGCTTGGATTTACATCGTGCTATCCCTTGTGCACTATTGGCCAGTGTAAGCGTCATAACGTGATGTCATTAATATATCTAGAAAATATTATTTCTGTTGCTATTTTACATTATATTCATATCAGTGGCACTGCCGAAATTTGGCAGGATATGGCTAAAATCAGCAAAGTGTAAAATGCCTCTTAGACAGAAAACTAGACACTTATTGCTAATTGATTTCGAATTAGTAATGAGGTTACTCACAAAAAAGTAGTACGTTTTTTAATGTATTACTAACTTGTCACGATTTTCCTATCAATCAAATTTGTATATCCGTTTAATGGTGTAAATTTTTTTATAACATAATCATTTGAAACGTTTTTAATTTTCCTAAGAGGTCTGTAGTGGATTATATGAAAACATCGTTACTTCTTATTTTTTAATCAACACAAACACCAAAAAGTTTCAGTTCTCTACCCAAGTAGCAATGGAAAGTCTTAAAAGGGTATTGCAGATATCTTGAAGGCAAGAAAACGAATTCTAGCTGTTGTCTTGGTTAAAACTATTATGTCCCTCAAGATATCCCTAGGGATATCCCTCAAGTTTTCAGTTCAAGGTTCAGTTAAGTAAAAGTGGGCACAGCATTTAGGAGAATCTTAAGACAAAGTTAATACTACTGTTAAGACAGACTTAAACCCTACTTATGAGAGTGGTTTTTGCATTTCTCCAAACACGGGTTTCAAGATTTCTCGTAGGTTGACTTTAGAAAGAGCAATAGACTTGAAGACATTTACAATACCTAGTTAAAGCTTTCAATAAGTATTTAACAGCACAGATACTATAATTGCTCAATGAAGTAATTATAGTATATAATTAGTATAATATAGTATATAGTTATTAGACAACTAACTTTGATGAATTTTAAAGGCGTTGTATGCTTTTTTTATTTTAACGCATGATTGTTTCTCGTGTAAAATCGATAGAAATTACTATAAAACAAAATTGAAAAACCATAAAATTGAATTATAAATCAAAATATTTATGGCGATAGTGCATATAAACATCATTTTTTATAAATATGTAGTAAATAAAGGTAATTAGTATTACTATAACAGTAAAACTCCAATCTACTCCAGTTTTTGATGAAGTAATGGCGTTAAAAACGTTTTTTATTTTATTTTATTAAAGTGCAAAATGGCTAGAAATTTGTTTTTTCCCAACGAAGTAAGACTTAAGACAATCCTGATTTCGTAAGGCTAGTTTAAACAAAGCCAAGACAAGATACATTAGATGTAGTGCTAGTTAAGAGATATTATACTTAATTTATACTATAAACCGTATTACTGAATTCCTGTGTACAACGTTTTAGTTTAAATTCATTCTTAAGTTTGATTTAGTCAAGTACTCAATTACGTATATTTTTTTTAGCTTGTCATTTCATATTGTTTGTATTTTTTTTCTAGAAGAAAGTTTATGCAACAAATAACAATTTATGTATGTTATTCACTCGACTATGTATTTGAATACCGTGTTGCAAAACTTTTTTCTGTTTAGATAGATACAAAAGGTCTTAAAAAACATTTAATTGAGGTTTTCCGATACCACAGTAAATTCCAATGGATATTACATTCACTTTTTTCACCCAATGAAAAATTCTACTTTTGATCTTTTAGGATTACCAACATACGTATGTTGGTAATCCATGGATATTTACATTAAGATGTAAATTGATATTTGATATTGTAAATTTTTTTATTTTTTTTTATCCTGCACAATATTTTTTTTAACCCATTGTGCCAGTATTGTCACATATTTCGATTCGATAGCTACAGATTTTGCTGTACCTATTCAGAAGCGTTCTCGCGTCTTTTGGCACAACCCCTGGCGGGGTACCACGACCTCTTATAGCATTCTTGTTTTGATATTACTTTACTTTTGTCACTATCTGTCATGATTTTTTTTATATTGTCCGGGTAAGCACTTGGCCTTCATCTCACGTGGTTACAAGTTGAGATAAGGCCGAAGGTGGAGGCGCACTTCACCCGGAATCCTCAACAAACTGAGGAACTGGCTATCTTACCTCTAAATGTCGGAACACAACAATTTTAGAATTGTTACTATGGCGACAGAATTAGGTAAGATGCTAGTAGCTAGCCAGGCGGACTTAAACAAAGTCCTATCACCAACCAAACCAAGCACAATATATTGTACTACCCATGGGGATCGAACCCAGGAACTCTGGATCTGAAATCGGTGGGTTGAACCACAGTGACCACACTGGCAGTTGAAAAAACGAGAATACTATAAGACGTTGTGGTTAGGCACCAGGATCATGTTTGTTTTAAATCTGCAATAAGCCTTTGATTACAGTATGTGGTATATTGTAATTAACGTTTGTTCTAGACCAATCTTTTAATTGATCTCTAAAATTAAAACCACTTTCAGTTTTCGATTCAGAAGAATCGGAATCACTGTCCACTCAATACATTTCTAAATTTACTGTGGTAACTTCTTTCTCGCAATCTGTATTTTTCGTTAACAACACTGAGGTCGGAGTCTGAGTCCAACATGATGCATCGATAACGTTTGCATCACTTGAACGCACACTTTGTTCGACGCTTTTTTATATTTTTCTACACGCCGACGAAAATCACCACATCTTTTTAATTTTTCTACTTCATCCACTTGGTTCTATTTTGTTGAAGTAGTCCCGTTAAGTGCACTTTTTCTTTAAACTTAATAATTTAAGTTAAAAAGGAATAAAATATCCTTCAGAAAATCAGTTTTTATAACTTGGTGTTACAATTATCTTAAGTTGATCTACAAAACCTATGTTTACTTTGCCAGACAAAACCGATTCTTCAGTTATTCAATATGGTTTTAAGTAAGCTTTCAAATAATATGGCTATAGTAAAAAAAAAAAAAATATTAAAGGCATCCTTAATACAAAACAGTTTTGAGAATACTAACCTGGGTTTTGGATATTCCTAATTAGCTAAAGAAGCGGTAGGTTATTAAAACTATATTGTCTTAAAGAAAGTAATTACTTCAAGAAATCCCTTTTGATTTAGCGAAAACCTACTTTAGACCAAGTTAAGAAATGTTGGATTTAGTCACTATTCTTGTTTGCTACTTGGGTATGGACGTACAATCATTGCCTTATGTTTTGATCCATTCTAGACTGTTTTTATGTATGTGCATACTTTAATTAATTGTTTTTTTTTCATTAGTATAACTTATTATTTTATATCTGTCGTCCACTGTCTGTTTATTTATTACCAGTTCACTTCATTTATCTATATGTGGAAATTTTTAATTGGCCTTCCTGCATGTAATTTCCTGCAATTTTAAAAATTGTTGTGTTCCGGCAATTAGAGGTAAGATAGCCAGTTCCTCAGTTTGATGAGGATTCCGGGTGAAGTGCGCCTCCACCTTCGGCCTTATCTCAACTTGTAACCAGGGGAGATGAAGGCCAAGCAATATACCATCGTACAATAAAAAAAAAGTAGCATTTATGGCTACATACACTATTTAATTTACTATTATGTATGTTTAGCTGTAAGTTTTCCTAAAATAAATAAAAAAATATAAAATAAAATAGACGTAGACTAAAGAAGAATAGTAGTAGAGGTCCTTCTAAAAGGGGAAGTCCGGGAAAGTACTACCACCGTACCAATTTCAGCCGCCAAGCAGCATTGCTCTGTTTCGGCTTGAAGGGTACGGTTATCGGTGAAATTAGGGGCACACGGGGCTTAACAACTTTATGTCTAAAATGAATGGGCACAATGCAGAGCAGCATAGGTCATGTTTTTTGTGGATATGACCTACGCAGTAAGGCTTTGTTATAGGCAAGAGTTGCACATATCATCAGGCGGACCGCTTGCATGATCCGTCTCCGTGTAGTAAATAATACGACGAATAGAAAAATGTTTCAACTCAATAAATCTGAGTACGTTTCACCAGATATTTTAAAAGTCAATTTTTACATGATAGTAATTGCAATCTCGTAGTTACAATTTTAGAGCGGCCGTGATTAAATCAAAAATCGATTTGGGACTCCTTTCTAGTTCGTGGCGGCGGCAGCGCGGCAAGGAATTTAAGTCCCTAAAAGAGGGTTTTTTTTACGACAGAAAAGCGCTTGGTCCTCATTTCATCTGATTTCGAGTATTGATAAGGCCGAAGTCGGAAGGAGGAACTGACTATTTTAACTCTAAATAATAAATAATTCAAATAATCAATAAATATTATAGGACATTAATTTCACACAGTGCCATCTGACGGACACAACAATTTAGAATTTTTGTAATTGCTAAAGTCTTATACTACTACTGGTAAGACGGTGGTAGCTAGCCACGCGGGATTAAGCAAAGTCCTACCACCCACCAAACCAAGCATAATATTGTACTCCCCTGTCGATCGAACCCGGGACCTGTAGTTAATTTAACCATGTGTGCTAAAAGCCACGCAAATAATATTGGGAGAAGAATTAGAACAAAAAATTAGTCAATTTATCTTTCAAATAACAGAGTGAAACGAATAATCGATGATATTGCCGCAGACATGAAATAATACAAACAAATTAAAGGCGTCACCATTTTTGCTATAAGTAGCTATCTACATTGTGAATTATGCACAGGTAATCGTTTAAATTCGTTACGTCAGCAATTATCAAATTGAAGAAGAGATTTTGATTCGGAATCTCAAAAACCAAATATATGGTTCAATTTCTCATCTTATCGAAACAAATGATTTAGATTGGATTAAGCTGATTGGACTTTGCACAGATGGCGCTTCCGTCATAATAGGTATATGATCCGGCTTGACTCATTGTGCCATTCATCGCCAGTCTGTGGCCTCAAACTTGCATCACCAATTGTTACAGTAAAATGTTGACTATAAAGTATAACTGTTCCTAGCTGTAAGTGTTCTTAAATGTTTTTAAATAAAAAAATAGTATGTCCAAGTGCGTTTTTAAACATAATTAATTTGACTCACCTTCATGTACCGTTGCGGTATAGGCCGGGTGGCATTCCTGCCTTGGCGGGTTGACTGTAAACCCTGCCCTCTTTCTTCAATGTATGGCATCTGTGAATAAACTTATGTCAGATCACGGGTTCGATCCCCAGAGGAGTACAATATTGCGCTCAGTTTGTAGGTAGGACTATGTTTAAGTCTGCCTGGCTAGCTACCACCATCTTACCTAATTCTGTCGCCACAATAACAATTCTTAAATTGTTGTGTTCCGGCATTTATAAGTAAGATTCCTCAGTTTGTTGAGGATTCCGGGTTAATTGTGTAACTTGTGAGATGAAGGCCAAGCGCTGACCCGTCGTACAGTAAAAATAAAAAAATAAAAATTTTGAAATTCTTTCAATTACAAGTAGCTTCTAGTATGAATTTCGGACGCATAAAGAGCAAAACCTAGATACATGGTATTTTTAAATAGATAAGCTGTTAGCCTCACGACTTGCCAGGGCAATACCTGGGCGGGGATTATGTCTACTAAAGAGCGAGCTTTCCCAGAAGCTGTCTATTAAACGCCCCTTACCTGATTCCTTCTGCACGTTTTAGGATTAGGCGCATAGCCTATCGGACCGTGCTTCTTCATTGACTTCAGAACTTCTGGATCTATTGGTTTTGGTCGGCTGAAATTGAATTGAAATTGTTTATTTGCAAGAGAATAGAAGGCACAACAGTAAAGAAAGTGACGCTTTACATAACAATATGAACTTGGTGACATGTGTTGCCGAACTACTGTGAAAGCCAATGCTTAGGGCTGTTCTCTATTTAGGACGACGTAGAACATTTCTTTTTTACTAATCTTATTAAATGTGTTTAATTTAAAATACTTTTTTTTATTGTATGTCGGGGTAGCGCTTGACCTTCATCTCACCTGGTTTACAAGCTATGATAAGGTCGAAATTGGAACCACCATTTTACCTTATTCTGTCGCCATAGCAACATTTTTTTGTGTTCCGGCATTTAGAAGTAAGATTGGCAGTTCCTCAGACCGTTGAGGATTCCGGGTGAACTGCGCTTCCACCTTCAGCCTCATCATAACTAGAATACCAGGTGAAATGATGGATAAGCGCTTCCCCAAAGTACAAAAAAAACTTGATACACCAACATGTTCTCTATGAAGATGTAAGACGGCATTTGAAACACATGTTTCTGTGTTTTGGATGTCGCCCCGCTTGGCAAGTGGGTTGGTGATCGCAGTAGAGGTTGGATTATCTACAGAATGAAGCTGCCACTGCTGTCCCTCAGTCAACTTACTAGTCTACTAGATTACTACGCGCAAGATTTTTTTTTATTATCCAGGAAAATTAATTTCACATAGCGCCATCTAGCCCCACAAACTAAGCATAGCTTATATGTTATATGGATGATGCTTACCGGTATACTCTCTTATAGAACTGTGGGGGCATTTCGTTACACCACCTGGAACCGGACGCCAGCGGCGGCAGCGGGATGGATGAGTACTTGATCAATGTTTTGTTGAATTTAACCGCTGGCGGGTCAAATTTTTTCGCGAATTCCGTGGCTCTGTTGATGTGAAATGGGTTATAAAACCAATTTGGAAGCTAAAATTTTTATATCATTCATCATCATCATTTACAACAGTCCATTAACTACTGTTGAATAGGTACTCCTCCAAACATGAAATAGGTAAGTATACAGGGTGAGTTTTTTTCCGGGCCAGAGCACATAAACTATAAAAAAAAAAAACTTGTGAAACTGCGAATATTTTAGGCTTTTTATACTTTTTGCTGTACATAAAATATGCTTTTTTTCGACAATAAAAAAAACAATTCCGTACTTCTTCAAAGTTTATTATAAATGTATTTATTATATATTATTATATTTTATACAACTAGGAGACGGGACAAGCAAGTAGCCCAACTAGTGTTAAGTGCATCTCTTGCCTATAACAATGCCTTACTGCATAGGTCACATTCACAAAGAACATAGCCTACACGGCACTGCATTGCGCCCGCCAACTTGAGACATAAAGGTGTTAAGCCTCGCGTGCCCGTACTTTCACCGGCAACCATACCCTTCAAATCGGAACACAGCAACGCTGCTTGGCGGCCGAAACAGGTATGGTGGTAGTGCTTCCCCGGACGAGCCCTTTCACAACTTTTCCCTTCTACTACTTTAGTAACTCTTACTCTAGTTCCCGTGTTTCTAAGTGAGAATGTTACCTTGAAAATTGATTGAAACACGGCTCTTTGTTGTGCTCCGCGGAGAATAGGCTGAGATGCCCTGACTGGTCTCCGAACACCAAGGCCTGACTGGTGGCCGAAACGTCCATCACGTTGCATGTTGTACTTTGAGTGTTCAGCTGAAGGAATTATGTGGTTAGATATATATTTTGTATAATATTAACGATATCTATTTCTTATTCATTCGTTTTTAAGTTTTGTTATTAATAACTTTTGCTTTAATATTCAAATGTATTAGGGTACGATGTGACTGACATGACATTTTTGGAAAAAGTCACTATTAAAAATAGAAAAAAAAACGGCCTATTAGTTAACTGACGCCACAAAAAGCGACCTGAGCCTCCTTCATCCATCGACTCCCTGCGACTGCCACAATGTCGTCGGTCCATCGAGCGGGGGTCTTCCCACACTCCGTTTCGCGTTTAATCGCGGTCGCCATGCAAGAACCTTTATTCCCAAGCGGTAGTAATAACAAAAAAAAACTGAAGAAAAAATACCTTCAACACAGACTGTTTGTCCGTAGGATTGTTGACATGTAGCAAGGAGATATGACCGTCACCGGCCGAGGCCACCGCCCGCCCAGAGAACGCCGGTAAAAAGTGTAGCAGCGATGGCGGCGAGGCGGTCGGGATCTTCCACATGGAGTTGCCATCGTCTTTTTTGCGGAGGTAACGTAGGTCCCATACAACGACGTAGGATTCTGGTACTACTTCATGTCTGGAAAATCGTGTCACATAAATAATTACAATTAATTTTTTTTTAAATTAAATCTTATATTTAAAAAAAAATGGTTTATTTTTCATTGTTTTGCTTGACAATTAGGCACCCATTTTTAAGTTTTTAGTGGTGAAGTCCGTTCAGTTTATTTTCAAAAATAACTTATTTTATTAGTTGATACTCTCACTCAGCGTCATCCAGCCTCTGTCTACGTCCTAGCAAAGCATGTACCAAAGCTGGTACCTGCTATTGGAAGATCAGTTTTTTTTTTTGGTAAATACCTATGGATGGTACACATCTTACCCTAGTAACCCTAGTTTATTAACACTAGAGTTATGTATGTGAGTGTGTGGCCCAATACTCACGATTGCATAAATCCACATGTGATCAGTAAATCTCCCTGCATATCCAAGTCGGACAAGCAAGCGGTGTGTGCTTTGAACGAATGCTCTGCTACGGCTGAAGTCCTGATATCGCGAAGGGTGACCGTGCCGCAAGCGCTCCCGCAAGCCACTAGCGACCCGCCGCCGCTACGAAGTACTGCACAACTTTTTTCTTCCATACGCTGAAAATACAAACACAACATGTCAACTGGTTCAATGTGATCCTACAATTACAATAGAGCGAGCGTGTAAATTTACACTGTTCAACTTCAGAATCTGCTAAGGGGCCTTTAACGAATACTTGGCCCGATTTAAATGAAAAATGGTGAACGGTAAATCTGGTCCATGCATCATTTATCATATATATCGGACATTTTCACTATTCCAAACTTGTAAATAAACTATGTTGGTACTGAAGTTTCTGTTACCAAGCAGTGTTTGGTCACAATGCTCTTTTTTTGGTGCTTTTTTTTATATTCAACGACGGGGAAGTCCTTGGCTTTCATCTCACCTGGTTTCAAGTTAAGGAGGAAGCACACTTTACTCGGAATCCTCAACAGTGAGGAACTTACCTCTAAATGCTGAAACACAACCATTTTGCATTTTTTTTTTTATATACTACTAGGAGACGGTACAAGCAAGTAGAGCACCTGGTGTTAAGTGTACTCTTGCCTATGACAAAGCCTTACTGCATAGGTCACATCCACAAAGAACAAAGCCTACACGGCACTGCATTGCGCCCTTCAACTTGAGGCATAAAGGTGTTAAGCCTCACGTACCTGTAATTTCACCGGCAACCTTACCCTTCAAACCGAAACACAGCAATGCTGCTTGGCGGCTGAAATAAGTATAGTGGTAGTAATTCTCCGGACGAGCCCTTTCACTAGGGGCTTCTACTACTCTTTGTTTTCAATTGTTGTTATGGCAACAGACTCAGTTAAGATGGTGGTCACTAGACAGATGGACTTAAACAAAGTCCTACCACCAACCAAACCAAGCACTAATTAGTACCCCTCCTGGGGATTGAATCCTTATGCATAATATAAAGTGTGCTGGCTATATAATACTCACAATAACAGTTTCCACCATCTTTGTGAGATCCAATTCTATAAGCCTATTCTGGTGCCCACCCATAAGGAGTTTAGTTTGACTCTCTTGATACAGGCATTGCATATCTCTCATGTTTGTAGATCTGTAAATAGATAAACCACAAGAAATGTAGCTGGCCCTTACCCAACTCCTGTTATAATCCCTTAGTCGCATTTAACAACATACACAGCAGTGCTACATTAGATTAACACCTTACATAAACACAAAGATCACCGATCTCCTGGCCAAGCATGATAATTATGGTTAATTATAAAGCCCTCTTTTGGTGGAGGCTCATATCATGCAGTGCACTTTTTTTGTGAACACTAAGACTAGATCATTTTTTTGGTCCATATTTTGTTCCGAATGAAATGTCAGATTTGATTAAAAATAAATAGGTATATATAAAACAAATAATATCAGGAAATTAATTTCACAAAGTACGAGTATCATCTAGCCCTAAACTAAGTGAAGCTTGAAATATTTTTTATTGTAATTACATACTTATCATATAGGCAACACACAACACCCAAACAAAGAACAATCTTCTATATTCATACAATAAATGTTTGTGGAACCTGGGAACCGAACCCACAACCTACAGCGCAGAAGGCAGAGCTACTGACAAGTGTTCTATGAGGTCATTTCATAAAATTTGTAATATTTAATAAAAAAAAATTATATAAGAAACATTTTTTATTGTAATTACATACTTATCATATAACAGACAACACCCAAACACAGAACAAACTTCTATATTCATCACAGAAATGATTGTCCTGGGAACCAAATCCGCAACCTACAGTGCAGAAGGCGGAGCTACTGACAAGTGTTCTATGAGGATATTTCATACAATTTGTAATGTTGTATTTTTTATTTTTTTTGTTTGAATGCATAGCTAAATACATCCCAATTACATTACGATACAGCCAGTGATAGGGTTATGAGTAATTCAAAACTGACCTAGACTTATACGAGTACATTGAGTTATTGATGTTTAATTGTGTAATGTATAGTTATCATGTGTCTAACAAAAAAATCAGTCATCAATTTCCCATGGTTCAATACAAGCAATACTTAAGCTGGCTGCAGTGCAGACCGAGATCTAATTTAAGATAGTTTACATAGCTCAGGTAATTTTTCATACAGCCAAATAGCTGCGGTGTGCAAACAAGTATGGCAAAATTTTAACTAAAGTTTAGCTTTGAGTCTGCACCAGTATTATTTTAAAATATCTACTATTAATTTATTTATTTACAACTTACCTGTATGTGTGTCTGGGAAGCCCCCTCCGTATCTGTTGACGTAGATGTGTTTTTGTGAGGATGAATAGTGTCTCCTCATGAGTTACTATGTCTCTGATCTCATCAGACTCATGTGCTTGGAATGATGTGTACTTTTGCATCGAGGGACCATAATATGACGTCACATGGCCCTGTTTCAACAATGATTACAAAATAAGATACAACAGATATTAACATGTCATTTATGATATTGTATAAAAAGCAAGCAAAGCTTATGCTGCGTTCGTTGGTCTTGTTCGAGACAGAGTTAATTATTATTAATTATTAGTATTACAGGTCATGAATTTCACACAGCGCCATCTGGCCCCAAACTAAGCATAGCTTGTTCTAGGGGTACTAGATTATAGATGGGTAAGGTCGTAGATTTTGCCACTTTTTGTAAAATAAAAATGGCCTAAAGTTTGAATGCAAGTTAAAAATAAAGTGCATTGTTTATTGTTATTAAATTATTTTAATAAGATTATAGAATTCTTAATCTCTTAAAAAGTACTTTTAAAATGCATATAAGTCGTATATTTATAAAAATACAATTACTTAAATTCGACCACACCCTGAAATTTTTCAAAAACACTGTGTCTTTTTGGTTTCGTCAAACATTTGGCAACCTAAAACATTTTTTTTACTCATTAAACCCTAATTTATTATAACATTCTAAAATCGGTATAAAATAAGCAGTAACATTCTGGGTTCCATGTGTTCTTATATGCTTTTTTAAATTATTTGGGTTCCATGTGTTCTTATATGCTTTTTTAAATTATTTATAACAATTCTAAATGTTGTCTCCTTATTTTTGCTTCTACGTTACTATTTTGTATGTTCCGAAAGTTGGGCATCTAAATATTCAATATTATAGAAGGTAGCATTTTAGAATGTCGCTGGCAACACTAAGGATTATAGCAACGAAATAAAAAATAAGAAACCATAATTTTGTAGTATGTGGAGATTATCAAAGTGTTGCACATGTGTTTGGTCAGCGGTTTTTTTTTATGAATTTTGGCGATTTTAAATTTAAAATAACAGTTTTTATTACACACATCTTACACAGCTCTGTAAGTAAGTGGCTAATAAAGCATGGCGATGTGTTTTCGATTAAAAATCGGCTCGCATTTGCAAATAATTCCATTATATAACTTCAAAACTTACGCTTTTACGTTACTTTTATGTGACATCTATGTTACTGGTAACGTTGAAAGTTTCGTTGTAAAGGTCATTGCATAATCTAAAATCATTATCATCATCTTCATCGAATTATAGAATTAAGTACATATTCAATTTTTTATCATTGTTTCAGTTTGCATGTAAAATTGATTTATTAAATACTTGTATATTTATCAAAAACTATCAAGATGTATGTTTATCTTCATAGTCCTATTATATTTTTAAAAAGGTACACAGTAAATTAAATTAAATGAAGAGTTCTACACATAAAAAAATATTAAGAACCTTATGTTGATTTAATTTTGTTATGTTCATAGTCCAACATATACTGTACATGTATACCTGTACAAAAGTATACCTGAGTAATAATTCCGATTATTTTTAATTAAATTATTTATTATAATTGTTATTGAGACTCCAAATATTGATATACCGCTTTGTTTAAACTCCTAGTTAACACACAAAATAACTACCTACCTAGTTTCCTATTTCTTGAGGTAAGACCAAGCCTTTAACATTTATTTTTATAATAACCAAATGTTTCTTCACTAAGAAATAGTAATTAATACTATGTATTTAACAGTTTTTTTTGTCTTTTGTTGTGAATCTTATTATGTATGTGATTATAAAAAAACAGGTATTTTACAAATACAAATCATCACATCATCATCACGTGCAGCCTGTCTCATCCCACTGCTGGGCATAGGCCTCTCTTCGCTTGTGCCAACCTTCTCGATCCTGCGCCAGTCTAACCCATAAACGACCCACACATTTAACTATATCGTCGACCCATCTTGCTGGCGGACGACCCACACTTCTCTTGCCTTCACTAGGCCACCATTCCGTCAGGACTCTGCTCCACCTGCCATCACACCGCCTGACCACGTGACCTGCCCAACTCCATTTGAGCCCCAATATACGCTTACTTATGTCCTGCACCTTTGTGCGCTTGCGAATTTGTGTATTGGGTATTCGGTCGCGAAGCGTGATGCCGAGCATGGCACTCTCCATGGCTCTCTGAGCTACCCTGATTTTGTGGACTGTCTCTTTTGTGAGCGTCCATGTCTCGGCACCGTAGGTCATAGTTGGCAGGACACATTGGTTGTAGAGGCGGGTTTTCAGACATTGTGGAATAGTGGGAGATCTTAAAATATCATCCAGCCTGCCAAACGCTGCCCAACCTAACTGTATTCTCCGTGATATCTCCTTGGCCTGTAACTCTTTTCCAGTTACATGTCCAAGATACGTATAAGATTCAACCGTTTCCAAATTCTTGCTTCCAATGCTTATGTTTGAAAACGAACCCCCGGAAACGTTCGACATAACTTTTGTTTTGGACATGTTCATCTTAAGCCCCACCTTTAAAGATGCTTTATGGATAAATACAAATACCACCAGTCAATTCATTTTACAACTTGTCTGTCAGTTATTCTTGAATTTTATAATAAGCTTTGTTTAATAATAATTGGGTTACTTTATTCTTAAATAAGTTAAAATTGTGCACTTCTTTAATAGCATTCAGTAATTTATTGTATAACCTTGGTCCCAAGCAAAATATACTATTGTCGAGCAGGGTTGTCTTGTGAGATGTCATACAAACTTTATGCACATGCTGACTCTGAAGAATACCAAAATGTTCAACATTTTTCCTAATAAATACGGTAGATTCTAGTATGTAAACAGATGGAAAAGTTAGTATTTTATATTTAATAAAACCGGGTTAGCATGAATCCAATGGTTTGAGTCTGGCTATCGAATGAATACAAAGTTTTTGTGCAATGAAAACCTTCTCTCTATCGGTACCATTCCCCCAGAAAATTACTCCATATCTAAGTATTGAGGCTACATACACATTATATGCTGTTAAAACAGCAGCCATATTTGCAGTTTTGCCTAGCATATACAATGCATATGAGAATTTATACAGTTTTGAAAGAACACGATGCACTTTATGTACTCACCCTTACAAAATTTTTATGTTACTTTCGCATTACTTGTTACATAACATAGAAGTGCCTATGTTACTCTGTGTTACAAAGTGGCAAAATCTACAGCCTTACCCAGATATAGAGAATACTTTAAATAGTTTTTTTTTGTAAATACATTAAGTATGTATACATACAATACAAGTTAATTTAGTATTTTCAACTACTCATTCTTGATTTCATAAATGTACCTACATTTAAATGTTATACAATATACCTAAGGAAACTTGTAATAAGCTGTTTGTTATCTGTAACTTTAATTCAAACTCTGTGTTATCTGTATGTTAACCAAAAATAATATTATATATATTATATAAAACAAATTAAAATTTTACTCATCCTGTATAGGTGCTGTCCAGCAGAAAACATTAACAGGTTGTTGAATAAGATACTTACCCCCTGATTCCCCATCCAAATCAACTCCTCATGTTTATCGAATACCACAGATGAAACTCCAAATCTATCTCCTCCATCCACCAGCTTATTGCTTCGGAGTTCATACTCAGCCTTTTCACTGGGAACTGTTTTTATTGATGAAATCTCTAAAAATAAAACATTTTCAGATACATTACGGTTTTACCTTGGCATATCAGATATACAGGCATTTAAATTGATACCCTATAATTATTGTAGGTAGCCAAAACTTGCTACTTTAGTTGGTAAACAGCTTGATTTGCTAAATGTAGATTTAGATCTGTAGAGAATATAATTATTTAAAATTAAACTAACTATGTACAAAGGAATCAGTCAGGTTACCTAAGGACTGTTACAAACGGCCTATAGGTAACTCAACTGTTCCAGACCAGTACCAGACAGAAGCGTACCCAAGACACTGGCTGCATTGGCACATTGAATAGCTATCCTAATACCGCTGGCCAAAAAAAGAGCCAGCCCTTGGGTCACATGTCGCTTCAGTCAAAAGCCCCGCAAGATTTTTTAAAATCGGAGTGGACCGGTTCCCCTCAGACCCAAGATCTCGACCAAAAGGCACAAATAGGTAAACTCTGTTGAGACCACTATACCTAGTGCTAGAAAATATAACTCATCCTATAAAGCAGCTCTAAAGACTAGCCTGAGTCTCAGGCACACGTAATTAAATCATTTACGAATTCAAACACATCAAATTACATGTCTCAGGCATGAGAAATGTGCTGGTGTTGTAATACCTAAATTTGTAAATTGCAAATATTACAATGCGAGGACTGAAACGTTTAGGAATGATGACTAGTTTTATAACAGAACACTAATATAAATTGGATATTTCCAAGCAACAAGTAACCGGGAGCTCAATAGTAGTAGAGGTACCTAACGAAAATTATTACCCACCCGATAATGTCGCATCATTCGACAAATCAAGTTCCGAATAGTGATACTCCATTATTGATAGCACTTTTGTTTTATTCAAAACATTTTATCGCATATTACATGCAGAAATCCACAATTATGGAGTTAATAAAACAAAACGATTGTAACACAAAATTATTACAAAGAAACACCACACAGAATGAGAGAGATCAATCAATAAGAGAAGACAAACAAATCTAAAAATTACGTTTCGTTTTTCGTTCGTTCATTCGTTCGATCAAAAAACCAACACAAACGTTGTGTTTGTTTCTGAAAGTAAGAAGAACAAAAAAAAACGTATTAACCTGTCCACTGCCTATTTTTGTCATATTATTATTTATGTTAGGTACATACTAGCTAAAACTGACTCTCTAATTCATATTCACATATTATTATACAAAAAAAACTTATTAATCTAAAAGAAACCCACAACTTATCTAAAAATTTTATGGATATAGGGATTTAAATTAAATGGAAGCGAAGCATTAAAATTAGATGTTGATTGCTAATCGATAAAATTGTTAAAGTACTTATTTTAAGTGCTATTATAAAAAAAATACGCAATAAAAAAGTATTCAAAGGCTATTGTTACTATTTCATCGTTAATCATACCCATGAAATCCTTGTTTAATTTAATCTAGTCGATTATTTCTTATTTAATTCTGACATATTTATCTTGAACAAACATCAAATTGTTTGTATATTTCATGGTTGTCATGATGTGGTTGTTTTTGCCATACCTATGAATGCAGGGGATATAGTTTATTCCATCTACATCATCGTCGTCTATTAATTATTTTTTTTAAAGTTTTTTTTTTATTTTATTATAAGACAATCTGCTATCGGCTTTAGCCATAATCAGATACGTTCCAGGAGGAAATATGTTGGTGCAATTCCATCAAATGGCACCGTAGAATGGCTATAGACTTAATCTCGCGTAGTCCAAGTTCAGTATGTGCCATCGTTTTAGTCGTTTTACGTTTTCTTTATCGTCTAGGAGGTCTTTAGCGAGTTCATTTGTGTGCCTGTTCAGTCGATCTTTATATTTGGAGCTACTGTTGCTGATTTCCTGCTTTACTGTTGAGATCTCTCGTGTTCATGAATTTCAGAGTTTCTCACAAACCAGTGTGCGCTTAAAACTGTTCGCAGAGACTGGTTTTGGAATCTCTGGAGAATCTCAATGTTGGAGTTACAAGCAGAGCCCCAGAATTCTATTCCATTAGTCCAGATCAGCTTTATAGTAGCTTTGTACATTAGTAGTTTTGTTTAGAGAAGTCCTTTGTGCCAGACTCTGTCAAATGCTTGTTGGATGTCTAAGAATACAGCTGAGCAGCATTCTTTTTTCTCTAAGGACTGTCTGATTTTATGAACAATTCGATGAACTTGTTCTACTTTTGCGTGACTTTGCAGAAATCCAAACTGATGGTCAGGAATTATGACTAAAAGGGCTTAAGCCTTTTTAGTAAGATCTTTTCGAAAACTTTAGATAGTACAGGTAGGAGACTTATCGGCCTGTAGGAGCTGGGATCTGTCGGTGGATTGCCTGGTTTTGCTATCATACATATTTCTGAGATTTTACACAGTTTTGGGTGTAGTGTATTCTTAGAATTTCATTAAACAGCATTGTGATGAAGACTACTATTTATCTGGTAGCTGTTTGAGTACTTCTCCTGTAATTAAGTCGAAACCCAGTGCTTTCTTATTTTCCAAGAATTGAATGGTACGTTTCAATTATCTCTAAGTGACCAGAGCAAGTGGTGGTGATAGCTGCTAGTCGCTGTTGACCATAACGTCTATTTTGTTTTCAAAGTTATCTACAGTTGATTCATTAGGTGTAGATACTTCGCTAACGTGTTTCGCAAAAATAGCTCAGCCTTTTCGACTCCTGGCCCACGAGTCTGTCAGGAACTTTCTTAGTGGTGGAACATGATTTTGAGATCTTTTAAAGCTTTTTGTGATTTTCCAAAGTGAGTAGTTGTCATTTTTGTGAGTTGAGAGGCTAGATATTTTATCTTGAAATGCAGAGTTTTCAGTTTCACTTATATATATATATATATATATATATATATAGTTATTTTAATTTATTCTGTTCTGTCTTCGCTTGATCTTGTTGAGTGGAGTAGCCTTCTTTGTTTTCGCTTTTCTTATACACTGTTACACGTATTTCCATTTTTACATTGCTTTTGTACTCAAGGTACTCAGCAAATGCCATCCAGTCCATTTTGTAGTTGTACAGCGTTTGTTTTTGCTTTCTTTGTGTTTAATATTGTTCTTTATGATAACTGCAGATCCTCCGTGTGAAGTACTGTCAGGATGATTTGTATACTGAGTAGTTGTCTATAGTGATATTTTTGCTATCATTTAGATGGGTCTCTGATGTGTCCACTTATTTACATCCACAGTCCACTTTACAATAAAGTGGCTATGTCACTGTTGGGTCTTTTGTTCGTTCGAGCTGTCGGGTTATTTTCAGCTTTTGAATTGGATTTCTGGGTCATGTGTTCATTTGTTTGTGAATTTCTAAGATCTATTACTTGGTCTACTAGTATATTGCCGGTTTTTGACATAGTGCCTTATTTAAATGAAGTGCCTGTTTTGGTAATTGCCCAGCCTTTGACAGCTTCACTGTATAGCTCTAGACTTTCCTTTACGGTTATTTTTTTCTTGTATGTGTTGTGTCTGGTATTCTATCAGCTTTTGTCAGTTGCGGGGAGTACGTATTACTGGCCACCGGCTGATTGTCCGCTCTATTCCCTTTATTTGCTACATTTGGGTAAGATCTTGGTAAATAAAGAAGGTGATAAAGATTTGAGGTGTGTTACCAGGTTTCCTTTTTGCTAGCACCTCTTTGTACACTTGACATCCTTTGTAGCTAGCCGGGTATTGCCCGGCTGCCTGTGCAGAGGGTACACACTGCAGGGGTGTTGTCTCCCACTGTGCATGAGGTAGTTTTGTGTGCACCGGCGCACTTGACGCACCTATATGGCCACATACAATTGTTTTTACTGTGCCCGTATTGTTGGCATCGCTTACATTGTACTACTGTTTTCTTTTTGGGTCTTCTATTACCACTTTTTGGTTATAGATGACTTTTATATCTTTGACTGACTTATTGTTTTCGTGCGGTGTTATGTTCACAAAGAATGTATTCAGTGGTTATTTTGTCCACTCACCTAGGTACTTGGTTAATTCATGATTTTGATTTTTTTCTTAACCACCACTGGGCGGCAATCAGTAAATATCAGTAGGTATTTACCTACCTATTGCCACCAGTGGCCGCGCCAAGGTGGTGGCAAACAGGAATAGAGGGCTCCGGGGCTCCGTGCACCGCCGCCGCGCATGTACTATGTTTAACTTACGGTCACACATGCTATGGATTCCGAGAAACGAGAAACTTCAAAACGTTAGATACCTAGTAACTGTTTTTATCAAATATTTCAAAATCGTCTGGATGCACCATGAATAAGTATAAATTAAAAGTAGACGTACCAAACACATTTATTATAACGCGGCGCGGGGCGTCACTAACATATTTTGTTAGTGACTTCGAATTTCATGATTTTGGTTTGGTACTCAGATCAAGCAAAAAAAAGGCCTTTTTATACTTTTGGTAGGTACCTACCTACATAAATAATTTTATTTACCAAACCAAAATCTTGAAATTCGTAATTTTTCCCCTGCGAAAACGCACGCCCGCATTTACACTTGCGCCAAAGTCAGTAGGTAATAGAGTAGGTACCTATTGGTACCTATGCAAAGCTGAACAACAGACACGTAAATTTTTCATTACACCGAAGATTATTTCCACAAAAGCATTAGATACAGAAATACTACACACATACTGCCCAATTTTCAACAAATTCGGTGCCTTCAAGTGACGGGAACACATTTGAAGTGCAGCCAGATCGCCATAAAGATTTTCATTTTGCTTCTTCCACGGAGATAATAAGCATAACTCTATTAATTGATCCAGCATAGGCAATCTTCCGTGTTCGATATCTAATTAACTAAAAGATTGCCAGAACAGAACAAAACAACATTTATAAGACATGTTGTTTTGTTCTGTTCTGGCAACCCTAGATTGGTCCCAAAGAAATGTTAAACACTCAACTCGACCGATTAAAAAAATAATAATTGAAAAGGTCTGGAATCATAATCTTTTCATACGCGGTTATATAGTCTGAGGTACCAGAACTGTTACAGTCCACACGGAGAAATTAAGAATGAAAATATGTAGGTATATAAGTACATATAAAAAAAAAGTATGTACCTAAGTACTTAAGAATCGTTACTGCGATCACTAACACGCCTGCCAAGTATGGTGATTATTGCAAAAACCCTCCATTGCTTTCTTTAGCATTTGGGGGAGGCCCATGTCCTATGCAGTGGACTTTTATGATGATGATACAGGTATACCTATAGATGTTTGTTCTGTGTTTGGGTGTTGTATTGTATGATAAGTATGTATTTACAAAAAAAAAGTATCTATGTATTCTATCCGTAATCTAGTTCCCATATTACAAGCTATGCTTAGTTTGGGACTAGATGGCGCTGTGTGAAATTAGTGTCCTGTAATATTTATTTATTTATTATACCTACATTTATAGCCAGAATGCATCATAAGATGATTCCACTATATGCCCAAACAATGTTAGGTTAAATTGTTTTCGTTGAACTGCCTAGCTACCCTTTGGCTTCATCATCAGATGATGATGCTACCGAAAGGCAGGCAGTTCAGTGGGACTATTATGTATCATAATTACTGTGATCAATAACACGCCTGCCAAGCGTGGTGATTATGGCAAAACCCTGATAATGATGATGATACTGGAAGGTAAGCAGTTCAATAGGTCTACTCTAGTAAACGTAAACACCACAGGAAAGCAGAACACGCAATGTCGTTTACTTGGATGACATATTTTGTTATAAAAACCAAGATACTGAACCGATTTTGATGAAAATTCTATGGGAATAGCTCGGAAGTACGGTCTACCAAACATAACAAGAATCATCAAAATATATTTCGAGTTGGCGGAGTAATCGAGTAACAAACAAAAAACATACAGCCGAAATTGAGAACCTCCTGCTTTTTTTGAAGTTGGGTAAAAAGGGGAATTCATACTCGTCACTGAAACTTAGGTTAGCGGTTAGCTAATATACCTACACTACAAATATTTTGCAGAAATAACTGGGGGTTCCTCCAAATTCATATTCTACATTTCAAGTCAACCCTTTAGTATTAGTCTACCTACCTACTTTATTTGTTTATTAAATTGAATGTATGGAAAGAGCATACGCATAGTCAACTCTTTGTACAGAGAGCTCATATCATAAGGTTGTTTTCCTTTTCCTTAATAGATTACTTATAAAGCCTTTTTAGGAAAGTAATCAATATCTATCTAATCTGTCTGATGTGTCTTATACTCGAAAAATAAATGTTTCATAATGTAATATCCTTAGTTACACACTTAGTAGGTAGGTAGGTACCTACAACAATTAAGTATTATTATTATGGCGAAACCCATAGGCAAGACGGTGGTAGATAGCCAGGCAGACCAAGTACAATATGTGTACCTGTTCTCTGGGGATCAAACCCTGGACCTCTTAGATATAATACCGGTGGGTGAACCACTTAACAACAGAGGCGATTAAATGTTTTCGTAAAAACTCCTAGAGTAACCTGATAAAAAACATCTATGTCATACTTACTACTAAACTTAAAGCATTCTTTGGGTGGAAAAAAAATAAAATTCAGTATTTTTTGAGTCTATTCAATACAAACAAAAAAACAAATATTTTCTGTATATAGTATTAGTGTAGATAAAAATACTGGTTTTGTTTTTAGTAAAAACATTGATAAAAGCTATTGATTTATAAACTAACACTTTTCCTTAATTTACAGATGAAGTGGGTAAGAAATGTTGGTAGTAGCTCTTGGTAAACTCTGTCATCAGATCAGGAGTTGCTTCAGGAAGTGTAGTGACAAGGCGGGCTGGACTGCCCGAGTACCTTGCAAATGAAGGTACAACAGTCTCTGCTGGGAGTACAGAATTGTCTTCTATCATGCAACAATCTTTGAGGACACATCTTCGACCCTGTAATATAAATTATGGAATAAAATACATTTAAAAAGATGGCATAATCTAGTACAATGATGTGTGAAGACATTCATCATAATACCAATTCTGATTGGTACCTTATAATTATCTGAATATATAAAAATATGATGAGACTTGGATCCATTAAAAATATGTAATTAACCTGAGATGTAGGCTGCCGTCCGATTACTAAAAGGCCGTTAAGTGACATTTGTGCAAATTTGAGTTTTATTCACTAGACGAAAGCGCTAGTTTTCCCCCATCTTCCAGTCTGGGTCATATTGTTCTATCATTTATGGTTACAGAGATATTGAGACCACGTACCCCGCTAACTACATCCTTTTTGGATTTCTTCAATACTTAAATACGGTTAACACACTCGACAACACTAAAATACCGCTAAACATTTTTAGCAGTGCATTTGACATTTGCATTTCATCGGTTAAACTAGCTTAAAAAACGGTTAAGTACATGTACTTACATTTAAATTAGACCGTTACCTGACTTTACAAGTGTTTTAGTTGTTTACAACTAGCTGGCCGTACTTGTGACCTACAGCGTCTAAAAGACAGTTTTCGTACTCGTGCTACACTAAACAGCCGCTAAACGTATTTAGTCGGCTATTTGATGGTCGGAAACGTGAAACTAAAACAATTTACAATTCTAATAGACGGTGACTGTATTTTAGTAGTGTAAAATAAGAATACATATTAGCAATAACAACATTAGAAGACCGCTAGGCCACATTTCAACGCTAAAAAACGTCTAGTTGCTGTGTGTTTCTGTGCGCTCCCCACCCGCACTACTTCAGTCATGTCTAAGTGTCTAAAACACTGTGGAGGCAGGACGTATGGCGCGTTGTTGCGGATACCGCCTAAAATGGACTCGAAATCGTGTTAAGGACTGTAATGTATTTTTATTTGTTTAACGTACGTACGTGCTACACAACATACAAATACGTAACCTCTATAGGTTACGTTTTATTTAAATACCTCTTTTAAAATTAATGTTAAACTTCCGGGACTTTTTCTTGTCATTCTGTAAACTACCTTTAAATCTAAGCACACTATAAAATGACGATAAACTGAAAATGTCAAGTCTCTGAGACTAATTTGGACTTTCAGCTACGTGACGATTTGACATAATTCGATTAGTCACTATAATCAAACTTTAATTAAAGAATCAATATAGGTAGTATAGGTAGCAATATTAAAAAAAATGGGATGCAGGATCTCAATCAAACGTG
Organism: Venusia cambrica; assembly: GCA_951394065.1. NCBI lineage: Eukaryota > Metazoa > Arthropoda > Insecta > Lepidoptera > Geometridae > Venusia > Venusia cambrica. The sequence goes on from OX596056.1 coordinate 6,395,742, forward strand.
CGCAAAAACAAAGAAATCCAGCCACCTCTTTGTAAACTTCATTCTTCAATTTGATGGAATTACTTTTCTTGATGAAAACTATAGGGGATATTTCTGAAGGCGAATAAGGTTACCACAGAGCGTGGGCATGGAACTTTCGGTTCCTGAAGAGAAATACAGTACAATTATTGTACCTACATTACAACTTTAGTGATTGATAAAACTATGTGATCCCAAAAAACGTCAACATTATGGGAATTCAACTTTATGAGAATGCAAGTTCAACTTTCTGATCCTAAAGGATTCTATCGAGAGCAATAAAATACTGTCATGCAATATTTTATAGAAAAATCCCAAAAATATCTATGGTGGAAGAATTTGTTGATGTAGCATTCTATGATGTTGCCTGTTTTTCAAACATTTGATGCAACAAAAACTTCATACAGTTATGGGCTTTACTTTTCTGAGCTGATTGCAACTATTAGCGCTGATTCACTCATGAATAATTGACTACAGCTGAATAAAATGATGGATCAGCTTACGAAAAAAAAGTAAAAACAAAAGCAAGAAAAGGTATCGAACGTGAAGACTGGGTGAGACAATAAATGTATGACAAGATCTTTGGCTATGTTTACTTCATAAGCACGAAAAGAAATCAATAAATCATATTAAGCTCTGTCTTGGAAATAACGAAGAATATTTATTCAAAATAGCACCGCTATATCAATACCTAAACGAAAAATAACATCCGAACCTACAAGAGCTCCTAGGTACCTACTTTATTTTAATTTAGTTATTGGTGTTTATCGCTTGGCGATATGTTATAAATTGTTTCATTTAAAAATATAAATGTTAGGAAGCAAAATTTTGTTTAATTTAACCATAAAGTGTGGGAAAAATTTACGCTTTGCCGTCAATTTATATTAGGTATGTCATGGAAATTTATGTAGTATTTTCCACGTTAAAAAACAGTTAATTCGAATTGTTTATCCCAAGACTGTGTTTTAGTCTGAAACAATGATCAATGTAATGATTTAAAAATAATAAATACACAGTTAAGGGGCTTTTACGTTGTTTTCAAAAATAATGTTTGTATAATTTTCCGTAGCATGCAAGGCAAAAAGAGGGTTATGTGACTTAACTGTTTTTTAGCTACACAATTTTTAATAACTGTGACTAGTCTTCAAACTGCCACACAGTTTCAATTAAATACAACACTAAAAAGCGGCTGTACTTCAGCTAACGGATTTCTAATTTAGCAAATGGTAACATTTTGAAACAAACAACCTTACTTAAAACACAAAAAGTTGAATAAAAAATCAAGGGTTAAACTTATGTGCTTGTATAATGTAACAATAAATGATAAAAAAAATACAAACATTTTGGCATGTAAATAAAAACTGCAAGTCTTCAGATGTCTTGAAAACAACATCTTTCACGTTTTTGCTCGTAGCCAAAATTTTGTGTTTGTCACTTAACAGCCTTATAGAAATCTGACGGCAGTAGGTTGCTCTGTGAAAGTATTTTAGGAAATTCCCACAGGATTTGAGGAACATACTCAAAATCCCAAACATTTGTTAGTTACCTACCTAATATGGTATAGCCCACTTTACCTATGTAATCATTCAGCCTACAGATACAATTGGTGCAACCCAGTCAACTTGTTAACTAAAAGGGTGGATTTGACAATGTCTATAAAAAAAGGTTTTTCAATGGGTTCAGTTACATAATATACATATTTCATATTTATTTTATGATAGTATGGTTATGGAAATAAGTTATGCACTTACTATGACAACATTCTTTCCAATGTAAACATATGAACCAACCACAGCTGCATTGACCACTGTGTTCTCTCCAACAAACACATGATCACCCATTTGAAGTGGAAAAAATGCAACCCTGAAATATTAAATTATTAATGTAAGAAACAAGTGTAGGTTTAAATTTATTTAAGAGGAAATGAAGAAAATGTAGGACTGTATGTACATCATTTCATTTCCTTGGTGCAGAGAATCCAAGTACAGAACTTCATTATTTTGGAGGTTTCATTAGGTTTCATTAGGTTCATTAGCTTAGAGGTTTATGCTCAGAGTATCTTATAAAGGGGTACTTGGAGTATCAGATTCAAATCAAATATATTAATCCAAGAACCAAAGTCATCAACTTAGCCCAGAGGATTAGTAGGCTGAAATGGCAGTCAGCTGGCCATATTTTTTTACAAGGTAATGAATTGTTAGATCTTTGGCAACATGGTGCTACAAGCATCAATAGACTATGGTAGCTGCTTGCCATCAGGTAGGCCAAATGATTGTTAGATAATTTTGGTTGTTGTGCAGTATTGAATGACTACCAGCACAACGGAGCCTTGATGGCTGTATGGGGAGAGCACAAAACCAGACTCAGAGGCAAAACTTGGGAGAGACCTATGTCCAGCAGAGGACTGCAATAGGCTAGGTACCTATAATAAATAAATACATTTTATAAGTATTGGTGATGGTGTTGACATGTTTAGGTACATACCCTTTGCTAAATTTCTTAAAAGGAGGTCGTATCACTGAACCTTTGCTGATAATGCAAAACCTCCCAGTTTTAACATTTGCTAGGTCCCCTCTGATCATCGCGTCGCTTTGCACAATAACTTTGCCGTGTAAAACAATATTCTGAGATCCACATAATACTGTCTGTCTGCTTACTTTATTGCCTGAAGCCTGAACAATAATATTTGTTATAACTACAGATAGGTTCTCGTCGTAAGGCATATAAGTAATAATGCTCTCGGTAGTAATAGTAAGAAGGAATAACTAAGGGCAGCATCTCACCGTTTCGACGTATTCTGATTTATTATAATATGTATCTTGGAGTTCCATTGTATGAAACGTAAGGTCCCCTTTTATACTCTATTTGTTGAGTTCCTTTCTATGATTAGACGCGATTTTTTGCCAATTTATTACGATGTGTCTGTTTTGTTTTGCCTAAAATAAAATCATCGTTATTGATCTGTGATAAAATCTGCTGCTTTCGGTTTATTATTAGTATAGTTATTAATCTATGACCTGCACTCACAGAGCACTAATATCTTAACCCTGCACCCCCAATCGTGTCATAACCACAGAACACTAATATCCTAACGTCATGACGCGCACGCGGGACATAGAGGTCGAAGTCCAAATTTTGATCTGATTTTTTTAATTAAGATCTTTGGGTGATTCTAAGCCTCTTGAAGGAATATATATTTTTTTGAAATACCTGCCCGTTTTCGAGAAATTAAATGTTGCATTTTTTCATCGCGTCGCGTTGTCGTCGTCGGTTCGGTCCATAGAATACTAGTACTCACAAGGTTCGGTAGATAAATAACGAAACGATATCTTACATACTGGCAAATAGTATCGAAGTCGAAGAGAACATTATGAGAAGAGAGTATATAATTATCTATATTTAAATAACCATCTCTGTGGTCTAGTGGTTCAACCCACCGATTTCACATCCCTCTGGATGTGAAATCCCGGGTTCGATCCCCAGGGGAGCAATATTGTGCTTGGTGTGGTTGGTGTTAGGATTTTGTTTAAGCCCGCCAGGCTAGCTACCACCATCTTACCTAATTCTGTCACCATAATAATAATTCTTAAATTGTTGTGTTCCGGCATTTAGAGGTAAGATAGCCAGTTCCTCAGTTAGTTGAGGATTCCGGATGAAGTGCGCCTCCACATTCGGCCTTATCTCAACTTGTAACCAGGTGAAATGAAAAAAAACTCAATCATCTTTTTGTGTTATAATGTACTTACCTATATCAGATAGCAATATAGGTCATAGATTAAGAATATACTAACGTTTGAATAGGGTTAGCCAAGACCAAAAATAAAATACATTATGGTGCGTGTAATGTGTGCGAGGCAAATAGTGCTGCGCCATGCACCACTTGATATTTCATTTATCGATAATAAATGATTTGACGCAGATGTACCTACATTGAAGAATATAGGATAGGTAATGGTTCAATCTATTCATCGGTTTGTCCGCAGCTTATCATTTTTAGCAGCTGCGGGTAAGGGCTTTTCACTAGCGCTTTTTATTTAACCTCGTGGCTACTATCACGAGATTGTGGGCTTTGCAAGTGTCTTTCTCTAGTGAATATAAGTGGTCCGCCCGTTAGAAGATTATTATTCTTCTTTCTGACTACAATCTGACAAGTCAATCATTTATTTAAACCATAGATAAATATATTTATTTGTCCATGCTAAAACGAAGTGTTAAATTAGTTAAATTTAGCATGTAACTATAAATGACTAACTAAATCATTAACAAGATGTCAATGATAAAGAAGGTAGATATTCTGCCTACTAATTTAGATAACCGTAACTATTACAAGCATAGTTTCGAGATCATTAGGTACCTTTACATAGTTTCTTTTTAATTGGCCATTTTGACACAGTTTACAAAGTCAGATATACGCCGTATATTACCATACGGTGCTATTAGTAAGGATACAAATTTGGTTGCATGATCAAGTTCATATAATCGCGTTGAGGAAAAGAACCGCAGGGGCTCATACGGTAGTAATGTCAAGGAATGCTCTAAAAAAAACGCAGTTACGGTGCTCATGACTACAATAACTTCGATGTACCTATTTGTTATTTAAAAATATGTCAAAGAGAATATTATAAATAGATCTCATCACGCTGATTCCGAATCTATTGCTAACAAATTTTTGAGCAAAACTCTACTTACGATTGTCAAAATTAGGAGGGCAGTATTAAATTTGTCTGATTCACGTGTTTGTGCAAAGACAAGTCAAAACAAAAGCCTGACGAACTCCTCCATCCATCCAACGATACGATATAGGAATATAATGACGCCAAGAATAGAGCCCCATGGAAAATAATAGCCTGAGAAGACTAGTAGGTAGGTACGTCATGATGGCTCTCGTCAAAACCACGTAGCCTGGAAGTAGTTGCTTCCTGAGTTGAAGCCAAGACAAATAATGCAAACTATAAATACTTATATGTAAGTATAGATAATAATAGTGCGGCTCCAATAAACTAAAAAAAAAACAAATGTTATGATGATGATGGTGCAGCCAAAAGCAGGCATCACACCTCATTTCGGTGTCTGTGTCTGGCCGCTAGGTACTTTTTAGAAAAGTACTTATTAAGAAAAAAAAACGCGGGAAATTTATTTATTTTAGGTGGGAAATTTCAGTTTATTACTTACCTAAGTACTTACGTTTCTATTTGAAATAAATAGCAGGTAATACCTACCTTTTTATCCGCTTGCACGAAGGACAAGGTACCTATTATGGATAGATTCACCGTAAAAGAACCAAGAGCCGTTGCAGGTTTGTAAATATCATGAACAGAAAATATATTTTTTTCTATTCTGCAAGTAAGCGTTTAACCTAACTAGGTAAGTACCTACTATTAATTTCTAATTATCACATCCTTCCTCATTTTAATTTTCAGGATTTCCCCAAGGAAATCAAATAATGGCATTTCATTCAAACGGCATTAGCAGCCACATGATGTAAGTTTTCAACTTAAGTACTCAGTAAGTACCCACCTAATTAGTTATTAGAATCATCATAAGTACCTAAGTATCACCATTATAAGCTTTACAAAATCCGCTCCAGGACAAGGGAGAAAGAATGTGATGGGGGATTATGCCATAATTATCATCACCACGGTTGTCAAGCGGACGGGATCGCAGTTGGGTGTAGCGTTGAATACACTTGATAATTATAAATGAAAAAGTACAAGTTTAATCTTTGAATTGGTCAGTTTGGTTTAAATGTTTATATTCCAGGACATCACATTTAGGTACATCAGTTCAGTCTCAGAAGAGCGGCGGCAGATTCGACCGAGGACCACAAAAGGCTCAAATATATTGTTCTCGAAAAAGCTTACCTATGTGATACCTTTTGAGGTTTAGACCTTGGATTCGTGGGGAGCCGGTTTCAAAAATCGTTTTTTGAAAACCCGAAAAATTCAGTGTAAAACCCCGTTTTCGGGGTCTGTAGTTACGGTCGAGGCCTGCCTGCAATATACCCTGCTCGTGTTGTACCGACGTGGCGCGCATTTCACCCGAACAGGGCTTAACGCGAACAAAACTAAAACTGTGATTGACATTCTGGTGTTTTATATTACCTACTTACCAGCCTCCAACGTCACACGTCGCGAGTAAAGCAGTATAGGTAGGTAGGTACCTACCTATCCATCCGATCATCCATTCTTCCATTGTACCTACTTGATAGTTGTTTAGTTTCGATCTAATATATCAATGGATTTATCTGTGAAAGCCAACCCACTGTGTAAAGACGATACATTCTAGTGATCGGGTTCTCACTAGGCGAATAGAGAATATAGGTGCGTACCCGAAGTTTGAATATCGAAGGCTTACGAGATTTATAGTACCTACCTAGGTAGGTACTTACCTGCGTGTTGATGTCGAGGAATAAAAGTTCAGGGTAATCAGAGGCAGAATGGAGAATTTGATACGAATTATTACTTTAAACCTTCCCAGGTTTATAAGATCAATACGATTTCTGCATTGTTTAAGTAGGTATCCAATTTCTAATTATTCATTCTGTGAACGCCCCGACTTATGTCAAAAACATATCTATAAGTAGGAAATTTAAGTCAGTTGTTTTGGGTTCTTTCAAGCCTATCTTTATGCACATGATAATATGGGGACCAAGTAGGACCATATGCCAAGATTGGTCTAACAAGGCTTTAAAATGGCTGTCAGCCTTTTTAAATTCTTTTGTTGTTCGGGTGTAGGTACTTACATTACCTACGAACCATTTCAAACAGAGCCACCTAATCTCAAACGAAGTAATAGCTTTACGTATACTTTTACATGTATGATGCCTTCAGCCCAACGGAAAACATTTACTACAGCAACTACGCTAATGTCCAGCAAACGGTCAGCATGCCTCCAACCATGGATTCCCACCACGCTATGACCCATTCGATGAACTCGCCTCACCCTCAACATGCTATGGGTCACACCCAGACATTTACAGGACCATCTGTAAGTATTTATTTAAATTCATCGTCTTTTATGGCTATACCACAGCTATGCCTATTTAAATGTTTAACCTAATTGTCATATTCTCCACGTTAAGCATATAAGTTTAACGGTTGGAAGTCGGGATTATTTAATAAGAATGTGTTATGCTCCCCCAACATTATTTGCAGACAATATTTTTGTCTTTCTGTTTACATCATCCGTGACCAGAAATACAACTATGGTTACGTTATACCATTTTTTTTCTAAGGTGATGTCTCACGGTCTTGGCCAATCATCCGGAATTGATTCAAGATATTTAGCAGCATATGGTGATAGCAACCAGCAATACATAATGACAGGTAACACAAATCTTTTTTTTTTTTGTACGACGGGGAACCGCTTGACCTTTTGGAAAAATTGTTGTGTTCCGTCATTTAGAGGTAAGATAGCCAGTTCCTCAGTTTGTTGAGGATTCCGGTTGAAGTGCGCTTCCACCTTCGTTCTTTTTTATTAACTTGAAAATCGGGTGAGATAATGGCCAAACGAAAAAAAAATATGTTGATGCAAATCCCACAATCATGCTAATTTAAGTTTTATTTACATCGAATAATGTTTAGTTTTGTATTTTTGTTTACCTTTATATATATACTTTTTTATTTAAATGAGCATAAAAATAAGTAATTTTGTGTCCAAGTGCCTATATAACAGCCTATCTTATATCTAGAGTAATTAAATTATTTTCTTTTTAGTTACCGTTATCAATAAAACATCCAATAAAAATCCGGGCCCATAACATTTCAATCAGAACTGGATTTTTCCAATCTTTATTTAAAAACATGCACTGGAAAATGTTTTTATTCAGACCATAGATGAATGGAGTCGAAGCACAGAAAAAAAACAGTTTTAGGCAGAAAGTAGAATTGAAAATACATTACTACAATATTCAGTCGAAGTCCAATAGGTACTACCATAGGGCACGGCCCTCCCCTGAAACATTTTTGGGATGCTTTGGGGGAGTTGCCATTATCAAATGAATTACTGAATTAATTAATTTCAATACTTTATTGCACACCTTAAACATAAAACTGGATTAATAAAAAAAAACTATATACCATGGGCGGTATTATCGCTTAGAAACAAATTATCAATCTTAATGTAGATGCGGCTATTAAAAAAAAAAAATTGTAATGGTAAATTGGTAAATACTTCCATGACTGAAACGCCAGACGAACATATCGTCAGAATGGAGAGTAGGAGAAAAAGTCTGATAAACAAAATTACCCACAACTTAAGAATAATGAAACAAAGTACGAGATACCAAGCTGTTGATATTTTTAATAGGCTACCCTTGGAACTGAAATCAGTGTTTCATAAGCGGGCACTATTCAGGAACAACTTTAAGTTGTTTCTTGGACAGAAATGCCTGTATTAAATTGAAGAACTTTGAATGATTTGTTGATCACTTGACTTCCTATAATTTGTAGTTTTAATAATTTATTTTAAATTTGATCTGATTTATATGTGTGTGTTTTCTAATTATTTAACTGATTTTGACTTTGTATTTTTTGTGGATTTTATTTTAGGCTAAGATGTAAATATTTGTTTTTACATAACTATCTGATTATTAATTTTATTTGATTTGATTATTATTTTTGTGACATTCCGCATGCATAAAATATCTTTGTTTTTGGAATAAATAAACTTGAAACTTGAAACTTAACCACGACGTTATAGCGTTCTCGTTTTGATATGACATTACTTTTGTCTCGTTTTTCTTTCACAAGATAGATAGTGACAAAAGAAAAGTAATATCAAAACAAGAATGCCCTAAGAGGTCCACAACACCCCAGAAGTGTTTTTTATTAAATGTGTCTGTACTGACACAAAATATTCTTCAGTGCCTCAGTTATTGATATGTTTCAGGTCAACAGATTCAAAGGAACCAGCCTCCAATTAACTCTTTCGGTAACGACTATCAAAACAGGAGCTTCACTGGACCTGAAAGGAATAAACTTAAAACAGTGCAGGGTATGCTTCAGGGTATGCTTCAACCCCAGGTTATGGCGTTGGGAGGCCTAGGTAATAAGTTCGTCATCATCATCATCATCATCATTATTATCAACCCATTACGGTCCAATGAATGATGTAGGTCTCTCCTAAAGTGAACCACTGAGCCCAATCTTCGGCCTATTTCATTCACTCTTATAGATTCGTCACGTAACCTATGCCCAAGATGCAATTTTTGTCTAAAATCATTTTTTTGTGCTTCATATATTTTTATATGTTTACCTACCAAGGTTTTTTCACAAGATTACTTCTGACTTACCTACTTATGTAGCGGAAAAATGCATTTTATATGTTTTTGAAAAAATAGTACCTGACTAGTGTTAGTTATTATTATCTCCTGATAGCTAACACTGTTTTTCAGAGCCTTCACGAGTAGAAGAAATGTCCAAACCTTACACAGTAGGAGAAAACAAGAAGATTAATACTAGTAGAAATAATCAAAACCAACAGAGTTTTCTACCCAAGTTCCGTAAGTCCTTATTTAAACTTGCGCTAGGTACCTCAAAAGCTTTAAAACTGCTTGAATCCTACAAGACTAATAGGTTTAACCAATACAAAAAAACTCTGCTGTCTGTATTCTATAGACTAGACTCAGTCTACTCTAGACTCACGAAGGCCAGACGGTCTGCATAAGTCAAAGTCAAAATCAAAGCTTATTTAATTTCCTAAAATCCATTCTTAGTGAAAAATTATTCGAGTGGAGTTAAATCAACTCTCTTACTAAAAGCAAAACCTAATTCAATACCTATATCTAACACTTTTTCACAAACAGACGCATCGAAAGTAGAAGAAATATCCAAACCATACAATGAAGTAAGGAAATCTCATAAGCAAAATCCCCAACCATTCCGTGAGTAATTAATTGTGTTTTTATAGGCTCATCCCTCTCATTTTAGTTTTCTTTTCGAATGGGGAAATAAGTAACAAGATATAATACCGCATTAAGGGTGAAAAGAATAAAAACGATCGCAGACTAAAAAATAAAATGATCAATCGCTTGGCTATGATCAATGAAATAAGAATGTACCAATATTGTGTTTTAGCCGCATCGAATGAACTAACCGACATAGAAGTGATAAGGATGAATGTGCAAACTGATATGATGAAGCGTACTGATAAACTCAAGGTGAGGTCTTCGACATGACTTAAAACTTTTTTTTAAAAGTAGTAGAAGCCCCTTGTGAAAGGGCTCGTCCGGAGAATTACTACCACTATGCTTATTTCGGCCGACAAGCAGCGTTGCTGTGTTCCGGTTTGAAGGTTGCCGGTGAAATTACGGGCACGCGAGGCTTAACACCTTTATGCCTAATGTTGACGGGCGCAATGCAGTGCTATGTTCTTTGTGAATGTGACCTATGCAGTAAGGCAGTCTTGTTATAGGCAAGAGATACACTTAACACCTGGTGTGCTACTTGTTTGTCCCGTCTCCTAGTAGTAAAAAAAACTTAGGTTGTAGATTTCCACCAGTCAACTCCACAAATAGCAATGCCGATCTGACCCGCCTCCATCCATTGATTCCCCGCAACCGGCATAATGTCGTCGATCCATTGAGAGAGGGGTCTGTTGACCGTTTCACGCTTAATCCTGGGAGCCATGCAGGAATATTCATATCACACATCAACAGCCCATTAGTTTCCATTGCTGGACAGTCTTCTCCGAAGCGAGATATTTTTTACTGACCACCACGCTTGGCAGGTGGATTAGTTATCGCAGTAGAAGTGGATAATACACAGGACGCTGACCTTCTTCTGGTGAGATCCTTAGTCAGCTTTTACGACATCCATAGGATGCGTTGGAAGGGTCGATTCTTATGCCGCTACCTCCACGTCAAAGACGGCAGGAAGATTATATCTATGCAACTATTTACAATCAGTGAAAAAAAAAAGAAAGAATAGGCAAACTCGCCCCATCGTTTTTTTTGCTTACGACAGTTCAGATCATGAGATGACCTTGTGACTTGAACGAGAAAAATCATGTTACGATTCAAAAGAGGTTACGCTTGAAAGGTACCCGTGTAAATAGTAACCAGTGTATATCAGTCTAATACGATATCTGTATGAAATTTCAGCTCAATTCCATCAATAGTTTTGGCGTGAAGGAGTTATCACATGTTCGAGCAAGTTTTCGCGATAATAATATTAGTAGGATAGTTAGAAAAAAGCTGTTTCTGCGACAAGCGCGTAGCTGTTTATGAGTCTTCACATTAATCTGCATTTCATAGAGGTTATCCGAAAATTGCCCAGACAAAGAGTCTTTATATAAAGTTACCCTAATCTACCCATTATAAGACGCGCCATATTCATTCTCCCACTCAATTTAATCTAACTGACTCGATTTAATCATTATAAAAGGTCTCAGAGTAAACCGAAATTATTCCCATTTCTGTTCTTTTCTTATTATAAGATAAAAATCTCATTACTTTCATAATCCAAGTTATTTTAACCTGGACTAGTTTTATGATGATTATTAGCATCTTCATCTCGCTACGAAAGTTAAAGAGAGCTTCTAAAGTATGCAAGTTTGTAAGTAGATAGATAAATGAAAAGAAAAAAGGTGATCCACAAACTTTGATCAAAAATATTTTAATAAGCTACGGTAGTTTTCTTAAACTTATTTATTGATGTGTATGTAACAGTGCATATTAAATAATCAAATTTTGACCACCTCTGTGGTCTAGTGTTTTGACCACCGGTATCAGACCCAAATGTCTCGAGTTCGATCCCCGCAAGGGAGTACAAATTTGTGCTAGGTTCAGTTGGTGGTAGGACTTGTTCTAAGTCCGTCTGGCTAGCTACCACCATTTTACTTAATTCTGTCGACATAACAACAATTTTCAATTGTTGTGTTCCGGCAAATAGAGATAAGATAGAAAGTTCCTCAGTCAGATAACATTCCAAATAAAGTGCGCTTCCACCTTCGGCAATATCATGCCACCTAATGGCCAAGTGTTTCCCCGTCGTACATTTTTTATAGCATCATCATCTTCACAGCCTGAAAAAGTCCACATACTGAAGGAAGTTTCTCCTCTAAAATCACTCAGTTTGGATTTGTATATGTATTGAAGGCAGATTTATAGTCACAGTTATTGTTAAGTTCTCAGGTCACGGTATACAAGTAATACAAGTAAGCCATAATATTATCCCATTATAAACATAGTATGAGGCTAGATAGCGCTGTGTATAATGTCTAGTATTATTTATTCACTCTTTTAACCACCCAAAATTGCGTGCATGGCACCCACGGGAAGTTATACATTGACACAATTACTCGTGTGGTCTGAGTTTTAGAGCGTTGGGTCTCAATCTATAGGCTATGGGTTTGATTCCCGGAAGTCATCTTATCATTAATAAATAAGATAAGATAAATTTATTTCTTAAAATACTAGGATACATAAAACAATTAGAGCTAGGTTGGTAGAAGGTAATTATATAATTCTAATTTTGGTGCCCTGAGTTCCGGACAAGAGATTCTGTATCCCGGTCCTCAGTGCCCCCCCTTATATTACGTTAAACAAACAGAAAAAACTTATGTATAATTTAATACATCTATTGCTAACTATAATATACTTATGATATAAATGTAGAAAAATAAGGTAGGGTTACATGGGTAGGTATAAATAAGCAATGATTCAGTTTTAACTTTGTTGTGAGAATTTAATATAGGTAGGTAGGTATACGGTAAATAAGTAAACAGAAAGTGTAGAGATATTTGGAAGGTATTTACACATACCTTATACCTGTTACACATCATAATATTATCTAGGCTTTTAGGGGACTGAGCTTATATAGCAAGAAGGCAATTACATTATTACTAGATAGATATATACTAATAGGTACTTAGGTTGAACTACGTAGCATTGCAGTATACGTAGGTACTTAAATAAGACAGTTGTTTGGGTGTAAATATAAGATTAGCTTTGAAACAACACAATTACGAGTACATTATTGTAGGTACGTTGGCTGGTTGTGGGTAGAAAAATTAAGTTGAGCGGTATTGTTGAACAAAATGAGAGAACAAGTTATAGTCTACCTCCAAAATATTCGCGAGTTTAGTTCAGTTATAGCGATGGTTTCTAGTTGTGAATCGGGGTATAGTCTAGGAGATGGCTCACGATAAATTTAACAGAAACAATAAACTAATCAAAATAGGTTTTATTTAATTGATTTCGAATTAGGCATTAGATTTAGTAATTTAAATATTCTACTGTACTGTACTGGACTGTACATTTTAATGGTCAATAGTTTTTAAGGTGATTATTTTATTTAGATTTTAAGTAGGTAGGTACTGATTGTTCACTTCAATAAACCAACAATGAAAATAAAATATGCTTACTATTTGATATATTAAATAAAGTAAAGTTTAATTTAATTCTGGATTGGATGGTTGTGTTTACATATGTGTTTTATTCCATATTAATAAATTCTTTAAGTTTGGATCATTAATAACGCTTCCGTTTCCGTGTAGTCAAGGTTTAGTAACCAGGACTTTAATTTCTTTTTGCAGTTTATTTTGTTTAGTGGGTGAAAGTAAAGTTCTTTATTTATTCTATTGTATAAAAAGGGAGCCATGTAGCAATGTTGGGTGTTAGTAAATTTTGTTCGGAATAGTCTAGTTATACAGATTTTATCAATGCGTCGTCTATTTATGGATGGATCAAAAGATGTTCGGGAGTGCTGCAATGTAAGTATATTGTGAAGATATAATTGCCTTACTGTTAGTAGCTCGCAGTCTTTATAAAGGTCAGTCGTAGGAAAGCGGAAGGGTTTGAATAGAAGTACCTTTAAAACAGACCTTTGAGCTCTTTCAAGTCCAAGTAAGTGACATTTAAAGGCTGCGCCCCAAGCTGTGATGCTGTAGCATATAATGGATTGACATAGGGCTATATAGATAGATTTAAGTAATTGGAGGTTCAGTATTTGACGCAATTTTTTGAAGATCCATATCAACTTCCTGACTCTGGAGGTAGTGTGTTTGATATGGGGCAACCATTTTAGTTTACTGTCTATGACGACCCCTAAATATTTTATTTCTTCGACTTTCTTAATACTCGGACAGCTGCATGAAGTTGTGAAATCGCATGAGTGTGCTTTAATGGTCAGATTTGAGTAATTGGGTACGGCTCCGCGGATCTTAAAGCATAAGTATTTTGTTTTGTCTATGTTTAATGTCAGCACATTATCATTCAGCCAATGCATGATATCATTTAGTCCACGTTCTGCAGTAGCATAAACTTTAGGCCAGGTAACTCCCCGAAATATAACTGCCGTATCGTCCGCATAAGTGTATATAGACGCGTTTTCGAGATTCATGTCGCACAGTTCATTGACATACAACAGAAAAAGGCTTGGACCCAGAATGCTCCCTTGTGGAACTCCGTAAGAGATGTAACAGTCATTGCTTAATGTGTTTCCAATTTTTACTTTTTGAGTTCGGTCACTAAGATAATCTTTAAATAGCTCCAAACAGGTGCCCCTGACCCCAGCATGCTCTAGTTTATCAATGAGTTTCGGCAGAGAGACCGTGTCAAATTAATGCAGGCTGTCTATTAAATAAGATGATTCAGTCGATTCCGGACAAGCAATAGCCATTGATTCCTATTACAAACCCCGGTTAAAGTAGTAATCGTGAGCCTGTCAGAAATCTTGACTCAAAAACTTTTCTGCTTCTGTTCATAGTAGATAAGTTTGATTTTATGAAAGTAAGCAATGGACCCAACTACTTATCTTCAAAATATTTGGCTTGATTGTCACCAAAGTTATCGAGATTAACTAATATTATGGGCCCAGCCGTGACAATACCCGAGACCATCAAAGATGCCCCAAACGGCACCGTCTTCAAAAATAGACTCAAGCACTGGCTTATTGACAAGACTTTTTTGACCGCCTCTGTGGTCTAGTGGTTCAAGCCACCGATTTCGAGGTCCCGGGTTCGATCCCCATGGGGAGTACAATATAATGTGCTTGGTTTGGTTGGTGGTAGGACTTTGTTTAAGTCCGCCTGGCTAGCTACCACCATCTTCCCTACTTCTGTCGCCATAATAACAATTCTAAAATAGTTGTTTTCGGGCATTCAAAGGTAAGATAGCCAGTTCCTCACTTTGTTGAGGATTCAGTACATAATACAGTGAATTCATACAGTACTAACTTATTTAAAGTTTATGTTACTATGTCATCATGTTATAGCTATTGCTGCAGGTAGGTTCTGATTTTTGTAATTTATTTTTGTACGACGGGAAAGAGCTTTGCCTTCATCTTACCTGGTTTCATGTTATGATAAGGTTGGAGAAGCGCACTTCATCCAACAGTTTGACTGACTATTTTACCTCTAAATGTCGAAACACAACAATTTCGAATTGTTGTTATGTTGACAGACTTAGGTATACAATGTATCAAATAATGTACCCATTGCATAGATATACAAATATTGTTGTACCTATAATTGTTCTTTGTTGACGTGTAATGTATAATGTGTAGATATTAATAAATCTCGATCGCAGATAATAGTTGAGTTCGATACATAAACGATAAATAAACACGTTCCATCACCAATTTAACAATTAAAAATAACGAAGCAAAATAAATCACAATTTCAGTAAAATGTAATTGCGACAGAAACCGATTACGTTTTGATCTGTTCTCGGTTAAATGTAATTATGCCATTGATTGAGGGTGACGTCCTTCTTAAATTCAGCATTTTCATTCGTTTAAAAACGTAAAGTCTCTTTTCACGTTGATAAAACACTGCAATTTCTGTAATTTTCCGTCTCTTAATGCTTATGCATTTTAATTATAGACAAATGATTGTATAACGAGTATGTGGAAATTCAGTCTTTTGGATACATAAAAATGTACAATTGAACTATTTACACGGCAAGCGTCGCGTTTCTTACGAGTAAAAGGCTGTTCAAACTAATCGCCAACTTCATTACAGCAGTAAGAAAAGAAATTCCCACGATATGAAATGACAATAACTAGTAGAACCAGAAATGGCGGAAGGTACCGGGGCAATATCCGTCTTGTCTCGCCTTTCCTTCGCCTTTTTGTCTTGGGGAAATCTAGATAATCTTTTTATACTTTTTACTGGACGCAGCTATGACGATAAAGCAAGTGGCTGCTAAGATTTTCATCCTTTGAAGTAACACTTTTGCACATTTCGGTTATCTTGTTACATAACTTTATAACTGTAAACATTAATTATCAATAATACACCCTAAAAATACCCGAATCGCTTCAAGTGTGCCTATAATATTTGAAGACTTTCGTCGATTTCTCCAGGATCCCATCATCAGATCCTGACTTGATGACGATGGAACCAAGTGTGAATTATACCCTTTAAAAAAAAGAATTTTCCAAATTAGGCCAGGCATCTTTAAGTAATCGGGGAAGATACATAAAAAAATAATTAAAAAGTTGCTGACGAATTGAGAACCTTCTCCTTATTTTGAAGTCGGTAAAAAAAAAGTAAAGGACCCCTTTTACTAACAAGAAACATGATTTCTTTGCCTTGAAATGTAGATGACAAAACCCTCGATGTGCGTGTCCGCATTTGGCCGTTTATTTTACTGAATTTGAATTTAATTTGGAATTTTGTCATCACACTTAAACATAATACTCACACTCGCTTTTTAATACTTTAATACTACAAAGAGCAGATAACGTTTTCCTGTCCCTGCGAGCTCTTGAAAATAAGCTCAGTATAAAACACAACAATTAATGAACATTAACAAAGCTCAATGGGGTTAATACTTATAAAATAACAACAACAGTTAAATTACTTGAGCGATGACGTAATAAAGCTGTTAAATGCTAAATGACTCGAACTCATTTTATGGCCTATTGTTCAGTTAATCTTAAACTTTGGAACGTAAAACGTTTACTGGAAGAGTTTTGGTAATAGAAAACGATATTTAGTTTTAAAGCCTTACTCGGTAATTTTTCAAAAAAGACGACACTCTTTGATAGAAAAAAAAAAAGGATTGATACCGTCTGCCCTGTCTATGGGGGCAGACACTTATGTATATCAGCCCCCACATATCAACAGTGGAGGCACAAGGTAATACATTATTACCGTGTGCCCCCATTTCTCATACGCGGGGGTACAATAACATACGATAATTTGTAATTCTATCTGCCCCACAACTAAATCTTGTGATGACAAAATTATCTTCAGGGACTCCTTGTAAATAAAATACTAAGCTAGATAGTAGGCAATATAGCAATGTAACACACTATTACCACAGATAGCAACTAATGTCCACTTCTGGACAGAATCTTCATGAAAACTGGAAGTTATTGCCATATCACCATGGTTGGCAGGTGGATTATTGATCGCACTAGCAGATAGCAGATGATAATACACTTAAGGAAGCTCCTGCCCTTCCTCTGAAGAGATCCCTTAATTTACTTTTAAGATGTCTTTGAGTTGAGATGGAGGGGTTGACTCTTTAGCTGCGACCGCCATGTTGATAATGCATTACACCTTTAGTATCTATTTTATTTTTGTCAGAGATCAGAGAGAGTTTTATTTTTTTTGTTAGGTTTTCTCTTTGCGACAACCCATTCACTTCCATCCAACTCCTTTGCTTCCACTAATAGAATCTTCATATTTCCAGGCGTTGCACAAAGGTGGTCCCAGAGTATTTTCAGGGCCAGTCGAGAAGGTTCTTAAATGGCACAAATCTCTGCAAGACATCGGGATTTTAATCATCTATGAAATTGTTGGTAAGCTATGATTTGCTCACGTTTATCATCTGCGTTAACAGTGTTTTCTTGAACTCTAGTTCAAATCTACCTCTACCTGTGTACTACTATCAAATTGTGCCAACTTAAAAAGAAGGATTTAAAAATTATTAATTTCATTTGATATGTTTTTTTAATCTCGAAAAAAGCATTCTCTAAATGCCGCATTTTGAGAATTTCATTTTCAATTACCACAAGAACAACATTTTTGTATTATCAGTTTCTGTTCCAGTCTTTAGGTATATTTTATATTAATTTTAGTTTTAATGACTATATAGTTAAATAGAGTTCTTGAAACTGCTCTTCCCAGTTTCAAAATACCATCATGTTTGTCTATCTCTGTAATATCTGCTCTTCCCAGTTACAAAATACCATCATGCTTGTCTATCTCTGTAATATCAAACTTAAATGCAAGATTAGAAACTTTGAGCTTCGTGTTTGCCTTGCATTCAACTGGTGCCTTTTGAAGTCGAAGTTTGAGATATCCTATTTTAATAGATAATTAAACTGTTAACTAAAACTAAGAACCAGCTGCTAAAATGCGAGAAATGAATTGCAAGATTCAGATACTCCTGTACGCAACGAACAGCATTTATGATGGTAAAGAGTGGAATATGTTGCCTTCTTTTATATTACTTCTTTCATAGTTTTAGCGGTAAAATAAGATGGCACAAAACTCTCACATTTTGGTGGATCTCTGTTAAAAACAACTCTGGGTTTGACACGAACAATAATTACGTTTTGAAAACTAAAAAGAAAACCGACTTCACTCAAGAATATGATACAATTTAAGTACCTGGTTGACGTATTTTTTCCAATAATTTTGATGACAGATGGACGAACCGGCAGACAGACAGACGCGTGATCCTATAAGGGGTCCGATTTTCTTTACTTTTGAGGTAATACTCCCTAAAAATACCAAAATCGCTTCAACTGTGCCTAAATTGTTTGAAGAGTTCTCTCGATTTCTCCAAGATCCCATCATCAGATCCAAAAATTCCGACGAATTGAGAACCTCCTCCTTTTTTTGAACGTCGGTTAATAAATTGTTTTTTTCCAGCGAAATGTGTAAGCATAAGACCAGGAGAGAAATGCGCTAAGAATCTTGTAGTCAGAGATGACAACGGGCCGGCTATTCAAGTCGTTTATTACGAGATCGACTTTCTTCTACCAGAACTAAAGCCACCTTGCACCGTTAGGTATGTCTTTAATGTAGTTACGTAGCATAATGTAGCTATTTGGAATGTGAACATATTTCTTCGTATTCCTCATAGAGGTTTAATGATTTTTTAAAAAGCTACAAAAATATAAACAGAGCTACATTTAAAATTAGGTGAAAAATTATTTATTGGAAACCAAAATAATAAATGACAATTGACCTATTTTAAAATTAAGTTTAAAATAACAGTACTGTGGGTGTTCTTTTCGCTTAAAAACGATCTCTTCCAGACAGAATTTCAATTAATTATATTGGTATGGATGCATCAAAATTTTAATAAGCTTGTGCTATACAATTCCCGTAGACCGGTCTACGAGTTCGTAGATGGTCTACAAGGTTTGTATGCTGATGTGGTACATAAACAAGATTAAAAGACGATCTAAATTAACGAAAGCTGAATAATAGTAAAAGTAACAAGGAGGCGGTCTTTATAAAGTGACAGCTAATTTGTTGAGTTTCTACTTCATTTTGCGGTATATTTTGTTATAATGAAAATAATAACATTACGGAAACATTGTTAGTTCCTAGGAATTTTAAGTTATTTCAGCGTCTTTTAAGTAACGAAGCTAATAGCAAAATTCTAACGAATTGTGCTAGAGTGATGCGACAATTCGTTGTGTTGTTTGACATCATTTTAAAATCAATGCAACCGGTATTTTTAACTATTTACAATCAAAAACAAAAAATTATAATTACCAGATTTTCAAATACGTTAAATAAAAAAACTAAATACATTCACACCCATAAACTAGTTCACACTACTGTAAAAGTTTAATAAAGACAGATAATTTCGTTTCATTAGATTTTATTACCACAAACAGTACCTAAACAAAAATAAAGGGGTTCTGTGACCAAGTTGGTGTGGGCCCGCATTCCGATCAGGAGGTTGTGAGTTCATATCCCGTCATGCAACAATAGACTTTTTGGTTTTTCGGAAGCATGTGCGCATTTTACTCGTGCACATGTCCTAACGGTGAAGGTATCGTAAGAAATCCGGCATGTCTCTAGGACTCCATTCCGCTAAGCAGCGATAGGCTTGCAGCTTGCCACGTATTGAATACTAGCTACTTGCAAACCGTGGGCTTGTGCCGAACGTAAGCTAAGACGTGCCTCTGACTACCCCCTAGTAGTTGATCCTCATAAGATCCACGCTGTGAGTCGGAAGTGAATCCTCGAAGGGAAAAAAGTCGTGGGACTTTTAATTATTACTATTATTACTTATAGATTAAACAAATGGACGAGTAAACATCTAAAAGCCATATTAATTAATCGTACTGAGAGCCGAGATATATATACCTTACAACTGTAATTATGAAGTAAAAGTCCTTTCGTTCTATTTTAGGTCTCAGAACTTACAATAGAACGAAAGGCTAACTATGCCTGCATGGCATAAACTGCCAAAAAATAAGCCGCAGGGTTTTCTCCACTGCTCACCTGCTTACAAAAACTTTTAATAAAAATCTTCTCCCTGCCCTGAACACACCAGGTTAGGTAATACCACAAATCGGTTTTAATTTTAATCTCAACAGGGTAATAGGAAAGTTGATGCCCGGCACTATCCGTTTACAAGCATTCAATGTGCGACCGGCGACCGGCGACGATGTCGCGACCTTGCCTCGACGCGCCGCGGTCGCTGCTCACCACGTCGCCAAACTTTGCAAGGATTACGTACAGCCAAGTCGACAACCATAAACACAATGCTTGTTCCGAAAAACGAGATGCCACTGTCGGAATAATAAGAATTGTATAAAAATGCTTATGAAAAATCTCGTTTAAAAAAAAAACTAATATCCATGAATTAGAAGTGATATTTTTGTTTTCCTTGAAATTGTAATTCATTAAATAATATTTGGCTCAAGTCTTTCTCTTATATTTACCCTACTATATCAGAAGGAGGATTATGATATTTGAAAGTACTAATTTATGTATGTATGTCATTGGCACACTCTGCGGCTTTTTTTAATATACGTCGGGGTAGAGCTTGGCCTTCATCTCACCTGATTTTCAAGTTATGATAAAGGTAAAGGTGGAAGCGCACTTTACCCGGAATTCTCAACAACTGAAGAACAGGGTTACCTTACCTCAAAATGCCGGAACACAAAAATTTTAGAATTGTTGTAACGGCGACAGAATCAGGTAAGATGGTGGTAGCTAGCCAGGCAAGCTTAAACAAAGTCCTACGAACAACCAAACCAAGCACAAATGAAGGCCAATCGCTATCCGTCCATTAAAAAAAACAGTTTAAAGGTTGAGCAACAAACGTTTCAAACAACGTTCTGTTTCAAGAGTTTGAAATTAAATAAGATAGCTACTATGTAAATCTTATCGTAACTTAGTAGTAAAAACTTTTCCTTGCATGGTTCACTCTTGAGACACCTGCGAACAACTTTACTACCAAGCTTACACCAGCCACTGTAGTCGTAAAACATACGAATTTGAAGTTAATTCCACATCCCCTTTTTACTGCGCAATCAGGAATTGCAGCAACTTCGGTTCAATCTTGGGAATTGGCGCTCGTTTGAGATCAATCCGGTATCTCATTCTTCAGGGAGATATCATTTACGCGGATAAGGTCCCTTTGAAAGAAATATTGCTTCAATTAGGTACACTTTCCATGTAGTGTGAAGCATCGGACCAGTAATTAAAGAAGATTTTGTTGCTAGGCTGATTGATGACTGATTTGTTCTATTGATTAAACGAAAATATCACTTCCTGGCTAGTTTAGTTGAAAAAGTCTTCGATAAATTTGTTGATCGAAAGACAAAACTAATATGCATGTCCGTAGATAGCCATGTGATTGACGAAGGTGAAAATTGGTCTAACTCGAGACCTAATCAAGCCAAAGACAGGTTGAATAAATTAAGACCGTCTTGAAACTTTCAAAGCTTAAATCAATTTATCGGAAAGCTGGCGATAAATCGGATTTTCTTTGGTAAAGAATATAATAATAAACTAGAATATAAACCGGGACTTTGATCCCGTTATCCCTTGTGAATGTCTTAAAATCATGTTTACAGGAAGCTACCCTGAAAACTTCAAGTATCTAGGTCCCCTTAACAAGCATCATAGCTCAGTTGATAGTAACTATGCTTTCTGCGCTGCAGGCTGTGGGTTAGATTCCCACCCAGGACAATCATTTGTGTGATGAATATAGATGTTTGTTCTGTGTTTGGTATTGTATGATTATGTATGTATTTTAAGTATTCTATCAGTAATCTAGTTACCATATGACAAGCTATGCTTAGTTTGGGGCTAGATGGTATTGTGTGAAATTAATGTCCTGCAATATTTATTTGGTTTAGGCTGTGCGTTGACTAAATAAATAAATCAATCTTATATAGGACATGAATTTCACACAGCGCTATATGGCGCTGTCCCAAAACGAAATAAAGTTTGTAATATGGGAACTAGCTCACGGATGGAAATTAATTTTAATTATTTACAAGTTCCTTAAGTTTTTTATTTTATTTAGAATAAATTGTCAAATTAGATTGGACTATAAAATATTTTCTTTCACATCAACATAAATATGAGTTAAAAGAAAAATCTTACGAACGTTTTATTCCAGTACCTAATAACTTCTGTTCACTTCTTTGATCGATTTTTTTTCCTATACGATAGGGAAGCGCTTGGCCTTCATCTCATCTGATTTTTCCAATTTATGATAAGGCCGAAGGTGGAAGTGCACTTTATCCGGAATCCTCAACAATCTGAGGAGCTGGCTATCTTACCTCTAAATACTAGAACACAACGATTTGAATTGTAGTTACGGCGAAATACTTAGGTAAGATGGTGTAGCTTACCAGACGGATTTGACACCACCAACCGAACCGAGAGCAAATTTTGAATCAAATCAAACATATTTATTTTGGAAAAAAAAAACATTATATTAAATTGTTAAACGGTGATCAGTCTGTTAACGATTCTGGGTGAAATGCGCCTCCACTTTCGGCCTTATGGCACGACAGGTGAGATGAAGGCCAAGCGCTTCCCCATCGTAATATAAAAAAAACATATTTTATCAATGTGGTATTAAAAAATATCCATGAGACAAATTATATATGTTATAGTATTTAAGCCTTTGGCAGCGTGTGTTAACAAACTGAACGAATATTCGTACACAGCAGCATATTTACAAAAAATATAATACGGATCTGTTATTTATTCACAGAGAATTTATTACGTTACCTACTGCTCGCAGGTAACGAGCAAAATCCGATTGCCACCTGAGACTTCTTGTTTAGGTCACCAACAATATTGGTTTTATGCGTAGTTTTGGATTATTGATCGTACATAAGCAATGTATACATACTTAATTTCTTCAACAGCCCGTTTATTCCCACTCTTGGCATAGAATAACTAATAGTACTACGTACAGAAGGATCACTCTCTAACAAAAGTCATGTTAAGGTATAAAAATGTACTCTACTCTTTCGCGTGCAAGTTACCACTACACATTGAATCTTATCGTTTGGCACTAGCGTTCATATTCCGTTTGACACCGCTGACTTGTAACCGGTTTCGTGGTCAGAGCATAGGGTTCCCACTCGCCGATATAAATATACTTGGTGGCTGGCTAGTTAACTACAAACATACGCAACTATTACTGAGTGGGCGACCATTAGTAGGTACCGCAGCGCGTGGTTCAAGTTCTACAAACATGTATCGACCTGTTCAGTTGATCCGCGCGGCTTGAAACGGAGGTAAATGAAACGGTGGTAGGTAGGTAGGGTGGTAGGTACTTACTATCTATTCAATTAAAAACGAAATACGAAAATCTACATAAATAAGAAACTAGGTAGGTAAAAAACTATTAAGTAAGTTGGTAGGCACCTAAATAATAAAATTTCACACACAATTATTCATTACTTCTGACCTCCTAAAATGTGTATGTACTCAGGTGTATATAAATATTTTTCATATTATGTACATAAGGTGCATAAAAAACTACATAAAGTTACAGAGTAGGTTGGCTTTTATATGATGGTTTGAATATAAAAATAGCTTAGGCACCATTCAATATCTGTCAATTTTTTAAAAAATTTACTGTAGTTTCCCGTAGATTAGTTTTTATTTATTTTAACACCCGTATACAAAACATAATAGTATCTTTTAAACGAATTATTATGTTTTGAAGTCATAATAATTGTTCGATTCAAAAATCATTAAACTTAAACGGTGACGACGACGCTCGCGGTTTGCGCGCGACCCGAGACGAGAGCCGAGTGGCACCTTGCCGCCGTCATTCTCCCCGGGAGGAGCTCCGGACAAACGTAAAAAAACTTCGGAGTGACACCCCCTTGCTCCAGGCAGTCTTCTATAAATCAAAAATCAAAAATCAAAAATCAAATCAAAAATCAAAAAGACATTTATTTGCAACTCTTACACAAAAATCAACATAAAAATAATACTTAATAAATAGAGGCAAAGAATAAAAATGTAAATTAAATAGTTAGCTCGCATAGAATTGCAAAAAGGTCTCAACTCAGCATCATTAAATTAGCCCTGCCGTAATCAACACGCTTGGCAGGTGGATTGGAGATCGAAACTATGGCCTAACGCCTATTTGACAGAAGGAAGTTACTGTTTTTCTTGTGGTGAAATCCCTTAGTCGGCTTTAAGCGACATTCGCAGTCATCACTGAAGGGGTCGATTCTGCACTGCAACTGCCACGGTGCGGTAACCAAAGAAGTGTGAGCTACCTTTGTTATCGTTTGATTCCCTTGACACTACTACTAATAGTGCCGTGGGAGATTTTTACCTAAAGTAGTGTCATGACACTACTGGTAGGGTACATGACACTACCTTCCTTTGTTTTATATGGACAAAAATGTACCTAATAAATAAAATAAAATAATTCAAATATGTATTTACAACTCCATTGCCGATAACCAACCATGAACGTTTATGTTTGAAGGCAATCGACTAATTAAATTAACACCACTACTAACAACGAACTTGTAAACACTTTAGCTTTCATGAAATACTGCACGCTTCCCTGTCTTGTGCATTTATAGCAATTTAAATCAACAATTCAACACCAAGTTTCTTGCCCTAACAATGCGATTGCATCAGCGCGATTCCTTTGAGTAAGCACCTTTACATCGCGATGGTATGATAATGAGTTTGCAGTGGTTTGGCATCTGCCCAATGCATGGTAGAGCTGTTTACGACGTTTCATTTACAAATAACGTAGATCCAAAACGAGAAGAATACCTGGTTGCGCCATTTGAAAAGAAGCCAAGTTTCTTGCACGACTTGACTGTAGATGAAATACCAATTTGAATATAGTTGAGTAGGTGCCTGATTTCCCAAACCGCCTGTGAATGAACTTCGGATACGATCTCGGCGACAATGTTACGAATTTACCACACAATTGTCGCTTGGGAAATATTCATTTGGCAAATTTCATGTTCATTCTTTCATCGTGATTCAGAATTGTCCTACCTTATCCCACGAAGCCGCCACCCTGGTTGGGCAAAGGAGAATGTTTTCAATTTTGGACTGTATTGATTTGGTGGGGAGATACCACTAATCTAAACTCCACCTGGATTTGTATTTTGTCAATCAATATCACATATTAACTTCGTATTGAGATTGTTAAAAACAACAGAACCTAACTTCTTACGTTTTAGGTTGGCAGACTCGGCACTTGTATATACCTAATTATGAATGATTTGACAACAAAATGCCTAGATTTTCCAAGTTAATTTCAAGGTTGGAAGACCGGAACAGATACCCCGAACTTATTTAGAAGTTGCGTCTTGGTAGAAGTCAATCTAAGTTAAAAAGTTTGCAAGGATTATAATTTTACGGCGGCACTTGGCTGAAAAACTTACAAGCTAAGGAATAAATTTAAGTAAAAAGTAAGTTCTTTGATATAAATGTGGTTTTTCTGTTTGCAATGACTAGCTGATTTGAATTTGCTTGGCAGTCAATTGTATTTGGTAAGTTGATTTGTAAGCATAATTAATCATTTCAATACGTCGAAAGGGTTTGATTATAAGCAGCGGCTTTATTCATAGCATTTCCAAACTATTTAACCCTCATCTATTCATTATAAGTTATTTCAACTTCTCTTAAACATTAACAAATTAAGAAAGTTTAGCTTGACGAAAATTAAGATCGTACGCTGAATAGTCGATTAACATGCAAATTGCATATAAATTCGGAAGAAACGGACGGGCTATTATACTTTAATTATTTTAGAGTCAAAGAAAATATTTCTGTACCTTGGTAGCGTAATTAATAAGGGTTAAGGATACTAACTGAGATTAAACTCGTATTTCACAAACATTATGGTTATAATCGAATTTAACATGATGTTATTCGAGTATCATAAAACTGCGATGTTTTTTAATCATTAACAAAAACGGGTCTTCATCGCGTTCCTTTATATGTTCCCGTTAATTTCGACCGTGTTACAACGGCTGTGGTCAAGGGTAGGTGCGCGATGAGGACTAGTTTTTGCTAATTATTTTATTTAAAATTTAAAAAATGCGACGTTTCATATCAAAGACCGTTAGTCAACTACGAAGTAGGCGAAGTTCTCAATCAGCCATCAGAAATCAAGACAAGTTTAAATTGAAAGATCTAAAACAATATATCCTACGGGTAAAACTAGTAACATAACATTTTCTGAGTGGCAGAAAATGCGCGGTTTGTGGACTTAGATGAATTAATGCTGGTTACAGCTAAAACATAAGGTATCTGTGATATCTAGAGAAGTAAGTAATTTATTCATTCATCAAGAATCTGCCATTTCCAGAATCTGCCATTCACCGAATAAAGGATAAATTGAGGCTTAACCCTTGGTCCTACTGCTTTAACCCACTGAGGGATTCATGGGTATTTTTTCCCCGTAGTCCCACTGCACTAGAATAGAACCACGGGTAGTTTCACGGGTACTCAACGGGTCAATTAACCGTAGTCCCACTTAAAATAGGATGGAATTATTGCAATCTCTTTCCATTTTATCTTTTTCTTTTGAGAAGAATCCAGAATGCTGTTGAACTCGATTCTATCTGTAGATTAAATTATGGATATTGTCATGATCTTAGTTTTCTAAAGTTCATAAACCTTTATCTTATTTCTCTTGAAAACATTCAGAATAATTGATTCAACCCTATTTATCACGAATCAAAAAATATCTCGGGCCAGTAAGTGCGCGAGCAAAATGGCGATTTAGAATTTCATTTCTTCCTATACGGGAAGCTTCTGTCAATAAAAGGTTCTTGAAAACAAACACAGGTAGACCATTAAAGTGTAGATACGTAGAGGCTAGGTTGTTTACAGTGTCCACTAGCACGCTCCGAGTAAACACGGTGTCACCGCGATTGTGATACAGCACTTACGATAATGACATCGAATTTGATGGCCCCCAATCATACATTAAGTGATCACTATCCTCGTAAATGACAAGTGATCGTCGTTTTGATTTGATCCCAATGTAGATGGTTAAAATTATTCCATATACACAATCGGTACCTACCACCTTGGACAATGTCACTAGTTTTATTGTATTTACTAGTGATTGCCGTGTACTTTGCTCCTGTCATTCCGTAGGATTTTCTAAAACCCTTTGCTTAGTGCATCCAAAAGGAGCCATATAACATAAAAACTAAGGTTTACTTATTTCGGTATATAATCCACGGACGTGGAATCCCTTTCTCAACGAGCTCTTATACATGTTACCATTGTCAGATACATCAAGAAAGATGTCATCATCATCATTGTTAGCAGATGTAGGTAAGAATATCTAAAGCGAGTTGAGAAACAAGAGTGGCATCTATGTCGAACGCAATTAAGCTGGACCGGGCAAGTTCTGACCGCTTACCCTTGCGGGGGTCCCTTTACACCGCAAGGATAATCAGTGTTACACACTGCGTCGCTACAACCTGAAGTTGTATCATTATGTGCCGGTTTCAGACTAATTACCGGCAAATTACAACGGATAGACAATGTTGAACTAACTAGATTTCTCGTAAGTGGCCTTTAGTTTTTTTGGCAAGGTATTGTCAAAGTTTGCAAATATGAAACGTTAAGTAAAGTATAAAATGATCGCAAGTTTTAACACTGACTCTAATTGTTGTGTTCCGGCATTAAAAAGTAATATAGTCAGTACCTCAAAATGTAGAGGATTCCGGGTGAAGTGCGCTTCCACCTTCGGCCTTATCATAGCATGACTCCAGGTGTGGTGAAGACAAAGTGCTATTCCGTTGTACAGTAAAAACTTAAATAAAACAGCCCTTATGGTATATAGGTTCTACCTAATTCTCATAAGACGAGGATGTAAACGTAATAGGTTTATATCTATTACGTTTATATCCTCGTCTTATGACGAGTAATGCTTTTTTTGAAAAGTTGGCTTAATAATCAACCTTATATTAGTTTATATCTCCCAAGAGACTCTTTAGTAGCATTTTATGTTGATAACGTTTATTTTACTCTAGCACATAATTTCTCATGGGAAAACATTAACGGTAAATAGGTAATTGTATCAAAACGTGAAGGTTATTAAATTAATTAATATTACCCGCGGGAAAATTAATAGAATTGGATTAATCATTGTAGAGCCCTAATTGTATAGTGTTAAACGTGAATACCTCACTCGATGAACCGACAATATTCGAGCAGTTGTAAAGATTCGGTGGGTTTAAGAGGCTCAAAATCGCTCTTAGAAGTAGAAGAGAGAAAAAAACAAGATTTATAAAAACTTTTATAGCTAATTAATAAAGCGTACCAAAACGGGTGCGCTATGTGGAAGCACTTGGGTGTGCTTCATCTGGGTGCGCAAAGAGGAATGCCTCAAATACTTAAAACGCAGTGAAGTCACACCCTGAGGAAATCGGCAAGTCCGTCTATGACCAAAAATCCGAATAACATGT
Organism: Venusia cambrica; assembly: GCA_951394065.1. Taxonomy (NCBI): domain Eukaryota; kingdom Metazoa; phylum Arthropoda; class Insecta; order Lepidoptera; family Geometridae; genus Venusia; species Venusia cambrica. The sequence continues at coordinate 6,424,637 of OX596056.1, forward strand.
GCCACTGGCTAGAATTCCCCTAAGCGGTGATGGACTTGCGACCTATCACGTATTGAATACTAGCTACTTGTAAGCCGTGGGCATGTGCTGAACGTAAGTTTAGACGGACCTCTGACTACCCTCTAAAAATAATCACTCACTGGTGATCCTCATTAGATCCACGCTCTGAGTAGTACAGAGAGATGATTATCAAAGAGGATACAGTGGTGTCTTTTTTATTCTTGATCAATAACATTGTTAGTGATTATTTAAACAGATACCTATTCATCTCACGTGGTTACAAGTTGAGATAAGGCCGAATGTGGAAGCGCACTTCACCCGGAATCCTCAACAAACTGAGGAACTGGCTATCTTACCACTAAATGACGGAACACTTTTAGAATCGTTATTATGGAGACATAATTAGGTAAGATGCTGGTAGATAGCCAGGCGGACAAAGTCCTACCACCAACTCAATATTGTACTCCCCATGAGGATCGAACCCGGGACCTCTGGATCTGAAATCGGTGGGTTGAACGACTAGACTACAGAGGCGGTTAAACTGCTCACGTGCTTTAGGCCCCAGTAAAATCTTAATGGACCAGATAATTAAATTGGCAAAATTAAATACATTTCCCTGACGGAAAGTACCACAAACATAAAAGTAATGCTGATGCTGGATTAACCGCAACAGTAATGAAGTGTAGCCGCATAAGTGGGGTCTGGGGGAGTGACCCTAGTTTAATTTGTACGGGATCTTTCTCCAGTAATTCGGCTTATTAGCTATGATGGCATACCCAAGACCCGTACCTCCCCAAGGTACGATTACAGTGAGACTTGAGGAAAGTTGCTTAGATTTTAGTGACAGATATAACCTGAAAATAACCCTATTTTTAGTCTGGCGTTAAAAGGCTGCTTTTAACCCCGGACTAAAAAATACGATGTAGAAATATTTTGATTTAAGAGAGTATAAGTACCTATAGGCAGGTAAATACTGGCTATCATCTGCATTTTTATTTTCTTCTTTTAGTGATAGGCCGCCTATTGAACTTATACACTTTGTTATGAAATGTTTGTAATATAAGATGTACATTTTGTCAACATCAAAGTGTTACATTTTATTGTATTATATTGTAACGATTGCCGCTTTTAGCTGGTTTCACCAGCGTGGTACCTACCTGGATAGATAGATACTTATGTTGTTACATTGCATTATAGCCCATGCCGAATTAAATAATTAAATCCATATCATGAAATCAATAAATCCGCTCAGCAGTTTATTTGGAAAAATGTAGCAATCAAACAAAGTTACTTTCATATAATAACAAGGTATGGATATTATTATGCATGTTCATGCAATCTCATCATCATAACAACCCGTTAACGCCCATTGTTGGACATGAGCCTCCTCCAAGACTGGAGGGTTTTGTCATTATCGCTTGGCAGGCAGATTGGTGATCGCAGTATTGGTGTTACGTGCTCAGCCGGATGCTGCTGCCTATCCCTGGTGTATTTTATTCCCTTATTCGCCTTTTACGACATCCCCAGGAGGCTTACATATATAGGGCCCTATTCATTAGCCGGAACCACCTCGGCATAATCTCTTGCAATCTACTACCATAGAATAGGTATAATATATAACATAACTACCATATCGATTGCACGCTGGTTGTAGAATTTACGAAGAAACTTGTTTTTCAGACGATGACACAGCATCTCAGGCAAATCTAAGCAAATCTCGACTGAATCACATCCAATTGGCCGTGAATGATCGCGCTATTACGCACATTGTGTATATACTAGCGACGTAATACGATTCCGGATACTGTTTGTAAACAGTATCCGGAATCGTATTACGTTACGTAGTTTACATGCCAAAATACCATCCAACTTTACTAAGTTGGATGGTATTTTGCATGTAAACTATTTGTGGAATTAAAGTCAAACATTCATAAACAAGACAAAATAACTACTGTCTTGAAATACAGTTTGTTTTAATTCAAAACGGGGATAGTTTATTCTACTAGCAGGTTAATTTAGTAGGATTTTGTAAACACTAAAGTGACATCAAATAATATATATTACAGTCTTTACATATGTAAAATGGCCAGACAGATCGCATGCCTGTGATACAATTGCGAAGAAAATGTTTTTAAACTTACTTTTTAAAGTTTATCGCTAAATTAAAAAATGCAATCTCATAAATCGTAGATAAATGCAGGTATAACTAGAAAATGAATTGCACTCCCAACAGGTCGGTACAATATTGGAACAGAAATACAAGGGATCAATAGATTAGATCCAATAACCTGAGTGGGAGTGGGCTATTTCCCCGTTCCCATCGAATGGGCAAATAGATTCCTGCTCGTTCCATTACACTCGAGGTAATACGAGAACATAAAAACATCCCGTCAATATTCTTACCAATAAGTAGAATTTGACTTGTGGTTGGGCGAAAGATATTTTTTGTAAGAATTGCCGACAAGATGAGTGAATCTAATTGCGCTTTAGCATGCAAGATGCAGTAAAATAGATAAGAAGAATAAGATCTAGAAGATTACAAAACAACCTACAATAAGCAAACCATATTATAAAAGGCTTAGTAAAACGTGGTAGTGTTCAGATTCAATAGTGTTCAAGAATGGAATGTTGGACTAGTAAAGTTGCTGTTGTCACAGGTGCCGGGCGCGGCATAGGATTTCAAATATCTAAAACTTTAGTGTCAGTTGGAATGACTGTGATTGCATTCGAGCCCACTGATGAAAAAAATCACGAAATGATGGAGAACTCTAAAACCTGGGATACAACAAATGGTCGATTGGTTCCATGCAAGTGTGATATCTCTAAAGACGAAGAACTGGTACAAGCTTTTAATAACCTAGTGACTACCTATGGTGGTGTTGATCTACTAATCAATAATGCAGCTATAGGAGTTGAAGGTTTAATATGCAACGGGGATATAAAGACATTCAAAGATATCATTGATGTAAATATATACGGATTAATAGCTTGCACTCGCCTGGCTATTGCATCAATGGTTGAAAAAGACTGTGGTCAGGTAATTAACTTGAACAGTATCTGTGGTCATTACATGCCTAACTTTCTTGAACCAAAGATAAATATGTATATAGCTTCGAAAAAAGCCATGACGGCTTTCAACGATGCCATTATAAAAGAGTGCAAGTTACACAAACGAAATATAAAAGTTACTAGTGTGTCACCGGGTATGGTAAATACTGAGATATTCAAAACTGCAGGTATATCGTTTATCGATGACAAATTCTTTAATGCAAATCCACATTTAACTACTAAAGATGTTTCTAGTGTGATACTGAAAGTTTTGGCTTTACCTCAATCAGTACACGTTAAAGAGATAACATTTCAGGCTCTTAACGAAAATTGACCCCTGCAATCTGCAGATGTAATTATCATAAGTGTTATATTCCTCTGGGGGCGGATTACTATATTTCACACTATGATGTTGAGATGTTACAAAGTGTTTTATATTTTCTTTGGAAGCATGTAACGTTTTATCTTCTTCCGATAAATTTGAAAATAAAAGCAAAATCGTAAAGTACCTCGGTTTCATCGGGAATTTACGCTTTCAATGATTGTTCTGGCAACTTCAGACACAGAAAATACAAAGCATAGTAGAAAGTTATCAGTTGGGCAGTTCGTCGTGGTGGTCAGGGCTTAAAAATTGACCCAACGAAACTCACCTCGGGACGGATATACTAAAAGTATCTCACCAGAAGAAAAACATTGCTGCATCATCAATCCGCCTGCCAAGCTTGTTGATTAGGTGAACATTAATAGGCTGTTGACAGCAGCGAGATATTGGCAGTGAGATATATTTGTGTAGAGTCCAGGTCACAGAGTGAAAATACTACCTTTGAATCATGCACAGGAGTCAGTGAAATAAAATACTTAGTTTTTGAGTCAGTATTTTAGTCATATTATTCTATGTACACATATATCAATATTCAAGTTAATATTTGCATAAATACGACAGCTATGAGGTTTTTTAGATACAACAGAAATATGTTTTTGATGTGGTTCCTTTGGCGGTACTCAAACAAAGAACTCCTTTTGAATAGTTGTTGTAGATTATTTTGCTCTATTTATTCTCTTATCATAAACTACCCATTGTTATCATCATCACCTTAGTCAACATATATAGTCTATATATACATAGATAGTACACAAAACAACTAAACACTGTGCAGGCTAATTTCTCAACATCATTTTTTGACATGTTTTGCTTTACGTAAGTGTTGGTTGTTTTTTATATAATTTCAGAAACGTAGGTATTATAACACATAAAGAAAATATTTCCATACAATTACAATGTTTTAACTAAATAATTTAAAACCCAACAGAGTTTCATTTTTCAAAGCTTAATTGACTTGAAGAACAAAAGGCGAAAGTGTGCTTTTTATCCCTCGCTGAAAGAAACTTAATTAACTTCTTTTCTGTTTTCATTTCTATCTGATGAAGAGGATCATTTGCAAGTCTCCGAGTTATTGTTTGACTTATATTGTGTTTGTAATTAAGTATTCTGTATAAAGTAGATACCTGGACGTCATTAAATAATTAATAGAAGACTCAAGTCTATGATGCAGGATTGATCATAACATTCCATAATACTCTTTATATTGCGTAGTTCAAATAGGCAGCTGAACATTGGAATTTCGCCTATATTCCAACTTTGAGTTCCCTTTTTGAACTACCTACTACTATTTTAAGATATCATAACTTGTATCATGTTCAAGTCTAGGGGCGAGATTCATCATTTACTTCAAAGGACACTTTGCAATGTATCTATCTACCTACTAATATTCCAGTGTTGATTTCTATGTAAAGCTTGTATTTTGTCTTTGTTCTGGCTGGTTATTTCGTTTCTCAATATTTTACTTACATGGATGCTCTTCAAATTAGAACGTAACATTTAAAATTTTCAAATAACTAATATTTAGCTAATTAAAATCAATAATAAGAACATTATACCTAAACAAAACTTAACTAAATATATTATATTAACATTTTTATGAATATGAACATGATTACGTACAATGTAAAATATCTACTCACAGAAGCATGCCCAGATCACTGCATGTATTGCTACGCTGAATAGCAATGCTGATTCACTGGCCTAAATAAGATCCAGAACCCGGGCAATGCGTCACCGTCAACGTAACTCACATTACAGAATGAAAAATATATCATTTATCATGTATTTATGTTGAGATAATTATGTTAAGTGGGACTTTCCTAGTAGGAATTAGTAAATCAATAGGTAGGCAGTGGGTATCAAATAATAATGATGACTAACTAAAATATTATTATCAGGTATGTATTCCAATGTCCTTTTTTAGCTGCATGGCTGCTGTATACAATTCACGCTTTGCATCCGGATACGCGTCCAACAAATCCTGCCAATCTTGTAATCTTAGATACACGAGGTCTACCACCTGGAAATATTGAAACCCCTTTATGGTAACTTTAAGTCGTAAAAGCCATCTAATGGATCTCACCATAAGAAGTGACAAAGTGTACCTACTTATGTAAGATACCTACATTATTTAATTAAGGCACTAATATAAGACATAAAATATTAGGTTTCAAGGAATTGTACCTACATCTTAGTCAAATCTGTAAAGGTTTATTAGGTGTGTTCTAAAGTACCTACAGCAGTTTACTTCTGTGTTAACACCTTTACTGCAATCATGCTAATCAACCTTCCTAGCTTGGTGAGTGGGATGATTATGGCAAAACCCTCCAATTTTAGAGGCTCTGTCCAGTAGTGGACAATATTGGGCTGTTGAAGTAAGTAAGAGCAGTAAAGTTTTTTGTGACCAGAGTTTACAGATAAATATATTATTATGTACTAACCGTGCGCGTGAAATAGGTAAATTGAAACGCAATGTTGGTAAAAAGTCCGGGAAGCAAACCAAAGTATTCATTCGCTATTAGCAACGACATCATTCTGTTTTCTCCACTAAAATCGGGGAAAGAAATTAATATAAAATATATTATTCGTTAAACAATTTGTTTTCTACCATTTTGTAATTCATTTAACAAGCCTCATAGCTCAGTTGGTAGTAACTCTGCCTTCTGCGCTGTAGGTTGTGGGTTCGATTCCCACCCAGAACAAACATTTGTGTGATGAATATAAATGTTTGTTCTGTGTTTGGGTGTGGTATCATATAGTACGTATGTATTTACAAAAGTATTTAAGTATTCTATCCGTAATCTAGTTCCCATATTACAAGCTATGCTTAGTTTGGGGCTAGATGGCGCTGTGTAAAATTATCGTCCTGTAATGTTTTTATTAAATATTTTTATTATTTGTAATTTTTAATGTTTCAAAAATATTATTTTTGGATTGAAGTAACATTTTTAGGAACGGCATCAGGGACCACTCGAAAGTACCCACTGAGCAGATTTTTAATCTTGTGTGCAATGCATAGAAGGATTTCGATGTATATTTTTTTTATTTTACAACGGGCCTTCATCTCACCTTATTTTCAAGTTGCCAAGCCGAAGGTGGAAGCGCCCTTCACCCGGAATCTTCAACAAACTGAGGAACTGGCTGTCTTACCTCTAAATGAAGGAACACAACAATTAAAGAATTGGTGTTATGGTGACAGAATTAGGTAAGATGGTGGAAGCTAGCCAGGCGGACTCAAACAAAATCCTACCACCTACCAAACCAAGCACAATATCGAACCAAGGACCTAGAGATCTGGCACAGGTTGGCAAACCGCTAGACCACAGAGGCGATTGATATGATTATAACTTACTTTTTATTGGTCTTCCATTTCTCAACTTCACCTTCGTGTACAAAGTAAATGCAACCAAATAAATCTCCCTCCTGTACGATAGTTTTACCTGGATAAAAAAAATAAAAAAACATTTGTTTTTTTGAAATAACATCGAACTTAAAAGACATTTTCAGAACTAAGATTAAAAGAATAAAAGACTTCAGAAGCATCTTTTAGTTCAATAATCCTGTGTCAGTGCTCTGTACCTGTAGAGGTTATTCTTAGCAAAACACAAAATAAGAGCAATAAATTAAAACATACCTGCAAAGATCACAATTCTGCGCAACCTGGTAGCTAGTTGACGAATCATGTAAGGAGGAAGTTCACTTATGAGTGGTGGGGCATTTAAATGGTGAACGTATAGAGCACAGAACAAGTCTTCTCGGAGACACATTGGAGCTTGATGAGCTAGCTCTGGTAGCCATGTCCCTATAGAAATTACCTATATCAATACATTTTAAATTGCAAATTCTAAATATTATCAGTTTTTGGTTCACTATATCAAATAAACAATAAAATCTTGTCTTTTACGTATTTTTTTTTGTTTTGTAAAGTCACACCTGATTTCTCTGATTTCTCAAGTTAGGATAAGGCCGAAGGTAGAAGCGTACTCATCCCGGAATCCTCAACGGTCTATGGAACTGGCTACCTCACCACTGAATGTCGTAACACAACAATTTAAGAATTGTTGCTATGGCGACAACAAAAATTTAGTTCTGGGGATGAAGGTAGGTATACAGCATTTTTATTAAATGGTGGTTATGAACATTTTCCACATTTGACCGTTTTATTTGCTATTATGGTTATGGATCGGGATTGATCCCAAAAACATAGTATAACTTACCTCTTTGCCTTTGCCACAGCAATGTAGTGTACTCCGAAACAATGTCTAATAGTGCCGGTGAAATCTCGCTTTGCCGTAGATAGGTGATTAAGTTCTTCACATTGTAATCGTATCGGTAGAGCTCTCTCAACTTTGTTACAATGTATCCAATTGCAAAGTTCAGTATCCATAGATCAATAAAATTCATTAAAAAGAGTATGCACACTTTGTAATAGATTTGTACGAGTGATACTGCCTCCACCTGGAAAATGTTTGTGAATATACACTCGTGAGCAAAAAAAACGACTCAGGCGACACACCTGCACTCGCAAGTCACTGGCAAAAAAACTGAACGCGAAAATACTTTTTTCTTAATAATATCTTAAAGCTGATAGTATTAGCTTCAAAATGATACAACATTTTGTAATGTTTTTTGCTCGCACAACCCAGTGTAGTTTTTTTTTTCGCTTCAACCTTTCCACTTGCTTACGTAAACGAAGGCAATTAATGGAAAAATAATATATATATATTTTAAATAAATATTTTAGAACCATATCACACAGCGGCATCAAGCCCCATATTAAGCAAATCTTGGTGGGAAGTACACATATACCTATACTTATTTACCTTTTTGTGTTAATACAATAACACCTATACCGAGCAAACATATATGTTTATCATACGCATGTTTGATCTAGGTGGGAACAAACCTGCAACCTACAGCGTAGAAAATAGACCAACTGAGCTGCAAAAAAAGTCATAAGAATCACTAGGACCACACTGGTTAATGTCTTTTTCTGACTAGAAATAAACATCTTTAGCAATTAAGAGCTAACCCTTTAAAAAAAAAGAGTTTTTATGAATGAAGTTTGTTGGATGTAAAGACAATTTTATTATGTTTCTGACTGTACATTTTATTCAACACAATCACTTACTAGTACGATTCTACTACTAGTTAGGAGTAATATCATGTATGTCATAGCGACAATGTAATCATCTTGCCAGCGGGTTGGCACCACAAATCCTGTATATGAATCTGGATTTGAAGATCTAATTCTACGGGCACAACCTGAAATAGGATATTACAATTAATAAATTTTAAATTCAATATTGTTGTCAAAAAATAGAAAATATTGAAAAAATCTAAGATAATACCGCCTCAGTGGTACAACCCACCGATTTAAAATCCAGAGGTCCCAGGTTCGATACACATGGGGAGTACAATATATTGTGTTTGGTTTGGTTGGTGGTAGTACTTTGTTTGGGTCCGCCTGGCTAGCTACCACCATCTTACCTAAATATGTAGCCATAACAACAATTCTAATATTGTTGTGTTCCGGCATTTAGAGGTAAGATAGCCAGTTCCTCAGTTTGTTGAGGATTTCGGGTGAAGTGCACCTCCACCTTCGGCCTTATCTCAACTTGTAACCAGGTGAGATGAAGGCCAAACGCTTCTCCGTCGTACAATAAAAAAAAAAGATAAGCGCAAAGAGAAGTGCATGTTAGAGTTATCCACTAGCTTGTCACTCAAAAATACCTATCCATGCGCAACATTATAACATTATGATTACTAACCTCCTTTCCTTTCTGTTGGTAAAACCCAATGACTTCTATCGATAGAGGCGTTTACCACGTCAGTCAGGGATTTCATGTTTATAGCAAACTTTTCATCTGCGTAAAATTAATAATTTTGAGGTTCTCGTTAAAAATACACAGGACGTATTTTTTTATGATGTATAATTTAAATGGATAGTGTGTTATAAAGGACTTAATATGCTTACCTCTGATCTGGAGGTTTTGGGTTCGAGCCCGGTCTTGCACCAATGGACATTTTAGTTTTTAGGAAAAGTTTAAGCGCATGAAAATGTTCTAGCGATGAAAGCTACATCACCAACCGGCAAAATTTCGAACAGCATATGTCAATGGCTAGTATTCTGATAAGTGGTGATAGGATTGTTGCAACCTGTCACGTATTGAATGTATCTACTTGCAAACCGTGAATATTTGCCAATCGTAATCTAAAACCTGCCTTTGACATCATATCAGTAAGTAGGTTTTAAAATGATCGCTCTGAAAAGTGAAAAGAGATACCTTTACAGGCTACATAGATCCAACCACACGCCATAGCATGAAGCATAAGCAACACAAGCAAGACCTTCATTATTACCGGCGCCACTCTGCTCTGTGGACATAGGGTTTACTTTACTCTGCAATTTACTAAAATCATCGTAATTTTAACATTTGCAGTATGTTGCAGTATTTTGCTATGCAAACTTTTCGACGTAATATTATGTATGTTCGTAGGTTTCAAGTTTAAAACACCGCCGAGGCGGTATTGACCTCCTCTAAGTTAGGCGGGCATGGGAACCTATACTACGATTTCCAATACGCTTGCCAAGCTTGATTATGGCAAAACCTCCAGTTTTGCTGGTGGCTCTGTTGAACAGTGAACATTTACGATCTGTTGATGTTATTATGTATGACGACTGTGTCAAAACCCTCGGATTTTGATGAGGCTTATATGCAGTAATATTGTACGGTTGCTAAGTAAGGGTTAAGAACCCTTGGTGCTTGTGTATTACTTGCATTTGGCAAACACTGAGTCAAGATTCGTCGAAAAGATTCAAGTAAGTCTTAATATACATTGAGCTGGTAACAATTAATTAACTTTGCTATAACCATATTACATTAAGCCCTAAGCCTTGCTTTGTTTGGGAATCTGGAATATGGTAACTAGATTTACGGAGATTAATGCAATCCTTTTTTAGTACATATCGATACAATATTAAACCAAACACAGGATAAATATCAAGATTAATGGATGGTAGTCGAACCCATAACCTACCGCGCTGAAGGCAGAGCTACTACCAACTGAGCTGAAGCCAGTCATGTAATAATGACACATACATAAAAAAATATAAAGAAAGTCTGAATATTGATGATAATTTCTAACATATACAATAATGGTAGTTTTCAAACAAAAATTTACAATTTACCTTAAAATTTCTGCAGAAGTTAAATTCAAAATCGTAAAGTAACCTCAGCCTAATAACGGCGAATAAGCGATATTGCCACTGTAACGTCACGTATATAAGCATAGGAAATAACAACGCTATGGCGTCCACGTACAGCGTCCATTGCTTGAATCTCCTTCGACCGAGGATCCTATGAATGCACTTATTGTCAATGACCACTTGTTCTAGCTGAAATCATGAATATTAAAACTCTACTGCACAGTTATTCCGTACTATATTATGGTTTTAACCGCCTCTGTGGTCTAGTGGCCCACCGATTTCTGATCCAGAGGTCCTGGGTTCGATCCCTAGGAGGAGTACAATATTGTTCTTTGGTTTAGTTGGTGGTAGGACTTTGTTTAAGTCCGCCTGGTAGCTAGTACTAACATCATACCTAATTCTGTCGCCATAACAATAATTCTATAAAAATGTTGTGTTCCGGCATTTAGAGGTAAGATAGCCAGTTCTTTTGTTTCCAGTTTATTGAGGATTCCGGGTAAAGTGTGCTTCCACCTTCGTCACTATCATAACTTGAAAAACCAGGTGAGATGAAGGCCATGCATATCCCCGTAGTAGTAAAGGCCTCGAACTACAAGCCGAGGTCTTGTACGAACATATCTGTTCTATACTATTTAATACAAAAAAAAATGTTGAAGTGCCTGTTTGTGATGTCAAAGTAACAGTTTTTTACTAATACGGTACTTTATTACATTTTAATGTTTGTTTTTGTTTACCTCCTGTTTACCGTAACTTTTCATTGCTAACCATCTATTACCAAGATACTATTTTGTCTAACATTTTGTTTATATCACGAGGGGTAAGCGGTGGCATTATCTCACTTCATCTCACCTGGCATCAATGTAATATAATAATATTCTTACCGTAAAGAACTCCATCACAAAATTGGCCAAGTTTATCATATCCCAAACGATAAAGCATGGCCACAGCTTGGGGATAAAGTGAGGTGGTATTGTGCCCAAGTACAAGGCAAAGGTAACAGATGACAGTGGAGCAACGAGCCACGCAAACCAAAGCCAAATGGAGTACCAATTGCCCTTCCGGGCTTCTAAAGCACGGAGCATTCTCTATAAAAATGATATCCAAAAATGTTATACGATAAAGAAAATTCTCTTCTACAGTCCTTATATGACAACTACAGAACAGAGCCTCAAAAAATAGATTTGTCGGATTCAACTTAGGATCCGACAGAGTTCAACGCTATTCCCAAACCGTTTTTGAAAATTGTCTGTGGTATTTCATTAACATTTTTAATGTCAATTAAAAAAAAAACAAAGTTAAGAATAGCGCGTTTCCAGAATCTGCATCGAAAGCTTCCAAATATTATTCCGAATCCGATAATACCCGCTTCCTGTTTGAGAATGGCTATACTGGTCAGGACTGGTCAGGAATTGAACCCAATACTGACCTGATATGAAAGTACGTGGGCCGTCCAATATAACTTCTAGTCTGTCTGAAGAAAATATGGGAAATATAGGAAAATATAAGTTTACTACGTTCTCTACTTCTGTTATTGCGTCCACGACACGACTTGAGAATGAACCCCTCCAACTCAGCCCACGGATGTCGTAAAAGTCAATTAAGGTATCTCACCAGAAGAAGACACCTTTACACTTGGCAGGTAGATTGCTGATCGCAGGATCAGCAATCTACCTGCCAAGTGTGGTGATTATGGCAAAACTCTACGGTTTCGGAAGCGGCTCTGTCAAAAAGTGGGCATTATTGGGCTTTTGTTGTGATTTGGGTATTTATTTTTGGTGTTACTATTTTAATACTCACAGGAAGCTTGATAGTTTTGCGACCCTGAACAAGATATTTAATCGAATCGTAAGGACTCTCTACAAAGTGATGTCTTGTTAACATGTAGTCGTCTTTGGAATTTGAATTTTTGGCTATGCATTCCCTTATCTGAAATTACGAATAAGAATCTACAAAACCGATGAAACACGATTCTATATTAAGTACCTATATGTCTTCACATGTAGATGGGTACATAGGTACGTCAAGGAATTTTTTTTATAAATAAATACAATAGACCCACGATTGACTACGATCGCACTTGATGGAATCGGATGTAATCAACGACACACCAGTCTTGAAGACACCGATTCATTCTCACCTTTAAGAGGCTCATGATGTAATTACTTAGGCAAGATGCGGCAACGTATTTCACTCACGCCGTTGGTATGATAATTATAATAAACAGCCTCTGTGGTCTAGTGGATTTCAGATCCAGAGGTCCCGGGTTCGATCCCCAGGGAGAGTACTATTATTGTATTTGGCTTGGTGTTGTAGGACTTTGTTTAAGTCCACCTGGCTAGCTACCACCATCTTACATAATTCTATTGCCCTATCAACAATTCTAAAATTGGTGTGTTCCGATACTTATGAGGTAAGATAGCCAGTTCCTTAGTTTGTTGAGGATTCCGGGTGAGGTGCACCTCCACCTTCGGCCTTATACTTGTAACCTGAGATGAAGGCCAAGCGCTAAATCGTAGTACAATAAAAAAAAATGGGATCAAATATTTTGTCGGATGGGTAAAAAACTCATAAGGCTTTTGTTTTTTTTTATTAAGATAGTTTGACGTTTGACCAAAATCTTGACAGATGGAAAGTGATGTAAACTACAATATAGCACGCCGGTCTAGAATACAACTATCACACTAGCTTATAATATGCCTAGCCTATGCTAACATTTTAGAGAAAAACACACGTATTCCACTCCTTAGCTGTTCGCATGATGATGTAGAACTAAAGCGTTAGCATTCGTTTTGTAGCGTATGATACTCATAATACTCTGTATGGGTAGAAGAAAATTAATTGGTGGTGGTGATACGACAAGAATTTTTTAGTTATAACACACTTCCTTTCGCACGACATGGTTTATCAGGGGTCCGCTTTCCGATTTAATATATAAAAAAGATCAATTTACCTCGTCGCTTATAATATCTTGAAAATGAAGTAAGGAGATAGCAAGTAAATCAGCGTAGTCCTCCGTCATAGCCGAAGAGCGGCCTGGGCGTTTAGAAGAAGTAAGAAGATGCCCAAATATGCAACCCTGCATGATGAGGTATACATTAATCATAGGTATTGATTAAAAATCGATAATTGAATGTAATGAAAGTCAGGTATGTAACTACAAAGATTTTTAAATAATAATGTGTTGTGAGTACCTATGTAATAGATATTTCTTTGACTCGTCTTAGTTTATTAGCGATTTTTTATGATAGTTTACTGTAAGTGACGTGCCTAGTAATACAAACGTAGCTATATAATGTTGCCAAATCAATGAAATTTGCACTGAAGTAGAAGAAAAAGTAGGCCAGATGGTGTGAAAGCAGACCACGTAAAATGAATATCACTGGCTGCCACTAAGCAGCATTGCTGTGTTGCCATTTGTGGGTACGGTTGAAATATAAAGCATTTTACAACATAAAAATGATGTATATATACCATAACTTTCATTTTAATATACCTTGGTGAGGGTGACAAGTTTTTCTCCACCTTGGCTAATGATGACATTTCCTCGGTGCACTACATATACTGTAGTGACAATATCATCCTCCCTGATAATCTCCTGTCCTGGCATCACATAGGTGGGGATGCTCACACTAGCTAGCTGTCGAGATACTGCTTCTCCACCACGTAGTAACGTGTCAAGCGCACGAAATGTGCTGAAAAAAACATTCAAATGCATGGTCAAAATACGATTTAGTTTTTCATGATCGTTATTCTAATATAAAAGTTTATCTTCTTTTCTTTATCGTATTTACATTTATTCTTTTATTTATAGCCCCCCTGAATGCTGAGTGAAAGTCTCTTCTTATACACACCATCTTTCTTGTTCTTATGTCTTCTGTGATCCATTTAGTCTCCACTAGTTTGGTTAGTATATAGCTATTTTAGAACATTCGAAAAGCCTCATCGGATCGAATTCGGAAGTTTTCGATGGAGATTACGAGAACTTTTTTCTCAACTCCATAATAAAAATATAAAGAAATATTTTGACATTAGAATTCGATGCTTCCCACGGAAGATTTTCATAAATGGTTTAAGAATAGCGTTTTAATCTATCGAGTTCTATGTCGGATCCGACAAAAAGTGATGTTCCCGATCCGAAAACTTTCCGTGTGTTTGAAAATCGCTGTGCAGATTGTTGGCCCACCTAATAAATGGTTCTGCCCATATTTGGCGACCATCATGAGGCTACCGTTTGAGAACTCATAAATAAAAAGTCTAGGGATCATTTTACTTATGATAGAAGTTAGCCATCAGTTTTGATAGAAAGTCCGTAACGTAGACGTGTCCTGAATATTTACTTTGATACTCACTTTTGAAAGAAAAAGTAGTTCAGGTCTTGACGAAGTACTACACCTATACGTTCATACGTCAGCTGGTGGATGTTTATGCCTTTCGTCCTAGAAACAGGTTTTAGTAAGTAAGTCACCATCTTCAATAATAAAATAAATGTATTTATTTTCCACTTAAGGTACTAAATACGTAAGCACTAATTAATTTAGCTAGGTTTACAAAGATGCTGAGCTACCTGTAGGATATCTGTATTGCAAGAGGTTAGTGCCTGAAATAGGTTTTTTAATAAAACCTGTCGCACAGGTCACCAGCTCCCCCACTAGATAACGACACAAGTTAGATATCCCGGCCTAATAGGCTTATCAGAGCATTAAATTTTTCCAGCTGTGTAGTCTTTCTGTCTTTCTGACTTACTGCTCATAACATGAATACTCGTATTATAAAAACAATACATTATTTTCGAATTATGTAAAGTTGAACAATTACTAGCGACACTCACCTTTGCCACCAATAAATGAAGTACGTGGTAACTTCATCAATCAACTTCTTTTCCAATCTTTCAGAGATCAAAAACTTAGCAAGTTGTCCGACTCTGTGTTGAAATATTGTGTTCCCTCGAGAGCTTAGTACCAGAAGGGTTAGGGAGTAGCACATTATAATCCTAGAAAGAAATCATAATAAAATAGAGTTCTAGTTTCGGAGCTCCGAAACCACAGACACAGACAGACATAATAAGGCATCGAACCCTTCACTAAAAAAAGTGGTGTTATCCCTCTTTTTATTTAAGGGTTAAAAAGGTAAATGAGAATAGAATGGAGTAATGGGTAAGAGAAGATATTATTTGTTTGGCGACGAAAACGTTCAACGTTCTTTGACAAAGATGGGGATGTCTTCATACCAGGGAAAATTCAAATTACTAGGGGAAAATGTACAATGTCACCGACACATAAGATAAACTGATGACAATAATGGTGTGCATCCATTAATTAAACAAGCATTCAGCATTAGTGTCGCAATACTAGGTATCCGTTTTTTTTATTGTACGACGGAGAAGCGCTTGGCCTTCATCTCACCTGGTTACAAGTTAAGATAAGGCCAAAGGTGGAAGTGCACTTTAACCGGAATCCTCAACAAATTTAGGAACTGACTATCTTACCTCTAAATGCCGGAACACAGCAATTTTTAGAATTGTTTTAATGGCGACAGAATTAGGTAAGATGGTGGTAGCTAGCCAGGCGGAATTAAACAAAGTCCTACCACCTACCAAACCATAATAATACAATATATTATATAAAGCACAATATATTGTACTCCCACTGAAGATTGAACCCGGGACCTCTGGATCTGAAATCGGTAGGTTGAACCAGTAGACCACAGAGGCTGTTAAAGTTGCAATGTGTCGCAACGGTGTTGACGCACCGCACCGGAACAATTATTGTAGTCCGACTGACGTACCTAATGAAAAAGGCGCTGCGCAAACGTAGACACTTTTGTTGCAGACACGGCATACCATCACAGGGAACACCGAATGCAACTAAAAATTATTCATGTTGCTTGTGTCTTCAACTGACGACTTTTAGTTTCCAGTTGCCGACACCGAACACTTTTTGATAGTCAATGAGTATGTGTTAAGTGGGAGTAACTGGACACAAAAAATGTATGTATGATAACGAATGCACAGGGAGTGGATGATTTCATACTGGTTCTATAGAAATCAAATATTCATCGGAAGCCTGTATCTGACACAAGACACAAAAGTGTCCACGCTTGCGCCTTGTCTAAGAGGCATTATCTCACCAATGAACAAGGCTAAGAACAGTCAACGTTATAGCTACTCCATGGTTTTGTGGACCGATCATGTATCTTCCAAAATAGATCTCAATCAGCCCACTCTGAGGCAAGTTCAGACTCTCCGCGTACAGCTGAAATTTATGATATCGATATAAATGATCATTATATTACGAGTATCTTACAAATTAAGGTTTGTAGCACCGCAGCATAAAAGTACCAATACAACTATTAAGTCTAAGAAATGTTAACTCTTTGATGATCTTTTCGTGCTGAAAAAACACCCATTCTGCTCAGCCAACTTAACCGCTAAACTAAAATTCGTCTAAAAGTCTTTATTAAATTAAATTATATTAAATATTATAGGACATTCATTTTACACAGCACCATCTAGCCCCAAACTAAGCTTAGATTGTAATATGGGAACTATACTTATGGACTTGAAAATCAAACCTTTTATCCATACGAGTAATATTTGAAAGAAAAACGCAAATAATATATTGGTACTTACAACATGCAGCTGTTCAGCCGTAGGCTCGGGCGAATGTTGCATATAATTCGGTAACCAACAAGTATTCTTACTCTGCATGTGGATTAAATTGAATTTATCATCAAAAGTGAAGTCTATACAGTAATTCATCAAAATATGACTCGCCCCAAGCCATATTAGCACGGTCACAAGCTGCCATTTAAATATCTGTAAGCATTGTTATTTTTAGTTATTATTATTGATACAGTAGGTATACTCGTGTATAGCATGGAAGGTATTCCGTACTCCGTAGCTCAGTACTCGGAGCGATGTTTTGTATCTGAGCAATAAAATAAAAAAAACAAATTGTTTCATCCTCTCCTTCTACAGCCTACAAATGTCTGTGCTGGACAAAACCATCATATCATATCTCATCATCATTATTTGAGAGTAAAAGATTATCAATACTTATACGTAAAGGTATTCATATAAGCCACATACCTTTATAAAAGACGAATTTATATTGGGCGAGTCACCGATATAATCAAAGAGTTCCAAAAGTATGTACAGATGGGCGAATTTACAGACAGTGTTTATCAACAATGCATTGTTATCCTCAATATGTTGTCTCATGATGCTCCTGATGAGCTCATACCACGGAAATACACCAATCATGTCCAAGAGGAACCCACGACTTATGTAATGGCATATACACTTCCATTTCGAAGTAATTAGTAAGCCACGATCATTATAGTAGGATAACTGCAAATCAAAATATTATGTTAAACCTATAATAATGTGGCCTCCTTTAAGAATGTGTGTTATATACAGGCATTCTTCATATAATGTAATGTAGAGGCATTAATTCTTTATTAAAAGTACTTGACCGTCACTGGAAGCTATTTATATGAGAAGGTATATCCGTTTCCGTCGAATAGTACATAAAGCCGGTACGTATTTCCGGTCTCAGTGGTGACACCTGGCGGCCGCGCGCCTCTTTTAGTTTCGTAAATCTGTGAGCGCCATTTTTAGTTAATTGGCGTTTCGTTTCCCGTCGAAGCAACTTGTGCGCAGCTGCTCAGGCTCTACGCCGTTGCTAAAATAGAACAAATTTAAGAGAATATTCAACGCTACAAAATTACTTAGTTTTGTAGGCGATTGTTTTTAAAAGTGATTCGGGGTATGATGTAAGTCTCTTGATACTACACACTACCCTCGTTATTACGCAATCCACACTATAAACGGTTTTGCCGTTCGGATTTGGTACGTATTTGAAAAATTTATTTTAACAATTTTTCTGCTAAGAATTATTGTCTTGATTGTAATTCCTGTTGGTACGTGTGAAATATTTAACGGTGAAGCCGTAGAATTTCGTACTACTGGTGATTTTATTTTCAGATGTGATTATTATTTTATTGTACGTCGGAATTTTAAAGGTTATACCTATTTATGTCTCGGATATTAACTGTTACCTTTTTCAGTATCCTTTTTAGGACAAGTCTGTACGGGCTGCTGGCGCAGCTGGCCCGAGCACGAGTGCTTGTAAACGTGACGAATAAATACGCTGTTATTATATTTTATCTTGAGCGAAAACATAAGTAGATATACTTGATCTAAGTAAAATAGAAAAGTAAGTACTCTGATCTCCTGCACTAGCCGCTGCGGCACTTATGCTGAAATCATGAAATACGCTCTTTTCTCCGCTGAACAAATTAGTAACGCTATAAAAGGCGTAATCAAAGCTTTTTGGCTCTTCTAAACGAGTAGGAAGATAGCCAGAACAACATCTGCTTCTCGCGGGGGCAGGCCTCGGCCTAGTAAGCAGGTCCATCGTTTGGATTTACATACACATTTAGAGAACTCTGGTTCCCAATTATACGTGTGCATATGGTGATCATGCAGGTGAGCACGTAAGTAACACACCCTCGCGGGGTGAATAACAACTATTACGGAGGTCAACCCTCAAGTGCTTACTACGAGAGCCATTACTCTAGTGAGAAAGGTCCATACATTTAGAGAACTCTGGTTCCCAATTATACGTGTGCATATGGTGATCATGCAGGTGAGCACGTAAGTAACCCACCCTCGCGGGGTGAATAACAACTATTACGGAGGTCAACCCTCAAGTGCTTACTACGAGAGCCATTACTCTAGTGAGAAAGGTCCATTTTCAACAGAGGCTCGCGGCCCAATCTTAAGGGGATATTGCGGAGGACGCACGAGTGCTCTCTTAAAGCCTACCTTATATGAATTAAAAACGATTCAAGGTCAGATAGTTTACCATTTCAAATTAATAATGTCCATCTTAAGGGATCTACCATAATTGTTTGGTAATGAACACCAGTATTTGGTATTGCATACTGCATTTTCGAAACCCCCATTTACTTATCAAAATGTAAATCGAGTCTTCACTAATGCTCATCTGAGCAGACCCATGTGTGTCGGCGGGTGAATCAGCACGGTACGGCACTGTCGAAACCGCCGTAAGAAAAAGTATAGCGCTTGGCGCACTGACCATACGCTGAGAGAACTAATTGAGAATATGCACAAAACTCTAGCTATATTGGAAGATTAAATCGCAAATCAATCTGCTATGATATGAGGTAAGTGGGGAATTATATGAACAATATTATTGTCTCTGCCCTGTCGGGTTAGTGAAAAACCGTTCACGATTTCACATAAATATACCTATGGGTATTCTGATAAAAATTGCAAATTGCAAATGCAAATCGAAAGGCTACTTGAAGCTTCGTTACGGTACTCAAATGGTTTTCCATTAATGCTACTTGATGACCAACGCTGTAGTCATCATCGGTCAAAACATTATTCTGATACATACTCAGAATTCGTTTTACTTTATACTTCAGGTTTCATAGACATGAAGACAAACAAAAGGGTAAAAATATATGACACCTTACGTCAATGCAATTATGTATATCCACTACATCGCTTAGAAAAAATCTTATGTAGCTTATATACCTAGTGTAAGCTAAAATAAAAAGAAACCCTCAAAAAATTTTGCTATTATTCACAAACGAACAAACAAGGGGTCCTCAAAGTAGCTCCCCAATCACAGAGTTTCGTACTTGTACCTGTATAATGTACATGTGTGTGTATACCGGCTACCCTCATATTTCTGGTACCAACATCGAAATGTTAACATGTATTTTAGTCAATCTTTATGTGCTTGTGCTAAACGATTACGAAGTGACGAAACCTTTAAGTGTTTCATAATTGTTTGTTATTATTGAGTTGCTACAATCTCCTGCGACTGTAGAAATTACTGTTCATCCTATCTTGAACCTTTTAAATATGAAAGTCTCACGAGCACTTTCATTGTTTGTTTGAACGAGTAATGAGATAAATAACAATTAGAGACGACAATGACTTCGACTGAAGCGTTTGGACAAAACCCTTTTTTCTTTTAATGAATGGGTTGACCCTGTTATTGTGATAACACTGCAACATGAGATTCAATTTCCTGATTGTATATCGGAATGTAGACGTGCTTACCTACTCCGCAAGCACGTCAATCAATCGTTTGGTTCAATCACTCTGTATCGGTGAAATGTAAATCTCGGGATATGAGTTCTAAGACCGCAACAAAACATTAATTTGCTTAGGTAGAAATACAGCGGATTCTAAATAAAGGTTGGCTGGCCAAGGTATGTATAATCTCGGAAGATTAATTCTAAGCCTTGCCAGTTTTGACATCCTTCAAGAACGGTATAATCACCGACAATTGTTTTTGTTACCATTATATATACCAGTAGTGTTATTAAAAATCTACCCTCCAAAATAAATCACAATAAAACTATAGTTGGGTGGTCTCTGAGTATTTGTCTTCCGACTAACGTCTCTGTTACACATCTATCAAGCCTAGCATGACCTAGCAGCGAGAACACAACTAAAATTATCTGGCATTCGGACAAGTCGCTCTGCAAACGGGCAACCTTTTATATTTTATTGCAGTGGAGCGCCATCATCATCATCATCATTCACAGATGAGTATTAGATGTCTCTTGCATATACCATACATACTCCAAGAGGGCCACTGAATAAAAATTTAATACTGGCTATCCCCAAAAACCCGGGTATAACCAAATTTACCACATGCGTTAGATTGGTGGTAATTAGTGCAACAGATTTTTAATCGGATAATTTTTAGAATTTTCATAATTTAAAATAGAGTACAAAGTCATTGCTCAAAATGGAAGTAGAATATATTCCAGGCAAGTTCTACTTGGCGCTTTGACGCACATCATCATAATGGTATCTACTTACCAGCCTGTGTTAACATAGTGTTTGCGATACTCGATACCCCGAGTAGACATACTGCCTCAAAGACCGCGCATAAAGTTACAACAATGTACCTTCCTTATACGAGTAAGAGACATTACAAATAAAAAGCTAGGTATGTTTCAAGATGCGTTCAGTGTTCCATGAACCGTCTAGTATGGGTATTAGACAGCTTTTCTAATTATTATACTACCTAGTACCAAAGTGTTGATTTATCTGAATAAATCTACAGTAATATACTTCTTAGGGGTACATACCCCGATGGGAGAAGGTAAACTCCGAAACACGCGCTGAAGTCAAAACTTCAGCGTTGGAAAGGCTCTTTAATCAGCTAATCCCACTCTAAACTTATCCCATGGAATGGTTGACTAAATAATTAATTTTATTACTTTTTATTTGTAAACCTTCAGAAATAACTAATTTACCCTAACTTCTACGAGGATACCACCATCTAAAGTCAAGCTAAAAACATGCAACACCGAACAAAATTGTTCTAGCCTATAGAATAAATTTATTATTAAGCCTACGAGGATGTGTGTTAGAATGTATGGTCTAACTAATGTCAATAACGTTGACACAACAAGCAATAGCCCCATAACTGCTTTACTCGTGTTTTAAATGATTGATTTTATCTCACTTGAAATTAATGAACAGTACCTACTTATTATGATACTAAATGTGTCTTCAAATCGATTGCTCAAACTCAAAGGTTTCATAGCTACCTTTTTGGGATGTTTGTACTCTGTTGTAGGTTCCTTATTTCAGTTTCAAATCAGTAATTGAGCAAGCGTCGTGTCGTACTTCGGAGCTTACACTCTGCTCAGGCAGATGCATATTTGTCAAACACTACTTACAATAGATCCTGATCTAACCATCACAATCATGATGTTGGTATCATGGACCAACGATTGTATTTGGTTTGGCCAATATTTGTTCATAACGTATATAGTAGTTGTTTAAAATGCTAGTCGGCCTAACCAATCCCTTTTACTGTGGGTATTGTAGAAACGACTTGCTTCTATGCTACTAAAAGATGTAGGTTCGGCGGCTAAATTAAATAAAAAAATTTTATGCCTAACATTTTCCATTAGAGTTGACTTCAATGGTTCAGCTGATTCGTTACAGTTTGACCAAAAACTTGAACCTAATTCATGCACCGTTGAGTGGTGTGCCCTGTTGCCTATAAGCTAGCTGGAAAATCATCTTCTAGCTTAAGCTAGAATTAGAATTTACAAAATTTTCAATAGGATAGTGGCCATTGATATTAAGCACATTCAAAAGTTTTTCAGGTTCAAAATAATGAACAATACCATACAGAATGGTTCGATAATTATGTGCATTAAACCTAACAATGCAACCTAAATGGCAAATTATTATTGATAATTTATTTATTAATATATTATTGATATTGAACTCATTCAATGAAATATTTCGAATTCTTGATTAGTTTTCTAGTGCCTATAATTAATTTCTCGATGGTTTAATCTGATTGATATATAAATACTGATGTCCATTCCAGTATTCGTCATTCATAGCTTTTCTATATTACGTTTACCTAGTTAATAATGACATCACATTGGCGCTAGATTAACTTTCCTCATAAGTGGCGACACCAGGCGATAACAAACAGGTCTCATATAAATAGCTTCCAGTGACGGTCAAGTACTTTTAATAGCAGCGTTTTACCTGAAATAAAACGCATATTAAAATACTTACCTCACTGGAAGCTAGGCTTTTATCGCTGCCTGGTGTAACTAAGCCAATGAACTAAAAATGGCGCTCACAGATTTACGAAACTAAAAGAGGCGCGCGGCCGCCAGGTGTCACCACTGAGACCGGAAATACGTACCGGCTTTATGTACTATTCGACGGAAACGGATATACCTTCTCATATAAATAGCTTCCAGTGAGGTAAGTATTTTAATATGCGTTTTATTTCAGGTAAAACGCTGCTAATATTGCATGCACATTGACGAGGCATAGTTTATATTGCTACAAGAATCCCTGGAACCTTGTTCCCATCCCGATCCCGAAATCCTTTCTCAATGCACCTTTAGTTTAATAACACACCAGTGGAAATTCTAAATTGTTGTGTTCCGGCATTTAAGAGGAAAAATAGCCAGTTCTTCAAACTGTTTCGGATTTCGAGTGAAATGCGCTTCAACCTTCATCCTTATCATAACTTGAAACCAGGTGAGATGAAGACCTAGCACTTCCCCGTTGTGCAATAAAAAAAAGCGCTGACACACAAACAGCCGACAACCCGCCGTCTTTGCTCTAGCTTCTGTGCAAATTGGCCCCAACAAGTAAATCATCACCTATGAGGCTATAAGCACGACGCTCAATCGAGTCCAGCGCTTCGAGCTGATACTTGGCTGAGCTATTCTAGAGTAGAAGAGCCCTTGTTAAAGGGGTCGTCCGGGGAAGTAATACCATCATACCTATTTTATCCGCCAAGCAGCAATGCTGTTTTCCGGTTTTAAGGGTATGGTCGTTGGTGAAATTATAGGCACGTGAGGCTTAACAACTTTATGTCGTAATGCAGTGCCGTGTAGGCTATGTTCTTTGGGAATGTGAATTACACATATTGTTATAGGCAAGAGATGCACTTAACACCAGGTGGGTTACTTGATTGTTTCGTCTCCTAGTTGTTTAAAAAAAAATGATGGTAGCAGACTCGAAACAACATCAGACTTGCGCTTTGCACAAACTTAAATGCTGTCCCGGTGTGAAGTACCGCTGAACCATAGCTTAAAATAACATTTAATTGTTGTGCGCTGCCTGCCACAGAAAAACTCAAATTTTGACTTCTAGCTAAATAATATTAAAAATATAATATATCATTAGTTAAGATCAAAACAACTTACATACATTTTCATTATGATGTCCGCCCATGCGATAGAATCACAAAATGCTCCAATTATTACCAGTTTGTATCTAACCACTGCGCCACTTCCGCCTTTAAAACAAAAATTAACAAACAATAAATAGCTCTGTATATCATAAAACTTTATCATTGAAAAAGTTTCTTAATATTCTATACTGACCTATGCTCGCAAAAAATTACCTGAACTATCACCATACATGCTAAAGGGCCAGTAGCGAAGTTGGGGATCTCGGTGTGATTCATGGCCACAAACTTATATCTTTGATAAACATTGACCATATTATAAAGAAAGCATCGCAAACCCTGGGATTGATGATGCCATTCTCAACTGACTTAAACATTCTCAAAAGGGCTAAAACCTTTAAAATTTTGTACTGCACATACATGTCCGCAGCAACCTGGAATACGCGTCGATGATATGGAACCCTTGCTATGATACTTATATCACGAGAATCGAAAGAATACAAAAGAAGTTTCTTAAGTATCTATGTTACCGTCTGCGAATTGTGTGCTCATTGGACAACTAAATCAACCTATGCAAGCAGTTTCATGTCCTTTGTCTTAGCTATAGACGAGAAATCGCTGATCTCGTATTTCTTCTAAAAAGTACAAACAACATGATTGATAGCTCCGAACTATTAAACACAATTAATTTGAACACCCCACTTAAGTTGTAACAAAATTAGCTTCCAGTAATTGTAGACAGAACTCATATCTTTGGACAGCAAGTGACAACTTCAATAAGCTTAGCGGCACTATGATTTGGACCTGTTCTGCACTAGCGTAACCTCAGCACGAGGACTGCTGAGCAGATAATTCTTCACAGCATAGTATAATAAGATTATTCATGTACATTTACTGTTTATTGTATTATTTTCTTTTCACTTAATCTGTTTAAGTTTTTTCACCGTTG
Source organism: Venusia cambrica (assembly GCA_951394065.1). Lineage (NCBI taxonomy): Eukaryota > Metazoa > Arthropoda > Insecta > Lepidoptera > Geometridae > Venusia > Venusia cambrica. The sequence continues at coordinate 6,449,962 of OX596056.1, forward strand.
TTTACCTGATTCAGTACCTACACGTGAGAACCTTTAATTCGCTTCACAAGCGATTATTAATGTATAAAATATTATATATAACAAGCTGTTGGTTTTCAATAAATAATATTTCGATGACGTAGACAAAAACTTATTGAGTTCTACAAAATAGATGCATCGCGATAGCTGCTTTGTTACAGTGAGTTAGCATCGCAACTAATCAGACCCATGATGACTAAATGATTCAGGCGTTATTTTGCGGAATCCATTGTTTAATATAAATAACCTGAAAACAAATATATTTAGCTACAAATCCGTCGGCAGAGAGCTCGTCAGCTAGAAACAAGACTATATTTCCCAAGGATGCCTCATTTTAGCGGATTTATTACTCATATCTTTCTGTTTTCAGGTTATTTATTTTAATCATACCAAACAGACCAGCTTCTTATTTGACTCCTTTTGAACTCCTATTTCTATAAAACTTTCCCTCGTACTTTAAAACACCACGTTATCTTTACATCTTAAGTTACATTAAAATAACAATATTATAGGACGTTAATTTCACACAGCGCCATCTAGTCTAAACTAAGCATAGCTATATATGGGAACTTGATTGTTTTTTTTTCTATATGATACAACACCCAAACACAGAACAAACATCTATATTCATCACACAAATGTTTGTCCTGGATAGGAATCGAACCTAAAAATATATCGGATTACTCATCTGTGCAGCGGATAAACCATTGAAGTTATCATTGGACTTAAAACACGGAAAAAATTACGTCATAAAATCATTGATACAGCAAACATAGATAACACGTTTGCTTAATCAATGATTCCATGATTTTTTTTTACGAACTACTTAAATTCTAATCAATGTTATACGTTATGTAAAAAAAAGTTCTTGCCTTGAAGTGAAGCGCATACAATTGAAACTATAACTATAAATGCCCGGAACAGAAACCACGCCTTCGAGAATCTGAAAATGAACATGCTAATTTCAATAGTAGTTTTAACCGCCTCTGTGGTCTAGTGTAGTAGTGTAGTAACCCACCGACTTCAGATCCAGAGGTCTCGGGTTCGATCCCCAGGGGAGTACAATATTGTGCTTGGTTTGGTTGTTGGTAGGACTTTGTTTAAGTCCTCCTGGCTAGCTATCACCATCTTACCCTAATTATGTCGCCATAACAACACTTCTTAAAATTGTTGTTGCATATAGAGGTAAGATAGCCAGTTCCTCAGTTTATTGAGGTTTCCGGGTGAAGCGCGCCTCCACCTTCGGCCTTATCTTAATTTATAACCTGGTGAGATGAAGGCCAAGCACTTCCCCGTCATTAATAAAAAAAGCTATTTATTTACACCCGAAGTTGGGTTGATAGCACGAAAGCTATGAGCTTACATATTTTAATCCATATATTTTTCATTATTTCCGGTCCCGTTTACATACAAACATAGATAATTACATATTCATTGATATAATTCTTAGTTTTCCGTGATCAACATCAAACGTCATAAAAGAGTCACATGTCGACGTGTGCTTGGAAACATAATGATAATAATAATAATAATAAATAACACACAGCGCCATCTAGTCCCAAACTAAGCAAAGCTTGTAATATGGGTACTAGATTACGGATATAATACTCATATACTTTTTTTTATAAATATTAGGTCCTTACATATGAAATTGGCGTTTTGTCGTACTGGCCACTTTCATCTTAAATATCTCCTCTTTGGTTAGGAATTCCAAATTCAAATTTAAACAGCTATTTACTCATGCATTTGTGTTTCGAAAACCGTAATTCATTTGTTTTTTTCTCTTTTGCTTTTTTTTTCTGCGTCACTCATTTCACAAAATGGAAAACTTAAAATATCGCATTATTTACGAGTACGAGTTCCACCGTGGCACCAGTGCTGCAGAAACGGCTCGAAGGATTAATTATGTGTATGGTGGTGGTGTCGCAAAAGAAAACACGGTGCGTTTTTGGTTTCAACGCTTTCGTTCTGGAAATTTCGACCTGCAGAACAAGCCCCGTGGACGGCCGGAGACCAAGGTCGATAATGATGAATTGAAGGCTATTGTGGAAGCAGATCCATCGCAAACCACATCACAGTTAGCTGCAGGCTGCGGTGTTAGTGACAAAACCGTTTTAATCCACTTGAAGCAAATTGGGAAGGTGAAAAAGCTTGAAAGGTGGGTACCTCATGAATTGAGTGAAGCAAACCGACAAACGCGCGTCGACTGCTGCGTTACATTACTCAACCGGCACAATAATGAAGGAATTTTAAATCGGATCATTACATGTGATGAAAAGTGGATCCTGTACGATAATCGTAAACGCTCATCGCAATGGCTGAACCCTGGTGAACCAGCAAAATCTTGCCCCAAGCGAAAATTGACTCAAAAAAAGTTACTTGTAAGCGTTTGGTGGACTAGTGCCGGTGTCGTACACTATAGCTTTCTTAAATCTGGTCAGACGATTACGGCTGATGTCTATTGTCAGCAACTGCAAACCATGATGGAAAAGCTCGCTGTTAAACAACCGAGACTTTTCAATCGCTCTACGCCACTGCTGCTTCAAGACAACGCTAGACCACACACGGCCCAACAGACGACTACCAAATTAGAGGAGCTTCAATTGGAATGTCTAAGACATCCACCGTACTCTCCGGACCTTGCTCCAACAGATTACCATTTTTTTCGAAATTTGGATAACTTCTTGCAAGGAAAAAAATTCTATTCCGATGAGGCAGTCCAAACCGCTTTCAAAGATTTCATTGATTCCCGTCCGAATGGTTTTTTTAGTAAAGGGATCAATGAACTACCTATAAGATGGCAAAAGTGTATAGATAGCAATGGTACATACTTTGATTAATAAAATATATTTTAATTTGAAAAAATTGCCTTTATGTTCCTCCCATACAAAACGCCAATTTCATATGTAAGGACCTAATACTTATCTACTTACTTATCATATACGATGAAGTGGATTTAACAGATGACATGGCTATTTAAATTTCAAATATAAGAGAGATTGCAGTAAAATTAGTAACCTTGATTCAGGGTCTTTCCAAGAATCTATTTCAGGGTTTGTTGTGACTTTTATCATATATTTTGCTGCTTCGGAAATATTTGTAACAGAGTGCCGGGCATGGAACACGTTTTTCCTCAATTTATTTTGGTACTGAAAGCATGAATGAATAAAAATTCTATAAAACCCATACCATACATTATAAATAAATAATTACAGGATAATAATTTTCCACAGCGCCATTAGTCCCAAACTAAGCAAAGCTTGTAATATGGGATCTAGATAACGGATATAATACAATCCCTGAACATAGAACAAACATCAATATTCATCTCACATATGTTTGTCCTGGGTTGGAATCGAACCTACAAATTAGAAAGCAGAGCTACTACTGAGCTGTGATGCTTGTTAATTATCATAACTAATGAAGCGTTATGAGAGCAGTTGAATATTAACATTTTCTTGATAGTTATTGAGTGTTCTCGTCACAGTCACGAAATCCACTGTCACATACACTCTTGTCACTAGAGTGTACTTGGCAGTAGACACTAGAAGTACACAGTAGAAAGCTGTAACACAATAATTTAAAAATTGTTGTTCTGGCGACAGAAGTAGGTAGGATGGTGGTAGCTAGCCAGGCGGACTTAAACAAAGTCCTACCACCAACCAAACCAAGCACAATATAGTACTCCACCTGGGAATCGAACCCGGCACCTCTGAATCAGACACCGGTAGGCGAACCACTAGACCACAGAGCCGGATAAAATTCACTCTGAGATTGATAGATTTTAAGACTCAAAGATGTTATTGTACGCAATTACAGCCGAAGGCATTTGATCCATGTCGCATACAACCTTTGTTGTACTCCGCAATCAAGCACAAAAACTGAGCGTTAGGTATTTAGGCTGTTACATTATGTCGCAATTTATAACTTACTTCTTGGTATTTTTCTAAATAATTATCGTAGACGATATCGAAAGACGGGCCATATTCTTCAATGCAATTGTTGAAATAGTTCCACTCGTTAGGGTAGCGTTTGATTATTTTTTGAAAGTCTTGTATTCTTATGTACAATATCTGTAAAATCCAATAGATACATCTTACCAAAGTGTACAGTTACAAGAATAAAATCAGAGCTGCATTCTGAGGAGTACGTAAGGCACCACTTATTGATATACATCAAATAAAATAAGGAGGCGTAACTCTCACTATACCAGTTATACTACTGTGGTCACACTATATTTGATGGTTGTTGGTATCCGCTCTTACGTAAAACGTTAAAATATGTTTGATAACGTTTTCTACTTTGATGTGTAATGAAATACATTGAATATAAAATAATCTGCTATTATGAATCAGGACAGGCTAAGAAATAGACACGTGAACATAATTCTAGCCTATATTTTGCTCAGCGGTCGAGTATTGCCATCAAACGTGGTTATTCCGCCAGTGTTCTGGCAATTTTTCCACCTAGTGACAACGATCAGCTAGGTTATATGTAAATCAATGATATATAATGTTAATTATGTATTTAGTTGAAGTTGAAGTTGAATTGGTGTGACTACGTCCTGTTGTCTATCCTGGGCAAAGCGATCGCTGGCTTTTGGTAGCGGTTGCTGCTGATTGATCATAACAGTTTACACTGCTGGAAGTAACATACCTATTTCAGCCACCAAGCAGCGTTGCTGCTTTCCGGTTTTAAGGGTATGGTTGCCGGTGAAATTACGGGCACGCGAGGCTTAACACCTTTATGCCTCAAGTTGACGGGCGCAATGCAGTACAGTGTAGGCTATGTTCTTTGTGAATGTGAGCTATGCAGTGAGGCATTGTTATAGGCAAGAGATGCACTTAACACCAGGTGGACTACTTGCTTGTCCCGTCTCTAGTTGTATATAATAAAAAAGTAAGATCTTTTAGCACCTGGCTAGCAACCGCCCAGCAGCCGATGTACGGGGCTAAGCGGTTTGTGCTGAGTCAATACGCGGGAGAAGCAGTGTTATCTGGGAATGGTCGCTCCATTAAAGAGGATGACGATCCTTGCTCTGGCCTTGAGCAAGACAAACATAGACAAGAGCTAAAAATATATACATAAAAATATATATATATATTACAAGACACTAATTTCACACAGCGCCATCTAGTCCCAAACTAAGCATAGCTTGTAATATGGGAACTAGATTACGGATAGAATACATAGATACTTTTTTTTTCTTTTATGTAAATACATACTTATCATACAATACAACACCCAAACAAACATCTATATTCATCACATAAATGTTTGTCCTGGGTGGGAATCGAACCCACAACCTACAGCGCAGAAGGCAGAGCTACTACCAACTGAGCTGTGAGGCTTGTTCAGCATATGAATGCTGGGTTTGCTATGATGGGATTTATAGCGAGATAAATATAGGTACGTACTTCACAATCTGTACAGGCACTATACGTCCTAAGTGAGGATTTATTTAAGAAGACTGAGCACGATGAGAGCATGTCTCCAGGCCCATACACTTGCTTCACCAACTCGTCTTCTCCATTGTGAAATTCGCATTTTATAGTACCCTGTGTACAAAATACGTAAAGGTACTATAGTATAACTATGTCCCTAACAAATTTAAGTTATCTAATGAAAACAAAATCAACAATCAAATAATCTAGAGTTGTTTTTGTATTTACTGTTTTTTGTTTTTAAGTTTGTAACAGTTACTTTTTTTACAAGTCGACAATGATGATGGTTAATAAGATGACGATGATGATGAATATATACTAACCTGAACAATCCATGATAATTTTTCGCTTTGAACACCAAACAAAAACAAAGTGGCATTCTTCGGTACAATAAAAAATTTTGTTGCATAAGCAATCTCTCTGATAAATACGGGATTAGCGCCGACGAACGCACGAGACTCACTTATTATTTTCTCGGATAGTTCACCTTGTACTTTCCAATAAATATCGAAAGATTCGCTTTTCATCATATTCGGGTGCATTATATCCACACCTTTGTCATACTTCCAATGACAGTACAAATATCTATCCAAACGGTGGAGCAGGTCTTTATGAATGTTATATACATTGTAATACTTCTTGAGGTTGGAAACTAAGTCTTGATAGTTCGTTGCATCTCTGTATTTTAAATACATCGCACCAACAAATTGAGTTTTACAAAATGCAAAAAGCAAAAATATAGAGTAATCAGTTATCATGCCAAAGTAGATATCTTTCAAAGTCATAGCTAGCACTTCAGGAAATAGCATGTATTCTAAGGTCCAAACTTCTGCTATACCAAAAGTTAAAGTGATTTCAGGATAACACAGATGTGGAGGAATATCAGGCTCACAAGAGGTATTCCCAAAAAAATATTCTGTAGTCAAATCGGGCGTAACACGACATAAGGCAAACATTACGTAGCTTATTATGTACACAAAACAAAAAGCAAGCTTCACAATTTTAGAACACACAATCACCATGGGGTTCATCTTTACGTCCCAAAATACAAAATTCCCAGTAAAAAGCTTGTATACTTTAATAAGCCTGTTGAATTTTGCAATATTGTAAAACTGTGGTTGTCCTAAGGCAACAGTTATGTATTCAATCCATATCGCCGCCAAAACATCCAAGTTGAAATGCAATGATCTACAGCGTGCGAACAAAACGTCCGTAAAACTGACAGTAGAGTTGATGTCTTGTGTTGAAACTGCCGTTAAAATTGAAACACATATATCCGCAATGTAAACAAAATCACTCCAATACTCGAAAAATGTAAACCAGGAGGGTGCTGGCTTCGACGATGTTATGTACGGAGGATACAACAGTAATACCAAAAACACGGTGACCGTAACTACTCTGTACCAAATTGATCCGAAACTAGAGTATGGCTTGAGAATCCAAGGGAAATTTGTTTTAGCAAACAAGGAATTTGTTTGCAGTTGGCTATCATCACATAGCACTAGTTGTCCAATATATTTTGCACAGTGGTAGATCGTTTCTTCTGGAGGAATTTTTTGTTTGTGATGTTCCTTTCTTTTTGATCTGTTTTTCCAAGCGTTAACAGTATCAGATATTTCCCACCAACGCCTCTTGACCCAGGCAATGCCTTCATCTTCTGATCTATCTAAGCCTTTAGCATTCTTCTTACATGTGTACAAAGTACGCGCATGTTTGATTCTATCTTTAACCAAAGCTAGAATATTACGACGATCTTTAGGGTGTTTATTGAGCACCTTTATATAATCCAATCTAGTTATAAACATAATCTCACAATATGTCAAACAACGTACGATTACTTTGCGATTATAGTGAGGCAAATGGAAACTGACATCACCCAATAGTGTTCCACTGGTAACAGATATTATTGGAGTGATTCCATCATCTACTGAAAGTATTTGGACTACGCCGGACTTCAAATAGAACAAATTGGAGTGGGAATAAATTCCAGAATATAGTTTTTCTCCGGATAATTTGTAATCAGTAACTATGTATTCGTTCAACATGCGTTTGAAATGTTCCGAGGTCTTTCGCAATATAGGGCTATGATAAAACACAGGCCATACCAAATCTTGTTTAAGATCTATTTTCATGTATCTTGGTAAACCAGCGTAAATAGCCGGTAGTTGGTTTATTCCGTTGCGTTTTTTCCAAATCATACTAAAAAACTCTTCTACTTCAATATATGCCTTGGATTCGGGATACCTCCTTTTTGTTTCACCCACTAATGATTTGACTTGTGGATAATAGGTGAACATTTGTCTCCAAGCGAGTGATGCTTCAACTACAGCTTTTGGAAAGACTATGAATATGGACATTAGATATCCAAATATCGCAAGAGCACTGATAACAACAAATGCGATCATTGTTGACGGTTTTGTTTCATCAACAACTCGGTTCACCACGAACGAAGAAACAAACAATGTTGAATAAACATACGTAGTGAATCCTTCATTTGATTCATTTAACTGTAAAGAAAACGATGGATACTTTTTACAAACATGATTAATAACAATAGAGAAGTAGTTATATCCTAGCTATATCATCACACCTTTGTCAATAAGTAATTCTCATCTTAACAAAGCATTATGAGGCATAAAGCATTAGCAATCAAAAACAAAATAAAATTCTCTGTATTTCTTCTGACTTCATAATCAGATTGGTTATAAAGCTAATTTGATGACGGCTAACGTACGTCGTATTATCAAATACAATACAATTCAATTTTATTTATCATATTTTTTTTATTGTACGACGGGGAATCGCTTAGCCTTCATTTCACCTGGTTACAAGTTAAGATAAGGCCGAAGGTGGAGGCGCACTTCACAGGGAATCCTCAACAAACTGAGGAACTGGCTATCTTACCTATAAATGCCGAAACACAACAATTTTAGAATTATTGTTATGGCGACAGAATTAGGTAAGATGTGGACCCAAATAAGGACCTACCACCAGCCATACCAAACACAATATATTGTACCTCCCACGGATCGAACCCGGGACCTCTGGATCTGAAATCGATGGGTTGAATCACTAGACCACAGAGGCGGTTACAACTTAGTTTACTTAGTTTGAGTTTGGAGTTCAGAAAAACATGCAATAGGTACTACACATTCTAGAGAGAAAACAAAAGCAAGTAGCAGTTATGTCGTCCCTTGCGTTTACCTTATGCTTGAAAAAATTTCTCCAATCAACAATACCCATACGACATGTTTCACAAAGACTGTGTGTAGTTAACAAGATCCAAAAACAAGAAACACAGTTCAGTACACAGACAAGCACTAATGTAAATCCGATCACTAGTTTCAAGAATGAATGTGTGGTTACTAACGAGAAGTACTCCACGATTCTGTACATGCTGGAACATAAAACACAAAATGACGTAAAAAAAATAACAGTTATTGAATTTTTGGTGCTTAGTATATTAATGATCTTTGGGACTTCTCCAAAGCGTCCCAGAGAGTAAATTGGAGATTTTTACATATTCACCATGCTTGGCGGCGGTTTAGTAAGATAAATATTGGCTACACACTGCTGGATAGCCATAAATAGTCCAACCTGGAGGCCCTTAGCGGCTCCTCGACGTCCACATGTGAAAGGTACTGATTTTCGTGGTTTGCCGCCATGGTTCGTTTATATCGCTTAAAATTCAATCCCTTTAGTTCATAATTTTTATTTTGGCTTAGCTTATTAATTTACAAACATACTTACACAAGAAACTCCGTAAACGATAGAACGCTAGGCCAAAACTGGACAACATGACAGGTATCGTTTGCAACAAGGCTATGAAATGGAACCAATGAAACCAAATCAACCAATATCAACATAAGAGATTTGGGTAAATGTTCACGCCTCATGGCCGTTTCCGTGTCTTGTCTAAAAGCAAAGAAAACATTTTAAGAGATTAGACAATTTGATTGGAAGATTACAGAGCCTCGATTCTACTAAACCAATCACTTCGCTATGACAATGGTATTGTCGCAGAATGACCACTATAGATGCTATTTGGTATTCTAGTGGTAATTTCTTGACTATACCGTTGTCTTGTCCGGTTAAAATATAAGGGACTTCTACAGGTCGAGCTCCAATTCAAGTTAATAAAATAACTTCAGTAATTATATATGAATATAAAATTTGATTTAATGGATAAAATCTAAAATCGTTCACCTGGTTACAAGTTAAGATAAGGCCGAAGGTAGAGGCGTACTTGACCCGGAATCCTCAATAAACTGAGGAACTGGCTATCATACTTCTAAATGCCGGAACACAATTTTTTTTTATAATTGTTATTATGGCGACAGAATTAGGAAAGATGGTGGTAGCTAGCCAGGCGGACTCAAACAAAGTCCTACCACCAACCAAACCAAGCACAATATTGTACTACTGTCGATCGCACCCGAGACTTCTGGATCTGAATTCGGTGGGCTTAACCACTAGAACGCAGAGGCGGTTAAAAAAAAGTTTATGTTTACACTTCATAATTTTCGAAGTGTTTTTTTAGTATATTTTGGTATGCAAGTGTAGCAATATCTATCAGCGTAATGACAGAATTTAGAAGTCGTTATCATAAAAGTTATGGCTTCATTGAGAAAATATTGCAGGCCGATGTACATACTAAAATTTTAATATATTAAAAACACACACCTGTGAATAATATGCAGAAACGTATCTATTGCATATATGGCATCGCAGAAATACCAGTAAAAGTACTTTATGACTGACAAATGAATATCATTGTCCATGACATCCCAACAATACACAACCGGGAAGACTGATTGTATTGGACCCTGAAATTAATGTTAATATATTGTTGCCTATTTTTAATCAACATACAGAATAAGACAAGGTTTTCAATTCATATTATTGTTTGCTGGTCTCATAGACTTGCACACAATGACTTGACTTGTTCAAATTTAAATTGATATATTTCTGTCTTGAAAGATGACAATGACTTATGACATACACACGTTTTACCCCTATTTGATCAACTTAGAGATGTATTTCACTATTATCCTTTCTTAGTGCTCACATCAACAGCCCATTAGTGTCCACTGCTGAACAGAGCCTCCTCCAAAGCTAGAGGTTTTACCATTATTAACGTTTGGCTAGCAGATTGGTGATAACGAATAGTGTAGACAAAACACAGGAGAAAGCTGCTGCCCATCTTTTGATAAGATTGCTTAGTCGGCTTTAACGACATCCATGGCCTGAGTTGGATGTGTCGATTTTTAAACTGCGACCGCATGACATGTAGCCATAGTTTTAGTGCTCACATTCACTAAGTAATTGAGAAAATGCTTAGGCTAGTCTAAAAACCAACATGGTCAAGTAAATCACGTTTCGTTGGCCAAAAAGCAATCCGCAATCAAGTAGGTACCTCGCAAGTAGTGTGCTCGCAAGGACGCGGAACGCGTGCGTCGTGAACCGTACTCACCCTGATGATGTCCTTCGGTCAAGGACGAAACGTTGGTGTTTTACATCAATAATAAGGTTCGTGGAAATTCCCGTATATCCAAAAATGAATTCATTGATCCACGATAGTTATTTTAATAAAAAAGTAGGTACCTATGTATTTACGTCTTACTTTTTTTGCTCTTGGTGCCTCTTTTTACATGAATTAGTTAAGGTCATGACCTTCAGTATTGCCTGGTCATAACATAGGTGAGGGTGAGGTCTACGTTGGAAAGAGCTCCTCTAGAGCTGCCTATTCAAGAGTCACCTGCACCCCCGCGCATCAAAAGGCTCCAATTCTACTAAACCAATCGCTTTACTATAGGTGCTTTATGGTACTAGTGCCCATTCTGCGATGATACCTACATGTCATTGAGAAGCGATTGATTAAGCAGAATCGGGCCCCAGCACCTGACTTCGACAAAATTACGGTCGCAAGCCAGGCTGATCTTTACAGATCCTTCCACCAACCAAACAGTATAATAAACATAAAAATCATAGCTACCAAAGTGCTCTTAATAATGACGCTGAATAGCACCAACAGTTTGAATACTGGATGGAAAGGCAGGAAGATCAGATTGCTCCATTCAATGTGTGACTCATCTAAATCATCGTCACTGTCTTCATCATCAGGATCTATGTGCATTGTGCCTGGCGATTAATTAAGGCTTTAAAGAGTATAACAGTAATAGCTTAGCGCAGTAGTAATACACAAACGTTTTATTATGAACGGTTTATGCGAACTTTGGTTCGAACACCTAAATTAATGTCCGAATAACAAAACATGACATGCACGGATGTCATGTTGATTGGATTTCATTGATTGGTGTGTTTAGGACACGAGAGACTCAATTTTTTAGAACAAAAGAGAATAAATTCTGTTAATTATTAAGATAAAAAAGTTTGACTATCGAATAGAAGTAATGTCTAAAGTCTACCTAACAAAATAATTCACATGCAACTATAGGTATATTATATTTACGTATATTACGGTCTTTTACATAAAAGCGTCTTTTGGGAAAAGCTGATGAAAGCTTTCCTAAAAATCTACGGATTATCAATCAATGTTACGAAATATTTTACATTTGTTTCAACATTCCTTTCCCAAAGGGGCCAAACGGACCCTATTTCTCAGACTTCGTTGTTTGTCTGTCTATCGTCCATCAGATTTTTACGGGCTGTATCATTTTAATTGATTATGGTAAAAATCATACCTACATCAAATAAAAATTATGCAAATTTTCGGCTTTTTTATTCGTTTTTAATAAACGTATGGTTTATAGATGGCATATTACCATAATAATTTTAAAAATAAAACTGGGTCCTCATACAATAAATTAAATGAGATTTTTTTTAATTTGATTTATGTTTAGAACCATAATTTTTAGGTTTTAATTTTATGGATACCCGATTTAAACTCAATTACCCTTATATTTAGCAAAAAAATACTAAAAAAACTGGCCAATCGTGAGTTGAAGCTGCATTAATGTTTTTGCACGAAATTCTTATTTAAATTTTTAGATAAAAATTGGAACTGATTTCTCTAAAAACTTAAAATATATAATTATACTGGTAGGTATAATGATTTTAAATTTTTGGGTAAATTTGTTTTTTATTTATAACCGAATTGAGAACCTCCCCCTTTTCTGGGAAGTGTATGTGAACAATCTGCACTTATTGCCTTGAAACTTGTTGGTTAAAACCATATGGTATGGTGCGCATCATCGGATTTACACTTGGCCGGTTTATTTTTATAACTGATAATATTAAGGGTGTGCTAGGATTGTAGTTAGTAAACATCTGTTTCCTCTGCCTACCCATCCGGGAAACAGTCGTAAGTACTTTCAACATTAACATTGTCTGCGAATTTGGAAAGTTAGTTATCATTTACAAGCTATGCAAAACTACTAATTTCCTTATGGTGCAAGCTCGTCTTTTACATAGTCTAGGTTTGTTGGCAATATTACGTAAGAACGTAATATGTACTAAAATTTACGAAAACAAAACAATTACCACCCAACACATACGTTTATTTACAAACAAAGATAGATTACCTACTAAAAAGAAACGCTTGTTGCATTTCCTAAGAAAATAAAGAAAAAAAAGAAATGTTATTTATTTACCCAATAAAAAAAAGGATTAAGATTTACTTGCCACTTGCCCTATTATAGCCCACTATCTGTATTATTTTATACCTAAATAGAGCTGATAGCAGCTATTTTCGTAAAGGAAGCACTAGCTTAGCGAAATATTGCGATACTAGTAAAATGGTAGTTAGAGAACAACCACCTAGGTGGTCTAGTGGTTCAACCCACCGATTTCAGATCCAGAGGTCCCGGGTTCGATCCCCATGGGCAGTACAATATATTGTGTTTGGTTTGGTTGGTGGTAGGACCTTGTTTGGGTCCGCCTGGCTAGCAATCATCATCTTACTTAATTCTGTCGCCATAACAACAATTCTAAAATTATTGTGTTCCGGCATTTAGAGGTAAGATAGCCAGTTCCTCGGTTTGTTGAGGATTCCGGGTGAGGTGCTCCTCCACCTTAGGTCTTATCTAAACTTGTTCCCAGGCTAAGCGCTTCCCTGTCATACAATAAAAAAAAACGCATGTGTGGTTTTTGAAATCTATGCATACAACCAACCCACAACATAAATAAAAATAACAACACCCTGTAATAGTTTTGAAATCCAGTCTGTTTCTTTTTTAGTATAGAATAAACTTTGTTTATCTAATAAATTCGTGTAGGTAAGGATAATGTACATATTATTTAGAAATATCTACACATGACACAGATCAAAATTATTTACATATTTTCAATTCATGATGCTTCAACAAGAGATCATCTGAATAGTAGGTACAAATCCATTTAAAGGATTACATTTGCGTATCATATATGCACATAGGTGTAGATGAAATGGTGTGGATTTCGAGCGTGATTCTGCAAAACACTCACAAAACATCATTCCGTAATGAACACTAATGCTGCAACCTTTTAATTAAGATAATGTACTCCCGCAAGCTTTTGACGGTTTGCTACACCAAATACCTACTTGTTTCTATTTAAAAACCTACTCGCTGTTAACGCATTTAACCGTATTTTGCTGTAAATTTTTCGTTATCATTTTATATATTCTACTTTTTGTCATAGTACTCAATATAACTGTAAAATCGAAAATATTTTGTGTCATTCTAACAAAATTCAAACCCAATACATATATTCATTTTATATATATGCAAATATTCTGGTGTATCCAGTACGAACTTTACCACAGCTGCAATATCCAAGGCTTTTGATTCTGTCGTACAATCATCATATATGATATGAGTAGTTTTCACGTTACTCTTAAGATATCTTAATTCATATTTCAGTATCTCATTCACAGATTCAATGGCCGCATTTGTTGCTTCTATGACACATAAAACTTGATGTGTTTCATTTTTTTCTCTCAAAGTAATGATTTGGCCTCTCGTTTTCCTTGCAAGCATCGAACCCGCACACATTCTTATCCATGCTACCGTAGCTGATACACGATCATTAACTATTTCTTTTAGTCCTCTTAGATTATCATCATTCACGAAACGGCTCTCATCATTACTTATATTATTGATCAGAACATCAGGGCAACCATGTTTTGTAATAGCATCATCAAAAACCTTTTGAATATTTTCCATACTATTGATATCACATGGGTATAAAAACAGATCTATATTTTTTCCAGGATGCAACACTCTTTGGATTTCTTCGGAATCTTCGGTATTGTAAAACCCGATAACTGTCATACCAGCTTCTGTTAGTGTTTCAGCAATTTTGAGTTCAACTTTATTAATGCAATTTGAAATGAGAACAACTTTATTTCTCCAATATTCCATTTTATATGACTGTTGTGCGTTACCTTTTAGACAATGTGACTGACTAATTATTTCGAGTAGAAACAACTCAACTTCAAAACGGAAATTGCTAGTAGCGATAAGCACAGCAAAGTACACCAAACATTATATGATTTGAATCTTCCAAAGTCTTCTATGACTTTGGAAGATTCTAATCATATATCATTATGACTCTAGATCGAATCATCACTCGATTTATACATTTTCAGAAATGTTTACTTCCTACTTTGTGTTCTCAAAGTTGTCAGAACAATCATTGAAATCGTAAATTCTCAATGTTACTGAGGTGCTTTACAATCCCGTTTTTATTTTTAGATTTATAGAAACGAGATAAAACGTTTATGACTCTGTAGCAAATAAAATACACTTAGTAACATTTGAATCCATATAGTATCCAACTAAGTTAGGGTCAATTCTTCGAACACAATTATATCTAAATTTTTAACGTGATGACGCAGTTTACGCTATAGTTATCGTACTAAAAACACTAAGGTAACTTTTAATTTTTAGCAGAAAATGCTTAAATAAATTAATAAATTAATAAACCCGCAGCTCGGCTTTTGTTCAGCTAAGGACTCCCTCAACTCCTTCCATTCCTGTCAGGTGTTAAAACTACCATAAATGTATCATTTGCCTGCTCATTGAAAATATCAAGATTCAGCAATGCCTATATAATATGTATTCACCATGTCATTATGTAACGCTTAAGGAAAGGCGATAAATCTTGTGTTTTTTTATTTAAAAAAAATTTTAGTAAATCTCGATTAACAGTCTCAAAGAAAGAAAAAAATAAGACAAATGTTTTCAGAAAAAAAAAATATAAAATAAAACCCAGAAAGAAATAAACCGTTGATTTAAACAGGCACCATACTTATTCGTACAAGGAATCCTTAAGTAAGCACCATCAGCAACAAAATGGATCATCCATAAATATAAAGTTATTGTAGCATGGTAAATGGAACACCATACTACAATAACTTTTCAGGCATTAAGTAAATTGGTCGCAATTTATGGACTGTTCTTTCTACCAGCGAAAAAATTGCGAACCTAGGAGAATATTCTGTAGATAAACTTATGTATGAGTGAGAGTGTTCTGGTAAATTGGAGCTGTACTCATTTACATTTAGTTTATTATGATTACATAACATTAATTTCACACAGCGCCATCTAGTCCCAAACTAAGCAAAGTTAAATGGGGGCTAGATTACGGATATAATACTCAGATATATTATTGTTGTTCTTATCATACAATATAATACAATACCCAAACACAGAACAAACATCAATATTAATCGCACAAATGTTTGTCCTGGATAGGAATCGAACCCACAACCTACGGCGCACAAGGCAAAGCTACTACTAACTACAATATTATTAATAACTGAACTAACTAGATCCAATCTTAGATCTAGTTAGTTAACAAGCCTCACATCTCAGTTGGTAGTAGCTCGGCCTTCAGCGCTGTGGGTTGTAGGTTTAATTCCCACCCAGGATAAATTAAACCAACCGCATTGAAAACATATTAGCTGAAGAGTTATTAAGGCACAGCTATTTAAAATATACCTTTTAGTAACGGGCCAAACTGGTACTCCGCATGTTTCGTATAATGTAACAACGTGGCCCAATCTAACCAGTGTAGCTAATCCCAAATAGTTGTCGGATCGGAAATATCAGTTTTTGTCGGATTCCACTCAGAATCCGATAAATTTCTACGTTATTCAAAAACCATTTGTGAATACCTGATGTCAAAGTTTCTAAAATACTATGATCTTAATATCTTTTACTATATAGAATACTATTAGAATCTCCATCGCAGGTTATCGAATAAAGTGTAGCGATACTCAAACACACGGAATGTTTTCGGAAAGGAAACATCACTTTTTGTTGTATTTGACTAAGAAACCGATAGATTTCAACGCCATTTTTAAACCATTCATAGAAATCTTATGTGGGAAGCAACGAATTCTACTGTTAAAACTTTTAAAACTAAAATTTTGATGTAGGAGTTAGATGAACAGCGTTCTCGGAATCCGACGGTTCTAACGTATTTTTTTCTTGATTTTGGAGTTAAACGTTCGAATAGCGTTCTCGGAATCTCCGTGGGAAGCCACTGAAATCGATCCAATAAGGCTTTCCGAATGAGAATAGGTACCCAGATGTCACAAGACCAAGAAATCTTTACTCACTTGATCGTATTACCTCGCGAAAAATGCACTGTGTGCATAATAGCGCCATCACTCACGGCTGATTGGATGTGATTGAGACGATTTGTTCAGATGAGCTCGAGACGCTGCGCTTACATTTTCGTTTATAAAGATTGTCGTCTGTCGTACGTTCGTAGTGATCAATATATTTAAATACAATCCATATATTGTTAACCGTGTGGTTCAGTGGTTCACCTCCTACCGGTTTCAGATTTAGAAGTTCCGGGTTCGATTCCCAGTACTATATTGTGTTTGGTTTGGTTGGTGGCAGAACTTTGTACTGGCTAGATACCATCATTGTTACCTATTTCTGTCGTCCATAACAACAATTATTAAATTGTTGTGCTCCGGCATTTAGAGCTAAGATAGCCAATTCCTCAGTTTATATAGGATTCCGGGTGAAGTGCGCTTCCACCTTCGGCCTTATCATAACTTTAAAAATCTGGTGAGATGAAGGCCAAGTACAATCCCGTCGAACAATACAAAAAAAAAACCGAAATATTTTACAGCGTCAAAAGCAACTGACTGAAAGCTTTGTAACATCGGCAGGTAGTTGTCCTCGATACAAATTGGCCGTGACTTTCCAGTCCGTTTACTCGCGTGGACGCCTTCTTTCGCCGCCCACATTAGAATAAGCCACGGCGACGTAAATAAATGATGTTCGAATATGTGCAATAATAAATCAGTCCCGACCGTTGTCTGATCCCAATGTTATCCTAACCCGAGATGGATGTATCTTGTCTTGTTATTTATCTTGTCCACCTTAGATGTTTTAATATCGAGAGCGTTTACTCGTATGTTTTAATGCTACCGATGACCCAGCGGGAAATTGTTTGTCTGAATAATTTTAAGTAATTTAGACCGTTTTTGTGATTGAGTGAAATTAATGTTTTTAAAATTGTGTAAGGTAAGCAAGGTGGGGATTGGATATAACGGTCGCAATACACAGACAACGATAGCAACATCTTATAACACTATATCGACATTTATTTATAGACAACTAGGAGACGGAACAAGCATTAGCCCACCTGATATTTAGTGCAATCTTGCCTATAACAATGCCTTACTGCGTAGGTCAAATCCACAAAGAACATAGCCTATAGTATAGGCTCTATACGGCACTGCATTGCTCCCGTCAACTTGAGGCATAAAGGTGTTAAGCCTCGCGTGCCCGTAATTTCACCGGCAACCATACCCTTCAAACCGGAACACAGCACCCAGCAATAGGCCATAAAATAGTTAAGCTATAATTTTACAAACAAGATTTAAAGCTGAAACATTGTTCTTGTACTTATTCTTACAATACCCGATACACTCTTAGTTCTCAAACCGAGCGCCTTTTGCTGCAAGGAAAACGTAAGTTTGAATACTAAAACTACAAAAGTTCACCTGTAGGATATATCCAAAATTTCGAATTTGTATTCGAAATGTTGGATATATCCTACAGGTTCACAGTTCTTCGTACACAGAAACTTGTCTTGTTACGATGGGTCGACAAACGGCGGGATAACTTTATATTTACTAAGTAATAGGTTTTTTTATTGTAGTATCATAATGTTTTCTCACTACTTGAGTAAGTAGAACTACATAGTTCTACTTGGTTATTGGCCTGCCTTCGGATCTGTAGGTTGTGGATTCAAATCCAGTCGTGCACCAATGGACTTTTTGCATTTGTGGTAAGTTTATTGGAATTGACACATGCATTTGCAGATTGATCAAATAGTGAGGTAACCTAATACCAAAATTTGAATGGCTTAGTACTCCGTATTAAATACTAGCTACTTGCAAAACGAAGCTTTACCGCCGATAAAAGCGGTCAATGCAAAACTAAAGAATAAAAAAAAAAAAAAAAACGACGTTTATCTACTTTAGCTATGTGCTTTTAGATAAAATACTTTCTACGTTGTTAGTTTAGTTAAAAATATTTGTGTTAAGGAAAATAAAAGCTATTATTATTAATATTATTACTTGCAAACGGTGGGCATGAGCCGAACGTAAATTTGGAAGTGCCTCTGAATAGTTGGTGATCGTCATATTTTATGATCCAAGCTGGGTAGTTTTCAGCGGTAAATCCTCGAAGTCGATAAAAGTTGTGAGACTGATACTTTAAAGTCAGTAATGGTTGTATTTTCAACCTTGCAACTGCAAGTATCTGTTTACATTTAATATTATTATACAGGTGATTCATTTTACCTGGATCAAACGATGTGGGGGGTTGGGGGTTTCAACATGCATCGATTGGACCCCCATGTATGTTCTACCATTTTCGATAGTTTAGGAGATATTTTTATTTTTTCACAATTTTGGTAAATCTCCAGATTGGTTCACGATTTTTTTTTTCTCTACCTTTTGTGTTAGGGTGCTAATTTTTTTAATGAACATAGTTGAATAGTACTCCTATCGACTTCGACTTCAACTTCTTTGATATGGCGTGCAACCGTTTATCGATTCTGCCAGTGTCGAGTATTGTGAGTATCGTAAACAGAAAAAGTGGGAGCACAATATTGAAGATTCGGCACTTTGATTAATTCCCTTTTTTTTTTTAATGGAGGGTTAATCTACAATCTATAAAATAAAAACACACATACAAACACATGTTGTTAGTAAAAAATATATAAAAGCGATGAGGTTAGAGTGTGATGACTATATACAAAATTTACAGTTTAATGCTTTTTTTATGCATAAATTTACATAATATACAAATAAGGGGGGAAAAGGTTTACTCCTATTGAATAACGTTATCATTTTGTTACGTCAAATTATAACATCTCAAAAAAAAAGAAAACCTTTTAAACTATTACTTGTCGAACCTCTTACACAATGTTTATGAAGCAAAATAAAAAAAAAACACATTTTTTTTTCTGTTAGCTACTTTAAAAACTTTGCCAATAATCGAGCTAGTAACCACCAAAATTTCATTAGTCTATGGTATGGAGTTCACGTTTAAATTAAAATTAACTAAAGTTAGTTTCATTTGATATGGTCGAATGTTGAGAAAATCTTGAAATAATTAGCTTGAAGTGTAAACTAGAGTAGAGTCCTTTGGTTTAATTTACCTATCTAAAAAATAAATGTTTATTTGGTGCAACGGGGTATACTACCCCGTGTGCTATTGTGGAGAAAAGGAATCCCTCTACCCTTTCCAAACATCGTTGTAGTAGTCTGTTGTTTTCTTTAAACTTACTGGTTGAAAATACGAAACACACCTGAGCCTTAATTCTTACGACTAGGGTATAAAAGGTTCGTACTACGTTACCTTTCAAGGGTAAAGCTCACGCTACCCGAAAATTTGTAACGAAGTTTTGAAGACACTCAAATTATATCATCTTAAATGATATTAAAACCATTATGTTTTCTAAAATATGAGTTTAATCTCAACTAGTTACCTTTTACCTTTATTAATCACCTGATGTAGTTACAAGATGCTCTTTGACCCTTGAATTACTAACTTATAATAGCGTGCTCATTTCTCAGAATTAATATGCAATTTGCATGCTAATCGTCCATTCAGCGTACAATCTTAATTTTCGTCAAGATGAACTTTCTTAGTCGGTAAATGTGGGTGAATGTTTCTAAAAGTGGAAATTATGATGAATAGATGAGGTTTAATAGTTTGGAAGTGCGAGAAGACCTCAACAGACCAGTTACTGCAGCGGTTGTGAAGAGTTGATGAATGGAGGTGGCTTTAATCGCTATTTGTGGTGTCAGTTGTGGAGGCCTATGGCTCGGCGCAAACGGGCCACCGACCATAGCAACCGGTGGCTATCACGCGCTACCACCACATTTGTAAAGGTAGCAGAAGCGCGCGACAGCCAACGGTGTAGCCGCAACATTTTATTATGCTCCAGACCTCCATAACGAGCTGATGAGCCTTTATGTCCCAACGAACTACTCTCGCAATAGGGCACACAGACTGTTCGCTGTGCCACGATGCCGTACTGTTGCTCGTGCTCAGTCTCCCACTCCCCCCCCGCTCCCCCTTACTGCACTCAATGCCCTGCTGGACGCAAACCCAGATTGTGATGTGTTTGCTGATGGATGGAAGGCGATCATGTACGAGTGTCTGAGGTTTAACGAGATGAATGTATGAGTGAAATGAATGAAATGTTTGTGTTATATTTTTATGTATTATTTGTGATATTTGACATGTGAATTTTATTTGACATTTATAATTTTATTTTATTTTGTGACACTTGTTTCATTGTTATTTTTAATTATTTTTTAAATTTAACCTGCTACTACATAACCTACAATTAATTTTATAAGTTTAAATTTTTATTTTTTTAAAAAAACATTGTTATGTTGTATAATTAGTGTAAGTGGCACTGGCCGTTCTAGTTATTGATCAATAAATAAATAAACAGCTCTCCACTGCGCAGTCTTATGATAGACTATACGATATGAAAATATCGATATCCATCGAGCAGCCGTACTCCATGGCGTAGGACGCTAAGCCTAACTGCGCGGGGGTAAGGCAGCGCAACAGTGGCACGTGTCGGCTTCTGCGTGGCCCGCAGCGACCACAAGTGGCGGGTCGTGGACGAAGCATGCCCAAGACACTGGCTGCATTGCTTGCAATGCTGAATAGTTATGCTTATTAGCTGGCCTAAATAAGAACCTGCCAACCCAGGGGGTCACGTTTCGCCTCAACAAAAAACCTTTTTAAAAACCCAGAGGGCACCGGCTCCCCACGGACCTAAGGTCTCGACAGCAAAAGGCTTAAACTGGTGAACTCTGTCGAAACCACTAGGTGCATTTGAGCCTTTTGTGATTCTCGGCCGAATCAGCCGCCTCACCATCCTTACCAATACCTAACAATTTTTTTTATCAGAATCGAGTAACTTGCAAATGTTTCAACGTAAGTACCGTGCTAAAATCTTTGCAAACTTTTAAACTTATATTGACTTTCAAATAAAACTCCTGCTCTTTCAACCTCGAAAACAACTTGTTGTGACCACTTTATACAGAATAGCTTTTCTACTTTAAGGGTGCTTATCAGTATCCGTAGACAGGGCGTTCACTATGACAGTGGAATCGTCGCAGAATTGCTACTGTAGGTGACTTTTGGTCTTATAGTGGCCATTCTGCATTGTCATTGTGGAGCGATTGGTTAAGCAGAATCGGGCCCAAGATTTCATCCTACTACTACTGGGTATTTGCCGTTTTATGTATGTGTCACGCCAGACGGTCTTGAGTCAGTCTCATCCAGTGCGTATAAACAACATTACCATGCATCGGGCAAACGCCAAACCACTGCAGACTCATTAGTATACCATCGCGGAGTAAAGGTGCTTTTTCTCCGAAGTAATCCCATATTTATTTCCTGAACGTTTTGAGACGGAGGTCTTGTGTCATTGATAGGACAAAAATCTTTGTATTTAATTGTTTACGCGAGTAGTGTTTCATAAAAGCTATTGATTTTTGGAAATTATTATACTAAGGGAAGCAGTCGGGTTACTTAAGGACCGTGATAAACGGTCTATAGGTAGCCCTACCAGACGAGTACCAGACGGAAAAGTGCCCAAGACTGAATAGCTATGCTAATTCGCTAACGTTAATAAGAACCAGCTCTAAGGTAACGTGTCGCCTCAATTAAAAGCCCCGCTAGATTTCCGAAAAATCAGAGGGCACCGGCTCCCACGCAGCCATGGTCTCGACCCCAAAAGACTCAAAAAGGTAAGCTCTGTTGAGACCACTATAGTTGCCCTTTTTGTGATCCTCGGCCATACATTTTTAAAACAAATTACTTTAATGATGTATCTCTAAATCCAATCTTGTAGCAGTACCTTATTGTTGTCCTGAGTCTTAATAACTCAGGGCAACAATATAACAGTGTGTAAAATTTCAAGTAAAATCACATTCGAGTTAACATGATGTAAACTATTTTCGACAAAACTAATGTGGCTTTTCTGTGACAGTATTTTTTTAATAATTTGATACAAAGAGAATTTAAATGACAAGATGACAAATTTGAAGAATCACTGGTGTCATTGCTTGTGAAAAATACTTGCAATATTTGTAATAATTCAAATAATGGTTACCTATCTCAGCTGCTAATGGACCATGTTTTAATGTGAGATAAATTCAAGGAAAGAAAACCATTCAAGCATAATGCATTATGCCGAAGATGAAACTAACGATGAAGATTTTGAAGAGACTCACATAGAATGGAGCAACCTAATATTTCTGCCTTTTCACCCAGTATTTAAATTGCTGGTGCTTTTCAGCGTCATTACCAAGAGTTTTCTGGTAAACCCTTTTAATAATAATCTGAAAATACTTTTTGTTTTCTCAGCTAACATACTAGTAGATAAATCCCTGCGAAAGAAATCCTTATCAAATTAAAATTTAGCGCATTTTTTCCCACTTTCTGATGGTCAATGGTTTTTCAAAAGTGTATGTGCGCATCGTATGAAAAACTTAGGTGCTGGCTTTGGGATAGCTACTTGTCACGTATAGGATACTATGTACCTACTTGCAAAGCGTGAATCGAACGTAAGTTTGAACGTGCCTCTGACGACCCCCTAGTAGGCATCCACGTTCTAAGTAGTGATCAGAAAAAAGTGAATAAAAAAAGTCGGTAGTGAATCCTGAAAGAGTTTTTTTTATTGTACGACGGGTAAGCACTTGGTCTTCATCTCATCTGGTTATAAGTGGAGATAAAGCCGAAAGTGGAGGCGCACTTCATCCGGAATCCTCAACAAACTGAGAAACTGGCTATCTGATCTCTTAACTAGCTAGCCAGGTAGACTTAAACAAAGTCCTACCACCAACCAAACCGAGCACAATATATTGTACCCCCCATGGGGATCGAACCCGGGACTTCTGGATCTGAAATCGGTGGGTTGAACCACTAGACCACAGAGGCGGTTAAAAATGTGATTGTAACAGCATAATTTATTTCAGGGTCCAATACAATCAGTCTACCCGGTGGTGTATTGTTGGGATGTAATGGACCAAGACGTATATTTGGGATCCATAAAGTACTTTTACTGGTATTTTAGCGATGCCATATATGCAATAGACACCTTCCTGCATATCGTTCACAGGTGCTGTTATCCCACCGAGTAATATTATAGATGTAGGATCCATGTCTGTCAAGAAGATACATATGTAACTATATATATACAATAAATAAGACCGCTGACTGTTTACACTGCCGGCGAACAACAAATCTGTGTATAATAAAACCGTAACCGGGCACGTGCCGAACGGACGTACCTCTGAGTTACCCCTTGTAGGTGATCGTAATAAGATCCTGCTCTGAGTAGTGATCAAAATGATCCCTCTAAGGAGAAAAAGTCTATTCATTTATTTATAACTACCTTTGTATGTCAGATGTAGGTAAAACATTCCAGCTAATTTTACAAATAGATAAAAGAAGCTTCTTTTCAATAGTGAACATGCACGAGCGGATGTTAATGTTATGTGAGTTAGGTATGTAATAAAGCTAAAAGACTAAAGTGTAACAATGATTTGGCACCATCATTTACATTTACATTATTGGGTGGGGATGGCGTCTGGACTTCACTGTTAAAACTCATCCGCTTTGATGTCGCACTTTATTCTCCACATTAAATTATTTTCAAAATAGTAAAACATTTGCCATAACACCACACTGGGTTGGGCAAATGATAGTGATAGTGCAAGTGGAACTGCCCGGGGTCAACAACAACTAGTATATAAATAATCGTGTATGTCTTTTACTGACGCGGATCCTTCAGCTTTTGTACGTTTTTTTCAGCATGAAATTAGTTGAAAGCAAATCGCTTCCACTCAGGTGGCTGTGGAATAGGTTCTGTTTTAGGATTCCATGCCCGAAGGGTTCCAACAGAACTCTATTATTTTTACCTCTGCTGTACCTTTATTCGTCTGTGCCTACGTCAGCGGGCTGTATCTCACCTGTATATCCTCAATAAACCTATCGTAAAAATGTTTTATATAGGTTTATATTGGTGTAAATAGGACAATCCTTACTATGAGTGCGTGACTCGCACTTGACCGGTCCATAGACACAAATCATAGCATAGTAGAGAGGATAAATTGATGCGTCTGACATCTGTCAATGGTTCACAATTTGTTCGTTGTTGAAGGTAACCTTTGTTGCGTTTCAGGAATTGAAAACATATCTGATATAAATTTATTTACTTGCAGACAAGTTACGGAAACAGCTATGAGACGTGAATACCTACCCAAGTCTCTCTTCTTGCTATTAATTGATCTAGTGTGTTTGGTTCCATTCTTTAGACTCGTTACAAACGACTCCTGTCCTGGTGTACAGTTTTGGCCGAATATTTTAGCATTCTCCGAGTTCCTTGTGTGAGTATTTAGCACTATAAGACACCCTAGCGCCATCTCATCTGCCTGGGACATTAGTTAGGGCTGGTGCGGCGGCTGATTCGGCCGAGGATCACAAAAGGCTCAAATATAGTGGTCTCGACAGAACTTACCTATTTGAGCCTTTTGGGGTGGATAATTTGGGTCCGTGAGGAGCTGGTGTCCTCTGGGTTTTCAAAAATCATGCGGGGCTTTTGATTAAGGCAACACGTGAGCCAAGGGCTGGCTCTTACTTAGGCCAGCGAATTAGCATAGCTATTCAGCGTGGCAATGCAGTCAGTGTCTTGGGCACGCTGCCGTCTGCTACTGGTCTGGAACCATTGAGTTACCTATTGGCCGTTTGTAGCGGTCCTTAGGTAATCTGACTGATTCCTTTGTACAACATTTTATTGAATAAAATTGTTTTTTGTATTTAGCATAATCATAATCAAACTAGGTAGGTACCGTATATAATAGCTTGGCATGAGTGAGTGGATAATTTACAAATTAACATACATGCACAGCCTAGTAGTCCTATAAGGTATGCAATACTGTACAATATTGTACTCCCCTGGGGATCGAACCAGGACCTCTGGAACTGAAATCGGTGGGTTGAACCACTAGACCACAGAGGCAGTAAAAAGACCGCTCAGAAAAAAATTAGAGAGCTTGATTGGGAAGTGGTACATCCACCATAAAGCTCTGACCACAGCTCTGACCTTGCACCCTTAGATTTCCACCTGTTTCGGTCTCTTTAGAATTATTTGTGTAGTGTTAAGAGAGCACTGTCGAAACTGCTTGTCTACCTACAAGATGGCAACAGGTTATCGAACAAAATAGCACATACATTTAATATATAATGTAATTAAACTTTAAAAAAAACTTGAAAAAGTATGTATACGTATATAAAATGCGAAGATTTTTTTTCCCCGACCTAATAGATATTGTAATATTTAATGTGGCTTAAAGTCGTTGAATTTTTGTTATTTACTCTAAATTACCAATCTAACAATATCTGTGTTATATTTTTCAGCATTTATAGAGTTGTGGAATACTTTTCGTTGGTAACCACACATTCATTATTTAAACTTGTCACCGGATTCACATTATTGTTTGGATGCCTTTTGAACTGCGTTTCTTGTTTGTGGCTCTTGTTAACTATACATGGTCTTTGTGATAACTGCTATGACGGTACTTACGATTGGAGAAACTTTGTCAAACATAAGGTAAATCATTTATCTAATGAAATTTAAAAATTATGTTCTTCATTACTAAAATTTAAATATTTTATTTGTTATTGAGAGGACCAGGTAGATTGACTGTTCCTGACTTGACTTAACAACTCGGGAACAGGTCTGTCGTATAAGTCAAAGTCTGAACGTTCATTATTTTCAAAATCGTCTCACGTTGTTGATAAAATAAATATTACAGGACATTACAGGACATTAATATACACAGCGCCATCTAGTCTCAAACTAAGCATAGCTTGTAATATGGGACCTAGATTACGGATAGAATACATTTTTTTTTTGTAAATACATACTTATCATACAATACAACACCCAAACACAGAACAAACATCTATATTCATCACATTAATGTTTGTCCTGGGTGGGAATCGAACCCACAACCTACAGCGCAGAAGGCAGAGCTACTACCAACTGAGCTGTGAGGCTTGTTAAATAATTTTGCTCCAAAGTACTCGGACTACAAATATGAAAACAGTAACGTCTGCAAACAACACAGAATCATATAGGTCCCATACATAGGAAGGTGGATCACTTACATAGACTATAAACTAAAAAAGACCCAAGATCGATCCATATTACAAAAAAATATTACAAGACACTAATTTCACACAGCGCCATATGGAACACCTATGGTAGTTGATGTTTCCAAACATCTGCTTCCTAAACTATAATATATCGATTATTCGTAATAATTAATTGTTTGAAGAAAAAGCAAAAATAAAATCTTAAGAAATCACATTCATTGAAATATTATAGTTAATGTACTTTTCTAATTTTTGAATGCGATTCGATATACTCGTATAACTTACGCATGAGGTTTATTGCCTGATTCTGATTACCATAGTGTTCAAGGTTTGGTATAAATAAATCACTGAACTACGCAGTCAAAAGTCTTAGATAGATCACATAATACTACTATTGACATCTATTTTGGAAAAAAGCTAATGGTGCTTTCATTTTTCTTCCTTTCAGTTCAATGAAACGCATGAAGGGATCGTTACGTATGTTTATTCAACTGTGTATGTATTTTCGTTCGTGGTTAACAAAGTTATTGACGAAACAAAACCGTCAACAATGTTTGCATTCGTTGTGGTCAGCACTCTTGCGATATTTGGATATCTAATAGCTATATTCATAATCTACCCAAAATCTTTAGTCGAAGCATTACTAACTTGGAGACACCTATTTACATATTATCCACAAGTCCAAACACTAGTGGCTGTTACGAAAAGGAGAAATCCCAAATCCAATGCTGCTAATGAAGTAGAAGAGTTTTTTAAAATGATATGGAAGAAACGCAGTGGTATAAACCAACTTCCAGGTATTATTACTGGGTTACCAAGATCCATGAAAATAGATCTCAAACAAGATTTGGTGTGGCCTGTATTTTTTCATAGCCCTATATTGCGGAAAACTTCTGAACCTTTCAAACGTATGTTCAGCGAATACATAGTTACTGATTTCAAATTGCCCGGAGAAAAACTATATAATGAAATTTATGCCCATTCCTATTTATTTTATCTCAAGTCCGGTGTTGTTCAGATACTTTCGGCAGATGATGGAATCACTCCAATTATGTCTGTTACAAGTGGGACACTATTTGGCGATGTCAGTTTTCATTTGCCTCACTATAATCGCGAGGTGATTGTACAATGTTTAACATACTGTGAAATAATGTATATAACTAGATTTCATTACATATATGTACTGCACAAATATCAAGAAGATCGTCACAACATCTTAGCTTTGGTAAAAGAAAGGATTAAACATGCGCGGACTTTGTACACATGTAAACAGCTTGTCAGAGGTTTAGATAGAAAAGAAGATGAAGGCATTGCCTGGGTCAAGAGGCGTTGGTGGGAAATATCCAATACTATTAATGCTTGGAAACATTCATCAAAAAGAAATGAAAATCAGAAATATAAATTGCCTCCGGAAGAAACTGTCTATCATTGTGCAAAGTTTATCGGTCAACTAGTACTTTGTGACGATAGCCAGTTGCTAACAAAGTCATTATTCGCAAGAGCGAGTTTCCCTTGGATTCTTATGCCACATTCTAGTTTCGGTCTGATTTGGCACCGAGTCGTTAAAGTCACCGTGTTTTTGGTGTTGCTGTTGTATCCTCCAAAAATAGCATCGATACGCCCAGCGCCTTCTTGGTTTAAACTTTTTGAATACTGGTGTGATTTTGTTTACATTGCGGATATATGCGTATCACTTTCGACAGCAATTTCAAGGCAAGACAACCACTCTGCTATCAGTTTTACCGAAGTCATGTTTGCACGCTGTAGGAAGTTGCATTTCATTTTGGACGTTTTGGCATCGTTATGGACTGAAGACATAGCTATTGCTATGGGATACCCCGAGTTATACTCAACCGCCAAATTCAATAGACTTATCAAAGTGTACATGCTTTTTACTCATGATTTGGTATCAATGAACATGAACATAAGCCCCATAGTGATCGTATGCTGTAAAATTGTGAAACTTGAGTTTTGTTTTGTGTACATATTGAGCCATATAATG
The DNA here is from genome assembly GCA_951394065.1 of Venusia cambrica. Taxonomy (NCBI): domain Eukaryota; kingdom Metazoa; phylum Arthropoda; class Insecta; order Lepidoptera; family Geometridae; genus Venusia; species Venusia cambrica. Next base: position 6,479,100 of record OX596056.1, read on the forward strand.
TATGTCGTTTGTCGTCTAACACCTAATTTGACCACGGAATATTTCTTTGGAAATTATTCGTGCGGGCCTGATGTCCCAAAGCATTTGTGTGAACCTGGAAGCAGATCTGCCATGGGCTTAACTGCAGCTTGGACTTTGGAATTCATGCTATTTCCTTATTTCCCAGCTGTCACTTTGAAAGACACTTGCATTGGCATGATCATAAATTACTTATTATATTTGCTGTATGTGTTTTGTCAAGGTCAATTCATCGGTGCAATTTATTTAAAAAATAGAAATGTGACGAACTACCAGTCCTTTGTCTCCAATATTAAGAGGTACTACAATGTTTGTAACATTCATCAAGACCTGCTCCACCGCTTGGATAGATATTTGCTCTGTCATTGGAAGTATGACAAAGGTGTGGATATAATGCACCCAAATTTAATGAAAAGCGAATCTTTCGATATTTATTGGAAAGTGCAAGGTGAAATGTCTGAGAAAATTATAAGTGAGTCTCGTGCGTTCATTAACGCTGATCCAATGTTTATCAGAGAAATTGCGTACGCAACGAAATTTCTATTGTTTCCGAAAAATGCTACCCTGTTCATGTTTGGTGTTCAGAGTGAGAAGATATCATGGATTGTTCAGGTTAGTATCCTACTAAATATTACCCAAAGCAAAAAATGGTTCGGATTTATAATTGGATGGATCTTTGCTTCTCTTTCACGCTAAAACTACTGAGCGGAATGAGCTGAAATTTATTACATTTTTTTTTGGATATCCACTAAGCGAAAAATCTTAAATGAAAATATATCCAATCAAAATTTATTGACTAATAAGCAAAATTAGCATGTTTACATTCATCTCTATAGTTCTGGCATAAAACTGTAAGATAAAAGAGTTAACACATTTAACGATAACTGGTTCAGATTTTTTCATCTTTTTTTTATTTTATTGTACGACGAGGTAGCGCTTGGCCTTCATCTCACCTGGTGACAAGTTGAGAAAAGGCCGAAGATGGAGGCGCACTTCACCCGGAATCCTCAACAAACTGAGGTACTGGCTATCTTACCTCTGAATGGAGGAACACAACATTTTTTTTTTGAAGAATTGTTATTGTGGCGACAGATTTAGGTAAGATGGTGGTAGCTATCCATGCGGACTTAAACAAGATCCTACTACCAACCAAAACAAACACAATATCTGAAATCGGTGGGTTGAACCACTAGACCACAGAGGCGGTTACTACCGAACTACTGAGTCTACGAATAATTTTAATCAAGCTAGTCTTTTTCAAATCTTCAAAAAATAATCGGATAAGAAAGTCAGCTCTATTATATATATATACTTTATTGTTACAGTATAACAACGTGTTTAGGGTGATGTTGGGGCTGCCGCGTTACTGCAGTGCGTTGGGATTGTTCTGTGACGCGCGTACCGACGGCTTCTACTTCCCCTTCAGCTATTGCGTTTACGTCACTGTTGAAACGCTTGCGCGGAAGCACCATCATCATTCTGAGCACGATGTTAGACCGGTGGGACTCACCGTCACTGGCCCACTGGGTACGCCCACGACGGTGGCGTAGCCAGGGTGATATCAAATCATGTTGTATTTCATTTGTGTCTGTCTGTCTCCATTGTCTTAAGTTTTCATTTATTTTTTATTACTATGTGTATTTGTTTTGATTATTTGGTTGTTGTGTTGATAATGTCATTTAATTTGATTATGTCATCATGACCTTGAAATAAACATTTTTTATTTTTAAATTAATTTATTTCACCAACAGGGTCGTGTTAAATGTGAGTTTCACAATGAGGAAGGCGAGTTGCTGCAGTATTACTATGAGCGTGGAGATATGCTCTCATCATGCTCTGTTCTCTTACACAAGCCCTCACTTAGAACTTACAGTGCATGCACGGATTGTGAAGTTAGTATCGTGTTCGTCAAACAGGTTTGGTCATTCGAGCTTTTATCTTACTCGGCGTGACACATGGGTACTAAATGTAGTAAAATATTTCAACTTAACGCCTCTGTGGTCTAGTGGTGCAACAGACAGTGGTACAAAAGTTTGTCTTCGTCATTTAGAGGTAAGTTCCTCAGTTTGTTGAGGATAACAACTTGTATAAAAAAGTGAGATGAAAACCAAGCGCTTCCCCATCGTAAAATAAGAAAAAAAAGTATACCACTCTTATGGTACGCTCGATTAGAATTGAGATCAGTTTCCCCGCAATAGATGGCCGATTTAATTAAAACTTGACATACCTTGGCCTCTTGACTGTTATAATTTGGAAACAGCAAACTGTGGCTTGATCACGAATGTCTAACAATATCGTAATGTTATTATATTATATATAGGTAACGTATTTACGTTTCGATTACGGACCTTTACATCACTTGGAAGCACGAAGCACTATTGTATCGCTTACGTAACATCGATAGGTAAAAGTGAGTGACGTCATAGTAATGTAAATGATGCAATCATAGACATCGTACAACTTTATGCAGCAGTGAATTTAATGAGTGTCAAGGAACGTTCTGAAACATGAACTTTTTTCCGAAAAATATTCAATCAAGAAAACTCATTGTACTCAAATCCATGAAAATTAATTGAAGGAAAAAGAATCGTAACACAATAATGTTTTAATAAATAGTATATATTTTTCAATGAACTTCCTAATTTTAGTTCAATCTTACACATTTTTGTTTACCTTCAAATATAGTTTTTGAAAGCACCACGTTAAAAAAATCAAACGTTCTTTCAAAACGTATACTCGTATTGGAGCGCAATATTTTGACAAAATAACAAAATAGCATTCTAAAATACTGCATTCACGTCTTAATCAGATTTGATGCTAGAGCTTAAATACAAATAAATTTAACAAGCCTCACAGCTCAGTTGGTAGAAACTCTGCCTCCTGGTTGTGGGTTCGTTTCGACAGGACAAATATTTGTGTGATGAATGATGTTTCTGTGTTTGGGTGTTGTATCATATACTACGTATTCATAAAAAAATATTTAAGTATTCTATCCGTAATCTAGTTCCCATATTACAAGCTATGCTTAGTTTGGGCCTAGATGGCGTTGTGTGAAATTAATGTGCTGTAATATTAATGTTCTTAGGTAATGATAATGTTTATTTTATAGATAATTTACATAAGAATGTCGGAACTGCATAAAATAATCAAGCACTATCCAGATGAGTGGAACTATTTGCAAAATTGCATCAAAAAGTTTGGACCATCATTTGATGAAGTATTTAAGAATCATTTAATAAAACACGAAGAAGTAAGTTGCAGCAAATAAAAATAAAAGTGGTAAAAATGTCTAACAAGAGATCCAATTATAATTATCATCATGATATTTTTATTATGCGTATGGGCTGTGTAACAACAGTACCGCCATAATTGTCTGACATGGCTTTTTGGCTGGTGGCAGTACCAGTAGGCCTACTACGATATACATGATGTATTAGAAAACGGATTGCACGTTTTTCAATATAAAAATGACAAGTTCCTTTAGATCCAACGACGTTTGAATTTCATAGTAGGGCCTCGGGCCGCAGCTTGAGGTGCCATTTGAATCGAATAAACAGGATTCTAGTCTACAATGTGATGATGATAAACACAATTAATTGAATTGTATTTATTACAATGTATATTATTCTGCCTCTGCATTACTTTTTTTTCAGTACCAAAGAAAAATACGAAGCCACGTGTTCCACGCTCGACAGTCTGTAGTAGGAGAACAAATTGCCAGAGTTGCACCTGCACATGTGATAAAAGAATCAACAAACCCAATAATAGATGCGTGGCAAAGCCCTGAATCAGAGTAAGATCTAGCTACAACTAGCATGTTCTTAAAATGTTAACTTTTTTTGATGTCATGTGTTTTTTTTTAAATGGAATAGGTCGAATACCTATAAACATACACAGGTAAAGGTGAGTTTTACTTTGGGACGAGACTACCCTAAAAGTGCCTATTTACTCTCACCTTGAAGACCTAATGTCTTCAAACGTAGCCGCTTCCGTGGTCTAGTGGTTCGACCACTGGTGTCAGATCCAGAGGACCCGGGTTCAAATCCCATGGGGAGTACAATATTGTGCTTGGGTTGGTTGGTGGCAGGACTGTTTAAGTCCACCTGGCTAGCAACCACCATCTTACCTAATTCTGTCGCCATAACAACAATTCTAAAAAGTCGTTGTGTTCCGGCATTTAGAGGTAAGATAGCCAGTTCCTCAATTGGTTGAAAATTCCGGTTGAAGTGCGCTTCTACCTTCGACCTTATCATAACTTGAAAATCAGGTGAGATGAAGGTCAAGCGCCCGTCGTACTATAAAAAAATCGTACCACTGCGGAAAAATTGACGCTAGGAGCTGATTATAAGTTTTTGCAGTGCCCATAATATAAGATTATTTCGTGTACGCTTTCGTTAAAATCTTATTATGTGTGGTATCAACTAGGTAAGAATGCTAATGGGTTGTGTGTCCGAAATGTGTATTCCGCAGTATAACCTGTAAAATACTGACAAATAAGCAACCTTGCGACAATAGCTCAGGCTGTTGAGCCTTGTTTTAGCAAGGTACTCTTCACCTTAGCCTTTAGGTTTTGACCTCAAAACTAACACAGTCTAGGTAAGGTCTACGATGAAGCGAGCTGACTCAGAAGACACTGGTTCTCCTGCGAACCAACGGAACAGAGCGGAGTGCTGGTCTTTGGCAGGGTGGTCGCTGGCCGGGCTATTCTTTGCATATTCTTACGAGCCATCGCCATGACATCTGGCATGGTTTTTTGAGGACTACCAGTGGCGGTACCCGAGACCCGAGGCTTAACATTCCCATTATGCGAATCAAGTGTTTTTAACATGCAATGACTATTCTGCAAATCAACCTCACAAAGAGCACTCAAGGACAAACCCTGGACCATAATAGACTATGGAGGCATTCTTACATCAGTTAGCTAACAAGGCCAATGCTTAAAACTAGCCTTGTATATACATATATAAACGTTCTTGTTTTGTTTTCAGTTTCATGAAGGCATGGTTTCTGTTTCGCGCTCTGGTAGTTGTTATATCGATTGTATGCGCTTCACTTCAAGGTAAGTACTTGCTTTTTTGAAGTAATTTCTCTAATGCGCTTAAATAACTTTTGATTCAAGAAACACGTGAATGACGAACTTTTCCTCATTAAGCAACGCATTGATATCATATAAATGATTTCTCGTTCCTAATGCATACTGGTCATTGACTGAGCAAACAAATTTCACCGACTACGTATATCCATGCTGTATCGCAGATGTTAGATACAAACCTACCAGACTAGAATGGGACAAGGCAGTCTGCATTAGTTGCATGCCCATAGAAAAGTGACCCAGACACTATTACTGAATAATTATCTCAAAATGGAGGCATCGCCGGGGTTTGCTAAGGAAACGCTAGGGGAGTGTTCATTTTTTAACAGACTGATGGAAGTCTACGCATGGCCGAGACTTTTGAAAAGATTTAATTTCAAAAGGCTTCTGCCTAGCAGAGTTAATAATTGGCTTGATTAAAACAATTATAAGGTTAAAAGCTCCTCAGTCCTTATCGATGTTATCAATTATCTGTCTATTATTATTTATGTCAAGAGGGAGACAAATATTTTGTACACTCTTTTATCTGATATCGAATAATTGTTTTCGGTTTATTGATTATAGTGTTTTATGAATAGGTGGCAGCGGCGTTGTTGTAAGATACAATTTGGTAATGATTGGAGTATTTTGCGATTGTATCGCATGGATAGACATCATATTAAAATTATTTGTGAGTATATTTCGGTTAATTTTATACCCTGATGTACCCATTTATTTTATATTATAAATTTTAGTTTCCCAATAATGTTGTTACTATTCCGTCTTTCACATGTTTTAAAATTTACAGTTTGCCTATTACGATGATCGCGGATTAATAATTACCTGCAAATGGAAGTGTTTGTACCATTACATCACTCATGGATTTTTGTTGGACGCGATTGGCGTGTTTCCGTGGTATGATTTCATCAGAGACATGATAAGTAGACACGTTGATGATGATACCGTGTTATTGATGAACACCTTCTGTAAATTCGCACATCTGTACATTCTTCTGGCATATTTCGATTATATTGCTGACGTGCCCAATATAAATTCGTCTTTTGTACTGGTTAGTACCCTATTCTTTCAGCCCACACACGTCAACATAAACGTATTCGTTATTGGTTTTTGCAATTTATGTATGTGTTTATTTTACTCTTATTCAAATTGATGAGTTTTATATTTTACTCTCATTTGTGCACACTCTATCTGTAATTTTTACCATTCTGTTCATTTATTCTGCTTCGCATTCGGCGATATTCGGCTTTTCAAAGCCGTTTCGATTTTCTAAAGTTCTACACAAACAGCAAAAGAGTAATTTTATTTTTGTAATAAATTTTCAATTTTGAAAGCGTTCCATCATTTTTAGGCACATAGTTATCATACTTGTTTTTTTTCATAATCAAACAAAAAATTCGATAATGCAAAAAAAAAACAATTCTGAAACTCAATTTTCCCGAAAACCTTTAGATAACTTTTTGTTTTGAAATCGAGCGATTAACTCCTAGCATGAAATTTCGATAACTCTCACTTCAATTTTATACTTGGCCTCAGTGGCCTTGAAAAAATATCACTCTGCTTAATCGATATCGCATATCATTTTGAACTATCTTTTATAATTACTATGAAATATCTTGTAGCTTGACTAAAAATCAACAAACAGCTTACACCATTGGTACTAGGGGAAGTTTCTTTTGTAGTGTTTTTGAAAAGTTATCCATAGCTGGAAATGAAGTATAAGGCGTTAATTGGTTTTTGACACGATGCTTTCAGATATTAAAATGGCAACTTGTATCTACGCTTATATGGATCGGGGCAACTCATGTTTTGATATACTACTGCATAGACTACACGTTTGATAGTAAATTTAATTTAGTTCTCATGGAGAGACGCAAAACTTGTTGGATACCACAATTCATTGAGCTATCGCCAGAGCCAACGACTGAGCAACTACATATTGTTAGTACCTAGAATTATTAAAAAAAATAAATTAAAATAAAATTTTGTATTTATAGGTACCTACATAAGTTGTTTATTAGTTTCCTTTAGGATCAAAAAGTTGAATTCCCAAAATATATAATTTCCCAGAATGTTGATTTATTTTTTATTCGCAAAATGTTGAATTCTTAGAATGTTGACTTTTTTGGCATCACATAGTTTTATCAATCACTAAAGTTATGTATAGAATTTTACGGTATTTCTCTTCGTGAACCGAAAGTTTCATGCCCTCGATACTGTAGGTAACCTTATTCACCTTCAGAAATATTCCCTATAGTTTTCATTAAGAAAATTTATTTCATCAAATTGAAACTTATTATTTTATAATTTATAATTCATAGCGAGGAAATAGAATAAAAAATTAAAGGTATTATATTTTATGGTCCTAAAGTGTGGGTATTTTTATATAAGTAGGTACCTTTGATGACAGCTGTCATATTTCAAAAGGCTATACCTCAGAAATTACTCGTCCTACATTCTCCATTCTTAGTATAAAAATAAAGCTGTGACAAGATCTATATTTTCAATGACAGCTGTCAAACTTCAAATGGCCATATCTCTGAAAGTGCTCGTCCTAGACTCCGTTCTTAGTTCAAATGAAAGCTAAGACCAAGATCTATATTTTAAATGACAGCTGTCAAACATCAAACGGCCATATCTTTGAACGTACTCGTCCTAGACTCTCCGTTATTAGTACAAATTAAAACTATGACCAAGATCACGAATCCCATTTAGGTATAATGCTGTATTTTTTATTATTATTGTCCTTTTTTCCTTCTAGTCCTACTGGCAGTAACAAATACATTAATTGATTCAATATATTACCTATTATTGAAAATAAATAGACAGAATCATGTTAGATTAAATTATATCGCAAATTAACTGCCTTTAAGTATTTAATATCTTTTTTGGGTCACCTGTAATATTTTTCAGCACTCTTTTCATTATTTGCTGGTGTGTATCTGTGTCTCAGGTCTTTTCGAAGGATATTGAGGTAATTAGCGAATCAGGTCTTTTGGGTAACCACTACCTAGTACCTGTGCGTTTCTGGCTTATTACCGGCCATTACGCACACGCGTCAAATATTGTTTGGAGTGTCACAGTCTATAACAACATTCAACATTTTAGAAATTCAACTTTTTGTAAACTCAACATTTTAGGAATTCAACTTTCTGATCCTAAGGGATTAGTTTTTCTATTTCAGATTTGAAGTAACCTATTAGTAGAAATTTGTAAATATTATAGTTGGTATAGCAGTCACATCAAAAAGTTTTTATCCCCTGTAGTTTAACATCATCCCGGGGGATGGGTAATATGGATAAACCATAAATGTATTTTACTCATATTTAATTTGAACAAACACAAATTTGATAGCTATCATATTTTGAAGAAAATCCGTTTTCATGAACATGTTTCAACAAAACTTTGGAAATGTTTTTTAACGTTGAACCTAAATAACGTATCAAACCTTTCAACAAACATTTCCAAGTCTACAGTTCGTATTTCTCTAAGAGCAAAGACATGAGTATGAACAGTAACTACACATACTATCAACCACATATGAATTCTATTGGAACAAAATTCTAGTTCTATTTGAGATATGAATATTTACCGAAGTAGGGTTTTCCGTTGTTGTGTGGGCTATTTAGACTTAACGAGTTTCTTTTAGTGACTATATTATGAAGTATATGTACTCCTGAAGCATGGAATCATCTTACTTTATCGATCAGTTATGATATCCTGTGTTGTCCTTTTTAAACTGAGTAGAAACATCATAATGATGTACCCCCAGGATTCGAACCCAGGACCTTCAAATTGACGAAAGATTATGTGACCATGCATACACGTGGTCTGTGACACTAGTGTCAGCAATTGGTTACATAGCGCTGGTAAGTTTTATTCATACCTGAATATGCATAACGTTTATTTATCATGATCTAGCTTTCTATTTGCTTTATGTAGTGTTGCACGTTTAAAAACGTAATGATGTTTTTTTCTAAATTAATTTGTAAATTAAAAATAAATGAATAAATATTATTCTTAGTTTAAAACAATATATGTGTAAGCATTAACAAGTCATGTTGAAATTGCATTTGATGAAGTATTTAAACTGAAAAAAAAATATTTAGGTCATTTGTTTTTGGAGTGATTTACTTGCTCGACTTGAACATTACATTAGTACTCTGTGAAATCCCAGTAGATCATAATGAAGTTAACATAACGAAGACTGATGCGCCCTTTGGAAACGCCACGTGTTTTAAATTTCAGGTGTATGCGCAGAGTTTGAACTTCGCTCAAAATGGGCTTCTGGAGATGTATTTCGGAAGATACAAGATTGACTGGGACAACTTAGGCGTTGCTGCAACTTTGTCATTTCTTGGACTCGTTTATTGGTGAGATTGTTTGTGTTGCTGTGGCGTAGCACTGCTACGGCGACTGATCTCAGTGCTACGCGCACTAAATGTATATTGGCTCCTCATATCCCCACTTCTTGTCTTTCCATAAAAATGAAGGCCGTGCACATCCCCGTCGTATAATAAAAAAATAAAAAAGTTATACTACTACCGGTTATATACATTGTTGTTATCTCTTTTCCAGGGTCGTAATGTGCTACTCCCTTACCATTCTGATACTCAACTCCCGAGGGTGTACAATATTTCAACATGGAATCAGTCAGCTTGCAAAGTTCTTGACCTCTGAGAGAGTAGAAAAGACGTTGATCGATAATGCTATTGCGTACTTCACTTATTGGTGGCAGAGGTTAGTACCTATACCTAAGCATTTATTCACTTATTTATAGTCTGATTTAAAATCGGTTGCGAGGGATATGAATATGTGTGTATAGAAATGAATCGATTTAATTGAACTTTAATTTTTTTTTCTTGAACTGTCCAACTTAAGATCTTCAGTCTAGTGGTTCAACCCACCGATTTCAGATCCAGTGGTCCCGGGTTCGATCCCCAGGGGAGCACAATATTGTGCTTGGATTGGTTGGTGGTAGGATTTGTTTAAGTCCGCCTGGCTAGCTATCACCATCTTACCTATTTATATCGCCATAATAACAATTCTTAATTCTCAATGTTGTGTTCCGGCATTTAGAGGTAAGATAGCCAGTTCCTCAGGTTCTTGAGGATTCCGGGTGAAGAGCGCCTCCACCTTCGGCCGTATCTCAACTTATTACCATGTGAGATGCAAGCCAAGAGCTTCCCCGTCGTACAATAAACCAAAATAAAAATGAGCCACAAAATAAATATTCTATTTAAGCTTACATTTGTAGTTGGGTGCTAGAAGAAATATTTTTTAGAAATTCCCACGTAATGACAGGACTAAAGTTGTTAGTTGGTAATTTTGTTCTTTACTGATATTTTACTTGAACAAAGCACATTTTGTTTTGTGACTGACACTAAAATGTTTAGGACGAAGGGCATAAGCATCCATCAGCTAACACAAGAGCGAATCGGTGTTGTCTTACGTCAAGATCTCAACTACTTTTTCTACAAAAAGTGAGTACCGAATTCAGTACAAGCACATGTCTCTCAACTCATCTGGTAGGTTTCTGCGCTGTAGGTTTTGGGTTTGATTCCCACCCAAGACTACATTTTGGTGTGTTTGGGTGGTATATTGTACCTTACGTATACAAGTATGCTTCTCAAAAAAAAGAGTATACAAGTATTCTATCCGTAATCTTGCTCCCATATTTCTCTATGCTTAGTTTGGGAAGTTGCTTATTAATATTATCGCTCAGAAATCAATCGACGACAAAATCATAATCACAGGAGCAAGCAGTGTTAAATATTGACAATTTCTGTTAGAAAGTGGTTTTTCATAGAATAATAAATGGCTTTTCCATGGCTTTCATACTCAATGTCGAAAAACTAGCACCGTAATTTGCTATTTCCACTTAGTGGATAAGCACACATTTACGAAAATGACACTCGACAGAGCTTCTGATTAGAGAAACCTGAGAGTAGACTGTGAACAGATCTATTTTGGCAAGTCAACGACGAGAGACTAGAGCGCGCTCGTCGTTATAAAGCTCGCTATCAAGAATCTTTCTTTGACCTATCCCTCCATCTCTTTTCCAACATAAAACGTACGGCATGCCACAACCCATACCTTGTAGATGTTCCATTGTGCCGAACTCATCGTTTCGCCTAGGAATGGAACTCTTTGCCCTCGTCTGTTTTTCCGGACGAGTACAATCTTAGAGTATATAAGTCCAAAGTGAATGGAACCTCCTTTTAGACAAGCGTGTTCCATCTTCGAACACATCTTTTCTTGTTTTTCAAGTAAGCTGGTCACTCTTGGCTATCACCAATTTAAAAAAAAACTTGACGTCAGAGAACTCATACCCAAACGTTGAAGCGTAGTCGGCGTGCCGGTAATCAGGCGGCGCTCTACGTTAAATGATTCGACGTAGCAAGAATCGACTTAAAAGGAGTCGGAATGATAGGAACCATTCATGTGAAGTATATACGTGTGTATTCACGTACTACGTACTATTACGAAGTAGTATAAGTTTTAGAAAGTGCTACCGGTACCTAACCTACCAGTGTTCGGTTGCTCTGAACTATTGTTACATAGAAGTCAATGCCCGAGATTTTCTAATATCCAAGCCAACTCATCTTATTCTTTTATTAGTGAAAATCTACATAGATCATGTTACATCATTTTTTTATTCAAATGAGTAAACGCTTGAGGCTTGTCTTGTCATTACAGACACGTTTCATAACTTTTACATATTTTGATTTCGCTTTGTGTACATTGAGTCAATGTTTTTTTTTAATGAGCCCTATAACCCACTTTGGCTTACAATACTTTAATATTATTTAACTTAAGTTTGACCATATGCTTCAATGATATATTTCAGAACATTCAATTTATTGGACACGTTACTTAATGGAGGAAAAGCGGTGTCCCGGCAATTGGCCAGTGTTAGCATCCCAACCTACGTATTGCCAGGACAAGAGATTATCAGGGAGGATGATATTGTGACTGAAGTGTATATTGTACATCGAGGGAAGATCACAATCAGCCAGGGTGGAGAGAAACTTATTATCCTTACCAAGGTTAATTTAAGGCTCGTTTTGATACATATTTTTTGCACTATATAGTGCACTTTATTGCATTTGACCCGAAACTTTCTCATGGCGTATTTATCTACGAAGGTATCCGTAAAAAATATCTCTGTGCTCTATAAAAACTTAAACTATGTCAAATTGTATACACTCGGTGCAAGCAGTGTGCTTTAAAAGGGGACCAAAATTTTATTTTAGCGTCATTGACTGAGCGAGCTAAGCAAACCACTGGTAAAATTTGCTTTTATTTGTCCGGGTGTCGATACTCGCGTACAGATTTATTCGAAGAACTTATCTTGAAGAAACAATTATAAAGGTTCTAAAATTTCATATTATGTTTTTTTGTCATAGGAATTTTCGATTGGAGGGATGTTTCCCCCGAAAAGCGGGAAAATTTTCTGCAGCGCTAATTAGTATCTAGCCGAATTTGATAATATATGACAGAAACATTTGGTACTCAATCCCCGACAAGAATTTCGAATTCGAGCGAAATTTTTCAAGATATTGAGATATTGATCGGTACGATGCAAATTTTGCCAGATGTTACAAAGACGCTTCGCTCGCTCGGTCAATTAGATACAGATATAATTATTGTTGCAAACAAATGTTGCTAGGTCTATAGAGTGCCTAGTGCGAGTTGCAACGTGTTTGCAAGCGTTAATGGTGAATAGGTACTATTTTTCATGCAAATCGTCGTGAACGTAAATGCGTTCGAGCAGGTATTGAGCAAGTATAAAACTCGAACTAGACACTCTGATCGCAAAACTACTATTGAGACAAAATTTTTTGCTCCACATAATGATTTGTCTTCCATATACATTTATCAGCCTTCTTCATCAACCTATTTACACATACTTATCAATTCATTTCTTTTCGGCCGAACTCAACTTTTGCTGGCCGTCACATATTTTTTTCCTTTTTTGTTCTTGAAGTTTTTATCATCTGTTTGCCTTGATTAAATTACGGTTACCTACTTAAAAGAAGCGACTAATATAAACTTTATCATGCAGGGTGGCATATTTGGTCATCTTCTGACTTCATCTAAACGCCCAGTACGTATTTCTGCTATGACGGAGGACTACGCTGATTTACTTGCCATATCTCTAACGGAATTTCAAGGAATTATTAATAACGAGGTAAATCATAAAATTCAACTACAATAAAAAAAAGTTCGTACTTAGTGGTGGTCTATAACTATTTAACATTGTTACCCAACTCAGAATTTATGTTTTTTGAGAGTTTGCATGAATTTCACGGAACGCAGAGTCTACACGGCATCATGGATTTTTATGTGTGAGATGTTTTTGATTTGTATGAATTGTGGAAAGGACATATCTAGATTATATTATTTTAGAATGAGGGGTGCGAATCCAATTAAAGGTTGCAATTCATATAAATCTGAATAACAATATGGGTATCAATTGAAAGGCCAATTCTGGTTTTGTATAGAATTCGTTTGATATTCGATAATCGGTTTTTGTTTTCAGATAAGGGAACGTATAGGCAAAAACCCACAATCCAAAGAAGACTTCATGGCAACAAAAAAACATTTTTTGGAAGACCCTTACGATTCAATTGAATATATTCTTAACGTGTACAAAACAATAAAGCTTCCAGTAAGTGCTGACACCAATCAAGATCAATATTATTTATTTACGAGGATAATTGAACGCCTGAAATTTGCTTGAGAGATCCAGGAACTGTCGGTAAAGTCATGACTTGTGTCACTTTGCTAGTTTTTGGGCTTGATTTCTGACGCTCACAGCGGAAATAAATTTGCCAAATTATCATGTCCACACACTATTTTTGTGTGTATTATAAATCCCACGTAGACTACGGACATTATTTTGACCGATAGTTGAGCTGGTTAAGCTTTAATTAGAGCTAGTACCTTTAATTTATTTGGAGGAAAATGTATCTAAGTGCGCATAATACAAGGATTTGATATCAATAATCCCAACGAGATCCTAAAAAAAGAGATTGTATGGTTTATAAGGTGGTTCCCCAACACGAATCGTAATGGTAATATTTGGAACCTATCTCCTCTTTAACTAATCAGTATGAGATTTTGAAAAATCTCTTATTTGTAAAGAGGAAAATAATATACGCGTTAATTTAGTAGGTGAAAGCAAATCCTGAAATGAGCCTGTTTACGACTTACATTATATTATGCTTGTATCTAATAAATACATAATTTTTGAGCTTAACTATCAAGAAACAAAGGCCCATTTTGCGAGATTTTGTGCGCATTTATAACATTCGCTAACGCCCGGTGTCTCGCAAAATTGGCTCGGGGCGGCGCCCTAAATCGTCATGTTCGTACATTTACTTTTTTTCAAGATTATTTAAGATTCGTTTGTGATTGATTTGAGATATTACTTTTTATGAATTATAGGGAATGAACGGTACCCTTGAAACACGGACAGGCAGCTGGTACTCCATCTGGCTTACTGTTGCTTGGCTCATTGCTCCAATCACGTCTATTGCCATGGCTCTGTACTTAGGAACAATGCCTCCACACTATGTCCCAAAGATGTGGCCAAGCTTCATAATTTTCGATTTAATCATCTTATCCAATTTCATCATGGAGTTCTTTACGGTAATTACATGATCAGTATTAGTATATATATTAGTATTTACAAAATCATTGTCAATACAAAAATATATTTTTAAAGCTAACTCAATCCAATTATTTATGTTAAATTAATGATATATTTAATTAATATGGCTAATTTAACGTGCTACCAGAAGGCAAACAGGATCTGCAACACAAATTGATGACTTAGTATAGGTCCTGATGATGCAAAAAGCAAGGCATTCTCTTTTAGATTCTAGATATAATCATTTGCTATATTAAATATTGTGTGTAGATTATAATAGTTTGTTGTTGTATATTAAATGTAATAAGAAAAAAAAAGAAAAGTACTCCTATTTCATATTTTTTCTAGACTTTGATTTGACTATTGTACTGTGTTTAGATCGAAGAGTGCCTGCGTATGTTTGTATATTACAAAAAAAAATACTCCTAGGCAAACGTGCTTTCAAACTATTAAAGTTTTTCTCTATACATGAAAGGTCAGCGCTTGACCTCTAGGACTGTCAAACTTGCCACAGATGAGATCTACGGTGGAGTGATTTTTACCAGAAAGCACACTGCTCACTAACGGGACAAAGTAAGCCGTTTGGCGCCTGACTTTGGCAGGTCACTTTGGCTTTGGTGGTCGCTAGTCTGGTGGACTTTTTACAGGTCCAACCACAGGATATCCAGACCAGTGTATATTAAACTACAACTTCATTCGTCTCCAAGTAAATAAGTGACCAAACGTTTGATTATCGACCGCAATATTATAAATTGATTTTATTTTTTCCCTAGTTCTTTTAATATTTTAATAGTTTAAATAATGACTTCTAAATTTGCATAGACAAGCAGATATCTACGAAGGAGCGAGCCTACCCAGTAGGTGTATATTAACTCTCTTTTTGAAGACATGAGAATCGTAATCGTAACACAGTGGAAATACTCACGCTCGAAGCTGATTCCAAGACTTGGCTGAGCAATATTTTACTGATATTATACTTTTGGAAGCGCTTTGGCCTAATTCATTATCGTTCTCATCTTGATAATGAAAGTGTGTCTGAAATTCATATTAATCGTCGTGTGCTCATAGCGAAGAAAATACCGTGACTGTTTTACAGCACCTATCGAAGATGGCGTGCTACTTTAACCGCTGTATCAGACCCACAGGTTCCGGGTCTATCCCCAGGGGAGTACAAGCTCTATCTGTCAATAGCAACAATTCTTAATTCTTGTGGCCCGGCATTTTAAAGGTAAGATCTGTTGCGTTTGTGAGCTGTCGCGAGTCTGTTGAAGATACCGGGTGAAACGTGCTTTCACCTTCGGCCATAACTTGACGTAAGATATCGTTTAGCTCCTAAGGTCCGTACTTCTGTAAATGTGACTACATAATATCAAAAAAACATGTCACCTCGCGCTAATGACGTGTTCATATATATGATTTCAGATAGAGCAAGTCGTCGTCAATAATAAGTATATGCATAGAGTCCTTGGTCTTCGAAGATTTAAGCGATGGACGCTGTATGTGGATGCTGTAGCTCTAATATGCCCTATGCTTATTTACGTTACGTTCGAGTGGAAATTACGTTTTTTCACCTTAATTAGGCTGAGGTTGCTGTATGATTTTGAACATAACTTCTGCAGAAATTTCAAGGTAAGTGTTTGAGCTAATTATCTATCATTAACGTTGCGTAAAAAAGTTATCTACAGAAACCGGTTTTGACTGTACTCATCACACTTGGCAGTGCTGTTGTTATGTACTCGGATCAACTGGTGATCGTTAGCTATTTATCCACGGGATGACTAAAAAGCAGGTTGACGAAGCAAGTATATATGTCGAGTGTGAATGGTGAAGTTGGGAGGGGAAGACCTCGGCGGACGTTCTCTGATCAAATTGGAGACGTTCTTGAGAAAGGTCAGGTCAGAAGTACTCTAAACCGACGAGCATGTTTCATACATGTGAGTATGAAAGTAATGATAGTGAATGAGGCAAAAGAGGTGTGCAAGGAGCGTAGTAAATGGAATTCCGTTGTCTCTGCCTACCCCTTTGGGAAACAGGCGCGAGTCTATGTTTGTATGTATGTATGATTAAAAGAGGTACAATTTATTTATCGGGGACGTCAAAATGTAAAGCTAAAAGCGACTGTAGCATAGTCTTCATGGTTTTACTAGAGCACGATCTATAAAGTGTAATATTTGGGTAAATAAACGTTTATCTATTATTCTATTCTATTCTATATTATATATATATATAGCTTATTTAAAATTAACGCGATTGTTATGCATAAAAATAATGAACGCGTACCTTACGCGCGAATAATATAATACCCGATTTCATAATTACTAATCAAAATGTATTCATATTTATAGTATAACCTGCCAATTATATATTTAATATAGAATCGTCATAAGCTTTAATTTCATGTTGCAATAAAAATATAACTTTCTGTCTCCTACCCCTTTTTAATTTTGAATTGTTCCCTCCCAAATAAAATTAAAGTTACATAGCTTATGACACCCCTCACAATTTAGAGAAACCAAATGACACCTCACATTGAAATTTATCAAGCCGTCAAAGCTGCAGAGCGTATAATGAAATAGATATACATAATGCATACATACTATCAAAAGTCATGATCCTCCTTTTGAGGCAGTACGGTTAAAATAATTGGATGTGTCCTATACGCATTATGGCATTGTTATAGGCAAGAGATGCACTTAACATTAGGCGGGCTACTTGCTTGGCCCGTCTCCTAGTTGTTTAAAAAAAATGGTTTTGTCCACAGAGTAAAGCAGCACCAGTACTGATGAAGATTTTACTAGTTCTGCTAGTACTTCACACTATGACGTGTGGTTGGATTTATGTAGCTTGTAGAGGTAAATCAAAATTGAAACCAACTAACTACTATTTTGGCTAATTAATTTTGGGGGATACTCGCGAACTCGTCTTTGAGTTTGACGCTGTGTTTCGAGTTGTGCTCTAAGTAGGAGTGACCGAGACTAGGGGCTCTACTATAAAAATCGAACAACGTCGGACCCGAAAGAACTTCTGTCATTTTTGTATTGAAAAATGTGCAATCCGTCAACGGATCTGTCATGTTTCGTTTTTCTTAGTAAGCTTCGTGCACCGATGACATCCCGCTGTGTGATGTTATGTGCATTGCCCCCCATGGTTTTAACTAAACCCAGCCTCTTGAAATGCCGGAGCAGGAATTTGGGACTGTTGCTGCAACGTGATACCAGGGACGATGAAACGAGGGCCAAGGGCTTTACGTTGATCGATAGAATACAAAAAAAGCGTTTTTTGTAAGATTTCCGCCGGAATATTTTTTTGTTATAGCGGACGGACAGCGCAAGCTTAGTAATAGAGTCTTAGGGCGTAGAACTCTAATAAGGTTTGTTTTTTCGAAGAGGTGATTGGCCTTCATCTCACCTTATTCAAGTAATGATAAGGCCGAAGCTGGAAGCGCACTTCACCCGGAATCCTCTGATGATGAATCTGATGATTTGGCTATCTTACCTTGGAATGGCAGAACAAAACAATTTAAGAATTGTTGTTATGGCAACAGAATTAGGTAAGATGGTGGTAGCTAGCCAGGCGGAGTTAAAAAAAGTCCTACCACAAACTAAACCAAGCACATTTGTACTCCCCATGAGGATCGAACCTGGGACCTCTGGAGGCGGTTAAATATTAAGTAAATTGAAGATTTCCCGTCCCAACGCTCACTACTACACTTTTGATTTCTACGTCTTAGTAGCTCTTAGACGGGAGTCAGTTATCAGTTGCCTTTAACGGGACTCATAGTACCTCAGATTAGCAACTCGACGCAACTTTATTCTAGTTAAGAACTAAAATATAATAAAGGTGACATTGCTATGCGCTTATAACCACCAGGTTACAGAAATATGCGCGTATTTCTACGTTTTGTTTTTTTTCGGTAAAAAAATATGAATTTTGAAGATCGGAAACACAGACCGTCTGCTGTATACTGTTTACTGTACAAAGTTTCAAGCCCTAATTGGGCGTATTTATTGAATGGCGAACATTTTTTGTACAAATTAGAAAATTTTTATGTAATCGTGTTTTCGAAACACAAGCTAAACTCTATCCTAAACTGTAACATATATTAATTTCAAAGTAAATGCTACAGTATTGTGGAAGATATGATCGCTGATGCTAAGCCATTTCATATATCATAGACTCTTAATGTCACCATTGAATGGAAAGGATTAGTGCTACACTGCAAAGATAACAGTTAGTATGCAGAGGAAGTTACAATTTATTACATCTAAGTTAACATGTAAACAAGTGAGTTTTGATGCACGCTTAGCACTGCTATGTCTACAGTAGTGTAGTAGACATATATTTCACAAGCCTCATAGCTCAATTGGTAGTAGTTCTGCCTTCTGCGCTGTAGGTTGTGGGTTCGATTCCCACCCAGGATAAACATTTGTGTGATGAATATAGATGTTTGTTCTGTGTTTGGGTGTGTATTGTATGTTAAGTATGTATTTAAGTACCTATTCGATCCGTAATCTAGTTCCCATATTACAAGCTATGCTTAGTTTGAGGCTAGATGGTGCTGTGTGATATTAATGTCCTGTAATATTTATATTTATTTCATAATGAGCCCACTGATGACACTAGAGGTAAAAAAGAGTAAAGGTGTACCTGCACTCTGAACTATAACATATGTTTTTTTGACACGCAGATGAGAAGTTTCCTTTGGAAGTAGAAGAATTGACTGGAGTGGCTAATGCCTCTATTGATAGTACTAGTTGGGTATTACCGTCAGCAAGGAAGGGAGGTTGGTAGTCTTTTGAATTAACAAAGAAAATGTAACAAAAAACTAGTCTTTGGCAGCAATCACTTATATCGTAAAATTCGAATTAAGAACTCAAAAATAGTGTTTTGGTAGTCTTCATAACCTTCGTCTAGAATGAAACGCACACGCACACACACCACCTCCACACAAACCACATTATTATTCATAAGAACCATAATATCTGTGTGAACTACCCAAAAGAATAATTGTATTTCATTATTTTATATAAGTGCGCACCAAAGGTTCCGACCCACATTTCAAGACAAAAATTCATGTTTCTTGCATGAAGTCATGCATATTTTTTTTATTTTTTTATTGCTTTAGCGGCAACAGCATTACTCTGTACACATTAAATTCGACTGTTTACCTATTACAGTTAGTGATATACTGTCCACAGACAGACGGATGGACGAACGATCAGCGGAGACTTAATAATAGGGTCCCCTTGGTACCCTTTAGGTGCGGAACTCTAAAAATGATAGTTTAAGACACAAGTGCATACGCAAGTAAAATAGGGGTTATTTAACACGAGTGTGAGTTTTAGAATCGCACAGGATTTTATTATTCTCGTGACATTGGCTATGGATTACGACTATGAATTAAAGAATTGGCTGGATTCTATTCTCTCTTGAAAGTGTAATCTCTATATGCTTTCGTATGCATTCGTTTTGTAAGCAACTTATTTAAGGTGTTACATTTGTTTCAGGTTGTGCCCGAAAAACAAGATCTTTAGATTTCAACAAATATACAACGGGGTTCGTTGTGCCAAAACACTGGAAACACGATTATATTATCGCTATGACGTATATTATATTACTTCAAACTGGAAGCAGTGTTATAGTTGTGAGTAATTAGTAATAGTGCTTGGTAGTCCCCTTCAGCTCTACTTGTGGATCGGCTTTGGGATCTCACCAGAAGGGCATCAGCTCACATTTTTGTGTATCTCCCCTCCTTCTTTGTGTATCAGTATCTCCTCTCCAATAGGTACCAACTCTTGTGTGTGGCAACACCCACCTTTTTTTTTATAGAATTAGGGCATACAATAATACCATATTCAATAGTACCATATTCAATAGTACATGAACATCTGAGCATTTTTTTGATTTCATTGTACAGCGGGGGAAGTGCTTGGTCTTCATCTCACCAGATTTTAAAGTAATGATAAAGCTGAAGGTAGGAGCGCACTCTCGGAATCCTCAACAGTCTGAGAAACTGGCTATCTTGCCTCTAATGCCGGAACACAACAATTTTAGTATTGTTTTTATGGCGACAGTTGGGTAAGATGGTGGTAGTTAGGCGTACTTAAACAAAGTCCTACCATCAACCAAACCATGCACTATATCATGGCCTCCCTGGGATCGAACCCAAACCAACGCCGTTTTTCAGCTAACCGCAATCAGACTGCGAATTTTTCATTACTTAGATAAAAAAAACACAAACATTCTATGTTCCAGGTAGATGCAGTTTCGCTTCCACAAATTTATTACAAAGTGTGCACACTATTTTTGATGTCCTTTTTTAATTTATGGATATTGAAAGTTGGAATAAGTTTCATCGTTACCAAGTTGAGAGAGCTGTACTGGTATGATTACAATGTGAAGAACTTGATCACCTATCTACGGCAAAGCGAGATATCGCCGGCACTTCTAGACACCGTTTCGGAGTACACTGCGCATCTGTGGAAAAGGCAAAGAGGTAAACGAAACTTTTCTGTAGTTTAACGTAAGAAATTGTGTCGGTTTATGGGATTCCGAGACAAAAGAACAGGCAAAGATAAGAACGTGATACATGGTTTTTTGTTTTTTCAATAATTGAAGGGCCCCGTCCTTTTATTAGAAAAAACATTGTTAAATAACAATGTTTTTGCTGTATATTACATAACACCTTTAATGTGATCACCAACCCGCCTGCCAAGTGTGGTGATTATGGCAAAGCCCTCCCGTTTTTGGAGGAGGCTCTGTCCAATATCCAATTAACCACTACGTAAATGGGCTGTTGACGTGACTGTATTTACGACCCTTGACTAATGTAACTTGACTACTTGATACACAGTAAATAAATAAATAATAATAGTAGTAAAAAGTAAAATGTTGCATATCCCTGAAACCACAAATGATAGGCACTTGAAAATTAGTATGTTGAATGCCCATAAGGAATAAGTTATCTCATATTTTTGGTTTTTAATAATTTTCAGAAATAAAGGGTGGGGTGTCCAATATTGAGTGAGACCTGACTAACACTAAACAAAAAAAAAATAGGGGGTTCCCATGAGTACATGAAACGTTGTTATAAATTGTTATTTTCGACCTGTATAATAACAAAGTTGGTGTGAGTATATAGTGCTTACTTTATGGTTAATAAATAAATGAATAATAAAATCTGGCCAAACGTGAGTTGAACCGGCCCTAAGACTTCAAAAAACCTGCATTTTTCGTCTTGAAATGTGGGTCAGAACCTGTAGGATATATGTCTTATAGGTCAAATTTATCCAGATATCCAACAAATATATATATTTATAATATAATACTTGCACCTATTTCAAAAAACCAATACGTGGACGAAGTCGCAAGTAAAAGCTAGTTATAAATAAGAGAAAAAATATTTTTCAGGCACCACCGTGTGTTATCATCATCATTATCAACAGACCATTGATATACACTGTATCAATCTATCTAATCATCAATGATACACATTAGCAAACTGCTGCCCTTTTTCTGGTGGGATCCCTTAATCGCCTTTAACGAAATGCGTGGAATGAGTTGGAAGGGTCGATTCTTAGGCCGCGACCAGCACGGCAAAGTCTATCATAATTTATCTTATTTTAATGAAACACCCTGACTATTTACTCATGTTTACTACTGCTTTACAGATATATCGAGCTATACAGGTCAAACGAGTTATGCGATCTGTTTGAAGAATTTAATTACGCTTGTGTAAATACTTCGAATATTAATTTTAAAGGATTATCACAGACTAAGCTTAGTCGATAGTAATATCCAAGCCTTAGACGGTCTACTAAGGCAATTACTTGTCCCATTCTGTTTGCTAATAACTCTCCAACTTGGCAAATACCGGTTAAAGGACAAGCCAGTTCAAACACCGACGTAACGTAAAGCTCCCTTCAGCCGCTTATCATATCTTGACAAGATTATATGACGTGAATTCAACATGTATTTTTTTAAATCTGTTTTGGAGTCTATAGGGAACAGTTTACGTTCCCTATAGACTTTTCAAAACAGCTGGACTGAATTTGACGAGACTTTTACTGGGAGATAGCTGATGTTATGAGGAGTAACTTAAATAACTTTTCTATTATTAAATAGGGTTCGGCAAAAAATAATTTTGAAAATAAAGTCCCGGGTGATCCACTAGTTTTTTATTTGTTTGTCAGGACTTTCAACCACCAGGAATTTCGAAAAATCGACGATTTGTTAATTTATTTACCAATCAAAGGCCTATCGATTTTATAACTTACATAATTAGTCTGTTTATTTGTCTATATTATTTACAATGACATTACATTTTGATCTTCTCTTGTAGACTGACACCCTTATTTCAATAACATTTTTGAAGATATTGCTATTTAAAAATGTATGACGCTTGATGTAAAGATAAAGAAGTAGCAATTATCTTTCATGATTAAAATCGGTTCGGATACGGATCGGTTGTGTGTCAATCCACCCTTGAAACCTCTAAGGTTTACAATTAATTTTAAATCGTTACAATATTGGTACTGAAGGTCGTTATACCATTTAATCGTTAGTCAAAGTAATTAGATGTTTTAAACAAACAACTTGGGCGGGCTATTGAGTTTCGTATTATAATTAAAAAGTGTTCAAGATAAAAGTTTAATTTTAGTCAAAGATGAGATATTTTTAAATTTATTGAAAACTGTCTTACGTTCTGTTACGATCTTGTCTGATTGTTAGCAATGATGAAGCGTACGATGGAACACACTTTCCGAATATTTTATTTTTTTAGAATAAACCCATTCACTCGGGTTTGTACTATGTATATGTATATATATTATGCAGCTTTTGACCTCGAGACTTACACAGGCAAATATGAGGTCTACGATAGAGCAAGCCTATCCAAAAGATGCCTCTTATATCTTTTCTTGAAGATAGAGTCGTAGCACAGCGGAAACAGGCGCTGAAAAATGATTCTTAGATTTTGTCGCATTTTAAAATTCTCTCACTCGTTTTACAAAGTTCCCGATTAATTGGGGCCAAAGTAAAAGCCTTTTAAGACTTTTGCACTTCTCATCTGTATACATTTTAGCTGTGCCACATCTTTCACAACGTGCATTTCACATCAACAGCACATTAGTGTCCACTGCTGGACAGAGCCTCCTCCAAATCTGGAGGGTTTTGGCATTACCACCACGCTTGGCATTGGATTGGTGATCTCAAGTTGTAGATTATACACAGATGCTGCCCATCGTCTGGCGAGATCCCTTAGTCGGAATTTACGACATCCATTGGCTCAGTTGGAGGTTTCGATTCTTAAGTCGCTGCGTCACGTGGGTTGCGTGCACAAAGAAGTCAAGATTTTTTTACTCGACGTCTCAATTATAGAATTATGATTCAGATTTGAATTAACAGGAAAATGGCTACCAGAGCTAGCCCATCAAGCTCCAATGTGTCTCCGAGAAGACTTGTTCTGTGCTCTATACGTTCACCACTTGGAGACGCCACCGCTCTTCAGTCAACTTCCTCCATACATCATAAGGCAACTCGCTGCCAGGTTGAGCAGGATTGTTGTCTTTCCAGGTATGTTTCAGCTTTTTAATGAGAGTGAATGTAGGTACCTATCAACAGGGACCTCATTCACTAAGACCAATCGTGTCTTAACGCGTCCGTGTTACGTTATCTGCTTGGAATCATCGTAGTTAAGCCGCCTCTGTGGTCTAGTGGTTCAATCCACCGGTTCGATCCTCAGGGGGAGTAATATTGTGTTTGGTTTGGTTGGTGGTAGGATTTTGTTTCAAGTCCGCCTTGCTAGCCACCACCATCTTACCTAATTCTGTCGCTATAACATCAATTCTTAAAAAAAAATTGTGTTTCTGCATTTAAAAGCAAGATATCCAGTTTCTCAGTTTATTGAGGATTCCGGATGAAGCACGCCTCCACCTTCGGCTTTATCTCACCTTGTTTCCAGATGAGATGAAGGCCAAAAAAAAAAAATGGTCATAGTGAATTAGGGCCCAGAATTGTTTCGTTATTTTTATCTTAATTCTCTTATCTGAGCTCTATAATTATTATATACATTTATGAATAATACTGTGTTGTGGTAATTGAGAAATATTAGGTCCTTACATATGAGATTGGCGTTTTGTATGGGAGGAACATAAAGGCAATTTTTTCATATTAAAATATATTTTATTAATCAAAGTATGTACCATTGCTATCTATACACTTTTGCCATCTTATAGGTAGTTCATTGATCCCTTTACTAAAAAAACCATTCGGACGGGAATCAATGAAATCTTTGAAAGCGGTTTGGACTGCCTCATCGGAATTGAATTTTTTTCCTTGCAAGAAGTTATCCAAATTTCGAAAAAAATGGTAATCTGTTGGAGCAAGGTCCGGAGAGTACGGTGGATGTCTTAGACATTCCAATTGAAGATCCTCTAATTTGGTAGTCGTCTGTTGGGCCGTGTGTGGTCTAGCGTTGTCTTGAAGCAGCAGTGGCGTAGAGCGATTGAAAAGTCTCGGTTGTTTAACAGCGAGCTTTTCCATCATGGTTTGCAGTTGCTGACAATAGACATCAGCCGTAATCGTCTGACCAGATTTAAGAAAGCTACAGTGTACGACACCGGCACTAGTCCACCAAACGCTTACAAGTAACTTTTTTTGAGTCAATTTTCGCTTGGGGCAAGATTTTGCTGGTTCACCAGGGTTCAGCCATTGCGATGAGCGTTTACGATTATCGTACAGGATCCACTTTTCATCACATGTAATGATCCGATTTAAAATTCCTTCATTATTGTGCCGGTTGAGTAATGTAACGCAGCAGTCGACGCGCGTTTGTCGGTTTGCTTCACTCAATTCATGAGGTACCCACCTTTCAAGCTTTTTCACCTTCCCAATTTGCTTCAAGTGGATTAAAACGGTTTTGTCACTAACACCGCAGCCTGCAGCTAACTGTGATGTGGTTTGCGATGGATCTGCTTCCACAATAGCCTTCAATTCATCATTATCGACCTTGGTCTCCGGCCGTCCACGGGGCTTGTTCTGCAGGTCGAAATTTCCAGAACGAAAGCGTTGAAACCAAAAACGCACCGTGTTTTCTTTTGCGACACCACCACCATACACATCATTAATCCTTCGAGCCGTTTCTGCAGCACTGGTGCCACGGTGGAACTCGTACTCGTAAATAATGCGATATTTTAAGTTTTCCAAAGCAAAAGAGAAAAAAACAAATGAATTACGGCTTTCGAAACACAAATGCATGAGTAAATAGCTGTTTAAATTTGAATTTGGAATTCCTAACCAAAGAGGAGATATTTAAGATCAAAGTGGCCAGTACGACAAAACGCCAATTTCATATGTAAGGACCTAATATTAAACTTTTTCTTATTTGAATATTATCATGTTCTAGGAAAAACAATCGTACAAGAAGGTGACTTGATAGGTTGCATTTACTTCGTGCACGAAGGCGATGTTGAGAAGTGGTTCATTGATAAAAAGTAAGCTCTAATCAGAATAACTAGGTACAATGTTTATTTAAGTAATTTTATCACGCTTCTTACCGAATTCAATGAACTGGACTCATTAAAAAAAGCAATTGAGTCCGAACTCGAGGACTTTTTACTAACAGCCGCTTAAAAGTTACTATATATAACTCCTGGCTCTTTTATATGTAGTAAAAAACTCGTCAAAATAATACCACTGAGCCAAAATTCAATGGGTTAGCAAATATAAATCAGTTATAATAATATAATTAATATTTCAGGACATTAATTTCACACAGCGCTGTCTAGCCCAAAACTAAAGAAAACTTGTAACATGGGAACTAGATTACGAATTAAATACGTGTATACCATTTTTTTTATGTAAATACATACTAATCATACAATAACATAACAACACCCAAATGCAGAATAAACATATTTATTACACAAATGTTTGTTTCGGGTGGGAATCGAACCCACAGCCTACATGTTATGCCCACCCTAAACAGGCATGTCTTAATGACATCAAAACTTGCAAATGCAAGAAGGAGATTTTTGAAGTCCTAATAGGAATATCAACCAGATAGGGATCAAAATTAGCCGTGCATCTAAAACTATAATTAAAAGACGGAAAGGCGTACCTATGATTATAGTTATAGGTTATTTTATAGTGTACGCTGTCTGTAGGTAAATTACGAAGGTTTTCGCATTTCATTTTTTATTCCAGCGGAGACAACAGAATGATGTCAATGTTAACTACAAATGGATACTTTGGTTTGATTCCCGGTCTCTTTCCAGACATTGCGTTTCAGTTTACTTACTGCACGCGTACGGTTAGTACCTACTATTTTATCTACTATTTTTTTAAATGGTCACACTGAAGCCTAGACGTAGGTTCATTGAGAGACTATGGCACTAGACAAAACCTAACTAGTCCGAGATTTTTGTCTCTCCTTGTGATCTTGTTGCGATTCCGAATAGGTGATAGATTTGACCCCTCTATCTTGCCCCGCGGATGTTGTAAAAGCCGACTAAGCGATCTTACCAGACAAGGGTCAGTAGCTTTCTTTTGTGTATTGTCTAGCAAAGTTACTGTCACTATAACAATTATTTCCTAACTTTCCTATTCACTATCTGAGCCCGTCTGGGGAAAGGCCTCCCCATTTCTTCCCGTTTCTCCAAAATTACGTCATTGCCGTTTGTTCGCATCAGGGACCCACATCTTTGTTGTCTTAGTCCATAGCCCATCAGGCATGCGGCACACAAGCATGGTGATAATTGCGAAACCTTCCCATTTCGATGGAGCCACTGTCCAACAGAGGACGGCGGTATAATAGCGTCATGACACTCCTGGGCACACTGAAGTACAAAAGTCTCTTCGTCCCTTACCATCTACAGAGAATTATATTATTTCCAGGTGGTAGACCTCGTGTATCTTAGATTACAAGACTGGCAGGATTTGTTGGATGCGTATCCAGATGTTAAGCGTAATTTGTATACAGCAGCCAAGCAGCTTCATAAAGACTTTGGAATACATACCTAACGATATATAGTTAGCCTCCTTTGTTAGTCAAAACGAATACCTATCTCAAGGCCTCGATATTGATATAACAACGCTATATGGTATTTGTTTCCTCACAGAAAGTCTGCTGGACTTTCCATGCATATTTATTATTAGAATGTAATTTTTATCCTGTATTATAAGTTAAGATTTGTTTAGCTGTGCTGATTATTGTACTAACTAGTTGTGGTTGGTTTGAATTAAAACAGACGTCTCTAATCTTGAGTCCTTACTTAGAAGTAGTATATCTCAAAAGAACTATGGATGTTAATGTGTAAAGCACGTTGCCTTTTTACTACGACTTCGAAACGGATCAAGCAAGCACCAGCTTATATCGTGTGGAACTCTTATCTATAACAAAGCCTTACCGATGCGTATGTTATATCCACAAAAAACATGACCGACCGACACTGCTCTGTATTGCACCTGTCAACTTGATGCATAAAGTGTTCAGCTTCACCAGCAACCATACCCTGCAAACTGAACCACATCAATCCTGCTTGGCGGCAATAATTGATGTATCATATGGAGCCCTACTATGCATTATCCTAGGTTCACATAACATACAAATCCTATAAACCTATAAGCAGCTAGGTGGACGAAGACTCATTTCTACAGTACTTACAACAATAAAATGAACGAGAATGTATAATGAATTATTGAACAATAATCGTAAACACAATTCGCTGTGCACTCGTGCAACCAAGAACTGTAAATTCGGGAATATCTCCCCAACACAATTAGTTTCCACCTCAACGACCGCGGAATATCGTTACGCCTTCGACGGTTTTTGCAATGGCATGGAATTTTATTCGAGCTGCCGCTCTGCCTCGTTGGAACAATTTAAGATAATTCGCCTTTGAATATCTTATCCAAATAATATTGTGCTGTTATCGCTTTTTTATTAACGCTCCGATGTACCTTCTTTATGGTTTCGCTTACATCGCCAATTTGGAGGGAGTTGTAATATTTAGATTAGAGTGATATTTTGTAAGCGATTATGTAAATTTGTAGGTAGGTCCATCGTTGGTATTCTTGTTTATGAGTTCCGTATCCATGGGTGCCAACATGATTTTTTTTTTACTAAGTCTAAGCTATCAGTTATTCCTTCTTATAAAGTGGTCTCTTTTGATCCGTAAGTAGCTGATTTTAATTGA
This sequence comes from Venusia cambrica, assembly GCA_951394065.1. Lineage (NCBI taxonomy): Eukaryota > Metazoa > Arthropoda > Insecta > Lepidoptera > Geometridae > Venusia > Venusia cambrica. The sequence continues at coordinate 6,508,060 of OX596056.1, forward strand.
ATGAGAATGTGTAATTATGAATTAGAATTAAATAAATTTTACTTCCCTGTGATATAGTGGTTCGCTCACTGGTATCATATCCAGAGGTCCGGGTTCGATCCCCAGAGGGAGCAAGTACAATATTGTGCCTGGTTTGGTTGGTGGTAGGACTTTGCTTAAGTCTGCCACCACCATCTTACTTAATTCTGTCGGCATTCAGAGGCTCAGATAGCCAGTTCCTCAGATTGTTGAGGATTCCAGGCGAAGTGCGGTTCCACTTTGAAAAAATCAGGTGAGATGAAGGCCAAGCGCTTTCCCGACGTACAATAAACAAAAAATAAAAAAAGACAATAATGGTGAAATCTTGATGAAAAAAATATTGAAAAACCGTTTTTATATAGACATTGGATAGGACTCGTCTTTTGTAAGGGTGAGCCAACTAATTTTTGGTTAACCTTCTTTGTTTCAATTTATGGAGGGTGGTTCTACCAGATCTGACCGTTGTCCGGAATCATTACGCGTACGCAACCCTGGTCTGAGATGTCACACTCACTATTTTCCCGGGATATTAGTATCCTCATTCCCCCTTTTTCATGTCCTTGTATCATCACCCCTCCTTATACACTGAATTTACTTAATCCTCACAACACAACGGAGTATTCCCTAAAGGGGTTGACTTCAGGGAGGCAGCTGGTTTTAAATGTCGGCCAAAAAAGCTTGGCCTTGAAGAAGACCATGTTGTGCAACGCACTTAGTATGAGATAACGGGCAGGAAGATGTTCTTTATATTTTTGTGTACGATAAAGAGTTCTAAAGGTAAAAACAATAGATCTTCACTCTTCAACAAGCCATTATGTCCACTGCTGGACAGAGCCATCTCCAAAAAGGCATCGCAGTCAAGGTGTTATATAATACACGGGAGTAAGTTGCTGCCCTTCTTCATTGCGAACCTTATTTCGAATTAGCTTTTACGACATCTGTTAGCTGAGTTCAAAAGGGTCGATTTGTAAGCCACAAACACCACGGCAATAATAAAGGAACTTAAAGAATATATCAAAAAATACAATTAGATTTTTTTAAACAAGATTTCATTTACAAATATGTTTTATTCTATCGTGCAATATATTTATATTATAATAAAACATATTTGTAAATGAATGAGAAAATTGCAAGCCAACGGCTTTAGGGTATTTACCCTAAAGCCGTTGGCTTGCAATTTTCTCATTGACTGTCCGATAACGAAACAAATTAAATTAGGAAAACACTTCTTCCTACGGTGTAGGAAGGCTATAATTTTTGATTGGATTAGAAAATTAGACGCAAAATGAACCAATTTTGATAGTAAAATATTTTTTAGGACCGATTGGCATTTTTTGATATAAAAAAACCATTGAACTCGCGTGACCTTACCGACACAACTTTTGACACGTTATCTTTACGATCCTTAGTTTTTTTTTTTTTTTTTTATTATTATTGTACGACGGTTAAGCACTTGGCCTTCATCTCCCCTGGTAACAAGTTGAGATAAGGCCGAAGATGGAGGCGCACTTCACCCGGAATCCTCAACAATTGTTGAGGATTCCGGGTGAAGTGCGCCTCCAACAGAGGAACTGGCTATCTTACCTCTGAATGCCGGAACACAACAATTTTAGAATTGTTATTATGGCGAAAGAATTAGATAAGATGGTGGTAGCCTGCCAGGCGGACCTAAACAAAGTCCTACCACCAACCAAACCAAGCACAATATATTGTACTCCCCATGGGGATCAAACCCGGGACCTCTGGATCTGAAATCCTCTACCTATACACGACAAACTTCAAGTTTTTCAGTCGGCATCCGGGAGTGCCACTGTTTTTTTATGGTTATCTTGTATTTTGGTTGGTGGTACGACTTTGTTTGGGTCCATCTGGCTGTAGCTAGCCACCATCTTACCTAATTCTGTCGCCATAATAACAATTCTAAAATAAAATTGTGTTCCGGCATTTATAGGTAAGATAGCCAGTTCCTCAGTTTGTTGCGGATTATGGGTGAAGTGCGTCTCCACCTTCGACCTTATCTCAACTTGTAACCAGGTGAGATGAAGGAAAAGCGCATCCCCGTAGTAAAAAAAAAAGTGTTATAAAGTAATATTTGTTTATTTTATTATTTACTTATATTTTGTATATAGTATGTATTCTTCCTGTATTATTTTTACTCTATAACTGTTATCTATTTATCGTTCATTGTTTACTGAAGTGCTCACACTTTTTTAGTAATCTGTAATGCTTCTTATACGTGAAAAACTGGCCTAATGTTGTTTCAGAGTTTCGTTTATGTTGTACGTTGTATATGTTGGTTTTTCCACAAAATAAATAAGTAAAATACATACTCGCCACAGGAACACAGTAATATATAGATATAATGCTATTTGGCTGCGATATTCTGTAAGGTTGAGATACTTCCCCAGGCGGGCTACTCAAATAATAAGAACGAAATCCTTCTACTTAAGTCTAACAGAGTAAATATACAATTTTTATTCAATAAAAATTACTATTAAACTAACTATGTACAAAGGAATCAGTCAGAACGGTCCTTAGCCGTTACAAACGGCCTATAGGTAACTCGAACTGTTCCAGACCAGTACCAGACGGAAGCGTGCCCAAGACACTGGCTGCATTGCCACGCTGAATAGCTATGCTAATATCATGTACTACGTGAAGCCTCGAAGAGATAAAAGTCTTGAGCGTGTAACTTATTATTTTTACTAATTATTATAAACAAACACACGACTTTTGCCCCTACGAGGATTAGGCTCTGATCACTACTCAGAGCGTGGATCTTAAAAGGATCACTTGCTAAGTAGTCAGAGGTAAGATCAAACTTACATGCCCACGTTTTGCTATTACTTTTTAACCGACTTTCAAAAAAATTAGGCGGTTTTGTTTTTCTTTTTTTTATGTGTATATCTCTGATTACTCGAAGACGCCTGGACCGATTTTGAAAATTATTATTTTTGTTTGAAAGGCTTCACAAGTGATCCCATCGTCTTCAGGGCAGGATCCGATGATGGAAAATCCTGGAAAAATCGACGAGGGGACTCTTAAAATATTATAGCCACACTTGAAGCGATTCGGGTGTATTAACTCAAAAGTAAGGAAAAAACGGAGCCCATATAGGATCACGCGGTCAGCCATCCAGGTAAATTCTTCAATGAAGTCGATTTTATTTTTAGTTTTTAATACGTAATAATACGAACTAGTATTCAATACGTGACACGTTGCAAGCTCGTCGCCGCTTCACTACGCGTGTATTTCTTAATTGGTTATTGTTCTAAATTGGCCTAACTACGGTAGGAGATATTGATTACGGACATTGTTAACACCTCATTGTTACCACATGCTTTTCAATTTGTTTACTTTAAGAAATGTTCACCTTACATTACTGTGTCAAAACAACCAGCATGTATGAAATCTTTGCTTATTGCAGTCAATGGAAAAAATATTAATAAAAACACAATACGTGGCAGTTGAACAACAGGAAATTTTGAGAAAACACGCCGTCTAAATCGACCGGAGCTTACACCGCTATGTAAACAGGTGAACAGAACACAAACAAACGATCTCAGTTGAAGTGGTTATTATTTTATTATATTACTAGCTTTTGCCCGCGGCTTCGCTCGCGTTAAGAAGTATTATTATTAATTAGGTATGGTTTTTGCGGCTTTACTTTTGTTTAGCGTGTGTAAAAAATTAGCACCTACAAAACTTAAAAACGACAGTACGTTCTTCAACTTCTCCATTAACGTTCAGATTTTCTTTAGCCATTTAAAAAAAAGTCTAACCGACAAAAACTATACTTAAACCAAACGAAAACAAAACAAATGCCAGATACAAAGCAGAGTCTATAACCAAAACTACTAAACCGAAACAAAACAAATGCAAAATCTCAAAATCCTTTCTTAGAAGATCTACGTCATAGTAGCTTTATGCATGCAAAGTCTCAGTCCGATTGGTTTAAATTTGACAAAGTTTCACACAAACTTTCATCCCCTATTTTATGCCCTTGGGGGTAGAATTAATCAGAATCCTTTCTTAGCGGATGCCTACGTCATAACATCTACCTGCATGCCAAATTTCAGCCCGATCCGTCCAGTGGTTTGGGCGGGCTGTCATTCACCTTTGAGTTATATATAATTTAGATTATGTTAAGTAAAGTAAACATCTATTTCTTGAAATACATGTGGTAAGGTGTTAAATACTTCAGGTATCCAATGTATCCTGTCGTAATACGGCGTGCAATTTTTGTGAACAATTAAAATGCACAAATTAATTAAAAATATGTGAAATGTATTGTTATGTTTTATTTATTAGTGTAATAAAGTATTTTCTATCTATAAATAAAATTCATTTATTTCGGACTACTTTAAATCATATTATACAATTAAGATTTAGGTCCATATCATGTTAGTAACAATTTAATCTTATTGTTATTATATTATATCTTATATCTATATTGAAATTAATAAGATCCTTATTTTCCATTGAAATTATGAATTAAAACGTTTTAGACTATGCCTCTTGGAATCCAGTGCTATCCAGGTGCACTAAGTGTGCTTCTAAGACAAATTGTGTTAATGCTGTTAGTGTTGTGTGTCACCCTAATGTGAAGATTGACTTGTCTAATAGTCAAGACTAAGCTGAGGGTAGTTGCAGTTGTATTAGAAGAGTAGTAGAAGCCCCTAGTGAAAGGGCTCGTCTGGAGAATTACTACCACCATACTTATTTCAGCCGCCAAGCAGCATTGCTGTGTTTCGGTTTGAAGGGTATGGTTGCCGGTGAAATTACGGGTACGTGAGGCTTAACACCTTTATGCCTCAAGCTGACGGGCGCAATGCAGTGCCGTGTAGGCTATGTTATTTGTGGATGTGACCTATGCAGTAAGGCTTTGTCATAGGCAAGAGTACACTTAACACCAGGTTACTAACTACTTGCTTGTCTCCTAGTAGTATTAAACAAAATATATATATTTGTTCATACACATTAATACTTACTTTCGACCATGGGCCCGGTCATCGTTAATTGTAAACAGGTTATACAGTTTTACGTTATGCAGCCAGTGTCTTGGGCACGCTTCCATCTGGTACTGGTCTAGAACAGTAGAGTTACCTATAGGCCGTTTGTATCGGTCCTTAGGTAATCTGACTGATTCCTTTGTACATAGTTAGTTTAATAGGAATTTTTATTGAATAAAAATTGTATATTTACTCTGTTAGACTTAAGTAGAAGGATTTCGTTCTTATTATTTGAGTAGCCCGCCTGGGGAAGTATCTCAACCTTACAGAATATCGCAGCCAAATAGCATTATATCTATCTATATATTACTGTGTTCCTGTGGCGAGTATGTATTTTACTTATTTATTTTGTGGAAAAACCAACAAATACAACGTACAACATAAACGAAACTCTGAAACAACATTAGGCCAGTAAAAGGTTAGGCCGGTAATCCAACTGATTCCTTTATCTTTTTTACATAGTTGGTTTAAATATACATTTTATTGAATAAACTAATAGAAAGTTTAACGTATATTTACGTAATTTTATTGAATCCAACTTAATTGTAAAAAATTGGCAAATGAAATATGATTTTTTATATTTTTTCATAGTAAATCTAGTCTGCATCTTATGTGTGTATTAACAAGCCTCATAGCTCAGTTGGTAGTAACTCTGCCTTCTGCGCTGTAGGTTGTGGGCTCGATTCCCACCCAGAACAAACATTTGTGTGATGAATATAGATGTTTGTTCTGTGTTTGGGTGTTGTATCAAATAGTACGTATGTATTTACAAATGTATTTAAGTATTCTATCTGTAATCTAGTTCCCATATTACAAGCTATACTTAGTTTGGGGTTAGATGGCGATGTGTAAAATTAATGTCCTGTAATATTTATTTATTTATTTATAGGAAAGCTTGCTGCACTTATACACCTGGAAAAATTAACGCTATCTATACATTTTCACAGTGTGCATTATACAATTGTGGGTAATGTCGGTGTTGGCGCAGGTTCGTAAATAATGTAGGCGACACGACTTGAGGAATTAACAGCGTATATTCTGGCTTTAAATAACTAACAAAAGCTGGATGAAAATTGAGTATGAAACGCTAGTGACCGGTGGCTCGCCGTCTGGCCGAATGGTCTCGAATCGAACGGCGCGGCGGCGCCCGCCGCCGCCGCCGGCGCAGCGGTTGCTGCCTGCGGTGTGCGCGTGTGTGTGTGAACCCACACATGCACGGCGTTAACAGACTGGCCCCCTTGGAACAGGAGCCTGGTCCAACGTTGATGGTAGAGGACAAAGCCGGTTGTAGGCTCTCCTCAGGGTCCCCGATGCGGTGTGAACTTCGGCGACGCGGTTGACGCCGTCGCTGCCCGGGTAGACTGCTGTGACTCGTCCCAGCAGCCATCGGTTTGGTGGCAGGTGGTTATCCTTGATGACGACCATCTCTCCCAGCTGCAATTGTCCTCCGTCAGAGCGCCATTTGCTGCGTGTTTGTAGTTCTGAAACGTACTCGGTTGAATATCTTTTCCAAAAGTGTGCTTTTAGCTGCTGAAGTCTCTCGTATGGCGAGTGTCGTTGACCTGGGGTGCAGGTGACATAACGATTGATCGTCCGATTAAGAAATGTGCGGGAGTAAGTGGGATTAAATCTGAAGGGTCAGAAGAAAGTGGAGTGAGAGGTCTAGAGTTCAGTATTGCCTCTATTTGAACCAATACTGTGTTCATTTCTTCATAATCTAGTGAGGCCATTGATAAAACACGTTTTAAATGATGCTTAATTGATTTTATTGACCGCTCTGCCGAGGAATTAAAATGAGGACTATAGGCTGGAGAGAACTTAATTTCGCTTTCTGCTGCAAAGGAAATAATATCATTTCGTTTTTCTTTTAAAAATCTATACAGTTCATTACGAGCGCCTACAAAACAAGTTGCATTATCAGAAAGAATTGTGGCTGGGCAACCTCTGCGGGCAATGAATCGGTTTAAAGTGGCAATGAAGCCTTGAGACGTTAAGTCAGTGACGAGCTCTATGTGTACTGCTCTCACTGCCAAACAAACAAAAACAGCTATGTAAGCTTTCTTTAATTGACAACCACGACCTTTTCTGCTAGCTATCAGGATTGGCCCAGCATAGTCCACAGCTGTATTTACAAATGGGTAGTCGGCATGCAATCTCTGCTGAGGAAGCTGGCTCATGATAGGCTGGTATGTTTTACCTGCAAATCTAACACAAGTTATGCATTCATGTGTTGTCTTTCTGCAAAGATTACGACCATTCACTATCCAAAACTTGTGACGTAACGTTGACAGTAATAGCTGTGGTCCTGCATGCAATAAAATTTTGTGATAATAATGCACTAATAATTTTGTAATGTGATGTGATGCGTGTAGTAAGATTGGGTGCTTTGTGTTGTAATCGTAGTTAGAGTTTGATAATCTCCCTCCTACTCTGATGATGCTTGATTCATCTATAAAGGGATTTAAGTGTAAAAGTTTGTCTTTTGGCGGCAGTACTCGCTTCTGAATTAAACAGTCATATTGTTTACAAAACATATCCTTTTGTACTAGTCTACATATCGTTTGCAATGAACAGTGTAACTCAGATGTACTTAAAGGACCCGTTATTTTATTATTATAATTTCGACAATTATGTCTAAACCTTTGTAAATAGGCAACAATGCGTTGCAGTTTAATAAAACTGGAAAAATTGTGAGTAAAACTCTTATCGTGAGGCTCAACTGTAGAGAAATTACATTGATACTTAGTTTCAGGTAAATTGCTTAAATTAATGGCTTGAGGTTGTGTGGGCCACTGTACATCACTTTGATGCAAAAAGTGTGGACCTTCCCACCACAAAAGTGAAGATGTAAGCTGTGACGCATTGAGCCCCCGAGACCCTATGTCGGCGGGGTTCATATCTGTGGGAACATAATGCCAAGTTGCAGGATCAGAATTGTTTGTGATTTCAATTATTCGATTGTAAACAAATTGTTTTAGTTGATGTTTACATGTTTTTATCCAGCCCAGCACGATAGTTGAGTCACACCAGAAAAATGTAGAATCTATTTTTAGGCGCAGTGAATTTACAACCTTTTTCATTAACTGAGTGGCTAGCAGAGCGCCACACAGTTCCAGTCTCGGTATAGTCACCTTTTGCTTTAGTGGTGCCACTTTGCCTTTGGCAATTAGCAAGTGAACACTTGTATGCCCACTGTTGGACACTGAGCGCATATAAACGCAAGCTGAGAACGCTTTAGTAGATGCATCACAGAACGAATGTAATTCTAACCTGATATAAAAGTCGCAAATCACTCTACGAGGAATTTCAATCTCAGTAATATCAGGTAAGTGTTTTACAAAGTGATTCCACTGTGACTCAACTTCGGCAGGCAACTGTCCATCCCACGTGACATTTTTTGCCCAAAGTTGTTGCAAAATTATTTTTGCCTGTAACATGCAAGGATTTATTAAGCCCAATGGGTCAAACACTTGTGCTATGGTGGATAATATTGTGCGTTTGTTTGTGAGTTGTTTTTGTGGTTGTAGAGATAATGAAAACAATAACTTGTCCTTATTGGATGCCCAAAGTAGGCCTAGAGTTTTTGCGTTTTGATCTGTATTACTATTAAGTAAATCATTGTTATTGTTTTCACCAACTATGTTTGTTAGTATGGACGGTTTGTTAGACCGCCATTTTCGTAAATGAAAATGAGCGCCCTCTAGCGCTGTAATGACGCCCTTGCACGTCTGTGTCAAGGTCTGCTCGTCATCGTTTCCTGAAATGTAGTCATCAACATAGAAATCGTGTAAGATTGCTTCACTGACATTATTATCGGTACAATCTAGACCTAACTGTACTAAGCACCTAGTCGCCAAGTACGGCGCTGACGCCGTCCCGTACGTCACTGTGTTAAGCTTGTATTGTTTAATTGGTTGTGTAGTATCGGAACGCCATACAATTTTTTGTAAGCTTCGCTGATCTTCTCTAACATAAATTTGTCTATACATTTTTTCTATATCTGAAGTAACAACGAACTTATGCTGTCGGAATCGGATAAGTATGCTTAGTAAATCATCTTGTACAGTGGGGCCAACATGCTGTATATCGTTAAATGATTTACCAGAGCTTGTGACAGCTGAGCCGTCAAACACGGCACGTAACTTTGTTGTGAGGCTGTCCTCACGTAAGACACCGTGATGAGGCAAAAAGTTAGAGATATTGTCATTTTGTGTGTCTGTGTTTTCTGACATGTGGCCTAATGCCAAGTATTCATTAAGGAAATTTGTGTATTTTTGTTTGAATATTGGATTGCGTGTGAATTTACGTTCTAATGATTCGAATCTCTTTAAAGCTTGAGCTCTAGAGTCACCCAAGCATTGAGGGGACTCTTTGATTGGTATTGTGACAACAAATTTGCCATCTGGGTGGCGTGTTGTTGTTTCTGAAAATATTTGTTCACACTCACTCTCACCTTTAGTGTGGATTTGTTGAGTGGTGGGAACTGATTCTAACTCAAAAAAATGGTTAAGTTTATCTTCGAGCTCAATATTGTTTAGATGGTGACAGTGGACTGTATTGTAGGATTGCCTTTTGTGTTTTGAGCTTGGAACATGAATAGAACCTGAGACAAGCCACCCTAGTGTTGTTTCAACTAGGGTTGGTCTATTTTTTCCTAAGGCAATGCGATTATTAGAAAGAACCTCCCAAAAGAGGTCTGCGCCCAGCAACATCTGCACCACTGATGGCACGGAGAACGTTGGGTCCGCAAGGTGGATGTGAGGGGGTATTTTAAAGGAATCACAATTATTTTTTGTAGTAGTTATCATCTGGGTGATATTTGGCACAACAAAACAATTGACGTTTGTTGAGTAACTACTATTTGTGAGTGACGATATAGTGACGTCACATCTTTTTGAGATCATGGAAGACTGTTGGTTCAGTCCTTGTATGGAAATAGAAGTGGGATAACTGGGTAACCCTAATTGAGTTTGCAACGTTTCTGTAATGAAACTAGAAGTGCTTCCGTTATCTAACAGAGCACGAATATTGTGACTACGACCTTGATTGTCGCAAATACTAATTATTGCAGTTGATAGTAAAACCTGACTGTGATGTGTGGAGGACAGTGTAATGCTGTTTTGTGCTGTTTGTGTCTGCTCCTGTATGTTAGGTAAAACTACACAATCACCTTTCGATGGTGTGCTTGTGCTCGCTTGATGTGTTGTTCTTGTGCTGGTGTGAAGGAAATAATTGTGACGCTGAGAGCACAGCCTACATGAACTTAATTTACATCGTGGCTCATCATGTCCAGGTCTTAAACAGTTGGTGCAAAGGTTTAATTGCTTTACCTTCTCGATACGAGATTCAATTGGCATTGATTTGAACTTCAAACATTGATAGATACTGTGATTGTTTTTGCACACAGGACATTTATAGTGTGTTTGGTTAGGTACGTGATTTGCAACAAATGTTTTAGGACGGTTGTGGGTGATGTCGCTGTGTCGACGTGATTTGTATTGTGTGTTTGCCTCTTCCATGGTTTCCAGCAAGTCTGCGCGGTTTTTCAAAAATAAATTAAACTCAGTTAAAGTTGGAATTGTTTTGATATTGTTGCGCTCGGATTCCCAATCACGCACTGAGACCGGGTCCAGCTTACTAATGACCATGTGAATAACGAGCATGTCCCAGTGTTCAGTAGGTAAATGCAACGTTTTTAACGCCCCTAAATTATTATTTACACAATCTATAGTATTACGTAAAGCTTTAGAAGATTCTTGAACAACTGGTTGTATGTTAAACAAAGCATGAATATGATTGTTAACTAGAATTCGATCATTATTGTATCGATCACACAGCAAGTCCCATGCAACGTCATAATTCTCTGCTGAGAATTCTAGTGATTTTATAATAATTGACGCACTATCTTTTAATGAATTCCGTAGGTAGTGGAATTTGTGTATTTTAGGAATGGATGTGTTTGTATGTATTAGTGATTTATAAGTGTTGTGGTATTCAAGCCAGTCCTGATAGCGTCCAGAGAAGGTAGGTAATTGAATGGTTGGAAGTTTAATGTTTGGCCCCCCTGTGAATGCAGTGATAACATTAGACCCCGTTACCGACTCATTGTCCTGCGCCGCACAGGCAGCACCGGCAAGCGCAGCGTGCCTGCTGAGCAGCTCCTGCGCAGTAGCCACGACGCCGAAGTAGCTGGTTTCGAAGGCCTCCCGTTCCAAATACTCCTCATCTGGAATTTCCGTTAAATTTTCAATGTCAGTTTGTATAGAATCGAAGTCATTGTACATTTCTTGAATTTTAGCAAGTCTAATAGTTAGCTCGTGAACCTGTACGCTATTTAGCTCCTTGCTAGGTAGCAGCGAATTCATGAATGATTTAAATAAAGTGAGTTTGGATTTAAAGGTTGCTCGTGACTTTTTTAAAGACTTTAAGTCCATTTTGATTGAAGGGAGAATATGCAAAGAAAAGTCCTGAATTTAAGCTAAGCGAAACTAAGTTGAAGTTGTCCAGCTAAAAGAAAATTGATTAGCGCACAAAGTGTAAAGTGCAGAAAGTGATTAAAGCAAATGAAGGTACTTAAATGTTTAAATGATGTGAATAAATGCGCACGGCAGGGCGGTAGGCATAAAGCAAGCGCAAAACAACGCCACACTACGCGTCGCTCGTAGCCGCCGGTCCCGTTAGCTTCTACAGCCCACGTGTCACGTAGGCCCGGACGGAGTGCACTTTGTAACCAAGCGGTTTGCTGGAATGTTCGAAAGATAAATTAAAAATAATCTCACATATGTGAGTTCCCTCCAGACCTCTAAAATGTAGTAAAAAATGGAATAGGTAGGCACCTAAATTAATTTAGGAGTAGGTAGGTAGGTAGGTAACTACTCAAAATCCTTGGGAATGACTGGTTACAACGGAAACAATAATATTAAAGGCACAGTAGGTACTTATAGAAGTTTGAACGTAAAATAAGTAGAATTAAATGATGCAGGGGCAAGGACATTCACTGGTGTGGAATGTGCCCAAAATGGGTGAAACATTGGAAATAGGTAAATAGTTAAATTGGATCGATCTCACGTAAATGCCACACTGCAAACCCCCTTTTCTTGGTTTCTCTGGTACAGGATCTGGATGATTATTGATTTATTGGCTTGATGATTGTCTTCACACGGTTCTTGTGAATTTATCTTTCTTGATTCGGTTAGGATTGCCACGCCTTCGCCGCGCGCCTTTCGCTTGACCTCGCCGATACGTTCCTTCTTCGCGTCATAAACTAGATAGCTTACGATTTTACTGTAGGTACGTATCCGGCTCGAAACTGTTGGCGCAGGTTCGTAAATAATGTAGGCGACACGACTTGAGGAATTAACAGCGTATATTCTGGCTTTAAATAACTAACAAAAGCTGGATGAAAATTGAGTATGAAACGCTAGTGACCGGTGGCTCGCCGTCTGGCCGAATGGTCTCGAATCGAACGGCGCGGCGGCGCCCGCCGCCGCCGCCGGCGCAGCGGTTGCTGCCTGCGGTGTGCGCGTGTGTGTGTGAACCCACACATGCACGGCGTTAACAGTCGGTATTAATTTTACCTCTTTATCAGTCATTACGGTACATTTTAATGTATTGAGTGAGTATCTTACGCCTCGGTGTAACTTTGCTTACGTTTTGTCATACTCCAGACCGTTGCCACACACTCGAGTGAACAAATCGTGCCTGTTCGCGTTATTCTGTATTATTCTACATTTGGTAATATTCTACACAGTTTTACTCCAAAGTACTCCTGGCATCGTTATAAATAAATATTACCATTATGCGGGATGCTCTGTTCATAGCAAGCCTGCTAATATTGTTTGCATAAAGTATCTGTCCTGAGATTAAGTAACAGTTACAGAGCTCCTTGATAAGCATCACCACTATTATATGTCTAACATCAAGCATGGACTGTGTCGCTTTGCGTCGTAAAAAATCACTTGCATATTTTTTTGTCCATCGAGTCTAAAGAATTACATACACCTTAAAAAAAAAAGGTATTCAAATCCGTGAGAAAATTTAATTAAAAGGATGCAATCGTTCATTACTTTTCAAAACCACAACGTCTAATCCTTATAGCTTGCATAAACACGTATCACATTAATGCAAAAATAGACACCCCAACTCTAGTCTAAAAGGTTTAAACTGGAAGCAAGACACCCACTTAGTACGAGTTGGGTATTGCGGTATTTTCACAAGTGCAGTTTGTTTTGTGATTTGCATCTCTGCTGTTGTATGTGGGAGCTGAAAATGCTTGTGTAAATAACTCGGTGCCAGATTTCAGTATTGTTTTGCTAGCGTATCTAGGTTTTAATGCTTGCTGGGGAGGGCTTATAATTACAAAGGAAAGAGGAGCTTCTATCAAAATGACTAAATGAGGAACCTAGCAAAACAATGCTGATATCTGGCACCCAGTTATTTACACCGGAGAACGAAAAAAAGAGTACTAGTAGAGGACTACTAAATAACCAGTAGATTGCTTTTTTCTGAAGAGAGATGATAAAGTCATTGAGGCTTTTTTTGTGAAGGGCACTGTAATTTTTTTTTCCAAATCGTTGTGACGGATCAACTCTATTTTCGACAAGATTTAATTTTTAATCTAATTATGTGCACATTTAAAAATGTACTCTCTTTGGTATTTACATATATACACACCGCCAACTAGCCGTAAATTTAGCAGAGTATGAAATAAACAATAGTTCCTAAGATAACGGGCAAAAATATAAATATTTAGATATAATTTATTTTAATATTTATAAGAAATATTCTGGGCAGAAGTAATTTAAGTAAACATTGATTCATTGACACGAAAAAGAAGAAGACATGCACCAAAAATCCGAATGGCAAAAAGCCAGTAACACATTACTGGCTAGTATTCCGCTAAGCGGCGATAGGCTTGCAACCTGTCACGTATTGAATACTAGCTACTTGCAAGCCGTGGGCATAAGCCGAACGTAAAGATTGACGCGCCATTGATAACCCCCACAGATTACCCCCGAGTAGGTGATCCTCATAAGAGGCTAAACTAATCTGGCTGAACTACTCAGAGCGTGGAGCTCTGATTAGTATCAAAAGTGAATCCTCAGAGAAAAAGTTGTGAGTCTATTACTTCTTTTTTAACACAAATCTATGATACTATGCAATAACCAAAAACAGAACGAACGAGTATATTCAGTACACAAATGTTGGCTCTATGTGAGAAGTGCACTTACATTATACAGCGCAAAAAGCAGAAATACTACCAACTGAAATATAATATATTAATGAAAGAGACAATATTTGTTGAATAAAATGTACAATTGAAGCTTTTAAGGGTAGGTCCCATTTGTTCCATGTAACATGACGTCATAGGACAAAATTCGATATTTTTATCTCATTTTGTACTATAGAACATGTAATACTTTTATTTCTCAAATTGTTCGATAGGACAAGGTAAATGAGACCTCTTAAGATTATATTTCTTGTGAACTGGTGGTACTAGAATGCTCTGAGATTGAGAATCCTCTACATAAACTGGAGAGTCCGATTTATTTTATTCGTATTTTATTTATTATTATTCATTCAGGTATGACAGAATAATTGTCATTATCAGTGTCATTTAGGCAGGCAGATTCATGGAAGATTTTGGGAAAATCTGATTTGCATTTTGTTCTATGGCATGAAAGTCGGGTGAAAAGCTAGTATGTCTATGGAAAAAAATGGGAAGAAAATGTCTCATTTTGTTTGATGACGTCATGTTCCATAGAACAAATGGGACCTACTCGCTTTTAACAGTGTCAATTTTCCAGCCGTTCTTGAACCGAATGGTCTGTTACGTGATGATGGTAAGCGGCCCGAAGGTATGACTCTTGTCCCTTGGGAAATGGGTATGCCTTTGGTGTGGGACGCTACCTGCGTCGACACCCCAGCGCCATCTCATCTGCCTGGGACATCAGTTAGAGCTGGTGCAGCGCCTGATTCGGCCGAGGATCACAAAAGGCGCAAATATAGTGGTCACGACAAAACTTACCTATTTAATATCTGAGTAGTTTAGTTAGATTAGTTTAGCCTCTTATAAGGATCACCTACTCGTGGGTAGCTTTTTGGGGTCGAGAACCTTGGGTCCGTGGGGAGCTGGTTTCAAAAATCTTGCGGGGCTTTTGAAGTGACACGTGACCTGGCTCTTCTTTAGGCCAGCGAATTAGCATTGCTTTTCAGCGTGGCAATGCAGCCAGTGTCTTGGGTACGCTTCCGTCTGGAACAGTTGAGTTACCTATAGGCCGCTTATAACGGTCCATAGTTAGTTTAATAGTAGATACATATAATTTAATACATACTACCAAATTAGTTATGGGGTATATATATAACTATATAACTAATATAACTGATAATACGATAAGCATTCAACTGAATCATCTCAAATTCTCTTGTCTCTCGCGCAATTAGTACTATAAACAACACAACAGTTGATGCAGCTCAGGCGAACACCGTAGAACTGAAACAACGCGGTGGTAGGACCTGTAATTGTCGACCTCCCTCCTGCCGAAACTGATGCCAAACGGTTCCGGTTTTTTTTTTTGTACGACGGGGACGCTAGGCCTTCATCTCACCTGGTAACAAGTTGAGATGAGAGGCCGAATGTGGAGGCACACTTCACCCGGAATCCTCAATAAACTGAGGAACTGGCTATCTCATCTCTCAATGCCGGAACATATTTTTTTTTGGAATTTTTATTATAGCGAGGTGACAGAATAAGGTAAGATGATGGTAGCTAGCCAGGCGGACTTAAACAAAATCCTACCACCAACCAAACCTAGCACAATAATGGTCTCCCAGGGGATCGAACCCGGGATATCTGGATCTTAAATCGGTGGGTTGAACCACTAGGCCACAGAGGCTGCTAAGGTTCGGTGCGAGAGCACCAGTGCTTTTTGAGGAAACTCGCTCAATTGTTGACCTCAACCTTGAACCTTTTAATGAAGCTCAATTATTTTGAATTTTGAAATTGTTTAGAAGTTTTTTTTTCTCTTCTTATTTTATTTATGTGTCTAGTGTTGTATGATTTGTTATGTATGATTGGGCTATGTGATTGCATAACGACAAAGCCCTACCTTTTGTTGTTTTTAATGAATCAAATGGTCGGTTCCTACATTATGTATCGTATACGAAACCGGTACATAGCTATTGTGTAAAACCCGTGTTCAAAATATATAATCACTCTCGCACAAGTGTTGAAACTGAACTTAATAAAATCCATAGATTTACTTTAATTAATATTAACGGGATATTAACATGTGTATGTAAATTGAGTGCTCCTTTTTAAAAGTTAATTATATTTTTATAAATTCATGGATTTAGGAAATACTTAGTTGTAAAATCTTCATGAAGATAAAAAAAAAGTGAAATCTATAGTGATAATGTCGTTGTAAATTAACTCTCAATCTGCTAACTTGAGACCTTGTGTTTCAAAATATACTAGATATTTGTGAACATTTTGGATATTTACCATGATTTGTCGGTGAATGCGTTATTCGACAGTGGTAGAGTCGTTAGTCGCAGTAAAAATCTGAGGAAAAGGGTAGATCGCTTAGGCGAGCAATAACTACCTTCATCCCTTTTCAAAGACTTCCGTGTATCCGTGATCACGGCACATGCAACTGCGTTGGATTCAGATAACTTATTCACCAAGAAATCGTAGTTAAAGATCCCGTTGAAATTAGGTATATAGTGTTAATAATGATAGTTTCAAAAGTTTTACAGTGATACTAACCAATACACAAAGTAAACCTTTCACCGAAGCCTCATCCACAGTGTAGTCACGTGCACCAGTATTTCATCCAACATTATCTGGTGAATCGGACGGCACGGTTACAATATCTCAATTGTGTCGACACTGGCTCAAACCACGAACTAAGTAGCTCATGGATGTAGTATTAATATTCGTGAACAGCTTGAAGGAATATACGACAGGATAACGCTGATATCTAACTACTGATGGCAAGTGTGCCTAATACTACCTAACCTACCATTTTTGTTATGTTGTGGTATTTAGCTAACAGAACTAGCGGAGATTTTTAACCGCCTTTATGGTCTAGTTGTTCGCCTACCGGTATCAGATCCCGGGTTCGATCCCCAGGGAGCACAATATTGTGCTTGGTTTGGTTGGTGATAGGACTTTGTTTAAGTCCGTCTGGCTAGCTTCCAATATCTTACTACACTCAATTCTGCCGCCATAACAACAATTCTTAAATTGTTGTGTTCCGGCATTTAGAGTAAGGATAGCCAGTTGCTCAGTTTATAGATACTTCCACCCAAGACCTTATCATAACTTGAAAATAAGGTGAGATGAAGGCCAATCCCTGTCGTAGATAAAAAAATCTCCGATGTGGTAAATACATTAGAATCTACCGGTCAGTCAGACTGATTATACTGTTGCTCGATAAAAGGAATAAATTAGAGGAATTTTATAATCTTGATATCTGACGTTACTTGAGTAATCCAGAACCTGTTGCTGAGCTGCAAGTCTGCAAGTCTTGCAGCTCAGCAGCTGCGACCACACGTCAGTCGAAAGCTCGTCAATTATTTAGCATTAATTTTCCTGAAGATGCCTAATCGAAGCGAACCACGTCTTGTTTTCTTCAAATATACCTAGTGATTTGTCTTTTATTCTACAACGAGGAAACGCTTGGCTTTCATCTCACCTGGTCGCCGAAGGTTGATGAGAATTGAATTCCGGGTTGAAAAATTCTCAATAGACTGCTGAACTATCATACCTCTAAATGCTGGAGCGTAACAATTAGAATTGTCATTATGGCGTCATACTTAAGTATGATGGTTGTAGGTAGGCGGACATAAAACAAGACCACCAACCAAACCTAGCACAAATTTGTATCTCATCGAAATTGAACCCGGGAATTTGATGCCGGTAGGCGAACCACTAGACCACAAAAGCGGCTAAAGAGCTAGAGACAGTTACTAAACGTATGATTTTAGATGAATTTTGCCAATATTACCCGACGACTCCCCACAATTTCCAAGTCACCTCGGCCCCGATCATTAGTCAGCCTTATTCCCTCTTGCCACTTGCTCGCGTAAAAGCGGGCACTGTTTCAAGTAGGCCGCAGTGGGAGTTTCGTTTACATTACTCAAAGTACTCTATTCCTGTAAAACTGGGTAGTGAATGAGTACTTTTCAACTGTGGTTGTTTATTATTAATATTCAATATTTGACAAGCCTCACAGCACATTTCTTAGTAGCTCTGCCTTATGCGCTGTAGGTTGTGGGTTCGATTTCCACCCAGGACAATTATTTGTGTGATGAATATTGATGTTTGTTCTGTGTTTGGGTGGTTATCATACAATATATAACAATAATGCATTCACAAAAAAAGTATACTAGTGTTATATCCGTAATATAGTTCCCATATTACAAGTTTTGCTTAGTTTGGGACTAGATGGCGCTGTGTAAAATTAATGTCCTGTAATATTTATTTATTTGAGATGATCGAGTGTCACTCGGGGCTAAAGAGAGAGCGTGATTAGTGTTGTATTCGTTTTCTATGGTGGAATTCCGAAGAGAACGTGATTTGAGTTGTTTGCGTCATCTATAGTGGATATACACTATCGACTTACAGTCCAAAATACAGATATCGCTATGAAAATAAGCCAACTGAAGTGGCAGAGGTCAGTTCACATAGCTTGCAGAACCAATCACTTGCAGTGAGTTGAGATTGACAACCAGGATTAGAAGCTGAAACAGGCATATTAGCGGTCGCGAGAAATCAATGGATGACAGTAGCTCAAGATCGCTTTACGTAGCATCGTAGAGAGAACTTAAATGAACGATGAACTTGTAGGAACCCTAATAAGTGTAGTCTAGGGGTTGGTCCATCCAACACGAACATTTTCCTACTAAAAGCAATTCCGTTTTCTGAATTTTTCATCGTATTATGGTGGTAATAAAAGTCTTGGATATTTTATTATAGTACCTTTACGACCTGTGTGGTTAAAATAACCATTTCAATTATATTTATGGAGCAGGTGTGAAATGTGAATGACCTAGTAGGTTCTGACAGAGAGAGCGCAAAGCATACCGGCCAAAATCTTGGTAAATGTAGATACTTTTGTGTATTTATTGCTTGACTATAACACACATCACATCAACAGCCTATTGGTGTCCACTGCTAGATAGGGCCTTCTCCAAAGCTGGAAGGTTTTGCCGTAATCAACACGCTTGACAGGCGAATGGTGATTGCAGTAAAGACGTCAATAATGTACAAAAAGGAAGCTGCTGCCCTTCTTTTGGTGAGATCCCTTAGTCAGCTCTTACAACATCCATAGGCTGAGTTGGAGGGGTCGATTCTTAAACTTAAGCCGCGATTATGTTGCTTTTTATATGATAGCAATGTGTTTTTTTACGAGTCAATGTCGACCATCGCTCGCTAATAAATCAGTTAGCTAGTATTGAGTTTAACTTCGTTGTTAGTAATAGTGCTCAGAACTTAAAACTCCTTTCAGTTTAATCTTCCAACAACTCTGCAGGCTGGAGCTCAAGTGGGTTTCCTTGTTTAATGGTTTATTCATAAGATAATTTCTGACTTCAAGAATATGGTACCAAAATATTGGTTAGGTCCTATGTAGATATTTTGCTTGGAAATATACTTGTAAAAACGTATATTTACATTAAAATATTGATTAAAAAGGCTATGATTGCGATAAAAAGATGTGCTGGCCAGTCGCGGGTACTTGTGTAATACTTGGCGACATCAAGAGTTGTCACGTTGCCAGGAGGACGATAGCTTTGATTAGAAGTTAGTGTTTTTTGGAACGTAGCAGTGTTTCGTAGATCGGCTACGACGTAGACCCGCTACGCATACATAACGAAGTGAGTGTGTAATCGTTTAAGCATATTTTCTTTTCTTTCAAGCTAGAAACCTAACTATCGAACAAGAATCATCCAGTTTAACACTATTTTAAGCACTTTAAAGACGGAACTAGGTAGCAGCCCACCTGATGTTGAGTGCAACCTTTTCACAACACATCTATTGATCGACTTACACTCGTAACGATACCTTTATCTGAATGTATTATTGGTATACAGTAGTTCCTTTATTCACTTTGTTTTAATGCAATATTTAGTATTTTTTCTAGTATCTTAAAAGAGCTGAAGTAACGCAAATCCCGACTAGTATCATCTTTAAGAGTAGTAGAGCCCTTTGTGATCGGGCTCGCCTGGGGAAATACTACCACCATACCAATTTCAGCCGCCAAGCTGCATTGCTGTGTTACGGTTTGAAGGTTATGGTTGCTGGTGAAATTACGGGCACGCGAGGCTTAGCACATTATATCTCAAGTTGACGGGCGCAATGCAGTGCCGTATAGGCTATGTACATTGTGGATGTGACTTACGCAGTGAGGCATTGTTATAGACCAAAGATGCACTTAACATCAGGTGGGCTACTTGCTTGTGTCTCCGAGTTGTATGAAAATATAATAATAATAAAAGTTCCAATACTGTATGATGCAAAGGCATTTGCAAGCTCGGTGCTACTTCCTTAATCAACAAAGTTTGCGATCTCCATTCGAGTGACCAAGTCTGGTTACAAGCTAACAAGCGCATAACTTTCATCCCGAACTCGACGTGGCTGTATCTACTGGCATCAGACGGTATTCTTGGAGGTGGACAGGACTTGGGCAAACTACTTGAATTGGGATTGAGTGCGATCAACCACAATCCGCCTTAGTGAGGAAACTCCGTTACGTAGTAGTTTGTAACAAGATTCACACCGCTCCTTGGAGCAAAACGGTAAATTTACCTGCAAATGTTTATATCTGTGAAAGATTATATTAATGTATTTGGTACTGAAGTCATATAATAACAAATCAATTTTACAATGGGAGCTAGCTGTACTTGTTTGTGGCAACCCTGACAAAGAAATATGGGTTTCTGCCTTTCCATAAGTTGATGTCGTAAAACTATACTTACCTATAACAAACAAACAAATATATAGAATAAAAATATATGGTATATCACAAACAGGATAAGGGCGGTATCATTCACTTGAGCACGATCAATTACCTGTTTGCTCAGCGAGATTGCTTAGATCAAATCCCTTTACTGTTTAATGGGGAAGTCTAGGACCCTGCTGTACACACCACAAAACATATTTGTAAGTACATGGAAGATAAAATAATAAAAAATAAATAGGATCCCAGATACAACCGACTTTTAATATGGCTAAGATTTTATGTGTATTTCTTGTATTTTATTTTATTAAAAATACATAAGAAACTTAATTATGAATCTTTTAATGTTTATGTGTTGCTATTTCAATTCTATATTTTTATTATTTTATCGTACGTCGGTTAAGCACTTGGCCTTCATCTCATCTGGTTACTAGTTGAAATAGGCCAAAGGTGGAAGCGCACTTCACCCTAAATCCTCAACAAACTGAGTAACTGGCTATCTTACCTCTGAATGCCAGAACACAACAATTTTAGAATTGTTATTATGGCGACAGAATTAGGTAGTGGTGGTAGCTAGTCAGGCGGACCCAAACAAAGTCCTACCACCAACCAAACCAAGCACAATATATTGTACTCCCCATGGGAATCGAACCCGGGACCTCTGGATCAGAAATCGGTGGGTTGAACCACTAGTCCACAGAGGCGATTAAATTATTTCGCAATTTCAACTTTTCTGGTCCTGACGAGCCTTTCTCGTGTTTTAACCAACTTGGAGAAATGAAGACATTACCTTGATGTGATAATTACACGTGACACGAAAAACGTTTTAACTTGCGACGATCATTAGCTTTGTTATAAACATTGGAGTTCACTGCCTGATATGTTTTGTTATTTAAGGTATTTGTACACGTGATATGTTATTTTGGTAAATAGTAGCTTTTTTGTACGAGGGAAAGACGCTTGGCCTTCATCTCACCTAGTGTCAAGCTATGGTAAGGCCAAAGGTGGAGGCACACTTTACCCTCAATCATCAACAGCCTGAGGAACTAGTTATCTCAATACCAGAACATAACAATTTGATAACTGTTGTTGTGAACACAGACTTTGGTAAGATGGTGGTAGCTAGCTAGCTAGGCGGACTTAAATGAAGTCCAACCACCAACCAGCCCAAGTACAAATGGGATACCCTCTCGGGATTGAACCCAGAACCTCTAGGTCGGATACCGCTAGTGGTCTCGTGGCTAACCACTTGTCCAGTGTAGCGGTTAGAAATACAACGTGGACTTATGACAGTAGAATTTGCAACACTTGTATGTTGTCTTATTAGGTATCACCTTATATCAGATAGAATGTTTGAGGGAAACCCCAACTATATACATGATTTAACAGACATACGGATTTGTAGTTATATTCATCGTTTTTAGGGGTTAACAAAGCTCCTATAAATTATATGTGTAGCTTTCATACTCGTACTGAAGTGGTGTCGAACACAGCTTTTAAGGCCCTGTCAGTAGACGTTTCCTCTTTTTCAAATGGAAAATTAAAGTACTTCTGAACAAGTCACGCGTCTAATTTTTATACATATATTACTTCAAGTACTACATTAAAAGTAAGCTGAAAACATAATAGCAGAAAAAAAAATTGATAAAAATATTTATTGAAAATGGTTCGTTTCAAAATATACAAGCGATATATTTTGATACCTACCAACAATGAATATTGACTTATTTTACTTACGACTTACGATTTATTTTAAATGATAGATTACATGTTGATCTACATTAAAAGTAAGCTAGTTTTCTGATGCGAATTTAAATTTAATTTTAATCATGAATTATTTGAAAAACTACAAGCGCACCGCGCGCCCGCCTTTCAATCAGTACCTCTGTGACCACTGTCGACATCGGACGTGTGCTTGTCGTTGTCGCAGCGGTCAGACAACACCTAGACTCAGAATAAATATTGGGACGAATGTAAATAAGTTATTTGTACTGTGCCAGTAAAGGTACCATCATAACATTACCTACCTATATACCAGCAACGCGATCTCAGAATAAGAATTATCAAAAGGTTTTATTTACAATACGCATGCGCCACCTACAGCTTGCCGTTGTCAACTCTCATAATCGTTATTGCCGCGATTTTAGCTACATAGAGCGCATTAAACTAGCACTATCTTATTTTCTTTTTAATTTCAAGTTATTGCATTTGGTCACAACATTTACAAATGTTATAAAGAACTAACTTTGTTTTGTGCCTCACATGTATTTGTGAAACTGCCTTGTTATCGGTTCAAATAAGCGATTATCTTATTTTATCTTATAAACAAATAATTTTATGGAATTTGGGAGGAGAGTTAGGGTTTGGGGGGATATATGCCACAGGCACGCTATCTGATATAATAATACTAGACTCCAGAAAGAACGTTATTCACATCTAAAAGTCAACGCCAATTACAGCACGTTCATTGCATGCCATTCGGCCATCCATGCAATATCTATTCAGAAGTGCAAAACATATTTTTTCTTATTTGTTCGCGCTGAAAGCGTGTAATTCAGTCGCTGTAGAACTGGGAGGGTCGTGCTACCAGACGTGTATTTTCGCTTTAATCTAACGAACCAAGCTTACGTTTACTTCGGGCTGATAGGTGCATGAAGCTAGTTGGAATCTGGTCTAGGAGTCTAGGAATCCTATCTTGACATCTAGTAGACTATAGTTATTTATGCTACTTGGTATAATTTTGTTAAATTTTAGGTTTTCGTACCCAAAGAGCCAACTGGACCTTATTTACTAGGCTGTCGCTCTCCTGTCAGTGCCCTGTATCTCATTAACCATAATAGGTGGAAGTTAACATTTTTATACAGTATATTTCTATATTGCCGCAATATAAAAAAAAAACAAAATTCAAGGGGCCTTTTTTAAGTACATTTTTGTTATATGACATTTCACAAGCTCTCAATATTTTTTACTCTGTTTTGCAACCCAAATGTCATCAATACAGGGGTGGTTTCTAGAGGAAATATAGTCAGTTGCTCAGACTGTTGAGGATTCCGGGTGAAGTGCGCTTCCACCTTTGGCCTTATCATAACTTAAAACCAGAACCGTAGCACGGGGCGGGGATAAAATTTGTGTCCTCTGTTTTTATCCACCTTCGAGAGAATTTTGTATTCTGACAAAATTCTCTGTTTTGTCTTTATGGTGAGGGGGCAGGTGAGATAATTAATTGAGAAGACAACCCCCTTCAATATTCCAAGACATACCAAATGAATTATTTATAGACTTGCAATATAACTTTATTTTTAATATGCAGTCTCTTTCAAATGCCATCATGCAAGACGTAGATCTTATTGTCTCACTTAACATTTCAAAAACTTACCCAATTTTCAAATAAACTTTTCTACAAAATGTTAAATTGATCGGTTCAACCATTCAAATAATGTTTACAAAAATTGTAATTATTTTCACCCTAATATCTTAAAATCTAGCCTATTTATCAAAAATCACACTTGACAATCAATTTATTTTAATATCTTTTTAAAGTTTGAAATGGATTTAAAATCAGATTGCTCGTCAGATTTATGCCGTCACAAAAATTGCTACATACATAGTGCCGAAAAATACAAAGATTAATAAATGGCAACAAAGTAAACATACAATAGGAAGTGAAATGTGTCTGTAAGTGTGTATATGTATTAATACACATGTTCTCTTCCAGTAGAATACTGTTCTTGGTATGGCATGCATGCCGGTTTATTTTCACTTAATATTGAATCTCAATCCTTGTTGATTGCAGACTAGCAGTTTCGAAACGTTCGCAGGGAGCTGAATAATTTCCCGCTGCTGAATCGAAATGTGAAGCAAGAGCGTGATTTAGTTCGCCTTATGATGGGAAATGTATGACTTGTTTTAGTAGCTTTGGTTTGGTAGGTTCATCTTTTTAAAGAGATGACTAGCCTCGCAGGTTAGTTAGTAGCTTCTGGGATGTAGGTTGTGGGTTCGATTTCCACCCGGGACAACCATTTGCGTGATGATTATAACAATTTTGTTCCATGTCTGGGTATTGTATCGTATGATAAGTATTTGTATTTACAAAAAAAAGTATGATTTTTATATCCGTTGTCTAATTCCCAGCTAATAAAGCTATGCTTTTGGCTAGATGGCGTTGTGTTAAATTAACCTCATTTTATCTCAAAAAAAAACTATGTTTAGGGAAGATAGAGGACTTGAGGCAACATTAGTTAATGTAGGAACGGCAATTAATAATATAATAACAAATATAAATAATTAATCCTGAAACTTCCATTAAAACTAAATACTGGGACCACGAAAACACATAAGTAAAAACGAAGCTAATGCACATTTTACACAATCCTTTTGCTTTCAAGTTCCCTGAAAAATATTCTGATGAAGCAACATTCTTGTTATTTGGTAACCGCTACAAAAAAATGTTGCGAAGTAGGTACCCACCCGCTTGGAAACAAGCTCGTAAATACTGCAGTGGGTCTCAAGAGAGTGTCTCTAAACCGGTTTACCGGTCAGCGGTGGACCGCAACAAAACGTGAGATATAGCGATACTGTGGCGTAAATACTTCAGTGTCACAGACCGTACGAATCCGTCACATTAGGTTATCTTTCAGTCCATGTAAATTTTCTCAGTCAGATCAGCTCGCAGCTTTATATCTGGGTTTCACAATTTTGTTATAATACCGTTTATATGCATGACGATTAACGACTACTATTTACAGTGTGGGTTGATAAAATCCTCTCCAAACTCACCCTAGTTTTTGATGAGCTCGCGCCTTCAGCGCCAGCCAGGTCCACGCAAAGCTGTCGCCCTCCAGGTTCAGAACCAGGCCAGCGTATTGTCCTTTCATAAAAAAAAAACCTAGTTTTTGAATGTTTGTTCCTTCTTTACGCTAAAGCCAAACTTCTGGACTGATTGAGCTAAAATTACATACTATTGTTTTGGGCCAGACGCAACGTATAGGCTACTTTTTGTCCAGATGCCACGTGGTCAAAGCCACGAGCTTAAGCTAGTTATTTTTATTTGTCTGGTATAGGATGTCGCGGCTTACCGATCATTATTTCAATTTTCAATAAATATTTAATTCATGTTCTGCAATCATTTTGTGTTATCGAAAGTTTAATGGAGTTCCGTTGTTTCTCTTCAATGGAGCGATTAAAATTGGCATAGACTTGACTTGTTCATAATTAAATCAGAGCTTTGCTGAGGAAGTTGAGTTTCCATTGGGTACCGAACAATGAAGTTTTAATTTTGGAAATTTATCCCAAAATAATTGGTTATTGTTGCTCAAAATCAAGCATTTGAACACTAGCTTATTTTTAATATGATAGGTAGCTCTTGGCATTTAGGATTGATTAACTCTAGGCCAGAGCAAGGATGAAAAATACGATGGAGCGAGCTTCTCCTGAAGGTCATTTGCTCCGCACCTACTACTCAACAAAAGTGTAAGCGCACTTCACCCGGAATCCTCAACAAACTGAAGAGCTGGCTGTCTTACCTTTAAATGCCGGAACATAACAATTTCAGAATTGTTGTTATGAGGACAGAATTAGGTACGATGTGGTAGCTAGGCAGGCGGACCTAAACAAAGTCCTACCACCAACCAAATTAAGCACAATATTGTACTCCCCCTGGGGATCAAACCCGGGACATCTGGCTCTGACACCGGATGGCTAACCACTAGACCAGAGGCGAAGATATATTTAGAATAGAATACTTCTGACTTCCCTGGCTAGCACAAGTCATAGGTTCACGTTCTGGTAGGAGTACCTACTGAACTGTTGGTTTTACCTCAATGCAAATAAAATCGTGAGAATTTTATTTCTAAGATAAAGATAAAGATATTTTTATTTGCTCGAACATAATGTAACATAGATCTTTATTACAGTTGTTATCAATAAGTATCAATTATGCTCTGCCTTAAAGAGCATGCAAATTTTATAAGAAAGTAAATTAAACATAATTGCATCTACAAGAGAATTAAAAATAAGCTAGTTTAAATGTTAATCAAAAATGTCATCATTAAGTGTCAAATGTAAAATTTATAATAATCACAGTTTGTCACTAAAGTTCTTTATAGTTATTGTGTAGATCTGTTTTCTGTGCTCATAGTTGTAAAAATATTTTTCATAGTAAAACAAAACATTTAAATTAAATGTTTGTGAACATAGCCACTTAGCTTTACATAAATCGTCGGAGGATAGCTACTCCACTGTTTGATGATAATATCAAACTATCTCGTGAAGAAATTATGTACGCCAGACCGAAATATATATATATATATATATACATGTAAAAATACAAACAAGCTACCAAATTTTGGTATTTTAGGCTTATCTTGCGTAAATAAGTAACAAACGGAGAATGAAATCACTTAAATAATTTACGTCTAGGTTGAAAATCTTTATTCAAAGGTTCAAATAAATTTATTTTGAACATATACATTCAATCGTTTTTTTAATAATAACCCTTGCGCTATAAGTCTGTTTACATTATGTTTTGGGTCAAACAATACATTTTTGTCTTATTTACTTATTTATACCATGTTAGTATCTTTTAGCTGCTAATTATGAAGTCTAACCGGACCGGATTCTCTGCCAGATGAAAAAAAATAGATTTAAGTCGCGTCTCCCGAAAAGTGATTTGTTCACCCTTAATGTAATAACTAATGGGATGGGATAGAACAAAATTTCTTCAACGAGACAATATATTTTATTTCTTGGAACATCGAGTCTACTTAACTGGTAGATACAATCGTTTATCTCAGTTAACTACTAGAATAAATAGCTGCATGTCTTTTCGAACGAATCCATTTAGTTTCATACAACTTTGTCCTTAAATCTTTTGCGTGTCTTCAACATCAGGGTCGATCCTAGGTCAAATCAATGAGTCTAAACTCGCAAATATTATGTTTTAGAAATATTGCTTTTGTCAAAAATATCTGCTTTTAGATTAGGGGTATGTTTGAAACGTCGTAATATTATATTACGAAGGACTATATTAACATTTATTTAAGAATAGCAAATAGAGTGTAGGTTGTTACAATTTACAGTCAAACCAACCGAAAAGTTTCCACACTAGACAGTATTAAATAGCAGAACTTAGGTCAGGAGACCTGGTGAAGACTGCAGAGTATCTTGCTAAAGCAAGGCTTCTTTAGCTTTGATAATAATAGTGTTATCAGCGACTGGTGTTATTCCAATTCAACTTTCCCTGTCTCAACCTTACTAGCCCTGCTCAAACAAACTTTCGTGTTTCTACAAAAAGCAGCCATCCTGAACACTTGTAGGATTGTGCGGAATTTTCTGCAGACCGCACTTCTTGATACAGTTCAAATTGTTCAAATTGGTTTAGGTATTTTAAAAAGTTTTTTTAAAATATTTGTTGAAGTTCTTCTTCTAACGTCACCCCAACACCTTCAAACTACCATTTTTTGGGATTTTCTGAGAAAGCACCAACGAGCCCTCATTTATGCCTAAACAAGCATCGAGGTCAAGATTTGACCCATCAATCATTTGAGGATTTTCTATGTTGTTAACTAATAAGAACAAAGAAATGTATGTTTCAAGATAGTTGGTGGTTTTAAAAAAAATATTAAAATACCTACTTTCTACTTTCTAAAAAATCCATAAAAACCTCTTTCTTAAGGTTCTTCCAATACGCCGCACCGCTTCAACTTGCAGGTTTCAATTTAAACTTGGCCTAAGCATAGAGAGCGTACAATAGATAGCTCCTTTGTTTCAGCTGCGTAGTTCATAAATATCTGAACATGTTGAAACTTTGCTGAGCAAAGATTTTCAGAAGAATATTAACTTACCGCACCTACTCCATGAAGTTATTGATCTCAGAGTTAAGTTGGAAAATCCGGCACTGTATATACATACAGTATGTAATTTGGTATGTAAGTTGTGAAATCCCGCACTGTATGTATGTGGCAATGTTTGTGACGGCATAACTCGCGAACAGATTATCCGATTTTCATGAAATTTAAACTGTTAGGAGGTAACGTAAATAAACATTGATTGTTTTGGCTGATTTTTGATAAGTAGGGTAGTTTTTGAGATATTGGGGTAAAAAGAAATACAATTTTTTGCCCATATCTTTTGAATGGCTGATCCGATCAATTCAAAATTTTGAATATGCAGACATAATAATATATAATATAATATTATGCATTCTGCAGTGCATCGGGTATGTTCTGCGAGGCACATACCGATGGCTTTCACGCTATCCTTAGAAAGCGCTGTGCATCACTACTAAAACGCTTGCGTGGAAGCGCCACCATCATGCTGAGCACGCTATCGGATAGGTGGGACTCGCCATTCCTGGAGCAGTGGATACGCCTTCACACGATGGCATAGCCACGGTACCAGCTGTAATTTTATTTTATTGTTTGTATTTTAGTTCATTGATTTTTGATTTTAATTTTGTGTGTTGTGTATTTTCTTGTATGTAAATTATCTCTATATGAGCTTAAAATTGCTCGAAATAAACGATTTTTATTTATTTTATTTGTTATATATTATTATACTCATCAATCGCTACTACCTTTTATTTTACAAAAAGGTAGTTTTTGAGATTTTTGCTTATGGGGTATCCATTCATGAAATATATATTTTACTTTGAAACAGGGGTGGTTTTCGTAACAAAGGGCTGCATTAAGGAGTAAACACGCTTGGCATGTCTTGTATGATAGGTATTGACGTCACAATTAACTTTCTTTTAATTAGCTGAAACCACCCCTGTATTTAAATTAAGGGTTGCAAAAGGGGTAAATAAAAATGAAGTCCTGAAAATGTGTGAAAACATTAAATATCATATGTAATAGGGGTTGAGACTACAGATTTCAAAATAAGTTTATTTTACCCTTATTAGTGGTGGTTTTGAAGATGAAGGGGGCAAAAGATAATTATCAGGTCTTCTAGTTAAGAGAGGGTATTTGGAATGTCATTAAAACTGGTCTTTTTTTTGTTATTCAATAATTAGGGAAGGGTACAAGAATTACTTTTGAAGTTTTGACTGCGCATATTCCATATTAACAGAAAATTAATGTCCACCACAATGTGAAAAGAACTTCCTCAATAACTGTTAGGTTTCGCCATTATTATCAAGTTTGGCAGACAGATTGGTGCTCACAGTTCTTATTTTGTTAAGACACAGAAAGATGCTGCTGCTTTTACGACATCATGAGGCTGGAGGGGTAGATTTTTAACCACGACTACTAAGGCAACGGTTTTGACAGCACTTTTCAAAACGTCATTTACCTTTCTTTCATGTTAGTAAGGATAGGTATTATAGGTAAGCAACAAGAGAGAGCCTCAACACTTAAGGTAAGTAAGGTGTTTTGAAAGCATACTTTTATCATTTGTTAATAAAGTTCTGTTTGAGAAATAACCTCCATCACAAACCAGACTTCACGAGATCTCAGTTTGGGGAACTACTAGTAGATGGGTTCCCGTTGAGCCTGTTGCAATACTGATACATAGTTCAAATAAGGGTCTAGTCTCAGTAGTTCGGTTATTAGTTGGACACGTCAACCGGACCACTGAACCGTCTCTTGTACCAGTAGATCGGTGTTGGCGAAAAACTTTTGTTTGTGATTGTTTTGGCCTCATAGGTATCAGTTAGTATAAGTCATGGGTGAATCGTGAATGCCTTTTATAAAATAATAAGAAATATCTTCTAATAGGAGACATTGATGAGGCGGTTTTTGAATTACACGTGTAGTTGCTAAACGATTAAACAAAATATTTGACTGACTTACTTGATTTTCACTGATAATTATATACAAAGAGTATGTAATGTATGAGAGAATGAGAACGAAGATAAATACAGATTACCTAAACAAATGTTAATAATCGGTCCCTACTATAGTGCAGTGTAGGGGTGCACTATGTCAGGATAATGGGATTGATCTTTCCCATTATCCTATTTTCCTGTATTTTAATTTATAAGCCGTGGACTTTTATGGGCTGTAATGATTATGATGATGATGATACAAGCATACAGCATTAATAGCCAGAATGCATCATAAGACATTTTCACTAAGCCCAATCTGATGATGAAACCAAAGGCCTACCCTAGACCTACCGGAAGACAGGCAGTTCAGTGGTACTACATCGTTTACGTATTGTCATTACAACAACACGCCTGCCAAGCGTGGTGATTATGGCAAAACCCTAGTAATGATGATGATGATTCTGGAAGGTTCGATAGGTCTCTAGTGACCGTAAACACCACAGGAAAGCAGAATACGCAATTTCGTTTACTTGGATGACATATTTTTTCCAGTTATTTTGTTATAAAAACCAAACTGTACCGATTTCGATAAAATTTCCTCGAAAGTATGGCCTACCAAACATATTAAGAATCATCAAAATCTATTTAGAATTGACAGAGAAATCGAGTAACAAACATACAAAAAAAAACATACTGCTGAATTGAGAACCTCCTCCTTTTTTTGAAGTTGGTTAAAAAAGCTATCAATCTCAGTAGATCCATTGTATAGATCCAACATGGATCTAAGTAACTAAATTTTAGTTTTCTGCTTCTTTCGTATAAACATAATAGATTAACCGTTTTAACTACTTTAAATCATATTCGAGATTAGAGAAGAGAATCCCACAACAAAAGTAAGTTACCCTTTTGTCGTGTATGATTTTAAAATGTAAAATTTAACTTGGACGTGATCCTCGTTAGCTTTACGTTGATGTCAGTCAGTCAGTAAATATTTTTTTTACTGTCCGACGGGGAAGCACTTAGCCTTCATATCACCTGGTTACAAGTTGAGATAAGGCCGATGGTGGAGGCGCATTTCACCCGGAATCCTCAGCTTACTGAGGAACTGGCTATCTTACCTCTAAATGCCGGAACACAAACATTTTTTGAATTGTTGTTATGGCGACAAAATTAGGTAAGATGGTATGTGTTCCGGTATTTAGAGGTAAGATAGCCAGTTCCTCAGTTAGCTGAGGATTCCGGGTGTAGTCATCAACATCAACAAATGTTTGCTCTGGGTGGGAATCGAACCCACAGCCTACAGAGCAGAAGTCAGAGTTACTACCAACTGAGCTATGAGGGTTGTTAAAGTTTAATGTACGATGATTATTCATAAAGGCTTTCAATAATAAATGATTGCACCCAGGCTGTAAAGCGAGAACCTGGATGGTTGTAAAATGTTTAATTGGTGTTCTCCAGTTCGCTGACCATGCTAAGTTCTAAAGCTTTTGCACTACGGAACGCCGCGATATAAATACTGGATAGTTCACATTTTAGTACACTTTTGTATAAATACGATTGCTATATGTAAGGGTTTCAGGGACATCTCGCATGTTCAAAACATTCGCTGCTGGCAAGATATTATCTTTTATAGATTCAAATTTAGTGAACGGACTGCCCAAGGAGTTACTTGCGTAAGCAGTGAGGAATCATTTAACTGAGGCAGTTAAATGATTCCTCTGCTGGTGTGGTCTAGTGGTCAACCCACAGAGTTCAGATCTCCAGGGGTAGTTCAGTATTGTGCTTGGTTTGGTTGGTGGTAGGACTTACTTAATACTGTCGCCATAACAACAATTCTAAAATTGTTGTGTTCCGGCATTTAGATACCTAGGTATTACTTGGGCCATGATATGGTCTAATTTGGAGCGAGTTATCTGAAAAGCTCTACGCACCCACGGCACACAAAACTGCTTCGACTGAACTTCGGCAGGAAGGTGTTTGCAAACCAGACGGACCTTAACAGGTTCTACCACCAGGATTAAACAATCAAAACCAGGTTGACTAAACAATCAACAAATTCTATAACAATTTCGTTGCCCGGAGTAAACCACTAAGACGCAGAATTTTTCCCTTAAATGCGTAATAATCAGTTTTATACTGTATCCCGCTTGGACACTAGCCTGCTCATGGCTATCGAGAACTATGAGTAATCCATATCGCGTATCCATATAATTTTCTTCGAACACATTAAAAATAACCTTTTTAAATTGATTTGATTAATGAATGCTTTTGATTTGATTATCTGCTCTATAAAAAGAGAGTAGATTTTCAAGTTGATAATCTCTTGAAAACGCTACGTCACGATAGCAATAAACATCTAGACTCTTAACATGGCTCTTCTTGTTAATATACTTTAGATTCTTGTCAGAAAACTACTAAGTATTGAATAATAATCGCTATTGGAAGTTAAAGACTTCCAATGATTTTCAATAGCGAACACCGAGCAGGGTTCTTTTGAATAAAAGTACATCTGTGTTGGACTTCAACGGAGCACCAGTAAAACCTATTAACGGTGTAAAAAATAAACTTCCCCATGCCGTTTTTAGCTTTACTACTTCTTGATACAAAACAAATTGAAAATATCAACGGTTAGGAGTTTTCACCTTTTCAAATTTCCTTCTTTTCAATCTCTTTTTTTTTTGCTGTACATGGACAAGCCGAGAATGGAGAAATATTTTCATAATATAATTCTAAAACAATAAAAGAGTTTCGAAAATCGTTAACACTTTTTTTGGCCATCTCACCTGATTTTCAAGTTGTGATAAGTCCAAAGATGGAAACGCACTTCACGCTTAATACTCACAACTGAGGAACTGGCTATCTTAACTCTAAATGCCGGAACACAACAATTTTTAAGATTTTTTTTTAGGCGACAGACTTAAATAAGATGTTAAGTGGTAGGCGGATTTAAACAAAATCCTACTATGAACCAAACTAAGCACAGTATTGTACTCTTCATGGGAATCGAACCCGGGACCTCTGGATCTTCATCCACCGGTGTCAGACCGGTGGATGAACCACTAGAACACAGAAACGGTTTCGGCCCTAGCGTGATTATTCGAGTACCTACCTACCTAACTATCTATCACGTCAATGGTAAATCTATTTATTCTAGAAGATAAATACAAGTGTTCAAATTATGCATATTGACCGTTTTACTAACGAATTAGAATGAAATTGGATTATTATCATTCGTGTAAAGTCATAAATACCTCATGTCGACTGGTAAAGTCGCAAATAAGTATCGATTGCCAAAATATAGGTTCACTTTTAACACAGACAAACGTATAAAGTAGAGTGCTCGCCACAAAGTTTCGTTTCACCATTGCAACTTTGTTTCGCAATTCGCTTTTTATTTACTCCTCATGCGAGGCGTACTGAGAACGAATTACGAGCGGAGATGAATTGTCTGAATAGTTTAGAGAAATTGAGACTTAAATAATGAGTTCTGTTTATATAAATAAAGTAATTGCCTTAAATTAAAGGTTTGTATACTAACACTGCTCGCATGAAATGCGTTTAAAACGGCTTATATTTATTTCCATTTGTACAGTATGATTATTGAATTATTAAATGATTCTCTACTACCTAAGCTTAGTACATTAATTCGGCAATTCTACGGAAAGAAAAGGATTTTTTTCCCACTATCCGTTAAAGTTTAATTTCAGATTCCTCTGAAACTGTAACATTTATTTTACTAAAATGCACTTCCCCCAATGGAGTAATACCCCCGAACAAAAGGTACACGAGCGTCGCAAACCTACAGAAAGTGTGACATATATCTGATGATAAACTGACACGCTGCTAAGCCATTGAGTAAGATAGCACCTCGATACACGAATTTGCTTTACAATCTGCAGTGCATGCACCGCTGTTAGTTTGTACGGTGACTATAAGAAAGGGTTTGAACTTAAAACTAACACAAATAATAAAAAAATCCTACTGATTCCAACAGCTGATTGTGTTTATTTCTGTATAGAGCATCCTCCAAAATGGGATGGTTTTGCCATCATCACTATGCTTGGCAAGCGGATAAGTGACCGTAGTAAAAATGTACGATAAAAGAAGCACAGAAGCTGCTCTCTCATCCTTAACAATAAACCTCTCCAACACAGCCCGCAGATATTGTAAAAGCCGACTAAGGCTTGCTAAACTCAGCTCCAACTTAGGAATTCTGGTGATGGTCCTTAGTAAACTTTTACAATATCTACGGGCTGAGTTGGAGAGGTATATTCCAAACCTGCGACAACCACTGCAGGACAATATAAATTAATGCATCAACCTTCCCACCACGCCGCCATGTAGTCAGGCGCGATTCTTATGATTTCAATACCACGTCTAGTTATAACCGCCTCTGTGGTCTAGTGGTTCAACCCACCGATTTCAGATCCAGAGGTACCGGGTTCGATCCCCATGGGGAGTACAATATATTGTGCTTGGTTTGGTTGGTGGTAGGACTTTGTTGAAGTCCGCCTGGCTAGCTACCACCATCTTATCTAATTCTGTCGCCATAATAACAATTATAAAATTATTGTGTTCCGGCATTCAGAGGCAAGATAGCCAGTTCCTCAGTTTGTTGAGGATTCCGGGTGAAGTGCGCCTCCACCTTCGGCCTTATCTTAACTTGTTACCAGGTGAGTGGAAGGCCTAGCACTTCCCCGTCGTACAGTAAAAAAAAAACATGATCCATGCGCTGGTAATAACAGGTCAATGAAACAACCCTCTGAGATTTACGAGATTGCTTTATAGACATCTCTATCGATCGCTATTTTGATGGTGGACACAATAGAGGAGGCCTATTGTCGGATTTTTTTGTTGTCATGTTCGATGCTTTGTGATCAAATTACTCTGGAGGTATGGAAAAAATATGTGTGCTATGACCCAACGGTCTTAGCACACATATTTTTTAAACTTTCAACATCAGATATTGCCGTTGAAGGCGACGACTAACCAACTAACTAGACGAACCGCGGAAGTTATAAAAGTCGGCTAAGGGGTCTCATCAAGAAATTCTTCCTTTTCTTTCGGAGCTATATTTATCATTAATTTAACATTATTAAATACATTATTAAAGTAGAACTGGGCCAGCCACGTTTTTCACATGCCGACTCAGCATTGGGCAAGAGTAGTCACCGAGTGGCGTCCCAACTCTGCGAGTAGGCGTCGCGGTAGACCAAAACGCAGGTAGCGAGACAAGCTTGACCAGTTCCTCAAGAACTGGAGAATTGCAGCTCAGGATAGGACGGTCTGGGAGGAGTGGGGAGAGGCCTTTGCCCAGCAGTGGGACACTTATGGCTATGGGAGCTGTGCTACAGCGTTAGAAGCGAATATAATACGTACATTTCACTTGTTAGAATGCACAGTTTATTCCACATTCATTTCTAAGTTCAGAGCAAGAGAAAGAGAACAGACTCAGTAATTACGCACACAGAAGCTAATATAAATGGTAGAAAGAAAGTAGGCATATAATAGCGAGAGTAGGTATAACGTTTTGAGCGCGGGAGCGACTAGACAAAGCAGCATAGGCTCGACGCAGAACGCTGTCACAGTGCGTCTGCGGGCGCGCCGGTTGACTGGGAGCAGGTTGGCGGCCGCGCGCCCCGTGCCTCGTGCCTCACCCCTCTGTCGCCTGGACGGGTTTTGCACAGCGCTCTGAGCATAGTGGCAGGTAATGAAATGAAATGAAATGAAATGAAATGAAATGAATTTATTGTTTGTAGATCCAGGTAAATAGCATCAGTTGGTCTTAACAATTATCTTGGCCCTCTAGTGTGCCGTGTCAGGCTTACAAACATAATTATTTTCTCTAAAATAAAAATAAAACACAGATAGTCAAAAAAACAAGGTAGTGCGTACATAAATAAAAACAAAATAAAAATAGCCTTTATTTCCCTATTAGTAGTTACAATATTTATTACGTTGTTGTGTTTTATTATTATCTGATATACTATATATTTATATTACAGAATGATTTCAAAATTAGTTAAATCTAGGTACATATTTATTTAAAAAAATAAAAACATAAACATCAAATCACATTAAATATCTACACTACAATATAATAATTAGTCATTACATATACAATTATTATCAATTATTTAAATATAAGTGAATATATTATTTTGTCATAATTCAAAATTTAAACTGTCAGGGGCTAGTTGCTGGATAAAGGCCTCCTCCATCTTTTAATTCTCCTTCTCCATAATATTCTATCCTGTGCAGTTCGTGTCCAGTGGTTACCTGCAACAGCGACAATATCATTTGTCCACCGGCGTATGGGTCTTCCGCGCTCTCTCTTCTCATCTCTTAGCCACCAGATTACGACTCTCTCGCTCCATCTGTTGTCATTGGTTCTAGCTATGTGACCAGCCCATTTTCATTTTAGTTTTGCGGCCATTTTCCCGGCGTCTATTAGTCTGGTCTTAGATCTGATTTCAGAGCTTCTGACACGATCTCGTAGTTTGATGCCCGTCATGCTTCTCTCTATTGCTCTTTGAAAATATCTAATTTTAGCTCTGTTATCCGCTGCTACGGACCAAGTTTGACAGCCGTAAAGTAGTGTTGGTAGAATAGTGGAATCTGCTAATTTATTTTTAAGGCTGGATGTAAAGTTACCCTTGAAAAGTTTAGTTACCTTAGTTACTTAGTCAAAGCTACCGCGACGCCACATTGTTAATAATAATAATACAAATAAAATACAATATAAAATATTAATTTAACATTTTATTCGCAGTATTGGTGTAAATAATCAGATTTCAATATAAATTAGTTACCAATGTCAATTCCCTGATTCATTTTTCAATTCTAATTTAATATTTCGAATACATAAGCATTAATAACGTTATATTATAATGTGTACTTTATGGTAATTTTATTGAAATTTGTTTATTGACGATTACTTGTTATGTGTTTTTCAGTTATGCATATAATATTACGTATTTTATGCCATTAAAGTTGAAGCAAGAAAATATTTATGCCATAAGTTGATTTGCAATATAAGTACCTATATGCGAAAAAAAAATATGGCACATTCAGTTGACAAAAACCTGTAGTAGATGTAGTAGACAGGCGCTTGTATTTATGTACTTTCGTTTTTTATCACTTCTTTCTTTCGTCGGGGAATAAAATCCCAGCAAGCTTAGCTAATCGATTTATGAGTTTAAACTGCCATTAATACTTCGCACCTTCAAGCTCAACTGGACAATCTCCAAAGTTTGCCGGACTTGTAATGGTGCAGTTAAACCGAAACTGTTGTTGGAAACTCTTCGATTGGTTAATGGATATTTGAAGACAATTCGACACGAACTGACACTGTATTACTCGGCTAACTCGGAAAGATTGTAACATTTCGTATTATTAATATATTTTTTTACAGACTATACATACATACAATATGTAAACTATTTATTTTGCACGTCATTCCGCGACGTGATGTTTGCTGACACAATTAGTTTCTAAGTAAAGCGATAAAAAAAACGTATAAAATATCATTTATTCAGTAAGATAGCAGCACTGAGAAATTTACTTAATGTTATTAGTTTGTAGTAGGCTCTTATAATAAGACAATTATCCATATTAATTTTGAATTAATATGGATAATTTTATTTATGCACAAAGATAAAATTATTTTAGCTCAAGTAAACAAGAAGGTACCTTCCGGTTTGAGCGAAATCCCAATCCCTAAGTAATTATTGCTATAACATATCGCGAGGAAAATATCACGTGAGGCGTGAAATGATAAAAAGTCGCATGTGATATTGACTAAATATATTAATGAAATATTTATGCTATAAAAAAAAAGAATCCCTTTTATA
Organism: Venusia cambrica; assembly: GCA_951394065.1. NCBI lineage: Eukaryota > Metazoa > Arthropoda > Insecta > Lepidoptera > Geometridae > Venusia > Venusia cambrica. The sequence goes on from OX596056.1 coordinate 6,546,668, forward strand.
AACTTGATTTGCTCCTGATAGGTACGGTAAGCTTTCATCATCATCACCACGTGCAGCTTGCGCCAACCTTCTCTATCATGCGCCAGTCTAACCCATTAACGACCTGCATATTTTACTTTGTCATCGATCCATGTTGCTGGTGGATGACCCACACTTCTTTTGCCTTCTCTGACCACCATTCAGTAAGGAACTTCCTTCTGCCTGACCATGACACCTGCCCAACTCCATTCGAAATCCAACGACACGGTAAGCTTTGTTTTTTTATAGTACGATGGTGAGGTGCTTGACCTTCATCTCACCTGATTTTGAAGATATATAGGCCGAAGGTGGAAGCGCACTTCATCCGGAATCCTCAAGCAACTGAGGAACTGGCTATCTTACCTCTACATGCCAGAAACATTTTTTTTAAGAATTGTTGTTATGGCGATAGAGTCAGGGAAGATGGTGGTAGCTAGCCAGGCGGATTTAAACAAAATTCTACCACCAACCAAATCAAGCACAATATTGTACTCCCATGGGGATCGAACCCAGGACGTCTGGATCTGACACCGGTGGTCGAACCACTAGACCACAGAGGTGGTTAGCCATTCATTAAATCTTCTTGTTCCTGCACAGTGGAAGACCCGTGTAAGGCCACAACCTACTGCGCAGAAGGCAGAGCTAAGCCCAACTGAGCTATGAGGCTTGTTAAAATAAAAGTAGGTACATTATGTACATCTCACGATTATCGACACGAAAATTAATAATCAATATGTTTACATTTGGATTATTATATTGTCCTCTGCAAATATTACGATTTAACATTCCATAATTTGCTTTCATTTTATTAAACTTTTAATCATCTATTCAAGTCCTAGACAATGCGTCACACTAATTAAAAGTTATGAATCTCTCATTCACGTACCTATTAGTTTAACATTCAAAATTATACTTTTACACAATAATATAAGAGTTATTTTCCATAAAAAACAGCAAAGTCAACGTTTGATGATGGTAGTTATTAAATCTACTCTATGCCGTTGCGATATGGGTTATTTTTGCGTGAATGTGATGGTAACAATGCCAGGTGGTCCAATTAGTAAGGATTGCTGGATCGCAAGGAGTTACCTAATTGTCACGTTGATGTCTGTTTATGCTGAATTGTAGTTTAGGATTCTGTTAGTGCCTCGCTTTTAGACTAAAGCTCTTGGTACAGGTTAAACAAAAAATTTGGATTCCGTCAGTGTCTTTCTCTTAGGGCGGCTTGCATAACCTTTCTTAAACGCATTTAGGGAGTCCTTAAATACATTTAAGAAACTCAATACGCTAAAGCGTCTTGCACAGAATAATTAAGCCACTAATCATGTTTAGTGAACTGTCAAATTTAAACATCCTAAAACCGCCATTTAGCAAAGCCTAAATGTGATTAGTTGCATTCTGAATGACCAGCTGATCTGTTGATGTACACTACACTTTTTTTTTTTGCTTATTTTTAAGTGAACCCTTGTGATATGGGAACTGGATAACGGATAGCTTACGTATTACTGATAATTAATAGGTTGATGATGATGAAAAATTTGTTGGCAGTAAAATAAAAACACAATGATACTCTCTCGGGTACAACATAATTATAAGTGCAGAAGTCCAAACAATGCGTTGACGTTGTTAAAGTTGGTGCCCAGGGTTGCCAACTTGTTGTGCAACTAAGCGTCGCAGTTTACCTTGTAACAATACCATTTCGGAATCGGGTTTTAGATTAGTTTCAGAAATCTGTCGCGAGAATTTTACCCAACATAACCTAAACCAACATAAGTCACAATATTCTATTGATGACCTAGTTTGTTGGGATTTTGAGGTAGTTGGGATATGTCTTCGAGTGTTTTTGGTAAACGGAATCGACCTTCAGTCAAAGGTTGACCAGTGATTATATTTCTTGTGTTCAGTGACAGTCCTGTCAAAGTCCGGCGCCAAGTCTTTCGCTTTATTCCGTCGGTGCGCCGTAGTTATAGGCTGCTTCTGGGAACATCTGTTTTCTTCTGTTTCATCGTAAACTTCATTTTTGCCCAGATAATGCCCATGCAGGCCAAGCTTACCCATTTCTTGAAATAACTCGTAGTTGGCTAGTGACCCGCGAAACGATGTATTTGGATTCAAATTCCGTGTGAGGGTTTGTTCAGGACATTGTAGACTTGAATAACCTATGGTCGTTAATACCGTTCTTTACAGACATACGCTTTCGGTCCCGGGTACAATATCGAATATTACATTTACGAGACATTTATTTCACACAGCGCAAGCTAGCCCCAAACTAAGCATAGCTTGTTATATGGGACCTAGATTACGGATTACTTGAACACTTTTTTTTTGTAAATACATACTTATATCATACAATACAACACCCAAACACAAAATAAACATTTTTGTTTGTTTATACTCGTATTCATAATATAAATATTTATCTTAAATGGGAATAGAACCCACAACCTACAACTCAGAAGGCAGAGGCTTGTTATAGTGGTTATAGTAGTCGAATAGCCATGTTAGTCGTCTATAAGCCTGGCTGTTTCATTAGGCCTGACACCACCTGGTACAGGCTTACAATTCAATAAATAATAATGCCTATAAATTTTTTTAACAAGCATCTATCATTAACACTTTTTGCTGCATACTGGTTTCCGTCCCTAAATTATATTAATACAAATTAAAAGCTAATAAATTTAATTTGTATATATATAAAACATATTAAAGATAAACCACCTCAGCGGTCTAGTGGTTCGCTCACCGGTGTCAGTTCCAAAAGTTCCGGGCTCGATCCCCAGGGAGAGTTCAATATTGTGCTTGATTTGGTTGGTGGTAGGACTTTGAGTCCGCCTAGCTAGTTACCACCATCTGACCTAAATCGGTCGCCATAGCAATAATTCTTAATTGTTGTGTTTCGGCATTTAGAGGTAAGATAGCCAGTTCCTCAGACTATTGAGGATTCCGGGTGAAGTGCGCTTTCACCTTCGGTCGAGTTTAAGGTTCGTTGACGGTTGGATGAAGTTTGAGCGCTTCCGTGTCATACAATATAAGACATAGACACTGTGTAAACTTTTTTTTGTCTACATATACATATACAATTACACGCCGCTAACAGACAGACTGATGGTCGTACCAGTGGAGGTTTAGGGTCCCGTTGGAACGTTTTGTACGGAATTCTAAAAATGAAGCTTGCAGCTGCCATTGTGTGCTTACCTATTGTTGATTTATAATTGTTGCAGCGTTCCAGGTATCCCACTTACCCTATATAGTGGGGAAATCATTATACTACTGCTTGATTATGAGGTCAATTATGGCGTACCGACTGTTTTTAACAGACTTAAACAACCATACTTTGTTTTGCGTATTTTTAACCAATGAGAACATTTACTTTCTAGTGGTTATTGGACCTGTAAATGTTTAGCTTAAGCTAGATGGTTTTTCATCGGTTATTGGTTAGAACCAAATATATAAACTAAAAGATCACAAATCTTTTAGTTTACATATTTGGTTCTCCAGCGGTTATTCGTTTTGTGAACCTTAAGGTTAACTGCAATCGTGTCCAACAGTTATTGGTTCTGCGAACTCTCTATGACTTGCCACTTAACTTGCTAATTACGTTCATAATTTACAAAATTAACGCTCATTTGCTAACAGTCTAATCTTGCCGTGAAATATTTCGTCTTAGCTGATAAAACAACTTGAAGCCTATAACTAATTTGTAACGAAGATTAATGCTACTTTTACTAGCTTTTACATAAATTTTGATTTTTCTTACTTTATTTTTACCGGTAGCTTCGAGACCTCGTGAAGTTTTTAACGTAAACATATTTTTGCGAAATGGATAAACAGGACCTTTGGAGTCCAGCCCACAGATATTGAAGGCGACGAATGGATCTCACGTAGATTTAGTAAAACACAACTGCGATACTTCGGAATTTTTCTGAATAGTAATAAACTATATATATAAAATTTATATATTAAATAAAAGCATTAATCACCATTTACGACATCTACAAACAAAGGGCAAAATGTAATTCGAAACCACTACATCAGTAATTAAGCTGGTAATAATATGATACATCATTTTGGTGATACAACAAAACAGCAATCACCAATTGCCAAGCATGGTGATTATGACAAAACCCTCCAGCTTTAGAGGTGGCTCTGTCCAGCAGTTGAAATCAATGGATTGATTATGTGTGATGTGATGTGATACAATACAACACCCAAATACAAAATAAACATCTGCTCATCACAAAAATGTTTGTCCCGTTAGGGAATCGAACTTACAACCTTCACCGCACAAAGCAGAGCTACTACCAACTGAGCTGCAAGGCCAGTTAAATACACTGGATTCCTAATTTTTATTCTATTTTAATAAAACCTCCATTCATTTATTAAAATGAAGCCAAAACTATCAAAAAAACAATATAATACAATTATTGCCTATTTCGTGATTATTAGTTGTTGATGAGGGTTAAATCAACCTTTGATTTGAAACTCCAGGTTAACGTGTGGGTATTTCATGAATGTGTCATGTTATGGACCATGTTTCCCAACCGCAGCGGTAAACGGCTGTTTGGGTCAAACAAATAGGATTTCAAGTACATGGTTTGACAAAATGTTAGCAGGACTTCAAATTGATCAATAATACGGTGTACTGCATAAAGATAAAGCGCTTTTCACACTTTATTTTGTGAATGTTTATTTTAAACATTTGTGTGATGAAAATAGATGTTTGTTCTGTGTTTGGGTGTTCTATGGTATGTATGTATTTAAAAAAAAAGTATAGTTAGTAGTATTCTATCCGTAATCTAGTTCCCATATCACAAGCTATGCTTAGTTTGGGGCTAGATGGCGCTGTTTGAAATGAAGTCCTGTAATATTTATTTATTTGAGTATTTTGTGTAATTGAACCACTCTATAATCGGGTTTTAAAATAATGTTAGGCTAGTGCTACTACTGAAGTAGCTCTGTTTTAAAACTATTGTAGCACTGTCGTAGCACTGTCTAGATTTTATAATAGATAATATGTTTATTATTTAACGATTTTAACGAACGACCCCCTCAATTGTAATAATAAATTCATAACAAAAAAATTAAAGGCTTTCACTCCAGAATTCTACATTAATTGGGCAGGTAAAAAGCTAATTATCCTTTCCAGAGACGTTAAAAGGCAAAGGGGAAACAATTTGGGCACTAATGAGTTAATTTGCCCAAATTGGGACTTTTAAGACGGTGATAATATCCCGTTTGCATGTGTTAAACGACCTTGTTAAGTTCAAAATATAATTTTAGAAGCATGGAAGTAACTTGATACCTTTAAACATGTCCTGGTTAATGCCACTGCCTACAGCTTTAAAGTTGGGATGAGAGTATGGTTGGATGTTCAATTGCAAGCACGTGAATTTTACTAATATGACAAGTTTTTTTTTTTTTTTTTTTTATTATTATTACATTTATTCAATAAATTAAACTAACTAAGTACAAAGGAATCAGTCAGATTACCTAAGGACCGTTACAAACGGCCTATAGGTAACTCAGTACCAGACGGAAGCGTGCCCAAGACACTTTTGTGTTATTTACATTAATATGAAAATTATAAAAAGCGTCATAATGGTGTTTGTTTTTTTACAATTACAACCACACCTTGTGTATTTTTACTCAACTGCCTCAGGAGGAGGGTAATGTTTTTACACAAAGTAGCTATGCAATCCCACCAACACTGGACTGGCTGACCGTGACTGGCCGTCCATTCTGTGGTGTCTGGAGTAGCAGGGATCTGGAGACATTTGGCTTACGTGATCTATCTGATCCCATTTCAGCCTTGAGGTATATTGGCCTACATCGGCAATGCCAGCTATTTTTTGAGTATAAAGTGAAATGACTATTAATTAAATTATTCTGATAACAAGTTAAATGTATTAATTGTCTCAGTTCCATCGTACCCTGACAGAAAATAGCATTTTTTGTTGTGTAGTTTCATCATTATTATTTAAAACCACATTAATGAAAGTATACAATAAAAATTGTCTGCGTGCTCTGAAAAGATATATGCTTGGCGTTTCTTTGAATAAAAATTAAATAAATAGTTAATCCGACAGAGAGTCAAGGTTTTCGAAATGGCTCAAAGAGTAAGCAGGCGGAAGTGGCAATCGACTGGCTATATTTGCCAGGACTGACAACCAGGGTCCCGATTCGACTAATCCTTAAGTGAAAGCGTGTAGCCGTGCGTAGGACACCCTCCGGCTGCATGAAGTGATGACCTCCATACAGTGGTGTTCAGAGAGTCGACGAGAAAGACTAGAAATCGGGCTCAGTGGCTCACCTTCTTCCAGCAGTGGACTGCAATAAGTTGTGATGATGATCGATGATAGCAAAAACTATACAAACCTTTATGACGCTTATGTCTTACAGTGGATGGTGACGAGCAATTGATAATGAAGAACGGGTGACGCCTTCGCTTGTTTACTTGTTTAACCTCCTCTGTGGTCTAGTGTTTCGCCCGACGGTTTCAAGCCCAGAGGTCGCGGGTTCGATCCCCAGGGGAGTACAATATTGTGCTTGGTTTGTTCTGGCATTTAGAGGTAAGATAGCCAGTTTCTCAGATTGTTGAGGAAACTGGGTGAAGTGCGCTTCCAATTTTGGCTTTATCATAACTTGAAAAAATCTGATGAGATGAAGTCCAAGCACATCCCCGTAGTACAAAAAAATAATTAAAATAAATGCACTTCCATCTTCGGCCTTATCATAATTTAAAAACCAGTTAAGATGAAGGCCAAGCGCTTTCCCGTCGTACAAAATAAAAATCCACTAATTTTAAGGAAATTCATAACTATATTCACACAAAAACAACAGCCACAAATGAAATGGCAACAAACGTCAACTAATTTCACGAATCTTCAAACTTCAAATCCAATTTGATCCAGGAATTTAATCAAAAACTCTAAATATTTCGCCAATTCCCTTTTAATTGCAGTCAAATTAAGGGATTAAAGGTGGATAGTCTACGGTAGGTAGGTGTAGGGTTTATATTTTTATTTTTTTAAATGTCACGACAATATTAATGTAGTTTTAACCGCCTCTGTGGTTATTTGGTTCAATCCACCGATTTCAGATCCAGAGGTCCCGGGTTCGATCTCCACGCGGAGTACAATATTGTGCTTGGTTTGGTTGGTGGTAGGACTTTGTTTTATCCCGCCTGGCTAGCAACCACAATCTTATCTAATTCTGTCGCCATAACAACAATTTCAAAATTGTCGTGTTTCGGCATTTAGAGGTAAGATAGCCAGTTCCTCAGTTTGTTGAGGATTCCGAGCGAAATGCGCCTCCACCTTCGGCCTTATCTCAACTTGTAACCAGGTGCTTACCCGTCGTACAATAAACAAAAGAAAGTAATGATATGTGATTAAAACCAATATGATATATATCGCTTTTTATTAGATTACTCTTTTATTAAGTATTTAGGTTAGTAGTGATAGGTAAAACTCTGTATACCTAAATGTTAAACGGATCATTAAAAATTAATTAGCTTGAGGGTCTTGCCTTTCTCCTTGTGTGTTGGTCGTGATTCCGAACAGTCCATAAGTAAAGGCAGTAGTGAATAAACACATTTTGTCTTCGACAATGCAATAAGAGAGCAGTTCAGACAATTCAGGAGTCAATACCGATTTTTAAGGTAGTGTCTAATTATGACATTTCCATTTACATCTTTGGTCAATTTTCTTCCACACTCACTCTTATGTCGTTCTCCATATGCTCTTTTCTTCTTCGAAAATTGCGCAGGCGGATACGGAGAAGATGTTTTTGAGTCATATTGTAGCATATTTATCTCGATGCAAGAATACCTACCATATGCCATCTAGACCCCAAACTGTGCTAGACTGATTCTAAAATATCCCCACCTTAATCAAAAAATATTCACCGAGGTTTTCCAGTTCCAATCGTGCTTATTCGCACTCACCATGTATACTAGATTCCTTAACCTGCTTTCATCAAGCCTCATCTACATTCGATAGAAACAAATTTTGGTAACAGAACCAACCACACGCGTATCTACCTTAGCTCATCCACCTAAAAGGGTTATAAAATGGTTGATTCTTCGTTCAGAAACTCTGGCAAACCAAATGTGGCCTTTTAGCCTCGTTAATTAATTTTTAATCAGGATCTATACGCGCTTCGCAAGATTGAGTTTGTCGAGGTTCATGAAACTTCGCGGCGCTTTCAGGCGCTGATCGAAGTTTTATGATGTTATAGCGGAATGTATTACAGTCAGCTTTAGCAAAATTGAAGCGTGAAAATTATTGTACATCAGTGAAGTGGTTTTCAATTCTTTCATTTAACCGTGGAAATCATAATAGCAGGCAATACAAGTATTTGATTTCTCTTATTCATACTCAATACTCAATGATAATGTATCTAATGTATCTATAATCTGGGAATTATTGGTTGCCGTGGCGGTCATGGCTTAAGATTTTAGCCCTGCATATCAGCCCTTAGCTTTTTTAAAAGCCGATTATTGGATCACACTAGAAAAAAAAGCATTTTTTGTGAAAATGCTGCTCTTTTTTTTTGTCAAGCGTGTTTGTCATGGTACGACCCTTAGATCAATAAAACCAATGATTTTGCACCATGCGCTTGAATGTGTTTTACCTTAAACTGATGTTACAAAGTTGTGTCACTTGTCATCACTGGTACTAGTCAATGTAACTACTGACATAAAGGCTGAACTCCATCAAAACGCACCGGTGCAACAGTTTTCATTCACTCCTCTGTCAAGCTCAAAACGAGCAGTAGATAATTATAAACCCTAAACTCTTACGTTTAAGTTGCTATTAGTTTGAAAAGCAGTAGCCCATTAATGTTGTAAAAATCTACCAAGGATTCTCAAAGGTAGAAGTGCAGCGGATTCTTTCAGTGTATTATCTACACCTTTACAGCGATCACCAATCCACTTGCTAAGGGTGGTGATTATGGCAAAACCAATCTCCAGCTTTGGAGGAGGCCCTGTCCAGCAGTGGACAGTAATGCGCCGTTGATGTGATATAAATCGGTATCGATTACTAGCATCGAATGAACAAATATGCCACTATATAACCAAGCTATGCTTAGCTTGGGGCTAGATGGCGCTGTGTGAAATAATTGTCATGTAATATTTATTATTATTTATATTATTCGCAGTGGCGTATAAGGCGTGCGATATCCAAAATTTTTTATCTAAAGTACGACTTTCCAATTTTGGAAAAGAACAAAATAATAATAATAATATAAGAATAAATAAATATATAAATATTACAGGATATTAATTTTACACAGCGCCATCTAGCTCCAATCCAAGCATAGCTTGTAATATAGGAACTAGATTACGAAAAAGAAGAAGCCTCTAAGCATGTAAAACTTCTCAACGCTTAAAACCTCCCTATACAAAATATAAATATAATATAAATAAATATATTATGTGTATATAAAAGAAGCAGTCCCTATATTAAGTTACCGGAATTGCAAAACCTTCTTGTTAAAGACTTATGGTACTTATTTTATGCTCGGACTGTGTGCATAATTCATGATTAAACCGTAGCTAGTCTACGGAACCTAGGGTATATAAACGTTGATTAAAATTTAATCAACTGTGCACTCCGATACGTTTTCTTAATCAGTTCATACAATCTTTGAAGCAGTATTACAAACTATTGTAGGATTTGTATCATAATAACTTTAAAATTTAATCAAATATATATTTATTTCAATATATATATCCCATATAATTAATATTAAACAAACACAAACAATAAATATGCCCTTAATTTAGTAACTTTCAACCCCTCGGAACAATGTAGTCTGGTAATGCCTCTGTGGTCTAGTGGTTCGCCTACCTGTGTTGTGATCCAGAGGTCCCGCGATCGATTCCCAGGGTTGACAAATATTGTGCCTGGCTTGGTTGGTGGTAGGACCTTATTTAAGTCCGCCTAGCCGCCACAACAACAATTCTAAATATTTGTGTTCCGGCATTTAGAGGTGAGATAGCCAGTTTCTAAACTCAGCTCTACAGGATGGACATACAGGCTAATATAATAGCAAAAACATTTTTGAAATGTATCGTTTAGACTTTCCGTATGGGTATATCTGACTAAATCTTTCCGAGCAAAGTTCGCTCAGTTAGGAAAATAATATTATGTGTGGGTTAGTAATGAACCTGAAGATATTTCGCATACATAGAGCTGAAGAACAAGCTCTCTCATTAACTGCTGTCATACGTCATCAGATAGGTTACTCGCTTGTACCGGCTTCTAGTTCATTAAAAAAAAGCATATGTGTGAAGAGCCACGTTGTTACGCCGAACTAAACTTTTACTAGATAAATGTAGTAAATCAATAAATATCAACCAGCTTACTCGGTATTTCTCAGATCAATAGTTTTCACGGTCTGAGGCCCGTTCTTTGATCCTTTCCTTCAATAAAACCTACTTTTATCAGACTCACGGTGAGATGCATAAATATAAGTACTCCAGTACCTTTGAGCCAGTATTTGAAAGTCCTCTTCAGGTTACTGCGAAAAGGAAATTTCTTTAGGACTTTTGTAGGGTTGGGAAAAAAGTTACTATATCTTTAAATTTAGCATTATAGGGACCTACGAGGAAAAACGTCTGTGGAAGTTTATTGCAGTGTGAATAAAATGCGTGATTTCAGAGCCTAGAACGGCTTCGGCTGGCGGGTTGCCAGGCTGTCCGTGTTTTATAAATCCCACTTTGGTGAGTACGATACCTTTGTCCTAATATCTCCATCCCTTTCCCACCACCGGACTAGTAGACGTACTGGTATGGAATGGAACCCCTGGCCTTCGTCTGTTTTTCCGCACCAGTTTAATCTTGGAGTCTTCAAGTCTAGAGTAAAAAGGTTCCTTTTGGACAAGCGTGCTCTACCTAAGGCCACATCTTTACTCTTCTTTACTCTCGTCTAATAAAAAAAGTAATCGATTTTAATCTTAAATGACAGCTATCAATGTAGAACCTGCTTCCGGCAGGAATGACCACCCTAATTAATTCAAGAATATAATATAAATAGTAAATAAATGTATTAACCGAATAACTTAACTATTCAGTAAATAATATTAATAAATATAATATAAATATTTTTGAATTTATTACGGTCGTCATTGTTAACATTATCAACCTATTGCATTCCACTACTGGACGAAATAATTAATGTAATAGGTAATTAATGTAACATAATGGGCACCTACTGTGTAATGTAAGTCTTTGTTTACTTAAATATCAGTATTAATTCACATTAATATAATTCACAAATATTTTCAATAGCAATAAATATTCTCTTTTTAGTACAAATACTTGTTTCGGAGTAATATTTCGTAATGTGAGACATCCTTACCTACAACCCTTATAGCCGTAAAGTAGGGCGGCACGCGGCATCGCGGTCCGAGAAAGCCTAATGATCTGTGAAACGTCGACTAATAGTCAGCGAGCCGGCAGGCAGCCGCGGCCGTTTATCGAGAAACTATCATATACTTACCTACTATAGCAGTGTATTTACCAAGAGCTCAGAACACTATCTAAAGGACGGGCTTGCTTTGTACTGGATTGTTTACACATTAAACATTTAACGAAAAAACTATGAACATTTAACCTTGAGAACAATAACACCTTTGTCGTATCATTTCTACCCTATTCTGTATCATTTCACTGCTGAATAACGTACAACATCTGAAACTAGTGCAGCTCAGGTAGAGCTAGGAATTGGAACAAGTTATGTTGATAACGAACTGGACTGAACACCGGACTGCTCTGTAAAGCATAGCAATGATAACAGACTATACAAGAGTACGCCATACAATTTATATAGTCCTGCACAACTCAGAGCTAACGCAAGCACGTCCGTATTGAGATCTTCATGCAAGCTCGAGTTGTTACACTCACGGTGTTTCACCATTTTCTTCAAAGAACAGCTAAGGACTGGGTACCCAACTAGTTAGGCAGAGATTAATTCGACAGTAAGCTCAGTTTGAGCGGGTTTCAGGACAAGACCGTCCCGTCTAATTCTAATAATTATACCAAAGTTTATATTACAATATAATATTTTTTTATTTAGCTACTGTTTTTAGAGCATATACACCTGCTACGTTTTCAAATACCTATCTAATATTTTTTGTAAAAAAAAAAATATGTAGTCTCACATTATACGTACTCACGTAATCTCACATTATAATTATGATCATTTATTTATTTCACGTATACACTTTATGTACTTACAAATTATAACGTACCTATGGTATCTTATGCATGCACTTTTTGAATAAATACTACTACTTATTCGGGTCCAGTGCACAAAAAATGTTATAAACAATTTTCAAGTCGCTAGAAACTAACAGTTTATGCTGTGCGTTTTATGTCAGGTAGTCAGTCACTCACTCATACAAGATTTTTTAGGTAATAATCATGAATAAATCTTTAATAATCAAAATTATCACTATTTTAATAAAACTTAAATGAAACACATAGATCATTGGACCCCGCACTAGAGTTAGTATGTGCTGCGGGCGTTCGAAATGTACAAGCTAGCTAGTTTTAATGCAAGCACATTTTAGGGCAATCTTATTGAACTAAAGGTTGACGTTTGTTTTATATCAACTAATGTTTATTATAGTTGAAAATTAAACCAGGATATAATCCGTTTCGACATCAGATGCACTTTGGATTCCCCTTGCTCAGGCAGCTGGAAATATGGGTTGCAGTTTACATTAATGCCATAAATATCAAAACGAATTGCTGATTAATGCTTCAATTTTTAATGGGAAACATAATATTTGATACTTGACATCTAACTAATTGCGTTTATTCCCAGTAGTTTTTGTTTCGATGACGCATATAATTGTTGGAGTTTACAACAATGAGGTAATGTATTGGTTTCCTGCTCCCGATCACTTTTTAGGTGAGTATTTTTAGGCAGTTTATTGCTGCCTTAACTATAGCTCTCGTGACAGTTTTAGTGTCTTTTCCTGGACCTTTTCGAGATCTCTTAGTGTTGAGTTAAAAATAATACAAAATATATTTTTCATGTTCACATGTATACAGTTCCCAAGTTTGTTGAGGATTCCGGGTGAAGTGCGCCTCCACCTACGGCCTTATCTCAACTTGTAAACAGGTGAGATGAAGGCCATAAATATCAAAACGAATAACTGATTAATGCTTTAATTTTTTGTGCTTACCCGTCGTAAATAATATATATATATGAGTCCCTTTTCCTTTAGTTCGGGGCTAGAAAGGCGCAGTGTGACATGTTGAAACATTTCACACACATTAATATTAAATGTAGCCTGTTTGTATTGTTTTTAAATCGAAGATGTGTCTTAAAGCTACTTTGCAGACGAAATATTCATTCATTTCATTTAATTAATGTATCGAAAACTAGTTTTTGATATGTGTAGCACTGTACTGAATACTATACAACCACGCTCCATACAATTTGCTCGGACGGCAGCGCGGAGTTTGCTGGTTTGTATTGAATGAGGCGTTAGCAATAACTGACCATCCAGTTCTGTTTGTATGTACTCCGTGTATTACAATGGCGCCGCGTATAATGTGGGAACTAGCATTCAACTGACTGTGGAATGGACATAAGTATGTAGACAATAATGACACAGTCAAAGAGAGTTGAATTTATGAAGCACTTGTATTTTGATCAACGAATTTTTGCACAACCCGCAATTGGTTTATGGAAACGATGCAAGATCGAGCCCTGTGTAGTTCTGTCTATGGGTTTTGCATATTTTTTTGTAATATATATTATAATCAATCTAAGATAATAAATCAAAACCTTCACCTGCTAGTGGGAACGTGAAGAAAAATAAATTATATCATAGTGGTATTGTCAATTGACAGCTGCCAAAAGTAACAGCATGACAGGGATTTAAACTACAACTCCTTTAAATACTACAGTAATAGCAACTTGCTCAAGTCGAATTCCTATTTACGTTTAGGAAGAGATAGTTTCTTCCTCAAAACTTCCTACAAATTTTATTATTTCTTAAAAATATTTCAACCCAATTGCTTCATAATGAAATTAATGTAATTTTCCAGCCCATCGTCCCACTAAATCTAGATTACTAGATTTAGAGTAGAATAAAATGAAATACGTTTAATAATTTAGAGAATATCGCACAAGATGACTAAGCTATCTTTCTAGGGGATGGGTACATATCACCTACTTTTTGAATAGAATAATAAAACAGTAAAGCAGCTTTGAAATTGCCTTCAAGACAGTTTTACTGACAAAAACTCCTAATAATATTCTATTATTCATATTACGGTTACCAAAATACTGAGACTAAACTAAATACTCTACTCGTATATGTCGGACAATGTCTGTCGTGAACACTAATTCACACCTGAGCGTGGCCAGTCGTCGCTCCTAATTAAAATCTGTTCATTATCGCCCGCAGATAACTTCATTCGTATGCGTGTCACTGCCAGTTCCGATGATTAAAGCTATCTGGACTGAACGGCTATTCCATAAGGCAGATGAAACGTATTTTCACTTGCTTAAGACCTCCAATTCAGGCCATGGATGAGTGTCGTGGCGGTCGCGGCTTGAGAATCGAACGCTCCAAATCAGCCCATGGATGTCATAAAAGCCAACTATGTGATCTTACCAGAAGAAGGGCAGCGGATACTACTAGGAGACGGGACAAGCAAGTTGCGCACCTGGTGTTAAGTGTACTCTTGCCTATGACAAAGCCTATCTGCATAGGTCACATCCACAAAGAACATAGCCTACACAGCACTGCATTGCACCCGTCAACTTGAGGCATAAAGGTGTTAAGCCTCACGTAACCATATGTAGTATGCATTCTTCCACTTTCTATGGCAGTTCATTTACAGTAGAAGCTACTCGGCTATGGAATGATCTACCGGTATCAATACGCTTTGCAAAGTCTCTCCCTATATATAAACATTTGGTTACTCAGCATTATTTATCGTCATCTTAAATCACATGTGTTTATTTATTATTTTTATCTTTCGTATGTAACTACTTATGTTGGTATTGTTATAATATCTCCTATAAAATATTTACAGTTTATATTTTTATCATATGTATTTATGCTTATTAAATAGGTATGTATTCTATTTTATATGTTATCTATGTATGTTTATGCATATTTTATAGGAATTTGTATTATTAAAATCTGCGGATGCTAGTTGTTAGTATACTGCGTATTTTTTTTTCCAAATATATTATTGTGCGCCCATATGTCCATATTTACATCCTCCTGGTTCTGTCCATGCAAAGGTTGTCTGGAAGAGATCACTTTTAGCGATAAGACCGCCCATTGTGCATTATTTTTTGTAAGATGAATTAGTTCATAATTTTATTTACATTTGGTGTTCAATAAAGAATATTGTATTGTATTGTATTGTATTGTATTGTAACCGTAATTTCACCGGCAACCATACCCTTCAAACTGAAACAGCAATGCTGCTTGGCGGCTGAAATAAGTATGGTGGTAGTAATTCTCCGGAAGAGCCCTTTCACTAGTCACTAGGGGCTTCTACTACTCTTCTGTCTACTACTTCTGTGTATTATTTACAAATTTACTGCGATCACTCATCCGCTTGCCAATCGTGGTGATTATGGCTCCCAGTTTTGGAGGAGGCTCTGTCCAGCAGTGGACACTAATGGGCTATTCATGATGATGATGATGATGATTTCCTACCAATAATCGCTTGGCTAAGATTTATTTATTCGTGATAGCCAGAATCATAAAAAGTGATTACTACTAAGACGCTTAGCGTTGTTACTTGTATAGAAGAGGCATTAGAAGGATTTGAACTCCAAGATTGTACTAGTGCGGAAAAACAGACGTGAGGAACGAGTTCCATTCCTTATCAGTAGTATTGACAAAGGTTAAGGCGAATCGTATAAGACAACAGGTTCACTCTAAACAGCTCGGTGGTATGGACAGTTCGACCTCATATCCTCATTATTATAATAACCAATCGATCTACCGATAGGACACAAAGGCTTATTAATCATAGTAACACTACAAGTCACATTAGTTTCATATACATATTATAGACCTAAAAGACCACTAGGACATGAGCCTAATGTATAAAAGATCCTAATGTATAGTTTTAATTCGAGAACTCATTCTTGGTTAGTTTTTAATATAATATGTCATTTTCGTTTTCCATTTAAAATTAAGTATATTGTATTAAAATTCAAAGCATATCAAATGCAATGCAATGGAAGTCAAGGTCAAAGTTAAAATTTCTTTATTCATTAAGATTTTTTAGGATTATTTTGAAACGTCAAATCTACCGCCTGTTCAGAACCGCGGCCAGCACAGAAGGAGAAAGGCAAGAAACTCTGCCTGGTTAGAAGCTCGGGCTGGTTATGTTTTCCATCATTACCACGCTTGAAAGGCTTAGGGTGGTATTGCGCAAAATTAAATCGGATTGGTTTTGCTCACAAACGTATGGAATAGCAATTCTGGAAGCACTAGCTGGATTCTGAAGCGTGTTGATTCGCAAACATAAACTGGGTTGCGACCGCCAATTTGTGCTACGGGGCGTTTTCTCTCATAGTACGAAAGATGTGCAAATCGATAAATAATTATTGTCTTTTTGCCTTTTACCTTTTAAATCACGGCCTAAATCATGAGACACATGTTAGCTTGTAAAATAATCATAATTCATTTATTGCTCGTTAACCTAGGCATACAAATGTAGTAAATCTTGGTCTATCTGCTAGGTCCTGCTAATTAACATACACACATTACAATGGTTATTACTCATATTTAATAATATATCGTCATTTGCAGGTTCAATTGGGGTAACTGACAAAATTCGTAAAATAAGTTGAGTATACAGTTTTTCTTAGCTTTTTCTGCTCTTTCGAATGGTATGCTTAAACAATTCTAGAGTTAAAAAAAGTCAGTTACACTACAGAATTTAGCTTTGAATTTTTCAGATTTCCTTCGATATAATGTTGTAACTGATATGTTATCCATTTGCAAATGTCGAATTGGTGTAATTCTGGCTCCAAAAAAAATAAAGTTAGAGTAAGTGTCTTGACACACAGGCATTGATCTTACACAAATTATAATTCAAATAAAAAAAAGTAACACCACATACACAAAAATGTCATCAACATTGATTCACCAATGATAATGCTATTTCAATTGACTCAAACTATGTTAAAGCTTGGTGTCAGTTACACCAATTTGCGCATGGAAATAAAATAATAGTTTGCCTCTTACCCTATTATCTCACCATATTGCAGCATAATAATATTTACCGGCGCGTACGCTAAAACTATTGCTATCTTACTTTCTCCTACAGTGCTTTGTAAAGGTGTGTAGAATACATATGATAATTATTGTTTACAAATTTGCACGCAATCTTTAAAACAATTGATGCAACAAAAAAAAGGAATTGTTAAGAATAAAAAGAGAAATAGAGAGGTAAGTGTCTATTATTCAACTTGAATAGTTGAAAAAATTGTAATAAAATGCACGGAACTTTTTCTTATAAATATTTTTTACATAAGTACTTAGTTAATTTGTTTTAAGCCTGTAAGGACTGCTCCCAAATCGCAACACCAAAAAGATTAAAACATGTGATTCTACGAACACAAAATTAGATGAGACATTCTTATCGTTGGTTATGATATCAATAATAAACTAAATATTTTTAGAAATCTCTTTAAATTCTATATTGAAATAAAATCTATTTTTTTTGTTTTCAGATCACATCATTCTCGTGTTACGAACAAGAGCTTGAACTTGTCGGCTGCAGTCAAAAGTATCAGTGATTTAGATTATTCTAATCCGTGATATTATATCTATATACAATCGTGATATTATTATATAATCGTGATATTTTAGAAACGAAACAACGCAAAAGCGTTGTTGTTAACAATAGCAGAGACAGTATTCTTAACACTACGACAATTTGTTTAGAAATGACTCATACATTTTTCAATGATTCTAGCAATAATGATTCCTTGCGTCCTGAAATTGGTCAAAGTAAAACACGAGTGCCCCCTAAAAAACGAGTTAAAATCAACATAGTTTCAATTGAAAAAATTGATGACCTGAACGTATGACTAAATGAATGTAAATACTTTGAACTTCATTCATAGGTGAGTTCAAAAAAATACAACAAAGATGATCTGTCAACTTTGCCTCTAAAATAATATGTATCTAAATACTCACTACCGATAAATAAAGTAACGAACGATGACATCGTAGCTTTCAACATACCCAGCACTTCCGTCAGCGAATTGACAACGGCTTTGGACTTACCTGCATCTCCTTGGCCTCTAAATTTTCCTGAATCTCCCCGCACTAGCACAGCTTTAGACTTGCCTGTACCACCTTGTACTAACATTAAGCCTTTGGACTTACCTGGATCTCCCCGCACTAGTACAGTTTTGGACTTACCTGCTTCTCCCTGTATCGACATTAAGGCTTCATACTTACCTGGGTCTCATTCTGTAACAATAATGTTACAAAATGATACGGAAATTCCCACGGGATGACGAAAACGAGGTCCTGGACGATTCATTAGCCGATAATCGTATATTTCCAGTCGGATTATCAAAAAACAGAAACTATAATAAGAATAAATGTCGGATCATTTGCCTCAAATTCAGTTGAATAGTGTACAATGATTTAAATGATAACTGGGCAAATGGCATCGGTACACGAAAACGTTTGTAACACGGTCTATGGTAATAGCAGCAATCGCCTACCCCATTACTAATAAACTGGCAAACCTACTGTATACGTTTATCAACATATCGAGGCTCATCATCTATGTTAGGAACTTTCAATGAGAACCTATTGCTTAGTAAAACTTATATTAGGCTTACGTAGTATTTACTGCTGTACGTACAATGTATATTAACATTTTAAGTGCATACTCATCACATCTTTAAACATAATTATCTCAGTACATTGAATAGTCACTCAACATTGAAAAAAAAACATCTCAGTCGGTTAGTCTGACTCAGTTTAGTGAAGTAAATTTTTATGCCCCTAGATGGCAATACTAGATAAAACTCTGACCAAATAATGGGTAATGTGATATTTACTCCCTTAAAATTGAGGTTTGCATTATTCTATTAGCTACCATTACAAACTGCAACATAGGAGCAGAGAATTCTAAAATATTTAAAAAGCAACTTTGTTGTATGAATTTTATTAATAATGGGTCAAGAGTAAACGCTACGAACGTTTGTAAGCGTTGCTGTGTAATAGAACGATGTAATAACTATTTGTGTTTTGGACGCGAACATTTTGTGCACACAAAACTGAATGGTTTTTATTGAGTGTTGTGGAACGCTTTAGCACTGAAATGTAAGTGTCTTCTAACGGTTATTAGTAAAATACAGTGTGTCAACTAGTGTAAATTTTACAAGTGTAGCATGTAAATCATTATTTAAATGCTTCAACAGCCATATACATATTTTAACCGCCTCAGTGGTCTAGTGGTTTGCCTACCGGTGTTAGATCCAGAGGTCGCGGGTTCGATCCCCAGTACAATATTTTGCTAGGTTTGGTTGGTGGTAGGACTTTGCTTAAGTCCGCCTGGCTAGCTACCACCATCATACCTAATTCTGTGACAGCAACAATTCTAAAAATTGTTGTGTTCCGGCATTTAGAGGTAAAATAGACAGTTCCTCAGTTAGTTGAAGACCAAGCACCTCCCCATGGTACAATAAAAAAAAACCATGTATGGAAGGTGGATTAGTGTTTGCATTAAAGGTGTACGATAATACACAGAAATAAGCTGCTGTTTTCTTCTGGTAAGATCCATTAGTCAGCTTTTTCATCAGCGGACTGAGATGTCAATTCTTATACCGTGGTGCAACGGGAAACTAAAAAAATATGAAGACGTGATTTTTACATTTTTTTTGCTCGCATCATTCTTCTGAAGATTATTTAACGGGTTTAGCAATAATCCATAACGATAAGCTTAAAGCACACATGCTTTTTTAGTTTAATTACGTTTCGACAAAGTGCCTCCCGCTTGCCGGTACAAGACCTGTAGGGGATTTATTTAAAGGATTTAGCTGCTATCAGTTTCTTGGTAATTAAAATAAAAATACTTTTTCCACATCATAATTCTTTAAATTTATTTAATAAACCTGAAGTACCTTCCGATAAGGAAAAAAATGTACAAACGCTAAGTCTTTAAATTGATTATCTTAAATTGGTCGCTATCGGGTAACGCGAGTTACCGATACTGTTAACGAAAACACAATTTCGACGTTGTAAAAACAGAGTCCGTATCCCGAAGGCTTTAAGGAAATGATATAATAATCCTTTAATCAGCGAAGGTAAAGAAAGAAAGCGGCGATCGTGGACTAAGGATTTCATACTACATTTTAATCGAACTAAGACTCTGAAACAGGTTACATTCAAGAATCTACTTAACCGCATCTGTGGTCTAGAGGTTCAACCACCAATTTCAGATCCAGAGGTCCCGGGTTCGATCCCCAGGGCGAGCACAATATTGTGCTTGGTTTGGTTGGTGGTAGGACTTTGTTTAAGTCCGC
Source organism: Venusia cambrica (assembly GCA_951394065.1). Classification (NCBI taxonomy): domain Eukaryota; kingdom Metazoa; phylum Arthropoda; class Insecta; order Lepidoptera; family Geometridae; genus Venusia; species Venusia cambrica. Next base: position 6,567,241 of record OX596056.1, read on the forward strand.
CTGGCTATCTACTGCTACTGGCTATCTTACCTAATTCTGTGATAACAACAATTCTAAAAATTGTTGTGTTCTGGCATCTAGAGGTATGATAGACAGACAGTTCATCAGTTAATTGAAGATTCCGGGTGAGTGCGCCTCCACCTTCGGACTTATCTCAACTTGTTACCAGGTAAAGTCCGAAGATGAAGGCCAAGCGCTTCCCCGTCGTACAATAAAAAAAAATCTTATGTCAATGTGCAATATGCAAGTATAGAAAATGCTTTATCTACATTTAGCTACCCCCCAGAAGTGAAATATCTAAGACGCAATGCTGAAACTTGAGTTCAAATATATAGAAGTGATGGAGAAGATTTTTTATAAACAAACACTCTTTTCCATTGATAAAGAATGTAAAGTATAAGGTACAAGACGGCACAGCTTGTAATATGGATAACTGATAGAATACTTTGTCACTTTTTTGTAATACATACTTATCATACAATAAAACACCCAAACACAGAAAAAGCATCTATATTCATCACTCGATAATTTGTCTTCGGTGGGAATCGAACCCGCAGCTTACGTCGTAGAAGGAGACGATAAAAAGTCATGGACAAAATTAAAATAATGATAGATTTAAACACGATTTAAATGACTGCTTTCATATTTAATTTAGGAATAATTTTTGTGCTCTTAACGAATTGAAAATACTTTAGGTTGAATAATCTTTAGGGTTTCAAATAATATCATATATTGAATACTTGGCCCTTATATCAGATAAAAGTCCAAATATACCTCCGCAATTTTCAATCATAATCATAGGACGAGGATGGTTGAGAGAATCTATTATTTCCGCGCTCCACTGCTTTTATTAAGATGTGATGACGTAGGTGTTTTGAGAATTCTGTACCTGCCCTACTTATTCGTGATAGAAACACGAACCTTACCTATTAACCGCTTCTGTGGTCAGATACTTTGCTCAACAGTATCAGAACCAGAGATCATAGGTTCGATCCCCAGGGGAGAATAATTATTATGCTTGGGTTGGTTGGTGGTAGGAGTTTGCTTAAGGCCGCCTGTGTAGTTACCACCACCTAAAAAAAAACGACAGTTCTAAATTATTGTGTTCCGATATTAAGATGTCAGATAGCCAGTTCCTCAGTTGGGTGAGGATTCTGGGTGAAGTGCGCTTCCACCTTCGAGGAAGTTCTTTTTGAGGTCTTTCCTAACTCAGTTTTGATATTACACGGCATTTAAGATGAATATCTAGCCCCAGCCCAGATTTCGAGTGGGTTTTACTGACCTAAGGCCATCGCTTATGAAACTGAGCGTATGTAGGCAAGTTTGATGTGCGTAAATGTGTTAGGCCTTACAAGAATAAAATAGTCTATACAGGTGGATTCCTAAAAAGGGGCAGTAAGGACCTTTAATGCGAGAAAACTTAGCTTGACATGGAGTTGACGGCTAGCCTCATCATTGACACCTCCATCAAGTCGAAATTAGGTCACGTGATATTTCACACCTGGTCAATTTTTTGACTTTATATAAAGCTCAAGTTCGATCCTATATCGAGTAAGCCACCTTTGGGATAGCTTACTCAGATATTAACCTGCTGCGCTTGATACGGAGCGCAGAGCCAAGAGGCTTATAGGTGAAGAGTATCAAAGCAATAAAACAAAACAACAAAAGTAACACCTTCTGACAATGGCTCAGGCTGAAGAGCAATCGTCACGAAGTTGGGCGTGTTTGTCGGTTTTCACAGAGACTTCGATGAGTGTGCCCAGAAGCTTCACGACCTTCTTCCGACAAATCGCTTTCAACAATTTGTCACCAATAATGAGCACTGCAAAATCTTGGAATCAGCTTCCAACGTCTGTAACTCTGTATATCCGCAGTGTTACGATCCTACTGTCTTCAAGAAGAGAGTAAATAGGCACTTTCTTTTATTTTTTTTTCCCTCGCAGGACATACATTTGTGTGATGAATATAGATGTTTGTTCTGTGTTTGGGTGTTGTATTGTATGATAAGTATGTATTAAAAAAAATGTATTCCATCCGTAATCTAGTTCCCATATATAGCTATGCTTAGTTTGGGGCTAGAAGGCGTTGTGTAAAATTAATATCCTGTAATATTTATTTATTTAATTTATTTATTTAAATAGACAAAAGTTTGAGACTGTTATAACAGTAAAAAGTAAATTTAATTATAATGTTGTTTATCATATTCTCTATTTACTTGGTTTGCTAAAAGATAACTCTTTTTAAGGTTGAGTTCGCATTTGCCATACTTTTTTATTTCTATGATTGTATGCCTATATACTTGTGTGTACAATAAAAAAGTAGTATCGTGTGTGCAATAAAAGTGAACACATTATGCAATGCAATTAATATAAATAATTTTAGCAATGGGTAAATACCTACAAATTTATTTATAAATATCCTAATCGTGAAGATATAAAAAAGTAATTTCAATGTTATATTTAAACCATCGTGGTTGACTCAGTAGGTACCCTTTGGCGTGAATCAATACCTATTTATTATTACTGTCCCAATTCGAAAATCCACCCTGTATTCTATAGGCTATATCAATTGACCCATTCGTTGCGGTCTCACGGGCCACTGCCTTTGATTGCTTGTCTTTTCATGTCCGACTGCGAAGAGCTCTTACGGGATTAATGGTCGGATATGTAAGTTCTATTGTAGAGACTCAATGAGCAATCAACTCGTTGGTTTTCCTTGTACGGTAAGGATGATGTTTTTATTATCTCCTCGGTTGATGACTAGTAATCATTTGCGGATGTTATGTTGTTACAGGTAATCGAAATTAAAGGCCTGGTCGATATTCCATTTTTTATGCGCACTGCAAAAACTTGGAATCAGCTTCCATGTCTGTATATCTGCGACCCTAATGTATAATAAGATGAAAAGTATCTTTTGGGCCTCCATCGTAGACCTCAACTTTGGACGAGCAAATTTATAGTGCAAGAGACATACGAAATAAAACAATAAAAGTTTATTTTTTATATTTTAGCCTCACATAAATAGGTTTTCTTAAAGTAACACGAAAAAAATAAGGTACGTACCGAATAGTAGATAAATGAAACAAATCAAAATCAAGATCAATCGTCGTTAATTCAGTTTTTTTTTTGGGATCGCTTTGCAATGCTTTGCAAATCTACCGCCTGTTCAGAATAGGGACAAAACAGGGAGAAATACAAGAACCGGGCCGAGCTTTATATTACCTTCGAATACTTAATAAGAATTTATTCACTAGGGAACATTATTTTTGAATGCCAGGCAAATATTTTCAAGGTTATCTGAAATTTTATAATGGGCTTTCCTAGATTCAAAATTCACAAAACTAGTTAATCAAAAGCTTGATACAATATTTTTAACATTTTTTTTTTTTAAAGAAACAGGAGGGCACAGCCCTTCGCAGCGTACACATACAGCGCATACATGGGAAGCCAGGCAACCTGTTGTGGCTTCACAAAAGGAGCCTCACAATGCTAAAGGTTTCACTACGGTGGTCCTAAGGAAACGGAAAACCTAGCCTATTAGGGCTTTCCGTATCCTTAGGACCTTAATACCTTAGGTGCGGCTCTGTCCCAATTGGACCAGGCCACTTGTTACGCGTTGCCGTGACCATGACACTGCTGTATGTTTCCTGACTTCACCAATCCATGAAGAGTGAGGATTTAGTGAAGTATGTGAAGCAGAAAACTTAATTTTTACTGAGGATTGAGCGGGTGACACCCGCCACAATGATTTTGAATCATTTACGTTGCGTGTACTGAGCATAGTTATATCGGTCTACAAAGTAGAACACTACTCAAAAAGTTGTTCTGAGAAAATATCGTGTACGATTACTTGACACAACACAAGTGACTCACGTACAGACAACGTCGTCATCATCAACATACCTTTAATGTCCACTGCTGGATAGAGCCTCCTCCAAAGCTGGCGGGTTTTCCATAATCACCATGTTTTGCAGGCTGATTTGTAGATTGGTAGTTATGGTGTAGATAATACACAGAAGGAAACTGCTGCCCTTCTTCTGGTGATATCCATTAGACAGCTTATACTTTACGTGCCAATAAGTAATTATATAATATATGAATATGGAGGTATTTTATGTAAAATAACACCTGTATAGATTTTATATGTCTGAAATAAAGTTCTTATTATGAACAAAAAAAATAAAAAGTTGTGGTATCGGCGCATAGCAGTTCCTTATCCCTATGAACTACGGCAATTTTGTCAGTTACTCCAGCGAATAATTACTAGTGCGTAACTTATAATTTATGCATAGAAGCGATTGGAGCATAAGACACTCGCAGCAATTACCTACACGAGTCAACTATCGTAACATCTTAGAATGCTCTGAACATTATAATTATATTCTGGTTTGGTTTTCGAAGGGAAAGGAAAATATGCTTAAAATTAACGGTAAATTTACTAGCCGGAAACGTAAAATAATATTAAAAATGGGAGCTGTGTGGCCATGTGGGAATGGGCCTACCTTCCGATCAAATCAAAATTATTTATCAAATCAAAATTATTTATCAAATCAAAATTATTTATCAAATCAAAATTATTTATTTGGGATATTACAATACACAAAATAGGTAGGTACAATACATTTTTAAAGGCGTGTAATCCCAGAAAGGTCCCAACTCAGCATTAATGCAGGCTGTGAAGCCTCCGGAGCGATAGAAGGAATCCGCAGCGATCCAGAGATTGTGGGTTCAAATCCAGATGTGCACCAATTGACCATTCGGTTTATGGACTTTATTGTATGGAAACCGGCATGTCCCTAGGATCAAAAGTCCGAATGACATATGTCACTGGCTAGTATAGTAGCGGCGAAGTATTAAATACGATTTGCAATGTGGGCTTGTGCCGAGTGTAACTTTGGACGTGTCTCTGACTACCCCCTAGGTGATTCTCACAAGATCCACGCTCTTAGTAGTGATCAGAGGTGAATTCTCGAAGGGGGAAAATGACGTGTATTATATTATTATTATAAAAAGCAATCTACTTAACCATGTTACTAATAAGTGGTGCAATGTTTAAAGATGAGATGCTTCTCATTTCAGGGTTTAGAAAATACAAAAATAACTGAGAATAATTGTGATTCTTTCACTGAGGTGAAACGATTTAATGTAATTTAAAATTTAATGAATTATGTAAATTATATAAAACAGAACATACATTTTATCAATTTTCAGCCAAGATTATTTTCACAGATCATTACAGTTTTTGATGCACCACTGAACAATATCAGCTAACTTGTATTCATCAGGAATAACAGGCGCATCGGCAAATGGCTTCGACGTGGTTGCAGAGCCGGATAATCCTCCTCCAGACGGGTATGAGTGACTCGCACTGGTGTATACGAAATCTTCTTCAACTTGATATGAACCACTCGGCCCCTTGTAGAATCTGAATAGACCTCCTCGCCATCTCGCGACGAAAGAAGGATGAACATCCCTTGGCAAATTTATCAAGTTACAACCAAAAGGTAAAGTAATCTCCTTCGCCTCATTTGTCACTGGCTCTCCCAAGTTTGCCTCACTAGAAGCAACTCTCGCTTCGCTCCAATGAAGGAATAAAAGAATAACGAAATAGAAGAGCTTCATCCTGCTAATTCAAATTGCGAATGAAGTGTTTTTGATTCCGATTAGCAGGGTCAAAGCAAAGGTCAAGTGATTGTGGGAGATGACAAACAAAACAGTGATTAAGGCAGTACACAGAGCATTTGGTGTTTTAAATTGTTTTTTTTTTATGATTTAGTGAAGTCCTGACCCTAGAGTGGAATAAAATCCCACACCAACCGTGTCATCATTATAATGCATGCATGGACGCAGGTCTCTTCCAAGGTGTGTCACTGAGTCCTATTTTCGGCTCTTCACATCCACTCTGCATCACAGATCAGCTGGTCCTCTGCCTTCTGCGCTGTAGGTTATGGGTTCGATTCCCACCCAGGACAAACATTTGTGTGATGAATATTGATTTTTGTTCTATATTTGGGTATTGTATTGTTTGATATGTATGTATTTACAAAAAAAAGAGTCGTTCCCATATTACAACCTTTGCTTAGTTCGGGACTAGATGGCGCTGTATAAAATTGGTATTCTGTAATATTTACTCTCTGCCCGCCACTGTACGGAGGTCCTCGCTCCATCTAGCTGGAGGGCGTCCTACAATTTGCTTGGTCTCCACTGAAGGACTAGTAAACCCTACCGATTGTCAGTCATCAGCCATGTGTCATGTATCTATAGGTACCATATTAAGGTATAGCTACATGACACATGGATGCACGACTGTCGTGCGTTGAACTTGCTGTTCAACGCTTGTATGTATTTGATCTAGCAAACATTTTACACGTTGTAAATAACATGACTGATGATTTAAAACCTTCAGTAACAGAAGGTTGAATATGTATTTTTATGAGAACATAAAGTTGAAATCCCAAAATGTATAATTTTATACAAGTCCTATAAAGGTCGATAGGACGGCTTAGGGTCCCATTAGTACCCAAAAACAAAATTTTCGCCTAAACAGCAGCTTACCGCCTCATCAGCACCTATTCTAGTATATGAACAAAGTTCCCAAGTGAATGTGGTTAGGGAAAACTCGAGAACAAGCATCGTTATTGTCCGCATAAAAGTTGTGAACAAGTTTCAAACTTCCAGACAAGTTCATATCACTGTGTTATGAGAAAAAAGTTATTATTAGGTCGTGCAACTCCAAATGTAACTGACTTGCTTGCTTGTAACCAACAAATTTGTACCAATCAAAAAATAGTCCGACCATTTTGCAACTATAAGGGCTGAGTAGTCTCCTGTTCCCTGTCGTATTTTTTTCTAATGTCGTCAACTACGACGACTTGTATAGTATCTCATTGTAGTGAGTATTACGTAGTGATGACCTGTATAGCGCCTCTAGCGGATAGCTAAAAACAAAAACGCAGAGAATCGAAAATAGGAATATAGGTACAATCGGCTCATTCCGCGGCAAATTAATGCAATGCTTTGCCTTCTTCTTCTACTCGAAAGCAAGGCGCGAATTTTACTCAAAAGTGACAGCGACCGATGTAACTTCTCTGGATTCTGATAAACTACTGTAGTTACGTCAGACAATTTACTAGTCCATGGTAAGGCCAATACTATTGTTATTCATAGGGTCATCTCATACTAACCTATAGTCTAAATAAGTTTAGGCTTTAAGCTTCGTTATTCTTAAGGTCATCTCATATTCATATTCATTAATTGATGTTATTTTCTTTTTCCCTTTTATCAATTATGTAGTATAAAGTAAGTAGAGTAACGTACATATTACACATGTATGGTACATATTCAATGAAATTAGAATAAGTTAGAAATCATGTCACGTTCAACCAGTACAACAGAATATGTTAAGAGCTTGACTCCAGAAATACAAGTGATTCACTTAGTTCAGGTGTCAAAGGACCATCCACCTACCTTATTGTGCACAAAATAATATTATTTTGGTTCGGCCTCTAAAATACAAGTTTTCAACTTAGTTTTGAGGTCATATATCTTCAATGTTTTATTTCTAGTGCTAAATACATTACCTACCTATTAGGTTTACCTAATAATTTATAAGGTTGTACAGCTGTTTTTTTTAACAATAAACGTTATCATTATTATTATTACAATGTCTAGCATGTAAAAAAGTCAGCAAGTACCTATTTATAATATCCGCAATCTAGTTACTACAAGCTTTGCTTTGTTTGGGGCTTGATGATGTAATATAAAATGTTTATATAATTGTGTTTATCATTAACATATTTCTCTTCTTCCTATCCTACGCAAAAGTTCGATAAGGTGGTAAAAGCCAGAGTTGTTTTACTATCACAGGAGTGAAGTTCTTAATACGATTAAAGCACCAAATTGTTTATTATTCAGGCGTGATTAAGTGCTAATAATAAACGAATCTGCTCATCTGTATTGCCTTTAACTAAAGAATCAACAAATAACACTTCATCTTCCAATTTAACGAAAATGTTTTGGAGTAAATAATTTAAAAGTTAAGAAGTTGAGAAACCAAAACGGAATTTTAGATGTAAACTTTGGCCATTAAGTAGTTATAAAATTCCCGAGACCCTCGTTTATTCTATATTTAGATTTTGATTCTTAAACAAGAAATGTTTTATTTGACGTCATTTTGCTTCTCAATCGCCTCTTAAGACATTTCATAGGAACGGGGAGGGGCCCATATTATTTGCCAGAGCACCACTTCCAATCAGGCAATAAGTAACCAATATTATGAGTACACGAAGTTTTTTTTAAATATTGTAGATTTATTTAATGTTCATAAGCCCGTTATTAATCAATAATAATTAAATAAACATTATAGGACATTAATTTTACACAGCGTCATCTAGCCCCAACCAAAGCATAGGTTGTAATTTGGGATCAAAATATTTTTCTTTGTTATACCTCAAATATGAACACCCATTTCGATGGCGTAGAAAGTCCTCTTGATGCATAGCCCGAACCCAAAACTCTAGAGAATAATAATAAACAACTTTATTTCCTGAAACTTTGACAAAGGTCTGATAAAATTACAATATCAAAACTTTCAGACGAGGGTGCAGATTGAGTAAAAAATCAAGGTAATTTTAAGAAAAACCCAATGAGGCGTTTTTCCGGCAGGTCGCTTTCTGAGTTTGGTTATCATTAGTTACCAAAGCGAATTGGGATGTAAAATTAATAGAAATGGCAGACAAACTATTTTTAACTACAGACGTTTTGTTGTAGTATCCGCCGATATCGGGTTCGATCCCCATGGGGAGTACAATATTATGCTTGGTTTGGATGGTGGTAGGATTTTGTTTAAGTTAGTTTTATTTTGGTTGCGGATTCCGGCTGAAGTTCCCTTCCACCTTCCGCCTGATCATAACTCAAAATTAGGTGAGATAAAGGTCAACCCTCGGACTATAAAAAAAAATGTATATGTACTCGTTGTACACTCCTTAGCAGATTCCAGCTTCCATACCCATCGTCCTGCTGTCATGAGTGACCAACGCCTTTCATGGTATCCCACGAGCATTTTATGGGATTCATAACACTTATATACGGTTGGTTGCATCCCACAGCGCCAGTTCTGCTTAAAAAAGTTGGCCCATATTAATGTGCTAGCAATGTCAAATGTATTTTGGCTGTAAAAAACACACTTGCCTCGTTTCCATACATCTGATGCATTGCCTCAATATCTACGAAACTTCGAGTACCATATTTACAAACTGTGCACTAACCACTATGTGATATCACAGATTCATATGTATTTATTCCATTTGGAGACATTACAGTACACTTGGAAAAATCACAAAAAATGTAGTAAACATAATAAAAACCAAATAAAAATATTGTAGGTAACTTAAAATGATAAAATAGCAATAATAATTCAATTACAATACATTATTTCAAAATCATCGTTAAACACACATGTCAACCTAATTTATCAGCAAATGCTTCGTCAAGAGAATAGTGTGATTTATCCATTAGCAAATTTCTGAAACTGGTTTCACTATTGTCCGTAGTTCATATCTCTTGTGATACATTATTAAACAGATTCATACATTTACATAAAATGCTATTTCCTAATTTCGCGTTTGGGTATGGGAATATCATTTTCATTTCGTGTATTATATACGCTTACTTAAATTTAATTTTAAGTACATTCAGTTCTGTTATATATGTATATTTCCCAAAACAGTCAATTTAACAACGTTAATGCCCCACCGCCTTCACCGTCTGAACTGTTTAACCAGATATTTAACACAAATAATCTAACACCAAACTAAGCTTGTTATATGGCAAATAGATAACGGAAAAAAAATCTAAAGCATACTTTTGTTGCAATTTAACACCCAAACACAAAACAAACATTAATCAACACACAAATGGTGGTCCCGGGTGGGATTAGAACCCATTACCTACAACGCAGAAGGCAGCGCTAGCAACTTAGATGTGAGTACCATTGATTTATCTGTGGTGCCGGCCTTGTAAGCCTTGTATCTACGCTCAAGTTTTAAGTTAGTTCAAAAAACTCGGAACTAAGATCGGGCCGTAGTCTTAAAAAATGCATAGTGCAACAAAATAGAGGTAGAAGTACCAGATTCAAATAAAATATTCACATAAAATCCCACTGTATCTTGCATGCCGGCTGAAGAATCGTGAAATGGAGCGGATATCTGATAGTGGCTTCAATACAAACGTAAACTTGACTGAAGCCCGCATTTAAAAATGATATTGACTTGTTTACGGGGAGTCGACATTTTGTATATCTTATAAGTCACATATCAAATAGTCTTTTTTTACCCGCCTCTGTAGTCTAGTGGCTCAACCTACCAAATTTAGATCCAGAGGTCCCGGGTTCGATCCCCATGGGGAGTACAATGTGCTTGGTTTGGTTGGTGGTAGGACTTTGTTTAAGTCCGCCTGGCTAACTACCACTATCTTACCTAATTTTGTCGCCTTAACAATCATAAAAATTGTTGTGTTTCGGCATACAGAGGTAAGATAGCCAGTTCCTCAGTTTGTTGAGGATTCTGGGTGAAGTGCGCCTCCACCTTTGGCCTTATCTCATCTAGTAACCAGGTGAGATGAAGGCCAAGGGCTTAACCGTCGTACAATAAAAAAAAAGTCTTTTGTTCAAGTTCACATTTATTCAAGTGGTTAAAAATGACAATCAGTCATCGAAATTCACTGCAACAGACGTCCCAGGAGGGAACGGAAATATGTAAAATATAATCAGTTTTATTCAAGGTTAAAGTTTTATTTCAGCCATTTATCTACATGAATAATAAGTGACTACAAGGTAAGACTGAATATAGTTGTAAAATATTTATGTAAGTTGCAGTTCTGCTGCCAATACTCATGTATTACTCAACATTGTGTATCAACATTTTGTATCAACATTTTGTATCAACATTGTGTATCAACATTGTGTATCAACATTGTGTATCAACATTGTGTATCAACATTGTGTATCAACATTGTGTATCAATATTGTGTATCAACATTGTGTATCAACATTGTGTATCAACATTGTGTATCAACCTTGTACAACAGTAAACAAGCTTCATGACATCCATCTTGCTCTGATGCCTTCATGTTTCAAAAGAGAACACTTAAGGAATAAATCAAAACCTTTCAGCAACGTAGAAACGGAGAATCAGATACGTTTGCTCACATCGAAACGATATCCAAAATTCTCACGTATCGTGGAATTGAATTCGAGGGAATTGAACGGCGCAATTCCTGCATTCCTCGCTTTCGCTTTCAGAGAAGAGACGTGTGTGGAAGTATGGTTTTCTTTGACAATGAATTTAAGTAAGAGCCTTTCTTGCTAAGAAACTGGAATACGAGTATGTAGGTACCACGGGTTTATGCCAACTACGTGCTAGTTAAGACTAAACATGGATCAACTAAAAACAAAAAGTAGTGTTCTTGGTCACATTTGTGACATATTAACCGCCTCTGTGGTCTAGTGGTTCAACCCACCGATTTCGGATCCAGAGGGACTGGATTCGATCCCCAGGAGAGAACAATATATTGTGCTTGGTTTGGTTGGTGGTAGGACTTTGTTTAGTTCGTCTGGCTAGCTACCACCATCTTTTTCAAAAAGTCTTTTGTTCAAGTTCACATTTATTCAAGTGGTTAAAAATGACAATCAGTCATCGAAATTCACTGCAACAGACGTTCCAGGAGGGAATTCGGAAATATGTAGAATATAATCAGTTTTATTCAAGCTTAAAGTTTTATTTTCAGCCATTTATCTACATGAATTAATTGAATAACAATTTTAAAATTGTTGTGTTCCGGCATTCAGAGGTAAGATAGCCAGTTCCTCAGTTTGTTGAGGATTCCGGGTGAAATGCGCCTCCACCTTCAGCCTTATCTTAAGTTGTTACCAGGTGAGATGAAGGCCAAGCGCTTCCCCGTCGTACAATAAAAAATAAAAAAAAAACAAATAGTCACAGGTTGATTCACAATTTGGAATTGATATTTTATATATGTCAATATGATAAATTTACAGTATATCTCAGCTGATATGACGCCATGTATGGCTTAGACCATACATGGCGTCATATCAGCTGAGATTAAAAAAAACAAAAAAAACAAACTGATATTATCTGTTAATTAAAGACCGATCTATTTTTCTAATTTCAAATTTAAGAATCAAATAAATGTGTTATTGATTCTATGGTAAATAAAAACATATATATATACCTACATAATAGTTGACAATTGATCCACTATTATGCAATGTTGAATGAAATAATTCACTAAACAATACTTATTATACAATATTGATCATCAAAACTGATACGAAGAAAGATGTTCGTTGTAGGCTGACTAAACTTCATCAAATTGTTATTATTGTTGAATATTCAAGTCACGTCGCAAGCCTATCGGCTACGTCGTCTATTTCTACGTTATAAAATCATTACAGTAAGAAGTACCTACCGAGGGCTGAAGTTAAACATTTTATAGATACTTTTCTACATCCACAATGATGTGGATATAGAAAAGGAGCGGAGGGAACTGACATGGCCGTCAGAAGTAACATTTACTTCTGACGGCCATGTCAGAGCCATCCACAGATTCGCACTGACATGGCCGTCAGAAGTAACATTTACATCTGACGGCCATGTCAGAGCCCTCCACAGATTCGCAGGTTGGCATAGAGTACAATTCACGGAGATTCACCTTGAAAAAGGCTTACTGCCAAGCTTGTTAAGCCTGTAGCCTGTGTATCAATATCAATGTTACTCAAGCGACATACAGCGCACACCCAGTTCAGTGTGTTACTCTGTACTAGGAGTGTACTAGGATCATCAAAAAAATTAACCGGCCCGAGGTTCTTGCCTTTCTCCTTGTGTGCTGGTCGCGATTCCGAACAGGCGGTAAATTTGACGATTCAAAATGATCCTAAAAAATCTTAATGAATAAAGAAATTTTGACTTTGACTTTGACTTTGAGTGCGATGTATTCCTGATGCCGCATGAATGCAGCGCATCAGGGCCCCGATCCTACAAAACCAATCGCTTCACTATGGCCATGACTTTGTTGCTAAATTGCCACTGTAGGTGTCTTTTGGTATTCTAGTAGCAATTCGGCGATGATACCATTGTCATAGTGAAGCAATCGGTTTAGTCGAATCGGAGCCCAGAAATGCTCGCGAAGGCTTGGCTGGTGGTGGCTGAGAGGATGGATGGCCCGTTTACCCATCCACGGTGCCAAATTGTGTAAGGTATTTCTGTTTTTGTTATTTTATACTTACTATTCACAATGTGAACTTACTAAGATAATATTATGGGTATGGGCTAGATGAATAAGCAATTGAATCATAATAATAATAATGACTATAGCGCTAAACGAATTAAATAAATTATGAATCGCGAAACGTAGTGTTTGGATGTGGCATTTAATGTAGGTAATTTTGCGGTGAGTCGACGGACGGAGGAATCTTAAGTAGTGTTGTATTTAATAATTAGTATTATGAGTTCGCTGTTGTTTGTCCAGACTTTTTTACACCACTGTTGAATCTGATTTAGTGGAGTATTTATGAATGAAGACCATATTCACATTGATGGAATGTTGATTTCGCGCAACAAAGTGAGCTTCAACCGATTTGTAGTGCGAGTGCTGACTTCGCAGCTTGGCTTTGGACTTTTTAGGCCGGAGGGTGTCGTATTTTGGCAGCTTTGTGGAAGACTTGCTGATACCACTACCACGAGCAAGCAGCATGTTGAGGACTGAAGTGCTAAATAATTAAATAGTTCATTTTAATATGTATGTTAGTCTATAAGTAAATATATACTTTATTTTGGATGCATGTACGACCAACAAAGACAAGTGATTTAATAAATTCCACAATATCGCGATAAGTTACGATATTAAAATCAATAACATGAAAACATATTTTTACCTAATATTGTCAATAAAACTCCTAAATAATTCCGGGAATAAAATTTCTGAAGCTAAACGACTTCCATTGATATCGGATATCAATGGATTTCAGCGTGGGGCCGGCGCGGTGCATCAAACGGGAATTCCCGAGGGAATTTAAGCCTACTTGAGGATTTCACTGAATAATACGACGATGGCGGAGACGTTCGAGGAATCGCGTTGAAAATATGGAATTTATCTAGAAGACTACCGCTCTCTAGTATATATTTGGTACCTACTTGTACGTAGGTAAGGACATTACGGACCACGGTGATAATGGAGTGGCCCCATTAGACAAGAAGAGTAAGCCATGATTGCAGTAAACAAAAGATGGAGGGATATTTTCATCAAACCATGTGAACCAGACTGGATGGGAAAGGCACGTGAGAGTAACCAGTGGAGAAATCTGATGATGATCTTATTACAATAATCATTACAACAATCATTTATATAGCAGAACAGAGGTTCTGCTATATAAACTCAGTATATAAACATTATTTCAGAAAATATCAAAAGATAAGTTTAATTCGTTACATTAACAGTTACAGATAACATTTAAGATATTGTATATCCGATTGTATTTAGATATATAATCGTTTTTTAAAGATAAAGTAACTTTGCTCCCGTGGTGACAAAGAAAAGAAGGGTCTATCTCTATCCTCACGAGGAAGTTGTAAGAAGCGATGGAATAGGAACTCAGGGCGATTCCTGAACCGGTTTTTGGTAAACGTAGCCTGAAAACACAACATTTTGAAGCTACAATCGAATTCAAAAGCGTGGAATTTGCCATTTAATGAAGGGTAGATATAATTTATACCATAATAATATAACACAATATTATTAAAATGCGATATTTAGGTTTTCCATTTTGGTTCCAAGACTGAATCTCCACGAGCAAAGATTGCTCAGTTATGGAATCAATATGGAAATGTTAACATTGAATGTATTGCTACTATTTCCCAAAACCCACATAACGAGTAACTGCAGCTGAGGATCAACCGGAAGTAACTTCATACGCGTCCATTTTTTTTTAATATGTCGTATACACCTTCTATCCAACTATCGCCATTATCACTCAATGCACACCATTGACCTATTTCCAGGTAGCATAAAACTTTCCCACATAACCTACTTTGTCCTCCAAGCATTATTTATCAAACCCATTTCCGATTACTATGCTGAAGAAATATTTTCAAACTCCCTTCCACCTAACCCGAAAAGTTTACCTGGTTTTCATCGTCTGGAACTCACAAAATGCGGGATATTAAACTTTATTTCGTTGGTGTAAGGTTGTGGATGGTTTCAGAGGTGGAAGGTAAAGTGGGTTTGGGTTTGAAGGATGACGCGCCTATTTAGTCCGACGAATGAATAGGTGATTGATGTGTTTGTTACCTGTCTCGCAGTTGTGTTGGTAATTATCTGTTGAACCTGCCAGGTTTTTGATATTCAATGGTTGATTGAGTTGTTGAGGTTCTCCTTTCTACAAGCATGCTCTCTTGCTAGAACAAATTGCGCTGATCGAGTTGAAATCTCGGTTAGCTGCTACCAGCATAATTGTTGCAGCTTTACCAAATTTTTTTTATACAATTTGGAGGTAAGCTTGGAGTACAAGCGGTCCACCTGATTTTAAGTTGCCTAATGTAGCAAAGCAATAATATAGCATATTAGCTAAGTCATACCGTGTAGGTCACATCCACAAAGAATATGATCTACGTGGCACTACATTGCGCCTGTCAACTTGAGGCAAAAAGGTATTAAGCCTCGCGTGTCCGAAAATTCACAGGCAACCATACCCTTCAAACTAGAACATAGCAATGCTGCTTTACGGCTAAAATTAAACCTACATATGATCGGAATTATCAATTTGTTTGTAAGACTGACGCGTTTTGATCACGAAAAGACGTAAGCTTGTTAGCAGTAGTATACCTACACATAATTATAGTTAAAGCCCCATTATCATTACTTTATTTATTTTATCAGGAGTCGGTAATCAGCTAAACAAAAAAATAAAAATCTGGAAAGGCTTAGTGATCTGTTTTGTGAAAGACTGACAATATGAACAAGCCCATTGCAAAATGCCCTAAAAAAATCTGTATTCATCCGGCTGGCGTGGTCAACCTTCAACAAACCTTCCTAACACATAAAATAAATTTATGGACATTAATTTCACACAGCGCCATCTAGCCCCAACCTAAGCAAAGCTTAGGCTTTAAGATAAGATGCGGGATCGAGTCCCGTCGTGGGTTGTGAATTTTTGTGTCATTACAACATTCGTATTAGCAAAGCATTAGCTTGTGCTCAGTAATGGATAGATTCTTAAATATTATTTTCGTATGATACATTAACACCCAAACAGTTCTGTGTTTGGATGTTAATGTATCATATGTATTATTACACTGGAACATATTTATTCATCAAATAAAGGTTTTCCCTACGTAGAAATCAAACCTGCAGTGCAAAAGGCAGAGATTTACCAACTGAGCTAATAGGCTTGTTAATTCATAAAGACCCTGTTTACCTTGCCAGGTCAACAGTTACATTTGAAAGCCTTACATGTTGTTTTCTGGACCTTGTTTAGTTTTATTCCTTGATACTACTGCTACCCACGGGATTATAGCCAACTAGTGTAATGAACTGCCAGATCATTTGCAATTCACATTCAGATAAGCAGTGGTGATTCCCTGGCGAAGAAATAATTAATCCCCAGCGTTAAACCTCGGAGATTTATTTGACTACTGGTGTTCAAACGGCAAACCTGTAATTGCCAACTGGAATGCTGTCAAAAAACGGACGCAAGCTTAACACTTAATTTCTTATTATACTAAGAAAATAATGTTTTAATTCTCAAATCATACTAAGAACATTATTATTACAGCTGTGTGACCAAGTGGAAGTGGTAGCTAAGCCAAACAATGGGATCTTTGTCGTAGGATAATAGTCATTGCATAAGCGATAAGCACCGCCATTCAAAATATATACACATCCATAAAGTTATTTGCATGCTTATAGTTAGTTAACTCGGTTCCATTGTCTTTTAAATTTACTTTACTAACTTTAGTGAAAAGTCACAATTTATTACCAAAAAGTCATTGGTGTCTGGCCGGAATCGTACGCACCAAATTTATTGAAAACCATTTATCTATAGTTACACAATCAACTAAAGAAGAATCACGGTTCTCTCTTATCTCTCATAAAATTTATAATCCGAATTTACCAATCCATAACAACCTTTGCCATAATAGTCAAAATTCCGAGACCTATTTTGTCGACTATCATTTTACCTAACATCACTTGTACGTATTGCAAATTCTATAATAATCAAAATTCCGAAAGTGTTTTGTCTTATCGACATAATTCCAATTATTCAAAAGGCTAAAAAGAAATAATATCCATAGTTTGGTTTATCATAACAGTCATGTTGTATAAATACCTATATTTTATTCTAAAATACATTTAGTGCAAAACAGCATGCAAGCAAGTATGTTTTCTGGGACGAGCCAGATAGCTCGATCCGGGAATCCCAGTTTATGATCCTAGTCGCGATGTGAAGGAAACTTATAATTTCACTTCGCAATGTAATAGCATTATGTTGGTGGAAATCTTTGCAATCTCAGAAGCATTGTCATATGTAGCCACTCTAGGCTCAAGCAAAGTCGTGATCTTAACAGATAGCCGAAGTGCTTTGCAATATGTAGCTCGATGCGCCTCATCACTCTCCTGCGTATCCGAGGTGCTTCGGTAGCTTACTAAATATTAAAGAAAGCTTTATTTCTTTTAAACAACGACGTGGATCTGAGATAGCAATGGGTGCCCTCACATGTGGGAGTTCGAGGAAATGAAGAGGTTGACCTTCTTGTAAAACAGGCTATTGAGATGGGTGCTGAAATTTACATTATTCCTGAACATACAGAGATTTTATCAAAGTACCGATACAAAGTTTTTGAAAAATGGAAAAAATCATTGAGTGACATATCTTGCACGAAAGGGATATGGTACAGAGCTTTGCAAGGTGAACCCCCTCGTATTCCTTGGTTTTCAAATTGTAAGCTGAAGAGACATCTTATTGTTAAAGCTCACAGGCTGCGTTCCGGACATATTCCACAGAATAAATTCAACCATCTCATGAGCAGGGCTGGTTCCTCCAACTGTTCCGCGTGTGGTGTCATAGATGACGTTCACCATATTTTGGTGGAGTGTGTTCAGACTTAGCTAATGAGAGACCGAGTTTTCACTCGCTTTAATTTACAGCTCTCAGAGGTAGGATTGGTGCAAAGCGTCTTATCGACTTCATTGTGTGAGGCCGCTAGGGTGTTATACACAATGGTGTATGATAGTTTGAAATCAGATAAGACTGGTAAATTTTGTAAGCCAATTTCGGACGACGAAAAATGTCCTAAAAAAAATTGATTAAAAAAAAAAATCTTACCTCAACACATATTACTTATCGCTACCAATGTTCGGATTGGCGATCGAAATTAGCGAATATATTTATGATTTGCCGTTGTCCGTTGAGTTTGGTCCCCAGGTCCAATGAGCTTTTTCATATTTTCACCAAATTAAAATGAGACCGCTTTCAGACTCTATCGATCAATAAAAGAAACCATCCGATTTGTGAACCTCTTTTCTGGGAAGTCATTAAGTCAAACAAAGGAGTAAAAAGTGTGTTGTCTTATAAACAATTTTATATACACTCAAATCGAAAAATTCGAATTACGAATTCAAAGACGGTTCTATACAGACGCACTTTATAAACGCATATACATAAAATTAAGAATAAAACTCATTAAAGTACCGCCAACTGTATCATAAAACTCATTATAGTACCGCTATCTTTTTTTTTATTATTTAATTAAACTTGTCTATTGTCTTTCGTCTATGGTTTTGGGCTGTTAAAAAAAAGCGCACGCATACGCAGTTCGAACTGTGAAAAAAATGGCGCACGCATGCGTAGTTGAACTTAATTTCCCGCGCTTCCCATACATTTTTTGCCGATCGTGTTTTTGTAACCTACCTACTTAGTTTAATTTAAATTTTTACTATGAGTGAAGATAAAGTAGTGTATAAAACTGCAGATAACTTAGGTATTAAAACACTCGACCTATTATCGCATCCTTGATTCAGGCAAATTAACGATTTTTTTTCTAGTTATAATAGTCTCAGCTAATATCAAGAGAAGTAATTTAGAATTTTGTCAGCTTCCTTCTCCGAAACAAAACGTACAGCTAACAGAATTTATCAAGATATAAAATCTTGTCTCATGACTTCATGAAACATGAAGCATGAAATTCCTACTGTTATACAACTTATCTCCACATTAACTCCATTGTTAAACAGAGTCTTCTCCAATGTGGAGGATTTTGCTTGACTTTGACTTTGACTTTGACTTTGATACATTTCATATCTAAAAAACAAGTAATTTGGTCAATCAACCCAAGTAATCACAGACCGTGCCCCGAGACCAAGAAAAGGGGAAAACCATTAGTATTAATAAAGTAGGCACCCGCTCATTAAAGTCCGCAAGCCGAGAATTGAGCCAAGATAGAAAACTCGACGACACGAATCTCACCCGTGAGAAATCGCAAACAACCAAAGAATAAATATTACAGAGCCTTGATATAAATTGAATGCTTTTAGTATGAAAGGGTGTTAGAGTGTTCTTTTCGGTGCCTGCTTCCAGTAGTTCATAAAAATAAAACAGCTACACTTTGTATGTACGTATTCATACTTATACGGAGTAGCTACAAACAAAGATCCGGCTGCTGGAAGTCAGCTCGATACCATCTAGGCCTTAAAAGTATGCGTAGCAACTGTGTCCAACTGCTATCATTAATCAAAAGAAATTAATAAATATTAGTGGTAATTTTACACAGCACTATCTAGTCACCGTTTGTGACTTGAACGTAATATGGGAATGAGATGACGAAAATAATACTATATAATTTTATAGGTATCTACTTTTTTTTTACCAAATTTTACCTTTATCTAGCTATAAAAGCATGCTGTCCTACTGCCATAATTTAAAGAAAATCCAACAAAAAATACCGGTAATTTTACACAGCGCCATCTAGTCACAAACTAAACTTTGGTATATATTAACAAGCCTCATATATAGACTGTGGGTTCGATTCCCGCCCAGGACAAACATTTGTGTGGTGAATATAGATGTTTGTTCTGTGTTTGGGTGTTGTATCATATAGTAAGTATGTATTTAAAAAAAGTATTTAAGTATTCTATCCGTAATCTAGTTCCCATATTACAAGCTATGCTTAGTTTGGGGCTAGATGGCGATGTGTAAAAATTAATGTCCTATAATATTTATTTATTTATATACGGGAATGAGATTTTGAATATAATGCTTTTGTTTTTTTTTTATAATAGAATATATAATTTTATATTGAGGTACTTTAATTATTTCAAAAACTTAAAGGAAGGTTGTGCACCATTTGTTTCACAAACCTAGTCTGTACTTTAGTAACAAGTTCTAGCGAAATATAAATTCAATTGAAATATTGGAATTAAATTTCGATTTCCAGCACATTTTCTATTCTATAGCAATTTATTTCCGTTTAACCTGTCGACAGCGCTGGCGGGCTTTTCAAGTCAACGCAAGTTGCTCAGTTAGCATTGAAACCGGAGTTTTCAAATATACGAGTATCAAGTTTTAGTGCAAACTTTTAAATTTTTAAACTATAAGTAACTCTAGATTTAACAGGTTTTTTTTTAGGTATTTCTAGAGTGCATTGCTATTTTAGACAGTACTAATTTTACCACTTGCTTGCTTGGATTTTTAGAAGCTTTATTAGCATCAAAATTATTTATAATGTGACCATCAGCTCTATATCAATAATCTAGTTTTAAAACTTGCTATGTTGTGTGAATTACTCTAAAGGTCTTCTAGTTTAAATTTGCAGAGTGGCAAATTAGGGTCTACTTAATCAAAAACTAGGTCTAAAATACAATATCGAGGCGTAGATTTAGTATCCGTGCAAATATATGAATGGACACAATTTATGATGAGATATCAACTGGGAGTACATTGCGTTGGTGGGGTTTGTTACATAGCTTTTTGTGTAACAATCGAACTTTAAAACTAGAATCTAATCTAGCTGCTAAGTTACAAACGCTTCTCATCTATTCTCTTGTTATAATCGTTAACGCATTAGCGAAAGCGTAGATAGAAAACGAATTGTTGCTGGCAAGTTGACACGACTGTGTCGATCGCTCATTCTATAGCGTGAATAGAAAAACAATCTACATTAGTCTATGGTGAGCGTTTTTATAAACGTCAAAGTCACGACAGTAAATATCAACTGTTACTTCACGCGGGTGTAATTTTAGTTATGAATTGTTTTTAGGTTGGTGCATAAAAACTGAGTGAAATAAGATGGAAATGAGCTAAAATTTTCATTTATATTTGGTTTTTGATATAGTAATAAGATTTTTTATTTTTGAAAGTTTGATAATTAAATAATATTAATATTACAAGTAAACTAACTATGTACAAAGAAATCAGTCATATTACCTAAGGACCGTTACAAACAGCCTATAGGTAACTCAACTGTTCCGGACCAGTACAAGACGGAAGCGTGCCCAAGATACTGGCTGCATTGCCATGCTAAATAGCTATGCTAATTCGCTGGCCTATATAAGAGCCAGCCCTTGGGTCACGTGTCGCCTCAATGAAAAGCCCCGCAATATTTTTGATAGCCCGGAGGGCACCGGCTCCCCACGGACCCAAGGTCTCCACCCCAAAAGGCTCAAATAGGTAAGCTCTGTCGAGACCACTATATTTGCGCCTTTTGTGATCCTCGGCCGAATCAGCCGCCGCACCAGCCCTAACTGATGTCCCAGACGGATGTAGCGTCCCACACTAAAGGCCTACCCATTTCCCAAGGGACAAGAGTCATACCGTCGGACCGCTTACCATCATCACGTAACAGACCATTCGGTTCAAGAACGGCTGGCACATTGACACTGGTAAACGCTCGACGGATAATGTCATAAAGACTTGCGTGGCGCGAAATCCTGCCGGCAGACCTTGTGCACGAAAGTCCGTGAAAACCAAATTGATCTACGGCCGCACCGCACCGGCACTGGTGAAAGGCACAGCATCTTGCACCCAACCGAAGACAAGTGGCAATACGGAAAGTTACAGGATCCATAAGTGTACCGGTATTGTAAGATGGATGTGCTTGCAGCCAAAGACCTGATTCCCATTTTGAAACAGCTAAGAGACGAGCACGATCTGTGGAGGTTGAGCACGTATGTAATAGATAATTCCGTGTCAACTCGCACAGAGGCCCGTCCCACTGCCGTTGTGCCGAAAGGTGTTTTGGGGGATCGGTATTAGGACAAGCACTATGCCAAGCATTTCGAGCCTCGTTAAGATAAGAAATGGAGTATATTGCCAGGAACAGCCGAAATTAATGGTGTTAGAATTTTCTCAACCAAAGAATGTGTACTATAGACGGAAGACAAGAACGCTGGCAAAGCAACACTAGAAATTTTGCGTATGCCACCCAATCGAATAGGCAATTAGGCCTGCGACCATGCTCTTTCATCCAACTCAATATTCAAAACCGTGGAAAGGGTGTTCTTTATTATGTCGTCTAAACCTTCCATCGGCTCACTGTGTTATACGTGAGGTATCTACCTACTTAGAGCAATAAAAAAACGATTGTATTTAGCCCTTTGCGTAATGGGTAGACCCATTGTTTCCCTAAATTTGTTCTATTCTAGCCATGGAGACATAGCGAGGCTTCAGCCAGGATCGCAAGGCCGGATAAAAACAGACCGCTTTTGATATGAACCAACAGATAACTAATTAACTAACTCCATTAGCGGAGGAGCCATAAAATCGATGGATAAATGGAAACAAGTTAGATCCTTCAATTTATTTCTAATGAGCACTCAATAAATTTATATTTTAAATAGAGACCCATTAAAATAAATATACTAACCTACATTTTAATCCAATTTATTCTTAATTCTTAAGTTTTAAGCAATTTTAGCACTACTTTTAACTAAAAAGTGTATTGTATGGCGAAGATACAATTTATTATCTGCCGAATTAACACACTAGGTATGTACTTGAATAAAACTTGCATGTTGCATCAACAATTTCTCTGATGCAGCAACTAGTTGTGCATTGAGGAAGATGGTGTGTAATACCAACAATTCGTTGATAAGATCCGGTGGCCCAGTAAACTGAGTGCGCACAACACCTATAAAAGACAAATTACATGATAGTAGGTAGTACATGTAGTTAATCTATTCATACTAATCTCACTAATATTTCAATGCGAAATTTTGTTTGGTGTTTGTTGCTCCCTTCACGCCAAAACTAACGAACAGATTGAGCTAAAATTTCACACATAGTCCTAGCCCAGGAATAAGACATAGGCTACTTTTTATCCGGGTACTTTGCGGGCGAAGCCGCCAGCAGAAACTAGTTCCATTTTTTTTATTGTACGACGGGGAAGCGCTTGGCCTTCATCTCACCTGGTAACAAGTTAAGATGGAGGATGGCCGAAGGTGGAGGCGCACTTCGCGCGGAGGCGCGGAATCCTCAACAAACTGAGGCACTGGCTATCTTACCTCTGAATGCCGGAAGAATTGTTATTATGGCAACAGAATTAAGTAAGATAGTGATAGCTAACCAGGCGGACTTAAACAAAGTCCTACCACCAACCAAACCAAGCACAATATATTGTACTTCCCATGAAGTACTTATACTGTATCTACTTACATTAAGAAATGCTGATTAATTTAGCACTTGTTACCTACGTTAACTTCAATCAGGATCACGTTGGATCCTTTTAGAGAGGTTTTATGTCGTAGGTCTTGAACTTTAGAATTCATTTTGTTGAATCGAAACCGTATAAATAAAATGTCCGTCATTTCTTCTATTGTTTCAGTGCACTGACGGTATTTATTTCTTTGCTGGCGTTTTAATAACACGTCTTCATTATGAGCGCTCCAAAACATATTTAAAGCACGCATATTAGGAAAAAAAGACTTGTTTTTACAAGGTGAAATCACAATACACGTCTCAGTCGGTGAGCAGCTGATTACAATGACGCCATTTTTAGCGTTTTCTCGAGAGCCCAAGCGATCGCTTCGATAGCGTTCACAAACTTCGACTGCGAAGCGTAAGCGCTTGTCAAAATTGTAACTTGGCTTCTAATTTTCTATGAGATCAAGCGATCGGTATAGTAGAATCGCTTATTGATATTATATTCATTTAAACGAATCGATAACTTGTTAACTTGGCTACGATTTTACTATTCGTTTGTTTTGATCACGTGATATAACGATGACGATAAATAATTCCCATACATTTCCTTCGTTTTCTATAGCATTTACGATTGTATATTTTATTATTATTGTATATAGTCAACTTGGCTAGGATATAATCTACAGATCGATAGCAAAGCACCTACCACTGGACCATGGAGGTACCAGATAGCTACCGTAAGCTTACAACGCTGCGTATCATTGACAATACATGTAATATACAAGTATTTTTACTATGCTGAAGTCAAACATTATTTAACAGTACAAACAAGTTACATAAAACATAAGCCTATAAGATTATAATCTCTGGTATTGTCGAATTGACATATTTTTGGCTACAACTTCGATATAACTGATTTATGGTTCAAGGACTGTCGCAAATAAACAACTTATGATTTGTTATCCCTTTCGGCTCGTATTTTTCTTGAGTTATATCGTAGTCTATATGTTCCTACTTCGACCGTCAACATAATATCTTGTTAAACTACCCCTGCCCAGCGCCATCCTTCATAATATAATAAAGTAGGTCTTACAAATTTCTAGATTTGTTTTTTTTGTTCAATATTAATTTTGAACAAAATTCTGCATCTATATAATCATCATCAAATAACAGCCCGTAAAATGTTGTTCCTTTTCAAATTTAATGGTTATTGTTTGAGTCGAGCGCCATTCAAATACCTTCATCACATTTCCAAGTTATTTCAAGGTACCCTATTCGAATACCTTTAGGTATTTCATTACTCAGCGCCACAATTCAATGCACAAAAACTTGTAAAAACAAGTGAATATTGCCGTCCCTTCATGGGTTATTCCACACACAAGTCCCTATTTCCATAGGCGAGGTCTACAAAATCACAATTAACATATAGATGTGCGGCAGGGTCCCCTTTTAGCGAAATTACAAAAGACACGCTTTTAATAAGGTCTTGTAAACGTGTCCCGCGTTAACGCACATTAAAATATATCGCTTGGAAAATGACCCCTCGTAAACAGGTTAAATTTTCGTATTTTCCTCACTACTATACAAAACTACATTGTGCCTGTATAATTAACGGAAGCCATTAAAAGTGAGTCTTTCTCTCTCGGTAAGTATTTTGTTTAAGACTCTCCTAAACTCCGATGCATGCCTTATTGCAACTGCACTAACCTATTTTGATGACATACAGTTTCGATTTAACGCTAAAATGTAGCACGGGTGTCAGAAACCAGATACAGTCCGCAGCTTCTGAATCTGGTTCATGTGTGAATAGCATACGGCCAGAAAAACATCGTCATCATCATCATCATCATCAGAAGTGAAGAGCTAGCTCCTTGGGGCCGTGGGCAGAGGCCTCTAGTTTGCGCAAATAGTGCAAACTAGACCTGGATTTAATTTAAGGTCACGTGAGTTTGCCTTACGACTGATCCTTTTCCTCAAGAATAGCGTATTCTTGGCGTCTTTTTTTCCACGAAAAATCGTTTGATGATGGGTTCGCGGGGCAGACTCCAGAGCAGCAGCACCGGCAGAACCTAATATCTTGTGTCACCGGACATTTAACATTTGCTGTCATTCGTCAGTTGAAATACAATTTTGCGCTAATTATAGTGGTAAGCGAATATGTAATGTATATTTTTGTTATCAACGTCGCAGGTATAGCTTAGTAGCGCTGTTTCACACAAGCAAGAGATATAATGGAAAATGAGCGGGTGTATGTGTATGTACTGTGACAATGGAATTCATTAGCACTCTCTTGGGACAACGGACAAGGGTGGGTACGTATTTTTAGGGTTCAAACTCAAAAAGCAATTAAATATCAAACAGATTTTGAAAATTTATTCAATTAAATCACTTTCAAACGTCTGCTGTAACTAATATTCCAGTTAATTAATCGCGGGCAGACATATATATGAGAGCCTTCCAAATCAGCCCGAGAACAACGAAAAATCATGGAAATCAAACGACGTCAGATCTGAAAGAACTTTTGACATTTTTTTATTGAAAAACGTGCAATCTGTCAACAGATCGATGCGTCATGTTTCTTAGTAGACCTACAGCTACGCATTTTTATAGTTATCAAGCCAGAAAAATCCCATTTAAATAAACAATCGCTTAACTATAGCTATTTTGTTTATTTTTTTTACTGTACGACGGGGAAGCACTTGGCCTTCATCTCACCTGGTTACACGTTGAGATAATGCCGAAAGTGGTAGCGCACTTCACCCGGAATCCACAACTTATTAAGGAACTGGCTATCTAACATCGAAATGCCAAAACACAACATTTTTTTAATTGTTGTTAAAAATACGTACGAATAATAAATACGCTAGGATTACGTAAGATGGTAGTAACGAGCCAGGCGGACTTAAAAAAAGTCCTACCACTAACCAAACCACGCACAGTATTGTATCCCCTGGGGATCAAACCTGGGACCTCTGGACCTGAAATCGGTGGGTTGAACCACTAGACCACAGAGGCGGTTATAGCTAGTTTATAAAGTACCGTTTTACTTATATAAATGAAAATATTGAACTTAAAAACTGGCCAAGTGCTAGTCCCGTGCTCAGGCAAGTATTCCCAAATTTATTGTTGAAATGTGGGAAGGAACCTTTGGTGTACGAGTCCGACTAGCTCTTGACCGATTTTAGTATGAACTGCTTGGTCTGCAAAATTATAATGTAAACGCAGCGTGAACATTTTTAAGCAAATATTCCTGCCCATTTACGTAAATGGGTTGATCTTGATTATAATTCACAAGCCTTCACAAGAGGGTGTGGGTGAATCAGAAATGGAAATCCATTTTTTATTTAATCCTAACTAACGCCCGGGACTTTGGTCCCATCATCATCTCGTTAGAATATCTGAAAATCCTTTTTATTGCACCCCTATTACCATGAAGTATTGGACTACTGATGCATCTTCTTCCCCTTGTTCCTCCTGGTAAAATCGGTTGGACCATGGATAGGTTTACTTAGCCGTGGTACAACCAGTTGGACATAGCGGTTGGACCACGGGTCGGTAGCGGAAAGGGAACGCATGTAAAGAATTTGGTATGAAAATATACACTGTAATCTATGTTTAATATTTTTGCGCGGAACTCGAAGTACTTTTTCTAAATTAAAAGTAAACTAAAATAATATGCTGGTAAGTGCTACCAGCTATCAGCCAGTAAAGGTCCCGCTACAATTGGTTCAGTCGTTCCAGAGATTAGCCGGAACAAATAGACAAACAAACAGACAACATGTTAGCAGAGTATTTTTGTTAAAAGGCATATGTATTATAATATAGCGTCCATAATCAATAATAGTTTCGAAAAAATATTTTCTGCGATTCTAAAAATCTGGACATTCACCTGATTGATGAAGAGATTTTTTGAACAGCCATGAACCATATTCCAACAGGCTACCTAATCCTCTAGCCAGGTAGATTTTCTTCTGAAATCGTAACCTACGTTAGAATTGAGAATCCCCTTGGTATACAACAGGTACAGACATCCGTCTGTAGACATACTATTCGAATCAATCTCAAGGATCCGATTAGGGAATATTGGAGGTCTATTGTGATTCTTACGTACATTCTGAATGAGATTGCGGTTGTGGTCTTTGTAGGTCGACATAAGTATACCTATATATATTTACAATTTGCTTATACATTGCTGAATATACGTACCGCCTCTGTGGTCTAGTGGTTCAACCCACCGATTTCAGATCCAGAGGTCCCGGGTTCGATCCCCATGGGGAGTACAATATATTGTGCTTGGTTTGGTTGGTGGTAGGACTTTGTTGAAGTCCGCCTGGCTAGCTACAATATCTTACCTCATTCTGTCGCCATAATAACAATTCTAAAATTGTTGTGTTCTGCCATTCAGAGGTAAGATAGCCAGTTCCTCAGTTTGTTGAGGATTCCGGGTGAAGTGCGCCTCCACCTTCGGCCTTATCTTAACTTGTTACCAGGTGAGATTAAGACCATGGGCTTCCCCGCCGAACGATAAAAAAAAATAAAAAAAAAAGTACTAGGATTTAAGATTTTCTCGATAATTTAAATAGTGGACCACCAATGCAATGAATTTGGAAAATGATTGCTGGATACCTAATGAGATCGGAGTCCCAAAACATTATCTTATCTTATACTAATATAAATGCTAACTGACTCACTGATAACAACGCACAGCCTAAACGGCTAATCGTAGAGGCATGAAGTTTGGAGGGTATGTTTGTGTTGATGAGAAAATGAGTGCTAAGAAGGGAATTTTGAAATTTCGTACCCTAAGGGGTTCAAAAAGGGGTTGCAAGTTTTCATTAAAAGTATGCCCTAACTCTGAAACCGTGCTTGATAAAAGGTCAAAATTATCATTATTGATGAACCAGACAGGTTTTGTCAATACTCGTAGTATGTCGGATGTAAAATAAATTAATAATAATACATTTGCGGTGTTGTAATTTAAAAAACGGCAGACTATTTAAGGTTAAATGTAAGTATGACATCTATATGTATGACAGCCTGTTTTTGTTTAAACTCCATTAGCTACTTCCCGCGCCTTCTCCGCGCAGCACCTACCCGGATAAAAAGTAGCAAATAAATAAGTAAATACATATTAAAGGACATTAATTTCACACAGCGCCATCTAGCCCAAAACTAAGCATAATAAATATGAATAAATAATTAATATTACAGGACGTTACATTCACACTTCAGCGCAGAAGGCAGAGTTACTACCAACTGAGCTATGAGACCTGTTTGTTCCATGTAACACTATATTATATAAGTATTCGTTCAGCCGTTTAGTCGTGACAAGGTAACAAACAAGCAAACAAATTAACAAACAGAGTTAATTTTAAATTTTAGAGCCGGTGCCCTCCGGGTTTTGAACAATCTTGCGTTGCTTTTTATTGAGGTAACCCGTGACCCAAGGCTATTTAGGCCAGATAATTAGCATACCTATTCCGCAGCCAGTGTCATGAGCGCGCTTCCGTCTGGTACTGGTTAGGAACAGTTAAATTACCTAAAGGCCGTTTCCAACGGTCCTTAGATAACCCAACTGCTTCCCTCGTACCTATGTAGGTAGTTCGTTTAAAATAAGTAAAGAAAGTAAAAGTAAAAGTCATTTTTTTTAATTATACGACGGAGAGGTGGCCTTCATCTTCACTTGATTTTCAAGCTATAATAAGGCCGAAGGTGGAAGCGCACTTCACCCTGAATCCTCAAAAAACTTAGGAACTGCCTATTTTACCTCTCAATATCGCAACACAACAATTTAAGAATTTGTGTTTTGGCGACAGAATTAGGTAAGCTGGTGGTAGCTAGCTAGGCGGTCATAAACAAAGTCCTACCACCAACCATTCTTACCCCACAGTTCTAGGTATAACACACCTCGTACCCCTCCCTGCTGCTATTATCTTCTTCTCCCCGTAGTCAAACAGCAACAAAATTTATTCGCAGTCAACAAATACCTAAGACAAATGTATGAAGATTGATGATAAACAACCAAAACAGGTGTCCGCAAAAACGCGCTGGCATCGATCATGTTTTTACCGACGAGTCTCGAAGACAAATGGGTGCTGTAGAGGTTTACAAACGTTAACAATGAATATTCTAGGTCAAGGAATGCCTTCTATTTGTTGAAATCATTTTTCTTCTCACTTTCAATATATTTTATTGAATTGTGTATTTTTGTACATAGGGCTACGAATCCTGGCTGTCTGTCCGTCTTTATTTACGTTTGAGATCTTTTGCGTAACCGGTAATATGCGTTTCTGGCATATTACCGGCATATTAACAACAAGCCTCATAGCTCAGTTGGTAGTAACTCTGCCTTCTGCGTTGTAGGTTGTCGGTTTGATTCCCACCCAGGACAAATAATTGTGTGATGAATATAGATGTTTGTTCTGTGTTTGGGTGTTGTATCATATAGTACGTATGTATTTAAAAAAAAGTATATAAGTAAAAAAAAAGTATATAAGTATTCTATCCGTAATCTAGTTCCCATATTACAAGCTATGCTTAGCTTAGGGCATGCGCTGTGTGATATTAACGTCCTGTTGTATTTAAATACGCATACGCCTGGAATAGGGTATAACTTTTACAGTCTACAATTGCATTCAAAATTTTAGGATTCAACATGCTGCGCATAAACTTTTTGCAAATATAATTGAGTTGTGGAATTTTAGGAATTCAACTTTCTGTAAATTCAACATTTTAGGATGTAACATGCTTTCAACTTTTTGCCAAAACTATATTTTAGGAATTCAACTTTTTGTTCCTAAATTTATTTTTGTCCATCTGTCTGCCAGCAGGCTATATTCCAAGAACCGTAATATTATGTTATACCATGTGGTATTTTTCATATATTTTAGTCAGTGCTACCTAGCTCCAAACTAACAAAGTTTGTTATAAGGGAACTTGAATAGGTACTTATAAAATATAGCTCTTAATACATACCTACTTCAGACACATATTTACACGCAAACATCTCTGTTCTTCACACAAAAAAACACACAACCAGTGCAGAAACTACTGCTAACTGAGCTGTAAAGTTTGTGAAAATATTTTTCATAAGTAGACATACCGAGGCTTTATAAATTGTAATCTTTACTTATTTTTTTACACTAAACTTGATGGTAAATAAAAAGTAACTAAACAAATTTGCAGTAAGCTTATGTGATTACATTAATTGAGAACATTGTAATAAATATAGTCCGATAAAATAAAGAAGAAAAAATATCCGATCTAATCCCGCCTGACGTTCAAGTGGAAATATCTAAGCGCTCTCGGATCTTTGCCAAAGGTTGTATGGAAAAGTTTTTTATTAAGTTTCTCTAGAGAGAAGGTTAACGATCCCACCTGTTCAACTCGTTTTTTACAACCTTCCTCTTATCAGTTTATAGCTAAGGTAAAGGTTCTTGCTATTAACAGACTTTATTTACTAACTTGTCATATCCTAATAATAAATATTACAGGAATAATTTTACATAGCGCCATCTAATCCCAAACTAAGCAAAGCTTGTAATATAGGAACTAGATTACGGATATAATACTAATATACTTTTTTTTTGTAAATACATACTTATCATACAATACAACACAGAACAAACATCAATATTTATCACACAAATGTCCTGGGTGAGAATCGAACCCAAAACCTATAGCGCAGAAGGCAGAGCTAATAACAACTGAGCTGTGAGGCTTGTTATATAATTACTTGTTATTTTCAGTTCGCGTTTAAGTCATCCGTAGGC
This sequence comes from Venusia cambrica, assembly GCA_951394065.1. Classification (NCBI taxonomy): domain Eukaryota; kingdom Metazoa; phylum Arthropoda; class Insecta; order Lepidoptera; family Geometridae; genus Venusia; species Venusia cambrica. The sequence goes on from OX596056.1 coordinate 6,598,716, forward strand.
CAAGACACGTTCGCAGAAACCCGGATAACCCACTCACCGCCGCTAACCCGGAGTTGACAGCATCCGCTTATTAAATATCTCATCACACAGAGAAAACACTAGTCATATACAACCTTTCCGCCTCAAAGTGTTACCCTTAATTATACCTAAGAAGATCCTTGCGCTTGTTGCCTCAAATAACCAATTTTCGCTTTGCGCAAGCCATCTCGCGCTTAACCAGCCAGCATCTTTTAAAAAAAATGTGATTGAGAACCAAACCAGCTAAGTAAAAATACGACTACAATTACGATTCTGCCCCATATAATAAGACAAACAAGATGTTACCTGTACTTCGGTACTCCGATAGTTTTTAATTTTATTTGAGCAATTGAAATAATTCTCTGTGAAAATTTCAACTGCCTAAAATCGATTCCTGTGATACAACCCGATGACATACACTTGGAAGGAGGTACGGACGGACAGTGGAGGTTTAGTGGCATCCTTTTGGAACAGAACCCTAAAATGTTCTTAAAATATTATCATACCAATAATACGAGTCATGATTGTGTTGTGTAATGATTTCTTTGGTGAAGGAAATCAACAAACTTGGTAAAAGTCTAATTATTTTAATACATAAAACCGGTATTTATCGCGTATTTTAGTTAAAATTACTAAAACATATTTAATTATTTAGTATTTTTTATTATTAAAATATTTTATTAAAAATTATGTTAATACCATATGATTAAAGCATTTATTTTCACACTAAGCTAAGCTAACATAGTGATCGATATAGTTACCTAGTTAATCCCTGCTTTGTGAGAGACAAGTGCCTAAAATGGGTTTAAACAGCAAACATTAGGTCACCGGTGCTCTCATATACAAATCAAATTTAGTAATGTGTAAAAAGGTTATTATTATTGTTCAATAAAGAAGCATTCTCTTTGTAGTTCATCGCACTTTTTACTCGTAAAACTTCTTACGTCGGCTTAATCGTAAAAACGGAGGCAAGCCAAACATGGTTAACGGTTATGAAGGAACTGGATGATAATATTTTAGCTTTTCCCCTAACATTGTAACTTTTTGTTTTACTCTAGGTCTCGTCGGGGAAGTATTGTATCACCTGGCGTCTTCATGCTTATTATCAGGTTGATTTTGTTCATTTGTTGGTTTCTTTTGTAGCCTATAAAACAATATTATCATACATTTGAGAAATAATGTGTGATTATTTTATAATGCTTTGTATTTCAAGCAACTTTAATTCAATCCGTCGATACAAAATATTCTGTGTATTACAAAAAAAACTTTGAACGGGGTAGATTTTCAAGAAATTGATGATGGGGTATAAATATGACCCATATGGGGTACATACATAACTAAACATAATGCAAATATTTGTTATGGCCTTTGACTATAAAATTATATTTAATATTATAACTAGCCTCATAGCTCAGTTGGCAGTAGCTCTGCCTTCTGCGCTGTAGGCTGTGGGTTCGATTCCCACCCAGGACAAACATTGTTTTTGATGAATATAGATGTTTGTTATGTGTTTGGCTGTTGTATTATATAGTACATATGTATTTACAAAAAGTATTTAAGTATTATATCCGTAATCTAGTTCCCATATTACAAGCTATGCTTAGTTTGGGGCTAAATGGCGCTGTGTAAAATTTATGTCCTGTAATATTTATTTATAGGTATATTTAAAGTGACATGACAAATATTAAAATTATGTTAAGTCATTTAAATCCTTTCCAGTTAAAAGTTACATACAAACGTTTTTACCCCTTTTTGCCAATTCAGAGGAGGAAAGGAGATGAAAAGTTTTTATGATGCTAATAGTTACGCGATGTTTCAATAGAATTCATTCAGTATTAGTAATAATTACCCAAAATTACATACAATTTCAGCAAGTTTATAATTTTATTTAAATGGAATATCCGATTTGAATAATTCAAAAGTCATCTACAGCGTGTTAATCCAAGTTTTCTTAAACTTTTCTGCACCGTACAATCAACGTCTCACAAACGACAATACCTGTAAGTAATATTGATCTCACCAGAAAAGGACAGCAGTTTTATTTTGCGATCACAAATCTGCCTGCCAAGCGTAGTGACTAAACATGCAATATTTGGGGGAGGCTATGTCCATCAATGGACATTCATTGCTTGTTGATGTGAAGCTTACCTATCTTATATACTATATTTTCTACCGCCTATGTGGTGTAGTAGTTTGTCCACCAGTGTCAGGTCCAGAGGTCCCGGGTTCAATCCCCAGGGAATAACAATATTGTGCGCGGTTTAATTGGTGGTAGGACTTTGCTTAAATAAAGGTAAGTCTGTTCCTCAGACAAATGAGGGTTCCGGGTGAAGTGCGCTGCACCTTCGGCTTTGTCATAATTTTAAACCAGGTGAAAGCCAAACGCTTCCCCGTCGTACAATAAAAAAACTGTTGGTTCTTAATTCATTTGGTTTTCTTCCAAAAAACAAATGGTAGGGGCGCGCGTATTTTAAGGGCACTTAGCCCTCTGGACGGAGTAATCCCTGCGTGGATTTTACAAGAATGGAAATCGGGAATTATATGAAGGTCGTTTAGATCCGCTGACTCTACCCCACTTACAATAATTCAATTTTCGGCCCACATGTGTGAGTGCTAATATACTGGTGATTAGGACCGGGTGTCTACGGTCACTGATGAAATATAATTTTGTTCATCGATGTACAGTCATAGACAGGATCCTAATATTGAAAAACGGAAATAATGAAACATTTTATTGCACCTTTTATATTAAAAGACTTAACCCGTTTGAAACAGAAAAAAAACATTTTAGTTCTGAATATCACGGATAAATTATGTGCAAAGACAATTATGTCTGTTACTTTACATACTAATTATGTTGTAGCACTGTATCAAATACTTAAACCTGAACGAAATTTCGCGGATACAATATATTGTATCCGCGAAATTTCGTATACCGTATACCCAATTTGTTGTAATTCTCAACAACAAACTTATGTTAAGGTATTTGACAGAAGGACCATCGAAAGAAACTTTGTTTATTTTGAGCGTTAGTAGCTAGAGCGTAATATTGCTCTTATATCACAAGCTATGTTTAGTTTGGGCTAGATGGCGCTGTATAAAATTTCCAGTAATTTTGTATATTTCTTAAATATTGCTTACTACCGATCCACTTAATTAAGTTTAACAAGAAAATATTTTAAATTATTTTTGTACTTCTAGTGATTTCAGATTGAGTGAGTAATTAAAACACAGTCCATGTGTCAACACAATTTTATTGTTTCAATACAATTTCAGCCTTGCTTTTAAAAATATATATCTATATACAGTATTTACATAACAAACATAATTACACATTCGAGTACAAATTCCGTAAAAAGTTTCAAATTGTCCTTAGCAAATATTGATAGTAGTAAGATACTTGAAAATATACATTTATATTACGAAGAATACGTCCATATACGAAGGTACCAGCGGGTCGGGAAGAACTAATTACATTGACCCTATGTCTCACAACAATGATCATAACATGCGGAGATGATTGTCCGAAGAGCTACATTCGCTCTTCTCGTATTGTCATTGTCGCGACAACCCCAGCGTATTGGCTAGCTGAGAACACCGATTTACAACCTCATCTTGCAATAAAGTAAATGCCATTGCAATCAAAATCAGCCCAAACACAAGATACGCGCAACATGCAATCATTTGAACATACTCGCTCTTAGAACTCTCTGTGCTCTGTTTCGAAGTCAGAAAGCTTGTTGGCACAAAGTCTCCGAAGCCTATAGTAGCTAACGCGATGAAACAGAAGTAAGCTGCGTCGAGGAAGCTCCAGTTTTCCCAGGCGGAGAATATAGCTGCTCCCACACAGATGTACGCCAGAAGTAGAAAAAGTATGATGCTGACGGGGATGTGGCAGTGTTCTAAGCCGTGGTGGATGTGGTGCTGCACGCTGGTAGATGCACTGCTGCTTGGGACAGCACAGCTCTTGGTTTTGTGGCTCTCTTCGCTCCAGATCAAAGGCACTCGAGATGGCGTGTCGTGAGGACATATTCTGTAAAAAATAAGTATTCATAAATAAAATGTATGTAAACAAATCTGAAAATGTCATGGAAAAAACAATTTCCGTTTTAAAAAATATCTATGATACGGGCGGGCCAACAGAAAAACGAATATGTACCACTTATATTTTCAAGGAAATATACGCTTTTGACTCTTCCACCATCCATCGTAACAAGAGAGCTTATTTGAAAAACATCCGTTCAATAAAATTGTATAAAACTCCGTTTCATTCATGTCCGTTCATTCCATCAGTCTTGATCAATTTTCATTCCACGCGTACACTCGCTTTCGCGTTCTATTTTATAACTCAAATCCGTCGTAAATAAAAGAAATACAAAATTTTATACAGTTTAGGTAAAGAAACCGTCGAGAAAAAAAAACGAATTAATTCAGACTCGATCAACCAAGAATAAGACCGTATTGGGTTCGCGTGATGCATTATTATTAGCCAATCACTCTTGCCATCCAGAGTGGGCTCATAGTATATTTATTTAGTAATAAGTAGAGTTAAATGTTTCTACTTAGATGAACCTGTTTAAATAATCTATCTCATCTTTGGTCGCCACAAGTATATGCTGTTTTCTGTACCGTTTTATATGTTTTATCATGTTACTTCTAGAATATTTATTATATTATCAACCTAATATTAGTATTTTTCATTTGTGTATTGTATTTGTATAGTATGTGGGTAAATAGTTGGTACATATTATACGAGTACAAGTAGTGTGTATATTTGTAGCATAGCTTTACATAATGTATTGTATATAGTAAATTTAGTTAGACCCTTATTTATATGTGCACAACCAAACACCTCCATAAAATCATCTCTATCTAAAGGTTCTCTGGAAGAAATCTTTCTCTTCTAAGCGATAAGACCGTCCATTGTATTTTTATTTTATTTTTAAGGTAATCCAGTTTTATTTTCAAGGTGTTGTAAGGTAATTTTCATACATTCATTAATTATTTAGTTGAGTAATTATTAAATATAGGGCTCAATGCTTTCTCCATGAGCATTACTTCTTTAAAGTTTAATTTTACTTTTATCAGGCATAAAGCTAGCTCACCCTTCTTCAGTATCTTCAGAGTCCTCCAAGTCATCCAAGCTTCTGTTCATTGCTATCTCCCCACATTCCTCGGCAATCAGCTGCTCGATGGCCGCTCCTCGGGGCCGTTGGATAGTCCCCCGCCCACACCCACGACCAGGTCCGTGGACAGTCGCGAGGCACTTCGAGCTAACAGTCTTCTTCCTGTCCAGGGTTTGGGTTTGATATGCTGATGATGTTTGTGGCTCTGAAAATAAGAATTATATTAATAAATAATACGTCTACATGTAACTGGTACGATGGTAGGATTTTGTTCTGGTGGGAATGGTGGGAGCCTGGCTAGCTCGCACCATTTCACCTAATTCTGTCGCCATAATAACAATCCTTAAAAAAAAAATGGGTTCCGGCATGGAGAGGTAAGATAGTCAGTTCCTCAGTTTGTTGAAGATTCCGGATGAAGTGCGCCTCCACCTTCGGCCTTATTTCAACTTGTTCCAGGTGAGATGAAGGCCAAGCGCTTCGCCGTCGTACAAAAAAAAAATATATACATAATATTTTATTAGAAAAAAGCGAAATATCTGTTTTGTTTTATATATTTTTGCGCAACCATTTTTTCATGCTAGCTTGGAGACATTACATCTTAGTTTCTTTTTGTATGGGTTTAGTGTCAGACTTTTAATGAACAATCGATATCATTTTACCATTTATAACCGACTTCAAAAAAAGGAGGAGATTCTCAATTCGGGTGTATTTTATTCAAATTATATGAACTTACCCTAAAAGTTATTTGTAAGTTTTTAGTGGTGAAGTCGGTTCCAATTTTTTTTCCAAAAAGAGTTTATCACAACAGAGTTTAATTGATAAGCTGGAGTAGCACTCAGTACCAAAGTGGATTTGGATGAGATTCCAATCCAATAAAGCATGATAGTGAAAATTCTTCTCCCAGCACTAGCTACTGAACTACTGAGTGAGATAAGCTTGAGCACCTTCAAAATCTATATATCAGATTAATTTATGATATTAGAAATTATGAAATTGTTTCTTCTTTTCGGGCTATGTTCAAGTGGCTTCCAAATATAAATTTTTCAAAGACGTCATGAATTGGAATGCATGATCTATTATAGATCTACTGAAAAAAGAACAAACGGTTGTTTACCCTCAGCTAAGGCACTTCGCTTCACTCGTCCCAGCGTGGCAGCCCTGGGGCTAGTTGGAGCTCTCTCAAAGACCTGTGAATATTGCCCCCTGTCTCCAGCTCGAGCTCTGAAGGTGCCAGCATGGTTAGGTCGAGGTGGAAACGATGTGTACTGGTTGTGTTCTGCTGGTTGCGGAAGTAGACGCTGCTGCTCGTGAAGTTGCAGGTGGTTTTCCAGCTGTAGAAGTTATAAAAGTGGTACAATACATCATTTTGTTTCTCAATTTCCTCTGCAAACATTTGTCAATAAATGATTTTACGGTCTTGGTATAAATTTCCTTTAGTCACGGTTGTTTGAAGATCTCTGAACAACAACTTCTTACCTCACAGCTAAGTTGGTAGTTAGCTCTGCCTTCTGCGCTGTAGGTTGTGGGTTTTATTCTCACTCAGTACAAACATGTGTGATGAATATCGATGTTTGTTCTGAATTAGTATGTTAGTATGTATTATACCCGTAATCTAGTTCCCATCTAGTTAGCTATGAAAGTTTGGGACTAGATGACGCTACGTAAAATTAATATCCTGTTATCTTGTAATATTAAAATACAACAACTCTGGTAAAAATGGAGTGGCAAAGAAGTGTGATAGTAACTCCTAACAGTGATTTTGAGTTTTACAATACTTTAACGACAATTACAACACATAATTTGGTACCAAGCTGACCTCTTTCTCCCTGTTCCAGGTGTTGGGAACCTTGCTCTTCGTGGCCTTCAACCAAGCCAGTCTGGCCAGTCTCGCGAGCGATGCTCCTAAGCCAGCCAAGCATGCTAACGTTAAGGGCACGCCCGCAGCTGCGTAGGCAACTGTGGCGGCTCTGCCAGCAGCTGTTTTTGGTGAGACGTTCCCGTAACCTGGTGATAAAATGCTGGTTACATTATTATCCATTAAGTTATTTTTTTTTTTTATTATACGACGGGCAAGCGCATGGCCTTCATCTCACCTGGTTGAAAGTTATGATAAAACCGAAGGCGGAAGCTCACTTCAGACTTGATAAGAAGGTGGTAGCTAGGCAGGCGGACTTAAACAAAATCCTACCACCAACCAAACTATGCACAATATTGTCGTAGACCTCATTTTTGTCGAAGCATATTGTAAGATCAAGAGCTGATCCATTTTGTCTAGAAATTTAAAATGTTTCCATAGAACAAGCAATGATTAGTTGGTCTTCAATCTTGAAAGAGAACACCTCACCTGCAACTTAGATTTTAAGGGGCGATACAATTTAACTAATAAATAAGGTCAAGGACGCAGATATGAGAAAAAACCAAGGCAATAAATGTTGTCATGATAGCCCGATCAATGAAATGGAAATGGGCGGGACACATCCAGAGAATGCAAAACGAAAGGTGGTCAAAAGAAATAATGAATTTGAACGAAATTTACAAAAAAAATAAGAAAATGTAGATCTGCTAAGCGATGGCATGACATACATTTAGCAGGCAGAACATGGAGCAGAGTCGCTAAAAAACGAGAAAAATGAAAAGAGCTAGGAGGCTTTTACTACCGATAAAAGAGCACAAGTAAGCTGATAAAAGCGGTCCATGCACAAGTAAAGAATAGAAAAAAACCGACGTTTATATACTTTAGCTAGTATGTACTTTTAGATTAAATACTTTTTAAGTTGTTAGTAAACTTAAAATATTTGTGTAAAGGAAAATGAAAGTTATTATTATTATTATATATTGACAAATGAAGTTTCCTAATTTAAAACTCATTATTATCAACCTCTAAATACTTGTAAGCAAGTATTGCTCTCCTTTCATCATTAAAGTCAATTATACCGAAAGCTAAGTGAAAGTTTTCATAACTTTATTTCCATTTATTCAAATAGCAGAACGAGCCAAACACTTTACCTGCCAAGACCAAATTATCAGCCCTTCCAAACCTTACAATAACCCTTTCCATCCGTCAATTGTACAATTGAAATTAATTTAAATATTTACAGCGTAGCCGTTTCCAAGGACTCGTTAAATTATCCCGGTAGAGTTGCTGCTTTGTAATAAAAATACTCGCTATGACAGTCTCTGTTTGAGAATAGGCCCCTTCACCTCAACTAGAGATGTCGTAAAAGGCCAACAGTATTACTATTATTATAAATAGCATAAGTACGTATTTTTTTGCGAATACATCCCTTTTATTTAGACCACAAACACAGTAAAAATTAACTTAATGTAGCAAGGATTAGCCATTACACAAGGGTTATTTAGAAGAAAATGATACATAGCATTAAGTTTGACCATGCAGTTTTTTTGATAGTAAGATTTTTCTAATTGTCTGTCTTTAAAAAAATTGTCGGATGCTCCTACATTTTTTTTATATAGGTCAGCTCTTTACTGCGAAACATGCACAGCCAATGATGTAGTCTACGATTTAACAAGCTTTACGAGAAGGTATAAACCATATCAACCAAGTGAAAAAGAAGGTCGCTGTCGTGTCGTATAAGATGGTATCTTATCTCAACTTGTATCTAGGTGAGATGAAGGACAAGCGCATCCCCTTCGTACAATAAAATAAAATGGTCAAGGAGGCTGCCCTGGAATGATCAACACGGAGAAAGATTCTTCAGTTGTGCCAACAAGAGTCAAACTCTTAAATTAATGATGATGCCCAGATTGTGCCACTTAACTCTCTTTTCGAAGACATTAGGGTCGAAACCTTGCAGTAACACAGACGCTGAAAGCTGGTTTCACGTTTTTGCAGTACTTAAAAAAATTATGGCATCTGATCGTAGCCCAATTAATTGGATCATCAACCAGGATAGGATGATAATGATAAGCATTGCGTCTGAAACACCGTTTAAAGAACGGTATAGGCGGTATAAGCTTCAGGGTTTTTATTTTCTTATCATCATAAAATCTCCTCCAACACCTTCCATTATATCCTCTTAGATCTTAAATCTTCCCAGTTTTTGTGGTGATAATCAATATCATCGCGCCACCGCGTTATTGATCTGCCTTGATTCAGCTTTCCCCCTTGTGTGTCCAACTCGTCACGACCATAGCTCATGTTTCAGGATGCATTCGGGAGACATGTCCAGCCCAATCCCATTTCATCGTGGCTGCCTTTTTGTCCACATCAGTGATAACGGTCTTTGAGCTGTTTCAAATCCAGTCAATTCTCTTCACATCTAAAATAACGCTTTATCGTATTTTGTTGATTTTGCTACTGCATTTTTGTTCATTTGACAGGCAAAATTGTTTCTATCGCTGTTTTTCCAGTTTGGTGTATATCAGAATAAAAATACACATTGAAACCGCTTTGATCTCTGTACTGTTCTAAAAATAAACACATGGCTCGCATTTTATATAGGACAAGCGCAAAGCGACAAAATAACAGCCACTGCAATAGCAACAAATTTATTACCTACGTGCATAGCGTTATGAAGCTAGCCCTGATCACGGACCTGTTATAAATATTTTAAATGCGAAATGAATTGGTCCGTATTTAAAGCTTGAAATGTAAGTAGCCTATAGTAACCCATTTTAGGTATATTCCATCACCTAATCTATAATAGACGTTGTAATCTATGCTAAAACTATTCTCCAATTAACGGTTTATACTTTGACCGTTAAAAGGAGAATAGTTTTATCTCCGGCATAATTCGGTTTATTTACATAATTGAAATAATTCTTACGAGCCATTGGTATTATATTTACATTCATGTTTAGTATGTTTTATGTTTAAGATATTTATTGAGTATACAAACTCCAATCTACATATAATATACTATATATAAAGGTAGGTATTTTTCAAGTATTTTTATAGTTTTTTTGTTTGTTTTATTATTGTTATAAAATAGACCTACACCTTAATGCATATATTCGTATAGGTACCAGTTTACCAGTGATGCTTGGATTAAGTTGCCACTATCTTTTGTTATGTTGTTAATAAATGGTGAAAAAATAAAGAGTTATATATATAAATATAGTTTTATATATCTACCATTTAAGAAAATGTTTACCTATAGTTGTGATAAGCGTGATGCTGTAAATCAATGCCCCTGAGAAGGTCCACTTGGTGTCGAGGAGTTCTGGCGGCTGGTCCGACTGGCGCGCCGCCGTCATTATGGATATCTCAAACTTGTGCAGTTGCTCGTGGACCAGTCTAGTCCAGTTTCTTTCGTATAGTACGTTGAGGCGCTCTGGAACAAGGAAAATACATCATTTGAGATTTTTTAAGATAAATAAATATAAGCCATAAAATTTGCAGGCTTGTGCCGAGAGCAAGCTTAGAAATGTATGATGAAGATTGTTTTAAAAGTTGTGTTTTGTGTATTCGTAGGTATACATGTCCAAAAACTCAGAAATAAAAGCTTATTATTATATATTAATATGACAGGAGCACTACATGTAATATTAATATCTCATACACACATAGATTAAAGTACCTGTACTATATAGGTATTTATGTGTTTGTAGTAGGTATGTACTGATATATAATATGAACAGTATAGTTACATGTATAATGTGATGTAGTTTATCGTATTATGTAAGTATGCTATTTATTATGTTGTTCACTTTTCCCCTCTTTTTATATTGGTCCGCTCTCTACCTAGGGTTTCTTGAAGAGAACTCTTTTAAGAATTAAGCTCACTTTAGCCATACTATTTTAATTCATAAACATAATGTTTATGTGTGCAATAAAGTATAAATAAATAAATAATAAATTCAGACAGCGCCATAGAGTGCCAAGCTAAGAACAGCTTGTACTATGGCAACAATGACAAAAACAAAAAATGTGTGGATTTGAATACAAATCCTTTTTAAGTTTGTAAAAACACACATAAGAATATATAACATATACAACATATACAACACCCAAACACAGAACACGTTTTTGTCATAACACAATTTATCCCTGAATACTTTTTTATTGTTCTGCTGTATTGTTATTACAAAAAAGAAAAAAATACACGGGTAACATAAATTTAATCTTAGCGGTCTTAGAAACGACCTTTATACTACTCTCAACTCACGAGCTCAATCTCAAGCACACATTTTCTCAATACAGTATTTTCAATCATTTATTTCCGAATGACGCACGCACAATCACCGCATGTTGCCATGATTGTAGGAAAGATAGTAAACTCCTCAGTTTGTTGAGGATTCCGGGTGAAGTGCACTTCACCTTCTACCTTATCATAACAGCCAGGCGGATTTTGACAAAGTCCTACAACCAAGCAAATAAGCATGCTATAATCCCCTGGGGATCGAACCTGGGATATCTGGATCTAACTCCGGTTGGCGAACCACTAAAGGCGGTGTTCAGCCAGTTAGTCGATTGTATTAATTAGATATTAGATTATTACTTGAACCTAAGAGCCCGTGATCAGAGCACTTGTATAACCTCTCAGCTACATCGGTTGCCATAATTCTATAAATGTATTATTCTGTACCATATTTCCATTGTGGCTAACAAAAACTAAAACAAATGCATAAGAACATCTCTTCGATTAAATATTTGAGCTCCGCTCCACAAATGTTGCTCTAGCAAGTTTCGAAAAACAATAAATCTGATACTCCTGGATACCGTATTATTTCATTTCTTCTCGATTAGTTTTTCCACTCAATGGACGTAGTGTTGCCATAAATAAAATCGTTGGATCAAGGAAACATTGTGTTTGATCAAAACACATTTCATCGTTTTTATCGTATCCTTTGATAAAAAAATAAAGAATATAGCACGCCTTACTGCGAGAATAGTGGCATATGTTGACTATATAAAGCTATACATCTGGTTGAATGCGAACTATTACTCCACTGTACTCCGCGTTTTGGCGGATTTAAATTAAGACGCATTTGGGTGGATGGTCCGAAATCCTTTAATATCTTTATTTAAGTATCCACCTTATAATCGAACCTTACAGAACGAGCTATAACATAATCGTCATTATGACAGCCTTAAAAAGCCCACATAAGCGTATGGTCCATCGCAAAGAGTGTGATAAGAGGCAGGCAAGTTGGTAATCGCAGTTGCTGGATATACGTAGCTGTTGCTGCTCATCCCCTTATTCTTGGTTCCCTTAGTTGCCCCTTACGACATCCATGAGAGGAACATTAACCATACGTTATTGAATCAATTAGTAGGTAACGTTTTCAATTACAACATGTACCTACTTTGTCTTAAAACTCATCATCATGACTACAGTTTAAAAACATTACAGCTCAAAGAAAAAATTAGCTTACTCCATTTGATTGCATCCAAAAGAACTAAGCTGTGAGTTTGCCATAATCACCAAACTTGGCCGCAGGCAGCTTGGGATCGTATTGCTGTGAAGTAAATACTCATGCTCAGTAAAAAATATTAATAAAAAATAATTTTTAGTGTGAGGTGCTTGTTTCCAAATCACAAATTCACCCATTGAAATAAACAAAATGGCAGTCGCTTTGAATTAATATCTAAATCGAAATAAATGGAATCTCGTTCAGTTGAATTGCTGTGATCTGCCTCTCATTGTTAATTAAAACAGGTTGATTAATCCTTAATCAGGCTGAGTACACAGCTAATATTAAATACCTGGTTTAATACATTTAGAGCCAAAGATTAATGTCGGTTATGTTGGCTTGTACAGCCTATTATAATCCTTTTGTGAAAGGGTCAACTAGAATTTGGTAGAGGTGCCAGTTTACCACTTTGTCAAATTACCTACTTGTGACTAGCATCGACAGCATAACATGGTGTCCAATAGTACAGGTACTAAATCTATTTCCAGTTAGTAGATACCAGTCTACATTGTTGTCATAATGAATGGCACTGTGTTTCCACCTAGCTAGTATTCTACCTATTATTTGAGTAAAATTAAATCTGTTTTTGTTTTAAGAGTTAAATTAATCAAATTTGTATTAGATTATGATAGTTTAATTACGCTCGGAACATGCTCGCAATCCAGTGAGCGAAAGCTCCAGCCGATACATTTTATTGTTTTGTCGTGTCTTGACAGCATAACATGCAACAATTTTCGCTTGTTTTTCATCAATGTAATTTTACGGATATATACATATGTATATCATACGATGAGGACTCAAATCGTGAAATAGATCATGTCACGTATGTATTCACAATGTATTATATATAGTCAATTTAGCTAGACCCCAAATTGATATGTGCACCACCAACCACCTCTTCAGCCATGAAATCCTATCCATCCAAAGGTTGTCTGGAAGAAATAGCTTCTTAGCGATAAAACCGCCCATTGTATATAGATTTTTTTAAGTTATCTTTATTTATATTTTATATATTAATAGTTTAATTTTTCAGGTGTGCAATAAAGTATTTTCATTCATTCATTCAAATTTATTTTTATATTTATAGCGAATATATTTAACTCGCGTCTATCAGTGTCATATCGGTTTCAACATACCACTGGTTGGCATGATTGGTCCCAACAGGAAGGAATTAATGTCAAGCTTAAAAAAAGTTATCATTTAGTACTTGAAATTGAAATTGGAATTGTTCAAGCACATATTATGAATGATTGGTAGACCAAAGTTTGACCACAATTTCACATGATGGTTAAAAAGACATATTGCCTTAAAAATTCACGATTAATAAGTTTCAGGAACGACTAATAATGGCAAAGAGTTAACCTTGGCTGTTAATAAAGTTAGAAAAGGATATATTTTGTGTTATTAAATAAGAAGTAACAACGTCTTGAGGTGCAAATTTTATGTCATAAAATAAATTTACTGCCTTTTCAATCATTTGTTTATGAAGTAATTGCTTACACGACACCTCATTTTTCTTAACTAAAATGTTTTTGTCAAATATTTAGGTAGAACCAAAGCAGTAGAATCCATCTATTTGATCTACGAGTATACTGTCGAAAAGGTCTACTGATACTGGTAATATCCTGCGTAAAACTAAAATGCTGTTGAATTAATAAATGCCCTTTTAATATAAGATTCGGAGTGCTTTGAAAAGGATTACTTTTGGAGAGATAAATCAGGGCAAGGCTTGCCTGTCAGATTATCAGTAAAATATTTATTTTGATTTTGAAATTTATTTATATTGGAATTCTAAATATGCTTTGAGATTTCTAAAGAAATTGCCTTGCCCCAAGTTGAAAGTTCAGTAGACACGGCTGATTAAAATTAGGTTATACAAAAATCAAAAGGTCATCAATTGAAATGCGGTTATTGAAGTACAGGTTAGTGCAATAGCAGGAAGACCAGGTAAAAGCAAATGAGAGTCAGCGCAATATCAATAGTGCAGTAATCATGGTTTTGAAGAAGTTTACCATCGATCGAGGCAATTCTTATTACACAAATAAACAAAACCATGCGGATAGTATGGGTAAATTATTCAAATACAGATTCAAATTCTAGTATAAACATAAAAAAACAACACTTAGGTCCTAAATATTCAACAGGATACTATCGATTTAGACATTACCTTAGAACTTGTTTATCAAATAGGTCATCAGACCCTAGAAGATGGACTCCAGTTTGTTAAACATAGTCGATTTGAAATCGGTATACCAAATAAAACCACCCCAAAAGGCTCAATTTTTTTAATTGTACGACGGGTTAGCACTTAGCCTTCATCTCTTGTGATAAGCTAAGCTGATTTAAGCTGTCACTTGAAAAAAGCGCAATAAAATTGGACCCCTAGCTTTCGGAGCTAAAAGGCCACAGACATACACACACATACTCACATATCAACAGACAAACCTCAAACTTATAACACCACTCTTTGTAGTCGGAGATAAAAATAGGATATTGCAAATAAGCGTTCGTCGTTTCTTTACTGTGTTCTGGACAAACGAAGCACAATTTCGATCGGAAACTGTTCTTTTTCAATGAGTTTCGTGATCCTGCATCCCCACACCAGGTAAGTGAAAATCGGAACTTATCTAGATTGTTTCAACTAACGTACATTGTACAGTCGGCAGCAGTAGATAAATAAATTTAAAATTAGAGACGTTTATTTTGAGCCAATTGTTAAATTGTTACAAACTACAACAAAATTGATTGAATACCAAATGGTTATATTCGTTTACATGGTGCAGGGTAGTTTACTTCAAATATTTCGTACTGCCAAATTTGATAAGATGCTGTATTTCGTACGTTTTCTCTTCAAACTCTTCGTTCAGAAAACGACTGCAGTTAGAATATATCTGTGGTATCCACACTATACCATGTCTGTATAGACGTATGTAGTTTCCTCATTGATGATTCCATCGCGTTATGAGCTATATGGTCGAGCCAGGCGTTATCGAGAGCAACGATGCCATTTACCTTCAGGTGTCTCGATCTTCAGCCTCAAAAATACTGAAATACTGCCATATCACGCTCCAAGCTGTCTTAAATGTAGTTTAGTTAAAAATATTGCTGAAGTATAATTTACTCTGACTGGTACTTAAAGCCGATATCTTATTAATTCATGGAAATCAAAAAGAACCCAGATCACCATGACGACGTTGCTTTTGATTTGCTCACAGCTAATTGTCACTTATTAGTTTAGCTCACGAATTACACGAACAAATAAGTAATTGTTCCTGCCTCCTTCCCCATTCACCCAGAAGACTGGCAGACGTACGGCAGGTTACACATGTAGATCTTCAATTGTGCCCAACACATCGATTCGCCTCTACCTTTATCATAAAAATAGCGACCTGAGCCTCGTGAGCCTGCTGTGTGCCTGCCCACTGCCATTTTAGCTCGCTAATTCTGAGGGCTATGTCAGTGACTTTGATTCTATTATGGATATAATATCATATTGGGCATCGTTATTAATGCCCAAAAAGACCTCAATACATGATTTCAGTGTAATCTCTCAACCATAAATGTATCAAAAACCTGCTACTTAATATTCAAAGCCAAAAGTAAGAAATTACCGCCGCACAAAGCATTAAAAATAAATGGAACAGGCCTTCAAGAAAAACCGTGTGAGAAATACTTGGGCCTAAGACTGGACACAAATCTTGATCGGCATTTTCAAATAGAACACATCAAATCTAAACTGTGATCACTAGCTGGTTCGCTTCGCAAAAGCATAAGATTCTACTTGGGTAGAACCCAAAATCAGTCCGTTTAACCATTTACAATTCCTTGGTCAAATCTCACCTAATGTACCCTAATAGAAATATGGGGTAGTGCTACAAAAACTAAACGAAATGAACAAATAAAATATTAAAATCAAACAAGTAAAATCATTAAAACCCTTTTTCACTATCCATTCTTAACCCCAACAGTTAAAATCTACTCACAAACTATGATAATGAATATAAAACAACTATATAATTTTACAACTTGCCTACTAATGAGAACAATTCTGAGCAAAAGTTTACATACCGACATCATTCTCAAAAAAAAGTGCCATATGCACAACAAATGTACAGGACGGAGAGGAGATCATACAAATTTGCCAACGGTTAGAACCAATCATAGGAAAAATGCCATAACCTTTCAAGAAGTACAGATGTACAATCGCATACCCACAGATATCAAGTCAACAAAATCCTACCGCTTTCTTAAAACTAAACTATCTAGCTACATAATGAAAGACATCTCTCTGCTTCAGTAACTCCACCACAGTAAACCCCACCCACTACCTGTTATGTGCATGCAACCCACTCCTAGTTCTACTGAACGACCTGGACGCGTATTAACCCTACTTATATTTCTTTAATATTTCTCTTGTAAGTGACATAATGTAGTTGAATGGGAAATAAAGTTTCTTTGAACTGATATAAATATTTCGGACTATATCACGTAGTGAAATTCAAAGCATAGCTCTCTCAATAGCTGGTCGTGCGATTTTAAACAAATTCATGCCTATTATAGTCAGCGACCAATACTCGGATTCGTAAATGATTACTGATAACACACACTGATTAAATACTTTCGTCTTGTGGATCTGCGGTATCTTTATTGAGAAGATATATCAAAGCTTCCTGAACACTGCCCATCCGAGTTAGAATCGTCGGTTAAACATCACTCTTATCTACTGGTCTTATCATTCATACTGGTTATAATTGAAACTCCTTGCCCTCGTCTTTTTTTCCGCGCCCATACAATATATGAGTCGTCAAGCTCACAGTGATAAGGTTCCTTTTTGGCAAGCGTGCTCCACCTTTTTTTTTAATGTGAGCTGTTGGTCAAATGCTAGGCTATAATCATAGAAAAAAAATGGTGAATCACGTGTTTGTGTTGTGAAATGTACAGCTGAGTGTACATAATACCTTTTAAGAAAATAGGAACGTGCGTGACGGGCGTTCGGGAGACAGCTAATTTTCTTTAACGGTGGAAAATATGGGTGGGTTTTTGCAAGCTCATGTTTTTTTGGTTTTATTAAAACAAAGTTCATTATTTTAAAATACAACAGCTATTTTATACTGAAATCTGATTGATGTACGACTATGCATAATTTTCATGTTACCTTTTTTAGTGTGCTTGGTATTTGAAATAAAAAAATCGAAGCATCTTTACATTTCGCATCGTTATCGTGAATTATTTTTTTAGGGTTTCGAAGCTAAAGGATGGTTTACCTGTCTGTCTGTATACACTTTTTTTTTATTGCACGACTTGGCCTTCATCACACCTGGTATAAGGCCGAAGGTGGAAGCACACTTCACCCGGAATCCCAACGCTCTGAGGAACTGGCTACCTCTAAATGCCGGAACAATATATTATATTTGTTATAAAATTGTTGTTTTAGCGACAGGATTAGGTAAGATGGTGGTAGGTAGCCAGGCGGACTTAAACAAAGTTCTACCACCAACCTAACCAAACACATTATTGTACTCCCTCTGGGGATCGAACCCGAGACCTCTGGGTCTGACACCGGTAGGCGAACCACTAGACCACAGAGGCGGTAAACTTTAGCTCTAACTCAAATACGGTCGTACTAGTCGTACAAATCGTAAAACTCGTGTGATTATAGTGGTCTAATGTATAACAATTAAAATTAAAAACCAGCCAAGCGTAAGTTCAACTCAAAGGTTCAAAGCTAGGTACTTAATGTTGAAAGCTCGCTTTTCGTCTTGATATGTGGTTCGGAACCCTCGGTACGTGTTCGACTCTAACTTGGTAGGTTCTTTTTGATATAAAATAAGTCAAATAAAAGGTGTCTGGCTTTTTAATAGGTAGAGAAACAGCTGTGGATGTAAAATGATACTTTATTAGAAGTTATATCGAGAATTTACGCCCAGGTACTAAGACGGCACTTGGTATCGTTAATTTGAACGTTACGAAATTTGTTCTTTCAGAAGCAATTGCCTATAAACGTAATACACCTTGAAGTGCTCAGATAAAACGAAATGGTGTTCATTTGATCAGATAATTTCCAACTCTAACAAAAAACATTCCAATATTTAACATTATTACTTTGCTATTTAGGATAATAATAATGTTTTTTGAAAGTGTTAAGAGAAAAGATGAAAGAGCATTACAATTTAGTTTGCTTTTATTCAAGAGTTCCAAGACATAATCTTCTTGTCATTTATCCTAAACTCTTCTGAGAACTAATTATTATTTCTATCATATACGCTGTAGATTGCTATACAATTAAATTCAAACTGTTTTATATACTTTCGTACAGCAAAAAAATCTGATTCAAGAAACTTTTTTTTCTCTGTGTATATTATGTAAAATAATAATTGTATAGAGGAAACAAACTTTTACATGGTATATTTTAGGTGGGCGTTTGTGACTGCGTTTTTTTAACTCATTCAATTGCCGTCGTTTACTATATTTTTTTGTACTGAATATCTCTCTATTTCCTATTAATAATTTTGTATTTTTGTAGTTTATTCTGTATTTTTTTTAAGATCATGCTTTAGCGTTAAATTTAAAAATTTAACAATCCTAACGATATCCCATCGTGTAAATACGGTGTTTGTTAACGTTTTCGTAAAATTAGAACATGCAATCTATGAATGATGGCAAGGACCTGTATTTTTTATTATCTTCTGACTGTAATTTCTTCTCTACTATCTTCTGTAGGTACCCAGTAGTATCTTCTGTAGGCAGGGCTTCTCGGCGGCCGCGCTTTTCATGTAGTGTCGGGCTTGACAGTGTTGGTTCTGACAAGAATCTTTTTTTCTATCGTAGACTGCATCCTTGCATACGTTAGTTAGTAAATATAAAACGCTGGCCTATGACATAAAACCAGTCACACGTAATTCCCCACTAACACATAAACGAATACTAAAAAAAGATGTTTCAAAATGACCTATTTCAAACGCTTATTTTTTATTTTATATTTATATATAACATTTGAAGACTATAAACAATGGTATTTAATTTTCCTGGGCAGCTATGATATAGGCGAGATATTGTATGATATTTTTTCAGCTCATCTTTGAAACGAACTCAAAATGGAGAGAAGAATGAACTAGCTAGGTACATCACTACAAGAAGCACGTCTAAATATCGATTCAAACTTTTGCAGTTGGAAAACATCATTCTAATAATTATCTGTCAACAGCTGACAAAATGTCATTGAATGTTTCCCCCATAGTTTTATGTAATGTGTAAGGATTATAACAGCAATTTTATGTGTTACTTTTCATGGTCAATATTTTTAGGGATATTCATGAGTTAAAACTTATCGGAAAAATGTTTTACATATACTTAGGTATGTGTACACGTACAAGTGTAGGTACACCGTAAAAGGCTAGGTTTCATACACCTAAGTAACATCTTTTTCTTTCATTCTTACATGTGTTTCATACGCCTCAATGAAAAACGTCAATGCAGAACACTTTCCCCCATTTCGATTCATAATCAAATATGGGGTCGATTTTTTAAATCTACGGCAGCTGTGTAAACCATGAAATCCTAGGTTTCGTAAATTTCTGTCACATCTCCTTTGTTTGGATGCTTGTGTACTTGTGTTTGATACACCGCAATGAAAAACGTCAGTGCAGAACACTTTCTCCCATTTCTATTATATATGGGGTCGATTTTTAAAAGCTGCGACAGCTACGGCCGAAAATGTATGGTTAGTTTCACCAAAAATGTGTCGGTAAGGGCATACAAGTTTGCCAGTACCGTATGGACGTGCTTTATAAAATAAAAACTGTCTATCTGCTGGTCACGGCCGAATGGATACAAAATAAAAAGCGTTATTCGAATTCGTGAATTGAGAGGAGTTTTAACCGCCTCTGTAGTGTAGTGGTTCGGCCACTGGTGTCCAAACGTCCCGGGTTCGATCCCCAGGAGAGTATATCGGTAATATTACTTGGTTTAATAAATGAAACGGTTATTACCACAAAATTTTTACGTCGATTTGCTGACGTTTCGAGATCATTTTGAGACGCAGTTTGCGCCGCGCGACCGACTAACGTGCACGCGGGCGAAGCTCGTGAAGAAGGGGTCTCAAAATGATCTCGAAACGTCAGCAAATCGACGTATTTACAAAGTAAATTTTGTGGTAATAACCGTTTCATTTATTTAATTATGTTGCATACCCACACAAGTTTCAATTCTATGATTACTTGTTTTTTTTTTTTTTTATATAATAATAATAATAATTTAAATCAGGCAACAATAGCAAAGTAATAACATCTGTAATGTTATATCACTTATTTTACGGCCCATAGAAATATATAGCTTACAACTAAGAATAAATATAAATATGACTTAACCTAAGGTACACGTGTTGTCGCCTACGTGTTGCGGTGCGGGGGGTAACAGGACAGGCGCTTCTTAAACCGCCAAAACTTCACCCCTTTCGGCCAGAAAGTAGGGCTCAGGAAGGTCGAGAGGCGATCCGTAGGAGCTCTCACCAATAAAGAGTTGAAAATTCTCGACCCTGAGTCCTACTCCGGCTTTCCTTTTGATGTACTCCTTTACTTCTACGGTAATCACGTCGTAGTGGACGCGGGACACGTAGATTTGCGTAGTAAGTACCTCATCACTACCTAAGGCTGTTCCGCATAGGTTTCTAGAAGGTTTCCGCTTCCTTACTACCATCGTAAAGCTCTCTGTATCCTTCAGCAGTACTCTAGCGGGCGCTGCGAACAGGTCCACAGCTGTGCTTCCTCCCCTTTGTCTGAGGGGCTGCAGGGGTACTGGCCTCTGCAGCTGCATAATCACGTTATCGGGGCTGATGTTAAGTGGAACTTTTAGCCTATATCAAAGCCGTTCTGCGTAGGTCATATCCACAAAGAACATGACCTATGCTGCACTGCATTGCGCCTTCAACTTGAGGCATAAAGTTGATTAGCACCGTGTTCCCGTAATTCACCGGCAACCATACCCTTCAAACCGAAATACAGCAACGCTGCTTGGCGTTCGACAAGAAAAATGGTTGGTGGTAAGACTTTGTTTAAGTTCGCCTGGCTAGCTACCACCGTCTTACCTAGGTCTGTCGCCATAACGACAATTCCGGCATTTAAAGGTAAGATAGCCTGTTCCTTAGAAGGTTGAGGATTCCGGGTTAAGGGCGCTTCCACCTTCGGCCATATCATAGCTTGAAACAATTTGAGATGAAGGGTAAGCGCTTACCCTTAGTACAATTACAAAAAAAGGAGTGTAAGCTTCTACTGCGAATGTAACGGGAACTCCGAACCATCATGTGAATCAGATCAACGGTTCTTTAGTATGCAGCAATGGAACTCTATATGGCTCAAATTGAGAGAAGAGCCTCTCAATTTGAGCCATGTATCCAGCAGAAAGAATGACAACCTGAAACGATTGACGTTTGCCGGAAGTGAGCACCAAGCGCCGGACAGCGTTTAGAAAACCGAGCCGTTTCCCTGTTTACTACAATAAGGTTATTAAAACCTGCAGATGCCGAACATTTGGAGGCGTCTTTAGGCAAGAGAACCTGGCTGAATTGTGGGCCTCACAGCTTAGCTAACTTTGGCGCTGTAGATAGCAGGTTCGATTCCCACTGGGACAAACATTTGTGTAATGTATTTTCTATGCTCATGCCGACTGTTTGTTGTGTTTTGTTGTACTTCGTTTCGACATCCTCCGAGGTAACGCCTTTCATAATTGAGGATGTTGACTCCTTTGGTGCATTTTATACGGCTTGTCTCAATCAGTTTATACCATAAACATAGGTAATTTAATTCAACATAGCGTCATCTAACCCCTAACTTAGCATAGCTTAAGTGGGAACTAGAATACAGATATGTTACTGAAATCCTATTTTTAGATACATGGTAATGAAACAATGAACCTAACAAGCAAACACAAACATTCATCTAAATTATTTACACAAATATTTGTCATGGCTGGGAATCGGACCTACAACCTAAAATGTAGAAAGCAAAGCTCACATAAGCAATTGATAAGATTATCAAGTCCATTCGTTTTTATGATGGTGATAAGAGATAGGAATTGCGTTAGTCCGTCGACTTAAATGAAAAACCATTTATTTCCATTATTGGTTCATTGTTAGACTAGAAAGATTCCTTATAAAGTATTACTTGCATAATTTGACCATTGTTTCTGACGTATAATAAAATATTTTCGCTATTTAATGAATAAATAAATACCTTAATGGACACAGAAATGACATCGAATCATACTTTAAAATACATGAAACAATAGTTGTGTAATAAATTACTACGTATATTTTACAACACAAATTAGTGTATTTAACATATGTTATTCCTGCTTCTATTTAAAAGTATGAATTGACGTAGCCAGTTTTGTTTCAGTAGGTAAAGTATTCCAAAGGCGAACCGTCCAAACACAAAGCTATTAGTTTATTAGTTTAAAACTAGGAATTGATTGATAAATATTAATCCTGCATTAAAAAATCTGCTCAGTTCCAAGTTAGCGGGGAAAATTGCAAATGCGTTAAACTAAATGTAAACTTCTTACCTGTGTAGTCAAGGCGAATACTGTAAAGCTCCCTATTTCACTAAAAGGGAAGTTTACTCAGAAACGGCTAATTGAAAAGAAAACGTGCATTTTGCAGGAGTAATTTGACGTTCAGTAATTTGACGGTCACGCAAACCATCGCTCGATATTCTCGTTGTTAGCAAAACGAACGTCATATTTGTATGATTTAGGTTAAGAGCTGGTTTACTTATTTGATCTAGACAATACTTCAAAGACATATGTATGAAATAAGTAATTTTTTAAATCTAATGTAATTTAATTTAATTTAATCTATTTAATTCTAAACTTATTGTGAATGTTCCTAATGCTAATAATTAAATTTTATAATCATTTAATTTAAAGTGTTATTTTGTTATTAAGTGCTATTTGTCTTTTCATTATTTTATTATTATGTGATTATGATTATTATTATGTTTTATGGTTGTAAAGAAACTGAAAAACAATGTATACAATACAATACAATATACAATTACTTTTTTATCGACTCTAATCCTCAGAAGGAAGGTCATGGTTTTTTGAGTGATGTGTGTGTATGTTATTTAATTGTAAAGCTCTGCAGATTAGATGGTTTAATGGATTTTGACACAGAGGGGTATTTGATTTTTTATTTGGTTCCCCTAAATTGTAGGAGTTTCATTTAGCTATATAATTTCAATATGAGGGGGTAACAAGAAATAATAAAAAAATATTAGTTGATTTTTTATTTGGAATGGGCTTATGTGTGGATATCAAATGAAACGTGGGCAATCCAGTTCTAATTATTTATAGATTTTAATATTTTTATAGACATGTTCTCGTTAAACTGTAGTTTTAAATTTTGCGGCCGGAGTTTTACAACATTTACCTTGTTAATTACGTACCATAAATGTCTTGCTGTAGAGTCAAGACCGACACAAGTTACCCAGATCCAAAACTAAGTCAAGAAATATGATGTTTGAGTTCCTCTGGGCTATGACCGCGCTATATGAATTTTGGTATATTGTAGCTTTGAAGCACATCCTCGTTTCAAAAATGTGAAATTTGCCGCTACCTTCCACCATTTAACTACAGAAAACAACATGTAAAAAATGTTATAATGGGTTTTTCCAGATTGGTTTCCTAGCTAAGTGAAATTAGCTCTTAAATGATAAGTAATTGGAGAATAGATATGAAAAAAATGCGTACCTTAATCGTATGGGATGTTCCTCAACATCCTGAAAAAATATTTTCAAAAGAGCAATGTCATGTAGACACATCACGCAGTTTCGTACGCATTTTTTTCATATCTATTATAAACCACACTCTTGTAAACCAGTTATAAAATGCAGTGCAATGATGACGCATGTGTTAGTAAATCATATGGTCTTCGGATTTGTTGTCTTACTATGGGCATAACTGATTTTATTTCAAATATATCTGGGATCAAATGATCACTTGTCTATCGTCATGATAGTAACTATAAAGCTATTAATATAGGTATTAAAGCGGCTATTTTAGTGTCGCAAATAGTACCTTCCCGTGTATTTATTTATTTTTACACATTTGATTGTATCATAAGGATTAATAATTGAATGGAATATCAGTGTTATTTATTAATTGAAAACCTTACCTATCTTGTTATATGTTTATTATTGCTGATTGAAAAACTACCACTAACTCCTAAGCTAAGCTCGTAAAACGCAATTGCCGCAAACTTTTTTCGTGTCATTTGCATAGCTAAAGTAAAGTAAACGCTGTTCAGTAATGTTTATTTGCTTGGCGAAAGTAATCAGTCGGCTTACAGTCAATATGCGCGGAGTGATGGTAAACACGATGTCAGTGAGCTCCGTTATGTCTTAATTTCGTATGGATTTTACAAAAAGCGCCAGAAAAAGTTTGGAAACAATAAATTTATAAGGTCAAGTACTTGACCGAATATTGTAAGAACACCGTAGCTGTAGGTAGTACTATTATTAATTGTGTGCTTTTGGTGGTTTCTCGGCTTCAGGTCAGCCATTGATATTATGTTTCAATGTCTCATAATGCGTAAAATGTGAGATTTGCTACTGCCTACATTACAATGCATGCTACATTCTGTAGGCAGTGGTGAATCTTACATTGTAACTGACACAATAACACTTTTAAAATATACTGATTAGATTTAAAATATTGAATTGTTGTATTTAAAGTGATTGCACTTGGTCACAACATTTACAAATGTTATAATGACACAAAACTTCACAACCCACGACTCGAACCCGAGTCCCGTCGTGGGTTGTGAATTTTTGAGTCATAATAACATTTTAAAAATATTGGTTACGAATAAATGTTATCAAGGAATGATTTGCTCTGCTACCAATATGGATATCTGTTAAACATTTTTTAATATACCTCATATGTTTCAAAAGTACAATTTACCTAAATCCATATCACAAAACTCAGAAAAAAAACACCTTAAAACGACACTGCTTCACAACTTTGCATAATTCTAACAAGCATAAAACTACGTTTTAACCT
Source organism: Venusia cambrica (assembly GCA_951394065.1). Lineage (NCBI taxonomy): Eukaryota > Metazoa > Arthropoda > Insecta > Lepidoptera > Geometridae > Venusia > Venusia cambrica. The sequence continues at coordinate 6,624,290 of OX596056.1, forward strand.
CTTACAAAGGCAGGTCACACAACAATCACTATAAAAGTGTTTGAGCGGTAAAACTGTCACACTTAACACATATTTACCTACAGTGTTGCTTTTTGAAAGTCTGCATTTACATATAATTAATTATAAGAATCCAAAAGATTTTTCTATAACACGACGGGCATGTGCATGGCCTTCATTTCATCTGATTTTCAAGTAATGATAAGGTAGAAGCGCACTTCACTCGGATTCCTCAACAATCTGAGGAACTGGCTATCTTGTGCCAGAGCCAAGTGCCAGAACACAACAATTTTAGAATAGTTGTTATGGCGACAGATTTAGGTAAGATGGTGGTTGCTAGCCAGGTTAAACATAGTCCCACCTTCAACTAGATTGAAAAAAAGCTACGAAACCCATCGGAGGCTCAGGTTTAACTATGTACGTAACGGCTGTCAATGTGTCGCGACATCCCATGCACTTCAGAACCTCTACCATTTTATTCATCATTAAAAACTGACCTGAGGGTTAGAAAAGGGAAATGTAGCACTCACAGACACCACGTGATACCTGGATGATGATTCTCTCTCACTTATTAGATATACATTGTCTCATCGGGATAATCTAGTTATTTTTATTGTACCGTGGGAAAACTTTTATCTCTTCTGTTTTTATTCAAGATATGATAAGGCCGAAGGTGAAAGCGCACTTCACCCGGAATCCTCAAGAGTGTGAAGAACTGGCTACCTTATCTATAAACAAAATCCTACCACCAACCAAACCATCCACTATATTGTTATCTCCCTGGGGGTCGAACCCGGGACCCCTGTATCTGACACCGGTGGATGAACCACTAGACCTCAGAGGCGGTTGAACGATCTTACCTAAGTCTGTCGCTATAACAACAACTATAAATACAATAGTGTAACAGCATTTACAGTTGCCATTATTGCCAGTTCTTGATTTTTTTGAGGATTTCCGGAAAAGTGTTTTTCCACATGCGGCCTTATCATAACTTGAAACCAGGAGAAATACACTGCAAGCGCTATAGTAAAAACAAAAAAATAATACCTGTAAAGTATCTTTAGAATCGGGCATACTATTTTGAGTGTTCTTGATTTTTTTGAGGATTTCCGGAAAAGTGTTTTTCCACATGCGGCCTTATCATAACTTGAAACCAGGAGAAATACACAGCAAGCGCTACAGGAAAAACAAAAAAAAGAATACCTGTAAAGTATCTTTAGAATCGGGCATACTATTTTGCAGTGACCGCAGAACTACGAAAATTCTTTAGTTTTTTAGTTTTATGCCAAGAGGAAAATTGTTAACAAATATTATTTCTATGCACATTTTTTTTGAAGTTGTAGTATACTAGTCAAAACAATAACACGCCAAAGTAGGCAAGTCAGGTTTGCGAGCGTTCAATAGATGTTCGAATTAGTAAGTAGGTTCACTTAACTTACCTCAGTGTTGAGGTTAGCAGGCCAAACAACCAACAAAAAATAAATTCAACACTCAGTCGACTTTTTCCTCTCCAATTAAAAGTTTGACATATCGCAAATAGCTCTAGCTTTTTTTTAATATACACTCGCCTCGCCTGAGGGTGGTTTGGATGGAAACAATTTTAGGGATCCGTTTCCGGGAGAACTTGAATTTTGAATCAGAATTCCATCTCTTTTACTGTACGATGGGGAAGCGCTTGGCCTTTATCTCATCTGGTTTCAAGTTAGGATAAGGCTGACGATGGAAGCACACTTCAACCGGAATCCACAACATACTAAGGAATAAGGCTATCTAAAAAACAATCATATATAATTGTTGTGACGGCGACAGATATAGGCAAGATAGTGGTAGCTAGCCAGGCGGACTTGAAAAAAGTTCTACCACCAACAATACCAAGCACAATGTTATACCCCCTGGGGATCGAACCCGTGGATCTGATACCGGTGGCCGAACCACTACGGCAGAGGTGATCAATATAATAATGTTATTGAGATATTATGATTCGACTGCCTTGTATTATTAAAAGTGGAACATATCATCTCCTTCATAGATGACCTTTAAATTTTTATTCATCCTTATTATATCCATTTATAACAATATATGACATGGGCAGCATGATAACAAGATGAGATTACAATAGTCTGGTAGTGTGGGAGAGATCGCTGTCAAAAAAACCCTGAGATCGTAGTTTGGTCTACCTGTTTTTATATTTATTTTTAACCCATCTTTTATCGGTTTTGCATTCAGCGTTCTATGTTTCGCTTATGCATTATAAGTAGACTAAAAATAATTAAACTAAAAATCCAAAAAACATTTCACGTTATTCTACTTATTACCAACCTGTCTATTACCATATTGTATATGTAGATAGCCTGTTGCCAGCGCAATAAAAATCTTTATTAGCGGTTCGGACGCAAGAAAAAAGGGGAAAATGCTTTGATATCAAAAACAGGTCGGTTGGCGTTTTATGTTTTACCCGTTTTACAGTTCACTCTCGAGTGAAAAGATAGGAATTAAAAGTAAATAGGTATATTTTTATACATATTTGAATTTTTTACCGCACCGTATTACTTCTGAAACATCGGGTAAATAGAGCTTCGAAATGTAAAGTCATGTTATGGCGCCACGGGAGATAAAAAAATAGAATTTATTTATCTTCCGTGACACTGTACTATTTATAATAGAATTATATATAGTACAGTATAAATAGGACACTGTACTATTTATAATAGAATTATATATAGTACAGTATAAGTAGGACACTGTACTATTTATTATAGAATTATAAAAAGTGAAACAAGACACAGCTTTACACTTTACCACTTTCATTTTTTTTTTTGCAGCTCAGCACTAGAGCGATACTACACTGGCCGGGAGCTCATCAATTTTTTAGCAGACCTATTTTTCTTGATAATGCCGCGGTATGAAGCGTCCTTTTAGTTTTTTTATGTCAAAAATTAGTGACAATATTTTTTTCAAATTAAAATGCTACATAGTAACACCATCAGTGAACCACAATCTTCCACTGGCTTTCAAATGACATTGAGGTGAATTTTGCATATTTTAAATCCTAAAGGTTAAGAACGTTTGAACACTTTACATATAATGCCTTTGAAAAACAAAATTCTAGCTTTACAAAAGGCCAATTTAATGTGTGACTAGAATGTAATATGAACCAAGTCACACGCCAAATAAAAACCTTACAAAAAACCTGAATACCTTTGATAACAAATCTAAGCATTTGTAACAGCAGAGTAAAACGCTATTTCTTAAGTACAAGTAGACTATAATATATAAAGATAGCGATAGATAAATTCTCACCAGAAAATGGGCAGCAGCTTTCTTCTCCTAACCCACGTCTTTTCTGCGATTGATCTGCCTGTTAAATGTAGTGATATAGGCAAAACCCATTTATTTTGGAGGCTCTATCCAGCAGCGGACACTTACGGGTCTGAGAATGAAGGCTTCTACAGACTTCACAAGCTTCTCATAATCTATGTCTTGAACTCAATTTTCCTTCAATATCTACCTCAAAAAACGGATTAAAAGTAGTCTATAGGTAGTTTTTTTTTTTTCGCGAATTTTCATTCCCAATATTTTCAAAATCATGGTCCTCGTTTTGATTAATTGTTTGGTTTTAACATTGAAACAATCTAATCTTTGATTTTTTTTTAATCTTTGAATCAAAGATTTGATTTATTCAAAGAAATTTAGAGTAGGTATAATACTTTTTCTGTTTTCAGATCAATTTTGAAATATAGACTACGCAAAATAATGCCTGAATCATTAAGCTAGTTTAGCTTGTTTTTTAAGCTTTTGGGAGTAGTCCGGTTATACCAAGTAAAATTATCCTCTCCATCCAAAGGTTGTCCGAAATAAATATCTTCTAAGCTATAAGAACGCCCATTGTATATTTTAACATTTAAGCTATCAAGTTTTATTTATAACTTGTACCTACAATAAAGTACTTTCATTCATCTATTTATCATTTCTTATTCGTTAAACACAAAACCTACTTCAGAGCCCATATGAATGTCGTGGTTTGTCAGCACAATCCAGAGTTTGCTTTCATATCTTCAAATATTCAGATCCATTAAGTACATTTCACTGTGCAAACTCTGCTCGGTAAAATGATTATATCTTGTTGAAGTCTGTGACTGAGTAGTGTGCGTGATATTTTATGTCAATACCAAACGTATTTGTTATATTTGTAATTTATTTTAGGTCAGATATTTGATTTAGTTTACATTTACTTATAAACCCTACAGACGAAATAAATAATTACGTTTAAAAAACAAAAAAGAAAACCGACTTCAATGAAGAAGATGATACAATTTCGTTTACCTGGATGACGTATTTTTTTCCAATTATTTTGATGCCAGATAGACGGACAGACAGACAGACGCGTGATCTTATATGGGGTCCGTTTTCTCCTCACTTTTGAGGTCATCTTCATCATCATTGTCAGCCTCTTGTGTTCCAATATTGGACGAATGCCTCCTCTAATTATTTTCAATGTGCTCTATTCTGAATGTCACGCCTCCACTCGTGGCCAGCGACTTTATGTCGTCGGAACATCGTGCCTTCGGCCTGCCGGCTTTTCTGCTACCAGTCCAGGGTCTCCACTCAGTTATCTTGTAACTCCAGCGGTCGTCTGAGTTACGCATGAGGTGTCCTGTCCAATGCCACTTCAACTGGAAAACACGTTTTCCAATATCTGTAACTTAAGATCTTTTGCGGACCTCCTCATTCCTTATTCGATCTCTTAAAGATAACCGCAGCATCGACCTCTCCATCGCCCTTTGTGTAACTTTAAGTCTGGTCAACTGGCGTCTGTAAAAGTCCACGTTTCGCAACCGTATGTCAGTTTTACTTTTTAGGTAATACACCCAAATCGCTTTAAGTGTACCTTTAATATTTAAAGAGGTCCCTCGATTTTTCCAGGATCCCATCATAAGATCCTGACCTGATGACGATTGGATCACCTGGAAAGTATACTGACCCTAAAAATACCCAAATCACTTTAAGTGTGCATATAATATTTGAAGAGTTCCCTCGATTTCTCCAGGATTCCATCATCAGATCCTAACTTAATGACAATTGGACCACCTGTGAAGCCTTTCATGAACCCTTTCAAACAAAAAAAGATTTTTTGAAATCGGTCAAGGCGTCTTCGAGTAATCGGGTAACATATATAAAAAAAAGATTCCGATGAATTGAGAACCTTCTCCTTTTTATGACAGTCGGTTAAATATAAATTACTCTCGTGTAAAGCAGTAGTAATATCAATTGACACCAATAAGTGGATGGCTCCATTTTGCATGTCACCAAAATATGAAAACTACTGCATAACTTGATTCATTCATAACACGTTTTTGAAAACTTCCTCTCTTTAATCGAAGTAACTTTAAGTTTCGTTACCATTTTTATTTGTTTTTTATCAGATCGTAAAAACATAGCCTTCTTTAGAGATGTATCGTGAGATAGCATGTTAAATACTATGAATCGGGGCACTTCATTATGTTTTATGCATGCTAGCACGAAGTGACAACGAATTAAAGTTGTAATAATTTCGGACCGACTGTTTAATAATTTTCTAGGACCGAGTTTTACTTATACTATACTTACAAAACTCAAGTGATAAATAAGTGCTATGGGAAATCAGAGTGGTTTCTGAGTTCCCAACGACTCAACCAGATGGGCATAGTGTTTGTGCAACTGGTTGTGTCGTGGGTCCTGGTTGAGACGTTCGTACCTCAGTTGTGTAGAAGGGAATCAAGAGTATCCACGACACAACCAGTTGAGAATAGTAGGTGGCCTTGGATCCGGAAGGGAACAAAACCTAACATCCCTTTTTATCGCGGTCGTTGTGAATAAAAATCATGAAAACTTATTTTAAAAGACATATTTTGTTTGCATATATTACATCACATCAACAGTCCATTATTGTCCACTGCTGGTCAGAGCCTCCTCCAAAGCTAGTGAGTTTTGCCATAATTACCTACGAACTAAAGATTTATTTTGTGAAAAAGAACAAAATAGCTTCAGCACTTCTCCTCCATATAAACTTTATCTATGAACATCTTTTATAGAAAAAAATATCTAAGAAGCCGAATCTCACACTCCTATGTACGCGTATTAAGGTAAAAAGGGTTAAAAGTTTAGCGTATCAATATAAAGACTGACATTGATTGTAGTCATTATTATAATCTGTGGTAATTTATTAAACTTCCCCTATTATTGATGTAGTTTTCTTCAAAAACTTACCATTACATAACAAAGTGTATTTTAAGGCAAAACAAACAATAAGTGACAGAGCAGAAGATAAAGTTTTATAACACAAAGTTTGTAAACTTATTCTTCTAAAGTAGTCTGCTTACCTACAAGATGGCAGAGAAGCAAGATGAAAAAAGTTATTCCAAGATTCATAAACCACGTTTGGATGAAATTGTTTTATGATAATTTCCATGTGGAATTTAGTGGAGTAGAATTGCATCAACATACTACAGCCTAGCTGCTCATCAAAACCTTTAGGCTGAAAGCTATGACGTAGATTTCTCTTGATTATTATTGGTATAATAAATTCACTGAGTAAGTAGGTAGGTACATCAGGTATGTAATTAATTGTAGCCTTGTTTTTTTGATGATAGGCAAACGTTTGGTATTATTATTATAAAACTAACAAGGTATTTCTGCAATAACAGACTAAATGGAATAATTTACAATGAATGTACAGTACGGTAAATTTTCGACATTTATAGTCAACAGCGGAAAAAGTTGTAACATCAGTGTTTATGTTTTTGGTGCAAGCAATTGCATCAAAATAGATAGTTTTTTATTTTACGACGGGGAAGCGCTTAGCCTAGTACCAACCTAGTACAAAGTGCCAACGGGATTCTCGTTCTCCGTATTCTATACTTCGTTGTAGCACGTGCGTTCGTCCATCCGGTTCTTATAAGACTGTCTTTTAAAACGTTACACAGCTTGTTGGTGAGAATAACTGGTTTTGGTTGGTGGTAGGACTTTATTTATATTCCCCTAAATAGCTACCACCATCTTACCAAAGTCAGTTACGGTAACATTAATTCTTAACTGTTATGATCCGGCATTAAAAGGTACGATAGCCAGCTCCTCAGAATGTTGAGAATTCCGGGTGTAGTGTGCCCCCACCTTACCATTACTTGACATGAGCTGAGTTTAAGGCCAAGCGTCGTATCTAAAAAAACAGATTAAGGAATCAATTTCTTAGTTATTATTTTTAAAATGCAATTTCGTACCTACAAACGTCTAAAATGATGTGTTCTAAGAATACTTTATTTGGCACAGAAAAATTGTATAATATGTATTTAACATATTATACATATTTATGAGAAGATATTATTTATGATTTATAAACTTATTTGTGTTGAACCTATACTAAGATCTAATAATAAGTCTTGTGTTGTAGGTCCGCACTATTATATATTATTGAAAATGCATATCTTGACTATAACCAAGCCATACTGCGTAGGTCATATCCACAGAAAACATGATCTACGCGGCACTGCATTGCTTTCGTCAACTTGAAGCATAAAAATATGGAGCACCGTACCTGTTATTTCACCAGGAACTATAACATAAGATATACCCTTCAACCTAAAATACAGCAAATCTGCATGGCGATCGAAATACAGTGCTAGTATTTCCCAAGACGAATCATTTCACAAGGAGCTCAACTATTCTTGTAATTAATGTTGTTTGTAACCCTCAGTACGCGAGTCCAACTCGCACTTGGTCGGTTTTATTTTGTTACTGCTAAGGTCGACAATATGCTTTATAGTCGAGACTCTTACGTCCGTACTGAACAGTCTCCTATAAAATTCCATTAGCCAACTGTACTTGCATCCAATCCAACTTCGATTAATACCAAAGGCAAGTTCGATTGCCATAGCCAAGTTTCAACATGTTCCTAGAACGTTTCACACATGCATTAACGTATTAATTGGTCACGAGCACTAGAATTTGGTTGCCAAAGGTCTCGAAAAGTACGTAAAAGTAAATAGTATTATGCTGTTGAAACTTCGCAATCGTAGAAGGTCTACGGCGTAGAGGCTCTACGAAAGTGTAAACAGATCAAAATCTTTTTAATCTCCTACTCGTAATAATGTCTGAAGGTGCTTGCGAACCTCTCATTGTGGATCAATGCATTGAGCCTTGCCTCAATGGAGATATTTATATCTTCTGGTGGTATTTTTTTGTAAATGTATTACAAAATGTATCTTCATGATAAATCTGATTTTTGAAGTAACTTCAAAAACAAATAAGTTACAAAAACACCTCCGCGGTCTAATGGTAGTGCGTGTGACTCTTAAGCCGGAGGTTCTGGATTCAAATCACGGATGGGGCAAATTTTGTCATTTTTGTTTGCAATATAGTAGAATATTGCAGGCTTGAATCATCATCCGATAATTTATGATATTTTGTGCTTCAGAGGGCACGCCAAGCTGTCAGTCTTGATAATGCATCTAGTAATATTCGTTGAGGAGCCATGTCCGACGCCTATAGCGTATGTCGCACATCGTAATGTCTAACACCAGGACTGTTACAAGCCTACACAAATAAATAAAGAGGACGAAAGATATAAAAGCTGAAAAGATGAAACGATGATTTACGTAATCGAATATGCCAACACAACCTTTGGAAGCGCATTGCTTGGCATCTCGCCAACTAATTAGTCATGTAAATGGAAACTACACAACGCACTGTTTGGCGTTCACAAGCTGCGGTGCAGGCTCTGTCTCTGTCAGATGTACATATACTTTCACTGATTTATTTCGTGGACACCTTGTAACAGTCCAAAGAGTTTTATTTTCAGTTTAATAGCATTTAGGCACCTGATCTACTGCCAGCTATGAACTATCGACTTTATTTTTGCTGAAAAAAGGTACAATAGTTGTAGGTGCTATATCAGCAAACGAGACCTACATATATTCTTGATTGATCGTTGATCATTCAAATTATATGTGTACGTTAATGTTTACATTACGAAAAAGCTGTATTTTACCGTATATTCACCGCGTTTATTTCACTTGTATTTGTTTGTGCTGGTTGAATGTCCTTGTGTAGCTACCAAAGGCTTATGCCACCAACTGTTGCTAGCAGATAGTAAAGAAAATGTTTGAAAACTTATACAGAGCCTTGCCGTCCTTATTAGGTACAACATTTGGCAGTTAAACTTAAAAAACTTAAACTCTAAACTTAAATTCTACCTGTGCCCCAATGCTGAGAACACTGGAGGTAACCTATTCCTCGTGGTCCCATTATCTGATTTTGCTTGAAATCTTTCAACTTGTAAAAATTTAACGTACTTATATAAAACGCAAATAACTTTGTTTAAAAAAAATCATGCTTATAGCTCACTGTTATGGCTTCACCACACAATGCTCGTTTGTATATTTCGGCTGTATAAAGCTCGTCCAACTTTTTATTGGTTGTCGGTCCTAATCAAAATTTCGCTATCCAACACCTAAAGAATTTTATTGAAGGCAATTTCGAGCTATTGCCTCAGAGAAGACAGACGGCCCAATTTCCAGTAGGTATACCATTAAGGCAATCAAATTGGTCGGAATTTTATTTAAAACTCACAAAGCAATGCCTTTGGGTATATATATTTTAGACGACAGAAAAAAATATTTTCTGGCAGTTAAATATATAAAAATTCAGTGTTTTACCTTAAGTCTAGTGTGGTAAAACAAGATAAACCCTATTTGTTACATCTAAGCTCAATTTTATTTTCAAGTTCAGATGAAAAATGTGGCAAGAGCGCAAATCTATATATCTTTGTGATTTGCGTTAATCTTTTTTTTTTAATTATTGTTCGACGAGGAAGCACTTGGCCTTCATCTCACCTGGTAACAAGTTGAGATAAGGCCGAAGGTGGAGGCGCACTGCAACAGGAATCCCCGACAATCTGAGGAACTGTCTATCTTACCTCTAAATGCCGGAACATATCATTTTTTAAGAATTGTTATTATGGCGACAGAATTAGGTAAGATTGTGGTAGCAAGCCAGGCGGAATTAAACAAAATCCTACCACCTACCAAACCAAAAACAACCTGGGGATAGAACCCGGGACCTCTGGATCTGAAATCAGTGGGTTGAACCACTAGACCACACAGGCGGTTAAAATCAGTTAAAACTCGTATGATACATATGACAAAATAGTATGATCATAATATTTTATTTGATGTAAACTAAATGACCCAACCAGGTTTGTTGCGATTGGGCTCATTGATTGACTCCTAAATTGGATAGTCCGTACATTATTTTAGAACTCATGACTTTTTCTTAGCGTTATAACATTAAAAACTTCGTCTTTGATACAACTTTGTTTTTCTTTTTCATTTAATAATGAAAAAATCGTGGTTTATATTTCAGTCAGAGGTTGTTCCGTGATACTTGGGTTTAATAATTCAAACTTTTGTCAAATGATTGCAAATTGTTAATACTTTTATTGTTTTTGTGGCTTTTAATCAAGGTAAAGAGATAATATGTAGGTATATAGGCACCACACATACCAAGAGCAGTAAGTAGAGCTAAGCTCCATGTAAAAGCATTCGTTTGAGGAACTATTGTACCTATTTGGCCGCCATTTCTGTGTTCCGGTTTCAAAGGTATGGTTGTCGGTTAATTACGGGCATGTGAGTCCTTTTGTGCCACAAGTTGACGGGCGCAATGCAGTGCCGCGTTGTCTGTGGATATGCCCAACGCAGTAAAAAAATATTATGAAAATAATTAAATTAAACAGCCGATGGTCTGCTTGTTTTATTCGTTTGCTTGGATTTTTTATTACATTATAAAATATTAAACATTTTTGCTTCAGTAAAATTCAAAAATTGAATCATTTTGAAATGCATATACGAGTATACATAGTTATTTTTATTTTAGTGGTTTTTGTTAAATATCCCTACCGGACTAATAACTGATCCATGGATTTTTGTTAAGAAACCAAATAATAATGTAGGAAATAGTTTAAAACAGATACTGTTCTATATTTATTCAATGAGTAAACTGCTGTAGACTACAGCAGTAGAGTGTAAGTGTAAGCTGCGCTTTTAGCATTAACATGATCAAATATTTACAGCAAAAGAACTTACCTTTTGCTGTAAATCTTTGATGAATGTTCATGAGTTTATGGCACCTACTCTAATACCCAGTTATTAACTGGGTCAGCTCTTGACCTAAAAATTTGCACAGACAAGGATGAGGTCTACAACTGGGCAAGCCTACCTGGTAGGTGTCTATGACATCGATTTTGAATGAATGAATGAACGAATGAGTGAATGCATAAATGAATGAATGGATGAATGAAAAATCTTTATTGTTAAAAAAACAGTAAAGGATCATTTAAATTTAAAACGTTAACAATGGGCAGTATTTTCGCTTAAATGCGATTTCTTACGGACATACTAAATAAACGTTTTTCTATTTTGTTCTATTCTATTTTACTAACTCAGGGTAGAGAGGATAGTACAAGTACGGTTCATGGTAGGAGGGTATACAAAATAAAAAAGACTAAATAAATATTTTTACAAAACCAAACATATCTAATTTAATACGTTATAATAAATGAAACATATAAAAAAATTAAAATGTGCCTACTTGCTAAAATATATACTTGTACCTAAGTATATAAATATACCTACTTTGTGAGTTCTATTATACTATCAAATGATTTAATATCGACTAGAAAAAGCTTGGTACTATGTTCCCGTCCGGGAGCGAAGTACCAAGTCCGGTTGGTTCGGTTTATTCAAATCCTTGCTTTTTGCGCTCTAATAATAAACCTATCAATACAAAATAAACCTGCCCTGAAAGTCTCTAGAGTCTTTCGTCAGCTGTGCGCTTATTGTCAGTCAATCAGTCAGTCAGTCAGCAAGTCATACTGTATGACAAAAATCCAACGGATTTCGAAATCAACTAAAGTTATGGGTTAACAGTTTAGTAACAAACCTTACCAATCAAGTATTCCAGTTATGTCGAGATTTGAATCAAATTAACGTCTAGTACGTTGCTGTTATGAAGGGTTTGTTCTACATAATGGTTTATAGGTTAAACCTGACATTCACACCCCAAATGGGTTAGGTAAGGGTAGCATTTCATTACAATAGACAGGCTCATCATCATCTCTATGGTTATCACACACTAGTAACTTGAAATCCATTACCAGTAAACTTCAATTCGTGGTTGAACCAGCCACAATTTTGCTGGTAAAGTGACAGTTGAAGTCTAGGCTAGGTTTCAAATGTCATAAATGAAGTCGTTGGTAAATATCATTCGGTACGAAATCAATCGGTACGAGTTGTGGAACAACTCTGATATTATCAGTTGATTTACACAATAAGGTTACAAACTTACCCGCCTCTGTGGTCTAGTGGTTCAATCCACAGATTTCAGATCCAGAGGTCCCGGGTTCGATCTCCGATGGGAGCAATATTGTGATTGGTTTGGTTGGTGGTAGGATTTTGTTTAAGTCCGCCTGGCTAGCCACCACCATCTTACCTAATTTCGTCTCCATGATAACAAAAAAAATGTTGTATTCCGGCATTTAGAGATTTAATAACCAGTTCCTCAGTTTGTTGAGGATTTTGAGTAAAGTGTGAGGATCTCCCCATATTACGAGATTTGCTTAGTTTAAACATTTTACGCAACTTAGCCAGGTGGCGTTGTGTAAAATGTCTATTAATATTTATATTTTAACTTTAATTATTACGTTATGTGATGGGCTTAATCATTTCATCCACCCCATGTTAAGAAAACCTAAGGGGGTGATAGGTAGAATATGCCTATCTCTCCACTTTTAAAAAGAAAACTAACATACTTTTCGTTTTAAACCTGAAAACAAAAATCTTCTTGATTATTTAAAAATAATCTTGCTGCTAAGCAGATAAGCCCTTTCTCTTTTCTGTTTTCAGGTTTATATTGAAAAATGGATCTCCGCAAAATAATGCCTGCATCAATAAATGAACATGTTTTCGTAAAGTATCTACGAAACAACATAAACATAGCCCATTAAAGGTTACAAAACTATACGTTTTGTAACCTTCAATGCTTACAAAAATGTCGACAAAAACGTTTAAAATGCATAAAAAACACAAACAACAACCGACGACCTCGTCTGGCCACATTAATTATGTAACTCATATGAAAGCGTCCAAGCTCATTTTAATACACAGATCCCGAAAATGTATACTTAAAAGAGGTTAAACACCTGCCCGTGACCGCTTTTGGTCGAGATCCTCCCATGAAAAGCCTTGGCAAAATCACCATGCTTGCCAGATATATTTTTTTTAAAGTCATATCAGAAAATAATTCTTATCATCATTTGCAGGCCTATTACCTAACCTAGCCCTATTTCATTTGGGTTTCAATCAGTTACAAAAAAATGGCGGCTTATCTTTGACTTCTCAATAAAACCGAAAAAAAAATAGTAGGGAAGTCGCCAGTCGAAATAGACTTATATATAATAAAAGGTAATAGGCTACTTTAGAGGTCAAGCTCATTCAGACATACCTATATTAATGACAAGACAAAACAACACCGCCACTCTAGAGCGATAAGAAGTACCGGAAGTACGTGACAGTCACTTAAGTTTGTCAGATGAACAGCAATTTACTTGTGTTCGTTGTCCCGCCTCTCTTGCAAATAGTGGCAGGATTTTATTCCTACTTTTCTGCTTCCACATCTTTTTGATAAGAATTTGTTGGACCTATAGTTTGTACTCGTAGCTTGAAGTTGGCACATTAACAATCCACTATTTATAAGACGATATGCCTCGCGTGAAAAATCTAAAACAAAATGTTTTTGGCCAATAAGCCACGACCAGGCTTAAGAATCGACCCTTGTAACTCTAAAGCAAATACGAAAGCTCACCTCAGCTTATTTCTGCGTTATTTGTTACTCCTTTACTGCGGCTTATAATCTAATTGCCTAGCGTGATTGTGGAAAAACTCCATAATTTTAGAATAGTATCTCAAAAATTGAAAAGTTGCCACGAACACTACGGCAATATTTCAAAATCATTTTTTCAGTGAAAATTAATGAGGAGATGAAAGTATTTACGAAACCGTGTAACCTTTAAAATGCAATCAGGTTAAACCATAGCCAAAATCAAATCGCTCACATTGGGTACAATAGTTTTATTACTCGCTTCAAACTTGTACGTATTCATTCGAATGGAAACAAAACTATTGCAAAGTTGAAACAATTCAAATCATAACATTGCGCACCTAGCCTGTTTTATAATCTGTGCAGCGCATCAAACTTTTCCGGTTCACTTTTGAACGAGTTGTGTAATAACATCGGGTTCACGTTTGTGTGGGGATGTACTTGTGGATGAGGCCCAATATAAGCATGTGTGTATTTTTTTAATTACAGGACATTCATTTTACACAGCTCCATCTAAGCTAAACTTGTGGGAACATGACTGTTGATGGAATACTTATATCGTCATTGGTAAGAAAAAAAATCTAAATGCGCCAAAATGGCACTTTTGGGAAATAAGGCTTTAAAAATCTGTTTTATGTTTTTTGTAATTTTTTTATTAGTGAATGTTTTTCAATCAATTTTACAAAATATTGAAATGTATGAAGCTCAAGCATTTATCTTACGAATTAATTGTCGCATAAACAAAAGAAATGGAAATATAAAAAATCAGACGGATGAATGGAGTAAATTGAATAATAGAAACCCACAATCTACAGCGCAGAAGGCAAAGATTATTAAAGACAAGCAAAGACATTATAATTATAAATAAACATCAAATAAATAGTTTTAAAACATATTTTGTATAAAAATATTTAATTATATTTTTTGTGTTTTAATTGCATAGTCAGGTTGTATGTATATTGGTTTACGAAACCAATAAAAAAGTAAATTGCAAGTAAGTAGTACCTTTATGGTAATCGCGACAGTGAAAAAGCGTAGTAAGTATTGCTGATAATATTGCTCAGGTGTACGCTGATACAATATTCATCAAATTATGAGGTCAATGTCACATAATGTGATTAATATTTTTTGTTAAAGCGGCGTTAGTAATATACACTGTTGAAATGTAAACTATCTACCATTTATGGGATATGGGTGTTCAGGGGAAAACGTCCACTAACAGACAGACAGATGGACGGCTATATAGACAACGGAAGCTTATTAATAAGGCCCTTATGGAACCCTTTTGGTACGGCATTCTTAAAACATCTATTTATTTTGATGTCTTTGAAATTATCTTCTTAGAACTTCTTATAACCTCATCGCACCCTACATACGACCCACCGTATATGAGGTTGTCGGGACTCTAACGACATGACGCGCAACCCGGGGACTTGCCTAGTTGGAGTACACCTTTTCGCCTACTGGAACAACCCAGGAGGGTACCGATTCTACTAAACCATTCCTTGAACTATGACAATGGTATGGTCACAGAATGGCCACTATAATACCAACAGGAACCTATAGTCACTATTATGCGTGTGTCCATGGTCCATTGATATTTTTAACTCCAATGATGACACAGTCTTGGACTGTTGCGTTATTTTGTCATTGTATTATGTCTTTAAAGTTGATTAATAAGTAATTTTTAGGTAAATCGCTGCTTGTTGACCTTTTTGAATGACCTTGAATGAAAATGAAAAAAAAAATGAAATAACCTTGCGTAAAATTTAATATCCCTATTTTATATCGCTTATCATATGCGAGAAGTCCGCAATAACGTTTAATTTCCAGTTTAAAACATCAACAAGCTCAGCATAACCAGGTTAAAGTGCCAGGAGTACAGGCGAGTTCTATAAGTGGGTGAAGCATGCTAACGTACATACATACAGTAAATTATCGCGACACACTTTTACGGGTAACTGTACACATAAGAATGCGTAAGAAAATTATGATTTTGTGAACTATTTGATTATGAACTCATTATTCTTATTGAATATTACTTTTTATACAAACCAGTGAAACATAATTTATGTTGTGGTGTATTTTATCAAGTGAACGTAGGCGTTAATTAGGTGATATCAACCTCCTTTAGGTCTATCGGTTAGGTTACTACCACCATACCTACTTCGGCCACCAAGCAGCATCGCTGTGTTCCGGTTTGAAGGGTATGGTTGCCGGTAAAATTACGGGCATGCGAGGCTTAACACCGTTATGCCTCAAGTTGACGGGCACAATGCAGTGCTATTGTGACCTATGCAGTAAGGCATTGTTATAGGCAAGAGATGCACTTAACACCAGGTGAGCTACTTACTTGTCCCGTCTCCCCGTTGAAAAAAAAAGATTAGATAAATTAAATAAATAAATATTTCAGGACATTTATTTTACACAGCGCCATTTAGCCGTAATGGTCAATGAATTAAGGTTGAATGATCCCAACTGTGGTGGCCGGCCAAGTCCCGGCTGGACCGCGACCTTTCTGGCACCGAAGTCCAGTGCCAAGCATTTTGCTGTGTTCCTTTGGTGCGTGGGAGAGCCAGTGCCGTCTTTGTATACTCTTTCCGTCGTAGACCTAAGTTTTACCTGTGCAAGTCTTGTGCTTACCCATTTCATGGAAAAAATATCTATAGATATAAATTCCAAAATCTTTTTTCACTTTTTTTTTTATCTATTAATGTTCAAAGTATTTCAGTTGGTATAACAGCGTGTAAAGCATAGCATTTTTCCTAATTAAGTTAATTATATTTTTATGTGTCACTTTTATTCCGCTAATAAGTGACGATGGGCTTTGAACTTGTCACGTATTGAATACTAGCTACGTTACACCTCCAGGGGTTTCTTCCAGCCCCCTCAGCACGGGGAGGGATAACATTTTTGTCCTCTGTTTTTATCCACCATCGGGAGACAAAATGCTCTGACAAGGTGGATAAAAACAGAGGACTAAAATTTTATCTCCTCCTCGTGCTGAGGGGGCAGGGGTGACATGGGTCTGAGATGCTACTTGCGAACCGTGGGCTTGTGTCGAATGTTAGTTTGGACGTGCCTCTTACTACCCCGTCGCAGGTGATCCTTGTAAAATACACGCTCTGAATAATGATGAGAGTTGAATTCTCGAAAAAATTTAATAAGTCCGTTTTCTTCCGTTTTCATTTGATTTTAGAATTTAATCGATCTTAATATTTACTCAAGCGATGATGTAAATTATCATTGAGCGCTACGTAAAGAAAACAATAAAAACAACATTAAATTGAATTCAAAGCTACTTTTCCTCGGTATTTTTCCGATAAGAACCTCCCTTATGGTGGTGATAGAGATCTAACAACGTACCGTTTCCCGAAAACCATGGAGTGTAATGATGGTACTAAGTATACAGGTCAGTAGTGGCTGGGAAATAAAATATGCTCCAGTTTTTTGTTATATTATAATACGGTTATCAGATAAACGAACATCAAAAGGTACGCGTGAATAATACCCGTTTTCATTAAATATTATATAAACGCTCAGATAATTACAGAGGTAGACTGTAGACTCGACAAACAAAGAATATAAAAGCAAGGAGTTTCTGGATGCAAAAAAAACCTACCAATCTAACGGACTCAAGAAGTTAGAATTATGCGCAGTTAAAGCATTTTTTTAGTTTTGTTTTTTTCTTACTGATCGAATATTAAGAATACCATTTGAATTACTGCTTTTGCTTTTTTCAAATAGTGCTGAATCAATTTTAATATTTTTCGGTTGGTGGTAGGATTTTGTTTAAGTCCGCCTGGCTAGCTACCATCATCTTACCTAATTCTGCCGCCACAACAACAATTCTAATTTGTTGTGTTCCAGCATTTAGAGGTAAGATAGCTAGTTCTTCAGTTTGTTAAGGATTTTGGGTGAAGTGCGCTTCCACTTTCGACCTTATCATCAAAGAAAACAAGCACAAAAAAAAAATGTTTTTATCATAAAAGGGTTAGCTCTTGACCGTGAATGCCTGGGCATTACTTGGGTAAAGATCTACGACTGTGCGCGTATGATCTTAAGCCAGGCAAAAAAATAAATAAACGTGAATTGAATCGAATAATGCTTTATTGTACACAAATGAAAGAGGAAGTATCAAACTCACGAATTTTTCCCCTTCGAGGATTCACCTCTGATCACTACTCAGAGCATAGATCTTATGAGGATCACCTATTAGGGGGAAGTCAGAAGCACGTCCAAACTTACGTTCGGCTCATGCCCACGATTTGCAAGTAGCTAGCATTCAATACGGGACAGGTTGCAAGCCTATCGCCGCTTAGCGGAATACTAGCCAGAGACACATACTAGTCGGATTTTTGGTCGTAGGGACATGACGGTTTCCTCACGATGTGACCTTTACCGTCAGTACTGTCAAATGCGCTCTTTGACTTCCAAAAAATAAGTCTATTCGTGCATGACTAGATTTTAAACCCAGTTCAGAAGGTGGGCTTATACCCACTTGGCCGCTCAGCTCTTTTGTGCTTTTGTAATGAAAAATACATCAAATAATACAAACATAATAAGTAACACAGTATAAGTACATTGGGCGGTTTTATATCATTTGGAGACCCGTTACTGAATGCTTTTTAATGTCATCAATTATCCAGTATCAACTTGTGAATCAATTTATTTCGAATTAATGCGTGGAAACAAAGGGTATATACCCATACTTACTACGTTTAGTTTTATCGTTTGTCTGTTCCAAAAAAAAACAGTAAAAACTAACAAGAAGTGTCAAGAGCGTTTTAATTTCAAATAGAAGGGTGCACTAATCGTTTTTGAAAATTCCTTTTGTTTACAGGAACAAGTCTCAGAAACCCAGTTATTTTTGTACAAAACAGCTATTAAAAACACGATAGCAAACTTTTTCTGATCAGGAACGATATATGTATGCCATAATTAAAGTCGCATTTCAAGCTTATGGTACATGCATTGTTTCAACTTTAATTCCATGACTAAAACATACTAATATCTCAGAGGTAATATGACTTAATAGTAGCAGGTAGATAGAAATAGTAGGTAGTAAGTCTACCGCCTGTTTGGAATCACGACCAGCACAAGGAGAAAGGCAAGTAACTCGGGCAAATTTTTTTTGATGATTTTAGTCATTCTTGGTGAGATACGCGGATAAAAAACTTGTTTTTGTAAAGTTAAATGTGATTGGCCAAAGAAATGACACCTCCATTATATGAGTATATGAAACCCTACCAGCTACCAAAATTAACATAAAGGCAAGAGCATTAGTGTAAACGTGCTACATAATACACAGTTGGACGCTGGTCAGTTAAAACAGGTAAATAATCAAATTTTAAAAAGGTACTATTATATTTTATATAAACTTATTGAGAAAGACTTTATATTTCCCAAAACATTGTTACAAATTTAACTCGACGACCTGATTACAAAAGTTAGTAAAAAACTTTACGACAGCAATTCAACCTGTCACATTCACCTAGGATAATGCTATGACAAATTTATCAGCAATGCAAAATTATGTCAATTGGAGTTTAAATCACAAGTGTCTCTACTTTTTACAAACCTTTTGATCTTACTAATTTGAAAATAATAATTATTGACATTATTCCATAGTACTGTTACTGCCCTTGTCAAGATTACGGATGACATTCGATTGGGCATGGACAATTGGCTTATAACGGTTCTTACTCTGCTTGATTTCAGTAATGCATTTAATACTGTCAACTTCGACATTCTTCTTGCATTGCTCCGTTCTCTTAATATGTGTACAGTGTTCGCCTTGATGAAACTTTTTCTTCATGGTGTGATACGTCTATGTATGGAGTCTACCAGCCGTAAACTGTTTGCGTCTGTCGGCGCGTTAAGAAGACTGCGAAACTTTCTCCCTACTGCTACTAAGATCTCGCTTGTACAGTCTCTCTTGCTCTCCGTGCTTGACTACGCCGATGCTTGTTATCTGGATCTCACTGCGGATCAGCTCAACAAGCTCGAGCGTCTCCAAATTTTGTATTAGGTTTATTTGCAGCCTTTGTATATATGATAATGTGTCACCTTTCCGCGCCAGACTTAAATGGCAGCACCGGAATTTGCATATTCTTTCTCTACTTTATTCAATACTTTTCAATCCCTTTTCACCTTCCTATCTTAAGGACAGATTCGAGTTTCTATATTCTTAATAAGCAAATTTAATAAGAACGGTCACAAACACAATTATTTTTGCATTGATACTATTGTATATTATAGCAACAAATATATTTGCACCACTGGTCATAGCAGGGCCGGTAAAAAGTAAAATCACCACGGATTTTATTTCAGCAACACGTGCCGTATCCTCATCTGTTATGAGCACCAAATAAATTTCCTGTCTCAGCTGGGCTGGTTCATGAATTTAAACAAGTCTTTTCATAAATAGAACCTTTGAACTTCTGTGCCTCTGATCTATTGTACGCAATTACGTCCTCAGAATTGGCTATAAATGTCAGGACGGAGAATAAAAATTAAACCCAACGGAACGAAACAAAGTTGAGTTTCAAATTCGTTTATGATATGTATCTCTAACTATACGTCAAACAATTACATAGCAATTATTCGAGTAAGTTACTACATTAATTATATTGAACAATGCTTGTACATAATAAACGAAATATGTCGGCAGGTCGTCAAAAAAGTGATTTGTCAACAGTGAACAGAGATAACAGCTAGGTAATATTGCCAGCTAACTAAAAAGGTACCCATCTATCAATAAACTCCTCCATACTAACAGAAATAATGCTCGATAAGCCCGGATTTTTGTCTGGACTTGAAGGCGCAGTCCGCTATACGCGACCGTTATGACTACACATTCGTAACGATTGCGAGCAACCTATTGTACAATAGCTAATTGATTAAGGCATCACGTTGCAGAGATAAATTTCAATATGATACCATACATTTCAATATGTAATGTTTGGTAACAAATCACGTGTATCGCCTCTACAAGCGGTATTCTTAGGACATATACTTAGTCTTGCTGCAAGGAAGAGCCCCCGCCAACATGTAACCGCTACAAGTGTCGCGCAAGTAGATTTGTTACAAAACATAATGATACCCTAAACTACACCTGGGGGCCTATGATTGCGTTAACTTTCCGGACTTCGCCGTGTTTGGCGCTGCGTAAGTAGTTGGTAAGTATCTCTTATATGCACGTATTCAAACATGTGTGTCTCGTACACAGCCAGCTGGTAGATCACTATACACGGCAGGGTCGAAATTGATCAAAAAGCGGGGTATAAATATCAGGTCATCATCAAGAAGCATCCAGAAAAGGCATTGGTAAAGTTTGAATGAAAGGAAATAAAAAGTTAATCAATCAGCTACAAAACGATTTCAAAGATATATTTACATGCCACGACTTATGTACTAGGCATATGTATGCCTAGTACATAAGTTAAGTCTCTTACTCCTCGCTGTGGCTTGTAAGAGACTCTACTACTGCGACTAGTAATCACTATTCGAATATGGAACACCCCTATTGCACTCTTTAGGCCCATGGCATGTAGTGGACTTACACAGTCTAGTGATGATTTGATTCCATATCAAATTCTCGCTATGGATGAAACCGTTGATAGCTGACGTTTCCGATTCAATTACTAATTCGCATCGAAAAGGTCACCGAATCGAATCAAAATGACCGATTCGGGTGTTGAATCAGCGCTCGCATTAATTGGATTCTGAAAAACGGATAGACTAGCATAAGCGTTCATTTAAATAATGCACACAACAAATAAGTGCTTCAAATTACAAATTTTAACCTTTTTTACCGACTGCCTCTAAAGGAGGCAGGTTGTTTTCTAACTTTACATCTGAACCCTAACGGCTTGATGAAATTTGGCTTGTAAAGTGTCATTTGTTTCGTCTGATTTGTGGAAGTGTCATAGGCTATACTATTTTTATATTGGGGAATGTGAATCAAATGTTAGATACAAAAAAATATTCTATTCCATTAACATGGATATCAAATGAAAGCCAGTAATATGCAAATCCTAAACATATATTATATTAAAGCACTCTTATGCTACCCCATAGTCACTAATTCAATTTAAAGTATGCCACTCGTACCTTGAATATATATTATTTATTCGTAAATTTATTGCCTACATGTCAGATTGAATATAATAATAAAATATAATCTAATACCTAATTAAGTATAGGTACATGGTACATTGTAATATTATAAGTATCATTATTCAATTAAATTTGTTATATTATTGAACATTATTAAATTATTGCAGATTGATCGTTATACTTCGAACAAATCATAATTATGAAACAATACACTCATAGTTCGGGTAATTCAAGGTATTCTCTTATACTAGCTAGCTATCACCCCAGACGAACGTTGCGATTGCCGTACGAGAATTTGTGCATGTAAATTACATGTATTTGGAATCATTTTAACTATCTCGCACTCTACCCGACACAGTGCCCCAACACTTTTCGTCTCACAAAAAGGTTGCAGATCAGAATTTCAAAATCCTTCTTTAAAAAGTTTCTCTTTAAAAAATAAATTGTTCCCATGCTCGCATAACTACTTTCGCAAAAATGACAGCGCAGCGAAAACGCAATGCCTACAATCCATGCTTGTGAAGCATGTATCTTAGCCAAACATCAAAATATTGTATCTGGCTGAAGCTGTCGTATTCAAAACCGATTTATTTACTGATATTTGCGCTTTCCGACGAATAGATTGTTGTACTTTTATATTCGAAATGTCTATTTGGTGATACGAGTACAAAGTTTATTTGTGAATACAATCTAGATAGCAATTGTTAGATAGCAGGTTTAATCAAATGAAGTGGTATAAAAATCGATAGTGACCATGTCACTAGTTTCACCGATCCACCATTGGATTTGGCCTCCGTACACGTTCTTGGAGACCCGGATGACCCACTCCCCGCCCTCACACGGAGGTGACAGCATCCGTTCATTAATTATCTCATTGCTACGTTGCTACGGATACACTGACTCCACCTTAAAGCATTACCTTTGTATCGTCTTCGGCCATAAGGTATTATTGAAAACGCCGTGATCGTCAGTTTGAACTAAATTAAAATGTTGTTGTATGAAATACATTAACATGTCACATTGTTTATTTAATAGACGATCAATATTAAATAGTTTCTACGAAACGAGTTTAGAGAGAGATCTATAAAGGTATGAAACAAGAAAATTTTCTCATATGAAATCGTACGTAACACGTACAAACTATTTAATATTGTTCGACTATTAAATAGACAAAAACAAAAAAATCTCTTTTTTTGTTGTAGAGTTTACAGTTAGTACCAATAATACAAGCTCCCCTTTTCTCTATCCAGAAACAGTTAATTAGGGGGAACTTATCTCCCGCATAGAAAACCAGTTATCTGAGTGGAATTGGCCTTCCATGTTCGTAACCAAGTTTGATAACTGTTTGTCTAGGGCGAATGAATCTTCCGCGGAGTTTGTACACCGGATTTTTTTTATTAACTGTAGAAGTGATTTCTATAATATTAATGTTGAGCCCATTTGAATCAGTTTTTATTTGAACTTACAAAAAAGGTTTAACAATTTAATAAATCGTTGCATAAATCACAACACACAAGACATTATAATGTTAATTGCTTTAGTACTAGCTTATTTATTTTTAATCCTCCTATTTATACATGGAACAAAACATCAACAAGAAACACCCAAGATTATGCATATATGTATATAGAAACTAACTTTTCTTTGGGTACTCGAGTGGTAGGTTGACTTTCTTGCCTAATTTCCCCAAAATGAAGCCTACAATATACAACAAAACGCAGTAATTTACCCAAAATGACAGGTAAAATCTCAGTTTATTGTTTTGTAAGCCATTATTTAAGAGATTAGAGGCCTAAAGGGGCGCTTAGAGATTTCAATTTGCTGACTATAATACACTCGACAATTTACGTGGTCGTTCCGAAATTGCCACCCCGAAAACGACTTTTGTATAACCCACCTTCCCCTAGTATATATAATTTACGCGTACTGAATGCGCAAAAATATTGAAAGCCAAGATTTTTAGTATTGGAGGATGTAAGGATGTACGTAATATTGAGTATATACTTACCATAAACTTTTTTCGCTTGATATTCTGTTAGGTGCTTTTCAGTTTTGGGAGCTTATCCTACTTATTCCGTAGAAAATTCTCAATGGTAAAATGCTATAATGCAATCGCCAATCCCTTCCATTTTGCAGCAGGCTCTGTCCAGCTGTGATCATTTATGTACTGTTGAAGGTTGAAGACCCATATTATGTAAATGTATAATATATATATATATATATTACGGGACATAATACAGGATTTTATTAGTATATTAATGATATTTTCATTTATTAATGTATATATTAATGATATTTTATTTATGTAAATATATTTTCACACTGCGCCATTGATGGCGCTGTGTGAAAATAAAATACTGTATTCGCCATCCTGTATGCGCCATCTGGATATTGTAAACTAGTATATACTTTTTTTATTGTAAATACATACGTACTATATGATACAACTCCCAAACACATTGTATTATTTAATTGTAGGAAATCAGAGATAATAAATCAGAATAAGGTCGAATGTCTATTTATAAGTTTTTAATCCTCAAGATGACCCCGGAGAAATAGGTGAGAGAGTATATTTTTTTTTTTTAATCTCGGTTAAATCATAATCGTCATCATAATCTTCATAAAACAAGCCTACCAAACAACCAGAGAAAAAACTCAGGACAAAAGTAGAAAAAAAGTAGAGTAGAACTTCTTACCCTCATTCTGAACTCAACGAAATGACACAAAAGTTTTGCTTGGAAATAAAAACAAATATCGCATCGTCTAGGCTATAAGTTTTAACAGTTCAAATGGCCTACAAACTTGCGATAACCTCTTGCCTTGAATATAAATTGCGAGAAATCACAGACATCATTTCATAGATTATTTGGATTAGGTATGTACTGAAAACATATTATTCTGAAATTTCTGATAACGGTATTTGTTTATTTGTTGATGATATTTGTTTTAAAATATTGTGTTTTAAAAAGTAATAAGTACATGATTTTATTTATCTAAAGTTGAGTTATATACCTCTATGATATTATACAAAATCGTATCGGCTTTCGTTTGAAAACAGATGTAGACTTGATTATAAGTCAAATCAAGGCTACATCTTTTTTTTTATTGACGTGATCGTTTCATTTTTGTATCGCTAAGCGTTTCATTCAAGACTAAATCATTTTTTTTTATTTTTATTGACGTGATCGTTGCATTTTTGCATGGCTTAGCGTTTCATTCGTTCTAAAATAACTTTACGATTTACTTGCGCTAGTAGAATATTTATAGTGTTTTTCCAAATTTCTTTAACTTCTATGAACTCTAGTTGTGCCGTGCAGCTCGATCACGTTTACAGCACTGACAATACGACTTTGAATGAAAACTTTTATAAAGACTGAGTGTAGCGAGCCGCACCACGCGATTTTCCGTGCTAGAGTTTCAAATTTAAAAAATAAACGTTTTTTATTTGATAAGACAGTAAGGTTGTACAAAACTGAAGCAATGTTTTGTGTTATTTGATAATGATGCTTCAGGGTTCCGTACCCTAAGGGTTCCAACGGGACCCTATTACGTCAGTCCGTCCGCTCGTCTGTCAGCAGGCTATATCTCATAAACCATAATGACAGACACAAACGTAACAAGCCTCATAGCTCACTTGGTAATAACTGCCTTCTGAGCTGTAGGCTGTGGGTTTGATTCTCACCCAGGAAAAACATTTGTATGATGAATTTGTGTCATTGTCGTACGTTTGTCTTACAAAAAAAAGTATTCAAGTATTTCATCCGTAATCTATCTCCCATATTACAAGCTTTGCTTAGTTTGGAAATAGATGGCGCTGTGTGAAATTAATTTCCTGTCATATTTATAATAACGGAAGACTGTTGAACTTTCACAGTGTGTATTTATATTGCCACTATAACAACATTTTTTTAACAATTTTATTTTATTTTATTTTATTTAACAAACAAAGGCTTAAATACAGAAACTTACGCAAAGGGTTTTGGGCCACAAAATAAAAATATTTTGTGGCCCAAAACCCTTTGCGTGCGTGTCCACAGTTGGCCGGTTTATTTAATATTTTTAAGAAATAATAGGTATTTTTAAGAAGCAATACACGAATTTATTAATTTCTATGCAACAGCACTAAACAGCTAGTAAGGAATACAGCCATAGGTAAAACAATCACGTATCAAAATGTTTTGTACCCCGGCTGTTGTATCTTTGTTCAACATTTTAGTGCATACTAGCTCAAAGCATGGATAAGCTATTTGGAAAGCACTTATATGTGCTTCAATCAACTCAATCTTAGCTATCAACGTAAATACTAAGCTACAAATAAAACCACTTCTAGTGGCATTACATGTACTATATAACAAGTAGGTGCTGCAAAGCTGTGATGCGATCCATCCAGCATTAATAAGTGGTTCGACGAGCATGACGGGATATATTTCTATTAGCTAAATTCACTCTGCTTCTGACATCTGCATTCTCAGTGTCGTTAAGGGTATGAAGAGAAATAAGTTTTAATTTTGGATTTTTATACTTTTTATGAAAGGGTTTTGAAATTATGATACGCTACCTTTTTGTGTGACAAAACGTGGTGGGGCACTGTGTTGGGTTGTTGGGAGATAATTAAAATGTTTCCCTGTAGTACAAAAGTTTCACTTCTATCGTGGGTCAGATCCAGAGTTCCCAGGTTCGTTCCCCATGTGGAGTACAATATTGTGCTTGGTTTGGTTGGTACCACCATCTTACCTAAGTTGACACCATAACAACAATTCTTACAAAATGTTGTGTTCCAGCATTTCGAGGTAAGATATCCAGTTCCTCAATTGGTTGAGGATTCCGGGTGAAGTGCGCTTCTACCGTCGACCTTATCTTAACTTGGAAAATCAAGTGAGATAAAGGTCAAGCACTTCCCCATCGTACTATAAAAAAAATAACACATCCATTTTTTTTTAATCTCATTTTTTTTATAGCTATCTAGTGCTCGTCGATAATTCTAAGCTTTTTCACAAAAATATTAAAAATAATCCGGCTAGGTGCGTACACGGTCACCAAATGATGCGACCCACATTTCATGGCTAAAAATGTATATATGGTCATCTCCCTTTCATTTGTAATATTATTATAAATTTTACGTCACATGCAATAGCAATATAAATTGGGCGTTGTAGGACAAAGGCGATTATACTCGTAACTTGCAATGTGTCTAATCCATCTGAAATTTCGAAGACATATTTTTCGCCTGCGTTCCACGAATTAGCATTTTGAGACGTTGAAAAATAACATCCAAAGCGGTTATTATGTAAATCATAGTGCTTTTATTAAGTTACTTTCGTGAAATATATACGTTGCTGTAATAATAGCAATTATGTCGGTTATTTAATGGCTATTTTAACGCGATTCAGCTTTAAACTAACCTACAAAGTGTGGTGAGAGCTCTTTTGTGATTTAGTGCAATTTGAAACTACACCACTATTATTTATGTTGCTATAATGTTTCATTTAATAGGATATATAAGCATATTTGTGGGTTCGATTCCCACCCAGGACAAACATTTGTGTGACGAATATAAATGTTTGTTCTGTGTTTAGGTGTTGTATCATATAGTACGTTTGTTTTTACAAAATATTGATTCGTAATCTAGTTCCCATATTACAAGCTATGCTTAGTTTGGGGCTAGATGGCGCTGTGTGAAATAGATATCCTATAATAAAAAGAAAGCAAAAAAAAACATAATTACCTATTGAAACTGTCTACAGGTAAGGTATGGTGCTGCCTGAAATGCAATGGGATTTTCACCATCATCACCACGCTTGGCAGGTGTAGAGTTAAGTGGTTAAACTATAACTCAAATTTTCGCGCGATCTAGACAATAATAACGATATAGCCAATCTAAGAGATTTTACTAGAAAATGGGCAGTAACATCTATATGTAACTGCCCATTATCTAGTAAAATGTCTTTATTGCCTCTTACAACTTCAACAGAAGATTAAGGAAGGGGTATATTGTTTGCCCTGCAATGCATGTCCAAAGTTTATTATATGCGGTAACCTACATATATGATTAAATTAAAATATACATGTCCTCACACAATCTTATGTTAAGTTTAATCAAAAAATAATTTCAGGAAAAATTGCTGTATCCTAAATTGAAATGCAGGCAGGGATATGCTTGCGTTCTAATCCCAATTAAATATGTATAGCTGCGTTAGATGCCTAGATAGTGAGTATATTATATACTATTGTAGATCTCGTTCTTGTCACACAAGAATAAAATAAACCTCCGATATACATTGACACAGAGTAAATAAAGGTCCACAACATTCCCGCTGTGGTATCACAGTAAGTCTTCGAGCACATTACCGTTTCGATTCGATTTATTATGCAGTTTCCCTTCTGAATTTTAGATTTGCGGTGCTTCGTAAGATTCAAGATCCTGTGTCGGACAAGAATTCGTTTATTTTATTTGCTGTATACCAAACAGGGGATTGGCTTACATCAATAAAATTGAGATCTGTGTTCCATAATTCTGAAACGAAATCTATATAAATATACAATCGACTGACAATCAACGCGCAGCCCAAACCAACATTTTAGGGTAGTTTTCTTTTTTATTGAAAAGGTGTACTGAGAAACGATTTTAGGAAATTCATACAGGATAACGGAAACAAAGTCCCGTGCGTTTGAGTACCAGATATATTATATATAGATGCATTATATTGATTATTTTTTTTACTTTTAAGATTCAATTTACATGAGGTTTCATGTTTTCATGGAGGTTAATCTGGTGGTATTCACAACACAATCGGACCAGTTTCCGTTCGGATCCACTCCATCTGTCTTATTCATTGACATTTAGGATGACAGACGGAGAAGAATGTGGATCCGAACGGAAATCTTTCCGAATGAGATGTGAATAAAAATAAAACATACTTTCCAGATTATGTGTTTTTTATTTTTGAAAAAACTTTTAAGAATCAAATTTGCTATAGCTTGTTGCAAATTGGTTCCATGGTAAGTACGCATAAAACGGTTTTCATAAATTCTAGCATCAAAACTAACTAACTAACTATATATTTACAAGCAAAGTTCGCTCATTTATGGAATCATTATAGGAAAATAAACATTACATTTAAAAAGTATTGCTGTAATTAGTTACGTGTGACTCGCACTGTAAATTTCATCTTTTTTAATTCGCGATGTGTTTTGATGCTGAAATATACCAAAAAATTTGGGCACTTTAAGCTGAGAAACAACTTTAACTTTACGTTATTTACTGACCTGTATAATAAATGTATACCATTAAATGACTTATGACTTATGACTTGTTGTTAACAAGAAAAGATTGATGAAACATGCTGTAAGACGATGTGCTCACTGACTAGGTTTATAATTATGGCTTGAAAAAAAAATGCTGCGGGTAGATTACGACTAAACCCGGCACTCAACAAATAAAAAAGCAAACTTTTTAAACAAAGCCGGAATGTTTCAGTATTTTCCTCAAAGCCACCGATTTGCTTAAAAACCACTGCAAACATTTTATGTTTTCTACAAAATTGCGGAAGAGCAAAATTATAAACCTGCTCTGAGTTTTTTTGCTACATTTGCGTAGCATTGCTAGAATGCGAATGTGTAAAAAGCTTTAGCATCGATTTACTAGAGAGAAGTGTTGACGTTGGTGAGAAATAACAGGCGCTTTAGCGGCGCTAGTGAGGCGATCCTTTTACAATGTTTTTGTGTATCCTGCTTTTAACAATATAAGGTTTTTAAATGTATCATCATTATTTACATACATACAGTGCCGGACTTCGATAATTTACTTGCCAATAGTCGTTCATGATGTAACACTATGATCGCTTGTACCCTATATGGCTGCAATTTAAATGTCAATTTTACCCACAAAATCTGTTGTGTGCACATTTTTGTTATACATTTCTATAGTTAACATTAGCTTGTGTCCAAACCCAGGTAGGTTATTTTCAGCCTATAGTCTTTCTGAGCATTGACCTCCCATAACGTTGTACACCAAGGTTAACTAGAACAGTTGACGCTGTTAATAGTAAAATTGGCGGCCTTATTATTAGAACAAGATCTTTTCCAGGCAACATTTGTATGGAAGCACACATTTGGATGTGGTCTGGAATTTATAGACTTGCCTAAACTAAGATCTCATAGGGTTAAATCAAAAAAAGTCAGAGCTTAACAACAGATTCCAGCCTGAAAGCAATCATTGTGAGCTGTGCCAACCGACAGTTCTCTCCATTATACATTAGACTCACTCATTAACAATAATAATAGTAAAAACATTACAGGACATTCATTTTAAAAAGCGGCATCAAGTCCCAAACTAAGCAAAGCTAGTAATATGGGAACTAGATTACGTATACAATACTCACTTACATACTTTTTTTTTATAAAAACATACTTATCACACATAAATGAAAGATCTCCTCTGTACTCCGCATTTCAAAGTTATCTCAAATTTCTTGTAAAATCTTAAATTGAAGATCACTTTTTCTGATCTGCTGGAAAAGACAGGTAGTTAGAATGCAATTTAAACCGAGTGCCTTACGAGCACAAGGAAATCCGGAGATTTTGAGTGGCTGCCAAATAGCATATTACGACAATCTTAATAGTTTAGTATTCTTAAGTAATATGTATGTTTTTGAAGCCGCATACACTAATGTTAAGTTGAATTTCTGCATACATCTATCTCATCAAAGCTAAGAATTATTGGCTAAATGAGTTAATTATTTGTAGTTTTCCCTATGTTCTCAGTTTAAAAGTCAATATTTTACGTCAATGGACTCAGTTTTACCACCTCTGTGATGTAGTGGTCGGTCCTATCGGTATCAGCTCCATAGGTCCCGGGTTCGATCCCTATGGTTTGATTGGTGGTAGGACTTTGTTCAAATGCGCCTGGCTACAACAATTTTACCTAAGTCTGTCACCATAATATCAATTCAAAATCGTTGATTTCCGGCATTTAGATATAAGACTAGCCTACTTACTATTTAGGTAGCCAGTTTCTAGGACTGTTGAGAATTCCGGGTATAGTGCGTATCCATTTTCGGCCCTATCATAACTTGCTTCCGCGTCGGACAAAATAGATTTTTAGATAGAAAATACCCGCTTAAATAATGTTTTTGTTATTCTAGTTTTAAAAAATAGAATCCTGTTTAGGATTAGAAACTAAAACCATGGGTCTTTATTGGTTTTAGATAACCAAGATTTATCAAAGCATTTTTCATCAAAAATACGTAGTCTTAAACACACACTTGTTATGCATGAGACGCATTAACGGTAAGCAGGTTACCTAGATGGTAAATCGTGTAGTATCTAGTCTGTAATCTAGTAGTTACTTGTAGTATCGTGTTTATGGACATCCCAAGGAATTAATAGGCATTTCATAGCGAACCCTTTTGCTTTACGTATACGTACTCCTTAATATAGGCCTAAGTTGAACGTGTCAATAGCTACTACAAGGTAAGGAGGCCGGGTTTTAAGCCATCTCGCATTGATCTTTTTTAAACTTTCACGATTAGAACACATTATTTTGATTCGAAAAATTCGGGTATTTATCGCGTCTGCCCATGGCTTTTTTTACAAATTTAGGTAAAGTATGCGATAAATACTCCTCGCATTGGTTTTTTTTTTCTAAACTTGCTCGGCCGAGGATCACAATAATTTAGTGGTCTCGACAGAGCTTACCTATTTGAGCCTTTTGATGTCGAGACCTAAGATTCGTGAAGAGCCGGTGTCCATCGAGTTTTCAAATATCTTGCGGGCTTTCGATTGAGGCGACACGTGACCAGGAGCCGTGACCAGGGGCTGGTTCTTATTTATTAGAATAGAGCTATTCAGCATGGCTTGGGCACGCTTCCGTCTGGTACTGGTCTGGAACAGTTGTTAATCCGACTGCTACCCTTGTACATACTATTTTTCATTGTTTAATTTTTAATTATTTGGATGTATGGATGGTAGCATATTTGTAAGCGCGTAATCCTATATGTTACAATATTGAAAAACGGATGTAAGAATTGCAACCTACACTCTATTTAACCCCGAGTTACAATAGCTCGGTGGTAGTTCGTAACTAATAATTGTTGCGTTGCTATCTAAGTTTAACAAAGTTAGTTGATACTTCCTTAATTAATGAAGTCGGTGAGATATTCCAAACTTTGGATTTGCAATGCAATAGTGCTAACGAGAAGCATCAGTATCTAAAAGCGTGTATCGGAACGGTTTCCATGACACCGCCATATACATAACCGCCTCCGTTATCTAGTGGTTCAACCCACCGATTTCAGATCCAGAGGTCCCGGGTTCGATCCCCACGGGGATTACAATATATTGTGCTTGGTTTGGTTGGTAGTAGGACTTTGTTTAAGCCCGCCTGGCTAGCTACCACCATCTTACCTAATTCTAAAATTGTTGTGTTCCGGCATTCAGAGGTAAGATAGCCAGTTCCTCAGTTTGTTAAGGATTCCGGGTGCAGTGCGCCTCCACCTTCGGCTTACCCGTCGTACAATTTTTTTTTTAAAAGACAACGAAACTTCAAATTATAGCTATTTTTGTGTTTAACGAATTGAGGTACATATATATTACGTCCAAGGACATACACACTGCGCCAACTAATCCCAAACCAAGCACAGTTTGTATGTATACTTGTAACTAAACTATAACGGGTTAAAATCTGTACATTACATATGTTAAAAAAATCAGTGGAGGAAACACTACATTCGATACTGAAGTCAAAACAATTATTAGGTATTTTCAAGGTATTTTCCATTTTTGTCTGTCAGTGTCTTGAAAGCACATCACCGTATTTTTGGCTTGTGGTGTGTCATTTGAAAAAGTATAAGTCTTGAAAATGTGTTAAAACATGAAATGTCATATGAAATAAAACCCCTATTGATATAGAGACTGCAGATCTCAAAATAAGTTAATTTTTGCCCTTGTTGGGGGTGGATTTTAATATGAAGGGGGCAAAGGATGATTATCAGGTCTCATTAGATAAGAGAGGGTACCTATTCTAAATTGGATTAAAACTGGTCTATTCATTTATTTATTGTGATTCACATAAAATCTAAGAATCTCATTAGACATGGGTTGCGTCTGGGCTTTTTATATATTCACACTGTTATAAATAAGAAATAAAAATAAATTTTAAATCATTTATTTCAAGCAACAATATAGCTCATAGTGGTGGTTATTATATTAAATTATTAATATAAATGTCAACTTACATAAAAAATAATTATAAAATGTAGCACTTCACTGGGTCCGCTAGTGTTGTAACTCTGGTTTTCCCTTACAGTTTCTGACTATTTAAATCATCTGAATTTTTAACGAAAACCTTCTAGAAACTTTAACAAATAGATGAAAAATTAACATCTAAATTAGTGCAGCCGTTTTTAAGTTTTGCGCTTATCACATTTAGCCATTCATTTTTGTTTAAATAGATAATAATAAGAAGATAAATAGATTATACTTTAAAAGTTGTATCTATGTAAAACCTCTAAGATTTTTTTTTTTTAGTTTTTCAACCAGGCACAGACCTGGGTAAGGGTGAAAAATATTACCGCCATAGATTATGACAAAGACGAGAAAAAACGCCACAAATAGCTATTTTCATCCGAATGTGTGTTAATAGTACATCATAAGGTAGTAAATGTTTATTTCTCTCCTTACCAATAGTCCACGAGTAAATACCTCGAAAATGAAAAGAAATAACCTACTGAAAATAACCGTCCATTTCTTTTCCGTATTTCGAATTTCGAATACCCGAGGATTATCGGCGAATAACTGCGGAACATTAGTGTAATGCTGCCGAGTTGAGAAGACGTAAAACGCCAGGAGTTACCGAAGCCCTCCGCAAATTGCTGCGTTGCATTTTTCATGAGGCAGAGTATCCGATGAATCGTTAATTTAATTATCGGGATGGTATTTTTCGAGATGAATAATCTTTTTAATGTTCTTCGTCCAATTTAGATACGGTGGAAATGGATGTTGGGCTGAATAATTATTCGAATCCCGCAGTTTTATTATAAGTAGGTCTAATAGGTAGGTAAGCAACTCAAGGGCTGTGCTTGTTTCATTGTGTTGACTTGTAATTGTCACTTCATTTGATTGTTCCTAGTAGCTAATAGTTTATTGGTTAGTAGCCAGTTCTTTTAACAAAACCTATATCAGGCACCAATCTCTCACGAGCGGGGATAATTTGTACGCAAAAATATCACACAAGTAATAAGTACTCAATCTTAATTTTCCTTAGCTACTCTAGTGTGCTTATGTTTGTAGTACCTCTGTGAGAGTATCCAGATTATTTTTAAAGCTGTTTACAGAGGCAGTAATAACTTATTCAGATCGGTTCTAGTTTATTTTACTTTCTGAGGAAATGGTATGCAGCATTCCTATCCTTAGATGATTCACGGTTTAATCTCATGCTGATACCTACGAGCTGATCTGTGAGTGTTTTTCAATAAATAGGTATATGGAATGGGCAACATTGAGCAAATCAAGAAAGTGTCTTTTAAGTCTCAATAAGGTCATCAGAAAGGCGTTTCATATTCAAGGGTCTGATGATAAACATGTTAATAAAAAGACTAATTTAGCAAATCATTGCGATCAAAAACGTGTTAACGAAAATAAAAGAATGCGTTTCTGAAACTCTGATTATTGAATGAACAATTTTCTGGAAGGCGAGCTGTTGGTAAATTGGGGTTTGTACCACGCTACAAAATCACATTACAAAAATCGTATTTTAAACATGGTTGGTTAATACGCAACTTTACGAACATCGGTATAGCTCACCCCAGGTAAGTAGCAACAGGTATATTGCGCGATATCGTCTAGCAGCAACACGAAGACACTTTGAAAGCTAATCTAAACTCATTAACTTTAGCTAGAGCTTCTCTCGATACTTCAATTTTGTAATATTAAACAAGTATCAGTACTTACAACAATACTTTATTTACTGAAGTTAACCTTACTTTATGAAAAAAGTTGTAAAATTCACGGAGCGTACAACACATTCTACATTACTATTACTGTATAATAAAAATGCATTAGTACGTGTAGTTACTGTGAACGTGGTAGCTCTTCTCATGCACTTATATCTGACACAGAAAAAACATAGAGAGAACATAGAGAAAATTACTAACTAAAATTTAGAATGCGGTAGTAAGTTAATATAATATTTAACAGATTCGGCCGAGAAGAGATTACCTATTTGAGCCTTTTGAGGTCGAGACCTTGGGTCTCTTCTTGCAGGGTTTTATTTCGGCGACACGTGAGCCAAGGGTTGGATCTAATTTAGGCCAGCGAATTTACATAGCTATTTAGCGTGGCAATGCAGCCAGTGTCTTGGACACGCTTCCATCAGGTACTGGTCTAGAACGGTGAGTTACCAAAAGACGGTAGTCAATATTTAATGAATCCCGATACCCACTTATTTTTACACTTACTAGCTTATAGTTATTATTTAGTCATAACTTTATACCAGTGAACTATGTCCTTTTGATAAATGAATGTCGTTAAACTAAATCTGAAAGACGGTATAGTTACGGTCGTCAGGTAATCCGACTGCATACATACCTAGTTAGTTTAATTGTCCATACTATTATTTTATTGTTTGTAAATAAATATTTATAATAGATTTCTACTAAATAATAAATAAATAAATATTATAGGACATTAATTTTTACACAGCGCCATCTAGCCCCAAACTAAGCATAGCTTGTAATATGGGAACTAGATTACGGATAGAATACTTAAATACTTTTTTTAAATACATACTTACTATATGTACAACACCCAAACACAGTACAAACATCTATATTCATCACACAAATGTTTGTCCTGGGTGGGAATCGAACCCACAGCCTACAGCGCAGAAGACAGAGCTACTACCAACTGAGCTATGAGGCTTGTTACTAAGTTCAGCAATGTGGACGACGTTTGGGTTTAGGTACTTACGTATTATACTTTTCTATAAAATACGCGTACGTTCTAACTAAGCTCAAGTTTTTACCATTAACGTAAGCATACGCATTAAACTACGTTGAAAGTTAAAGCTATTTGTGGAAACTTTTAATTTAAGCTTGTATGCGCCGCTGGAGCTGTGAAGCCGGCAAAGAGCCTGTTTGTTTGATGTTCATTATATCTTGAAAACGTTCATACGATACGTACAGAGTTATCCCGTAGTTGGTTATTAAGTCATTGATAGATCTACTTATGTGAGATTATATCCGAGATGATTTCTTAAAATATTTATTAAAAAAAGTGCTTTGTTATTTTTTTTGTGCATAAATCCTGCCATGATCTAAGCTCAAAATATTATCTAGTGTCTTGACACTTGACACATCAAGATACACAGGAAAACTTTTTCATATCTTGTATTATTATTTTTTTGTTTTTTTATTGTGCGACTGGGAAGCGCTTGGCCTTCATCTCACCTGGTTAAAAGTTGAGATAAGGCCGACTGATATTAACTGTTTATTTTTATTCTTACAGAAACCTGCAAACATTTTATCCTGGACCATCAAGATGTTTACCCAAAGTGCAGTTTTTAATAATTTTTTTGTTCTGTTATATTTTCTAAGTATAAATCATGATTTCGAAAACAGACGAAAATATCTAGGTGTCAAGCTGTTAGTATAATATAAGAAAACTATGCTTTATTTATATAAACTGCATATTAACCGCCTCTGTGGTCCAGTGGACCACAAGTTGGTGGTTCAACACACAAATTTCAGATCCAGAGGGTTCCTGGGTTCGATCGCCATGGGGAGTACGGTAGGTAGGTGTTTTTTTTTATGAATGGACAATACGCTGGCCTGGTTCTGAACCTGGAGGGCGACAGCTTTGCGCGGACCTGGCTGGCGCTGAAGGCGCGTTAGGTAGGTCGGTGGTTGGTGGTATGACTTTATTTAAGTCCGCCTGACTAGCTACCACCATTTTACCTAATTCTGTCACCTTAACAACAATTCTTAAATTGTTGTGTTCCGGCATTTATAGAGGTAAGATAGCCAGTTCCTCAGTTGTGAGTTCCCGGGTGAAGTGCGCCTCCAAAAAAAAACCTGCAAAAATTGTATACTGGGCCCGAAATTACAAACTTATGTTAGTTTAAAGGGTTACAAGGCTCCGGGGACGCATGTAAGTAAATAAAAAACCAGTGAACCGTCACGTATTAGGGCGGGCAAATATTGATTTCCTGAGAGGGTAGGTGTTACCACAAGCTAGATTAATAAAATATAACACTTCAACGTAAACTTGAAACAACTTGAGTAAGGAATATTGAGAGAAAACACCACTTTATATCACCGCGCTTAGGTAAGCTGATTAATCATTGTAGTAAAAGTGTAATAATACACTTTTTTACATAATTTACTCTGGTGAGTGTGAATGAATTGAATGAATGAATGAATTGATGGATGAATGAATGGATGGATGCATGAATGAATGAACAACACAAAAATTTAGTGACAATAATGTCTAAGTACAATGGGCGGCCTTATTGCTAAAAGCGATTTCTTCCAGGCAACCTTGTATGGAGAAATGTAAACAGTAAAATATAACAGAAGTAGTGCACAGCAATATGAATAATAGAAGTGTGCTCAGGAGCATCAAACCCTCATTCCTCTTTCACTGCTCTTTTATAGGAATTTCAGGCGCAAATCTACTTATCATCCCCATCTGGTTGTCATTCTATTGATTAGGACACGCTTTAGAAAATATTTAAGTAAGCACATTAATAACATTGAATCAGCTTCCAGCGTCTGTATTTCCGCTGTATTGTGACCCTGATGTCTCAATGTATTTACAACGTTATTCAATAAAATGTACATTTAAACTGACTATGTACAAAGGAATCAGTCAGATGACCTAAGGACCATTACAACTGGTTTGGACCAGTACCAGACGGAAGCGTTCCAAAACACTGGCTCCATTGACACGCTGAATAGCTATGCTAATTCGCTGGCCTAAATAAGAGCCAGCCCTTAAGTCACGTGTCACCTCAATCAAAAGCCCCTATTATTGAATACATAATGTATTCATGAAGACAGTTAATAGGCACCCTCTGGTAGGCTCGCTCCATTATAGATCTCATTCTTGCTTAGTTATTAAATATATATAACTTTTTTATTTATGAATAAATACATTTATTCAATAAAAAGTACAATTAAACTAACTATGTACAAAGGAATCAGTCAGATTACCTAAGGACCGTTACAAACGGCCTATAGGTAACTCAACTGTTCCAGACCAGTACCAGACGGAAGCGTGCCCAAGACACTGGCTGCATTGCCACGCTGAATAGCTATGCTAATTCGCTGGCCTAAATAAGAGCCAGCCCTTGGGTCACGTGTCGCCATATATAACTAGGCTGTAGCCCTTATTTTGGGGAGCCCCTTAGTCAGTTTTAACAACATCCGCGGGCTGTTTATGAGGGTTCGATGCTTAATCCACGACCATCACGGCAGATTTGTCTAGCATATACCTGTTTTCATAACCAGCGCATCACATTATTATATCTAATCATTTCACATGATCAACAATGAAGTTTAAATATTCAATAAATGCCTATATCATTCAGGCCAGTGCCTAATCTCTTTGATAAGGGTTTTGCTATAATCTCTACTCAAATACTCAGAAGAGATCTCGATATCAAGAGGACTGGTTTTAAACGATAAAATTGAAATGGCAAGAATATGATTTATGTTAGACCTTGTAAGCCTCACAGGTCAGTTGGTAGTAACTCTGCCTTCTGCACTGTAGGTTGTGGGTTCGATTCCCACCTAGGACAAACATTTGTGTGATGAATATAGATGTTTGTTCTGTGTTTGGGTGTTGTATTGTATGATAAGTATGTATTTACAAAAAAAAAATAAGTATTCTATCCGTAATCTAGTTCCCATATTACAAGCTATGCTTAGTTTGAGGCTAGATGGCGCTGTGTGAAATGTATGTCCTGTAATATTTATTCATTTATTGGCATTATTGGCAGCCCGATAAAGCGGTAGAATTTTCTAGAGGACCACGCAATATCTTTTAAACATTATAACCATACTAAAACTTTTGAGAGACAATACATTGGATGTGCCACAGTTTTTTGATCAAAAAAAAACTGTCAGAGTTTTTAATACATAAGTGTTTAATGACAAGAAACGTTATTATTCCCTATTTTGTCTTTACTGCATATTATATAAATAAATTGCAAATACATTAATTATAATAAATTGTTCCAACATTTCACAACATCCATCAGATTTGTTTATTAATCTTTATTTGGAACTACACACAGCTAAGGGTACGTAAATCAAAATTGAGATTTTGATTCAGTGATTTTCAATTTCGCGATTCGCAACACGCACAATATAAATAGAACTAAGCTTCCAACACAAACAGCAGAATGATAGTTCGACGAAGTTTTTCCGATTCCAATTCAATTTATTCCAAGTACTGTTTGAGTGTTTACTCAATTCAAGGATGAGATGCTGAGGATTTTTCACTCCCTAGATCTCGGCCTACCGGCGCCATTGTGAAGAACCTTTTTGACTGATTAAAGAAAGCGGAGTTGAACTGATACTTTACGTCTTTTAAATCATGGTAAAAGAATAAAATATATAAACAAACACATCTATACCATGATCATTTTGTCGATGCATATTGATATAGGTCTTCATTTTTTATTAATAAAACTAACGAACCAAGAAATGCATATGCATGGAATCAGCTTCCAGCTCTATATTCCCGCTGTTATAACACAGTCTATAATGTAATGTATTCAAGAAGAGCATGCCTATGCGTTTTTTTTTATTTAGCATTTACAAAATAAATATACTTTATTATACAAATTAAATACTGCACACATGGTGAATATAATGCCAAGGCATTTTCTAACTGCTAACCAATTTGGCAGAAAATATAATAAAATTGATGACGTACAAACTTAAACAGGAAAACTTAAAAAGACTTTCAAACCAAAATCATAGATACCTGTATATATATATGATTACATAAATACGAATAACGGGTTAACACTACAAACGAACGCACATCGTTTGTAGTGTTCTCTCCGTATACGTCGTTAATGTTGCATGCCGTTTGTGCCGCGTTGCTACCCCGTCGGTACTCCATAATTACTCGAATTTTTAACGTAACTATGATGACAAAAAAGACTCTAATGGGATGAAAACATAACGCTAATCAGTAAACACAAGACTGATTTCAAAAATAGAATGTCATGTTTTAAAATTAAAATTAATTTGAAATTAGACTTCATAGACATTCAGCAATAGTTTTTATTCGAAATGACCAGTACCACAAAACGGCAACTTCATATAAATAAAATAAAAAGGCATTTATTCACACAACAAATATGACAATGTTTTTAGAAATAAGTACAAGTAATTGTAACGAGTTCATGTTGCTGGTGAAAAAGTAAGAGCTCAGCAACGCTGGTTTTCAGCCCCACTCTAATAAACATAACAAAAACGCAACCGCCAAATGGTTAAGACAGCGTATTCTAGGAGGGTCATGTGTTCGGCACACAGGTAAGTCTGCCACAAATGGGTATATGAAGACCAAATATTAATACATATTTTATAAGAAACCTACAAATACTTTCACATAAATATGAAACATATAAATGTACCTACCGAAAATTATTGTACATTTCGAGGTCAAGAGCTGACACATTCTAAAAAAAACCTCTGTGGTCTACTGGTAGTGTGCCTCTTGATTCGCAGGTATAGTTTGCCAGGGTCGTAAGGACAAAAAAATGAGATCGTGATAGCGTAGGCACAACGTTATTATTTTTTGCGCTATAATAGGTGTAAGAAACATCGCTGTGTCGTTTTAAGCTTAACAAATAAGAGAGTAAATGGTTTTATCTCACCAGCCTTTGCAAATGTCAGCCACTCTTCACATTATTATTCAGTAGGTATGTCAGTACCTGAAATAGAATACAAAACAAGTATTAAATTCTGAGTCTAAGAAGGTCGTTGTTCGTATTATTTTATGTTAACACATTATGGCTCAAAAGTCGTTGAATTGGTTACGGGTTCTGCAAAAGTAAAAAAAGTCAAAACCATTTTTAAGATTTCAAACGTCATATTTATCGCTTGTTCAGAATCGCACCAGTACATAATGAGAAAGGCTAAAATAGTATATGTTAGTACCTAAATTATAAACCTAAATACATAATTATTTTAAAATTATATATATAATAACATAATTACGGGGAGCCGGTGCCCTCCGGGTTTTCAAAAATATTGCGGGGCTTTTGATTGAGGCGACACGTGACCCAAGGGCTGGCTCTTATTTAGGCCAGCGAATTAGCATAGCTATTCAGCGTGGCAATGCAGCCAGTGTCTTGGGCACGCTTCCGTCTGGTACTGGTCTGGAACAGTTGAGTTACCTATAGGCCGTTTGTAACGGTCCTTAAGTAATCTGACTGATTCCTTTGTACTTAGTTAGTTTAATTGTACTTTTTATTGAATAAATGTTATATTTTAGTAATACATAATAGGTACTTACTATCCTAAACATATACTACTAATATGCAGTTGGTTTATAGTTTTCTAGGTAGGTATAGGTCAGTGCCTACCTACTTTATTCCTACCTGCCTAATACATATGGGCGAAGCTAACACAAACCTGCCAGCTATTATTGGGTTGGTATTAGTTTACTGGAATAAGTCTACTTCTTGGTGAATACCTACCAAAAACTGTAACTAATAACCTGTCTGTAAACTTGCAAACGCAATTTTGTATAAAATGACACCTGCCTACATCTTCGATACTGAACAAATTGCTTTCAATAAGTTAACATGTACACCACTTATAGACTATTTTACCTATGCCTATCTATATATTCATATCATAAGCTTACAAATGTAATTATCTGCCCATATTTAAATTTATAACGCACATCCTTTTCCTCTTTACTTGGGTACCTACTAAAAATAAAATTAAGCCCTAGTTCTTATATATGTCATATGCGATTTTTCGTAATTCCTATGAGAATAAATGTTTTAAGCCGTAAACCGTTTGCTGATAGAAAAAGCTTCACTTCATTTCTTCTTCCTAATTCTGAAAGCTATGTTCGGTTTTATTTTAAAATTATAAAATACGATCCATAAAATATGTCCATGATTCGATTTTGTCACGCCTAACTCTTCAGAGCTTGTTGTGCAACTTCTAAAACTGGTAAAATGTAAATATTAGTTTTAGTGCTACTTTTCCGTTACGTAACAGTATCAGACTATTTGCAAAGACAGCTCCAGCCTCGGTTCCATTGGTATGGCAGCTAATTAAACCTGTCAAAGTGAAACTGAGAGAGAAGGCGGAAAGAGGACTTCAAACACAGTCACTTCCAATTCATCTGGTATTATGGATGTTATTTCGAATGAATTTTTTTCGTGTCAAATTGTAAATTAGTATTTATGATGTCGGTGCTTCAGATGGGGTATGATTGGGTTCAATTTCCGCTATCGGACTTATGTTTTATTGAACAGGGTCATTCGGCAAAAAGTGGAATAAAAGAAATGTTATCTCTATCACTTGACTTTTTGCAAGGCTTTGGTGGCAGAATCTATAATTGTGGTCCTTTTTATATTGTTTTATAACGCTGTGAGAAAATGTTTTGTAGTATAATATAATTGTGTTTTCTTCACCGCGGCCTGCTTGCCAAGAAGCAGGGCCGTTATTATCATGTGTTCGGCCAAAATAGGCTTCAGTACTGATAGCAAGTTTTTATCACGATTTTAATTATGAAACTGTTCATGTACTAAACGTTCATATACGATCAGTCAATAATGTTTTATATATTGGTAAGTAAAGATTTATCATTTAAAAATGGAACACGCGAGACTTAAAGTTCCCGTTGCTCTTAGTTTTCTTTGGATTTCATGGGATTTTTTTACATGGAACCTAAATTATTTTTCTACAATAAATGTATTGGGTTACTCCTTATAACATCAGCTATCTGCCAGTAAAAGTTCAGTAAAAATTGGTCCAGCCATTTTGGGAACATACACGCATACACATTATACATCAGCAGATTGGATGTTTGACTCTTTAGTCAACTGAGGCGTTGGGCAACTGTGGCTTGATCACGAATGTCTAACGTTATCGTAATGTTAAGGTAACGTTTTTACGGACCTTTACATTACTTGGAAGCACGAAGCACTATCGTATCACTCACGTAACAACGATAGATAAACGTGAGTGACGTCGAGTGACGATACGATTACATTACGATACATGTGTCAAAAGGTTCGTGATCGCAAATTTAATTATATTTACGTACTGTAGAGACGCTGTTCGAAATCCTATACAAAATTCTAACGTGAACGATACGCTTACCGTGATAGCATATTCGTGATCGGGCCTCTGATCCCTTTTATACGATTTTCGATTTGTATAGACACGTAAAAAAGTGTGAAGACATTACTAGGTGGACAGCGGCGTTGACAGTTGACAATAGAAGTTTTCAGCAATGTTTTTTATCTGAAACTGGCAGCGTGCTAAGTTTATTAAATCATTATACCCTTCCATTTCAATGAGAGTTTTGTAAACAGCGTATTCTCGTAGAATCAAACGCAAATAAATTCGGAGAAGTTGGGTCCAACTCTGATGGCGATTGAATCAACGAACATAAATGATGCTAGCTAAAAATCACTAGAGCCCCTATTTTTTTCTAGTACATGGTTGCGTAATAAGTTTATCCTCCTTTC
The DNA here is from genome assembly GCA_951394065.1 of Venusia cambrica. Classification (NCBI taxonomy): domain Eukaryota; kingdom Metazoa; phylum Arthropoda; class Insecta; order Lepidoptera; family Geometridae; genus Venusia; species Venusia cambrica. The sequence continues at coordinate 6,668,043 of OX596056.1, forward strand.
ATTTTTTCTTCTCACATTTTGTATTTGAAGTTGCATGGTAAGCAAACTATTGTAACACTTATTATAATCCATTTTTTGTGAGTGATATCTTTAAATTGTAATAACATGATGACTGCAACCAAAATGCAGTGAAAGCAAATTCTTAACCAGATCAAAGAAGCGCACCGTAAAATTTTTGACAGCAATCTAAGTATTTTGTGATTTCCATACTTTTGTACGATTCAGACTTAATGTCCCATCCTTCTTCAATTATTGTCTATGGAATCAAAGGCATGCAGCCGAAGTGTGAATTTTTTTGTTCACAACTTCTGTGTTGACTGTACAACTAATTCCAAAATAAGTAGTGCGGCTGGTAGGGTCCTTAGCAAATAATGAAATGATCAAGCGAGAAACCGCGATCAGTCGCATAGTACAGAACCCTAAAGCTACAAAAGTTTTTTCACGGCCCGCCGCCCATCTCGTTCTTTGGACATTTGACACGCGTTTTATACGATTCAATAAAACGAGTTTGATGGGCTTTCTGTAGTTTGATCAGCATTGAATAGGGACTCGCTTGGTCTCAAAATGAATAAAATGTCTGAGCTGTGATTAAAGAATAGAAGAATGAATCTTCATCTGGCAAGATGATAGATGGACAAGGCGATGACGGAACGGCTTCCAAGATACGGGTTTTTTAATGTAAGATGTCTAGCAGCAAGATGGGCTGACGATATTGACAATATCGCTAGCCACGCATATATAAGTTTGGCGTGGCGTGTAGGAACAAAGAGAGGCCTATACTCAGCAGTAAAATCTGGCTGCGGATGATGACGATAAAAATATATGTAGGCCAAAAGGTTCTATCTTAGGGTTAGTTATTAGGAGACAAGTTATGATTTGTACTATACCTCTATTTTGAGGTATTCCTGTTTGTTCCAATTATTTTTCACATCATTGGGGATTGAAAGAATAAGCTACACCTGATGGTCCTATCTATCACTAAATAAAAGAATTAATTTGTTTTTTTTTCACTTACTGTTTTTAACTCTAGTCTTAAAACGAATTCACCTAGACAAATATTTACAGCCTCATAAATAGGGTACTAGGTATTCATATAATTATGTATTACTTTGAAATTTATTAAAATAAATGTACAATTAAACTAACCATGTAGAAAGGAATCAGTCGGATTACCTGAGAAACGTTACAAACGGCCTATAGGTAACTCTAATATTCCAGACCATCGCCAGACGGAAGCGTGCCCAAGCCACTGGATGCATTGCCACGCTGAATAGCTATGCTAATTCGCTGGCCGAGCCAGCCCTTTGGTCACGTGTCGCCTCAATCAAAATCCCCGCCAGATTTTTAAAAACCCGGAGGGCACCGGCGCCCTACGGACCCAAGGTATCTACCCCAAAAGGCTAAATTGCCTTTTGTGATCCTCGGCCAAATCAGCCGCCGCTTGAAATTTAAATTAATATAAAATTATTCACTATATAATTCAAAGTACTAGAATTATATTGCTTGAGTACAATCGTAGAATAACTTATTCAATTTTAAAAGCCCAAATGAATTGAAACAGCAAAATACTAACAAATCACCATTCCAGCACAGATTACCGCTCAAGAATCCTTCATAAGAAACAAGAAACAATCTCATTTTTTCTCAAGAAGCGGTTTACGAGTATTTTAGTCGGTCGTTTTCTGTGTAACGTCCCTTGAGGGGCCTGCGTCACTCATAATCTACTTTCAGCGAAAATGATCTTTATAACGTTAACACAAAGTCCTTTTTCATTTTATTTTCGTAGAATTTAAAATGTACCTAAGCAAAAAATCAAGGTAAACATACTCTGCCGCCAAGTATAAAGACAATTGTCTACGCGAAAACAAAGTCTCCCGCCTGTGAGATGATGATAATAATAATGAAGCGCCATCTAGTCTCAAACTAAGCAAAGCTGGTAATTTATTTTTGTTTTACAACGGGCGGGTGAAATGAAGGTCAAGCTTCATCTCACATGATTTTTCAAGTTATGATAAGGCGGAGGAGAAGGTGGAAGCGCACTTCCCCCGAAATCCTCACCAAACTAAGCAACTGGCTAACATCCATTATTGGAACCCAACATTTTTTAAGAATTGTAGTTATGGCGACAGAATTAGGTAAGATAGTGGTAGCTAGCCAAGCGGACTTAATTAATTCCTACAACTTACCAAACTTAGCACAATATTGTACTATGTACCTACCACCCCTTGGGAGCCGAACCAGGGACTTCTGGATCTGACACCGGTGGGTGGACCAATAGACCACAGAGGCGTTAGAACATATACTACATTTGGAAACTAGGTTATGGATATAATACCTATACTATTTTTTGTAAATACGAACCTAGTTAACATACGATACAACACCTAAACACAGAACAAGCATCAATATTCGTGTTTCACCCACCAGTATCCGACACAAACATCCCGGGTTCGATTCCCAGGGGAACAACTACTTAGTGTTCGGTTCAGTTGGTGGTAGGGCTAGTTTTATAGGTCCGTCTGGCTAGCATCCACCATGTTAAGACTGACGCCACAACAAGTAATTATTAATCCCCAGGATGGGTGGAGCGCGTTTTCACCGTTGGCCTCATCATAACTTAATACCTGGTGAGACTAATGAAGGCGAAACATTTCCCCATCGTAGAATAAATGCTTAAAAAAGACATTGTGAGAGCAACTGACGTTCCCAAGAGAGAACAGAGAACCTTTTGACTTCAGTAGCTATTGTTAATCTGGGGAGTAACGGCCCTCGATTTGGAGGGTCCCCGGCGACGAAGTTTCGTTAAAAACGTCTCCTATTTCCGAGGTGCTGTGCTTAACTAGAATTGGAAATACTTGGGATTACTTCAAGCTTTCGGTATTGTTGAAAAAACGGTGGCAACAGCAAAAATACGGGCTGAATGAATGGTATCGTGAGGTTTTTGTATGTAGTTTTCGTTTGCGCAGAACAGATACTTTAGGTACCGTCAATATTAATTCCACATACAAAGCTTTCAACAAAAAGTTTCAAAATGGTAAAACATCTTATATATTTTTATCACGTCAGTGCCAAAGTAAGCTATCATGTAGGATGAAACTGTATTATTATATTCACAAGCTTCCATAAGTAAAACAATAATGCAATTTTATTAATATTCTAATTAGATGTGAAATCTTAATATATAAATCGTTGTAAAGCTGACAGACTTACTGACAATCAACACACAGTCCAAACTAGAGGTCCTACAGATATTATATTTTCAGGTAAGCTTTCTTTTGTGGTCAAAGTCAAAGTCGAATATTTTTATTCATTAAGATTGGATAATTTTGAAACGTCAAATGTACTTAATGTAATTTATGCTTGGAATCGCGACCAGCACACAAGGAGAAAGGCAAGAACCTCGGTCTAGGGGAGCCTAAGAAAATATTTGTGAAATTCCAACGGATATCGGAAACGAAATCCCGGAAGTTTTACTGAGAACATTAAGACTAAATGAGAATATGAATAACATAAACAATAACATAAGAATGTTAGCGATAAAACTTCCACTGGTATCAGTCAGTATGACATCATAATTTAATTTCAGTGTAAAATTAAGAATACTTGAATAGTTATAACAACTAATCGGCAATTGTCTGCTGTAATTACCGAGTTGTATTATGTACTTACTGATAACTAATTAGGCACTATGAGACCTAATATAAGTGCGTCCTAACTCAGAGTGAACAGGTTCTATTCAGAGAAGCGTGCTCCATATTAGGCCATACTTTACTTGTTTCTCAAGTGAGTTGATCAAACGTTTGGCTATCATCGATACAAAAATACTACTATAAAATATCTATAAAATGAAATTTCTGAAATGCATAGCCTTCGGACTGTGCTATTCAATACGTAAATACGTACCTAGCTAATATCTCATAAATAATGCCATTTCCACTCGCACATAAATAATAAAATGGCATTGACCGCTCAATATTACACGGAACAATCATTTCAGATAAATGTCACAAACGTTTACCAACTTTGAACAGCTGGTACAGAAAATTGAGCATGTAGTACAATGTATCACACTATTACCTTCAATTCAACGAACGATTCTTCCCGAAACCGGCTCTAACGACTAACTATTATATTACTTGATGATCATTACGATATAAATAAATATTACAAGACATTACTTTTACACAGCGCCATCTAGCTCCAAATAAAGCATAACTTATAATATGTGCACTAGATTACGGATAAAATACTTTTTTTGTAAATAAATACGTATAGTACGTACAAGATACAACCCCTAAACACAAAACGAACATCTATATTCATCACACAAATGTTTGTCCTGGGTGGGAATCGAACCCACAGGCTACAGTGCAGAAGGCAGAGTTACTACCTACTGAGCTATGAGTCTTGTCAATATATATCTCATGCAATGTAACGATGACATATATAGCACAGCCATGACAACAAACGTGAATGAGAAGTCATGCAAAGAATATCATAGGCTATCTTAGATCATTCTGTCAGTCTGAAAACGAAATAAAAATAAAAGAGAAAAAAGAAATACAAGACATTAATTTCACACAGCGCCATCTAGTCCCAAACTGAGCATAGCTTGTAATACAGGAACTAATAGGTTACGGATAGAATACTAAAATACTTACCATAATTGGCATTTTTACTCTGTGATTTTTCAATACAACTCCAATCGATAATTTTGTTTGGTTTTATTTTCACTGTGTATGTTTACCTTATTTACCCTTATTTATGCTATTATTGTACCAACTAACGCACTCGTTTAAGTGTGTAATACAAAACTATTTCAAATTGACCCTGCTACTTAGATCCGGCTAAGCCATCCATGCAGTGCGGTAAATCTCCGCGCGAGTTTCAGTGGCGGCTTACAAATGGATCTAGCCTGGCATAACTATTGTCGTGTCTGTGAAACCAACCTACATTTCTAGTATGGATATCACAAGCTGGCCTAAATAAGAGCCAGCCCTTGGGGTCACTTGTCATTTCAATTAAAAGCCCCACTGGATTGAAAACCCGGAGTGCACCGGCTCCCTACGGACCCACGGTCTCCACTCCAAAAGGCTCAAATAGGTAAGCTATGTCGTGACTACTATATTTGCGCCTTTTGTGATCTTCGGCCGAATCAGCCGCCGCACCAGTCCTCATTTATGTTCATATTTACCTTTGCTTGTGAAGTTTCAAATGAGAAATGATGTATTATTAAAACATTATTAGTGTAATGATATTTTAAACTAGATGATGACGAAAAACAATTCGTGGAACCAATAATTTTATTTGAGCCTTGTAAAAAACAATTATTCCATAAATTATTTCAGGTTCGACCTGTAAATGTATTCCTATTAATTAAAAAGTGAAATTGACAAATGTATTTCGCCGAACTGGAAATAATATATTTCATGATAATAATAATTAATTATAGAAATATAAATGACAATATTTATTTATTTTTATTCACAAATAAGGCTTAACTTAAAGCGAGTTGTTACAGAATCTGTTTGTTGTATTGTGAATTAATAATACACAGTGCTACATAGCCACAAAAAACTTTCTATATGGCCAAGGTTATGGACATAATACTAACATACGTTTGTTTTGTAAATAATTATACTTATCTTACCATACAACACCCAAACTCAGAACAAACATCTTTAAAATACTGAGCTATGAGGCTCGTTATGTGAAGATACTTTAGTAATAGAAGGTATTGTCAATAATAGGAGCATTCAAAATTGGAGAAGTTCATCATCGAAAGTGAACCGTCTGCAACTGTACATCATAATAATAAATCAACATTCATATTTTTGGGATAATAGTGTCCTAATAGTCATACCCCGGGCAACGTAGCCTTATTCAAAACTGTAAAGGTTTATTAGGTGTGTTCTATAATTAAGTAAAAACTATGAACATACGAAAACAAAAGGAATCGTTGACCTATAGTCAACAGTTATGACTGAATCACCTGTAAGCTGGTGGTATAACTTGTAAAGATCCAACCTGGTTTGCAATCACCTTCCTTCGAGGGGTCCTGTCGGTATCCGAGAGTACCAGTGCCTTTAATAGGCAGCTTCTGGAAAAACTCGCTCCATCTTTAACCTCATATATGCCCTGGTCAAGCCTTGGCAATACTCGAGGTCAAGATATTACCCATTTCATTTATAAAAAAATGCTATGGTTGTAAATTAATGCAGTTCACAGAATCGAGTTTAAAATCTGGACATACCGGGTATGTACTCTCCACATATATATAGAATGATTAAATATTTATTTGACATTAAAGAAACACACATTGATAACAATAGAGACACAGAATATATATAAAACTAACAGCATATACCATAATAACATAGCCTTACTACGAGTTTGTGCATTGAACCAGAACATTTAAATCTGTCTATTTATATTCATTGACCTTGTAGAGCCATTCCGCAGTGCGTCCGTGGCCTGACGAGTCTAACACATTCAGTAAAGAATTAAGACTTAAATGGGAGTTGCAGGGAAGCTACCTTTTTAACAAACTCGAGTAAGGTTTTCAGATTAATGTTTACTTCGCCAACTCACGAGATACTGTCTCTATAAAATGTAATAAACTTGCAAGCTTGACTAAGCTTTAGTTCTCTGTCTGCAAGCGTAATGCTTACAAACTAACTCTCCCCAACTCGAAACACTAACATCTTTAGTTATGAGCGTAGCTATGAGCGGATATTTTAAATACAAATTTTAAATAACTAAACACACTTAAATTGCCTACAATGTTTTCTTATAAGGAAAACTTGTAACATGTTATGGTTAAAAATCGACCCCTCCATCTCAATTCGTTGATATCGTGTAAGTAGAGTAAGGGCGATCCCTTACTCGACTTACACGATATCAACAGGTACCACAAAAGAGACACTTTGGCCACGATCATCAATTCGACTTCTAAGCGTGGTGGTTATGACAAAACCATCCAGCGTTGGCCTACCAAAGTTGGCTCTGTCCGACAGTAGATGAAGAAAAAAAGTACCCACTTACTACTAATTTTCAGTTTTTTTTCAGATTGTTTCTTCAGAGAGGTAAGTTTACTGATAAAATTTAGCACAATGTCTTAGTATAGATATTGATAAAAATGATTGCTAAAACCAAGTGGCATTGCCGTTTGTTTTGTTACTGGTGAAATTAAAGTCACAGTTATTAGTAGCAACCTATTTCACAACTTACGCAATACAGCAATATCTGAACGTACAGTCTGGTAATTAAATGACTTACCATTTGCCTTACTTTAGCTTCAGCCATACAAACCACTTTTGTCACTAGTTATTGCGGTTCAAGGTGTTCATGATTGTGTATCACAAAATAAATGTTTTGGAGCACTATCCACGAGATTGCGTACGGTAACATAAACTAAAGCCAGGTTATCTCTGATTTTATTTGTCACAGCCGCGATATAAGCAACAAAGCTGGACAGCAGAGTGCAAAAACATTTCAACAATACGAGCTCAAGTTTATAAATGGTGGTACAGGCGAGCACAAAAGGCGGGTCAGTTGTCAGATAAAGCCGTTGACTTCCTTGAGCCGGATGTGTAATGAAACTTGTGAAATATCGCATTTTAAGCTAACCGTAGCCTTAAGTTCACAGAAACCGTAAAGTTATTTGGTCTAGTCTAGCGGAATGAGAAGTTTGTTTGATCCATCCAGATATTTATTTAAATGATGATAGTATAATTATCCAGGCTATATTACCAGTACTAACCATGTTTGAAGGAAGCATTGGTTGGTGGTAGGACTTTGTTTAAGTCCGCCTGGCTAACTTCTTTCTTAATTTTGTTGCCATAACAACAATTCTGATAATTGTCGTGTCCCGGCATTTAGAGCTAAGATAGCCAGTTCCTCAGTTAGTTTAAGATTCCGGATGAAGTGCTTTTTTATAAGTGTTTTTTTTTCTCAACTTGTTACCTGGTGAGATGAAGGCCAAGCGCTTCCCCCTCGTACAATAAAAAATAAAAATTAAAAAAATCATTCGGACTTTCTAAAGACCGTTGCAAACCTATACGTAACGCAACTGTTCGAACCAGTATCAGACGGAAGCGTGCCCAAGATACTGACAACAATACCACGCTGAATAGTTTTGCTAATTTGCTAGCCTAAAGCCTGATAAAAGCTTGTCCTTGGGTCACGTGTCACGTATTTGAAAACCCAGAGGGCATCGGCTAAACCCCGAAAGGCTCAAATAGGTAAGCTTTGTCAAGATCTACCACCGCGTGGGGGTCGTTTGCGGGGGCAGATGGTAACAATTCGAATATTCCTACAAGGAAATAAGGTGCAATGGGTTCCACACAATCCACAACATTCAACACTCCAAACCCTTCAAACAGAGAGTTATTGGGCATTTTTTGGGATAGACCTTTTTGCCCAGGAAAGCTTCAAAGTCAAAAGCTGATTAATTCTAAATAATTATAAAATATTAGGTGGTTCGGTGATCGCAGTGTTTGTGTTAAGTACTCATGTATATGCTACTGTCCATTTCGTAGTATCTCTAGTCGAATTAAAAAATATCTGCAGTAGGATAAGGACCATGGGGAACGTTGTAATTAATGTCTGGGCCGACGCCGATAAAATTAGTCAAAGGTAAATAGATACCTATGTCGCTATTCAGAGAAAACATTAATGTGAAACGCAATAAATACACAGCATGTATTATATATGAATAAGTATACATTCGTCTCACTCTAACCTTGTTATTCGTAAACGTAATAAAACTAAGTAATTGTTTAGTTAGAAAAGAGACTTCTGGAAAAGCCCATCGGTGCTGGATCCAGAGGTACCGGGTTCGATCCCCAGGGGATTACAATATTGTGCTTGGTTTTGTTTGTGGTATGACATTGTGTAAATCCCAGGTGGACTTAAACAAAGTCCTTATTAAAAAAAAATGTTTATTGGCGACAGAATAACAGATAGTGGTATAGCTACCACTATATACACAACAATTATTGATTTGTTGTATTCCGGTATTTAGAGGTAAGATAGCCTGCAGTTTATTGATGATTTCGGGTTATGTGCGCTCCCACGTTCGGGCTTATCAAGACTTGAAAAATCAGGTGAATTGAAGGACAAGCACTTCCCCGCTGAACAAAAAAAAACAGTGGATTCCGTACGATGCAGCTAAAGCAGCGTCTTTTTTGAAATCTGTCATAATTAGTTATGTCGTACAATTTAATATTTTTGTGATTGGTAGAGCCAAAACTCCGCTAACCATCCTTTCGTGGTTGGATGATTGGGTATTCCACGTTTATTAAAGGGCGCTGACTAAGCAGTTACAAATCAAACGCTAAGACATCTAATCCTGACGGTTGGATCGATAGCGGCCTTTAATTACGGGAGTCCCCCGAATAGGGCTTTCACGTGACACCCGTTGCGGCATCAAGCCACCGCAGCTAATAACATAATTTGTAGCTAGTGCTACACTACTGGTTGACTATTAGGACGTTGGATTTGGGTATCGGATTGGGTCAAATTGCAATGTTGGCAATCTTTTCATGTCAACTGTTGAGCAGAGCCTGCTTTTCCCACGTTATAGTTTTTGATTTGGCATTACCTCATGACGGATGTTAATACTGTGTGTGGGTGTTGTATCAATACTTCCATATCAATATTTTAAACTAGTGAAACATCAGGGACTTTGACTGCATTCCCATTATCCCGTGGATTATATAATCCATTCTCAGGGGGTGCCCTGCCTTGCTCATTTTAAAATAAAGCTACTCTATTTTTATCCGTAGGACTTCTAGTCGGATGTGTGTTGATTGTCAGTCAGTCAGCTACACAACGATTTTGTATATTTAGATAACATTTATTACGATATAGCTTTGTTTTTTTTTATATTACAGGACATTAGTTTTACGTAGCGCCATCTAGCCCCAAGCAGAGCTTGTAATATGGGAACTGTGTTAATTAATTAATGTGTAAAATGAATGTCCTGTAATATTTATTTATTTATTTATTATTTATTTATAACTAGATTACGGATAGAATACTTAAATACTTTGTGTAAATACATACGTACTATATGATTTAACACCCAAACATAGAACACACATCTATATTCATCACACATCTATATTCATCACACAAATGTTTGTCCTGAGTGGGAATCGAACCCACAGCCTACAGCTCAGAAGGTACAGTTACTACTAACTGAGCTATGAGACTTGTTTGTTGACAAAGTTTTTTGAAAAAGGTGACACTTTTTACAGGTTTGAGGATTGTGAGCTGTGAGGATTTTAATAAAATTTGGCATGGATATAGTGTATGCCATGGAAAACAAAGAAGACAATAAGTAGGTTACTTTTTAAACAAGTTTACACAAACTTAGCTTGGGAAATAAGACACCAAATAATTGTATGTACTACATAAATTAAACAATTTGTTATTAAATCTGGATAGGTCCAACGCAGGTTAAGCTGTATGTACTTACTTAAAGATAAATTAAAAAGTTTATTATTTAGTCTGGGTAGGTAAAACGCTGGTAAAGATGCGGGAAAAAGCTAGTTGTATCATAAATACTCATACATTATTTCCGTACTTTGTGTGTCAGGTCCGCGCAAAGCTGTCGCCCTCCCGGCTTAGAACCAAAAAAAAACGTATTTTGCGCACAGAGTACGGAAATCATGTATGAGTACGAAAGTATTCTATCCATTTTCTCGTCATCAAGTTCCTATAAACAAGCTTTATTATTAGTTGGAGCAAGATGGCGCTGCGTAAAATAATTGTGAGAAAAACAGTTTCATCTGTTGCTAGTAACTGTAGTGAGAGTGATTTAACAAAATTATAAAAAAAACAATCAGTTTGTAAAACCAATCGCGATTTTAATTTGGTTTACTGCAATTTTATTATTCCATTTTCAAATTCTAATTAATTACGAATATTTCATTTCTAGCTGTCACTACATTGTTCATTCCAATTCATCTATCAATTCCTTCATTATTGTTGGAATCAGGCTTGATTTCAAAGTGGAATCAAAAGTCTTATTGTGCCTTTGTTGTGTCATTAGCTCAGTCGCTGTTTTCGATAAGAATAAGAACAAAATATTGCTATTGTTTGCATCTCAAAGAACGGCAAATCTGTGAATCGCTTGTAGACACATGTATTTTATTCACAAGCTGTGAGCTTTTGTGCCATAGATGTGTCTTTGGAGCTAGCGTAACTAGAAGGGGTCATATAAAAAATCATCACATCAACATTCCTCAGTTTGTTCATACTAGCCTATATTAGCGTCCACCACTGGACAGAGCCTCCTCCAACACTGGAGGGTTTTGCCATAATCACCACGCTTGGAAGGCAGATTGGCGAACTCAGTAAAGGTGTAGATAATACACAGAAGAAAGCTACCGTACTTCTTTAGGTGAGATCCCTTAGCCGGCTTTTACGACATCCAAAGGTTGAGTTGTAGGGGTTGGATCTTAAGCCACGACAACCACGGCGGGCATGTAAAGAAATTACATTATAAAAACAAAGAGGTAATAGAAGCTAAATAACGAATGAGGTTCGTTATTTCTACTCCTATCAGACCTCTGGGTCTGAGGAAGAATAGAAGATAGGTAGATATAAGATTTGGGCTAGGGTTCGATCCCTAGGAAACTCATATTTGTGCTTGTTTTGGTTGGTGGTAGGATTTTGTTTAAGCCCGCCAGAATAGCTACCACCATCTTATCTAAGTCTGTCGCCGTAACAACAATTCTTAATTGTTGTGTTCCAGCATTTATAGGTAAGATAGCTAGTTCATCAGTCTGTTGAGAATTCTAGGTGAAGTGCGCTTCCACCTTCGGCCTTATTCTAGTTTGACACGTGAGATGAAACCCAAGCATTTCTCCATCGTGCATTAACGAATACAGTGTATCATGTTCTATTGTTTTCTATAGATATCGGTATCTGGAGGTCTACTATGAAAAACGAAACATGGCAGAAATGAAATGAAAGCAGATGGTACGTTTTACAATACAAAAATAACGGAAATTATTTCGGAGCCGACGACGTACGATTTTCGTAGTAGGGCCTCAGATACGTGTGACAATGTTTGCCCTATGTTCAGCATGGTTGCTCAATAAATGATTTAATAACTATGATGAAAAATATTAATCATACATCCCGTCGCTTGGATTTGAGACTTTTGCAAAAAAAAACTCATAAGGTCCTAGCTTTATTTCTCGCTAAGAGAACATAGCAGTTTACCGCATGAACAAAATATTTTCTTGTCTTTTTAATTTTATATTATGTAAGAACAATAGTCAATTTAAGTTCTATTTTGTACTATCTAAAACCTCTAGCTCCCCTTTCACAACAGGCTTTTGTGGCGCGTTACCGCGCAGATTGTCACGTGTATTCAGAATCTAAACCCGGGCAAGTGCTTTTAGTCCTGGCTCTGGACAAAAGAATGAGGGTTATAGTTATTCTGGAAAAATCTGTAATAATGGATAAGGCTTTTTCATCAGTCAGTGTTAGCGTATTATACTATTTAATTGGATGTGGTAATTTTATTAATCTGGGAAATGGACGCTATGAAATGGATGTTTTAATTATTTTAATAACGTTTAATCTTTAACCAGATTACTTTCGTCTAAAATCCGATCAGTGTTTTCTGTTATAAAGTTTATAACAGAAAACACTGATCGGATGTAATGTAAATAATCAAGAGTGAATGATGATGTCGTACAATGTTGAAATCGGGATTCAATGCACAAAGATGTGAATGGAAGGAAAGCATAATAAAGCCTAAAGGAAATTATGTTTTTTCAATTGAAATGCAGATCAAAGCCATTCTACTTGCGGTATGGTTTCAATTTATCAAAATGAATTCCAAATAACCGTCAATGGCTTTTTTATAATACAAATATCGAAAAATAGGAAGCAATTAACTCTAATAACATATACTCGTTAATGTCTCATAGCGATGGTTTGAAACCATAGTTACCCCCAGAGCGGTTTTATTTTTTTAAATGTTAACATTTCAATTGTTTTTTACAAATGTTACTATGACACAAAATTCACAATCCACGACGGGACTCGAACCCGCGTCTTTTTCTAAAGCCGGAAACGCTCTATTCAACTGAGCTACGGAAGTACCGACGCAGATTCCGAATTTTTGTGTCATATCTCTCAGCTAAGATGCGGGTTCGAGTCCCGTCGCAGGTTGTGAATTTTTGTGCCATAGTAACATTTGTATATGTTGTGCCCAAGTGCAAACACTTGAAATACAAAAATTCAATTTGAAAGAGGGTCTTAATGTAAAATTATTGAAATATGAAATAACATTAATATTACTTTAGAAATATAATTACTGCACTTACTATTATTTTAATAGTATGGAGGTCAGTAAATTTTCACCATCACACCAAGGGTCGTTGCAGAATGGCCATTAAAATACCAAAACGCATCAACCGTGGCCAGTCTGTGACTATACCATTTTTTTATTGTACTTAAGGGAAGCGCTTGGCCTTCATCTCATCTGGTTACAAAGTAAGATGAGGCCGAAGGTGGAGGCAAACTACACCCGAAATCCTCAACAAACTGAGGAACTGGCTATCTCACCTGTAAATGTCGTTACAACATTTTTCTGAATTGTTGTTATGCAGATAGAATAAGGTAAGATGGTGGTAGCTAGCCAGACAGACTTAAACAAAGTCCTACCATCAACCAAACCAAGCACAATATTGTACCCGAACCAGGAACCTCTGGATCTGAATCTCTTTCGTTTTAATTTAGGTTATGACAATGATCATAGTGAAGCGATTTCTTCAGTAGAATCGTGGCCCAGTGTGACAGAGCAGTGTGAGTCAGACGCAAATTCGATAGATACTGGAGAGATCTCATCCGTCTTACAAGTATATTTATCACTTTGAATTCGAATTACATAGATCGACCAACTTATAATTGTCTCGTTCGCTACTGCTGTTTAGTTTCTATATATATATATTTATTGTAATGATTGGACATTTTGTAATGTATTGTATGTTTTGTTATTATTAATAAGTAGCTATACAGAATCATGTTTATTTTAGTACACCGCTTTGTCTGCTCTTTGCTATCCTTTCCATCCAAAGGTTGCCTGGAAGAGATCATTTTTAGCGATAAGGCCGCCCATTGTCCCTAGTTTAAGTGTTTTTCTTCTATCTATCTATCTATCTATCTACATATTGTGCCATGTGTTCCGTTGCTCCTTATTACGACCATTGCTTAGCCACGTCAGCTGTATTGGAGAATCAATCATCAGAGATTAATTGCGCCTAATGGCTCGTGAGACTTCTTGGTGTTATAAGATCTAGTCTAGATATGTGTCTTTTTGATTCATAGTATCAGGGTTATTACAAACAAATCAAATAAAATCGTTCATCTGTCAGAATGTTTGTAACATGTACAATATTTATTAATAATTAATTTAATATAGCTCCCAGTACAATCTTACCTAATTGTACAAACAAATTTAAACATAAATTGAATTGAATTTATCCAAAATACGACAATGTTCCGATATATTATTTGTAATTACATATAAAATACCTTTATTAATACAATCATAATTAAATGTCATTCAGAAACTCGGTTACATTTATATACTAGCATCTTTCGGAAACAAGTTTTCGTGTTTTGTCGGTACGCGGTTTTGTTGGCACTCCCGGAGTGCCAGCAGAAGTGAAAACTTGTCGTTGGTCGTCTAAAGGTAGAGGCAGTCTTCGAACGTTCCTTACCTCTTAGGATCGTAAAGGTAATGTGACACTGTGTTTAAGACAAATGTGTCTCAAAAGTGGTGTCGGTAAGGTGTCGCGAGTTCAATGGTCAAAAAATGCACAACGTGCTCAAAGAAATTGCACTTAAAATAAAACATCCTGTTACTGTCTATTGTTGGACATAGCCCTTTCGATCCCTCAGCCGATTTGAAGAAATCAACGTGTATAAAGTAACTTCAAAGCTAAGTTTCTATCGTATTAGCTTTACTCCTATAAAGACATTTTAAAATACAAAATAGTCTTGACAGTCTGTTATAAACAACAAATAAAAGTACAATACAGCAGACAGACAATGACATTTTATTCTTCACTAAATCTCTAAAGTAACGAGAAAAACAAACACTGTACCAAGATACGTACAGTTTCTAATCTTTGATTAGAAAAAGTCAACCACCCTGTATACTTAGTTTAATCAAAAAGAAGCGGAAATGCACGGGTTTTATCTACCTACTAGCAAACGCCTGGAACTTTGTTCCCAAAATACTAATAAAGTAAGCTATACTGAAAATTTCAAGTCTCCGATTCCTTTGCTTTGATAGATAGATAGATAGATTTACTCTTTAAACAAAAATGAACATACAAAGAAAAACACTTATACTAGGTACTTTGGGCGGCCTTATCGTTAAAAGCGATATCTTCCATACAACTTTTAGAAGGAAAGGATAGCTAAGAGCAGACAAACTTAAGTACTTAAATAAACATACATTTATAATATTTACAACAACAAAATATCAAATGCATTACAAAATATCTAACCCTTAATAAAAAAATATATAAAAGAAAAAGAAACTAAGCAGCAGTGACAATTACAATTAGTAAAAAAAAAAGTAATGACAGCGTTAAATGATTAAAAAAAACAATGGCACTCCGGGACTGCCGATAGAAGTGAAAACTTGCTGTTCGTCGATCTTTGCCGAAGAGAACAGCTGAGATAGTTGGTACTTGAATCCGTGAACCTATAAAAGGCCCATGCTTGAATCTCAGTGTAGTTGCGTTCGTCTATTTATATTAATGTTTTGCAACACAACCGACACAATCTGAATCTGAATGACTTCTTACAACTGACGTTGATAGACCTGTTACGGCTGTCAACCGTCTGTCTAGTCTCTAGTCTACTGTCTAGTAACCGTAGGTCGAGGCAGTCTTCGAACGGTCCTTACCCGTACCTCTTAGAATTGTATAGATAACGTGACAATGTCCTCAATATAAAATGTGTCAAAAGTGTTGTGTGTAAGGTGTTACCCATCTCAAAAATTGCCCGACGCGCATAAAGAAGTATATATACACTTCAAAAATCTTTGGCGTGTGGCTTGGGCTGTGGATTGGTTGTCAGTCAGTCAGCTATCCGACTATTTGATATTTCGATACAGCTGTAGTCATAAACAAACCCTGAGGTCAAGCTGAGAAACAATATACTTGTTCTAGCGTGTGGCACAGATTACCCACTTTCTATTTTGAGCGTGTGGTAACAAAATACTTCTATCGGAGAACAATAGATAACGTTTAACAACCTCGTAGAGGCAACTCGTAGAGGCTCTACGAATTGGAGCTACGGTTTTGTAGAGGCTCTACGAAAATCATGTTATAGTCGGTTCCGGATACATATTGTTTTTATGAAAACCGATTGCCCCAGGCAATAATACGAACAACGAGTTCATCAATATTGTATATGAATATTCAAATGGCTTTTTCCATTTTAATTTTAATAGTAAAAAATACGTGGATTAATTATACCCAGCCTTATGACAAGTTCACACACACATCGGCAGCCCATCAATGTAGACTGCTAAATAAATAAATTTCCTTGAACTGGAGAGATTTGACATAATCACCATGCTTGGTAAAAGGATTGGTGATTGCATTATAGGTACTGAATAGTACACTAAAAGAGGCATATTTATATTATTAGGCATAGGCATATTATTACATTTAGATATTGTTATATAAAATATATTTATAAACACTTACTTACGAAAGAATAAAAATATTGATAATTTGAATCCTATTATTTACTACCACATACTAGATGTTGTCTCAATAATCTTTAGGCTTGCAAAAGCACAACAAAAATGGAGTGAACAAAATATTATTTTTAATAAACGAGTTATAGAAAACGTTATTTATTTACGCATGTCTGCGTAATTAATTTATTGAACAGAGTAATAACTTAAAGGCTTTTTTATTGTTGAGATCCTGATTTTATTGCGCTCTGAGCGAATCGTTTGGACATAACGACCCTTGAGTCGCAGATCAGCGTCCTAATTACCTTTGAGTTTTCATAAGCGTGAGTAGTCTGCTTGAATGGAAGCTGAGCTTGATAGAAAATAAGGCTTAAATGGAATTGATTTGAGTCAACATCATTGGCCTTACTATTTATAGTTATGTAGGTATGTTTGTTTTTGACTATCGAGAGTGATTAGGCCATATATTTAACAAATAAAAAAAAAAATGGAACCGACTTCACTCGGGGACGCAGTCGGGTTACCTTAGAACCGTTACAAAAGTATTTATATGTCGATTACTATATTTTTTTTTATTATACGGCTGGGAGGTGCTTCGTTTTCATCTAACCAGATTTTACTAGTTATACGGCCGAAGGAAGCACGCTTCACCCAGAATCCTCAACAAACTGAGGAACTGTCTATCTTACCTGTATGCCGGAACACAAAAAAATATGAATTGTTATGGCGACAAAATTAGTGATGACGGTAGGTATATTAGTAAATTAATGTATAAAAAAATATTCATACAAGATTTTATCAATTAAGCTAATCAACATCACCAAATAGTCATTGACGATGAATCAGAATCAAACCTACGATCACAAAAAAAAATTGAAAACAACATTAATCTCTCGAATTATGCAAATCGGAAATCGATTTTAGAAAATATCATATACTAATGAAATATAATATTAATTTAATATTAAAATTAAATTAAACGATTATTACTCCAAAGAGAGACATAAAAGTTTTCTCTGAACAATTGTAAGTTGCACTTCCGAATCATTATTCAATGTTATCGCACACAAATACCACTTGTTGTTATTTCTCTGAATCATAATTAGTATTCAAATATGAATATCTTCCTTCTGAATAGCGCAGCTTATTTATGTCCGACTTGTTTTTTATTGTACGACGGGGAATCATGACCCGAAATCAGATGAGATGAAGGCCAATCTTCATCTCATCTGATTTCGGGCTATGATAATGCTTAAGGTGAATGCGCACTTTGTCCTCAACAGCCTGAAGAACTGGCTAACTGAACTATTGTGTTCCGGAATTTACATGTAAAGTTCCGGGACACAACAATTAGGAATTGTTATTATGGCGACAGACTTAGGTACTATGGTGGTAGCTAGTCAGGCGGACTTAAACAAATACTCACCACTAAACAAACCAAGTACTATATGTATAGTACAAGTACTATATGTATATTACAAGTACTGTATGTATAATTCAAGTACTATATGTATAGTACAAGTACTATATGTATAGTACAAGTACTATATGTATAGTACAAGTACTATATTTGACACCCGCGACCTCTGGATCTGACACCGATGGATGAACCACTAGACCACGGAGGCGGTTAAACTCTATGGATTCTTCTAGTAGGTATGAGTGGGTTTGATTGCGGTGCTAACTATTGCGTTCCAGATATAGGAACTCTATTGTTTTCGACGGTCATAAACAAGCCTATTGTTTTGTTTGTAAGCAATTTGTTTTGTGTTACATGCGCGGAGTTCTGTGAAGACCCGTGATGATTCAAGACATTTCTGATTGGCGTAACCATAATTTACTTATGGCCGTCAAAGTGTTTCTTTCACCCGGTTCGTAGACCTTCATCAGATTTTAGTCAAATTAAAATCATGTCTAGACATCTATCGATCGAACATAAAATCAAGCAAATTGGTTAAAAACTCGCAGAGTAGTCGGTAGACATACTTAGAAAAAAATACGGTCCGAATTGATAAAAACGCGGCTCTTTTATAAAAAAAAAATTTTTGATTGAATATATCTTTGAAATTACATAAAACAACTCATGAATTTTTAGTCTAGGTCTTAGTTTTTTTTTTAATAATTCATCAACGCTAGAATTGGTAACCATGTTAATGTATGTACCTACCCAAGTACATGACTGATGAAAATTCCAAAGAAGAGACATTCACTGAAATCTATGTTACGACAATCAAATTTATAGCAAGAGGTTAAATAAGATAATAAATTTGGAACCGGTAAAGCCAAGGGCATATTCAAAATGCCTATATTCTATAGGAGAGAGGGCCTCAGGGAGCGGTAATCGTATATTCTATGGGTTATTGTGCTCAATGAATATTAACACAAGGACATTTTATGTTCTTGTCTGCCTTTGTATTTTATGTAATATCTAGATTAACTAGCGAAGTCAAATATATTTTGACATAATTCACCAAAATCCGACTACAAGGAGAAGCCACAAATAATTATATAAAAAGTTGTATGTAAATGTTAACCTCAGAGCGATAATCTCTACTAGCGATAGAGGATCAGTTACAAGGGGTTGTAAGAGAAACATCAAAATAATTACGTAACCTTTACGTAAATATTAGCCCATTATTTGGACTTGAAATAAAGAGGCCCTAGAAAGGGATGTCGTTGTAGTGGTATAGGGATAAGTTGGTGAATAAACTTGCTGATGTGAATGATTTGGGATTGAAAAGCTTCAAACAAGGTCTAATCAATATTAATTTTAAAAAATAATTACTGAAACATAATTTTATTTTATATTTAACAAGCCTCACAGCTCAATTCGTAGTAGCTCTGCTTTCTGCGCTGTAGGTTGTGGGTTCGATGCCCATCTACGACAAACATTTGTGTGATGAATGATGATGTTTGTTCAGTGTTCAGTGTTGCATAAGTAGGTATGTATTTTTCAAAAATAAGCGTATAAGTATTATTTTCCGTAATCTAATTCCCATGGTACAAGTTTTGCTTAGTTTAGGACTATTTCTGTGTTAAGTTAATGTCCCGTAATTATATAATATCTTTATATCCGTCATCCCGTGAGTATTTCCCAAAATAATTTCTTAGCACACCCCTATGACTTAAAAGGAATATAACAGGAGACTGTGTTTTTAATAATTATAAGTGCAATTGACATTTTCACACAAAATACCTACCTACCCTTATTTTTTTTTTAAATAAAAAAATATTGAAAAATGTACCTATTTGTTTATTACCTGAGTTTGCAATCAAGATAATTTTTACCAACAGCACACCGATGCCAACATGCAAGCTTGCGTCTATTTAAATCTGACCCTGTCCAACTACATAATATTGATATAATATTATACATATTATAATAAGTAGATTTATTGTTTTATTTTATTGTTGTGTGTATTTGTCTATAGCTTTTTTATTTATTAATGTAACTAGTAATTGTTGTGGTTTGTGTTTATATTTCATCTGATTTTTGTGCACTACTTCTGTATTTTTTTACTGTTTACATTTCTCCTAACAAGGTCGCCTGGAAGAAATTGATTTTAGCGATAATGCCGCCAGTTGTACTAAGACACTCTTGTCACTTAATATATGTGTGTACAAAAAAGTGTTAATTCATCACAACAAAAGCTTATGAATTGTTGGTTTATGCAAATTTCTCAAAACCCACAAAAGACCTCAATATGAGATGAAAATCTCACACCATTATTTTTGAATTATTTCGGTTTAACGACCGGTAGATGGGGTCCGGAGTTGTATATCTGAACTGCATTGCGGCTATTGTGATCTACTTTTAGAGTACCTAGATTATATTTATATATCATAATCATCATATAGTGTTTGAGTTTATAGTTTCCAACTTATATCCTGGAATCCTAGAGTAATACACTAAAAAAAAATATTAATATTAATATTATCCACAGCGAATTATCATAGCCATTCAGAGTAGCAATGGAGCCAGTATCTTGAGCACGCTTCCGACTAATAATTTTGTAGCGTTATATTGTCAGTTTGTTGTAGGTAAACAATGTACGGATAAAAAGCGAATCCTAAAGATACGTTATTGTTCGATTTCTGTGACATTTTGAGCGTTATTTGAGAAGAGGATATTTTAAGGGTTGCGTACCCAAGGGATGCCTACCGGACCCTATTACTAAAACTCCGCTGTATGTCCGTCCGTTCGTCTAACCGGCAGCAGGTTGAACCATTAATTGTTATATATAGACCGTTAAATTTGCACCATTCCTAATTGCCTAATTGAAAATGTAGTACACACAATACAGTCATTTATATAAAACGATTGATGAAAATTTATTAATGTAAGTAGATATCTAAGTATGTAGTAATGTACCTATTAGTAAACATACATAACATTATAAAAAAAAACTATAGATATCATGTTACATCAAGTTTTTCAAATGCAACAGGGAACGTTTTTTTATTTAGGAGTACGCAGTTTTAATTAATTGCAGTAGGTATGTGTAATGTCGTGTAATATTTATTATTATGTACATTTTATCAATTAAAATATACGTTTGAGTGTTCTCGAAATTATGATTTTTGGTAAAAAAAATATCTTATTGGTTCATTTTATCTAACTAAATGGTCTGCTATCTAATTTTATTAGAGGTCTAATGATTGTTATGTAATAGTAGAATAGTTGAAATATATGAAACGTAAAGGGCATCGTAATTTCTGATCCTAGAGAATTAAATCTTAATTCACATGGCAAACTTGACAATTTAAAATCTATGATTTTTTTCTTCTTATTTGATGTCCACTGCTTGACAGAGCCTCATCCGAAACAAAATAGCGGGTATTTATAGCGTATTTTACCCATATATGTCCCAAAATTCCGACAGGGCACTAGCCGAGGTCGCGTACTGACTGTGGCTGCAACTTGGGAGATACCACCGAGAGGTGAAAGCGTCAAGAGGGGTAAGAGTAAGAGGCGTATGTGTCATTTCGAATAACAAAATGATCTGATCATCACGCTATGCAGACAGATGATCGCGGTAAAGATAAGGAATAAGGTGATGTCCTTGGTTAAGATATTTAGTCGGTTTCCCTTATTCTTAAGCAGCTCCTTTTTTTCTACAACTAGGAGACGGAACAAGCAAGCAATCCACCTGATGTTAAGTGCATCTCTTTTCTATAACAAAGCCTTACTTGTAGTTCACATTAAAAAAAAATATAACCAACACTGCATTGTACCCGTCAACTTGAGGCATAAAGGTATTAAGCCGCGAATGCCCGTAATTTCACCGACAACCATACCCCTTAAACCAGACCACAGCAATGCTGCTTGGTAGCTGAAAGAAGTATGGTGGTAGTACTTCCCCGAAAGAGCCCTTTTACAAGGCGCTCTATTACTAAAATGCCTCTATATACGACAAGTGTATACAGAGGTATAGTTCATCGATTTTATTTTATTCATGGCATAAATAATTTGACTTTCTTGCCACCACGCCAAACTACGCCACGTTTTCCTCAAAATCCCGAATTAAATCAGAAACTTTTTCTACGTCTTGCTCTAATTTTTCATGTGTCGCCTTTCAAAGACCGCCCAAATCTGTCAAAGTGCATGTACCAGAATGTCCCGGGGAAGAACAGAGGGTCTGTGCCACTCTTAACTGTAAAAAAATCAAATAAGGTCAATGAAACTGTTTCTAATGAAATCTTAGTCTAACGGTGCTATAGTTAGGCCACATTGCATCACATCAATATCCCACGAATTTTCAATGTTGGACAGAACCACCTGGAAACTGGAGGGTTTGGAAGGCATATTGGTGATCACAGAAATAGCATGAAAGTTAGCTGCCTTTCTTCAGGTGAGATCCCAGATAGATGAGTTCACGACAGCTGCAGTCTGAGTCAAAGGGACAATATGGAACTTGCAACCGCCAAGGCAAAATAATAATACGTGAAATAGCGTTGATTAGGTTTAAAACTGAACTTTAAGAGCCTGAGTACCAAACTCGGTTGATGTCCTGTTTACTAGGACAAAGCGCTTTCTCAAATTATTTTACACGCACTACTAAAAGGTGGAATCAGCTTCCATTTCCACACGATCCGAATGTTACCTGATGCTGTCGCCATAACAACAATTCTAAAATTGTTGTTCTCCGCGGCATTTAGAGGTAAGTAAGCCAGTTCCTCAGTTTGTTGAGGATTCCAGGTGAAGTGCGCCTCCACCTGCGTCCTTATCATAACTTAAAAAGTCATTCTTGCCTATGCAAGTTCAAAATTCGAAATTCAAAATTATTTATTTGGATTTTTAAGCAATGTACATACCTAATGCAACGATAATGCTCGCAAGAGTTTTTAACCTTCCTCCGAAGAAACTTACGAGAAAAGTAACGAGGACGAGAGCTGCTATTTAACATATGAGTTAGGTGTGATCTGCCTAAGGTCCTAGAGGTCCAAGTGGTCTACTATAGGCAATGGAATTGGTTGCTTGCGTTGTAGCTATGGCTGAATGATAACAACACGCGTGGAGCCTGTAAGGTTCCGCCTGGGTATCGACCTGCTTATCGTCCTGCTGAAGTGCGCCAGTGTTCTAAGTGTTTCTAAGAAAGTTCGCTCATCGTACCACATCCTTGCTCTGTCCTAAAGCCAGACAAGACAGGTCAAGAGCTAGCTCATCACACATTACATCAACAACCCATTAGTATTCACTCCAGGTCAGACTCCAGGAGCCTACTCCATAGCTGGATGGTTTTGTCATAATCAACACGCTTGGAAGGCGGATTGATGATCGTAGTAAAGATGTAGATAGTACATAGATGAAAGCTGCCCTTCTTCTGGTGAGATCCCTTAGTCGGTTTTTATGACATCCATGGCATGAGTTGGAGAGGTCGATTTTTAAGCCACGACCACCATGGCAACATCTCATCATCAACTATTCATCATAAATATCTAAAACACTTTAAAAAGCCCTCTTTCCTATGTAACAGAAAATCGATAAATTCCAGTAAGATTTGCAGTAAAACTTCAAGATGAGGAGTGAAACATCTGAGCCCAGTGCAATAAATTTCTTCCATGACGGGAGGACGAAATTAATGTCGTCACGTCACACAGATATGATTCACTATGACGTCAGACGCACAATTTATGGGCCTGATATGTCGTCATTACAAAAGGAAATGATACGGTAGATTAGATAGGCGGATTCCTGGGATGTTTGTGTTTAGGATGGCTTATTTCTTTTTTATGAATTGCTTTCGTGGATATTATGAATGAGTGTACGTGATTCTTGGACTTAAAGCTGACTCCAAACATGTTTATGTGAGCAGTGCCAAGCTAACGATAGGTTGAAAGGGGTTAGAGACGGTTGTCATGTTTGGTTTTCATCATGTTCTGCTCTAGACATATTCTGATTTAGTCATGAATTTGTCAAGTTCTCTTTTGTCATACTCTCCCTTTGTCATGTATGCTGCAGCTAACTTGCGTTCAAACATCGGCATGACTCGACAAGCCTCACAGCTCAATCGGTAGTAGCTTTGCCTTCTGAGCTGTAGGTTGTGGGTTCGATTCTCACCCAGGTTAAACATTTGTGTGATGAATATTTATGCTTGTTCTTGTTTGGGTATTGTATTGTATGTAAGCATGTATTTATAATCAAAAGGTACAAATCATATTGCCGTAATCTAGTTCCGATTATTACAAGCATTGCTTCGTTTGGGACTTGATGGCGCTGTGTTATATTAAATTCCTGTAATGTCCTGAGTCGCACAGTAAATCGTAATTCTTTATTGTACACATAAATATGATATAAACATGTCATAAGAAAACATTTCTTTGGATTAATAATTTTGTGGTATTAATAACACAACATAAAAAGAGTATAAAACTGCTAAGTCAATCAAATGTTTAAATACTCTTAAGAAGGTTCGGTATACAATACAATACAATTAACCAGGTACCAATATTTGATGGTAAATATATCATATTTAATTATTTGTTTTTTTCTGTATTTCAAAATAAAATCTGAAAACAGACAAAATATGTAATAATCAATCCGCCAAATCTCTCTGAAAAAATCAAATCGACACGTGTTTCGCCTCTACACGAGGCATCCTCAGGAAATATAGTCTTGCTGCTAACTGACTAGCCCTCTGTGGACGTGTTGCCGCTCCGAGCTCTGCGCTGCTCTTGCAGTATTTCTTGGATGATGCCTCGTGTAGAGGCGAAACACGTGTCGATTTGATTTTTTCAGAGAGATTTGGCGGATTTATTACTAAATATTTTTTCTGTTTTCAGATTTTATTTTGAAATATGGATCTCCGCAAAATAACGCCTGAATCAATAAGCTATCTTTTTCTGTATGTCATTTGAGTATCTGTTTTTTTATCATCACATCTTTCTGATTAAAATAAAGACATTAGGCATCCCAAGCATGTCAGAATAAAAAATATTTTTTCTTTAAATCTTCTTGTGTAATCAGTGATATCGTTATATGTTTATTATCGTGCCTTTTTGCGTAGGTCAACCGGATCTCACAATAAATAGCAAAAATGAACTATCAGTACAGAGAAACTGGCACAAAAAACTTTTTATAAATTATGGATTAGCTATTGACTTACAGCTTATAAGGATAAGGTTTACAATAGAACGAGCTTTCGCAAAAGGCACTGGTTTTCCGGCGCATCCGACTGAATACGGCAAAACACGCGCCGGATGTCAGCCGTAACCTCCAGCAAAAGCTAGCGATTCCGTTGAAAAGGATACCACTAGAAAATAGACCACACCGAACCTAACTTTCTTTATAACTGTACGACGGGGAAGCGCTTGGTCTTCATTTAACCTGGTTACAAGTTAAGATAAGGCCGAAGGTGGAGGCGCACTTCACCCGGAATCCTCAAAAAACTGAGGAACTAGCTATCTTACCTCTAAATGCCAGAATACAACAATTTTAGAATTGTTTTTATGGCGACAGAAGTAGGTAAGATGGTGGTAGCTAGCCAGGCAGACTTAAACAAAGTCCCACCAACCAAACCAAGCACAATATTGTACTCCCCTGGGGATCGAACCCTGGACCTCTGGATCTAAAATCGATGGGTAGAACCACTAGACCACAGAGGCGGTACGATAAATTTCCATTTTACATACTTATTGACACATATAGAAAGGCACGTTTTCTATCAAAAACCTTTTACGTCCTCCCGCCTACATTCTCACAACACGTCTTATTATTCAAATAGCTTTGGGACACATTGGACAAAACGTTCCTTTTCTTCAAATACCTTGAATGTTGACTTTCCCGACTCAATCCGTTTCAGTAAAATGCCTCGAAGGGCCAATATTCGGACCTTTCCGTAGATGAAAAGATCTAATCTTAAGTTATCCAATTCTTTACAATTGACGCTTTAAAAGACCAGCGAAATATAAATACTCGATTACGTGGAACACTGTTCGGGGTGATAAGAGATTTTGTCAAATGGCGTTTAATTTTATTTTGCTCCGAGATTCTTTGACCAGCTAGTCTATTAATTGTTATTTCCAAGTTAATTATATGTTAATTCTGTTTCATTTGGGTTTCAATAAGTTTCAATAAAAATTACGGAATTTTTTTGACTTCTCAGTGAAACCGAAAAATTGACCACCATTTAATAAGGCCACCATTTTCATTGAAACCAAACTGAAACAGACTTAGGTGATAGGCCAGCAGGTTTCCTGATACTACTTGTAATTGGAAATTGTACTTAAGGTTTCTATATAAAGTGACAATCGCACTGATTGCATATTATACAGTATATATTGATCAGAAATTTTAATATGCAATCGATTTTATTACGATTTTAAAATCACGTTTCAATAATCAATTAAAGCTAGACCAAACAATTAAATACCTTTTTGTGATTGTAATTTACTTCAAGTCTGAAAATTTGGGTAGGTACTAATTTGACCGAACGGAAACTGAACTGATTCCATACGGCACGCAATTTATATCGTACCACCACATCTTTACCAACTTAAAAACTTAGAAAAAAAAAACAGTGGCACTCCGGGTGTGTTGGCAGAAGTGAAAACTTGAAGTTTGTCGTCTATAGGTAGAGGCAGTCTTCGAACGGTCCTTTTATCCATTTAATTTTGTAAATCCATTCTAATAATGCGAAACAGCACCCAAACACACAACAAACATCTCACAAATATTTATTTTTTCTCAAAATATTTTTCTTTCTTTTCTTTTCTTTCAACTGAGCTATAAGGCTTGTGTGACAGCTTCTTATATTGCCGTGTGGGAGTTGGAATTAAACTGAGGCTTTTTATTTGACTTCTTTACTTTACATACAAATTACAAGCGCTCGTCCGGGGAAGTACTGCCACCATACCTATTTCAGCCGCCAAGCAGCATTGCTGTGTTCCGGTTTGAAGGGTATGGTCAGCGGTGAAATTACGGGTACACGAGGATAACACTTTTATGCCTCAAGTTGACGGGTGCAATGCAATACGGTGTAGGCTGTGTTCTTGTGGATGTGACCTACGCAGTAAGGAGTTGTTATAGGCACTTAACATCAGATGGGCTTTTTACTTGTTCCGTATTCTAGTTGTATAAAAAAAGTCTGTCAGTCACAGAGCATATTTCGCTCGTCGTTTTATTATTACAGATACAATTTACATTTCGTTACAGCTTGTTAGTGTAGAAAACTTGTATTCATAACAAAAAATTGAGGTAATCGCACGGTTCCTACACGTAGTACAACTTACACGATTAATGACCTCCAAACCCCTAACCAGAGTTTCGTTCTCGGTCACACAGATTATTCCACAGTTACTCGGTCGCGATGACCTCAATCCGGAAATGGATGCCAAAATAGTAATAATAGCACCGCAGATTCTGTGCAAGCACACAACTGGATTTTTTAGCAGTATAGCTTAATAGAATTTGAAAGCTTCGATGGAGATTCTTGAACCGCCTCTGTAGGTTACATTGAGAATTGCTACATTGGTTGTGACTCTAAGTATTAATACTACTTGCAAATAATGCATACTATATACACGAATAGTTTAAACGTGTCTCTGACTATCCCCGAGTATGTGATCTTAAAATATATCAGAATATCATATTCTTTGAATAGGAATAAACACAATGAATGAATGAATGAAAAATTACTTTAATGCTCACTTTAAAAATAAAACTGGATTACTTAAAAATATGTATATGCAATGGGCGGTCTTATCGCTTAGAACCGATTTCTTCCAGACATCCTTTTGGATGGAGGGTATTTTGGTTGATGGTGCACATATTAATAGGGGTGTAGCTAAATTGACTATATATAATATGCTATGCTACATATACACACACTATATATATATAATATAAATACATACATACTCGTATTATACCAATACAATATCCAAAAAGTAAATGTTTTTTTTTAATGATTCGGCACCGTCTTGACCTGGAATCTTACACAGACAAGGATGAGATCTTTCGATGGAGAGAGCCTTACCAGAAGGTGCTTTTCTTCATAAAGACATTAGGGTATAACACAGCGAAAATACAGACGCTGGGAGCTTATTCCAAATTATTGCAAAGCTATAAAATATTCTTGAAAGCGCGTGGCATACCTAGTGATCGTTTGGTAGTAAAAGTAATTGATTGGACTTGAAATGAGTTTCTATGAGTATGACGGAGGTTTTTAAAACCAAAGTATACATAAAGATACTGATTTATTAAAATGTACAATTAAACTTGTACAAATGTACAAAGGAATCAGTTGGATTACATAAGGACCGTTGCCCAAGACACTGGCTGCATTGCCACGTTGAATAGCTATGCTACTTCGCTGGCCTAAATAAGAGCCAGCCCTTGAATCTCGGGTCGCCTCAATCAGGTACTGATTATACTTGCAACATTGCAACGCATTTTAAGAACGATGGCTATGTTTATCTAGAGTATGTCTATTTCACGCTAATTAATTTATTAATTAGTGCAATAAATTAATTAATTTATTGCACGCTGAGTAGTCGAAGCCCTTAGTGAAAGGGCTCGTCCGGAGAATTACTACCACCATATGGTTGCCGGTGAAATAACGGGTAAGTGAGGCTTAACATCTTATGGTAGGCTATGTTCTTTGTGGATGTGACCTATCCAGTAAGACTTTGTCATAGGCAAGAGTACACTTAACACCAGGTGCGCTACTTGCTTTTCCCGTCTCCTAGTAGTATAAAAAAACAAATGGATTTTGACGTGTGAGTATCTTTTAAACCGTCTCTGTGGTGTAGTGGTTCGCCCACCAGTGTCAGATCCAGAGGTCCCGGGTTCTTGGTTTGGTTGGTGGTAGGACTTTGTTAAAGGCTGCCTGCCTAGCTACCACCATCTTATCTAATTCTGTCACCATAATAACAATTCTAAAATTGCTTGCATAGCTTGAAACTGAGACATGAAGGCTAAGCGTTTCCCCATCGTACATGTGAGTGACAAAGACCACCATATTTTTATATAGAGAATGCGAATCAAATATTTTGAAGGGGAGGGGATAAAAAAGTGGATCTTTTTATTTTTTTTTATTTTAGGATCTTGTCATCTTTAAACCATGAAGCTATGAATGTTGCAGTCGAGTTTCATGATTTAGTTCAACTTAACTTGAGAGCCTGTCATTTCACATAAATTAATGGCGACCGACCGACAAATTTAGATGCACAGACTGCATATTTCACCGCGGAAAACTACATTTTTTTCCTCTTAAACATTCGTTACGGTCCCTAGTTTGCAGAAAAAGTAATTTGCCTTAAATGGAGTCTGTGACATAGTATTTCATACAGGCTTACAGAGTTTGTGAACTAGTTGTAGTCAGACCACATCATTGTTCTGGCCTGGAACAAGTCAAGCCTGACAGCCAGACTGACCCAACCCTGCCACGCTTAAGATCAAGAGCTAACACATTTTAAGTTCTGTGTTATATCATAAAATAGTATGAGTTAATGAAAACACTTTATTGCACATCTTAAAAATAGAACTAGATAACTAAAAAAAAAAGATAAATACAATGAGCGGTCTTATCAATAAGATGCGATTTTTTCCAGACAATGTTTGGATGGAGAGGATTTCATGGCTAAAGAGGTGGTTGGTGGTGCACATATTAATTAGGGGTCTAGCTAAATTAACTATATGTCATACATTATAAGTAAAGCTATGCTACAAATATACACACTACTTATATAATATAAATACCTACATATTATACACTATGTACTTACATACTATAAAAATACAATACACAAATACATATATATATATGTCCATATATATTATATTTACTTAAGTATATGGATGATAATTATATTAAATGTTTTAGAAGTACCATGATAACACATACAAAACGGTGCAGATAACAGCAAATACATGTGATGAAGAAGGATGATAAAGGCTATTTAAACAGGTTCATTTAAGTAATCATTTAACACTAACTTTTAACACAGCCAGAGATGGTGATTGCCATAGTACTTCCTAAAAAATGTACTTATTAATTCCATCCGCAATCTAGTTCCCATATTGCAAGCTTACTTTGGGGCTAGATGTACATTTACTCACGTGAAATGAATGTACAGTAAAAGAAAAAAAAATGGAAGAAACTTGTACTAAATAGACTGTTACGTTGAGTTCGAACGTTAGTTTGTCATTATCTTGATTCTTTCTTATTTTTGTAATCCAGATAGCATCTAATGGCATCATCTGCTGAGAATATAGCCATAATCTAATGCGAGGGAGCTAACAACATTATCCATTGATGGCTCTAATGCCATCCAAGTGTACTAGCAACGTCACCATCTGTGGCATAGGTTAATGGGTTTCGAACATTTGAAATCCCATCTCCGATTCGACGAAATGAATCACGATCGACGTCGTGTCATTATTTGAAACATAAAAAAAATTTGGCTTAGCTTAGAGGGTTAATGCGTAAGGGAAATCTAATAACCTTTTTTTTATTATACGAGGAGAAAGCTTTTGTTTTCTCACCTGGTTATTATCCGCATCTTGTTCCCAAATATGCAAGCTATGCTTAGTTTGGGGCTAGATGTACATTTACTCGTGTGAAATAAATGTACGGTAAAAGAAAAAAAAATGTATGAAACCTTAAACTTAATAGACCGTTACCGTTACAGTGACCGTTGAGTTTGACCGTTAGATTTTTTTCATTAAATTTTTTTGTCACGTATTAGTAAGCGACTGTGATCCTGAGGTAATTTCACTCACAGTATAAGTAAATTATGTACATTAAAAGGAAAATTACGTTTACTTAGGACCCGTATGACCTTTTTGAAAATTAAAACACGGCCATGGTAAGGAAAATATTTTCTAAGTGGGTGTATCAGAAATTAGGGCCACCAACATAAATTTAATTTCAAACCCTCATTACATTATTTTTCTTCCTTGCCACACTTTAGAGGGTCGGCTACTAATTTAAGGGGCTTCTTATAAGGGTTATTCTTATTTTGCCAAAATGCCACAAAGTATATGGAAAATATGTATAGCAAAGTGCTTGAGTTTGGCGTTTTGACCCGGTGTCATAATGTTTTATAATTACATCACATATCTAGCGGTGGATCATATGCCTGGGTTAAACCAAATCAGTTACAAATACTAAGAAAAGGATTATACACTCAATTTTGATTCATTTTAAATTTAAATAAAAACTGTCCATGTTACCTGAGTCTATCCTAAGTCTGTCGCCATAACTACAATAAAAAATAATAAAAAAGGAGACAAGATAGCCAATTCCTCAGATTGTTGAAGATTTCGGGTGAAGTGCGCTTCCACCTTTGGCATTATCTTTACCTACTTGAAAACCATGTGCGATGAAGGCCAAGCATCCCCATCGTACATTAAAAAAAAACCTTTGTATTAAGCTTATAGCCAGCCGGCAGACAAAGTTCATGCGTTGATTGGCCAAAGATATTCTAAATTTCAAGTTTTCAATCTCTGTTGGCTGTATTTCCGTGTTGAGTAGCCAAACATATTCTATTTTTTTTAGTTTTTAACTACCTAGTACAATTTCCGAAAGGCCAAAGATATTATAAATTTTTGGTTCAAAACAAAAAAACTATTTTTTATCTTGCGATCACCTGGCGTCATTCCCGAATTGCCAAAGTTAGAAATAAGAGCATTAAGTTGTAGAAAATATTGTACATTTACGGTTTAAAACTAAAAACTGATTTTTAGCTGACTTATTATGATAATCATTCTGCGGAATTTGGGGGCAAACTAAATTATTATCAAATCGTAACATTTCCAAAACCGATTTTTCAATCCCTGTTACCATAATCCACATTTCCGTTATCGTTACAAAATGAAAGTCTGGTAATTTAAGGTGTTTCATCTATCACAAGTTGTTGTTAAGACTCCTGTTTCATCTACAGGGTGTTTGATAAATGGAGCGCGTCTGCTCATTTCCGAGACTTGATCGATTGGCTATAATATTGAAATTTGCACCCTCCTGTGTAACGATTAAGACGCCTAAACAAACGCCTAAAGTTACAAAGCGGATAATGTGATTATACTTGTTATTTTTGAATATAATGCAATTGCGATTTTTGATACATTATTGCCATAGTATTGAAGTTATTGGCCATTAATTTTGACTTTTATTTTTCTGTTGGGCTTCAGAATCGACCCCCGACAGAAGCTTGATTATGTGTAATACGCAACATCTTTTTACGATCACCAATCAGTCTGCCAAGCGTGGCTATAATATCAAAACCCTCCAGTTTTTTAAAGGACGTGTACAACAGAGGACATTGATGACCATCTTCATCAGATGGTTTTTCACTTATTTTTGTTCATTTTTTTTTAATCATTTAAGCACTAACACTTACTCCATACTACACTAGAAAGCCTGGAAGAAGATGTTTCATAGCATTTAGTTCGCTCATTTACATCTTTAATAAGTGCAATAAATATTTTATTATATATCTATTTTTGTAATTCAGGAACCTTTTACATTAAATATAACTGGACAAACAATAAGTATTACCTATTGTAAGTAAATAAAAAAAATGAGTATAAAAGGCGCCAATTTCACAATTCTATCCGTAATCTATTTCCCATATTACAAGATATGCTTAGTTGGCGCTGTGTTCAATTAATGTCCTGTTATATTTATTATTTATTCAAAAACATTTACACCAGCAACTTGCTGATTAATCTATCAAGTTTTCAGACAAAAAGGTTGTTGAAAGAACACCGTTTTCTGTCAAGTTTAGGTACCGCCTAATTAATGATAAGTTAGTTTAAGTTACGGAGGCTGGGTGGCCCAGATGTGGACCTTGTGACGTCATTGATTGATTCACACTAGCATGTCGGTGGGGCGACATTAATCATGCTTGGGACGATCCTATGTTCGGTCGGAAACGTATTTAAACAAAGAGAACGCGACTTTTTGTCGCTTAAATTCACTGGGTTCAACGCTACCGTAGCTGAATAAGTCAATTTTTTTAACGAACTATAATTACACCTAAAGTTAAAGTAAGAGCTTACTTATTAAGAAATAAATTATTTTTTTATTTATGTCCTTTAGGGTTGAGACTTGGAGTCCGTGGGGAGCCAGTGCTATCCAGACTTTGAAAAATCTTACGGCACTGTTGATTTATGCGACGTGTGCCCCAAGGGTTGACTCTTATTTAGGCCAGTATAATATATAGCCAAATAAACATTGCTATGCTGCGTGGTAACGCATCTGGTACAGGTCTGGATCAGTTAAGTTACCTATTATAGTCCCTTTATTATGGATCTGAGCAAACCCGTCTGCCTCCTAGGAATATAATCTATTGCCACAGATTATACCTGTAATATTTTGTCAGAAGATCACTGACTCTGCTATAGGTAAGTACACATCCGTTTTTTCACTTCGCAAATTCTAAGTGTCCCTAATTATAGAGGCATAAAAACTGGTTCATGAAAGTCGCATTTTCAGTCGCAAAGTCGCGTCTGAAATATTGTACTTTTGCTCTTTAGGTAGGGATTCAATCTCATGTCAATTATTATTATAATGGCCCAAATTGATGCATAATTAAATCGTTGCTGAGAAGCTCTCCGATTATGATTAGGAGTTTAGGTTATCTATTATCTGTCTAAATAATAGTCATTGGATATAATGAACCATATATTTAATGTCAACGAGATATTTATAATGATTTGTTGGTGAATGAATTATCCGATATTTCGACGCAGTTGCATGCGAGAAGGAATTAAAGTAGTTATGGGTCGCCTGAGCAATCTACCCTCTTCCTCGGTCTTTTACTGCGACTAACGACACTACCACTGGTATCCGTCAACGGAACTCAATCACGGCAAAACCCACTAACAGTATCACAGCCCACATCACAACGGACTGCCAGCCTTACGCTTTTTTTATTTTCTCACAACAGGCTCCAGGTAGTTGAAAACCGGTTTCACGATTTTATTTTTTTACAATGATATAATAACTATATATACAAACTCTTGTTCAACCTCTTGACCACGAAACTTACAGAGGAAAGAATGAGATTTACGCTGGAGCGAGCCTTCCCGGAAGGTGCCTATAAATAATAATGATCTTCTTGAAGACAACCAGGCAACCAAGTGTTGGAATAATATACCACCACCTATTTAAGTCGCCAATTAAAGTCGAAGTATACATTCAAACAAAAATATAAAATACATGTATTGACGTTGCAGAAGACTGGGTTGTCTGGTACACATCATTATAACGCGCCCTTCACCTGTTAAAAGGTATCACATCATATGTTTATCTGTATTGGTATGTATGTACTACTAATACAATAAAGAATACTTTAGTATTTCTGCGTATATTATTTGTGTGTATTTTCAATTACTATCTATTATTTTACTTTCTATTTTGTGTTTATTTTTTTATTTCATATTTTATAGATTTTCCCCTCATACATTTTTCTATGATTTTATTGATATTAAATGTTCTCTTACTTCATGAGGTCGAAATACTGGGCTAGGTCACAACAGAATATCAGCGCTGACCTGTGTTACATTGAGGCATAATGCTGAGTTGTGTCCAATTTGCTGCTGTAGCACACAGCACAAACTGTATTCACTTATTACCTACTCTTGTTTTTCTGTTTGACAATTTCATTCTGTTGTGTTTGTGTATGCGTGTTATAATAGTAAATACATGAATGTCTATATCTATGTCTTATATCTTATATCGAACCACGTAGAATAAATAAATAAATAAATATTACAGCGCATTAATTTAACACAGCGCTATCTAGTCCCAAACTAAGCAAAGCTTGTAGTATGGGAGCTAGGTTAGGGATACACAGAACAAACATCAATCAAAATTCATTACACAAATATTTGTCCTGGGTGGGAATCGAACCCAAAACCTACAGCGCAGAAGGCAGAACTACTACCAACAGAGCTGTGAGACTTGTGTTGCTTGTTAGAATAGTTCCTATACTTTTATTTCGAGGTTAGTTTAGTGTGAGATCAAGAAAAAATAATTTCGCCAATAACGCGTCGTGTGAGGAACAGGTTTTGACAGTTAATGTCGTATAATCCGACTGAGGAATCTCCCCAGAAGATGGGCAGCAGCTTATGTCTGTGTATTGTGTATATATATATATATATATAACATACACATCTGCGATCTGCTTGAAAAGCGTGATAACCTTGGCAAATCACATTCAATGGAGGCTCTGTACAACCTAAACACGGTAATAAGCTCTGTTGGCGATTCAAATAATACTATTTATACAAAAAAAATGTTAGGTATTTGTGCCAGATGTGTCAAAATCAGCCTCCATCACACACACCATTTACGACATTATATCAGTATAATC
Organism: Venusia cambrica; assembly: GCA_951394065.1. NCBI lineage: Eukaryota > Metazoa > Arthropoda > Insecta > Lepidoptera > Geometridae > Venusia > Venusia cambrica. Next base: position 6,703,615 of record OX596056.1, read on the forward strand.
AGTTTGAAAATTGTTTCAGTTTGCGTAAAGCTATTTGTGTGTGAACTTCGGATCATGTTGTTCAAACAGTTTGGTGTTAAGGGGCAGCGGATTTCGGGGGAAATACTTTCACGTAAAACGTCAAAAACCACAAAAAATCAGTCAATTCAGACAAAATTCGAAAGTTCTTCTTTGGATATTCACCAAATTAAAAGAAAAAATATTACAAGTATATTCTACAGCCGAGGCCTTGTCTAGGAATTCCGTACGGGACCTTTTGTCGATTAATACTTGTCTACGCAAAATAAAACAATTACATTGATTTCACACACTGCTATATAGTTCTTAAGTTAACAAACCTTGTGATATGAGAATAAGATTTACATACTTTATTTTCAAATATATAAATTAGATAACACCCAAACACAGAACAAACATAATCATCACACAAATGTTTGTCTTGTATGGGAATCGAACCTTCAAAATCAACTTAAAAACGATACTTACAAAAGTTATTTTCTCAAGTATTGTATCAAAATATAACAGTAGAAAATAATACTGTTTCAGAACATAGTTTTATCAAGTCTCGGGTTCGATTAGACCGCTCGCTCGCAAACATTTTTCAAGTTAATTTACACGGACTTGAGTGGTATTCACGGGAAAGTTTAGAGTTTAGGCTTTATTAAGTATTAGCTAAATATTTCGATGAAGATTGAACTTTACAAGTTTATCGAAAAATATTTTGTAAGTCAAGAACGTTCGAAGACTGAAAATAATAATTACCTGCCAATTAAATTCGGTCACAATCTGGGGCATTTCATGTTTTACAAAACAATAATCAAATCGAACATGAATATTACTAGCGTGGCTCTATCAGATATCTAGCCGGGGTATATAGCCGGGATTATTACGGTAACATTACCCCAGACTGCTCTAGTGTCACAACCTTTATTTTTACCAGCATTATACTGTGTCTAACACGCATAAACGAGAAAAAGATTTTCCACTTACAACGCTCTTTCACACCATCTCACATTTCCCACTCACACTCACAACACAGTGGTTAGTGATAGGGCTTTGTTTAAGTCCACCTGGCTAGCTACCACCATCTTACCTAATTCTGTCGCCGTAACAACCATTCTTAAATATTGTTGTGTTCCCCGTAAAAAAAAACACTTATCATGTTCTTAATACATGCTTGTTGGTTTAGGGTATTTAATCTGGCATTTCTAGTAAATATTTTTTACTTGGTTAGAGATTGATTGCTGAGGTCTTCCCGTAAGATATTCCCTAAGTAAGATAATCGAAAATACAACCTTTTTATGTAAAGAATGGGTAACATAAAAGATGCCGTATATCTCTGTTTCTCTGCGACTTTTCAATCCATTCACGAGATATATGTACGTATTTTTTTATATATGTATTATTTAAATCTTAATAAATAATAACATTATCACGAACCCCTCCAGCTTTGGAGGCGGCTCTGTCTAGCAGTGGACACTAATAGGCTGTTGATGATGGATATAAGGGAGTAGAATAGAAACAGTCTGTGTTTAGGTAACTTGGCTGAAAAGTGGGTCAAATCTTTGTTATCGAAACAGTGTTACGATGATTACTTTACGACGTAAATAATGTACAACGTAAACAAACGTACCTACCTTTGTTATTACGACTTGGGCGTATCACGAACATTGACAAGTAATCGATATACCAAGTGTATACCTACTTTATCTACATTGTAATATATACGTTATACTTTAGTTGTATCATAATTTAAGTTGGTAGTAGCTCTGCCTTCTATGATGTAGGTTGTGTCGATGTATTTTGTCCTGTAATATATATTTATTATTTTTGATATTACAATGTAACACCTAAACACAGAACAAACATATTGATGTTTGTTTTATTTATCACACAAATGGTTGTCCTGTATGGGAATCGAGCCCTCAACCTACAGCGCAGAAGGCAGTTTTTTTTTACAACTAGGAGACTACTCTTAAAACGCTACAACCAACTTTGCTGTGAGGCTTGACGAAATAGTAATCTATATCTAAGGTCTATATGTAATCGGTCTTAAAATAAAGAAATCAATAGATCTAGAATATAAATTAGAAAGTATCAATGTAAACGTGAATAGTAACCTACTGAATTATTTTACAAAAAAAATACATTATCGCTAAGGTAAGGCAAACTTGGAAGGAGAATCAAAACGTAACAAATCGTAGATAGCGCACAAACTACGGAATGATTAAACTATTCAGAAGAAACTTCAAAAAATATTCAAAGAGAAATTAGAAAAAAAAAGAAAATAATTTTCATATAAATATTAAAATAACAAATCAGTGCATACAGCAATTATGAAACACAGGAGAATCAGACATAAGGATACGGCGAATTTCTTGTACGATTTTTCGAAAATAATATAACACTGTGCATTTTCCACGAACAAAAGTTCAGGTCTTAACCACAGTGAGTTTCGCAACGTTTACAGCAGAATAAAAGGTAGACTTTGAAAAATTAAAAAATTACAGCCGCAAACCGAAGAGCCCTCCAGCGGGTCACGAATGAAAGTCAATCGTCAAAGTGGCGAAAAGCGGGTCAGCGTCAGAAATAGCGCTCTTATCTTGATGGCGGGCTGATGATTTCTGTGATCATTAAATCCTGACGGATTCTTTTTTTTCAACGTTTTTTGGGTCACTCGCACTCGATGGACTCGTTGTGGCCGCTTCGGAGATGTCGATGGATGTATACGCTGGATACGATGGATGGATTCGATGGATACGACACAGATAGCGATCTGGGAACTCCAACATGACGTGTGTTGTTTAAAATTATGTTTAAGACGGTGAATTTTGGAATTCATGACGATATGTTGAATAGAATAGAATTCACGTTTATTCGTAGTAATTACAATGATAATATAATAAATAGAAAAAATTCTGAATATTAACAAGCCCCATAGCTCAGTTGGTAGTAGCTCTGCCTTCTGCGCTGTTGGCTGTGGGTTTCGATTCCCACCCAGGACAAACATTTGTGTGATGAATAAAGCTGTTTGTTCGGTGTTTGGGTGTTGTATCATATAGTACGTATGTATTTACAAAAAGTATTTAAGTATTCTATTCATAATCTAGTTCCCATATTACAAGCTATCCTTAGTTTGGGGCTAGATGGCGCTGTGTTAAATTAATGTCCTATAATATTAATTTACTACGAAAGGGCCCATTACTCAGCATGATGCGGATTGCACAGGGACAATCTGCTCTGATCTTCCGTAAGGGCTCTATCAGGTAGCGGACGTGAAAAAACTAAAAAATAAAAATAAAACTACCAAATTTGAAAAAGTACCAATAATAAAATATTATTACGTGGTCGCAAAAATGCAAAATCTTTAGAAATTATATCGACCTATCTGATTGTCAGGCAGTATACTCGTAATATGTGTATAGTGTGGCAGTATATGGGACTTTGCAAAAACTCTATCCCGCCATATCTACTCATTATTTACGAATTAAGCTAAGGTAAGCGATTGTTTATTTTATTTTTATCGACTAATCGATAATCGAGAATCTTTTACCCATATTTTTTTTTCATGTTTGCTGTAGCTTACGCTAGCCACCACAGATCTCTTTGAAACTATACAATACCTATTTAATATACTATCTGACACAATCACAAATAATTTATCCTAACTAATACAACTCCGACACGAGGTACGTTCGAACTATTAGTGTACCAATAAAATGTTCAGCCACACTTGAGCAGCCTGCGATCGTGAGCTCTACCCATCAAGCTCCATCAGTCGATGGTTGAGTGTTATAAATTTAAAAGCCCTTGAATATAGCAAGAGTTTTATCGGTGTGCAACACTAACTACAAAAATACTAAAAATGCACTCCCATTTATCCAACACTTATCATCTTTCTATGAGTTAAATCAACCGTATCCGCTACGGTTGATTCAACTGTGTTTTTAGTGGTTGGGTAGGTTTAGCCGAAACTGCAAAACATCTATAGAGATGTTAATTTGCCGATAAATGTAACTTGCTAACTTGGTGTTTATCAGTTAGGCGATAGTGAAAACAAATAGCTGGGACTTGTACATTGAAGAGAACAGATTTCCGTCACATTAACGCAACATTATTCATATCATAATTTGTATAAGTTGCGATTGCTGTTGTTTTTGATCTATAGCTCTTATTATTTTGAGCTCTTTGCTTCATTTTTTTGTAAGTGTTGTCTGTAGTAGTATGGTATTTGATGTAATAATTTTTTTTGTTCAAGTTTAAATAATAATCGATCCGGGACTTGTGATTTTTACACATCGCCATCTATCCCCAAACTATGCAGGGCTTGTAATATTGGAACTTGATTACGGATATAATACTGACATACTTACTTACATACATACTTTTTATTTATAAACATAGTTAATATATAATGTAACACCCAAACGCAAAACAAACATTCATATTCATCACACTAATGTTTGTACCGGGTGGGAATCGAACAAACAACCTACATCCCAGAAGCTAGAGCTACTACCAACTGAGCTTTGAGGCTTAACTCAACACACAATTCAATAACAAGTTATGCATTTTTTTTATTGTACGACGAGAAAGCGCTTGGCCTTCATCTCACCCGGTAACAAGTTGAGATAAGGCCGAAGATGGAGGCGCACTTCACCCGGAATCCTCAACAAACTGAGGAACTGGCTATCTTACCTCTGAATGCCGGAACACAACATTTTTTTATAAGAATTGTTATTATGGCGACAGAATTAGGTCAGATGGTGGTAGTTAGCCAGGCGGACTTAAACAAAATCCTACCACCAACCAAACCAAGCACAATATATTGTACTCTCCATGGGGATCGAACCCGGGCCCTCTGGACCTGAAATCGGTGGGTTGAACCACTAGACCACAGAGGCGGTTACAATTAAATTGAAGCTGAATCATGTCTATTTCTAGCGTCTATTCAATATTAATACAAAACAATATTAACAACTTTGTATTGTTAAATATACCTGGATAATTATTAGGTAACAATTAAGTATGTTGTTGTATGTAATTGGTATATGGTGTCATAGTTAATGTTTAATGTGTAATGTTTTGTTATATTGATAAGTTTAATATTTTACCCTCATTTTGTGCGGTACCATCTGTAATTATTTTATTTTCTGTTTCTCCTACTAAGTTTGCCTGGAAGAAATTGCTTTTCGCGGTTTATCCACAATTTCTTTTTATACACTGTGCTACCTAATGTTTGTATTATTCGATGTCGTTTTGTGTACAAATACGGTCCAATCCACTATACTTACAAAAACTCATAGTAAATTACCTACTTTGTGGTCTATATAAATTAATCTAAAAGGTATCTTCACCAAAAACCAAGATTTTTTATTTTTGTTGAGTTTTCTATCCCAAAAGACTTAAAAATTCGCTGGTCAACCGATATCAGACTGAATAAAAACAATTATAATTGTGATTCGACATTTAGTGGTGAAATACTACTCATAGTAGTCGTTGGCTTTAAAAAGTAAATTTGCATAATTTTGATTCATTTTATCGAGAATTCGGTTGAAGTATGCGCTCCTTATTTATTTATTTAAGCATATTTAGGCATTATTTTATCTTGACACCAGGTGTGGTGAAAGCCAAGAACTTCCCAGTCGTAGAAAGTAATTCATGATATAAACCAAGTTTTCAATTTTCATTTCAATAAATTGTTGTTTTATAGTTATTTGTGCCGCAAAAAGGTCTCCCTATCTCCTTACCGCTTTTTACGCATTGCTAGTTGCGACCCCCTATCATACCGCTGACCCAGCAAAGCGTTTTCCATAAAACGCTTACCGACCCTATGACTGACACATAATATCCTCCTTACGGATGAGTACCTAGGGCACATTGGAAGTAAAAAGCGTATAGGATACTAGACTATTTATTTTGCATAGGTATGCAAGTGAACTTTTTTTTGTACTACGGGAAAGTGTTTGGCCTTCATCACACCTGATTCTCAAGATATGATAAGGCCGAAAGTGGAAACGCACCTCACCCGGAATGCTCAACAAACTGAGGAACCTGGCTAACTTACCTCTAAATGCTGGAACACAAAATACATATATATATATTTCAATTGTTGTTATGGTGGGAAGACAGTGGACGAACCACTAGATCATAGAGGTGGTTAAAACACTGCTTTATCGGTTTTCTTTAGTGAAACGACGGTGTAATAATTGGTAAATTTAAGAAATAGGTACCTTAAATATAGATTTTGGTATGAAATAATATTTTGATGGCTGTTGGAAACACAAAAACAAAGTAGGTAATTTCAGTATGTAGGCAACATTATGTCAGCCATCTTGATTCAAATCTCAAAATGAAAACAGTCAAACAAGTTATTCAAATACATAATTTTTTCGATGAAAAATAATATATTCACTATCTGCTATCAACCAATGTCATTATATTAAATTGTATTAAACAAAACGAATGTGTGTTACTCGATAATTAGTGTGTTCGTTGTATTCTTCACTTCAATAGCACATTAACACCCCCAGCTAGACTGTACCCTCGAAAATTGGATAATCTTATCATAATCACCACGCTTGCCAGGCGGAATGATCACAATGAAAGTAACATAAATAAAATGTATTTTATGTCAAAGCTTGTCATTTCGTCTCATGTCTGAGAGCCATTGAACTCTATTCTATCTCTTGCTGCCATACAGAGCATCGTAGAGGGATGTGAGACCTAATCGCACCAACGCTTCGGGCTATGGCCTCGCGATCTTCTTCCTTCCACTGCTAGTGACTACGAGCTTCTCTAGTTCATCGCCAACCTAGAACCTCATTTCTATCAATGTAGTTGAAAATCGATATAATACTACCGGTGTCAAGTCCAGGGGTAAAGGGTTCGATCCCCAGGGTAGTACAATATTATGCTTGAATTGGTTGGTGGTAGGACTTAAGTCCGCCTGGCTAGCTACCACCATCTTCTCAAATATGTTGCCATAACAACTATATTGTGTTTTGACATTCAGAATTAATATAGCCAGTTCCTCAGGCAGTTGAGGATTTAGGGTGAAGTGCGTTTTCAGCTTCGGCCTTATCATATAACCTGAAACCTGGTGAGGTGAAGGCCAAGCGCTTACCCATCATACAATTAAATAAAAAACTCTTCATAAAATACTCATAATTTTCCAGTTGCCAACTAACTGATGCAATAATCGCATATCACCGGCAAGCCGGATACCGCCGTTTCTCAAAACTGTATACAATTTAAATATTTAAGGGTTTTCGGGTCTTTGCCTTTTCAATAACATGTGTAGAACTGTAACTCGAAAATACTTCACATAAATAGATATTACTACAGATTTAACACAGCGCCATCTAGTTCCAAATAAGGCAATGCTTGAGGACATTTATATGGAAACTAGACAAAGGAGAATTTAAATACTCAAATACATTATATACATCTCAAAACAATACTGTGTAAAATTAATGTCCCGATATATTTTTTTGTTTATTATTATTATTTATTTATTAAAACATGTCCGTTGAAAGCAAAATATTTGAGATGTAAATTTCTAATGGGAAATTTGGCTCATGCTTAGCGATGCAAACTTTGCCATATAAAAAAAGTTTTATTAAGTTTTACTTGATTTTATTTGTAAGAGACAATGTTTTATTATTTATTAATATAATTTGTGTTTAAATCTGCTTTCTAATAGTAAAAATGCGTAGAAAAATAATAATTACTTAAAAGTACTTTTTGAACGAAATACATTAATTAGCTAATTTCCAATTTCTTCTTCACGTCAAAAAGTAACAAAACGGGCGGCCGAAATTTTCACGGATACTTTTTTTGACTTCGATATAACAGGCTATATATAATAAGGCTGCTTCCTATCCGGCCAGCACGTGGGCGAAGTAGCGAGAGAAAGTTAGTCTGATATAAATTCTGTCGACTTACACACGCAATTTTTAAGTATTTAAGAAAAGGCCTATAAATCTAAGCTAATTCCACCAAGGGAGTTTTTAAACGAACTGATAGCTGGAATTTTCTGCATCATCGAATATTTTTTGTAGTTATCCGTTTATAATAGTAGAAATAAAAAGTATAAATATTAAGTTAAAATAAAAAATGTGAAGACTAAAAATAAATTAATATTAAAAATAAAATAAAAAAGATTAAAATGAGGGCTTTATTTATTGATATAGTTATTCGCTATACTGATTAACAAATCCCCCATTTTCATCGTTGACTTAAAAAAAACAAGTACTACTCAAAGTTTTTTTATGTGTGGATCGGGTCTTGTCCTCAAAACTTTCACATGTAAAGATTCATGAAGGGCTTAAAACAAATGAGTATGGAATAGCATTTTTATTTCGAGTGATACATAGAACTTTGTACTATGGTATTGTATTGGATATTTGGTATTGTACCAGCGAGGAAAATACTATACAATTAAATAAAAAAATATCTGATACAGTTATTCAAGCTTATTTTTTTTTCCTTTTTAATGTTCAGAAAAAGCAGAAAACTATTACACATTACATATTTTTTATTTTTTTTTTTTATTTATCTATTTATTATTGATTTCATTATATTACGACCCGAGCATAAAATCTACCCAAAATGTCGATAACAAGTTTTCCCGACACAGGCTTAGCCTACTGGGAAAACTGACAGATATACCTAGCTTTAAAAATTGCAGTCTGTTAAATATTTATTGTATTAGTGTTAAAAAGTTAGTACCTAAAGAACCTTTGTTTTCCTTGGAGTTATACAATTTTATTTAGCAGAAATAAGCTATTTTTACTTTTTTTTTTTTTGCAAGTGGCAAAAAGTCTTTATCACTTAGCCTGCAAATTATGCCAGAAAAAAATTGAGCCGACTTAGTATACTTTCTAAATGAAAAAAAACTCAAAGAATGAACTGGTGGCGGAGATTCAGTTCTTGATCAACCTCTTATACTCCTTACTCATTCACGCGTGAAAATTTATGGTGAACAGCAAACTCTCGGAAGCTCTGAGTTGAGTTATCTGACTTTTGAGTTGGACTTTGGAAATGTTAATGAGATAATGAGGTTTTCCGTTTCCAGTAATTGGTAATCGATACTGGACGGGTTGGCTTTGTTTACTGTTATAATAATAACTTACCGCCTCTGTATTCTAGTGGTTTGCCCCTTCTGACACCAGTGGGCGAATTACTAGACCACAAAGGCAGAGGTCCCGGGTTTTATCCCCAGGCTGTAGTCGGTGGCAGGACGCAACCGTTGCTTAAGTCGCCTGGCTAGCTGCCACCATTTTACCTAAATCTGTCACTATAACAACAATTCCCAATTGTTGTATTTCGGCATTAAAAGGTAAGATAACCAGTTCTTCTGACAGTTCTACCTTTAGCCTTATCATAACTTGAAACCAGGTGAAACGAAGGCCTTCCCTGTCGTCAATACTTTATTTTTCTGAAATTGCTCTCTGAGACATTATTAGTCGCTTATTTTGATAATAACATATACTTTGCATCCGCCTATTATAACAAAGTCGGTTTTTTTTTTACTTGTGTAATCTAATCGCCTCTTACGACATCTACGGCGATTAATACTGCACCACTTTAGATGATATGTTTTGTCGCACGGCAATGTGCTGCTGTGCAGTATCGCTCATACTGCCTTCATGTAAATTATGTGCTCTACACTGTAGCTTAACTAAAGAAATAAATTTTAGAACACGAGTTCATAGTATGGGGTTCTGATCCACGTAAATAATTGAAAAAAAAAATGTAACAGGACATTGATTTCACACAGTGCCATCTAGCCCCAAACTAAGCATAGCTTGTTATTTTGAAAATAAGTTTTTTTTGTAAATACATGCTTAACATTATGATACAACACCCACATAAAGAACAAACATATATTCATCACAGAAATGTTTGGCCTAGCTGGGAATCGAACCCAAAACCATCAGTGCAGAAGACAGAGCTTCTACCAACTGAACTATGAGTCTTGTTATAATGGATGCCTGGGCCATGGTTTAGTTATTTACCAATACTCTTAATAAGTCAAGTATGCATGAATTAGGTAATAAAATTTGATAGATATCTGCCATATTGTAATTAAAAAGACAGAAACTATTATCTGGTATTTCAACGACAGACTAATTACTGAGCCGCTTTACTTGTTATACCGATCTTAATATACCAGATTGTTCTTCGCTTAGTCACCAATGTTTTCACAGCAAATACGTCCAGTGTATAACAAAGGTATACATCTTCTAACGCCACAAACAGTGATCTTGAGCCGCCTTCATCCTCCTCACAGACCGCCACAAAGAGGGGGGTTCCTACCTCACTTCGTTTTGCGATAAAGCGCCTATTCTCCAACAAAAAAAGTCATAACTCTAAATAACAATTCCATCTTACCTGTGTTGTCTATCGCCACAACAAAAATTCTAAATGTTGGTGATGTAATATGTGCATTTACAGGTAAGATAGTACATCAGCTGTTGGTATTTCGGGTATAACTAAAAACCAGGTGAGATGAACGTCAATCGCTTCCTCATTGCACAATACAAACAAAATTTTAAACGCCTCTGTAGTCTAGTGGTTCAACCCACCGATTTCAGATCCAGAGGTCCCGGGTTCAATCCCCATGGGGAGTACAATATTATTGTGCTTGGTTTGGTTGGTGGTAGGACTTTATTTAAGTTTTCCTGGCTGGCTACAACCATTTTACCTAATTCTGTTGCCATAATAACAATTCTAAACATGTTGTGTTCCGGCATTTAGAGGTAAAATAGCCAGTTCCTCAGTTTGTTGAAGATTCCGGGTGTAGTGCGCCTCCACCACCGGCCTTATCTCATCTTGTAACCAAGTGAGATGAAGACCAAACTTTATTCGCAAAATAAAAAAAAAAGATTATTTTAACCTAATGTTAAAACTATTTGCTACCGTTTACGTACCGCTTCGAGCATTCACCCACATTCTAAGCGTTTCCTTCAACAGTGCTCGCAGATAAAATATTATTATGACCCAAATGTGGATGTCAGATGTATAGATATATCTGGTAACACAGAAAAGACCAAAGCAGAACAAAAACCGTAGTTTACTGGAATGTTTTTATAATGATAGCCGAGCGTTTGAAAAATAAGTAAGGTAAAGATAAGAGCACGCTAAGATTGAGCAGGCTTCGTCTAAAACGTAAAACTGACGTAAAACTAAGTCAATTTTAACACTCTGGCGTAAAACTGAGAGAAAACATCCTGAAGATCTGAATTCGATATATCATGTGTGTAAATATTTCGCTTTATTTTGTCCAAATCTATGAAGTGTTTTTGAGGCGGTGTTTATAAGACTGATGTTTTATTGACTGATATGGTTGTCACGGTGTAAATCTTTAAAACAAAAATCATACGATTTTGTTCATACTAAACATTATCATGAACTTTTATGTGTTACATTTTAATGCTTGAAATAAATGCTTATTTGTGCAATCCATCAGAATGTTTTGCTATTTTCACGCCTTTCATACGAGTCGTATTCCCAAAGAGAATACAATACAAAGTAAGAGTTATTCCAAACAAAGACCTTGTGTTGTTCTGTTTCCCGTTGATTTAGATACCTATATTCACCCTATATAGGTACTAGATAGACTACCAAAGATGTATGTCAACTGCAGTCACTAGCAAGGATAGTAGCGAAAATGTATCAAATTGGTACTAAATTTGGCAGTGAAGGAGACTATCTTACGTCACGTGCAGTGAACTACTGTGATTCTGTGGCAGCACACAGGCTAAGATATCGCGGAATATCTTCATACAAGTTTGAGAAGTTGTCCCTGCATGGTTTTTATTTGCGATAGCTTGTTCAGTGGCTTTATAAGTTTGGAACCATGAAGTTCCTCCCTGGTTTATTTCCTCTGTGGTCCTACATTATGCCAGGCTGAATTTGGCAGCACGCCAGAACCGTCGAATTGAAGTCTGCGGGTTCGAAATTTCAACAAATTGGTTTTCTTACATTTCCACTGTCAGAAACCACGGCTTTAGTAAATCGCTGACTATCCATTTTGCTGGCAAACAACTAATAACATATAAACTCTTTGACACGGGACCTAAATTCAACTATTCTTTCAACTATTGGTAGAATCTGTAGTTTCGCCTGGCTAAAGATGGCTCTTCTGTCGAAGTCTGGTCAGCGTCCGACACACCAGTGCTTTCTGAGAAAACTCGCTCGATTTTAGACCCATACACATTCACGCAAGCCTAGAGGTAATAAGATAAGCCACATTAATTAACAAAATATCCCATGATAAATATAACGCAAGAAAAACTAACGTCTACAAAAAAATATTTAAAAAAGCTGGCTCAGGGATCTCATCATAAGAAGTGCATCTTACTTCTGTGTGTCGTTCTTACATCTTACCTATACTGCGATTACCAATCCGCCTACCAAGCGGGATGATTATGGAAAACCCTCAAATATTGGCGACGCCCTCTAGCTTTGGACATCAATAAATCATCAGAGACATCAAAGTGGGCAAAGATAATGTATAAAATAGCAGCACTTTCTCTTTAATTACAGTTGGCAACATATGAGCTTACATTCGTGCAGTCAATACCCAGTTGCCCGGATTATCCGGTGGCATAGTTCGCATCAGTGGACATCAGTGATTTACCACCTTGACCGAAGCCGGACGTAAATTTGGCTTGCCATATGGTTTGGTGGAATTAATACAGATGTTGGAAAGCGAAAATGTTGTTCTCTTCATCGCCAGCAAAAAATGATTTGGAATGACGTTTTTTACTTATCACAAACGTTATTCTAAATTAAATTTTGCTTTTGTAATACTACATGTTATTTATTTAAACCGACTACAAAAAAAAGGAGGAGTTTCTCAATTCGTCGCAATCTTTTTTTTATGCCATAGACATCAGGTCAGGATCTGATGATGGAGTCCTGGAAAAATCGAGGGAACTCTTTAAATAGTATAGGCACACTTGAAGCGATTTGAGTGTAATACCTCAAAAGTAAAAAACACGAACCCATATAGGATCACGCGTTTGTCTGTCTGTCTGTTCGTCCATCTGCCATCATAATAATTGGAAAAAATACGTCATCCAGGTGAACGAAATTGTATCATATTCTTCATTAAAGTCGGTTTTCTTTTTAGTTTAAAAAAATATTATAATAATGGGTTATTTCTTGAGCTCTACTTTCCTGAGTATTGGTAAGATCGTCACATTTCATTTTTTGCACTTTCCCAGAACCCCACGCACCGATGGAACACGGCGAAACACTTCAGCTGGAGGATAGTCGCTGGCCAGACGGATCTTAACAGATCCTCCAGTGTTGGAATGATTCAGCCGTAGCCGTTAGCAAAAGCCAGCGATTACTCGGGGTAGATCCCACATAACAAACAATTTCAAACAACCAACTTATCCTATCACTCACAAACTCATTACAAGGGACGCAGCCCGTGAGTATTACTAAACGAAAGCTTGCTCAATTGAAGACTGTCCGAATGTCCGTCCGCATGTCCTAATCCTCCACACGGGTCCTTACGGTAATACCTTTCCAAAGACCCTGTCCCTAAACGTAAGGATATAAAATAGTTGAGTTTTCAACTGCTTTATGCTGTAAAGTTTACTAGGCACACAATGAAACACGAGAGACATACTAAGACTGACTTTATTAACGCCCTTCTCAATAGATACCAATTATGCTGCACACGTATATGTTATTTGTTATACTTTACTACATTCTGGGTAGATACCCAGATTGAATATGATACCCAGAACAAATAAAAAAAATATATTTTTTTTATATTTTTTTATTTTACGACGGGTAAGCACTTGGCCTTCATCTCACCTGGTAACAAGTTGAGATAAGGCTGAAGGTAGAGGCGCACTTCACCCGGAATCCTCAATAAACTGAAGAACTGGCTATCTTACCTCTGAATGCCGGAACACAACAATTTTGCAATTGATATTATGGCGACAGAATTAGGTAAGATGGTGGTAGCTAGCCAGACGGACTTAAACAAAGTCCTACCACCAACCAAACCAAGCACAATATATTGTACTCCCCATGGGGATCGAACCCGGGACCTCTGGATCTGAAATCGGTGGCTTGAACCACTAGACCGCAGAGGCGGTTAAAATACAGATTAATATGTACATATTGTAAGCTACATAATAACCGTATCAATCTGTAATTTGATTCAGACCAGTATTATATACAAGCATACCCAAGACACTGGCTGCATTGCAACGCTGAAAGGCAATGCTAATTTACTGGCCTAAATGTATTCATTTATAATTTTAACTATGAATCATAGGTGGGTATTATTGTTACTATACTGCGTAGATTTTATTCATATATATGAAGTTTAAATTGCATCGCAATTGATCCTATTTACTAACGAAATTGATGTCTCATGTCACTAGATCAATAGCACCTTCCCTACCCTACCTTACTTTTTATTATAAATCTACGTGAAACTTAGGTAATAGTATCAATAGTATCAGTTAAAATAACATGACTTGTCAAATAACTTTGGGATACGTGTTCACAATACTTTGTCCGTCAGTAACTGATCTCTCGATTTGTTAGTCAAATGAGGGCGGTCACCTTAATCTTTTCATTTGGAAAACTACCACGTATGGCAGGGGATGTGAGATAAGGCTACCCTTTGAGAATTAGTTTAGACATGGAGCGGTCGTAATTGATTATACAAACATATAGAAAGCCTCTGTGGTCTAGTGGTCAACCCACCGATTTCAGATCCAGAGGTCCCGGGTTCGATTCCCAGGGTTAGCAATATTGTGCTTGGTTTGGTTGGTGGTAGGATTTTGTATAAGTCCGCCTGGCTAGCTACCACCATCTTACTGAACTCTGTCGCCATAATAACAATTCTTAAAAAAAATGTTGTGTTCCGGTTTTTAGAGGTAAGATAGCCAGTTCCTCAGTTTATTGAGGATTCCGGGTGAAGTGCGCCTCCACCTTTGGCTTTATATCAACTTGTTACCAGGTAAGATGAAGGCCAAGCGCTACCCCGTCGTACAATAAATAAAATAAAACATATACGTGTGCTTTGAAAGTAAATACATAGGTATAGTTAATGTAAATATAAATTTGTATGTAAACTGGGTAATCTAATACCTTTCTTTACTTAGGCACTATCGCTTGGCACTAAAATCTAGATTCAAGTAAATTCTACTTTCCCGTGCCACAACAGTAACTATTCTTATTCGCTGACTAAACGCATATTGATGCTTGAGTGAAGGAGGTTTAGAAAATACCTACATACTTCAAAACGATTACCGGAGTAAAATCAAATATTTTTTTACAAAACATTAATTTCACACAGCGCCATCTATTTCTAAGCTAAAAAAACTTTAAAAATAAAAAAGCAAATATGTGTGGCTTTTCGAACATCACCGGCATCGTCGTCACTTATCATGATGAGATTTTAGGGTCGAACGATGACTTAAAATAAATTTAGTGTCAGAAGTAGTTTAAACAAAACTTTTTACACAATTTCAATTAATAGCCCCACCGAAGCCATATACTTCATCCAATGAGATAACTTTTTTAACTTCACAAACCTCATCTTCTTCTATTGTCTCGTGGTCGCTGAGAAGCCTTTAAAATTGTTTTTTAATCATGTTTACTAGAACTTTGAATATATATTTTGCTGAAGAAGCAACCTAATTAAAATGAAACTTTTTTCGTTGGCGACGACGGTAGAGTGAAAATAATTTCCAACTTAACTTTCCTTGCATTTATTCTAATACAAATACATGATTATCAAATAAAAACAGACTCTTCGTCTCCAGTTTTTTTTTATTTGACGACGGCGAAGCATTTAATTTTCATCTCACCTGGTGTCAAGTACATTATGAGGACGAAGATGGAATCGTAATTCAACTCGAACCCTCAACAGACTGGCAAACTGGCTATCTTACCCCTAAATACCGGAACACAACAATTAGAACAGTATTTTTTTCAATTGTACAACGGGGCTTGGCATTTATCTCATTTGGTTTTTCAAGTTATAATAAGGCCGAAGGTGGAAGCGCACTTCGCCCGTAATCCTCAACAATCTGAGGAACTTACTATCTTACCTCTAAATGCCGGAACACAGCAATTTAGAATTGAGGTTATGTCGACAGATTTAGGTGAGATGGTGGTAGTTCGGCCAGGCGGTACTAAAACTAATCTGAGCCGAACCTGGGATCACTGGGTCTGGTACCAGTGGGCAAACCACTAAACCACAGAGGTGGTTACCGAGTAAAACTTGTCTGAATCTCGTTGTTGCGCTCCAACTTCTTGCTTCTAAATAACGCCTGTTATTTCGTCTTGTATATTTATTTGCTTCTTTTTATTTATTAAAAGTAGTACCTATATGGATAGAAGTCTGGACGAATAAAATGGCGAGACCTGAACTGGAAAAAAAACTGTAATTTTCTTCATGTTTAAGTGGTGTGAACCACTGAAAGTCGAATTTGGACCATAAGTAGAATATTAGTTATTGTAAGTTGGTCTGACTGTCTTCTTCTTTGTATTCTTGTTTTTCCTATACCTAAAAGAAGAAAGTACTTCCTGTACCTCATCTGATATCAAATCCTGATATTTTTGCTGTCGGCCCATAAAATCGCGTTAGCAGAAAATTGGCCACAAAAACAAACAGAACAAACCCATCTAACCTATTTAAAACACAACGTAGGGGCATAATTCGTGACATGTGGCTGAAGCACCCTCGAGACGGCCCGACTCGGCCTTGGCACAATGGAACCTTGGCATGACCTTGTGTCTGTAGGCTAATTTGGATATTCCAGTTTTGTCTGTGGCGAGGAAAACGAGTTGTTTTGTTTTTTTTGGGTAAACGAGATTTGATTATGGTTTTTAAGAGACAGGCTGATTCTTTCTTTTTTCGGCATTCTTGTATTTCGAGTTATTGCACTTGGTAACAACATTTACAAATTAATCAGTGCTTAAGCTGAGGGATAAGGATAAGGCACAAAAAATCAGCATCTGCGTTCCTACCTTCTAGGACCTTCATTGCTCAATTGGTGTGAGCGATTCCGGCTTGAGAAAAAGATGCGTCATTTGTGCCATGAAAACATTTGTAAATGCAGTATAGTTGTTGCAATTAATAAAAAATATTGAGTTCAAACATTTGCCTTTCACTCGCAGTCCTACCCTTATGCCTTATGCACTGTACTAACATAAATTGTCGCTTCGAACTGAGGTGTTGCTGGAGTTTATAAGGCTATGTTTTTATGCCTACACAAGCAGAACGGTAGAAGTAATCAAACAAATTGAACGTACAGGAACTACCTGCGACTCCATGAATTAGGTTAATTCAATAATGCGGCATCCATTAAACTGGAATCCATCGCTATTTCAGAATAATGCCGTATTTACGATACAATAAGTAGATAATATTGCTGCAGGCCCCCGATTCTAGCCCTAACGTTTAACGCTAGATCCAAACATCAGAAAACTATTATCGCATTACTAATTTTCAGAGCTTTCGTCCCTCTAATAAAATTTCGTCCAAGTATCTCATGAAGAGATTTGGACGATCTCAGCCAGGAAGAGGACAAGGATTAACGCATTGGAAATGTGGTACTGGAGGCAAATGCTGCGTTTATCGTTGACTGCAAGGCGCACAATTGTGTCAAGCCTTACGCGGCTAAAGGTCGAGGAACGCCTTTCTCCGATTGGTCACCATCGTATTCGATCTTATCTTGGGCACTTGGTATTGCTGAAATTTTAGAAAAGCTGGAATGGAAAGAGATCACGCGGGAGATCCCCAACCACACACCAACTTAAAGATATGGATTTGTCATTTGACGATGTGGTACAGAAGGCTTCGAATTAAGGTCATTTGATCACGAGCAATGAAGAATCGACCACAGATATTCATTATTTGTTCTGCTTGCGGGTGTTGTATCATTGTATTTATTTACTAAAATAAGGTTTACATCTTGACTATATTTTTTTTCGGTATGTGATTTAATTGTGTTTACTCTATTGTATTATGATAATCCTGTAAAAATAGTTGGAAGAATTAAATAAGTAAATATCAGTATTAGTCCATAATCTTCAATATCCATTTTACTATGCTTAGCTTAGGGCTAGATGACATAACCCGTTCTTTTTTCAGAAACAGAGGCTAAGTTGGCGCTTTTTTAATTTTACATGTAAAGTAAAGTTAAGAGAATAGAATATTCAAGTATTACGAAAGCGTTCCCAAAGAAGACTCATGCCTACTACTTGCACTTGGTATAATAATTATAGCAAAATACGTGCTTACTTTTTGAAATGCTTAATTTATGTGCTTACTTTTTGAAAATGAATAGGTTTATCTAGACCAACGTGCTCATCAAAAGATCATCTCTTCCCATCAGATGATGAGTGTGGTCAAACGTTGATTCAGCGTTATTGTTTTTTTTTATTGATTTTAATTGTACGATGGGGAAGCGGTAAGGCTGAAGATGGAGGCGCACTCACCCGGAATCTTTAACAATCTGAGGAACTGGCTAGCTTATTTCTAAATGCCGGAACATAAGTTTTAGAATTGTTATTATGGCGACAGAATAGGTAAGATGGTGGTAGCTGCCAGGCAGACTTAAACAAAGTCTTACCACCAACCAAACCGTGTACAATATTGTACTCCCATTGGGGATCGAACCCGGGACATCTGGATTTGAAATCGGTTGGTTGAACCACTAGACCACAGAGGCGGTTGAATTATCGCAGCCATTCGTTTGACCCAATTTCCCAACCGAATACTGAAGCGATCTCGTATCAGGGGTCTTGAATCGAGCAATTATCTGATTGCATGCACAAATTGAATTGATTAGCTTACCCATTTGTTTTTTGGTGGCCCGTTTTGGAATAGGACTGGGCTGTTAATAATCAATTGATGTCCAATAAAATAATTTAATTAGAAACCATCTACCGTTTGTAATAGGCATTTATGAGTAAGGATGTCGTGAGAAAGTAATCATGTACCACCAAGATAAGTAGGTACAGATAATCGATTTGTATAAGATTATCTAGCATAAACGTAAAATACCTTTGTCTTCAAATCTCTAATAGGTCTAGAAAATAATGAAAGAACATCCATGGCAGCCATACCACTCTGTATGAAACCTAATCCTGTCTATGATGAATGGTTGCTGGTAAGTCGCCGGGATTAGTCAATTGCGGCCTTCAACTAAACTTACCAAGTCATTTTCGACTTGTGGTGCAAGGCATAATCTTATCCGTGTCAAAATGAGACAGATTACAAGAACAGCTGTCTCATTTCTTTGACACTTTTAGATTTTTTTGTTGATGATAACCAAGCGTTTGACCACAGAATCAAAAAAAGTAATAACAGATAAATGTGGCCTATTTATTGCAGGCGGCTGTTTAAGTATTTTCAGTACCTAACCAACAAAGTGGTGCCTAATTTTTCGACCACTGGACCCCTTAGAGGATATAATTTTACCCTATTTGTAAAATATCAAATAGCGATGGTCAAACGTGACCCTCATCAGTTGGATGTGACATTCACGTGAAATTTAGCTTTGAGCTAAAGGAGACGGCCAAAAATATATCAGTTTGCGCTTCGAATTTGAAACTTTCTCATTATGGCAAAGAACTTAGCGGTAGTTTGTGAAAAATGTTCGCTCTCATTTCAAAGTCAACTAGTGTCCTGATATTTGATATAGGTATACAATGTGAGTAAAATTAAATATTTCTTTATTATTTTTCTCAAAAAATAATAAAAAAAAATTAGGTACAACTATATAGTAAAACAACTATATAGCAACTAGCTGCAAAGTAATTTTGTAAATGTGACCTATAACTTACATATACGATGCCTAAAATAATTATATTCACTCATGTACCTAGAGGAGGAATAAAAAATAACATATTACACATGTAGATATGTATTTTTGGATCCGGGCTATTGCGCACCTTCGGCCTTATTATAACTTGACACAAGGCGAGATGCAGATCATTTATTATGCAGAAGAACTTGGAATAAGTTCCCTGCGCCTGTTCCGTTGTATTATGACCCTAATGTCTCCAAGAAGAGAGTTAATAGGCATCTTCTGGGTAAACCAGCTTAATCGTATGATAAAAGAAAGAGCGCGAGTTCCATTCTTTATCAGTTGATAATAAATAGTAGAATAGTTGAGGAAACCTAGAGGTCTACTTTGAACATCAAAATATGATGTATCCGAATACACAATCATCATTTTAGCTTATATCGGTGTCACTCCCCACCCCCAACTGACCCTGAGACCGGCACAATGTCTTTAATCCATCCAGAGGGCGTCTTCCTATAGATTCTCCATTATACGTGACCTGCCCAGTGCACTTTGAGATGAAGGCCAAGCGCTCCCCCGTCGTACAATAAAAAAAAACGAATTGTGAATATTTTCCAAGGCAGAATGTTGATTTGTTGTTGCACGTGACTTTACTGTTCTCTAAAGAAAGTTTGAATTCTAATTTAATAATCTTCATGCAGTGGGACCACGAGCAATACTATATACTTAAGACTGGTGGTCCTAATAAACAGTGGGACCACGAACCGGTAGTTCATGACTAGTGGGACCATGAGTAATAGTTGAACAAAATTGTTGTGAGTCATAAATCATGACATTGTAACTAAATAACAACATGCTAAGTTGGACGCCAGTTTGACACATAACAGTAGGTAGGTTTTTTTTGTAAAATATTTGTTGTGTGTGAGCTTTTATTGTATTTTTGTATGTGTTTTCCTATTGTTTGTGTTTTCTCACATACCTTTGTACATATTCTTACTTTTAAATAATAAAAACATAATATGTATCTTATTATGTTTTTATGTGCTGCCTACTTGTTTATGTGTCAAATAAATAATTTTTCTTTCTTTCTTTCTTTTAAATATCTATTGCCTTCTAGTCCCAAACTAAGCAAAGCTTGTAATATGGGAACTAGATTACGAATATAAGTAATACTTCACATACTTATTTTTGTAAATACTAACTTATCATACAATACAACACCCAAGCACAGATCACACATATGTTTGCTGGGTGGGAATCGAACCCACAACCTACAGCACAGAAGGCAGAGTTACTACCAACTGTGCTGTGAAGCTTGTTATATATCAAATACGCCTGTCGCTTATCCCTTAGAACAAGTTCGTTGGAGGAAATTGTGCGTCGCGGTCTGTAAACACTACCCACCCGCGACGAAACGTCTTAGGAGCTCGTTAATTAATAAGTCATTACATTTCGCACTGTAGTTCTCTGTTCATTTTGTGAAGAGGGACCGATTATTTATCAATTTTCGTTTGACTTTTATCGTTTGGCTAGTGATTTGTAAGAGATTGGATCATATAAAACAAACATACGGACACATTTAAGCCATCAGTCACGGGTCCGCGTATCTCTCTACCGCAGTTTTTCTTCGAGACTACGGCGAGTATGGGGCAGAACTTAAAACCGGCTCTGTGGTCTAGTGGTTCTACCCACCGATTTCAGATCCAGAGGTTCCGGGCTCGATTCCCATGGGGAGTACAATATATTGTGCTTGGTATGGTTGGTGGTAGGACTTTGTTTAAGTCCACCTAGCTAGCTACAACCATCTTACCTAATTCTGTGGCCTTAATAACAATTCTAAAATTGTTGGGTTCCGGCATTTATAGGTAAGATAGTCAGTTTGTTGAGGATTCCGGGTGAAGTGCGCGTCCGCCTTCGGCTTTATCTCAACTTGTGTAACCTGGTGAGATGAAGGCCAAGTGCTTACCCGTCGTACAATAAAAAAAAAGAGACCTGACAGCACCATAAGTATATGTGGAAGCTTATTTCTTTTTTCTTTCTTCTTTTCTTCTTCTTCCATTCAACTTCCACTTTTTTTTTTATTTAAAGTGAGGTTGTTTCTACCAACGTTACTCTAGGGGTTAATAATGGTACCAAGTGAAATAGGCTAAGGTAGCCACTGACTATTGGCGACTTTTAGTGGTATAAAAAACACAGCCAAGAGCGGATACGAATACAGAGGGTTCCAATCCACATTTTGGGGCAAAGAATCACGATTTTTCCGCCTCAGTGGAATGTGGTTTGCCCTCCGGTGTCAGATCCAGTGGTCCCGGGTTTGATCCCCAGGGGAGTATAATATTGTGTTTGGTTTAGTTAGTGGTAGGACTTTGTCCGCCTGGCTAGCTACCACCATCTTACCCGAGTCGCCATAACATCAATTCTCAATTGTTGTGTTCCTAATAAGAGGTGAGATAGCCAGTTCTTCACACTGTCGATTCCCGGTGAAGTGCGCTTCCACCTTCGGCCTTATCATAACTTGAAACTAGAAGAGAGATAAGGCTAAGCTCTTCTCCGTCATACAATAAAATATAGTTTCTTGAGTGTCTTGTATGAGATGTTCCCTTTAATCTTTTATTTATTTTTATTCATTTGTTTGTTTTGTTATAACGGCAATAGAAACACGCACTCCATGAACATTTTAACTGTCTACCTATTGAGGTTAATGAGATACAGCCTGCTGACAGACAGATGGACGGACAGACAAACCGGCAGTGGAAGCTAGGTAGCCCGCTCTCCTAAAAACTAACGTCAAGCTGATTTGTTATTTTTCAATTGTTCAATATTTGGATTCACGACTTGAGAATATTTTGCAATTTTTTTTGTATTAAGACCGTGTGAAACGCGCACATACACTCTCCCAAACAGATATGTCATCGATGCCTGACCAATATTTAATCCCAAAATCAGATCAAAGGAATAGCGAGTCGATTCAGTCCATAACATATTCTACTGTTATCAGGTTGGATTTTCACATTTATATTTTTATCTGTTTGTATGTCTGTCACTGAACTCCTCCTTCGAAGATAGGGAAACTCCACTAGTCTAGTTTTAAAACTCCACTAGTCTATAGTTATAAAACTCTAGCAACATGTTTTGTAAAACGCGATAGCCAGAGCCATTGAAAAGAAACTAGAAATCGGTTAATAAGTCCTCGGGCGAACGAAGGGCTCGCCAGAGAAGGGCCACTTCAATCTATTTCCGTTTCCGGTCAAGGCCCCGTCTCTCTGATTGTTTTGTTGCGAATCTCTCTTGCTCTCTCATACTTATAAAGCTGACTGACGCTATTATTTCGATGAACAATTGGACCAGAGAAAGTATATATCATGCATAGCTACTGTCCGAGACTTTGTTCCAACTTGCCCGTCATCCTAAATAAATAAAATAAATAAATAATAATAAATATAACACAACGCCATCTAGCCCCAAATTAAGCATAGCTTGTAATATGGGAACTAGATTACGGATAGAATACTTAAATACTTTTTGTAAATACATACTATATGATACAAAATCCAAGCACAGATCAAACATCTAAATTCATCACACAAATGTTCGTCCTAGATGGGAATCAAACCTACAGCCTACAGCGCAGAAGGCAGAGTTACTACCAACTGAGCTGAGGCTTGTTATGTTGAATCAATGCAAATGTTATAAATTACAATGGAATGTGTATTTTTGTACAATATGCTCTTCAATTCACTGCTGTTGGCCTGGGCTCAGAACATTAGACTTAGCTAGATGTTAGTCTTGCAAAAATAAATGAATTACGGTATTTTGAATTAAATAATAATTATATTCTACAAATATTATGTACCTACATTTTGCAGCATAGGTTTACATAATGTATACAAACCCCCTATTCATTTGTGCACCAACAACTGCCAACACTAACACCAACTCTTTATTAATCATATTGGATATATATGGAAAAAGGTAGTCTGAAATAAATATCTTTTTAGCGATAAGACCACTTATTGTGTTTACTTTTTTGGGTTATCTAGTTATGTACCTAATTTAATGTGTGTGCAATAAAGTATTTTCCTTCGTGGAATGCTGCTGTGGCCGAAATTACAGAGCCGTCATATAATATCGTCATACGTTACATAATCGTACATTAACCGCCTCTGTGGTCAGCCCACCGATTTCAGATTCAGAGGTCCCGGGTTCGATCCCCATGGGGAGTACAATCTATTGCGCTTGGTTTGGTTGGTGGTAGGACTTTGTTTAAGTCCGCCTAGCTAGCTACCACCATCTTACCTAATTCTGTCGCCATAACAACAATTTTAAAAAATCGTTGTGTTCCGGCAATTAGAGGTAAGATAGCCAGTTCCTCAGTTTGTTGAGGATTCCGGGTGAGGTGCGTCTCCACCTTCGGCCTTATCTCAACTTGTAACCAGGTGAGATGAAGGCTAAGCACTTCCCCGTCGTACAATAAAAAAAAAACCCGTTCAACATGCTTTAGTGTATTTTAAAGAGGAGGTTCTCAAATCGTCGGAATCTTTTTTTTTATGTATGTTTCCTCATTACTCGAAGACGCCTGGACCGATTTCGAAAATTCTTTTTTGTTTAAAAGGGTGGTCTTCACAGGTGGTCCCATTGTCACCAGTTCAGGATCTGATGATGGGATCCTGGAGAAATCGAGAGAACCCTTCATATATTATATGCACACTTGAAACGACTTGGGTGTATTACCTCAAAAGTAAAGAAAACACGAATCCCGTAATTATCTAACACCATTATTGCGAATCAATCCGCCTGTCAAGCAATTATGGCAAAACGATAAAAATATTTTTTAATTAATGGGCTGCTGTAGAATATAGCTTGTGAATAAGAGGTTCAAACCAATCAATAAATTAGCGCCATACACTAACCTAGAAATTCTCTTGCTAGTTACTATCACAGCGTAAACTCGGAATTCTCTAGATCTTGTGAAGTGTATTGATATAGAGAATCTGATTTGTATGCACAGCAATACGAATAACTAGACAGCGATTCTAACTTCGTAGCTTTTCTAGAATTCCTCTTACGCTAAGTGTATTAATTATAGTTGTTTTTTTTTTATTGACAATAGTCTAGCGTTTGACCACCAGCTTACATGTAAAACAAGTAAAGATGTGGCTTAAGTTGGAGCACGCTTGCCTAAAAGGAACCTATTTACTCTGGACTTGAAGACTCCAAGATTATACTCGTGCGGAAAAACAGACGAAGGCAAGGAATTCCATTCTTTACCAGTATTAATGATAAAGGCGAAACGATGTGTTCGGCACAATGGAACATTCACAAGGAACGGGTCGTAGCCAGCCGTACGTCTGCTAGTCCGGTGGTGGAAAGGGGATGGAGGGATTAGGTCAAAGATATCGTGCGCACACTCGTAGAAGTGTAATTTATAGAACACAGACAGCCTGGCAACCCGTCGTCCATGTTCTAGGCTCTGCAAATTAGCCTTAACAAGCGAATCATCACCTATGAGCCTAGCGGCACGACGCTCAATATAATCCAGGGCTTCGAGCTGATACTTGGCTGAGCCATCCCAGAGATAACAGCAATACTCCATACAAGATCGGACCTGAGCTTTGTACAAATTTAAAAGCTGTCCCGGTTGCTTTCAAAATTCTTAGCGTAGGTACTCCACGTATAGTGTTTTAGGTCTCAAAAACACCAATAACTTTCAGTACAATATTATTATATAAGACGAAGTTGAGAGATAACTCTATAAGTTTCAGTGATACCTCTTCTCCTTGCTGTCTTCTTGAGAGTTGTCAGATTTTATCTTCAATCTCACTATTATAAAAACAAGACTTTTCTGTTTTTCGGAACTGAATGTTCACTTATTTGGCCTTCCGCTGACTAAAACCAATATCTAAAATCAACCAAATACCTGTAATGTTAGGGCATAAATAAATACATGCACTTGGAAGAGACTAGCTACCCACAACACAGGGTATCCTAGTGTAGGAGCTAGTGTTCAATATTTTTTACATTTTGTTGAAATTTACTTTATCTACCTACTAAGATAATGCTATTGCATGTATGATAATGCTATTGCAATTTGCATGCACTAGCATGCATGTTTGTTTAAATGTTAAATATAATGTAATATGAATAATTGTTGGCTACAAAATATATAAATTATTATTATTATTATTTCTCTAACGATGAATATGTTCACCGTCAAAGCAATGCGCACAGGAAGGAAGAAACTGGCATGTACCTAGGACCAACAATCCGAATGACATGTGTCACTGGCAGGAATACCGCTAAGCGGCGATGACCTTGAAACTTTTATTACTTGTAATTGCTATAACTTGAAAATATTTAGTACTAGCTACTTGCAAACCGTGGGCATCTGCGGAACGTTTAGGTATGCCTCTGACTAACGCCTACTAGGTGATCTTACTTTTAATATCCAAACTCTGAGCAGTGATCTAAGGAGAATCTTTAAAGGGGAGTAAAAATCGCGAACCTGTTATTATTGTTATAAATTGAAAAAAAAAAAATCAAAATCACGATCTCCGTTTTCCAATCATATTATACCATTCATATATGAACTAAAACAAGCACAAGAAATAAATTTTAGCAATACTAGGTTTAAGGCCTGTAACCCAGGAAAAAAATACACTAACAGGTATTTCCAAATCGTAAGGTATACAGAATCATGAATATTAATGTCAAAATTGTTTTGTAAGTTAAAAAAATATTTCTTACCAACAGTCAGAATTCGTGGCTTTTAAATAAAAAACCCTTAGGCACCCTCAAACGTTTTTCCTCCTTTAACCCATTGGTGTCAAGTGCAGACGCCGCGGTTACACGTCAGATTTAGGTGTTTTAACCCTTCGAAGCTGAGATAAGGAAAACGTCATCTTTACCTCTATTACGTGGGATTTATCCGCATTTAAGTTTAATATTTTTTCACTCATAACTTTTTATTTTTCACTTAAACATTTTAATGTTTTGGTATTCTTTGCTTTTTTTTTATTGATCTCCAAGTTTAGTTTAGGAAACCGGCACTGTATGTATGTGCCAATGTTTGTGATGGCATAACTCTCGAACTAGTTATCCGATGAAATTTACAATTCACAGAGATAAAATGAATAGAAATTGAAAGCAGCTGCGAATGATTTTGGATTAGTGCGGTAGTTTCTAAAATATTGGAGTGAAATAAACTACCAAAAACATTTCGCCCATAATTATCTTTTGAATGGTTGATAAATTCAAAATTTTGAAGAGATAACACTTATACTCATCAATCAGTACAGTTGGAGACATTTTTGAGAAACAGATATGTTAAATGAGATAAGAAAATCTATGTCTTTTGGGGTGTCATTTGAAAGAATACTAGTTAATGGTGGTGGTTTTTGTAACATGCATTAAAAGCATTAAAAGAATTAAACGATTGGTATGTCTTGTAGGATTTCTTGTCCTCTCTTTGACATTATACGTAGTAAAGGGAGTCGACTTTACAATTAACTGTTTCTTGACTTATTTACTGAAACTACCAGCAGATTTAAAATTTAGTCTTTTTTTTCAATAATAGGGGTGGTTTTTATGATAAATGGTCGCAAACGTCTTTATAAACATTAGGTCTTATTAGGATAATTGATAACTCACTTTTTTTGATCTGTTTCTAGTCAACTCAGTGTTCGAGGCTCTCTCTTATTGCTTATTCTCATTCTATTCAATAGCAAAATGAGAGCAAAGCACCATTGTAATGATATAAATAGGTAGATTTTTGAACTACGACTACCACAGATTATTATTCAGTATTGAGAGCTCTTTGAAAAATATACATAATCATGTTTGTCATATGAGTAAGGAGTGACTTATTCACTTATTGTACGATCACTTATTAAATACCCAAGCCAGACATCACGAGATCTCAGTTCGGGCCGAACTACTAGTTATAATTATACGACGGGGAAGCGCTTGGTCTCTTCATCTCACCTGATTTCAAGTTATGATTAGGCCTAAGGTGGAAACACACTTCACCAGGAATCATCAACAGACTGAGGAACTGACTATCTTATAAATATCGGAACACACCGATTGGTTTAAGTGTAATTCAAAGGAAATTTGCTGGGCGTGGGCTAGTAGGGTAGTTTTCCCACGTCTACAGAATCCCAATATCTCAAATATCAAATATTTCAGATTGTTTAAAATGTACTCGTTAGTAATAAAGTGTTTCAAATATTTCAAAAATGTTGTTTCCTTGCATGTTACGAGTAAACCATAACACATTTTAAAAATGACTTGAGTACGAGCAGCTTTAGAAAATTTGCATTCCGTAAGAAATATTTTATCTAAAGTAGTATTTTGTCAAAGGAATATCATATTTGCTTGTTTAGCGTCATTTTGCATAGACTGTGTACAGTGGGATTCTTGTAATTTTATAAAGACAGAGTTCATTTTATACTTCCATATTTTAAGATGCATAAAATATTGTGCAATGTTATAACTTCTACTTCAGCTGCCCAAGAATGCCCGTCTGGACAGAGTCTCATCCAAAATGTTATGGTTTACCATCGTGATAACACCATGCTTGGCTAGCTATCACCATCTTACCTTAGTCTGTTGCCATACCAAAAATTAGAAATTAAAGTGTTCCGGCATTAATAGTTAAGGTAAGATAGTTTAGGATTCCGGGTAAAATGAAGTCTACCTTCTTATCTGAAACCAAGTGAGATGAAGGCCAAGCACTTCCCCGTCGAACAATAAAATAAGGAAATACGTTCAAAGCAGACCTGGCTTTGTCATTTGAAGATATATAAGAACTGCATTGACATATTTAGACATTTTCAGATAATATTAAACAAAAGTTATGAAACACATTCGAATAAAGTCTTCTGCGGCCTCAACCGCACGTTCAGTGGCAATAATTCCGTCCCTCTCTTCTACAGCGAACAATAGGGCAAATTATCTGCTGTCCCTCTTTGGCCCAGATTCCTAATTGCTCAGTCTGCACCTTAATGACTTCCCGAATTTCCGTTGACTGGCTTTCAAATGAGTGCCTTTTTAAATGAAGACTCTTGGATATCGCATTGTTAATGGCATTACTTATAGTTTTTGGGTTTTTGTATATATATGTTTATGGTACGACGGGTAAACACTTGACCTTAATCTCAAATCCTGGTTTCAAGTTGAAATAAGGCCGAAGGTGGAGGCGCACATCACCCGGGATCCTCAACAAACTGAGGAACTGGCTATCTTACCTCTAAATGCCGGAACACAACAATTTTTAGAATTGTTATTATGGCGACAGACTTTAGGTAAGATGGTGGTAACTAGCCAGGCGGGCTTAAATAAAGTCCTTCCACCAACCAAACCAAGCACAATATGTTATACTCCCCATAGGGATCGAACCCGGGACCTCTGAATCTTAAATCGGTGGGTTGAACCACTAGACCACAGAGGCGGTTAGATAGATGAGATTTCAAAATCTCATAATATTATTTTATATATGTTTCGAAAATATAAATCAGATTCTTGAAAATGGAATGCCGTTTCAGTTACACCGAATAAATGTCAGAGGATATCAAAGGCGTACATGTTTTTATGTAAACAGGATGCAAAGGCTTACGCGTATCAAATAACATTAGATTCCGAGATTGATCGGATTTGCGGGATTCAATCTAAATATGGGCCAACAGGGCCAACTATTTTGGCAATGTGCTCTATCATTCCGAAAATACGTGATACCCATAGACTACTAGACATATAGAGATTTTTATAAAACAATTGAACAATTCAACTAACTATTAGCAAGGATAGCAGGGGCTACCTAAGGCCCTTTAAATATGGCCTGAAGGTCTTATCTGTTCTAGACTAGATGGAAGCGTGCCGAAGACACTGGCTACATACTCATCACGCTGAATAGCTATGATAATTTCCTGCCCACGTCTTCGGACCTGATCATTGCCGTATTTTATTTGAATGGGAGTTTACACTATATTACATGAATTTAATTATTTTTACACATCTATATCCAGTTGAGCATTTTTTAATGATTGTTTTACTCACGTTTATATACTCTTGTTGCGTGATGAATTGCTGCAAAATCAATGCAAAAAGAGCGCAAAATACATATTTTTGGGGTTTTAGAAGAGACCATTTTGGTCTGGCTATGGCCTATCCCAAAACCTCAATGGAATCATGGAATCCATGCGATAATTTACAAATTTCTACAGAATTGTGATATTTATATCGTATATATGAATGGTCCTCATAAAACATAGTCTTTGTGAATATTTTATTTGCATTTTAATAAAAGTTTCACTTGAATTTACTTATATGGAAAAAAATCTGCCGGTCACACGCAGATTTTTTCCCCTTCAATCGCCTTTTTCACATCAAGAGAAAATCCTCTCCTTTTAAGTAGTAAGTATAAATATAATCCAGAACTAGTAGTTCTGGACTGGTCGGGGTAGTAACTAATCTTGATAAAAAGGTATTTCCTAATAAATATTTTGGTAAATTTGGAAGCATTTACGAGCTTTTGTAACCAGCCTATGAATAACAACTTCATAATTTTTAAATTAGAAAACTTTATAAACACTCCCTAGTCATGGCATGAGATTGTAGTGTAATGGTTCTATTAACGTTATTTAAGGAAGATGGTACACAGTAGGTACGCGTGAGATGGATTTTGGTATTGTATCAGTAGGTAAACATTTATTGTTGCTTTTTCAAAACACATGATTTGATTAAGAAAGTAAGAGTTGCAATAATTACTTATTTTATATATAAAATAAGTGATTGTTGCAAAATGTTTTTGGTATTACATGGATAACATATTGGCAATAACAATAGGAAGTCTTATTATGGCAGTTCAATTAATTGTAGTTTAATACCTACTGTGAATTTAACTTGTATCTGTGATAAAATATCACGTTTTGTCGCATATATCTACTAATTGACCTATATAAAATGGTAATTAAAAGGTGAGGTAAAAGGTAAAAGGAAAATGAATTATTTTGTATCTTGTTTACAATAAATCTTAGGCTTAGAAATTATTTCCATTGTATTTACTTTATAAATGAGGTATCGACTCTTGTGAAGCTACAAATAATAAATAATGAGGCCGAGTGCAAGCGCACACCAAGGGTTCCGATCATATTTTAAGTAAAAAAATCAATTTTCTTGTATAGGCTACTATAAACTATATTTTTTTTAATACTTATTTCTTATTATAGCGGCAATAAAAATTCACACTCATTGAAAATTTCAACTTACTACCTATCGTAGTTTGAAATGTTTTAAGAGTTCTTGGGATTCAACTCGCTGATAGGCAGAGGGACGGACAGAGGAAACTAGTACCTAATAGGGTCCCATTCGAGTACGGAACCCTAAAATGCATGCTACGCATACCTATCATAGCACAACCACCTTAACATTTAATAAATGGCAAGTGTTCGTGATTTGCCACCACTAATAATTCTCGTAAAAGTATGCGTGAGGAAAATTACTTACTTTTATAGTAGACTTTTTCAGCGCTTTGTTTCAATGAGATTCAGGTTCTAATCTTATCAAGCCTATTTTCTTTTGTTTTGTTTATTTATACTATTACTAGTTGATTCTAGATTGCCACCTATACCACCCACCATAAGAAAATCTCAATTTTACGTCTCTAGTAACGATTTGATCGCAATTTGAATACTGTCGCACTTAGTTGACTTTTAAATATTTTCATGATATCGGTAGCTCAAGGCCAACCTTTGCAAACCTCCATAACTTAAATCGCACTATTCCTACTTTTTATTTTTGTCGCAAAAAATATTGTCTATTAGTTTCTGCCATAAAAAATTAGTTAATATGTTATTCCTGATTTAGAACACCAATCCAAAATTTCGGCTCAATCTGTTCAAAAGTTGTTGCGTGAAGAACAACAACAACGAACGATTCAATTTTATATGGTGATGACATTATTTTTCCATTCCACTGGATGAGATTTATGAAATTAAGTATCCTATGTCTCATCCATTGCAATATAATTTGCAAATTTTCAGCGCAATCCGCTCAGTAGTTTAACGGGCTATAGTACCTCAGATTAGCAACTCAACGCAACTTTATTCTAGTTTCGAACTAAGATACAGTAATAATAAAGGTGACATTACTGTGCGCTAAACCACGGCGCTTATGACCACCAGATGACAGAAATATGCACGTATTTCTACGTTTTGTTTTATTACGGTAAAACAAATATGAATTTTGAAAATCGAAAACACAGACCGTCTGCTGTATACTGTGTTTATTTACTGTACAAAGTTTCAAGCCCTAATTGGGCGTATTTATTGAATGGCGAACATTTTTGGTAGAAATTAGAGTCAACTTTGTTTTTTTTTCTATAGAAAAAAATGTTATGTAATCGTATTTTCGAAACACAAGCGTTCTAGCATCTATCCTGAACTATAACATATATTCATTTCAAAGTAAATACTATAGTATTGTGGAAGATATGATCGCTGAAGCTAAGCATTTCACATATCATAGACTCTTAAAGTTTTTTTTTTATCGCGTTATCCAAATATTCAGATATCCAACCAACTTTCACCTTTCAAAAAGCAAGGAGGCTTTGTCCAATAAGACAAATTGATGATGATTGTATAGATTGGAGGGGCGGAGTTTTGAGTGAAGGATGCACTCGATAAAATGTTTGCTGGTTTGTTTGGGCGTTTGTATGTCTTGGTTGTAATGTATGAATTAATCAAAGTTATTAATTGTATACTAAAATTTTACATAACAATTACGCTTATCAAAAAAGAAACCTATCAGTACAATGGGCAGTGTTATTGCTGAGAGCGATCTTATCCAGACAGCCTTACAAAGCTAAGCCTTTGAAACTTCATTCGGCTACACAGAGGCTGTACTTAATGTACTAATAATGATGCCTCATTATCTAAGATACTGTTGCGTGTATATCAAAAGTAATCTGATATAATTAATGCCATTAATCCAAGATACGCGCACTTTGATTTCAGGTAATTAAGCTTGATGAGAAACTTCACGCGACGCTAAATTCAACTGTATCACGCAGACTTTAGAGTATAAATTACCATGTCTATATGAATACTTGCCGTGGTCTCATTACTGTCTAGTTTTTGAGAGCTACGAGTATGTGGATTCCAGTCTGTGACGGAAGTATGACCGAGATATTGTCATTGTGCGCAGTCTATTCTCTGGGGAAAATGTTCAGTGAGACTGTAACCGAGGTGTTGGAAAGTTGGAGGAGGTAACTAGGCTGCTTGTGGGAAAATAAATGGAGGAGGTATATTTGTTTCCAACTTGGAGGTAGGTATTGAGTGCAAACTGCACTGATGGCGCTTATTTTCAAAAGATAATCATGGACAGAATCGAATGCCAAATGTCACTGAGCTGAATGTCTCCTATTGAATATTACAACATGTAAACTATAGAAACTTTCTATATAATATATATATATAAGAATTTATATAGAAGCGCAGATGCCTACTTAAAACTACAGTGAATCCTACCTACCTACCTACCTACTAGTACTAAGTCTAAATTGTTTTAAGTTTGAAATTTTACTGGAATAAATTTACTTTACTTTACATTGTACAACTGAATTTAGGAAGTCAGTGAATGTCCTAAATTCAGTTGATCCTCAGTTTTTTTTTGTGCTCTAACAAAAAAAAACTGAAGATCTTGATATTCTTCTTGTGTACTAGTTGCGATTCCAAACAGGCGGTAGATTTGACGTTTCGAAATTCGAATCCTAATATTATCATTTAAACAAATGAACGATTATTAATTTAGTTTGTTTAAAGAGGTGATTATAATAACCTTCAGTGATTTATCGAGAGTGGATGGCGATACCACAATGTAGATGACCTTCAAACAAACATGATTTCAGGTATTTTCAGAGAGAAAACTTAGAGACCGTCAGTCTATGCTGAAATTTGTGCATTTCAAGGCGAATAAATCTCCAGAGAAGCTCGAAAATTAAGGATATTGTTTTATTCATACATAAAAGTCCAAAGTTTCACAATAAATAATGGTTGAGACTCATTTTGAAGTTTTAATGAATACACACGAAATTATGAATATGGAAACGCTAAAGTTATATGGTGAGAGTTTACACACCTGCTATGCGCAGTTAATTTTTGAATATTTTAAATCGATTCAATTGGGTTGTAAAATAATTACTATGATACTACCACAATTATATTTAACCGTGTTAAATACAAAAAAATATGAATGGTGACATAAAGACAATTGTATTTCGATAAGAAAAAGCGGGTATTTATCGTGTATTTTGTTAGTAATAAATCTTAATTATCCCGACGTTTCGGCATAGTTCCATCAGCCATAGGCGGGTGATACTTCGGAGCTACTGTCAAGGTCACGATTATTAGTCAAGTCCACCATCACACTAAGAAGACACGCTTCACAATTTGTCTCATGTGCACACCTAGCGGCCTGGCCTGGCAGCCACTGGATTCCAAGACGCAGGGTCTGAAACCGTCTTTACGATTAAAATATAGACTTATATCAAAGATTTGCTTAATTTATTGTGAATGTTTGAAAAAGACTAAAAGCATCACTTTTAAAACTAGCGTGAGTTGAAATATGCCAGAAAGCATCGCGCGTTTGTTTTTATGTAGATATCGACAGATTCCATTCAATTGTTGGTACCTATGTTTACAATCATAAACGTATACGTGAGTAAAACGTGTACTTTACTACGATTTTGCTTTTAACTTGGTATAATTGCTATCAAGAGCATGTTTTGATCAAACCCAGCACGCAAGGTGTATGTTATATTCAGGTAGCTTTATTCTATATACCTCAACAAAGTCAAAGCAAAAAGTCACCTAATTTACATAAACAATTAAAACTCCGAACAAAATTCAGGAGTCACCGACGCTGATAAAAACTAAGGTAAAATGTTAAAAGGAAAATACATCTACAATGGTGGAACCCAGGATTACGCTGAAATTATTTAGCTTCGGTCTCTTTCCCCGTTTAAATTTATAAAATGTGCCTACCGGTTTCACCATGTCACTTGTTGGGTTCTGTACCTTCTATAGTTAGTATTAAGTCAGTTAGCATAAAGCTTGTCTACAGGACTTTTGTAAGCAGTAAGATTGAGGTGGTGTCAATATCGTATGGCATCCATATGAGTGTACTTACGCCTTGCGACTAGAGAAGGTCCAAAAGGCTTGCTTGCGATTCTTTTACAAGAAGATCTTTGGATATTATCCGTTTCTTTACACCACAATATTTTAACTTGGTGATGCGCTAGGCTTCAACTCTGTAGAGGTAAGGCGTAACTACAATCTGGTCACTGCTTGTCAGATAATGCTCGGCGTTTCGGTCTGCCCTGAACTAGTAGCTTGAGTTGTAAGATTGTCTGTTTCTGAAATGCGCATACACTCTCGCAAATACTCTGTAAGACCCCTTGGTCACGCCTTAATGGCTGTGCCTTGAGCGCGTACTGTTGGGCATTTACCTCTTATTCTAGCCTTAAAATGCGCTCCTGGCATCAACACCATCGTGTGATCTTTTTGCTGACTGATGGACGAATAGGTGTAGAGAATGTCTGAGGTATTGTGAATTTTTAATTGAAAGCATTCAAAATAGTTCTACCCGATTATAATATAATGTGATATTTGAATAAGTTTTTTTTTTATTGTACAGCGGGTAAGCACTTTTCCTTCATCTCACCTGGTTACAAGTTAAGATAGGGCCGAAGGTGGAGGCGCACTTCTCCTGGAATCCTCAACAAACTGAGGATGTAAGTTGTTACTTACATCCTTTTTTTTACTGTCATCATAACAACAACTCTTTATTGTTGTGTTCCGGCATTTAAAGGTAAAATAGCCAGTTCTTTATTATGTTTCCGGATGTGCGCTTCTACCATCGGCCTTATATCGGCCATACTTGACACCAGGTGAGTTCAATCCAAGCGCTTCCCCGTCTCATATAAAAAAAACCCTTCAAAATAAAGATTTTGAGGATAGCTTGTTTTAGTCCCGTCGTAATTTGAACTGATATGTTGGCAATCATGTTGTTTCATATATAAGACAAGATCATCAAAAAACGAACTAGCCCTAGGTTTGTGCCTTTCTCCTTGTGTGCTGGTCGCGATCCCAAATAGGCTCTGTTACAAAATTATACCAAAATTCTTACGAAATTAAAAAATACTATGACTTCATAAAAGAACGCCTGACTGTAAATCCATAGATAAATCAACTTTGTTCTTTTATCTTTCTACGTTGTGGTAACCGAAGTTGAATTATTCACTATACCTATATAGGTACAAAGATTGCGCTGCCAGTCTAGTCACGATAGGAGCTAGAGTCATAAAACGTACCTCATAAAATAGTAACGTTACAATATATCTAGTCTACCTTTCTGCTGATACTGATGTCGATAGGTACCTATGGTAAACCCTTGCATAATGTAACATTGTATGGCAGAAGTAACTCTAATCTTAGTATAATATCACCAATAACAATATTGCATTGGATGTCTATATCAAAGTCAAAGTCAAATATTTTTATTCAGTAAGATTTTTAGGATCACTTTGTCACGGTTAAGCATGCATCATAAATGAAAGCTTTAATAGTTCAACTGGGCTTGTCTGCCTTCTGCGTGGTTGTGGGATTTTTACCCAGGACAAGTATTTATGTGCTGAATATAGATAGATATAGTAGAAGTCCCTTATGAAACGGCTCGTCCGGAGAATTAATTACTACCAATATCATCATAATGAAATCCGATATACATCAACTGAACATAGGCCACCATTTAAATATATAGGTAGGTACTGTAGCTGGTAAAAGAACAGCATTACGGTGAAGAACGCAATACATATCATAGGGTGGCCCTTTTGATTATATCACCATTTTGAAATATCAAAGGCAGACTATCCAATGCCCAATTTCAATTTCCTGTCAAACGTTAAGGTACTCATTTATAGGCTGAAAATTAACACGCTTCCTGCGGAACCCAAAATCGTCGCTTACATTTTACTGACGGAAATAATTTTCGCGGTGTGCCCTTAGAGTGTTTCCCATTGTTTTTATGTAAATCGACTTCGGTAGGTCTATGTGACTGAGAAAATGAGTTTGGCGTAAAATGGACTGTATATCTGGTGTAAGTAAGATTTGATGAAGTTTTTGCTTTAAAATAGCGGGTTTACTACACAGTCACCATCAGGCTTAAAATATGGATGATTAGTGAAAAATAAGGGGTAGGTAGGTATCGAATTACGACGGATGATGAGCGTTGTGTGATGATGATGATGACATTTATTATAGAACACGAGTCGGACATCCATTCGTGGTATCTTTTTGAAGAAAAGTTTAGATAAATATAATTTTGTCGTGTTTGTTTTGTATGTTGTTGCTTAGGTTACCTACTATTTGCTTTTGCTAACATTGTTTTGCAAGAAGCTTACTCCAAATAAACATTGCTTTAATTCTATTTTACCAAGATAAACCGGGCATTTGGACACACCAATAGATACGAGATAATTATGATTGTATCAAATAGGTATGTAGTATTTTTTTTCTCTTCCTATGTAGGTTCGTCAGATTACATAGCTGACCTATGTTACACATTATGTCATAAAAATAATTTATAGCGTCATATCGAGGGGGTCACAAATCAACCGAAGGTTATTTTTATCAAGCCTCACAGCTCAGTTTGTAGTAGCTCTGCCTTCTGCTTGTTGGTTGTGGGTTCGATTCTCACCCAGGACAAACATTTGTGTGATGAATATTGATGTTTGTTCTGTGATTGGGTGTCGTATTTTATGATAAGTATATATATACAAAAAACAACGTTACTTAGTTCCCATATTACAAGCTTTGCTTAGTTTGGGACTAGATGGCGCTGTGTGAAGTTACTGTCTTGTAATATTTATTTATTTATATTTTGCATAATATAAGTTCAAGTCCTATTAGACGTCGGTGCTTGGGACTAGTTCGTTCAATAGGCAGTTTCTTGGAATGCCAGCTCCATCAGCCTCTTCGTTACCCAGTTAATAAGCTCGACATCAAATCACATCACACACATCAACAGGCCATTAGTGTACTATGCTGGACAGGGCCTATCCAAAGCTGGAGTGTTTTGCCACAATCACCACGCGTGGTAGGTGGATTGGTGATCGCAGTAAAGATGTAGATAATACACAGAAGGAAGCGGCTGCCAATCTTCTGGTGAGATCCCTTAGTCGGCTTTTACGATATCCATTTGCTGAGTTGGAAGATTGCTGGAGATCAGGATCAACCTATTTCTATAAATATATAATGTTTTACTAGCTTTTTAGGTTCATAACATTAGAAAAAGTAACGCGTTATAAACCAAGATTATCCTTATTCGATTATACCGTCAAAAACAATTTGGAATCAGGCGTACCATTTCGAAATTAGCGACAAACTACGTTTGTGTATATAAGATTGAACTGAACTGGAACTTGGCCTTCTGAAGTGAAATTTTCTGTCATCAAGCTATTATTTTCTCTGTGGCGTGTTACAACAATCAAAATGTTTTAAATGAACCGTTCACAATGCGCCGTAGACTGTTGAGTTGTGCTTCAACAAAAATCGCCCTTTTATTGCCCTGTTTACATTATTTATTACATTCAAATTGCTTTATTTGTAAGAAAAATAAAATCGAATAATCTGTTTTCTACCTTTTATTGATTCCTTTCATATCTGTAATAGGATATTTATAAAATAGGAATGAGGATATTATCGTATGATACAGGAGTCTCGTTTTAACAATAGTCAAAACTATTATTATTAATAAATGTAAGTCTAGCTTATCAAGCACCATAATAATTCACGGCACACAGTGCGTGCTTGTGCAAACGAAGAAGCATAGGCAGCATATTATCCACATAATTGTGCTGATTTCTACCACATTTACAAATTATGTTACTTTATTAAGTCTATTGTGTTTTATGAGGAACATCTTCCTGCGAATCATGAAGTTGCGGAATTGTCTCCCTGCCAAGGATTTCCTTAGTAGCTACATGGATATTTAAATGGTCACAACGCGTGAGATAAGCCTTGTGTTGCCGTCCTTAGGCGATGAAAACCGCTTACCATCAGATAGGCCGTATGCCTGTTTGACACTTTTGTGGAATAAAAAAAACAATAACAATTGTATTTGTTTCATAAACTAGTCACAATTCTTGACATGTATGATGCCTATTTTGTTATTATTATACTAAAACTGTTCCTGTAAAAAGTATTTTTTAAACTTTCGCGATTATAACATATTAAATTGATTCGAACAGTAAAATAGGTCAAATACGCGATAAATATACCCGTTTTTCGAATCGAAATAATGTGTAACTGTAAAGTATCTATTGTATGTTTCTGTATTTTGGTATAAAGTCTGAAACCATCTGTATATATTCGCTTTTAGTGATAAGGCTGCCTATTGTATTTTGTGACTTTTTTTTACATTAAAATTATTAAATTCTTACCTTGACTGTCTGTTTAAAATCATGTTTCTATAAAATGTAGATCTATTATTGGTCTTAAGAAAAACATGTATGTTAAGTTTATTTTAGAATAAGCACTGTTGATTTAGTAAATAAATTAACAAAAAATAAATAAAACACTGTTTAAGATTGTATTATTTGATGTATAATTAGGTGTACAATAAAGTTTTACTCTATTCTATTCTGCTTGCACACACACTAATTCCCGCCCATGTCTTATGGAATTTAACGCTTCTGACAAAATCTACAAAGATAAGGAGCTTAGGTTACACGTAAACGTAATTACATTTAAATTATGGGGCTTACACGCGCCATGTTCACGTGAGGCATTGCTTAGCGTGACACATCTATCACGGCGACGACAGCATCTATCTACCATTCGAAGGGGATACCTACTGGCTGACTCCTCGTGAATAAGTTCAAACTCGCGCTGCTCGAGAGAGATATGCTTGGAGTTTCACTACGTGCTACAATCTGGATTGCGGGTAAGAGAACTGACGTGGCGCAGAATTAGTAAGCTGAAGTGGAAAGGGTAGACCACATAGCTCGCTATGCCGATAACTGCTGGGAAGTAAAGGTTCTCGTATAGCGACCATGATAAACGTTAAATGAAAAGTTGGAATAAGACTCGAAGGACTGACTGTATTTGAAAAAATGTATTCTTTTTTTACAACGGGGTGTTGCTTGGCCTTCATCTTACCTGATTTTCAAGTTATGATAAGGCCGAAGGTGGAAGCTCACTTCACCCGGAATCCTCAACAAGCTGAGGAACTGGCTCTTTTACCTCTAAAATGCCGGAACACAATAATTTAAATAAATGTTGTTATGGCGACAGACTTAGATAAGATGGCGGTAGCTAGCCAGGCGGACTTAAACAAAGTCCTACCAACCAAACCAAGCACAATATTGTATTCCTGGGGATAGAGCCTGGGACCTCTGGATCTGATACCGGTGGGCGAACCACTATTGTTGTGTTCTGGCATTTAGAGGTAAGATAGTCAGTTCCTTAGTTTGTTGAGGATTCCGGCGGCCTTATCTCAACTTGTATCCAATTGAGATGAAGGTCAAGAGCTTATCCGTCATACGATCAAAATAAAATAAAAAAAACTGGTAGGGTATGGAATTCCTTGCCTGTTTTTCAGCAAGAGTACAATCTTGGAGTCTTCAAATTCAGAGTGAAAAGGTTCCTTGTAGTCAAGCGTGTTCCATCTTAGGCCACATTTTTACTTGTTTTACACGTAAGCTGTTGGTTAAACGCTTGACTACAACCAATAACAAAAAAAGAGCCGACTGGGTTTGCGCAGATGTATATTAAATTGATGAATATACATTTACCCAAGGCATTCATATAAATGTAATTTGAAGCGCAAAACGCTTTAATCGAATGTAGGTTAATGTAATAAACATTCTTGGAAAACTCAATTGCTAATGGCGCAGACACATTGTCTGTTCGTCCAGTGTTGACTCACTGAATTTGGGTCGTCCCTTGAATTTCATAAAAAAATTTAGAATAACAAAAATAATTTTAATTATTCAGTTTCATTCGCTTATTTAGAAAGATGGTCGGGTATGTTTTAATTACAAGCTCAGTTGGAAGTAGCTCTGCCTTCTGCGCTGTAGGTTGTGGGTTCGATTCCCACCCGGAGCAAACATTTGTGTGAATATTGATGTTGATTCCGAGTTTAGGTGTTATATTGTGTGATAAGTATATAGTTAAAAAATAAAAGTATACAAGTAATGTCCTGCAATATATTACCTACCTGACACTAGGTCCTAAGGATCCTTCCGTGCAACGCCTATTTTGTGTGATAAAATAATAAAAGTTGTAAGTCTTATACGTAATTTAATTTCCATAGCTGGGTGAAACATTTGTTTACTTATAGTGAAGCTGATTCATAGAAAAGTGAAATACGAATCCAATATAGATCGGAGGCAGTTTCTTTAGCTTTAAAAAGCCCTAGCTATTGCCCGTGGTTTCGTCCGAGTTGTAAAAAAAAATGGCTTACGGCTTTTTCCCCTTCCAGGATTCGCCTCCAATCACTCACTCAGAGCGTGGATCTTATTAGGATTACCTACTAAGGGGTAGTCCAAGGCACGTCCAAACTTACGTTCAGCACAAACCCACGGTTTGCAAGTTGCTTGTATTCAATACGTAACAGGTTGCAAGCACATGGCCACATAGCGGAATGCTAGCTATAGACACATGTCATTCGGACTTTTGGTCCTAGGGACATGCCGGTTGGGAAGGCCATGTGACCTTCACCGTCCAGCATGTCCATGTGTCAAATGCGCACATAAACTTCCGAAAAACCTAAAAGTTCTTTGGTGCACGACTGGATTTAAACCCGCAACCTCTGGATTGGAAGGCGGACCCATTCCCCACTTGGCCACACATCTCTTTTCTTTCGTCCAAGTGGAACCCGGATAAGATATGATAAGATAAGATTTTATTTGCTGTTTGTTTTACAATGTTTTTGGTTAGTAAGAAGCCTTAATGCTACGCTATGTAAATGTTAGTGCTTAATCTAAAACATTGTTAGGTAAAAAGTAGTTTTGGAACCCGGATAAAAAGTGCCAAATATCCGTCCCCATGTATACACTATACTCATGGCAAAGTCGCCAAATGTAACAAATATAAAAACTCTTTAAATTATATTGATAGTGTGGATAGGTATATGTTTTATCGGAACAGCACAATATTTTCGTCAACAGTGAATACCAAACGTGCTCTATCGTAGTGAATGATCTTAACTCAATGTTTGCTTCTAACTGAATTGGTGGTCAAATGGTTTACCCAAAAAAAAAACAAATATTACTCCAGCACCATCTTTCAAATGTATTTTAGGTAAATAAGTTAAATAATATATTACGGGACATTAATTTTACACAGCGCCATTTAGTCCCAAACTAAGCAACAGCGAAATGCGGATATTATAAGAGGAAAATCTACTGTGTCTAATCTTATATTCCTGAATGACTACATAACTGATGCTATGGATAAAGGCCAGCAAGTCGATATACAGATTATAGCAAAGCATTTGATAGGATAGATCATAGTACTTTATTGGGTAAGTTAAATAGATCGGGAATACATGGTGATTTGCTAAGGTGGTTTTCGTCTTACATTAATAATAGATTCCAAGCTGTGGTTCTTAACAATTACATAACTAGTTGGGTTCCTGTTTCCAGCGGAGTTCTTCAAGGATACTTGCTTGGACCTCTTTATAATTTATGTGGGAGATATTGATTCCTGTTTTAAGTCATCCAATTTACTATGCTTCGCTGACGATATGAAAATATTGCCCTTCAGGCTAACCTTAATCGATTAGAGGATTATTGTCTCATTAATTAATTAGAGTTTAATGCCTTCTGTGACTACCTTTACTCGCAAATTTAATGTATATCGCACAACCTACACTTTACAAGGACAAGTTCTTTGCAGGAGTCATGTGATGCGTGATCTTGGTGTTCATCATGATTCTACTTTTCCATGATTGCTACTTTTTGATGTCCATGTTGACAAAATTGTTAGCAAAGCTTCCAGGTCATTGGGGTTTGTTATGCGACTTTCAAAAAGTTTTACGAATGTTAAGACCATAAAACATTTGTATTGCTCGTTTGTAAGGAGTCACCTGGAATAGGCATCTCAGGTATGGAACCCAAACTATGCAATATATATTGATCGGATTGAAAGTATTCAAAGGCAGTTTTTGAGGTACCTTTGTTTTAGAGTTAAGATTCCATATGATTCTGTTAACTACCTAGACCTCTGTAAACCATTTAATTTTTTGCCACTTGTTAATCGACGTAATATTGCAGATTATTTGTATTTATAAAGATTATTAATAATGACATCGACTGTCCTGACCTTCTTGGCAAAGAACGTTTTAATGTTCCTCATAGATAACTCAGGTTCAACCCTCCGCTAAGTGTGCCTGGAGCGTCAACGAACTATAGGCACCATATACGGAATATGGTGCGAGTGAGAAGGACTGTTAATGAATTTAGCAAGTTGCTGGACATTGATCTATTTCATACGAGTGTCTCCAAGGCAAAGCTCGCCTATCCCTCAACTTTTTTAATAATAATAATTATAATTAATAATTTATTTATTTATTCAGACATCTGGGTCCAATTATATAGTTTAAAAATAGTTAATTAATTCATTAATTTATTCAAAATGAATGTCAATAAAAATAATAAATATAAATATAACTATAAAAATAACATATCTTAATCAAACAAATCTTGAAATAAACAAATTAATTAATTTATGTAAAATAATTGCAAAGCAAATGGATTGTTCAGGACTGACACCCATGAACCTTGCAGTGCACTGTCCCACCTGCCTGCAAGAACCCCGAGATTCCTATTGGGACTACCCACAATTCTGCATTGAATTGATGTGATTTTTTGCCGCATGATAGCATGAAAGTCTTTCACATGGGCATCGGAAAACATTCCAAAAGCACTACAGAATCTAAGTAACCCTACAGAATCTAGGTAAAGTTTTTAGTGCGTAGTTTATTATTAATTTTAATTATATTTAGTTTGTAGCTAGTGTGTCTTTGTAGCATTTATATTATTATTTTGTTTTTGAGCTAAGTGTTGAATGTACGCGTAAATTAGTTAGTGTTCACATTTTTTTTTAATCTATACTGTTGCTATCAGTGAAAACCTATAATTGGCTATCAATTTCTTTTATGTTTTTTGGTGACATTATATATCAGCGGTTGGTTTTCCAAATTAAATAAATAAAAATAAAATATACTTACTTAAATACTTTTTTTGTTAATACAT
Source organism: Venusia cambrica (assembly GCA_951394065.1). Classification (NCBI taxonomy): domain Eukaryota; kingdom Metazoa; phylum Arthropoda; class Insecta; order Lepidoptera; family Geometridae; genus Venusia; species Venusia cambrica. The sequence goes on from OX596056.1 coordinate 6,747,736, forward strand.
ACATATCATACAATGCAACACCTAAATACAGAACAAACATCAATATTCATCACACAATCCTGGGTGGGAATTTAACTCACAACCCACAGCGCAGATAGCTGAGCTACTACCAACTGAGCTGTGAGGCTTGTTATAGAGGTAGAGGTATAAATAAGGCTTTTGTTTTGACACAATTTTCCATTGTATAATTTCAAAAGAGGCACACAGATAAATGATGGGTAAGGCATATTTTTAGCCCAAGCCAGAGCAAGGATGAGGATACAAGCTTTTCCAGAAGGTACTGGCTCTCCTGCGCACCAAGCAACACGGCAAACAGCTTGGCGCATGACTCTCTAAGGTTGCAAGCCAGATGGAACTTTTTTTTAAGACCACCAGAGCTTTTTTTTATTGTACGACGGGGAAGCGCTTGACCTTCATCTCATCTGGTTACAAGTTGAGCTAAGGCCGATGGCGGAGGCGCATTTCACCCGGAATCCTCAACAAACTGAGGAACTGGCTATCTTACCTCTGAATGCCGGAACACAACAATTTTAGAATTGTTATTATGGCGACAGAATTAGGTAAGATGGTGGTAGCTAGCCAGGCGGATTTATTCAAAGTCCTACCAAAAAACAAACCAAGCACAATATTGTACGCCCTCTGGGGATCGAACCCGGGATCTCTGGATCTGAAATCGGTAGGTTGAACTACTAGACCTCAGAGGCTGTGTGCGATTTCGAAGCTGAGTGCCGACTTTCGCACTTTGACGACTTTTGCAGTATTTACAAGTAATAGCGGAGTGTCGACTTTAGGAAAAGTCTATACAATTAATCGCTAATCGACGACTTTTTATACATTATCGTATTAGAGTAATTAGCCTACGATTCAGTCTTAACCGCTAACAAAAGCTTGCGTTTCTACTCCGAGATAGATCATACTTACACTATTACTTACACCGACAATAAACAATATTTAAAATAACTGCTGTATCTATGTAGTCATCTGTCATAGAACAGAAGTAGATTATACACGTAACAAAGAATCTGCTACAACTAACATTACAATGCACAAAGGATCCAATAGGATGAAAAGCCTGAACATGAAAGGAATCGACATTTTCACAAGCATTTTCGCTTTTCAGTGAGATATTCTACGTTTACGGTCTCTGTCGTATTTTTTCATTATCATTTCGGTATTCGCATAAAAATGAAAATGCTAGGAAGTGGGAGAATAAACAATGTTTATAGCTTTTGTTTAATTTTTTTGACACTTTGGATATGAGAGCAGTATTGCTTGACCTAGTAATTGTTTTTTAAAATAATTGAGAAAGGTCTCTTGCCTTACAGCTTAGTTGGTAGTAGCTCTGCCTTCTGCGTTGTATGTTTTGGGATCAATACCACACAGGACAAATATTTGTATGATGAAAATCAAGTCCCAAATTATGCATACTATGGAAACTATATTATAGATACTGGTATAAAATACTAACTGACTCACTGATAACAACGCACAGCCTAAACGGCTAATCGTAGAGACTTGAAATTTGGAGGGTATGTTTGTCTTGATGCGAAAATGAGTGCTTAGAAGGGAATTTTGAAAATTCGAACCCTAAGGGGTTCAAAAAGGGGTTGAAAGTTTTCATTAAAAGTATGCCCTAACTCTGAAACCGTACATGATAAAAGGTCAAAAACATCATTAGAGATTTCTCATATGAAATAGATAAGAACATGATTCATGTTTTTTTGTTATTTTAATAATTGAAGGGCAGGGGGGCCTTTTATTAGAGAAAAAATCAAAAAGTATTGTTATTTAACAGAAAAAACGCGATGTATACGTGGTTTCTATAGTAAACTGGTGTATTTCGAGTGCTCTTTATGCAATGGATGAATGTCAAAACTACCAAGGTCTGATGATGGAGTGAAATCAATATAAAGGGTTTTTTCAGTAAATAACAGTACAACATAATAATACATTTTTAGAGCGTTGCGCATTTAAAATGACTGTATGTGTGATAGACCAGACATATGATCCATGACGTATGTCTGGTCTATCACATGGTAACGTCAGACGTTACCATGCACTAGGCAGACCTAGTGCATGGTAACTTGGTAAAAAAATAATGACTAAATTGACTTATACTTTGAGCAACTTAGGTGTTCATCTTTCTGTTAAGCACTATTCTAACAAAAATGTACTTATATTATATGGAAACTGTACTATTTTTAGATTGAACATTTTCAAACACGATTTTAAATTGACCTTGAAATAAATTAATACTGAATACTGAAAACATTTGAGGTCTTTAACCAGCAGTGGACCAACGGCTTTTTATAAAAATGATATCCTTACTCGAGATATATACCCCATGATAGATTAGGTCGGCACAACACGACCTCCTATTCATTCTTTCCATATTACATGTTTTTTCAAGTGCGCTGGTGGTAGTACACTTGGCTATCTCTCATTTATGGTCTATTGGATGGCCAGGCAATTAATCACTAATGATTTTAAAACGATCTATTTTTGCTAACTTATTTTCAAAGTGGCAGTATCTTAGTGATTATTGTTTGTTGTAGTGTATATTGTTGAAGAAAGTAGGTATTTATTCTCAATAAGAAAAGAGAATAAATTACCCACTTACCTATATCTGATACAACAAGGACAAAACACAGATTTTCTGTGTGTTAATATAAGCAGAGCTACATAAGCTCTCGGGTAAGGAGAAAAATGTCTACGGCCATGTATGAATGGGGGTTAAGGAAGTACCGATGTTACTTGTGAGCGAATCACTTCTAAGACAATGGGTTTGTATGTTTATATGACAGATTCGTTAATATGGTGGTTTAATTGGAGCTGGTTCATATTAAATGGGGCACTATCATTCTATCAGCCACAGACAAACAGTCTGAGAGTATGTAAGTTATTCTTAGATTAAAAACAGATGGTTCTGATGATGCACGCAGTTTTCTGTGTACCTTGCCGTATTCTGTAGGTGCGTGGATGTGCCTTGAATAGATTGCTTGTAGGAAAGGTTGCTGCGTTCCAGACCACTTCCTAGTCTTGTTTTAACAGCCTCGTGGTCTAGTGGTTCTCCTTCCGGTATCAAATCTCCAGGGGGAGTACAATATTGTGTTGGTTTGGTTGGTGGTAGGACTTTGTTTAAGTCCGCCTGGCTAGCTACCACCATCTTAATTCTGTCGCCATAACAATAATTATAAAATTGTTGTGCTCTGGCATTTTGAGGTAAGATAACCAGTTACTCAGTTTATTGAGGATTCCGGGTGATGTTCGCTTCCACGGCCTTATCTTAACTTGTAACCAGGTGAGACGAAGGCCAAGCGCTTCCCCGTCGTATAATAAAAATGAATGATGAAAATGGTAATGACCAGATGATCCTTGAGGTCGAAAGCTTACCTATTTCACAAGAAATATCGAAATGAATGTCTTTCAACGTTTATGGAATTATTGCAACTTTATTTGGATTACAGCTAAAAAACTGCTTTAAATAATTTATTTCATTATGTTGACATATTTTATGAAATTTTAAAATCACTATTTATTCATTTCAGCACACCCACGTTCACTGCTGAACATAAGCATCCCCCAATCGACGCCACAAACAGCGATTCCAAGTCTGAATGTTACAAGTCATGGATGCGTTACTCCCCAATGAATATATCAAAGTTTGTTTTTCATTTATTATTGACGTAAACATAATATACGAGTATAAGCGAAGTGAAGCGGCGTAGCAATGATCGTAGCATCGTAGCACTAGTGCTACGCCACTGAAATCAGAGCTAAAATCGTAGCACCGTGGGTTACGATGACTATTGTGTTCACGAAAATGTGTTTCAACGGAAAAACTCATGTATTAATATGAGGTTCCCTCAATCACGGGCCATGAATAATAAAAACCGGTATTGAAACAGAGAAAATTGCTTTTAAAATACCGTTTTTATACGCATTGTTTTAGGCCTACGCTACTATTTAAAATTTAAGTATTAGAATACTATTTGGATTAGCTACGCTTTATTTATTTTTTTTACGGGTTAAACATAGTAAGACTATATTTTTTTTTACATAATGATAAAAAGCTAGTGTTAACATACTTTGTTTTCAGGTAGGTTTCTTAGTCCATTTGAAGAAATCCCGCATCTCAGAAAAAAGAGTTAAATCAAAACAGTAAAATCCCTTCTACTCTCTACTCCCCGTCACTCCTTCAGTCGATATGGAAGCTCCTTCACTTGTTTTTCCGTTAAGCTATGGAACTCTCTTCCTCATAATATCCGCGCTAGTCCCTCGCTTGTTATTTTCAAGCGTAAAGTCAAAGAGCATTATCTTTCTTTATAAATTATACATGTATGGTTATTATGTAAGTATATTTATTTTATTTATTATATATATTTATTTCTATAGTTATATACGTACATGTATTTAACAAAAATAAATATGTATTAAGTTTATTGTATCGTCATTATGTACTTATATATGTTTTGTTCATTAGTAAGTATTAGTTGTGTTATATTGTATTATGTACGCTTGTAATTACATAACTGTCCGTATCTTTTGTATTTTGTTGTATAACTTATAATTTACTTTGATATTCAGATATTTGCACATACCCACTATTTTTAAATTTCACTCTCTCATAAGGTTTGCTGGAAGAGAACTCTTTGCAGGGTTAAACTCGCCTTTGCCATGCTCATTAATTTTAAGTATGTTTATAATAAAGAATAAAGAGAGTTGCAACAAACCGGCGCATTTGTAGGCGCCGACAATTCAACTTAATTCTTGCCACTTTGTGTTAGGGCCTTATTTTACCAGCCACAACATAAACAACTCGTAAACTATCGTTCGCGTAACGCGCCGCGTTGTCGCTATGCGGTGCAAAATATATTGAACGCGTTCTCTCCGAAAGAAACGCTTTACGTAAAGTTCGGCAAGAGGCGCTACGACAAATCTTTAGCTAATGTGCAATTGGTAAGTATCCTAAATAGCCATTGCAAGCGTAGTGTAGCAAACTTTGAGCGACGTAATTTACGCAGATGTGTCACCGGCCGGGTATTTAGGTATAATCTACTACCGACGAAAACGACTTGGTAAACGTTTGACATATTCCTGTGTAAAACTATATTTTTACAAGGGTAACAGTTAGGTGTTTATTTTATTTTTATTTATTTTATTTTATTTTAGATTTTTTGGAAAACTAACAGCTAATCAAATTATATAAATAAATACAAGTTAACTAATTATAAGTTTCCGTTCAGTAACTGCTATCTTTGTAAAATTGTAGTTTTCCATGAAATGTATCGTTTATATTCATAAATAAGTGATGTGTATTTATTGCATGATGTGCAATAATGGCTTCGAGGTAAAAATGTTCCAGATATATTTTGGCAAACATAGGTATACATATAGGTATAGCATTATAACCACAAATCTGTCACAACAGAATGATAAATTTGCGTAGTATTATTACGCAATAAAATAAGGGTATTTCACCCTCGGTTGACGTTTCAGGTGGATATATGTGAAATCAAATTATTTTTTTGTTACAAGTAGGTATTTATTCACAAACAGTTAATATAAAGTATATAATAATAAGTATATAATATGTATTGTATGTTTTGTTATTATTATTAAGTAGCTATATAAATTAATGTTTATTTTATTACACCGCTTTGTCTGCTCTTTGCTATCCTTTCCATCCAAAGTTTGCCTGGAAGAGATCGATTATAGCGATAAGGCCGCCCATTGTACCTAGTTTAAGTATTTTCTTGCTTGTTTGTTTATTTTTGTTTTTTGGTGTACAATAAAGAGTTTATATATCTATCTATCTCAAGTAACATGTACAAAGAAAGCAGTTGGGTTATCTAAGGACCGTTACAAACGGTCTATAGGTAACTCGACTGTAGTCTGGAGACTAGTACCAGACGGAATTGTGCCCAATACATTTTTTTGTTGTTACCTTTTCTTGCAAATATGCTAAAAGGATTCTAGAAAATTATCGGTGCTTTGCAAGCCATTTTGTATCGAGAAAAATATTCAATTTTCGTATCAGATGTAAAGTAAGTTATGATCTAATATATTTTAGTCTATCAGCTTATACTAGTGTAGCTGATAGACCAAAATGTATAATATTATACCATAATTGGTTTAATGATGATTTTACAAGATTAAGTTTTATTCTTTGGGGGTAAGGGTATGTCGTCTGGTTTTTTATCATCCTTTTATTTTCAGTATTTAATCATTACAACCCATATTAGTCCACTGCTGAACATAGGGCTTCCCCAAACGACGCCACAAATAGCAATCCTAAGCCATCTACATCGACTCCCCTTGATGATCTTCCTTGGTGCTTTCATATCCCCTCACTGTTATAGCTTATCGTAAGAGGACAATAACGCTTTGTATCATTACATACACACTATATTCTCCACATTTCATTTCTGTAGAAAACATTTGCCATACCACACTCGGCAGGCGATGTCTGTGACTTCCACGGAGGCTATGTTGTTGACCGACAACTTTGTAGTGGTCACGGGAAATTTATGGATAGAGGAAGCTCATGATCACGATTTGTTGCATTTTCTGGGGTAGCCCAGTATTCGGCAGTGGATTCAAATGGGTTGATGTGATGGTGATGAACCTTAAAAACTGCGCAAATATAGTTATATTTGAAAAACTATTAAACCGAGCAGTTGCTCAGGTTTAGGGGCATAAACTTGTATATTTTAATTATTTCATTGATTAACCTTATGTTAAATTTTTTGTACGTAAAAACCAACTGAAATAAAACGTTCAGATCACAATAATGCGGTCGTCGGTACCGGCCAACCAAAATAAATAAGTTGAGCGATAATTAAACACGATTGTTTGGTCATAACGCAATATTGAATATTGCGTTATGATTTTTTGATTGCATAATATAAATTTAAGCTTATGAAAGAAAATCCACATATATTTTCCTGGTATTTACCTGGTGTCAAGTTATAATAAAGCCGAATAAGAAAGCGCACTTCGCCCGGAATCCTCAACAGGCCTCTGAGACAGTACCTCTAAATATATCGTTTAACTAAGAGTAGTAGAGCTCCTTATGAGAAGGCTCGACCGGGAATATATATTTTTTTATTTACCACCATAACTATTTTGGCAATATAGCAGCATTCCGGTTTGTGGTTTGAAGGGTATGGTTGTCGGTAAAATTACGGGCACGCGAAGCTTAACAGCTTTATGGCTCAAGTTGACGGGCGCAATGTAGTGCCGCGTAGGTCATGTCCCATGTGGATGAAACCTACTTAGTAAGGTTTTGTTATAGGCAGAGATGCATTTTATCATCAGATGGGCTACTTGTTTGTTCCATCGCCACGTCTTCACATTATATATTGTTGTCCCCCGTGGAGATTGAACCCGGGACCTCTGGGTCTGATACAGGTGGACGAACATAGATAGAGAACCAGAACATCAGAGGCTTTATGTCTATGTTCGAGAACTGAAAGCATAAAATCATAAATGATTTCGTGAGTATTGTTAACTGAAGTTTAGATAGGAATTAAAGAAGTAACCGCAAAAATGAAGCCATGGTCCGATGATGATCCACCGCGACAAGTTTCATGTCGAGTCATGTCAAGATATGTCGTCCACGGTCTGAGTGCCTAGTGCGACTTGCAATTGAAGTTCACTCTATCCGCATTTGCTCACCGTGATTGGTGAATAGGTAATCATTTTCATACAAATCGTTGTAATCGCAAACGCGTTCAAGCCGGTATGGAGCAAGTAGAAAGCTAACTAGACTTACTGAGTTCTCTATACCCTAAGTTCAGTCGGCTTGTTTGTCTTACATTACCAAGTTTTACATTACTTACATTACATTATTATTAAAAATATTCATCGTACAAAACCGGGTAATTTACTAAGAAACATTCGTTAAAATAAATAAATAAAATAAATATTACAGGACATTAATTTTACACAGCGCCATTTAGCCCCAAACTAAGCATAGCTTGTAATATGGGAACTAGATTACGGATAGAATACTTAAATACTTTTTGTAAATACATACGTACTATATGATACAACACCCAAACACAGAACAAACATCTATATTCATCACACAAATGTTTGCTCTGGGTGGGAATCGAACCCACAGCCTACAGCGCAGAAGGCAGAGTTACTACCAACTGAGCTATGAGGCTCGTTCTTTGTACATTACCAGTTATGTACAAGGATGGTAATATTCTTCCTACGTTACCCGGTTCACCGTAGCAATGGTAGCATTGCGACTGGTAACTGTTACTGCTATATGTGGCATACGTGAGAGCCTTTTCGCGGTGTTCATCGACCTCTAATACCTTACAAACAAAACTTCCTGAACACTTAATGAAATTTTCATAATTTATATCAAAAATTCAAAGATTATGGAGTTTGTTCTTGAAAGATTTGACATAGAGTTACAAAAGTATTATTTTTCTCAGTACTTACTTACTGCTGGCTTTTGTAATTACCAAAAAGCATCTCTCGAGGCAGCTTTTGATAGTCGGAGACGCAGTTACCACCCTACTACATTTTGTAACAAGGCACACAGTCTGTAATTCACGGGTTTATCCAGTCAACCAAAATAGAACATGGGTCAAAGACATTGGCCTAATGCGTGTACCAAAATTTGTTTACATGTACCACAGATGTCCGACACTAATATACTTGTAACTTTTCGAATTCAGAACACTGTTTTAGCGTTCTATCTATTTGAACACCTTAGATGTATTATATCTGCCAAACCTCCTTTTTTGTTTGTTTCGGTGCCAACTTCAAATTCAAAAAACGAAGCATTCCTTAACACATAGGAGAACTTCGCACTCCGTAAAAAGGAACTTCCATCTGGGCACCATAACATTATGGAATATAATACCGAAGTTTTTATTAGTATAAACAGTACGGGGTTTTTAGAGAAGCGTAATTATGTAAAATTGTAAAAGGGTCAAGTGACTTCTGGTGTTAGGTGGCGGTAACCGCTTAGGGTAATTCCGGGATATACGCCCAAGCGGGATAGACGCCGCAGTGCAATTCTGAGAAATGTAAGACATGTGATCAAAAGAATACCTTATAATACGAACGTGCCACTTCCTCACTTCAGTCTGCCACAAAGAGTTGGCGCGTGCGATTGTGCGTAGAAGCGCTAGTGACAGTGACGAGTCAAACAGTCGTGATTTTACTTGATGGATGATTTTCAGCCCTCTATAACTTTGGAGTTAATTAGTAAGTTTTTTTGTTTTTTGCTTCTGAATAAGGAGTAATGTATCTAGATTATTATTAATTACATTTTTACTATAAAATAAACGTATTAACCATATTTATTTTCAGATGCATCTATCCCTGTCAAAAGGGATATATGCCCCAATAAGTTTTGGGATATTCGCCCCTAAGGGCATCTATCCCTTGCTGTACTTTAGTGTATGTTATATGATTCAGATTGGAAATGCACCGGAAATACAAACGTAAAGCCGGCGTCCAACCGAGTGTCATTACTCGGACCGAGGATACATTGGCTGCAGCTATGGCAGAAATGATGAATAAACTAACTAGCGTCAATGATATATCAAAACGACACGGAATACCATCTAGGACGTTGAACTTGCTGATGATTTGGTAGATGCAGACAATCCGGCAGTTACGAATAATATAATTGATGTAGACAATCCGTCAGTTATTGGTGATATTGCTACTTCTACGGAAAAAGAAACTCCATCGAAACTGCTTCATGAATCGTTACCAATTCCTACGCTTCCGACGCTCCTTTCATAAAGGGGTAAACAAGGTGCTGCAGTGCTGAATTCAGATTCCAAAATAGAGGAAAAAAAGAAGAGGAAAGCTAAAAAAGGGATACCAGTGAAAAGAACGAAACAAGAAGGTAAAGAAAAAGTTAATTTGAAAAGAACCAAAACAAAGAAGCAAAAAAGAAATGATTCACGTCATTATAAGTCAAGCGATACAGATATTACTGACAATAGTATTGAAAGTGATAAAAGTGAAAAAGAAACTAACAAAAAGAATAACATTGAAAAACAAAGAAAAGACAAAATTCAAATCAAAAGGAACCCAGGGAAGCGAACAGCTATGAAAATTTACAGTTCTAGTGACAATGATTAATACAAAGAATGAGGACAGCAGTTTTGAAGTTAAAGAAATAAAAAAACAAAAACACGACAAATTATGTTTCAAAACCAAAGAAACGTCTAAAAAGGCAAAACCTGTTCGAATATATAGTTCTATTGATGAAAATAGTGGAGAAGATGATATGAATCTAGATGAAGATTATTGCGTGGAATTGACTATTATAGTAACACCAAATCCAAAGTAGATTGGATCCGTTGTACATTGTATCGCAATTACTGCAATAAATGTGGGGGCCTTAAAATTATTACTGCTAAAATGGGTCATTAGTTTTGCAGTTATTAAATTATTTCATTTTTGTAACTAAGATGATTGATCTCTTTAGTGTTTTAATTGAAATTGTTTATGGTTAATAAATTAGTAACGTTATCCAATGGCGAATTAGGCATGCCGTGTTTATTATGATTAAATTGTTGTACCTAAACTTATTGATCTCATATATAAAATTTTTAATTAAAAACACTAGTTTTTTATTACCATTTTTATATAAATAGCTGAAAAGAATATATATATTTAATAATTTATAATGTTGATTAAAACGTTTATTCAAAATATTTGTTTTCTTGCAAAGGGCATCTATCCCCTCCAAAAAATTTGCTCTTGGGCATATATACCGCATGTGAGGCATCTATCCCGTTATGTAGTTTTATTTTTAACTCAAATTATACGATTTATTTATTGAATAGTCTACAAAAAGCACTACAAAGCGATTAAATATAAGACTAAAGTAAGTGCACATATGAAAATCATGTGCGTATTATTTGTATATTAGGAGATAAGATTAAAATAAAAAAAGTTGGGCATATATCCCGGACTTACCCTACTTCAAATGGGCCGTACGCTTATTAGCTACCTTAGTTGCAAAAAAAAAATACTATTGTGAGTAAACTAGTTTCCTATGCCAAACTTGTAGGAACAACATATGAATAAAAAGATCATCAATAATTGAGCAGGTCAATAAATGTAGGTATATTATCTAGACTCACCTGTTATAGCCCAGAGTTCCTTTAAGCATTCTTCCCTCGACCGCTGTATCGCGGACCTCTTCTGCACCTCCGGCCCCGACTCCAAGTACTCGAAGAGCACAGCACCCAGCAGTACATACGCCACCACTAGCACTACTAAGCCGACTTGAGAACAAGCAGCTCTTGCACACGCGGTGGCTGAGCGACGCATGACGCCAGGCCGGTCGCGCTCGTCTAATGAGACCTCGGAAGACATTATCAGTTTTTGTAATTGGAATCACCGTGGTTCACTTTTATTTTTCACTTTTGTTTATCGTTGGCACCGATTGGGTCATTGTATCTGTAACAAAACAAATCACAATGTTTTTCAACTACAGATAATATACATTTAAAATGTAACTTTTCAAGGTGTATTTACAACGTCTACATCTATTTTCATCATCTTTTTTCTTCAGCATAGGAACGAAATCAAGGAGTTTCTAGTGAGCGTAGTACCGTAGTGATAAGTTTGTCTAAAACACCACCCTAGAATATTTGTTGTTTACGTTTGTGAACAAATCAAAGGCTCTCGATCATCTACCATCTGTACATCTACCTTGTCAGAACTGTAGAGATTTGCCCTGCAATTAAGATTGCTGTTTGAAACGTGTACTACAACATAAATTAGTTAGGTACTACTATCATAACAGACTATGGTCATAAAAGGTTTGCCTCTAGGGAGTGTTGGTGAATAGTTATTGTCATAAATAAGACGGAATTGTCACTGTAAAGACAAATAATGTGATCTTCATGATACAACGAAGTTTGAAAACTTGAAACTTGCTCTTTGAACTTTGTAGGGCAGATATCAGTAGTTTGTAAAGTAACCCTCACATGGATCACTATCTCATCCCACTCCTGAAACTCTACTGCTTCTCAACATTGATAGAGTAAGCAGACTGAAGATATACAAATTTTATCAAAAGATGCAGTTTTATTTTTAAGGTGTGCAATAAAGTATTTTCGTTCATTAATTAATTAATTCATTCATTCATTCACTACCCAACCAATATAATGCCATAATCATAGTTTATCGATTGAGCGAAAATCTCCGAGTTAAGTTGGGAAATCCGGCACTGTATGTGTGTGGCAATATTTGTGGCGGCATATCTCTTGAACGCGTAAGACGTTTTTTTAAAGTGAAATTTAAACTAATGAGAATAAGAACATAAAATAATGAGATAAAATATATAAAAAATACTGCAGTTGGGGATTTTTTTAAGGGTATGGTAGTTTTAGGAATATTGAGGTGGAACAAAACTACAATATATCGCCCTTGCTGAGATTACACTTATACTCATCAATCGCTTTAAGATTCTTAAACTATTTTTATGAAATAGGGATGTTACATGAGACAATTTTATCGAATTAGCAAGTTAATTAGCATGCAACATACCGTAAAGTACCAATTGGTTGAGCTATGCATGAATTTCAATACGTGATAAAATCCCGAATGTTCTGGTGGTCCGTAAGAAAAGCAAAGTTTTCCCGACATCTCTGAATCTGCAAGCAGATATGGCAATGGGCGGCCACTTAGCTCGCAAATCCGATAACCGCTGAGGAACGGTTCTCGTCTAAAAAGTGAGTGGATTCCCCTGGGAAGACTCTTATTCTTATTCTGAGTGGGGGTGACCAAGGCCTGCACTGATGTCCCGCTGTGGGGTGTATTTTCCCCCATGGTAGAGCCAGCCCGGCTCCTTAAAATATCGGAGCAGTACTTTGGGTTGTTGCCGACACTTATTTAGCGCCTGAGTTGCAGCCCTGCGTTGTGGGAAGACTCGATGGGTCGACTATATTGTGGCGGTCACGGGAATTTGATGGATGGAGGTGGCTCAGATTTATGCTCTATTTGTGGCGTAGATCACATAACAACAGCTCTAAAAAATGTTGTGTTCCGGCATTAAGAGGTAAGATAGGTTCCTGATTTAGTTGAAGATTCCGGTTGAAGAGCGCCTCCACTTTCGGTCTTATCTCAACTAGTAACCAGATGAGATGAAGGCCAAGGTCCCCCGTCGTAAAATAAAAAAAAAAGTAGGTTAGGGGAGACATGTTCAGCAGCGGACGTATGTGGGCTGAAATGATGATGATGATGACTAATTCAGAACAAATACAAATACATAAGGGTGCGTTACACAGGTGCCTTTGTTTTCCTATAACGACTCTCTTCCATTGAACCCTAATAATTTCACGGAGAGTAAAAGATTGTCCGTTTGCGTGGACATAATTTCTGAACTGTCCTTTGCCTACCAACACAGAAAGGGTTGTATAATAAACCCCAACAACGAAAACTGTGACGAAGTTAGACAAATGGAATGATATGGCCCAAGAGATTTAAATGTCTGATAACTATTCCGACTCACAAATAATATTCTCATACCTAGTATTCTCTAAGGAGATGGTTTCAATGTACGTAAGTAGATAACAACTCTTTCAAACTTAGTTTTGTAGATATGTGTATGTGAAGGGTAGTGGAGGACAAACAATTTAAAACCGCCTCTGTGGTCTAGTGGTTCAAGCCACCGATTTCAGATCCAGAGGTCCCGGGTTCGATCGCCATGGAGTACAATATATTGTGCTTGGTTTGGTTGGTGGTAGGACTTTGTTTAAATCCGCCTGGCTAGCTACCACCATCTTACCTAATTCTGTCGCCATAACAACAATTCTAAAATTGTTGTGTTCCGGCATTCAGAGGTAAGATAGCCATGCAGTTCCTCAGTTTGTTGAGGATTCCGAGTGCGCCTCCACCTTCGGCTTTATCCCAACTTGTTACCAGGTGAGATGAAGGCCAAGCGCTTCCCCGTGGTGCAATAAAAAAAAATAGGTTCCTTCCTTTATGGCAAGCGTGCTCCATCTTAGGTCACATCTTTACTTGCTTTACATGTAGATAAGCTGGTGGTCAAACGCTTGACTATCACCACTAAAAAAATAAAAAATTGAGTACGTTATGGATTTCTTTTTTTGAAGGCTTCGCACGCCTGTTACCCCGAATAAAAGTAGGCCTTTGTGTTTATGTTCTAGAAAAATATTTGTGCAAAGTTTCAGTTCAATCTAATCAGTAGTGAATTTTATCGATTCATTATCAGATTTATCATCAGTTTAATTATATAGATCAATAGCTTTGAACCATTAGACCACGGAGGCGGTCTCTGTGGTCTAGTGGTTCGCCCACCAATATCAGATGCAGAGGTCCCGGGTTCGATCCCCAGGGTGATTACAATATTGTGCTTAGTTTGGTTGGTGGTAGGACTTTGCTTATGCCGCCTGGCTAGCTACCACCGTCTAACCTAATTCCGTCGCCATAACAACAATTTTAAAATTGATGTGTTCTAGCATTTAGAGGAAAGATAGCTAGTTCTTCAGATTGTTGAGGATTCCGGGTGAAATGCGTTTCCACCTTCAGCCTTATCATAACTTGAAAGTCAGATGATATGAAGGCCAAGCCCGCGTCGTACAATAAAAGAAAACGGTTTGGTTAAAATTTTAATTTACTTTTGGTAGGGTAAGTAACTATGGAGGTAGGTAAATTTTATATTATCTATTTTCCTAACTGCGGCCCAGTCGAATGTACCCTCCACGTCAACTAATGGATATTGTAAGAGGTGGCTTACAGGGGATGGGCAGCAGCATCCACTAACATTTCACTATTAGGGATGCTTTGAGGGATGGCCTACAGTAAAATATAAACACTACAATTTAAGAAGTGTTGTAATGGCGACAGAATAAGGTAAGATGGTGGTAGCTACCCACGCAGACTTAAACAAAGTCCTACCACCAACCAAACCAAGCACAAAATTGTACTGCCTCTGGGTATCGAACCCAGGACCTCTGGATCTGACAGCGGTGGGCGAACAACTCCTAGTACAATTAAATAAATAAAAACAGAAGTCTCGCGAAAATCTAATAATGTGATAGAAATACCTAGTAAGTAAACCACTGGTTCATTTATTAATTATCATGACCCACCAGTAGAAATAGATCAGTAGGGATATAAGAAACAGGCGTTTAAAATGTATAGTACCTAAGTAATATCTAATAATAAAAATAAAAATCACTCGGGAACATCAATAGGCATTGACGCAGAGAAAAGGTATTAAGTAGGTACTCGTTTTCACTATCCCTTAAAACTGGCTAATTTCAGGATTTATATTTTTTCCTTTTAAGTAGGTATGTATCTACATTTATTTTTATTACTTAATTTGGTATTGATAAAACCTAAAGAAACCCTGTTACTTTTTAATGTTAAAAAAGTTAAAAAGACTCCAAAATGATGATTTAACCCATGTAGGCGCCTTAAAAGCGAAAATAACGAAACTTACCCTGGAAAGTAGGTACTTAGTATCCCGACATAGAAAGTCGTCCCGACAATTTTTTTCGATACCTACCAACCTGAACTATGTACCTGGTGTACTAGTGACTAGTAGGTACTAGGTAGGTATCTTAGTTATAGGCGGGACTTTTCTGTACGGTGTTCTTAATTAATGTATTTTTACATAATGATAACACTTTACACATCTAATCCCCTAATCCAAAACATTTGCAAGAGTTCAAGAAATCTACATTCTTAATCTAATTTCCCTATTTTTAAAAAGGGTCAAGAAAAACAACTGGGTTTTTGTTAAACAATTTTCGAGAGCAGCTTACGAAACTTGTAAGGCACCTACTACGCGCGCGATACTCAAGTCCGCTCTTTAGCAAAGTTGAGCATACAACTGAGGATCGCCTGTTTGAAACCGCCTGAAAACAGTTTCAACGGTTTCACCCTAACTACACACAAACCTGCCGATACGCAGCGCCATCTTTGATAGGCCGCAAATACCTATTCACACAAGAAAAGCGACATTCTTTGAATCTGGGACTGCATGAACCACGTCCTCTTTTGAGAACTTTGGAAAAGATTCGACAAATAACTTTGCAAATACAAAACAGATGGCTCTGTTTACCACTCAAATCAACCACGATCTCATAGCACAGATGACAATAATATTTCTTGTCAATCAAAGGTCAATGTTACCAGTGTTTGGTAATATGGGTATAAACTAATGGATGTATCGGCATCAAATACCTTATACTTACTAACTAGACTGTGCACTATGGCGAGATAACCGGTCCGCGCGAGAAGGCTCACGTTGGTAGTGTGTCCCTTTCTAATGAAGTGACCATGACCAAACAGAACACAGGATTATTTGATTGTAAAAACTATTGTGTAAGTATCCTGATTATATTGATGGAACTTAACTACTCTACCTATACATACCTAATTTATTGTAGCCAATTGTTGTAACCTTGAAGCCTATCGTGGTAGTAAATAAGTAGGCACGATAGGTAGTTAACATAAATTTTTAATTTCTAAGTCTATATTACAAAATGAGGGTCGCAAGTTCTATGGCCCGCCTAATTTTCGCTTTTCAATTAACAACACTTCCCTGTAGTGGTGGAGACTCCTAGGTAGGTAGCAGCCGTAAGGTCCAGGGGAAGTGGGTAGTGCTGGTCAGATCCAGGTCCAAGGTGAGACGCCTCGATGTCGGCGAGCGAAGGAAATGGATGTTCGTCGTTCGGCCAAGTGAGCCCGTACTTTGGACCCTGGAATGAATGTCCATGTTATAAGTTTTGGATCCATAAATTGTATTTCCTGTCCTTGGCTGCCACCGGCGATATGATGCTACTAACTACTAGAGAGGTCGAATGAGTAGATCGTGTGGTGATGGCCAAGCAGAACGGAGTTCACAAATGAAATATGTAAGCAGGTAGGTACCTACGTAAGATGGTAAGGAAGTACAAACATATTTACGATAGGTAGAAGATAAAAATATAATAGAAAATAGTTGCGTTAGGCGCGGCGTAGCTAGCTAGCGGAATGCCGGTAGGTAGGTAAGTACCTACAAGATAAAACATTCTAGAAGCATGAAGAGGTGCGGATGAATTGCGTACCTACTAGAATGCTTGTGATTTTAATGGATTACAAACATTTATACGTCGAACCTATCCTAGCAGTAATGTAATAACTGTGCACACTTACCCAGTTAAATTGGGGTTGGTTGGTAACTATGTAGGTAGGTACTTGTTTGACTACGCTTTATGTCCTCTCCTCAGGGACATTGCACAGGTAGATTAGCTGTAGGAATAATTACTAGCAATAGCAATCATGGACAGCAAGTATCGTCGCGACACAATACGGAGGAAATAGGTCACGTCACTGGAATGGAATCCTAAATAAGTAGGTACGTCCGATGCCTGCGAAATCTTTGTGTCTCTCGTCACAACGCGCGGAACGGTGCTGCCCCCACCTATCTAAACTGCACAATTCTAAAAAAGAGTTGCATGACTGTAAACAATAGGGGTACTGACGCGGAGAATCTTCTTACAGAAGGTTTATTTATTTTTTTAAATTAACAATTATTTTCATAGTAACGTTAAACGTTACATATCCCGCCGACGTACCAAGGATTTTATTCCCTTTGGTAATAAAATTCTTTTAAGTGTTTATATGTACTTGGACTTTGTTAAAAAAAATGTATAAAGAAATAGTGCTTATTTGTTATTAGCGTAGTACATTATTTTACTTATTTAAAAAAAGTTTTTATTTGTGGCTCATTTTTAAGGAAAATGAAACTGAAAATCCAAAATAAAATGGTTACATATAAATATAAACTAGCAATCTATGATGAACGACCGAATAACTTTAGATCCTTGATATGCCAAGTTCCTAAGTCCTTGCCAGTCATGTCCTCTAGGACGTAAACAAGGGGAGATTTCTTTGATGTTATGCGGCATTTAATAAATTTAGGTGCCAGCTTTTTACTAAATCTATTATCTTTATTGCTAAGAATAAATGTTCGTTTCATCACGATGTCACCAACGTTAAATTCTGCATTTTTACGACGAAGGTCATAGTGAGACGTGTTCTTTACGTGTGCTTGCCAAAGCCTTGATTGCACCTGGTCAAATATCTTTGATAAACTACCCAAGTTTTCTGCATAGATATCGCGAGGTAAGAATAAAAGCTCATTTCCAAGATCAAAGTCTGTATAGTGTGATCCACAAGGTACAAGCTCTCTACCAAAAACTAAAAATGAGGGTGAGTAACCAGTAGCCTCACTAACTGAGCTGTTTATGGCAAATTGAACTTTGGGAATAAAAATATCCCATGTTCTGTGATCGTCATCAACAAAAGTAGAAATGCAGGTAATTATGGTTCTATTATGTCGTTCCACGGTATTTACCTGAGGGGTATATTTTGGTGTATAATAAACATTTGGAATTTTGTATTTAAAAAAAAACTTGTCAATTTCCTTACTAATGAACTGGCTGCCATTATCCATAAAAATAGTCTGTGGGATGCCATGTATGAGAAAAACTGAATCTTCCAAGCATTTTATTACTACTTCAGAGGTTGCCCGTTTAATGGGAAAGATTAAACAATATTTTGAGAAACAGCAGGTAACTACGAGAATGTAATTATTCTGTTTCCTACTGACAGGTAAAGGGCCCATGAGGTCTATAGAGATCATCTGAAAGGGGCGGGAACATTGTTTAGGCCGTCCCATTTTGCCCAAGGTCTGATGATTTTGAGCCTTGTACGACAAGCACTTATTGCAGGTACTAACAAAATCAATAACGTTTTGGAACATATTGGGCCAAAAATATCTTAACGTAAGACGACGATAGGTTTTTGTAATACCCAAATGGCCAGCCGTGGGCTCGCTATGATTTTCGTTGATAATGTCAACACGTAGGTCAGACGGAACTACTTCCTTCCAGGAAAACTCTGAAGTTAATTCGTGTTTATTTTTACAATAACGATAAAGCACTCTGTTTTCGATCTGGTAGTTTGGAAAATTACTAGGATTCTTTGAACAACCGTCGTAAATGTTCTTGTACCAAGAATCGTTAGTCTTTGGGAAGGAATCTGAAGTGCTGATGGCACTTACAGGAAGGGCGCGAGAGAGAGCGTCCGGAATAACGTTATCGACGCCTCGACGATGTTTAAAATTTAGATTAAACGCGGATAACCGAACTCCCCAGCGCGCTAGCCTACCGGTGGGGTTACTTAGAGATAGGAACCATTTCAAAGCGCTGTGGTCTGTGTAAACAGTAAACGACATGCCATTCTCCAAATAACACCTCCAGTGTTCTAATGCAATTAATACGGCTAGAGTTTCCCGTTCTGTTATGCTATAGTTCTTTTCTGCCGCCGTTAATGACTTGCTCATGTAAGCAATAGGATGTTCCTTGCCATTAATTGACTGTGTCAACATAGCCCCAACTCCGTAGTTGCTTGCATCTGTATGTACTTCGAATGGCTTGTCATAATCGGGGCAAGAGAGAACAGGAGCAGTGACCAAACATTCCTTGAGCTTCCGAAAAGCCATTTCCGCTTCTAAAGTCCAATAAAAGGTTGGCCCTCCTTTCTTTTGCGAAGTCAACTTATTTAATGGTCCTGCTATGGTGCTGAAATTGGGGACAAAGCGTCGGTACCAAGTAGCTGTCCCGAGGAAACGTTTTAAGTCCTTCCGGCAAGTAGGTGTCGGATAGTTAAGGATCGCTTCTACTTTTTCAGGATCAGTCCGAAGTCCACATTGATCAACTACATATCCAAGGTATTTAAGTTGACTCCGAAAGAATTTGCATTTTTCTAGATTTATTGTTAAATTAGCTCTTTGCAATTTTTCGAGAACTTTATTCAAAAGCGTAACATGGCTATCAAAATCAGGGCTGACTATGATAATGTCGTCCAAATATGCAAAAACGTGCAAATCGAACTCGCGAAACAAGAGGTCAACTAATCTCTGTTGGGTTGCAGGAGCATTAGTTAATCCAAATGCGGTTCGTTTGAAGCGAAAGGTCCCTCGGTTTGGGACATAGAATCCAGTCTTGTCCCTATCTTCAGGTACAATTTCAATCTGCCAGAAAGCCTTAGATAGATCTATACTAGACAGAAAACGAGCATCACGTAAGTTGTCTAAGATTTCCGATACGTAAGGGAGATTATATGCGTCTTTTACCGTAACTGAATTCAACTTACGACTGTCTAGGCAAAATCGGGGCTGACCGTTCTTTTTATTTACTATAAGTACAGGAGAAGACCAGGCACTTTCACATTTCTCAATAACGTCTAGAGTCAGCATTTCGTCTACCTGTTCTACTAGTATACGCTGTTTTTCAGGAGACATGCGGTAGTAACGTTGACGTATCGGTTGTGAGTCGCCAGTATCAATACGATGTTTAATGAGGTCTGTTTTACCTAAGCCATTCTTTCCATACGAGATGTTTTTGAACTGAGCAATTATGTTGTCAGCCAAACTTTTATTTGTTCCAACTAAGGTATCATAGTCTTGTATGACAGGTTTCTGTAAGACCTGATCACCCTTAGAGCTGTCATTGTTAATGATGTGTAAGTATTGAAGACATATTTTGAAACAACGCCAAAAGTCTATACCTAGTATGAGGTCATTATCCACTTCTGGAATAATGTAACCTTTGACGATGTGAAATTTGTCTTCAAAATGGACTGGCAAGTTAATGTAACCGATACTGTTTAACCTCTGACCTCCAGCAGCGGAGACATTTAAACTGTTATCTTCAATTATAACAAAACCCTGATCTACAAGTGCTTTATGAGCATTATTACCTATTATAGTTACAGTTGAACCCGAATCAAGAAGACCACACATAGGAATATCATTGACTTTAATGCAAACAAAAGGCCTATTATCATTATCTTTCTTCAGAATTGTGTCGCATTTGTTGTTGTGAAAATATGAAGCAACAAATTTTAGCCAATTTTTCCAGTCCTCAATATCAAATTTATTAGTGGACTCCACGGCACAATTCCTCGTAACTAGTTTTTTGTACCAGGATTCGGTTTGGCCAGGCAATCAGGGCAATTGATTGATTTAACATCTTTGCGACCGCATCTAAAGCAAAAAATATCAGTCTTATTTTGACATTGTCTCCAATTATGAGTGTTATCACGACACTTCGGGCAATATCGTGGCTTGGTTTCAGGTACCTCTACTGCGTGTACGTAAGACTGTTTAGTATTATTGGGTTCTGCTGTTGGTTTTAATTCAGATGGAAGTTTATTGTAGCTAGTATAATTTGGTTTTCTGAATTTAGAAAAAATATTATTATCACAAGTAGCTTTAGTCTCGTACTTGCTTTTATTACCTGTATACGCAAATTCGGGTGCTAATGTGTCTGAAGTCACTTTGGGTGGTTCTTGGAAATGAGCTAAACGACATTGAACTTGTTCGTAGTTTTTACAAATATTTTTGACATCCGTTATACTTTTAATGTCTTGTGAAGTCGCTAAAACATTCGCATAGACCGGGCGGATGTTATGGAGAATTATCTCTAACTTGTCATCTTCTGAAAGAGCTTTTGACAGTCGCGAGAATAACCCTGACATTATTGACAAATATATCGTAATATTTTCAGTTTCTCCCTGTGTTCTAGAACGGATTTCCGAAAGCAATCTGTAATTATAATCTGATTGGTCGAAATCCGCCTTCAACAGTTCTACAATACTAGACCAGTCAGTGAACTGATCTTTAACGGCTCTGTACCAATGCAGAGCATCACCCGTAAAAATCTCAGTAGCGTGTGACAAGATTTTAGAATCCGAAATTTTCCTAGCCTCACAAAATTCTGATACGCGCTGAATAAATGAGCGAACGCATGTCTTTCCGTCAAACTTTAATTTACCTATTTCACTCGAAATTCCGCGATCGCAATGTACTGTTATATTAGTAGGCGTACTGGAATCTAAAGCTTCGCTTTTTGAAGGTGCAATTAAGGTATCAACGGAACTGTCCTTAACCGAATCGAAAGTTTTCAAAAAATGTTTGAAACGACCTACGCACTCATCGTATAGAGGCTGTGTGAGTTCGTCACATTCTGTAATGCGATTAAGACGGTGGTATACGTGGTTAAGTAAGTTCTGTGTACGCAGAGCCGAACTCCTCTCAAGTTGTGATTCTAAGCTGACACTTATCTTAGTAAGAACCTCGTTAACGGCGACGAGATCTTCCGAAACTGGCAATGGGCTATCTAAAATGTCCTCAGATGGAAATAATGGTCCCAACTTAGCTATTTGCTTACGTAAGTCTAGGACGGTGGTCCCAGGTGTACTACCTCTAATTTTTACCTCGTATTCAAGTTCAGATTTTTGGAGTGAAAGAAATTTGACTGGAAAAGCCATTTTCAAAAAAAAAAAAATTGGGTAAGTGCGCACAATTATTCACAGTAAAAAAAATAATCTACCTACTCCGAACTGTTACAAGATAATGAAATTGAATAACGTTTATTTTAAGTTTGCATGCAAAAATTAAAAACACAAATGAAATGAAAATGAAATATGAAATGCTGAAAAAAAAACAATAGTAACTAGTGTGTACCCTTATTATACTATAAACTTAATTGTTAGAAAATAATAATTCAACACATAAATAAAAAAACACGTAAAAACTTTTTACCTCGACAGTACCAAGATTCGATGTTATTGTTTTACAACGAAGTCATCGAGAACAAAAAATATGTTGTTCGTGGTGATATAAATAACAACGTTTATACTAGTTAATAGGTAACCAATAAGCTGGTCAGCCAGGTACACCCTAGTTACTTGCAGCAAAATAAAATAAAGCGTTTTACACAGTATGAAAAAATGCACACACACAAAATACTAATTGCGAAGCGAAAATTAGGCCATAGAATACCACGTTTAGGGGCGCCAATGTAACCTTGAAGCCTATCGTGGTAGTAAATAAGTAGGCACGATAGGTAGTTAACATAAATTTTTAATTTCTAAGTCTATATTACAAAATGAGGGTCGCAAGTTCTATGGCCCGCCTAATTTTCGCTTTTCAATTAACAACACTTCCCTGTAGTGGTGGAGACTCCTAGGTAGGTAGCAGCCGTAAGGTCCAGGGGAAGTGGGTAGTGCTGGTCAGATCCAGGTCCAAGGTGAGACGCCTCGATGTCGGCGAGCGAAGGAAATGGATGTTCGTCGTTCGGCCAAGTGAGCCCGTACTTTGGACCCTGGAATGAATGTCCATGTTATAAGTTTTGGATCCATAAATTGTATTTCCTGTCCTTGGCTGCCACCGGCGATATGATGCTACTAACTACTAGAGAGGTCGAATGAGTAGATCGTGTGGTGATGGCCAAGCAGAACGGAGTTCACAAATGAAATATGTAAGCAGGTAGGTACCTACGTAAGATGGTAAGGAAGTACAAACATATTTACGATAGGTAGAAGATAAAAATATAATAGAAAATAGTTGCGTTAGGCGCGGCGTAGCTAGCTAGCGGAATGCCGGTAGGTAGGTAAGTACCTACAAGATAAAACATTCTAGAAGCATGAAGAGGTGCGGATGAATTGCGTACCTACTAGAATGCTTGTGATTTTAATGGATTACAAACATTTATACGTCGAACCTATCCTAGCAGTAATGTAATAACTGTGCACACTTACCCAGTTAAATTGGGGTTGGTTGGTAACTATGTAGGTAGGTACTTGTTTGACTACGCTTTATGTCCTCTCCTCAGGGACATTGCACAGGTAGATTAGCTGTAGGAATAATTACTAGCAATAGCAATCATGGACAGCAAGTATCGTCGCGACACAATACGGAGGAAATAGGTCACGTCACTGGAATGGAATCCTAAATAAGTAGGTACGTCCGATGCCTGCGAAATCTTTGTGTCTCTCGTCACGACGCGCGGAACGGTGCTGCCCCCACCTATCTAAACTGCACAATTCTAAAAAAGAGTTGCATGACTGTAAACAATAGGGGTACTGACGCGGAGAATCTTCTTACAGAAGGTTTATTTATTTTTTTAAATTAACAATTATTTTCATAGTAACGTTAAACGTTACATTGTTTGTATTTTTCGTAGGTAACGATTTTTTCTTTGTTTCTGAGCCGTTTTCAAAAAAGATGTCCGCCTGAATTACATAGTGTCCACTGACTTCCACAATGATTTTCTCATCGAGAATAGTAATTATGATAGTAACCCTTATTTTACCTGGTGAACGTATATCATTTAATTTACCTCATGGAGTCCATGGGACTCCCTACATATTAAAACATTGATTTTATTTGAACTAAACGCATTATATGTTACTAAAAGTGGTTTATTACACTAAACAACATTATTTTGATAGGCTTTTATATTCAATTTCGTTCAGTCATGTAACAGTCTTGAGAATAAAAAAATGTCATAAGGTCTAGGGAGGCTATTGCAACTAAAAAAACATATGATCAATAATTAAAATTAAAAAGACAAGAGCCCATCATTAGCGATAATTCATTTCATACAAATTTGATGGGGTAATTGTAACTAACCTAAAAGTCACGATAGCCCCTCTTCAAGATTTCGAGGGGCTAATGTATCCATGGCCATATTTCACAATTAATGCAGTATTTATTTCAAACAAATAATAAAAAAGGGCTTACCGTATTTTAATTCTGCTCTCCACTAAAACATAGCCTTAAACTGAGGGTTTTAATTTATTTTGCACAAACTTTGTCTCTGGTCTTTTCATAAATATCACCATAAACATGGTGGATATAAGAATAGAATAGAATAGAATCATTTAATAATTAAAGTAAACACACAACTTATAATATTTACAAAATATTGTGGCAAGTGAGTGAATAACATTAACATCGTCAATAAATAACATTAATAAATAATAACAGTACAGTAACAGTATTAAATGCCACTGTAGTTAGGACAGTTCGCACGATATTAGATCCATCTATTATTTTATTTGAGGCGTATTTGTTTGTTTCATAGATGTCAAAAGAAGTAATTTAAATATTAGTTGCATTTTTCCGGTAGTTCTATAGCCTCCCTGAACCTTACACCAAAAACTATACAAACAAAAATGAGCCAACTGCTTAGCCACCAGATATAACTAAGATATAACCATTAATTATTTTTAACTTTTTTTTACATGTGTAATATATCACTGGTTAAAAAAATGTATAGAATTATTAGAGCCGAACGTAGCGAATGTAATAAAGAGTAGGTACTTAAGTGGGTACCATGAACAGTAGTAGAACGTAATCTCTTTGACCACGAAAACGAATGTCAGTGCGTACGCCATAATCGTTTGACTGTCAAACTTTGACATACCATTAAAGTGCCGAAATATTGGCGGAGCATCTGAAGGTGCAATTTTCTCCTCATCCAGTTGCAAGCAATGCCTTTAATGAGAGCCATGCCCACCAGGCTTTGGTTGAAGATACAGACAGGTTGTACAAGTAGCTAGTAGCTGTTAACGTAGCAAAAACTGCTGCTTTTATCACGCGCAAACGCACTGTCTATACGCCACTTACACTGCGAGGCCAAGATATAGAATGGCAACCTTCTGTTCGATAGCTTGGTGTGGATATAGACAAGTGCTTGACGATGAACACACAGGTCGAACGCGTAATTCGTCAAACCCGTACTGCCAGGGCTAGGCTGCGACCAGTCCTTACATCAAAACTCCCGTTAGGGACAAAAGTTGGAGTATACAAAACATATTTACGGTCAAGATTTACCTACGCGGCACCAGCATGGTATGTGCAGTGTTCGGTTACAAGTCGCAACAAAATTGAGACCCAGCAAAGTATCACCTTGCGAGTGTGCACAGGTGCGGGGCGGTATGTAATGAACAAAACCATTGCCCGTGATTTGCAAATGCCCAGTGTTGAGGAGTTCGTGGTGACGTTGGCGCGACGCTTGTACAGTCGTGCGAACTATTGTCACCACATGCATCTCAACACTATTGCCCCGCTTTCTGCTAGACCTCCGAACGACAACCGGCCCTAGTGACCTCTTCCACGTGAAATTCTGTTTTCGTTTTAGTATCTTTTGGTGAGCTCCATTCTTCCTACGCCACCCTGATACCTATTTTTCTCTGTGTCATATTTATGAATTGTGTGGTGATTGTATATTAGACCGCTTATTGTACAATCAAAATTGTAATTAGCCTCTAATTTACTAATCACTAACATTAGATTGACATGCATACCGCAAGCCAAGAAGATACCAGGGGTTGAAAAGCAACTGTAAGCCAAGGACAACTGGTTTACAAAACTTGGCAAACCAAATGATTTAGCAGTCGTTACTGCTGAAGTTGATGCTATAAATAAGAGTCAAAGCTCATTTCTTACCCGCACTTCCTAAAAACGGTAGAGGTGTTGGAGTCCAATGATGATGATGTAACAGTTGTTGTTCAGAAAAATTGTGTACGACGAACGAAACGCTTTGAAAATTGACACGCTTACCAGATAAATTCGTGAAATTTGCGCCGAGAATTAATGATAAATACCACACAAGTATTGTGATATAATTACTCCACTGTTCAAAGTAGAAAAAGACTGCGAAAATGAGTACAATATTAGAGAAAATTGCCGCCATAGAGTCCGAGGTA
The DNA here is from genome assembly GCA_951394065.1 of Venusia cambrica. Lineage (NCBI taxonomy): Eukaryota > Metazoa > Arthropoda > Insecta > Lepidoptera > Geometridae > Venusia > Venusia cambrica. Next base: position 6,774,316 of record OX596056.1, read on the forward strand.
GGTCGAACGAAGAGGTTATGAAATACATTCGATATTATTGCGAAAAATACAATAGAACACCGAATTATTATGTTATTATACAAACAAGTTTTTAAATAAATATCCAACATGTTTCTGCGTCCTCGTAATATGGCTGAACTCATAAAAACGGAAATGTATTTCAGATGGCTCGGACGCAAAAAAACAAGGCAACGGCCCTTCATTTAGGTATTCTAAAGGCTCGACTGGCTAAATTGAGGCGAGAACTGATCACTCCTAAAGGCGGCGGCGGTGCTACAGGCGAAGGTACCTAAGCTGTTTCACGCAAATGTATATCTGCTGTGTTACAACTCTAATGTTTTAGAAGAGAGTTTTGTCACCTTCTGGGTAGTTTTACTTCAACATAGACTTGCACGTGCAAGTTTCGAGGTCAAGAGCTGGCCCACACATCAGCATCAGCTGTTTGTACATTAATCAATAATAATATTTAATAGGAACTGAAAATTAAGCCTGCAACCAACAATATTAGTCCATGGTCCATGCGGTTACCTGCTGTTCTAGTAATGGGTACACAGAGTTATTTCAAGATGAATCCATGAGTTACATGTTAAAAAAAATCACACACAATACTTACTTATAGGCCGTTTGTAACGGTCCTTAGGTAATCTGACTGATTCCTTTGTACATAGTTAGTTTAATTGTACTTTTTATTGAATAAATGTCTATTTACACATACTTACATAATTTTTAAAGTCAGTAGCTCATGTTAATAAAAAACTGCTATACATTAATTTTAATGCTAGAAATAAGAATAAACTCCCTTTTCCCACAATAAGGCTCATAAATTGTTCCTGGGGAAAACTATGCACTTGTTTAATAAATTAAAAATTCATCTGCTAAACTTCAGCCTTTCAGCCAACCTGACCTAAAAATAAATTGCTCCAGGGAATTAATTAATTTTTAATATAATAAATATTTGTTTGGTAAGTAAGCTATTTGACTGTAAATAAATACAATGTAATAAATTTTTTAATGGATTTCAGGTTTTGATGTTGCCAAAACCGGTGATGCCCGTATAGGGTTTGTTGGATTCCCATCAGTAGGCAAATCCACTTTGCTATCAACATTAGCAGGGGTGTATTCTGAAGTGGCAGCGTATGAGTTCACAACCCTTACCACAGTGCCAGGCTGTATTAAATACAAGGGCGCTAAAATACAGGTAATTCTTGATTCTAGGTAATTCTACCAACAAAGATTAGCTAAGAGCTAATATTGGTTGATACCTTATAGGAATTCTTTTAGTTGCTTTGCTTATAAAAAAAATCAAAACAGACAGACATTTCAAATGTGTTATTGAATAACAAAACAAAAACAGCCTCATAAGAGGTGTAGTGCTGTTTCACACCAAATTTTCCACATGTGTGTGTGAAAAGTAAGTAAAACAATTACTATTACTTTTAAGTAATAATAATTGTTTTGTTTTTCACCAGCTGTTTTTAAGATTTTCGTTTCAACCCACAAATTTATAAAAAAGCCTAGTCAACTAAAAGTTCAGTCGTAGTACAGTCTGAGAAAAAAATGCAAGATCAAGTTTAAATAATATAATCAAAAATGTACACTATAGCGGTGTAAAAATTTAAAACACACATAAATTAGTCTTCACTTTAGTAAAGGAGTCTGTTGTAGTGAGAAACAGAAACGAATCTTGGGTAGAAACCCAGACACATGCTGCTTCCAGAGCCATTATGTATAATTTATGAGCTGCATGATCCATGAGCTAGCTGAATTTACATAGATACATATATATATACATAGATTATGGGCTATGAATATGGCTAATGAAAAGTCATATCGATTTAAGGGGTCCATACCCAGAAAATTTCAACATGACTTTATTACTAAACATCTGCTGTCCGTTCGTCTGTCCACGGTTGAAATATTCACAAAGTGTGTATTTCTATATTTATTTACCTATTTCTATTGCCGCTACTTATAACATCAAATAATAAAAATAAAATAAAACAGGGCCATATCAGGCCCCCATACAAGAAACGTGACCTTTGGCTTGAAATGTGGGTTGGTAACCTCTGTGTGCTTTTCCTATGGATTATTCAATAGACGCCATTTTATTAGCAATGGCGGTGTTACAAGATAGTGTTCAAAAATACCAAAAGGTAGGTACCTATAATGGTCCTAATTATGCGAAGATTGCTTAGTGAAGTAATTTGTTCATATTAAACAGGGCCCGTGTATCATAAAAGGAAATGTATGTTTTCTTCCAACTACCTAGACATATCATTGTTGCTTACTCAAAAGGAAAGACAAAAGGAAGACGGATCAGAAAAACTGATAATCCATTTTTCTGGTGATGGTGATTTTCAGATCAATTACTGTGTATTCTACTGAGAGACAATAAAAATACTATTCTCAATATATTAATATTAATTCTCAATAACTCTTAGTGATCAAAAGAGTTGACTGAAAAGTGTATCATAAACTGGAGGTTTTAAATTATACCAAGGAGTTGAGTCTCAAATTAATGTTCATTAAATGTAAACCTGTTGGGTTTTTCAGCTGCTAGATTTGCCCGGTATCATTGAGGGAGCCAAAGACGGCAAAGGTCGTGGGCGACAGGTCATCGCAGTCGCACGGACCTGCTCCCTGGTGTTCATAGTCCTGGACGTGCTGAAACCGCTGCAGCACAAGAAGCTGTTGGAGCACGAGTTGGAAGGCTTCGGCCTGAGGCTAAACAAGCAACCGCCAAATATAAACTTTCGAAAAAAAGACAAAGGCGGCATCAATTTGAATATTACCGTGAGTATTTCATCTTCAAGATACCTACCATTAAAAGCAATTACCTTACTGAAAAGTGCGCGAAAAGGTAGCATGCAAATTAGGTATATGAACATAAGTCATGTTGCAATACGAACATAAGTCATGTTACAATACGAACGGTCCATTATCATGGACCATTATCCGGTCATATGGAATGTGATAATAGACCGGACCACTTTTCAAAGTGTCTTATTGGATTGAAACTGGCGACATAGACTTTTAAATATTTTAGTAACATGCATGAACATTCGTATTCTAACATAACTAGGATCACAGTTTAATTGGTAATTTGCCTTCTGTGCTGGTTGTGGGTTCAACTCCTACCCGCGACAAATATTCCTTTTTTTTTTGTACGACAGGGAAGCGCTTCGCCTTCATCTACCCTGGTTAGTTATACATTTATAGATGTTGTACTTGGTTAAGGTGTTCTGTTATCACATAAGTTTGTATTTTGAAGAGTAGTAGAAGCACTTTGTGAAATGGCTCGTCCGGGGAAGTACTACCACCATACCTATTTCGGCCGCCAAGCAGCATTGCTGTGTTCCGGTTTGAAGGTTATGGTTGTCGGTGAAATTACGGGCACGCGAGGCTTAACACCTTTATGCCTCAAGTTGACGGGCGTAATGCAGTGCCGTGTAGGCTATGTTCTTTGTGGATGTGACCTACGCAGTGCGGCATTGTAATAGACAAGAGATGCACTCAACTCCCTCATAGGGGTAAAAAAAAAAAAAAAACATTTTCAAAAAAAAGTACTCATTGCCTTTATTCTGAATTCATGTTTTCCGTAGTTCTCATATTACAACTTTCTTACTACACTGTTTGTTGTTTTAAAATTGTTTTTTTTTAAACCCGAATTGGCCGAATCCTCCCTGGGCTTGTGTTGTGGCCGGAGATGTAGAGTTGGTGGATATGGGCGGCTCATGATGCTGACCCTACGCATATAATGTAGTACCTGTATCTCGAGGCTTACATGTGCAGGAATGAGGTCTATAATGGAGCGAGCCTGAGAAAATGCTTTATTCAGCAGTGGGCTTATATGGTCTGAAGTTATAATGATGAACAAAGAACCTTGGCGCTATTGTAACTGTGCGGGGTTAGCTACATACTTTAAAAAGAGTTGGAAGTATTTTACCCAGGACAAACATTTGTGTGATGAATATAGATGTTTGTTCTGTGTTTGGGTGTCAATCATATAGTACGTATGTATTTACAAAAAGTATTTAAGTAATTCTATCTGTAATCTAGTACCCATATTACAAACTATGCTTAGTTTGGGGCTAGCTGGCGCTGTGTAAAATTAATGTCCTGTAATATTTATTTTATATTTATTTATAATATGTAGATTCAATGTTCTGTGGAAAATGGAATCTATATATTATTGAATCCTCAAACTAACCTACATTTTTCGTTCATAAAGCTTTAACAAAAGTTGATGTGCCAAATATTCAATGATGCAATTCTCTTTCCAGTGTCCACAGTCTGAGCTAGACCAAGAAACAGTCAAGACGATTCTCTCCGAGTACAAGATACACAATGCTGACATAACACTGCGATTCGACGCTACCAGTGACGACCTCATCGACGTCATCGAAGGAAACCGCGTATACGTACCCTGCATCTATCTACTCAACAAGATCGGTCAGTAAAAGTAAAGTAAAGTAAACATTGTTTATTACTGTTAAATAAAATTGTACAATTTCAAGGAAAACAAAGGTTCAAACAGTACCTCTCATTTATAGAAAACTAGTCTCTAAATCAGTCTAGAAAACAGTACCTCTCATTTATAGAAACGCCTGGGACTTTGCTTTCGGCATCCTGTGAAAGTAAAGTAAACATTGTTTATTACTGTTAAATAAAATTGTACAATTTCAAGGAAAGCAAAGGTTCAAACAGTACCTCTCATTTATAGAAAACTAGTGAAACGCCTGGGGACTTTGCTTTCCCGGTATCCCGTGAAAATTTCCTAAAATCCTTTCTTATTGCACCCCTGCACTACAAAAAGAAGCGAACCTGAATATTGTATGTTTCTAATGACCTCTGGTTTGGGTTAGTCGGCTACATGAAGTTTATATACAAGCCTCATAGCTCAGTTGGTAGTAGGCTGTGGGTTCGATTCCCACCCAGGACAAACATTTGTGTGATGAATATAGATGTTTGTTCTGTGTTTGGGTGTTGTATCATATAGTATGTATGTATTTACAAAAGTATTTAAGTATTATATCCGTAATCTAGTTCCCATATTACAAGCTATGCTTAGTTTGGGGCTAGATGGCGCTGTGTAAAATTAATGTCCTGTTTTTTTTTTTTATATATATAAAGATACAACATAATGAACATAATGTTTTTTAATGTACGACGGGAAGCGCTTGGCCTTCATCTCACCTGGAGGCGCACTTCACCCGGAATAGTCAATAAACTGAGAAACTGGCTATTTTACCTCTAAATGCCGGAACACAACAATTTTAGAATTGTTATTATGACGACAGAATTCGGTAAGATTATGGTAGCAAGCCAGGCGGACTTGAGCAAAGTCCTACCTTCAACCAAACCAAACACAATATTGATCCCTTGGGCTCGAACCCGGGACCTCTGTATCTGAAATCGGTGGGTTCAACCACTAGACCACAGGCGGTTAAACAAATATTAATGTGAGAATGTATTTCCAGATCAAATCAGCATAGAAGAGCTGGACGTGATCTACAAAATCCCGCATTGCGTGCCGATCTCCGCGCATCATAAGTGGAATTTCGATGACTTGCTAGAGAAAATGTGGGAGTATCTCAAACTCATCAGGTAACAACACAATCATACCTATATATACTAACAAGCCTCATAGCTCAGTTGGTAGTAGCGCTGTAGGATGTGGGTTCGATTCCCACCCGGGACAAACATTTGTGTGAAGAATATTCTTGTTCTCATATGTTTGTTCTGTCTTTGGGTGTTGTATGTATTGTATGTATTTACAAAAAAATAAAGTATTCAAGTTTTATATTCGTAATCCAGTTCCCATATTACAAGCAATCTTAGTTTGGGCTAGATGGCGCTGTGTAAAATTAATGTCCTGTAATATAATAAAAAAATAAAAAAATGGTCATCTTGTATAATATAAAAATCAATGTTGGACCTATGGACTCCAAAACGGCTGGACCGATATGGCGGCTAGTTCAATGGCAGATAGCTGATGTTAAAAGGAGTAACTTCCAAACAAATCAAAGAAAGACGGGAGCAAAGTGTGGAAATAAGTAAAAATGTTAGGGGTGGCATTTTGAGAAGGCTATTAATCTAAGTGCACTTAACTTTTCTGAAATATAATTTTAAATTAAAATCTAAATATAACGCAATGCTTGTTTTGGATACTTATGTTTGGGAGAGGTAGCACTGGGCCTTCATAAGCAGCGATGGATCACGCACAATGGAACACTTGGGAGTCTAAGTGCGGAAACGGGAGCCTTTTTACATTTTACAAGTCGCGATGCCACAGCTGGAAATAATGCAATGAACCATTTTTGTCCCAGGATATACACGAAGCCCAAAGGCCAGCTTCCCGACTACAACTCCCCCGTGGTGCTCCACGCCGACCGTACCAGTCTCGAGGACTTCTGTAACAAGCTGCATCGGTCTATTGTCAAGGAATTCAAATAGTGAGTCCATTATCATCACTATTATCATCAATTTCGTATCAGATCCAGAGGTCCCGCGTTCGATCCACAGGGGAGTACAATATTTTGCTTGGTTTGGTGGGTGGTAGGACTTTGTTTAAGGCCGCCTGGCTACCACCATCTAAATTCCAATTCTAAATTGTTATGTTCCGGCATTTAGAGGTAAGATAGCCCTCAGACTGTTGAGGACTCCGGGTGAAGTGCGCCTCCACCTTCGGCCTTATCATTTGTAAACCAGGTGGGATGAAGGCCAAGCGTGTGCCCTTCATACAATAAAAAAAATAGCATCTATATCAACGCTGACTGACAGATTGACAATCAATGCACAACCCAAACCAGATTTATGATAGACTTGACAGTTTCAGGGTAGCTTCCTTTTGTGGTGTAGGGGTTAGAAAGAATTCTGACCAATAAAATTTTTACTCGGGTCTGAGGTAAAAAAAAAACACAAATACAGGGCTGCACTCAAATTTTCGAACCACAAAATTAGTGGTGTAGATAGCGTGCAGTAAGCGTGAAATTTTAGTGCGAGTTTTTTACTTGCTCCATTCATACTAGAACGCGTTTGCGTTTACCATGATTTATATGAAAAATAATACCTATTTTATTTATACTTTATTGCACACACACACAAAAATAAAAGTACAGGATAACTTAAGATTAAAAAGTATGGCAAAGGCGAGCTTAACCCTAATGAATGTTTTCTTACAGCAAACCTAGGTAAAGATAGAAACAAAATTTAAATATAATGGGAAAAGTGTACAACTGTATAAATAAATAGCATACATACTATTAGGAACCATAAGACAAACTATAATACATAATAATTGTAAATTTACTACATACCCAATTAAACATACATCTTAAATAGTACATACCTATTCACCATTCACGGGGAGCAAAATTAAATGCAGTCGTCATTGGCATATAACCATTTGTAATATTTCAGCGCGCTCGTTTGGGGATCATCGGTGAAGCATCAGCCCCAGAAAGTGGGCATCGAACATATCCTAGCAGACGAAGATGTTGTCCAAATCGTCAAAAAAGTATAAGTTATGCGGCAGCAAAAAGCAAAGTTACATATTTTTATCAATCAAATTACCACCCTCCTTATGAATAGGGATAAGTGTCTGTGTTTTTAGTTAGTTCAAAACTCAACTTAAACTCAAATGGTTGTCGATTAAAGTTGAGTGAAGTCTCGAGTTTTTACTATGGATATGGATAGAAAAGTATCGAGGTAATGTTATTGTATAAAATTTAAACTATCATTATTGATTACCTGGTTATGAATATATATGTTAAGCATTTACTACACATAAGTAAAGATTACATATTTCCCAGTTGACTTAAGTTTTGCAATGATTGTTTTATATCAAATCACTCCTATCATAGATCATATAAAGTATTTCAGACCAAATCTTGAAATAGTACTCATTGAGTATTTGCTTGAAATGTTTTTTGTGTTTAAAAGATGTCAGTTGTACTAACCCACAGATTTTTCAAAGTTGTCCCTAATTATTGGAAAGTTTATATTCTATACTGTTGTACAGAATGCTCATTACATTTTGAAAAGTATATTGCAAGTGTTTGATTTAAATTCTATTAAAATTAGTAACGAGGATGCGTAAATTACATCAGCGCACGAATGGACCAATTACAAATGGCCAAATTGTTTCAAATCTGTGGATAGAAGCGATGCCTTTTATCGAAAAATCGACCAATCAGAACAATTATGACGATCGCGTCATGATTGTTCTGATTGGTCGATTTGTCTTTCTGTTTCGCCCCGGAACATAAATAATTCGAGCAGTCCGTAAACACTAGCGACATCAAATCGTTTGTTACCTTCTGAATAAAAAATAATAATTATGGAGGTTTTTTTTTAAATTCCGTCGGTGATAAAAACAACCACTGTCGCATTAAAACTTATAACACAAACAAGGAGCAACTACTTACACGCTTTTGTTTGGATTATTTTATCTGTGGTTTGGATGTAGATGGACTACAAAATTATTATCTGACAAGACAGGGTTTTAACACGAGATGCGCGCTATCTGTTATAATTTAGCGTAACTACGTTCCAGTTTGACGGCAATCATGTGAAAATTAGAACTACAGTTTACTGTTTCAGAACTAAATGGCGTGAATACCATTTAGTTCTGCGTGAGTTTCACAGATGACGCTATATTCAAATGTTTTATATAACGTTTATTTTGAATGCACTTTTGTTTCGCAGTAGTTTAGTGTTGACTCAATTACTGGGTATTGGAGTTTCCAATAGTCTTATCTCTGGGGTTGGCTTACTGTCAGGTGGCAAGTTGAATTTATCTGCTTGGTTTGGTTGGTGGTAGGACTTTGATTAAGTCTAGTCTAATCAAGATCTATACATATATAGGTAAGATAGTGGTAGGTAGATCAGCTACCGCCATCTTACCTAAGTAAGACGACATGACAAAATTATAAACTGTTGTGTTACGGCATTTAGAGGTAATATAGCCAGTTCCTCAGTCTGTTGTGGATTCCGGGCGTAGGGCGCTTCCACATTTGGTCTTGTTTTAACTTGAAACCAGGTGAGACGAAGGCCAAACGCTTGGTCTTCAACAATACCCTAACAAAACTTTAATAGCAATTTGCAATTAACTTTGCTATATAAATCTTTAAGATTTCTTAAAGATTTATGTAGCATCTCCATACAATAAAAAATGTTTTATTTACATGGCTTTCTATGGTTGTCGTCTCCCCTAAATCCCTCCACTGGTCCCTATCACCATTCCTTAAAAACAATTTCAGATGCACAGCTACTTATCATCCCCATCCTCCTGGTTGGTTCCACTTGTTAGGACGAAAGCAAGTATGTGTACCTACTTACGGTACACGGTGTAATTTGGACGCAGCGGTACTATAGCAGTTGAATACCTACTCAGTTACATTTGACAGCCAAATAATGAAATCATGAATTCATAAGCATATTTGCTCTCAATTAGGCACATAATCACAATGAAAACTGCAATTGCATAAATAAAGTCCTATCAACGCAATGCTTTAAAGATTCAGAATCAAATTTAAATTTAAAACCGCGACTGATATTCGATTCATGATTTTTGTATTCGATCATTGGGAATATGTAGATAGACGAGTGGTTAGGTATGTACGTGAGGTACATACCTAACCACTGTCTTGGATTTAAAATCTTGAAAACATTAATTCACTTATTATTTTGTATTCAGGAGGTAAGTGTATTGGTAGGTTACTAGGCTACTTATCGTATTAAAAGAAACCGTCGGTCCGTTTCTTAGCAGGCCGTATCGCATGAACCATAATAGGTAGACAGTTGAAATATTCACTGAGTGGTGTATTTCTTACCATGGCAATCGCATCGCAGCTATGTCTGAGTCTATGATACGTGAAATGGCTTCAGCGATCATATTATCTTCCACAGTACTGTAGCATTTACTTTGAAATTAATATATGTTATAGTTCAGGATTGATGCTAGAACGCCTCGAAAACACGTTTATATAGAATTTCCTCTATAGAAAAAAAATCCTAAGTTGACTCTAATTTGTATTAAAAATGTTCGCCATTCAATAAATACGCCCAATTAGGCCTTGACACTTTGTACAGTAAGTAAACACAGTATACAGCAGACGGTCTGTGTTTTAGATTTTAAAAATTCATATTTGTTTTACCGTAAAAAGACAAACCGTAGGAATACGGATAAAATATAAAATAAGGAAATATAGGAATACTCATATTTCTGTCATCTGGTGGTCATAAGCGCCGTGGTTGAGCGCACAGCAATGTCACCTTTATTGTTACTTAATCTTAGTTCGAAACTAGAGTAAAGTTGTACTATAGGCCGTTAAGAATCGACACACTCCAACACTGCCCATGGGTGTCGTCAAAGCCGATCCTAGCAGAAGAATGGCAACACTTTCCTTCGCTGTACTGTGATCACCAATCCTCCTACCAAGTGAAGTGAAACCCTCCAGCTATGGAGGACTCTTTTTTTTTTGTACGACGGGGAAGCGCTTGGCCTTCATCTCACCTGAGACCTCTTGTCCACGAAGGTGGAGGCGCACTTTACCCGGAATCCTCAACAAACTGAGGAACTGGCTTCCTCTAAATGCCGGAACACAACATTTTAGAATTGTTGTTATAGCGACCGAATTAGGAATTCGAACTCTGTCCAGCGGTGAAATGATGTGTTGTGATATTTCTTAAGGATCCCTATTACAAGACACATGTTGTTTTTGATTTGAAATGTGGGTTTAGCACTTGGCCGTTTAATTATATCTGCAGTAGTCACGTGCCTACACAACAGAAGCGATTTGCCCATAGGTGAAGTCCGAATGATACTTGTACAATGTGTCAGGTAGAGTGGCGACCGACGAAGTGGATGTATCATTTACAGGTGACCCGCGAGCGCCAAAAAACTCGTTACAACCAAACGAAAATAGCTGCTGTGGACAAGGGATGATAGGAGTGTACCTCACCTATCTATCTATATTATATACCATCAATAAAAATATATAAAATTGAAGTGTCTGTTGGTAATGACAAAATAACCGTTTTTTACTAAATGCATATTATGAGTTTTTCCCAGTAGTCAGATTGATAGTTGACTAAGGTAACGGAACCAATGTTGGACAGTTCACCAATCATGGACATTTTTTTACTGTGCCGCTCAAAATAAGAAAACGTGAATATTTTTTTGGAAATGGGAACATTTCTTACAATCTATGGGCCTTTTGAAAGACGTCAATTGAATTTTGACAGCTGACGGCCATTTTATTCCGCCATGGTAAGTAATTAGTAAGTATGGCCAACGGATTTTTTCCTGTAAGCCAGATTTTTTTGTCAACTAGAAAAGACATCGAACAAAGTACAATTAAAGTAAAACTCATTATTTGTCAATTTACTCGTAGACGTTCTAAAAATGACTAACATTCAATTCTCCATTAGCTACCTATAGTTAGCATCATTTGTTACATCATGAATTCGTCTCTGATGACATTTTCCTTTGTCCGTTTATTTGTTATTTTAGTAAAATATATACATTTATTCAATAAAAAGTACAATTAAAACTAACTATGTACAAAGGAATCAGTCAGATTACCTGAGGACCGTTACAAACGGCCTATAGGTAACTCAACTGTTCCAGACCAGTACCAGACGGAAGCGTGCCCAAGAAACTGGCTGCATTGCCACGCTGAATAGCTATGCTAATTCAATGGCCTAAATAAAGCCAGCTCTTGGGTCAGGTGTTGCCTCAATCTAAAGCCCCGCAAGGCTCAAATAGGTAAGCTCTGTCGAGATCACTATATTTGCGCCTTTTGATCCGCCTCCGAACCAGCCGCCGCACCAGCTCTAACTGATGTCCCAGGCAGATGAGTCGACGCAGGTAGCGTCCCACGCTAAAGGCCTACCCATTTCCCAAGGGACAAGAGTCATACCGTCGGGCCGCTTACCATCATCACTTAACAGACCATTCGGTTCAAGAACGGCTGGAACATTGACACTGATAAAAGCTCGACGGATAACGTCATCAAGACTTGCGTGGCGCGAAACCCTGCCGGCAGACCTTGTGCACGAAAGTCCGTGAAAACCAAGTTGATTTACAGCCGCACCGCACCGGCACTGGTGAGAGGCGCAGCATCTTGCGCCCAACCGAAGACAAGTGGCAATACGGAAAGTTACAGGATCTATGAGTGTACCGGTATTGTAAGATAGATGTGCTTGCAGCCAAAGACCTGATTCCCATTTTGAAACAGCTAAGAGACGAGCACGATCTGTAGAGGTTGAGCACGTATGTAATAGATAATGCCACAAACAACCAAATTTTCTATAGTATGCCTTTTTCTTATTTTCTTAATAAACAGTACTTTATTACATCATGCGGTGATCTTACCAACGGAAAAAACCTGTTGGCCAGACGTCGACGACTAACAATCTATAAACACTGGGAAAACTCCATATTTATTACAACGATTAACATTCGATAGCAGCTCCACGCTTTCCTATGTCCGGCAGTTAATTACTCCTATAACGACAGTTAGACCATAATGAGATTTTTGCAATTCAACAGTAGCACATTACAACGGGGTGGCAATCCACCCACACTCCCTAAAGTTTGTATTCACATAGGAATCATAAAATTGCCAAAAAAGCTTTTTATAGTAAGCTATCTAAATACGCTACTTTACACACGAAACCTAAAACTCAATTCTATGTTCTCAATGCTTTGGTACTTTCATACGTAGAATAATAAATGGTAACCTTTAAGTACCTACACATGAAAAAAGTCAATTCTATAAATTGTTTATAAACTGTTGACAGTTGACTCTCGGTACAAATAAGCAAAACTGATCTTTCAAGTAAAATAATGTGCCATCTTCTGGGCAGTTGGATAAAATCTAATTTAGCGTGTTTCCTCCACAGCCGTTTAAAACATGTTTGCATCGACTCTGCATGGAATCAGAAAGTTTTTAAGCTGCTGCTCCGTTGAAACCCCATCTAGGTCTTTAAGGAAAGACACTTCCAAAAAAGAGTATTTGGAGCAAATATCCCATACCTGCTCAATGGGGAAATTCAGGTGACTAACCTGGCCACGGTTAATCGCGGATATTTTCCATCTGTAGTCATCAGCCTTGAGTCTGCCTTGCTGTATGCAGACGGGCATTGTTTTGAATCAACGTGGACTCAGGTCCCATTGCTTGTGAAAATGAACGTATGGAGTCAGCACATGTTGCACGTACCTTTCAACATCCAGGTCACCAATTATAAAATGAGATAGATTTTTTTTATCGAAAAATAGGTCAAACACTTGTAAAAAATGATATTTTATAGATTTTATTGCACATCCCTATTATATTTAATTATGATTGAATGATTCCATGACGTCACTTCCGCTGTCATATCAACTAATGGCAAGTTGTATAAGCTTGATAGCTCAGCTTTGAGCTTTGGTTAACTTTTTAATAAGGAGTATTTTATTCTCTCTGCCCCCTCAGCACGGGGAGGGGATAAATTTTTTGTCTTCTGATATTATCCACCTCTGAGAGCATTTTGTCTCCCGATTGTTGGTTTTTTATTGTATAGAGACACAGCTATGGAATTTTCAATAAATTTATACTTACAATACAACTAATTATTTATTGTCAATTCCAGCCAGTACTCATTTGTTTATCAAGCAGGTTGAATATTCGAAGAAGTTTTAAATATAAAAAAAAGTAGGTTTTCCCTTTCCCAGACCACTGCTAAAACCTAAACTTAAACTTGGTTTGGATAATAAAATACTTATATTATTCATTACGTTGCTGTCCATTATATCTGTATACCTTGAAGACTACTTTAGCCTGTTTGCTGTGTAAACAAGGTCAAGGGGGGAAGTTATCTGGCTGGATTGTTAATGAATTTCATGTGAACATAATACAGGTAGATCAGAAGTAATGCGACAACGTGGACAGAGCTTGTTCAGGTCTCATTTGGATAGACAATGTAACAAAATGACTGTGTCTAACATTTTACTAAAGAGGTGAGTTGTAGGACGTTTCGAAGCTTTTTACGCATCACAATATAGATAGGTACCTGCTTTTTAGTTACTTGTGTGTATGTTTGTATATTTGTTACTCCTTTACGCCATAACGGCTGAAAGGATATCGATGAATTTAGGATGAACATAGATTAGGTAAAAGTGGACTATGTGTTAATCCAGGGTATTCCACCCTGGATTAATACATGGCTAAATAATTCAAATATATTTGTCACTCAATTACGCTCAAACGGCGGATTTAATTAGGTATCCAGTAGAGCTTATACCCTAGATTGATGCGCTACTTTTATCCCGGAAAATGCTGTTTTTAATAGGATGATCAAAAATTCAAATGTATTATCTATATGTTATCAATTACCTACGCTCAATCTTCGATTAAATTAGTTATCACATTAATTAGTAGGTAAGTATTATAAAAGCATATGGGTATGTGTGTATAAGATGAAAATGTGTCTACACTTCTGTTCTGCAAGCAATTAGTCTTTCTTAGCTTTTTATATGCGAGGACCCTTAAATGGTTATAAGTTATCGTGTCAGTTTATTTATAAAATAAATAAATATTATGGGACATTAATTTTTACACAGCGCCATCTAGCCCCAAACTAAGCATAGCTTGTAATATGGGAACTAGATTACGGATAGAATACTTAAATACTTTTTTTAAATACATACTTACTATATGATACAACACCCAAACACAGAACAAACATCTATATTCATCACACAAATGTTTGTCCTGGGTGGGAATCGAACCCACAGCCTACAGCGCAGAAGTCAGAGTTACTACCAACTGAGCTATGAGGCTTGTTTAATTTATAAAGTGTGTAAAACTGTTTGTTCTCCGAATACAATAAAATAAAACTCCTTCACGCCTAAACGGCTGAACGGAGTTGGATGAAATTTGGTACAAAGATATTTATACCCTGGATACAGGGCTACTTTTTATCTCATGAATCAGTTCCCGTGGGGATGGAAATGGGATGGAAAAGTGTAGTGTTCCCGTGGGATGACTAAGAATCAAAATGTTTGTCACTGAATTACGCTCAAACTGCTTAACGAATTTGGATGAAATTTGGTGTAATAACATGCAATTAACAGATAGGCTATATCTAATCAGTCAGTTCCTTTGTCATAGGAATGAGATGTCTAACATCGCATGTGGATACAAAATGGATTTGTCATTTGTTGCTCCTTCACGCAAATACTACAAATTAGGTTAAGCTGAAAAATGAAGCTGATCCGGCAAAGATATTGATCTGGATCAGGAAAACATGTACATTACTTTATATCCGGATACCGGGTATGCGGGTGAAACCGATGTTTAGAAATGAGTTATGGCGACAGAATTAGATGAGATGGCGGTAGCTAGCCAGGCGGACTTAGTAAACAAAGTCCTACCACCTAGTACCTCGTTACGTGCTTTACATTAGCTAGTACCAACTTTCCCCTTTTAGTGTCTGAAGTCTTACCATCAATTAGCAATCTGTAATTATCAGCCCTGTACCGCAGACCGACTAGATGAATATGCAACAAGTTCCTACTTTGCTAATGCTAGGATGCAAATCTAGAACGAAGACCTTGAGGATTTTATTAACTTGTTCGCTGGTATATAGCCGAATATCTAACAATATTTTATTACACCCTTTCAATTTTATACCATTACAATAATGTGTGGAGTGTAGCGAAGGGAGAAGTGCTTCTCCACCTTCGGCCTTATCTAAACTTGTTACCAGGTGAGATGAAGGCCAAGCGCTTCCCTGTCATACAATAGAAGAAAAAAAAGTGCAACATCCCTGCCACATTTTTTTTATGATTAGGATTAATTTAAATTGCCGAAATCTAGACCGAGAACTGTGTTAACATTACGACCCTAATGTCTTCAAGATGAGAGTTAATTTACACTTTCTGTGTTCGCTCGCTCCTTCGTAGATCTCATTCTTGACTGAGTGAGATTCGAAGTCAAGAGCCGAAAAAATCAAAAAAAGAAGATTGATATAATTAATATTACTTACAGTAACTATACTTATTACTCAGTACTTATTAAAGTAAGCATAGATGAACTATAATAGGTAGTTGTACCAATTATAACATTAATTTAAACTAACTTGATTAAAACTCAATGTATTTTGTAACCATGGGCGGTTTTATCGCCAAAGCAGCGCTCTCTATCAGACAGCCTTTGGATAGAGAGGATAACATTCGTCTATTTCTATTCTATAGTCTGCCAGTTCGCGGAGGTGATCCTCAACAGTCTAGGGTACTGAATATCTTAATACCTCTAAATGCTGGACCATAATAATTTTATTTTTATTTATTTTACGAGGAAAAGCTTGGCCTTAATCTAACCACTTATCAAGCTATGATTAGGCCGAAGGTGGAAGCGCACTTCACCAGGAATCCTTAACAGACTGACACTGGCTGTCTTACCCCTAAATGCCGGAACAAAACATTTTTTTAAGAATTGTTGTTATGGCGGCAGAATTAGGTAAGATGGAGGTAGTTAGTCAGGTGGACTTTAACAAAGTCCTACCACCAACCAAACCAAGCACAATATTGTGCTCCCCTGGGGATCGAACCCGGAACCTCAGGATCTGACATCACCGCACCATTAGAATCGGTTAAAAGCTTCTTGCAAACCGGGGCATGTGCTGAACGTAAGTTTGGACGTGCCTCTGACTACCTTCTAGTAGGTGATCCTTAAGAGATTCACGCTCTGAGTAATGATCAGAGATAAATCAGATGTGAAAAAAGTGGTGAGTCCGTGACTATTTCAGTTTCTGCTTCTATAGCTTTCATTCTAGCGACAACGGTCTTGTTATGAGTATGTCATACAACACAAAAACCTTAGCCCTGAAATCAGCGTCAATCCATCAGCGTACGAAGCGAGAGTTGAACTAGGGCTGGGAGATAGGCCGAGCTGGAGCTGCTCATTAAAATATGTAAATGTCGCCGAGACATTACGCAGATAGGTGCTTCTGACTTATTGACTGGACCGGTGTATACCGAATGGTGCGTCATTAATGAATGTTTGCCTTTTTAATTTGTTTCTTGGGCGGTCTTGTTTTGACAGCGAGGTGAATTAGAATTTAATCGGCAAAAACTTAATAATTATGGTAATACATTAATGACATAAAAAATCACTACCCATTACTCCTTGTTACTCGTACATTACTGAGTTATATTACCAGCAATTTACAAAGACATATAATCTAAGTTCAAAACGGGGTTACATTACCCGGTTTTGAACTAAGATTATTCGAGAAACATTCGTTCATTGTACATTACTCATTACATTGCCAGTTATTAACAAGGATGTGAATATTCTTCCTACATTTCATTACTACATTATTCAAACATGTATGTATCATATGAATTGTAGAATAATAGAAAGGTCGAACTATGGACGAAGAAAAATGTGTATTTCACTTTTTTTTTTTGGAAATTTTACAGCTTGGAACTATTACAAATCATTATATAATAATACATGCAAAACACATATGTGCATTATATGTGTATTAAGAAATTCCCACAGGATGACGAGAACGAAGTTCCGGATGTTTCACTAGCATCCTACAAAAGTAAAGCCACATATTGATAAATATTTACAACATCTTACGCTACATAGGAGCGCTGGATTTTTTTTGTCAGTTGAATGAAATGCAGTGTATACCTACAGCACCTACTTTTTGGCATTTTTGTGGTCAATAAAGCATGAGTAACCCAAGTCATCAACGCTTTAAGCATCTAGCTTGAGGCAAATTAATTACCTTTTACCACCAGTCCAGGTTCGGTTCGCCCTACGGCGTCAGATCCAAGGGTCTCGGGTTCGATCCCCAGGGGGAGCAATATTGTGCTTGGTTTGGTTGGTTGTACGATTTTTTAAGTCCGCCTGGCTAGACACCACCATCTTACCTAATTCTGTCGCCATAATTACAAATTATTAAATTGTTGTGTCCCGGAAATTCAGTGGTAGAATAGCCAGTTCTTTAGTTTGTTGACGATTCCGGGTGAAGTGCGCTTCCACCATCAGCCTTATTTTAACTTGGAAAATCAGGTGAAAGCCAAGCAAATCTCCGTCCTACAAAAAAAATCGACGATGAGGCTTTGCAATCTGCTGCGTTCAACCGCTGATATATGATGCTACCCAGGCAAACTTGGCACTTTTTTTTGGTAGTTTTGGCAGTAAACTTGTGAATTCCTGTCGTCATCTTGCATACAGCCGTCCCTTATCCCGAGTTGTGAACGCATTACTCGTTTAGCGGGGCACCTACCGCGCGCAACTATTTAGTATCATTACGAATGTCGTTCCCGTGTCTGTGTGTAGCTACCGTTCCTTATTAATAAATGTGGAGGCTGCTTTTTGGGGAGCAAGCTTCTGTTTTTCACCTGTTGCTGGTGTTACTAAGTTTACTTAGCCATTTTCTTCCTAGATACTGTATAGTTTACTCGCTTTTCCCCTGCTCATAGCTTAGTTAGTAATAGACTGACTGACTTATCTGACTTCTGAGTTGTAGGTTGTGGGTTCGATTCCCACCCAGAATAAACATTTGTGTAGAACATAGATGTTGGTTTTGTGTTTGGTTTGGTATTGTATCATAAATACCTACCAATGTACATAAAAAAAAGTGTTGAAGTATTCCATCAGTAGCCTAGTTCTGATTGGGGATAGATGGCGCTGTAAAACGATTAGGAATTTAAACGTCTTTGCTCGTTAATTTATAATGTAGCAAAGTATGGATATCACTTGTCATACCTACGGATAGGTATAAGTGCAGTGTGTTCTAGTCAGACAGACTCCAGACTAAACGACCTAGAAGCACAATTTCTAGGATTTCAACTTAAATATTATTATATTTTTAAGGTTTCTGTTGATTCTAGAGAAAAATAATCCAAACTAATACTTATGCATGTTTTATGCCAAAAACCAATAAACTGGTCTTCAGAATAATCATTAGTTGCATTTGATTTAATATTACACAATTTTTGGGCTGCTACGAGTAAAATAGGTAAAAATTTTCAAATGGTCATAATCAGAATCAATATAGAAAAACATAAGTATTATGAAATTGAAAACCTGTGATGGTTTTCTATTTCATTCAACAGAAGAATAAAAAAGCAAAGCAAAACAGCAAACCAGCAATGAAAGAAACATATTTTATAATAGAAGAAACTACTAATGAGTAAAAGAATCCGTCTCCTCATTTAGGTGACCTCCGCCGTCCTGCCTGAAGTAAGCGCAGACACAGAATAAATAACAGTAGGTAAGTGGCTTCACCACAAGTTTTTGCAAACTGTACTCGCTAGCGTCTACAGTACAAAAAGTGTGTAACAACTGATCAGGGACGCTACCGCCGACGGCGAAGCCGATCTCCATTGGCTTAAAATCAGCTTCATGAGAATTAGAAACGATTTTTACCGTCAAATGTACTGAACGGATAGGTTTCATAACATGTGTACACTTTTGAGATGGGAAACGCCATTTTGGATATGACACATACCCGGTAGTAAAAATCGTTTCTAGTTCTGATGAAGCTAATTTTAAGCCAATGGAGATCGGCTTCGCCGTCGGCGGTAGCGTCCCTGATTACCTGAGAATAAAATATAGTTGACATTACCTCTGATGGATAGTAAAAAGTTATAGCACATTTTTTTAACTGTGTAGAAATTAAAGGTATCGGCGTTTTTATAGCTTAGGTAACTCATTCTAGTGATATATGATTTAATTTATACATGATTTTATCACTTGTTTTATTCACGATTTACCACTAAAAGGTGTTCAGACGGAATCGAACAAACGACCACCAAATTTAGTTAAAACCAATATTTTTCTGTCGGTGAAATATTCATGCAAATTGGACCTCAATTGGCAGATATATCTATGATTTACTATTGTTCGATGAGGAGTTTCGTCCCCAGGTCCGAAGATCTTCATCGGATATTCATTCAATCAATTAAGTACTAGCAGTTCGCCCCGAATCGACAATCTCATGATGTCTGATTTAAGTTAGGTATTTAATTTTTAATTTACACAAGAGCCAAAGACCATAATCATTAATATTTTGGCAGATTAACTCACTACTTCACCGTATTCTTCGGCAAACTATACTGTAGATACTTCAGACGATTTTACTACAGTAACTCGTGGTAGGGCCACAGTTGTTTTGTTCCTCACTCGTCATTACGTACCTCAGCTCATTACTAGCAACAGATCACTCGCTTAATTTGTGCATTTCCGATCCAAAGATATTCAAATTTCAACCCTAATGACGCACGGGAAATGTTAATAAAATGTTAATGCGACGAAAGCGGTTATTCTGCCCGCAATAAGTGACAGATTTGCTTGACAGACACTGCTTGTTTGTTTCGCTGTATGAATAAGTCACGATTTAGTTTTTCTGTATGTCTATAGATAATAGGTTATGTTAGGAGGCCATTTGTGGTTTATAACTATAAGTTATGATATGACATGGGAATCCGGTCCTTGGCTGTGGGAATCTTTTGGAATAAAATTGTTGATCTATCTTACCAGCTTTCAACAGTGCTCTAAGAAGGCTCCGTACAAACGTAGTTTGTCGTTCATTTCGAAATAGCAAGTCTCAATTTTTTTGTCTGTGGTGTGCTATTTCTTTTGAAAACGCAATGAATATTTAAAAATATGGAAAGTATGTTCGCATAGGAAAATTCATTAACCGCCTCTTTGGTCTAGTGGTTCGCTCACCGGTGTCAGATCGAGAGGTCCTGGGTTCGATCCCAAGGGAAGTGCATATTGTGCTTGGTTTGGTTTATGGTAGAACTTTGTTTAAGTCCGCTTGGCTCGCTATCTCTATCTTACCTAATTCTGAGGATCCCGGGTAAAGTACGCTTCCAACTTCGACCTTATATAACTTGAAAATAGTGATATGAAGACCAAACAATTCCTCTTCGCACAATAAAAAAAAATGGTCTATGCGTTGAGTCAGCTCATGACAAGTTTTTATAAACTGATGTAGTACTTAGGTATACTCAAGTAAACAGAAAAAAAACATTAATATTCTAAATTTGTTATCGACCGAACACAAACCTAATTGCTATACCTATCCCTGTAGATTTACCAGCAAACTACTTTGTACTACAGAATATACAGCAGTTATTATCGCCTCCGAAGCAAGTCCTAAAATACCACATTCTATAGTTTTCGATACGGAGCCTTAATTAGTGATAGTTAACTTAATGAATTCAAAAGTAGAGATAAGTTTAATAAGCTGAATTTGAATAAGGTTCGTGTAGACCACTTATAATATAGAAGGGGATTCAAAAAGATGTAGTAGTACTTAAAACGTGACTTTGATGAATTATCAAGCAGATGACAGAATCACACAAGCCACGTGTTATAGTTACCTCTAGCAGAAATGGAACTAAATTTAGTCAAAGTCTGTAAAAAGCTACAAACATCAAGGTAAAAGACACCTTTGAAAATGTACTGGATCGACCTCTTTGCAGGATTGCCGCCGAAATAATTGCGAAAATACAAAGTTTTACGATATATATATGTAGTGAAATGGTTTAGTAGTGAGTATCTATTATGTGAGAAGTTGGAAGTAGTATGAGTAAAGTAGGTGAGTTGAAATCAACAGAAAATTTGAAGATTTAAAATTATACTTCAGACAATTTAATTGGGTGGGTGGGAACTTGCCTTATTATTCTACTCTGTGAAAGCGTCAAAGTGAAAAAATGACCTATTTCAAATAATCTAATAAATCATTGAGGATTGTGATTGTGATGTGTCATTATAACATTTTTAAATATTGTGATCAAGTGATGAGATGTGTTGAGATCAAAATAAATAACTACCTCTGTTGTGCCCAGGCCACTGCTCCTATTACTCGGAAGACCGCCTCTGTGGTCTAGTGGTTCAACCCACCGATTTCAGATCCAGAGGTCCCGGGCTCGATCCCCATAGGGAGTACAATATATTGTGCTCGGCTTGGTTGGTGTAGGACTTTGTTTGGGTCCGCTTACCTAATTCTGTCGCCATAACAACAATTCTAAAAATTGTTGTATTCTGGCATTTAGAGGTAAGATAGCCAGTTCCTCAGTTTGTTGAGAATTCCGGGTGAAGTGCGCTTCCACCTTCGGCCTTATCTCAACTTGTAACCAGGTGAGACGATGGCCAAGCGCTTCCCCGTCGTACTATAAAAAAAAGACCAGTAAGTTTGTTAGTTCTTGCCGTAAAATTACTACACCTTTTTGTCATCAACTCACATACTTAGCAAGTTGGCATTGTATATCTTACAGCGCGTGTACTGATATTCGCCGTTTGAATTATTCATAGTAATCAGTGCACTTAAATCCCGTTTTATGCAATACTAAAGTGATTCAAGGATGTTCCAGTTAATGAAGGACCTGCAGGTATTATTGGCTTTCGGGAATGAGGGTTGAAATGAGGGTTGAAACTGAATATCTTAGAAGATACATAGAATAAGAGAAGTATCAGAAGAACATATCACCAATCCGTCTGCCAAGTGGCAAAACCTTCCAATTTCGGAGGTTTCCTGTCCAGCTGTCAGTTGACATTATTAGGCTGTTTAGGTAGTTGTAGCCTCATCTGAACTGTTGCAAGATACCGTGGTAAAGTGAAACTTTTGTAATACCACTGTAGGTGATCCGATGAAAAAACTATGAAAGTTTAACGCCGGAAGAAAGTTGATGGTGCAATGAGAGTAATTATCAGTATGTACTTTGCAAAAATAAAAAAAAATGTATCGTTTTACGGAGCCGCGTCGTCGAGTTGATGGCTGTAGGTTCGCGACTGACTACCTTCGTATAAAATAATCATTATTAAATAATAAATAAATATTACAGGACATTAATTTCACACAGCGCCATCTAGTCCCGAACTAAGCATAGCTTGTAATATGGGAACTAGATTACCGATAGAATACATGAATACTTTTTTGTAAATACATACTTATCACACAATACAACACCCAAACACAGAACAAACATCTATATTCATCACACAATGTTTGTCCTGGGTGGGAATCGAACCCACAGCCTACAGCGCAGAAGGCAGAGCTACTACCAACTGAGCTGTGAGGCTTGTTAAATATAAATTATAATGAAATAAAATTAAATATTGCTGCTTGCATTGCACCCACAAATTAATCTGTATTTTATTAAGATAAATAATGGATACACAGTTGCCAATAGATGGCGATACATGTAGCTAAAGTACAAATTAATTAATTACACAAATATCTAACAAATAGGTAGCAATAACTAAAAGTAAGGAGAAAAAATGCGTACCTAACGCATTTTTTCTCCTTACTGCAAATGACGATGACGTGTGTCGCCTACAACCACAATCAAAATCATTACATGTAAATACACATTATCAATCGATTCGTCTCTACTTTTTTTCCGCATTAGTAGTCATGGTATCTTCCAGTCCAGAATAAATGTGCTCCATCTTATTTGCAACCATCTTTACTAGTTTTTCAAGTGGGCTACTGGTGAAACGTTTGGTAATCACCAATATAAAAGAAAGAAATCCCCTTTAGGTACAGCCCTCTGAATCACCTGAAAACTTATTATTTGATGACAGTGATTGTTTGATAAATTGAAATATTGAACCCTTCAGAGTCTCGCGCCGAATGTATCTGACGTTTTTTGGTTTCATGCTTAATTATTTACAAAATTGTGAAAAAGTTAACTCTCTCGGCACGGTGGTGTCAAATGGCATAGTATGGTGTTTGTTTTATTTATTTTCACCACATTTAAACTAGGATTGTTATATTATATGGCAAGTCATGATAATCAAATTAACTAATACAGGGTGAGTTTTTTTCCAGGGCCAACAACCTTTACTAATGCATAAAGTTGAATTTCAATTTTTTTTATTTTTAATGCGTTCCAACAACTATGGACACATAGTCATCATACATTATTTTTTATATTATCAAACAAAGAACTCATAAATGCAAAAAAATTTTTTTTTTCAAAAACTCACTTTTCCTGAAAACCTATACAGAAAATTGATTTTCTTTAATGCAGAACTTATTTTTTTGAAATCGAGCACGTAACTCCTAACATGACTTTTCGATAACTCTCACGGTTTCTGACTTGGCCTCACTGGCCCTGGAAAAAACTAATTCTGTATAATAAAATTAAGGTAAAGACTAATAAATATGTATTTAAGATTTACCTAATAGCATACAGGACAAAAGCTTACATCCGAAAAATCTGTAAAGACAAATAATAAATATTACCATTTTAAAAAACAAAACACTAAAGTCAATAGAATTATTATAATTATAAAAATAAATAAAATCATTTATGTGAGAAAAGTTGTAACTCACTTTGCGTATGGTAGGTCATTGAGGTCGGTTTAATGTACACATTATACCTACAGGGTTTTCTAATATTCTCGATCGAACTACAAAGAGGTTACCCACGGAATGAGCTGGATGGGCCATGATGGGTTAGTCGATGAGTCTTGTCTTGACCCTTTATGGTCTCTAAGCTACTTAATATATTTCAGCTCGCTTGCCCCGCTGCATTTAATTTTGTGTGAGTTATCTTGGATATCTTCGTTTGTTGGACTTGATTCTGTTCCTGGGCATGATCTGGGCGAGGATATGGTCTGCTGCTAAGTATCGAACCTTCCCAGAAGCTGCCTATAGAGACACTGCCACTCCCGCGCACCGTGGAACAACAAACTGTTTGGTGGTGGACTTTTTTTATACAACTAGAGGACGGAACAAGCAAGCAGGTCCTGTTGAGTGCATCTTTTGCTTGTAACAAAGCCTTACATGTGTAGATCATATCCTCATAGATCATGGCCTACGCGGCACACTAGTAGATACGCCCTAAACTTGAGGCATAAACCGTACCACAACAATGCTGCTTGGTGACTGATATAGGTATGATGATAGTACTTCCCTTGAGACCTTTCACAGGACTCTATTACTAATAGACTTGGACTTCTGCAGATCCTACCTAGCAGAAAGATTATGCAGCCGTTGAGGTCCACGATTCTATTGCCCGGGGGAGACCTCGAGTAGATCCCACTCATCCAGGTCTTTTCTAGGTTGTCTTTCTATTGTCTTCTACAGCTCATGTAATCTGTACAGCTCTTTGGTACATGTTTAACCGACTTCAAAAAAGGAGGAGGTTCTCAATTTGTCGGAATCTTTTTTTTTTATGTATGTTCCCCGATTACTCGGAGACGCCTGGACCGATTTGGAAAATTATTTAGTATACTTCACAGGTGGTCCCATCGTCATCGGGTCGGTATCTGATGATGGGATCCTGGTGAAATCGAAGGAACTCTTCAAATATTATAGGCACACTGTAGCGATTTGGGGATTATTAGGGAGTATTACCTAAAAAAAAAATCACGCATTTGTCTGTCTGTCCGTCCAACTTTCATAAAAATTACAAAAAAATACGTCATCCAGGTAAACGAAATTGTATCCATCTTCATTGAAGTTGGTTTTCTTTTTAGTTTTTAAAAAGTAATTATGACGATAGTTTTCCGGTGAAGCTACCAGATAAACATGATTGCGAAGCAAATGAATGATAGTTATTTTATTTTTCGATTGTTCTCTGCGGTCCGACGCCCGTCCAAGAATTAATCACTGTTGGACGGCGTTCGTAACCGCGACAATCTGCGCTCTTTTGAACGCGAAAACATTTTTTTCGCATTTTCTGTCTATTTCGAATAGTTTTTTGCGGTGACTGCCCATTGGCTGTGTATGTTGTTTTTAATAGGCCGCGACAGTACTTTGTGTTTGAATTATTTCTGTTTGATTGCTCTGTCGGTGCACTGGTTGGTCTGTGGTGTTGGGTTCGTGCAAAGAGGTTTTTATTTAATCTCTATGCTTGACAGATGGGTTGAAATTGCAGCAAGGCGAGCTAAGCCCGTCTGTCAACTCAGCATCCTTAGTAAAAAATGCATAGTACACTTCTATGATAAGATAGATTTTTAACATGCAAACTTCTCACGGACTTTTGTCTCAGTTAGTGACTCTCAGTTACTGATAAGATAACCAAGTCACCTGAAAGAACATTAGTTGAGCTTCAGTTTGACGAATCTTGAAGTATTATTATATACAACTCATAATTATAAATATTCCATTGATATCTCATAGCGCCATCTAGCCCCAAACTAAGCAAAGCTAAAGTATTATGAAAACAACATTATGGATTATTTTTTGTCTTAAAGACGATACACAAACACAGAACAAATGTTGTTCCGGGAGGGAATCGAAACCACAACCTACGGTGCAGAAGGCAGAGCTACTACTAACTGAGCTGTGAGGCTTGATATGCTCATTTCCATCTCAACACTCCCCCGCTGTCAACCAAATTCCAATGAGCACTAATAGTACAGTAATCAATTCTTTGAGCGGCCGTCAATGCGGTGGATGCATTTCCGATGTTTGTCATTTAGCGGACCCCGCTGGTTACTGGGATTTAATGAATTTATACAGTGCTATGCCGCAGAATAGGTGACGTCACGATTGTAGGTAACCATCACTGGGAACAACGAATTCAAGCTTTGACTTCAAGTTTTATTTCGTTGTTTTTGACTTCTGACTTTTTGTCGAAATTATTTTTCCATGATACATTTTAAACATGGATTTCACTCAAGTATAGACACGTGAGTAAAACCCGTGTAATAAATGTATCATGGTACTCATGCAAATTTTAAAAGTGAGATTTTACATTGCTGCTTTTTTGTTTCGTGGTTATATCGTGAATTCATGTGTCACCAATTCTCATTTGACATATTTTAGTGGTGACGTCAATATTGGGATAAAAAGGCTAAGGCTAAAATGTTAGTTACATTAAAAAAAAACAAGGGTGTTATTGCTACATTCGATTTTACCATGATATTTAAACTGTACGATGAGCCAAAAAGAAAAGACTTTAACAAAAAAAAAAAATCTTTCAAATAATGATTTTACATAAACGACTCATACACTCACACCGTCGAAAGAAAATATAAATAATTTTTAGATAAAAATTTCAAATGAGAAATACTTTACTCATACAAACAATTTTTTTTGGTGTCATTTAGAATGTATGTTTTTCAGACTGCTAACATTAAAAATGCTAAGCTAATAAACAAGAGAAGCAGTCGGATTACATAAAGACCGTTAAAAACGGTCTATACGTAACTCAACTGTTCCAGACGAGTACCAGACGGAAGCGTGCCCAAGAAACTGGCTGCATTGCTACGCTGAAAAGCTTTGTTAATTCGCTGGCCTTAATATGAGCCAGCTTTTGCGTATTGAAGTTTTTTTTTTTGGTTAACCAAGTATAATAAAAAATCTATTAAATAAACAAAAAACAGCACTAAAACTCCCGATATCTTCGACCTAAACGATTAGAGTTTACGATAAAGCATTACCTATTTTAATATAATAGAATAATACCTATGGCAAGACCTAAGTGGTTCCAAGCATAGGTCGTAGGTACAAGCCTAACCTAGATATCCACATTAGATATATTTAATTAGCAGCAGTTTCCTGTCTTGATAAACATAATTGCGCATTTATTAACTGTTATTAGTTGTTTAAGTCAAGGTATCATTATCCGTAATTCGGGTTCCAAACTCGTGTACTAAGTTTGTACTAAAGTCATACATTATTGCTGTATGCGTATTTTGTTTTATCATTTGCTTATACTTTTTGTAACTTCTTTTTTTTTCAATTGGTATTTATATTTAGTGCTTTTTTTAATTTAGTAGCCTAACATAGCATAAAACATAAAAAAAGTATTTATGTATGCTATCCGCAATCTAGTTCCCGTATTACAAGCTATGCTTTTGGGGCTAGATGGCGTTGTGTGAAATTAATGTCCTGTTAATTCTTGCCCTGCTTATTGCAGTACCTTTTTTACAAACAAATAGATTTGGGAGCCACAATTTAAGCAAATATGTGCTGGTATTAGGGGACTCTGCTCTTGCCAGTGACATAAATAAACTAAATTTAAAAAGAAGAAACTACCCTTAACACTTAGTTCATTCTTCCTCTTTTGTCTCTATCAAGTATATGTTTCTATTTCTATTTCTATTATATTATAATGTTTTGTACGTTACTTTATTTAACCAAATTAAATCAAATATGTTTTATACAGGTAATAATTAGTACGAGGTCAAATGAACATTATGTAAAATTGAAAATAAACATGTAAGACTGTCTAACACACATTATCTACCAGTTACATGAAGCAGTGCCGAGCGCTATACAAATTAAAGGGTATTCAATTATTATAATAAGGTATGAATTGGTATTTTTTTTCCATTTGGCTCCTTGTCAGCATCGGCCTTAAAAAGGTCTAAAAAATATAAATATATAATCAAATACGTAAGAAGGATATGATAAGAAAGACAGTCCTCTTCTAACTATTTTAATAAAAAGTCATTTCTAATTAGTAGTTTTTAGCACATAGTTGCCACATCAAAGTTAAAGTGAGAGAGTTCCTTTTGAAAAGGTTCGACCGGGGAAGTACTAACAGCATGCATGCCACCATGCTTTCAGCTACCAAGCAGCATTGCTGTGTTTTGGTTTGAAGGGTATATGGTTGCCGGTGAAATTACGGGTACACGAGGCTTAACCTTTATGCTTCAAGTGGATGAGCGCAATGCAGAGCAGCACAGATCATGTTCATGGTGGATATTACCTACGCAGTAAGGTTATGTTCTAGGCAAGAGCTGCACTTAACATCAGGTGGGTTATTTGCTTGACCAGTCTCCATGTATATAAAAGACAAGATAATATTTCATCTGCCACTTAAAATTCCTAGTTTATATAACTTGTTATGATTTACTTTGTAAGTAATATATTAAAATGATTATATTAATAGGTAAAGTAATGTAAATATGGGCCCCTGCCAATTTTAACCAAGCTACCAGAGGGAATAAGGTGCGTGCACACATTTACATGAATCGTATGCTCAATATTGCCGAGGAAAGGTTAGGAGCATTTTATTGTAATATCATATATCATATTTGCCGAAGAACAGAGTGCCTAGTGCGAGTTGCAATCGAAGTTCACTCGATTTGCGTTTGCTCACCGCGTATGGTGAGTATTAATTTTTTTACAAATCGTGGGAAACGCAAACGCATTCGAGCAGGTATGGAGCAAGTTGAATACTCGCACTAGACACACTGACAAGCTCTGGAGTGCCCGAGTTCTGTGTAGCAATTCTCAAACATACAAAATGTTTCAAGAAACATCACTTTGTCGGATTCTACTTAGATTCCGATAGTTTTCAACGCTATTCTCACACCCTTTTGAAAAAATATTCTGCGGAAGTCTCGAATACTCATGCTATTTTTTTTTAATTTTACATTTCGGAGTTCGTTCGATTTTCGCTTCCGAAATCTCCATCGGAAGCTTCCGAATCCGATGGCTTCCCAAATGTTTGAGAATAGGTATACTGTATTGGAGAAAGTGTCTCGTCAAACGTAGTGTGGCGATGGACCGATGACTGGCACAAGGTAGCTGGCTCAAACTGGATGCGGAGAGACGAAACCTATCTCCTGCGGTGGTCTAAAATAGGTTGATGTTGATGATGATGATGGCAGAATTTTCGTAGCCGTTACCATCAGCAGTCTATTTGTGTCGACTGTTGGAGGTTCTGCTCCAAATAGGAGCTTTTTGAAATAAATACCACTTGGTAGGCGGATTAGTTATCGCATTAACGCAGAAGAAAGCCGCCCATCTTCTTGTAAGATCCCTTAGTCGTATTCTATGCCTCGGGCTTAGTTAGGCTAATAAAAAGCCGTAAAAGTAAGTAAAAGTAAAGCCGCGACCACCACGCGCCGGTACCACCGTCATGGTACAAGGCGACTCTGCTGCCGTTACCTAAGCCCATTACCCAATTGGTGATCGCAGGTGCTATATAATATAAAGAAGGTAACTGCTGCCCTACTTCTTGTGAGTACTAAGGCATGTTTATCATTTAAATACCTTCTGGTATAATTTTCCTCACAATGTTTCCTTACACCGTGCACACACATAACACAAGATAATATGTCAAGTACTTGAATGTACTAGCTAAGTTATTTAAGCTTAACTTAGCTCACTAAACACAGCCTAAGCAAGAACGCAGCGAATTAAGTTCCCGATTAGCATACGTAATTACAACTCTTATCTCTGCTTAATTGCGATGTAATGAATCAACCGGTAATATTGACTTGGTGTATAATACAGTACAGTCAGCAAAATAAGCGTTTTGAAATGTCTCGTAAAAAGAAAACCATTATGTATGTATATACACAGAGATCTACATTACACACACAGCGACATCTTGCTGTACTTTTTCTAAAACTGATCGAGTGTGTGACTTTCTGCTGTGCCGTAAATAAATTAGTTCATTTAGAAGGGGCCTGAAATTGAAAGGAAAATAATGACCGAGGTATATAGTTCATAGCAGCTCAGGTTGCTTAGCTTAGCCTCAGCTCAAGTTTCTGGCAACAAATTCTAAAATGGCACACAATAGCTAAGCGAGAACCTACTTTCTGAAAGCGACTATACACTGCCTTCCGGTACTGATAATCAGATGACCTTAGAACATGTTAGCACTTTTGTAAGCGACTGTTCGGCTGACGTCTACCGTCTGATTATGTGCTGGTTTTAAACTGTTCATTTATCACTTCGCTTCTTAAACGTCAACTGGTTTTTAACGAAAATACTCCTCTTTTTATGTTGGTAGGCTGTTACACTGGAGTTGGGAGGTTTTAAGCCTGTTTTACTGTACACATTTTGCAAAAAACGAGGCTTTTTTTTTATTGTACAACGGGAATATGCTTGGTCTTCATCACACCATACTCTTAGAAAATACCATTTGTGTGTGAAATCAAACCCACGGCGACTTCCTTCTTAGTCAGTAAGATAATGTTAGGGATTTCATAAAACAGCTTTATTAGCCGCACTAGCCGTTGCTAAACCAACATACATTATGTTATAATTTATTTATTTAATTTTATTACAAACAAAAATTTTTACAGCTGATCAATTACTGTGTGTGTTATGTTTGAGTCCGACTGGCTAACTACCACCATATTACCCAATTCTGTGACCATAAAAACAATTCTTAAATTGTTGTGTTCATATCTTAAAAATGTTAATGGCCGCAGGACTTTGTTCTTCTTTTTTTTTATAACATCCTTCAAAAAGTCCCAACTCTTTATAGTGCACGCCTACAAAGGAAAGCAACCCTTAATCTAGGTTTTCTGGTTAAGCTGTACTTAGATCGTCAATTAGCCAGTCACATGATCATTTAGAATCGCTATTGAGATTATTAAATCTTTTATTATCAATTAAAATTAGTTCAAATGAGATGTAAATTGAATGTTTGCGTTAATAGTTTATAACGTAATAATATGCGTTGATTATTAATAAAGTATGAATGGTTATGCGTGTGCGCCGATGGAGCCAATAAAGATTAATGTTAGAAATTCGCGTGCACCGCTTAGCTCCATTTTTGTAAGTAACTGGATTTTGCAGGGATGTCCAAAATACCTTTTACTTTTGATTTTATTTTTTTATTTCTGTCGATAAATTTTTAAACAGAAAGTTGATAAGGAAAATATAAAGATTTTATCTTTGTGCGTGCCACATTTTCAGTATCAATAATATTATTAGTATAGAATTATATGTCTGATTTTAATTTGAAGTTGTTTTGTACCCAAAATTGGTCAGCTTCTTTATAAATACATGTTGGGTTAGCTCTTGACCTCTAGGCCAAAGCAAGGATGTGGTCTTCGATGAGCGAGCTTTCCCAGAAAGCACTGGCGCTTGCGCATTGACAGAACATCGCAAACCGTTGGGCGCTGAACTTCGGTAGGAAAGTGGTAGCTAGCCAGGTGAACCTTTACAAGTCCCACCACCAGAGTGTGAATATTGAGCTGTAAACGCTAGCAAATCAGCGACTCCGTTGCTAAGGATAGATAACTAGGAAGTAGAGCGCACACCTAATTTGAGAGTTACCTATCGAACTCGTAAGTAACAATGAGGTTTATGATGGAATGAGCTTTCAAATATGCCTATTTTACTCTCTTCTCTAAAGAAGAGGGGTTAAGGTATCCACTGGCGTGACGTCCCACTTAAGGTGTGTTGTTGACAGGGTGGATTTAAATGAGACTGCTAGAGCAGGTCTAACCACTGTAGCAACGAAAACACGTTGAACGTTTTTACTAACCGAAGATATCTATCTTCGGTTAGTAAAACCGTTCTTAGATCTGCATTCATAAGCTTCGGATAAAATCATCATTATCAATCAGATAAAAATGGACAAGTTATATGAAATCAATGGACGTTGAACCAGAAATCTATTTGCATAACTTGAAATCCATTACCAGTTTTCAAACTCAGTGTCAGAATTTGACATAAAAAAGACAAAAGTGACAGTTGAAAGCTAGGATTCGGATACCGAAAATGAGGTCGATGTGCATTACAAATATCAAAGCGCCAACAAACTCTCTGCTCGTAAATTCAAATTGTATTTAATAAATATTTTAATTAAAAGTGCCTTCTACAAAATAAGTGACTATATCGACGATAAGAATGCGTGACCCGATGTTACTATACCAGTTGACAGCTAAATGGTGATTTCTCAATGTTAACGAACTGTCCATTAGGTAGATAGGTAATATCAAATGTTTTAAGATAGATAAAATGATCCTAAACAATCCTAATTAATAAAGAAATTTGACTTTGACTTACCAGTTGATTTACACAATAAGGGCACTGGGTGACAACATATGATGACGTTCTTTGAGAGTTATCTGCGTGGAAACTATAAAGTTTCAAAAAAATGTTTCCTGAAACGAAAAAGTCCTCATCAACACTTCCACTAGGTGGCAAACAAGTCACCGTGTATAACGAATGCGTTTTTTAAAGTTGGCAGCCCTACTCGGCAAGTTACCAACTATCAGGAGAAGATTTACTACTGAAAAAATGTAGTAGGTAAATTAGTCTGCAAATATTTTGCGCACATTTTAAAATATTGAGAGGTTGAAAGGGTATAAATTATGTGATTTAAGTTTGTATGGAGAACGAGAGCAGAGAGCTACAGTTTCTAATATAAAATATTTTTGGGTAAATTAACCATTTTGAATATAGCAATATATATATATACATATATAATATATGTAAATATTTTTTTATTTTTTTATTGTACGACAAGGAAGCGCTTGGCCTTCATCTTACCTGGTAACAAGTTGAAATAAGGCAGAAGATGGAGGCGCACTTCACCTGGAATCCTCAACAAACTGAGGAACTGGCTATCTTACCTCTGAATGCCGGAACACAACATTTTTTTTTAAGAATTGTTATTATGGCGACAGATTTAGGTAAGATGGTGGTAGCTAACCAGGCGGACCCAAACAAGATCCTACCACCAACCAAACCAATCACAATATATTGTACTCCCCATGGGGATCGAACCCGGGACCTCTGGATCTGAAATCGGTGGGTTGAACCACTGGACCACAGAGGCGGTTATATATATATATGGATATACTTTGCTATTTGGCACAGACGGGCTGCTCATATAGGAGTAGGAAATCCTACTATGCCTTATACTCTCTAGAATTAAATAAATGTATATTAAAAAATAACCTATCTCTCGAATCTTTCAAAATTAATTGTGTAGCATCTTTTCTTTATCGTCGACACCCCTACTCAGCTGGGCTACTATCGACCAGAGATTTATTCGGTCGCCGCCGTGATTTGCGAGGCATTATGATAAGTGGGCGACCGGACCCGCAGCAATTAGAACTGCATATACAATAGTGAGAATTAAATAAATTAATACTAATAATACGGACGCCGTGACAAAGATACTGCGTCGAGTTTTGTTATTGCGATACAAGGCGATATTGCTTAGTAAGTGGTTTGGTATTGTTTCCTCATAAGAAACTGGAAACTTTTCTATTTTAACCGCCTCTGTGGTCTAGTGGTTCAACACACCGATTTCAGATCCAGATCCCCAAGTGGAGTACCATATTGTGCTCGGTTTGATTGGTGGTAGGACTTTGTTTAAGTCTAGCTGGCTAGCCACCACCATCTTACCTGGATCTGTCGCCATAAAAACAATTCTACAAACAAAAAAAATGTTGTGTTCCGGCATTTAGAGGAGATACACAGTTCCTCAGTTTGTTGAGGATTCCGGGTGAAGAGCGAAATAAAATTGAGACATGATTTTAACGAATGTAATCGAAATAATCGAAAGAACTCCATGATATTAACAGTAATATTTACCTACAAAGTTAGAATTTTGAGAATTATATTTAGTGCCTGATTTTTATCAACAAAAACGAAAAACTAGCCGAGTGTGAGTTGAACCCACACACGATGGCTCCATAAACTAAAAACACACTAAAAACTGGTTCATTTTAATCGATAAATAACAAAATCAAACGGAATATAATACCTACTGATATTCTCATCTCTTAAATTCCAACCAGTTCATATGATCCAGCAACATTGTCTACTTGAAGTATATTATAAATGCTAGCTGGTGAGCGTTGCTTAAGCTGATCAATGTGCCCTTACCAAAATAAACGTATCACAGCCTCTTCTGCTGCTCCGCTTGTGGCAGGATGGTAAGGTGGTGTGAAAGTATGGTTTAACTCATTGCAAAAATACACACGTGGACGACGCGAGCACCCAACGAGGTATTACCATTGCCTTCCATAAACTTTCAAACGTAAATGGTGGTCCAACAGATACTACTTTCTAAAATTCTTTCGGAAAGCTAAAACGTGCGAATAGTTCTCTCAAAACCTTCAACATTCAACCTTCAGCGACAACGACACCGTCAGCGCTGTCGTATTTGTCATCTGATAAACCTCAATGCATTTGGACATAGCATCTATTAACACAAACAATGTTTTCCCCTCAAATGGCCCCAAATAATCCATGTGCAGCCTTTTTTTTTATACTACTAGGAGACGGGACAAGCAAGTAACGCACCTGGTGTTAAGTGTACTCTTGCCTATGACAAAGCCTTACTGCATAGGTTACATCAACAAAAAACATAGCCTACACGGCACTGTATTAGCCCCTCAACTTGAGGCATAAAGGTGTTAAGCCTCACATACCCGTAATTTCACCGGCAACCATACCCTTCTAACCGAAACACAGCAATGCTGTTTGGCGGCTGAAATTTGTATGGTGGAAGTAATTCTCCG
This sequence comes from Venusia cambrica, assembly GCA_951394065.1. Classification (NCBI taxonomy): domain Eukaryota; kingdom Metazoa; phylum Arthropoda; class Insecta; order Lepidoptera; family Geometridae; genus Venusia; species Venusia cambrica. The sequence goes on from OX596056.1 coordinate 6,809,532, forward strand.
GACGAGCCCTTTCACTAGGGGCTTCTACTACTCTTAAAGCCTACTTCACGATTAACAACACTGAACATAAGCTAATTATTATCTACCTACTATAGGTACATCACACTACTAAACTCACCTTACCGAACTTCTAACACGTCCAAATGACGGCGAGCCCGTCAAACGGCTCACATAAATCGAGATCCCCCATAATAGCCGGCTCACTCAAATCTAAGCCAAAGCCCAAAAGCCGGATTTCTACCCGTAATACACTTAAAACGGCCGAGCTTAAATCATCGTCATCGTTTGTTGAACAAGACTCTCCGGTCACATATCACCCCCCCATCTCCCTACTACCCCCCGATAATTTTCGGCCAGCCTCTCTGTAGGCATAGATTTCTAGTCTCAACGTACAGCACAGAAGAAGTTAGCTGTATGCGTACGTAAGATTCACTCCAGGGTGTATTTACCCATAACTGTGACAAGGATTAAACAAAAGAACAATCGATTAAGGATACCAACTCTAATACCAATTCAATTTAACCAAAACTAGATCAATTACCAAACATTTTAAAGCATGTACTTGTAAAACTGTCTTGTAAATGAGCGCCTTTTACGATGATACGAACGTACCAACTATTTTAGGTTTAAGAGAAAAATGTTGATACAACACATAAACATGCATGTATACATTTTTCATGAAATTTACTAACATATGATTATTAGAAACCTTTAAACAAAAAACACTTCTACTTCTGATACAAAATGAAATTTAGTTTGATTACAAATCCATTTGATTGGATTTGTCGCAATTGTCATACAACCTGCCTACTTAATTATAATAATAAGACGTTTATTTAGGAACAAAGCAGGTAGGTACAGAAAAACGGTTAGAAAAACGATGACACCTGCAGAAGTATTACTACTGTGCCGCAGATTTTCACGTGTTTACTTGAAAAATGAATACTAAAGCTAAGTTTACAAAGTCCATGTTCCAATACAAAGCGCCTCGAAGTTAAACAAGCCAGCTCAAGGAGGGTGTTTTGTGCTAGGATGTAGTACGTAAATACAGAACACTGTATATTTGATCATTTATAGGGTGTTCGGTAATATAGATACGAAGCTTTCTTGGTAGTCTGCAGGTCCTATTTGCAATGGATAAATGACGTAGGCTGGGCGGAGGTAAATGGAAATCTTCGTTAGAAATTACATGGTGCCTGGTGCAGATTGTTGATGCTTCATCCTGGCTGTGTTGTTTTCGTTGTATTCAATTTCTAGTTTGAATAAGACATTTTAACAGAAGGCGGAGAGAAGGTTTTTTTTCATTTCACGTTGAGTAAGCAGCTCTTGCCATCGCCTTGCCTGGGCAAAGTAAATGTCAACGAAGCGAGCCTTTCCAGAAAATGTCTTTTAGAAACCCTTTTTGAAGGTTTTGGGGTTGTACGTAACTGGAAACACGGATGTTGGCAATTGAATACGAAATATTTGCAGAGCGTAGTATAAATGCGAAACATTCTTAACAAAATACAAGTACTGATTTCTATGAGTTCATTATGATGAAATAAATCAGTTAATATTTCATAGGTTCAATAGTAGGTCCAATATTTTTATAAAAATATCTGTAATAATAAAAAAAACAACTATTTATGGATGATAATTAGCTGCAGAAGAAGTAGTTGGATGCTGTTGACCTTTAGCCAACGGTTGCAGCTGAATGATTCTTGGTGGTAAGACCTGTAAATGACCGCCTGATTTGGTAACACCTGCCCGAACCTAGCACCATACGGTTTGCTTTGTTTCGTCAGAGTGCCAGTGCTTTTAATTGGCAGCTTATTGGAAAGCTCGTGAAGTCTCATCGTAAAGGAAAGTATTAAATCTCATCTTCACCCAGGTTATGTCCAAGCAAGCCAAGATACCTATAATAATCATAGACTTACGACTTTTCCCCCTTCGAGGATTCAACTCTGATCACTACTCAGAGCCTGGATCTTATGAGGATCACCTAGGTCAGAGGCACGTCTAACTTAGTCAACGGTTTGCAAGTAGCTAGTACTCAATACGTGACAGGTTGCAAGTCCATAGCCGCTTAACGGAATATTATCCAGAGTCACCCGCCATTTGGATTTTTGGTCTTAGGGCCATGCCGGATTCCTCACGATGTGATCTTGTATGTATGTACATGTGTCGAAAGCGCACATAAACTTCAGAAAGCCAAAAAACCCAATGGTGCACGACTGGATTCGAACCTACAACATCCGAATTGGAAGACGGGCCCATACCCACTTGGCCACACAGTTCCTCGTTGGTACCTATTGATGTTAGGTATATTATGTCACTAGTAAGTATCAATAATTAGTTACACTTACAGTGAGTCTGTACAATTTTTAACTAAATAATATTTTTATCATTATTATTTGTACCTTGGTATTAATCCTTACCCAAAAGTAAGCATTTATTAAATAAAAAGTACAATTAAACTAACTATGTACAAAGGAATCAAAATCGATTAAGAAGCCTAAAGGTCGAGATCTTACTTTCTTCTAATAAAAAACATACGTTTCAGAATTTTTCTATGCTCGTATAATGAAAGAAAAAAAAAGCTTCTTATTACAGTTTTCAAGTTGCTTTATCCCTCATAAAAAAAATATTTGGCTAAAATTGAATTTAGAGTTATAATATAACCGTCAGTGAATTAATGTGTTCGGATGACTCTTGAATTACAGGACAAGGACAGACCGAAATTAATGTAATAAATAAATCAATAATAACTTTTATATTATAGGACTAAAAAACCTCATACAGGCATTGATTAGATTGCTATGAAACATAGGGGTAAGTGGGATCTATCTTCGAATGGTTTATATCGGGCAATGGAATTATTGACCTTTAATGGCTATGGCTGATTGAAACTATCGGTTGTTTTAAGTAAATGAATGAATGAATGAATTAATGAAAATACTTTATTACTTCATTCGGTTTGTGAAAAAATGTTAATACAATGGGCGGTCTTGTCGCTTAGAAACGATTTCTTCAAAACAACCTATGCATGGGGAGGATTTTAAAGCTAAAGAGGTCTGCCTGACTAGCGACAACCTTCATACCAAAGTCCGGTACCAAGCCGCTTTAATCGATGGGAGCGCGTGAGAGCCTGTGACAGGCAGCTTCTGGGAAAGCTTGCTTCATCGTAGACTTCATCCGTGTCCAGGTAATGCCCAAGTGAACCTTGAGTTCAAAAGCTTACCCATAGAACAAACTTTACAAGATGTATCGCAAGTGGTGGCTGAGGAATTACATCAGGATTTTGGCGTAGTTATCAATAATACAGCGATCATTACTGCTCAAATGCAAAATTCACAAAAAAAAACATACCATAAATAAGTATATTTCAACTCAATATCTACAAAGGAAGTAGGTAAAGTCGGGTTACCTAATAACTGTACAAAAGTCTGTTGTATCTGTATTTTTTTTTGGTCGATATTATTTTTCGATAATAATTTCGTAGCTCGTAGCACTCTCGTAGCTCCTCGTAGCATAACTGCTACGCCAAATCTATTGTTCCAATACTTTATATATCAAACTAGCTTTTGTCCACGGCTTTTTGCACGTCGCAGGTACCCGGATAACATTTGTATGTTTATGGGGTAATGCTGAAGGCTTTTCCGTACAACATTCGATAATTCAGTCTCGTAATTTGTTATTGTTATTGGCAATTTTCAAAGTGTACATCTCGCTCGCGGCCCAGTTGTTTTGTATATTAACTTTTATCAAGTTAGGAGTTTGAAATGGTTTTACAAAAGGCAGGTTTTGACGGTTTGACCGGTCAAACCCTTCAAAATGTAATAATTATATGTACAGAAAATTATTTACCACATTAAAGAAGTTAATGCTATGAAGCATTTATTCCCGAATGCCCGTGTGGAATAATATTGAATCAGTTTTCTTCATTGTGCGACGGGGATGTTCTTGGCCTTCATCTCACCTGATTTTCAAGTTATGATAAGGCCGAAGGTAGAAGTGCACTTCACCAGAAATCCTCAACAAACTGAGGAATTTAGAAGTAAGATAGCCATCTTACTTCTAAATTCCGCAACACAACAATTTAAGAACTGTTATTATGGCGACAGAATTTAGGTAAGATGGTAGTAGCTAGCCAGGTGGACAATATTGCTCCCGTTGGGAATCGAACCTGGGAGCTCTGGATCTGAAGCCGGTGGGCGATCCACTAGTGGTTCTTATTTTGGGAAGTCGATTTTATATATTTAACCTCCGTGGTCTAGACCACAGAGGCGAGTAAAAAAAGTGACAAAATAAATGTTGCGGTGTGACACACATCCTGTTTTATGGAGATCAACAATATTAATTCCTATATCTGTATCCGGAAAAGCACTTTTCATGACCTCATATGCATATTTGCATGATATTTATTATGTTTAGAATATTTTACACAGATAGAGTTAGTTGACAGCTTGACAAAATGTTAAAATAGCCTTTATCATGGATTTATGATACCAAAATAGAAAACATGAAGTGTAACTAATTTTCTCACTCAGTTTTGCTACATTTATTTTTATAGATTTTTAGGGCTCCGTACTCAAGGAAGGATCCTATCACCAAGCCTCCGCAGCCCGTCTTTCTGTCAGCGGGCTGTATCTCATGAAACCTTATATAGATAGTTTAAGTATTCGCACAATGTTTATTTTTATTGATAAAAATTATGCATGAAACATGAATTTGTGCCTTGCAATGTGGGCTCCCTCAGTGTTGCTTAGAATTTTATTGTTATTTGTGGTTTACAATACATTTTTTTTCATTTCACTATAATTAAATATCAGATAAGTATTGACCGATGCCGAAAATGATAGTTACATTTTCTTGGCTGCAAACCAGCTGTTAGTTGGCACAGATTTATTATTTTCTTAAGAAACTCAAACACAAATACAAACTCGTTTATTTATGTCAGTTTCAGGACAAAAAAAATATACTAGCAAAAAGGAAAAATTCTAATAATAACATATGTAATGAAATGATAAAACAATAATATGATGCTCTGCAGTCTCTTACCTACGATAAATTTGATTTAGTTGAAATTATTTGCTACATATTCATGATATCAACTTTAGTTGAAGATATTTTCTAGGATACAATTTCTAAAGACAAGTAAAAGAGCTCTCGAAAAAGCTTGTTAATCTTATTTACCAAGTTTATTTCAACAAAATCTATTTCAAGAAACGATAAAGGTACGACGATTGTGATCTAAGTACTGTTACAACATTTTAGCAATTAAAAAAGTCGTCATTATTACAAGTCAGACAAAAGGTAACTTCGCTTCGACACTTTGCGACACAATCTCAAAATGGCACTTGCCTCTAGAATAGCCGCCCACTTGTCAATAATAATTTCATTAAAATGTAGATCTAGTTAAAAGCATTTTTTCTGATTAATTTTCAGTCGCGGGCCGCTCTTCTTTTTTAATTGAATATCAGGCCACTTTGATGGCGACGAGAAAGGGTTGAAAAAAGTTGGTGCTCATTTGAATAAAATAACAGCACTCGCACTTTGCATTTACGGAGATATTTCAAATTATATCTGGACTCTTTTTTGTTTTAATTTTTTTTTGTTCCTCGTATTTATTTTATTTTTCCATCAGCGCTCCCATCTAATTGAGTTAGGCCTCCAAATCGAAAATGTCGATCGAGTTGTAATTCAATTTATTTTTGTTTCTAATGGAGTTTGGCGCTTTTTATTCCATTTTTTAACTGTAATTTTGAATCATTTGCGTATTGAAGGGTTGGTTGCTCACTGGGGCGGAGTTCGGGGTTTGAATCTGAATACTTTTTAAGTAAACATACGGGCTTATTGAAGCTGTATTGAATATCAAGCATTCCGTGCTAAGACAATTTTAGTTAAGTTTTTACTGTTTAATTATTTGAAACCATGAGCCGCCTGACTTTACTCAAGTTTTGTAACGGATTTTGGCAATTATTCTACAACAACAGTACCTAACGATAATATTAAGTCATAAGCAATAATAAATGGTAACCACATAGTACATACGTAAGTATTGTATAATCTGTGCTAACTGTAAAGTCAATCTTTTTTTGAAGTGAATACTTCTTTATCCTCGCGAAGATATTTTTGGTAGTGGTAAATAAAACTTATGGATTTGAGGCACCGGCGTGCTAGTTATGACGTGTTGCATATTTGCTGGCGACAAGCGTGGTAAATCAGGCATCTAGTGGTCGCAGATTTAAAATTAGAACATTCAATAAAAACTTACCACATTTTTTATTTCTCAAATTAGCCTGGCTATGCATGGCAATGCAGCCAGTGTCTTGGGCGCCTGGTAAAGGTCTGAAACAGGTGAGTTACCTATAGATCGTTTGTCCGTAAGGATAAACTTATCTTACAGTCCTTAGGTAATCAGACTACTTCCCTTGAACATAGTTAGTTTAATTGTACATATTATTTTGTATTGTTTGTGAAAGTAACTCGGTTTCTTAATTCGTTTAGTAATTAAAATACGCCAGACCATGGCCGTTTTTTTATGTAAGAAATATCTATACATAAACAAGTTTATTTATTTTATTTGTTTATTTATTATTAAAAACAATACATCTATAATTGAAGGATGCTCCTAATACAATAGAATAGTTAATTGTCAGCCTTAGAAATAATTACAAATTAAATTACTAAAAATTAAATCAAAACTATTAAAATTAATTATTGAAATTCATTATTTGTAGTCATTATCATTATTAGTAATTCTCATATCAATAATGTTATATAAAAATAAATAATCACAATACAACCAATTATGTCACAATTATATACAATAACATTAACAAGTTATAGGAATATATATTCAATCCCACCACTATGCTGGCAAAGCCGCAGGCAAAAGTCAACCTTCTAATTTGGTACCGGATCAAGAATATAGGAGATTTTTTAGTGGTCTACGTGGATATGGCAGCATGATCGCAACTCTGGTGGAAAGATCTGTAAAAGTCTACCTGGCTAGCGACCAACCTCTTGGTTAAGTGCAGCTCGAAACGGTTAGACGGGAGAGCCAGTGCCTTCTGGGAAAACTCGTTTTTATTGTAGAGCTACACAAGACACACAGAGAACACAGGCTATCTTACAGAGGTAAGATAGCCAGTTCCTCAGTTTATTGAGGATTCCGGGTGAAGCGCGTCTCCATCTTCGGCCTTATCTCAACTTGTTACCAGGTGAGATGAAGGCCAAGCGCTTCCTCGTCGTACAATAAAAAAAAAATACACAAGCCTAGAGCGCCGCCGCCATTGTGAATTTAATTGACTTTGACAGACAGATTTGAAGTCTTTCATATGCTACTCGCGTTGAGTAGCTTGTGTTTTTGAACGTTTTTTTACTGACCCATCTAAGATGTCTGTTATACCTTTAATTATATATATGCTTTACTATAAGTACCTGAAAATTGTAATAACTATATCTACATATCTGTAAATCGTTTGTTGTGTCGTCGTCGTGACGCCGCTTGCAAATAAAGACCTGGCTGAAAACCAGTGCATCAACGTTGCAATATGCTCGATGCTGCAATAAAGCTGAGTCAGAAGACCTTTTTACCCAAATTAAAATTTTATTAGATTCTGTGTTCGTCATAATGTAGCTTAGATAATGTTAATATATTCATATTCATTTATTCGTTGTAAAACACATGTAAATAAGATCTTATCATACAGGTAATGTGCAATGTGTTCTACCCTATTGGGTGTACAATATAAAAATTAATACCTACTTGACTTCCTTTTTTTATATATTGGCTTTATAATCGTAGTTTTTAACTTCGTAGTGTATGAGCTATGTATAGTTTTGTTATTTAAATGAATAAATCTCTTTTCTTTGTTTTCTTCCTTTAGAGTTTTACCAAACCCATAATTATTACACAGAAAAAAGTTTCCAAGAAAAAACGGTGGTAGCAATTGGTTTTTGATTTCTTAAAAGAACAATTTCATTCTCTTTCCATCATTAGATGCCATGATCTCATTTTCCAACCCTCACATATAATTTGTGTAAGAACCTGAATGATGTGCTACTTACGGCGTGTCAAGCCGGCCGCAGTCCGTGGCCGGAGGCAGTGAGAGCTCTTCACTTTACACCAAGATTCTCATAAGAAACCTGCTTAAAAAGAAACAGTAAGAGAGAAAACTCAATTTTTAAATAGTTTGAATGAAAAACCGCAAAAAATTGGTGAAGCAAAAACTAGTTTTTTTTATTGTAAGATGGGAAAGCACTTGGCCTTCATCTTACCTAGTGTCAAGTTATCATAAGGCCGGAGGTGGAATCGCACTTCACCCGGAATCCTCAACAGACGAGGAACTGGCTATCCTTACCAGTAAGTGCTGGAACTATCAATTTAGATTTTTTGTTATGGCAACAGACATAGGTAAAATGGTGGTAGCTAGCCAGGCGGACTTGAAACAAGTCCTACCGCCAACCAAACCAAGCACAAATTTGCAGTGAAGATCCCGGGATCTCCGGGTTTCATACCGGTGGGCGACCCGCTAGAACACAGAGAGGTGGTTAATTACATTTAAACATAACGTGGTGCACATGATAATAAAATAATTATTTACAAGCTTTTTGCACCTACGCTTCTAAGCGATAAAACCGTTTTGTATTTTGTATTCTAAGTAAGTTTATTGTTAATATTTTTACGGCGAACATGTGTGGTTAAAATATTTGTATTCATTCATTTAAGAGTGTGTAGTAAATATGTGGTAGATTGTCATAATCCCCACTAAACTATCCCCACCAGTGGGGATTATGACCATTTGCAAAAAAATATTGACGTTTTCCCCACTGACGAAGAATGCTCAGCGATTGCTGGTCTTTGTAAGTTTCTCCCTGAACTAAGTTCATTTTTTTTTACAAAATTGTTCGTTAAACAGGATTTTCCACCTTGATAATGATATAAGTCACGAAAGGTTTACCAACAAAAACAACAACGCAACAACGTTAAACTAAATTACACGATCCCAAAACAAATAAAACTGAAGTTACCCACATTTGCCAGAGAGCAAAGACAAAGTAGGCGACGGCGTCCCCTCCGTGAAACGAATAGGCCGGGCGGCGAGCTTTTCTCACTCTCTTAAACGCTCTTGCCGGATGTAGTGCGACTCGAATGATTTGGTACTTATTTTATTTTATTTATTTTATTTATTTGGGACAAAAAAAAACAGTCATACATTGTATATTGTAAACTAGTATAGAACTAAGTAGGTAAATAAATATATGACCCACAACTTTATCCACGGGTTGCTTAGCTATCTTGCTGCCGCACACTGGTCCCGATTTATAAAAACTGGGGCAAAGAGGGAGCGGTCGCAACAATTTTTTCATCTTTTTTTCTTGGGCAGAAAAGGCAGAAAAGGACAGAATCACCACTAAGACCCTAATAATTTTTTTTTATCAAAATTCGGACTTTGACCTCTATGTCCCAGATTTCATAAATTGGGACAAGTGTGTGCCGCGGCGGTGTTTTTGAAGTGTAATTTATTATGGGAGGCGGATCAGAATTTCGAAACAGAAATTCTGATCCGCCACCTTTTTGTGTGATGAAACGTTATATGAAAATTTAAGCATGATATTGGTAGCTAGCAGGCGGACAGAGTCAAAGTCCTACCACCAGCCTATCAGGCTCTTGATTTCGAAGCTCGCCATGATATTACTAAAACGAGGATAAGTCTTACGATGGAGCGAGATTTTGTAGAACCTGGCTTTTAAAGACACTGGCAATGAAACATTTTCACTATAAAATAGGCTGATGTGTGTTATTGTGACGCTACTGAAGACCAGCTTAACAAGCTAGAACGTCTACTCAATGTCTGCATCAGGTACGTGTTCGGCCTTCGTAAATACGACCAGATTTCTGATTTTAGATCTCAGCTGAAGTGGCTAAAAATTATATTTCGTCGTGATTTTCATACCCTGTCTCTCCTTTACAACTCCGTTCATAATCCTCTGTCTCCACATTATCTAAAAGAACGTTTACCTCTTCTTGACCGCACAAATGGAAACTCTCGCTCTTCTCAACATCTTCTCCACAAATCATCCTTTTACACCTATTCCTACACTGTTAGTGCCATCCGCCTCTGAAACTCACTTTCTGTGGATATTCGCACTGCTCCTTCTTTAGGCATCTTTAAATATAAAGATTTTCATCTATTTTAGAAAAACAAAATTTATAAAATTGAGCTCATTATTTATTTATTTTGGTTTATTTGGAGAACAAACAGTACTTAAAAACAAAATTTCAATAAAACTTAATAACTACTGACCATTTAAATGTATATTAGTATATATATGTCTAAGTATTATAAGTAGGTATTTAATAATTTTATTTGATTTATTATTATTATTATTTTATTGTAAGTGTTTAATAAGTATTATAATAAATTACTAAATCATGTTCTCTCGTTAAGTAGCACTACCACCCACTCCATACTACACAAGGGTTATCTGGAAGAAAATGCTTCGTAGCATTAAGTTCGCCCATGTACTTTTATTTATTAGTGCAATAAAGTATTTTCTATCTATCAACTCCACGCACTGGCGGAACACAGCAAACTGCTTGGCACCTGTCTTCGGCAGGAGAGTGGTCGCAAGCTAGGAGGACCTTTAGAGGCTCTAAAGTGATATAATAACCAAGCCGAAACCGTTGGATAAAGGATAACGATTCCATTGCCCGGGGTAGACCACTAGGAGGTAAATCCAAACCACTTCAAAACTAAGCATACTTACTTGATCACCAATACATCTGCCAAGCGATAATGGCAAAACCCTTCAATATTTGAAGTCTTACATATATTATATAAGGCAAGGTTAGAGAGGCTCTTTATATTATTAACTTAATTTTCAAATTAATATGCCTATTTAGACTAAAATTAGACCTAGAAGCAAGCGCTACCCCATCAATTATAAAAAAATATCATTACATATAAATATGGTATTTCTATCGTCTTAAACTGGTATTTTTTAAAGATTCTGAGGCTTTCATATAGTTTTCAAACTTGTTATAATACCAAGTATCAACACATTTTATCCCACAGAAGTGACAAGTGAGAGTCAAGTGTCGCGCGCGACATGCTATTGTTGCACCTACTTATATAATAATGTATATGGATATGGATATATCATGCCTTCATTATGCTTTGTCGCCACCTCCCTGAGATGGTCTTTGATTAGATTCAACCACTTTTCACGTGGTTTTTACGCTGATGTTTTTTTTTTTTTGTAGAGTTTGAACTGAAAAACATACATGTTGATCATCGCCTTCAACTGTTCACTTTGAGATCTGTAAGCTGTGAACTGTTTTGTAAAATTGCGTTAACGTGACGATCAAGTATATCAAGTTACGCCAAACGCATCGTCAACGTAAAACGTGCGAGCGGAAACGTCATTATACCCTACTATTTTAGTTACGTTTACTCGAAACGTTTTCGAAAAAAATGACGATCGATGCTCGAGAATTGCATAGATCTTTAGCGCACCAGATAGATAGTGGCAGATAGTGGCAATTTCAAGGGAAATGTATGGAGATTTTCAAAGGAATGTCAATGCCACTTCTATATCGGCCGATTTTTACTTAGATCTGTGTCGAGTACGAAATAATTTGAAATTTTCAAGGCCAAACACGAGCGCATTTTTTTTAATGACGTAGATGTTTTGAGTTCCCTTGCTTAGAGGACCTTTCGGACCTTTCTTTTTTTTTTGACGCATGGAGACCGAAATCGGCCCGGGCGCAGCGAGAGACGATCGAGGCACCACGACATTAGGGACAATCGAGGTATAGGGTGGTGAAAAATATTTTTGAACCACCATTTTTTTTATTATATTAATATATTTGTAACATATGTATCACGGAAACCAATCTCGGAGAGGTCTTTCGTAGGGTCAAATTTGTTGCGGAATTCTGTGCGAATATTTCTCATTCTATCAAGTTAATCTTCAGCATGAGCCACCTCAATCATTCTACGCGCAAAATATTGACGTGAGTGAATAAATATATCCATTTTCGCACAATAATATTCAAGACAATCACGGTTCCTCCTCACATAGAAATTTCATGTGAACGAAGTAACTACAAAGTTAACGTTATTTACACGGTAAATGTCAAAATTGGTCGTTTACACTCGCAAAACTGTCAAAAGATAAAGTTACCTATCAAATTTATGTTTAAGCAACTTTGTAAGTAATGGTAAAAGATTCCCACTCGCAAAAAAAAAATGTAAACTTGCCGCTAGGAGACGCTGTTCACATCTCCATAGAAAAGAAAATTAACGCAAACTATGAAGTATACAGTATGGATGTTTGCACTCAGCTTGCTGGACCTTTAAATATGAGAAAGTTAGTCTAAATGCCACTTTACTATAAATCCTTCGCGCACCGTATGGTTTAATAGGAAAATAGTAAATGGTCCTACCGAGATTTTTTCTAGTAGCTAACTGTAGCACATTGTAGCTCATAACTGTACGCCCATTTTTAAACACCTAATACTGATAAGGTGTTTAAAAATGGGCGTTTACACTTTTTAAGGGGTTGGAAAGCGCGACTAATGCTTCTGGTATTGCAAGCATTCATATTCTTAGGCATTATATGTAGATGCTTACGATAGGTTGGCCGTATGCCTGATTGCCACCTTAGTGCTATATTGAATAAACGGAATATCCTAAAACTAAAATCTGAATCCTAAAAAAAGTGTCCGATGAGACACATTTTTTAGGATTCAGAGAAGAAGATGATTTGGGGCTTATACCAGAATCATAAGCCATCTTCAACTCGCCTGCCAAGCGTGATAAAGCCAAAACCTCATTGCACTCTTTCCAACGCTTTTATTGGTCTGTGGTTTTTCTCGAGATGTGATAAATTGGTGATTATTATTACTACACCCTCTGTCTATTTTGGTGTATTTGTCTATCAAACTCGTATCTGTCCAATTCCCCAATATCTTATGGAAATAATAATCTACAATTTAAATCTCAGAAGTACGCTCAAACAAGCCATAAATCCGGTGCCAAATTCTCATTAAATCAATTAATTAAATGAAACTCTGCGCGACGTCCACAAGACATTCATTAGGCACGGACGCGGACACAATCCTGCTAATTTATTCCAATAAAAACCGAATAACAACCCCCTTTCTTAACCCCTTTACGACCCCTTATATCCGAAGTTGATTTACGTAAGATTGGGAAGGCAAATTTGGGATATTCCCGTCTGGTAAGCAATGCACCCAGTACAGAGTAAATAATAATACTCAAGTGTCAGATTTCAGTTATCATTTATGGCTGACCACTGAGTATAAATATACTCAGTGGTCAAAGACTTAAAGGCTTCAACCTTTTAGTCTTTGACCACTGAGTATATTTCAAGACGATAAAATGAAATACGCCAGATAATTTATTTTTCAAAAAGTATTATCTTCGTATCAAATTAGCTATCTGCCAGTGAAAGTTCATCATAATTGGTCCAGCTGTTTTGGGGTTCATAGTGATCCCTATCATCGACTTTTATTTATTAGATGGACATTCAACTCATATTGAGATATCACAGTGCGGAGCAATTAAAATAAGGGGCCTAATATTTTTCTTAGCGTGCGATTAGTTCAAACAAATACATTCTCATCAAAATATAATTAGATTATATAAGAAAACTATTCCAACGGATTTGTATAGGTACAATAATATTGAAGTATGAACGTACGTGTATCCGTTGTCTTACAATGATAATATCTAGGTACGTTATCTTATCGAATGAATGCTAATTCAAACAAGCCTCATAGCTCAGTTGGTAGTAACTCTGCCTTCTGCGCTGTAGTATGTGGGTTCGATTCCCACTCAGGACAAACATTTGTGTGATGAATGTTTGTTCTGTGTTTGGATGTTGTATAATATAGTACGTATGTATTTAAAAAAAAAAGTATGTAAGTATTCTATCCGTAATCTAGTTTCCATATTACAAGCTTTGCTTAGTTTGGGGCTAGATGGCGCTGTGTGAAATTAACGTCCTGTAATGTTTAAAAAAATAAATGAATTAGGTTGGTAGATGACGTTTGTATGCTTATCATAATTCACCAACTTACTATACAAAATGCAAACATCAAAACCCGAACTAGGGACGAACTAAGGTCAGGCGTACACCCACCCCGTTGCTCCCACTTGATCATTTATAATGCCAAAATGTTTTAATTAAGATGCTGTAAAATGTAATTTACATGCAAATTCGGTTTATGTTAATGTCCCGCGTATATCTGTTTGGGTGCGTGCTATCTAATTTTGCGACAGTGTGTACCGTCATTATCTCGCTTCTAATGAGAAATCTGGCGACGGCTTGATGTTTGCATAATTAAACTTGCGGCACATTTTGATTGTACGATAAAACGCACACTTCTAATTCTTTCATTCATTCATTCATTCAGTCTCTCGTTCATATATTCGATCATTCATACGTACATTCATATGTTCATTCATACGTTCATTCACATGCTCATTCATACGTTCATTCTTACGTTCATTCATACGTTCATGCATTTAGACGGGATACCGCGATTGCGTCACACGTCATCACATCAAATCGTGTGCCTTCATTTTTTTTATTTTAATTTTATATTGTACTATGTATGCTTTGGGCCGTAGAATAAGTTGAATAAGATCTGTAACTTTTCTATTGTTTTTTTTTACTTAAAGCATACATTTATTCAATAAATTAAACTAACTAAGTACAAAGGAATCAGTCAGATTACCTAAGGACCGTTACAAACGGCCTATAGGTAACTCAACTGTTCCAGACCAGTACCAGACGGAAGCGTGCCCAAGACACTGGCTGCATTGCCACGCTGAATAGCTATGCTAATTCGCTGGCCTAAATAAGAGCCAGCCCTTGGGTCACGTGTCGCCTCAATCAAAAGCCCCGCAATATTTTTGAAAACCCGGAGGGCACCGGCTCCCCACGGACCCAAGGTCTCCACCCCAAAAGGCTCAAATAGGTAAGCTCTGTCGAGACCACTATATTTGCGCCTTTTGTGATCCTCGGCCGAATCAGCCGCCGCACCAGCCCTAACTGATGTCCCAGGCAGATGAGATGGCGCTAGGGTGTCGACGCAGGTAGCGTCCCACACCAAAGGCCTACCCATTTCCCAAGGGACAAGAGTCATACCGTCGGGCCGCTTACCATCATCACGTAACAGACCATTCGGTTCAAGAACGGCTGGCACATTGACACTGGTAAACGCTCGACGGATAATGTCATTAAGACTTGCATGGCGCGAAATCCTGCCGGCAGACCTTGCGCACGAAAGTCCGTGAAAACCAAATTGATCTACGGCCGCACCGCACCGGCACTGGTGAGAGGCGCAGCATCTTGCACCCAACCGAAGACAAGTGGCAATACGGAAAGTTACAGGATCCATAAGTGTACCGGTATTGTAGGATGGATGTGCTTGCAGCCAAAGACCTGATTCCCATTTTGAAACAGCTAAGAGACGAGCACGATCTGTGGAGGTTGAGCACGTATGTAATAGATAATTCCGTGTCAACTCGCACAGAGGCCCGTCCCACTGCCGTTGTGCCGAAAGGTGTTTTGGGTGATCGGTATTAGGGCAAGCACTATGCCAAGCATTTCGAGCCTCGTCAAGATAAGAAATTTGGAGTATATTGCCTGGAACAGCCGAAATTGATGGTGTTAGAATTTTCTCAACCAAAGAATGTGTACTATAGACGGAAGACAAGAACGCTGGCAAAGCAACACTAGAAATTTTGCGTATACCTAAGCCGCCCAATCGAATAGGCAATGAGGCCTGCGACCATGCTCTGTCATCCAACTCAATATTCAAAACCGTGGAAAGGGTGTTCTTTATTATGTTGTCTAAGCCTTCCACCTAACTTTTCTATTGTTGCCTAAATAAAATATATTATTATTATTATTTCGTTTCGTTCTTCAGACATGTAATAAATTGTGTTTTGGGAGCAAGTAATTATTATCTCCTATTTTTGTATATCAAATGCAGCACTTTGTCACATTTTACAAATATATTAATGTATACACTTTTTTATTAATCAATCTTTACACATATTACAAGCTATGCTTAGTTTGGGGCTTGAAGGGGCTGTGTTAAATTAATGTGCTGTAATATTTATACATTTTATAATTTTCGTTACGTGATTTATAGGGTTATCTTGTAAAATGCATGAATAATAAACAAATAAACAAATGAAATATGTTTAAACTGTTAACAACGTTTTAATGTTTAAATTTCACACAGCGCCATCTGGCCCAGAACTAAGCCAAGTTCGTTACATCTTAACTATATAACGGATATTAATGTCCTGTAATATTTAATATTTATTTTACATCCTTGAGATATGGCGCTCAAACTTGTTCTTTGACAAATAACCAAAAGTCTAAACTCAAGTTAAACTTAATGTCCAATAATATATATATTTTTTTAAATATCGCCAAAAGAAGATGGAGCATTTAAAAAAAAGCGTTCGTAATACCATACTACGTTCTCGAACTAAAGTCGCCGATTTAAGTTAGGCAGACCGCGCATGAGCAAACAACATCTCAAGGGGGCCTTCGCCCAACAATGGGATGAGGGCTAAGAGAAATCATATAATACAACAATCCTAAAACAGAACTTACATCTTTATTCGTCGCAAAAATGTATTTATTTGATGGTAATCGAACCCACAACCTACAACGCACATAGCGCTCTGCCTTACCAACTTAGCTGTGAGTGCCATCATTGTTACATCTAATAATATTTCTTACTCAAGTGATGTAAAACCACAATTAAAAATGTCGGAGCCCTATTTGAAAAACTCTGTAGATGGTAATCACATTTTTTATTACGTCTACCATCGATAATTTTTCTAATAAAATTTACATGCGATTTGAAGAAAAGAAAATCTTGAAGGGTGGCCACCCTCGTCCCTAAGAGGAAATTAACAGAAACCTCTTTAAATAACTTGGCAATTAGGGTGACATAAAATCTGCATAATTGTGCAAGTTTGTTTATGTTTTCGCGATACAATTTTGTCTGTTGCAATTGTTTGAACCCGAGTTAGGATCCTTTCAGGAAAGAGAACTGGTTAAACTTTGACACTTAGTAAGTGAGCGAATGTTATAAACACAGAACTATCGTTTGGTTTTCGGCGAAATACCCGACATTTAATATAAATGAAACACTGAAATCCTCAACAAGGAAGTTAAGAGGCATTTTCTGAGAAGGCCAAGGCTAAGAATCCATAGTAAATACAGAAAAAACGCTTTGTCAGATGTCTGTGATGAAATCTTTGCAAAGACACAAAGCAATGTTATGTAAGAAAGCGGAGGAGACCGCCTCCAGCTACCCTTCTGTTTCCAGAATCTCATACCTGATGCTAGACAAAGTAACAATATGCAAATATTGTCTGCTCTGAGTATTTGTACACGTTTAGTATCATGGAAATAATATAATAACGTCGTTTGACACCAGATAGGCTAACAATTCAAGAAACTTGTGCATTGAAATTTGAAACCAGGTGAGATGAAGGCCAAGCGCTTCCCGGTCGTACAATTTTTTTTTATTTTATTATACGACGGGGAGGTGTCCCTCACCTGATTTATCAAGTTTTGATAAGGCCGAAGGTGGAAGCGTACTTCACCCGAAATGCAAACACAACAATTTAAGCATTGTTGATTTGGCGACAGACTTAGGTAAGGTGGTGGTAGCTAGCCAGGCAGACTTAAACAAAGTCCTACCACCAACCGTAAAAGTACAATATTGTACTCTCTCTGGGGATCGAACCCGGGACCTCTGGATCTGACTCCTTTTAGTCAAACTACTAGACCACAGAGGCGGTTGTAGTATTGCTATATCTGAATTTGTTTTTCACACAAAATAGTGTTTTATTTACGATTCAAGTTTCCAACGCCGAACATCCAGAGAAAATCTTAAGAAAATTTGGCTCAAATAGTAGTACTATGTAAGTACAGGTACTAACATAAAACAAAGCTCTTCGTCATAAAACGTTCTTAATAACCATCCTTCTTGAATTCAGAAAGAAATCCTAAGCACAAACTCTCATCAAAATAACGAAACAACAGACGCGAAAAGCAGACCACTTGAAAAAAATAAAACAGGAAAATAATGATACAAACCTCTTTAATTCACACAATTACAGCGATGTGTGGAGGAGTTGAGCTCTGAACATTCGCGCTTTGCCACCTCTTTACTCGCTATAAAATAATAAAAAATAATACTGGCACAAAGAAAATTCTGTGCTTCGCGCCGTTTTGTGAATAAAGTGCGTGTTCCGCGCACTGGGTCGAGGAAAGTAGTGGAAAAACAAGTGCAAATCGCCTTGTTAATTTCACCCGGCCTGCGGCGATTTTCGAGGACGTATTGTATACCCGGCTTTATGCCGCGTCTTCCCGTTGTCTGTACACGGTTTTAATTGTGCACGTCATTGGCGCTTTTTGAAAAAAGAATGACGTGTAATTAACGCGCGAATATGGAACGTGACATGACATCGCGTTGTGAGGGAGTGATTTTTTTTAATTAGGCAAGGGTAAGCGGCACAAGGTGGAAAATAATTATTTTTGACGCGCTTATTTTTGCATGTATACACATGCAACGAAATACTATTTTAAATTTAAAACTAACATTGTCGTGGCAACTCTTTAATAATATTACTGTATTGATTATTAGGTACCTACTAAGTTTAACCAATCAAAAAGTACTCCATAAAATTTATGTACAAAACTTACAGTGTGGTTGTGAGTATTCAGGAGTACCAACTATATTTTATTGGTTTGCTGAAGGCCGAATGTCAGCTTGTAAAGACTCCCTACCATGATTGCTTGCAATACTTAACAAATTTAAAATACAATTATTTTCGTGAAAAACAACAATGAACGAAGGGCACGCCAACTATTATCCTTAAGCCTTATCAACAGCAATTAAAGCCATTAATTTGATTAACACCTACTACTGTTTATTCAGAATGAGGTGAATTCCAAAATCCAACAATGACTGTCCGAAAAATACGATGATACATGATCCTCGTTTGAATCGTTGGTTGGTGTATTTTTTTATTAAAAAATCACATTAACGGCCTTCATTGGGGCGGTGATAAATAATGCCCTCCTTATTCAAATTTTTGTTTTTGTTCAGCCCCCGCGCGTAATAAATGAGCTTATTTTGGTAACGGGGAATGATAGCGAGATAAAAACGCTCGGTTATAAACATCTATGTGTGGCCGCGGCTATAAACGAACAGATATTTTCAATTAAAATAAAATTGCTTTTCAACAGACCTACTTACTAATCATCTCTTAAAAAGATGATTAGCAAGTAGGAATAAATAGGCAGAGGTAATCATTTATTTTGAATTAAAGGTAAATTTCTTGGTCATGTGTGTAATGTAATATAGGTAAGGTAGAGCTAACTCTACCACAGAATACATAATAGTATAACCTCTAACCTCATTCGGCCTTTGTATATTTTTTACAATTAAATTACCTTTGCTTTGTATCTTAATAAGATACTTAAATAAAAGTTATATGTAAAATTAAACTATGTAGTAAGAAATTGAATCATTAGGTACTGGGTTTATGTCAATATTTTTAACACGCGTAAAATGACGTTTATAAAAAACCATCTTTAGTGGCTGTGCCCACGTGATATACTTGTGAGTTCAAATCCGGTTGTGCGCGAATTAGCTTTTTGCTTTTCCATAAATCTTATGAACACATTTGACTCATGCACATACACTATCGTTGAACGTCACACCGTGACATAACCGGCTTGTCATTAGGACCGAAAATCCGAATGGCAAGTGTCACTGGCAAGTACCGCTAAGTGGCGATGGGCTTGCAACTTGACACGTATTGTATTCTAGCTACTTGCAAACAGGCATTTGCCAACCGAAGTTTGTCTCTGTCTACCTATCAGGTGATCCTCATATGATCCATGCTCTGAGTAGTGAATCTGAAATTAGAGATGATTCCTCGAAGGGGAAAGAGCCGTGAGTCTATAATTTATTTATGAAAGATACTTTACTTTATTATTTATAGTACCTAAGATTAGCAACTCAACGCAACTTTATTCTAGTTAAAAACTAAGATATAGTACGCGGCGCTTATGACACCTTTATTACCAGATAAATAAATAAATATTATCGGACAATAATTTTACATAGCGCCATCTAGCCCCAAACTAAGCATAGCTTGTAATATGGGAACTAGATCACGGATAAAATACTTAAATGCTTTTTGTAAATACATACGTACTATATGATACAACACCCAAACACAGAACAAACATCTATATTCATAACACAAATGTTTGTCCTGGGTGGGAATCGAACCCACAGCCTACAGCGCCGAAGGCAGAGTTACTACCAAATGAGCGATGAGGCTTGTCAGATGACAGATGACAGAAATATGCACGTATTGTTTTTTTACGGTAAAACAAATATGAATTTTGAAAATCGAAAACACAGACCGTCTGCTGTATACTGTGTTTATTAACTGTACAAAGTTTCAAGCCCTAATTGGGCGTATTTATTGAATGGGGAACATTTTTGGTACACATTCGAGTCAACTTTGTTTTTTTTTTCTATCGAGAAAATATTATTTAATCGTGTTTACGAAACACAAGCGTTCTAGCATCTATCCTAAACTATAACACATATTAATTTCAAAGTAAATGCTTTAGTATTGTGGAAATTATGATCGCTGAAGCTAAGCCATTTCACATATCATAGACTCAATAGGTACGTTTCTTATCTCAGGATAAATGCTCTATTTTATAGACAATATTTTTTTATTGTACGACGGGAAAGCGGTTATAACCTTCATCTCACCCCCAGGTGAGATGAAGGTTATGACCTTATATTGTTGACCCCAGTCAAGCTATGATAAGTCTGACGGAGCTAGAACTTAAAACAGGTCCTACCAACCAATCCGAGCAAACATTTGTACCACCCTGGGGATTGAACCAGAAACTTCTGAGTGGGTGAACCACTAGACCACAGATAGGTTAAATCTTAGAGTTTCTTTGCAATAGTTCATAATAGTCTAAATCTAGCTCGCTCCCATACCAATCTCAGAATATTCCACTGCAAATCATCTAAGTACCTAATTCCATCCACTTATCATATCAACATTCGCGAATGGCCAATAAGCACAATAATATATGCTTACTACGGTACAGAGCATGTGGATACGTCTTGTCTAAATCGCTTGTAGATCAAGAAATGATGGATTGGATAGCTTTCCACTAAAAATAAATACTACACCAGACTAAATAGGCCACTAGCGAAAGCCCGTGACTCTGTTTACGTCCAATACTAATATCTAAATTATAAAATTAACCTTGCCGTAATTTTCTTGAATAACCAATAGGAAACATTCAAAATTCTATATATCTAGAACTTTTCTTACAAATGGACCGTTGAATCAGGCATAATAAGAGAAATATTCATGTAGTATTTTATTTTATTGTCAGCTTAAATCTTACCTTGATTATTTCATTGCTATAAAATGACGACTTTTCTCCGCACTATTTTGAATCGATCTCGCTCTTCAACTTAACAAAACTCAATAAACATAAACTCAAACATTCTCAAACATTGCAGTTGTGTTAAAGAACGTTTCATTGCGTGTACGATATTATGTAGGTGTCTATATTTTATCAATAAAACAAACTATTTACAAGGAAAGCGGTCGGTTTACCTTCATAAGGACTAATGGCTTAGAACAATTTAAAATGATTATTATTTCATGACTAAATAGCACTAACAACCTTTTCAGTTATCTGGAAAAATGGTTTATAAAGCACTTAGTTCTCTGATATACATATTACATGGGCGTTGTTGTATTGTATGATATGTATGTAGTGAAAAAAAAGTATACGAGTTTTATATCCGTGATCTAGTTCCAATATGCAGTGCTTAGTTTGGGACTGGACGCTGTGTGAAATAAATGTCCTGTAATGCCATGTAATATAATAGACATTAGCGCGATGAATATTTTTAAATCTAAGATATATCTAAAGACCATTGGTTTTGCGAGTGTAACATGGAATGTAGAATCTGTTGGTTCCTCTCCATGGATTAGCAAATCTGTGACGCAAGTGGCCAGAAGTAATATCCTGGCTAGTGCAGGATCTCTAAACTTGTCTACAATGGACCATCATTCAATTGTGAGGTGGAAACGGTGCGACCGCTCGACAAAGGATGGGGTGATTGCATTTTTTTAAGTTCATTACAGAACGGTGTCAGTAAATGTGTTGCTTTGACCGAGTAAGGTACCTATCGTTTCATATTCATTTATATCATGCACGCATTATAATAAATACAATTTACAATGGGACATCTGATACTAATACTGTAATTAAGCTACCCAGATAGGGTGAAGCACTTTTGGTTATCTTTTTATCTTACTAGTGCAATAATTTTAATGTACATGTAAAGTATTTAAGTATTCTATCGTAATCTTCCCATATTACAAGTTATGCTTAGTTTGGGGCTAGATGGCGCTGTGTGAAATTAATGTAATATTTATTATTATGTAGATATTTTAGCATGTCGTAATTGAGTTATTTGAGAAGTTTCAATCAAATTATTTACAATCAAATAATTTTCAATCAAGAAATTCTCTTTTAATTTCCGCGATAAGTACTAACCAACAGACAAGAGATTAACGGACATCTATCTAAGTTGTCAGTTGAAATAACAACTCTCTTACTTTTTAAAAACCTATTTTACCTTCCACCTCCCCCTATGACGTCCTGAACGTTACCTACAAAACTTCACTCACGATGAAAAATTCATAGGAATATTTTATAAGGTATTTTATGCTTCCTTCATTGAAGAACTTTTAACCGCCTCTGTAGTCTAGTGGTTCGCCCACCGATATCAGATCCAGAGGATCCGGGCACGATCCCCAGGGGGTACAATATTGTGCTAAGTTTGGTCGGTGGTAGGGCTTTGTTTAAGACCGCCTGGCTAGCTACCACCATCTTACCTGAGTCTGTAGCGACAATTCACAACACATTTTCATCTCTTTATTTATTTTTGTATTACAATTCTTACATTTTTGTGTATCGGCATTAAGAGGTGAAATAGCCAGCTCCATTTACTATTGAGGATTCCGGGTGACGTGCGCTTCCACCTTTAGTCTTATCTTAACTCGTAAGCAGATGAGATGAAGGCCAAGCGCTTCCCCGTCAAACAAGATCCAGATACCTGATTAAAATAAGACTTCTCAGGGAATCTATTAAAACATCCGGTTTGTAAAAAGTCCGTGCTTTTAATGCTTTTGTAAAAACAGTAATATTTTTCAAGTATATTGCCTATTATGCAACAGCTGTCCTACTTTATCTTCAAAGTCAAACTGATAAACCAGAACCCATTCAGTCGTCTTCGTTTAATGAAATCATGCTCATAACTCACTGGCGACAACGTTTTCCATATGGCCTTATGCTGTTCATTGCAGATTATGTCTCTTTCCGTTGGAACTAGGCAATCTAGGACTGTGTGGCTGATAACAAGGATGGTCTATAATCTAGTGCGACTGAGTTTAATCTTCAGTCAAAAAACAGTCTACAGATTAGCTATAGTTAGTAATAATAGATATTCTTTAACCTATTTTTTTTTTTTTTGCCGTGGAAGTCGTGGCTTACGAAGCGATCCATTCAATTTAGCCCATTGATGTCGTGAAAGCGACTAAGGGATCTCACCAGAAGAATGGCAGCAGCTTCCTTCTGTGTATTATCTACACTTTACTGCGATCACCAAACCAAAACTGCCTACCAAGCGTGGAGTCCGCACTTGGTCAGTTAATTCTGAAACCAGATTATGTAACATATTATACTACATAATATATTAAACACTATAGCTTCCACCCGCAGCTTCGTCCGCGTAGTATGTTCATAATAGGAAATACAATATAAAAATCCCCGATAGCTGCAAAAATCAATTACGTAGCCTAAAAATATTAACACTGACATGTATATACATATTTGAATCTTGTATATTTGTAAGAAACCATCCTCAATTTTTCAAAAAAAAAGGTGATATACCACGACGCTATCCTTGTATGTATAAAAACAAAATAGATCTACCAAAGTCTAAACTACAGATGCACAGCTCAGGGCCAAATACAATGGTATCAAAAATTTACAATAAATTACCTGAACAGGTAAAAGATGAACAAAATAATACTATCTCCGAAAATAAATTGAAATACCTACTTATTAAGAAATGCTATTATAATTTGAACAACTTTTTTAGTGATAATATCACACTTTCTGAATTTATTTAACATTTATTTCCTCCTGCTTACCTAAACATTAATATGGCTTGTACTTGTTCAAAGCGTCGGTCCGCTTTCACTCTATTGCTATGCCTTAATATTTATTTATTATGTATAATTTTTTTAAATCATAAGACCATTGTACCTTAACATAATTATTGCAATAAATGACTATGACTATGACTGACTAAGTAAGTTTAAAACTAAAACCCGCCTACTGAAAACTCACCGTCTAAAAAGTATGAACCAAGAAAATATTCTTATCTGAAATTTTTATGGACAAACAAATTTACTATATATCGTATTTTAAATAAAAAAATAACACGTTATACATTTGAATGTACATTACCGTGGTCGTATGCCATGTACTATAACAAAACAATATATTATATTCGTAGCCAATCACAAGTTTCAGGGCAAAGTAGTATTATGAAGACGATTTTCAAACAATTTTTCAATTAAAATTACTCTTCTGCTTTATATAAATTCTTGATAAAAAAAATAGAACCTGATCTTAATTCAAAATTTCATCGAAATCGGTTAAGTACCTACCTACTTACGGATATACATTGTAACAAACATACACACTTTCCTATTTGTAATATTATAGTAGGAAGGATTCAAATTCACATATTTGAAGCTAAACTGATATTCACTGATTACGGTAAGAATAAAACAAAGTAGATGGAGATAACAATGTAAATGAACGAAATTGATGATAATTTCTGCGGGAGTTCGTCAGTTTGCTGTGAGCACGTGCTCTGCGAATTATGGACTGTACTGACAGCTAGTGACCAACCTTTTTTGACATTGACCAGCGGTTAAATTCAGAACAATTAAACTAACCAGAATATTTTCTAAATATTTTCATATTTAACACTGAAAATAATCTGCTATTGCAAAAACCGCGGCAGAGGTCCAATCTGCATAAAAAAACTTGTAAAAAAATATCTGGCCACTCAGTCCACACGCACACCAGGTTGGCAATCGATGAATAGGACCTCACCTCATCTCAACCTTTTCACTGTATCGGTATCGCGCTTTCGTATTTGTACACATTTCGACTGTAATTAAAGCAACTGCTGTCATATGAAAAATTTCGTTCCGTAGTTAGGTCGTACAGTATTGTATACCTAAATATAACCTGAACCACAGCGTTACAATAACTATAACTGCACCTTTTTTGATGGTGAAAGCGCACTTCACTCGGAATCCTCAACACTCTGAGAAACTGGCTATCTTACTTCTAAATGCCGGAACAATTTCCACTATTTAGACTTGTTTTTATGGCGAAAGATTTAGGGAATCGAACCAAAGACCTGACACCGGTGGGCGAACCAATAGACCACAGAGCAGATACGTTGAGCGCTCTTTAAATGTAATGCGATCGCGTCCCAGTATTCTAACCCATTGATGTAATATTTCCCGAATTATTTTCGAATCGGCGCCACCGGCTATCGACAACTGCTACGACGTTTAAATTACGGCCGGGCCCCATTTTTATCTTGTTTTTTTTGCTCGCCGAGCCTAGGGGTGGCGCAGAATTTTTTGCACTTATTTTTATATCGAGCGTCCGAATGGAGCACTTCACTCCAAAGGGTTAAAACGGCTATGTTACGAAAAATCTAGATGTACTGGCTGTATGGCTGGATGCTAAATGGCTATGCTAAAATTGGGTATTTTGCCCCTGGCGGTAACGCATAATAGGATAGTCACTCTATATTCTCCCGTCTATGTTGTAAGACGTGATTATGGGAACACTAAGTAATAGGCGGCAGTTAATTGCACACTTAGGGATGCTTTAGGAGAAACCCATGTCTTGCAGTGATTTTTTTATAAATAAAATCAGATAACTAATATAGATCACAAGCGCAAGTATTGTGGTATCGATAGAGCTAATCTATTTGAGCCTTTTGAGATCGAGACCCTGGGCCCGTGGGGAGCTGGTGCCCTCCGGGTTTTTAAAAGTCTTGCGGAGATTTTTTTTAAACGACACGTGTCCTAAAGGCTGGCTCTTATTTTGACAAGCGAATCAGCATGCCTATTCAACGTGGCTAGGCAGCCAGTTTCTTGGGAACGCTTCCGTCTGGTACTGCAGTCTGGCACAGTAGAGTTACCTATAGACCGTTTGCAACGGTCCTTAGGTCCTAAGGATAGCTTCCCTTGCACATAATTAGTTTTACTGTTGATGAATTTGCAACACTGCTTATAAGGACCTACGCAGTATAAAAAAAGGCTAATGGAGTAAGCTCAGCAAATAAAATGCAAATAAATAAAAATGAAAATACAGCGCAGGTTTAAAATTTACCTTACTCGATGTTTGGTATCCAAGATAGAGGTTTCTTGGGCTCCAATGATGACGATGACTTGTAAACTGGGGTAGATTTTCAGCATAATGTACACAGCTAGAATAAGTCGACTGCAAGACATGGACCTCCCACAAAGAGTGTAATAAGGATTTTCTATTTGCCATAATACCCTAGAGGGTATTTAGTTTACTAGAGGTTTGTTAGAACAAAGAAAACGTACTCACAATTGCACACTTTGTAATGCAGGGAAAAAACTAATATGCCTTACTTAAATTTTAAGGTTCGTTTTACTCGTTACATTTAGGTATTTAATTGTTTATTTCATTTGTTTGATTTGCCGTTTTAAATAAAAAAAAATCACCTAATACTTGGCAATCATTTTGGAATTGCTGCCGATTGTCATATAAATATTACAGGACATTAATTTCACACAACGCCATCTAGCCCCAAACTAAACATAGCTTGTAATATGGGTACTAGATAACGGATAGAATACTTAAATACTTTTTTTCTAAATACATACCTAATAAAAACAACACCCAAACACAGAACAAACATCTATATTCATAACACAAATGTTTGTCCTGGATGGGAATCGAACCCACAACCTACAGCGCATAAGGCAGTGTTACTACCAACTGAGCTATGAGGCTTGTTAATATCTAAGATTACAGCAACTTTTGATATTGCAGTGGTAATTCCATCTGCCACAGCCTCAGCCAAGGCTGACGGGTCTTGCCATAATCATAAAGCTCAGCTGGAGGTTTGGTAATAGCAGTAAAAGTACTAAATCAGACACATAAGAAATCCGACCTTCTGGAATGATCCCTTAGCCGAATTTTACAATATCCGCGAACCGGGTTGAAAGTCTATCGCCACGTAGCATTTTTCGCGGCTTATAAATCAATCTCTCAAAATTAACCCGCCCGCCGATGTCGTAGAAACCAACTACAGAATTTTGCAGCTTACTTCTGTGTATTTTCTAACACCGCAATACTGCAATCAACAATCTGCCTGCCAAATGGTTATGATGGACCGTCCAAATTAAGGGAGGTTCAATCCAGGATTTTAATGAGCTGATCTTGATCAGGTACAAGCAACGTCGATCGCGGTACCAAGCGTCTCCTGTGCAAGGTTTTTGTTACTTGAGGCTATTTATTGCCTTTTTCCTCCTGAACAGGCAAGATTTGAATTTTTTTTAAAAAGTTTTCTAAAACCTAATATATTAGAATAATCTCGGAATAAAGATGTTGACTTTTTGACTTTTGAAAGTATGTTTAAAAAAACTTTTCATAGCACCGTACCCAAAGGGTGCCTACTGGACCCTTTTTCTCTGCTTCCGCTGTCCGCCCATCCTTCCGTCCGTCTTTCTGTCAGCGCTCTGTAATACGGTATACCTTTAAATCGTCTCTGTGGTCTAGCGGTTCGCCTACCTGTGTCTAGAGGTTCTAGGTTCAATCCCCAGGTCAGTACAATATTGTATATTGCTTGCTTTGATTAGTTTTAGGACTTTGTTTAAGTCCGTCTGGCTAGCTTACACCATCTTATCTAAGTCTGTCGCCATAGTGTTTCGGCACTTGAAACCCGGTAAGATGAATTCCAAGTGTCCCCGTCGTTTTTTTTTTATTGTACGACGAGGAAGCGCTTAGCCTTCATCTCACCTGGTAACAAGTTGAGATAAGGCCGAAGATGGAGGCGCACTTCACCCGGAATCCTCAATTAACTGAGGAACTGGCTATCTTACCTCTGACTGCCGGAACACAACATTTTTTTTTTTTAAGAATTGTGATTATCGCGACAGAATTAGGTAAGATGGTGGTAGCTAGCCAGGCGGACTTAAACAAAATCCTACCACCAACCGTCGTCCAATAAAATATGGATTATAATAGGTACTGCTTAGTGTTGGGCTAGATGGCGCTGTGTGAAATTAAAATCCAGTACATTTTTTTCGTTTAAAATAGGTTGACAGTTGAAATTTTCACAGAATGTAAGTCATGAAAATGGTTTAATGCAAGCAACGTGATTGCTTGCCTAGACATATGGGTCGACCCTCGGTGTGCGTGTCTGCACTTGACCTTTTAATTTGACTTTTGAAGGGATTTGATTTAATCACTGCCCGGTATTATGACATTTATTGACTATTTTTAGTACAGTCGGGAACAAATAGCAATTCATTATTCCTGGCAGATTAGTAATACGAATTAATAATTTTGTATCGTGCCTTCGCCTGATCAAGACAAGTAGCTGGTCTCATGCAATCTGAACAATGTGGCCCAACGGCTCTCCTACTTTCTTCCGACATTGACAGCCAAGGGGTTAGGGCTACCACTTCACTTTCTAAATTTAAAAAAAATTTGAAATAGACTTTTTGACGGCGATCTTGTGCGTTGCCTGAAAATTACCTGGGCGATGATGAGTCTCTTTTTTTTAAATGTACGATGGAGAAGCGCTTGGCCTTTATCCCTCCTGGTTACAAGTTGAGATAAGGCCGAAGGTGGAGGCGCACTTCACCCGGAATCCTCAACAAACTGAGGAATTGGCTATCTTACCTCTAAATGCCGGAACACATTTTTTTTTAGGAATTGTTATTATGGCGACGGAATTAGGTAAGATGGTGGTAGCTAGACAGTCGGACTTATACAAAATACTATCACCAACTTAACCAAGCACAATATTGCTCCCTGCGGATCGAACCCGGGACCTCTGGATCTGAAATCAGTGGGTTGAACCATTAGACCACAGAAGCGGTCTACAATGGAGCGAGCTTTTCCAATAGTGCACACATGACGAAGCACAGCAAACTTCTAGACGGTCCTTAGCAGGGACCTTGGGACCTTGGGACCTTGGCATCAGCTATATAGGATCATGCAGCTGTAACAATCGGCTAAATTTCAATGATTTTGTTATCAAAGTTACTAGAAGATAAATCTTACCCACCTTAATAACTTTTTACTCCAACAGATAGTTTCAGTTGTAAACTGATTTATTTTTGAATGAAAAACAAATAAATTATATGAAATGAACAAAATTTAAGAATTATTAAAGGTGATCAAACTATAGGTATATATTACAATGATTTTATACCAATCCATTTTACCGTCATTTTTTTTTCGGCCTGGTCTTGATTCCCACACGGGATGAGATTTTCCAGGTGAGATAAAGGCCAAATGCGTCATTTATAAGTGTAAATTCTTGTAATATTTATATAACAAATCAAACATTCTCAAATATGTTTTTAAGGCCTGACCTTCATAAGCACTTTAATATCGATACATTGTTGTCGATTAATTCTTTTGACAGCCCTAACACCCACACACACGCACAGTAGCCAGTCCTATCGACTTGCCTTATTAATAAACATGCGCTAACAATAAATAATTGTTTATAATGAACTTTATAATATATTAGTGCAGATAGTTCATTATCTCCGGCGTACACGCACACAGCCAAAACTATTCACGCAAGTCGGCAACGGACTGCTAGAGATGGCCATAGTTATAAAGGGAGCCATTAATTTGATATTGATAGTTTTTATGTAGGTACTTATTAAAAAAAAAGTTTTTGTAACAAAAGTTAAAACAAGCAATTTTCTAGTTATTTCAAGTAAATTTTTAGGTTAAACTTAAACTTAGCTAAGTTGTACACTTACGCGGTCTTATCGCTAAAAACCGATATTTCGTCCAGTAAAACATTCAATGGAGCAGACTCAACAAATACTCTCCATCGAATGTTTTTTCACGATTGGCTGTTGCTAAGGGGGTGGGTGTGCATGATATTTAAATATTGATATAAACTACCTGTTATGACAGAGTAGGCTTAGTATGCGAATGTTCTACAGCAGTTCTATTTCTACTGCCAAGCAGTCTGTTTCCTTGCTATTTGCGCTGTTGGTGATATTGTGCGTATACTTAAAACCGTGTGCCTCATGGGCCACAGGCACATGAGGTTTTCCGAGTTCACGCCTCAAATTATCTGCATTAAATGAACAGACAAAGCTATTTCAGATATATAGCTATACAATTATATATTGTACTAATCAAGAAGTATATGAATAAATTTAATGCTATGAAGGATTTTTTTTTTCAGATAACCCCAGTGTATATAGAATGGATAGAAGTGTTATTAAGTGGAAATATAATCAAAATTCAAAAAATATAAGTATCTAGTTATACTATATGTTAAAAAATTAAATATATAGGTAATGTATGAAAATTATTTATAGCACTATGATAAAATTTAATAGTTGTTGAATAAGTATTAAAGCAATTGTTTAATGCGTGGTCTTATTGCTAGAGTGCCTGTTACCTCCATCTTTGACACTTTTAACAAAAAAAAAATGTAGTTGTAGGTATCGATATAATTAATAAAACTTTAAATGTTTTTCCCATCACTACTGCGCAGAGGCATCGCCGCACGCATTTTCTTTTATCGACGTATTGATTAATGTTGCTTGATTTGAATAATAATTTTCAGATATAAATGTTATTGTATGATAAATTTAGTGCAAATTGTAACTTGAAACCAAATGTAAATTATGACCTCTATACAATACAATTACTTTTTCATTATATAGGTTACTTTTTCTTTATTCTTTATAGATAAAAAGTTGAAATCTTAACTAAGTATCGAAAACTTTTTAAGTTATTTTAGTAGCATACGGTTTCCTGTACTATTTTATACTTTCTTCTTTTTTTGTTTCTTTCTTTCTAAAAAAAATATCTTATGTACAACCCACGATTCCACGCAGGATGTCTGTACCCGATGTAGAGTAAAAGTTTTCATGAATTCACGTACCATAGCCCTTTTTCATGTGAAATCTTATCTCTAATCCATCCTAGATGTGAAACCATGCTTAGAAGACAAGAAAACATCAAGTAATTTAATGGTATGTTTTTTAGGTATTTGATCAGAAAGAAAAATCTGCTCAAAAGTTAGCTTGACAGTATATTCCAACTAATGGCTGTCAATAACCTATTTATTTGGTGACCATTTTAATGATTGCTAAAGATACCCCACTACTCACTCCACTCCTAAATCTTGTTTCCGTATTTTTTATTTAAATTAGTAGGTTTTTGATAATTTACTTTTAGTTAAATTGAATAAGTAGTTTCATCAAAAGCGTTACCATCTGTACCTATATTTTTTTACTGTCTGTTTCCCTTACAAGGTTTCCTGGAAGCGATATAGCTGAGGGTGATATGGCCGCCTATTCACGTAATGTTTGTATTATTCCATCGAATTTTAGTGTTCATTTAAGTGTTCATTCATTCATTCGTTCATTTCAATCTCCGATACAGTCATCGGCCTTGCAACACCTCACAAGAAACGCAACCCTCACATTCCACACCCTCCCATTTGACCTAACTTCCAAGCCAACAACACCAGTCAAAACAAACCAGTAAACACGAGAAAGGGGTCAAAGAAAAAGGCACAGGACACGGACCGACATTGGGAGGTGAAGGTCGCAAAACAAAAGACGGAGCACCCAAACCGGTAGAAACAGCGCTACTCGATTACGTGGGCCCGACGAAAACGTAAAAGAGTTTAGTAGGAAACAATGTGTGTATAGAGATGTTAGCACCATACCAAATATTATAATAAATCCTAATAAAAGCAGATTCTAGGAATGCTCCCTCTGTTGTCCTCGCCAACGTAATACCTAGGGAAGCCTCGAGGTCAATCAAATTCCATTAAAACAAGTTAAACAAATGCACTCAGACCACCCTTAGATAAAAATAATTGGGTTTTTTTTATTTACCTACAAACAATTTGAGAAAATATTATTATAATAAAAATATTCAAGAAACATTAATACAAATAATATTAAATTATAAATAATTTTGAATTAAAATTACCGTGGCGACCCTGACAAATAATATTGACCCCTATCTGACTAACCATAGATGTTATAAGATGCGACTAACGGCCTTACCTACATTATATAGAGTAACATCTATCTGAACACTAATTATGCAGTCACGATAATTCACTTTAAATAAACACCCAGTTTGTCAGTCGGGTACCTAAAAACGGGGTGAAAATAATTTTATTTCTAACTTTCTTAAGTAAACCTTCGACTAAGAATACAATAGATTTATAAATACAAATAAATATATAACACCAAAAAGCACTAACCCAGTACAAAAAATTACACGTGGCAAACGTAAATCGTGATTTAATTTCAATTTGAACAGATTTAGCGTAAAACTTCAGAACTCCTGAGCATTTAATAAAATTATTCAACTAGGAAAAAGTGTCAAACATTTTCACATTAGAAAAACGATTAAGCAGGTTTGTCTTTGGACGCTTACCTAGCAGTGGAAAGACAAGTTAATTATAAATAATACATACCAAAATGATAAAACCTGCAATTTACAGCTCTATACAAATCAAGCGACCCAGACAGGCGCTGGAGGGCCGGTGGTCCCATATTTCACGGAGCTCCCTGTCTACCCGTATTGTACCACCTCCAGTGATCTTTTATAGTTTTACACGGTCGACGATTGCTCGTAATCTTGTACGACTTGTTTAGGACTTACGGTAGCTCATTGTTTTTGTTGGTTTATGTTGTGTTCATAATGCTGATGTAGTTTGGCTTAGTAGTTTGGATTTATCGGCAGCAGTCTTCCGGTTTGTGATGAATTTATTTAGATCAGTATAATGTTCCTTGTGGAGATAGAATACTCATTCTGTACAATATACATATAGACATTATATCAGTCTGTTTCGGATTTAACTTGAGATTGATGCTATCAATATTTTGTAAGAGATGAGATTTCAAGGGGAGTTCACGAAGCTTCCAAACTTGATTAACCAGCAAATACAAAAGTGAGTGGTAGATGGAAGCGGCTCAAAGTCCGCCTACCTAGCTATCTAGCAGGATTTAAAATGATATATTCTGGTGCATTGATTAGCACCGATTGGTCAACCAACGACAACAATAAGCGTTATCGCAGAACAACTGATAAACGTCCAATATAGGTCTGCATTTAGCTAGCTAGCGTGACTTAAGGACTATATAGCCAAAGACTTTTGTTTTGCAGTGGGGGTCAGGTCCTATCAATTATTATGTAAGTGTCAGACATAATTTCTCACCACGTCTTTATTGTTAGGCAATAGTAAACGAGTGGTGTTTGGTAGATTTATAATGATACTATTGGTACATTCCCTCGCTGACAGAAGTGAATTTTTGTATATTCGTGATGAGCTTACAGGCAATAAATGGCAGACCAAATTAGATGCAATTAAGAGAGAACCCTTTAATAACCTTTCAAAATAACTATAGATAGGCAGCCTATTAGTATATATTTCTTATGTGATATTCGTTTTGTGTGCGTTTAAATTTGATGTGTGAGTGTCGACTTTTTTTAAAAACCTAGTAACTGTACAGTTACAATATTAAATGATATAGAATCTCTTGTTTTTTTGAAAAGTAAAAATGTAGCCAATTAGCGTGCTCCAGCTTGTCTTAAAGGAACCTATTCGCTCTGTGCTTCAATACACCAATATTGTACTAGTGCGGAAAAACAGACGAGGGCAACGAGTTCCACCTCTCATTTCTCATTTCATTTTCAAGATTAACGTATGACATCACTGATTAATCTTATAAGTTCTAAAACTGCGGTGAGTCATACATATAATTCCGTGAACAGAGAGCCTCGCCCAGTACTTATGTCTATTAATTGTAATGGCACCTTGCTACAGACTAGACTAACTACAGGAACTTTGCTTAGTATTTTTCTTTTTAACCAACTTTCAAAAAAAGGAGGAGGTTCTCAATTCAAAGGGTATACTTCACACGTGGTCTCATTGAATTCATGTCAGGATCTGATGATGAGATCCTGGAGAAATTGAGGGAATTTTTCATATATTATAGGCACACTTAAAGCGATTTGGGTATTTTTAGGGTGTATTACCTCAAAAGCAAAATGAAACGGTCCCCTATCATCAGGTCAGGATCTAATGATGAGATCCTGGAAAAATCGAGGGAACTCTTCAAATGTTATAGGCACACTTGAACCGATTTGGGTATTTTAGGTTGTATTACCTCAAAAGTAAAGAATCCCTGTCTGTCTATCATCAAAATAATTGGAAAAAATACGTCATCCAAGTCAACGAAATAATTGTATCACATTCTTCATTGAAGTCGGTTTTTTTTTATATTTTAAAACGTATTATGTTATACATTTGATGAACACTGTTAAATGTATTTTTTTTCAAGCAAACACTGTAATGCTTTTGTAATATAATAAATATAATCAGGGAACAGAGTGAAATCTATGACTATACCTTGAGGTACTCCTCACTCACCGTATGCTTACGTATACGATATTTGAGAAAGTACGCCATGTTTAAAAGACAGTTACAATAAGCTACGATTATTTCATATTAAGTAACTTTTCTTCTAAATCTGCTGTTGTAGGTGCCAAGTCTGTAAAAAATCATCTGAACTCTCAACTACTCTACGCCACGTCTAGAACAATAGCGTCTAAGCTTGTAATTAATACTTTTATGGTGGCGCCTAAATGCGGCTGTGACTGTGTTGTGACTATTCTGTTTAAGGATTGATTTAGCAAATTAGAGACTGATTCAAGAGGTGTCAGATGACTCACTGTGTTTGCATAAATTGTCATATGATAGGACGGAAGAAGTGAACCATGTCCATAGCTAAGACAACTGTTGGGGCAAAGTAAATGTATCCTACAGATGATCAAACCCAAACACTAATATCATACAGGTTGGATTTTTTAACGCCACCTTAAGTGGAAGTACACTAAATACTGGAAATAGAAAACTTTAATGAAATAAAACATTTCTTTATTTTGAAAATGAAAGAAAACTGCATTCAAAGATTTTCGAAATTTTGCTTGCCACACCCGGGAATCGAACCGACTAAAAATGTAAAAAATAGCATCCTGTACTTTCATGACATAGATTAAGGTCCATCATAAGGATCAAATCTCTCTTGGAAACGTGGTAAATTATATGAACGAAATATCACAAAATCTGAACTTCTTAATTCAATGTGTCTCGGTAATGTACTCAAATACAATGTTTACTCAATGGTCCTTCCGATTACTTATGTTTGTAATTAACAACCATTTTAATACCTGGATTAATAACGTACCAACGGTCTTACAACTTAAGATTTGTTTATGGGGACATGAAAAAAAATCTGATTTAGCGTCTTTCTGTGTGTGATTACAACACAAGGACAAAACCAAAACGAGCTTTACTCACAATGGAAACGACAGCACCAATTTTATTCAGGTTTGCGATTGCTGATGATGGTTGACTGGGAGAACCGAACCAAAGTTGAATTCATACAACCTAAAGACTGCGTTCTATAAATTCCACTTAAGCTAATCCCTCCATCCCCTTTCCATTCCACCACCGGACTAGCAGAAGTACGACTAGCTACAACCCATACCTTCTAATTTTTCCATTGTGCCGAACGCATAGTTTCACCTCTACCAGAAGTAATGGAATTCCCTGCCTTCGTCTGTTTTTCCGCACGAGTACAATCTTGGAGTCTTGAAGTCCAGCGTAAATAAGTTCCTTTTAGGCAAGCGTGCTCCATCTTAGGCCACATCTTTACTTGTTTTGCATGTAAGCTGTTGGTCTAACGCTTGACTATCAACAAAAAAAACAAGAGAAAAAAAAGAGTCTGCAATCGCTGTATTGAAACTGTCACACACGCACAAACACAATTCTTGCAAATTTTATTGCAATAAAAAGGCTGTATCTTTATCTCAAGTCTCTAAGGAATACGAGACGATGGAGTAACTGAAGCGATTATCCAAAATGAGAACAGTTGTAAGGCTGCCAAACAGCATAAGTTGGTGTTTTTGTTATTACGTCTGATTCGAACAATTAAGCAATTCCAGCGCTGCTTACAGCCGTGGCCTCTCGTAAAATCTGCATAAGAAGCCAGCCCGGCCAGACGTCTTGTGGTTAGTTGGTCTACAGTGGTGCTAAATATACTAGGAAACCTCTATTAGATAGTATGTCATTTTACGCAACTATTCTAAATCATTGTCCTATCTATGTGTTTTGCCATGTCCTAGTTCTATTTTCTTATTATGTACCTACTCTTTTATTTTGTTTGTAACTTTGTACAAGTAAGTAACAGTCAGAGGGTATTTACTGAAAAACCCATAATGATATTTTAATTGATTTGTGATCAGTTTTTTATGATTAAAAGTTGTAATAGTGATTCATAGGAAAATAAGTTAAGAGTTATATAGATAGCCAGTTTTTCAAACTATTGAGGATTTCGAGTGAAGTGCGCTTCCACTTTCGGCATTGTCATAATTTGACACCATGTGAGATGAAAGTCAAGCGCGACAATAAAAAGAAAAAATACGAGAGTTTGTTTATAAGTTTTTCAATTGTTTCTATACCACTTTTTTGGTAAACATGCATACGGCCTGCAATACCAGAAGCAACACTCACGCGTTTTCGGTTTTTTTTTAATAGTAAAACGCTGTTGTTACTCGGTGTTGCTGTTTGTAAAAGTTGAAAGACTCCATAATGTAGCTATAGGGAAAAAATCAGCAGGTTCGATTATATCTATTAAATTTTTATGACTTGAAATTGAAATCATCTCAGGCTTTCGTCGTAACTTAACACTTAGCAAGGGCACAGATAATAATATACTAATAAATGTATCAAGTACCTACATCATATTAAATGAAACGAAATTACTTACATATCAACAATTAATATAACGGAACATTTTAGTACAATATATATACCAATAAAATATTTATTTTTACAATCGTGCATGTCGTGTACTTGTGCAAGTACAAGATAAGCATATTTTTTAAACAAAAAAAAACAAGACAAGATGGTGACCTAAGATGGAGCACGCTTGCTTGAAAAGAACCTTCTAACTCTGGACTTAAATTCTCCAAGATTTTATAAATGCGGGAAAACAGATGAGAGCAAAGAGTTGCATTCCTTACCAGTATTATAAATAAAGGCAGAGGTAAAACGATGAGTTCGGCACAATGGAACATTTACAAGGTACGGGTTGTAGCCTGCCGTACGTCTACTAGTCCGGTGATGTAATTCTGTGTAATTGAACATTGTGAAATTTTAAATTTGTTAATTGAATTTTTTGAAAACTGCCATACAACTGTTCCCATTTTGGATAATCGCTTCATCGTCTCGTATTCCTCAGAGGCTTGAAAAAAAGATGCGGTCTTTTTATTGCAATAATAATTGCACGAATTGTGATAAATAACACTGATATTGGTTACAATAGGTATAAACTGTGTTCACCTATTATGATGGGTTTTAGTTTTAAATAAAAGTGAAATTATGGTATTTTGTATACTGACCTTAAAACTCCATTAATTTCATCAAAATTCCGTAGTGTATTTAATTTAATTAATATAAGATACGACCACTGTGCATCGCCCGCTGGCCCGACTCATTACAACGGTT
Organism: Venusia cambrica; assembly: GCA_951394065.1. NCBI lineage: Eukaryota > Metazoa > Arthropoda > Insecta > Lepidoptera > Geometridae > Venusia > Venusia cambrica. Next base: position 6,847,609 of record OX596056.1, read on the forward strand.
CCAGATTATTGTTTCAAGTCCACACAATGGGATGGGACACAAGTTCGCGCCCGTCTTGGCGTGAGTCCATTGACGAACGAAACTTTCAAATATCACGTCATCTATAGTAAACCGAATTGATTTTTTTAGATCACGCCCTTTTTGTAGTTTTAAAGTAAGTACTAAAGAATTCTGAGGCCTTAGTATGAGTGTATAGTATATTTCCATACACTTTGTTAGCGGTCATTGAAAGGAACCACAGTTGCTTTACTTTTCCGCTAGCCAAATGAATGGAAATAAGACCCCTTTACGAAAACAAAAATAGTTTCAGTTAGCGGTCAGAAACTCCTACTAAGGCCTCAGAACTCTATATGAGTAAGCCCGTGTGATTCTGTGTAGGCACTGTTCTCTTAAATAAAACATATTATCATTATTATAAGCCACGCCAACTTCAAACCTAGCCAACCAAACCATCCAGTAATGTTTATTAGTAGATTCCCAACAATATCGGATGTAGTCTAACATTGGGCACACGCAAACTATTCGTTGATGCGCTATTCGGCGACAGTAAGTAATTTACGGCAGTCTACATTGTATTTGTGAAGAGTAATGTGTCGGTTTATTACGCATCTTGCTTTAATGAGGTCTACGTGTGTCGGCATTTGGAATGATACTAGATCTCGTAAAATTTTGATGGAGAGACGTGCGACCAAATGTTGACAAGTTTGTGCCAATAAGCTTATTGTCTGAATTTTACAGTCCAGTAGATGTAATAAACAAAATGCTCGAATGGAATGGAATCAAATGCCAGCGTTTTCTGAGAGTCCCCTTTATCGTAGAACAACGTAAAACATCGCCTCATCCTTGCCTGTGAAAGTTTTGAAGTCCAGAGCTGGCCGTCCCTGATTAAAAAAAAAGAGTAAAAATTACACTCTACTAACAAATAATATATTATAATTTTTGTTAAACTTCATAGTCTTACGAATGAAGGAGTCCCTATTTTTCTGAATAAAATCTCATTTTAAAATTCTAAATTAAATAATATACATACATAAATATATCTACAGATGTGGATACAAAATCTGCGCAAAAAAAAGTGTATTCATATTATTCAAGGCGATTGTACTTATTTTGGAGTCTTGTTTATTTCAATAACTTACAAACCTACGAAAAGCAACAAAACACGCGACCTCAAACCATAAATCCACAATTTCTAAGCAGCTAAGTAAACAAGCCAAGTGCATCTAACTCGTCGACATCAATATTCAAGTGAAGCGTTTATTATCATATCTCATTATACAAGTTAGTGCTGCTGCCGTCCACTGCCCCCTTTGAGAGGTATGTGCAATGAGCAGACTATTTACTGTAGCGGACTTTTATAAATGTATCTTCAGCTTGAGAGTATTTTATAGCCCCCTCTGTGTCTAATGGGTATCAGATCCAGAGGTCCTGCGTTCGATCCCCAATAGTTACAAATAAGTGCTCGGTGTGGTTGGTTTGCTTTAAGATTATCTTATCTAACCTAAGAACGATAGAACAATAATGTGTGAATTTAAATACTATATGATTTTTTTTTTAAGATCTAATATACATTTATTCAATAAATTAAACTAACTAAGTACAAAGGAATCAGTCAGATTACCTAAGGACCGTTACAAACGGCCTATAGGTTTTCCGACCCGTGCAGCTAGGCTTTGGTTCGCGAGGCGGTTGTGAGGCCGCGGTCCATTCTTTAAGAACATTTTTAGATCGAAATTACGGGGAGGTTATTCTAAAAGTAGATATCAAAAATGCTTTTAATTCGGTTGACAGAGGCACCTTGCTAAATCAAATCAAATCCAAAATTCCCGAAATTTATCCTTTTCTTTTTCAATGTTATGGTTCGCCATCTAAATTAATTTACAAGAACCAAACTATTTCGTCTGCAGTTGGCTGTCAGCAAGGTGACCCTCTAGGCCCGGCCATTTTTAGCCTTGCCATTCACCCAATTATTCAACGCCTGAAATCTAAATTGAATGTTTGGTATCTCGATGACGGAACCCTGGGTGGCGATGTGGACTCAGTATTTGGCGATCTAAAAATTATTATAGATGAATTTCGGCAGATTGGCTTAGAACTAAATTTTTCGAAATGTGAAATATACATTTCAGATACATGTTTGGATAGAAATTCAATTATTCAAAAGTTTGAGACTTTGGCTTCCAATATTACTGTTGTAGATAAGAGTTCACTCCACCTACTAGGTTCACCAATTCTTGATGAATCTGTTCCGGGTTTCGTCGACGACAAAATTCAAAATTTTATGAAGGTTTCGGACAGACTTTCAAAAATTAACTCACATATGGCTTTCACCATTATAAAATTTTGCCTTTTTGTCCCAAAATTTACTTATGCTTTACGATGTTGTCAACTGTGGAAACACAGTGAGCTGGTGGAAGGCTTAGACAACATAATAAAGAACACCCTTTCCACGGTTTTGAATATTGAGTTGGATGACAGAGCATGGTCGCAGGCCTCATTGCCTATTCGATTGGGCGGCTTAGGTATACGCAAAATTTCTAGTGTTGCTTTGCCAGCGTTCTTGTCTTCCGTCTATAGTACACATTCTTTGGTTGAGAAAATTCTAACACCATCAATTTCGGCTGTTCCAGGCAATATACTCCAAATTTCTTATCTTGACGAGGCTCGAAATGCTTGGCATAGTGCTTGCCCTAATACCGATCCCCCAAAACACCTTTCGGCACAACGGCAGTGGGACGGGCCTCTGTGCGAGTTGACACGGAATTATCTATTACATACGTGCTCAACCTCCACAGATCGTGCTCGTCTCTTAGCAGTTTCAAAATGGGAATCAGGTCTTTGGCTGCAAGCACATCCATCCTACAATACCGGTACACTTATGGATCCTGTAACTTTCCGTATTGCCACTTGTCTTCGGTTGGGTGCAAGATGCTGCGCCTCTCACCAGTGCCGGTGCGGTGCGGCCGTAGATCAATTTGGTTTTCACGGACTTTCGTGCGCAAGGTCTGCGGGCAGGATTTCGCGCCACGCTAGTCTTAATGACATTATCCGTCGAGCGTTTACCAGTGTCAATGTGCCAGCCGTTCTTGAACCGAATGGTCTGTTACGTGATGATGGTAAGCGGCCCGACGGTATGACTCTTGTCCCTTGGGAAATGGGTAGGCCTTTGGTGTGGGACGCTACCTGCGTCGACACCCTAGCGCCATCTCATCTGCCTGGGACATCAGTTAGGGCTGGTGCGGCGGCTGATTCGGCCGAGGATCACAAAAGGCGCAAATATAGTGGTCTCGACAGAGCTTACCTATTTGAGCCTTTTGGGGTGGAGACCTTGGGTCCGTGGGGAGCCGGTGCCCTCCGGGTTTTCAAAAATATTGCGGGGCTTTTGATTGAGGCGACACGTGACCCAAGGGCTGGCTCTTATTTAGGCCAGCGAATTAGCATAGCTATTCAGCGTGGCAATGCAGCCAGTGTCTTGGGCACGCTTCCGTCTGGTACTGGTCTGGAACAGTTGAGTTACCTATATGATTTGTTATGTAACAGAATTGCTGTATGTTTTGGAATTCAGTCTGTTAGGGATTCCGGGTGAAAAGAGTTTCCGCTATCGGAATTATCATTATATAGCACTTGGTGAGATGAAGGCCAATTGCTTTTCAGTCAATGAAAAAAAAACTTCAAAGAGATAAACAAGGCGATACCCAGTAAGTGTTTTTTTTTTATTTTTTTACTGCACGACGGAGAAGCGTTTGGCCTTCATCTCACCTGATAACAAGTTGAGATAAGGCCTAAGGTAGAGGAGCACTTCTTCCGGAATCCTCCACTGAGGAACAATCTTACCTCTAAATGCCGGAACACAACATTTTTTTTAAAGAATTGTTATTATGGCGTCATAATTAGGTAAGATGATGGTAGCCAGGTAGAAATTTTGTAAAAATAGATTTTATGATATTTTTAGACGAAACTAGTTTCAAACATTTTTATTCTGGTTAATAACTATTGCGCGTTTTAAATCGCAGAATGTCAATTACTCTTTACTCGCATTTGTATTATAAACAGGCACCACAACTAGAATTTTGGTAAAGCATCAGGTTATGTTCTGCTTTAAATGTCCGCTTAAATGAAAGCTTCAACATTCGACCGTCCCCCCGACAGGCATAGTGCTTTAGGTTATACCCTTGTTACATATAATCGAACTTAAACACAAATATTATAAGCTTTATTCCAAAACGTCAAAGTCCAGATTCGTTTGTTCTTGTTATGCTGTAAAGGCGATATCTGGTTCCGAAATGCAATTTGGAAATGAGATCCGGTACCCTTAAGAGGAAGGGTATGGGGGGCCGCCTTGCCACTATTATTTATAAGGGTGGGTCAGTGGATAGTAGCTCGATGGCTCCTTGTCATTTACGTACGAATCTCAGATTGTTTTGTAGTATTCATTAGCATTGCATTATCATTATCATTGGCCTGTCTTCTGAAGATGATGGAAGTTGTAGATATCGATTGATCTGGCAATATCAAGTCCTTATAACCAAAAGGCTGGCAGTACGTACTGTTCTCTCTGCCCTAGAGGCCTAAATCGATACCACTAATAGTAAACCTGAGCCGCCCTCATTCATTTACTTCCCGCGTACACCTTATTGTCGTCGATTCATCGAGTGGAGTATTTCCGCACACTCCGTTTTAGGGTGATGTTAGATATAGTATTGTTTATCTTGTTTCGTTATTCAGGGCCCTTATTCGCTATGATGTAGAAGTTTGCCAGTGACGTGTGAAGTCATAAGAGCGGAAAGTTGATATTTGGCTGTACCATCACCCACCTCTTAAGCCATAAAATCCTCTCCATCCAAAGGTTGTCTGGAAGAAATGGGCGGTCTTATCGCTATAAAGAGATAACCGCTCATTGTATATACATGATTTAAGTTATCAGTTATTACAGTTAGCCAGATATTGTACTCCCCCTGGGTATCACACCCGGGACCTCTTGAGCCTGTCTTGTTTATTATTTTTGAAACTTGAGGTTGGTTAGTAGATACCTTCTCGTCGTCTACCACGGGCAGCGGAGTCACTGACCTCTAGTAAACGGTTATCACTGGTAGTAGAACTGGTAAGGGTACTGGTTGTCGACCTTGCTGTCACTGTGCACGCCTTTAGTCAACTTCTGCAAAAGCCCATCCACCCAGCCTCATCAAAGGTAAACCAAGCGACCCTCAAGTCCTGCAAACTTTACGACAGAGAAGGCTCGCCAGGGTCAACAAGCCTCATAGCTCTGTAGATTGTGGGCGCGATTCCCACCCAGGACAAACATTTGTGTGATTAATATAGATGTTTGTTCTGTTTGCGTATTGTTTTGTATGATAAGTATGTATTTACAAAAAAAAAAAGGATTTGAGTATTTTGTCCGTAATCTAGTTCTATTACAAGCTATGTTTCGTTTGGGGCTAGATGGCGCTTTGTGAAATTAATGTCCAATAATATTTATGTATTGAACTTAGAGCAAGACCATTTTTCTGAGGATGCCTCGTGTGGAGATGAAACACATGTCGATTTGATTTTTTCAAAGAAATTTTGCGGATATGTTACTACATGATTTTTCTGTTATCAGATTTTATTTTGAAACATGCATCCCCGCAAAATAACACCTGAAAAGCGTGCTCCACCTCAGGCGACATCTTACTTAACTTACTTACATAACTTACTTGTTTTTCAAGTGAGTTGGTCGTCAAACGCTTGGCATAAAAAAAACCCTTTCAAATAATGTAAAAAATAAATACTTTATTTTATCATTACTAGCCGAGGTGAAGACAAAAATAATTATGCGCCAGTGGTACAAGCGTATTAACATACTCGTATTAATTACATGGCTATCAAAGGCGGAAGTTTAATGTCTCATTATGTGCGTTTCCATATTTTTTGTGAGAACGCGTGAGTGTTTGCGAATGTCAACTGGCGAAGTAAACCGTATTGAATATCATTTGAAGCATATGCGCCGGCTTGACACCTTAGTGGGATAAAATAAACCGAACAATTTCGTGAGCTTTGTCTTTAGGACAAAAATCACGTATTATCAACATCATTTTTATTTTTTTGTTATTATAGCGGCAACGGAATTACATACTCTGTGATTTCAACTACCTACCTATTACGGTTCATAAGATACTGCTGACAGACGAACGGACGGATACCACAGAGGCTTAGTAATATCTTATCTTTTATCGTTACACACTATATAATTATCTAATCTAATCCAGAACGCCTACCCTTAAAATGTAAGTTGAATGAAAAGTTGGTATTTTCGTCTTTTCCATTCCCAGAAAGTATCTAGAAGACTTTAAGGTTGTAACAAAGCGAAAATACAGACGCTGGAAAATATTTCTAAGTTTTTGCAGTACTCATGCTAAGATATTTTAAAGTACTTATTCCTTATAAGTCAAGGGGGTGATAATTAACTGTGCGCCGGAAATTATTTCAAGAACTTTGAAGGCGGAATAAGGTCTTGAAACGCGTGGCCACTCACCGAAGTGCATCTGTTAATACTGACAATCACACATTTCGACACCCTTTGACGATGGCTCAGGCTGTTTGGCCTTGCTTTGGCAAGATACTTTTCATCTATTTGCTTCTTGAGTCTGCGTTGCACCGAATCAAGCGCGGAAAGTTGATATTAGGCTGTACCATCTTGTTTTGAGTACATCCAAAGGTGACTGCAATACAAGCTTTTTGGGGCTTTCCAATCCTGGGCATTTTATAGGATTAGATAAAACATAGAAGACACCAAGGTTTGCTGGAAGATATCTCTTATAAATGGAGAAGCTTGGGGAGGCCTTCGCCAAGAGGCAAACAAACTAGCTGTTACAAATTCTACCTATATTTTAATATTATGAAATGATACGTTTTATTATTACGTAATTAAGTGAAAATAATTTATTGTAAACAATTTAATGAGAAAATTACAGGAAACTTCCAGCTATGTACACAAGACATGATTAACTAAAATACATTTTAAATAAATTAACATAAACTTATCATCGTACGAACGATATGATTAGTTATTAGTTTGAATAAAGGCTTTTTTTATTATTTAACTCTTTTAAAGGGTAAGCTCGCTTTTGCCATTTTTCATTCATGTTTGCATGCTTATAATTGTGAGCGCAATAGTATATATAAAAATATAAAGTCTATGGAAACGCGCTATAGTAAAAATTCGTTCACAACTAAATCCACGCGCCCCTCCACCGGAATAATTATCGTAAATTACGTTTAATCATGTAGGTACGTACTTGTTTTAATTTGATGGCGTATAATGGCCTTGTTTGAGAGACGATACACTTAAACGAGTGTTTGAATGTATAAGAGGATAAGAACATGTAACCGATGAAAAAATCGCATAAAAGAATGTCGAATTAAATGTTCAAGCAAAGTGTAAAGTACAAAGTTCTTGTCAATTTGATTTGAATTGATTTTAACTCACAAAACAATTCACAAAATAAAAAACCTAAGATTATAAAATTAGGTCTACTGGTAAATTATCAGGTACTAATTAAAAACAAGTTCTATTAAACTAACTACAAGGGTTAAGCAGTCGGGTTACCTGAGGACCGTTACAAACGGTCTATAGGTAACTCACCTGTTCCAGATCAGTAGCAGACGGAAGCGTGCCCAAGACACTGGCTGCATTGCCACACTGAAAATCTATGCTAATTTGATGGTATAAATATGAGCCACGTCAATCAAAAGCCCCGTAAGATTTTTTAAAACCCTGAGGGGACCGGCTCCTTACGGACCCTCAGTCCATAAATGGCTCAAAAAGGTAAGCTCTGTCGAGACTGATTTGCGCCTATTGTGGTCGTACCAGTTCTAACTTATGTCCCAGGTAGATGAGGTGGCGCAAGGTAGGTTGACACAGCACAGGTAGCGTGCCCCAACAATGGCCTACCCATTTTCATATTTACCATCATCACGTAGCAGACCATTTGGCCGGTCTTCTGGTGCATTGTAAAATGCCGACGGAAATATTATAAAGGCTTACGTGGCGCGAAATCCTAAAGCAGCCTTAGAGCTTGAAAGTCCATGTACCTATACTAAGTTGATCTACAGCCACACCGCACTCCATCCATAAGAGTACCGGTATTTTAAGATGTATGTGCTTGCAGCCAAAGAACTGGTCCCCATTGAAACACCTAAGAGACAAGCACGATCTGTGGTGGTTGAGCACTTATGTAATAGATAGTTTCGTCCCACTGCCGCTGTGTCGAAAGGTATTTTGGGCGATCGGTATTAGGGCAAGCACTATGCCAAGCATTTCGATTCTCGTCAAGCTAAGAAATGTGGAGTGTATTTCCAGGAACAGATAAAATAGATGGTCAGCCAGAGAATGTGTACTATAGACGGAATACAAGGAACACTGGCAGAGCGTATACCTAAGCTTTTGCGTATACCTAAGCCTCCCGATCAAACAGACCGAGAGTCCTGTGACTCCAACTGAGGAAAGAATGTTCTTCATAATATGGTCAAAGCCTTTACCAGCTCTACAATATCGTAAAGCAACAGACTTAGGTAAGATGGTGGTTGCTCCAGGCGCCAACTAAACCAAACACAATATTGTACTCCCCTGAGGATCGAACTCGGGACTTCTGGATCTGACACCAGCAAACCTTTAGACCACAAGCGGCCAGTTAGCCCATACGAAGTTGAACTTCCAAAGTCAACCCCACAAACTTGTAAAAAGTTGAAAGTTGACACAACAGCGCTCGGTCGATAGTTAATACCGGTTCGAAAAGGGGGTTAATTAATAATAACGGCGTATGGGTGATTAATGAAACCGTACCCTTCCTAATTTATAGTTGGACTTAAGCACCTCTCCCCCCACCAGACCCAAAGCAAACTAAATATCCAATACCTCGATGTTGGTAGCAACCCGCTATATCTTGGTACTTGCGCTTTGATTTATAATTTATAATATTTATAAAACATAATTTTAATAATAATTATAATAAATTTATAAAAAATACATTCAAATGAAAATAGATTTATTTAAACTACCTACCTTCCTAAATATTAAACGGAGCATGAAAAAATTACGGTGGTGGGTGTTGTATCATATAGTATGTATGTATTTAGAATAAGTATTTAAGTATTTTATCCGTAATATTGTTCCCATAATACAAGCTAAGTATGGGGCTAGATGGCGCTGTCTAAAATTAATGTCCTGTAATATTTATTGATGTTACCTCACACGCGGTTAATCTAAAGGGAAACTCTATCTAACACTTACACTCTTGGAATCTTTATTTTCATATTGAAAAAGTTCCTTTAGACAAGCCTTCTCCATCTTAGACCACATCTTTACTTATTTTTCAAGGGAGCTGGTGGTCAAACGCTTGGCTGTATATTTTTTTTTATTGCGCGCCGGGAAGTACTAGGCCTTCTTACCTGATTTTTAAGTTATGATAAAGTCGTAGGTGGAAGCTACTTCACCCAGAATCCTCAATAAACTGAAGAACTCGCTATTTCACTACAGCTATTTATTCGGTGACGACCCGTCCACCCACTGGACTGTCCCACTGATGGGTTGTGTACTAGTTATTACACGTATTCTCAGTGACGATACCAAAAAAAATAAAAACAATTGAATAATTATTTTCATAACTCAGTATCAAACCGCCTCAGTCAGCGCACATTATTATGAAGACAAGTACGAGCAGTGTATTCGGACTTTGAAAATCTAATTACGTAGCCAGTACCCTTACCTCGATCGCTCCTTCGCGCCCGCCCCCCTTGCCGGTCGTCTCCTAACTCGGCACAACTCGTAGAATAATAACTATTGATAATGTTATCTCTGTCTGTTTGTACTTGCGGCAATAAATCCACTGATGAGTATAGTTATTTTAGAAATGGACTAAGTAATAATTTTCACTGGCCTTTTTTATGAATTATGGTTAAACTCGCATCCTCTTAGCAGGCACCAGAGTAACTCTTTGGTTAATGCTCAAGTCATTCCAAAAATATTACGAAAAAAAAAACACGTTTTACGTCGTACCTAATGTTCAACAGTGGGCGTGTATGGGCGGAAATTATAATGAGCCTATTCATTTTCTATTTCTAAATATTAATATTCTAAAGGTGAATTACCAATCGTGATAAGATTGGTAATTGCTTGCATTATTCACCTAAACATAAACCATCAGTCAGAACTCGATACAACAATAATAAATGATTCAACACACCAGAAGTCAAACTCCCTGAAACTGGCCAGTGGGGACACGGTCAGTTTGTCCAAGCGCACGAATTATACATGTTGTATTAATACGGTGTTCAACTCTATTGCTAGTGAAGTTTTAATTCGATAACCCACCTCCCTCCACCGCCCACAATAATGTATTTATGGAAGATACCGCGAGACTAATGAGCGAGCCTCTTTATTAGGCCGTGGTTAGGCCGGAAGTTGTATAGTAGTTATATCTCATTAATAAATTTGGCGTTTGACTAAGTTTATGGATCAGATTTACGTTATTTGCTAATGCGTGAGCTCCTAACCACGAGCTAACATGAGCTAACACGAGCCATACCTGGGCTTGCCTGGGCAAAGATTGGGTCTGCAAGGGATAAGGCCTTTCACTGTCTCTTATCTCGATTTGAATATCTTATAGGGTCGTCTAAAACAGAATCAAATTCATGGGGTTATCTTTGAAATTGATAAAAAAAACTGAAGCGTACCAAGTGTTTTTTAATAATTGTTGATATCGTTGCTTTAATGCATATAAAGAAAAAAAAAAATCAAAAATTGGTATTTTGTTGTAAAAGCTGTTGTTTGAACCTTTATAGGCGGTATATAGGTAACTCATCTTATCCAGACCAGTACCTGACTGAAGCATTTGCAAGACACCGGCTGCATTGCCACGCTGAAAAGCAATGCTAATTCTCGAGCCTTGCTTTTGATACGACTTTGAAACAGAACAAGCTAGCAGCCCACCTGATGGAACTGTTGCCAATAACAAAGCCTTACTGCAAAGGTCATATCCACAAAGAACATGGACAGCCTACGCTGCACTTCATTGTGTCTGTCAACTTGAGGCATAAACTTGTTCAGCCCCGTGTGCCACTAATTTCACCGGCAACCATACCTTTCAAACCGAAACACAGCAATGTTTGGCGGCTGAAGAAATAGGTATAGTGGTAGTATTTCCCCGGACGAGCCCTTTTAACTCTACTAATCTTAATAGTATACGTTTAAATGCATATTTATTAGGTCACGACTAGATACGAGAGAAAGCGTTTTGACCCCGGGGATAAAACCTAAAAAAGCCTTAAAAAGCCTATAAAGTTGTCTGGGAGAAATCTCTTGTAAGCGATAAGATCGCCCATTGTATTTTTTTAAGTTATCCAGTTTTATTTTTAAGGTGTGAAATAAAGTATTTTCATTCATTCATTCGTAAAGCAGTCTGAAATACATTATTATATTGACAGCTATAACAATGATTGTCATTCTTGTATGTTAATAATGAAATTTCAATCCCCAAAAATTGTTTCAAGACGTCAACATTTTAATAAGTGTAATGATTTTAGTAGAGCGACATCAGTTGACCTCCCGTCTCATACCCTTTTGTTACTGCCGGGAAAGGAAATGTGGATATGGCATTTTATCTGTTTCAGCCAAAGAGGTTGTATGCCGCAATTTTGTTTTATGAAGGGATTGGTGACCCAACTAAATTAATTGGATCCACTCCACACTTTTTTTTCTAGATAGATCTTCAGTTACAGTTACAGTTACAGTTTATATTAACAAAGATACAATTTTTATTTTACCCATTATAGTTTCTTAGAAAACTATAAATCGCGAAGAAGTGTAAGAGGCAGAACTTCGAACCTAAAATCATTATGTTTCTTTGTAATTACGCTCAGAGAAAGCTTCGGAACCTTTTTTAAAGAATATTGGATAAGGAATTAGATTAATATTTTTTCATCTTTTGATTTCATCCTCTGTATAGATTTTAGTAGTCGTTTAACCAGATATTAGCCCCTAGATTGGTTTGTAAAATGAATATAAAAAAGGCATATGATCACACAACACATATGACAAAATGAATATAAATACAAGCAATTATTACAGGTTCACGTTGTTGGTGAAAATGTAAGGGTTTTCTGTCCCACTCATATGAAAAAAAAATCGCAACCTCCAAATGGTTTATGCAGGAGGGTTCTGTATTTGGCACACGGGTTGTAATGCCACAAATGCCTATTTCAGCCACCAAGCAGTATTACTGTTTTCCGGTTTGAAGGGTATGGTAGCCGTTGAATTAATGGCACGCGCGGCTAAACAGCTTTATGCCCCAAGTTGACGGGCGCAATGCAGTGCCGTGTAGGATATCGTCTTTGTGGAACCTACGCAGTAAAGCATTGTTATAGGCATGAAATGCACTTATCATCAGGTAATAAAAAAATCAGTATATTAATGTACCAGAGGTTAGGCAATACCTACTCCACATCCACACCTTCGAAGAACCAAACTAACTCCTTCCAGGGAGGCCCCTCAACCCCGCGCCCCGGTACGTCTCAAACTTCCTATAATTAATTACGCTCATTATCATTATTGTTCCGAAGGCAGTTTTGCTTCGATAATGAATTGTTCGCTTCCATCATTAATTAGTTTATTATAATAAGTCGGAACTTTGCTGGTAGATTAATCAAGTTTTATCAAGATTCCGTTTCTATTTTGCGAAAGAGAATTGCTTTGGCTTGAATCTTGGTAAAAGTTCATACTAAGAACACGTAGTTCAAACATTACCTGACAAGTAGGTACGTCACCTTGTATAAAACCTCGGTGAACTTATTTTTACCCGACTGCTTAAGAAGGTGGATTATGTTTTTCGAGAGTATTTATGGAATTTCTAACTTCAACCGTGCAGCCTTAACGGCTTGATGAAATTTGGCTATGTTATTTGATTTGTCTGAATTGTGGAAGTGATATAGGCTACTTACATTATTTTTTGATGGGGGTATGAATAAACTGTTATAGGTGAGAAGGGGTAGACACAGAAAATGATTCTATTCCATTGATATGGGTATCAAATAACCTATTTACGGCACATAAGTGGAATACGTTGCCTGCCTGTTTTACCTGCAAATTACAAGATTGGCCCTTTTCAAGGCAAATAGGTTCTACTCGTAGACCGGCATGCTACAGATCATCACTACTCATCAGACGAGATTGTGACAAATGAAGATTGACCAAAAAAAAAATCATCACAATTTGAAGAAAGATTGGAACGCCAGTAAAGTCAAATTCAAAATGCGTTTATTCATTTTGAAACGTCAAATCTAGGTACAGCCTGGTCTGAATCGCGACCAGCATACAAGGGGAAAGGCAAGAACCTCGGGCTAGTTATTTTTTTGATGATCCATTCAATATTTGGGTATAGGTACAGAGTTTTAAATAAAATAATGAGTAGGTACATCGTAAACCTTATTAATACTATCTTAAGACATTTATTGTCACATAACTATCTAATGGGCAGTTTAACATTGAGAAATCACCATGCTTATAATAGCTATCAACTGGTATAGGAACATCGGGCAACGCGTTCTTATCATCGATATAGACACCAGTTGTAATAGGCACTTTTAAGTAAATGATTCTTTATACAGGTACAATTTGAATAAACGAGCAGAATTTGGTAGCGCTTTGAGGAATTATTACAGAATCGTACACAGTTTTTTTTTAGTGTCCGACGGATTAGCACTTGGCCTATATCTCACCTGGTCACAAGTTCATATAAGGCCGAAGGTGGAGGCGCGCTTTCCCCGGAATCCTCAACAAACTGAGGAGTTCCTCATAAGCCATAGAGATTGGCTATCTTACCTCTAAATACCGAACACGCCACAATTTTAGAATTGTTATGGCGACAGAATTATGTAAGATGGTGGTAGCTAGCCAGGCGGACTTTACCAAAGTCCGACCATCAACCAAACCAAGCGCAATATATTGTACTCCCCATAGGGATCGAACCCGGGACCTCTGGATCTGAAATCGGTGGGTTGAATCACTAAACCACAGAGTTTCCTAAGAATGAATGATTTATTTTCCATAAGCGATAAGGTATGTCAAGTTTATTTGTGTGATGAATATAGATGTTGTTCTGTGTTTTGGGTCTTGTATTGTATGATAAGTACCTATGTATTAACTAAAAATAAGTATTTAAGTAGTAAGGTATAACTATTGTGTCCGTAATCCAGTTCCCATATTACAAGCTATGCTTAGTTTGGGGCTAGATGGCGCTGTGTGTTATTAATTTCCTGTAATATTTATTATTTATTTGTGTTTTTATTATCAATGTACGTATAATGTGACACAGAAGGCAGCAAGGCTTCTCTTCTTTTGGTGAGGTGAGATCGACTGAGAGGTTGTTTTTTTTTTAATATCACACTGATATTTCTCAGATGTTATAACATTCGTGGGCTGAAAGGGGTACCTGCAGACATTCAGCTATTAAAAAAAAACTTTTTATTATAAAATAACACACTTTATTTTCATTCCATTTTATGGTTTGTAGACTTCGTAAAATTAACACCAAACTTTTGATAAAAATGCTAACCCGAAGTTTGGGGTGAGACATGAATAAATTAAAAACGTTGTTTTACACAAAAATCTTTGAAACAACTTCGGTGGTTTATATTTTGAGTTACATCTTTGCATATTAATGATTGTGATACACTCGAAGGATACTTAATTTTATCAAGAAAGGTTTGAGATAGTAACGATGGGCCGAAATGACTATGATATCAACCTTCGAATAGAATTGAATATAATAGAATTGATACAAACATTACATAAAACTTTGTATATAAGTACAAAGGGCGGCCTTATTGTTTAAATCAAGGCACTTCCAGTAGTGCAATAAAAAAATAAAAAATAACTTGATGGGGACCAATTTATTTTCATCGGGGACGAATCGTGGGGACGAGCGGGAATGATTTTCCACATTGATTCCTCATCCAAGCCAAATTTGCCCAAAAATGTTTTTCAGGTATCTATTTTGTATTTTGTGTGAGGTAACAAATAGGGATGACGTCACTGCATCGAATCCAGCTTGCCGGTCGAGACGAAGTTGCCGTTTCACTCAATAATTGATAGCTTCGGCGTATTACGTATCGTTGAATGGATGCTATCAAGATTGCCTTACTTCAACCGCCTCTGTGGTCTAGTGGTTCTACCCACCGATTTCAAATCTAGAGGTCCCGGGTTCGATCCCCATGGGGAGTACAATATAATGTGCTTGGTTTGGTTGGAGCCTAATCCGCCTGGCTAGCTACTACCATCTTACCTAATTCTGTCGCGACTAGCACCCCTCACAGGTCTCCATAATTATTCCCAATTGCATTAAATTAAATGTCATGAGATACAATTGAAAAAGTGGGTTTGCTTATTTATTTATGGCTGTCACCATCACAAGACGTAATAAAGCCGTAGGTATATTAGGTCAATGTCTGCCGTATTCTCGAGTCTGGGTTGGGTCTAAAAATTAACTTTTCTCATCCATTTGTAATGGATCGTTTCATCCTACTGAAATAGCTTACAGCAGATTTTATTTTTCTGTGATAGCCAAGCAGTCGACTGTGGTCCAATGTGGAGCACGCTTGTGTAAAAAGAACCGATTCACTCTGGACTTGAGACTTCAAGATTGAACTGCGGAAAAACAGACGAGGGCAAGAAGATCCATTCCTCGGCAATAGGTAGGTACTAATTCTAATGTTAGAGTCGAATCAATGTTGGGTCGAGTTGCAACCTGCCGTACTTGTAGTCTGGTTGTGGAAAGGTGAAGGATTTAGAATATACTATCTTTTTAGAATAACAAGCCCCATAGCTCAGTTGGTAGTTACTCTGCCTTCTGCGTTGTAGGCTGTGGGTTCGATTCCCACCCAGGACAAACTTTTATTCGATGATTATAGATGTTTGTTCTGTGTTGTATCATATTGTACTTACGAGTGTGTATGTTAACATAATCGTATACTTGAGGAAAACCCGTGTTTTAAAATGAAGAGTATGTATATATTTACAAAAGTATCTAATGGGGAAAATTTAGCAGTGATATCCACTTTTGGCACTGGGTTAGAGATTGCAGTTTAAATGATAATAGACATTGTATTCATTGTGATTATTGATCTCTCCTAACTCAGTTTAAGGTGACTAAACGTATTAGCAAACTAGCCGCAATAGAAATAGCCAAATAAAAAACAATTTTATCTAACAGTCCATCAAATCTAAGAAATACACTATGACAGCTGTTAGATCGACTTGTCTAGGGATGTGAACCAAATAATCGCCATCGAAAATATACGATATTAATGAGAAATTGAAAAATCGATATTGATACTTCATAGTTAGGAAACAATCGCTTACTTCTTTGATAAAACTATAGACTCAGATAGAAGATGAATGTAGCGCTTAATTAATACCAAATAAATTATTTCAGCTAATATTTTTTTCAAGATGGCCACAGACAGACGATAGGCTAAATTGGAGGTTGTATAGTACCTACACAAGTAGGTATACAACCACTCCAATAGGTACAAACCTACTATGGAGTGAACTTCAACTTCTTTATTTTGGCTTGCAACCGTTTCACCGATTCTGCCAGTGACAAGTGACGTATTGAAAGTGAAGATTGTCTCATAAGGAGACCATAAAAATATCGAGGGAGATTCGGTAGAAGTGATTGATTTCTAAAGACAAATGCCATGCCATGACAAAGATAATTGGGAAATCCGGCACTGCATGTATGTATATATGTGGCAATGTTTGTGACGGGATAACTCTCGAACAGATGATCAAATTTTCATGAAATTTAAACTGAATAGAGATAACGTTCTATTTGAAAAATAATCTCCGTTACAAACCAGATATCACTGAATTTCCCGTTTGTTTCTCTTGACACTACTACACGGCACTACTAATAGGGCCTTGGGAGATTTTTCTTTCCCGTGACTCTACTATTCTCATTGGCTGATTGACTCATATATTAAATTATCCCCGTGGATTAACCGATTACCAATGACACTACTCAAGTAGACCGCAAAAGCATCGTCACTCTTGAGGACTAAGGCCGCGGCCCCATTAGGCTAACTGTGAGCGGTTTACTGTTTGCCTCTAGTTCGCCTCCTTATATATTTTAAATGGAGTGTCTATACATCGTGTAATGTACGCAGTTTGCGACGTGTCACAGATTCACTCAGTCAGCGGCGGAGTCGCAGCAAGCGATGCTTGCGGTCAGCGCCGCTCGGCGATACGCGTTCAGTTAGTTGGAGCGAACAGTCAGCCTCTCACAGTTCGCCTAATGGGTCCACGGCCATTTCTAACCGTCTCTAGCGTCTAGTGGTTCGCCTACCGGTGTCAGATCCTGAAGTCCCGGGTTCAATCCTCAGGGGGAGTAGACTATTGTGCTTGGTTTGGTTGGTGGTAGGACTTTGTTTAGGTCCGCCTGCCTAGCTACCACCATCTTTCCTTAATTCTGAAGCCATAACAACAATTATTAAATTGTTGTGTTCTGGCATTTAGAGGTAAGATAGAAAGTTCTTCAGGTTATTGAGGATTCCGGGTGAAGTGTGCTTCCACCTTCGGTCTTATCATAACTTGAAAATCAGGTGAGATGAAGCCCAAGCACGTTGTTCTGCAGTTACAATTTTCAAACAATTAATACTTAGTTTACAATTTGAAGTTGAAGTTCATAAATATCTAGCTAGGATGAAATAGGTAAAATAGCCGGTCTTGCCATGTAAAATCAAATTTACTATGACACTACTTCAAAGGACTAGTGTCATGGGAAATGCTGTTTTACCCATAGCATTACTCGTAGTGTCATGGGAAAGAAAAATCACCCACCGCACTACTAGTAGTGCCTTGTAGTAGTGTCGAGGGACAGCGTAGTAAGCAACTTAATGACATAACATTGTATAAACGTGAACCTTATTTACAATTTTACTGATTGCTTATGTTTTAAACAAATTTTTCAAATATATATTATTGTACAGGAATGTTTAATAAATGTAATTATTTATCTGAGTAAATAATTCTTCGACATTATAAAAATTACTGTTTGTAATATTGCGTGTCTACGTTTGAACAAAAATATAGCGTAATAAGAAATGCGAAACGTCAGAATGTATTTCTTAGATTTGATGGACTATAAGTAAACGTATTTTTTTAAAAAGCTACGTTTGTACTTAAGAGTGGTAGTCAGCAAAAATCTGGGGCATACCTACATATAATATAAGATACTATCATACATAAACAATATAAACAAACGTAGTTTGAGTACAAATCAAAATCTATGGAAAACATTTTTCCTATCCAAACACACTCATATTTAGAAATATATTGAGTACCTATTAAAAAAATAACACGTCGCGGACACAGATTATCCTTATCCGGTGTTTTTTTTTTATTGTACGACGGGGAATCGCTTCGCCGTCATCTCACCTGGTTACAAGTTGAGAAGTTGGAGGCGCACTTCACCCGGAAACCTCAAAAAAACTGAGGAACTGGCTATCTTACCTCTAAATGCCGGAACACAGCATTTTTTTATTTATTAACTTCAAATTGCTATTTGAATCTGATAACCCATTTCGTAACGAACAACAATCTAAGTTTGTATCGAAACTGGTACTACTAAGGCCCCTCCATAAAGACCTTACACAATCTTCGTTCATTAGCTGCACCTTTGACGAATCATTACCATACACGAGTCAGGGTGCCGTCCAGGTAATAAAGTTAATCTAGTCCGAGCTCCGGCCCGCTAAGTTGATCTTATTTCGAACCGGATATTCGATTATATCGATCATTCCCATCTCAGTTTAAGGTGTGTGCATACGTACCATGGTACATGTAAGTTGCGATGTCATGTGTTTTCTTAAAAAACATAGGTACAGTCATCATCAGTCATGTTTCAAATGTTTTGATACGTACTTATTTTACGCACGATGTTTTATTTTTTATAATCATAATTACCTGAACTGACTGATTGATTGATTGATTGATTGATTGATTGATTGATTGATTGATTGATTGATTGATTGATTGATTGATTGATTGATTGATTGATTGATTGATTGATTGATTGATTGATTGATTGATTGATTGATTGATTGATTGATTGATTGATTGATTGATTGATTGATTGATTGATTGATTGATTGATTGATTGATTGATTGATTGATTGATTGATTGATTGATTGATTGATTGATTGATTGATTGATTGATTGATTGATTGATTGATTGATTGATTGATTGATTGATTGATTGATTGATTGATTGATTGATTGATTGATTGATTGATTGATTGACTGATTGATTGATTGATTGATTGATTGATTGATTGATTGATTGATTGATTGACTGACTGACTGACTGACTGATAGGCTGGCTGACTGACTGACTGACTAACTGACTGACTGACTGACTGACTGACTGATAGGCTGGCTGACTGACTGACTGACTAACTGACTGACTGACTGACTGACTGACTGACTGGCTGACAGATTGGCTGGCTGGCTGATATATAAACGCACAGCCAATTTTCAACCAGAATTTGTCGACCAGCAGTGTTGCTGGTCGACAAAATTGAAAAAATTAAAAATTGGAGAAATATGTTTGTCTTGGTGTGTAGACGCTAAGAAAGTATATTTCAGGGATTTTCTGAAATTTCTAAATTAGCCCAATATTTAAGGAAACAACCTTTACAGAACTATTTTAAACTATTGAATTGAAATGAATTTTGAATTGATGTTTAGATCAAAGTTGAAAAATATTTTTGGACTTCCTTTTTTTCCTTTTCGTCCAGAAGGTGCCTATTAACTCTATTCTCGAAGAAATTCTAATTGTAACACAGCGAAAGCACACGTTGGATGCTGATTATAAGATTTTTCAGCAAAGACAAAATGTTTATAGTCATTATGATTTTTTAGGATAATTTTGAAACGTCAAATCTACCGCCTGTTCGGAATTGCGTGCACACAAGGAGAAAGGCAAGAAGCAGGAAGCAGTTTAAGTAGTAATAGTTTGGTACCTACGTTTTCATATGTTTGATAGACCATCGTTTGACCACAATCACACTAATTGTTGTTAGGTGTAGCATAATGGTCATAGGAGAGACCCATTCACTCTTGCTATAAGAAAAAAAAAAAAAAAAAAAAATTACAGGACACTCATTTCACACAGCGCCATCTAGTCCCAAACTAAGCATAGCTTGTAATATGGGAACTAGATTACGGATAGAATACATAAATACTTTTTTTTTGTAAATACATAATTATCATACAATACAACACCCAAACACAGAACAAACATCTATATTCATCATCACATAAATATTTGTCCTGGGTGGGAATCGAACCCACAACCTACAGCGCAGAAAGCAGAGCTACTACCAACTGAGCTGTGAGGCTTGTTTTGTTTTCAAATATAGCTTGAAAATAAAATTGAAATGAATTTATTCAATTTAGTATTATTATTTTTCAACCTATACACGCACTGAGCGATGGTGTCTTCCAATCTTCTCGATCTTGAGCTTTCAGCGTCCATGTGGGCCCTGCTACTTTTACCAGAGTATTGCCATAAAATGCAGTAGATATATATGAAAATGAAAATGATTTTTATTGCAGTAACCAAGTTAACAATATTTAGGTAAGAGGTCGGGGTACACTTTATATAAATTATCTTAAGTGAACTCCGCCTTACTAGCTGGTGGCAGTTTGTGTGACGTAATAACCTGAAGGTAATTGTGTTAGTATTGAAGAGAATCTTCGTATATGTATACACCAGCATAATATGCATACTATGATTATTCGAACTTTTTTTTATCATGTGACGCGGAAGCGCTTAGCCTTCATCTCATCAGGTTTTAGTTTATGATAAGGCCGAAAGTTTCAACTGTGACTCAACCCAGAACCCTCAACTGCCGGAGGATAACTAAAACCCAAATTGCATTTTTTTACATCGCGGTTTTATGGAATAACGGCCTTAAAACGAATTATAATCTTTATAAATCAATTTAATTCAATATATCATATATCATGCTTAAATGATACTAGCTTATATATATACCATAACACATACAAAAATAGAAACCTCAAATGTCAAAACCCATGAAACAAAATGCACGTGTAAATGAAATATACATACATTACACACATACTCTCAAAACACATAATCCTCCATCTGAAGCAGAGGGTAAAGAAGTGCACAATGTTCCAATATTAGGAAAAAAGGAAAAAGAGGACATTTGAAAGATTTTCAAAATGAGCTCTTAGCTTTTTTGGTATAATTTCTGCGTATAATTATAATGTTTTTGGTACGTATGATTATAAATAGATTTGTTTTCCACGTTCATGTAGAATCTATGATGCCCTACATACCTTCACAGAACATTTTTTTTATAAATGTAATAAATAAATTTTACTGGACGTTAATTTCACACAGCGCCATCTAGCCCCAAGCTAAGCATATCTTGTTATATGGGAACTAGATAACGGATAGAAAACTTATATACTTTTTTTTTGTCATACATACGATTCAACACCCAAACACAGAACATACATCTATATTCATCACACAAATGTTTGTCATGGATAGGAATCGAACCCACAACCAACAGCGCAGAAGGCAGAGTTACTACCAACTGAGCTATGAGGCATTTTGTCTTGTTTATTCCCAGTTCGGCAAAAAACTGTGATAAAAGTACAATTATAATACTAGAAATATGAATAAACTCGCTGTTCCCACAACTATATAGGTTCCTGCCGCTTTTATAATAAACTAGCTTAACCCGCGCAGTTCCACAGGCGTAAAGTTTTTAAAAAGTGATCATTTGACTATCAGATGCACAGTATGGTTGCAAGGCATATGTTCCTCAGACAGTTGAGGATTCCGGGTGCAGTGACTTCCACCTTCGGACAACAAAAAAAAATAAAAGAATATCATTCATTTTATTTCACCTTGGGTTGCATAAATTAGAGTTTTGGTAAGAATCCCTTATAATAGCATTATAACAGATATACAGCTTTTGTTATTCAGGTAATAAGTCTGCATGTTTTTTGCCAGTGATATCATTAATAATTATATACCAAGTTTCATTCAATTCGTTCCTGCCAGTAGTTTTAGCGTGATTTGCGTTCAATATACAGATAAATAAAAATTATGTTTTATTATCAGAAGAGATTACCATTTTATGTGTTAAACTTGTCATATCATAAATTTAAATATATGAAGAAAAAAAGGCTATTTCGGAAAGCTTATTGTAATATTTCGAATTACCTAGAATATAAGAAAGCCTGGCATTAAACTAGAATTTACTGCAGTGAATGAATTAATTAGTATCAGGTGATTTAAGCTATTTGTAATGGATCATAAAAATTAACTAGCCCGAGGCTCTTGCCTTTCTTCTTGTGTGCGATTCCGAACAGGCGGTTGATTTGTCGTTTAAAGTGATCCTAAAAGGTTTTAGGGACATTGCAGGCTTGTTAAAGCTGATTGATTACATGCTTCGGACGTTATCTTGGAGACAGAACAAGTCAGCAGCCCACTTGATAGTAAGTGCATCTCTTGCCTATGACAAAGCCTTACTGCGTAGTTCACATCCACTAAGAACATGGCTTAGCAGCACTGCATTGCGACCGTTAACTTGAGGCATAAAAGTGTTCCCATCAAACCGGAACACACTGATACTGCAGCAAATAGTTATGGTAGTACTTCCTCGTACGAGATCTTTCATAAGGAGCTCTACTATTACTCTTCAAAATTATGATTAGTACAGCAAAACACATATCACAGTTTTTGGGGAGGTCCTGTTCAGTAGAAAAAGGTAGGCGGTTGATGACTTTGCGGTGACGTTGATGGAGACGATTATAATCGAAACCCTCCAACTGAGCCAGATGTTTTAAAAGAAGACTAAGGGATCTCGTCAGTAGAAGAGCATCAGCTTCTTTCGGTATATTATAAACGGTATTTTATAAATGGTATTTCGATTACCAATTTCAATGGAGGTCCAGTCCAATAGTGGGCAGAGTTTGCTGATGATGATGCACTTTGCAATTTTTCGTAACGTAGTGGTAGAGGCGTGGCGTGTCATTTCTAAATGTCATATCACTCTTGTGCCTGCACATGAATATTGCCGTGGGATTGTCATTGCTGAGGGTTTTGTTTTTTAGATCTATGTTATGTAGATGTGTGATAGGTAAAAAAACTGTGGTGTTTTATTTGCACTCAAGTTTTTTTTATTTGGATCTGGCTATTCAACAATTTATCCTTATCTTTACTACCACATACAGTCCAGATACCGCCTCATTGGTATAGTGGTTTGCCCAACGGTATTAAGATCCAGAGTCTCGGGTTTGATCCCAAATTTTTGCTTGGTTTGGTCGGTGATAGAGCTTGTCCGCCATGTAACCTTAGTACATACTCATACTATGTCGATTCTAATTGTATAATGGATTTTTGTGTTCCGATATTTAGAGGTAAGATAGCCCGTTGTAGATTTGTTGAGAATTCCGGGTGAAGTACGCTTCTACCTTTGGAATTAAACTTGTCATAAGGTGAGGCTTTTCTACGTCATGGTATAAATAAATATAAACGTAGTAGTATTAGGTACTTGTAGTTTGTACCTACGAGTTAAATATGTCCCATATGAAAAAATAATGAATGCAAATCGTGTCGCAAGCGTATTAGATAAGAGAAGTCTAAAAATATATATTTTTTATATGAATAAGTGTGAATAAACTTTTTCGTGTTTTCTAACTATTAATGTGTTTTTGTTGTTTATGAGTAGACCATTACATACTTTTTGTTATATAACACCAAATTTCCATAGAAAGTATGTCAACGATCTCAATGAGTTACCAAAATACTAAAGTTTACTTAAGAAAGTAAACTAGACATTTAAATGAAAACTTACTTGTTTATTTCCATCATAATATACAAACACTGACGCGAAGTATGGTTGGAATCAAATGATTAGGTAGGTTACAAACCCAAGACTTCGACCTGTCTTCAAGATGAGAAGATCTTCTGGGTAGGCTTGTTCCATCGTAGACCTCATTCTTGCCTGTGCAAGTGTCGAGGTCAAGAACTGACCCATTATAATTAAAAAAAGGAATCCCTAAAAAGGTGCAGCTCCTTTTTGGACTGTTTTAATAAAAATGGTTGAACGAATAAAAACATATGATGTGGTAGTATACGATTTGACGTGATGTTAGACTAATTGAAACATTTCCAAAGAGATTTCGACCACATTGACCGTCGTTTACAACCTAAATACAACTTATCCACCAGATTTCATAGAAAACCTTTTAGCCGTGTGTGTTAGAGGCAGAGATTCTATTTTCAATACACATCTAATTGCAATCGAGTTCAAACGGGCCAGCAAGATGATGCGTCAGAACCGCCAGCTCTGCTCGATAATGCATTGTCCAGTTACGAGAGCACCCCCGAAAATACAGCATGCGAAAAAAGCCATCCGCACCACCTCCCGCTAGCATTAATGTCCCCCCACCGCGCACTAAGCTTCTTTTTTTAATACATAACTTTTTTTCAAGATGCATTTTTACATGTTTCGGCCTAAAACTTTACACACCCAAAAGAGTGAGTTGAGTGAACCGGCAACGCCTATCTACGGTCGGATCTCTCGCTCGTGCGCCAGCGTGCCGCACGCCGGACGATAGTGGCGAGAGCGAAATAGCCCTATCCACGGCCACAGTTGCGCCTTATACGAAGATTAAGGTTCTGCTTTGCTTTTCCGAACGCAAATTCTTGATTCAAAGTCATGAAACGTCATTGCGCTACGTCCGATGGTTCATATCATTGAAGACATGCACAACTTAATGAATAATGAATTTAAAACTACTAAGTTGTACCTGAAATGAACCGGCCACTATACGTCTCACTCTAGCGTCCAGTACGAAGGCATTCGCGCCACGACAATTGAGTTGAGTTGAATTGAATTGAGTCGGTTTAAGCGTAAAAATGGTCGGGTGGGCATAGGCGCGCGAGAAAGAGACGAACAAAAGGCGGGTTGGTGGAGACCGCTGCCTTCTTCTCCTCGACTTACGGCGAGTCGCGAGTAGTGAGCGTCAGCGGGCTGACGTGGACGGCCGTGTCTGTGAACGTTCGCGAACGTTTGACAGCTGCACAAAAAAATCGTTTCGCGCGTCTTATGTCAAACTCATTTACACAAACTTCTTAGTGCGTTCGAGCGGAACTGAGTAGTGATTGACTTTTTCAAAATCTGTTTCCAAGTTTTGGAAGATATTTCCAGTGTAATTAAGTACCGGCGTGGACTAGCTGAGACGCTATAGAGTGATGATTCAGCGAACGCCGGCTAATTAACAGCGTCACTGTTACGACAACAAATCTTACGTCTACTCAGCTCTAAACTAGCTTCTGGGATATTGTAAGTAGTTTTACTTTTATTACAATTGTATAACGAACAGGATTAATTAGTTAGTTAATTAACCAGCAAGATACATAATGTTGTATCGTAATGAGCAAGTGTTGCGCGATTTGTAGATAACATTTTTATTTATTTATTTGTTGCTCGTTTCGTTAATTTATTTTTGATTATCTGACCTGACCTATTTTATAGAATGATTGTAATTAAAAGTATTAGATTCTTATTACAAACATCTAAAAGATAAATAAAAAGAGATTGAAAAGAAACATATTATAAAACATGTGTAAATAATATCATTTTATTATTATAAAAACAGCAAACTTTGCAAATTACTTTTAATCACTTCAGGGTAGACACGCGCAAAAAGTTGCAAAAAAAGTTCGCACAAAAATAGAACAAAACTTTTCCCGAAAGCGATTGAGGAATAATGACGGAATGGCAAAATGTGTTTTTTACGTGTGAGAGTGGAAAAGCAGCATCTGGGCGGGGCGTGCAGCGCTACCAGCGGCTGATTGGTTTGGGAGCCATGTGTCATTTTTCCCTAGATATAGTTTTTTTAACTTTTTTTTCTTTTTTGACCCAGTTTCTGTTAATCACTACCAAATACTTTTTACTCACCTACTATCACCTATTTATCTTCGTGTGATTTTATCTCACCATCACCCTAATGAATTAAAAAAAGAAAGTAAGTACCTACTTGGGTATCGTGAAATGTGTGAAAGATCTATAATATTAAGGTAGTGCCAATATTTATATAGTTTTATATTGTATCATTTTGAGAAATCATAACCAAACAAGATGAAACCAAGAGTTACAGTAAGTCTATTGTATGAGGTACCTATCTAAATGTGTAATACTTAATTAGCAATGCTATTAAAATCTCATTATGATCGATGTGAGTTGTTGATGCATACCCACCTACACCTATCTACTTAGAGATCTGTGCTATCTAGTGAAACAGCTTAATAATTACACCTCCACAATTCGTCAATTGTATTGGGTACAATTGACGAGGATCATAAAGCCAAGAAACTTAGTTGACTTAATACTAGCTTGTACAAATTTTGAGATTAGAAGCTGACCCGTATAAAATAAAAAAAAAGAGTCTTTCGAGTCCCATCTGGGTTGTAATTTTTTTGTGTCATTATAACATTTGTAATTGTTTTGACCAAGTGCAATCGAACGTAATTCCGTAATTTTCGGTACTTTTAAACATTTTATTTTTGTATTTAGCCGACAACTGTTAAATAATGATGTTTTTTTTTTTATTATGTATTAATTATTTAAGGTTACAAGTTAAGATAAGGCCGAAGTTGGAGACGCACTTCACCCGGTAAACTCAACAAACTGAGGAAATGGCTATCTTACCTCTTAGTGCTGGAACATAACATTTTTTTTTATGATATTAGATGGTAACTATATGTAACTAGAGCCTCTGTTGAAAGGTGAAACAGTAAAAACACGATTACATTTAGAGATTATTTTGCACGATATATCTTCCCTATAAATAAAAGGTAGGTACATTTTGTAATATTTATGCATGGAAGGGAAAGGAATGAGGTGACAATTATTTATTTGTAAGTTTGAAGTATGGTTAAACAGTGGAATGTGAAAAAAGGACGCATAGCAGAGTCAGTTAAGAGTCCTCCATGTATAGTTCTGTCATGTATTCAAATAAAATCAGGACTTAAAACATTGAAGAGAGTAGGTAACACATCTTAATCCTGCTAGCTACCACTTTCCCAAGTGTGACGCGATAAAAACTATTCAAATTGTTGAGTTTATTGTATTAGAAGTAAAATAGCTGGATCAGTCTTTTGTGGATTCCGGGTGAAAGTGTGTTTCACCTCCAGCCTTATTATAACTTCGCACCAATTACTATTTATTTAAAAAAAAAACATTTTTTTTTTGCTGGTAGATTTGCTCACGTTAAATTATTTCACATCAGCCGTCCATTAGAGTCCGCCCATCACATTACAAAAAAAATGTTATTGTATGCAATATTTAACGTGTATGTTTATGAATAAACTTTAATACTTATTCTAATTTCAACCTGTGGAGATACCTTATGGAGAGAGTCCGATTTTTTTGTAATAAATATAATTAAAAATGTTGGTTCGGACGCCGTGTCCTGATATAATGTGTCCGAAACATAAGTAACTCCTTATATGAATATTAAACTGATTAGGCATATCGAATATTGTAAATCTCTTTCCGATCAAAATTGAATGGAATCCCCAAAATACCCCTTGCATTCAATGCCAACATTGCTCAGTTGGTATTAAATCTGCCTTCTGCGCTGTAGGCTGTGGGTTCGATTCCCTCCCAGAGCAAACATTTGTGTGATGAATATAGATGTTTGTTCTGTGTTTAGGTGTTGTATTATATAGTACGTATGTATTTACAAAATTGGGGCGTTCTTTTTTTTTTAAATTATACGACGGGGAAGCGCTTGGCCTTCATCTCACCTGGTAACAAGTTAAGATAAGGCCGAAAGTGGAGGTGCACTTCACCCGGAATCCTCAACAAACTGAGGAACTGACTATCTTACCTCTGAATGCCGGAACACAACAATTTTAGAATAGTTAATATGGCGACAGAATTAGGTAAGATGGTGGTAGCTAGCCAGGCGGACTTAAACAAAGTCCTACTACCAACTAAACCGAGCACAATATATTGTACTCCCCATGGGAATCAAACCCAGGACCTCTGGATCTGAAATCAGTGGGTTGAACCACTAGACCAAAGAGGCGGTTAATCGGTGGGTTGAACCACTAGACCTGCCGGACCATGCGGTAGATATATTAACTCAAAACCAGCTACAGGCTGGATAAAATACATCATTTAATATTTTGATAACATTAATACTGTATAGGTAACTACTTTATATCGGTGAAAGGTAGTAAAATTAAGGTAAAAAAAAAACTAGAAATAATACCGACCTACCAATTACAAGTATTTATATTCTGGGTATAAGAATTCATTTTGTATTTTAAAATTGATTTTATTTATAGTTTTCAAAATGTATCGCTTTTAAGCAAATTCGATGATTTTTTTACGGTATTTAAAACTAAAGATGTCTTGATAACATTGGTTGAAACCGGATAAAATAAAAAAAATACTATTGCACTACTCCTCTTTATAAACTATGAACTAGATAGTATGCCAAATTTAACTTTCTTCCGTTCGCGAATTATTAAAAGCTTAAAAAGCATATTTTTTTCAAACTTTAACTTAATTTAAATCTTAGCGTATTAATATACCTATGTATAGATACCCGACTTGAAACAAATAAAAATACTAGGTAAGCTATGTATTTTTTATCGTTATTATGTGTAAAATTGTCAACAACAGCATAAACAGTTTATGGAATAGAAATGTGTGTTATTTTATCATGCAAGATCACCTCATGTTATGAATAAATCAGAATTATTATTCAAAGACATTCTTTATGTCACAATTATTTTAAGAAGCCATAAATAAACTGTGCTCTATTTTGAACCATCACGTCACAGTTATTCATTGAATTCTTCGTCCAATGTGCCTAATTAGAGAATAATGACTCATTTTATCAACAGATATCATTCAGACACATTAATTTAAACTGCTCAAGAAACTTAGATTAACTAAGATCGCTAAATAAAAAAGTATGGGTTTATTTTTTGTCGTAAAAAA
The DNA here is from genome assembly GCA_951394065.1 of Venusia cambrica. Lineage (NCBI taxonomy): Eukaryota > Metazoa > Arthropoda > Insecta > Lepidoptera > Geometridae > Venusia > Venusia cambrica. The sequence continues at coordinate 6,876,713 of OX596056.1, forward strand.
AAGACATTGGGAGAGAGCGTTTCCGTTTAACGACAAACAGAACAGTCTCAGACATCAACTTTTATACCCATTAAAACAATCACATCTAATCATATTGCCTTCTCAATTCGCCAGAACATCTATCCTAGGTCAGACAGAGACAAATATAAAACCCCCGCTACGCCCATCAAAGTCTAATTGCTTTTATTATTTTAAGGCATCGTAATCATTATGGCCACAATAAAAATTGTAATTACTTCTCATTAGTTCAATTAAGAATTTTCTAGACACGGTTTAGTTGATATGTTGATTGCAAAATGGTTTGGTCCAGTGATGTATTGTTGAGAAAGCCGCTTTTTATAACGATTACGTTATTATTCCCTTGTCTGTGGGTGAAATCCATCGATAGTAAATTTTATGAGTGTTAGACACGGCTCATATCAATCAATATTAATGATCATTCTCGAATTTGGAACTAATCGACGCATTTTAATTTTTAATATCCATAAGTTACTAATCTCTTAAAATTGATACTTAAAGAATACAACGAACTCAAACGGCTTTGTCTAACCGACGAAATGGATCAGAACCAATTCTAAAATTACCCTTCATCTCTGTTAATTACAATCGCAAAGCATTTTACAAATCTAATGCGAGACGTTCCAACTAATTTCTAAATTCAAATGTTTTCGAACATTCCAATTTTAAAAAGCGACCACACAAGCAACATATGCGACACACTTACGAGTAGGAAAGCAACGACCAAAAGAGGTTGCGTTGTCGCGAGAAAAAGTTGCGCAAAAAGTTTTCATACACGTGGTTTTCACGTGGTCTTGGGTGAAAAATCCGAGCCGCGCGCTCCTTGCATGCCGCCCCCTCCCCGCGGGGCCGAGGAGTCTAAACGGGGGAAGACGCCGACACACGCCGGGTGTTTTGACGCGATCAAAAAGTTACGAACTGTCAAATGTGAACTCTACGTTCCTGATTGGAACGTTTGGTGTACTAAAATCATAATTTAGTTTATCGTTCTGTTATTTTACATATTAACATAAAAATAAACTCGTCATTTTTGTATCCGAAATGCCGAACTACGCTCAAAAACTTAAATCGCATCAAAAAAAACAAATAACAGTCTCATACAAACTGAAGAAGCAGATTGGGATGGAACGGGATAAAAAAAATGGCAAAAAAAAAAGAGATAATGTTGAAAATATAATGTCTTGACAGCATATAAAAACAAATACTTGCGCCCAATGGCGAAGTATGACACGGCCTCCACCAAAACTGGAGGATTTGCAATTAATTTTTTCACGCAGACAAATTGGTGATGAAACGGTTTTAGATGCACTGAGAGAAGCTGTTGCCCTTCTTCTGGTAAGATGAAATAAGGTTAGTTGGCTATTTTGACAGCCACGGACTGAGTTGGAGGGTTCAATCCGCCATGGCGAAATAAAAGTATAGACCTTGAAAAAATGCATAGGTATAAAAGACTGAAATTCAATAATATTTTACTACATTGCTTAAAATCATTCAATAATTCATTCATTCAAACGTCGCAAACGCGAACGGCGTAATTCAACAATCCCATATTAATTCTTTGTTACAGTTGACTCGAAGGACCAAGCCGGCAGCAAGCTGTTTTACCCCTACCTGAAGACGTCTTCCCTGCACAGGGAATTCCTGTTTGCAAGTGGCTCAGGTATGTTTGAAAGTGATCCCAACTGTTGCAAAAGCTTAGGAGCTGAGGAGTACAGCCAGAACTTTTAGAATATGCACATGCAAGCAGAGGAAGGCTAGATGAATAGTGTAAAAGAGGGCATGGGTATGGAAGACTATTCTAAAAGTTCGCTCAAGCTTAAACATTTGTTATCTATCTCTGATTTGTTGAAATCTCTACTTAAGTTTGATCATTCATTCATTCATCATTGATCTGCCCTTGAGCGGCGTTCTAGAATACGGACCTTAGAGTTGGCAGACATTTTTTTATATATGATATAGATATATATATGAGCACGTAAACCTTTTTTTAAATACGACGGGTAAACCCTAAATAATTATAATACAAAAAAAAAATACGATTTTGAATAGATGTGTTCCAACAACTTACAATCGTTTTGTTCTGACTTTTTTTTTATTGTACGACGAGGAAGCGCTTGGTCTTCATCTCACCTGGTAACAAGTTAAGATAAGGCCAAAGGTGGAGGCGCACTTCACCCGGAATCCTTAACAAACTGAGGAACTGGCTATCCCACCTCTGAATGCCGGAACACAACAATTTTAGAATTGTTATTATGGCGACAGAATTAGGTAAGATGGTGGTAGCTAGCCAGGCGGACTTCAATACAGTCCTACCACCAACCAAACCAAGCACAATATATTGTACTCCCCATGGGGATCGAACCCGGGACGTCGATCGGGACCTCTGGATCTGAAATCGGTGGGTTGAACCACTAGACCACAGAGGCGGTTACAATTTAACATCGTTCAACAAGTTGACAATTATATTCGTTGTTACGGCTTAGGTTAAATGGTGGTAGCTAGTTTGATGGACTTAAAACAAGTCCCGTCACCAATCAAATCAACTACAAATGTGTACCCCCCTTTGAACCTAACCCGGGATCTCTGGGTTTGATACCGGTGTGCGAATCACTAGCCCACAGAGAAATATTACGCAAAGTGTGATTGATGATGTGGCTCTGGCTTAACATATCACCAACATCCCAGCTTATATTCTACATCACTAGAGTCTTCATCATCAGTTCCTAGCATCTGTGTATTCTTGTTTTAAACACTGAACAATATGGCTGGGTGGTATGTGTGGGAAGAGAAGACAAACATATATTACACATTTATAATGTACACTGCCAAAATTTTGATTCCTTTCAGCTTCTCTCCTATAAACATACATTTTATGGGGATTTTGTGAAATAACAATCTTAGTCATTAATTCCTTGCCTGTTTTTCCGCACCAATACAATCATGTAGCTTGCTCCATCTTAGGACAAATAAATAAATTTCTAGTAAAGCTCGCTACACCTCAGATCTCGTCATTAACCTTGACCGTTTATAATAAATCAACTTAAAGTCTCGCGGACATGTTGATTTGCTCCCTTCCTCGAACACATTATAATAAGTAGAAAGTTTAAAATTCAACTTCATTACGAAAACCAACTCACGTGTGTTTAAAGTAATTACAATGTCAATGCATAAATTATATCTCAACATAATAATAACAGCTTTCAGACTCAGCATATACAGGGTGTACGTGTAAATATCTCACAAAATTGTGAGTCTAATTGTAATTTTTGTAAATGGCCGTTTTGGCACATTCTTGAAAAACCGTCTAGTCGATGGACCGACTACATTAAATAAGTCTTAAGAAGATGAATGTAGGGGACCATTCATTCATCCATTCACTGCATGTGTGTATTTTTTTATTATCGGTTAGCTTTTGACCTCTAGACTTGTCTTGCTCTGAGCCAGACCAAGGGTGAGGTCTACAACAAAGCGAGCTTTCTCAGAAGGCATTGGTTCGCTGCGCACATACACGCCAAACCATTTGGCGCCAAAAACCACCAGATTTTGTTTATTCAGCGATAGCCGCTAGCAAAAGATAAGGATTCCGTAGCCTGGGATGGGCTACTGCTAGGTAAATCACATCAGGAACAATCATATCAGGTTAAATGATGATGATGAGCAGCATGCGTTTATCCCAGGAATATAATTTTGATGCAGATTAATCATAATTTTTTGCATTGATTCTACGCTACATGGGATCTGTGTGACATATTTTATTTTTCCAGTCTAATTTCTCAGCCGCTAACTCCATAATCTCTATATCCAATTATACACACCATTCCTACTTTCTCACTCTACTGCTTTAAATACCAAAACATACTTTTTCTGCTTTTGGTATATCTTTTTTACTGCAGTGACTGAAAAATGGGTAGGTATATTGCCCGACCTCGGCATGATGCCCACCCGCACTAGTTTATATTGTGCAATAAAGTGTTAAAATAAATAAAAATGATTATTTTTTATTCATTTTCAATCTCGATTTTTTAAGAAAAATTGGAGAATAACCGTAGGACTCGGGACCAAGTGCCCTTCGATGCCGAAGTTTTTAGTGGATGTTTTAATGTTATTATTATTATTTACTTTGGGTGTCTCACTGCAGGCTTAATACCTTTCCTTATATCTCTATTGTTGGCTAATTGGGCCCGTTCATCCATATCCATGTAGGAGTCTAGCTCATCTCGCCAACTCCGCCGTAATATAATAGTTACAAATAAACTTTCACACAATCCATCTCTTCTACAGTTTCCGGCTAGTTATGATATAGATAAGGCAAGTGAGAATACATTAAAGGTCATCGTAAAAATGGGTCTTATGAACTAGATAGGACTTCCGGGCGATTTTTACCCAGCAGTAAAGCACATCAGGTTATTAAGGAAAAAAAACTTTTACTAGATTTTATCAAGTGGTTGGTTTTGGCAATAGGTATGTAGGTAACATCAAAATCATCCCATGAATTTACAAAAACCATTAACCATAAATAAGCAGCTGCGCTTACTATTAACCTGTTGTTAACTCAGGCAGCTTTTTACACCCTGTATAATATTTTATCGTAAGTATCATCTCTAAAGCTACTTGTAGTAGTTATAACTATTAGTGTTGGACTTCTGTTTGTTTATCGACTCAGTCTATCGATACAATCTCATAAAGTCGATAAAAAGGGATCAACTCTATTTTACTTTTCACTTCTTGTTTACAAGAGCTCATAACGCCCTGTGTTCTAAGCCCCCCTTAAATTTTATTATCTTTTCACTATTATTAACAACATCATGTCTGTCTGCTTGATGATTTTACTTAGGATTTAAGATGTGAATTGGAATGTCACAAAAAAGTATACCTATAGTATACCTAGTAGTAATGATACGTAGTGTGTAATGATTAAAATAATTATTTTGTGGGAAAACTAGGTACATAACTAGTAGGTCATACTTGACTGTGGACAATTCTTCTTTAGGGGCAACGGAATTGTTTACCTTTATTAGTGTTTACTGCTGAATGATTACAGCACTGGGTGATAGGATATGTAACGGTCCACCTGGCTAGCGACTGGCCAAAGTCCGGCTACACACAGTTTGCCGTGCTCCATAGGTGCGCAAGAGCGAGTACCTTCTGGGTCTCTTCTTTCCATCGTAGACCTCAACCTTGCTCTGGTTTAGAGCTAGACAAATCTAGAGGTCACCCTAACTTATGATTTGTAAGAAAATATGATGATTGAAATAGTGGCTTTTTGAGAAAACTAGGTCCTTTACATACTTAGTCAATTGATCGTAGTACAATCATTAAATGAGATGCTTAAAGTCAAGGCCGCTCAGAGTCAGACAGTACCTACTAAATAAACTAGAAAACTAAGACAAGGCTGTAAAAAGTAAGGTAAGTTATAATCAAGAGTTCCACTTAACATCGGAAGGGCATTCCGTTTCCATGAAAAAAAATAACAAGTCTCTAATTTACAAGAAAAGACGTCTTTTTTCCATCTCGTATCTTACTCATAGCATAAATGATATGACGCATTACTTTTCATTAAATTCACTACTTAGAGTTTTATCAACTGGTTGCTTATTTCAAGTTTAATTTAAACTACATCGCATCGATCCCATACATCAACGTCAACAAAAAACGCTATTTTCCATAAAATTAGACGAGCACTATATTTAGTCGATTTCGCGAACCTATCCCGTACAGCGCAACACAAATGAAGGGTTGTAGCTCTTTTTAATGAAATACTTGATTTATGTCCGCCGTGGATCAGCTACCTTATTATAAGAATATATCATTAACCATTACGTATATAATTAAAGGCGAGCTTAGCCTCCAGCTACCCCAATTTAAGAGCCGTCCCGCATTATAATTTTAATAAAATCGGTCGAGCCAAAAAGTAAAAGAGTAATAAGAAAATTATAACACATCTGATTGATGTATTATTTGGTAATTTATTGGTTGTAATTACATCGTGTAATAATGGCTGATAATACAGCGGTCGAGTGAGGGAACGATTTATTAGTATTTATTAAAGTATGAATTATTGTATAATTACTGGGAGAGGAGCTTCCAAACTAAACAGAGCGGTTGTTTTAGGGTTGGATTTATTACCAGTTCTCGGATTCGATCTAATCGCCGGCCGTTTGCGATGCGATGTACTATCACGCAACTTGGAGCTTCCTTGGATTTTGAATGACTTTTTATTTGTTTGACCGGTACCGATACCAGAAATCATATATAGCTATTTGGCACTTCAACGATAAAATTTCGAACATTTGTTTTCCAAATAATCTTAATTTTTTTATCGAATAACTGAAGTTTGACTTTGACATTGCTTTTTATTTATATTAGGTATCTAAAAATACTTGGCTTTAAAAACAATATGGCAGATAAGACAATTAAAAATAACATGTATCATTATGCTAACTACTGTATGTACACAAGGGAAGCAGTTGGGTTACCTAAGGACCGTTACAAACGGTCTATAGTTAACTGTTCCAGACGGAAGTATGCCCAGAAATTTGACTTTGAATTGATAATTATTTTAGGAGGATAAAACATTGTAACATGAAGGTTAATTGTTGTTAATTAAAGTTACATTGTAAATGTTGATCGACATTGTTTTTTTTTATGCGTTATTGCATTGATTATTTCTTTGTAAATTTAATCAGGTCAAGAAGCATTTAAAATATTGTTATATCCAATGAATTTAATTGCTAAGAATTTTAAAGCCCACCATAAAACACACGCTTGTAGTGTTATCAAAACTGTAAAACTCAAAAGTGTTTCGATCTTCGCATTATAAGGACTTAACTGTCAGATCACTCGAGTTGTGTGGCACTGTAGCCTAAAACGGGCGCCTTTCGTCTGGACGCAGCGTTGTTGTATGTTTGTGTCTATACATCCACCGGGTTATTATTTCGATAATTATATCGATGCTATGTTGGTATCTACATTTACACAGAAAACAGAAATTTAAATTAGGTATACTATAATTATATTTATGCTTAGAGTCTTGAAAAAAAATGCGGCATGTGTACGACATTACTGGTGTATCGAACCCGGGGGCCTCTAGATCTGATATCGGTGGGTTGAACCACTAGACCACAGAGGCGGTTAAAAGCTTTAGAGCTATAAACGTGTTCCATATTACCTTTACATGTTTTTAAGTGAGATGGTAGTGAAACGCTTAGCTATTATCTACTAATATAACACAAAAGAGCAAGTTGTGTCCAAATCCGTTACCTATAACATTTGTTTGACAGGAACTTTTATAGTATTTTTTTTGTAATTTTCCACTGTATCGTCTATTTTAAGTTATCTATGAGAAAAAAAGCACCTTAAATACAGCACTTTGATTTTGATTTTATTTTTATGCTGCCTACTGTACGGTGCTGGCTACCTTCTTTCCGTGTTAAAAGACGAGTAGGTATTATTGTATCTTTATTATTATTGTATTGGTAATTAAACCACGCCTCATGATTTAATTATATAATACGGATGTTTCGCTAATGCGTACTAAAATAATAACTAGTTCATATATCTAAATATTACAAAATATGCTTTTAAAGCAAAACAAAATGTAAACTTGATATTATATTCTTTGGTTCTTATACCTTTTAATTTTTACTTTGTCGATACAATGTCGACAAAGTTAAAAATTACAGTGAACAAAGTCCCCATTATTTCTGTTTAATAGGTACCACTAAGATGGCAAACAGGCATAAGGCCCACATGGTTGCTACGATAAGTAGTTATGTTTAGTATAATGGACGCTATAATTCTAAAATTATTGTGTTCCGGCTTTCAGAGGTAAGATAGCCAGTTCCTCAGTTTGTTGAGGATTCCGGTATAAGTGCGCCTCCACCTTCGGCCATATCTTAACTTGTTACCAGGTGAGATGAAGGCCAAGCGCTTCCCCGTCGAAAAAAAAAAATGTTAAACGCCCTTTTATTAAAACCCCATACTGTAGTCTCTCGGAAAAACCTAGACCACTCTTTAGCTTTAAATTACAGTTCACGGAATTGAACCTAACAAACAACTATATATGGTATATGAAATGAAGAAAGAAATTCGACAATCGACTGCCTTTTTCTCTCTTGGTATTCAAGGTCTTAAATCCTAGGTAAAATTGTATGTAGTACCTATTTGAGTGCTACTCTTTTACTTACTCATAAAAGAGTATGACATCATAGGCATAAGATAACTATACCTATTGACAGCTCTAAAAAAATATCAAGAAGTGACTTTCCATTAGTCAACTTGTAACCTATTTTTATTTTTACATAGTATGGATCTTAGCTCTGAAACATAAAACTTGCACTAGCCCACCCAGAAGTCAAGTCAAGAAGTTAATATTTGATCAGGCTGTCATCTCCAAACGCCTCAATGTTATGATCAAATCAAATGTATTTATTTCAGTCTATTATAAGAAATCTTAAATAAGCCTAGATAGAGGTCAAGAGACAACCCATCATTGATATAAAAACTAGAATACGGCAGAATGATAGCATAACAAAAGGCTATTACCCTGCCATTAGGCTCAACGTAGCATCAAAGTAGCTCTTCTTAGTTCGTTATCTGAACTATTTATTTTTGCAAGGTTACGATACTCGCCTCCCGCTCCCCGGACTAAATCCAAATAGATTCTGCACTAGCATTGTCAACAGGGATATGGCTACTTATAATGATTACTAAATCAGCTCACGTCAAATTGATAGCATAATCACAGTGTTTAAACTCAAGTATCTACTTCCTAGAAGGGGAGATGTAGAGTGCCACGTCATTCACTATTGTGTTCTGAAATAGCTTGGCAATGATTCTCATTCTCTAATTACCTGGACATCAATATTACCATTTCATTCTTACGGGCGTAGGGTTAGGGAACATCTTGTCCTGTCAAAATCTGGGCCACCGCCGAGATATACCAAACTAGCCTCAAGTCTACGGGATCAGAAACGGTATTAACTTAAAATGAAACCACCGGTAAATATTATTTTCAACTGTAGGTGCTCTAAATGCTACGTGCATGTTTGCTTAAAGCCGAAATTTGCTATATCAGTCATCTTAGAGTCCACCCAATCCCTAGCAAGAGTGTGGTCACCGGCATCGATATTGGTATGGCTATTGGAGTTTGATGATTAACTGGTCTCTGCTCAGTAGCTCTGCTTTCTGCGCTGTAGTTTGTGGGTTTGATACGCACCCGGGACAAACATTTGTTTATTAAACAGAATTTTTTTATTATCGAGGGGGAAGTGCCTGGCCATCTCACCTGGTTACAAGTTGAGATAAGGCTGAAGGTGGAGGCGCACTTCACCCGGAATCCTCAACAAACTGAAGAACTGGCTATCTTTCTTCTATATGCCGGAACATAACAATTTTTAAGAGTTGTTGGGATTCTATGGATAGAAGCGGCTCGGGATGGCTATTTGTGATGTCGTTTTTTGAAGTTTTTCAGGAGACTTGAATTCATGATTTACCTATATACTATACAAATATGGTGGTAAAAAGAATGACGGTGCACTTGATCATAAGCAGTAAGTGTAGCAAGCGTAAGTAGAACGCTTGCAATACCAGAATCATCACTCGCGCGTGGTCAACCATTTGGTGGTAGGACTTTGTTTAAGTCCCTGATTAGCTACCACCATCTTAATTAAGTATGTTGCCATAACAAACATTTAGAGGTAAGATAGCCAGTTCATCAGATTGTTGAGGATTCCAGGTGAAGTGCGCTTTCACCTGCGGCATTATCATAACTTGAAAACAGGTGAGATGAAGGTCAAGCGCTTACCCGTCGTATAATAGAAGCGTCCAGCGCCCAGGAGGTCTTCCACAGTGGGTATTAGAGGAGATGCGGCAAGTCTTAGAAATGTTGACAACCACACCAATTAGTACGATCAAACTTCTTATATTTTATACTTAATCAATCAGTTGGTACCGAATTAGCCGCACGGCGGCTGATTGAGCCTTTTGGGGTCGAGACCTTGGGTCCGTGAGGAGCCGGTGCCCTCCGGGTTTTCAAAAATCTTGTCGGGCTTTTGGTTGAGGCGAAACGTGACCCAAGGGCTGGCTCTTATTTAGGCTAGCGAATTAGCATAGCTAGTTATATAGGCACCCTTCTGGCTGGTACTGAACAGTTGAGTTACCTATAGGCCGTTTATAACGGTCCTTAGGTACCTAATCCGACTTCCTTTGTACATCATGCTGACTGTTTGTAAATTATAATAAATTAGTTATTATCTACTTACATCGAGTTTAATTATCGATCGAATGAAGTAAAGTAGCGAACAAAAGCTACGAGGATACGGGTCACCAAATGCAAGTAAGGTAACGAAAACCAGCTGTTTTGAACACGTTTCGAAATGACTGAAACATATCTTATTGTTTTAGGTTTCAAACCCCATATCTGTCCCATTTACAAAAAAACCTAAAACTGAATTGATCTGCCGAACAGACATACGAAAGCATTTTTGGTTAATCTGAAACGGAGACGCTCGTCACTCGTCCATTATAAATAAAAGAATGCGAGTATGATTGTTGGAAAGGTTGCACAGCAATAGTTAGATTAAGCGTACTCTTGCATATTACCTTGAGACATACTTGAAGGTCTTCGATTTAACTAAATAAAGCCTCGAGCCCTCGTATACAACAAGGGCTCTAGGCCTGCCAGACTCACATTATCATCATCATAATTCTATCGCAGTCTGAGCCCAATCCTCGGCCTTTCGCATTCAATCTCTACCCGACACTGTATGAAGGACGCCTCTCCATCCTTGATTCTTTAAGTAATTCTATGTTTTTTATTATTGCACGACGGGTAAGCGCATGGCCTTCATCTTACCTGGTTACAAGATAAGATAAGGCCGAAGGTGGAATTTCACCCGGAATCCTCAGCAAACTGAGCGAACCCTTGTCCTCTGGAACTAAAATCGGTAGATTGAACCACTAGACCACATAGGCGGTTAAATACATTTTTTTATTTTTATATTAAACTTGAATAGCACTCAAGTTAAAAATCGCTATGCCAATCGTAAAACAGAGTTATAATTTGGAGGGACAAAAATATATCCAGAGTTAAATCGCTAATGACTTGAACCATTAAGTTAATAATTTTAATTACAACTTGGCGCTCATTTGCTTCTGTTGTGTTTAAGGGTTTCGTATCTAAAGGGAGCCAACGATACCCTATTACTAAGGCTCCGCTGAGTGTCTGTCTGTCTGTTCGTCGGTCTGTCAGCGAGCATGATATTCATTGCTGAACCGCAATAAATGTAGAGATAGTTGAAATTTTCACAGAGAGGGTAGTCGCGACAACAAAAACATATAAATTGTAATAAAATAACAATAAAACATACACAAGGCTTCTCCCAAAAGATGTCTCACAGCGAAACTTGACCCACTTACATCCAGCTTAGCAGCAGTGTCAAATTATGAGGTCCCGGTTTCGATCCCCCGGGTTAGAACAATATTGTGCTTTGAATAGTTGGTGGCAGGACTTTGTTTAAGTCCGCTTGCCTAGCTACCACCATCTTACCGAGTTCTATCGCCTTTGACCTTAGCATAACTTGAAAATCAGGTAGGATGAAGGCCACATACTCGTCGTACATAAAAAAAAAACTTGTAGGTGGCATGTAAAAACTCGCACTCATATAAGTGTTAACTTTTACATGCACCTCAATAATTATGAGAATAATCTTATTAAACCCGCAAGCTCTGAGTGTTGTAGCTTTTTAAACCAAAACCAGAACTCGCCGAGTTAAGTTTAGAGAGCAATCTTAGCGACCCCAAGCTCTGGGCGTAGACGCTTCCTTAAACCAAATTAAACATTTATTTTATATCTCAAATGTACATTAATTCGAAGAATTACCATTTCAGTGAGTTAAAAAACCCTTCATTTGTCGAGTCGCTGTCTTCGTCAGTCGTGATTTCTTGAAGGATGTTACTCGGAGCTGAGATAAATGGAGAAGGCATTTTATACGTAGACTACAATCCGAGCAGTTGCTGAAATTTGTACGAAAAAAAATGTGTGTACGTGCGTACGTAAAAGCTATAATTCTTTGGTGTAGCAAAACAAAAATAACTCCAATCATAAAGTTTTAGTTCATTTTTAAATAATAATAAACACAAATATTTATAACCCAAAAAACACGCCGGAAAAATACTCACACTTCTAAGTACCAACACCGAATAAGCTACACGACGTGTACACCAAATAAATGATTGCAATACAAATTAAATAATTCAAAAACAAAACCAAAAATTATACATGTAACATATTTTATAAACTAAATTATTAATTTATTCACTACAAAAATACTGAATGCGCAATAAACTTGACTTTCATCAGATTTTTTAACTAAACATATAAAAATATATAAAAAAAATACACGAAGCAAGTGAGCGAAGCAAAGAATTATGAAAATGAACATGTCTGAGTTGCAGGTGGATGATGATGTCAGGAAGTGATGTCAGGTGACCTGACATCACTTCAATTTTTTTTAAAGTTGGGAAGAATAAGAACAACAACCAAAAAGAAAATGAATACGGAGAGAGGTACCGTAAAAGTTCCTACGTTGGTCCCTTGTTAATGAATTGTAAATCGATAGAGGTCAATGGTGCTTTTGTGGATTGCACAGATAAATATTTTCGGAAGATAAGATTTCACTGCGATCACGTGAGCGAATTCTGGCCAATTATTTTCAGACATCATCGAAAACAGACAACTACCCCACGCGATACCAAACGATAGTTTTTGTACATAATAGTATTTATAAATGTAACTCAAAACTAAAAATTAAACACTATACTATCTATATATTTAAATAGATAGCCAATCTTATTTTTGTACATATACAGAATGAGTTACCGAAAAGTCATGTTAGGAGCTACAAGCTCGATCTAAAAAAAATTTGTTCTGCATTTAAGAAAATATATTTTCATATAGTTTTAATGGAAAAGTGAGTTTTAGTAAAAAAAAATTTAGTTGTTTGTATGATAATAAAAAAAAAATGTGCCCAAAGTTATTGGAACACTTTCAAAATTGAAAATTACAACTACATCTAGGACCGTAAAATTCATAATAGTACTAAAAAGTATCTTGAATAAAGATATTACTTCACACTATATTATAGGGAGATATTCCAACTTACTTCGAGGTGTTAATTTATTGTCGCCGTGCGCACGCATCTTAAAAATGTTTTGTCTTGAAAATTACTCTCATCATTTTATTCCTAACGCGCTAAGAACTGTTTCTGCTCTCATCACACGCATTGAATATTATGACAAATCTCACACTCTACGATACTAAGCATACTTTTTTATATTACGTTATCTACATGTCTACCATCTATCTATCTTCTGTATATTGCGCTTTGTCAGTTTTACTAAATACTAAGCTACTCCGTTATACAGTAAATTAGCAGCTGTATTCTCAAACAAAAATTAACTAAATTTATGAATATCTTTTCACAATTTCAATCGAAACTTAATTTGGGTTAAGATTTGTTTACTTTAATGACGAGTTAATGCATTATTGAAGGAATGAATGACCATTCTAATGCTCATATCATTGTCATCATCATCAATATCGAAATCATGCAATAGTTATTATTCAATTAATGAAAATTCTAATCAGTTTTTGTTCCTAAATTAGTGGTTTTATCATTAGGGAGCAACGTAGCCCCAAATTAAAATCGAAACACACATTTTTCACCCACTAAGCCCACAGAGGTTCCGAGCTCCCTTTAGGTGCAGCCAATAAAGATCAGACATGCTTTCGATTGAAGCTTCGTATTTGGAATTGGAAATTCTTTTCTATACATTGAAAAACCTTTGAATCACAAAAAAATGTGTGCAACCAGTGTGATTTTGTAATTTTTGAGTGAATTTTAAGCACCAACGATTGGTGTTTTGTAACATATTTAGATTCAACATTTTTGCAACGATCTTTTAAACCACTTATTTTTTTAATTGGTCCGCCCACTGGTATGAGACCAACAAATCCCGGGCTCGATCCCCAGGGGAGTACAATATTGTGGTTGGTTTAGTTGGTGGTAGGATTTTTTAAGACCGCCTGGAGCATCTTATCTAAGTCTGTCACCATTCATATTTTTGAGGATTCCGGGAGAAGTGTGCATCCAACTTCAGCCTTATCATAACGTTACATGAAGGTCTGGTCTTAGGCAAGAAATTCATACTAAAAAAAAAACGAACAATTTCTATCGTAAGATGTAAATTTACCAAATCCATTTATTATTACATCTACGTAGGGAAAGGATACAGACGGACAACTGAATAGCGTCTCATTATCTTTAATTATATACCGATTCTTTGTCTGAGTTACTTTTCCCCAATGCATATTTTTATACCATTGATTTCCTAGATGTTCCTTTTAAATTAAATGCGATCGAATAATCTGCGATAAGTATATTTCTTTCCTAAGCTTAGAATTAGCTTTTCGATTTTGTTTTCCCATTTACATGCTTTAAGAAGGCAAATAGAGCTGGTGGACTTCTTCTGAAAAAAAAAAGCCTCTTAAACCGCTGCCCATGCATGCTCGAGGTCAAGGTCAAAGTCAAAGACACAGACAAGGTGACGATGACTTGGAATCTCTGTGGTCAAGTTGTAAACTTATTTTCATCTCCAATTTGAAAGTTCAATACGAAAGTACTTGACTGGAAGAAATTCTTGTACCTAACTAACTAAAATTATGTTAGGTATGAATATGGACGAACTTGGAGACGGGACAAGCAAGTAGCCCAACTGGTGTTAAGTGCGTCTCTTGCCTGTAATAATGCCTTACTGCGTAGGTCACATCCACAAAAAACATAGCCTACACGGCACTGCATTGCGCCCGTCAACTTGAGGCATTAGGTAAGGTGTTAAGCCTCGCGTGCCCGTAATTTCACCGGCAATTATACCCTTCAAACCGGAACACAGCAATTCTGCTTGGCGGATGAAATAGGTATGGTGGTAGTAATTCTCCGGATGATCCCTTTCACGTAGTCTTCTACTACTCTTAAGTAGGGTTGGACAGAGGAGATGGATGGATTATGTGAGGAGCTGAGTTGACGGGTGACATTGAAAGAAGAAAACTTGCCATGCCAACCTCGTTTAAGTGTAGGATAAGATCAGGAAGAAGGGTATGCTTGACTTCGTTTACACGTGATTATAAACATGACAGTCATATAAAAACTATAGGGTAAACCTAACCTTGAAGAACATTATTCCTTAGCTAGCATTATTTGATAGCTTTGAATAAAACTCAACAAAAAGGCGAACCAGAAGGATAGCCTCATTACAGTGAAAAGAGGAAACCGGGGTAAAAACTGTAATTATGTTTATTTTAGGCCTTAATGCGACTATCCACCCCATCATTAATCGCCCCCTGTCTCCCCATGGGGACAAGTCGCCTTTATTATTTCATTTCAATTATTTTTGTGATTATCTTTTTACGGCGAGCATTAAAAGTCGAAAAAATACTGGACATTAAATGTAATTAGAATCGAAATTACGAGATGTCACTGTTTGCCTCTGTTATTAGGTTTGCTCATTAAAAACGGTTTAATGTTCTGTTCGTAGGAACGGCGGTTCAGCTTTTACGTAAATGTACTTTTTTCGTTTCAAAACATTATTCTGAGTCACTTCGGTAAAAATAATCGTAACAATATATATCTACTTAACTTGAAATATATTTAGGTAAGCAAACTTTGTGACAGTTCTAAACTAAAATTTGAGCTTAAGACTAAAACCTCAAATAAAAATCACCATCATAACCATATCAGCCCAGATACATCCACTGGTCAACATAGGTCTCCTGATCCTGAGCCGCCTCCATCCAGTGACTCCCCGTGACCACCGCAATGTCGTCGGTCCATCGAGGATGGTTTCGTTGCCTTGCGAGAACCTTTATTTACGCCCCTTACCATTATATACATTTTAAACCATCGTTTTACTGAAGTATACGCTACTTGACAGGCACCAGTTTTGTTTCGGTTCTGCAAGGAAACCATCATCAGCGTGAGTGTAATTTTTGGATGAGATATGATGATACTATCGTATACATTTTAACCGCCTCTGTGGTAAATTTTCGCTCTCCGGAATCAGACCCAGAGGTCCTAGGTTCGGGTCTCAGGGGGTACGAATTTGTGCTCAGTTTGGTAGGTGTGGGCCATTATCTTACCTAAGTATGACGCTATAACAACAATTATGATTGTTGTGTTTCGGCACTAAGAGATAAGATTGTTAGTAGCTCCGTATGGATTCCGGGTGAAATGCGCCACCTTCGGCGTTATCATAACTAGACATCAGGTGAGATCAAGGCTAAGAGCTTCTCGGTCGTAGAATAAAAAAAAACGTGAGTATTCCCGTGGATGTACAGTAGGAATATTGTTCTAAGCTAGTATACATATACACAAATAGGTACTACTTCTTATTTGTGTTCCATGTAGGCAGAGCAGAAGCAATTCTGAGATAAGTTGAATCAATAAAACATCACCATAATCTGAAAATAGCATAATTTTTGTACGACGGGTAAGCGCTGTCTCAGGAACTGGCTATCTTACCTTTACAGGTAAGATAGCCAGTTCCAGTTCCAGCCAAAAAAAAAACAACAGGCAAAAAAAAACAAGACAAAAAAAAATAGAATAATTGTTGTTTGGCGACAGACTCAGGTGAAATGGTGGTATCTAGCCAGGCGGACTTAAACAAAGTCCTGCCACCAAATAAACCAAGCACAATATTGTACTCCTCTGGAGATCGAACCCGGGACCACTAGATCTGATACACAAAAATAACGGCAGCTAGCGTTAATAATTTTTTTGCCTCAGCTATGATAATTATGACGTCAAAGGCGGTAGTTGTTGTACGGTTTCACGTACGTTCGACATTGTAATAATCATCTTATTGTTCATCGTAGGTAATGTAGGCCTTAATCATGTTTTAAGGATAACTTTTTTACGTTGGCCAGTTGTGACACATAGACAATAGGCATTCTCGTATCGTATACCTACACGGCATCATATTACTATAAACTTTGACTAAACAAATGACATGGTCACTTTTAGGTTTTTTTATTTACGATGGTTCAGCGCTTGACCTCAGGCTTGCTAGGCAAGAAAACAGGTGAGGAGTGAGGTCTACGATGAAACGAGCCTTCCCATAATATATTACACTATAGTCAATAAGCATGACTCTCTTTTATCAGCTTAGGGTTAAAAAAAGAGTGTGAAATAAAAACACGATAGAAGTGAAACTTTTGTGTTTTAGTGACACGTTGCCTCACCACTCTTCGCCACACATAATGCTTGGGGATCAAAATTTTAAAACCCTCTCATCCACTCTACCCGACACAGCGCCCCACCACTTTTCGTCGAACGAAAAGGTTGCGGATCAGAATTTTTAAAACTTGGATAAAAAGTTTGACTTCAAAAAAGTTTTTGTATACTACTATGGTAAACGCTTACTATGGCTTACGATCCACCTGATCAAAAGCTGCAGTCACCTATGGACGCTGGCAACACCAGAGCTCTGGTGGCCTTACTCACCACAGTAGCCACTATATAGATATAGTGCTATTTGGCTGCGATATTCTGTAAAGCGAAGGTACTTCTCCAGACGGGCTGCTCAAATATTGAGTAGGAAATCCAACGATGCCCTGCCCCTCATGAGTACGGTGTTATTTCGTTTTTGTTTCAAATGGCCATAATAATTTTAAAAAGTTGGTAGCACTAGGAACCATCATAATGTGGGATGGTACTTGGCCATGCTTGTTTTAAATCGCAGCCGTTCCAATGTAATGATTATCAGCTCTGACCTATGTTTTCTACCCGACTCTATGGGTGCTGTTAATAGCACACGTGGTGTTTCGTCCACGTGGTTCGGAAAGCTCAGAATCCAAATAGTTAAAATAAATATCAGGCATAATAATTGTAATATTGATCTATTGGTAATTTATCAGGAATTGTTACCGTATGCCCCCACGAACGACCAGAACGGCAGACGGTAACAGATGTAATTTGCGTTTGTCAATGTGAAGTCCCCTAAATTTCTTTGAAAAATCAAATCGACTCGTGCTTTGCTTCTACACGAGGCGTCCTTAAGAAATATAGTCTTGCTGCTAATCTGACAACCCTCTGTGGACGTGTCGCTCCGAGCCACAAAGTGTAGTACACACGTCCAGGGTCTGTTAACATACAATAGTGTGCATAAACAATATCCAGGGTACTTATAGATCGACAGCGCTCGAGTTAAGGATTTGGAACTATCGAAATAAATAGCAGTTTGAATAAATTTCATTCGGTTAAATTTAACAATTCCAGTTTCGTATACCAGTGTAGGATGAACAGGATCCTATGTGAAAATGAAAATGAAAAATGAAAAATATTTTATTACTGTCAAACAAGATAAACAGTTTAAACGGTAGAACAAAATTTACGTATCACATAACTTATTTTAGAAACCTTGTGAATTGTGAGTAATTATAGAAATTGTGATCTGAGATTTTTTACGTAAAATGGATCAACTATTGACCTCAAACTTGCTAAGAGACTTGCAAAGGCAAGGATCGGGTCTACGATTGATTGAGTTGACCCAGGCACTGGCTCTCCCGCGGAGAACTGGATACAGCAAGCCGCTTGTCACTGGGCATAGGCTGGAGGGTGGGTGCAGAATCTATGTACCACCAGAGTTCTGATCATCCAACCGTAACCGCTATCGCACCAACTGGATACATTTAGACGGGATCTAGAGGTAAGATAGCCAGTTTCTCAGAATGTTGATTCCGGGTGAAGTGCGCTTCCACCTTCGGCGTTATCATAACTTGAAAAATCAGGTGAGATGAAGGTCAAACCTACCCGTCGAACTGTTATACCCCTAACTACTGTATCGGATTAAGCCGAATAGTGCAACCCTTGCTACTTTTATATTGCGAGTAATCATTCTAGACAATGGACTCCCACACTCCATTACTGGCAGCTAACCCAGATACTTGTCTTTTCTAAATCCGTATTCATTTCTAAATCGTTTATTCTAAATCAATTTCTAATTTAAGTTCTACTAAATCCTAAATAAAATAAAATAAGTTCGTGTAAGAAAAATACTCTTTTTTTAAAAAGTGATTCTCAAGACCCCGTATAACATTGGTGGCAGCGTAAAGGGATTTTAAATATCCCCGGTATCCAAATCAGTGATAAAAGTGATACATAATTTACCATCATCTACCATCACCGATGCCAGAAGACCTGGCATCCTTTCCCATCAAAGTCTCCGCAGTCTTCCGCTGAGGAAGAAAGCATCAACTCACCGTGTCCTGGTTATCCTGGACGTACTAAACCCGGTCAACATCCAACACTGGATCCTGGATTCTCAAGGTTGAGGTCCATTTACCTTCGGTTAGCTGTATCCTGGTGAAAATACGCTATGTTCCTGCTAATCCTGTGAGTTACCTTATTACCTACCTTTTTTGTGACTTATAACTACTACTCCGTGATAAAGTGATTCTGTGTGTGTTAATTGAACTAGACCTGGAAGTCGTCGTTACATCATAAAAAACTATATTCTATTGTGTTACTAAGTGCTGAACGCGTCCCGTCCCGTCCATAGGTACATTGCTGCATTTCTAGGAACTGATAACTGTGTCTCGCACTCGAGACTCTGTACCATTTTTAAATAAGTTTATTTTACTGTGTTATAACCTTCTCACTTTGTATTTGTACTACGGACACATTACCCTAGCATTAGTTACTATTATTATAGGTAATCTACTTTCATGTCAAGTAAAAAAGAGGTAAAAGACGAATCACAACAAGAAAAAATGTCAGATATAGATCTAAATGTCCTAATTAAATTCATAGGAACTTTCGATGGTTCCCGTGAAAAATTAAATCCATTTATAAATAATTGTCGCAATGCAATTGGCCTTGCATCGACCTCCCAAACGGAAATTCTACTCAAATATATCCTCAGCCGTCTAGAAGGCAAAGCCGAAACGGCTTGTGCCGTAAAAGAGTTTAATAAATGGTCACAATTAGAAGAATTTCTGAAAACACAATTCGGCGATATTAAACATTATGCCTACCTCCTATCCGACCTACAAGAGTGCAGACAGGGCCGTAATGAGACGGTCGGCCAATATTCTTTACGAATTGAGTCCTGTTTAGCTAAACTGCTAACTGAAATAAACATTTCAATTCCCACCAAAAAGAAAGATGAATTAGCTGGTCGTGTAGCGGCAATGCAAGACCTAGCCTTAAATGTCTTCATGATCGGACTCCACCCGGCGTTGTCAACTGTTGTCAGATGTAGGGACCCCAGTACTCTTAACGAGGCCATTAACCTCGCCACAGCCGAAGAAAAAATTGTAGGCATAACCAGAAAATATTCAGGACTATCTACAAATACTTATAATGTCAATAATTCTGACTATCGCCGGCCAAATAATAACACTGCTTCTAATTCGAGGCCACATCCTCAAGACCAATCGCAGTTCAGACCAAATCCCAATGCCCCTGTTTGTAGGTATTGCAAAAACATAGGGCATACTATCGAAAATTGCCGAAAACGCGAATACAACAATAATAATAAGAGATCTAATTATAATCAGGGCTCGCCAAACTCAAATCCAGGCCAATCCTCGAACAACTTCCAACGTCGGCAGCCCATACACGCTGTAACCTCGCTCAATGCCGAGGGCACTGATTCTGATAATCGCGATTTAAACGAACAGGCCTTCCCGTTCAGTACCGTGCGGGAATATTAAAAAGGCAAGTTGGTACAAATACACCACTGAATCCTACTAAATCAACACTGAATCCTATCAAATCACCACTGAATCCTACCAAATCACCACTGAATCCTACTAAATCAACACTGAATCCTATTAAATCACCACTGAATCCTACCAAATCACCACTGAATCCTACTAATTCACCACTGAATCCTACCAAGTCGCCACTGAATCCTACCAAATCACCACTGAATCCTACTAAATCGCCACTGAATCCTACCAAATCTCCACTGAATCCTACTATATCGTCACTGAATCCTACTATATCGTTACCAAATCCTACTATATCGTCACTGAATCCTGCTATATCGTTACTAACTCCTACTAAACCGACAGTGACTCTTACTAAATCATCTCCGAATTTAACTGAATCATATAATAATAATCACCAACCTCATACCACTCACCAAGAAAGTACATCTGCCGCTGTTTCCGATCCCGATCATACATCTAGCATCCTGCAAAAGAACGTTAATAGTAAAGAAAAACCGCAGTATCCTACCTCTGATCAACTTAGATGTGATCCATCTATCAATAACGTCGAATCTACAACTTCCAAATTGTGTCCATTTTCATGTGAAACAGGAAAAAACGTATTAAAAACATATAATATTATGACAAACCCAATTAAAAAATACTTACCTTTCGTTGAAGTTCAGACCTCTGTTTCCTCCAAGCCTTTAAAACTTTTAGTTGATAGCGGCGCATCCATCAGTATCCTGAAAGTTAATGCCGCAGAAGAAATGCCTGAAATAATAAAACATGTTATAAGTATCAGTGGAATAACCAACGGCACAATGAAATCACTCGGACACATACAAGTAAATTTCAACTCATTGAAGAACTACTTCCACATTATACCAAATCTAGATTTTCCATATGACGGCATTATTGGCAATGACTTTCTTTCTAAACATAATTGCAAAATCGACTATTTTGAAGGAGTACTCACTGTTGACAAAATCAAACTTTATCTTAAATTTACAGAACCAACCTTTACTATTCCCCCTCGGACTGAAACAATAATTGAATGTGCTGTAGTAAATCCTGAAATTAATGAGGGTATCATTTTTGACCAAAGCCCAAGCGACTCTCTCCTCGTGGCGAACTGCATAGTGAAAACAAAAGCAAATGGCCGGATCAACATCTCAGTAGTCAACATATCTGAATCCCCAATCCAGATAGATTCTAGTTTCAAATTCGAAATTTTTCCTCTAGAAAATATTGACCATAAACAAATTCTCCACATGTCTCATTCCAATGCTCATAACACTCATACCAGAACTGAAAAGGTACTAAATCTCCTGCGGGTTTCCCATCTAAACGATGAAGAATCAGAAATATTATATGATCTATGTTCCAAATTCTCGGATATCTTCCATCTCCCTGGTGATAACCTGACGTGTACTGACGCTTTACAGCATGAAATAACTACTTCCTCTTCTATTCCAATAAATACTAAATCTTACCGTTTCCCTGAAATCCACAAGCAAGAAGTTCAATCCCAAATAAATAAAATGCTTGATGATGAAATTATTAAACCTTCTACATCACCATGGTCATCCCCAATCTGGATCGTTCCGAAAAAAGCCGATGCTTCTGGTCAACGAAAATGGCGTATCGTTATAGACTACCGCAAGTTAAACGACATTACAGTTGGTGACTCTTATCCTATTCCCAACATTTCTGAAATATTAGATCAGCTCGGGCAATCTAAATATTTCAGTACCCTTGATCTTGCTTCTGGATTTCACCAAATCAAAATTTCCAAAGAAGACGCAGCGAAATCTGCATTTTCCGTACCTGAAGGACATTTTGAATTCACCCGCATGCCATTTGGCTTAAAAAACGCACCAGCTACTTTCCAAAGACTGATGAACACTGCACTCTCTGGCCTTCAAGGAATCCAATGCTTTGTGTACCTCGATGATATCGTTATCTATTCGCATGACCTTAATACTCATATCAAAAAATTGTCCAACGTCTTCGACAGACTCCGAAATTACAACCTTAAATTACAACCAGACAAGTGCGAGTTTCTTCGCAAAGAAGTGTCGTATCTTGGTCACATAATCACTGACGATGGTGTCAAACCAAACCCTGAAAAGACGAAAGCCGTAGAAAAATTTCCAGTTCCTAAATGTCCTAAGGACATCAAATCATTCATGGGACTAGTGTCTTATTACAGACGTTTCATTCCAGACCTATCCAAGATTGCCAAACCACTCACACACCTTTTAAAGAAAGATGTTCCTTTTATCTGGAATAACGAACAACAGTTAGCTTTTGAAAACCTTAAAAATGCGCTTACCTCTGCACCGATTCTAGCATATCCAGATTTTACCAAACCATTTCTTCTAACATGTGACGCATCAAACTATGCTATCTCTGCTATTTTGTCTCAAGGCCCCGTCGGTAGTGACCGTCCTATCGCATATGCATCCCGAACTTTAAATAAAGCCGAATGCAATTACAGCGTAACTGAAAAAGAATGCCTGGCCATCATTTTTGGCACAAAAATGTTTAGACCATATCTGTATGGCCACCAGTTTACTATTGTAACTGATCACCGACCTCTAAAGTGGCTATTTAATTGCAAAGACCCTGGGTCAAAATTAGTTAGATGGAGACTCAAATTGGAAGAATATGACTATGACGTTATTTATAAAAAGGGAAAAGTTAACAGCAACGCTGATACATTATCGCGTTATCCAGTAAATCCAATTATACAAGATAATGTCAATCCGCAACCTTCAACATCAGGTTTATCTGGAAATCAACTCGCTGATGACGCCGAAGTTCCTCAAGATATACTTGAGGACTTAATCGATCTAGGTGATTTGGGAATTAGCCCA
The DNA here is from genome assembly GCA_951394065.1 of Venusia cambrica. Taxonomy (NCBI): domain Eukaryota; kingdom Metazoa; phylum Arthropoda; class Insecta; order Lepidoptera; family Geometridae; genus Venusia; species Venusia cambrica. The sequence continues at coordinate 6,900,383 of OX596056.1, forward strand.
CTCGACGGACAAAACATTGACTTCTCTCCGCTGGATCCTTCTCCTCCTGAGATCACTGTTTCTCCCCCAGCACCTTTTCCTCAACCGATTCCTTCTATTTCACCATATTCTCCCGCTGACTTAAACAGACACACTGACGAAACACCTACCAGTTCCAATAAAGAATATTCCGAATTTCTTAAATCATTTTCTAACAAAAATGAAACATTCAATACTTATATAAAAGAACATAACGAAAGCCTGTTTAAAAGCCCTACTAAATCAATACTCATCCCTGTATCCATTGACTTTGACGATTCAAATCCTTATCTTCAAGACATAATCTCAAATGCCGATGACTCAATCCACGATGGTGAGCGCGAACTTCATTCTTTTAAAAAGGTTATTGTCAAAGGCAAAACTTACTATCTCCTCTTCACCAAAGTCTACTACTTCGACACTTGCTCTTATCCTGATATCTTCAAAACACTGAAGTCAGCTAGAGACGATATCTTACTTACCGGTGACATTAATGAAATAGCGATATCCGATTTTAAAAATCCATTCGAACAAAACTCTTTTGTCAAAATTTACGGCATGATCATGTACTTATTCAACAATACGAATATAACGATCAACATTCACCATAACACAGTCATATATCCTGTTCCTTCTGAAATAGCAAAGATTTTAAAAGAAAACCACGATATCCCAATTGCCGGACACTTAGGCTCTAACAGAATGTACGACAGAATAAAAGAGCGCTACTATTGGAAAAATATGCGTTCCGAAATAGAGGAATACGTAAAGAATTGTAAATTATGTCAGTCTAATAAAGCCCTTCGTAAAATTAATAGATCCCCCATGCAAATAACTACCACTTCCACTCGTCCCTTTGAAAGGATTAGTCTTGATATTGTTGGTCCATTACCCGAAGCTGGAATTCCCAAGTTAAAATACATACTTACTCTACAAGACGATCTGACTAAATATTCTATCGCCTATCCTATCTCAAATGCAACAGCAGAAGAATCTTGCGAATGCTTAGTTCATTTCGTCACCCTCTTTGGCATTCCTAAATCTATTCTCACTGATCAAGGTACTAATTTCACCGCTGACCTATTCAAAAAAACCTGCGAATTTCTGAAAATTAAACAAATATGGTCTTCTCCTTATCACCCACAAACACAAGGTGCACTTGAAAGGAGTCACTCAACATTAAAAGAATATCTGAAGTCCTATGTAAATGAAAACCAGTCCAACTGGCACAAATTTGTGTATACCGCCATGTTAACTTATAACAGCACTGTCCACAGTACAACGCGCTTCACTCCGTATGAACTTGTGTTCGGGCATAAGCCGTATATCCCAGATTCCATTTTTGAACTCCGCGCTGATCTAACATACCCCGAATATATCAAAATGCTTCATCACCGGCTCAAAATATCTCGTGAAAAAGCTCTACAAAACATTCAAGCCTCTAAAGAAAGATCAAAAAACTACTATGACAAACACAGTCGCACTGTTGAATATAAAGTTGGCGAATACGTATATTTAAAAAATCATTTGAGACTCCGAAAAGCCCTATCTCCACTATGGAAAGGTCCATATAAAATCGTAAAAGTCAACAACAACAACAATACCCTGACTCTGCTTATAAATCGACGTCATATCACCCATCACTTCGATGAAGTAAAACCTGCAAGTCAAATTGATTAACTAATTAAATACCTAGCATCTAAGTGATTTACAAACTCTACCATTATACAATATACTTTTACAAAATATTTTATGTAGGCAGTGTATTCAAACATATTTTCGGTACCATGGATGAAGATAATGCAAACCACTATAACAAAGCCATCCAAGCTTTGTACAGCAATGACAAAGTTTTATCAGACGCCACTAAGAAAAGCATAATTGTATCTCAAATGGCAATATCCAATATAAATCAATCTTTACATGAAATCGACGTTAACCAAGACAAGTTGAACGATGCTTTAGATAAAATTTCCACAGTTGTGAATAACATATCCCAAGTAGTACAAGCTGAGAACTTCCAAATCTCTCTTAATTCAATTTCAAACATCTTACAATCAAATCTGTTGACACTTTCGTTCAAAATCGAAGATATTCTAAATTCTATCCTATTTGTAAAAGCGAATATACTACACCCGTCTGTGTTGACGCCTAAACAATTGTATAATGACATTGTTAGTAATCTTAAGGTAGTTCCTAAGTATGGAGATTTTCCAGTAAGCCTAGAATTAAATAATATTCACATTCTTCTAAATGTCGCTGATTTAGTATGCTATTATCTAGATAATAAGTTAATTTTCGTAATGAAAATACCTTTAGTAAGTGTCTTAGAATATAATTTATATAAAAGTATACCTTTGCCAACCCCACATGCTACTGATAATACATTTGTAATGATTCAACCCTCTGAACAATATATTGCTCTGAGTAAGGACAAATCGTCGTTTAGTTATCTTCAAAACTTAAGCGCCTGCAAAAATATTATTGCTACTAAAACTAACCTTTGTGAAATGACTGGTGTGTATACTGTACCTGGAAATCCATCTTGTGAAATTGAAATAATCACAAAAGCTGTAACAAAGTTAACTGATTCTTGTCAATACAAAATCCTGCGTGGTGATGTAGACATTTGGCATAAATTAAATAATGGAAAATGGATATTTGTTCAATCAAAACCTGATAAACTCTCAGTTGAATGTAAGAACAATGACATTACTGAACTTGTCATATCCGGTACAGGTGTACTTGATATTCCTTTAGCTTGTGTAGCCTACCATAAGAATTATAGATTTGTAAGAAAGATTTCGTCTAGTATAAGTATTCCTAATATTACGCCACGTTTTAATATTCTTAATGATAGTTGCTGTAATATAAACAATGCTAAAGAACTAAGTCTACCAACTTCCAGGTTACAAAATATTAATTTGGATAATTTAAGAGTTTTGAGTGTAGAATCAAATCAAATCATTAAAGACTTAGATTCTGTCCAATCTCCTAACAATTGGAATCATAATCATGTTAGCATTCCTATTTTAAGTATAACATCTTTTATATTGTGTCGTTGCTTAATTTTATATTTGTGTAAAAAGGGCAAGTATTTCGGAAAATTATGCAGAAATTCTAACAAAATAGTTATCAACAAAGATGAAAACTCAGATCATGAAATAGAATTAGATCAACCTCAATTACGCATAGGTTAAACAATAACCTTTACGAAAACTTACTTTTCTGTAAGTTTCCTCTTAACGTGGGGGTTGTTATACCCCTAACTACTGTATCGGATTAAGCCGAATAGTGCAACCCTTGCTACTTTTATATTGCGAGTAATCATTCTAGACAATGGACTCCCACACTCCATTACTGGCAGCTAACCCAGATACTTGTCTTTTCTAAATCCGTATTCATTTCTAAATCGTTTATTCTAAATCAATTTCTAATTTAAGTTCTACTAAATCCTAAATAAAATAAAATAAGTTCGTGTAAGAAAAATACTCTTTTTTTAAAAAGTGATTCTCAAGACCCCGTATAACAGAACGCAAAAAAACAGCGAATTGATGGTCACTGGGCTTATGGTGAGGGTGAGTCTTGTAAGTCTTACACCAGAGTTCTGATCATTTAGCTAGCAAAAATGATCGATTCCGTTGCCAGACCACTAGAAAGTAAATACCATCAAAACTCATTTTTTCGTTATTAAATCTCTGTGAAATAACCTAATGTATTTATTACACTCATGAATGAATATGCAATCGTGTCTTGGTTCACAAACGGGTAATGATTTTGACTCATTAATTCCAAATTCAAATTTTAAAAGATTAATTATACATTAACTGCGTTCATAAAAACGTGAATCATTTATTCCTATAGCAACGGAAATATAAAAACACGTATAATTATATTTAATTCTACTTGACGCGTGACTATTCACAATAGGACTTGGATTTGCCAACCCTTTGACTAACACTAATGAATAGAAAAATATGACGACTTTAAAGTAGTAGGTTTAAGGGTTAAATTTGTTTGGATCAGTGTATTTGAAGCAATAATAGAAGTGTTTTAATGGATGAGCAAATTTTTATTATAGTGTGTATTGAAGCAATAAACAGATGTTTTATTGTACGCGAAGTTAATCGCTAAAATCTTGCGTTTGCACACTTTGTCACGATCAAACTCTGACATAGAATAATTCGAAACACAAAATTCAAGCTATTTAAGTTTCTTTATGAATGTGATCCTTCTGAAGGATTTCTTTGGGTCTTGTTGACCACCACCTTACCTAAGTCTGTTACCATAATAACAATTTATGCCTGAAGTTGACGGGCGCAATGCAGTGCCGTGTAGGCTATGCTCTTTGTCGATGTGACCTATGAAGTAAGGCATTGTTATAAGCAAGAGATGCACATCCTAGATGAAAAAAAGAGGATTCTGAGAGAAGTGTGCTGCCACCTTCAGCCTTATTATAACTTGAGATCAAGTGTGATGAAGGCCAAGAGCTGCCCCGTCGTACCTACTGTAACAAAAAACAGTGGCACTCCGGGATTGCCGCTATAAGTGAAAACTTGAATCTTGGCCGATCTTGCCGAACAGCTGAGAATGTTGTCATGTTGGTCACGATATTTATTAATGAGGGTTGTTTTTGCAATACAACTGTCACGACTGTCAACCGTCGTCTATAGGTAGAGGCAGTCTTGGAACGGTCCTTACCCGTACCTCTTACCTATATAGGATGGTAAATATAACGTGACAACGTTTCAAGTCAAATATGTCAAAAGTGGTGTCGGTAAGGTTTCGCGAGAACAATGGTAGATATTTTCCCATCTCAATAAATGCCCAACGCGTCTAAAAGTTCACTTCAAAAAAAGAGAAAGACTTTCGATTTTCCATATAAGATAATATGGTTTTAGGACGAATACATACCATATAGGTATAATATTAGATAAGTCGTCATTGTAATGAACTCTACGTGAAAACTGTTTATTTTATGCACTAGCTGCTGCCGCTGACTTTACCAAGGACTGGTTCATTCACACAATCTCGAGCTATCATGTCCGTGTTCATACTAAGGCTACCGCGATTCTCATTGATTATTCATAAAGAATGAATGAATGAACTGATAGCTTTGAGTGAATAGTTCAGAACTTGTGTTGCATAATGTACGTAAAAAAGACAAAGCAACCGAAGTTAACAGGAAAAAAAATACCTATTATTTTACAGACATAAAATAATAGTAGACCCGGGTTCGATACCAAGGCCAGTACAATATTGTGCTTGGTTTGGTTGGTGGTAAGACTTTGTTTAAGTCCGCCTAACTACTACTTTTTTTTTATTGAACGACGAGGAGTTTCTTGGCCTTCTTCTTATCTGATTTTAAAGTTATGATAAGGCCGAAGGTGGTAGGGCACTTCACCCGGAATCCTCAAAAATCTGAGGCACTGGCTATATTACCTTTAAATGCCGAAACACAATGATTTAATAATTGTATGGCGACAGAATTGGGTAGAGACGGTTCCTCAGGATACCTGGCAGGTCGTACAATGTCGTAAAGTAAAAAACTACTAAAGTACAGAGATATGTACATTTTTTCTATCGCCGCTGTGCATTGTTGGAATTTTAGGTTAGAATACAGATTTTTGAAGCGCGTGTAGTGTAAACGTTGCCTAGGGTGGAATTGTCAGCTTTTCACTTTAAATCAAATATTAATTTAAGCCAGCAACATCCACAAGTTGTTGTTGAAACTTATAGGTGACCTTTTAAATATACTAACATAAACAATAGCAATAAAACAAAACAAAACAATAATTTTCTCAACTTCAACTATTCTTAATTCGAATAAATCTGTGATTGAGACCTCCTTCGAGAAAGGAGGTTTCGCTCTTTCATTATTATTATTTTTGAAGATTCAGCTAATTATATTACTTGAAAGTATGAGAGAGGTTGTGTTGAGATTTTGTGTAGGCTGGTGTTTGTGTGTGTGTGTTGGTGAGAAGCAAGGTGGAACTTCCGGTTCACCAGTTTCGTAAGAGTCTAGGCAACGGGAGACCCCGTATTTGTATGAGATGGGGTAAGCATATACAGAGGCTGCACGTCCATTTATTCATTTTGTTTATGCCTTCAGTTACTCCCAAATACTATAAAGTAATAAATAATACTAGTAAAGCTCCCAGGTTGGACTTCATTCCCATCATCCCATGGGAATAATGCAAAGCATGGTAAAATTATGACTTTTCGCCTCTGATAACAACTCAGATATCAGATATACTGACATTTTTTATTTTCACTTCCCTGTAAAAGTTTTATCTGTCCATTTATCTTCTTTTTATATAGTTTCACAATAAAATAGCTGCAATTATAAGACAAGCAAACAAGATATGGACAAAGCTAATTTATTCATTTATTTATTTAACTTTAATTAAAACGGTTACATACCAATTACATTAATTAAATAAGCGTCAAGTAAAAAAATAATAATAATGACAGATTTTAGATAATTACAATTTAAATAAACTTGTAATTAAATAATTTGAAATCAAATGTCAATTGAGTGCCTATCAAATAATATTATAATTAATAATAAATTATTAGTTGTTTTTCTACTTTGTTAAAATATTACTGATTATTATGTGGTCATCGCTGTAAGCCATAGTATTAGCAACTTCATAAGTACCTCACCAACCTACCTACAGTCATATTTTAACATTTAAAATGTCGCTGTTTGATGTTACCCAAACAAACAAAATTCTAAATTCAGACCATTGGAGTATCACCTACTAGAGGGTATCAGAGGCACGTTTTAGCTTATGTTTGTTCATTTGGCAGCATTTAATACATGAGAGCTTGCAAGTAAATCACTGATTAGAAGAATACTACACGTGACACATGCCTTTCGAAATGTTTGTTACAGGGACACGCTGCTATACTTATATACTGTGTGTACCGCATAGCACGTCCACGACATTTTTTTTTTTTACTGTACGACATGGCAGCACTTGGCCTTCATCTCACCTGGTTACAAGTTGAGATAAGGCCGAAGGTGTACTACACCCGGAATCCTCAACAAACTGAGGAACTAGCCTATCTTACCTCTATAAGCCGGAACACAACATTTTTTTAAGAAAATTATGGCGACAGAATTAGGTAAGACAGTGGTAGCTAGCCATGCGGACTTAAACAAATTCCTACCACCAACCAAAGCAAGCACAATATTGCTCCCCTGGCGACCGAACCCGGAACCTCTGGATCTGAAATCGATAGGTTGAACCACTAGACCACAGAGGCGGTTATATTATTATAAATTAAGATTATTTCTATTCCCGTACTTAGAAACCTAGCAACCTCAAAAGCACGGTTTAATACTGCCGTTTACAAATATCGGTCAATTAAACGGCGTGCGCGATAACAATTGAAATCGGTTTCGCTTTCACGGAGAGCGAAACTGCTAAATATATTAATAGATGAGCTGATACATCAATGAATGTCCACCGCTTTCGTATGGCACTTTCAATTTTCAGAATGCCCGCGTTTGTAGGGTGCCGTCGCTTTGTGGATAATCGGGAAAGTCCTGGCCCGTATTGGCTCATTGTGTGAGTCAATACGGTCCAGGTAAATTTCCGTAACCTAGTTCCCATATGACAAGCGTTGCTTTGCTTGCATTAGATGGCATTGCGTAAATGCGAAATACGTTTTTCAATAGGTTTCTTCCCCCTTGCTTAGAAAATTTAGTAAGCGGATTAAACTGTAACTATTACTATGGGAAGCTCCATTGTAATAGTTGCAGAAGAAACAATAACGCCAGGCTTATAATCTTCCCATTTCATCGTGATGAATGTTTTCAAATTTAATACTAATGATAAATAATAGAAAAACTCGACATAAGAAACAACTTTTTTACGATTTTTATTGATATTTTGATTTTTACATTCTTGGTAACGATAGAACCACAATTGACAAATTAAGTGAGTATGAACACCGAAATGCATTGAGAAAATATACCAAATATATAAAGTTTGTAAAGCAAATATTTGTAGGATATTAAACACTTTGTAGTTTGTTTGGCTGAAATTATTCAACAATACCCCAAACCCTTGTCCCCCTATTTGTGTACATTCGCTGCCACCGGCGTGTATCACGTCACTGACCACACGTTTGGAGCCGAACGGGATATTTACACGTATTTCCATAATAAATTCATTAAATGACTATCGCACTGATAATGTGGAAACTGCGAATCGAGGGCTAATGGGGTAATGATAGGTTGGCTTTTATCGAGTCAATCGTATGAGAGGGTAATGAACGAACGTCATTCCTGGAGTGAAGTATTCAATTCTCCTGAAATAAACGAATTTAATTTGAATTGTTGTGATCCAGCATTTAGGGGTAAGATAGCCAGTTCTTAAATTTATTGAGGATTCCTGGTGAAGTGCGCTTCCATTTTCGGCCTTGGCCAAGCACATAGCCGTCGTACAAAAAAAAAAACATTCACCGTCATCAAGATAATAATCTTCTTGAGGATGTCATAGCTAGTCATATATATGATTTCTAAAAAGTTTGCATTACCGATGTGTGGTCTGTAGGCTCTTTATCCAAAGATTCTAGGTTCAATTCCTGGGTACCTCTTTGTAAGGTTTCTTCACAGAATAGCATTGGTTGATGATATAATACTCTGCTGAACCTATAATAAAGCTTTGACAAGCTTGCTCCGTCTTAAGCTTCATCTTAAGGTAGGTAGGTACCTACTTGTCGTAGTACGGATCTAATCGGCTCGCCATCATTGACCTTCTACCTTACCAGTGACTAAGAGCGTCTCTAGTATGTGGCGTCCTTTCTGGAATTGTCACCGTTGTCCAGAGTTCGATTAAATCAGGAAGATAGAAGAAGAGAACCTTGCAGTTATTTTCAATTCTTGCAGGGGTTTTGCAGATAATATGTTTTAAATATACAATATTACGAAATTCCGGGAAAAGTTTCGAGAATACTCAGATTTTACATAAGGACATCTGTTTTTGTATAAATATGCTATACGAGTGCCAATAAGTATGCATATGCGATACCATAAACAAGACGTAAGTCTCGATTATTTGCAGTGGATAACCCTAAAATAAAATAACGTAGTATAACAGGAACAGTACCTCAAGTTGTTTCAACCTATGAGCAATTATATGTGTAAGCACGTTTCTACCAATAATTATCATCTGATTTGGTTAATATTCCATTTATTAGAGCTAAGTTGGTATATATGTATTTATTTTGTGGGCTTTTTTATTGTATGTCGGGGAAGCGTTTGACTTTCATTTCATCTGGTGTCTAGTTTATGATATAGCAAAAGGTGGAAGCGCACTTCGCCCGGAATCTTTAACAGATTCGGGAACTTGCTATTTACCTATGACTACTTATTCGGAACATAACAGTTTAGAATAGTTACTATGGCGACAGTCTTAGGTAAGACGGTGGTAGCTAGCCAACATTGTTTTGTAATGCGTACTCCTAAAGCTTGAAATCATGTACCAGCGTCTGTTCTTCTCGTAGACATAATTTTAAGAAGGCTCTAATCTAAGCCTTGCCTAGACTGCTGACCAATCCATACTTCATATAATAGATTCAAAAGTGTCCCTGTATGATTTTTACCTTTTCACGACTAAACGGCTAAAGACCTCTGAATGAAATTCGAAACGAATGTAGTGTACGCCGTAAGGAAGACGCTACTTTTTACAGCCTGGACGGAACTGCGGTCAAAAGCTTTTAAAAAAATATTTCTGATCTTATATAAAGTCGTAGGCTGATTTGATAATTCGAATTTTTGAAAACACGGATAATGGTTAAAACATTTCTAGATCGCGATCGAGAATCGGGTCTCGTTGTTCTACCCACCGATTTCAGATCCAGAGGTCCCGGGTTCGATCCCCAGTGGAGTACAATATTGTGCTCTGTTTGTTTGGTGGTAGGACTTTGTTTAAGTCTGCCTGGATACCACCATCTTACCTAATTCTGTCGCCATACTAACAATTCTTAAAAAAAATTGTGTTCCGGCATTTAGAGGTATGACAGCCAGTTCCTCAGTTTGTTGCGGATTCCAGGCAAAGTACGCCTCCACTTTCGGCATTATCTTAACTTGTTACCAGGTGAGATGAATTTAAAGCGCTTCCCCGTCGTACAATAAAAAAAAATCTATATCCTTAACAACTTATACATTATAAACATTTAAACTTAGTTTGATAGTTTGTTGGCTTTTAAACATTTTTATGGATTTCAATCCAATTTCCAGTCAAGTAGGTAAACTAACGCCCAACAACAACCAACGAACACGGTTCGTGTTAGTTTACGTACTCAGTTCCCATTATGAGTTTCTGGATAATAGGTTTACTATGCTACACACAATGACACATTATGCTTTCCCAGCTTCCTAGTACATTAAAATCTTTGTGATGTGACAGTTAATGGCACTATTATAGTTCAAAGGGCTCTCAGTCTCTATAGATCAATTTAATTTTATTAAAATTTGTATGTTAATTTACTGACAAGACCATACTTAATTACATTGTTGATTATGCACGCTGGATTATATTATTATTTTGATTACAATAAGAGGAATATAAAAAAAAGTGAAGGTTATTCCTACCTACCTCTTAGTAAGTAATTATTTTTGTATTATTGCATAGGTCCATCCTTGTCGCATTTTATGTTGTTATGCATCTCCTTTATCAGTTAAATATTTTAGGTAAGTACATTACATCTAATTTAGTTTTCCTCGTTTTAAATTATCTCTCTCGTAGTTTAGCGAGGCACAAACTCTTGTTGACTTGAATGTTTGACCTGCACAAGTCTTATAATGTAGGCCATTCAAGTAGTCTGTCCAAATACACACTTTTTTTTAAATTAACATCACCTTTTAATACTTGAAAATTATTCACGATCCTAAGCCGCGTGTAATGTTACTAATATGAATAAATCAATACCGCCCTCCACTCGAGGCCTCTTCACTTACAAAAGCCCTTGACCGAGCATCGCCGTGCCTTTGCGCAAGTGTTCCGATCGCTTTGAGTTTGAACACCTATTGTTCTACATTATGGAGATCATATGAAATTAGAACGAACATTTAAAACAAGCAAATTGAATATCGGTAAATAAAATAAAAAAACTATGACATATTTCTTCGATTTCTGCTCCTGAAATGAGGGTAGTTGACAATACCACTGATTTATACGATCAAGCTCGCTTCGAGGGCTCAAAAGAAAGCATTTGCGCGAGAGAACATCCATTTTGTTCATCTGTGCGATCATAGATTTCTCGTGATATAAAATAAATAAATACAATTCGTTTATTTCGAGCATAAAAACTCATTTAGGTTAAACTACATGAATAATTGCTGTAAATGTTATATGTCATCAAACCCACAACCTACAGCGCAGAAGACAGAACGACTACCTAACTTAGCTGTTATGGCAGTAATTATGGAGGTATCATATTTTATAATACGTTTGTAAACTATATAAAGTTGGGTATAGATTGCAAAATTTTAATGAGAGTAGACAAAGCAATGTTTGCGGTATCTATCAGAAATTTCCATATTCATGATCTCAACAAAAAATAATGCGTTTCCGAACGTATTACAGTCCCTCGTTGAATTAGAAATCAGCCGTCACTGGCCGAAAAAAACAATAATTATAAAGCGCGCGTAATTCTAATTCCGAATTCAAATTAAAGCCGCTTAATGCGCGGGAGCGACCCCGTTAAAAAAAGAGTTGACGACTGCCCGCCGAGGGTGGTAATTTTTCATTAATTTAAGTTCACCATTCCCTGTTTTGTTTGCTTTTAATCGCATTTCTAATTAATCCCGTCGCGAATAACGTGACAACTGTCGACTACGGCGGCCATTTTTTCCGAGTATAGCAGATGTCGGCCGATTTCCATTTGTTTCTGAGATTAATGATTCGGTGCGATTGTGAATTTTTCCGGTCGGCTTTTGTTGTTTTAGAAGCAATTTGTCCGCTTACTTTTGTAGAGGCAGTCGTTATAGCCTCCGCAAATGATATTGCGAATAGGAAAAACACGAACAAAGGGGTATACGGGTCTGCGTTCCAATCCGATCCGTCGAGTACGAAATTTCAATGCGAATTCAATTTAAGTATACTTACGCAATTGAAATGATACAAAAATATTTGAGTGGACGACAATTGAGACGAATAATATTTTCGCTTTTGAAATGATCCTCTCAAATATTTTCGTGTAACAAGGTTGAGCCATAAACCAAGCTATTTTTATTTTTTAAATGTTCTCTTTTGTTTTCATCCATGGATATTTTCCAACTATTAGTAGGTTTCCGCAGATAGAAAATATTCGCATCATGTATTTCACAAAGTTGATCGGTTTACGAATTCAAATATTATATTGCGTGCAGTGTTCTGGTTATTTTATTTTACATGGGCAACAAACTTTTCTATGACAATAGCATACACATATTGTTTAAATTTGTTTCCTCATCATCTACAAATCGTAAACGTCCACTATTAGACAGCCTCCACCAAAACTGTTTTATTTCAATCACCATGCTTGGTAGGCGGATTGGCATCGTGTGATTGCCAGCCCACCCAACTCCTGGTGAGATCACTTAGTCGCCATATACAAGACAAGTTTAGTTGGCGGGATCGAGATTAGCCTGCAACGGCAATTTATTTCATTGCTGTCGAAGGTTTTGACAACAAAGGAGTTTACAAAGGGTTAGTGCACTGAAGATAGCTAAGTAACCTAGATATAACTAGGAACGCAGGACGCACTTCCAGTCAGGGGTCAAGGGGGTGTGGGGTGAGTTGTACCCATGGGGTGTGAGCATTGACCTATCATTACTAACGTATGGATGAGACGTGGTAGCTAAATCTTTGCGCCTGGTGGTGGAGGGTGGGGGGAAGGATAACGCCTTATTTTTTTAAGTCACTCAAGGAAGTCTTAATAAAGAAGTCGGCATTTTATTTTATGTGAGTATAGTACTTAAGTAAGTTTCGCGTCGTTGCGCGCATGGCGCCATATACAGGCCGGACTCAGACTGACTGCAGTGCATGCACTGCAGATTGTTGATCGTAATGCTTGTTCGAGCTGTCATCTCCTTACACCCCTTGGGGTGTGAAGGGGTGGCAACATGATGATGATAATTTGTTTCAGACGGCACGGAATTGGCAGACTTCCTTGCTGGATTCAATGTTCGCTTAGTTAAAGGCGAGCTTTTAGTCGAGTCTAGAAATAGCTGTGTCTACGTGAATGAATGTAATAATGTATAAATTAACCCTTTATTGCACACAAAAATTACATCAAACAATAGAAACATTGAGTGACAGTGTTTTAGTAAAATGAGCAGCCTTATAGCTATTCGTTTTAGTATTAGCTATTAGAGTGATACGTGGGAATAGCTTTTACTTAGCATGATAAATCGTTCTTATAATTTCCTGTTTTAAATAGGCATTTATGTCAACGGTGGTCAAACCTACTTACCCTAACCTACTAATACCTAATGATTAAAACATTGTGGTTTTAAAATAAGTGCCCACAAAATGGCGGATGACTCTTTCCTATGATCAGGCATCATAAGAAATGAATCAAAAGTAGCTTAGATTTTACATACTTAGATTATAGTATAAGTACCTATTTTTTTTTAATTAATTACTAGTTGCATTGAAATAATTATACCATACAGAGTGTTTTTTTAACTGGAACAGTACGAGGGCACCCATAGCCTGATTACTGTCCCAGTTAAAAAAAACACTGTATAATAATTTTAAAGAAACTTCTTTTTTGGAAATACATACATTTAATATTAAACTACACCTAAACACAAAACAAACACTAATATATTAACAAATATTTTTCGAGGTTGGTTATCGAACCCACAACCTACAGCGCAGTAGGCAGAGCTACTACCAACTGAGCTGTGAGGCTTGTTGTACATACCTTTATGCTAACATAGGGTATGTAAGTAGGTATATGATTCACTACTTTATCCACGATTTGATCTCATTGTATGATTATGTCTAGAAGCACTGAAACAAGACTAGACAAGAGAGCTAATAAACGGAGAACTCAAAGTGACGGAGACAAGGCAGGGTACAAGATCAAACTGAAATAGAAAATCATACAGACCGTTCGAAGTGAATCGCTATGCAATTTTAAACAGTTCGTGCATTATTTAATAGACATTTTGTATTACGTTTGAATGAAAATTGCCGATAGATTTAGTTTATGAGCATATTATCCACACGATGCTACATAATTGATATGATCTATAGGCATTGGGATATTCTTTAAAAGAAAAGGCAAAATTTTACTTTGAACTAGAAGCCTTTAGGTGTGGATGGGTGATGGATGCACGTAAAGGGTATTTATTGTAGTTTTTTTCTATATTTCTTTATCACGCTGCATCTCCTTAGTAGGTGAGTGCGTTACAAATTTGGTAAGTATAGGTACAAAAGGTATAAGCAATTGATAAGAGAGGTCGAACACTATGAATGTCGACTGTATTGCTTAAAATATATTATTATCTTACCTAATTCTGTCGCCATAACAACAATTCTTAAAAATTGTTGTGTTCCGGCGATTGCCAGGTTTTCTCAGATTGTTGAGGATTTCGAGTGAAGTACGCTTGCAACTTCAGCCTTATCATAACTTGAAAATCAGGTGAGGTGAAGGCCAAGCACCAACCCGTCGCACAATAAAAAACATCTTGACCTCTGAAAGGTGGAAATTGGTTGCTAGCATGTTACACGACCCTAATGCCTATGTAGATTCATCTATCCAATGTTTTATCTCTGTTGCTTATAAGAAATGGCATTTGTTAAATGATTAGCTAATAAAAGTGGTTTTGGTCAGCTCTGAAATGACTTTTGACAACAAACAATGTAAATTTAATAAAAAATTGTGTACGTCCGATAATCCACCAAACCACCTTCCTTTTTGGCTTCGAGACAAAAAGCAAGGTGGTTTGGATGCCTAATAACCTACTGACGTAGGTACTCCGTCTTAAGATATATCATAATATCATAATAATAATAATAAATATAACAGGACATTAATTTACACAGCGCCATCTAGCCCCAAACTAAGCAAGCTTGTTATATGGCAACTAGATTACGGATAGAATACTTAAATCATTTTTGTAAATACATACTACTATATACATATATCATACTACACCCAAACACAGAACAAACATCTATATTCGTCACAAAAATGTTTGTCCTTTGTGGGAATCGAACCCACAACCTACACGCAGAAGGCAGAGTTACTACCAACTGAACTTGAGCTTATGAGGCTTGTTAAGAGTTTAACCGGCTGTACAATATAGCTTTTTTGGCAAATTTATAGATGACCTAATATAAAAAATATACTATTTAATTACTGATCATTACGAAACACAATTCCAAGGTTCAAAAAATCAGGATGTTTCTAAGATTTGTGTCTCGATACAATATGTTCTTGCGAACCTCATCAATTCCCAATTTTCCTGTTCACAAAACTTGTGTAGCTTGTAGCCGTTCAGTTTATCCACAACTTACATACATAATTGCGTACTATAAGTGCCTGGGGCTCTAAATTTTCGCCTGCGATGTACGGTCGGTCTTTGCGCTATTAATTTGTAATGTCCCCCCTTTGGTAGACTCACCCAGTGCATTGTCTCGTAGTTTTAGCAACGAATCTAGTCGATGATCCGAGTTTGCAACGTCAAGGCGTATGAAAGTGACAATCATTCGAGAAAAATAAACGCCCTACCCTACTATTACTACCCTACTATTACTACCCTACTATTTGCCTCAGAATGAAAATGAAAACTAGTGCTATAATGCACACACAAAAAAAAAAAAAGACCCAAGCATAACCTTTGCCATGCCATGCATGCGATGGCATTCCAAAGGTAATGCTTTGTCTTGGCAACCCTATTGAGTGAACAAAAAAAAAAAGATTTAGTTAATTTTAAATTACGCAGAAAAACGCCACTATCTCATAAAACAAGATCAGCAAAACCTTTGCAATCCTCAATCTCTAAAACAACTCCCATTAGAGACAAAATATATAAATGTTGATATCTGCTGGCCCTGTCAATTGACTTTTGACAAGACTTCAATCTTATTTACGCTTATTTAATATTATTTGTTATCCTTAATGTGAGTACAGTGCTGGTTTTAGTAAATTAATAAACAAATTTTGAAGTCAAACCTTAACCTTTTAACGTGCCCCCGTGTTGCAAAAAACACCCCTATTGAAAATAAAAATAACTTTTTTAATATATGCAGTAAATACTCTTTCAAGTGACAAGTATCATATCCTATTTCTGAAAAACTACCCAAGTTTAAAAACAACCCTTTAATTATAATCAATTAATAATTAGAAGTGTTATCTCTGCAGATTGTTAATTTCGAATTGATCAGATCAACCATCCAATAGATATGGTTGCCATTGCAACGACATATTACATGTATACACGTTATTTTCATGCCAATTTCTCAAAAACTACCGCAGTTATCAAAAGTCCCCCGCGACAATCAATTTATGTTTACATTATCACTTGACAGTTTAAATTTAATGAAAACAGATAACCCGTCGAGAGTTTTGTCTTCACAAACATTACCACAAACTTACATACAGTGCCGGATTTCCCAACATAACTCGGAGATATCGTTCGCTTCACTTTGACTCAATACGAAAATGTCTAGCTACCCGCAACACAGGTCTTCCTAGAGTGCTAGCTTACTTTGCACTAGTTTTTCCCTCTACTGTGTACATTTCAGTATTTACCAAATAACTACTGTATGTAAGTAGGTATACGAGTAGATTGCGCAAGCATGTTGTATCATACAATTGATAATATTTTAGAATGAGAATAAAATGTAAAACTCCTGTCGCACAATCTTTTGTATGAACTTTTTTAATAAATCATATCTGAAATACTTGAAAAACCATTCAAAAATATTGTTGGTTATGGTGAAAAAATAGGAAAACAGATTCTTTGCGCTTTTTGAGCCAATCAAATTTCCGTGAATATAAAATTTATGAAAATTCTTAGTTTAAATTCAAAGTTGTTATCAAAAATGTTCTTTGTTGTGGGCTATTTAATTTTCACAGTGAAATCGGATCACAATGCAAGGCAACAAATTCGATACTCTCAACATAGCGCATACCGCTTGCTACACATGCCGAAAATTCTCAGGAATTGAGCGTGTCTTCCTAACCCTCCCCGATCTTCAATGGGAAACGTTTCCGATAGGATTAGGCCAGACTTACTGCTCGGTCAGAAGCACGGCGCTTTAACCCACCCCCTACCCCCTTTCTGCCCCCCTTACCGCATTAGGAGCAATCATATTCGACGTCCAGGTTTTGGCATCGATTCGTGTTGCTTAGGCTCGCAGGGCTATTTGCGAAACAATGATTGGTGGTGTCTTCGTTTGTAAGCACGCTAAAGCTCCGTTTCGCTTGGCACGATTCGACTGTGTATTTGGCGCCGAGTCAGCTCGTGTATTCTTTGGGTATTGTTTCCTTCATTGATTTCAGATTGTAATAACCTTACAAAACGTGTGGACTTCATTGATACCAGTCCTTATGAAATGTACTTAATATTGTTTATTAATGTTTTTTTCTGCGCTATAGTCTGTGGGTTCGATTCCCACCCAGGACAAACATTTGTGTGATGAATGTAGATGTTTGTTCTATCATATAGTATGTATTTACGAAAAGTGTTTGAGTATTCTATCCGTAATCTTGTTCCCATATTACAAGCTATGCTTAGTTTGGGGCTAAATGGCTCTGTGTAAAATGAATATTTATATCTATATTTTGAATATATACCTATATAAAATGAATCTCTTGTTATATTTATTATTCTTTTTTATTGGTGTCTTCGTTTTTCTTCTTCTTCTACTGGAGTCTTTGCTTTTGCATTGTATATCTCAAAAACTACACTCATTACCCACAATCCTCCTTAAAGCTTGCAGTCATTCCCTGTCAGCCAGTCCTTGTGTGCAAATCAGTCTTCAAGAAAAGAGCCCTTTTGGTTAGGGTCATTCGATCGTTGACCTCTTCTTTGCCTGTGCCAGTGCATGTTTTGAATTCAAAATATAACCCCATTATAGGTATATAAAAATAAACAAAAATATGTAATTTTACATGACAAAAAAAAATCTGATTAAATGTACTTGAAGTTTCCGTTTTCTTCGTGCGAGACACCCCTAACAAGCTACACATTTATTAAGCCCGCGAAACAATGTGAAATCGGGGGGAGGAAAGGTTGGAAGAATGTTGGGAACGGGCGTTGCACGTGTCTTGACCTATTTGCAGGCTCGGTTTGGGGTAGGTCGAGATGGGTTGTGAAGTTTTTATAAGACTTTACATGGCTTTGTTTTTACGCGTTTTCGGAATAGCTTTTTGTATTAGTTTTTCCACGAAATTAAATTGCTGTTGGGTAACGTGGTTTTTATTTTTTTAGATCAATTGTTTGTTATTATGTAAGTAAATATCATGTATACCTGTTGTTTTATTTGATTATTACCACCGCCTAAATATGGAGACTATTGCTATGCTTTTAATCCGTCATTCAAGGGATGGGTATGCAAAGACAGCTAATTTAAGATGGGTTGAAAATTATGGGAAAATAAGTGTGTTGGAGCTTAAGATCAGCCGAACCTAAACTGAACACCTGTTATTTGACTTAGGAGGGCTTCTTTCAGCTCTCGACTATGATTTTAGTTTGCTCAGATTCTAAAACCAAATGTTCAATCAATGAAAAATGAACGACAGCGAACGATCAATTTTGTTGTTCACAATATAATAAGTACAGGATCTGTGCAAGTGTCAAGAATTTCGATGATAAGAGCTTTCCCAACCATTTGCTTTTTCACGCATTACCTTTTACTGCATCTGTGGTCTAGTGGTTCACCTACCGGTGTCAGATCCAGAGATCCCGGGATCAATCTCTAGGAGAGTACAAAATTGTGCTTGTTTTGGTAAAATCGGTGGTTTTTGTTCAAGCCCGCCAGGCTAGCTACCACCATCTTACCTAATCGTATATCGCCATAACAAAAATGTGTAATTGTTGTGTTCCGGCATTTTAGAGACAAGATAGCCCCTCAGTCTTTTAAGGATTCCAGGTGAAGTGCGCTTCCACATTCGGCTTTATCATAACTTGAAACCAATAAAGATGAAATCCAAGCGTTGCCCCGTCATACACCAACAAATACAGCATGATAAAATATTCTAAACCTTCAAAACGATAATTATTGTCTAGTGGATTACGTATGTTGTTCCAGAAGAGGTGAAGCGATTGTATATTTAACCAATTTCTAGGAAAGGTTAATGGATAATTTAGATATGTTTCTTGCAGACGAATCGGGATGCGAGGCTGACATGCTGGAAGGCGCGGAAGGGGGTCGGCACTCGCCGCCTCGGCCGCAGCAAGAGCCCATCAACCTAAAGAATGAGGTGAGTTCTTATTTATAGCCAACTATTTATGCTGTTTGTAGGGTTCCATACCCCAATAGTGCCAACGGAACCGCCTCTGTGGTCTTGTGGTTCACCCAGAGGTCCCCGGTTTCGATGTTGATGTTCGATCGAATTCGATGCCCAAGGGGAGTAAAAATGTATGCTTGGTTTGGTTAGTGGGTAAACTTTCTTTAAGTCCGCCTGGTTAGCTACCATCATGCCAAAGTCTGTCGCCATAACAACAATTATACATTTTTGTGTTCCGGCATTTAGAGGTAAGATACCCAGTTCCTTAATCTGTTCAGGATTCCGGGAGAAGTGCGCTTCCACTTTCGGCCGTAAAACAATTAAAAACAGGTAGTAGATTTTTTTAGAGAATACCTATTTGTTACTAAGCTGCATTACTTGATAAATTATTAGAAATGAAAAGTGCGGTTGCGATACAAAAACTAACTTTTAATTATTTTCATTTTAACTCTATGGTAAAAATGGTAGCACCTACAACGTTCAAACATGAAGTGATTTTAATCCTTACACTGATGTATGAACACAAATTCTAAAAACCAGCCAAGCGTGAGCCGGACTCACACAAATACCCCGGAAAGCAATGTTGTGCCTTTCAATGTAGGTCGGAACCCCCGATGTGCATGTCCAACTACACTTAGCCGGTACTTAGTATTTTTTTTTGCTGTTGAGTTGAGTTGAGTTGAGTCTAAGAACATGAGTGTATATGATAATCAGCATGCCTCATCCTCACACTAAAAAAACTTCAAAAAGGTAGGTTTCTTTCGTAGGTATCAGCTTTATTTCTTATTCAGTCTCAGCGCTACGCCACCACTCGGCTTTCGTAGCACCGAGACTTGTAAGTGTCATACAAAAACATTACTACATCAAGTGTCCGAAAAAAAAAACTTCTCAAAAGGACAGTATACACTCTTCGTTGAAAACACGGCCGGCCAAGCGACCAATCGGTGAAGCATCCGAACAACCTACTTGCCTCAGAATCTATAGTATCGATTAGTGAGCTTTTTTCCCCGCACGCACGCACACACCGCCGCGGCGGGGGCAGCCTTTTTAACAATCTTTTTTTCTTCCACCTCACCCCCGAAAGCGGGATGTCCATTCCGCGGATGCAAAGACCACCCGCACCTCCCTTCATATAGCAAGCATTGAAAATGGAATTTCCATGAGTGATGGAGTGTCAAACGGGAAGTGAAAAAACGGAGAAAAAGTACATTATGTTAATTATTGAACGCGTGCTCCGTCGTCCGAGTTTAAATTGAATGTCATGTCACACGTGTCCGGCCGTGTCGTGGAAACGCACGGTTTTTCTGTTCCTATTCCGGTGTTCCAATTTTTAATTTTCCATTTTCCAATTCTGTGACGCTAAAATTCAATTTGCGGGAGCGATAAAAACTAAACTCGCATCGGGTTTAATCAAACACAGAATCCCCATTACCACGAACTCAAACTCTGATATTGGTTTATTCAATAAAATCTCAAGTGTCACTGAATCGTCGAAAACTAGTTTGCCAGTTTACAAGCAATGTAGACTTGGAATAAGCGCTCGGTGAAATGCCAAGGTAACCTACGGCGCTCGAGTACAGACAGTAAAATAAGTATATAATTATCAACCTAAGAAAAACCAGTCTAGTGTGGACAGTCACATTATTATTAATTTGATTGAATTTATCATTATTATTTCTTGAAATGGCGGCAATCGCTGAGAAAATTTCAACTGTGTACCTATAACGTACCTACTTATAACTGTGGGTTCATGCGACGGACGGGAGGACAGCAAAGGTTAAGTAATAAAGTCCCGTAGGCATCTTTTGGGTACGGAACCCAAAAAGGAAATAAAACCGGCTCATCTGTGCAGCCATTTCCATACTAATGTTGTCTGAAAGGAAAAGCAAAACAAGACAACATTTTTCTAACAAAGTTGAACTTGAAAAGTAAGACCGTGAGAGCGGGCGTAAAGTGGTTAACTGGGTCGACTGGGGATCAACCCCTTGTGAACTTAGGGGATGCATCCCTCCTTTTAGTAGTACCTACACGACATATATCAATGAAACGAACGATTAACAATGACCGCTGGGCTTATGTTGATTCAGTAAGAAGTTTGTTTTTGAGATTCATGAAATACGATACCGGACTACGGGGCGTAATACCTATTGTAATTTCTAGAACAATAATTTATGAAATACTTTTTTAAAGTTTAAAGCAAAATAACAAGGTATGCATTATTCTCTAAAAAGCACATTGTTTTGCATATTTTTACAACATGTATTGTCTGCACCTATTCTCATTTCTAAACCAATACTAAAGCACCTTTTTAACGTTTTAAGCAAAAATACGTTTGCAGTTTTTGTTTTAAGCAAGGTTCTATGCGTAGTTTCAGTCATAAAGAATGAGTGAGACACGAATCAACACTACCCGCAAGTTTTAACTTTTAATGAAATCTGCTATCGCATTCCAAAAGCAAAAAGAACCAACAAAGCACTTATTCAACGGACAACGGCAGCGCGACGAACTATCCGACAGTCGCATTGCTAATGGAAAATCCCGAAAAAATATCGGTGTTCAGAAAAAGATTAAAAAAACCCAAACACATTTGAATGAAAATTGGGTGGTGGCGGGCGGGCGCGCGATTGGCCATAGCCATTATTATTATTATTACTTGCATTATATCTGCATTTTTTTCACGCACACAGAGGCGCACGCTCGCCATTTTTATTTTCTTGCTTTTTTCTTTTTTTGGGGAAATCGGTGGGTGTCGGTCGCCCCCACACACGCTCGCCAGAATCGAACTATGCGATGTCTACAAGTGGACGTACATTTAAATTGGCTCTCATCAAATATTGACTGCGTGTAGTTTTTTCATTAAACTTTTTGTGGTACCTGTGGCCGGCCGAAACCATTGCTTGCAATTTGTATCCTTTGAACAGGCCTAACTTTATGCTAACTTTTTATTTCTTTTTCACGTGCCCTTTGATATTTAGAACCGATGTGCAATCGCTCAAAAACTTTCCGCGTATTTCAGAGTAACCTAAAAATATACACGTTCTTTCATTTTGGAAGTTGGTTCAAAACCTACCATTAGATAATAATACATACCATTAAATAGACTAAAGTCTAGCAATAAAACTATTTCAGTGCTGATGTAGCTTACTTACAAATAACGTGTTATGAAAAAAAGTCCGGTTTGCAGAATAATAAACGTAGCAGGGATACCACTGCAAAAACAAGGAAACTGCAGTCAAGCAAAATGTATTATCATTAAAAAAATGCAAAAAAACATAATTAAAGGGGTGGGTGGTACGGGGTGCATGCCATTTTTTATTTTAATTGGCTTGTAAATTACAAAAGTTATAGTGAAAACGGGAGGTTTTTTCGGCATCATTATACTTATTTTTTTACTTGGCACACGGGTGTGAATCACAGCTCTTTTATTATCACAATGTGAGAATCGTAAAAAAGTTTTCATTTTTAAAACGCCGGAACATAATATCTTAACTGTTGTCATGGCAACATAATTAGGAAAGATGGTGGTTGCTAGCCAGGCCAGACTTAAACAAAATCTTACAACCAACCAACCAAGCAGATATTTGTTGGTCCCTTGGGGATTGAACTCGGGACCTCTGGATCTATTACTAGTGGATAAACTACCAGAATACAGGGTCTAAGAAAGGCCCCCAGCGGTATAAAAATGCTTGATTTATTTAAACTAAATTCTAGATCTATCTTCAATGAACAAAACACTTTTAAGTGTACTCAAACGTATTAGTCCGCATAATTTCTTCGTTAAACGCCTCCGATAAATTCGTCTTCACCAAATGCTACCAAAGCTAAAACAAATATAAACAAAACATTACAAAAACAGTAACACTCATACCTCACAAAAAATAAAGCCTATTATTGCCTGAAATATTATTGACACACGCAAATGGCTTGTGGCACCTCGAGAGCAAGCGTAGAGTAGCGAAGACTGGGAATGAAATTCAATTTTGGTTTATAATGAGTTTGTATTGAACGTATTTACAACGAATATTTAAAACGAATGTAACACTCAAAAATATATCAAAATCTATTTCTAAATCACTTTAAATGTAAATTAACGTTATCGATATATTGTTAATATTGCAATTTAAAAGATTTCGGCATATGAAATAAGACAATTGGATTTTAAAACCTATACACAAGTGTCATTAGACACCCGACCAAAGCAAAGCATCCCACATTTATTTTCAATATCATCACTCAATAGATTTGAATTACAATTGTTTAAAACTTTTTATGAGATTTAATGGCGTTATGACTTAGAAAGTTTACTCTGTACGTTGCCTACTCTGCCCCTCGCCTCTAGAGCTAGGGTTGCTGCAAATATAAATCTCCGGCATCGCAGCGGCCAGGGCTGCCCGCCGAGGACGGACGTGATTGATCAAAGTCGTTTGTCAGGCTCGCGTCGCGACTGTTGGTAGCCCTGTTGCAATTAGCACATGATTCGGCCGTCTAATGTCCGAATTTAGTTATAATAATGATAAGCCGTTGCCATGGCAATCTGCTTTTTATGGCCTACATCTTTTAGTCACCCTTCTATTTTTAAGGTTAGACTTTATAGCCTGGAATAGCCAGTGTGTCCTTTCTAGGAAAGCTCACTCATTCAAAGACTTCCCTACTCAGGGCTAAAGCTAATTAAGCCTAGATAGAGGTCTATTGTTTTTTCCATAACAATTAGTTTTTTTAAGACCAGTTTCCTATGGCCAATGTTCCTTAGTTATAATGTACAAAACGAATCTAAAAAACATAGGTAGATAGGTACCTACGCAATAGATAATTTACGCAATTAATATAATAATATTATTAAGTTGTTTTTTTTTCATGATAAGTTTCTTGATAACAATAATGTTTCTTAGCATTATTGTTCAGTAAAGTTAAACATAAATTTGTTTTAATTATTCATATACCTGGCTAAGAATTAGATTAGTAGTTTGATTATATTTTTACCCTTTACATTTCGTTAACGAACCCCAATTTCATATTAATAAGGAGTTGTCGTGACGTATTTTTCCTACTTTTTTAGGTGTTATTTTCGAGTAACCCTTCTAATTTTGAATTTATAATGCAATTTGGCTAAGGTTGATTTAACGTATGATAAAATATTAATTGGATCACCGTATACTTATCCACAATAACAGTTCACAATTTCATCACGTTTGTGATATTATTACGCAAAAAGCTAATTTCTTTTCCCATTAAAACAGTTATTATGAAGCACTAAACCAGTCATAATACTCTTTAATTATTGTGAATTAAATCAATATTTTATAATGAAACTGCACTCAAGATAAAATTAAAACCTTGATATCATAATACTGAGTCCAAAATACACATGATAAGTTTATTTACCATTACACTGTTTTACAGATCAGGTCCATTATGTATTATAATGAAGTGACATCGAAGATAGGAAGATTTGAGTTCTGTTCTCCGCACTAGGTCTCTATTGAGCCCGTTTAGCAGTCACGGGATTTCGCCTCGGACTATGTCGCCCGTAACACTCCTTAACATTTACAAGAGTTTTCGTAACTGTTAAACACAAATATGTAATAGGTACAGAATGTATTACATTAATTAATACAGGGTGTGGAAAACCTGTGAATTCGATAATTTTACGATCATGAAAAAATTGTCACAAATCCAATTTGGATTTGATGAATATTCAAAATCGTTTTACGACGCAGGGCGCTGCGCATCGCCGATCAAATAATAGAACCATAAAGCGTTATCTATTACTTTGTAGTGATGGGATAAATCGGACGGGCCTTGCAACCAAAAACAAGACTTTAACCGACAGAGTGATCAGAAGATCAGATCAGGGCCCCAATTCTACTCAGGCAATCGCTTCACTATGAAATTGTCTGGTATCGTCACCCAATAGCTTATCTATGTCAATGGTATCATCGCAGAATTTTTGATATTCTAGAAGCCTTTTTTTTGTTTACGATAGGTCGGCTCTTGACCATTAAATTTACAAAGGCAAGAATGAGTTCCACGATGGAGCGAGCGTACCCAGAAAGTGCATTTTAACTCTCTTCTTGAAGACATTAGGGTCGTAACACAGCGGAAAAACAGCCGCTGGGAGCTTATTCCAAGTTCTTGCAGTGCGCACAATAAAATATTCTTGAAAGTGTTTAGTTCTTATGCGTGGGATATCAACCAGGTGGAGATTTTGCGATGCTACCATTGTCATAGTAAAGTGATTGGTATAGTAGAATAAAACCCTGTCTTGTCCCTGGAACTTGGAGTATTATTATTATGGCCTGCTTATGAAAAGGATGTTTATGTTTTGTTAACTTATATATTTACTGAGCATATCTACTTAAGTAGAGAATTAGTCAGTTAGAGAACAAATTTCAGCATTTCTAAAATATTTTCGTTATTTAATACATTTGTTGCCTGTATGTAGTAACGGACTATTATTACTTACCTAAAATTTCCTTTTTTTATGCTGTTTTAAGTACCACCGCGTCCTAATAGTTAGTAGCAGTATAGTAAACCTACATTGTATATAGGTAATTATAGAAACACATTTTGTTCATATTGTTATGCATATATTCTGCCTGGCGTAGGGTATTAAGTCATAAGTTTTTTCACGTTTTTAATTCCACGAAGCTAGGAACTACTTACAAAAAAACGTCTCATGCTAACTTACCGCTGAGATTCTACCTCTTAAGGTAGCGTTGTATTCGACGACAAGAGGTAGCTAAGTTTAGCAACAGCTTATCTAAGGCATGTCTTATTCAAAAACATTCAAGACAATAAACAAAAGTGTCCCATCCCTCGGCCTCCTTCCGATGCAAAACATGAATATATATGCACGCAGTCGATCTTGCCTGTGCTTTCGCACTTAGCAAGAAAAAAAAACTTAAAAGGGAGACGTCCCGGCATTACACACGAATTAAAATGCGGTATCACGTACATTACACCGTTCGCTTTTTTATCAATACTTATAATGTGGCCGGCGAAATTCATTGAGTGTCCTCTTTTTGTTTATTTTTTTAATTTTAATTGTTTTAG
Source organism: Venusia cambrica (assembly GCA_951394065.1). Taxonomy (NCBI): domain Eukaryota; kingdom Metazoa; phylum Arthropoda; class Insecta; order Lepidoptera; family Geometridae; genus Venusia; species Venusia cambrica. The sequence goes on from OX596056.1 coordinate 6,926,924, forward strand.
CGAAACAACTTCGCCAGCGAAACGTATTTTAACTGATTGTGTTTAATCAACGTTTTTAAATGGGGTGTAGCCGGTCTTTTCCAATAAGTTTGAATGTTTAGATACGTTGTGTTTTTAGCATATAGGTTTAGTAAAATGGTTTACAAAAAAAAGAAAACCAATTTGATATAAACCGGCCAAGTTCGGACACGCATCTTCAGATGTACATTTGTAGGAGGAAAAAACGTTTCATATTTGGGCCCCCATACAAGAGCAGTATTCTTAATTACTAAAATTGATGACATGGTTCCTAAGAACAAATCTTCGTTTGTCTTAGAGTTTTAGACTTTCCCATACTGACCGTTCTAAATGTTGCGCCCTCTAGTAATGGGGTCCCGTTGACACCCTTTGGGTACGGAACCCCAAAAAGCGTTAGGTGTTATACGACACTTGATGTCAACAGTAGGTAAAACTTACTCACTTTTGACTGAGTAGGCACGCTGTACACATTCGGCTGAATTACTATAAAATCGTCGAAAACAACTGACCGAGAAAAAGGAAAAGATAGTCAACTGTCAATAAACCAATCATTCCAACAAAACCATTCAACATAGATGAAAATAACACAAGCCACAATAGTTTGTGCATTTATACAAAACGAATCTCCAAATGTCAATTAACTGGAGTCAATACGACCAGACGCCCAACAAAGAACCTATAACAATATCAGTAATGCACAACTTAGATCGAGTGGCTACCTATCTCATCTGTGCTGGGGTGGGCAAACGGGCGGGAGGATTCACGCTTAGCCTGGTTAGTACCCATGCCAATTTTTCTTTATGTTTTCTGTATTTTTAAGAACATGATTATTTGCTTAATACCTATCTATTGTGTGGGCTGAATAAATGTATTTTATGCTATCTTTTCCGACGCTTAGTAGAGCGATGAGTGAAGTTTGGTGATGTTTTATATAAGTGGGCTATAAGTTTACACTTAAGCCTGTGAAACCGTAAAAATAGCTTGAATTAAAAATAATCGAAAAAAATTTTGAAATAGGCCTATACGCCATCACAGCGTCATCGAACCCTAAACTAAGCAAGGCTGTGATATTGTGTGAGTTTCATTATCATTGTAATAGAGTACTATTAGTTATACTATGATAATAGGTAGGCCGTTTGGTAACTAAACTGCCTACAAAACCTTTATATCTTTTGCTGACTCAAAGTTTGGTACTTTAAAGTAAGTTAATTGTTGGAAAACAGAATGAGAAAATAAGGTTGCAAAATATAATCAGAAAAGTAAAAACGGAACCCTAAGAAAGCCAATATAATAATAATAATAATAATAATAATCGATAAATTATCGATAATAAGAGATAATCATACGAAACACATATTTTCTGCATCAATCTGCATCGACTACATCGACACGTGAAATTGATGTAAGTACCATCAATTTCACGTGTACACATTTGAGTTTTAGTTTCGAACTTGCCGCGTTTTCCCCGCCCGTCTACCGGACCAGCTCTCCCATCCTCTGAAAATGGAGCGACCGATAAAAAAGGTAACGAATTATAAAAAAGCGGAGGCACACAATCGCTAGCGCGGACGCGTGGGTGGTGGGCGAAATGAAATGAAATAATGAAAAAAATGGGCAAAAAGCAGTACAAACATGCATTGTCCTGACCACCCCCACCCCCCTTTAATGAGAGGAGGCGCCGGCCTACCGTCCGTGTACCGAAGTGGCTGATTATCACCTGATTCTATCTGTCACGTTATTGTTGTATTGATAATCTTATCTCTGGGGCTAGAATTCATTGGTTCAATGACCTTTTACAAATTTCTTGAAGTAGTTGCCTGAGATTAGGTCAAATTGGTCGAAATTCGGATTTTGTAGCTCACTAAAGTCAGTTAGTTGATCGATTTCATAAAAACCAATATCTCAAGTGTTCACATTTTCTTTCTGGAATGATTAGTTCAAAACATGACATTGGCTTACTGACCTAGTTTTAAAGACGTCTGCTTTGCTACAAATAGGCTAGGTTAACGCAGACGTGTTAAACCTATAGATAGGTATTAGGTAGGTTGCCTCTACGTAACGTAAAATGGTGGGTGTTTGAAATTGGCAGCATAAAACCCATCAAAGGCAATTGCCCTGTAGGAAGTAAACGTTTACCAAGCCTAGAGCACCCTATAACATATCCTAACTTCTCCTTCCGCACGATCGAGTCTGCACCGAAAAATCCCAATTTTCGAACACATTAACCATCAAAAACAGCGTCCGAAATTAATTTGTTTATGCGAAACAAAGGTGGGTGAATGCATGCACCCGTGCCTCGCCCACCTCCCGAAAAAAAGGGAAAAAATAGGAATAAAGGGGGGAAACCCACCCCCACGGTGCGATCGGCATCAGACTTCTTTTTTTAATCGCGTCGCATTCTGCTTGTTCGTTTTTGGTAAGCATACACTGCGCGTTGCCTATTTTCCAATTTAGATTGCTTTGTATTACCGCCTGAGCGATGTGCAATAGTTTTTGGAGCCGTGACACTACCATGGGAGATTTAATTGTGGAAAAAAATTGGGAAAGGATCAACTAGAACTGGGCGGGACGTAATACAAGATATGATACAAAAGAGGCAAGGAGCTACAAAAGGGGTAAAGAGATAAAAAAAGGTAAGGAGATAAAAAAAGTTTAAAATAATATGCACGCAATTTTGAATGAAAATTCTTTATTGTACACATATTGTAAATAAAGTAAATACTAAAGCTAACAGTATAACCTTATCGCATAGGAGCTATTTCTTCCAGAAAACTATAGGATGGAGAGGATGCTACAAGTTCGGTTTATGGTTTTGGTAAAACATTCGTACCAATTCAAACTTTTTCAAACCCACAGAATAAGTAATAGCATACGAAAGCTCCATAGCATGTGACCTACGCTTTGCACGGGCAGAAAAGAAAGAAATTTCTTATTATCAATAAATTATATCAATTAATTTAATTAAATAATCATCTATATGATAGATAAATTGTCGTATCGTTCAATATCATGTTACAGAAAAATGGAAATACACCTTATTTTTTCAAATATGGCCGCCCACTGCCACTTCAGCCTGCTAATCCTCTGGGCATATTATGGCATATATTTATTTCGAGTCTTTTGAGTTCTCTTAGATCTTCGAGCATAGCCCTCCGAGCATAGCTCCCCATATACTCTATATACAATAAGACCTTTACTATACTTTAAAATTTTGCCAACAATAATTTCCGTTCAGCAATCAAATAAACCTTCAAGTTCCTGAAATAAATGATAACATTTAAAGTTACCTCGCAATAGCCGTACCTATTGTATTATGGTATTTATACATATATATCATAATAACTCTAGTTTAATATTATTCATGCGTCTAATAACTTACATACAAATAAACATGAAAAACCTTGTACGTATATCAAACTTATTCACTAAAAATGCTTATAATATCTTCCCCTTAAGGGATTCGTAACAGACAAATAGGATAAGCTTTGACTTTGACCTTAGGGCTTACGTTGGCAGGTTGTATTACACTAGGAGACTGCTCTCACCAAACCTTCACGCTAGTAATCCTCTCCCATTGCTCTTTTGTAAGCATGGGGAAAAGGTTTAGGGTTCATGTCACAAGTTATGTTCACCCGGAATCCACAACATACTGAGGAACTGGCTATATATATATTATCTAAATGGCGGAACACAATAATTTAAGAATGTGTTGTTATGGCGACAGAATTAGGTAAGATGGTGGTAGCTAGCCAGGTGGACTTAAGCAAAGTCCTACCATCTACTTAACCTCTGGATCTGACACTAGTAAGCGAACCACTAGACCACAGAGGTGGATAAAATGGAATGCAGTAGATTTGCTGTGATGATGATGTAAACGGCTATAAGCGGGTAAAGCCAGCCCACGATCTAGTGAAGTCGGTTGGAATAGTATAATTTAATATAATTAGTCCAGCCTATAACTCAAGTATCAAAATTCCTGATAATTAGCGTGCAGAGGCAATAAATATCACCAGTAGATTATTAACTGGCGACTGCTAATCACCGGAGCTTAGGACGACGGATAAACTAGAGACTTGGGAACATTTTATGGTAACACACAGTTTTTTTTACTAAGGCACATTCATTTCATGATGACCTCTACAGTAACGTATACATACGTGATGTCTTATTTTTTAATTTATTTTGTATAATTGATAGATTACATAGCCTTTTGTTTTCATGTTTAAGAAGAACATGTCTTAAATATTCTTCCAGTGTTGATCGATTGATCGCTAGAACATAACATAATTATTGTTAAAATTATATAAAATAATATGTAGAATAATATTCATGATAATAAAAATAACAACTTATTTTCATAGATTTTGTGATCCCACCTTTTTGTTTGATAAAAATGAGTTGCTGATGAGTCTTCAAAGTATCAATTATCAATAACAACACTTACAAAAATGTAGCAACTTAAATAGTACCGCTGAGCTTTACGTTTGCTGTAGGAGATCGAATGATGATAAACACAATACCAATAGAACGCCGTATTTTTTTATTTTGTTCCTAACTCCAAAGTATTTACATTTCCGCCTTGAGCAACACTAGTTTTCTTCACCCTTCCATATAATTAAAATGCAAACGTACCGTTCGTAATGACAGACTGGCGATCAAAGAATTAATTTTAGACATTACTATAACACCTTACAACAATTTAATCTAAGTAGCCGGTTTCATATATTTTTTTAAAGGACAATAAGCTGGCCTGGTTCTAAGCCGGGAGGGCGATAGCTTTGCGCGGACCTGGATAGTGCTGAAGGCGCGAACCCAAATAAAGTTTTTTTTATTTTTTAATACTGTTGGATATGTGCCTTATTCGAAAGATTTATGTGCCATGAAACACGGTTGGGATTCGAACCCACTATCTCTTAGTTAGTACGCCATCGTTTTTGTAATGTTTTCTGCCAAGTTGGTTTGCAGGTAGAAAATGCCTTGGTAGTATGCTCATCATTTATGCAATATTCATTTTGAGGTTTTATGTTTATTATTATTATATTATTATATTATTATAGTATTTTATGTTCAATAAAATGTTAAATAATATCTCTAAATCGGAAGATTACGTTTGTCATTGTCAAATGTTATAAATGCGCAATAAAACTTGCTTTTTCAATTGATAACTGCTTTGATGCACAGCCGGAAACCAGCAGACTCCAATCGGAAGAAACCTAGACATGACCATTTCTCTTTAACATTTTAATAAATAAAACTCTGTATCTCTTCGTATCTCCAAAAAAGTTGTTGCCATTTTCACAAGAAATTTTTAAATTTCACTCTCTCATAAGGTTTGCTGGAAGAGAACTCTTTGCAGAGTTAAGCTCGCCTTTGCCATGCTCATTAATTTTAAGTATGTTTATAATATATGCTTTATTTTGTGTGTGCAATAAAGAATAAAGAATAAAGCAGAAAATTTAACCCAGGTAAGAAACTTGACTAAGATTTCCATGGCCTAAGTACACAACCCACAGCCCTGCCCAGGGGGCCTATGATGAAGCACCGCGACACGTCTCTTGTCAAGTTGTCCGCGTACTTTCACGGTAGGCTCATTCTTACCTGTACAAGGTCAAGGTCAAAAGTAAGACAAAAAAAAAACGCTAGGGATAGCCAAATTAAACAGGAGTAACTCTTGGTCTAAATGGTAAACAATTATTTATTCTCATTATTAGCATAACATTACCAACTCAAATAACCTTGCGCTAAGATACCCGTTGGAAAGTGTACATTTACGAAGGATATTAATGTGTATCATTAATCAAATTAATTAGATCATTACCAGGATCGGGTTCTCTCCGGTCCCGTCGGGAAACTATCCTTCAGGATTTTTATGGGGAATTTTCTTAACTTTCCAAAAAAAAAAAAACATTTCATTAATATAACAACTTAGCATTATTCTTCTTTCTTTATCGATTTAAGTAGCAATGAGTAATCAGTAAATTTCTAGAATAGATTGGGTTTTTTTATTTCTAACACAGCAAATATAGCAATAGTGATTAGAGGTGACCCCTCGTAGGGGAAATGGTCGTGAGTCTATTTATTAATTTTAAAAATAGCTTACAAACATACGGCCCACCTCATTGTAAGCGCCTACCGTAGCCTATATACGTTTGTAACACCAAAGGCATCTCTCTAAAGTTAATACCCTTTTTTATGTCTTAAGTCTACAACTATACCTACTACTACAATACAGATTTGAAAAAATATGATTGTTTTTCTTTACATGGTAAAACATTGTTTCTTTAGTTAGATTTCTATAGAAAATGCCACTAATTATCGCCTACTTATTACACAAAGGGGTATAAACTACAAAATGAACAGTTATTTTTCCGCGTTCTGTAGTAATTCACACCGTGCGTTCTCGTTTGGATACATTTACACGGAACTCCGATTGGTAGCACATGATCTACTTAGCACGTCTTTTAGCTTAAGAACTGCGTTCATATATCATTTTAATCTTAGATTAATTTGTTAGAATATTTATTATCGTTTATTGAGGAAAACAAGCAGTACCAGTAAAGTAGGAAGCGCTATGCTTTCATCTCACCTGGCATCAAGTTATTTTAAGGCTGAATGGTACAAGAGCATTTCACCCGGAATCCTCAAAAGTCTCAGTAACTAGCTATATTACCGTTAAATGCCGGAGATATGGCGACAGACTTAGGCAAAATGGAGAGTTCGAGAATAACTGATCAACGAAACTAAACTTTCACAGGGAGCTTTTTACTCCACTTTGCGTGTGAACGCAGTCTTCGGCCAACACTTAATTGGAACGGCTATGATTTATTATCGGTTAATTTTATGATAATAAGACTGAATAATCTGCGGTCGGCGTCTTATTCTGTGCCGGTCAAAATATTGCCTTCGAAACGTGTAAATCACCAGTTTCTTTGCGCGGATTCGTTTGCGTGGTACCCGGATAAAGCTTTAAAACATCTTTGCAAACATTTTGCTCCATCTGTTCAGCAGTTTTGGCATGAGTTACAAAGATCCAAACAGGATTCCACATTCAGTACATTGACAGGTTATCAGCCTTTTTTTTAATTGTACCACGGGGAAGTGCTTGTCCTCCATCTCACCTGGTTACAAGTTGAGATAAGTCCGAAGGTGAAGGCGCACTTCACCCGGAATCCTCAACAAACTGAGGAACTGGCTTTCTCATCTTTTTTTTAAGAATTATTATTTTGGCAAGAGAATCAGGTAAGATAGTGGTAGCTAGCTAGATGGACTTAAACAAAATCATACCACCAACCAAACCGAGCACAATATTGCTCCCACTGGCGATTGAAACCGGGACCTCTGGATTTGAAATCGGTGGGTAAACCCAGAGGCCTACTTAGAAAGTGCTTTTTAACTCTCTTCTCGAAGACATTAAGGTACTAAGACGGAAATACAGGCACTGGAAGCTGATCCAGATTTTTGCAGTACCCCTAATAAAAGGAAATAGATCTTATAATTTTACAAGCCTCACACCCCGGATGGTATATTAGCTCTACCTTCAGCGCTTCAGGTTGTGGGTTCGATATCCACCCGAGACAAACGTGTGTGTGATCAATGTGGATTTTTGTTCAGATTGGGTGATATATTGCTATATTAATATGTACTCATGAATTTACAAAAAGCTATATTTGGAATCCGTATGCGTTGCCTAGTTTGGGACTCTAGTCCCAAACAAAAAACGTCTAAGTGAAAGTATTCTTATACCTAGTACCTAGGTGTATATGTTCTTATCTACCTAGGTATAGGCCATAGTCCATTAAATTCAGTTCACGTAATACCTCCTTGAGGCAGTGTATCGAACGGGAGTGGATTGTAATAAGTCGCCATAATTTATGTTACTTGCAATTAAAGTAAGATTGTAGCCGACGCAGAGCTAGGTGCAATGGAATGACTTAAATAGAAATTGTGTTTCGGTGACGTAAACTTTGTAGGCTCTAAAAAGTCTAACCGCCTCTGTGGTCTAGTCATTCGACCACCGATGTCAGATCCTGAGGTCCCGGGCTCGATTCCCATGGAGAGTACAATATTGTGCTTGGTTTGGTTGGTGTTAGGGCTTTGTTTAAGTAACATAACAACAATTTAAAAAAAAATGTGTTCCGTTTTTATGTTTGGGTGTCGCTCAGTTCTTCAGTTGGTTGAGGATTCCAGGTGAAGTGCGCTTACACCTTTCGGTCCTAACATAGCTTAAAAATCAGGTGAGATGAAGGTCAAGCTCCCCGGCGACCAAAAATAATGTGGGTTAAAAGTATATAAGTATCACGGAAATAATCCTTATTTACTTTTTTTTTATTACTAACATTTTTTTCTAGTGTTTAATATTGCTTTGGTTAAGATAACAGCATTTTTCCTTGCATTTCAATTTTACAATTTAAATCTTCTCCAATAAGTATTTAAGTTATCAAATTAATGGTGTCAAAGGACAAACACACATCAACACTGTCTAGGGATATTCAAATAAAATGTTATTGTTGATACATTTCGATTTAATTTTTTTAGGATTATAATTAAGTGCCATTGGAGCAAAGTTAGTAAGAGCTGGAAAATAAAATAAAACAATGACAAAACCCTGCTGTCGGTCGGTTTTTTTTATTAAATTAGTAGGACATAAAACAAGTTTTAATAGAATATTTTTTTATTATTTCAAGTTACATCAAAATATCCATTCATAGTTCGTTTTTCAGAAAATGATACGACTTCAAAATGAGTGTTAGCCCCGTCGGGACTACCAAGTCAAACATTTTCATACATTTTTTATATCATGTGGGTAAAATCTTTGCTAGGATTGCCTGGGCAAGAATGAGGTGGGATGGAGTTTGCTTTAACTTGAATTAGTACTTCCTTGATGTCCAGCCGTTTTAAAAGGAGCTCGTTATAGCATTTCCAGTTTATTAAGTCTTTGTTTGTGACCTCAGTTCTTGAGACATAGAACAGGGGCCCGTTACTTAAGATTTTGTTTTATACCTCGATGTTATAAAGTAATTAATAAATATTCTACTTGTCAATCTACAGGTTTCGAGCCCCTTGCTAGACTCTTGTAGCACATCTTGTTTACTAAGTCTATGTTTATGGCCTCAGTACTTGAGACATAGGACAGGAGCTCGTTCCATAAGATTATGCTTTTATACCGCGATGCTATTAAGTAATTAATAAACATTCTGCTTGTCAAACTGCAGGTTTCAATAATCACCTAGTTTTTAATAGATAACTTGCTATTATTCCGTAGAGGCATTATTATAAAAACTTTATAACCTTCATTACTTTAATTCCTGCAGATGTTTTTATGAGATATTGGAGTTTGTTTTTAAATACCCTGTCTCCCAAAGCGGTAGACAGTGTGTTTTTATTTATTTTACCGCCTCTATGGTCTAGTTGTTCAGTCCACCGATTTCAGATCCAGAGGTCCGGGGTTCGATCCCCATGGGGAGTACAATATATTGTGCTTGGTTTGGTCGGTGGTAGGACTTTGTTTAAGTCCGTCAGGCTAGCTACAACCATCTTACCTAATTATGTCGCCTTAACATCAATTTTTAAAATTGTTGTGTTCCGGCAAGTAAGATAGTCAGTTCCTCAGTTTGTTGAGGATTCCGGGTGAAGTGCGCCTCCACCTGCGGCCTTATCTCAACTTGTAACCAGGTGAGATGAAGGCCAAGCACTTCCCCGTCGTACAATAAAAAAAAAATTGGGCAAAAAACGAAATCGTTGTAAATCCCAAAGTTAAAGTTATGCATTCAGTAAGATTTTCTATGATAATCTTGAATATGTTTACCAAACTATTATTATATTACAGGACATCAATTTGACACAGATACTATTCACAGGGTGAAAGAGAGATAAAATCGCCTCTGTGTTGTACTTTATGTACTTATATTATTGTTGTTATTTATTTTGTACCCTTGTTTAATTGGTTTATGTTCATACAGTGAATTATAAATAATAAAGAATAATAACAAAATCTTCAACTCCATTGCTTGTTTGAAACTCTGACACACTATTATATATTATACCATAGTATGAGGATTTTACAGAGATTTATGAGCCGATAAACTGAGGGGTATAAAAGCAAAGTGACCTCAGTACAAATTCGAATATTTTTAATGTGTGAATGTCATTTTTTTCGTCTTGTCAATGGCAACTCACTCAAATAAAATGTGCATAGTTACTATGCAAAAAATCTGGGCTAAAAATACTTAAATCCACCTAGTAAAGATTTAATCAGCTAACGCTGCACTGCAACAAGTGCACAAAATGAGGCCAATGTTTCTTTGCATAGGAAGTGACTGGCTATTAATATGTGTTTACGATCACACAGATAAACCACTTTACCTTATTATTAGCTATTTATAAGTAACTCGAGTAACAACTTCCTGCCCAGTAAATAATGTAGTGTAATACGTACTTATTCGTAAACAGCTTTAGTAGTGTGGCGAAGGTAAGTAAATTAATACGTCATGATTGGGTTGGTACATAATACCAATTATTTGATCAGTATATCTCCATACTCCGGCACGTTCTGGACTTCTGGAAAGTCTGGAAAGGGCTCGTCCGGAGAAGTACTACCATCATACCTATTTCGGTCGTCAAGCAGCATTGCTGTACATATAGGCAAGATATGCACTTAACATCAGGTGGGCTGATAAATAAATGTTACAGGACATTCATTTCACATAGCGCTATCTATCCCGAACTAAGCAACAACAAGCGATTCGAGAATCTGGGAACTAGATTACGGATATAATACTTAAATACTTTTTTTTTGTAGAGACTTATCATACAATACAACACCCAAAACAGCTTGCTTGCATATTCCGTTTCCAAGTGGCCAAATAACCTTTTTATTTTCATGTTTTCACTAGTGGTAGGACTTGTTAAGTCTACGTGGCTAGCGACCGAAGTCCTGCCAAAGCCGGCAAATTCTTTGGCGCTGCAAAGAGTTTGCCGTATTCCATCGGTACTAGCTCCATCGCATCGTAGACCTCATCCTAGCTCACGCCTAGAACTAGCCAAACGATCGGTTAAGAGCTAACCCAGCATGTATAATCTCTTTGGATTAATGGCTCTTTCATATAAGTTTTATTTTTGTGACAGACCCGCGTAGTACCTACCGCGCTGGTAGAAGTAGATCCTAGATAACTTCTAAACGGTCTAAAATTAATCGTATAAAGAGAAATCTATTCAGTAGCAGGATGAAGGTGTTACAAATATCCAAATAATAATAAATAATACAGGATATTAATTTCACGAAACGCCATAGCCCAAATATCATAACAAATCTTCGCATGTATAATATTACGCCTGAAAATTGCGTTTACTACTTTCTTATGAGGTATTAGGTATTTATCCTTTGTTACTTGTACATTACTGAGTTACATTACCAACAATGCACAAGTAAAAAATATTCTTCGCACAAAACCGGGTAATGTACTAAGTTATATTTATTCCTTGTATGTTACTATTTTACCTGTAATTCTCGCGCCGTTTCGGCGGGGTTGCCTGGTCGCGGGCGGTACAAACGGATAAAGGTTTCTGTAATATATTATTATATCTTATTGTCTGTATTTACATTTCCTTATCAATATGCCAAAGATCTAACATATTGTAGGGCGGTATAGGTAGGTGGGTTTATTGGTGAACCAATTTAAATACTAGACACAGTAGCTATTGTACTTTGTACGTAAGAAATAACCAAACCGAAAAACGTAGGTAAAAGGTAGGGCTTTAAAGGTAAGAATGTACGTAGACATAATAAAATGCATTTAGGGGACTGTGCTTTTATATCAATAGGGAAGTACAATAGTAAGTATTAGGAGAATACTATTACTTTCTTGCACTGATACTATTGTAAAAAAATGATTATATATATGATTTATTGTACTATGTTTCCCTACCTTAGTTACTCAGTTTCTTAAGAAAATCGGTTATTTTTCGTTTTTAAAGTCACAAATATATAACAAATTTTACAAACAATAATGTCATACAATAATTTCTCATTCATTCATGCATCTCTTTTCTTGGTCTCAGGCAGACCTACAATTATCGCGTTCCACTCGATGTTCCTAGGTATCCTAATTACCTGACAATCAGACAGGTACCTAGTCAATTAGGTAGGTACCTAGTCAATTGAAACAATGCAGACCCTCGCATTATAAATGTGGGTTACAGCGTTGACACATCCTGCAACACAATGTTGCGAGTGAGTGATTAGGTATTAATTTGTGATGAGTCATTCAATCGACATATCGAATCAGTCGCTGTTTGTGTCCGAAAAATAAGAAAATAACCTACCTGATTTCCTGATTTTGAATTCAAAGCCATAAGACGACTAGAGGCAGACTCCATAAGCAATAATGTATAATTTTTATACCAATCGTAAAAAAATATTAAAATCCAGATAAATGTTACCGAAAACTTTAGCCTATACAGGAAGCAAAGTTCCTTCTGCGCACATAAGCGATTTTATTAATTAATTTCAAGATGCATTTATCTTTGCATGATGCAAGCGCTTAATAAGGACACGGCGCCATTATGGGATTGCGCTTGGAGGAAGTTGGGGAGAAATGGAATCGCTGAGCAGTCGTTTATTTCACTTACAAAATTGATTTTGCTCATAAACCAATTTGTTGAAACGTGCGTTGTGTGGTTGGCTTCATACAGTCTGTGCAATATTATTTGTAACTAGTTTATACCCGCAGCTTCCTCTGCGAGGTATAAAAGTAACCATGTCCTTCCCACGGAAACAAACTATCTTTCCAAATCTTTATTGATTCCTACAACCTTAATGAGGTAACACACAAACAAACCAATAAATAAATAGAGCTAATTTCAAATTGATCAATATTAGTATGGAATCTTCCAGTTTAAAAAAGGTTAAACTTACGAATTCTTTCCATTTTCAATTTTAACTCGATTCACTACTCTGAGCAGGAATCTCTTAATTTATTACCTGGGAAAGGCATGTCTAAAGTTTTCGTCTTTCTTATTATCGATATAATTGGTTCATGGCTGCCCATTTAAGGCACCGGCACTCGACGAAACATAGTCAATTGCTTGGCACCGGACTTTAGCGAGGAGGAGTCGCAAGATTTAATTGCGCAGAGTGAATTTTGAAGTAGATCTCACCCATCTTAAACGTTTATTACATTTACTTACTACAAAAATTACGAAATGTTAAATTTTCGTTGATATTTTAATCCTCTTTTTGTTATCTTCATTTGTTGGCTGATCAAAGTTCAACACTTGACCTCATTGCTATATTTCTCTTTAGATTTGAGTAAAGTTTTTTTGGAGGTTATGTTCTTCCCCAACTTCCCCTAATTTGAATAATAATCTCATCATCAATCTGTTTGGTTTACTGTTCCTTGCTTATTAAAACAAGACCTTATTTAGATTTATCTTAAAACGATTTCGATTACTTTGTATCGACTATTCAAATTAAATGATAATTGTAATGAAACTGCATAATTTGATAAGATTTTCACGTAAAAAATGTATCACATTTTGAATAGACTTAGAATGTTGTACTATATCCATGAACACTCTCCTGGCCTTATTTCACGCCAGGTGGGTCTCCACAACTCATGTTCTCTTCTTCCATTCACTCCTATCAGCCGTCAACCCTGCATCTTCACCTTTCATACCCATTTCCTCTCTCACAAAATCCACCCACCTCTTCTTTGACCTTCCTCTGATCTAATGTCCAACGCTCATATTCTTCACGCTTTTGGTCAAATAACAGCTATTCATCCCATTCATAGCATGACTAATTTCTAATTTATCTAACTTTGTCACCTCCTTAGCATTATTCGTATCTGCTCCATGTTGACGATTGCCGATTCGACAGTCGATGATATTCTTGTGTAATTTTTTTATTTTTATTTGAGTATAAATACATAAACTTTAATGTTTGAAAGAACGTATAATGCATGATAAAAATTCAACAAAAATATCAGAATACCATAATATTGGAAATTTTACTTCAGATAAAAATAACATCGAATAACTAGAAATCTGTTTTACCACGCCGGCCGCCCTCATGTCGGTGACGCGCACCTATAAGTTTTGCCTCTACCAAAAGTCGCTCAACGCGGTTAAAGAAGTTTTCATTTCAAAAAGTGATCAAAGTGTGCCTACAACATGTAGACTAGTAACGTTTCAGTCGCAAGCATATGCAGTGGTTGAGAAAGGCCGAAGTTTGGACACCTTGGAAGACATCCACGTCTAGCAGTGGAATGCAAAAGGTTGATGATGATGATAAAGTGACGCACTACTTTAGATTTCAGAATCGATTATAAAATGCAACCGACTTGAGAACCACCAATAAAGAATCGGTAAAAATAAGCAATAAACATGAAGTATATCATCTACATAATAATATGTTTAATTAAAAAGACTCAGAAATACCCTTCTTAGCTACAGATTATGTTCCTAAAGTTTTACAAAACAACAGACAAAAGGCTAAGAAGTATTAACAATAAAATAAAGCAACATTCACACATACGTACGCGAACATTCTTTATTAACATACTTATTAATCGTTGCCCCCGGGCTTCACTGGTAGATGGTAGCTTCGTAATAATTCTTAGATGCTTTACGATACACTCCGCCCAGTCAACGGCTGGCAACCATAGTATCATTACGAACAGTATCGCAACTCGTACGTGTCAAGCAATACGTTGTGTTTGCTGGCGAGAAAAAGAGCAAGCGAGAAGAGTCTGCCTAGCTAGCTACCACCATCTTACCTAATTCCGTCCTCATAACAACAATTCGAAAATTGTTGTGTTTCGGCATTTAGAGGTAAGATCCAGCCAGTTTCTCAGTTTGTTGAGGATTCCGGGTGAGTTGCGCCTCTATCTTTGGCTTAACGAGGTGAGATGAAGGCCAAGCGCTTCTGTCACACAATAAAAAAAAAAGATCCAATGCCCTCAAGTCAAGCAAGTACAAGTGCTTGTGCACGTTTTGAGGTCAAGAGCATTTCATGTAAAAAAAACTCCGGTATAATACTTCTTGTTTCTGCCTCACACACAATATACGTTGGTAAACGGCGAGTAGTCAGTTTTACTATACGAGACAAGGCAAGACAAGGATTAAATGTCAATATCAGGCATATTAGAATTGATATTTCGGAACAAAAGAAGGCATCTTTACTATTTAGATTTCAGGAAACACAGTTATGTAACTCATAATTATCCTCATAATATTTAATCGCGTGAAGATCAAAATCAAACTTTCAATTTGACTAATTATAAGTATAGCTTCAGAAATTAGCATTGGTGTAAGAATGTTAACTGTTTAGTTTAGTATTTGTCGCAATACTAAACCTTTTACAAGCGTTCTATATTCCATCCTAGCTATTACTATTCCACTGCTGAGGAAAGGCCTCACAACTCCTTCTATTCTTTCCTCTCGGATGTTTAATCTTTCCAGTTATTGTGGTAATGATCAAGGTCATCTAGCCACCGCTTTTATGGTCTGCCTCGATTACGCTTCTACCTTTTTTTTACACATTATGCTATTAAACTTAATAAACATAAGGTTTATGACAGCCTCATAGGGTACGACACCAAGTGAAACAATCAACAATGTAACCAGAAACACAAACACAGCTTCCACCTTGTGGGATCGAACTGGGCTAAGGTCGTCCTAAGCCCACTTATGGGATACTTTCGGAAGTCGTCGTATTTTAGCTTAGCTGCCTTTTTACCCACATCAACGATACCAGTTTTTGAGCGTTTCTATCTGGTCAACTCTCTTCGCACCTATTAAGCTAAAAGCTTTATAACTCTTTGGCAAACAACATGTTTGGTTTTTGTGCCTCGGTTAGTAACCTACTGGTCTTTTCTGGATATATACCTACCATGAGTTAGGACGGGCAGGATACGCGTATCGATAAGTTTGCGTTAATTAAACATTATCAAATTCTACTGGCATAAAAAACGTCAGGATACCACTATACCAACCACATACTTACGTAGTTAATTTACCAATATATAGGCTAGACTAGACCTTTAGCAATGCGGCGAAGCTGCGCTACTACATCGTTTCTACGTTGTGTCTGAAGTGTGTAGCCGGCACGTCCAGACAAATGAGTACGCTGATTATTACCGTGTACTCCGCTTTATAACTTTCGCATCGGTCACTTTAATCGCTAACTTTTAATTGTTTTTTTACCAAATAATAGTATCATCACTGATGAGACACCGGTCTACGTTTGGCGGATATTTTTGTCTTAAAAAGGCATAGGTCAAACTGCTACTATATATTAAGCCTACCATGAACTATTATTTGTAAAAGCTAGTTAATGTGGTTAACCCACATTTAGACACATACTTTTAGCTGATCTTTCTTCTTCTTTTTTTCAGATATTATGTCAAAATATTGTCATAAAATTCTCCCCTAACATTGTAACTAATTACTTTTTCCTTTTACAGGTACTGTACTGTTCACACAGCATAGTAAGTTATATCAAGTTGAGTTTCACATTTCAAGTTGGAATACTAAATAGCGAACATAAACAAATTATAAACACTACTAGTAGGAACAGTCACCCACACAAGCAGACCCTCAATCAAGGCAAGTCGCATTTCGAAAGCAAATTATCAAGCTAGCTTGCGGGGAGGGGGGTATAATTAAAATCCGTTGATTAATATGTAAATGTAATAAGATTACCCTCCCTTGAATAATTTAAGTGGGGTGTTGGGATGAGATATATTGCTGGACGGTGTACATTACGGAGTTTGTATCGGACAGTGCAACGCTGCGCTGATAAATGCGAGAAATAGGCGGCTAAGCTCATGAATGTTCGGGAATTTCTAGTTAATTCGGCAACGTCCTATGTCATTAATGTGAGTCAGCTGGTTTCTCCATCAATACAATAGGATAAGTTCAAAAATCCCTAGAGACTTTAATGTTGTCCTAATTATAAAATGTAAATAGAAAACCTGATAACTAGGTACCTGATAAAGGTTAACAGAAAAAATCGGTGCCTTAAATAAATAGTCAATAAATAAATGCAACAAACAAAACGTGAATGCTTAAAACTTCTAGTCTAGTTTAGTTCTTTCTCAGTGATAAGACCATTCATTGTAGTCCAAGTAAGTTTAACGATAGTGTACCATAAGCTTTGTTGTGATTGTGACGTGCAATCAAGTTTTCTATTTTATGAAATCAAGATTCGAAAAACACAAATTCCATATTCAATAATCTCACCTCTCCATGGTATTTTGACATTACGCTCTGTCAAAGTCACAACATTTGAATTTGGAAGGGCCAGCGCCCAAATTACGGACGACGTACGGCAAAGCCATCCATTTTACGTCTCAGGGATGCGTATATAATGCAGTGCAGCCATTTTAGTAGCCGGTCTTGCGGTTATGGGCAAAGATTAATGCTTCTAATTAAATAGCCAGCAATTTGTGAACGTAAAATGTGGCTAGTTAGGTATTGGAGATTGTGGTTCTGTAATTGGTAGTACTTGAGTACCTATAGTCTTTTTTAAACTTTCGCGATTAGAACACGTAATTTTAATTCGAGAAACGCGTATTTTGCCTATATTTATCCCGGGATAAATATAGGTAAAATACGCGATAAATACCCGTTTCTCGAATTAAAGTTACTTGAGTACCTACTTGAATAGTGGTGTGATAGGAAAAATCATTCCAAATGAATCGGTTTACGCTCATTTTTTTTAATTATCACTTTTCTTACACACTGATATATCAATAATTTGTCCAAACAAAAACTGTAGCTCTATTTACTATTTTTCTTCTTATTATTCTTATTTTACACAAAATGAAAATAATGTAAATGTGGGATAAAGGGTAGGCAGATTATGAGAGTATGCCTATCGATTACCAGTAGCTGTTAGTCCGGCACGTTGGCTGTAAGTAAAAGCGTCGTACGTTTCCTTCGAACTCAGCCAAAACGAGCCTGTTACCGCCATCTTTATTAAGAACGCATGGCCTCCCGCCTCCGAGCGTTGGTCAACAGCCAGCAAGGCGTTAAAGGCATCAGGTCCACCGCCCACCATTCATGATAGACCCCGTCCCAACTAGATTCAGACGAAGCTTTTGCATATATCTATAGTAATATTCTCATCTTAAAAATAATAATAATATAAAACACCAATTATGTTGTTACCTACCTTTTATACCACAGTACGGATATAAACGCCCAAATTTGTGTCATCACGCCTCTAGGCGATCGAAGGATACGAACGTGAGAGATTTAGGAAATAATAATGATCTCAATGAATAAATCAATATCTGTGTACATATATATCTTTCAATTTATATGAGTTTTATAAACCTGAAAGTAAGTTAACTGGCATGTAAAAAAACCAAACAAACGCAATTGAAGCATCACATATTGTAGGTATAACAATTATCACATAGAAAATACTGCTTCAGATCGACCAAACCAACAAAATACCTGACACATTCCCCGGCCTAGTCTTGCTACTTTTGGCTGAAGGAAGGGTAGGGGTGAGCAGGGGTCAGGGTACACTGGACGTAGGTGGCTCACTTGTCTAATGGCTTTGATTAAACTGCCAGTTTATTTGACGCTACGATGCGTGCGTGCGACCACCTATGAATTTATGTTTAGGCGACGTCCGAATATGGAATTATGATCGAAGATTTAGGATGCAGTATCTTTTGGGGAAATCTGCAGTTTGGACGTAGTATCTTTTAGTGCACGTGTACAGACGTAGCCTTTTGTCGAGGTGTTCGAGTGTTTGAAAGGAAATTTATAACAGCAAGTCTAGTATATCTTGTGTCTAGTAGAATCTATGGCTTGTAATATTGTTTATCAGTACTTACATTATTATCTTCTTCAGTTTTAAAACGGCCACGCAATTTTGTTGTTTCGGCGCTGATGAGGCGTTAATAAACCTAGCTACATCCATTATATCTCATTCAATAAGGAAAAAGATAAATCAATATGCGATTATGTTTTAAAAAAATTAACTTGCTCGGGTAAAGTGTAGTGGAGTCATTGAAACGACTTTGTTATTTCCTTTTTATATTGTAACCTTTTGCACTCAAGCTAAGATTAAAACCAACAATCTAAAGGAAATAGGAAAGGTCAAAACCTTTTTTAAATCAGTTTAGGCTGTGAGTAATTTGGATTAGATATTTTGTACGTAGGTTTGTATCGATGTTTCTCTCTACATATCACGTAACGATAAATAATTGTGGTATCACAACTTGTGGGAAACCTTGTGAAGTTTATCATTATAAGTACCTACCTACATCACCGTGAAACCAAATCCCCAAGAATGAATAATACAATATCGGCACCGACCAAAACGAAAACACACACATACAAATTGAAACTAGGTTGGGGTTAATCCTTGCCCGGGAGGTACACAAGTACAGCCATAATTCCTTTGGGCCGCGCCTCATTATAACACTAATACAAGACTCATCCCAAAGTTACGGTGAATACATTAAAGGGTTCAATCCTTACTGATGAGACATCGGTGGGGGTGGGTGGGGTTGCCCCGAGCACTGGCCTAGCCGGGGGGAAATAAGGCAGGCATTATAGAAGATAGCGTTCATTTACATTGTCCAATAACTCCTAGTAGTGTCCGAGCGAATATTAGTTTATATACCATGCTTACCCGTCCGTCTTTGGTATAAAGGGTGGAATAATTTTGGTCTTTAATTAATTCGATTTGGTTTTAATTAACGAACGCCAATTTCAGTAAAAAAATCTGTCTCCAAAGGATTTGTTAATCACGGCGAAGTCACCGAATTTATTTTTAAATCACAGGGCTGTAACTAACTCAATAATAAGAATATAACTTGAGTCATAATTTATCTTTCAAGAAATACGAAAGTCGACATTTTAGTTCACTACATTCAGAACTCACTACAAGAGCTATGTAGCCAAGTAGTTTTGGGCCCGCCATCCGATCTGGAGGTTGATCTGGGTTCAGATCCAGTCATGCACCAAAGTACTTTTCAGTCTTCATAGGTTTATGTACACATTTCCCACATGCACATGCTTTGACGTTGATCACATCATGAGGAAACCGCCTAGGTAAGTCCTCGAAGGGAAACATTTTGAGTCTCTTACTTTTATCTAATAAGTTTTTGTTATTTTCCTAATACCTCAAACTAGCCGACACCTATGTGACGACAAATATAAAAATATTGTTTTGTTATCAGCATAAATACCTATCTTATTGTGGAAAGTCTGTATAAAGATCCTTGCGTCAAAATAACAAGCTATATTAATAGCGATGAGTCATGTAATGACTATAGGTACTTTAGCTTTTCAAAAAGGTGCCATCACGTAACCTAGGAACTATATGTACTTGTACCTGTAGTTTGAGTTTCCAAGGCTCCGTGAGCTGGTCGCTTGTATAGCTGAACCATAATAAGACAGGCCGAGAGTTCACGCAGTGTCCGAAATATACGACATTACCGGAGAGGCATGCACCACGCACCCCCCTGCACACATGCGAATCAAGATGCATACCACACAGACGCGTATTCCTCACACCACAGAGGGTAGGCTCTATGCTACGCTGCGTCCAGACCTACGCGACCTCTCGAATGGGGCAAAGAAGACAGAAAGATATGTAGTGACATCAGCTGAACCTTAAATGAAAAAAAAACGCATTTTCGGCCACAAACTGTGCTTGTAAATGACACATTTTTGACATGTCATTTGTAACGGGAGCTAGATGACTAATAGGTTAGTTGGCCATATAATATTATGTAATATCATTCAATAAGTGTTGTCATAATGCAAGAAATATCCAATTCATAAAGTTAAACTCTTTTTATTCTTGACGTAAGATACGAAATAACTTTACCGTAAATTTAAGATTAATCAGTCTAGAGTATTTATAAGCTTGAGCCCCATGACAAAAAAATATGTTAATTGAGTCAAAGCAGAATGTTCAATGTTCAATACCAACAATGTTCTTGATGAATTACCATTTTTATCTTTTTTTTTATACGACGGGGAGGCGCTTGGCCTTCATCTCACATGATTTTTCAAGTTATGATAAGGCTAAAGGTGAAAGCGCACTTCACCCGGAATCCTCCACAATTGTGAAACTGGCTTACCTCTAAATGCCGGAACACAACAATTTTAGAGACAGAATTAGGTAAGATGGCAACTAGCCAGGCGGACTTAAACATAGTCCTACTACCTACCAAACCAAGCACAATTTTGTACTCCTCTGGGGACCAAACCCGGGACCTCTAGACCTTACTTGCCTACACCGGTAGGCAAACCACTAGACCACAGAGGCGGTTAAAGGTTATACACGCTTACTGAAACAACGTGCACTGGAAACCTTCTCGCTTGCAGACGACGCGTAGGTCTGCCTGAAGCTTTATTCTCATTCGGTGAGCGGAGATGCACTACCCTAATTATTGAGCAGAAGCAATGGCCGACGAACCTATTGTTCGAATTCCAAATAGTGGAAGTGTCTTATCGTTATAATCTGCGGCCCTTGTAATGATAATAAATTGGTTGCGTTTGTATCGAGAGCAATAACCTGGACCTTTTGATAATGAAGCAGTTGTGAATGGGGGTTGCTAAAATAACACCTTTAAACTGCTCACAAGACTGCGCTGTAGACTGTGGATTTGATTCCCATCGGGACAAATATTTGTGTGATGGTTGTTGAGGTTTGTCCTGTGATTGGGTTTTGTGTTGTGATAGGCATGTATTTATAAAAGTTTGATCTCATATTACAAGCTTTGCTTTGTTTGAGGCTAGATGGCACTGTAAAAAACGAATGTTCTAAAAAATTTAATTATGTATGTATGACCACTTTTGTACTCAACAAAAATAGTCATTGATAGACTCACTTTTTTAAGTGACAAGATAAAGTATATGTTTTTAATTTTGTAATTCCTACTGATGCAGCGCATTCATTTCATATGACTCGCGGAAACTTAGTTCTTTATCAAGCTTTTAGAATCAGCGGAACATCCGAAGTTATTCTCGAATGCCCATCTCGAGTCACTGATCGATAATGCCTCCAATTAGCCGTTCCAATTTTCCAATAAAACTTCAAACTGTTTTCCATCCCATTATCTTCCACCACCCTTTATTGCTCGAAGTTAAGCTACGACTCCCGAAATTACAATAATAATATTATTATATTAATAATTGTATTGATAAGGAGACTCTCGTAATAAGGGTAAACCGTCCCCTTTCTGCCAGCCATCCTCAATAGGAGAATTTATGTAACTAATGAAATAAGCGGAGTGGAGCCACCCTACCCCCCTTCACCCTTCATTATCGGAAAGTTTCAAATATAATTTGAAATTATGCTCAATGTTATATTGAAGATAAGAGAAACACAAATTCCTTTAATTGGACTTGTTAAAGTGACTCAAATTAAGTTAACACCAAGTTGATGGTATTACTTTTGGAGTTGAAAGTTATGACGGACAGTCCGTGGTTCGGGAAAGTGCTTGAGCGTCGATTAGCGGGTGAAAGAACAGTTATCGGTTCTTACGCTTTTGGCTTCAATTTATATGACAGGGAAGTTTGACTTGAGACACCTCAAGTTATACGGTTATCGCAGTTATTATCAAACTCTATCTTTATGTTATTACGGATAATCTTTCCGATTAAAAATGATGGTCATTTGCAGTAAAGTTCTCGCAAAGTTGAAAAATATATGAGTTTATTGTTATATTATTGATTTCATTCACAGCCTAATAATGTTGGACAGCCTCCTCCATAATTGAAGGGATTTGCTATAATCACCGTGCCTGGCAGAAGGATAGGTGATCGCAATAAAGTTGTAAAATATGGTAATACGTTTTTTTTTTATTGAACGACGAGGAAGCTCTTGGCCTTCATCTCATCTGGTAACAAGTTGAGATAAGGCCGAAGATGGAGGCGCACTTCACCCGGAATCTTCAATAAACTGAGGAACTGGCTATCTTACCTCTGAATGCCGGAACACCACAATTTTTTTTAAGAATTATTATTATGGCGACAGAATAAGGTAAGATGGTGGTAGCTAGCCAGGCGGACTTAAACAAACCCTACCAGCAACCAAACCAAGCACAATATATTGTACTCCCCATGGGGATCGAACCCGGAACCTTTGGATCCTAAATCGGTGAATCAGGACGTATAAGTAAACTGCTGCCTTTCTTCTGGGGAGAACCTCAACCGACTTTGCTATGACATCTGATGGCTAAGTATAGTGGGACAATGCATAAGCCGCAACGGCAATTGATTGAATTTAATTGTAATATTATTAAATAAATAAATAAATTTTACAGGACAGTGATTTCACACAGCGCCATCTAGTACCAAACTAAGCATAGCTTGTAATATGGGAACTAGATTACGGATAGAATACATAAATTCTTTTTTTTTTGTAAATACATACTTATCACATAATACTACACCCAAACACAGAACAAACATCTACATTCATCACATAAATGTTTGTCCTGGGTGGGAATCGAACCCACAACCTACAGTGCAGAAGGCAGAGTTACTACCAACTGAGCTGTGAGGCTTGTTGAAGTAACAACTTGAACGAAGCTGTGCAGTGTCTCTAAAACAAGCAAATATAAAAGCAAATAACTGTAACTTCTGAGCTGAGTTTTTTCAAGAACTGACCAAAACAAAAAGGTTAACTATAAAAATATATGAGCAAGCACCCTTGAAATCACATGCACATAGTACCAAATTAAATTAATTTCAACCATACCAAGATATAAAACTGCCCTCATACATGTCTATACAGACGGATGGCTAATTTTGTTTGCCATGAAAATCATCAACAGTGGTTCGCCTGTGATTAGTACCTAACATTTACACTTTCTTTTAATATATTCGCTAAAAAAGTAATTTAAAACATTCGTTCTAAGAAATAATGGGCTATCATGAGAAAACTGGCTCCAAAATCAAAACGGCCGGCACCTAATCTAATTATAAGCAGAATTCATTAAAATTTATAAACATATCAAATCAACACTTGTAACAAGATGAAGTGCCATAAATAAATGTCGAAACTTCGGGAGCTTGTAAACTAGATCGTGTCCGGTAGATCATTATCACATTATAAAAACTCTTGAAAAATGGTTCTTGCTCAGGTTCTTGGGGTTTTTTATTTTATTGGCCAAGCGACCACCTGATGAAAAACTAGTTAAAATGTGGCCTAAAACGGACGATTGTTTAAAAGGAACCTTTCGCTAGGTTATTATTTTAAGTTTGAGAGTTCCCTTACAATCAGCCCACCATAAAATGTCAAAAGCAATAAGTCGTTTCCTTCAGATCTGCAAACAGCCGGCCAAGCGTGGTGATTAACACAAGACCCCCCCAGTTTTGGATTTGGATCTAACAATGGATATAATCGACGGTTGATTACCAAATTTAAGGATTCTTGATTTTACGTTTTGATTTAGTTCTAATCTAAATCTAAAGATGAAAATAATTTATTTGCATAAACATTAAGATGACATGTTCCTTGTATTTGGCTAGTGAGGACAAAACATGTTTACCAACGAAGATAATAATAATTAATTAATTACAGAACATTGATTTCATAAATTTTAATTAAATCCAAAACGAATCAAAGCTACAAAAAAAGAACAAGATTACAGATCACACTAATAAACTTTTTTTTATATATAGGTACTTCAAGTAATAACCCAAACACAGAACAAACAATTATATTAGTAACACAAAATGTTTGTCCTGGGTGGGAATCGAAGCTACAGCCTACGGCGTAAACGATAGTGCTACCAACTCATATGTAAGCTCATTATATTAATTATAACTGAATTGCACTAAAGCTTGTTTTCAGTAAACTGAACCGGAAGACAAGCTAGCGCCCAGTGTGTTCACAGCCCAATCAGAAATATAATTAGGTTGAGACCGAATTCTAATTGTGATGGTCTCAAGTTACGAAAGCGGGTCCGACAAAATCAATACTGACCTGACTACATCCCTCAAGGATTTCAAAACCACTGCAAAATATTGTTTATTAATTTCGCTTGGAGGCTACGGATGCTGTGGTTTTGTAATGAAGCTGCTACATATTAAGTTAACACATCTATATAGAAACATAGGCCATATTCAGTAAAAAAAAAATAAGGCTGAAGGTGGAAGCGCACTTCACCCGGAATCCTCAACAATCTGAGGAACTGGCTATCTTACCTCTTAATGCCGGCACACAATTTATAATTGCTGTAATGGCGACAGAGTTAAGTAAGATGGTGGTTGCTAGCCAGGCGAATTGAACGAAGTCCTACCACCAACCAAAAAAAATTTTTATACTTGAATAGGAACGAAAAAAGCAAGAAATCCATCTGATAACAAGGTAACTCTTGCTATAACAAAGCCTTACTGCGTAGGTCACATCCACAAAGAAAATGACCTTCGTTGCACCGCATTGCGTTCTGCTATTTGAGGCAAAAAGGTGTTAACACCTCTTGAGGTAAAATTTCGGGCACGCAAGACTAAGCCTTAGCTTAGTCTTGCGTGCCCGATCCCGAAATTTCACCGGCAACTATACCTTTACAACCGGAACACAGTAATGCTGCTTGGCGGCTGAAATAGAAATGGTGGGTAGTCCCCTTCCCCGGAAGAGCCCTTTCACAAGGAGTTACTATATATATGACTTAGTTCAATAAAACATCTTGCCAACCTTTGTAACTTACCGTACCCGTACTTTTTAAGCATTTACAAGCGTAAAGTCCAGTTCATGTGAAAGTCGAATTACAACGTTGCTACAACGATTTCCAAATCACAAATCTTACAAAGCTATGCAAATTTAGACCTTATTAAAACGAGGTGAATAGTTCCATAGTCTCTATTAGATGCAGATCGGATTCTAATTATTCGGATTCGGCTGGCGCAGCACTATTCTGATTGTCGACGAGCGAATTCGGAAATTACTAAAAAAGAACTTCTTTCGATACCAATTTTTACAAAAAAAAACAATGAATATCTACAATTAAACTAAATATACCAGGGAAGAGTTAACTAAGGACCGTTACAATCGGTCTTTAGGTAACTCAACTTTTCCAGATCAGTTGAGTTTCAATACTTTTAATCTTTCAAAATAATTAATTTCAATTGATAGTGTTCTCACTATCAATTACGAACCGATGAACCTTATGCTAAAATCCTATTTATATTTGATAATTATCATGTTTTGACTAGGACAATTCGGACAGATTTTTGATATTTTTGAGGCGATGCCTGAATCATGGGTAATAATGGTTGGCAACCCATTGGTATGGCAGCCCAATGGTGTGGCAGCCCAATGCAAATTGCAAATTCTATTAATTTAGTCTACTATTATTTTAGTCCTAACTAGTGATGATAAAAATCGAGGTGGAAGGAACAGAGTTAATAGGCTTTTTTTGGGAAGGCGCGCTTTATCGTTGACCTCATATTGCCCAGGTAAGTCTCGAGGTCAAGAGTTGACCCATGATAAAAATATCGAGTTTTTTTTTCAAAATCAATTTAGTTAGTGTGTTTTATCTTGAAAAAATATTACCATAATGAAAGTAGGTACTCATTAGCGAGTATTGAATACTTTATGTTAATTATTTATGCAAATTTGCTTAAGATAACAAAACAGCGAGTGTAGGTGTGCGTTCTGACTCATTACAACTATTGTTGTATTCTGTGATGAAGGGTTAACTCACTAGGAGTCACTTGTAAAGATAATTGAAAGTTTAATCTTACTAAAATCATAAATGCGAATGTTTGTTTGGATATAGATGACTTGTAGTTATATTTATTCGTTTTCATAATTCACATTTATACTAGTTTTACATGCTATTAAATGATTTGTTAGCGGTCGGTCTAACAAGCAGTACGTCCATCACGCATTTTGTCGTTCGTCTACTCCTCAGTTCGTCCATAATTGGATTTGTCCATTTCGAGGCTCGTCATGACGCAGTCCGTCTATTTCGAGATTCATCATTACGCAGTTCGTCCATTTGGTGACAACATTACAAATTACAAACCAAATTTATTTTAATATCTGTATTACCAAAACGCTACGATATCGCAAACTATAGGTACAGCCTAGGAGTACAGGGTACAGAGAAACGTTATTTTTTTGCACATTTTCAGTAATAGCGTCAAAAATAACGACATAATTATAAAAGAGAATATGTAACAAATAAATATATCATTTCAAAATAGTTAACAGTCACATTACAATATAAGCGGTAGTATTTTATAATAAAAGAAATGGAAAAGAGAGTTCCACTTGTAAAAAAAAGTAACAAGCTTGTATGAAACACCTGAAAGACTGATAAAATTTGTTCGGTTCATCCCTATAGTTGCAGTTGAATGAAATATTTGGTGGGCGAAATACTTGTTGGACGCAATACGTGTTTGACAAAATGTGTGTTGACGTAATTTCTGCTGGTCGAAATGCCTGTTGGACGAAGTGCGTGTTGGACCAAACATGTAATGGACGAAATGCGAATCAAAATTCCATTTGGACGAGCTGCTTATTGGACCAACAGCTAACAAGTATATTAAATTACTACGCTAACTTTTTAAAACCTGTTTCTTGATACTGATGACCAATCAACCCTATCTCTGGTACTTCATTGCTCGTTGAATCTGTCAGGCAATCCAGCAACAATACAACTATTATCTTTCGTCTTTCTATATTATATTATATGTCATTACATGTCATATGTAAGAATACCCATAGATACACCTTATTCCAATTACAGAACGAAAAAAGGTCATTGACCGTAAGCTTAGATAAAAAAGCAATAGCTATCGCACACCTCACTTTACTATGACACTACGAAAATAGTAGATAGTGAACGGATTGAGCCGAACATTTTTAGAGATAGTTCTACTGAGCCAAATTAAAAATCTAAAAAATTGTTGGTATCTAAGATTTGTAGGGTAAATTTTTTAAATAATTGAATGTTATTAAATAAAATATACAATTAAACTAACTATGTACAAAGGACCTTCACCTTAATGTCGGATTACCTTAATGACCCTATTAGGCCAGCGAATTAGCATAGCTATTCAGCGTGGCAATGCAGCCCGTGTCTTGGGCACGCTTCCGTCTGGTACTAGTGGTCTGGTCTAGAACAGAGTTACCTATAGGCCGTATGTAACGATCCTTAGGTAATATAAAAGTGAATAACTAGACAAATAGGTACACGTATTGAACATGATGTTTTCTGATCACAAAAGTTTAATTAATATAATTTTATGGAAACGTATGCTTTTATGTAACTAGTATGGTGTTTACGGCCAATGTTATAACTAACGCAAGTGCTCACCCATTTTGAAAGAAAAAAAAACATCATACTTCAGCCACTGAATTTTAGGTTAGCTACACCGCAAACATTTTGAAGAAACAAACAGGTTTTCCCATATTTATATTACATAATTCAAGTAAGCTTTTTATTCGTAACTACTTTTTATTTGTATTTGAATTTAATAACTAAGACCCCTTGAGTGTAGTAAACTCTTTGTACAGAGAGCTACTATGTGTGGTTCTTTTATAGGTGGTTTTCATTTAAGGCCTTTAAAACGATGATTATCATAAACGCGTGTAATAAATGTTTTCTAAAATTGCAACTTTCATATCGATACAATACAGATATATTCAATTTATAAAAAAAATACTTTGAATCGCGTAGTATACGATTACAACACATTTTTGAAAAATTGATGATTGATGAAACTATCGATAACTGAAACGCCTTTTTTCACTAAGTTTCGTATTCACAATCCTATCCACTAAAAAGTTATATACATACGTTTTTACCCTTTTCACCCCAGAGGGTAGGGGAAAAAATAGTTTACTTGGTTCTTGCCAATAACATCTGAAATAAATATACAAGTTTCATTCAAAACTATCCAGTTGTCTCGACACACAGACAAAAATGTAAAAATCATTTTTTGGCTTCTTGTCATGTTTCTTGTAATCTACATTTTTTTTTAATGTACGGCGGGTAAGCACTTGGCCTTCATCTCACCTGGTTTCAAGTTGACATAAGGCCGAAGGTGGAGACGCACTTCACCCGGAATCCTCAACAAACTGAGGAACTGGTTATCTTACGTCTAAATTCCAAAATACAACAATTTGAGAATTGCTATTATGGCGACAGAATTAGGTAAGATGGTGGTAGCTAGCCAGGCGGACTTGAGTAAAGTCCTACCACCAACCAATACCAAAAATAATATTTAATGCACAGATTTTGTCCCGTTACAGAAAAGTGTAACAGGACAAACAAATCTTCTCATAAAAATTAGAAGTACCTATAAAGATGTAGGTGCATTTTGTGTTATATTTCAATATTGTTGTATTATTTTAATAGCGATCAGAGCCGCCTCCAAACATCGATTCCCCGCGACAGTGTCGTAGGTCTTCCCACATTCCTTGAATTTAATAATGGTCACCATACGAGAAAATGTATGCAGTAGAAAAATAAAAATTGTCTTATACACCCACTGAAGATAACATTTTAACGCTTTACTGTAAATGTGATCGGACAGCGGGAAAGTAAGTATTACGCATTCACGCATAATATCTGAAATGGCAACAATTACTTCAAACAATATTCTCAATTTTTACTAAGGGCTTGAAGTGAATCTGTAGAACTATGAATTCCACACTAACTGCTATTAACTCTGTGACGCTATCGACCAAAAATCCACAGCGTTCATTAACATAACAATTTAATTAATCAAACCCGCACATTAAGATACGAACTATCCAATAACTATTCAGATATATCTAATTGCTGCTTCAGACGTTTGCAAAGACAAAGAAACTACTTTGGTTATAATTTTCATATCGGTGGTGAGAAGACAAAGTGATGCAAGTATGGTTTTGCAATTCCTTTGTTACTGGAACGTGTCTGTTTTAACACTTCATTATGAAAAAATGACTCTAATTATTTTTTTTAACGAGCGAAATAAATTGTTTGTGAGGAAGATTTTTTTTCAAGGGATCATATATAAAAATAAATAACTCTTTTCTACCTCTTAATAATATACGATTTCGGTGGTTTTTTTTTATGTTATCAATACATTATTTTAAAATCAATTTATAGGTACACGTATCTAAGCCAGTAAGGTGTCTGATCATCTTAAGAAAGTCTTTTAAAATATACTCTACTGTGTCATTAGATAGTTTGTATTGGTATCCGTAAGATCTCAGCTATGATTAAGACATTTATTTATCCTAAAGAATATTATTTTACTTTCATGAGAACACATTTCAAGATACATTGCAATATTATTTTTAATAAATAAATAATCAGGGAAGCACCTACAGCTTGAGGTCAACACAGATGTACCTGCAGGTGAAAATATATATTACATATAATATAAGCTACAAATGCAAATCACACAACTTATCTGACTGATATATTATTATATGAAGACTTATCTGTTACATATTAAATAGTTAATTGATTCATGCGCCACTTTGCGACGATTTACTTATTAGTGCATTAAAAAAAATATTTTAACAGATTCTGCAAGAGTGTTGTTCTTGCAGTTCAGTATTTGGACAACAAGTCGGTCGGATACTTGTAATAAAGTAATAAGAGTAAATATCCTAAAATGTTGACATTTCTATTTCGCCTCTACACGAGGCATACAAATGTCGACTTTGGGTGCCATCGGAACCTTATTACTAAGCCTCGGCTGTCAGTCCATCAGTCTATTAGTGGACTGCATTTTATGAAGCGTAATAGGTAGACAGTAGAAATTAAGAGAGGATGAATTTCTATTGCCGCTATAACAACAATTAATTAAAAAAAATAAAAAAAGAAACGTATTTTTTACCTTAAAATGTGGGTTGGAAGTCGGAATGCCTGTTTGCATGTCCGTAATTTGCCGGTTTTTAAAAAGGATTTGTATCAAAATATTTTTTCTGTTTTGCAATTACTTACACCTCTTTTGCACCTCATTTATTCAATGTAGTTTATGATAACCTCTTTACATCAAAAGTTGACGTCCCGAGTGTGTTTCTACGTAGAACAAATTTCCTTTGACCGTATCCACAGAACTTATACCACAACCACCAAGGAGGCACCCGATAATCATTGCGTCTCCGTCTCACACCCTCCCCAAAGACCCCCCTTCGACTGTACATCATCTCATTTGAATTTCTAACTAGGAAACCTCCATGCAATTATTGGATTAATGTAAATTACGCAGTCTACAGCGCTACGGTGCACTATCAGGGACAGGGTTTAATTAGAATCCGGTTAAGTCTAATAATTCTATAGTGTTTTGGAAAGTCGCTCGTATTTCGTCTTGAGAAAGGATAGTTTGTTCTGGCACTGTGGATCGGTCAATGATTGATATGGGATATAGGTATAAATGCTAAATTGGAGACTTTGAATACGCTACCTTCCCTTTGAATTAACCTTGCAGTTTGGAGTCTAACTTTGTCCTTTATTATTTAGTATTAAAAACGCTACTGTCAAGAGTTTTAAGTACAAGTGATACGTTACGTCAAAGAAAAATCGTATGACATGCCATGCGATTTTAATTCTCTAGGAGATCTGGTTGGACTGTACGTTAATTGTTTATCAAGTCAGCTACACGACGTTTTTGTATATTTAGACGTGGATTTAAATACTATGATTATTTCTAAAATAACAATAAAATTTAAATATTGAATAAAACTATGAGAATGTTTTTAGTGTTCTTCTTGTTATAGGATACTATATTGCTCTTAAATTTCTACTATGTCAAGGTTAAGGGTTGGGTAATCTATAGAGCAGCTGTTATGGGCAGACAAAACAAATAGTGTTGCAAATTAGTTCTTATTTCATATACATCACTTATAAATTGTACTGGATTAACTGGCTAAGTCAATTATAGAATTTACCTTCGACGATGAAGACCGAGGCTTGCACTGATTGATCTATGTTAAATGAAAGTTTGTTTTTGCATAAACGATACAGGGGTTTTAAAATGAGAACATAGGTAGATTCTGGTATGTTTTAATTTGTTTGAATTTTAATCATTATTCTAATGGTTAAAATAGGTAGTTATTAAAAATATTTCACTTTAACTCGACAAAAAAAACACGACTCAGGGGAAGTAGATTATGTTTTATTTCTAATTTAACAAAATTAATATCGCACCAAATAAGCCTTTAGGATCAAAAAGTTGAATTTCTAAAATGTTGAGTTTGCATTACGTTGAAATCGCAGCATGTTGAATCCTAAAATGTTAAATTTGAGTTGTGATGAGTTGTTGATGTTTTGCAAGTTAAATTCCTAAGTGATGGGAGACGCAGAATTTTACCTAAACTATAGTTATTTTACCTTAGTTACTCAATATTAAGAAAGGGCCGAATTTCGAGATTTTTTTTACCAAAAAACTACTAAATAACCAATTTCATCAAGATTAAGAAAAAGACGAATTGAGCGAACCCGATGCTTGGGAAATCCCCAAAACACAACCTCAAAACATTCCAGACGTGACCTCGAAAATGCACGTAGGTGAAAGCCCTCGGGAGTTCACCGTAGGGGAACAAAAAAAGCCCCTTTCACCCCCAAGAAGCGGGGGAAGGCCACCCGTGAATGAACGAAGGAGGCACGCGTCCTTGGAGCAAAAAAGTCACGTGATTCAGCTCAACAGGTGGCGCCGTGAACGTGTCCTTGCCGAGCGGATTAGAAAAAAAACATGTTCGACTTTTAAATTCGCGTTTATTTTTCTTTTTTATCGGTTTCGCGTGAATGGGAGCTTGTAAACGAAGATTATAATGTTCAAGAGGTAACACGTGATACACTTTTGTATCACTTCTTTTGTAACTTAGTTCTTACAACGAATAACTTGCTTTTATCTACAAGAAAAAATATGTTTTCTTTCATTATGATGATGCTTTTAGAAATAGTGTAGTGTAAAAATAAAGAACCTTGAGAAAAATTTCAATTTAATTGAAAGCCAAATAACCAATATTATTACCAAATTTCTGAATTCCCCTTTGGAAAATAGGTTTGAGTCTATAAACTTTAATAAATGTATTATGTGCAATGTAAGAGGTACAATTATCACATACCTATCGCAACAAAATATACAGGCAACGTAAATAAACAGACGCGTAAAAACAAAAAACTTATACATTTCAGAAGCTATCTTGCTTTCCATCTTTCTTTACTCCCAAACAAAAAGAATCCAAGTGCACCATAATCCTCAGCCTGTAAGTTTATTTCATAGCAATATGTGAACACCTCATGAATGGCTTACCCTACTCGCTTAACAGAAATGTCACGGGCGCAGCGACGAGTTGGAAAACTCTCTTTTCTTCCTGAATTACTGTTCTAATTCCATTGCAAACTGGACTTTATCTTATATACAATAAGGTTTGGTTTCAGTTTTACTGTAGCAAATATCTGAGGAATTTTCTGCAGCAGCAGAACAGTGAAGTATGAGTTGTATTACCGAGTGCTTAGGTCCATGTTTGGGCGGCAAACTGTGAAATCTTCCAGTCTCCTGCGGCAAATTGTTTCCTCGCGCGGCGTGTTTGTATTTTATTATACATTTTTATTCCTCGATAACATTAGCTTAACCGACTTTTCATAGCCTTCGCTAGGGTTGCCTCTTAACGGCTGTCAAGCTTAGTTGTTATGGGTTTATTGACTGGTTAAGTTTACAAGCTTTGTGGTTTGTAGTTCACACCTTTTAACTTTTATGCTTCTTTTGTTATTGTACCTAAAATGTTTTGAATTTATATCTTTACGAGGCAATGTTTCTGTTTCACACCTTGTTTGAATATTCATTACCTACAATTTTATATTGCTCATTGTATCATTTCTTTAGAGTCTTACAGTAGTTATGTCGTTCAAAATTAATTAAAATGAAGCAAATGAATAACGCTGCCATGCGTTGATAAAAGCAAGACTTTTTCCAACTTTAGAGGATGCTCAGTCCAGAAGTGGACATTAATTAAATGTAGAAGAAGAGGCATACGAATGAAGAAGGTACTTGTAAAGTACTTATTAGTGGTAATTTAAATATTACTTAGTTCTTAAATGTGTACATAATGTTTAACCAACACATTATATTACTACTCATGTTATACCCGCTGCTAACTTCTTTAAAACTCTGAAAAAAAAAACTGCGTGTCAACCCTGAGAAAAGCTGAGGTGAGGTTGGGTTGGAATGTCAAAAACGTCGGGGCGCGAACAAATATGTGCCTTCCTTCGCGGGCCGGAGCCGTTTTCACAGAGACTTAACCGGGGATTAAACTTGGTTTGAGTGTGATCTTATATAGCTTTGGGCTGTGCTATCAATGTCACGAACTAGACTACAAACTCGACGAACTTTTTTTTTTATAGTTTGACGGGGTTGTGCCCGACCTTAATTTCACCTGATTTTCAAGTTATGTTAAGGCGTAGGTGGAAGCGCACTACACCCGGAATCCTCAACCAACTGAGGAACTGGCTATCTTACCTCTAAATGCCGGAACACAACATTTTTTAAGAATTATTGTTATGGCGGCAGAGTTGGGGATGGTGGTAGCTAGCCAGGCGGACTTCAACAAAGTCCTACCACCAACCAAACCAAGGACAATATTGTTAAACTCCCCATGGGGATACAACCCGGGACCTCTGTATCTGACACCAGTGGTCGAACCACTAGACCACAGAGGCGGTAAAAAATAGTCAGTTAGACGTTACAAAGTTTTATTACAGTTCGTATTTTTGTGGTATCATTCAAGTTTGAGTGATATTTTTTATGTTATAAGTACAGCATGGAGACGAAACAAGCAATCATTCCACCTGATATTAAGTGCATTTCTGGCATATAAAAAAGTCTTACTGCGTAAGTCATTGACTAATAATAATTATGAATGTCATTTTTTTTTTGTTTTAATATAAAAAAACTCAAATCAACAATCTAAAAAACAGAACGTGAAAGACAAATGTATTGATAAGTTTTTATAGAATTGTGATTTAGAATTGACCAGCAAACGAGAAGAAAGGCAATAATTGGGCAAATATAAATAAAGGCAAGAATTTAAATTAAAATAACCAAGATTACTCTAAAATGCATAAACTTTCTTAAACGATAGATTCAATTCAAGTTCTACATATCACCTACTATTTAACATTATAATTTTATTACGTACAATGTTATTCGCAAACATTGAAAATATATTACTCGTTTAAAGGTATAGGCCCTGCTAAGACTATTTCAGAACAAAAATGCTTTTCGTTCCGCTTCCCCACTTACCTCGTGTTGAAGCCTAACTTGAAGCTGTTTTGACTTATTTAGTTTTTCGGAAATTTTGAGTTACACCGGTTTTGGCTAAGGATGTCCATATATTATTTTCAAGACGTCAACTCTACTGCAATTTACAGAAACAATTAGCTGTTTTGATTAATTAATTATGAGAATTAGGTATAAATATATAGGTGTTTGTTCGTAAGTAAAATTATGAGAAGGTTTAACTGTGTACGGTCCTAGAAATAAAAATATTGCTCTCTACAAAAAAAAAACTTAGTATCTTACCCCACTAATCAGTCTTTGTCGTGTATCTAAACTAAACTAACACAAAAATGAATCCCCACACCTTCATTACCCCCTTGTTCTAAACAACGCAGCTCATTTCCAATGCAGGCTTACAATTCCTAGCTCAAAGCGCTCCTAGATTGTTATTAAGGCTCGCATGTCTCTAGTCCGGTTCCTCATCCAAAATCGATATTTGCCCCCGGGGAGGCAACCCCCTGTTATATCTAGTAGGGCTGTAATGGAGTGTTTGAAACTGGTGGACTATTTATTTCGGAGCCCGAAAAGGACTCGATGTTCGACGGTTAGTTACTTAATATGTATATTATATAATTATATTTTTTTCTACACCATAGTCGGTATGACAAAATAATTAAACTGTGTCTACATTAAAGCTTAAAGGTATGATGTTCAAAATATAAAACCGGCCTCTTGATATCTATAAGTATTGCAATGGAACACTTAAAATGGGTGAGAAGATACTGTTTTTCTCCAAAATATAGTCAATAACATTCATTAGCTTATATGTGATTTTTTATTAGTAAATATTTACTAAGCCCCCATTCTTGTCTATAGACAAGAATGTGACTATAGTCTAATAATTCGCTAACCATTTAAAATGAATCAAATACTCGATAAAAAATTAACTCATTAGGTATTCTTGACCCGTGACATAATAAGGATCCACTAAAGTTATGTATTCAAAACAGACAGTTTATTCACCCAAATTATGAAAAACTCGAGATTTGAAGGTCCATCGTCAATTCGGAGTCCGAATTTTTAATGGTTCAATAAGCCGCATCACTAATATCTAGTAGACGGTCGGCCGGCCCCGATTTGTAGCGTATGTCGATCTTTCTAGTTTCTAGGACCTAAGTACGTCTAGGATTGAGTTCTTGACTTTTCATGAGTACCAAGGTACCTTTTTAGAAGCATAGAAAATGATTGAGTTCGAGAAATGTCTAGAAAAATATGTATTTAGTGATACCTACCTAGTAATATAGGTATACCCTTTGCATTTACATACTCATTGGACATACTTTAGTGGAGTGTTGGCCAAGTGGTTGAAACCCGTCTCTCGTTCCGGTTCACGGTTTTAAATAAATACAACTTTTCGCTTTACTTGAAATTTATTTAATTTGACAGGAGCCAAGCGTTTGACAACTAGTAAGCTAACCTTTTTTTTTCTAGGTTGTTGCCTTTTAGATGACCTTGTCTAAAAGGACCTAAGCACTCTGGATTTTAAAGACTTCAATATTTTAGGTAGGTACTGATAACTACAATCTTTGTGTTTCAAAGTTTTGAGTTGAGTGATCCGTGTCAATTTTTCATGTTGAGTCTAAAACCTACATTTTCAGGATTTTACTCCATTTGAAGTGAAATCTAAGCATTAGGAAAAGATTGCATGATATACATAAATGTAACATAGTGCTTACTATTCCCATAATTATCAATACTTAACTCAAAGACAAATATTTTTATTCTGTAGTAGTTTTTAGGATCACTTTGAAACGTCAAATCTACCGCCTGTTCGGAATCGCGACCAGCACATAAGGAGAAAGGCAAGAACCTCGGGCTAGTTATTTATATGGGGCCAGGCAAGTCCCTCTTAATTTCTTGTGGGAACTTATTAATATAAATATATTTAAGTTGATTTAAACATTTCATATACATGTAGTTGTCATATATTTTAGTGGTGTAAAAATATGTCAAGTAGTTACTTGATTTCCTTGTCCCCCGTGGTAAGCCATGCAGAACAGTAAAATCCCTTCTACTCTCTACTCCCCGTCACTCCTCCAGTCGATATGGAAGCTCCTTCACTTGTTTTTCCGTTAAGCTATGGAACTCTCTTCCCCATGATATCCGCGCTAGTCCCTCGCTTGTTATTTTCAAGCGTAAAGTCAAAGAGCATTATCTTTCTTTATAAATTATACATGTATAGTTATTATGTAAGTATGTTTATTTTATATATTATATATATTTGTTTCTATATTTTTATACATATATGTATTTAAACAATAATAAATATTTATTAAGTTTATTGTATCGTCATTATGTACTTATATATATTTTGTTAATTAGTAAGTATTCGTTGTGTTATATTGTATAATATACGCTAGTAATAACATGAATGTCCGTATCTTTTGTATTTTGTTGTATAACTTATAATTTACTTTGATATTCAGATATTTGCACATACCCACTATTTTTAAATTTCACTCTTTCTTAAGGTTTGCTGGAAGATAACTCTTTGCAGGGTTAGGCTCGCCTTTGCCATGCTCATTAATTTTAAGTATGTTTATAATATATGCTGTATTTTGTGTGTGCAATAAAGAATAAAGAATAAAGAGTTACAATCCTATAAATTTTCACACCCTACTTACTTGAATGTTACTTGTAAAGATTTTTGTAATATCTAAGAGAACTGATTTCTATTAACGCAAAACTATTATTTAAAGGAAGAAAAATATATACTTACATATTTAGTATTATAAAAATGGTTGCCTTGATTTTGGAAAAAATGGTGTTGCGAGAACGAATAAGTGAATGGATAAATGACTATTGAAATAAAAAACTGAAACGATAAATGATTCAAAAACCTACAAACTTTTTGGTAAATTAGAAACAGCAACCCAAGGAGATCAAAACTGCTTGAAAAAGTTACGCTACTATATACCACCAGTGTGCATTGGTTTTTGAACTATGAACAAAGCTTTTACAGCATTAGGCTGACATTAGCCGAACTGCGACCTCCAAAGTTATCACCACAGATGAAACAATAGTACAGCCCTACCCAGCTAGCTCATTATCTCTGCCCATAGACACAGATAAAATAGAAGTAATGCGTTTACTGCTTTCACTTAGCTTACAAGACACAAAAAAGTAGTCAAGTATTGTTGGTTATAAAAAGGAAAATTCTTTTAAGACCATTTTCGCTTGTGCATAAGTTTATTGAACAAATACTGGAATAAGACATTATGAAAAGTTGCAATCATTTAGGTAACCATTTAAAAAAAAAAAAAGGGTCTACGTGGAAAATTCTTTGCGTACTTAGAATTGTATGCTAGTTATTACTTTGGTAGGTAGGCACCATATAAATATGAATAGCATTAATGATAAAAAAAATCTACAAATTGCTAAATATTTTCTTTCTCATAAACATAAATGTGATAGGTAGCAATTCTTAGTAGGTACAAACTATGTACAGTATTGTAGACAAAATTGCACTTTACATCAGTCAGAATTAAACTCATTTTTCATTGCAGACAAATTATAGTGACACACGCTTACTATAGCTTAAAATCAATAGACACACACAATGGCAAATCAACACACACAAGCGTAAACCTCGTAACCGGCGCGTCAACTTAAAACTTAATTATAATTAATTAATTCCAATTTGACACCCTCTCTCTCTATCTCAAGCGTATTTATATAATTTCTGTCCTTTTCTATTTGGAGGGTACAAGGTATTGTATTTTGGAAGACCTTTTATCCGAGGCATTTCATTTCACGGAATCACTAGTTTGGTTCATGATCGAGTTTACTAGGCATTTTCGATTCAACATTTTTGATTTGTGTAGTATATGAATATAGAAAATCTGTACTTTAGGTAGTAAGTAGTTACTGTAGTTACTTCTCGTAAAATTCGGTAAAAATCTTAATATTTGTAAAGTAATGTGTGTGTGAAAAGTTTTTTCCATTTAGATTTTATTTGTATTTGTAAAATATTGCGCCCCATACATACGTTAATCCTATAAATGATGCCTGTAAAATTTATTTTGAATTGTCATGGACATATCATTTGAAAATTATCGACATAGTTCGTTAGCATGGGAGAGACGCGATACATTGAGCTTTCATTAAATACATGACTTACAGGACATATTTTGTTTACAAAACGCCATCTAGCCCCAAACTAAACTTGGCTTGTACATGAGAACATGATAACGGACGTACATATTCTAATGTACTTTAAGCTAAAGTTTATGATGATGATATTTACTGAGATACGACAATAGTAGGGATTCGCCAGTTCTGGCCCACGGCTAATAACGGGTCACGGGTCACAAAAAAAAAAAGAGTACCTATATAAAATATTTTTTGTATCAGAAATATGTGTTATTAATTACAATACCCTTATAGAGTCCGCACGTTAAACAGTAATAAAATTTCTCAATTTATTCATCCATTTACTGCAATTGTTGCTGGTCCAAGTGGTTGTGGAAAATCAAAATTTGTTACCAACTTTATAAAATATATTTCAGTTATATGTAGCAAGAACTTTAACCAAATTACTTGGTGTTTTGAGGAAATGCAACCTTTGTACAACTTACATGTAAACTACGTTCAAGGGCTACCGGATCTCAATATGTTTGATGGAAAAGATGCAAGCCTTGTAATTATCGATGATCTCATGAGAGAATCCGATGGTAGGGTTGTTGATATTTTTACCAAAGGTAGTCATCATAGAAACTTAAGTGTTTTTTATATCACACAAAATTTATTTCATCAGGGAAGGGGTCAAAGAGATATTTCATTAAAATGGAGTTATATTATTTATTTTAAAAACCCACGTGTTAAAACACAAATTCGATACCTAG
This sequence comes from Venusia cambrica, assembly GCA_951394065.1. Classification (NCBI taxonomy): domain Eukaryota; kingdom Metazoa; phylum Arthropoda; class Insecta; order Lepidoptera; family Geometridae; genus Venusia; species Venusia cambrica. Next base: position 6,967,063 of record OX596056.1, read on the forward strand.
CTCGTCAAGTATCGCCAGAAAATGTTAAATTTATTGAAGATGCTTACAAGGATGCAACTACGGAATCACATGAATATTTAATGATAGATCTCAAGCAAGGTACAAATGATATTTGTCAAATTAAAAAAAAAAAACATTCCTGAAGATGGTGATGGATGATATATTGGTATTTAACATGTTAAAGTGTTATTTTCAGTGAAATAAAGGATTCCACAAAATGTGCTGTTTGCTAGTTACGTAGATAATTAGGGAATTAGAGACCAGCTTGCAATTAGTAACTACAAAAGTTAATTAGGGCATTAGTGGTCAGCATGCAATTAATTACTTTGAGGGGTAAGTAGCTAAATCACCTAGGAGCTCCCAATTAAGATTCCTATCTCGGTTACGCGTTACAATAGCGCTAAACGGATGCGCTAGATCGATTTATACTTTTTTTTTTTACGCGGGTGTCAATTTTTTTGAGTACCCCTTGATCGGCGGGGATTCGCCGGTTCTGGACCAAGGTCCAGAACCGGCGAATACCTGCTACTTATGACTACCTACTTATAAACTTAACTCTAAAACAATAAGACGTGGCCAAAGTTTTAATAGCATAACTCTGGACAAAATGGCCGTACGGTCCAGAGCAGCGAATAATTTAATTGTAATCATCACTACATCGTATCACCGAGATGCGACTTGAAGGGTCCACCCACCTTACCCCATCTCACCCCAAAGAAGGGGTTGCCCCCCCTTATTACCATATTTCATTTACTCAACGAAATTATGCTAATTACTTATATTGCTTTGTGTAAAAAGGAAATTTATAAGGATTAAATTCGCACCCCTGCGCTGCTGGGCCGATCGAGACGTAACTATTCGGATTTTTAGAATACATTATCTTGAGTAGGAAATATTCATTACAAAATTTTTTTCTTCTCATACTTATGCCTAAATTCTAAATTTTGTCTAATTCGTAAGCTATGTACCCACTACCTACAATTTTATAGACTCTTTGACACATACATTCTCCTCACAGTTTTATAGCGTGACTCAATTTCCTTAATAATGAGGACCACAAAATGAGGATTCTTTCTTTTATCCACGTTCTACCAATTCAAAATTCGAACGGGTTACCACAGAGCAAGTTTGAAATTCGAACGAATTATTGGAGCTCGTTCGAAATTATGAGCTGATTTGAATGAAAAAAGTCGGGTACCCTCTGAGGGCTCCTGTAATTCGCGTTCTCGATTATAATCGTACGCAATTAAAATTCAAATTGGAGAATTTTTAATTTTGTTATTGATGACCCTCTCCCAGATTGAATGGAACGTTGTTAAAAGTTTGCGAGAAGTTAAAGCTGTGATTAACGGAACACAAATAGCTTTGTTTATTATTATTTGCCGAGATGATTTTGTATATACTGAATTTTAATCGACTTGCAGTATTTACAATCTGTAGTGGCTGCAGAGTAGGTACCTAAACCTTTTTTTGACCCGGAGTCAATCTACTTGTACAAAAAAATATGTCAATTTGCTAACTATGTAGGTAGGTAAGGTTGAAAACTACCTCTGAAGCCTTTAAACTTTACTCATAATACGTGCTCGTATATTTTTCGAATATTATGTCGATTGTTTTTAAAATAATTATGTTTAATACTCAATTCTGCAAACAATTTGATAAATTGAAAAAAACTTTTGTCTAGATGCGGGAATGGTATCCGCGACTCTGCGCTTGGCAGCTCTCCCAGTACTCTCTACGCACGAGCCGATCTAATGTAGGTCCAATTCTTTATTTATTACACCCGTTACCTACGTAGATTTTGAAAGCTATCCACTCAGTTAACGCGGCCATCTTGCTATTTTGACAGATTTCATGACAATACTTAACTTAAAATACCTACAGCAACATTATATCTTTATTCTTATGAATCGTTTTAAAATAATAATCGGTTATCAATAACAGCTGTATTTGCTGTAGTATTTGCTTGATTTCGCTTTCAAACCAATTATGTTTACGTAGTAAGTAGGTAAATGAACTTAGGTGCTTAGACTTACTACTAAGTAAGTATATATGATAATATGAAAATGGTTTACTTTATCCCTATATATCACAGTGTTTTTTTTTCACTACTAACAAGCATAGGGTCCACACGATAGTAGGTACCTAAGCGGTTACCGTGGCCTTTGGACGCTTGCAATACCAGAAACATCGCTTGACGACTCAAGAAGCATTGGAAACCTTACTTACCGCAAGAACAACACTTTATTGAGTGGTTTTTGGCTGCATTATTCTATAAGCCAAAATAAAATGAATCCGCCAAAAAATAACTCATAAATCCCATACCACAGGAGCCGGTCAATTCTTCTCATAAATACATGGAATTGAATTATAGTAATGAAACCCTCGATGCTTCGACTCTCGGCCCTCCAGCCTCAGGCCACTAGTTTCGCAACTTATCCGACTAAGGCAAGTCCTTATTTAAATGTAAATTAGGTTCATTTCACGAAATTAATGTCGTGGAGGCCCACCCCCTTGTTAGAGTGACCATTTTCATGGTATTTAAAAGGATAAAGTCCCGTTTTAATCAGCGCGTGGTTAATAATCAAGACATTCGCACATATTTATGGTTAACCCATGGCAAGACACAGCATAATACTTTGTTTTTGTCAGCGGTAGCACATCGTTTGTTTTCCTTGGTTGCTTTGACATTTATAAATACTTTATTGCAAGTAGTTTCAATTGGCAACTGGTGTTTCTCAAAAATAAATGAATTATAGGAGGTTGATGTCAACTTTAATGTGGCTTTAAGTGTAGGCTATCAGTTCAAATTTGTATGCGAATATTATAGAAATCAATGTATACCACATTGACCTATTTAAAGTAGCTAGAATGATAAAAAGGCAGTAATTAACGGCTATACAGAGGTATATCATTTCTTTCTTTTGCTGTTTATTGGAACCAACGGACTAGCACGTACGGCAGGTTATAGCCCTTACCTTGAATATGTTCAATAGTTCCTTGCATAAATTCGCCTCTACCTTAATAGTAGGTACTAATGATCCACATGTATCTAGTGCATACATATAAGTCAAGTCTAGTGTAGATCGGTTCCGTTACGGCAGCGTGCTTCATCTTTACTTGTTTTTTTAAGTGATATGGTGATCAAATGCTTGGGTAATAGTGAAAAACAGATAATTATTTAGTTTTATACTGTTGGTTTAATTGATGCCATTGGTTACCCTTTAGTGTGGAACCATGATAGTCAAAACATTGCCTCAAACTTGAACCACCTCTGTAGTCTAGTGGTTTACTCACCGGTATCGTGCTCTGATGTCTCGGGTTAGATCTCCAGGCAGCTACAATTTGTCCTTAAGTTGGTCGGTGGTAGGGCTTTGAATAAGTCGGCCTGGCATAATATGGCTACCACCATATTATGTTGCCATAACAACAATAATAGCATAATTTAAAATAATTTAGCCTTAATTTAGCATTGACATTTTGAATGAGTAGGTAGTATTTGATTTTGATCTCCGACATTGTTAGTATTAATTATTATTATTTGACTTTTTTTTTATAGTTAGACACTACCATATTCTTGTTTTTTTGACTATCTGTGTTTTATTTTTATTTTAGAGAAAATAATTATGTTTGTAAGCCTGACACGGCAGACTAGAGGGCCAAGATAATTGTTAAGACAAACTGATGTTATTTACCTGGATCTACAAACAATAAATTTATTTCATAAATTCATTTCATTTCAATAGTTGTGTTCCAGCATTTCGTGGAAATATAGCCAGTTTCTCAGTCTGTTGAGGATTGAAGTGTGCTTCCTTTGGCTTTATCATTCTGAATTTTAACAAGGACTTGCGTTTGACTACTATCTCTCATGATGTTAAGTAATGAATCAGCCTATGATGGAGCACGCTTGCCTAAAAGGTACCTATTCACTTGACTTGAAGACTCCCTTGTTTTAGTGTTCAGGAAACACATATCACAGGCAAAGCGTTCCATTCCTTGGCAGTGCGCATTATGAATCAGGAAGAGAAGTTTATTATATCTTATTTTGATGCGGGGCCAAGTGCTTGTCCGACATGTAAAAAATACTGTCCTCAAGTTTAGGCCCCGTGTCGTCACCCTACAAGGCGGGAGTAATGGCTGCTCTATGATTATATGGACAGACGAGTCATTACTCCTGTGTAAGTGTTGTTGCGAATTGCTAATGTACAGCTTTCAGAGTTTTACACACAAATTAATCGTTACTTAGCCGAATTACTGTTTTGGGCCGTTACCTTTTAGTAGTGGAGCTAAAGGTTGTGTAGCTCAGTTTTACCCACCTAGCACCATTTTACTCAAATTCGGTATCGTGTTTAATAATGCCTAGTCTTATTACCTGGTAGGATATCATAGATGCTCTGATGAAATAGCTGTATCACCAAGTATGTATAGGCCCATCCGAGGTTGTGAGTTCAAATCCAGTTGTGCATCAATACATTTTTTGTTTTTTAGGAAGCTTGGACGTGCCTCTGATATGACTCCCTAGTAGATGATTCTTATAAAATCCACTCAATAAAGTAGTTTACTATTAGACATAAAAATTGATTTTGAGTGTAATTTCAAACACTAGGGCAGATCACAGTTCAGTGAATCTCTGCTAGATGACGTTATCAGCGCTTTATCTGAGAGATATGAAACAAAAATTCGGAATCTGCGTCGGTACCCCCGTAGCTCAGTTGGTTAGAGCGTTTCCGGCTTTAGGAAAAGAAGCGGGTTCGAGTCCCGTCGTAGTTGTGAATTTTTGTGTCAAATATATCATTTATATCTATATATAAAATCCAGACCAGCTTTTTTACTCGACTAAAATGCATTCATTAACTTGTAAGCGGTTTTCAACGCCTGTGGACGCTCACAACGACTTTTAGACATATTTTTTCAAGATAGAATATAACATGCAACGAAGCTACAAAACTAAGCATCGTCATTAATCGCTAGCGGCACAATCACTCCTCGACCCGATACCAACGAAAGGGTTCACTACGCCGCATAATTACGCCACACACAGACACACAGCGCATTAACACAACGATAAAACAAGCCAACTACTTAGCATTTTCAAATTAAATACACTAATCACTTGTATAAACGCACAGACGACGGTCGATAGTTTGTGTGTGTGAGTGATTATAATGAAGGGGTAGAAGGGTGATATTAAGTGGCTCTATTCCTGGTGCCCCTCTGTTCATGCCTTCGCCACTTCACTTCGGAACCGATAATTTTGTTTTTAATAGATCGTGCGATCAGTAGTTGGGTGCCAGTTGTGGTGGCGCGAACTTTTCTATTCGAATTATTGGGTCGATAGAGGTGATCGCGTTTTGGGAGTGCATTTTACAGAATCTTTTATTATGTGCACTGCTTCTAGTGTCTGTATTTGCGCTGTGTTTCGACCCTTATGTATTTAAGCTCGTTGGGTGCTAAGCACCTAGCTGACAATGGAGATCACCAAGAGTGAGTTACAGCACCCAATGAGTTAAAAGAGAGGTAATAGACAATTTCTGGGTAAGCTCGCTCGTCGCTCTATTGTAAGCCTCATCCATGCGTGTACAAACTTCGAGGTCAAAAACAGAATTAATGAATGAATGAAAATTATTTATTGTAAACCCAAAACATATAGGACAATTGACAGGACAATTTGAAACTAAAGTTACAGTACAGTGGGTGGTCTTATCGGTTAAAAGAGAATTCCAGACAACCCTAGGATGGAATGGATAATATGAGTACGATTGATGATAGGAGGGTGCACAAACTAAATAAATCTAAAATTATACTTAATAATAATTTGAACATGACCCAGGCTTCAATAAACAAATAACACGTTCTATATTATTGTGTTTCGGCTTAACAGAGTTAAGATAGCCAGTCTCTCTGTCTGTTGAGCATTCCGGGTGAAGTGCGTTTGTACCTTCGGCCTTATCATAAATTGACATGCAGCAGGTGTGATGAAAAGCCTAGCAATTCCCCGTCGTACATGAAAAAACATACATTTTAGTTACATTTAGTTCAAGAGAATGATGATAGTGAAGTTTTAGCAAGGTAAAGTAATTACTACCATTTTTGAATACAATAAAAGATCACTGCTCTTGGTAGTGGAAATAGAGACATTCTGAGCAAGGCTTACTGAATAAGCCGCTATCCTAGGTCTGGTCAACTAATCTGAATCAACCCGTATAAGGTATAAATTTGTAATATGAATGATACGTTACGACTTGAAAGGGGTACAAAAATATCCATTTCACTTTCAGCAAAAATCCACACATTCAAAAACTCACAGCGATCGATTAATTAGCGTCATTACCCCGATCCATCCGTCGTAATTAGCGTACCCCCGCACAAAAATAATGACGCACACTAAAACACTTTTTTTTTCCATTTTAATCCAATTTGCTGAGGATTATGTAGGTAATTATATTTTTCCAATTGCGACGGGCTGGAAATCGTCCGGTTGATTGCCAGTGAAATCCGCACGTTGATTAGGCATTTTTAATGTGGATGAGTGCGTCATAGCATGTGTGGATGGCAAATACGTATGTGTGCAGTACTGTTATGTAAGGTTGTTCCTAGATACCTGCTGAGATGGGCAGCAGGCGTGACACGACTTGATAAAGTGCGGAATTAACACATCAGCTCAGGGAATTATAAAGTTGCCCACATGACAGAAAAAAACACTGAAAGCCGGCTAAGGAGGTATAGCCATGCTACAATATAAGACGTCCTGATGGATCCTGAACCATATGGATCGGCAAGCCCTGGCACTTTAAACACTGCCACACAGTGATATAATGAATCCCGTGGCTCGAAACGATCGAATGTTCTGCCGCATTAGAACAAGGAGAACCGATCTTAAAACATTGGAAAAGGTACAGTAGAAGAAGATTTAATAACCTATTTCAGTTTTTCGTGGTCTTCAACTCATTTATGCTTGCTTATGCTATGACGAATACTAAACACGTATAACAGCTATTTTCTAGATTAGTAGGTACTTTTTCAGAAGAAGATTTATCGGATTTAAATATTGTAGTGTTTGGAGTTAAAGTGAAATTTTATGTTTATTTTATTGTTTACTGTCACGACTTGAGTTCAAGAGTCAGCCCCTCATAAGTAAAAATAAAAAATCATGTTTACCTTGACATTTTGATTCACACAAATCATTTTTATTGGAAACACATAATCCGTCAAGGACAAAACAGATAGCTCAAAATATTTAAATTTAATTAGGATCCTAAAGACCATTTAACGACTGTATCTGAAGTAGACATAATTATTGTGTTCTTCCAACCAAATCAATTTGAGAAACACGAAATGATGTCGTAAAAACCTAATTTTGTGAATCAAATAATAAATTACATAATCTTGAACTAATTATAGGTATATTTTGACCAAAACACGAAGAAAAGGAGAATTTTAAAACCGGTGAAGTGCGGATACGCACACCGAGGGTAAAAACCCACATTTATAGGCAAAAAATCTAGTTTCTTGTAGGGAAATCCCTTTATTTTTGTATGTTTTTTGATATTAATTATTTGTTGTCATAGCAGCAATAGAAATACACAATCTGTATAATTTTAATCTGTCTACCTATTACGGTTCATGAGATATAGCCTGCTTACAGACAGAAGGTCAATCCGAATGGACAGCGGAGGATGAGTAATTTTAATTTTGGGTGAAACCCTAAAATCTCCTTAGATTTTTATTATATACCTTATGATTGACAAATCATATGCAAATGAGTTCCGCTACTAACCTCCATGTAAGTTCACGAATGTATTTTTTGCACCAGTATTATTATTGCATTCTAAAATCTCTTGAGTTTTTTCTTCCATACCATAAAATTGACAAATAATTATGCAAATGAGTGCCGCTACTAACCTCCTTGTAAGTTCACGAATGTATTTTTTGCACCCGTATTGAATAATGGGACTACAAGTAATAAGTGTTGCTCGTCCCATCATTGGGACAAGATAGTAGGACTACGAAAAACACTGCGACAGCCGATGAACGTCATATTCACAACTCTTGTTCTTCCGCACCAGTACAATTTTGGAGCCTGCAAGCTGCAAAGACAAACGTGCTCCATCTAAAGCCACTTATTTATTTGTCAAGTTATTTATTTGTCAAGTGATGATCAAAAGCTTGGTTACCAAATAATAAAACAAAGAGAAAATCAAGTAAATTTAAAATGAACTTACTCAGTCAAAGTTGTAGCTTCTTCCAAACATTTTGCTGAACGTTTAAAGTAGATACGTAATTAGTTGACTGTACAAATCCGGTTGACTATGAACAAGTCTTAAACGGTTAGGTTCGCATTTAAATAGAAAACAGACAATTTGTTACTAAAAAATTGTCTCACTGCTCCGTTAGTAGTAGCCCTGATTTCTGTGCTATAGGCGAACCTACAGTTCGACATCGTGGTAGGTACTTATTTGTTTTTTTCTTTCTTTCTTTAAGTCGGCTATTTAACGTTAGATGTTTGACATCTTCAAATAGCCTGTGAAGACAACAAGACCTTTTTGAAATAACTACCTTTAAAATACAGTTCCAGTTTTTTTTAATGTACGACAAGGAAGCGCTTGGCCTTCATCTCACCTGGTAACAAGTTGAGTTAAGGCCGTAGGTGGAGGCGCACTTCACCCGGAATCCTCAACAAACTGAAGAACTGGCTACCTTATCTCTGAATGCCGGAACACAAACATTTTTTTAGGAATTGTTATTATGGCGACAGAAGTAGGTAAGATGGTGGTAGCAAGCCAGGTGGACTTAAACAAAATCCTACCACCAACCAAACCAAGCACAATATATTATACTTACTTGGGGATCGAACCCGGGACCTCTGGATCTGAAATCGGTGGGTTGAAACACTAGACCACAGAGGCGGTTAAAAAATGAACTCTGAGATCTGACATACATACTCAGATCGATACCCTCGTGGACCTACTGATAGGGTGAAAAAGGAAAAAAAACATTAGAAAATCCACACAAAAACACATTTATTTTATATTTTGCTCTCTCTGTTTGTCTGTTTGATCATTATATAATAAAAAAAATACTCCTAAAAATTAATTATCAAAGCAATAGAAAGCCTGTTCCGAGACTGGAGAGATATGTCCATGCCTTCCTTGTAAATGCAACCATTGCTAAGAATGCAGCGTGAACCAATTTAAATTACAACAACATTCTTGCTGAGTAATTGATTTATCCATTTTACTTTATTTAAGTGAAAATCCTAAATGAAATCCCCTCATGATGACAAAAGTGGTCCAATTATTAAAATAGCAATGTTACAAAACTATCCTGATGAAGAATAACAAAATAGTACCTAGTTATATTTTCATATTTCTTGCTTACCTACTAGCTTAATATGTGGCTTATAGCCCGCATGGAACCCAAATAGTAAGTAGGCTATGTTATTTTTCATATCGTACATGCAAAATTCAAGATGCGGTTAGCCTTGAATAGATGCAACAAAAAACACTTACGAATTTTTATTTCAGTATGGATAAATTTGCTAAAGATAAATTTACACGGCTATTTCATTCATTTGACGTTTCTAAATGATCCCTAAAATCTTACTGAATAAACGATTATTGACTTTGACTTTGCGGATATCAAATTGTTTTCTTATATGTTATATCCGATTGTTATTTAAAAAAAACACATGTTATTTTAAAAATATTACATTTTAAATAAATTCTAGCAGATTTCTACTAAATTTAAGCATGTCTTTCAGGTATTTTTATGATAAACTAGTTCATGATGAGCTAGTCCATGCCCATATCTAGATCTTACAACAAGCCTCATAGCTCAGATGGTAGTAACTCTGCCTTCTGCTCTATAGGTTGTGGGTTCGATTTTGTTGAAGGTTTGTTCTGTGTTTAGGTTTTGTATCATACGGTACCATACGGTATGTATTTACAAAAATAAGTACTTATCTAGTATTCTATCCGTAATCACCCTATTACAAGTTTGAGGTTATATATGGCACTGTGAAATTAATGTCCTGTCTAAAAAAAACTAGGTCAAATCAAGGATGAGCTCAAATATGGAGCTTTCCAAGAAAGCATTGGCTCTCCCTTGCATCCAGCAAACCTGGCACTGGACTTTGGCAGGATGGTGGTGTACGCTAGGCAGGTGTACCTTTAAAGGTCGTACTACTAGAAAAATACTGATTTGCAATAGGTACAAGCACACTCCAAATAGCTACTTTGAAACCCGGTCATTCACAAACGGCTTTGTTGGCTAATGTCGAGTTATTGTCATTAACGCCGCACCGCGATGGAAGCCACCGCCAAATTATTGTGCGTTCCCATTGGATCCCACCCTTTCATTGAAATGAACTAGTTCTTAGCACAGTGTTTGGCTGTATGATTTTCAACACAGACGAACCTTACAGCTCAGGTGGCAGTAGCTCTGCCCTCTGCGCTGTAGCTTGTGGGTTCAATTCCAAACGGGATCAACATTTTTACTAGCGTTATGTATTTACAAAAAAAAAACAGTTTTCTAAACATAATCTAGTTCCTATATTGTTTTACTTAGCCTGAGGCTAGATTCACAGCCTCTATTATCTAGCATATCTACCTATATAGGTATTATATGTCACTTGCCATAGCGATCGCGGCTTAAGAATTGACCTATCCAACTCAACCCTTATATAATATCGTAAAAGCCGACTAAGGGACCTCACCAGAAGGACAGCTTTCTTCTGTGTTTTATCTACAGTATTACTGCAATGCCCAATCCACCTGCCAAGCGTGGTTTTTATCAACATCGCAAAACCGTTCAACTTTGAAGATGGTTCTGTCCAGCAGTGGTCACTAATGGGATGTTGATGTGTGATGTGAAATACAGGAATATTAAATATTACAGGACATTAATTTTACACAGCGCCATCTAGCCCCAAAATAAGCATAGCTAGCATATGGGATCTAGAAATATCACTAATCACTAATTCGCCTGTCATGCGTGATGATTATCGAAAAACCGTTCATTTTGGAAGGTAACCATTGTAAGACTGTTGAAGTAGTGCCTATTCATACGCAATGTATAGTATGTATATATATTCTTTGGCAACGTATAGTGTGTTCTATATATTCTGTGGTGCACGTCAGATTCTCGTATCGAGCGTAACATTGGACACAGCGAGACAATAGTGTCAGGCTGACGAGGCGATCTCGCCCGCATACTTAGGACCATTAAGCATTGGACTAATGAGAGCTGCCTGACGTAGCCGTCTATACTCACACATCTATAATGCCTTGAATTAGGCCACTGATAGATATACGTTCCTTTAGACTCGTCTTTTGGATTATTATGATGCTAATGGGGCACTATTACACTATGGCTTCACTGTCCGACCTCTATCTACCCACCTGTGTGCGGGCTATATCTGATGAACCGTAATACGTAGACAGTAGAAATTTCATTGTGTTAGCTTCATTAAAAATACTTTCAAATCATTGTATAACTGTTTCAGAGTTTTTATTTTTCATAGGTCTGACAAACGCATATTTCGAAAGAACATCAATCACACACAAACTGTAGTTAAATCTGTCATTTAATTTTGAATATGTTCTCATATCACTTAAATCAGCTTGCCAAAGTTCATTAAGGTTTGATAAAATATACCTATTACGAGGAAATTTCTTATGTACAGGTTTATGAAGTACAAAACCAAGAGACATACTCATGTCTCTTGGTTTTGCAACGTTGTTTTGATATCTTCCTGACTCATTTTACCTTTCATAGCTTTTGTTAATTTATAAATGCTTCCATATACTGCGGGGTGTGAAGGATCATAATATATTCGATTTATTTCTAATAAGGGGTCCATTTTTTCCAATCAATCTTCCTCCGATTTGTTTTTACACTATCACTAGTGGGTGTTGAATACGACTCCGCTTCTTTCGAGTGTTTACCAATATCTTGTACCTGCGGTTCATTGATGTACTGACTTCTTTTAGGATTCCCGATGTATGTTTGTGGTATTTTCATATCTTTCAACCCTTTAGAGAACTTCTTCCAGCCTATTGGATCACATCTTCTTAATGGTCTTAGTATATCATTTACTAGATCTATAATATGGCTTCCAGGAATCGCTTTATTATCAATCACAACTGTACCATCGTTTTTCCAAAGAACTTTGTTTCAATTTTTGTTTAGATACAGTGAACTAAACAATAACTCACCCCTTTTTTATATGTTTTGGGTATTAAACTTAATATTTGATTAATTGAGTATGGGGTCTTCAAAGAGGAAGGAATACTCTCGTTGGGAGACTCAAAACGGAGTAGGAAAACTTTCTTGGTTGTTTGAAGTCAGAGAGTCAACTACATGCTCATTTTTAATATCATTATTTATATCCCAATCTTTTCTAATCACAGGAAGTTCACTAAATTTAGAAGTTACTATCGGAAATTCAACAGGTTGGCGTTCTTCTTGGGTGAAGTGTAGAAATATTTGCAAAACTTGTAAGTACAGGAACCATTTCTTTCTATCATCATCCATATTACTGCTTAAAATATTCTGCATTTCTGTGTCCAATCGCGTTTTTGGATTTTCAGTCCTATGTTGGGTGTTAATTTGATTTTTTTATATCAAGCTTGGTTCAATTTTTTTAGCATGTTCCATTTTAAATAAGCGAACGAATCAATCCACTCAAAATAGAACCTAATATGATTGGGAGGAAAGCACCACCTCTTTGAACAAAAATTTTCTTTCTTACTTTATTCGATCCTCTGCGAACCCATTTCCGAAGTAAATGTTTAAATTTATTCAGTTTACTCATGTGTTTTTTCTGTAGAATAACGTTGTGAATACACTCACAGATACAATTTATATCATCATCATCACATGCCTTTAATATAACTTGTTTATATTTTGGTTTAAGTGTATTAAGCGCATTTAATGAATCTTTATGTATCTTGAGACTACGAGTCATTATTCGAAAGTGATTGGGATTTGTTGAGTCTTCGAATATTTAAAGCCTTTTGTTGGAATGTACACTGTGCAATAACCATCTTCAGGAAATGTTTTGGTTTTGATTCGACAAATATCATTTGTACCTTGCTTGAGATCTATTATAAAATATCCATGTACTTCAGTAGTTGCATCCTTGTAAGCATCTTCAATAAATTTTGCATTTTCTGGTGATACTTGACGAGCTAGGTATCGAATTTGTGTTTTATCACGTGGGTTTTTAAAATGAATAATGTAACTCGAATTTAATGAAATATCTCTTTGATTCCCCGATGAAATAAATTTTGTGTGATATAAAAAAAACACTTAAGTTTCTATGATGACTCAAGCAAGGTAACTCTGCCTTCTGCTCTGTAGGCTGTGGGATCGATTCCCATGCAGGACAAACATTTGTGTGATGCTTGTTCTGTGTTGGGTGTTGTATCATATAGTATGTATGTATTTACAAAAATTATTTAAATACATCCGTAATCTAGTTCCTATTTTACAGTAGTATAGTTTGGGAATAGATGGCGCTGTGTAAAATTAATGTCCTGTGCTGTAATATTAAACAATAAAATAAAAATAGGCGACGGTAGACGCTTACTTAATCAGGTGGACCGTATGTCCGTTTGCCGCTTCACTAGTATAAAAAAGCAAAAATTATAAACAACACAATGTTGTATTTTTTTATCTAAATCTTACATGTATGCGGCCATGGGTGGCTCAAGGGGCACCCACAACCCACACCCCAACTTATTGCTACCGTGTGTTCAAATATCGAGGCGACTGTACCGATGCGAGTAAGCCGAATTGCAACTCAGCGGCACAGCGTCGTACAGGGACACTGTCAGGATTTTAAAGTTAAAAGATTGACGGAGAAAAATACACCGGTTGCTCAAATGAATACGTGTTAGCTCAAAAAAAATACATAGTATTTCAATCATACCAAGTGGAGTTTCAAAAGCTGACTGCAACAGATACGCAAATACTTACCATCAAAACATCAACTATATCTACCACCAGTGCATACATCAATCAGCGCTATTATTTAACACAACAAAAGACGATCTTCAAATTACAAACCGCAAAGCACCGTTACAATTAGACAAAATGCAACACAACACTGTCAAACAAACTATGACATAATCTCGTACTTACACTATTCGGCCACAGTTTGTCATAAGCGGAGCGGGTATCGGGGCTTCAAGCGATGGCCCACTGGGAGAGCCAGTGCTTTCCGAGAAATCTCGATTCAAGACCTCATTCTTGCCCTGGCCTCAAGATAGGCAAGCATATGGTAAAGAGCAAACCCATAATTCAAATAAACAAAACCAGTCGTACCGTGAGGCTCCAGATCAGGATATTGCGCATGTTCTTTCTTGTCCGTTGAGTGAAACTACTTACAGACAGAGAAACCTGAACTAGGCAACCGATCGGATCATTTAAATATACAATATCTTAACTTGTAACTGATGTATGATGAAGGCCAAGCGCTTTTCCGTCGTAAAAAAAACAACTTTCTGTACACAAATAGAAGAAGAGAATTAAATACAATTTGCTTGTGCCAGGCACGTCATTGTCATATCTTTCATAAAAATGCAAGTACATTTTAGACTAGAATTATGGCAAACCAGGCTCTCTTTGTAATCGTTGAGGTAAGTTGTTATTTTTATCAAACACATGTCGGCAGAGTTGTAAAAGAAATATATTATTACAGCTGTCGGTGATTATTGAGTTAGATGATGGAGGCTGCGAGAAGCTTAGCATTTTTATTAAGATTACTTGTTTTAATTGGTAATTTGGTTTAACCTTATTTACTTATATTCTGCCGCTTATATTTAACCAGCGACCTCGTAAATATTGTCTTCTTCTTATTATTATTTTTCGAGCAGTCAATTGCTCGCTGCTAATGTACCTACTAGGTAACTAAGCTCAAGCCTTAATACACTGTTTGCTAGTGTGGGTGCACCCTAATTGCTTTTGTCATTAATAGTCGCGAATACTTCTTAGCCGATGTATTGTACAATTAGTTATAATGATGTATAATTAGTACCGTGGTTAATGTGTTTGTGTGAGTTTATAAATGAGCCGGTACAGGATGTTTCTACTTATTGTTTGAGAGCAAAGTAGTTAAGTTCTAATCATGGTGCAATGACTGATGCAAATTGATATAGATATTTTACTCTTCCTCTTGTTTCAACCGCAGAAGAAACGTTTTTATATCATAACTGATTTTTATGTTTTTTTTCTAATCTACATGAGAAGATTTGTTTTAAATTTATACGCACACAAAAAACACACATATAAAACGTGGCAAACTCGCCACACATTTACTGTAGCAGTACCTACTGCGAGAGATTCATTGACTTAAATTTATGACAAGCAGTCAGTCACAACTGTGTCTCTAAAATATATTTCGAACTAACCTTCAAGGTAAAGTCTAACTATTTTACTCGTCAATATGTCCCGACACATAGTGCTTTTGACTTCCTAGAATCAAGAATCAGCGCCCTTAAATTCTGCAAAACTGCAAAATGTGGTTTTAAATAACATTCGCAAGCATCAACAATAACGTGGCCAAACATTGTTGTTGGTCAAGTTGTTGCTGATTGATCTATGAGAACTGCATTATGTGCTATGGTTTAATATCACTAGGGACATTAGGGTTGTCCTTAGTAATTTCACACCATAATACATATCTTCCAAAGCTAAAACATGCGGTGAAAGATGACATTCGCAAGCATCAACCAACAGCTTGGCCAAACATTGGCCGTAGATTGCATTATGAAATCAAAACAAGGTGGCATTTCCAAGGTAAACCCAACCATTGTGTTCAAAGCTATAGCTACAACGTCGCCAGCATTATCAGCTAATTACGTTTCGATTATGATCGTGTGGAGGCGATGCATACTTTATCGCGTTCATTGTGCGGTCTGCCACCAGCTTTATGCGGCCTTTGAACTTTCAAGCTTTGTATTGTATTCTTGTGTTCGATATTTTGACTATGTTTAGTTGCGGTGAATTTAATGAGTAGAATGTGGAAAGGGGTTTCTCGACTTGAGTTTAGCTTGATGGAAGGGTCTGTTTGAAGTATACCGGTCTAGCTACTATGTTAGACGCCATAACAATAATTCTAATTTTTGTGATCCGGTAGAGAAGTAAGATAGCCAGCCCTCAGTCTGGTATTCTAGTACCTTGTAACTAGTGAGATTAAGGCAAAAGTTTCCCCGTTATGGATAAAAAAAATAATGTGTTTATAATACTTGAAATCAGACCAGAGAGAGAGAGAGATCGAATTGCGGCTCTAAACTTGCATTTTCCGGTTTGGAGAGATCGTATGCGTTAATAGCTTACATGCCTGAAAAGGTGAAGGTTACTGTGACAAAACTGACATCATCCTCATATTAAAATCCTAAATGGAATGCAATTATCTGATAATAGCTAGATTTTAGAAATATTTTTTAAAACAAAAATTATTCCTTATTTGTTATTTTTATAGAATCATTATATAAGGTAGGCAAATGAATTACCGTAATTACATTAACTACCTATCCAGACTGTAAATGATAGATACTGTTACTTCTTCTATGGTCTACACCTAAGTAGGAGGTACCTAGCACTAGTTTGTGGTAGGTACTTACGTCACCATATTACCCATAATTAGGGTAATTATGTGCCGCGTAATTGTGATGTATAAGTCTTGTGAAGGTTGCTATTATAGTAGATATCGTTTAATATCATTATGCGATATATCTACTAAAGGTTGTTCCTCAGTTTTAGCAACGCGGTATACAACTTTTGGTAAATCTGAGCTTATAAACTCATTTTGGATTTAAAAAAAATGAATTTGATTGATGAAAATTTTAATTCAAGAAAAAAATACTTTTATACTTATTGGTTTCCAGTTGGGACCCATTAAGAAAAATATGTACAAAAAATTTCAAATTATTAATTCAGTGGCATACTATACATTTATAATCCGTGATGTATACAATTTAGGTAGGTATCAACATTTTTTATCGCGCGTAGATAGGACTCGAATTTGATGGAATATGTTTGGCCAAGATTTTGATCAAGAATAAAAAATCTAAAGGAATTAAATGTTACTTTACTAATTGCCTTTGACGGCTATATAAAATACCATGGAACGGTCAAATGTAACACGGAAAAAATACATTTTCCATAGTCCGGTTGGCCGGACTAACCAACCGTACCACGGTTAAGAAGCGAAATGGAGGATATGATCATTACATTCCAAGGATGAATTCTTATCCATACCTTTGTTTGCTACAAATGTGGGATAATATATTCCAAGGATGGATTCTTATCCGTGGAAGGCCTATGTAGAGCAGTGGACGTGTGAGGGCTGATATTAAGATGATGATAATTTAAATAAAAAGAAAATTACTTTCCTATCTAACTACAAATTAATAAGCAAATATTATAACCAAGAATGTAATATAATTTACCTACATTTCAACATGGATTACATTAAATCATTGAAATTAAATGAAAGCAGTGGGCAGTCTCTAGCTAGAAAAAATCTTGGATCGTGACAAAGCTGAAGTTAAGAATAGTAAGACTGGATTGACCAACGATATTACAGTCATGGGAATCGTTGGCTCATTATCGCTCTTTCTAGCATTGTTTAGTTAGAGTTAGACACTGAATCTGTGTGGACTATCTGAGCCTATGTTCAGTACCTACAAAATATGATTGGGAATAATTGTGTTCGGTTGTATTTCAACATGTGAAAAAATCAATCATTTTTCAGTACAGTTTCATTTTTACTGTATCGCATTGATGTTATTCGAAATTTAAATCTCAAATATCCGTGTAGAACTTTTCAGTACAGTCAAAAACAACACTGCTTAGAGAACTTATATTAGATCTGTTGTGTAAAAACCAAGTTCTTTAACTACCAATCTATAAGATTATTATCAAATCATCGTCATGATATTTTTCTTATATTTGTCTTGGTAATATCTGTGTGGGATAAACCATAAATCTTTCATTCTTAATTAGCCGTAATTAGACACACACTCATACATACATTTAATTGCAAAACATCCTACATGCACGCTAATTAGCACATGATGAGATTTGTAATTACAAACTATTAAAAAATGTATGTTTCGCGATTTGAATGCCATAATCTTGGATTGTTAAATAATTAACAGCCTGAAGGTCGAACATTAAATAAATTACATATTGATTTCGTATTCAGATGTTGATTATAATTTATTAATGCTAAACTTAGGGTTGTCTCTCTTCTAAGCTGACATTTGTTCTACCTATTTATAATATCATAAAAAATATTGCGTTCAGTTGGTCTATAAAATTAAGTTATAAGTTATTTATTCAATCTAGTAGCCTTTGTCATAATAATCAAATCACAGCTCAAATATGTAGATTAAGATATAAGTTTTCTCATCTAACTATATATAGAGTCCTAAATTTCAATAAATTAACTTAACCGAATATACTCACTTAAACCAGCTATTTTAGAGATTTGAAGAAGAAGAAGGCTGTATTAAAAGGACACGTTGAAGACCCGCGGGATGACGGAATCGAAGTTCTATTGACCTTAAGTACACGATAACGGATTCAAGATCTTATCGCAGGACCTGTAAAGAACCGCCTGGCTTGCGACCACTCTCCTGCAGAGACAGGTGCCTTTGATGTGTTCCGTCAGTGCGTGGATTGCCACAATGTGCGTTCACAGAAGCTGTCCATTAAAGGCACTGGTGCTTGAAGACCTGTAGTACTGTAGTACCATCCTCGCAGGTAATGATCAGTCGAGCCTCGAGCCCCGAGCTAATGAAAACACCGTACCCATCTCACGTTAAAAAAGTATTATTTATTCATTTATTTTGATTTATTTGGAGAACAAACAGTTCTTAAAAACAAAATTACAATAAAACTTAATAACTACTGACCATTTAAATGTTCCCGCATATAAAAATCTATGTAGGCTTGCTTTGAGAAGGATATAAATATATGTATCTACAAATTAAACTACATTATATATGATAAGAAGAACAAGGTAAAGAAATATTTTTCTTTTTACTTAATAATTAAGAACCGCTGTTGAACCAGTGACTTGCCATACTTTTTTTACCGATCCCGTATTTGTGTTGAAGAGATCGATTTGAGTCTCTGGCTGAACCATTAAATATCAACTCACACTGCCACATCCATATTTTTAGTCAACTCAATAAAATGTCAGACTGCAGTTGGCAACCCTAAGTCATAGGTACAGTTGCATAATAAGTACAACCTTAATTATATCGCCCTTTACTTCTGAACTTGTTTTGCACTTCTAGGTAATGCGGATTATGATAATGTTTAATAAGTGGATTATTCCATTAAAGTAAATAGCCGTAGATCGTGTCATGATTCTAGATTTACTTACTTTCAAGAAAATATTAGATCATGCAAGGAAAATTACGGTTAAATAATTATAAGTGAATGGTAGAATGGTACATAATATATACCTCAGTCTCAGTAGCGTTAAAAAGAACATAATTTATGTTTTTGGAAACTGCATTTGCAGGTGCCTCCCGCGTCCCGTGCTCGTCTTGGGTGACTTCAACGCACACTCACGTGAGTGGGGGAGTCCCCAAGACGACCGCAGGGGAGAGACGATCGTAGATTGGGCGGCGGGTATGGACCTCCGATTGCTTAATCAGGGGTCTGTAAGCACATGTGTGCGGTGGCAGGGGTAGTCGATCGTGGATCTTTCATGGGCGACTCCTTCTGCCACACACTTGGTAGATGGAGAGTTGCGGAGGAAATGGTCACACTGTCTCAAACTGGCCTCTACCTCTAAATGCCGGAATACGACAATTTATAACAGCTGTTATGGCGACTTAAATAAGATGGTCATAGTTAGCCAGGCTGACTTTAACAAAGTTCTACCACCAACCAAACCAAGCACAATACAACACTGGATCTGACACTGGTGGGTAAAACACTATACCACGGTGGTGGTCGATAAAATATACGTGAAATTTAGTACCAACCTATAAACTACACTAAACGACTAAACGGCTTAACAGATCTAAACAAAATTTAGCCATGAATAAATGTACGCTGTTGGGAAGACTAACGGCGACTATGAATCAGGTACCACGCGGGAGAAGCCGCGGGTAATAGCTAGTTTACAATATTGCGAATCTTCGTATGTGGGCCATATGTTTAAGGCGCATTTTAATTATGCTTATTAACAATTAAAGGCAATACTCAAATGTGGGTCAAGTCGGTTAAACGAATAAATCAAGTGTGCACAGCCATGATCTCATGAACAATACACATTTCAATTGAAACAATATAAATCCTATTTAATTAAGATTTAGGTTGAAAATCGCGTGTTTTGAAACAAATGGATATAAGGCCGTCGTTGTCATTATATTTTATTTTAAGAATATTATATACGATTCGAAGTGATCGTGATCAGTGGCGTAAGTAGGTACCTACTTGTACCGACCTAATTGATTTGTTTTGTCTATTTAATTTATAATAAACCCATTTGCTTGCTGATACTTTGACTTGGTACTAAGGCTTTAACTATCATTGAAACTGATATCTTACTTTATATACTCACTAACGAAAATATAGTAGATACTTGATTATACGAAACAACTTGAACTGTTCCAGTAATCAAAGGTACAAATTAGATAAGGTTAAATTAATTATTCCATCGTATAGGTAGACAAAGGAAAATTTCAAAACTCAGTACAATTTCTTTAAACTGTCTTAAAACGAATGTGTGTTATTTCCTAATAATCATTATATGTTAGCTTCGAAGTTTTCTGAACCAAATAAACTTTGAAAATCCTTAATTGGTGAAACCGACAAACATGTTAACAATCGGTTTAACTAACTAACTATTATGAAAACTAATCGGTGAGCAATAAACCCGATAAAATTACAAAAGAAATCTATAAAATGATTAAAATTTCTAATCGCGCCAATTAGTTGGATTTATGGTTTCGCTCCTATGAACCACGAAGGTACAACGGTAACAGGCTTATTAAGGCCACTTGAGAATGAATGGGAGACTTGAGCTTGCCTTTTTTGTAACAAAACTGACAAAGTAATGATAATAATTAACCTACGGGATAAATCTCTAGTGCTCACTGAAGAATCTTTGAACAAAAATGTTATACGTATGTAAGCATTGTGAACGCAACTATACATTCTAATTTAGAGTTAAAAATTAATGGCCACTATCAACTTTTAAAAACAGAACGACGAATTTTTTAACAAAAATAATTTCCCAGAATTTAAATTTGGAATCCACATCGAAGCACGACAATGCTCCTAATAAAAGCCCCTACACACGTACGCTCAAAAGTCCTACACACCCCAATGCTCATAATTTGCTGACAAGAAAACAAAAAAAAACGCGGCACCCGTTCTAATTAGGTCGTCGAGTGAAAACAGGGCGTTCGTCAGCACAATAATAATTAACACTGGCTGTAATGAAGCGTACCATAAAAACTAATTGGAGGCCCTACGATCGTGTCGCGAGCTAAGTCGTGCGAACCGGTTCTCTACGATTCCGCTAAGTATAATTGATCGATTTTCCGATTACTCTAATCGAATAGGTGTGAATGGGAAGTTTATTGTGATGTTTGACACTATACACACAATACACACATTTTTTAAAACAAAAAGTTTTAGAGCTCTAAGAAATGTAAAAAAAATATTTCGTGCTCCATTAAACAATCCATTTAGATCATATTAAGGTGTGAATGGGAAGTTTATTATGTGTTTGATGATTGTCGAGTGATCTCGAATGTTTAAACGCTAGAATACACGCGATTTATCAAATCGTTGAACATTCTTTGGTAGTGCTTTCATAAATCAAAAAGTCTTGTCACGTTGAAATGTAAAAAAAAAAAATTAGTGCTCTACGGAAAGATTCAAATAGTTCAATATTTACCTACATTTTTGTATTTTCTTCTCATCTGAAATACACGGTAAACTTATTTTCATTTTGTAAGTCATAGATTGACTGTCGTAGAGCGGTATTAGGTATTTCAATAAGGTATTTTAATGTACTATTTAGTTACATTGATCAGCACTTATATATGTACATGTATCACATGTGCTCACTTCTACATTAAACAAATAAACAAATAATTTAAAAAAAAATACAGACAAAACGAAACTATCACAACCACCAAACTACAAAATGAACCCTATAAACCAATGCAAAATAGCTAGTCGTTTATTTTAAATGGAAAATCGTTCGCGAGCCGTCTATCAGCTAGTCGAAAAGGGAAATCAGTCAATAATGCACTAATTTCCCCTCCTTAATAGCGCAGTCCGGTCTACTCAGACACTATTACGACACTGCAACTTGTATAATGGATTAGATTGCTCGAAACTGCTCTTGTTTTTGCGAGCCTTTGCTCATTGGATAAGTTATATTTAGCATTGAAAGGTAAGTACGCTTTTAGTAATATTAAAAGTTTTAACTGCCTCTGTGGTATAGTGGTCCATCCACCGGTATCAGACGCAGATCCCGGGTTTGATCCCCAGAGTACACATTTTTACTTGGTTTGGTTGGTCGAGCTAATTTTAAGATCCCCTGGTTTGTCTACCACCATCTTACCTTAGTATGACTACGAAATAATATAAGTTATTCTGTGGTATGACGATATTATTTTTGTGTGTTCCGGCATTTAGAGCCTGTTCCTCAGTCTATTGAGGATTCTGAGTGAAGTGCGTTTCCACCTTCGGCCGTGTCATAACTTGACATAAGCCCCTTATTATATATAGACACGATTTGTCATAGTGAATAAGGGGCTTATGTCAAGTTGTGACACGGCCGAAGGTGGAAGCCCAGGCGGGATGAAGGCCAAGTGCTTCTTCGTCGTAGCAAAAATGCCGGAGCCCGAAACTCAAGCCAAATCAGGGATTTCACCAGAAGAAGGACAGCTTCCTTAAACCGTTACTGCGATTACAGATTCCCCCTGCCAAGCATGGTGATTATGACACATTTTTTATTATTTTATTGTACCACGGGGATGTTCTTGGTCTTCATCTCACCTAATTTACATTTGACAGTATCCAATATCCAATGCGGTTATGGTCAAAATGGCATGTATTTATTATATATTTCTTGATTTTATATCAGATATACAAAATCGCTATTACCACGTGTGTCGTATCAGGTATATAGTTTTGCACCCTATGGCGGCGTCAGCGACCTGCAATAACTCATTCTTCCACAAAAGTAGCTATTATTGTTTTAGCCGAAACATTAGGAATTCATTAGTAACAAATTTATGTAAATTCAACAAAATATGCCTATCGTAACGATCACTCCTGTATCAACAACTGCATTCGATGAATAATAGTCACAAATGGAATGCCCAATTATTTTGCCATTAGGACTTCTGTTCTGAAGAAAATGCCTATTTGGGTTATTAAAAAATAATACCTTTTGTTATTAAGGTTATGGGCCAAGCATACACGATACTTAAAGTATCAGCAATCGGCTGATTATAATATTATACTTGACGCGTTTAACCTCCAACTCGAAAGCAGGTGAAGATGTGGCCTATTATGGAGTGTTTTGATGGAAACTATTCACTCAAGACTACAAGGGGGTACCACGACCTCATAGAGCGTTCATGTTGCGATATTACTTTACTTTGTCACTATCTATCCAGTGTAGAAGAAACGAGACAATGAATGTTATATCAAAACAAGAACACTACAAGACGTTGTGGTTAGGCCCCAAGCTCCAAGATTTTTCAAGCTTGTTGTAGATTACTTACATGTGTAATTTTTTTATTGTAAATTCGTTGTAAAACCCAGACACAGAAAAAACATTTAGTATTTATCACACAAATGTTGGTCCCGGGTGGGAATTGAACCCACAGCCTATACGCGCTGAAGGCAGAGTTACTGCCAACTGAGCTCACAGTTCGTAAATTGTACTGGTGCAGCCATTTTCGACTCAGAGGTTGATGGTTTTGAGTAAGGCTTCTTTTTTAACTCTGAGGTGGCATGACTCAACGCTCTAAGCAGGTAGATAGGTATATACATATAACCTATAACTTGTAATTTAGACGCGAGGGATTACTGTGCAGACAATATGAGGTACTGTAGTAAGAATTGATAACTGAAACAATTACTTTGTCACTTTGTAAGCATAATCGGTTATATAGTATGAGTTCATAGTAAAATAAAAAAGAAGCGAACAAAGTCGTCACTGCTTCTCAAACTCGTCTATAACTAACCGTCCAACCAGGTTGTCCACCTAGTTGGTCGGTTGGTAATTTTTTTTCTTAACCGACAACCAGGTTTGTCGGTTGATATTTTATTTTCTTAACCGACCACCTGATACCTTGGTTAGTAATTCGTAGCTTAGTTGCGTATTGCACAGTTACAATTGATTTCCTGGTCACGTTGAGTCCTTATGAGGTGAAAGATTTGACAGACAACTTATTTAAGTGACCCATATAAAAAAAATGTCGGGACTAGATAAAAAACAACACTCAAAGTCGCGCGACTCAACAGAACCATCGTCACACTTGTTGACTATTATTTTAGTTAGTGATAGACCGCATAGTCGATCCATTATGAGTCAATATCGATACGTAGCTTCGATACCTAAAATCTGCAAAACATAGTCCAGCTGAATCGATTGTGGGCAGTTGAGTTTGGTTGGGTTAATATGTATTTGGATCACTTCGTATTTTATAACTACAACTAGGTTTTACAACTTTCCGCAAATGTAATAACTATCTACATATATTTATTTCCGTATTTCACTTAGGTATATACGATATATTCACTTACGTTTACACGACAAAAAGATGGTTAGGTATTTTCTAAGAAAGCTGGCTCCATTATAGACATTGCAGTCATCATTTCTCAGCAGGATACACACGAGGCCGATTTTGAAACAAAATAAATCTTACGAGCGCTATTATTTTTCTGAAATAGCAACTTAGCAAAAATTTTCCAAAAATATCTAACATTTTTCGATTCAATTAATTTGGTAACATTCTTATCAAATCATGTAGCTAACTTTCTTTCAAAGTAAGATAAATAGTTCGTTTACGCAGTATAACAATCAACAAATCACAGGATAAACTGTTGAATAGTTTTCAGGGTTTTCACATAACGTCATTTACACGCATTCAACACCAAGATAGAAAAAGTGTCACATCACAATACACACTTAATGGACTTAATAAACGATATAATCATTAGCGGTAATTGCAGGCAGCTAGGCAAGTCTGTAAGCAAATTAAAATCCTTTTTAAGTTCAGGGGTGTGCAGTGAAGTTTATAGGGTGCGGAGGGTGTAATTAGGCTATTTATATCGAAAACGTTTTTACACTGATTTCCGCGAATCGGATGGTTTGAGCTTTCAACTCATTGTGAGAAAGTGTGATGACTTTGAATATTGGCGCTTCAATTATGAACATAGTTTGTGTGATCTCTGTATATTATGTGTCTCTATCTAACTAAATAGTATGTGGCATTTTAGAATTCAAAATCAATGTAAAAAGGACTATCGAATTCAAATTTGGAACATCGCGCCAGCAGTTTTTTATCTTTAGTGAACTTATTAAATCGAATATAATTATGTTCCAAATTCGAAAACTCATAACCTAGGTACGTCTAAAAGCCGTTATTTCGTAACTAGTCGCGTAGTAACGTAGTCATGATCGTTTTTTACGTCTCAATGCTACCGCACAATAAAGCCGCGTCCATACATCATTAACTATTCATATCCATGTGTCGCTCTGTTTACAGTACATTTTCTAATAGCCGACTTTGAAACGTCAAACCCACAATATAAATGTCGAAAGAAACACTGAAACCTCGTATAATTAGCATTCATTATCAACATATCAAGCCGCGTTAAAAACTGGCACGACTATTACCTACCATTACGGTGTATTAACTTTTTTTTTGATTAGCCCTAATTATGTACACACGTACCAAAACATAAAATTTATTCGTCCTATAATTGTATCATAGGTGTGACAGCCATTATTTTAATTGCAAACAGTGGCTCTAATTATGGTATGTTTCTTTCTGTCACTATAATGACGTTGGTTTTTGATGAACAAACAGACTTGCAGCGGCAATATGAATTAGTATAATTACAAAAGTATGCACTCGGTGTACTTGTACTTAGCCCATTCATATTCCAAACGACCTACTTCGTATTTTTTTCTTTGACGAGGAAGCGCTTATGGCGTTCATCTCACCTGGTTTCAAGTTATTTCAAATAATGCCTAAGGTGGAAGCGTACTTCACCCGTACTCCTTAACAGTCAGACTGTTGAGGATTACGGGTAACGTACGCGAATTTACTATCTTTATTACGGGAATTGGCTATCTTACCTCTAAATTTCGGAACACAAAAATTTTGAATTGTTACTAGGGCGACAGATTTATATAAGCGAGATGGTAGCCTAAACAAAGTCATACCACCAACTAAACCAAGCACAACATTTACTCCCTTGATGATTGAATCTGAGACCTCTGGTTCTGACACCGGTGACCACAACACCACAGATGTGATTATATAGGTACTAATTGTCCTTTGAAATAAAAACATGCTGTTTTAGTCATTACGATTAACTAGTAGGTATGGTACCTTTCGAGCTTTTCAAATGAACCTGTGTTATAAATTCACCGTCATCTATTGCAGTCCACAGATGGACATAGATCTCTCAAAGAGATGTAAGATTTTACCTGCATACGGTACATCCTGCAGTTACTAACGATAGTCTGATGACCGGTCGACGGCGTTTTATCTGCTCCTGAGCCAGTCAAAGGCAAGCAAGTGGCCAATGGAAGGCAGCAACATCAATCGATTACCAACATGCCTGCTTAAACGTTGCTATTATAGTGCATTTTTTCCCATTAAGCCTCAAACAGTAATAACATACTTACTGGTTTAAAACTGGGACGGCTTAGCCTAATTTCATGGAGTTGAATTGAAGCAAGTAAGTAGGTAAGTACCACTACCAATGTTACGAGTAAGTGTTACTTTTTTAAAACTGAGTTTCCTGTTAAGATTAAGAATAAAGGCATCCATGATTAAGACCTATTTCGTGATAGTATTGGTGGAATATGCCGTGCAAAAATAACACCGTGCTAACTTGATGGAAGATAGTTTTACAGTTTTAGTGTTTGGTTCATATAGCCACTTTACCTACCTATGTTACCTACAAGTGAACCGCCCTGGTCAAAGTCCCCGGAGTCCCGTGGGAATTTCTTTAAATCTTAATTTAGAGCAACCTTCCAAAAAGCAGCTATATACTCTGAGTGTCGAGTCTCTACGTCCTCATGTCAATGTCAAAATCATAGTCAAAATATATTATTTTTTATTTGCTGAGTTTTTTTTATTAAAGTATAAAAAACGCAACCAGCACACATGGAGAGAACCAAGAAACTAGGACTGGATAGTTTTTTGAAGATCCATTCAATAGTTACAGAGTTTAAAGTCAATTAATAAGAGATAAAGATTCGTTATTTTTCTTCGTATCCTTTACAGATGATCAAAAGAGTCATTTATGTCAAAGATATATAGGGAGTGATACAATTTAGGGGGGGCGGGAGGTTCAGCATTCGAGGGTATTTACCATACGTGGGCCTACTATTTTTTCATAGTTTTTTTCGACGCGTTTTTCCGCCATTTTCCTTTGCCCCCGCGGGTGTCCGGCCCACTCGGCTAACTTCTTCTTTTTTTAAATCACTAAATTGCATATTTGAAAAACTACTAGGCAGTCGACGGGAGGCATGGGCAGCCCGATTCGTAACTTTAGTTTAGCCTGTCACACACGGCTCACTATGTAACATGTGAGCGTGATACGGTTGACAAACTGTGTGTTAAGCCCTTATTTTTTAATCTGATGGTGATTGGTCGTTTACATATACCGACTATTTAACCTCCACCTCAGAAAACTGATATTTTATAAGTTTTACCTGGGAAGAAAGAGGCAAGAAGATAACCTAATACTTACTAACATACACAATAAGTTGTTATCACATTTAATACATGCACTATTTAAATAGATCAAGATTTACGTTACGTACGTTAAAAAAATAATATTTCTCTTTAATATACAATACCCCATTCTACATACCTAATACGAATTTATTATTTAGGGCAACCAAATAATAAATGCGTAATGAGGCACAAAAATGTTTTGTTTCCCAACAAAAGAATCATAAATTGCGTGCAACCGTGTTCTAATTGCATCTTAATTCCAAATTCAAATAGATGACAAAGGAAATTCGAAATTCAAACGATTATAATCGAACAATCGAATGAATAGATCGAGTTAAGTGCCCACGCGTCGTGTTGCGCCGTTGACAAAGGGGCATAACTGTATAACACCCTGCGACATAAGAAATTCTGTAACCACTAGCTTTCTTTAGGAAAAAAAAATGTAAGCTGTAAATACATGTAAGATTTATTTTTGATTAGCAGACAGATTTTTTTTGTCAATCTAAATCTAAATGATTGGTAAGTCTTTGTTTAGGTTCACCTACCACTATCTTACCTTATTCTATCGCCATAAAAGTACGATAGACATTTCCTCAGACTGTTAAGGATTCCGGGTGAAGTGCGCTTCCAACTTTGGCCTTATCATATATTGTAAACCTGGTGAGATAAAAGCCAAGCGCTTCCCTGACGTACAATAAAAAAAGTCCGAGGTTTAGTAGATGGCTTTTTACAATTATTCACATTATAATTTCTAATGGACAGTTGCTAGTCAAGGGCTCGTACCTACTTATTGGTTGTTGAACTTACAAAACGTTCAACAGTTTACAGTACCACTCGAGTTAATAACAAAATAATCGAATTCATCTCGCACTCGACATAGAACCAGTGGGGGGTGATACACGACAGATGGTCCCCCCTTTTTACGATTAATTTAACATTATTCAATAATAACCTTCCATTTATTGCGTAATTTCCTTTCAATTACCTTTCATTTATGGCTCTGTAAGTGGATTACGGGCCGAATTCGGATGTTTCTGTCTGTTAGAAGTGGTTTTGATAGATCGGTACACAGGCTTAATCATAGATTTAGTTCGTAAACGGAAATACTTTTTTCATTCATTATATTTTCCGAACAAAATTGATCTGGAAGATATTATCGCTTTTTTAACAAGCATCATAGCTTTTTTAACAAGCACAGTTGGTAGTAACTCTGCCTTCTGGGCTGTAGGTTGTGGGGTCGATTCCCACCGAGGACAAACATTTGTGTGATGTTTGTATGAATATAGATGTGTGATGATTTGTGTGAATATAGATGTTTGTTCTGTGTTTGGGTGTTGTATTGTATGATAAGTATGTATTTGCAAAAAATATATATTTATGTATTCTATGTAATCTAGTTCCCATATTACAACCTATGCTTAGTTTGGGGCTAGATGGCGCTGTGTTAAATGAATGTCCTGAAATATTTTATTTTCTAGAGAAGACAACTAGATGATTAAATATCAGCTTATAAATATCACCTGTATAAATATTTACATGATTATATTATCGACTATACTGACAACAAAAACTACCGCCCCGGTGGTGTAGTGGTTCGATCACCGGTGTTAGATCCAGAGGTCCCGGGTTTGATCCCCAAGGGGTGTACAATATTGTGATGGGCTTGGTTGGGTAGGGTTTTTTATTAACTCTGCTTGGCTCGCTACCATCATCATACCTAAGTCTGTCGCCGTAGTAACAATACAAAATTGTTATGTTCTGACATTTAGATGTAAGATAGCCAGTCCCTCAGACTGTTGAGGACTTCTACCTTCAGCCTTACCATAACTTGAAAACCAGGTAAGATAAAGGCCAAACACTTCCACGTAGTACCACAAAAAACAGATTCAATTAAATTGTGCGTGACAGAACTTAATTCACATAACCTTATGTTAAGTAAATTATACCAGCTTACTATGATTTTATTTTTATTTTACTTTATTTGCGAAACATACAGATACAACATTTAAAAAGGTAATACATTAAAAATAATTCCTTATCCAACAAAGTTTTCACTTTTAAGTAATACAAAAGAAAAAATGTGGACAAAATATAATTTAAGAAAATAAATAATTTAGTAAGACCTTAAAGGTCAGAGAGACTCGAGTGACGAGTAACTAAACCATAATTAATTAGTATGATGCCAACCATAAAATAACGTGCCTCAAATACCCCTTACGAAGATCGATATCTGAATTAGAAGCTAATGGTAAAGCACAACGTCAAGATAATTCATCAATTAAGCCCCTCAATGTATTCAAACATACGAGCGATGCCTCGGCTCGCTACACTGTAGCGTGACACCAGAGAACGAGTCTGCATAATACATCGCTATACGCGTGCTGTACGTTGGACTTTAATTATATATCTGCTACAATTTCGCCTTTTTTCGAGTATTTTTCACATTTCCTCCCCATACACCCCTTCACCCACTACCGAACGGTCGCGGAAAAAACGCGGCACGCGTGTGTGCGTCCGTACGAGTATTGTTTCTCTTGTCATGTGCCAGTGAGATCGCAATGCGCCGCCTTTCGAACGCGAAATCTTCCAATTTCAAATTTTAAACATCTTAAGAACCCCTTCGAGACGACAAACAATTAAGGGAAGCGCATAATGAATAGGAAAATTGTCGTAATAAAAATACACTTTTAATGCAATTAAGCTTGTAGAACACGGCGGGAGAGGCCGATAAGCCGCGTTCAACTTTTCCTGTAACAAGCTGTTATTTCACGATTTAAAATCGGTTCTCAACCCGTTAATGACGCGAGGTACAAGTGCAGATCGGCGGCTCCGTTCGGCCGCGGACCAATCTATTTAATAACCCCCGTCGGTGACACCCCGCCCGGCGGCCATCGCCAATTTTCGCCCCCTCGGCCCGCTGCCCCCAGCACCCACCCTGAAAAAAATCCGAAGCGTTTTAAAATTAATGAGTAAAAATCTACACATACACCCGAATGGACAATGGTTCGCGTGTGTGCGGCTGATAATGAGGGCACTCGCGGACCGCGGCCGCGGTTTCAGCTCCTCGAAGGCACTCGCGACTCGCGACGGCCCTGACCCGCGCGTCGCAACATTCGCCTCAAACACAACCACGAATGACCACTAAGATGGCACGTGCTGTTGGCTTTCCGATCGCCTTTTCAATTGACAATCCGAGAAAAAATCGAGTACATATTGAAATTTGCCGGTTCGACGCTAATTCAGAGCGAAGCGGCGCCACGCCGCGAAACGAACGCAGTTAGATAACATTTGTAGAGGCGGGGAAGGGTGTCACCCCTACGCAACGCCGTTTTTATTTTGGCCGGCCCTTGCCCCCGTACCCCCTTCGTCCAACTTCATCTGAATAATTACTGATTTTTTCCGTGTACCGCTGATTATTCCGAATGTTGCTTGTTGATGATAATTTTTTTCAACTTTTTTCATTAGTCGCAGGTGAATTGTGATTTCGGTTATTTTTTTCATTTCCCTCTGCGTTGACAGAACGTGAAAAATGAACACGCTGACCAAATGAGCGGGCGAACGACCGAGAGCTTTATGAGCCCTACTTACTTACCCCGCTCCGCATATACCTAGGCCAGATTACGACATAAGTCCACATACCTTTACAAAACCCATTCATATGTTTTTCACTGAAAATCTTAGCAGGAATATCACCCTGATAGCAAGTAGGCACTCATTTTATATTTATAACATTTGTCTTAGTATTTAATAGAGCTACTGTAATTATAGGTTTAAACAGACGCTTATCGAAATTGAATTTCAAAACCATTAGGCACCAAATCATCTATGAATTCGATCCAAATATACAAACATTTGTTTTAAGTTAATTACAGAAGCTAATTAACTCAAACTCCGCCAGCCCTCGAAAACAAACCGGAGCTAAATAAGAAAGGCTACGAGAACAACCTAGAAACAAAAACTTTAATTATCATGCTTATTCGACAAGTGACAAGTCGGCCCGATGGCGATCGCTTTGGCAAGGATTTCGGAGGGACCACCCACCCCACAGGGGCCGCATTTTTTTCCCGCCACCACCAAAGGGGTTGATTTTTTAAACTGATGACGCGCTTTCATTCCTCGCTGTGCAACTTGCCCGCGCGGCTGTATGTGTTACCGGCTGATAAATAAATAAAAAAGAAAAAAGTATGAGAACGCTTTGTCGATAGTGCATCGTTCGTTTTCCCGCGCCTACATCTACGCATCCGTTCTAAATTCAAACTTTTCTGATAAAACTTTTCGTGCTAGGCAACCGTGTGTAAAAGTGCTTTGTGAAAAGAGATTAGTGTTATTTCACTAGACGTTTTTATTGGTCGGCTAACTTCGGTTTCAAGTTGCCGGAAGTTTTGAAGTTTTCGCTTTCGGAACGCGGCCGAACATTCTGGGAATATTCAGAGTTCTAAAGCTATGATAATAGAAAAGAAAGTGAAGTAAAGTGAAAATTATTGGGCGCGGATAGAATGACATTGTCCTTTGTAAGTATTTTAATATAAATTGATCCGGTTCTATTTATTATTAATTTTGAGAGATATATAACTATAATATACTCGTGCTTTAATTCAATAGCGTGGAGAAGTAACATTTATAATGTAAATACCTACTTCATCTTAAGACATAAATATCACCTTAGCCTAGGTACCTACTTCTAAAGTTTAATGCCTACACATTTATCAAATTATATCTGATACTGAATAACAAATAATAAAACTTTTTCTTAACCCAGACTCAGTAAAACTTTACTTACTTATTTGTTAGAACTAGAACAGTTGTACAGTTAGGTCTATCAAAATAAGTAAACTGTGCGAAATTGCATCAAATTTCATTTTGAGACTATCTCCCATTATTAACCCATTCTCCGTTACCCTTTAATAAAAAACCCGCTAATCAATATGTTATCGTTTTTTAAATAACATTATAATTGTACTTAATTATATGAACGATTCGCTAATCCTTATTTGCGTGTTTCAACAATAAACATTCCAAAATGATAATTGAAATACCGAAATCACTAAAAAAATGATAATGATTAAATACCTACAAGGAATTAATCTCAAGGCGTTTCCTTGCAATAATTTAATAGGTTTTTTAATTAAACCGGCAATTTGACCTTTTTACAACAATCCTTATTAAATGCTTCAGTATAAATGGTTTTACGACTCAACAAGATGTAGTAACTCAAATTAATGTGCTTACTTGAGAGGAATGCAATCTTCGAATTAAAAGTAATGATAAAATATGATACTATTTATTGTTTTAGTAAATTTTTATTTAAGAAGTACAAATCCATAAGCAAAATCTCTTAAAATAGGTAAATGAGTTTCAATATTTTCAACGACGGGTACATTTGTAAAAACAGCTGTAAAACAACTATATATACGTTCCTAAAGGAATTTTAAAAAAAACCTACTTTTTTTATTGTTCGACGGAGAAGCGCTTGGCCTTCACCTTACCTGGTTTTAAGTTATGAAAAGCCAAAGGTGGAAGCGCACTTCACCCGGAATTTTAACAGACTGAACTGGCTATCTTACCTCGATGTGCCGCTTTGAATGTTGTTAAGGTGACAGACTTAGGAGACAAAGTCCAACAACCAACCAAACCAAGCTGATTTTTTAGCCCATTGGGGGTCGAACCCTTTGGTTCTGATACCGGTGGTTGAACTACAAGGCCACAGAGGTGGTTAACAATAGCGTAAAGGCATAAAGGCGTTTGAAAAATATACTAAAAATTAGGCGCATGGTCCCGAAAACACATGTTGTCATAACAAAAACTTTGTCTGTAAACTCTTGCGCATTATCACCTCGAAGCAACTTGTGCGTCTGCGAACATCCCAGATGCACTGCAGACTCGCGGTAGCTTCATCAGCACCCTCAACAGACACTTGTATTCTTTTGGAGCGCTGGAGAGCCAGTTCCATGGGAAAGATCGCTCCACCGTAAACCAAGAGGTCTTTCCTCTCAGGTCAGAGGTCATAGGAGAAAGAGGAAAGGTCAAAGGTCAAACACCTTGTGAACAAAAAAAATGTTGAATGGTGTGAGAGTGGTTTCATTACCCAACTTCTCAAACAGGAGGAAGTTCTAATCTGGACTGTATTTATAAATTTGATATTTGGTTGTCAGCAGGCGGAGTCGGATCGGGAGAGCGGCGCGAGCTCGCCGGAGGGGGGCGCGCGAGCGACCACCGAGCCGCGGTCCCCCTCTCCGCGCGCGCGCACGCCACACCAGTCGCACATGAATGGCTCCAGTGAGTTCGTATACCCACTACTTACTTCTTACTAGGTTAAGATAGATGGCACTTATAATAGGTAGAGGTGAATGTTAGTAAAAAAGGGGCTACCCAGAGTTCGTGTACCCACTACTTACTTCATACCAGGTTAAGCTAGAGGGCGCTTATAATGGGGATGATGAGATTAATAAAATAGGAGCTGCCCAGCTGCATTAGGTTTTCAGTGAGTTCGTATACCCACTTCTTATTTCCAACTAGATTAAGA
Source organism: Venusia cambrica (assembly GCA_951394065.1). Lineage (NCBI taxonomy): Eukaryota > Metazoa > Arthropoda > Insecta > Lepidoptera > Geometridae > Venusia > Venusia cambrica. Next base: position 7,001,572 of record OX596056.1, read on the forward strand.
TAAAAGGCGCTAACTATGGGGCCCTCCCCAATTGTTGTGAGAGTTACAAAAAGACTTCCCAGCTGCATAAAGTCTTTAGTGAGCTTGTATACGCACTACTTGCTTCATACTAAGTTAAGATAGAGTTCCTTTAGAAAAAGGGGATGAGAGTAACAACAAAGGCACTACCCAGCCGCATGTTTTTTCCTTCGGTGACTTTGTATACCCACTGAATACTCTTTATAGGTGTGATATAGGAGGCTTATACGGGAAGGGTTTCTATTATGAGGGGAGTTAACATGAGGGGGGCATGCAACGTTGAAGCGGCTGAGTGTCACTTTTGTCTCCTTTCTTAGCTCAGATATCGCGAGGTAATAAAGGGGGGTCAGAGTTGTAACTCCACCGATTGCTGAAGCGATCGGCTGCCCAGCCTTATTGAATCTTGTATCAATGACGTGTCAATGGCTAGTATTCCGCTAAGTGGCGATGGGTTTGGAGTTTATAAAGGGGAAGTGAAAGACTCTAGCCGCACTTTAACGGCTGAGTAAGAGTTACAACAAGGGGGGATGACCTGCCGTGTTTGAGTGCCTTTTGGGAGTTGTTTTTTTATTGTACGACGGCGAAGCTCTTAGCCTTCAGCTCACCTGGTTACAAGTTGAGATAAGGCCGTTAGTGGAGGCGCACTTCACCCGGAAGTCTCAACAAACTGAGGAACTGGATATCTTACCTCTAAATGCCGTAACACGACAATTTTTAGAATTGTTGTTATGGCGACAGAATAAGGTAAGGTGGTGGTAGCCCAGCCCAGGCCCTCACAGCTTAGTCAACCAACAGGAATCAACCGGAAGGTCATTAATTGATTAATAATCTTTGTCCGCAGTGGCGTCAATGTTCCAAAACCTGCAAAGTCTCGCCAACATGCAGCAAAACATGCCGATGTCGCAGCAGCTACAGCAACAAATGTCGCAGCAAATGTCACAGCTGGCTGCGAACCTCCAAGGCTTGACCTCCATGCCGTCCAACCCTGTCATCAACTCACCGCTGAACCTCAGCGTCAGTGCGCCTGGTAAGGACATTTATTAAACTAGCTACTAGCTGTAACTAGAGAAATCGCCCGCGTGTAGTGATAGCAAAAACATTTGGATACCTCATGAAAAAAATTGATTCGCCGAATTGTAACGTATGTGGAGCGTTGGATGATGTGCACCACCTCTTGATGGATTGTGACAAGTACAGGAGAGAGAGAGAATCACTGATGCTCAAATTGTGCGTCAATCGGACAGATATTGGTATGTTCATTAAAACCTTATCCGAACCCAATTCTGACGAGGCAATTTTGCTGGGGCGCACATTTTGTTCATCAGTGATTTAGTTATTTATGAAGTAGGTATATTATATTTCATATCCTTTAGATTTTAAGTTTTGTGTTATTGTATGTATTAGGGTACGATGTGACTGCCATGCAATTTATGGCAAAAGTCACGAATAAAAATAGAAAAAAAAAAAACATTTATTTGAGTATAAAAGTGCATCGGATTGGCCTTTGACTATGAATATGCTGTGTTATATTAGAAATTATAACATGACGCTGGTCTTCTGTCGATATCAGTTGTGTGCATCGTGAACAAGAATATGTATACATCCAAAAAAAAATGCATGATTATTACTAGTTAAATATATAAGTACCTACTTATCAAGATGATAATAACCAAAAAAAATTAAGACAAAACATTATAAAACACTACAGACTAGAAGAATAATAGAAAACTTTAGACACACTGAACACAACAAAACTAAATCCGAGCTGACCTCATAACTAGTATATAATAGTAAGTAATGAAGCTAAAGACAGTTGAACTAGGAGATGGAAAAATCAAACCCTATCTTTGCCTGAGCTGAATAATCCTACCGCTGGTGGTCATCAGGGGTGATTCTCGCCATGCAATAATTTATCACATTCGATAAAAAAAAATACGACGGGGAAACGCTTGGCCTTCATCTCACCTGGTTACAAGTTGAAATAAGGCCGAAGATAGAAGGCGCACTTCACCCGGAAACCTCCACATACTGAGGAACTGGCAATGTTACCTGTAAATGCCGGAACACAACAAGTTTTTTAGAATTGTTGTTATGGCGACAGAATTAGGTAAGATGGTGGTAGCTACACACAAACATATAATGTTTACCTCTATAAAATATAAACAGTAAAATATGTCTGCAAACCTTAAAAATATATTGTTAGTGTTATTGTGTGTTTCATAATTGCACCAACATTTCCATATCGAAGTACCTACGTGTAAGTGACTAATGACCATCTAGTCTGGATCTCAGGATCTCCGAGAGGTAAATGGTAGTGTAAAGGGTAAAGGATATTATTGTTGTCTTTTTTCGACATTGTAACCTTAACTCTCCTGCCAAGTATGAAGATTGTGGCAAATCATTTCACCTCTCATCCTCAAGGAAGTTTTTACATGAGCCGGTAGTCAAATCAAACATAGCTATCATCAAAAAAGTCATCAAATCAAATCAAATAATGTACTTGCAAGAATACTTATTATTACTACTAATATTTATTACTATACAAATAAAGATTTAAGCAATGTAGGTACTCATGTACGCATGCAAGCATGCAAATTTTACAAAAAGTCATGCTAATGTCAATTATTACGATAATAATTACTGTTTCCTATTTTGTGATAAATATTCGTCGAGGCTATAAAAACAATTACACAATAACCGTTTGCTTATATATTTTTTTAAATACAATTCCATCTAATACTTTCATTTTGTCCGGTAGTAATTTGTAATAGATTTTTATGCAACTAGTATTATCATTTTTCTTATTACGTCTTTGACCTCATGTTATAAAGCATGATCTTGTCCACTCGTGGACGGTTATGGATAATAAAGATAATTTCGTTGTGTTTCACAAAAATTGTATCCTTTTGGGCAGTCAGTTAAAAATAAGAGCTTTTTATTTCAAAAGATTGCAAACAGTATAATAAAGCATTGTATCTCATCTCATCCAGTATCTCAATTAACATTAACGCGGCTAAATAATGCAAGATAAATATTTCATTGTGACAAAATGAATAAAATATTAATTTGAAACGAGACCGCTGGATAAAAAGGCTTAAAGCCAAGATTTTTATATTTTAGCTAATATTATGCAATCCAGTTGTCAGCGTCGGTATCTTAATTAACTTTTTTCAGTGCATTACCGTTCGTTAAATGGCATAGTAAAGTTTTGATGCAGTAAATCAAATGCAAATTTTACTACACTTTGTATTTTTATGATAAAAAAGATAGCGTTATGCCATGCGTTGTATTTTTGAAAGTCCATCAAATCCAGATTAATTTTAATAGAACCTTAGAAAATTAACACTATCAAAGAATCTAGCCACAGTTTCTATATGTCATGAAATAATTAAAAATTGAAGATTAGATTAGATTAGTATCTACGAACTTTTAACTAATATAAATATGATCTAAAAAGTTTTTTTAAACTAATTTGTGAATTAACCATAATCAAGAAGCAAGTGAAGATGTGACATTTAATGTTACATACTAACACATAAATGGATCGTTCTGGCCATTAAAACATCGAGATTTTACCGACCTGAAAAATCAGACGCTTAAAAATCTATTTACAATCATTACCAATACCACAAGCGTAAAAATAATGTTTTCGTGTAGTTGAAAACTTTCAGTGCGACCGCTAATCAATATAACTTACTATCCCAAAGATCTAAACGCGAAACACTGAAAATCTAGATTTTATAGATGATTTAGTAGATATATAATCGAAATTGATTAAAGAGTACCTCTAATAAAAGTTTTACCAGTTAAAAAAAAAAAAAAAAAGTATTGCTATAGACTAGCAGATGTACTGCAATGCTTTGTTCAACAGTCAAGTCTCAGACCCGAAGCGCAAAACTTGAAATACTATAAATGCTAAATGTACTTTGGCTGAAAGCCTGACCGTCGCGAGAGCAACCCTAATTACCACGTATTAGACAGATTGGGATAATCAGACATACACGGTTTGCGCATTAAAACTCCACTTCGAGACCACGTGATCCGTAATTAGGTGATTACCGAAACCAATCGATTTAATGAATTCGAGATAGCCGAACGCCCGCCCATTAAACCTACGCCATAATGGTCGAAAAAAAGAAAAAAAACCTATTTAAATAATGAGTATAATTACATATTTTTTCACGAACTCACGGATATTACGACTGTTGCGGTATCATTAAGACTTTTATTGTCTTAATAGAGCTAATTATACATTTTTTTCGGTTCTTAATTGATGCGTAGGAAAAAGCATTTATAACAAAATGTGAATTGTCATGGTTAAAATGAATACGTTATGTTAATGTATTAACGGGTGTTAAGGTAGATAGTGTTTTAGATTCGTTCGTTTTGTTCGCGGCGAGATAGATGCGGTTGGTTGGTGATATGTTTTGTGGGATTATCGTTTTCTTTGATTGCGGTTCTACTACTAGTACCTTTACACATGCACGGTGATTGTATGCTGTGGAACTAACGTCCATGATACAAACTATACATTTAAAATATTCACTGTATCACTTTTTTAACCAACTTAAAAAAAGGAGGAGGTTCTCAATTCGGTTGGAAATTTTATCAAAATCGGTCCAGTAGTTTTACTTTGAAATCAATAAACAGGAAAACAGGATAATGAGAACGCGAGGACGTTCCCATTATACTGATACACCCACCCTAAATTGCACCATAGTAATACCGATTATTAACATTTGTTTGGGCCATCTGTATTTATCATGGTTCCCTTCATTGTGTAGATATTTCCCAGAATCCCGTATTATTGCACCCTTACACGACTCATAAATAGGGTGTCGTATATGTCGTGGTGTATTAGGTTTTACAACAAAAAAAGGTAAAAATAAGTTATATGTGAAAAAAAAATGAACCGATTTAACCACTAAAAACTAAAAATAACTGTAAGGGTCAGTTCATATAATTTGAAGGCGGTGCCATGCAACAAACTTGATGTTTTGCTTGGCAATTCGGCACCAGCAACTTCAAATTACTTAGGTGAGTTCATACCCTTAGAGTTATTTTTAAGTTTTTAGTGGTGAATTCGGTTCCATTTTTTTTTGTAACTTTATATCAACCGTTTTTAACAGAATCAGAATAAGCTCACTAGAAAACCAAGTAAAGATATGGCCTGAGATGGAACGCGTTTGTGTAACATCGCCTACCGATGTGGACTAATGGTTCGCCGACCGGTGTCAAATCCTGACGTCCTGGGCTCAATCACCAGGAGAATAAAATTTTGTGCTGTTTGGTTGGTGGTAGAACTACTACCTACCTACCACTATCTTACTTAAGTCTGTCAACGTAACAAAAAATCGAAATAGTTCTGTTCTAAGTATTTGATTACCTATGGTTCTGGTATTTAGAGGTAAGATATCCAGTTCCTCAGACTGTTTAGGATTGTGCAATGCGCTTGCAGTTTCGACCTTATCATAACATGAAACCAGGTGAGAGAAACTACTCACTCTGGACTTGAAGACTCCAAGATTTAATTGGTGCGGAAAAACAGACGAGGTCATTCTTAACCAGACTAATGATAAAGTTGAGGGCTAATCGATGCGTTCGGCTCAGTGGAACATAACAAGATACGAAAGTTTAGTTTGTATTTTTTTTACTTCAGGGACTGCAGTAAATTAGTTAGTCAATCAATAATTTTGGAGAAGTATCTAGATTCTTCTAATGCCCGCATAGAGTACATAATAAAGGTAGCCTTTATGTTATTCCTGGCGCTCAGTGATTTTGGTAATCAGAGAGGTATTAAGAAAATATTGGTTTTCTAACAAAAACATGTAAAATGTAGGTACCTACTTAACTGTACAGATTCTAACTTGCAAATAAACAATCAATAGTTTAACAAATTGGTCAGTGTAGTTAGTCAACAAAGCAAAAGGCACTTGCCTCCAAAGGCTTAGCAAAAACTACGCCGACCAACTTGCACGTGCTTAGATAAAATCCGACTAAACGCGGGTTTGTTCACTTTAAACGATTAAACACCGTATTTCTTTGTAATAGCGTTTAAAAAGGAATGTAAGCTCTCTCCCTCGCATACAACGTGTGGATTCCGTCACGTGAGAAGGTTTTGTAGCAAATTGCTACAAATGCGAGCACTGATAAATAAAACTATTTAGAATTCTATACATACCTATATTTTTATGTATATATAATTTTTAGTTTAATTGATAAGCTTAATATCTTCCCTAATTTGTGCGCAGCCTCCTGGAATGTTTTTAGGTTCTGTTTCTCCTGTTAAGGTTGCCTGAAAAATACGGACGCCCATTATATTTAGACACTCTGTTACTAATGTTGAAATAAAAGCCCGATAGACACTTCACTTGATATATTGATAGGATATTCACGAATTACAGAAACTGATATATTATTTAGCACAAGCACCATTGATTATCGGAAGTCGGAGACGGACAGTGAAACCACAGACCATAGTGTAGTTACTCTGACACAAGCTCCCAAAGAGTATCGAAGGTGCTGTCAATTGTATGTTACTGTTTCAACACCTAATATCCTAATGTCTTATTCTATGTTATAATACAATAAATCGTTACATAAATTCGAAATCTATATAGATGATGTCCACTGTTAGATAGCGCCTCCTCCAAAACTTCAAGGATTTGCCTTAACCACCAATCTTGGCAGACGGATTGGTGATCTCCGTAAAGGTTTTAAGCTATTACATAGAAGTAAACTGCTACCCTGTTTCTGGTGGGAGTCTTTAGTCGACTATTATGAAATCCAGGAGCTGAGATGAAGGGTTATGAAGCCACAACTGCTACGGCCATGATTGGTTACATTTTACGGGTTTTGTATATTGTAATTACATTTCAACTACATATTGTAACACTTATCAATTGTGGCGGAAGCTCACGTCCAACAAAGCCCTATGTTTAGCTACACTTTATGGGCGGAAATGACGATGATGATGATGAATTCAGAGTGGTAATACAGCCAGTGCCTTAGGCAATCTTTCGTCTGGCATTGCACGGGATCAGTTGAGAAACCCAAAGACTTTTTTCAACGATCCGTAGAAACCCGACTGCAACCCTTGTATTTTTTTTATAGTAGAATACCAATATAAATTAATATAAAAACAGAACGTAAATTATATTCCATGTTAAACAGCCAATAACAGGTTTTCCTAAATAATTCAAGTGGACAAAATTCCTACATATCTATGTAGGTACTACCTACAATACTACAATACTTTCTATACATTCAACAAGTTTCAGAGGATACATAGGTAGGTACTAAACTATAGATGTATTATTACACTTGTAAGAAAAAAATATGAACAGATAAAAAAGAAAAGAAGTTCGCGGAAAAGTTAAAATAGCCTTAAAATTTATTTAATTGTACCTACCTACATATTGTTTGAATAAATAAAATAAATTTATTAGTTACATTAAACAATAAAAAATACATATGGAAGTCACCTTATGAAACAATATTGGTATTTATCTAGACATTTTAGTCTCGCAGCTAGGACATGTAAGTTTCAAAAGATCAAACAAATTAGAAAGCTGAATAAAATTAACCTTTTATCTGTGACAGTGTAAACGTCAAACAGTCGTCTAATTACCATGACTGATGCATTATCTTAGCTGTCGATGATCACAATATTTTATTTGCCAAAGCTAATGCTTATATTTGATGAGGTAAGTTTATGGGTATGTGTAATTTGTATGGTTATAGAGAAACTCGCATTATTGTTATTTTACATACTCGGAAATTAACTTTTACTAAGGCGATTCGTTACGACGGATAATTATTATTTATTATTTCGTTCACACGTTACTAAGCAATAATACTAATTTCCAGACGCAAATGTTCTCACGCAATATCCATAATATATGAATTTATTTAAAATGAAACTGGAAATTTATTTTATACTAGCTTTAATTTTAAACATTTCCCGCGGCGTACCCGGATAAAAAATAGCACATGGTTTTTTTATACAGTTCACACCATATTCAAGCCAAATTTAATAAGAACCGTTCTGCTGTTTAGTCATTAAAAGGACACAGAAACAAATAACCTACCAACAGAGACACTTTCAAATCTTTTCAGTATGGAGTACATTTTGTTGCAATTTTATCAAAAACCTAAGGTGACTTTCTGCACGTTTACCTTGCCTTTTGACAGAAAATCATTTAAAGATAAAGTCCCATAAAAAACATTCGCTTTTCAACCATTCACTCTTTCTTTTCGTTCATTCGTTCTTTTCGTTCTCAGGTATGGGATCTCCGAACCCGGTAGCAAATAACAACATGCTGCCGCCTTCGATGCCTTCTCCGATGCCCCAACTGATACTAGCATCAGGTCAGCTGGTCCAAGGGATCCAGGGAGCTCAACTCCTCATACCTACTTCTCAAGGTAAGATTCTTGGTGAGAAGGTGAAAAGTAAAAAAGTTGCGGTTTCGAACCATTTTTTTTACCACGGGAAACATATTATTTATCGAATCTGAGTTGCAAGATGCATTTTTATGTAGGTAATTAACACACAAAATTTCTTCTAACGATACAATTTTCTCGACAAGTTAAGGTTCTCAGTGAAATCTATTCATTTTTAAACTTTGTAGTAACTAGGTAAAAGAAAATCGCATGCAAAAAGTTATTGGAGCGCGTTGATATCTTTCGTATGAACTTTGAGAAATCAAAACGTATCACCATATTTCTAATCGCAAATTACTCCACAGAGCTTATGTTACTCTTTCTTCCACAGGAATCGCCACCCAAACCATACTAACCATACCAGTAAACCACGTGAACTCCAACGACCAAATGGTCAACCTAGCTCTCAATAACGGCCAAGTCGTCTCCACATCCCTAGCTAACCTCCAAGCGATGGCCCAGCCGCACCAACTCCTCAACACAAACCAGCAACAAGCCAACATTCGGCCAAACATGCTGAACCCAAACCTCACCAACGCTCTACTCAACCAAGGCTTAGGCCAGAGTTTGCAGAACCAGGTGCTACCAAACTTCTTGTCGAACGGAGCGACCAATGCCCAAGAATTACTCCAAGCTTTGCAACAGCCGCAAGCGAATCTTCTTCAGACTGTGCAGCAGAATAGCATGCCCCAACAGATGCCGGGGAGGCGGTCGTCTTCGCCAAGGCCTGATAGACATTATAAGGAAAGAGAGAACTTTGAACGGTTCGTGGGACAAGCAAGAGAAAGAAGTGAGAGGGAAAACGCTGGTGCCTCTGCTATGAATAGTATTAACAGGTTAGTGGCTTTTCTACCTACTTAGTTCTTATCTTAGGTAAGAATAAAGATTGCGTTTTTAAAAGATTCAACTTTGGCAATATTTAACTGTAAATGTAGACCCAAAAAAATAAATTGATTTATTTTTCGAATCTATATCTTATTGTTGAAATAAAAAATTGGCACTGTTCAGTTTGTCTGTCATGATTCATATCTTACCTTTAAAACACACAGTCATACTTTACTCTTTAATCCCCCTTTCCCTTACACCCTTACTCGAATACATACATATCCAATTCTTCCTCACACTCCATACATACACACTCTTTTACACTTCTGCATTAGATTTATATCTTATGTACCCATGTAAAATGGAAAAAACTCAAAATCAAATAGACTGATATGATTTTGGATAATGCACATTGTTTAGAGGCGGTAGTAAGCAACACAGTTTTTTAAACTTATACAAACCTTACCGTAATTATAATAATTTAAATATTTAGAACTATAATAGAACATCAATTTCACACCGCGCCATCTAGCCCCAAACTAAGCAACGTTTGTAATATGGGAACTAGATTACGGATAGAATACTTTTTTTTTGCACTATTTTTATGAATATATGCATAAGTACTAGGTATACACCCGGACACAGATCAAAAATTCATCACCCAAATATTTTTCCTTGGGTGGGAATCTAACCCTCAACCCACAGCGCAGAAGGCAGGGCTACTACCACCTGAGCTGTGTTCGGCTGTTTTGATTGAAATGATCATATTTTTATTAAAATGACATTTCCTCATTTCATTTCATTGACAAATCGATTTATCTTTACGATGCCTAGCATGACGTTGTAATATTTCTGATAATTAAAAAATAATGTGGCCCAGGTAGCCGCAAATTATTAGTTTTTTTCAAAAACTAAACCGTTCTCGAATTCAGAACACAAGAATCATGGCGCATTATCGCTATCGGCAACAATTCTCATTTGGTGATGACCCTGCTTAATAAACTTTGCTGAACTAATTTGAGTCTTATGTAGAAACAATAAGGTTATACAGAAATGCTTCTAGGGCTGCCTCGCGTGGGTGCATTGACAAGTGTTGGCTGTAATTATGTGACAATAAGTGTAATTACACTGACGCCATCCACCACATGCAAGTTTATGTGTGTGCGTGAATTAGTAATCAACCTTTATTATGTTCGTGTATTAAGGGCATCATTTATTAGGTTTTGTTTTTATTGCTAATAAAATATCATTCAAGGAATTCCATTACTTGCGTCCTTCGCGTTGATTAATACATTTTACTCATTATAGTGCAGAGTGCCGATGATCTATTGAAAAAACATCAGTCTTACTTATAAAATATCGCTAAATAATGTTAAACTACATAAACCAACTTACTATTTAGTTCGGCCTAAATAACTAACTTTTTTCACTCATGTAAACGTGGTTTTGCAGTGGCTTATCTAAACTGAGAATGTACCCATGGTAACCGTTTACAGAACTAAATTGAACGATTACACGGATGAAAACTAATTTTATCGCATTTGTGGTGATTTTATTTTGACAGATGTCAATCCGAAGTCAGCTGATTAATGAAATGCCCGCCATCTTGTCTCTTAGCAATTTTAAACAAGGTCAACTTTCGTTAATAATAAAAATCTTCAAAATTCCCATTGGAAAATTCATAAAATTTAAAGTATGTTATATTTTTATTCTACGGATTTCAACAATTCAGAAGTTCATTATCATAATTTCAGGCCATTACTGCTGAAATTAGGACTCCACAAATAGCAACCTAAGCTGCCTCTATCAATTGTCTCTCCCGACTATCACAATGTCGTCAGTCCATTGGGTGGTTTTCCGTTTTGCGTTCAATCGTAGTCGCAATTCGAGAACTAATTTCTCATGAATTACAAAATGACCGTTGAAACCATTCATATCATAGGCAACGTTGAAACCATTCATATCATAGGCAAAATATAAATAAAATAAACACAGTGATTATTTATGATCAAAATTATCCTGCAGTACTATATTTTTAGGGAAAATCGAATTAGGTAAATATAAACAACAATTATTTCGCCCCTACATTAAGTAGCACTTATTATGTCCTATTTCCTTGTAAATAAATACTTAGGTAATTCCCAGAATCACTGTGCTTTTCCTTAACCAGCGTGACGTGTTCATTTAATGATTGTGAGTAATACGTAATTAGCATAAGATGAATATGGCCGTATATTCACTGTGGTAAGACGCGAATAAGATTTTCACCAGGGGAGGGTATGTCCATCCATCCTACCTATTATTTTTTAATGCTCTTGACCTCTTAAACTTGTCTAGCTCTTGATTAGAGCAAGTATGAGGTCGAAGACGGATTAGTTTTTCCAGAAGGTTTACCCGCACTGAAGGCATACAACAAACCGTATGTCACTAGACCTAGGCAGGAGAATGATTGCAAAGCAGATTGACCTTTACAAATCCTACCACGACTGTTATGATCATTCAGCCTTAACCGCTACAAAAAAAACCAGAGATTTTATTGTTGCAGTGTTTTTTTTTTATTGTACGACGGGAAGGTGCTTGGCCTTCATCTCACCTGATTTTCAAGGGCCGAAGGTGGAAGCGCACTTCACCCGGAATCCTCAATAAATTGAGGAATAATCCAAAAATGCTTGTTGTGACGACAGAATTATAACACTGCAGTTACAGTGACCCACCTGCCAAGCGTGGAGAGACAAAATCTGCCAAAGCAATTCAGTTATTAGAAATGAACAACAAACTACGTTTGTATAGGAGAATGGTACCACTGGGCTCTTAAGAACGGGTTCTTACAAGCCTTCGATATTCTTTAAACATCACATCACATTACCTTCACCCCAAAATTACTGTTCTACTTGATGTCTTGTAATGACATGCAATTTTTGCTTTGTTCACGAAAATTAAAATGAAGCTCACTTTCCCTTATAAAAATCACCCTACTTTAATACGATTACTGTAAAAATTCGTCGCCACCGGGGGGTAATATACCCTTTGATCATTACACGTAATTACTACAGGTGAAGGGCTGTGTTTGCGTCCTCAGCACGTGAAAATGTAATGAATTTGTTTGTTATTTGTTAGATAATGTCGTGGATAGATGAATGAAAGTTATACAAAACACTGTACTATCGAACCACATGCCATCCACCACAGATATATTGTGTATTAGTTTTATTCATATATTTTTTTGTTGAGTGACGGAGTTGTGATTTGCCTACATCTCCCCTAGTTTTAAGTTATGTTATGGCCGAAGGTGGATGCGCACTTCACCCGTAATCCTCAACAATCAAAGGAACTGGCTGTCTTAGTTTTTAAATGCCGGAACAGCAATTTAGAATTGTTATTATGGCGACAGACTTAGGTAAGATGCTGGTAATTAATCAGAACCCATGAGACTTTGTTCCCGTCCGTCTTGGCGTGAAAATGTCTTCTGCCTGCAAAGAGAAGCTATTCTAAAGTCTCTAGGATCGTTAGTTTGTGCGTTTACTATCAGCAAGTCTACTTATTACTATTACTGGACTAAGCACTTGCAACAATATTTTTTATTATGCTTACTGCAAAAACTTGAAATCGGTTTCCAGTAGTTATTTCCGCTGTTATACGATATTTTTCTTTTAGTCAACTAGAATATGGAACAAGCAAGTAGCCCACCTGATGTTAAGATCTTCCTTGCCTATAAAAATGCCTTACTGTGCTGGTCACATCCACAAAGACTTTTTGAACATATCCTAATATCTTCAAAAAGAGAGTTAATAGACACCTTCTGGGTAGCCTCGCTCCTTCGTAGATCTCATTTTTGCCTGTGTAAGTTTCAAAGTCAAGAGCCAATCAATAAATAAAAAACATCTTAATTCTTTACAATCTAGGAAAGTTGTAGCACAATGAGTATTCTGACATTAATTTTCCTACTATCTCTATTTAGGTATTCATAAACGATTAGAAAAATAATAATATACAATTAAACTTAGCAGTTGGATTACGTAAGGACAGTTACCCACGGTCTATGGGTAACTCAACTGTTCCAGACACTGGTCTACCAGCGAAGGAAGCGTGTCCAAAAGCGTGTGACACACTGAATAGCTATGCTGATTCGCTGGCCTAAATAAAAGCCAGATCTTAGGGTCACATATCGTTTAGGTTTTTTCACACTGTTCATGTGTGTTTAAAAGTAGTACTTTTAGCACTTATACACATTCATTACCATATCATTTACACTACGCATAATCGAAAGGTTTAGTTCTTTTGTGTTTTCTCACTATATCCATTTTGTCGGAAGTGAACTGCCTCGACGTTTATGTGATTTAAAATTATTTGTATGATTGCCTTCGATCATTGGCTTCTGCATACTTTTGTTTTTATTTAGAGATGAAGTCATTATTAAGTCTGTCAGTCAGCTACAAGATTTTTTTTTTATCAGTCAGTCAGCAACACAATTTTTGGTGATATCACATATTTAGATGACTTTTAGATGGAAAATGCCAGGGAACAGAATAAATATTTCAACTGACATAAGTCAAGTATTACTCCTGGTATACAAGTAGGCCTCTTAATCACTATTTATGACTTTCAAGGGTAAAAAGGGAGGGGTTCATATTCAATGTAACACAGGACTGCCACAACCAGAGTTTACTTACTTTTTTTTATTATAATATTAATATCTGCCATCTCTATTAATATCTGCCATCTAAATTAATATCTGCCATCTATATCAATATTGGTCTCCTAGTAAACAAACTCTGCTTATAAAGATTCAGTCAATCAGATAATCAATATAGGAAACATAGTCATTGAATTATTGTTTGTATTAGTTAGATAGAGTCGCTTGCAATTACGTATACTCAATTATTTTCTGAATGGATTTGTATTCACATTTTGCATTATAATGTTATTAATTGGGTATTCAAGTGTGCTATATCTATCAGGCCTAAATTAAGTTTATGACAGAATTTACAAGACGCGAAGTAGAAGTAGTAATGTTATATTTTTGCAAAATATGAAGTGTATACATATTATTACAGGTGACTATCATGTAGCTTATATGTAGTAGCGAATTACACTTTTTTTTATTGACGATGTCTATAACTTCAATTTAACAGTCAATGACACCTGAAATTTCTTAAATGAAATGAAATGGCTCCAGCGATCATATCTTCCACAAATCTGAAGAATTTACTTCGAGATTATTGTATGTTACAGTCTATGATTGATGCTAAAACGCAAGTGTAGCGAAAACACGATTTCATAAGATTTTAAAAACTCATCTCGCATCTTTTCGTGGAAGCGCACTTTATGCCAAATCCTGAACATACTGAGGAACTGGCTATCTTAGCTCTAAATGCCGGATCAAGAATTGTTATGGCGAAAGAATTAGTTAAGATGGTGGTAGCTAGTCAGGTGGACTTAAACAAAATCCTACCACCAACTAAACTAAGCACAATATTGTACTCCCCTTGTGATCGAACCCGGGATCTCTGGATATAACACCGGCGGGTGGACCACTAGACCAGAGGCGGCTAAACGTAGAAATTCGCGCGTAGTTCTGTCATCTGGTGGTCATAAGCGCCGTGCGCCCAGCGCACAGTAATGTCACCTTTAATATAACTGTTTGTTTGTTCAAAATTAGAGTAAAGTTGCGTCCGCATTGGCGAAACCATCATACAAGAACTACTACAAATAATTATTGAGGAAAATTCACTATCGATCCATCTATACATCTACGTTAATGAGCTATTTACCGTTGATTACGTACAGGATGTTATGTAACTAGGTTGATATAATTACATTATAATGCTCTTGTGTATTATACTCATAATTTTCTGGTGTTGGTAGCGTGGAAAATTAGTAGAAAAACAGAGGACATTGTTTTTTTTTTCATAATGTTATTTACTTCGCGCACAAATCACTACAGTAATTGACTGCGCTAGCTGTCGTTGGCACTGGCAAATAAATTTTGAATATGTTGGTATATTACCCATCCCTATCTATCCGGGATTATAGTAAGATGCAAATAAGGGCTATGAATGTGAAGGCTCGACAGGGGAAGTACTACCACCATACCTATTTCGGTCGCCAAGCAGCATTGCTGTGTTCCGGTTTCAAGGGTATGGTTTCCAGTAAAGTTATGGCTCCGCAAGGCTTAACACCGCCGCGTAGGTCGTGTTTTTTGTGGACGTGACCTACGTAGTAAGGCTGTGTTTAAGCAAGTGATACACTTAACATCAGGTGGGCTGCTTGCTTGTCAAAAAAGGGGCTTAAAAAGGCTTAGTGATACAAATCTCTCATCCAAACGTTAAGTGTTCTCATGGCATCTATACCTATACTTGCAAAATATAGTTTGAATCGGACAAGCCATTTTGAAGGAACGACCAAATACGTTACTAAAATCAGCGGTACTCTGGGGCCTTCTTGACCCTGGTATGTAGCAGCATCTGAGTAATCAACAACACCACTGCGATCACAAACCCACCAGGGCCCCGATTCTACTGAACCAATCGCTTCACTATTTCAATAGTATCGTCACAGGACTGCCACTATAGGTGCCTTTTGGAATTCCAGTGGCCATTCTGCTATAATAACATTGACATAGTAAAACGATTGTTTTATTAGAATCCGGGTCCTGGTATTATCTATATAGTAGCTGGTGAAATTATAGATACATACATCACCATAACAATGGGCGCACTAGATGTTAAGCGGCCATTTTTATTTCGGCATGAAAAAATAATTATGTCCTTCATAGTAAAAGGTTTACCTATTATTATCAGCGAAGCGGTTACATTCTTCATTAATTAAATAAGTAATTTAAATCACCACGAGTATAGTTGCAACACGATTAGATATTATTTAGAACAGGAAAATACAATTATTATGTGTTGATTAGAACTAGTCGAGTACCCACACATACGAGAGCATTAGGGTTTGTTTACACTGAACTATGTACTAAGCATACAATGCCCTTAATGGGCAGAAGAATGATGATGATGAGTGTGTAATGTCAGTACAACATTTTCTGCCAAATTCAAATTCAAAATACCGTTTATTCGTTAATATATTTAGAATCAATTTGAATCGTAAAATCTACCGCCTTTTCGGAATCGCGACTAGCACACAAAGAGAAAGAATCTTGGGCTATATTCACTATATTCACTCACTAATATCAGCACGCCTTCCTATGTCCACCGTTTCACACGGTGTATCCTTCTTCAATTATATTCTAGTAATCTACATTAAAAACTCATCCTTCTTTATCTCATCAATGTTTAAATCTTTAAGTTACTACATCTATATATATATATATCTTCATACATTTTAAAACACGGGATTTACTCACGTAAACGATCATGTTTAGTACAGGCACCAACGGTTTCGATTCAACGGGAGAATCATAAACAGGGTGAGTGTGACTCGCTGGGTAGGTTGCGATCGCGGCGCGTGCATCCTCTCGTTCGGTTTCGCGTCTCACACAATAAAATGTAAAGTACGACTCACGCAAGTTTTGAAAGTGATATGTTTTTCATGTTTACGGCTTATCGGCTGAACAGATCTTGATGAAATTTGGCAAGAAGCTAGATTGTATCCTGATGGTCATAATCTTTTAATTTGGGTACAATTCGGGTGAAGCCGCTGGCAGAAGCGAATGCTCAATAATCTGGTTTTAAAGTGCTACGAAAACCATTAAATGTATAAAAACACAAACACTACGCTCGTGTGAACAGACCGTTAAGTAGTTAACGCTTTAATAGCTTTGCATTGCTGTAATGTAAGTAGGGCTCGTAATACTTGTATAAATTTCTTGGTCGCTGTTAACTTAAGAATAATCGCCTTATTAAAAATCGGAGCCGTATTGGTTGAGTGGGGTTAGCCCTTTATTTTTGGACAAAATCTTTGGACAAAATAGCATTTATTCACTTAAATTAGCACACTACACGACATGGGATAACCATAAAAACATAGCAGTCACATCTTTTGTTAAATAACAACAACATCATTTTAAAGCACTAGAAAAAAAGTACCTAATTTAAAATAAATGAAAAACAAAATAGGTGTGGTCGTGATACAGTAGCAAAATCCAGTATTCATGCCCGCTGTACCGATATGGCGCTGTTTTTAAGCCTGGACTCAATACGGTCCCAAGACCCTGTGAGAATATAAAATTGTGCAACAGTGATAGATCGCATCTATCTTATTTAGATTATTCTAAAATTACATACATTATCAAATGCAAACGTAAAACATAAATTGATAAAAACATATATGATACATACTGAAATTTAATTTTTTATTTTCAGAAAAAAACAAAAGTAAGGAAAGTAATAAATTTTCTTTGCTTTTTTTTTTCTCTTACATTCTTAATTCATTTCTTTCATGTCCTATTTCATTGTCGCTTGTTATTTTCATAGAAAAGTCGGTATTAAATACCAACTTTGGGGAAGAGCTTTGAAGCGTTATGCAGACTATATATAACCTTAATACACCCGAAGCTCTATCTTCGTAGATCTATCTATCACCATTACGGTGGTGGATTAGACGCGTCAGGCGGTAAGGTAATTATACGGGAATACTTAATGCTGCTAACTAATTATGGGATACGAAATTAGGAACAAACGTCAACAGTGATAGTAATTTTAGGGAACCCTGTAGTACATGATCAGGTACTGGGGTTAAAGAGTATTTAATCATAAAAAATAGTTTATCGATATATAATGATAAGTTTGGACTAATAATCATTAAAGGAAAGATACAGAATATTGAAAATATACATTTTGTAAAAATGTAAGTACAGATAATTATGTTACGTAAACGAAAAGCAATGTTCATATATTATGCCGCACCTACTGGGTACCTACAATACCTTGTCTCTCGTAAAAGTGAAACAGTCGGGTTAGGGCCGTTACAAACGGTCGTTTTAGAGTTCGTACGTAAATTACGCTAGTGTTACGTTTAACATGAGCCACCTCCAAAATGATAAGGCCGTAACTATCATACCACTGTGGTCTCATGGTTCGCCCACTGATGTCAGATCCAGAGGTCCCGGGTTCGATCTCGGGGAGTATAATATTGCGCTTAGTTTGGTTGGTGGTAGGACTTTGTTTAAGTCCGCCTGGCCAGCTACGATCATCTTACCTAATCTAAAGCCATAGCTACAATTTTTAAATTGTTGTGTTCCGGCATATAGAGGTAAGATAGCCAGTTCCTTACACTGTGGAGGATTCCGGGTAAAGTGCGCTTTCGGCCTTATCATAACTTGAAAAACCAGATGAGATTGAGGCGGAGCGCTTCCCCGACGTACAATAAATAAAACGCTTGGCATGAATATTGATTAATACAGTATGAAAAATAATCTGTCCAGGGGCTTTTCTAGGCGTGCTTGGTCCCTAGTTAGCTAATTAACAGATGCAGGTAATTTTGTTTCCCCTTGAATATCCCTATCTAACCTTGAATTTACCTCGTACTACTATCAATTATACTGTAATAAGTACGTTCTTTGAGTGTGTGTGTGTAATTCAAAGACATTAAGTTAATGCGACCTCATAATTACTGGTTAGAAGCATTAATTCTCGCATCAGTAATTAAGTTTAATACCTCATTTTCTGTGGAGTGGTCTGAGGATTGATAGCGTATTCTAAGATGGAAATATTACTTAGATTGCGTGCGGCATGTTAGCTCGTTGGGTGCTGATAAACACACGCTGTGCTTGTGTAGCAACGTGTCGCTCAGCACCCAAGAAATATTTGTTGGTAGCTTGCGTGGTACTGAGATAAATAGCCTACATATTATTTATGCTTTAGAAAAAAACGATTTGTGAATAAAAAAAAAAATCAGGTGAGATGAAGGCCAAGAACTTCCCTGCAGTACAATAAAAAAAACACGATTATTGTCATAAAGGAGTACGAACGCCCAAACAAACTTTCGCTTTCATAATATTAGCTTCTGCTCGTGGTTTTGCCTGCTCAGTACCCAGATGAAATGGACACAGTAATCCCGATATAGAACAATATCCATGCAAAATCTCAACTCCCTTCAGTAGTTATGGCGTGAAAGAACGCGAAAAATCTGAACAAACTATAGAATTTTGATTGAGTTGAATTACACAGAAAATTGGTTACACACATCAATATCCCATTTATGTCCACTGTTGGACAGATCCTCCTCCATAACTAGGAAGTTCTGCCCTATGACTACGCTTGGTATCCACCTATATACCTATCTGGGTATGATAAAGTTGCTGATGCAGAAGTGTTCATACTTGCTACATCTCGTCGGTAATCTATTCTAAATTGTAGCCGATTTTAATACTCTTAGGTTGGCCTACAATCTAGGTAAATAATGTGTCGTTTGATGTCTATTAACGATAGATTAAAGTTGTAAATTGTATGGAATCTATACCAATGATTTACAATTTCATAAATACTGGATAGAGAGTGCTTTGTAAGGTGTCTCAAGGCTATTTGCCTATGGATATGTTTTTAATTGGCTGAGTAGTTATAACTTGGTCATGGCGGCTCCGGCAAAATAATTTGGATCCAATTCAATCATCCCGTGGATATGTGTCCGTTTCCTGGTATAAGTATTACTAACTTATACCTACCCGAAAATGAACAGTAGCATCTACCTCATTACAGCGCGATACGCAAAACAAAATAAAACAGCGATCACATATCCACCTCCTAAACGCGTTAATTATAGCAAATCCAATGCGGATTATGGTGGTATGGTCATGGTAGGAGCTTGGAACTTTACTTAAGTCCGACTTGCTAGCTACCACCATCTTACCTAAGTCTGTCGTCTTAACAACAGTTTAAAATGTTGTGTTCCGGTACTTAGAGATACCCAGTTCCTCAGACTGTTGAGGATTTTGGGTGAAGTGCGGTTCTACCTTCGGCCTTATCATAACTTGCAACCAGGTCATATGAAGGCCAAGCGCTTCCTCATCGAACAATAAAAGAAAAAGAGGAGGTCTATGTCAAATACAAATATATGTATTGCTTATTAACACAAATACAGTTAAGAAGCACTAGTGAACAAGCTAGGTACCTACATACAATAAGCAAACGAAATGTCCTATTTTTTTTTTATTCTACGACGGGAAGTGCTTGGTCTTCATCTCACCTGGTAACAAGTTGAGATAAGGCCGAAGGTGGAGGCGCACTTCACCCGGAATCCTCAACTAACTGAGGAAGGAGGAAGGAGGCTATCTTACCTCTGAATGCCGGAACACAACAATATTTTTTTAAAATTGTTATTATGGCGGCAGAATTAGGTAAGATGGTGGTAGCTAGCCAGGCGGACTTAAACAAAGTCCTACCACCAACCAAACCAAGCACAATATATTGTACTTCCCATGGGGATTGAAATAGAAAAGGATCCATACTGCTTGCTGAGCAATTGTAGGCTTTAATAAACATCGTTTAAAATAGGTTGGTATTTTCAAAGCGTTGAATGTTGAAAGGCGATTTTAAAAGCACTTTTTTCTACTTACAGTCAACAGCTCAAAGCCCCTACCAAATGCTCTCGCTTCGGTAAATGATGATAAAGAAAATAAATTTTATGAAAGTCAAGTAACCGCCTCTGTGGTCTAGTAGTTCAACCCACCGATTTCAGATCCAGAGGTCACGGGTTCGATCCCCATGGGGAGTACAATATATTTTGCTTGTTTTTGGTTGGTGGTAGGATTATATTTAAGTCCGCCTGGCTAGCTACCACCATCTTACCTAATTCTGTCACCATATTAACAATCATAAAATTGTTGTGTTCCGGCATTTAGAGGTAAGATAGCCAGTTCCTCGGTTTCTGTACGAAGCATTTTTTTTTCAGATAACCTTTGTGTAGTATGGAGTGGGTGGTAGTGCTACTTCACGGGAGAAAATTATTTAGTAATTTATTTCTAATACTTATATATTATATCTACTTATATATTAACAAGTACTCGACACAAACTCGATCAGTGAACAATCATTAGTAGAGAAGTTCCTCTTTTTCCTTTTCGCTAACACTTCCGTCGGAACGCTAAGCAGTTATTGAATGCGATTAACTTAATTTGTGTGGAAATATTTATATTAGCTTCTTTGATGGCCTTTCATGTTTTCAGGCGTAAATTTATAAATAAATAAGGGTTATACCTGGCAGATAGCAGTACCTTATTTTGTTTATCAGCTCTTGACCATGAAGCTTACTCAAGCATGGATGAGGCCTTTCATGGAGCTGGCCTGCCCAAAACGTACCATATTATTTTTTTTTTATAATAGCTAATACTGAGAAGCACTTGGCCTTCATCTCATCTGGTTACAAGTTGAAATAACAAGTTGGTCTTATCTCAACTTGTAACAAGGCGGGTTACAAATAATTTGCCCAAAACGGTCTCTAAAAGACTTAAGTAGGATAATTTTAAGGATAAGGTTTGGTTGGTGGTAGGATTTTGTTTAACTTCGTCTGGCTATCTACCACTATATTACCTAATTATGTCGCCATAATAACTATTCTTTAAAAAAAAAATGTGTTCCGGCATTTAGAGGTAAGATAGCTAGTTCCTCTGTCTGTTGAAGATTCCGGGCTAAGTACGCTTTCACCTTCGGCCTTATAATAACTTTAAAACCAGGTGAGATGAAGGCCGCAAGGGTCGTACACAAAAAATATACAGAAAATATGATAACTATCATATTTTTGCGCCGTAGACTGTATGAAATTATGTGAAGTGGTCGAAATGTCATCTGCATACACCTTATTGATGTTCAAGTAATTTTCTATGACCTTGGTCATAAAAGATAAAACAGTAATTAAGTTTTTCAATTATTGCGACAAAAATCTAAATGGCATATTTAATTATTTACACAGACAATAAAAGTGAACAATAAACTCTTTTTCTGAGTGATCATTACGATAATTGCATCCTGTCGCTTCTCAAAAGATGAAGTGAAGAATCCATTTAACTGACTTAAAAATTAGAGGTTTTCATTCCAAAAATCATCCCGTTGCAAAATACTTTCAAGGATTTCCCGTTTATTTGCGCAATCAGAGTTTTAGTAAAAAACTAAGTGATATTTTGGCCTTTTCCAAGTATGCGCCTAGAGGTGTCGTGAATTTATATAGCAGTATTATAATACAGTATTATAATATAGCAGTGGACACTAATTCCCATTAGTGTCCACTGCTGGACAGAGTGTCCTCCAAAGCTGGAGGGTTTTGTCATAATCACCACGCTTGACAGGCAGATTGGAGATCGCAGTAAAGGCTTTGATAACACACAGAAGGAGGCTGCAACCCAGCTTCTGGTGAGATCCTTTAGTCGGCTCTTACGACTTCCATCAGTTGAGTTGGAGGGGTCGATTCCCCGACCGCCACGGCAAATATTATAATTATATATATTAGATATGTAGGTGGTAATTTTATTGTGCATTCTATGCGAATATCTCTCTCTCTGCTTCAAAAATGAATCGCTCGAATAAAAAAGTCATTACCTACTCATCTTCTTCCCGTCTTTTAAGGTACATCAAAAACAATCAATATGAATCTAATCCAAAATTAATGTATTTTTAGTTAGACGATAAAACGAATCCCCCTTCGTCACACTCTAACTGCAACTTAAGAACAATGCATTTGCCAGAGCTTGTCGCCTAGTCTACAAGTGTCTCATTCGCTACACGAAAAAGTAAACCATATTCCAAAGTCACAAGGTCTGGAATGCCGAGTTTCACTCTGTCCCGTCGCCTGTAAGAGTGCACCGGCTTGACACTGAAAACTAGATCGTAATAATGACGATATAGAGTTTAAAAGTATTAATTGTACAAATGAGGTGCTCGCTTCATTAAGTGCGCTGCTGCATT
Source organism: Venusia cambrica (assembly GCA_951394065.1). Taxonomy (NCBI): domain Eukaryota; kingdom Metazoa; phylum Arthropoda; class Insecta; order Lepidoptera; family Geometridae; genus Venusia; species Venusia cambrica. Next base: position 7,024,713 of record OX596056.1, read on the forward strand.
AGCAGTAATTGCTGGCTAATTAGGGCCTTATCCGTTACAACAAATACACACACCCATGCAAACCCACACAGTTATTGTATAAAAACAGAAACATCGTACGCGCAAATTCAGCACGACAATGGAATCCGCATTTGTTAATGAAGTTTTGAATTGTCGTGTGGTTTAAGCCTTTTAATTGGACCCCTCTATCTGAGCCTATATTGAAAAGGTGCCTAAGGGATCTGTTACCACCCCTGGTGCACCCTATAATTGTTATCCCATGAGCAGAAGTATGTTACTGAGTTTAAACTACGAATAGCTTGTCAATATTATCGTGGGAACACCTTTATATTTGGAGAAGACTCTTGTTCAACAGTGAAAAGTTACAAGAAAATTTGGTGTGGTACTAAAATTCATCTAAAAAAATAAAAAAAAGGTTCTCTAGACTCGTTAAAAGCCAATTAAGACTTGCATGTGCAAGCTACCCGACGTATTTCAAAAAGTTGCCAACTATTAATAGAACTAATTAATCCTACCTTCAAGCGGTTCATTTCCATCTTACGATAATAATCAATTTAAATGTAAATTAAGGCACCCTTAGTCGCACGCTTATTACGCGAATCGTCACACGCACACTAGCAAGAATGCAATGCAACGTACACATGGAGGCAAACGTTCTTTTTTTGAAAATTACTTACACTTGCGATGTGTCATCTGTGAAGCCGGTTTTTATAGAGGCATAATAAGTGTATCTAGAAAGATCGTGCGCTTTCATATCACTATTTCGACTAGTTGTTTGTAACTTTTTTACGAATTTGACAAACAGATAAAAATTGAATAGGGAATTGTAAATGGTTGTGGATGTGGTTGGTAGTAGGACTTTGTTTGAGTCCGCCTGGCTTGTTGATTTCTTAAAACATGCCATTTCTAAAGCTTGTAACAGCTTTGAGGCCGTGGTTTCGTAAAACCATAAATTTTAAACCACAAAAATGTTCAGTCGTGTCTTACTTTTTTTTGAAATCTACTAGTTTATAATTTTTCTTTCACGACATAAAAGGGATCCGTGAGTTTTTTTTGGATCTGATGTCTGTACGGCCATTTCCTTGATCCTAAACTTGGATAGGACTATTTCAAAGAGTGGGTTGTTATTTTAGGCGGTCCATTATAAAGGGTGCAGTGAAAGTGCTACGGGCTTTATAATTAGATAGATTCAGTGAAGAATTTTATTTACTTACCGTCAATGTATAAATAGTTTTCACATCTCACTGCAATGTAGCATAAGTTAAGGGTATCGTACAGAGCGACTAATGTTTGAGACAGACGAGATCTATCTAGATAAACCTCATTAATATGTGACATGACATCCTCTTCTATGGTTATAGAATATATTCTATAACCATATAAGAGGATGTATCCTCTTCTATGGTTATAGAATATATTCTATAACCAAATAAGAGGATGTAATTTATAGTATTTATAGCCTAGCTCATCTTGCCTATGACTTATATTTATATATAAATAAGTCATAAGCAAGATGAGCTAGACTCCTACTTAGAGGAATGGGCCCAATTAGCCAACAATAGAGACGGTTGAAGTGCGTCTCCACCTCGGCCTTATCTTAACTTGTAACCAGGTGAGATGAAGGCGCTTTCCCGTCGTACTTAAAAAAAAAACGGCGAAGCAAGCTAGTGAACCTTTACAGTCCATTAGCAATAAGACAATTCAGTCGTAATTATTCACTAATGGTCAACAACCCCGTTGCCCGGGGTAGACCACTCGTAGGTAGTACTCTCCCGCCCAAAATGTATAATGAAAGGTAGTGGTAAACTTTATCATCAACCAATCCCTATCCGCGCTAAAGATTTTTCCATTCTTGGGAGTAGTTCAGCTGAGGCAATAATCAAGTCGTAATTTTCTATATTTGTTTCTCTTTGTACCGCATTATGTACTTCACTCCATTAACTTTAAGATATAATTTAGTGTGAAGTAACTATAGCTTCATAAACATAATTATCTAGTGAGTCATAAGTATAGTTATTGTACTTACGCATGCGTTAACATTGCGTTTATAATCCGGGCTACCTACGTCGAATTTTAATTTTTTCAAAAATATTATATCGTATTCGTTCAGAAAGGACCGGTATTTAATGTTATTATTTAGTTAGCTTTCCATTTTAAATGAAAACGTATTGTGCTGATGTTAAGTGGTATGGTTGAAGTCTGCGCCCTCGTTATGAAAGTGTTAAAGTAGAGCCTGGTTTATGTTTAGTTGCACAAATTATGTTCACAGAGAAAATTATTATGATTAGTATTCTACGCGTAGGAGTTGGCTAGACCGCATTCTTATTCGTCTAGCTAGAAACTAGACTATGAATCTGTTTACAAAATTCTTATTAATTCTAGATTATTCCATTACTCTGGTCTATATAATACAAAATATCCAAAGTTGAAATCTATTTAACTCGCCTAAATCTTTTGAGGATCACCTACTGGGATGTATTGAAAGGCACGTCGACCCATGAAGCATTAATTGATAAGTTGCTCCGATAGGTTTCACTGGGTTTAATAAGCCTCGCAGCTCAGTTGGTAGTAGCTCTGCTTTCTGAGATGTAGGTTGTGGGTTCGATTCCCACCCAGGACAAACATTTATGTGATTAATATAGATGTTTGTTCTGTGTTTGGGTGTTGTATTGTATGATAAGTATGTATTTACAAAAAAAAGTACTTATTTATTTATGTATTCTATCCGTAATCTAGTTCCCATATTACAAGCTATGCTTAGTTTGGGACTAGATGGCGCTGTGTGAAATTAATGTCCTGTAATATTTAAAAAACACCTTTGTGAAAGTAAAAACCATCCTAAATATCGTATCATCCTAATACCCCATTCGTTTCACAGGCTCGCCGCATCAAACGGAGAGATAACGATCACGACCTCTCACAATGCGGTCGCCGGGTCCGTCAGTAGCGCTGGTAGCGCCGGATCCGGCCCGGTCCCGTCGCCGCATGCGCCGGTCAAAATGTCGCCCGGATCCGTTAAATCTCCCTGCCATGATGACAGCGATTTACTGGCTGACTCGCCAAGTAAGTGAAGTAGACAGTAGACTCACGACTTTTAAACTGACTACTAGTTTAAATTTCACTAAATGTCAAGTGACAAAACCAGTCTAGTTTCTTGTCAGGTTTTTTTTTACCCGACGATGCAAAGTAATCCTAGTGAGTGTCTTAACTGTCGGTAAACATATCAATATCTAGTTCCAACTTAGACATTCGAAATATCTAGGCTTCTAAGTTTAACTTAGATTTTAAAAGTATTACTCCTTAGTTATTCCTTAGACAAGGAAAATCTAGAAGAATACTTCTAATTAAACTTCTAGCATCTCAAATTAAAAGTGTTTACTGTTTTGCCGAAAATTTCTTGGTCGATTTAATAATATGGTTTATTTATTAAACGTTGGTATCTATTGAAGCAGAATACTGTCAACACTGCATCAGAATTGTCTCATTTTGACAGTAGATATTTAATATTTTATTTATTTTCGTTTATTTAGAAGAAAGGTACCTAAAATTTAAGTTTGTAAGATTACATTATCACTTTAAAAAATCAAGTGACGTTTATCTGTTTCCGCATATTAAAAACTACACATATATAATCAATATTTAATCAAATAATACAAATGTATCTTGTAATTTAAAAGAGCCGCTGCTGAACCAGAAAATTGCCAAACTTTTTTTTGACTAAACTCTCCAACTGATCGACGTGAGATATTCAGACACCGCTCTATTTAAAAAAAATGTCTGTAGCTTGTCGAACTGAATGAAACTGCTAGAAGTATTGTCATAGTTTTATTGGAGATGTTCTTTGTTAATCATTAATTTTACGGTATGAATTTTATACTTCTATGTCATAAGAAACTCTATATTCAACACAACACTTTTGCAGAAAATTGCAAGTCGCAATTTGTTCATCAACAGTGTAAATATTCAGTTAAAAACTACATTAAACATTCCAACAGCCTCATTGGCTAGGCACAACAAAGCAGAACTGAACTTAAACGCTATTTTCGACACAACTAACTCGATTTTACTTATCCATAAAAGTTCCTCGTACTAAATATAAGAGACCTAGACCAGACCAGCTATAGAGAACGCATAACTATGAACCTAGGGGTATGAATAATTGGAAAACTTGGGTAGCAGCCCTTTATAGCAATAAAAAAACCTGTTTGCCTTCGCTTAGAAGGAAAGTCGAGAAAATTGCGAATCACGAGATAATGACACAATATTTTATACAAATTTTGCTTGAAGTGTGCAAATCTAGCTGGGAACTTGAAGAAACTTCCGAATAGTTATTGTCAATAAAATATCTGAGATTTTTGACTTTAGAATATCTATGTGACTTTGCTAAGGTCGAAATGTTTTCCCATACCACAAAATCTTCATACCACAACAATTATATAAGCGATATCATTATTATCGCTTCATGTATCTTCTGACACTTGAAATGTGTTTCATAGCTATTTTTTTTTATTGTTGATAGCCAAGCTAGGTTCTAATTTACCATTCTCATCAAGGCATAGAGGCGATCCATTAGCCAAAGTCTAACGTTGTCGCAGGAGTTATTCGTAACACTATAAAGAGTAGTGCAGTGCTCTATTTAGAAGTTGTATGTGCGTTCAGTTAGCAATACTCTATCTGAGAAGTTGATGGCGTTTCGAGAGACAGGTCACTGCGCAATTAATGAAACTTACCTTTAAGCAGTTTACATGAAAAATAATTATAAGAAATATAACCAGAACAACATTTTAGTTCCCAGACAATTCGGAAGAGCTTGCATATACTTAAACAAAGTCCTACCACCAAACACAATATTGTACTCCCCTGGGGATCGAACCCCGGACCCCTACCGGTGGACAAAACACTAGACCACAGAGGCGGTTATGACTTACCCATTACTTATTTTTGGGTTCAAAATTACCAAATAGTTTAGAAAATTAGGCCTTGGAAATTTTCCATTATATTTGTTCCTTTGGTGGGGTTTAGGTTTATATTGAATAGGTACCTACACATATGTATATCTCTATAATATAAGTGTGTAGGATAGCAGTTAGTTGTGTTACGTCATCGATCGCCTAATGTATAAGAGTATACATATCCTATAAATATCCATTTGTATCTAAATACAAGTTTAAATAACTAAGAACAGAGTGTCAAAGTACTATACTGGTCACAAATTTAATACATAATAAACTTTGAATTGCAATAAACTCTACTACATTAAAGTTCCTTTTACTATTTTTTACTATTTTTTTTTTTACTATTTATTTACTATTTTATAAAGACTAGTAGTTTAAATATAAATAAATATAAGTACACTAGCTCTAGCACGTCTAATATTTTTACGGCAATTTTTCTTGGAAATTAATACATTTTATTATGATAATAATAATTATTCTTATATCGCACATCAAATTATTTTATGAGAAAGGACAAATCAACATCCTGGTATTGAATGAATCGTTGAAATAGTCCATAAGTGAGCTAGCTGTTCCCTTCATTCGTTTCGCGGGTAGTTCGTCGTAGGTGAGCCGCGGTGATCTTATCATAACATTTGTAAAGTTAATTTACCTCTGAATGGGCTTTTTTGTTTAATTTGATTTTTAATTTCAGTGGGTGTTTACATTTTTGTACTAATGCCGCTCATATCTCATTTGGGTCTGAGTAAGTGGCTGAATTAGAATAATGTACAAATGCATCATTTGTACTTGACGGCAAATAATACGTTTGGTGCTATTTAAACGTAATTAGTTTGGAAAACTAAGATGTTTAGTGGGTAATTTATTGTCCATTTATGGAACCGGATTTTTTAATGTAACTATGAGTATAACTATGAAACAACTGATTTGACTGACCATTTTCGATAATTTTGTCTCAGGAAATATGACAATTTAAATTGAAGCCTCCGGTATTTCGTCAAGTAGGTACAAATTTAAATTGGCATGAAGTACTCTTCTATTGAGTAGCCTATTATAATCCCCCTTTCATATAGTATTGTCATATAGTATTCAACAAGCCTCATAGCTCAGTTGGTAGTAACTCTGCCTTCTGCGCTGTAGGTTGTGGGTTCGATTCCCACCCAGAACAAACATTTGTGTGATGAATATAGATGTTTGTTCTGTGTTTGGGTGTGTATTGTATGATAAGTATGTACTTACAAATAAATAAAAAAAATGTATTTAAGTATTATATCCGTAAATCTAGTTCCCATATTACAAGCTATGCTTAGTTTGGGGCTAGATGGCGCTGTGTGAAATTAATGTCCTGTAATATTTGTAATATTTGTAATTGTCATTGATTAGTCATTAACCACTCATACTTGGCATCATTTCTTGTTTTTTGTTGACGTAACAAAATATAAGAATACAACAATGTGTACTACATATTAATATTACAATAATACAAATGGTTACATTACATACCTACGGTAATGGCATCACATACTACCAAGATAACATAAATTACATTTTAAATAGGTTGATACAATGACAGAATGAAGTCATCTAACCGCCGCGACTCTGTGGCCAAGTAGTTCACCCACCGGTGTCAGATCGAGAGGTTTTGGGTTCGATCCCCAAGTGAGTACAATATTGTGCTTGGTTTGGTTGGTGGTATACCACCTGTACCCATCAATCCATATCCAAGACTTTGTTTAGATCCGCCTGGCTTGGCTCTGCGCTCCACCGAGTCAAGTGCGGCCATTTGATATTTGGCTGAACCATCCCAAAGGTGTTTGCAATACTCCATACTGGATCGAGCTTGTGCTTTATATGATGTCAAAAGTTGGGTCCTCCGCGGTTTAGTGGTAGGGCACTCAATACAAAAAAGAACAACTGGTTAAATTCCCGGGTGGTGGAAAGATTTACTCTTTGTGATATTTTAGTTTGGTTAGGACATTACGCAATTGAATTGATTTTCCGGTAGGTAAGATTCTGAGCTTCAGAGGGTACCGTCAGTGGATTTTGGTACACAAACTAAAGATTTATAAAGAGATTTGAAAAAAATAATGAATGGAAATTGTTTGTTTGATGTGTTTTGGACAACAGCCCAAATTGTTTGTGGCAGCAAGGCCTTCTGCGCAAGCCAGGGCAGCGCATCGAGCATTCAAAAAATATGTTGTTAATAGTATAAATAATAAAAAACTAAAGCTAACATACTATGGGCAGTCTTGAGAGCGATAAATCTCTTCCTGACAACCTGATGGAAGTAATATAATTGAAGGGATAGAACAAGTTTGCTTGATGGTAGGATGTTGAGCTTATTTTGGAAATAGATCCACTTTTCCAAGCAACGCAAGAATACATTTCCGCAGTAAAATCTAAAAATCTCGCTAAACGACGCTAATTGAATCTATCGCGGTCCGGCTCAGATAATGCCAATTTATTGAAGAAAAGTTATTTTCACTGGCCTATTTCGTGCATTTTTAGAATGGACCGATTTTTACAGGCTGACCTACATGGCCTGGTTCGGAGATACCGCTATTTTTGGACTGACTTAGATGCTGAAGATTGGATAAGGTTCATTTAACAGAAGACGCGAATCTCAAAACGTAACTTTCTATCTATCTATTGTATAAAATCGATCTACCACTGACGTTAATGGATAGGTAGGAAGGTATATACTCAAACGTCGAAACTGAAGACTTGAAATGGCAGTGTGTTTATTATGATATCTACAGTTGGTATTTGTTGTAGATTTAAAATGCACCACACTAAATAGCTATGCTAATTAGATAAATAAAATAAATAGAGTCCTTATAGAATATCAACCATGAAGAAGATAATAAACTCCTTTCAAAACTTGTGACAAAAGAAGACAGTGCAGTAATAAATATACTAGATTCTAGATGTATTTCTTAACCATCCTCATGCATTACCCATACTGGTAGGGAGGTGCGACCTACTCAGCTAATTGTTTCATAATTAGTTCATCGATTGACGCTATTTCTGTATCGAGAAACGAAAGCATGTAAGTGAATGTGCGAATAATACAAATGCAGGTTGACTAGCACAAGATGAGTAATTTCCTGTGATGGTATAAAGTCACTTATTATACTTATTTACTGGTGGTAGGACCTAAGATCCACCTGGCTACCGACCCTTCTGCCGAATTCTGATGCCAACGGTATAACGTGTTCCGTGGAAGAGCCAGTGCTTTCTCGGAAAGCACGCTCCATTGTATATTAAGCTATCGTGGTCAAACCTAGAGGTTAACATCTAATCCGTCATTAATACATTTATAAAAAAACTGGGCGTCAGCCAGAGAAAGAAACTTGAAGTTTGCGTTTCGGTTAGCTTCCTTTTATAGACACCCATAGGTGCACCTATGGGTGTGTATTTCAGGTATTTCAGGAAATTTGCATAGGATGATGGTAGCGAAGTTTCCGACGTTTCACTTTTAAAAGGTATTGAGGAAAAAGAAAAAGAACTACACTACCCATCAATCCATATCCATAATTCCATGCATATATTAATATTTAATATTACAAATTTGAAAGAGTCTATTTTTTTTCTTCGTTTTTTTTTTCACGACCCAATAGATCATAAAATTTAACAAAAATATAATTTGTACGTTTTGTAAGAACTAAGGTTACTTTTAACTGGGTACTAACGTAGCTTGAACTCAAAAAGCAGCGTCAAAAGGCTTTTTCTCTAATATGTAATATAATCTGGGTGTTGTATCATATAGTACGTATGTATTTACAAAAAGTATTAAGTAGTTTAAGTATTCTATCCGTAATCTAGTTCCCATATTACAAGCTATGCTTAGTTTGGGGCTTGATGGCGATGTGTAAAATTAATGTCAATTTAAATATATATATATATATAGACCTCATCCTTGCCAAGCCTTGAGGCCAAGAGTTGACTCCATTTCACTCACTCACAAAAAAATATTTGTTCTAAGCTTTTTACGAAGAGAGATAAATTAGAAACAAGTCAAGCCAAGCTATAATTTCAAGGGCAACCCTAAATTCATAGCGGTAATAAACGTTTTACAGACATCGAATACCAGACAGTCTTACATAAACGAGAACCACAGAATGTAAAACAATAGGTGCTTCATTTTTTTCACTGGTACTCGTAGAAAGAAATCAAGACATCAATGTAGTTTCCAGGACATCTGGTATTAGTGTTGAGGTCTCAGAAGTATGCAGAAGTATGCTGCTGACCATCATCAGCAGCGTACTTCTCAGACCTCAACACTAATACTGCGATCACTAACTCACCTGCCAGGCGTGATGATTGTTCTCGCAATACTAGAACTGGGGGAAGCCAATGTCCTGAAATGACTTTAATCTGGCTTTGCAAAAACACGATTAGTTAAAATATTCGCGATTGAAAAAAACAGACTAATGTGATTTGAATTTGAATTAAAATTTAATGGTAAACACGAGGGTTCTTTTAATATAAAATATATTTATATCTTGATTTTAGTTCTCACGTAGTAAACAAAAATTGTGTTATTGCAATTTAATCGCGCTCATCTGTTTCACTTGTCTACTGTGAGTATGTATAGCGACGTCCTTTTCATTTCATGCCGTAGGGTACCGCAAAATCAAAAAAATGTAGCTTTAAGTAAAAAAAATGTAAAAGCTATAGGCTTGAAGCAGTAGTTGTTTGAACTTACAAGAGATGTAAATAAAGTTCATTTTACAACACAGGGCCACTTAAAGTGACACCGGCTAGTACCGCCTGGTATTAGACTTTGAAGACAACATGAACCTTAACACGCGAAATTAGGCCCCGAACTTTAAGCTTAAGTACCCATTTAAAACAATCACTTGGTAAATACGTCAAAGAGATGCTTGTAACTACTACATGTTTGTGAGTTTAATTAAAGTCAATTCTCGTAGGGTAAGCGATATATTTTTTACATGAAATGGGTAAACTCTTAAGGATCTAAGAATTTAAGAATTATTATTTAAGAATCGACCTCTCCAACTCAGCCCATGGATGTCATAAAAGCCGACTAAGGGATCGCACCAGAAGAAGGACAGCAGTCTCCTTCTGTGTATACACCTTTGCTGCGATCACCAATCCACCGGCCAAGCGTGGTGATGGCCTAGGACTCTAATGGGCTGTTTTGTGATGTGGGTAAACTGTTTGCCTGTGCCATGCCTGTACCAAGGCAAAAAGCAACACTTTTGAGAGAGGTCAAGCCTCAAAACTTGCACAGGCATGGTCTACGATGGAGTGAGCTTATCCAGAGGGCACTGGCTTTTCGCGCATCGACAGAACCTCTGATGGCTACCACCATCTCATCTGTGCTTGGTTTGGTTGGTGGTAGGACTTTGTTTAAGTCCGCCTAGCTAGTTACCACCATCTTACCTAATGCTGTCGCCATAACAACATTTATAAAATTGTGGTGTTCCGGTATTTAGCAGCTTAAGAATTGATCCCTCTTACACAGCCTATGGATGTCTTAAAAGCAGACTAAGATCTCACCAGAAGAAGGGTAGCAGTTTTGTTCTGTGTATGATCTACGCCTTTACTGCGATCATTGACGAACGTCATAAAAAACCAGACAATCCACTAAAAACAACGCAACCCTGAGTAGTTATGATGTGCATACTTTTGTGATAAAACCTATTATATAGGACCTAAGCAGTTTGAGTAGGCATTTTAATTGGCTAATTATTACAATCTATTAAAAACTCATCGATATAATTTTCAAATCTCTTTGTCTCTTCGTTTCAAGTTAATTTTATCAAAGAATGATTGTTAGTAATGGATTCCGAATAGTTAATTAATTTTGTCGGTTCCTTTGGTGTAAATGTTTTGTTGTATTCCCTTTGTTGGTGTTCATTTGTGGTATTACAGTAATTATGTTTTTATAACTGTAAAATTTATAATTATTGATATAATATTGAGCAAAGGTTACTCAGAGTCAAAACAACACGCCTATCAACAACATCCTTAAACCTAGAAGGTCTTACCATTATCGAATTGTTCAGGATAAAAACAAAAATTGATGTTAACTTTTTCCTTTGGATGTCGTTTTAATCCGACTAGGTCAATTATTCACCTTATTTTCAGCCACTTTAAGAGGGTTACATTTGTACATTACACCTGGTACATTGATACACCTCAGAGTTTCTGGATATAATGCATTAGGGTTTATTAATCATACTTGCTGAAGTATGTTTAATAGTGGTTTTTTTATATGGATATGGATGGAGCATGATTTCCCAGAAGCTGCCTATTAACTGGCACCAGTATTTCCTCGCACTGCTGGAACACAACTCATTCTTCTCACTCCACTTCACCGGGAGAGAAGGCCAAGCTGACCTTTTCAGTTATTACTCAACATACACTGATAGACAAAGGTCTATCAGTATTTGTTGAGATGAAGTCTAGTAGAGGAGAATGGAGGAATAATACATATTGTACCAACCCCACCAACAGTGTGGGATTAAGGAAATGACAATGTTTTCATTTTTGACAATTTGTGTCACTTTATCCGTCGATTATCTTGCATGAGAGTTTCTTGGAGATTGTGAAATAGGGGCTTAAACTGTTTAATTGCGATTAATCGTAATGTACAAGACTGGGTGGACCATTTGTTAGCCACTTTCCACTTAAAGGCTAAATTAGTGGAATGCCGGATGCTTATTTACTTGCTCTAGTTTACTTCGATCGGGCCAATTTAGATAAATACAGTGATACGGTTTGATGCAAGATTATTTTATATCTTGAAAAGTCGGTTTTATTAGTACTCAAATATAAAATATATGTACATACAATTCCGCTAAACATTAAAAAAAACAAAAGAAGAAGTAGGGTTACCTAATAGTATCTATACTATAAGTAACTCAGCTGATCCAGACTAGTACCAGACGGAAGCGTGCCCAAGACACTGGGCTGCTTTGTCGCGCTGAATAGCAATGCTTATTTGTTTTCCTTAATAAGAGCCAGCCCTTGGGTCACCAGTAAATAATTAGCTTCATATTTAAGCTCGTACAAGCTCGTAGCTGACTGCAGATAGCATTGTCACTTGTCGCTGTCCCCTGCTGCAGCTGCTGTCTGCAGTCGGCTACAAACTTGTACCTTCACCTATTTTTGAACAGGTAGCACATTTCAATATATTCTCTAAAATCGATCCATACTAGTCTAATAAAATGAAAGTGTCGATGTGTGTCTGTTACATTTTCACGGCTTACCGGCTAAACGAATTAAAATTAAATTTTGAAATTAATGTAAAAATATAAAAGGGAAGGGCATAGGCTTAATAAACTTTTAGTTAAGTTTTTATCACCCAATTCACATCATTTGATGTAATTGAAAAAAAAAAATCGAATAATGTGAATAACAATTCGAATAGATTTTAATGATCATTTTAATTCGTCAAATCTAGCGCCTTTCGGAATCGAGACTAGTTTGCACAGATGGAAAAATTCAAGAAAATGGGGATGGTAAATTTCTGATAATCTTAAAATATTTACAATATATTTATATATAACCTAACTCTTAGTGGTATGTCTCAATACTGACAAACTGTGTCAGTATTGAGACATCACCATTTACTTAGCTGCCAAAAGGCAGATCATTTACATGGACTAGAAACAAAAAAGCCCTTATCAAAATATGAATACTCATTTTCAACCCACTACGTAGCGCCTTCGGCCTTATCATAACTTTACTAGGCTAGATGAGAAGGCAATACGCTTCCCCGTCGTACAATAAAAAAATCAAGCGTTTTCGTACACAGATTAAAGATTCGGCTCGTGCTATTATTCCATAAAAATAATACCAAAGATACGTTAGATATTTAATTAATTAATACTCAACAATCAATAATTATTGAAGTTTTAAACGAAATAGGAGTTTAATAACCAGTCAAAGCAAATGAAAAGCCCTCAAGTATAGCCCGCAACTTTTACCAAGCATTTGAATTCTTCAAGAAACTCGACTAAAGTACTTAAAACCGTTACGTTAATATACGCTAGCAAGCTGTGACCCACGGCTTCTTTTACATGGTTTTTGGATTTTAAAACCACGCAACCAGATTTTGTGTCTTATCATTTCAGAACTGGGTACAAGAATATGCGGTAGCAGTAAATATAAAAAAAGAGCAATAATGGGCCAGGTTTTCATAATATTTTTCAAATATTTTGAAATCTTAGAACATGTATTTGATAATTTCCTAGCGGAAATCTCGATACAAATTATCCAGTGCCCAGATGTGTGATATTGAGATATGAAGCTTTTATTCTTTCATTTATTTTATAAATTTTGATTTATTCACAAAGAATTGAAAATAATATGGAGGTACTTACAATTAAACTAACTATATACTTATTGGGGTAGTACCTGAGGACCGTTACAAACTGTATAGTATAGGAAGCTCAAATGTAACCTTTTTTATGATATGACGGGAAAGCCACTAGATACTGCGTTGTACTGCACTTTTGTGCATGCAGCATTTGCTGAATTTACCCCTTTTGCTCAAAGCACTCAAAATGTCCTACTAAAAAGTGATACCTATATCTATTTTTAGTTTTAGTTATACCACAGAATAAGAATAGGTTATACTATGAATTTTAATGTAAGTATTTTGAGCAAATAAATGTTTATTTATTTTATTTATACCATTCTACCCTAATTTTACCTTAGGATACTTAATTCAAAGTCTTTAGGAACTCTGGTTTTAGCCGTGCGTTGATTGTCAGTCAGTCAGCTTGAATAACATCTCATATATTTAAATTATAATCGATATTGTATTCAAATTTTCGTGTCAATTCGGCTCGCGTAATTCCACTCAATACGTGTTCTCACAAATTTATAATTTGCGTGTCTTTAGATGACTGTTCATTTGGAAATTATTGTGTATATGGCTGTAGGAGAATTGTTTTGATCGATTTTTAGTGCGTTTCTCCTATTTTTATGGATGAACGTTGATTCATTAGCAAGTTTTTGTTATGTTGGCTCTGTTACCATCCAAAGATATACTATCGCTAAATCCAAATCTGTTTGGATACCGCAGGTGTATGCCAAAATCAAAGTCAAAAAAGAGTAGTAGAGCTCCTTGTAAAAGGCTCGTGAAAGGGTTAAAGGCAAAAGATGCACTTAACATTAGGTTGTTACTTGCTTGTTCCGTCTCCTAGTTGTATAAAAAAATGTTAAATACATTTCGTTATTACCAATATTTAGAACTTAATTTGAAAATATGCAACAGACAAATAAAAATTCAAATTGTATATAGACAGTATCATAATCACGTAAATGTATGTAACTATTACGCAACCATTTGACATTACGTGTAACAACAGAAGTCACGATGTCAATTTTTAAATGTCACAATTATGACCCTGCAAATAACAGCTTTCAACTTTCGATACGTCAATAACTACCAAAAAACTGCTTAGAAAGTTTAGTCAGCACCGAGAATAATTCAAAAATAACGCATCATACACATGAAAGCAGTAGCACCTACTTTGTGACTTCGGCTGTCTTTCCAGTTTCGCCCATGCTTTGATAATGTCCTGTCTGTTCCAATTCCAAGCGATGTTAACCGCGACGTGGAAAATAGAATCCATGAGGGATGGATGAAATGGCGTCAGCGTCTCCGGGGTAATTTGCAACCCCCAAATGCTACTATGTTAAAAGGGAAAATATAAAAGATCGTCGTGATACCTGTCATAATGTATGGGTCTGAGTGCTGGGCTTTGGAAGGGAGTGATGAAAAAAGTGCAATTGGCAGAAATGAGAATGCTGCGAGGTGAATGAACCTGGAATCTCTGCTATGACACCGGTAGGCAAACCACTAGACCACAGAAGCGGTTAGTAAGGAACGAATAAAGAACAGAAATTCAAGTAATATAGGTTAGTGGTCATGGTTCTAAGATGAAGATGGATAAAAGCTATGTAACGGGTGAATGAACCTGGAATCTCTGCTATGACACCGGTAGGCAAACCACTAGACCACAGAAGCGGTTAGTAAGGAACGAATAAAGAACAGAAATTCAAGTAATATAGGTTAAGGGTCATGGTCATATGATGAAGATGGATAAAAGCTATGTAACGGGTGAATGAACCTGGAATCTCTGCTATGACACCGGTAGGCAAACCACTAGACCACAGAAGCGGTTAGTAAGGAACGAATAAAGAACAGAAATTCAAGTAATATAGGTTAGTGGTCATGGTCCTAAGATGAAGAGGGATAAAAGCTATGTAACGAGTAGAGAGTTGAATATGAGTATGGATCATGTTATAATTTATATCCACACTAATATTTCTCATCATCATCTTCCTGCCCGTACGATCCCCGACTAGGTGGGGTCGGCACTACATTCTTGTTTTTGGCCGGCCGCCTGCCTGAAGTCAACCCTGTTTGGGAATACTCGGTAGAGTGGGATAAGGATAAGATACATTATGTGGATAAGGATATAAGGATATGGATGAGGCAGGGGTGAGGATACTACCGCCTCTCTAGTCTAGTGGTTCAACCCACCGATATCAGATCCAGAGGTCTCGGCTTCGATCCCCATGAGAAGTACAACATTGTGCATGGTTTGGTTGGTGGTAGGACTTTGTTTGAGTCTGCCTGGATTGCTACCACCATCTTACCTAATTCTGTTACCATAAAAACATTACTAAAATGGTTGTGTTCCGACATTTAGAGGTTAGATAGCCAGTTCCTCAGTTTGTTAAGGATTCCGGGTGACGTGCGCTACCACCTTCGGCCTTATCTCAACTTGTTACCAGATGAGATGAAGGCCAAGCACTTCCCCGTCGTACAATAAAAAATATATTTAAAAAAAAAAAAATTCATAGGAGAATGGTGAGTGTGACATTAATAGCAGCTATTTTCAAATCTTATACTCATGTTCATTACCTCTATCTACCTATGGGAAGAAGAGATGGTTGGTTTGCTTAAGGGATGATATAAACAAAAAAGGGGTGAATTATGAAATGGCCGGATAATTTTGTGAAATAAAAACACTATTCAGAAAGAATACCTAAAGGTCTTGTTACGAATCTTGAGTCGAAAATTTAGGTAATATTAAACAATTTATGGGGATGTTGGCTTTTAAAAGCTCACGTGCACAATAAAGTTCAAAATCCCCCGCACGCTAACTCTAATTGTAATTAATTTATCACATGTATTAAACAATTACTGGTATCTATGTTATTTAGTAAATTCGGGACGTAGTTACGGCTCTTAACCAATTGACTTATCTTTGAAAGCTAATTAATGGTGAGCACTCATCACGCAACGCTAATTGGAAAGCTGAACAATTTTCGATATTGTTTTTATATTTACGTGCCATTTCTAAGGTACTTTGTCGATTGCCACGTAATCCATTGTCGCAATTGAAATTTGTTTTTACCGAGTGGGTTGAGTTGTGAATTACCTGTTTACTAACTTGCAATATAAGCTTGGTGAAAAATAAACAGTGAAAAACTATATGGGCTATCATTTAGTATATTAACAATATTGTGGCAAGTGAGTTAATAACATCTGATATATTTTTAGGTGATTATCATCGAAATATTCGATTGTATTTTATAGTCGATTAGTAGTAACAAAAATTAAAGGTATTATTAGATAATAGTAGTGTAGTTTGGGGCTATATGGCGTGTTTGGGGCTATATGGCGTTGTGTGAAATTAATGCCCTGTTATATTTAATTTAATAAAAATAAGGATTTTACAATTAGATGTACACATATATACTCTATCGATTATACATTATTAGGTACGATTATGCTGTATAGGCGCATTTTAGTTGGTTACTAAGAGGACTCAAAATGGCTGTAATCATTTTCTAACAACTCTGGTATGCTATAAAATGTATCATCTAATAATAGATTCTTAACATAATTGTAACATGTAGGTACATTCAGTAGGAGATGATTCTTAAATTCTAGACGATTATTTTAAAATTTTTGACCCAAAGGTATCGGTCATTTATTGGAAATTCTTAAACTATGTTCAGTAGAACCCGCTGTAAATATTATTTTCTATCTCAGTCTTCTATATATATATATATATATATATATATATATACATATATATATATATATATATATATATATATATATATATATATATATATATATATATATATATATATATATATATATATTGTTGTTCTACCTTTCTATTCATAATAATAATAATAAAATCATATATTTGATATATGATTAATATAATGTGAAAATGTATTCTATTGATATTTATTCATCATATTTAATAGTAGTATCAGTATTATAATATATATAGTAATAATATTAGGATACTGACGTTAAAAGGCAGGCGCCAAAATCAGGCTTTGTAATGTTCTCGGCTCGGATCAGGCGTGGATTCGGAATAGATACCCAAAGCTGACGAGCTACATGCTCGAAAGTAAGAACGTGATGAGAGGTTCTGAATGTAAATCCGTTGTCAGCCTACCCCTCTGGAAAATAGGTGTAAGTCCTATCTTTGTATGTTAATTCTCAATTTAGTACAACTGATACTCAAGTGTGCAAACAAAAATGTTTTTCAGTTGGTATTGTGTAAGGTATTAAAAATATTTGATATTTCCATTTTTGCGTAATATCTATAATAACAATAATATTATAACCATTTAATAAATATCTAGAATTTGATCCTGTTTTTTTATACGATAAGATTATTGGTCTTGCTTCAATAACTACAGTTCACTAAACAAAACAAATAAACACAACAAGAAAAGGAATCAATACGTAATATGATTAAGAAGCTATTTCATCCCCCGAAAATCACATAACCTCATTACACCCTCTTAAGGTCCAGCACCTACCAAAGCGAAAACATGCGGGTTTAAGAGTTAGTCAACATTTGGTTGATATTTCATATTTATTATACTTACTGCGGATACTGTGGACACTAAACACTTTTTTTTTTATTGAACGACGGCTAAGCGCTTCACCTTCATCTCACCTGATTACAAGTTGAGATAAGGCCGAAGGTAGAGGCGCACTTCACCCGGAATCCTCAACCAATTGAGTGACAATGCAAACATCAGCCACAATCAGCTATCGGAGTCCGTTCTTCACAGTTACGTACACACACATCAACATCCCATTAGTGTCCACTGCTGCACAGATTTTCCTCCAATGGAAACACTCCAATGTTCTGCCATAATTACCACGCTTGACGGACCTCTTCAAGAACAGAGTTAAAAGTTGGGTGCTGAGCCACTAGCTGTCTATGAGGAACATCCCGTATGTGTTTTACAGACCTACCCAACTAGGCATTTTCTAGTCAGGCTATGTAATGGCAATTTTACACCTCATTTTTGCCGAATTTCCAACCAACCAACGCAACCCTCGAAATGAAGAGCTGATCCATCATATAAATATGATTGTGAATGAGTGTGGTTTTTTAGTTGTCGCATTAATCCATAGTTTTGCTGCACATACGAAAATAGCGAAACTGATATCAGAAAAAAATCTCTAGAGAAATCGTAAATATGTTAATCTATGAACATGTTGGTGGCTTCTGCTTTGGTAGATATAATGCTCAAAGAAACTTATCAAACGCACTACTATAACAACGAGATTAGAAATCGTCTGGGTTTCGAACACCGGTAAATGGAAGAAGGATTGCCAATTTACGAACCCTACCCGCCTTAATTGATGCAGACTACCTCCTGAAACTATAGGTAGGGTAATTTGTCATCGGTTTGCTAAGGATGAACTGTGATAGCAACATTTTCGACTGGATGACGTGGTGTAACCAACGTTAAGCTTTCATGATACGGTTTTCACAGACTTCCCACCAGATGAGTTTGTTGAACTAACTATTGGATTAAACATATTAGCTTTCCGAAAAGTTACAACATATTAAGATAATTAAATACATAGGGAGGATTATTATTTCTAAATGCGAAAGAAAGACTAAGATACCTACTGAAATTAGTTAGCAGACTTTATATAAACTAGACTATCTTAATTCTAGGATGGTATTCCAGCCAGGACAGTACAACAGGGAACTAGCTTGCTATCCTGGCTTAGAAAAACTAGTTTACTGTATGCCGGCTGTTGTGATCTTATACCTAAATTTAGAGGATGGATCACCAATTTTAATATTTTTTTAGTATCCAACCGTTGTCTGCAAGAGGTTACTATTTATGGTTCATTTTAATGTGTGTACAATAGTATGCTTTAACTGGGCAACAGTCATTCATATTTGCCAAGTTATACAACAGGTCAACATCTTACATTAAATACAACATTAGTCTATTTACTACGATATATTAGAATCTCTGTGGCTCTGAGTTTGTCCATTGAATTCATTGAAATATATTGAAGACTATGCTTCAATTTAGGGCTGCTCTTTGACTAGCTCTAGGTATATTCGATACTTCAATTCAGGGCTGTCCCTTGTCTATCTAGATAGATATGCTAGATAGGTATCTAGTTAATATTTTATGGTAAGGACTCATAATATATTATAAGTTATATTATTCGTCAATTTGAATTTCATAGTTAGCAGCACTGGGAGGGGATGATTTGGGCGGTAGCCACCACGGAGGTAGCACGTCTCTAATGACATTGCATAATTAGGATCCGCACCCATCTACTTATTACATAAATTGCCCACTAAACTTGACATTAATTTCCCTAGCGCCCCGGCTAAGGAGCAAATGGAATAATGTGAGCTTTTGGTACTGAAGACTTGACACAAAATTGACTGACGACTATGCAGTACAACTTTATCTTTATTCATTTTCAAATCTAGATGATGGAGCTTTGTCAGCTTCGCTTAGCTGATTACGACCACAGCAACTGGTCAAGCATTTTAACTCTTTTGACTATTCAAGATTCGAAGGGAACTTTTTAACCGCCTCTGTAGTCTACTGGTTCAGCCCACCGATTTCAGATCAGATTCAGAGGTCCTGGGTTCGATCCCCATGGGGAGCACAATATATTATGCATGGTTTGGTTGGTGGTAGGACTTTGTTGAAGTCCGTCTGGCTAGATACCACCATCTTACCTATTTCTGTCGCCATAATAATAACTCTAACATTGTTGTGTTCCGGCATTCAGAGGTAAGATAGCCAGTTCCTCAGTTTGTTGAGGATTCCGGGTGAAGTGCGCCTCCACCTTCGGCCTTATCTTAACTTGTTACCAGGTGAGATGAAGGCCAATCCCTTCCCCGTCGTACAATAATAAAAAAAATGGAAATGGTGGTGCTTCCATTTTGGGCTCTTTAATGTACCTAGGTGCATTAAATATCGGCACAATAATGTAATGTAAAATGTGTGTGTGTGTGTGTGTGTGTTTTTACAAGATAAAGTACGTTAGCTACATAATATATATAGATAAGGATAGGATATATATAGATAATAGATAAGGTACATACGTGAGCTAGGCTCACGTATGTACCTTATCTTGTAAAAGGTACGAGAAGTTGTCGCGGTAAGCACCGTGGGCATATCAGAGCCCCATTTGTATAGTTGTACGTATACTAGTATACGTGCAACTAGTAATAGTACTAAAGTTATTATTTATTGGTAGTTGCCCTAACTCGTCGATTTCATTTCTCGTGTCAAGGACAACAATATATATATATACGTTTTCGTAAAAGCCTCATATATTTATTTTATACTACTAGGAGACGGGACAAGCAAGTAGCCCACCTGGTGTTAAGTGCATCTCTTGTCTGTAACAATGTGACCTATGCAGTAAAGCATAGGTCACATTTACAAAGAACATAGCCTACACAGCACTGCATTGCGCCCGTCAACTTGAGGCATAAAGGTGTTAAGCCTCGCATGCCCGTAATTTCACCGGCAACCATACCCTTCAAACCGGAACATAGCAACGCCGCTTGCCGGCCGAAATAGGTATCGTGGTAGTAATTCTCCAGACGCGCCCTTTCACAAGGGGCTTCTTCTACTTTTATATACTCTATAGGTCATCATCAAGTAAAGAGCGGACTTGCTTCCACTGCACAAGAATCGAGCTAATCAAAAATAGCTAGCAATGTTTGCAATATCATTACCCACGACGACACGAGTTTTCTGGATATTAGTTCCCTCATCCTAATCATACGTTTTTTCAACAGATCAACCAACGATCAGCCAGTCGTCCAGCCAAGTGGTAGACGGCATCAACCTGGAAGACATCAAGGAGTTTGCGAAAGCCTTCAAATTGCGGCGGCTTGGGCTAGGCCTCACGCAGACTCAGGTGGGACAAGCTCTGTCCGTGACCGAAGGCCCGGCCTACAGCCAAAGCGCTATCTGCAGGTACCTGTTACTTTTCGCCTTACGTAGTAATTGTAGGTACCCACGAGAAGTGAAGAGTCAGGAAGACTCTTTAATTATTCGTAACACGGATTCCGTAGGGTTCTGATAAAAATACAGATGCTAATTTGACATGTTGTTCCCACGATACTTAATGCGATTATTTCGTCTTCACGTACAAATAAATAAAACAAAATAAAATTGAAAGTGTTTGTAAGAATCCCGCGCTTATGTGTTTGCAAGGACGTTTTCAGAGGTTTGACCATCGGTAAACTCATTAACATTTCTTAAACCTACTTGAAATACAAATAACCAATGTTAAAAGCTTTTCTATGATATTCCCAAAGACCTAATTTTAGTATTTTTAAATCGCTTCTGTAGTCTAGTGGTTCGCCCACCGGTGTGAGATACAGAGGTCCCGTTCGATCCCCAATGGAGTAAATTTATTAAATATTGATATATTTTGTTTATATCAAATATATCAATATTGTGTTTGGTTTGGTTGGTGATAGGACTTTGTTCAATTCCGCCTGGCTAAGTACCACCATCTCACCTGAGTCTGTCGCCATTACAACAATTATAAATTGTTGTGTTTCGACATCAAGAGGTAAAGCCAGTTCCTCAGACTGTTGAGGATTCCGGGTGAAATGCGCTTCCACCTTCAGCCGTAAGCGCAAGCGCTTTCCCTTAATACAATAAAAAAGTACCGCTTGTTATGGAGATAAAGCTGCACGCTTGTCAAACTTGTAAGGACTAGTGATCACTTTAATAATAATTTAATACCGAGATATGTAATATTCCAAAATACAAATATCTCTCATACATTTGGTTGATATTCTATTTATTAGGACGAAGTGCTTCCAAAAATCATAATATAGGTTACACACTATAAATATTTGGAAACAGTTGCCACCGTCCGTTTATCCTACGACCCCAACCACCTGCAATAAGAGGGGTGATAGGCATCTTCTGGGTAGCCTCGCTTCATTGAAGACCTCATCCTTGCTTGAGCAAGTTACGAGGTCAAGAGCTGACCCAAGCTAAAAAAACACAAGTAAAACTTTTGTATTACAGGCAATGATTTGTATTATCTCCCACTCACCACTACCCAACACATTACCCTACCACTTTTCGTCACCCAAAAAGGTTGCAGATCAGAATTTCAAAACCCTCCCATCCACTTTACCCGACACAGTACCTCACCAGTTTCCTTCACACTAAAATGTTATTATTTAGAATTTCAAAATCCTCCCATCCACTCTACCCGACACAGTGCCCCACTTCTTTTCGTCACACAAAAAGGTTGCGGTTCAAAATTTCAAAACTCTTCTATAAAAAGTTTCACTTCAAAAAATACTGAAAATGTCATATGAATATTTGATATCTCCTGTCACCTTTATCGAACCTGCCGTTTTGATCCTCAGCCGTCAATACGCCCGAAGAGCCACCGTAGTCGTCACGCCAAGTCGCGCATCCGTAATCATTTTCTTTTTTTAATATCGTTAATTGAAGTGATTTGTAAAACAGCATGACTCCTTTCATTGCTACGATTTGTTTAATTAATTATGATTCGGGCCGCTTCCGTTTGTAACATCATTTTTTACGCGGAGTGACAGGCACCGCTTTTTATGTTCTATGTCGAAGAATTTAAAGTTAAGTTTGAACTGAATTTAACTAATCATCAGCATATCCCTGAGCTTATTTCTCAGAAGGTGTGGTTAAATATAACTTCTTTTTGCGCGTAATTTTCATATTTCACTTACTGTAATCCCACTCTTTTTTGGTTTATATTTTAGTATTTTTATATCGATCCATACACTTTGCGTGAGATTTTTGTAACATCAGTTTTTATTATATGAAACCCTTTACAGAAATAATGTAGTAACTAGTATTGAATTTTATTATGTTTAAGCCATAGTAAAAACATCGAAAATCACAACACAAGAATAAATCGTTTTCCAATTCCGATGCTCAACGCCTTCTGCCAATATTGAGCAGAGAAATTTCAATAAGTCTCCGTAATCTGTAAGTATGAATAATTATGAGACTATTCACGATAAAAAGACCCTCCATGATTTTCACCAATGGTTTTTTTCGATAGATTTTAAACAACGCTAAAAGTGTTTTAATATAGCTAATATTTTAACCGCCTCTGTGGTCTAGTGGTTCAACCCACCGATTTCAGATCCAGAGATCCCGGGTTCGATCCACGAGCAATATTGTGCTTGGTTTGGTTGGTAGGTCTTCGTTTAAGTCCGCCTGGCTACTTACCACCATCTTACCTAATTCTGTCGCCATAACAACAATTCTAAATTTTTTGTGTTCCGGCATTTAGAGATAGGATAGCCAGTTCCTTAGTTTGTTGAAGATTCCGGGTGAAGTGCGCCTCCACCTTCGGCCTTATCTCAGCTCATGAGATGAAGGCTAAGCGCTACCCCGTAGTACAAAAAAACAAATATCTTTCTTGTCTCTGGACTAACCTGATGTGGTCATTCATAACAAACTTGGGATTTATTAAACAAGATTCAAGCAAAGAGTATTATTCTGAATGAAAAGATAACAGTCTCAAGCTTGAGTTCTGGGATGTAGTCCTGATTACCGAGTGACATAATATCAAGTTCAATCAGAATAGGCCCTCAAAAGCCTCGGAACCCCGACCTCCTTCCGTATAATAAAATCATTAATCGTTACTTCTGTTTCCAGTTAATTAATTATCTTGCCGTAATTACTTTTTTCGTGTAATTAAAAAGAGTAGAATTCCCCTGTCTTTGTTCCGTCGTGATTTCGTTTTCTATTAATTTTTCTTTCGTCTCCCTACAATTTGGTCGTGCCGAACACGGTAGTTACTTACTCCTTTTATGATGCTAGATTTAATTAATTTGCATTTTAATTGAAATATATTATTGTTTTTTTGGTAGTAAGAGTGTCGTTTTAACTCACTTCTAAGCGTCACTGTTGCTTTTGTTTGATATTCAATGGGAACTCTTTTAAGTGCTGCGGATCTAATTAAAATATCTCATTACTTAGAGGCTCTACAAGGATCTTATTCAGTTTAATTTGAACCCGTTGAAATTATATACCGTGAAAAAATAGGTTACCAAGTATATGCAAACATGTGTGATATCCATTTCATTATATCTGCTCAAAAAATATTACAGTTTCAGAAACGTTGAAATCGAACAGAATATGAATAAAAATAGAGATCACGCAATAAAATAATTATTAGGTACTCATTTATCGTAATGTAATGTAGTTACATTCTAAGTGCCCTTACAAAAGGAAGATATAAATCTTTACATCAAAGATGATTATCATATTAATATGCGTTGAATAGTAAGAGGTCATAAGCATACACACGTTTCTTTGTGAATAGTCCTGTGACGACGGTAAATGGAACACCCAAAACTGCTTCTGCATCGATCTATTGACGTAATCCAAAACATAATTCAAATCTTTTCCTGAAAGTCAGATACAAAAGAATCTCATCCACCCATGGTGGCTCGCAGATTGTTGTCCGAAAGTTTAGAAGCTATCCAGGTGGGTGCTATACCTACGAGGAGCAACGATTTACTGTTGCGTGTTTTCGGGCTTAGCTCCAATATTTCAGTATTAGATATCAATTTCATCTTCATTTATTCATTTATTTAAACGATATACCTATATCGTATAATGCATTTCAAAGAGCTGGCACGTATACACATTTGATAATTGCGCTTGTGTATGTTAATTATATGAAATATTGTGAATATACGCGCGTCATGTAACTGTCCAAATCATTGCCATTTGTATATATTATTAGGTAACATCTAATCACATATTTTTTTTTACACTTTAATAAATTTTCATGGTAACATCTAATTACATTTTTTTATAACACTGTTTAATATAATTTTATTGTGTAAGTTGTGAACGTTCCAGCTTTGGATATATCCAAAGCTGAATATATCCAAATAAAAAAAAGCCATAATCGAACTGTACAAGGTATATGTAGGGATTGCTTAAGTCTACATGATAAGTCATCCTGTTGAAAGGTCAATACCACAAAACAATATGAGATTCCGAATCCCTGAATTAACCATAGCCCATTGATATTATAATATCATGTGTGCGTCATGTTAACTGATTATTCTATTTGATTTCATTGACGAATAGGTTTAGGCTTAGTTCTAATAGGGTTGGTGGTTAGGTTTACGGAACCATACTTTATCTGCATAGATCCTTGAAATCCATCAACATCATCAACATGAATGTCCACTATTGGATAGAGCTTTCCGAAAGTTGGAGGGTTTTGCCATAATCACCACTCTTAGTGGTTTGATGATAATCGCATTAAAAGTGCATTGGTACATTGTGCGGAAGGAAGCTGTTGCTTTCTTCTGGTGAGTTCCATTTGGTCGGCTTTTACGACATCCACGGCTGAGTAGGAGGGCAGCGATCGCCACGCTTAAATGGTTTAAAAAACATTGAATTGAAACTAGACACACTGAGTAAGATTACTTAACCATCGTTTCAATTTTTTTTTTAAAACAAATGTATCAAAAACAAGCGTGCAGCTTTACTCCCATCACCTTGAAATATCACCATTTTCATCATCAACCTCGTGCAAGTTTTTAGATAGTCCTGAAAAATGGATGCTATAACCATGTTTCTTACAGAAATTATGGTTTTTATGACAAACTAACATTGATTTACCGTCCCCAGTGCCCTGGCTTCGCAGATGCTAGCAGCTCAGCTGTCGTCACAACAACAAAACATGTATGTGTTTTGTTTTATTATTATACATCTATGAATTGATCATCACCTTAGAAATCCCTTCATATCGGTGAATGACCTGACCGTCAAATTCTCACTATCACTCAGTATGAACTTGCTTGTAATCCCTGTATAGTTTCTGTATTTCTATAACCGGTCAGTTGGCATTCGTCGGTATAGAGCTAATAGCTTTGTATTTTCGTGTAGACATGGCTGCCGTCTGAAGCGAGTGAAAGAAAATAAAGCCCTGTCACAATCGTTGCGTTTACATGGGTCAAATGGTAACATTTTGAGTCCAGCTACTTATTGAGATGTCAATATAGAGGGAAAATAATACTCTCCCGTTCAATCATCACTTGGACAATGGAAAATAATATACTAGTTTTTTACCTACTATTCGCATCGCCTTCAAAACTGTTTGGAATATTTACATAGTTAGTAAACCGATATGAAAACAAAGATTTAACCTATATTTAATAGTTTGATCTATCTTAACTTGTCTAGTTTTCATGTAATTAAAGAATTGATTTTCGCGAGAATTCGTGTGCATCCATTTCACTCAATCACGCGCCGATTGAAATCGCAATTGACCTGTGTAAGCGCCTTAACTGTTTACCTACTAGATTTAAGTAGTCGTTTCCATCATGAACTTCCCGCTGACGGCATCCGCGTGTATCTGAAAATCTAGGTACCCATGTATGAATTTAGGTCAGTACCAAAGGTGATAAATTCAAAGATGACTCCACTACATACCTAGCACGCTTCGGTTACACTGTCGAAGTCCACACGTAGATTGTCTTTAAATCAAAATGTTTCAACGCTGCCTAATGTAATCTTATCTTGATCAGCAATCCGTGCATACGTTTTCAATGCCGTATATAATTATCAGTAATAACCAGTTCTTTCTTTTCCTTTTCACACGTATACGCTATTTGCATGGGGTAATTACAGCGAAGGCGCCATACGTCATATGGTGTTACATTTTGATGGCAAGGCACCGTAATGTGCCGGCTACCATGACTTATACCGTATCATTGTAATCACGTAAAACTTTCCATCTTATAAAGCATGATGTATTATTTTCATTACTCTTATTTTTATATTCATTTTGCGCAATTCAAAGCCAGGGCATTGGCATACGCTACCTTTCGTTTCTAATTGAATTCGTTGTTTTATTGTAGCGGTTCGGCATTAATCAAACTGATTACCCCGGCAGCCTAAATTGCCTATTGTTTTTTTTTCTCTGTGTAAAATCGTTAGCTATGTCAATGTCCTGTGTTTATGCCTATGTTAATTTGGATCGGGTACGGTTTGCTCGCTCGGTCGCGCTTAGCGTTTGCGTTCTAACATTACATTTATGTTCGATACAGATTTGAGAAATTGGATATAACACCAAAAAGTGCGCAGAAAATCAAACCCGTCCTCGAAAGGTGGATGAAGGAAGCTGAAGAGAGGTAAATATGAGTGAATTGTGTGTCGTGAAACATTGGCCTTAACGCTTAGCAACGTTGTGGAATACATTTCTCAAATCTGGACTAACTATCGCTTCTATCGGCTAGACTTTAAGTTTTCGGATTTGCCGGTTTTGTACTAACAACTAGGCTTAAGAATGCCCTGTAGAACCGTTGCTCGATACAAAAGTAGTTAGTTGCTTATTTCGTAATAACATGTTCGATTCAAAATAATGTTTTTAGAAAAATACACAGCGATCAAACCTAGATTATCCGTTTTCAATTATACCTGTAAAATTATTTTTTAATCGGACATGCTATTTCGAAAAAAGCTACGTTTGTACTGGAGAGAGCATCAGCGGTACTCCAGGGCGTTAATAACACTGCATCTCGAAAATCAGAAGGCTTCTGATTTTGGAGGTGCTGCGGACAATCGAGTGTGGCTGCTTTTTACACCAATGCATGTCTAGAATAAGTTAGTACTAGTTATACAAATACCTAGTAACCTAGTAAAAGTAGATAACCGTGTTTTGTATTTTGATATTGGCTTATAATCTAAAATTAGATGTGTAAGTTATAAGAAAAAACATGAAATGTTTTACCAATGAGTCCCTGTTACTATTAACATTTCAAAACGGTCAGGTGTCACTTAAATCTTCCAGGAACGGGATAATGGTGCCGTAAGATGTCTACGTACTTATAGCTCGAGAGATCATAGTCTTATTCTTACGACATCAACATTACTCACTGAAATGCAAGCAATCAAATTCAATCTTGGAGTGTTCTAGACCAGAATAAAATACAAAAAGTAAAAGATCAGACGTGCGTGCCCTACGCGTCTTAAGCCACATATTTACTTGTTTTTCAAGTAAGCTGGTGGTCAAACGCGATTATACCACCAAAAAAAAAATATGGTGAAAATATTGTTCTACCGATCTACTTGATAGACCTATTTCTTCAACATAGGTAAGTCGAATTATAACATGATATCAATGTTTACTATTTCTCAAAATATTACATTTTATTCGCTGAATTCTCAATTATCTGTTTTACCTAAGCCCGAAATCGGATTTCCTTATAAAGCATAAACTCTAAAGCATAACTTATTTATCATTGTTTTGTACTTTAGATACATTACCTTTCTTTATATTACTTACGCTAGGAATATGAATACTGAAAATTTATTCTTATAGTGCAAAGCCGTATATACATAATTTGATTTCTACTCAAATTATTTTAACGTCATAAACTCAAATCTACGATTTCTACTCAAATTATTTTAACGTCATAAACTCAAATCTAGTTGAATTATTATTTAAAATGTTTTACTATTTTTGAAAAACTTACAGCAAAACAGGGAAATAAATATGGTTATAGATAAATTAGTTTCCAGTGATACATAAAAAAAAATTAAACATCAGTCAAATAATAATAATAGCACCAAATGTTTTTAGCAATTTGCTTGCCGTAAGAAAGCCATCGCCATCTCCCGAGCTATATCGATTCCAGCATTTCACGTCACTAAAATGCATTATCTGGATACAACAGATTTAACATTGCAAATGCGGAATTTGCAATCTGAGTTCTCTTGGTGGTAATTTTTAACGACCTCTCGTGGCGAACGATAGTCCTTGAATTAATATTTGTTGCTTCATTTACTCTGGAAATGTTTAAGTATGATATCTCGTAAGTATTTATATATAGATACAAATACTTCATATTTCATTTGCAAATACTAAAACATGGCACCGGCGGCCATTGTCTATTTTTCTTGCGTTGCCCTTTATACCTCCGAAAAGATAATTTCGTCTTCAGGGAAGACTTTCTTCTTCGTAGACCTTATCCTTTCTCAGGCGTAATTTGATCTCAAGTAAAAAAAGATTTCTGTAATAATATTGAACAATCGAGTCTCTAGCCGCTTAGATATTATAAAAAAGAAAAATATTCACTCACTTGGTCCCAACTTTTCATGATAATTGGCATAGGGTTGGCAAAAAATACCTGTTTGTTTACCAATTTATTGACTTAGGTTGTGTTTTTGTTTTCAAATCAGAGTCAGAATCAGTTATTCTTTAACCCATTCATGCACACTTTTGGATAAAACCAACGCCAAAGGGTTTTCCAAACCCCACACTTGGCAGGAAGATTGGTGTTCGCTGTTAGATAACACACCTGTAAGATGCTACCCTTCCTGGTTCTCCTTTAGTTGTCTTTTGTGACATCCGCGGAATTACTGTTAAAGTGGTTGATTCTTACACCTGCTCCATATTTTCATGGCTGGTATATTGTACTGGTGGGAAAAATCCACTTTTCGCTACTAAGGGATTTAAGTCGCAGCTGCCACGGCAGGCAGAGTCAGATTACTTGGTACTTGGTGCGCGGACTATTTTCCGCAAGTGGGCCTCCTATAGGCCCTTCTTGCGTGAAGGGTAGGTTTTTGTTATTCACCAGAGTCAGATTAAGTAGGTAACTAAAATAAACATGAAAAGGGAAGTGAAATACTTTATAGTTTTTTTTATGTTTTTGGTTATTGTCGGTTTCTCACAATGTTTATTATCTCCCTAGGTCAGTTATTCACGCGACACAGTCACCGCGCGACCCTCGGTTGAGTCTTGAAGAAAATTGGTATGAAAGAGTCATTTTATTTAGAATCCTATGCATGGGCGTGCGCCTCATCATTGATCATGATAAGCCTCATCGATGATCATCAATAGCTAACCGAAAGCGATAGAACAGTAAATTATTCCAAGATCTATTATATCAAGATGCTATTCATGTTTGCTACGAAAAACAAATACCCTGTTCAGTCTTCACCGTTTTTTTAATTGGGACTTCAGACAGACAGCTTATCAGTCCTACCAGGTTGATATACGATTTATTAGGACTAAGGGCTTTTAAAAATATTATATCATATGCGCACTTGCAAATCAGCTGGAATCAGCTTTTGGCGTCTGTATTTCCGCTGTTTCGGATTACGACCTCAGAAAATTTATAGGCATCTGGGTAGGCTCTTTTCACCGTAGACCTCATCTTTGCCTGTGCGAGTTGGGGATTTCCCAGGAGTTCGAGCGAAACTTTATTTATTTAAATACAGTGTCGTACTGTTATACAGAATCCATATGGATGCACGATTCAAATAATCATTGTATTATGAATCTATTACAAGGCTGCCTACTAAGCCTTGTCCTGTTGCTTCTCAATTTGAACTTGAAACATTGTGTTGCAGTAAAAGTCTGATATGGGTACATCACGAAAATAGAATCCGACAATGAACTTTATAAATTACTTGTCACTATTACTTACACACTTTTGCTGGCTCATAGAGTGAAATCGAAAATATTTGATGAAAACCACGATACGAGGGTAAAATATGTACTCAAAGTTTTGAGCTGAGCTTGTAGAATTCAAACAAAAACTTTTCCAAGGTCGTAACAGATCTTATAAAAAATACATAAAGTTGATAAACGCATTTTCGTAGCAGTCGTAGCACTCTCGTAGCACCTGCGTAGCACATTCGTAGCGCTGCCGTAGCACGCTCCGAATTTTGCTCTGGAAGAACCGAAGAGGTCAGAGGCAAAGTACAGGACAACTATTCTATTTGTCTACAGATTAAACCGTAACATTTTTTTTGTGCCTTGTAGGGGGTTTCACCTTGTGAGTAACCAACCGGTGATCACAGAAACGTTCTACAACGAGCCATCAGAAGAATTGTACACCCATCGAAGCATTTATGCACCGAATTTTTCGATGAAATGTAAAACCGCGGAGGACGTGAAACTTTAGATATAAACGCAACCTTTGTAACCTATGGACATAAGGCTCTT
Organism: Venusia cambrica; assembly: GCA_951394065.1. Lineage (NCBI taxonomy): Eukaryota > Metazoa > Arthropoda > Insecta > Lepidoptera > Geometridae > Venusia > Venusia cambrica. The sequence goes on from OX596056.1 coordinate 7,055,991, forward strand.
TAGCACCGCTCCCATACAAACGCTGTTTAATGTTTATTTCTAAATGGCACGTCCGATTTAAATGAAATTTTGCAAGTAAAGTATTTTGTAAGTATTACGCAAACCTGATACCGGAAAAAATATTTTGAATTGGACAAGCCATTTCGGAATTATTGACAAACTACGATGGTATGGGCGAAAATCAGCGGTACTCCGGGGCCCTCTTAACATGTCCTTTGTCATGTACATCACAAACGAACATTTTATTACTAATGCATGAAAGTTATCAAGTTCGGACTTTGACAGTAGCATTGCCGAGCGCGCCTTGATTATGCTTACGCATGATCTAGGGTGGTAAATAGTCTTTGTGATGGCCTCCGCATGCACTTTTAATAATGTCAATGGAAAAATAAAAGTGGCACCAGTGCCAGTAGGCGCTAGGCAGGGCAATAGTTATAGCCTTGCACCACTGCATTTTGATTATAAATTATTTTTTACTGGCTTGCGTATTGATGACTACATGTATGCATGATGTGTGGTGGAGCTATGATTTATTTTACTGGTGTAATTTGTTGTTACCTACCTATGTTTTAACGGTAATCATTTTAACGGTCAGCTAATTAACGAGGCTTAGGTCAGCATAAAATGTATTTTGTCAGCATACAAATTGAATTAAAAAAGCAAGGATTTCTCTGTGCAAAAAAAAATAAAAGTAATAACCAGCTGGCGTATTCCGTATTAAGTTTGAATTATATGCTGTCAAATAACTTTTTCTTGCTGACTTGCCTATTTTAACTCGTTGAGTGCTGATAAACAAACGGCCCATGTCTGCTTAAAACGCTTACTGATAAAAAGATTTGTCATTTTGTAGTCTCGATTGCATAAAATGTAAGGAAAATTATGCAAGAAATAAATTTTAATATCTATATTTCACCGTATCTCGATGATTTTTAATTTCTGAATTGAAAACTTAGGTGGGTGTACGTTTGCCATATTCAACATGGTATGTTTGCCATATTCACCATGGTATATTTGCCATATTCAACACAATAGGTTTGTGGCCACAGTTGCGTGTAGATATCAGAGATAATTACATGTTTAATAACGGTTAATATCACTATTTGATCGCCGATAAACGTCAAATCAACTCGAAATGTTAGGAAAAAAAAACAAACGAACTGATAGTGAACAGTTTTTCTCTTAATATGATTTTGGACCTCATTAAAACGATATCTCGTATTGAAATTGCTTAGAAGATTTTGTTTAAGCAAAAGCCCATTCTTCAATGTTTTGGAAAAAAAACTTACCTTCACCGGAGGTCCCGGGTTCGATCCCCATGGGAGTATAATATTGTGCCTGGTTTAGTTGGTCGTAGGACTTTGTTTAATTCCGCCTGTCTAGGTTCTACCATCTTAGTCTGTCGCTATAATAACAATTCTAAATTGCAATAGAAAAAATCCCTTACAAACGGTGAATATAACAGAAACTCCCATATTCCAGGTACGCGTCAGGCCAGAATCATCTCACAGATTTCATTGGAATGGAGCCGAGTAAGAAACGCAAACGGCGCACGTCTTTTACACCTCAGGCTTTGGAGCTTCTAAACGCGCATTTTGAAAGGAACACTCACCCGTCTGGTAAGTTTTACGAAGAGATAAGACAAAGCCTAAGATAATTATTTGCGATGTAGGTAACCTTTTTTGGTACTATATATATAAATAAGAGTAAGTAGTAGAAGCCCCTTGTGAAAGGGCTCGTCCGGAGAATTACTACCACCATACCTATTTCGGCCACCAAGCAGCGTTGCTGTGTTCCGGTTTGAAGTTTATGGTTGCCGGTGAAATTACGGGCATGCGAGGTTTAACACTTTTATGCCTCTAGTTGACGGGCGCAATGCAGTGCCGTGTAGGCTATGCAGTAAGGCATTGTTATAGGCAAGAGATGCACTTAACACCAGGGGCTACTTGCTTGTCTCGTCTCCTACTTGTACAAAAAAAAACATACAGACTAGCGCTAATATTATATGTCAATGGTGACCCTGGGAAAACAATCGTGGTTGAGTAAGAGTTAACGTCAAGGGCTGGGCAGTCGCATCCAACGTGGCCAAGCGTGGTGATATGGCAAATTTCCCATAGTACTATTTTTGATCCTTTGGGGGAGGTTCATGGCCTGTCTGAACATTTTCTGGTTGTGTTGATGATGATAATGCAACAAAAATGTCGTCTAGTTTGTGAACTTGATCTCTTTTCATCTTCTGATTGTTAAATATAGTCAGCCAAACATAGTAATAATTGTTTGACTATGTGTGTAAAAAATTATAATAAGATTCCAAGTGACATTAGATTAATGAGTACATATCTATTTAAAAATATTTTTTTTAATTGACTGAATGAAAATAGCTTTTATGACATTAATGACTTACTTAATTAATTTAACTAATCGCAGATCTTAATATTATTATGTTACTAATAAGTATTGCATGCTAGACTATAGTGAAACATGATAACATTATTTATAATTATTATTTACCGCCTTTATACCATGTTTGGAGCAAAAAAGATATTTGAATTTGAATTTTTATTTGAATTTTTGTACGTTTCAGGAACGGAAATCACAGGTCTCGCCCATCAACTAGGCTACGAGCGGGAAGTTATTCGAATATGGTTTTGCAACAAACGCCAGGCTCTCAAGAACACAGTCAGAATGATGTCCAAAGGCATGGTCTAGAAATAAAAAAATGACAGCTACTCAACCGCATCCACACGTTGGCAGACATCGGCAAATGCTTGCAAATGTTTGCCGTTGTGTGGCCGCGCTATCAAAATATCCCAAAACTAGTGATGGGAACACATCCATTTTTTCTTAATATCGATTGTGTCGATCTGCACGTAGTCGTGATTTCGTGAAACACATTTATTTTGCATCGATAGTACACTAAGTATTTTGTCAAAAAACGTTATGTTTTTCACTTCTTATGAAGAATGTTCGGGCCTTAATAAAATTAATTACCGCAAATCTTTATGCGATTCCAGCCAATTTTAACATGGAAGTAGATGCATAGTATTAAGTGTAACGTAATGTATTATAAACAATTTCGACTGAAATATTCGTCTCGATGTAGTTTACAATGATATGAATGAGATGTCGTAGTAATAATGTAGGTGTTTAATGATTAGTACAAAGATGAATCGAGACTTGATGGATGGGTCGACAATTTATAACAACAATCAGTTTCAATCTTGTTACAGCCCTCTACTTATTACTGAATATAATCTATAGGCACCGTTTTGTTGTTAATAAAGGACGTAAACGAATCTGAATCTTACTATATCGATCTACGTCTGTCAGATTTTCTCAAATATTTCTTAACCACATTGTATGCAAAATAACCTCTTCCTGTCTTATTTTCCTGCTGTTAACTTATACACATCAAAACGAGACAAAAACTGAGCTAAAATGGTTTAAAAACAATTTAACAATTTGACCAGACGTTTTTGATGAATTTGATTGTTTGTATAGCATTCCTTATCCTGTTTTTCACTGTGAAAGATTTATGCATTTTGTAAATAAAACCTACAATAAACGGGATCAGCAACACAAAAATGCTGACATAGCTTATTGAAATACTCTGAGTTATTTCGTTCTACTAGCGAATTGCACTTTCTAATCATAAGAATAATCTCGATAGGAAGTAGATAAAAATGTGTTGTCACTTTAGGACCTACTGCGAGTTTTTGATCTATGTAGGGTTTTGTTGATAGTTAGGTATTAAAGCGATACTAATAGCATAATATTAAGCGATGTCTTATAACTTGTAAATATTGTTTGTGTAATATTATTTTTAAATGTATTATTAGTTTAATTATTAGCTTTTCAAAAAAGTTTAATTGTATTAAGGGTACCTAGAATGTAGCAGGTACAAGTTGGATTTTGTGGCGATATTGACTTCTGTTTTACCTACTTACATACGAAATTTGTTGAAAGCATTTTAGCATCATTATTAGGATTTCATAGAAATTAAATTACAATGTACGTAACAGGAGGTCTTACATCTGTATTGTACATAACTTATGGGCAGCCACAATTAAACTAATAAAATTGCCTCGCATTTGGAAAGTAGATTTTGAAAAAATATATTAGAATATTCCAAAAAACTAAAATTTTGACATTGTTTATGATAATTGTGTTAAGTGATAGCCTGCCCGAAATTTATGTACCTATCTGCGATAATACTGTTTTTAGCATTTTAATTATAAATGTAACATAATATATATATTTATATATGTTGTATAAATATTGTATTATATATATATATATATATTGTATGCATGTAATACTACCTTCTTTTCTTTCGTTACTCCATATTTTTTTTATTCAATTAATATATATAATATTTGAGGCATGGTGCCGAAATGACTTGTTCGTTTTGTCATTTTTTTTTTATTTTTTTTTATATTTATTTTGAAGACCTGCTGTTAATTGTACCACCAATAGAATAAGGCTGTATTGTAATATTATATGTTAATGACCAATGAAAACCAACTTGTGATCATTAATATTTGTACTGTTACCTACTACTTAACAAGAGTCGTTAAAGAATAATAATTATAAAAAAATTGAACATATTTTTCGGCTGTTGAAAATTGTAAATACAATTTAAGGATAATAAAACTATTTGGAATAATATTTAGGAACAAATGAAAAAAAATATTATCAAAATTTATATTTTCAAAAATTATTAACAAATGCAAAAAATGTATTTAAAAGGAATGTTTGGCCATTGCAAAATTTATTTCGGAAAAGGTTTTTTATCGACTTAGGCACACCTCTACAACCACAGACAAGCAGTACGGGTACGGTAAACAGTGACTTTTACTGCGATGCGATGTTGCAAGGGATCTTACAAATAAATCAGTTTGTTCATGACAACTTAGATATCTACATTAATATTTAAATAAACATTACATATGTCATTATAAATCATATAGTTATACTTATAAAAATACACAAATTACTAAAAACAACAAAAAAAATCGTGAACTTTATCTTTACTGTAAAAAGCTCTTCATTATGAATAAACTGATTTACTACAAACTAATAGCGTAATAGTATGACCATAGTGTAAGTACAAAATGATATTAAAAATAAACTGCTAGTCCTGTACAAATAATAATAGAAGAAGTCCCTTCAAAATCGTATCGCATCGGTTTTCATGTAATAATAGTAAATAGTAATACAATTATTAACTCTACACATAACTTCAACAGTAACACATAATCAAACCAAACTGTAACAGTATGTAATAGCGTATTAATTTTTTCTTCCTCTAATGGTACCGAACGAATGAATATGGCTGCTGGATTTAAGAAAGGAAGCAGAATAAAGGCAGATAACTGTTTGATTGCTTGTTTTATTTCCTTACAATCGGTCACCTCTTGACGCCGTAAAGATTGAAATAACGTTCTACGACAGTATAGAACACGTGACTACTACCTAGATATACCTACTTAGATATATAGCATTGCGCATCATGAAGCCCGGTAGGTTAATATTAAAAATGGCTCTGTCTTCTTACTACATAATAACATGTAAAACAGGTGAGATCCTTTCTACTCCCACACTAATGTCCCTAAGGAACAGAATAATAAGTATGGACATAAGTATATCTTTTTTTTTTTATTCAACTAGGAGACGGAATAATCAAGTAGCCCACCTGATATTAATTGCATCTTTTTGCCTATAATAATTCCTTACTGCGTATGTCACATCCATAAATAACATACCTATCCTACACGGCATTGAGCTCGTCTACTTGAGGCATAACGTTATTAAGTCTCGCGAGCGCGTAATTTCACCGGAACACAGCAACGCTGCTTGGCGGTTGTAACAGGTATGGTGGTAGTATAGTAGGTGGCTTCATCCCCATGGGGAGTACATTAGATTGTGCTTGGTTTGGTTGGTGGTAGGACTTTGTTAGGGTCCGCCTGGCTAGCAACCACAATCTTACCTTTTTCTGTCGCCATAATAACAATCTAAAACGGTTGTGTTCCTGGTCCTGCATTCAGAGGTAAGCTAGCCAGTTCCTCAGTTAGTTGAGTATTCCGGGTGAAGTGCGCCTCCACCTTCGGACTTATCTCAACTTGTAACCAGGTGAAATGAATACAACTAAGGTATACAATTAAAATAAAATAGATCAAGATGTCTGCAAGTAACCGGTAACTATAATGATAAAGTAGCAAATCCGTTGCAATTATAAAGTCGGTATACTAGAATACTAATTTACCTACATACGTTCATCTCATACATCTGGCAAATACTGGCAAGGTAAAGGCGCGCAAGGAGTTCTGTAGACTAAATATATCCAAATGACAGAGATTTTGAAATATAGAAGAAGAGGTTTATGCAGGAGATGGAATGGGTTCTGTAGAAAATGTTTTAATGGTGCTGCAATCTCAAACAAATACCTAGGTGGTGATTATAATTATGATGTGTGCTAACGATGTCAACTTAAAAAAGTGTTTTTTTGGAAATGTTTGCCAAACATAAAATAACTACTTATTAAAGTAGGTACCCTATCTATACAAATAAACCAAAGGTGTCTCCAGTTGTTTGGCGAGTGTATTGGCCTTCATCTTACCTGATGTCAAGTTATGATAGCGACACAACAAATTAAAATCGTTGTTATGGCGACAGACTCAGGTAAGATGGTGGAAGCCAGCCAGGCGAACTTGAAGCAAGTCCGTCTCGGTCCACCAACCATGCACAAATTTATACCAACTCCCCCTGGGGAGCTAGCCAGAAGAACTTTGTACCTACTCCCCCTGGGGATCGAACCCAGAGCCTCGGGCTTTGATACTGGTTTGATAGATGGATGAGCTCTTGAACTGGGTATACATCAACAGCCCATTAGTGTCCACTAATAGAAAGAGCCTCCTCTGAAATTGGAGGATTTTGACATAATTACCACACTTGGCAGACGGATTGGAGATCGCACCTGCTGCCATTCTGTTGGGAAAAAATCCCTCAGTCAACTGTTACGACATCCGCGGACTGAGTTGGAGGGGTCGATTTTTAAGACGCGACCGCCACGGCATTCTGGCATAATGGGCAGCTGTGGTATAACATTGGCCATAAACACCACACATAGCGACCTCACTGAGGGTTTGTTATGACCAAACGGTCAGGAAGAGTTGATGGATAGAGGCGGCTCACAATCACTGGCGAGGCCTGTATACACGTAATCAGCCCTGGATCTCGAGGCTTGAGTAAGAATGAGGTCTACAATGGAGCAAGTCTTTGCTCATAATTATTTGTTTAGCAATGGGATTCTATGAGCTGAAATGATAGTGATGAGTGAGCGCGAGTGACCTTTGAACCTTGGCGCAAGTGTAACTGCGCAGGGTCAGCTAGTTAAGATTGTCTGGAGGAGATTTTAAGATCGCTCATTGCACTTAGGTATAGTTAATGCATCAATTTGTTGTAAGTGTAGGTACACAAATCTAGCCATCTTAGAGTAGTCAAGTGACATTGATATTAAGTTATAGTAATAAGCAATAATGCGAAATAAAATGAAAAAAATATCCTAAAAAGAACCATTGAAAGTGCAGTTTTTCAAGATTTGTATTTCGCGCTCTCATTCACTTGTCATCGTCACTCTACGCAACCAAGGGCGCCACCGCCCGCTACCGGCGGCCGTGCGCTTGTCATTGTCACCCGGGCCGAGGTAAGAATAGTTCTATGCACTTTGGCGCGATCGATGTCTTTGACGTCGACGTCGTCCTAATAAAGTGTTTAGTACACCGTCCTAAATGAATGATGCTAGGTCATTTAGCCACTGAATGTGAAATTTAGGTGTCATTTGAAAGAGGTTGCATATATCGGTTGCATATAAAAAAATACATATTTTTCTTTTTATTAGGGGTGATTTTTGTTTACAAAGGGGTTCGTTTAGAGGGTAAAACGCTTGATATGTCTTGTAAGATATACTGTAAGAGGGGTTGTCGTCACAATTACCTTTTTTTAATATGCTAAAATCACCCCTGTATTTTTTTTTTATTCAATAATAAGTGCAATTAAACTAACTATGTACAAATGAATCAGTCAGATTACCTAAGGACCGTTACAAACGGCCTATAGGTAACTCAACTGTTCCAGACCAGTACCAGACGGAAGCGTGCCCAAGACACTGGCTGCATTGCCATGCTGAATAGCTATGCTAATTCGCTGGCCTAAATAAGAGCCAGCCCTTGGGTCACCGGCTCCCCACCGACCCAATGTCTCCACCCCAAAAGGCTCAAATAGGTAAGCTCTGTCGAGACCACTATATTTGCACCTTTTGTGATCCTCGGCTGAATCAGCCGCCGCACCAGCCCTAACTGATGTCCCAGGCAGATGAGATGGCGCTAGGGTGTCGACGCAGGTAGCGTCCCACACCAAAGGCCTACCCATTTCACAAGGGACAAGAGTCATACCGTCGGGCCGCTTACCATCATCACGTAACAGACCATTCGGTTCAAGAACGGCTGGCACGTTGACACTGGTAAAAGCTCGACGGATAATGTCATTAAGACTTGCGTGGCGCGTAATCCTGCCAGCAGACCTTGTGCAAGAAAGTCCGTGAAAACCAAATTGATCTACGGCCGATTACTACGGATTGATGGTGAGAGGCGCAGCATCTTGCACCCAACCGAAGACAAGTGGCAATACGGAAAGTTATAGGATCCATAAGTGTACCGGTATTGTAAGATGGATGTGCTTGCAGCCAAAGACCTGATTCCCATTTTGAAACAGCTAAGAGACGAGCACGATCTGTGGAGGTTGAGCACGTATGTAATAGATAATTCCGTGTCAACTCGCACAGAGGCCCGTCCCATTGCCGTTGTGCCGAATACCAAGCATTTCGAGCCTCGTCAAGATAAGAAATTTGGAGTATATTGCCAGGAACAGCCGAAATTGATGGTGTTAGAATTTTCTCAACCAAAGAATGTGTACTATAGACGGAAGACAAGAACGCTGGCAAAGCAACACTAGAAATTTTGCGTATGCCTAAGCCGCCTAATCGAATAGGCAATGAGGCCTGCGACCATGCTCTGTCATCCAACTCAATATTCAAAACCGTGGAAAGGGTGTTCTTTATTATGTTGTCTAAGCCTTCCACCAGCTCACTTTGTTTCCATAGTTGACAACATCGTAGGTAAAGCATAAGTAAATTTTGGGACAAAAAGGCAAAAGTGAGTTAATTTTTGAAACTCTGTCCGAAACCTTCATAAAATTTTGAAATTTTTTTTTTCGTCGACGAAACCCGGAAAATATTCATCAAGAATTGGTGAACCTAGTAGGTGGAGTGAACTCTTATCTACAACAGTAATATTGGAAGCCAAAGTCTCAAACTTTTGAATAATTGAATTTCTATCCAAACATGTATCTGAAATGTATATTTCACATTTCGAAAAATTTTGTTCTAAGCCAATCTGCCGAAATTCATCTATAATTATTTTTAGATCGCAAAATACTGAGTCCTCATCGCCACCTAGGGTTCCGTCATCTAGATACCAAACATTCAATTTAGATTTTAGGCGTTGAATAATTGGGTGTATGGCAAGGCTAAAAATGGCCGGGCCAAGAGAGTCACCTTGCTGACAGCCAACTGCAGACGAAATAGTTTGGTTCTTGTAAATTAATTTAGATGGCGAACCATAACATTGAAAAAGAAAAGGATCTATTTCGGGAATTTTGGATTTGATTTGATTTAGCAAGGCGCCTCTGTCAACCGAATTAAAAGCATTTTTGATATCTACTTTTAGAATAACCTCCCCGTAATTTCGATCTAAAAAGGTTCTTAAAGAATGGACCGCGGCCTCACAACCGCCTCGCGAACCAAAGCCTAGCTGCACGGGTCGGAAATAGTCGCCTAGGTACGCGGCTTTTTTGCGACAGCAGACTTTGGCTGCAAGGCGGCGATAGGTGGTGCCTACGGCTATGGGTCTTATCCCGCCATCCTTTTTTATAATAAGTGAATACGTCACCCCTTATTAACATGAACATGAAATACAATCAACCTTTGATGTTTTTGTGAAAAGTGCTCTCAAAAATTGACATTAAGGGTTGCTGCAAAAGGGGTAGAAAGGGGTAAATAAGATCAAAGCCTTGAAAAATTCTGAAAACGAGAAATATCATATGAAATGAGGGTTTAGACTGCAGATTTCAAAATTGATTAATTTACCCTTTATTAGGGGTGGTTTTTAAGATCAGGTTTGTAGGATCAGGTCTTGATCCGGTCAAGATAATAGATATTCAGAAACTCAATAAAACTGGTCTAATTATTTTTCATTATTCACTCAATAAGGTTGCCAAACAAAAAAAAATGGTGCTCACAGTTAAAGTTTTGTTTACGCATAGAAAAAATTTGCTGTCTTTTTGGTGATGCCCCTTGTTTGACTTAACGACATCCGTGAGCCGGAGGGGCAGATCTTTCAACCACGACTTCTAAGGCAACGGTTTTGAGAGCAAATTTCACAAAAACATCAAAGGTTGATGTCTTTCATGTTCATATTGTTCATGTTAATAAGGGGTGACGTATTCACTTATTGTATTCTGCCCACCTACTATGACATACGGTCGGTGCATTGCTCATTGCTTGACTTTGTATATAATAAGAGTTACAAACAAGAAAAAGCCTCGAACAACGTTATATACCTAAGACCATCACAAGATCACAGTTCGGGGCGAACTACTAGTATATGATCCAGACAGATATCTTTAAGAGATGGGTGCAGATAGCACTCTGAAAAGTGTGTAGGTACTAGGTAGCTAGTAGGTAGGTACGTCAGTATCTATAATTTACAATTTAAATATAATTGTAAGCATCGTTTTTGTGATAATTGTAAAATATAAGGATCTTGTGTCTGCAATAAAGATATATATGATTATTATTGTTAAATAATGTACCTTAAATATGTTCCTACATTATTTAGGTACCTACTTAGAAATACCTAGAAAAGATTTTTTGCTTGGTTCCTAGGTATAGATATGTTTTCAAATACCTACTTACTTTTATGTACCTACCTAGCTACTTCATGAGATGCTAAGCCCCTATTTCAATTTATGACAATTAAGAATAATTCTCTCACTTTCTGTTTACATGTTACGAAAGAAGATGGGTAGGTATATAATTATGGTCTATCAGGTAACACTACTCAGAGATCGTGAAATCAGCGCTATATATATGTATGTGTACTATTAGGTATCTAACGTGATCATGAGATACGAAATTTTAACATAGGTTCCTACGTGTACTAAGTAGCTATCTACCTACTTACTTACTTCCATAGATATAATTCACCCTGTTTTTCTTTTCTTTATTTTGATCGTGCCGATGACGGCAAGGCCATTTTTTTGGTGCCTGGGCAAAACCCACGGGAGCCATACATGCGCTCGACGTCGCCACCGCTGCCATCACGCTCTCATTACAAACTAATTTAGCATCTGCAACTACAATTAGGACGGTGTATGTTTTAAGAAGCGTCTAAAAAGCTCCTAGATCCTAGCTAGTATGACTGAATGTAGGACGGTGTAATAAGCGCATACGTTTCTTGAGCTTAACCTCTTCGATCGAAGCTATATACACATATTACAGAATACTAGCAACCTATCTAATATGAGTGGAAAGTTAAAAGCGTACGTTTATGGTGTTAGAAGCACATAATGGAACGCTCCGTCTGTTGCCAGCAAAGAGATTGTAACAAATTGTACCTAATACTATGTATAGTACAAAGATTTCTTTGAGTAGTAAAATATCTGTGGTCTGCCTGTTCTATACTCTTTCACTGAGTATAGTCATTACTAGTATTCTGTGTTTAATACTCTTTACGAAAACGAACATGGCGGTGAGATTTCTTATCGGTGGTGCTTACGTTATATTAGTAATATAGTATTAATCGACTGAAATACCATACCTACTAAAAAATAAAAGTACCAAGATAACGAAAACACTAACAAATAAGCCTTTATGAAGCGAGGCAGCGCAAAGACGTTTCAATTCATTTAGTGAGAATAGAATATACGTGAACTTCCAGTCCCAGGCAATAAACACGAAACACCTGATGCTAATAAACATGAGGAAGATCGAGGGTTTATAAAATTAACTACGTCACAGCCAGTATACCGACGAAGAGTTATCGCTAGCGAGGGTCTACAATGATTCATAAGGTTAATTGAGGTGAAGTGCGGTGACACGACTGAATATCGCTAGTTTTGTGCAGTGTCTAATGTTGTTATTTTGAGTGCAAGTAGATCTTGAATATCGTATGCGATGATCGAAAGTGTATCCAGACGCGCGTTTAGCAGCACAAGTGGTACTTACAACGTGCGAGCCTCGGAACTAGCAAGGGACCGGAAGCTGAACATATTTAGTGTTACAGTGCAATTCCTAGATGAGACAGAACATCCCTTTCATATTGAGGTAAGTTTGGCCACTGTCTTCCTTCCTAAGAACGCCAGCCCCCTCAGCATGGGGAGGAGATAAAAATTTTGTCCTCTGTTTTATCCACCTTGCCAGAGCATTTTGTCTCCCGATAGTGGATAAAAACAGAGCACAAAATTTTTATCCCCGCCCCGTGCTGAGGGGGCTGGTACATTTTCTACTGAAGTAACAATAATAAGCAAGATAAATAGGGTAGCTGTTTGTTAGGCAAAGCTTATTTGGAAACAAAAGAATGATAAATTGAATTAATTTATTTCAGGCACATAGAACTAGAGAGATGACTATGTAAAATCAAATGTCCTGTAATTTTCATTCCATTTGTAAACACTAATTGCCGACAGAACTCATTTATTAATAGAGTGAGTAGTAAATTCAATAATACCTACAAGGAATGCGAGACATTAGACTTGTTTTGTACAAGTGTGAGCTCGGTGAGCCGGCTGCAGAGCAGTAAATTCTTCGATTAGTTAGGTACCAATAGTGTAGGCACCTAGTGGTGTAGTACTGCCATTTATTCTGTGGTAGTGAGGAGGCAGGTAACCAATAATGTTAAGGTTTAATTAAGTTTTCTAGCCACTTTCTAGTAATGCTTAACTGTAGGTTAGATAACATTTAGCAAATAAATGTATTTTAAAAGATATCTGTTAATGTGGTAGTTGTAGTAGGCACTTGAGTTAAATTACTTTCGTAAATGTTTGTTTGCGCTTATTTTTTTCATCTTTCTGTTACCTTTTGTGAGGACCGCTAATTAGCTTCTCTGATAACCTAGATTACTTAGATTTATTAATAAAGTAATTTAATCAATTAATTAGTTACTAAGTTTTATAAAGCTGTTGGTCTTCATACTAAATAAATAAATATTTATATTTATATACTATGATAATATACACTAGTTAATTAAAAATATTAAAAAAAATTGCATTTTGACTTTGATACTTGTGTGCAAGTATCAAAGTCGAGAGCAGAACAACTGCATGAAGAATTGTATGAGGTTTATGATGGATTGTGTCTAAACCCTTCTTTAAGACATTAGCTGTAAGCTCCATCTGCAGCGCAGGTGGTGTAGTCGCTTATGTTTTCAGAGATGGGGTGCAAATATGCACGGGATTTCACAAGTCCTCGAATATGTCTTATTGGCTTTGCTTTTCTTATTGGACCATACCATATTCCATCTCATTGGACTCCAAATGTATCAAACTTTAATCTGTCAATGTCAAAATGAACTTGGCTCGGAACACAATTGAGAATTATCTGTGGCAAGAAAGTTAAACACAGATGCTTCGCCTAGATTGTTTTAAAATTTTGATGAAGTTCAAAATTGTTGCTAAATATCTGAGATATCATGGAGTACTGACTAAGTATAAATATAAAAAAATAAACATGAGCTTTCATTCAAAACTTGATTGATTGATTTTTCAAAATGCATCATATTTAAATATATTTTTTTGTTCAAAAAGTACTTTCCAAATTTTGAGAATTTTCTGAAGATTTATTTTGTCAATTTCGTTGATTGGCACTGTAAGTTTGTATAATTTATAGACAATATTATAACAATACTCTAGAAAGATTCAAAATCGTGTAAAATAAACCAAATACCAATTTCTCAAAATGATGATTTAACCTACTGGCAGGATTTCCTGCCAGGGTGAATCTACAGGTAAAACAATTGGCTATGATTAAGTTACTGACTCTAATGTTGAGTATCAGTAATCAAAGCTTGCTCTTTCTTTGTTTCAGAAAAAAGCCAAGGGCAATGTTTTACTGGAGCAAGTATACACTCATCTAGAATTGGTAGAAAAAGACTACTTTGGCCTGCAGTTTACTGAATCTGGCTTGCCACCAAATTCTTTGAACTCTGACACAACGGTAAATAGAAAAATATCTTTCCATGCATATTATCTTTTCAGAATCTGAAATTATGTCCATCACTTGCTGATTATTATTTTACAGGTACCGTGCATGTAGTAGCAGGGCTTCACCCACATAGTACCTTGATATAATAGTAGCCTATGGTGTGCCATGCCTTGCGTTAAGATCCATCCAGCTGTATTCTGAAAAAGTTATATAAATAAGCAAACAGGATAAATTCAAAATTTTGAATTTTTAGCAAAAGGATGAATGACAAAATAATATTACCCAGTGTCACAGAAGAACTAGCAATGATGGTACCATGCCTCAGACTTTTTTTTATTTTAATGGCTATAATTTTTTTTTTCATGATCCATTACAATAGCTTAAAATTATCTAATACTAATTACAATTTATTCACTTGAGCAAATTCACAGATTTTGTTTTACAAAATTTTTGAATTTTTTATTTGACAAGCTAAGCACATCACTTGGCAATTTATTATAAAAGCGTACAGTTTGCCCTATGAATGATTTATTAACTTTATTGAGCCAAGTTGTGGGAACAGCGAGTTTATTTTTATTTCTAGTATTATAATTATGTTTATCACAGTTTTTGTCAAATAAGCTTATGTTTTTACGCGCGTACATAATATTTTCATAAATATATTGGCAGGGCATAGTCAATATATTTATTTCCTTAAACTTGTCTCTTAATGAATCTCTGGGACCCATTTTGTAAACAGCGCGAACAGCCCTCTTCTGCAAAACGAATATGGTGTCTATATCTGCAGCACTTCCCCACAGTATTATGCCATATGACATAATACTGTGAAAGTAACTGAAGTAAACTAGTCTTGCTGTAGCAATGTCTGTGAGAAGACGTATCTTCTTTACAGCATATGCTGCAGAACTAAGTCTCTTCGCCTGTTTATTGTGTGTGGGCCCCATTGAAGTTTATTATTTAAAGTTAATCCCAAAAATACAGTGGTTTTGACTAATTCTATGTTTTCCTCTTTAACTTTTACATTAGCTTCAACTTCAGTTACATTTGGTAAAATAAATCGAATACATTTGGTCTTTTTCTGATTGAGTACTAAGTTATTTACACTAAACCAGTTAATAATTTTTGAGATTGCATTGTTTACGTTGCCAAAGTTAGTCATTTGTCGCTTCAATCTAAATAGAAGTGACGTATCATCTGCAAACAGTACAATCTCATGGTCATCTTTAATTATTTGGGGCAGATCATTAATATATACTAAAAACAAGAAAGGCCCCTGCGACACACGAAGTATAAGAAAACTGGTTCTTTTTTTATCCTTTTCCTATTTACCTTACCTATTTCAGTTATAATATTTATTTAAATAATAAATATTATCAGATGGGATCAAGGCCAAGCGCTTACCCGCCGTACAATTAAAACAAAAAAAAAAATGACGTAGTCACAGTATTCCACTTATTTTTCAACTTACCTTTCTGACTAATTCATCCCAGGAAACATGCATTCTGTGCGATGTCATGACTCGAAAAAACGTTTTGTTTGTTCATGAGTTGTATGTAAAACGTTGGGCTCCTGCTAAGCATTTATTGTTCAGTGATAAAGCCTTGAATACCTACTTGTTTTCATCCTGATCACATCCTTGTGTAAGACCTTACGGATTATTTGTATGATATCCCTGTTTGCCAACAATAGAGATGTGTACTAACTTTGTAGAAATTTTCTGGTCTATCAAGGTCCTAGAGCTAAATGGACTGCCTCCTGCCCCCCTCAGCACGGGGAGGGGATAAAAATGTTGTCCTCTGTTGTTATCCACCATCGGGAGACAAAATACTCTCGAAGGTGGATAAAAACAAACGACAACAATTTTATTCCCGCCCCGTGATGAGGTGGCTGGACTGTTGACTTGAATGACACCCATAAGCAAATGGTGTTATTGAGGTTTTACTCTACTGGATTCCATGGCATGCTAATACCTACTAGATATGTTCAAATTCTACCATGAAATTCGTAATATTTTTCCTGTTTGAATCATTGAACAACCTAAGAATTACTTGACCTATTGGTACAGAGCACGTTTAATTAAAAAAAAAAATATTGCTGATGGGGTTTTCCCTAATACCTACATTGATTATGTCACTAGCAAGTGTTATTTTTCACATTTATGATATTATTATGATAGCTGTTTGTCACTGACACAATTTTTTTTTATATAAAATATTCAAAAAAGAAGGCCCACCGATTTTCTTACAAATCAAAACAGAGAAAATTATATTTATTATTTGACTTGAGTGTTTGTATTGAAAAAGTATTTTATAATATTTTTATAAATATATAAGTACCTACCTACTTATATTTATTGTTATTTAAATACTAAAAACCGGACAAGCGCATGCCTTTCCTGCGATCAGCAATCCGCCGGCTTAGTGTGTTTATTATAGAGACTCCAATTTTGGAGGAGGCTAAAGTTACATATTTTTTATTGTATGAGGAAGCGCTTGGCCTTCATCTCACCTGTTTACAAGTTAATATGTGTAATTATAAGGCCGAAGGCGCACTTCACTCGGAATCCTCAACAAACTAAGGAACTGGCTATCTTAGGCATTTAGTGCCGTAACACATCAATTTAAGATTTGTAGTTATGGCGACAGAATTAGGTAAGATGGTGGTAGCTAGCCAGGCGGACACAAACAAAGTCCTACCACCAACCAAACCATGCGCAATATTGTACTCCCCCTGGGGATCGAACCCGGGACCTCTCGACC
Source organism: Venusia cambrica (assembly GCA_951394065.1). NCBI lineage: Eukaryota > Metazoa > Arthropoda > Insecta > Lepidoptera > Geometridae > Venusia > Venusia cambrica. Next base: position 7,073,064 of record OX596056.1, read on the forward strand.
TGAAATCGGTGGGTTCAACCACTAGACCACAGAGGCGGTTGAAGACACTAGGGGACCTCGAGTCTTTACGACATCCACGGGTGGATAGGGAAAATCTAAACTGAAATAATATATGTTATGTATAAAATCCGCTTTATAAAAAAAAAACAATTGGCAATTGTTTTTTTTTAACGCGGCATCCCCAGGAACAATAGTCCTGGTGCTAAGTTGAAGAGCGCTTGGCCGACGTGTCTCCGTATTTGTTATTAAACCCTTTCTAATCTCAGGTTATTAAAATGACCTAAGTAATAATAGTAATAAAAAATATTAATAATAAATATTACAGGACATTAATTTTACACAGCGCCATTTAGCCCCAAACTAAGCATAGCTTGTAATATGGGAACTAGATTACGGATAGAATACTTAAATACCTTTTGTATACATTACTTATGTACAACACCCAAACACTGAACAAACATCTATATTCATCACACAAATGTTTGTCCTGGGTGGGAATCGAACCCACAGCCTACAGCGCAGAAGGCAGAGCTACTACCAACTGAGCTATGAGGCTTGTTAGTCTTATATTAGATGAGCTTGTCAAATAATAAATTCAAAAATTAAAATCAAAGCTATCCAGGAAAGCTTATTATAAAATTAAAATTAAATTATTATAAAACATTAAAAAAATTAATTTGCTGCAGTGAGTAAATTGTTTTTAGTATAAGATAATTTTAAGCTATTGTAATGTAATGGATAATAAAAAAAAAACTAGCCCGAGGTTCTTGCCTTTCTCCTTGTGTGCTGGTCGCGATTCCGAACAGGCGGTAGATTTGACGTTTCAAAGTGATCCTACAAAATCTTACTGAATGAATATATTTGACTTTGCCTTTGATGTTAATTTAAAATTTCAGCGATGGCTAGACGGATCAAAGTCCGTGAAGAAACAAGTTGGTGTGAACGCTCAGCTCTGGCAGGCCGTGCGTTTCTACCCGCCTGAGCCGTCGCGGCTGGCCGAGGAGTATACACGGTACATGCTGTGCCTTCAGATCAGGAAACTACTGCTGGACGGTAGAATCTCCGTGCCCAAGAATACCGCATTGCTGCTTGCTTCATTCACTATTCAAGGTATCTACGCTAGCTGCACTTTTTAATGAAGGTTTTCAGATTTTCCAAAATTTTAAATAATACACAGCGCCATTTCACCGCCTCTGTGGTCTAGTGGTTTAAATAAATATAATAATAAATATTACAGGACATTAATTTTACACAGAGCCATTTAGCCCCAAACTAAGCATAGCTTGTAATATGGGAACTAGATTACGGATAGAATACTTAAATACCTTTTGTATACATTACTTATGTACAACACCCAAACACTGAACAAACATATTCATCACATATATGTTTGTCCTGGGTGGGAATCGAACCCACAACCTACAGCGCAGAAGGCAGAGCTACCAGAGAACCCACCGATTTCAGATCCAGAGGTCCCGGGCTCGGACCCCATGGGGCCATAATAACAATAAAAAAATGGTTGTGTTCCGGCATTTAGAGGTAAGATAGCCAGTTCCTCAATTTGTTGAGGTTTCCGGGTGAAGTCCGCCTGCACCTTCGACCTTACTCAACTTGTAACCAGGTGAGATGAAGGCCAAGTGCTTACCCGTCGTACATAAAAAAACCCCGAACTAAGCTTAACTTGTATGAGGAACCACGAGTAGTCGGTATGTTGATGCTCATTACTGCCCACACTGTTGAACATGCCTCATCCAAGGTTTTGGCAGTGATCATCACGCTTGGCGTGCCGAATAGTGATTGGAGCAAAGCCACTATTATAATACTCAGAAGGATTGCCCACAAATTAGTACATATTACCATGTTTTTTCGGCATGGTTCATCTTCTGACCTAGAAATACGCATGGCAAAAATGAGGTTGGCAATGGAGTGAAAGAGATATTTTCGTGTAGGCGAACATACCGACGCGACGTGACAAACTCCCTTAGTTGCACAAAACGAGTGGGACGGCGCTATTGATACTCGTCGTACATATAAATACTTCATAGTTTGTGTATAACGATTTCAGATGAGGACATTTTCTTGTTTCAAACTTTTTAGAGAGTGATTTCTCAGTAGTCGCGTTTTAGTTTATGAAATTGCTTTTTCATAGAAAAAAATATAGTATATTTTCCAATCTTTATACATAATCCATAACATACCTGTTTAAATTGTTCTAAATAAACAAAACTGTATCTATCTTTACAGCGGAACTAGGAGACTTCAACGAATCGGAACACCCACAGAACTACCTATCAGAACTCTGTCTTCTTCCGAAGCAGACCGCCGAAGATGAGCGGAAGATTCGAGAACTGCACAAATTGCACAGCGGTCAATCGCCGGCTGATGCTGAGGCGAACTTTCTAGAACACGCGAAGAGATTGGACTGCTATGGTGTCGAGTCACACCCTGCTAAGGTTTGTACCATTAAGCTGACTTGCTTCTAATTCAAATTCAAAAAGAGGGGAAAATGAACACACACTTTCATTTTGTCATTACGTTATGTACATACACAGACAAATCAATAGGTATCTTTAAAAATCGAGCGGAACTTTGGATCGAGTCGTCACGTGACCCAAAGGATGGGTCTTATTTAGGTTAGTAAATTAGCATAGCTTTTCAGCGTGGCAATGCAACCAGTGTCTTGGGCACGCTTCCGGCTGGTACTGGTCTGAAACAGTCGAGCTAACCCGACTGCTTCCCTAGTACCTATTTTTTGTTATTATTTATGTCAACAGTTTTTTAAATTGCTAAATTCAACACGATAATATCTTTATAAATGTCGTTTCTTCATCTTTAGGCGTCATCATCGTGATTTCACTGGGTTAATATAAATTTTCGGAATCATCTTTGTCAGTCATTCTGGTACACAACAATTTCACATACACATATCAACAATGTTTAGGGATATTATATGAATGCCCTCATAACCTATTCAATGTACTTACACAACAACGCTTAGAACAGCCAGCTTTAAATGGAATGACATTCCTTCGAATTGGTCTCATCAATAGTATTTTATCTGATCCTCAATCGCAGGAGGCGGAGATCTTATGTAAATTGGCCATTACAAGATACCGTAATTTTTGAGTACCGCACAGTTGTTTTCAGTTTCTTTTTATAATGTTTGTTAGCTTTAGTAATTCGATTTTATGGGGAAAGTTATTTCTTAAGAATAAAAAAAAAACAAAAAACAATTTCATATACACATATTAACAATGTTTAAGGATATTATATGAATGCTCTCATAACCTATTCAATGTGCTTACACAACAATTGAATATACACACATCAAGAATGTCTAGCGATATTGTTTGAATGCCAATGAGTGCAACATTCCAATCGAATAGGTTTTAGGTTTTTTTACGTATTCAATTGAAATGTTCATGAGGTCTTCAGACAAATTTAATGATGTGTATTCAGATTGTTTATATTAACCATCTTGTTTCAGGATTACAACGGGAAAGACATACTGATTGGTGTGACATCAATCGGTATAGTCGTATTCCAAAACAATGTTCGCATAAACACGTTCTCTTGGGGCAAGATCGTGAAGATCTCCTTTAAGAAGAAACGGTTCTTCATTCAACTGAAGCGGGAAGCGGTAAGTGGAGTTGAAGTGAGTGATCCCCTTTTAAATTTTGTTGCTTTATTGGTTACTTATTTTTCACGTTTTTACTGCGACTTAGACCCGCAATAAGAAGGCCTAGTTGTACCGCTCTCCCATACAAACGTATTCGTTTCGTAATGGCGCGTCCGATTCAAATTAACGCAAACATCTTATTTGTGACAACGGGGAAGCGCTTTGATCTCCTTGGCCTTTACTTTGAGGTTGTTTCTTTTTTCCATATTGTTTTCTGTGTAAGACGTGGTCAAATATATTAAATCTTAAATCTGAAATCTTGATCTCACCTGACTACAAGTTAAGATGAGGCCGAAGGTGGAGCGCACTCCACCCATTAACATTCTGAGGAGCTGGGCAAAAACGGTAAGATATTATACCTTTATAAGCCCGAACACAGCGATTTGTGACAGAATTAGGTAAGATGGTGGTAGCTCCAGGCGGACTTAAATAAAGTCATACCACCAACCAAACCCAGCACAACATTGTACCACCCTGGTGGTAGAATATTTTGGTCTGAGTGTAAAAAAAAAAAATGTTTAGTATTGATCTCAGCTTAGAGTACAGTTCATCTAAAAAAGTTGTGTGTTCATTTAAATGTCTGCGCTTTGTTGCTCTTGTGCTTGGTGCCAAATAAATATTTTTCTCACACCAGTGTTGGTGGTGTGGTGTTTCTGGTGTTCATAGGCGACGGTATCAGCTTACAATCAGGTTGGCCGGTTGGCAAACAGGGCCACCTGTAAAAAAACACATAACTCGCTAAGTGTATAGGAAAGATTCCGGGTGATGTCCACCTTCGGCCTTATCATAACATGACACCAGGTGAGATAAAGGCCAATTGCTTCTTCGCCGTAAATAAAAATGGATTATCTAAAGTGGTTTATCACCACGCATGGTTTACGTAACACGTCTACTTTTTATTTAAGGTAGAGCACACGTTAAGTTGGTAGCCATTTATATTTATCATTGCCTAGTGTCAATTGTGTGAGAGGGACAGCGAGATGTAAGTCCGTGCGCGAGCGAGCGAGATAGTTGCTCACGAATTCTCGCGGAAATAATATCATTACTAAACCTATATTAAAGTACAAGTAAAGAAAATCGATAGTACAGATTTTAACTCTAATGTTTTATGTTAGTTTTGGTTAAAAAATATGAATAAAAAAATCGTAAAAAAAAAACTGGCTAATTTTGGGGTTTTTTTGCACGCACTAATTATATATTAGGCATAGTAATGCGTACATTATTTTCTTATCAAATTAAAGATAAAACATCATTGAATAGGTAAATATTTTTGAATTATATTTAATTATATTTACTCTTTAATAAGGAAATGGACTCCAATGTTGCACTTTTTTTTTTATGTAAATAACATCAAAGCTTTGGTTTAACTACTATGCCTAAAGCTGAATCATTGTACTAACAAGATATTTTTGAAATTCATATCGAATCCACAAAAGCCTTTGTTACAGAGATTTCAACCTCCTAGTACGTCTCGACAAGACATTCATGTTTCGGTCTACAGGTTAAGGTCATACTTTGATTCACTACTGCCTTCCCGAGGGGTAGGTTAACTGATTTCCTCTAATAATCAATAAACAATCTTTTTGGTAACCTTTTGTGATATCATCTTGTGATTAACTTATATTACAAATCAGGAAATTAACATTTGACCATAGCCAGCTGCCTAATTTTTGTGGGTGGGACAAATATTATCAAATATAAGATAATACTTTGTCTGTTACCTAATAAAACCGCAACTAATATAAATAAACAAATTATTTATCGCTTTCTGTCTTGCACAAGTTTTGGCCATAAAGAAACGTTGAGATAAAACTCAGACAGATTGACAGACAATGCATTGCCTAAATCAACTTCCATCCATTTTGATTCTCATAGAAAGAGGGCAATTGTAATATTAATGATATCAAAAATATCACTACAAATGGAGTTACTTTGCGTTATTTCGTGATTTCAGACCTGGAGCTACGAGTAGGTTATATGGTATAGGGAATGAAAGTTTGTATGGGAAGTTGGTTATAGGGAATTATGGAATGAAAAATTGTATAGGAAGTTTCATCAAATACACGGCTAATATCCTTCACCTTATTACATTAGTAGTACCTATCTGGTTATAAACAGTTGTTTTGCGACTTTTTGAGTGGGGTGCTTAATTTAGTAGCTAAGCTTATTTTATGTCAATAAAGTATATGCTTTTTTACCCTATTAATGTTCCGTGAACTTGTTTACTTTTGTCGATTCAATAAAGTAATTCCTTTATTATCAGAATATATGAAATATATTTCGATTTATATATCCTTGTAAAAATCAAATTCTCTACTCCGAGCCTCATCATTCTCGTTCATCAATATGTCTATCAAAACAGGATTGCAATAACTTTCATTATATATGTTGCATTTGCATTATATTTCATTGTTATGATTCATCAAGTGAAGGTATCCCACAAATTTTTAGATAGATTTAATTAAATTAATAAAAGTTAAACTGTAAATTGTTGTTTTTTTTTATTGTACTACGGGAAATCACTTGGCCTTCATCTCACCAAATGATATAATTTAAATTAGAAATAATAATTCGCGATTTCCAGTCGGAAAACTACGACACAGTACTCGGTTTCAACATGCGATCATCGCGCGCCGCCAAAGCCCTCTGGCGGTGCAGCGTCGAACGACACGGGTTCTTCCGATTGCGAGGCCCGAAGCGACGTCCATTGCTGGGCACGTTGGGGGCGCTAGCGGGCATACCGCAGCCGGTCGTGCTACGGACGGAGTCGCAAGCGATACACGCGAGCAAGCGGTCACGGACCTCTAATAGGAGCTTTGTGAGGTAACTAGATCATAGGTGACGTCCATTGCTAGGTGCTTTGGGGGCGCTAGCAGGCATTCCGCAGCCGGCTGTACCACGGACAGAATTTCAAGCGATACACGCGCAGTCACAGACCTCCGCGCCAGTCATTTTGTTATATCTTATGTTTTCATGAACTAGCATGCCTATTAAAATGAATATTTCAGCCAATTGTGAAGCTTTGTCTTTGCTAGAAAGCTATCGATTGTTATTTGGCTTGTATTTACTACACACTACCCGATTTTAATCTATCCTTGGACAAACATGTTAGTAAGTAGGCAGGTACATATTCCAACATAGTCAAATTATTTGAACGTATTTATTTAGATATGTTTTGTTTTGTAAATATAAATATTTACTTATTCTCTTTTATTATGTAGGTACACCCTCCTACCATCGACCGTATTTGTACTATTCTTTCCATCCTAAGGTTGTCTGGAAGATTTCGCTTTTAATCGATAAGGCCGCCCATTTTACTGTTTACTTTAGTTTTAAATTGACAATTGTTCTATATGTTTTTGTATAATAAATAATTTTCATTAATTCATTCATTCAAACATGATGCTCGCTTCGCTCGTTCAATCATAGCAGTGCTTGTTGTTTCCTTTCCAGACGCAGCAGCTCCCGCCACAGATCGCAGTCCGCCGGCACCACCTCACCCAACTCCAACGGAGCGGCGCTCGCCTGTCGCACGTCGCGGGTGACGTCACACACCGATCCCGCGCCGAGGCACGCCTGGACCGACGTGCATTCACAGCCAGATCTCAAGTAACTACCTCTTTGTACTTTTATGTCAGGTTTAAGAAGACTCAGTAGAATTGAAACAGCTATTAAAAATGTAAAACAAATTAAATGAACGATAATCTACGTTTGTAAAGGTAAAATATAAGATAAAGATAACTTTTACCAAAGTTACGTGGTTCATTTAACATAACAACTAACTAAACTAATTATATAATATTTGCATGTGTACACAATATTTGTATTTATAGTTAAGCTGCAAAATCATACCCTCTGTGCTAGTTTTATCTGTGTTACGGCAGGTAAACGGTAAACGCTTCAAACCTCCTATTTTATTTTATTTAGTGACGACAAACAAGTATTGATTAAGTTATTTGCTAATTTAGTGTTCAATAAAAGCTTATTATTAGGTGAGTAGTATAAGGGGGCCTTCTCTAACATATTCCCTTGATAAATTGTCAACACCAGCATAATATGGTTAAGTAGCATCCCTTCTGAGGTATGGGGTCATATTCTGGGGCAAAATGACCGACGTGCTCTCAGATCAAAATCTAAAGTAAGTATTTCTAGTAATTATAGAAATACTTACTGTGGTCTCGTACGAGACTAATAATGTCTGAAATCTTTGTACGAGCCCAAATTGAGCTGCAGCGTTCTCTATATTGGATTTTTAATAGCGAAAGGCGGAACTTATTAACGTGAGTGGACGCCTTTGTCTTCTTTAAATTGCAAATGTGTGTTTTGTCTCGGTTGTACGTTAGTTTCTTCAGTTCAAAGAAACTTTATTTCCCATTTAACTACATTATGTCACTTACATGAGAAATAGTAAAGAAATATAAGTAGGGTTAATACGCGTCCAGGTCGTTCAGTAGAACTAGGAGTGAGTTGCATGCACATAACAGGTAGTGGGTGTAGGTAGATGGTGGAGTTACTGAAGCAGAGAGATGTCTTTCAATATGTAGCTAGTTAGTTTAGTTTTAAATAAGCGGTAGGATTTTGCAGACTTGATATCCGTGGGTATGCGATTGTACATCTATACTGCTTCAAAGGTTATGGCATTTTTCCCATAATTGGTTCTAACCGTTGGCAAATCATATGATCTCCTCTCCATCTTGTACGTTTGTTTTGCATTTAACACTTTTTTGTGAGAATGATGTCGATATGTAAACTTTAGTTCAGAATTATTCTAATTAGTAGGCAAGTTGTAAAATTATATACTTAGATGTTTTATATTCATTATCTTAGTTTGTGTGTAGTTTAACTGTTGGGGTTAAGAATGGATAGTGAAAAAGGGTTTTAATGATTTTATATATTATCTGTAGTTCATTTCGTGCATGTCTAAGGAAGAACCATAATAGAAAAGACAAATATCGTCCGCGTAGAGGGTAATCTGTCCGTGAAGGCCTAATTCAAGCATATAATTAACACATATTAAAGAGAGTAGTGGCCCTAGCACCGATCCCTGAGGAATTCCATATGTAATAGGTAAAGGGTCACTTTTAACATTATTAATTTTGACTGCCTGATATCTGTTGCTAAGGTAGGATTTAAACATAAGAAGTGATTTGTCTGTGATTCCAATATTCTCGAGTTTTCTAAGTAGTAGTGAATGGCTGACTGTGTCGAACGCTTTCCGTAAGTCAAAAAATACCCCCAAAGCTATATTTATTTGGTCTATACTAATTTTAATTTTAGTGACTAGGTCGATGGTGGCTGCTAACGTATTTGACTTTGGTCGAAAACCAAACTGCCTAGGAGATATGTAGTCTATTGAACTAAGGTAAGCATCTAAACGTGCATATAGGATTATTTCAAGAATCTTGGATATCACAGGCATCCTTGTTTTGTTGATCGTGATCGTACTGTACATAATCCTCTTCATCCATACATAGCCATTATGATTGATCACCAGCTTACTTAAGAAACAAGTAATGATGTTGCCTTCCATAGCTAAATGACTGAACAGATTGTAGTGTAATTTTGTCAGTAGATGTATCCTGGGGAAGAACATAGGCTACTATTTATTACCGCGGGCAAGCGCTAGGATGTAAATACAAAGCAAACCACAAAGTTCTTACCACCAACCAACCTTTCAGTAACGCGGACCTGCTATCCCGAGTACTCGGTATCCCCCTAACATACGTGGACGAATCGGAATCGCCCTCAGAGCACGAGGATTCCGTCTGCATCAGATTGTCGGCGGATTCCGAGGGGGTATTCGGGTTCAACGTGAGGGGTGGAGGGGGGGCGCCGGTGTTAGTGTCGCGAGTCGCCGCCAGGACCAGGGAACAGCTGCAGCAAGGGGACCAGGTAATAATGAGCCTTGTTTCTAGCAAGCTACGGCTCAAATTCAAATTATTTAGTGCAAAACTGACACCGGACTCTGGCAGGAGGGTGGATCTTTGCAGGTCCCCGTAGCTGATTAAAGAACTATATGTCTCATTTCTCTGTAACAGATTACAATACAAATTGAAGCATTTGCTGTATATAAGGTTCATGTTACACTGTCAAGGCTTTGGCAGGTCACAAGGTGGATCTATACAGGTTCTACCACCAGTGTAAACCACTAGTAGCTGCATAAACAACTATATGTCTTATTTCTAACAGATTACAATACAAATTGAAGCATTTGCTGTATATAAGGTTCATGTTACATTGTCAAGGCTTCGGTAGGTCACAAGGTGAACATATACAGGTCCTACCACCTAACCTAAACTAAAACTACTAACGTAAACTATCAGTAGCTGCATAAACAACTATATGTCTTATTTCTTAATTCTAACAGGTTAAAATACAAAATTGAACAATTTGCTGTAGGTAAGGTTCATGTGACATTGACAATTTTTTTTTCCCAGGTACTATCGATCAATGGAACCGACGTGGAAGAGTTGACGCACGAACAAATAGTCCAACTTATACGTAGCACGAAAGGTGTTCTGTCGTTAATTGTCAAGCCAAACGGTAAGTTACGTTTTCTTCTGTCTTACAACCTTGTATACGTTAGTATTTCCATTTTCATTTCCAATTTACCAATATTTGCTGCATTTTCTTAGGTTATATATTTTATGCAATTGTAATTTTGAAGTATTGAACCTGTTAAGAACGCCCAGTAGTAGGGATGTATGTATATAATGATGAACAACATTTGTAGTTCAATTTGAAATGACATATACGAATCAAATTAAATGTCGCAGGTATTATGGAAAATAATATGTGTTTGTATAGTGCGTTTTTTTTTGTACGACGGGGAAGCGCTTGGCCTTCATCTCACTTGGTAACAAAAGATAAGGCCGAAGGTGGAGGCGCACTTCACCTGGAATCCTCAACAAACTGAGGAACTGGCTATCTTACCTCTAAATGCCGGAACACAACAATTTTAGAATTGTTATTATGGCGACAGATTTAGGTAAGATGGTGGTAGCTAGCCAGGCAGACTTAAACAAAGTCCTACCACCAACCAAACACAGCACAATATTGTACTCCCCTTGGCGATCGAACCCGGGTCTGCTCTTTATCTGAAATCTGTTGGGTTGAACAACTAGACCAAACTCATTTTCCGAGTTTAAATTTTTTTTTTTTTCTTTCAGCGATATACGAAACCCACAACCAAGAAACGGTGATAGAAGAGCCCGAATCACTATTTGCCCCGTTCCAACGGTCCGGTGACTCGGAGGGCGATGCCTTGGAGCAGTCCATGCTACTGCTCGGGGACGGACTGGCCAATGGCGCGGCTTTGAAGCAATACGATACCTTGCAGAGGAGGATCCCCGAGGAATCCACCGCACTTTCTAAAGTACCCAAGAACGTGAACAAGAATCGGTACAGGGATATCGCTCCTTGTAAGTTTTCAATAGTAGTTTATGCAACTGTCATATAAGAAGGGGTATGAAGACAACAAACACAACAGACTCTCGTGTTTATTAAAACACGAGAGTCTGTTGTGTTTTAATACCTAAGTTATATGCAGTTTCATACACTACTTTATCTTTACTCATAGGAAAAAATTAAATTAAACTAAGTAGGTAGGTTACAAAAACACGATCGGCAAAAAAAATCGCGGGAAATTAAGTTCAAACTACGCATGCGTGCGCCATTTTTTTCACAGTTCGAACAGCGCATGCGTGCGCTTTTTTTTTTCAAATTCAGCCTAAAACCATAGACTAGTTTAATGAAATAATAAAGAAAAAGATAGCGGTACTATAATGAGTTTTATGATACAGTTGGCGGTACTATAATGATTTTTATTCTTAATTTTATGTATATGCGTTTATAAAGTGCGTCTGTATAGAACCGTCTTTGAATTCGTAATTCGAATTTTTCGATTTGAGTGTATATAAAAGTTATTATGCCCCGTTCCAACGAGCCGGTGACGTGTGCGGTGACCCAGGGGGCGGTGCCGTGCGCTCCTAGGCACCGCCCCCTGGGTCACCGGCTAATTACCTTATTATTGTTCCCGCCGTTTTGACTAGATTGTCCCAACTGCTCTCGCGAGATGAATCTTTAATTAGGCTTCAATACTTTATTGTAGGTAAGCCAGAAATTAGTTTATCATAACTCACCACCTACCCCCAACTTTAGTCAGTCAACGAAAACATCTTCACACCAAACACAAACCCACTCTATTCACAAACATTCGAAACATGCACACACACACACACACACCACCACCATCACACACAATCTTCCGTTGCCCACTCTTATGAAACTGGTGTTCTCGGGAGATTAACTCACCACTATTGCACACTCTCTGCACACACATAAATGCATACTCCACACTAAATAATAATAAGAATATTACAGGACATAAATTACACAGCGCCATCTAGCCCCAAACTAAGCATAGCTTGTAATATGGAAACTAGATTACGCATTATGTTTTTATTTTTATTCTGATTACTAACTAATATTTTGTTTTATAATACATACCACCTTGTACTTTTTTGGATACAGTTTGTTCGGAGGTGGGCGTTAATGGTTTCGCGGCACAGTTTTTGTAAAACTTTGGCGGGCATTGCATCAGTTTGTGTACATTGTTGTAAATCCAAATAAATAATTTTGAATCTCAGGAGCTATCGAAAGCAATTAATCTAGAATACCTACCCGTAAGACATTGGGGCAGATATTTTCAATGTTTTGTATTGTTTCAGATGATTCAACAATAGTTGTACTGAAGAACGGACAAAACGGTGACTACATCAACGCTTCATATATCAACATGGAAATACCGAAAGATCTCGTGCTCAGCTATATCGCTACACAAGGTAACATTTTTGCTTTAAAAGTTAGACACACCCTCTTCCTTATCCTACAAAAAGGATGACGAGGCTGATTGTTGAGCTTTTTTTTATTGTACGACGGGGAAGCGCTTGGCCTTCATCTCACTTGGTAACAAGATAAGATAAGGCCGAAGGTGGAGGCGCACTTCACCCGGAAAACCTCAACAGACTGAGGAACTGGCTATCTTACCTCTAAATGCCGGAACACAACGATTTTAGAATTATTATTATGGTAACAGAAGTAGGTAAGATGGTGGTAGCTAGCCAGTCGGACTTAAATTAAGTCCTACTACCAACCAAACCAAGCACAATATATTGTTCTATCCATGGGGATCGAACCCGGGACCTGGATCTGAAATCGGTGGGTTGAACCACTAGACCACCGAGAATCTAGGGGCGCCTCTGTGCTCGCTACCACCATCTTACCTAATTCTGTCGCCACTAATAATTTACTTATTTACTTGTTTTACATGCAAGCTGGTGGTCAAACGCTTGACTATTATCAATAAAAAAAAAAACAACAACAATTCTAAAAATTGTTGTGTTCCGGCATTTAAATGTAAGTTAGCCAGTTTCTCAGTTTGTTGAGGATTCCGGGTGAAGTGCGCCTTCATCTTCGGTCTTATCTCAACTTGTAACCAGGTGAGATGAAGGCCAAGCGCTTCCCCGTCGTACAATAAAAAAAACTTGTAAAAATCTGTTAATGATAATCGTTGCTGGTACCCACGATACCGGCTTAGAGTCTAGTGCAGGGCCTTTGGCAACTTGTATTTTTTGTGCTCTTTCTTGGTAAATAAATAAATAACTTATTGTTAATATTTATTATGTTGAATGTACTGAGCTCGTGGACCCGAAAATTGCAATATTCTGAAGTCATAGACCCGTATGTTGCAACATTCTGATGACATAGACCCGAATGTTGCAACATTCTTAGGTCATAGACCCGAATGATGCTACATTCTGAAATCGTGGACCCGAACATTGAACGTACATACACTTTATTAATCACGTTTTCGATGAAAATAAATATGAGACGTCAATTAATTCATCAATTTGTTAATCAACCTAACAACCTAACAAGTCTCACAGCTCAGTTGGTAGTAGCTCTGCCTTCTGCGCTGTAGGTTGTGGGTTCGATTCCCACCCAGGACAAACATTTATGTGATGAATGTAGATGTTTGTTCTGTGTTTGGGTGTTGTATTGTATGATAAGTATGTATATAAAAAAAAAGTATTAATGTATTATATCCGTAATCTAGTTCCCATACTACAAGCTATGCTTAGTTTGGGACTAGATGGCGCTGTGTGAAATTTAAGTCCAGTAATATTTATTTATTTATTTATTTAAATTGACGATATGTAAAACATTTAATCAACCTAGTCTCATACATTTTCAGGGCCACTTTCCAGCACAGTGGGTGATTTCTGGCAAATGGTTTGGGAAAGCGAAAGCACGCTGGTAGTAATGCTGACTGTATTGACCGAAACGGGACGGGCTAAATGCCACCAATATTGGCCTAAAGTTGGCGCCAATCCGCTAAAGGCCACAAATAGTCTCACTGTGACTACCAACAGTGAGCAGAACTATGGCCATTATGTGCAGAGGGACATGGTTCTGAAGGTAAGAATATACGAATATACGAATTATTACCAAGTCTTTTATTAGTGAATAGTGAACATAACTATAGACGTTAGGATAAAGGGATGTCCGTCTACAACTACATATAAACATAATATATTGTCTGTTCGTATCATGAAGGTACAATTTCATACAAATGAATGCCTTTTATTTTATCAAAACTGGGGTAATTGTTACTAATTACCCTCCACTACTCATTACCTCCACTGTCCGAGTTGGGCATTCAATTCAACCTGATAGGTAGACGGTTAACATTTCTACAGAACATGTATTTCTATAACAAAATAAAAGATAAAGGGTTGAAAAAGATAAAGGATTTGCGAGTAAAGGAAACTGTTTTAACAATTTTACTTTAGCTCTATCGTGAAAGCAGTAATGCCTCCACACGTCGAACCCTCACGAATGTTCCAATATGAAATAATAAGCATGTCTGTCTTGAAATGTGGGAACCCTCGGTATGCGTGTTTGATTCACACTCGGTCAAACATTAATTTCACACAGCGCCATCTAGCCTCAAACTAAGCATAGCTTGTAATATGGGAACTGGAATTACGGATAGAATTCTCATTTTTTTTTTGTAAATACAACACCCAAACACAGAATAAACATCTATATTCACCACACAAATGTTTTTCCTGGGTGGGAATCGAACCCACAACCTATAGCGCAGAAGGCAGAGTCCGTAGTGGTAGTAACCAATTGAGCTATGAGGCTTGGCTATAATATAATTATATTTTTGTATTTCAAGTGATTGCATTTGGTCACATCACAAATAACAATGAAACATTCACAAATGTTATAATACACAAAAATTCACAACCCGCGACGGGACTCAAACCCGCATCTTTTCCTATGGAAACGCTCTGAGCCACGAGGGTCCTGACGCAGAAGCCGATTTTTTGTGTCACATTGACAAAAAAAAAGTATTCAAGTATTCCATTCGTTACTAGTTCCATATTACAAGCTATGCTAAGTTTGGGGCTAGATGGCGCTGTGTGAAATAAATGTCCTGTAATATTTATTTATTTCATATTACTGATACTCAGCTTCCGTCGCGGATTGTGTCAAAGTCAATGTCAAAATTTATTTAATCATTAAGATATTTTAGGATCATATTGAAACTTCAAATCTACCGCCTGTTCGATGATCCATTTTGATGATCTTTTCAGATACACAATTTGTGATTATAATCTAAGTAGATACATCATAAACCTAAATACTTAATTTTAAAACATTTGTTATTACCTATCTACTTAATGGGCAGTTTGTTAACATTGAGAAATCACCAATTTGCTGTCAACTGGTAAAGTAACATCGGGCCACGCGTTCTTATCGTCGATATAATCACTAATTTTGTAGTAGGCGCTTTTAATTAAATTATTCTTTATATACAATTTGAATTTACGAGCAGATAGTTTGGCGGCGCTTTGAGGAAGCTTATTATAGAATCTCACACAGTGTGATTTTTTGTGTCAATGTAATTAATTTTGTACATACATTTGTAAATTTAATGTAACAAGCCTCATAGCTCAGTTTGTAGTAACTCTGCCTTCTGCGCTGTAGGCTGTGCGTTCGATTCCCACCCAGGCCAAACATTTGTGTGATGAATGTAGATATTTGTTCTGTGTTTGGGTGTTGTATCATATAGTACGTATGTATTTACAAAGTATTTAAGTATTCTATCCGTAATCTAGTTCCCATATGACAAGCTATGCTTAGTTTGGGGCTAGATGGCGCTGTGTAAATAGATGTCCCGTAATATTGTATTTATACTATTAATTGTTTGCAGGAATCTACCGGCGCGTGTCGAAATATCACGCAGCTGCAATACACGGCGTGGCCGGACCACGGCGTGCCGGACGACACTATCGCGTTCATCAACTTCGCACAGCTGTGTGCCAGGCTGAGGAACCGACGCGATCGTAAGTTTTTTCCTTTTGATTTTATATACTGTATCAACACTTACAAAAAAAATATATATATACTATACCTTAAATAAACCACGAAGGTTTGCGTGAAGCTACACATAATCTGCATCAGTTGAACATTAATCGCAAAAAAAATATTTAATTATGTATGTATGTAATAAATATAAATGCTAATAGGTGCTTAAAAATAACATATGAAATAAATAATAATACCTTGCAAATAATCTAGCTAGTAATATCTAGTAATACAATAAAACTTTTACACGGTAGGTACTTAAGTATATAAATTTTTACTATGTAACGTATGTATAAATAAATGTTACAGGACATTAATTTTACACAGCGCCATCTAGCCCCAAACTAAGCATAGCTTGTAATATGGGAACTAGATTACGGATAGAATACTTAAATACATTTTTTTTGTAAAGACCTACTTATCATGCAATACAACCCCCAAACACAGAACAAACATCTATATTCATCACATAAATGTTTGTCCTGGATAGGAATCGAACCCACAGCCTACAACGCAGAAGGCAGAGTTACTACCAACTGAGCTATGAGGCTTGTTAATTGTATAATTTTCAATATTACTAAGACATAATGACTTTAGTTTACACTTAATATTTTGTATATAATATCTAAATTTTTTTATTTTCAAATAATATAAATAACGTACCAAGCTCTGCCTTCGTTGTTGGCTGTAGGTTCGATTGCCACCAAGGAAAAACATTTGTGTGATGAATGTTGATGTTTGTTTTTTTTTTGGAACCTTTGTGTGTGATAATTATGTAATTAAAAAAAAAAATGATGTTTGTTTTGTGTTGCGAGACTGTATTGTAAGATAAGTATGCTTAAAAAAAAAGTGTGTAGGTATGTATTATATCCGTAATCTAGTTCCATTATTAAAAGCTTTGCTTAGTTTGGGACTAGATGGCGTTGTGTATAATTAATGTCCTGCAATATGTGGATCAAAACAAATATACATTGAGAGGATCATATGCCGAACCTGTTTTCAAAATGTAGGTATTTAGCAAACATACTACCATCTCAGCATAGACAGTTGCTGCTCGTGTACATTTTTTGGTAGAATTTCGTTTTTTTTTTTGTTTATTATACGACGGGGTGGTGTTTGGCCTTCAACTCACCTAATTTTCAAGTTAAGGCCGAAGGTGGAAGTGCACTTCACCCGGAATCCTCAACAATCTGCGGAACTGGCTTTTTTACCTCTTAACGCCGGAATACAACAATTTAAGAATAGTTGTTATGGCGACAGAACTAGGTAAGATGGTGGTAGCCAGGTGGACTTAAACCAAGTCCTTCCACCACCATCAAGCACTATTTTACTCCCCTGGCGATCACACCCGGGACCTCTGGACCTGACTACCAGATAAGTATCAAGGACTAACCACCTAGTCCTTGATACTTATCTGTTGTGTATTTTTATTTGAGAAAGCTTGTTTATTTATTTTATTTATTTAGTTATTTAATTCGGAAAACCAACAGCTGATATATAATGTCACCAATAAACATAATAGAAATAGATAGCCAATTACAGGTCTTCACTAATAGCAACAGTATAGATTAAAAAATGTGAACACTACAACTAATTTACGCGTACATTCAACACTGAGCTCAAAAACAAAATAAAAACAAATAATAATTAACCTAAATGCTACAAAGAGACACTAGCTAAATATATTTAATATTAAAAATGTATAGTATATTATAATAAATATAATAGTAAGCTGAAAACATAATAGCATAAAAAATTCTCGATAAAAATATTTGTCAAAAATGGTACGTTTCAAAATTTACAAGCGAAATATTTTGATATGTACAACGAATATTGTAGATATCAAAATATAATATACTTACGATGTATTTCAAATGATAGGTTACATGTTAATCTACATTAAAGGTAAGCTAGTTTTTTGATACCAATTCAAATTTAATTTTAATCATGAATTATTTGAAAAACTACAGGCGCACCGCGCGCCCGCCTTGCAATCAATTCAGTAGCTCTGTGACCACTGTCGACATCGGACGTGTGCTTGTCGTCCTCGCAGCGGTCAGACAACACCTTGACTCAGAAAAAATATTAGGACGAATGTAAATAAGTTATTTGTTCTGTGCCAGTAAAGGTACCATCATATGGTCACATTACCTACCTACATAATAGCAACGCGATCTCAGAATAAGAATTATCAAAAGGTTTTATTTACGATACGCATGCGCCACCTGCTTGCCGTTGTCAACTCTCATAATCGTGTCTGCCGCGTTTTTAGCTGCATAGAGCGTCTTAACGGGCTATAGTACCTCAGATTAGCAACTCAACGCAACTTTATTCTAGTTTCGAACTAAGATTAAGTTATAATAAAGGTGACATTGCTGTGCGCTCAACAACGGCGCTTATGACCACCAGATGACAGAAATATGCGCGAATTTGTACGTTTTATTTTTTTACGGTGAAACAAATATGAATTTTGAAAATCAAAAACACAGACCGTCTGCTGTATACTGTGTTCATTTACTGTGTACAAAGTGTCAAGCGTATTGGGCGTATTTATTCAATGGCGAACATTTTTGGTACAAATGAGTAGACTTTTTTTTTCTATTGAGAAAATTTTATGTAATCGTGTTTTCGAAACACAAGCGTCCTAGCATCTATCCTGAACTATATAATATTAATTTCAAAGTAAATGCTACGGTATCGTGGAAGATATGATCGGCGAAGCTAAGCCATTTCACATTAGCATAGACTCTTGTTCATTGTCATATTGTTCATTAACTTCGTTCTTCGAAAAAAATTCTACTTGCGATTCCGAGTCACACCACAGTGTTCTATGTTAATTCGTTTACTGTTGAGGCTGTGCGCTTGTGGAACTCACCACCCGTTTCGGTCAAATCCTCCAAAACAATCTACATTTTTTAAAATAATTTACGCTGTCATTACTTTTCCTCGACCAACTTATAATTGTCTCGTTCGCTACTGCTGTTTTAGTTTCTATTTATATATATTTTTTAGTAATGATTGGATATTTTGTAATGTATTGTATGTTTTGTTATTATTAATCAGTAGCTATATAAATTAATGTTTATTTTAGTACACCGCTTTGTCTGCTCTTTACTATCCTTTCCATCCAAAGGTTGCCTGAAAGAGATCGCTTTTAGCGGCCTTATGCCCATTGTACCTAGTTTAAGTGTATTTCTTGCTTGTCTGTTTTTTTTTTTTTGGTGTACAGTAAAGAGTTTATCTATCTATCTATCTTGTTGTATTGTCACTTGGTCCATAGTGATACCGAGGGTGGTGGAGGAGGACTCCGACCCGTCAGACTCCATAGCAGACAAACTGTCAAGCGTATTGGGCGTATTTATTCAATGGCGAACATTTTTGGTACAAATGAGTAGACTTTTTTTTTCTATTGAGAAAATTTTATGTAATCGTGTTTTCGAAACACAAGCGTCCTAGCATCTATCCTGAACTATATAATATTAATTTCAAAGTAAATGCTACGGTATCGTGGAAGATATGATCGGCGAAGCTAAGCCATTTCACATTAGCATAGACTCTTGTTGTATTGTCACTTGGTCCATAGTGATACCGACGGTGGTGGAGGAGGACTCCGACCCGTCAGACTCCATAGCAGACCCGCCGATGGTGGTGCACTGCTCGGCCGGGGTCGGTCGGACCGGGGTGCTGATCCTCGCGGAAACGGCTCTGGAGATGTTGGCGAGGCGGCAGCCGATCTTTCCGCTGGATCTCGTGCGGGCCATGAGGAGGCAGCGGCCTATGTGCATACAGAACGCGGTAAGGAATTCATCTCATTCAGAAGAGAGAATGAATAAATAAATAAAAAAAAACGTTTAATTTTCTCTCACAAAAATTTGCAGCTTTTATGATATGGTTAGGGTGTAAACAATGCTTTACAGTTTGTTACATAATACAGTGGTACCTACCTACTTACATTGTGAGAAACTGGTGAATGAAGTAGGTTCTTGAACCTGTATTACAGGTCTCCAGGCGCTCTGCATGAAAAGCACAGTTGTTTTTAAATACACACATTCATATTAATAAATGTATAGTATACAAAATAAAGTAAAGTAAAGTATCTCTATCTTAAATACTACTTTTTTTAAACGCATTAACAATGAAAATAAATGGAAAAAAGTGTATGGAAAAACTATTTTCCATATATTTTGGTTTGTATTTGTATCTTTAGAAAAAGTAACGCGACACAGATTATCCCTACCCGATTATACAATATAGCCATAATAAATAAAACAATTCAGAATTTTTCGGAAAACTAAATTTCTAAATTATTGTGTTCCGACATTATGAATCCCAGTAGTCTCACTTTCCCATACAAACGTAGCCCCATTTTCATTTCGTTATGGATAGTCTGATTCAAAAGATTTTTTGCAGGTAGGATGGTGGTAGCTATAGCTAGCCAGCCGGCTTTTATAAGTCCAAGAAAAGGTTACGGTTAAGGTTAAACGAGCCTAATAGCTCAGTTGGTAGTAACTCTGCCTTCTGCGCTGTAGGTTGTGGGTTCGATTCCCACCCAGGGCAAATATTTGTGTAATTAATATAGATGTTTGTTCTGTGTTTGTATTTATGTATTTACAAAAGGTATTTAAGTATTCTAGTTCCCATATTACAAGCTATGCTTAGTCTGGGGCAAGATGGTGCTGTGTAAAATCAATGTCCTGTATATATTTGTCCTGTAATAATATTGAGTTTTTTTTTTTTTTTAATCTTTTATTGAAAGGCTTTTAAACATAATGTTTATGTCAGCCTCATAGGGTCCGACACCAAGTAAACAATCAACAATATAATCTAAAACACAAAACAAAATAGAAGATTTACCAAATCTACCTTCTCACAATCATGCATGCGCGATATAGTACGTAAGTAGGTACCTGGGCCCAGCATGTGCGAATGTGTGCACACACAATAGGTAAATAATTGTAATAATAAAAAAAAAACTATAACCTAATCCTTATTATCTAATAATCATTTGTATTAACTAATTTAAAGATCATTTTAGCTCCATCTGAATATGGCTCAGATAGGAGCTCAAGAAATACACCAATATCCATCAAATTTATACCTAGCTTATTAATGATCCTTTGTCTTTCATTGTGGTTTCGAATACATTTTATGTTATGATGCCCGGCCGATGAGGAGCATACGACACGGGCGAAGCTGCGGGTAACACATATAGTTACAACTACTAGCTTGTAAATGTAGTTAAACATATTTACTAACTAACTACTAACTAGTTAGGAAATATAGTTACATATATAAACAGATAGTTGATAATAAAACGTGTATATTGTTGCAGAGTCAATACAAATTCGTGTGTGAGAGCATACAATCCGCCTACTCTCAAATGAAGCAAGAAAACTCATCGGACACGTCATCCAAGTGAAACTCGACAATAAATCCAACGGATCCAACGTAAGACAATATTAAACCTTACTAGCTTTGGATAGGGTTCCGAATATCATATCAGAGATGTCTGTCAATATGACCAATTCAAAACAAAACTTTTTCTTGTAATAGGATAATCAGAATCAGATAATTCAGATAATGCAAGCGACAATTCCTATCTAGGTCGTGGTTGCTGTTTTGGTTAGTAGTATAAAACGATTAAAAAAAAACTTACATTGTAAAACTTCAGAAACCTTAACTATGATTAGGAGTCATGGATATCTATTGCATCGAAGCGGAGATAAGTTTTCAGGTTGCAAAAGCAGTAAAAATATTTTACTGTCTCACTCTCACCTACCGATATATATGGAGTAAGAAAGGGATAAGAAGTATTTAGTAGCATTGGGACTAACTTAAAACATCTGAGACTGAAGGCTTAGTCGATTATTTAGGACTTTTCTACAATTTTAAATAGTCAAAATTGAATGAATAGTATTATGTAACTGATAAGGTATTTAAATTCAATATTGGCTTACGTTTGTTAATTTAAACTTGAGAATAAGGGCACTTAACAGAATTTATGCTGTGACATTAATACCAAATCTGTATTATTTCTTGATTATTTTCATCATTTGAATGTATCAAATATTCACCTTATGTGTACATGTGTCAAATATATTACATGGTAATTGATCCGATTATAATGGCTATAGGAATCACTGTCCATTGGCAAATAATAAATGTATGATCAAATAGTTCAAAGCGTTGATTCTAGTAACTGCCCTTTTGATTGTTTAGTTAACCACCCTGTATAAAACGATGTATTGAAAAATTTAAGATGTAATTATTGTCACAAAATAATGTATGACCAGTTTTATTGTCATTACATTTAAATCTATTTGAGTATTTGATTCAAATGAAGGTCGGTTAATTGATTTCAAAGGAGACTGCCCACAACCCCTATTTATACATTGTGCGTAGTTGAGAGTAAAGTCCGGATTTTCTGACTGACTAGAAATACGTTCATGAAAAATCTTTTTTGTTCGTCCTAGTCACTAAATCAGCAAACAAGCGAACAACAATTTGGATAGTTCAGACTTATAGCACTAGTTGTATTTAAAATGAGAGGGAAATGTTTTGCACTGACATGCAAAGTGATCCTAAAAAATCTTACTGAATAAATATATTTGACTTTGACTTTGCATTGGGGTGTATAGTACATTATATCCTGTACCCAGCCAGCTCAGTTCCTTCATATAACCTTAATAGTTATATTAGGACCGTGGTAATGGGCAGACTCCTTTGTATACAAATGTAACCAATGCCTTTAATTATCAATCTCATTATTATATTTATATTCTTACACTTTATATCGTATACCGAAGGAACCCTAACTCGAATAATCGAAACAACACATATCAAATTGTTGAACTATTTTAATAATACAATTTATTTTCTGTTTCTTAATTTATTTGTAGTTTGTAGTTTCTTATCTGTGGCCACGGACTTTGCAATTACTAAGATAAAATATTTAGTCAGACTTACTGTTTTGTTCTTTTATTCTGTAGGTTTTCAGTAATTTCAGACTCCTTAATAAGTGATAACATTATCTTGTCTCTTGGTTTCTAGGCCCATGCAACAGAGTTATGTTATTCAAAGTTCGTGACACATATCTTAAGTATATTTAAGTTGTGTATTTCAAGTTTCGTACTAGTGACTAACTTTAGATCTTGCCTTGTAACGAATTTAACGTGTATACTGTAATAAACGACTAGTTATTTTGTTAATTTCTGTGCCATTGTGTATAATTTAATTTTAACATAAGCTTATTATTTTGCTAATAGTTTGGTTATCTTCACTAGCTTATACAATTTTGATAAAACTTAACCTAAGACTATTTAATCGGATTCTTATTATTCATAGGATGCTTTCACTTTTTTTTATGGTATCAACTGCCAGTGTATTTTCCCGATACGTTTGTCCCAAACAAAAAGAAAGATTTGATAGGCGCAAAATTTCATTCTTGCTCAGGCAAGCCTCGAGGTCAAGTCTGACCCAACATTAAAAAAAAACCTTAACAATACAAACTAAAATGACTTTAAATTCTTTTATGGTGTAAAATGTCACACGTCAAAACGACTGACGTTCCAAAGTGCAATTGAGCGAGGGGGAAGATATTGTATTTAACCCAAAATACGTTCACAAAATATTGATTAAATCGACGAAAACTTTGAAAAAATGATAAGTGAACAGAGGGTTATTATACTCGTATTTAACCGTAAAATAAACGAATAATAATTATCCGATGTCAATAATAGTAGACCAAGACCATGCTTGAAGTATTATCAAAACTGATTTTCTTGATGCTACAAATATTCAATCTCTTTGATTTTTTAGTATACTATATTTCCAAAAAAGTATATAATTTATCGCCATATTATTTTACTGGGCTGTGCTTTGCTATATTCACTTCTCACTTTGTTATTTTAAAATGACGAGATAAAGATTTACTTTCATACTAATGTAATGTTTTTGCATCTCTTTCTAAAAATCAAATAATGTGAAAAAACGAGAAAGGTATAGAGCCGAACCGGGCTTTGCCTGAAGCAAAAACAAATATTTTTATTTACGTCAATAATTAGAATATTTTTCCTGTATTTAAATTATTTATTGTATGCTAAATTATTGAGACATTTATTTATTATGTTACATTTTGCATGGCTTTTACGTAAAAGTAAAAAACGATAAAAAAAAAATTGCACATGACTAATATCATACTTAAATATCTATAGTCAATATGTAAGTGTATATTTGTTTTAATTTTATTAATTGATTGTAAAGAATAAGACCGCGTTTTTTTTTTTTCAATACCCGTTGATGAATCCTTGTATATTCAGAAATGTTTTTGCCCGCGGCTTCGCCCGCCTCCGTGTCTTGTGCGCTGTTTCCATGGCAAAGGAGAATGACTATTGGTTGTATCGCTGTAATCAAAGTTGTGTCACAAGTTCATAATGATAATAATTCGTGTTTTTATTTATGATTACTCGAACTAATAATATAAGCTTAACGTCCCTGGTGCGCAGATTGCGTGCCAGCTCCAACGCAGTGCTGAGAATGATTGCTGGTGGAGTGGACTGCACTTATATACAAGGCGTTGTTGCGAGCGACACCTGCCCAGAGTTTTTATGCTCAAAATAAATGAATTATTATTATTATTATATTATCAACTTCTTGGAATAATAGCAATGTTTAAAATGAGTTTTGTTTTGTTGTTCGTAACCCGATCTAAAGAAAATCTAGTAAAGTGAGGGTCTGCCTACTGTAGAACAAGATGAGGTATTGTTTAGATGGTTTTCTCTAAAAATAATTTGCCCCTAAACTAGAAAACTGCACTTTGATAAAAAAAAAATGAGATTGCTAATAAATAATTGTGGTTTGTTTTGGGATCCTACTAGGGATTGTTTTGCCTATGAACATATACAACGTGAGACAAGGTGGTATAGTTGAAAAACTTTAGCCATCACTTAATGGGTAAAAAAACAAGGATTGTTTTGTTTATTTTTATTTCGTTTCAAATTTTGTGATATAGAAACTCAGTTTGTAACGGGAGAGTAGTGAAATGGACTCTGATAAATATTTGTGAACAGTGAGGCAGAAACTCGTTAGTATTTCATGAACAAATTGCTGGGATACACGGAGAATTATCATCAAATTGTTGATTATATTTAAAAGTCCTACTATTGAACTTAAAACAAATTCATTGTTACACAACCATGTTTGAAAGCGATACTAAATTCCATAGTCACTTGGGCAATCTTCTTTCATTAATATCCGTTCAGCCATCAAGACGACTGGTCGACCGACGGTTGAATTTATAATAATAAAAGGTCAATCCTACAAATCCTTGGGATTTTGGTAAATAGTAGCTTCAAAACACATCGTGGATTCAAAAACTGAATTGGTACTGCACATAGCTTCATGTTACTAATTAAAACAATGTTTATGAAATTCATCAACTTTGCTCGATCTTTCAGGTAGTTACCGATGTAGGAAAAGTGGTCAATAAGGAATGCGGTCTTTACAGTAGGTTAAACGTGTGAATGACTGATTGTACATTATTTAATTCTAATTGAAATGGTTATGGGCGTTGACAAGTAACTTTCCCGAGTGTTTTGGATAGAGGATAATGTTAATTATCATTGGTCATTTGAAAAGCGGCGAGTTATTTATTATTGTAAGTATTTTTTAAATGACAAGTCTAAAAAAGTATAAGTATAAAGATTCAATGTGGGGAAAATAATTGGGAATTTATAGAAAATTTAAACTATAGTTGTCAGTGGGGGATGATAATGTTGTCCCCCGTTTAATATAAAAGTGCTTTGATAACCTTTTTAATTGGAATTAAAAATAATTAGCTATGTAAGTGTTTGTTTATTATTTGTAGAGTACGATTTTAAATGTACTGGTAGGCGGAATTAGTTTTCTACTTGTGATGTCTGTGGAGTGCTGTGCATATTATTTTGATGGAATTAATAAATTCATTAATTTACCTATATTTATTTATTTTAATCCTTTTTAACATAAAAATTGCATGTATTTACATCTACGGGCTATAACCGATTTGTAAATGCTTTATTACCAAGCTAGTAGTCTTATTGTACGACGTAGAGGTTCTTGGCCTTCATCTCACCTGATTTTGAAGTTATACACGGTGTAACAGAATATGTGTACTAAGCAGTGGGGGGGCTTTTCGGACCAGGAAAAGTATTTATTGTGGTGGGGAGATAATAGTGAATTCCCATTTTCAGTTTCCCATACAAATCTTTTCATTTTATCACTGACAATAAATAGTGACGACCCTATTCCTTTACCGCACTATGCATGTAGGTAGGTAGATATCTAGGTATATATGTGCTATTGTCTGTGTCAAAGAATATTAAGGACAGATGAACCAATTTTAGTGAGAACTTGGAGTCATCTCTTGAAAGTAGGTTATTAGATAGAACATACACATTGATAAATTACATAGGCACCTACAGTTACAAAGAGACGATGAATGCGATATTGGATGGACGAAAGTACATTATAGGAATGATTATTTTGTATTTTAGCTAGCAGATAGATAAAATTCTTATTGATTTGACAAATTAAACCTAGTAATGGATTGTCTCATTAGCAGCCCAGGCTTTTCGACGATTTTCCTCTGTTAGTGAAAGCTGTTTTCGTTATTTGTGATTGTAACCTTATGCTATGTTGCCTCATCTGTCTAGAGCTGAGGTCATTGTCGCGAGTTAAGAAACAGCTGATTTTAGGGTAGTCTCAACTCAAAAAACCAGCTGTTGGTATCAGAACTTTGATCCTGTTTTACCAAAAACTTTGAACCAAAATTCAAAATGTCGTAAAACAAACGTTGTTCCCCGAGTCGGGTCGGATAACCCCGTTTCGGCATAGTACACATTATGTTACAGGTTGTATAAGTTCGGAGGTGGAAGCGCACTTCACCCAGAATCCTCAACAAACTCAGGAACTGGCTATCTTGCCTCAAAATGTAGAAACACCACAATTTAAGAATTGTTATGGCGACAGAATTAGGTAAGATAGTGGTAGTTAGCCAGGCAGACTTCCCAAATCCTACCACCAACCAAACCAAACTCAATTTTGTACTCCTCCAGGGGATCGAACCCGGGACCTCTGGATCCGACACCGGTGGGTGAACCACTAGATCTCTGAGGCGGTTAATAAACCGCCTTACAAAATTATTTTTATACAGCCTGTAACAGAATATGTGTACTATGCCGAAACGGGGTTATCCGACCCGACTCGTGGAACAACGTTTGTTTTACGACTTTTTGAATTTTGGTTCAAAGTTTTTAGTAAAACAGGATCAAAGTTCTGACACCAACAGCTGGTTTTTTGAGTTGAGACTACCCTTAAATCAGCTGTTTCTTAACTCGCGACAATGACCTTAACTCTAAACAGATGAGGCAACATAGCAGAAGGTTACAATCACAAAGAACGAAAACAGCTTTCACTAACAGAGGAAAATCGTCGAAAAGCCTGGGCTGCTAATGAGACAATCCATTTCTAGAAGGTTTAATTTGTCAAATCAATAAGAATTTTATCTATCTGTTAGCTAAAATACAAAATAATCGTTCCTATCATGTACTTTTGTTCGTCCAATATCGCATTCATCGTCTTTTTGTAACTGTAGGTGCCTATATAATTTATCAACGTGTATGTTCCATCTAATAACCTACTTTCACGAGATGACTCCAAGCTCTCACTAAAATTGGTTCATCTGTCCTTAATACTCTTTGACACAGACAATTGCACAAAGAAAGCGCCTTACCTTTGACACTCCGCCACGTCGGCGTCGTCAAAGATAGCCCTCGGCTTCGTCAAAGATAGGCGGCGCGGCGTGCACGCCAGCCGTCTCTTTGAGTAAACCGCCACTTTAAGTATTATTTTTAACAATGGTTCCGTAAATATTTTTTTTTATCTAAAACACATTTTACAAAATGTGTGTATTCAGAACATAGAATCTGTATTTTCTACTTTTCGTGCAGATGCTAAAATAAAAAGTACTACTATTTATTGTCATTGATAAAATGAAAAGATTTGTATGGGAAACTGAAAATGGGAATTCACTATTATCTCCCCACCACAACAAATACTTTTCCTGTTCCGAAAAGCCCCCCCACTGCTTAGTACACATATTCTGTTTCACCTTGTATTACCTACTTTAAATACTTATAACAAAAAAATCGATAAGATTAATATATTTTTTCCGGTCGCCAGTTCAACATCCTTGCTTCGTTTTACTTTACCGTGAAATCGAAGTATATGTTATGTAGGTCAAGTATTTTATGAATATGGTCTAGTGGTTCGCCCACCAGTATCGGTCCCAGAGATCCCGGGTTCCATCCCCACGGAGAGTACCTAGGTACAATTTTGTAGATACTTGGTTTGATTGGTGGCAGGAATTGTATCAAGTCTGACTAGCTAGCTAGCACCAAAACAACTCAAAATTGTTGTATTCCGGCATTTAGAGGTAAGATAGCCAGATCCTCAGTCTGTTGAGGATTCCAGGTGAAGTGCGCTTCCACCTTCGGCCTTATCAAACTGAAGACCAGGTGAGATGAAGGCAAAGTATTCTTCGTCTTCAATTAAAAATCATGTAGGTACTTAAATTTACCTAGGTCTACCTACTGAATTTTCTTTCACAAATTAGGTAGGTAAATACACTTTTCCTTATTACTATGTAAACGAACAGTCTTTAGCCATTTAAATCTGTCATAGACATCAGATAAACCCTCAAAGTAACGGAATCGAAAGCATTCCCGGAAAATAGGGAAAACAATCAGCCATCTGTTGCAGAGCTACCTGACCCCAACCTTACCGCTGAAACTCGATAGTCAAATTCAATTTTCTCGAGGTATGAGCTTAATGTTATTATGAGCTTCCTAAATGGCGCCTGAAATTCACGGTTCTTTGTTTGCGCAAATATTTGTTTAGAAGCTGTATTATTGAATCAGGCGTTTAGCATGGTTTCGTAAAATCGACAAAGTAGGCCTGACAGGGTCGCCGGGTGGTGGTGGAGGAGTTGTATAGGAGGAAATTGGTATATTTGTTACCTACTTACCTGGAAGGTCTTTAATGTTTCCGGAAAAGCGCTTACACGTGTAGAAATAGGTATGGTACGTTTTAAAGACATTACGCTGACCTGGTTCTAAACCGGGAGGGCGACAGCTTTGCTCGGAACTGACGCATGAAAAGATCGTCGAATGACAAAGCAAACCTATCTATGTCTATAGGTAGATACCCCCTTCTTTGCATGTGGCAGTGACCTGGCTGTGGAGGGGCATTCATTTTAGGGCTGATCACAACGAAGTATACCTATATGATGCTTAATTCTCATGATTGTTATATTAGTGCCGCTGTGTTTTTAGGGTGTTACTGATTGGTGTGGTAGCTTTGGCTGATAGATGGATACCAGATAAACAATTTATCAATCATCGATCGATGAAGGATCGCTCGTTGATCGATGATGGATATGTATATAGCTGTCGAAAAAGCGACACTAGGATCATCCAGGGGATAGGCCAGTAACATCCTGAATGCTAACTAAAACCTTAATTGCTATCACCAACTTGCTTGTCATCCTGGCTGACGAAGCAAATAACCACAGGTGCGTCGACCACTGGGAACCATGAACCCTATTTCCCTCCAGGTGTCAGCCTCGCTTTCCCAGTTAGCACAGTCAAATTGAAATGCTGCCATATCTTTGAAGCGCAGCATTGGGCGGTGAACCGGTCTTTTAGCGTCGGCTATTTCTGCTTACAGGAGCTTGTCTGGTTAAGACATGCCCCAGCCAGTGAAAGAGTCTCTGCTTGAGCATGGCCATGAAGCTATACCGATATTTTTCATTGCAACGCATAGTATTCGGATTGTCGAACGCGGACGCGCGCGAGATAAATCCAAAGTTTTTTGAGTTTCCGTAGTACGTCCGTCCCGTACCCATGGTAACGCCGCAGAGCCTCACCGTAACGTTAGTTCGGTACCGACTGCCGCTTGGGCGGCTCGCCCTAGTTCTCCGCCCGCCCAAACTCGGCAAACACCGGCGTGTTTTAGGCCTGATACAATTAAAACTGTTTACGTTTCGGTAATTTTCATGAAGTATTTCAAACGGCAGCCTGAATTTAATTTTGCGCGAAAAATGTGGTGTTTTTTTTTCATTTGATTGGAGGAAATAGGTTGTAATTTTATAAGAATCAGATCAGATTTCGATTAAAATCATTTTACGGATGATTTTTTAGAAAGTGCATACCTACCTTATGCTTACAAGGTAGTTTGTTAGGTATAGGTACCTACATACTATTTAAATTATATCTTGCGGCTTAGCATATTTATAACTACGGATTGGATTGTTTCTTTCTATAAAGAATATAAAAGTGTAGGTAAATGCGAGACGTGACGTGTGTGAGACACCCAACAGAAGTGCAGCTACTTACGCAATCGAATTATGAAAGCCTCCTATTATTCAAATTGCATGTGCAATGGTGTTCTTTGATTTTTACTAACACGTTTCTTTGCAAATATTTTTCAAATAAAATATTGATCTTTTGAATAAATCGATAAAAAAAATAAAAAATTAGGTATCGAAAAAGTGCGTGGATTCGATTATAACTTCATATTCTTCATATACTTAACTATTCTCTTATAACCTATTTATATCTTCAATATATTGATTTTAGTCTACTAATTATAAGTATAGAAGCGAATCCATGTGTTTGTCTGTTGAATACGAGGCAACTGAGGATTGACCCAAATCCCCAGTACCTAATGCGATTTCCAACCCGTCGACATAACGAGGTTTCATTATTTTCCGCCATAACCTTTGACCTGCAGTCGATTTTTCGTGCTTTCATAATATTTCGTTTCATAATAGTTCGTACCTAAGTATATTTCAAAGTTCAAAATCATTGATTGGCCTTTTTGTCACATTGCAAGTCAAAAAATTACTGTCATATTTTTAAGACTATATAATTACGTTTTTTTTTTTTGTTGTATTACGGGTAAGCACTTGGCCTTCATCTCACCTGGTAACAACTTGAGATAAGGATGAAGGTGGAGGCGCACTTCACCCGGAATCCTCAACAAACTGAGGAACTAAGCTAAGATACTTAGTCTTACCTCTAAAATAAAAAGAAAACCGACTTCAATGAAGAATATGATACAATTTCGTTTGGATGACGATGACGATGACGATCAATTTTTTTCAATTATTATGATGACAGATGGACAATTAATTGATATGCGATAGATTAATGTAATCCCTGTAGATCTTAAAATGAACATCAAATTCTTTCAATATGTTTTATTTTACGATTCTACCTTTTTCATAGTGAATCGATTGTTCTTTTTTTTGCGACGGGGATGCGCTTGGCCTTCATCTCACTTGGTTACAAGTTAAGATAAGGCCGAAGTGGAGGCGCTCTTCACCCGGAATCCTCAACAAACTGAGGAACTGCCTGTCTTACCTCTAACTGCCGGAACACAAAATTTGAATTGTTGTTATGGCGACAGAATTAGGTAAGATGGTGGTAGCTTGCCAGTCGGATTTAAACAAAGTCCTACCACCAACCAAATCAAGCACGATTTATTGTACTCCCCCTGGCTGGGAATGAACCCGGAACCTCTGGATCTGAAATCGGTGGGTTGAACCACTAGACCACAGAGGCGATTAAAAGAGGCGGTGGTTTAGTAGAGTCGGGACCCGGATTTCATTCCGGCTCTATTGTGGCGGGGCAGTGAATAGCCACGTGCTCCGTTTCTTCCGCTATGAAAGACTACACAAGCCTCTAAGTAAGGAAGAACGTGCCAAAATAAGCATAATAAAACATCACGTGCAGTGACGCGCGCCGCATCCAGTCGGTAAACATAATCATACTATTTTAGCCCCTGATCTTATTTAAAGCATTCAAACTAGATTGTTTCAGGGTTCCGATTCAGCCAACCACTTTGACACTTATTGGATTATTCTTAGGATGAATTAGTGCGGTGCGATTCAGATAATCTTTGATTATCAAATAGGTACCTGTACTTGCTGTTGTGGTCAATTCAATACAATTTAATCAATAGTTATTTCATTGTTTTACGTGTATTTATCGTGCTATTCACCTTTTAAGTATTCAGTAGAACAATATATAATTATGGTTACCTTGCCTTATCATAACTTGAAACCCAGGTTAGAATAAGATGAAGGCCAGGAGAAATGGGGACACACGGTAATAATGTATTACCGTGTGCCACAGTTCATACGTGGGGGGGCAGATAGCCATAAGTGTTACCGTCTGCCCCACGTGGGTGTCATTCGTGTAAATTAATAAATTACCTAATATTCGGGAAAAGAGGCCGGACGTGTTTGAAACCTTTTACTAATAAGCACTTGTTAGGGCATTATCCATTTCCTATGAGGTATGCACCTAGATAAGGCAAAATGTTTATCGGTGTAATCAATAATACCTATAGGTGATTCTGGTGATTCTTTAGATAAAACCTAGAACAGCTTGGATATCGTGTTTCGTTTTTATTAAATAGGTAGGTAATTTGATAGTTGCAGACACGTTGGTGATAGTAAATATCTTCAGTTAAACCCGCAGATAAATAATCTGTCTGGGATTTCAGTAGGTAGGTACCTTAGATAACTATTTGTTACGCGTATCTTCTTACCATTTATTCCGCAATAGTAAATCAGTATTTCAGTGTTTTTCATTTTAAATTACTTAAAGATATAATTGATATGGATGAAGACTATTTAGTTTCTTTACCTACCTACGAATTCGTGACGCAATTAAACCCTTTAATATGGCTGTGAAGTGAAAAAGTGCAAACCAGAAAACTATGCGGACTAAAAATGCTATGTGCCATCACACTGTGCCTTCTGTTAGGAGACGCTCGGTTGGACCTGATCCGGCCATCTCTATTATCCGGGAAACGCGTAATCAGCATTATCCCGGAACTGCTCCGAAACCCTGGAAAGGCGACGACTACCTTACCGGATTTGTCGGCATTGGTTACGGTACCAGCTCAGCTGGCCTTAGAGACTGAAACTGAAAGCTTGGATATGGAGACTATGTCTTATGTGAGTATTTTTTCTAGCATCGAATTAGACACACTTAGACTGGGCACGCATCGTGGAGAAGTTCCTCTTTCTGCAGCTCAGCATCGGCCGCATTGGTTTCCTTACGTAAGGGTCAACGGGACCTAATTATTTAACCTCCACTGTCCGTCAGTCTGTTGGTTTGACAGCGGGCTGTGTGTCATGAACCGTAATAGGTATAGACAGTTGAAATAAAGCAACAAGTCTCGTAGTTCCGTTGGTAACTCTGCCTTCTGCGCTGCAGGCTGTGGGTTCGATTCCCACCCAAGACAAACATTTGTGTGATGAATATTAACAAACATCTTTATGTTTTTTCTGTGTTTAGGTGTTGTATCATATAGTACGTATGTATTTACAAAAGTATTTAAGTATTCTATCCGTAATCTAGTTCCCATATTACAATCTATGCTTAATATGGGGCTGTGTTAAAGATTAATGTCCTGTAATGTTTATTATTAAATATTAACAAATTTAGTTTTTTATGCCGTGGCGGTCGCGGCCTATGAATCGAACTCTCCAACTCAGCCCATGGATGTCGTAAAAGCCGACGAAGGGATCAGAAGGGCAGCAGCTTCCTTCTGTAAAGTATGAACTTCTGTGTCTTCTATTACCAACACCTTTACTGCGATCACTAATCTGGCAGGCGGATAGGTGCGTGTTAACCATGGCCCCTCCAGCTTTGGAGGAGGCTCTGTCCAGCAGTGGACACTAATGGGCTGTTGATGTTGTGTGTATTGTATTTATACTAGGCTCTACTACAATAAACGTGATGTTATGCCTTGAAATGTGGGTCGGATACCTAAGTGCCTTCGTTAGCATCGAGGCTGCACTACCGGTGGGGTTTTAGTCAATCGCCGGAGTCCCGGCTACCTCGCCTCATCAAGAATTCTCGATTAAAGAAAGGTCTTCTTCTTCCTCGTGTGCGTTGTTTTTGACAACCCTGGTGTCTTAAAGAAAGTTAAATCGCACGCAATACAAAATTTCATGTCGTATTGCGTGCGATCACCATCACCTAATTACCTAAAGTCAATTAGCCATGTTTAATTGTGGGGTAAATCTATATTGTGTAAGCAACCAATTTGTATACAGGTCTCGTTACGCTTGTTTATTCTAAGCTGCTGAGCAAACTGAGCGAACATGATCAAGACATTAATATTTTATATGAAGTTCCTCAAAATTGTTTGCAAAGTATCAACAAATAATTCATCATGGTTCCTACGCAATTTATAGCATGCAAGGGAAAACCAAGAGTTTTTTAAACATGTACATGTGGTATATTTACCTACTCAGTAAAAACAATGTACCTCAAGAAATTAACTTGCTGTGTAAGGATGCGGTCTACGATGGAGCAGACCTAATCAGAAGGCCTCTCTTTTATTAAATTACAGCACGGACGCAGCTAGCTCGGAATCGTTCAAGACCTTGTAGTGCTGTGCGCATACGCGTTTTAAATTTGGCAGAATCATTGTGAAGTTTCTGTGCTCACTAGGTACGTATGGCTGATGTTGTAGAGCCTTACTCTTAGATACTCTTCGCTAATAAGCCCCTCCGCCCTTCGCTCCACAGAATCAAACGCAGTTATTGGTAATTGGCTGAACCATCCCAAGTAGTCCTACATAAGTGGGACACACCAAACTTGTCACATATAAGTCAGACCAAGCACGCTTCATCATAAATGTCCTGATATTTGACACCATTGCTGTATTTCGATTTGAAGGGTATGTTGTCGATAGGGCTGCGTAGACCTTTACTTACGCAGAATAGTGCTGATGGCTATCCTTTGTTAATTGTTTAATTCTTATTATCTGTATGTTCGTTGTATTTATATAGCAATAAATTATTTTGTATATGTATTTGTATTTTGTTATTGGAGGGCACAGAGGCTTAGCACCTTAATGCCTCAAGTTGCTGGACGCAATGCAGAGTAGGTTATGTTCTTTATGGATATGACCTACGCAGTAAGGCTTTGTTATTTGCAAGAGCATCAGCTGGGCTGCTTGCATGCTCCGTCATGTTGTATATAACAAAAATCCCCACCTCACCTAAGTACGTAGGTACCTACCTACTACCTACCTATTACCGTACCTAGTAAGGTAATAAGGGCGTGAACAATAGCTAATTATTTTACTGTATATGTTGTACGACCAATTTTTTTTTTTCATTGTACGACGGAGAATCGCTTGGCCTTTGTCTCAGCTGGTTACAAGTTGAGATAAGGCCGAAGATGGAGGCGCACTTCACCCGGAATCCTCAACTAACTGAGGAACTGGCTATCTTACCTCTTAATGCCGGAACACAAAATTTTTTAGCATTGTTGTTATGGCGACAGAATTAGGTGAGTTGAACCACAAGACCACTGAGGTGGTTATTATTAGAGGCGAGGAATGAGCCAGCCCTCTTGTCTCCCTCATGATATAAATTTCTTTGTCTATGAACCGACAATTTTTTCCATATTGTCCTGCTTGGCATGCAAGCCATTTCGTAAATCATTGAATTCCTTGAATGACATGAATTACGCATCCGCGCAAACAAGGAGGGGGCTAATCTAATCGGTATCAGTGGTCGCCGTCACGTCAGCGGACTGAAGTGGCAACGCTCATTATCGGCGATTCATGACGAATATTAATAAAAAGTGCCGAGGTATAAGACGGGTTCCTGGAACGCAAATTATATCCTGACAGGGGCAAGACATCGACTTGACATTACATTAATACAATAATCAGATTAAATGTCAAGTCGAAGCCTTGTACTTACTACCTTGTACGGTACTTACCTACTGCAAGCATCTAATTGTAGACACCCAGAAATACTTAGGATGTTAATTCAGTAGTTCGCCCCAAACTGAGATCTCGTGATGCCAGACCAGGCAGTCTTAGGTATTTAACCACGGAATACATTCTCAAAATGAAAGTCATTAATAAACAATTAAAGAGTGCTTTCATTAAGTACACTTTTCTTTAGCACTCTTTTTCTCAATCTCTTTTTATTCACGAGAGTGTTCGAGTTCTCATTCTATGCAAAGCCAGGATGATATCAAAGCACCAAACCACTGACAGTACGTCATAGTAGGTGGGTAGAAAACAATAAGTGAATAAGTCGAGCCATACTAATGTTTAAAAAAAAAAATTTTGAAAAGTGCTCTCAAATTTGTTGCCTTAGTAGTCAACCAAAGGGGATAAACCAAAGAGGCTACAGCTTCTTTCTATGAGAAAACAATATTTTAACTGTGAGAAACCATCTGTCTGCCAACCGTGATAATTATGGCCAAACCTTACACTTTTGGAGGAAGTTCTGTCCACATTGTGTTGGATAATAATAGAAATAGAAATAGAAATGGAAATAGAAACATTTATTTGATAACGATAAGAAGCAAGATAAATACAAACGAGGAAGAACTAACAAAGTAAGGATAGACAGCATAGTGTCAAATAAAAAAAAATCAAGCAAGTACAAGAAATATAAACGTAACAATATGACAAAAAAAAATAAAAACTCGTATTATACAGCAATAATTTAAATATAAAAACTTAATCTAACTCCCTACGCACCATACCTACCCAATACCCAACAAACCTAAATGGTACCTATTAATAACTAGTTGGAAAATGCCAGGCTTCCGTCGCAACAAAAAGGTCCCAACTCAGCATAATTTTGAGTAGGTAGCTGTAACGCTGGTGTTCTGTTGGAACCGAGAATGCGACTGGTGTCACAGACGTCAAACTTAGCACAGTGTTAGTTCTATTGTTCTATTACTATTGCTAGGTGTGTTTTTGAAAGATTTAAAAGATTACGTACAATGGCGTTGTATGCAATTTAATCCAGGAACATGATTGAAATAATAATAATAAATAATGAATATATAAATGCGCGATGAAAGTGAGGACAGAGATAACAAAAATATTTAAAACATAATACCTGGGTTAATAAACTTTAGGCGTTTAGTAATAAACTGATGTAATTGAGGCATCGTAATTGATACCTGCCCATTTTCTTTGTTAAGCGATTAGAAACTGTTTTAGCTTAGTTTTAAAACTGTAAAAGTGTTCGATATTTCTAAATGGTGGTGGAATGTTATTCCAACATTTCATAATGTGTTGCTGATGTGGGATATGCGCCTCACATGCCATCCTAAATGATATTTTTGGATTTTATCGACACCCTTGTTTGGTTTTTGTTTGGTAACCTGATTAACAAAAAAAATATATACCAGTTTTAATGAAATTATATATTATCTAATAATTAATAAATAATGAATGAATATGTACCCATAAACTAGAATCAGCTTAAACATATTATTGAATACATGTAGTATATATAATACTATTTTGACAGTGAAGTTTAAAAGCTCTATAAACACTGATATGATTGAAAGCTTCGGACATTGTTGGTAAATATATGTGTATAATACATCATAGGACTTGTCTACTCGTTATACAGACGACATTATAGGTACGAGGCACCGACTATATCCGTCGGTTAAAAACAATACAGTGATAAAAAATATATTCTGCTATTTTACTATAATTTTATAGTCTTGTTGTAGTTTGCAAGTAGTTGTTTTTTAGTTTATTTTCAATACTGTGTAAAAATTGTACACAGTATTGAAAGTACGTTAATAACTGTACGTAATAATAGGTACCTACCTATTGTACCCCTGAAACGTAGCAATAGGTACCCTTTTTTATTTTACGCTTAGCTTTCATCTCACCTGGTCTCAAGCTCAAGATATGATAAGGCTGAAGGTGCGCACTTCAATCCTCAACAAACTGAGAAACTGTCTTAATTATTTTAGACTATGTATAATTACCTATATATCATGTGTATATACATAATAGGGACTAACTTACATTTTAATGCCGGAACATAACGATAAAAAATTGTTGTAATGGCGTCATACTTACGTAAGTTGGTGATAACCCACGATACATTTAATATTACAGGAAATTGATTATATATAGCGCCATCATAATATCATCATATCCCAAAACTAAGCAAAGCTTGTAATATGGGAACAAGAATGCGTCATATAATACTTAATATAAATTTTACACGTCAAAGTCAAAATTTATTGAATTTGATCTGAATTGAATAAGAATTTTTAGTACATTTGGAAATGGCAAATAACCGTCTAACGCTTGTTCTGAATCGCATAAACATTTTATCGTATGGGTTCAACAGAACATTATTTGCAATACGGGGCCCCGATTAGGAATTGATAAACCTATCGACAATAATAATTCGAAATCGCTAAACAATTCCACTTGAAACTCAGTCTGTTCTCGGATTATGCCTAATGTTGATTGAAAATCGCGTTTCTTCAAAACAAACGAGGTTTGATATTCGCGGCGTGTTAAAAGTGGTAAATGGATTACCTAATGTGAATGGATTTTAATTTTGATTACCAGTGTAACAGTGTAAAAAAGTGAGATAAAGGCAATACGTCGCGCGTCAGAGCCAGAGTAGGGTCTGCTTTTTTTATAGGGATAGGCTTGCGATTTACTACTATGTCGCTACGTATGCTAGAAGAAATCTATTCACACATTAAAATCTGTATGTTGTAGGTACTTACCTAGCTTTAGGTAAACGCTCAGGCAAAGCGTTCCTTGTACAAAAAAAGTATTTGTAGAGTTTTATGTTCATAAATTTTGTTAAAACACAGATACCTAGTTGTCACCTACGTTGTGATAGGTATACCATCCTTTCTACATTGATGATAGAATTCAAGTGACGTACCAGCTACCGCTGAAGTATTTTTTTTAAATGAATTATCTAACCCTTCTGTTTGCCCTCTTCCTGTCTAATGAATGTTGGCTGCAGGCGTTTTCGGAACTACCCAAGTTTTTCCCGGAAGTACATTCCGAAGTCCCGAACTCACCCGAATTCTCCGGGTACCCTCCACGATTCCCGGTAAACGAGAAAGATCTCTACGATAGACGACATAAGATGCATGGACATCCACCTTTTCACGTGAGTGGTATATAATCTAAATATTTTCGTAAAACACGAGCTTCTCCAGAATTGTGATCTTTTTATGGTAAAAATACTTTTAATTAGTTTATTCTGAAGGAAAAGTTTTAGACCAAAGAATACTCGATTGAAATAAGGTTTTCTTTAACATATTTAGTCAGAAGGCTGACCTGTGAAAATGACTTCAAAGACGTTTATTTCCAGGAATCATTTGCTGGATTTACTGGTTATGTGTTGAGTCGGAAGCTTTACGTATGTGTTAGGAAGGTTATATCAGTTTCCGGGAAAACTCGTTCCAAAGTTGACCTCATCCTTGCTCTGAGGCCTTAGTATGAGTTTCTGACAGCTAACGGAAACTATTTTCGTTTTCGTATAGGGCGCTTATTTCCATACATTTGGTTAGCGGACATTGAATGGAACTACAGTTGCTTTACTATTCTGCTAACCAAAGTTATGGCAATAAGCGCCCTATACGAAAACCAAAATAGTTTCAGTTAGCTGTCAGAAACTCATACTAAGGCCTCTGGTCTAGAGCTAGACAAACCAATAGGTCTAGACGAGAGCTAACCCATCGCTTCTGAAACATATTTATAAATGGTGTCGATCATATCAGTTCGAAAAAGTCAATCAATGAAAAACAATCAGGAAGAAGATCGCAGTTGACCCTCCCTAAGGAAGAAGTTTTCCTCTAATAAAGTTAATTCCTCAGTCAAAAACGCTACCCTAATTAAAATCCCTCAAATCTAAATAGTACCTAATACCAACAATTACTATAATAATATGTTAACATCTATATCTTCTATAGGTATACTTAATAAAAATCAATTGGTGTTCGTTTGTCTCGCTGAAACTTGAAAACGGCTGGGCCAATTTAGCTGATTTTGGTTTCGAAATGTTTGTCGTAGTTCAGGAAAGGTTTAAACGTTGAGAAAATAGTAAAAACAACAGTTTTATTTTCCCATATAAACTGTTCTACGTACTTGCCTGTCAAACAATTGACGTTCGTCCCTTCGGTACGGTATCGATGGGTACGGTACACTCGAATTGAATCATTTTTAATAATTTGATGGTTGTCAACTTCAACTTCTTTGTTTTATGGCAATTAGTGATGGGGGTCACTTGATGGTTGTCATTGTTGGTTCGTTCAGATTTTTTGACATCGCATTGACATATTTTGATGGTTTTCATTGTTTGGAATGCAAATAAAAAGTCTTTATTCGGCTATTTCACACACTTAATATCTGTTTTAACCGACTTTCAAAAAAGGAGGAGGTTCTCAATTCGTCGGAATCTTTTTTATGTATGTTCCCCGATTACTCGAAGACGCCTAGACCTATATGCATTCTTAAAGTGATTCGGTTATTGTTAGGGTCGGTATACTTCCCAGGTAATACCATCATCAGATCCTGACCTGATGACGGGATCCTGGAAAAAACGAGGGAACTCTTCAAATATTATAGACACACTTAAAGCGAATTGGGTGTATTACCTCAAAAGTAAGGAAAAATCGGATCCCATAAAGGATCACGCGTCTGTCTGTCTGTCCGTCCATCTGTCATCAAAATAATTGAAAAAAATACGTAATCCAGTTAAACAAAATTGTATCATAGTCTTTATCACATTGAAGTCGGTTTTATTTTTAGTTTTTAAAACGTAATTAGGTACGTCGAAATATTTTTAAATTAAACTCCTCCGTAACGGCTTGACCGATTTCTATGAAATTTTGTGTGTATATTGAGTAGGTCTGAGAATAGGACGTAAACTATTTTTAATACCCCTAAGTAATAAGGGTGGCCAACCCCAAATTTATTTTATTTTATTTTTTTATGTATTAGCATTAAAAATACATACAACTCTAAATTTTCACCCATCTACTACCAACCCTTATTTTTAATAGCAATATTAGTACTTTAATAATTTTATACTCTCGGCGATCGATAATTGATCAGTTACTTATCAGTTATTCCGAGGCGTCTACCGGTGTACTGTTTCACTGTATTCACTGGAATGAATCGTGAATTGCAGTACAATAATACTGCAGAAAAGGCAGCGCTTGTTACTCGCAATGTCCCACTACTGACTGGGGAACAAAGTTTACGACCATTATGCTCGCAGTTTTGGCAGGACAAAAAAATTAATCCACCTGGATTATTTTTTTTGGAAGCCCATGCTTCTGTTCTGCCTCCATAGGCAGAACAGCTCATTCAGCATTTAAACTGCCACTAAATATTCAAAATAATCCAGACTCAGTGTGCAATAGAAAAAAACAAACATCCATGGCCACTGGCAAAACAACGTTTGCCGGGTCAGCTAGTACATATATATTATATATTAGGTCCTTACATATGAAATTGGCGTTTTGTCGTACTGGCCACTTTGATCTTAAATATCTCCTCTTTGGTTAGGAATTCCAAATTCA
Source organism: Venusia cambrica (assembly GCA_951394065.1). NCBI lineage: Eukaryota > Metazoa > Arthropoda > Insecta > Lepidoptera > Geometridae > Venusia > Venusia cambrica. The sequence continues at coordinate 7,114,653 of OX596056.1, forward strand.
AATTTAAACAGCTATTTACTCATGCATTTGTGTTTCGAAAACCGTAATTCATTTGTTTTTTTCTCTTTTGCTTTTTTTTTCTGCGTCACTCATTTCACAAAATGGAAAACTTAAAATATCGCATTATTTACGAGTACGAGTTCCACCGTGGCAGCAGTGCTGCAGAAACGGCTCGAAGGATTAATGATGTGTATGGTGGTGGTGTCGCAAAAGAAAACACGGTGCGTTTTTGGTTTCAACGCTTTCGTTCTGGAAATTTCGACCTGCAGAACAAGCCCCGTGGACGGCCGGAGACCAAGGTCGATAATGATGAATTGAAGGCTATTGTGGAAGCAGATCCATCGCAAACCACATCACAGTTAGCTGCAGGCTGCGGTGTTAGTGACAAAACCGTTTTAGTGGATTAAAACGGTTTTGTTGAAGCAAATTGGGAAGGTGAAAAAGCTTGAAAGGTGGGTACCTCATGAATTGAGTGAAGCAAACCGACAAACGCGCGTCGACTGCTGCGTTACATTACTCAACCGGCACAATAATGAAGGAATTTTAAATCGGATCATTACATGTGATGAAAAGTGGATCCTGTACGATAATCGTAAACGCTCATCGCAATGGCTGAACCCTGGTGAACCAGCAAAATCTTGCCCCAAGCGAAAATTGACTCAAAAAAAGTTAATTGTAAGCGTTTGGTGGACTAGTGCCGGTGTCGTACACTATAGCTTTCTTAAATCTGGTCAGACGATTACGGCTGATGTCTATTGTCAGCAACTGCAAACCATGATGGAAAAGCTCGCTGTTAAACAACCGAGACTTTTCAATCGCTCTACGCCACTGCTGCTTCAAGACAACGCTAGACCACACACGGCCCAACAGACGACTACCAAATTAGAGGAGCTTCAATTGGAATGTCTAAGACATCCACCGTACTCTCCGGACCTTGCTCCAACAGATTACCATTTTTTTCGAAATTTGGATAACTTCTTGCAAGGAAAAAAATTCAATTCCGATGAGGCAGTCCAAACCGCTTTCAAAGATTTCATTGATTCCCGTTCGAATGGTTTTTTTAGTAAAGGGATCAATGAACTACCTATAAGATGGCAAAAGTGTATAGATAGCAATGGTACATACTTTGATTAATAAAATAAATTTTAATATGAAAAAAATGCCTTTATGTTCCTCCCATACAAAACGCCAATTTCATATGTAAGGACCTAATATTTATGACAGTTCAAACCATTACATGTTTGTGACAAAATAATTATTCAATAACCATTATATGCCGTGGCGGTCGAATCGACTCCAACTCTGCCCATGGATGTCGTAAAAGCCGTCTAAGGGATCTGACCAGAAAAAGGGCAGCAGTTTCCTCCTGTTTTTATCTACACCTTTACTGCGATCACCAATCTGCCTGCCAAGCGTGGTCACTATGGCACAAACCTCCAGCATTTCAGGGGGCTCTGTCTAGCAGTGGACACTATTAAGCTGTTGATGTGATGTGAACCATTTCGATACATGACAAACATAATATGTTTTATCATTATAATTGAGGATTCCGGGTGAAGTACGCTTCCTCCATATCATAGCTTGACATCAGGTGAGATGGCCAAGCGCTTCCCCGTCGTCACCAAGCCTACTAACCAGCGAAGCATCGTACTTACGTCAGATTCTATACTGCATTGATTCTGATTCTCTTTGGGGCAGGCATGGTAAAGATTAATGGTTCAGATTATTTTGGGCTACGCTGCATGGCGTGTTGTTTACATGTCAGTGAACAGCAAACCGAGACTTGTACTCATCAGAAATTTATAAATATCTCATTGATGCCACAACTTTAGCCAACTAGTTTTTTTTTGTAGGTTAGATTGGTATTTATAAATTTTGATTCAGATATAAAGTACTTCGTACTCACTGGATCTCACTGTCAGTGGATATTCGCGATGTTCCTTCGTTAGGTATTTTCAACTACTTTTTTAAACTACAAAATGCAAAATATTTATATATTAGGTATAGAGATAGATATATTTGGTTGGAAGATATGTATTAGGCCTAAGAGGGCTCCCCGATATTCGCACTACAGTACAAACGTAGTTCCTTTTTCATTTCGAAGTGGTAAGTCCGATTCACATTAAACATTTTGCAGTATAATCGGAAAGAGATAATCTATGTCTACTTTTTCTTAAAACGCAATAACAATGTAAATATATGGAAAAGAGTGTCTGTATGGAAATACTAATTTCCATCAATTTTGGATTGTATTAGTTATTTAGAGAGATTATCCCAATCCGATTACACCTGCTAAAAATATTTTGAATCAAGTCTGATTCATCATATCATGGCAGGTCTGCCATGATATGAAAATGGAACTACGTTTGTATGAAAAAGTGAGACTACTGGGCCTTCTTAAGTGGCAGTGGGCTGACCAACTCTTAAGAACAACACTATTGTTGGTTATTGGTTTTTTTATTAATGGCAACGTTCATCGCTCTGTACAAATATCTGATCAAGCGAGACGTGCTCAATAAAGTTTTTATCTGTTTAATTCAATAAATCACCGAATCACCTAGTAAAACGCATTTTAATTATACATGTGGACCACCACACGCTTCGTAGAATTAGTGCTGTTTAAGTATTTCGGGAGTTTTTGTGTTAAACGGTCCATTGCGCTGGCATTGTTCTTGTTTTGTTATAAATTTACTTTTGTCACTGTCTGTCCAGTGTAGAAAAAACGAGACAAAAGCAATGTAAGATCAAAACGAGAATGCTTTAAGACTTTGTGGTTAGGCCTCAGTTCATGGTTCACCATCGGTAAGTCATTGGTGCCGGACCGGAACCAAACCCACGATCACCTTGTTTTATTGAACTAATATTATTCCGTGCCCAATCGAGGAAAAAAATAATCTTGCAAATCGGTCGTCAATTGGCGGAGATATTTATGATTTGCTGTTGTCCGTTTAGGAGTTCTGGACGCCAGTCTGAAAACCTTCATCAAGTATTAAAATATGCAATAGAAATGTTTTGTATTATCAAACTAAGCACAGCTTGTAATATGGGAACTAGATTACGGATAAAATACATAAATACTATTTCATTTTGTTAATAATACTCATCATACAATACAACACCCAAACACAAAACAAACATCTATGTTCATCACACAAATGTTTGTCCTGTGTGGGAATCGAACCCACAACCTACAACGCAGAAGGCAGAGCTACTACCAACTGAGCTATGAGACAATAACTTTACGGAACACCCCGTGGTATAAATCCCAAGGGACGGCGGGAATAAAGATCCGAGGGTTCCAGAAATTAAACATTTTATAAATTCAACTTTCTGATCCTAAAGGCTAACTTTTATGAGCTTCATAAATATCACGCTGATACAGCGAATAATTATCATCGTCATCATCATCAACCTATTGCAGTTCACTGCTAGACATCTCAGGGCCCCGATTCTACTAAACCAATCGCTTTACTATGACTATGGTATCGTCGCAGAATTGCCACTATAGGTGTCTTTTGGTATTCTAGTAGGGGTCCAGGTCTCTCTCAAGTTTCACCACTGAAATATCCCATACCTATTTATAAATTTATTTAATTATTTATTTATCAGGAAGACCAACAGCTTTATAAAACTTAATAACTAGTTAATTAATTAAATTCCTTAATTAATCAATCTAGTCTAGGTTATCAGACAAGCCAATTAGCGGTCCTCACGAATGGTAGCAGAATGATTAATAGAATACGCGCAAACAAACATTTACGAAGTAACATAACACAAGTGTCTACATACAAGACTAAGTTAACAAATAACTTAAAAATAAATTTATTTACCAATGGCTATCTGACCTACAGTTAAGTTTTACTAAAAAGTACCTAGAAAACTTAATTAAACCTGAACATAATTGATTACCTAACTACTCACTACCACATAATAAATGGTAAATGTAGCTTTTTGACTGACTGGCAATCAATGTACAGCCCAAACCAGAGGTCGTAGAGATAAGAAATTTTCAGAGTAGCTGTATTTTTTTGTGCTGGGGAAAGGAGGAAAGGATTTAAGGAAGTTCCCACGGCATAACGGGGACGAAAGTCTCGGGCGTATGGACGGAGGTACAGGACATTTATTACATATAGCGCCATCTAGCCCCAAACTAAGCATAGCTTGTAAAATGGGAGTAATAATGCAAGGTTTCGTTGTTCACAGGACACAGGTCCAGATCCTCCAGACCCTGGGTATCCAGTGCTGCATGCCGGTCTACCTCGCAGCCTGGCGGTTTACCCCAAGGCTTTGGAGAACTCCTATCATGAGCTCAAATTCAACGTCTCCTGGGAACACCCCCTGGGTAAGCCATGGGTGGCCACAAGTATGATACTCGTAATAGAGGCAAGCTGACGGCTGTGCCCACACGTCTGAGCAAGACGACAAAACTAGTGCATGTGATGGCCCCTTAGGTTTACAACGCCCTTCCAATCCTTCAAAACTATATAAAAAAAACAGAGTTATTTACAAATATGAAGACTATAATAACTGAATATTGAGAATAATGTGTGTATAATTATTAGTACTATTTTGTTATATTATTTTTAATTGTATACAATTTTATGACCTTAACTTATTTTGTTATCAATAGATTACTATGACTGTGACTAAGACATGACAGTTAAGAGGCATTTTCTTAGAAGGCTCACTCCATTGCGCACCTCATTTTTGTCTAGGCAAGATAAAAAATACATCATTTTGTCCTTATGTAGGGTCGGTGCAGCTGCTTCACTTCTGTCAGTCGCATAATCCATCCATCACTTGTCCAGACTAATAATCTAACGCTAATTGAATTGAATTGAATAACGCTTTACATATTACCTGCTAGGTATTCCTAATGACATCCAATAATACAAACATTCGGTAACACATTACAAAACATAGTTTTTTTCATACAACTAGGAGACTGGTGTTAAGTGCATCTCTTGCCTATACCAATGCCTTACTGCGTAGGTCACATCCACAAAGAACATAGCCTACACGGCACTGCATTGCGCCCGTCAAATGGAGGCATTAAGGTGTTGAGCCACGCGTGCCCGTAATTTCATCGGCAACCATACCCTTCAAACTGGAACACAGCAATGCTGCTTGGCGGCCGAAATAGGTGTGGTGGTAGTACTTCTCCGGACGACCACTTCACAAGAGGCTTGTTGCAGGCAAGAACAGTTTCTTTAAAGTAAAAACAAATTATGTAACAAATTATAAAATAATGTAAATAACGCATTGTGGCGACTCGTTCCAAATAGGCCGTATAGGCTATAGGACGACTTATCACTTACTCAAACTACTTACAACATAAATTAAGGCTGGTGCGGCGGCTGATTCGAGGATCACAAAAGGCGCAAATACAGAGCTTACCTATTTGAGCCTTTTGGGGTGGAGACCTTGGTCCGAGGGGAGCCGGTGCCCTCCAGGTTTACAAAAATCTTGCGTGGCTTTTGATTGAGGCTACACGTGACCCAAGGGCTGGCTCTTATTTCTGCCAGCGAATTAGCATAGCTATTCAGCGTGGCTATGCAGCCAGTGTCTTGGGTACGCTTCCGTCTGATACTGGTCTGGAACAGTTGAGTTACCTGTTTGTAACGGTCCTTAGGTATTCTGACTGATTCCTTTGTACATTTTAGTTAGTTAGTTTAATTGTACAATTTATTGAATAAAGAACGTTTATTAAGTATTATAATCGAGCTACATTTTACAAAACACTGTTTGGTAGTAACACTAACAACAACAGTGTTAACATGGATCAGAAATAGACAGGCACAGAATTAAACAGATGCAAGGTTTGTTTCGGCTTCAATTTAAAAGTATAAATTGACGGAGCTACTTAACTTAATTTCTGTAGGGAGTGTTCCAAGACGAACCGCGGGGAATTCAGGAAGTAAGTTTTATAATTTACTAAGATTTTTTGGATTTAAAAAAATTATAAATTCATGCCCATCTTTAGGGTAGCGAGCGATAAGAAAAATTGTAGAATAAAGAAGAGAAGAATATGCATATCCTTGCGAAGACGAATAGGAAACCACTTATAACTAACATACCTACACTTAGTTTTTTATCGCTCGAAACCTAGTATATAGGTACTTAACTGATATAGTACCTACTATCTCATGGAAATTTCATCAAGTTCTCTCTAAAGGCTTCATGATACATGAAATCGCCATTTTCTTTGTAATTGAGATAGCAACAGTTCAGAATTGATGCCAAAACGAAAACGAAAATCAGTCCAAAGTTGACTCTGATTTGAACCAAAAATCGCCATATACGTCGATTTAGCATTTTGAAACTTCTTGACGTTTAGGCAAGCATAGTGATGGGGCTCAGTGGTGCACCTTGTCCCGCAAGGTGCACCACTGAGACCTACGTCCAGCAGTGGACTGCCATTGGTTGATGATGATGATGAAGCCTTGAAACGTTGACCAGTGAACAAACACAGCATAGAGGTATAGCAGAAGCTCTGCGTTTTAGATGATAAGGACCTCTGATCTGTGTTGTGCGTTGCTTGGCATTCATTGTCCTTTAACAACAGCTTTGGCTGCACGATGACTTTAAATATTTTGATTAGTCTAGGATTAGACGCTTATTTTTTAATATTCCACCTTTTAGATAAGTAACCTGCTAAATAGAGGTATCTAATCATTATTTCAAGGTTACAAAGTTTCTTTATTAAGTAAATCACACTAACATTATAAAAGCGTAAGTTTTTGCGTATGTGTGTATGCTTGTTACTCCTTCACGCCTAAACGGCTGATCGGATTTGGATGAAATTTAGTATGAAAATATTTTATACCCAAGATAAACTCTTAGGCTACTTTTTATCCCGTAAAATGGGAACACTGCCCGTGTTCCTATAGGATGGCACAATAATTTTTGTTACTCAATTACACGCAAACGGCTTAACGAATCTAGATACAATTTGTTCCTAGTTGAGTTTATACCCTATATTGTCACATAGGCCACGAAAAATGAAACGAAAAATTTTTGTACGAAAAATGGGCAGTGTTTTAGTGAGATGAATTAAAATTAAAGTTTGTTTTCAATTACGCTGAAACTGCTGAACGAATTTTGATTAATTTGGTCTCGCACTCACACTATTGTAACTGGACTTTTATAAATAGGTATTATTATTTTATTATCTGTGACTACTGTCTATTATCTGTGGCTACTTTTTACAAGACAACTGCCACTTGCATAAATAATGTATTATTGTAGTGATATTCCCCTTGAAAAAGACGTGTTTAAAAATGTACAGACCATTATGGTCAATATGTTTTATTTGATTGTAATTTACAACAAGAGCTACCGAAAATCACATACAGACCAATTACCGAAGCTAGCATCATAAAATTCCAAAATTACATTCGTCAAAAGATTTCCCTTATCCCATGCTTGAATGACCCAAATGCTTTATAATATATTGTCTAATCTAATACATAAAGAACACGAGTATACGTTCCCACTAAAAACGTGCAAAGCTAAATCTGGTTCCATGTTTGCAGATTGGGCAACAGCCGGTATCTATAAAAGTATTGACTATATAGATTGTATGAACTATATGCAGAAAGAGAGTCAAGGCTACACGATTTATAATTTGTTTCTTTTGTCAAAAACTACTCAAAAATCTTTAAAAAAGTATGTCATGCTGCGAAATCTTTGCGAATAAAAATGAAAATAGAGCAGTCATCAAATAAAATAAAGGCTACCTGGAAAATTATAAGAATCAAACAGGTAAAGCAAAACCTTTGAAAAAGCAGATAAACTTAAAAGTTGACGATAGAATTTTGACTAATAATTCTCTTGTGTACCAAAAATTGTTACTCGACCACTAAACTCAATAAATATTGGGGCCTTTTTGTTTCTAGTCTATGTCAATGATCTGCCTTCCTGTGTAGGGGATTTATGTGATATTGTATCGTTTGCAGACGATACTTCATTAATATTTAGAGTTGATAGGGCTAAAGATAATTATGATTGTGAAAATACTTCTCTAGCTACAGTTCTTAATTGCTTTACGGTAAATAACCTCTTATTAAATCAGAAAAAAAACAAATGCATAAGATTCACCTTGCCTAATGTTCAAGTCAGTAATGCTAACATTATCTTAAATGGGGAAATACTTAACTTTATGAAAGCAACTACTTTCTTGGGTTTAAATATCGATACAAAGTTGCAATGGGGTATTCATATTAATACATTAGCTAGCAGGCTAAGCTCGGCAGCTTACGGAGTACGTACCATAAGGCATCTTACTGATGAAACCACGGCGATCCTATGGCATATTTTTATGGGGACATGAAGCAGATATCGAAAGCATTTTCATCGTGCAAAAGAGAGCTATTTACGCGCAATTTATAAATTGAAAACTCGTGACTCTCTCAGGGAACGTTTTAAAGAGATTGGTATTCTTACAGTCAGCTCCCAATACATTTATGAAAATTTAATGCACGCTCACAGGAACATTGATGAGTTTGGTAAAAGAAGTGATGTACACAGTGTTAATACTAGAAATAAAAATAAACTTGACATACCTAGGTATCGCTTAGGAAAAGTAAATCATTCATTCTTAGGAAACTGTGTACGATTCTATATTAAGCTTCCTCAAAGCGCCACCAAACTCTCTGCTCGTAAATTCAAATTGTATATAAAGAATAATTTAAATAAAAGTTCCTACTGCAAAATAAGTGACTATATCGACGATAAGAACGCGTGGCCCGATGTTGCTATACTAGTTGACAGTTAAATGGTGATTTCTCAATTTTAACAAACTGCCCATTAGGTAGTCATGTAATAATCAATGTTTTAAAATAATATTTAGTATTTAGGTTTATGATGTAGGTAACAGTTGTAATGTTATTAAATTATTATAAACACTGTATACCTAAATGTTAAAAGGATCATCAAAAAATTAACCAGCCCGAGGTTCTTGCCTTTCTCCTTGTGTGCTGGTTGCGATTCCGAACAGGCGGTAGATTTGACGTTTCAAAGTGATTAAAAAAATCTTAATGAATAATAATATTTGACTTTGACTTTGACTTCATTCCATGAATCAGTTCCCGTGTAATTGAAATGGGATGCAAAAGAGTTCCCGTGTGAAAAAAAAATCTTGGTCAAATTTGATTTTTAATAAAATTTGGTACAATAACAAATAATATTTTTTCCCTTAAGCTCCTATTATATGGGAATGATATGTCAAGCATCTCAAAACGGATTTGTCATTTGTTGCTCTTTCACGCAAAAACTACAAAACAGATTGAACTGAAATCATTGATATTGTTCTGGACTAGTAAACTTAGACAAAACTTTTCATTCGGGTACCACGCGGGCGAAGTCGCGAGCAGAAGCTACTATGATAAATAAATATTTGATTTCCCGAGAGCCGGAAAGCGTTAAATTAAATGTTATTAGAATCTCCATCTTATTATAACAACTTTACTACTATACTATAATTACGTTTTAAAAACTAAAAAGAAAACCGACATCAATGAAGAATATGTTACAGTTTCGTATACCTGGATGATATATTTTTACCAATTATTGATGACAGATGGACGGACAGACAGACAGACGCGTTATCTTATAAGGGGCTATATTTTCCTTACTTTTGAGGCTATACACTCAAATCGCGTCAAGTGTGCCTATAATATTTAAGATTTCCCTCAATTTTTCCATGATACCATCATCAGATCCTGACCTTATTACTATGGAATCGTCCGGGAGGTATACCAACCCTAAAAATACCCAAATCACTTCAAGTATGCATATAATATTTGAAGAGTTCCCTCGATTTTTCTAGGATTCCATCAGATCCTGACCTGATGACAATTGGACCACCTGTGAAGTATACGCTTTCAAACGAAAAAAAAACTCCGTCTAACAAACTTGCATTTTTAATGAAAAAATTAGAATCACCAAACTGTGGACATCATCAATTTTGCCACATATATTATGTGGCAAAATTGATGATGTCCAACATTTACTGATGGAGTGTGTACGGAGCGCAGACAACCGAATTCTCAAAGTGTATTATAAATTTGATGTTGGTATATGTAATAGTATTTTGTCAGATCCTATGTGTACAGAATTTCAACTGTTTTTTAATTTTAAGTTAGTTTAGAAGTTTAGTTTTTTTTTATTTTTACTCTCTCTTTTATTTATGTGTCTAATGTTGTATGATTTGTTATGTATGTATGATTGGGCGATGTGGTCGCATAGCGACAAAACCCTACCTTTTGATTTAAATAAAAAAATTAAAAAAAATACAAATCTGTCCAGGCGTCTTCGAGTAATCGGGGAAAATACATAAAAAAATAAGATTCCGACGAATTGAGAACCTCCTCTTTTTTTTAATGTCTGTTAAAAATATCCTTGTAAAGGTACAAGTTCGTAGCCGTAGCAGGCGACAGCGACAAGTGACAGTACTGATTTCCTATACATTGTCTTATGTTATGTACATAAGACAATCATTGGTATAAACTATGTCACTGTCGCTGTCTTCTGCTGCTGTCTGCAGTCGGCTCTTTGTCGTGTGACAAGCCTCATAGCTCAGTTGGTAGTAACTCTGCCTTCGGCGCTGTAGGCTGTGGGTTCGATTCCCACCCAGGACAAACATTTGTGTGATGAATATAGATGTTTGTTCTGTGTTTGGGTGTTGTATCATATAGTACGTATGTATTTACAAAAAGTATTTAAGTATTTTATCCGTAATCTAGTTCCCATATTACAAGCTATGCTTAGTTTGGGGCTAGATGGCGCTGTGTAAAATGAATGTCCTGTAATAAAAAATAAAAAAAAGAATTTGTACCTAAAACCTCAAAGTTGCTATCGGACCGCGCTGGCGGTTGGGATTACGTCAGAGGCATATAAAATGAGAAGGTACTCTGTGGCTGCAGCACCAGCTGCACAGTATAGGCTACTTTTTATCGAGAAATAATAATATGGCGAATCCAAAGAGTATTAGCGACTAAAATTATGAGATTCCGTAATATCGACTTGAATATTATTAACTTTGCGAAAATTAACTAATAATGCTCTCTAATATTTGTGAGTATACATTTATTCAATAAAAAGTACAATTAAACTAACTGTGTACAAAGGAATCAGTCAGATTACCTAAGGACCGTTACAAACGGCCTATAGGTAACTCAACTGTTCCAGACCAGTACCAGACGGAAGCGTGTCCAAGACACTGGCTGCATTGCCACGCTGAATAGCTATGCTAATTCGCTGGCCTAAATAAGAGCCAGCCCTTGGGTCACGTGTCGCCTCAATCAAAAGCCCCGCAAGATTTTTGAAAACCCGGAGGGCACCGGCTCCCCACGGACCCAAGGTCTCCACCCCAAAAGGCTCAAATAGGTAATATTTGTTAACCGCCTCTGTGGTCTAGTGGTTCAACCCACCGATTTCAGATCCAGAGGTCCCGGGTTCGATCCCCATGGGGAATACAATGTTGTGCTTGGTTTGGTTGGTGGTAGGACTTTGTTTAAGTCCGCCTGGCTAGCTACCACCATCTTACCTAATTCTGTCACCATAATAACAATGCTAAAAAAAGTGTTGTGTTCCGGCATTTAGGGTAAGATAGCCAGTTCCTCAGTTAGTTGAGGATTCCGGGTGAAGTGAGCCTCCACCTTCGGCCTTATCTCAACTTATTACCAGGTGAGATGAATGCCAAGTCCCCGTCGTACAAAAAAAAATCATAATTTTTATTTTGTCTACAATCTTTTGTCTAAAATTCTAAACAAGAATTTTAGACAAAATACTAGGATTTTCATATTATGTTCTTTTAAGTCAACATGGCAGCAGTGGGTGGGGGATGACGCAGCCCTTAGGCTGTATAGCCATGTACACACATGTACAGGGTGGGCCAAAAGAAGTCATCCGATGTTGTTTGGCTCTCTTTTTTTTTCTAAAAGAAAAACTTCGTTTCTGTTTTTTGATTATGTTTATTTAAACCATTAGAATTGTATCGGTCAAGTCGAGAAGATGATATCGGCTAAATGGGCGCCGTCACAATTGATAACCATACGGGCTCGTTTTATGCCATTTTTCATCACTTCAGCGAGAACTTCGGGCGACAGATTCTCGCACTCGTGTCGAATGTTGTCCTTGAGGGCTTCCAGAGTCTCGGGCTTGTTCACGTAAACACGGGACTTCAAAAAACCCCACAAAATAAAGTCTAAAACGGTTAAATCGGGCGATCTTGCGGGCCAGTGCAAATCGCCAAAACGAGAGATGAGGCGACCCGGGAACGCCGCCTTCAGAATATCGGTTGTGGGTCGCGCAGTGTGTGCCGTTGCTCCGTCCTGTTGGAACCACATGTCCTGCAGTCCTAATTCATTCTATTGCGGCAGAAAAAACTCGGTCAACATGGCCCTATAGCGCGCACCGTCCACTGTTGTCGTTTGGCCAGCGGCGTTCTCGAAAAAAAATGGCCCGATGACTCCTCCAGCGTGAACAGCACACCATGCAGTCACTTTGAGCGGGTGTAATGGCTCCTCGTGCATTACTCGTGGATTTTTGGTGCCTCAGAAGCGATAGTTTTGCTTGTTCACGTACCCGCTGAGGTGGAAATGAGCCTCATCGCTCATTATGATTTTGGTCGAAAAATCGTCCACTTCTTCCTCGAGATTGAGAATGGCTTGGGCGTAGGTTACGCGCGTTTGGCGGTTGGCAGGCAGCAGCTGATGCACGGACTGGACTTTGTACGGGAACATGCGCAGGTCTTTGACGAAAAGTCGCCTTAGGGACGTCCGGCTGATGGCTAATTGCGTGGCACGGCGTCTGGTCGATGTTTCCGGCGACAGCTCGACATCCTCGGCAACAGCGGCAATATTCTCGGCAGAACGGGCGCTCCGGGGCCGGCCACTCTTGGCAACGTCTCGTGTGGTCCCATACTCTTAAAGGTTGGTGGCCAAACGGCGCAGTATTTGCGCAGTCGGTGTCGGACGGCCGGGGAATCGGCGACGGAATTCGCGCTGCGCCAACACAGACGAATTATTACGCAAAAAAATAGACACAATTATTCCGCGTTCTTGGGGAGTATATCGCTCCATGACTTGTTCACTGGTATTCTACATCTGTCTAGTCCACAAATGTCAAAAAAGATTTGACATTGGCGGCCATTTGCAAAAATGAGAGCATCTTCTAGTAGGGTGATTTCTTTTGGCCCACCTAGTACATTGATAATTACAATAATATTTTTGGGTCGCGCTAATAGTTATAATAAATATATAAACAGAAATTGGTAGACAATTCAAGTCACTTGCAATCAGTCGTCCACTTAGTACTTCAGTAACCTTTCCTCACTCAACCTGTGGTCACTTAATTCTGTTCCGGCATTAAAGGTAAGAAGCCTCAGACTGTTGAGGAATCCAGATGAAGTGCGCCTCCACCATCGGCCAGGCTCTGCTCGGAGTACCATGCAGGTGATGCCGCGAGTAGAAGCTTGTAGATACATAATAATGTACTTAGTTATTTTTTTTAATTAAAATAATAATTATACATTTATTCAATAAAAAGTACAATTAAACTAACTATGTACAGATGAATCAGTCAGATTACCTAAGGACCGTTACAAACAGCCTATAGGTAACTCAACTGTTCCAGACTAGTACCAGACGGGAGCGTGCCCAAGTCACTGGCTGCATTGCCACGCTGAATAGCTATTGATTCACTGGCCTAAATAAGAACCAGCCCTTGGCTCACGTGCCGCCTCAATCAAAAGCCCCGCAAGATTTTTAAAAACCCGGAGGACACTGGCTCCCCACGGACCCAAAGTCTCCACCCCAAAAGGCTCAAATAGGTAAGCTCTGTCGAGACCACTATATTTGCGGCTTTTGTGATCCTCGGCCGGATCAGCCACCGCACCAGCCCTAACTGATGTCCCAGGTAGATGAGATGGCGCTAGGGTGTCGACGCAGGTAGCGTCCAACACCAAAGGCCTATCCCATTTCCTAAGGGACAAGAGTCATACCGTCGGGCCGCTTACCATCATCACGTAACAGACCATTCGGTTCAAGAACGGCTGGCACATTGACACTGGTAAAAGCTCGACGGATAATGTAATTAAGACTTGCGTGGCGCGAAATCCTGCTGGCAGACCTTGTTCACGAAAGTCCGTGAAAACCAAATTGATCTACGGCTGCACCGCACCGGCACTGGTGAGAGGCGCAGAATCTTGCACCCAACCGAAGACAAGTGGCAATACGGAAAGTTACAGGATCCATAAGTGTACCGGTATTGTAAGATGGATGTGCTTGCAGCCAAAGACCTGATTCCCATTTTGAAACAGCTAAGAGACGAGCACGATCTGTGGAGGTTGAGCACGTATGTAATAGAAAATTCCGTGTCAACTCGCACAGAGGCCCGTCCCACTGCCGTTGTGCCGAAAGGTGTTTTGGGGGATCGGTATTAGGACAGCACTATGCCAAGCATTTCGAGCCTTGTCAAGATAAGAAATTTGGAGTACCTATATTGTTAGGAACAGCCGAAATTAAATTGTACTTAGTGAAAGGTTCTCCCTCTGAGTTTACCTTACGAGAGATCTTGTTTTTGGTAAAATATGGCAGATTTTCCTCTTGCGTAGCTTTATGTTTATGAAGTTTTAATGAGCCGAAATATTGTGGGTGAATAAGGATAATAATACGCCTTGGTATGGCTGAAATAATAGAAGTAATTTTGATGAGCCGGGGAGCAATATTAGCTGAGTAATTCAGTCAGTAGCGCGTATGATGGCCCATTTACATGATTCAGTAATGGAACCATGAAACCTACAGGAAGTTACTAGATGATCTAATATGTTACGTGCTATAGCGATATTTACATTGCCATCCCTAAATTTATAAAAAAAAACATCCATAATTCAAGGCAGCATACAAAAATGTCTTTTGCCTATCAAGATTTGATAAAAATAAAATTCGAACAAACCATAGAGTATTGCGTTTTGCGCTCCAAAATCACCCGCCTTGAATACGTTTTTGAAAATTTCCCTACATTTTCTATTCAATTTCTTTAGAAAGTCGCCTCTAAACCCGGTTAAAAATGTTCGTTAATCTATAACAAAATTTGAATTTTTCGAACACGATCGTCATTTGATTATTCAAAATTGAAAGACAGTTGCTAAAATTGGTGTAATTGTACAGTTTTATAGAGTTTGCTTGTAATTTTTTGAAGTGGCAGTGAGCTCGCTGAACTGATAATTGCTAGAGAATAAAGGTTCTTGCATGGCGACCACGATTAAATGCGAAACAGAGTGTGAGAAGACACTTGACACTGTGGTGGTAGCGGGGAGTCGATCTATGGAGGCGGCTCAGTCGCTATTGTGGCGTCGATTGGGAGAGGCCTATGTTCATCAGTGGACGTATGTGGGCTGAAATGGCACTGTTTTCGATAATTATGATGGATTGTTACGAAAGCGTTGACCTTGCAATTTTTTCGTAAAATAAACAGAGAAGCTCTTTTCAAATTGAGTAATTTTTTTTTAAGTCTGCATTTCCAGTCATTACCCGCCACACAATCTGTAATACAGTAAGCTTGCAGAATCTTTAATAAAATAAAAAATATTAATGGTCGGAACTCTCCGAGCTCCAACCCCAAATCGATACAGCTGATTTATATCGAAAACCACACGAACCGAACTCCAAAGCAAACATTTGCGGATCACACGAATATGTTTGTCTTAACCCTACCCCTTATTGATCGAGCGAGCGAAGCGAGTGAGGCCTTCAAGTTGTGTTGCGTAATCGGGCTCTGTACGTTTGCTAATAGCAATGACACGGCATAACTCTCTAACGAATTATACATTTTTAACTGATTTTTATATACCGATTTTGATTGAATTTAAAACATTCAGAGATAATTTACATAATTATATATTTCGAATGGATATCCAATCAATACGAAATTTGAGTTTGCGTATCAATAATCGGTAACGGATTTTTTTAAATGGTGTGTTAAGTGAGATAAAAAGATCTATTTATCTTGAGGGGTGTCATTTAAAGGAGTTTCAACTGCACATTTAAACTAGTAGTTTGTCCCGAACTGAGATTTCGTGATGTCTGGTTTGTGACGCAGATCATTTCTCAAGTAGAACGTAATTAACAAACGATAAAAATGTGCTTACACCTTTCCCACCTTACTCAGGCACTTTTATCTCGAACTCTCTTTATTCACCTTGCTAACGTAACGTATCCATACTAACATGAAACAAAGGAAAGGCGTTTTGAAAAGTGCTCTCAAAACTGTTGCCTTAGTGTGTTTTAAAAATCGACCTGCCCGAGGATGTTGTAAAGTCAACCAAAAAGGCAGCAGGTTTTTTCTTTGTGTAAACAAAACTTTTACTGTGAGCACAATCTGTCTGCTTAGCGTGGTGGCTATAATGGCCGTAACGTCCCATATTGAGTGAATAACAATGGATGAAATAGACCAGTTTTGAAATTTCGAATACCCTTTTTTATCTTACAAGACTTTTATCATCCTTTGCCCTCTTCATCTTAAAAACCACCCCTAATAAGGGCAAAATAAACTTATTTTAAAAAATCTGTCTTAACCCCTATTTCATGTTTTAACATATTTTCAAGACTTCAATTTCATTTACACCTTTTTCAATTTTATTTTAAATACAGGGGTGGTTTCAGCAAATCAAAAGAAAGTTAATTGTGAAGTCAACACCTTTTAACAGTCTATCCTACAAGACATATCAAGCGTTTTAATCCCTTAATGCGCTCCTTTGTTACAAAAACCACCCCTAATAAAAAGTAAAATATATATTTTATGAATGTGCAGCCGATACTCTTTCAAATGACACTCCACAAGACAAAAATCATCTCGTCTCACTTAACACCCCTATTTCTCAATAACTACCATAGTGTCAAAAAAATCATCAAACCGATTGATGAGTATTAATATAATCTCATTCTAGAATTCAAAATTTTGAATTGATCGAATAAACCATTCAAAAGATATGGGCAAAAAATTGTATTTCTTTTTACCCCAATATCTCAAAAACTACCCCATTTATCAAAAATCCCCCGCGACAATCAAATTCTATTTACGTTATCTCTTACAGTTTAAATTTCATGAAAATCAAATAATCCGTTCGAGAGTTATGCCGTCACAAACATTGCCGCATACATACATACAGTGCCGGATTTCCCAACTTAACTGAGAGACCTCGTTCGCTTCGCTCACTCGATCAAAAAAAGCTTATCACTTTTTAAAAGGGGTGCTTTGGTAACATGGGCAAAACGTTAAACTTGCAGAACATATATGTTAAAAGGTGCTTGACTTCACACTTCTTTAATTTAGTACCTATTGTCCATAATAAGGGTGGATTTCAAAATAAAGGATGGCGAAGGATGATCATCAGGTCTTGCACTATAGTGACATAAGGCTTCAAATTTAAATTGAAACTGGTATTTAGTCATAGGTTGCCAATCTGAGGGTGCCGATAAGATCCAAGTAATTTTTGTGTTGTATTGTTTTGTGTTGAAAGAACTTTCTCAAAAACTGTAAGGTTGAACCATAAACATCACAGTTGAATCATAAACAAAACTGTGATGTTTATGGTTTAGGGTTTACACCAAAAGGGCAGTAGCGTCAATACGCTACTGCCTTTTTGGTGTAAACCCTTGGTCGACTTTTACGATGTCCGTAGGCTAACAAGTATTAGATTTTCAAACCATGACTACCAAGGCAATGGTTATGAGAGCACTTTACACATTATGATATTTATAAGTGGTGACTTATTCACTTAATGTATTCTGCCCACCAGTAGGTGGTCATATAGTAATATGACGTACGGTCGGTGTTGTGGTGCTTTGCATTCTGGCTTTGCATATAATGAGAGTTAGCAACGAGATATAGCATCGAACCCGTGACTAAAAATAGATTGCGAAAAATGTTCTTTGAGTTCGGTGTAATGAATGCACAGCACTTTTAGTAGGTAATATCAATAATTTTCTTTTTATGAGATAATCTCCGTGATACCTAACAGAAACCAGACATTGCAAGATCTCAGGTCGGAGCGTATTATTTGTGATAACAGACTTGAGTTTCTTTGTATATTTACCAATACATCTACATTTTGCTAGGTACCTCATATAAATAGAGATATATTTAGTTTTGTAATGCATTTATTGAGGATGTATAAAATATATTCTGAAAAAAGACTTCTTCGTCACTAACGTGAGAACAGTTGTTTGTCTTAAACTCAGATCAAGAAAAAAGGGAGATATAGCACTGGTAATATGAAACTGTAACCATTTTTCTTAAGGTCAGTGTTGCCGGTTTATATGAAAAAATGTGGGGTGTGGTCAACTAGTATAACATTTCAAACAATTTCTTTTTAGTATGCAGTAATTTTCACACACCAAACAAATTAACAAATACACTTTTATAATCATAACGCAAATAACATTTGTAGGTTCGAGGGCCGTTCCTCAGTCATTTTAAACATTTGCCTTTTTGGTCTCGAAGACGACTGCTCATTTTCTTAAAGACTCTAGGATTCAAATCTAATCATATTTTATTATTTCTACAGGTTTTTGTAGACAGTTTCTTTGTTTTATTTTAATTTATTGTTAAGTCGGTTTGCAAGTAAATAAAATAGAACAAGGTTATGTCAACAAAAACATTATATTGAGGTCTTCTATCCTATATTCTACCTTAAAAAAACCTTTACGCATTTATCTTTTGAGACAAACATGCCTCATAGCTCAGTTGATAGTAACACCGCTTTCTGCGCTGTAGGTTGTGGGTTCGATTCCCACCCAGGATAAACATTTGTGTGATGAATAGATGTTTGTTCGAGGATGGAAGATTAGATACATGACATTTTGGAAAATTTATCTAAATGGCTGGAATATCCAATATAAAAAAAAAGTTGGTCCAAATATATTTTTCAACTTTGACTAAAACATAAATTATCATCAAGTGAGTTGGAGGTCAAACTCTTCCCGCTGTCGTTATAAATATTTAAAAAAAAATTGAAGTAGGTAGCTACTAGTACACGTATACATGTGAAAGTATTTACGTATTTCATTAAGTAAGTAGGTGATAATGGAGCTAGAATACGGATAGAATACATGTCTGTACAAGTATGTATTCTTCACTTTTTGTAAATACATATTTATCACACAAATATTTGTCCTAGGTGGGAATCGAACCCAGGACGCAAGGCCAGTTATTAATTAACTTCGCTGTAGGTGTACATGTAGGTACTTACCTGTTTAGGATATCCAGTCCGGGTTATTTGACGAAGCCCTTGCTTTGTTAGGTACACATCGTCGTCGACAAAATGGTCCGAACAAACTACGCTGGACATTCTGGTTCAGTTCGGCTCAGTCTAATAGCTGTTTCCCATTTATCACTCACTAAACTTACTGTTGGCAACGTTTATGAATAGCTAGTAGGTAGGTACTGACCATAGATTTATATTCTAAATGTATGGTACGGTACATAAAATTATTTTCCAAATCTTTGGTATTGACATAGGTTATATCGTTATATAATCAGCTTAGTATTCTAACAAATTAAAATTATATTAAAAAAATACCACATTACGAGTCTATTTTTCGGAAATTTGATACAACGGATTTGGCAACACTCCACGTCACGACTTTGTTTTGATGACGTTGAGGTGTAATTTGTTTAGATTTATTAAAAAAAATATAATTTCACAAGTACTTATAAATGAAACGATATCCCATTCGCCTTTTTATTCACTTAAGTGTTATTTTTGCACCATATAACTACGCAAGACGGCATTTTTTTGGAAAATTTACTGCACGACACTCCGAGACGAACTGACAAAAATGAGCTTGGTTTTCATACATGTGTGTGCGTGAGTGCGTGTATTTACAAGAGGAGCTTGTTTTTTTTGGCTTCACTGCTGACAAAGACGGTCCCTTTTTTCCTTGATCTGAGGTCTTAAAGTAGATTATTACATAAGATGCTGATCGTTCGATTGCGTTGGGTTTGGTATTTTTGATAAGTAGGTACAAATTTAGATAGGTTGGTAGGGTGTTATTACACTCATTGCACGCACCCAGCCTAACGGTATCATGTTAAAAATATATGTTGTAGGTAGGTACTACGTTTTCACAGTGTGTATGTAAGTAGGTAAGTACATAGGTATTTAATATCAGTAGTTGGCAATAATACATTTTAATAACGTCGTCTTGAATGCGTGAAAAGAGCTAACATTTTTATTGTTGCGGGAAGTTTATTATAAAGCTGCATTTGTTTTTCTGGCTTCGCGCGACTTGCGCATTGCCATATACAAGTTTTGAAAAAAAAATTAGGGAAACAGGATTATAATAAAGCACCCAGGAGATAACGAGGATGGATAAGGATATCATTGCACCTTGAAATGTAAACAAATTTTGCCGTGGTTTGTCCGAACCTTTGGCAAAACAAGAAAACTGGCTCGCCGAGTGATGCGCATTGTCACCTGTTTATATATTATGAAGGGTAAGTTAGTATGGAGAGTGAGATTCAGAATTTTACGAACTAGAACTAAAAGAACTAAATACATGCATAGGTGGGCGCTGAGTCCTATCACACAGGGTACTTGTTACCCTAGTTTAGAAATTAGTTGTACACTTACACTTACCATACCTTGAGCATACTATAGAAACAATGTATACTCCTAAGACTTATTGTTAACAAGGTGCAAATAAATTCATTTTCATTTACATTTTCATAGGTAATGGATGTATTATAAATGTACATTTGATGTATTGACATTAATTTAGTTTCTTTTTTAAATTGTTCATGTACATACATGAACATGTATGGTATGGATAGTAAAATAGTAATTTTATGATTTTATTTTGACGGATTTGTAAGTCGGCTACCTATTTAATTTCAGGACGCAATAAAATAAATTATGTTTACCCACTAGAAGTAAATATTGCCACGCATTTTCATTATGTAATCTGCTTTGCAAACTTAGACAAATTTAGAGTTGTGTGGCCGTGGAAGTGTATGGACCCACCTTCTGATCCGGAGGTTGTGGGTTCAAATCCAGACGTTCACCATTGGACGTTTCGGTTTTTTTCGGATTTCGGAAGTTTATGTGCGCATTTGACACATTTTAATGCTCTGACGGTGAATTTAAAATCCTGAGAAAACCGGCATGTCTGGGATCCCTAGAATAGGACCAAAAATCCAAGCGATGGGCTTCCAACCTGTCACGTATTAAAAACTAGCTACTTGGGCATGTGCCAAACTTAAGTTTGGACGTGCTTCCGACTACCCCCCTATAGGTGAACCTCATGAGATCCACGAGATCCTCTGAATAGTGATCAGAGGTGAATCGAAAGG
Source organism: Venusia cambrica (assembly GCA_951394065.1). Classification (NCBI taxonomy): domain Eukaryota; kingdom Metazoa; phylum Arthropoda; class Insecta; order Lepidoptera; family Geometridae; genus Venusia; species Venusia cambrica. Next base: position 7,136,010 of record OX596056.1, read on the forward strand.
GAAAAAGTCGTGAGTTGGTTGCTATATAACAAATTTATACGGTTGAAATTTCGAATGACGTAAGGGACATATTTTTGTATTTTTAACCGACTTTCAAAAAAAAGAGGAAGTTCTCAATTTGTCGGTTTTTTTATATATCTTACCCAATTACTCGAGGACGCATAGACCCTAGACCGATTTAGAAAATTATTTTTTTGTTTGAAAGGTATATACAAGGTGAAACAGAATATGTGTACTAAGCAGTGGCTTTTCGGACCAGAAAAAGTATTTGTTGTGGTGGGGAGATAATAGTGAATTCCCATTTTCATTTTCCCATACAAATCTTTTCATTTTCTCAATGACAATAAATAGTGACGACCCTATTCCTTTACCGCACTATGCATGTAGGTAGGTAGGTATCAGTTGGTGCAATTGTCTGTGTCAAAGAGTATTAAAGACAGATGAACCAATTTTAGTGAGAACATGGAGTCATCTCGTGAAAGTAGGTTATTAGATAGAACATACACATTGATAAATTACATAGGCACATACAGTTACAAAAAGACGATAAATGCTATATTGGACGAACAACAGTACATTATAGGAACGATCATTTTGTATTTTAGCTAACAGATAGATAAAATTCTTATTGATTAGACAAATTAAACCTTCTAGTAATGGATTGTCTCATTAGCAGCCCAGGCTTTTCGACGATTTTCCTCTGTTAGTGAAAGCGCTTTTCGTTCTTTGTGATTGTGACCTTCTGCTATGTTGCCTCATCTGTCTAGAGCTCAGGTCATTGACGCGAGTTAAGAAACAGCTGATTTTAGGGTAGTCTCAACTCAAAAAACCAGCTGTTGGTGTCAGAACTTTGATCTTGTTTTACCAAAAACTGAACCAAAATTCAAAAAGTCGTAAAACAAACGTTGTTCCACGAGTCGGGTCGGATAACCCCGTTTCGGCATAGTACACATATTCTGTTACAGGTTGTATACTTCACAGGTGGTCCCATTGACATCAGGTCAGGATCTAATGATGGGATCCTGGAAAAATCGAGGGAGCTCTTCACATATTATATCCACACTTGTAGTTATTTGGGTATTTTAGAGTCGGTATACTTTCCAGGTGATCCCATTGTCATCAGTTCAGGATCTGATGATGGGATCCTGGAAAAATCGAGGGAACTCTTCAAATATTATAGGCACACTAGAAGCGATTTGGTTGTATTACCTCAAGAGCAAGGAAAAAACGGACCCAATATAGGAACACGCGTCTGTCTGTCTATCTGTCCGTCCATCACTCATCAAAATAATTGGAAAAAATACGTCCAGGTATACGAAATTGTATCATATATAATACCTGCTCTATTATAACAGCTCATTCATGTACACTGCTGAATAAAACCTCCTCTAAAATATTTTAGATCGAATGAGCGTAGCGATCGAGGTCTGGAAATCCGGCACTGTATGTGTGCATGTATGTGACAATTTATTTTAACCCTAAAAAACGGGTATTTATCGCGTATTTTTATATCGCGTTCTGTAAGAACAGTAGACCTCACGAGCCCTTATAACCATGCAATAACTGAAGCTTTCCTCTTTCACTTTTAGACTTTTGAGCTAAATGAGGTAGAAGCTTTAGTGATTACTCGTGTTCCCCTGGTTCTAGGAGGTCAAATCTGATGTCTACGAGTTCGTCTCGCAAAGGCGGAGAGGATTAATATATGAATATATCATTCTATATTGTACACAACTTAATAAGAAAAATAAAATACCTAGCATAGGCTTACCTACGTAGACTTTTGAGTCAAATAGGGGTATAAGTTTTAGCCATTACTCGCTTTTCCTTGGTCTGAGGAGATTAAACCTGGTGTCTGCGGATTTGTCTTGCAAAGGCGGAGAGGACTGCGTAATTTGATTAGTAAACGTTGGTATAAATTTTCCGGAACAAAATCTAAAATTTAAATCCTACAGCAAACTTCTCCCCCTTATCCCCCTCCACTTCCCCTTTTTGTTTTTTTTTCACAATGTCTTGTGTAGAATTGAATTCTTTGTGTCTTTCAAATTTTATTGAAATCTGTTGATAAATAACGCTACAGAAAGCTTACCCTCTTTTACCCCCTATTTCCCCCCCCATCAAAAATCGCGAACGCCAAAAAAATGTATTCAATCAAGGAATATGTGTGCCAATTTTGGCACTCATATGTATATAAATGCCGACAGACAGCGGACAAAAGCATTTTTGGCCAATCTCGAAACTGAGACGCTTCGCTCGCTCGGTCAATAATACACAAAAGTAAGCTGCTGCCTAGACCATATACCACTCAATAATGGCAACAAGCATTTGTTCTGTAAGTTGTATTGTATATCTATATTACAGCGTTCACCAACTCGCTGCTATCATGGATGGGCCGTGTGCAGTGGACTTTCTCCGTGCTATGATGATGATGACGATAGGCTTTAAATGGGGGTTCCGCTGAAAGCTTCCCTTCCTAACCTAATACTAATAATTTCGTCTTCCATAGATCCGTATAAATAGTTTTTTTATTGTATGACGGGGTGTGCTTGGCCTTCATCTCATCTGATTTTTCAAGCTATGATAAGGCCAAAGGCCGAAGGTGGGTGATGTGAGTTTGTACTTATTGTTGCAGGGCCCCCGGCGAGAGAATACTCGATAGAGATCACGAGTGCTACAGATACTGAAGACTGTAACACCCCAATGTGTTACGAATACAACATACCTGGGGTAAGATTTTTATTTAAATTCGACGGGGCTGTCCTTGGCCTTCATCTCACCAGATTTCCGTTACGATAAGGCCGTAAGTGGAAGCGTATTTCACCCGGATCCCTCGATAGTCTGAGAACTGGCTATCTTACCTCTAAATGCCGGAATACAACAATTTCAAAACTGATATGGTGACAGAATTAGGTGTGATGTGGTAGCTGGCCAGGCGGACTCCTACCACCATCCAAACCTAGCACAATATTGTACTCCCTTGGGGATCGTCCCCGAGACCTGTGGATCTGATTGGTGTCAGATTCAGAGGTCTTGTGCTCGCGAACCACTAAACCACAGAAACGGCTTTAAGTAAAAAGGTCAATATACGCAGACACTGTTTACCTAATTGAAAAATTGAATCGAAAACTTAATTTAAAGTAACTTTAGAATTTGAAAACAGACAGGATATAAAGTTAGTCAAGTATAAGATAGAAATAAAATAAAATAGGAATTTAACTTGTTCTTAAAGAAAAGGGTAATCATCAAAAAGATACATAAGGGGAATAGATAGTTTGAAGAAATATGTTAGGAAAAGGTAAGGCTCATTATATTTACTTTTCTAAAGATAATCTAATCCATAGGGAGCTTCTTATCTAAGGCTCTAACTCAGTGAACAGGGAGCTACTCAACTAAGCGACTACATAGATACATTTACTGAAATCATAGTATTTAAATCGTAAAGACGCTTTTCAACTTTTTTTCAAAATACTTTTTTTTTTATTGTACGACGAGAAAGCGCTTGGCCTTCATCTCACCTGGTAACGAGTTGAGATAATGCCAAAGATGGAGGCGCGCTTCACTCGGAATGCTCAATAAACTGAGGAACTGGCTATCTGACCTCTGAATGCCGGAACACAATTTTTTTTTTCAGAATTGTTATTATGGCGACAGAATTAGGTAAGATGGATTTATAAGATAAGATCCTATTGAGATAATGCAGAACTCGTAACGTGAAATGGCAGTATGAGTGAGAAGTATTTTCTGCGGGCACACTGCGAAGTGCAGAAGTTTGACACTTTGAAATAAAAGTAAATCAATACAAGTCGTAAAAACTTATTAGCTCCACAGATCTGCCATTCCTGGTTTTGATTTGTCAATTTTAATAGACATTTTTTTTCTAGTACGATGGGTAAGCGCTAGGCTTTCATCTCACTTGGTGTCATGTTACGATAAGGCCGAAGATGGAAGCGCACTTAACCCGGAACCCCCAATCGACTGAGAAATTTGATATATGGTACGGTACAATTAGAATTGTTGTCTTCGGTAAGATGGTGTATAAGATGATTTTATTGTTAACCAGAACATGTGGTGGTGGGAGGTGCCATCAAATCCCAGCCCTGTGGCGGAGACCTGTGCTGTACATCCTGGATGTGCATATAACGTCAGGCTGATAGCCCATCCGTGGGACGGACACACAGCTGCCAACCTCAAGGTAGCATTGGACGGTAATCTTCGATTTTCTATTTTGAAGGGCTTATATACAATTCCTCTGGATGGTAAGCGATTACCGGTTAGGTTAGGTTACATTTCTGGGGACGACTGTGGACTTGAATTTTAAGGCGATATGCGAGAGGGGCACCAAAATGTTCTTTATGAGTTGTCGGAGCCCTTCGATCGAGGCCGGCCGCCGGAGTGGTTTTAGTGAGTCGACGAGTCCGTCATCTTCACACTACCCTTTCGCATCCCTCGGTGCGTTAGGGTGTCTATGAACAGATTTCCCCTCATAAAAAAAAGGTAACATGTCTTAATGAATTATTTTAACTCAGCCCGTAGACGACGTAAAAGCCGACTAAGCCATCTCACCAGTAGAATTGGAAGAAAGATTGAAGATAAAGGCACTGAAGGAAGCCGCAGCTTTTTTAAGTGATTTATCTAACATATAGAAATGTAGCAAGCTAACTTGCGATGCGTGATGATGATAACAAAACAAGTTTTGAAGTACCTAGTCTCTGTCTAGCAGGCAACATTTATGAGGCTATGTAAGATTGAGCATGAAACACCAATAATTCTCGACTGTTGTAAAAGCCACTGCTAATGTTTTGGGTAAATGGAGCTTTAATATTATATCATCAAAGCTTTTCAGAACCATGATCGGTGAACATTTTCTTATTTTGTTTTTTCTTTAGAACACATTTCTCGTCTTGCACACATTTCTAAATTTATCTCTGAAATATATACTTTGAGTAGTCTTGATTTAAATATGTAGCTTTGATGCATCGATTGAGAGTTTTTGAATTTACTTTTCTTAAAAATACTTTTTTTACTTTTTATATTCGACAAACGTTGTGTTTTTGTAATCAAATCCCGCTCATCCGTTTCACTCAGCTACGTGTGAGTATGTATAGCGCCGTCATGTCATGTGAAAACGTTTACTTCCTTAGAATGCGTGGCTGGGGTCTGCTCCTGCGGCCACTCGCCTCGTCTCCCAGTGCCGAGAGTGTCAGCCCGCACTGTCTCCATCGGGGGGGAGATATTCGTGAACGTGACGTGGGTGACCCCCCGGCCGCAGTACCCGCAGAGACTACCCCCTGGACTGAGACTTCGGCGGTATGCTGTAAGGTATCTAAATACATAAAATTACTGAACATTTTTACACAGTTCCGTCTAGCTCCAAAGTAAGACAAATATTTCAAATTAATTTGTTCGCATTTAGCTTGATGCGTTAATGTTTTTGTTTTTCATCTAAGCTGACTTAGGAAGGTGTGATCAGAAGCGTCTCTATAACTTCTCTAACTCCTTTCCTGAATCATAATTAGGGCGACTGAATTTAAATAGGTGTAAAAAGCCTAAACTCGCAACAAGTTGTGTAGTAAGATCCGGTCCAGCTTTTCTTGTATTTCATGTTATGGTTGGCGCACGGACTGTAAGCTCGTTTATTGTTACGTGATTTAATTATTTTTCTTCACACGAGGCGTTTTCGTCATCTAGTTTATTTATAGATACATTTAAATTGCAAATCAATGTGTTCGCATTTTGCTCGATGTATTGTTGTGTTTGTTTTTCATCGAAGCTGACTTACGAGTTAAACTAATTAGGTTAATGGAATAGTTACAGTTACAGTAACTGTTGTTCTAATCTGTGCGCTTCCAGCTTCGGCCTTAGCGTTGACACGTGAGATGAAGGTAAAGCGCTTCCTCATCATAGAGTAAAAAAAATGCCTGAGCTGGGATATGATTAACTTCCCTATTAACTTTTAAATTTTACGACGGGGAAGCGCTTGGCCTTCATCTCACCTGGTTACAGGTAAAGATAAAGCTGAAGGTGATTGATGTTTAACTAAGGAACTGGCTATATTACCTCTAAATGCTGGAACACAACAGTTTTTGAATTGTTGATATGATGTATGATAATGAGTAAGATGGTTGTAGCTAGCCAGGCGGACTTAACTCAAGTCCTACCATCAACCAAACCAAGCAAAATGTTGTACTCCCCTTGGGGATCGAACCCGGGACCTCTGGATCTGAAATCGGAGGGTTGAACCACTAGACTACTGTAGTAAGAGTACCGCCTCTGTAACAGAGGCGTACTCTTACCTACCCAGATACCCAGTCTCGTATATTTTGCAATGATCATGACAGTTTCTATCGCCATCAAATAATTAAGTGGTTTCCTTCACAGTATCGGCAGGCAAATGGTGTCGGACGCTCACCCAGCCCCTTGGTTCGCAAACACGGTCACTCGGTTGGTCGATGCCAATGGTCTAGTAGCCGACGGTGACAGTCTGCTGTGGCTAATGCTCCCTGTGACTGAGCGGAGCGACAAGCGTGGCGAGAGTCGGGGCGGGAAGACCACGCCGATTGTACTGGACGTACGGTTAATCGCGCGTGTTAGTGTGGTCGATGACAGAGGGTGCATGGGCCCGGATGGGGACGCGACAGCTTATGGTAAGCTGGTTCAGATTTGATGATGCCTTATCATAATTTTCACGATATAGCATATAATACAATACCTACAAATTGTTTAAATGGGAAATCACACACACGTCGAGGAAAATCAAAGTGGCAACCAAAAGGTAGCTATCGATTATGTTTGTAATAACCATCGCCGTATAAATTCTTTAAAAAAATGAGGTGTTCCGGCATGTAGAGGTAAAACAGCCAGTTCCTCAGTTTGTTGAGGATTCCGGGTGAAGTGCGCCTCCACCTTCGGCCTTATCTCAACTTGTAACCAGGTGAGATGAAGGCTAAGCGCTTCCCCGTCGTACAATAAAAATAAATTTAAAAATCGCAAAAGTTTCGTTTGAAAGGCAATTTTAGTGTCTAATTCCGATCCGCTATTGTTTCAGATCCAGCGGAAGCTTTAAAATCATCACGTGCAACCTACGTAAGTTACCAAAAAATAACTTATCATAAATAATATGTTCCTTAGGTCCGTGGGGAGCCGGCGCCCTCCAGGTTTTCAAAACTATTGCTGGGCTTTTGATTGAGGCGACACGTGACCCAAGGGCTGGCTCTTATTTAGGCCAGCGAATTAGCATAGCTATTCAGCGTGGCAATGCAGCCAGTGTCTTGGGCACGCTTCCGTCTGGTACTGGTCTGGAACAGTCGAGTTACGTATAGGCCGTTTGTAACGGTCCTTAGGTAATCTGACTGATTCCTTTGTACATAGTTAGTTTAATTGTACTTTTTATTGAATAAAGAATGTAAAGTACTTAATATATTAAATAAAAATAAAAAATCTAATATTAAAAATGATAATTGGAAGAGCCTCGTTGAATGCTGATGAAGCCATTGAATACCTAATCTACCTAGTCTAAAGCAGTGCGCTTGACCCACATGCAGTTCTCATCTACTATCAATGAGTGATAATTTTTTGAAATGCGTACAAGAGCACTATAATGTTTTATATTAGTAAGATCAAAAGAACCTAAGCTTACATAAAGTTAGCTCGAGGCCCGTTATGGCTTAGTCCTCTTTCGTCGATTTGTAGTCAGAAGTTACGAGCGCAGAAAAACTGTTCTATTAGTTTTCCTCGTTCTTAACCAGAGCTGAACGAATAGCTTTGAGCATTTAGGACCACATACTGACCATGTTAAGTGTCACTTAATTTATTTCCACAGTCCATTGATTTCCGATGCTAGATAGAGGCATCTCCAAGATTGGAGGGCTTCTCCAGTCACCAAATTTGGCTGGCGGATTGATGATCGCAGTAAAGGTGTTAAATAACTAACAGAAGTAAGGTGTCCTTTTAATGGTGAGATTCCTTAGCTAGTTATATTTTACAACATCGGCGGGCCAAGTCGATTACCGCCACGGCACGATTAAAAAAAATACAGATTCAACAAATGTCACTAATGTAAAAAAATACCGTGTCTCTGTTTCAGATACTATGGGCAGTATTTGGCGGCCTTTGCGTGATTGCAATGGGCGTCTTCGTGGCCGCCAGCGCGCGGGTAGTAAAGCGCGTACTAAACGCTTTCCGCCCCGCTCCAGTTGCAGCCCCGCTTGAGCCACTCAGTTGCCGCCCTGCCTGGTTTATGCAGTCTAGTACGTGAGTACCTAGAATAGTACCAATAAAAAATAGGTTTTATGATTTGTGATTGTAAGTGTGAGTTATGATGTGAACTTTTTCAGGAAACATGAAGAAAACATTTCTATGAACCTACGATTCGCAAGGTAATTTTTATGAACTTGGGAGTTCCTGCAAAAAAACCTTTTGAGCGATATTTATTTTTGACCTAATCCCTATAATGGGATTGGGAAATGGGGTGAAATCGTTTGTATGCAAAATATTTATTTATGTTTCGATTGAGTTGAAATTTAGTACATGCATTAGTAATAATTTTGAGATGCTAATTATGAAAAAAAACTTGGAGATTCTTCCTCTAAAAGGGTGAAGAGGGGCAAAACTTTTGGTATGGAGATATCTTCATATTTGATCCGAAAATGCTAATTATTAAAAATAACTTGGAGATTCTTCCTCTTAAAGGGTAAAAGGGAAAAAAATTGCATGGTTCTTTATATTTGATCCGATCAAGTTGAAATTGTCTCTAATAATAGCTTAAAATGCGTATTCGAAAAAAAAAATAGAAGAGTCTTACTATTAAAGGGTGAAATAGGGCAATACTTTTTGGGTGAACAAATCTTTTTATCTGATGTAATCGAGTTGAAATTTTGTACGTGTGTCTATATAACAACATGATGATTTAGAAAAAATATTTCGGAAGATCAAACTAATAGAGGGTTATTTGGGACAAAATCTTTATTTATGATCTGATTGAGTAAAAAATTGTATATGAAATACGTTTAAAATGCTAATTGTGGAAAAAATGTTTGTGATTCTTTCTCTAAAAGGGTGAAATAGGGCAAAAGTCTTGAAATTCAATATATATAATTTTATTCGATTGAGTTGAAATTTGTGTATATATAGATACAATAACTTGAAATGCTAATACTGAGAAAAATAACGTTGAGATTCTTCCTCTGATAGGGTGACTTGGGGCAAATCTTTTTGCAAGGAGATTATCTTTTTATTTGATCCAATCGAGTTGAAATTGTGTGTGTGTTGTAATTTAAATGCTTATTTAGAAAAAATATTCAGAAATAATCTTAATTTTAAAGGGTAAAATGGGGCTAAACAAAAAGGAGGAAATTTTTGAAATGTTTTTATAATTACTTTCAAATGCTAATAATAATAAAAAAACTTCCACTAAAAGGTGAAATGGGGAAATAATTGTTGCGTGGAAAAATCTTTTTATATGATCTGATGTGTGTTTATTATAACTACATGCTTATAAAAATTAAACTTACTATTAAAGGGTGAAATGGGTCAAAAAAGATTTTAAATGCATGATTCAAAGTCTTTATAATTGGATTTAGTTTAAATATTGCATGTTGTGTTTCGAAGAATAATGCGATCCGCGTCATGTTTTTTTACTATACTTCTAAAAGGGTGAAATGGAGCAAATCATGAAATTAAAAATCCTTAGTTTCACTCGATTGACATTATGTATGTGTATTATATAATAACATTGAAATGCTAATTTTGAAAAAAACATTTAAGATTTTGCCTCTGATAGGGTGACATGGGGCAAATATTTATGTACAGAGATATCTTTTTATTTGATACAATCGGTCCCGGGTTCGATCCCTAGGGAGAGTGCAATATTGTGCAGGACTTAAACAAAGTCCTACCACCAACCAAACCAAGCACAAAATTGTCCCGGGACCTCTGGATCTGACACCGGTGGGTGGACTACTAGACCATAGAGGTGGGTAAAACAGCCTTGGTTATCCAAAACACTTTACGAGCCGCCACATGGCTCTTTGACGACCATTACCAGTGGCAGTAGGTTCCCGGGACCGACAACGACCCTCCAAAGCAATCTGGTAATTCTAGCCTGCAATGTCCATACGAAACGGCCCGGCGACCAAACCTTACAAAGGAATGCCGCACCCGTGAATCGGACCTAGGACTACTAGACAGGTGCGAGTCTCTAAAGCGTTGAGATTTCCGAAGATTATTTTCTACTGTGTTTTTGAAATTCAATGATACTTATGCCTACTAACAACAAAAGGGCACCAGGTTCTCTTTCTTCTATATTTTATATCAAATAGTATGATTAGGATCTGCAGGCCTATTACCTAACTCTGTTTCATTTGGGTTTCGATCGGTTTCAATCAGAAATGCAGGCATTTTAATTGAAACCCAAATGAAACAGAGTTAGGTAATAGGCCTGGACATAAGATTTCAGAATTACCGGGACGGGCCGTGTAGAAACTAGGAACCCTGTCGTTCAGTACAAGCTGTATACCAGGTATCTACAGCCATTCCTATTTTCTTATTTCACCGTAGCGAAGCACGGGTACATTCAGCTAGTACTTATATATTTTTGACAATACATACTTATTGTAAAATACAACACCCAAACACAGAACAGACATCTACATTCGCCACACAAATGTTTGTCCCGGGTGGAAACGAACCCACAACTTACCGCTCAGAAGGCAAAGCTACCGATGATAGCGATAAGCTAAGATATGAAATCGTCGATAGCTGACTGACTGACTTACAATCAACGCATAGCCCAAGCCAAAGGTCAATAATAACAAGACATTTTCACACAGCGCCATTTAGCTCCAAGGTCCTAGAGCCTTGACAACTTCAGGGCTCCCTTTTGTTGTAGGGTGAGTTACTAAAGGATGAAGAGAACAAAGCCCCAGGTGTTTCGATAGTTAATAATATAACTAGGTTCCTAAAGCATATAATAGTCCTTACCTATTAAAGATCATACATCCTCTGAACAACTAGACTTATCTGGAGCAGAATACAATTTCAGAATATGATCGTATCAGCAGAAACACAATAGGCTATCTTGACACGCATAACATTAAATCATACCTCCTGCCTTCTTACTTCTTTCTTTTGTCCTGTCCTGTCCTGTACTGTCTTACCCCCTGGACCTCCAACATTCCATCTTGAAAATGTATACGACCTACTTTTATACCTTTGAGAAAACTCTTGTAACTACTAAACCAATATTTTATTCAGTAGAACGTAACCGAAAATGTTGCAAGCTACCCAATTCCACAAGGATCTAGCAATCTAATACGGCAAATACACACCAAATGAGGCGCGATGCGATAATCTTCGCCGTGGGAAGACGGAAACTCAAGTAGGTAGGTACAGTGTTTTGTGAAATATAATTGTACGTACTACAAGCGTCAACCTGGTTAGTTTGTAGCCAGATATGTATAGGTACGTGTATTTCCTTACACTATTACGTTTTCGTAGGGTAAGAAGTGAACTCCTGGTGGTTTAACCTTGGCAACGGATTCGCCGGCTTCAAAATACCGTGTCTGTGGACTATAGCGACTAGTCGTCGCGATTCCGAACGGGCGGTAGATTTGACGTTTCAAAATTATCCTAAAAATCTTATTGAATAAAAATATTTGACTTTGACTTTGACTTTAGTTTAGTAGTTAGCTCTCCCGCTAGACCACTCGGTATTAGATCCAGAGGTTCGATCCCCAGGGTGGTACAATATTGTGCTTGGCTATGTTGGGGTAGGACTTTGCTTAAGTCCGCCTTGCTATCACCATCTTATTTAGGTCTGTTGACAGTTAAAAAATGTTGTGTTTCGGTAAGATAGCCAGTTCCTCAGTCTGTTGAGAATTCCAACTGCAGTGCGCTTCGTAACTTGACAGGCGAGATGAAGGCCAAAAGCTTGCCAGTCGCACAGTAAAAAATAAGTAGTACCCAACGTACAGATGGTTAATCTAGATACGGAAGATAACCCTTACAAAGCTTTAATAGCAATTCGCAATTAAATTTGCTACATAATTCTTGCGAGCCTGCTGTTTATTTGGGTCAACCCCACAGCTTTATATAAATCATGCTGAGCCATTGAAATTACTGGAACTAGCTTTCAATGTAGCCTATTCAAACAAAACTAATCAAAAGTTTGACAGCTGTCAGAAATGTAAACGGTGCTTCAAACATTACTAGGCGTTCTTTTGTGAACAAACAGATGTTGGAACTAGTGGTTTCTGTGGCATTTTATGTTGGTACTTGGGCTTACGCCCAAGCGGTAATTATGTCTAACTTTTCTTGTTACCAACAGAGTGAAAAAAGCTGGCATGTTTTTTAGTACTCAGCCCATGCTGTCTGACCGTCTATCTGTCAGCGCTGTCTTTAGTTCATATAGGTTGAAATTTTCAGGCGATGATTTTTATAGCGGATTGTGTGTGAATGTTTCTGGAGAATTATTTACTGAAGAAGTCAGTTGTCTTAGTGGTGAAGCGATAGACCTAAAGTTACGAATGAAACGACGGAACCAGATACAGGTTCCTAAGAATTTTCTTACTTTTTTCTTTGACGCAGGGACAGGGTAATCTTAAATAACCTGAATTTTATTTAAGTAACAAAGATATTTTTTTGCGAAAGAATTGATTCTTTGAAGTTATTATACATTTATATCAGTTTATTTTTCAAACTTGTTCAAAATTGATATGATTTAGATGGCAAATTTTGTGCCCGTTTCAAAAATATATATTTACAAGATATAAAGACGGCACATAATTTATATTAAAGCATTATTTAAAGCAACACACTTGTTTATGGAATGGATTAAGAGTTTGAAGGAGCACTTTTATCACTATATCTGCTATGACAACAAATAGTAACACCGGTCAAGCGTGAGTCGGACCCACACAAGTGCGAACAAAATGCAAAAAGCATTATTTGCAAAATTGTGTAGATAAAATAACAAATACTTAATATTAATAAAATAAAATGCAATAACGTATTTTTTTGCCATGAATGTGGGTCAAATCCCTTGGAGTGTGGCCACCCTTAGCCGGTTTATTTAATTATTTATTGTCTGAAAATTACATGTACAATTAAACTAACAATGTACAAAGGAAGCAGTATTGTCCTGTAAACAAGAAAAAAAAACATTAATTCATTCCGCATTAGCGCCCGCTTCCGCTTCTGATACAAACCATAGCCTACAAAAAGATGTCCAAGACCCGACTTCCCCAAGGAAGTTGACATTCACCATGAATGGATTCCAATTTAAGTTTCAGAGGCAAGACGTTTGATTACGTCAAGAAGGAAAATTTCAATGTATTATTCTACACGGAAGTGAGAGTGTTTGCGTTAGCTGGCTTTAAAAATATATTATTTAACGTTATCTTTCAGCTTTAGGTACGCAATATGATGTTTGGTAAATTATTACTTCATAACTCATCGTGCGGTTACAACAATGCGTAACGAATTAAATCGATTTATTTTAATTCGTTTCAAATAGCCATGTAGACTGTCCCTAGTTGTCCTATGTTGAAAAATTAGACAACAACGCGAATTTTCTACTAGGTGCTTTAGCCTCAGTACCCAATGGAACCTTCGCGTTGTACCCATCAATATTGAGTACCTATATTGGTGCCCTAACTTTTCCCATAAAAATTCAGTCTTAAGGGAATCAATAAATAAAATATATTCCACACAACGCCATCTAGTCCCAAACTAAGCAAAGCTTGTGTGTGCGAACATGGGAACTATATATATATATTTATTGTACGACGGGTAAACACTTGGCCTTCATCTCACCTGGTTACAAGTTGAGATAAGGCCGAAGGTGCCGCCGCCAAAAAGCCGGGACACAATAATTTTAGAATTGTTATTATGGCGACAGAATTAGGTAAGATGGTGGTAGCTAGCCAGGCGGACCTATACAAAGTCCTACCACCAACCAAACCAAGCACTCCCCATGTACTCCCCATGGGGATCGAACCCGGGACCTCTGGATCTGAAATCGGTGGGTTGAACCACTAGACCACAGAGGCGGTTAAAACTAGATTATGGTAATAATACTAATATAACATTTACACAATATGGGAAACTTGTCACTTGGGAAATGGGTAGGCCTTTGGAGTGGGAAGCTACCTGTGTCGACACCCTGCGCCATCTTATCTGCTTGGGTCATCAGATAGGGCTGATGCGGCGGCTAATTTGGCCGAGGACCATAAAAGGCACAAACATATTGATCTCGATATAGCTAACGAGCGTCCTCAGAGAACCGGTGCCCCAGGTTTTAAACATCTTGCGGGGCTTTTGACTAAGGCGACTCAAGGTGTAGCTCAAGGTCAGCGCATTACCATCGCTATTCAGGAATACAGCCAGTATCAGTGGTTCGCCTATCGGTGTCAGATCCAGAGGTCTAGGATTCAATCCCCAGGGAAGCACAATATTGTGCATGGTTTGGTTGGTGTACAGTAAACAGGTTGATCTTACCTAATTCTGTCGCCCTAACCACAATTCTAAGATTGTTGTGTCCTGGAATTTAGAGGTAAGACAGCCAGTTCTTCAGACCAAAGGTTAAGGATTCCGGGAATAGTGGGGCTCCACCTTCAGCCTTATCGTAACTTTAAAAATTAAGTGATATGAAAACAAAGCGATTCCCAGTTAGCCAAAAGTTAAAAAAAAAGATCCCTTAGGCTTTTAGGACATCTACGGGCTGATTTTGAGGCATCGATCCCCAAGCCGCGGCCGCCATAGCAATATTGCGTAAGAACTAGTACTCGTATTTGCGTATACCTTACTATATAACACGACTCTGTATAGTAGGTATATTACTCGCAAGCTAAGCTCCACATCATAGGAACCGCTTTCTTTCCAATGGACCGTTTTGTATTCCGGTCTCCGCCGTGACTCATATTTGACCAATATTTATGTAAGAAGACGTAACTTGGAGATTTCTAAACGGATTCCTCATGAATACAAAGCACTTAGCGTCTAGACTGACGTTTAAGAGCAGCAGTTACATCTCTCGATATTATTTTTTGGCTATACATCTAGTAGTACCATGCTGGATGATAACCGCCTCTGTGGTCTAGTGGTTCACCCACCGGTATTAGATCCAGAGGTCCCGGTTTCGATCCCCAGGCTACAATATTTTGATGGGTATATTTGGTGGTAGGACTTTGTTTAAGTCCGCCTCACTAGCTACCACCATCTTACTAAGCGTGTCGCCATAACGACATTTTCAAATTGTTGTGTTCTGGCATTTATAGGGTTAAGATAGCCAGCGTCTCAGTTTGTTGAGGATTACGAGTGAATTGCTCCTCCACCAGGCCTCACCATAACATGAAACCAGGTGAGATGAAGCCCAAGCGCTTACCCGTCGTTCAATAATAAAAATATAAAGAGTTAGATTACTAAAACATATATTACGGATCCGGAAAAACTGACACAGTCCACGTGTTCCACTTAAAACTACGAATAAATAATATAAATGCGAATGTGAGTTTGTTTGTTACGCTTTTACGCCAAAGCTACTGAATAGATTGAATTGAATCTTTGCTCATAACATGTGGCTCTAGACCGGAAATTCGGCTTTTATCCCATAAATCAGTTCCTGTGGGATGGGACTTTTCCCACATCCATTTGACACCCATGTGTCAAACAAATTTTTTGACATTGTCTCTGTCTGATATTTGTTACCTTTTTTAAGCTAACGGCTGATTGGATCTTAGTGAAATTTGTCATGGATATAGTGTACCTATGTTATATTACACAATAGATACCTACTACTTTCAATCCAGGTAGCACGCACGCGACGCCGCGGGCAAAAGTCTAGCCAATCAAGCAAGATAGAACAAGCATATCATTGATTTTCATCCCGTTAACTTTGCCTATGTGTAAATATCTACAGCATTTAATTCGGTCAGATTTATGGTAATTTATTGTAATGATCTGTGAACTTTCCACATTCGAATCAAGTGACCGCATTTAAAGTCATTGTTCACTCATACAAGATAAGCAAAATGTTAATATTTACTTTATGTTCTTGTTTTTGTTTTGACCTTTCAGGCCCTATTTTCGACGGACCGAAAAAGGTTATTCGCAAGGTAACTAATTTAAGGCGAAACGTTGTAAAAATATGGACACGATGATTAACCCTGCACTTATTCTTACGATGTAGTCGTCATAAAAGTTTGGACAAACTTTGGCCATTGACCTAGATTTGATTTAATTCTGCCCGCAATGTCAAGATGAAATTTCTAATAATAAAATACCTCGGTAGTGTTTTTTTATTTCATCATAATATATATTTATATACTTTACTTATTATATTTTCATAATGTAACTGTGTTGCATTGCTCTGCCTCAGTGGGCATAAAAATACGATTTCAATAATTTGCGGAATTTAAATTTAAAACATTGTATCTAAAAAAAACACGATTTCATATGAAATTCCACAATTAACAGTTTTTGCACAGAGTAACAGAGGTTAATGTTTCATGAATACACAAACATTATGTACAATTAAACTAAATACAATAGAAGCAATCGCGTTACCTCAGGACCGTTACAAACGGTCTTTGAATTGAATGTGTTACGTGATAATCACTGATAGAATTATTGCAATAGTACTGTGAAGTACTTTGAAGGTATAGGTACTAATGCTAACTAGGTAACGTACATTTGAGAAATATAAAAAATAACATTATCTTTCTTAATACATATGGCTAGTATCCTTGTTATCATTTCCATCAATTAATATTCGTTTTTTGTTTATGCTTAACGTGTTTTTATTACCTAATGTACGATTAATGTGTAAAATTAATGTTCCTGTGATTGGGAAGCGCTTGGCCTTCATCTTTTTATTGTGCGACGGGTTGGAGCTTGGTTTACATCTTACCTGGTTTCATGTTTAATAAGGCTGGAAGTAGAAGCGCACTTCCTCAACAGTCTGAAGAACTAGCATCTTACCTCTTAAATGCCGGAACAATTTAGAATTGTTTTAATGGCGACAGGCCTAAGCCTGTTTCAGTCTGCACTAGCTACCACTATTTGACTTTGGTCAAAAAGGCCTACCAGCATATACCCCAGGGTTGTTGATCTGACACCTGAGGGCGAACCACTGGACCAGAGACGGTACAAACAATCATTAATCTTATCAACATCAATTAACGTCGCGATATCAGACTTTTTCTCCTCTTGATTTTAAGAGCAGCTTTTTGAGGTTTACAACTATCATTAATACAAGCTATCAATTTAAAGTCCTAGGGTTGAATATAAATAAGATTAATAGACATAATACTATATTAGGTACTATAATAATAATAATCGTTTAATTCAGGCAACAATATAAAAGTTACAGATAAGAGAAGCTATAGAGAAGCTGACTTAATACCAGCAGTGGGTGCAAACATATATAATGATGTTGAGGAAACTTAATCATGTATTATTTATAGTATAGGGTATGATTATGTAGGTGTATGTATTTGTTAGTAATGTCCTCCTAGCGGTCTTCCCCGGCATCGTAATCGCTGGATTTTGCTAGCAGTTACGATTGAGTTATCCCAACAACAGGCTGGACCTGTTACCGTCCACACCAAACGGTTTGACGTGTTCCGTAGTGCGCGGGAGAACCAGTGCCTTCCTTCAAAGCACGCTCTGTTATAGAACTCATTGTCTGACCTAGAGCTAGACAAGCCTAGATGTCAAGACATCATTTATAAAAAAAATAACGTTTGGTAAATGGAATGTTTATGGAAAGTTTGAGCCATTAAAATCATCTATTTTCCTACATTTTTTTCGTGTGGCTCATTCATCATTTCCGACACGTGTTAGAGGAGCGCACAATATTTTAACGGCAACCAAAGATGAAAGTCCCAAGTTCTTTTTTATCTTACTTTGTAGTTTATTTACTTACCTTATTATTAAACTAACTTTGTACAAAGGAATCGGTCAGATTACCTAAGAACCGTTACAAACGGCTTATAGGTAACTCAACTCTTCCAGACGAGTACCAGATAGAAGCGTGCCCAAGACACTGGCTGCATTGCCACGCTGAATAGCTATGATAATTCGCTGGCCTAAATAAGAGCCGGTCACGTGTCGCCTCAATCAAAAGCCCCGCAAGATTTTTGAAAACCCGGAGGGCACCGGTTCCCCTCGGACCCAAAGCCAATCTTAGTCATCTGGAAGTTGTGCTAGAATATTTATTTAAATGGCAAACTATTCAACTGAGTAAAAACAACTTCAAAATGGAGATACAACCAAAAAATAATCTATCTGGGCTGGGCAGCATTTGGCAAACAAGTCTTTTCGACACCCATCCCGCAGTGGACGCACTGGCTAAAGACTAGTCTTTAGCCAGTGCGTCCTACCCGTCATGAAACACGGAGCAGAAACTTGTACACTACTTGAACTATAATGGGCTAAAAGCTACATATACTATTTTCTTCCTCTATTTTTACCCTTTCATCAACTAAAAACAGCAGCAAGGCAAGTTGTTATTTGCTTGTGTGCCTATTGTACATACCAATTTCCGCAAATATTAGCCAAAGTTAACTGCCAAATATTTATGTGTCGAAAGCAAAGGTTATTTGATTTATAGCATGTAAATACGTTACATAGGATTTGTTCGCCCAATATTGACAAGCTATGAATCGAGCAAACATCAGACTAGGTTTGAGCAGTCAAGTGATGTGGTTACTTGTATAGGGTATCTTTTTATCCATTACCTTAGAAGGAGGGTAATGTTTTTCGAGAATATATTTTGAAATTACAAAGTTTTAATATAGTGTGCGAATTACAAAATTTAAAGGGGGTGAATTCAGTAAAATAATTTAAATAAATAAATATTACAGGACATTAATTTCACACAGCGCCATCTAGCCCCAAACTAAGCATAGCTTGTAATATGGGAACTAGATTACGGATATAATACTTAAACACATTATTTTTTTTTAAATTTGTAAATACATACTTATCATACAATACACACCCAAACACAGAACAAACATCTATATTTATCACACAAATGTTTGTCCTGGGTGGGAATCGAACCCACAACCTACAGCGCAGAAGGCAGAGTTACTACCAACTGAGCTATGAGGCTTGTTTACTATTACATTTACTATTACATATCGGTTTCAAATGAAGGTAAGATCATGCCGCTTCTTAATATTCTAAAACATTTTAACGCCATCTAGTAAAACCATGAAATTTTGCTGTCGGGTTTTAGTTTTTCAACTTTCAGTTGTTTTACCAATTTGTATCAAGAGAGAGTCGAATTGGTTAACTACGACTGTCTTTCTGGACCAATCTTATCTTGGATTCTTTCTTTTAGTCTAAAGTAGTAGCCACTAACTCCCAACATCTTATACCAAATCTGCGTCTCCAAGTAAGTTGGTGGTCAGGCGCTAACTAACATCCAATATGAATATTATAATTCATTTCGTAGGGGAAAATACGAGAATAAACCACTTTAAAGGATAAGGTACAGAAGGTCATGGAAGCAAAATATGAAATAAATAGATAAATAAAATCTTTATTGACGACGGGGCCCTTCATCTCACGGTGCAAACTATGATAAAGATGGAAGCGCACTTCATCCGGAATCCTCACCAGACTGAGGAAATGATTAGCTTACCTCTAAATGCCGGAACACAACAATTTAGAACAAATTAGAACGGATTAACAAGTCCACCACTAACCAAACCAAGCACAAATTTGTAATCCCACGAGTATCGAACCCGGGACCTCTGGGTCTGAACCACTAGCCCACATCGGCGGTCAAAAAATGTTTTTTTGCTTGCTTCCATTGCAAAAGTAAACAGCTGAATGGACTAAGTATTTGGTATGGGTATAGTGGACGCAATTAGGAGCTACTTATGCTACAATTCATCCGGATAAGATGCGGACGAAGCCTGGGAAGAAAAGTCGATGATAAAAAAATATGTAACTTCAGTAGTTTATTTATTCTACCAGGTTGCCTCGGGGTTATGATCGTTTTTGAGTAATCTACTCTGCCTACATGCTTTTCATTCCCTATTAGGAATGAGTCAAAAATAGCATTGAATTGCAAGAACAATTCTACTGAACCAACGTTTCACTAGGTATCATCGCAGAATGGCTACTAGAGTACCAAAAGGCACCTATAGTGGCCATTCTGCGACAATACTATCTATTGTGAAGCGATTAGTTTAGTAGAATCGGGCCTCGCACTTCTCATACAAGCTTTCTTTCCTTTTTGTCATACACTGACATAGTTAAAGACAGAGTAAATAAGTAAGTCTACTCGCGTCTCTACATAAAAAAATACGATGAATTGTGGTCTCGATATTGGTACTTAAGTAGATTTAAAAAGACCGCGGCGAAAAAAAAAATCAAATTAAAATCGCGCGAACTACAGCCCGCGCTTACGTCAATTTTCACGGATTATTAGAAATTCATGGTTTTGTTTTGAAAAATGAGTTCTTCAAGTGACAGTGAAAGTATAGAATTAACTCCTGAAAGTATTAGAACTGATGCAAAAAATGTGATGGATAATCTATTACTTACCTGCAAAATCCCGGGAGAAATATATGAAAGCCTATGGTAATTTTATTGATTTTTTTAGAATCTGTGTTTTTGGCCTACTTCCACTCTTTGGAGTACTCAATGCTAAAATCAACAGTCGGTTCAAGTAACGACGTAAAACTGGACACA
Source organism: Venusia cambrica (assembly GCA_951394065.1). Classification (NCBI taxonomy): domain Eukaryota; kingdom Metazoa; phylum Arthropoda; class Insecta; order Lepidoptera; family Geometridae; genus Venusia; species Venusia cambrica. Next base: position 7,156,710 of record OX596056.1, read on the forward strand.
TATTCGAAATTGATAGCGTATCTGAAGAGGATGTCTGATGAATTTAAACCTAAAAAATCCAAAGTGTTCTCAGTCAACAACGTGGTGACTTTCCTTAATGAGGCACCCGATAAAGGCTTTCTTGTCGTAAAAGTAAGTAACTACGTATATTATGGTGGATATGTAAAAGTATTTTTTTATTCAGCCGGCGCGGCGGCGCGACTATGGGCCATCGTACCAGCCAGTATTTATTCAAACAATATTTGCGTTCGATTTCATTGGCGCTGAACACTAAGATGTTCCAAATTCAAAAAGTTCTCGGCAAAGATGATTGTGGGGCATTTATAAAGAGGATTAAAAACTCATTACTGCCCGCTAAAAGTTTGCTCCTACACTACCTTTGGGTGCACTTAAAGGCGAACCAAGTCGTCCTTATCGAATACTTAGATGGGATGAAAAATATAATTTTGGTTCGGGCCTACTTTGAATCCCTCACTACGTTCAGGATTCTACTAAAGAGTCAAGCTACGCTCGGAATTCTACTCTAGAATCCCCCACTTCGCTCTGGATTAAGAAAAGCGCCCTCGCCGTAAAAATATTATTTTACACCCTTATTAAAATATCTACTAATAGAGGTTAGAAATGTTACTCAAACTTTCAGCACACATGCGTCTGCTGCTTAATGTTAGGCATCCCCCAAACTACGCTACGCCTAATTCCATCGCCTGGAACTGTCATGCAGGTCCATCTGAGATAGTCTTCTCAGTCTCTCACACGTATTTCACGTTTGATCGTGGTAACCTTCTAATATTTCTCTTGCCAGTGGTCATCGGTTTTGCGAGCTATGTGGCCTGCCACCTGTCTTTTCAGGTTGCATAAAAACTTCCACTATACCTTCCGAATATTATCACACTAAATAATATCAAAGATAAAGTTTGTATGTTGGGATGAATGAATGAATGAAAATTGTATTACTTCTAAATATTGCACATCTGAAAAATAAAACTGGATCACTTAAAATTATATATAAGGATGGTCGTTTGTTCCTTCGTTACTTCGAAACTACTGATCAGATTGAGCTAAAATTTTACATATAAGTTGCTCTAGACTGGGAATAAGACATGGCTACTTTTCATCCTATGAATCAATTCCTATGGGATAGGAATGACATGTGAAACATTGCCATAAACATTTTGCAAATATATTATTCTGGGCCAGGTTTACCTTCCCAGGTTTACCTGGCCCAGAATAATATATAGTATACCTATATAAACTAGTAGGTCGCCCCGAACTGAGATCTCATGATGTCTGGTTTGTGACGGAGATTATTTCTCAAATAGAACCTTTCTCACCTTACTTAAGCATTTTTTTCTCGAACTCTCTTTATTCACCTGAGTGTTCGAGGCTTTCTCTTGTTGCTAACTTAATTTATCCTTACTAACATGAAACAAAGGTTGATGTCGATTTGAAAAGTACTACCCCTCCAACCCACGCATGTCGTAAAGTCAACCAAAAAGGCAGCAGCTTTTTTCTTTGTGTAAACAAAACCTTGACTGTGAGCACCAACCTGGCTGCTTAGCGTGGCGATAATGGCCGTACCGTACCGTTTTAATGAAATTTCGAATACCCTCTTTTATGTTACAAGACCTGATGATCATCCTTTGCCCTTTCATATTAAAAAAACGACCCTAATAAGGGCAGAATAAACTTATTTTTCAATCAGTCTCAACCCCTATTTTATATGATATTTCATGTTTTAACACATTTTCAAGACTTCAATCTTATTTACCCCTAATTTTGCAACCCTTAAAAAAAAACCCTTTTTTGTAAATACAGGGGTGGTTTCAGCAAATCAAAAGAAAGTTAATTGTGAAGTCAACTCCCTTTAACAGTCTATCCTACAAGACATACCAAACGTTTTAACCCCTTAACGCGCCCCTTTGTTACGAAAACTACCCTAATCAAATATAAAATATATATTTTTTGAATGTGCAGTCGATACTCTTTCAAATGACACCACACAAGCCAAACATCTTCTCGTCTCACTTAATACCCCTATTTCTCAAAAACTACCCTAGTGTCAAAAAATCTCGTACCGATTGATGAGTATGAATATAATCTCTGCATGTTCAAAATTTTTAATTAATCGGATCAGTCATTCAAAAGATATGGGCGAAATATTGTATTTCTTTTCACCCCAATATCTCAAAAACTACCCCCTCTTATCAAAAATCCCCACGACAATCAAATTATATTCGCGTTATTTCTATTTAGTTTAAATTTCATGTAAATCGGATAATCCGTTCGAGAGTTATGCCGTCACAAATATTGCCACATACACACAATACACATGCATACATACATACATACCTACAGTGCCGGATTTCCCAACATAACTGAGAGTTCTCGTTCGCTTCGCTCACTCGATCAATAATATAATAATATTTATCTATATAGATAGAAACGATATAGATAAAGCAATACTTATTTTCCGAGTACCACGCGGGCGAAGTCGCGAGCAGTAGCTAATTCTTGCTTCTGCTATTATATATACATATACATGTACAAATATAATCATTAAGAATACATTACCTACTATGCCAGTAAAGTGCGGTAAGTATAGTTTTAAGCCCAACTTACTGTCGTCATAAACCACGTAAAAGGGTGGTTCCATTAACTTAATCTACTTGTCGTGAGCTTCAATCCTTTTCGGGAAATACTCTGTGGATTGTTTTTTTTAGCCGATAAGTTCCGTTTCCTATTATTTTAATATAATAATTTGTTTTTTGAACTACACTTCCGATATTGATATCGTTTGTGTTTCGCCATTACGAACTATCGGATAAAAAATATGTTGAGTCGATATTTTTTTTAAATTGGTGGATAGTTAAGTTATGACCATCAACTCACTTGAAAAACAAGTAAAGATGTGGTATAAAATGGAACACGCTTGTCTAATAGGTTCACTCTTGACTTGAAGCCTCTAAGATTGCGATATGATAATATATTATGCCCTTCTTCGTTTATTTTGCATTTCTTTAAGAAAAACGATGTGGTGTAAGATTTGGTACGCTTGCGGTTATAACCTATGCTTATGAATTTTAGTTATAAATGTTATTTGTTATAAATTCGCGATCATAACCAGGCTACGATAATCTTTACCGGCTATCGAGCTATCCCTACTGGTAGGGATAAGTGCACATTTTTGTATATTTATTTCTACAGGTAGGAACCGGTTTACAATACATTTCCACTATTCGTTACTACCATTTATGTACACTATAGAACAAAAATTCTTAAATCTTTAAAATAAAATGTAATTCTAAGACTCTCAAACTACCATTATGTACAAGTTACCTATTAACGCAATATGTCTAATAAGTGTATCTACCAGTATAGCTCGGTCCCTACCGAGTCCCTATAAGTAAGTGTACCAGCCGATCTTCACATAAATATTCTTCTATCCGCGTATTTGTCATCCGGAAACGACGGCGAAGGGTACAAATTGTTAATTTTTTAACGTTTTTAGTTTTTCACTTTTTATTTATGTTTTTCATTTTTTTTTATTTATGTTATGTATGTTATATAGGCACACATTATCTATCCATTTTATTGCAACGTCTGTATATGTTCAAGGGCTAGCTGTTTGTTCTACAAGGGTTAAGCTCGCCTGTGTACATTGTTAATTTTTCTGAATTATTTTTTAAAATATGTGTTTGTGTGTATAATAAGGAATAAAGAAGTTTCCTTTTTTTGGCGCGTTTGGGATATACAATGAGTGATTTAAATACGATGCGCGTGCACACCAACACCTTTATGCGACACCATGAAGTTGGTTGGTCATTGTTTCTTAAGTTTTCGTGAGAACTGATAACTAACTATATTCAAGGTAGTTCAAAGAGTATAACCGTAATGAAGTAGTTTTATGTTGATTTATAGATTTGAGATTAACTGCCCGTATGTTTTCTTTACCTTACATTATAAATTACATAACTTACATAAAACACTCACGTTTTTTCCGTAGATTTTCATGGGCTTTTCTAAAGGCTATATTATTTATAGAATTTTGTATTAGTAAAGAATATATCGAAAGAGATTAGCATCGTTTCGGCGTAACAGTAGCAATTGACTATTGTCTACATTCAGGTTCGCTTCCCAGATCGAATCTGCATTCAAATTGTTTCCTCTTTTATCTGTACTAGCGACCTTACCCGGCTCCATACGATAAAATAGCACTCGACATTTTACACAGCTCCATCTAGCCACAAACTAAGCATAGCTCTTAAAATGTGGACTAGATTATGGATTAAATACTTTTATGTCTATTTTTTTGTAAATATAACACAAAAACACAGAACAAACTATATGAAAAGTCTTTATTCCTCACACATATGTTTTTGGTTCTGTAATAATAGAACTACAAAAACATATACGATAATTTATAACACAAAAACACAGAACCAACTAAGTATATGAAAAATATTTATTCATCACACAAATGTTTTTGGTTCTGTAATAATAGAACTACAAAAACAGACACACAAACTATGAGGATTCAAAAATGCAAGTAAAAGTGATTGTGATATTCACATAGATAAGGCTAGTTTTTTGTTATATTTGTTGCAATCATATAAGGAACTCAGGCGGAAAGATTGAAAAGATCACTTGAAATATTGTTTTGCCAACGCAACATGTATTTTTTTCATAATATATTAGTTTGGTACTAGATGGCGTTGTGTAAAATTAATTTCCTGTATAATATAAAAAAAAATATAATCTATTGTTTCTCAAAACTGGTCGTTACACACTTAGATTTGCCAGCAGATTACAGAGAGAATACTAAATCCGCCTACATATTTTAACAGCCTCTGTGGTCTAGTAGTTCGCCTACCGGTTTCAGATCCTGAAGTCCCGGGCTCGATCCCCAGGGGAAGTACAATATTATGCTTGGTTTTGTTGGTAGAATTTGTTGAATTCCACCTGGCTAGCTACCACCATCTTACCTAATTATGTCACCATAAGAACAATTCTTAAATTGTTGTGTTCCGGCATTTAGAGGTAAGTTAGGCAGTTCCTCAATTTATTGAGGATTCCGGGTGAAGTGTGCTTTCACCTTCGGCCTTATCATAACATCAAAATCAGGTGGGATGAATGCCAAGGATCTCACCGTCGTTCTTTTTTTTTATGTAAATACAGCACTTATCTAGTACAATAAAAGTCTAACGGGTCAATATCAATAAGTAGGTATAATCATCACACAAATATTTGTCCTGGGTAGAAATCGAAGCCACGACCATCAGTGCAGTAAGCTACTACCAATAGAGCTATTGCTTAGAAAACCTTGTAGGTACTCTTCTATATAATTAAAATATTTTGTGTTTATGAAAGCATTCCAACAACAACCACCTTCTTAATGAAAATAGAATATGACTCTCTAGTAATATAGCTATTAAAACAGATTATTTAATTAAAGTTATAACTTGAACCTATACATTATTGGGAGCAGGCATTCTCATATGAGAAGAGATTAACATAGGTCCCATATTTAACGCGTTAGAATTTGCAAAACTTTAGCTGTAGGTTTCAGCGATTTTTCACGCACAATGGACCACGAGTCTTTAACATTTGGTATACACCTTGGCCCCTCAGCTTTTGAAAATCTATTCAACAGTTGCCACAAAACACAAGTACTCATCAATGACGTAGAGTGCGTTGAGTCGCCGCCGTTGCGTTGTGATTTTCCGATGAAAAAGCGTATTTCTGATAAAATCTCACTCCATCGTTGACCTCACCCTTGATCAGGATATGCTCAGACCTTATTATCTGGGCCCAGACTAACCTGGAAGCCAAGAGCTTACTCATTAGCAAAAAATATACCGCTATGTGTCATTGCTTTCAACCAGTACGCAAGCAGTACCTACCTATTTTCTCAAAACAGCTAATTTGAGCGTCGGCACACTGCACAGCTTCTAATGTATTTATGCCAGTTTAAACTCTGTGCTGTACTATTAATTATATGTGATCTACCGTTTACTTGATGGTAGCAAACATAATCGTGGGTGTCCAGGAAAATGGGGACAAATGGGTAAATCAGTCCGTTTAATTTTGGCTTGAAGGAAACAAAAAATAAAAATCAAACTAATAATCTTACAAATATATAAAATTGAAGCGACTGTTGGTAAAGTCAATATTACTCCTTATATATGAAAACAACGCGCACCAATGCATTTGTTTAGGATTCCTTGGCCAAAAGCTGTTAACAGGACATCAATAGTATCCATTCGTCCTGGGGTCGACCTTTAAAGGGTACAAATTTAACCAGCTGTCATTTTTACAAAATAACTGTGTAGTGTGTAGTAGTGTTCTTGCAGTGAATTACAGCAAATATTATAAAACTAGCTGACCCCGCAACTTGCGCCAGGGTTCTAAGTTCATCAATATAATTTCAGCCCACTGAACAAACTGAGCAAGGCATTTTCTGGGAATTCTCGCTCCATTGTAGACCTTATTCTTGCCCAGGCAAGCCTCGAGATTCAGGACTGACTCTACGTATTTCAGAGACCAGGCCTGCCTCTTTTCAACTCCACTTAGATATAGATTTTAAATTGAACTGTGATATTTGAACTGTGCAAAACTTTTGTGAGTCCGAACACTCACACGTTTTTGTCTTTCAGTTAAATCTAGTAAAAGAGTAGTAGAAGTAGTAGAAAGGGCGTCCGGAGAATTACTACCACCATACTTATTTCAGCCGCCAAGCAGCATTTCTGTGTTTCGGTTTGAAAGGTATGGTTGCCGGTGAAATTACGGGTACGTGAGGCTTAACACCTTTATGCCTCGAGTTGACGGGCGCAATGCAGTGCCGTGTAGGCTATGTTCTTTGTGGATATGACCTATGCAGTAAGGCTTTGTCATAGAAAAGAGTACACTTAGCACCAGGTGCGCTACTTGCTTGTCCCGTCTCCTAGTAGTATAAAAAAAAAAACCTCTATTGTGAAAACAGAAAAACTAACAAGCGTAAAATGTTATGTCTTCTCTGAGCTATTACAAAAATACTTACGAAAAACATGTTAGAAGCATAGTGTACGAGTTTGAGTCGGGAGGCATCAAAAAAATGCAAAACATCTGCATATTTTGGGTTGAAATTTTAGGAAAAACGTTTATTTACCCAAAATAGCACAACACGCTACACAACGTATAAAACGATTAAATAACACGTAAGTACAATTACATATACATCTATTGATAAAAAAAAGAATAGAATAAGGAAAAAATAATAATAAAAACAATGTAATCAGACAATAAGACACAAAATAGGTGTGCGTGTAATAAGAGTACGAGTCTGACTCGCACTTAGTCGGCTTATTAGTTCATATCCCATGCGATTCTATATATATCCGCCAGAGGCACTTTACTAGATTACATTCATAATTTTGAATCTTTTTAAATCCGTGCCACCTTGTCTGGAAGTTGTGACAGTTAGATAGTCGCTCTCAGCGATAAGACCGCCGATTGTAGGTATGTCATATTATCATATTGCTGTATTTTATATACCGATTTATAAATCGCTTCGTTAGTGGCCACAATTTTACAAGTCATTATGTTACATAACATTATTGCCAACGTGATGTATTCATGAATATTGCAAATTATCATGTTTACTTGCAACTTTGTCTCTGATGTGGATGTTGAGATTATCTTTATGACTGAACCTTATCTAAATGAGGTTAACTGGCCTAACAGTCCGAGACCGTATTCTCTCGGCGCACGGGAGTGCCTTCTGAGAAGGCTTGCTTTCATCCTTGCTCTTGCCTAGAGCTAGAAAAGCCTGTAATCAAGAACTAGCCTGTCTATTATAAAATAACTGGCAGTTTGGACATGTTTAGCTCATTTAGCTCCCCAGGGTTAAATTAATGAGCTAAACATGTCTTGATATCTAATCATGTTTTGATATCAATAAAATGAAACAAATAAATTGAAGCAAATAGAGATGAAGAAAGACAGCATGTTATTGCTGAAGGTTTTAGATGAAATTCATCAGAATTAGAATAACAAGCAAATAAATGCCGTGAGTTCTTTGTTGTCCATCTTTGTAAAAGTAAAAAGTTTGCTTGATGAATCTTTGATTTCTTCCTCTCTACTTACAAGGTCCTATATTTCAAAACCCTTTTACAAGCCTACCTTACAATCTGGCACATCTAGATATGCTGGCACATCTAGTTGACACAGAGTTAGATCTACAAAATCTCACGAACGATGTTACGACATAGCGTGGGTGTTTTTATCCGAGGAGGCTTATGAAAGGTTAAAATGTAATTGAACTCGGTGGTCATCTCTGTTTTTATGGCTGGCTTATCTCTCAATCAAACTGTTATTTGAATTCGGAACAGGTGAATAGATTTTTCAATCGAACGTCATCGAACTTGAATTTAGAATGGACTCAATCAAATTAAATTTAGAAATGTCTGGTAAAACACTGACATTGGCAAACTCTTGGCGTTCCATTGGCCACTGAATACGTAATAAGAAAAAGGAGAATGAACAGTTGATCCTTCTATAAATCACCTGCTCATTAAATTTATAACGAAGCTTCTGTACGCGGTTATATCCGCGTACAGAAGATAAAATATCGCTATCCGGATAAAAAATAGCTGATTTTATGACAAACAACATTCTATTAGTAGGTTTTTTTACACTAAAAAGTACACATAAAAATCAAAATAAAAATAGCACTAAAATCCACTAAGGTTTTTTATATAGTACGACGGGGAAGCGCATAGCTTTCACCTCACCTGATGTCAAGTTATGAACCCGGGATTTTCAACACACTGTGGATGAGGAACTGGCTATATTACCGCTAAATACAGGGACACAACAATCTAACCTCTTTATTATACCGTCAGACTAAGGTAAGACAATTCAGCCGTCGTCACTGTACACTTACCTAATGTACGTGTATCTAGTTTACCCCAAAACCAATGAACGCCTTAACCGGAATGAGCCAACTCAATAAAGCATAATGGTTATGATCGCGTGCAAGCCTTACATCAACTAGGTACCTACATAAGTACGACATTATCATAACTTCAAAACAGTTGATTTGTTAAGCTACATTAGTTACATTACCCCTCATAAGGTCAACGTCTCAGATTTGCTTGAGGCAACATATGATTAATTTCAGGCTAGTAATCCGTCGTCTTCATAAATTTGAAGTTTGTTTGACCTTATCTCTGGTTAAATATCCGCGCTTGTCCCTCGCTAGCTATCTTCAATAAGTCGAAGAGCCTACCTCTCATGTAGATTTAGTGTATAATATGTATTGTATGTACATTTATTTCACACAGCGCCATCTAACCCCAAACTAAGCATAGCTTGTAATATGGTAACTAGATTACGGATACTTTACTTAAATAAAAGAAAGAAAGAAAGAAAGAAAGAAAAATATTTATTTGGCACCAAGAACAAACACAGCGCATAAACACACAGTAACACATAAACACACGTAGGTACTAACTTAAATCTAGTAACAATAGGTAAAAAATAAATAAATAAAATGAGTAGGTAAGTACGTAGGTAAACACATATTATACTGCGCCGGGCGGCCTGGGCCAAAAAGGTACCACCTCAGCAAAAAGCCACTCCACCATGGAGTGAAGAGGCGCTGATTTTCAGGTGGAACCCTCTCGAGCGAAATCACGCATAACAAATAGCAATTAAAATAAGATATGAATACTATAATTACGATAATAATAATAATAAATATTAAGAAGGAGTTTGGAGAGGATTGAATAGGTATGCGTATGCTATATGAATTCAGCTTTAATTATCTATGTTTATTGAAAAAATAATGAATAAAATTTATAGTCTATGGTCGTGATCGTGGGCATCACAGTCTCATGTGCAGTGTAAAATATAGATGTTGATTGAATAAAATTGTTATTGATCTGAGATGAAATTAAAAAGAGTGAAAATTAGAAAAAGAGCTTACGAGGACTTTTGTAGTAAAAGAAAGTGTTTTTTGAGTGCAAATCTAAACGTACTAATGGTCTTTATTGAACGAAACTGAGGATCTAGGGAGTTCCAACAATGCGTAGCAGCATACCGGAAGGATCCTCGGAAAGCAACAGACTTGTGACGTGGCGTAAGAAAGACGTTAGCACATTCTCGCTTCGAATAGCGTGAGTTACTTTTAGCGAAGGTAAGTTTAGAGTACAAGTATTGAGGTAATTTATTTTTAGTGAGGTTAAAGAGAAGAGTTGCTAAATGGATTTTTCTACGCACCGCCATCATTAAATACTTTGTATATATGTACATACATATATACAAAGTATATATATACATATATACATATAGTATATATATACATATAGTACATACGTACTGTATGATACAACACCCAAACACGGAATAAACCTCTTCAAACCTCAATAATCTATATTCATGTAATGTTTGTCCTGGGTGGGAATCGAACCCACAACATACAGCGCAGAAGGCAGAGTTATACTTTCGCCATAATAACAATTCTAAAATTGTTGTGTTCCGGCATTCAGAGGTAAGATAGCCAGTTCCTCAGTTTGTTGAGGATTCCGGGTGAAGTGCGCCTCCACCTTCGGCCTTATCTCAACTTGTTGCCAGGTGAGATGAAGGCCAAGTGCTTACCCGTCGTACAATAAAATAAAAAAGTAAAAAAAATTTACTCCCAACTGAGCTTGTGAGGCTTGTTAAATAGTATATTACTTATATTTTTTTAAATAAATAAATATATGTTACCGGTATACTTATACATAATATTTATCCATAAATCTTGTGTCTGTCTTCACCTAGGTTTGCCGGAAGAAAACTCTTATTAGCTCACCTTTGCCATATTTTTATTTTTAAGCTAAACTTGTATCATAATTTCCGAGTGTGTGCAATGAAGTTAAATTAATTAATTAAATTGAGTTTTTCATCAGTTCATTTTTATTTTGTTCTGTGTTTGCGTGTTACATTGTATCATATTTATTTATAAAAAAAAGTAAGTAAGTATTCGTTATTATCTAGTTCTCATATTACGAGTTTGCTTAGTTTAGGGTTACATATACGCTTATGTTCTTTTCGGATGAGCGTGCTCCATTTTAGGCTAAATCGTTGCTTATGTTTCAAGTGAACCAGTGATCTGTCGGCTGTCTATTACCATTAAAATGACTAAGGTATCTGGTAAAATATAATAATCTACTTTGTCTTTGTAACCAAACCAACTGTTCTCTTTTATCTTTTGTTATTTTTACATTGGCTATAATAATTTTCATTCAGTAATTAATCCAAACAAGTAAACCTTACGAAGAGATCATTATTCAGCTACAGGAGTTCAAACTCCAGATCGACAGCCGAACGATATATTTTTCAAAGTTCTTGCTTGAAAAAATATATTTATGCGCGCATGTGTATTTAAATTTATAGATAAAGATAAGATAAAGATAGATTAAGTTTATAACAGTAGTTATATAAAATAAATTAACAATAGAAGCAAATCCTATATATTATATAGGTATGTACGCTCCACTAATGATTTTACGTAAAATTCTGTAGGTATTTTAACCCAAGAGTGGTGGGTTATCCCTACACACTTCCCGTCACTATGGTAAATTATCTATTGGTATTCGAATCACATATATAGGTTCGCGGAACTTCCCAAATTAATTCCATCATAAAACATTCATACGACGTAGATAATGTAGGTGATGGCTGGAAAAATACACACATTTATGTTTGCAAACTGTGACGCTTTTTCCCACTGAAAACAGACCTTCAATTAATAAGCATAGGGTTGGAAATAGATTAGTAGGACTGAAAGGCTTTTGATGTTACCTCTGAGGTATTTAAATTTGGGTTTAGTTTGTGTTTGCAAGGTTTTAGGGTTGCTTATCTATCATTGGTAGGCATTAAATGATACCTGCATATTTGATCTTTTGTTATCAGTCGTATAATGCTGTTATCTCTAAAACCCAAGGGGTCGCAATTTTTTTCTCTTGGACCCCCGTAATAGTAGTCGGTCAAGCGTATTTTCGTTGACTAAGGCCATTACGTAAAGGTCTTAAAATTATCGCACATAGTTTGATACGCAAAGATTTTACTAACGTTTTCTAAACTATACATGTATACACACAATTGTGTATATTTTCGAGTGGTTTTAGCAAATATTGTGGTTCCGTATTATACTGCGATAATACCCAATGTACCTAAATAGGTGTTCTTCGAAATAGCCGTAACAGCGCAATCTCTTCATCTTACTCCCAATGGAATTTAAAAAGTAAGGGTAAAAAAACAATCTACTGACGCACCTACTCCGCCGTGGCCGTGCAATATGGACACGTGACGCTTAAAGCTCCCGTAATTTAGATAACGTTTCCATAAAATGTATAGTGTTATTACTGTTATCGGTTTTAGTTCAGACATATTAGTTCAGACATCTCGGAATGAAAGATCAGTATCTTAGATGGAAACTCGTATATGTCTTCCTTTTGGCGTTTTAAAAGCTCTCTCAAAAGTCTCAAAGAAGTGTCTGCTTCGTAACTTATCAAGGTCAAAGGTCATAATATTCTTTTCATTGCTATATAGGGATGTACTTGGCCTTCATCTTACCTGATTTTCAAGTCATGAAAAGGCCGCAGGTGTAAACGCACTTCACCCGGAATCCTCAACAAACTGAGGAACTTTTTTTTTGCGATATCTAAGTTTCTATAGACATACCAATGATGGTGACATCTGTCATATAAATTATAGATCATGAAATTTGCAACTAATATTGAGACAACTTTTATAACGTCAAAAGGAAGGTGTATAAACAATTTCATTCCAGCTTAATAGGTACATCTCTCATTCCGAGGTTGAACCCTTTTTTATGCTAAGTGACTGCACAAAATGATGGCAAATATTGACAACGCCCCTATCTTTGACCTTTGATAGCGTATATAAGGGACACTGTACAGTTTGGGACTAAACTTTCGCAGGCATTTATAATAAACTAAACAAGTAGTACGCAAAACTATAAGCATTCTGAAATATACACGAGCATTTCTTCACAATGGGAGCATAATGTCTTTAGCCTTGTATACAACGGAAATACGCGTCAGTCAGTCGTTAAAACATTATTACGTCTAAAACCGAAAATAGACATTCAATCACACCATAAACTATATGAAAGTGCCACTGACGTCATGTTATTAAGAAGACCCGAACCACTTTCCCTTGTCCCATAAAATATCGATCATTTCCTCAGTTTGTTGAGGATTCCGGGTGAAATGCGCCTCCACCTTATCTTAACTTGTAACCAGATGAGATGAAGACCAAGCGCTTCCTCGTCGTACAATAAAAAAAAACTACATCCATCATATATCATAATATTTAGGGAGGTAAAACTGTAAACGCTTGAGGGCGAGTAACTCTCCCGATGATCAATCGACCCTAACCCATGCTAAGGCCAGCTCTGAGCTTAGTCAGTGTCAAATGTCAAGCTCTTGCAGATTACGTGGGTAATGTTCAATGACCCTACTCAATTCTTCATCTATGATGGATTACCTTAATACAGAGCCCTGACGAGTATCTGCGTTCAGGGTCCGTGTTCACCGTATTTACGATCCAATCAATGTGTGTCGCGTTCGATCAATCAGCCGTATACCTAACCGTATCTCGTGTGTCGAATTTTGCGCTCACTGTATTTATAGGATGATTCGACAGAAAAATTGACAAAAGATTGGATTTTCATACAATTTATATTAATTAATTTATCGGTTTTGAAACGGTAGACTATGATTTTAAAACGAGAACCGATGCTAATAAACCCAGACTAATACAGTAAAAAAACATGGCCTTTATATAAATAGGCTAGCTGTTGAATTTGAGGCTTGCATGGGATTTTAAAACGCCTCTGTGGACTAATGGTTCGCCCACCGGTGTCAGATCCAGAGTTCTGGGGTTTGATCCCAGGGAAGTAAGATATTGTGCTTGGTTCCTTTGGTGGTGGGACTTTGTTTAAGTCTATGTAGTTAATATGTAATAAAAAAGCTATCCAGGCAGTTACGATCGCAAGTTTTTCGCCATAACAACAGTTCAAAATTGTTGTATTCCGGCATATACAGAAGATAGCTATTTATTCAGACTGATGAGGATTCCGCTCTCAGGTACCTTCAGCCTTATCATAACTTAAAATCAGGTTAAGCGTTGACAGGTAAAGGCCAAGTGTTTTGTCGTCGAACAATTTAGCCTGTAACAATGTTTTTTTCTTAATAAATAAATAAAAAATAAAATCTTCCAGATCGATAATAAATAAAAAATATTTGATTAACGGATCATTCAACGACATAGCTGAATTCCATACTTTTGTTAAACCTAGTGTATTAACCCCGGGTTCAAGAGTTGGTGCACACTTGCTCTAGAGTGCTTTTCTGTCCATGAATCTAGCCAATCGCAAATTACTCAACATAAGTCATTATTCGAAGGCCAGCTGTCACTGTCAGGTGTCACTCAACTGTTTACAAATAGTCTGCGCGCGTGCAACGAAACATGCGATGGCTTTATTTGATAGTTACTTCAATATAGTCTTCAAGTCTTTCATCTTAAGGCGGAACCTCCGGGGTAAATACGTCAAGACGGTTTTTGGTAAATTATAGCTTCAAAACCCATTGAAGATTTAAAAAATATTAAATTCGCCACTAAAAATGCAACATGTAACTAAAAACAGCATTGAATGTCTAATATACTGTTGTTTCTACTAAATATGGGCTCTGTGTAGTGGTGTTTTTTTTTAAATCCACGATGTATTTTGATGCTTAAATTTGCCAAAAACCACATAACGTGAACTAAAATGAGGAACAACCTTAAGGGTCAATAGTGTTTACCGTACCTTTCGAAGATTAATGTAATGCAACTTGCAAAGTTGGGTAAGGTTACGTGACTGAAGGGGTAAACATGCCATAAATGGTTAAGCTTTGTTGTGAAGGTTCGGTTAGCGATAAGTGGATTGATGATGATTAGATCTTTATCAGCAGCTTTTTAATATACTGTGTCTGTTTACCCTGAAAATTACAATATGGGCCTCGGCCAGGGAAGGCGGGAGTGAATAGATGCCTTTTTTTAATGTACGACGGGGAAGCGCTTGGCCTTCATCTCACATAGTTTACAAGTGATAAGATGATAAGGCCGAAGGTGGATGCGCACTTCACCCGGAATCCTTAGCCGTCTGAGGTGATTATCGGATGAAATCTGAAGGCAGTACTTACGTAATGCCTTCAGAATATAAGTGGCATTATAAGTGTGTTGCCTGAAATAAAAATAACTATTGTTAAAATTTAGAAAATCAGTCTTAAAGTGCTTATTACACCTTCATAAATTAAGGATGCTAGTTAATATAGCCACTTCGATTCATGCAAGTGTAATAGCACTTATCCACCTAGCATCATATAGCTATCAAGGTAAGGTGGCTACCGTCCTAGCTCCTAGTTAGCATCCGATATTACGGACGGAGTAATAAAAAGAGTCTAAAAAGCTTCCTATCCTAGATCCTGGAGCTCGGACGGTAGCCACATTTTTCTTGCTAACTAGGATGCTAGCTGGCTAAGTGCTATTACACTTGCATTAATTCAGATGGCTAGATGACCTAGCATCCTTAATATCGGATGGTGTAGTAAGCACTTTACAGAAAATTAGAACACACTTACACTTAAATCAAAATCAAATCAAAATAAAAAAAACAAATATGTATTTATTTCTTTACAAGTTTAATTAAATATAGTAAGTATTACATTTATTATGTGGAAGTACTTTGGTGGTTTGTCTGGGTGCTCTACGAGAAATGCCTCTTTTTTCACGTCATTTGATATGAAAAACTGTGGTCTTTCGTGCTTTTTATAATATTTAAATAATTTTGAATTACATTAATCGATTAATTTAATCAATCTGTTAATGTAATTCAAACTGAATGGTCTGTTACGTGATGATGGTAAGCGGCCCGACGGTATGACTCTTGTCCCTTGGGAAATGGGTAGGCCTTTGGTGTGGGACGCTACCTGCGTCGACACCCTAGCGCCATCTCATATGCCTGGGACATCAGTTAGGGCTGGTGCGGCGGCTGATTCGGCCGAGGATCACAAAAGGCGCAAATATAGTGGTCTCGACAGAGCTTACCTATTTGAGCCTTTTGTGGTGGAGACCTTGGGTCCGTGGGGAGCCGGTGCCCTCCGGGTTTTCAAAAATATTGCGGGGCTTTTGATTGAGGCGACACGTGACCCAAGGGCTGGCTCTTATTTAGGCCAGCGAATTAGCATAGCTATTCAGCGTGGCAATGCAGCCAGTGTCTTGGGCACGCTTCCGTCTGGTACTGGTCTGGAACAGTTGAGTTACCTATAGGCCGTTTGTAACGGTCCTTAGGTAATCTGACTGATTCCTTTGTACTTAGTTAGTTTAATTTATTGAATAAATGTATTAAAAAAATTGTACCTATTTCTTAATTCTATATTTATTACCTATGCTTGTAATTTGTTTGTCTCTACTGATGTACTGAAATAAATTTGATTGATTAATTTGATTTGAAATCGAATATCGAATTATCGGCGCGTTAGGCTTTCCTCTTTTTCGCTCTTAGCTTGTAATGTAAATCCTTATAAATAATACTGGAAACATAAAAAATAAGACTAAAGTGGGTGATATTATCGCTGAAATCATAAAAAAACGAACTTCCGCATATCCCATCATATCACATCAACAGTCCATTAGTGTCCACTGCTGTACAGAGCAAAGCTGGTGGTTATTGCCATAATCACGACGCTTAGCAAGCGGATTGTTGATCGCAGTAAAGGTATAGATAATACACAAAATGAAGCCCTTCTTCTGGTGTGATCCCTTAGTCGGCTTTTATGAGATCCATGGGCTGAGTTGGAGGGATCGATTCTTAAGCTACGACTGCCATGGCAACATCCTCTACATGCCAATCTTTAAGTCAAAGGCCCTAAAACCAGTTTATGTTCAATTATTTGTTCTGTGTTGATTGCATTTTCTTTTTGGAATGGGTTTAATTGTTTTGTTTACTTTTTAACTGTGTATTTCATGTTTAATTGCACTGGCTTCACAACTTAGTTGGCAGAAGCTTTGCCTTCTGCTCTGTAGGTTGTGGGTTCGAATCCCATCCGATACAAGCATTTGAATGATAAACAAGTTTGTTCTGTGTTTAGGTGTTGTATTGTATAATAGGTATCTATGTATATACAGAAAAGGTGAATTCGTTCTTGCGCAGCAACCAGTGGCGCTTTGTGAAATGTTCTGTGTGTAATATTAATATATAAAATCGTCGTGAAACCGACTCAATGACTGACTGACCACCGATGCACAAATCAAACCATCTCTGGTTTTGTTTGTGCGTGGTTTGGTTAGCAGTCTAGGATCTGTCTTAAAGACTTTTGGAAAACATTTTGATAAATTATCATGGGATGCTGGGAATGAAGTCTCGGGCGTTTGCTAGTGTGTATTTTTATGATGTACGCTGCCTGCATGCAAGAAACAAAAAATGAGTCCATTAAAGATGCGCTTTGCTGACCACGATGAGATGAGAACTTACAAAATAAAATATTTCGCGAGCATCTATGTGAATGCAATGCAGTCGGTGATTATCTGAATTGGCACATCCGCCCACAGCTCACAATGAAACAGCTGACCAACTTTATTTTTACTATTTATTTTAGGTTTAAAGAAATTTGTTCTCAAAAAAGTCAGTTACTTGTGAAAAGTGGTTTGTCTTATTTACTCTAAGTTGATTATAACATAATTTATTGATCGTTCGATTGTGCTGGGTTTGGTTGCTTTGATAATAGGTACAAATTTCGATAGGTAGGTAGGGTGTTATTATACCCATTCCACGCATCCAGCCTAACGGTATCATGTTAAAAATATAATAATTTGTAGGTAGTACTACATACTCACAGTATGTATGTAGGTACGTATTTTAAATCAGTAGTTGTCAATAATAAATTTAGATAACGTCGTCTTGAATGCGTGAAAGGAGCTAACATTTTATATGGTTGCGGGTAGTTCATTATAAAGCTGTGCACCTTCAAATGTAAACTTTTGAAGAGTATAAGGGTTCTTCTAGAAAGGGTTCGTCCGGGGAGTGCCACCACCACCACCAATTTGTCACTACCGACCGCTAAGCAGCATTGCTGTCCGATGACGGTGAAATTATGGGCACATGGGGCTAGACACTTTTATGCCTTAAGTGGACGACCACAATGCAGTGCAGCGTAGGGCATGTTCTTAATGGACGTGACCTACGCAGTAAGGCTTTGTTATAGACAAAAACTGTACTTAACATCTGGTTGACGGTAGGCGGCAGGTGTACGCGGTAGGACATGGGAAATCCTTTTAAATTGAAAGTTTATCAGTATTATCAGTTTATTCTTAAATTATCAGTTTTATCCTTCATTATTATTATTATCATGATTATTATTGATGTAATTTTATGTATGTATATTTTGTTTTATATTCGTTATTCGTATAGTCCGCCATCCTTGAAAGTCGTTATCTTATCTGTCCATCAAGCGGTTGCCTGGAAGAGATCGCTTTCAGCAATAAGGCCGCCCATTGTTTAACCAGTGACGCTTAGATTAAGTTTCCACTATCTGTATTTTGTTATGTTATTTGTAAATGGTGAACAATAAAGAGTTATCTATCTATCTAATCCTTTCGAATAGAAAAAAAACACAGTTTTATTTTTTGCAAGTGCATAATTTTTAACGTTAGGGCCAAATATTTACCTTGCTAAATAATTGTACCTGAGTAAAACTTATGAACGCTTACGAAAAATCTTACTTGCAAGTAAGTTTTTTTTACCCCAATAAACAGAGTTCATGTTTGTAACAAATTATTGTGACACTTTGATTATTTGATGCATACTTTTGGTTAACTCTTAGCCCTTACTTTTACACTCGATAGCTACACGTTAATTGCTTTGCCAACTCTTCCATTGCATAAAATAATGATATAATGATAAAGAGTACTAGCTGCCATTTATCCGCTTTGTTATGTCTGGCTATCTACCTGTGAGAAAAGGCTTACTTCGTAATTCGCTTCGGGTTAAGTAACTAATGATGGACAAGCCGCACTGAGCTTTTGGAGATAGGAGTCCAAAATAATGTACCCTGGGTTTGTTCCTAGAGCTAATGCCGTGGCGGAATTAGATATAATACCTACTGTCAAGATCTAATGTATGTAAAAATCGACCCTTCCAACCCAGACGTACAGACACCATCTCGGATGTAGTAAAAGCGAAAATGATAAAAATGAAAAAAAGATAAATCTACATTAACCTTTTTTTTTTTTTATTGTACGACGGGGAAGCGCTTGGCCTTCATCTCACCTGGTAACAAATTAAGATACCTAATATAAGTTTGTATTTTGTTGCTTGTCTCACAAGCAACAAAATGAAGAAGCTCTGCATTCTGCCTTCTGTGGGTTTGATTGTCCCACCTGGGACAAATATTTGTGATTATAGATGTGTGTTTTGTGTTAATGTGTTATATTGCATAACGTAGTATAATATACTGTATAAAAGGAACCTATAATGTATTCATATTTTCCGTAATTTAGTTCCCATATTACAAGCTTTGCTCAGTAATAATTACTTATTTATGTAACAAAACAAAATACCTATACCTTACTAGGTTCGGTACCTACACGTATAATAAATAAGAGTTTAACTTATAAATAATGTTGTTAGTCGAATGTTTATATGTGTAAAGCTGTGATGATAAGTTAATGGTGATTTAAAAGTGAATGTGAATATTCGTATTGCAAATCTTAATAAATCAAAAGTCAATCGGAGGATGGAATCTTGATACAATATGTGTAGTGAAAGGCTGCGCTCGCGCGCCGCGGCGTAAATGTGTTTACAAATAAGAATATAGCCCTTGTTACTCGTACATTACTGAGTTACATTACCAGCAAAGTACAAGGAAAAATATTCGTCGCACAAAACCGGGTAATGTACTAATAAACGTTCTTTGTACATTACCAATTACATTACTAGTTATGTACAAGGATAATAAATATTAATAATAAATATAACAGCACATTCATTTTACACAACGCCATCTAGCCCCAAACTAAGCATAGCTTGTAATATGGGAACTAGATTACGGATAGAATACTTAAATACATTTCTTTTTTTGTAAATACATACTTATCATACAATACAACACCCAAACACAGAACAAACATCTATATTCATCACACAAATGTTTTTCCTGGGTGGGAATCGAACCCACAACCTACAGCGCAGAAGGCAGAGTTACTACCAACTGAGCTATGAGGCTTGTTAAAAGGATACAAATATTATTCCTTCATTACTCGATTTTGTTCAAAGAAATCTCTGTTCGTGGGCAAAATCAAGGAGGTTCTTTAGGTACTGTGCCATCTAACTTCTTGATATAGATTCATCTTTTTAATTACAAATATTGACAAGTTTGACATGATTACTGAAGTCGTCTCAGTCAATATCTATATATAAGTTACTTCTCGCAAGATTTCACAGTTATGGTAACAAAAATGGCAAAAAATAACGTCTCTTCGTCATTCCTTAATTTTAATTTATTTTTATCATGTGTTGGTACAGTGGAAATAGCTGTAAATACACACTAAACATTTCAACACAGCGCAGCGGTCCGATTGAGGAAATTTCATCAGTCTGATTTTCGGACTACTGACACTAAGACCAACTACAACGGTTCATGATATACAAGCCCGCTGGCAGATGCACGGACCGATGGACGGATTCAATTCAATTCAATTCCTCAGTTTGTTGAGGATTCCAGGTGAAGTGCGCCCCCACCTTCGCCTTATCTTAACTTATATCTAGGTCAGATGAAGGCCAAGCGCTTCCCCGTAGAACAATAAAAAAAACGTTTATTTATTTCTCTTTATTAATCTCACACTTTCTACTCGAAACAAATCATTATTTTTTGTTTTGTGTCCGGTTGGTTAGGTAATCTGCCATTAAACTAAGTGAGTTGTCACGAATCCCAATTAGTTCAAGTTTTCTAATGAGGATGGGTATGGAGACAGTGTCAAAGGCTTTTGATAGATCTAAAAACACACCAATGACCTTTTTCTTATTATCCATGTTTGGATGACGAATGCTTAGTTATCCCGTTGGCACTCTTTGTGTACGGAACCCTTGAAACGTTAAAATAACCGATTTGTGACTCTTATATTTGAAAAATCGGTAAAATTTATCGCAGCTTACAAAATGTACCAAACCGTTGGTTAAGGTTTTTTAGAAATGGGTAACATTACTAATAAAAAAACCTGAAACAAGTTCTCTTGGCTTCATGCGTGGGCATTACCTAAGTGTGAATGACGTTGAAGATGGAGCAATATTTCCCATAAGCTCCCCATCAAGGGCACTGGTACCCCTGCGCACCGACGACGGGACACAGCGCTGCTTGGTGCCGGACTTTGGTACCTACGGGTTTGTTGTTATTGTTCGAAGTGTAAACGCTTGGCCTTCATTTCACCTGGTGTCATGTTATGATAAGGCCGAAGGTGCGCACTTCACCTGGAATCTTTAACCTACTGCTATCTTACCAGAGGATAAGATAAGATAGCAGTATGTTGAAGCTACATGGGTGTTGTATTGTATGATTAGTATGTATTAAAAAAAAAATGAATTTCAGGATTCTATCCGTAATCTCGTTCCATTTTACAAGCTATGCTTAGTTTGGGATTAGTTGACTCTGTGTGAAATTAATGTCCTATAATATTTATTTATTCTATTTTATTATCTATACGTAATGTAATATTATGTAAATATTGTGGCAGAGCTCTATGCCACAATATTTGTAAACAACTTATCTGAATTGAATGATTACAGGAAAGTAAAACAAACGTATTTTCATCAGAAACACTCATTGTTGTCAGTATTTTTTTCTGAGTTAAGATTTCTCATCTTATCTCAGAAAAAAATGTGTGTGCTTCATAGGATTACAATTATATCCTTTTTTCCAACCAATAACTATGCTTAGCGAAATAATGAGCAAAGTATGTTGATTCTGTTTGAATAAAAACATGTAAGTGCCCACGTTGTTTTTGTGATGAACTTTAGAAATGAAACGTTTTTTATTTTTGTTGTTTTTGTAATAAATTAAAATTTGAAAGATAAATCACAGATAATTATTTTTACTTTAATCTTATCCTAGCTAACAGTAATATCGAATTATCTTCTATACCATACTGCTAGTGCCTTTGTTGTTAAGGTGTTCTAAAGTTGAATTATTGAGAACATTCCAATAGAAGATGTGACTTGAGGATTTGACAAGAAATGAACCAGTTTGCTGAGGTGATTTCATTTATGAGGATTAATTACTTACATTTGATTCCGTTGCATGCGTTCTGGTGAATTTATCTTATTTCTGATCATTATCCTATGCCAAGCTTATGAATGGTATATTTTACTAGATCATTGGGAAACTCTTTTACAATTTTAATCATTTATACTTCATAGCCGGTTTAGGTTTTTCACAGGAAATATGTCTCAAAACAGGCCTACCAATATAAAAATAAAACATCAGTGAAGTCGTTTTTGCAAATCGCTTCTTAGATTTGTAGTCATGGCGATAGACTTCATTAAGATGATGGTAGCTAGCCAGACAGACGTAAAAACAAGTCCTACCAACCAAAGCCAGCCAGCAAGCCAGTCAGACCTGAACTGGTTCCACCAGCGGCGATAGAATCATTCAGATGTAACCGTTGGCTAAAGGTCCACTTTTTTATGTACGACAGGAATGTGCTTGGTCTTCGTCTCATCTGATTTTTCAAGCCTCAAAAAACGAAGGCAAACAATCTTACCACTAAATGCCGCAACTCAACAATTTAAGAGACAGAATTAAGTAAGATGGTGGCATCTAGCCAGGCGGACTTAAACATAGTCCGACCACCAACCAAACCAAGCATAATATTGTACTCCCCTGGGATCGAACCCCGGACTTGGCGAACCACTAGACCACAGAGTCACGATTCCGTTGCCACAGAACGACTTACAGTAGATTCTATGTTAACAATTTTTCATTAACAATATTATGATAAGTAAGACAAGTGGTCCACCTACATTGGAAGAAGCAAGTATAGAAACCATATAATGTTAAGGGCGTATGAAAATAATTGGGATAACTCTTATGTACCTATCAATAACCAAAAGGGATCAGCGGTCGTTGCTAGGCAACGGTTTTTAACCTACATTCATAAACTTTTACCCCCAAAGTTCTAACTTTTGCTCCACAATTACGATATTTCACGAGTTTTGATCAAAGATAACAGGTTTTGTTTTCATAGGCTTTATTTGTGCTTATGTGAGCAAAATTGACAAGAGAATAATTAAATAAGGTAGGTACAAATTTTATAGGTAGGAAGTAAACTGTAATAATTTAGAAAGCATACAAAACATACTTCCAGCGCCTGTATTTCCGCTATTTTCCATGAAACAGTATAGGGTACTTAATGTGTCTAGATAAATTTACTCAAGTGGACTTTTGTGAAAGTAGACTGACTAGTGGAAGTCTTCTGCTGGTATATTTAATGCACCTGAGTAAATAAAGTCTACTTAAGAGTTTTGTAAACTGACTCAGGTGGACCAAGTCTACTGTAGGTATATAATAATGCACAGATTAGTAAAACATATCTCTGAAACAGTATAGGTATGTACTAAGATCAATCGATATAATTATATTCTCAAAGTCCCCATTAACCTCCACATACCCCGTTGCTAATGGAGATGTTGGAAATATACATCGATTGACCTAAATACCTATATTGTTTCAGAGATATGATTTACTCATATGTGCATTAAATAAACCTGTAGTAGTATTATAGTCAACAACAATATATTTAATTATATACATTTTTTGACTTACTTATGGAAACGCAATAAATAAAGGCGTATTCACGTGGGTACAAAGCAAAACTACTTTAACCTCCATAAATAGTTCGTGACACAATATAATAAATGTGTAAGAGTGGTAGCGATTAAGGTAAACACACACATAGCAGCGCAAAGCATGCCGACCGTAAACAATCAATACGAATAATTTTGATAATTCCTTTAGTATATCTTATAATCTTATTTTTTATTAGGAAAAAAACTTATGCATTCACAAACACCTTCCTATTGAAATCACTTGGTTGCTGATTGACTAAATACATTTAAAAACTCCCCAAAACCTCGTGAATTAGATGACCGTTAAAAAATGCCTTCATCATAATTTAGTATGATATCGTCACCGCACTACGAAGAACGAACATGTCTTCTTATGCGAAACAATTCTTAGCGTATTTATAATTAAATATGTTATCTATCGCTGGTTATATTTTATAGTCCCTTAGATTTAGCGCGTAAAACCAATTATAAAACGTTCTCTTGTTGGTCTTTGCGGTAGATTCGTAGGGCACGTACGTTTCGGTGATTGCTTGAGCGAAGATTTCCGCGCGAATATGTGTGCGTTTCCCTTAAGTCTATCAAACAAGTCAACCTTAATAATTACCACGTAAAGGTCAAAGACGGTTACACCATTAAATTGATCTTCTATTATCACTCTTATGCTTATTACTGCGAAGGTGAGAGGTTAGACTTCGAACAAGAACATTCACTTTTACTTTTTGTATCAAAGCCCATTACAGTTATTAACACAGTCCGCTACGAACCTTCATCGAAGCGCTTGGCCTTCATCTCACATGATGTCATGCTATGATAAGGCTGAGGGTGGAAGCTCCTCAACTGAGGAACTGGCTATCTATCTCTAAATTCCGGAACACATTTATTTAAGAAACGATTTTTAACATTCATTTTTTTATTATGGCTAGTAAGATGGTGGTAGCTAGCCAGGTGGACTTACAACCATCCAAACTGAGAATAAATATGTACCTCCTAGGGATCTTACCCGGATCCTCTGGGTCTGATGCCGGAGGGCAAACCACTAGACCACAGAGGTGGTAAAAAACCTTTAGTGAGCCTCCACCAAAGCACCCCAAAGTAAACAATGACGGAATTTCCCATATAGCCCTGCGATTCGCTGGTGGTTTGGTAACTTACCGGACTATTTAGAACCAACACTGAGATCACCAACCCGCCTGCCAAACGTGGTGAAACGTGGTCCTGAGTGTCATGCCTTTGGAAGCTTCGATTTAGACTGTGCTTCAGACAATTAACGCACACAGCGTAAAGAAGTCTAGACTTGTCAGATTACGTTAAAAAAGACAGGTCCCATTCACCGGATATGCATTATGCAAAACCAAATCTATGCCACACGGAGCATACGTCAAAAGATACTTGAATTTTGGCGATTGATACTAAGGAAACCAGTCCTTAGTTTTTACTACCCAGTAATAGACCAAAACAACACAAAACTATTATCACCGTAAACAAATGCAGGGTCAAAACAGCCGACAAGAAAACCACCGCCTCTGTGGTCTCGTGGTTTGACCACCGGTGTCAGATACAGAGGCCCCGGGTTCAATCCCCATGGGGAGTACAATATTCTGCATGGTTTGGTTGGTGGTTGGAAGTCTGCCTGGCTAGCTGGCTGGCCTTATCACAACTTGAAAATCAGGTGAGATTATATTTATTATTATATTTTATTATAAAATTTGCTTAGCTGAGATACTCTCGCAACCCATCTTGCGATATTATAATTAATTTGGTCTTTTGGAGTTAATCCTCAGGTAATTAAGTATTTATTTTGTATTTGTGAAGCAATACGCTTAAATAAGCGTGAATGATAGAATTTATAATAGAACTAGATTTAGCCCGCGGCTGTACCTGCGTGACACCCGTATAAAAAGTAGCTAGTAAAAGTAATTATTCCTCATGGCGTAGACACTATCCATGTGAAAGTTCATATGAATATGTTAAAAAATCATGTAAAGGCTACAAGCAAACCTTACATTAAGATGTTCTGAATTATTCAACAGGTTATGTTGGACCATCTCCATACAACGCAATAAAAGTGAAATCACCAATTTTTTACTTGTAATGATCTTAAAGTGTGTTTTAAATGGTATATTTTTTTAGCGTAGCCGGACTAACCTGCATTAGTTAACCTTTAGGGACCAAAACTAATAAGTTTTTGTTAGCAGATCTTTTAACTTTAACCTCGGTTTTCCAATGTTCCATTCTTGAAATAATTTCTTGGAAATCTAATTTTTGATTCGAATATGTTTTTTTAATGCGACCCGCGAAATATCGAAAATTTTAGAATTAATCGCTGTTGGGCAGAAACGTATACGATGAGAATTCTGTTCGACTCGAACAATTATCAATAGTTTCTTAGAAAACGAAATTTACAAAATTGAGCAAATTATTTATTTATATTATGTATGTCAAAGTATGATAAGTAGGTAAGTATATAATCATCTTATTTTATTTATTATTATAATTTCTAGCTATAAGTATGCCTATAAAAGGGTTATCTGAAGGAAATGCTTCGTAGCATTAAGTTCGCCCATGTAATTTTATTTATTAGTACAATAAAGTATTTTCTATCTATCTATCTAATATATACCAAATTGCAACTAACACCTATTCGCAGTATAAGGATAAGACTCGATTATGCAGAATATCAAATGGATTGAATCACAACTGACCGAATCTCATTTAGACAGACCTACCACTGTATTACTGGTTGTAAAAGTCATTTCTATGAAATTTCTCATTGTATATAGGAATCATATTTTGCTGACCACTAAAATAAGCATTTTTGGTTATCCTTGTTAATGGGGTTAATCAATAGGTGATTTCTTCGGTATTTCTTGTTCCGCCGCTTGACGACTGTAGTTAGTGCGAATGAAACAGAAAAATATTTACTTTCTCGCATAAAATCGATATTATTTTCTCGCAATCTAAATAATTCTAGAATATTTAACGGGACTAAAACTATGTAATAGCCTCTATCACTCGGAAAATTAAACATCTCTAATGAAATGGGTCGCTTAAATCCCTTAAATCTATTCGGCACTCCGCAATTACTTGTATTGTACTGCAAAAGTCGGCAAAGTGCGAAGGTCGGCACTCCGCTTCATAATCATAAAAACACCAAAACAAAAGCAAAACATTTTTTGTTATAAAAACTTCGGTACTCTGTGTGTTTGGTACTCTGTAGCTATACTTCACCGCGGTATAGCTACAGAGTGGATTAGGAAACGTCATTGAGTGACCCGTCCTCTGCGCCGTCGTCGCAGGAGCAAATCTGTGTATTTATGGGTTTAGAAAGTGCTGCCTCTCTACGCCAACTGCATTGTAATATTAAGGAGTCTGCTGACCACATCGGACCACTGTAACGTGAACTGTGACACCTGATTATGTAAATCATACGAGTAAGGAAGCCCTATAAACAAACGTGTAAATGCACCAGTCTTATCAATAACATATCATGGCGGTTTTATGGCGTGACATCATTGTTTCATCGATCTAGATTTTCGTCCGATTTGGTGCGCTCTTTGACCAAACACCTACGCATTTTACAGTGCCGTAGACGTTCTGAATTACAAGTTATGAGTTGTCTTTAATCACCATAAATATATATGACGTTTTTGGTACAAAAAGTAGTTAAGTTGTCAAATTACAACTAATTTAATAAAAGGTTCACATATCGAACCTTTTATTAAATTAGTTGTAATTTGACACAATTTTGCACACATTTTTATTGCTATTTTAGGGCAACATTAATTAAATAAACAATATTTTATTTGATAATAGCTATTAATATTTATTCAATAAAATGTACTATTAAACTAACAATGAACAAAGGAATCAGTCAGATTACCTAAAGACCGTTGCAAACGGCCTATAGTTTATTTTTTATTATTAAAGAAAATTGATAATACGTGATGTGCTCTGTAATCTTAAATCCTGTATAATTCATTACACCACCATTTATCTCGTTAAAACGTATTTTATTCATACACAGTGTATTATGACAATGTTATTACAGCGTTTCTGCGATCCATCTCAGTAATGGCATTAATCCAGCTAGAAATTATTATTGTTTATGTTACAATATCGTAACTCACTATATAAGTTTTATGAATCCTGTGATTTGTGTAACAATTTATCACTAATTTTGTATCAACGTAATTTGTAATGTTTTCGTTGAGCTAAATACATTAACGTTGCTTCCTCTTTGAAAATCAATCTATAAATATTTGATATAAAAAGAGGCTTGTTGTTAGTTGCTGCCGTTGCAGGTTATGTATTCAATTCACACCTGGGACAAACATTCGTGTGATGACCATAGATGTTAGAAGTATGTATATACTAAAAAAATATTATAAGTATTATCGGTAATCTAGTTCCCATCTTTACCTATGGGTATATTGCATTTTTTGTACGTCTCGTCACTGAGCGCCGGAACGGCGTCGGCTGGTCCAATTTCAATGATATTTTGTGTGTTAAAATGGGTCCCTTGATGGTTTAGATGCACAATGGGATACGGTGGGTGTCTGATTAGTAAAAGTAGTTCTTAGAGTAGAGATTAGTAAAGTAAATTTTCCGAATAAAAATAATCCTACAGCAAACTTCTCCCCTTTCCCCCCTCCACTCCCCCCTTTTTTTACAACATCTTGTGTAGAATTAAATCTTTAGTATGTATTTCAAATTTAATTGAAATCCGTTGATAAATAACGATACGGCAAACTTCCCCCTTTTCCCCATATTTTCCCGCCGATCAAAAATCGCGATTGACTGAAAAAAAATTATAAATCAGGAATCATGTGTGCCACTTTTCATCATAATCGGTTAATCGGTTGACAAATGCGGCCTGTAGGCGAGAACAAACCGACAGCCGACAAACAGCGGACAAAAGCATTTTTGGCCAGTCTCGAAACTGACACGCTTCGCTCGCTCGGTCAATTACAAGCTATGCCTAATTTTGAACTATTCTATTATTCTAGCAATTAAAGTTACATGATCGCTGAGCGGTCTATTGCAACCTGAGCTGAACTTTGAAACCCGGAAGAATGCGATCAGTTCGCCGATAGCCTGGGATAGGTGAACCGAAAAGGCTCTCTATATTAGATTGAGAAAGGTTGCGTATTATATCAGTCAGTCTAGGAACCAATGTATGAAATCTTACATTAAGTGGTTAATGAATAAATGATAATTATAATAATTTATTCGGCGCCTTATAGATTAAACTGGACCTACCAACACGCACACCGAGGACCCTGACGTCCAAGTGCCTAGTGCGAGTTGCAATTGAAGTTCACTCGTTTCGCGTTTTCTCACCATGTGTAGTAAATGGGTATTATTTTTCACACAAATTGTGGTAAATGCAAACGCTTTCGAGTAGGTTTGTAGCAAGTCAAAAACTCGCACTTGATACACAGGTCGCAATCCGATTATGGTGGTGTTGAAACGATTCTTGAAAGCACTTCGTCCTAACAAATGTAAGACCTGTAGGTTCACCTGGCTTGCAACCATCCTCCTGCCGAAATCCCAGTCCCAGTGCCTTCAATAGGCAGCTTTTAAGAAAACTTGCTCCATTATAGACCTCACCCTCGCTCCTAAGTAATCTTCGTTAAGAGCTTACCTAGTTGATATAAAAAAAAATGTCACTCCGTGAGTGCCGACAAAACTGAAAACTTGAACTTTGTCGATCTTTGCCGAAGAGGACAGCTGAGATTGTTGGTACTTGAATCTCAATGTTCAATGCTATGGAAGCAGCCGGGTTACCTAAGGACCGTTACAAATAGTCTATAGGTAGTCAACTGATCCAGACCGGTACCGGACGGAAGTGTGACGAAGACACTGGCAACATTGCCACGCTGAATAGCTATACAAATTTGCTGGCCTAAATAAGGTATCAATAAGGTAACCTTTATAGTATTAGTGCTACTAAGGAATGGAACTCGTTACCCTCGTCTCTTTTCCTCACCAGTACAAATTCAGAATATATTAGTCCAGAGTGAATAAAGTTCCATTTAGACAAGCGTGCAGCATCTTTGGCCATATTGCCAATTTTTATGTGAGATGGTGGTCAATTGTCACCATAAAATTCCTTTACACCGAACCATCTCAAGTGTGTATTCACAAGAACAAAGAACGTGTTCGTCAGCTTCCTAGAATCCCCCAATCACGGTCTCCCACTATCGCAGCGATCAGGGCTAAAGACGAGCTTGGATCTGATGTTACAAAATGATTGCTTGGCGATTTCGTAATCACTTCAATAGCTGCAGATTGCCTGCTATTTTAACGTTTTTGAAGACATGGAGTACTTGTTCCGTATAAGCAAGCGGCACACCTGATGTTAAGTGGAACCTATATTAACAAAGCCTTACTGCGTAGGTCATATCCAAAACGAACATGACCTACACTGCACTTCATAGCGCTCATCAACTTCAGGCATAAAGGTGTGCCCGTAATTTCCCCGGCAACCATAACCTTTGAACCGACACAGCAATGCTGTTTTATTTTCAAATATCAAATATAAAAAAAAAAATGAATAAAATGTACAATTTAACTAACTATGTACAAAAACCTTGTACATAGTAAGTCCATGGGAAGCCGGTGGCCTCCAGGTTTTCAAAAATCTTGCGAGGTTTTTGAAAAGTGGGCACGCTTTCGTCTAATATTTGCATATTTGCAAAAAAAATAATACTGCTGAACGAAAAATAGAAATGTGATCATAATCACAAAACTTGTTAAATTATTATACCAACCTTATAAAATCAGTGCTTAACCATTAAAAAAATAGAACGTAAATAAAATGATATATTGGTCACAAGACTAGGTAAATATTTACCTTATAAAATCACTCAAGCAGAGGTCGAACCAAATGTTCTGCTTGGTGAACGGAGTAACGCAATAACATACTTACACTTGTATTTTGCATATTTTGAATTTTTCTCATGAACAACATAAGGTCTATTCACACATCTCAGTGACGGCACAGTGCCGGGACCGTAAAAATACATGTCTATGAATAAAATCTCTAACGTGGATAACGATAAAGACCTAATTGTAATAACTGTCTGTCTTAATTACATTATTCTCATTTTGATTTAATTTATAAGGCATTTGTAAGGCTTATTTTTTAATTATTTTTATTGTACGACGGGAAGCGCTTGGCCTACATCTCACCTAGCTTACAATTCATGATAAGACCGAAGGGGGAAGCGCACTGGAACTTTCCTTAACAGTCTGAGAAATTGGCTATCTTACCTCTAAATGAATGAATGAATGAAAATTCTTTACTGCACACCAAACACATATAGAATAATTGTCAATTTAAAACTAAAGTAAACAGTACAATGGGCGGGGTCTTATCGCTTAAAAGCTATCTCTTCCAGACAACATTGGGATGAAAGGATAGTACAAATACGGTTGATGCCAGAACACTACAATTTAGAATTGTTGTTATGTCGGCAAAAAGATGGCGGTCGGGCGCGGTAAAGATAGCTTGGCTGACCTCTACAAGTCCTACCAGGATCTAGGATCAGTCAGCCGTAACCGCCAACAAAACAGCGATTCCTTTGCTCGATAGACCACTAGGAGGCAGATCCCTCCCATCCCATGAGCGATGGATTCACCCCATGATAATAGGAGGATATGCAGAAAGCAATTTTTTAGGCTAATTTGACTATTGCATGGCTCCTATTATTATTCTAAAACATTAGCATAGCTATTCAGCATGGTAATGCAGCCAATATCTTGGGCACGCTTCCGTCTGGTACTGGTTTGGAACAGTTGAGTTACCTATAGGCCGTTTGTAACGGTCCTTATGTAATCCGTCTGCTTCCTTTGTACATAGTTAGTTTCATTGTACTTATTACTAATTAATATAATTAATTATTATTAATTTCTAGTGTAGTTTGCATTTTTGAAGTGAATCTTTTAATGGGAAGGTTTTGTAATTCTGATCGTCCACTTTTTTATGTGATGAAAAATGGTGGAGTGTGTAGGGTAAAGTGGGAGATAATATTTTTTTCCCTGTACGACAAAAGTTTCACTTCTTTCACTACATCGTGTATTTTACGGCACACTCTGTTTTTTTGTTGTACGACGGGGAAGCGTTTGATCTTGGGAATTTGGGAAATTCCCTCGAGGCTTCCTTAGTAGGTACGCTACAAAATCCGTAAAATAATAAATACTTTCCAGTACCTCCATAAGTTTGACGTGTACAATTTCATTGAACCGATCTAAATGTTACGCCCTGTATACCGCATTAGTAATAATTATATCTAGTATTCATATACTACCTATATACATTTATTCATATTCATAACCATGATAGTTTCAAAAGTTAGCACGATTTTACTATGATTTTACCATAATATATAATTCATTGTTATGTTCCGGCATTTAGAGGTAAAAATACCAGCTTCTTAGTCTGTTGAGCATTCCCGGTGAAGTGTGCTTCTACCGGCCTTATCATAACTTGACAATTTCAGTCTCCATGTTATACAACATGGAGACTGAAAAAGCAAGCAGTACAGATGTTAAGTGCAGTTCTTGCCAATAACAAAGCCTTGATGCGGTCATATCCGAAGAGAACATGACCTTCGCTGCACTGCTTTGCGCACATCAACTTGAGCCGTCATTTCACCGGCAATAATACCCTCAGTAATACTGCTTGGCTGCTGAAATAGGTATTGTGGAAGTACCTCTTCGCCTTTAACAAGGAGCTCTAATAAGAGAAAAAAACATCATACCTATGCTTCAACCTCCTGTTTAGAGAACCTACAAAAAGATTATGCTATAAGAAGTATCTAACTCGTACCAAACCAAATACGTAACTCGCGGTCATTCGGTAGTCGTAAACCTATATTGCTAGTCTCACGTACGCAAGATGTACGCATCTAATAGAAATGGCGCGAAATGACCACTTGAATCGTCATAGATAATTTTGT
The DNA here is from genome assembly GCA_951394065.1 of Venusia cambrica. NCBI lineage: Eukaryota > Metazoa > Arthropoda > Insecta > Lepidoptera > Geometridae > Venusia > Venusia cambrica. The sequence goes on from OX596056.1 coordinate 7,189,599, forward strand.
AAACATAGAAATGAAACTCATGTGTAAACTCAATTAGATAAGGAAAATACTTAGATAGTTTTTGTTTTGTGAATCGTTTTTTTTATATTTATTCTCCTTCACTATGAGCACCATCCTACCATTGATCGAATTTGCACTATCCACCCCATCCTAGTTTGTTTATAAGGGATAAGACAGACCATTGTACTGTTAACTTTAAATTGTCCTATATTATTATGATGTTCAATAATTTCCATTTCATTTTATTTAAAAAGCTATCTGCTTTTTTAATAGTCGCATGTGCCGTAGGGATAGTGGGACAAATAAACAAATTGGGTACCTACTAATTGAAAAGGATTGGAGCCTTGGCGCCGGATTGTAAAGCTTGTTACAACCCCCAACACATGATGACCATGACCACTCTGGCTAGAGTGTAGCGGCTAAGAAGAAGAAGAACTCATTTAAAAACGTATGTTACAAATCATACATCCAGCGTAAAACATATTTCCCAGAGTCCGCCGGCTGGCCGGACTACACAACCGTACCACGGTTAAGTAGCGCCCAAACCACAGAATAACTAATATTACTATGCAAAGTTTGTAATTTGGGAGTAACATTACGGATAAAATACTTATATTTTTATATACTTTTTATAATAGGCTGGCAGGTGGACTACTTGCTTGTCCCGTCCCCTAGTTGTATAAAAAAAAACTGATTGTATGACACTTTACTGAAACACAGAACAAATATCTATATAAATGTCATGTGTGGGAATAAAACTTGCAACTAATTCGTTAGAGCTAATCAAATACATTTTTCACCAACCAGTTTCGCTTCTATGCCACTTATACTCCCTCAGTACTATTTATAGAAATAACATCAAACAGTTATACAAGACCCATTTGTCGTATAATCTTATTTGCGATGCATTTACAAACAAAACCTGACACAACAGTTTAGGTTGAATAAAGCCGCGGTTTCACTGCGGGCGAATGTAAGGACTATAATAAAGACACCCACCCACTGCGTGTGTACCTACTGGTCCTCGGTAATTATTTCACCGGGGCAGATGATATCGTATTATACGTTTTGATGTACAAGAAAGAATTTTCATTCATTCACTAATTCTTTCATTCATTCATTCATGACAATATTGTCCCATCTTCTCAAACTCACCTGTTACGATGACACTTTACTCTACGATGTTTTTCTATATAATAACAATACAATACGTTTAGTATGGTGAATCTTCAAAGGGTAAAATTGTCGTAAGTTTGCTACAACTACATGTTTTTATTTGAAAATGAGATACATGGATAAATAAAAAGTAAATTCATAAATAAAAACCCGACTACTGAAAAATCACGTTCCAAAATGTTTGAAACAAGAAAATATTCTCATCTTAAATTGTACAAACTCTTGAATATTTATCGTCGATTCAATAAACATTTTACACAATATATATTTTAATGTACCATGTAAATGTAATGTACTATCATAGTATAATATTTATATATAAGTATAACATAAATAGTTATGTCAGGGGATAGCCACATACGACACATTTTAATTTTTTTTAATACAACTTGGAGGCGGAACACAATAATTGGATAACAAAGCCTTACTGCGTAGGTCACATCGCCAAAGAAAATGGCCTACGCGGCACTGCATTACGCCCGTCAACTTGAGTCATATATGTGCAAATGCGGGTGCCCTTAATTTCACCGGCAACCATTCCCTTCAAACCGGAACAGAGCAATGTTGCTTGGCGGCCGAAATATGTTTGTTGGTATCGCTTGCCCTATAACAATGGGATCTACTACTCTTAGATCATTCTAACAGTAAAAAGTAAGAGATCATGAGCTTTAAGGCAAAATGGCATATATCCTAATAGTGATAACAAAAAAATAAGATAACAAGCAATTCATGCTGTAATTCTCTAGCTATACAATCTAGGACTAATTTTGTATGTATTTCCTTTTTATATATTGTATCCGTATGTTTGCCGAATGAAATAACATAAAATAAAATGTTTTTAAACTACGTAGGTATAATTTTCTCAATACACAGGCATATTTCATTAACAGCTAGTAGTCTTTCTGTAAGGTTACTTACTAGTACCCTTATGTAATGTCAAGAAGTTGCCTGCCCCATTAAAAAAAAATCCGTTCAGCTAGCCATTCTTAAAAATATATTTTTTTCATTTATAACAAAAAAAAAAAATTAATTCAGATGACAAAAGTCAGCTTAAACTTATTAGTAGATAAAAAATAACTTTAAAAAAACATGAATGAAATGAAGTGAATTTTATAATTCTTGAATAGACACAAATTTATTCACAAACATAGAAACATAATATGTACAAAGGAAGCATTCGGATTGCCTAAAGACCACAGAAGGAAGCTGCCCTTTTCATGGTGAGTTCCCTTAGTCGGCTTCTACGGCATCTATGGGCTGATTCTAAAGCCGCGACCCCCACGGCAAACTGACTGAATAATTACGAGAAAAGATAATCATCAAAATCCGATCCACCTGCCAAGCGTGGTGATAATGACAAAAACCCTCTAATTTTAGAGAAGGCTATGTCTAGTTGTGTTCAATATTGGGCTGCTGAAGATGTAGTTATGCCAATGAGAGATTTGTACATTATATCTACGTATCATATAGGTACCGATCAAATATAAAGATATCTTTTTACAAAAAGTGTTGCCCATTTCCATTTAGAGGACTATTCTTATAGTTTTTGTCTGATAATTAGCATTTCAAAGTTATTACAAATAAACATACAAAATTTACGTCAAATCTTATTGAAAACATTGTGATTGATAACGGAAACCCTCGTTTGTTTACGTACCCCAGGGGGTAGGCAGAAACAACTAACAGGTCGAATAAATAATGTTTGTTTGTACTTTCAAGTTTAAACTGTCTGTTTATACAGGCTCTGTGGTAACAAACACAGATGAGGGTTATAAATCGTAAAATTGTATTCATCTATAAGGTTCTATGCCAGAAAGATACCAACGGGATCCAATTACTGCTATACCTTCGCTGTCCATTTGTCCGTCCGTCTATCTTTGCCTTGTCTTGCTGGATTATTTGCCTTGAAATGTGGGTCGGAACCTTCGGTGTACGTGTCAAGACTTGGCCGGTCAATATTAATATATTGAATAGGCTTACCTTTGACTGAAATCTCGTCTGATGTTTAATGATGATAATCATTTTGTCGTACAATTAAAAAAAAGATACCTAGGTACCTATAACCGAAATTACCATCTTAAATAATTAAACTAATACACTGCTGTCCATTTCTTTGACCTTTTTCAAAGACATAACTCAACTTGTACCACATGTGTTAAATGCATAAAATTTCATCTCCATTATCATTTACAGTCGGAAGAATCAACCGGCAGACGGGTCGGTGTTGGTGCTCGTTTAATTAGTATAACAGGACGCCCAGCTCAATTAGCAGCAGCCTTGACGTTGCATTGTTAGCCGTGTGTTCAAACCCCATCCATGATCAATAAATGTGATCAATAAAATGTTTTTTTTTTTTTATTGTACGACGAGGAAGCGCTTGGCCTTCATCCCACCTGGTAACAAGTTGAGATAAGGCCGAAGATGGAGGCGCACTTCACCCGGAATCCTCAACAAACTGAGGAACTGGCTATCTTACCTCTGAATGCCGGAACAAAACATTTTTTTAAGAATTGTTATTATGGCGACAGATTTAGGTAAGATGGTGGTAGCTAGCCAGGCGGACTTAAACAAGATCCTACCACCAACCAAACCAAGCACAATATATTGTTATTTTGCGCACGGGTATTATTTGAAAGTGCATCAGATTGTAATAAAAATAATTTCCAAAATGTTTTATTTTTATTAGTGATAGCCAAGCGTTTGACCCCAGCTTACTTGTAAAACAAGTAAAGATGTGTCCTAGAAGATGTAAGCAAGTACTGCTACAAATGAACTTTCACTGCTTGCTCAAAAGAGACGTAGGGCAATGACGAATTGTCACAAACAAACACACATTTTTACAAACAATACAAATTAAAAACGATATAGCTCGCACTGAGGCAGACACCCCCTTATAGAAAAAGTAGGTGCTATTCAAATTGGATTACCTATACACTCTTATTCATCCTGACGTGTTCTACATTACCATTAGCATAACAAGTGCTCGCAGTTTATGCAAATAAAAGACGATAGTACGCGAGATTTCACGTTTCTTTTGTTTATATTGTGACTTTTGTTACTTTGGTGATAGAATAACTGAGAATTAGCTATTGTATGTATGAAATGGGTTAGCTCCAAAGCCTATTCCACACCGTTCTACTATTTATAATGCGCGCTGCAATAACTTTGAATCATCAATGCCCAAGTTTCAGTTTTCACACCAGCAAACCATCATCAAAAAGAAAGCTATGGTTGTTCCTTAGCTTTAGGTACGCGTATAAAAACATTTAACAATATGTCAAAGTTTTTTGGCTACGGGGACTTGAATATATGTATGTATGTGTCAATGTTTGTGACGGCTTAACTCTTGAACGGCTTATCCGTTTGAATGAAATGCTTTTTATAATTTTGATGAAATTAAAAAAAGAAGAGGTAATAAAATTTAAAATTGATTGTCGCGGGGGATTTTTGAGTTTTGTAGTTTTTAAGATGTTGGGGTGAAAAGAAATAGGTACAATTTTTTGCCCAAATCTTTTGAATGGTTGACCCGATCAATTCAAAAATCCAAATCTGAAAGAGGGGGTGGCAGCTTCTTTCTTCTTCTTATTCTTATTTTTCTGTTTCATCCCTTCCACTGCCACTTTTTTGACGCGCGAGCCGAGTGTGTTGATTCTGCCCAAGGTTGACCCGATGCAAGTCTAGGAGACAACTTATTTTTTTTAAATCCATATCGCGCGTACATATCTTATAGGAATCTTAAACATTTTCTAGGAAAAATCACTCTATTATAATTCTTGCACAGGCAAGCCTCGCAGTCAAGAGCTATGTGTTGCGAAGCTTTGTTTAGAAACTACTTATTCTTCACAAGGTCATTTAAAATAGCAAATGAGTTGGCCTAGTGACGTTTTTGTTTATTCAATTATAACCACAAGTGTATGTTTTATGAGAACGGTAATTATGACGGTCTATGTTTATACAACAGACGAAACCAACTAACTGTCTCTCCAACCTTTCGAGGACTATATATTTTGCAACGTAATAGGTACCTGTTTGTAATTTTCAAAGATCACTGGCTACTACCCGCGTATTAGTTACCCGGATAAAATAGCCACCTCTGTGGTCTAATGGTTTGCCCACTGATGTCAGATCCAGAGGTCCCGGATTCAATTGGTGGTAGGACTTTGCTAAAGTCCGTCTATCTAGATACCATCATCTTACCTAAGTCTGTCGCTATTAACAACGATTGCTGTTATAGCGACAAAATTGCTGTGTGTCAAGGATACAACACGCAAATACAGATCAAACATCTATATTAATCACACAAATGTTTGTCCTGTTGGGAATCGAAGCCACAAAGTACAGCTCAAAAGTCAGAGCTACTAACAACTTCACCTTTTAGGATCAGAAACTACTACAACTTAGTGTATTATTACCGATAAAAGCTATGATTAGCTTGTGATTTGGTAATGAATAATTTCCTTTAATATTATAATTTACATTACATTACATTAATTAGTCCTACGCATTCGATTATTATTTAATTTGCACATAGCTTAGCTTGAATGTATAATTTGATTAAATTTTAAATGATTCTTGTTGCATCATACAAGAAATTGAGTTATAACAACTAATTATATAAAACATAACCTTCCTTTTAAGTCAGCCGGCCAAACATGAGTCAGACTCGTACTGAGCTCAAGAACTAAAAGTTTAAAATACATTTATTGACTTGAAATGTGGGCTGGACGAAATCCTTGGTACCTATTTACTCGTGTCGGATTAGTGACTGGCCGGTTTTTTTTTTTAAATAGGTAAGCTCTTGACTTTGAAGCTTTAAATGGACAAGGATATTTACGGCCAGTAAATATATCGTCTAAGATGGAACATAAAGCACTCTAGACTTATGAAACCTTAGGTCTATGAAGTTTTAAAAGCAAAGTTTGCTCGTTAGGGAAACATGAAGGAAAATCTATACAGTATCTAAAATACTGCTGTAGATACATGTTGCCTGTGGTGGCGAATATCGCGTTTTGAATCCACAATGTATTTGAAGCTATATACAATTTAGCTACAACCAAAGGAGCAACTTTAACTCTAAGCAGTAGAATAACTTAGCAAGGTGCCATCACCTTGCTAAACTATTCTACTGCTGTCTGAATTTCGCAACATTGTTGACTGAACAAGCTTTTGATAAACAATGATAACTGAACATTCTGTCCCCTGCAACTTCCGATGTCGGTGCAAGCGTCAGGCAAATTTCAACTCGCTCAAAGATAAATAAGCTTCCTCGCCCCTCGTACGTAAATGCGGGGATGTTATTCGCCCGCCGCAGCACAAAGTAATATTCCTTTAGCCTCGAACCACGCTCTTCTTTGACCATAAAACATGTTGTGACCACTTCAGCAGGAGACCCAGCTTTATAGTCGAGAATAATATTTGGGCGCTCTCTGACCTCGCCACTTTTTCTGTAGGTAAATATGCTTTTAATTCGGCATACTGTCTAACCGCAAACGGCGTTCACTATTACGAAACCCATTCGATTTCTATAAACACTCATTTTGAATTTGTGATTGTGAATTTGAATTATCCGTAAGTTTGGTCAACTCATTAGCACTTAACAGGCCTGGGCGGTCGCGTCTTAAAACTTGACCCTTCCAACTCAGCCGGATTTTACGACAACTCAGCAGATCTCGTAAAATCCGACTAAAGGAACTCACCTAACAAAGGGCAGCAGCTTACTCCTGTGTATTATTTCACCCGTATACTGCGATCACCAATCTATATACTAATAGTGGTGATTATATTATGACCCTTTAATTTTGAAACCGGCTCTGTCTGCGGCTGTTGTAGTTAAAGAAGCTTAATATGAACATGTTTAAGTTAACGTTAAATATCAACGGAAAACGGTTATTAAAATAATACATATTATTTTTCTAAGCCGGAAAAAATATATCAAGTAATAACTAAATGTTTCGTTATAATGCTAACATTGCCCCTCAGTTTCAACTTGGAGATGTGAAGGATATAAATATATATTATATGCATTTAAGCAGTTGAGTTACCTATAGACCGTTTGTAACGGTCCTTAGTTATTTGACTGATTCCTTTGTACATAGTTAGGTAGTTTAATTGTACATTTTATTTAAGCATATAAACTTTTTTGAACAATTAGCGCTATTATTATTTAATTATAAAATAATTAAACTTAACTGACTGACTTACTCATGTAAGTCAGTCAGTTAAGAACAGTTCAAAGTTCAAGTTTCAGTTCAGCTCTGGAATATTTTATTTATTTACTTAAAATGTATAAGCTCTTGACTTTGAGGCTTGCCTGGACAAATGATCTGGGCAAATTCAAATTAAATCAAATTGATTGGCCATAAAAATAGTAACATAATTTTGGCATGTCAGCCAAATACAATTTATCCATACTAATATTATAAATTACACTTAAAACGAACATCGTGTATATAATTATGTCATGTATATAATTATGTAGTGCACCTAAAACTGGCAAATAATTGGATTTTGCAAAGGTGAGATCTGAGATGGAGGCAGCTTTTCTAGAAAATACTTACAACAGCTTCTGGACTTCCGCGTACTCCATAGTCCTTACTCTTTCTCATTGGTTTTTATAACGGTTTTTTTTTGGAATATGGTATTCTATATGGTCTCGATATCTACATTTATTTTTAAGCCCTAATGTGAAGGAAATAAAAGTATTTTTTTATTATTATTATTATTATTGGTTCCGCGAGCTACCGATTCATCCATACAGTTATCTATTCGACACTACAGTAGGTATCTACTGCTTAGCGGCAGTAACCACATAAATTGGTATGAGACCTTTCTCAATAGGCTCTAGACTTAGGTCATCATAATCATCATCAACCTCCAGTCCTGCTGGACGCAGGTCTCTCCAAGGTGCGCCACTAAGCCCGATCTTCGGCCTTTCTCATCCACTCTCTGCCTTTACAGAGGTCGCCTCATCTGGCCGGAGAGTGTCCAACACTACGCTTGCCAAGACACGGGTCATAGGTTACTTATTATACGGTTATGTATGTACCTAGAGAGCAAAGTCGTGGGTTAAGACTAGACTAGTATTACATAATTTACATTATTTCCTTGAGAGTCTACAATTTAATACATGGTGTTGCGTCACAAAACTATCTTCAATGAAACTACATGTTACAAAAGAATTAACGTTTTATTTTATGTTATATGAATAATAATATTAATTGAATATTTTTTATGAATATTAATAGTATTGTGTAAGGTTTTCGCTAAGCGCTTTTGTGTGAAAGTAGAATACAGCTTTGCGGAGAATGTTGTTTCTTTGTGGGTTTAGTTGTAACTTAGTTCATCATCATCATCGTACTTATAAACCGCCTCATAAACCAAGTAGGCATCTGATGTTATAACATCCCTACGACATAAATTATTGAATTTAATCAGGACTCATATTCTGGGTAGGCTTCTATGGCCTCAATCTTACACATCTTTCGAGTTTCTAGGTTTCGACGCTCACCGGTGTTAAATCCAGAGGTCTTCAGTTCGATCCCCATTGGGAGTACAATATTGTGCTTGGCTTGGTTGGTACCACCATCTTACCTAATTCTGTCGCCATAACAATTCATAAATTGTTGTGTACCAGCATTCAGAGGTCAGATAGGTAGCCAGTTCCTCAGTTTGTTGAGGATTCCGGATGAGTACGCTTCCATCTTCGACCTTACCATAACTTGAAAAATCTGGCGAGATTAAGTTCCAGCGCCTCCTCGACGTAAAAAAGTTTAAAAGCAGCTGACCCATGTTAATAAAAACCTACATGTATTCTATCCGTAACATTTTTTCCGCTTTGTTTTTTCGGGGCTAGATGGCGCTGTGTGTGAAATTAATATGTTGTATGTTATTTTTAATTTTTATTTTTGTTGACCAACACACCGACTACAAAACGTGCGATCGCCAAGAATAATTCATGCATCGACTGAGTGAATTTAGGCTTTCAGTTCCATTTTCAAAAAAATATAATGTTCTGTCTCTTTTATTTTCTCTGAGAAATTACTTCAAATATAGAACATCGAAAAGCGCAGTATTTCGATCAATGAAATGATACATACATACTCTTTGGATTACATGAATTTTGTATGCTTTTGATTATCAACTACCTACTAGTTCAGATGGAGCTAATTGGTTACATTTGACTGAACCGGTCAGCTCTTACATCGTCTTACGATAACGAATCGTAAAGCGTCAGTCAGTCAGTTAATGTAGGATCAAACAATAATATCATACTGTCACACAAAAATGTAAGCTTAAATTCCGATAGGTATTGTTGGAAAAAAACAAATCCTGTTGCTAAGTTGACGATGAATGATTTCACTCTAGTAGTATCTCAGCGATAAAATTTTTCAAAATTACATAGGTACTGGATTTTTTCAATCAATATTTTTTGTTATCTGGGTGACATTGAATTTGATTTCCTCAAAAAAACGCATGTGTAAATTGGCTATCAAAAACATTGTTGCTATAAGTTTATTTATCTTAAAAAGAACTGTGTGGCCAAGTGAGTATGGGCCCGCCTTCCAATCCGGAGGTTGAGTTCAAGTCCAGTCGTGCACGGATACCCGCATGTCCGTGTCCATGTGCCAACGTCATTTGGACTGTTGGTCCCAGCAACAGTCCAAATGACGTGTCAATGGTTAGTATTCGGCGGCGATTGGCTTGCAACCTGTCATGTATTGAATACCAGCAACTTACTTGCAAATCGTGGGCATGTGCCGAACGTTTGTTTAGACGTTCCTCTGACTACCCCCTAGTAGGTGATCCTCATAATATCTCCACGCTCTAAGTAGTGATCAGAGATGAATACCGAAGGGGAAAAAGTCGTAAGTCTCTTACTATATTATTATTAAGTTTATATATCTGATTATTGTCTTAACTTCTTAGAAAAAAGATGTCTTATAAAGAAACACTTTACCAAGTACAATCTCACGCGAACCTACCCTAGCACATCCACCTTAAGTTCATTGTCGACAGCTCATCCATTTTGCTCCTTATGTAACACTTTTAAAACGTATATGGTTTGGGAATTTGGTCCGCATTATTGACGATTTTGACCTTTGTATGAAAACGAAAAGATTAAAGTATCCGGTTAAGAAGTAATTTACCTCAATATGAAGCTGTTTTTTTGGTTGCTTTACCTTATAAAATACTAAAGACTTTCAACCAAATGTAATTAAAACAGCACCCGACTCACGACATTTCCTCTTCGAGGATTCACCTGTGATCACTGCTCAGAGCGTGGATATTATGAGGATCATGTGGGACATGCCCACATTTGCAAGTAGCTAGCATTCAAGTCGTAATAAATTGCAAGCCCAACATCGCTAGTCAGTAGGAGTACAATATCTTGTGCTTGGTTTGGTTGGTGGTAGGACTTTGTTGTGGTCCGCCTGGCTAGCAGTCACCATCTTACCTAATTCTGTTGCCATAACAACAATTCTAAAATTGTTGTGTTCCAGCATTTAGAGGTAAGATAGCCAGTTCCTCAGTTTGTTGAGGATTCCGGGTGAAGTGCGCCTCCACCTTTGGCCTTATCTCAACTTGTAACCAGGTGAGATGAAGGCCAAGCACTTCCCCGTCGTACAATACAAAAAAATAAAAAAAAATGTGACATTGTACATGTGTCAGATACAAAATACCAATAAGCCAATTGGTGTATAGCCAACCTCCAGATCGGTAGACTGGCCCATACCCAATTGGCCGAACAGTTTTCCAGTAATTAAAAGGGTTTACAAAAATATTAACTGATCAACTTATATAATTTACAATCTTATTTAATTTACATATTTACTCGGCATCTAAATTATCATATAATTAATATTTTCTTCAACTGGAAACTGAGAATCAATGCTCAATTCAATGTATAAGACTTTAAATTTAATGGATACCTAATTAATAAATGTCTAAAGTAACAAATGAATTAATGAATGATTAAAAATTCTATAATGTATACAAAAATATAACATACAAACTTATTAAAAACAAAAGGTATGGATACATGGGCGGTCTTGTCACTTGAAAGAAGTAATGAGGACATCTCTATCTATTCTAACTTAAAAAAAAACGGTAAATCTCAAAATATTTTTGAGGTATATTTTTAGTTTTTCGTGGTGTTTGAATATGGGGTGGGGTTATAGTAATAAAAAATCCGTGTAAATCATTTTTCTCGTAGTTATAAGACCGCCCATTATACTTCCGCGTACCTACGATATTACGAGAAAATAATATTAGCATCGTCACCAATATGGTGTACAGTTAACATTATTTATGTATATATGATGATAACAAGCCGAATGCAGTCACTGTTTTAACAATGCACTTAGACCACAACCCACAACCATGTTGGAAAGTCTAACAGCAATGTCAGCATTGTATTAAGAAACGGCACTCAATAAAGGCTGATACGATCAAATTCTGCAATTATGTTTACTCCAGACAAGTCGTACTGTCTAGTAGGTATGTAAGTGACCTAGGCTCAGGCTTAAGGCCTATGAGAGCCGTAGCCTATTTACGAAATAGAAATACTAGAATAACTCACATTTTCAGCTGTCAGCGATTCTACTTGGTTCGATCCTAAAAACTTCAAATAGAGAATAAGGCTTTTTCTGGAAAGGCTCGATCCATTGTTGACCTCATCCTTGGCCAGGCAAGCCTCAAGGTAACACAGGAGCTAACACATCTTCAAAAAATTGGGCCCCTCGTTATCCCCCATTAGATTTCGTAAGATTTTCGTAAGAGGCGACTAATAGAATAGATCAGGATATGGACAGCATTGACACCAATACTTTGATAATGATCGAAGTAAAGTATTGGTGTACCTGCCTGCCAAGCATGTCAGATCTCCCCATTGCATTGATTTATAAAGCTGCCACCTATGTTATGGTAAACCTTAACTTTTAGAATTGCCGCTATGGTGCTAGACTTAGAATAGATTTGAATAATGTTTTTTGTACACAAAAGGCATCAAATAATACAAACAGATATATACGAGTGTATCTTAAACATTAAAGATGGTAGCGCACAAAACTTATGATTTTATTGCGAAGAAATAGAACTCGTCAAGAATTAAACAAAGTCCTACAACCAACCAAGCCGAACCCGTAACTTTGGGTCTGACATCACAGGGCTGTGGTTAGTCCTCCACGTAGGGGTTATTCCCTTCAGGGCAAAATAGGAAAGTACCTGTACCATACAATTAGGTGTTACAAGCTGACCGTATAAGCACAGATAATATAGTATTCTAGGTTAACCAAATATCGAAGACCTGTCCAATATCCGCTGTTGTATGTAAAAACACCATTGCGTGTAGCATGAAATACATTTTAGTCAAGGTATTTCGGAGAATATCTTGCACAGACAAACGGACGTTGCCGCCGGTGGATTTATTATTATTATTAATACTATTCCAGGACATTAATTTCACACATCGCCATCTGGACCCTAACTAAGCATAGCTTGTCATATGGGAACTAGAATACGGATAAAAAATACTTATATACTTTTGTTGATACATACGTAAAATATAATACAACACCCAAACACAGAACAAACATCTATATTCATCACACAAATGTTTGTCCTGGGTGGGAATCGAACCCACAACCTACAGCACAGAAAATATATGACGATTTCCCATGATTCACATTTCCCATTTCCCATTGGGGTAGGGGCGATCTACACCCTAGTTGTCTACGTCGGACAGCGGAATCGCTGACAACATGCATGCTCACAACATACGGCAGACCTGTAAAGGTAAAGATAGTAAAACCTGGTTAGCGAAGTCCGGCACCAAACAGGTTGCAGTGTTCTGTCAGTGCGTGGGAAAGCCAGCGCCGTCTGGGAAAACTAGCTTCATCGTAAACACCATCCTTGATCTGGTCTAGAACTAACCCAGCAATTATTATATATATATATAATATTAAATTTGTACTTTTTATTAAATAAAAATATAAGACATTTAAAATATATATATATATATATATATATATATATATATATATATATATATATATATAACTTGGAGGAATAATAAAATTATTCTGAGCTAAAAGCGACAACTCGTGTCTTTCTCACTCTTACGCACACGTGAATGTATTCCATAGAAAATTGGAAAGAAAGAATGAAAGAAAGAAAAATTGTTTTTAATTGTTTCATTAGCGTTCGACTCAGCAATAAAATGATGGTTTGCTGTTAAAATACATTTGGTATTTTATCAGCAAACAAAGCGAATCAGAAATCCTAATAATCTTCTGACGTATATTGCTGTCAAAATAACTTTTAACTGACATTTCTTGTTAACCGACTTTTTTAAAAACACAATTTAAATTTCTTGCCTATAGAAAAATGTTGTTCTCAAATCATCGTCAAAATAATCTGTTATTTTTTTATAACAGTGTTTTTGGGAAAATCGAAGCCAACTTCATATAGGTAGTGTAAGTAGTAAACTACCAGGTAGTTTAAACTATATCTACATACGTGAATAGCTACATACTTGAGTCTAATGTTTGCTGAGAGCATCGCAATCAGTTTCATGCAATACCGTACAAAAACCAAGTATTTATTTACCTGATCTAGATACTTCCTTATGGGCAGCAACAGAAAGTGTTATTTTGATGATGAATGAATATTAATCGAACAAAATAAATTATGTACCAATCCATAACGTCGACAGTGTTAATTGTAAAAACTAAGCTTATCAGTTGTGGTAACAAAACCATTTCGAAAATTATGTAGTGTTGACTGATTATCGTAAATGATTATCGTCAAATCTAGCAATTTTCTTGTTGAATGAGTTTGATCAAAATTATGATTATTTGATACCTTAAATGTATGTTTGACGCGTTGTGTGACCTAAGTTATTGATAAAGATACTTGAATTCAGACATAGAAAACTTATAGATTATTAGTAAAGATTGAGATTCATTTGAGCTAGAATATTCAAACACCAATATTTATAGAATAACAAACTGGATTTCCACGCACTATGATTTTCATCAGTAACGCAGTTAGAGTTACGCATATCCCGTTACTTAAATAGAATCCTCTAATTAGCACCTATCGAGACGTGAAAAAGTATAGATAATGTCAAATCTAACAATAGACCGATCGAAGATACCAATTATGGCGTCCATAGCCGCGAAAGTGTCCAGTGACTTTAAGATCCACATTGTTTCCACCGTAAGAATCGGGCGGGTGTCATTATAATCATAATTCTCGGTGGTCCGAAGGCCGAATCTTAGGAAGAGCTTGGGAGAGAGGCGCAAACGATCCACCAGTATATAAACCAACGGACGCAAGCACAGAGCATCACACAACCACGAGACCTCCGTGAGACAACATGAAAGCATTCTTGGTAGGTACCGTGTGTAGTGAAAGTGACTTGTGACCCAGCGTGACCTGCAAGCTTCCCGATCGGATTGTTCAGTGCGCTCCACCTCCGTCCATCATCGAGTGCCACCGATTATGGACGAAGGCGAGTGATCGATTGTGTAATTGAGTGTTTTAAAAGTTCGTTTATTCGTAGGTACTTGCTGCCGTTGCGGCACTCGGCTCGGCGAGACCCGAGGCGGGATACAGCTATAGCGCGCCTGGAGGCGGCGGCGGCCACGGAGGCCTGGGTGGAGGCCTCGGTGGTGGACACGGTGGCTTCTCCTCCGGTGGTGGACACGGTGGTTTCTCCTCCGGTGGCCTGAGCTCCAGCAGCTTCGGGCTCGGAGGTGGGCACGGTGGAAGCTCCGGTGGCTTCTCATCCGGAGGCTTCTCCTCCGGTGGATTCTCCGGCGGTAGCGGATTCGGAGGTGGATCCGGATTCGGTGGCGGCGCCGGTTTCGGCGGCGGTGCTGGTTTCGGCGGCGGCGCTGGCTTCGGTGGCGGTGCCATCGTGCAGAAGCACATCTACGTCCACGTTCCTCCCCCAGAACCCGAAGAACAGCGTCCTCAGATCATCGGAGGCGGTGGAGTGCCCCAGAAGCACTACAAAATCATCTTCATTAAGGCCCCGGCTCCTCCCGCGCCCGTTGCCCCCATCATCCCCGCCCAGGCTCAGAACGAGGAGAAGACCTTGGTCTACGTTTTGGTCAAGAAACCCGACGAACAACCCGACATCACCATCCCCACCGCTGCTCCCACCCAGCCCTCAAAGCCCGAGGTTTACTTCATCAAGTACAAGACCCAGAAGGAGGGTGGCGGTATTGGAGGTGGTGCTATTGGCGGTGGTCTCGGCGGCATCGGTGGTGGTCTCGGCGGCATCGGTGGTGGTCTCGGCGGCATCGGCGGTGGTATCGGCGGCGGCAGCATTAGCAGCGGTATCGGCGGCGGTTCCATCTCTGGTGGTAGCTTGGGCATCTCCGGCGGTCACGGTTCCATCTCTGGCGGAAGCCTGGGCATCTCCAGCGGACACGGCTCCATCTCCGGAGGCAGCCTGGGTATCTCCAGCGGTCACGGCTCCAGCTCCGGCGGAGTGAGCTCGTCCTACGGACCCCCCGGACAGTCCGGCCCTTACTAAACAGCGCTCAGCGCCCACTCAAATGTGATACCTGCTCCGCCGGCGAGACCTAGTTTTAAGTAGAGAAAAAATTACGGTGCCTAAATGTATTTATGTAAATAGTAATTTTAATTGTATGATAATTTTAGTTGTATTATAAAATTCTTATTTTCGCATAAAACTGATAAACCTACTGCGTTGTTTTACTGACCCGCACGCTCTAATTGAATCAAATCATGTTTTGTAGGCTCTAGTGATAACAATGAGAACCGCATTGCGTACTGGGTAGGAATAGGGTATTTAGCATATATCTCTGAGTGTAGAAAGTCATTTCTCCTCATGTAGGCGATGTTACGCAATCGGGACGGGTGACCTCTCTTGCGCAATAAAGTCAGAAAGATGTTGCAACACATATCTATAAGAAAATAAGAGAGATCTCGCTAAAATATATCGTTGCACAATATTGCCATTCTTGGACAATGCCAATTGCGTAAACCTTGACATTTTTCATTTTCATTTAGCGTGCTAGAGCTAACAGTGATAATGATGATTTATCTTCACATGGGGTGCACATTTTGTTACACAATCTACGCTTTTTAGTGTTCCATACGCAAAAGGTGCCAATTATTAAGCCTCCACTGTCCATCTGTCAGTCGACTGTATCTCATGAACCGTAATAGATAGACAGTTGAATGTTTTACATAGTTTGTATTTATATGGCTGCTTTAGCAACAAATACTTAAATCGTGTAAATAAAGTGTGAGTCAGACAGAACCATTCGAATGCTCCAGAGCAAAATGCAAAAAAACAGCATATTTTGTCTTGAATTGTGGATCGGAAATGTGTGCGTGTCCGCAATCGGCTAGGTTTTATTATCTTTTATTGGCTAGATATTCGATCCATTATTTCATTACAAACTATTGCAGAGGTTTGTGAAGCTGGGTTCTAGTTGATTGAGTTTCAATATCTAAATATTGTATCAGTAATTCAAAGACATCGTTTACTTTAACAACTAAAGCTTACAAAACGAAGCTGGGTTAGATTAATTTGTAATCCACGCACGGCAATCATTTTATGTTTATTCCGAGATCATTTTAAATCGTTTTATGGCCATTCCGAGTTTACTTTTAAGGCTTGATAGAGCAGTTATACAAGTTGTGCATCGAAAAGCGGTATTTTGGGTGTATTGAATATATTGCGTAACCGTGGCTTGTAACGAATGTGAATGCTTAGTTGGTGAAACTTTCGTCACATCCGCCCAAGACGTGTTTGGGCATATCATTATCGTGCTATATGGAAACTTATTAGTATGCTGGAGTTTTCATAATTTTATTTATTCATACAGTGACAATAGCATAATGATTATAACAAAATCATTAAATCTTTTTTTGTTAAATTATGTTTAACTCTAGTACATGCTTATATTATAAGAGTAGTAGAGCCCCTTGTGAAAGGACTTATGCGGTTACGGTGTGTATGTGTTACGGTTTGAAGGGTGTGGTTGCCGGTGAAATTACGGGCACGTGGGGCTTAACACCTATATGCCTCAAGTTGACGGGCGCAATGCCGAGTAGGCTATGCTCTTTGTGGATTTTACCTACGCACTACGGCAATGTTATAGGCAAGAGTGCACTTACCATCAGGCAAGCATACTTGCTTGTTCCGTCAACTAGTTGTCTAAAAACATTAAATAAAAAAATATTGTACGACGGGGAAGGGCTTTGCTTTCATTTTACCTGGTTAAGATAAGGTAAAGGTAAAGTTAAGATAAAGGTAAAGTTAACATAAGGCCGATGGTGGAAGCGCACTTCATTCGGAATCCGCAGCAGTCTGATGAACTGGCTATCTTATCTCTAAATGCCGGAACACAGCATTTCAGAATTGGTGTTATGGTTAGGCTTGGGTAACATGGTGGAAGCTATCCAGGCGGAATTAAACAAAGTTCTGCCACCAACCATACTAAGCACAACATTTGTCTCCCCTGGGGATCGAACCCGGGACCTCTGGACACCGGTGGGCAATCCATAAGATCACAGAGGCGGTTAACGAGTGACATAAGGTGGTACTTCCTACATTTGAATGAGATTTTTTTATTTAGTCGCCAGAATTAACTCCCCAGAAGCTTAGTGCATCTATACATAACATTTCACATTGATACAAATGTTCATTTCTGATACACATGCCAATTACATATCTTTCTTCGCACTAGTATAATTTTTGTAGCATTTGTCTCGGTGGGTTAGCCAAAAGAAGCTTTTGAATGCACTTCAATACACCATAAAATGTATGCTAGTTTTTATGTATGATTTATTTGCTTAAGTTTATGGCATACATTGCCATTACAGTTAACACTAAGGTGACAAATAATAATTATATACATGAAAATGTATCATTATTCTAGGACCTAAACAAAGTAGCATCTGCGTACGTGATCTAAAGGAGTGTCCGAAATATAGATATTATTGTTAATTATTAAACGCCTGGGACTTCATTCCGGTCATCCCTTTTTCCTCTATATACACCACAAAAGAAAAATACCTACTCAAAACAATGCTTGGAACCCTGATACTGTTTCTTAAATGAAAGTAGTCTAAGTTACTTCGTATATTGTGAGCTATCTGCTAGTAAACGTCCCTTCAAAATTGGTCCAGCCGTTTCGGAGCCGGAACAATCATACAAACAAAAAAAACTATATAGTTTTATTAATATAATTGTACTTTCCCTTCAATCTTATTTATTTGTATACATCGCATTTTTCCAACAGCCTGCCTTTGAACTTTACTAGCCACCACATCAATATAAATATTATCTCATAACTTGTGTTTTTCTACGGATCGTTCAGAAGTCATCGAACTTACATCTTATACCGGTTGTCAACGATGTTCGTTGCTCAAACTTTCTTACAACTTTTCGCTGTTAACACTCATATTATACAAATATTGAATACGTACCCACAGGTAGGGACATACCTACTGAAGAGGCCTAGCTCTTGCCGTGTGGTTTCTCAGCTCAGTTGCTGGTAACTGTGCCTTACGCATAAGTTATTGATTCCCACTTATGACAAACGTCTGTGTGATGAATATAGTTAAAAGAGATAAAAAAAATGTAAGAGAAAAGGTTTGTTTAGGGTATTGTATTGTACCTATACAGGGTATTGTTTTTTTTATTGTACGACGTGGAAGCACTTGGACTTCATCTCATCTGCTTACAAGTTAAGATAAAGAATATAGGTGCACTTCATCTGTAATCCTCAACAAACTGAGTGGTAACATTTATTTTGGTATAAATTTGGTTACTTTGTGGTTGTAGTGTGGCTTGCTCTAGCTTGCTGTAGCTCTGCCTTCTGCGCTGTAGGTTGTGGGTTCGATATCCACCCAGGACAACCATTGTTGTGATTAATTTTGATGCCTGTTCTAGTTCTTAGTCGCCTCTTACGCTACGCAAGGGTTATAGCACGGGATTATAATACTACCGCCCGCCATTGAAAAGAAATATGTGTTACAAATCATTAGATTGCGTTAGCTCTCTATAAGGCCTGCGATCTTGACTCCGATCCACTGACCACGGCCTACCAGTTTTTGTGCTGAGGCATCTGTGATTGATGAGGTGTCATGGAATACATAGGTATTAGAGTATTTTTTAGAATTACATTACATTCCGCCTGGCTAGCTACCACCATCTTACCTAATTCTGTCGCCATAATAACAATTCTTGAAAAATTGTTGTGTTCCGGCATTCAAAGGTAAGATAGCCAGTTCCTCAGTTTGTTGAGGATTCCGGGTGAAGTGCGCCTCCACCTTCGGCCTTATCTCAACTTGTTACCAGGTGAGATGAAGGCCAAGCGCTTCACCGTCGTACAATAAAAAAAAACATTCATTTTTTATTCATTTTACGCAGTGCCATCTAACCCCAAACTAAGCATAGCTGTTATATGGGAACTAGATTACGGATAGAATTCTTAAAAACTTTTGTAAATACATACGCACGATATGATACAACACCCAAACACAGAACAAACATCTATATTCATCACACAAATGTTTGTGCTTGGTGGGAATCGAACCCACAGCCTACAGCGCAGAAGGCTTACTAGGAGTTACTACCAACTGAGCTATGAGGCTTGTTAATTAGGTATAACATTTTTATTTCTTAAACCATTAGGACACATTATGGTTAATAGCTAGGTAGGTAACTCAATAATTCTAGTTTTGGTGCCCTAAGTTCCGGACAAGACATTCTGTCTTCCGGTCCTCAGTACCGTAAAGACTTTGGCTACTAACTAAATTTATTAATCTAATGAACTTTTACCAAACGAAGTGAAGAAATACCCCCCACTTGACGTAGTGACGGTCGCGGAGAGTTGATACATATATAGGCGGCTCAGGTCGCAAATTGCAAGGGCAGCTGTCGGGAGACCTAAAGACTAAAACAATACAACCTGTCATTGTCAAATGTCAATGTCAAAAATTCACAACCCGCGACGGGACTCGTAACTCGCGCATATTTTCTTAAATCCGGAAACGCCCTTAGCAACTGAGCCACGAGGGTCCCTTGCAGATTCCGAATGTTTGTGTCATGTTGATACTGATACTCAGCTTGAGCGCTGATTTTTCATGCTGATCTGAATTCAGAGATTCCGAATTAAATATACATTTGTAAATATTGTGGCCAAGTGCAATTACTTGAAATACAAGAATTTTAGCTGTATAATATTAGTATCTAATATACCTTGTATTAAAACACAATGTATTTTTTTATCAATGATGAGTTAGGTCTTTTTTTTTTTATTTATTCATCAAAATAACTAAAAGATTACATAACTAATTTAAGATAAGGTTTACCTTGTGCTATCGTGAGCCACTCTTAAAATTAAATATAAAAAAATAACAATCTTTGAATAATAAGTTACCTACTTACAGGAAATTACTGCATAAAATATTTCTTTAATCTACTTTTAATGTTAAGTTAAATTCTTGGCCTCTAGGCTTGTCTACCACTAGGCCAGAGCAAAGATAGGTTTACGACGTAGCGATACCAGAAGGCTCTGTCTTTTCCGCTTATAGACGGAACCTGGCAAACAATTCGGCGCTGGTCTTCAGCAGCAGGTTGCCAGGTGGCCTTTTATATGTCCTCCCAGAGTTGTGATCATTCAGCTGTAGTAAAAACCAGCGTTTCCGTTGCCCGGGAAGACCACTAGGATTTAACCACCTCTGTGGTCTAGTGGTTCGCCCACCGAGGTCCCGGGTTCGATCCCCAGGAGAAGTAAAACATTGTGCTTGATTTGGTTGGTGGTAGGACTTGTTAGCTAGCTACCACTATCTTAACTAATTCTCTCGCCTTTACAACAATTAAAAAAAAAGTTGGAAGTGCGCTTTGCCTATTCCACTAAGTTCAACTCAAAGTTCAATGCGGTAACGTAATTGTTTTTTTTTTCAATTATTTCAACTGTGAAGGTTTAAATAAAAGGAATATTAAACATATTCCTATTCCGTAATAAATTACCTACACCTTATCATTATGATAACTTGAAAAATCAGGTAAGATGAAGGCCAAGTACTTCCCCGTTGTACAATAAAAATAATTATCAAAAAAACGCGACAAAGATACGTAAAAAATGTAAGTCACGTCTTGCAAAATGAGTTTCAGATAGGTACGTACTTAATATAACTTCTATCTAAGCTAACAGATCCATCTCCTGTCTCCTGTTCGAAGTTGTCACTGACATCGGTACCTCATGCTTTGAGGCGGATATTACTTCTGAAATATTATGATTAAAGTATTAGGTGCTTTTAATAATTCAAGTTATAATCAATCTGGTAACATGTAAATTAAAAAGATGTGTGTTCACCACGTATGTGATGTAGTGGTTCGCCGATATTAGATCCAGGGGTCCCGGGTTCGATCCCCGGGAGAGTACAATATTTTGCTTGGTTTGGTTGGTGGTAGGACTTAGTTTAAGTCCGCCTGGCTCGCTACCACCATCTTACTTAAGTCTGTCGCCGTAACAAAAAATATTAATACTTTCGTTCCGGCATTTAGCGGTAGGATAGTCATTTTCTCAGACTGTTGAGGATTCCGGTTGAAATGCGCTTCCATATTCAAGTTATGATAAAGTCGCCTTTATCATATCTTTTTTTTTATCATACTTATCATAACTTGAAACCAGATGAGATAAAGACTAAGCGCATCCCCGTCATACAATAAAAAACACTTAGTTGGAAAGGAAGAACGTTATTATGCATAAGTTGCCAAAAAATTTTTTTACAACTTGATCATTTTGAACATTTGCGATTGCAAAAAATTATATACCATATTTTTTTGCAATCGTTTTTATTAATGTGGTTTCTCCAGGTTCACTGAATCTTTGCGGGAAAAGCTCAATCAGTTATAAGAAACTAAAATGGAAATTCTAAAATATTGTTGTAATCCTGGCGAGATCGAATTTCACTCATCCATGATGTATTTTGTAAAGTCCATTCCATCAAAGGTTGTCTGGTAGAGATAGTCTTAAGCGATAAGACCAACCACCATTACAATAACTTTTATTATCCTTCTCGTTTTTTTTTGGTCAATTAAATCAGTCAATTAAAAAAACTATATAGCTATTTATCTATCTAAAGCTGAGGAATAGCCAAAAATCATAAAAAGGATAGTGAAACTTAATTATCATCAATTTGGACATTCATTGCACAGAGCTCGCGACGCGATAATTCCGTCCATTAGAAGGTAATGCTAACAATGTAAATCTAAAATTGCCAGAACGAATCAAATGCAATACATTACGAATGAGAGATGTAATCAGTAATCAATTTGGATGAGATCTTGCATTGCCCGCGGCACTGGCTATTGAGTGATTGTGACATGCCTTCATGTGAAAGGGCATAAGACACCAATACCTTATCCATTATGGTTACCGCAGTCTTAAAATAATCATATGCGGAACCAGAATCACCGGCCTACTCTTACTGCGAAAAATAGGTTTTAATCCACGCGCGCAAAACTCTGATTGATCGATGGCACTGTTAAATAACGTATGGTTTTTCAATATGGTTCAGACGCATAATTATATCGTATGACTTTGATTGAGCCATCATGTAAAAAAAATGTTTTTGTTTAGTTTTCCTTTAGGTACCATTTGGACCTGTGCTCGCTCAGTGTATCTATACGCAGTATGTCATCTTTTAACGCTTAATTTTAAGTATTAATAATATTAACAATGTTGATGACTTAAAAAAAAGCTATCATTTAAACGGTCATCTATTTAAAGCCTCCAAAACTGGTCAGTTCCAAAATTTATTTCATCAGCAATCAAAGTGAATAAAAAACAAGGGGTTACCGGGTGCCAAAAACCTGACTACCCACTGACGTAGGTACGCTACAATAGGTTATAATTATACGCTGTCAAAATAACTTTTTAGCGGAATTTTCTTCCTGGCTGAAAAATAAAACGTTTTAAAATAAGTCTATATATAACGTCTTTTCTTTGATTATTTAGATTTCTTAATAAACTTGCGTATTTGAAAAAGTAAAACAATTACCAACACAGCAAAAAAAAAACGCCTTATATTAAAATTATGTTTATCAAATTGAAATTCGAACGGACATGACCTATCTATATTGAAGATTCTCTCAGAAGTTTAAATCAAATTCTCTCGTCACTTTCCTCATTCGTAATTTGTTTTTCAGCTTCAAACTTGACATCCAAGTCTGACGATAATAATATTACGTATGACGTAGCCAAGAATGTAATATTACATAAGCATAACACACTTATTTCATTCAGTAATGTGCTCTGACTCCTTGCAACAGGATATAAATTACCTTGTGCGTGTGTAAATTCGCGGATCTCAAATCGTGTCCGCGGCCCGATTCGATAGTGAGAGTGACTCGCGTCATAGTGACTATGCTTTATTCCGTGTGCTGCAGTAAATCATGTTTATTTTACGGTTGTCCCGTGCTAACTGTAGTGTGAGTAGCGAATTTGTGCTTTCGCTCCACACGTCGACATTGTAAATACTCGTAGTTAAATAACGTTAGTACTTGCGCTAAGGCTTACGGTTTTTATTGCTGTTTTCCTTTTTATCCGACCGCATCAGAAGGGAGAAAATGTTTTTAGAGAGTTTGTATGTTTGTATGTCTATTTCATTATAACGCTGAGTTTTCCAGACGACGGATTGATTGATTTTTAATTGTGTGAGTGTCATAAGTTATTATATAACTTAATTATGTGGGGTACTCTGAGGGGAATAAAAAAATACATGGGGTCCCCCCCATGAATTCATAAATAATTATTTTTTATAACAATATTGGTATTAAGTCAATGACGTGCCAATTTTAGATATATTTTAACAGTATAACTTTTTAAGGCCGTACATTACTTATTTAACTACAAAAAGTTAAATAGGTAATCCAAAAGTTAAGAACCTTTATTTTTGTTTTATCACAATAACAAGCCCATTAGACTTGGAAAGATGTTTTTACCTATACTTACCAACTATGAAAAGACCATGGTCAATAAATTAAATATCAATTCACAATTTATAATTCATAAGTACTTTAACGAAGCTTTGAAAGGGCTAGTCACTTAACTTAACTTACGCATCTGTGTACTCTGAAGAATTTTGTGTATCATACGGTCTCCTTGCTTATTAATACGAGTTCATTAACCCCAGGTTATGAAATATGCACCTTGTTCGTGAACGAATCAGGGCCGTATATGGAAGCCTTTAACCCCAACACCTTGTCTGATACATTGAAGTTATTACACATTGTGCAACAAGTGTCAGATCCATCTTATTCTGTACCAGCATGCTAAGCAAACAATTCTGACAGTTTTTTTTATTGTATAGGAAATGCTTGGCCTTCATCTCACCTGGTTTCAAGTATAAGGTAGCGCATTTTACCTGGAAACCGCAACAGTCTGAGGAACTAGTAATGTAATCTGTAAGTTCAGGAACATAACAATTTAGATTTGTTGCTATGGTGACAGACGTAGTTAATATGGTGGTTGCAAGGGAGATAGACTTTATCACAGTCCTACCATGCACCAACCAAACCAAGCAACCTGTAAACTGGGTAATCATTGATAATAATTATCGTACTCAAGTTACAGAATATAATACATGAATTAATTTTTATTTGTAATTTATTAGCACACTACGTCTACGACTAATAAAACCTTGTATTCCATGCCATTGCCATGATTCTACCCATTGCATGTTGCGGTTGAGGATTCAATTTTCACCCAGGACAAACATGTTTATGTTGAATCTAAATGTTTTTTCTGTGTTTGGGTATTATATTGTATATTATATTTTTATATTGCATAATATTCGTAAATAGTATACATTTACATGTTTTGCTTAGGGCTCTGAGCGAAATAATATCCTGCACTTTACTATTTATATAACCTATATTATTTACCTATAAAAAGTTTGTATTACACTTGCATAAAACAGAGACAAATTAAGTTCATTTGATTTTAAGTCACTGTCTAATAGACAGGCGTAGCTTGCCGGTTCCGTATAAGTGTGTGAACACACACTCACTATGTTGAAATTTTACAATCCTAAGTATTCAGGCTGTTTTGATACTTAGGTAATCTAATTTTTATTGTTTTGTCGTGTAGTATTCTCTGGCATTGTAACCTTGTAACCTAATAAAACCGATTAATTGTATAATGTCACGAATATAATGTGTCGTATTTATTCCCCCGACACGAAATTACGATAAAAGAAAGAAGTTTGTCAAGACTCATAGCTCAGTCGGTAGTAGCTCTGCCTTCATGACCTTCTGCTTCTGTAGGTTTTGGGTTGAATTCCCACCCAGGACAAACATTTATGCAATGATGTATGACGTATGATGAATTGATGTAAGTATATATAAAAAATATGATATGCTATCCAGAATCTAATGATAAGGATGTAAAAAACAGCATTTTATGCGTAATCTAGTTCTCGTAATACAACTTTTCTTTAGTTTCGACCTTGGTGGTGGTGTGTATCCTGTATTAATGTTTTTTTATAGATAAGTTGTACTAATCATGCAGGAACTGTTTTGGTAGATTTACTATATACATAAAGATTTCGAGAGTTAGCCGCGGATCTCTTTAAAAAGGGCTAATATTTTTCTATAGCTTGCGTAGTGTGGGTGCAATCTCGTAAATATTTTTACATTTCATTATTAGGTAACCGCCATAATTAGATACCATAATACAGAGATGTTATGGTACAAGAAACAATTGGGCAAGTAGGCCCACTTAACAACGGTATTGTTCCAAAATTGATGAGCCGTCAGCAGTCAAAATAATAATTTTAAAACATTGTAACTTGTTGCATAACGCCATCCATACCTCTATTGAATAGAGCAAGTCATAATTAGTCTTTTTTAAACATTCGCGATTAGAACACATTATTTTAATTTGTGCTCGCGTTCGGCTGGTGCAACTCTGCCGAAACGTCGGGATAAATAGGTATAGGTAAAATATGCGATAAATACCCGTTTCTCGATTTAAAATTACAAGTTATAATTCTTCGACATTGTTCCGACAGAGCCACTAAAGTGATGAACGCAAGTGAAACGCCCATGTTTGTTTTTCCCATCCAATCTATCTAGTTTACTTATTACCGGAGATAGATCTGTCTATCTAAATTATTATTTTAATATGTCACAGTCGGGTTTGACTTGTATATACTTTTTTACTTATTATTTATACTTGTCAAAGTGTGTACCTTCAAAAATGACGTTTATACGCCAACTTTCATGCCTTATTTTACACCCTTAGGGGAATAAGTTAGATACCCAAAACTGCTGATACGTAAAGAACTTGTATTTATAAATAAAACCCTGAATAGATATCTTCACTTTTCTAACTTGACAATTTATGAACTTCCAACAACCCTTTGGGGATTCATTTCAATAATTTCATTGTTCAAGTCTTAACATACCTATTTCATTTTGAAATAAGTTAATTTACCGATTTCACCCTCGTATTGGATGAATTTTCAAAATTCCTTTCTTAGTGCTCACTTTCACTATGAAAGGAATTTTATATTGTGTATATTGTTTACTGTATATTGTGTGAGTTTTTTACTAACCTTTAAAAAAAATAGATTCTCTTTAATGCAGAACTTATTTTTTTTTTAAATCGGACGCGTAACTCCTAACATGACTTTTCGATAACTCTCACGGTTTCAGACTTGGCCTCAGTGGCCCTGTAAAAAAACTCAGCCTGTATATATCCACCGGCTTAACCTGTGCATTATCAGGAAGCCAGTCAGTCAAAACATACAATTTTATATATTTTTTAAATTTACAAGTCATAGTGTAATTTGACGCTTGACTTAAATTTGATTTTTTATGCTTCTTGTGTTTGTTTGTGTCTTGTATTTTGAGTATAGTACCGAAGATAAACTAGGGGTCTCGGAGGTTTATCCTTAGACCATGGTTTAAGGGCAAAACTACGTTTTGGAAATACGTTTGGTCTAGTCTTAGGACTTTGTTTAAGTCTAGCTACCACCATCTTACCTAATCCTGTCGTCATAACAACGATTCTAAAATGGTTCTTTCCGATCCATTAGATTCAATTTAGAAGTAAGATAGCCAGTTCCTCAGTTTATTGAGGATTACAGGAATATTACAGGACATTAATCACACAGCGCCATCTAACCCCAAACTAAGCATAGCTTGTAATAAACACAATTAATATTACACAAGATTATGATAAAGAACATAAATCTATATTCATCCATTCATGGGAATCGAACCCACAACCTACAGCGCAGGAGGCAGAGTTACTACCAACTTAGCTATGAGGCTTGTTAAATGATTATGATTCCAGGTGAAGTGCGCCTCCACCTTCGGCCTTATCTTAACTTGTAACCAGGTGAGATGAAGGTTATTCGCTTCTCCGTCGTACAATAAAAAAATAAAATTAAAAAGTCTTTGGCCTAGACTTGATTTAAATCGACCATATTTCGACTATTCCTGAGCAAAGTCGAAATATGGTCGATTTGGACTTCTGTCCAGAGTAAATAAGAACTTTCTGCATCTCTAGCCTCATCTTTTTTTTTTTCAAGGAACCAGCTAGTTCTGTTTCATTTGGGTTTCAATTGGTTTCAATCTAAAAAGCAGGCATTTTAATTGAAATGAAACCTAAATGAGTTAAGTAATAGGCCAGCTGGTGTTCAAATGTTTTGCTGTCACGTGCTACGTATCACCTATAAAAAGTAGTGGTCAGCAATATCAAATATTGAAATCAATATTGCTGTATTGATGGCATTGTATTGCAGTAAAGCAGCACGAATCTTTGTGATATGAATTACAAGGCTGATATAATTACCCAATCGTAGACCGAACCCTTGTAATTGCCTAGAGCTAAGTCTAGTGCTCAAGAACCATATCATACGTTTATTCATAAATATTATGGATTTCGATGAAAAATCGGACGGTAAGTCTTTCTTTAAGTTAAAATTATGTAGAACTATATGCATGGTGAAGACCATTTTGATTTCGCAACAGAAAAAGGCTTCAAAGAATATCGAAAGCTTAGAGGCTTAGTCTCAAACATGGGTAAGTATAATGTTTACGACCTTCCGCCGGTACTGGGCCAAGGCTGTGTCAACCTGCGCATAACACTTTTATTTCGATTTCGAGTCCTTCCTTTACCTTTGAGGTGACAGTTTACGGCCTTGAAAAGGGCATTCCGAATTTTCAAAGATCAAAGATTAGATACCTTTACATTAAGGCCGAAACATCCGAGACGTTAAGGCATTTGCTTGATTACATATCTATTTATACCGTGCCTGGCTGAGCCAGAAGATTTACATTACCGCGGCTCGGTAATGTAAATCTTCAAAGTGCTACGTAGCAGTTTTTTATCCATAGTAAATCGTGACGATGCGCCAAAATAATAATTATGCATGTTATTACGCGACTATGTATTTTCATTTACCAACATCTGTCACATTAAAATTAAATGACGCTGTGCTAAAATGCTCAATTCTTTTTACTATAACAGGTTGATTACCCTGGTTATTGAGAAACCAATATAACGCAATATTTATGACCAATAGAAAGATTTAATCAGTACTGTTCTATACTATATCCTTTATAACAATCAGTAATTTAAAAAATAATAGGAACCTACTTAAGTCCATATATTAATACAAATATATTTATGTGAATATAGGCACATATTACATTTATATATTTTAAAAGTTCTTCGATATTGACTTTGAATCTCGTGATATACCGTCTATAATTTTGTGTGATGCTGGATCCAATGATTTGTAATAACTTATTTTACTCAATTTTGTGGTAAAGTATATTATTTACTTGTACTTACGATTACTCACAATAATATGTCATTTGAGGATATTCCACTGCATTTGGAACCGCCATACTGCTTTCTGGGAAAGCCCCATCACATACCCTCCATGCTCTGGCCAAGAGCTAGGCCAAGAACTAACCCATCAATTTAAATAACGCTTGAATGATAGTAATATTACCTAAAAATCACTGAGATCGAGTTTTATTTTTTGGCATGCAGTACAGTACAGATAAATAAATAAATAAATAAAATAAATATTTCAGGACATCAATTTTTACTAACTAAGCATAGCTTGTAATATGGGATCTAGATTACGGAAATAATACTTTAATACTTTGTAAATTTATAAATATACATAATTAGAACGGAATTTATCCAGTTACTCCAATTAGAAACATCAATAACAATATGTTAATAATAAAAAAAATACACTGGAATGTCACACAAATGTGCCTAGTCATATCAACATAATTATTAAATAAATCAGATCAATGAATCAATTCTTAAAAAAAAAAAAAATGCATAATGTCAAAAATAGTACATGTTTAACTAGGTAGTAAATATGAATAAGAAAATTATAATAACTTAATGTCACGTTCGCAATATCTCAGACTTGCGCTCTGGATAAATTCCCATGCATCTGACATAATACATAGTAATAAATACATAGTACTATATGATACAACACCCAAACACAGAACAAACATCTATATTCATCACAAAAATGTTTGTCCTGTGTGGGAATCGAACCCACAGCCTACAGCGCAGAAGGCAGAATTACTACCTGAGGAATGAGGTTTGTTAGATGCAACGAAGTTAAGGACTCTCTCTAGAACAGACGAGACGATGTTAAAATGCACAAGAGCATCGACTATAGTTCATCGACTTTAGGTATTCTCGCTGAGAGTGAAACCACGACAATGCATCTTGCCGTCTTCCGGAGAAGTTGAAACACACACAGTGAACGACGTGGATTGTGTACGTGACTGGGGCAGTTGGTCTATACAGACGAGCCAACCTGATTGTTTTCCGAATTGTTATATTCCTGAACAACACATACAGATGCATTAGACTAAAAATATTATGAGATTTACATAGTAGGTTAGGTAGGTACTCGTACGCAAAAAACTTTAATTCGTTAATGTACATACACACACATTTATTGAACACCCTTGTGTAGAGTTTTCTAACAGCAAACCTCGATCATATAGAGAGGCTGTAATAAAATGGATAGATAATGTGTTCATACATTACAAATTTAAAAATCGTGCTTAGTTCTCATTGTTTTTTAGTCTCTCTGATACACACAGATCATCTTATTATATGTGTCTATGACAGGCAGATTTTTTTTGGAATAACAAGTAGGTAACTAAGGATAAACATAGTGAGTCCAACGCTAATAGTAAAGGCGTACTAAAAAGTTTAGAAAGTTATAATACCGGAATTTGTATGATCGAAAAACTAAGCACCTGATTTAAATTAGCATAGATCTTTTCCTAATGATATGTCATGCATGATTAAGACAAAATCTTCTACGAATCCGACGAAACAACGCAAATTTATAAAAAACAGCCCATTTATGTCAAGTGGACAGATCATTTTCCAAAATTTCGGACGGTCTTACCATTATCAACATGATATGTCAAGGTGTTAGATAATACATAGAAGAAAGCAGCGACCCTTTTTCTGGTGGGATCTCTATGTCTACTTTGGGAGGAACAGATGCGACAGCCTATGCAAAAACTAAACGTAAAAATATTTAACAAGACCCGTGAATCACCAAGAATAGCGATTTTTTTTAGGTGTATTAGTTGCCCCTTGACTGGAATTGGATGAAAAGTTGGGTCGTTTGTAGGTATCGTGACTCAAGTTAATGACATTAAAACTGTATTACGACATAAATATAAATAAAGCCTCAGTCACACAGTTCAAGTCCAAGACCTGTGAACGTCATCGGATTCTTAGGTTCTCGAGGTTTTTAGGGTACTTTGTGTATCCTTCAACTTTTACTGGTAAAGGTCGTTCAGCTCTTGGCCTCTTTCGTGCCTTTTTTTAAGCTGTCGCCTAGTCAGCTTTTGACCACAAAAAACTTGCGTAAAATTAGGTTTTTACGATGTAAATTTTACCCATAGTCATCATCATCTCAGCTCATTTGCGTCCACTGCTGAACGTAGATTTCCTATATTCAACGCCAAAAATAGAATTACTAAACACTCCACCAAACAAATTTTGTCAGTTCTTACCAGATAGGATACAGATAGGCTAGTGCAATTTTACAAAACGTCGTCATGTCGTGTAATGTAAATTCTTTACTAAACACAAAAATAATACAGGACAACTTAGTAAAATTAGATTAAGCTAAAGAGAACTACGGGCTGTCTTATAACCTGAGAGCGATCATTACCAGACCACTTTAGAATGGAGAGAATAGTACAAGTTTCCTTCTTGATTCAGGCGTCACTTTGTGGTGATCCATTTCAATATGAAAACAGAAAAATATTTTGTTTAAATTCCGCTAAGTTCCCGTGAAAGTCTGTTCTTGCAGTTCAGCTCGGAGCAACAACATGTTGGCCGGGGGCTCGTCAACTTAGCAACACTATATTTGCTGATAATGCTTCAGAGGCAAAACGCAAACACGTGATTCCATTTTTTTTATAGAGCTTTCTAACAGAAAACCCTCGATCATTTACAGAGGTTTTTCTTTATTGTACGACGAGGAAGCGCTTTGCCTTCATCTCACCTGGTTACAAGTTAAGATAAGGTCGAAGATGGAAGCGCACTTCACCCGGAATCCTCAACAAACTGAGGAATTGGCCATCTTACCTCTAAATGCCGGAACACCATTTTTATTATGGCGACAGAATTGTTATTATGGTGACAGAATTAGGTAAGATGGTGGTAGCCAGGCGGACTTAAACAAAGTCCTACCATCAAGCAGACTTCGGAACTTCGTGGATTTGTTATTATTAATCTGTTTTCATATGTATGACGATATAACATACACGTTTGCTGGTTGAGTGTGCACTTATTATAAGTAAATAGATAAGTATTTCAATTTTCAAAACAAACATCGTCTTTAATTAAAACGTAATACCAATTTTAAAATGATAATATATCACAGCCCGAAAAAGTTTTAATGAAATATTAAATACATGTTAAACCACCGTAGTACCTCTACAGTACCATCAGTGGTCAGTATTGTCTGATGGTACTATGGTACAGAAACGATATTTGAAATTGAAATACATTAATTTGCATATTTATTTAGTTTTGACATTCATTTGAACTCTGCATTTTCTTGTGTATCTCATATCATCTTTTTGTGGTTAGAGGTTGCAGAAGCTGTGGGTAAGGTTTTATGACGCCATAATAAGGTTTGCTTACATGTAGCGTAACCCAACCGTTTACTATCTTGCTGGTCTATATTCTTGTGGTTTTGTTTATTGGTACCTATTGCTAAACAGAAAATGTTTTTAACATTTTTCTTGAGATTCACGAGGAGTGCGCCTACCCGGAAGGTACCTATTAACTCTCTTCTTGAAGACATTAGAATCGCAACACAGCGGAAAAACGCTGGGAGCTTAGGAAGCATAGTCGGCACAACCTGTTCTTCTCTTCTACTCACTTCTATCAGCTGTCAGATCATCATCCACTCCTATCACACAGTCTTGTAGTGTCTTCTTTAACGCCATACATCTATCTCTTTTTCACACTTTCTCCACGCCTATAACCTTCCATATTTAAACACAAAACATTTTTTGCAACGTGAATTTCATACCTCCCTATAACGTCAGTATTACGAGTAGCCTGTTCCGCATTATTTTTTCAGTCACTGACGCAAAAAAAGCTGAAAGCACAAATAAGATTTTAAATCTTATTTGTGCTTTTCATTTTTCCTATGTAAGTTTATTGGTACTTATTTCTAATCTTATCCATTCTTGTCACACCACATCAATCTCAACATTCATTACATATATACAAGTTACAAGTCATACATAATTACCCTGTTAGGGCATAGCAATAAGTAAAGTAATAGTGAAAGTACATCATGTATGCTTAAAATACTGTACAAAACCTTATAACATCGAGTTGAACGAGCAACCTAAATCCAACCTAGATTGGTACTAACATCAACACAAACATTGCGGTCAAGTTGCATATAAAGAATGCTAATAGTCGTGCTTTAATCCAAGATCGGTTAACCCATTGTCTGGTCATTTAAAAATGGTAATTCCTTTCGCCATTTATGTTAAACTGTTATTTGGCAATACGGGATGACCTTACAATGGAAAGGTTTCAAAAGGTGGGTTAAAAGTTACAAGGTATACGATGGAACTTGTCGGAAGAATTGTGCTGGTGTGGAAAGGAAGATGTGTCAGATAATTTGAAGCTTTTAACCAAAGCGGGTGATATTCAGAACTATCGGTGACGAGTTCTGTATAGAAAAAAATATGAATAAAATGAATTAAAAATGAACGAAACGATGAAGGTTCAGGGAGGCTAGTGTAACTACCGGGAAAATGCAACTAATTGAAATAACTTCTTTTGTATTTTATTCTTAAAATAGTGACATCTATGAAATGACAGTGGAACAAATACTCGTTTTATCGTAATATTTACGAAAGGACTAGAGACGAAGTTTGTGCAAAAAAAATATTAAAAACCTCAGTTTAAGACTGTGTTTTTAGTAAAGAGCAGAATTCAAATACGGTTAGCCCATTTTTATTATTTATTTGAAAGAAATACTGCATTAATTGTGAAATATGGCCATGGATACATTAGCCCCTCGAAATCTTGTAGAGTTAACTTTTAGGTTATTTACAATTGCCCCATCAAATTTGTATGAAATGAATTATCGCTAATGATGAGCTCTTGTCGATGTTTTAGTAAGGTAAAGCAATTTATAAAGAAACATTTTATAGTATAATCTGCAAATATTTATAAGAACTATGGGTGAGGCTCAGACACTGGATGTTTACAGGACTACCATAATCCTGGAAGTTCCTAAATTATTTTTAAATAATAGTGGCTGTGTATAATAAAAGTGTTTATATTCCTTGCTTCGGGGACGTTAGTTGTTTGTTTCACCTATTTCTAGGTGTACCTACTGACGGAGAAACTGATATAAGCATCTGAGGCCCTCGCTGGTATTTAATATAAAAAAATCGTGTGCTCTAGCTATTCTTATGAAGTTTGAATCTTGCATTTCCTACGCGCGTAAGGCGAGCGGCCCGATAGCATATTATAAACACTTTAATGAGCCGATTGCTTCGTTACATAGCTTCTTACTTTGTACCTGGGTAGATATAACTTAAATTTAATTAAAAGGTGTGTTTTTGTTTAGATGGCGCGGAACTATGTTGCGGTAGTTTCTTTGAGTATCTCTTAGAAAGTTTTTTTTTATATAAATAAAAAGATCTCAAAAAAATTACCTTGTTTTTCTTAACCTCCTACATTATTAAATAGTTATTAAAGCTTCGACTTCGCTGTACCTGCCTAGGAAGTAAGATGAGGTAATTATCCGAGTCTCGATAAACGCACCGTTTTCTCATAGGTCCCACCACTATAGTGTATGAAATAAAGTTGCAATAACCCGCAATATATTATAGGTAAGTTTCCGGTAAATTAAGCCTTCCTGCGATAGTATAAAGTTCATTATAAGAAAAAAGGGATTTTTGCTGTTACGTAACAAACTTTTAACTTTAAATTCTAATGTAAATCGTATCTATAACTATTAGTTGCATTTACCTTGGTAAGCAACTATTTTGGTTGTTGTGGAAAAAATATGATAATTGACGCTTCATGTAATGATTTTGTGCCTTAATATCATATCAAGAGTATTCATTTATATATTTGTCGACTACTAAATCGATTGTTTTAACTCTATGATTACTAGAGACGATGGTACACCAGATTAAGTTATTGATCATATGCTTTTTAGTTGCAATAGCCTCCCTAGACTTTATTCAATAAAATTAATAAATAATTATAAAGAACTTTCTGGTGAGGCTCGCTCAATTGTCAACCGCATTATAGACAGTACATGGAGCCTTAATGGCCTCACTTGGCAAGCGGGTTGACGTTTACAGTAGGTAGGTAGGTACTCATGTGGTACAGCTAGCCCATCCTCTGGTGTGATGCAATATCCTTCATAAATCTGTAACATTTTTTTTCCTATCGATTTGACTTATATCAACGACTTTGATAATAATATCAATATCAAATTCACTATCTGTGTATTATAAGCTTTTTTGTGTTGTGTTTGAAAGTCCTGTCACTTCACACATAACTTTCAAATAAAACCCACGAAAGCTATTTAAAAATTCTCTAATCATGTTTCCATTTCTTGTGTGCTTGAGAACTACATCATTACGAAAGTACCTGTCGAAGTAGCTGACTGCTATTTGCTCTTTAAGGTGTGATGTGCTTGCCAAAAACAAACAGGCGAGTTACTGTCTTCAATGTATTATTTACTTGACTATCACTAACTCGATTAATAGACAAACAGCTACTGGTTGCTTCTGCTGTC
Source organism: Venusia cambrica (assembly GCA_951394065.1). Taxonomy (NCBI): domain Eukaryota; kingdom Metazoa; phylum Arthropoda; class Insecta; order Lepidoptera; family Geometridae; genus Venusia; species Venusia cambrica. Next base: position 7,225,158 of record OX596056.1, read on the forward strand.
CCTGGTTATCAAATAATACAAACGTACTTGCATAAGTTTTGATCGTAAGCTATCGAGCGCTCTTAATCGGGGAAGTCCCGTAAGTTGGTAATTAAATATCTAGTATATTTTTTTATTTACGACAAGTCACCTTAGCTTTTCTGGGGCACGAATGAGGTCCTAGCCAGCGAGCCTTTCCAGTTAATGCCTCATAACTCTCTTTTTTCTATTTTTTTGGGGACGTAAGTAACTAGAAACACGATTCCAATCGAATGTTAGCAATGCGCAATATAAATGATTTTTGGCAGCACTCCTAATTAATGGCATATCAAATAAATTAACTCAAATAAACCCAATAAGTCTTCTCTCTCTACATTCCAGTCCAGTGCAGAAAGTTGATATTTGGCGAAACCATCCCAAAGGTCGCAGCAATACTCTATACAGGAACGGAATTGTGCTTGTATAAAGACAAAAGCTGTTCTGGGCTAGAATACCAAAAGGCCTATAGTGGCAATTCTGTGACGATACCATTGTCATAGTGTATCGATTGGCTTAGCAGAATCGGCCCACGAGGCCTACCACGAAAAACTCGAAAGTAGCTTTCGCGAGTCCGCCCGGTGCGATGAATGCGTTCGACAAGTGCATTTTCGTTTATACTACGATCTCGACAAAGTGGAAGTAGACAATGCGCATGAGCACGCGATCATTGTGATATTGTCGCTTGATAGTTGTGCGTACATTTATCTTACTAGGGCGGGAGGTAGTCTAGTCACTATATCGCCATTCACAAATCATAAAATTGTATATGGCTATTATTTTAGCTACTGAAAATAGCGCTAGATTAAACCTTTGTGGTTTTTTAATTGTTATTTTTAATTTTATATTGTATATCGTTGTGAAAAAGGTAAATAAAATAAAAATAAAAGTCTACATTTATTTTTGAGTAAAACTTCCAATTGTAAAATCGTGAAAAAGCTTCCTGAAAAAGCTTACTATTTGTTTTCGATGTAAAAATGACTAAGACGAAACGCAAGTACGTTATTCATTCAATAAATTTGTGCGTTTCCTGTAATTGTTATTTAGCTTACCGTATTATCCTCTGGGCAAAAGTTTTTGTTATTACTTCGATAAAAAAAAAAAATGGGTAACTGAACTGCCTTGTTTGCCGTTAAAATATGTCTGAAAATATAACTAAAAAAATATCATCACTCATCATCATCATCAATATCAACATCAATCCGTTGCTGAACATAGGTCTCTCCCAAGTTTTGCCACTGAGCAAGGTCTGCGGCTCTCCCCAACCAGTTAGTGCCCGCCAGCAAATATCGGCTTTTCTGGCAAAGATGATATCGTAAATAAAAGACCATATTTTTCCCAACACTAGCCTGTGTGTTCCGGATATCAACATTATAACAGAACAATAGACTGTAGCAGTCTCAGCACCGACGTAACTGATAAAGATGTTATCTTTATCGCTCACTATGAAAGCTGCTCCACTGACTCATTGTGCAACTTGTATAGGTACCTAATACTTGTGACAATCATTCAAGTCCCGGCTGTCCATGCTATAAATACTATGTTGGTTGTATATAATGTAAAACGAACCAAATGATTGAATGAAACGGTCAAATGCATCTATTGTGTTCTTTTTAAAATGCATGGTATATCATTGTAAGATACTGACATTGCTGCTTGCTACTTTAACGCTTAAATCTTCAAATAAATATTTCTGGGCCTTGGAGTTTGCTCTAAAACCTATTTTATTCAAGTCCTCTTTGGCGCCTCTACCGGGATTTTTGCGACAGCATTTTCTGTGACGGTAATCAAGGAGGTTATTGTTCTAATCGAGACCATTGACCTATTTGCTGTCAGGCTGCCGCACCTATAAAAAAGTAGAATAGTATGTAACGCTTTTAGAAGTATTTACTGATAAAAGCATAAAATAATGAGTGAAACCCTTTTATGCTAACTGGATTTATTATACTGTGTAGTATTATCTATTTGATGAGTAGGTATTTACAAAAGAAAAGTATATATATATATATATATATATATATATATATATATATATATATATATATATATGTATTCTATCCGTAATCTAGCTCCCATATTACAAGCTATGCTTAGTTTGGGGTTAGTTGGCGCTGTGTGAAATTAATGTCATGTAAATTGATTATTATTATTTATTATTATTCATATGAGATTTTTGAATTGATAAAATAATTTAAGACTCAGTTTTGTAGTTTCGCAGATCACAAACAAACAAAATTACAAACTTTGCTTCCGTATATAATAATGGTAGGTAGGATTTTTTTTTTCTATGCCTAATGCTTGCTAGTCAGTTAGTCAGCTTCTCGACGATTTTATAGATTTCGATAATAAAATCTTTGTTGTCATTTATCGCAATTTGATTGTTGCAGAGTTTCATTTTGGTACGTCGGAGTTACTTTACTTCATTTATTTATATGGTCGGTAGATATAAAAGTACACATAAGATATAATTCAGTTGCGGTCATCTGCATCTGTATTACGGTGCTATTCTCTTGGGCATCTTATGCATTAAAAACGAATCCTTCAAACAAATAACATAACAATTGGACGTTGTGTATAAATAAGATCAGCTAGTATATCTTAAACTGGGCTACTCGGCTACAGGTACCTAACCTACCCTGTTTAGGTAGGTACTTGTAATTGCAAATAAAATTCATTCCAGTAGACCTTATATTACGTCGTTTATTGGATATTCGAGTGTTTGCGAGGTTACGGCAATAAAGTTTCGGAGAGATACTTGAATATCGGATGCCCATTCGAGTACTGTGAAAGTGAGTTGGTACGATTGATACCACAGAGAAGCATGAATGTCCCCACTTCTTTTCAGTGGGGCACTACAGAATTTTTCACATTTGGTTGATAAGTATTTCATTAGGCCTAAATGAAGTTACATTGAAGCTCTGCCTGAGGATGTGGTCAACGATGGAGATGGGATGGAACCATACCAGAAAATGCCAATTATATCTCTTTTTGAAGGTGTTAGGGTCGTACTTTACTGGAAAAATGAACACAGCTGATTTGAAATAGATGAATTTTTTTTGCCAAAAAAAAATCAGCTATTTCAGATCATCTTAGTCCCTGTTTACGAAGAACCAACTAACCAACTCTGTTTGAATAGATGTGATAAAAATTCATTTTAGTGCTGACCAAAACCTCTTTAATTGGCTGGCCGTTTAAATGAGCCATACATATTGTTTTATTTTAACTGCCATAAGATTATTCTGCGTGTGACATACACGTGCTGGTCGCGATTCCGAACTGGCGGTAGATTTGACATTTCAAAATAATCCTAAAAAAAATTATGAAAAAAAAAAATTTTTTTTTTCATACAACTTTGACTTTGGCTTTACACATGGGTGATGTCTACGCGCCGTCCCAATAAATGTCTATTACAGGACAGGACATTACAGGACATTAATTTTACACAGCGCCATCTAGCCCCAAACTAAGCATAGCTTGTAATATGGGAACTAGATTACGGATAGAATACTTAAATACTTTTTGTAAATACATACTTATTAATAAATACATACGATACAACAACCAAACACAGAACAAACATCTATATTCATCACACAAATGTTTGTCCTGGGTGGGAATCGAACCCACAGCCTACAGCGCAGAAGGCAGAGTTACTACCAACTGAGCTATGAGGCTTGTTAACTACCTTTAATACCTATCAATAATACCAGAATAATATTATCATTGATAATTTACTGTATTTTTATTTTTTGTTACGTCGGTGAAGCGCTTGGCCTTCATCTCCTGGTAACAAGTTGAGATAAGGCCGAAGGTGGAGGCGCACTTCACCCGGAATCCTCAATAAATTGAGGAACTGTAGAATATTAGTTAAATATACTGGTCCGGCCACGTATATTGCATGCCAACTCAGCATTGACCAAGACTGGTCACCGAGTGGCGTCGCGGCAAGACCAAAACGCAGATGGCGAGACGAGCTGGACCAGTCCCTCGAGAAATGGAGAATTGCAGCTCAGGATAGGACGGTCTGGAAGGAGCGGGGAGAGGCCTTTGCGCAGCAGTGGGACACAAGGATGATAATTATAATAATCATAGTTAAATTTGTATAATATTACTGGTACCTATTTCTTTATGTGAAAACGACGGAGTGACGACGAAGGCTGCACTCATTTAATCACCTGTCGTAAAAAAAACAAGAATGCACATGCATAATAAGCAGGTTTATGTAAGAGTATGCAATTAAACCATCACAGATATTAGGTAAGTATTCTTTTGAATGCAAATGAAGCAGACGAGGCTACTCTTAGCATTATAACGGAGCGTACACGACTCTCATCATAATCACAGACGGCTGGTGGAAATAAGCAGGTTGTCACAAACAATGATCTTCAACTACTTTCACCGACGTCCCGAAAGTACATCGGTACTTGAGCCGCCTCCGCCTAAATACTAACTGAGTTTGCTACACAGTCTTTGAGTAGGGGTTTATTGATTTTTCATGGGTTCTATACGGATATTGCACTTAAATAAAATGAAGTAATCATGTCTTCTTCATCACTCTCGAAAAACATTATCCTTTTGTCAGTTGGGTAATTATTCTAGTAAAGGTAAATATTTGATATTCTCGTATCTGTATTTGTTCTGTTATATTCGGTATAGTTTTTATCATATGTTCTAGTTTTATTCAATCTCTCGCTGTTAGTTACATATATCGTGTATCTCTATCGTTACCTATGTGTGTTTCTTTTCTGACAAATACATATTTTATCTATATGTAAAATACTATTCGATCATACTTATTGATGAATGTTGGACACTTTTCCCTTCTATTTAATTTTGTTTCTCTCTCTCTACATAGGTTTGCTGGTAGAGAACTCTTTTTAGGGTTAAACCCGCCCTTGTCATACTTTTTACGTTCAATTTTTGTATGTTTTATTTAATTGTGTGTACAATAAAGATACACGATCAGTCCGTGGTTTGGTCGTTTCGAGTTAAAACGCCTCTTGTCTCAAATCTCACGGTTCCAATTGCTGTGTTGTTCACACTTTACGAGTAACGAAGCAACTGTTGCTTATTCTGTGGTAATGATGATATTTGAAATGGTAAAGATTTTATAAACGAATTGGCTTTAATCCCACAAATATTATGAAGGTGAAATACAATATATTTCACCTTCATAATATTGGGTGTATGTTTGGCACTCCTTCACGCCGAAATGGTTCAACGGATTTGGATGAAATTTGGTAGGTATATAGTTTATTCCCTGAAGTAACACAAAATATATTTTTATTTATTAATATCCCTGAAAAGAGTAGAACATATCTGATTTATTTGGTCATCCTACGGGAGTAGGATGACCAAATAAATCAGATATGTTCTTCACTAGTTTTGTACCTATGGTTCCTTCGATATTTGTTATTACATCCATCGTAATTTCAGCTGTGAAAATTTCAACTGTTAGCCTATTATGATTTATAAGATACAGCCTGCTGACCAACAGACGAACAGACCAACAGATAGCGATGGCTAAGTTTTAGGGTCCCGTTAGCAATCTTTGGGTACGGAACCCTAATATAGGCTAAAAATTAAACTTAATAAATATTAATCATAGAACAGACATATGTACGTTGTAACTATTTTGTTCCCAATGGAGGATGTATTGAGATTTGAAAGACATTCTGACCCGTCCTTTCTATCTCGTACCAACTCGTCAAAGGGCAAGAGAATGGATAGGTGGGTACTAGGTACGGACACGATCTAGATTCTAGATACGAATGGCAGGATTCTCAGGTCTGAGAGATTCATTAGTGCATCAAGACTGGACTAATCAGCGTCTGCTATTATGGTGTCATGCGTCATTGCATTTCCACATTCGTGTTTCAATCTTACAATTGATCAGGATAATTAAATAAATTGATTATAACGATCAGGAATTTGTAGCGAATCTAGCAGCTCTGCGTCAGCTATTCAGTTTACCCATGTGTTTAATGGAACAGCTCTTGATACCTTATGCTTGATGCTCTAGGCCAGAGTACTGTCTCTCCCCTCAACGACGGAACTCGATAAGCCGTTTGGCGCCGGACATTGGCCGAATCGTTAGCCAGGTGAACCTGTACTGGCTGTAAAATGCTAACTACTGCAAGAAAATGATTACCTACGAAGGCGCTCAACTTTACAATAAGCTACAGCTTATTGTAAAGTTTATTCCTTATTCAAGCTTATTCCTAACTACAATTTTTATGAAGTACTATTGTATTTTAACTACGTTAAATGGGTAGTTTTAGGTACTAGGTACCAAACACTGATGATTTACTATAACTATCTACCGATAACTAGCTTCTACTCATACCTACTTACTTTAAGAACGACTTAACTTAAAAATAACTTCGATAATTCTCATGTAAATGACTTTATTTGTATTTATGAGAACAAATGTATTTAAACCGAAAATGCAGCGATTTCACATTCATACTCAACATTTTCCTTCTAATGCGACATTCATCAAGCAAAGCTGAATCAAGTTCGTTCAAATATCAAAGTATTTTACGCCACCATTATGTTAATAAAATATACATTCAGAAACTCTCGATAAAGTACTCATTATATTGACTTTGGATATTCGCTCAAACTCATTCACAACAGGATACTCCGTAAACAATCCGCGCCCTTACGTAGGCTTTATTATTACTGTAGTAAAGTTCAGAATAACATTTTATAAGTTTACACGATGGTTCAAGTACAGTAGAAAATTGTACCTTGTAACGGTGTTCTAAGGTATAAAATCGTATGATATGAGTAAAGCTTGAGGCTCGGTCAAAGTAGACACTCATTCTCTCTCACATTTCCGTATTCTCTGGTCTTTACCACTGTAAGAATACTGTCGTATTCTTTACCATGCTGTGCGACCACAAAATACTTGATAGCTACTACGTCGCATACATTTTGACTTAGGTAATAGTATTTTTTTTCTGTTCTGCACCTCGACGCTTGCCTGAGCCTGCCTGCGTGAGGATAAGGATGGAACGAGCTTTCTAGAAGCTTAAAGGCACTGGCACTTGCACACCGACGGCATGGCGCCGGACGTTGGCAGAAGGGTGGTCATCATGACGACTTAAGGGTCTGCCTCAGTGATAGGATCTTTCAGCCGTAACCTTTAACTAAATGCTATTTTCAATTATTTTTACAGCCTATCTCTCTTTAGATCCACTCTACAAATGAACATACAGTTTTTTTTTTTAATTTTCATGGTTAACCGTATATTATTGAATGCAAATGATAAATACCCACTCCACTACCGACTCAACAGATGTCATAAAATCCAACTGAGGGATCTCGCATCTTATGGCAAGTCCCTCCAATTTTGGAGGAGATAATATAATTAATAAAGACTAGAAAAATTAAGCTCGAGACGTGGCTTGCTTTAAGCCAACAGTGTGACCAAGCCTTTATTCGGACCCTAGGTGTAAGGCATGGTTACGTAACATTACGTCATCAACTATATACACGACTCACGTATACATCTGCGCAAGAGATTGACCTGCGACATTCGAACTTGTAGGGATGGGACAGTGGTATGTCGATACTTGTACCATCGATAAAGTTGTTATCGTCATCAATCGTTGACAAATAAAGCTATCCTCGATCAAACATACTTAAACATTCAGATATCGCACAAATAACTTATAATGAGAATTGTTCAAAAACACCTGTGACATAAAAACAAGCCGCAGCTCAGCTGGTAGCTCTGCCTTCTGCGCTGTAGGTTATGGATTTGATTCACACCCAAAAAAAACATTGGTGTGATAAATGTAATGTTTGTTGTGTGTTTGTATAAGTAATGTATTTAACAAAAATGTGGATGCTTAATTTTAATTATCTGTATCTAGTTCCCATATAGCTTTGCTTATATTGTGGCCTTTTTTTTATTGTAAGACTATGAAGCGCTTGGCCTTCATCTCACCTGGTTACAAGTTGAGATAAGGCCGAAGATGGAGGCGCACTTCACCCGGAATCCTCAACAAAATGAGGAACTGGCTATCTTACCTCTGAATGCCGGAACACAACATTTTTTTAAGAATTGTTATTATAGCGACAGATTTAGGTAAGATGGTGGTAGCTAGCCAGGCGGACTTAAACAAAATCCTACCACCAACCAGACCAAGCACAATATATTGTACTCCCCATGGGGATCGAACCCGGGACCTCTGGATCTGAAATCGCTGGGTTGAACCACTAGACCACAGAGGCGGTTAAACTTTTAAACCTTACTACGCTGTATGAAATAAAGTCATGTAATACGTTCCTGTGGGAATGGGATAGCGTTCTAAGATAAACTTTGATGGATATCTCGATCAATTTTATCATTCAAGACCAATGTGGTAGGGTAACAGAAAAGTTATTCTCTCGTCATGCTAATTTAACATTATAATAATAAGTTATTAAACCTTCCCAAAATAACTTTATTATTTTGGGAAGGCTAATTTCACTTATACTAAAATTTTATTGAATGTTTTTGGTAATATTATTAACTTGAAACATTACTAGATAAGCCTTAACGCTGCGCCACATCTGCGTAAATATACCAAAATCCAAATTAAAAAAAAACAAAAAAAAAACAATTCTAATACCATATGTATACCAATAATAATATCTCCATGAAGTCATTGTAGTGAAAAGAGTCCGTTTTAGAAGATAGTGGATATCTTTAATTGACGCATTTATCATAATACACTTGACTGGGCGTTGTTAATTCATCTCTATGACTTCTCGGAACTCCGTGACATCGATTCGATGACTGAATCAAACATCGATTGATCATTGACAGGTCCCCTCACTAGCCGCGTATTGCGCACACAGTACCACGCACGGCTTGCTCCATAATGGTGCAACGTATAATCTTCGATTCAATCCCATGGATTTTTAGATTTTCGTAATGAGTGCACTCAGTGCCTGATACTATGGTACACCGCGAAGACTCATCCATAGCCATTATCCACTTGACTGTCTGATTTGTTCTGAAGTCAACTTAACTCTTTTACTCTTTCTACTGAAAAACATCGTACTTGTAGTTTGGAATTCATTGATAAAAATCCCTCTTGATCTCTTCTCCTTCCTGCCCTTATCCCCACTGAGGTGGGTTGGCCCAACATTCTCTTTCTCCATTACTTTTTGGTTTCACTCAGGCAGAGCAAGTACTTACATGGAGGGAAGAACTCGAGACAGTCGAGAGAAGCCCTTTTTTCATAAAAAATATTAAATCCAGAAGTGACCACTGCGAAAGTCTCTCTCACGTGTTTTATCGTGGCGTAGCACTGCTACGGCGGCTACACTCACTGCTACGCGTAGCACTGCTACGTAGACTAAACTCAGTGCTACACGGATGACAAGACATGACATGAGACTTAGTCATGTCGTACCATTATAGGTTCTTTGGTGCTTACGAGTGTTCATTATAACTGGCAACTTCAAGGTCAATTTATGTGTCAGAGCATTAGCCGCAATGTATACTAGTATATTATACAAACTATAATTTACCTTTCAGTCATGGGTTTCTGATATAATAATTAAATTGTAGGCTATATTTTAAGAGGGTTTTATGTAAGGAAGTTTTCGAATAATGAAAGGGCTCTAGAGCTAAAATGTTAAGTAAATAATGTCAGCGTAAGAGGGTATGGTAAATAGGGATAAGTTTACCGTTGATACGGGGTTGATCGAACGAAGAAAGAGCATTCTATACAACTATTTATTATTTTTACCTACCTATACAAGCATCAGAGCTGTTGGTAGTATCACAGCCTTCTGCGCTGTTGGTAGTGGTTTTGAATCTCACTCGGGACAAACATTTTGTGTGAAGAAAATAGATGTATGTTTGTTAGGTTTTTGTATTTTTTTATAACATAATATGGGTCTGCTCTTGGCCTTAAAACTTACAGGTAATCCGCATCCCTTGTAAATAATTAGATATTTTGTCAATTTTAAAGTTAGTAGAGTTCCTTGACAGTTCGTTCGGGGTAGTGCTACCACCAATTCTTTTTCGACCGCCAAACACCATGGCTCTGTTTAGTTTTCAAGGGTATGTTTACACGGGGCTTAACACCTCTATGCCTCAAGTTCATGGGCGCAAAGCTGTGCAGCGTAGGTCGTGTTCTTTGTGAATATAATCCACGCAGTAAGGCTTTGTTAAAGGCAAGAGTTGCTTAACACCAGGCTTGCCAGTATGTAAAGTTTGACGGGCCTGTGACCTCTAGTTTGTAAAATGCGGCTGTTTAAAATTTCAAGCTATTAAACAACCCAATTTATTTCCTAACGGCATAGCACCTTTGGCACTCTGTACCTCAAACGTCCCTGGCTGCGCTCGGGCCAATTTCGCCCATGTGGCGCACCCTGTACCTGGATCATCTCTAACATCGTGGTGCACCGTATCCATGTTGAAACTTTGTGCCATGTAAAAAAAAATTGCATACGGACTAGCAGACGTACGGCTACAACCAAAGGTCCAAGTCCAGAGTAAATAGGTTCCTCTAAGCAACCGCACCATCTAAGGCCATATCTTTACTTGTTTTACAAGTGAGCTGGTGGTCAAACACTTGGCTATCACCAATGAAAAAACAAAAATAAAAACAGGTCTAATACCCGCTTTTTAGTCGCGTCGCCTCAATCAGACGCCCATCAACACTTTTATTGACCCAACCTGTATATCAGTTCATATCTATCTACGCCTACTAACCACTGAAATGTTTTTGATAGGTAAATAAGTAGAATCTCGATATCGCAAAGCTCTATACAATTCGTAAATAAAATCGAATACAACCTAAAGTCGGCACAAAGCGTGACCCAAACCGGATTGATTTGATGGTCTCTTGTCCGCAGAAATACCGAAATACCACGCGGACAAATGGAAGACAGCCCCCTGTACGTACATAAGGAATTTGAGGTAAGTATTCATGGTACTAGAATTGATTTATTGTTATGGATTTTTTTTTTGAGAGCTGTGGCCAAATTGGCGTTGCCGACTTGCGAGGTTGCGGGTCAAATCCAGTCGTGCACAATAGACTTTTTGTTTTTTCGCATATTTATGTGCGCTGACACATCCACATGCTCTGACGGTGAAAGTAACACCGTGAGGAAACCGACATGTCCCCAGGACCCAAAATACGCAGATCTACGTGTCCCGCGTCCACTACGACGTGAAGACCGTAGAGGTGGTGGAGTACGTCAAGAGGAAAGCCGGAGTGGGGTTGAGGGTTGAGAAGCTGGACTCTCGTCATAATGTGATTTCAGCTCATTTATGGTGAGCTCATGTATGGTGACTTTCCTGAGCCCTATTTTCTGGCCGAAAGGGGTGAAGTTCCGGCGATTCAAGGGTCCCCCGCACCGAAACACGTCGGCGACATCACGTGTGCCTTAGTTTAAGTTCTATTTTGTATGTATTTTAGTATTAAGGTTTTTGTGTCACTGAGTATTTAAATAAGCGGCGATGGGTTTTGACATCTGTCATTTTCACATAATGAATATTTGCAAACCGAGGCCATGTGCCGAACTTACCTATACTTATACGTCCTTCAGACTACCCCCTAGTATCCTCATAAGATCTCCACTCTGAGTATTGACCTCGAAGGGGAACAATTCAAGAGTCTGTAATTGGGTATGCGTAATGCATTTTTCTTCTCTTTCATTGCATTTTTCATTTTCAATGAAATCTATAATCTCATTTATAATGAGATTATAGATTTCATTTTGACACCAAAGTACAACATAACTCATTTTTAACCCGGTAATTAGACGGTCTTTGGATAATCAAAAATCCAAATCAGATCCTAATTTATCTTCCCACGTGTAAGTAGGTATAATAATCCTAGAAATAGGACGCAGAGCTTAAAATACTATACAAATGTTTATTTATTTATCTCAGTTCATGCAATATATTATACCTATGATTTATCCTTTTAAGCAAAAATGTACTTGTGTTTTTAAACCATAGGTCTCGTCTCTCTTCCTATTGTTTTAAAAAATAAGTATAAATGAAAATAAAATTAAACTCCCTCCCTTTGAGGCTGTCGTTATTATATTTTCAAGTGTGAGTGAAGGTGTGTGTGTGTGTGTGTGTGTGTATATATAGGTAGATATAATAGTCAGAAAGGCCATTACTTTCATCACACGCAGGAGTGATCCGAGGCGAATCCTCAAAGGGGAAAAGTAACGAACCAGACACAGCTTGTCTTCAGTGAAAATTAATAGAGTATTGGTAATTTTGAGTTTTACTGTTCATGACCCGAAAGGGCTCGCGACGCTCGAGGGTTTCTCAAATTATGTCCGGAAAGCACTGAATACCTACCAACACATCAAATTTTATGATCATTATAGACCTTAAAAATTTGAGCGGAAGTGTAGGATTTTTTCAAACTTCCGGTCAATTTTGGGTGTGATAATCTTTTGATCCTCGCTCAATACTACATTCCCGACCATGCCTTGCATTTCATGCCTTAGGAGCGGGCTCACGGACTATTAGTACTGGTAAGGAATGGAACTCATTGCCTTCGTCTGTTTTTCCGCACAAGTATAATCTTGGAGACTTCAAGTCCAGAGTGCATAGGTTCTATAGACAAGCGTACTCCATGTTAGGCCACATCTTGTTTTTCCATGAGCTGGTGGTCAAACACTTGGCTATCTCTTAAAGCTGGTAATCTAAGTGACTGTCCGTCCCCCTGAGTTGATCCTCTAAAGGGAAAAAATCGTAAGTAAATTGTTTTATTCACTATAATTCCATCACTCTTAACAAACTTCTTTTGCAGCCAGTGGTAGAGGAGTATGATGAGTGGGAGGTGAGCAGGTCGAGGGTCCACTTGGGAGCCCTGATCGGCAGCGGCGCGTTCGGTCGAGTCCATGCAGCACAACTCGAGATGCCAGGCGGGGAGACGATCACTGTGGCTGCTAAAATGCTGACCGGTAATTGCTATATACCTGGGCGTCTTCGGCGTATGCTGATAAGATTTTTTATCGCTACCAGAAGCTATACAGTGGTCGAAACTCTTTCTGCACTCTTCCTCTGGAAACTTTTTACAAGGCTCCAGTTGCTTACTGTCTTCTGCGCTCAGGCTGTGGGTGCGATTCCTACACAGGAGAAACATTTGAGTGATTAATAAAGATGTTTGTTCTGTGTTTGAGTGCTGTGGTCTAGTGGTTCGCTCACTGGTATCAAATCCAGAGATCCCAGGTTCGATCCCTAAGGATACAATATTGTGCATGGTTTGATGATACCATTCTTTCCATCTCTACTATCTTACTTAGTCTGTCGGCATAACAACTATTCAAAATAAAAAAAAAACAACTAGATGAAAGATATCTAGTTGAGGATTTCGTATAACAACTATTCAAAATAAAAAAAAAACAACTAGATGAAAGATATCTAGTTGAGGATTTCGTGTGAAGTGCGCCTCCACTTTCGGCCTTTTCATAACTTGATGAATAAATCTATAAATAAATCCAGATGATGAACGCCAGGGGCTTCCCTGTCGTACATTATAAAAGTTTTTTGGGAACCAGTGGAACATTTAAACATTTTAATTCATCGGCTCAGTAATATCGCTATCCCATACAAACGAATTTTGTCATTAATGTCGCGCTTTGTAATCTATATCTGGTTTGTCTCTTTAACATTGCCCTAATATCTGTCAACAGAAAACGCATCCGAAGACGAGATGAAGGATTTTCTCCGTGAGATTATCATGTTGAAGCATGTCGGCTGCCACAAGCACGTGATCAGATTGATAGGTTGCTGTTCTACGGCGCCCCTGATAGCGCTGTTGGAGCACGCTCCTCGAGGCGATCTGCTATTGCTGCTGAGAGCGGCCAGGGGCAAGCGGAGGGAGGCGCAAGAGTCAAATACCAAGAGAGCGGATAGCGGCGGTGGGAGGCCTTCTGAGGGCGATTGTAAGCATAGTCAATGCAGCAAGCTTTTTCATTCAGAACACATAACTTTACAGTTTTACTGGTATTAGATTATATTTTTGTTTTAATTATTTTAATCTGTATTGATTGATTGCATATTGTAATGGACCGGAGGCCATTACTGCTATCCAATGTTTATTTCAAATATAAAAAATCGAAATTCTAAATTAATGTGAGCTGTGTGGCCAAGTGGGTATGGACCCGTCTCTCGATCCGGGGGAAGTGGGTTCAAATCCAGTCGTGCACTTTTCGAAACAGACTTTTCGGTTTTTCAGAAGTTTATATGGACCAAAAGTCCGAACGACATTGTGTCACTGGCTAGTATTCCGCTAAGCGGCGATGGCCTTTCAACCTGTTACGTATTTAATACTAGCTACTTGAAAAACGTGGGCATGTGCCGAACGAAAGTTTGGACGTGCCTCTGACTACCCTCTAGTAAGTGATCCTCATAAGACGCTCTGCGTAGTGATCAGAGGTGAATCCTCGAAGGGGAAAAAGTCGTGAGTCTATTTATTTTTATTTTATAAATTCTAAATAGTAATCAGCTGCCATTGTGGTTAGACCACAACTATACATCTTTTGCAATCACACTTGGGTACCTCAGTCTCAGTAGCTCTGCCTTCATGTGATGAATGGGTAAAAATGTATTGTATGATAAGAATGTATTTACAAAATAGCGTATGAGTATTATATCCATTATCTATTTATCATATGTCAAGCTATGCTTAGATAGGGGCTAGATAGTACTGTGTCGAATTAATATCCTGTAATATTTATTTATTTTATACTAAACTTTCTCGTTTGTATAATTTACCCAAGATCCATTTCATTTGTTCACTGAAAGTGACGAAGACTCGAAGAACAAGAACGCTGTATACAATTTCCTCTACAATGAAGAAGTGCGAAAACTAGAACTATCTTCCTGAAGTACTGGTACTTCGGTTATTCCCAGGTTTTTCTTAAAAAACAGAGATACAAAAAGATTTTAAAAAAATGATCTAGTTGAATAAGGGTAGCGCCTATTATCCGTATTAGGGTATGCACTGAGAATTGCCGAACTAAAATGATCAGGGGATCTTTCCAGTCGTATATTATGAAAGCATTTCCTCAGAATCAAGGGTACAGAGTTTTGCTAGTTCTGAGATACCTGTATTCATTTCAGCGGAATACACGAACCTCAGCGACTCAGATCCGCTATCAGATGGTAAGCTGTACGTAGGAGAGAGGAGTCAGGACCACTACGTGGCTGAACCGGCGCTCCACCTTGACGGAGGGACCATGCGGGACTACGCGCTTCAGGTGGCTTTGGGCATGAGGCATTTGGAAGACCGAGGCATCACGCACAGGTACCTAACCTAGCATATGATTGAGATGATTCCTGCATTCCTGCGGTAGTAGGATGGGGAGAGGTCTGTAGATGTGAAAAGTCGGGACCACAACGTGGCTGACTGAACCAGCTTTGCATTTCATCAGTTTAATGGCTTTGGGTAGCTCCTACATGGTGTGCAGACACGCACACAGAGGGTTCTGACCCACATTCCCAGACAAAAAAATGCAGGGTTTTTGAAGTCTTAGTGCCGGTCCCACTCACATTTGGCCAGATTTTAGTATTCATTTATTTATTTACCACAAAGTAAGCACTCTACTCACACCAACTTTGTTATTATACGGGTCGAAAATAACAATTTATATAAACGTTTCATGTATGGGAACCCCCTATTTTTTATGCATTAGAAGATTACTGTGTATCAAGTAGTCAAGTTACATTAGTCAAGGGTCGTAAATACAGTCACGTCAACAGCCCATTTATGTAGTGGTTAATTGGATATTGACAGAGCCTCCTCCAAAAACGGGAGGGTTTTGCCATAATCACCACACTTGGCAGGCTGGTTGGTAATCACAGTAAAGGTGTTATGTAACATATAGCAGGAAGCTGCCGCTTCCTCTGGTGAGATCCCTGAAATCGGCTTTTACGACATCCGCGGGCTGAGTTGGAGGGGGTCGATTCTTAAACCGCCACTGCTACGGTCGGGTAAATTGAAAAAAAAAACATTTGTCGTTAAATGCCTCGTTATACAAATTTCAAAAAGTATAAGCAGGACTATTATACCATGTATTATTCAGGAGTTCCGCTGTCATCATTGTAAGACCCTGGTTTACATGGTTCGTAGAAGAGTATCACACATACAATAATTTAAAATGCGCAACGTTCTTAATATGTTTTACTGTTATTTAGTGAAAAAAACCCTTCATATTGATTCCACTCCATCATCAGACCTTGGTAGTTTTGACATTCATCCATTGCATAAACAGCACTCAAAATACACCAGTTTATTATAGACACCACGTGTACATCGCTTTTTTTCTGTTAAATAACGATGTTTTTTAAATTATTAAAAATACAAAAACCATGAATCACGTTTTTATCTATTTCATAGGAGGAATCTATTGTGATAACTTTGACCTTTTATCATGCACGGTTTCAGAGTCAGGGCATACTTTCAATGAAAACTTTCAACCACTTTTTGAACCCCTTCTTAGCACTCATTTTCGCATCAAGACAAACATACCCTCCGAATTTCATGTCTCTACAATTAGCCGTTTAGGCTATGCGTTGTTATCAGTGAGTCAGTTAACATTTTATATTAGCATAAGATAAGATAAGATATCATCTTTCCTACACGCACTATTATTATATATATTAATAGGTACCCTGCTAGTATTTCTAGATCAGCTAGTAGGTCCCGGGGAAATTTGTGCTTGGTTTGTTTTGTGGTAAGACTTTGATAAAGTCCGGGTATACCTAAGAGTATATTTGAGGTTATTGTCTAATAAAATAATGTCTATGCACGAAAACTAATTCCTTGGCCTTCATCTCAACGTGTTAATTCAAATTATGAAGGCTGAAGGTAAAAGCGCATTTCACTCGGACTCCTTATCAGACTGAGGCACTAGCAACAATATTTTACCTCTAAATGCCTGACCTTAACCGCAATCGTCAATCCACCTGCCAAACGAGGTGATTATAGCAAAACCCTTCTGCTTTGGAGGATGTTCTGTCCAATAGTGGACACTAATCGGCACCGATATGTCAACTTGTGCAGTCACAACCTAACAATATACATCACTTATTGCCAAGAAGAGATATGAGATGCTATACATCATGCAACTACTGTAGTAAGGCGCTCGTTTTTTTTTAATAATTTATCGCTGTATAATATCGTGTCTAGTATAACAAACACAGTTGTAAAGGTCAAATTCAAGAAATCTGAAATCTTATTCCCAAAGTTAGTTACTTATATTAAATTTGGTAGCTCACTGGGATATTCAGCGCTATCTCGATAGGGTAAAGATTGTAATTTGAACGTACTGTGAGGTTTTCTAATGTAGATGACAATAATGGTTTGAGGATGTCCGTGCCTAGCAACAGCCGCATAGCAACGCGCTTTGTGAAATATTAGTAACGTAGGCACTTTTGGCAGGATATTTAACTTGAACCGATGTCCTGTGTAAATCGCTGGGAATATAATAATTCCAAAACCTATGCATAAAGTAGTATTTTATATTATTAAACTAACCAATCCAATCCAAATAGACAATTGAGGTTTTAGAAATAATTTAGTAGGATCTCGGTATCAAGAATCACTAAAAATACCACGGCATCCATTCCCATAGACATGGCCTGATATTTCAAAAGACAGGACGGGACAGGACAGGTCAAGCATTTGTATGATGAACATAAATGTTTGTTCTGTGTTTGGGTGTTGTATCATATAGTAATAGATTTATTTACAAGTATATAAGTATTATATCCGTAATCTTGTTCCTATATTACAAGCTGTGCTTAGTTTGGGGCTTATCATGTAATATTGGAATTAGATTATGTTTTTTTTACCTACATTGACTCACTGCACGGCAAAGCTCTTCCCTTAGTGCTCTTGTTTCAGGCTTTTCGGTCATCTGCTTTTTTTTAAACGCAGTTAGGGTCGCCAACATTTTCTAAAGATGCATCGACGTCTTTGTCTATCAGCAGGCACCCATTATGTGACAGTATTTGCCCATTTGTCAGTAGCTTCCGGCTGATGTTTACCTAGGTCATATTTTACTCTGGTAGTTTCTTCGTTAAAATCGTGCAGTGGACCACAAGTTCTTTCTTGTGGCCCCACCATCTGTTCCATCTAATTATGAAATCGCTTTCTTATTTTCTTTTTTTATTACTTCTGATGGCTAAGTTATTGATAAACATGACGCAGCTGCTAAAGCACGGTGCTACTAACTTTTAAACCGGGCTAGCAAAAAAAGATCTGATTGCTGGAACCCAGACTTGGGTATGGGTTTTAAACCGGGCTAGCGAAAAATGATCTGATTGCTGTTACCCAGACTTTTGCGAAAAGGTTTTAAACCGGGCTAGCGAAAAAAATCTGAAATGAAAACCCAGTCATGTCGAAAAGTCATGTTGGTCATGAAGAAAATAATAACCAGAGCGCGGCATGTATTATTTCAAACTTATCGTACCCCAGTATGACGATTTTAATGTAGGCATGGAATCTGATTTAAGTTGAGATTCACCTTGATGCTTATGGCTGCAGAGATGCATCATTGGCGGCTTGTATTTGTAAGGCTAAAGCTCCAGCTGCTCCAGCGAATCAGGTAATAATACGAAGACTCAACCATACCGTTATTTAGCTTTATTTTTACCATGACTGTCTTCAGCTTTCATGTCAGTATAACATAATAAAATAATTTCTTAGGAATGTTTCAAATTACCGCAAACTTGTCGCCACATCGGCGGCAAGTCGGTACGATAAAAATATGATGATCATCGTAGCTAGCACATTTTTCTAGTGAACATAAGCCTCGCAATATATTATTTTTGAGTCAGATAACAAATTAACTACAGCTTATGTATTACTAATAGTGTAATACATATTAGTGAAGTCCTATAATATATTTATTCAGTGTATGTATGCGGTGGTTACCCTCGTGTAACCCCTAATGTAAAATGTTTTATAACATTTTCAGGGACCTCGCTGCGCGCAACATTTTGGTTGACGGTGCAGGGGTTTTGAAAGTGGCAGACTTTGGACTGTCTCGATCAGGTAAAATATAATTCCTTCTGTATTTTATATGCCATTAACAAATAAGCTGGGCACTTCAATAAGGTTTTACTCACGTTCTAGTTGTACGTTGATGTCGATGTAGGCCCCAACAGTTTCAATTCAAATTCAATAACATCACTACACATGCACATCACATTAACAGCCCATATGCCTCCTCCTAAATTGGTACGCACACGCGGCACAATCGGTCTTCAAGCCTTAATAGGTTCGGCAAAAAGCCTATCAACGAGGTTTCACTCAGCGAGTTCAACGGTCGCCAAAGCCCCTGATGAATCTTAAATGATAAGGTAAAGGTCATATTTGAGGAATTACTGAGAGTTGGTCATTTAGGAGAGAAGACAGGCGTTTGGAACCGCTATCAAAAGGTCCCACGGTCCCAATCGCCTGAAAGCACGTCTCGGCAATCGCATTTTTTTTATTGTATGACGGGGAAGCGCTTGCCATCATCTCACCTGGTTACAATTTGAGATAAAGCCGAAGGTGGAGGCGCACTTCACCCGGAATCCTCAATAAAATTACCCGTCGTACAATAAAAAAAAAAAAACTTTTACTTTTTATAAACATTGTTATCTAACACCGAAAATTCCAATCCGACTAAGGCGAACGAACTCCGTCTCTGTGGTCTAGTGGTTCAACCCACCGATTTCAGATTCAAAGGCCCCGGGTTCGATTCACGGTGGGAGCAATATTGTGCTTGGTTTGGTTGGTGGTAGGATTTTGTTTAAGTACGCCTGGCCAGCTACCACCATCTTACCTAATTCTGGGGCCATAATAACAATTCTGGAAAACATGTTGTGCTCCGGCATTTCGAGGTAAGATAGCCGGTTCCTCAGACTGTTGAGGATTCCGTGTGAAGTGTGCTTCGACTTGAAACCAGGTGAGATGAAAGCCAAGCGCTTCGCCGTCAGAAAAGAAAAAATAGACAGGACACAGGATGCAGCTCCTACAACATGTTTCTGGTGGTTTCCAGGAGTCTACGTTCACACACGAGGTCGTCCAGTCCCGCTGCGTTGGCTGGCGCCGGAGGCGATCCTTCACTCGCAGTACTGCGGAGCCAGCGACGTCTGGGCCTTTGCCGTGCTGCTCTGGGAGATTGCTACTCTCGGTATGTATACGCATCTATTTGAACATCGGCCCACTTGCCTTACAGCTCAATAATAATAAATATTACAGGACATTCATTTCACACAGCGCCATCTAGCCCCAAACAAAGCATAGGTTGTAATATGGGAACAAGATTACGGATAGAATACTTAAATACCTTTTTTTTTGTAAATACATACTTATCATACAATACAACACCCAAACACAGAACAAACATCTATATTCATCACACAAATGTTTGTGCTGGGTAGGAATCTAACCAACAACCTACAGCGCAGAAGGCAGAGTTACTACGAACTGAGCTATGAGGCTTGTTATATATATGAGCAGCAGATGAGGTCTACGACTAAGGGAACCTCCTCAAAAATGTTGTGAAAGTGATAAGTAATAATAAATAATAAGTCAGAAGAAAACCGCTCATTATTTTACCAATAAAGAGCTAATTGGGCCAGGATGACTTTCCGGAGATCTATTTCGATATGAAAAAAATATTTGGTACACCGGAAGGTTTTTCCAATTATGTTACTTGGTCATACTCGTAGTTCATGTTGGCTAATCAACTTAGCAGTAGGACTTTATTTTCTTAGAGGGCATCCGTTGTTGAAGCGAAACTCGTGTCGAATTGATATTTTTTCAAAGATACTTATGAGATTCGTGCATAAATTATTCTGTTTATCTATCATTTGGTATCATTGTTTCAGGTGGTTTCCCCTACGCTGAGCTGAGCAATCACCAAGTGCCGCCATTTCTCTCTGGTGGTGGGCGTCTCCCAAAGCCAGCCCGCGCGTCCACAAGGCTCTACCAACTCATGGTCGAGTGCTGGTCCGAAGAGCCAATCGATCGACCAACGTTCGCACAAATCGTCGACAAACTAAACGCACAGAACCAACTTTACGTTGACTTAGACTGTGTGTTTCCACCTTCGGCAGATGATTTGCTGAGCGATTACGATTTTATCACTAATTTCGACCGTTTGTAAGACTGAATATTTATTACATAGTTGTTATTCCTTGCACAGTAAAAATGTGGATAAATGTAAGTAAAGGGTTTTTTATTTTATCTCTAGAAATCCAAATGAAATTATCATGAAATAGATTGATTGACTGACAATACATGAACAGCGAACCTATTCAAGCTTCCTTTACAAGAAAATAAACATTTAGAAGGTTTTTGGGAAATTCCACGAGAAAACGCGAACGAAGTACCAGGCGGTTTGTAGTATTTAGCCAACGTATAAGCCTAGTTCAGAACCTCGGTTATTTAAACGAGGGTCCTGTTTATGTGGCTGTATGTGGCTTATGGCTGTAAAATAGCGGGAAGCAAGATGCGTATTATCATTATGACGAGTTCAGGAAAAAATCAATTAGTATTTTGTAGTACCTACCTTATATGACCCTTGTTCTCGCCAGATCATTCAAAATCCCCTCCCTGCAACAAGTACCGCCTTTATGGTCCAGTGGTTCAACCCACCGATTCCAGATCCAAAGGTCCCGGTTTCGATCCCCAGGGAGTACAATATTGGTTTGGTTGGTGGTAGGACTTTGTATAAGTCCGCCTGCAACCGTTGCCAGTCACTACCACCATCTTACCTAATTCTGTCGCCATAACAGCAAATCTGAAAATTGTTTTGTTCCGGCATTTAGAGGTTCCTCAGGGAGCCAGTTCCTCAGTTTGTTGAGGATTCCGGGTGAAGTGCGCCTCCATCTTCGGCCTTATCTTAACTCGTAACCAGGTGAGATGAAGGCCAAGCGCTTCCCCGTCGTACAAACAAAAGCAGACCCAGCATCCAATCCGTCGGCTAGATTCAAATTTATAATTCTCGAACGAATGATATCAACCCTATCAAATTCAAAAAAAGAACCAAATAAGAAAAACCAATCGGAGAACGAGACAGCCCATCGAACGCAACGGAAATTTTCAGAACGGCTCAACCGATTTGGATTTGGTTTACGATGATATGTTGTGCATGATCCAGGACAAGTTTAAACGATTTTTTTTTCGATATGTGCATAAAATAGGTGTGTTGATTTTAATAATCTTTACCTCTTGCATTTGATTTGATGCGTGCATACAATTTTTGTTCACCATTGGCTTTTGATAAAATGTTAGCCCAAATATTACACAATCTACCTACAATTAAATTATTCAAAGGTAGTTTGTTGTAATGGATAATTAATAATTTTAATTCGAGAAACCACTCGCGGGCAGACTGAGTCTGCCCGCGACCACGGCTGGTGCAACCCTGCCGAAACGTCGGGATAAATATAGAGGTAAAATACGCGATAAATACCCGTTTCTCGAATTAAAATTATGTGTTCTAATCGCGAAAGTTTAAAAAAGACTATGGATAATTAAGTATGTATTAGCAGTCTTGATTTTTTATCGAAATATCTCAATCACATATTTTACCCGATACGAATAATTTCCGATATCTGTATCGAGGCCTACTCTAATACACGAAATGTACGACCGAACTTTTGGATTTGACAGACTTTGCTTCGTGAGTTTTTTTCAATTCGCACGATAGCATATAAGCTGCCATTTCACTCTCGCAAACTTTTTTTTTTACTTATCAGGTCGGTTCTGCAATTAATAGTGTTAGAAACAAGAGTGAGTTGGGGCTCACTCTTGTTTCCAACACTCATTCTATGCAAACCCTGAATTAAAGCAAAGCACCAAAGCACCGTACGTAGGGGGTATAAAGAAATTGAGAAAAAGTGTGCTCAGAGTAAGGGGTCACACTTCTAACGTTTGTTAGTTACATTATTTTTGTGTAATAATCTCCGTAATATATTTAATATATATTTCCGTAATATATATTTGTGGAAACTTATAATTAGCCCTAAGTTAACTAGTAATTATTTCTATAGTTTTATTAGCTGTTAGTTTTCCAAAAATTCTAATATTAAATAGATAAATAAAATTAAGTACCAAGGCAAACTACTAGTTAGCAAAGTTTCATTCAAAGCAATATAGTAGTTTCAGCGTGATGTGCGTTCAACCTGCAGACCGACAGACAGATAAAACATAAAAAACTTTTAAATTTGCTTATGTACCTATTTATGATAATATTTCCTACAATCAAAAAAAAATAAATATGTTAAATGTACAGATTTTGACAGTTTTATTATCCTACACTTAGGTAGTTATCTATATCTATTTATCCCGCGTACTTAAAATATATATCCGATGCCTCACTTTCATTTAACTATGACATCGACCTGACTATCACCCGGTGTTCTATACTTTAATTTATTAATTTTAGTTATGGGTATAGTTGACGGTTCAGTTGGTTGTTCAGTTGACGGTTCACTTGGCAGTTTAGTTGACGGTTCAGTTGGCGCTTCAGTTGACGGTTCAGTTGGCGCTTCAGTTGACGGTTCGGCTGTTGGTTCAGTTGACGGTTCAGCTGGCGTTACAGATGCCTTCTCTGTCTTAGCGGCCGCTGGCTCTTCGTGTGTCGTTTTAGCTGTTGCTTCAGCTGTTGCTTCAGCTGTTGCTTCAGTTGTTGCTTCAGCTGTTGCTTCAGTTGTTGCTTCAGTTGAACCTTCAGTTAACACCTTTTCGAGTGATTCTTCACCTGACGCTTCGGTAGTAGCTTTATTGGTTGGCTCAGGTAGAAGTGTAGTTGCTTTGACTATCGGGTCCGGATGAACTGTTTGAGGAGAAAGTGTAGTCCGTAATGGTTTTGACATAATTAATGCCTGAGTAGTTTTTTTCGGGAGTTTGGTCGTGGTTCCTTCAAGTATCCTTTTGAGGACGCTGAGTGGAACCCAGTGGCCTGGCATGACGGCTTCTACAGGGTTTGCTATGAACATTAAGGGCTCATTCTGGGGATCTGGCCACTGTACTGAAGCGGTAGCAGTCGTGGTTAATATCAACGATATTGTCACTGTGTGTGATATCACTGTAAGATCGAAAAAACAATGTTTCTTTTTCGTTTTTATGTGTAGGTACCTAACGTGGTAGGTTCATAGAGGGAAAGATATAATCAAAAATGTTGCAAGCATATTTGAATCATATGCACACGTGTGTTCTACTGGGACTCGTTGTGTTAACTATCAGTACATTATTTGAAGAGTATGAAAAACCTAAAAAAGTAATAACAACTTACTTGCCCAGATTTATTATTTATATTTGAAAAATATTTCAGACTTTTGTCATTGTAACCAATTACTAAAGCATAGTTATCGTAGACATAACCATAATGGTTCACCTATCGAAACTTTCTGCTTCATAAGGTAAAAATTAAAAACATATTGCAACAGTCATTTCTTCAAATGTTTATTGCGTAAAGTTATCGTTTATCGTAAAAACATAAATTTTAGATTGAAATGAAATTTCGTTAGAAACAAACTGATTAATAATAACCTACCTATAGGTACGTTCTTTACCTATAGGTACGTCCTTTCAACTTATTCGAAATGTGATACCTAATAGTTATAAGCGTGAACTGATAAGAAAATGAAAATACAAAACAAATACATGTAAATAAGGAATTTGAAGGATACAAAGTAAGATACTATATTAGATAGGTACATTTTTTTTATGTAAGTTTTATCGTAGTAAGTCTAAGCATACGTCAAAATAAATAGGTAGTAAATCCTTTAAATAGTGAAACAGAAGTCTATATAGTACGGTAGGCTATATATTATATTTATCACCAGTAAAATAGGATGTCCAACGAAACTAGTCAATTAAAGGAGATTGCCACTTGGGCAATCTCCTTCAATTCCTAATTGACTATGGGATTTAGTATTAAGACATACTCAAAACAAAACAGACTATGATGATTTATTAGCAAGCTCATATATTTTTTTGTCATAGTGCAGTATTCTAGGGGTAAATTATTTTTACCCCTCCAAGAGAAAAGCATCTATACAATGCCTCATGTTCTTGTGGTACAGTACAGGCCCTTACCCTTACTCGATTGGTTTACGAAATCCAAAACAAAAACTAATTTTTAATACATCTACTATCCCAAAAAAATTAGCATTTATATTATTAGTTCGAAAAATCATAAATAAAAACACGAATTATCAACGATATGAACCTGTGACATAACTTAGACTATAGTTATCCAATGGTAATTCTCCTTTATATTCAGTTTATGTTCAAGCGAGTTCGAAACTAAAAGTAATATAGATCTTTTATTATTTATTTTTTAATATCCCACCATATAATACAAATACCATATAATAACCTATCTACTTATATTATTTCTAATACATTAGTAACACCAAGTGCTCAATTGTGTAAAGCAAATTTCGTAATGAATATGAAAAGCTGAAATAAAACTGTGCAATCCATCAAGCAGTTATGCACGGGAGTGCCACAGTCAATTTTAAATAGGTAATTTAAAAAATCACATAGGAGTAATTCCTGTTTAAGTAATACTGAATACAGTAAGTAACCTTCTGACCCTTCTCACCATATTCCATGTCATGGCGCAAGCGCAGAATGGCCAGACGCCCAAAAAGATAAACTGATTTTACATTTTCACGAATCCAGTCGAAGCTAAAATGCCTGGTCACTGGGTGCCGCATAACTTCATGAAGGTAATTCTCAAAGGTAGACACGACGCGACGCCCATCTGTTATACCACGGCAGTTGATAAAAGCCAAAATTCAGGAAACCACAACAACGCATGCCACTGGCACCAGCCCCGATTACAACAAACCAACATCTCCACCGACTACAACAACTACTGCCATTACAACAATCACATCGACGACAGAACCTCCTACTACAATAATAACTGAATCCCCCATTTCGGCCCCCATCGAAACCACTGCTTCGTAACTAATTACGAACGAAACATTATAATGTTTTATACGCAGGAAATATCCAACTAAGCCGCCAACTGCCCCAATACTAGCATTAATTCCACTACCACCAACTCCAGCAGTACCTCCAGCCCCATCACCACCATCAACTTGTGCACCAAAAATGCCTAAACCCATATCCCTTATTGGACCACCAACTAACCCACAACTGATCCACCACCTACTGGCCCAGCCAAAAGAGGACCAAAAAGACTTAGGTAATACAAAATAACTAAACATTATCACGGCGTTTTAGAGTCGAATCAAGCAAAGCTGCTTCACATTCACCAGAAAAATCATTAAGTAGTTTTTCTTTTTTTTTTAGAGTTATTTATAAGTTTTTAGTGGTAAAGCCGGTTCCATTGTTTTTTTTTCAAAGGTAGCTCAATTTTAGCTTTTTTCGTTGTAAAACCTACGACACCACGATGTCTACGACACCCTTTTTGAAAGTCGTGTGAGGGTGCAATAATACGGGGGGATTCTGGGAAACAATGAAAAGCAATATATACACATATATCTATCCTACGCATGGATGGGAACTAAAGATGACATAAACAAATGTTAAGAATCGGTTCATACGCGGTGCACCCCTGGTGCACTATTTATCGTTCCCATTAAGCTATTTTTTTTATTAAAAAGCCAAACAGCTCGACCGATTTTGATAAAATTTCCATGGGACCAATCTGCAATCATATCCATTCATACAAAGAAGTATTTTTTCAAATCGGTTGAGAAATTACGGAGTTCTGAGGTAATACACATTTAAAAAAAAAACATACAACCGAATTGAGAACCTCCTCATTTTTTGAAGTCGATTAAAAATGACATCCATTCTTATCAAAAAGGACTACCTACAAAATGTTTGCCTACTACTTTATTGAAATTGATCAAATTACAAATTAGATACGTATGCAGCATATTTTAAGCTGTTATACTTTTATAAGAACTGCTTAAAGATATATCACCCACTGTCTGCCTTCCAATCGAGCCTTCCAACGGTCAAATTTATTTAAATAAATAAATAAATATTACAGGACATTAATTTTACACAGAACCATCTAGCCCCAAACTAAGCATACCTAGCTTGTAATATGGGAACTAAATTACGGATAGAATACTTAAATACTTTTTTTTTTATAAATAGACATTTATTCAATAAAAAGTACAATTAAACTAACTATGTACAAAGGAATCAGTCAGATTACCTAAGGACCGTTACAAACGGCCTATAGGTAACTCAACTGTTCCAGACCAGTACCAGATGGAAGCGTGCCCAAGACACTGGCTGCATTGCCACGCTGAATAGCTATGCTAATTCGCTGGCCTAAATAAGAGCCAGCCTTTGGGTCACGTGTCGCCTCAATCAAAAGCCCCGCAACATTTTTGAAAACCCAGAGGGCACCAGCTCCCCACGGACCCAAGGTCTCCACCCCAAAAGGCTCAAATAGGTAAGCTCTGTCGAGACCACTATATGCCACTATTTGCGCCTTTTGTGATCCTCGGCCGAATCAGTCCACTGAGGGCTCGTCAGCTTAGCAGCAAGACTATTTTTTTCCTGAGGATGCCTCGTGTAGAGCCGAAACACGTGTCGATTTAATTTTTTCACAGAGATTTGGCGGATTTGTTACTAAATATTATATCTGTTTTCAGATTTTATTTTGGGTTCTAATTTCTGATAATTATATCATATATGAATGAATGAGAATTCCAGGTGGAAGTGCACTTCTCCCGTAATTCTCAACAAACTGAGGAACTGGCTATATTACCTCTATAATTACGTTTTAAAAACTAAAATGAAAACCGACTTCAAAGAAGAATATGATACGATTTCGTTTAACTGGATGACGTATTTTTTCCAATTATTTTGATGACAGATGGACGGACAGACGAATTGATAAAATGCGTTCAAAACCGCTGCCTTAGTAGTCGTGGTTCTACCTAAAAATCTACCCCTCCAACCCACTGTCATTAAGTCAACCAAGCGTCTTCACCAAAAAGGCAGTAACTTATTTCTGTGTGTTAACGAAACTTTAACTGTGAGCACCCAATCTGACTGCCTAGCGTGGGATTATGGCCAAAATAATTTTGGAGGAAGTTCTTTCTAAATTGTGGTAGACAATAATATGCTTTTGATGTGCGGATATACGCAGTCAAACCCTTACTTAAAAGTTATTCCTAAATGTTTAAGACATCCTTGGTTTGGCAACCCTAATGAGTGAAAAATAGCATAGATTCGTTTTAAAACTAAGATTTCGAGTTTCCTCTCTTATCTTGCATTACCGTCATCCTTTGTCTCTTTAAAAACCACCCCTAATAAGGACAAAAATAAGCTCAAATCTGCGTTCTAAACCCTTATTTCATATGATATATCACGTTTTCAGACATTTTCAAGACTTCAATCTTATTTACCCCTTTTGCAACCCTTAATTTTAGTACACTATTTAACTATTTGTAACGTCAACCGCCTTTAACATTATATCCAACAAGGAATACTAAGCGTTTTACCCTCTTAACGAGCACTAATGAATAGATAAAAATAATAAATAGGTGCACAATGTTACAAAAACCACCTCTATTAAAATGTAAAACATATAATTATTTTTTGAATGTGCAGCCGATACTCTTAATGACACCCCACAAGCTTCACCAGAACCAGAACAAAACATTCAACGACAAAATAATGCTCAAATTTCCAAGCATGTTAGAGAAAAAAGCTTTGCTGTAACCGTATGGCTCCACGCCCACTCTTAACAGAACGATTTGATATTTTCGCACATTTATTTACGAGATTTTTCAGTGTATGTGAACGGACTTCAGAACTCGAACAAGGTTGCTTTTCAACCCTTACATGGACAGTACCAACCAAAGCTCAACCCTCACTACTCTTTTACCATCTTTAAGTCTACAAAGACACAGAAAGATCTTCTATATGTATTTAACGAAAACTTTAAAATTAGTACAGTTTTCTTGCACAATTTATAGGTATATAGTAAAGTTATATATTTTATAACCTACCCTTGTATTATGTATGTATATATTTATGTAAGAATTAATTCAAATTTATATCGATCCATTGGAGCTGCTAAGCCTTTATAGAAGAGTCATAGTCGATCAGATATAATAACTGTAGGCGATTTTCCCACATAATATACATTTACACTAAACATACCTTAACTACTATATGTACAAGTTTATTTCTGCATAATATATATTGTGTGTATATTAATTATCGGCCGTTATGTTAAGAGGCTCCCTAAATGTTCTAATGATTTGCGTGTCACGGTAAGTCAACCAATTCAATGAATGTAAAACTAACGGCATGTTATTTTTCAGACTTGTATCTGTCCAGCACTAAGATTTGGGTTACACAATTTTCGATTTTCTCTCGATACATTTTCTTTATTATTGTTATTATTTTCTTCATATTCGCCTCGGTAGGATTGCGGGGGGGCATGGGCGGAGCTAGCACAGATTTTTTTTTAAACAGCCTGGTCTTAACGTGCACTTGCTGGTTGCCGTATGACTTGTCAGTAGGTACCTACTCATTTTGTAAATGTAAATCACCCAATGTATGTATGTAGCGCAATGGGACTCTGAATTTGTATCATAGATGATACACGACCGGTGGACTAAACACCGAGGACGTTGACACAAATTTTCCCATCCTCCCCGGTATCTGGCCAGATCTACTGGGCCAGATTACACTGTATCTTTTTATTTGGGTGGTAAGTCTAGCATAGGCTAATAAGAAATACAATAACAATTTAAAAGTTATCCGTTTTTTTTCAGTGTTGTTCAATGCAATCAAAAGGACTTTATTTATAATTATCCTAACTCAAGTTACAACAGGCAACACAAGATGGCCAGACGCCCAAAGTGACCAGCTCATTTTCATCGAAAATCCGGTAGAAGCCAATATGCCAGGCCACTGGGTACCGCTGAGCATCGTGAAGGCAATTCTCGGAGGAAGTACGACAACGTGGTTGAAACGAGAGAAAATGAATCTATTATTAAAAACAACAGTTCCTCACACTCCAGCGCCTTCACCGAAACCTACAAAACCAGCTCCAACTCATCTACCAACTAAACCTCCAACTCCAAAACCAACACCATCAGCAACTCTACCACCAACTCTACCGCCAACTCTACCACCATCTCCACCACCAACTCTACCACCAAGTCTACCACCATCTCTACCTCCAACTCCACCACCAACTCTACCGTCAACTCTACCACCATCAACTGATCCAACCACTGAACCACCAACAGATCCACCAAAAACTGTTCCAACTACTGAACCACCAACTGAACCAACCACTGAACCACCAACTGAACCAACCACTAAACCACCAACTGAACCACCAACTGAACCACCAACTGATCCACCAACTGATCCAACTACTGACCCACCAACTGAACCAACCACTGACCCACCAACTGACCCAACCACTGAACCACCACACACTATTCGACATAAGCCACATTTAAATAAAAAGCAGGATTCTCACGATATCCACACATAGAGCTAGATATATAAGTAAATATAATGTGAGATTACCTCATCACACTACAGAATAATATCCTCGTCTATTAAATCAAAATGGACTAGCATAATGTCCCATTAAAAATCCACACTCATACGCACATCAAAAAAAACCACCAACTATAGCATTTTATCGCGTTTTTTTTTCGGTTCCGCTGCGGCAAACCGTAACTAAACTGTAATCTAAGTAATATTGTTTTATTTGAGGTTGAACCAATACAACCGATAGAAATGGTTATACAGGTTGTCCCTAAAGGCAACGATATGCCGGCAGCGGGCATTAGGATTAGCCCTGGCGGTGGCGGCCCAGAAAAGTATAATTCCATTTTACAAAGGGTTGTACCTACCTAAGTGCACTTCTAAATAAACATTTGAGAACGCAATTATTTTTTACTTTACAAAGTGAATTAAATCAAAATATAATTTAAATTAATTAATTAAAATTAATTCAATTTAATTATTAATGTTTGTTCTGTGTTTGGGTGTTGTATCATATAGTATGTATGTAATTACAAAAAATATTTTAGTATTCTATCCGTAATCTAGTTCCTATATTATTTAGAATCTTAATTAGAATCGGCATGTGATGTTCATTTAACACCCATTTGTTTTAGCAAAACATTTTATTGTATTCCCCTTTTATTTTTTTATCCCAATATCAAATTTATATAGCCTACTAGCTGACCCCTCGCAATAACACTTGCCCTAAGTTTTTTTTTTATTGTACAATGGGGAAGCGCTTGTCCTTCATCTCACCTGGTTACATAAGGCCGGAGGCGGAGACGCACTTCACCCGGAATCTTCAACAAACTGAGGAACTTAGCTCTAAATGCCGGAACACAACAATTTTAGAATTGTAAACTCCATGGGGATCGAACCCGGGACCTCTGTATCTGAAAATCGGTTAGCTGAACCACTAGACCACAGAGGCGGTTTTGAAGTTATAGGTACTTCTTCGAATCGAGCGGTTAAACGGGGTAGGGAAAAATTATGGGAGTGATATTTTTTCAATACACGACACCTAAAAGCGACACCATGAATGTGATTAGTAATTGTCTTTCAAGTTTTAGTGAGAACTGATTACTAACTATATTCGAGGTAGTTCTAATGAGGAACCTAGGTATTGAAATTTTGTGTATATTTAAAATATCTAGTTTCTTTAATAGTTTTTCTGGAAAAGTGAGTTCTAAAAAAAAAATTGCATGTTTGTGTTCTTTGGTTGATAAAAAAAAAATGTATGATGGCTATGTGCCCAAAGTTGTTGCAACACTTTCAAAATTTAAAATTTATAAATTCATCTCTATGCATTTAGTAAGAGTTGTACGTAAAGTGAGAAATGCGTAGGCGAAGCTAAATCCTCTTTTGCTGTCCGTGTAGAACTTTTGAAAGTCGGAACGTCTTCAAAAAGTCGAATAACTGAAGTTTGAAAACAGAATTACTCATACATTTCAAAATTAGAGTAAAGTTGGTTTTATGACATAAAGCAAATTTCTGGATTCTCCAATTTTGCACAATGGCGACTCCATTGTGTAAAACTGCAGAATAAGCAGTTATAAAAAAAATAAGTTCAAACAACTTTGGGCACATATTATTGGGCATATACATCATATTGGGATTTGCGTTGTTTAGGCTTGATCGTGGAGTTCGCATGGTTTTAAAAACTCTGTTTAACTCGAAAATACCTACTGCGATTGTTTCTCTTAACTTTTTGATTTGTGTGCCAGCCTTCAACGAAATTATTAGTTCAGTGTCGCTTGCCGAATATACACATTTTATTTTAAATAAGGCTAGATATTTGATCAGGCTTAATTAGGGATCCTTACCAAAGAGGAAAATTAACAATAAAATTCCTGCGCTATTGATGATTCTCATTTAATTCGTTCATTGGAACTCTTTAAGGGTTAAGCTCGTCTCTGTACATATGTTTACCTATGACATGTTAAAATCATATTTAATAATAAAGAATTACAAGAATTACAAGATGATTGAACAAAATAATGTTATAGGTACCTACAGCTTAAGAGACACATCAGTATTTCAGTCACTTCAGTACACAAACAGTCCGTATTACCAATATGTCTAGCTATAGTTATAGTTACATCACTTTTTGATCACAAATGGCGCAAATATAGTGGTCTAGACAGAGCTTACCTATTTGAGCTTTTTGGGATGGAGACCTTGGGGAGCCGGTGCCCTGCGGGTTTTCAAAAATCTTGCGGGGCTTTTGATTGAGGCGACACGTGACCCAAGGGCTGGCTCTTATTAAGGCCCTCGAATTAGCAATGCTATTCAGCGTGGCAATGCAGCCAGTGTTTTGGGCACGCTTCCGTCTGGTACTGGTCTGGAACAGTTGAGTTACCTATAGGCCATTTGTAACGGTCTTTAGGTAATTTGACTGATTTGTCGAGAAATAAGTTAAGCCTTATTTGTGAAGAAAAATAAATAAATATTGATTGATTATAAGCATTTTTTTCTTCTAAATATAACAAAATTTATATTTTCTGTGATAAATAATTGATCAAGTGAGCGAAGCGAACGAGATCTCTGAGTTAAGTTGGAATATCCGGCACTGTATGTATATATGCATGTATGTATGTACGTATGTATGTGGCAATGTTTGTGACGGCATAACTCTCGAACAGATTATCCGATTTTCATGAAATTTAAACTGAATAGAAATAATGTAAATATAATTTGATTCCCGCGGGGGATTTTTGCTAAGTGGGGTAGTTTTTGAGATATTGGGGTGAAAAGAAATATTTTTTTTGCCCATATCTTTTGAATGGCTGATCCGATCAATTCAAAATTTTGAAAATGTAGATATTAAATTAATACTTCAATCGGGATTTTTTTTGACACTAAGGTAGTTTTTGAGAAATGGGGTTTTAAGTGAGACAAGAAGATTTTTGGCTTTACTTTGTATTAGGGGTAGTTTTCGTAAAAAAGGGGAGCGTTAAGGGGTTAAATCGCTCGGTATGTCTTGTAGTATAGACTGTTATAGTAGGGCTTGACTTCACAATTAACTTTCTTTTGATTTGCTGAAACAGCCCCGTATATACATTAAGGGTTGCAAACGGTGTAAATAAGATTGAAGTCTTGAAAATGTGTTAAACCATGAAAATATAATACGAAATAGGGGTTGACACTGCAGATTTCAAATAAGTTTATATTTGCCCTAATAAGGGGTGGTTTTTAAGGTGAAGGGGCATAGGATGATCATTAGGTCTTGTAAGATAAGAGAGGGTATTCGAAATTTCATGAAAACTGGTCTATTTATCTATTGTTTTTCACTCAATATCGAAGGAAGTTACAAAATTTGAGAATTAATTTTGTGGTTTCATGCAAGGATTTTGCGCATATTCCATATCAACAGTACATTATTGTCCACTACAATGTGGAAATAACTTCCTCTATAACTATAACCTCTATACCTTGCAAGGTACGGCCATTATCACCACGCTAAGCAGACAGACTGGAGTCACAGTTATGTTTTTAGGTACATGTTTTGTTTAAACAAAGAAAAAAGATGCTGCCTTTTTGGTTGACTTTATGACATCCGTGGACTGGAGGGGAAGATTTTTAAACCACGATAATTAAGGCAACAGTTTTGAGAGCACCTTTCAAACGACTTCAACCGTTGTTTCATGTTAGAAAGGATATTACGTTAGCATCAAGAGAGAGCCTCGAACACTTAGGTGAATAAAGAGAGTTCGAGAAAAAAGTGATTACGTAAAGTGAGAAAGGTGTAATGAAAGCACACTTTTATCGTTTGTTAATTACGTTCCATTTGAGAAATAATCTCCGTCACAAACCAGACATCACGAGATCTCAGTTCGGAGCGAACGCTAGTTTAATTTAAACGCAATTTGATCACTTGTACTAGTCAAGACAAGATTTACCATCAAAAGTCATTTGTGTCCAGCTGGAGTCGAACCCACGAACACCAAATGTAGGTACCTATATAAAACCAACATTCCGCTGTAGGTACCTATAGGAACCCAAACAAACAAATAAATAAATATTTTGGGACGCATCATCACCTGGTCCTCAATTGGTGGATATATAGTATATAAATTATATAACTGGCCTCATAGCTCAGTTGGTAGTAACTCGGCCTTCTGCGCTGCAGGTTGTGGGTTCGATTCCCACCCAGGACAAACATTTGTGTGATGAATATAGATGTTAGTTCTGTGTTTGGGTGTTGTATCGTACGTATGTAATACAAAAAAAACGTATTTAAGTATTCTATCGGTAATCTAGTTCCCATATTACAAGCTATGCTTAGTTTGGGGCTAGATGGCGCTGTGCGAAATGAATGTTCTGTAATATTTATTTATTTCTGATTTGCTGTTGTCCGCTGAGGGGTTTTGGTCCCCAAAAGATGCGACGATCATTATTTTTAATGATTGATAGACCATCGTTGGGCCACAATCTCACCTGACGTTAAGTTCGATGTGGCCGACGATGTAGCACGATGGTCTAGGCTAGGAGACATCTATTCACTCTTGGCTTAAAAATACCCAAGTTATAAGTACCAGGAAAGACTGACAACGGCAAAGAGTTCCACACCTTGGCTGTTCTTATAATGAAGGTGGATTGAAACCGTTAAGTCCGAATGGGTGGTACACTAACCAGGTAAGGGTGGAAGATCTTCATCGTATATGGACCAATTTGAGACCTACCTCTATCGATCAAGAAAAAGCAGGCCTCGACAATGATCATGAGCCGCGAGTCATCAACTCCACGTGACCACCGCGCCGGTAACAACACAGTCCCCGGTGAGGTTGCGGCCATATCCTTACCTTAGTTAGCTAGTTTAAAGTGCTTATTATTAAGTCTTTACATACAGAGGTTTCTCAATAATATACCCATAGGGATTTTTCGAAATATGCTACCAAACTACCAACACCAAGCCAAGCCTGCACATCCAATGCACTCATCGCTTCTGTTCGATTTGATGTCGCTATCTCTTTCGCTCACTCATTCGGTCGGTCGGTTTCATTTGTTCGCATAATCAGTCGCATACTAAATGTCGGAGGGAGCGCACGTCGCTGCTTCAGAAAAATATTTTAACGCGTGATTTCTTCAACACACGTGTGGATAGAAACATACATCTTGAGGAACGAATAACAAGAGTACACAGTGATTTTATCGTGATAACTTAGCAATACGGTGGTTGGATTCGTTACAGTGATGACTGAGTGTTGATTAGTCGGGATAAATAAGTTGAACGATGGCAATGGTTAATTTTAGCGTGTGTCTAGTGCTTGTTTTGTACCAGCTGTCGGCTGCTTACAGCGATGACCAGTCTTCGGAGGCAGATCATGAAATCAAAGGTAAGATACAAGTAGCTAGGTAATAAAGTTAGGTATAAAGATTCAAAACAAAAACTAACCAAGAAAGCTAATTCGCAAAGAATGATTTGATTCTCAAGCAATTCGCATTAAACAGATTAGCCATAGACTTGACTACAGATCTATATAAAGACTATAATATATTATTGAGTTACCTAGGTTGTTTGGAGGTAGTAAATAAAACCTACCTTATAGAGTCGGTAAGTAACAACTTTCTATCCTCACTACTACCTTCAAACCTTTAGAGAATAGAGCAGTTTAACATTTATCTTAAGTTGTGAACATGTCAAGCAATTTGAATCACGAAAATCGAGGATCGTACGTTGAACTGAAAACAAGAGCAGTCGGATAGGTAGGTACGGCTTGAATCTATACTACTGATCCTTCAGTACCTTCAACTTCCAATGTCTGTGAGCGTCTAAGTTCAACTCACTCAACCCTCTGAAAGCGCGAAATGGAGTAAAACTGTTTGTATATAACTTTTTACTGCAAAGGATTTGGAAAACGAAACATAGTGTAAATATTGTACTATGTATGGTAATGCGACGATGCCTATTTATCTTATCATCAATTTCTTGAAAATCTTTCCCTTTGGAGTACCTACCTAATTACCTACTTAGGTACAGTGTTGCATTTTTTTTTTAATAATTTTAATATATTTATTGACGTATTGTAGGGCTTTTGGCCTTCATCTCATCTGATTTTAAAGTTATTCTGAGGTCGAAGGTGGAAGCGCACTTCACCCGGAATCCTCAACATACTGGGGAACTGGCTATCTTACCATTAAATGCCTAAAAAATATTTCGTTATAGGACATAATTGTATCTAAAAAAAAAAAGCGATCACGCACCCCCCAGAGTAGGTGATTGACTGTAGTTAGGTAGGTATATGTTTGCACGAATTACTAATCGATTATAAATTGTATTTTAACAAAAAGTAACTCCCTGCAAACCTATCGATTTTTACCTAAGTACCTGAAATATTTTTAATCAATCGGACATGCCATTTCGAAATAAATAACAAAATACGTTTGTATGGGAAAGCGGAACTGTTGTCCCTTTCTTAATGAAAGTACCTAGGTACTGACCCATAAAACGTATCCATGCGGCTTTTCCACACTCTTGTTGGTAGCCTAGCTATCAATAATAGGTAGGGTAAACTTACCGGTTGACCGACCACTACCCCTTTTCGGCCACTCCGCTCGTTTTTTGACCTAATAGACAGTGCTTAAGACCGCTCCTATCTAGTTTCGCGCCATTCGATCCTGACGACCTTCACGGCTTATAATCCAACCTCTAAATTTGCGAAATGAGCCCTTAGCCGCCATTCAAAATTTGGTTTGTGGGCGCGTATATTACCGAAAAAAATAGGAGGTGGATTGATTTTCAAAGTTAAGTTTTTAAGTGTTATCGTTGGTTTTTTGTTCATTAAGAATGTTTTATTTCAATATTCAAGTGCCCAAATACAAAAAAAAAGTAATTTATGATATTTTTGGTGGTCGGACAGTACGTTAACGATTCATTTCAAAATTTACTTTCCGACCGGGTGGTCCGGTGAATAAACCGGTTATACAACCGGTTTATTCACGTAATTTCATTTGGCCTTTATTGGAGAAACCTTTAATTTACCAGCATAGATTCCATTATATTTGTGAACAGCTAAAATTTTGTAAATTTGCAACTAGATCCCGGCCACCAGTATACCTCATATTTTCATAGATATGACCTTCAAAAATACCGAACCGGCGCCGGCGGCCGATAACTAGTAAAAATTAAACCTGTCTCAGGCCGTTTAAAATATAGGACGGCCGAACATTAATTTGGTTATGGTATTGGTACCCACTTTCGTTACTCTTCAAATCTCTGTTTTACTGAGCATAGAATTTCATGTTATGTTTGAATTTTATTTTTGTTAAAATATTTTTTTATGATGCTAAAGCCAAAGGTAGCTTATAAGTCGTAGAAGAGAGTAAAAATGTACCGCTTTTTGTGAATTTATTAATTGTTTTACTTTCATACTATTATAAATCCTATGAGCTACAGAATAAGAGTCGTTTTTCTACCGTAAATTAGGTGGCCGATAGCCAGTGCACAAGTGGACGATAACTGAGTGAAAAGGCCGATAACCGGTATATTTGCTATTTTTACGAGTATATATTTTTTATAAATTATGTATCACTGATA
This sequence comes from Venusia cambrica, assembly GCA_951394065.1. Classification (NCBI taxonomy): domain Eukaryota; kingdom Metazoa; phylum Arthropoda; class Insecta; order Lepidoptera; family Geometridae; genus Venusia; species Venusia cambrica. Next base: position 7,263,246 of record OX596056.1, read on the forward strand.
CGTCTATAAACGTTAGGTTTTATGAAACTACACTATCGCAAGATGTTATTGATTTTTTTTTTAAATCTTGGAGTACAGCTTTATGTTAGAAATCAAGTCTAAAAGTCAACAAGCCGCTTAAACGGTCGATAACTGGTATGCTTACCCTATCAGTTGCTAGGCCACATTGGCGCCAGTAAATAGCTACTCAATTCAATACTAGGTCACAGAGTTGGACCTAGCTTAGTTAGGTACACTGTATCTGATACTGGCCTACTTGGTTGCGTATTATGTTACTACCTTCGTAAAATTCTATAGTAAAATTATAGGCGCGACTAGCTAAGGAAAAATAGAAAGCGACGTTGGGTAAGGTCACAGAATATATAATAGCAGTAAGGGCAGGCACTGATAATTTTCTCTTTAGTAGGTAAAGTACTTAGTGTTAGTTGACTGACCCCTCGCTACATTTCTCTTCTGTGTGACTTGCGCTTTAGCCAAATTATTTTGTTTTTAGGGTTCCGTATAATCTGGTGCTTACGGGACCCTATTACAAAGCATACGCTGTCGGTATGTCTGTATGCCAGCGGGCTGTATCTCATGAACCGGGTACACAGTTGAAATTTTCACAGTGTGTACCGTGTACCACATTACGTAGGTACTTATTTAACAAAGAATATCTGAGACAAATAAACTAAAATAAAAAAAAAAACGCCTCCCCGCTCTCAATTTGCGCCGAATAACAATAAAAATAATCAAGAATTCGCTTCTAACGTTTCAAATTCGATAACCACTTAGGTATAAACAAAATCAATAATTTGCTTCAATAGCCATCCTTTATCTTGAAAAATACCCTTTTTGCCCAAAGGCAAAAGTAAATTAATTTTTAAACCTGCTATCTAAGCTACCCTGTCTTTAACTAGTTGAACTTAGTGGTCATAATAACATTTCACAAATCAAACTGCCATTGAAATATATAAAAGCAAAATCATCAAGAATCTATGTATGAATGAATTAAAGCAAATACTTTACTACACACATTTATACTACTGTTGTGTTTTAAGTAAAAAGTAAGTAAGCGGTCTGCGGTCTTAAAGATTAGAAGCGATTTCTGATTTAAAAACACTACGTAGGTAGGTATAGGTACTTTAAAAATTGCATCAAATTGCCCTTGAAATCCATCCTTGGTATCACTTTCATTATTTACCTAGCTGTTTCGCGGTGTCATATCAATACCTCTACCGACGGCGGCGGCGGCGTCTAGTCTTACCACTCAGAGCTCTGTACTCTGGCACATTTGCCCCGTCCAGCGTTTCACTAGCTTTTATTTTATTGTACGACGGGGAAGCACTTGGCCTTCATCTCACCTGGTAACAAGTTAAGATAAGGCCGAAGGTGGAGGCGTACTTCACCCGGAATCCTCAACAAACTGTGGAACTGGCTAGCTTACCTCTAAATGCCGGAACACAAAATTTTTAGAATTGTTGCAATGGCGACAGAATTAGGTAAGATGGTGGTAGCTAGCCAGGCGGCCTTAAACAAAGTCCTACCACCAACCTAACCGAGAACAATATTGTACTCCCCTTGGGGATCGAACCCGGGACCTCTGGATCTGAAATCTGTGGGTTAAACCACTAAACCACAGAGGCGGTTATCATAACTAGGTAGTAGTATGCAGTGGACCATAAAAATAAACTTCCAATGCCTTTTATTACGACGGGGAAACGCTTCGCCTTCATCTCGTCTGGCTTCAAGTTAAAATAAGCCCGAAGGTGGAAACGCATTTCACCCGGAATCCTCAACATACTGAGGAACTGGCTATCTTACGTTTAAATGCCGGAACACAACAACTTATAACTGTTGTTATGGCAACAGATTTAGGTGAGATGGTAGTAGCTAGCCAAGCGTATAAAGAGTCCAACCAACCAAAACCAAAGTTGAATTATTCGATGTGTCATGGAACAGGCAATAACCTGTAAGCTATCGCGTCATCAATCGATAGATAAGGGTCAGACCTGGCGCCGCGGCTGCCGACGAATTCGACGATTGATAGTCATGCGAAGATAACGTACCTAATCTGCTGTAGGCAGATCTGCAGTCTGGGTATTGCTAGCTACTTTGATACCTTGAAATCATCCTTTAACCGCCTCTGTGGTCTAGTGGTTCAACCCACCGATTTCAGATCCAGAGGTCCACAGGGGGAGCAATATTGTGCTTGGTTTGGTTGGTGGTAGGATTTTGTTTAAGCCCGCCTGGCTAGCTACCATCATCTTACCTAATTCTGTCGCAATAATAACAATTCTTAAAAAAAAATGTAAAGGTCTCTCAGTTTGTTGAGGATTCCGGGTGAAGTGCCCCTCCACCTTCGGCCTTATCTCAACTTGTAACCAGGTGAGATGAAGGTCAAGCGATTGCCTTGGAGACACAGTTCCCTAACATGTTGAAAGGGTTGGTCACAGGCAAAAGTCATACATATGACGTAATGTTGCGACAGTCTCGAGTCGAAAATTCGCCATTCTACCATCTTTCCTAAGTCTATCGCCATAGCCCCGATGGACCGACGACATTGTGGCTGGTAGTCGATAGATGGAGGCGGCTAAGATCGCAATTTGTGGCTTCGATTAGGGGAGGCCTATGTTCAGTGGACGTATGTGGGCTGAGATAAAGATGATGATTTGAATTGCAAACGTGTGTAATTTATATCTATCTCCAATAAGTAAGCAGGTATTTTTTGTTACTCAACTAGAAGTGCAGTGTGGTCGAAATTCAACAAAAAAAAAGTTTTAGCTTTATGCACTCCTCCGTATAAATTTTAGCTGTGCCAAATCTCAAACACGTGGGCGCAGTTTTCTATAGAGGGATACTAAGTTTAAAAAAAATCATCCTATTGGTCTAGGCTTGGTAAGGAAGAGAGGTTAACAAACGGTTATCGTGAAAGGAATGAAGGAATTGATAAAAACGATCTGATACCGTATCAGTGATAAAAGACATTAAGTAGGTATTAGGATTTTAACTCTGTAATCTAGTGGTTCGCCTACCAGTGTCAGATCCAGAGTTCCCGGGTTTGAAACCCGGGGGAGTACAATATTGTGCCTGTTTTGGTTGGTGGTAGGACTATGTATAGTCTGCCTGGCTGGTAGCTAATTTCTGACGCCATATTGACAATTCTCAAATTGTTGTTCCGGTTGCAACCAGTTCCTAAGACCGTTGAGGATTCTGAGTGAAATACGCTTCCACCTTCGGCCTTATCATAACTTGTAAAACCAAGTGGGATGAAGACCAAGCTCTTCCCCGTCGTACAATAAAAAAATACTCCCATGAGTATTTTTCTTTTTCTGTGGTGATAGGTGATTGGTAACACCTTCCCTTCGTCGGAAAATCACAAGTCCCTCTAATCAAACAATTATTAACCCTACAAGCGCTACTACTAACTGGTTTCACAGCTCATTTGGTAGTTCTGCCTTCTGCGCTGTAGGTTGTGGATTCGATTCCCCCCTAGGACAAACAATTGTGTGATGCATATTTATGTTTGTTCATGAATATTGATAACTAGATGGCGCTGTGAAATTGATATTATTATATATAATGATATCATTATTTATAAAAAAAAATATGTCATAGTAGGTATATCCGTAATTTAGTTCACATTTACAAGCAATGCTTAGTATGGCGCTAGTAAGCGTTGTGTAAAATGTCGACTAATAAAAATATTTATCCCTAATTCCCTAATGACCCCAGTACTGGAGTAGTGTCATTAGTCTCGGATATCGACAGAGTAAAGTAGGTAATTAAGTACTTTATCCGTAATCTAGTTCACATTTACAAGTAATGCTTAGTATGGCGCTAGTAAGCGTTGTGTAAAATGTCTACTAATAAAAATATTCATCCCTATTTCCCTAATGACCCCAGTACTGGAGTAGTGTCATTAGTCTCGGATATCGACAGAGTAAAGTAGGTAATTAAGTACTTTATCCGTAATCTAGTTCACATTTACAAGTAATGCTTAGTATGGCGCTAGTAAGCGTTGTGTAAAATGTCTACTAATAAAAATATTCATCCCTATTTCCTTAATGACCCCAGTACTGGAGTAGTGTCATTAGTCTCGGATAGTCCCGTGACGTCACAGGCGCCGACTGCGCCACATGTGGCTGTGTCATCCACTAGCCAGCGATTCGGTTGCATTTTTTATGGTCTTTGTTTTAAAACTAAACTATTTCTGGACGTTGTCTTATACGTCGAATTCGGCTGGAATTGGTTGAGATGTTTTCAAAGCACTTTTGTGATGTCGTCATTGGTTTTGAGCTATTTTACCATGATGAGAGTTAGCCGGCAGCTTCCACTCTGAGTATTTCTAGGTTTTTGTGGGAAAGCATGAGTTAGCAGCTAGCTTTCAGGCTAGGTATAGCCAGGCTTTTGTGGGAAAGCTTCGATGCAATTCGTTACAGATTGTCGATAACTTTCCAAAAAGATGACGTCACCTCAATTGCATGCCTAGTTATGGGCCCTTACAAGTTCACGAGTAGGGTTGTCTGGCGCCAAAATTCTGAACGGCCCTATCCCAAAGCTTACTACTTTACACGCAGTTATGTGCTTTATATCTGTCACTATACAGTTGGTATTAGCTTAAACGGTGCAAACGAGGGTCAGTAAGGGATCAACAATGTCCCTATCGCCCTATATCATTATGTAACCATTCGTCAGTAAGGGGACTGAACAGGACAGATGTGTTTTATCTAGCAGGTGTATATGTTTTATGGGTTCCAGTTTCATTAACATTACGGTATAACGTAGGGCTAATAGACCTAAGACCTTTTAAGAGTATTAGAGCCCATTGTGAAAGGGCTCTTCCGGAGAAGTACTACCACCATACCTATTTCATCCGCCAAGCAGCAATGCTGTGTTCCGGCTTGAGGGGTATGGTCGCCGGTGAAACAACAGGCACGTGAGGCTTAACACCTTTATGCCTCAAGCTGACGGGCGCAATGCAGTGCTGTGTAGGCTATGTTCTTTGTGGATGTGACCTACGCAGTAAGGCATTGTTAAAGGCAAGAAATCCACATCAGGTGGGCTACATGCTTGTTCCGTCTCTAGTTGTAAAAAAAAAACCTAAAGTAACGAAGGCTTCGTTTACATTATGTACGGTAGCGACCATAATGGACTTTAGCTCATTGACTGCGTCAAATGCAGAACAATCAGCCGCTGTAGCTGTTTGTGTGGTTCCGCAGAGTATGATAGAAGCCTTTTCGCTCCTCTTTAATCTGCACTAATATTAGTCGATTTAAACATTCGCGATTAGAACACATTATTTTGATTCTAAAAACTTTATAGCTAACCTAAGATGAAATGGGTGAGCTCTCGATTTGGGATTTGGGGTTACCCGCCATACAGACTTGGCCACGACCTCAACGGGGGCTTGGTGGATTGGTGGATAGAGGCGGCGGCCTTTGATTAAATACGTATAGGTTCAGCCCTGGATCTGAGATTTACAATAAAGCAATCCTTCCGAGAAAATGTTTTGTTCAACAGAAGGCTTAAATGTCCCGAATTTATATAAGTACAGTGATTAACAGAAAAGATTGGCGCCAGTGTAACTGTGCGGGGCAGCTAGTATAAAAAAAATACCCAGAAATACTGCGTTACCAACATTTAGATAAATTAGTAAGCCTGAAATCGATGCGTCAGTTGAACAAAGAAAAGTTTTCAGAAATCTAACTGGGCCGTGCTGTTTCCACGAATCTTCCTCGTAGCGGTGAGATAAGCTTCTCGTGAATTATTCTGAAAATCGTTTGATAATAAATTTCTTTGTTTCGTTCTTAGGAACCGCTTATTTAAGCTTATTGATTGAATTTTGATTACGATTTAGATGAGATTAGGCCAAGCATTTAACCGTCGTAAGTGCAAATTTATTTTCCATTTTGAATAAAATAAAATTTTCTTATCGTTTAATATTCTGTTTGCTCTCACAATTTCACAAGTAGCTGTTATAAGAACCGGTGAATGCGTATTTAGAACAAGTCTCTGTACGAACAAAACCAGTCATATCGCCTTACCCGCAGAAAATGTAGCCGGTAGCAATGAATTTATACAGGTAAGCTGATACTCTTTTATATACGAGGCTAGTAGTGCATAACGAACATGACATGTTGCATTTGACTTCCGCTGAGAGGCGGAAGCTTGGCGCCGTCGGCGCTTGCGCAGACGTCCCCGCAGTTTTTAACCATTTACACAGCAACTACCGCGACGACCGGACGTCATGCGTCGGTGCGTATGCGATTAATTAACTTCACGCTTCCGAAATCAGGCAGTTAAAAATAATTGTTGAATATTCTTTCAATTCCGCCTCGATTTTTATGTTAAGTTCTCTGATTGCTTTATTATTCGTGGTCAAAAACGTAAAAACAGCTTCAGCCATGCTGCATGATGTCACGATGGATAATGTATGCTAGACAAGAAAGCGCAATAAAACAATAAACAAAAGGCCGCCACAAACTGCAAGCCTGCTCAGGCTAGCCACTTAAGAGGCTTAGCGGTCGTTTCCTAGAACGAATTGTCATTCAGGCTCGGACTTGGATAGAAATTAGCATCGTCAGGGTTGTCGAAGCTCGCATATATGTAGATAATTAATCAGCCTTGTCACGTTGCTTATCGAGGGCAAGTTCCAAACTCGAAACTCAGAGAGCCTAATACAAACACCTGGGTGGTTTATTGTCACAAAATATTTTTTGCTCTTGACACTTACTTATCAAGGAACATACATAGTAAACTTTTCAGTTGACCACATATCTTCTTTAAGATTAATTTCGCAAATAAAATTATATCAACAACAAAGCGTTCAAGATAATGTAAGCTGAACTCATAAATGATACTCCTAGGTGATCAACCGATCTGTATGCAGAACGGCTACGAACATTGCCGTTTGAAGGTAGAGTAGTGGTAGAATCACCTTCGGACAGCCGGGTATGTGATGTAACAGCGTCAACGTCAAATGTCATAGATTTGTCAATCACAAGCTTGTAGGGCTGAATTTGCTGCAGATAATTTAAATAACTGATGTAACCATTGCACACTTTACTTGGCTACGTCCGAATAAAGTACACAGCTAGACAAGAGCCACCATCAATACTGGAGGGATTTTGCCGTTATCACCTCACCACACTTGATGAAGAACCACGCGATCGTGGAAAATATATGCAGATGTTATGCATATGAGGAAGCTGCCTATTCCCTGTTGAGATCCCGTAGTCACCATCTACGACATCTAAAGGTTGGAGGGGTCCGTGAGACCGAGACCAGCCGACTTGATACAATAATTATGGCATACTTACTCAAATGAAATTCATCGTTATCGCTGACGCGATGTTGGCGTGCACTTTTTTGTATTGAGAGACCACATTTTTTTTAATTATCAATTGTTTTGTATTTTTGTGATGTACAAAATAAAGAACAATTGATTATAATAATTTCATTCATTCATTCATCGGTCGCACTTTGAATTCACGGCCGATAAGACCGTAACCAAACTAGAGGTACAGATCGGGAGTCAACTATTAATGCAGTGTAGTTACGAAGTCAACAAGCGAACACCTTCCTTGGTAGGTAGCTCACCTACTTGTTATAATAACAGTTTACTAATCTGTGTATAGATTTATGTGTCCTCACCGGTGGTCTTTTATTGAATATTGATTAACGAAAACATACCTAACATCATGTCAGTAAGGCAGTAATTTGCATGGTGTTCTAAAGAAACATGTTATTTGAGTTTTGGTTTGAGGGCGGAAATGCTGCCTGTCTTACGTGCCGGCACTCAGGACCTGCAAAATTATAAATTAACTTTCTAGGGTAAAAGCAACAGATCGAATTTGTAGAATATATAACCAACTACTCATTTACTTTATTGTAGGACTGAGAATCGTCCTAATGTCTCCAAGTTTCTAGTAATGATGAGGCCAAAGGTAGAACACCAGTATCCAGGCGGACTTAATCCTAGTACCAACCAAATCAAGCACAATATTGTACTATCCGGGGATCTAATACCTTAGGATGTGACACCAGACGAACCACTAGACCACAGAGGCGGTCAAAAACTATCGCGGCTATGACGCGACGACAATGGCGTGGTAGGTAGATGGATAAGAATGATATAAATATAGATATAAATGGGTAGTGCACAGTGTGAGGAAGTGTTTCTGGCGAATGTATACCCAGTTCAAGAGCTCACCCATTTCGAATGAACAATAAAAAGTTTTCATACCGAGATTTTGTCATTTCCTCAAGTTGGCAACACAATTTTTCCTTTTGATACATAGACGAGTCTCTGAATCTTAGGTTGGCTATGATAGCAAAAATGTTGAAGAATTAACTGGGGATTTAACCAAATTCATATCATATATATTTCAAGTCAACCCAAGTAGATACTTATTTGTAATTTAAGTACTAAACACTGTGTATAGAGAGCTCAAATTAGTTTGGTTTTTCTTAGATTGCTTTCTTGAAAAGTCTTCTACACACTGATCATCATAAACTCGTGAAATAAATGTTTCATAGTTTACTTTGCTCAGTCTTTATATTTTAAGAAAAATCCTAGCCAATAATACCTATCAGCAATAATTATGCAAAGTTTCGTTCAAATTCATCAAGTAAAATAATAATAAAAAAGTGATAACGTTTTATATCACCATATCTTTTGAATAGAATGTCCCATTTTAATAATTAAAAAAGTTATTAACAAGTACTGAAACAGCATTTACTACGAAGTGATGCATTTGGATGAAGATTCAAAAATATATGTTTAATGCATTTCTTATTTTTATCAAAATCGAGCCCTACGGGCTCCTAACAATATTTTTCCATAACTAACTAAGTAGCTGTTAAATTTTGCCCTCAGAGAGCGCTCGAGAAAACTCACCTTTAAACACTATATACAATATAATGAATTTGTGGGTCCTCCCACAGTCAATGTCAAAGTCGCACAGTGCGCTTTGTTTTGCGGAGTCAATGTTTGGACCACCAATACTGAATCTTTCATCATTTCTATCTTGTTTTCTGTGGAAATTGTTGCGAGGAAGTAAAATTTTCTTAGAAATGTTCATCCGTGATAAATATTTATTGGCCACAGTGGGTGGTCATTATTGAATGAAAGATTTGTTCCAGAGTGCGCCAAACGTGTTATGTAGAGGTAGCGTTGAATGATTTTGACTGAAATGTAAGTTCTTACTGTTTTTTAAACTGGGGAGAAAGATTGTAGTAGCTAGATAACAATCTTACCTTAGTCGAACGCCATAACAGCAATTCAAAAATTGTTGTTGTCCGGCATTTAGAGGTAAGGTAACCAGTTCCTCGGTCTTTGATGATTCCAGGGGAAGTGCGCTGCGCTTACAACGGTGATGTGAAAGTCAAGCGCTTACACATATAAAAAAAATGCATAGCTTAAAACATATATTCTTGTTTCTAACAAGTAACACAGTAAACGGTGATACTCATATAAACATCGCCCCTCAAACTCAGCCCGCGGGTGCCGTAAATTCCGACCAAGGGATCTCTCCAGAAGAAGGGCAGCAGGTTACTTCTGTGTTTTATCTAGCATCTTTACTGTGATCACAAATTCACCTGGCAATTGTGATAATTATTGCAAAATCCCTCCAATTTTTGAAGCTCTGCCCAGCAGTAGGCTGTCGAAGTAAGTACTTACCTATATTTCACACAACAAAGTCTAGAGTACAAATTCACAACAAATTCTAGTGTAGGTACATTTTTTTTCTTTTTTATTTAGAGCGTGTAGGAAGTCACTCAAAAAGTGTGAGCACAACATAACTGGAGCAAAATGGCCATTGACCAGCTTATGAGTTGGGGCGCGTGTCAATTTGACGAATATTTGGTTAGATCTTGAATTGTTAAGACGTGAAGGGAACAGAAAATGATCATCGAACAAACACTCGTTGTAGCAACGTTTGTCTTGATTTTCTACCAGAAAACAAAGTTTTAGGAGACCATACCTGAATCACACAAAAAAATCTTACGTTTTCTGGCTGAGCTAAAAGAAAATCTAGGCACAACACATTTACATGGGGCCGTCTTTCTTGCTTTCTACTTCACTGAAATTAATTAGGAATGAGAGAAAGATTAAACTTGAGTGTAATTATTTTCCCTAAACAATGCTAAGGTTAATTTGTTTTTAAGCGCTCTTTGTCAGTTATTGCCCAACATTAATGTATGTCATTGTTATAAGATAAAATCATGCGTTCTCCAAGCAAGACAACTTGGGTTTCAATAAATTTAAAGTTATTTCTCAGCTTTACAGTATTGGTGGTTTGGTGGGCATTGTTACATTGTTAGAGTTTTCGTATAGATTCCAGATATGACCTGATAAATATATAGCCTACTAAGTGATACAGTATTACTGCTGAAGGGTAATTATTGAAATTATAAATAAAACTGGATAACTTTTACATAATACAATTTACTGTGTGTTTCGAAGCCACAACTTACCAGAATCCATATCGCGCGTACATAGCCCAGAGAAACCACCTTACATCTGGTTGTTGAACATATTCACTTGACCATAATCGTTTGTGAAGTCCAAGTTTTATTACAGTTTTTTGTATGTTTACTACAGTTTCGAATTTTATTATTATACGATTCTCATCTCACCTATGACTACAAAGCAAGTTATCAAAGCTCCAGTTAAATTCCTCACTTGTGTCGAATTCACACCCACATTTTAGTACAGTAAGTCCAGTCACTGGCATTTTGCTGTGGCACAAATCTTACTCAAGAGTTGCCATGCCCTTACCATGGATACTTAAGAAACTATGCGACTATCTATAAGAACTCTCGCGCAGTCTCAAATCATTAATATCTATTTCTTCATTTATATTTAAAAAGCGATAAAGTAAGGCGATGGTTGATGTAATGAGTGTTGCCGGCTAAAGAAGCTCGAACAGAACATCACGAATGATATAACTAACTATTTACGAGAGTATTACAATATGACGTATAAAGAATAAACTATTTACATGGGAAGAGGAATTTTAATTGAGGACTTGATCTTGACATGTTTTTTAAAATGGAGGCGGACTTTTTCAAAGTTCTACCACCAACCAAACAAAAATTATAAACATTGACAGACCTAGACCGCTCTTCAAGTCGGCTTCGCAACGTCATGCGGTCATCGCGTCTATATAGTCTCGCTTTCTAAACCATTAAACGCCAGAGCATGTGCCGTCAACTGCATCAATAAACCAGTAAGTCTTCGATGTCCTTACAATTGTAGTAATTTTAATTGATGTCGACATGATTATGTAATTATCTAGGTAAACAGCACACGTAACTTGTAACGCCGATACACCAGCAAGCCATACCTACAAAGTTCAGTATTGAAAACATAAAAGGTGCTCACCTACCTGTAGCTATAGGTATATAGCCTATAGCTGTGTTTCTAGTTCGTATATCTTTTTATTAGTACTTCTTCTCTTTCTATCAGTACTTGTACTTCCTAGATAGCAATATATAAAACCGTTATGGGGCTGACTGACTGTCAATAAACGCACAACCCGGCAAAAGGTAAAAACTTCGGTTCCTAGACAATTAAGATGACCTTGACTACCTACTAGAACCGCTCATCCATACAAACTTTGCTTATCGTTGAAATGAAATTTTGAAAATGTAATCGATTTTCAGAAGGTGCGTAACTTTTTCTGAAAACACCATTAATAAGTAAAATAAAAATATTTGGAAAAGAGGGTTTTTTATGATCAATTTTTCGATCGAAAATCCGCGAAGCACCTTATGGTACCGAAGCGAGTATTTTTATTTGCCAAAATGTTCTATAAGCTTGACATTTTGGGTACAAGGGTAGCTTAACTTCCTTGTCTAGTTTTAGTTGAATTGGGTAAAAATTCACTTGATTTTCCGACTGAGCTAAACTGGCAATGAACATAACAAGGAAGGTTGCCTATTTCAAAGTAATTTTGCCACTTAACAGTACAAAATAAATCTGAACACCAAATGTATGAGTGAGAAGGTACTAAAAACCTAAACTATTACTTTTTTATCGTTAACCGAAATGTCACGAAATTAAAATCCTGAGAGAATCTGGTTCTTGAAAATTCATAAAAGGAACACTATCAAAATAAACGGAGGAGGTTGCATTCATTTCACAGTCACATTTGTTTTCTCTTTGGTTTTCTTTTGTTGCCAAATACTTTTTGGATGGACCAAAACCGCTTTATTAGCCGACTGTTTAAATAAAAGTTATCAATATTCTTAGGACATTTTGGTATTAATCCTTTACATTGAATATGCCATGGTGGACGCGGCATATAAAAAAACCGTTGCCGATCGATCTCTCCAATCCAACTCAGCCGGCGGACGTCGTACAAGCCGAATGAGGATCTCACCAGAGGAATCCTGGTGAGATGCAACAGTCGGCTTTGGAGGAAGCTCTGTGACAGCAGCTGCAATACACTGAACATCATTGGGCTGTTCAAGAAATTGAATATTAAGTAATTCAAACTGTATTTTCTGCATCAGAACATAATCCCAGCTACAGCTAAAATTAATGCATTAAACAGGATTACTATGGCGCCTCGCCCACACTCTAGGCTTACTAGATACTTAGCCTTTTGTAATACAGCCTACCTACTAACTTCAACCTAATCTGTGACAGGATGCTTACTGACTTGTAACTATTCTGTGACTGTTTTCATATAAACTATTAGGTAATCTACAGCTGTCGCAATGCAGGAGTCTACGTAGGAGGATCGGGACACCTTTCTTAGCTATGCGTAAGACTTGCTTGGGAGCTTTTATGGACATTAATGCTAGCCTAGGGCTTATTTTGTTGGATTTTAGTGCGTGAGAGCCTCTTAGGCTCCAATATCAAAGAGATATAGAGTTCTAAATTATTTTAGAACTGTCTAGAGTTTGTTTCAAATGTAGAGTAACTAATTATCTACTAATAAATATTTCTTTAATTATGCTCATTCATTTATTAATCGTTTTTACAGATAGATTTCTTTACATATTCCGATCAATTTGTTAATATCCTTTTCGCATTGTCATTTGACTGCCTTCACCACCAGTGATGATGTGGGAATTTCACATCCTAATGGTGGTATAGTATTAGTAACTATACAAGATCATTCAGCCAGCCGTATTTTAGATTCCGATACCCGGGTGGGCTAGACCATTTGGAGGTAGATCCTGGTCCCATCCCAAACTCTGTTGTGTTCCGGGGTGTTTTCTTATCCATTTTGTGCGTACACATCGCATTGTATTAAGACATCGCCTAAGAGTTGCAGGCTATCTACTTATAATGTGCTTAAATTCAAATGTCATGAATGGCACAAAAAGTTTTAATAAGAATATCGTATTTTGTCTTGCTTGCAACTGTCATGAATGGCACAAAAGGTTTTAATAAGAACATCATTTTTGTCTTGCTTGCAACCACTATGCAAGAAATGTTCATGCATAGCACGTGTAGAAGCCACTCGAACCATGCCGTATGTAAGCCCAGTCTGGCAAATAGACAACCCGCCATTTATGAAGAATATGTGCTGCACTTATATGGGACGGTGATCGGGTTGTCAATAATAACACTATTGAGCTTATAAACGGAAATTATAACAAGTTGAATGTTGAAGAACTAAATCCGGACTGTTAAATTTCAAATATCATGGTTATACGAGAATATGGCCATAAAATCTATCTAATATTTAGAATCGGCATATACCTAATTACCTTTAATTTGATACCGATATTGTTATTCACATGAATATAATAAAATTATTCTATTTATTATTATACTTTGTTCGCAACCCCCCCTTTATAGGTGAGGATTATAAGGAGTATTACACTCCTACAATTTTGAACAATCAAACCGTCGTTAAATAAAAGCCGTCTATCCATCTGAGCACTTTATAACAATACTGCGATCACTAATCCGCCCGTCAAGCGTAGTGATTAAAACCTCCCTCCCCATTTCAATCTCCATCCATGATTATGACGTTAATAATAGACATTTTCAGGCTAGGATGATGACTCGATTAGCTAATAAAACAACCGGCCAAGTGCGAAAATGCAAACTCAGGGTTCCGACAGACATTTCGCGGCAAAAAGCACGTTTCTTTAATTTTATTTTATTATTATTATTATTTGTTATAGAAGTTATAGAAATACACACTCTGTGACAATTTCAACTATCTCCTATAATATATATGTAGGCTTTAATATATATAATTAACTATAGGCTGAATTCGTCTTTCGAATTCAATTTTTTTAATTCTTAGTTATTTCTTACGCAGCTTCACTGTATATTCAGTTTTTATGAATTTAAGTAAGATGAGTGTTCGTATTTTTTATTATTACAATGTTACTGTTAGTGAATACCTGTAATTGGCTATTTATTTTTAAGTTTTTAAGGAAATATTTTATAGCTGTTGGTTTTCCTATATTTTTTTATTTAAATAAATATAGGTTTAAATAATGGTTTATGACCCAGCCCACTGACAGACAGACGGACGGACAGCAGAGGCTTAGTAATAGGGTCCCGCTGGCACCGGTTGGGTACGATATCTTAAAAAAATTACGATACTTTCAAAAAATTACAAGTGACAACCCTAGTGTCGTTATGCGCCGGCGTCACACACGCCAATATGGCCGGTATGCAAATCGGTTATCCATGTCAACTTGTTGCATTATTTGCACACATTAATGTACTTTCTATTAATATTAATTTATTGGAAAGTGTTGAATATGGCGTCGACTGTAAAAATGTCTTTGGTCGTTATCTATTTATTTGATCTTAGATAAAAAAGCATAGGAATTCACACTCACGATTCGCGAATGTATCTTCTGCCATAATAACACATTCAGTTTGAAAATTTTAACCTGTTACGAATCTAAAGATAGGACAGGACAGACAGCGTAGGCATGATAATAGGATCCCGTCGGCACCATTAAGGTACGGAACCCTAAAAATATCGCTCATTCGACCTCACCTTAGCTTGGAAATAATAAACAACGTAAAATATGTCATGGCAGACGACAACTAGAAAGTCTCACCAGATTAAGATATTTACTGAAATTGGTTGATATTTTGACGACTATAAGTTATTCGTGGTGTTTTTCTCCTTTTATGTCCAA
This sequence comes from Venusia cambrica, assembly GCA_951394065.1. Lineage (NCBI taxonomy): Eukaryota > Metazoa > Arthropoda > Insecta > Lepidoptera > Geometridae > Venusia > Venusia cambrica. The sequence continues at coordinate 7,278,363 of OX596056.1, forward strand.
AATACTTAAATTTAGGCAATTCTACGAGTTCATTTTGAATAATTTATTCAAATCAGATTATTTCAAATCCTTGAAGTTCATTGTTATGTTGCCTTGACGCTTAGATAACCGTCGTCATTTCTGTAAAAATAGAGACAAGGAGATCAGCGTCAGTCACCCATCATTAATAGTAGTAGAGCCCTTGTGAAAGGGCTCGTCCAAGGTAGTAGTACTACCATCATACCTATTTCGGCCGCCAAGCAGCATTGCTGTGTTCCGTGTATGGCATGGTTGCCGGGTATTTTACGTTCCATCGCGTCGCATTTGCATAGAAACCAAACAAAGCGTCTTGCACTGAAAAATACTTGAGTAGTAAGTAATATGGACATAAAAAAAAAGCACAAATTAATTGTAATTTCGAGAAAAAATGTGAAGTACCTAAGTGTAAAGACCTAAAGTGAAATAAAAAAAAAACATTTACAGTGGGCGATCTTTTCCAGACAAATTTTTAAAAAGATTAACTTCTGTAGTTACCCATCTATAAAAAAAAACTCTGAAACATTCTCCAGACAAATAAGCAACGCAGAACAGAACGTAACCGGTAACGGACAAGTTCTTCGGGTATTTTAATTTGACGGCGCTGACTCAGCAATATGCGAACCTTTATGGCCCTTTCGGCGATTGTTTATAGCTTGTTCAAACAAAAACGTACTATTGTATGATTATAATCGATTGATGTAATGTGTTCGATGTTTGAAATGAAAAATCGACCGATGAAATTAAAAAAAAATAAATTAAATGCCGGTATTATTGAGAATCTCATTTTTATTATAAATTCAGAAATACCTAACTCAATTCGATTTTACATTGAGTGACATGGTCACTGTTTGAAAAAACTACCAGGTACCAATACCAAACCATTACTTATTTAGATATGTTTTGTATTGCAAATATCAATATTTACTTATTCTCTTTAATTATATAGGTACACCCTCCTACCATCAACCGTATTTGTACTATTCTTTCCATCCTAAGGTTGTCTGGAAGAGATCGTTTTTAAGCGATAAGATCACCCATTGTACTGTTTACTGTCGTTTTAAATTGACAATTGTTCTATATTTTTCTGTTGCACAAAAAATATTTTTCATTCATTCATTCATTCATTCATTAACAGGGATATAAAAATAAAACCTTGAACGGATCCACTATGGGGAACAACATGCTACTCTAGGTACACGCGGGCGTAGCAGCAAAAGCTAGTTCGTGCTTATCGTTACTATTAGGGCATCCAATCTCGGAATACCGAGATCCCGCATCATTTTCCAGTCCCGCAAGGAGCGGGATTACCTAAGCGGGATCCGCGGGATTTGCGGGATTAGTGTAAAAAGTGTATGTGGGAGTAAATATGTTAAAACGCCTCTTTGGTCTAGTGGTTTAACCCACCGATTTCAGATCCAGAGGTCCCGGTTCCGATCCCCAGGGATCCCCATCTTACCTTATTCTGTCGCCATAACAGTTCTATAAAATTGTTGTGTTCCGGAATTTTAGAGGTAAGATAGCCAGTTCCTCAGTTGGTTGAGGATTCCGAGTGTAGTGCGCCTCCACCTTTCTTAGGTGAGATGAAGGTCAACCCCCAATAAATATAAAAAATAAGAAGTTACCAACAAAAAATTACAAACATCAGGAGTACGTTCAAACAGAGCTCGGTAAAAAATTGCAGCCAGTGGCAGATTGTAAAGCACGATGGAGCAGTATAGCCAACATGATCGATACATTTAATAGACTGGAACTATGCATTGCTAAAGCTCTCATCGATCTTGGAACCAACACAGATTATCATTTTTCGAAAACACTTAAACCGGTCAAGATAGCTGTCGAGGTTATTTGTCTTCAAGACGCCAATCTTATAACAGCAGAAGCTACTTTGACATTCACAACACTTAGTAGACAGTTCATCTAACATTTGCGTGATCCCGCAAATTCAGAGATCCCGCGGGATCGTAAATCATCGATCCCGTAAATACCTTTTAATCACTAATAACATGCGGGATTGGGTGCCCTTTGGTTCCAACTAATAAATTAAAAATCTAAACAGTATAATCGAAATGTTTTGCCTTTTTAAAGGGCAACCAGCTCACATGAAAAATAAGTAAAGATGTGGCCTAAGATAGTGCACTTTAACTAAAAGGATCACTATTTTATCTGGAATTGAAGACTCCAAGATTGTACTCATGCGGAAAAAAAGACGAGGGCAAGGAAATCGGAAGAATTCATAAAGTTTTTTTTTTATTGTACGACGAGGAAGCGCTTGGCCTTCATCTCACCTGGTAACAAGTTGAGATAAGGCCGAAGATGGAGGCGCACTTCATTACTGAATGCCGGAACACAACAATTTTTTAAGAATTGTTATTATTGTGACAGAATTAGGTAAGATGGTGGTAGCTAGCCAGGCGGACTTAAACAAAATCCTACCACCAACCAAAATTAACTATTAATTAACTAATTAATTTAACTAGTAAGTATCACATGTTCCTGTTAAATTCACTTACAATCCGTAAAGTAATATAATTCTACAACATGGCTCCATCTGGGCATTTGTAATCAAAGGTGCGCAAGTAATCGCATAGCATCACCGTAAACTTAGCTATTAATATCAGAATTCTCTCAATAGCTTGAGGTCAGAAGGCAAGCGAAGATAGTATCTCAACAATATAGACGCGAACTTTATTACCAACAGTAATTACCTACTACATTACCGGTTTTACTTCTCGACTTCGAAGAAGCGTAAATTAAGAACAAGATATTTCATAGATGCAAGTGAACTCTGGCAATAAGAACTGACATAACATAACATCCCATTTCACACAGCTCCAAGCAGTTATTATAAATTAAGCATTTTCCAAAAAGATGTGAAGCTTTTGTATATAGTACCTGTATCTATATTCAGATGATTTATCTGAAATCATTATATTTCTTGTAATGTTGTAGATTGTTTCATTCTTATTTAATATAAGAAAACTTTGGTAAGCACTTGGCCTTCATCTCACCTGGTTACAAGTTGAGATAAAGCCGAAGGTGGAGGCGCACTTTACCCGGAATCCTCAACTAACTGAGGAACTGGCTATCTTACCTTTAAATGCCGGAACACAACATTTTTTTTAATTGTTGTCATGGCGACAGAACTTTAACCACTTAATCTTCCTAGATCTATGATTATTCTATTCCACGCGTAAAACTTATCGATTAACTAAACTTTTATATTATATTATATAGACGATAAACTCAAGCTATTGCGCAACGCGAGAGTTCGGTTGTGATGATGGATAACATAACCACCACCGAACCATCACATTTACAACAGGATACCCACCTTGTTGAGGTTCCATTGTACCGAACTCATGAATCTAGGTTCCTTTTATAAAAAAGTGCGCTGGTAGTCAAAAGTTTGCCAATCAACACTAAAAACTCAATGTAAACAATACATTAATTTGTTTTTGCATCGTATGACTTACCGCTCAGTCTCAACAACCGTACTTAAAATACTGCTCTTGAATGTGCGCCAACAACACTAATGAATTCAATCCCAAAACACGCCATGACTCGCCTCTGGGATCTGGAGAAAGAGTCAAAAAGAATAACGGGATCACGGTAGGTACAGCTCAACGCTATTGTCATGGCGCTCGGCGCCAACGAAGACAAAGAAGACATCGTAAAAGACAAAAAGACGCTGTTATAGGAAACAGATCTTAGTAAAAAAATGTACAAGCAAAAAAATTAAACCTTACATAAATATAAGAGCATTTATGCTACTAAATGCTGATTACTGACATCATACACATTTTTTACTGCTACGAGTGCACAATGATACATAGTTTGTAAACTCCCATATGCTAATTACCACTAATGTATTTAATTATCATAGGTTAGGTGCATAAGATAGTACGTCAACATAATTTCATATCAACTCTCTTTCTCTGACATTCTCTCTACGCCACAGCAACAGTCTGGAGTGTACCTGAATGAAGGTCATGATTCAGCGAAATCTCTTGAGTGCACTTGCGAAGTTGACTCACTATCTCCTTACCGACGACTGTTTCGAATTCGAGTCGGTTTTATACATCACCATTCCTTAATGTCTCATCCGAAAAACACAATATAATAAAAAAAAAAGTACAAAGGAATCAGTCAGATTACCTAAGGACCGTTACAAACGGCCTATAGGTAACTCAACTGTTCCAGACCAGTACCAGACGGAAGCGAATTAATATAAAAAAATGCAAGAGAATTGATTTGAAAAAAAAACATATCTATCTTACTAGTTTATATATCTACTCGATCAGTTTATTACGTCGAAAATTACTAATCTGGATGAATTATGACAAAGTTTTTTTAACCGCCTCAGTGGTCTAGTGGTTCAACCTACCGAGATCGACCTACTGAGATCCAGAAGTCCCGGGTTCGATCCCCATGAGGAGTACAATATATTGTGCTTGGTTTGGTTGGTGGTAGGATTTTGTTTAAGTCCGCCTGGCTAGCTACCACCATCTTACCTAATTCTGCCATACTAACAATTCTTAAAAAAATGGTTGTGTTCCGGCATTCAGAGGTAAGATAGCCAGTTCCTCAGTTTATTGAGGATTCCGGGTGAAGCGCTTCCATCTTCGGCCTTATCTCAACTTGTTACCAGGATGAGATGAAGGCCAAGCGCGTACAATAAAAAAAAATCTCTATCGACGGTCGACAATTTTTTAAAAGATGCTATTCCTTTGCTAACGTCACATGGTACAACAAAAGCTTCACAAGATTACGCGAATAGTTGTTAATTGCGTCGATAAACAAGCCCCGTCGAGCTGTAATGCGATTTAAAGATAAGGGATCACCGAACACAGAACTTCAATTAAGAAAAGGTAGCGTTATCAGGACGGGACAAAAAGGACAGAGTTCTTATGGCAACATATCTAGCTAAAGATATAGAATGTCCCCAACCGTAGCAATAATGTTTAAAGTCAAATAGGTAGGTATAATTAACGTAACGTAACGCCTATATTACTCATGCTGATGACAAAAACCAACGGTTACGATGTTGTTTTTTTTGGAGTTTTTTTCAAAATGCAAAGCAAATCGACCATGAAAATCAAACCAGGCATAGATAATGACAAAGGTGTACCTAAACATTTTTATCAATGATAAAACAATTCTGACACTGTGTTTCGTTGTCCTCAATTTCAAGCGCCTATTTTACATAACGCGCACTTGAACAATGACGTCACATCATTCTTAGACCAGACAGGCATCCCATAAAGTGCTAGTGGGATAAGCCGCGCCGCCGTGTCATAACAACGACAAAAATGGCAACAAGAATTAAGTCAAAGTCTCCATCTTATCTCAGCCACTCATTTGTAGACGCATTCCGGGAATGGCGACGGCGGATGGCCTAATTGACTTTGTCGCCCACACTGCTTATCCATTATGAGTGTCTCCTAGGAGCCACTTTTGTTCCCCAGGTAATCATACCTTCGCTATTCGTGTACCTGTTCTGTCCGGTTCGTTTTCGCTGATACTTGCGAAGTTTTTTTCCCTTACCTGCTGTAGTCTACCTGCTTTTTTTTCTTTTTCCCTTTCTCTCGGTATCTTTGAAATATTGTTTCTGAATCTCCGTTCGCAACAGCTAATTACAGCGGCGTACCATTAGCTTGTCTGTGCATGTGATTAATAGCCTCCTACTCTTGAAAGCTCGGAGCTAGATCTAGTAAATTATCTACGTTTACCGCTGCCATCAATTCTAATGCAATAGCCAAGTAGCTAATTACTGTAAACTCCGTCCTAAGATTATTGTCTGTATAAAACTAGACTAGATTCCTTGTTAAGTACTAACACGCAATGTAAGGATATTTTCGTTAATATGGAAGATCATTTCAACAGATATTCATAACTAATAAACCGTCACTTTACGACGATAGTTACGATCCAGTTAATAAGTCAAATGGTCCCTAGTAAAATGGTGCTGGTAAACATAGTCTAAATTACAAACCAATTTGTTTACATTAGCATTCTCAAGTGTACTCACAAACTCACAATGCTCTTATTGTGCACCACTTCAACTTGTAAAAATGCTTTTGTTATTTTTTCCTAAAGTTGCGTGTCCGGGGCTGTTTGGTATTGACTCACGCCTACCTGTCGGCGACATCGCTGTCTAGCCACTTCATCATCGCGTCACATCGGATTCCAACACTCATTACACGTTAATGGAACATCAAGAGATCGACTCATTATCTTCAATCATTCGAGAACACCCAATTGGAGCGATGCTCGTAAAGTTCTAAAATTGGCTGCATCAATTACATCCGAAGATATGGCTAAAAGGTTTTCAGTTTTATCATTTTCTTTACTCCGATGAAGGTCCTGTTTGAGCCCCACTCCACTTAATAGCCCTCCACTTCAATTATCTCCGCTCCTCGATTGCAGTGTCCCTACGCTTTTATAGTCTAAAATTACCGATGCGAGCACTTACAGGTTTCCGTTACCTAAAGTAGACTTCCGACGCTCCGACCTGCCAGCAATCCGAACAGTTATAAATCTCGCAGGGGTTGAGTCTCGAGATACGGTTAAAAGCTTCGGCGAACCGACAAAAATGGGACCAGCTAAGTTGAGGTTCGTGTAGGTTGATAAGGTTTTGTAGTTTTTGTGGCATCGGGACAACTTCCAGATAGCGGGTCCCAATCCCAGCCGAGATAATGGGAGACGGCACTTAAAAGTCGGGTATATACGGCGTCGGCGGCGGCGTGGGCTTGTGTTTAGATAACACCACTGCTTATTTGTCTTACCCGATTACCTCGGAATACATTTTCTGATATAAAATTACATGAGCCATGTTAGCTAACGCTGGATTACTTACGTAAGTGTTTTGCTCCAAATTGTAGAGCGTTACTCAAGTATGGTAGACGGCTGGCTAACATCTGTTATCGAATCGGAATTTATGTTTTTCGTCTTTCAGACGCACCTGCTGACTTTAAATTTGAACCAACTTTGTTGCACCACCGCAACGTGCAGATAATTCGTTTTCGTAATCTATTTGTTTAGTTGATTGAGTATATTGTGAGTACTAAGTGCTTATTGTCCATCTCAAGCAAGGTTTTTCGAGTGGTTTGTCCACAAGATTTAAGATGCTTGAATCACGAGGCTCTCTCACGCTTGTTTTATGAGTGTGTACACTGTGTACCTACATGCATTAGGGCCTCGGCCTTCCGCGTTCTCTCCTTGTCTCCCACAGTTGCATTAAATTTGAAAGTACGTACAGTACAGCATGTGTCCTATCTTAGATATTTATCACTCCGGCTGTGTAACGTGTCAAAACCAACGGGATCATTGCGGATATCGTTTTTTACTGTCTTCGTCTCCTTCTCTCCGCTCTTAGATAGAGCACGTTTCGACTGCTTAATCGATTGCGATGAGGGCTTTATAGCAGCGGATTAGAGTGTAATTTACTATGTTTATACGGAACACTTTCGGAGTATCGTAATGACTCGCTACGGTCGCATGAGCGCATTCAGGGGCTGTATCATAAAACGGTGTAAGAGCCGCTGGTGTATGGTTTCTTAGTTCTTTTGCTGTGGTGCTAAGGTTGAGTTTTATGTGATCGTCACGATTGGTTGCGGGTGAGGTGCGCACGCAGGCTTATCCTTACGTCGGTGGCGCCGGCGCCGCGCTCAGCGCTATTTTTTCCCGCGGCACCGCGTTGTTCTCATAATTTATTCATTAAACTGGTAATTTATTCGCGGTTTATATACGACCCGCGTAATTCTCTATTTTGCGACGATCGTTGTTTTATTGTTTTTCTATACCTACCGACATATTGTGGGCGTGACATGGCGTCGTCGCTGGACGTTTTACTTTACTGGATAATAAAGCTGGAATTGATTCTGTGGGATATAAAACCGTACAGCATAAATTTATATTCAATAACACCTCATGCTTCAATGGCTATGAGTGTTAATTTGTGCTAATTACTCTATCAATTAGGTGTCCCTAGGGTAGCCTCTCAAAGATTATGTTTGCAGACGCATAATGTTTTTACGAAAAGCAAATTGACGCAACTAGAATAGAGTAATTACAAACTAAACTTAACCTTCATAGCTTAATAAGCGCCATCTCTCTCATTTTAGCCGAAAAATGAGAGAGATGGCGCTATACATGATATGCACGTAGCTGAGTGAAACAGATGAGCTTTTATAGCAAAAAACACAACTTATACGCGAGAACCAAAAAAAGGTAGATAGGTATACAATACAAATAAACGAATTGTAACCGTATGCCCCCACGAGCGACCCCCACATGGGGCACACGGTAATATATTATTACCGTGTGCCCCCATTCCTCATTCTCGGGGCTAATACAAAACACCAAAGTATCATGTACACTAAAAGTTAGATAGGTAGCTATTAAAAGCATCGAGAAGTACCTATATCGGTGTTTCAAAATCCTTTTTACGCAGCTTATTAAAAAAAATGTGTCTTCTTATATCGGTGTTTCAAAATCCTTTTTACGCAGCTTATTAAAAAAAATGTGTCTTCTTTTTGTCAATTTTGTTGCCACAACTCTATGCATAGTTTCGACCATTTTACAGTCCTAGCGGCTCAGCCAACAGCTCAAGCTAAACAAGCGCTATACCTACTGCGTAACGTATCGACCTTCCATTCGCCGCGCCCTGCATTGTGACCTAAATTAATTTGCACTTATGACTCTATTAGGTGATGAACTAGTAAAACTATATAGGTAAATTGAATAACGTACTAGCGTCCTGTCCTGACACGCTCATACACGTATGATTTTGTCCTGTTCCTGTCCTGTCCTGAACTGTTATACCAATATGGCATTAGGTCAATGCAAACCTTGCTTTGTATAACTAGGTACTCACCTAGTTATACAAAGCAAGGTTTGCATACCTACATTTTACATTTTCTACCTTTTTTGGAATGGATAATACTCAATTTCATAAAAACATTTTTGGTTATAGTTTCAGAAGCCCAAATCATAACACAATTCCTGTTTCAAATAAACATTAGGGGATATTCATAGACAACCCATGAGGGCCTTCAAATAGAACATACCTACTAGGCGAGGGGTAGCTTTAAAACCAAATGTAGACTGATCTCTGTAAACGTATGTTTGAGATGAAGAGAGAGGTTTTACTAAGCTAGTGGCGAAAGCTCCAATACGTTTCCAGATTACCCTGACCCCTTGAACTCCCTTCGTGGGGGCACGGAAGAGCTCTTAATTGACTGGTGATGGTGTATGCGTAAGCGGCGCGTGGTGACAGATGTGTATGTAAACTAAAAATTTGGATACAGTTCGCATGACAAATACTTCATTAGTAAGAGAGTTCATTTAAAAGGCTACACTAGGTGCACACATCGATAATCAAGATATACTTACATTATAGCTACTTATAGGTGCTAAGTATATATAATAGTGCTAAGTATATATACTAGTGCTAAGTATCAAAAGTAACGCGCACTTTTAGAAATAACAAATTAGAAATGTGTGCAAATGTTAGATTTTTTTTTAAGAATAAACCGGCCAAGTGCGCACACGCACACCGAGGGTTTCGATTCCGACCTTACACTTAAAAAAAATCTAGTTTCTTGCATTTTTATAATTTACTGTTAGCGGCAATATAAATACACACTAAACATTTAAAAAGGGAAATGTAACTATATTTACGTAGGTAATAATTCATATAAAGAAAGATAGATTTTGTTTTAAAATAATAAAAAAAACAAAAGACAGTGCACATTTACTATGGATCAATTCGATTCTCAATCGAAAAATCGATCTCGATCATCGAATAGTATTTTCCCTTTTTTGAATAGTTCTTCGTTTTGCTTACCAACGGTACTTAGCGTGTAGCTGTGTATTTACGTCGGACAGCAGTGGCGTGTAGATCGGATTGTTTATAACTTTCATATTATGCCGGCTGTAACAATAAATAACGCTACTTGCGTACGCGCATCCTAAAACCAGGATAGCTACCGCCACCATACCTATCACTTTCAAAAATATTTTATCGTGGGCACTGCGAAACCTAGAATCGACTTCCATTACAGAGTATATTTCGCTATGTTACGATAAATGTATTTAGAAGGTTTCAATCATTCCCCTGAATTCACTTCGTCACTCACATTCACTAAAAATGAGTTATTTAGGCCAGAGAATTAACATATTCAGCGTGGCAATGCAGCCAGTGTCTTGGGCATGCTTCTGGCATTTAGAGGTAAGATTGCCAGTTCCTCAGTCTGTTGAGGATTCCGGATGCAGAGCGCTTCCACCTTCGGCCTATCATATCTTGAAACCAGGTGAGATGAAGGCATAATTATTCTCAAAATTCTGCCTGAATGATGATTTTATTTTGATTTTGATTGAAAGCCAAGCGCTTCCCCGTCATACAATAAAAAAAAAACACCTAGGTCAAACCAAAAATCGAAGAAATTGTATATTTTCGGGGTAGAGATTCCTAATTGCAGATGAAATTTATTACTTTTACTGCAACTTATAAGCATGATTGAGATTATCAATATAATATGCATAATAAGCGATGGGTTATCTCTTTGACTTATTGACCTTGACCTATTTAGGCTTGTCTTGCTGTAGGCCAAAACAAGGATGAGGTCTACGAATAGAGCAAGCTTTCCCAGAATGCACTGTCTGTCTGAACACGGCTGGGCAGGTTTTTGGTAGGCAATAAATACACAAAACCAGAAGTAAACTACTGCCCTTCATTCGTCGAGAATTAATTAGATTTACCTGGAAAAATATTTCAAAAATGATTATTTAAGAAGGTTGGCTCATACCGTACCTACCGTATCTTTATTGTTTTTATTTTTTTCAGGTAAGCACTTGGCAGAATAGCAGAACAACAAAACAGTTAGTAAGCTAAGTACCTTACCTACCCATTATGTTTAGTCTGTCGTTCAGGTACCTGAGTGGGATTATCTTGCTGTGTTTTTTGGATTTTTTCTTAATTATCTTCAATAGTGAAGTAGAAAAATACCAGTGTCTTACCTACCACGGCTAGCAACCAAGCCCCCGCCGAATAGTCAAGGTAAATAATAAATGTAAAATAAACTATTCATCCGTACTTAATCAGTTTTAAGTAATGTGTTGAAAAAAAAATATTGCTTGATATATTTTCTTAGCGCCTGTTAGGAATTGAGACCAGGAAAAGGTCAAAGGCAAGAAACTGGCTAGTTCGTTTTTATTGATTTATTCACTGGCCTTATTTAGTATTCACAGAGTTTAAAATAAATTAAATAGACAATTGCATTGTACTTAGATAGGCCGTCACAATAAAGGTAGGCACACGAATCAAAAGGTTAGTTGCTTAATCACGAAAGTTTGAATATATTTAGTAATATAATTTACTATATTAATACTACAATGTACATAGGCTTACGCCTGTTTCCCAGAGGGGTAGTCAAAGACAACGGTTTTCCACTTACTAAGCTTCTACAGTACTTATACTATCACAATATCCGTAAACTTCAACTTAGTACTTCTAAACAATGAAAATAAACAATGTTATTGTACCTACACCTACTCGAATCAGTCAAACAATAAAACAATGATGTCAAACGATTTATCAGCATAACAATTAAAATGTCGGCGATTTTCAAAACCACACCAAAGGACAGTTTCATTGTTTGCGAAAACGGCGCCACACCACAGAAGCCATAACAGTTCCTACTGTACCTACTACCTACCTATTCAATGACAATATCACATACTAACTGGATATTAATCTGCACCCGGCGCCGTTAGCATCCGCTAGTGACGAGACTTGTTGTCGATACTTCATCGCGCGAGTCATAATAATCGATTTGGACACAATGACATGACGGGTGACGTAAAATTGATGTTTTGTTTGTGATTGTGATTGCTAATTTGAGAACCGTATCACTATTCAAGCAAACATAATGTTGTCGTTGCAACAGATAAATGTTACAATGTAAAAACCGCGACCTATTGCCAATAGCTATACGGATTCAATAAAGAGACGTCGAAATGTGAATCCTTGCCAAAGCGCATAGCATTCAGTTCCAGGCAGAAAACTAATTAATTGATTATCCATTTATCGATGTCCGCGGTTGCAGTGTCACTCGTCGCTGCCGCCCAACGACCGACGACCCCATTCCACGGTAGCGACTGACGACGACGCGACGCGGCGCCGCGCCTGTCGCTGCCGATTAGCGTGACTCCACGCTCATCACTATTGTTCTTTTCACTCGGTAACATAATTGCTCGTCTCCATCAGCCGCAATCTTTTATACCACATTTTATTATGCACATTCCGGCCTGATTTTACGGCTGCGATGACAAACCGCTTACATTTTATTCTCACCATCGCCGATGCTCTCTGATGAACTTTGTGACGAGCGATTGCAGTGGCGCGGCGTCGCATTAATCATTACAGTTTTATTTAACGGCTCGTGTTACTCCTATATCTGTAATTGTCCGGTACGTTGGCGCCACCGTTCCTTGGCCGGCTGCCACTGCAATCGTGTGTACTTCACCCGATTAATTTTGAAATTCAAATGACAACGCAAATGCAATAAAACCCACTCTAATCTTTGAATGCATCAATATTGTGTCGGAAATGCTGCAAGGAATACTTATTAGCGGCGGCATTCAGAAATGCTGCTGAGTTTTGGATTCGAGCCACTGGCGAATTAAATAATTATTTATATATGTTTACAATAAATTGTGTAAACGTTCAAATCACTTTGCGAGTTTATTGCAGTGAATTATTTCTTGCAGCACTTGCATTTGATTTATGTTGTTGAGCGTTTAATGGCGCTTATTAAAGTATCAATAAAAAGTTCAGTCATTGGCGTCGGCAAGGCGGATCGTGACTCGTTTATATGCACTTGGCTCGACGCCACCGGTGACCTCATTGCACGCCCGTTTTTGGCGCCACCTTTGCACGTAATGATAGGTATCGCATCGATGACATGCCAAAACGCTTTTGCAGATCTTATCGATGGCTATTTTCCACGCGCACATCACTAGCAGTGCGATAATAAATTAAATCCATCTTATAAGTTTTGCTTATTATTGTAGTCGTTTGCAAAATTCTTTGTATTAATTTCTTCAAACAAACCAGTTCCGGATATGCCGTTTTCAATAATCCTTCGTCTAGTCTGACTGCAGCGGGCTGCATCAGATATTCTGTGTTCATTTTGTTCCTGCTCGTTCTTTGTATATGAGTCACAGAGAGGTTCTCTTTATGCGCATAATGTAGACACATTTACATTGTTTACGTATTTTATTCACGCATGCTATGAACGTATAATTTTGCCAAAATACAAACGTTGCAGACATTGCTTGCGATGCGTGATGGACGTTACTTTTGTTTGACTCAAAGAAAGAAGTTCCAGCTGTTTCTGTCTCTCAAGAACCGTAATAGGTAGTTCAAATTTTCAGAGTGTGCCGCCATAACAAACTACTTAACAAAACTGCCCGCTATACCGTTGTAATTTATCTCATCTGTTTTTTTGGTCTTACCACAGAGTAATAATAATAAATCGCACCTCGAATACCAAAACGTCGAAACCGCGATTTGAACTAAAGCCATAGCAGTAAATCCATCTGTTTGTCAGTCGACCGACCGTGGCTAATGTGTTTCGGTTGCGACATCGGCTGTCATCTTATGCACTTAGTTTAAAGAACAGTAGTAACTACTAAAATCTGTGGCGTAGACTACATAGTAAATCTCATTAGAAAGGGAGGCTTGACTACCTATTGCCATACTGTTATGGCATGGCGGTTAAAAGCTTTTTCAACCTTATTATTCATCTTTCGTAGGTAACAAAATCATCGTGAAAATCAATAATATTTTATTTTTCAATATCTTCATTCTGTTGAAAATTTTTTCCAAGCTTGGCTTGGGTTGGTTTGATCGCTGATAAAACTCTTTGTCCTCTCAATTCTTTGGCAAATTTTCTAATTTTCGAACAGAGATCGTCGATCTCTTTCACACATCCGTCCCTTTTCACGACATTAATAAAAAAAACTCAGATAACGTCCTAGTCCATGCCACGGGCCCCAGACCCCTCAGCACGGGGCGGGGATAAAAATTGTATCCTCTGTTTTTATCCACCATCGGGAGACAAAATGCTCTCAGAGGTGGATAAAAACAGAGGACAAAAATTTTATCCCCTCCCCGTGCTGAGGGGGCTGGTCAAACGCCCACTTCGGATTATTGTCGTTAATTATATCAATAATTTTATATTATAGTACCTAGTTTGTATCTGAATAAAGGCTTTAAATAATAATAATACGGGACTGTGAATCAACTTGCTTATCCTTATTCTTCTATAATTATATTTTAAACTTTTCCACCGAAGAATACCACACCAGAACTAAATGTTTTGGACGCTGTAATATTCCCGTAATAATAAAAAACGAAATACCCATGACTACCAAGACAACCAATCAAACTTAAACAATCTAATTTCCATTTATAACATAAACACCGTAAATTGTTTATTGCTTTTCAACATGAACATATTCGTTATGACAGACAGACGGACGGTCCAATTACGAGTGAAATGGTTTTTACAGAGTTACGGCTCTTAATTGATACTGATGGGTAGAAGCACAAGTTTCGTAAAACATAAACCACGATATGAAGTAAATTTACGCATAAAAAAATATAAAGTAATGAAGCTTGAGTTTCATACAACGCAAACAATCAACAAGAAAAAGTATCTCGTGAAACACATGCATCTAATATTTAATATGAGATATGTGATCTACCTCCTAATGGCTACGGAATCGCGGGCTTTAGGCTTTACGGATAAATTATCACAACACTGGTGGTAGAATTTCATTTATTTTTAATTAAAACAATATAATATTGTGTCGGAATATCTTATGCTTATTCTTACAAATAACATTGAGTAGGTACCTACGATAATTTTAATGAAGTGTAAACATTCAAAAAATAAATAGGTAACGGTAAGTGACAATGCAATGTCCAAGTGTAAAATAATTCATAAAAAAATTAACATCAGTGATATAAAAATAGTTACGAATGTCAAAAAAAAAATGCAATTATAATAAAAGTTATCTGATTTATGACAAATGTTATTCACAATAATTACAGAGGTTGATACCTGCCTAATCGCTACAAATGATTCTGTTCATCTAATTCTGTAAAGGTACTATTTCGTAGCCAACTGCAGACAGCAGCGACGCCGCTTCAATCAAATTCAATACATATAACAGAAATAACAAGCCTCATAGCTCAGTTGGTAGTAACTCTACCTTCTGCGCCATGGGTTCGATTCCCACCAAGGACAAACATTTGTGTGATGAATATAGATGTTTGTTCTGTGTTTCGGTGTTGTATCATATAGTACGTATGTATTAACAAAAGTATTTAAGTTTATTATCCGTAATCTAGTTCCCATATTACAAGCTATGCTATGGCTAGATTGCGCTGTGTAAAATTTAATGTCCGGCAAAGAAAATGTATAGGACCCAAAGTCAAAGTCAAATATTTTCATTCATTAAGATTTTTAGGATCATTTTGAAACGTCAAATCTACCGCCTGTTCGGAATCGCGACCAGCACACAAGGAGAAAGGCAAGAACCTCGGGCTGATTTTTTTTTTTATGATCCATCCGTACTACCACGTGTCGCTGTCGCCTTCTGCTGCTGTCTGCAGACGGCTCCGAATACGAACATGTACCTTAAAGGTCACCTGGCTTTCGACTAATGGTTTCTCGCGTTCCGTCGGTGCGTGGTAGAGCCAGTACCTTCTGGGAACTACGATGGATCTACGTATGTATACCATCCTTACTCTAGCCTAGAGCTAGACAAACTCCGAAATCGGAAGTTAACGTATCATTATGAAATAATGAATTAATTAATGAATGCATGAAAATTCTTTATTGTACACCAAAAACATATAGAAAAATTGTCATTTTAAAACTGAATTAAACAGTACAATGGGCGGTTTTATCGCTTAAAAGAGATATCTTCCAGACAACCTTAGGATGGAAAGGATAGTACAAATCATAAAAAAAGAGAATAAGTACCTAAATATTGATATTTACAAAACAAAACATATCTAAATAAATACGTTATAATAATTTTACTATGTTAGAATATGTACCTACCTACTTACTAACATAATATACATGAGTATATAAATTATTTATACTATTACATAAATAATTATGAATACACTAATAAATAGTTGTTATGTTCTAAATCTTAACAATTTCGCAACATTCGTTCTACTTGCTTGATCGCATACAATTCGTGTTCAAACCGGAAATTACATTTACAGCTAACTATAACACTTTTGCACAGGGCACTTTTGTTATGACTTGTTGGATTATAATAAATAAAAAAGGTAAACTCATTTAACGCTTTAAAAAAAATACTTGCAAACAACATATTATTAGGTCCTTACATATGAAATTGGCGTTTTGTCGTACTGGCCACTTTGATCTTAAATATCTCCTCTTTGGTTAGGAATTCCAAATTCAAATTTAAACAGCTATTTACTCATGCATTTGTGTTTCGAAAACCGTAATTCATTTGTTTTTTTCTCTTTTGCTTTTTTTTCTGCGTCACTCATTTCACAAAATGGAAAACTTAAAATATCGCATTATTTACGAGTACGAGTTCCACCGTGGCACCAGTGCTGCAGAAACGGCTCGAAGGATTAATGATGTGTATGGTGGTGGTGTCGCAAAAGAAAACACGGTGCGTTTTTGGTTTCAACGCTTTCGTTATGGAAATTTCGACCTGCAGAACAAGCCCCGTGGACGGCCGGAGACCAAGGTCGATAATGATGAATTGAAGGCTATTGTGGAAGCAGATCCATCGCAAACCACATCACAGTTAGCTGCAGGCTGCGGTGTTAGTGACAAAACCGTTTTAATCCACTTGAAGCAAATTGGGAAGGTGAAAAAGCTTGAAAGGTGGGTACCTCATGAATTGAGTGAAGCAAACCGACAAACGCGCGTCGACTGCTGCGTTACATTACTCAACCGGCACAATAATGAAGGAATTTTAAATCGGATCATTACATGTGATGAAAAGTGGATCCTGTACGATAATCGTAAACGCTCATCGCAATGGCTGAACCCTGGTGAACCAGCAAAATCTTGCCCCAAGCGAAAATCGACTCAAAAAAAGTTACTTGTAAGCGTTTGGTGGACTAGTGCCGGTGTCGTACACTATAGCTTTCTTAAATCTGGTCAGACGATTACGGCTGATGTCTATTGTCAGCAACTGCAAACCATGATGGAAAAGCTCGCTGTTAAACAACCGAGACTTTTCAATCGCTCTACGCCACTGCTGCTTCAAGACAACGCTAGACCACACACGGCCCAACAGACGACTACCAAATTAGAGGAGCTTCAATTGGAATGTCTAAGACATCCACCGTACTCTCCGGACCTTGCTCCAACAGATTACCATTTTTTTCGAAATTTGGATAACTTCTTGCAAGGAAAAAAATTCAATTCCGATGAGGCAGTCCAAACCGCTTTCAAAGATTTCATTGATTCCCGTCCGAATGATTTTTTTAGTAAAGGGATCAATGAACTACCTATAAGATGGCAAAAGTGTATAGATAGCAATGGTACATACTTTGATTAATAAAATATATTTTAATATGAAAAAATTGCCTTTATGTTCCTCCCATACAAAACGCCAATTTCATATGTAAGGACCTAATATTAACACTTTTGTCGGATTCGACTAAGAATCCTATAGATTTCAACGTTATTCCCAAACCATTTCTGAAAATATCTTGTGGAAGTCACGAGGTTTTTTGTCAAAAAAAAAACGATTTCGGATTTCTGAATCCGTTTCTGGAATCGGAAGCTTCTGAATTCGGTCCGATATGGCTTCCCGAATGTTTGAGAATACTAGTGGGTTACTTTATTCGCTCTCTGAAAACAAAACGATTGCGGCCCCGATCAGACCAACGCATTGGACTAAGGGCTCCCGTTCTTTACCTTCCACCTTGCCAGTGACTACGAGCTTTTCTAGGTAAGCGTCCTCCTTCTTGGCAATGTAACCGAAGCATGTATATGCTTCGGTTACATTGCGAGATGATTTACGAGAATAAACAACGCTGTATCTCTCCAATCAGATAATTATACTTTATCAGATTTTCACACATGCCAATGTTTTTATACTATTTAGCATATCGTACACAATTATCGCTCGTGAACTGTTATCGTTCCGTCATTAGCAATTCATATTTGTAAATTTTCTCATGATTTTTACGTTTTATTTGTCAATTATGCAGAATAACTTGTCAAGCTGGACTGCTTGTGTTTTTATTAGTGCTACTTAAACTGACAGGGGAACTGTAAGTTTGTATGTATGTTACTGAAACACTGAATTTTTATACGATGAGGAATTGAATTTATTTCACATGCCCCCTCATTCTGTATGACCAATCGTGTCTTAACGCGCCCGCGTTACGATATGTCAAAACGATGATTCCATGCAGATATAAACTGGCTATCTTACCTTTAAATAAGATAATAAACCTTACCTAATTATGTCGCTATAACAACAATTCTAAAAATTGTTGTGTTCCGGGATTTGAGATGAGATAGCCAGTTCCTCAGTTAGTTGAGGTTTTCGGGTGAAGTGCGCCTCCACCTTCGGCCTTATCCCAACTTGTAACCAAGTGAGATGACGGCCAAGCGCTTCCCCGTAGTACAATAAAAAAATGGTTGTGTGAGATGTATTTGGTTTGATACGACTTAGCTCGTTGGTGCTGTAAAACACGCGTGGTATTCTTCATAGACAGCTAGGGCTTAGCACTCAATGAGCTAACTGCATTGTGTATACTGCCAGCGGAGTCGCAGGCAGCGTCTTGTTTTACATACAATTCTGGTTTGTAATAAATAAGAACTGCTCATAAAAATACTTTCAAAACCACTGATATTCAAGCCGGTCTTATTTATACCACGGCAATTAGGTAAGTAATTAGATACACAAAAATTGAATTCAGAGGACGGCAACATTGTTCAATTCAAGGGCATAACAGAGCTCAGTTGGTTAGTTTGATTTCAGCGCTGTAGGTTGTGGGGCAAACATATCTAAGAGGAATAGATGTTATTTCTGTGTTTGGGTGTTATATTGTATCATAAGTATGTGTTTACAAACAAAAAGTGTCTCAGTATTAATATTCTCCGCTATCGACTTCCCATCCAGACTTGCTTAGTTTAGTTCTTGGTGGCGTTGTGTGAAATGTCTAGAAATATTACTGTTTATTTATTACGTTTGGAACTCGGTTAATATTTTTAAACAAGAATGTGTATGTTTGAAACATGCAACGATGCAAGGGAATTAAACCTCCCTAACATTAAAATAATGACAATAGAACATTATGCCCTATGAAATTATAATTTCGAAAAGAAATTATAGGCCGACATCCGTCGATTAAAAACAAATTTGAGTCCAAAACGCGAATGCAGGTAGAAAAGGTCTGAATTTACAGAAAATTATAGTTCAGCAGACCTTATTATCTATTTAGTGGTTTAAAATAATGCTGTCATTTATAAAAAGGTGTGTAAAACTTAAAACTTTTTTCTACATTTACCCACTAGTACGAATGTATAAATTACTAGGTAGGTACTTTATTCTATGATCATCATATGAAACTCTAACACTAAGGAACTGGTTATCTTACCTCTAAAAGCCGGAACATAACATAATCAAGAATTGTTGTTATGGCGACAGAGTTAGGTAATATGCTGGTAGCTTACAACTTAAGACTTAATCAAAGTCCAATCAATAATATACCCACCTGGGGATCATACCCCGGACCTATGTGGATCTGATACCGGTGAACGATAAACTAGATATATATAACAAATATATAAACAATAAAAAAAATACTGATCAATAAATAAGTAAAAGTTAGGAAAAGTATTAATTCATCATTCATAATCGATAACAAATCATCCATGACACGAATGTACTAGCAAACAGACATACGAACAGGAACTAACAACATTATTTAATTTTATTTTGTAAAATTTAGGTATTCCTTATTTAATTATCCCTTACAGCAAAGGTGTGTAACCTGAAAAATAAATATTCTCACTTCATTATATAAATTCTAAGCGGAACACGAATGACGGACGGCCGTGTTTAATGTCAATTAGCAAGTCCCCTGGAATTGCATGGTATCTATAAATTAATGCCTGATTAGAGAAATCGTCGCCAGCTTCGACTCTATCGAGTCGGGATAAGACATAAATCTCGCTTTTGAGACGACACGATGAAAGTTTAACATGAATGTCGGAAAGCGTTAGAAAATTGATATTTGCTCGGAGATCAATATTTATATACCTAAATTTAAACTTGATTTAAATTACGCTAATGGGATATTGTGCCTGAATTATATATTTCAAATGAGATCTTAAATCACAGACAATGAAGCCAAAGAGAAACTAGAAAAAATAAACACGCGAGCTAAATGCACGCAATCATTGAAACATTCCGGCCCTCAATTAGAGAGCCGAGCGAAATCGTGCTTAGATCCTCCTCAACGCTCAGAAGCGCAACATCGTAACTACGAAAACATCAAAATTGGATATCCGACCGTATGGCTTTGTCGTACCAAAAAGGTACAGGGTACGAGATACTATTGCTTAAACTGCGGTACAGGTATGTTGTTTTAACGTTTTAAAAGTTGTAAGTTCTGGTTGAGTTCCCAGTTCTCAGCCAGTGGGCGGCTACCCTGTAATCAGTCTCGCGTCTTTGGGAGCGGTGCGATGATTATAGGAGGAATTTTACGGCTCCTTCGTTAGTCCATCAAATCATAGGTCCGTATTGTTAATGGCTTAAGATGATGTGAAACAGTTTCGTGTCATTTCCGAGACTTTAAGTAATTTTAACTCGAGGCACCGTTTTTGGGGGTAATTGTATGTGAACCAGAAGGTACTAGGTTTGTTTTTATAGGTGTTATTTCCGCCGCCGCGTGTCTAGACGCTACGTATCACCTGCCTTGTTTTAAAGTAGCTTGCGAAAGGATGCGTAGGTAATCGATTCGGTATTGCAGCTGCGCCCTTATAATTATACTTTTATAAAACGATCGTTTGCAATATTGCGATAACTACATTCGAAAAAACGACATCCATTTTAAAAACACTGACTTCTTTTTACAAACCGTCTATGGAGCAAACTGATGTTTAAGTGACCGTGTAGGGACAATTTATAGACCGAATGTTTTTAATGAAACTTGTAAATACTAAAAGTGGGATTTGACGTGATATGAAACCAAGTATGATTTTGATCAAAGTCTACATATGTAGGTTGGCCTTTAGTCAAATTATTCAAATAAGTATATCGCCATGTTGTTGTTTTGTAATCAAAGCACCTATAGGTATAAGTTTTATAAATTATTGTATCCTGCATAATTACAATTTACTTAGACAAACAACCGGTACGCAATAATGAGAGGGACGGCGCTATACATGCTCTGACGTGCCTGAGTGAAACGGATGAGCAGATAATTTTATTGGAAAAACATATTTTTTGTTATTGACGTGATAACTAAAAAACATCGAAAATTCAAAAATCTTATACAAGATAATCAAATAAAACAATAAATGTAACAGGACTTTAATTTCACATAGCGCCATCTAGCCCCAAACTAAGCATAGCTTGTAATATGGGAACTGGATTACGGATAGAATACTTTATTACTTTTGTGAATACATACGTACTACGTTGTGAATATATACGTAAACATCTATACCTATTCATCACACAAATGTTTGTCCTGGGCGGGAATCGAACCCACTACCTACAGCGCAGAAGGTACTTATATTAAGTTGTAAGGAACTTATACTATCAACGGAGCTATGAGGCTTGTTAAACATAAGAACTATCAAGATAAGTGTATCACTAATTACTGAAAATGATCGCGCTTACAGAAATACATTTAGAAATGTGCAAAACAAAATTTATCAGTTTTTTTTTAATAATATTTTTTCTCGATTTATTGTTTCTGAAACCCCAAATTGATTAATTCAGACTTGAATTAGATGTGCTATTATAACCATGTAATAGGTGTTTTAAGCTCTAATTTACATTTAACTGCCTCCTTAATTACTTGTACCTAGTTAGTACGATATGGCTTAATGTGTGTAAAGTCAAATGGTGTTCTTACTTCAAACATACACAATTAAAAACAAGTTATTCATGTAGTCTGTAAAACGATCAATATAATAACTTAGCTTATTCATAAAAGTTGTAAACGCCTGTGTTCTCCAAAGTCAGGAATTCTAGGGATCGTATTAACCCAAAAATGCCGAAGGCGGAGCCGTGTCGCGAGATCACGGGCCCGCCAGACCCATAATCGGCTCGGCAAATAATCGGGTCGATAATTGGCGATCCTTCGGCCCGCCAAAGCACCGTCCATGATTGCACAAGATTGCACTACAATTTTCCCTGCAAACAGTTGTATGCCTCTGTTGTTACCTGATTGTATGACTTGTCATCTTGTAGTTCGTGGCTCTATATTAGCTTTCTGCGGTGGAACTTCAAATGGTAATCTGTTCCGAGGCAATTTCATATCTTCATCTGATATTGATAAGTATACATCTCTAGTTAGTGCGATTAATCCGATCGGGTAAAAACCCATCTTCAAGAACAGGAATTTCGCTTGTTGAAGTTGTCAAGTTTATTTTATTTAAATTTCGAATTCGTTGTTCAATGACAAAACTCTTATGAGTCGATACGAAATTTATATTCTAAATGAGATAATTATAATGATGCTAGTTAGTCGCTGTTTCTTCGGGTGGAAGAAATAATATTTGTTTTACAACCTCTATTCCTCTTAAGGGTAATGAACGTTATTTATCCAATATTTAAGCATATTTCGGTGAGTTAAGACCCCTGCCGCGTCCGGTTACCGCTTAGGACCACACGTTGGAGCTTCGGTCGCTTTGACGCGTAAGTTTCTCTTATCTCATCCCAACCCAAAGCACGGGGTTAAGCGGACCTATTTCTGACGTTTCAATATAATGTCAACTTGCATGTTATCGCTACTAACAATAGCATCGACGTAATTTTTATTGTGATATCTGTGCCACAAAACATCACCAACAAAAATATATAAGTTATTTTTATACCTACGTATTTTAACTATTTCATGAATTATTTTTGAATCCTTAAATTTTTGCCCATGCTACTGGCACTTTTTAGGGTTCACAAACTGGACGTTACTGTTAAAATTATACACATCAAAAATAATATATACATATAAAATTATACACAGCAAAACTTCAAAGAACTTACTTTTAGTTGCGTTTTAGTACGTTTTAAGTAGTTTGTTGCCTTTAGTTTTCGTTTCACGACCATTGCACCTTCTATGATCAAAAGCTCTCGCTCGTAGTCGACACCTCAAAAATGCATTGTCTGGTCAAATGTTTGCAGTAAATGTACGGAGCTGTTTGTTTCTACCGACCGGCGTGGTTACGCGATTCTGTTTGTGAGACCACTTAACTACGTGTTTTAACCAGTTAGGGTTTATACGTGTTCTACAATGTGGAGACGATCGGACAAATAGAAAGGTGGACGTGGAACTGGTTTATAATTTGTTAACCGGCGGTTACTTATGTCGGTACTCGTGTAGTAGAAAAATATATTGAAAGTAAGATTTTTTTATAAATTATGGCTTAGCTCTTGACTTCTAGGCCTGTCTCTTGACCTTTGTTGTGATCATTCAACCGCAACCGCTGGCGAAAGCTATAACAATTCCGTTGCCCGGGTTATATGATGACTATGAGTAGGTAGATCACACCTACCCTTAAAACCGCCTCTGTGGTCTAGTGGTTCAAGCCACCGATTTCAGATCCAGAGGTCCCGGGTTCGATCCCCATGGGGAGTACAATATATTGTGCTTGGTTTGGTTGGTGGTAGGACTTTGTTTGAGTCCGCCTGGCTAGCTACCACCAACTTACCTAATTCTGTCGCCATAATAACAATTCTAAAATTGTTGTGTTCCGGCATTAAGAGGTAAGATAGCCAGTTCCTCAGTTTGTTGAGGATTCCGGGTGAAGTGCGCCTCCACCTTCGGCCTTATCTCAACTTGTTACCAGGTGAGATGAAGGTCATGTGCTTACCCGTCGTACAATAAATAATATTTTTATAATAATAATAACGTTTAAATAAAGACGACAAAAATACTACGCACAAATTTTTTTTTTAAATTTGTCCCTCAAGACAGCACAGGTAAACTATCTCGGCAATTTTTTTATATACAATATGAATAAAATGCTGAGAACGTTAGGTTTATTGATCATTATTTTAAGAACATTAAGCTCGAAGCAAATAATAGGAATAATTTACACAATATTGATAAATAATCAATTGATAACAACCTGAAAAACGTTTCTGTTTTTGTTGCTTGGGGTTGGGTACACACAAGTTTTTTTGTTGTAACAATCCCTGAATTCATTTAATAAATCAATGAAAATGTATTATAAAATCTCTAACAGTGATTTATCTGTGCTATGTCTAAATGACACGGTTTTTGTTAAATTGCAGAAAGACATCGTAGATTTATAAATGTGAAATTCGCTACTACATATAACAAATAACCTCATATTTTTTAAAATTCAATGGCTTTTTTCCTGTTTCGTTTCCCAAGCTGAGTGAACTTTGCTCGTAATGATTTAGTCAGATGACTAGTTAGTTTTAGTTAGATAACTGGCCAAGCCTTGAGCGAAGCGAATACACATAATTTAAATAAAAACATTTTATTATAATTAAACCTATATGAAAAACTTATTGCAGGTACTAAAAAAATCTATTGTTGCTATTAGTTGCATGTAACCTGAACGTAATGCCAAATTTCACGTTTTTGAATCCACGATGTGTAAGACTGAAAAAATAACAAAAAGCAATTTACAATTTATTTATTTTTTTACGGGGGAAGTCTATACACCCTAACGCACCGAGGGATGCGAAAGGGTAGTGTGAGGATGATGGACTCGTTGACTCACTAAAACCACCCCGGAGGCCTCGATGCCTGTCGAGGGGCTTCGACAACTCTTAATAGAACATTTCGGTGCCCCGTACCTAATGGCTGAGGAACAACATTAATCCAACTAGCAAACTTTACATAACGATACAGATGACGGAAAGATGACATAATTTGACCCCTAGTTTCTCAATACACCACCAATGTCGTCACCTTTCACTCAACAAAGGAAATTCCTATTATCACAACCATATTCAGTTTCCTAACAAGCGCTAATATTTCAAAACAAAGGACAGCTTAGAAAGGCGTATATGCATCTTATTATTCAAATTCATGTTTGAATGGTAATGAAACTTTGAAAGCCATAAAAGCTATGCGTAAAAATTTACGACAGCACGTTGGGAAAGTATGTAATGCTGTCATTTTTGGGTTCCGTACCCAAAAGGTGTCAATAAGACCCTATTACTGGCCGTTCGTCTGTCTGTATCTCATGAACCGTCATAATTAAGTTCATAATGTTCAGTGTGTCTTTCTATTGCCGCGAACAAATGATAAAAACTAAATAAAATTTAATCCATACAACTAAAAACAAATATGATCGTTTTATCGATGATGTAAGCTCTATCATAAGCAGTAACACCACTTAAAACTTAGGGTGATTATAGTACTTACCATGATGTTTATAACAACAAAATCTCAAAATCGACCAATCGTGAGTCGGCCAACTCGAATGCAAAATGCAAAAAAAAAAAAACACCCTGGCTTCCTTCGAAATATGTGAACCCCTAGTGTGTGTCCGACTTAAACTTGGCCGGTTTATTTAATTTATTACTTATCGTCTTTTCCGTGTGAACGTACGAATAGTTATGATAGTTGACTTGAACTTTAGTCCGATTTATTGGTATGACAACTTTATAACGCTATAAAGAAGCGATAAGAAAGGCTACATACAGCCACGGACGCACAATATCGTTGAATCCGAAAGTAGGACATACACATTAATTAAAATAGCAGTGAAAATATACATTTCAGGACGTACATCACATAGCGCCATCTTTTTTCTCGGGTTCGATCCCGGCGAAGCAATATTGTGCTTGGTTTGGTTGGTAGGACTTTGTATAAGTAAGCCTGGCCAGCGAATCTTACCTAATTCTGTTGCCATAATAACAATTCTTTAAAAAAAACAGTCTCTCAGTTTGTTGAGGATTCCGGGTGAAGTGCGCCTCCTTCGGCTTAATCTCAACTTGTTACCAGGTGAGATGAAGGCGAAGCGCTTCCCGTCGTACAATAAAAAAAATGTACGGAAGCACTGGTCTTCATCTCACCTGGTTTCAAGATATGATAAGACCAACGGTAGAATCGCATTTCACCCAGGAGAGGACAACTTGATTGTTGTTGTTGAGGACAACAGACTGAAGAAGTGACTGGTCTAAAACTAAGCGAAGCTATATTATTATATTGGGACTAGATTACACATAGAATAATGTAATACAATATATTAACATCATCGTCATAATAAAAGGAAGCTACAAGGAAGGATTGCTTCTGAGCGATAAGACTGTCCCTTTGTACCTATATATATGTTCAATTTGTCTAGTAATACCGTAAAATATGTTTCATTAATACGCAAGTATTTCGATTTTTTACTTATACTCGTGTGGTGTGAAAGGGGATGTAGTGACAAAGATTGAGAAACGAATGTTACGATGGTTTAGGCATATAGAAAGGATGGATGAAAGCAGGTTGACGTAGCTTTTATTTATGTCGAGTGAATGGTTCATTTGGGAGACCTCGACGAACCTTCTTTGACTTAGGGCCTAACCACAACGTCTTATAGCATTCTCGTTTTGATATTACATTACTTATGTCTCGTTTTTTCTACACTGGATAGACAGTGACAAAAGTAAAGTAATATCATAACAAGAATGCTGTAAGAGATCGTGGTACTCCAACCCCCCCCCTGATTGGAGATGTTCTTGTGAAGGACCAAGTCAGAAGTACCTTATACTGAAGTATGTATGCAGACGTTATGAGAGTAAATGAAGCGAAAGCAAGTGATCGATTGCAAGCAATCCGTTGTCACTGCCTACTAGGGTGTCCCGTCCTTGTATGGGAATATATTTTTTTTGAGATACGGCTACGCAAGAGGTGTCAAAATTTGCGTATTGACACAAAGATTACGATTATCACAAAATTTAATTAGTTATCAATCATCTTGAGGCCTCTACCGGTCCTTGAAAATTTTCAAAATGACCAATATTAGAGGTTCCTAACATAAACTATAAATAATACAAAAATAACTTTTAAATGGTTTTTATTAATTTAAAGCTACAAATATTAATTAAAACAAAGGTTGGCAATAGTTATGAGACAAAAAAATCAATAGGTTCTTTAAAAACGGAACTGGTTTTTGTGCCCAAAATTAGGCATTTCCGCGCGGGATTTTAATTTGTTTCTAATGAAGCCATCCCGAGATGTTGCGTCTGTGACGCTTTGAGAAGCCTCCGTCACTAGTTTCACACATCTTTCCACTGACTGTGTGTGACACGGAAAATCAGCAAGATTGAGGTTATTTTGTTTAGTCTTAATTTTTAGTTCGTCGTTGGAGACGTGTCGCAGAACTGGTGGATGTGATATCTCACACTCTAGCAAATATATTATATCAATGTAATCTTGTGCAGAAAAGTTAATCTTTGGTGCTTTAAATACCCTTCGAGAGTTGCTCTTTTCTGATTCTCTGGTCTTTAATATTTTACGAGACGCAAGCTCTCGAATATGGTCTCTATCGTCAAATAACATGGTAATTAGCAAGTTTTCTGGGTGCGCAAAAAAAGCGTTTCTTTCGATCACTGAATCAACAATAGATCTCTGACTATCGTGTAAAAATCGAGAATACATAATCATTTGAAATATATGCTTGGCTCCATCTCCACATTTCGTAGAGATACTTTTGATCCGTGCTTAGTTCCTTCACTATATTATCAGGTAATTCAAGCAAATTGCCAGCCACTGAACTAAAGGACGTCAAAGGTTTACCTTCACAAATAGCTAGCTGTTTTCCAATAGGTCCAGAGTATTCCTTTGGTCCAGACGTGCTACCATCGAGAGACTCAAACAAATAGCGTAGCGCTAATTCATTCGCGTGAAGCATGTAACAATTTTCCAGGTATTGAATGACACCTCCCTGGAAGGGAGGTGTCATTACCAGTATTTGTAGCAGTACCATCGCACCCCACACAGATCAACTCTTTTTAGTTCAACCCTTGATTTTCTAACAAAGATAAGTGGCAGTGCCACGACTTGGCGTTGTGTGTCCCAAATAAATCGATCCTGGCTCTGTAAGAATTGAAATGTGCTCTTCCAAGACTTCTCTGCGGTGGTACTGGTCACCTATTTTATCATTTATGAGTGTCTTGTCTTTTCTTCCATCAAAATAGATACTTTTTACTTCCATTGTATCAATATCTTTGCTGGCCTTGGTCCTTACTTTTGAAACAGCTCTATGAATTTTATTTTTATCAATAACAAGACTAAGATCTTCCGAAGACCCCAATCCTACGTCAGCTAAGACTACCGAAGCAACCGCAGCCGACACCTTACAGCAGTAAAACCGTAATAGAAATGAGACAAACTGCCTCACCGTAGAAGTAGAGAATTTGAGAAAAACATGTCAAAACATGAATTTCACAAGTTCAATCTAAAACAATTCTTAACAGAAATCAACCTGTCGTTGTTTGTAAATCGTAACTTAGGGTTCTACTATCAAAATAATTAAAAAATAAAATGGGAATAATATTAATAATATAAAATAAGAGACATGGTCCAGAAGGTTATTTAGGTGATTTTTTGATATATAAAAAGGATGGTAGAGCCCTCGAGATATATTTTTATATTTTTTTTAATATTATTACAGTGATCTATACATAACACCGCAACTTTTGAGGGGTCTTGCGTAGGGAAAATAGAAAAAAATATATTTCGGGACACCCTACTGCCTACCCCTCTGGGGAACAGGCGTGAGTTTATGTTAATATGCATGCAAAATTGGCTTATTTTATATGGCTGACTTTCGATTTTGGGCAGGTAACTAGGTATGTCAAAGTAACAGCTTTTTACTCAATACTCTCATATAGTACAAATACAAAAATACAAAATTCATTTATTATATAACAATAAACATGGTCATCAAAACAAAATAACTTAAATTTGCTTACATAAAGAATGAATGCTTTGTTATATCATTTTGTGGTACAAGTATAATGTAAGTATAACATAAAAAAAAGATTGTCTGTCTGATTCTTCTGGCTATATCTTTCTCCGAAACGTCTGAAAAGGGAATTCACTAGAAGAAGGGCAGCTTGCTTCTGTGTATTACTTTACACCGAATACAATCAATAATCCACCTGACAAACGTAATGATTTTGACAAAACACTTTCGATTTTTTCAAAGGAAGTCTTATACAGTGGACATTAAGGGGATGCTAATGATAAATAGTAGGGTAGAGTTCACCCTATATAATATATTATATAGGGTGAACTCTGCCCTACTATTATTAAGTGAAGAAGCATATTTCGTAAGCAGTTGCGCAGGCGCAGACTCACAAATAAAACACGCATTAATTTGCATTTGACATGTCCCTAATTTCTCAAAATACGATTAAACTTTAACGATAACCCGAGGCAATTCTATAATGAAATTAACTGTTTAATGTCGAATTGACAGAGCTTATAAATCGTTTTATAAATAAACATAAATAATGACAAAGATTAGGAACTACCGTAAAATGCTGACCCATTCGAAATAGAGAAAGGGCATTTCAAAGTTCTCAGCATTAAATGATGACTGGAGACCAGACCAATATACTAAACAAGCGTATATCTTTGACCAGTCATCACCATCATCAACCTATCGCAGTCTACTGCTGGACATGGGTAACTCCCAAGTTTAGCCACTGTTGGAGGTCGTCGCTTCATCTAGCCGGTGGACGTCCTACACTACACGTGGAACTGAAGGACTCGTTGACCCCTCCGGTTCTCGCACCTTCGGCAACTGCCACGTCAGCCTACCTTTCAGGTAGGCTGTTTAAACTTTTTAGTTACGTCGACAATACCTCAAAGGCTATGTTTAAGTATGTACGTACATATAGTTTGAGTTTAGTTTTAAAGGCATTACATCTTACAGAGATATACCAAGCATAGATTTCCATAGCACTTTCAATTTGTGGAGAAGAGCAACACGTCAGTATCTACATTTCAACAGCGCAAGTCATCAAAAGTAGGACGCACTGGAAGGACTGAGAAGACCTGACGAAGTTTCCCAAATGCCCAGCCTAGCTGGATCCTTCGATTCTTTCTATTACCTGACCAACTACATCCTAAGCCTGCATCCTAAGCCTGCATCCTGATTTTAAGAGTAGTTGAGCCCATTGTGAAAGAGCTCGTCCAAGGAAGTACTACCACCATACCTATTTCAGCCGCCGCAGCATTGCTGTGTTCCGGTTTGAAGGGTATGGTTGCCGGTAAAATCACAGGCACGCGATATTTATGCCTCAAGTTGATGGGCGCAATGCAGTGCCGTGTAGGCTATGTTCTTTGTGGATTTGACCTACGCAGTAAGGCATTGTTATATGCAAAAGTGCAATTAACATCAGATGGGCTAATTGCTTGTTCCGTCTCCTAGTTGTATTCAAAACAAATCCTAAGCCAAACCCCAGGCACTGGCACCGTTTAACAGCCTTTGTGGTGTAGTGGTTCGCACACCGGTGTCAGATCGAGAGGAACCGAGTTCGATCCCCAGGGGAAGCATTGTGCTTGATTTGGTTGGTGGTACTTTTTAAGTCTGCCTGGCTAACTACCACCGTCTTACCTAAGTCTGTCGTCATCGCCATAACAACAACTACAAATGTTCCGGCATTTAGTTATAAGACATAAGACATTAATTTTTACACAGCGCCATCTAGCCCCAAACTAAGCATGGCTTGTAATATGGGAACTAGATTACGGATAGGATACTTAAATACTTTTTTTTTAAACACATACTTACTATATGATACAACACCCAAAGACAGAACAAACATCTATATTCATCACACAAATGTTTGTCCTGGGTGGGAATCGAACCCACAGCCTACAGCGCAGAAGGCAGAGTTACTACCAACTGAGCTATGAGGCTTGTTAAAGTGGTAAGATGTGAGATGAAGGCTAAGCGCTTCCAAGTCTCACAATAAAACAATGTAGATTTTATAAATAATATGAATTAACAATAACAAACCTAACGAGGACTGTAATCTCCGAGTACCTATAGATAAACTTAATAAAAACAGGATAAAATATGAAAAAAACTTACAAGTAACTGAAATACAATAGCAAATGATTAAATAATAAATTGACATGCGTGTATTTAATTCATCATTCGACGCCACAAACAGCGATCTTGAGCCTCCATCCATTGACTTCCCGCGACCGCCATAATGACGACGGCCTATCGAGTCAAGAGGTCGCGAGCCAGGTGAACCTCTAACAGACCATACCAGCAGTGTCAAACTAGACTATTACAATCGGCCTTACCGTTACTTACTAACACTACTTACAGGTTATTGTGTTCCGGCATTCAGAGGTAAGATAGCCAGTTCCTCAGTTTGTTGAGGATTCCGGGTGAAATGCGCCTCCACCTTCGGCCTTATCTTAACTTGTTACCAGGTGAGATGAAGGCCGAACGCTTCCCTGTTTGGTACAGTCAGTACAGAAAACTCGTGACTGTGACTGCATTGGACCGCTAGCTCATCGGATGGGAAGCGATGATGTGGCACAAAAGTATAGTACACATATTGACTCTAGCTTTAATAACAAAATAAATGCTATCAAACTGATGGCCTTTGGTAACTACAAAATAGAGATTATTCATGTGGATGAAGCTCAATAACTTATTGTCTGTGTCCTTTAACGAGTCTCCAGGGCTTGTATGAGGATCTATGGGTCATACACTGAATGGTTTAACATTGAAAAGTGTTCCTAGCAAGTATATAATGTTGATCATACTCAACATTATATACTTGCTAGGAACACGGTACAGTTGGCAGAGAGACCTTTGCGAACATTCTCTGGCTGTGGAGATGTTTTCGAGGAGGGTCAAAAGTACCCTCAGGAACGCTTCGTACAATAAAAAAAAAAGGTACACACAGCCAAGATAATAAAACATGGTTCAGTTTTTTATATCTTATTTTAGCCGTATCAGCGGTCTAGCGGTTTGTCTACCGGTGTCAAATCCAGAGGTCCAGGTTCATGTCTATTTTAAATATAAACGTTTGATTGTGAAGTGATTCCAAAATTGTGTTTTTTTTTGTATCGCGAGTTTTACTCAAAATGAAAACGAAACGGGTATAAACCGCACGTACCTTTTTATATTCCCTGTAGTTTCTTTTCATAGTAATATCTCAGTGTCAATGTTATACCTAACCTGTGGTAGACACACAGTTTCCTTCCTAAGTTTTTTTTTATTGTACGCCTGGCCTTTATTTCACCTGATATTCAAGTTATGATAAGGCCGAAAGCGCACTTCACCCGGAATCAACGGTCTTGGGAACTGACTATCTTACCTCTAAATGGCGAAACACAACAATTTTTGAATTATTGTTATTTCGCAAAGTTTGGTAAGATGGTGGTATACCAAAACAAACCAAAAGTCTTGAAAATATTGGTTTTTTACAGTTTTGTTCACCAATACAATGATGAAAATACCAGTTGCATAAACCAACTAAGTTCAAAGATCTCTTGCCACAGAATACGAACAAATTAGACGGAACCTCGCTAATTATCGGGTAAATGCGGCCAGCCCGTTCAACTAAGTTTACAGCTCGTCTATAAATCTGCCTATCAATGCAATATCATTTGATCAGAATAATGATGCCTTTGAAGTCGCCGACACAACCTGGGCTAATTAGTTTCATAATTATAATAATTATATGGAAATGTGGCTTGATGGCGCAAAGTTTTACTGCTGTATATGCAGATAGCTTTGAATAATGAATACATAGATAGTATTGTGCTAGCTATTTGTATTTCCCGCCAAGCTAGATTTGTAAAACATTTATTGAAGGTTGATAACACGCCTCATAGCTCAGTTGGTAGTAACTCTGCCGTCTGCGCTGTAGGCTGTGGTTTCGATTCCCGCCCAGGACAAACATTTGTGTGATGAATGTACATGTTTCTTCTGTGGTTAAGTATTCTATCCGTAATCTAGTTCCCATATTACAAGCTATGCTTATTTTGGGGCTAGATGGCGCTGTGTAAAAAATAATGTCCCGTTATATTTAATAATTTATTTATTGAATATGCTTTTGTTTCTTTCTGTGGTCTTAAACAGTCTGTTGATTATTTTAAACTTCATCGTAAGACGTGACGGTATGATTGATATGTGTGAATAAAAATAACTGCTTTATTTATGACAACTTAAGATGTTCTGTACTTCTATTCAAGAAATAAAACACAATAATACCTATATGCTTTTATTTATAATTTTCTCTTTCCAAAAGTGATAAATAAATAAACAAGTGTGTTACACTGTATGAACAGAATCGTCAAAGCTTAATTTTATCCCACCCATCACTGTGACGGGTTGGACACCCTTTCAAACCCCAATATTTACTTGCTCAATATCCATATCAAGACCATAGCATATTAATTGTTACTTTTGCAAAGCTGAAAAACAAAGGGTTCCATATTTTTAGCTGAATATATGAATTAACGCTTATTTTCACAGTGACGGGGGGGACATTTTGTCGAACGTTTACAACATTTTATCATAAATCGTTATCTAGTTACCATATTACAAGCCATGCTTAGGTTAAGGCAAGAGAGCGCTGTGTGAAATTAATGTCCTGTTATAATATTAATATAATAATAAATAGTAATATGCCATAACAAACCACAGTTTTTAACTCCTTGAATTGTATATCATTTTGTATAATAAATTAACAAAATCACAATTAATAGCGGAGTAAAGTATTACGAATTTGAAGAAAATATATTGTATTATAGATAATTACGCACTACAGTTGTGTTCATGGACAGTAAAAGAAACATCTTCAATGTAGTCTGAATGAAGTACAAATTAATGTTAAATAATGAAATCCCTTAGTCGGCTTTTACAACTTCCGCGGACTGAGTTGGAGGGGTCATCGCTATGGCAATATAATACGGTAAACACTTGATTACATATTGACCCCCTGGCTGGCTCTAACTTAGGCCAGCGAATTAGCATAGCTTGTGTCTTGGGCACGCTTCCGTCTGGTCTGGCACCAAGAGACCATTTGAAACGGCTTTGACTGCTTCCCTTGCAAATAATTAGTTTAATTATATTTTTAATTGATAATAAGTTATCTATTACATATTATATTAAAGCATATATCTGTACTTAATGTACCTGTGAGTGTAGTGTACCTGTCAGTAATGTTTTATTGCGCTGCCGAGACTGAGACAAATGAAAAGACCGCAACGGGTACCGAAGCCCTTACCACGAAATTTATAACATCTATATAATACGAAGTCATCGTCAAACTAGGCAAGGCTCCTCTAAACTTGAGGTTGTGAACTGTAGCTTGAAAATATCTTAGATTAAAAACTGTGGAATTCGCTACTTACTTTACTTCGTATACATTGTCTAATTAAAC
The DNA here is from genome assembly GCA_951394065.1 of Venusia cambrica. Lineage (NCBI taxonomy): Eukaryota > Metazoa > Arthropoda > Insecta > Lepidoptera > Geometridae > Venusia > Venusia cambrica. The sequence continues at coordinate 7,313,046 of OX596056.1, forward strand.
TTTTTTCGATTCGGTGAATTGCACTATTTTGGTTTCCCGATGTGTGAAAGTTAAAAAAACACATTTTTCTTTATAATGTTGACTTTTCACACCGTTGTCAAATATAGCAAATTTTAGGCTATTTATTTTTAGCGCATTTTGCTATTGATGACTGAAATAGCACACTCACCAACAGCCCATTAGTGTCCACTGCTGGACAGAGTCTTCTCCAAAGCCTTAAATACCACGCTTGGCGGGCGGATTGGTGATTACAAAGGTGTTGAATTATCAACACCTTTGTGTATTAACACAGAAGAAATCTGCCCTTCTTCTGGTGAGATCCTTTAGTTGACTTTTACGACATCCATTGGCTAAGTTGGAGCGGTCGATTTTTAAGACTCGACCTCCACGGCAATATATAAAAGCGCGGCAAGGCACAATAATACCACATTCACATCAAATGAATGTGATCTGTAGGTATTTTTCAGTTTCAAACTTCAATTATGTATGTTGAATAGTAGCCATACGGGCATAGTGACTGCTGAAGGCAATAAACGTTTTATTATTCAAACCGTGTAAATACACCGACATCGTATTTTTGCGCCCGTATCTTAATGTCATGGCAGGTTATCAATCAAATTGACAACTTAACATTCTGCATATAAATAGGGTACGCGACCTGGGCCCCGATTCTACTTAGCCAATCGAAAGGCAACCATAGTGGCAATTCTTTTACGATACCATTGTCATAGTGGCATTTACACTATAATACCTATAGTAAACTCAGAAAGTATGATTTCTTCTATGTCCAGATATAAATATTCATTCATAGACCGTTCCAACCTGAGTCGGCTTTTACGATATCCACGGGCGCCGTCTATGGGCTAATACCTTTACTGCGATCTCAAATGCAAGCATGGTGATTATGGCGAAACCCTTTCGAGTAGGTTCTGTCCAGCTGTGGACTCCAATGGGCTGTTGATGTGATGTAATATTTTGAATGTCGTAGTGAAAGCAAATCACATAGACGTGTCGTCGTCGAGATAAGTTTTGTTATAACGAGAACACTTGGTAAGTGGTAGATTCCGCTGCGACCGCATTCTTCTTCTTTCGATCGACCATCGCTAGAATTTATTTAAGTGCATTCCAGTACAAAAACTATAATAACATGTTACGAAACCATCTGTATACAGTTGCTAACTCCAGCTCATAGAATTTACCGACCAGTCTTGACCGGAAATTGTACTTTCCATCGGAAAATTGATGTTAATTGCGATAATAACAATTACAACCTTTTTCAAAACGTATTATTGAACGTTATAGCAAAATAAGTCATTATTCAAAAGTCGTCATCCTCATCTTATCATTAATTCTGACATTCTGTGTTATTCCGTCCAATTGCCGACAAGCTATTAAATAAATAATAGTAGCCACAGTTCCTAGGAACTATGAAATTATAGGTATTACAGACGCAGACAAGCTTTTTAATGCGTTTTCCTGTCTGGGAATATGACAGCCCTTGAATATGTGTAACATTGAATATTAGATTGATCCGATATTGGTTCATTCTTTTAAATTACATTCATTTGAATGTTGGTCCGAAGCTACAGTAGAACAGAATACGTCCATCGCTCTGTATAAAAAAAATGTAAATATGCTATAATTATACTTTTTGTAACAATCTGTTGCATTCAAGTCATCGACCCAACTTTCCCAGTTCCAACAGGTGCTAACCGCTTCGCACGTTCTCATAAAAGCGTTGCAACACGTTTCTTTACCACCAATGTCGCTAAACATCTCTATTTACTCAAAGCGACACTCGATGTTTACATTCTAAATTGAAATGGTACACGAATGGTGGCCTATAAAGAGCTTAAACTGTTTGCGCAACGCTTCACGATTGATGATTGAGAAGCATTTACGATGCGACAACAGAGTCAGTATTCGTATACGGTATTAAACGATAAGCCGCGGTAAAAGATACGTTTTGTATCTTTTATGTGGGTCGGATAAAAAGGATCAGGTAGTCGCGAGCCTTCTGTGGTCCATTGTCTGTTAACGAGGCGGTGAACGCGCGTGCGGCACAGGTGGTAAATATTGAATATGTTTGCATCCTTTTTGCACATTTGTCGCACAATTCAAATTTCGAATCTGGTAAATATTTAATATGTTTGCATCCTTTTTGCACGTTTGTCGCACAATTCTATTTTCGAATCTGGTAAATATTGGTATATTTGGAATAAAGTCGGTGTTTGCGTCCTTTTGGCACGTTTGTCACACAATTCAAATTTCGAATCGTGAAAGCTCGATAACCTCGCGGACGTGTACAGATTGATAATACGAATAGACGTTTAGACGACACAATCAGTATCTTATGCAGTTGGAATAGGAGCTAGAAACGAAGACTAGGCCTATGCGGACCTTCGGTGTAATGTTAATCAGACTTGAGTTACATCAGTGAGACAAGGAGCCCTGTTGAACGTACCATTGCCATTAAACAGGCGCTGGACTCATTGAATAAGCGATTTTCCAAGGAAGCTATCTTAAACAGATAGGTCTGTACCGCGCGACTCTATAATAACATTTGCATTTGTTGCGACTCGCGGAACATGCCATACCTACAGCTTATCGAGATCTTAGAAAATTTTACCGTTCAATATACTCGTAGAAGCTTCGGCATGATAACAAAACTATTACAAAACATCAAGACGACGAAACGTCGATTGATTAAATTCCAATCCTTTCTCTTTTTATAATTTTGAAGTCACATCACTACGTCTTTGAGAACTGAACTGTGTGAAAGAGGATGTAGTGAGAATAGTTGAAAAAGGAATGCTAATATGGTTTGGGCTTACATAGAGGATGGATGAAAGCAGGTTGACGAAGCAAGTATATATTATTATTGTTATTATTTTATTATACTACGGGGAAGAGCTTGGCCTTCAACCTGGTGAGGCCCAAGTTAAAATCGCACTTTACCCGGAATCCTCAGCAGTCTGAGGAACAGGCTATCTTTCCTCTATATAACAACAATTCTAAATTGTTAAACAGTTCTAAATTCTAAATGGCGACAGATTTAGGTAAAAGTGGTAGCTTGCCAGACGGACTTAAACAAAGTCCTACCACCAACCAAAACCAGCACAATATTGTATTCCCCTGAGGATCGAACCCGGGACCTCTGCACACTAGTGGGCGAACCACTAGACCACGGAGGCTGTTAAAAATGTCGAGTGTAGTACAGTTGGGAGAGGAAGACCTCGGCAATCGTTCTCTTCTCGTTCTCGCAATAGGCCGGATCAGAAGTTTTTTTTTTAAATGAACGACAGGGAAGCGCTTGGTTTTCATCTCACCTGGTAACAAGTTGAGAAGTGCCCTAAACCGACGAGCATGTGCGAGTATGAAGAACGTGATGAGAGTGAATGGGGTGAATGAATGAATTAATGATAAAACTTTATTGCCATTTAAAAATAAAACTGGATTACTTAAAAGAATATGTATAGACACTGGGCGGTCTTATCGCTTAGAAGCTATTTTTTCCAGACAGCCCAACGAAAGGTGTACAAGGAGCGTAATAGAAATCCGGTGTCTCTGTCTATCCCTCTGGGAAACAGGCGTGAGGCTTTGTATGTTTAAAGCGCAATTACATGAGTAATAATTTTGCGCTAGCTCGATCAGACTTTACGCATCGTAAATTATTAGGACCGCTATAAATGTAGTATCATTCAAAACACCATAGTATAATTCGCCGTACCGTTACGTTGCCGAGTCCGGTGCGGGGCATTTGTTGAGCCTGCGGTGTTTCGATCGCTGATACCAGAACGCTACTCGACCTACAGAAGTGTGGCTACCGCGAAACATTCTGTAGGTATCATCTGTTTGGATTACGGCGTTCGAAAGGTACGAATAGCTTTTTTATCCCCTAATTTATTATCTCAGTAGCATTTCACTGAATAATTAATATTTTTTATTGTGCACAAACCGATAATTTTATTGGTTATTTACTATGTTATTGTAAATTTATTAACTTAATTTAAATAAATAAAATTCATTTTGTATACTAGCTGAAAAAAAACGATCTCTTCCAGACAACCTTAGGATAGAGGATGGTAATAGTTTGATATATATGGTACGACGGTCCAATTTTATCTAAGTGTTGAGGATTCCGGGTAAAGTGCGCTTCCATCTTCGGCCTTATCTTAACTTGTAACCAGGTGAGATGAAAGCCAAGCGCTTCCCCGTCGTAAAAAAAACTTTTGCAAGTTATTTCGTGAGCTTTTAATTTGCTTGGTATATCTCACACTTCACTCTTGGAGCTCGTACTCATTTGGATCTTGGTTAAATATAAATCACTGCATATTGTGTTGAAGCTAGTGAAAATCCGTAATATAATCCGTGTGTGAAAGTGATTTGTCAACCTGTCATACCTAATATGGACTTCGTTTCTGAAGAATGTGTATTTTTTCTGCAAAAACAAGTCATCTCAAGTCAAACCATGACACAACCGCGAAACCCACTTACAATGCAAGTTTTCTGAGTACCTCGCATACCACCAGTAATTGACGGCGAGATTACTGGCGCCGCTTGTAATTATACCACCAGAGTAGCAATAGTGCCGCCACCACCACCTTTAGGCATGAAGCAGGTTACATTACCCACTATCTTGCCGGTAATTTATGTTCTCCGACATTTTCGTGTAAAACGTTACTAAATGAATACTAGAATATTTGTTAGACGAGGTTATTCCACCATCACCTTTCCATAGGAATATCACACGCTCAGCTAATTATGATCCACAATTGGTTGAAATGCCATTTATTATTGCCACCAGAAGTCTCTCCACGCGAGTTATCTCGCACTTGACCACTTTATTCCAGCTACGTTTGACCCCAAACATCTTCAAATAGAGAGTTATTGGGCATTTCCCTATCCCAGTCAAGCAAGAAAGCAAGTTTCGACAAGAGCTGACGCATCTTAAAAAAAAACAATTGTCTGCGCTGGTAGCCTGTTTCATACGTATCTCAGGTAAGTGGTAGTACCGAGGACACCTATTACTGAAGATAACGCGATCTCGATAAACGGATTGAAATTAGCTAGTTATTGAACTTGCTGATCAGATGCAGCTGTTATCCGGTGAGCTCCGAAGATGTTATTTTACACCGTTATATACGTTATTCAGAATACCTTACCTTACCGCACCTTTGTTATACCAAATGGATTTCCAGCCGAATTTTTCAAAGTCAAAGTCAAAGTCAAATATATTTATTCAGTAAGATTTTTTAGGATCACTTTGAAACGTCAAATCTACCGCCTGTTCGGAATCGCGACCAGCACACAAGGAGAAAGGCAAGAACCTCGTTGGATTTAATCATCGCTAGAAAAATCATCATCTGCTTATTTGTAAGAATTGGCTAGAAAGCCGGCTCTACAAGCTATTAATAAACAACGTTAATAAAAACGAAATCACCTAGTCACAGCTCATTGTAGCCATCGCACATCATCTTTAGTAGCACCTTCGAAAACGTCAATCCCATTTAATTGCCTCCTGTCATCAGTCAAACTTCGTGTCCAAAAGCTGATTTACACAGCAACTTATCACGCCGTCCAATCCCAAATTGACAGCCAATAAATAGCCCCAAATAGCGGACACTGGTACGGAATGCAACAAGGCCACGCAGCAGCCTTCAAGCAAACTTTCCGCATCATCCAATCAGCATAAAACCGGCTGTTCTCCAATCGGAATAGCGGAGAAACCGGCCGCGGTCATTATTAACGTGATAAACTACTAGATAATACCCAATCGGACAGCGTGTGAACGTAAGAGAAAGCCGTTGTCGCAACGTGCCAAGCCAAGCCAAGCTAAGCCGCGGAGTCCCGAGCTCAGCCGTTCTAGACAGATCCGGCACCACGATTGATTGTGCGACTGCTGTAGCGGCCATATCAATGCTTCTAATTATAATAATCAAACGAAAACATACTAAAAACGTGAGGAACATGCTTTAATAGACTGTAGAGGGGAGACGTTGTGATTTGTGAAAGTAATGTCCAACAACACACGCAGCAAAACAGATAATCGGACAGAAATAGCGGAGTATTTCTGTTGCGGAGTAAATTGTGCTATCTCGACAGACGATCTAAATTGAATCCGCGAACTGAAATGAGCGAAATGTTCAGGTGAAACATGATACGAATAGGCAATCGGCCAATGCCGATGATCTCGATGATATGCCAGTCAATGGCGGGTATGTGTACCATCTGTGGCTTAAGCTATCGCTGTGCAGGATCGGGCTCGGCACGGGACGATTCAATCGCGATCCAAACCGGCTTCTGAATCCTGATCCGATCGAGTCTTTTAAATATTTACTTTCGATTCAAAGGGTCTTCATTGCATTCAAGCATTCAAGGCTATAGCGGACATGCTAAAGCGTTATAGTTTTCTGGTAAGCTAAGCTAAGACATAAAACTCGTAAACGTCAAAGCATAAAGTGTGCAAGGACAGTTTCCGGGCCCATTCCTGTATGTACTTATACTTGCTCTCCAAGAATGTCCGACAGCTCGTTAAATCCCGCGATAATTGCACTGGTTATATCGGTTACATTCTTCCATCTCGTTCGACATGACCAAAGCGAACAAAATGGTAGCCGAAAATTTACACCTCATTTAACATGCCACGTGACAGGGTGACTGATTGCCGCTAACCCTTTCAATTGCCTCGCGTATCCGATAATTTAACATCCGTGAAGCTTTGTAACGCACCATGAAGTGGCGCCTTTCACAATCCAATAAATCTGAGAAAAATACTCACGCGATAAGAAGCACTTTTCATTATCTTCAAAGCTTATAGTCTCAACATTGTGCGGCCCGTCGTCTGCTCATTAGATCTTCCGTCCCTCTCTGCTCTCGCTTTGTCTGTTTCCCTCTCGTCTTTGTTCGGCCATTTATCAATTCCAAATAACATGCCGGGACCTTTTCTCTTTTGTTTGTTTATTTTTTATTTGCCTTATCCTCCGTTTCGTCTGTGGCTTCTTTTTTGTGTCCAAATTGATTGTATAGCCGATCTAATGGCGTCCATCTCTGAACATAATGTACGATGAATCGATAACTCTAATTGTGCGGCTAATGAGTGTGCAGTGGTTATTTCGGGGTCGCTTTATGAACGTTTATTATTAGCATCGAACAATAGGACTATAAAATTTGTAGTAGGTACGATAAAGACAAACAGCATAGAGTTTATTTGAGGCACTGTAATCCTAAGGCGAAGTAATTAATGAAAGCAATTTTCCGTGCAAGAGCTATTAAAATATGCCATTAAGGTTTCCAATTCTCTCTCGCAAAACTTTAATTGCCGACCGAGCGTAGAGTTTTTCTTTTATTTGCGAGCGTTTGCTTTTTACTTCGCTTGATTATTTATTTATTGCGAAGTCGACCTCCCTCGGCTTGCGACTTCATCTGTTGCTTCGAAATGGGCTGGGAATTCGTATTTCTTCCAAGGTATACTTAAGTTTTTCCTGGATTCAAGATTACATTATTTAACAAACCTTTCTCTACTAATGTTTCCTAAATTTTTAATTACTTGGGGATTCAGCTTTTTATCTGGATTCCCGATCAGTGTTCCTTCGGAGGGAAACGAGTGTTCGTCAGCTATAACCACTAATCATCGAAAAAACGTCGATTCCTTGAACAAACAAGTTACGCTAAGATGCCTCCGGTCGGGTCAGAGGGGGGTCTAAAGTTTTCCCTGGCTCAAATCGGTGGTCGTCTGAAATTAATTTCGTTTTGTTTCATCGTCTGGAGCCGGTATTTACATTGAATGTGCTCAGAGACTGGCCGTTTGTCGGGATATTTATGTAGGGGCCCGTTGTGTATGACGTGGGCATTATTCATACACGATCCTGCCGCGGCCCAGCTGTATGTTATTTTTACCGGTTCATCGGCACGTCTCTGAGGGAGTTAAAAAGGTTTTTGTTGACTTGTTATGATGGCTTCTAGCTTTCATCAAACAATCCTTTTGTGTAACCAACAAAATGAGATTGTATCACGAATTGCATTCAGATTTCCATGCGTGAAATGCATAAGGCGTTGATGGCATTACGGGAAACAGTAAACGTGTTGCCTGCAATGAATATAGGCACGGCAAATCGAATGCTATCAAATTTTACGACGTTACAGGCGCCCGGCGTCTCCCTGGCGAGTCCTTGATTGGATACACCATGCGTTTCCTATTGCAATTCCGATTTCCTGCTCCGACTTATCAAAGTTATAATCGATATTTCTTTTTGTAAGAACGAGTTTTACCTTACTTACAAATGCGGCACCACCGGTACCACCTAGGTCGTTGTCAACAGGGTCTACGCGACGTTTTTACTGACGAGATCATGTCTTTATTCTGTAACATGGTTTCTGATTCGAATCACATTTCCAATTCTTGTATTACAACAGATCGGTATCGATTCTAGAACATTATTAGCATTCGATTAGCATGTTTGCATTTGAAGTTCGTTCACATTCAGGTCTACCCCGAACTCTCCATGTGTATTTCAAATCAGTGGCTTATCAACGATATCTCTATGATGAATAAATTTTCTTCGATGCTCACTTTCTTGTAAATTTGAATTTTATCTTCTATCTTCTCTTATATCTAAAAGGCTAATTCTAGTAACGAGCGAGGTAATAATAAAGCCATCTTATCTCTCTATTGCTGCTTAGCATTGGGTAAATAATAAATATTCGTTATTAGGTACCTGGAACATATGTTCAGGTTGCTATGTTTTGTGTGTTTCGTGATTTATAAATTGTTTTTATCATTGTTTCAGTACCAAAATTAGAAGAGACTGACAGTTTGCGGTGTTTCTGCAATACAGCGGAATGCGTCACAACATCATACATGTGTCGGTCGCGGGGTAACGGGGGTTGCTACAGCGAGCTGCCAGCCCCTAAGAGGGTGCATGAGGCTCGACATGGCTGCTTACACCATCTGGCTGATACGTAAGTACCTGTTTATAATTATCAAATCGTGATAAACCTCAAAGATAATAAAATTCCGATAATATCACGCAGTAGATCAATATTGCTAAATCGATTCATAACACACATAAAAATCTTAGAATCGTTACGAGCGTCTGTTTTTCCAAAGTGTTACGAACCTAGTATCATCAAAAAGATTATCAATAGGCTACTTCTGAGTAAACTCCACCGTAGACCCTAATCCTTGCCTATGCTAATTTGAGGAAGAGCTGTCAGACCCATTAAAACATTCAAGAGTCTGATTCTAAAAAAAAAAGCGGACAACGCGAGTCTGACTAGCTTAGAGAATAACATCCTACGTGTCTACCAGTCAACTCCTAGTATAAGATATACCTACGTGTATGGGTATATCTTAAACCAAAATCCACCTTTAAAATCTCTGGAATTCTGGTTTTAAAATTCATTCTTTTTCATGCAACTCGTGCATGATAACGTCACCAAATTCTATATAGGTAGCAAATTACCAAATAAAAAAAAACAATAGTTTCGAAGAAAATAGGATGTGAGAGAGACCAGCATACAACTCGAGTGATCTTAAAAGGTCTTAAAAGATCTTAAATCGTTTTGTCATCGTAGGTATGCAATCCTAAAAACATTGGGGAACAAAGCTTTTGGCATAAAAGACCTCGTTATGCTTCTGTATAGTAATTAATATAAAACTGTTGTATGCCGTGACAATGTGATAAGCATAAACCATATGATTGAAATTAGATACGGACAGACATAGCCGTGCGTGACTCATGTATGTAGCTCGTGGGCTTTCAAAGCTTTTATAAAACCACAAACGGCAGGTGGTCAATAAAATTGTAATTGCGACTTTACATAAAAGGTTGATTTCATACAAAGACGAAAAATCATTAGGGTACTAAAAAAAATATGGGTCCACATTCAGACATTACGAAAAAACTAAACACTAAACCGCTTACACGTTGTAAAAAGCTCAAATCAGTAAATGATCAGACAAGATTCGAAGCAGGGTCGGTTGATTACATCTCTGATTGCAAGCCTAATTAGTTCCTACAAGCTTCGAATGGCCCTTAAAAATGTGGATACGAGTAATTACATGAAATCGGATGCCGGTAGCATCCGCTGCGCTCAGTTTAGAGCATTTCAATGTTCATCAATATATGGATATGTAGGCTTTGTTGACGTTGCCCATTTCAAATGAACACTGTATAATTAATTAGGATTTTTTTGATATGATGACTGCAGAGTCTTTCTACTATCGCACTGCTCCGAACTGTAACTTCGCGAGCCGTAAGGTGCAAGAGAAACTTCCTCCCATTAACAATAAAATTGTGGATGATCCTTGCCGAGGTTTCCCCTACTAGCTCTATACGGAGCGTTATAGTAAGTACGTTAGTACCATCCGTAATCTACTTCCCATAGTACAAGCTGCTTAGTTAGGAGCCAGATGGCGTTGTGTGAATATGTCCTGAAATATATTAATTGATGCAAGTCGTATTGTAGATACCTATGTTCCTGATAACGATCTTATAAGTTTCTTAATCCTCAACAGCAGTATCGGTTCGGTCGACGTTCGTTACAATACCCGATGACACAACTTCGATTTCAACTATCATCTTAGAATGAATTACTCTTTTGTTGGAGGTAGCGCTCCATCAATTCCGCTTATCATGGTGGGTCTTATATCGGCCGTTGATTCCATTCTCCCGTCGATTTGTCTTGGCGTTTCGAAATTACTCCCAGCTCCTACGTCATTGATGTAGATATGGCTGTAATGATCGAATGCATGAACGTACGTAATTTTCTAGTGATGCGTCTTACGTGTGCTAAAACATGCAATTATTTTTACTAGTGACTAGAACGTGCATCACCTATTGATTATTTTTAACCGCCTCTCGGGTCTAGTGGTTCAACCCACCGATTTCAGATCCAGAGGTCCCGGGTTCGATCCCCATGGGGAGTACAATATATTGTGCTTGGTGGTAGGACTTTGTTTGGGTCCGCCTGGCTAGCTACCACCATCTTACCTAATTCTGTCGCCATAATAACAATCCTGAAATTATTGTGTTCCGGCATTTAGAGGTAAGATAGCCAGTTCCTCAGTTTGTTGAGGATTCCGGGTGAAGTGCGTACCTTCGGCCTTACCTCAACTTGTAACCAGGTGATATGAAGGCCAAGAACTTCCCCGTCGTAGAAAAATAAATAAAAAAAGATTATTAATTTTCGTTTCATTCTTGGTTTTCCATAGATTGATTTTACGATTCTTTTGTTTGCGCTGTCTCATAACTTCTTGTATTTATGATCACCATCTGTTTTCAGTATTCAATTCATGTTTGTGTCTCCATAATAACCTGTCTTTTCAATACCTGGTCTCCGACATCATTATCTCCGCACTCCAAGTTTCCATTCTTCATTTGTGTCAGTAATTAAAAAGACTCATGCCAAACTTGTTTCATCTTGAGATACACAAAAAGTGCTATTCGTTGTTTGTTTTTATAAATTTCTTCAAAAACTCGTTTATTATTAATTACCTACGAAGGCATGCCGCTCTTTTTATGCTCTGAAATTACCCGCCTTGATTATCTTATTCGGTTTGTGTGCCTCTTTCACATACCGGACTGGCTCAAAGGAAAATGAGTTCTATCGTATCGTAGCTTGTTCATAAATGCTACTGGCATAATCGTTGGCTTTGGTTGGTTTAAAACTGATTTGTGTCGTGGTGAGTTAGGATTCAATTTCGTTCGGCGCTCTTTAAATTCGTCCTGAATGAGTATTATATATGTCAGGTACTATTCAATCTGAGCAACCGGTTCGGTCGGCGCGGGCGCATGCCGCATTATTTGCTTTATATTTTTGCTCGTTTTTGGCGATCGCATGGAGTCATGGCTATTATCTTCGTTAACGATCGGTTCGCTTCGTTAAGATTTCCATCGAATTTAAATTGATATTCTGTTTTATCGGCAATTCATTCTGGGTTGTTTATTGTCTTTGTCCTCGCTAGTGTGATATGATAAGGGTTGGGGTTGAGCGATAGGTCAGGCGAATAGATAGTGCAGCTGTAAGGCCGGCGACCTTATTCCGCCATATTGAATCTTCCATTTATCGATAGAAAGTTATTATTTATATTGGTTCAACGTCATTACATGTACAAAGTCATCCAACTAGAATCCGTGTTTGATTCCCGTTATTTATAAAGAACTAGTTTTTTTGTGCGGCTTCGCCTGCATGGTACCCGAATGAATAGTAGCCCATGTCATTCCCAATGGCACACTTACACTATATCCATGACAAACTACTTTATTTCGTAAAAAGGTAACAAACAAACAGTTACTTTCGAATGCCATAATATTGGTATGGAATATAACATCTAAGTAAAGGGCATATATCTTAAATTAAATAAAGTACTTATATCTGTATATTTTAGTTTTTTTTTCTTCAAGTTCTTAAGTCTATGTATTAAAATAAGTTTCACGGGCTTTTGGACAGTTCTTTCTAGTTTCTGTCCTCTGATACGGATTACCGATTTCTTTGTACTTGATCAATAGCCTTTTGTTATCATTTACATTCACATTCTTTGTTCTGCCTTTCTCCATTGTTTTCTTTAGATCCGAACCAGTTATTTGAGCTTAATTATTTCTTTGGTTACTTTTTTACTAAAATAGGGGAACCCCCCAAGTCTTCGCTATTTATGCCATGGACTATTTTTTTATTTATTTATTTATTAATAATTCACAAAACAGTTTACAATCGAAATAGACTTACAATAATTACTTATGACATCTTGTTCGGATCTAGATTGTAGACAAATATGTGAATCCAAAAACATTAGTGTTGCATGCATTAAACTTAAAATACCCTTAAACCAGAATCAGCAACTAAACATTTTGTTTGTAAAAAAAATAAAAAATTATATATAGCTTCACATTTTACAAAATAATACATAATTAAAGGACATTATACGACTTCAACCTTATTTTGATAATATAAGGATAAAGCTCGACTATGTGCAAATGGCTATATATTGTGGACGATGTTCTTTAGTTTTTCTTATTTTGTTAAGCTCAAATCGGCCGCATCACTAAACTATTTGATACAATTGCTTCTCTCGTGGTACATTGACACGTGGTACCTAAACATGATAGGCTTTTTCCTATTCTAGAGCAACATATGTGCAAAATTTCTCCGTTTAGTAGTAGGGAGTGAAGAAGGAACAAATATCCTTGGATGGAATGCTTTCATTATATTAGTGTGATGTAACTTTTATTGTTTTGTAGAGTAGCGACATCGACTACCTGTTTCACAATGCAAACATAGAAATCTAGACATTGTGTGCATTGATTGACCCTAAGTATTTTCTATGACCATGGATGCTGTCGATTCTTTATCAGAATATACGTTGCCTTGCTGTTCTATGTCTGTAACTTCTTGGAATTCCCAAAATTCCATTTAAAACTTTAAAAGCTTGTTTGTCTTCCGATTGCGGAGATTAATATTTATCTTATCAATTGAATAGTATTTGCTTGATCACGTTACCGAATAATAAGATATTTTATACTAAATATGTATTTTATACATACCCTATTTTATTTGTGTATGGTTTAAGATTAGGGTAGTATGCGAATTTAATATACATTTTTGTTGTGATTGCAAAATTGTGGGCAAAGCGAAGTAATCCTCGTCTTGTATTTCATGTCATGGCTATTTCATAGCTTTCTTTACATTATATTAATTAAATTTAAAGTCGTTAGCTTTATCACATTGTTTTTTCAACTACCCACTTAGTTCTATCTCATTAGTGCGCATGCGCAGTATCTTATCTCGTTGCTAGTCGCTTAACGAGCTCGTCCGCAAATAAAAACTAAGATTAAATTGTTTATACTGCTTGAATTGGTACTTATCTCGTGTAAATTGTATGGGCATAGCAATGATTTGCTATTTTGTCTTCGAAAGTTTAATACAACAGCCCGAAACCGTCCCATTTTTGGTACGACGGGTATGTGCTTGGCCTTCATCTCACCTGATTTTTCATGATATGACTAGGCAAGTGCAAGCGCACTTCACCCGGAACCCTCAACAAACTGAGGAACTGGCTATCTTACAACACAAATTTAACTAAATAATTGTTGTTATGGCGCCAGAATTAGTTAAGATGGTGATGGCCAGGTGGACTTTAACCAAGTTCTCCCACCAACCAAAGCAAGTACAATATAGGTAGAACTCCCCCTGGGGATCGAACCCGGGATTTGACACCGTAGGACGAACCACTAGACCACAGGTGGTTGTTGGGCATGCGATTGCTTTGAGGCTACAGCGCTTTTATCTCTATTCGACGTATCCAAGAGACCTGAAAGTGGATTTTGAATAGTTACAAATTAAATGTATGTAATCTTAAATGTAGATAGAGTTGATTATAGTATTATCCCTTAAGACCCATCTCAAGTTAAAGATAACTTGCTGGTGTTTTGAGGAGGGATTAGAGAAACCGCCATTTAATCTAACTATACTTTCTAAGTATAGTGAAATGTGATTTGAAGTTATATCACGTTTGCATGATAGTGGCACACTTTGCAATACACCATTCCCTTTGGCTCGCAGGAGTCGTTAAGGCGAATAATGTCTTATCTGTAAAGATATTCTATTCTTAACCTACGTTGGTATGGACCAACGTAGGTACCATATTCAAGAACTATGGTATATGGATACCATAGTTCTTGAATATGTTTGGCTTAATATCCTATTCCTTTGAAATGTGCAATTTCGACAAAATATACCCACCTAAATAAGTGTTAAAAATAATGTAGAAGCTGGTAGTTATTTGTACTTATGAACGTATAAACATCTGAACTTTGATTCAATATCTAAAGAAAAACATGAATATCAATGAGGTCAATGGAGCTAAAACAGTTAATATTATCATTGACAAACCGCGTAATATTTCATAAAACATTATCACAAATGATACTTCAGCGGAATAAATGTGAAAAGCTACTTGTACCTACTTACAGCTTTCATATGGTATAATAATTTATTAACTCTATTTTTTTATATATATATTCTTACACACTTAGTACAAAAATAAAATAACAGGAATAATACAGATATAAATTGAGCATGGGCAAAAGCGAGCTTAACCCTAACAAGAGCTCTCTTCCAAGCAAACCTTGGAGAAAGTGAGATACCAACCCAAATGTTTTTTATACTTGGTCTATCTGTCTGCCAAATGCACAACATCAAATCAAAACAATCAAATAACTAAAGCTGTAATTGAAATTACAATACGAGTAGTCAAAAGGCCAAGTTTCCAAACCTCTAAAAACGAACAAAATCAAGCCATGAAAAAAATACTCCGATCCGTAGGTACCTTTCACATTTCGTTCGTTCCCATAATTTTCCCAAATCATGAATCTGAAACTGAAATGGATAATACAATACAATTAACATCAAACACTGAATCATTTTTCGCGTTGTAGGTATTTAGCAACGTATTGCTATCTCAGCGGCTATCTGCAGTCGCCCTATGCGTCCGACAGAGACAGATGCTGTTCGTGAGAGTAATAGGTTGGTACCTACATTTTTTCGGGGCATAGCTCTTTTCACCTCCTAAATATCGTAACAAAATTGGTGTGTATTGCTTGAATAGTATGTACGGTATGGTAGAAACGTTTTATTGTATTCGAAAAAATTTTTGCTATCGATAAATATTGACTTTCAATATCGTAGTTTCAGTGCAAAAACATAAATGTTTATGATGCTTGTAGGCAATATAGTTATGCAAAAAACTGGCTCAAAGAGACCT
Organism: Venusia cambrica; assembly: GCA_951394065.1. Classification (NCBI taxonomy): domain Eukaryota; kingdom Metazoa; phylum Arthropoda; class Insecta; order Lepidoptera; family Geometridae; genus Venusia; species Venusia cambrica. Next base: position 7,328,809 of record OX596056.1, read on the forward strand.
TTAATAATTATATTAGTAATATGTTGACGCGGTTTATGATCCTCTTAAATGGTCAAAAGGACAAAGATTCCAGGATGTTCAAAAAATTCAAAAAATTCAAAAAGGACAAAAATATAATAAAGTCTCAAAAAAATATTCCGACTTTCACTTCACATTTCGTACGTTGCCATTATTTACCCAAAATTTGGGCCAGAATTGGATAAACAATTTCTTACCAAGTATTCGGAGGTCTTCTAAATAGCCCTAAAACAAAAAGATCGTTCCCGGCTACAAAATTCCGTAAATAGCAGGCCAAACTAATAGCATTTCGGATTTCTCGGTCTACAATCGAAATATCTCGAATTCGTCGTGAAATAATTCGGATTACGACTCGATTCCCGTGAGAAACGGTCGTTTGAATATGCTAATTCTATCGAATGGACATCGGTCATTCGGTTAATCGAGTGTCATAGGCGATAAACTGCTTTCATCGCAGGAATTTATATCTCAAACTCATAAAATAATAATTAGAGACATAGCATAAAGCTAATCAGTTTTGTTTGTATTATAAAGATCAAAAAGTTTATAGTTTGTAAATATGTTTTTGTGGTTTGGTTGGTGGCTTGTTTCAAGTCGCCAAAGTATGTCGCCGCACATCAACAACCCATTAGTCTCCAGAGAGCCTCCTTCAAAGCTGTTATTTATCGCAGTAAAGGTGTAGAGTAGATAATACACAGAAGTGATCGCAGTAGAATTGTACAGTAGATAATACACAGAAAGAAGCTGCTGCCCTTCTGGTGAGATCCCTTAGTCGGCTTTTACGACATGCATGGGCTGACAACAATTCTAATTGATGCGTAGTTCGGCATTTAGAGTCCATCAGTCTGGTAAATATGCCGGGTGAATTGCGCACCCTCTTTCTTAACCTTATCATAACTTGACACCCAGGTCTGATGAAGGCGCTTCCCCGCCGTAGAAAAAATCACAAATAAAAAGCCCCAAGATATTTTTTAGAGGTAGGGCCTTGCGTCCTTTAAAATTAGATGGATGAAAAGCGATGTATCAATATGGTACGGTATGAGCTTCGTTTTGAGTAGGGCGTAATATACTTTGATATAATTAATTGGTGAGATCGGCCAACAAAGGCGCATAGTTGGTGAATCGCCAACTACTGTAACCCAAACTTTGTGGCGTTGTGATCGACCTTCTGTGATCAAAGTTCCGATTCTATTCGACCAAGGCGATATGAACGATATATAAATATAAATTAATATTACTGGACATTAATTTTACTTTTTTACATCCCGAGCAATATTCTTAAAAGGTCCGCAGTTTTAATCGCATGATTTTAATTTGATTATGCGGAACCCTAATTGGTTTTTTGAAAGAAAAGTAGATAAAGTTTCACGTTATAACATCAGCCAGTGAAAGTCTAGTGAAAATCGGTTCAGTCGTTTCGGATATTACATATTTTTTTTTGTAAAACCGTATCATAAGTGTCATATGAAGTAAAAAGATAAACTTCCACTGTGGGGCATGATCTTCTAAAATTGGAGGGTTTTACCACACTTTAGGTCTGGTAAAACCAAAGCAAAAAGCATTAAGCATTTTACCTTAGGTGTCACGTTATTTTTGAATTGTTCGATGTTATTTATGTATACAATAAAGTGTTTAATTAAGTTTATACAATTATTAATTAATTTAACATTGATTCATTAATTTATTCATTAGATGCCAGGCAAGTTTGAGATCGCAGAGTTAAACTAAAATGGGCAATTTTCATCACAATTCCAAGTAGATCCTCAACATAGCCGCCAAAAGATGCCAAAGCTCCAATCAAAGCCAATCAATGCCCAACGAAATGCCAACAACATAATTTGATGTAAATTCGAGTCCGTGAGAACAAGTTCCAACAAACACAACACAAAAAGGAGCAACGATTTGTATTCAATGGACACCACTTTATTATCTGACGATGTGTACTGTGCAGGGTTTTAAGAAGACATTTTAGGGTTGTAAATGTTATTACTTGAGTTGAATTCTCAGTATCAAAGCCGTTGGGTTTCAGCGAGTTTCACTAACTACGATGTGAGCGGATAGTATGTTTTGCAATGAAACTTCTTTAGCACATTTTTTTGAAACGAAAAAGCGACACTGAAAAGAAACAAACATAGGATTTAGCCTGCGAGATAACGAGATAAAATACAGATGTGTATGTTTAATGCGTGTAGTACGTGTGTGTGCGTATTGAGAAATCTTGGGAAAAGGGCGTGGTGTATTGAATGCTAGAATTTTAATAAAAGTTTTACTTCTACTGCGTGTGAACAGCACAGTTATATGTTTTTTTAATATTTATAGCCAAGCGATAGACCACCAGCTAACTTGGAAAACAAGTAAAGATGTGGCCTAAGATAGAGCACTTTTGTTTAAATGCAATCTATTCTCTCTGGACTTTAAGGCACTTAGATGTATACTGCTGTGGAAAAACAGACGAAATAAGGAGTTTTAAACCAGATTTTGAGAGATTCATTACTAAAATTAATGACAAAGGTAGAGGCGAATTGATGTGGCCGGCTCAATGACCTCATACGTCTGCTTGTCCGGTGGTGGAAAGGGAAAGGACTAGGTAAATTTACCCCTTAACCATATAACCAGCTACATATCTACAAGGCTTAGCAAATTTTGATCCGGCTAATTCATGGGTGTAGTTTATTTGGTACGATTTGTGTTCGGGTAATTTCAAGAAACCAGGAAACATTTTGATATACATCAGTTAGGGCTGGTGCGGCGGCTGATTCGGCCGAGGATCACAAAAGGCGCAAATATAGTGGTCTCGACAGAGCTTACTTGAGCTTATTTGAGCCTTTTGGGGTGGAGACCTTGGGTCCGTGGGGAGCCGGTGCCCTCCGGGTTTTCAAAAATATTGCGGGGCTTTTGATTGAGGCGACACGTGACCCAAGGGCTGGCTCTTATTTAGGCCAGCGAATTAGCATAGCTATTCAGCGTGGCAATGCAGCCAGTGTCTTGGGCACGCTTCCGTCTGGTACTGGTCTGGAACAGTTGAGCTACCTTGTTATTTGCACGTAAAAATACCCACAAAGAACTTGTAAATATAAAAAAGTGTGACAAAGGTGTCATAATAAATTAAACTGTATAAAACACAACACACAGATCTCTTTCAATAATCGTATTAAATCCCGATAAAAACCGAAGCTAACTGCATCACGCGTCGACAAAAACCTAAACAGTTTTTCTGCTTTATAGATTCACAGTCATAACAATTTTGATACGAAGGCCGAAGCGTTTTTGTCCAACTAAATACTTTATTACTTGAGTGATTTATTTAGCGGTTACGCAACAAAAAGGAGACCGCAAATCGCTGAGCGCTACTGTCGACTACTGTATTTGTATAAACGGAATGTGTTTACCAGAATACCAGATAACCAAAGTTGCTGACATAGCTCTCAGAATCAAACTCAAACTAGCAGGCTAGGCCTAACCTTACCCGGTTAGGCCAACTCGCAGGATCGATAACCACTGGGGAGCAAAGGTTCTCGCATGACTACAATTAAACACGAAACGATGTGTGAGAATATTTCCCACCCTGTGGACCACCCTGTGTACCACCCTGTGTGGTGCTGTATTGATATGCACTCGGAGAAAACTGCATTGGGCTGTATCAATTGGTAACCTTTTATCCTATTCGATTCACATTTGGGAACATCTCTAAGTTTTTTCCGGTTTAGTTATTGACATGCTAAGCTAAGCAGTCGCCGGTCCCGTATACTGCCTCTTAGAGTTTTCAGAGCCATTTGCATCCTATGGCGTCAGGTCTTCATAATCTGACACCAATGTGCGTTCAAGAAACATTTCCGTGTCGAATTCAAACGCATTACAAATATAAATTGCCCACATCGTAGGTTAAAAAAGTAACGGGTTGAACCAAACCTATTGGGACGAAACAGAAGGGACCGAGACAGCTGTGTATTATAGAATTTGCAATCTGTACAAGGCACCTTTTCCCAGTAAACAAACTAAACTTTCCTTTGGAGCTAACGCCTGTTGAAAGTCAACTTGAAACAATCACCCGACATCTCTTATAGTAATCTATACCCATTTTCAAGCAGATTATGTCTCAGCCCTCTGAACTCTAACACTTACACTCACCACGACGACTTCTAACAGTATTATTTCATCATTTCCAGGGATGAGAAGGCTTTAACAAGATGCCAGGGCTCCACCTCAGGCCACTCGCATCTCCAATGCTGCTTCAAAGACATGTGCAACCACGTAGATGACCCCGTCGCAAGGGCCAAGCTCAACTGGACGCTGCACGATTCTGGTAAGAACTTTATACATTAGTATGCACCTTAGACTAGTGTCCAACCAAGGTGCGTTTTCCAAAACTCCGCTACTAAGCAGTAGTATGATCTTCAGCTTATCCCGCTCCAGACCGAATCTGCACATCATGCCCTTCTCTTCTATTCACTTCTATCAGCTGTCAGCTTATCATCCACTCGTTCTTTTCCATAACTCCTTTAAAATTTAAAAAAGAAAACAAAATATATGGAAAAGGATTTTAGCAAGGGAAAACTTTTTTCCATATAATTTGATGTGCGCACATATTTATATAAACCAGCGGTACCAGGCTCTCTTAAGAAGATCAAATACCAAAACTGTTTTCGCGGTGTAGATATTTAGCAAACGTATTGCTATCTCAGCGTTCCCTATGGCCGTGAGAGTAAGTATATTTTTTTATAGACTTTACGTTGCGTGGCATACAAAATGTTTTGTTATTGGTGTAATGAATATAATGTATCAGGTTAAAACGTTTTATTAATTTCGAAAAAAAAAATGTGTTTGAAAAAATATTGACCGTTAATAGTAATCATAGTTTTAGAACAAGAACATGACTAGTAAAGATGCGTGTACCAATAAAGTGATTTAAAAAACTGGTAAATTTAAGACGTTTAAACTTAGGTAATTATGTGTAAATGACATGAAAAAAAATCACTGAAATCAGACAAGAGGTAGAAAAGAGCAATTGTTTTGTTTGGACGCGGATAGTTGAGAGGTCCTCTCAACTAACCAGTTCGCTAGTATAACAGTTAGGCTTATGTAGACCCTCAAACTACAGTTATTACTAAACCTTTAACAGCAGTAATAAACATGTGAGCAGTCTCTTGACCAACCATCATAAACATAAAAAGTTTACAGCTCTGTCCACAAACAGTCAGATACACCATCGTAGAGACTATAAATCGGTGCTTTCTATCAAATTGAGAAGATTAGGTACTGTATGTAAATTAATTCGTATGTACGCTGTATATAAAAGAACCTCAACTAGAGTTTGGGATTCAAAATGCCTAGAACGTGCGTTTTATAATCATAAAATATTTCTAAAAGATTTTTTTATATTCTCCACGGGGAAATCGATACTTTTCGGGTTTTCAAGTCTACAAATCTCCCAAAGTATACAGGGAGAATTAGGCGTTATTTTGCGGAAATCCATTGTTTAAAATAAATAATCTGAAAACAAAAGTTAATTAGTAACAAATCCGCAAAAAAATGTGTTGCCGATCGGCAAAGGGCTCGTTGTAGCTTAGCAGCAAGACTATATTTCCTGAGGAGGAGGTTGTGCCGACCCCACCTAGCGTGAGATAAGGGCAGGAGTGAGTGGAATAAAATAACATGTTGTACCGACCCCACCTTGCGTGGGATAAGGGCAGGAGTGAGTGGAAGAAAAGAACATGTTGTGCCGACCCCACCTAGCGTGGGATAAGGGCAGGAGAATGATGAGTTAAACAATGCAACAGGCTGTGACTTACTAGTTTTATTTCGAGCTGTGGTAATATCGTATCGCAAGCAACGTAAGTTATAATAATAGAACGTACATACGTCGGCTGAATTCATAAATTACAATTTTATCGAACTCGTTCGCTATACCGGTAGCCTCGTATTTTATATACTAATCGGTTTGCGGTTATAGATTGAGGTTATTGGACTTAAGTCTGTGAAATGTGGATACAGGACTGACAAACATAGTCCTGAAGTTCTGAATAAAATGTGTTTAAAAACTGTAATAAATATCTCTAAAAAAAGTGTAAAGCACAAATTATTTTGAGAAATAAATATATTTATTTTTGTATTTCAAGTGATCGCACTTGGTCACGACATTTACAAATGTTATAATGACACAAAAAATCACAACCCGCCACGCGATTCGAACCCGCATCTTTTCCTTAAGCCGGAGCAGCTCTAACCAACTGAGCCACGAGGGTCCTGACGCATATTTAGATTTTTTGTGTAATATGATCAGCGCTCAACCTGAGTATCAATATGTCGCAAAAATTCGGATAACATTTGTAAATTAATATATTTAGACCATATCAAAACCAGTAGGAGACCGATATGATTACGGGAACACCATTCCGGGCTGTACCGAGACATCTAACCACTTCTTATCCAATCCCCAACTCTCACAACCTAGTACTTCCAAGAAGGGTTGACGTCAGGTAGGCCGGTGTCAGCAACATTCATCAAACATATCCGAATGTCATGTCTCTGGCTAGTATTCCGCTAAGCGGCGATGGGCAACCTGTCACGTATTGAATATTTGCAAACCGTAGGCATGTGCCGAACGTATGTTTGGACGTGCCTCTGACTACCTCAACGAAGGTGGTCCTCATAAGATCCACACGCTCTGAGTAGTGATCAGAACGGAATCCGCGATGGGATATAGTTACATAATTTTACATAAATCTAGTTAAAGGTAAGAACTTTTGCCGACCCTGTCTAGAGTGGGATAAGGGCGGGAGAGTGATGATGTCTGTACGTATATTTTGGGACCCACGTTGAACTGTTTTATTTATTGTATTCGTTCCATTTCAAATGCCAATTTAAATCCCCTCTGAGCACCTAAGGCGTGATGGTTTACGGAAATTAGCCATCCGCCACAATTGTGTTTAATAGTCTGCCCTCGAGCACTTGGGTTAGTTAATAGTTACCGACGCTCAATTGTTTTGCGCCAATCCTTTGTCTAACCGCACGAAGTAAATTGTGCCCTACATAGATGGACGGACAATGGAAGTTTGCGATGAAGATGATAACTGTGTCGAATGTGAATTTGAATATAAAATTCTCTCGCGGCCATTATGGTTGTATTAAAAAAAATGTGTTCCGGCATTTAGGTAAGATAATGCGCTTCCACCTTCGGCCTTATCTCAACTTGTAACCTGGTGAGATGAAGGCAAAGTCACTTCACCGCCGTAAACAAAAAAACATGTATTAAGCTGTTGTCATAAATATAATTTTCTGTTAGAAAGTCAAAGTCAAAACGCGTTCATTCATTAAGATTTATTGGGATCATTTTTAAACGTCAAATCGACCGCCTATTCGGAAAACGAAATCTCTAGATTTACTTAGTAGTGTTCAAATGTTCACATTTGAATATGTGAATATGTGATCCTCAAAGAGAAAAGTATAGAGTCCATTTATTTCCTATCTTGATTTTGAATATTAGCAACATGCACCCTTTGAAAATACGTCCCCGATTTATCTCACGAAACGGTCGTATATTATCAATACTGGGAAAATACAGTTCACTATGCAAGTCTTGTGTCGCAACTAGCACAATGTCTATTGTCATTTTGTCATTGAGAAAAGAATTGTGACATACACACCCTACATACTTAACCCAATCAAATGAATAGGCACTCATATAAATGCTATGTAATTTAACACGACAACATAATAAGGCGACAATGTAGCATATGAAAGCACTTTATTGTTCTTCAATGGCACACAAAAGGTTAAACGTTTCACATACCATTACTGCCCGGTTAGCATCACTAACCTTACCGACCCACGCAAAGCTTAGCTAACACTTTGCTATACTAACTGACCAAGATAGTGTTGCCATCAAACAGTGATGACTATCCTGTCCACTATGACATTGGTATCAAAGCAGACCATAAATAATGGAGTAGAAAGATTGCAGGACCTCTTTCATAGTCTTTTAACACTGTTAATGATTTTTTGACACACAAACACACATTTGACTTATGAAAATGAAGAATCTTTGTAATTTGTCAATTAAACCGTTTTTTACTTACGACTAAAATTACCTATGACATTTGTTTATTATTCCTATTAAATTTTCACTATCCTTTTTTAATTCACTAAAGATTAGTGACACTTCGAATGATTATGAGTTGTATTGATAAGTAATTAAGTAATTTTTAAGTTATTTTTTCAACACGGTTGTAAAAAGAATATTCCGAAACCATTCTCTTGACGATGGCCGATTCGCCATTGGATTATTCGTCGACAGGACGATTCATTTATTTCCGTTTCACCAGCAGAGCTTTTCGACAACAGGCCTTTACAGCTACACGACGATAAACCTATACCTCTTTTAACTACAGACCTTTCCATCTACGGAGAATTCGCCGACGAATCCTATGATAAGCGATATGGAAAAAATACACATTCTACAGCATAATGCGTCGTACTAAGAGATCAGAGCTGGCTACTTAAAATTGTTGGTGAAATAAATGAAATTAAATGAATGAAACTCATCCAGCTACAAAATGGAGAAGCCATCATCCACCTCGATTTCTTATAAGCACGAATATCACTTTATTCATTCCTGGTACCAAGGCAGTACGAGCTGCACTTTCGCCGAAATGGCATTCGCAATTTTACACCCATTGATAATGGTTCCACTTACCACTACCTATTGTATGAACTGTTTTATATATGTAATAGGAGATAAGGAAATGTGTCAGGGCTCTTGCTGTTTGCTAGTGAGCTTTATTGGGAAGAGCTACTTAGCTATTGTATTGTTTTACTTCTGCGCTGTAGGCTGTGGGTTCGATTCCCACCCAGGACAAACATTTGTGTGATGAATATAGATGTTTGTTCTGTGTTTGGGTGTTATATCATATAGTACGTATGTATTTACAAAAAGTATTTAAGTATTCTATCCGTAATCTAGTTCCCATATTACAAGCTATGCTTAGTTTGGGGCTAGATGGCGCTGTGTAAAAATAATGGCCTGTAATATTTATTATAATTATTTTATTTATTTACTTATGGTATACATGAATAAAGACGTCCTTCGAATATTTTTTCCATCCTTAATCCAGTTCCCATATTATAAGCTATGCTTAATTATATTTTTATTGCTTGGCTTTCATGTCATCTGATTTTTCAAGTTATGATAAAGCCGAAGATGGAAGCGCACTTTACTCGGAATACTCAACATAATGAGGAACTGGTTATCTTACCTCTAAATGCCGGAACACAATTTCAATATGGCGACAGAATTAGGCGGACTTAAACAATTTCCCACCACCAAACAAACGAAGTACATTTTTTTTTATAAATTGTTTAGGCTTGTATTATATTAACCAGATTTCCCTCTTTCCAGATGGCAGCGGAGTGGTAGGAGACCACAACGGTAACTACAACAGCGAAGTATGGTTCAAGGCGGCTACCATTGCGGTTCCAGTCTGCGGCGCCATGATACTGTTCCTACTAGTCGCAGTAGCTGTCAGGCTGCTGAAGGCTGACGCATTGTTACACGCTGATCGGAAACTCCGATATGAGTAAGTCCCTTGCCAAAATTGTTCCACTTTCAAATCTTGCGTGAGTCATCATTTAACACACGGGTTTTACTCACGTATACGATTATGTTGACGTAGCCACCAACGGTTTCGATTCAATAGGTGAATCTTACCTAATTCTTTCGCCATCCCAACCATTTTAAAACAAAATGTTGTGTTCCGGCATAGTGGTAAGATAGCCAGTTCCTTCAGAAGGCTCTTAAAGAAAAAAAGGGGTGGGGGGGCTAGCACGACTTATAGCATTTTTGTTTTGACATTACTTTACTTTATCACTATATATCCAGTGTAGAATAAACGAGACAAAAGTAATGCGAGACGTTGTGGTTAGGCCTCATCAGACGTCGCTCACTAGTTTACATGGCGGAGACGAGTTACAGTCAATCAATTCACACAACGCCATCTAGCCCCAAACTGAGCGAAGCTTGTTATATTATAACAAGATAAATACATATGATACAACAATCCAGTGTCAGCTTAAAACTTTACTGTTTTATATACGATTGATTTACTTCATAATACCAATGTCAAAAGAATTTTCCATGTCTAACCACACCTTTCTTTATTTCCAGGGGCGGTTACATGGCCCCACCTCACCACTCCTCGGAAGACGTGAAGAAGGTCTGGGTGGGGGGCGGAGCTCCCCTCCTTGTAACTCCTGGAGGATGCCTGGTAGCTGTGGAGAGAGCCCAGCTCGTCGACTGTGATATCCAGCGGTAGGCCGCCTAGGGGGCTGTGCCGTAACCCGACTGAATAGAGACCATTTTACTGTGACATCATCACGGAAGATTGCAGAATTTTCCTCGCAAAATTTAGCTTCATTAGTAAATATAATTAGTAAGCTGATAGACTGATGATCCACAACCAGCTCAAACCCTAGAGACAACGTTTCATGTTAGCTTACTTTTCTGGTGTAGGGTTGCACTAACTAATTTCGGGAACGAAATATCAAATTATTTTGACCTGGGCTGGACAGCTAGTACCTAAAGGCTGTTTGTGGTTTAGAAGTAATCTGTCTAAATTTTCTGCCCGCCTTTACAATTACCACTTTCATTATGACAATAACAGCAGTTTATATTGTATTTCGCGTTTGTACCTACAGTAGTCGCCCTTAGTAATGAAGGAAAGACTTGATGTGAATCTTAAAAAAAAAATGATCTCAAAATCTAACAATTTGAATAACCCATCACACGGTACGGCCCGGTTATACCAAAACCAATTGTATATTTAACTTTTGTAATAGCGTGTTCCTCTATTTGTAATCTTTGTAAATGTATCTTCCTTACTGTAAATGCCTGTTGTAATTTGTAGCATGTTACCAAATAAGAATGATTATACCAATCTACATACCTGTGTGTGGCCATACAGTTAATATCTAGACTATTCTCAAAATCCCCCTTCAATGGTGAACGAGTCTTTTTCTCGATATTCTTACCTTCGATAATACGGTATACAGTGGGGATATCGAAAAAAATCAGAGACGGTTCAGTGGGATTTTCGGGAATGGCTCCATTTTTACTTATCAACATAATACACTTACAATGCATTGTGCTAATATCATAATACAAAATAATAATTTTTGTCTGGTACAATTAAGAAATAAAATTTTACACAAACAAGATCAAATAACGGCTTTTGTTAAATCATTTTAAATATTAAGTCTAGTTTTCTTAAATGGTAATTTAATTTTGAACGTTGTGTTCACTGACCATTTAGACGTATATTTTTTTATAAATATCGAGTGAACAGTTAGTTTATGTTTATGTCATGCCATTTTGATTGCATAAATAATGAATGCACCGTGATTGCTGATATTTAAATCGATTATGTTTTATTCCTAAATATGTTCTTTCTAAATTTATTCACTAACGTTTTCTGCCCATGAACTGACATGCCTGCATTTTCCCGTTCCATTTGTTATGCACTGTAATGTAAATATAGTGATAGATTAATGTTAAGCCTGTTACCTGTTGTTATACTTTAAAGTATTATCGAATATAGGCGATTTCTGCTAGTTGAATCCATTTGAGGTTTTCCTAGTCTTTTAAAATCTGATTTTTGCATATTTTTCATTATTAAGTCACATTTCTTTTAAAAACTAATGATGGATTTAACTTAAGGTTGATTTTAAAGCCGTAATATGTTTGTTATTTTGTATAGTATGTAAATATAAAATAAATAATCGTAGAAAATGAAAATGAACTTACCTTTTCTAAGTGACTCTTTCATCCAATATTTGATCAAATTATTGTGAATTTCAAGTTTTTTTTACATCTCACACCATAATGTATAGTGTCTCAAATAAGCTTCCTTGTGGGTGCCTTACCTTATTGAATATATTAAGATATATTATTGTAATAGGTGCAAATGAAATACTCCTAATGTAATTAATGAATACGCGATCTTATTTTTGTAAATATTATTTTAAGTAACGTGTAAAATAAACGTGAAATTATTTTATTACTGGATTTACTTGTTTTCTTAATGATAAAATAGTATTACAAATGTTATAATGAGATAAAAATTCACAATCCAACTTCAAATTTTCAAGTGCAATCACATGAAATACAAAAAAAATAGTATTAGGAGCATATTCGGGTATATGCAGATAGGAATACTTACTATAGGAGTGTTAATCAATCGAAAATATTGGAAGTTCGTCCTTTGACAAGGAAGAACCGCCGCTGTGGTCTAGTTGTTCAACCCACCGATTTAAGACCCAGAGGTCCCGGGTTCGATCCCCATGGGAAGTAAAATATATTGTGCTTGGTTTGGTTGGTGGCTACCACCATCTTACCTAACTCTGTCGCTATAATGACAATTCTAAAATTGTTGTGTTCCGGCATTTAGAGGTAAGATAGCCAGTTCCTCAGTTTGTTGAGGATACCGGGTGAAGTGCGCCTCCACCTTCGGCCTTATCTCAACTTGTTACTAGGTGAGATGAAGGCCAAGCGCTTCCCCATCGTTCAATAAAAAAAAAAAGAACTCAACATCCTGTTAGTAATTTATCTTAGATTTATTGTAAATTCATCATAAACTTGATACTTTTGAAACCAGACCACTTTGCTTTCTCATTAAAGTTCTTGTCTTGGGAAACTATTCATCTCATCACATTAAAATTAAATATGGTCGACTAAACGTGTTTTCAGGTAATTGCTGTAATCTATTACTTTGACATCCGTTTTTGGTCTGATAAAATCTGTGTAAACCGTCGTCTTATTTTTTGCCAAATAATTACAACCTTATTGCATTGAGATAAGTGCTTTGAACTTTTTTTGGGTTTTCGTACTTAAACAAAATCGAATCATTAGCCTTATTACTGGCGAGTCGATTATTTATAAATAACCGAGATTTATGTATGATGTTGCAAAGAGATTTAGATAGAAGATAAAGTGCTTATATAAAAATGAAATAACCTTATTACGATTTAGTTTTTGAGTAAGTGAGCAGTGACATTGTTGTGCCACGCAAGGATTTTAATGAAAATAAAAAAGTTGGTAAGTACCTACCTAAGTTACATTTAAACGAGAAGTTTAAAAATAAGCCAGCTTAGAATTCCTACTCGGGAATTTTATTCGCATTATTGTTTGTTACTATTTCGCTAATTCAATAATTATATTTTGAAAGTGTTCCAACAACTTTGGGCACATAGTCATTGTACATTATTTAATTTAAATTCAAACAAAGAACTCAAAAATGCAAAAAAATAAAAAATACGGTTTCAGACTTAGCCTCAGTGGCCCAGAAAAAAACTCACCTGTATAAGTATAAGAATTATTGAATAAGTGAAATAGTAACAAAAAATAAATAAGTAAGTGAAATTAATGTTTACTGGATAAACATTAATTTCACACAGCGCTTTCTAGCCCCGAAAAAAGCATAGCTTGTAATATGGGACTGATTACGGATAGAATACTTATATACATTTTTTTTCTCGAATCGAACCCACAACCTACATTGTAAATGGCAGCGCTACTACCACCTGCCCCCTCAGCACGGGGAGGGGATAAGAATGTTGTCCTCTGTTTTTATCCACCATCGGGAGACAAAATGCTCTCGAAGGTGGATAAAAACAGAAGACAAAAATTATATCCCGCCCCGTGCTGAGAGGGCAGAGCTGTGATGCTTACTCGGGTAAGGGAGTTGATCTTTAATCAATAAAAAAAAATGTCCTCTTATTTCAACTTATTTTCTGCGTACGTATTGAGTCTACCGCATGAAGTAATTTGGTCATTTGTCAGAAAAAAAAACGCCATCAATAATATATAACCTTTTCGTACCACTTGCTCAAAAAAGTGACATTCTATGCCACAAAAAGCGAACATAACAATGGTAATTTTAATCTGTTAAAAACAGGGAAAGAAAATTGTACTGAATTTCATGCATCCTCTAGGGGGAGAATGTGATTTACATTTGGAATACATACCGAAATTTATACTGAACTACATCTGTGTTTACACCATTGTGTTTGTATATAAAGCATTATACATCTTTTTAAAAAAGGAATACGCATTTATTATGCAGTTATGATTATTAAATAAAATTACGAAAACCGACGAAGCCGTATGAGCTTGATGCCTTTGCTTTTCCGACAAAAAAATATTAGTCTAGGAATTTGCCGCGTTTTTGTTTACTTCAAATACATAAACGTTAAGTTTATTTTAATTTATTTTTATAAATAAGTTAATGTTCTAAAAATACGTAACGATGTTAAATCAAAGCGACAGTGACAGTGAATTGTCGGATTCCATCAGTGCAAATGCTGCCGCAATTATAAATAATTTGCTTCCAACAAATCCAAGGAATATTATTTAAAAAATTATGAAGAATTTTCAACGTGGAGAAGTGCGAAAGGCCTATATGCTTATCTCATATTATTATTGTGTTAATTTTTTCGCAAATGGTACGAAAAGTAGAGTATTTTCCTCGGTGATAAAGCTGTCTGAGTCTTGGGTGAACTTAAATCCCTCGCTACACTCAGGACTCGTCTTAAATCCCTCGCTTCGCTCGTGATTTAAGTTTTTAACACACTCGCTACGCTCGGGAGTAAACCTCGTGTCCTTCGTTACGCTCGCGATTTAAATCGTCACCCACGACAGAAGACACTGCTTTATCCCCTTGGTTAATAATATACTATTCTAGTAAGCGTATCGAAATATGCGTTTTATTTTATCATTATAATAGTTTGTGTGTACGGTATACCTTATACGGTATACATGAAGCGGAAACAACCTCTTTCGCAAAATATTTTTACATTTAAAGAAATTTTCGTAATAACCGGTTTTTGTTGTTGTATTACGCCCGGATGCTAACATAAGTATCATTTTAATCTTTATACAAATTCCATAAAGCTATTTGGTACACGGTACACAGCTAGCTTCGTTCCATTCAAGGTGGAATAATTATTGGTATGACTATTGATACGCAATTAGTACAAATGGCGTCCGGTGTATTATTATTTAATTCATATTAACATCACGTAGTCTCGGGGTCTAGGCTTTATACTAGCTAGACAAAGGTTTTGTCAGTAATCAATCGATTTATTAGGTTCTCATAGAACAGTCTAGAATAGGGTGGATGAGCTAGTTTACAAAAAATATGTATGATATTTCTCAAAATCTCCATTGCTTTTGATCGCGCAGTGGGAAATTTAGGTACTATTTTTAGCCGTGGGAAAAATGGGGGATACTATAATACGTCATAATATTGCTCCTGTTGCCGCTTTTCGAATTTCATACCGCTAAATGCCTCTGGTTTTACTTCAACCTTATAGGTATAGTTATTGTTGGGCAAGTTTTGTACCGGACTAACGACATTTTTTATGGAATATACAAAGATTAGATTAATAGTCAGTCCGTTCTATAGTTAACTACACAACGGTCTTATATTTTAAACAAATATCATTTTAATCGTTCGTAATAAGATCAAAGAGGGCAAAATAAATTATATATCTGAGCGGTATAAACTATGTTATATATTTAAACAAACACAGTTGCTTGGTCATTTTGTAAAGGCAGTGCATTATTTCCAGGTAAACAAAATGAATAACAGAAATGGACACGACGTTGATGGTACAGTGGTTAATTTCGACCATCTCGTATTTTGGGTTGCTAATGCTAAAACTGTAAGTTAATCTATATCTAAATTCTTTATTCAATAAAAAGTACAATTAAACTAACTATGTACAAAGGAATCAGTCAGATTACCTAAGGACCGTTACAAACGGCCTATTGGTAACTCAACTGTTCCAGACCAGTACCAGAAGAAAGCGTACCCAAAACACTGGCTACATTGACACGCTGAATAGCTATGCTTTTTCGCTGGCCTAAATAAGAGCCAGTCTTGGGTCACGTGTCGCCTCAATCAAAAGCCCCGCAAGATTTTTGAAAACCCGGGGGGCACCGGCTTCCGGTCGGCCCAAGGTCTCAAATATTTAAAATAAATTGTTCAGGTTAAATTGATTATATAGCTTCACTCAATATCTTAGTTTTAGATTTGAATACCTAAAGTTTTTCTTACAGGCTTCCAGCTATTTCGTGACTAGATTCGGCTTCAAACCGCTAGCTTTGCGCGAAGCGACAGACGAATCGCCTGTGGCTTCTTATGTCGTGAGACTTAATAAGGTTAGTCGCTTAGTCGTACTTTACTTTCCAAATATGATACACTAAACCCATAAATAAAAAAGGGTGTGTCGTAAAGACACACGATAGAAGTGAAACTTTTGTATAACAGGGAAACATTTTAATCATCTCCACCTCTACCCAACACAGTGTTACTCCAATTTTCGTCACATAAAAAGGTCGCGGATTAGAATTTCCCATTCCCATAAAAAGTTTTACTTCAAAATAATAAAACACACTTACCTTTCTAGATAACTATAGTTTTTGAGTCGGCAACAACGTCACAGCATAAGATTTCAAAAGATCTAACTGAACATGGGGATTTTGTAAAGGATGTTGCGTTTCAAGTGCAAAATTTAGTGGAGTTGGTCGCCACTGCGAAGGACGGTGGAGCGGAGGTTATCCAGGATATATCTGAGGAGGATGATGATGATGGAGTTGTCAGATATGCAGTTTTAAGAACCGTAAGGCATCTTTTTCATTAACAAATTATCTCACATTATATTAATAACACACAAGTCTTTTGAAACGACTTCAAAAAGGAGTTCTCAATTAGTTTTTTGTTTGTTACCTCAAAACTCCGCCATTTCGTTTTATTTTATACCTGCATTTTCTGTGTTGTATTGTATGATAAGGATAGCAAAAAAATGTATATGTTCATATAAGTAAGTATTATATCCATAATCTAGTTTCCATATATACAAGTTTGGGCCTAGATGGCGCTGTTTGCAATTAATGCACTGTAATGTTTATGTATTAACGATTGGGAAAAATCTTTTATCAATCGATTGAGCTAAGTCTGAAATTGGTCCCATTTTAAATTTGTGAAAATCCGATGATTTTGATCCTGGGGACCAAAACTCACGGACAACTGCAAATCATAGATATCGCCGCCAATTGAGGTCCGATTTGTATGATTCTTTTATTTGATTGGGTACCTACAGATACGGAAATATAGTTTAAAGTAAATTTGGTGTAATTGGGCTCGATTCTGACTGGACACCAGTTAATTATTGGTATTAAAAAAGCAATTGAAAAAAGCATTTTCTTATCACAAAAAAAAAAAAAATACAAAAAAAAAATTTACCTATAGAGTTAAAAACTTGAGACCAAAGAAACTTACCCAAGTCCGTTCAATTTTGTTTTAATTAACTTATTCCATAATGTATGCCTATGTTATTTTAGTACGGTGACAATACCCACACTCTGATAGATCGCAGTAAGTACAACGGCATATTTCTGCCGGGCTATAAGGCTGCCGAAGAGGAAACGACAAGCGCTTTGTTGTAAGTAAAAATTACCTAGAACATTTTACTCCCGCTCGTATTACTTTTTTATTTTATTGTACGACGGGCAGCGCTTGGCCTTCATCTCACCTGGTAACAAGTTGAGATCCACCCGCAATCCTCAACTAACTGAGGAACTGGCTATCTTACCTCTAAATGCCAAAACACAACAATTTTTAAGAATTGTTATTATGGCGATAGAATTAAGTAAGATGGTGGAAGCTAGCCACAAATCCTACCACCAACCAAACAAAGCACAATATTACTCCCCCTAGGGATCGAACCCGGGACCTCTGGATCTGAAATCGGTGGGTTGAACCACTAGACCACAGAGACTAATAACCTGCTAAGGGGGTTGGCACAAATCGTTTACCTACCCATACCCACACTTCTTCGCCTCTATCAGCTGTGTATCCAATTTTTTTTTCATTGTATGCCCCTTTTTTACAATTTACTCATATCTCTATCCATAATTCCACTCCTATCTTTCTCTGCTTGCATATGCAACGACTTGCATCGTTTAATGGTCTTAAAGCATTCTTAAATATGATTTCTAGCTAATTACTGTAAAAATTGTTTGATTTTAGACAAGATTCAAACTTGATGTACATTGATCATGTTGAAGGAAACATGACTGATGGAACCTTACAGGATTCAATTGCGTGGTATGAGAAGAACCTCAATATGAAAAGGTACCTAATCAAAAATAGTTTCCCAAGAAAAAAAAACGTCTCAAAATCTCCACTACGGGGAATTATGTTTTTTTTTTACTAATGAGAAGTGCCTTCATCTCCACTGGTTATAAGTTGAGATAAACCGATGGTGTATAGGTACGCACAAGTACCTAGTTCTAATTAAAATTGAACCTACACGATTTGCTCTGATTTGCTTAATAAGTAGCTAATATGGGTAAAAATACTCACGAAAGCTCATCCTCTCTTCAAGCAAGTTCATATAAAGTAACATAACTACTAATTCTTACTACCTACCTAAATTGTTCGGTGTATAATTTCACTAACAAATTATGTTTTGTGTGCGACTGTACCATGCATTTGTTCTTAGAACTTCACATAGACTTTTTATATTGTTCCGCTACGAAATTGCATAAAGTATAACCACTGGCAGAGGCAGTATTTCACACACTATTTATTAAGAACGTTGTTTCATGGGTACGCTGCCATAACGCCAGCTCGGAATGTCATTCAAAAGTCTTGTTCAATATCTCTGTTCCTATAAGAGCAATCATTATGAAATTTTGTTTAGCTCGGGCAGGCAGTATTTGTGCAGTTTTCGAGTATGGTCATGTGTACGCTAGCTTGATCGTTATGTTGGCGTACCAAAGAATAATACTAAGAATGGTCATTATTTCTTAAACCAATGAGGCACTATTTATTTTATTTTTGCACTTATTATTCTCTATTTACGCAGTTTTTTAGGCATACATGAACGAGGATTCGATTATGTGTACGCTACCGTAACGGATACGTTTTAAGACGGGAGGGCGACAGCATTGCGGGGATCTGTGTATAAATAATTGATGATGAACGAATGAATTAATTAATTAATTAATGAAAATACTTTATTGCACATCCTTAAAATAGAACTAGATAACTAAAAAAAATTATATACAATGGGTGGTCTTATCGCTAAGAAGCTATTTCTTCCAGACAACCTTTGGATGGAGAGGACGATGGTTGATCTCAAATACATTGTGACTTAGGTATCATAAAGAAGTATTTCATTTATTAAATTATTTATTTTGCTACAGGTTTTGGTGCGTCGATTACAATCACGATCTAGTTCCATATTCCTGTATCGACACCGGTTCTGTCATCAATAAAGACGAAACCGTCCTTGTAAGTACATTTTATATATTATCTAATTTAATCATTAATTAATATATATATATATATATATATATATATATATATAAAAATCTAAACATTTAATAAATAATTTTATTCATTGTGAATGCTCTTAAATAAAAAAAAACATAAAAAGTAACAACTCATATTTTTATCACGCCGTGGTATGGGGGCCGATTAGTTTACCAGTGCAAGTCTAGATGTCGCTAGTAAAAGTAAACGCTTTCTGAATCGCGCTGGCGAAAACGCTCTTGATTCGCGCATTTTTATAAATAGTAGTAGTAAGTGATTATAATAAGAGAGTTATAAGAGAGACTAGTTATAATAAGAGACATTGAATCTAATTTATTTTGAGACAAGAAACATAGAGTTATTATTATTTACTATGAATGTCCTTCAATGGTTACTATAAATTACCATGTACGTAATTAATTCAACCACTACCTATACTTTTACTGTCTAGATTCTAGAAGATCCCATTATGAACCTTCCGGTACTTGAATAATGTTACATTTGTTACTTATGTTAAGGTATACGAAGGTGGAGGCGCACTTCTCCCGGAACCTTCAACAACTGAGTAACTAGCTATCTTACCTCTAAATGCCAGAACACAACAATTTTAGAATAGTTGTTATGGCGACAGAATTAGATGATGGTAGCTAGTCAGGCGGACTTAAACAAAGTCCTACCACCAACCAAACCAAGCACAACAATATTGTACTCCCCCTGGGTATCGAACCCTGGACCTCTGGATCTGAAGTCTGTAATTTTAAAGTAATACGAGTTTATCATTTCAATTACTTACCTATTGAATTAATAATTGTTACCGATCGTATGTAGTTTCCCTACATTTTGTATTACCTCTATATTTTGTATTACTTATTGTAATTCGTCTATTTAATTCTGCCGCCCGTATATACACAATTATACGTACGTACTTAGTAACGATATGATAATTTATATGAAATACAGTTACATAAATTAATTAGGTATGAATAAGGAAATCCTAATTTGAAAAGGAAAAACATTTTGTTTTCCTACAAAATGACACTATTACCTTTTTGGGGGATTGTGATTTGTGACATTACGATTATTGATATCGGAATGTTGTGTTTAATAAAGCAACAACTGATTGACTGACAATCAACACACTGTCCCTAAAATATTCAAGGTAAGCACAGCACCAATAAAGGCATTGATCATTTCAAGTTATGGTTGAGCACAGATAATAAATACTAACGTAGTTATAGCTTCCTTCTTTAGCATTGGGGTGCACTAGCTGCAAATCGAAAGGGATTTGGAATTTGATCACGGGTCTAGGGACCTACATAACGTAACGAGACGGAACATCTAGTAGGGAAAAGTGGAAAAGAAATCCGAATTTCCACACCAGTGGGGATATATGGAAATGGAACAGGCGGTAGAACCGGAATACTGGGTTCTTTCTTGTACAATTATAAATTATTCTGCTAAAATCTAGTACATTAAACATGTTTACTTGAGTTTTAATTTCATGGTTAAGAATATGAAGATATTTTAATTTCTTATTTCCTAGTTTCAAATAAATTCTGTGGGCCGATCCCGGCGGCACTGCAATGCCGGGCCGACCCGTGACGGGAGTGGAGCGAGCTCCGAACATCCCGTCGCTTTACAAAAATCAGTTTAATATACTGGTCCCTCAGTGAGGGAACTTTCAGATATTAAGCTGAAAAGAACAGATACTACACTTTGATCTTAGCCAAAAGGCCGAGAAGCGATACTAGAAAACAGTTCGCTGAGGGAGGTCGTTCAGAGCCATACGTTTTCGTCAGCGCGATTCAGAAATGGTAAGTTTTAGCAGCGACATCTAGTTATGAGCGGGTGTACTAATCTGAATTATAATATTTTAGGCACGGATGTATGAATTTAATGCGGTGGATCTTCCTTGCCAACAATGTAACGCGAATAAAATTTCAAATAAAATTTGGTGTGATGAAGTTAATATTATTGAAATAAATTAAAAGTTGATTAATATTTAAATATTTGTTTCGTATTTATCTGTATGAAGCTAAACTGGTGGATAAAAATTATCCATTCATGAAGACGTCTGTTACCTTTATTACAATACAATACAATTACAATATTCTTTAGTACCAAAAGTAAATAAATTATGAACTTATTAATAAATAATGCACAATGAGCGGTCTAACCGCTAAAAGCGATCATTCGGGTCTTCATGAATGGATAATTTTTATCCACCAGTTTAGCTTCATACAGATAAATACGAAACAAATATTTAAATATTAATCAACTTTTAATTTATTTCAATAATATTAACTTCATCACACCAAATTTTATTTGAGATTTTATTCGCGTTACATTGTTGGCAAGGAAGGTCCACCGCATTAAATTCATACATCCGTGCCTAAAATATTATAATTCAGATTAGTACACCCGCTCATAACTAGATGTCGCTGCTAAAACTTACCATTTCTGAATCGCGCTGACGAAAACGTATGGCTCTGAACGACCTCCCTCAGCGAACTGTTTTCTAGTATCGCTTCTCGGCCTTTTGGCTAAGATCAAAGTGTAGTATCTGTTCTTTTCAGCTTAATATCTGAAAGTTCCCTCACTGAGGGACCAGTATATTAAACTGATTTTTGTAAAGCGACGGGATGTTCGGAGCTCGCTCCACTCCCGTCACGGGTCGGCCCGGCATTGCAGTGCCGCCGGGATCGGCCCACAGAATTTATTTGAAACTAGGAAATA
Organism: Venusia cambrica; assembly: GCA_951394065.1. Taxonomy (NCBI): domain Eukaryota; kingdom Metazoa; phylum Arthropoda; class Insecta; order Lepidoptera; family Geometridae; genus Venusia; species Venusia cambrica. The sequence continues at coordinate 7,350,933 of OX596056.1, forward strand.
AGAAATTAAAATATCTTCATATTCTTAACCTTGAAATTAAAACTCAAGATAACATGTTTAATGTACTAGATTTTAGCAGAATAATTTATAATTGTACAAGAAAGAACCCAGTATTCCGGTTCTACCGCCTGTTCCATTTCCATATATCCCCACTGGTGTGGAAATTCGGATTTCTTTTCCACTTTTCCCTACTAAATGTTCCGTCTCGTTACGTTATGTAGGTCCCTAGACCCGTGATCAAATTCCAAACCCCTTTCTATTTGCAGCTAGTGCACCCCAATGCTAAAGAAGAAAGCTATAATTCAACCGTAACTTGAAATGATCAAAGCCTTTTCTTGTGCTTACCTTGAACATTTTAGCGACAGTATTTTGACTGTCAGTTGTCAGTTAGTTTTATCACGATTGATACTTATATATATTTTGGGAATTCAACTTTCTGATCCTAAAGGATACCTTCATACTAAGCTGTATTTAGGTCCAGAGGGTGGTTCTCTAGTTATCTGGCCGGATTATTACGGGTACCCGAAATGCCCTAGCTGCTTGTACTTACTAGCCACCATTCTCACGTGACAGTAGTATCCTTATCCCTTCATCCCACTCAATGGAGTATTCACAAGAAGGGTAAGGCCATCGCCAAGCAGGCGGCTGGTCTAAAACCTCAGCTAAAACTCAAAGTAGTTATCAACAAAATGTTTTTATTCAGTTAGATTTTTTAGGATCATTTTGAAACGTCAAATCTACGGCCTGGTCGGAATCACGACCAGCACAGGAGAAAAATGTTTTAAATATTTCGTTTAACGTGATGTATATTTCAGCTCTCACTGAACGGAGCGGCGAAGGGGCTTCGCCCCACCAGCAAAGTGACTGAGTTCGTGAAGGCTCACGGAACTTCAGGCGTGGAGCATATTGCCTTGTACACAGACGACATTGTAGCCACTGTATGTACCTAAACCTTATAAATAGCCAATTGATGTGTTAGCTCTAGGACCGGCGCCGGATTTCCGCAGAAGGGTGCTGCACAAGCCAGGTGGATCTTTGCAAGTCTTACCACCAGTGTTGTGATCACTCATCTGTAACCGTTGGCAAAAGTCAGGGATTCCGCTGCCCAGGTATACAGTTGCTACTAGAAGGTAGATCATACCTACCCCTAGCTGACTTATGCTATCCTTGGTACATAACCTACCCAAGGTACGTATTAGGTAGCTAGTAAAGACAGTAGAGACCTGACAACACGTTAGCAAAATCTAATCATCGATAGTTTTTAACGACTAATAGTTTCAATCTATCTAAGACTTATGTTAGTTTATGTTTTCTTTACTGCTAAATTGTACTTTAAAAAAACTACCGGGACTTCGTTCCCGTCATACCATGGGAATTTCTTAAAATCCTTTCTTTTTCTTAGTGCACCCCGACACTACTAACGGAAATAAAAATAAAAGACTCAGGTACCTTATTTCACCTTCGATTTTGTATTGCAGATGCGTAACCTCAAGTCCAGAGGAGCGGAAATAATGTCCTTCCCCAGCACATATTACACCATCATTCGAGAGAAGCTAAAAGACAGCTCTCTGAACCTCACCGAGAGCATTGAGGCTCTGCAGGAGAATGGTATTTACTCCATTTAATGAATCATGAATAAATATTACAGGACATTAATTTTACACAGCGCCATCCAACCCTTAACTAAGCATAATTTGTAAAATGGGTACTAGATTACGGATTGAATACTTAAACAATTTTTGTAAATACACACCCGAACGCAGAACAAACATCTATATTCATCACACAAATGTTTGTCCTGGGAATCGAACCCACAGGCTACGGCGCAGAAGACAGAGCTACTACCAACTGAGCTATGAGGCTTGTCCAACACGCCAACACGGTTACAAGATCCGAAATATAAAGAAATTGGCTATTTATATGTACTTATAGGGAACGTTAAACATACAACCAGTCATATTAAGGCGCTTCCTTTGTACGAAATTGTTTGTGTTAAAGAATTGGACTCATTTTATTAAAGTAGGCATGACATCGAACTTAACTATCGAACTTATCGTTAAAAAAAATACGATGAATGCGTTACTTGACGAAGAAACGTAAATTAAAGGAGCAATTTCGTATTTTAGAGTATAGATACCTACCTACTGAAAGAAACGTACCACCATCTTATCTTAGTCTTTTGCCACAACAGCAATTCTAAATTGTTGTGTTCCGGGATTTAGAGGTTACATACCCAGTTCTAAAGTCCTCTTTATATATCTATCACTTTCAAAACTTGCGTGAGTGGTACGATACATTTTAAAACACGGGTTTTACTCACGTATACGATTATGTTTGTGTAGGCACCAACGGTTTCAATAGGTGAATAATGTTTGTGCTCCAGAATACGTAATAGTATTGGTTGGAAATTTCAACTAGAATTCTGCTGTAATCTGTACAAATTATATAAAACTGAAGTCTGCTTGTCATATGCAAAACAGATTTTTACAAAATGCATATGACAGCAACCACGACATAAGTATCATCTATGTCTGTCTGTCTGTAGTTCCTCAGTCTGTTGAGTATAATTTTCATCTTCAGCCTTATCATAACTTGACACCAGATAAGATGTAGGCCAAGTGTTTCCTCGTCGTACAATAATAAAAAAAAATGTCCCACGACATTTAATTTCTAAGTATTGAGTATTAGATGATCACGCAATTGAGGTTGTCATCATTGAGCTCTTTCTTCAGTTGCAAGTACAATCAGAGACACAATTAGCTTTACACCCACAAACTTAATCCATAATATTCTTCGCTATAATTATTTTTATTTAAAATTGTACAGGTCTTTGAGTAAAACAAATCTACAATATGATATTATTATAACTGAATACGCGGCAACACCCAATTAGAATTGCCGTTAGCGCAACAGGCTCAGGTAAGTTGGTGGTAGTTAGCCAGGCGGAATTACATCGAGTCCTACCACCAACCAAACCAAGCACAATTTTGTACTCTCATGTGGATTGAGCCCGGGACCTCTGGGTCATATACCGGTGGACGAACCACTAGACCACAGAGGCGGACAAAAAAACACAAAGTTTACAAACACAATTAGACTTTTCACTGCCTAATAAATAAATAGTGTGATTTGATTCAATTCTTTGAACAATAATGAGGTGTAAAGACTTATATCTGACTATACAATTTACAGGTCAAGGTCTCACTGTCTTCTACAGGCTTTTCAATTTGCAGGTATCCTTATAGACTTTGACGAGCGAGGATACATGCTTCAGGCTTTCACGAAGCATTTGCAAGTCCGCCCCACGGTCTTTATTGAAGTCATACAAAGAAGGAATCATCGGGTATGTATTTCTAGTTTAAAGCATGGGTTTTACTCGCATATAATATATCTAATAAGGCTCCTATTCTTTAGTGCTCTTCTCGGGGTGTGATGAATCATCATCATCATCATTCATCATCGAAATCAAATATCAGAGAATACTTTGGATCCCCAGGGTATATTGCGTTCATAAAGAGCAGTGCTAGAGAGCTAGCATTAATTATTCGTTTTACATTCGATCATATTAAGTAATTTTAATGTTCTCGAATTTTGAATTGTTTGTGTACTTTCCTTTACTGTTGTTGTATTTATTAGTCTATAGTTTGTATTATTTATTTATGTAACTAGTATGTGTTGTGATTTCTGTTTATATTTCTTCATATTGTTGTGCACTACTTCTGTTACATTTTCTGTTTACATTTATCCATACAAGGTTGCCTGGAAGAAATCGCTTTTAGCGATAAGGCCGCCCATTGTACTTAGACATTATTGTCACTAAATGTTTGTGTTGTTCTATAGTCATATTTCTGTGTACAATAAAGTGTTAATTAATTAATTAATTAATTCATTCATTCATTCATTGTTTATTTTTACTACTTACTAACTGCTAATTTGTTAATTAATTAGATATGCCAAAGAATTTTCGGTAACTAAGGATTTTTTAAGTTATGTCAGGGGTAAAAAAGCGCCTCAATATTCTGTTGACAGTTCTCTGTACCTATCTTATTTTCTGCAGGGTTTCGGCTCACAAAACTACAAATGGGTATTCGAAGCTATTGAACTCCTGGACAAGAAAGATCAAGATGCTATCGTTACACCTATAGACCTCTGGGGTACCGGGGAAGAAAAACCTTTGGAGTAATGGAAGCTCAATTTGAAAAATACGCGTAATTAGGTGCTTACCTAGCAACTAAGCTTTTTATCTAAGTATTATTAATATTGAAGTTACACGTTTGGTAGTAGATGGTCATTGAATCATGTTTTTTTACTGAAATGTGAAATTCTAAATGTCTATAATTTTAGATAAACAAAATAGTCCTGATTGAAAGTGTTATGAATAGTTATCAAGATTGTATACAAAATGTGTCTAATGTCTATTTAGATTTAATCAATTGGGTTTGGAAAAATATTGAAATTAAATAATAAATAAATAATAGAAAAAATAAATATTTTTTTGCACTTTGGATAAAGAATCACTAGTATACCAAAACTCATTGTCTGTATTGTAGTAGTCATCATCATCATCATCATGAAATGAAATGAAATGAAAATTTATTTGGTAGTAACAAACAGAAAAGAGATTTAATGAAAATCGAAAAATTAACAGTGTAACAAAATATTTAAATGTTATCTATGTAATAGAATAAAGATTGTTTTTTTAACATTATTAGATTTACAACAGTAGTAATACAGTAAGTATCATCAACCTATTGCAGTCCACTGCTGGAGATATGTCTCTCCAAAGTTTTACCGCTGAGCCGGGTCTTTGGCTTTCCCTAACCAGTTTGTGCCAGCCACCTTGCCCGGTCAGCGGTGCACCTTGCGGTCTCCATTTCAGAGCTAACTTACTTCAATTGTCGGTTCTTCGGTAAACAAAGCCGACCGACTGCCACTTCAGCCTCTGGGCTATGTATGACTTTGGTTTTCTGACGAATATATTCGATTTGGATCTAATCGCTTAGAGAAACCCTGACCGTAGCTCAAATCTCCATAGCTAAAGTCGCTCAGCGAGCTATGGAAATCGCTCGTGGATTCCACGTTAAATTCCACGTTTCAGTTCCGTTGAATCATAACAGAAAAGACGCACTGGTTTGAAAGTCTCAAGTGGTCAGTGCGTCTTTTCTAATGAGGTCTCGTGATGTGACTTTAGACCACACCCTGGCACAGTCAATTAGTCGTAGATTATATGCTCAAATTACGTCGAGAATTTTACATCGATTTTACGAAAAATCGATGGAGCATTCTCGATGTAGATACAAATATATTGAATGCATAACATTTGTAAGTACTTTATCTATATCTACCTACTTTACCTGTTTTAAAGTCCAGTCGTTTCGTACCGGATCTGATCGCGACCAACGTGGGGTAGAGACTGCGCGTGGCCAACCGACTAAAACTATTCGAGTTGCATAAACTTATCTTGCTATATCTTTTGGGCGTGTAGACGTCCAATGGATGTATGGTTGTATTAACCAGTTGGACCTGTGTAGGTACATCATATTACACAGCGGTGGGGCATCTGTTACAATGGTTGATTATTAAAAACAAACAAAAAAAAAAAACTTTTTCCAGAATAAATAAACAAAAATACATAGCCGTCAGTTTTAGAACCGATCAAAATAGGTATGGTAACAAATGAGTTAGGTTATAAAATTATTAATATTAATTAATAATCGAAATCTATGAAAATAAATGAAATAATGCTATATACCTATAATCAACAAGTGCAGAACGAGTAATAAATAAAGTGTATGTAGTTTCGCGAACGTATTACTTACATAACTAATGTATTTTTGTTAAGTAGGTATTATTGTTTGTTTTGTTGGTATGTTTATATTTCAGCTGTTAAAATAAGTATAACCTTCTTTATGCTGCTTATAACAAACTGAGAACTAAGTATCACTCGAGTGTAGTGGTAACAAGAGTCTGTGCAGTGACAAGGTTTTATTTTAATTTGAAATTGGTAAGATCTTAAAAGAAAAATCCTAAAAAAAAATGCGCTTCGCTGAGTTTACCATAATGTAAACCTGCTTATGTATAATTTCTAGTAGGACTCCATGGACTAAAGCGAAGCCCTGTCTCTAGCTCCGAGTAACTATGACTCGACGCTACCCCGTTTCTGTGCTTGATTTCCAGTTTTCTATAAGCGTTCTCATTTGCATTTTATATATTAGCACAGTGGTTCTAGTAGTTTATACATACCTATTAGCTAGTAGGATTTCAACGCTCTTGCGAAGGTCTGTGACGGCTCAGTAATCTTTGTTTTTTATTTACAAGACATTTACACAGCGCCACCTAGCCCCAAACAAAGCAAAGCTTGCAACATGAGAACTAGATTACGGAGTATAAGGCGGAGAAGGCTGAGTCTCTAACAACTGAGCTACAAAGCCCAGACTTCTAATAAACGACATATTAGCAGTAGCCTACATAGAGCATAATCAAACAATTTAATTATAATTTTAATGTTCTATTCTATGCTAATCGAACATAGTTCTTTGCAAGTGACAAGCGTTGAAATCTTTTGTATGAAGAAAATGTTCTACGTCCCTTTTTTTTTTTTTTTTTTTTTAAGTGGGAAAATGCCCTCGCATTTCCCTTCCACCATGGGGGTGGTGGAAGGGGGTATGTGGGACTCGAACCCACTAAAAACCCACTATGAGCAGTCGCCCGCCTTCGTGGGGCCGAGATGGGGTCGCGTTAGCATTCACCATCTGGCCCCGGCGGTTGGCCTGGAACCCATGTCCAGGCCCCGGCCAAGGAGGGGTGGTCACTGCTCACCAGGACCACCCCTCAGACGAGTGGAGCCGTGCAAGCCGGCGGAGAGTCCCCCGACTCTCCACCAGGTGGCTCCACTACAGGGGAAGTCGAAGAAGGCGGGCAAACCGCCCCCTCCTACCCCCCCTTCGCCTCCGGCGGATCGGGTCAGAGCGGGCATCGTCCTCTCTGACCCTCTCCGCGGCCTCCTTCTGCGACATCACCTGTTCGCAGAAGGAGACCATCGCCTGCCACTCCCTGTCGCCGTCGAGCATGGCGTTGACCACGCTCGGCAGCGAGAGGTCCATGTTCTACGTCCCTATACTAAGTTATTGGAAGTCATCATTGTGAAAGGGCTCGTCCAGGGAAGTACTACAACTATTTCCACCGCCAAGCAGCATTGCTATGTTTAGCTTCGAAGGGTATGGTTGCCGGTGAAACTACGGGCACACGGGGCTAACATCGTGATATATGACGACATTGACGGGTGCAATGCAGTGCAGCGTCATGTTCTTTGTGGATATGACCTACGCAGCAAGGCTTTGTTGTAGGCAAGAGTTTCACTTAACATTAGGTGTCTCCATGACGTATAAAAAAATACCCGTGGTAGTATGGGTACTATAAGTTTGACGAAGATAGCGTGTGCTGGAGGCTTGGCACAAGTCGGGCACCTTGAGACCTCACGCCACTAGTTTGTCACAACATTAAGCTGTGCTCACAGTGGTAAAGAAAACACCATTGGAAAGCCCTCTGGGTAAGCTCGCTCCATCGTAGACCACGTGCAAGTTTTAACCGCCTCTGTGGTCTAGTGGTTCAACCCACCGATTTCAGATCCAGAGGTCCCGTGTTCGATCCCCGTGGGGAGTACAATATATTGTGCTTGGTTTGTTTGGTGGTAGAACTTTGTTTGGGTTCGCCTGGCTAGCAACCACCATCTTACCTAATTCTGTCGATATAATACAATTCTAAAATTGTTGTGTTCCGGCATTTAGAGGTAATATAGCCAGTTCCTCAGTTTGTAGAGGATTCCGGGTGAAGTACGCCATCTAAGCTTTAAGTGTTTGATAAATTTTGATAAATTTTGTTATGGCGACAGACTTAGGTAAGATGGTAGTAACCAGGCGGATTTAAACAAAGTCCTACCATTAACCAAGCACAGTATTGTACTTTCTGGTCGCTAAGACTACAGAATGAACACACCCTAACTCCTAGCTTGTTTGTTCACCAGCACCCGATATTAATTCAGATATCTGGTTAGTATAAAAAACATCTCGCCAGTATTTGCGTTTCAGTACCACATTGATATCCAAGGATAGTGCTCGTGATAAAATCTGAAGTGAATTTTCACAGGCATTGTGAAACGGAACGAATTTCAAAGGATTGTTTTAGATATAACAATGGTGAGTAAAAAACTAGGGACACGTATTATTGTGCAGATATTTTACATGATTGCATTATTATAGGGGATCTCATCAGTAAAGCATCAGCTTACTGCACTTAATAGTAAATTACTGTGATCACCATAAATTGGAAGTAAAAATGTATCATTATTTTACCTTGTAAGTTTTTTTTGTAGGTACTTAGCATTATTTTTTATTGTATTTTAAACATATTCTAGTCTAGCATAACCAGGTTATAAGTAATACTCTTTGTACACCCTACAATTACGGGCGCACTCTGTAATAAGACCTGTATTAAATGTTTTTAAATTATAAAGTGAATTTCTGTGTTGGGTGTCCTATTTATAAATAAATATAAAGAAGATCATATTCACTCGTATAGGTATTATAGTTATTTCTACCGAAAATATCTGTTCACGAAAATAAATATTCAAATTCTATAAATTTATATATTTTATTATTTCACATATATTATTGGTCGTTTATTGATTTTCTGAATTTAAATAAATAGAAAAAATACATTATTTTCTGTATTTTCAGACTTCGTATACTGACAAGGGCAAAGAACCGGAGTCTGGAAGGTTTCTGGCCTTCGACCATCTTACCTTCTGGGTCTCAAATGCTAAGCAGGTGAGCGATGTTCTTGGTATACTTACTTCTTTTTGACGCATCTTTATTCGTCCTCTCCTCACTGTATCTCACACTTAGGTAGGGTCGGGACGGCATGGCACCAACGAGTAGGTACGGCTTATTCCTTGCCAATTAGTTAGAGTTAGTTGTTGCCGTGGCGTGAATCGAACCCTGCTCGGTGGATATCGTAAAAAGGTGTCTTGCCAGAATAAGGGCAGTTTGTTCACTATATGTGTAAATGTTTATTGCTATCATCAATAACCCACTAATCGTTAACCCCTACATTGCTTGCCCTTAGCACTCACACGATCTCTCAATCTGTTCTTCAGCCTACCTCTACCTCTATCATTTATCCACACTCCATGACATGGTTTTAAACTATGTTATGTATTAGTTGCTGTTATATAATAATACTATATAATATACTGTACTACTCTGATATACTATATAATATATGGTCCTGAAAATGATAGTTGCTACGATGGACTGCTCTCATGACTGTAAGGCATTTTTGCTAACGTTACCTGCCTAGCTATAAAATTGTCGAGTTCTTTGTCAATTGTAGTCTTATTGTGTGTCCTTTATGAGTTGCTTGAAATAAATATTTATAGTTAGGTAACTCTGGGCACAGACTTATTTATTAATAGTTACCTCTGGGCACAGATGATAAAATACTAACTCAGGGTAAGCTCGCTTTAACGCAACGTAAGCCTTATCCTTGCCTGTGCAAGTATGCCTATGCCCGTTTTGAGGTCAAAAGCTTACATTTTATGTAAGAAAAACCAGCTGGTTAGTAGGAGCACATAACGGAATACCATTGCCTATCACGACTACCTACCTATATATTTCTTATACTTAATAATTATATATGTATTTGAACGTAAAACATGTTTAATATTTTTTTTCTTAGGCGGCCAGTTACTATGTGACGAGATTTGGCTTCGAACCGCTGGCATTTAAAGGATTGGAGACAGGTTCTAGAAAAGTTGCGTCTCATGCTGTCCGAATGAACAAGGTAAATCTATTCTTTACAAAATCGTTGCGTGTTTGACTGAAAACGCTTTTATTTTTATTTATGGTTTTGTTTTAAAGAAATAAAGAAATGTCGATCGAAATATAACATAATGTAGAATAAAATAACTTAAAGACGATTTAAAATTGATTTGTAAACCGACAGTGTGACTCGATGGGAAGAAAATTCCCAACCAGTGATAGTGAATTGTTACCGTGTGCCCCCTCGAACGACCCCCACGTGGGGGCAGACGGTAACACTATCTGCCCCCACGTATGAACAGACCGAGTGCCCCATTTCTCATACTAGTGTCACTACGATTTTATTCAGACATAATTAATGGATTTTAGTGTGCACCTAACTCGTCACTAGTAAATTACGGATAAATAAATACCCTAAAAGACAAAACATTATCGTAAGTAAATTTTTTGTATGTTTCTTTTACTTTTTTCTTTACTAGCAAATGCTCAGAACTTCGCTCCCGTTATCCCGTGAAAATTTCCTAGAATCTTTTCTTTTTGCACCTCTAGTTATACCAAGAGGAAGCTTATCTAAAAAAATCTCGTATGTGCATTGGATTATATGGGTTTTATTTTATCGCGCGGAACACTTATTCTTTTTCTTAAATAAAAGAAGCCTAAGTTACTCCACACCTAAGTTACTATAACATCAGCTATCAGCCAGTGAAGGTTTTTTTCAAATCGGTCCAGCCGTTTTGGAGACAAGCAGACAGAGAACATTTTTTTAAATATTTTTGTTGCAACCGTATGTACTTTCATATGCTTTAGGTAAAAAGTTAAACTACAAATACACATCAAACTACAAACGTTCGATGTGTTAGTTTTTTTTTCCATATCTCCGCAAAGGCGAGCTTAACCCTGACGAGACATCTCTTCCAGCAAACCTAAGGAAAAAGTGAAAATAATATAAAACAATATATTCTTGGGACTTTATGGCGCTGTGTGAAATTACTTTATTAATTTATAATTGTTTAGTATGATACGGCCAGAGGCTGCAACTAAACCGGACTAGAAATTCTAGTAGAGAAACAGGTTTGATGCTTCTATGTGAAGTAACAAATAACTATCAGCGTATAGATACGGAGACTACAGAGCACAAATAAAGGACTTGGGAAATTCTCATGGGATGATGCCTGAGTAACTTAGAACCATTTATTAATATATATTATATGCATTTTGAAAACGAAGTAAATAAATAAATATCGGACATTAATTTCACACAGCGCAATCTAGTCACAAACTAAGCAAAGTTGGTACGATATAAATAGCACATAAAGTATTCATAAATGTTTGAATAGGATAGGATAGCTAAACTAAAAACATATCAATGATTCCACAGATAATCTTCGTATTCCAAGCACAATATGAGCCAGAAGAAACTGATTTCACCAACGAGGTCGCTTACCACGGAGACTTCGTCAAAGACGTAGCCTTCCAGGTAGAAAACCTGGACTTTATCCTGGAGTACGCAAGGAAGCAAGGAGCCACGGTCGTAAAAGACCTTTGGGAGGAGAGGGATGAGTATGGAGTAGTAAGGATGGCAGTGCTGAAGACGGTAAGGGTGTCATTCTTTTGCCTTTATCCCACGCTAAGTGGGGATGGTGCAGCATATTTTCTTCTTCCGCTCTCTCCTATCACTATCAGCCACCAACGCGTAGGTAGGTACTTTAAAAAAAACTGTTCTGTAATTGTTCCTAATCCAACCCTTCTCCGAGGCTTGATGGCTTAACAGGTCGCATAATTACATCCAAAGTTACACTACAATGTGCAACCCGCCTGTCAAGGGTGGAGATTAGCAAAGCTTTCGGTCTTGGAGAAAGGTCACGCTAACGTCCAGTACGGTAACGTTATATTGATAATATGAATCACCTAACACTTGTAGCTTTGCCGTGGAATTGACCCCTCCATCTCAGCCCATGGATGTCGTAAAAGCCGACAATAGGACCTCACCAGAAGGGCAGCAGCTTCCTTCTGTATATTATCTACCTGTGATCACCATCCGCCTGCCAAGCGTGGTGATTATGGCAAAACCCTCCAGCTTTGGAGGAGGCTCTGTCCAGCAGTGGACACTAATGCTGTATAGCTGTTGAAGTGATATGTAGCAGAGTAAGATCCTCTTGGTGTTTTCAGTATGGAGACAGCACTCACACTCTAGTGGACAGAACGAAGTACACTGGACCTTTCTTACCAGGATACCAGCTCTGCTCAAAGGATCCAATCAACACTTACCTGTGAGTAACATGTATCATGAATGCTTTTAGAAAATATTGTGAAATATACCATGGCTGACCGAGATTACCAAACGATCCTAAATCGACGTATCACGACGGGGAATCTTGACAAGATGTGGATTGAAGCAAGGTGATTGGACGATTCCTGTTAAAATTTGCAGTCTTATCACTTGTGTACTTTGTGTACCCTGAACAAGTCTGAAAATATATTTTACTAGAAAGTTAAGTGGCAAATTCCCCATGTTTTTATTCACGATGTGTTTTGAAACTATAATTTGGCGAAAACCATATTGCGCATAACTCTGACTGAGGCAGACTTAGGTACTCCAAAATTATTAAGACTGCATGTTTCTTGCAGACCAAAAGTGGAGATCAACTTCATAGACCACGTGGTGGGAAACCAGCCTGACGGCGAAATGGAGCCAGTTGCTTCTTGGTACGAGAGGTGCCTGCAGTTCCACAGGTTAGTTCAATCGCTGTTTTTGACGCAGCAGTACGCTGGTAACACCTACCTGCATCACGTCAGGTCGTACACGTACTACACCTACGTGTAATGCCCCTTATACTTGGTTCGCAAGGTACACCTTGGTACCTTGCGAACCAAGTATAAGGGGCATTGCAGCTTACAGCTCCCACTGTACCCAGAGTAAGTAGGTATTCAAACCGTAATCGAGAATCCATTATATTTACAAGCTTTGCAAGCATTACATTTACATCTAGACCAAAACTAGATGCCGCGGTGTGAAATGAATGGCCTGAACTGAAATAAGTATTACAGTGTCATGGGTAAATTTATAGACCTTGATGAACCTTTATGCAAGGAGTTTTAATCATGAACGTAACAAGACAAGAGATTAAATTTTGGTTTGGAGTTGAGATCAGAGCAGTCTTATTTTTGTACATGCAACATTAATTTAGTTTTACTCTCTTTTAGGGTAGGGGATAGGCGATGACACTGATTCATTCAAAAATCTGGCTTAATTCCAGGTTTTGGTCGGTAGACGACAAACAAGTCTGCACAGAGTACTCCGCTCTTCGTTCCATAGTGATGGCGAATTGGGAGGAGACAGTAAAGATGCCAATCAACGAGCCCGCAGCCGGGAAGCGGAAGAGTCAGATCCAGGAGTATGTGGAGTACCACGGCGGCGCGGGAGTTCAGCATATCGCGATCAATACCGAGGATATTATTACTACGGTCAGTTTAGCTTTTTTTTTTATATTGTACTAGGATAGGTTCTTGGCCTTCATCTCACCTGATTTACAAGTTTTGATAAGGCCGAAGCTGGAAGTGCACTTACCCGGAATCCTCAACTGTTTGAGGAACTGGCTATCTTACCTCTAAATCCCGGAACACAACAATTTAAGAGCTGTTATTATGGTGACAGAATTAGGTAAAATCGTGGTAGCTAGCCAGGCGGACTTAAACAAAGTCCTACCACCACCAACCAAGCACAATATAGTAGGTACTCCCCTAGGGATCGAACCCGGGACCTCTGGATTTGCCACTGATGGTCGAACCACTAGATTACAGGAGCGGTTAAAACTATATTCTTGTATGGATTTGGGAGGCCCTGAACGGTGCAACAAAGGGTCCGAAATTTCAGTCAATTAGGAGTTCTTCATCAGATCTCCACCAGAGATAAGTAGCAGTGCTTCTTGTACAACTGAATACCATAACAGCTATCATCAACCCGCCTTGCAATCGTGAAGATATTTGTCAAAATCCTCGAGATTTTTAAGGAACTGTCAACTTTATCGTGAGTCAACCTCACAAGACATAGACGGCATTATCCTAGGTTATGAAGGCCAAGCGTTTCCCCGAAGTTTAATAAAAAAAATGTTCAGGTATATCTATAAAATAAATTCGATAACGGTATCGAAGATGGATCAGATGAACATCGTGTTTAGGCTAAGTCCGCCAAGCTAGGTCTACTTAAATAAATAAAATCAATCATAATAGACATTTTACACAACGCCATCTAGCCCACAACTTAGCAAGCCATGTAATATGGGAACTAGATTATGGAGAATATGATTATAAATAAATATTACAGGACATTAATTTCACACAACGCCATCTAGCCCCATACTAAGCATAGCTTGTATTATGGGAACTAAATTCCGGGTAGAATACTTGTGTACTTTTTTTTTTTTGTAAATACATACTTATCGTACAATACAACACCCAAACACAGAACAAATATCTATATTCATCACACAAATGTTTGTCCTGGGTGGGAATCGAACCCACAACCTCCAGCGCAGAAGGCAGATTAAATATAATACTTTTTTTTTGGAAATACATACGTATGATACAATGCGGCACCCGCAAACACAGCACAAATATCTATATTAATTCATCACGCAACTGTTTGTCCCGCGTGGGAATCGAAGCCACGACCCACTGTTCCTATTAACCATCCCTAAATCATCCACTGCTAGAGCGCACCTGTGACCGCCTCTGTTCAGTTTTCAGTTACCTATTCCGTTCACCATTAAAATCCGTGTCTATTTTTGTATGGAAGTTTAAGTTACTAAATAGGCATTGAATTTCACCCACAGATAGAAAACCTGCGCTCCCGAGGCGTGGAATTCCTCACCATCCCCTCAAAGTACTACAATCTGATACGAGACCAACTGAAACGTAGCAAAGTGAAGGTCGCAGAGAGCATCGACCTTCTTGAGAAGCTGAACATCCTGATAGACTATGACGACGACGGTTATTTGCTGCAGATATTCACTAAAAACACACAGGACAGGCCGACTCTGTTCCTTGAGGTCATTCAAAGAAGGAATCACAATGTAAGTTCTCTAAACCTTTCCCGAGTACCTAACCAAATACTCTATACGTATTAAAACAAGAATGCTGGTTACCCCAAAGAGCTTGTAAGTGCTATGCACGGATGTTTGGTCAGCATGGTGTGGTTGGAATTGAACCTTGAGTTGTAATTGGAATTGAACTCACGCTACCACCACTGATGGGTCTGCAGCGCGACATTTAACTGAGATTTTATCGAGCGTTGGTAATTCATTGCGTTGGACACTTAGACCCGAAATATGTAAAAATTCATGAAAAAAGATTCCTTAATGTGAATGACGAGTGAGTCTCATGAACCTCGCGATCCCGTCGACGCTTGGGCATTTCTCATATTATTCTCGTTTCTTTCTAGTGTGTGGCATAAAGCGAGAGCACCATATCCCACCTACAGCGCTGTCCCACTTCCTCCTTATTGTATTAAATATTTACATACACTCACGAATGAAACAAGTGAGACAGCTAGTATCAAAAACACCGATTCTACTAATAAGATGAGAATACCAAAGGGCATTATGTCAATGTCATAGTGAAGCGATTGGATTAGTAGAATCGGAGCCCAGGGCTCGCCCGGGTTTTAATATTGATATATCAACTATGTCTACTTATGCCTTAAGCGGGTGTGTGCTTTGCAATTGAAATTGAACTTTTAGTTTTAATTTAGTAATTTCAAATAGCATAAAATTCCTCCAAAGTCCTACGTCCAGCAGTGGACTGAATGAAAATCCAACAGGTTTCTATAAAAAGTAAACCCAGGTGAGCCTTGAGGACAAGAGCTTAATCAATTAAAAAAAAACCTTGGATCTATAGTGAGTCATAAAGTAACATAAAAGATTGTACTAACCTACTTACTCTTTTGCCTTTTCAGGGCTTCGGTGCTGGCAACTTCAAGACACTTTTCGAATCGATAGAATTGGAGCAAGAAAGACGGGGCAACTTATAATTCTATATGCACCGTTATATATTTTGATGTTACTGTGGATTTCAAGACGCCATTTTCTGAAAAGGGCAATTCGTATTCTATATATAGTTGTACAAGAATAGGTAATAAAAGAATTCATGTGTCATGTTATTTTAACGATCTTCTATTATAGATTTTAATGTGTTAATAGATATAAAAAAAATATCTAGTTCTATTAATTATTACATTATTTTAGATTGACACAGTACCCTCTAGCCCTAAACTAAGCATAGCTAGCTTGTAGTAAAGGAACTCGATTATGGATAGAAGCAGAGATATTTTTTTTAAACCAACACAACACAAATACAGAACAAACATGTATATTCATCAATGGGGATCGAACCCACAACCTACAGCACACGTCTGGCAGAGCTACTACCAACTGAGCTAGTTAGTTTTGACTTCTCTTGTAGGTAAACTCAACTAATTACATTTCTTTTTAAATAAATATTACATTAATTTCACACAACGCCATCTAGCCCCAAACTAAGCAATGCTTGTATTAGGGGAACTAGATTACGGATATAATACTTGTATACTTTTTTTTTTGTTAATACATACTTATCATACAATACAACACCCAAACACAGAACAAACCTCTATATTCATCACAAAAATGTTTGTCCTGGGTGGGAATCGAACCCACAACCTCCAGCGCAGAAGGCAAAGTTACTACCAACTGAGCTATGAGGCTTGTTAAACTATTTCATGGATATTAAACATTTTCATTGGTAATGTACTTATTTCATTTTTAATGAATCGATATACAGAACCTGTGCATATTACATCGTCAAAATAATAGATGTTTGAGCTAACTTTGAGAAACAATAGTCACTCACTATTGTTCTATACAATGATTCAATGGTCATAATCTATTGTACATATTGATGTACAATAGTAACTATTGTTCACAATTCACACTGTTCTGGGTTCTAATCTTATGGAGATAGCATTGTTTTTTAATAATAAAACCACTCTTAATTTTTATTATTTATTTCACTGATTATAAATTGTCATAGATACCGATCGGCTCGATTCGTGTGCGATTATTTACATATACCATAATTTCGATACAAATGCATTTAATATTATGCTTCCTTTAAAAACATTCATAAAACAGCACCAAATTAAATAAATAAATCCTACGAGACCGCCTTCTCAATTTGAACGTATGTAACAACCATTTTGTAATGTTACTTTAAGTGTGTTGTAATTATGTTGCTTTTTGTCGTATAAAAAGTGTCAACGACTCCAAGCTGCCGTTGTCTGTTCGTCAGTCGTCTTGTATCTCATGAACTGAGTATGAGTTTCTGACAGCTAACTGAAACTATTTTCGTAAGTATAGGAGAGGAAGTTATAGGACGCTTATTTCCATACATTTGGTTAGCTGTTATTGAAAGGAACTAGTTGCTTTACTGTTCCGCTAACCAAATATATGGAAATAAGCGCCCTATACGAAAACGAAAATAGTTTCAGTGTGCTGTCAGAAACTCATACTAAGTGTGTACATTTACACAAGTGTGTGAATTCCTATTGCTGCTATAGCAATTTATAAAAATAAAACTAAAGACAGCTTCGAACAAGATATGTTGACGTATTGTCTTTAAATGTGGGTCGGAATCCAAGGAGTGCGTCACGTGACCGGCTTTTTTAATTTTACAGATACAAATAATTCTCAATGAAACAAAATTAAAATCAATTTAAAGAAATTTTAATTGTGTACAATTTGGGGTCCCTTGAAATATTATTAATTGTTTATTAATCCGCCTCTATGGTTTTTGTTCATCCCACCAATTTCAGATCCAGAGGTCCCGGGCTCGATCCCCAGGGGAGTACAATATTGAGCTTGGTTTGGATGGTGGTAGGACTTTGTTTAAGTCCGCCTGGCTAGCTACCAACATCTTACCTAATTCTGTCGCCATAATAACAATTCTAAAATTGTTGTGTTCCAGCATTTAGAGGTAAGATAGCCAGTTCCTCACTTTGTTGAGGATTTCGGGTGAAGCGCGCCTACACCTAGACCTCGGCCTTATCTTAACTTGTAACCAGGTGAGATATAGGCCAAGCGCTTCCCCGACGTACAGTAAAAATAAAAAAAAACAACCAAATAAAAATGTGGTTCAATAAAGCTCCTACATTCAATTGAGATAATAGTTATTTTTCAGAACCAGCCAAGAGTGCCATTTTCCTTTTGATGAATACTTTACGTTAAACACTAAGTCATCATCATTTTGCTGTCACTCACCCCACGCCATATTTACGTTCAAAGTAAAGTAGGTTTTTTAAAGTAACATTTTAATTCAGTAAGAATTTGATAGAATCAGTTTAAGAGGGCCATATAGTACCGCTGATTTTCGCTCTCCAGTACAAACGTAGTTCCTTTTTAATTTCAAAGTGGTTAATCCGAATTCGTTTTTAGGAAAAGTAACGCCACCAACAGACACGTAGTCATAACCAATCATTTATATGCCAGAATACATAAAATGTTACACAGTAGCAGATCTAAGTGCTATAAGTCAGTAGGTACATGTATTCGGCCTGCATGCAGGCGTGCAAATATTAATAAAATTTCATTCATAATAATCAAAATATTCAATAACACAGATTATCTATCCGATCATACCAGCAAAAAATCTTTTGAATCAGACTTGCCATTTCGAAATGAAAACGGAACTACCTTTGTATGGCAAAGTGAGACTACTGGGCCGTCTTAGATAGTCAAATAATGCCTATTCAAAAAGGAAAGAACCTCCTTGACGCCATACACAGTAAACTAAGTCTTTGATTACAAGGTATCTCCGTTTCAAATATGCAAAAATCCCACCACGGTTAAATATAGGCATGAATATATAAAACGACATTAATTTACGACACGTTCGATAAATAACACTAACTTGTTTACGTATAACACGTTATTCTTGTATTAATTTGTAATAAAAACATAAACGCGGGAATAATTATGAATAGTTACATTATGCACGCATTTTACGCACTAAGGTCGGCTCTCACATTTAAACAGATCTAAGACGTAACAAACATATAATTTACATAAATATTTGTAAACAACATTAATAACACATTCACTGCCGCACCCAGGGACGCCAAACATATAAAGAGACGTAGATTGCCGTTTCGGACAGACCAAAACTGTCTAATATTACTATATCATGACAATATTGGCTGATAATAGCAACGGCTCCAATTGAGTGCGGTTGTAAGAAAAAAGTGCTGTCATATCACTTAAATGCAAAAGATTTACACTTGCAAATATAATTTAAAATGTTTTACTGCGGATTTTATTAGATATATCCAAAAAACTATTCTAGTCTATTCTATATTACGTTAACGATTAGGTATAATTTCGTGGGATTTGAGACATGACAGCACCATAAAGCTAGCCAGAGACCTGCACAGACAAGTTTTGTCACATTAATGTTAAATACGCGGACCTCAAACACGACAAGGTCTAGGAATCAGAGGTACTACGAAAGTCGATCGTCGTCAGATCCGAAAGAAATTTGTCATTTTTGTATTGAAAAACGTGCAACCCGTCTTCAGATCATCATGTTTCGTTTATCGCAGTAGGCCTGAACCGGTCGGACTAAATAAACCGGGAAATTAACCCCTTATCTGCGCAGGCATAAACGATACATACTTTAAATACGTACTATAGTTATCAAACCATCTACCCTCGTCTCATTTGGGACAATCTCCCCTAACGTCGTGGTGCACCCTGTACCCCTATTGTCCCTTGCTGCTCAACTATTCCAGACCAGTACCAGACGGAAGCGTGCTAGCGGCATCGCCACAATGAATCGCTAATAAATCAACATTCTACAAATTCCTTTTCAAAACTATAAAACCCTACAGTATTCATTCGCAAGGGATAGCCATTTGGGGTTATCTTGAAGCATTTTTTTTTATTCTAGCAAACGGAAGACGAAAGATAACGAAGACACGGCAGTATAATTATATAGGTACCTAATTAAACTAGTGAGCCTGGATTCAGTCATGCCGTGGGAATTTTCTTAAATCCTTTAAAAGTGCACCCCTACACGAAGGAACTTTGATAAGGGCTATGCGTTGATTGTCAGTCAGCCTGTCAGCTACACGACGATTTTATATATTTAGATGAATATTATATTTCAATCCTATAAATACTTTACTATCAACGAATCTCTTCACGAAACCTGCCCCCACGGTGATATTTGGAACTACTAATGGTATTTCCGGTAGTTCCTATTTGACCGCGCGCTTTTTCCGATTTTACGTAGAAAGTTACGCAGACACTAGCGCCATCACAGCAAAAGTTTGCTGTTATATTATACATGATAAAAACGTCACCGAAATTACTTTCTATTTTAGCTTGAGTCTCTACTAATGTCTACATTACTCATAACTTTAAGTGCGTAAATAAATAATTATCCCGATTTCTGTGATAATAAAACTTTGAATAAGATCAGTTGAGTTATGGGTTGTCTCTTTGACCATAATATATATAGGCTTTTATCTTATTTTATACTAGCCTTTGCACGCGATTTGGCTCTCAAGGTACTAAAAAGTAGCCTACGTTTTCATCCATGACGTACAATATAACTATATCTAATTTCATAAACCGTCCAGCCGTAAAACAGTAACGAACAAACAAACAGGCTTTCGATTATATAATATTGGTATGAACTGTATGCGTACTAGTAATTTTTTGCTCAAATTGCTTAAATTTCACTGAATCTGGAAGCGTCATTGCTGCTAAAAATGAATCATTTCTGATAATTCTTCCATCTAAATTGATTAGACTGTCTCTTCCATTTTCTTCGCACCCCTCAGATATATTTTTTTGTAATTTATAGTACACGTAACTACTAGCAATACAAGTATATGAATAATCTTGAAGCGTCATTGTTTCTAAAAATGCGTCATAGAAATTTATTGAACTGACTCTTCCATTTTCTGCGCACCCCTCAGATATTATTTTTGTAATTTATAGCACTCATAACTACTAGCGATACAGGTTATACCCTCGGGTGTCTCTACGACTCCTTATCAGGCTCCAGGTCCCCAGGGTCCACCATCTCGAAGTCTCGATCAGTGGACGATCGCTGGCTGTTCTCAGAGTCAGATTCCGAGGGTTTATCGCCAGACGGCTGGTCGGAACTTGATCTGGCAGAGAAAATGGAAATTACATTATAAACAATATTAAGTAATAAAGTAAAATAATCACGTGATTCAACCCACCGATTTCAGATCCAGAGGTTCGATCCCCATGGGGAGTACAATATATTGTGGTTTGGTTGGTGGTAGGACTTTGTTTGTTTGGGTCCGCCTGGCTAGCAACCACCATCTTACCTAATTCTGTCGCCATAGCAACAATTCTAAAAATTGTTGTGTTCCGGCATTTAGAGGTGAGATAGCCAGTTCCTCAGTTAAGTGAGGATTCCGGGTGAAGTGCACCTCCACCTTCGGCCTTATCTCAACTTGTAACCAGGTGAGATGAAGGCCAAGCGCTTCCCCGTCGTACAATAAAAAAAAATCGGGAACATACATTTAAAAAAAAACAACGAATTGAGAACTTCTTCCTTCTTTTGAAGTCGGTTAAAAACATACAAACAGTACTCACTTGTGTTCACTGGTCTCATCAGTGACCTCTTCCTTAACAGTGGACTCTGAGGCCGTGCCGGTGTCAAGCAGCGGTTTGTCCTCATCGTCTGACAGTTTGTCTTTCTTGCGTTTCTTCTTGTTCTTCGATTTGTCGGGGTCTGAGCCGGGGCCGCGGTATTCGTACTAAAACAATTTTACTTATATACTTACCATTTAAGGTATGGGATGAATAGGTACTATTATACCCAAAGCGATAAAGTCACCATAAAAAATCTGAAGTAGTCCATAAAGTTACCTTACAAATTGTGAGGTAGTCAGTAATGCTACCTTAATAATTGTGAGATAGCGGGTAAAGCTACCTACCTTAAAAATTGTGAAGTAGTAAATAAAGTTACCATAAAAGTTGTAAGAAAGTCAGTAAAGCTACCTACATAATTGTGATATAGTGGGTAAGGCTACCTTAAAAGTTGTGAGGTAGTCAATAAAGTTACCCTAAAAATTGTGTGGTAGTCAATAAAGTTACCATAAAAATTGTGAGATAGTCAGTAAAGCTACCTTAATAATTGTTAGATAGTGGGAAAAGCTACCACAAACATTCTGAGACAATAAAGTTACCTCAAAAATTGTGTGGTAGTCAATAAAGTTACCTCAAAAATTGTGAGGTAGGTTAGTTACCTTATAAAGTGGCCAGAACGAAGCAAAGAATCCAACGTCCTCCGTCAGGTTGGGCAGCAGCCACAGATGATGTCTCGACAACGTCAGCATCCACACCATACAGAATATGACCACGCGGAGCACCGTCAACGCTATTATTAGTACTAGGAAGCCGGCAGCTGCGATGCTCAGGTAGTAAACGCCTTTTCTGGAAAGATATTGTATTGGTTAGGCACAACGGTAAAGACCGAACAGGCGGAAGATTTGACGTTTCAAAATGACCCAAAGAAATCTTACTGAATAAAAACATTCTGACTTTGACTTTGAAGAGATAGTGTGAAAGAATATACAGAACGACAGAACAAAGTCTATTAAATGCGCCTTATTAAAAATTGTGTTGGCTGTGATTTCAACAATTGAAAAAAAACGAAAGAGATTGCCACACGAAAACTCCTGACAGTTTACAGACGCTGTTACTAAACAATAGCAATAGCATCACCTGGTTGCAAGTTGAGATAACGCCGAAGGTGGAGGCGCACTTCACCACATTTTTTAAGAATTGTTATTATGGCGACAGAATTAGTTAAGATGGTGATAGCTAGCCAGGCGGACTTAAACAAAATCCTACCACCAACCAAACCAAGCACAATATATTGTACACCCCATGGGGATCGAACCCGAGACCTCTGGATCTGAAATCGAGAGAGAAAGAGGTGTAAGTGTCTGCCTGCGGTTTATGTTTAAGCCAAGTTACCTGACTGTGGCTGGCCATAGTGGGAACATGCAGACTCCGATAGTCCCGAAGACCACGAGCGCCCCGCACACCCAGTAGTACCACGGCATTGGGTCGTATATCCACACGTATGCATCGGGCGTATCAAGGAATACTTGCTCCATGTGCATTTCGAGACGGATCTTGCGTTTCTTCTTTTCTTTTTCTTTCTCTTTCTCTTTCTCTTTGTCCTTGCTGTCTTTTGCGTCCTGAAATGCGTTTTAATGTAATTGAATGTTCAGTTAGTCCTATCCTTTTTTATTCTACGATGGGGAGGCGTTTGGCCTTCATCTTATTGGATGGATGGAGTAATGTATATAATATAATATATGATTATAAATATATGATGGAGTAAGCAAAGCGAACGAGGTCGTGAGTTATGTATGTATGGGGCAGTGTTTGTGACGGCATAACTTCGTTAATGAGATAACATGATTGATTTTTGTGGTGGATTTTTGATGACTGCAGTAGTTTTTGAGATTGGAAAGAACTACAATATTTTGCTCATATTTTATGAATGGTTGACCCGATAAATTCGAAATTTTTGTTTTGTAGAGATTACACTTAACTTAATCTGTTTTTTTTAATCAAGGAGAGAGAGAGAAATTGAGGTGTTAAGTGATGTTAGAAGATCTATGTATTATGGGGTATCATATGAAACTTTGAAAGAGCTCATTCCAAGAAAAGTTATTCTTTCTCCATGTCATACAAGTAGGTAAGTTTGCATATAATGAGAGTAAGCAACGAGAGAGCTTTGTACACTCAGGTGAATAACGACAGATTCAGAAAAGGTGTACTTAGTAAAAGGATAATTTTATCGTAGTAGTATTTTTGTATGATAATCTCCGTGATAAAATATCGAATACAAACTAGACATCACGAGATCTCAGTTTGGGGCAAGCTACTAGTTTTTGAATGGTTAATATTTGGTTGTTATTATTTATGCATACTTTCACATAAGACATTATTATTTCGGTGGTATGCAGTGAATGTAATGTGTAATAGGTAACCATATAAGAACACAACACTAGTAAGTCAAGTACAGACTTTACACCAATAAATAGTTATACTCACTTATGTATGTAATTTTTTTAAGGTATACATAACTATGGCCCGTAGACTAAGTTAGAATAAAATATGTATTTTTTCTATTGTTGCCTAAAATAAAATTATATTATTGTCATACTAACCTTGCCTTCACAAGCGCTGGCCTGACTTTTCTCGTCATCCCCGCTCTTGCTATCTTTGTCTTGCTTCTTTTTCTTTCCTTTCAGCTCTTGCTCTGTCACTGGTACCTGTAACCATATTCATTTAATTTCAAATAAAATAACATGAATTGCCTCATTACATGGCCATTTAAACATAGATAAGGGTAAACTTATGCTTAGGTTTACGATAGACAAAAGGAATAAAGTCAGCTTTTGTTTAAATTCTATTACGCACAAGTACAAAACCAACTCCAGCGCTGGTTTTCAATAAACCCTCTAGGATTTTTAATCTATTATAACAACCGCCTCTATGGTCTAATGGTTCGCCTATGTCGATCCAGAGGTCCCGGGTTCGATCCCCAGGGGTAGTACAATATTGTGCTTGGTTTGGTTGGTGGTAGGACTTTGTTTAACTCCGCCTGGCTAGCTACCACCATCTTACCTAATTCTGTCGCCATAACAACAATTATTAAATTGTTGTGTTCCGGCATTTAGGTAAGAGACCAGTTCCTCGGGTTCTTGAGGATTCCGGGTGAAGAACGCCTACACCTTCGGCCTTGTCATAACTCAAAAATAAAAAAATAAAAAGTTTTTTATGTACGACGGGGATGCGCTTGGCCTTCATCTCACCTGGTTACAATTACAAGTTGTAATAAGGCCGAAGGTGGAGGCGCACTTCGCCCGGAATCCTCAACAAACTGAGGAACTGGCTATCTTACCTCTAAATGCAAGAACCATACAATTTTTAAAAATTGTTATTATGGCGACAGACTCAGGTAAGATGGTGGTAGCTAGCCAGGCGGACTTTAAAGTCCTACCACCAACCAAACCAAGCACAATATGTTGAACTCCCCATGGGGATCGAGCCCGGGACCTCTGGATATTAAATCGGTGGTGGGCTGAACCACTAGATCACAGAGTTAACTCGTTGGGTGCTGCTCGTCTCGTCTCTATGTAAAACACACCGTGAGTGTTTTACAGCACCCATCGAGTAAAACTGCTTACCTAGCTAGAGAATCGGTTACCTTCTTAGCTCTGTGGAACAGCTTATGCAGCAGCATCGTGTGTAGGAAATCCGAGACTTCCATACGCGTCGTAAAGGTGGGAGTCTTGGCGGTGGCCCATTTGGAAGTCAGGAGGGCATCAACCGCTTTTGCACCTGAAACACAAAGTAACTGACTGACCAACTTTTTTTTTTATTACACGTCGGGGAAGCGTTTGGCCTTCACCTCACCTGGTTACAAGTTGAGATAGCGCCGAAGGTGGAGGCGCACTTCACCCGGAATCCTTATCCTTATCCTATCTGAACTGGCTATCTTACCTGTAAGAGCCGGAACACAACCATTTTTTGAATTGTTGTTATGGCGACAGAATTAGGTAAGATGGTGGTAGCTAGCTAGACAGACGAAGTCCTACCACCAACCAAACCAAGCACAATATTGTACTCCCTGTGGAACGAACCCGGGACCTCTGTATCTGAAATCGGTGAGTTGAACCACAAGACCACAAAGGCGGTTAAAAATGCGATAAACCTAGAAGAGGTTCCGCGCAATCAGATTCACGTGCGGATTCATATAGGTACCCTATGCCTACAGTTTAAACACTGGCTATCCTCACGTTTACGTGTACAGGTCCATCATCAGGATGAGTGACTGGCAGACGCAGATGAGGTTTCGAACCACGATCGAATCTCATCTGCGAGTCACACTCACACTTATGAGGGTTCACCAGTCAAACTGAAACCGTTGGCTCGAACATACGTGAGTAAAACCCGTGTTTTTTTATAATATAAGTACCTACACGTTTAGATTGCTAGCGCGATACTGCCGTAGTCTAAAGGTAGAATGCTCGGCTATCGATCCGGATGTGCTGGGTTCGATTCTCGTTCGGCGTCAACTGTGAAGTTTGTTTGCAGTTTGGTTCGGAAATCGCAGGCTTCAATGATCTGATTGTCTGAGGGCACGTTAAGCAGCCACTGCCTACTGCCACTGAAGTAGTTGTTAGAGCCACGTAAGAAGCCTATGGCGGCGAATCGAACATAGGTCAATAAATAGAGAGTATTACAAATACAAATTACAATATAATGCATACTATAACAATATAACTTACAAATTACAATATAATGCAGGTACATATATATATATATATATAACAGCCCACACGAAAAATAATCAGAATTGAAATTGACCGTGAAATAGCTTAGCTTCAGCGATCATATCTTCCACAATACTGTACAATTTACTTTAAAATAATACAAAAAAGTAACCACCTCGGTGGTCAAGTGGTTCAACCCACCGATTTCATTCCCGGGTTCGATCCCCAGGGGAGTACAATATTGCGCTTTGTTTGGTTGCTGGTAGGGCTTTGTTTAAGTCCGTCTTGCTAGCTACCCCGAACCTAATTCTGTCGCCAAAACAAAAATTCTAAAAATTGTTGTGTTCCGGCATTTAGAGGTAAGATAGCCACTTCCTCAGTTGAGGATTCCGGGTGAAGTGCGCCTCCACCTTTCAGCCTTATCTCAACTTGTAACCAGGTGAAATGAAGGGCAATCGCTTTACCGTTGCACAATAAAAAAAAAAGTTGATTGTTTGTCAAACAAATTATCGGCATCATATAAATTGATTGAACTAGGTCGTGTTGACGGGAAATATCGGAGAAGTGATAAATTAGTAACGGATTTGCGATAGAAACATGCCAAGCTGCCATTTTTGTTTCAATGCGTATTGTTATATTTAAATCTAGAACGTGTTTTCCAAACATTATAATGAGCGTGAATTTCCTGAGAAAATGCAATAGGAATAGGTTATTGAGAGTTCCTCTCGAATGCTAAAACTATGCGGAAACTTTTACACAGAAAATAAATAAATATTACAGAACATTAATTGCACACAGCGCCATCTAGCCCCAAACTAAGCATAGCTTTGTAATATGGGAACTAGATTACGGATAGAATAGGTACCTTATATACGTTTTTTTGTAAATACATAGTTATCATACAATACAACACCCAAACACAGAACAAACATCTATATTCATCTCAGAAATGTTTGTCTTGGGTGGGAGTAGAATCCACAAACTACAGCCCAGAAGGCAGAGCTACTACCAACTGAGCTATGAGAAATCCACATATAGTAGTTTTTTTTACTGTCCGGCCAATAGCTAGCTGACCCAGTGCAGTTTTAATTACGCAATGTATTTCAAAGTTAAAAAAGATATTGAATGTGTCGAATAGACGGCCCACCGATTTCAGATCCAGAGGTTGGTTCGATCCCCAGGGACGCTACCGCCGACGGCGAAGCCGATCTCCATTGGCTTAAAATTAGCTTCATGAGAACTAGAAACGATTTTTACATACCGGGTATGTGTCATATCCAAAATGGCGTTTCCCATCTCAAAAGTGTACACATGTTATGAAACCTATCCGTTCAGTACATTTGACGGTAAAAATCGTTTCTAGTTCTCATGAAGCTAATTTTAAGCCAATGGAGATCGGCTTCGCCGTCGGCGGTAGCGTCCCTGGTCGAGTACAATATTTTGCTTGGTTTGGTTGGCGGTAGGACTTTGTATAAGTCCTCCTGGCTAGCCACCATTTTACCTAATTATGTCGCCATAGCAACAATTCTCAAAAAATGTTGTGTTCCGGCATTCAGATGTAAGATAGCCAATTCCACAGTTTGTTGAGGATTCCGGGTGAAGTGCGCTACCACCTTCGGCCTTACCTCAACATGTAACCAGGTGATATGAAGGCCAAGAACTTCCCCGTCGTACAATAAAAAAAAAAAATTACCGGTGAAATATTCCACATGATGGTTCAGAAACTTCGTCTTCTTGGTCGGCACGTTGGCCTTCAGCCACTTGGCCACAGCGTACTCCTCGCTGGTCGGCTTCTCCGACTCAGCTTTCTCCCCATACTCCTGAAACGTGGAACATTGCGTTGGATATCTGATAACTTTTATTTATTTATCAGCAAAAAACAACCACCACAAAGTAAACACTCAATAATAATGCAGCCCACAACATTGTGCACGTATTAAAAGAAAAAACAAAAATACACCCATAACTAAGTAACTCTACCTTCTGCGCTGTAGGTTGTAAGTTCGATTCCCACCCAGGACAAACATTTGTGTGATGAACATAGATGTTTGTTCTGTGTTTGGGTGTTGTATTGTATGACAAGTATGTATTTACGAAAAAATAATTTAAGCATTCTTTCCGTAATCTAGTACCCAAATAACAAGCTATGTTTGGGGCTAGATGGCGCTGTGTGAAATTAATGTCCTGTAATATTTATTTATCACAGATGTGTGAAGCAATAGCTATACCTTGCACCTCTGTATCTTACATACTTGTATAAATGTATGTTTGAATGGTAAAGCTCGAGGCTTTTATGGGCATAACCTGACGTGGATGAGGTCTATGATGGAGCGAGGTTCCAGGAGCTGCCAAACACTTTTAAATTGAAAGTTTATCAGTATTATCTATCAATTTATTCTTAAATTATCATTTTTATCCTTCATTATTATTATTATCAGGATTATTATTGATGTAATTTTATGTATGTATATTTTGTTTTATATTCGTTATTTGTATAGACCGCCATCCTTGAAAGTCGTTATCTTATCTGTCCATCCAGCGATTGCCTGGAAGAGATCGCTTTCAGCGATAAGGCCGCCCATTGTTTTACCAGTGACGCTTAAATTAAGTTTCCACTATCTGTGTTTTGTTATGTTATTTGCAAATGGTGAACAATAAAGAGTTATCTATCTATCTAACACTGACACTCCCGCGCACCGACAAAACACAGCAAATTAATTGGCACCAAGCCGGCCTTTACGGGTCCTACAATTGATATGATCATTCAGTTTATTAGGTTTAATAATAAATCATTTATTTAACACAAAACCAGTGTTACAGTTAAACATTTTGAAGCCTTAGGATCCTGAACTAGCCTAGGCTGTATTTCAGGATCCAGAGCTTATCCTATTAATGTTTATTACAATGCCATAAAAACGAATAGGTACCTTACTAAAAATATTAATAAAAGTGAAATAAAAAATAAGCCTACAATTCAGATAATGTAGGTAGTTAAGTATTGAATTTAGTATTTGAAGTAACTTCAGAAAACACAATTACATAAAAAAAATGTTATCAATTTTACATAATACCTATACATTTCTTAGAGGTATTTTTGTATCAGATAATATTAATATTTGTGTTATGTGTGTTAATTAGAAGTATAAGTCTGTAAGCATATTTTCTATGCCCTCATAATCATAGATTTTAATCCACCACCAGGTTTCTGATTCCATTACCCAGGGACCAGTAATTGTTGACATATTTTCTTGGCGTGGATGGGAATTACCTAAATCCCACCCTAAGAACAGATGGCGTGATCTATATCGTAGATCGATATAGATATATATAGATAAGACAGTCTACTTCTTCTTCTTATGGAATGTTCAGTGGTCCACATGGGAACCCCAAGAATTTACCAATGTCAGTGTTTTACTAGACTTATAATTACGTTTTAAAAACCGACTTCAATGAAGAACATGATACAATTTCCCTCGATTTCCCCATGATCCCATCATCAGATCCTGACCTGATGACAGTGGTCCTTTTTTTCCTTACTTTTGAAGTACCCTTCAAATAATCAAATCGCTTCAAGTGTGCCTATAATATTTCGATTTCTCCAAGATCTCATCATCAGTTAGACATCAGATCAATATAAAACGGACCCCTGTCTGCCTGACCTGATGGTCAGGAAATCTGATGACAGGGGTCCGTTTTTTATTTACTTCTCGGGAACATTAAAAAAAAGATTACGACAAATTGAGAACCTCCTCCTTTTTTTGAATATCGGTTAAAAACCAAAAAGATTCTGGGGCTATATACAGTCGGCTTTCTGCGTGGTCCATAATCTGACAGGATTTGCATTTGCAAGAAAAAATATAAATGCAAGAAGAATAAAACGGATATAACACATTTGCACATACCTATTATTATTTTTGCTATAAAATGTATACTTTAACTAAATTTTACAAAACTCAACGAAATTAAGTTTTTGGGCTTTACAATTTTTAGCTTGAGGAAAATCAGTAAACTCTAAAAAATCTTGCAATTATTCCATGCCTAATTAGATTTTGGAAACTTTTGTATTACTAGCTTAGCTTATAATGCTCATGACTTGAGCATGACCGTCCTTAGTACTGTAAGCTTTCGTTTTTTTTATTTTCAATTGTCCTATATTATTCTGGTATACAATAAAGAATGTTCATTCATTCATTCAGTCGCAGACCAGCCATCATCAGCAACAGACAGACTGGATACCAACACTGGGTTATCAAGCAACATGACGAAATACTTTATCTAAACATTGTTTCATCATTCGCCTTGCAATTGCCTCCCGCTTTAGATAGGGACAGAAAAATAATTTGAATTCGTTTTAAGAACGAACGAACGGATAAATGAACGAACTCAAAAATAGAATGCGAAATTCTATTTTTGAGTTCGTTCATTTATCCGCAAAAGGTGAATGTTGAGACAAAGGCGCCAAGAATTAAAGTTCATTCATTACTAGGTCAAGTACAAGGTCTTTCTTTCTTTGTTTCTATTACAAGATTAAAACAATGTTATTACAGTTTGAATGAAAACATGATTGGAAAGATTCGAAGAGATAATATTGTCAAATAAAAACCGGCATTAATAGTGTCACGCACATAGACAGTTCTGACCAACATTGCAAGGAAAAAAAACACGGTTCTTGTATTATAAAGCGACTATAGAAATAAAAATTGGTGGATATTTCAACTACAACTACCTATTACAGCTAATGAGACACTGCTCGCTGACAGACAGACGGACGAAAGCAGAGGCTTAGTAATAGGGTCCCGTTGGCACCCTTTGCGTACGGACCCCTAAAACGAGTTTGAGCAAGGTATTCACGCTGTTCCGACCACTAGGTATTCTTATCAGCGAATAATAATAAAAAAACATCTTTATCATTTAAACTATCCTTAATTTGCATAATGTACTATCATTTTTATTAGTACCTATTTGATTTGATCAAGTCAATTATTAATTTATTCGAACCATAAACATCTACCATCCCTTTGTCTTGTCACAATCACGGACTACGAACACAAACAGAATTCTACTTTTACACAAATAGAGCAAGATTTTACTCACAAATTCTATCATCCTCGAATTTAAACAGGAGCGTTTGAACTATTTTTATAAGACCAAAATAAGACAAGCACGACCGTTCGACTCACTCAATACTGTTATGTGGAGTCGGAGCTAACGGTGAAAGTAGCTCTCGCTATGTCACAGCTCTGCCACTGTTCGGTTTTATGGGTTAACTAATATTATACGTCACGCACGACCATTCTATACTATGGCAAGTAATTCAATGGTTTTTTTATATTGAATCAGCAAGAAAAATCAGCATAAAAAATATATTTTTGTCAGCATACTAATACTACCAATGGCACGGTCTGATAATAAGAAATATGGCGGAGTAAGTCAGTATGTTGCAAGTTTTTTTTTTGCACCCAGAAACACCTTGCTTCGGTTTTGGTTTCGAATTATTGGGTTGTACATTTCACTTTCTTTGCTAACAAAATACATTTGGAGCTTACCAAAAAACCTCATATTAGCTGACCGTTTAAATGCTTAGTACTCGTACTCTGCTAAGGAAAAAGGTTTTATTTTTATCCTACGATGGGGAAGCCTGGCGCTTGGCGGTGTTTATAATGTCATACTTTGACTTAGTTTCGATGTTTAAATATTTAGTACAATCGACCTCTCATTTTTATATGTTGGACTACCGTACCACTTTAACGTGAGGAATAGATCAAGCTATCTAGATAAGTATGCAAAGCTAACATACTTAGGAACTCGTACCTCAACTGCGGAATTCAGGCTTTCCTCAAACAAAAATAGCGGTTAGTCAAAGTCAAATATTTTTATTCAGTAAGATTTTTTTTATGATCACTTCCAAACGTCAAGTCTACCACATGCCCCCTTATTCTGTATGACCACGTCACGATATCTGCATGGAATCATCGTATTGACATATCGTAACGCGGGCGCGTTAAGACACGATTGGTCTACAGAATAAGGGGGTTCGGAATCGCGAACAACACACAAGGAGAAAGGCAAGAACCACGGGCTAGTTTTTTTTTTTATGATCCATTACAATAGCGTAAAATTATCATTTACTAATAATTACAATTTATTCACTGGAGCAAATTCATTTTATTAATTCCAGGCTTTGTTATCTTCTAGTCCTGAAATTTAATAATAAGCTTTCCTGGATAGCTTTATTATTTGACAAGCTTAGCACATCTCTTGGTAATTTATTATAAAAGCGTACAGTTTGCTCTATGAACGATTTATTACTTTAGTCTGTATCTGGTCTGTGCCGCCTCTATAAATAGACTCCCCGCGACCGCTACAATGTCGTCAGGCCAATGAGCGAAAGGTCCTCCTTCTTTCCGCTTCGCATGAGACCCCCCAGTGGTTATTGGTAAGTTAGGTACTCCATCTTGCTGATTTTAGAGTAATATCGATCGTTCTCACGTACCTATGACCAACATTCGTTCCGCATCATGGAACGAGACCCAGTCACTCAGGATGCACCAGTAGACCAGTGGGGTAGGTTATGTTTTACACAAGCCTCACAGTTCAGTTGGTAGTAGCTCTGTATTCTGTAGGTTGTGGGTTTGATTACAAACATTTGTGTGATGTGATGAATATAGATGTTGGTTCTGTGTTCGGGTGGTTGTATGATCATTATGAATTAACTAGTATATTCTATAAGTATTATTTCCGTAATCTAGCTCCCATATAACAAGTAACTTAGTTTGGGACTAGATGGCGCTGTGTAAATTAATGGCCTGTGTCATTTTTTTTTTATATTCTAATTAATTTATAATTGATATCTAACATCATAAATTATTATTCAGTGAGGAGTACCATTAAACAGCTCCGGATTCATTTGATCGTATTACAATCTCGGCGGAATTTAACAGGTAGGTAAACCTTAATTGTTTTACAGTACTAGGATACGGAACAAGCATGCAGCCCACGTGATGTTAAGTGGAACTATTGCCTATAAGAAAGCCTTACTACGTAGGTCATATCCACAAAGAACATGACCTACGCTGCATTGCATTGCGCCCATCAACTCGAGGCGTAAACTTGTTAAGCCCCGTGTGCCCGTAAATTCACCGGCAACAATACCCTTCAAACTGAAGCACGGCAATGCTGCTTGGTGGCCGAAATAGGTATAGGAATAGAACTTCCCCGGACGAGCCCTCTACGAGTTCCTAGTTCGAGTTTGGCATAGGTAATGAGAACCTACTCTTAACCTGTGCCAAACATAATCATTCGACCTATTTACTGAGGAATTCCGTTGAACAGCTCCTGACTGCATCATCAGAAATGCTCGCTGACACCTTTTGCATTACATTGTCAGCGAAAGTTACATTATGTATCAAATTTCAGCTCAACGATAACGTCTCAAATTCTGTTGCAAGTTTTTTACTATAAGTACTACGATAGACAGCTACATCAGAATTCAGTATTATATGCATATACTAGCACCTTGTAAAAATAAAGAGTAAACAGTTGGGAGGTTAGGTGAAGGAGGGATGAGGAAAATCGCAAATATTTAAAATCGCGCACATTCACCTCTTGTCATAAATAATCCATCTTGTAATAAAAAGCCGGCAGTGAGTGGGAGAAATAAATATGGACCCGGCAATTTAGAGGTAAAATTCCAGTTCCTCAGTTTGTTGCAGATTTCGATGAACGGGTGAAGTGCGCTTCATAACTTGAAAATCGGGCTAGACCACAGAGGCGGTTAAAATCCAGTTGAAATGATCATAAATAAATCAGTTTTCAGTTTTTCTTTCTCTATCATTCTCCGGTCGTAATTCCGTAGGTACAGGCGGTTGATTTGCCATTCAAAGATGTTAAAAACATGATTTTAGATTTTGTTATTTAATTTGTAGTTAAATATAGTGAGAGGTCAGTGTTTGGAAGTATATTCAAGATGGAGGATATGGGCTGGTGCAGTAATCCAACACTAGATTAAATGCAGATTGTCCTATGTTCAGCGGTGCATGTATATGGATGGTCTGATGCATAATATTTAAATCTAGAGATGTTAATAATAAAATACCGATAATTCTTGGTGCCTGTAAAATTTATATAGGATGTTTTATTTTCAAGCTCAATTCAATTTTGATTTACAAGTTGTGTTTTTGGAATGAACCTTCAACCCCCAATCCCCTCACATCTGTTTCACTCAGCTTTATGCAAGTAGTTATATTGTGTCCTTTTATTTTTTTTGTACCTAATGTAACCTATGGTACTATGGAAACCAAATACCAGGCAGCAATTCATACTTCTGTCATTCAAACTGTTTGTTGGGCCTTTCTTTCACGATAATTTGGTATTATGATTTGATCCGACAGATTATAGCAAACATTAAAAAAAGGTAATAAGATAGATAAGATAATTACTTTATTTACCAACAAATGTTTACAATATATTTATGTTTCAAAATATAGCATAATAGGTATGCTCTTGTCCATCTAGAGGACATTTAAAACCTTTGGTCACTGTTCCTCAACAAACTGAGGAACTGGCTATCTTACCTTTAAATGCTGTAACACAACAATTTTAGAATTGTTATTATGGCAACAGAATTAGGTAAGATGGTGGTAGCTAGCCAGGCGGAATTAAACAAAGGCCTACCACCAACCAAACCAAGCTCAATATATTTGTACTCCCCATGGGAATCGAACCCGGGACCTCTGGATCTGAAATCGGTGGGTTAAACCACTAGACCGAAGAGGCGGTACAATACAAGTGAGTGATCAGTGATCCCATGACCCGTAATGGTTGAACAGTGATAGTCAATGTGTTACCGGTATTACTACCTAGTACCTACTTGACTTTAGTACCGAACCACTGAAGCTTTGTTGGTATTAGATCATCCCACAATCAAATAACCATCATGATCAATTTTTAACAATAAAGACAAAATGTATGTTGTAGTAGATACTATTATTTATTCTACAACTTTACTATACTCACAAATCACAAATTCTCACAAATATAAATCCAAGTATTCTTTAAAACATATTTGCATATTTTTAACTGCCTCTGTGGTCTAGTGGTTCAACCCACCGATTTCAGATCCAGAGGTCCCGGGTTCATTCCCCAGTGGGATCGAACCCGGGTGGAACCATCGTAGGAACATAAAAAAAATATTGCATAGGTACAGCGCTTCCCCGTTGTAGGTACAATAACGAAAAAAAATTGCATATAGGTGTATCTTTCAAAGTTTGATTGATTTTATCTTTTTATTAGCTATCTTGAGCAAAAACGTTTTTGGGTTTATTGATTATCTAATTAGGCTATAAGGTTGTTGGGAGCTGAAAAGCACACAATATGGTATGTGTATATTGATAACAGTGAAACAGCATTCAACCAGCCCAGGGAATATGATATAATGAAAATTAAGTAAGTAGATCCTCAAATAAAAGCAAAGAAAAATACCTTGAAGTAGCTGCTTATCATTTGCCTACTCAGAATTATACCTGGACAAAGTGAACCTTTCAGTATATCCATTAATTTTGTTATTATTAATTAGCTATTTTGCAGTTAGAGTCAGGTTCTATTGAATCAGTGTAACAAGCTAACAAGGTGAGGTTGTAATACTAATATCTACTAAAAAATACATATATTTGTTAGAATTGGCTAGATTTATCCATAGTAAGTAGGTATAGGTACCTAATCTGGCTAGAGTTGATACTATTGAAGATAAAACAAGTTTTTAGGCAAATTAACTATTATCATCTCTACTAATTCATTTATATGGAAGCAAGAAGGTATGTATTCAGCATTAAGCGTTATTTATACTATGGTAAAGTGCTATTTCGTTTTCACCTGTGTAAATATTTGTGAACAAATTACCATACACACAGCAAGAATGGAACCAAAATGTCTAGCCATAAAGTATTTTAAGTAAAAAAAGAATAAAGGTCAATTTCACAGTAGCCTCATTCCTCAGAACAAAATCAAGACAAAGTTGTAGTTATAAGCGGTTTTTGCAAATACCAGGTGTCAAACAGGAAATAAAAACAAATTTTGGGTCTATTTTAGAAGGATTATAGCTATTATATGCTTTTAATTTTCAATATAATATTTTGCTACAGCTACTTTGGTGATAAAAAGAAAAACTGTGAAAAGAAAATCAAAACAGTGCATAATCCCTGTGCAGTAAAAGATAATTTCAAACCTTTTTACGCTGAAAATGAAGATAAATAAACATTAATGCATGCAGTACAATCATATTTGTACACTACTACAACAGAAATACCTCGAACAAAGTTTTGTAGGTACTCTACTTTATCATCTAACCATAGTAAAACTATCCGACACATTTCAAAATAAGATTTTAATGGAATTAAGTCATAAAAGTTTAGTTTTGTTATCTGTAATAATAATTCATCAATGTTAGGGACTCGGTTCTTATTTGATTCGAAATCCAGTTCCATATTAGCCTGTTGTATCTAGGGTATACCTACTTTTTAAAATAAAGTTGCCATGATTCTATTTGCCCTCACCAAGGAGTCTAACTTTGCTCAACTTCACTATCAACCAGTTGATGTTTTACAGAGGTAAAATCTGTTCAGCCAAGCTTTCATTCGATCTTAGAGTGAGGGTTTCCTTATTTGTAAGGGCATAGAGCATGTCATGATAAAGGACAAGTAGTTTTTGCCACATCATTGGTATGGTATTAGCAATTATTTCCAGAGTCAACAAACATGAATGCGGTGAATTCATCAAATACTGTCAGTAAACAAAGGATGCCGAAAATAACTTGCATCGTTCTGATGACGCTGAGACGAACTACGCATAAATACACGTTTGTTTTCAGCCAGTCTACATAAACCTAAACATTATATCGAGGCGATACGTCATAGAGGCAATACAGGATTCACAAAGAAAGTATGACCTACCTCTTGAATAATTGAGACGGGAAGATTAAAAGGACCCCGGAAAATAGTACGATTAATTAGTAATACTTCGGGTAAGGAACAATACAAGATGCAGGCCGCAGCGGCATACGTAGCAGCTGATCATGGATGAATGATGGATGGAAGTTATCGCGGAGGCTATGCTTAGATAAAGTACCTACATAATCGTCATGTTTCAGACCACTGCGCCACTCACCTCTTTACGCTTTTTAGTTTTCCTTTTGTCTGCCATCACTTATTTTGCCAACGTAGGTATTGATTTTTGCGCACTGGTTAGGTGGTTACCGTAAGATTATGACTAAAAAATATTTCGCTTTACTGATTGATTTCCTGTCCTATCCCTATCCTTCCTTCCCTTCCTGTAAAAAATATGATTTGATTTGGTATGATGTGATATGATGCTGACTGATGATGATGGCAATTTTGCATGAGCAAACAAAACTGATTATGTGTCACTGTCGTATTGACATTGAATGAAATTGTTGTGATGTGAGTGACTTTATGTTGCAGCGGGTCGAATTTTGCAACGACATGGCAACAACCACTGAGCATATCACTCCACTCCACACCTACCCCCAAACGGGCATTATAAAGATAAATACGATAACTAGAAGTTAAAAGATCAAAATATTTTATTTCAGATAATAAAATCCTCGACATGGTTAGTATTTGCGCATAAAACTATATTAGCAGCATTAGCGATAGCCATGCAGTAGCAGTATTATTACATAAAAAAGATTAATAAA
Organism: Venusia cambrica; assembly: GCA_951394065.1. Lineage (NCBI taxonomy): Eukaryota > Metazoa > Arthropoda > Insecta > Lepidoptera > Geometridae > Venusia > Venusia cambrica. Next base: position 7,388,833 of record OX596056.1, read on the forward strand.
TAAAACGATAGGTAGGAAGCGTGATAGGGTCCAACCTACATGTGGGTTTGCTGCTAAAGGTTTTGATTACTCTCTATCTCAACACAAATTAATTATGTCCAATATGGTATTCAGGATGCCGTTTTGACTGTCCTCTCTACGATGAATAGATAAAAATAGTCTTATAAAATATTAACACGTAAAATAAATCTAAATCTTGCTACTGGCTAAAATATGGAATGCGAACGAAGTATAGACTTGTATGAAGATGCGAGGGCTATGGCTCTGCCTGGCTCTGGTCACTTTCTTAATTGAGACTGCCTGCTCAAATAGTGATGTATAGTAACTTAACATTTTAAAACGAATACTAACTAATAAACCTAATAGAATGACGAATCAGGGATGTAGTTTTGCGAAGAATGGCTTCATTTCAAATGAAACCATCCGTGTGTTATACTTGTTGGTAATGAAGTTTTGTACCTAAGTTACTCGTTGAGTAACATCTAAGTAAGTTTATCGTATTGTATGCCAGTACGCCTGTCGCATCATAGAACAAAAAAACGATGTATGAAGCTAGACAGAACTTTAAAATGGTGGAAAATCAGTTCCTTGAAAGTTTGTTCCTTTGAATGTTTCTCGTTCCGGTATAACCTGGATTGTCGCTGTCGGTAAGATAATGCCCAAGGTACTTAAAACTGGGTTATTCTGTTTAGGTTCGTCTCGCTTAACTTAACTAATAGGAATAGATTCGGAATAGACCTTACCGGCGGCCCTGAAGACCATGTACCTAGGTACTCGCTCTTTTTTACGATAAAGAGTAGGCCATGTCCCTGTGCGTACACTTCACATATGCCCGGTAGTATTCTGAGCGCACCGACCAATGGGCACAGCAAGACCATATTTTATTTATTGTTTTACGTCGGGGAAGCACTTGGCCTTCATCTCACCTGATTACAAGTTAAGATAAGGGTGATGGTGGAGGCGCACTTCGCCCGGAATCTTCAACAACGGAGCCTATCAATCCGTTCATTCACGTACAGGTTGACGAGCTTTGAAGAGCTTAATTAACCCTGTCTTACGCCACACTTCAGCCCTTACGTCTCAGAGTGACTACTCGCCCCTCACACAGAGTGGGTTTGTGTAGGTACCTACCAGTACTCGAAGAGACGACGCAATGATGTATGCACGCCCGTCCTCGCCATTTTTTCCCATAGCGTATCAAAAGACACTAAATCAAAAGCTTTTGAGAGATCGAGGAAGCATGCGTGAGCAGGTGTTTGACGCTCCGTATAGTTCTGTACAGTGTGCTCACAATAGCAGTTTCTGTGGAAAGATGTTTTTTGAAACCAAATTGAGCGTCGTTGATATCTAGATAGACAGAACAACGAAGGACATATTGATTGAACGTTGGCCAGTTTTTGATGGCCAGGAACAGCTCAGCAAATCCTCGTGCGGCAGGTATAGATTGTGATCTTAGATATTATTCTTATTCTGAGTCAAGCACACTGTCCAGCACTTTGGCCAAAATAGTTGCCAGTGATATGGGTCTGTAATAAGACTTGTTAGATAGATCCCCAGTTTTGTTTTTAACGATTGGTACAACAATCGTTTTCATGAACCCAGGGGGCAAAAATGCATGAATCAGGCACAGGTTAATAAACATAGCAAGGACTTTAGGCAGATGTGTTCTCACTGTTTCTCAGACCTCATGCTCAATACCGAGTCCGTCATGTAGCAGTGACTTTCCTCTTACTATATTATTTATATCTGTTGAGATTTGTTTAGCTGAGACGAGGATTAGTTTACCAGACCAACAGGCCCAGCATCGATTATCTTATCTGACGTGCCAAGCGTTGAGCGTACCTACTTGAAAGTTCATAATAAAACCGGTAAAACAAAACCTCAAAAAAACCAATAGCTTTAAAAATAGACGATACAATTTAGATTTATAAATTTCAAAGTTGCTAATTAATTTGATAGTTTTTTCTCTAGCATACCTTACGTAGTTACTCGACCAGTATACTAATCTGTGGATTGTGCGTTGGCCCTACTTGAAACAAGTATTTTCTCATACCTACTCAGTACATTTTTGTCAAAAATTACCTATGTGACGTTATAGCACTGTTTGTTATTTAGCAACAAACAAAACCTTGCACCACTGTTATAATAGCTAATATCTGGCCATAACAAAAGTAGTGGCACAAGGCTCTGTTTAGTGTCTATCTTGTACTAGCGGGTGAGAAAAGTGTATGGAAATCCATTGTTGTGCGGGCAGAAAGTCATAATAAAATAAAAAAAAAATGTTGTTAATGTAGATTCATTGTCAATGTGCTGATTATTACATTTTGGGTCAAATCAGAACCTACTATATTTGAGTATGATTGAAGCATAAACGTATACTAAAACTGGGCCTCCACTCCCAAAACCGATAAACGATATATCGGAACAATTATCCTGCAAAAGGTACTCTTAGTGACATCGTTTTGAGTATCTTTTGAACGATGGATCGTACGACATTAATTTCGTCAGTCGATGCCAAAATCGTACTCTAGAACCAAAAACGATACGATAATTTGAATTTGAAAAACTGAGGAACTTGTTCCTCAGTTTGTCAACTCCTATTGGCAAAACTGGAGGTCTATGGCATTAGAGGACGCAGTCTTAACCTAATACAAACCTTCCTGAAATATAGGGAACAGACGGTGGAGGTAAGGATAAACGAGAACTGCTTAAGATCCAAAGCTCAAGCATTAAATGTAGGGTTCCACAGGGGTCATCATTAGGAATCACGCTATTCCTGATATTCCTTAATGATGTCGAACATTAAGAAACATTAAGATCACAGGCAGCATTATCCAGTATGTAGATGACACGACTGTAGTGATATCATCTAACACTACGGAAGGACTGTTAAAAAGTATAACCGACACATTGGATACAATCTGTCACCAAAAAACCGATAAACGATATATCGGAACAATTATCCTGCAAAAGGTACTCTTAGTGACATCGTTTTGAGTATCGTTTGAACGATGGATCGTACGACATTAATTTCGTCAGTCGATGCCAAAATCGTACTCTAGAACCAAAAACGATACGATATATTGAATTGATATTTTACTAGGATGTAGGCTACTCTGTCATAGTACACTCTTACGAATCAACTCTTATCGTCAAAATGCGGCTTTGCCAACAGATGTGTTTAGGGGACAGATTGCTAATTTTAGTGATTTTAAAAATATTGCACAGTTCACTGTTTGATGGCTGTGTTTACCATATTCCAATGTAATGTGAGCGCTGTTTTAGGTCAGTCAATCTTTTTAAAACAAAGAGCTGCAAAAAACTCAATAGCGTAATTAATAATGATTTATTACTCTGAAAACAGCATGTTAAACGTTTCGGGTGCAACGCTCAAGTAAAACGCGCAATTTGATGAACAGTAAGAAATTGTACAAGACGTAGCTAATTTTATTATTTAAACTTTCTTACCAAAATATATGTACGATTTTTTATTCACTTCCCCTTACGAAATACGATTTTTTTCCATACCAGCGTACGATCGATCATCAAAAACATCTGGCAGCACTGCTACTACCTAACCTATTGATTCTTATTTTATGTAATGTTATGGATGTGTTACAGTATGGTTTGAAAGATTGGGTACCTAATTTATAGTTTTGTGTACAGTGGTGCATTCATAATTGTTGGATAAATAAATGGTAGACAGACGATATTTGTAGGTAAACGCAGTCACTTGCCGAGTGCGTGATAGGATCCTCGAAAAACGTAACGTTTCTGAGCTGACTACGAAAACCGTGTGATAAATAAATTATTTTATCCAAAGTGCCTGTAAAACATTGTTATGACCGAGTGCAACATGAATGGACACCAACTGGAGGACAGTGAGTACCTATTGTACTTAATTACACTTACACAGGAGAACCAATGCTTGTAGGTATAACTACAAACATAAGTACACCATAATCGAAATCCATCCCATAGATAAAACACAAGCTCTAAGTACCTACTTACCAAGAACCCTAGAATCCTAAAAAATCTAGGTAGGTACCTACTTATGTACATTCGTTTAATAACAATACTACACACAATGATAAGTTTACCTACCTTAGTACAATTAATTAATAAGTTTACAAATGGGTAAAAGTAGGAGCACATGGATAGCAGAACACTTGGAAACAAGTGTGTGTGTAGCAAAGGACTAAATTGGTTGTCATGTCTTGCTCTGCTTGACACTCATAGTATACATGTAGGTACCTATCTGTACTTCTAAGAATGGCAAGAGTTACTGCAGCCGAAGCAAAGCAAAAAATATATCTGCCAGAATAAATCCATCAGCCTGTAGGCATTTATAAGTATATACTTGTAGTTATTAATGTATTTAAAGCAGACCATGTGTTAAGTATCTAGTACCTACTATTATTTATTTTGTGGTCATGAGTGCATTTTTTCTATACTTCACTAAACAAGGCAACTTGAAGATGGGGTCGGAGCATCGTAGCAGAGCTCTGCCACCGCTATTGCACTCTCAAGTCCACATTCATGGTACACAAGGGTTGAATGAGTATAAGGGTTGTATGCAAGACCTATGGGACTGACTTAGTCAATGTCGATTTAAAGTCCCTTAATAAAATAAAAAAAAGAGATTAGGTCCCTGCCGCGGCTGAACCGGTATATAATTAACTACCTACTAGTGGCCACCCGATGATTTAAATAAAAAAAAATATATAATGTAGTTTTCTGTACTTCTTAAAAACTTTACTATGCCAAATATGCTCACATTCCTTTGTGCTTATATGCTTATGAAGGGTCCAAAGTTTTCTCTTAGCATATCATAATAATATTAGGTATATTATAAGATAAAAGTCTGATCATGTACCTAATCTTATTTGTTTTACTATCTTTATATGAGTAGGTACTTAATTATTATACCAGCTTACTTACTTTTATTTACTTTGCACTTTGAACGTGTTGGGTTTTGTGGTAATCTGTCACAAATGGATTAAGTAGTGCAATTCAATGGTATCACATCCTATTAACATCAACCTCATAATTATTTTATCAGGATAGGGTCAAGGGTAATATTGTTATCTCATCAACTTAGTAGGTACATTACTCAAGACTGCTTATGTGTGATCTTAGAACCTCCTTTGCCTCATTCACTTCATATTTTTCTTAATTTATCTTCACTGGATGTCTTCTTCATTCCTAGAACCTAACAATCAACCTAAGCCTTTCTCAAGAATGTCTCTGGCGACTAAGGAACCTACATTTTTCTGTGCTATATTTCAAGTTCTATGCTGCCAAGTGTGATCTCACAACCTGCCTTGACCAGTCTTGACCAGTCACCTAGCTGCTACAACTCAGGTGGTCTGGTGGTCTCTACCTGTGATAGCTATGTAGGTGTAAAATAAAGTACTTATTGCTAGGTGCATTGTTTTGGGTTGTGTACCTACCTAGTGACACCTTTTATAGTGTACTATTATGCTGTATTAGGTACCTATGTCGGTATGTGCTGAAACCAGAATTCAGCCGCTAGTTATTTATCTGCAACCAACTTGCATTCTAGGTAGCTTATATAAAAATGTTATTATATTAGCACATTTATGTATACCTATATCAAGGTGTGTTATAATAAGGCGAGTCACTACCTACTATATAAATTGCACTTTATTTTTTTTTAATTATGTGGTAACATTATGATTAAAAACATATATGTTTTAAAGTAAATTGCAGTGGCAGTTGCACCAAATCAACTCCTTCAACTCATCCCGCGAATGTTGTAATAGCCAACTAAGGGATGTCAGCTAGAGCAAGGATAGCAGTGTATTTTCTACCACGTTTATTGCGATCACCAATCGCTTGCCAAGCGTGGTGATTATGGCAAGCCCCGCTTACTTTGAAGAAGGCTCTGTCTAGCAGTGAACATTAATGGATTGTTGAAAAAAGTGAGAAGAGATTCACAGAAAGAATAATAGGATTTACTTATTGCCTTTACTAGTCCAAAACTTAAAAATAGGTAGGTAGGTAAGTACCTATTTTAGCGATAGCTGATAGCGTATCCTATCATTGTTACGCAAATATCAAAATTATAGTCGATTCCAAAGTACGAATGACGTCACAAGGTTAGTCTAGAAATGATTATGTTATTTAGTACCTACTACGATTTTGCATGTTTGAACTTCGTTCGTTATTTGAAGTGCATGTTCTTGGTGCAGAACAGGCAAATATGCGAATAGACGTATCACAGAACATTTCCACAATACCATTACAATTACACAATGCACCTACGCCGCGCCGCCGCGATTACTAATAAAAAGGCATACCTACCTTACCTAATTACTTGACCATCATTCTTGGAATTGTAGAATCGCTTTCACAGTGCTCATACAATGTGAGCTACACTTCTGTTAATACGGTTATAATCTCTTAGGCCCAGAGAACCGCTGATTTTCGCTCTCAAGTATAACCGCCTCGGTGGTCTAGTGGTTCAACCCACCGATTTCAGATCCAGAGGTCCCGGGCTCAATCCCACGGGGAGTACAATATATTGTGCTTGGTTTGGTTGATGGTAGGACTTTGTTTGGGTCCGCCTGTCGCCATAATAACAATTCTAAAATTGTTGTGTTCCGGCATTTCGAGATAAGATTCAGTCAGCCAGTTCCTCAGTTTGTTGCGGATTCCGGATGAAGTGCGCCTCCATTTTCGGCCTTATCTCAACTTGTAACCAGGTGAGATGAAGGCCAAGCGCTTTCCCGTCTACAATTAAAAAATAATAATCATAGTTTGGTATTCATTATCCAATTATGCCTGTATTTCCCATGTCCCCGTTAATGTCTACAAAATTTAATTTGAAACGGACGTGCCGTTTGGAAATGAACGACTTACTAGATTTACATGGAAGAGGGCTTTACTACTGCACTGAGGACTTACTTACGGGGGTTTTAGTACTGATATCAGTATACTAACTTGCCTATAAGCATAGTACCTTGTTCGAATAAGACGGGCAGTCGGATCCGTCAAATTACACAAGCAAGTAAAAAAAATCAATATAAAATAACTTACATAGAGGTAGATACCTAAGTGGTTTAAATATACTTATTCGTGTCCAAAGAAAGTAGGTAGGGCTCATAGAAATTGAATTTACGTTCAGTTATTATCACTCACCTAACTTTGTCTTCATTTCAGATCTGCCTCCAGGCTACAAGGTCGAAGAGATCGAGATCCCGGTGCCATGGGGTCACGTGGCCGGACGCTGGTGGGGTCCTCGTGATAAACAGCCAATCATAGCGATCCACGGCTGGCAAGACAACGCAGGCACTTGGGACAGACTTATACCACTCCTACCCGTCACCACCTCCGTCCTTTGCTTAGATCTACCCGGCCACGGAAACTCCGCATTCTATCCTGAAGGTATGTTGTACTACATCTTCTGGGATGGTATAGTGCTGCTACGGCGGATAGTAAAACGTTACAAATGGGAGAAAATAACGCTGATGGGCCATTCGCTCGGTGGAGCGCTAAGCTTCATGTACGCAGCGTCCTTCCCTGATGAGGTCGATAAGATTGTATGCATCGATATCGCGAGTCCAGCTGTCAGAGAGCCGTCTGTTATGGTGAAAAATTCCGGCGGGAGTATAGACAAAATGCTTCAGTACGAGAATCTATCAGAAGACAAAATTCCCTGTTACGAGTACGAAGAAATGATAGATGTTGTCGTTGATGCTTACAAAGGATCGCTTTCCAGAGAAAATTGTCGAGTTCTCATGAAGCGCGGTATGACCCCGACTCCTGCGCACACGAAAAAGAAAGGCTACTTCTTCAAAAGGGACCCGAAGCTCAAAGTTTCCGGATTAGCGATGATGTCGCTTGAAACCGCTTTGGAATACGCCAGCAAAATTCGCTGCAAAGTTCTCAACATACGAGCATTGCCTGGCCAACAGTGGGAAAAGATTAACTACTATTTAGAAGTTATAGAAGCACTGAAAAAAGTGACGTATCTTGAGTATATCGAGGTGGAGGGAACGCACCACGTACATTTAGAAAATCCGGAAAATATCATAAGTTACGTTGAGGATTTCTTAGAAGCTTACTAGATTGAGGCTGAAGTAAGCTTTGCTTTATATCATAGCTAGCTGATATCAGTTTAAAAGCTTGGTTTTCTTTTAAAGGAACCAACCAGAGCATTAGCACTAAGAAACACTTCACTAGTTCAATTTTATCTCTGTGGCTTTGTCCTAAGAGAGCGGTTACGGTTGCTTGCGGCGGATTTTGCACTTTCATTGATATTGCCGTTTCGCGTATACAATTGTTACTACCTAGTATAGACCACAGCCTTTGATCAATTTGTTAGTAATAAGGTGTATAAAGAAGATAAGCAAATGAAAGAATACTGTGATGAATGTAATACAAGTTTCTATAGCACTATTTATTTGTAGGATGTAAGTTATTGATCGAGTGAGCGAAGCGAACGAGATCTCCGAGTTCAGTTGGGAAATCCTATACCCGGGTCTGTATATATGTGGCAATGTTGGTGACGGCATAACCCTCGAACGGATTATCCGATTTTCATGTAATTTAAACATAATAGAGATAACGTACAAATAGAATTTGATTGTCGCAGGGGATTTCTGATAAGTGGGATAGTTTTTGAGGTATTGGGGTGAAATGAAATACAATTTTTCGCCCATATCTTTTGAATGGCTGATCCGATCAATTCAAAATTTGGAAATGCAGAGATTATAATAATACTCATCGATCGTTACGAGGATTTTTTGACACTAGGGTAGTTTTTGAGAAATAGGGGTGTTAAGCGAGACAAGAAGATTTTTGGCTTGTGGGGTGTCATTTGAAAGAGTATCGGCTGCACATTCATAAAATATATATTTTACTGTTAAATAGGGGTGGTTTTCGTAACAAAGGGGTGCATTAAGGGGTTAAAACGCTTGGTATGTCTTGTAGGATAGACTGTTAAAGGTGGTGGATAATCTCCGTCACAAACCAGACATCACGAGATCTCTGTTCGGGGCGAACTACTTGAAAGTAGTCTGTAAGCTGGTTGAATTTTTGTGTAAGATTTCAAAATTAGGCAGTAATTTTGGCTTGGATAGGTACTGGTGGTTGAATATATTTATAGAGATGATGAATGACCTATTGTCTGAAGGATGATATGGACAAAAAACGAGTAAGCGCTGTGAGTGAATTGAGGATAAAAACATGGGTGCCACTTGTCTCTGCACTTCCTAGTATTTGATTTGAATTGGTCCCGTATAGAGTCGCAGTCGGTATAAGCTAAGCTAGTGTGTTCCTCTCGTGGTTACAAAACGTAACAAACAAACCAACGAATATGGATGTTGGTTACAGTCGGGTGTAGGTGAGGGGTTAGGCTTGCGCCTGAGTGAGAATAATTAGTATACGTATAGTTTTGTAGCAGATAATATAGTTCGTTAGACAACGGGGTTAGGCGTGCGCCTGAGTGAGAATAATTAGTATAAGTATAGTTTTGTAGCAGATAATATAGTTCGTTAGACAACGAATTCATATGAAATTATACTTGATTTAAACTATCTTTATAATTTTATATTGGCAACACATTAGACAAGGCAATTATATTTAAAGTAGATATTAAAATAGTCTGCAAAGCATAACCCATATCCAAACCATACATATGATATGAATGTTTAGTAAGTAGAGGTTTCGGTATTGAAAAATGAACGTTTTTGAATCGAAATCGAGGTGAATGTTCTGTAGTAGTAAATTCACTACATAAATTTACTAAATTATTATTATTAGGTAAGTGTGGATTTGGCTTCATGGCAATCAAGCGTACATCGAGCTTGTTAATTTATTTAAATGCTACAATGACGTTGCAAAGTATATGCGAGACTAGTTGGTAATTGTGTAGGTATCTAAATCGTTTGCAATCGGCTTTGTTCATGCTAGGTGTTTGACTTAAAGGGGATAGACTCACCGTCACACCAGTTTGGAACAGTCAAAAGAGTTCTGTCCTACACTGGTATGACGGTGAGATTGTCCTCGATGTAATTTAGTAGGTATATGGTATACAAATGCAATTTTCATTCTGTGCTAGACGAGACAAAGTGCATAATGTAAAAATGATTTTACAACCTGTAACAGAATATGTGTACTATGCCGAAACGGGGTTATCCGACTCGACTCGTGGAACAACTTGTATAATTATAAGGATTTTCATGGTACATTTGTAAAAACTATTGTGATTTAAGTTATGAAGGCCTTGAGTACTGCTGATTGACTCTCGTACTCCAGTAGGTACATACCTCCTATTCAAGGTCGCACAAACATTAGCCTTATTATTAGCTAGATTACAGAATTGGATGTTAGTTCTGATAGCCTATGACAATTCCAGCCATTAGTATCCCACTTCTGGGCAAAGAATTTAATTTGTAACAACATATCCTAATTTAATTGTGCAAGTATGTCATTTCAATATTTTGTACACAAAAACACGCACGGTATCATTATTTGTTTTATTATAATCCCAAAGCTAAATATAGAATAATATTTAAGTTATTTAATATTCGCATATTTTTTTTTTATTTATCATGTTAGTGAGACTAACAAGTTACAAAGTAACATTGTCTTTCCTAGTATTAATGTGTTTATATTACGTAATAGTATCACAGTTCAATTATTTATTAGTTTTTTTTCCTTGTGAGAAATATGAAGTAGGTAAGAATACAAAGCAAAACTATTTTTTTTATTCTCCTATCCAAGGTCATGCCACTCGTCTGCGCGCGAGTTTATGTAAGATTACCCTAACTATTAAAATACTTTCATGAAGAAATTATTTTGTGCTTAATGCTTTGAAGAGGTAGTTTCAGTGTTATCAACAATTTGGATATTTTTTTATGTACGTGCGGCCAAACCACAGGTAATTTTGAAATTGTGTCGGTCGGTAGGTATAGGAATGTGGAAAATGTGTCAATACGGTACACTATAGTCTTTTGTAGTGTAGGGGTGCACTGAAAGGATTTTAGGAAATCCCCGTGTGATAACGGGATTTATTTATAATTTACTATCACTAATCCAATATACTATATCATGCTAAAACTAAAGCTAGGTCTTAGTGTTGATTTACCGAAGCAAAGATAATTATTCACTGCATAAACATAAGGCGAGTGTCGTCATTTTAACATCGACTTTGGTGGCGTTTAGATACTTAAGATTCACAAAAATAAATGCGTTGAAACCACTCTTTCCGTCTACTCCTACTGGGCGCTCCTACTGGTAGGAGAACGAGGACTACAATGTCCTCGTACTCCTACCATATCCTCGTACTCCTACTAAATATGTCCTCGTTCTCCTACCATATTCTCGGACTCCTATTAATGTACAGTAAGCTGCATATATTTGTTATATGTACTCGTATAGAGTAGAACACATGTAAGATGGGTCACCAAAATAACCCTTGACACTTCCCATGATAACAGACCTCTTTAGATAACGGATCTCTTTAACTATTACAACTGCATTAAATGCATTACATCTCATTTTGCACATTTGTCAAGTTTCAGTTAAACAATAGGTAGTCATTGTTTACGTCATAAAAAAATATATATTGTACGACGGGTAAGCACTTGGCCTTCATCTCACCTGGTCACCTGGCTGGCCTTGGCTTCAAAAGATCGTTTTTTTTATATATTGACGCATTATAGCTCGATTGGTGCCGGATATCCGCGAACCACCTTGTCCCGGCACTCAACGAGCTAATACTTACGAAATGTACTTCACATCTATCTATATGCAAGATAATTTTGCATAAAATCTATGTATGCACTAATGCAACGTAACTTCCCGACAGTAAAGAATGTATGGGTTGAAATTTGAACATGACAAAAGTCACGTGGCTTTCCTAATTTTTTTTTATTGTCTGAAGCTTATAAGAATATCTATGTCTGTCGGAAATTTCTATCGTTGCATTCGAATGACTCATACTCAGGTCCATACAATAGAAAATTATTCCACTATGTGATCGAAAATACGTGATTGCTTTAAATTAAATACATGCGCATTGTTGATTAATTTATTTAAAATACACTGATTAAAATACGACATCGAAAAAATGGTAATAAATAGTTAATCCGTACTGTCTGGTTTCCTTTCCTTACAGCCTTTCGATAAGCTCGAAGTCCTCAATGTTTTTGATCTGTGGACAATCATTAAGTTATATAATTACGTTTTAAAAACTAAAAAGACAACAGATTTCAATTAAGAATATGATACAATTTCGTTTACATGGATGACGTGTTTTTCCAATATTTTGATGACAGATGGACGGACAGACAGACGCGTGATCCTAAATGGGGTCTTACTTTTGGGGTAATACACCTTAAAAATTGCCAAATCGCTTTAAGTGTGACCATAATATTTGAAGAGTTCCCTCGATTTCTCCAGGATCCCATCATCAGATCCTGACCTGATGACGATGGGACCCCCTGTTAATCATACGCTTTCAAACAAAAAAAACATTTTTCAAATCGGTCCAGGCGTCTTCGACTCACCGGAAAGATTCCGACGAATTGAGAACCTCATCTTTTATTGAGTCAGTTAAAAAAATTGAGCAAAAAATTTACGAATAGACCTTGCATTATCTCTTAGCTGTGGGCAAAATCTAGGGTCCCGTAACCAAAGGGTGCCGCCTCTGTCCGACGATGTCAGATCCAGAGATCCCAGGTTCGATCCCCATGGGGAGTACAATATTGTGTTTGGGTTGGATGGTGGTAGGAAATCGTTAAAATCTTTAAATTTTGTGACTAGCTCACAAAATTCTGTCGCCATAATAACAATTCTTAAATGTTTTTGTGTTTGTGTGTAAGTGGCACAATGGCACGTTTTTTTTAATACATATTATATATTACGGTGGGGAGTTGCTTGACCTTCATCTCACCTGATTTTCATGTTATGATGAGGCCGAAAGAAGCGCACTTCACCCGGAATCCTCAACAAACTGAGGAACTGGCTATCTTACCTCTAAATGCCGGAACACAACAATTTTAGAATTGTTATTATGGCGACAGAATTAGGTAAGATGGTGGTAGCTAGCCAGGCGGACTGAAACAAAGTCCTACCACCAACCAAACTGAAAAGGATTATATCTTCTCAATACTATGGTGACCGAGATCCCTACAATTCCTCTGAGTTAATTTGATATGTGGTTGATTTGAGAGTTTATAAAAGCCTGGTTATTCTTGACATTTATGTTAGTATTTAATTCACTTAGTAACTAATTGAATTAAGATGTATGAAATGAGTCGCTACGTGGTTGATGGTTGAACGCGAACTGACGAGAGAAATGTGAATCGCAGTTAAACTGCCGAAGTGAGTGCTTTCAAAGCATTATGCGTTTTGCTGCGTGTTCAAATACCTTGAACACAAACCAAGCACAATATATTTTACTCCCCATGAAGAACGAAACCGGGACCTTTGGATCTGAAATCGGTAGGTTGTACCACTAGACCACAGAGGTGGTAAAAACAGCCAGACAAACTTTTTCACATATATTTTTTAAATAATTGTCTACCGACAATAAAATTATCACAGAGTGCGTGTTTCTATTGCCGCTATAGCAACAAATAAAATTAAAGGGGTAATATAAGAAACGTGATTATTGCCTTCAAATGTGGGTCTGGGTGGTACCACAACCTTTTATAGCATTCTTGTTTTGATATTACTTTACTTTTGTCACTATCTGTCCAGTTTAGAAAAAACGAATTATGTAAGATCAACTCAAGAATGCTATAAGACTTTGCGGTTGGGCCCCTGAACCCTTGATTCGCCGGTGTTAACGGGCCATAGTAGCAACATCAGATTAGCAACTCAACGCAACTTTATTCTAGTTTCGAACTAAGATATAGTAATAATAAAGGTGGCATTGCTGTGCGCTCAACCACGGCGCTTATTATTTATTCGGCGCTACCAGATGACAGAAATATGAGCGTATTTCTACGTTTTGTTTTTTTACGGTAAAACAAATATGAATTTTGAAAATAATCGTGTTTTCGAAACACAAGCGTTCTACCATCTATCCTGAACTATAACAAATATTAATTTTAAAGTAAATGCTACAGTATTGAGGAAGATATGATCGGTTTTTTTACGGTAAAATAAATATGAATTTTGAAAATCGGAAAAACAGACCGTCTGCTGTATACTGTGTTTATTTACTGCACAAAGTTTCAAGCCTTAATTGGGCGTATTTATTGAACGGCGAACATTTTTGGTACAAATTAGAGTCCACTTTGGATTTTTTTTCTATAGCGAAAATTTTATGTAATCGTGTTTTCGCAACACAAGCGTTCTAGCATCTATCCTGAATTATAACACATATTAATTTCAAATTAAATGCTACAGTATTGTGGAAGATATGATCGCTGAAGCTAAGCCGTTTCACATATCATGGACTTTGGTATGTAAGGTACTTACGTCTAGAGTCCCAATAGGCATATCGCAGTTGAGTGTGATGACATTCCCAATCGCGTTCTGACTTGATAACTTCTTGTCCACGTCGCCCCAGACACCGCTCGCTGACTTCAGCCGGTTCATGTTGCCGAATATGTAAAATCCTGGAACACATTGAAAAGCCGAAATTAGTCTCTACGATACCACCTGGTCATGCCTACTACAAAATTGGTGATTACATCGACGATAAGAACGCGCAGCCCGATGTTACGATACCAGTTGCCCATTAGGTAGATAGGTAATAACAAATGATTTTAGAGTATTTAGGTTTATCTATCTACTTAGAATATAATATACATTTATTCAATAAAAAGTACAATTAAACTAACTATGTACAAAGGAATCAGTCAGATTACCTAAGGACCGTTACAAACGGCCTATAGGTAACTCAACTGTTCCAGACCAGTACCAGTAGAATATAATTAAAAATTGTGTATTTTAATGTTGAATGGATCATCAAAAATTAACCAGCCCGAGGTTCTTGCCTTTCTCCTTGTGTGCTGGTCGCGATTCCGAACAGGCGGTTGATTTGACGTTTCAAAATGATCCTATGACCTAAAAAATCTTAATTAATAAAAAAAAAAATGACTTTGAGTTTGACTGTGTGTCCATGGATGTGTTTATGGAGTACCAGAAAGAAAAGTTCCAAATCAAAAGCCAATTCTGAGGGGGTGACCAAGGCCTGCACTGACGCCACGCTGTGGGGTGTATTGTGCATTTAGGTTCTTGCCTTTCTCCTTGTGTGCTGGTCGCGATTCCGAACAGGCGGTTGATTTGACGTTTCAAAATGATCCTATGACCTAAAAAATCTTAATGAATAAAAAAAAATTGACTTTGACTTTGACTGTGTGTCAATGGATGTGTTTATGGAGTACCAGAAAGAAAAGTTCCAAATCAAAAGCCAATTCTGAGGGGGTGACCAAGGCCTGCACTGACGCCACGCTGTGGGGTGTATTGTGCATTTTTTTTTTGTATTGTACGACGGGTAAGCACTTCGCCTTCATCTCACCTGGTAACAAGTTGAGATAGGCCGAAGATGGAGGCGCACTTCACCCGGAATCCTCAATAAAAGCCCATGGGAGTCGGCCTTTTTTCATTCTACTACTGCGCTTCATATCACCTTATGCCAAGTTATAAGCCAAAAGGTGCTCACTTACCCGGAATCCTCAACAGATGGGAACAGGCTATATCATCTATTAATGCCGTAACACGATAATATTAATTATTATTAGGGTCTTACCACGCTAGGTAGACGGATTGGTGGTCGCAGTATACTTTCCCAGAAGTCACTGGCTCACTGCGCACCGACCAAACATGGCATATTTTATTTCAACCGCCTCTGTGGTCTAGTGGTGTGGCCGGTGTCTAACCAGAGGTCCCGGGTTCGATCCCAGGGGAGTACAATATTGTTCTTGATTTGGTTGGTGGTATGGTAGGACTTTATGCAAGTCCGCCTGGCCTACCCCCATCTTACCTAATTCTGTCGCCATATCAACAATTCTAAAAAATGCTGTGTTCATTTAGAGTTAAGATAGCCAGTTCCTCAGGCTGATGAGGATTCCGTGTCAAAGCGCTTTCCTGTCGTTCAAAAAAAAAAAAAAGAAAAATTCTTTGACAGCTGCAACTGAATGTGAAATCTTAAATCGACATCGATCAAGTGCATGATTCTACATTTGGACTACACATTTAGTATTTACCTTCTTTAGCCCTAGACAGAGCGACGCAGACCCTGTTAGCGTTGGCTAGGAACCCGATATTGCCGTCCCTGTTGCTCCTTACGAGTGACAGTATCACTATCCTGCTCTCTTCGCCTTGGAAATTGTCTACCGTGGTGATCTTTATGTCTCGCAGTAGAACGTACTTTTGACTCATCTGGAAAAAAAGTTAGTAAGTAAGTAAAAGTTGTTTATGAAACTGAAAATATTTAAAATGGTATTAAAAAGAAGACTGCCGTTGTCGAAAAGATGAATTTTCCATCTGTGTATCATTAAATGCGACCTATCCACCTTCCAAGCGTGGAGATTAGGGCAAATCCCTCCAGCTTTGGAGGAAGCTCTGTCCAGCAGTGGACACCAATGGGCGATTGATGTGAAAAAGAAGATTATATCACGTTTTTCATTCATATATATAACAGCATGTAATCTTCATATCAGTGGGACTATATGGAACAGGCCGTCATAAGCTTCCCAACAAAACCATACAACGATGTTTTGTAGAAAATCCCCACGCTCGACATGAGTGTTATCAGGTATAAAATAAATAAATAATACTGGACATAAATTTCACACAGAGCCATATAGATGGCGCTATGCTTAGTTTAATATGGGAACTAGATTACGGATAGAATACTTTTTTGTAAATACATACATACTATATGATACACATAGCTCGCAAAACCGATAACCGCTGGGGGATAAAGGTTCTTGCATGGCGACCGCGATTAAACGCGAAACGGAGTGTGGGAAGACCCCCCACTCGATGGACCGACGACATTGTGGCGGTCGCAGGGAGTCGATGGATGAAAGAGGCTCAGATCGCTTTTTGTGGCGTCGATTGGGGAGGCCTATGGTTAGCAGTGGACGTGTGTGGCCTGATATGATGATGATATGATATGATACAACACCCAAACACAACAAACATCTAAATTCATCACACACTTTAACCGCCTCTGTGGTCTAGTGGTTCAACCTACCGATTTCAGATCCAGAGGTCCCGGGTTCGATCCCCATGGGAAGTACAATATATTGTCCTTAGTTTGGTTGGTGGTAGGATTTTGTTGTAAGTCCGGCTGGCTAGCTTCCACCATCTTACCTAATTCTGTCGCCATAATAACAATTCTTAAAAAAAAATTGTTGTGTTCCGGCATTCAGAGGTGAGATAGCCAGTTCCTCAGTTTGTTGAGGAATCCGGGTGAAGTGCGCCTCCACCTTCGGCCTTATCTCAACTTGTAACCAGGTGAGATGAAGGCCAAGCGCTTCCCCTTACAATAAAAAAAAAAAATCCTGGGTGAGAAACCCAGCCTACAGCTTAGAAAGCCAGGGTATGAGCTATGAGGCTTGTAAATTCTTACCTTTTTGATATTGGACACCTGTCCCTGGTATGTGGCGAGAATGGTGACTTCCTCGATGGAGTACTTCATCTTCCTGAGATAGTTCGCGAGCGCTACGCACCATTTCGCTTCGAATGTGTTCTTGTGACTCCAACTGTCTTCCGTACCCTGGAATGTGTGTGGATGAATGGATTTAATCTTTCCGCGAACTTGTATTCTTCTCTATATGTTTATATTTTTTATCTTACAAGTGTATTACCACACCTATACTTTAGTACCTACCTGTGTATCCTCTGAAAATTGCTGAATATGTATAGAAAGTAAAGTAGGTATATATCAAAATGTTCTATGTAGTTACTATTTTGATATGTAGAAATTTTGAGCAATCGAATTATTTAGGAAAACCTGTTACTGGCTGTATAACATAGACTATAATTGACTTTCTGTTTTAATATTAATTGCTGTTGGTTTTATAATAAAAAAAAAAACTTTACTGTACACCAAAACCATAAAGGACAAAAGAATAGAGCGAATTTTCAACAACAATCAATCATAATAAAGTGTTAAATTGATGTCCTGTAACATTTAATCATAAAAATAGTAGCAATAAAATTGTAGGATTTGTAAGTGTCAAAAGAGTGTTTGTGTGAGAAAATAATTGTGCCTTTATATTGACTTGATTGTTTTTAAAAGGTAGAGATGCAAACCCAGTATTCCTGTCTAATTTAACCGCCTCTGTGGTCTAGTGGTTCAACCCACCGATTTCAGATCCAGAGGCACCGGGCTCGATCCCCAGGGGGAGTATGGTAATATTGGGCTTGGTTTGGTTGGTAGTAGGATTTAGTTTAAGTCCGCCTGGCTAGCTACCACCACCTTACCTAATTCTGTCGCCATAATAACAGTCCTTAAAAAACAAATTGTTGTGTTCCAGCATTCAGAGGTAGGTAGCCAGTTCCTCAGTTTATTAAAGATTCCGTGTGAAGTGCGCCTCCACCTTCGGCCTTATCTCAACTTGTAACCAGGTGAGATGAAGGTCAAACGCGTCACCGTCGTTAATTAAAAAAAAATATAATTGCTAATTAGATAGGGATAGTTGTGCATACGGAAGCCGAGTAAGGGATTTCACCAGAAAGGCAGCCGCTTCTTTCTGTGTATTATCTACACCTACTGCGATCACCTACAAAACAAAACAGAGCCTTCTCCACCCCTCTAGCTTGGAGGAAGCGCTGTCCAGCAGTGGCCACTAATGGGCTATTCATGTGATTCTTTCCATATAAATAATAATATTACACGACATTAATTTCACACAGCGCCATCTAGCCTCAAACTAAGCATAGCTTGTAATATGGGAACTAGATTACGGATGGAATACTTAAATACTTATTTTTTTGTAAATATATACTTATCATACAATACAACACCCAAACACAGAACAAACATCTGTATTAATCACATGTTTGTCCTGGGTGGGAATATATATATATATATAATAAATAAATGAATATTACAGGACATTTATTTTACACAGCGATCTAGCCCTAAACTAAGCATAGCTTGTAATATGGGAACTAGATTACGGATAGAATACTTAAATACTTTTTTTTCCCGCAAATACATACTTATCATACAATACAACACCCAAACACAGAACAAACATCTGTATTAATCACATGTTTGTCCTGGGTGGGAAATAAACTAAGCATAGCTTGTAATATGGGAACTAGATTACGGATAGAATACTTAAATACTTTTTTTTCCCGCAAATACATACTTATCATACAATACAACACCCAAACACAGAACAAACATCTGTATTAATCACATGTTTGTCCTGGGTGGGAAATAAACTAAGCATAGCTTGTAATATGGGAACTAGATTACGGATAGAATACTTAAATACTTTGTTTTTACATACACCCAAACACAGAACAAACATCTACATCTGTCACACAAATGTTTGTCATGGGTGGGAATCGAACCCACAGCCTACAGCGCAGAAGGCAGAGTCACAACCAACTGAGCTATGAGGCTTGTTACATAGGTACATATATTATGTCAGTATCTAGCCATATGTTTTGTGTAATCACCTCAGAATCCTCAAGCTCTTCGTGGCTGTAGAAGTAAAGATTGTCCTTCATTCCCCTCACGGCCTTGTAAGCCAGTACCGACGGATGGCTGTCCAGCTTCTCATACATTCTGGGCACTAGAAGCTCTGAAAGCAAACATTCGCAAACTGGTAACAACTACTACGAATATAGTTTCTCGATGTTTAGACAACAAAACAAAAAAAAAAGTCTTCCAACTATAGACAAAATTCCTTTTTCAGTAGAGCAGTTTGCAACAACAGCAAACTAGTAGTTCACTAGACTCAAATCGATTTCTTCAACACAAATCCGGTTTTGGTTAAAAAAAAAGTATGGCAGTCACTGGTTCAGCAGCGGTTCTTAACTATTAAGTAAAAGGATCTGAGAAGAGAAAATACTTCTTCACCTTGTTCTTCTTATCATATACAAGGTGAAACAGAATATGTGTACTAAGCAGTGGGGGGGCTTTTCGGACCAGGAAAAGTATTTGTTGTGGTGGGGAGATAATAGTGAATTCCCATTTTCAGTTTCCCATACAAATCTTTTCATTTTCTCAATGACAATAAATAGTGACGACCCTATTCCTTTACCGCACTATGCATGTAGGTAGGTAGGTATCAGTTGGTGCAATTGTCTGTGTCAAAGAATATTAAGGACAGATGAACCAATTTTAGTGAGAACTTGGAGTCATCTCGTGAAAGTAGGTTATTAGATGGAACATACACATCGATAAATTACATAGGCACCTACAGTTATAAAAAGACGATAAATGCGATATTGGACGAACAAAAGTACATTATTTTGATTATTTTGTATTTTAGCTAACAGATAGATAACATTCTTATTGATTTGACAAATTAAACCTTCTAGTAATGGATTGTCTCAGCAGCCCAGGCTTTTCGACGATTTTCCTCTGTGAGTGAAAGCGCTTTTCGTTCTTTGTGATTGTGACCTTCTGCTATGTTGCCTCATCTGTCTAGAGCTGAGGTCATTGTCGCGAGTTAAGAAACAGCTGATTTAAGGGTAGTCTCAACTCAAAAAACGAGCTGTTGGTGTCAGAACTTTGATCCTGTTTTACCAAAAACTTTGAACCAAAATTCAAAAAGTCGTAAAACAAACGTTGTTCCACGAGTCGGGTCGAATAACCTCCTTTCGGCATAGTACACATATTCTGTTACAGGTTGTATAATGTACATTAACAATTATCATAGCTATTCAGCGTGGCAATGCAGCCAGTGTCTTGGGCACGCTTCCGTCAGGTACTGGTCTGGAACAGTTGAGTTACCTATAGGCCGTTTGTAATGGTCCTTAGGTTATCGACTGATTCCTTTGTACATAGTTCGTTAAATTGTACATTTTATGTATTCATACTTTAACATTTAGATTAATTTGTAGATATATATATTTATATCCTTCTCAAGCAAGCCTACATAGATTTTCACATGCGGGAATATTTAAATGGTCAGTAGTTATTAAGTACTGTTTGTTCTACAAATAAACCAAAATAAATGAATAAATTAATTTCAAAATGGCACGGTTGGGATAATCTGTGTGTGTGTGTGTGTGTGTGTGTGTGTGTGTGTGTGTGTGTGTGTGTGTGTGTGTGTGCGCGTGTGTGTGTGAGTGTGTGTGATTAGTATTTTTTTTGTTGTCAAATGTTATGTGTATTCACAACAATCACACAGAGTATAGTGGTGCTAGTAGGTTCAAAGTGACTCTATTTAGCACGGGAGGTAAAGTTTTATTAACTGTATGTTCATTTATTGTACAAATTACTGCAAAATTACCTATAAAATTAATTTAGTGATAAGTGAAGCTAGAATTAGGTACCCATGATAGCTTTTGGCTGAATAAAGTTATTCTTATTCTATTGATGGTGGACTAACACAGAGGTTAGAAATAAGATAAATTGTTGAGAAAGTTATTAAGATACCGTAGTTGTAACGAAAATATGGCTACAAACAAACAACAAACACCTCCAATTTCTTAAAAAAAAACATGTACGACGGGGAAGCGCTTGGCCTTCATCTGGTTACAAGTTAAGATAAGGCCGAAGGTGGAGGCGCACACCGGAATCCTCAAGTCTGAGCAGCTGGCTATCTTACCTCTAAATGCCGGACCCCTGTAGAATTAAACGAGCTACTATTAACAAACTCGAGTAAAAATAGACACGGCTTCTAATCACTTGACTTTGCATGACTTGACACGCACTGGACAATATTCCTATTATTTTCTTATTATTAGCCTTAAGAACCACTCTTGGACAAAGACCTCTCCCCACTCCTTCCAGACCGTCATATCCTGAGCTGCAATTCTCCAGTTCTCGAGGAACTGTTCAAGCTCCTCTGTGGTCTAGTGGTTCAACCCACATATTTCAGATCCAGAGGTCCCGGGTTCGATCCCCAGGGGAGCAATATTGTGCACGGTTTGGTTGGTGGTAGGATTTTGTTTAAGTCCACCTGGCTAGCTACCAACATCTTACCTATTCTGTCGCCATAATAACAATTCTTAAAAAAAAATGTTGTGTTCCGGCATTTAGAAGTGAGATAGCCAGTTCCTCAGTTAGTCGAGGATTCCGGGTGAAGTGCGCCTCCTTCGGCCTTATCTCAACTTGTTACCAGGTGAGATGAAGGGCAAGCGCTTCCCCGTCGTACAATAAAAAAAAAATCTCCGTTGTCACTCGTCTGCCGCGACGCCTTCTTCCTGGGTTGGGCCTACTTGGGTTGAGACGCCACTGGGACCACACTTGCCCAATGTTGAGTCGTGGTCACGTGGTCGGGCCAGTTCCACTATAGCGTAGGGGTTTTGAAGCTACATCTGCGATTTGGGTTTTTGATTCCTTACCTGTAAAGTTTCGTCGCATCCGGCGCTGCATGGTGAGCGTCCTGGCGTGTATCCCGTTTCTGACCATCCGCTCGAACAGAGACACTTCCAGATTGCAGTCTCTGGCCAGTTTGTAATGGGCTGTGGTGGGGCGCAGCTGTTTGTGGTCACCTGAAGTGCATACATAAATATGTATAAAAAATAATAAATATTACAGGAAATTAACTTCACACAGCGCCATCTAGCCCCAAACTAAGCATAGCTTGTAATATGGGAACGATTTTGACAAGCCTCACAGCTCAGTTTGGGTGTTGTATTGTATGATTAGTACCTATGTATTTAAAAAAAAGTATGTAAATATGATATTCGCAATCTAGTTCCCATATTACAAGCTTTGCTTAGACTTAAAAAAAAACTAGATTATGAATAGATTACTTCGATACTTTTTTTTTTGTAAATACATATGTAACTTACTATATACAACACCCAATCTCTGAACAAACATTATATATTCATTACACAAATGTTATAAGCAATTAGCTTTTGGCCGCTCGCGTGGTGTGAATAAAAAGTAGCCTATGTCCTTCTCCAGGATACATGTCTAACTCCTTGCCAAATTTCATCAATATACCAACAGACAGACAGAAACAATCGACGTGGAATGGAAACCGCACTCAGAAAATATGTTGAACATTAATTTTAAAAATATTCTTGTTATTCAATGGAGTATGTGGTGGCGAATTTTATTTTGTTTATTTTCTTACCGAGCTAACTTTGATTGTAAAGATTCAGATGTGTTACGAAGCTACAATTTACCAAAAAACCTTTTACCACCGCAAGAAAGCCTATTTGTTTGACTTATTTAAGTTATTACGTTATTGAATGTGTAATTTAGCTGTTTTTTTTTAATTAAATAAATTTTCATTAATTTTGCCGTAGTGGGAGCGTGTAAAGAAGGATCCTGCTTTAACTGCCCCTTTTTATAATAATAGTACGGATATGGATTTCGCTCACAAAATCGATATAGATTTTTTTTTTATCATACGATTTGATAAGTGATGCCTTGAACGGGAAAAAGTCGTGAGTTCATTTTTGTCGTTAACTGTTGGACATTTTGTTTGTTATTTTGCATTTTGTCCACTTCCTTTCTTTTGTAGTACTTAAAAGTTGAAACTTTGTTGGATTAGGAATTATTTTTAATGTATTACCCTTTTACATATGTATCTGTATGTTTCCCGAATAAAATAAAATAAAATAAGCAATTTCAATTATTTATTCATACTGTAGGATCACAGGGAACACTTAGTCATGTCATGCCTCTTTCTATACCGGAATCTCTCTAAATGAAGAAGAAATACAAATCATGAATAGTTTTTTTTTATAAAACGAGACGGAACAACCAAGTATTATCTATAACAATGCCCTTCTGCGTAGGTCAAATCCACAAAGAACATAGCCTACACGGCACTGGATAACGCCCGTCAACTTGAGGCATAAAGGTGTGCGTGCCCGTAATTTCACCGGCAACCATACCCTTCAAACCGGAAGACAGTGCTGCTTGGCGGCTGAAATAGGTACTGTGGTAATACTTCCCCGGACGAGCACTTTCACAAGGGGTTCTACTACTCTTAAAATTGTAACAGGTGATAGCATTTTTTTTGAGTTATTCTAGTACACGGCGCATCTTTAGTAGTTATTTTGAGCACTTACCGATTAGTATGACGTGTTGACATTTATGAGTCAGCGAGGCAACGAGATGAGCCTCCAAAACTTCAGCCGCCTCTTCGACAATCACTGAAATTAAACATAACATTATTACCCTCTGTGGTCTAGTGGTTCAACCCACCGATTTCAGATCCAGAGGTCCCGGGTTCGATCTCCAGGGGGAGCAATATTGTGCTTGGTTTGGTTGGTGGTAGGATTTTGAAGTCCGCCTGGCCTAGCTACCACCATCTTACCTAATTCTGTCGCCATAATAACAATTCTTAAAAAAAATGTTGTGTTTCAGCATATAGAGGAAAGATAGCCAGTTCCTCAGTTTGTTGGGGATTCCGGGTGAAGTGCGCCTCCACCTTCGGCCTTATCTCAACTTGTAACCAGGTGAGATGAAGGCCATATGCTTCCCCGTCGTTCAATAAAAAAAAAACTCTTTTACTCGTTTATAGAGTTGATGAAGACACCAACTTTGTTTCGGTATTCCTGGGGAACCATAATATGGGTGAGTGGAAAGCTCACTCTATCGTAGACCTCATACTTGCTCTTGCTAGCCAGAGGTAAAAAAAACTGGGGCCGTACTATGAAGTCTTCAATTGTCGACCGAAACTAAGCATTTTTTTTTAGATTATGGATTGAAATACAAGGTAATATGTTTTCGGAGGTGATTGTGCTGAAAACAAATGATCAAATTGTAATAAACGTAGTCTTAGAAAACGTAAAGAAACCAGCGGCCTTAGAATTAGTTTCTGACAGCTAACTGAAACTATTTTCGTTTTCGTATAGGGCGCTTATTTCCATACATTATGTTAGCGGACATTGTAAGAAACTACAGTTGTTTTACATTTCCGCAATTCAAACGCTAACCAACTCTTATAGACGTCATGTCAAGTTGAGCGATCCAGTTTAGGAACCAACACTGAACTGCATCGGAATTGAGTGGCGTCTAATTATGTGATGGTAGGCGACCTGAACGGATTGTAGTGCTAATTTTTTTTTTATTGAACGAGGGGTGTGCACATGGCCTTCATCTCACCTGGTTACAATTACAAGTTGAAATAAGGCAGTGTGGAGGCGCACTTCACCCGGAATCCTCAACAAACTGAGGAACTGGCTAACTTACCTCATAATGCCGCACACAACAATTTTTAGAATTCACCTCACCTATGGTGGAGTTGAGTTTGTTGATGAGTTGATGACGCCTGGCAGCCGCCGTGGTGGTCACTCCGACTACCCGACAAGTCTTGACCACTTCTCCATCTATGAGATCCGACACCTCGGACAGTTCTTCACCGGCCGTATTGTGCTTTTTCTATAACATAAAACATAGTAAGGTTTATATATATATACAAGCCTCATAGCTCAGTTGGTAGTAACTCTGCCGTCTGCGCTGTACGCTGTGGGTGATGAATATAGATGTTTGTTCTGTGTTTGGGTGTTGTATCATATAGTACGTTTGTATTCACAAAAAGTATTTAAGCATTCTATCCGTAATCTAGTTCCCATATTACAAGCTATGCTTAGTTACGGGCTAGATGGCGCTGTGTAAAATTAATGTCCTATAATATTTATGTATTTATTAAAAAAAAAATGTATTCTCAAAAAGACTTTGTCACTCACTATAGTGGTATCTTGTATCACAGTATAGAGTTCAGGGTCCCGATTCTACTAAACCAATCGCTTCACTATATTTCAATGATATCATCATCAGGATGTAAGAACGACGACTGGAAGAGACCTACCTCTTCCGTTAGCGGTTAGTTAGCAGATTTTTTTGAAAGTAGACTAATACTATTGCTTGCTTATAAAAGACGTAGCAAACGAAAGCATTGGAATTATTAATATATTCTTTATGGTAAACAATAATATATCCCATCATCAATTTCTTGATGAATAAAACTACGCTGTTGGAGTACTACAGGGTTGCAATGTTTTTTTAATGCATTAAGTAAATTAACCGATTGACGTGAAAGTTGCTATAAATACTAAGCAAAGTAAATTATGACTCATTATTTTTAAGAGTAGATGATAATCATCATTTTTAAAGACTTATAAAATAGCAACCTGTAAAAACCAACCTAATATGAGCTTATACTACGCGCGAGGGGTCTAACCTGGATGCTCAATTCATATGAAATTGGGAAACCCCCAGTTGTTCTTCAACATTTTTGTAGTGTAACTATAATTCCGTGACAAGGTATATAAACATTTTTTTTATTTGAAATGGGTGAACTCTTGAACTGGATCTAACATTCGCCATAAACACCACACTTAGCAGACGAATTGGCCGAGACCGTGGGCTGTGTTGCGACCGGCGGTCACGTGGAGTTGATGGAAATGATTTTTGGAGTGACTGGAACAAAGCCCCGGGCGTTCCACTAGTACATTTCATTAATACTGATCTTACCAATAGCTCGTCCATTTGGGCCAGTAATCCACTCTTCAGGTTTGAGACAGCCCTGAAGTAGAGTTGCCACCGTTGTTCCAAAGAGAGGCTATACAAACTATCCACCTTATCTATATTCAGATCTATGGCTGTACCGCATGTTGCTATGTTTTTCTGAAATAAAAAAAGTTATTTGCTTACAACTTTTTCCCTTTCGACGATTCATTTCTGATAACACATCTCAGAGCGTGGATCTTAAAAGGGTTACCTACTAGGGGTGGTCAGAGGCAAGTCCAAACATACGTTCGGACAAATAAAAATTTAAACATATTAACGTTACGTTAAACATATGCACACGGTTTGCAAGTATACTTGCAAATAGCTTGTATTCAATACGGGACAAGTTGGCAGTCAAACGCCGCCGGAATACTAGCAGTGACATGACATTTGGATTTTTAGTACTACCGGCTCTGTGGTCCTGTGGTTCCAGAGGTCCCGGGTTCGATCCCCATGGGGAGTACAATATATTGTGCTTGGTTTGGTTGGTGGTAGGACTTTGTTGAAGTCCGCCTGGCTAGCTACCACCATCTTACCTAATTCTGTCGCCATAAGAACAATTCTAAAATTGTTGTGTTCCGGCATTCAGAGGTAAGATAGCCAGTTCCTCAGTTTGTTGAGGATTCCGGGTGGTGCGCCTCCACCTTCGGCCTTATCTCAACTTGTTACCAGGTGAGATGAAGGCCAAGCGCTTCCCCGTCGTTCAATAAAAAATAAAAAAAATACTAGGGACAAACCAGTTTCTTCAAACAGTCTGAGTTAAATAACTTAAACAACCTCTTATCATAAGTTGAAAATTCATGTAAGATGAATGTCAAGCACCTCCCCTTCGTACTTACTTACAATAAATGCCGGCTTTTTATTTTACTGATTTACAAGTGAGCCTAAGTGGCATACATATGTCTGAGTCACGAAAGAAAAGTTAAATGTCTGAGTCACCAAGAAAAGTTTAATAGTTAGTTATTTACCATATGACTATAATATTCAGTACAAGTACCTCAGAAATATGATATGTGCCTTCACATGAGAACTTACCTTAAAATAATCCAGCTTCTTCTCAATATTCTTAATTTTATTCATCAGCTTCTGCTGCGACTCCTTATTCTTAAGACCGTCATCATTGAACACTTTGAGTATATTTTTGATTGAATCAATCTCAGTTGTGGCAATCTTTTCCGAGAAGCATGTTGCCAGCTTCCCATCATCTATCAGAAAACAGTCTAATTCTCGCTCTAATTTCTCCTTATCTGCTCCGTTTTGCTTCAACTTGGCTGTTTCTTTAAGGCCATACAGCCAGGTGAGTATAGGATCATCTTCAGACGGCCTGAGCTCATATTTCTTATCACCTACTTTAAGATATGGTTTGACACACTTATAACATAGAATACTATCCTCGCACTTCTCAATCTCCGCTTGCAGATCAGTCATTTCCTTGTATATTTTCTCTAGCTCGGCTCTCTTGCTGCCGTATAGATAGGAATATTTACACTTAACCTTAGCTCTTACACTATTTAGATTGTAGGCCTCGAGCGCTTTGCTCTTGCTCTGGCTTCCCAGTCTTATCACACTTTTGGTAATGTTCAGGATGCCTTCAAGGAATTGGTCTAGGGCGTGATTCGTGTAGCAAATGATGAGCATGGGCGTCCCCTCGAGGGATTGGTTTTGGAGGATCGTGGAAGCGATTTTGATCCCTAGGAACGTTTTCCCTGTGCCGGGAGGGCCTTGGATAACGGCGAATTCGCGGGTGAGGGCAAATTTGTAGGCGTCTAGTTGTGACTCGTCAAGGCCGAAAGCGGCGTTGGGCCAATGCGTTGGTTCTAATACTGGGAATGGAACCTCATCTACTTTGTTTGGAGGTAGTATTGTGTAAATTGTTTCTGGGGTGAGGTACGCTGGTGGTTTCACTTCCGGCTGGAATATCCAAGAGGAATGAGTAAAGACAGATACGATCGTGTCCTACAGACTATAAATAGGTAGTAAAAGCCTAATAATACAAACATTAGAGGACATTAGCTACACACAACGCCATCTAGCCCCAAACTAAGCATAGCTTGTATAGCTAGATAGCTCTATATGGGAACTAGATTACGGATAGAATACTTACACACGTTTTTTTATGTAAATACATACTTATCATTCAATACAACACTCAAACACATAACAAACATTTCGATATTCATCACACAAATGTTTGTCCTGGGTGGGAATCGAACCCACAACCTACAGCGCAGAAGGCTGAGCTACAACCAACTGGGCTATGAGGCATGTTAAAAAATAGATTGTAATTTTATATGTTGTGGAGGTACTTTCAACAATTCGATTTCTAAAGCGCTTGCCAAGCGTGAGGATTATCGCAAGGAGGTTCATATCCAAAAGTGGATGGTTACTAAACATTTCAACCCATAAACATCCACTGCTGAACATATCTCTTCCCGAAACGCCGCCACTAGCGATTATGAGCCACCCCCATCCATCAATTACCTACAACCGTCAGTACACTGCCGTCTTTCTACAATTCATTTCACGATCTGATTTTACACAAATCTGTTTAGTTATCTAAAAATAAGAGATTGGAACATTAGAGGCAGAGTTTAAAAAAAAAAAACTACAAACCAAAACATATGGAAAAGAGTGTTTGTCCTCATTTTTATATATCCCTATTCATATACCTATATGGATGGATATACATATACCTGCAATAATTAAATTATTTTTAAGAGAACTGTGTTTGTATGAGAAAGCAGGACTACAGGGCCCTTATGGCCTGTTACCGTGAAATAATCTATTCCACTGTAGGTAATGCTCTCACCTGAACGTCTACGATGTATCTTCCCATAGGCAGATCGTTGATCCTAGACCCTTGCAAGACTTTCAGCACCTGATGATACGGTTCGAAAAACACCTCACTCTCCACCATGAGCAATGGCTCCGAGTATATCAACTGGGACACCGGGTTTTGGAATGATATAGCAAGCTGAAAATAACAAACCAATTGTTCGAAAATGTTAATTAAACTATTTAAAACTCTGTTATATGATCCATTCAATAGTGAAGAGTCTTCACTATTAAATGGATCCCTATGTTCTACTTGTGTGGTAGTCGTAATTCTGAACAGGCGGTGGATTTTATGTTTTAAAATTAGAAAAAAGAAAAATTACGCCCAAGCGAAGACGCGACTAAGTCAGGTATTTATAAAACACAGTCAATCTGGCAACCCATTGTCTATGTTCTAGGCCTCAATGAGCGAAAGGCTCAAAACAGGCTCAGATCTTTGTACAAACTTAAAATCTGTCCCGGTGTGAAGTGCTGCTGAACTTTAGCCAGGATACCCAACTTCATTCCAGTAAATTTGGCCATGGATGGTCAGTTTTTTTTTTTCCTTTTTATCAGGGTTCTCGAGGCGATTATTGTGAGACTTCAGTGGGATATTGTGTATTGCAAACGCAAATACTTACATATCCATCTCTTAAAAGCTCAGAGCTAGAGTCCAGTACAGTAGCACACAGTATTGTCTTGAACTCATCCTTTGTGAACAGCAATAGTGATCCAAACATCAGCTGTTTGTTGTACTTCTTCTTATCCATCTGGTGGGCTATGCGGTCCTGGTAGGCTATGTCTATGAGGTGGCCTATTCGGTTGTTGCTAACATATGTGCGTAGTACTCTTACTTGCGGGTATACTCTGAAAATATATTGATTTATCAAGAACTAGAACTTAGAATTCCTATAAAATAGAGTCACCGGTCTATAGTATACCGATCACAGGGATTCATGGATGGAAGAGGTTTTGTGGTGTCCAGATTCTCCATGAGGGCGTCAACTGGGGGAGGCCTATACTCAGCAGCAGGTTGGTGACAAGAAATGATGATGCATGTTCTGGATCGGCTCACTCAATTGTAGATTTCACCTTGTCTAGGCAAGTCTCAATAGATTTCACCCATTTAGATTTTAAAATGTTTATTAGAATATGAATTGAGATATACCTACATGTAAGATATGCACATACTTGTAAGATGCCCTTGCCATCTACATAGGTAGATACTATAATTCTTTGTTAATATACATCCATTCTAGTCTAGGGGTTATCTTAAAGTCAGTAATGGTCACTCTCTTATCTATCTAGATCAATAACTAACCTTGTAATAGTAAACATAATAGAGAAGTACTTACTCTATAGTACAGTAGTCTATAGTTATGCATGCATGTACTTACCTTATATTTTCATGTCTTCTTTTAGATGGGTTCTCCATGTATTTGCCTGAAACAATATTAATGGGTTCACAAAGACAATGTTTTATCTTTATCTATACTAATAGTAATAAAGGAGTAACTATAAACAGAAAAAGTTTGGTTGTGTTAAAAATTTTAACACCTTGTGTGCAAGAGTCAGAAAAAAAATGCAGAAAATTCACACAGCACATTATGACTCATGCAGAAGAATACTCCTTTAGTTAGTTTATATATAGTATTATATATATACATTTATATTTATCATTAGAATACCTACAATCACATAAAGAAAAATATGATCTAATTCAAATATGTAGCTAGGAAAAATGTTCTGCACTGACATCCCACACTGAAGTGAATTGTGCATTACCCCCTATCTGATGGTAGATATAATCTTTTAACTCATCAGAACAGAGAAATTTGTGCGAAATTATCCATTGACATTGTTAATGATCTAAATATCTATTGTTAGTAATTTGAGCATTAGTATGTGTCACATGCAAGAAAAACACTTCATCAGTAACTACTGAGTTATAGAGTTAATTTATCAGATTTTTTAAAGGAACTTTACCTTTATGTTGTTATACATTATTGGTAATAGTAATGCATGTGTTAAAGTACAGGTAGTTGTTTGTGTGCTCTACAGGGCTAGTTTGAGTTGGATAGAAAATACAAATTAGATGCGCACAAAAGAGATGTCAAGATCGCCGGGCGTCAGCAGGTGATCAAACTAAACCCAGCCCTGAAATGAATGTGTCATTTCAGTAGAGCCTGTCACTGCAAAGCTGAAAACCTTCTGTCACTCCAAAGCAGAAAATCCATGTTCCATTTGTATTACCTGATAGATACCTGGATCTTTTTTCAAAAAAAAACAATACTAACAGCAGATTTTCAGAAATAATGGAATCAAGGACCTTATCTCAATTTCATTTTCTGGGAGTGGTGAAGCCCTTTAAATTTAAAACTTAGGTAATAATCCATACAATTTTTAACATGGTAACAGTTGCTATGGTGGTCACAGCTTAATGATTCAACCTTGCTGTTACAAAGTCACAGTAAAAACTGACACAAAGCATCAAAATCAAAGTGCAAAGAAAAGCAGAAGAAAAAATAACTGTTTACCAACATATTCCATCTCGTAGCGGCCCAAAGCAATCTTCTCTCAACAGTTTAAATTGTAGATCCAAGTAGTGTTCTACACTTATGTACGCTCCATTAATAATATTCGGCTTGATTTTGACATTGCTCTTGGTAACCAAGTCTTCTCTAGTTGGGAATATGTTTAAGATTTTAAAGCTATCTGGATTTGTTGGCTTTTCTGCTATTTCAAATGATTCCTGAAAATCAGTAAAATATTATGATAAAATAATGGTACAGTAAGAACAGTATATACACAGTAAAGTAGTTAAAACAGCAATATCTCTACAAAGTAATGAGCACATACCCAGTTATCATCATCATCCACTGTGTCCAACTTCAATGAGTTGATTCCTTCAAATAAATCACTACAAAATCTCTCGGAATGTTCCTCTCTTACACCTAAAGCACTGACTTCAAGGGCTTCTAACAAATCATGAAGCACATTGTTATAATCAGTGGAGTTCCCCACAAAACGGTGGATGCCTTTGCAAAGCTCCAGCACCAGGTAATAGAACCCTTCAACATCATCCCACAGTTGTGCGTTCATTTTCTTATCTACAACTCTTACACTAGGCAGATCAATAAGATACTTTTTCAACTTCTCCAAGAAGCAAGACTTCATAACTCTCGTTTTCAATAATGTTGCTATTTTAGACTTGTCATTTGGCTCGATTTCTTTGTATACGTTAGCTAATATTCTCATAATTAAAACTATAACATCCCCTTTCAAATCTTCTTGGTCGAACAGGTTCCAAAAACCTGGTCGGTGAGAAATCTCAAGGGTTAGGACCGGAGGCTTCAGCAGCGACATGTCTTGTAGTCTTTTGAAGCCAATAGGCTTCTTTTCTGTGTATTTTGAACCAGTTTCGGCTCCAGGTTGGTCTTCGTCAGCGAAATCATTGTTAGCTCTAGTGTCTTCAACGATGGTGCCGTCGAACCAATCTATGCGAGTAGAACGTTTGCTGTTTTCACCCATGATTGTAAAATAGTAATAAAAGTTGATTTCAATTCAATGATCCGTTTTGGAAAGAGGAGCGGCCAAATAAAAATATTTAACGACCAAGATAAATTTATAAAATCGAAAAACCAAAGAAATATTACAAATAGTTGAAATATGACGCACGACACGGTCCGGTCAAAGAGTATAATAGACATAAAATATTGTTTATTTTTTGACAAAGAGTATGGAATCACTCAAAGAGTATAACAGTCACAGATCTATTAATGACATTTTAGATATTACAAGACATTTATTTCACACAGACCATCTAGCCCTAAACTAAGCGAGCTTGTAATATGGGAACAATTACTACGTTGTATGCTACTTGGTAATTGGTGCGCGGACCATTTC
This sequence comes from Venusia cambrica, assembly GCA_951394065.1. Lineage (NCBI taxonomy): Eukaryota > Metazoa > Arthropoda > Insecta > Lepidoptera > Geometridae > Venusia > Venusia cambrica. Next base: position 7,422,161 of record OX596056.1, read on the forward strand.
CCTCAACTGGGCCTTCTATGGGCCCGTTTTGCGCGACGGGCTGGCTCCTACTACTCTAGCCACCCGATGTCCTCCAGGAAGGCCAGCAACTCGCTGATGCTTGTGCAGGCTTCCCTGGGTGTCCTTGGTGTCCCAAGATGTTGTTGGCGTTGAGACGCTACGCTACTGCACCCCAGGAGTACGTGTGCGGCTGTCTCCTCTGCTGCCATACACCCTCTGCGGCTGTCTGTAATACCCATTGTGTAAATACTTAATCAGTGAGCAGTGTCCTGTGACAATATCGATAATACGTCGGAGTTTGTCGCGTTTTAGGCTGAGTAGTTTTCGGGAGTATCTCGGGTTAAAAACCGGGAAGGCCTCGTTCGACTGCCTATAGTCCTGCATACTTGCCCAGTAGTTTTAATGTTGTTTTATAGTTTGGTCACGGATCCAGGAGCGAGCTTGGCTAAAGGGTAAAGGGATGATTGGCTCCTCACCTGCTAGTTGCATCTCCGAGCCTCTCCTAGCCAGTAGGTCAGCTTCGTCATTACCTCTGGATCCACTGTGTCCTTTAATCCATTGGAGAGTGACCTTGTTGTTTTTACTTACTTCTTCCAGAAGACGATAACACTGAATGGTCAGTCCGGAGTTACACTCACGCTTCATCGTGATGATCACGATCAAGGCTATGGTCTTGTTGTTGCTTGCCTCCAGCGTTTTGCGCAGTTTAGCCGTTGCAGTGAGACTGTGCTGGAGGTTTGCTTGGATGATATTAAAAGAGGAGAGGTTCTGGGTCACCACTCATATGTTGGTTACCCTTTTCCTCCTCCTCATCCGACATCTGGTCGAGATCCAGCTCCTTCTCCAGCTCCGCACACTTCTCGTACACCATCGTAGAGCACGACGGTTTCAGTGACGAGGGCAGTATGGCTGTCGTCGGGGCGGCAGGAACGTTGTCGGGAGTGTTTTGGTCGCTGGGACTGGTACCTGGTTGTGCGACTGGTCTCGGTCGTGTTCCTGTAGGGTGTGGCGCGTCCTGCAAGGTTCCGTCCTCACCATAGAACCTCACATACACCTCCATCAGTTTAGGAATCAGACCCTCCGGGATCCCCAAACTCACGAAGAGGATGTCGTCTTTCTGCAGGGAGTGGGAGTGCACTGTCCACTCGCTCACGCGCGCTTACATGTTTTGGACGGCTAGGATGAGATTTGTGTCCTCGAGCGAGTTGGTGTTGTTGGGGATGAAGATGGCCGCCCTAACCTTCTTCGTAAGCTCACCCTGCTTGATCACCTTCAGTCTGGGGCATGTTGCTTCCGGCAGTTGGTTAGTTGCCTGCGTCAGCCACCCAAGCGACGCGTCATCCTCGCACCACAACTTCAAGGCGCCGTCGGAGCCCATGGGTTTGCCCTTAAAACTAGGGGAGAAGGTTTCACCACTCATAACTCCCTCTAGTATGCGCCTCTCCAGGTACTTCTTTATCAGGGTGGCCAACTCTTCGGTCAGTTGGTGATTGTCGCTCCTCACCACACGCACAAGTTGTTTTGCGTGATTTTGGCATAGCTGGTGGCGGGGGTGCGACGTGTGCTATCGACCCTTTGTTTTTTGTGTTCCCTTGGAGACACAGTGTCGTCCAGACGCGGCCTTTTTGTCGGCTTGTTACGGGCTGGGGCTTGAGCTGATCTTGCGATTGCTATTGCCGCTCGCTTCTGGCGATTGTGTCGGTTGTTGTGCTTTGGTCTCGCCCCTATACCTCTGCTACCAACGGGCCCTGCAATTCCTTCGGGCAAGCCCGTAGTTCCCGCCGGCGGGGCATGCGGTACAGGGTTAGACACCTCTGCGCGTTTTTCGAGTTGCTTTTTCCTATAGAAGGCGCTAGGGCCAGGGGCTATCGGACCAGGTATGCCAGATACTGGAGTCACCGGTTGCCCTCCTGTGTGCCTTTGCTTCCTTCTCTGCTTTTTTCTGAGCTTTTTTGCGTTCTTACCCTCCGGGACGTTAGCCTCCTCGAGGGCTCGAAGGTTGGTACTCCGTTGGTACTCCGTTGGCCGCCTTCAATTCCTTTACCGCCTCCCCTGAAGAGGGGGTTTTGAAGTGGTCAATTTGTTTTTTGTTGCACGACATGCTCTTAGCTGTTTTTTATTCGTCTTTCCGGTTCCCCACCCTCCACGGAGTCCGCACCATGGGGATGTATTTATGTAATACCCAGGGACAAAAAAAAAAAAAAAACTAGCCCGAGGTTTTTGCCTTTCTCCTTGTGTGCTGGTCGCGATTCCGAACAGGCGGTAGATTTGACGTTTCAAAGTGATCCTAAAAAATCTTACTGAATAAACATATTTGACTTTGACTTTGACTTTGGCCACTGGACCGATATAGAGCGGGTGATCGCGTTGCCTGCGAGCCTAAACGGTGCCACTGAACCCAATGTTGACCATCACCATCAAGCGTAAGGCGTGCTCCGCCGACTGCAGAACCTCGAGCCCCCCCCCCTCTCGCCGCGGCGGCTGAAGGCCCCCGCTATGCTGATTTTCCATGGCTGGCTAGACCAATGGCCTCCCGTTTTGGGTGAAATTCACACCGAAGTGGAGTGTTGCGGAAGAGACGTCTGTCCGCTCAGCCACCAGGTCAGTTGCATCCTCCCTCACGGGCCCCCTACGCACTGCATCAAAGCGTAGCTGGATCCTCCCCCCACGTGTTGGTAAGAACAGGCCCACGAAACGGAACCACCTTGTTTCGTGGCGGATTTGGTTTGGGGATTTGGGCAGAATGAGGAACTGAGTTATTTGGTAGACGGTGCCCTGGCGACGCGGACCCTCGGGCCGCTCCTCGGCCTAAGTACTCGTCTTTAAAGGATGGGTGGGATGGGATGGGATGGAATCGGATAGGATTGAATGGGGAAGGGAACCCTCACTCTTTATCCAGGCTTGGGACTGGCTCGATAGACAGCTGTTCCATAGCCATCGCTGCTACCAAGGCGAGATTCCTCGACGAGACGTTGTATGCTAGTAACAGTAATAGGAATCAATCACTCAATCACGATCACGATGACCAAGGATCTTTGAATATCGTGACTAGAACAATGTATGTATTTTAGCATCTGTGTATAGTAGTGGATTCCAAAGAGAATACCTACAGAAGTTTGACATTTGACTTCTTTTGGTGGAGACCACAGAACACATGAAAGAGGTGAGATACATTGTTCTGTGGGGGAGACCCTATTTACGTAAGTTTATTTAGGATCTTTGGTATTTAACACATCCAACCAATCCATAGACTGAGGTAGGTAGGTAGGTAGGTACCTACTTACAATGTAATTTGGTAGGTACCTACTTGTTGTCCTAAGGTATGAAGGGGCGAAGACGATTGCAAGACGGAGCGGATGAGAGAAGAGTATCGCAGACCCAGTTCGGTTCTAAACCTGAATGAGTTTGTTTACAAGTTATTTTTTTTTCTCTTTGTTTTCTCTCTTTCAGTTGTGTCCTAGTGCTGTATGATTATGACCTATATATATATGACTATGCGATGGTCGCATAAAGATATAGCCCTACTTGTGGCCCTACTTACCTTTTTTTTAAGTAAAAAAATCATAAATGAGTAACCACACCGATGCCTTATAACGATTCGCCAACTTGTGAAAAGTTCCTACAGAGGCGCGCAAAAAAATCTTCACCAGGTGTTGAATCCATCCCGTCCATCGCGACAGGGTAACCCGGAACGTTCTGTGGTAGTTCTTTCTCAGTCATTGTCGACTGAGAAAGGTGTGCCTGGAAATATATACAGCATGTAAGCGTGCTGTATGATAGAGCTAGTACGAACATCCAGTCCGAAGCTGGAGTAACCGATAAATCTGATGTAGCCGTAGGTTTGCACCCGGGATCTTTTCGGCTTTAGGATCCAATTTGTTTCTTTTTGGCGATGGATGCATCAACATCACACATACCTACAGGTGGAAGCACCCTGGTGCATGATTTTTGCTTACGACATGGTCCATAACAGTGGAAATGTTCGAGTCCCTGAGCAGACAGGTATATAGGCAGGGAAAACTGGAGAGTATCAGACTAAAGGTATGTCGAAGAACCAAAACGGAACACCAGCTGTCTTGTAACTTCGGTGATCCCTTCAGTTTCTCCCATATCGGCTTAGATGGTGTATCCCTACCAGTCTGCTCCGATTTCCAGTACCTCGGCTCTTTAGTCCAAAACGACGACTGCGATACGTTACCTACACCCTGACGTGAAAATAGAATTAAACGCGGTAAGTATGCAATGGCGTCAGGTTTCTGGAACAATTTGTGATCCCGACGCCTCTTGAATAATAGGAGAAAATGTTTGTCTAGATACATACCTACGTACAGTAAGCACTCGGATACAAACGTCCAGTACAGCGATGGTCTTATCATCGCGGTACTTTACGTTTTTTTTCAATGGCAAAAACTCGGAACTTATGAAGGATCGGTTACAGGTATGAATAACGCATGTTGTGACCAGTTGAGATGAATTCTTAGTGCTTACCCGTCGTTCAATAAAAAGTATGAAAATAGCAGTCAAAAATATGCCAACATTGGAGTACTTTACTAATATGACAATGTTATGTATATATTATGTCTTACTATGACATAAGATGACATTGTCTTTGTGCTTCGGGTAAGGTGAAAAAAATAAAATCAAGGTAGCGACGCGCGACGCAGCGACGCCGAGCAGCGTGAGTAGGGTCACATTATACTTAGTGGCTGACAGTGTAAAGCACGATACGTTCGAATCATTCACCTACTATTAAAGTGCGTTCGACTAGCCGAAACCCAAACCATAGAGTCAGTTGCTCAAATACTGAAGAGGAAAAGAACCTTCAGTAATTGAGCAACAGATTTTATACAAAACTAATGAAATGAAGCTGTCTAGAAATCTATTTCCACCATCTAAACCATCTCTGTGATCTAGTGGTCCGCCCACCGGTGTCAGATCCCTTAGGGGAGTACAATAGGGTGTCCCGAAATATATTTTTTTCTATTTTCCCTACGCAAGACCCCTCAAAAGTTGCGGTGTTATGTATAGATCACTGTAATAATATTAAAAAAAATATAAAAATATATCTCGAGGGCTCTACCATCCTTTTTATATATCAAAAAATCACCTAAATAACCTTCTGGACAATGTCTCTTATTTTATATTATTAATATTATTCCCATTTTATTTTTTAATTATTTTGATAGTAGAACCCTAAGTTACGATTTACAAACAACGACAGGTTGATTTCTGTTAAGAATTGTTTTAGATTGAACTTGTGAAATTCATGTTTTGACATGTTTTTCTCAAATTCTCTACTTCTACGGTGAGGCAGTTTGTCTCATTTCTATTACGGTTTTACTGCTGTAAGGTGTCGGCTGCGGTTGCTTCGGTAGTCTTAGCTGACGTAGGATTGGTGTCTTCGGAAGATCTTAGTCTTGTTATTGATAAAAATAAAATTCATAGAGCTGTTTTAAAAGTCAGGACCAAGGCCAGCAAAGATATTGATACAATGGAAGTAAAAAGTATCTATTTTGATGGAAGAAAAGACAAGACACTCATAAATGATAAAATAGGTGACCAGTACCACCGCAGAGAAGTCTTGGAAGAGCACATTTCAATTCTTACAGAGCCAGGATCGATTTATTTGGGACACACAACGCCAAGTCGTGGCACTGCCACTTATCTTTGTTAGAAAATCAAGGGTTGAACTAAAAAGAGTTGATCTGTGTGGGGTGCGATGGTACTGCTACAAATACTGGTTGGAAGGGAGGTGTCATTCAATACCTGGAAAATTGTTACATGCTTCACGCGAATGAATTAGCGCTACGCTATTTGTTTGAGTCTCTCGATGGTAGCACGTCTGGACCAAAGGAATACTCTGGACCTATTGGAAAACAGCTAGCTATTTGTGAAGGTAAACCTTTGACGTCCTTTAGTTCAGTGGCTGGCAATTTGCTTGAATTACCTGATAATATAGTGAACTAAGCACGGATCAAAAGTATCTCTACGAAATGTGTCATGCTGTGATGACTGGTTCCTGTTCCCCCGAACTAGCGAGCCGCCAGCCTGGAAAATGGCGCATTCGAGATGGCTCACTACTGCCAATCGTATACTCAGACTTTACGTAAGTACTGTTTCACCGTCAAATAATTTGCAGCTGCTTGTGAACTACGTGGTAAAAGTTTACGCTCCTGTTTGGTTCCTCATCAAGCAAAACTCATCATTTAAAGATGGAGCCAAGCATATATTTCAAATGATTATGTATTCTCGATTTTTACCTGATAGTCCGAGATCTATTGTTGATTCAGTGATCGAAAGAAACGCTTTTTTTGCGCACCCAGAAAACTTGCTAATTACCATGTTATTTGACGATAGAGACCATATTCGAGAGCTTGCGTCTCGTAAAATATTAAAGACCAGAGAATCAGAAAAGAGCAACTCTCGAAGGGTATTTAAAGCACCAAAGATTAACTTTTCTGCACAAGATTACATTGATATAATATATTTGCAAGAGTGTGAGATATCACATCCACCAGTTCTGCGACACGTCTCCAACGACGAACTAAAAATTAAGACTAAACAAAATAACCTCAATCTTGCTGATTTTCCGTGTCACACACAGTCAGTGGAAAGATGTGTGAAACTAGTGACGGAGGCTTCTCAAAGCGTCACAGACGCAACATCTCGGGATGGCTTCATTAGAAACAAATTAAAATCCCGCGCGGAAATGCCTAATTTTGGGCACAAAAACCAGTTCCGTTTTTAAAGAACCTATTGATTTTTTTGTCTCATAACTATTGCCAACCTTTGTTTTACTTAATATTTGTAGTTTTAAATTAATAAAAACCATTTAAAAGTTATTTTTGTATTATTTATGTTTATGTTAGGAACCTCTAATATTGGTCATTTTGAAAATTTTCAAGGACCGGTAGAGGCCTCAAGATGATTGATAACTAATTAAATTTTGTGATAATCGTAATCTTTGTGTCAATACGCAAATTTTGACACCTCTTGCGTAGCCGTATCTCAAAAAAAAAATATTCCCATACAAGGACGGGACACCCTAGAGTACAATATTGTGCTTGGTTTGGTTGGTGGTAGGACTTGTTTAAGTCCGCCTGGCTAGCTACGTATAACTATCTAACCTAATTCTGTCGCCATACTAAAACAACAATTCTTATATTGTTGTGTCCCAACATATAAAGGTAAGATAGCCAGATCGTCAGTTTGTTGAGGATTCCAGGTGAAGTGTGCTTCCACCTTCGCCCTATCATAACTTGAAAAAAGAAAAAATCAGGTGAGATGAAGGCCAAGCACCTCCTTGTCATACGAAGACATCTATGTACACATGTTTAGTACAGGTAGGTAGGTAGGTACTTTTATTTATTTTATTTTTAAAAGTGAAAGCGCGCGTGATTGAAGTGGGATTTTTTTAACTAAATTCCTCTATAGTTAAGTGGCTATTGTATTTATGTGTTAGTCTGTTTTGTCAAGATCTACAGAAAATATTATGCCTGTTTCGGAAATTACAATAATGTATGAGTACCTACCTACCTATTCTAGTCTAGTAGCTACGGGAACAAAGCTATTCTATTATTAGATACGATTGGCACAGTTACGGAAACAAAGCGTCCTGTTATTGACATCTTCTAAAGGTACCTGACAGCGTAACAATGCGCCCTTATCAATGACATAAAATAGGTGAAATAGCTATACCGGTACCTTTGTATAAGGAGTTGCTACTATGATGATAGCAGCTGTGCTGTAATACAATGCTGTTACACGTAATACAAAGGTAGTCACCATTCATACCTAGGAACGTAGTGACGCACTAATTCCTTTAGTGGCGATCATTATATAAAAAATCATAACGTAGGCTGGACCGCCGATTCTTCACTATATATTTGACACAGAATGGCCACTATGTAAAGGTGCCATTTAGTTTTCTTGCAGCTATTCGTGACAATATACCATTGTCATAGTGCGATGGTTAAGTAGAATCGGAGCTCTGCTTGGCCCCCAAGCGACTCCAAGTAGCGATTTGAATTCATCATCCATCGACTCATGGAAACCATCAAGCAGTCACAAATTCGATTTAAAAGAATTGTATATCTGAGAAAGATAAAAAAATATAGAGAGGAAGGACGACATATCATTTACACTGATGAATTATACGTTGAAAGTTCCCACGCGTCTCACCATTCTTGGACAGACGGTACCACTAAAGACATTAAAAAACCTCTATCTAAAGGTCTCTTTGGTCATAGTGCACGCGGGTGGTGAATCAAGTTTTGTGCAGAATGCTTTACTGACGTTCAAAGCCGGTACAAAAAGCGGCGACTACCACGACACCATGAATTCGGAGAATTATGAGCGATGGCTCCGTACTAATGTGATGCGGAATTTACCACCTAATTAATTCGTGGTAGTCGACAATGCATCATACCACAACAAGCAACTCGATGCTGCACCAACGTCCAATACAAAGAAAGCAAACATGCAAGCCTGGCTCCGTAAAAAAAAAAAATGAATTTGAAGAATCCATACTAAAGCCGGAGTTGTACAACTTAATAAAAAAATACAAAGAGCAATTTAAGAAATTTAATATCGATGCCATATTAAACGAAGCAGGCCATTCTGTGCTTCGTTTGCCCCCATATCTCCCGCACCTTAACCCTATAGACATGGCTTGGTCCGAAATAAAGGGATATTTTGCCAGCAAAATGTAAGTTGGAACCTTACACGGATAACTGACCTGGTTAATGAAAAAGTAAAATTAATGGGAGCAACAGAATGGGGGAAATTATGCACCATGGTAAAGGAAATAGAGGCCGATTATTGTAAAAGTGATCATGTGGTCGACATTGTAACAGAAACTTTTATGATTCGCGTAGGGGATGATGATTCTGATTCAAATGATGATGAATGCTCAAGTGACGACAGCGACGACGATGAAATGGCCACCTCTAAAACCGACACCGCACCCTTCTGGTTTTTACGACGCCCACGACGACTTAATGGAAGGAGCTTCAACATTACTTCAATTTTTTGTAATTTTATTGAGCAAAAATATACTGAATCTAACATGTTTTTAATTATATTCTATCTGATATATTTTTCAACGTACCTAGGCTTAGTTCAAAAATAAAACAAAAGGCCTAGTACTTTCTTGCGCGAGTGTACCCCTGCGCAAAAATACCCCCTTCACTTTCTTCCAGCGTTCTTTTTACGTGACGCTAGCTATACCTACCTACTACCTGTATTTAACGAACGTATAAATTAAGCTATCAGCCATGACAATGTCATCGGCGGCGGCAGCCTTTCCTTCTGGCTTTGCTGTTTTTTTTTTAAATTGTATAACTTGGAAGCGAAACCAAAAGAGATGAAGGCCTAGCATCTCTTTTGGTTTCAGGTTATGACAAGGCCGAAGATGCGCACTTCACCCGGAATCGTTAACTGTCTTTGCTATCTTACCTCTAAATGCCGGAACACAACATTTCTTGATTGTTGTTATGGCGACAGAATTAGGGAAAATGGTGGTAGATAGCCAGGCGGACATAAACAAAGACCTACCACTACCACCAACCAAACCAAGCACCACATTAGGTAGGTACCCAGTGGATCGAACCGGTAAGCGAACCACACAGGCGGTTAAACAGTAGTCGGTAGCCGGGCTCTCAAGCTGTCTAATCGCATAAAACAAAATGGAAGGTTCACAAAATTAATCTCCAGACTCTCGTAAGTCCATAAACCCTTCTTGACAATGTCTGATCTGATATAATGCTGAGATTAAATGACTTCGGTCACCGAGGTCCCTGACATGATTCCATTTATATTTTAATCAATGGAGGCCATGCCTTAGGGAAATATCCCGGTTCGTTTCGCAAAGTTTCTGCCTCTGCGCTGTAGCTTGTAGGTTCGATCCCATCCAGGACATAATTGTGAACATAATGAATATAAATGTTGGTTCTTTGTTTGTTATACTGTGTGATAAGTAGGTACCTATTTATCGACAGCAAAATTATGCAAGTAGGTATTGTATTTGTATAGTACCCATCATTACATGCTTTGCTTAGTTTGGGACTGGATGGCGCAGTGTGAAATTCATGTTCTGCTGTATTAAAAAAATGAAATATGATAGAATTATTAGAGGCATGTTTCAGGTTGGTGAGGTAGAATCGCAAGGTATCGCGTCATTTCAAAATGTTAGGTACGCATACGATATCGTAGTTAGTATTTTTATATTCGACATGGAAGCGCTTGGCCTTCATATCATCTGGTTTCAAGTTATTGTAAGACCGAAGGTGGAAGCGCACTTCACTCGGATTCCTCAACAGACTGAGGAACTGGCTATCTTACCTCTAACTGCCAGAACACAACAATTAGAATTATTGTTTTGGCGTCATACTTTGGTATTATGGTGGTAGCTAGCCACATACCGAGCTGAAATTTGTTTCCACCTGGGGATTAAACCTTGTATGTTTTGTTGTGTGGACTCTGATACCACCAATATAACACCGACACGGTAAGGGTGTGGTGCTTTTGGAGACTCCTGAGACTGTTCTCAAATACTGTGACTTGCAAACGGATTGGTGATCGCAGTATTTACTTAGGTGGATTGCGTCCAACCCAAAGACCTTAATCCTACGACACGCCAAGGCAGCCAGCAAGTAATTATTAGGTACCTCTCTGTAATCCTTGTTGTTGAAAAGTATCAAAAGCTGCTAGAGAGTTAATCAAGGAATCAAGGGTAGGTACCTCTTTAATTTATATTTTACGAGTTCCAAGAACAGGTTAAAGTAATTTTATGGAGTTTTAATATAGCAAAACATATCTGAAGTCATAGAAATGAAACTCTGATGATTTAATTAGCGGTCATTTCCTTCACAATTCAGTGTTTAAAGATTTATATATCTATTTTCTAAATATATATAACTCAAAGGTGACTGACTGACATAGTGATCTATCAACGCACAGCCCAAACCACTGGACGGATCGGGCTGAAATTTAGCATGCAGGTAAATGTTATGACGTAGGCATCCGCTAAGAAAGGATTTTGATTAATTCTACCCCCAAGGGGATAAAATAGGGGATGAAAGTTTGTATGAAACTTTGTCAATTTTAAACCGATCGGGCTGAGACTTTGCATGCATAAAGCTACTATGACGTAGGCATCACCTAAGAAAGGATTTTGAGATTTTGCATTTGTTTTGTTTCGGTTTAGTAATAACTCAAAGGTGACTGACTGACTGACATAGTGATCTATCGAGAAGTTGAAGAATGTACCTACTGTTGTTTTTAAGTTTTGTAGGCCCTAATTTTTTACACACGCTAAACAAAAGTAAAGCCGCAAAAACTATACCTAATTAATAATAATACTTCTTATCGCGAGCGAAGCCGCTAGCAAAAGCTAGTGATTTATAAAACCAAGACTAAGGAAAAACAAGAACATATAGTTATAATAGTCCTACTGTACATACCTACTAGTTTTGTTGAATGAGAACCAAGAACGGGTACGTATCTTTTGACTTATGACAGGATACTATCCTAACGTCTACATCTAGAAAAGACTAAATCGCAATTTTTATTGAGACAACTTATGTATATAATAACAACAAAATAGTATCTATCGTTTTACGAATCTTAGATAACCATTCCGGGTACAGGTACTACTCCTTTTTTTCAATTCCGGGTGAAGACGCTTCCACCTTCGCCTTATCATAACTTGAAACCAAGTGAGATGAAACCTGAAGAAATTGAGTATACCCGAAATGGCCAAAGCGCTCTCCAGTCGTAGATACCTATAATACAAAATAAAAAAACTGGGTACCTTGACATATTGATGTACAGACCAAAGGATACTGTCCCTTTATTTAAAAATACCTACCTTTACCTACTGAAACGTGAATAGGTACCTCATAATAAATAATTATTTGATGTACCTATCCTAATGATATTTGTTAAAATTATATTCACTTTTAGTTCTATGTTTTTGGAATGGCTTGCGGATAAAGTATTAGATGGGTTTAAGGGCAACTTTGATATATAATTGCTTAGTTCTAAAAGTTTGCCTCAATTCTACAACGATGAATCGTTTGAAGCTCTAGATGTGAAGAGTTTGACCTGTTCCAGGTCACTCCAGATGTGAAGAAGTATAAACGGTCTACGTATGAACATTCTAAATACATAAATAAACCTATTTATCTACTTACAACCAAACAAATACATTAAAAATTTGTGACCTTCCTTTCATAAACCCATGTTGTTCTGCAGGAATTGATATAAATATATAATAGGATAAATATGACTATGGACTACTCTCTCAAACAGTTTGGGATTATTCTCAGGATTATTATATTCTCATGTATTTTGGGAAGGTTGGGAGTGAAAATATGTTTGGCTTATATCTGAGGTGTGATTTTAGCTAGTTTTGTTTAGTCTTTTCACAATTATCTTTTAGCAAGTAAAGCCGCGCGCAACAGCTATCAATATGTGTATTTGAAATCAGCTATCTTTTTTTTTCACATAACTAGGAGACGGGACAAGCAAGTAGTCAACCTGATGTTAAGTTGATCTCTTGCTTATAACAATGCCTTCCTACGTAGGTCACACCCACAAAGAACATAGCCTACGCGGTACTGCACTGCGCCTGTCAAAGTTGTTAAGCCTCGAGTGACCGTAATTTCACAGGCAACCATACCCTTCAAACAGGAACACAGCAATGCTGCTTGGCAGCTGAAATAGGTATGGTGGCAGTACTTCTACGGACGAGCCCTTTCACAAGAGGCTGTACTATACCCAATTTCATAACCAATTTGATACCAAACACGGCATCGATATGTCATAATTCAATCAATAAAAGTGAGTGATTCTGTTTCTTCACCAAACTGCAAATAACTCAGTTGTACGTTAGTTAAGTTTGCTACCACATTCATAATTATCGTTTTTGGTGTACCATTGGTATACCATTGTGTGTTTTCCTTGTCTAGTGGTTCATCCCACCGATTTCAGACCCCAGAGGTCCCGGGTTCGATATCCAGGGGAGTCCAATATTTTGATTGGTTTATTTGGTGGTAGGACTTTGTTTAAGTCCACCTAGCTAGCTACCGCTACTCGTCACCACTTACCTAATTCTGTGTTCGAATAACAATTCTAAAATTGTCCGGCATATAGAGGTAAGATAGCCAGTTCCTCAGTTTGTAGAGAATTCCGGGTGAAGTGCATCCCACCTTCGGCCTTATTCTAACTTGTAACCAGATGGGATGAAGGCCAAGCGCTTCCCCGTCGTACAATAAAAAACAAAAGTTTATGCTAAATAGTCGCTAGGACTGTAATGAAAATGAATGACAGCTTACAACGCCTCTATTGAAAAGAGTAAGTATCCTAAGCCAAGAATAGAAAAATAATGAAGGGTTTCGCTGGAATCCCCGAGCTTGACAGGCGAGTTGAATATCGCATGCTGTGTGTCTGACTATTGGACCTTTGATTTGTATTCAGAACGTGTCTCCATCAATCGTAATCGCGAGGGGCGACACGTCTGTATCCCACAGCGGTCACGTACTAAATCAATTAACTAACCCGATAACCTTAGATGTGGGTGCTATCGCTAATTGTTTTGTAAGTATTTCCAATTTAATACCAAATTTCTAAGTTACATCGTTAGTGTTTCATTATCTGTGGCTATATCTATGATAGGACGAAAGTAACGTTGAACCAACGAATAAATCAATCCTGCTTATCTAAACTATCATAGAAACATTTTCCTTCACGCATTATCCTTAACCCTCCATCGTTCCTGACGCTTCAATAGGTAACAGGACAATGCCTGATTCAGAAGACCCTTCTTGTATTCCAAAATGCGAGGAACAGGGTAACAAAGGTATCAATGTGTGGATACTAGTGCGTGCCCGGGGTTTGGTTCCTGTCTTCCCGTGGAATTATTTCAACATCTGTGGAAAACATCCAAACAAAAATTCGTGGAAGATTTTATTGATGAGTGAATAAGTGAATGAATGAAAGAATAAACACCTCATTGTACATATAAATTACATCAAACAATATAAACATAAATGACAGCGTATCATACAGCAGCCTTATAGCTAAAAGCGATATCTTCCAGACAACCTTTGAAGGGAATTGACAAAGTAATAAACTTTTTTTGAAAAAAATGGAACCGCCTTCACCACTAAAAACTTGAAAATAACTTTAAGGGTAAGTTCATATAAATTGAAGTTAGTGCCGAATTGCCAAGCACAACAACATAGAGTTATTTTCAAGTTTTTAGTGGTGAAGTCAGTTCCATTTTTTTTTTTAAAGTTTATTTTAAGCTTTTTTTTCGTTCTGAAACCTACGACTCCACGACGTCTCCGACATCCTATTTAAAAGTCGCGTGAGGGTGCAATAATACGGGATTCTGGATAATATCTTCGTAATGATGGGAACGAAGATAAATACGGATTACCTAAACAAATGTTAAAATTCGGTTCGTACTATAGTGCACTAGGTATGTCAAGATAACGGGAACGATCTTTCCCATTATCCTGTTTTCCTGTATTTTGATTTAAAAGCCGTGGACCTTCACGGGCTGTAATGATGATAATAATGATGATGATGATACAAGAATACAGGATTTACAGCCAGAATGCATCATAAGACAATTCCACTAAGCCCAAACAATGCTAGGTTAAATTGATTTTTTACGGAGTTTTGGTGAACATATAGGACATAGGTCTATTCTAGTGACCGTAAACACCGCAGGAAAGCAGAATACGCAAATTCGTTTACTTGGATTACATATTTTTTCCAGTTATTTTGATATAAAAACCAAACTACTGTACCGATTTTGTAAAAAAATATATGGGATCAACTCGAAAGCATGGCCTACCAAACATAACTAGAATCATCAAAATTTATTTTGAATTGACGGAGCATTGACATCAATATTCGATTGAACAAAAAAAAAAAAACATACAGCCTAATTGAGAACCTCCTCCTTTTTTTGAAGTCGGTTAAAAAAAGGTTTGCGGAGCCGCAACAAGCAGACGGCGTCGGCGGCTAGAGACTCATGTATATTTCAAACATTTGAAATATCAAGTTGACAATTCACTGCCTTGCAGAAATACAAGACGTTATTCTCGAAGGTGCTGTGTGCTCTTTAACTATATGTTATACATATATATATATGGCATACAGTACATCCTAATGTCTTACGAAAACAAGTATTTTTTTTAACTTATGTGTTCTGAGTTTAGGTGTTGTATTGTAGTACAATACAACACCTAAAATCAGAACAAACATCTATATTCATCACACAAATGCTTGTCCCGGATGGGAATCGAACCCATAAACTACTGCGCAGAAGGCAGAGCTACTAAAATGAGGCTTGTCAGTCAAAAAACTCCCTAAATAGCTATTATTTATAGTTATAAACTGATAACCAGTGTGATACTATAGGGTTGGAAATAACCCTATTGCTTCTTATCAGCACTTTTCCAACCCGTTGAGCTAATATACCGAAAGACCAAGAAAATTCCGGTTTTATCAGAAAATATTCGCATGTGTCTAGCTAGTAATACTGCTCTAAATGCTATTGCCATTAAAATTTACAACGTACTCCCAAAAAACAGTCTATGATACGTGAAATGGCTTAGCTTTAGCGATCATATCTTCCACAATACTATAGCATTTACTTTGAAATTAATATATGCTATAGTTCAGGATTGATGCTAGAACGCTTGTGTTTCGAAAACACGATTACATAATTTAAAAAAAAAAATAATCCAAAGTTGACTTTAATTTGCACCAAAAATTGTCGCCATTCAATAAATACGCCCAATTAGACCTTAAAACGTTGTACAGTAAATAAACACAGTATACAGCAGACGGTCTGTGTTTTAGATTTTAAAAATTAATATTTGCTTTACCGTAAAAAAACAAAACGTAGAAATTCTCGCATATTTCTGTCATCTGGTGGTCATAAGCGACGTGGTTGGGCGCACATCACCTTTATTAATACGACATCTTAGTTCGAAACTAGAGTAAAGTTGCGTTGTGTTGCTAATCTGAGGTACTATAGGCCGTTAAAAATAAAAACCAACCAATTCCACAAAATATTGAAAGACTTACTGATAAAGAAATCTTATTATTGTCTAGAAGCGACATCCGATCGATCGACGATCGACGATCCTTTGCGACGAAACTATAAAAAAAATATTGTAAATATGTTTAACTTTAAAGGAAAATGTTTATACTTAAGTAACGCATGTTTATAATATTTTTCTTATATCATCACCCGTTTACTAAATTCATGCTAAATTATGACAAATTGACAAGTACCTAAATGGAAATATGACGCATGTAATTAATATACATTTAGTTTCCTGATGATAATAATGATAATAATAATGACACCGCTTTCAAAAATGTTGCAATGCCCCACTAAGGTACACGTACAGTGCTTAATAATTTACCTATAATTAAGATCTTAATGTAATCTACATGTGGCAATAAATGTACCTATTGAGTATTGAGTATTGATGGAAATATCAAAATTTCCTCAGCTATTTTCTTCAGGTCTTTGGTTGTCTCGGGCTAATCAAAGGACCTTTTCAATCTCAACACGGGCCTTGATGTCGTATTAGCTGATAAAGTGACCTTACCAGGAGATAAACAGCAGCAGTACAAACTCATACCATACTGCTGCGATTTGCCATAATTACCACGCTTGGCAGTAGGGTTGGTGTTGTAGTTTTCATGTCGAGAGGCTGCGGCATATTTCGAAAACGCCTGACAACATCAATACTGCCATATCCCTGATATGCTGCGTCTGCAAGTTACGTGACCTTCGTCAAATAAAAAAATAGATAGGTGGGTACTTACCTGATAAAATGTCTTTTTTATAAAAAAAAAAAATATCAAGTAAGTAAAACAAACGAATTTAAATGACGATTTTTTTTATTTACTGATAAGTATAACAATTCATAATGTGTGACAACATATGAAATTTTCCCGCCCTTTTCACTCTCGAATCGTGCTTATACTTTTTGGAATCGGTATAACGAGGCATTTAACGACAAATGTTTTTTTTTTAATTTACCCAGCCGTAGCAGTCGAGGCTCAAAAATCGACCCTCCAACTCAGCCCGCGGATGTCGTAAAAGCCGATTTAAGGGATCTCACCGAAGGAAGCAAAAGCTTCCTGCTGTATGTTACGTAACACCTTTACTGAGATCACCAACACACCGGCCAAGTATGCTGATTATGGCAAAACCCTCCCATTTTTGCAGGAGGCTCTGTCCAATATCCAATTAACCACTACATAAATGGGCTGTTGACGTGACTGTATTTACGACCCTTGACTTATGTAACTTGACTACTTGATTGATTGAGTATTCTTCTAATGCATAAAAGGACAAACCTGAGTGACTGACTGACTGATTCAACTAGATACAACGCACAACCTAAGCCGCTGGGCGTACAGACTTGAAATTTCAAGGGCATGTTTGTCTTGGTGTGTAAACACCTGCTAAGAAAATAATTTTGAAAATTCGCACCCTTAGGGTTCAAAACGGGGTTCAAAGTTCGGAGTGAAATGTCGCATATCCCTGAAACCACAAATGATAGGCACTTGAAAATGAGTATGCTGAAGGAATAAGAAGAAATAAGGAATAATAATTTTCATTTCTGAAAATTATTAAAAAACGACAAAGGGTGTCCTATATTCAGACCTGACATGAAAAGTTTTTATAAATTGTTATTTTCGACCTGTATAATAACAAAGTTGGTGTGTGTATATAGTGCTTAATTTGTGGTAAATAAATAAATGAATAATAAAATCTGGCCCAACGTGAGTCGGACCGGCACTAAGACTTCAAAAAACCTGCATTTTTTGCCTGTGTGGCTCAGATCCCTCTGTGTAGCATGGTGTACCATGTAGGAGCTAATCGGTCAAATTTGTCCAGATATCCAACAAATATATATATTTACCTACAATACATGCACCTATTTCAAAAAACCAATACGCGGACGAAGTCGCGAGTAAAAGCTAGTATTATATAATAGTATTCAATAAAAGATATCGGATTCGTTAAATTATTCTCAAACCCGTAATGATAAGAAAAATGTTGCCGCCTCATAAATTCAACTCAATAAAAAATGATGCTAACCGCACGCGGGTCGCTTCGCATGGATCCCTTCTGATACCGTCACTGTTTACTCACATGAGAATAACGGAATGAAGAATGATCTTTCACAGCGACGCCACCATTTATAAGCATCGTTTAAAAAAAATGGATAGGATCCATAGGCCTGGCCAGGCTAGAGCAATATCGATTGGATGTAAGCAGAAAGTAATTTTAATATAATGGTGTGTGTAATATAATATACTGTTATGAATAGAGGGCTCTGGCGGCGGCGGGGCCGTCACGTGAAAATAGCGAAGAATGAGAGCGGAGATACATCTTACGTACGGACAGAGATTGACTTTACAAAGCGTGGTGGTAATTGGTGATTCGTAAAAGAGCTCGTAAATAATAAGTTTGGAAATGTTGTAATAAGCCATCAATTTAACACAGCGCCATCTAGCCCCAAACTAAGCATAGCTTGTAATATGGGTACTAGATAACGGATATAATACTTAAATACATTCATACTATATGATACAATACCCAAACAGAAAAAACATCTGCATTCATAACAGAAATGTTTGTCCTGGGTGGGAATAGAACCCACAGCCTACAGAGCAGAAGGCAGAGTTACTACCAACTGAGCTATTTGGCTTTATATATTAACTAATTCTGATCCTGATTACCTAAGTATTTTAATCTGTGAGGACTCGCCATTTTTTTGTTATTTGGATAGGTTCTGCTGTGCAAATGAAACTAGAACGGGTAATAATGTCTACGATGGAGCAAGCATTCAGAGAAGGTGCTTTACACTCTCATGTTTAGGACATTAATTCCCACACACCCACATGTCGCAAGACAGCGGTAATACAGACAATGGGAGCTTCAAAAAATAATCGAATATGCCTTTCAAAATAATAGCCGTTATTCAAGAATCGTTCTAGATGTCAGATAAAATTCCGATTATACGTAATAACGAGTCAGAAGTTATTACCTCTAAGATAGTCCTACTTGACGGCCGTAAACTTTATATGCAGACCTGTACAATGTAAAGTGACCTTAAAGGCGTGAATTCATGAAGCGTGCTTTAAGCGCGGTTTCTTGTCATTGTACGTATCAATTAATGGCCAGCTACTTAGTTGTCCCCGAACTGAGATTCATAATATCTGGTTTGTTTTATGCTACATATCTTTCATCATCACCTTTCTCTGAGCGCAATTTTTATCCATCTCTCTTTATTCACCTGAGTTTTCGAGGCACTCTCGTTGCTTACTATTATTTATATTCTATGCAAAGCCAGAATGACATACGTTCAGTATGTCACGTTACGTCACGTTTAGTATTATTGCTCTCAAAGCACCTACTGTATGTCAAAGTGTGTAGAATACAATTAATAAATAAAACACCCAGTACTTATATGTATAAAGATTAATAATTTTTTTATTCGAGTGAGCGAAGCGAAAGAGATCTTCGAGTTAAGTTGGGAAATATGGCACTGTATGTATGTATATATAATATTATACCTATGTCGCAATGTTTGTGACTTAACTAAAAAGAGATGGGTAACATAAATTGATTGTCGCGGCTGAGTTTGTAGGGTAGTGGATCTTGTCATCTTGGATCTCGAAGAGATTATTTTTAATATTTTTTATTAAAAATAAAGCTAACAAATGTTATAATGACTCAAAAGTTCACAACCCGCGATGAAATCAGCGCTCAAGCTGATTTTTGAGTTTTGATTTTTGATTTTTGATTTTTGATTTTTGATTTTTGAGTCAATATAACGTCATTTTTAACTAATCTAGGAACCATTCCTATCGAAGAGTATACCATAATAAAACGTTAAAAATCACCAGTGTGATCGATGTCTTTTGAATTAACCAAACACTTGGGAAAAAAACTCACATTCCCAACATTATTTTTCTAATCATCTGAATTACGTTTACCTACATTCTAATTAAAAATTAAAATAAACTAAACTAGCATTACTTACAAAGAATTCCATTTGCAACTCAAATAGAGTTATGTTTTCATTTACATGTCTTCAACATTCATGAAATTCAATATATGGGTATTATTTTTAAGGTCACAATCTTATATTTGAAATTATAGTAGGTTACCTCTGATTTCAGTTGCGATAAGACTAAGCATAATCATCTTTTACTTACCTAAGCAGCTCAACTGTTCAGTACTAGGCAGAAGCGTGTATAGGTAAGCCACTGTCTGCATTGCCACTTTGAAGAGTTTTGCTAATTCACCGGCCTAAATAAGAGCCAGTCCTTGGGTCACGCGTTACCTCAATCAAAAGCCTCGCAAGATTTCTCAAAACCTGGAGGGCACCGGGTCCCCACGGACCCCGTCTCAACCCCGTAAGGTTCAAATAAGTAAGCTCTGTCGAGACCACTATAATCATATGCGCCTTTTGTGATTATTGGCCGGGACTGTCGCCGTACCAGAAATTATACCTACTATCTTCACAGTCCGTCAAGTACGTTACAGACGGCGGGCGTTGGCAGAAATTGTATATTGATGATTTTTGAGCGCAGATAGGTAGTTAATGCACATAGTCTATACTTTTTTTATTTGTACGACTAACAAGCGCTTGTCCTTTAACTTACCTGGTTACAAGTTAAGATTAGGGCGAAGGTGTAGGCGCACTTCAATAAGCATTCTCAACAATCTGAGGAACTGGCTATCTTACCCCTAAATACTAACATTATAAATATGAAATTGTCGTTATCATTAAGATGTACATTAAGATAACATTAAGATCCAACTGCTTAGCAGTTTAATTAATCTTCAATTGATACAATTATGGTGTAGGCGAGGAAGGACATGGTCTTACCTCGCAAGCGAAGCCATGTGTCTTGTAAGTAGTCTCATAACGACATAAAACAGACAGAAAAGGGCCCAAATTCTTTGTAAATGTGCCCTTCGTGCAGTAAAAAACACCCTGACTTTATAACGATTGAACCGAATTGTGGAACATCAAGGTTACTGCGAAACCAGGATTTGGAATGCAGATACGGCCGCG
Organism: Venusia cambrica; assembly: GCA_951394065.1. Classification (NCBI taxonomy): domain Eukaryota; kingdom Metazoa; phylum Arthropoda; class Insecta; order Lepidoptera; family Geometridae; genus Venusia; species Venusia cambrica. The sequence goes on from OX596056.1 coordinate 7,443,298, forward strand.
AGCGAATTTTGTCATTGTTCCCAACAATACAAGGCCTAGCTAGATGAATGAGGTAGGTATATAGTTCATTGTTGGCTGCCCCGAATGTCGCTACATGTATGCCATTATACGTTACAAAATACCAGCGGAGAAATGTTAAATTACATCTACAAGAAACTTCCATCTGACATGGCAAGGGTAAGCTAAAATCAACTTCGAAAATGTTGTATTATGTAAAATCAAGAGTACAATTTTCTACGCTATTCTGACCCTTTTTACCGACTGCCTCAGATGATCGCTTATGTTTTTCCTTTGTATGACATGTGTTTTCTAATCTGAATCTGCATGTCGTTAAAATCATTTATTTAATTTCTATAGGTACATTTTTTGCGTGGATGCAGATGATTTTATGACAATATTATAATGGCAACTAAAGATGGTTGGTGTTTGCACAATTGATTAGGGTCTAGCTAAATTTACTGTAGACATATCATACAAAGTGTAAATAACTATGCTATAAATTAACACAAAACAGGCCTCATAGCTCAGTTGGTAGTAACTCTGCCTTCTGCGCTGTAGGTTGTGGGTTCGGTTCCCACCCAGGACAAACATTTGTGTGATGAATGTAAATTTGTTTGTTCTGTGTTTGGGTGTGGTATCATATAGTACGTATGTATTTACAAAAGTATTCAAGTATTCTATCCGTAATCTAGTTCCCATATTACAAGCTATGCTTAGTTTGGGGCTAGATGGCGCTGTGTGAAATGACCGTCCTGTAATATTTATTTTATTTATTATTTATATATATTTTAAGGACAAAGGTACCTACATATATGTGTATACTTATTGTGCGACGGGGATGCGCTTGGCCTTTATCTCACACAAGTTAGGATAAGACCGATGGTGGAGGCGCACTTCACCAGGAATCCTCAACAAACTGAGGAACTGGATATCTTACCTCTAAATGAAGGAACGCACCAACTTAGAATTGTTGTTATGGCGACAGATTTAGATAAGATGGTGGTAGCTAACCAGGCGGACTTAAACAAAGTCTTACCATCAAACAAATCAAGCACAATATTGTACTGCCCTGGGGATCGAACGATATCTGTGGATGAACCACTAGACCACGTACAGCATACATACTAAACAATATATAGAGATAAAATAATAAATAGGTACCCTAGAAGTACCATATTAAAAGATAAAATGAGGAGGATGATTAGATAAAATGTTGCAGTTAATACCAATTGCTAGTCAAATAGGCACAACTATTTAAACTGGTTCATATAATATTTTTTTTAAATACTTTTATCATCATAGGAGACGGAACAAGCAAGTAGCCCACCTGATGTTAAGTGCATCTCTTGCCTATAGCAATGCCTTACTGCGCAGGTAACATCCGCAATGAATAGCCTACACGACACTGAACTGCCCGTCAACTTGCAATATTTCACCGGCAAACCTTTCAAACCGGAACACAGCAATGCTGCTTGGCGGCTGAAATAGGTAGTGAAATAGGTAGTGGTGGTAGTACTTCCCGAGCTAGCCCTTTCACAAGGGGCTCCACTACTCTTCTAAAAGTAAAAACATTAAACTTTAACTTTGAACACAGCCAGAGACAGTATTGCCATTTTGAAAGCGGTAATGCGTTTCCTTAGCGTACAGCCTCCACAGTAAAAAAAAACATTGCAAAAACTCGTTTGAGGTGTGAGCAGGGAGTTTAAGAACGAGAACTTCAGACGATGTATGTACGTGAATGTTTGTTTCACTTGTCTATTAACAAATTAAATTAGCTTGGCTTACAAACGAGGAAGGTTTTCAGGTAGGTAATTAATGTTGTCAGCCCCTAGAGATGAGGGGTGGTTTTGGAGCACGCATTGCGTTGGTGTTTAAGCAAACCATTATATGCCTTAATTGAGGGTTTAACATAATGTAAATATTTCGCCTTGTAATTTCCTTGTAATAAATCCCTGGAACATTTGCAATGGCGTTGCCGCAAGGCTCCAAAGCCACGATCATAGTCGAAAGGTCGCAAGTTTATCGGCCTTCTATAGGATACACTTTCGAGAGCGCGCCGCGGAACTACATTTTTGATACCACTATCCCCATTCTTCTTTCGAAAAACCAGAAGCATGGCGTTGCACCTTGATTTATAGTGGGCATGCTTTACTGATGTACAAAGCTTTTTACAAAGCTTCTTTACCGAGATAGCACTAAAATTCAAGTTTATTTTTTAATTGTACGACGGCGAAGTGCTTGGCCTTCATCTCACCTGGTTTCAAGTTATGAGAAGGCCGAAGGTGGAGGCGCACTTCACCCGGAATCCTCAACTATCTTACCTCTAAATGCCGGAACACAACAATTTATAATTGTTGTTATGAGTACAGACTTACAGACGTACAATCAAACCTAATTATTATTTATAAACAAACGAATACCGAGGGTTCCAGTCTACATTTTAAGGCAACATTTGCATTTTTTTTGCAATTAGTTCTGGAGCCTTATTGCAGGTCCAACTCACGCTTGGCCATAGTTTTGTATTTTTATTATAATACTTGGTAAAATTGGTGTGAATAAAGGTGCTTGCCTTTAAGCACTATATTAACACCAAGTTTAAACTGTATATAGGTAACCGTTTTTACTATAGAGCTGAAATAAAAAACGTTAAAAAGTACCTAACGTTTCATGTTATGTGTATCACAATTTTTAAAAATAATTATTTTCTGTATGCAGAACTAAAAACCTAACAACCTACTGCCGAACTTCACCTTAAGATGAACCAATATGCAGTGTAAATAACTTTTTAGCAGATTTATTTTGCTGACCAGACATAAAAAAACTTGCCTCAATGATACAACAAAATCAGTCCTTTATAGCTATAAAAAGAAAGACCAACAGTGTAGGCAAAGTAAGGTAAGTAATAGGACTAGGACTAGGTTGACACCTTTTGGGTTCGGAACCCTTAAAAGCATTCATTTACAATTTTATTTTTCCACTGACATACATTAGTATCTATTTAAAATTTCAGCACTATAACCAATAACCTATAAAACCTACGAGAAATGAAGCTTCGAAACATTACGTTTTTCCATTATTTGTTACTGATATATATTTTGATTTAAAGTTGCGTTACATTGGATTTCGAACCGAACATTGTTTGGGTTCGTCGTTTTATTTTTGTTTATCGCTTTTCCAACACGTAAATTCAATTTTGAAGCAGGAAATCGAGTTTTTCATGAAAGATCATTGGCAACGTCAATAATTGAGTTATTTAAATTCAAGCCCCGACGTCAGTAAAGTATTTGTATTACATAATTATCCGACTACGACAAAGCAAAAGGAGGCTTATGATTTTGATTTTTTTATGATGAATAAGTTACCCCTTACTAACATAAAAATGTTGATATCTAATATTCTTAAAGTGATCTCAAAAACGTTGCCTTAGTAGTCGTGGTTTAGAAATCTACTCCTCCGGTCAGCAGATGTCGTAAAGTTCAACAAAAAACGCAGCAGCTGCCTTCTGCGTTTAAACAAAACTTTAACTGTGAACACCTATCTGTCGGCCAAGCGTGGTGATTATGGCCAAACCTTACACTTTTGGAGGAAGTTCTTTTCAAATTGTGGTGGACAATAATATGCTGTTGATGTGCGCAGTCAAACCCCTTGCATGACATCACAAAAGTAATTCTCCGACATCCATACCAACAACCCTATTGAGTGAAAACAAAAATCTATGGACCAGATTAGATATGACATTAGAAGCCTTTCTAGCAAGACCCAGATCCAGATCCACCCAGATCCTTGCAATTCTTTATCTTTCAAACCATTTTTGGTAAGGACCAAAATAAACTAATATTTAAAACGGCTGTCTAAACCCTGTCATATACCCTGACATAGTATACGGTGGTATACTTGCAGCTATCCAGTCTCAGATCCAGTGGTCCCGGGTTCAATCCCCAGGGGATTGAATAATATTTTGCATATCTTGGTTGGTGAATAAAATGGTTGGCTAATTCTGACGCCATCACAAATTCTAAAATTGTTGTGTTCCGGCATTTTAGAGGTAAGATAGCCAGTTCCTCATCAGTTTGTTGAGGATTCCGGGCAAAGCTCGCTTACACTCTACCTTCGGTCTTATCATAACTTGATAATCGGGTGAGATGAAGGCCAAGCACCTACCTGTCGTACGATAAAAAAGTATTTGCACCCATGCATCTTGTTTAAAATTCTTCCCAGCCTCTATAAGCCAATATAACATCTTTCGCTTTTTTGTTTTGAATAGTTTTTCAAAATTGACTCGTTTGCGAATTTTGATAAATGAATACTTATGATGAAAGATGTTGAAACAAGCGATAGTATGCAATCCATACTTTGAAACGTAACATGTCACATAACCATGAGAAAATGCACTCAGATTCAGCTGACGCCCTAGCCAAAGATATGGCTCGGTACTTGTCAGTCTATAGGATACCTACACACGAGCACTATGATTTGGCCAGTAAATCGATCACTTAATTTATGACACATCGTACAAGTGAAGTCTCAAGTAAGCTAATCGACGCGACGGTGTAAATATGCTATAAAAACTGGCATCATCATCAATACCATCTCAACCCACATATGCTCAACATATCTCTAGCCGTCGCCACAAAAGCGAACCGGTGGCCTACCATCACATAATTACACTCTACTCATTTCCGATGCAGTTCAGTGTAGGTTCCTAAACTGAATCGGACAATTTGGTACCATGACGTCTATACAGCTGGGTAGCGTTTGAATCGTTCAATAAACCAAATTTTGACTTGGTACGTTCTGAAATTAAATCAGTAGTTTTTTTCGGAACGTTGAATTACTTATTTAATTTCTATATACCTATTCTTTTTTAATAAAAAGTTACTTACTTTACATAAACGCAAACTATCAGCCGAGTCGCTTGTTTAGAACTGAACCTACACTGACACGCTAATGCGACGTCGTGGTACGAAATAGCAATTCAGCTCAGTTTAGGTCGTCAATTAAATCGCAATAAGACGTCATGGTCCGCTAAAATGTCGTTGGCTAGGTAATGAGATCGATAATAATTACGTTTTAAAAACTAAAAAGAAAACCGACTTCAATGATAAATATGACACAATTTCGTTTACCTGGATGACGTATTTTTTTCAATTATTTTGATGACAGATGGACGGACAGACAGACAGACGCGTGATCCTATAAGGGATCCGTTTTTTCTTTACCTTTGAGATAATACACTCTAAAATAAACAAATCGCTTCAAGTGTGCCTATAATATTTTAAGAGTTCCCTTGATTTCTCCAGGATCTCATTATCAGATCCTGACCTGATGGCAGGGGTCAGTTTTTTCCATTCTTTTGAGGTAATACACCCTAAAAATACCCAAATCGCTTCAAGTGTGTCGATAATATTTGAAGCGTCCCCTCAATTTCTCGATCCCATCCTCAGATCCTGACCTGATTACTATGGGTCTGATCCAGGCGTCTTTGAGTAAAACTTTGAGTGGAACGTACATAAAAAAAAAGATTCCAACGAATTGAGAAACTCCTCCATTTTTTGAAGTCGGATGAAAAAATATTCTATAAATCTATCTTTCTAATACAAGCCTCAGTTGGTAGAGCTCTGCCTTCTGCACTGTAGGTTGTGGGTTCAATTCCCACTCAGGATAAACATATGTGTAATGAATATTGATGTTTTTTCTGTGTTTGGATGTTGTATCATATAGTACGTATGTATTTACAAAAAGTATTTTAGTATTCTATCCGTAATCTAGTTCCCATATTACAAGCTATGCTTAGTTTGGGGCTGGATAGCGCTGTGTAAAATGAATGTCAAAAAAAAATGGTAATATGAGTCTATTTTCTGGCGCAAAGACTTCAACCGTATGTCAGCGTGTTAGTCTGCGCGGGTCAGATGACACGAGCTCTCAACAAACAAAGGGCCACTTCGGCTGGCTGACGAAATTTACTCGGCACACGTAGCCCCGCCGGCTTCTAACTACTTTAAAGGGAAGTTTGTTTTTTTAAGCCTCGGTTGTAGTTCTGCTTGTTTTACCGGAGTTTGAGGTCGCAAAGTTATAATGAATACGTCTGGTCAGCTTAATGGACATGTGTTGACTATCATAAAATTTTATTATCATTACGCTCTCGGGTATTAAAATAGACTCATAGTTACGGTAGCCCTGTGCCGGTAGCCCCGTTCCGGTGGCCCCGTTCCGGTACCGGGTCAGTTGGTAAAAATACCGAAAATAGAGGTCTGCTCCCTCGACCTTTTTTTTGGTGATAGACAAGCGGTTGACCAACAGCACACATGAAAAACAAGTACAATGTGTTATAAGGATCACGCTTGCCCAAAAGAAACCTTCATAAGTACCTACCTACTCTAGATTTGAAGACTCCATGATTCTTTTGGCGTGGAAAGCAGGCGTGGGCAAGGAGTATTATTTCTGCCCAGAATAATGTTAAGGATATAGTAAAATTGATTTATTGTGCACAATGGAACATCATCAAGGTACCTAAGGTATCAAGGTAGATAAAGTAGACCAGAAGTTAATTTTCGGTTTTGTCTTAATTTTTTGTAATAGTTTTTACATAATTTATAATGATATTGTTTTATGCAGAACAGCGTAAAACAAATGTAAGAGATCCATTGTTGACGTTGCGATGAAAAATGTAGCTCTAAAATATACTTTCATTACATTGTCTCAGCGGCGACATAGTTTTTATTAGTGCCTCTTCCATAAAAGTGGCTAATGGAATTAAAACAATTTAATTAAAGAAAGCTATTTCATGAAACATTGTGGCGGGAAATGTCTTGAGAGAACAGACAGCAAAAGCTGATAAACAGAATTAGCGAAAGTAAAGAATACTAATCGAAGGAAAATTCAGAAGATATTTTGCCGACCATTATTTCAAACTGTGGAGACGTTGTTACGAACAGTAAGTCTTCTAGTAAATCTACAGATTCGTTAACGCAGGCTGGATTGACTACACCATGCGTAGAAACTTAAATCATATATCACAAGCAGTGGACTGGAATCCACAGTGGAAACGCAAGCGTGACCGCCCGAAACAAACCTGGCGGCGCTCGGTCATCAAAAAAGTCCAAAGCATCCCTTCTTGGAGCGAGGTGAAAATAACCTCGCTGATTAGAACGGCCTGGTGGAATTATATTGCCTTTTGCCCCTTTTTGGGAACATAAGATACAAAGAAGAAGAAGAAGAAGGAACACCAAACTATAATTTACGTATAGGTTCATAAAATTGACAGACACATCACACATTTGAATGTCCACTCTTTGATAGATCCGCCTTCAAAGCAGGAGAATTTTGTCATAAGCACCACGCTTGACAAGCGAAATGGTGATCGAAGTCGTGGCTAGATATATACATAATGAAGCTGCTGTTTATATTTCTGGTGAGATCCCTTAGCTAATTAAATTAAAACAAGATATTTCCTGAAACATTGCAGCGGAAATATTTTGATGTTGAATTAATATTAAAATAGTTGAACAGCTGAAGCTGAAATTAAGATATAAAACAAGTGTTGTCACTATAATCTACGTCTAAAATAAAATGAATTGGTTGACTGATGGACAATCGGCAATGACAATATTGTACGGTACAGTATTGTTATAAAATATATTATTATCCTTCCAAATAATATCCTAATCAGTGGTAAGTATTCGTTTTTCAGACAATTATTGGAAACTTTAATCAACATCGATTATGTTATGTTAACATAATGATTTAAGCTTTTCAAATAACTATATTTGCATGCTACATCCAATGCACTAGCATTGGATGTTTATTCTTTAGTGTTATATGTAAGAATGTTAATAAATATATAAATCAATGTTTTGGTAAAGCGACGCCTTAAGATTTTGTGCCAGTCAAAGATTAATAAAGCAATCTGCGTCGGAAGGCTCTCTTTAGTAAGCCTTGACGTAAAAACTTGATTTTATATGTGGCTCTGCCCTTAGTTGTCCGTTTGATTGACATAAAGCCCTACTGTAAGTATTCTGTGTTTTTAGTTAAGGCGGCGCCGCACACCGGGGCTGCAAATCGCAGATGCTCAAAAATTTCCCTTACAGTGCACAGTTGGTATCTTGGTAGACAGACTGATCGAGAATCTGAGGGAGAACTAAAAACTATCCGGGTACCATGCTATCGAAGCCACGGGCAAAAGCTTGTTAATATATAATGTTTACAAGGTTATACCTGTGATCTGAATTTAAATTGATTTGATTTGGGTGTTCCATAACCTTGCTCCAATCACACATGTTTTCATGAATGCATAGTTGGTAATGTGGAAAGGCATTCGCGGTTTGCTACCTCGCTGCACGGTGCCTCTTACTCGTATAACAGAACGATGTTCTAAATAAACCACTTAATTAAGACCAACCCAACCCAGTTTTTTGATAAGGGTATTCTGAACCAGGAATTCAGATTCATAATTATTTTTTTGTCTACGAGAGATACACTCTCGTAGATTTGTAGAACACGGCTAAGGGATTTAGCCAGGAGATAGGCAGTAGCATCCTTGCGAGTACAAAAATATACCTTTGCTGCGGTGTCCGATCACCTGCCAATTGGAAAGTTAACTACTACGCTTAGCAGACAGATTGATCTTTACAATCAATATCTTTACAAGTTTTGTTTATACGCTGAAGGAAGCTACCTTTTTGGTGGAACCCCTTGGTCGACTCTTACGACATCCATGGGCTGGAGGAGTAGATTTTTAAACCACGATTGTAATGCCTACATTTTTGAGGGCACTGTTCATAGAACATATATCAACCTTTTCATATTAGTAAGGGGTGATTTCATCATTAAGCGATTGTATTCTGCCCTCCCACTATGATGTACGGTCAGTGCTATGGTGCTTTACTCTCATTTTGGCTTTGCATCTACGGGAGTAAGTTTTTAACCACCTCTGTGGTTAATTCTGTCGCCATAACAACAATTCTTAGTGGTTAGATAGTCAGTCATCAGTATTTCAGTTTATTGAGGATTCCGGGTGAAGGGCGCTTCCACTTTCGGCCTTATCATAACTTGAAAAACCAAGAGAGAGTGAGATGAAGGCCAAGCACATCCCAGTCGTACAAAAAAAAAAAAAAAAGCCTCGAATACTGGTCAATAAAGAGGTTAAAAAATGTGCTAAATTTTAAACCAAAGTGTGCCTTCATTACGAAGGCACACTTTGATTGAAGTGTCAATAACATTATTTTTAACTAACCTAACACAAATCAGACGTCACGAGATCGCGGTTCTGGACGATCTACGCATTCTTAAATAAAACATCATAGAAAAAACATCCACTTCGTAAAATAAAAGTTATAAACGAGACGAAATCTTAAAAAGGCTAGGTATCTAACCAAAATTATATATTATATATTACCTTCATATATATATGATACAACATATATATATGAAGTATCATATAGTACGTATGTATTTACAAAAGAAAAGTAAACAAGTATTCTTTACGTAATCAAGTCCCCATATTACAAGCTATGCTTAGTTTGAGGCTAGATGGCGCTGTGTAAAATTAATGTCCTGTCATATTTATTTATTTAAGTATAAATAAACCTACCTAACTATCATTATAAGTAACTTCTTCTCAGCAAGATTAATGATGTGTCTAACAGGTTCATAGAACCCTCTTCTTGAAGGACCACCCTTCATTTGATAGCAGGAAAACGTTTCCACTGATGGATAGACGCGTTAGTGTCGTTAGGTAATCGTATAAATATAACTGGCGTGACAAAACGGGCGAAGCTGACCGCTTCTATGGTCTAGTCTAGTTGTTCGCCCACCGATTTCAGATCCAGAGATCCCGGGTTCGATCCCTAAGAGGATTACAATATTGTGCTTGGTTTGGTTGTTGGTAGGACTTTGTTTAAGTGCGCCTGGCAAGCTACCACCATCTTACCTCACAGGTGATGATTCGCTTGTTAAGGCTAATTTGCAGAGCCTACAACGCAGACGGCGTGTTGCCAGGCTGTCTGTGTGCTATGAATACCACTTCGGCGAGTGTGCACTCGATATTTTTGACCTAATCCATTTATCCCCCTTCCACCACCGGACTAGCAGACGTACGGCTGGCTACAACCCGTACCTTGTAAATGTTTCATTGTGCCGAACACATCGTTTCGCGTCTACCTTTATCATGAATACTGGTAAGGATGGAATTTCTTGCCTTCGTCTGTTTTTCCGCACGAGTACAATATCACATGCATACATGAGCGGGTGTTAATGTAATGTAAGTTAAGAATGTGATAAAGCTAATAGACCAAAGTGTAGCATTAAGAGAGAATACTACAGGACATTCATTTCACATGTAATATAGGAACTAGATTAAGGATAGAATACTTTTTTTTCGTAAATACATAAGTACCTACGTACTACTCGTATATTATACAACATTTAAACCCAGAACGGCGGGCGGGGATAAAATTTTTGTCCTCTGTTTTTATCCACCTCTGAGAGCATTTTGTCTCCCGATGGTGGATAAAAACAGAGGACAAACATTTTATCCCCGCCCCGTGCTGAGGAGGCTGGGTGGGAATCGAACCCACAGCCTACAGCGCAGAAGGCAAGGTTAAAACCATCTGAGCTAAGGCTTGTCTCATTGATTTGTCAACATCATTCTTGATGTGGGGGGCGACTAGGTTTCACACTGTCATTGCTTACCGGCTTTGTAACGTCGCACTATATTCTTCACATTCAATTATTTTCCCTGTGTATTAAAATTTAGCCATAACACCACACTGATTTGGGCATCTGATCGTGATAAACCATAAAAAATTGCGCAAGTAAAACTGCGCGGGGTCAGCTGGTAAATAATATGTTCAGAACCAAGTACCCTTCATTCCTCCAAGACTGTGAAGTAAAATAATGATACAATGCCGCATGAGTACATACTTCAATATTCTCGTTATACCCACATTTTCAAAGTATCTAACCCTAATAACCCAGTTATTGTGACATAAGGCATAAATCTCGCAGAATCGCTGCGTTTTTATTACGATTTAATGGCGGTCCTGCGACGGAACCTCCACGTTTCTATGAGGGATATTTTTAGCAAGTTACACTTAGATAAATTACAGTAAATCAATTGGAAAGTAAAAGTTTACGGAAGCACCGTCGATGAGGTGATAAATTAGTGTGTTTTTGACATCACTGCCACAAAAAAAGAACATAAATGTATTAATTGTCACATTATACACATAAAAAATATATAAACATAAATACATGCATAGACTCACGCCTATTTTCCAGAGGGATAGGCATAGGCATCGGATTTCCACTCACCTCTTTTGTGTCATTCACTCTTATCACACTCTTATCATCAAAAAAATAGCCAGCCCGAGGTTCTTGCCTTTCTCCTTGTGTGCTGGTCGCGATTCCGAACAGGCAGTAGATTTGAAGTTTCAAAATGATCCTAAAAATCTTAATGAATAAAAATCTTTGACTTTGACACGTTCATAATAATATGCTTGTCGGCTTAGGATACTTCTGACCTGGCCTTTATCGAGACTAAAACATCAAAGAACGTTCGTCAAGGTCTTCCTCTCCCATTTGGGCAACAAAATGGCGACGTTCACTAAGTAGTTACAGAGTTGAAATAATTGAAAAAAAAAAACAATTAGTTTACTGATTTGAACTTCGAGTTGAACTTAGTGCAATAGTTCCCAACCGTCATAATTATTATGTACTTATTGCTTCGTCCCAGGGTTTTCATCCATCATCTCTATATGCCCAAACCATATTAGCATTGCTCTCTCAATCTTTGTGAGTATATAATTAACTAAATGTTAATCGAAAGAAACTTATGATAAATAAATAATAAATCTCCAAACTAAGCATAGCTTGTAATATGGGAACTAGATTACGGATAGAATACTTAAATACTTTTTTTTTGTAAATACATAGATACGTTCTAAATGATACAACACCGAAACACATAACAAGCATCTATACTCATTACACAAATGTTTGTTGGTGTGTGGGAATCGAACCCAGCGCAGAAGGCAGAGTTACTACCAACTGAGCTATGAGGCTTGTTAAATACGTACTGATTTTATTTATTTTAATAAAAAATAGCTCGCTCTTTCGTAGACCTCTAAAATATTCCGATACTTTTCGGAATATTTCATTATCTTTTTTTTACTAAGAATGGGTTTGGTCTTGACCTCTAAACTTGCACAGGACGTAGACATTTTCGTAGACATCATCCTTGATGAGGTCTACGAAAGAGCGAGCTTACTCAAAATTGAACGTATTTCTACCCTAATGTCATTAAGAAAATATTCTTGATGACATTAGGGTAATACCGCTGTGTTTTTGTGTTATGTCTTTAAAGAATACAGACATCTCTCGTTCTACTTCCGCCCTACTGTATCAGACGTTTCTTTGGCAAAAAGAACTGAACTGTGCTGAACGGGTTATTTGAAATATCCTCTCGTGCATAATCATGAGAAATAAGAAAGAAATATATTTATAAAGTTGAATAACTGTTAATTTTAAATTTACTACGTCAACGAAAGGCAACAAGAAATTGCCTCTAGGTACTAAATTCCATCAAAACGAGTTTTTTCTCGCACTAACTTGTTTGGGGAATGCTTTTAATGTGACATTGCAGCTGTGCCTCTGAGTAAAGTACTATTAATGTGGGTCAATGCATCCCATTGTAATATGGCTTTTATTTTAAAGGTTAGTTTTTGACCTCTAGACTTGAATAGCTCTAGGTCAGAGCAAGGATATATTTAATTCTTTATTAATAACAATTAGAGCCGTATTTTTCCACTTACACAAAATACTCTTTACTTTTAATGAAACAGTCCTACTAGCTATAGGACAATGGAAAAAGCAGAAACAAAAGTGAAATGTATGCAAGATTTTATTTTAAAGGCAGTAAAAGAAGTTCGTCAAGCAGGTGACAGAAACAGGGTTAGAGTAAGCAAAGCTTGTATCCGTATCTCGTTAGCCAACTGAACAGTGCTTTTTTAAATTATCGCGATTATTATGCATAATTAATATCAAAAGTGGGTTTTCATCACGTACCTTTTTATATTCTCGACAGTTTCGACCATGTAACAATGGCCGTGGTCACAGGTAGACTGAAGTACTCGCTGCTACTGTCGCCGTCGTTGTGAGGTAGATTCTCCAACTACCGTCACTTGTTTATTGGAAACAGATGAGTCAGTATTCACACTCTGTCGGGAATATAAAAAGGTACGCGATGAAGTACTCGTCGATGAAGGAATTGTTGTTATTAATTATCAACTGAACAGTATATCGCAATGAAACGCTATGGCAACTAGCATAATAATAGTGATCGATGATGAGGCAGTCAAGCAGTGTGAAAATATAAGCTTAACAGTGATATTTAGAGAAATCAATGTTTACTGGTGATTACCAGTAAACATTTATATTACAAAACAAGGAATATTTACTATTATTTTTTAGATATAGGTAGCAGCAGGTGATGTGAATGTTAGTGATAGAAAATGATAGTAATAGCAATTACAACATTTAGTAAGTGTGCTTCACCTGATTCTTGTTGTTGCTATTACATGATATTTAGATGAAAAATAAATAACAGATCGAAATGCTAAGCCGCGTCAGAAAATGCCGTTATATAATTTTTTTATTGTAAGTATATACTCAATACAAAATAATGAAGCACTCATCCGATATAAGGTTTCACTAAATTACATTACAACTATATTATTTTATACATTCTAGAATATATAAAATCATTTAATTTAATAGATATAAAAAAGGTCAAATCAAATGAATATTAGTTGGGTACATAATAATTTTATCAAATCTAATTCAAACGTATTTCTAACCATTCACTCTCTCATCTCACAAAACCTCAAACAATCACAAGATTGCCTTCCTTCCGTCCGAAAGCATATCATAATGAGTGTTTGCGCCCATCAGGGCGTGAGTGCCGATAGGCGTGGGAAGGGACATTGAATACCTACGCACAACCGTTCGGCATCGTGGTTCAGCGAGCATCCTGTGTGACCTATTACTTTACAGTAACTTACAGGAGCATTGAGCATTGTGGAATTCTGGGGCGTCTATTTTACGTTTCAGTTTCAGCTTTATCACCAGTTAGTCAGTTCTTCTCCTTACTTCTTAACTATTATAATTATTATGAAAACTGTTATGTACGTACGAAAGGATTCCAAGGTTACCGCAGTAGCATGGCCGTAAAACGACAGTTTTCGGTCAAAAGTGACACTCAAGTCTCTAATGGTTTCAGATCAAGATATAACAATCGAGTTCAGCATGTAATGTAACCAAAATACATGAGACAACACTTTAAGGGGATAAATTGCATCCTTTTTGTATTTCCCCAGTCAAATACTGCGTCGATATCGCTTTGGAGATTTGAGCAGTCATTAAAGGACTTCAAACTGTACAAATTGTACTCTGTGTATTGTCGTCTGTTTCATTTATAATGATTTTAAAAGGGAATTTCGTTGACCAGCAAAATTAATGAAAGCGGTGCTAGTTTGATCCCTGAGTAACGCCAGATCGAGAGCCGATTCATATATTCTCAATGCGCATACCTTAGAGAAGTTTGTCGCTATTGACTCTATTAATGGCCTTTTTACCAATCAAAAATACACTACAATCAATGTGACTGCCTAAATCCACTTGTGCCGTTATGTTGTAGTCAACCATTGTCATTAGGCTAGTGTTGACGATTGCTTCCTCCTAAAAAAGAACACCGACCCGGTTTCCTGGTGACAAAAGAGCTGGGTGGTTGAAGGATAATGACTTCATTGTCACATCTAATGGGCTGCCAGTCTTAATATCAAACCAATGCGTTTATTTGATGGGTTTGAAGCGATAATCCGCAAAAAACTGGATCCTTATATCGCGGGATATGAGCCAGTCCTCAGCATCCTGAAAACAAAAGCTAATACGCACTTATCTCTAATATGGAAGGATTATGTTCAGAGAGTGGTCAGGTAGATAGCTATTAGCTACAGTATCGCTGATCATTCTCGGAACAAAACGCCTTCAAGTTTTATTTAGTTTAATCGTTTAATTTTACTTACTAGTTTTTAAGTTATTGTTATATTCTAGTACTTACTAACACTAATGGATCTTTGGTCTGAGATAGAACTTTTATCTTTTGATCGAATACACATCTTCAGCCAACATGCACTTTTCATATTAAAAGATCGCCGTCACGCCATTTGAAAGACTTATACTCGTAGTCGCCCTTCGGAGTAAGCTCTTCTTACGTGCAAATTGCGCCAGTGCAAAGCTTACGAAGATTCTCATGGATTTCAGTGATCCGTTTTCATATTCCACAAGTGAATGAATCTTCTTTTTTTTATACAACTAGGAGACTGTACAAATACGTACCCCACCTGGTGTTAAGTGCATCTCTTATATATATAGGCCTATAACAATGCCTTACTGCATAGGCACATCCACAAAGAACATAGCCTGCACGGCACTGCATTGCGCCCGTCAACTTGAGGCATAAAGGTGTTAAGCCTCGCGTGCCCGTTTTTTCACCGGCAACCATAACCTTCAAACTGGAACACAGCAATGCTGCTTGATGGCCGTAATAGGTATGGTGGTAGTATTTCTCCGGACGAGCCTTTTCACATGGGGCTTCTACTACTCTTACTCTCTTCTTACTTCAACAGCCTTCAATAAAAGGTAGTTACTGGGGTATAAGCTGTTCTGCATTTGAAGGTATTGAGATAACATAAGGTATGGTGGAGCGAGCTTTCCCAGAAGGAACTGGCTCTCCCTTTTTAATACAACTTGGAGACGGAACAAGCAAGTAGCCCTCCTGATGTTAAGTGCATCTCTTGCCTATAACAATGCCTTACTGAGTACGTCACATCCACATAGAACATCCCTCGCGACGACAGAACACAGCAAACCGTTTGGCGTCGAACTTTGGACCTTTTATTAGCCAGGTGGGTCGTACCACCACCTGCAGTGTATACTTATGTGGTTGACTAGGAACTGATCAGTTGTCACTGAGGTACTTGATTTTCCTACAATCATGACATAGGTACAACGATATTGGTACGATTTGGCTTAGAACCCAGATTCTTATTTGCCGCCAAACATTTCAAATAATCTGGTAAAATAACATGGAATACAATGTCTACCAAACCTATTTTGAAACTTTTATTAATTATGTGCCTATGGAACAGCATAGACGTTAACAAGGCGTAAATTGCAACAATACTGCAATCACCAATCCCAATTCCCGTAAAAGGCTTTTTCGGGATGTGATGAAGAATGTTTGAAAATATATGATTTTTAAATATGTGGGAACACAACATTGAAGCGGACGCGCACACACAGCTACGAGCATAGCAGCGCGCGCGCGCCGTGATACTGAGGGAATCCTTTTTTTTTTTTTTTTTTTTTTTTATGAAAGGACAATACGCTGGCCTGGTTCTGAACCTGGGCAGCTTTGCGCGGACCTGGCTGGCGCTGAAGGCGCGAGCCCAATGATTGATTTTTGGGGCAACAAGCGCAAGGGCACCACTTAGGTACGGACCTCGGCTTGGGCTGTTGCCATTTGATGGGGGAGGATAGGAATGGCCGAAGGCGATACCGAGGGTAACGCTTTGAGGCGGAAAGGTTCATCGACTCCGCCGGCGGAGTCGGTGTATCTGTATAGTGTTTTCTCTGTGTGACGAGACAGTTAATGAATGGATGCCGTCACCTCCGGGTTTGCGGTGGTGAGTGGGTCATCCGGGTCTCCAAGAACGTGTCTTGGCCTACGGAGGGACCGGTCCGACGGCGGATCGGTTGGGTAGGTAGGGATCACTCGTATCAGAGGATTCGGATGATTGGCAGCTACTTTATAATGCCGCTGGGAAGCGCGCTTCATAAAGCAGGCGATGGACTCGAGATCAAGGTCTCGGTGGAGATCGTTGTTACGCATGTACCATGGCGCGCCAGTGGCTTTGCGAAGGAAACGATTTTGGACAATTTGGAGGCGTGGGATATTTGGACTGTGAGCAAACGCTACAGAGGCGTATGTCATTATGGGGCGGACGCAGGCTTTGTAAAGTGTCACCTTATTTCTAAGGGACATTTTACTTTTTGCGTTGATCATGGGGCCTAGTCTGCCTAGGATGTAAAAGGCACGGTTACGCACCGTCCTGATATGGGCTTTAAAGTTTAGACGGCTGTCAAGTTCGACGCCCAGATAGCGGGCGGAGGGGACCCAGGGTATGGGTTTACTAAAGAGTTGGACAGGGTCGGGTTTATTGAGATAATTCTTCGAAAAGAGCACGGCTGCGCTTTTCGTAGGATTAACCTCAATTCTCCACTTTCGGAACCACTCTCCTAGGGTGGTGAGGGCTGAGTTCAGTCTTATACAGATCCGATCGGTATTCCGATCGGAAGTATACAAGGCTGTGTCATCCGCAAAGAGGGCTAGTTCTACCAGATTGGTACGGGGGATATCGCTGGTGTACAGCGTGAATAGAAGGGGCCCGAGAACGGAGCCCTGGGGGACTCCGGCTCGGATTGGTCTGGGGCAGAGAGCGATCCTTCGACTCGATAGCGAAAGCTTCGATTGTGGAGGTAGTCTCGTATAATGAGTACGAGTCTGTCTGGTAGTCCAAACTCAAATAACTTGTAGATCAAGCCATTGTGCCAGACTTTGTCGAACGCTTTCGCTACATCAAGGAATACGGCTCCCGTATGAGCGGGCCAGCACGCATTGCGCTTTTCTAGGATGTGTTCCGTGATGCGGAGCACTTGTTGGGGGCACGAGTGTCTAGCTCGAAAGCCAAACTGCTCGTTGGGAAGGAGCTTGAGATCATTGACAAAGGACCAGAGACGATTCATAAGGAGTCGCTCATAGATTTTACCTAGCGAGTTAAGAAGGCTGATTGGACGGTAACTGGAGGGGACTTTGGGGTCCTTACCTGGCTTGTGAATCCCAATAACATGGGCGCACTTCCAAGTATCTGGAAAAGAGCATTGATTCATAGCAGCATTGAAGATGCTGACTAGTAGATAAATAAGGACAATGGGGAAGTTTCTTAGCACTCTGTTGGTGATGCCATCAGGGCCAGGGGCTTTTTTAGGATGCAGATCCTTGATGATCTGTTCGATCTCAGAAGCTCTAATAAGGGCCAGAGGCGGGGAGGTGGGTGGCAGAGATACCAGGCGATCGACTTCGCTGTTCACCTTCGCAAGATGGACAGGGTCGACTGGTTCAAGACTTGGAGAGCATTGGGATTCGAGACATTCAGCCAAATAATTGGCTTTGTCCTCGTCATCGAAGGCAACGGACTTATCCGGGCGGACTAGAGGGGGCATGGAGATGGGGGTATCTGTTTTCATACAGCGGGTAAGATTCCAGTAGGCCAGGTGGCTGGGGCTTAGGTCAGTGAGTAGGTTTTCCCATTCACTATCCCTGAATTCTTTGGTGCGCTTGTAAACTAGTTTATCTAGTGCGCGAAGAGTGGCGCGGTTATTCGCACAAGGGGAATTGTTATAGGCGCGCTTTGCTGCGCGGAACCTTGTCATCAACCGTCTCAGGTCATCTGGCAGGGGCGGTCGAGGGTATGCCTCGGCCGATACCTGTTTCGATAGACCATCAACAACAGTAGTGACGTGGTTAGTAAGAGAGGATGCTGCGATAGTCACGTCCTGAAGGGACCTGATATCGTCAGGGATTTGATCCAATTCGGTAGAGTGGATTGACTCAAGAGATTTCTTGAGTTTGTGCCACTCTATAACCGTTTTGGTAGAAGGGGCTGAGTCGGGAGGGGGACCTAATCTCATAAGGACCGGGAGATGATCTGACATGAGTTCATCATGGACATCTATCGAATGTAACCGGAGGGAAACATTCTTAAGAAGTGCCATGTCTAGGGTATCGATGGTATGACCCACTATGTCCGGATAGTGGGTGTGGCGTAAGGGGGGGATAATGTCGAAATCGATTTCGGCCATTATGTTATTAAGTTTGATACCATTCGGATTGGTAACTTGACAGTTCCAGTCAACGTGCTTGGAGTTGAAATCTCCAGCCAGTATGACAGAGGTGCCAATACTGAATAGAGCTTGAAGATCGCTCTTGAGAATGTCTTTGCCACTCGGTTGGTAGCAAGATGCTATGAAGATAGAATCGTGACCGGTGATCCCTATTCTACAGACAGAAGCTTCTAGGGTTGTTAGAGGGGGAGTGTCGATAGGCATGCAGTGCAGGGACCGCTTGAAATAAATGACAGTACCGCCACGTTCGGCGTGCGTTCTGTCATTCCTGACCAAGTGATAGTTCGCGATCCGAGGAACGCGATGGCTAGGTTTCAAGTTGGTTTCCTGCACTAGCATAATATCGACTTTATGCTTGGACATATAGTCTTGAATTAGGGTTTTTTGCCTAGATAGACCGCGGGCGTTGAAGAACGCGATTGCGAGGGACTTTGGTTTGGTTCTTACTTTTTGTCCTACCATAATTTAGAGAGAAAGTGAGGGTCGCTGGAGTTTAGGTAACGCACCGTGTTACGGTGGTTGGAGAGGACCGTGAGGCGGTCCATGGCAGTTGAAGCCGCATGGAGCTCTTCGGTGAGAGCAAACAGATCGTCTACATCAAGTAGAAGCGAGTCAGGCATACCACGGGTAGGGGCCGTAGCCGGAGGAGGGCGAGGAGCTACGTATGGGGTAGCCTTTGGTTGGGGTTGGGGGCGGGGAGCCTTGTACAGGGGGGCTTTAGGAGCCTCCTGCGGTTTTGACGGAGCAGCATTAGCTTTAGGAGCTAAGCTTGAGTAGGGCAGAGGCTGGGACCACTTGGAGGTGGTGGGAGCCTGGGGCGGGATTAAATCCACCTTAGGGGTGGACTTTGTATATTGGGGGGTGCGAGGGGTCCATTGGGTCGCCTTTCTGCTTGCCTTGGGCGCCTTGGGGCAACCGCGATAATTCGCGGTGTGACCCTCAGCTCCGCAGAGCACGCAGCCTGGCGGCTCAATGGTGTCCCTCGTGCGCTGACAGTCGTTTGTGCCATGGTCTTCACGACACTTGACACAGCGGGGACGTGCAAAACAGTTTCGCGCGGAATGGCCATATAATTGGCAGTTGTGGCATTGGGATGGGGCACCCCTACGATGAGGGGTCTCAACTCTTAGGCCAGTAAGAGAGAAGATGCTCTTAATGTTGAAGATCTTTTTGCCTTCAGGGGAGAGATCTAGTACCACTATAACCATGTTGTAGGGTACTTTGGGGGACTTACCGCTGTACATACGGTGGACTTCCCTGACGGGGAAGCCCTGTGCAATGAGGTCTGTTTTAATTGTTTCCGTGGAAACATCTGAGGGGAGGCCGCGAATGATAACACGGAGGACTTTTTCCTCAGGAAGAGAGTAGGTGTAGTACCCAATCTTTTCCTGGCGAAGGAGGGAGGTCATCTTTCGGTGGTCCGAAGAGGACTGCACCTGCAAGATGGTGCCGTTTGCTCCAGATCGAGCTTTGGTGTACTGAATGTTGCGCTCTCTAAAGAGCGCAACAACATTTTCAAAGTTAGCACCAGTGAGGGTGATGGGAGGAGGAGGCTTTTCCTTTTTTTGAGAAGCCACGGGAGTGGACTTCTCAGCAGGGACTGGGGTGGGTATGGGCCGAGTGCCCTTGGAGGGTGTGGTAGCAGTGGCCTTAGCCGGAGGGGCCACCTGTGAGCGTTTCTTCCTCTTTTTTCTTTCGACTACTTTGTAGTCGTCGGAATCGGAGGAGGAGGATGAGGGAGCTTGGCTTTCGCACTCTGAGAATGCTGGAGATGGAGCAGTCTCCATCTCCAAGTCGCATTCGCCTTCTGAGACTGAGTCGGAGGCCGGTAACTGGGGAGACTCCGGCGAGTCTGCGATGATCATCGCATTAGAGGTGGAGGCCTGAAGGGCGGGCGGGGAATTTACATCAGGGGCGGGGCGCTTATGGGCCTTTGCCTTAGGGGCAAGGAGGGCAGGCTTAGTGGAAGCCAGATGGGCTGCGGTGGGAGACGTATTCAGGCTAACCCCGAATTCGGATGCAGCCTGAAGGATTGCAGATTGACTGAGGGAATCCGCCGACGCAAGCAAATATTTATACATAGCTCTGTCGCGCTCGCACGCGTTGTCCCTCTCATTTGTCCGCGTAGACAAATCGTGTGCTGCGTGACAAGCAACTCTCGGCACTGATATATAATCCTTGATAAGG
Source organism: Venusia cambrica (assembly GCA_951394065.1). Taxonomy (NCBI): domain Eukaryota; kingdom Metazoa; phylum Arthropoda; class Insecta; order Lepidoptera; family Geometridae; genus Venusia; species Venusia cambrica. The sequence continues at coordinate 7,464,505 of OX596056.1, forward strand.
AGGCAATTTATTATTAATACACCGAATACCGTGATCGCGCCTTTCATTTTTACCTAGAGTCCCTGAGTGAGCTAAAGTGAACTAAAGTATAAGTGAGTGAATAGGCAGGCAGACAGAGTAGGCTTAACCACCACATTTGGTAACCCCGACCACAGCTGCGAATCCAAGGAATCTACAATGGCAGAAGCTACAGCGTCGTCGGCTCCTAAGATTGAAGAAACTGCAAACAAGTCCATGGACCTCGCAGCAGTCACGATTCGATCAAGACTACTACCGTTCTGGCGGGAATATCCGAGGTTATGGTTCATTCAATTTGAAGCCCTTGTCGACCCGTTGAAAACTGGTGATGAGAATAAGTACCGCCATGTTCTAAGCCAATTGCAAACAACAGATCTGCAGCATTTGTCGGATATACTGCTCAATCCTCCGGCAACGGGTAAATTCGAAGCTATCAAGGCACGCCTGTTATTAGTCTATGAGCAATCGGAAATCAAGAACTTCAAACATCTTATAGGCGGTTTGGAACTAGGCGATCAAAAGCCATCTCATCTACTTCGTCGGATGCGCGAGCTTGGTGGAAATATGATCACAGAGGCTGGATTAAAAGTAGAATGGATGAACCAGTTGCCACAGCAAGTACGAGTCGTTCTCTCTGTGAACACAGAATCATCCCTCGATATGCTGGCTGCAATGGCCGATAAGATGATGGAGTACTCAGAGGCAAGCACAGTTGCTGCAATGTCAAGAGCAGAACCGAGTACCAGTATTAGTGCGAGTCGGAGTGCGATAGACATTAAACTCGAAGCGATGAGTAAACAAATCGAGGAGCTTTCTTTTGAAATAGCGGAAATGCATGGCAGAGGAAGATCGCAGTATCGCCGTCCCTTTAATCCACGTTCACGATCACGTACAAACTCGGCGAAGAGGATTAAGGAAGGCACATGGTTGTGTAAATACCATTTCAGATTTGGTGACAGAGCAGTTCGTTGTGAATCTCCGTGTGCAAAACGAAACTCGAGATCGGGAAACTAGAAGAAACACCGACCGTGGCGGAGGTCGGTGTTGTTCCTGCTAGCAACCGCCTATGTGTCTACGACCGCAACACTTCGCAAGGTTTCCTCGTGGACACGGGCGCTGACATATCTGTTTTAGCTGCCAACCGCTCTTCGAAGAAGAAACCTATGGTCAGCGCCTACCGGTTGTACGCCGCAAACAGCACGCCGATAAGTACCTACGGTGAAAAAAGTTTGCAATTAGATTTGGGTCTCCGACGTTGTTTTCGGTGGACATTCATAGTAGCTGACGTGAAGACATCTATCCTCGGGGCAGATTTTTTGCGTCACTTCAAGATATTGGTCGATTTGGACCGCAAGAAACTCATCGATAAAGTAACTGAACTCTCCATAAACGCCGTGCAAATTATATCGAACCAAGAAACGGTACACGTAATTAGCCAAAACCAAACATACCATGACATTCTCAAGGAGTATCCGGATCTGCTGAGACCCATGTCACTGAAGTCGCCACCAAAACATGACGTTGTGCACCATATAGAAACATCCGGACCGCCACTGTATGCACGAGCACGTCCGCTACCTCCCGACAAATATAAGGCCGCAAAAGCAGAGTTCGAGCGCCTGATGGAAATGGGCATTTGTCAACCATCGAAAAGTCCGTGGGCCAGTCCGCTACATATCGTGAAGAAGAAAGATGGCGGTTTGCGATGCTGTGGGGACTACAGAAGGTTAAACGCGGTCACTCTACCAGACAGATATCCGATACCAAGAATTCAAGACTTTACGTACCAGCTTCACGGCAAGAAGATTTTCTCCAAGTTAGACTTGAAAATGGCGAACTACTGGATACCCATATCGGAGGAAGATGCACAGAAAAGCGCCATAATAACTCCTTTCGGATTATTTCAGTTCAAATCCACTACGTTCGGACTTCGGAACGCTAGTCAGACGTTTCAGCGTTTCATGCACGAAGTTTTTCGTGGTATGAGCGACTGTTTTACATTTGTGGATGATGTGTTGGTGTGCAGCGAAGACGAAGATAAACACAAGACCCTGTTACATGAAGTCTTAAGGCGACTAAACCAATACGGGCTAACACTCAACATTGAGAAATGCGAGTTCGCCAAAACGAAGATCAACTTTTTGGGCTACGAAGTCACGTCTGAAGGCATCAGACCTACGGCCGAGCGCACGAGCGTCATCTCAAGCTATCCGCGCCCTAAGAACGTTGTAGAGCTTCGTCGTTTCCTGGGAATGTTAAACTTCTATAGAGACTGTTTACCACATCAAGCTAAATTACAGCGGGAGCTTAACAAGTATCTACATGACCGGAGGAAGAATGATAAGACACTAATAGAATGGACACCGGAAGCTAAGCTAGCATTTCAAGAATGCCGTCAAAGCATTTTGGAAGCTACCACACTCACACATCCTGTTCTGAATGCCCCGCTCAGTATCATGTCCGACGCCTCGGACCACAGCATTGGCGCGGTTTTGCAGCAAAAAATTGGGAATGCATGGAAGCCGCTATCATATTTTTCCAAGGCAATGAGCAGCACTCAACGACGATACAGCACGTACGATCGCGAACTTCTAGCTATGTACGATGCTGTAAAACATTTTCGCCGACTCATCGAGGGTTGTGAAGTTACAATTTGCACGGATCATAAGCCTCTCTCTTTCGCACTCACAAAATCACCGAGCAGCAGTGACACTCCTAGACGCGAGCGGCAACTCCATTTCATAAGCCAATTCTGTACGAAGATCATTTATGTAAAAGGGGAGAAGAATTCGGTCGCCGACGCATTATCACGCATTGAGGAAATACAATGTCCTTCAAACATTGATTATTATGCTCTAGCTGCAGATCAGAGAAGAGACGAAGAACTAAAGCATCTTAGATTACAGCCTAATTTAAACTTCACCGATATCACCCTACCCGGCATGGACCAACCAATCGTGTGTGAAAGCTCACTGAGTACACTTCGACCGTACCTACCTTTGGCGCATCGGAAGACGGTATTTGAAGCCCAGCATGAGCTTTGCCATCCAGGGATAAGAACAACCAGGAAAATTGTCACTTCAAAATTTTTTTGGCCATCCATGAATAAAGAAGTCGGCATATGGGCAAAGAATTGTATCGGCTGTCAAAAAGCCAAGATTAATCGCCACACCATCACACCGCTTGGAAGTTTCCCGCCATCACAGCGCTTTGAGCACGTTCATATCGACATCATCGGGCCACTGAGGATATCCCAAGACTATCGCTACTGCGTCACAATTATCGATAGATTCACAAAGTGGCCAGAAGCGGTACCCGTCCGAGAAATCACAGCGGAAGTGGTAGCTAGAGCATTCTACGAGAATTGGATTGCCCGGTTTGGCTGTCCTCTGCGGCTATCTACTGATCAGGGGAGACAATTTGAAGCAACGCTGTTCAACGCGCTGATGAAGAGGTTTGGAATAACAAGGATTCGGACAACCCCGTTCCATCCTCAATCAAATGGACAAATCGAACGATTTCATCGCACTCTTAAAGCAGCGTTAATGGCAAGAGGCACAGCTACGCAGTGGAGCGACGACCTACCTACTGTCTTACTTGGTCTACGAACAGCACTGCGTGAAGATACCAACTTAAGCCCAGCTATACTGACATTCGGCACGACTCTACGCATTCCGTCAGATTTCTTCGTACCTACAAACTCAAACATCGAAGAAACTGAGTTCGTGAAACGCCTTACAAACGCTATGGCAGCGTTATCACCGATGCAACGCATTCCTTCGGCTTCTACGCGGCCGTTTGTTCACAAGGACCTTGCTACCTGCACGCATGTCTTCATAAGGAACGACACCGTTCGAGCACCTCTCACACCGCCGTACGACGGGCCTTATCAAGTTTTAGAGAAACATGAAAAGTATTTCAAGATTCAGCTGCCAAGGAGAGTTACTGTTGTTTCATTAGATAGACTTAAACCAGCATACATTTGGAACGAAGAGGATTATTCGCCATCAAAGGAGATACAGCCATCCATCACCAAAACAGCAAATAAGCAGCCCTACGTAACTAGATATGGCCGGACCGTCAAGAAAACCGTACGCTTCGCTTGATGGGGGGTACTGTGGGAACACAACATTGAAGCGGACGCGCACACACAGCTACGAGCATAGCAGCGCGCGCGCGCCGTGATACTGAGGGAATCCGCCGACGCAAGCAAATATTTATACATAGCTCTGTCGCGTAAACTCACATAGGTACGAATTTATAATATTATTAGATTAAAATGTTAGAAAATGATTACAAAATATAACAGAAAATATCTGTTCATACAAAATAGTTTCAACGCTAATGATCTCAGTCTGGAAATCCCCTTTGATCTAACATTAATGGAAGTTCATTTATCTTCTTCTATTAAATAAATACCGAGCTGTCTGAAAAATGTACTGCGCTGTTACCCCCAACAAGTCTTTATCATCTTTGTTTTCGTTTATATAAAGGCTGTAAAGGCATTGCGGTCCGTTCACACGTTTCCGTGACGGCGCAGTACCTACCGGCGCCAGCACGTGACGGTTCCGTATCAGTGCTTCAGATATTATACGCCATTCACATAAAAATAGTGGAACGTAGAATAAAGAAAACAATATGTCATCAGTACTTTTACGAATCATCAAGATATATTTTATAGTTTAATCATACTAATGTATCGAGTGATCAACCCACCGATTACAGATCCAGAGGTCCCGGGTTCGATCCCCATGGGGAGTACAATATATTGTGCTTGGTTTGGTTGGTGGTAGGACTTTGTTGAAGTCGGCCTGGCTAGCTACTACCATCTTACCTAATTCTGTCGCCATAATAACAACTGTAAAATTGTTGTGTTCCGGCATTCAGAGGTAAGATAGCCAGTTCCTCAGTTTGTTGAGGATTCCGGGTGGTGTTCAAATGGTGTGTGCTTGTCGCGATTCTGAACAGGCTGATTTGAAGTTTCAAAATGATCTACAAAGCTTACTGAATTAAAATCATAATTATTTAGAGTTTGGTATTTTTCACGGACACCGTTTACTAACAATTCCGGCACTGTATCGTCACTGACATGTGTAAATTGCTCACAGAGCTCCAAGGTCACCGTCACAAAAGCTTCGGCCCGCCTCGGCCGCTTGCGGTCAAATTCCGAAATACAGAAAACTTCGCTTTGTGAGAACTTATCTCAAGTTATTCAGAGACAATTTGTCGTTTCAAAGGACTCGCTGAAAAAGTTATTTATAATAAACGTAGGGAAACTGTCCTTCATGACCCTAAATTTTAGCAATTTTCTTTATAATTTCGGTATGTCGGTAATTTTTAACCGCCTCTGTGGAAATAAGTAAGCGGAATAGTAAAGCAACTGTAGTTCCTTTCAATGTCCGCTAACCAAATGTATGGAAATAAGCGCCCTATACGAAAACAAAAATAGTTTCAGTTAGCTGTCAGAAACACATGCTAAGGCTTCAGGGGTCCCGGGCTCAATCCCCAGGAGGAATACAATATTAATTAAGCTTGGTTGGTGGTAGGACTTTGCTTAAAGCCGCCTGTCCCGCGCTGTTACCATAGCAACAATCAAAAAGCATGATTAATAATTAATTACAAAATTATTGTGTTCAGGCATTTAGAAGTAAGATAGCCAGTTCCTCAGTTTCTTGAAGATTCCGGGTGAAGTGCGCATCCACCTTCGGCCTTATCTTAACTTAAGCGCTTCACCGTCGTCCAAAAAAAGGTATTCATCAAGGAATTGGCAGTAGAAAAGCATCCAACATAGCAAATTAAACACTAATTCGCCCGCCAAGCGTGGTACATACGGTAAGCCTAGTGGTTCACCGAAGGCAACGGAATCACTGGCGTTTGCTAATCTCTGCTCTGGCGTTGGGAGCTGCAAAGCCCACCTGGCTAGCAACCCTGCCGAAATCCAGTACCAAGGAGCTCGGTGTACTCCGATGGTGCAGCAGTGAGCCATTGAACTCCAAATCGCTCTAGAAAAAAACCTAAAAAACTTTACTGCAGTAGGTATTATTAGCAATAGGGGTAAGTTCAGCAAACACATCACCATAATGAAATGCAACACAGCGCTGGTTTTAATTTTAAGCCACTTGGAATGAATTAAGAAATATATTAGGGAGAATTAGCATAGCTATTCAGCGTGGCAATGCAGTCTTGGGTACGCTTCCATTTGGTATTGGTCTGGAACAGTTGAGTGTAGCTCAACTGTTCCGTTAGTATAGACCGTTTGTAGTTAGGTAATCCATTTGATTCCCTTGTATACAGTAAGTTTAATTGTAGGTACATATTATTTTAAATTGTATAAGGAGATGATTTTTTTTTTATTGGTGATAGCGTTTGACCACCAGCATACATGTAAAACAAGTAAAGATGTGGCCTAAGATGGAGCACGCTTGTCTAAAAGGAACTATTTACTCTGGACTTTAAGACTCCAAGATTGTTCTCGTGCGGAAAAACAGACGAAGGCAAGGAATTCCATTCCTTACCAGTATTGATGATAAAGGTAGAGACGAAACGAAGTGTTCGGTACAATGGAATATTTACAAGGTACGGGTTGTAGCCAGCCGTACGTCTGCTATATAGTCCGGTGGTCGAAAGGGATGGAGGGATTGCGTGTATAAAAATGTAGGTACTCGCGGTTTCATAATACAAAATGTATGGTTAGCGTTTTTTAAAAAAATCTTAGTGATATTTGATGCGGAAAGTTATTTTAGGATTAAAACCAAACAGTTTTTTTTAACGTTGTAATTTTTTTATTGATAGTATTCTATATAAAAAATACACGTTGTATTTTCTGACTCGTTTTTTTGGACCCAGAGATCCTGGTACCGAGACACTTGGGAGTAAACTCCCATCCACTCCGGTAGCACGGTCACTATTGCTCAACGGGGTGGATGGGAACGATCTGTCCCGTTGGGATTTGATCCCTATTTCTATTAGTTCAGACTGCCCTATATTCCAATTAGATTACTATGTAAATACATAAATATTACAGAACATTATTTTCACACAGCACCATCAAGTCCCAAACTAAGCAAAGTTTTACTTATACTTTTTTTGTTGTAAATACATAGGTACTTATCATACAGTACAACACCTTAACACAGAACAAACATCAATATTCATCACACAAAGCTTTATCCTCGTTGGAAATTGAACTTGCAACCTACAGCGCAGAAGGCTACTAGGAAGAGCTACTACCAACTTAACTGCTAGGCTTGTTGTGTATCGATGACGTGTTCAATATTTTCTTTGTCAGCTGTCCAACTTCAAAATAGCCGTATCTCGAGAACCAGACGACCGACACGTGGTGTATTTGGACAAACGATAGGTCTTCCTACAAAATGTAGACCTCAGGAATCTGAGATCTACATTTTGTTTTACAATTGTTCATAAAACAGATATTTTTTTCAGCATTCAGTCCTCCAGTCGTCTAGGTTCACTCACCGGTATCAGATTCAGAGGTTCGATCCTTAAGGGGTACAATATTGAGCTTGGTTTGGTTGGCTGGCAGGAGTTTGCTGAGTCCACCTCGCTAGCTACCACCGGCTTAGATCTATCTTAAAATATTAAATCTGTCGCCCGTTGTGTCCTGGCATATAGATCGTTAGTCTGTCAAGGAAACCGTGTGAAATTTCCTTTTTCCTTCGGCCTTATCATAACTTGAAACCAGGCGAGATGAAAGCCAAGGCTTCCCCGTGGTACAAAAAACTTCTTAAACGTGAAGTCGACAAAATAAATATATTAAGAAGGCACTTACCTAGTTCTTTTGTCGATGTCCTTAGTACGGAGGTACGGACCGACACGAATCGAACCCTCCTTCTTAATTATCCGAATGAAATACGAGTGTGCCATCTTTTCCGATCTCGAAATATATCCTTTCCGCCCTCAAACTAATAAAGACGAATAGGTCAATGGTACCCTATCGTAGTAACTATTATTTTATCTGTACCCTAACCATGTTTGATTCGGTTTCCTGTACAAAATCTCCAACCAGTATTATAATTGCACAAGTAGGTTTGGACCACGTTTGTGTGATTAATATTGATGTTTGTTCTGTGTTTGGGTGTTGTATTGTATGATAAGTATGTATTTAAAAAAAAAAGTATCTAAGTATCTATTATATCCGTAATCTAGTACCCATATTACAAGCTATGCTTAGTTTGGGGCTAGATTTTAACTCGCAGCCAAAACCTGATTCCCGTTTTGAAACAGCTTTGTGAAGAGCACGATTTGTGATGTTTTTTTTTTTGTTAATATATATATTTTTTTATACGAGAATTCATAACTTAATACATCCCAATTGCATTACGATCCACCCAAGTGGTAGGCTAATAAGTAATTCAAAACTTATCTAGAATCAAACATCGAGTTATAACTAAGAATGTGTCCGTTAGCACTTTTCTTACTGTCTCTATCTAAGGTCATTCACTTTATGTGTTTTTACACATACATTGAACATTATATATATATATATAGTTTAATGTACGACGAGGAAGCGCTTGGCCTTCATCTCACCTGGTACCAAATTGAGATAAGACCGAAGGTGGAGGCGCACTTAACTCGGAATCCTCATTAAACTGAGGAACTGGCTATCTTACCTTTGAATGCCGGAACACAACATTTTTTTTTAATTACATTACACTTACACAAAACTTTGTGCAGATTGAGCACATATGTTTTTTATTTTGTGCGACGTGGAAGTGCTTGGCCTTCATCTCACCTGGTTTCAGGTTACGGATAAGGCCGAAGATGGAAGCGCACTTCACGCGGAATCCTCAACTGTCTGAGAACTGGCTATCTTACCTCTAAATGCCGGAACACAACAATTAAGAGCTGTTATGTTTGTGTTGTAACGACAACAGACTTAGGTAAGATGGTGGTGGCTAGCCAGACGGAAGGACAAGTCCTACCACCAACCAAATGTAATGTATTCATAAAAATCTAACAGTGCTATTTATTAAGACCTGATTGATTTACGAGCATCAGGGCCCAGTTTATATCGCTGTCGGAAGGTAAATCAGTTTTATTGAACGGCTAATGAGTTGAATGAATAGGGTCGCTAAACTTAACTGTTTTATCATGAGTTGACAGTCCAGCGTTTGACCCACTCACTTAATACCCTAGCTTAGCTACAACTCGATTAATACTTCTGTTTCTTCACGCACTGAAAAGTTAAGATGAATTTGGAGTCTAAAAAGCCAGCGGGGACGGTTCAATGTTTAAATATCCATTCGCAAAGACAGACTTTATTCAAAGACCTCAACTCAACATTTTTATAAACCTACGTAATTCGAGGCCATACCCGTAACTTGTATCGCTTCGATTTGTCAAAAAGTTGCCTGAACCTATGTCCCGAAACACAAAACAATTGGGAATTATTGTCATGGCGATAGACTTAGGTAAGATGGTGGTACCTAGCAAAACAAAGTCCTACCATCAACCGAACAAAGCACAATATTGTTCTCCCCTGGGGTTCGAACCCGGGGCCCCTGGATCTGAAAACGGTAGGCGAACCACTAGACCACAGAGGCAGTTAACGGCCGGAACATCACAGTTTAGAAATTGTTATGGCGACAAATTTAGGTCTTACCTAAATTTGTCGCCATAACAATTTCTAAAAGCTCTGGTGGCAGCTAGCCAGACGAACTTGAACAAAGTCCTATACCATCACCAAACCAAGCCCAATGTTGTACCATCCCTGGGGATCAAACCCGGGACCTCTGGATCTGACAGCGGTGGGCGAACCACAAGACTGCAGAGTATGCTATAGTAACGTTTAATTTATGTTCACAAGATACATTTTTACTGGACTGTTGCGACAGCGCGTTGATTATCAGCCACTTAATCAATGATTGCATACATAAATATATAAATAAAATAAATAAATAATAACGTATGTATTGCAGACATGTTTCAATTGCCTGAAAACACGAGTCGAGTAATTAAACCCCAATCTTCTTAATTAAATTGGGTTTAAATTGCTTGTGTTGTGGGTATGGGACACATCTAATTATCCTGTTTAAAATTAGTTTCAGTGGTGTTGCTCAGGTTTAGCTGTTATTCTAGAATCTAGATAGATAAAGCCAGGGTTTCAGTCGTAGGCGGCTGTATTCTACAAGCTACCTCTAGATAAAGCATACAAACATATACATGCTTATGTTAGTTTTATTTTAAAATAGTATTGATTTAGTAAATAAATAAAATTTAATATAAAAATATAATGCTTGGGTTTAACTCGTAGGCTGCTGGGGAAATGCGGTGCTGCCTAAGAGCAGTCAACGAGTTAATTCGATGATATGATTCTCATTTCAGTCCACATACGCCCACTGCTGAGCATAGGCTCCTCGACACAGCTTTCATCTATTGACTTGCGTTTGCTCCCGAGACACAGAACACAAGGGACTTCTCTTCACAATGATGTGACAAAAGATAATTCAACATTTCCAAAGGCTTACCCGAAAGTTTTCCTCTTCAACTCACCATTGAAATCTCTACAGAGCAATAGCCGGAAGCGTTCATCCGCCAATAAATTCGGAAATAAAACGAGTGTAGATAGGAATCTGCGGAATCGTCCCACATTCCCTCAGGAACTGAAAGGGCTTGTACAGCTCGTGGAAGATTTTACTACCTATTTTACTTTTAGCGGAATGTTCGTTTATTACCAAACGGATGTTTGTGGTCAATGTTTTACCCACCGCTGGCATCATGTCGTAATAGAAAGACAAGCTGACCAATACTCACTATTACTGCAATTACTTACATACAACATGATAGTTCATGAGAGTTCATATAGGCATTTATGGGAAGGCTCGCTCCTTCTTAGGTCTTATCTTTGCCCAGGCAAGCTTTGAAGTTAGAGCTGACCCATGGTTAATAAATAAAAACTCCTTGGGTCAAAAGGAGCCGGTGCCCTCTATCTTTTAAGAATATCTTGCTAGGAATTGGATTTAAGAGACGCGTGACCCGAGGACTGGTTATACTCGTATTTGAGCCAGCGAATCAACATGCTATTCAGCGCGGTAATGTAGCGTCTTGGCACGCTCCTGTTTGGTACTGGTCTAGATCAGTTGTGTTAGCAAATAGACCGTTTACAATTTCTTGAGAGCTTTTATCATTTTGTAAGTTTTTTCCAACCAACTAACGAATATATCGTGTATAGAAATACACGTGTTTAAAAACCCAAGTCTAAGTCCTTTTTAGCGTGTTATATCATAGTCCACATCTCTCATGTCACTGAATTGTCTGCACCTAATTTGACACAAACTAACGCATAAATGGTCTGGAACAGTTGAGTTACCTATAGGCCGTTTGTAACGGTCCTTAGGTAATCTGACTGATTCCTTTGTACATAGTTTAATTGTACGCATAAATGTTCTTGGTCTTATTGAACTACCTAGGTGTTTTATGTTTCTTGCAATATTCTATATTTATTATATGTTTGAAATAAATAACAATGACAGTGGAAGGGACGGAATGTACTTATACAAACAGACCATTGATTGTCAGAACAATCTTGAGATTGTCGAGAGTTGAGACATAGTTTGACACTCCAGCTAATGTATATTTGATTTATTCATAGGTCTTTTTCGTGTCAAAGTTTCCTTGCAATTTTTAATCAGAAATTTGGTGTGTATAAATAAACAAATAAATATTACAGGACATGAATTTTACACAGCGCCATCTAGCCCCAAACTAAGCAACTAGCTTGTAATATGGGAACTGTAGATTACGGATAGAATAGGTACTTAAATACTTTTTGTAAATACATATGTACTCCTCTTCCCCCCGGACCGCCTCACGGTGTAAACGTGCTAAAGCAACTATTTATAATTATTTTTTAAAAATTTATATCATTTTAAGTACGATAAATCCGTTGCAAAAAATAGGACAACAGAAACTGGAAGGAGTTAATCGAGGCACTAGACCGAGAACTTGAACGCATTGAACGCAGCACCACAGTACGCGTAATTGCCTACCTGTTCGACCAGCAGCGCCGAAGACAATAAGCAAACTGTGGCTATCCCTCTCACGCTTATGCAAGTACGTAAACGCACTATTCTTAACTATCCTTTCTTTACTCATGCGGGGCACGGCAACGACGCAAGGAACGTTGAAAAACTACTTTTCTCTCTCGTACGCGCTTGACAACGTGACCTACTTGCTCGCTCATACGTTGCAGATTTAGATCTGCCTTTGCGCACTGCCTGATACGTCTGTATACCTAGTACAATGAGCGATTCAACGATGCAAAAAACTAAGTCACCATCTGAGGACAATTTGTGCATTTTGGATCCGGATACCACCCCACGCAATAGTTACAATTTTCTGAGGAAAAGAGCAAGGGAAAACGAGTGGACAGACGATCTCAACGCATTTAGAGAGGAGATTAAAACTATGATTGTGGGCTTGAAAACCGACTTAGGAGACATTAAACACTCAAATAATAATATTGCACAGTCTATAGCTCTTTTAACGACTCAAAACGAAGAATTTGCTAAAAAAATTGGCCAATTAGAACAAGACCGCAAGATAGATAAGGAGCGTATAGTACTGTTGGAAGACCGGCTTGAGGATCTACAAAGAGGCCAACGTAAAACAAACATCGAGATAAAAAACGTACCTAAGAGTAATACTGAGGCAAAGGAAGACCTACAGTCTATGGTCTTGCGTCTGGGCAGGTCGATAGACTGTGATATAACCAAGGCTGACATCAGAGACGTATACAGAGTACGAGAAAAGAAGGAGGGACAAAAAAACACGCCCATTGTCGTAGAATTTTCTTCTACTTTTCAAAAGATGGAAATCCTGAAAAAGTGCAAAGCACATAACACGAGGAACAGAGGAAAACTTTGCGCAAAACATCTTGGCTTCACTAAAAACGAAGACACACCTGTATACGTATCTGAACAGCTAACAGTAAAAGGTTCTCGTCTGTATTTTCTGGCCAGAGATCTAGCTAAATCAAAGAATTATAAGTTTTGCTGGACTTCATACGGTCGAGTCTACGTGAGAAAAACGGAAAACTCACCAATAACGATAATTAAAACAGAAACCCAAGTGAATAGCCTCCTACAGGCAGCATGACTACTCCTTGATTTAATTGTTTTAAAAATACTTGTAATTCCTAACATCTTTAGTTTAAATATGTCAATTCTTTTACAAATCAAATTTCGACTGTTTTTACATTACACACACAAACACACACACCACAAAGACACGCATCACAAAGACACACAAAAACAATCAAAGTACGTAGAAAATCTATTTTGCAATATAACCTTTTTACAATATATACAAGCGCAATGTAACTTATACTACTGTAGTACACATAAACAACAAAAAGTGTATAACATGAAATGTTTTCTGGAGCTGACTGGAATTTCTACAAAAAACAATGTATGATGGGTAAGCCTCTAGAAATAAACGAAATAGACAATACGGAGATTGCTAACTCCTTAGAATGTTCGGCTCAAGAGTTATGTACTAAGATCAAGACTAAATCGAATGATATTATATTAATTACGCAAAATATTAGGAGTATTTATAAGAATTTTGATGATCTACAAATAAATTTGACTTCATTTAATTTAAAAATAGACATTATGGTACTGACTGAATGCAGGCTTTCACAAAATAAGCCCTTGCCAATCCTACCTAATTATAATTCATTCTCTACAAAATCTCAACTTAATCAAAATGATGGAGTAGCTGTCTACATTAAATCCTGTTATAATACTGAGGTAAAAGAAATTAACCTGTCACATGCATCTTGTTTGCAAATCATTTTGTTTAAAACGACTATTATTTTATGTATCTATCGCTCACCTTATTACAACAACAACGCTAAAATGTTTTTAGAGTCTCTAAATAAATACATAGATAGCATTAAACGGTACGAAAATATAGTAATTGTTGGCGATATCAACATCAATATAACACCTAGACCTACAGAAGTAAGCTATGAAAGAAACAATAGACTGACCTACCTTAATGACTTAGCAATGCATGGGCTGCTACCGGGGCACAATTTCCTAACCAGACAAGACAGTTGCTTAGATCATGTCATTCTAAAAATAAACAAAAACAAACTATCTGCTACAATTGCCGTAGTACACACATCAACAACTGACCATTTTACAGTATTACTAAAACTCTCTCAAATGTCAAAAAATAGTACTTGTAAATTTAAAACTAATATTGATTATGATAAGGCAATTCAAAGTTTAAATAATGAAAATATAACGCAATTACTTTGTTTAAAAGATCCTAATACTCTGTGTGAATTATTAATAGATAAAATAAAAAAATGCCTCACCATGAACACATTCATTCAACGCATTCCTAGAAGTAAACAAATAATTAAACCATGGATAACACAGGGTATTCTACGCTGTATAATAAATAGAAACAATATGCAAAGAAATGTACGCAACAACCCTAACGATGAAATACTAAAAATAACATACCGTAGATACAGAAACTATTGTAATAACTTAATTAAAAAACTTAAACGCACATATGAAAAAAAACAATTACAAAATTGCACAAAAAATAATAAGAAGCTATGGAAATCAATAAATAATATAACGCAGTACAAACCACCAAAAACCCCTAACTTGCAACTACTTAACATCAAAACCTTACCTAAGGAATCTGCTAATTTTGTAAATAAATACTTCGCAAATATTGGAAAAGTTCTAGCTGAAAGCATTACTCCAAACAATACGATTCCAGATAGGTCACTTCTAAATTTGCCCCATGATCATTCGTCCTCTTTTGTTCTCTATGAAACAGATTTCATAGAAGTGAGTAATGTTATAACCAACCTTAAATCTGAAAGTGCACCGGGCTGGGATAACATAACAACAATATTTTTAAAACTTTCAAAACATGTTCTGGCCCCAATACTGTGTCACTTATTTAATCTTTGTTTTTGTACAGGGATATTTCCCACGGTACTCAAAGAATCTAGAATAACGCCAGTGTATAAAAGCGGGAATAGAGATGACATTAATAATAATAGACCAATATCGGTTCTTCCTTCCATTTCCAAGATATTAGAAAAGCTTATCAACTCTAGGTTATTATCGTACCTTAATAAATATAACATTCTTTCTAAATCTCAGTATGGGTTTCGATGTGATCTTTCAACTGAAGATGCAGTTTCTGAACTTACCAATCTGATTGTTCATAAAGTCGATATAGGTAAAAAATGTTTAACTGTGTTTTTGGACCTCAAAAAGGCTTTTGATACAGTGTCAATTCCCATTTTAACCCTTAAACTTGAGAATATAGGTATAAGAGGTATACCACTTGCTTTGATGACAGACTATCTCAATAATCGCAAACAAAGAGTAAAAATAGGAGAGATTGTTAGTGATGAGGAGAAAATAAGCTACGGCGTGCCACAGGGAAGCGTTTTAGGACCAACACTATTTTTAATTTATATTAACGACCTCTGTGACCTTGATCTGGGAGACGGACATATTTTCTCTTACGCGGATGACACAGCTCTCACCTTTATTGGTTCGTCTTGGAATGACTCTAGAGAGAAAGCTGAAGCTGGTCTTGAAAAGGTCGCTAAATGGCTTAAAGTTAATTTGCTCACACTAAATGTCTCTAAAACACACTATATGTGCTTCTCTATTTATAATAACACTCAGCCTAAATCGAATTTTCAAATAAAAATACATAGTTGTACACGAACAGATACTTCCTGCAATTGCTCTAGTATAGATAAAGTAAAAACTTTAAAATACTTAGGAATAATGATAGACCAACGACTATCATGGCACTCTCATATTGAGCTGCTAATGACCAGAATCCGAAAACTAATGTGGATTTTTAAAAATCTTAGACATATAGCCAAAACCCCACTTATAAATCAAATCTATGAAGCACTTGCTCAGTCAGTTTTAAATTACTGCATACCTATATGGGGTGGTGCTACCAAAACAAAACTTCTAGAGTTGGAGAGAGCACAGCGGTTGCTTCTAAAAGTTATGCATTTTAAGCCTTTTAGATACTCAACTCATATGCTCTACACAAATTTAGCCTTATTATCAGTGAGAAAACTTTATGTTCTACATGCATTATTAAAATTACACAAAAGCTTGACATATGACAAAACTAAATTAAATAAAAGAAGAAAAGATAAGGTTATCGTAAAACAAGCAGTAAGCACAAAATTTGCATCAAGACATTTCACTGTGCAGTCGGCTCATCTCTACAATCAGGCAAATAAAGCAATAAATATATACCCATTGCATAAATATGAATGCAAACAAAAAATTACGGAATGGTTACTCAACCTTACCTACTTTGATGTTGAAGAACTACTTGAAATTGTTATCTAGCACTATTCTGATATTATTTCATACAAACACCATAACCATAGACATACATACAGTCACACACACAAACACACCACACGCACACACACACACACCACACGCAGACACACACACACACACACACACACACACACACACACACACACTTCACAACTCATCCTAGTTTTATTTTATTTTATCTTAAACTTAATTTTCAAACTACTGTAATGGAAGAGCGAGACATCCTAACACAGGTATCTTTTTGCTTAAAAGGAGGTCTCAATCACATGTAATATATTGTATAGATTAAGTTAAAGAAATAAACATTTGTATTTGTATTTGTATTTGTATGTACTATATGATACAACACCCAAACACAGAACAAACATCTATATTCATCACACAAATATTTGCTCTGGGTGGGAATCGAACCCACAGCGTACAGCGCAGAAGGCAGACTTACTATCAACTGAGCAATGAGGCTTGTTGATGTGGACTGAGTGACCACCTGTTTTTTTGTAGTTTTTGCTTGCAGATGTTTTTTTCCAAAACATTTGTAAAACGAATATTACACCTTGTAAATCATTTCATTAAAAGTTATGCACATATAGCATATAAAAGCATATAAAAAAAAGCTATGCGGTCACTCAGTTAACACACTTGACTTCCAAATCTTGGCGAGTGAACAGCTTACAGGAATGTAAAATATCCAGTAAAACATGCCCAATCTTATTTGCATGATATCAAAACATAATAAGGCAATGATATCTGGAATAACACACAACTTGCTATGGTAATTTCAAATAAATATAAATTATTAATAGCAGCGTAAAAACGATGTTTTATTTGCATTAGTAAAAAATGCGCCGTGCAAACTTGGACTCGGCTTCTAGCGTCTGTATTTCCGCTGCGTTAAGACCCTGATCTTCAGAGAGTTGACCTTCTTCACTTTATGTAGATCTCATTCTTATCGACCTATTTGAAAGATATTAAAAACAATAATACCTAATAATAAGTGTAGTTTTTTTTACGTTCAGTACCTAGTGTCTATGCAACTGAGTATTTACTATATAACTATTTATCTTTATCTTTTATTGAAATGAAAATGTCATTATACTAAATAGCATATCTACATAAACAACCTTCAGATCCTCATGACTTGGTTTGACCTTTCCAAACTGACCCTTTTCACTTCAACGAACCTTCCGTATGTAAAATTCAATTCGGTTTTGATCTAGACATACATTATACCTACTCATACAAATAAATGAAATTAACGTGTCTGTTTGAAATGTCAATATAATAGGTAGCTTTTTACTAAATGCTTAAGTTATGTACCTATATAATGTACTTATAGCAAAAAACCATCTGAATTTTTTTGCATGACTGTCTGTCGGTTTGTTTTGGCTAATATTTGAAACGGCTAGACAGATTTTGACAGGCCATTCACTGGCAGATAGATAGCTTATGTTAAAGGAAGTAGCTTAGGCTACTTTTATTATAGAAAAAGAGATCCGCGAAAATATTTTCTTTGAAAACCCTTACTAATTCTAGATTTTAGAGTATATAGAGTAAAATTCGTTGCATAGGGGTGCTATGGAAAAAAAAAGTGAAATTCCTACGGAATGACGGGAAGAGTCCGGGGCGTTTGAAAGTTAAAAAAAAATTAACGTATCAAATATTTGATTTGGTTAAAGACTTACCTAATTAATGCAATGGTATTAATGACCTTATATAGCAGGATTAGTAAAATAGAGAGAGAGAGGACGAAATTACTTTCAAGACAAATGAATATTTTCTAGAGTAAATACAATAATGAAAATAAAAATCTGGAAAAAAATATTCGGTCCAGCGGTAGCTTCAGAATTGCCTTGAAAAGTGGATTTGAACCTTCGCTGCGCGTGTCCAACTAACACTTGGTCGGTATATTTTTTGAAAAAGATTACTCCGCCATAAATGAGGTCTGGGACGCTACCGCCGACGGCGAAGCCGATCTCCATTGATGGCTTTAAATTAGCTTCATGAGAACTAGAAACGATTTTTACCTACCGGGTATGTGTCATATCCGAAATGGCGTTTCCCATCTCAAAAGTGTACACATGTTATGAAACCTATCCGTTCAGTACATTTGACGGTAAAAATCGTTTCTAGTTCTCATGAAGCTAATTTAAAGCCATCAATGGAGATCGGCTTCGCCGTCGGCGGTAGCGTCCCTGGGCTTGGCTTAAGATCCTCCATCGGTCTTCATCACTGGAATGATCGCCATAGATGATGATGAGAAACGCTTCTTGAGTCTGGCGCAATAAAATGTTTGCGTGAATTCAAGAACTTAGGGACGCTGGCCATAAAACTTTTAGTTATGCCTTAGCGTGCTCTTTGAATTATGATGAAGGATTTTTGTGTATAGGCAATAACGCAAAAACCGCTTATTAAAACCAACCTGAGAATGTCAAGGTCTTGGTTCGCGTCATTCTATGGAAATAAAAAAAACTAGTGCACAACATACAATATATCCCGTTAAATTAGGTTTCAGGCGGCGCGATGATTGCCAATCTGATCCCAGATTCTATACTCATTATGTCAAAGGAGACTATTAACCGCCTCTGGGGCCTAGTGTTTCGACCACCGGTCAGATCCATAGGGCCGGGTTCGATCCCCAGAGTAGGTACTAGTACAATGTAGTGCTTGGTTTTGTTGGTATTGGTAGTAGGACGTCGATTTAGTTCGACTGGCTAGCTACCACTATCTTACCTAAATCTGTCACCATAGCGACAATTCTTAATTGATGTATTCCGGCATTTAGAGCAAAGATAGCCAGTTCCTTAGACTGTTGAGGATTCCGGGTGAAGTGCGATTGCATCTACGGCTTTACCATAACTTGAAACCAGGTGAGATGAAGACCAAGCGATTCCCCTTCGTATAATAAAAAAGGATTAAAGCAAGATCATGGTATCGAATCAAGTTGAGCAAGTAAACTGAATTCTAGAAAATATATCTGTCATGTTCCGTTCTAATTGCGCAAACGGCTTTCATTAGCATACACATAATATACGCATGTATAACATATGCAACGATTAACCATTTATCCATCTCTCAATTTTTTAAACATTATCAGACTGCTACACTACCTATTGCATAGGTAGGTAGGTATAATATGTTTATTTGGTAACATAAACAGTCGTTAAAATTGACTGATATAAAAAAAATGAAGAGCACTCACATAATATATAGATAAATAGTATGCATCGTTTAGCCAAAGAAAAATTGGCCACTCTCATATTAGGAAAGTAGGTTCCCGTAGTTCCTTTAAATTGATGCGAAGGTACTTTACTCCAGCGCCTTGGGTAAGGTACATACATCTTGGAGGGTGCCATTGTATATTCAGACAATAAATAAGAACAATATATCTTGTTATTTTTGGTATGGTGGTCAAAAATCCACGGTAAGTTTAACGGAAGGTTATAGATAAACGGCGTATTTACATTTATTGAGGATGCGCGATAACATTTCGAAATATCATTGTTATCCATCCTTCATACATTTACATACATTTGAAAGGAACTATGTTTGCACATTTTTTGTTACCTTTTTTACGACTGATGAAATGAAATGGCTGAACTGATCTCTATGAAATTTGGCATGGATATATATATATAATTGGAAGTTACATGGAATATTTTTATCCCGGAAGTACCATACAGGCAAAGCCGCGGGCTAAGTTATTAAGTAATAATTGTTTACAGGCAAATATTAAATAACTACTTCCCCTTGCTTTTGCGCGTTTATCACTGCTAATGTGAGATATTAACAGTTTTCAAAGTCGCGATCGTAAAATACAATTAACCATGTTTTTCAATAACGCGATACACAAATTAACTCTGTCGCCATAAACAATTCCATAAATGTGTAGATACACATTCACTTCCTTTTTTTTTCTTAATTGGTGATAGTCACGCGTTTGACCACCAACTTACATGTAAAACAAGTAAAGATGTGGCCTAAGATGGAGCACGCGTGCCTAAAAGGACCTTGTTTACACTGGACTTGAAGACTCCAAGATTGTACTCGTGCGGAAAAACAGACGAAGGCAAGGAATTTCATTCTTTACCATCAGTCCCTATCAGTATGGGCTTTCGAATAAGCTCAGAACTACTTACTTTTTTAGGTGCTACAACCCTTTGTGAGTCTTGGGATCTTTTACAGTGGTCTGCCACATGTTCTTATACCACATTTCGGACACTAGAACGAACTGCGTGTTAAGTTAGTACGTGTGCGCACTCAAAGGTTTCTTTATCTATAAAGAAACCCGTCAAGTGCGCCGCAAGTTCCGACCTACATTTCAAAACAAAAATCACGTTTCTTTTATCTTGTATTTTTTATTTTATCTTATTTTTATTAAAGCGGCTGTAGAAATCATAACAAAGTGATGATAACGTTTCTTGTTAAACAATATGGCCTTATTTATAAAGTAGTATGTATAACAGGTACATTTGGGGAACATTGTAGTTATATCATCAGAGCGGGCTTCTAAACTAAGTTAGTAACTGGTAGTTTAGAAGATGAGACTCGAAATTTGTGCACAAATAAGGTATCTATGCAATGTTCTATTTATACCTAAACTAAGTGAGACACTTTTGTTTGAAATGTCAAGCTAACGTATTGCGTACATGTAAATACATGTACGTAAGCTGTAAAAATTTGTATAAATTGGATTTGATTTTACAGTTGTACACATCAAGCAAAATGTATTTATATGTATGGAATCTAATCATAAATGTAGAGGCAATGATGAAAAGTAAATCAATAAATAAATGAAATACAAAAAGCAAAAAACCTATGCTAGAAAGAAAAGGGAAATGGTGTGTGTTTATAAAATATACAATTATAAGATCAAAGAAAAAAGAGGATTAAAATGGTAGTGTGAAAGTGCATGTATAATGATGTTATTTTTATGTAAAATGTTAATTAATAATAGAGGGACTCCCAACCACACATATGCACATGCGTGTGTGGGAGTGGCTGGCTGATAGAAGTAATCTCGACGGTAGAACCGGGGCTCCACTATCGGCCATAAGATACCCCGTAATGGAGGGTGGATAAATCCATTTCTCCTGTAACACAACACTCGATATATTGACGAGAAGCTTAGCACCTGGCGGGCATTTTTCAATATCTGTTGTCATTTGAAAACTGTGGAATGCATCTGAAATAAACGCTCCTACACACTATGGGGTGTAATTTACCTCCTACTGGTTTTTTTTTATCGTACGACGGGGAAGCGCTTGGCATTCATGTCACAACATTTTTTTTAAGATTTGTTATTATGGCGACAGAATTAGGTAAGATGGTGGTAGCTAGCCATACCACAAACTAAACCTCCAACCGGAGTAAACCAACGGTATACTCCGAGCCACGGAATTCTTGAACTTTAGCCAACAGTTACGGCTGAATAACCTATTGCAGAAGTCCGACGCCAAGCAGTTTTCTGGGGTTTCGTCGGTACGCAGGAATGCCAGTATTTTCTAGGAAAGGTCGCTCTATCGTAGATCTTTTCCTCGCCTAGGTAAAGGGAAGCAGGAAAGCTTCGTGGTCAAGAGCTTACACTTTTTTTTCTTTTATTGTTGACAGGGATGTGCTTGGCCTTCATGACACCATTTTCAAGTTATGATAATTTGTATTATCATTACTGTGTTAGTTGATGATAAGAACCTACATTATATTACATTGCAGACTCACGACAAACACAAAGCACTGCTGATCAGTTTTTGTTAAAATTGTAGGTGCACAAAATGTATCTTTCTATGAATTATCATCATCAACCTTTCGCAGTCCACTGCTGTATGTCTCTCCCAAGGTGCGCCACTAAGCCCGATCTTTGGCCTTTCTCATCCACTCTCTGCCGTACGGAGTTCGTCGCTCCATCTACCGGAGGACGTCCTACACTACGCTTGGTCACGTGGTCTCCACTGAAGGACTCGTTGACCCCACCGGTTATAGGTCCTTCGACAAATATGGCCAGCCCACTGCCGCAGATATTCCAATTCTATGAATAAAAATACCTATTCCGATACTATCCATCCATTGCATTTGCATTCAATAGTATGTTTGTTTGTCTGTTACGTCTGAACGGATCTTGATTTTTATGAAGATCAGATTAGGCAAATTGATTGATTGTATCATGGGAGAGGACATATGGGCTTCTTTTCATACAGCAACCACGCAAAAGCCTCAAGCAAAGGCTCATAGCTCAGTTGTGGGTTCGATTCCCACCCAGGACAAACATTAGTGTGATGAATATAGATGTTTGTTCTGTGTGGGTGCTGTGTCATATAGTACGTTTGTATTTACAAAAAGTATTTAAATATTCTATCCATCATCTAGTTCCCATATTACAAGCTATGCTACGTTTGGGGCTAGATGGCGCTGTGTAAAATTCATGTCCTATAATATTTAAACAAAAAAAGGCTGGTTGTAAATAAATGCTTTAGTAAATATGGTTGTAAGTAGTTATAGGGTACACAATTGATATGAGCTCGTGTGCAGCGCAGTAATAATAGCAGCATACCTATTGCATGTTATTTTTACCTTAATGTTTGATATTTAATTAAAATTAGTTCTAGGAAATAGGAAACGAGAAGGACAATTGTTTATCACTTAACTGAAACCACAATTGATTAATTAGCGTTAACCTTGGAATTATCTATTTATGTAGCCATAATTAAAAATATTGATATATTCATGTAATTTATTTTCGAATGGAAAATCTCCCACTCTAGAAGGGTCCAGCAAGACATTAGAATATTAGAGGACATTCGTTTTACACAGCGCTGTCTAGCCTCAAACTAAGCATAGCTTGTAATATGGGAACTAGATAACGGATAGAATACTTATATACTTTTTTTTTGTAAATACATGCGTACTATAATTATCATAAATAAATGAATAAAATCAATATTACAGGACATTATTTTTTACACAGCGCAATCTAGCCCCAAACTTATAATATGGGAACATAGCTACAGTCCATCAAATCTAAGAAGTACATTTTGACGTTTCGAATTTCTTATTACGCTATAACTTTGTTCAACCGTAGACGCAAAATATTGCAAACAGTAATTCTTATGACGAAAACTTATTTAAATCAGATAAATCATTATATTTACTAAACATTCCTGTACATTAATCTAAATTTGAATCTCGTTAAACTAGTTTAAAACATAAACAATCAGTAAAATTGTAAATGAGGTTCACGTTTATACAATGTTATGTCATTAAGTTGTTTACAGTAATTCTGCGACAATCGGATAATCTGTTCAAGAGTTATGCCGTCACAAACATTGCCACATACATTCATACATACAGTGTCGGATTTCCCGATTATCTTTGTCATGGCATGGCATTTGTTTTTCGAAATCTATCGCTTTTACCGAATCTCTCTCGATATTTTTTTGTGTCTCATAAACTTTCAATACGTCACTTGTCACTGGCAGACTCGGTGAAACGGTTGCAAGCCAAAATAAAGAAGTTAAGTTGAAGTTTACTCCGTAGGCACAAGTAGGTACAATACAAGCTCCAAAAGGGGGCACCCATCTTGAAAAAAAAAAATAAGCAGAAATAATTAATTTATTTGGTATTAATTAAGCGCTACATATTTATTTATCTTTTATCTGAGTTTATAGTTTTATCAAAAAAGTAAGCGATTGTTTCCTACCTATAAAGTATCAATATCGACTTATCAATTTCTTATTAATATCGGATATTTTCGATGGTGATTATTTGGTTCACATCCCTAGACAAGTTGATCTGACAGCTGTCAAAGTGTATTTGATCTGACAGCTGTCAAAGTGTTTTTGATCTGAAAGCTGTCAAAGTGTATTTCTTATCGTCCATCCCCACGCATCCATACCATGCTAGTCTGTTACTTCTTATCTGAAACGGATCGACTATTTACATTTATTTATACGTAACTTGCCTTGTTAAATAACCGCAAACGTTATTTCAAATAGTTATTAACTTATAAATATTAAAAGATTACATAGAAGAAATGTTTTTATAACTATATGAACATTATGCACAATTAAGCTCTTTATAAGGGATGCAGCCTTTTTTTCTATTATACGGCCTTGTCATTTTTCTCAACTGGTTTTTAAAGTTATAATAAGGCCGAAGGTGGAAACGCACTTCATCCGGAATCCTCAACAAACTGAGGAACTGGCTGTCTTACCTATGTAAAGGCACTCAAAAATGTTATAATTGCAACAATTATATGGCGATAGAATTAGGTAAGATAAGCTAGGAGATACGAGATAGGAGAGTCAGGTACTCGACAATGAAGCAAAGAGACAAAGACAATATAGTTCCAGGAATTTCCACATCTATTTTAAATTTTTATATTTTAAAATCCAATTCATACAACGAAATAGAATCGGTGCAAACTATAACCGAAAGCTTGACTTTGATGTCAACCTCAATGTAATCGACTGCCAAGCAAGAAGATGTGACTACTTGGTGGCCTGGATAGAATGTCTCCTTGGGTTGCGTGATGTTTCGACTATCGATTTATTTAATGAGACCCAATTATGGTGGCTAGGACCTTCGTTGTTTGCTTTACAATCGTTATTTTAATTTAGTAATGTCCCGATCGATCTGCTGGGTATTAAGTGGATTCTATTTACAAGTGATAAAGAGACGGCTTAGTAGTACTGTTCTGCTATACAAACGGAGTTAATCGTTAATTTCAAAAAGACATGTCCGATTCAAAATTTTGCGAGTTAAAATACCTATCCGACTTTACTCCAGCCATATTTAATTCACGATTAAATATGGCTGGAGTACATGGTCATTACATATTTTTAGTTTTTTATTAATTTCGACACCATTTAAAAAAAAAAAAATTTGATAATAGTCAAGCGTTTGACCACCAGCTTATATGTAAAACAAGTAAAGATTTGGCCCAAGACGAAGCACCCTTGCCTAAAAGGAACCTTAAATAGGTTCCTTTTAGGTAAGGCTTGAAGGCTTGAAGACTCCAAGATTGTACTCGTGCGGAAAAACAGACGAAGGCATGGAATTCCATTCTTTACCAGTATTAATGATAAAGGTAGAGGCGAAACGATGTGTTCGGCACAATAGAACATTTACAAGGCACGGGCTGTAGCCAGCCGTACGTCTGCTAGTTAACAAGCGAATCATCACCTATGAGCCTAGCATCACGACGCTCAATCGAATCCAGGGCTTCGAGCTGATACTTGGCTGAGCCATCCCAGAGATGACAGCAGTACTCCATACAAGATCGGACCTGAGCTTTGTACAAACTTAAAAGCTGTAAATATTTCAGAATGTCTATCAAATTAATTTGTGACATTCTATTTTCAAAATGAGTCATTTGTTTACTGATTAGCGTTATGTTTTCATACCATATGGGTCATTTTCGTCATCATGGAAACGTTAAAAATTCGAGTAATTATGGAATTTGAGTACCGATGGGGTAGCAAAGCGGCACAAACGGCACAAAACATTGATGACGTATACGGAGAGAACACTACAAACGAACGCACAACCCGTTATTGGTTTACCCGCTTCTGTGCTGAAAATTTCGACCTGAAAAATGCACCCCGTGGTCGTCCGGAAACTTTGGTCGAAGAAGACGACCTATTAATACGGACAGAAAGATAGTGTTGATGAGTTTCAGCATCAATATCCTATCAAATATTGGCAGGCCTTACAGCTCAGTTAGTAGTAGCTCTGTCTTTTGCATTGTGGGTTCGGGTTCGATTTTCACCCAGTCCAAACATTTATATGATGTTTATTGATGTTTGTTATGTGTTTGGGTGATCTTATCATAAGTAAAAAAAAGAGAATTGTATTCGTATATTACGTATTTATTATGTTTGTAATATTACGTATATTACGTTTTCGGTTGGTGGTAGGACTTTATTTAAGTCCGTGTTGCAAGCTACCACCATCTTACCTAATTCTGTCGCAATAACAACGATTCTTAAATTGTTGTGTTTCGGCATTTAGGTAATATTGCCAGTTCCTCAGTTTGTTGAGGATTCTGGGTGAAGTGCGCTTTCACCTTCTGCCTAGGTATCATAACTTGTAGCCAGGCGAGATGAAGGCCAAGCGCTTTCCCGTCGTACAATAAAAATAAAAAGAATCCGCAAACTATGCTCATAATGTTGACGATTTCTAGATCAAAAAAACAAATTAATTGTTTTAAATTGAAACTCGTGGCAGATTTTGCACTCTAGAATCTCTTGTCAAGATGGAGCCTACAAAGCAGTCTTCTTCTGTAGTGTTCACATTAACATTCATCACGAAATTATAAATTCCTAACGAGAATTCACTCTAAAAATTTAAATTTCAAGTGGGTCACCTTTAACGAAACTCAAAGCTTAGTAAAAGCTTGCACTGAAGCTTAATCAAATGACATAAACAGCTAGTTTCGGCTCGCGACTTCGCCAGCATGGTAACCAGATAAAAAATTGCCTGCCTATGTGATTTTCCAAGTCCAAAACAATATCTGTGCAAAGTTTCAGCTCAATCTATTTATCCGTTTCGGCGTGAAAGCGAGCAACCAAAGAATGGGGTGAATGTTGTCTATGTCATATGAGTCAATCAGCCAATGAGAATAGTACAGTCACGGGAAAGAAAAATCTCCCATTTTGCACACTGCTCACGGCACTATCAG
Source organism: Venusia cambrica (assembly GCA_951394065.1). Taxonomy (NCBI): domain Eukaryota; kingdom Metazoa; phylum Arthropoda; class Insecta; order Lepidoptera; family Geometridae; genus Venusia; species Venusia cambrica. The sequence goes on from OX596056.1 coordinate 7,491,580, forward strand.
CAGTGCCGAGAGCAGTGTGCAAAATTTCAGCTCAGTCAATTATTGGGTTGATTATTAGGTTTGACGTGAAAAAGGATCAACTTTCAATCTAAACATCCAAACAAATTCTCACTTTTATTATCCGACTTTTAAAAAATAGGAGGTTTTCATCATTCATCGGAATCTTTTTTTTTTTATTTATGTTCCCCGTATATTTGACCGATTTCGAAAATTCTTTTTTTGTTTGACAAAAAAACTTCACAGGTGATCCTATTGTAATCGGGTCAGGATCAGATGGTGAAACCCTGGAAAAATCGAGGGAACTCTTCGAATATTATAGGCACACTTGTAACGATTTGGGTGTATTACCTCAAAAGTAAAGAAAACACGGACCCCATATAGGATCACGCGGTTTGTTCGTCCATCTGTCATCAAACTAATTGAAAAAAATTCGTCATCCAGGTAAACGAAACTGAATCATATTCTTTATTGAAGTCGGTTTTCTTTTTAGTTTTTAAAACGTAATTATCATATTAGTGTGATGTGATTATGATACATACGTATTTAGTGCAAGTACGATATCAATTTTGATGTATTCACAATTACAACCCTTTATTATTTGATTAGAACACTTTACTATTTGACCACGTAATGTGACCTCGGCTGATGTAAAAAGTGTTAAAAATCCGGGATACCAAAAAGCCCTTGCCTAGTTATTTACGAGGCAAGGGCTTTCTGATATTCCTATCCATCATTTTATCCATTATTCTACGATGCGCTTCCGCTTCACCTGGAATCTTAAATGGTCTGAGGAACTCTTGAAAGGAGGAATTGAGGCAATGTTACCTACAAATACTGAAACACAACAATTAGAACAGTTGTTATGGCGATAGATAGATAAGATGGTGGATCTAGCTAGGTGGACTTTAACAAAGCCCTACTACCTACCAAACGAAGCACAGATTTGGGGTGCAAATTTGGGCTTGGTTTGGTTGGAGATCCTTGGCATTGAACTCGGGACAGCTGGATCTGATACCGTTATGGGCGAACCAATAACCACTGAGGTGTTAAAAATGATGTAAACAAATATTTGACTGATGATGATTTTTTAAACATGTAATTTAAATATTTGGTTCAATAATTTATCACAAGAGATACGACAATAGTGATTTCATTATCAGGATCAGAATTGTTTTAATGGAATTAATTCAACGAGTTGAACTTTGTGTTCAACTTTGTGGAATAGGCGTTAACGGCCTATATTACCTCAGATTAGCAACACAACGCAACTCCACTCAAGTTTCGAACTAAGACGATATAATAAAGGTGATATTACTGTGCGCTCAACCACGGCGCTTATGACCACCAATGACAGAAATACGCGCGAAATTCAACGTTTTAATTTATTACGGTAAAACAAAAAAATATTTTGAAAATCTAAAACACAGACCGTCTGCTGTATACTGTGTTTATTTACAGTACAACGTGTTAAGGCCTAATTGGTCGTATTTATTGAATGGCGAACATTTTTTGTACAAAATAGAGTCAACTTTAGATTTTTTTTCTATCAAGAAAATTGTATGTAATCGTGTTTTCGAAACACAAGCGTTCTAGCATTAATCCTGAATACTATAACATATATTAATTTCAAAGTAAATGCTACAGTATTGTGGAAGATATGATGTATGAAGCTAAGCCATTTCACGTAGCATAGACTCTTAAGTGGTTAGTCCCACGACAGTCAAGAACACTTTTAAAATTACGGATAATGTATAGTATGTTGTCTCCCCCACCCGGAGGAGCCAAGTCCCCGTAGCCAAAAATCATACTATTCTCTTGACGAAGCAGTTGCTGATAAATCAGGTTGACATGTGTGTTTGACGATGTTTTGAAAATTTTGTATTGTAATTGTATTATTATCCTTATTGCTTGATCTAAGGTTATTTACCATTACTATTTTTATTATGTTTACCTTATTATGGCTTTTCCAAATGTACTGTAATGTATCTAAATGAAATAAATATATCTGAATCTGACATCAGTTTTACTGCTACTTTTACCTGGTCGAATGATTCGCCTTCAGAGCTTCATAAGTGAGATGTATAGAGCAAAACCTTGTTATCAAAAACTTTTGAAGCTTTACCAAAAATAATATATCTCTATATCTGGTGGCTATATGAAAAAAATAATCTCGTATTGTTATATAAATTAATATATATTTCCTTGAGATATTAAATCTCTTTGTCTGAAGGAAACCCCTATTAATGTGCATTCAATTTAGTTTTTCATCTGTTGGGCTCTATGCCATATCAATAGCTTACGATCATTAGCCCAGTGAAGTAAACATTTTAACAAAATTAAACCTGTTTCTCTGCCAAGCAAGAGAACTGCGGAAAATTTTGAATAAACCCTACTTTTTCACAGGAGTTCGCCTGGTGAGTTTGGCACAAGGCTTGGCCGATTCAAGCGGATCTAGAATAGGGGTCTGGCTCTGTGTGTGACGTTTGCAGTTGTTATCGTAGTGGGAGAGATAAATTAATTTCTCGCTTTCTAGAGATGTTGTATATTTTCCAGCTAGTAATATAATTATCAAGTACTTTTAGTGCCTGCGCAGACTATGCACTTTTGTCGCGCGAGAAAAACGCCCAGTCTGCGCAGGCACGCGACGTCTTCGAGAGTGTGATTTGCCATAATCACCTCATGGCAGGCGGGTTAGTGATCGTAATATTTAAATAGAGACTCACTCAGGTAGATGCTGCTGTCCATTTTTTGGCCATCATAACTTAGTCGCCTTTGACAACACCAGGAAAGGGAGGGGCCCATATTATATGACCGCTATAGCAACGACTACACGGCTGTCACGAAAAAAAACATCGATGTATTCCGTTAACACCCCGTCTCTATGAGAGCGCGTTTTCTTTAGCCTGCCGCAGCCTGTCGCAGCCTGTCGCGTGACAAACGCGCGTCTAGTCGTTGAGCTGTGCGTTTGTTCTTATGAGAGAGAAGCATGAGCTGACTAAGACGCTAGCTGTTTATTGACTGCTGACCTGAAAGCTGACCCTGGTTCATCACTATTGTTTCGGGCCATATAAGCCCACTGCAATGTCATTTTTGCCCAGGCCAACCTCGAGATGAAAACGTGCTGTGTGCACGCGCAATGGGCCTGCCTTCCGATCCGGAGGTTGTGAGTTCAAATCCAGTCGTGCACCTATGGACTTCTGGGCGGAAGTTTAATTGCGCGTTTGACACATGCACATACTCTGACGGTAAAGGTTACATCGTGAGGTGACCGGTATGTCCCTAGGACCAAAAGACCAAATGACATGTGACACAGGCTAGTGTTCCGAAGCGGCGATGGGCTTGTAACTTTTCAAGTATTTAATACTAGCTACTTGCAAAACGTGGCATGTGCCGATATAACCATAAATTTAAAATGAAAAAAAATGCGTTTTCTTACCTCGTCTCGTTTCTATTAACTTTTTAAACTTAAAAAAGTGGTTATTGTGACATAGCTGTATCTAATAGTTGGACGTATGCTAGTGCTGACGTTTTTGTAGGTATGTGTTCTTTATAACCGTAGAGTATTACTTTGGTCTATCATCTATAGTTTACACTAGTTTGGGTTATTCCCGATCGTCCATCCCCATTGGGGACGCTTCGTCCCCAATGGGGATGATAACTTCCCTTTTGGTCCCCATGTAAGAATATGTGGGGACGACCCCACTAAAATATTGAGATTTCAACAAGTCATAACACACAGTTAATTGTTTTATATTTGTGGAAATCAGATCACTCAATACCCTCGCCCAATACTGTTCGGATACTACTCATCACTTTATATATCATACTTATCCCACATTATTATTATTATATGTATATTTGTGTACCTTATAATGAACCAATTACACGTAAGCTTTTGAAATTCAAGAAATGGATATCACTGACTAAATTAATACGTTTGATGTATATTTTTTAATAAAAATATTAAAACTTCATTTCAAATGTATACATTTAAACTATTATATTATAATATATTTACTGGCTGATATTCTTATAAATCCTATATTATTTTATACATAGTTAAAAATGTATTATATCCGTATTCAAGTTCCCTCATTACAAGCTTTGCTTGGTTTGGGACTAGATGGCGTTGTGTCAAATTAATGTTCTGTAACATTTATTTATAGTTATTAATAAATTGAACATGTGTTTTAGGTTTCTCCAGCGTATGCTTCTATGGTTAGGTACTATAACTTTGAAACAGTTTTTTTATAATGTTGATAATTTGTTTATAATTATTTTTGAAAAGATACATTAAACTAGTTTTTTGTAGTGCCGGTCGTTGCCCATTTTTATTTGAAATTATTTTCAAATATAAAAATTCTTAACCTTTTTTACAATCCTTAACATTAGGTTTCATCAAGTAAGTTGAAAGCCAAACGCTTCCCGCTGTCGTTCTATATAGAAAAGAAAAAGAAAAGAGAATGGAAGGAGACGAAGCGTGGGGACGAGCGGGAATAACTTATAGTTTTCGCAGCGTACGGGATGTAATTAATGTTATCGTTCATTTTCCTTCATCTCGTGTTAATTAAATTAAAATGTTCGTAAGGATCCCTAATAAAATCTGATAAAAATATAAACGATGTCTTGAGTGATACTATAGCATTATAGTGGTAAACGATTTTTTCAATAGGTCTAGTCGATTTTGAGCATATTCAATACATACAAAAATACAAATCTATTCTCTTTAAAATAATAGTACCTCTATAGATTGCCTTGTTGATTTGCTGGCCTCTAAGAAAGCCATATGACGTCACGTGTCACTTAATTTAATTGGAGATTCAGATGCAATTTTTCAACACGCTTCACATATAAATTAACAATGTAATAAAATCGAACAAGTCAATTTTAACCTACTTATAATTTGTCCTATCGAAATGGAACGTGATAATATAATGTATTTTGGTATGTAAGAGCTGATCTGATAATGGAGTCAGGATACGGATTGTGGAGCTCTTCAGTTTGGTAAAAAAAAAAAGATTCCGACGAATTGAGAACCTCCTCGCTAAACTGAATAAATGCATTTTTTGTTACACTATGTACTTGTCTTATTCTGTTTCCATAATTTATGATCGAAAATCGATCGATAATTTAATTTAATCGATGTTACTAGGTAGTTCCCTTCACTTTGAAGCTAAAACAGACATATGTCAAATGTAAAGACCTTATACTAAGGTCTTTGGTCATTATGTGATCTTTTAAATTGGCCCTACTATAGAACCTAATATAAACACAATTTACTAAAAATCAATGCCGAGCAAGTTTATCCAACTTGCCAGAAGTTGACATGACGGCGGAAGTGACAATAGTAAATTCTACCAACATAGTGTAATAGGTAACAGGGCACCCATACCTATTCAATTAAACCTATCGATATCAATTGCTCACTTATTATAGTAGGAATACATAACATGATTATCAAGCGGTAGGTGCCACTATACTGGCAACCATATTTTCAGTGCCAATGGCGCAAGAATTCTTGTCTTGTCTGACAGAATTCTGATTTAAGTTGATAACGAGAAAAGTTTGTGAAATATCTTGAGAAACTATAAGCTAGACTGAGCCGGTGCTTTGAGCAACCTTAAAGTATACATTTTACTAGAATAATGCTTGGAGTATCTTGGACAGAGTTTCGTACCAATGACTCTATACTTCAAGAACTCAGCATAAATCAGCGTCTGTCATCGATAGTCCAATCTTGCATTCTCACTTTCTTCGGGCACGTGTCACGAACTGTCCAAGCGCCTCGTGGTCTGTACCACGGGTAAAGTCGATGACAAGCGAGGACGTGGCAGAACTCCCATCAGATGGACGGACCAAGGTGGCACTGAATGGTCCCGTGCACGAGTGCACCAGGAAGGCAGCCGCTAGAGATGAGTGGAGCCGGATTGTAAAGCTTGTTACAACCCCCAACGCATGATGATCACGACCACTCTGACAAGAGTGTAGCGACTAAGAAGAGAGCTTTTGCTTGTGGCTACGCTCGCGTGGTATCCTGATAAAATATGGAAGTAGCATGGCGTACACTTTTTCCATGCCAAATATTATTCAGATCCGTTTCGATCGTTGAAAGGCAAACTTTTAAACACTATTACATCTGTAATATAGTACTCAAACTGAATTTAAACTTTGCTGATATTTATCTAATAACCGTTTTATTTAAGTACCTACCTATATTTACTCTATAAGTGATTTTTGATTCAGGCTACACGTTTAACTTTTTGGACAGATTTTGTCAGTTGGATATAGTGAGTAGGATTGTTGTTGTTATTAATTAATTAATTATTATTAATTAATTATTAATATATAAGTTCAAGCAATTTTCAATGTACATTTTGTACTTCAAAATGTATTACTTTTTAAATTTTAAATAAGTAGGTGATGCTTTAGGATAGGCATTATTATAGATAGGATTAGGATATTTGGATAGGCTTTATGTAATCACATAAATACACAAATTAAATCAAGTACTTATTGTTGCTAATTTCGCTTTAATGCGTCCTTGATGTATTTCTAAGCTACAATACCAAAAACCATAACTCGTGTACCTTATCCGGTCTTCTTTAATTTTTCACCAACAGATACCTATAATCTAGTGTACAGGCCTTCACCATTCTCACACAGTCCATATATATTTTCTGTAATGTAAATGCCTAGTTTTGTATGGAAGTATGGAACCTCCATTAATCGATCGATATTCATATTGATTTCACATTTACCGCCTCTGTAGACTAGTGGTTCGCCCACCGGTATCAAATCCATAGATCTTAGGTTTAATTCACAGGGGGTTGGAATTTGTGCTCGGTTTGGTTGGTAGTAGGGCTTGGTTTAAGTGCAACTGACTAGCTACCACCCATCCCGGAATCCGTATGAGGTCAATCAGAGCCCTCATACCTGAGACTTGAGCCCATTACTGAACACAGAATCCTAGTACTTTGTCGTGATTGATCAATGTATAACAGTGATGTCACAGTAACTTAAAGCGGGGTAAATTAACCTCTTATATAACTTATCATCAGGTAAGATGAAGGCAAAGCGCGTAGTTCATATGTACTTTTTTATTGTACGCCAGGGTACAATAAAAAAGTACATACGAACTACGTCGTGATTAATAATTTCTTATCAGTGACATCACAGTCACTTAAAGCGGGGTAAATGAACCTCTTATAAATTCTAAGATTAGTTTATTCACTAACCAAATACTTGACTAAGCGCTCGCCACATAACAAGAGACACTCAGCCATAACCAAACAGTGTCCGGCCATGTTGAGATCGCGTGGATCGAATAGACACAAATAAATTTCACAAAACTAAAAGCTTTTTAGCATTTTCTGTGATCGAGCGATGTTTCAAACTCCGACAAGCTTTTATCTCTAATGCATATTGTAAATATTTGATCGGTATTGGTCAGCGTATCTGGCGGCTGAACTTATCATACAATACAACACCCAAACACAAAACAAACATCTATATTCATCACATAAATGTTTGTCCTGGGTAGGAATCGAACCCACAACCTACAGCGCAGAAGGCAGAGTTGCTACCAACTGAGCTATGAGGCTTGTTAAATTGATTTTATTATTGATTTTGTTAAATCGGCGGTGTCAATAATAAAAAGCAGAGGCCCAAGAATGCCTCTCAAAGTCAAAGTCAAATATATTTATTCAGTAAGATTTTTTAGGATCACTTTGAAACGTCAAATCTACCGCCTGTTCGGAATCGCGACCAGCACACAAGGAGAAAGGCAAGAACCTCGGGCTAGTTTTTTTTTCATGATCCATTACAATAGCTTAAAATTATCTAATACTAATTACAATTTATTCACTGAAGCAAATTCATTCTGACATTTTTTGACCAATGAGAACCTATATCGGTACCATTTCCCCAAACTGTTATGGCATAGCTAATGATGGAGTGACAGTATGCATAGTACACAGATATAAGGGTTTTTCTATCAACTATAGGTTTTAATTTAAACAATGCGTAGTTAGCACCGCCTAACCTTATACATATTTTTTCTAGATGACTTTTATAGCACAGGGTTGAATCCAAAATACACCCTAAAAATGTTACTTCCCTGATTTCTTAAACTTAACTTAGCAGGAAAACTGACAGAATTGTGATTTAAATTTTTACCAGTATTTACACTCAAACTTAACTTAGCAGGAAAAATCACATAAAGCTTTTCGCTCCATTAGGTCTGCACTCCTTTACAAGCACAAAGCTCAGACTTTCAGAGGTAGTTTTTTCGTATTCGGCTACGAAGTGTTAGAATAATATTCCTCCCAATACATAATCTGCATTAAATTCACATTCAAAAAAAGTTGTAAGCTTTTTATACTTCAAACCCAAAGAGAGGGAATTCTTCAACACTTCGTTTGCCGAAAATAAGCCTGCCATTTTTGCTGGTTATCACGACATCATTTCAATAGTGAGCGAACATTGAGATTAAATTAGTTGAAGAGACGTTTATTTCATTTAATTATGTTTCTATCCTAAAATCACAACACCATACCAAAAAACGACACATCATCTTTAATATTTGTATTTTTATTTATATATTTAGCACTGCAAATAGCCTACTGCAGCCACTACACACTATTGTTTGTTTCTGCCATATATATATATATGATCAAAAGTCAGTGTTTGCAATCTTAGCATTGTTACACACTGAGCTACCTAATCTATCTCATGCCGTTAGTTTTATATATCGTGTATCTATATATGTGTACCTATTGTTATCTATGTGTGTTTCTTTGCTGTCGCATAAATATTTTATTTATATATCTCTATCGAATCAAAACGTATTGCGTCACATAGCGTAACAAAGGTTGATCGATTTTTGGTGTGTCACTCTGTCCGAGTGAGTTTTTCGAGGCCCTCGAAATCCTTGATGAGAACCTAATACTAACAAAGACCTGCTATTGCAAGGCTATTTTTTCAAGAAAAATACTTTTTTGATTAAGATTGTTTTTATTACGAACAATCCAAATACTACAAAATATACCTATTTTAACCATATACGCACAATGACTGTAACCATGTATACCATTATCTAAAAAACAGATATGGAACGATTATGTACTTTTGCGTTATTTACAGAATAATCGCTAAAATACAGATTAAACTAATTTCTGATATCAATTTGATACATATATTATTATATCTTAAATTCTTACATAATAGCGTGAGTATCATTTTTCAAGTAGGTAATAGGTAGGATAAACCTACATTCAATTTTATTTAATTTGTATCTTGTTAGTGATGTAGTTCTGTGTATTTTAATAATTGAATGTTTTAGGATTGATATGGACTGACTTGACTGTGTCTAAAATAAACGAATTTTATTTAAATTTCAAAGGGGGAGAAACAAAAATCTCTATTGTTGTTTACTAGATAGGTCTTTAGAATCGGGATGAAGCTGAACTTTTTGTTAAGTTGGCAATTCTGAGCGTACTTTTTTCGTTGAAAGGGTTACGTTGTAGACCCACTACGAGATTTTTAGTTTATTCCAGTTGGAACTTTTATTCAATTGTTGCAAATAGTTGGACGCATCCAATGTAATTCTTATCACATTGGATCCATCGCATGGAGTGGAAGCATTTTGGGGTGATAATGCGTTTTTCACGTCAACGATTTTTGTGGTAGGTAACTCTGAATCTATCTACTTTATGTTACCTACAAATAAATATCTAACAAATCCTATCCAACTTAAATAATAAAAAAGGGTTTCAAAATTGTGTTTTACATTTATTGAATACCTATTTATTTTCAAACATCGCATACAAGTCAACTCGTTTTGTTGATAATAAAGTTCTATAAACCTAGACCTAACCTTTTCACAATATTAAAGCAAAACTTCAAACAAGATTTGACACCAAAATACAAAAAAAAAATCAAAATTATTTATAGGGAACAAAGAAATTCATAACAAAATATATAAAGCAAACGATGATAGCAGCAATAGTTATACAAAACTGTGACGCAGTCACCAACCTCTAAGTACAAGAAATTAGTCTGTGTCCCTATATACAATATTTACTTGCTATGAACACACAAAGTAGGAAAATAATAATAATAATAATAATAATTTATATTATTGAGTGACAAAAACATATGTCCAACAATATACTTTTGGAATGTAATATAGACTAAAAATGAGCAAACTGTTTTTAGACTGGTGATGGGGATCTAATAAACTAAACGGCTCGGAACAGTGTGTGTGTGTGGGATGTTGTGAGTAGTGAATGGGAGTGTAGTATGTGTTTGCGTGTGAGGGAATGTTTGTAAGAGAGTGTGTTCTGATTGTGTTAGTTAAATGATATTAAAAGTGTTTTTACAAAACGGGAAAGACCGAAATCGGTCTATAGTTTTCAGAACAGATTTGATCTTCAGACTTCTGTATGGAGTGTACAACAGCTTTCTTAAAACAGTCAGGGAAAATGACATTTTCGATGTATAAGTCGAAAAAACAAACTTTAAAATAGGTACTAACACATGTCAAGCAGCCCTAATAATGGAAGTTGAGGTACCATTCCATCCGGCTGAGCTATATCTTTGAGATATAGAATGATAAGCTCAATCTCCTTATCATCCGCACCGTGTATTACCATGGAATTGTTGGGGGAAGAGAATTGGGTTCGTATTGTGTCAGACTTGGTAGGATCAGAGCCTCTAGAATTATACATTTTAAGAGCTAAGCACTTACCTACTAAGGTGTATCCTTGGAATTGAGAAGATGAGCTGAAGAAGATTTTTTATTATTTAGATTGGCAATGTCTTTCATGATTTTCCAGGTGGCTTTGGGATTTTTGGCAAATTTTTGCAGTTCACTACGTTCGTAATTACGCACAATTCGATAAAGCAAGTTATTACAGAAGTTTCTGTATCAACTAAAAGAAATGGCAAAATCTGATTTGCAGGTTGTTTTTTATGTTTATTGTATGAACGATTTCTATGTCTTATGCACCTGAGAATATCGGAGGTCATCCAGGGCTTAATTATGTTTTTTTCTGCTAGGTAATGAGGTAATTTACTATGTTTATCAACAGTATTTTTAATAATACCTATAAGAGTATTAACTGCAATGTTAGCATCCGTAAAATACAGACAGACAAAGGCCACAGTCCTCGCAACTCAGTGGGCGTAGCTCTACATTCAGCGCTGTAGGTTGTGGGCTCGATTCTCACCCGAGATAAACATATGTGTGATGAATATATATATTTAGTCTGTACTTGGGTATGTAAGTAATATAAGATTATAAGCACCGTCCGTTTGTAATATGCCTCGTCATATTGCAAACGGTCAGCAAATTGTCAACAGCAACTAACATTTTCAATTTTACGCATTATTTCTAGCTTCTCTAGTTCTGCTGCTTGCTTTAACATAGACACAGACCTGCCTCACTCTCTCCTCAAGAGGATGAGCAAATGGCCTTACAGGAATGTACAATCGAATCCTGTAACGCAAGCCTAGTGGTTATCCTTCACGCGGTGCCCCCCGTTCTCGATCTAGTTCCATTAGAAATAGAGTTAACTGAAACCACAGGACGACATCTGTCGGGATGGAGAGGTCATGTCCCGACGGGTTCATCATCGATAACCATTTTTGCCAACCGCTTACAATATGCCGAGGCATATTAAAACGGGACGGTGCTTATAATCTTATGCTGACATGTGTACAATATACCGAGGCATATTACAAACGGACGGTGCTTACAATCTAACGCTGACATATATACAACAAGCTCCCATATGACATTTTATGCTTATTTTTCGGCAAGATGGCGCTATTTAAAATTAAATGTCTCGTAATAAAGCCACTACACAAAGGACTTATATTATTGTTATCCGTTTTTTCCGGGAGAAAAAAAAACAGAATAAGTGTTCATACTCTTACAGTGAGCTTACAGTTCATAAGGACATGACTACGTTTGTCAGATATCTTTATATTTGTTTAAAATTGACACTCACGATAAAAGATTAGGGGTATCGGTCAATTCAATACCTAACGTTTATTCACCCTAGGTTGGATTAAAAACGCATACATCATGTCTATTTTTGTGATGCGAAATGTCGAAGAGTCTGTAAGATATTATAATAATATACATATATACAATGTAATGAATTGCCCAAGAAGATGTACTTTTTTAAGCATGATGTGATAGGAGTACCCAGAGGAAAATTATTCTAACTCAAGTCAGTCGCCATAGGAACAATTCAAAATTGTGAGAACTGATAAAAGTGTTTGATAAATAGATGATTATAGGTAACGAAAGCATTTTTCTAAGAAATAAGGCAAATAACTTTATTTACCTCTATAAAACTCAAACGCTGCTAGCGTTTCCAGTTCCTATTTTAATTTTGTTCCTTAATTTTATTGATCTTAATAAATATTTTGAATAATTTCGAAATAGCTTGTCCGATTCAAAATATTTTTAACAGGTATTAAATCAAATAGGTAGTCTAGGATTTTAGGTTATCGAGTATACGTTCTATTTTGCATCTCCAAAACATGTTTTGATCAGTTATTTATTTTTACGCTCAATCAGTTTTGTACTCGGATTATGACTGTTCGTTAGATACGCAAAAGGATTAGGGCTTATAAATAATTCTAATCTGATTGCGTATAAAAGAAATTTATGTTATTGAATGTTCAGTTGCAACCATGATGTTATCACATGCGGTACTTATATGGTAAGGTTTGAAGTGAATCGGTTAAGTGTTACAATTGTTCAGAACTGTACGGTTTACAATGTCAGCTATTTTGTGTTATGTGTCTTAATTTCTAACCGCCTCTGTGGTCTAGTGGTTCGTCCACCGGTGTTAGATCCAGAAGTTCCGGGTTCAATCCCCAGGGCATTCAAATATTTTGCTTGGTTTGATTGTAGGACTTTGTTTAAGCCTGCCTGGCTAGCTACCACTATCTCACCCAATCGTACCTATGTCTATCGCCATAACAACAATTCTAAATTGTTATGTTCCGGCAACATGAGGTAAGATAGCCAGTTCCTCAGACTGTTGAGGATTCCTGGTAAAGTGTGCGTCCACCTTCGGCCGTATCATAACTTGAAACCAGTCGAGATGAAGCTCAGGCACTTCCCTGTCGTACAATAAAAATCTTATAGTTAGACCTATTTTTAGTGATGAGAGGTAAATCCTCGAAGAGGAAAATGTTAATAGTCTGTCTATTTACTACGATGATACTGCGATTAATTGTCGAAGAAAATTGGATTTAATAAACAAAAAATGTCGCTTACAATGCTAAAGGTATAAAGAGGTAAAGTTTGTATGTTGGAATACAGGATGCAATATCCAAAATTAATCGCTCGATTTCAAAAATAATTTCACTAATATTTAGAGCCCTGAGAGTTAACTCTCAGTTCAGGTTTTAGTTATAATTCTAAATGTAAGTGAACGTAGGCTATACCTATATTATTTTTGTGTTTTTAAGTAAAAATACATAGCTGAGGAGTGTGATATTATTATTATTTTGTTAATTGTTTTTTTTACTGATACTTTTACAAACAAGGACAGCTAGTGTTAATATTTTGAATTTCAAATAATTAAAGTTCAAATATTTTTCATTTCAGTGCTATTTTAACGGTGACGAGGAGTATAGAAAACCTGCGCTTCCCTCCAGGGTTTAAGTTTGGAGCCTCCTCATCTGCTTATCAAACGGAGGGAGGCTGGAACAGTAGTGGTGAGCTCGTGTGTCTAGTCTGTACCCGTTGCATGTGTGTGATGCAACGGAAGTCCGTTTGTATGAAAATAAGGATTTTTACCCGACCGTTAAGTGTTTGACAATTATGTATGTAAAGTGGCATAACTATGGTCACGGCTATCTTCCTAACATCAGTATGAATAAGAACATATATTGAAAATATTACATGTAGGATGTTTATTTAATAGAAAACAATAGACATTGAATAGTTTGTACTAAACAATTTCAGATGATAAATAAGTTAAAAATAATCAACAATTTACTAATCGGGGGTCTACCCCGGCCACAGGAATTGCTGGTTTGACCCGCTGACTAGCGGTTCGAAAGCATAGGCTGGTAGTCGCAATGTACTCTTTTGAATCCATAATGTGTTTCATAGCTACAATCTACCAGAATCCATATAGCTCTATGGACTATTTGTATGTTAATTATTCACGAATATTTACAGATAAAGCAGCGAATATCTGGGATACCTTTACTCACAGTCACCCAGAACTGATCGGCGATAAGACAACGGGCGATGTGGCTTGTGACTCCTACCATCTTTGGAAGAGAGACGTTGAAATATTGACTGAGCTGGGTGTTGATTTGTACAGGTAATAAGTCATTTTGAAGTGAAGCTTTGTTAGCACCGTGGTTATTAACCAACTTCAAAAAAGGAGGAGTAGTAGAAAAAATATCAATTCTCAACCGATTTGATTTTTTTTAGCTAGAAATATGATATGGATATGATTCCAGATTGGTCCCATATTTTTTTTTTCAAAATCGGACTTTTAAATAAAAAAACAGGATAATGATAATAGGATAATGGGAGCGAAACATTATCCTAACACACTGTACCATAGGACGAACCGATTCTTTTACAGATTTTTCTACATTTGTTTAGGTCTTCTGTATTTATATTCCTTCCCATCATTACGTAGATATTGCCCAGAATCCCGTATTATTGCACCATTACACGACTCTTAAATAGGATGTCGTAGACGTCGTGGTGTCATAGGTTTTACAATGAAAAAGCTAAAAAAAGTTATTAAAAAAATGGAACCGACTTTACCACTAAAACTTAAATGGTTCTTTGCTGGCTTTTAGAGGTAATATTGCAAGTTTTTTAGACTGTTGAAACGGGTGTAGTGCGCTTCCACCTTCGGCCTTTTTTTTTTAACTGAAACCGTTTGAGATGAAGGCCCCATCTTATCCAAATCTGTCACCATAACAAGTCTAAATTGTTGTGTTAAAATTGTAGGTTTCTCAGACTGTTGCGCTTCCACCTTCGGCCTTTTCATTACTTGAAACCATTGAAATGAAAGCCTAAATCGTTCAACAAGCGTTTCCTCGTCGTTGGTACACTAAAAATACGCAGCAAGTTTTCTGTAGTAGTCAAGTAGCTGTAGAATTAACATGTAAAAAAATATTTGATAACCTACGGCCCTATATTATTATAACTACGATATTAATATAACTACTTATTGACACATAAAGTCTGCTCGTGACTCGCTTATATTGTGTTAGTCATATAGTTGGCTTGACTATGCTTACACAGAATTAAAGTATTAAAAAGTCTGTGCGGAGTGTTTGTATATGAATCTGATTTTTCAGTGTTGTTTGAGTTATCTGCTAAATCTGTTGTTAGACAGTAATCTTTTCTTATCTTCTATTTCACTTCGTATTGTATGAATGGATTACCGTAGACTGATACAACTAAAAAAAAGATTTATTGTTGTTTTTTTTAATGGATAGGACGCCTATAACACCAGAGTCCATCACTCACGCGTTTTCGTATAGTTATTTAACCTTACCCATGATTTCAGATTCTCTTTGAGCTGGGCTCGTCTCTTGCCCAAGGGTTTCGCCACTCACATTAGCCAAGATGGTGCGAAGTACTACAGTGACCTGATAGATGCACTGCTGGAGAAAGGCATTGAACCTGTCGTCACGATCTACCACTGGGACCTGCCGATGACCCTGCAGAAGCATGGTATGTGAAGACGGTGGCCCAGATTTTAATAAGAAATTACATGACATTAATTTCACACTTGGTCATAGTCCCAAACTAAAAAGCTTTAATATTAATGATGGATTACTGATAGTAGATATTTAAATACATCAGGTATGTTTTGTAAATCGGAACATACTCATTATATAATAGAATACCAAATCACAGACCAAACATCATAAATTCATCATACAAATGTTTGTCCCGGGTGATAATCAAACCATCAACCAATAGCGCAGAAAGCATGGCTACTAAAAACTGAGCTTAGAGGCTTGATAACAGTTATCTTGCAGTTCCGGATTAGGTAGGTATTAGTGTAAATCTATAGATAGATTATATCTATATTAACAAGCCTCATAGCTCAGTTGGTAGTAACTCTACCTTCTGCGCTGCAGGCTGTGGGTTCGATCCCCACCCAGGACAAATATTTGTGTGATGAATATAGATGTTTCTTCTGTGTTTGGGTGTTGTATCATATATGTATTTGTACGTATGTATTTACAAAAAATATTTAAATATTCTATTTTAATCTAGTTCCCATATTACAAGCTTTGCTAAGTTTGGGGCTAGATAAAAAAAAAATGGGGCTGTGTAAAATTATAATTTCTTTAATATTAGAATTATTCAATAAAATGAATAATTAAACTAACTTTGTACAAAGGAATTAGTCAGATTAGGTCCTTAGGACCGTTACAACCTGTAACTCAACTAAAATGTAAAAAACTATGAAGTGTAAAAAATAATGTCCTGTAATATTTTTATTATTTACCCTATATGCATAATCCGATAATTTTTCTTAAGAAAATTTTATTCATTGCATGAGACCGTTATGTATAAGTAGGTACAAAGCGCGGGACTGCAACGTTTTTGAATGATTCTCTGTTTTTCGTTGTAAGATACGTGATAATGAACTCACGTATCTTACAACGTCCGGAACGCCCACAGATCACTAATATCTTTGGCACGCCCCATTAATACCAATAATAAAGAAAGCCAATAACGCAAAGGAAGAAAATTAGTTTTCACATACTTGACGTACCTACTTTGAAGAAAGATGTGAAGTTATATGAAAAAAAAGGAAATACTTTGTAGCGAGAAACTTGGAGTTGGGCGCTTCGATCAGAAACTGCTAAATTTTTTCGGCTTGTGCCTACTTGACTTTATATTTAAAGAAGCCAATATTTTTATAGCATAATATATAGCCATAGCATACTACGTGTATATATTTTTTGTTTTGATCGTGGCTTTTAGCAACGAGTAAATGCTCAGGAAATTAATCCTTGTTGATAGATCAATGACGTATGATAGCATTATAGTCTTCGAAAACGTTTTCGCGTCTTTAGAATGTATCCATGCATTTAACAAATTGTACGCTTATAAGTAGTACTCTTCACGCGATTTTTCCAAGACAAAAAGAAAGAAAACTCAATGCGGCATTAAATACCGCTTGCATTAAATCTGTTAAATTTATATTAGTTGTTATATTAATTTTATATTATCAGATACTGTACGCATGGTAAGGTGTCGGATACGTTTATTTTATTTCATCAATGGTTTAATTTAGCTCCCACCTTTTGCATACAAAGCAAACACTTGAAACAATAGAGTCAAATCAATAACCTAGAAGTCTGGCATCCATGCTAAAGTGCGTTTTTATTCTCTGCTAACCTATGTCTCAGCGTTATCATCATCTTAAATAACATGTTTTTTTTAATGTACGTCGGGGAAGCGCTTGACCTTCATCTCACCTTGCAACAGGTTAAGATAAGGCCGAAGGTGGAGGCGCACTTCACCCGGAATCCTCAACAATCTGAGGAACTGACTATCTTACCACTTAATGCCGGAACACAACAATAAAATGTGCATGTGTTTATTTACTATTTTCTATGGTTTGTATTTAACTACTATGTGTTGTTATAATATCACCTATAAAATCTTTTCAGTATTTTATTTATTATATGTATTTATGTATTATTAATTATTAAATAGGTACGTATTATTTATATGTTATCTATGTATGTTTATGCGTATGGTATTGGGACTTGTATTTTCCTTATATACGGATGCTAGTTTTTAGTATACCTGCGTATTTATCCTAATATTTTGTTGTGCGCCTATATTATGTCCATCCATATCAACATCCTCCTGGTTCTGTCTATGCAAATGTTGTCTGGAAGAGCGCTTTTAGCAATAACACCGCCCATTGTGCATAATTCACTGTAATATGAATTAGTTCATGATTCATTTACTTTTGGTGTTCAAATAACGACATAAGACATTTTTGTGCTATTTAAAAATCTGTTTTATAATGGTTATTTTCTGAAATTGACATATTTTTTAAATTTTTTTACTCATTATTTTGACATTTTATTATTTCTTATTGCGATGTTGTTTGCTTGTTTGATTATCTAATGACCATTATACGATTTTATATAATAAATACTATAATTTTGTATTGTATCTAATGACTTGCCTTGTATGACATCTATGTTATAATATGGCCAGTAAATAAATCTGAATCTGAATCTGAATCTAAAAAATGTTGAATAGTATTGTCTCTCCAGGTGGCTGGATCAACCCCTTAATATCCGATTGGTTTGCCGACTACGCTCGCACCGTCTTTAACCTTTACGGTGACCGCGTGAAGACCTGGCTAACGATCAACGAACCTTCGGGGATGTGCGAGCTTGCTTACAACGGTGGATATCTAGCACCTGGTATCCTGGACACTGAGGTTGCTCCGTACCTCTGCAACAAGCATGTGGTGATTGCGCACGCCAAGGCTTACAGAATTTATGATACGGAGTTCAGGGAAAAATATGGAGGTACACTCATACTATCACCAATATAAACCTCACTAAAGTATAGGTCGGTTATCCAATGCTGGAATGTTCATAGTAGATACTCACATCTATTTGTCATTTGTCATACTGTATACCTATTCCGAAAATTTAATTTGATGGAACTAAAACAAATGGCAATAATTGAATAAGCGCAATGTATGAAAAACTTGTACGAGCTAACCTTCCGTAATGCACCTAAAAGTAATCAATTATAACATTGGATGTATCTACCTCTTTATATGTAACTATTTCTTTGTGTATTTGTATGTAAATGAGAGTTTACGCCGGTAAAAAATATATATGATATGCTTAATGAGGATCCCACAATACGGGCATTACCTAGTTACGATTGATGTTTGGACAAAGGTTATTTATAATTATTTACCTTGCATGCAATATGCATTATGAGTGCATTTAAGTTTCTGATTCAATAAATTATTATTTACGTTATAATATTTTACACTGTAATGTGCAATTGGTCTAGTTCTTGTCTATAATAATTTTACTGCATTGATTGTGGATTTAATTTATGTAAATTACGTAGAAAGTGTAGGTAGGTAATTATATACATAAATAAATATTACAGAACATAAAATCACGCAGCGCCATTTAGTCCAAAACTAAACATAGATTGGTAGTATTGGGTTTATGGTAATATGGGGACTAGATTACTGATAGACCAATATGGAAAATGTAATCATATATTTTTTGAAATAGTGTTATTTTTATTAAGATGTAGCCTGTGATTTACGCTGTGTGATTTCATGTTCAAAACTGTAAAACGATCCTAAACTTGAGAAACAACCTATAACTGTATTTATTTCAGGTCGAGTATCCCTTCCAAGTGTGTTTCACTGGTATGAGCCGTTTTCTGAACAAGATGAAGAGCTAGCCGAGATGACTCTATTGAATATGGTAAAATCTTTACCCAACATAACACATTTTTTAGTTTTTAGTTTAACATAGCATGTAAAACTTGCCACTACAAACATTATAATATAGAAATATTACGAGCAGAAGCCCGCTATCCCAAACACACAATATTGGCGCAACAAGTCACTTGTTCCTCCACTCTCTCCACGTTATCTCATCACAGTCTCATCTCTTGCCTATCTCTACCCTTTCCTTCCCTATACCCTCATATTCAATACTCTTCTCATTCCAATATTTTC
Source organism: Venusia cambrica (assembly GCA_951394065.1). Taxonomy (NCBI): domain Eukaryota; kingdom Metazoa; phylum Arthropoda; class Insecta; order Lepidoptera; family Geometridae; genus Venusia; species Venusia cambrica. The sequence continues at coordinate 7,511,349 of OX596056.1, forward strand.
ATTCATTTCTCCTCATTACATGACCATACCATGATATTATAACATATCTTACCAAACCATAATACTTCTAAACCTATCTGTCACTTACCAATATAATGAGATGCTATGGATGTCAAGTGCAATGCGAGTCGAAACGTTGGCGAAACTTTTTTTTTTTTTTTTATTGTACGACGGAGAAGCGCTTGATCTCACCTGGTAACAAGTTAAGATAAGGCCGAAGGTGGAGGATTACTCCTAGTCTGGCAGAGTGACCAAATTGGCCTCTTTTTTGCGTTCAATCTTTCTAGAAAAAAAAAATCGGGATAACGTTCGCTGGCGTGCGCCGAATCGTCGAAATAGCGTTTTATTCCCATTTCGCATCATTAACGTACCAATTTTGATAGCACAGACATAAAAAAATATATGCAGGCAAAAAAATTGACATTATATTATCAATAAGTAGGTACCTATAGTCTGTAGTAGGTAGTGTCTGTTCGTTTACAAACTACGTACCTACGTTTTCGTTGTTGCATAGTAAACTTAGGTTTAAATTACCATGAGATTGTACCACAGGACTTCTCTGTATATGTATAGATTTAAAAACATGTAATTTTTTAGGCTAGGACGTGTCACCCTATCTTCTCCAAAGAGGGAGGCTGGCCACCGCAGATAGAAAAGGTGCTGGAAGAGAACCACAGAAAGCTAGGGTACTCGCAAAGTAATCTTCCACCATTCACTAAAGAGGAAAAGGAATTTGTTAGAGGTAATATAAATTTAGCACGCTAACGCGGCTGGGATGGCGGCCTCCTGGAATCACTTCTAGAGCGAGTGGTTGTTGAGACAAAATAAATAATACAGATGCATTCTGGGAGTGCCAACAGATGCGAAAACTTCAAGTTTGTCATCTAGATAGAGCCAAAATAAATAAACTGAAAATGAACTTGTTACTATACATCTTTCTGTTTTTAGATGATTTATTTTGATTAATGGATTTCCGCAAAATAACGCCTGAATCAATTAGCTATCTAAGGTAGAGCAGCCTTCAAACGGTCCATACCCGTACCTCTTAGGATCGTAAACATAACGTGACAATGTTATTTAAAGCGAAATGTGTCAAAAGTGGTGTCAGTAAGGTGTATGGTGTCACGAGTTCAATGGTATTTTCCCATATCAAAAAATGACCAACGCGAAAAGAAGTTTTCACTTAAAAAATAACGAAAGGCACATCATTTATCAAAGTACCTTGAACGTGGTCAAACTTTAAAAAAATCTACTAAGGGGAAGCGGCCTTCATCTCACTTGGTAAACTAATAGATTACCCACATATTGTATTTAATGTTTTTTTTTGCGTGGAGCCCTTATTATTTCAAGTTATGAGAAGGCCAAAGATGGAAGCGCACTTCACTCATTAAATCATGGAATTATCAATAAACTGAGGAAAACTGGGTATTTTACTCTTACCTTTAAATGCCGGAACAAAACAATTTAAGAAATGTTGTTATGGCGTATTCTATTCGCAGTCTCATTCTCATAATATTTGCTGTACTTAGTTTGGGGCTAGATGGCGCTGTGTAAAAATGTCTCGTATTTATTTATTTATTTAATGTGAATCATTTACAGGAACATACGACTTCTTCGGTCTGAACTTCTATACCAGTCGCCTCATCAGGCCAGCTAAGCCCGGAGAGAAGTTTTCAGTTTGGCATATTGCAGACTGCCCTGACCTGAACGCTAAAGTCGAATACGATAGCTCTTGGAAACGAGGTGAATCAGATTGGCTGTATGTAAGTACGTAGTCCTATTAAATTTTGTTTTGTTCTAGCTTTTTCTAGCAGTTGCTTGTAGGAACAACTGCTCTCAAAAAGCTCTTTTGTTCTTTCTTTTGCACTGTTCAAATCTCCTGCCGATATCCGGCCGCGGGAGAGCCTTTTAGGAATTACACTCCATCTAAGAACTTATCCTTGCCTTGACCTAGAGTTTTTAAGATCAAGTTTAGAGGTCAAGAGGTCAATCCCGACTCGTCAACTGTAAAAAAAAAGCAAAATTCTTAGCAGGCAAATTGTCGGAAAGGCTTGCTCCATCGTTGACTTCATCTTTGTCTAGGCCTCAAAGATATGAGTAATATGAGCTAACCCGCTAATTCTGGGGAATATGTACCTTAGCTTTTTAGATCTTGTTGCCTATGTCCCTACATCCTTATATCTATGATTGGACAGGCCATTTATCATATAGCCTGTTGATGCGAAAAACCCTTTTTTTAGATCTACCCTCAAGGTATTCGGAAAATGATGAGTTGGCTTCGTAAACATTATGGAGATCTGGAGATCCTAATCACGGAGAATGGATATTCAGGAGTTAATGAACAGGAAAGGATTAATTACTATATGGAACACCTTAAGCAGGTAAAACTAAAAAATATGTAACTGAGCACACTAAACCGTATAAATCTAATCAGTTTACTCACGGAGCTTGTATATTCTAGGTTTTATTGGCAATCAAAGAGGACGGCATAAATGTTACTGGCTACACCATCTGGTCTCTCATGGATAACTTCGAATGGATGGATGGGTTCGAGTAAGTATATTTAATTTAATCTACCTATTTGAGCTTCTTGAGACATTCAGGCATTTAAAACGTGCTTTTTATATTATGTTAGCTCTTAAATTTTAGGCTTGTTTAGCTCTCGGTTAGAGCAAAGATGAGGTCTATTTTGGAGCGAGCTTCTCAGAAGACACGACAAATTACCTTACTGATTTTATTAACAAATGTTTTTGTGACACCAAAGTTCACAACCCGCTTCTTTTCCTTACGCCTCGTTGTTGCTCGATTTGTTAGAGCGTTTCTGGCTTGAGGTAAATATATTAATAATGATAATTATTTATTCAGAGTTCAGACAAAATGGGTCCAATACATTTACATAATTGAAATAGTTACATAATCAAAATCAAATAAAATTGTTAATTCATTCATAATTAATGTCAATAAATGTAATAAATATGAATATAACTACATATAAATAACATATCTTAATACACAAATCTTAAAAATATCAAAGAAGATAATATAAAGATGTCGGTGCGATTCCCGTCGCGGGTCGTGAATTTTTGTGTCATAATAACATTATGTAAATGTCCACTGCAATAGCTTGAAATACAAAAAAAAACTGTATTTTTAGTTTGCACGAATATCTACATTGTTGCGGGACTACCCAGTGGGGTACCAACGCCTTTTCTCATATAATGTGGCATTTCGTTTTTGAACTGAGATCTTGTAACTGGATTATCATCTAGATAGCTTCGTGTTATCAAAATTTACTATCAATAATGTCCTTTTCTTTTAACAAACCTTATAGCTCAGTTGGTAGTAACTCTGCCTTCTGCGCTGTAGGCTGTGGGTTCGATTCCCAGCCAGGACAAACATTTGTGTTATGAATATAGATGTTTGTTCTGTGTTGGGTGTTGTATCATATAGGACGTATGTATTTACAAAAAGTATTTAAGTATTCTATCCGTAATGTAGTTCACATATTACAAGCTATGCTTAGTTTGGGGCTGGATGGCGCTGTGTAAAATTAATGTTCTATAATATTTATTATAATGATTGTATATTCTTTAATATTTTAGAACGAAGTTTGGTCTATACGAGGTGGACTTTACGTCGCCACAGCGCACACGCACACCTCGTCCTGCAGCTCACTTCTACGCTGACGTCATCGCGAATCGTTCGCTCGATATCCCACATTTGGGATATGTCATTGAAACAGTGGGACTGAACGGTGTGGAAAAAACCAGAGATCGATTTAAAACGTAACTGCTTTATTTCTATTGTCATTGAACAGGCTAATTGAATTGAGCCATGTCATTGGTGTTTCATTCCTACCAGTCCCCTCAGCACGGGGAGGGGATAAAAATTTTGTCCTCTGTTTTTATCCACCATCGGGAGACAAAATGCTCTCGAAGGTGGATAAAAACAGAGGACACAAATTATATCCCCGCCCCGTGGAGGCTGGGAGGGATAAATATTATCGTGATGAATATAGTTTTTCATGAAGGTCATGTTGTAAATTCGTTCAAATCGTTTCTGTATTAATAAATACAGAAACACATACATGTTTTTGTTGATAGAAATGTATATAAGCACTCTGTACAAGAATACAAGTTTAAGATATGAAGAAACTTTGTGTATCTTGATCTACCCGTAAAGGTTTTTATATGTTAAAAAAAATGTACTACAAACGTATTAACTTATTCCATTTATTCAATTTATTCCGTTTATTCCATTTATTATATTTATTTCATAAATTCCATTTATTCCATTTATTCAATTTATTCCATTTATTCCATTTATTCCATTTATTCCATTTATTCCATTTATTCAATTTATTCCATTTATTCCATTTATTAATTAAGGTATAGAATGAAATAAATCTTCATTCATTTATTGATATTTTTATATTAACTGTGAACACAAATATGTGCCACCAACAAACCAGCAACTGGGCTGGCTGTAATATTTCGTAATTGTATTTTGTATTTTGTATTATTTTTGTATATATATTAGTTGTATTTTGTAATTATAATTAAGTACCACGGGGCGCAATGTACGATACACCCTACAGTGAGACGTCGATGCACCCCCACACAGAATAGAGATAAGAACACTATTATACTGTTCAAATATCGTGCTCTTGGGAACACGTAGATCAACTCGCAGTTCTGATTTTTTTATGGATGTACTCTTTGATTAAATCATTGAGCGTCAAACATCTTTAGTAACCACAGTCTCCCCACGGCGCCTTCGCTATCGCACTTAATTTTACCATTATTTTCTCAGTAAATAACAAGCCTCTATTGGCTTCCATTTCAGGTTTTTAGGATTGTCAAGGACGAAGTTGACCGTCTAATAACACTAAATAAGTACTGTATGTTTTTGTTCCAAATTCATTGCAAATCATTGTTTAACGATGAAGCTGTCGTGAACCTAAAATGCGTGGGTTTCTAAGGTTTCGTTGTTCTAAATAGTTGGTTTCGAAAGGTTGTATTTGGTGTTAATGGCAATAGATACATTGCTGAATAGGGTTGCAGACAAACTTAACTACAAATAATCATTATTTTTATTTTCCAGAGAATCGGAAGAATCGATGCAGTGTTCTAGAAGGCAGTGGATTGCGGTAGCCGCATTAGTTACGGCTGTGGTCGCGGCTCTGGCTCTCATCTTCGGCTACCCAGCATGGCGCGCACGGAAGCGTAATATCCCCCAGACAATTCACCAAATATACTCTAGTGTTAAAACTACTTGATTTTAAATAATTTGTTGTTTACAAATGTTACAATAGCACAAAAATTCACAACCCGTAAAAGCCGTAAACGCTCTAACCAATTGAGTAACGAGGGTCCTGCGCAGATTCCGATTTTTTTTCATACTCTGATCAGCGCTCTACCTGAGATTAGTTAGAGAGTTTCCGGCTTTAGGAAAATATTCGGGTCCTGTCGCCGGTTGTGATTTTTTGTGTCATTATAACATTATTAAATGTTGTAACCAAGTTGAAATATAAAAACATGAATAAGTTATGTGATTCGCTCTAAAGTTTAGTTTAAATTTTATATCCACGTTGATAAAAATGACAAGACTGTTTATCTTTTTGAGACGCCTTTAAAAGCCTTTTTAAGGGTAGTCTCTGGAGCTACTCGTATGTGGTCACTAATAAGGCTGTTTTTTTGTATCTTGTTCTTAATTTTTATATTACACGTTATAAATAACGTAATGAATGTCGCTACGTTCCTAGTTATAATATATAATTATGTTATATTCTAAGACTCCTTGCCTTGTGTTAGAAATAATCAATGCATTTATAAAGACTATTGATTTGAATGAATATAATCATACAATTTGAAATGTCTAGTTAAATTATAAGCTAATACCATTTTTGACATGAAAGGAATCTTACAATCTTACTTACTTACTCTTAATTTCAATGTATATGCGAAAAAGTTGTGTTTTGAGAGAAAATGGTTATGATGTTTGATAAATGATGTAGATGTGTGTTGTATAATATTTGAAAAATGTATGATTCTAACTAAACATGTATCGAAAATTTTTAAAAACACTTAAAATAAAGTAAAGAATAATTATTTACTGTTTTAATAGCAAGTCTGACCTATAGATTAGCGAAGACTTTTTTTTATATTCTGTGGTCTGACCTTCTATAGTAGCTAGAAATTCCTTTTTATTAACTGCGTAAAACCGAGCCAATCGCACTCGTGGGGTTTATTGAGCCATAAAAGTTGGAAGGCGATTCTATGCGTTGCCATGATTGCTCTGAATAGCACCACTGACTTGTACCTACTTTCTATTCCTACTTACTATAATGTCAATGAATAGCACCTCTGAACTAGTACCTACTTTCTATTCCTACTAGAACATTAATTATTAATTATAGCCATGTAACCAAGTGTTTGACCAACACACTTGAAAAACTAGTATAGTTATGGTGGAACATATTAGGCCATCTTTTTACTTTTAAACTGGTGCGGAAAAACCGAGGCAGGCAACGGCTCTATTTCTTACTACTACTAATTATTATGCAAAGATGAATCTATCAGTTTGTCACAGTGGATTATATTCGTTATTGTATATTCCTATTTATATGTGACGAAATCAGATAGTTCAGGGTTTGTTTTCTATTAAAATAACTTTTTTTTGTACGACGGGGAAGCACTTGGGCCTTCATCTTACCTGGTGGGTGAATTTATGATAAGGTCCTATAGGAGGTACAATTTACCTGTAATCCTCCACAAACTGAGGAACTTACCGAAACACAACAATTTCTAATTGTTGTTATGGCGATAGACTAAGGTAAGATGGATTTATCCATTTTGAGGACCGATTAAAAGTGATCATAATAGATGTAATTCAAGCCGAAAGCAGAAACGGTGTCTGTGTTACAAAACTGCATTTCTTGCAACATTAGTCGCGAAGAGGATAATTCCATTTACCGCAGAACCAGATTGCATTGAATGCTCGTTCCGTTAATGACCGGTTTTTTTTTCTACTACCATTCTGTGTTTTCGCACAGACATTACATTGGACAGAATTGTAACTTTGTAATTATAAATAAAATAAATTACTCAATATTACTGGAATTTAATTTCACACAGCGCCATCATGCCCCAAACTAAGCATAGCTTGTAATATGGGGATTGCAGATATAATACAACAATACTTTTTATTGTAAATACATACTTACCATATGATACAACGTTTGAACACAAACCAACCATCTATATTCATCACATAAATGCTTGGTCTGGGAATCGAACCTACAACGTACAGCGCAGAAGTCAGGGCAACTACCACTGAGCTTTGAGGCTTATTCTAATATATTGAATAAATTTTTAACTAGCTTTTGTCCCTGCCTCTTCCGTGGTACTTGCCGACCCGGATACCCCGATAAACAAACCACATTTCTCAACCAGTCACGCCTCATCGAGGTACAAAAAGTACCCATGGCATACACTATCTACTCTTAAATGAAGTCCAAAACAAACAAACAAAACTCGACACGCGTGTGTCCAGTTAGTGACTAACCCATAATTTCGAATGTATAATAAAGAATACATGAGTGCCGGAGTATTTTGTCAGATTAGTCACACCATTTATGGTCGTCCTTCCGCCCGTCTGACCTTTAAAGGGCCATGTACCTTTGGATCCGTAAAAGGCAGCCGGCTAACTGACAAAGAAAACATCACAGCTTTGCTCACGTGGAACCCGGTTGAAAAGTAGCCTGTACATCTGACCTAAGCCTGTCACCATAATAACGGTTCTAAATTATTGTGTTCCGGAATTTAGAGGTAAGATATGTAGCTTTTCACTTCGTTGAAGATTCCGGGTGAAGTGCCCTGCCAACTTCGTCCTTACCATGTGAGTTGAAGGCAAAGCGCTTCCCCGTCGTACAATAAAAATGGTCTATTAAAATATTTGTGCGAATTTCACCGTTCAGCAGTTTTGTTGAGGAGCCGGTACCTTGGTATAAGCATCCATGCTATACACATTTTCGCGTTTATAAAGTTTTTGCCAGCGGCTTTGCCTGAATGGTACTTACGAAGATACAAACCATATTCTGGGTGAGCTCGATCCATCATATACCTTGTCCTTACATCTGCAAGTTTTGAGATTATGAGCTATCGCATACTAAAACACGTAATAAGCAAACAAACAGAGCTACATTCGAATTTATAACATTGATAAAAATAAAAGGAACATAGTCACAACTTTTTCTTATTCAAGGATTCACATCTGGTCATTTCAGAGCGTGGATCTTATAAGGATCACTTACTAGGGGGCAGTCAGAGGCACGTCTAAGATTACCCATATGACAGTAGTACAATTGATCTAGTAGCTCTAGATCCTGAGATACAGCCTAGGCTAGTTCAGGATTCAATATATTATACTATAACACTGTATTTGTGTCAAATTAATGATTATTTATTATTAGGAGCTTACATTCGGTACATGTCGATGGTTTGCAAGTAGGTAGCTTGTATTCAATACGTAATAGGTTGCAAACCCACCGCCACAAGCCAGTGACACATGTCATATGGATTTTTGGTTCTATAAACATGTCGGTTTTCCCAGGATGTGATCACCGTCAAACCATATGCATGTGACAAATGCGCACTTAAAATTCCGAAAAACCGGAAAGTCCATTGACGCTTGACTAGATTTGAACCCTCATATCCATTGGGCAACACAGATCATAATAATGTCTCTAGGTATTCTATCAATAATAATGATAGGGAGGATATTAGGAGGATTTTATTTATTATGATAGGATATTATACAAGGATAGGATAATATGTAAATATAATTAATAAACCGTAAGAATTACTAATTGATTTACCTACAGATTCCTACAACTCGTAAATTCTTGACATTTGAATAACGTTTTGCTTTGTCCAACTCAGTACAGTTGGTATGTAGTAAAGGTAGCACTCTAGGTACCTACCTACGAATAGTATCGGTGATTTGATAGATTTTTAGAGGATAGAATAGTAGCGGTGAGTTGATAGATTTTTAGAGGATGGAATAGGAGCGATGAGTTGATAGATTTTTAGAGGATGGAATAGTAGCGGTGAGTAAACAGATTTTTAGAGGATGGAATAGTAGCGGTGAGTTGATAGATTTTTAGAGGATGGAATAGTAGTGGTGAATTGATAGATTTTTGGGTACGGTAGCCACGGGGGCATTTATTACAACTCGCTTTTAAAAGTTAATCGAAATTTATAATAAAAGTATTCAACAAAATGGAAGTTTTTACCACTAATTAGTTCGTTTATTCGTTCAATTAAAATGATAGATTAAATGGTTTTCCTTTCTCTAATTTGCTAAGTTTGTTGGAGAGATTTGATCCTTATCGTTATCTTTATCGTTACCGTTATCCTTATCCTATCGATTGATTACAAAAAAGTACAGGATGTTATTTTGTCGGATTATAGCCGGTTTGATTAACGGGAGTGGCAAGCGTATTTAAAAATCATTGAATGCAAACTGTATTCTTTTTATAATTATGATAATATTTCCCTTGAGTAAATTAGCTATCTTTAGTATTTAGGATACTTTCTATCCAGGTGCAGTTAATAAATTGCACTTGTATACGGTACTCAAAAAACATTTTTTTTTCTCAAAAATGGCCTTTTTCTTTGTTCTGGTTAATTTTCGAAACGGCTGGACCGATTTTGACGATTGATTATTGGAAAGAAAATGATAATATTAGGTTTTACGTAAAAATGTATCGTATGGAAAAAGTTTTCCGCGATTTCTGACATTTCCAGTGCCTATTCAAACCTCAGTCGGTCTGGCAGATACTTTTAATCCTTACAAGAAACAGGATAGATTGGCATCAAAAAAGTTTTGTGTGTAAAATTACCATTTAATTGCTGACTGTAATTTTTTCTCCAAAATCTTAGGTTGCTGTTCAGGAAATCTAGAAAGTTATGGATGGTCTCCTAAGTATCGTTTTCCTGAGTAACGGTTTAGGTACTTGCCTGCCCTTCCTGTCCCGTCTTAAAAATCCACCCCGAGATTATTAGAATAGCTTCTTTTGTACATGGACTATGAAAAGAAAGGATTTTGGAAAATTCTCACAGCCGAATGCCGAAACTAAGTCTGATACGACAGTTACAGGCTTTGGCGAGGGTGAGACACATATTTTACCTTTTCTGCGCTTGGACCTTTCCTGGTCTGCAGCACTCGATGAGTTTGCCTGTGGCTGTGGCTCTTGTGGCTGTGGCCGAGGATTGTATAAGGCTATGTTGCTGCTGGCCTCAAGTTTGGTGTTGAGTGTGTCCAGCTTATGAGCATAGCTATCGATTCATAGCTAGCAATCAAGCACAAAGCCTTGGAAAGCTGGTCTCTAAGAGAACTGAAATGGTAAGCCATTTCAGTTCTCATGCTGCGTATCTCGAGGCAAAGTTCAATAATCTCGTCTGATTTTTGAGGCACATTTGAGTAACGGTTTTGTACCCCGACGTTAATAGGAGAGTTTTTTTAGGAATGGTAATATTTGGATCCCGGGCTTTTTTTGAGGACCCTACAGGAGTGAGGCTGTTGTCACCTCCTTTTTTTCTTGCGCATCGACATTCAAGACCTACCTATGATTTTTTACTTAGGTTGTTTTCTCCTGTACATTGAAGGTGGTAAGATTGACCACATTTTCAACAGCTTATGTACACTTCATAATCACTACAATCAACACTGCAAGCTGAGCAAAGCATTGTGGCTAGGTAGTAAAGACGCGCGGCGCGGTGGTGGCGGCGGCGGCGGTGTCCTCTTGCGAGCGGGTGTCTCAGCGAGCGCCCGGGCCCGGGCGATGCGCGACGCGTGCTTGTGTTTAACGGTTATTTGAAATTGTTTTCAGAGCTTTTGATCGTAACTCAAGTCTCACAGGTTCGATTTTGCTCAAACAAATTTAATTTTATTGAAAACGACACAGCGCACATTTATTTCTAAGTCGCATGAGATTTCACTGACTTTAACTACTTTAAACAAATAAAATATACGGAGCAATAAGCGAAGCTGTTGCCAGCAAAGAGGCGGCGCCATAAGCCTGAGCCAAATCTAATCTAACCTTAGCCTAATTAATCTTTCATTATAACATGTAATACTAGGCTTATCTTTTGTAAACTATTTTTTTTTCTCAAACATGCTTGTAAATTTGTCCCTTATTTTGACAACCTTCTTAGAGATAAATCGAAACTGTCTGTACCTACTGGCAAAAGACATGCGAGCAGCGGTGACAAAAATTGTATGCAAATCACAGATATATCTATAGATGATCTATAGATTAAAATCCATAGGTATCTGTCGTGTTTTGCGGTCACATACATTACTGTAATCATGAGATTAATATCTTTCTTTTGCAAGCCGGTTCCAAATAAGATCGTTGATTATTATAGATGATTCATATCAGCTGTCATGTCATTTAAAAATGGAATGATCTAAATTCGAACCGGCTTGCAAAAGAAAGATATTAATGAAAAAAAAAACAAATGAACACTCAACGTGTAGCGCGGGAAATAATATTGTTGTTCGTCATTGATTTTGAAAGTTTATACAAGCCTTGGCCACAACTACTCGTAGACACTGATGGACTTAAATATGTGTGCTTCTGCTTTGCCTCGGCCTAAATTTACACGTTCGTCCATCACTGCCTCTTTTACTAGCCGCTGCAGTAATGTAAGGACAATATTTTGAAACTCTGTTTTCACTGATTCGGAGGAGAGAGCGTCACAGTTTTATAAAATAATAGAAAAAACAGCAGAAAAGCAGCTCTGTATATTATCTGTATATTATGGGCTAGAACTTGATTAGTAGTGAGGAGTTCAATAAACCTCTAGCATTTCGATACACGTGAAATATACCGGCCGAGTGCGAGTCGGAAATACACACCGATAGTTAGGACCTTAGACAAATAAGGGAACAAGACCCTAAACAAACTCCATGCACCAAAACGCACCTGAGCAGCAGTTCCTTCAAGCTAAGGAAATCTCGGTAGCAAAATACCGCGCGATTTGCGATTATCAGCCGTTAGCTTTGCTACTTTTTCACCAGTTGGCTGAGTTAGAGGGGTCAATTGCAGCCGCAAACGCCACGGTAACAACTGCCTTATAAAATCATGACCATTTTGCTTCCAGATTCTCTTTGAGCTGGTCTGGCATCTTGCCTAAAGGTTACCCCACTTACATTAGCAGAGAAGGTGCTAATTACTACAGTGACCTGATAAATGCGCTTCTGGAGAAAGGCATAGAACCCCTCGTCACTATCTACCACTGGGACCTGCCGAGGATCTTGCAGAAGTACGGTATCTCAAAACGATGGAGTTATGCCCCATATATTTTAACCACGTACTAAGGTTAGGTGATCGGGATACCGATATTTTTTGACATGACCTCTATTTTTAACCGACTTCAAAAAAAGGAGGAGATTCTCAATTCGGCTCATATCAAAATAACTGGAAAAATATGTCATCCAAGTAAACGAAATTGCGTATTCTGCTTTCCTGAGGTGTTCATGGTCACTAGAGTAGACCGCAGTTCAATAAACTGCTTACCTTCCAGTATCATCATCATCATCATTATCAGGGTTTTGTCATAATTACCATTACTTGGCAGGTGTGCGCAGTAATGATGATACGTAGTAGTCCCACTGAACTGCCTGCCTTCCGGTAGGTCTAGGGTAGGCCTTTGGCTTCATCATCAGATGATGGTGGTGACGATGTTCACCGAAACTCCGTAAAAAAACAATTTAACTAGCATACAATAAACACGTTGTTGTGCTTGGCAATTCGGCACCAACTTCAAATTATATGAAGTTACCCTTAGAGCTATTTTTAAATTTTTAGTGGTGAAGTCGGTTCCATTTTTATTCAAATAAGTTTCTCTTATCTCTAAAAAGCTTGGATCTAGTTTTGAGATGAGCCATATATAAACTGTCATGTAAAATACCTGCGTTAAAAATGTGCGTCATGAATACATTTATTCAGATGTTTATTCCAGGTGGCTGGATCAACCCCTTCATATCCGACTGGTTTGCGGACTACGCTCGTATCGTATTTACCCTCTATGGTGACCGCGTGAAGACCTGGTTAACCATCAACGAGCCATCGGGAATGTGTGAATTTGCTTACAACGGAGGGTATTTGGCGCCTGGAATTCTGGATACAGAGGTTTCCCCATACCTCTGCGACAAGCATGTGGTTATGGCACACGCGAAGGCTTACAGGATCTATGATAAGCAGTTCAGACAGAAATTTGGCGGTATGTTTTTCGTACCTAATACATGGGCATATTATTAGTAGATGCTAACATGCTCTTCTTGAAATTATCCTTTGTCACTTATGTCTCTATATTGTTTTATTTTAGGTAGAGTCTCCATTGTTAGTATTTTGCACTGGTTCAAGCCGTGTTCTGCTAAAGATACACATCTAGCTGAGCAGACTTTGTTGAATATGGTATTATATTTTATAAATAAGCAAACACTAGCCTCTTTATCTAGTTAATGATTGCCTCATACTCTGCAGCAAGTATATGCAGCGCTTAGTGTCCTGCCTGCGAAGAGCGTTTATGACTCAAAATTAAGTCTGAATATTAGTTTATATTCGCAATAATGTTTTCCTATAAATGTCTTTGTGAATATTAAAACATACCTACTCTCAATCAACTGAATTTTCAGGCCAGGACAGTTCACCCTATCTTTTCGAAAGAAGGAGGCTGGCCAAGTGAGTTAGAAGAGGTGCTGGAAGAGAATAGCAAAAAGCTCGAATACGCATGAAGCAATCTTCCACCGTTCACTGAAGAGGAAAAAGAATTTGTTAGAGGTAATGAGTATGTAAAATAGGTTGGAATTGTGATGATATGCGCATTGACACAGCAAATTGCTTTTGTTCTTTAGGTACAAAGAATGTGCGAGATTGAACTGAAATCAGTAAATGATTTTAAGTTCTCGTTCCTATCCCACTTAGGAGCTTCAAATTGCAGTTTTTTCCTTCTTTATCCTAGTTGAGTTATCTTTCAAACCCCCGGCAATCCGGTTTTTTTTTCTTTGCGTATTTTTCTACGAAATAGTTCTTAGCTATATTTCTTGGTATTTGGTGTAGCCGTTTCCATTACATTCTTTGAAAAAAATATGTGTACGTATTGAACTTTTTTTTGCTAACCATTTTAATTTGACAAACTGGAATAGGTCGGTACTGCATACTGGATACGCAGGTATCTGGAAACCAGCATAGGACGAACAGAATCCAGGGCACTTCTAGATTGACAGCATGTTGTTTAGAATTTCGGACCTAGGGATTAAATAGCAATATGTAACGTTTGGTTCGAATTATTTTTTTAAGTGAAAGACATATTTTTGTATCTAAAACACCCATTTTGAAAAACCCCATACTATGCTGCAAACTTTTTCTGGCTCTGCTGAGGACGTCGAGCTGACTCCACATCTGACCAATAATTCTGAAACGTAGAGATCATGGCACAGCTCTACAGTACTGGACCAAGTCCAATAGCTAATGGTGTGATGTATTATATTACGGTGACCTTGAAATCCTGATCACGGAGAATGGATACGCAGGAAGACACGAACAGTATAGGGTGGATTATTCATTGATTGTTTGTTTACTTATTATGAAAGCCCCAGAATACCGCTGATTTACGCTCTTCAGATAAACAAAAATAAATAAATATTACAGGACATCAATTTTACACAGCGCTATCTAGCTCCAAACTAAGCATAGCTTGTAATATGGGAGCTAGATTACGGATAGAATACTTAAATACTGTTTTGTAAATACATACATAATATATGATACAATAGCCAAACACATAACACACATCTACATTTAATTTAATGAAACACTTTGTATAATGCATGCTTTAGAACTAAGTGGAAGTGTCTGTATACCTACTAGGTAGAATCTGTGAAACTATAACTACATTAGACGTTAGTACCTACCATGATTCAACAGACCAATAAATAATTTATCATTTACATTCATCACAGAAATGTTTGTCGAATCCACAATGATGAATCGAACCCACAGCCTACAGCGCAAAAGGCTATTACCAACTGAGCTATGAGGCTATAAAAAGTTTGGGTTTTCTAAATTGTGGAAGTGTCATAACATAATTATGATCTATATTATTTTAATATAGAAAGACACTTAACATATCAAAATGTAACAAGCCGTTTATGCCGCAAAGAGTTACAATGAAATAGACATACCTACATAATGGCAGTCGGGTATATTATATATCATAATGCATTGAAAATTGTATTTGTGTAGGAAAAAAAACAATAAAATATTTTGATATGTACATTGTTTCGCAGATTTTTTAATTACTTAATTATATTAATACCCAGCAGTTTTTATACGATATTTACGATGGTGGGCTAGGTTGAGGTCAACAAATTGCCAAATAGTTATGCATCTTCACCATTTTAGGTTTTATTGGCAATGAAAGCGGACGGCATTAAAGTTATTGGATACACCATTTGGGCTCTTATGGACAACTTCGAATGGATGGCAGTTAAAAATTTTGATTTTATTATGTATACTTAAATTGTGTGTGTCCGTAGAATTAACAAGCTGAAGAGGTTATAGCAGGCTATGCCACATGGGGTACTGGGTCGGATAACCTCCTCGTGGTGTACCCTGGGTGCCGTCGATCACTTCCCACTTGTGGGGACTTATCGACGGCAGCGAATAATCCGACACGAGGGTGTCCTCCGCGTGTCCCTATGAAGTTAGCATAGGGCACAGTGGATGGACAGGCGGTTTTCCGCGGGGCGGGGAGTCCCAGTGAGGGTCTCAGCGGACCTTCGGGTCGTGGGATGGCCGGCCTTCAAGGCTGGGGGCGCGGCAGGGAGGGTCAACTCGGCCACCCTGTCGGGCAGTGGGATCAGATGGGGGTCTGGGGGCCGGGAACGTAGGGGCGTTCAACTGGCCTCCATTGCTCAGACCCTCATCCCCGCCGAACGGCGGGAACAGCCTGGCGACCCAATGGTTCCCGCCATCCCCCCCAGTCACAATGGGGGGAGGCTATGGTGCCTAAACGCATTCTCCGCATAAAAAAAAAAGGCTATGCCACATAGCTCACTTAACCGATAACCTGGGGAGTGGGAGTAAAAGTTCTTCCATGGCGACCACAATGAAACCTGATCACAGTATCCTAGTGTGGGGGCTAGGTTCCATATTTTTTTCATTTTGTTTAAATTTACCTACCTACTAAGATGATTTAAACATGCAAATACAATTTGCATGCCCCAGCACTCATGTTTGATTTAAGGTTAACTGGAATGACAATAATTGTAGACTGCAAATAAGTAAATAATAATTATTATGATAAAAAGGTGCACCAGTAAAATACCCGTAATACAGTTCTAAATAAATAATTATTATCCTCATTATTTTTACCTTGTTCTAAAACGGCTGTAGGTATTATTTACATGTGAGTACATGTTTTTATTTTTGAAGTGATCATTTTCACTTCAATCTTATACAACAAAATAGTATATTCATAATAAGCCGACCTTTCATTTCACACTTTTACTAACAAGCCTCATAGCTCAGTTGGTAGTAACTCTGCCTTACGCGCTGTAGGCTGTGGGTTCGATTCCCACCCAGGACAATCATTTGTGTGATGAATATAAATGTTTGTTCTGTGTTTGGGTGTTGAATCATATAGCACGTATGTATTTACAACAGTACCTACTTAAGTGTTCTATTGGTAAACTAGTTCCCATATTACAAGCTATAGATAATATGCTTAGTTTGGGGCTAAATGGCGCTGTGTAAAATTAATGTCCTTTAGTATTTATTTATTTATTTAATACGGGAAACCGGCTATCATACAAAACGTTGAACCCGTTTTCCTACAAAAAGATAAACCCGGTTTTCCTACAAAACGTAAATCCTGTTTTCATACCAAACTTATAACCTGTTTATGTACTAAATGTGAAACCTGTTTCCTACAAAAATGATTCAAGCGGTTTTTATCTAAACCTAAGCGCAACAGTTAACTGTATGCTAGCCTGGGAACAAGATTATGAATAGAATAACTTTTGATACAATACAACATCATAGCACTGTACAAACATCTATATTCATTAAACAAATGTTTGTGCTGGGTGGGAGTCGAACCCACAACCTTCGGTGCAGAAGAAAGAGCTACTAAAAACTTAGCAATAAGGCTTGTTAAATGAAAACCGCATCAACATCCCATTGTTTTAAAATCACTCCATAAAATATAGTTTTCGGAAGTGCTAATACATCAATCTATATCTATATACTTGCACCATCCAAACCAAGTACAATCTCTGGAAAATGTATTACTCCCCTGGTTTTCGAACCCGGGACCTCTAGACCACATTATAAATACATATGAGTAATGAAATACGTAATATGAATATGAAAAAACCTTTGACATTGAATAGGTAACTCATGATTCAGTGGTCGAGTTAGAAACATTTTTTTATTTATTTGAAATGATCTTGACAAAAAAAAACCAAAAGTGCCATAATATGCTTTGATTATGATATTTTTGAAAAAAGTGTTGATATTTTAGTGGGGATGAACGGTAAGTGTTCGTACCTACATTTACTAACATGGGGACCAACGGCAATAAAACGTCCCGTTGGTCCCCATGAAAATAATTGTGGGGAAGCAAAATTGCCGTTGGTCCCCATCGGGGATGAATCGTGGGGACGAGCGGGAATAACCCAGCAGATCGGTGATCGTTGTGTTGATGTTGAGGAACTCAGATACCCCTCAAATTAATATGGTCCAATCATATTTTGATGTAGTAAGAGGCAACTAAGGGATTATACTAGGAGATGTGTAACAGTTGCTTCCTAGCAACCTGGTGTAAGTAGGTAAGTAGGTAAGTAGGTAAGTAGGTAAGTAGGTAAGTAGGTAAGTAGGTAAGTAGGTGTAAGTAGGTACCAACTCAGGAGAGTAGGTACCTACTTATTAAGTTATGAGTGTTTCGCATAATCAACAGATATGGTGATTATGGGAAACACTCATAACTCTAGTTATATTTACATAGTTTAGAGGATGTCCTTTTTACAGTGGACAGCAGGTGCTAATATAATGTATTTTATTAAACGCTATTCAGCGTGGCAATGCAGCCAGTGTCTTGGGCACGCTTCCGTCTGGTACTGGTCTGGAACAGTTGAGTTACCTATAGGCCGTTTGTAACGGTCCTTAGGTAATCTGACTGATTCCTTTGTACATAGTTAGTTTAATTGTACATTTTATTGAATAAATATATAATGTGAGTTAAGTATGTGATAAAGCTAATAGAATAGACCAAAGTGTAATATTGATGTTGAAACATCATTTTACATGCGTCTGGGCTTCACACTGATAAAAATATATTGTTTTTTTCCTCTTCAGGTAAGTTTTGAACTATTTATATGCATTGCATCGAAATTACCAATCGTTTTTAGTGTATCTGTAATTTAAATTATTTTAAGCACTGTTTGTTATACTCAATAAACTTAATAAATGGTAATACAGACTATTATTTTCCTAGTTTGCATAATGTCTAATAAACACTAACTCGGATACAGGTGCAAAATTAACACGATGCAGTACATGTGATCCGTGATATAATATATTAATTAATATGTATGTAATGTGTATTTCCTGTATAATCTTCCTGTATATCTAGGTTTATTGTTTTTCCTTTTAATTACTTATTGTTAACACCTAGCTGGGTTTTTTTTAGTTACTCATTTATAGTAAAAATGTTACGGGTCAAAATCTCTACAGTAAATATTTTGAGAAAATTTTATTTGGAGGAAACTTTACTATAGATATAAAAGCAAAAACAATAGCTTTTTTCCATTTTTTTTTCTATCTGTAGCTTGAACACACATCACGCTTAAACTACTGAATGGGTTTTAATGAAACTAAGCGTAATTATTACTTATATCATTTGAAAGGATCATGTAAACATAAACCCCCTGTAACTTTTTATATATTTGGAATGCGAAACTAGGTGTTAATATTTTTTATGGTAAATGATAAATTTCTTGAAAATCTACCCTGTTTGAGTTTTACAGCGTTTCATGGTATTTTTAATAAATTTAATATTAAGACGGATTGGCTTGAAATTTGCTACAAATATAATCAAAGTTACCTAATACTATTATAAAAAAATGATTGTTACCTAGTAAATGGGCAGTTTGATAACATTATGATATCACCTGTCAGCTGTCAACTGTCAACGGGTATACATAGGGCCACGCGGTCTCATCGTCGATATAGTATCTTATATCGTAGTAGGCACTTTTAATTAAATTACTCTTTAAAAATAACACTATGATAGTAATCTAGTTCCCATATTAATGCATCATATAATAATGCATCCCACTATCTATGCTTAGTTTAGGGCTAGGTGGCGCTGTGTGAAATTAATGTCCTGTATTATGATTATTAACTAAAACAAACTAACCCCGCAATGGCTTCATCAGTAAGATGCCATATTGTACGTACAATGACTCAATATGAATACCCCATTGCAACTTTGTATCAATATTTAAACCTACGAGGTAGTTGCTTCAATAAAGTCAAGTATTTCTCCATTTAAGATATTTTTGGCACTGTTGACTGGAACATTAGGCAAGGTGATACCGAACAGGTTGTAAAATTGACGTTTCAGAATGATCCCAAAAAATCGTAATGAATAAAACATTTTTGACTATAACTTTGACTTTCGCACAATGGTTTCCCGTAAAAGTGAGTCCGAATTTGATAGTCTGTCACTGAAATTACCAAAAGTAAAAACAAATAGTATGTCATTTCCGGTCCGAAAAAGGGGGCGTTACTTTACCCATCTGATACTGAAATAATAGTTATGGCTTCAGTTAGAAATTTACTGGTAGATACAGAAAAGCGAAATCTGTCAGTATTTTTTTTTGCCGGAAATGCTTGGCAGACGCTCTCAAATGTGACCATCGGGACTCTTATATGTACCCATCAGCAAAAAAAAACAATTCCATTTGCTAGGTATGAACCTACCTCTTTTCAGGAATATATAAGACTGCCAAGGCTTTTTCTGCTGAAAAACCTTGACAGACGAGATTATGTGAGCGACATTCGTGGAACCTGTATTTTGGAATTGTACAGATTACGTACATTTTAATTACTGTAAGGTTATTGTATTGCATGCAAAATAATTATGAAGGTCTGTGTTAGGTAGTAAGTGAACAAAATTTACAGGTGAGTTTTTTTTCACTAGTACTACAAGTGAAAAAAAAAACTCATTTTTGTATCAGGAATTCTCCATACCTAGTAAGTAATACAATTCCTGAATTCCTTATACAAAAATGAACCAATCATGATCTCGATTTCAAAGACAATCAATAAAATAGTGGGCTGGCGAATTTCAACTTAACTTTAAAATTAAGTTATTATTTAATAAAAGTGGGTTCCCATACCAGAAAGTTTTTATATTTTTTTAATTCCTACCTTTAACAAACCTAGTGTGAATATATTGCTTACTTCAAGGTAAATAAATAAATAATAAAAACTAGCCAAGCGCGAGTCGGACATGCACTAAGACTTCAAAAAACCTGTATCATTTGCCTGGAAATGTGAGTCAGAACCCTCGGTGTGCGTATTCACACCATGTTTTAGCTTATCTATCAAATTTATTAACCAACAAATTTTAGGCTTCTATAAGCCTAATATTTGCTGGTTATCTGGACAAATTTGAATTTATTTTAAAGCGAATTTATTTTCTTATGAGAATAAGTGTCTTATTCTTATTCTCATAAGAACATAAATTCGCTTAAAATTAGATTCCAAGTTTCTTATAACATTATGATACTAATTACAATAACAATGTTATGCCTCTGGACAGTTGCTTGTATGGACTAATATCGTACAATAAAAATACAGATAGTTAAATATGAATGTTCTAGGTACCTACACCTACAATAAATAATTTAGGTGTCATTGTTCAGTAGGTATTTTCTCAGCTTTGTCTTGAACAAATCTATACTATCGCAATTTTTGACGTCATTAGGGAGACTGTTATATATTTTTACTCCTTCAAATAGTATTGTTTTCTTCCCGTAGTTTGTACGTACTTTGTCATAGTAAAGCTTATTAGAATTTCTTAAATTTCGTTTATATATTTTTTATAAAGTTTGATTTTGGAATGAACTGAATTTGTATATAAATGTTAAATATTTGTTATTAAATAATACTTGCGCCTATTATAAAAAAACCCGCGGGTAATAGCTAGTTTTAAACAGGATATTAATGTTGACACGAATTTGAGATTTCGGGTTGTTCATGAGATTTGCTGATGGGTAATCCCATTACATACATGGCTAGTAGGTACCATGTAAAAAACAATACATTGTTATTAGTAGCTAGTACCTACTATATTACTAAGGGCGGCACACTATCAAAGTAAGGAAAGGAAGTACACTAAGGAAAAACCATCTATCTAGCATCTAGCATCAAGACTCTGTATAAATACTGAACTATTATGGAAAATGAACTATTTAACTCTGTGATAGGGGTTTAAGCTGTACTATACACAAGTGTAATCAAGCATAATTCGTTATTTTTCACCACCAGTGACGTATTGATCAAAATGCCATCTAACAACGATAAAGGTAAGGAAGGTAACTTGGATTTAAAACCCGGAATCCTCAACCAACTGAGGAACTGGCTATCTACCTCTAAATGCCGCAACACATTTTTTTTTAAAATTGTTGTTATGGCGACAGACTCAGGTAAGACTTAGCTAGCCCGGACTTTAAACAAAGTCCTACCACCATCCAAACCAAGCACAATATTGTACTCTCCATGGGGATCGAACCTCTGGATCTGAAATCGGTGGGTTGAACCACTAGACTATAGAGGCGGTTATAGAGGTCTAGTAGTCCCGGGTTCGATTACTAGAGAGGTATACATTGAGTTTGTTTCCGGGTGAAGTGTGCTTCCACCTTTAGCCTTATCATAACTTGTAACCAGGTGAGATGAAGGCTAAGCGCTTCCCCATCGTCCAAAATAAAACAAAATCCGGATACCGGTGGACGAACCACTAGACCACAGAGGTGGTTAAACCCTTACAATATTTCCAAATGTGTGTTTGGTTCCGTTGCTATGGCGGTCGCGGCTTAAGAATTGACTCCTCCAACCAGTCGACTAAGGGGACTCACCAGAATAAGGGCAGCAGTTTGCTACTGTGTTACATTTTCATCTACACCTTTATTGCGATCACTAATCCACCCGCCAAGCGTGGTTATATGGCGAAACCATCCTGCTTTGGAGGAGGTTCTATCAAGCAGTAGACATAAATGTGCTGTTGATGACGATGTGATGCGTATTTTTGGGTTCGTTGGTGGTTGGACTTGTTTTAAGTTCGCATAGCAACCCACGATCTTACCTAAGTCTGCCACCAGCAATTTTAAATGATTGTGATTCGACATTTATAGCCAAGACAGCCTTCTCCTCAGTATGTTGAGGATGGGGTAAGCCCGTAAAGTGTGTAGACGGCGTATCCTCTCCGTAAAGATAAAAAAGAAACAATATTGAGAATTTTGTGATTCTCAGCCGAGGCAAATAACATTTCTACGTAAATTTAAATCGAGTTTCATATTATTTCGATTCATCAACTCATAAAATGAAAACATATTCAGAACGGGGCAGATATGAGTAGGTATTTCAAATTATATTCACCGTGCTTGAATTTAGTGGAAATGTTATATTTATTTATCTAGATTTTAAAAAAAACGTTAGACTGACGCTATAAGCCCGCCCGGGCTTGAAACATCACCAACCAAAAAGAATACCATCTTACCTAAATATATCGCCATAACAGCAATTCTAAATTGTTGTGTTCCGAAACTAAGAAGTCAGTTCCTCAGACTGTTGAGGATTGCGGACGAAGTGCATTTCCGCCTTCGGCCTCATAGTAACATGAAGCCAGGTGATTCGCTTGTTAAGTCCAGATTGTAAAGCATAGAATATAGACGGCGGGTTGCCAGGCTGTCTGTGTTCTATAAATTCCACTTCGGCGAGTGTGCGCGTGCGGTATCTTTGACCTTATCTCTCCACCCTCTTTCCACCACCGGAGTAGCAGACGTACGGCAGGCTACCTAGTAAATGTTCTATTGTGCCGAACACATCGTTTCGCCTCTACCTTTATCATGGATACTGGTAAGGAATGGAATTCCTTGCCTGCGTCTGTTTTTCTGCACGAGTACAAACTTGGAGTCTTCAAGTCCAGAGTAAACAAGTTCCTTTTAGGCACGCGTGCTCCATCTTAGGCCACATCTTTACTTATTTTACATGTAAGTTGGTGGTAAAACGCTTGACTATCACCAATAACAAAAAAGGTGAGATGAAGGCCACGTGCGTTCCCGTCGTATAATAAGAAAAACCGTTTAGCCGTAAAAAGGTTACACAAACACAAACACAGTTTGTGTATTTGTACATATATAGTACATATTCTTTGAATAAATTATATTATTAAACAAATCATGTTTAAAATTTGGTTGCTTGTCGTTTTAGAAGGCGTATCAGCGTCGGCGGGTACTGAAAACTTGACCTTTTCGCCCGATTTTAAGTTTGGAGCTGCCGTAGCTGCTTACCAGATCGAAGGAGGCTGGAATATTCATGGTGAGTTATTATTTGACTTTACTTAGGTTATTTCATTTGTTTGAAAATTCGTTTTATAACACTGCTGTGTTAGTCGTGATGCAATTATGCTCCCCATGGCATACTTACACAATTACGGGATTACTTTCACACAGCGCCGTCTAGCCCCAAACTAAGCATAACTTGTAATATGAGAACTAGTTTACGGGAAAATAATTAATATACAGTATTTTTAGATTTTAGATATAATTTTTGATCGAAATTACGGGGAGGTTATTCTAAAAGTAGATATCAAAAATGCTTTTAATTCGGTTGACAGAGGCACCTT
Organism: Venusia cambrica; assembly: GCA_951394065.1. Taxonomy (NCBI): domain Eukaryota; kingdom Metazoa; phylum Arthropoda; class Insecta; order Lepidoptera; family Geometridae; genus Venusia; species Venusia cambrica. The sequence goes on from OX596056.1 coordinate 7,535,336, forward strand.
GCTAAATCAAATCAAATCCAAAATTCCCGAAATTTATCCTTTTCTTTTTCAATGTTATGGTTCGCCATCTAAATTAATTTACAAGAACCAAACTATTTCGTCTGCAGTTGGCTGTCAGCAAGGTGACCCTCTAGGCCCGGCCATTTTTAGCCTTGCCATTCACCCAATTATTCAACGCCTGAAATCTAAATTGAATGTTTGGTATCTCGATGACGGAACCCTGGGTGGCGATGTGGACTCAGTATTTGGCGATCTAAACATTATTATAGATGAATTTCGGCAGATTGGCTTAGAACTAAATTTTTCGAAATGTGAAATATACATTTCAGACACATGTTTGGATAGAAATTCAATTATTCAAAAGTTTGAGACTTTGGCTTCCAATATTACTGTTGTAGATAAGAGTTCACTCCACCTACTAGGTTCACCAATTCTTGATGAATCTTTTCCGGGTTTCGTCGACGACAAAATTCAAAATTTTATGAAGGTTTCGGACAGACTTTCAAAAATTAACTCACATATGGCTTTCAGCATTATAAAATTTTGCCTTTTTGTCCCAAAATTTACTTATGCTTTACGATGTTGTCAACTGTGGAAACACAGTGAGCTACATGATAATAAAGAACACCCTTTCCACGGTTTTGAATATTGAGTTGGATTACAGAGCATGGTTGCAGGCCTCATTGCCTATTCGATTGGGCGGCTTAGGTATACGCAAAATTTCTAGTGTTGCTTTGCCAGCGTTCTTGTCTTCCGTCTATAGTACACATTCTTTGGTTGAGAAAATTCTAACACCATCAATTTCGGCTGTTCCAGGCAATATACTCCAAATTTCTTATCTTGACGAGGCTCGAAATGCTTGGCATAGTGCTTGTCCTAATACCGATCCCCCAAAACACCTTTCGGCACAACGGCAGTGGGACGGGCCTCTGTGCGAGTTGACACGGAATTATCTATTACATACGTGCTCAACCTCCACAGATCGTGCTCGTCTCTTAGCTGTTTCAAAATGGGAATCAGGTCTTTGGCTGCAAGCACATCCATCTTACAATACCGGTACACTTATGGATCCTGTAACTTTCCGTATTGCCACTTGTCTTCGGTTGGGTGCAAGATGCTGCGCCTCTCACCAGTGCCGGTGCGGTGTGGCCGTAGATCAATTTGGTTTTCACGGACTTTCGTGCACAAGGTCTGCCGGCAGGATTTCGCGCCACGCTAGTCTTAATGACATTATCCGTCGAGCGTTTACCAGTGTCAATGTGCCAGCCGTTCTTGAACCGAATGGTCTGTTACGTGATGATGGTAAGCGGCCCGACGGTATGACTCTTGTCCCTTGGGAAATGGGTAGGCCTTTGGTGTGGGACGCTACCTGCGTCGACACCCTAGCGCCATCTCATCTGCCTGGTACATCAGTTAGGGCTGGTGCGGCGGCTGATTCGGCCGAGGATCACAAAAGGCGCAAATATAGTGGTCTCGACAGAGCTTACCTATTTGAGCCTTTTGGGGTGGAGACCTTGGGTCCGTGGGGAGCCGGTGCCCTCCGGGTTTTCAAAAATATTGCGGGGCTTTTGATTGAGGCGACACGTGACCCAAGGGCTGGCTCTTATTGAGGCCAGCGAATTAGCATAGCTATTCAGCGTGGCAATGCAGCCAGTGTCTTGGGCACGCTTCCGTCTGGTACTGGTCTGGAACAGTTGAGTTACCTATAGGCCGTTTGTAACGGTCCTTAAGTAATCTGACTGATTCCTTTGTACATAGTTAGTTTAATTGTACTTTTTATTGAATAAATGTAAATATTATATATACAGTGATTATTTTTTCTTGTAAGATATACAAAAGGTATATAGGTACATTTTTCACGCTATAACACCCAAATACAGAACAAACATCACACGAATGATTGTCAATGGTGGAAAACGAAACCACAATCTTAAGAGCTAAAGGCAGAGCTACTATCAACTGTGGTGTCCTTTCAACAGCAACAACAACACATCAACAATCAATAGGCCTGACTGTATTTCCATCACAAATTGTATAAAGAAAATGTAATAAATAAACACAGATAGTTTTGAATATGGTTTATAGTTTTTGGTTGAAATAGCTACAATTGTGCTTAATTAAACACAATGATGTTGATAAAAATGGTTTGTTTTCTTATGTTCCTATAGATATTGACTGAATCTCCACTGAAAAATCAGGAACTAATTTATGTTGGAAAATTAACTATTTATTATCAAAAACAATCATGGATATAATTAGAGGAACACAGCAAAAAGACACAAAGTTGCATTTAAAACACAAATGGAATTTTATGAAATGCATGAACACAGTCAAAAATGTTGCAATAACAAATAAACGAAGAAAGCAAAATGCAGATCGGAAACTAAAGGCATTTATAGTAATTTCTGATTAATTTTGGAGCATATGGCCGTAAATAAATAAATAAATAAATATTACAATTACAGGACAATAATTTCACACTGCGCCACCTATTCCCAAACTATACTTATTTTCATTTTTTTATATACCTTTTGAATTGGCTTAAAATAACCTCAGAATGCGCACCATCAAGAAGTCCAACGCCTTGCTTCAGTCTGTATTTAGCGGTTGTTAACATGGGAGTCTTCAAGTTAAGAGTGAAAAGATTTCTAGGCTAGGCAAGCGTGCTCCATCGTAGACTGCATAATTGCGAGATAGCAATGAAACACAAGCCTATAATAAAATAAAACGGTCAAGTACGAGTCGGAATTGCGTAGAGAAGCTTCGTTCCTACGTGTAGGTATGTAAATCTTACACTAGAGCCTTTGCCGGGTTAAATTAAACAGGTATAAAAATACTAATGTCAAAAAAGCAAAAAGTCGACGGCCAGCCGCGCTTTGAACTTGCCTTTCTACTGCCTTTATTCGAACGTCAATATGGTATTATACACACTAGGCCAAACGTGATTACAAAAATGGCTCGATATAACATAACATTACATTGTAGGTATGTATTTGCTCTCTTAGAGTATTTTGATAGAATACTTCTCATAGAATTTGAAGTCTTACGAAGTTCCCAGATTTTCCTGTTAAATACAAATGACAGTCAGTATTCCATATTTTTTTCAAATTTTTAGGCTCCGTATCTTCAAAGATAAGGTATAAGGGGGTGTATAGGGTAATTTCATCTATTTTACTCAATAACTTTTAAAATATGCATGTTCAAATTATCAATTAATGGATTTGATCCACTCATGACAAGATTTTTCATTTTATGTACTAAAAAATTTTTTTTGTTTAACCTTTTAACTTCAAGACTTGAATTTACTTATTTACACTACTCGTATATGATAACGTCACCAAAATAAAATATGAACCAAATTTCAACTTTTTCTGATAAGTATTTTCGGAGAGTGAGAGAAAATGGGGTGTGACAGACACGCGAGTGATCTTATAAGGGTTCCGTTTCGTCATCGTAGGTACGTAACCCTAAAAGCTAGTCTGACTTAAGCTAGTAGTAAATATTTGTCGTGTTCGTCATCTGTTTTTATAGATAAATCAACGAGTATCTGGGATGATCTCACCCACAATCACCCTGAGCACATTAAAAAAGGAGCTACTGGTGACGTGGCTTGCGACTCCATCAATCTATGGACGAGGGACATTGAAATGCTAGTTGAGCTGGGCGTAAAGACATATAGGTAAGTAATTTACTGCTCGTATAATCACCAGTAAATGCCCAGGCGAGCCTCGACATCAAGAACTTAACCTATCTAAAAAAGATAACTCAATTTGCTTCCAGATTCTCCTTGAGCTGGCCTCGCATCTTGCCTCAAGGTTTCCCCACCCATATCAGCAAAGAAGGTGCGAAGTACTACAGTGATCTGATTGATGCGCTGCTGGAGAAAGACATCGAACCCATCGTTACCATCTACCACTGGGATCTACCATCAACCTTGCAGAAGTACGGTAGGTTTTGGGGTTCGGCTAAAGTGCTCCAGATGTTGACCACGCCATCACATCGTTCACACAGCATAGGTTGTGTGATGTCTGCCAGTCAGTAGATAGTACCAGGGCATCATGTGGATATTTCACATTATATATTTTTCCAGGTGGCTGGAACAACCCGTTGATAAGCGACTGGTTTGCGGACTATGCTCGCGTCGTCTTTAACCTCTACGGTAAACGCGTGAAGAACTGGATTACCATCAACGAGGCATCAGCAATGTGCGACCTCGCTTACAACGGAGGGGTTATGGCGCCCGGAATCCTGGACAAAGAGGTGTCCCCATACCTCACCAGCAAGCATGTAGTGATGGCGCACGCCAAAGCTTACAGGATTTATGATCAGCAGTTTAGAAAGATATGCGGCGGTATGTTATTGGATTATTTTGCACAGATTTGCATACATCGATTCCAAAGATTAAATATGGAAGGATTCTATGGCATAGATCACCATCATCATCATCTATGCTCCTATATACCTCTATATGCCACGCTAAACATTTATTTGATAACTTGGTGAGCGGACCGGTTTCCGCAACTAGTAAACAGCAACTCCGCAACCCACCCGTCACGAAAAAAGGGCCATCAAGAGGTTGAGGGCTCTTTTTGCGTGACATGTTGTAAAAAAAATTCACCCGTCACGCAAATACTAAAAACATCTAAACATATACTAAACAAGCAAACAGCCCATCTGTTGTTAGGGGTTCTTGCTAGTCAAGCCACCCGTTGGCCAATAGAATTTGTATTCAGTGTAGTTTTGCTTAGTTTTGAAATAAGTGAAACTCTGAGGTCTCTCCATATTAAAGGTATGGAGCAATATTTGTCAGTATAGCAATTAGGTGAGGTTTCACCCACCGTAAGAGGCCAGGAAAGATACCGTCCAGAGGATGAGACATCATTTATGAGCTTGGTTTAAAATTACCTGATTGTCGGATTTGTGCTTTGGAGTACTGACTTTAGTAGAGCCCTGTAAGACTAACACATGTAAGTACCAGTGTTTGGTACACAGCCCACACTATTTGAAGAAATTTTATTGTAGGTCGCGTCTCCATTGTAACTATTTACCACTGGTTTGAGCCGGTTGCTGAAAAAGATGCTCATCTAGCTGATCTGGCTCTATTGAATATGGTAAGTATCCATTTATTTAGGACTGGCTTCTGCCCGCGGCTTTGTCCGCATTCTATCAGGATAAAAAAAATCGCTTTTGTATTTTAATGTTCTTTTTTCCTAAGATACCTAGGCCTAAGATAGAGACTTACTATAAGAACCGGGCCAAGAGTCATGCGGTAGCAGATTTTTAATGATTCTTCACTTGTTCTGTGTTTGGATGTTGTATTGTATGATAAGTATGTATTCACAAAAAAAAGAAAAGTATTTAAGTATTCTATTCGTAATCTAGTTACCATATTACAAGCTATGCTTAGTTTGGGCCTAGATGGCGTTGCGTGAAATTAATGTCATGTAATATTTATTTATAACTTGAGAACCGTAAGAGTGAACAAAATATAACAGCTGATCAATTCATATCCCACAAAAACATTTTTTTTAATTGTATCTTCTCTTATTATAATATAATTATTGGTCTAAAGCAACATGCTGTGCTAAATTTCAGTTAAACCTTAAGTAGCAGCAATTAACGAATCAGTGTTTTCTGGAAATATTTGTCATTTTTTCATTCCCCTCTCACGAAACCTGATTTATGGAAAAAAGAGAAGCCTTATGTCATGTATGCTGGTCAAGAGCAACATATTTGCAAAGTTTCACTTAAATCCGTTCCGTAGTTTTTCAAGACTGGGAAGTAGACATAGACTACTTTTTATCCTATAAGGTCTTCAAAGTGATATAGACTACGTTTTATAAAAAAAAACAGTTCCCGTGGTATGTGGGATGGGACTTCAATCATCGCCATACAGAACTGCTGCTCTATTTTGGTCCTTCACGCTAAAACTAGTAAGCGGATTGAGTTGAAACTTTGCTCATACGAGTATGTTGCATTAGTGTGATATGTGATGGATGAAAACTTTTTTTGGTTAGATATTTGTGAAATGATGTTTTCTCCTATACGATAGTGCAGATCTTAAAATGCCTGATTTTTTAGGGTAGGACAGCTCACCCGATCTTCTCGAAAGAAGGAGGCTGGCCACGACAGATAGAAGAGGCGATAGAGGAGAAATGCAAAAAGCTCGGGTACGCACGAAGCAATCTTCCACCATTCACTAAAGAGGAAAAGGAATTCGTTAGAGGTATAGAAACTTATATATTTGGCAACTTTATTTGTGACCGATAAAAAATATGAAAGGGGTATTGAAACGAGATTTAATGTAGAAAACTAGTTCTTGTAGTCTAGTACGGTTTAACGCTTCCTTAACTTAGGCGTGTGTGTTCTCTGCAATAGAAACATAGGTGTGGGATGTAATCGTAAAACTGAATCCCACACCTATTTTTTACGCCACTTCACTCCATTTCAATGATGGTTTGACCCTTTTAGGTATAAGACTTTCATCAAAATTGAACTTTGGCTAACTTATCGATTCCAAGGCCAAATTCGCACCAAATTCTTTATACACCGGGACAGCTTTTAAGTTTGTACAAAACTCATGTCCGATCTTGTATGGAGTACTGCTGCCATCTCTGGGATGGCTTCATCTAGTCCAGTTCGAAGTCCTGGACTCGATTGAGTTTCATGCTGCTAGGTTCAAAGCTTGAAGATTCGCTTGTTAGGGGCAATTTGCAGATCTAACACCAAAGATGGCAGGATGGCGGATTGACAGGCTATCTGAGACCTATAAATTCCACCTTGGCAAGTGTGCGCAAGATCTCTTTGCGCTAATCCCCTTCATCTCCATTCCACTAACGGACTTGCACGCTTACGGCATGCCTTGTAAATGTTGCATTATGCCAAACATGTTCCCATGGATGGTTCACGTCAAATAGGCGGCCGGTCTCAAATTTTGCGTCATATTTTTAATTTGCAAATCAACATGACCTTGAAGAAGACAGTTTGTGCCGACCCCATCTTGTGTGGAATAACGGGAAGGAAAATGATGAGTTGAATAAGCTCTTTGAGACCTGTTGTGTATTGCTGTGATTGTCTTAAAAAAGCCACAACCATTGTTTTCATGTCATGAATAGCCAGGGTCTGGTTTTCTTTTTCTTTCCTTGTGTATCTCCTCCTCCTTGCATCGATATCCTGACTGTTGAGGGTCAATACCTGTATGTACGACCTTTAAATATACGACATCTACGTCTTTATCGGGATATGTCCTCAGCGACGCGAATTATGCTCTGTATGAGAGGCTTCGCATACCTACAAGTCACTTGGAGCTTTCCTCGATTGTCTTTTATTGATTTTGGTAGTCCTTATGGACTTAAAGTTGCTTTGCTCTTAAAACTTTTGAGCTGGCGTCCATCATGTTTTAAATACAATTTTACAGGAACATATGACTTCTTCGGTCTGAACTATTACACCAGCCGTCTCATAAGGCCAGCTAAGCCCGGAGAAACGCCAGGAGCAACAGGAGACGCGTGGACAATGGGAGACTGTCCTGATCTGAACGCTATGGTGGAATTCGATAATACTCTGAAACGGTGTGAATCAAACTGGCTTTATGTGAGTACTAGCTAATAGTATATTTATTGACGTCCAATTCTGAGTGTGACCGTGACAGCTTCCCTTGCAAAGAATATGGGCCTTTTCCTATCCTCCCTTAAGGCTAATGTTGTCTAGCTGACTCTCGCTGACGCTCGCTAAATAGCAAATTCTCTTAAATGTAGAGCTAATGCACATTTTATGTTTAATTCTGATGGACCATATCCACCAGATATTGATCTGATATTTTTTATCTGGAATGGGTCATTACCTCGAACCTTCGGCGAGAAGACGTCTATGATTGAACGATCGTACCCAAAAATTGCGTATTAAAGGTACCTACGTACATTCCTGTGCATCGAATGAAAACAGTTGGCTGCTTGTCACCGGACTTTGGTGGGTGGTCACAAGCCCAGGTGTCATTCAGATGTTACCGTTGTATAATGGTCAACGATCCGATCCACCCCAATTACAATGTGTAAACAATGACTTTCAGATTGACCCCAAAGGTATTCGGAAACTGATAAATTGGGTAAAGAAGCAATATGGAGACATTGAGATATTGATCACGGAGAATGGCTATTCAGGAAGAAACGAAAAAGATAGGATTGAATTTTACAAGGATCATCTCCAGCAGGTAACATTTTAATATAAGATGGAATCGTATAATAAACTAGTAGTTCGCTGTGAACCGAGATCTGGTATATGTGTGGGATGTGCGCAGTCTTTGCATGACATCCGAAAAATATTTATGGGATGTTGTCGACACCCTTGGCAGAACCCTATTGACAGAAAAAATAACAATGAATAGAACCGTTTTAATTAAAGTACCCTCAAGTTACATATATTGAAATACCTAATGATCATACTTTGCTCTCTTGTCCACCGTGGCTTAAGCCAAAACTAAACTAGCCCTGTCATTTGACATTTCACAACACTTGAATCTTATTTACCCCCTTCGCAACCCTCAATGACAATTCAGGGGTGATAACAGCAGATAAATAAATATATGTTTTTTGTTATAGTGAATTATGAAATCAATCCCCCTAAACGTTAGGTATATCCTACAAGATAAACCAAGTGTTTTATCCACTTAACGCGCCCCATATTACAAAAACCACCCTTGAAAGTATAATAACTTATTTTGAAATGAGCAAATGAGACCCTAAATTAACACCCATATTTCTACAACCCTAGTTAAACAAAAAATGGTGAAACCGACTAAGTAGTATTGGGTAATCTCTGCAAATTCAAAATTGGAGATTGGTCGGATCAACCATAACCACAAGGGCGCGAAATATTGTATTTTCCATCGCAATATCTCAAAAATTACCCTAGTTATCAAAAATCGCCCGCGGCAATCATCATTTATAACACATAAGTTGTTTCTTTAAATTTTGAATGTAATTAAAATCGGTTGACCCGTTCATGATTTCATGATTTTAGTGGTTTATCGAGAACATTGTTACTACTGTTGTACTACCTGAGTAATTCAACCAGTAGTCTAATTGTACTATCAGTTGAACAACCAGTACAACAGTTAGTATAACTGTACAAATACGTAGCGATAGTTTCAGTGATTGACCGCACAATCTGTGAGGGTGAAACAGTGAGTTCCATTACCAAATATTTATGGGTTCTTTATTAATTTTAGATTTTGTTGGCAATCCACGTAGACGGCGTGAATGTTACTGGGTACACCATTTGGTCTCTCATGGATAACTTCGAATGGATGGATGGATACGAGTAAGTAATCTTGATTCTACCAGAGGTTTTGTTGAAGTTATTGATGATCTGCTCCTATTAAGCCGAGCATTTTTTTATTATTTTACAACGGGAATGTGGTTGGCCTTCATCTCACCTGATTTTTAAGCTATGAAAAGGCGAAGGTGATCCGGCATTTAGACGTAATTTAGACCTTCATGTCACCTGATTTTTAAGTTATGAAAAGTCGAAGGTGATCCCGCATTTAGACGTAATTTAGACCTTCATGTCACCTGATTTTTAAGTTATGAAAAGACGAAGGTGGCAGCGGACATCATTCGGAATCCTCAAGAAACTGAAGAACAGGCTATCTTACGTCTAAATGCCGGAACACAACAATTTAAGAATTGTTGTGTGAAATGTCGACAGAATTAGGTAAGGTGGTGGTAGCTAGCCAGGTGGACTTAAACAAAATCAACCATGGATGGCACAATATTGCTACCCCTGGGGATCGAACCCGGAACCTCTGGATCTGACAACGGTAGGCTAACTACTAGATCACAGAAGCACAGAGGCTGGTGCCACTTTAAAAAGGTTATCCATTCTTATACCATTTTAAAAGGGTCTTCTTATTCAAGAATAAGAACCTCTTTAGGTTCTGGTCAGCTCCACTATGTATTAAAAAAACTCTTGTGAGATTTTTTTGAACCCAGTTATGGTTGCTATCAACCTACTGAGATATTCCGCCATAGGTTTAGATCTCGGGATAACTTTTAATCAGATTTTTCTTGCTAACCGAGCAATAAAAAACATGCCTTTTAACATTTCCAATGGTTCCAATAAATAGTTTAATTAAAATAATATTTGGACACCTAAAAAATACAACACACCTTGTGGTCTTATCGCTTAGCGATTTTTTCTAGGCAGCCTATGGATGGAGAGAGTTTTCTGGCACCAATATGATGGTTAGCTAAGAAAGTTACACACTATGAAATTTGAAAACAGAAAAAAAATTTAGTAACAAATCCGCAAAATCTGCTCTTACCGCTCCGAGCTGTGCGCTGCAAGTGAATTGACAGCGCAGAGCTCGTAGCATGACTATTTTTTCCTGAGGATGCCTCGTGTAGAGGCGAAACACGTGTCGATTTGATTTTTTCACAAAGTTTTTGCGGATTTGTTACTTTATTTTTTCTGTTTTCAGATTTTATTTTGAAATAAGGATCTCCGCAAAGTAACGCCTGAATCAATTAGCCAAAAAAAGTTACTGGCCAAGCGATGGTGTAAGCTAACTTAATAATTCGTATTGTTTCAGAACTAAGTTCGGTCTGTATGAGGTGGATTTCACATCAGCGAAGCGCACGCGCAAGCCGCGAGATGCCGTTCAGTTCTACGCAAAAGTCATCAAAAATCGTACGCTTGAATGAAATATGTTCACAATGGTACATCACCTCAAAATGGTAGATCGCCCGAGATATGAAATATACATTAAATTCAAAAACCTTGCACTTTTCTTAAAAATAAATAATTATAAAAAGTACATTATTGTTATTATTGATACGAACAAAACCTATTTTTTTTATATAACTAGGAGACGGAACAAGCAAGTAGCTCACCTGATGTTATGGGCACACTTGCCTATAACAATGCCGTACTGCGTAAGTCAAATCCACAAAGATATAGCCTACACGGCACTGCATTGCGCCCGTCAACTTGAGGCATTAAGGTGTTATGCCTCGCTTGCCGGTACACAGCAATGGCGGCTAAAATAGGTATGGTGGTAGTACTTTCCCGGACGAGCCCTTTCGCAAGGGGCTCTACTACAGTTTATACATTTATTACTATAAACCCGTTATGTAACCGTAGATCAAGTAGCAGATCTTGGTTATATTGCGTCTTTGTCCACCTGTTTGTAGCTCTAGATGACCTGTTAAGCCTTCAGGAGGTTATCAACAAAATAAAAAGGCGGAAAGGTTAATGTACCGGGTGAACTATTTAAGTGTGCGGTGATGTGTAATTGCATATTGCCATCTGGGGCTTTTTTTATTTATTGTGTGAGGAGGAAAAAGTTCCATAAAATTTCTAGACTTTACAAATATGTGCTTTTTACAAAAAAAAGGGAAACAGAGCTGATTGCAATGCTTATCGCAGAATATCACTGTTGTTATCACCTGGGGAGGTTTTAATTAAATCGAACGCGTGGTTTTTAAACCGTAAACACATTCGCACGTACATCATGGATGTAAAAGGGGCCGACTATTTGCGATATTGATGCTAACCCGAATGAAGCGTCAACTGCGTTGGTGTGGCCACGCCTTATGGATGCCTTGAGAAAAAGAGCAAACACAAAGCAGATGGCCAGTTCCTGAGTTACAAAGATGAATTAATGAAAGAATGATTGAAATAATCATTGGTTCGTCCAAATAAGTTTGCTTTTATTTAGTTATAAAAATAAAGAGTTAAATTTCTTAAGATAACTGTTGCTATTTACTTGTGTTGACTGTACTGTACAATAGTACGCGGTAGTGTCGTTCATTTGGCAATGACACTACTGGTTGTGCGGCTGGTAGTGTCGTTGCCAGAAAATGGACAATTCTTTATTGTACACCAAAAACGTATAGAGCAATTGTCAATTTTTAAGCTAAAGTAAACGGTACAATGGGCTGTCTTATCGCATAATTGCGATCTCTTCCAGACAATATTGGGATGGAGAGGATAGTACAAAAACAATTGAGAGTATTTATATTTACAATACAAAACATATCTTAATTAAAACGTTATATTTATATGTATATATTATTTTGAATATGCTAGAATATGTAGGTTCCTACTTACTAACATAATATACATAAAGATATAAATATATGTACCTAATTATTTATGCTATAACATAATAAACTGATAATCTTATTTTTTCTAATATAAAATGCTAACTGACTCACTGATAACAACGCACAGCCTAAACGGCTAATCGTAGAGACATGAAATTTGGAGGGTATGTTTGTCTTGATGCGAAAATGGCACAGGTTTATCCTAGTTTGGGTACCTATGATTTCTCTGTGAAATGTATACTTAGTCATAAGCCTATAAGAATTTTTGTTTGTTCTAAGACGTTTGTAAATACGAAACAAATTATAATAATCTTATAAAATGAGCGCTAAGAAGGGGATTTTGAAAATTCGTACCCTAAGGGGTTAAAAAGGGGTTGAAAGTTTTCATTAAAACTGTAACCGTGCATGATAAAAGGTCAAAATTATCATTATAGATTCCTCATACGAAAAAGCTTAAGAACGTTTTTCATGGTATTTTGTTATTTTAATAATTGAAGGGTAGGGGGGGTTCTTTTATAAGAAAAAAAATCAAAAAACATTCTTATTTAACAGAAAAAACGCGATGTACACGTGGTTTCTAAAATAAACTGTTGAATTTTGAGTGTTCTTTGTGCAATGGATGAATGGCAAAACTACCAAGGTCTGATGATGGAGTGGAATCAATGTAAAGGGTTTTTTCAGTAAATAACAGTAATACATATTAAGAGCGTTGCGCATTTAAAATGATTGTATGTGTGATACTCTTTTACGAACCATGTAAACCAGGGTCTTACGATGATGACAGCGGAACTCCTGAATAATGAATAATGTAATAGTCGTGCATATACTTTTTGAAATCGGTTTAGCGAGGCATTCAACGACAAATGTTTTTTTTATTTACCCTGTCGTAGCAGTCGCGGCTTAAGAATCGACCCCCTCCAACTCAGCCCGTGGATGTCGTCAAAGCCGATTTAAGGGATCTCAACAGAGGAAGCGACAGCTTTGACTAATGTAACTTGACTACTTGATACACAGTAATCTTCGAATGCATAAAAGGACAAGTCCTGAGTGACTGACTGACAGATTCAACTAGATACAACGCACAGCCCAAGCCGCTGGGCGTACAGAATTGAAATTTCAAGGGCATGTTTGTCTTGGTGTGTAAACGCCTGCTAAGAAAGGAATTTTGAAAATTCGCACCCTTAGGGTTCAAAATGGGGTTCAAAGTTCGGAGTAAAATGTTGCATATCCCTGAAACCACAAATGATAGGCACTTGAAAATTAGTATGTTGATTGCCCATAAGGAATAAGTTATGGCATATTTTCGGTCTTTTATAATAGAATAGAAATAAAGGCCCCACCTTTGTTTCTGAAAATGTCCTATAACTATAACTACCTGACTATTTTTTTTTTAATATTAAAGTGTCCCAATGCTGGGCAAAGGACTCTCCCCACTCCTTCCAGACCGTCCTATCCTGAGCTGCGATTCTCCAGTTCTCGAGGAACTGTCAAGCTCGACTAATAATAAACAAAAAAAATATATAATAAACAAAAAGCATTTTTTGTCTGGGAATGTCAGTCAGAACCCTCGGTGTGCGTGTCTGCACACCATTTAGGAGCAAATCGGTCAAATTTATCCAGATATCCAACAAATATATATGTTTATAATATAATACTTGCACCTATTTAAAAAAACCAATACGCGCACGAAGTCGCGAGTAAAAGCTAGTATAATATAAGATTGGATTGGAGGAACTTATATTGCTAGGAACTGCCGAAATATCTTAGTAGTAAATAGTCTTAGAATTTTCATAACCAAAGAAAAAAAAATTACGGAAGACAAGAAAGCTGGCAAAGAACTTGAGAAGTTTTGCGTATACCAAAGAATTGTAAAATAAAATAAAATGTAATAAAATAAGCCTCCCCATCAGATAGACAAAGAGGCCTGTGACCATGCGCCATCGAACTCATTATTCAAAAATTATAAAAAGATGTTCTTTATTATGATGTATTAAGCCTTCCACCAGCTTGCTGTGTTTCCACAGTTGACAACAATTAGATCTTGGGACAAAAACATAAAATGTTATACTAGTGATAGCCAATACGAATGTTAATTTTGGAAAGTCTGTCCAAAACTTACATAAAATTTTGAATTCGCTGTCGACAAAATAACTAACAAATTTATGAAGATTTGGTGAACCTAGTAGATAGGAACTCTTATATACAACAGTAATATTAAAAGCCAACAAAACAAACTTAACTGAATATCTGATATAAATATAATATATAGTTACCTATAGGCCGTTTGTAACGGTCCTTAATCTGACTGATTCCTTTGTAGTACATGCATATGTACATAGTTAGTTTAATTGTACTTTTTATTGAATAAATGTTTAAAAAATTATCTGATATAAATATAATTATATATAAATAATCTGACTGATTCCTTTGTACATAGTTAGTTTAATTGTACTTTTTATTGAATAATAAACATGGCATTGAATATCTATTCGAACATGTGTCTGATATGTTCACATTACTAGTGGTTCACATAGCTCAATATTTTGTTCTAAGCCAATTTGCCGAAATTCAAATTGAATAATATTTAGATCGCAATCTACCTATCTAATTTGTTGATATTAATCTACTTCTTTACCCGGTTATAACGTAACAAAGAACTGTCTAAACATTCTAAGAGGTAAATAACTACTTAGTTCTAAGCATGGTTCTAATATTTTTATTGTCTATAATATACTTTCGAAAAGTTTTCAGTCGGAACAAATGTATCGTTGATATTTTGAACTAAGAAAAGACATGTGGTTTTTCTAGTCAAAATACCATCTCGTAAATATTTTATGGTCAGGTTATAAAGTCATCTAGTATTTAGTAGTATACTTAGTATTTACATTATATTTTGGTTACAGAGAACTATTCGGAAGTAAAATCAATATAACACCGCAAGTGAGGCGTTATTCTGATATTGGATTAACCAATCTAGAGGAGATAATAGTCTACGTTCAAACAGTTTATGCATGAATTAATTTAGATTAGAGTAAGTAAGTACTAGATTATCTAGACTTAGATATACTTATCGATAAACCCGTCTTTAGAATAATAAGTTTTGTAGTCTTTCGGACGAAATATAAATGTTAATATAATGTTACCTACTCATGTTAGATGAGGATTTTCGACATTGATTGTAAATCGTCGGTCGCTTTAGAAATGTAAGAATGAGTGAAAGCATAAAAATTGAATGCTTTTACACATTCTTACATTTCATTTCGTTTTAATATTTAATATTAAAACACCCCGAAATATCAAATTAACTTGAACAATAAACTCTTGTCTATTTTCCTCGATAAATTCAAACCATGTGATAAGATTGATTTGATTTGATTTGATTAGATAAGAATGGCGATTTTTTTTTTCAGAGCACTTTTTCTAATTTAATTTAAAATAAAATGGAATTAGGATGGCTACGCATTAGTAATATACGCATTTACGTATAAAATAAAGGATAAAAAATACATTAATACTTTGTGTTCTATTATATAACTAGCAATCACCCGGGACTTCGTTCCCGTTATCCTGTAGGAATGACACAAAATCGCCACACTTTTTTTCACAGCGCCATCTAGTTCCAAACAAAGCAAAGCTTGTAGTATGGGAACTTGATTACGGATTATGAATATTACTTACATACTTTTTTTTGTAGATACATTCTTATCATACAATAAAACACCCAAAAACAGAACGAACATCAATATTCATCATACAAATGTTTTTCCTAGGTGGGTATCGAACCCACAATCTTCACCGCAGAAGACAAAGCTACTACCAACTAAGCTGTGAGGCTTGTTTCTCACAGTGGTGCATGAAATTGGCCAATGATAAGGACGATGATGAATAATATGATTCCTTTGTGTTTGATTCTCTGTATTTATATCTAAAAGTTTGCTGACATGTAGGATTATAGGGGTATAGCCACAAATGAGCTTGAATTCTGCGATAACGCTTCCTACTGGTGATGTGCGCTTAATGTAATGTCTCTTTCTTCTTGCTGAAAAAAATATTTTTACATAGACAGATTTATTGGTATGTAAGTATAAGCTATTTTTGAAAAAAAAATGGCACCAACTTCACCACTAAAAACCAAAAAATCTCTAAGGGTAAGTTCTTATAATTTGAAGCGGTGCCATTCAACAAACATGTTGTGCTTGGAAATTCTGCACCAACTTCAAATTATATGAACTTGCCATTAGAATTATTTTAAAGTTTTTAGTGGTGAAGTCGGTTCCACTTTTTTTCAAAAATAACTTATTTTTATCTTTTTTCGTTGTAAAACCTACGCCACCACGACGTCTATGACATCCTATTTAAGAGTCGCAATTATGGGAACGAAGATAATAATGAAGAATAAGAATACGGATAACCTACACAAATGTTAAGAATCGGTTCCTACCATGGTGCAGTGTAGGGTTGAACGATGTCCTGTTTTTGTTGATGTTTTGTTTTTTGGACCGATTTTGATAAAAAAAATAATGGGACTAATCTGGAATCTTTTCAAAGAAAAAAAACACTCAAATCTGTTGAGAAATAAAGGAGCTCTGAGGTTACAAACATAAAAAGCTGAATGGAGAACCTTCTCCGTTCTTTGAAGTCGGTGTCCTGTTATTAACAATGCCACTCGTGCGTTTTAATGAATCTGGCTATGAAAATTATTGTGACCTACCTTTAATCCAGGTGCCGTGAGGGTGATGCTGCTAGCACCAGTGAATTAGCTACTATTAACACACTAGTAGCTACCTAAATAACCAAAAAATACCTAAAGTAAAAAAAAAAAAAATGTCAGAAAATAACAGGTAAAAATGAAAAAAAAAATTTTTTTTCATATTTATCTCATGTTTTGCATCGATAGTTTTTTTGTGAATCAACGACGAAAAGAAGACAAATAAAACATCAATGTTCAATGCACAAAGGTACTCAAATATTTGATCTCTAGCCTTTCAAGCACCAAGGAGTATCGTTGTTTTTATATCATATACTATGGTATATGATATATACATATATATACTGCGCTATGGCGCAGCCGCTTGTGTGTAGTGCACAGGTTTTAGTAAACTAGTTAAAAGTAAAAAAAAAGTAAAACAAGACTGTAAAATATTTTAAGAATTTGACAACGCGTGTAAATTTTTCCTGTGGCGATTATAATAGTGAATGACTTATGCTTATTTTTTTTAAATTTTAACGATGGATTCAAGGCACGAGTGACATACTTTAAACTTATTTTGTGACTATATGGTAACATAAAAGTGGTTTGATATCTATATATAAGGCTATAAATAGTTTAAATATTTAATGTTGTATCAAATATTTTAGAATTGGCATTATTAGCTTTCATTTGATACCCCATATTGATGGAATAAAATATTTTTTATATCCACCCACCCCCTATAACTTTCGTTTTACACCCCCCCCATATAAAAATGATATAGCCTATGTCACTCCCACAATTTAGACAAATCAAATGACATATCACAAGCCAAATTTCATTTAGCCGTTAGGGTTGCAGAGTGGAAGTTAGAAATCCCATACATACAAACTCTCGAAAAACATAATCCTCCGCCTGAGGCAGTGGGGTAAAAAAACACGCTACGACTTATCAAGAAACTGAAACGGCATGTTAATAGTGAACGAAGCAGCCTATGCAGGAAAACTATTGTTTTCTTTTAAACGGGGAAGCGCTTGGCCTTCATCTCACTGAAATCGGTGGGTTGAACCACTAGACCACAGAGGCGGTTAAAAATTATTGTTTTTTTAATAGTGCCTATTATTGTTGTTTTCCGGCATTTATAGGCAAGATAGCCACTTCCTTAGTCTGTTGAAGATTCTGGGTGAACTGCACTTCCACCTTCCTCTTAATTACCACCAGGTGAGATTTAAAAAAATGATTATTAAGGCTTGTCTAGAGTCAAGAAC
Organism: Venusia cambrica; assembly: GCA_951394065.1. Classification (NCBI taxonomy): domain Eukaryota; kingdom Metazoa; phylum Arthropoda; class Insecta; order Lepidoptera; family Geometridae; genus Venusia; species Venusia cambrica. Next base: position 7,553,398 of record OX596056.1, read on the forward strand.
TTGAAATCTTATGTCATGCGTACCTCTAGTCTAGTATTTTATCCACCTTTTAGAGAACGTAGCATTAATTTCTAGTTAACAGACGTCTACGTAAGTAATGTATGAGGTTGTCTAGACTGTTTGGTGCAAAATTCACAGTAGAGGTTTGTAATTTAAATAATTGATTGGGCTCTGTTTGGGATAGGGCAAGTTAAAATACGTTTCATGTTAGTCCAAGAAGGATTTCATTCATAGGCCACCCCACTCAGTTTTAAGGGGGTTGACCAACTAAAACTCAAGTACGTGTATGGCTTTTTCAAATTAAAAATATTGATTATTCTGTAAACCACATAGGATTTTCATTAATCCTCTTTCATCTATCTGAATTAACATTAAGATTAGCAGGATGGAAAGTTCACTGAATGAGAGTTGTGGAATCGATAGCACGTTCCGTGAGGGAGGACGTCCGAGAAAAAGGTGGGACGATGTTTTTAAGGATCCTCAGGGGTCTGCCTGGTTATCAAGATGTAGGGCACAGTACGATTTCCTACTTGCTATTCGTGCAGCCCGTCTAGGAAAGAATATCCCCGCTATACAGAATATCGCAGCCAAATAACCGCCTCAGTGGTCTTGTCCTCCCACATTCATTTCATTCACTTCATTCATTTCATTCATTTCATTCATTTCATTCATTTCATTCATTTCATTCATTTCATTCATTTCATTCATTTCATTCATTTCATTCATTTCATTCATTTCATTCATTTCATTCATTTCATTCATTTCATTCATTTCATTCATTTCATTCATTTCATTCATTTCATTCATTTCATTCATTTCATTCATTTCATTCATTTCATTCATTTCATTCATTTCATTCATTTCATTCATTTCATTCATTTCATTCATTTCATTCATTTCATTCATTTCATTCATTTCATTCATTTCATTCATTTCATTCATTTCATTCATTTCATTCATTTCATTCATTTCATTCATTTCATTCATTTCATTCATTTCATTCATTTCATTCATTTCATTCATTTCATTCATTTCATTCATTTCATTCATTTCATTCATTTCATTCATTTCATTCATTTCATTCATTTCATTCATTTCATTCATTTCATTCATTTCATTCATTTCATTCATTTCATTCATTTCATTCATTTCATTCATTTCATTCATTTCATTCATTTCATTCATTTCATTCATTTCATTCATTTCATTCATTTCATTCATTTCATTCATTTCATTCATTTCATTCATTTCATTCATTTCATTCATTTCATTCATTTCATTCATTTCATTCATTTCATTCATTTCATTCATTTCATTCATTTCATTCATTTCATTCATTTCATTCATTTCATTCATTTCATTCATTTCATTCATTTCATTCATTTCATTCATTTCATTCATTTCATTCATTTCATTCATTTCATTCATTTCATTCATTTCATTCATTTCATTCATTTCATTCATTTCATTCATTTCATTCATTTCATTCATTTCATTCATTTCATTCATTTCATTCATTTCATTCATTTCATTCATTTCATTCATTTCATTCATTTCATTCATTTCATTCATTTCATTCATTTCATTCATTTCATTCATTTCATTCATTTCATTCATTTCATTCATTTCATTCATTTCATTCATTTCATTCATTTCATTCATTTCATTCATTTCATTCATTTCATTCATTTCATTCATTTCATTCATTTCATTCATTTCATTCATTTCATTCATTTCATTCATTTCATTCATTTCATTCATTTCATTCATTTCATTCATTTCATTCATTTCATTCATTTCATTCATTTCATTCATTTCATTCATTTCATTCATTTCATTCATTTCATTCATTTCATTCATTTCATTCATTTCATTCATTTCATTCATTTCATTCATTTCATTCATTTCATTCATTTCATTCATTTCATTCATTTCATTCATTTCATTCATTTCATTCATTTCATTCATTTCATTCATTTCATTCATTTCATTCATTTCATTCATTTCATTCATAGCCTATATGTAATTCAATTTAAGAACTGTTATTTTGGCGACAGAATTAGGCAAGATGGACTTTGCTTAGGTTCACCTGGCTAGCTACCACCATCTTACCTAAATCTGTCGCCATAACAACAGTTCTTAAATTGTTGTATTCCGGCATTTACAGGAAAGATAGCCAGTTATTTACAGATTGGATGACATTATTGCAAAGTATTTCTCTGAACATTATAAAGTATTACAAAAGCGAAACATTGTTTGGATGTTTAGATATTCATTCTTCGATCATGTCAAAACTACTGAACAGATTAAGCTGAAACTTTGCACATATGTTGCTCTAGACCACGAAGGAGACATGTTATGCTTTTTTTCATTCTATAAATCAGTTCCAAGTAAGAATGGCATGTTTAACATCGCTATACATAATTACGTTTTAAAAAGTAAAATGAAAACTGACTTCAATGAAGAATCTGATACAATTTCGATAACCTGGATGACATATTTTTTTAAATTATTTTGATGACTGATGGATGGACAGACAGACATACGCGTGATCCTATATGGGATCCGGTTTTACCTTACTTTTGAGGTAATACACCCAAAAATAACCTAATCGCTTCTAGTGTGCTTATAGTATTTGAAGCGTTTCCTCGATTTATCCAGGTTCTCCTGATGTTATTTCCTTACTGTATGTAATAAAAATACCCAAATCAGGTCAAGTCTGCCTGTAATATATAATACATATATACATAATATAATGATATCCAGGCGTTTTCGAATACTCCGGAAACAAACATAAAAAATAAAATAAAAAATAAGATGTCAACCAATTGAGAACTTTCTCCTTTTTTTCTGATGTCGATTAAAAACTGATACGCTCTCATATTTATTTCGCTCCTTTACGCGAAAACTACTCAACGCAATGAGCTGAAATTGCACAGATATGATTATGGACAAGAAGAACATAGAGGTTACTTTTTAATTAGTTTGAAACCGCATCAGTCATAAGCTAATGTAATATATGACGAATATCATGTTTTTTTTTAAAGTACTACGGGGTTGTGCTTGGCCTTCTTATCACCCGATTTTTTCAAGTTATGATAAGGCCAAAGGTGAACGCGCACTTCACCTGGAAACCTCAACAATTTAAAGAGGTCTTGGGTTCATATACCGGGTGGTGTAGCTTTGTGATGTTTGATCCCAGTTTGTTTAGGACATTGCAGGCTTTTATCACCTGTACATTATACTATATGTTAGTTAGATGGTTCTTATGTACCAATATTCTAATATACAACAGAATAATTGAATACAAAAAATCTGAAGGTCATTTGTCACTGGCATATTTATGGTAATCCGCTAAGCGGCGATAGGCGTGCAACCTATATCGTATATATTGAATACTAGCGTCTTGCAAATCGTGGGTATATTACCAAACATAAGTGTGGGTGTGCCCCTGACTATCCCACTAGAAGCTGATTCTTATAAGATTCACGATCGTGAAACGAGGTGTATCTTTAAAGATGAAAAAGTCGTGAGTCAGTTACTGTTGATAATCTTATCTTATATTAATATAAAATGCTAACTGACTCACTAATAACAACGCACAGCCTAAACGGCTAATCGTAGATACATGAAATTTGGAGGATATGTTTTCTTGATGCGAAAATGAGCGCTAAGAAGGGGATTTTGTAAATTCGTACCCTTAGGGTTCAAAATGGGGTTCAAAGTTCGGAGTAAAATGTTGCATATCACTTCTCATCACTTGAAATTTAGTATGTTGGTTGCCCCATAAAGAATAAGTTATGGCATATTTTCGGTTTTTAATAATTTTCAGAAATAAAGGGTGGGGTGTCCTATATTCAGACCTGACTAAAAATAAACAAAAAAAATAGGGGGTTCCCATACATGAAACGTTTTTATAAATTGTTATTTTCTACCTGTATAATAACAAAGTCGATGTGATAAATGAATAATAAAATCTGGCCAAACGTGAGTCGGGCCGGCATTAAGACTTCAAAATGCCTGCATTTTTTTTGCTTGGGAATGTGGGTCAGAACCCTCGGTGTGCGTGTCTGCACACCATGTATGAGCTAATCGGTAAAATTTATCCAGATATCCAACAAATATATATATTTATAATATAATACTTGCACCTATTTCAAAAAATCAATACGCGGACAAAGTCGCGAGTAAAAGCTTGTATAATATATATTGAAAAGTAGGAGGTTAAGAATCAACCCCTCCGAGATGCCCGCGGATGTCGTAAAAACTGATCAGAAAAAGGGCACCTGCCATACATCACTTTTGTGTATTATGTGCGACTTTTCGAGCGCCAATATACCTGCCAAGCGTGTTGGTTATAGCAAAACCCTCCGAATTATAGGAGACTCTTTGCTGTGTCTGGATACAGTGAACATTATTGGGCTATTGAAGATGAAAATCTCGTGCTTACTTACTATATCTAATCCATCTCTGTGGTCTAGTGGTTTGCCTACCGGTGTCAGATGCAGCGCTCGATCCCCAGGGGGAGTCACAATATTGTGCTTAGTTTGGTTGGTGGTAGGACTTTAGTCCGCCTGGCTAGCTACCACATTCTCACCTAATTCTGTCGCCCTAACAAGAATTCCTAAATTTTTGTGTTCCGGTATTTAGAGGTGAGATAGCCAGTTCCTCAGTTTGTTGACGTTTTACTGTATAGATACAGTTTTGGAAAGAAACGACTGTAATTTCCAATTTTACGCCTCACATCTCAACATATTGTCGCGGGTAAGTGCCGGCCATAAACCATTACATTTCAGAGGCTGCAATACAAACTTTTATTATTCAACAATAATACTCGCCTGATAAAGGGTAAAACCCCAGTCCAAAGCTTTTTCAAGGATTGAAATACAGGAAAATATGCTTATATAATTTGTTAGCATTAAATATTTCATATTACAAAATGTAATTTTTGCACCAAACAAATCATTTGATAAAAGAAACGTAGGTAAGTAATACAAGGAAAATCTAATGAGGTGTCGTTAAATCAACCAGGGTTCTAATCTGTTTTTTTCCTTAAAATACTGAAACAAAAAACTAACATTGTTATTATGGTGGTTCACTGTCCTAAATAAGAGCTCTTAGATACTACATGAACATGTCAAAATGTAAAAGTGATAGAATAGAATATAGCATGATACAATTGTTATTTTGGAGATCGTAGTCCAATTCATCATTTCAATACAAAACTCATTATGAAAATGTTATTTTAATATATTTTGCTTGTTACCTCTTTAACACTAAACGGCTTAGCGTGCCCTTCTTCCGGTGAGATCCCTAAGTCGGCTTTTACGACATCCATGGGTTGAGATGGAGGGGTTGATATGTAAGCCGCAACTGCTACTGCAATACCTAACGAACGACTTATCAGATGATACTATAAATTAACCTTGTTATTCAAAAAAGGAGAGCAAAATAAACTATGTAATAAATAAATAAATCTAAAACTATATTGATATGATGAACTCTGTATTGATTCAAGAATCGCCGAAATAATATTCTAGCTTAGCTTAATACAATTTAATACTATTACTTTTTTTATTTTTATTGTAAGCCTTCATCTCACTTGGTTACAAGTTAAGATTAGGATGAAGGTTCACACACTTCACCTGGAATCCTCAACTAACTGAAGAACTGGCTTTCTTACCTCTAAATGCTCTGTCCAGCGGTGGGCACTAATAGGCTGTTGATGTGATGAGTTGTTTTAGGGTATTTATGATCTACCTACTAGTGGTCTACCCGAGCTACATGGTCTACCGTTGGCTTTTACCAGCGGTAACGGCTTAATGATCACATTGGTGGTAGGATCTGCACATGTCCACCTGACCACCCTTTTACCGAAGTCCGTCGCCAAACTATTTGCAGTATTCCGACGGTGCGTGGAAGAGCCTGTGCTAGAAAAGTTCCATCAAAGTCAAAGTCAAAGTCAAAATTGATTTATTAATTAGGATTTTGTAGAATCATTTTAAAACGTCAAATCGACCGCCTGTTCAGAATCGCGACCAGCACACAAGGAGAGAGGCAAGAAACTCGGGCTGGTTCATTTTTTAATGATCCATTCAACATTTAGTATAGTTTTTTTGTACTAGGGGTAAGCTCTTGGCCTTTATTATTTATTAAATTCTAAGTGGGTACATCATAAAGCTATATACCTAACTTATACCTTACTATCTATCTTACAACATTTTTTATTACCTATCTACCTTATGGGCAGTTTAACATTGAGAAATCACCATTTAGCTGTCAACATCGGGCCACGCGTTCTTATCGTCGATATGGGCACTAATTGTGTAGTAGGCACTTTAATTAAATTATGTATATATATATAATTTTAATTTACAAGCAAAAAGTTTAGTGACCATATTGGTACATCGGTAGACCTCATACTTGCTCTGGCCAAGAGCTAATCTCTCGTGTAACAAACCGTTAACGTGGGCTTACCTATCCGCTACAAAAAATATTTTCTGTGAAAAATGTAATTTCGATAGTAAGTAAGTAGGTACTATTTGTTCACCTCAATAGACTGAAATTAATAAATAAATTGCAGCCTATTTTTTTCCTTGATTGTTATTTTTAAGTTGGGGGGAAACACTTAACCGTACACAGGTGATAATTCTACAAAAACAACAATATTAAGTTAATTATTTTTAATTAATATTATAATATAATTAATTAGCAACCGGGACGGGACTTTTTTCCCGCTATACAAAATCTGTGGACAATTTTTATAAATTATACCTAGATATGGTATCTATTACAAGCTATGCTTAGTTTGGGGCTAGATGGCACTGTGTGAAAATAATGTCACGAAATATATTTAATTATATATTTGGATGTTCATAGTTTGTAAGGTATCTCTAGCTATGGTCCCTATATTATGTATATAATTATATCTGTACGTTTATGTATTTATAACAACATATATATGATAAATATATAACAACATATATATTTATCATATATATGTTGACCAAAATAAAGCTACGATAATTAATATTAAATCCTTCCTAAGTTCACCCTTACACAAGAAAAGCAAGCAACCTTAAATTTTTTAGTCCGAAACTGTCTAAGGTATCGTGTAGCAAACTTCTGTGTTTTTGTAGTAGTACATCTACGTAAGAAAATACACACACAGAAACCCTACCGTGAAATTTTCGGTCCGAGACTGGCTAAAATTTCGCGTAGCAAACTTCTATGTGTGAGTGTTAAAATTGTAGAAGTACATCGACGCAACAAAGCGTGTAGTGGAACGTGGAACTTTTCTTATGTCAATGTCCAAATGTCTTCAGGGTGAAAATGACTTTTTTACATCATTAGAATCAGAAAAAATGATGCGTTAAAATATCTGACTTTCAACACGCTGCAACTAAACCACCTCAATGGTCTAGTGAATCGCCCACCGGTATCAGACCAAGAGGCTCCGGGTTCGATCCCCAGAAGCGTACAAATTTGCGATTGGTTCGGTTGGTGGTGGACTTGTTTTAAGTCCACTTGGATACCACCAAGGGGCCCAGATTTAGATTAATGCTGCCGCACAAACTAGGCGTGCCAGCGCTGGTTTTCAGTCTGAGCCAGAATGATGGAGGGTATATTATTGCACTACCAGGCACCAAGCACACACACACACAAGCCTTAATAACTATCATATAACTACTTTTATGGCTACCTATATCAAACGCGACTAACACGTACATTTAAATAGCACATAGCCCATTTGATAGTAATGCGCTTTCATTATTGGCCTTATCATAACTTGAAAGTAGCTGAGATAAAGGCCGAGCGCTACCCATCGTCAGCAATAAAAAAAAAAAAAAAATTAAAAGGTTATTTTATGATTTTCAGTTCTATAGATAGGTAGGTACCATATTATTACGGTTTACGCATTATCAAAGTAGGTAGGTACCTACACTAAGGAAAATACCTTCTATCTCGCTCACACTATAAATACTGAGGTTATTAGGAAAATGTTACTATTTGACACTGAGATAGGGATTGATGCTGTAATACAATTATAATTGCACATCATTCGTTGTTTCTTGAGTATTAGCAGTGAGACGTCCAAAATCGAAATGCCGCATAACAGCTGTCATTGTTCGAAAGGTAATTGGGATTAGCATTTTGTTTAAAGCTAGCTAGTAAATAACCTAACTTTTTTTTTTAATTCTCCTTTGTCACGGTCGCTATGGTTACCCGAGTGTATCCTATGAAAATTGCTACTCTGTTTAATTTTACACAATGTTTGTAATCAAATAAGTTTTTTTTTTTTTTTTTAGTATTGTATTAATACAAAATTGGAAGAAGTCGGGCTATCAAAGGACGGTTGCAAGTGGTCTATAGGTAGCTCAACTGTTTCAGGCTATTTTATTTATTTGTATACATAATTCTGAAAGCTTTGTAAAATACATATGATTGTTATGATATCGATTAGCATTATATTTTCCTTTTTCATCTTTAATATTTTACTTTCTGTTTCTCCTTCCAAGGACAAATAGAAAGTCTGGAAGAATGTGAGAACAATGAGTGATACAGCCGCCCATTATGCACTGCGTCACCTAATATTTGTATTATTTGATGTCATTTTTGCAATCGATAATTTTTTGTTTTGTGCATTTTGCATTTTGCACATTGCTATGACCTCCTGTTTATCAATACATAAAAAATATATATATTTGTATGTAGTTTATTGTAACCATTCATTTATTCAATAAAAAGTACAATTAAACTAGTACAATGGAATCAGTCAGATTACCTAAGGACCGTTACAAACGGCCTATAGGTAACTCAACTGTTCCAGACCAGTACCAGATGGAAGCGTGCCCAAGACACTGGCTGCATTGCCACGCTGAATAGCTATGCTAATAAAATGATAATATGTAAATATATATGTATCTACATTATTATACATATTTTATATTTAGTTATTATCAAACGAAGAATATACAATTATGTATAACTCGCGACTTCGTCCGCGTATTAGTTTTTTTAAATAGGTGCAAGTATTATGTTATAAATATGTATTAGTTGTTAGATATCTGGATAAATTTGACCGATTAGCTCCTGCATGGTGTGCAGACACGCACACCGAGGGTTCTGACCCACATTCCCAGACAAAAAATGCAGGCTTTTTGAAGTCTTAGTGCCGGTCCGACTCACGGTGGGCCAGATTTTATTATTCATTTATTTATTAACCACAAAGTAAGCACTATACTCACACCAACTTTGTAATTATACAGGTGAAAAATAACAATTTATAAAAACGTTTCATGTATACCCCTTATTTTTTTTGTTTATTATTAGTCAGGTCTGAACATTGGACTGAAAATTATTAAAAACCGAAAATATGCCATAACCTATTATAAGACAAACATGCCCTTGAAATTTCAAGTCTGTACGCCCAGCGGCTTAGGCTGTGCATTGTATCTAATTGAATCAGTCAGTCAGTCAATCAGGACTTGTCCTTTTAGTAGTCAAGTTACATTAGTCAAGGGTCGTAAATACTATCACGTCAACAGCCCATTTATATAGTGGTTAATTGGATATTGGACAGAGCCTCCTCCAAAAACGGGAGGGTTTTGCTATAATCACCGCACTTGGCAGGCGGGTTGGTGATCACAGTAAAGGTGTTATGTAACATACAGCAGGAAGCGGCCGCTTCCTCTGGTGAGATCCCTTAAATCGGCTTTTACGACATCCGCGGGCTGTCGTAAAAGTTGTATCACACAAACAATCATTTTAAATGCGCAACGCTCTAAAAATGTATAACTGTTATTTACTGAAAAAACCCTTTACATTGATTCCACTCCATCGTCAGACCTTGGTAGTTTTGACATTCGTCCATTGCATAAAGAGCACTCGAAATACACCAGTTTATGACAGAAACCACGTATACATCGCGTTTTTTCTGTTAAATAACAATGTTTTTTGATTTTTTTTCTAATAAAAGGACCCCCTGCACTTCAATTATTAAAATAACAAGAAACCATGAATCACTTTCTTATCTATTTCATATGAGAAATCTATAATGATATTTTTGACCTTTTACTATGCACGGTTTCAGAGTTAGGGCATACTTTTAATGAAAAATTTCAACCCCTTTTTGAAAATTCGAACCCCTTAGGGTACGAATTTTCAAAATTCCCTCCTTAGCGCTCATTTTTGCATCAAGACAAACATACTCTTCAAATTTCATGTCTCTACGATTAGCCGTTTAGGCTGTGCGTTGTTATCAGTGAGTCAGCTAGCATTTTATATTAGTATAATGTTAATAAGCTAAGATAAGATAAGATGTACAAGGGAAACGGTTGGTTTACCTAGGGACCGACACACGGCCTATAGGTAGCTCAACTGTTCCACATCGGTACCAGACGGAAGCGTGCCCAAGACAATGGCTGCATTGCATTCACTTGCTGAAATAAGAACCGGCCTGGGGTCACTGAGTTGGCTTGTTTGGATTAATTATATTCATAAACAAAAAAACACAGTTCGTTTGCTTGTAATTTCAGATCCTGAAACGACGGCGGACAATAAAAAGCTGAGATTTCCACCCGATTTTAAGTTTGGAGCCGCTGTAGCTGCATTCCAGATTGAAGGAGGCTGGAATTTGAATGGTGAGTTCATTGATAACTTACCTATGTTGCATTTTCAAATGTTGTAATAACAGTTGCAACACACGTGGCACACACAACAAATGTTGTCCGCGGGTTCGCGGGTTGTGAATTTTTGTGCCACTATAACATTTGTAAATGTTGTGACCACGTGTCCAATCACTTGAAATACAAAAATTTGATTATGTTACATTATTTGTGTGTTAAGAACTATTTACTAATAGTGGAACTCTTGGTACTTCGTTACCGTGATCACTTGGGAATTTCCAAAAATCCTTTCTTATTGAAACACGAAAAGAAGGTATAGGGTGTTATTATACTAATTCCACGCATCCAGCCTAAAGGTATCATGTTAAAAATATATATTGTTGGTAGGTACTACGTACTTACAGTATGTATTTAGGAAGGTATTTAATATCAGTAGTTGCCCATAATAAATTTAGATAACGTCGTCTTAAATGCGTGAAAGGATCTAACTTTTTTTATAGTTGCGGGTAGTTTATTACAAAGCTGTGCACCTTCAAATGTAAACATATTTTTGCCGTCAGTTAGTCCGAACCTTTGGGAAAACAGTAAAATTGGCTCTCCGAGTGATGCGCTTTGTCACCTGTTATTTTTTTTTTGTTATTACCGGCTATCTGAAAGTGAAAGTCCTTTTGCAATCTGTCTAGCAGTTTTTGATTCGATAACTACACTGGGTATGGACAGGATATTAATATTATAAGCCTAGTAGAATACCCAGGATTTCATTATGTAATCCCTTAGGAATTTCTAAAAATCCTTTCTTATTGCACCACTAAACCATGAAAGGAAAAAGCAAAACCCATTTTTCAAAATAATAAATAAGTTATTTTTTTTTGCAGTTATTTATAATAATAAAATTAGCCTTAATTACTCCATATGCAGTGAAAGTCCCGTAAAATTGGACCAGCTGTTTTGGAGTCTATAATACTTACATATAAAAACATATTATATGGAAGTATTCCAACTTTTATTTGTTATACTTCCATATTACTAGAATAAGGATAAATAACTTTTTTTTTGTGAGTAATCACGTAAATATGGTACATTAGGTACAACACCCAAATACGCAACGCGTATTCTCTCTCTGAGCGACTATCTTAGACAAATTGATCAGCAATTTAGTCATGATAGAACAAGTAAAACAAAAATATTTTTACTTTTGAACCTATAATTATGTATGGGTTAATACCTGCACTAATTTAAGCCAATAACAACTATTTATTTTGGTGTAGGTATTGAATCTCCACACGAAGCTTAGGAAACGATACAGGAAACTAACTGTTGCATATCAATTATTTTTATTAGTAGCAAACGCCCGGTTTGGGAATTTCCGAAAATCCCTTTTTATTTCTTTAAATAATCTGTTTTTTTTCTTGGGACCCTAATTTGTTTGACATTAATACAATGTACCTCCATAATGTTTTTTTTTAGTATTTTAGTTTAATCTAAATTAATATAGAAGTTTTATTTTCAAAAATCTTTGTATGTTAGACCAAGATGCACAAAATGCCATGTAATATATAAGTCTTGTATACAGAGTGGTTAAAAATGAACAAATCCTATGTAAAAATAAAATCTGAAAACAGAAAAAATATTTGGTAATAAATCCGCCAAATCTCTCAGAAAAAATCAAATCGACACGTGTTTCGCCTCTACACGAGGCGAAAACTCAGGAAAACTTTCAACCATCTAGCAAGACTATATGTCCTGAGGATGCCTCGCAGAGGCGAAACACGTGTCGATTTCAGTTTTTCAGAGAGATTTGGCGGATTTATTACTAACTGTTTTTTCTGTTTTCAGATTTTATTTTGAAATATGGATTTCCGCAAAATAACGCCTGAATCAATTAGAAATCCTATGTAGGCATAATCTACTTATAAATTATTCATAAAGTTACTAATTAATATTACTTTATCAACAATATTAAAATAATAACATTAAAAAAACTCACCTGCCACGAGGCCAAGTCTGAAACCGTGAGAGTTATCGAAAAGTCATGTTAGAAAAAAGATAAGTTCTGCATTCGAGATGAACATATGCATAAAGATGAACGTATACATTTTCAATTTCAATGTTCAATTTCAATCTAAGTGGCCCTGAAAAAAAACTCACCTGTATATATGATCGTGTCTAAACACATCCAAATGGGTTCATCACAAAGGCCCCATCAGAAGACCAGCGCAGGTCTCTGTTGGGGCCCGTTTTTTTTATATTGTTATTTCCTAAATAAATAAATAAAGAAATTTGATTTGATTTGATCAATATTTTTTGTAGTTTTTGATACACGAACATATTATAATATGATGTGTTTGAAGTTACCATTTACCAAAAACTATCCACTCAGTCGGTTAACTTAGCGGTCCCGTTGCCGTGACAGTCGCGGCTTAAGAATCGACCCCTCCAACTCTGCCCATGGATGTCGTAAAAGCCAACTAAGGAATCTCACCAGAAAAACAGCAGTTTCCTTCTGTGTCTACACATTTACTGCGATCACCAATCCGCCTGAGAACGTGGTGACAAAACCCTCCAACTTTGGAGGAGGCTCTGTTCAGCAGTAGACACTAATGTGCTGTTGATGTGATCCCCTTAGTCCATTAAAATCCATTGTAAAGATCCATTGAGGGATCCTCTTGCAGTTTAATGCCTACTTTATTCCATTATCCATGTTTTTTTGCAAAGAACTAGAACTAAGTTATGAGCCGCGGGCTCGAGTCCCGTCGCGGGTTGTAAATTTTTGTGTCATAATAACATTTGTAAATGTGAAAAATTAAAAAAAAAAATAGGTTGTGAGTGTCTGAAATTCTCCCTCGGTTCACTAAAATCCATTGATTCTTTTTACACTTTTGTGGCCTCTATATTTCTTTATCCATGATTTTATGGAGTGTTTTTTTTTAAATAACGCGAGTGTCTGAAAATCCATTACAAAATGGGCCAAGAGACACAATCAATTATCTTTCATCAACACTATCAACTTCCCTGGATGAATCATAAATCGTAATAAATCTACACAGTACAGTCTAATAACTTGAGTCTATAAAATATAATACTAATTTCAATTTAAACTTAAACATAAAACATTGGGTGTTGTATTGCATGATAATTATGTATTTACAAAAAGTATTTCAGTATTCTCTCCGTAATCTAGTTCCCATATTACAAGCTATGCTTAGTTTGGGGCTAGATGGCGCTGTGTAAAATTAATGTCCTGTAATATTTATTTATTTATTGGCTTTTAAAATAAAGATAAACATTATCTCTGTGGTACAAAACAAACGAAACAAACTGAAATAGCACGATCAATCATTGTGAACGGTAAATGCGGCAATGCTGCAAACACATCAAATTCCAGTAATTAATGAATGAATGAATGAATGAAAAATACTTTATTGCACACTTTAAAAATAAAAACTGGATAACTTAAAAATAAATGTATATACAATGGGCGGTATTATCGCCCAGAAGCCATTTCTGCCAGACAACCTTTGGATGGAGAGGATTTCACTGCTAAAGAGGTTGGTTGGTGGTGCACATATTAATTAGGGTCTAGCTAAATTAACTAAAGTATAACATACATTATAAGTAAAGCTATACTACAATTATACACACTTATATAATATAAATATAAATACCTAAATATTATACACTATGTACTTACATACTACTATACAAATATAATACACAGTAATATTATTTTGAAAGACCAAAAGACTCTATTTCCTAATACTGGTTTGGAAATGGTATACACAGCCAATAATGTTTGCATTAGGAATATTCTCAGTAACGGCTTTAATAGCCGCTAATTCAGAGTCCATAAAACCACGTGTGTAGTGAAAATCAGGATTTTTTGATTCAATTATTTCAAAAAGAGCATTACAAGACTCGTATTTCTGGTTCCTAATTAGAATATAAATGACTAACGTAATGACTAGTACGATTCTAGTTATATTCTGTAGTAATGAGCGTATCTTTTACGACGGAATTACCGTCGCATAATAAAAAAACATAAATTTAGGTATTTTGACGTTGCTTGTCGAATGATGTTTTATGTAACCCTCATTTTGAATAACGTTACTAACCAATTTTTACATATTCATAATAATAAACAATAATATTAAAAAAAAGATTCCGATGCATTGAGAACCTCCTTGTTTTTGAAGTCGGTTAATAAATAAATATGTGAAGTATGATTTTAACACAGCGCCATTTAGCCCCGAACTAAGCAGAGCTTGTAATATGGGAATATGATTACGGATATAATACTTTTTTTTTTTGTAAATACATACACGTGATACGAGTACAATACAACACTCAAACACAGAAAAAACATTTATATTCATCCCACTCTGGATATACTGTAACGACTACCGTATCTGCTACCACCGCCATATCTGCGTTATAGCGCAGCTAGGGTGGTAATCTCGTTACTAAATATAATTTCCTTTGTACGGTTCGTGCGTTTTTTATGTAAATATATGGAGTTATTCTACTTTGGATTAATATTTATACATTTCTTCGTCTGCTTTTAAAGATAAATCAACAAGTGTCTGGGATGATCTTACCCATAATCACCCAGAGTACGTTAAAGGAGGAGGCACTGGTGATGTGGCCTGTGACTCCATCAATCAATGGAAGCGGGACGTTGAAATGCTAGTTGAGCTGGGCGTTAAAACTTATAGGTAAGACTTTTATTGGTTTCGCTGGCGGCTAAATGATCCTATTGCAGGTGGTCACCGCCTGGCTTGCACTCATCCTCCTGCCGAAGTTCGTTGCAAGCAGTTCTGTGTTCAGTCGGCAACTTCCAGCAATGCATACCTCATCCTCGTGAATGGTAGCAATCGAGGTCTAGAGCTCGCCTTCAAATAACAATATGCAAATAGTACCTAATGCTGTTTTGTGATTTGTACGATATGCATGTACGTTGAACTATTGAACCCCTCAATACCGTCGCATACTTGGAACAGCCTCTGTGTGTAGTGGAACGCCCACCAGTGTCAGATCCAGAGGTCCCGGGTTCGATCCAAGGGGAGTACAATATTGTGCTTGGTTTGGTTGGTGGTAGGAGTTTGTTTAAGTCGGCCCTTAAATTATTTTGTTCCGGCATTTAGGGGCAAGATAGACAGTTTCCCGGTTTGTTGAGGATTCCGGGTAAATTGCGCTCCGATAAAATATCTTTATCGGCCTTATCATAACTTGAAAATCTGGTGAGATTAAAACCAAGCACCTCACAGTCACACGATCAAAAAAAATTGTGAAGTTTCAATGGAAAAATACAGAAGTGCAGCTTGCATTCGATTCCATTCTCCAGGTCATTCGGTGAACTTTTTAGAGTATAATTTTGCCAACTGCCTTATAGTAGGTATCTCCATTTACTTCCAGATTCTCTTTGAGCTGGCCTCGCATCTTGCCGCAAGGTTTCCCCACCTACATCAGCAAAACGGGTGCGAAGTACTACAGTGACCTGATAGATGCACTGCTGGAGAACGGCATCGAGCCCATGGTCACCATCTACCACTGGGATCTTCCGTCAGTCTTGCAGAAGTACGGTAAGTGTTGGGGTTCAGATACAGGGAGCCAGACATTGACCAAGCCATCACATAGTATACACATCTTAGACCGTGAAGTATTTGCCAGTCAGTGCTCGTAGCATCAGGTCATCAAGAGGGATTTTAACTTAGATATTTTTTCCAGGTGGCTGGAACAACCCGTTGATAGCTGATTGGTTTGCGGACTATGCTCGCGTCGTCTTTAACCTCTACGGTGACCGCGTGAAGACCTGGATTACCATCAACGAGGCATCGGCAATGTGCGACCTTGCTTACAACGGAGGGTATATGGCGCCCGGTTTCATGGACAAAGAAGTGTCCCCATACCTCACCAGCAAGCATGTGGTGATGGCGCACGCCAAAGCTTACAGGATCTATGATCAGCAGTTTCGAAAGAAATTTGGCGGTATGTTATTGGTACTACATTAGCATTCATAGATTCCATCTGATTTGGAGGGATTCTGTGGCCATGGTCATCATGAACATTTTTGTGCCAATCTCATCCAGATATATCTTGCGATGTTGGCCTCGTAACTATTTTCGGCTTACGGCAAATACTTATTAAAAAGTCGCTTACAACCTTAACCTATCAACCCCTCCAATTACCGGCGACATTTCCTTTTTAAACGATTTCCACTTCACGATTTGTCTACATGGAGTACTGTAGTATTTAACCAAAATACTGCAGTCTTATAACCCGCAGAAGCTCCGACAATCTGGAACGCTTTACATTCAGTTACCGGGAAAGAAGAAGGCAAAAGGCCACGTGGACGAAGCCCTAAGCTTGACCTTGCAAAGCAGAGTAGTCTTAGAAAACCTAGAGCTTCCGATCTGCATGAGTTACAAGACAGAATTCGAGGAGGAGGCGGAGGAGAACCAGGCAGTGAATAGACGAGAACAATTGAGTCTCGATCCTTAGCAGCTCATTACTGAGGATCATGACTTCTCTGTTGCGTTGTCGGAGATTGAGAAGGATTGTGAAAAGGTCCTCGTGGCCGCGGAATCCAAACATCTCCGTTTGGTTCTTGATACAGAGGTCCTGGGTTCGAATCCCTGATGAGACATTATTTGTGAGGTTGGTTTAGAGTTACGTAATTGTTGGATTTGTGTTTTGGAGACTCGAGTACCTTCTTGATATGTTTGATGTAGTTACTTACTTAATACTCTACTACTCTACCGAGCCATGCTAGACTTTAACACACGTTAGTCAGATAACATTATATGATACGCAACCCACACAAAAAAGAAAAAAAAAAATATAAATATAAGAAGTATTTTTTTAGGTCGCGTCTCCATTGTAACTATTTACCACTGGTTCGAGGCGTGTTCTGATAAAGATGCACATCTAGCTGATCAGGCTATGTTGAATTTGGTAAGTCCATTTATCAATATATTTATTACTAGCAACTCTAGCGCGAAGGTTCTCCCGTATTCTACAGAGTGATTGTAAGGTGCAAAGCTTAGGGTGAAGGCAGCCTGGACCATTTAGAACCATATAAGCCATAGTTGTCTAATAATTAGAATAGTTGACAATTTCATTTTTACCATTTTTATATGATTTGTGGGGAAAAACCCAATATTTTACAGTTATTGGCTAATCATTGCTAGTATTCAGTTGCCGTAGAATGGGATTGGAATGTAAAACATCGCTATACTAAGCTAACTTAACTACTTAACTGATTTGTTACATTTTGCTCTTTCCCGCAATAAAGACTGATTGAATTGAACAGATTGAATTGAAACTGTGCACATATACAAATACAATATGTAATTGGTTTGTGCTTTAACCATCGATTAGCTTACTCGAGACTTTACTTGTAATTTGTGAAATAGGGGCTATATCGTAAGTGATTAATGAATACAGAAACAATAGGTACACTGAAAATTAACGTCGCGTTACCTGAGGACTGTTACGATCGGTTTATAAGTAACTTAACTGATTTATACCAAGTAACCAGAAACAGCTTACACTTAATTTATTGGTTGAAATAGCCGCCTAATTTAGTTACTTACATAAAAATTCTACCACTTCAGCCCACGGATGTAGTAAAATTTTAAAGTCGTTGTTAAAAGGGGTTTCACAAAAAAGGCAGGAGCTTCCTTCTGTGTGTAAAAAAAGCTTTGACCTCAAAACCGAATCTTTCATAACATTTTGTTTCTCCTACTAAGATTGTTGTGTTTTTAGCTATAAAGCCGCCTATAAACTGTGTCACCTTATTTTTGTATAATGCGATGTCGTTTGGTGTACAATAAAGCTATTTATATCAAATCACTTCAACAATCTGTCTGATGCGTGGTAATTATGGCATACATTTTTGGAGAAAGAACTTTCTACATTGTGGTGGACAATAAGACAGACAAACCTTGCATGACATTCCAAAGTAATTTTTGGATCTTATAGACACCCTTGGTTTGGCAACCATATTGAGTGATAAAATATAAATAAAAATATTAATTTGAATTTGAATAAGATGACAATAACTACCCTTAACATATCTTGCAAGACCTACTGATTAAACTTTGCAACCATTTATATTGAAAACCACCTTAGGACTAAAATAACTTATTTTGAGCTTTGCTGACACTATAAAAAAGTTTAGAATCCTGTTATATGCGTATATATGACATTTTACAATATTTAAATCTTATTGATCCCCGTTGCAACCCTTATTATCAATACAGGGATGGTTTCAGTAAATAAAACAAAATATGAAATGATAAATATGTGATATGATACCTTCTTTAACAATATACCTATCCTACAAAAGATAAAAAGCGTTTTTACTCTCTTAACGCAAACCCTTGTAACAAAAACAAGCCCTTAAAAAAAATGATAAAAACTAAAACCTTTTTTGAATTGTGCAGTCAATTTTCATTGAAATGACACCCCACATGACATAGATCTTCGTGTCTCACTTAACACCCCTATTTTTCACCAACTATCCACTAACTATTTCTCAGTAACTACTATTTAGTTTTACTACTGTTTAGAAAAAAAACCTTAAACCAATTGATGACTATAAGTGTTATCTCTGCAAATAAAAAAATAGTTTCGATCGGATCAACCGTTCAAAAGATATGGGCGAAATATTGTATTTTTTTCCACCCCAATATCTCAAAACCTTTTTTTCACCGATTTCAGATCCAGAGTTCCCGGGTTCGATCCCCATGGGTAGTACAATATATTGTGCTTGGTTTGGTTGGTGGTAGGACTTTGTTTAAGTCCGCCTGGCTAGCTACCACTATCTTACCTAATGCTGTCCCCATAATAACAATTCTAAATTTGTTGTGTTCCGGCATTTAGAGGTAAAATAGGCAGTTCCTCAGTTTGTTGAGGATTCCGGGTGAAGTGCGCCTCCACCTTCGGCCTTATCTCAACTTGTGTAATCAGGTGAGATGAAGGCCAAGTCGTACAATAAAATAAAAACAACCTGCCTTTTTTTGTTAACAACCGTTAACAAAAATCACCCACAACAATCAATTTTTATTACGATCTCTTTAGTTTAAATATCATAAGGATTGAATAACGCGTTCGTGAGTTATGCCGTCATAAACACTGCTACATGTATTATTTCCGAACTAAGCTCGGAGATCTCGTTCGCTTCGCTTATTTGATCATAAAACACCATGTTTTTAATTTAAATAACAATTATAAATGTTTTCATTCCCTACGACTACGACTGTGTGAATCTTAAAACAACTGACTTTTCAGGGTAGGACAGCTCACCCGATCTTTTCGAACGAGGGAGGCTGGCCACGTCAAGTAGAAGAGGCGATAGAGGAAAACAGCAAAAAGCTCGGGTACGCACGAAGCAATCTTCCACCATTCACTAAAGAGGAAAAGGAATTGGCAAAAGGTATCGTACCATGTATATTCTCTATTTACGACATAATGGTAAATATGTGAAAAATGAAAATTTATTAATTTACTAGAACTATTGTTAAGTCATAAAGGATAATAATGTTCATAGTATGTCGTTGTTGGCATGCAAATATTAGTTGTAATGTTAATACTCTTATGAATATCTAGTATAATGTTTCCCTATACATTAGATATTAATTTTTGTTAAGATAATTCAGTGATTGAAGGAAAAATATCTATCGGTTAGCCATTTTATTACCACAGAACAAATCTCTTTTATATCTTTAAGGTTTAAATAATTTGTTTCAAGAGAATCTTTTTTTTTTAAGTGACATCAAAATGAGAGTGAATCCGTATTCATATTCAAGTACCCGTGTACTTAGTTGGGAAGAGGAGATACTTAACGCTCTTATGATTAGACGGTTTCCCGTCGTACCGTATGCACCATTGGCTTGCACCATCAAAATGCATTTTAATGCAGTTTTCTTATTTTTTTGTGCAGATGCAAAATTATTTTTCTCAAAAAAGGTTTTACTGATTGATGGTACAAGGTCTGGTTCTTGACCTCGAACCCGGAAGGTTAGAAGAAGAAGATTAACGTTCTTCCTGAATACATTACGGTCAGCGGACAACACATTACACAGCGGATATAGATGCTAGAAGCTGATTTTAAGGTTTTGTTGTACGCGTAATAAAAATTTTGATGAGATGTGAACTTTGAGAATATTTTGATACATGCGCCAAAATACTGCTATTATGAAATTTTTACAATAATAAAGCTCTTCGAGACTTGTCGTGTTTCTTGCTATATAGATCTCACTACCTTTTGCTTCATAAATCGCCAGGGTAATGGTGCTTAGCATATTAATCTTAAGTTTTCTATTTTTTTCCATGAATAAATCTGTGTGTAAATTTTCCTTCTTGCATCGATCTTCTGCCTGCTGAGGGCGATACCTGTATGCTTGACCTTTGAATGCACGATGCAACTCTATTAGGATCTGTTCTTTGCGACGTGAAATACGCTCTGAATAAAAAGCATCGCTTACCTACAAGTGACATGGAGCTTTCCTCGCGATTGTCTCTTATTAATTTTGATCACATCCTCATAGAGGCTTCGTTTCAACTTTCGAGCTGACTTTGACGATGTCTTAAACACATTTATGCAGGAGCATACGACTTTTTCGGTCTGAACTACTACACCAGCCGTCTCATAAGGCCAGCTAAGCCTGGAGAAACGCCAGGAGCGACAGGAGACGTGTGGACAATGGGAGACTGTCCTGATCTGAACGCTATGGTTGAGTTCGATAGTTCTTGGAAACGGTGTGAATCAAACTGGCTTTATGTGAGTACTAACTAAATCTTTATAAGTCCTAATGCATATCAGATTTGAGTATGACACTCGCTTATAACACGCACTTAATGAGCGTCCGTTATATTCAGAACATTTCCGTCGCTCCTCACATTGGATTGGTAGGACTAGGTTCCCCAGCTCAGCTTCCAGTCAGCTTCCCTTGCAAAGAAAGTGGGCCCTTTTATAACTTCCCGTGACTTTTATAAGAGGCGACTAAGGTAACACCAGTTACTGGGCATCAGCATCCTCAATCCGGTGACTTGCAGTAGACTTTTACGGCCTGATGTTGTCTGACTCCTTTCTCATGTAGAGATTGTCACAGGTCCTACCACCAGTGATAAAATCATTAAGAAATTATCTTTTTTTTTTGTACGACGGGGTGGTGTATGGCCTTCATCTTACCTAGTTACAAGTTAAGATAAGGCCGAAGGTGGAGGCGCACTTCACCCGGAATCCTCAACAAACCGAAGAACTGGCTATCTTACCTCTGAATGCTGGAACACAACATTTTTAGCATTGTTGTTATGGCGACAGAATAAGGTAAGATGGTGGTAGCTAGCCCAGGGGGACAAAGTCCTAATCAAAACCAAGTCCTACAACCAACTATTTCATATTGGTCAACGATTTCATTGCACGAGCTAGATCACTAGGATGTTGATCCTCCGCAACCTAATTTGTGAACATTGACTTTCAGATTTACCCTGAAGGTATTCGGAAACTGATTAACTGGGTAAAGAAACAATACGGAGACGTTGAGATCGTGATTACGGAGAATGGCTATTCAGGAAGAAACGATCAGGACAGGATTGACTTTTACAGGGATCATCTGCAACAGGTAACATTCTCATATAAGTTCTCAGATGAAATAAATGTTTGTCTGAGATCTGTTTGTCCACCAAAACAAAGAACACAGCATTTTTTTAATACTTAAATACTTTTTGTAAATACATACGTATTAATAAATACATACGATACAACAACCAAACACAGAACAAACATCTATATTCACCACACAAATGTTTGTCCTGGGTGGGAATCGAACCCACAGCCAGAAGGCAGAGTTACTACCAACTGAGCTATGAGGCTTGTTAAAAGCTGAAGAACTAAAACCAAATTGAAAAATTTCAAACAAAGGTAACTGACATGACTGAAAAATAATTTAATAACCTTTATAAATAAATATTAAAATAAATAAATATTACAGGACGTTATATCTTTCGAATGGGAATATAAACCCGTATTTCTTATGTCTGTTGGATGTCCTATTTAAATAAATTAATTCATTCATTGGATACCCGTACGGTTATAATTAGCATTTTATTGTATCCTTCCCTCAGTTATTTTTTATTTACATATTAAAATTATACAGCCTATGTCAGTTCCGCTATTAAGAGGAACCAAACTGACTAAGCTGCAGTGCGTGCCAATAAAATAGACATACATACAAACAAAAATACTCTCGAAAAACATAAAAATATAAAAATAGACATACATACCAACAAAAATACTCTCGAAAAATATAAGTTTTTCTGAGGCAGGGTGTGAGGCATCACATTAGAAGAACTAAGCTAATAAACTGGCGTGAATAAAATATTTAAGGTAAGCTGTGAATATCTCCATAAAGTAAAAAACTTAATTCTGCATTAAAAAGAACCATAGAATTTGTTTTTTATGTGAAAGTCATTGTTTACTAGAATCGTCCCCCAAACGCAAATGCCAGGTTATTAAAGCTCGCTATAGGAAATGCGCTCCTTTACATTTTTTATTGGTGATGGACAAGCGTTTGACCACGCTTTTATGAAAAACAAATAAAGATGTGACCTAAGATGGGGCACGCTTGTCTAAAAGGAACCTAATCACCCTGGACTTAAAGACATCAGCTCCATATACTGATATGTACTCTACTACTGAGTAGTACAACTGGCAGCACAACTAGTAGATACTGTTGTACCGTAGTTTAGATGTAGAACACTTAGCATGACTGAAGGTTCTACTGATACAGATGTAGTTTCGGAGATCGATACCGGACAACCAACAGTGGGGCTTGGTACGGTGAGTTCGATATCCATATATTTATGTTGGTACTTTTTTTGATTCTAGGTTTTATTGGCAATCAAGGAGGATGGCGTCAACGTTACTGGGTACAACATCTGGTCTCTCATGGATAACTTCGAATGGATGGATGGATACGAGTAAGTAATGTTAATTCCACCAGAGGTTCTGTTAAAATGTCAGATGTTCTGCTCCGATCTCCTGCAAAGAAACCTACCAAATTTTTTTTATAGTGTATGACGGGGAAGCGTTTGGCCTTCGACTTTATGACAGTTTGAATTACTCTCAAAATAATTTTGGCTGATTTTTATTTCGGATCAAATATCAAAACATCCATCCCCATTAAAGTTACTAAATAAAGAATGTATGTAATTGTCAGCAAACTGTGTGAATTAAAGCTAGATGTTACCGGGTGATAAGATTTTTATTTTTATTGAAATGATAAAAATGAATGTTGAGAACACCTTGAAAACTAGATAACCAACAAATTTATAAAGACAACCTTTAAACGGAGAGGATTTTCTGGCTATTATGACTGACGCCATATACATATAGGATATGAAAGTTTACTTTACTTTTCCTACTTACCCGTAGCAAAGCTATGGCGCACTATTGAAATGATAAAAATGAATGGTTTTTACACCTTGAAAACTACGTAGATAACCTAAAAATGTATAAAGACAAAAATGGAGAGTAATTTCTGGCTATTATAATAAATGACACCATGTACATAAAGGCAATTAAAGTAAAGTAAGTAGCAAAGCTATGGCGCACGCCAACTTTATACTTTATAGGCCGTTTGTAACGGTCCTTAGGTAATCTGACTGATTCCTTTGTACTTAGTTAGTTTAATTTATTGAATAAATGTATACATATAAAAAAAAAAAAAAAAAAAAAAAAAAAAAAAAAAAAAAAAAAAAAAAAAAAAAAAAAAAAAAAAAAAAAAAAACTTTATACTTTATTGTTATTCGTATTGTTTCAGAACTAAGTTTGGTCTGTACGAGGTGGATTTCTCATCAGCGAAGCGCACGCGCAAGCCGCGACCAGCCGCTCACTACTACGCAAAGGTCATCAAAAATCGTACAATCGAATAAAATACGTTCACAATGGCACATCACCTCATAACGGTAGATCACCGGACATTAGGAATTGGTAGGTTTTAAATCACAAACTGCCATGTTCTAACTTAAAAAAAAATGCATATTCATTACAAAATAAAACGAATAGAAATATAACATCAGCCAGGAGATTGAATCAGCGGTTCCATTATCAATAAGCTCTTAAGAACGGGTGCTATCTAACCTGCGTAGTTAAAGTAAAAAATAAAAGATGAATTTACGTTTTTTCCACTAGACGGAAAGGCACAGCGACGGTGAAGCATCAGTTATATCATAAAAAAAACAAAAAAAAACAATTGTCGCCGGCGCGTAGAACTGTAGTCGTGGAAAAACTAAACGACGTAATACTATGGGATTCGTGATCCAATCATAGTATATAAACTGAAGATTTTTACTGCTTTTCTTTTGCTGGAATTTATTAGTCGATTTTTATGATATCCGAGGGCTGATTCAATTTATAATGACTGGCTAGATTATTATATTATATATATTATCTACGCATGTTTTTAGTAAATTGAGCTTCATAACACAGACTGACAGAACGCAGTATATGAGCTATTCGTATTAACAAACCACTAAATGCCTTCGAAACTATCGGAATATACCCGTTTGAAACTATTTATTTGCTTACCAAACAAATCCATTTACAAACAAATGCAATAGGTACGCGCATTCATTGTGGGATGCTAGTGGACCAGCTATTGTGAAAGGGCTTTGGTCGGTAGTACCAGCTATGACTCTCTGTAGACGGCTACATTCGTTTTGAAACCTTAGTTAGTAGCCAAGTGCAGCGATTGAAATTTCGAAATCGTTTTTTAACGTAAGAAATGTATAGATTTATGTTTTGACTTTAAAAAACCATGTCTTTTTTAAGCTTTTGACAAGCCTCATAGCTCAGTTGGTAGTAACCCTGCCTTCTGCGCTGTAGGCTGTGGGTTCGATTCCCACCCAGGACAAACATTTGTGTGATGAATATAGATGTTTGTTCTGTGTTTGGGTGTTGTATCATATAGTACGTATGTATTTACAAAAACTATTTGAGCATTCTATCCGTAATCTAGTGCCCATATTACAAGCTATGCTTAGTTTGGGGCTCGATGGAAAAATGAATGTAAAAATTAATGTCCTGTAATATTATTTAATAATTTTAACAAGCTCAACCAAAATTGTCACCCATGTATTTTTTTCTGCCGAAATCAATTTTGAACTTTCTATCGTTGCATTTAGCTAAGGTTTAAAGGTCATCCCAAACGTATTTTTCTGTATAAAATATTCGGGAGTTCCTATCGACAATCGATACTTCCGAATATATTTTTACTATACGTATTCTACTAACTTAAGTTAGTGCGATAAACACATATAGATGACTATTTAAAACAAGACATTTCCACTTTTGTTAATAATGATTTAACTATGTAACTTTCGTTAACTGAATTACCAAAAGATTTAAGATCATTATCAAAAGACAAGCCGAATGAAGGTAACCTTAAAGTGCGTTTATGAAGGTATTCATTATTAAAACCAGGCCGTGTTTTGAAAATTTTATTAAAATATAATTTGCATACACAACTGATGTATTTATTATAAGAAATAAAATAAAAGAAATAAATTCAACATAGATTTACGAAGGTTTATTTTGTGGTAATGCTATCGAAGACAATAGGATATGCAGGGCAACATCGATCTGCTGATAAAACTATCGATTGATAATAGATGGGCCATTTATACAATTATATGGCAATTTACACCGCACAGGTATTGCATGTAAGTTTGACGTCACGAGGCAAGTTATTAACCTTGGTATCTATATATAAATAGTACCTATCTACAGTGAAATGTGACATAACGTCAGGCCACAATGCTGTTAAAGTTCTGAAAGAAATTGCCCAATTCGTATCTTTCGGCCGTTGCAAGGCCCTTTTTATGCTTTATGGTGATAAAAATCTGAACTTATATGTGAATTGTGAATCCGACCCTTTCTTGGCCTAACACTCGAGGGACTCGCGAAAAACGGCTGCATAAAAACCTTATTTCAAGAATATTTTTCACATATGACGAAAAATAAGGTTTCGCGCGATTCACTACATCTGTGTATCGAGTTTATTTTTAATACAAATAACAAAGAGATTCCATTCAGATAATGGAAATACAAATACCGAGGTTCGGTAATATGTTCAATAAAGTGGAGTTTATATAAAACGAAGAATGGGAAACACATTCAGATATCTTTTCGTAACATATTGGATTTTCTGTGCGACATTCAAGACTATCTCATTTAGTTAAATAGGTAATACGATATTTAGTCATGCCACATCCTTCGTTTTGCATAGTAGGTAAGTATGTTATTTAATACAAATATAACAGCGCAACGCAAGTAAAATGTGGAAATGGGACTAATAAATCTAGAAACGATAATAGCCTAGGTTTAAACAGTTTGTGCATGTATTAATCTAGATAAGAATAAGCAGGTACTAGATTATCTAGTACTAACTTATCGATAGAAGCCGTCTTTAGATGAATAAGTTTTCTGGTCTTTCGGACGGAATATAAATGTTTACATAATGCTAGTACCTACCTACTCATTTAAGATGTGGATTTTTGACTATGATTGTATACCGTCGATTACTTTAGAAATAAAAATAAAGCCTTGAACATCCCAGAATATAGTACTGGTACAGAATATAATATATAGTAATCATGTATTTTCATGTATGTTGCTTCTTTCTCGATAAATTTAAACCAATTGTTAGTAATGGATGTTTTAATTTTCAGAGAGCTTTTAAGAATGGCTTTGCAAATTGGTTTACACATAAGTATAATTATGTATCTACTTCTTGTGTTTTATTTTATAATAACTCTAATTTAAGTTTAATACTTATAGTGTAACTTACCTATACAGTTTTAAATTATTTAAGTATTTATAAATATAGGCCCCATGATCTAATGTAGATTAGTTAAAGCTTACAGGTCAAGTATTTATTATTAGACATTTTTATATGGAATTAGTACATAAATACACAAATTCTAATATTTGGCCATTAGAATATCTAAATACATTTCTAGGAAAAGGTAAGGATAGAGAAAGATTTAGGATAATTTATATTAGGATTAAATGGGCTAAGCCACACGAACCTACAAGAATTAGGTATTTTAGGGACGTTATTGATAGGGGCAAGAATGTCGTATTGCTAAAATTTAAACCAATTTAAATTTTCATCGTGAAGAAATCGAAGTAACAGTAAAAACCTGTATTTTGTTTTTTAATATAGTAGTTAAACTTGGGAAATTTGATTTATAAACATAAATCTGAATGAGGTTATGAAGTAACATTATTGGTGCAGCAATAAAAACACCTATCCAACGATAATAAGTGATATTATTAGAAAGATAACAAATAATATGAAATCAGAGATATGAAATTAGTATAGACCAAAACATAGTATCATTTCGGAATGGCGTGCCTTATCAGTATGTCTTAGGGGTATCTAACTCACCTAAAACCCTAATGATATGGTGTTAAACTAACCGTTCGAGCGATTGATATAAGTATGGGCACTACGCACGGGTTAGGTTTGGACATCTGAGTGATTGACAAAAAGAACAGTGGGCATCTCTTGGCAGCAGTACAGTCAATTACATATCTAGTGAGGATGTTTTTAAGAACAGCAAAATAGCTGTGAATGTTTTTTTCTACTACAAAACATTACCTAAAACTGAAAATTGACTTACCAACCTGAATGTATAGGAAGCTTAAATGGTCGAACAAGGTGACCTATCGACCTTAACTCGCTGGTATGGCATTAATCGCACGAACGCCAACACAATTTTATGATATTTGTATAGATCATTTGTAATTTTAGTGTGAGTTTTGGGGCAGACACCTACGACACTCTTTGCTTATGAATAGCGAGGAAAGGAGAGAAAAACGTACAATATCTAAGCGTTAAACTAAGTATTTACATGATTTAATTTCCAATTGTGGAACGAATAAATAATATTACTTAGATACATTCAAAGATTATTATTTACACACATCAAAATTCAAAGTAAGACAACAGAAGTATCTGATGGTACATTTTAAATCTACGAAAGTTTTCGCCAAGCTATGATCAAATCTTTTTGTCTTCCTGTTTGATAGTGAATACGTTTATTCAGTTGTAAGTATATAATTTATAATATAATTTATAGTGCCATATTTAAAATTATTAAAGAACGGGCCATGGAGTCCTGAAAAGAAAGCACCAGGAATCAATAAAATAAATAAATGAATCACTTTTTAAATTTGAATGAGTTTTTAGCCTGACAATAACTGTCATCAATCACTAGCCAGCATAAACAAATAGCTTGGTCACTTCAAACACTTTCGTCACAAATCATTAACCGCCAACCCAAGGTCATCTGATGGAAAACCCCATTGTGTAAAGAGTAGCGGTTCTTGGAGGGAATTGGCCAGCGCCCTAACTGACTAAAGTGGTTTTCTTGAATGTTCGTCAAAAAAGCGACCGATAACCAATATACCCTATCTACTTTCGTATATCACTATCGTACCAAAGACAAGGTTTTGTAAGCATGTATTAGTGACAATTTCTTATTTAATGGTGTCGTTTCATATTAGATAACAACCATGAAATAGATCCGTTGAGTTTTCTAGTGATCATAACTCAATGACGTATTTGCCTCCCAAATTAAGTGCATCATTGAAGTACTTAGTATAAAGAAAGCACTAAAATTATAATTGAGGGGCAATATCATATCAAATTCCATTAAATTTATGTAACTAATGAAATATGAGACTTATTAATATTCCATAACACAACATCATATATTAATTTGGTATTGAATAATGTAACGTATGTATTACACAAACCGCTGCATGATACCATATTACAAAACCACTGGGTTTCCATGAAACATATTAATATAGCAGTTCGTCGTCAATTTCCATGAGATTTGAGCCTTGATCAAGTGTCAACTGTGTTTTCATGGTCCCTTACCGAAAGCACTTCTAGAATATTTTCTTCTTCATATATTAATTGCTGAAGGTGTCCTGAAATACCTTAACGAGACAGTTTAAAGATTGACAAGCTTCCGCCCTATCTCTGCTTGTCTCAAGGCAGTAAGTGTAATCCTTAAACGTTAGTTATCGTTAAACGTCTAGGGCTTCTCGGTCTGTTAACATTATTGATCGACCCCCGGACATGAACCTGCACAGATCCATGTGGCATATCCATGGTGGAATGAAGGCTGGCGGCACGGGATGTCCTAGGCGATGGGACGCAGACTCTGAGGTCCACCGCGCTGTGGAGACTGGTGGCTCTAGAAGACCGGGGGGTGGAGTGAGAGGCGTCAGAGGGGGGGAGAAGAGCGGGAAGGTCGGCGGCTGACCGCGAGCGGCGAGGTGGACTCTCGGGGATCAGGGCCATACCACCCATACTGCCGACGAACACCGAGTTCTAGAAACAAAATCATCATTGTTTACGAGAAACATCTTCATCGCTAAAAAGCTCCACTACTTTCAACATTACCACTCAGTTCATACAATTTTCTAGAACCAAAATTCCCATTTTTGATCTAGTGCTCCCGCGCTAAAACTGATTTTAGAACATTTCCACGGGATGTCAGGAACGCATGCCGGAACGATTCACTAGTAACTGATATGGGTGACACGGGGTGTGCTATTTTGATCTTCATATCACCTGAATTGGTTGCTTAAAACCGTTTTATTGTGGCATGATCCGATAGATGCCTCATCCAACAGCAAATGTATTAAATGTTAGTAATATAGGTCAGTTACCTGTCGAAGTCGATGAGGCACGTATGCACAAGGCTGGTACGCCGGGAAAGAGGCTCCACAGTCGTATGATACGCATCCTCGGGATAATGAGGCACGATGCTGTGGAAAGAAGACTTCTTAGTTCACATTTACGGCAGTATCTCTTACCTCTGCATATCCTGCACTCATTGTTTTAGTTTGCATAACTTCCTTCTACATTCATATTGTTTGTATATAAAGTTTTATGGTCAGTTTGTTTGACCGTGATAAACGATACAGTTTAAAGTAGACCTTGTGAAAATCGATTTCTTGATCATTTTGTCCGCTCCGCACTTCGAAATCCATGTCATGCTACCAAGCAAAGAGAAAAAATGGACAAGGTTTCATGGATCATAAAGGATATGACCTGTAAATAATAAATATGTCAAAGAACATGGAATACAAATATCGTGTTTTTTTATACTACTAGGAGACGGGACAAGCAAGTGTTTAGTCGCGTCAGGATAGGAGCACTACCAGGGACTTGAGAACAGCGAAGCACTTGCTTCTAAACACCTGCTACATCCTGACATCCAGACCTGATTTTTGCTTTGGCCTAGAGCTAGTAAGCCTTGAGGTCAATAATACAAAAATCCGTTTTAAAAGCGAAATTTCTGAACCAAATCTATCCGTACGAATGAAAAACGGATATCCCATAAAAATACGTTTATAACATAAGTTCGTCCCGAACCCAGATCTCGACGTCTGGGTTGTGTTGGGTATTTAACAACAGAGATAATAATTAGATATAATAATAAGATAATTATATATAATATAATAATAATAAGATAATTGCTCAAAAATTAAAATATTAAAACAACGATAGTAATGTGCTTTCTTACACCTTACTCTTAGCTCACTTTTTATCAATCACTCTTTACTTACATGAGTTTTTTTTTTATTGTACGACAAGGAAGCCTTCATCTCACCTGGTAACAATTTGAGATAAGGCCGAAGGTGGAGGCGCACTTAACCCGGCATCCTCAATAAACTGAGGAACTGGCTATCTCACCTATGAATGCCGGAACACAACATTTTTTTGAAAACAATGAGTGTTCGAGGCTGTTGACTTTGACTTTGACTGTGTTCTACGTAAAACCAGATAGAAATCAAATCAACATAATACCGACGACAGTACGTCATAGAGGGTAGCCAGAATACAAAGTGAACAAGTCACATTACTAATATCAAATAGATGATAACACACACCTGATCATGAAAGTAGTTCATGGTGAAGGTGGACAAAAATAAGCGAATTTGGAAATCTGCTGTCTTACTTTGTGATATGTCTAGGCCAAAGCGAGGATGAGGTCACGATGGCGCGAACTTACCCAGAAGGCCACTATGCATGTTTCATAATTGGCTCTTCAAAGGCTGTTGACCTCTCATGTTGTACTTACAAGTGGTGGTGCCGCTATGGAGTTTTCTAACGCGCAGCTCTGCCTGTGCTGCTGTTGAAACTTCGGCTGATATGGCTCCAACATCCTGACAATAATGCTCAAATTATACGTTGGCTTATATTTTTAGTGTTGTTTTTAGTGACGTAAGGTGAATCGGAAATCATAAATAAAAAAAAAAGAGATTTATTCAATTAAAAGTAATTCAATAAGTCTTTATTGTACACCTTGTATCAATGTTCGTTTACTCAATTTAGAGATATAACGATATCTTTAGATTCCACGCAAGATGGTAGACAGGTTTAATGGCACAACAAAAGCAGAAACAAACGTAAATTTAACTAACTGTTCCGTTTATGTTCAATTTCACTTACATCGCTGCCAATTTGGCACACCAGCTTTGTGTTAATTTCCTTTTAAAGCAGAAACCTATTAAGAAAAACTCCATCGGTAAAACTAGTTGAATTTGCCTACATTTTGTTCGTTTTAGAGTTCTGTTAGTTCTTTTAGTATGAATTGCATAGCGGTGGAAAAATCTAAATCGCAGTTTGCAATATTAAGCAAAAAAAAATACAATACTAGCAATGGTAGATCGAACACATGAATTAACTTTAATTTAGAGGTGCTTAGTGATACAGAACCTTTAATATTTAATTTAGGTGATGGTGCCAACTAATCAACACCATGGTAGTTATATAAATTTGTTTAGAACAAGTTGTACTTATCAAAACAACATTTTAGGTAACACTACAAGACACACTCCACAAATCCATATCCTAGTCGCAATAATGCAAATTGCAAAGTCAAAGGTAAATGATAAATACATAAATATGACTTGACATCTTACACAACGTCAACAAACCCTAAACTAAACAAAGATTTTACAAAATTCAATGTTGTAATGACACGAAAATTCAGATCCCGCACTGGGACCCGCATCGAACCCACAAAAAACGGACTAAGTAAATACAACAACACTTGATATATAATATTAATATAAAAAAAATGGAACTAGATTTGGACTTGATTATGGTAAACATAAAAAACTTTTCTACTTTTTATCCTCAAATACATACATAGGATAAAATGTATGTATTAAGTTGTTGTACCCAAACACAGAACATCTATATTATCATAACACACGTTTGTCCCGGGTGGGAATCAAACCCACAACCAACAGCGAGGCTGCTATGGGCAGAGTCACAACCAACTGAGCTGTTTGGCCAGCCAGTGATTGTAATGGACAGTCGTAACCATCTAAACTTGATTTAAAAATACTTATTTCAGTGCAGGAACAGAAAACAATAAAAAAGAATCAAGAACTACGTACAGCTTATAGACACACCTGATCTTGCCCCATCGGTTGAAGAAGAGGGCAATGGCAGCGACCCAGAGGAGAAGCACGAACGCCACGATCAACGCTTCTTCAGCTCTTACCACCACACCACTGCCATCTATGGAACAGCTAAGTTGATTAGATTCAAACAATTGGATATTGACGTATTGCTGTATTGGAAACTTCTCTTAAGGTTCTGTTCAGTGCTGTTCAAATCTTCACCTCAAAGCTTTCCTGGGCAATAATATTTAACAGGATAGTCTACAGCATGCCATCTAACCCCAAACTAAGCAAAGCGTACCTACATTATATACATATTTTAGAACTTATATTATTATACTCACGTATACGATCATGTTGATGTAGGCACCAACAGTTTCGATTCAACAGGTGAATCATCATCAGGATGAAAGGGATGAAGTTTTGAGTGATATTAAATATTTGATATAGAATAAGGTAAAAAATAATAAAATAAAAATATTACAGGACATTAAGGACATTAATTTCACACAGCGCCATCTAGTCCCAAACTAAGCAAAGCTTGTAATATGGGAACTAGATTACGGATATAATAAATGTACCTATACTTTTTTTTTTTACTCACACTTTTTTGTAAATACAGAACAAACATATATATTCATCACAACAATGTTTCTCCCGGCTGGGAATAGAACCTACTACCTACACCGCGTCTTATTTCGGAATATCGTTCTTGCAAATTTGATGTACCTATTGTACATTTTCGTCAAATCTTACGTGGGCAGGGATGATTGAACCAGATATCCCAGAACATGTTTATTATTTTGCCTCACATTACATCGAGTGATTTTTGGAGGAAAATGTGAATGAGAATATAATTTGCAATCCAAAACCTCAAACATTTCGCTCTGAGAATAAAGCTGCGAGATTGAGAATCATATTTATTCAGTAGTTACATTTCATACATTTTATCTTCTATTCTCGCCAGCGTAGTTTAAAAAAACTAAAGGAACACGTGAATAAATAAACCACATATACTCGTAAATGTCGAATAAACTGTGAATTTTGTGCTTTTTTATTTAAATGATTAGGTACTTTCCTCTAACCGCCGCCTCTGTGGTCTAGTGGTTCGGTTTCCGGTAAAAATATTTTATTTTTTTATTTCTTTGTTGTGCGATGGGGACTTGCTTTGCCTTCATCTCACCTGATTTTCAAGTTATGATAAGGTCGAAGCTGGAAGCGCACTTCACCCGGAATCCTCAACAAACTGAGGAACTGCCTATCTCACCTCTAAATGCCGGAACACAACAATTGATTATTGTTGTTATGCTGACAGACTTAGGTCAGATGTAGGTTGCTAGCCAGGCGGACTTAAACAAAGTCCTACCACCAACCAAACCTCTGGGATTGATACCGGTGGGAGAACCAGTATTATACTTATAGAATATACGAGTATACTATTGATTTTAATAATCGTAACTCACTTGTTGCTCAGGCCAAAAGCCGGCGCTAGCATTTCAACATGCCATTTATTCATGAAGATTAAAATAATGGTGCTATCTTTATAGTTGACGGCAGACAAATCTGGTAAAGAGGACTCAACTAGTTGAACCGGCAAAAGTCTAATAAAAATCATAATTGGATAACAGCAAAATCGCATTTCTTACCCATAAGTACTTTTTACCCAACTGCCTCTGAATAAAGGTTATGCTTGTCGAGAGTATGTATTATATGTTTGTACCTTTATCTCTTTTTCATTGGCACGTGTACGCAGTCTAAAGCCTAAGCTTTAGACGTATGAAGTGTCGTTTGGTTCATTAAAATTGTGGAACTGACATTATAGGGGAAGGTACATCATTTTAAAATAAGAGGTAGGTACGAATCCAGTTATAAAAAGGAGAGTGTAAAAATATGTTTTATTACTGCAATAATTTTCCATTTAAAAAAGAGGAAACGTCTACTGACAGGGCCATCCACCAAACAAACCATGCACAATATTGTACTCCCCGTGGGGATCGAACCCGGGACCTCTGGATCTGACATCTGATCTGGTCTAGTGGTTCGCATTCCGGTAAAAACATAATAATTTATGTTTTTGTTGCGCGACGGGACGTGCTTAGCCTTCATCTCACCTGATTTTCAAGTTATGATAAAGTCGAAGTTGGAAGCGCACCTCAACATACCTCCTAAATGCTGGAACACAACAATTGATTATTGTTGTTATGCTGACAGAATTAGGTAACATGTAGGTTGCTAGCCAGGCGGACTTAAACAAAGTCCTACCACCAACCTCTGGGATTGATACCGGTGGGCTAACCGCTACACCACATCAGAGGCGGTAAAACGTCTTCCATAAAATGCCAGATAAAGTTAGCTTTATAAAATTATCATCAAGGATTCTTACGTTGGGAAATATACAGGTGGACCGGTGGACAGCAATTTATTTTCGACCGACGTTTATTTTAAAGGGCCTAGTAATCCTTCCATTACGCTAAAGCGTAAATGATACTACAATATTTAGATAGGACACATAAAACAAACAAGATAAATCTTCTTAAATAACCATTATTCTATGTTTTATTATGAATCATAGAGCACCAATGCCCTCTACACTATGTTAAAGAAATCCATACTAATATTATGAATTCGAATTAGAATTTGCTTGTTTGTTGGGTACGTTTTCTCGGCTAAACAGTTGAACGAATATTTTTGAAATTTAGCATTAAGACATTGTGTTCTGGGCAAAAAAAAAGATTATTTTAATATTTAATATGGCTTATTTTTATCCGTGTATCTCGCGGGTGAAACTACGCGTAGAAGCTATTCTTAGATGCCTTGACTGTAAGAAATTTAAAACTAGGATGATGGATGGGAGAAGTCTAGTGTACAATACCTACTCATAAATTATAGCTATAGTTTATAAATGAGTACAATCGATCAAAAACCCATCTCAAAACTGTTTCTCTATAGAAATGTTCTATTAACTTCCTGTACCTAATCATTTTCTGAACATGCAAAATGATTGATGTTTCTGGTTGTATCTTATTTTGTTATGTTTTGACTTGCTTGTGACAGGTTGAAAGCTTACGTAAATTCAACATAACATTTAGGCACTCACTACTCTGATTCTTAGTAACTTAAATACCGAACCGAAGATTGATCTGTTTAACCCAATAAATTGGGAAACATGTTATAAGATTTTATTTATTTTATTTTCAAAATTTTAGGAAAACTTACAGCTAGATCTTAAAAATAGTTACTTACATACAGGCCGGTATAAACCATTTGGTATTATTTTGCACGCACACAATGACAAATCTAGTGACGTGACAATGTATTGTACATAAAATATTATGTACGGTACATAACACAGCTACTGGTAACTGCTTCTGGAATTTTATTATTTCTTTCTTTTGTCTGAAAAGTGCGTCCTTCTTTTCATAAATTGGATCAAAAGAGGATGTAGTACCATATGCGTTCAGAGAGGGTTGCTGAGATTAAAAATACGCCCTTGTAATTCCGAAGAAGGAATTATTAATTTCAAACGAAAACAGATGGTCCTTCTCGAACATGAGTGATTTTCGTGTGATTTTCATTCTCTGTTGAAAGCTAAACGATACTCACAATTATTTATTCAGTTTCTAATCTTTTACATCAATTACAAATCAATCAATTACAAAATCTCTCTGATTTCTTGCGTAATTATGTTGTATTGTTTTATATTATATGTATATATCGAAGTACGAAAAAATTTTATATTAAAAAAGAACGTTTTTTTAAGGCCTGTGAAACCGGCAATAAAAATTACCATATTTCCGCGCGCCTTCTTGTCTTGGTAAATCTAGTTCACGCTGTTTTAATTGGTCTGGGGATAGATGGCGCTGTGTGAAATACATTCATAGGTATTTTACAGACAATAGCTTATACACCTTACCGATATCAACTAGGGAGACGTTAAATCTGGGACTTCCCGTGGGATGAAGCCTTAACACCACTTCCGCCGGAGGGCCACCAGTTGCACCGATCCATTCTACAACAATAAGACTCCAGTTAAGTCAATATCTGAAATGAAATTAAAAAATCAAAATAATGGGCGGTCTTATCGCTTAGAAGCGATATCATCCAGATAACCTTTGGATTGAGAGGAAAATTATGATGATGATGCCCCCTTAAACGAGACCTCTTCAAGCAAACCTTGGTAAAACCAAATAAATGGGAAAAATGTACAAAATTATTAAATAACATTCTTAATTTAGGAATAGTACGATAAACTTTATTGTATTATACATATAATTATACCGTTTATATGATATGCACTTATTTTTATTAAACATACATATTGTATAAAATAATATATACCCATTACAAATACATATACCATAATATATATGGAAGAAGTGAAAAGATTTGTTTTTTTGAATCTTTGTTTGCATTGAATAGGCTCAAAAACTACTGGACTAATTTAAAAAATAATTTTACTAATTGAATGCCGTAGCATAATAGATATAAACGTATAGATAGAGTATTATAAGCCATTTTTTTTAGTATTCCTTTATCTTGGTTTTTCTGGATCCCTTCGAAAAAGAAAATTTCCGACAAATTCCTGACATCGCGTGATATTCTGATATGCGCATCGGAATATTATGTGCGCAAATGTGCACATAATCTTCCGATAAACCGAAAAGTCTATTGGTGCACGACTGGATTTGAACCCACAACCTCTGGATCGGAAGGCGGGCCCATTACCACGTGGCCACAAAGCTCATGATTATTATTAAATTTGTCTTGCTTCAACAAGACCCTTCATAAATTCATAAATGATTGTTTTATTGGTCACGAAAAAACTAAAAACATAATTCCCGATAAGCCTTGCTTTATAAAGTGCTTTCATCCGTAAGTCGTTAAAAATTTCATTCGAAGAGTTATCAAAGTTTAGCCCGAGGTTAAAAGGTAAACAAGAAATGCGAT
The DNA here is from genome assembly GCA_951394065.1 of Venusia cambrica. Lineage (NCBI taxonomy): Eukaryota > Metazoa > Arthropoda > Insecta > Lepidoptera > Geometridae > Venusia > Venusia cambrica. The sequence goes on from OX596056.1 coordinate 7,591,480, forward strand.
GTCAATTTTGAAAGCGAAAACAAGATAATAAGATTTCCCGAAACAAGCAATCAAATACGAGGAAGAACTGGAAGTTTTTGTTTACTCGGAGAGTTTCATCAATTCTTTCGCTAAAATCTATAAACACGAGTAATTATATGTAAATTCAACATGATTTAGCAATCAAATACCTACGCAATGAATTATAAAGCTCCTGTTGAGAACTCATTTTTGGTTGGTGGTAGGATTTGGTTTAAGTCCGCCTGGCTAGCTACCACTATCTTACCTAATTCTGTCGCCATAATAACAAATTTAAAAAAAAAATGTGTTCCGGCATTCAGAGATAAGATAGCAGGTTCCTCATTTTGTTGAGGATTCCGGGTAAAGTGCGCCTCCACCTTCGGCCTTATCTCAACTTGTTACCAGGTGAGATGAAGGCCAAGCGCTTCCCCGTCGTACAATAAAAAAAAAGTCTGTTGTAAATATGTTCACATAGAACAAGAAAATACATAGAAAAAAATAGCTTTGTGAAAATGTTGTTATTTTATAGCTTATATATATATTGTAGGCGGCATATTAATATACTGCAAAAAAAACGAGATACGAAATAACAGCAACACCAATAAGTGTATCTATTTACCGCTCTCACCAGCGGAGATTCCCGATGGTTGGGAAGGCTGACCTCGTTCCGTAGACCTCGCAGAGTCAGGCTGATCCGTACCCGTAGTCGTATCTGAGAACACATAATACATAAATAAATGTTACAGGACTTTAGTTTCACACAGCGGTATCTAGTCCCAAACTAAGCATAAAGCTTAAAATATGGGACCTGGATTACGGATATAGTACTTTTGTTCTGTAAATGTATGTATTATCATACAATACAACACCCAAACATAGAACAAACATTTATATTCATCAAACAAATGTTTGTACTGGGTGGGAATCGAACCCAAAACCTAAGAAGAAAGGCATAGTTACTACCAATTGAGCTGCAATATATATGAGGCTTGCAATGTAATGAATGTAATTTGTATATATTAGTCGAACTAATAACTACGAAAACGGTTAAAAATATTTCCAAATTGAAACCATTGAGCCTAGCTTCAAATTAAAAGGCAAAACCCAGGGTGTCGTTTTTGTCAGTCCGTCCACAACTAATGTATATTAATGCAGGAACCAATACACACATTCTTTTTTATGGTTTTTGTAATGACATCTGCCTTTATGGTTTGTGTTATAGCAACATACCTACGCGTTAGTCACATTAAAATTTAAATTAAACATAGACTTAGTTATATAACATTTATTTTTGTGCACACAGAAAAAAAACAATATCCTTAGAACAAATTTTAACTCAGCTAATTGATTCAGGCGCTTTTCCGCGTAAATCCATTGTACAATATAAATAACTTGAAAACAAAAATATATTTAGTAAGCAATCCGCTAAATTCGTTTGTAATGTGTAAATATCTTTCTGTTTTCAGGTTATGTTTATAGAAATTTTAACAGATTTCTATGCCTTATCTAAAATGACAACTTATTTGTACTGAAAATATAATATAATAATAATAATATTACAGGACATTATTTTTTACACAGCGCCATCTAGCCCCAAACTAAGCATAGCTTGTAATATGGGAACTAGGTTACGGATAGAATACTTAATTACTTTGTAAATACATACGTACTATATGATACAACACCCAAACACAGAACAAACATCTGAATTCATCACACAAATGTTTGTCCTGGGTGGGAATCGAACCCATAGCCTACAGCGCAGGAGGCAGAGTTACTACCAACTGAGCTATGAGGCTTGTTAATAATATATTACATAATATATAATATATTAATATATTATGATTATAATATATAAATAATATATTACATAAATCAGTAGAAAACAATAGATGTAATGATTTAATAAATAATTTCGTAATATGACTAGTGGTCTGTAAGCACAAGAGACCTCGTGAGCTCTTATAACCATGCAATAATCGATGCTTTCCTCTTTCACTTTTCCTTTACTTGCGTTTTTTCCTTGGTCTATAAAATAAGTTTTCCAAAAAAAAACATAAATTGAAATCCTACATTAAACTTCTCCCCTTTTTTCCCTCCACTTTGTTTGTTTTGTTTTTTTTCACACATCTTGCGTAAAATAAAGTTTTTGGTGTGTCTTTCAAATTTAATTTTAATCCGTTGATAAATAACGCTACAGCAAACTTCCCCTCTTTTCCCCCCTATTTTCCGCCCGATGAAAAATCGCGATCTACTAAAAATTTTTATAAATCAAAACGAACATGTGTGCCAATTTTCATCAAAATCAGTTGAAAAATGCGACCTGTAGGCGAGAAAAACCGACAGCCGACAGACAGCGGACAAAAACATTTTTGGCTAATCTCGAAACTGAGAGGCGCTCGCTTCGCTCGCTCGGTCAATTAAATTCAATTCTGAAGCCATGACTAGGTTGTAATTAGGTAGGTACTGACAATAATTATTGTGTCACCATCCAAGCGACCGCGTTAGTATGCTGTTAGGCTTAATACATTTATTTATAAAAAGGCAAATACATTCACTTAGTTATGAGAAGAATTATCTTAGGTAGCAATGTACAGTAGGTACTAGGTAGGTATGCCGTCAACTAAATGTATCTAACGATATTATTTCATGAGTAAAGAGTGATCATACATATTCTGTTTAGTGAGTTTATATTTAAATGCGTTAAGTAAGTGTATTTTTTTTATATCAGCGGATAGATTGATTGATTGCTTTGCGCCTTCACAGGTAATAATTTGTTTGCCATAGTTCGTCCGATGACTGTTTGATTGCCATAACCTAACATCGTTTAGGTTACGTGTTTTTTTTCCTTTTCATAGGTTTGGTTTGAAGTCAAAGTCAAAGTCAGTCTATGCATCGTTGACCCAGCTCTCCTATTATGACGTGGCCCCAATCGTCCCCATAAATTCATCAATACACTTAGCTGGACAATAAACTATGGGCCCGGCATTTGTAGACAACGGTTACACGTCAGAGTAGCTTCGACAAAGCAACGAGCGATGGACAGTCAAGTTTAGATGTTTGGTGCAAGGTTTATAGGTTTATGACCATCGTGTTTTGTTCTATAAAGTCCACTTCGGCAAGTATACCCACGATATATTTGACTTAATCAAAGATATCGTGGGTATACTTTTTGTGGGAATTTCCACCACCGGACTAGCAGACGTGCGGCAGGCTACAAACCGTACCTTGTAAATGTTTCATTGTGCCGAGCACATCGTTTCGCGTCTAACACGGTAAGGAATGTAATTCCTTGCCCTCGTCTGTTTTCCCGCAAAAATACTAGAGTAAATAGGTATACCTTTTAAGAAGCGTGCTCCATCTTAGCCCACATCTTTACTTGTTTTCAAGCTGGTGGTCAGACGCTGGGCTATCACCAATAAAAATAAAAATAGATACTTTGCAAAAAAAAGGCTTACCCTTAAATGAGGCATATTATGTTGTCTATGATAGGACATGTAAATATACTCGTACTTATCTTATCAAAACAATGCGCTGAATTTAATTGCAATACCACCACATTCATTTTTTAACTTTATATTCTCAAAATGTGTTACGGCGTTTCATAGATACATTTGAAAGTATTCCAGAGAAGGTTTTGGAAGACTCCGCGTGAAGTGCGCTTCCAACCAGCCTTGATACCACCGTCTCCCATCCGTTATTTTATGAACGATGTTTGTTAGATCTAAAATTGTTTTAATTATAATCTCACGAATCGTCTTTTGTTTATCATCCACCTTTAAGAAAAGGTAAATTTTCATTTCTAGTAAACAGACGTCTAGGTAAGTAATGTATAAGGTAGTCTAGACTGCTTCGTGCAAAATTCTTAGCAGAGGTTTGTGATTTTAATAATTATGTAGGTTTGAGAGAAATGGGCGAGTTGAAATGCTTTTTATGTTAGATGAAGAAGTATTTCACTTATAGTTACCGACTACCACGCTACTCCAAGGGACATTGAAGTTGACTGAATAAGTAAACAATAGAACGAAGATACAATATTAAAATGTTCTTAAGAAATAGCATAGCTAATCTAAGCGCAAGGATTGTAAAATGTAAAATTATAAAGTAAAAAGGTTAATTTGTAAAATTAACCGCCTCTGTCGTCTAGGGTTTAACCCACCGATTTCAGATCCAGAGGTTCGATTTCCAGGGCAGTATAATATTGTGCTTGGTTTGGTTGGTGATAGGACTTTGTTTAGGTCCGCCGGGCTAGCTACCACCATCTTACCTCATTCTGTCGCCATAACAATAATTCTTAAATTGTTGTCATCAGACATTTAGAGGTAAGATGATGAGCATTCTGGATAAAATGCACTTCCTTCGGCCTTATCTTAACTTATAACCAGGTGAGATGAAGGCCAAATGCTTCCCCATCGAAAATAAATAAAAAATGAAAATATTTTATTCAAAAGATATCATGAATTAAAAATATTATCAAAACTTATTAAGTTACACCTTTTATCAAGATGTGGTACATATAGTGATTATGAGAAACACTTTCAGTTATTTTGGCATAGTTTAAATGAAGGTGTTTTTCAACATTGAAAATGTACGAACGAGTTAATAATAATTTAATTTATTTCTCAAGTTGCACAGACTCATTAATAATACAATAAATTTGTCATCAGCAGTCACATTACTAAAATTATAATCACAACATGCCAGTAAATATAAAAAATATTAGAATAGCATCACAAAAATTTGAAGATAATTAAAAGTTGAAATTATTTTATCATTTACAAATCCTGACTCAACACATACACAACACAGATTTTTATACATTACAAAGCCGAACCTAATTTCGTAAAACCAGCTAATTGATGTCTGAATGAACTAATAAAGGAGATTTGTAAGAAAGAGAAGTTTGCAAGTTTTGATGCAGGCTATCTCCAAAACTACTTGTCCGATTTCGAAATTATTTCGCCATACTTATTTAACTTTAAACTTTTTCAGAACAAAATGCACAAATTTGATATTTTTTTGTCATGAAATGTTGGTCAATCCCTCGGTGGGTTCAACTCACACCTGACCTTATTTCAGCTTTTTACTAGTTTAACAGCTTATAAAATATACAACGTCATCAAATCCATATCGCTTTAACGCGTCACTTGTCCCAATAATACGCTATATCTTTGGTAGCTTGTGTCTAATGATATACCTAGTTAAGTTTAGTAGCTTGTGCTATAAAATTAAGGTACCTGTAGTATAAGCGTATATATTGATTGACCGTCGGTCACCCCTAGGACTTAATTGCCTTTCATAAATTGGTTATGAGACGACCATTAAAACTATACCTAGCTTTTGAAACCAAATAGTTATACCTACTTAGGCTACTTATACAAACTTATAGACATGCAAGCAGATTAGATTCCCGTCGTTTTTTTTTTTATTGTACGTACGGGTAAGCGCTTGGCCTTCATCTTACCTGGTTACAAGTTAAGATAAGGCCGAATGTGAAGGCACACTTCACCCCGAATACTCAACAAACTGAGGAACTGGCTATCTTACCTCTAAATGCCATCAATGCTATCGGTATTTTTCATACAAAATCTCCCCACATGAGATTTCAATAAATAATAACAATTATATAATTCGGTGTTTTCTCGTGGTCTCATGTTTCTGTCCCATTAATGATGTAACCTAATTAACCAATAACCTAATAAACTAGATTAATATGTATTATATGAAATGGAAAACTTACTAATAGGTGATTTATCAACGCACATGCCATCATCTGAGGCGGAAAAACAGGGGATGGAAGTTTCAAATTTTATTGGGCTGACGATTTAAAATTTATTGACGAAAACGCTGAGATTCCCCTCATTAACCTTCGAAGGGGGATATTGTGATGTGGAAAGTCCATTTGAGGTAAAAATCACTAAATTTATTATAAGGCCGATGGTTGGAACTAACTCTACTGGTGTTGTAGGAATTTTAACCCTTAAGGGGTTAAAAAGGGGAATAAAGCTTTGTATTTAAGTTGTGTATTCTCTATATATTGCATTTAAATTAAAATAACGTACACGTGTTGTGTTATGTAATTACGAAGCTTCGACTACTGCCCGTCTATCCTTCTGTCTGTCTCCCACATATCAGCCCCCTTATTCACTATGGCCAATATTTCAATACGATGATTCCATGCGTAACGTGGGCGCGTTAAGACACGATTTGTCATAATGGATACGGGGGCAGTCTGTTATCATATTATTATATGTTAAGCAAAAGACCGCAAGGTCAAACCGCAAACTCTAAGATCCTGTAGCCTGCCTTACCTGACATGTTCCAAGCTTTGGAGATAAACACGGAGGAGATAGATAAGTTATAAACCTCACTATATCGATTCGGAAAAGATATACTAGCGACTGAGTACTTCAACAGACAGAATTGACTCAGCGCAGGTGAAACAATAGAATATGCGGACAATGCACGAACAAAGCTCTATTATGTTACAATAATTCATATTAAGAAAAATAGAAATAGCTAATTGATTCAGGCATCACTCTGAAAATTGTTCAATATTAACCTGAAAACAGAAAAATATTTAGTAACAATTAATATCTGCATAATTCGTTTGAAAAACATTATTATCGAGACGTTTTTCACCCCAGCGAAATAAGAAGCATGTTTCAGCTTCGTAGCAAGACTATATATCCTGAGAATACCTCGTGCAAACGCAAAACGCGTGCCGTTAAAAAAAATAGAAATTAATTTGTTGTATCTATAAGTGAGTGGAGGAATCAGTCATGTTATTCCGACGATCACTCTTAGTGGAGGCTTATGGTATAGAATGATGATGAATCAGTACCCGTTAGTCTTAGGAGACGATATGTAATGTATTGTATATCAAGAACTTAGTGAGTAAGACGAGAGAGTCCATATTGGTACTAACAGACAGTTCACTCCATCCTCGCCCAAGTAATCCTAGACGTAATGAGTTTACGCACTCCTATTAAAAAAATACCTAGAGTTAGTAAATAGTATAGTTAGTTAGACCATACCTATTTTCAAATAAAATGCTGTAAAGAGTAAAGTGCTTAGTAAAAGAAGCGAAAATGGCCATGCAGAAGGTTGACGTCAGTCCGCAGCAGTGTAGGGTTATGGGTTGATCATCAACACTACATTTTCGTCTACTAAATACGTTATCACGTAAGTATACGATTTTAGTTCTCTATAGTCTGACTGACCCACGACATCGCTGCATGCTGCATGAAATTTTAGCGCATAATTGTAGTTTGGTCGTGGTTCCAGTTTTTTTCCTTCTAGTTACTAGCAAACCTAAGTAAGGTCCTACTAGATTCTAGTAGGTGTGTGGTCCCGGTAGTGAGGACTGGGAAAGTATGTTTTTTCTTGTGGATATTATTCATGTCATAAAGGCATCGATGTTATGCTATTTCTCGTGGTTCTACTTTCTTTGGTTGTCCTTCTCTTCTAATCAACAGGACCATAAGGGTAGTAAGTTAGAAAAAGTTTTTTTATCACTTGTATTTTTTATGATCTACTAGCAGGACCGAGATGTTTTAAGTTTATTGTGATCTTAATTTTATCTATTTCACTTTTAGGTTTAGCTAAGAGAGTATTTATGATAAAAATTTGGTTGGTACTTATTTTAGACAATAATATGTCGAGGTGGTAGCCACTTTCAAAATTTCGTGACTTGCGTGGTCGTACTAGTAGAACAATAGCAGGACTACGAGAAAATAAATAAATAAATAAATAAAATAAATATTACAGGACATTAATTTCACACAGCGCCATCTAGCCCCAAACTAAGCATAGCTTGTAATATGGGAACTAGATTACGGATAGAATACTTAAATACTTTGTAAATACATACGTACTATATGATACAATACTTAAATACATTTCTTTTTTATTTGTAAATACATACTTATCATACAATACACACCCAAACACAGAACAAACATCTATATTCATCACACAAATGTTTGTCCTGGGTGGGAATCGAACCCACAGCCTACAGCGCAGAAGGCAGAGTTACTACCAACTGAGCTATGAGGCTTGTATAAAATACCCTAATTGCTTTAATTATTCTTGCACGTTGTCCTGCTCTATTATAAACTTGACTGGCAGTATAATAACTACGTATAATAAAGAGCTCCAGAACCTTATCGCGCCATTTTATCTGAGCGTGTTTGAGAATAATAAATGTTCATGAAGGCCCATTTTACCTTCTTAATGAGAAAAACTTTCCTTCAAGTCTTGAAAACTTGAGAGACCAAAAACCGACTAGGTATAGAAGTTTTTATTAGGTACGTTAAATTTGATTCTCGCCAATTCTTTTAGGGTTCGTGTCGCCTTGAATAGAAAAAATCGGCCAAGTGTAAGTCAGACTAGCACATTAAGAGTTCTGTTCCACATGCCAACTAGCACAAGGTTAACCCTTAGTGGTTTTTAGTGCTATTTTTATTTTGATTTATGTGTATTTTTTGGTGTAAATGGTAAATAATATAAAAACGAATAAAAAGATTTTTTACATTTAGCTCTGAGTACCGAATTTCAGTACCTACGCTCAGTTTTACACTGTAGAGGGCTTTTAACTTTGTTTACATGAAATAATTTCCACGATTGATTGATTGTTTATAGTAATTTATTTTTTGAAGAAAAAGCAAATAGATTGCTTGTTCTGAGTTTGGGTGTTGTATCATATACACCACACTTGGCAAGCGGATTAGTAATCGCAGCAAAAGTGTTGATAATACACAGAAGGAAACTGCCGCCCGCCTTCTGGTAAGATCCCTTAGTCGGCTTTTACGACATCCATGGGCTGAGTTGGAGGGGTCGATTCTTAAGCCGCAACCACAACGGCAAATTAATATATCAATTATGAGTATGAATGACATTGGCACCTTTTGGGTACGTAACCCTAAAAATGAGTAGGGTACCTAAATATCCAATCCTGATGAAACTTCAAACTGTGCGTACCCACGGAATAACGCTATGAATGTTTGGCATCCTCATTATATGACGGAAGTACCTATAATTTTAGATTAGGTTTCGGTAGCGTGCGCAAATGCATGATAACAATTTATTAAATCCGCTAGTATTTGTATGCGAAGATGTTTATTATACTGGGCCCGAGGTTCCAAAAAATAAACGGTTGTTATCTTTTTATACATGATGGGTTAGCTCTTAACCTCTGGGCTTGTCTAGCTTCTAGATCAAGGATGAGGTCTAAGCAGCGTGCTTTCCCAGAAAACGGGATTATTTATTTATTTATTTATTTCTTTCTTTATTTATTTATTTATTTATTTATTTATTTATTTATTTATTTATTTATTTATTTATTTATTTATTTATTTATTTATTTATTTATTTATTTATTTATTTATTTATTTATTTATTTATTTATTTATTTATTTATTTATTTATTTATTTATTTATTTATTTATTTATTTATTTATTTATTTATTTATTTATCTATTAATAGAATGATTAAAACACATAAAAGCTTTTAACCGGGCGAAACCACGGGCAAAAGCTTATTTATAATATTGGTATGGATGGATATATGGATGGATGGACGACGCAATTAAAGTCCTCGAATACATCACAATTCATGACACAATGGGCACGTTCTTGGAAGCCAATATAAATTGCAAAGCATTTTGGTTTGCTAACATCGTAATATGGCGAGCACCGAGTTAATGAAATTTCCTTATTTGATTTTGAAGGATTATGATCTATCACGTTTTGTGGCGCCTAGCGTTTGCCATTGCTAAATATTTGGAATGTTGAACCATTTAGGATTTCCTACCACAAAGGTAATATTTCTGAATAATTCTTATTAATATTTCTTTATGTAAAAAAAAACTCCTTACTGGGGTGGGAACTTACCAATAAACCAGGTGGTCGGTTAAGAAAAAAATATCAACCGACAAACCAGCTTGTTGGTTAAAAAAACAATACCAACTGAGCAACTAGGTGGACTGTTTGGTCGGTTGGTAATAGACAAAATGAAAAAATATTTTGTTTGAAGTTACACCATTATACTTTCCCATTCATCTTTCAGTGTCAAATATAACGCAATTCAGAAAATACTAAGAAGGGCAGCAGCTTCCTTCTGTGTATTATTTTACACATTTACTGCTATCACCAATTCATCTGCCAAACGAATGCCAAGTTTGATTATGGAAAAAACCCTCTAGCTTTGTAGGAGGCTCTGTTCAGCATTGGACACTAATAAAAAAAAAATGGATTTAAAACAATGTACAAAAACTGATGCAACGATAATGCTCGCAAGAGTTTTACAAAAACTGTGTCGCGAAACCATTAACGCCCTCCTCCGTAGAAACTGTATCCAAAAATGTACAAGTCGGTAGGTATAATAAAACAATATGTTAGTTAATAATTACAGTTAAAATGAATAATTATAATAATGGGCTGTTGATGTTTTTGTGTGATGGAAAATAAGGTATATAATGTCTGCATTTAATGGTATAATTCTCCCTAATCTAGTTCCCATAGTTTTGTTTAGTGTAGGGCTAAATAGTGTTTTAAATTGTGTTAAAATGTCTAGTAATATTTTATGTAATGTCTTATGTCCCATAGTGGAATATTTTTTGTTTATGGGTTGCTTATTTAGATGGGTTTAAATTAAATAAATAAGTTTATTGTCTCTTGTCTGGGTAAGATTGAGGTCCACCATAGAAGTAGCTCCAAATATTCCTGTCATCATAGCTTGGAGCTATTCCTAGCTACTCAGTAATAAATTCACGTAACGGGCAGCTATGACCGCATTGCGCACTATCCTGCAAGCCAACAACGTTGCTGCAGATTCAAATTCACCAGGAAGTGGACTGTAATAATTCTACACTGCACAGACACTGCAGCAAAATCTGAAACTACGAATTACCCGAAACACCCAACAAGTAATGAATTCAAGATCCAAGATGTCGTGAGCCTGTACTTGGCTCACGACTTTTTCAGTGATCCTGATAAGATCCACGATCTGAGTTACTACTCACCTACTAGGGGGTAGTCAGAGGCACGTCCAAACTTACGGTTCGGCCATGCCCACGCTTCGCAAGTTGCTAGTATTCAGTTCGAGACAGATTGTAAGCCCATCGCCGGAAAGTGGAATACTGGCCAGCGACACATGCCATTCGGATTTTTAGTCGTAAGGACATGTCGGTTTCCTCACGATGTGACCTTCACTGTCAGAGCCTGTGGATGTAACTAATGTGCAAAAAAACTTCAATAGATTCGAAAAGTCATAGAGTCATAGCTGGTAAAAAAATCTATATAACCTACTGGATTTATATACGGATTTTTCACCTGAGGAAATACGCTTCCATCAATGCTCACTGATAAGTATTATTTATTACCTTTATTGGTATTGATTATAATCGCATTACCTTAGTATCAATATTTGTAATTTTAAATTTGTAAGTTAGTTTGTTTTATCTACCTTGTACCTCCCATTTAATATAATGCACCAGACTTCTTTTACGCCTAGGTTAGTTTGTTTCACAGACAATTTGTAATTGTAAATGAATAACTGAATTGAATTGGATAGTCTAATGATCCGGAACCTTGTTACCATTTCTCAGTTCAAATGTTCGTACAAACTCCTCCTCACTCCTCTAGCTTAAGGCAATGCAAATTAGCCCAAATACATCATTAATCTACGATCCCTTTGATCCCTGGATTAATCTACCTTCGGGTTTTGGCTGATTAAATAAAACATGGAAGTTTCTGAGTAATTAAAATATTTCTATGAGAGTGATCCCACTGAAAGTAATGGGGAAATTATAAGGGCAGGCGTCTTAAATCCGCGAAAAAGGAGTTAGTACTCGTAATGAAAGAGTTCTCACGATTAGACATATAATTGTGTTTACTTATAATGAGAAGTGTAACTACTAGACATGGATCTTTTTATCTGTGCGAGTGGAAAAATCAGTGAAGACAGTTGGAGAAACTTAGTACATCCACGCCGAAATTATGTCTTCAGTTTTGTGATCGATAAAAGAGAGTCTATGCTACTATTAGTAGTTAGAAATTTGTTGATTGACACTGCGTCTCGAGTAGTGCAGCATCAACACCCTTAGATGCTAAACCTAAGTGGGTTGGTGTCAAGCGAGTTAGTTGATTACTGAGATATAAGCTACTTTCGTACCCAAAAGGTGCTAACGGGGCCCTATTATTAGGCCTCTGCTATCCGTCTATCCGTCCGTCCGTCTGTCTATCAGCACCCTCTCATGAACCGTAATAGGTATGTCTTCCTATTACGGGTTTCTTACTTAATTTTAACATGGTGTTTTTTTAGAACAACACATACATATAATGTATGTTTTATGATTATTATTTTTCCCGGAATCGTCTAGAGACTGAGGTACAGCTATCTTACCTTTACGGAACACAACAATTCATAATTATTGATGTTATGGCGACAGACTTAGGTAAGATAGTGGGAGCTAATTAGACGGACTTTAACAAAGTCCTACAACCAATAAAGCCAAATGCATACCCCCTGGGTATCAAAGCCGGGATCTCTGGATCTGATACCGGAAGGCAAACCACTGGACCACACAGGTGGTTTAAACATAAAATTATAGTTTACATAAAAGGCCATCAACCGTGATTTTTTGCTTAGAAATGTGGGTTTCAAACCCTCCGTGTGCGTTTTTCCACTTTGCCCGTTCATTGATTACTTACATTCATTTTTAATTTCCTTTCAAAAACTGTATACCATAAATCACGTGTAAGTAATACATAATGTACTTAGTAATACATACATAGTTTTTCAATATACTGACGTTTTTGTTATTTATTTACCTTTAACCTACAAGTAAATTAAAGTTCAGTCTTAATTCGAGCGAACCCTTTGAGCTTCAAAATAAGTGGTTTTACAAATCAGTTCTTGATGTAATTAATAAATTCCAGAGGGACCACAAATATTTAATCAGATTTATGTTCACTAGATTAACAGAGTTCCGAACGTTCAGCTTCAGAGATATAAAATCGCATTGTAAAACTACCTGGATGGGACTTGTGCTATTCTGTGAAACGTTAGGTAGCTACATGCCCACGTTTGCAAGTAGCTGGCATACGAGACAGTTGCAAGTCGTACGGGAACTGACATATGCGGTTCGGGATCTATCATCATAGGTATAAGGAATGGAACTTGGAAATATCCTCGTCTGCCTTTCCGCACCAGTACTTAGTCTTAGAGTCTAAGTCCAGAATTAATAGATTCCTTAAAAGGAATAAAAAATAAGTAAATACGAGCAAGATTCAAGTCAAGATGGGAGAAAGCAGCTGGTGCTTTTCCATATTGCTGAATTGACTAACACCACAATACACATTTGCCATTGTATTCTCTCCAGCAGTCCATTGATGACCACTGCTGGACAGTGTCTCCTCCCCCAAAGTTTTAGGGCAGAACCCAGTACCCAATAATTCAAAAACATAAAAAAAAGACTCATGACTTTTTCCCTTTCGAGGATTCACCTCTGATCACCGCCCAGAGCGATCAGGATCACCTACTAGGGGCTAGTCAGAGGCACGTCCAAACTTACGTTCGGCACATGCCCACGTTTTGCGAGTAGCTAGTTTTCAATACGTGACAAGTATTGGGGACGACAAATATAAAAAAATCGGCATTTATGACATCCACGGGCTAAATTAAGTCGACCACAACCGTCGCGGCAATTTATTTGCAGATTATTTGTGTGCAAGACAAGGTATACTTACATAAACAACTACCTGTTATTTGGATTTTGTGTAATGGGAACAGTTAATTGTATTTACGATTCCAGTTACATAAAAGCGCTCAGTAAAACAAGTGTGTGTAAATGTTCCACAGCTAAATATCAGGTCGCAAGCTACTTTCACGCCACAAGCTAATTAAACATTATAATTTACAACCTGTTCCTACTGAGGATACTGCGCGATTTTGTTAGAAAATTACCGACTGATTTAAATCTAATTGAAGTTTAAAATTATGGCTCGGAAAAGCGATTATAGACCCAGATGTTTCGATCTCCAGGGGGACAAGTTTATGCTTGGTTTGGCTGGTGGTAGGACTTGTTTCAAGTCCGTTGGCTATCACTATCTTACCAAGTCTGTCGCCTTGATCCAGATCCAAAATAAATCACTTCAAATAATTGGGTAGGAAGGAAAAAGATTAGGTACCTATTTGGCTGTAAAATAATGTTTTTTTTTTTTGTTGTTTGACGGTAAATTGAGCTGTGTAGCGCAAAGTTTTGATTTTAAATAAATAATTAATAACAAAAACGGGTCTTCATCGCGTACCTTTTTATATTCCCGACAGTTTTCAAATGATCTTAAATAAATATTACACGACATATTCACACAGTATCACCTAGCCCCAAACTAGCTTGTAATATGGGAACTAGATTACGAATACTTTTATTTTTATTGTAAATAGAAAAAAAATAAGATATCAAATAGGTACATTGAGTTGGAAATTGTATCATTAAAAATAAAGATAAAGATAAGATAAAAATGCTTATATTTTTCTTATTCCAACTATTTCTATCTAGGTGTTATGGCTACGCTGTTTCCAGTATTATATAAATGTTGGTACTGGATCAGTGTAGGTTTTCTTCGTTTAGGCTTACTTTGAGTATAAGTTATATTACAAGCTATGCTTAGTTTGGGGCTAGATGGCGCTGTGTAAAAATAAATGTCTTATAAGTTTTTATAAAAATCTGTGGCCACTTCTAACAACTCGTCTCTGTTCGTTACAACTCTCCCTGTTTTATTGTTTAGTTGACTCATGACATTGGTCTTTGAATTACGAAGATGTTTGTAAGCTATTTTAAAAGCCCCTTTATTTTTAAGTGTTAAAAAAATGATATCATCAGAGCAAATAAAGGAGGTCTTATTTTTTATTGTTTATAAAAAAAGGCTTAACGTATTTTAAAGTGACAAAAAGGCGAGAGTCAATTTGATCAAAATGTTTTCGTTGCTCAAAAGTCCCGTGAATAGTGGCTCCCACGGGCATAAACGTTGATGAAAGTTCCCAGCCAATAACAAAGTTAGGTTTCAATTTATTTGGATTGGTGTAACTTCATATAACAGCTTTCCATAGTCTATCAAAATGATTGAAAAGCACAGCAAATGAATCTGTTACTTTAATTTAAATTGTAGGTGGGAAGGATACTTTACTACCAAGAAGATCTAATATAATACAGGACTAGCATGCTTATCTAGCTGTATACAATAACATAGGCCTCTGTTTTAAGTAGTTGGGGCTAAATTAATTACACAAACCTCTGTTCTCTAATCACCGTGCCGCGCCCGCACACCAACTTAATGATCAAACCTGCCTGTAACTTTTTGAAAGTACTGATTTAATTTGTTCCATTCTACATTTTAAAGGGTACGAAGCCTTTTAAAATATCGATGCAATAGAACCAATAGCACGTAAATAATTAACATTGAGTAACCACATGTCCGACCTAAAGTTCTAATTGCCGTGTCATTTTTTGTTCCTGGGTGCACATTCCTGAATTTTGGCACGTCACGGCTGATCACCATCATCACTGAAGGTGTCGCGAGCCCTCAGTTCATGCCGCGGCTAATCATCAGGTACACGTCTCTAACGTCGGTGTACCGCAAATAAAGCAAGTGAGTGTATAATTACCATGGCCTTGGTTCAAAACGTTTCTTATATACCATGGTCTAAATTTAATAATCGATTTTTTAAGATAGACCTTAGTTGCTTATGTAAATAGAGCCAGTACTTTGACCTCCGTTCGATGTAGTTAGCCAGTATTTGCATACTTTGTAGGTATTCGAAATTTTGAAAAAAATTATATGGTTTTCTAATAACCGTATACTAATTACCATGCTTTTATAATTACCATTGTATGAAGTTTATTACTTCATTGATTCATGATTCAACTCTAAGATATACATATGAATAATCAAGTAGCATCTTTAAAATAAAGTTATCGTTGATTTACTTAATAGAATATTTAAGCTGATCTTAAGAGCTGTGAGAAGCTGAACCTTTTTTTATTATTTATGAAGATTTAGAACACTGGTCTTATAAGTTCCTTTCTAAAAAAGTCTGAATTGATTTATATGTAAGTACGCAGTGATACTTATTTGAGCGTGTTTAAATAATACCTGTGACGTGTTGTAAGAAGATTTAAATGTAACAGTACCGCTCTAAGAGATTTTACAAAATATGGTAGTTAGTTAAGTACCTACTATTTACCTATGAAACTATATATACCTATATATATATATATATATATATATACTAGTTTTTGCTCGCGGCTTCGGTCACGTTAAGAAGTATTATTATTAATTTGGTATAGTTTTTGCAGCTTTACTTTTTTTTTAGCGTGTGTAAAAAATAAGGGCCTACATAACTTTAAAACGACAGTACCTACATTCTTCAACTTCTCCATTAACGTTCAGATTTTCTTTAGCCATTTAAAAAAAATCTAACTGACAAAACCTATACTTAAACCAAACGAAAACAAAACAAATTCCAAATACAAAGCAGAGTCTATAACCAAAACTACTAAACCGAAACAAAACAAATACAAAATCTCAAAATCCTTTCTTAGGGGATGCCTACGACATAGTAGCTTTATGCATCTTGGGGGTAGAATAAATCAAAATCCTTTCTTAACGGATGCCTACGTCATAACATCTACCTGCATGCCAAATTTCAGCCCAATCCGTCCAGTGGTTTGGGCTGTGCGTTGATAGATCACTATGTCAGTCAATCAGTCAGTCACCTTTGAGTTATATATATTTAGATAAATTTAGATTTATTTAATTACCACCTAATGTTTAGCATTGAACATTTTGAACTGTACACCTTCTGTTATATATATTACCGGTTCTTTAGATCAAGTTTGATTGACCTAGTACCTATAGCAAACATTGTTATAACCATGGTGAACAAAAGAAACGGAAAGTAGGTTCTGCAAGCAATTTTTCCTGCCACTTTAACTTGATAAATTGAGAGCTATGTCGGTGTCGATTTTCCTCTGAGTGCCTACAGATTCTTACATTTCTGATTTTATCACGTAGTGAGGCGACTGAAACTATCAGCTGTATTGTTTAACCCAGTTGTTAACAAATACTAGCGAAGTGACGACGCTAGCGCTTCAATACTACCCCAGCACAATGCCTGCGGCAAACATCTACAGTCAGCTACAATCTGTATCTATGGAACAAATAATTACTTTAAAGTTATGCTGTCTGAATTGATACCGCCTCTGTGGTCTAGTGGTTCAACCCACCGATTTCAGATCCAGAGGTCCCGAGTTCAATCCTCAGGAGAAGTACATTATTTTGCTTGGTTTGGTTGTTGGTAGGACTTTGTTTAGGTCTGCTTGGCTAGCTACCATCATCTTACCTAATTCTGTCGCCATAATAACAAATAAAAAAAAATGTGTTACAGTATTTAGAGGTAAGATAGCCAGTTCCTCAGTTTGTTGAGGATTCCGGGTGAAGTGCGCCTCCACCTTCGGCCTTATCAAAACTTGTAACCAGGTGAGATGAAGGCCAAGCGCTTCCCCGTCGTACAATAAAAAAAAGATAGTTGCGTCAGCCATCATATACGCGAGTAAACTCTTGTTTAAAAACATACTAGTGCACCATTTTAAACGTAAATTTAACCTCAAATATATGCTGTTATGCCAAAGTTTATGTCCGTGGAAATACGTTTATTTCCTTTGACAAACGGACGCCGTAAATCCACCGCGTGCAATCACCGACTCCACTTTACAAGCGAACATCGTTTCCAATAAATTTCTCATCACTGTCGAATGATCGAGGGTCCTCTTTGTGCTGATCGAATTGGAGTCCCTAGCGGGAAATATTTGTCTTGATGAGGAACCGTCAATAGGTGCGAGGGGGGGCTGTACATCAGGAACTGGAAGCAATCATTTTTGTTTTGAGTGGACTCTAGTGTCAGCCTTAACGATCCGCTATATCCATATATAATGGCTTCTGTAACGACCACATATATTCTTCTGTTTCGGCCATATTGCCAGAAAGGACGGCAACAACCTGGAAAGGCTCGTCGTAACAGGAAAAGTAGAAAAAACGATTGTGAAGTCATTAGCCCTATGCGTTTCGACCTAATCCGCTCAACGGTGGTATCTAATTTGACCGACGCCAATCGATTCCAATGCAGACGCAACGTGCATTCAAAGGTTATTCATAAAGGGTATCGGGTATCGAACCTTAGTGGTGAGGATATTGATACAAGGAGGAATGACTTCAACTAACGTTCATCAGCGACATGTCTTCAAAAGGATTCATTAAAAGTTGCCGGTTGGCAAATCTCGAAATAAGATAGCTGTCGTGTGTTTAGTTTTGTCGAAGCACGGTTACGGTTGCTGCTTCAAAAGGATTCATCGAAATTAGCCGGTTCGCAAAAATCGAAATCACATGTCGTGTGTTTTGTCGTAGCAAAGCTACGGTGGCATATATAATTGCTTCGTATTATATAAAAATATCTCGCGGCATCCATGGATTATTCATACTTCTCGGTATCTCTTTCGTACAAATTACCATCATAAAGCATAAATCATAACTACTCCTGTATGCTAAATTTTAAGTGTTTCGCTAAGTTGGCGTATAACATCATTAGGTTGATAGACTTTTTTGTATAGATACAAACACCTTGCTTTTTTAATTCGTTTTGTTTGCTGACTAAATACATTGCAGTTGACCAAACCTAAAACCATCTGAAACTAAAACTTTAAATTGTTTACCGTTTATATCATAAGCTGACCAATTATTTAATTCGCTGCTTGTTTATTTAATCAACTGGCCGTTTATAATGTATTTCATCAACTCGATCCATTATTTGGTCAGATAGATTGGAGGGACTGGAGAATGACCCAAGAGCGGACAAGATATCGACTTGGTTTTTCATAATCGACACACAATCTTCCTGCAAATCCATATTGCCTTTTTAGCTATAATATTTACAAAACCTATGAGCAGAATGAGTTCCTCGATTTACTCTACAACTGAGCTTACAAGGGCCTCGATAAATTAGCTATAAACACCCGCCAGGGATTGTTTAGAACACCTGGATTATCAAACGATTTGAGAAATTACCCAAATTACGGTAAACTGCGTAAGTTCGTAAAACCGTATCGTTTAGAAAACCTTGCCGTGACGATTAGCTTTCTGAGATGGCTCATTTAATAAGGTGAGATACCTAACATTATAATAATAAGGTGAGCTTATTAACGCTAAATTAACATACGCTTTTAACCGCCTCCGTGGTCTAGGGTTCGCCCACCGACTTCAGATCCAGAGGTCCCGGCTCGATCCCCAGGGAGTACAAATATTGTCCTTGGTTTGGTTGGTAGTAGGACTTTATTTAAGTCCGCCTGGCCATGAACATACGGACGGATGGATTGCGGAGGCTTACAGGGTCCCATTGGCACAATTTGCGTACTGAACCCTAATCAACTTAAAGCTGTTCCATTTTCAAAAGTTCGCATCATATTTTGACTGATATAGTATTAGAACACAAGCTCATGTACATTTGCGGTCTAGCCAAAAAGCCGTGAAATCGTTTGTTCTGCAAAGTTATTCATAAATAGCAACCGCATTAGTGATGGAACTTCATGGATACGGACTTTATGCATGAACACATATTCACATTTATATTTCATACCTTGTTCCCTTGAACTACTGCCAAGAAAATACCTATATATCTACTAATTGTAATATATAATGTAAAACCTTGTCTTTTGCATATTGACAAATGAATAATAAAAAAAACACGCAAAATTAAACTGTTTTAAATTACTTATGTACTATTAAAACTACTATTTTAAAACATCGGGATAGGCAGGTATCCTTTTTTATACATATAAATAACGGGATTTGTCCATATCAAAGAGTAGTAGAGCCCCTTGTGAAAGGGCTCGTCCGGAGAAGTACAACCACCATACCTATTTCAGCCGCCAAGCAGCATTGCTGTGTTCCGGTTTGAAGGTTATGGTCGCCGGTGAAATTACGGGCACGCGAGGCTTATCACCTTTATGCCTTAAGTTGAAAGGCGCAATGCAGTGCCGTGTAGGCTATGTTCTTTGTGGATTTGACCTACGCAGTAAGGCATTTTTGAGGAGGAATCTTTTTGGAATCCTTCATTGGACATTAATGGATTATTGATTATGATGATGACTATTGACATAATTAACAATCTTGACAGGTGGATTGGTGTTCGTAATATATTTAGAGGAGGTGGGTCGATTCTTAAGCCGCCTCTACCGCAGCATTACTTAGATATTCATAAAAAGTAGTATTTTTTTTTCAGTTTAGTGTGAGTGTTCCAGAGATAATCACTTACCAATCTGCCGTTTTCTTAGATGATGTAAGCCACGTTCTAGGTGACTTCTCTTGGCACGCACCGCTTCTCTTCGCTTTAGCCAATGTCCTTCTGTACCTGAAATAAAAAAAAAACTCAATCCTAACGTGCTGTAGCGATCCCTGTAAAATAGTGTAAGCCCCTGCCTTTCTTGTTCTCATATGTTACTTTGATGAACATCAGTATCCAGAGTACTTAATTACAACCCCGTGCCAAGCGTGGTATAACCGCCTCTGTGGTCTAGTGGCTCAACCCACCAATTTCAGATCCAGAGGTCCCGGGCTCGATCCCCATGGGGAGTACAATATATTGTGCTTGGTTTGGTTGGTGGTAGGACTTAAGTCCGCCTGGCTAGCTACCACCATCTTACCGAATTCTGTCGCCAATAAAATATCTAAAATTGTTGTGTTCCGGCATTTAGAGTTAAGATAGCCAGTTCCTCAGTTTGTTGAGGATTCCGGGCGAAGTACGCCTACACCTTCGGTCTTATCTCAACTTTTTACCAGGTGAGATGACGGCCAAGTGCTTTCCCGTCGTACAATAAAAAAAAAAAAACATGGTGATTAAATTTGAAACTAAATGTCCTAGACTAGAGATTTCTGCAGGCAAGGTTTATCAGAAAATTACTATAATAGCAAAGTTTATTTATCAATATATACCTATCAATGATACAGCAATTTCAAAGACGACTACTGATTTCTTCAGGTATTCCTTTATTATATATTACCCTAATAAATGATGTGCACCACCTTTCAAGTATTTTAACTCAATCATTCATTCATTCATTCACCTTAAATTAGAACTAAATCTCTTCTCCTACCTACTTTGGATGGATGGAATCTACATTTACGGAACCACCACATAGCTGAATGAACTAAATTGAACTCATTATTATTCTGTGTCACGGGCAACTTCTGTATAATCTTGTATGAAACTCCGAAGTCTTTACTTCCGAACTTCGGCTCTTACATTAATATGTAAGCACAGAATGCAGATTTAATCCTTCTTTGTGAGACTTCCAAGTGAGAAGGTTTCTGTTATTTATTTTTGTGTACCTATTCTGTTGTCACATTTCATTGAGGCAGGTGAACATGTTCATCGACACACAGACTCACTATTGTGATTGTAAGTCTGTGAGTGGATAGGAAATTTAACCTTAAGCGTGCTTATCAAAGTTATGTTTGAATTTACGTGTGTGTGACAGCATTAGCTCATCTGGAGCATTCTATAAATTGCGCGGCACAGTATACTATAGCAAGCTAAGAAATTGGCAGTTTTTTTTTCTGAGAACTTTACAGTCACAATGGCCTATTTATGTCTGAAGACAGAAGCGTACGTGGTCCATACTTCTTATGCTTTCAGTTAGGTATATAAACGTAGTCTGATTTGGTAGGTACCATCCAAAATAGTTTCTACGTCATAACAAGCCTCATAGCTTAGTTTGTAGTATCTCTGCCTTCTGCGCTGTAGGTTGTGGGTTCGAGTCACACCCAGGACAAACATTTGTGGGATGAATATAGATGTTTGTTCTGTGTTTGGGGGCTGTGTTGTATGATATGTATGTATTTACAAAAAAAAAGTATTTAAGTATTCTATCGGTAATCTAGTTCCCATATTTCCCATATTGTTAGTATAAAAAAAAAAGTTTCTCGCTCTAACTAAGTGAAAACTTGTATGTAGAGGCCAGGGCTCTTACTCTGCCTGATTCCTGACTGAGTGACACATGATGTATAACCGTGTGCCCCCACTGTTCATACTGTGGGGGCAGATAGCCATAAGTGTTAACGTCTGCCCCCACGTGGGGGTCGTTCGTGGGGGCAGACGGTAATAATTCGAGCAATCAGTAGGTTACATCACTAAAAATTAGCCTGTAGTAAGGATATATAGGATTAGATTTCCGTTACATAGGTACCAATCACCTAGGTGCCTACTACTTCCATAAAGTCAAAACGAGAACCCTTACTCAAACGGCGACACAACAAAGGTAAAAGGGGAATTTCTTTGATGCCTGTAAAAACGTGACCAGCCTGCGATCCTGCGTCACAATGGTGAAGCGTGAAAGTTTTTTTTTCTGTCGATCACGGTGGCTCTCAAAGCGGCGGTCCCTTTGTGGCGAAGTTGGATTAATTGCCTACAAATGTCGTACTGTGTGGATGTGGAGCAAACAAAAGCCATTTTATTAATTAACTCGCGATTCAATGGGTAAAGTTCTGTTTATAAATCTCGGGCTTTTGAATCCGCATATTATAACGTTTTTCTCAGTGCGGGGTGCAATACAAAAGACTTTAGAGGTACAAGAAGTACCTTATAACTTATACCTAATAGACTTTGTATGTTGATTTGATAGCATAAAACTTTTTTTTTTTTTATTGTACAACGGGGAAGCGCTTGGCCTTCATCTCACCTGGTAACAAGTTGAAATAAGGCCGAAGGTGGAGGCGCACTTCACCCGGAATCCGCAACAAACTGAGGAACTGGCTATCTTACCTCTGAATGCCGGAACACAACAATTTTAGAATTGTTATTATGGCGACAGAATTAGGTAAGATGGTGGTAGCTAGCCAGGCGGACTTTAACAAAGTCCTACCACCAACCAAACCAAGCACAATATATTGTACTCCCCATGGGGATCGAACCCGGGACCTCTGGATCTGAAATCGGTGGGTTGAACCACTAGACCACAGAGGCGGTTAAACTAAACTATTCTCCGAAATCGTATTTTTTATAGCTAGTAGAGGATTCTGGGTGAAGTGCGCCTCCACCTTCGGCTTTATCTCAATTTGTAACCAGGTGAGATGAAGGCCAAGAGTTTCACCGTCGTCGCATTAAAAAAAAAACACTCACGTTGCCGTTATCGCAACTCACGAGCTCTTTTAAACCCTTTTTAATCGACCTAAAAAAAATGAGGATCAAAGTATTATGAGCAAAATGAGGATAGAAGAAATGAGTTCTCAATTCGTCGGAATCTTTTTTTTTATGAAAGAACTCTTAAAATATTATAGGCACACTTGAAGTGATTTGGGTACCTCAAAAGTGACCCCTGTCTTCAGGTCTGATGATGAAATCCTGGAGAAATTGAGGGAACTCTTCAAATATTATAGGCACACTTGAAGTGATTTGGGTATTTAATGTTACCTCAAAAGTAAAGAAAAAACGGATCGCTGTCATCAGGTCAGGATCTGATGATGAGATCCTGGAGATATCGAGGGAACTCTTCAGATATTATAGGCACACTTAAAGCGATTTGGGTATTTTTAGGGTGCATGTTAACAACTTATAGGATTACGCGTCTGTCTGTCTGTTCGTCCGTCTTTCATCAAAATAGTTAGAAAAAATATGTCATCCAGGTAAACGAAATTGTATCATATTCTTCATTGGAGTCGGTTTTCTTTTTAGTTTTTAAAACGTAATTATAAATGTATTTAATAGCTCACCCCGCACGAACAATCGCTAGTTGATATATATCGCATATATAGATATAGATAGTTGTCAACAAAGGGCACAGGAATAAAGAACAGACCTCGGTACGTCTATTCAGAGAAACCTACTCAACCTCAAAACCACCTTTCACATGCAACATTTGTAATTAATAAATGAATATTACAGTACATTCATTTCACACAACGCCATATAGTCCCAAACGAAGCAAAGCTCGTCTATGATACCTGAAATGGCTTAGCTTCAGCGGTCATATCTTCCACAATACTGAAGCATTTACTATGAAATTAATATATGTTATAGTACAGGATAGATGCTAGAACGTTGTTGCGAAAACACGATTTCATAAAATAAAAAACATTAAAAGTTGAAAACTTGTACCAAAAATGGTCGCCATTCAATTAATACGCCCAATTAGGCCTTGACACTTCGTACAGTAAATAAACACAGTATAAAGCAGATGCTCTGTGTTTTAGATTTTCAAAATTAATATTTGTTTTACCGTAAAAAAATAAAACGTAGAATTTTGCGCGTACTTTTGTCATCTGGTGGTCATAAGCGCTGTGGTTAAGCGCACAGCAATCTCACCTTTATTATAACTGATGTCTTAGTTCGAAAATACAAGTAGAGTCAAGTTGCGTTGAGTTGTTAATCTGAGGTAGTATAGGCCGTTAAGGGAACTAGATTACGATATTATACTTAAATACGTTTTTTTGTAAATACACACTTATCATACAATAGTTACAACACCCAAACACAGAACAAACATCTATATTCATCACACAAATGTTTGTCCTGGGTGGGAATTGATTCCCAAGATAACCACTGGGTTCAAACCCAAAACCTACAGCAGAGCTATAATACCAACTGAGCTCTTTAAAAATAATAAATGTTTTTTCATCATTATCATCATCATAGTCCATTAGTGTCTACTGCTGCACAGCTCCAGTCCAAAGCTGCAGGGTTTTGGAATTATCAGCACGCTTGGCAGGTGGGTTGGTGATCGCCAACGATGTGTAGTTAATTCACTGAAGAAAGCTGCTTCCTTTCTTCTGGTGAGATAACCGCCTCTGTGGTCTAGGGATCAACCCACCGATTTCAGATCCAGAGCTCCAGGGTTCGATCCCCAGGGGGAGTACAATATTGTGCTTTGATTTGGTTGGTGGTAGGACTTTGTTTAAGTCCGCCTGGCTAGCTACCACCATCTTACCTAATTCTGTCGGCATAATAACAATTCTAAAATAGTTGTGTTCCGCCATTTAGAGGTAAGATACAGTTTCTCAGCTTTTTGAGGATTCCGGGTGAAGTGCGCCTCCACCTTCGGCCTTATCTCAACTTGTAACCAGGTGAGATGAAGTTTCCGCGTCGTTAAAAAAAAAGAGAACCTTACCCACCGCCAGGCCTTAGAAAGACAAAAAATTATGGAAACATAAATTCATAAAAAGAATTAAATTAAATATAAATTAGTCAGTCTGATCGTCAACAACTAGGTATGTATGTATATATTTAGGTAACTCTTTAAAAATTGCACGTGTTATTTGGCTGGGATTGTAAAGCGAAAGTACTTCCCCAGAAAGGCTGCTTAAATAGTGAGTACGAAATTCTACTATGCCCTACCTTCGTGTACACGAACAAAAGAAGTACAAAGAGATTGGCAAATTCGACTATGCACGAGAAAAGCTAAAAAATAAAATAGTTGCTGCCGACATGATCCAATACTTGGGCACGAACGAGTAAAGAGAAATAAAAAAGAGAGCTAAGCCAATGTGATTCAAAAAATAAACTAGGTATTTATCCTGTACAGAATATGGTCCTCATAATCGGATAAACAATGTTTAGATCGCCCTATTAGATAGGTATAAAAAATGATTTATTGTTTACACACTTAAAAACTAGCGAATTTTTGTTATGACTAGCCTTACAGCTCAGTTGGTTTGTATATTGTGCGCTGGTAGGTTGTAGGTTCGATTACTTATTAAATGAAACTAATATTTAAAATTTATTTATTATTTGAAATTCGAATAACCGCGTACCGCGCGTTTACATCGTAAAAAAAATATATTCAGATTTTGGATTTGAAAAGTCAAATCAACCGTATACCGTCGTAACCGTGTAACCGTGTACCGTCGACGTGTAAATTCCATGCCTAGGATTTAAATTAAAATCCCAATTTAAATCCTATTAGACATTGACTTTCAAATAAGACTAACTATGTACAAAGGAAACAGATGGATTACCTGAGCACCGTTATAAACGGCCTATAGGGTATAGGCCATTTATTTATATATTCAGTAAGATTTTTTAGGATCACTTTGAAACGTCAAATCTACCGCCTGCTCGGAATCGCGACCAGCACACAAGGAGAAAGGCAAGAACCTCGGGCTAGTTTTTTTTTTCATGATCCATTACAATAGCTTAAAATTATCTTATACTAATTACAATTTATTCACTGGAGCAAATTATTTTTTTTTAATGCCAGGCCAGGTTTTATCTTCTAGGTAATCTGAAATTGTATAACAAGCTTTCCTGGATAGCTTTTGTTTTACAAAATTTTTGAATTTATTTGACAAGCTTAGCACAACACTTTGCAATTTATTATAAAAGCGTACAGTTTGCTGCCCTATGAACGATTTATTAACCTTATGGAGCCTAGTTGTGGGAACAGCGAGTTTATTCTTATTTCTAGTATTATAATTATGTTTATCACAGTTTTTTGTCAAATAAGCTTATATTTTTACGCGCGTACATAATATTTTCATGAATATATTGGCAGGGCATAGTCAATATATTTATTTCCTTAAACTTGCCTCTTAATGAATCTCTGGGACCCATTTTGTAAATAGCGCGAACAGCCCTCTTCTGCAAAACGAATACCTATTCAAATTAGTAGGTTAAACTAAGAAAGGGATCAAATTACGAACTATTATGACTCTTCATTAAGTGCAAACTGTTTACCTATAACTAGACCCGTTCGGGAACCCATTATACATATGAGATCACAAGGGTCCTCTGACTGTTTGAACTGTTAATATTAGCTCTCTCGATACCGAGATAGTTACTCAATCTACATACATATATAATTCAATGACCTGTTGTAAATTTTCTGACAAAATACAATATATCTTAAGCAGTTTTGTACATACTTATTTATTTATGTATATGTATGTATATATATATACCTACCGCGTGCTTGATAGCAGTGTGTATGCTTTTTTTATTTCAATATAATGTGTACATATGTTTTTGAGACTTCTGGGATCGAGACCATGGGTCACAAATCTGGCGCGACTTTTGAATATGGTGACACGTCACCCAAGAGCGGTCTCTAATTTAGTACGGCGAATTATTATAGCTATTCAGCGTGGCAATGCAGCCAGTGTCTTGGGCACGCTTCCGTCTGGTACTGGTCTGGAACAGTTGAGTTACCTATAGACCGTTCGTCCTTAGGAAGCCCGACTGCTTCCCTTGCACATAGTTAGTTTAATTGTACATATACATTTTAATTCCTTGTATATAAATATATTAAATTATTTAAGCATGTATGTATGTATGTATGCATTTATTTATTTAAAAAGTTTACAAACAATAATAATGTGTAGACACTAAAAAACCAATAATGGTTTCAACATCGTTAGTCGCCGCTGCGACACTCTTCCTTACATAATAAGGTACTTATACTAATAATACTACTTACTTACCTACTACATAGTACACATTATAACAAAAAAAACAAAGCTTAACAAATAAATTTTCCTATTATATACTACATTATTCCCACAAAAACGCAACTCATAAAACAAAGACACAAGCCTCCTAGCTCAGTTGGTAGTAACTCTGCCTTCTGCGCTGTAGGCTGTGGGTTCGATTCCCACCCAGGACAAACATTTGTGTGATGAATATAAATGTTTGTTCTGTGTTTAGGTGTGGTATCATATAGTACGTATGTTTTTACAAAAGTATTCAAGTATTCTATCCGTAATCTAGTTCCCATATTACAAGCTCTGCTTAGTTTGGGGCTAGATGGCGCTGTGTAAAATTGATGTCCTGTCCTGTAATATTTAATATGCAAGAATTTTATGAGTTGCCATAATGTCATATTTAGAATTAATAACACATAAACTTAATACCTATATTTTTTGACTTGTAACAATGGTGTTATTAATAGATTTCTGTATTCTGTATTCCATTCTAACGTGACATTAGTACCCTAATCCATATCTTAAAATCCTCTTTCCTCCTTATCTCACACAACTGAGTATTCACAAAGAGGATCGTCGACAAGCAGACAGCCAGTCTTAAATTTTCAGGTAAAACTCTACAAAATGCCTTGAAGAAGACTGCTTGTTGCACCGACCTCATCTATTGTAGGATCACGGTCAACTTTTTTTTAATTCTATAGATAAAGGACTTTGTTGCTTAGCGACCACGTCGTCCCATAAAATCTAATTACTGAAGCTGAACAACATTATAAAAATAAACTGAAAACAACTATGCAGTACTAAAAAACTATGGTATCTTATTAAATTACCTTAAACCAGTAATGGCCAATTTACATAAGATCTCCGCCTCCTGCGATATAGGATCAGACAAAATACTATTGATGAGACCAATTCGAAGGATATAATTATTTTTAAATCAAAACGTCTTCGATGACACCATACTATGATGATGATTCGGTAGTTAAAATAATAGTCGAAATAATAAATATAACAGGACATTCATTTTACACAGCGCTATCTAGTCCCAAACTAGTAATATGGGAACTAGATTACGGATATAATACGTTTTTTACAGTTGTTTGTTTTTAAAAGAAAAATAGACAACTGTCATTATTTTGACATACAGTCGCTACAGAGTTCATAAATCCCGGCAAACCGAACAAAGATACCCTTGTGTTGCATTAGAATTTATTGTTCAAATCCACAAGTAGTTTACAGTTATTTGTCCATCGTACGTAAATTGTAATATCAGATAAGGGGTGGTAGCTAACGGCACACGAACACGAGGTAGTTAATCTCCTTGTCACTGCAATGCACTGGGCAGTGTACACTCGGCTTTAGGCCATGTCAACGACTGTGTTGGACCCTGGATAGTCTATTGTGAGGTTAGCTTAAGAATGCTTCGAGTTTTCTTTATACTCGTATATTTTGAATACAAACGTATCGGGATATTTGAAATGACATCCTTTAAATTAACGACAGACTCTTAAAGCTGTCCCTTAAACTCGACTGGTCTAGAACAGTCGAGTTACCTACAGCCCGTTTGTAACGGTCCTTAGTTAATCTGACTGCTTGCTTTGTACATAGTTAGTTTAATTATAAATATTACCTATACTTATAATAAAACTGTTAAGTCAATAAATAATCATTAAAAACAACAGACATACATTACTGTGTAGGAATACATAGTAGTAATAAAACTTCAACTCTGTTCACTTACCGCTGTCATACAAAGACTGACTAGAACCCTGTTATGACTGAATTTAGGGATAATTTCTATAGGTTTTTTTTTATGATAGTGAAGCGTTTGACCACCTACCCACTTGAACAACAAGTAAAGATGTGGATAAAGAGCACACTTGTCTAAAAGGGACCTGTTCTCTCTGGACTTGTGTAATTTTAACAATACGACAATTCTCTTCTCAAGCGTGGAGATATCATCAAAACCTTCTTAGATGAGGCAGGCTCTACGCCACGCTTGGCATGATTGGTTGTATAATATACTAGTGGTTCTGTAAGAACAGTAGACCTCGCGAACCCTTATAACCGTGCAATAACCAACGCTTTCCTCTTTCACTTTTCCTTTTAGACTTTTGCAAAAAGAGGTATGAGCTTTAGTGATTACTCGCGTTCCCCTGATCCTAAGAGGTCAAATCTGATGTATACGAGTTCGTCTCGCAAAGGCGGAGAGGACTGCGTAATGTGATTGGTATACGTAGGTAGGTATACATTTGTCGAAAAAAAAATCAAAAAGTGAATCCTACATAAATTAAGGAACATGTGTGCCAATTTTCATCAAAATCGGTTGAAAAATGCGACCTGTAGACGATGTGACGTTGGAGGCTGGTAATTAAATATAAAAAAAACCAGAATGTCAATCACATTATTTATTGAGTTCGTGTTAAGCCCTGGTCACTGATTTTACGATGTTGCGTTCGAGAAAGGTGAAGTTAGGTACTCCCCTCGGATGGTCCAGGAATGTGGAGCCGATGGAGATGTCCTTGGATGCTGCAGTTGCCTTGCTCGGTGGGTAGTAGGTACCAGAGTAAGTACGTGGATGCGGGTGAAATGCGCGCCACGTAGGTATGACACGAGCAGGTACCAGGCCTCGACCTTAACTACGGACCCCTGGAATTGGACATATAAGGGTGTCACAAAAGCGTCCAGGTTCCACTCCCTCTGATAGTCTCCATCACCGGAGCAAGCAAGACCCAAGCATGATGATGAAGGTGATGCCGGTGATGATGAGGAGAGTACGGATAGTGGTGTATTTTATATGACACTATCAGAGCGGAGTTTACAAAAAATAATGAAGTAGGTAGGTAGACAAAGCATGAAGTGAGAAGTGAATGATAGGTAGGTACGGCAGGTACCTAGGTATGAAGTACACTGTAGAAAATCTAGTAAACAGTAGATATATACTTTCTACAGTGCGTAGTAAGCATATTAAAAGCAGTAGGCTAAGAAGGAAGAGGAAATAACATAAAATGTACGCTATTGAAAAAACCGTTACAAAACTAAAGTATCTACCTACATTATTTGTGTGAAAAGAAATGTTCAACACTTACCGAATACGGGGTTTTACACTGAATTTAGTATTACTGAGGATTTACTATAAGAAATGTGAGCGAGTGTGTATGTTTAAAATACGTAAACCGGCAAATAATTGTAATAACTTGTGCAATATGACGTGCCCTCGCTTCCCGAGTATCTGTCCGCGACTGCGACTGCCGGCGTGCCCGCGGTAGGGGCGAGCGGCGGCGGCGCCGGTTCTAGAATCGAACGTAGTAGGCGAGACTAGGTACTTGGAAACCGAGTACTATCACCGAGCTACGTTACAACGAAAACAAACCGGCAGACAGTGGACAAAAGCATTTTTGGCCAGTCTCGAAACATAGACGCTTCGCTCGCTCGGTCAATTATTCAGGCTCATTCCCTACAGAGCTTCCTTTGTCACCTAATACTACATCTACAAGTGAGTTGGCTTAGGGTTATGAAACCATTTAAACGTACTAACCAAATCCAATTTCCGATTACAAGTTGTGATATAAACGGGACTCCGAAACATGGTGGTATAAAAGCTCGGTCTGGCTCTAAACTGCATTTTCAACATTTGGCTTGTATTTGGCGCTATTTTTGATACAAAAATGCAGGTTGCTGCGCCACCAAGGGCAATAAACAACTTCCACAGCTTAGGACGTTGACACACCAGAGTATTTTAGTGCGTATAAGCTAGCATGATACGGTCTCAAAAATACCGATAGCTTTCGGTGCTTGTAAAGATATAGATCTATTTTAGGCTATATATGTACCAGCCTGAAATATTCGCCTCTAAACAAATTGTCAGAGCATTTTGTCTCCCGATGGTGGATAAAAACAGAGGACAAACATTTTATCCCCGCCCCGTGCTGAGGGGGCAGGAGAAGGAAACAATAGAGCACGTGATCCTTCACTGCTCGGCTACAGAATCAGCTAGTAAGGAGACGAGCCTTAGGAAAATACTTGCTGTCGTGAACTCAGACGCTAAATAAGTGTCACCAACAACCCAAAGTCCGGCTCCGGTATTTTAAGGAGCTGGGCTGGCTGGGGTCTCTTGGGGGACAATGCACAATACACCCCACAGCGGAACGTCAGTGCAGGCCTTGGTCACTCCCACTCAGAACGAGAATAATAATTAGGGCGAAATCCTTTGTATTTTTAGCTAAGCTCGTATAAGATTGATATAACTTTAATCAAAAGAACAACATAGTGTTTTGGAGATACTACAGTTTATATTGGGTGGCTCTTTATGCGATTATAAAATATAAGTTGTAGTAAGTTTCAGCAGCCCTTCGGAGGCTTTTGTTATAATCACCACGCTTGGCAGGCGGATTGAATATCGCAGTAAAGGTGTAGATAATACACACAAGGTAGCTTCTGCCCTTCTTCTGGTGAGATCCCTTAGACAGCTTTTACGACATCCAAGGACTGTCTCGGATGGGTCTTATTTTTATTTTTATTTTTCTATTAAGTGACTATTTCTTTCTGTGGCGGGCGTTATTGCTCAATCGATTCTTCCAGCGACGATAGTTACTTGTTTCTCCAATGTGCACGTTTTATCAGATAATACGTTCCAGAAACGCCCAGTATGTACTCGCCTTAGGAAGGTTAGCGCTGGAATGGTTTTATTTGCCAACGAGGAGTGCTCTAAAGACTTTCATTACGGAATTCCGAACAAACGAGGAAGTTTCGTGGGTGCGTTCACAAACATCTCTCTGGGGTGTAATTATTAGCTTCTGTCATATTGTACGAGAAAACAGGACTGAATGTAATAGTTAGTTTAGGGTTCCCTACTCAAAGGGTGCTGTTGGGACTATATTACTTAAGTCTACGCTGTCTGTCCGTCTGACTGTCCTATCTTCAAAGGGTTGTATCTTTTGATTTTTAAGAAGGACTCGTGTTCACACTAGATTGTCACACTGGTGTGACTATTAGGAATTTATTTTACTCGTGGGTCACACTGCATCGCAAAGGATCGCATTTGACTGGTTGACGATTTAGCTAAAGTGCTACTACGGCGGATTACCTGACAAATGATACAAAGCAATATCATTGGCAAACTCTCGTGGTTCACAAAAGGACAGCTGAACACGCCAAAAATAGAAGAACATACAAAACAATAAATAAGAAAAAATAAGGTACAAGATACGTAGGTACCTTTACCCTATTACCGTGTAGGTACAAATACTTTAATTAATGTTTAAGTCGATCGCACCGGTTAATACCTCTTTATAATACCGGGAATAGAAGACATAACTTTTTAAAAAAATATAAAATCTGTGATTCTTTTTTTCGTTTTTCGTTTTAAATTAACTGTGTTTAATGTCTGTGTCATTGCTTGTTATAGCACTAAACACTATTGAAAGCTCTGAAAGTTTTTACCCAACTGTCCCAGAAGGAGGGTATTTTGTATAAAAGTATTAAGTATGTCATTGTGGCGGTCGCGGCTTAAGAATCGACCCATTCCACTCAGCCCATGGATGTCGTAAAGCCGACTAAGGGACCTCATCAACAGATTGGCAGCAGCTTCTTTCTGGGTCTTATCTACATCTAAACTATAAATAAGAATAAACTCGCTGTTCCCACAACAAGGCTTCATAAAGTTAATAAATCGTTCATATAAATAAATAATAAATATTACAGGACATTAATTTTACACAGCGCCATCCAGCCCCAAACTAAGCATAGCTTGTATTATGGGAACTAGATTACGGATAGAATACTTACATACTTTTTGTAAATACATACGTGCTATATGATACAACACCCAAACTCAGAACAAACATCTATATTCATCACACAAATGTTGGGCCTGAGTGGGAATCGAACCCACAGCCTACAGCGCATCAGGCAGAGCTACTACCAACTGAGCTATGAGGCTTGTTGTCATAGGGCAAACTGTACACTTTAATAATAAATTACTAAGTAATGTGCTAAGCTTGTCAAATAATACATTCAAAAATTTTGTAAAACAAAAGCTATCTAGGAGCTTACTAGCTTACTATAAAATTTCAGATTACCTAGAAGATAAGAAAGCCTGGCATTATAAAAAATGAATTTGCTCCAGGAAATCAATTGCACCTGCCAAGCTTGGTGATTATGGTAAAACCCTCCAGCTTCGGGAGAGGCTCTATTTATTAGGGGACACTAATGGGCTGTTGATTAAGTATTACACAATTCTGTATCTAAGTATTACAGGAATTCGCGGGGCGTCTGTGAGGTCCTTCAGCACTCCACATAAGAGGCTTAGGAATGTGTGATGAAGGATATCCATCTCTTTTTATCGCTGCGTGGTCTCCATGTCAGAGTAGATACAGAAACATAATTAGCTAGTAGTTCGCCCAGTCTTGTTTACACAGATAAAAAAGCTGCTGCCTTTTTGGATAACTTTACGACGTCCGTCGGCTGAAGGGGTAGATTTTTAAACCACAACTACTCAGGAAACTGTTTTGAGAGCACTTTTCGAAACGATATCATTCTTTGTTTCATGTTAGTAAGGATATTACATTACGTTAGCAACAAGAGAGAGCCTCGAACACCCAGGATTTTATTATCTGCGGCTCAGGTGATTAAAGAGCGTTCGAGAAAAAAAACTTTAAGCAAGGTTGGAAAGATGTAATGAAAGCACACTTTTATCGTTTATCAATTCCGTTCTAATTGATAAAGAATCTCCGTCACAAACCAGACATCACGAGATCTCAGATCGGGGCAAACTACTAGTGTAAATACGTTTTTTTCAGCAAAATTTGGTTTCAGCAAGTAAAAAGAAAGTTAATTGTGAAGTCAACCCCCTCTAAAAGTCTGTCCTACAAGACATACCAAGGGGTTTAACCCCGTAACGAGCCCCTTTGTTACGAAACCCACCTCTACTAAAAAGTAAAACGTATAAGTGTTTTATGAATGTGCAGTCGATACTGCATCGTCGATCCAGAGGTCCTGGGTTCAATTCCCAGGGGGAGTACATTATTGTGCTTGGTTTGGTTGGTAGTAGGACTTAGTTTAAGCCCGCCGGTAACTAGCCAAGCTACCACCATGTTCCCAAATTCTGTCAACATAACAACAATTCTAAATTTTTTTGTGTTCCGGCATTTAGAGGTAAGATAACCAGTTCCAGAGTTAGTTCAGGATTTCGGGTGTGAAACAGTTTCGCGGTTAAATATTAATAATGGATGTGCTAATAAATAGTATGGAGCTATATAACAGCACCAGGATAACATAACAACAATATTTTTAAAACTTTCAAAACATGTTCTGGCCGTGTCACTTATTTAATCTTTGTTTTTGTACAGGGATATTTCCCACGGTACTTAAATAATCTAGAATAACGCCAGTGTATAAAAGCGGGAATAGAGGTGACATTAATAATTATAGACATATATCAGTTATTCCTTCCATTCCCAAGATATTAGAAAAGCTTATCAACTCTAGGCTATTATCGTACCTTATTAAATATAACATTCTTTCTAAATCTCAGTATAGGTTTCGAAGTGATCTTTCAACTGAAGATGCAGTTTCGGAACTTACCAATCTGATTGTTCATAAAGTCGATAAAGGTAAAAAATGTTGAACTGTGTTTTTGGACCTCAAAAAGGCTTTTGGTACAGTGTCAATTCCCATTTTAACCCTTAAACTTGAGAATATAGGTATAAGAGGTATACCACTTGCTTTGATGACTGACTATCTCAATAATCGCATACAAAGAGTAAAAATAGGAGATATTGTTAGTGATGAGGAGAAAATAAGCTACGGCGTGCCACAGGGAAGCGTTTTAGGTCCTTTTTAATTTATATTAACGACCTCTGTGGCCTTGATCTGGGAGATGGACATATTTTCTCTTACGCGGATGACACAGCTCTCACCTTTATTGGTTCGTCTTGGAATGACTCTAGAGAGAAAGCTGAAGCTGGTCTTGAAAAGGTCGCTAAATGGCTTAAAGTTAATCTGTTCACACTTAATATCTCTAAAACACACTATATGTGCTTCTCTATTTATAATAACACTCAGCCTATATCGAATTTACAAATAAAAATACATAGTTGTACACGAACAGATACTTCCTGCAATTGCTCTAGTATAGATAAAGTAAAAACTTTAAAATACTTAGGAATAATGATAGACCAACGATTATCATGGCACTCTCATATTGAGCTGCTAATGACCAGAATCCGAAAATTAATGTGGATTTTTAAAAATCTCTACAATCAGGCAAATAAAGCATTAAATATATACCCATTGCATAAATATGAATGCAAACAAAAAATTACGGAATGGTTACTCAACCTAACCTACTTTGATGTTGAAGAACTACTTGAAATTGTTATCTAGCACTATTCTGATATATTTCACACAAACACCATAACCATAGACATACATACAGTCACACACACATACACACACAAAAACCACACGCACACACACACACACACACACACACAACAGCCGTGGTCACGGGCAGACTGAAGTAGGTACTCGCTGCATTTTTCATAATTGTGAGGTCGATTTATCAACTACCCTCATTTGTTCTAAACCGAATAAGGAAAGACAGCGTTTACATTACGACACCACACACACTGTATCTTCGTACAGCGATGTTAAATTACGATGAAAACACCGATTTAAAACCTTTGTGCTTATCTAGAGCAAACAGGTAAATACTGTCAGCAAACAAAAGTTTAGTACTGTGCTCGACTCGCTGAAGCTAATTTAAATTCGTGTCGGATTTCAACTGATGTGGAACTCCTTCGGGGATGTTCAGGAACGCACGGTGGAATGGAATCATTTGAAATTCAGGTTTGTTTAAAACTCACAACGATTTCAATCCAACAACAGAACTGGCTCATTTTCGCTCAGTATTTGGTTGGCCATTCAACGTGGGACTGCAGCCAGTGCTCTTGGCTCCTTTACCGCAACAACATTTTCTGTTCAACATTCTAAAGGCTATTTCATTGTTTTTATCCTACTTTATATCTTAAATTAATAAATTGCTTAAGACTAACCGGTATTTGCTCATTAAGTTAAAACGAAAAAAGAAATTGTGAATGGTGATAGCCAAGCGTTGATAACCCGCTTTAAAAATATATTTAAAGATGTGGCCAAAGACGGAGCTTGCTTGTTTTTAAGCAATACATAGGACTTTAAGATCTTACTGGTGCGGAAAAACAGACGAAGGTAACAAGTTCCAAATTGCATTATAATAGCTACCTATAGGATTACTAAACATTCGTTAGTGGCAAATTGCGATCTGTCTGATTTCCAACATGAGCTTCTTTTGATAATCCAAAACGTTTCGCTATAATTAAGATTCAAATCTTCAACTTTCACAAAACATGGTTTTAGGAGCTTCGTACCTCAAAGGGGCACCCTATACATAGACTTCTATGTCTGTCCATATGTCTGTCTGGTCGTCCCATCTATAAAGAGCTGTATCTTTTGAACCTAAAGAGCACTACGAAGAATTCCCTGGCAAATAAAATACACACACATATATATATATATAAATCCTCATACAATATACGTGTTTTTTACGACTTTTTATTCAACTTTATCAAAATTCAAACTTGGTGTGATTAGAGTCCATATACCCTGATGTATTAACATCGAAAACTAAAAATCCAAACATGCGTGAGTCGAACCTACACCAAGGCCTAAATTTGGGTCGGAAACATCGGTGTACGGGTTTTTTGGACATATAACCACTATTTATTTTCATGTCAATTTAGTTTTATCCAACCTGCAGCCACCCTTTGAGCACTGGCATCGGTTCGGCGCTTTGATACAATATTAATTCCCTGCCAGTGCTTTCCTGGATTTATTTGCTCTTGCTTTACATATAAAAGTTTTTTTTTTCTTCTTTGATTTTCTTCTTTGATTTCTCAGTTAAAGGGAAATCCCTTAAAGTGAGAACTACTCAGAGCGTGGATCTTATGAGTTCGCTTAGCTGTGTACGAGAGAACGCACATGATAAATGTGACAATTCTTCCAATATTTTTGTAAATTTATGTTCCTACTATTATGATGTCGTACTATTTTTATAATGTTTTTTTTTACATTTTTTTTTTACATTTGACATTGTTATTTCTGATTTTTGACGTGTATTTTATTTTATACCAATAAAATGTGCAATCAAACTAACTAACTATAAAACAAATATGTACAAAGGAATCAGTCAGATTACCTAAGGACCGTGACAAAGGGCTTATAGGTAACTCAACTGTTCCAAACCAGTACCAGATGGAAGCGTGCCCAAGATACTGGCTGCATTGCCACGCTGAATAGCTATGCTAATTCGCTGGCCTGAATAAGAGCCAGCCCTTGGGTCACGTGTCGCCTCAATCAAAGCCCCGCAAGATTTATGAAAATCCGGAGGGCACCGGCTCCCCACGGACGGTACAAACTGGTAAGCTCTATCGAGACCACTATATTTGCGCCTTTTGTGATCCTCGGACGAATCAGCCGCCGCACCAGCCCTAACTGATATAAAATCATATACATCGATTTTATACCACTGTTTGCAAGTAGCTTCTATTCAATACGAGTCCATCTCTTCATAGCGGAATATTAGCCAGTGACACAAGCCATTCGGATTTATGTTCTTAGGTGAAGAAGGTTTTCTCACAACCAACTTCACATGCATGTGCATGTTTAACCGCCTCTGTAATCTAGTGGTTCAAGCCACCGATGTTCAGATCCAGAGGTCCCGGGTTCGATCCCAAGGGGAGCACAATATTTTGCTCGGTTTGGTTGGTGATAGGACTTTATTGAAGTCCGCCTGGCTAGCTACCACCATCTTACCTAATTCTGTCGCCATAATAACAATTCTAAAACTTTTGTGTTCCGGCATTCGGAGGTAAGATAGCCAGTTCCTCAGTTTGTTGAGGATTCAAAAAGTAAATAAATGCATTTATTTTTCGAACCACGAAATTTGTTCCTTTTTAAAATGTTACTAATATCGACGCAAAGTTATTCTTCTCTGTCGCGTAGCTGTCTTCATCCGTATCTAGCCAATGATTGGGTTATTATTGTCCACCAGCTGCCGTCGAAGTTATTTGCTCCATGATTAGATATAAT
Organism: Venusia cambrica; assembly: GCA_951394065.1. Taxonomy (NCBI): domain Eukaryota; kingdom Metazoa; phylum Arthropoda; class Insecta; order Lepidoptera; family Geometridae; genus Venusia; species Venusia cambrica. Next base: position 7,630,132 of record OX596056.1, read on the forward strand.
CTCTAGGGAGTAACCTCGATTATTTTAGTCTGGCTTGACTCTTTGGCTTACTTATAATTCGTTCAAGGGAAAATCAGCGTTCAGTAAGAATCGGCTGTGTACAGATCCCATATCTGTAGTCTAGAACATACAGGCGCGAGTATTTTATAGCTAAACTTAATACATGGTACTCAAAAACTATTTATCTATATAACCCAACTGCTTTCCTTGTAAAATGTATGTTAGTTAGTGTAATCTAACTATTTCATTTAGATCATTATTTGAAAACTAGTATGCCAGTTCAAACATCGCAAATTCTTGCTAAAATTGATCAAGAAACTGTGAAACTCTGTAACAAAAAGTTATATGGCTTTGCTTAGTTTGGGGCTAGATGGTGCTGTGTGAAGTTAATGTTCTGTAATATATTGTAATATAATATATAAAATATACCAAAAGATCGACTTGCATAAGCTATAAAAAAATGGAGTGAAGCATCCGAACCAAATGGGTCTTTCCTGAGGTCTTATCTAAAAGTTATAGATATTAATATACATTATGTACGACGTACGTAGCGTATATTGTGTACATGAAAAATATGTTTTATAGAGAAGTCAAATTAACTAATCTTTTAGCGCTCATGAATTATTACCCATTAAACCCATTTAACTAAATACCACATTATGGAAGTATTCCGCTTGTTTTTGCATTTCGCACGAAGTATTTTTTATTACCTCATTTATATGTTGAAAAGGTGTCGGATCATTTGTTACAACAAAAGCTACCCGGAAAGTTAATATACCAGAAATCCCTCGTACAAAGGCATGTGGGCGCGCAACGTGAATATTTGAACAAAGCTCTTTTAGGTTGAAAAGGGTATAATTATATAAAATATTTTTTTGCAAATACATCTCTAGAACTAAGAAAATATAGTGAACTAGAATCTTAAATAATACTAGGAAGTAGACATTTGTAATGTAACCCAAAAGCTACAGTGCAGAAGGCAGAACCAACTGAGCTATGCTCAATTAAATTGGCAATTATATTGCTAACTAGTAGAAGTAAATAAACTCGACCAGCATTTCTATGCAATTGATTTTCAGGGTCTGCAAACAAGACCCTGAAAATCAATTGCAAGTTTATAAAAGAGACCAAAATATTGTTCATTTTGATCGGTATCATTAAAAGGTTTGTTTTCTACATTTGACGGACTCGATTACCTTCTCTGGCAAGTGATTGTAAATTAATCATGCAGTTATTTTTATATCTTTAATAAAAGGATTCTTTGCTTTGAGTATAATGCTTTCTCTGCGGGCATTGGTTTAGTCTATCCTTTATAGTAGGACTAGCTCAATAGTTAAAATAATTTCACACAACAATCCAACATTTTTAAATAGTTGTGTATTTTTTCAACATTTCCAACATCAATATTAACTTTGGATTTGCATTAGCTGTTATAAAATAAATACCGTCTTAATTAACGTAACCCTGGCTGTTTATTGTCTCGCAGGTGGTTTAAAAAGTACACTCCTCTGGGATAACTGGAATAACACTCAGGACTCTACATAGCTCCCTCGCTGCGTTCAGCTTAACTCTAAAGTCTATCGTTATGCTCAGGGTTTAAATATGCCGCCCGTGACGTAAGACCTTGCTTTATTCCATTGATGCATAATCTACTTTGACGACTCCACCATAATCGATTTAATGGTATAAGTAATTATGTCATAATTATACAAAACTCTTTTACCATTAAATTGATCACAATCTAAGAGAGCTCCACAACAATCGAATCCTTTAGTAGTAAACAAATTTCAATACCTCATATTTGATATCGAGTTCATTAGTAGAGTATTGACATTGTACGGCTGTAAGGTTGTATAAACCTTATACAAATTGATCAAGATAGTCAAGCTACTAATAAATTAAAGTTGTATATAGATAACAGAGAACTGAATCGAGTACCATAAGATAAGAGTTTACCTGTGATATAGAATACGTTATATCAAAGTGGTTAATAAGGGATACCACAAGTTATTAAGGGCAGGTAATTCTTTTTTTTTTTTTTTTGATCTGCTACCTTGCGCATCATGATTTGAGAACATTTATCTTATTTTGACAGCATAATAATATAGTAGTTTGCCCCAAACTGAGATCTCGTGATTTCTGATTTGTGACGGAGATCATTGCTCAAATAGAACGTAATTAACATACGATAAAAATGTGCAATTAAAATTAAAATTACACCTTTCTCACCTTATTTAAGCACTTTTTCTCGAACTCTATTTATTCACCTGAGTGTTCGAGGCTCCCTCTTGTTGCTAACGTAATGTATCCTTACTAACATGAAACAAAGGAATGGCGTTTTGATAAGTGCGGATGACTTTACAACATCCGTGGGCTGGAGAGGTAGATTTTTAAAACACAACTACTAAGGCAACAGTTTTGAGAGCACTTTTTTTCTTTGTGTAAACAAAACTTAAAAGTTTACGTAAGTAAGTTCACAGTAAACTGTGAGCAGCAATCTGTCTGCTTAGCGTGGTGGCTATAATGGCCGTAACGTCCCGTATTGAGTGAATAACAATGGATGAAATAGACCAGATTTGAAATTCGAATACCCTCTCTTATCTTACAAGACCTGACGATCACCCTTTGCCCTCTTCATCTTAAAAACCATCCCTAATAAGGGCAAAATAAACGTATTTTGAAATCAGTCTATTTCATGTTTTAACACATTTTCAAGGCTTCAATTTTATTTACCCTTTTGCAACCCTTAATGTAAATACAGGGGTGGTTTCAGCAAATCAAAAGAAAGTTAATTGTGAAGTCAACACCTTTTAACTGTCTGTCCTACAAGACATATCAAGCGTTTTAACCCCTCAATCAATGGTGGTTTTTGTAACAAAGGGGTGCACCCTTTGTTACAAAAACCACCCCTAATAAAAAGTAAAATATATATTTTATGAATGTGCAGCCGAATACTCTTTCAAATGACACCCCACAAGCCAAAAATCATCTCGTCTCCCTTAACACCCCTATTTCTCAAAAACTACCCTAGTGTCAAAAAAATCTCAAACCTATTGATGAGTATTAATACAATCTCTGCATGTTCAAAATGTTGAATCGATCGAATCAGCCATTCAAAAGATATGGGCGAAAAATTGTATTTCTTTTTACCACAATATCTCAAAAACTACCCCATTTATCAAAAATCCCCGCGACTATCAAATTACGTTCTATTTACGTTATCTCTTACAGTTAAAATTTCATGAAAATCTAATAATCCGTTCGAGAGTTATGCCGTCACAAACATTGCCATATACATACATACATACAGTGCCGGATTTCCCAACTTAACTGAGAGATCTCGTTCGCTTCGCTCACTCGATCAATTATATATTAAACTTATGGTGGAGTAGGTAAGACAGTAGGTGGTATGGTTTATTGCACCCAGAAGCACCATGCTCTTATAGTTCTCTTAGTTTGCTGTTAAAATATATTTTGAAGCTGAAGAAAACCTCACCGTATGCCATTATTAATTAGGACTTCATCTACTACGTCAGTAGTCCTTAGTTATAAGTGAGGGCTAATATATATCAATATTCTAAATTTGAAATAAACTATGGTACATATCCACGATTAAACAGCTGAACAGATCGTAATAAAATTTGCCATTGAAATAGCCATGTATGCTATAAATGCCATGGGCTACCATATTTAAATCATCTCTGTGGTCTAGTGATTCGTCCACCGAAATCAGACCCAGATATCCCGGGTTCGATTACCAGGGGGTACAAATCTAAGCTTGGTTTGGATGGTGATAGGACCCGGCTACTTCCACCTTTAGCCTTATGGCTCGCGACACCAGGTGAGATAAAGGTCAACATTATTGTAATTTTAAACTAAAAGTTAAATTGGGTTATGCTAATTTTTATAAATGTATGTTGGATCAATTATATGATTTGAATTGACTTTTAATACACTTTCCGACATGAAATAGCGTATTGCATAATTTAAGCTCGTCCGTTCTAGAAGCTTATAACCAGTTGACAGACATTTTCCAAATGAAACTCCTTATTTGTTCCTTATCCTATTATTATGATTACTCTTGTTACACTTCTGACTTTGAAAGTAAAAACTCAAGCAAGTATGATTACTTGGTAACCAACCTTTAGTAATTGTTTAGCTATAATTACAAAAGTAATCGACATAGACGTTTAATTTTAAAGTTAAAGGTCGTGGAAGGTTGGTTCCCAAACCCTGAAGGTCCATCGATCGATGGAGTAAATATTATACTTTAGAATGTAATTGACCAGTCGATTAGTTACATTTTAGTTTAGTTTATTACTTTAACATCTTATTTTAACTAACATGAAATAAAATAATTTAACTCATACAGAAACGAAGCTTGCTTATTAAGCTCATAGTTTTTAACTGCTTCTGTGCTCTAGTGGTTCGCCTACTGCCATCAGATCCAGAGGTCCCGGGTTCGATCCCCAGAGGAGTACAATATTGTGCTTGGTTTGGTTGGTGGTAGGAATTTGTTTAAGTCCGCCTGGCCGGCTACCACCATCTCACCTAATTCTGTCGCCATAATAACATTACTCAAATTGTTGTGCTTCGGCATTCAGAGGTAAGTTCCTCAGTTTTTTGAGGATTTGGGGGAAGTACGTTTCCACCTTCGGCCTTATCATAACTTGAAATAAATCAGGTGAGTAGAAGGCCAATCTTCACCCCGTAGTACAAAAAAAAAGTTTATATATCGCTTCGATTAATATCCTATTAGAAAATGTTTCTATATAAGCATCGAAATGAATATCCTGTAAGAATCATTATTTATAATATTGAATACCCCTAACGCTCGTGTGACATGTCTAACACGTCACCAGTGACAGGTAAAGGTAGCCCTCAACCCTCGCGTTACCACAGCAAATCGTTCGTGGTTAATGCTATCGATCCATTTGAATAAAACATCCGTGATGCCCATCCGCCTACCGCGATGGGCTTTCAAATATTGGCTACGAAATATTATACGACCCAATAAACAATCAATCAAATAATACGGAGCGCTGTTTGGCCAAGTGCATGCACACGCTTTCCGATTGCGATACAAGGTTTTGGGTTCAAATCTGTTCTTGGCTTTATTTTCTTTTTGCGTCCGAGCTGGGTAAAGCCCTGCGCCCTAATTGTGTAAGTCAACTGATAATCAACATCGATTTCATTTTTGACATTTGAAGCCTAGCCTTGACTTCAACTGTCGCTTTAGTCTTTATTTTTGACAAATTCTGACTGGGTTGTACTACTGGTAATCGACTAGAACTGGTAATGGATTTCATGTTATGCAATTAGGCTTCTGGTGTTAGACCTTACGAACCGCCTCCTTGGACTACTGATATGGAACTTTAACGACCACTACTATGCGCAGTACCCAGAACCGCAAGCTTAGCGTACCCGAAGCATGAAATCATCTTACTTATCCGACAATCAGGAGATTCAAGTCTGCAAACTAAGATTTGAACCCAGGAACTTGGCCACATGCTCAACAACTAGACTACAGATGTGTTGTTAGTTTTTAGTCCTTAGTTTGACACATGTGAGATAAGCGACATGACCATAGCCCGTCTGTCATCTGTCACTGACAGTTCCAAATAGTGTCATGGGTAGAGGCGACGGGCTTGCAACCTTGCAAACCGTGGGTACTTTATGTCGTTATCGTATGGTAATGTTGGGACGTGTCTCTGACTACCGCTTAGGATCGTGGATCTTATTTAGGTTTACCAGCTAATACTCAAATACTTTGTGTAGTGATTGGAGGTGAATCCAAGTTAATAAAAAAAAAATCTTACTTTTGCTGTGGGTCCCGAGTCTTTCTTCATATTTAAAAACCTTCAACAGTTCTACACTCATCTTAGTCCACGAGTCATTTATGTACTCTCCTTGAACTAATTATTTTACAATAATTCACTTGACTAATATTTATCCTCAAAAACCTCCACTTATTATCACACCTTAGTTACCATTATTATTAGTCTCAACAGTTTTTTCGTATAATACTAATTTTATATTTAAATAATTAAAAACTCACTAACACAGATATTTTTAACAGTGAATTATTTTAGCGATTATTATGTTTCCAATCAAAGAAAAATCAGAACATTCAATTACATCGATCTTTATAATGTTAGTTTCCGAGACGAAGTGATCGGTTCGCAACCGGCGTGTGGCTACGACGGTCTACGCCGTAGCACTGTCGTAGCGTCGTAGCGGCTCGTAGCGCTTGCCTACGAATTATTTGATACGGCCGCCGCGGCCATATCAATTCAAGTAACAAACTAGAAACCATTGTGAAGTGCATATTGTAATGTAATTGGCGTAAGAAATCAGCGTTTGTTCACGTATTCGTAAATACAAGTATTGCTGTAAATATAAATACAATACAATTGTAATTCAAAACACAATAATACTGCATAAGAAACCTAATGTAAATTCAAATACTTGGTCGATATAATCTACAAAAATGCGTATGTTTTGTATTTGATTATTGTAAAATGTATATGAGCAGTCAAACAGATTAAGATCAACACTTTCCGATATTTATTTTATACCTATTGATACAAAGATATTTATTGAAGGCTGTATCATCTAAGTAAACCTACAGCTAAAACCAAATTATATTAAAGCATTCACTCCAACTCTCAACTTACTATAAGACAAACCATTGATAATTTTAAACATTGAATTACGACGAAAAGTTGCAAGAATATTCAATTATGTAAAAAGCTTAAACGATGAGTTTGTATTCTTTATATTAAAGCTATCTAGGAGGCTTTCATCTAGTCACTTGCAACAAACGTCAGATAATAATTTACATAGATAGACATTGTTCCCTTCGCCATCTACGAAACCAGAGCTTCGTAACCAGCTACGAACGAAACATAATTCGTCCTCATACAATACCAGTTACGAGAAAACACGTATTTTTCTTTACAGGAAACTAGGTTTCTAATTCGTTACCAGATACAGCGTAAGAATAAATTTTGGTTGTAAGTATCAAAATTCAAATTCAAATTCAATTTATTGACCATAAAAATTATGACCACAATTTCGGCAAGTCATTTAGATACAATTTATCCATATTTCCTAAGATTATTAATAAATCATACTTATTACGAACATCATATATTTATATGCATTAAAAACTGACAAATAATTGTATTTGATTATGCATACCTACTCCTAACATAGGTAACATAGGTAACACCCTAAAATTTCACTTCGTTATTTACTTCCTTTTTATTCTGTTTAGTTGAGTAAGACATAATTGTGCTCTTATCAGCATTTAAAATAAAACTGTTAGCCTCAACCACAGTTTTTGATTTGTGAGAGCCTGATTGGTATCTACATGGATAACGGGATTGTCCCTATGCTGGCAAATTAGTCCCCCTTATTGTCCCAGGCTTTACAGTCATCTGCTGTTTCCCACTTGCTTTCTTTTTTATACAAAACAATGATATATATTTTAAATAATAATTAAATTCAAAATACCATTGTTGTGTTCACACTATGTAAAATGCATTCTGCTTTTTGCTAAACAATAATTATTTATTATCACCCGAAATTAGTATTAACCTGATAGTATTACGTTTTATTAGTACGTTTTATTAAAAACACAACTGCCCGCAAACAAACTTAATCTGGACATATCTAAGGAAACGAAAACTTAGCAGATAGGAGTTTAATTTTCTAACTTAACAGCTCTGTAATCATGGAAAAAGTTTGTAAATTAAGATTAATAACCGCTGATAAGTAAATGAGAATTTATAAACCTAATAATCAGAGTGTAAATGAAACAAGCTTCAAAACTAAGTACGTATAACCCGTAAGGCGTTTAACATTAGGGGAAAACCTTTATATTAAACGCCTTTACGACATCGACGGAAGGATAAAGAGATTTCCATAGTACATCTACTACTTATTTTGGTTATAAGAGAATATAATGGTTTATAAGAGCAAAATTCGCTCTAATAACCACCGATCTTTTACTTCGTAGTCAAGCAATTCATAATACGGTCATTATATAATGAGAAACGATATCCATTTACCATCACAACACACATTCACACTCAAATAAAGAAAGTTATTGAAGGTTATTGATCATCGGTATGTAAAAAAATACCGACACTAAATAGGTACTCAATATTTACACTTTACATACTTATCATCCACATGATGGAAACAGAACATAAAGGTTGTGATTGAAAGTACTTATATACTTATACTTATACTTATATCATAGAAAAAGATAGAGTTTTTATTTTATAGTACGACGGGGAAGAGCTACTTGAGCCGATCTGTTGTAGAAGCTCTAGCCTTGCCTGGCTCATTGATTTGATCAAAACATCATCCCTTTACAAACAATAAATGATCATCCTAACAGAAACTTGAGATTCGATAAATTAAACTTTTCAATCAAAGGCAGATCAAGTTCCGTGATTCCATTAGGGTTTTGGCCACGCCTGCACAATCTGTATGCGGGATCTCCTACATATTAAGCTCTAAGCCTTGTGTTATTGTGTATCACCTTGGCATTGCACGTAATAAAGGCACGATAATAGAATTCAATGGTATGTTTTGCGAAAAACTATTCGTACGATTTGTCGATTACACTAACATCATTATCATCATCGAACACTGAACATCAAAGGGTTATCTGATCATGGCGCATGTATCTGTTTTTAAATATTGGAAAAATTCCATCACCATCTGTTTCGAGGACGCTTTCGTTTGGTACTGGTCTGAGACAGATGTGTTACCTATGTACCGTTTGTAACATTTCTTAGGTTCTGCTTTTTTTAGGTTTTTTATTGACAAAACCTTTCAGCTTAGGCTATTGGGCTCACCCAATATCAATCTCAACGATTGCAGGTGACGAAAATACATGCTAATGCCACAAGACAAATTACTTAAATAAGTCCTTTTGTATGATATCTGTTATATAATTCGTCGAGCCAGATAAGTGATAAAAATGATTGCTTGCATTTACGCAAAGTCAAAGTTCTTTATTAATTAAGATTTTTTAGGATAATTTTGAAACGTCAAGTCTACCGCCTGTTCGGACCAGCACACAAGGAGAAAGGCAAGAACCTCGGGCTGATCAATTTTTTGATGATCCATTCAACATTCAGATACACAATTTTAAATTATATTCTAAGTAGATACATCATAAACCTATATACTTAATACTATCTTAAAACACTTGTTATTACCTATCTACCTAATGGGCAGTTTGTTAACATTGAGAAATCACCATTTTGCTGTCAACTGGTATAGTAACATCGGGCCATGCGTTCTTATCGTCGATATAATCACTAATTTTGTAGTAGGCACTTTCAATTAAATTATTCTTTATACACAATTTGAATTTACGAGCAGAGACTTTGGTGGCGCTTTGAGGAAGCTTATTATAGAATCTCACACAGTTTCCTAAGAATGAATGATTTACTTTTCCTGAGTGATACTTAGGTATCTCAAGTTTATTTTTATTTCTAGTATTAACACTGTGTACATCACATTCTTTTACTAAACTCATCAATGTTTCTGTGACCGTGCATTAGATTCTCATATATGTATTGGGAGATGACTGTAAGAATACCAATCTCTTTAAAACGTTCCCTGAGAGAGTCACGAGTTTTCATTTTATACATTTCCCGTACAGCTCTCTTTTGCAGAATAAAAATGCTTTCAATATCAGCTGCACTTCCCCATAAAAATGTGCCATAAGACATGCATTGGGCATGTCCCTCCACTCATTAATATCTAAGACATTATCTTTTACTTCTTTATACTACATGCAGTGTAGTAATATACGTACTATGTACGATAAAGTATAGTATTACGTAGTAGTACATTAAGTCGTACAATGTATTGCATTTGCATCTTGGTACATGCATTGGGCATAATGACTTAAGTCATTTATTTATTAATAATAAGTAAAAAAAAATATTCATTTCTCACAGCGCCATCTAGCCCCAAACTTAGCATAGCTTCTAATAAGGGAACTAGATTACGTATAGAAAACATATATGCAACTTTTTTGTAAATACATACTTATCATACAATACAACACCCAAACACAGAACAAACATCAATATTCATCACACAAAAGTTTGTCCTCAGTGGGAATCGAACCCACAACCTACAGCGCAGATACCAACTGAGCTATGAGGTTTGTTCAAATGTCTATCTCCATCATATCAGTGTAGGTGGAGCCGCAGCTTTACTTTCTCGAAATACAAACTCAAGTTTCGTGTTGACCTAGTTCCATCATTTTTATTCTTGGCCGTATAATATCTAAATGTGGCATTCTTTGAACAGACAGATCGATTTGAATAACCTTTAGTTTTGATATATGTATCTACTTCCGTACCACAAGTATGCATGGTAAAGTAGGTAGATACTATAGATAGAAATAGTAACATATAATCTTCACCGCCTCTATTTATACATTCATTATTTAACGAGGTGATCTTGGTCCTAAATAAGAGTTTTTTTCCTAAAATTACTACGATGGTCCAACTGTTCCTCCAGGAACAGAATTCATCATAACAGCCTACACACGTCCACTGCTGAACAAAGGTCCAACTGTAAAGACTTATAATATATTATTATTATTAGAATTAAACTAACTATGTACAAAGGAATCAGACAGATTACCTAAGGCTCGTTACAAACGGCCTATAGGTAACTCAACTGTTCCAGTCCAGTACCAGACGGTAGCCCAAGACACTGGCTGCATTGTCACGCTGAATAGATATGCTGATTCGCTGGCCTAAATAAGAGCCAGCCCTTGGGTCACGTGTCGCCTCAATCAAAAGCCCCGCAAGATTTTTGAAAACCCGGAGGGCACCGGCTCCCCACAGACCCAAGGTTATATTATTATTATTGTTTATGCATAGGCTGCTTCAGCTAATGCGTGCATATCACTTAAATTTAATCAGTGCACTTTTAATGTTTATCTAGTCTATTTGAACGAGATATATATGTCGTTTATAAATGTGAAATAATATGTGTATATGTTCGTCAGCCAAAGAATTCGGAATATATCATATGGCATTAGAATATTAAAATATTTCCTTAAATATCAAATATGTAAATTGATGAATCAAACATTTTAGACACGCCGGGATATGTTTTGTTATTCGTTGATGACAAATTAGATTAATTGAATTTCATAGAAGACAACTCACACCCGAATCACAACTTTAGAGGAGGCTTTATGATGTGTGTTTTTAGACATACCAGACTATAAGCGTGCGACAGGTAGCTATGCCACGTAACCTTTTATGGATTTTGGAATTGAACCTATTGCCTTCATCTATCTTCCTAAATCTTTCCGGAATAAATATGTTTTTTTAATGAAGGGTGCATTAGGCTACATCTAGCACTAAACTAAGTTGGAGTCTGATCATCGACAAGACTACCTATCTACTGGATTTAAATACGAAACCAACAAGCAAGCTTCACCTTATAACTACCAACAAATAACGCCGAGGCACTAGATTTATACATCTCACACAGCAATCCCTCTGGATTTGATGGTGTATAAATCCAGTGTAGGGCAAGCAGGGATCAAGTTTACGACCAATAATAATATCAAGTGCCATAATATAATTTTACTACATAAATAATAAAGGTAGTAGTTATTCATAAAGTGCTTTTATATTACGAGAAGGTAGCTTGGAGAATTCTTACATCGTCCAGCAGGCGGCATGTATCGAAATGCTAAACTCTTCCGAATTTTTCAAGTTTTTACAATTCCCCGATCAAAAAGTACTGTATGTAATTGCGATTATGGTGTAAAAACACAATTTCGAAAATACTTATTAGATTTTAAACGTGAATCATTACGTTTTAAAAACTAAAAAGAACCCTGACTTCTATGAAGAATATTATACAATTTCGTTAACCTGGATGACGTATTTTTTCCAATTATTTCGATGACAGATGGACGAACCGACAGACGCGTGATCTTGTATGGGGTCCGATTTTTTCTTACTTTTGAGGTAATACACCAAATCGCTTCAAGTGTGCCTATAATATTTGAAGAGTTCCCTCGATTTTTCCAGGATCCCATCAGATCCTGACCTGATTGTCAATGGATCTGTGAAGCCTGAGACAAAATCCAAATCGGCTTAGGAGTCTTTGAGTATTCGGGGAACATACATACAAAAAAAAGATTCCGATGAATTGAGAACCTCCTTTTTTTGAAAGTCGGTTAAAAAGTGAAGCCAAGTAACACCAAACCGCCAACGCTTTTGTTAATGGCTTGGTCGTAAATATACCACTTTCGACAGAGCTCACATGTTTTGAGTATTTAGGGGTTGAGGGCTGGGCCCATGAGAAACCGCTATTATACCTTCTAGTATAAAAAATCTTGCGTTTTATATATGCTAGCAAATTAGCATTGCTTTTCAGCGTGACAATGCCGTGCCGATTCAACGCATCCGTCTGGATCAATTGTTTTTTTTTTATTGTACGACGGGTAAGCACTTGGCCTTCATCTCACCTGGTCACAGTTGAGATAAGGCCGAAGGTGGTAGCGCACTTCACCCGGAATCCTCAACAAACTGAGGAACTGGCTATCTTACCTCTAAATGCCGGAACACAACAATTTTTAGAATTGTTATTATGATGACAGAATTAGGTAAGATGATGGTAGCTAGCCAGGCGGACTTAAATAAAATCCTACCACCAACCAAACCAAGCACAATATATTGTACCCCCCATGGGGATCGAACCCGGGACCTCTAGATCTGAAATCGATGGGTTGAACCACTAGTCCACTGAGGCAGTTAAATTGAGTTACATAAATACCGTTTGTAATGGTCTTAAAATAATTCGACTGCTTCCCTTGTAAACAGCTAGTTTAATTGTACATTTTGTTTCAATAAATTAACTTTTTCTCTTATAAGCTTTAATTTACCAAAAACTTCAGCAAATAGAACCGAAAAGTATAAATCACTCCATTTTATCGACAGCACGTATCTAAGATAACCTGCTGTCGCTGCTTGCGATTGGAAATAGATTTTTCAATTGACGAAAACAATTAAAACTTCTTACATTTCCACATCCGTCAGGCTTCGTGATACCAAGTTTTTATTCCAAATTATTTATGTTTGCAATTTATGACGAAATGTATTGAAACTAGCTGTAATCTGTGGCTTTGCGTTCGTGGTAATCGAATAAAAAGTATCATGTGCCCTTGCCCTTCCACACTATATCCATGACAAATTTCATTATGATTAGTATAGCCTCTGTGGTCTAGTGGTTCAACCCACCGATTTCAGATCCAGAGGACCCGGGTTCGATCCCCAGGGGGAGTACAATATTGAACTTGGTTTGGTTGGTGGTAGGACATCGTTTAAGTCCGCCTGGCCTAGCTTCCACCATCTTACCTAATTCAACCATAACAACAATTCTTACATTTGTTGTGTTCCGGAACTTAGAGGTAAGAATTGCCTCCTTTTATTGAGGATTCCGGGTGAAGTGCGCTTCCACCTTCGGCCTTATCTTATCTTGTAACCAGGTGAGAAGGCCAAGCGCTTCCCCGTCGCATAATTAAAAAAAAGCCTTGTAATACATGAAATACCACAACATAATACATTTAACTACTTAACTATGTATAAAAAAATAATTAAATATAAGTATGTTTCTTTTTTTCCTGTTCGAAAAATAAAATTAAATGGTAGGAGCTTAAATTTTTACAAAATTATTATACGAAAGAGAACTTTACCGCGACATTAAACGGTCAATAAATCATAGTACCCAATATAGGTACTTACTAGCCGACAGAACTAGTTATTTTGGCTACTCGTAGTTGTTCATTTTTATTTTGTTATAAATGCATAAGTTTATGTTTTATTCAAAACGAACCGGATAATTTATATCTTGGGAATAAAGTTTTAAATAAATAGTGTGTCTGCTCCATTGCTGCGAAGAAATAGCGCCTGCATATTGTTCTGACAGCACTCCAGATTTAATCCAAAAATAAGTTTATTCTGTAGTCTGAGAGCCGGTAAAGATGATCAAACATTTAGGTCCATTTTCTTCTTCTCTTAGTTAATTTACGTTCAAACATTGACCATAACCGACTTGCTAACATTGCTGTATAAAAAGTAACACTCTTTAAGACTCACGGCTTTTTTCTTTCGCGGATTAACTTTTGATCACTAGGTCAGAAGCACGTTCAAACTTATGTTTGGCATATTCCCATGGTTCGCAAGTAGCACAGGCGTTGCAACCACTAAAAATACCTTTGATTATTTAATGGCTACTTTGATTAATAACTCAATCAGGCAAACTTATTTCGTGTCACACACATCAACATGGGCTCACACAGTCTCATACTCACGCACAGCCCAATACACATTGGTAGTAACTCTGCCTTCTGGGCTCTAAGTTGTGGGTTCGATTCCCACCCAGGACAAACATTTGTGTGATAAGTATGTATTTATAAAAATAAAAAATATTTATGTATTCTATCCGTGATGTAGTTCCCATATTACAAGCTATGCTTAATTTGGGGCTAGATTTGGCGCTGTGTGAAATGAATGTCCTGTAATATTTATTTATTATTATTTAATTATGTAACGGCGCAGCAGGCTACCATGTATTTTTTGCTAGCTATCGTTGTAGCAAAAGGCTTCCTTCCGAAATATTCACAGTTATTTTTTTGGACTGTGTATAATGGCTTTGGTATATGAAAAAGTTACTTTAACTTGTATAAACACTACTTATAACGTGAAATACTCTACGATAATAACGTAAAATATGTTACTTTGCTCTTGCACTATAATCCACTGAAAGCCATTGTAAGGACAGCTCAGATTACTATAAGTTGCTATAAGTATCCTTTGTTTGCTAAACGATTTCTTGGTGTTACAGTGGAGGGTCTGTCTGTTCAATAAGACTTTAAAATTCAATTATTTTCCATGGGCCATCTTCTTTTGTATTATTAGTTACCGAATCTTTATTAAATAAAAAGTACAATTAAACTAACTATGTACAAAGGAATCAGTCAGATTACCTAAGGACCGTTACCGAATAGTTTATTTTTCAATGAATATTGAAATTTGAAGAAAGTACTTATGTGACTAAATTTGAAATATACAATAGCGTCAGAACTAAACTCAATTAGTCAGTGTCAAAATTTGAAGTTAGTGCATGGTATGCGCAATAGTAGATTATACATCGAGGGGATAAAGCACTGTTTTATGTCACGGGCGCGATATTGAATTCTGAACGTAACGAGGGACTCCAGATTTAACTCGCGAGCGCAGTGAGGGATTCAAGCGCGCCCAAGACAAAAACAGCGTTATCCCCGTGGAGTGTACTCTACTTTTCTCACCTTTTGCGAGACAATAAAAAAGCGAGGCTACTAAAAACAGCGTTTTATTATAGTAAATTAAACATTTTAACAGAACTTTTCTTCTATTTTGATATATTTTTATTAAATCTTTGCAGTTATTACGTATATTATTGCAGCGTCTTACAATACTCGCGGCTTTTGTTTAATTTTAAATGTGTTCCATTCAGCTTGCCGTGGCCAGCTCGATTTTAGAAAAAGTTCGATTTTCAAATAAGTTCGACGCGGCGCCGGCCCCGGCCTTCGAGTCTGTTGATCTATTATTACGAAATTAGACTTTAAAGCCATTGCAATAAGAACTATGAAAGGTAAAAATATTAAAAGCCAGCGGGTTATAATATTTTGACCGTAAGATTGAGTAGAGAATACCAATGAGATTCAGTCCAACATTACATCCCGGCTAAAGCCAAGGGCTTTAATGACTTGCTTTACGTAAGGTTGGCATGATATGTAATTTGGCATTGTCAAGCAGGTCGTGTGAAAAATATTAAATATGCAATCATAAGCAAGTCAGTAAATACATTTTAGAAAAAGATGACGTGTTGTATACTTTTTGTCGTTATTTTTTTTTACACCTGAAATATGTGCCAGCTTGAATGGATTAAATGAAGATTTTTTTCAAAAATGTACGCGATATGGTGATCGAATATTACATTGTTTTTTTTTATTCTGTGACGGGAAAGCGATTTATTTTCAATTTATTTTCTATTTTGATTTCAAACGTATATTAAGACACAAAACATTTCCAATATAAATATGACATGAACTTGAGCTATCGAACTGTCATGGGTATGACTGATTATGTGGGAATATAGGTGGTAGCTATTACTTGCTATTTGTATGCCCATTAAAATACTAACCAAGCCATGACATGCGAGCTAGTCTAAGTATTCGGTCGCTGACCAACCAATTATACTATTTCTGTTGTTAATTGGTGTAACAAAATGAAATGCTGTAATTTACTAATACCACACAGAACTATTGACTAATGGGCAAACTTTTGGTACATTCACATTGAAAAGTGTTCAAACTTTTACTAACTATATTACTAGTGAAGCGTTGAACTTCGTTTTTGTGATTCCATCAACAATACAAACCAATAATTTGGTGATCATTGTAATTCACTTTATTGTACGTCGGGTGGGTGGCGGATTTCAAGTTATGATAAGGCCGAAGGTGCGCATGAGGCGCACTTCATCCGGAATCCTCAATAAACTGAGGAACTGCCCCAAAACTAAGCTTGTAATATGGGAACTAGACTACGGATAAAATACTTAAATACTTTGTAAATGCATACGTAGTGTATGATACAAAACCCATCTTTCTTTCTTTCTTTCAAACACAGAACAAACATATATATTCATCACACAAAATGTTTGTCCTGGTTGGGAATCGAACCCACAACCTACAGCGCAGAAGGCAGAGTTACTACCTGCTGAGCTGTGAGGCTTGTCAATGTGTTATGGCGACAGAACTAGTAAGATGGTGGTTAGCTAGCCAGGCGGATTTTAAAAAGTTCTACCACCAACCTAACCAAGTACAATATTGTACTCCCCTTGGGATCGCACACGGGACCGTTGGATATGAATCGGTAGGCAAACCACTAGGCCAAAGAGGCGGTTGTGCCTCTGAGGCCGATGGTCGGTTATCTCTTGACCTTTCTCTAGGCTTGTTTACCTCTAGGCCAGGTCTATGGGGTCTGCGATAGAGTGAACTATCAGACAACAGAAGGGGCTGACGTACCAACGAAACATGGCTAAAATTTTGAACTTAGGTTGTTCATTCATAAAATTTTGTTGTGTAAAAAAAATTATATCGTGTTATTTCTTAGCCTCTGCTGCCACCCGTCTGTCCGTCTGTCTGTCTGTCTGCCACTTATCAGTCTGTTATCTAGCCTGTTAGAGCAAAAGTCCACAAGCTCGAATCGCAAACTCTAACATCCCGTAGCCTGCCCTCACCTGCCATGTTCCAAGAGTTGGAGATAAACTTGGCGAAGTTGGATCAGATACAAACTACACTAATTACAGATTCGAAAATATTTCACGACCAGTCACTTCAACAGAATTGATGCTCAGCGCAGATTGAACAATAGAAGTATAATAATATTATGTTGTTTCATTATTGTTTTTTTAAACTCATTGAATTCGGATCGTTTGGCGTTACTCAATATCTTTATTAATATCAGTAAAGTAGCCATAATTCATTCCAGATAGTTTTATCTATGATAATTTAGAAAAGTTGCCCAGTACATTTAACAGTCAAACGCTTACCCGTCGTATGTACAATAAAAATAAAAATAAGCTTCATGATATGTTTGTTTTGTGGATAGGTACTTTCTTTACATATTATAAGTGTCTACATAGGTTGTGTAGCAAGTTTTGTTAGGTAAGGTTGTTTTTGTTTCTGTCAGAGGATAAATAGTCTTCGTGCCGCGTATAACATTGATCAAAATGACCTTGCGTTTGAATTTAAAAGATTCCTGTTACAAATCAAGGCAGTTAAACAAATAGCGATAACTTAATAACCCACAGAGACAAACGCTGAAATTTGCTGGAGTTGTCTTGCGGCAGTAGGTCTTACACTCAATCAGCCTGGTAATTTCAGGGCCCGCTCCACTTAGAAAATTTTATCAATTTTTTTTGCAAAAAAATGCGTCGGATCGACTTGCGTGCTGTGAATCGTATCTCTAGCGTGCTGTGAACTGGCAAACGAACTCTGAAATTTTTTGCAAAAAAATGCGTCGGATCGACTTGCGCGTGTGATGCTGTGAACTGGTTCAGGAACTAAGAAAATTTTATCAATTTTTTTTGCAAAAAAATGCGTCGGATCGGCTTGCGTGCTGTTAATCGTATCTCTAGCGTGCTGTGAACTGACAAACGAACTCTGAAAATTTTTGCAAAAAAAATGCGTCTGATCGACTTGCGTGGTGTGAATCGTATCTCTAGCGTGCTGTGAACTGGCAAACGAACTCTGAAAATTTTTGCAAAAGTTCGAGTTCGAGTTCGAGTTCGTGTTCGTGTTCGTGTTCGTGTTCGTGTTCGTGTTCGTGTTCGTGTTCGTGTTCGTGTTCGTGTTCGTGTTCGTGTTCGTGTTCGTGTTCGTGTTCGTGTTCGTGTTCGTGTTCGTGGTAGGAATCGTATCTCTAGCGTGCTGTGAACTGGCAAACGAACTCTGAATTTTTTTGCAAAAAAATGCGTCGGATCGACTTGCGCGTGTGAATCGTATCTCTAGCGTGCTGTGAACTGGCAAACGAACTCTGAAAATTTTTGCAAAAAAATGCGTTGGTACGACTTGCGTGGTGCTATGAACTGGTTCAGGAATGAATGAATGTTTGAAATGAATGAATGAATGAAATGAATGAATGAATGAAATGAATGAATGAATGAATGAAGGATTGATTGAATGAAGGATTGATTGAATGAATGAATGAATGATTGAATGAATGAATTAATGAAATGACTGAATGAATGAATGAATGAATGAATGAATGAATGAAATGAATGAAATGAATGAAATGAATGAAATGAATGAAATGAATGAAATGAATGAATTAATGAATGAAATGAATGATTGAATGAAATGAATGATTGAATAAAATGAATTAATGAATGAATGAATGAAATGAATGAATGCATGAATGAATGAATGAATGAATGAATGAATAAAATGAATGAATAAGTGAATGAATAAAATGAATGAATGAATGAATGAAAAAAATGCGTCGGATCGACTTGCGTGCTGTGAATCGTATCTCTAGCGTGCTGTGAACTGGCAAACGAATGAAATGAATGAAATGAATGAAATGAATGAAGTGAATGAAGTGAATGAAGTGAATGAAGTGAATGAATTAATGAATGAAATGAATGAATTTATGAATGAAACGAATGAATGAATGAATGAATGAATGAAATTAAAAAAAATATCATTTTTTTTGCAAAAAAAAATGCGTCGGATCGACTTGCGTGGTGCTGTGAACTGGTTCAGGAACTAAGAAAATTTTATCAATTTTTTTTGCAAAAAAATGCGTCGGATCGGCTTGCGTGCTGTGAATCGTATCTCTAGCGTGCTCTGAACTGGCAAACGAACTCTGAAAATTTTTGCAAAAAAATGCGTCGGATCGACTTGCGTGGTGCTGTGAACTGGTTCATTAACTTAGAAAATTTTATCAATTTTTTTTGCAAAAAATGCGTCGGATCGACTTGCGTGCTGTGAATCGTATCTCTAGCGTGCTGTGAACTGGCAAACGAACTCTGAAAATTTTTGCAAAAAAAATGCGTCGGATCGACTTGCGTGGTGCTCTGAACTGGTTCAGGAACTTAGAAAATTTTATCAATTTTTTTTGCAAAAAAATGCGTCGGATCGACTTGCGTGCTATGAATCGTATCTCTAGCGTGCTGTGAACTGGCAAACTAACTCTGAAAATTTTTGCAAAAAATGCGTCGGATCGACTTGCGTGCTGTGAATCGTATCGCTAGCGTGCTGTGAACTGGCAAACGAACTCTGAAAATAAAATGCGTCGGATCGACTTGCGTGGTGCTGTGAACTGGTTCAGGAACTTAGAAAATTTTATCAATTTTTTTTGCAAAAAAATGCGTCGGATCGACTTGCGTGCTGTGAAACGTATCTCTAGCGTGCTGTGAACTGGCAAACGAACTCTGAAAATTTTTGCAAAAAAAATGCGTCGGATCGACTTGCGTGGTGCTTTGAACTGGTTCAGGTACTTAGAAAATTTTATCAATTTTTTTTGCAAAAAAATGCGTCGGATCGACTTGCGTGGTGCTGTGAATTGGTTCAGGAACTTAGAAAATTTTATCAATTTTTTTTGCAAAAAAATGCGTCGGATCGACTTGCGTGCTGTGAATCGTATCTCTAGCGTGCTGTGAACTGGCAAACGAACTCTGAAAATTTTTGCAAAAAAAATGCGTCGGATCGACTTGCGTGGTGCTGTGAACTGGTTCAGGAACTTAGAAAATTTTATCAATTTTTTTTGCAAAAAATGCGTCGGATCGACTTGCGTGCTGTGAAACGTATCTCTAGCGTGCTGTGAACTGGCAAACGAACTCTGAAAATTTTTGCAAAAAAATGCGTCGGATCGACTTGCGTGGTGCTTTGAACTGGTTCAGGTACTTAGAAAATTTTATCAATTTTTTTGCAAAAAAATGCGTCGGATCGACTTGCGTGGTGCTGTGAATTGGTTCAGGAACTTAGAAAATTTTATCAATTTTTTTTGCAAAAAAATGCGTCGGATCGACTTGCGTGCTGTGAATCGTATATCTAGCGTGCTGTGAACTGGCAAACGAACTCTGAAAATTTTTGCAAAAAAAATGCGTCGGATCGACTTTCGTGGTGCTGTGAACTGGTTCAGGAACTTAGAAAATTTTATCAATTTTTTTTGCAAAAAAATGCGTCGGATCGACTTGCGTGCTGTGAATCGTATCTCTAGCGTGCTGTGAACTGGCAAACGAACTCTGAAATTTTTTGCAAAAAATGCGTCGGATCGGTGTTCGTGTTCGTGTTCGTGTTCGTGTTCGTGTTCGTGTTCGTGTTCGTGTTCGTGTTCGTGTTCGTGTTCGTGTTCGTGTTCGTGTTCGTGTTTGCGTTCGTGTTCGTGATGTAATAAATGAATGAATGAATGAAATGAATGAATGAATGAATGAAATGAATGAATGAATAAAATGAATGAATGAATGAAATGAATGAATGAATGAATGAAATGAATGAATGAATGAATGAAATGAATGAATGAATGAATGAATGAAATGAATGATTGAATGAAATGAATGAATGAATGAAATGAATGAATGAATGAATGAAATGAAATGAATGAATGAATAAAATGAAATGAATGAAATGAATGAATGAATGAAATTAATGAATGAATGAAATGAATGAATGAATGAATGAATGAAATGAATGAAATGAATGAATGAATGAATGAAATGAATGAATGAATGAATGAAATGAATGAATGAATGAATGAAATGAATGAATGAATAAAATGAATGAATGAATGAAATGAATGAATGAATGAATGAAATGAATGAATGAATGAAATGAATGAATGAATGAATGAATGAAATGAATTAATGAATGAATGAATGAAATGAATGAATGAATGAATGAATGAAATGAAATGAATGATTGAATGAAATGAATGACTGAATGAAATGAATGATTGAATGAATGAATGAATGAATGAAATGAATTAATGAATGAATGAATGAATGGATGAAATGAATGAATTAATGAATGAATTAATGAATGAAATGAATGAATTAATGAATGTAATTAATGAATGAAATGAATGAATGAATGAATGAATGAATGAATGAATGAATGAATGAATGAATGAATGAATGAATGAATGAATGAATGAATGAATGAATGAATGAAATTAAAAAAAAATATCATTTTTTTTGCAAAAAAAATGCGTCGGATCGACTTGCGTGGTGCTGTGAACTGGTTCAGGAACTAAGAAAATTTTATCAATTTTTTTTGCAAAAAAATGCGTCGGATCGGCTTGCGTGCTGTGAAACGTATCTCTAGCGTGCTGTGAACTGGCAAACGAACTCTGAAAATTTTTGCAAAAAAAATGCGTCGGATCGACTTGCGTGGTGCTTTGAACTGGTTCAGGTACTTAGAAAATTTTATCAATTTTTTTGCAAAAAAATGCGTCGGATCGACTTGCGTGGTGCTGTGAATTGGTTCAGGAACTTAGAAAATTTTATCAATTTTTTTGCAAAAAAAATGCGTCGGATCGACTTGCGTGGTGCTGTGAACTGGTTCAGGAACTAAGAAAATTTTATCAATTTTTTTTGCAAAAAAATGCGTCGGATCGGCTTGCGTGCTGTGAAACGTATCTCTAGCGTGCTGTGAACTGGCAAACGAACTCTGAAATTTTTTGCAAAAAAAATGCGTCGGATCGTTTTGCATGGTGCTGTGAACTGGTTCAGGAACTTAGAGAATTTTATCAATTTTTTTTGCAAAAAAATGCGTCGGATCGACTTGCGTGCTGTGAATCATATCTCTAGCGTGCTGTGAACTGGCAACCGAACTCTAAAAATTTTTGCAAAAAATGCGTCGGATCGACTTGCGTGCTGTGAATCGTATCTCTAGCGTGCTGTGAACTGGCAAACGAACTCTGAAAATTTTTGCAAAAAAATGCGTCGGATCGACTTGCGTGGTGCTGTGAACTGGTTCAGGAACTTAGAAAATTATATCAATTTTTTTTGCAAAAAAATGCGTCAGATAGACTTGCGTGCTGTGAATCGTATCTCTTGCGTGCTGTGAACTGGCAAACGAACTCTGAAATTTTTTGCAAAAAAATGCGTCGGATCGACTTGCGTGGTGCTGTGAACTGGTTCAGGAACTTAAAAAAAATTATCAATTTTTTTTGCAAAAAAATGCGTCAGATCGACTTGCGTGCTGTGAATCGTATCTCTAGCGTGCTGTGAACTGGCAAACGAACTCTGAAATTTTTTGCAAAAAAATGCGTCGGATCGACTTGCGCGTGTGATGCTGTGAACTGGTTCAGGAACTAAGAAAATTTTATCAATTTTTTTTGCAAAAAAATGCGTCGGATCGGCTTGCGTGCTGTTAATCGTATCTCTAGCGTGCTGTGAACTGACAAACGAACTCTGAAAATTTTTGCAAAAAAAATGCGTCTGTTCGACTTGCGTGGTGCTGTGAACTGGTTCAGGAACTTAGAAAATTTTATCAATATATTTTGCAAAAAAATGCGTCGGATCGACTTGCGTGCTGTGAATCGTATCTCTAGCGTGCTGTGAACTGGCAAACGAACTCTGAAAATTTTTGCAAAAGTTCGAGTTCGAGTTCGAGTTCGTGTTCGTGTTCGTGTTCGTGTTCGTGTTCGTGTTCGTGTTCGTGTTCGTGTTCGTGTTCGTGTTCGTGGTAGGAATCGTATCTCTAGCGTGCTGGTGAACTGGCAAACGAACTCTGAATTTTTTTGCAAAAAAATGCGTCGGATCGACTTGCGTGGTGCTATGAACTGGTTCAGGAATGAATGAATGAATGAAATGAATGAATGAATGAAATGAATGAATGAATGAATGAAGGATTGATTGAATGAATGAATGAATGATTGAATGAATGAATTAATGAAATGAATGAATTAATGAAATGAATGAATGAATGAATGAATGAATGAAATGAATGAAATGAATGAAATGAATGAAATGAATGAATTAATGAATGAAATGAATGATTGAATGAAATGAATGATTGAATAAAATGAATTAATGAATGAAATGAATGAATGAATGAATGAATGAATGAATGAATGAATAAAATAAATGAATGAATGAATGAATTAAAAGAATGAATGAATGAATGAAAAAAATGCGTCGGATCGACTTGCGTGCTGTGAATCGTATCTCTAGCGTGCTGTGAACTGGCAAACGAATGAAATGAATGAAGTGAATGAAGTGAATGAAGTGAATGAATTAATGAATGAAATGAATGAATTAATGAATGAAACGAATGAATGAATGAATGAATGAATGAAATTAAAAAATATATCATTTTTTTTTGCAAAAAAAATGCGTCGGATCGACTTGCGTGGTGCTGTGAACTGGTTCAGGAACTAAGAAAATTTTATCAATTTTTTTTGCAAAAAAATGCGTCGGATCGGCTTGCGTGCTGTGAATCGTATCTCTAGCGTGCTGTGAACTGGCAAACGAACTCTGAAAATTTTTGCAAAAAAATGCGTCGGATCGACTTGCGTGGTGCTGTGAACTGGTTCAGGAACTTAGAAAATTTTATCAATTTTTTTTGAAAAAAAATGCGTCGGATCGACTTGCGTGCTGTGAATCGTATCTCTAGCGTGCTGTGAACTGGCAAACGAACTCTGAAAATTTTTGCAAAAAAAATGCGTCGGATCGACTTGCGTGGTGCTCTGAACTGGTTCAGGAACTTAGAAAATTTTATCAATTTTTTTTGCAAAAAAATGCGTCGGATCGACTTGCGTGCTATGAATCGTATCTCTAGCGTGCTGTGAACTGGCAAACGAACTCTGAAAATTTTTGCAAAAAATGCGTCGGATCGACTTGCGTGCTGTGAATCGTATCGCTAGCGTGCTGTGAACTGGCAAACGAACTCTGAAAATAAAATGCGTCGGATCGACTTGCGTGGTGCTGTGAACTGGTTCAGGAACTTAGAAAATTTTATCAATTTTTTTTGCAAAAAAATGCGTCGGATCGACTTGCGTGCTGTGAAACGTATCTCTAGCGTGCTGTGAACTGGCAAACGAACTCTGAAAATTTTTGCAAAAAAAATGCGTCGGATCGACTTGCGTGGTGCTTTGAACTGGTTCAGGTACTTAGAAAATTTTATCAATTTTTTTTGCAAAAAAATGCGTCGGATCGACTTGCGTGGTGCTGTGAATTGGTTCAGGAACTTAGAAAATTTTATCAATTTTTTTTGCAAAAAAATGCGTCGGATCGACTTGCGTGCTGTGAATCGTATCTCTAGCGTGCTGTGAACTGGCAAACGAACTCTGAAAATTTTTGCAAAAAAATGCGTCGGATCGACTTGCGTGGTGCTGTGAACTGGTTCAGGAACTTAGAAAATTATATCAATTTTTTTTGCAAAAAAATGCGTCAGATAGACTTGCGTGCTGTGAATCGTATCTCTAGCGTGCTGTGAACTGGCAAACGAACTCTGAAATTTTTTGCAAAAAAATGCGTCGGATCGACTTGCGTGGTGCTGTGAACTGGTTCAGGAACTTAAAAAAAATTATCAATTTTTTTTGCAAAAAAATGCGTCAGATCGACTTGCGTGCTGTGAATCGTATCTCTAGCGTGCTGTGAACTGGCAAACAAACTCTGAAATTTTTTGCAAAAAAATGCGTCGGATCGACTTGCGCGTGTGATGCTGTGAACTGGTTCAGGAACTAAGAAAATTTTATCAATTTTTTTATGCAAAAAAATGCGTCGGATCGGCTTGCGTGCTGTTAATCGTATCTCTAGCGTGCTGTGAACTGGCAAACGAACTCTGAAAATTTTTGCAAAAAAAATGCGTCGGATCGACTTGCGTGGTGCTCTGAACTGGTTCAGGAACTTAGAAAATTTTATCAATTTTTTTTGCAAAAAAATGCGTCGGATCGACTTGCGTGCTATGAATCGTATCTCTAGCGTGCTGTGAACTGGCAAACGAACTCTGAAAATTTTTGCAAAAAATGCGTCGGATCGACTTGCGTGCTGTGAATCGTATCGCTAGCGTGCTGTGAACTGGCAAACGAACTCTGAAAATAAAATGCGTCGGATCGACTTGCGTGGTGCTGTGAACTGGTTCAGGAACTTAGAAAATTTTATCAATTTTTTTTGCAAAAAAATGCGTCGGATCGACTTACGTGCTGTGAAACGTATCTCTAGCGTGCTGTGAACTGGCAAACGAACTCTGAAAATTTTTGCAAAAAAAATGCGTCGGATCGACTTGCGTGGTGCTTTGAACTGGTTCAGGTACTTAGAAAATTTTATCAATTTTTTTTGCAAAAAAATGCGTCGGATCGACTTGCGTGGTGCTGTGAATTGGTTCAGGAACTTAGAAAATTTTATCAATTTTTTTTGCAAAAAAAATGCGTCGGATCGACTTGCGTGCTGTGAATCGTATCTCTAGCGTGCTGTGAACTGGCAAACGAACTCTGAAAATTTTTGCAAAAAAAATGCGTCGGATCGACTTGCGTGGTGCTTTGAACTGGTTCAGGAACTTAAAAAATTTTATCATTTTTTTTTGCAAAAAAATGCGTCGGATCGACTTGCGTGCTGTGAATCGTATCTCTAGCGTGCTGTGAACTGGCAAACGAACTCAGAAAATTTTTGCAAAAAAAATGCGTCGGATCGACTTGCGTGGTGCTGTGAACTGGTTCAGGAACTTAGAAAATTTTATCAATTTTTTTTGCAAAAAAATGCGTCGGATCGACTTGCGTGCTGTGAATCGTATCTCTAGCGTGCTGTGAACTGGCAAACGAACTCTGAAAATGTTTGCAAAAAAAATGCGTCGGATCGACTTGCGTGCTGTGAATCGTATCTTTAGCGTGCTGTGAACTGGCAAACGAACTCTGAAAATTTTTGCAAAAAAATGCGTCGGATCGACTTGCGTGGTGCTGTGAATTGGTTCAGGAACTTAGAAAATTTTATCAATTTTTTTTGCAAAAAAATGCGTCGGATCGACTTGCGTGCTGTGAATCGTATCTCTAGCGTGCTGTGAACTGGCAAACGAACTCTGAATTTTTATGCAAAAAAATGCGTCGGATCGACTTGCGTGGTGCCGTGAACTGGTTCAGGAACTTAAAAAAAATTATCAATTTTTTTTGCAAAAAAATGCGTCGGATTGGCTTGCGTGCTGTGAATCGTATCTCTAGCGTGCTGTGAACTGGCAAACGAACTCTGAAAATTTTTGCAAAAAAATGCGTTGGATCGACTTGCGTGGTGCTTTGAACTGGTTCAGGAAATTAGAAAATTTTATCAATTTTTTTTGCAAAAAAAATGCGTCGGATCGACTTGCGTGCTGTGAATCGTATCTCTAGCGTGCTGTGAACTGGCAAACGAAATCTGAAAATTTTTGCAAAAAAATGCGTTGGATCGACTTGCGTGGTGCTTTGAACTGGTTCAGGAACTTAGAAAATTTTATCAATTTTTTTGCAAAATAAATGCGTCGGATCGACTTGCGTGGTGCTGTGAACTGGTTCAGGAACTTAGAAAATTTTATCAATTTTTTTTGCAAAAATATGCGTCAGATCGACTTGCGTGCTGTGAATCGTATCTCTAGCGTGCTGTGAACTGGCAAACGAACTCTGAAAATATTTGCAAAAAAATGCGTCGGATCGACTTGCGTGCTGTGAATCGTATCTCTAGCGTGCTGTGAACTGGCAAACGAACTCTGAAAATTTTTGCAAAAAAATGTGTCGGATCGACTTGCGTGCTGTGAATCGTATCTTTAGCGTGCTGTGAACTGGCAAACGAACTCTGAAAATTTTTGCAAAAATATGCGTCGGATCGACTTGCGCGTGTGAATCGTATCTCTAGCGTGCTGTGAACTGGCAAACGAACTCTGAAAATTTTTGCAAAAAAATGCGTCGGATCGACTTGCGTGGTGCTTTGAACTGGTTCAGGAACTTAGAAAATTTTATAAATTTTTTTTGCAAAAAAATGCGTCGGATCGACTTGCGTGCTGTGAAACGTATCTCTAGCGTGCTGTGAACTGGCAAACGAACTCTGAAAATTTTTGCAAAAGTTCGAGTTCGAGTTCGAGTTCGAGTTCGAGTTCGTGTTCGTGTTCGTGTTCGTGTTCGTGTTCGTGTTCGTGTTCGTGTTCGTGTTCGTGTTCGTGTTCGTGTTCGTGTTCGTGTTCGTGTTCGTGTTCGTGTTCGTGTTCGTGTTCGTGTTCGTGTTCGTGTTCGTGTTCGTGTTCGTGTTCGTGTTCGTGTTCGTGTTCGTGTTCGTGTTCGTGTTCGTGTTCGTGTTCGTGTTCGTGTTCGAGTTCGTGTTCGTGTTCGTGTTCGTGTTCGTGTTCGTGTTCGTGTTCGTGTTCGTGTTCGTGTTCGTGTTCGTGTTCGTGTTCGTGTTCGTGTTCGTGTTCGTGTTCGTGTTCGTGTTCGTGTTCGTGTTCGTGTTCGTGTTCGTGTTCGTGTTCGTGTTCGTGTTCGTGTTCGTGTTCGTGGTAGGAATCGTATCTCTAGCGTGCTGTGAACTGGCAAACGAACTCTGATTTTTTTTGCAAAAAAATGCGTCGGATCGACTTGCGCGTGTGAATCGTATCTCTAGCGTGCTGTGAACTGGCAAACGAACTCTGAAAATTTTTGCAAAAAAAATGCGTCGGATCGACTTGCGTGGTGCTCTGAACTGGTTCAGGAACTTAGAAAATTTTATCAATTTTTTTTGCAAAAAAATGCGTCGGATCGACTTGCGTGCTATGAATCGTATCTCTAGCGTGCTGTGAACTGGCAAACGAACTCTGAAAATTTTTGCAAAAAATGCCTCGGATCGACTTGCGTGCTGTGAATCGTATCGCTAGCGTGCTGTGAACTGGCAAACGAACTCTGAAAATAAAATGCGTCGGATCGACTTGCGTGGTGCTGTGAACTGGTTCAGGAACTTAGAAAATTTTATCAATTTTTTTTGCAAAAAAATGCGTCGGATCGACTTGCGTGCTGTGAAACGTATCTCTAGCGTGCTGTGAACTGGCAAACGAACTCTGAAAATTTTTGCAAAAAAAATGCGTCGGATCGACTTGCGTGGTGCTTTGAACTGGTTCAGGTACTTAGAAAATTTTATCAATTTTTTTTGCAAAAAAATGCGTCGGATCGACTTGCGTGGTGCTGTGAACTGGTTCAGGAACTTAGAAAATTTTATCAATATATTTTGCAAAAAAATGCGTCGGATCGACTTGCGTGCTTTGAATCGTATCTCTAGCGTGCTGTGAACTGGCAAACGAACTCTGAAAATTTTTGCAAAAGTTCGAGTTTGAGTTCGAGTTCGTGTTCGTGTTCGTGTTCGTGTTCGTGTTCGTGTTCGTGTTCGTGTTCGTGGTAGGAATCGTATCTCTAGCGTGCTGTGAACTGGCAAACGAACTCTGAAAATTTTTGCAAAAAATGCGTCGGATCGACTTGCGTGCTGTGAATCGTATCGCTAGCGTGCTGTGAACTGGCAAACGAACTCTGAAAATAAAATGCGTCGGATCGACTTGCGTGCTGTGAATCGTATCTCTAGCGTGCTGTTAACTGGCAAACGAACTCTGAAAATTTTTGCAAAAAAAATGCGTCGGATCGACTTGCGTGGTGCTCTGAACTGGTTCAGGAACTTAGAAAATTTTATCAATTTTTTTTGCAAAAAAATGCGTCGGATCGACTTGCGTGCTATGAATCGTATCTCTAGCGTGCTGTGAACTGGCAAACGAACTCTGAAAATTTTTGCAAAAAATGCGTCGGATCGACTTGCGTGCTGTGAATCGTATCGCTAGCGTGCTGTGAACTGGCAAACGAACTCTGAAAATAAAATGCGTCGGATCGACTTGCGTGGTGCTGTGAACTGGTTCAGGAACTTAGAAAATTTTATCAATTTTTTTTGCAAAAAAATGCGTCGGATCGACTTGCGTGGTGCTGTGAATTGGTTCAGGAACTTAGAAAATTTTATCAATTTTTTTTGCAAAAAATGCGTCGGATCGACTTGCGTGCTGTGAATCGTATCTCTAGCGTGCTGTGAACTGGCAAACGAACTCTGAAAATTTTTGCAAAAAAATGCGTCGGATTGACTTGCGTGGTGCTGTGAACTGGTTCAGGAACTTAGAAAATTATATCAATTTTTTTTGCAAAAAAATGCGTCAGATAGACTTGCGTGCTGTGAATCGTATCTCTAGCGTGCTGTGAACTGGCAAACGAACTCTGAAATTTTTTGCAAAAAAATGCGTCGGATCGACTTGCGTGGTGCTGTGAACTGGTTCAGGAACTTAAAAAAAATTATCAATTTTTTTTGCAAAAAAATGCGTCAGATCGACTTGCGTGCTGTGAATCGTATCTCTAGCGTGCTGTGAACTGGCAAACGAACTCTGAAATTTTTTGCAAAAAAATGCGTCGGATCGACTTGCGCGTGTGATGCTGTGAACTGGTTCAGGAACTAAGAAAATTTTATCAATTTTTTTTGCAAAAAAATGCGTCGGATCGGCTTGCGTGCTGTTAATCGTATCTCTAGCGTGCTGTGAACTGACAAACGAACTCTGAAAATTTTTGCAAAAAAAATGCGTCTGATCGACTTGCGTGGTGCTGTGAACTGGTTCAGGAACTAAGAAAATTTTATCAATTTTTTTTGCAAAAAAATGCGTCGGATCGGCTTGCGTGCTGTGAATCGTATCTCTAGCGTGCTGTGAACTGGCAAACGAACTCTGAAATTTTTTGCAAAAAAATGCGTCGGATCGACTTGCGCGTGTGATGCTGTGAACTGGTTCAGGAACTAAGAAAATTTTATCAATATATTTTGCAAAAAAATGCGTCGGATCGACTTGCGTGCTTTGAATCGTATCTCAAGCGTGCTGTGAACTGGCAAACGAACTCTGAAAATTTTTGCAAAAGTTCGAGTTCGAGTTCGAGTTCGTGTTCGTGTTCGTGTTCGTGTTCGTGTTCGTGTTCGTGTTCGTGTTCGTGTTCGTGTTCGTGGTAGGAATCGTATCTCTAGCGTGCTGTGAACTGGCAAACGAACTCTGAAAATTTTTGCAAAAAATGCGTCGGATCGACTTGCGTGCTGTGAATCGTATCGCTAGCGTGCTGTGAACTGGCAAACGAACTCTGAAAATAAAATGCGTCGGATCGACTTGCGTGGTGCTGTGAACTGGTTCAGGAACTTAGAAAATTTTATCAATTTTTTTTGCAAAAAAATGCGTCGGATTGACTTGCGTGCTGTGAATCGTATCTCTAGCGTGCTGTGAACTGGCAAACGAACTCTGAAAATTTTTGCAAAAAAAATGCGTCGGATCGACTTGCGTGGTGCTCTGAACTGGTTCAGGAACTTAGAAAATTTTATCAATTTTTTTTGCAAAAAAATGCGTCGGATCGACTTGCGTGCTATGAATCGTATCTCTAGCGTGCTGTGAACTGGCAAACGAACTCTGAAAATTTTTGCAAAAAATGCGTCGGATCGACTTGCGTGCTGTGAATCGTATCGCTAGCGTGCTGTGAACTGGCAAACGAACTCTGAAAATAAAATGCGTCGGATCGACTTGCGTGGTGCTGTGAACTGGTTCAGGAACTTAGAAAATTTTATCTATTTTTTTTGCAAAAAAATGCGTCGGATCGACTTGCGTGCTGTGAAACGTATCTCTAGCGTGCTGTGAACTGGCAAACGAACTCTGAAAATTTTTGCAAAAAAAATGCGTCGGATCGACTTGCGTGGTGCTTTGAACTGGTTCAGGTACTTAGAAAATTTTATCAATTTTTTTTGCAAAAAAATGCGTCGGATCGACTTGCGTGGTGCTGTGAATTGGTTCAGGAACTTAGAAAATTTTATCAATTTTTTTTGCAAAAAAATGCGTCGGATCGACTTGCGTGCTGTGAATCGTATCTCTAGCGTGCTGTGAACTGGCAAACGAACTCTGAAAATTTTTGCAAAAAAATGCGTCGGATCGACTTGCGTGGTGCTGTGAACTGGTTCAGGAACTTAGAAAATTATATCAATTTTTTTTGCAAAAAAATGCGTCAGATAGACTTGCGTGCTGTGAATCGTATCTCTAGCGTGCTGTGAACTGGCAAACGAACTCTGAAATTTTTTGCAAAAAAATGCGTCGGATCGACTTGCGTGGTGCTGTGAACTGGTTCAGGAACTTAAAAAAAATTATCAATTTTTTTTGCAAAAAAATGCGTCAGATCGACTTGCGTGCTGTGAATCGTATCTCTAGCGTGCTGTGAACTGGCAAACGAACTCTGAAATTTTTTGCAAAAAAATGCGTCGGATCGACTTGCGTGCTGTGAATCGTATCGCTAGCGTGCTGTGAACTGGCAAACGAACTCTGAAAATAAAATGCGTCGGATCGACTTGCGTGGTGCTGTGAACTGGTTCAGGAACTTAGAAAATTTTATCAATTTTTTTTGCAAAAAAATGCGTCGGATCGACTTGCGTGCTGTGAAACGTATCTCTAGCGTGCTGTGAACTGGCAAACGAACTCTGAAAATTTTTGCAAAAAAAATGCGTCGGATCGACTTGCGTGGTGCTTTGAACTGGTTCAGGTACTTAGAAAATTTTATCAATTTTTTTTGCAAAAAAATGCGTCGGATCGACTTGCGTGGTGCTGTGAACTGGTTCAGGAACTTAGAAAATTTTATCAATATATTTTGCAAAAAAATGCGTCGGATCGACTTGCGTGCTTTGAATCGTATCTCTAGCGTGCTGTGAACTGGCAAACGAACTCTGAAAATTTTTGCAAAAGTTCGAGTTTGAGTTCGAGTTCGTGTTCGTGTTCGTGTTCGTGTTCGTGTTCGTGTTCGTGTTCGTGTTCGTGGTAGGAATCGTATCTCTAGCGTGCTGTGAACTGGCAAACGAACTCTGAAAATTTTTGCAAAAAATGCGTCGGATCGACTTGCGTGCTGTGAATCGTATCGCTAGCGTGCTGTGAACTGGCAAACGAACTCTGAAAATAAAATGCGTCGGATCGACTTGCGTGCTGTGAATCGTATCTCTAGCGTGCTGTTAACTGGCAAACGAACTCTGAAAATTTTTGCAAAAAAAATGCGTCGGATCGACTTGCGTGGTGCTCTGAACTGGTTCAGGAACTTAGAAAATTTTATCAATTTTTTTTGCAAAAAAATGCGTCGGATCGACTTGCGTGCTATGAATCGTATCTCTAGCGTGCTGTGAACTGGCAAACGAACTCTGAAAATTTTTGCAAAAAATGCGTCGGATCGACTTGCGTGCTGTGAATCGTATCGCTAGCGTGCTGTGAACTGGCAAACGAACTCTGAAAATAAAATGCGTCGGATCGACTTGCGTGGTGCTGTGAACTGGTTCAGGAACTTAGAAAATTTTATCAATTTTTTTTGCAAAAAAATGCGTCGGATCGACTTGCGTGGTGCTGTGAATTGGTTCAGGAACTTAGAAAATTTTATCAATTTTTTTTGCAAAAAATGCGTCGGATCGACTTGCGTGCTGTGAATCGTATCTCTAGCGTGCTGTGAACTGGCAAACGAACTCTGAAAATTTTTGCAAAAAAATGCGTCGGATTGACTTGCGTGGTGCTGTGAACTGGTTCAGGAACTTAGAAAATTATATCAATTTTTTTTGCAAAAAAATGCGTCAGATAGACTTGCGTGCTGTGAATCGTATCTCTAGCGTGCTGTGAACTGGCAAACGAACTCTGAAATTTTTTGCAAAAAAATGCGTCGGATCGACTTGCGTGGTGCTGTGAACTGGTTCAGGAACTTAAAAAAAATTATCAATTTTTTTTGCAAAAAAATGCGTCAGATCGACTTGCGTGCTGTGAATCGTATCTCTAGCGTGCTGTGAACTGGCAAACGAACTCTGAAATTTTTTGCAAAAAAATGCGTCGGATCGACTTGCGCGTGTGATGCTGTGAACTGGTTCAGGAACTAAGAAAATTTTATCAATTTTTTTTGCAAAAAAATGCGTCGGATCGGCTTGCGTGCTGTTAATCGTATCTCTAGCGTGCTGTGAACTGACAAACGAACTCTGAAAATTTTTGCAAAAAAAATGCGTCTGATCGACTTGCGTGGTGCTGTGAACTGGTTCAGGAACTAAGAAAATTTTATCAATTTTTTTTGCAAAAAAATGCGTCGGATCGGCTTGCGTGCTGTGAATCGTATCTCTAGCGTGCTGTGAACTGGCAAACGAACTCTGAAATTTTTTGCAAAAAAATGCGTCGGATCGACTTGCGCGTGTGATGCTGTGAACTGGTTCAGGAACTAAGAAAATTTTATCAATATATTTTGCAAAAAAATGCGTCGGATCGACTTGCGTGCTTTGAATCGTATCTCAAGCGTGCTGTGAACTGGCAAACGAACTCTGAAAATTTTTGCAAAAGTTCGAGTTCGAGTTCGAGTTCGTGTTCGTGTTCGTGTTCGTGTTCGTGTTCGTGTTCGTGTTCGTGTTCGTGTTCGTGTTCGTGTTCGTGTTCGTGTTCGTGTTCGTGTTCGTGTTCGTGGTAGGAATCGTATCTCTAGCGTGCTGTGAACTGGCAAACGAACTCTGAAAATTTTTGCAAAAAATGCGTCGGATCGACTTGCGTGCTGTGAATCGTATCGCTAGCGTGCTGTGAACTGGCAAACGAACTCTGAAAATAAAATGCGTCGGATCGACTTGCGTGGTGCTGTGAACTGGTTCAGGAACTTAGAAAATTTTATCTATTTTTTTTGCAAAAAAATGCGTCGGATCGACTTGCGTGCTGTGAAACGTATCTCTAGCGTGCTGTGAACTGGCAAACGAACTCTGAAAATTTTTGCAAAAAAAATGCGTCGGATCGACTTGCGTGGTGCTTTGAACTGGTTCAGGTACTTAGAAAATTTTATCAATTTTTTTTGCAAAAAAATGCGTCGGATCGACTTGCGTGGTGCTGTGAATTGGTTCAGGAACTTAGAAAATTTTATCAATTTTTTTTGCAAAAAAATGCGTCGGATCGACTTGCGTGCTGTGAATCGTATCTCTAGCGTGCTGTGAACTGGCAAACGAACTCTGAAAATTTTTGCAAAAAAATGCGTCGGATCGACTTGCGTGGTGCTGTGAACTGGTTCAGGAACTTAGAAAATTATATCAATTTTTTTTGCAAAAAAATGCGTCAGATAGACTTGCGTGCTGTGAATCGTATCTCTAGCGTGCTGTGAACTGGCAAACGAACTCTGAAATTTTTTGCAAAAAAATGCGTCGGATCGACTTGCGTGGTGCTGTGAACTGGTTCAGGAACTTAAAAAAAATTATCAATTTTTTTTGCAAAAAAATGCGTCAGATCGACTTGCGTGCTGTGAATCGTATCTCTAGCGTGCTGTGAACTGGCAAACGAACTCTGAAATTTTTTGCAAAAAAATGCGTCGGATCGACTTGCGCGTGTGATGCTGTGAACTGGTTCAGGAACTAAGAAAATTTTATCAATTTTTTTTGCAAAAAAATGCGTCGGATCGACTTGCGTGGTGCTGTGAACTGGTTCAGGAACTTAAAAAAAATTATCAATTTTTTTTGCAAAAAAATGCGTCAGATCGACTTGCGTGCTGTGAATCGTATCTCTAGCGTGCTGTGAACTGGCAAACGAACTCTGAAATTTTTTGCAAAAAAATGCGTCGGATCGACTTGCGCGTGTGATGCTGTGAACTGGTTCAGGAACTAAGAAAATTTTATCAATTTTTTTTGCAAAAAAATGCGTCGGATCGGCTTGCGTGCTGTTAATCGTATCTCTAGCGTGCTGTGAACTGACAAACGAACTCTGAAAATTTTTGCAAAAGAAATGCGTCTGATCGACTTGCGTGGTGCTGTGAACTGGTTCAGGAACTTAGAAAATTTTATCAATATATTTTGCAAAAAAATGCGTCGGATCGACTTGCGTGCTGTGAATCGTATCTCTAGCGTGCTGTGAACTGGCAAACGAACTCTGAAAATTTTTGCAAAAGTTCGAGTTCGAGTTCGAGTTCGTGTTCGATTTCGTGTTCGTGTTCGTGTTCGTGTTCGTGTTCATGTTCGTGTTCGTGTTCGTGTTCGTGTTCGTGGTAGGAATCGTATCTCTAGCGTGCTGTGAACTGGCAAACGAACTCTGAATTTTTTTGCAAAAAAATGCGTCGGATCGACTTGCGCGTGTGAATCGTATCTCTAGCGTGCTGTGAACTGGCAAACGAACTCTGAAAATTTTTGCAAAAAAATGCGTCGGTACGACTTGCGTGGTGCTATGAACTGGTTCAGGAATGAATGAATGAATGAAATGAATGAATGAATGAAATGAATGAATGAATGAATGAAGGATTGATTGAATGAATGAATGAATGATTGAATGAATGAATTAATGAAATGAATGAATTAATGAAATGAATGAATTAATGAATGAATGAAATGAATGAAATGAATGAAATGAATGAAATGAATGAAATGAATGAAATGAATGAAATGAATGAAATGAATGAAATGAATGAAATGAATGAAATGAATGAAATGAATGAAATGAATGAAATGAATGAATTAATGAATGAAATGAATGATTGAATGAAATGAATGATTGAATAAAATGAATTAATGAATTAATGA
Organism: Venusia cambrica; assembly: GCA_951394065.1. Lineage (NCBI taxonomy): Eukaryota > Metazoa > Arthropoda > Insecta > Lepidoptera > Geometridae > Venusia > Venusia cambrica. The sequence continues at coordinate 7,666,264 of OX596056.1, forward strand.
ATGAAATGAATGAATGAATGAATGAATGAATGAATGAATGAATAAAATAAATGAATGAATGAATGAATTAAAAGAATGAATGAATGAATGAAAAAAATGCGTCGGATCGACTTGCGTGCTGTGAATCGTATCTCTAGCGTGCTGTGAACTGGCAAACGAATGAAATGAATGAAGTGAATGAAGTGAATGAAGTGAATGAATTAATGAATGAAATGAATGAATTAATGAATGAAACGAATGAATGAATGAATGAATGAATGAAATTAAAAAAAATATCATTTTTTTTTGCAAAAAAAATGCGTCGGATCGACTTGCGTGGTGCTGTGAACTGGTTCAGGAACTAAGAAAATTTTATCAATTTTTTTTGCAAAAAAATGCGTCGGATCGGCTTGCGTGCTGTGAATCGTATCTCTAGCGTGCTGTGAACTGGCAAACGAACTCTGAAAATTTTTGCAAAAAAATGCGTCGGATCGACTTGCGTGGTGCTGTGAACTGGTTCAGGAACTTAGAAAATTTTATCAATTTTTTTTGAAAAAAAATGCGTCGGATCGACTTGCGTGCTGTGAATCGTATCTCTAGCGTGCTGTGAACTGGCAAACGAACTCTGAAAATTTTTGCAAAAAAAATGCGTCGGATCGACTTGCGTGGTGCTCTGAACTGGTTCAGGAACTTAGAAAATTTTATCAATTTTTTTTGCAAAAAAATGCGTCGGATCGACTTGCGTGCTATGAATCGTATCTCTAGCGTGCTGTGAACTGGCAAACGAACTCTGAAAATTTTTGCAAAAAATGCGTCGGATCGACTTGCGTGCTGTGAATCGTATCGCTAGCGTGCTGTGAACTGGCATACGAACTCTGAAAATAAAATGCGTCGGATCGACTTGCGTGGTGCTGTGAACTGGTTCAGGAACTTAGAAAATTTTATCAATTTTTTTTGCAAAAAAATGCGTCGGATCGACTTGCGTGCTGTGAAACGTATCTCTAGCGTGCTGTGAACTGGCAAACGAACTCTGAAAATTTTTGCAAAAAAAATGCGTCGGATCGACTTGCGTGGTGCTTTGAACTGGTTCAGGTACTTAGAAAATTTTATCAATTTTTTTTGCAAAAAAATGCGTCGGATCGACTTGCGTGGTGCTGTGAATTGGTTCAGGAACTTAGAAAATTTTATCAATTTTTTTTGCAAAAAAATGCGTCGGATCGACTTGCGTGCTGTGAATCGTATCTCTAGCGTGCTGTGAACTGGCAAACGAACTCTGAAAATTTTTGCAAAAAAAATGCGTCGGATCGACTTGCGTGGTGCTGTGAACTGGTTCAGGAACTTAGAAAATTTTATCAATTTTTTTTGCAAAAATATGCGTCAGATCGACTTGCGTGCTGTGAATCGTATCTCTTGCGTGCTGTGAACTGGCAAACGAACTCTGAAAATTTTTGCAAAAAAATGCGTCGGATCGACTTGCGTGGTGCTGTGAACTGGTTCAGGAACTTAGAAAATTTTATCAATTTTTTTTGCAAAAAAATGCGTCGGATCGACTTGCGTGGTGCTTTGAACTGGTTCAGGAACTTAGAAAATTTTATCAATTTTTTTTGCAAAAAAATGCGTCGGATCGACTTGCGTGGTGCTTTGAACTGGTTCAGGAACTTAGAAAATTTTATCATTTTTTTTTGCAAAAAAATGCGTCGGATCGACTTGCGTGCTGTGAATCGTATCTCTAGCGTGCTGTGAACTGGCAAACGAACTCTGAAAATTTTTGCAAAAAAATGCGTCGGATCGACTTGCGTGGTGCTGTGAACTGGTTCAGGAACTTAGAAAATTTTATCAATTTTTTTTGCAAAAAAATGCGTCGGATCGACTTGCGTGCTGTGAATCGTATCTCTAGCATGCTGTGAACTGGCAAACGAACTCTGAAAATTTTTGCAAAAAAATGCGTCGGATCGACTTGCGTGGTGCTGTGAACTGGTTCAGGAACTTAGAAAATTTTATCAATTTTTTTTGCAAAAAAATGCGTCGGATCGACTTGCGTGCTGTGAATCGTATCTCTAGCGTGCTGTGAACTGGCAAACGAACTCTGAAAATTTTTGCAAAAAAAATGCGTCGGATCGACTTGCGTGGTGCTCTGAACTGGTTCAGGAACTTAGAAAATTTTATCAATTTTTTTTGCAAAAAAATGCGTCGGATCGACTTGCGTGCTATGAATCGTATCTCTAGCGTGCTGTGAACTGGCAAACGAACTCTGAAAATTTTTGCAAAAAATGCGTCGGATCGACTTGCGTGCTGTGAATCGTATCGCTAGCGTGCTGTGAACTGGCAAACGAACTCTGAAAATAAAATGCGTCGGATCGACTTGCGTGGTGCTGTGAACTGGTTCAGGAACTTAGAAAATTTTATCTATTTTTTTTGCAAAAAAATGCGTCGGATCGACTTGCGTGCTGTGAAACGTATCTCTAGCGTGCTGTGAACTGGCAAACGAACTCTGAAAATTTTTGCAAAAAAAATGCGTCGGATCGACTTGCGTGGTGCTTTGAACTGGTTCAGGTACTTAGAAAATTTTATCAATTTTTTTTGCAAAAAAATGCGTCGGATCGACTTGCGTGGTGCTGTGAATTGGTTCAGGAACTTAGAAAATTTTATCAATTTTTTTTGCAAAAAAATGCGTCGGATCGACTTGCGTGCTGTGAATCGTATCTCTAGCGTGCTGTGAACTGGCAAACGAACTCTGAAAATTTTTGCAAAAAAAATGCGTCGGATCGACTTGCGTGGTGCTCTGAACTGGTTCAGGAACTTAGAAAATTTTATCAATTTTTTTTGCAAAAATATGCGTCAGATCGACTTGCGTGCTGTGAATCGTATCTCTAGCGTGCTGTGAACTGGCAAACGAACTCTGAAAATTTTTGCAAAAAAATGCGTCGGATCGACTTGCGTGGTGCTGTGAACTGGTTCAGGAACTTAGAAAATTTTATCAATTTTTTTTGCAAAAAAATGCGTCGGATCGACTTGCGTGGTGCTTTGAACTGGTTCAGGAACTTAGAAAATTTTATCAATTTTTTTTGCAAAAAAATGCGTCGGATCGACTTGCGTGGTGCTTTGAACTGGTTCAGGAACTTAGAAAATTTTATCATTTTTTTTTGCAAAAAAATGCGTCGGATCGACTTGCGTGCTGTGAATCGTATCTCTAGCGTGCTGTGAACTGGCAAACGAACTCTGAAAATTTTTGCAAAAAAATGCGTCGGATCGACTTGCGTGGTGCTGTGAACTGGTTCAGGAACTTAGAAAATTTTATCAATTTTTTTTGCAAAAAAATGCGTCGGATCGACTTGCGTGCTGTGAATCGTATCTCTAGCGTGCTGTGAACTGGCAAACGAACTCTGAAAATTTTTGCAAAAAAAATGCGTCGGATCGACTTGCGTGGTGCTGTGAACTGGTTCAGGAACTTAGAAAATTTTATCAATTTTTTTTGCAAAAAAATGCGTCGGATCGACTTGCGTGGTGCTTTGAACTGGTTCAGGAACTTAGAAAATTTTATCAATTTTTTTTGCAAAAAAATGCGTCGGATCGACTTGCGTGGTGCTTTGAACTGGTTCAGGAACTTAGAAATATTTATCATTTTTTTTTGCAAAAAAATGCGTCGGATCGACTTGCGTGCTGTGAATCGTATCTCTAGCGTGCTGTGAACTGGCAAACGAACTCTGAAAATTTTTGCAAAAAAATGCGTCGGATCGACTTGCGTGGTGCTGTGAACTGGTTCAGGAACTTAGAAAATTTTATCAATTTTTTTTGCAAAAAAATGCGTCGGATCGACTTGCGTGCTGTGAATCGTATCTCTAGCGTGCTGTGAACTGGCAAACGAACTCTGAAAATTTTTGCAAAAAAAATGCGTCGGATCGACTTGCGTGGTGCTGTGAACTGGTTCAGGAACTTAGAAAATTTTATCAATTTTTTTTGCAAAAAAATGCGTCGGATCGACTTGCGTGGTGCTTTGAACTGGTTCAGGAACTTAGAAAATTTTATCATTTTTTTTTGCAAAAAAATGCGTCGGATCGACTTGCGTGCTGTGAATCGTATCTCTAGCGTGCTGTGAACTGGCAAACGAACTCTGAAAATTTTTGCAAAAAAAATGCGTCGGATCGACTTGCGTGGTGCTGTGAACTGGTTCAGGAACTTAGAAAATTTTATCAATTTTTTTTGCAAAAAAATGCGTCGGATCGACTTGCGTGCTGTGAATCGTATCTCTAGCGTGCTGTGAACTGGCAAACGAACTCTGAAAATGTTTGCAAAAAAAATGCGTCGGATCGACTTGCGTGCTGTGAATCGTATCTCTAGCGTGCTGTGAACTGGCAAACGAACTCTGAATTTTTTTGCAAAAAAATGCGTCGGATTGGCTTGCGTGCTGTGAATCGTATCTCTAGCGTGCTGTGAACTGGCAAACGAACTCTGAAAATTTTTGCAAAAAATGCGTCGGATCGACTTGCGTGCTGTGAATCGTATCGCTAGCGTGCTGTGAACTGGCAAACGAACTCTGAAAATAAAATGCGTCGGATCGACTTGCGTGGTGCTGTGAACTGGTTCAGGAACTTAGAAAATTTTATCTATTTTTTTTGCAAAAAAATGCGTCGGATCGACTTGCGTGCTGTGAAACGTATCTCTAGCGTGCTGTGAACTGGCAAACGAACTCTGAAAATTTTTGCAAAAAAAATGCGTCGGATCGACTTGCGTGGTGCTTTGAACTGGTTCAGGTACTTAGAAAATTTTATCAATTTTTTTTGCAAAAAAATGCGTCGGATCGACTTGCGTGGTGCTGTGAATTGGTTCAGGAACTTAGAAAATTTTATCAATTTTTTTTGCAAAAAAATGCGTCGGATCGACTTGCGTGCTGTGAATCGTATCTCTAGCGTGCTGTGAACTGGCAAACGAACTCTGAAAATTTTTGCAAAAAAATGCGTCGGATCGACTTGCGTGGTGCTGTGAACTGGTTCAGGAACTTAGAAAATTATATCAATTTTTTTTGCAAAAAAATGCGTCAGATAGACTTGCGTGCTGTGAATCGTATCTCTAGCGTGCTGTGAACTGGCAAACGAACTCTGAAATTTTTTGCAAAAAAATGCGTCGGATCGACTTGCGTGGTGCTGTGAACTGGTTCAGGAACTTAAAAAAAATTATCAATTTTTTTTGCAAAAAAATGCGTCAGATCGACTTGCGTGCTGTGAATCGTATCTCTAGCGTGCTGTGAACTGGCAAACGAACTCTGAAATTTTTTGCAAAAAAATGCGTCGGATCGACTTGCGCGTGTGATGCTGTGAACTGGTTCAGGAACTAAGAAAATTTTATCAATTTTTTTTGCAAAAAAATGCGTCGGATCGGCTTGCGTGCTGTTAATCGTATCTCTAGCGTGCTGTGAACTGACAAACGAACTCTGAAAATTTTTGCAAAAGAAATGCGTCTGATCGACTTGCGTGGTGCTGTGAACTGGTTCAGGAACTTAGAAAATTTTATCAATATATTTTGCAAAAAAATGCGTCGGATCGACTTGCGTGCTGTGAATCGTATCTCTAGCGTGCTGTGAACTGGCAAACGAACTCTGAAAATTTTTGCAAAAGTTCGAGTTCGAGTTCGAGTTCGTGTTCGATTTCGTGTTCGTGTTCGTGTTCGTGTTCGTGTTCATGTTCGTGTTCGTGTTCGTGTTCGTGTTCGTGGTAGGAATCGTATCTCTAGCGTGCTGTGAACTGGCAAACGAACTCTGAATTTTTTTGCAAAAAAATGCGTCGGATCGACTTGCGCGTGTGAATCGTATCTCTAGCGTGCTGTGAACTGGCAAACGAACTCTGAAAATTTTTGCAAAAAAATGCGTCGGTACGACTTGCGTGGTGCTATGAACTGGTTCAGGAATGAATGAATGAATGAAATGAATGAATGAATGAAATGAATGAATGAATGAATGAAGGATTGATTGAATGAATGAATGAATGATTGAATGAATGAATTAATGAAATGAATGAATTAATGAAATGAATGAATGAATGAATGAATGAATGAATGAAATGAATGAAATGAATGAAATGAATGAAATGAATGAAATGAATGAAATGAATGAAATGAATGAAATGAATGAAATGAATGAAATGAATGAAATGAATGAAATGAATGAAATGAATGAAATGAATGAAATGAATGAAATGAATGAAATGAATGAAATGAATGAAATGAATGAAATGAATGAATTAATGAATGAAATGAATGATTGAATGAAATGAATGATTGAATAAAATGAATTAATGAATTAATGAATGAAATGAATGAATGAATGAATGAATGAATGAATGAATGAATAAAATAAATGAATGAATGAATGAATTAAAAGAATGAATGAATGAATGAAAAAAATGCGTCGGATCGACTTGCGTGCTGTGAATCGTATCTCTAGCGTGCTGTGAACTGGCAAACGAATGAAATGAATGAAGTGAATGAAGTGAATGAAGTGAATGAATTAATGAATGAAATGAATGAATTAATGAATGAAACGAATGAATGAATGAATGAATGAATGAAATTAAAAAAAATATCATTTTTTTTTGCAAAAAAAATGCGTCGGATCGACTTGCGTGGTGCTGTGAACTGGTTCAGGAACTAAGAAAATTTTATCAATTTTTTTTGCAAAAAAATGCGTCGGATCGGCTTGCGTGCTGTGAATCGTATCTCTAGCGTGCTGTGAACTGGCAAACGAACTCTGAAAATTTTTGCAAAAAAATGCGTCGGATCGACTTGCGTGGTGCTGTGAACTGGTTCAGGAACTTAGAAAATTTTATCAATTTTTTTTGAAAAAAAATGCGTCGGATCGACTTGCGTGCTGTGAATCGTATCTCTAGCGTGCTGTGAACTGGCAAACGAACTCTGAAAATTTTTGCAAAAAAAATGCGTCGGATCGACTTGCGTGGTGCTCTGAACTGGTTCAGGAACTTAGAAAATTTTATCAATTTTTTTTGCAAAAAAATGCGTCGGATCGACTTGCGTGCTATGAATCGTATCTCTAGCGTGCTGTGAACTGGCAAACGAACTCTGAAAATTTTTGCAAAAAATGCGTCGGATCGACTTGCGTGCTGTGAATCGTATCGCTAGCGTGCTGTGAACTGGCAAACGAACTCTGAAAATAAAATGCGTCGGATCGACTTGCGTGGTGCTGTGAACTGGTTCAGGAACTTAGAAAATTTTATCAATTTTTTTTGCAAAAAAATGCGTCGGATCGACTTGCGTGCTGTGAAACGTATCTCTAGCGTGCTGTGAACTGGCAAACGAACTCTGAAAATTTTTGCAAAAAAAATGCGTCGGATCGACTTGCGTGGTGCTTTGAACTGGTTCAGGTACTTAGAAAATTTTATCAATTTTTTTTGCAAAAAAATGCGTCGGATCGACTTGCGTGGTGCTGTGAATTGGTTCAGGAACTTAGAAAATTTTATCAATTTTTTTTGCAAAAAAATGCGTCGGATCGACTTGCGTGCTGTGAATCGTATCTCTAGCGTGCTGTGAACTGGCAAACGAACTCTGAAAATTTTTGCAAAAAAAATGCGTCGGATCGACTTGCGTGGTGCTGTGAACTGGTTCAGGAACTTAGAAAATTTTATCAATTTTTTTTGCAAAAATATGCGTCAGATCGACTTGCGTGCTGTGAATCGTATCTCTTGCGTGCTGTGAACTGGCAAACGAACTCTGAAATTTTTTGCAAAAAAATGCGTCGGATCGACTTGCGTGGTGCTGTGAACTGGTTCAGGAACTTAGAAAATTTTATCAATTTTTTTTGCAAAAAAATGCGTCGGATCGACTTGCGTGGTGCTTTGAACTGGTTCAGGAACTTAGAAAATTTTATCAATTTTTTTTGCAAAAAAATGCGTCGGATCGACTTGCGTGGTGCTTTGAACTGGTTCAGGAACTTAGAAAATTTTATCATTTTTTTTTGCAAAAAAATGCGTCGGATCGACTTGCGTGCTGTGAATCGTATCTCTAGCGTGCTGTGAACTGGCAAACGAACTCTGAAAATTTTTGCAAAAAAATGCGTCGGATCGACTTGCGTGGTGCTGTGAACTGGTTCAGGAACTTAGAAAATTTTATCAATTTTTTTTGCAAAAAAATGCGTCGGATCGACTTGCGTGCTGTGAATCGTATCTCTAGCATGCTGTGAACTGGCAAACGAACTCTGAAAATTTTTGCAAAAAAATGCGTCGGATCGACTTGCGTGGTGCTGTGAACTGGTTCAGGAACTTAGAAAATTTTATCAATTTTTTTTGCAAAAAAATGCGTCGGATCGACTTGCGTGCTGTGAATCGTATCTCTAGCGTGCTGTGAACTGGCAAACGAACTCTGAAAATTTTTGCAAAAAAAATGCGTCGGATCGACTTGCGTGGTGCTCTGAACTGGTTCAGGAACTTAGAAAATTTTATCAATTTTTTTTGCAAAAAAATGCGTCGGATCGACTTGCGTGCTATGAATCGTATCTCTAGCGTGCTGTGAACTGGCAAACGAACTCTGAAAATTTTTGCAAAAAATGCGTCGGATCGACTTGCGTGCTGTGAATCGTATCGCTAGCGTGCTGTGAACTGGCAAACGAACTCTGAAAATAAAATGCGTCGGATCGACTTGCGTGGTGCTGTGAACTGGTTCAGGAACTTAGAAAATTTTATCTATTTTTTTTGCAAAAAAATGCGTCGGATCGACTTGCGTGCTGTGAAACGTATCTCTAGCGTGCTGTGAACTGGCAAACGAACTCTGAAAATTTTTGCAAAAAAAATGCGTCGGATCGACTTGCGTGGTGCTTTGAACTGGTTCAGGTACTTAGAAAATTTTATCAATTTTTTTTGCAAAAAAATGCGTCGGATCGACTTGCGTGGTGCTGTGAATTGGTTCAGGAACTTAGAAAATTTTATCAATTTTTTTTGCAAAAAAATGCGTCGGATCGACTTGCGTGCTGTGAATCGTATCTCTAGCGTGCTGTGAACTGGCAAACGAACTCTGAAAATTTTTGCAAAAAAAATGCGTCGGATCGACTTGCGTGGTGCTCTGAACTGGTTCAGGAACTTAGAAAATTTTATCAATTTTTTTTGCAAAAATATGCGTCAGATCGACTTGCGTGCTGTGAATCGTATCTCTAGCGTGCTGTGAACTGGCAAACGAACTCTGAAAATTTTTGCAAAAAAATGCGTCGGATCGACTTGCGTGGTGCTGTGAACTGGTTCAGGAACTTAGAAAATTTTATCAATTTTTTTTGCAAAAAAATGCGTCGGATCGACTTGCGTGCTGTGAATCGTATCTCTAGCGTGCTGTGAACTGGCAAACGAACTCTGAAAATTTTTGCAAAAAAAATGCGTCGGATCGACTTGCGTGGTGCTGTGAACTGGTTCAGGAACTTAGAAAATTTTATCAATTTTTTTTGCAAAAAAATGCGTCGGATCGACTTGCGTGGTGCTTTGAACTGGTTCAGGAACTTAGAAAATTTTATCATTTTTTTTTGCAAAAAAATGCGTCGGATCGACTTGCGTGCTGTGAATCGTATCTCTAGCGTGCTGTGAACTGGCAAACGAACTCTGAAAATTTTTGCAAAAAAATGCGTCGGATCGACTTGCGTGGTGCTGTGAACTGGTTCAGGAACTTAGAAAATTTTATCAATTTTTTTTGCAAAAAAATGCGTCGGATCGACTTGCGTGCTGTGAATCGTATCTCTAGCGTGCTGTGAACTGGCAAACGAACTCTGAAAATGTTTGCAAAAAAAATGCGTCGGATCGACTTGCGTGCTGTGAATCGTATCTCTAGCGTGCTGTGAACTGGCAAACGAACTCTGAATTTTTTTGCAAAAAAATGCGTCGGATTGGCTTGCGTGCTGTGAATCGTATCTCTAGCGTGCTGTGAACTGGCAAACGAACTCTGAAAATTTTTGCAAAAAAATGCGTTGGATCGACTTGCGTGGTGCTTTGAACTGGTTCAGGAACTTAGAAAATTTTATCAATTTTTTTTGCAAAAAAATGCGTCGGATCGACTTGCGTGCTGTGAATCGTATCTCTAGCGTGCTGTGAACTGGCAAACGAACTCTGAAAATGTTTGCAAAAAAAATGCGTCGGATCGACTTGCGTGGTGCTTTGAACTGGTTCAGGTACTTAGAAAATTTTATAAATTTTTTTTGCAAAAAAATGCGTCGGATCGACTTGCGTGGTGCTGTGAATTGGTTCAGGAACTTAGAAAATTTTATCAATTTTTTTTGCAAAAAAATGCGTCGGATCGACTTGCGTGCTGTGAATCGTATCTCTAGCGTGCTGTGAACTGGCAAACGAACTCTGAAAATTTTTGCAAAAAAATGCGTCGGATTGACTTGCGTGGTGCTGTGAATTGGTTCAGGAACTTAGAAAATTTTATCAATTTTTTTTGCAAAAAAATGCGTCGGATCGACTTGCGTGCTGTGAAACGTATCTCTAGCGTGCTGTGAACTGGCAAACGAACTCTGAAAATTTTTGCAAAAAAAATGCGTCGGATCGACTTGCGTGGTGCTTTGAACTGGTTCAGGTACTTAGAAAATTTTATCAATTTTTTTTGCAAAAAAATGCGTCGGATCGACTTGCGTGGTGCTGTGAATTGGTTCAGGAACTTAGAAAATTTTATCAATTTTTTTTGCAAAAAAATGCGTCGGATCGACTTGCGTGCTGTGAATCGTATCTCTAGCGTGCTGTGAACTGGCAAACGAACTCTGAAAATTTTTGCAAAAAAATGCGTCGGATTGACTTGCGTGGTGCTGTGAACTGGTTCAGGAACTTAGAAAATTTTATCAATATATTTTGCAAAAAAATGCGTCGGATCGACTTGCGTGCTTTGAATCGTATCTCTAGCGTGCTGTGAACTGGCAAACGAACTCTGAAAATTTTTGCAAAAGTTCGAGTTTGAGTTCGAGTTCGTGTTCGTGTTCGTGTTCGTGTTCGTGTTCGTGTTCGTGTTCGTGTTCGTGGTAGGAATCGTATCTCTAGCGTGCTGTGAACTGGCAAACGAACTCTGAAAATTTTTGCAAAAAATGCGTCGGATCGACTTGCGTGCTGTGAATCGTATCGCTAGCGTGCTGTGAACTGGCAAACGAACTCTGAAAATAAAATGCGTCGGATCGACTTGCGTGCTGTGAATCGTATCTCTAGCGTGCTGTTAACTGGCAAACGAACTCTGAAAATTTTTGCAAAAAAAATGCGTCGGATCGACTTGCGTGGTGCTCTGAACTGGTTCAGGAACTTAGAAAATTTTATCAATTTTTTTTGCAAAAAAATGCGTCGGATCGACTTGCGTGCTATGAATCGTATCTCTAGCGTGCTGTGAACTGGCAAACGAACTCTGAAAATTTTTGCAAAAAATGCGTCGGATCGACTTGCGTGCTGTGAATCGTATCGCTAGCGTGCTGTGAACTGGCAAACGAACTCTGAAAATAAAATGCGTCGGATCGACTTGCGTGGTGCTGTGAACTGGTTCAGGAACTTAGAAAATTTTATCAATTTTTTTTGCAAAAAAATGCGTCGGATCGACTTGCGTGGTGCTGTGAATTGGTTCAGGAACTTAGAAAATTTTATCAATTTTTTTTGCAAAAAATGCGTCGGATCGACTTGCGTGCTGTGAATCGTATCTCTAGCGTGCTGTGAACTGGCAAACGAACTCTGAAAATTTTTGCAAAAAAATGCGTCGGATTGACTTGCGTGGTGCTGTGAACTGGTTCAGGAACTTAGAAAATTATATCAATTTTTTTTGCAAAAAAATGCGTCGGATCGACTTGCGTGGTGCTGTGAATTGGTTCAGGAACTTAGAAAATTTTATCAATTTTTTTTGCAAAAAAATGCGTCGGATCGACTTGCGTGCTGTGAATCGTATCTCTAGCGTGCTGTGAACTGGCAAACGAACTCTGAAAATTTTTGCAAAAAAATGCGTCGGATCGACTTGCGTGGTGCTGTGAACTGGTTCAGGAACTTAGAAAATTATATCAATTTTTTTTGCAAAAAAATGCGTCAGATAGACTTGCGTGCTGTGAATCGTATCTCTAGCGTGCTGTGAACTGGCAAACGAACTCTGAAATTTTTTGCAAAAAAATGCGTCGGATCGACTTGCGTGGTGCTGTGAACTGGTTCAGGAACTTAAAAAAAATTATCAATTTTTTTTGCAAAAAAATGCGTCAGATCGACTTGCGTGCTGTGAATCGTATCTCTAGCGTGCTGTGAACTGGCAAACGAACTCTGAAATTTTTTGCAAAAAAATGCGTCGGATCGACTTGCGCGTGTGATGCTGTGAACTGGTTCAGGAACTAAGAAAATTTTATCAATTTTTTTTGCAAAAAAATGCGTCGGATCGGCTTGCGTGCTGTTAATCGTATCTCTAGCGTGCTGTGAACTGACAAACGAACTCTGAAAATTTTTGCAAAAGAAATGCGTCTGATCGACTTGCGTGGTGCTGTGAACTGGTTCAGGAACTTAGAAAATTTTATCAATATATTTTGCAAAAAAATGCGTCGGATCGACTTGCGTGCTGTGAATCGTATCTCTAGCGTGCTGTGAACTGGCAAACGAACTCTGAAAATTTTTGCAAAAGTTCGAGTTCGAGTTCGAGTTCGTGTTCGATTTCGTGTTCGTGTTCGTGTTCGTGTTCGTGTTCATGTTCGTGTTCGTGTTCGTGTTCGTGTTCGTGGTAGGAATCGTATCTCTAGCGTGCTGTGAACTGGCAAACGAACTCTGAATTTTTTTGCAAAAAAATGCGTCGGATCGACTTGCGCGTGTGAATCGTATCTCTAGCGTGCTGTGAACTGGCAAACGAACTCTGAAAATTTTTGCAAAAAAATGCGTCGGTACGACTTGCGTGGTGCTATGAACTGGTTCAGGAATGAATGAATGAATGAAATGAATGAATGAATGAAATGAATGAATGAATGAATGAAGGATTGATTGAATGAATGAATGAATGATTGAATGAATGAATTAATGAAATGAATGAATTAATGAAATGAATGAATGAATGAATGAATGAATGAATGAAATGAATGAAATGAATGAAATGAATGAAATGAATGAAATGAATGAAATGAATGAAATGAATGAAATGAATGAAATGAATGAAATGAATGAAATGAATGAAATGAATGAAATGAATGAAATGAATGAAATGAATGAAATGAATGAAATGAATGAAATGAATGAATTAATGAATGAAATGAATGATTGAATGAAATGAATGATTGAATAAAATGAATTAATGAATTAATGAATGAAATGAATGAATGAATGAATGAATGAATGAATGAATGAATGAATAAAATAAATGAATGAATGAATGAATTAAAAGAATGAATGAATGAATGAAAAAAATGCGTCGGATCGACTTGCGTGCTGTGAATCGTATCTCTAGCGTGCTGTGAACTGGCAAACGAATGAAATGAATGAAGTGAATGAAGTGAATGAAGTGAATGAATTAATGAATGAAATGAATGAATTAATGAATGAAACGAATGAATGAATGAATGAATGAATGAAATTAAAAAAAATATCATTTTTTTTTGCAAAAAAAATGCGTCGGATCGACTTGCGTGGTGCTGTGAACTGGTTCAGGAACTAAGAAAATTTTATCAATTTTTTTTGCAAAAAAATGCGTCGGATCGGCTTGCGTGCTGTGAATCGTATCTCTAGCGTGCTGTGAACTGGCAAACGAACTCTGAAAATTTTTGCAAAAAAATGCGTCGGATCGACTTGCGTGGTGCTGTGAACTGGTTCAGGAACTTAGAAAATTTTATCAATTTTTTTTGAAAAAAAATGCGTCGGATCGACTTGCGTGCTGTGAATCGTATCTCTAGCGTGCTGTGAACTGGCAAACGAACTCTGAAAATTTTTGCAAAAAAAATGCGTCGGATCGACTTGCGTGGTGCTCTGAACTGGTTCAGGAACTTAGAAAATTTTATCAATTTTTTTTGCAAAAAAATGCGTCGGATCGACTTGCGTGCTATGAATCGTATCTCTAGCGTGCTGTGAACTGGCAAACGAACTCTGAAAATTTTTGCAAAAAATGCGTCGGATCGACTTGCGTGCTGTGAATCGTATCGCTAGCGTGCTGTGAACTGGCAAACGAACTCTGAAAATAAAATGCGTCGGATCGACTTGCGTGGTGCTGTGAACTGGTTCAGGAACTTAGAAAATTTTATCAATTTTTTTTGCAAAAAAATGCGTCGGATCGACTTGCGTGCTGTGAAACGTATCTCTAGCGTGCTGTGAACTGGCAAACGAACTCTGAAAATTTTTGCAAAAAAAATGCGTCGGATCGACTTGCGTGGTGCTTTGAACTGGTTCAGGTACTTAGAAAATTTTATCAATTTTTTTTGCAAAAAAATGCGTCGGATCGACTTGCGTGGTGCTGTGAATTGGTTCAGGAACTTAGAAAATTTTATCAATTTTTTTTGCAAAAAAATGCGTCGGATCGACTTGCGTGCTGTGAATCGTATCTCTAGCGTGCTGTGAACTGGCAAACGAACTCTGAAAATTTTTGCAAAAAAAATGCGTCGGATCGACTTGCGTGGTGCTGTGAACTGGTTCAGGAACTTAGAAAATTTTATCAATTTTTTTTGCAAAAATATGCGTCAGATCGACTTGCGTGCTGTGAATCGTATCTCTTGCGTGCTGTGAACTGGCAAACGAACTCTGAAAATTTTTGCAAAAAAATGCGTCGGATCGACTTGCGTGGTGCTGTGAACTGGTTCAGGAACTTAGAAAATTTTATCAATTTTTTTTGCAAAAAAATGCGTCGGATCGACTTGCGTGGTGCTTTGAACTGGTTCAGGAACTTAGAAAATTTTATCAATTTTTTTTGCAAAAAAATGCGTCGGATCGACTTGCGTGGTGCTTTGAACTGGTTCAGGAACTTAGAAAATTTTATCATTTTTTTTTGCAAAAAAATGCGTCGGATCGACTTGCGTGCTGTGAATCGTATCTCTAGCGTGCTGTGAACTGGCAAACGAACTCTGAAAATTTTTGCAAAAAAATGCGTCGGATCGACTTGCGTGGTGCTGTGAACTGGTTCAGGAACTTAGAAAATTTTATCAATTTTTTTTGCAAAAAAATGCGTCGGATCGACTTGCGTGCTGTGAATCGTATCTCTAGCATGCTGTGAACTGGCAAACGAACTCTGAAAATTTTTGCAAAAAAATGCGTCGGATCGACTTGCGTGGTGCTGTGAACTGGTTCAGGAACTTAGAAAATTTTATCAATTTTTTTTGCAAAAAAATGCGTCGGATCGACTTGCGTGCTGTGAATCGTATCTCTAGCGTGCTGTGAACTGGCAAACGAACTCTGAAAATTTTTGCAAAAAAAATGCGTCGGATCGACTTGCGTGGTGCTCTGAACTGGTTCAGGAACTTAGAAAATTTTATCAATTTTTTTTGCAAAAAAATGCGTCGGATCGACTTGCGTGCTATGAATCGTATCTCTAGCGTGCTGTGAACTGGCAAACGAACTCTGAAAATTTTTGCAAAAAATGCGTCGGATCGACTTGCGTGCTGTGAATCGTATCGCTAGCGTGCTGTGAACTGGCAAACGAACTCTGAAAATAAAATGCGTCGGATCGACTTGCGTGGTGCTGTGAACTGGTTCAGGAACTTAGAAAATTTTATCTATTTTTTTTGCAAAAAAATGCGTCGGATCGACTTGCGTGCTGTGAAACGTATCTCTAGCGTGCTGTGAACTGGCAAACGAACTCTGAAAATTTTTGCAAAAAAAATGCGTCGGATCGACTTGCGTGGTGCTTTGAACTGGTTCAGGTACTTAGAAAATTTTATCAATTTTTTTTGCAAAAAAATGCGTCGGATCGACTTGCGTGGTGCTGTGAATTGGTTCAGGAACTTAGAAAATTTTATCAATTTTTTTTGCAAAAAAATGCGTCGGATCGACTTGCGTGCTGTGAATCGTATCTCTAGCGTGCTGTGAACTGGCAAACGAACTCTGAAAATTTTTGCAAAAAAAATGCGTCGGATCGACTTGCGTGGTGCTCTGAACTGGTTCAGGAACTTAGAAAATTTTATCAATTTTTTTTGCAAAAATATGCGTCAGATCGACTTGCGTGCTGTGAATCGTATCTCTAGCGTGCTGTGAACTGGCAAACGAACTCTGAAAATTTTTGCAAAAAAATGCGTCGGATCGACTTGCGTGGTGCTGTGAACTGGTTCAGGAACTTAGAAAATTTTATCAATTTTTTTTGCAAAAAAATGCGTCGGATCGACTTGCGTGCTGTGAATCGTATCTCTAGCGTGCTGTGAACTGGCAAACGAACTCTGAAAATTTTTGCAAAAAAAATGCGTCGGATCGACTTGCGTGGTGCTGTGAACTGGTTCAGGAACTTAGAAAATTTTATCAATTTTTTTTGCAAAAAAATGCGTCGGATCGACTTGCGTGGTGCTTTGAACTGGTTCAGGAACTTAGAAAATTTTATCATTTTTTTTTGCAAAAAAATGCGTCGGATCGACTTGCGTGCTGTGAATCGTATCTCTAGCGTGCTGTGAACTGGCAAACGAACTCTGAAAATTTTTGCAAAAAAATGCGTCGGATCGACTTGCGTGGTGCTGTGAACTGGTTCAGGAACTTAGAAAATTTTATCAATTTTTTTTGCAAAAAAATGCGTCGGATCGACTTGCGTGCTGTGAATCGTATCTCTAGCGTGCTGTGAACTGGCAAACGAACTCTGAAAATGTTTGCAAAAAAAATGCGTCGGATCGACTTGCGTGCTGTGAATCGTATCTCTAGCGTGCTGTGAACTGGCAAACGAACTCTGAATTTTTTTGCAAAAAAATGCGTCGGATTGGCTTGCGTGCTGTGAATCGTATCTCTAGCGTGCTGTGAACTGGCAAACGAACTCTGAAAATTTTTGCAAAAAAATGCGTTGGATCGACTTGCGTGGTGCTTTGAACTGGTTCAGGAACTTAGAAAATTTTATCAATTTTTTTTGCAAAAAAATGCGTCGGATCGACTTGCGTGCTGTGAATCGTATCTCTAGCGTGCTGTGAACTGGCAAACGAACTCTGAAAATGTTTGCAAAAAAAATGCGTCGGATCGACTTGCGTGGTGCTTTGAACTGGTTCAGGTACTTAGAAAATTTTATCAATTTTTTTTGCAAAAAAATGCGTCGGATCGACTTGCGTGGTGCTGTGAATTGGTTCAGGAACTTAGAAAATTTTATCAATTTTTTTTGCAAAAAAATGCGTCGGATCGACTTGCGTGCTGTGAATCGTATCTCTAGCGTGCTGTGAACTGGCAAACGAACTCTGAAAATTTTTGCAAAAAAATGCGTCGGATTGACTTGCGTGGTGCTGTGAATTGGTTCAGGAACTTAGAAAATTTTATCAATTTTTTTTGCAAAAAAATGCGTCGGATCGACTTGCGTGCTGTGAAACGTATCTCTAGCGTGCTGTGAACTGGCAAACGAACTCTGAAAATTTTTGCAAAAAAAATGCGTCGGATCGACTTGCGTGGTGCTTTGAACTGGTTCAGGTACTTAGAAAATTTTATCAATTTTTTTTGCAAAAAAATGCGTCGGATCGACTTGCGTGGTGCTGTGAATTGGTTCAGGAACTTAGAAAATTTTATCAATTTTTTTTGCAAAAAAATGCGTCGGATCGACTTGCGTGCTGTGAATCGTATCTCTAGCGTGCTGTGAACTGGCAAACGAACTCTGAAAATTTTTGCAAAAAAATGCGTCGGATTGACTTGCGTGGTGCTGTGAACTGGTTCAGGAACTTAGAAAATTTTATCAATATATTTTGCAAAAAAATGCGTCGGATCGACTTGCGTGCTTTGAATCGTATCTCTAGCGTGCTGTGAACTGGCAAACGAACTCTGAAAATTTTTGCAAAAGTTCGAGTTTGAGTTCGAGTTCGTGTTCGTGTTCGTGTTCGTGTTCGTGTTCGTGTTCGTGTTCGTGTTCGTGGTAGGAATCGTATCTCTAGCGTGCTGTGAACTGGCAAACGAACTCTGAAAATTTTTGCAAAAAATGCGTCGGATCGACTTGCGTGCTGTGAATCGTATCGCTAGCGTGCTGTGAACTGGCAAACGAACTCTGAAAATAAAATGCGTCGGATCGACTTGCGTGGTGCTGTGAACTGGTTCAGGAACTTAGAAAATTTTATCAATTTTTTTTGCAAAAAAATGCGTCGGATCGACTTGCGTGGTGCTGTGAATTGGTTCAGGAACTTAGAAAATTTTATCAATTTTTTTTGCAAAAAATGCGTCGGATCGACTTGCGTGCTGTGAATCGTATCTCTAGCGTGCTGTGAACTGGCAAACGAACTCTGAAAATTTTTGCAAAAAAATGCGTCGGATTGACTTGCGTGGTGCTGTGAACTGGTTCAGGAACTTAGAAAATTATATCAATTTTTTTTGCAAAAAAATGCGTCAGATAGACTTGCGTGCTGTGAATCGTATCTCTAGCGTGCTGTGAACTGGCAAACGAACTCTGAAATTTTTTGCAAAAAAATGCGTCGGATCGACTTGCGTGGTGCTGTGAACTGGTTCAGGAACTTAAAAAAAATTATCAATTTTTTTTGCAAAAAAATGCGTCAGATCGACTTGCGTGCTGTGAATCGTATCTCTAGCGTGCTGTGAACTGGCAAACGAACTCTGAAATTTTTTGCAAAAAAATGCGTCGGATCGACTTGCGCGTGTGATGCTGTGAACTGGTTCAGGAACTAAGAAAATTTTATCAATTTTTTTTGCAAAAAAATGCGTCGGATCGGCTTGCGTGCTGTTAATCGTATCTCTAGCGTGCTGTGAACTGACAAACGAACTCTGAAAATTTTTGCAAAAAAAATGCGTCTGATCGACTTGCGTGGTGCTGTGAACTGGTTCAGGAACTAAGAAAATTTTATCAATTTTTTTTGCAAAAAAATGCGTCGGATCGGCTTGCGTGCTGTGAATCGTATCTCTAGCGTGCTGTGAACTGGCAAACGAACTCTGAAATTTTTTGCAAAAAAATGCGTCGGATCGACTTGCGCGTGTGATGCTGTGAACTGGTTCAGGAACTAAGAAAATTTTATCAATATATTTTGCAAAAAAATGCGTCGGATCGACTTGCGTGCTTTGAATCGTATCTCAAGCGTGCTGTGAACTGGCAAACGAACTCTGAAAATTTTTGCAAAAGTTCGAGATCGAGTTCGAGTTCGTGTTCGTGTTCGTGTTCGTGTTCGTGTTCGTGTTCGTGTTCGTGTTCGTGTTCGTGTTCGTGTTCGTGTTCGTGTTCGTGTTCGTGGTAGGAATCGTATCTCTAGCGTGCTGTGAACTGGCAAACGAACTCTGAAAATTTTTGCAAAAAATGCGTCGGATCGACTTGCGTGCTGTGAATCGTATCGCTAGCGTGCTGTGAACTGGCAAACGAACTCTGAAAATAAAATGCGTCGGATCGACTTGCGTGGTGCTGTGAACTGGTTCAGGAACTTAGAAAATTTTATCAATTTTTTTTGCAAAAAAATGCGTCGGATTGACTTGCGTGCTGTGAATCGTATCTCTAGCGTGCTGTGAACTGGCAAACGAACTCTGAAAATTTTTGCAAAAAAAATGCGTCGGATCGACTTGCGTGGTGCTCTGAACTGGTTCAGGAACTTAGAAAATTTTATCAATTTTTTTTGCAAAAAAATGCGTCGGATCGACTTGCGTGCTATGAATCGTATCTCTAGCGTGCTGTGAACTGGCAAACGAACTCTGAAAATTTTTGCAAAAAATGCGTCGGATCGACTTGCGTGCTGTGAATCGTATCGCTAGCGTGCTGTGAACTGGCAAACGAACTCTGAAAATAAAATGCGTCGGATCGACTTGCGTGGTGCTGTGAACTGGTTCAGGAACTTAGAAAATTTTATCTATTTTTTTTGCAAAAAAATGCGTCGGATCGACTTGCGTGCTGTGAAACGTATCTCTAGCGTGCTGTGAACTGGCAAACGAACTCTGAAAATTTTTGCAAAAAAAATGCGTCGGATCGACTTGCGTGGTGCTTTGAACTGGTTCAGGTACTTAGAAAATTTTATCAATTTTTTTTGCAAAAAAATGCGTCGGATCGACTTGCGTGGTGCTGTGAATTGGTTCAGGAACTTAGAAAATTTTATCAATTTTTTTTGCAAAAAAATGCGTCGGATCGACTTGCGTGCTGTGAATCGTATCTCTAGCGTGCTGTGAACTGGCAAACGAACTCTGAAAATTTTTGCAAAAAAATGCGTCGGATCGACTTGCGTGGTGCTGTGAACTGGTTCAGGAACTTAGAAAATTATATCAATTTTTTTTGCAAAAAAATGCGTCAGATAGACTTGCGTGCTGTGAATCGTATCTCTAGCGTGCTGTGAACTGGCAAACGAACTCTGAAATTTTTTGCAAAAAAATGCGTCGGATCGACTTGCGTGGTGCTGTGAACTGGTTCAGGAACTTAAAAAAAATTATCAATTTTTTTTGCAAAAAAATGCGTCAGATCGACTTGCGTGCTGTGAATCGTATCTCTAGCGTGCTGTGAACTGGCAAACGAACTCTGAAATTTTTTGCAAAAAAATGCGTCGGATCGACTTGCGCGTGTGATGCTGTGAACTGGTTCAGGAACTAAGAAAATTTTATCATTTTTTTTTGCAAAAAAATGCGTCGGATCGGCTTGCGTGCTGTTAATCGTATCTCTAGCGTGCTGTGAACTGACAAACGAACTCTGAAAATTTTTGCAAAAGAAATGCGTCTGATCGACTTGCGTGGTGCTGTGAACTGGTTCAGGAACTTAGAAAATTTTATCAATATATTTTGCAAAAAAATGCGTCGGATCGACTTGCGTGCTGTGAATCGTATCTCTAGCGTGCTGTGAACTGGCAAACGAACTCTGAAAATTTTTGCAAAAGTTCGAGTTCGAGTTCGAGTTCGTGTTCGATTTCGTGTTCGTGTTCGTGTTCGTGTTCGTGTTCATGTTCGTGTTCGTGTTCGTGTTCGTGTTCGTGGTAGGAATCGTATCTCTAGCGTGCTGTGAACTGGCAAACGAACTCTGAATTTTTTTGCAAAAAAATGCGTCGGATCGACTTGCGCGTGTGAATCGTATCTCTAGCGTGCTGTGAACTGGCAAACGAACTCTGAAAATTTTTGCAAAAAAATGCGTCGGTACGACTTGCGTGGTGCTATGAACTGGTTCAGGAATGAATGAATGAATGAAATGAATGAATGAATGAAATGAATGAATGAATGAATGAAGGATTGATTGAATGAATGAATGAATGATTGAATGAATGAATTAATGAAATGAATGAATTAATGAAATGAATGAATGAATGAATGAATGAATGAATGAATGAAATGAATGAAATGAATGAAATGAATGAAATGAATGAAATGAATGAAATGAATGAAATGAATGAAATGAATGAAATGAATGAATTAATGAATGAAATGAATGATTGAATGAAATGAATGATTGAATAAAATGAATTAATGAATTAATGAATGAAATGAATGAATGAATGAATGAATGAATGAATGAATGAATAAAATAAATGAATGAATGAATGAATTAAAAGAATGAATGAATGAATGAAAAAAATGCGTCGGATCGACTTGCGTGCTGTGAATCGTATCTCTAGCGTGCTGTGAACTGGCAAACGAATGAAATGAATGAAGTGAATGAAGTGAATGAAGTGAATGAATTAATGAATGAAATGAATGAATTAATGAATGAAACGAATGAATGAATGAATGAATGAATGAAATTAAAAAAAATATCATTTTTTTTTGCAAAAAAAATGCGTCGGATCGACTTGCGTGGTGCTGTGAACTGGTTCAGGAACTAAGAAAATTTTATCAATTTTTTTTGCAAAAAAATGCGTCGGATCGGCTTGCGTGCTGTGAATCGTATCTCTAGCGTGCTGTGAACTGGCAAACGAACTCTGAAAATTTTTGCAAAAAAATGCGTCGGATCGACTTGCGTGGTGCTGTGAACTGGTTCAGGAACTTAGAAAATTTTATCAATTTTTTTTGAAAAAAAATGCGTCGGATCGACTTGCGTGCTGTGAATCGTATCTCTAGCGTGCTGTGAACTGGCAAACGAACTCTGAAAATTTTTGCAAAAAAAATGCGTCGGATCGACTTGCGTGGTGCTCTGAACTGGTTCAGGAACTTAGAAAATTTTATCAATTTTTTTTGCAAAAAAATGCGTCGGATCGACTTGCGTGCTATGAATCGTATCTCTAGCGTGCTGTGAACTGGCAAACGAACTCTGAAAATTTTTGCAAAAAATGCGTCGGATCGACTTGCGTGCTGTGAATCGTATCGCTAGCGTGCTGTGAACTGGCAAACGAACTCTGAAAATAAAATGCGTCGGATCGACTTGCGTGGTGCTGTGAACTGGTTCAGGAACTTAGAAAATTTTATCAATTTTTTTTGCAAAAAAATGCGTCGGATCGACTTGCGTGCTGTGAAACGTATCTCTAGCGTGCTGTGAACTGGCAAACGAACTCTGAAAATTTTTGCAAAAAAAATGCGTCGGATCGACTTGCGTGGTGCTTTGAACTGGTTCAGGTACTTAGAAAATTTTATCAATTTTTTTTGCAAAAAAATGCGTCGGATCGACTTGCGTGGTGCTGTGAATTGGTTCAGGAACTTAGAAAATTTTATCAATTTTTTTTGCAAAAAAATGCGTCGGATCGACTTGCGTGCTGTGAATCGTATCTCTAGCGTGCTGTGAACTGGCAAACGAACTCTGAAAATTTTTGCAAAAAAAATGCGTCGGATCGACTTGCGTGGTGCTGTGAACTGGTTCAGGAACTTAGAAAATTTTATCAATTTTTTTTGCAAAAATATGCGTCAGATCGACTTGCGTGCTGTGAATCGTATCTCTTGCGTGCTGTGAACTGGCAAACGAACTCTGAAAATTTTTGCAAAAAAATGCGTCGGATCGACTTGCGTGGTGCTGTGAACTGGTTCAGGAACTTAGAAAATTTTATCAATTTTTTTTGCAAAAAAATGCGTCGGATCGACTTGCGTGGTGCTTTGAACTGGTTCAGGAACTTAGAAAATTTTATCAATTTTTTTTGCAAAAAAATGCGTCGGATCGACTTGCGTGGTGCTTTGAACTGGTTCAGGAACTTAGAAAATTTTATCATTTTTTTTTGCAAAAAAATGCGTCGGATCGACTTGCGTGCTGTGAATCGTATCTCTAGCGTGCTGTGAACTGGCAAACGAACTCTGAAAATTTTTGCAAAAAAATGCGTCGGATCGACTTGCGTGGTGCTGTGAACTGGTTCAGGAACTTAGAAAATTTTATCAATTTTTTTTGCAAAAAAATGCGTCGGATCGACTTGCGTGCTGTGAATCGTATCTCTAGCATGCTGTGAACTGGCAAACGAACTCTGAAAATTTTTGCAAAAAAATGCGTCGGATCGACTTGCGTGGTGCTGTGAACTGGTTCAGGAACTTAGAAAATTTTATCAATTTTTTTTGCAAAAAAATGCGTCGGATCGACTTGCGTGCTGTGAATCGTATCTCTAGCGTGCTGTGAACTGGCAAACGAACTCTGAAAATTTTTGCAAAAAAAATGCGTCGGATCGACTTGCGTGGTGCTCTGAACTGGTTCAGGAACTTAGAAAATTTTATCAATTTTTTTTGCAAAAAAATGCGTCGGATCGACTTGCGTGCTATGAATCGTATCTCTAGCGTGCTGTGAACTGGCAAACGAACTCTGAAAATTTTTGCAAAAAAAATGCGTCGGATCGACTTGCGTGGTGCTTTGAACTGGTTCAGGTACTTAGAAAATTTTATCAATTTTTTTTGCAAAAAAATGCGTCGGATCGACTTGCGTGGTGCTGTGAATTGGTTCAGGAACTTAGAAAATTTTATCAATTTTTTTTGCAAAAAAATGCGTCGGATCGACTTGCGTGCTGTGAATCGTATCTCTAGCGTGCTGTGAACTGGCAAACGAACTCTGAAAATTTTTGCAAAAAAAATGCGTCGGATCGACTTGCGTGGTGCTCTGAACTGGTTCAGGAACTTAGAAAATTTTATCAATTTTTTTTGCAAAAATATGCGTCAGATCGACTTGCGTGCTGTGAATCGTATCTCTAGCGTGCTGTGAACTGGCAAACGAACTCTGAAAATTTTTGCAAAAAAATGCGTCGGATCGACTTGCGTGGTGCTGTGAACTGGTTCAGGAACTTAGAAAATTTTATCAATTTTTTTTGCAAAAAAATGCGTCGGATCGACTTGCGTGGTGCTTTGAACTGGTTCAGGAACTTAGAAAATTTTATCAATTTTTTTTGCAAAAAAATGCGTCGGATCGACTTGCGTGGTGCTTTGAACTGGTTCAGGAACTTAGAAAATTTTATCATTTTTTTTTGCAAAAAAATGCGTCGGATCGACTTGCGTGCTGTGAATCGTATCTCTAGCGTGCTGTGAACTGGCAAACGAACTCTGAAAATTTTTGCAAAAAAATGCGTCGGATCGACTTGCGTGGTGCTGTGAACTGGTTCAGGAACTTAGAAAATTTTATCAATTTTTTTTGCAAAAAAATGCGTCGGATCGACTTGCGTGCTGTGAATCGTATCTCTAGCGTGCTGTGAACTGGCAAACGAACTCTGAAAATTTTTGCAAAAAAAATGCGTCGGATCGACTTGCGTGGTGCTGTGAACTGGTTCAGGAACTTAGAAAATTTTATCAATTTTTTTTGCAAAAAAATGCGTCGGATCGACTTGCGTGGTGCTTTGAACTGGTTCAGGAACTTAGAAAATTTTATCATTTTTTTTTGCAAAAAAATGCGTCGGATCGACTTGCGTGCTGTGAAACGTATCTCTAGCGTGCTGTGAACTGGCAAACGAACTCTGAAAATTTTTGCAAAAAAAATGCGTCGGATCGACTTGCGTGGTGCTTTGAACTGGTTCAGGTACTTAGAAAATTTTATCAATTTTTTTTGCAAAAAAATGCGTCGGATCGACTTGCGTGGTGCTGTGAATTGGTTCAGGAACTTAGAAAATTTTATCAATTTTTTTTGCAAAAAAATGCGTCGGATCGACTTGCGTGCTGTGAATCGTATCTCTAGCGTGCTGTGAACTGGCAAACGAACTCTGAAAATTTTTGCAAAAAAAATGCGTCGGATCGACTTGCGTGGTGCTCTGAACTGGTTCAGGAACTTAGAAAAATTTATCAATTTTTTTTGCAAAAATATGCGTCAGATCGACTTGCGTGCTGTGAATCGTATCTCTAGCGTGCTGTGAACTGGCAAACGAACTCTGAAAATTTTTGCAAAAAAATGCGTCGGATCGACTTGCGTGGTGCTGTGAACTGGTTCAGGAACTTAGAAAATTTTATCAATTTTTTTTGCAAAAAAATGCGTCGGATCGACTTGCGTGGTGCTTTGAACTGGTTCAGGAACTTAGAAAATTTTATCAATTTTTTTTGCAAAAAAATGCGTCGGATCGACTTGCGTGGTGCTTTGAACTGGTTCAGGAACTTAGAAATATTTATCATTTTTTTTTGCAAAAAAATGCGTCGGATCGACTTGCGTGCTGTGAATCGTATCTCTAGCGTGCTGTGAACTGGCAAACGAACTCTGAAAATTTTTGCAAAAAAATGCGTCGGATCGACTTGCGTGGTGCTGTGAACTGGTTCAGGAACTTAGAAAATTTTATCAATTTTTTTTGCAAAAAAATGCGTCGGATCGACTTGCGTGCTGTGAATCGTATCTCTAGCGTGCTGTGAACTGGCAAACGAACTCTGAAAATTTTTGCAAAAAAAATGCGTCGGATCGACTTGCGTGGTGCTGTGAACTGGTTCAGGAACTTAGAAAATTTTATCAATTTTTTTTGCAAAAAAATGCGTCGGATCGACTTGCGTGGTGCTTTGAACTGGTTCAGGAACTTAGAAAATTTTATCATTTTTTTTTGCAAAAAAATGCGTCGGATCGACTTGCGTGCTGTGAATCGTATCTCTAGCGTGCTGTGAACTGGCAAACGAACTCTGAAAATTTTTGCAAAAAAATGCGTCGGATCGACTTGCGTGGTGCTGTGAACTGGTTCAGGAACTTAGAAAATTTTATCAATTTTTTTTGCAAAAAAATGCGTCGGATCGACTTGCGTGCTGTGAATCGTATCTCTAGCGTGCTGTGAACTGGCAAACGAACTCTGAAAATGTTTGCAAAAAAAATGCGTCGGATCGACTTGCGTGCTGTGAATCGTATCTCTAGCGTGCTGTGAACTGGCAAACGAACTCTGAATTTTTTTGCAAAAAAATGCGTCGGATTGGCTTGCGTGCTGTGAATCGTATCTCTAGCGTGCTGTGAACTGGCAAACGAACTCTGAAAATTTTTGCAAAAAAATGCGTTGGATCGACTTGCGTGGTGCTTTGAACTGGTTCAGGAACTTAGAAAATTTTATCAATTTTTTTTGCAAAAAAATGCGTCGGATCGACTTGCGTGCTGTGAATCGTATCTCTAGCGTGCTGTGAACTGGCAAACGAACTCTGAAAATGTTTGCAAAAAAAATGCGTCGGATCGACTTGCGTGCTGTGAATCGTATCTTTAGCGTGCTGTGAACTGGCAAACGAACTCTGAAAATTTTTGCAAAAAAATGCGTCGGATCGACTTGCGTGGTGCTGTGAATTGGTTCAGGAACTTAGAAAATTTTATCAATTTTTTTTGCAAAAAAATGCGTCGGATCGACTTGCGTGCTGTGAATCGTATCTCTAGCGTGCTGTGAACTGGCAAACGAACTCTGAATTTTTTTGCAAAAAAATGCGTCGGATCGACTTGCGTGGTGCCGTGAACTGGTTCAGGAACTTAAAAAAAATTATCAATTTTTTTGCAAAAAAATGCGTCGGATTGGCTTGCGTGCTGTGAATCGTATCTCTAGCGTGCTGTGAACTGGCAAACGAACTCTGAAAAATTTTGCAAAAAAATGCGTTGGATCGACTTGCGTGGTGCTTTGAACTGGTTCAGGAACTTAGAAAATTTTATCAATTTTTTTTGCAAAAAAATGCGTCGGATCGACTTGCGTGCTGTGAATCGTATCTCTAGCGTGCTGTGAACTGGCAAACGAACTCTGAAAATTTTTGCAAAAAAAATGCGTTGGATCTACTTGCGTGGTGCTTTGAACTGGTTCAGGAACTTAGAAAATTTTATCAATTTTTTTTGCAAAAAAAATGCGTCGGATCGACTTGCGTGGTGCTGTGAACTGGTTCAGGAACTTAGAAAATTTTATCAATTTTTTTTGCAAAAAAATGCGTCGGATCGACTTGCGTGCTGTGAATCGTATCTCTAGCGTGCTGTGAACTGGCAAACGAACTCTGAAAATTTTTGCAAAAAAATGCGTCGGATCGACTTGCGTGGTGCTGTGAACTGGTTCAGGAACTTAGAAAATTTTATCAATTTTTTTTGCAAAAAAATGCGTCGGATCGACTTGCGTGCTGTGAATCGTATCTCTAGCGTGCTGTGAACTGGCAAACGAACTCTGAAAATTTTTGCAAAAAAATGCGTTGGATCGACTTGCGTGGTGCTTTGAACTGGTTCAGGAACTTAGAAAATTTTATCAATTTTTTTTGCAAAAAAATGCGTCGGATCGACTTGCGTGCTGTGAATCGTATCTCTAGCGTGCTGTGAACTGGCAAACGAACTCTGAAAATGTTTGCAAAAAAAATGCGTCGGATCGACTTGCGTGCTGTGAATCGTATCTTTAGCGTGCTGTGAACTGGCAAACGAACTCTGAAAATTTTTGCAAAAAAATGCGTCGGATCGACTTGCGTGGTGCTGTGAATTGGTTCAGGAACTTAGAAAATTTTATCAATTTTTTTTGCAAAAAAATGCGTCGGATCGACTTGCGTGCTGTGAATCGTATCTCTAGCGTGCTGTGAACTGGCAAACGAACTCTGAATTTTTTTGCAAAAAAATGCGTCGGATCGACTTGCGTGGTGCCGTGAACTGGTTCAGGAACTTAAAAAAAATTATCAATTTTTTTTGCAAAAAAATGCGTCGGATTGGCTTGCGTGCTGTGAATCGTATCTCTAGCGTGCTGTGAACTGGCAAACGAACTCTGAAAATTTTTGCAAAAAAATGCGTTGGATCGACTTGCGTGGTGCTTTGAACTGGTTCAGGAACTTAGAAAATTTTATCAATTTTTTTTGCAAAAAAATGCGTCGGATCGACTTGCGTGCTGTGAATCGTATCTCTAGCGTGCTGTGAACTGGCAAACGAACTCTGAAAATTTTTGCAATAAAATGCGTCGGATCGACTTGCGTGGTGCTTTGAACTGGTTCAGGAACTTAGAAAATTTTATCAATTTTTTTTGCAAAAAAATGCGTCGGATCGACTTGCGTGCTGTGAATCGTATCTCTAGCGTGCTGTGAACTGGCAAACGAACTCTGAAAATTTTTGCAAAATAAATGCGTCGGATCGACTTGCGTGGTGCTGTGAACTGGTTCAGGAACTTAGAAAATTTTATCAATTTTTTTTGCAAAAATATGCGTCAGATCGACTTGCGTGCTGTGAATCGTATCTCTAGCGTGCTGTGAACTGGCAAACGAACTCTGAAAATTTTTGCAATAAAATGCGTCGGATCGACTTGCGTGGTGCTTTGAACTGGTTCAGGAACTTAGAAAATTTTATCAATTTTTTTTGCAAAAAAATGCGTCGGATCGACTTGCGTGCTGTGAATCGTATCTCTAGCGTGCTGTGAACTGGCAAACGAACTCTGAATTTTTTTGCAAAAAAATGCGTCGGATCGACTTGCGTGGTGCCGTGAACTGGTTCAGGAACTTAGAAAATTTTATCAATTTTTTTTGCAAAAAAATGCGTCGGATCGACTTGCGTGGTGCTGTGAACTGGTTCAGGAACTTAGAAAATTTTATCAATTTTTTTTGCAAAAAAATGCGTCAGATCGACTTGCGTGCTGTGAATCGTATCTCTAGCGTGCTGTGAACTGGCAAACGAACTCTGAAATTTTTTGCAAAAAAATGCGTCGGATTGGCTTGCGTGCTGTGAATCGTATCTCTAGCGTGCTGTGAACTGGCAAACGAACTCTGAAAATTTTTGCAAAAAAATGCGTTGGATCGACTTGCGTGGTGCTTTGAACTGGTTCAGGAACTTAGAAAATTTTATCAATTTTTTTTGCAAAAAAATGCGTCGGATCGACTTGCGTGGTGCTGTGAACTGGTTCAGGAACTTAGAAAATTTTATCAATTTTTTTTGCAAAAAAATGCGTCGGATCGACTTGCGTGCTGTGAATCGTATCTCTAGCGTGCTGTGAACTGGCAAACGAACTCTGAAAATTTTTGCAAAAAAATGCGTCGGATCGACTTGCGTGCTGTGAATCGTATCTTTAGCGTGCTGTGAACTGGCAAACGAACTCTGAAAATTTTTGCAAAAAAAATGCGTCGGATCGACTTGCGTGCTGTGAATCGTATCTCTAGCGTGCTGTGAACTGGCAAACGAACTCTGAAAATTTTTCCAAAAAAATGCTTCGGATCGACTTGCGCGTGTGAATCGTATCTCTAGCGTGCTGTGAACTGGCAAACGAACTCTGAAAATTTTTGCAAAAAAATGCGTCGGATCGACTTGCGTGGTGCTGTGAACTGGTTCAGGAACTTAGAAAATTTTATCAATTTTTTTTGCAAAAATATGCGTCAGATCGACTTGCGTGCTGTGAATCGTATCTCTAGCGTGCTGTGAACTGGCAAACGAACTCTGAAAATTTTTGCAAAAAAATGCGTCGGATCGACTTGCGTGGTGCTTTGAACTGGTTCAGGAACTTAGAAAATTTTATAAATTTTTTTTGCAAAAAAATGCGTCGGATCGACTTGCGTGCTGTGAAACGTATCTCTAGCGTGCTGTGAACTGGCAAACGAACTCTGAAAATTTTTGCAAAAAAATGCGTCGGATCGACTTGCGTGGTGCTTTGAACTGGAATGAATGAATAAATGAATAAATGAATGAATGAATGAATGACTGAATGAATAAATGAATGAAATGAATGAATGAATGAATGAAATGAATGAATGAATGAATGAATGAATGAATGATTGAATGAATGAATGAATGAATGAATGCATTCATGAATGAATGAATGAATGAATGAATGAATGAATGAATGAATGAATGAAACGAATGAATGGAACGAATGATTGAATGAATGAAATGAATGAAATGAATGAAATGAAAGAAATGAATGAAATGAATGAAATGAATGAAATGAATGAAATGAATGAAATGAATGAAATGAATGAAATGAATGAAATGAATGAAATGAAATGAATGAATGAATGAAATGAATGAATGAATGGAATGAATGAATGAATGAATGAATGAATGAATGAATGAATGAATGAATGAATGAATGAATGAACTCTGACCTCTGACCTCTGACCTCTGACCATTTCATTCATTTATATTCAGTCATTCATTCATTCATTCATTTATTCATTTATTTATTCATTCATTAATTCATTCAATCAATCAATCAATCATTCAATCAATCATTCATTCAATCATTCAATCATTCATTTATTTATTTCATTCATTCATTCATTTCATTCATGCATTCATTTCATTTCATTTCATTTCATTCATTCATTTCATTCATTCATTCATTTCATTCATTCATTCATTTCATTCATTCAATTATTTCATTCATTCATTTCATTCATTCAATTATTTCATTCATTCATTCATTCATTCATTTCATTCATTCATTCATTCATTCATTCATTTCATTTCATTCATTTCATTTCATTCATTTCATTTCATTCCATTTCATTCATTTCATTTCATTCCATTTCATTCATTTCATTTCATTTCATTCATTTCATTTCATTTCATTCATTTCATTTCATTTCATTCATTCATTCATTCATTCATTCATTAATTTAATTCATTCATTCATTCATTCATTTCATTCATTCATTCATTCATTCATTTCATTCATTCAAAACCAGTATCAATACTTTCAAATACAAAAAAAAAATCATATTCGTGTTCGTGTTCTTGTTCGTGTTCGTGTTCGTGTTCGTGGTCGTGGTCGTGGTAGTGATCGTGGTCGTGGTCGTGGTCGTGGTCGTGGTCGTGGTCGTGGTCAGAGGTCAGAGGTCAGAGGTCTGAGGTCAGAGGTCAGAGGTCAGAGGTCAGAGGTCAGAGTTCATTCATTCATTCATTCATTCATTCATTCATTCATTCATTCATTTCATTCATTCATTCATTTAATTCATTTAATTCATTTAATTCATTTCATTCATTTCATTCATTTCATTCATTTCATTCATTTCATTCATTTCATTCATTTCATTCATTTCATTCATTTCATTCATTTCATTCATTTCATTCATTTCATTCATTTCATTCATTTCATTCATTTCATTCATTTCATTCATTTCATTCATTTCATTCATTTCATTCATTTCATTCATTTCATTCATTTCATTCATTTCATTCATTTCATTCATTTCATTCATTTCATTCATTTCATTCATTTCATTCATTTCATTCATTTCATTCATTTCATTCATTTCATTCATTTCATTCATTTCATTCATTTCATTCATTTCATTCATTTCATTCATTTCATTCATTTCATTCATTTCATTCATTTCATTCATTTCATTCATTTCATTCATTTCATTCATTTCATTCATTTCATTCATTTCATTCATTTCATTCATTTCATTCATTTCATTCATTTCATTCATTTCATTCATTTCAT
The DNA here is from genome assembly GCA_951394065.1 of Venusia cambrica. Classification (NCBI taxonomy): domain Eukaryota; kingdom Metazoa; phylum Arthropoda; class Insecta; order Lepidoptera; family Geometridae; genus Venusia; species Venusia cambrica. The sequence goes on from OX596056.1 coordinate 7,697,951, forward strand.
TCATTTCATTCATTTCATTCATTTCATTCATTTCATTCATTTCATTCATTTCATTCATTTCATTCATTTCATTCATTTCATTCATTTCATTCATTTCATTCATTTCATTCATTTCATTCATTTCATTCATTTCATTCATTTCATTCATTTCATTCATTTCATTCATTTCATTCATTTCATTCATTTCATTCATTTCATTCATTTCATTCATTTCATTCATTAATTCATTCATTTCATTCATTAATTCATTCATTTCATTTCATTCATTCATTCATTCATTTCAGAGTTCGTTTGCCAGTTCACAGCACGCTAGAGATACGATTCACAGCACGCAAGTCGATCCGACGCATTTTTTTTGCAAAAAAAATTGATAAAATTTTCTAAGTTCCTGAACCAGTTCACAGCACCACGCAAGTCGATCCGACGCATTTTTTTGCAAAAATTTTCAGAGTTCGTTTGCCAGTTCACAGCACGCTAGAGATACGATTCACAGCACGCAAGTCGATCCGACGCATTTTTTTGCAAAAAAAATTGATACTTTTTTTTATTTCATTCATTTATTAATTCATTCATTTCATTCATTCATTCATTCATTCATTCATTCATTTCATTCAATCATTCATTTCATTCATTAATTCATTCATTTCATTTCATTCATTCATTCAATCATTCAATCATTCAATCATTCAATCATTCATTCATTCATTCATTCATTCATTCATTCATTCATTCATTCATTCATTCATTCATTCATTCATTCATTCATTCATTCATTCATTCATACATTCATTCATTCATTCATTCATTCATTCATTCATTCATTCATTCATTCATTCATTCAATCATTCATTCATTTCATTTCATTTCATTAATTCATTCATTCAATCATTCATTCATTCATTCAATCAATCCTTCATTCATTCATTCATTCATTTCATTCATTCATTCATTCATTTCATTCATTCATTCATTCCTGAACCAGTTCATAGCACCACGCAAGTCGTACCGACGCATTTTTTTGCAAAAATTTTCAGAGTTCGTTTGCCAGTTCACAGCACGCTAGAGATACGATTCACACGCGCAAGTCGATCCGACGCATTTTTTTGCAAAAAAATTCAGAGTTCGTTTGCCAGTTCACAGCACGCTAGAGATACGATTCCTACCACGAACACGAACACGAACACGAACACGAACACGAACACGAACACGAACACGAACACGAACACGAACACGAACACGAACACGAACACGAACACGAACACGAACACGAACACGAACACGAACACGAACACGAACACGAACACGAACACGAACACGAACACGAACACGAACACGAACACGAACACGAACACGAACACGAACACGAACACGAACACGAACACGAACACGAACACGAACACGAACACGAACACGAACACGAACACGAACACGAACACGAACACGAACACGAACACGAACACGAACACGAACACGAACACGAACACGAACACGAACACGAACACGAACACGAACACGAACACGAACACGAACACGAACACGAACACGAACATGAACACGAACACGAACACGAACACGAACACGAACTCGAACTCGAACTTTTGCAAAAAAATTCTGAGTTCGTTTGCCAGTTCACAGCACGCTAGAGATACGATTCACAGCACGCAAGTCGATCCGACGCATTTTTTTCATTCATTCATTCATTCATTTTATTCATTCACTCATTCATTCATTTTATTCATTCATTAATTCATTCATTCATTCATGCATTCATTCATTTCATTCATTCATTCATTCATTAATTCATTTTATTCAATCATTCATTTCATTCAATCATTCATTTCATTCATTAATTCATTCATTTCATTCATTTCATTCATTTCATTCATTTCATTCATTTCATTCATTTCATTCATTTCATTCATTTCATTCATTTCATTCATTTCATTCATTTCATTCATTTCATTCATTTCATTCATTTCATTCATTTCATTCATTTCATTCATTTCATTCATTTCATTCATTTCATTCATTTCATTCATTTCATTCATTTCATTCATTTCATTCATTTCATTCATTTCATTCATTTCATTCATTTCATTCATTTCATTCATTTCATTCATTCATTCATTCAGTCATTTCATTAATTCATTCATTCAATCATTCATTAATTCATTCAATCAATCCTTCATTCATTCATTCATTCATTTCATTCTTTCATTCATTTCATTCATTCATTAATTCCTGAACCAGTTCATAGCACCACGCAAGTCGTACCGACGCATTTTTTTGCAAAAATTTTCAGAGTTCGTTTGCCAGTTCACAGCACGCTAGAGATACGATTCACAGCATGCAAGTCGATCCGACGCATTTTTTTTGCAAAAAAAATTGATATAATTTTCTAAGTTCCTGAACCAGTTCACAGCACCACGCAAGTCGATCCGACGCATTTTTTTGCAAAAATTTTCAGAGTTCGTTTGCCAGTTCACAGCACGCTAGAGATACGATTCACAGCACGCGAGTCGATCCGACGCATTTTTTGCAAAAAATTTCAGAGTTCGTTTGCCAGTTCACAGCACGCTAGAGATACGATTCACAGCATGCAAGTCTATCTGACGCATTTTTTTGCAAAAAAAATTGATATAATTTTCTAAGTTCCTGAACCAGTTCACAGCACCACGCAAGTCGATCCGACGCATTTTTTTGCAAAAATTTTCAGAGTTCGTTTGCCAGTTCACAGCACGCTAGAGATACGATTCACAGCACGCAAGTCGATCCGACGCATTTTTTGCAAAAATTTTCAGAGTTCGTTTGCCAGTTCACAGCACGCTAGAGATATGATTCACAGCACGCAAGTCGATCCGACGCATTTTTTTTCAAAAAAAATTGATAAAATTTTCTAAGTTCCTGAACCAGTTCACAGCACCATGCAAAACGATCCGACGCATTTTTTTTGCAAAAAAATTCAGAGTTCGTTTGCCAGTTCACAGCACGCTAGAGATACGATTCACAGCACGCAAGTCGATCCGACGCATTTTTTTGCAAAAAAAATTGATAAAATTTTCTTAGTTCCTGAACCAGTTCACAGCACCACGCAAGTCGATCCGACGCATTTTTTTGCAAAAATTTTCAGAGTTCGTTTGCCAGTTCACAGCACGCTAGAGATACGATTCACAGCACGCAAGTCGATCCGACGCATTTTTTTGCAAAAAAAATTGATAAAATTTTCTAAGTTCCTGAACCAGTTCAGAGCACCACGCAAGTCGATCCGACGCATTTTTTTGCAAAAAATTTCAGAGTTCGTTTGCCAGTTCACAGCACGCTAGAGATACGATTCACAGCACGCAAGCCGATCCGACGCATTTTTTTGCAAAAAAAATTGATAAAATTTTCTTAGTTCCTGAACCAGTTCACAGCACCACGCAAGTCGATCCGACGCATTTTTTTTGCAAAAAAAAATGATTTTTTTTTAATTTCATTCATTCATTCATTCATTCATTCGTTTCATACATTAATTCATTCATTTCATTCATTAATTCATTCACTTCATTCACTTCATTCATTTCATTCATTTCATTCATTTCATTCATTTCATTCATTTCATTCATTTCATTCGTTTGCCAGTTCACAGCACGCTAGAGATACGATTCACAGCACGCAAGTCGATCCGAAGCATTTTTTTCATTCATTCATTCATTCATTTTATTCATTCATTCATTCATTCATTCATTTTATTCATTCATTCATTCATTCATTCATTTCATTCATTCATTCATTAATTCATTTTATTCAATCATTCATTTCATTCAATCATTCATTTCATTCATTAATTCATTCATTTCATTCATTAATTCATTAATTCATTCATTCATTCATTCATTTCATCAATTCATTCATTTCATTAATTCATTCATTTCATTAATTCATTAATTCAATCATTCATTCATTCATTCAATCAATCCTTCATTCATTCATTCATTTCATTCATTCATTCATTTCATTCATTCATTCATTCCTGAACCAGTTCATAGCACCACGCAAGTCGTACCGACGCATTTTTTTGCAAAAAATTTCAGAGTTCGTTTGCCAGTTCACAGCACGCTAGAGATACGATTCACACGCGCAAGTCGATCCGACGCATTTTTTTGCAAAAAAAATCAGAGTTCGTTTGCCAGTTCACAGCACGCTAGAGATACGATTCCTACCACGAACACGAACACGAACACGAACACGAACACGAACACGAACACGAACACGAACACGAACACGAACACGAACACGAACACGAACACGAACACGAACACGAACACGAACACGAACACGAACACGAACACGAACACGAACACGAACACGAACACGAACACGAACACGAACACGAACACGAACACGAACACGAACACGAACACGAACACGAACACGAACACGAACACGAACACGAACACGAACACGAACACGAACACGAACACGAACACGAACACGAACACGAACACGAACACGAACACGAACACGAACACGAACACGAACACGAACACGAACACGAACACGAACACGAACACGAACACGAACACGAACACGAACACGAACACGAACACGAACACGAACACGAACACGAACACGAACACGAACACGAACACGAACACGAACACGAACACGAACACGAACACGAACACGAACACGAACACGAACACGAACTAGAACACGAACTCGAACTCGAACTCGAACTCGAACTCGAACTCGAACTTTTGCAAAAATTTTCAGAGTTCGTTTGCCAGTTCACAGCACGCTAGAGATACGATTCACAGCACGCAAGTCGATCCAACGCATTTTTTTGCAAAAAATATTGATAAAATTTTCTAAGTTCCTGAACCAGTTCACAGCACCACGCAAGTCGATCAGACGCATTTTTTTTGCAAAAATTTTCAGAGTTCGTTTGCCAGTTCACAGCACGCTAGAGATACGATTAACAGCACGCAAGCCGATCCGACGCATTTTTTTGCAAGAAAAATTGATAAAATTTTCTTAGTTCCTGAACCAGTTCACAGCATCACACGCGCAAGTCGATCCGACGCATTTTTTTGCAAAAAATTTCAGAGTTCGTTTGCCAGTTCACAGCACGCTAGAGATACGATTCACAGCACGCAAGTCTATCTGACGCATTTTTTTGCAAAAAAAATTGATATAATTTTCTAAAATCCTGAACCAGTTCACAGCACCACGCAAGTCGATCCGACGCATTTTTTTGCAAAAATTTTCAGAGTTCGTTTGCCAGTTCACAGCACGCTAGAGATACGATTCACAGCACGCAAGTCGATCCGACGCATTTTTTGCAACAATTTTCAGAGTTCGTTTGCCAGTTCACAGCACGCTAGAGATACGATTCACACGCGCAAGTCGATCCGACGCATTTTTTTGCAAAAAAATTCAGAGTTCGTTTGCCAGTTCACAGCACGCTAGAGATACGATTCCTACCACGAACACGAACACGAACACGAACACGAACACGAACACGAACACGAACACGAACACGAACACGAACACGAACACGAACACGAACACGAACACGAACACGAACACGAACACGAACACGAACACGAACACGAACACGAACACGAACACGAACACGAACACGAACACGAACACGAACACGAACACGAACACGAACACGAACACGAACACGAACACGAACACGAACACGAACACGAACACGAACACGAACACGAACACGAACACGAACACGAACACGAACACGAACACGAACACGAACACGAACACGAACACGAACACGAACACGAACACGAACACGAACACGAACACGAACACGAACACGAACACGAACACGAACATGAACACGAACACGAACACGAACACGAACACGAACTCGAACTCGAACTTTTGCAAAAAAATTCTGAGTTCGTTTGCCAGTTCACAGCACGCTAGAGATACGATTCACAGCACGCAAGTCGATCCGACGCATTTTTTTCATTCATTCATTCATTCATTTTATTCATTCACTCATTCATTCATTTTATTCATTCATTAATTCATTCATTCATTCATGCATTCATTCATTTCATTCATTCATTCATTCATTAATTCATTTTATTCAATCATTCATTTCATTCAATCATTCATTTCATTCATTAATTCATTCATTTCATTCATTTCATTCATTTCATTCATTTCATTCATTTCATTCATTTCATTCATTTCATTCATTTCATTCATTTCATTCATTTCATTCATTTCATTCATTTCATTCATTTCATTCATTTCATTCATTTCATTCATTTCATTCATTTCATTCATTTCATTCATTTCATTCATTTCATTCATTTCATTCATTTCATTCATTTCATTCATTTCATTCATTTCATTCATTTCATTCATTTCATTCATTTCATTCATTTCATTCATTTCATTCATTTCATTCATTTCATTCATTCATTCATTCAGTCATTTCATTAATTCATTCATTCAATCATTCATTAATTCATTCAATCAATCCTTCATTCATTCATTCATTCATTTCATTCTTTCATTCATTTCATTCATTCATTAATTCCTGAACCAGTTCATAGCACCACGCAAGTCGTACCGACGCATTTTTTTGCAAAAATTTTCAGAGTTCGTTTGCCAGTTCACAGCACGCTAGAGATACGATTCACAGCATGCAAGTCGATCCGACGCATTTTTTTTGCAAAAAAAATTGATATAATTTTCTAAGTTCCTGAACCAGTTCACAGCACCACGCAAGTCGATCCGACGCATTTTTTTGCAAAAATTTTCAGAGTTCGTTTGCCAGTTCACAGCACGCTAGAGATACGATTCACAGCACGCGAGTCGATCCGACGCATTTTTTGCAAAAAATTTCAGAGTTCGTTTGCCAGTTCACAGCACGCTAGAGATACGATTCACAGCATGCAAGTCTATCTGACGCATTTTTTTGCAAAAAAAATTGATATAATTTTCTAAGTTCCTGAACCAGTTCACAGCACCACGCAAGTCGATCCGACGCATTTTTTTGCAAAAATTTTCAGAGTTCGTTTGCCAGTTCACAGCACGCTAGAGATACGATTCACAGCACGCAAGTCGATCCGACGCATTTTTTGCAAAAATTTTCAGAGTTCGTTTGCCAGTTCACAGCACGCTAGAGATATGATTCACAGCACGCAAGTCGATCCGACGCATTTTTTTTCAAAAAAAATTGATAAAATTTTCTAAGTTCCTGAACCAGTTCACAGCACCATGCAAAACGATCCGACGCATTTTTTTTGCAAAAAAATTCAGAGTTCGTTTGCCAGTTCACAGCACGCTAGAGATACGATTCACAGCACGCAAGTCGATCCGACGCATTTTTTTGCAAAAAAAATTGATAAAATTTTCTTAGTTCCTGAACCAGTTCACAGCACCACGCAAGTCGATCCGACGCATTTTTTTGCAAAAATTTTCAGAGTTCGTTTGCCAGTTCACAGCACGCTAGAGATACGATTCACAGCACGCAAGTCGATCCGACGCATTTTTTTGCAAAAAAAATTGATAAAATTTTCTAAGTTCCTGAACCAGTTCAGAGCACCACGCAAGTCGATCCGACGCATTTTTTTGCAAAAAATTTCAGAGTTCGTTTGCCAGTTCACAGCACGCTAGAGATACGATTCACAGCACGCAAGCCGATCCGACGCATTTTTTTGCAAAAAAAATTGATAAAATTTTCTTAGTTCCTGAACCAGTTCACAGCACCACGCAAGTCGATCCGACGCATTTTTTTTGCAAAAAAAAATGATTTTTTTTTAATTTCATTCATTCATTCATTCATTCATTCGTTTCATACATTAATTCATTCATTTCATTCATTAATTCATTCACTTCATTCACTTCATTCATTTCATTCATTTCATTCATTTCATTCATTTCATTCATTTCATTCATTTCATTCATTTCATTCGTTTGCCAGTTCACAGCACGCTAGAGATACGATTCACAGCACGCAAGTCGATCCGAAGCATTTTTTTCATTCATTCATTCATTCATTTTATTCATTCATTCATTCATTCATTCATTTTATTCATTCATTCATTCATTCATTCATTTCATTCATTCATTCATTAATTCATTTTATTCAATCATTCATTTCATTCAATCATTCATTTCATTCATTAATTCATTCATTTCATTCATTAATTCATTAATTCATTCATTCATTCATTCATTTCATCAATTCATTCATTTCATTAATTCATTCATTTCATTAATTCATTAATTCAATCATTCATTCATTCATTCAATCAATCCTTCATTCATTCATTCATTTCATTCATTCATTCATTTCATTCATTCATTCATTCCTGAACCAGTTCATAGCACCACGCAAGTCGTACCGACGCATTTTTTTGCAAAAAATTTCAGAGTTCGTTTGCCAGTTCACAGCACGCTAGAGATACGATTCACACGCGCAAGTCGATCCGACGCATTTTTTTGCAAAAAAAATCAGAGTTCGTTTGCCAGTTCACAGCACGCTAGAGATACGATTCCTACCACGAACACGAACACGAACACGAACACGAACACGAACACGAACACGAACACGAACACGAACACGAACACGAACACGAACACGAACACGAACACGAACACGAACACGAACACGAACACGAACACGAACACGAACACGAACACGAACACGAACACGAACACGAACACGAACACGAACACGAACACGAACACGAACACGAACACGAACACGAACACGAACACGAACACGAACACGAACACGAACACGAACACGAACACGAACACGAACACGAACACGAACACGAACACGAACACGAACACGAACACGAACACGAACACGAACACGAACACGAACACGAACACGAACACGAACACGAACACGAACACGAACACGAACACGAACACGAACACGAACACGAACACGAACACGAACACGAACACGAACACGAACACGAACACGAACTAGAACACGAACTCGAACTCGAACTCGAACTCGAACTCGAACTCGAACTTTTGCAAAAATTTTCAGAGTTCGTTTGCCAGTTCACAGCACGCTAGAGATACGATTCACAGCACGCAAGTCGATCCAACGCATTTTTTTGCAAAAAATATTGATAAAATTTTCTAAGTTCCTGAACCAGTTCACAGCACCACGCAAGTCGATCAGACGCATTTTTTTTGCAAAAATTTTCAGAGTTCGTTTGCCAGTTCACAGCACGCTAGAGATACGATTAACAGCACGCAAGCCGATCCGACGCATTTTTTTGCAAGAAAAATTGATAAAATTTTCTTAGTTCCTGAACCAGTTCACAGCATCACACGCGCAAGTCGATCCGACGCATTTTTTTGCAAAAAATTTCAGAGTTCGTTTGCCAGTTCACAGCACGCTAGAGATACGATTCACAGCACGCAAGTCTATCTGACGCATTTTTTTGCAAAAAAAATTGATATAATTTTCTAAAATCCTGAACCAGTTCACAGCACCACGCAAGTCGATCCGACGCATTTTTTTGCAAAAATTTTCAGAGTTCGTTTGCCAGTTCACAGCACGCTAGAGATACGATTCACAGCACGCAAGTCGATCCGACGCATTTTTTGCAACAATTTTCAGAGTTCGTTTGCCAGTTCACAGCACGCTAGAGATATGATTCACAGCACGCAAGTCGATCCGACGCATTTTTTTGCAAAAAAAATTGATAAAATTTTCTAAGTTCCTGAACCAGTTCACAGCACCACGCAAGTCGATCCGACGCATTTTTTTGCAAAAATTTTCAGAGTTCGTTTGCCAGTTCACAGCACGCTAGAGATACGATTCACACGCGCAAGTCGATCCGACGCATTTTTTTGCAAATATTTTCAGAGTTCGTTTGCCAGTTCACAGCACGCTAGAGATACGATTCACAGCACGCAAGTCGATCCGACGCATTTTTTGCAAAAAATTTCAGAGTTCGTTTGCCAGTTCACAGCACGCTAGAGATACGATTCACAGCACGCAAGCCGATCCGACGCATTTTTTTGCAAAAAAAATTGGTAAAATTTTCTTAGTTCCTGAACCAGTTCACAGCACCACGCAAGTCGATCCGACGCATTTTTTTTTGCAAAAATAATGATATTTTTTTTAATTTCATTCATTCATTCATTCATTCATTCGTTTCATTCATAAATTCATTCATTTCATTCATTAATTCATTCACTTCATTCACTTCATTCACTTCATTCACTTCATTCATTTCATTCATTTCATTCATTTCATTCATTTCATTCATTTCATTCATTTCATTCATTTCATTCATTTCATTCATTTCATTCATTTCATTCATTTCATTCATTTCATTCATTTCATTCATTTCATTCATTTCATTCATTTCATTCATTTCATTCATTTCATTCATTTCATTCATTTCATTCATTTCATTCATTTCATTCATTTCGGATCATTTAAGCATGGAATAAGGGGAATCATTTTACCAATGTTGGTTTGAAATTTCATGATGCGAAATTCGGTGATTGGCCTGTAAGTGATTTCCGGAAGCTCCTGTTTCGAATTGCAATCAAAAATCACACTCTGACCATAATGGTCTGAGTCAAATTTTTTAAACATATCTTTTTGAAGACCACGCAAGTCGATCCGACGCATTTTTTGCAAAAATTTTCAGAGTTCGTTTGCCAGTTCACAGCACGCTAGAGATACGATTCACAGCACGCAAGTCGATCAGACGCATTTTTTTGCAAAAAAAATAATGAAGGACTTATTAGCCCACCGGATTTCAATCAAAACCAGTATCAATACTTTCAAATACAAAAAAAAAATTCATATTCGTGTTCGTGTTCGTGTTCGTGTTCGTGTTCGTGTTCGTGTTCGTGTTCGTGTTCGTGGTCGTGGTCGTGGTAGTGATCGTGGTCGTGGTCGTGGTCGTGGTCGTGGTCGTGGTCGTGGTCGTGGTCTTGGTTAGAGTTAGAGTTAGAGTTAGAGTTACATACACAAAAAATTATTCAAACTCGCAACTTTTCCTCAAGTTGTACGCTCTAACCAATAAGAGAGTGAGAGTGAGAGTGAGAGTGGTCGTGGTTAGTGGTCAGAGGTCAGAGGTCACAGGTCAGAGGTCAGAGGTCAGAGGTCAGAGGTCAGAGGTCAGAGTTAGAGTTCATTCATTCATTCATTCATTCATTCATTCATTCATTTCATTCATTTCATTCATTTCATTCATTTCATTCATTTCATTCATTTCATTCATTTCATTCATTTCATTCATTTCATTCATTTCATTCATTTCATTCATTTCATTCATTTCATTCATTTCATTCATTTCATTCATTTCATTCATTTCATTCATTTCATTCATTTCATTCATTCATTCATCCATTCATTTCATTCATTCATTCAATCATTCGTTCCATTCATTCGTTTCATTCATTCATTCATTCATTCATTCATTCATGCATGCATTCATTCATTCATTCATTCAATCATTCATGCATTCATTTCATTTCATTTCATTTCATTCATTCATTCATTTCATTCATTCATTCATTTCATTCATTCATTCAATTATTTCATTCATTCATTCATTCATTTCATTCATTCATTCATTCATTCATTCATTTCATTTCATTCATTTCATTTCATTTCATTTCATTTCATTCATTTCATTTCATTTCATTCATTTCATTTCATTTCATTCATTCATTCATTCATTCATTCATTCATTCATTCATTTATTCATTCATTCATTCCATTCATTCATTCATTTCATTCATTTAATTCATTTCATTCATTTCATTCATTTCATTCATTTCATTCATTTCATTCATTTCATTCATTCATTCAATCATTCGTTCCATTCATTCGTTTCATTCATTTCATTCATTCATTTCATTCATTCATTTCATTCATTCATTCATTCATTTCATTCATTTCATTCATTTCATTCATTCATTCATTCCTGAACCAGTTCATAGCACCACGCAAGTCGTACCGACGCATTTTTTTGCAAAAATTTTCAGAGTTCGTTTGCCTGTTCACAGCACGCTAGAGATACGATTCACACGCGCAAGTCGATCCGACGCATTTTTTTGCAAAAAAATTCAGACTTCGTTTGCCAGTTCACAGCACGCTAGAGATACGATTCCTACCACGAACACGAACACGAACACGAACACGAACATAAAAATGTGCGAATAGAATGGGGATTGAACATGAATTGAATAGGATTTGAATGGAAATCGAATGGAATTTGAATGGGAACTGATTGGGGATTGATTGGGAATGGAATGGTTATTGAAAAGGAATTTGAATGGGAAATGAACAATAATTTAAGGGGAAATGAATGGTAATGGAATGGTAACGGAATAGTAAGTAATGAGCATTGATTGGGAATTGTACGCGAATAGAATGGGGATTGAACATGAATTAAATAGGATTTGAATGGAAATCGAATGGAATTTGAATAGGAACTGATTGGGGATTGATTGGGAATGGAATGGCAATGGAATGTCAATGGAATGTCAATGGAATGGCAATGGAATGTCAATGGAATGTCAATGGAATGTCAATGGAATGTCAATGGAATGTCAATGGAATGGCAATAGAATGGCAATGGAATGGCAATGGAATGTCAATGGAATGTCAATGGAATGGCAATGGAATGGCAATGGAATGGCAATGGAATGTCAATGGAATGGCAATGGAATGTCAATGGAATGGCAATGGAATGTCAATGGAATGTCAATGGAATGTCAATGGAATGTAAATGGAATGTCAATGGAATGTCAATGGAATGTCAATGGAATGTCAATGGAATGGCAATGGAATGGCAATGGAATGGCAATGGAATGTCAATGGAATGTCAATGGAATGGCAATGGAATGGCAATGGAATGGCAATGGAATGTCAATGGAATGTCAATGGAATGGCAATGGAATGTCAATGGAATGGCAATGGAATGTCAATGGAATGGCAATGGAATGGCAATGGAATGGCAATGGAATGTCAATGGAATGTCAATGGAATGGCAATGGAATGGCAATGGAATGTCAATGGAATGTCAATGGAATGGCAATGGAATGTCAATGGAATGGCAATGGAATGGCAATGGATGAATGAATGAATGAATGAATGAATGAATGAATGAATGAATGAATGAACTCTGACCTCTGACCTCTGACCTCTGACCTCTGACCTCTGACCTCTGACCTCTGACCTCTGACCTCTGACTTCTGACCTCTAACTCTAACTCTTACTCTTGCTCTAACTCTAACTCTAACTCTGACCTCTGACCTCAGACCTATGACCTCTGACCTCTGACCTCTGACCTCTGACCTCTGACCTCTGACCTCTGACCTCTGACCTCTGACCTCTGACTTCTGACCTCTAACTCTAACTCTTACTCTTGCTCTAACTCTAACTCTAACTCTGACCTCTGACCTCAGACCTATGACCTCTGACCTCTGACCTCTGACCTCTGACCTCTGACCTCTAACTCTAACTCTTACTCTTGCTCTAACTCTAACTCATTCATTGAATTAATTCATTCATTTCATTTCATTTCATTTCATTCATTCATTCAATCATTCAATCATTCAATCATTCATTCATTCATTCATTCATTCATTCATTCATTCATTCATTCATTCATTCATTCATTTCATTCATTCATTTCATTCATTTCATTCATTCATTCATTCATTCATTCATTCATTCATTCATTCATTTCATTCATTCATTTCATTCATTCATTCATTCATTCATTCATTCATTCATTCAATCATTCATTCATTTCATTTCATTAATTCATTCATTCAATCATTCATTCATTCATTCAATCAATCCTTCATTCATTCATTCATTCATTCATTTCATTCATTCATTCATTCATTCATTCATTTCATTCATTCATTCATTCATTCATTTCATTCATTCATTCATTCCTGAACCAGTTCATAGCACCACGCAAGTCGTACCGACGCATTTTTTTGCAAAAATTTTCAGAGTTCGTTTGCCAGTTCACAGCACGCTAGAGATACGATTCCTACCACGAACACGAACACGAACACGAACACGAACACGAACACGAACACGAACACGAACACGAACACGAACACGAACACGAACACGAACACGAACACGAACACGAACACGAACACGAACACGAACACGAACACGAACACGAACACGAACACGAACACGAACACGAACACGAACACGAACACGAACACGAACACGAACACGAACACGAACACGAACACGAACACGAACACGAACACGAACACGAACACGAACACGAACACGAACACGAACACGAACACGAACACGAACACGAACACGAACACGAACACGAACACGAACACGAACACGAACACGAACACGAACACGAACACGAACACGAACTCGAACTCGAACTTTTGCAAAAAATTTCTGAGTTCGTTTGCCAGTTCACAGCACGCTAGAGATACGATTCCCAGCACGCAAGTCGATCCGACGCATTTTTTTGCAAAAAAAATTTATAAAATTTTCTAAGTTCCTGAACCAGTTCACAGCACCACGCAAGTCGATCCGACGCATTTTTTTGCAAAAATTTTCAGAGTTCGTTTGCCAGTTCACAGCACGCTAGAGATACGATTCACAGCACGCAAGTCGATCCGACGCATTTTTTGCAAAAAATTTCAGAGTTCGTTTGCCAGTTCACAGCACGCTAGAGATACGATTCACAGCACGCAAGTCGATCCGACGCATTTTTTTGCAAAAAAAATTGATAAAATTTTCTAAGTTCCTGAACCAGTTCACAGCACCACGCAAGTCGATCCGACGCATTTTTTTGCAAAAATTTTCAGAGTTCGTTTGCCAGTTCACAGCACGCTAGAGATACGATTCACAGCATGCAAGTCGATCCGACGCATTTTTTTGCAAAAAAAATTGATATAATTTTCTAAGTTCCTGAACCAGTTCACAGCACCACGCAAGTCGATCCGACGCATTTTTTTGCAAAAATTTTCAGAGTTCGTTTGCCAGTTCACAGCACGCTAGAGATACGATTCACAGCACGCAAGTCGATCCGACGCATTTTTTGCAAAAATTTTCAGAGTTCGTTTGCCAGTTCACAGCACGCTAGAGATACGATTCACAGCACGCAAGTCGATCCGACGCATTTTTTGCAAAAAATTTCAGAGTTCGTTTGCCAGTTCACAGCACGCTAGAGATACGATTCACAGCACGCAAGTCGATCCGACGCATTTTTTTGCAAAAAAAATTGATAAAATTTTCTTAGTTCCTGAACCAGTTCACAGCACCACGCAAGTCGATCCGACGCATTTTTTTGCAAAAAATTTCAGAGTTCGTTTGCCAGTTCACAGCACGCTAGAGATACGATTCACAGCATGCAAGTCGATCCGACGCATTTTTTTGCAAAAAAAATTGATATAATTTTCTAAGTTCCTGAACCAGTTCACAGCACCACGCAAGTCGATCCGACGCATTTTTTTGCAAAAATTTTCAGAGTTCGTTTGCCAGTTCACAGCACGCTAGAGATACGATTCACAGCACGCAAGTCGATCCGACGCATTTTTTGCAAAAATTTTCAGAGTTCGTTTGCCAGTTCACAGCACGCTAGAGATATGATTCACAGCACGCAAGTCGATCCGACGCATTTTTTTGCAAAAAAAATTGATAAAATTTTCTAAGTTCCTGAACCAGTTCACAGCACCATGCAAAACGATCCGACGCATTTTTTTTGCAAAAAATTTCAGAGTTCGTTTGCCAGTTCACAGCACGCTAGAGATACGATTCACAGCACGCAAGTCGATCCGACGCATTTTTTTGCAAAAAAAATTGATAAAATTTTCTAAGTTCCTGAACCAGTTCACAGCACCACGCAAGTCGATCCGACGCATTTTTTTGCAAAAATTTTCAGAGTTCGTTTGCCAGTTCACAGCACGCTAGAGATACGATTCACACGCGCAAGTCGATCCGACGCATTTTTTTGCAAATATTTTCAGAGTTCGTTTGCCAGTTCACAGCACGCTAGAGATACGATTCACAGCACGCAAGTCGATCCGACGCATTTTTTGCAAAAAATTTCAGAGTTCGTTTGCCAGTTCACAGCACGCTAGAGATACGATTCACAGCACGCAAGTCGATCCGACGCATTTTTTTGCAAAAAAAATTGATAAAATTTTCTAAGTTCCTGAACCAGTTCAGAGCACCACGCAAGTCGATCCGACGCATTTTTTTGCAAAAAATTTCAGAGTTCGTTTGCCAGTTCACAGCACGCTAGAGATACGATTCACAGCACGCAAGCCGATCCGACGCATTTTTTTTGCAAAAAAAATTGATAAAATTTTCTTAGTTCCTGAACCAGTTCACAGCACCACGCAAGTCGATCCGACGCATTTTTTTTGCAAAAAAAATGATTTTTTTTTTAATTTCATTCATTCATTCATTCGTTTCATTCATTAATTCATTCATTTCATTCATTAATTCATTCTCTTCATTCACTTCATTCACTTCATTCATTTCATTCATTTCATTCATTTCATTCGTTTGCCAGTTCACAGCACGCTAGAGATACGATTCACAGCACGCAAGTCGATCCGACGCATTTTTTGCAAAAATTTTCAGAGTTCGTTTGCCAGTTCACAGCACGCTAGAGATACGATTCACACGCGCAAGTCGATCCGACGCATTTTTTTGCAAAAAAATTCAGAGTTCGTTTGCCAGTTCACAGCACGCTAGAGATACGATTCCTACCACGAACACGAACACGAACACGAACACGAACACGAACACGAACATAAAAATGTGCGAATAGAATGGGGATTGAACATGAATTGAATAGGATTTGAATGGAAATCGAATGGAATTTGAACGGGAACTGATTGGGGATTGATTGGGAATGGAATGGTTATTGAAAAGGAATTTGAATGGGAAATGAACAATAATTTAAGGGGAAATGAATGGTAATGGAATGGTAACGGAATAGTAAGTAATGAGCATTGATTGGGAATTGTACGCGAATAGAATGGGGATTGAACATGAATTAAATAGGATTTGAATGGAAATCGAATGGAATTTGAATAGGAACTGATTGGGGATTGATTGGGAATGGAATGGCAATGGAATGTCAATGGAATGGCAATGGAATGTCAATGGAATGTCAATGGAATGTCAATGGAATGTCAATGGAATGTCAATGGAATGGCAATAGAATGGCAATGGAATGGCAATGGAATGTCAATGGAATGGCAATGGAATGGCAATGGAATGGCAATGGAATGTCAATGGAATGGCAATGGAATGTCAATGGAATGGCAATGGAATGTCAATGGAATGTCAATGGAATGTCAATGGAATGTCAATGGAATGTCAATGGAATGTCAATGGAATGTCAATGGAATGGCAATGGAATGGCAATGGAATGGCAATGGAATGTCAATGGAATGTCAATGGAATGGCAATGGAATGGCAATGGAATGGCAATGGAATGTCAATGGAATGTCAATGGAATGGCAATGGAATGTCAATGGAATGGCAATGGAATGTCAATGGAATGGCAATGGAATGGCAATGGAATGGCAATGGAATGTCAATGGAATGTCAATGGAATGGCAATGGAATGGCAATGGAATGTCAATGGAATGTCAATGGAATGGCAATGGAATGTCAATGGAATGGCAATGGAATGGCAATGGATGAATGAATGAATGAATGAATGAATGAATGAATGAATGAATGAATGAACTCTGACCTCTGACCTCTGACCTCTGACCTCTGACCTCTGACCTCTGACCTCTGACCTCTGACCTCTGACCTCTGACTTCTGACCTCTAACTCTAACTCTTACTCTTGCTCTAACTCTAACTCTAACTCTGACCTCTGACCTCAGACCTATGACCTCTGACCTCTGACCTCTGACCTCTGACCTCTGACCTCTAACTCTAACTCTTACTCTTGCTCTAACTCTAACTCATTCATTGAATTAATTCATTCATTTCATTTCATTTCATTTCATTCATTCATTCAATCATTCAATCATTCAATCATTCATTCATTCATTCATTCATTCATTCATTCATTCATTCATTCATTCATTCATTCATTCATTCATTCATTCATTCATTCATTCATTCATTCATTCATTCATTCATTCATTTCATTCATTCATTTCATTCATTTCATTCATTCATTCATTCATTCATTCATTCATTTCATTTCATTAATTCATTCATTCAATCATTCATTCATTCATTCAATCAATCCTTCATTCATTCATTCATTCATTCATTTCATTCATTCATTCATTCATTCATTTCATTCATTCATTCATTCCTGAACCAGTTCATAGCACCACGCAAGTCGTACCGACGCATTTTTTTGCAAAAATTTTCAGAGTTCGTTTGCCAGTTCACAGCACGCTAGAGATACGATTCACACGCGCAAGTCGATCCGACGCATTTTTTTGCAAAAAAATTCAGAGTTCGTTTGCCAGTTCACAGCACGCTAGAGATACGATTCCTACCACGAACACGAACACGAACACGAACACGAACACGAACACGAACACGAACACGAACACGAACACGAACACGAACACGAACACGAACACGAACACGAACACGAACACGAACACGAACACGAACACGAACACGAACACGAACACGAACACGAACACGAACACGAACACGAACACGAACACGAACACGAACACGAACACGAACACGAACACGAACACGAACACGAACTCGAACTCGAACTTTTGCAAAAAATTTCTGAGTTCGTTTGCCAGTTCACAGCACGCTAGAGATACGATTCCCAGCACGCAAGTCGATCCGACGCATTTTTTTGCAAAAAAATTAATAAAATTTTCTAAGTTCCTGAACCAGTTCACAGCACCACGCAAGTCGATCCGACGCATTTTTTTGCAAAAATTTTCAGAGTTCGTTTGCCAGTTCACAGCACGCTAGAGATACGATTCACAGCACGCAAGTCGATCCGACGCATTTTTTGCAAAAATTTTCAGAGTTCGTTTGCCAGTTCACAGCACGCTAGAGATACGATTCACAGCACGCAAGTCGATCCGACGCATTTTTTTGCAAAAAAAATTGATAAAATTTTCTAAGTTCCTGAACCAGTTCACAGCACCACGCAAGTCGATCCGACGCATTTTTTTGCAAAAATTTTCAGAGTTCGTTTGCCAGTTCACAGCACGCTAGAGATACGATTCACAGCATGCAAGTCGATCCGACGCATTTTTTTGCAAAAAAAATTGATATAATTTTCTAAGTTCCTGAACCAGTTCACAGCACCACGCAAGTCGATCCGACGCATTTTTTTGCAAAAATTTTCAGAGTTCGTTTGCCAGTTCACAGCACGCTAGAGATACGATTCACAGCACGCAAGTCGATCCGACGCATTTTTTGCAAAAAATTTCAGAGTTCGTTTGCCAGTTCACAGCACGCTAGAGATATGATTCACAGCACGCAAGTCGATCCGACGCATTTTTTTGCAAAAAAAATTGATAAAATTTTCTAAGTTCCTGAACCAGTTCACAGCACCATGCAAAACGATCCGACGCATTTTTTTTGCAAAAAATTTCAGAGTTCGTTTGCCAGTTCACAGCACGCTAGAGATACGATTCACACGCGCAAGTCGATCCGACGCATTTTTTTGCAAATATTTTCAGAGTTCGTTTGCCAGTTCACAGCACGCTAGAGATACGATTCACAGCACGCAAGTCGATCCGACGCATTTTTTGCAAAAAATTTCAGAGTTCGTTTGCCAGTTCACAGCACGCTAGAGATACGATTCACAGCACGCAAGTCGATCCGACGCATTTTTTGCAAAAATTTTCAGAGTTCGTTTGCCAGTTCACAGCACGCTAGAGATACGATTCACAGCACGCAAGTCGATCCGACGCATTTTTTTGCAAAAAAAATTGATAAAATTTTCTAAGTTCCTGAACCAGTTCACAGCACCACGCAAGTCGATCCGACGCATTTTTTTGCAAAAATTTTCAGAGTTCGTTTGCCAGTTCACAGCACGCTAGAGATACGATTCACAGCATGCAAGTCGATCCGACGCATTTTTTTGCAAAAAAAATTGATATAATTTTCTAAGTTCCTGAACCAGTTCACAGCACCACGCAAGTCGATCCGACGCATTTTTTTGCAAAAATTTTCAGAGTTCGTTTGCCAGTTCACAGCACGCTAGAGATACGATTCACAGCACGCAAGTCGATCCGACGCATTTTTTGCAAAAATTTTCAGAGTTCGTTTGCCAGTTCACAGCACGCTAGAGATATGATTCACAGCACGCAAGTCGATCCGACGCATTTTTTTGCAAAAAAAATTGATAAAATTTTCTAAGTTCCTGAACCAGTTCACAGCACCATGCAAAACGATCCGACGCATTTTTTTTGCAAAAAATTTCAGAGTTCGTTTGCCAGTTCACAGCACGCTAGAGATACGATTCACAGCACGCAAGTCGATCCGACGCATTTTTTTGCAAAAAAAATTGATAAAATTTTCTAAGTTCCTGAACCAGTTCACAGCACCACGCAAGTCGATCCGACGCATTTTTTTGCAAAAATTTTCAGAGTTCGTTTGCCAGTTCACAGCACGCTAGAGATACGATTCACACGCGCAAGTCGATCCGACGCATTTTTTTGCAAATATTTTCAGAGTTCGTTTGCCAGTTCACAGCACGCTAGATATACGATTCACAGCACGCAAGTCGATCCGACGCATTTTTTGCAAAAAATTTCAGAGTTCGTTTGCCAGTTCACAGCACGCTAGAGATACGATTCACAGCACGCAAGTCGATCCGACGCATTTTTTTGCAAAAAAAATTGATAAAATTTTCTAAGTTCCTGAACCAGTTCAGAGCACCACGCAAGTCGATCCGACGCATTTTTTTGCAAAAAATTTCAGAGTTCGTTTGCCAGTTCACAGCACGCTAGAGATACGATTCACAGCACGCAAGCCGATCCGACGCATTTTTTTTGCAAAAAAAATTGATAAAATTTTCTTAGTTCCTGAACCAGTTCACAGCACCACGCAAGTCGATCCGACGCATTTTTTTTGCAAAAAAAATGATTTTTTTTTTAATTTCATTCATTCATTCATTCATTCATTCGTTTCATTCATTAATTCATTCATTTCATTCATTAATTCATTCACTTCATTCACTTCATTCATTTCATTCATTTCATTCATTTCATTCGTTTGCCAGTTCACAGCACGCTAGAGATACGATTCACAGCACGCAAGTCGATCCGACGCATTTTTTGCAAAAATTTTCAGAGTTCGTTTGCCAGTTCACAGCACGCTAGAGATATGATTCACAGCACGCAAGTCGATCCGACGCATTTTTTTGCAAAAAAAATTGATAAAATTTTCTAAGTTCCTGAACCAGTTCACAGCACCATGCAAAACGATCCGACGCATTTTTTTTGCAAAAAATTTCAGAGTTCGTTTGCCAGTTCACAGCACGCTAGAGATACGATTCACAGCACGCAAGTCGATCCGACGCATTTTTTTGCAAAAAAAATTGATAAAATTTTCTAAGTTCCTGAACCAGTTCACAGCACCACGCAAGTCGATCCGACGCATTTTTTTGCAAAAATTTTCAGAGTTCGTTTGCCAGTTCACAGCACGCTAGAGATACGATTCACACGCGCAAGTCGATCCGACGCATTTTTTTGCAAATATTTTCAGAGTTCGTTTGCCAGTTCACAGCACGCTAGAGATACGATTCACAGCACGCAAGTCGATCCGACGCATTTTTTGCAAAAAATTTCAGAGTTCGTTTGCCAGTTCACAGCACGCTAGAGATACGATTCACAGCACGCAAGTCGATCCGACGCATTTTTTTGCAAAAAAAATTGATAAAATTTTCTTAGTTCCTGAACCAGTTCACAGCACCACGCAAGTCGATCCGACGCATTTTTTTTGCAAAAAAAAATGATTTTTTTTTTAATTTCATTCATTCATTCATTCATTCATTCGTTTCATTCATTAATTCATTCATTTCATTCATTAATTCATTCACTTCATTCACTTCATTCACTTCATTCATTTCATTCATTTCATTCGTTTGCCAGTTCACAGCACGCTAGAGATACGATTCACAGCACGCAAGTCGATCCGACGCATTTTTTACAAAAATTTTCAGAGTTCGTTTGCCAGTTCACAGCACGCTAGAGATATGATTCACAGCACGCAAGTCGATCCGACGCATTTTTTTGCAAAAAAAATTGATAAAATTTTCTAAGTTCCTGAACCAGTTCACAGCACCATGCAAAACGATCCGACGCATTTTTTTTGCAAAAAATTTCAGAGTTCGTTTGCCAGTTCACAGCACGCTAGAGATACGATTCACAGCACGCAAGTCGATCCGACGCATTTTTTTGCAAAAAAAATTTATAAAATTTTCTAAGTTCCTGAACCAGTTCACAGCACCACGCAAGTCGATCCGACGCATTTTTTTGCAAAAATTTTCAGAGTTCGTTTGCCAGTTCACAGCACGCTAGAGATACGATTCACACGCGCAAGTCGATCCGACGCATTTTTTTGCAAATATTTTCAGAGTTCGTTTGCCAGTTCACAGCACGCTAGAGATACGATTCACAGCACGCAAGTCGATCCGACGCATTTTTTGCAAAAAATTTCAGAGTTCGTTTGCCAGTTCACAGCACGCTAGAGATACGATTCACAGCACGCAAGTCGATCCGACGCATTTTTTTGCAAAAAAAATTGATAAAATTTTCTTAGTTCCTGAACCAGTTCACAGCACCACGCAAGTCGATCCGACGCATTTTTTTGCAAAAAATTTCAGAGTTCGTTTGCCAGTTCACAGCACGCTAGAGATACGATTCACAGCACGCAAGCCGATCCGACGCATTTTTTTGCAAAAAAAATTGATAAAATTTTCTTAGTTCCTGAACCAGTTCACAGCACCACGCAAGTCGATCCGACGCATTTTTTTTGCAAAAAAAAATGATTTTTTTTTTAATTTCATTCATTCATTCATTCATTCATTCGTTTCATTCATTAATTCATTCATTTCATTCATTAATTCATTCACTTCATTCACTTCATTCACTTCATTCATTTCATTCATTTCATTCATTTCATTCATTTCATTCATTTCATTCATTTCATTCATTTCATTCATTTCATTCATTTCATTCATTTCATTCATTTCATTCATTTCATTCATTTCATTCATTTCATTCATTTCATTCATTTCATTCATTTCATTCATTTCATTCATTTCATTCATTTCATTCATTTCATTCATTTCATTCATTTCATTCATTTCATACATTCATTCATTTCATTCATTCATTCAATCATTCGTTCCATTCATTCGTTTCATTCATTTCATTCATTCATTCATTTCATTCATTTCATTCATTTCATTCATTTCATTCATTTCATTCATTTCATTCATTTCATTCATTTCATTCATTTCATTCATTTCATTCATTTCATTCATTTCATTCATTTCATTCATTTCATTCATTTCATACATTCATTCATTTCATTCATTCATTCAATCATTCGTTCCATTCATTCGTTTCATTCATTAATTCATTCATTTCATTCATTAATTCATTCACTTCATTCACTTCATTCACTTCATTCACTTCATTCATTTCATTCATTTCATTCATTTCATTCATTTCATTCATTTCATTCATTTCATTCATTTCATTCATTTCATTCATTTCATTCATTTCATTCATTTCATTCATTTCATTCATTCATTCATTCATTCATTCATTCATTCATTCATTCATTCATTAATTCATTCATTCATTCATTCATTCATTCATTCATTCATTTCATTCATTCATTTCATTCATTTCATTCATTCATTCATTCATTCATTCATTCAATCATTCATTCATTTCATTTCATTAATTCATTCATTCAATCATTCATTCATTCATTCAATCAATCCTTCATTCATTCATTCATTCATTTCATTCATTCATTCATTCATTCATTTCATTCATTCATTCATTCCTGAACCAGTTCATAGCACCACGCAAGTCGTACCGACGCATTTTTTTGCAAAAATTTTCAGAGTTCGTTTGCCAGTTCACAGCACGCTAGAGATACGATTCACACGCGCAAGTCGATCCGACGCATTTTTTTGCAAAAAAATTCAGAGTTCGTTTGCCAGTTCACAGCACGCTAGAGATACGATTCCTACCACGAACACGAACACGAACACGAACACGAACACGAACACGAACACGAACACGAACACGAACACGAACACGAACACGAACACGAACACGAACACGAACACGAACACGAACACGAACACGAACACGAACACGAACACGAACACGAACACGAACACGAACACGAACACGAACACGAACACGAACACGAACACGAACACGAACACGAACACGAACACGAACACGAACACGAACACGAACACGAACACGAACACGAACACGAACACGAACACGAACACGAACACGAACACGAACACGAACACGAACACGAACACGAACACGAACTCGAACTCGAACTCGAACTTTTGCAAAAAATTTCTGAGTTCGTTTGCCAGTTCACAGCACGCTAGAGATACGATTCACAGCACGCAAGTCGATCCGACGCATTTTTTGCAAAAATTTTCAGAGTTCGTTTGCCAGTTCACAGCACGCTAGAGATACGATTCACAGCACGCAAGTCGATCCGACGCATTTTTTTGCAAAAAAAATTGATAAAATTTTCTAAGTTCCTGAACCAGTTCACAGCACCACGCAAGTCGATCCGACGCATTTTTTTGCAAAAATTTTCAGAGTTCGTTTGCCAGTTCACAGCACGCTAGAGATACGATTCACAGCATGCAAGTCGATCCGACGCATTTTTTTGCAAAAAAAATTGATATAATTTTCTAAGTTCCTGAACCAGTTCACAGCACCACGCAAGTCGATCCGACGCATTTTTTTGCAAAAATTTTCAGAGTTCGTTTGCCAGTTCACAGCACGCTAGAGATACGATTCACAGCACGCAAGTCGATCCGACGCATTTTTTGCAAAAATTTTCAGAGTTCGTTTGCCAGTTCACAGCACGCTAGAGATATGATTCACAGCACGCAAGTCGATCCGACGCATTTTTTTGCAAAAAAAATTGATAAAATTTTCTAAGTTCCTGAACCAGTTCACAGCACCATGCAAAACGATCCGACGCATTTTTTTTGCAAAAAATTTCAGAGTTCGTTTGCCAGTTCACAGCACGCTAGAGATACGATTCACAGCACGCAAGTCGATCCGACGCATTTTTTGCAAAAAATTTCAGAGTTCGTTTGCCAGTTCACAGCACGCTAGAGATACGATTCACAGCACGCAAGTCGATCCGACGCATTTTTTTGCAAAAAAAATTGATAAAATTTTCTAAGTTCCTGAACCAGTTCAGAGCACCACGCAAGTCGATCCGACGCATTTTTTTGCAAAAAATTTCAGAGTTCGTTTGCCAGTTCACAGCACGCTAGAGATACGATTCACAGCACGCAAGCCGATCCGACGCATTTTTTTGCAAAAAAAATTGATAAAATTTTCTTAGTTCCTGAACCAGTTCACAGCACCACGCAAGTCGATCCGACGCATTTTTTTTGCAAAAAAAAATGATTTTTTTTTTAATTTCATTCATTCATTCATTCATTCATTCGTTTCATTCATTAATTCATTCATTTCATTCATTAATTCATTCACTTCATTCACTTCATTCACTTCATTCATTTCATTCATTTCATTCATTTCATTCGTTTGCCAGTTCACAGCACGCTAGAGATACGATTCACAGCACGCAAGTCGATCCGAAGCATTTTTTTCATTCATTCATTCATTCATTCATTCATTTTATTCATTCATTCATTCATTCATTTTATTCATTCATTCATTTATTCATTCATTTCATTCATTCATTCATTAATTCATTTTATTCAATCATTCATTTCATTCAATCATTCATTTCATTCATTAATTCATTCATTTCATTCATTTCATTCATTTCATTCATTTCATTCATTTCATTCATTTCATTCATTTCATTCATTTCATTCATTTCATTCATTTCATTCATTTCATTCATTTCATTCATTTCATTCATTAATTCATTCATTCATTCATTCATTCATTCATTCATTTCATTAATTCATTCAATCATTCATTCATTCATTCATTCAATCAATCCTTCATTCATTCATTCATTCATTTCATTCATTCATTCATTTCATTCATTCATTCATTTCATTCATTCATTCATTTCATTCATTCATTCATTCCTGAACCAGTTCATAGCACCACGCAAGTCGTACCGACGCATTTTTTTGCAAAAAAATTCAGAGTTCGTTTGCCAGTTCACAGCACGCTAGAGATACGATTCACACGCGCAAGTCGATCCGACGCATTTTTTTGCAAAAAAATTCAGAGTTCGTTTGCCAGTTCACAGCACGCTAGAGATACGATTCCTACCACGAACACGAACACGAACACGAACACGAACACGAACACGAACACGAACACGAACACGAACACGAACACGAACACGAACACGAACACGAACACGAACACGAACACGAACACGAACACGAACACGAACACGAACACGAACACGAACACGAACACGAACACGAACACGAACACGAACACGAACACGAACACGAACACGAACTCGAACTCGAACTCGAACTTTTGCAAAAATTTTCAGAGTTCGTTTGCCAGTTCACAGCACGCTAGAGATACGATTCACAGCACGCAAGTCGATCCGACGCATTTTTTTGCAAAAAAATTCAGAGTTCGTTTGCCAGTTCACAGCACGCTAGAGATACGATTCCTACCACGAACACGAACACGAACACGAACACGAACACGAACACGAACATAAAAATGTGCGAATAGAATGGGGATTGAACATGAATTGAATAGGATTTGAATGGAAATCGAATGGAATTTGAATGGGAACTGATTGGGGATTGATTGGGAATGGAATGGTTATTGAAAAGGAATTTGAATGGGAAATGAACAATAATTTAAGGGGAAATGAATGGTAATGGAATGGTAACGGAATAGTAAGTAATGAGCATTGATTGGGAATTGTACGCGAATAGAATGGGGATTGAACATGAATTAAATAGGATTTGAATGGAAATCGAATGGAATTTGAATAGGAACTGATTGGGGATTGATTGGGAATGGAATGGCAATGGAATGTCAATGGAATGGCAATGGAATGGCAATGGAATGTCAATGGAATGGCAATGGAATGTCAATGGAATGTCAATGGAATGTCAATGGAATGTCAATGGAATGTCAATGGAATGGCAATGGAATGGCAATGGAATGGCAATGGAATGTCAATGGAATGGCAATGGAATGGCAATGGAATGGCAATGGAATGTCAATGGAATGGCAATGGAATGTCAATGGAATGGCAATGGAATGTCAATGGAATGTCAATGGAATGTCAATGGAATGTCAATGGAATGTCAATGGAATGTCAATGGAATGTCAATGGAATGTCCATGGAATGGCAATGGAATGGCAATGGAATGGCAATGGAATGTCAATGGAATGTCAATGGAATGGCAATGGAATGGCAATGGAATGGCAATGGAATGTCAATGGAATGTCAATGGAATGGCAATGGAATGTCAATGGAATGGCAATGGAATGTCAATGGAATGGCAATGGAATGGCAATGGAATGGCAATGGAATGTCAATGGAATGTCAATGGAATGGCAATGGAATGGCAATGGAATGGCAATGGAATGTCAATGGAATGTCAATGGAATGGCAATGGAATGTCAATGGAATGGCAATGGAATGGCAATGGATGAATGAATGAATGAATGAATGAATGAATGAATGAATGAATGAATGAATGAATGAATGAATGAATGAATGAATGAATGAATGAACTCTGACCTCTGACCTCTGACCTCTGACCTCTGACCTCTGACCTCTGACCTCTGACCTCTGACCTCTGACCTCTGACCTCTGACCTCTGACTTCTGACCTCTAACTCTAACTCTTACTCTTTCTCTAACTCTAACTCTAACTCTGACCTCTGACCTCAGACCTATGACCTCTGACCTCTGACCTCTGACCTCTGACCTCTGACCTCTGACCTCTGACCTCTGACCTCTGACCTCTGACCTCTGAATTCTGACCTCTAACTCTAACTCTTACTCTTGCTCTAACTCTAACTCTAACTCTGACCTCTGACCTCAGACCTATGACCTCTGACCTCTGACCTCTGACCTCTGACCTCTGACTTCTGACCTCTAACTCTAACTCTTACTCTTGCTCTAACTCTAACTCTAACTCTGACCTCTGACCTCAGACCTATGACCTCTGACCTCTGACCTCTGACTTCTGACCTCTAACTCTAACTCTTACTCTTGCTCTAACTCTAACTCTAACTCTGACCTCTGACCTCAGACCTATGACCTCTGACCTCTGACCTCTGACCTCTGACCTCTGACCTCTGACCTCTGACCTCTAACTCTAACTCTTACTCTTGCTCTAACTCTAACTCATTCATTGAATTAATTCATTCATTTCATTTCATTTCATTTCATTCATTCATTCAATCATTCAATCATTCAATCATTCATTCATTCATTCATTCATTCATTCATTCATTCATTCATTCATTCATTCATTCATTCATTCATTCATTCATTAATTCATTCATTCATTCATTCATTCATTCATTCATTTCATTCATTCATTTCATTCATTTCATTCATTCATTCATTCATTCATTCATTCATTCAATCATTCATTCATTTCATTTCATTAATTCATTCATTCAATCATTCATTCATTCATTCAATCAATCCTTCATTCATTCATTCATTCATTTCATTCATT
This sequence comes from Venusia cambrica, assembly GCA_951394065.1. Classification (NCBI taxonomy): domain Eukaryota; kingdom Metazoa; phylum Arthropoda; class Insecta; order Lepidoptera; family Geometridae; genus Venusia; species Venusia cambrica. Next base: position 7,726,850 of record OX596056.1, read on the forward strand.
CATTCATTCATTCATTTCATTCATTCATTCATTCCTGAACCAGTTCATAGCACCACGCAAGTCGTACCGACGCATTTTTTTGCAAAAATTTTCAGAGTTCGTTTGCCAGTTCACAGCACGCTAGAGATACGATTCACACGCGCAAGTCGATCCGACGCATTTTTTTGCAAAAAAATTCAGAGTTCGTTTGCCAGTTCACAGCACGCTAGAGATACGATTCCTACCACGAACACGAACACGAACACGAACACGAACACGAACACGAACACGAACACGAACACGAACACGAACACGAACACGAACACGAACACGAACACGAACACGAACACGAACACGAACACGAACACGAACACGAACACGAACACGAACACGAACACGAACACGAACACGAACACGAACACGAACACGAACACGAACACGAACACGAACACGAACACGAACACGAACACGAACACGAACACGAACACGAACACGAACACGAACACGAACACGAACACGAACACGAACACGAACACGAACACGAACACGAACTCGAACTCGAACTCGAACTTTTGCAAAAAATTTCTGAGTTCGTTTGCCAGTTCACAGCACGCTAGAGATACGATTCACAGCACGCAAGTCGATCCGACGCATTTTTTGCAAAAATTTTCAGAGTTCGTTTGCCAGTTCACAGCACGCTAGAGATACGATTCACAGCACGCAAGTCGATCCGACGCATTTTTTTGCAAAAAAAATTGATAAAATTTTCTAAGTTCCTGAACCAGTTCACAGCACCACGCAAGTCGATCCGACGCATTTTTTTGCAAAAATTTTCAGAGTTCGTTTGCCAGTTCACAGCACGCTAGAGATACGATTCACAGCATGCAAGTCGATCCGACGCATTTTTTTGCACAGCACGCTAGAGATACGATTCACAGCACGCAAGTCGATCCGACGCATTTTTTGCAAAAATTTTCAGAGTTCGTTTGCCAGTTCACAGCACGCTAGAGATATGATTCACAGCACGCAAGTCGATCCGACGCATTTTTTTGCAAAAAAAATTGATAAAATTTTCTAAGTTCCTGAACCAGTTCACAGCACCATGCAAAACGATCCGACGCATTTTTTTTGCAAAAAATTTCAGAGTTCGTTTGCCAGTTCACAGCACGCTAGAGATACGATTCACAGCACGCAAGTCGATCCGACGCATTTTTTGCAAAAAATTTCAGAGTTCGTTTGCCAGTTCACAGCACGCTAGAGATACGATTCACAGCACGCAAGTCGATCCGACGCATTTTTTTGCAAAAAAAATTGATAAAATTTTCTAAGTTCCTGAACCAGTTCAGAGCACCACGCAAGTCGATCCGACGCATTTTTTTGCAAAAAATTTCAGAGTTCGTTTGCCAGTTCACAGCACGCTAGAGATACGATTCACAGCACGCAAGCCGATCCGACGCATTTTTTTGCAAAAAAAATTGATAAAATTTTCTTAGTTCCTGAACCAGTTCACAGCACCACGCAAGTCGATCCGACGCATTTTTTTTGCAAAAAAAAATGATTTTTTTTTTAATTTCATTCATTCATTCATTCATTCATTCGTTTCATTCATTAATTCATTCATTTCATTCATTAATTCATTCACTTCATTCACTTCATTCACTTCATTCATTTCATTCATTTCATTCATTTCATTCGTTTGCCAGTTCACAGCACGCTAGAGATACGATTCACAGCACGCAAGTCGATCCGAAGCATTTTTTTCATTCATTCATTCATTCATTTTATTCATTCATTCATTCATTCATTTTATTCATTCATTCATTTATTCATTCATTTCATTCATTCATTCATTAATTCATTTTATTCAATCATTCATTTCATTCAATCATTCATTTCATTCATTAATTCATTCATTTCATTCATTTCATTCATTTCATTCATTTCATTCATTTCATTCATTTCATTCATTTCATTCATTTCATTCATTTCATTCATTTCATTCATTTCATTCATTAATTCATTCATTCATTCATTCATTCATTCATTCATTCATTTCATTAATTCATTCAATCATTCATTCATTCATTCATTCAATCAATCCTTCATTCATTCATTCATTCATTTCATTCATTCATTCATTTCATTCATTCATTCATTTCATTCATTCATTCATTTCATTCATTCATTCATTCCTGAACCAGTTCATAGCACCACGCAAGTCGTACCGACGCATTTTTTTGCAAAAAAATTCAGAGTTCGTTTGCCAGTTCACAGCACGCTAGAGATACGATTCACACGCGCAAGTCGATCCGACGCATTTTTTTGCAAAAAAATTCAGAGTTCGTTTGCCAGTTCACAGCACGCTAGAGATACGATTCCTACCACGAACACGAACACGAACACGAACACGAACACGAACACGAACACGAACACGAACACGAACACGAACACGAACACGAACACGAACACGAACACGAACACGAACACGAACACGAACACGAACACGAACACGAACACGAACACGAACACGAACACGAACACGAACACGAACACGAACACGAACTCGAACTCGAACTCGAACTTTTGCAAAAATTTTCAGAGTTCGTTTGCCAGTTCACAGCACGCTAGAGATACGATTCACAGCACGCAAGTCGATCCGACGCATTTTTTTGCAAAAAAATTCAGAGTTCGTTTGCCAGTTCACAGCACGCTAGAGATACGATTCCTACCACGAACACGAACACGAACACGAACACGAACACGAACACGAACACGAACACGAACATAAAAATGTGCGAATAGAATGGGGATTGAACATGAATTGAATAGGATTTGAATGGAAATCGAATGGAATTTGAATGGGAACTGATTGGGGATTGATTGGGAATGGAATGGTTATTGAAAAGGAATTTGAATGGGAAATGAACAATAATTTAAGGGGAAATGAATGGTAATGGAATGGTAACGGAATAGTAAGTAATGAGCATTGATTGGGAATTGTACGCGAATAGAATGGGGATTGAACATGAATTAAATAGGATTTGAATGGAAATCGAATGGAATTTGAATAGGAACTGATTGGGGATTGATTGGGAATGGAATGGCAATGGAATGTCAATGGAATGGCAATGGAATGGCAATGGAATGTCAATGGAATGGCAATGGAATGTCAATGGAATGTCAATGGAATGTCAATGGAATGTCAATGGAATGTCAATGGAATGGCAATGGAATGGCAATGGAATGGCAATGGAATGTCAATGGAATGGCAATGGAATGGCAATGGAATGGCAATGGAATGTCAATGGAATGGCAATGGAATGTCAATGGAATGGCAATGGAATGTCAATGGAATGTCAATGGAATGTCAATGGAATGTCAATGGAATGTCAATGGAATGTCAATGGAATGTCAATGGAATGTCAATGGAATGTCCATGGAATGGCAATGGAATGGCAATGGAATGGCAATGGAATGTCAATGGAATGTCAATGGAATGGCAATGGAATGGCAATGGAATGGCAATGGAATGTCAATGGAATGTCAATGGAATGGCAATGGAATGTCAATGGAATGGCAATGGAATGTCAATGGAATGGCAATGGAATGGCAATGGAATGGCAATGGAATGTCAATGGAATGTCAATGGAATGGCAATGGAATGGCAATGGAATGGCAATGGAATGTCAATGGAATGTCAATGGAATGGCAATGGAATGTCAATGGAATGGCAATGGAATGGCAATGGATGAATGAATGAATGAATGAATGAATGAATGAATGAATGAACTCTGACCTCTGACCTCTGACCTCTGACCTCTGACCTCTGACCTCTGACCTCTGACCTCTGACCTCTGACCTCTGACCTCTGACCTCTGACTTCTGACCTCTAACTCTAACTCTTACTCTTTCTCTAACTCTAACTCTAACTCTGACCTCTGACCTCAGACCTATGACCTCTGACCTCTGACCTCTGACCTCTGACCTCTGACCTCTGACCTCTGACCTCTGACCTCTGACCTCTGACCTCTGAATTCTGACCTCTAACTCTAACTCTTACTCTTGCTCTAACTCTAACTCTAACTCTGACCTCTGACCTCAGACCTATGACCTCTGACCTCTGACCTCTGACCTCTGACCTCTGACCTCTGACCTCTAACTCTAACTCTTACTCTTGCTCTTACTCTAACTCATTCAATGAATTAATTCATTCATTTCATTTCATTTCATTTCATTTCATTCATTCATTCAATCATTCAATCATTCAATCATTCATTCATTCATTCATTCATTCATTCATTCATTCATTCATTCATTCATTCATTCATTCATTCATTCATTCATTCATTCATTCATTCAATCATTTCATTTCATTAATTCATTCATTCAATCATTAATTCATTCATTCAATCAATCCTTCATTCATTCATTCATTCATTTCATTCATTCATTCATTTCATTCATTCATTCATTCCTGAACCAGTTCATAGCACCACGCAAGTCGTACCGACGCATTTTTTTGCAAAAATTTTCAGAGTTCGTTTGCCAGTTCACAGCACGCTAGAGATACGATTCCTACCACGAACACGAACACGAACACGAACACGAACACGAACACGAACACGAACACGAACACGAACACGAACACGAACACGAACACGAACACGAACACGAACACGAACACGAACACGAACACGAACACGAACACGAACACGAACACGAACACGAACACGAACACGAACACGAACACGAACACGAACACGAACACGAACTCGAACTCGAACTCGAACTTTTGCAAAAATTTTCAGAGTTCGTTTGCCAGTTCACAGCACGCTAGAGATACGATTCACAGCACGCAAGTCGATCCGACGCATTTTTTTGCAAAAAAATTCAGAGTTCGTTTGCCAGTTCACAGCACGCTAGAGATACGATTCCTACCACGAACACGAACACGAACACGAACACGAACACGAACACGAACACGAACACGAACATAAAAATGTGCGAATAGAATGGGGATTGAACATGAATTGAATAGGATTTGAATGGAAATCGAATGGAATTTGAATGGGAACTGATTGGGGATTGATTGGGAATGGAATGGTTATTGAAAAGGAATTTGAATGGGAAATGAACAATAATTTAAGGGGAAATGAATGGTAATGGAATGGTAACGGAATAGTAAGTAATGAGCATTGATTGGGAATTGTACGCGAATAGAATGGGGATTGAACATGAATTAAATAGGATTTGAATGGAAATCGAATGGAATTTGAATAGGAACTGATTGGGGATTGATTGGGAATGGAATGGCAATGGAATGTCAATGGAATGGCAATGGAATGGCAATGGAATGTCAATGGAATGGCAATGGAATGTCAATGGAATGTCAATGGAATGTCAATGGAATGTCAATGGAATGTCAATGGAATGGCAATGGAATGGCAATGGAATGGCAATGGAATGTCAATGGAATGGCAATGGAATGGCAATGGAATGGCAATGGAATGTCAATGGAATGGCAATGGAATGTCAATGGAATGGCAATGGAATGTCAATGGAATGTCAATGGAATGTCAATGGAATGTCAATGGAATGTCAATGGAATGTCAATGGAATGTCCATGGAATGGCAATGGAATGGCAATGGAATGGCAATGGAATGTCAATGGAATGTCAATGGAATGGCAATGGAATGGCAATGGAATGGCAATGGAATGTCAATGGAATGTCAATGGAATGGCAATGGAATGTCAATGGAATGGCAATGGAATGTCAATGGAATGGCAATGGAATGGCAATGGAATGGCAATGGAATGTCAATGGAATGTCAATGGAATGGCAATGGAATGGCAATGGAATGGCAATGGAATGTCAATGGAATGTCAATGGAATGGCAATGGAATGTCAATGGAATGGCAATGGAATGGCAATGGATGAATGAATGAATGAATGAATGAATGAATGAATGAATGAATGAATGAATGAATGAATGAATGAATGAACTCTGACCTCTGACCTCTGACCTCTGACCTCTGACCTCTGACCTCTGACCTCTGACCTCTGACCTCTGACCTCTGACCTCTGACCTCTGACTTCTGACCTCTAACTCTAACTCTTACTCTTTCTCTAACTCTAACTCTAACTCTGACCTCTGACCTCAGACCTATGACCTCTGACCTCTGACCTCTGACCTCTGACCTCTGACCTCTGACCTCTGACCTCTGACCTCTGACCTCTGACTTCTGACCTCTAACTCTAACTCTTACTCTTGCTCTAACTCTAACTCTAACTCTGACCTCTGACCTCAGACCTATGACCTCTGACCTCTGACCTCTGACCTCTGACCTCTGACCTCTGACCTCTAACTCTAACTCTTACTCTTGCTCTTACTCTAACTCATTCAATGAATTAATTCATTCATTTCATTTCATTTCATTTCATTCATTCATTCAATCATTCAATCATTCAATCATTCATTCATTCATTCATTCATTCATTCATTCATTCATTCATTCATTCATTCATTCATTTCATTCATTCATTCATTCATTCATTCATTCAATCATTCATTCATTTCATTTCATTAATTCATTCATTCAATCATTAATTCATTCATTCAATCAATCCTTCATTCATTCATTCATTCATTTCATTCATTCATTCATTTCATTCATTCATTCATTCCTGAACCAGTTCATAGCACCACGCAAGTCGTACCGACGCATTTTTTTGCAAAAATTTTCAGAGTTCGTTTGCCAGTTCACAGCACGCTAGAGATACGATTCACACGCGCAAGTCGATCCGACGCATTTTTTTGCAAAAAAATTCAGAGTTCGTTTGCCAGTTCACAGCACGCTAGAGATACGATTCCTACCACGAACACGAACACGAACACGAACACGAACACGAACACGAACACGAACACGAACACGAACACGAACACGAACACGAACACGAACACGAACACGAACACGAACACGAACTCGAACTCGAACTCGAACTTTTGCAAAAAATTTCTGAGTTCGTTTGCCAGTTCACAGCACGCTAGAGATACGATTCACAGCACGCAAGTCGATCCGACGCATTTTTTTGCAAAAAAAATTAATAAAATTTTCTAAGTTCCTGAACCAGTTCACAGCACCACGCAAGTCGATCCGACGCATTTTTTTTGCAAAAATTTTCAGAGTTCGTTTGCCAGTTCACAGCACGCTAGAGATACGATTCACAGCACGCAAGTCGATCCGACGCATTTTTTTGCAAAAATTTTCAGAGTTCGTTTGCCAGTTCACAGCACGCTATAGATACGATTCACAGCACGCAAGTCGATCCGACGCATTTTTTTGCAAAAAAAATTGATAAAATTTTCTAAGTTCCTGAACCAGTTCACAGCACCACGCAAGTCGATCCGACGCATTTTTTTGCAAAAATTTTCAGAGTTCGTTTGCCAGTTCACAGCACGCTAGAGATACGATTCACAGCATGCAAGTCGATCCGACGCATTTTTTTGCAAAAAAAATTGATATAATTTTCTAAGTTCCTGAACCAGTTCACAGCACCACGCAAGTCGATCCGACGCATTTTTTTGCAAAAATTTTCAGAGTTCGTTTGCCAGTTCACAGCACGCTAGAGATACGATTCACAGCACGCAAGTCGATCCGACGCATTTTTTGCAAAAATTTTCAGAGTTCGTTTGCCAGTTCACAGCACGCTAGAGATACGATTCACAGCACGCAAGTCGATCCGACGCATTTTTTTTGCAAAAAAAATTGATAAAATTTTCTAAGTTCCTGAACCAGTTCACAGCACCACGCAAGTCGATCCGACGCATTTTTTTGCAAAAATTTTCAGAGTTCGTTTGCCAGTTCACAGCACGCTAGAGATACGATTCACACGCGCAAGTCGATCCGACGCATTTTTTTGCAAATATTTTCAGAGTTCGTTTGCCAGTTCACAGCACGCTAGAGATACGATTCACAGCACGCAAGTCGATCCGACGCATTTTTTGCAAAAAATTTCAGAGTTCGTTTGCCAGTTCACAGCACGCTAGAGATACGATTCACAGCACGCAAGTCGATCCGACGCATTTTTTTGCAAAAAAAATTGATAAAATTTTCTAAGTTCCTGAACCAGTTCAGAGCACCACGCAAGTCGATCCGACGCATTTTTTTGCAAAAAATTTCAGAGTTCGTTTGCCAGTTCACAGCACGCTAGAGATACGATTCACACGCGCAAGTCGATCCAACGCATTTTTTTGCAAAAAAATTCAGAGTTCGTTTGCCAGTTCACAGCACGCTAGAGATACGATTCCTACCACGAACACGAACACGAACACGAACACGAACACGAACACGAACACGAACACGAACACGAACACGAACACGAACACGAACACGAACACGAACACGAACACGAACACGAACACGAACACGAACACGAACACGAACACGAACACGAACACGAACACGAACACGAACACGAACACGAACACGAACACGAACACGAACACGAACACGAACACGAACACGAACACGAACACGAACACGAACACGAACACGAACACGAACACGAACACGAACACGAACACGAACACGAACACGAACACGAACACGAACACGAACACGAACACGAACACGAACACGAACACGAACACGAACACGAACACAAACACGAACACGAACACGAACACGAACACGAACTCGAACTCGAACTCGAACTTTTGCAAAAAATTTCTGAGTTCGTTTGCCAGTTCACAGCACGCTAGAGATACGATTCACAGCACGCAAGTCGATCCGACGCATTTTTTGCAAAAAATTTCAGAGTTCGTTTGCCAGTTCACAGCACGCTAGAAATACGATTCACAGCACGCAAGTTGATCCGACGCATTTTTTTGCAAAAAAAATTGATATAATTTTCTAAGTTCCTGAACCAGTTCAGAGCACCACGCAAGTCGATCCGACGCATTTTTTTGCAAAAAATTTCAGAGTTCGTTTGCCAGTTCACAGCACGCTAGAGATACGATTCACAGCACGCAAGCCGATCCGACGCATTTTTTTGCAAAAAAAATTGATAAAATTTTCTTAGTTCCTGAACCAGTTCACAGCACCACGCAAGTCGATCCGACGCATTTTTTTTGCAAAAAAAATGATTTTTTTTTTAATTTCATTCATTCATTCATTCATTCATTCGTTTCATTCATTAATTCATTCATTTCATTCATTAATTCATTCACTTCATTCACTTCATTCACTTCATTCATTTCATTCATTTCATTCATTTCATTTGTTTGCCAGTTCACAGCACGCTAGAGATACGATTCACAGCACGCAAGTCGATCCGAAGCATTTTTTTCATTCATTCATTCATTCATTTTATTCATTCATTCATTCATTCATTTTATTCATTCATTCATTCATTCATTCATTTCATTCATTCATTCATTAATTCATTTTATTCAATCATTCATTTCATTCAATCATTCATTTCATTCATTAATTCATTCATTTCATTCATTTCATTCATTTCATTCATTTCATTCATTTCATTCATTTCATTCATTTCATTCATTTCATTCATTTCATTCATTTCATTCATTTCATTCATTTCATTCATTTCATTCATTTCATTCATTTCATTCATTTCATTCATTTCATTCATTTCATTCATTTCATTCATTTAATTCATTTCATTCATTTCATTCATTTCATTCATTAATTCATTCATTCATTCATTCATTCATTTCATTAATTCATTCATTCAATCATTCATACATTCATTCAATCAATCCTTCATTCATTCATTCATTCATTTCATTCATTCATTCATTCCTGAACCAGTTCATAGCACCACGCAAGTCGTACCGACGCATTTTTTTGCAAAAATTTTCAGAGTTCGTTTGCCAGTTCACAGCACGCTAGAGATACGATTCACACGCGCAAGTCGATCCAACGCATATTTTTGCAAAAAAAATCAGAGTTCGTTTGCCAGTTCACAGCACGCTAGAGATACGATTCCTACCACGAACACGAACACGAACACGAACACGAACACGAACACGAACACGAACACGAACACGAACACGAACACGAACACGAACACGAACACGAACACGAACACGAACACGAACACGAACACGAACACGAACACGAACACGAACACGAACACGAACACGAACACGAACACGAACACGAACACGAACACGAACACGAACACGAACACGAACACGAACACGAACACGAACACGAACACGAACACGAACACGAACACGAACACGAACACGAACACGAACACGAACACGAACACGAACACGAACACGAACACGAACACGAACACGAACACGAACACGAACACGAACACGAACACGAACACGAACACGAACACGAACACGAACACGAACACGAACACGAACACGAACACGAACACGAACACGAACACGAACACGAACACGAACACGAACACGAACACGAACACGAACACGAACACGAACACGAACACGAACACGAACACGAACACGAACACGAACACGAACACGAACACGAACACGAACACGAACACGAACACGAACACGAACACGAACACGAACACGAACACGAACACGAACACGAACACGAACACGAACACGAACACGAACACGAACACGAACACGAACACGAACACGAACACGAACACGAACACGAACTCGAACTCGAACTCGAACTTTTGCAAAAAAATTCTGAGTTCGTTTGCCAGTTCACAGCACGCTAGAGATACGATTCACAGCACGCAAGTCGATCCGACGCATTTTTTTGCAAAAAAAATTAATAAAATTTTCTAAGTTCCTGAACCAGTTCACAGCACCACGCAAGTCGATCCGACGCATTTTTTTTGCAAAAATTTTCAGAGTTCGTTTGCCAGTTCACAGCACGCTAGAGATACGATTCACAGCACGCAAGTCGATCCGACGCATTTTTTTGCAAAAAAAATTGATAAAATTTTCTAAGTTCCTGAACCAGTTCACAGCACCACGCAAGTCGATCCGACGCATTTTTTTTGCAAAAAAAATTGATAAAATTTTCTAAGTTCCTGAACCAGTTCACAGCACCACGCAAGTCGATCCGACGCATTTTTTGCAAAAATTTTCAGAGTTCGTTTGCCAGTTCACAGCACGCTAGAGATACGATTCACAGCACGCAAGTCGATCAGACGCATTTTTTTGCAAAAAAAATAATGAAGGACTTATTAGCCCACCGGATTTCGATCAAAACCAGTATCAATACTTTCAAATACAAAAAAAAAATTAATATTCGTGTTCGTGTTCGTGTTCGTGTTCGTGTTCGTGTTCGTGTTCGTGTTCGTGTTCGTGTTCGTGGTCGTGGTCGTGGTAGTGATCGTGGTCGTGGTCGTGGTCGTGGTCGTGGTCGTGGTCGTGGTCGTGGTCGTGGTCGTGGTCTTGGTTAGAGTTAGAGTTAGAGTTAGAGTTACATACACAAAAAATGATTCAAACTCGCAACTTTTCCTCAAGTTGTACGCTCTAACCAATAAGAGAGTGAGAGTGAGAGTGAGAGTGAGAGTGGTTAGTGGTCAGAGGTCAGAGGTCACAGGTCAGAGGACAGAGGTCAGAGGTCAGAGGTCAGAGGTCAGAGGTCAGAGGTCAGAGGTCAGAGGTCAGAGGTCTGAGGTCAGAGGTCAGAGTTAGAGTTCATTCATTCATTCATTCATTCATTCATTCATTCATTCATTCATTCATTCATTTCATTCATTTCATTCATTTCATTCATTTCATTCATTTCATTCATTTCATTCATTTCATTCATTTCATTCATTTCATTCATTTCATTCATTTCATTCATTTCATTCATTTCATTCATTTCATTCATTTCATTCATTTCATTCATTTCATTCATTTCATTCATTTCATTCATTTCATTCATTTCATTCATTTCATTCATTTCATTCATTTCATTCATTTCATTCATTTCATTCATTTCATTCATTTCATTCATTTCATTCATTTCATTCATTTCATTCATTCATTCATTCATTCATTTCATTCATTTCATTCATTTCATTCATTTCATTCATTTCATTCATTTCATTCATTTCATTCATTTCATTCATTTCATTCATTTCATTCATTTCATTCATTTCATTCATTTCATTCATTTCATTCATTTCATTCATTTCATTCATTTCATTCATTTCATTCATTTCATTCATTTCATTCATTTCATTCATTTCATTCATTTCATTCATTTCATTCATTTCATTCATTTCATTCATTTCATTCATTTCATTCATTTCATTCATTTCATTCATTTCATTCATTCATTCAATCATTCGTTCCATTCATTCGTTTCATTCATTTCATTCATTCATTTCATTCATTCATTCATTTCATTCATTTCATTCATTCATTCATTCCTGAACCAGTTCATAGCACCACGCAAGTCGTACCGACGCATTTTTTTGCAAAAATTTTCAGAGTTCGTTTGCCAGTTCACAGCACGCTAGAGATACGATTCACACGCGCAAGTCGATCCGACGCATTTTTTTGCAAAAAAAATCAGAGTTCGTTTGCCAGTTCACAGCACGCTAGAGATACGATTCCTACCACGAACACGAACACGAACACGAACACGAACACGAACACGAACACGAACACGAACACGAACACGAACACGAACACGAACACGAACACGAACACGAACACGAACACGAACACGAACACGAACACGAACACGAACACGAACACGAACACGAACACGAACACGAACACGAACACGAACACGAACACGAACACGAACACGAACACGAACACGAACACGAACACGAACACGAACACGAACACGAACACGAACACGAACACGAACACGAACACGAACACGAACACGAACACGAACACGAACACGAACACGAACACGAACACGAACACGAACACGAACACGAACACGAACACGAACACGAACACGAACACGAACACGAACACGAACACGAACACGAACACGAACACGAACACGAACACGAACACGAACACGAACACGAACACGAACACGAACACGAACACGAACACGAACACGAACACGAACACGAACACGAACACGAACACGAACACGAACACGAACACGAACACGAACACGAACACGAACACGAACACGAACACGAACACGAACACGAACACGAACACGAACACGAACACGAACACGAACACGAACACGAACACGAACACGAACACGAACACGAACACGAACACGAACACGAACTCGAACTCGAACTCGAACTTTTGCAAAAAAATTCTGAGTTCGTTTGCCAGTTCACAGCACGCTAGAGATACGATTCACAGCACGCAAGTCGATCCGACGCATTTTTTTGCAAAAAAAATTAATAAAATTTTCTAAGTTCCTGAACCAGTTCACAGCACCACGCAAGTCGATCCGACGCATTTTTTTTTGCAAAAATTTTCAGAGTTCGTTTGCCAGTTCACAGCACGCTAGAGATACGATTCACAGCACGCAAGTCGATCCGACGCATTTTTTGCAAAAAATTTCAGAGTTCGTTTGCCAGTTCACAGCACGCTAGAGATACGATTCACAGCACGCAAGCCGATCCGACGCATTTTTTTGCAAAAAAAATTGATAAAATTTTCTTAGTTCCTGAACCAGTTCACAGCACCACGCAAGTCGATCCGACGCATTTTTTTTGCAAAAAAAAATGATTTTTTTTTTAATTTCATTCATTCATTCATTCATTCATTCGTTTCATTCATTAATTCATTCATTTCATTCATTAATTCATTCACTTCATTCACTTCATTCACTTCATTCATTTCATTCATTTCATTCATTTCATTCGTTTGCCAGTTCACAGCACGCTAGAGATACGATTCACAGCACGCAAGTCGATCCGAAGCATTTTTTTCATTCATTCATTCATTCATTTTATTCATTCATTCATTCATTCATTTTATTCATTCATTCATTTATTCATTCATTTCATTCATTCATTCATTAATTCATTTTATTCAATCATTCATTTCATTCAATCATTCATTTCATTCATTAATTCATTCATTTCATTCATTTCATTCATTTCATTCATTTCATTCATTTCATTCATTTCATTCATTTCATTCATTTCATTCATTTCATTCATTTCATTCATTAATTCATTCATTCATTCATTCATTCATTCATTCATTTCATTAATTCATTCAATCATTCATTCATTCATTCATTCAATCAATCCTTCATTCATTCATTCATTCATTCATTTCATTCATTCATTCATTTCATTCATTCATTCATTTCATTCATTCATTCATTTCATTCATTCATTCATTCCTGAACCAGTTCATAGCACCACGCAAGTCGTACCGACGCATTTTTTTGCAAAAAAATTCAGAGTTCGTTTGCCAGTTCACAGCACGCTAGAGATACGATTCACACGCGCAAGTCGATCCGACGCATTTTTTTGCAAAAAAATTCAGAGTTCGTTTGCCAGTTCACAGCACGCTAGAGATACGATTCCTACCACGAACACGAACACGAACACGAACACGAACACGAACACGAACACGAACACGAACACGAACACGAACACGAACACGAACACGAACACGAACACGAACACGAACACGAACACGAACACGAACACGAACACGAACACGAACACGAACACGAACACGAACACGAACACGAACACGAACACGAACTCGAACTCGAACTCGAACTTTTGCAAAAATTTTCAGAGTTCGTTTGCCAGTTCACAGCACGCTAGAGATACGATTCACAGCACGCAAGTCGATCCGACGCATTTTTTTGCAAAAAAATTCAGAGTTCGTTTGCCAGTTCACAGCACGCTAGAGATACGATTCCTACCACGAACACGAACACGAACACGAACACGAACACGAACACGAACACGAACACGAACATAAAAATGTGCGAATAGAATGGGGATTGAACATGAATTGAATAGGATTTGAATGGAAATCGAATGGAATTTGAATGGGAACTGATTGGGGATTGATTGGGAATGGAATGGTTATTGAAAAGGAATTTGAATGGGAAATGAACAATAATTTAAGGGGAAATGAATGGTAATGGAATGGTAACGGAATAGTAAGTAATGAGCATTGATTGGGAATTGTACGCGAATAGAATGGGGATTGAACATGAATTAAATAGGATTTGAATGGAAATCGAATGGAATTTGAATAGGAACTGATTGGGGATTGATTGGGAATGGAATGGCAATGGAATGTCAATGGAATGGCAATGGAATGGCAATGGAATGTCAATGGAATGGCAATGGAATGTCAATGGAATGTCAATGGAATGTCAATGGAATGTCAATGGAATGTCAATGGAATGGCAATGGAATGGCAATGGAATGGCAATGGAATGTCAATGGAATGGCAATGGAATGGCAATGGAATGGCAATGGAATGTCAATGGAATGGCAATGGAATGTCAATGGAATGGCAATGGAATGTCAATGGAATGTCAATGGAATGTCAATGGAATGTCAATGGAATGTCAATGGAATGTCAATGGAATGTCAATGGAATGTCCATGGAATGGCAATGGAATGGCAATGGAATGGCAATGGAATGTCAATGGAATGTCAATGGAATGGCAATGGAATGGCAATGGAATGGCAATGGAATGTCAATGGAATGTCAATGGAATGGCAATGGAATGTCAATGGAATGGCAATGGAATGTCAATGGAATGGCAATGGAATGGCAATGGAATGGCAATGGAATGTCAATGGAATGTCAATGGAATGGCAATGGAATGGCAATGGAATGGCAATGGAATGTCAATGGAATGTCAATGGAATGGCAATGGAATGTCAATGGAATGGCAATGGAATGGCAATGGATGAATGAATGAATGAATGAATGAATGAATGAATGAATGAATGAATGAATGAATGAATGAATGAATGAATGAACTCTGACCTCTGACCTCTGACCTCTGACCTCTGACCTCTGACCTCTGACCTCTGACCTCTGACCTCTGACCTCTGACCTCTGACCTCTGACTTCTGACCTCTAACTCTAACTCTTACTCTTTCTCTAACTCTAACTCTAACTCTGACCTCTGACCTCAGACCTATGACCTCTGACCTCTGACCTCTGACCTCTGACCTCTGACCTCTGACCTCTGACCTCTGACCTCTGACCTCTGACCTCTGAATTCTGACCTCTAACTCTAACTCTTACTCTTGCTCTAACTCTAACTCTAACTCTGACCTCTGACCTCAGACCTATGACCTCTGACCTCTGACCTCTGACCTCTGACCTCTGACCTCTGACCTCTAACTCTAACTCTTACTCTTGCTCTTACTCTAACTCATTCAATGAATTAATTCATTCATTTCATTTCATTTCATTTCATTTCATTCATTCATTCAATCATTCAATCATTCAATCATTCATTCATTCATTCATTCATTCATTCATTCATTCATTCATTCATTCATTCATTCATTCATTCATTCATTCATTCATTCAATCAATCATTCATTCATTTCATTTCATTAATTCATTCATTCAATCATTAATTCATTCATTCAATCAATCCTTCATTCATTCATTCATTCATTTCATTCATTCATTCATTTCATTCATTCATTCATTCCTGAACCAGTTCATAGCACCACGCAAGTCGTACCGACGCATTTTTTTGCAAAAATTTTCAGAGTTCGTTTGCCAGTTCACAGCACGCTAGAGATACGATTCCTACCACGAACACGAACACGAACACGAACACGAACACGAACACGAACACGAACACGAACACGAACACGAACACGAACACGAACACGAACACGAACACGAACACGAACACGAACACGAACACGAACACGAACACGAACACGAACACGAACACGAACACGAACACGAACACGAACACGAACACGAACACGAACACGAACTCGAACTCGAACTCGAACTTTTGCAAAAATTTTCAGAGTTCGTTTGCCAGTTCACAGCACGCTAGAGATACGATTCACAGCACGCAAGTCGATCCGACGCATTTTTTTGCAAAAAAATTCAGAGTTCGTTTGCCAGTTCACAGCACGCTAGAGATACGATTCCTACCACGAACACGAACACGAACACGAACACGAACACGAACACGAACACGAACACGAACATAAAAATGTGCGAATAGAATGGGGATTGAACATGAATTGAATAGGATTTGAATGGAAATCGAATGGAATTTGAATGGGAACTGATTGGGGATTGATTGGGAATGGAATGGTTATTGAAAAGGAATTTGAATGGGAAATGAACAATAATTTAAGGGGAAATGAATGGTAATGGAATGGTAACGGAATAGTAAGTAATGAGCATTGATTGGGAATTGTACGCGAATAGAATGGGGATTGAACATGAATTAAATAGGATTTGAATGGAAATCGAATGGAATTTGAATAGGAACTGATTGGGGATTGATTGGGAATGGAATGGCAATGGAATGTCAATGGAATGGCAATGGAATGGCAATGGAATGTCAATGGAATGGCAATGGAATGTCAATGGAATGTCAATGGAATGTCAATGGAATGTCAATGGAATGTCAATGGAATGGCAATGGAATGGCAATGGAATGGCAATGGAATGTCAATGGAATGGCAATGGAATGGCAATGGAATGGCAATGGAATGTCAATGGAATGGCAATGGAATGTCAATGGAATGGCAATGGAATGTCAATGGAATGTCAATGGAATGTCAATGGAATGTCAATGGAATGTCAATGGAATGTCAATGGAATGTCCATGGAATGGCAATGGAATGGCAATGGAATGGCAATGGAATGTCAATGGAATGTCAATGGAATGGCAATGGAATGGCAATGGAATGGCAATGGAATGTCAATGGAATGTCAATGGAATGGCAATGGAATGTCAATGGAATGTCAATGGAATGGCAATGGAATGTCAATGGAATGGCAATGGAATGGCAATGGAATGGCAATGGAATGTCAATGGAATGTCAATGGAATGGCAATGGAATGGCAATGGAATGGCAATGGAATGTCAATGGAATGTCAATGGAATGGCAATGGAATGTCAATGGAATGGCAATGGAATGGCAATGGATGAATGAATGAATGAATGAATGAATGAATGAATGAATGAATGAATGAATGAATGAATGAATGAATGAATGAACTCTGACCTCTGACCTCTGACCTCTGACCTCTGACCTCTGACCTCTGACCTCTGACCTCTGACCTCTGACCTCTGACCTCTGACCTCTGACTTCTGACCTCTAACTCTAACTCTTACTCTTTCTCTAACTCTAACTCTAACTCTGACCTCTGACCTCAGACCTATGACCTCTGACCTCTGACCTCTGACCTCTGACCTCTGACCTCTGACCTCTGACCTCTGACCTCTGACCTCTGACCTCTGACTTCTGACCTCTAACTCTAACTCTTACTCTTGCTCTAACTCTAACTCTAACTCTGACCTCTGACCTCAGACCTATGACCTCTGACCTCTGACCTCTGACCTCTGACCTCTGACCTCTGACCTCTGACCTCTGACCTCTAACTCTAACTCTTACTCTTGCTCTTACTCTAACTCATTCAATGAATTAATTCATTCATTTCATTTCATTTCATTTCATTCATTCATTCAATCATTCAATCATTCAATCATTCAATCATTCATTCATTCATTCATTCATTCATTCATTCATTCATTCATTCATTCATTCATTCATTCATTTCATTCATTCATTCATTCATTCATTCATTCATTCATTCAATCATTCATTCATTTCATTTCATTAATTCATTCATTCAATCATTAATTCATTCATTCAATCAATCCTTCATTCATTCATTCATTCATTTCATTCATTCATTCATTTCATTCATTCATTCATTCCTGAACCAGTTCATAGCACCACGCAAGTCGTACCGACGCATTTTTTTGCAAAAATTTTCAGAGTTCGTTTGCCAGTTCACAGCACGCTAGAGATACGATTCACACGCGCAAGTCGATCCGACGCATTTTTTTGCAAAAAAATTCAGAGTTCGTTTGCCAGTTCACAGCACGCTAGAGATACGATTCCTACCACGAACACGAACACGAACACGAACACGAACACGAACACGAACACGAACACGAACACGAACACGAACACGAACACGAACACGAACACGAACACGAACTCGAACTCGAACTCGAACTTTTGCAAAAAATTTCTGAGTTCGTTTGCCAGTTCACAGCACGCTAGAGATACGATTCACAGCACGCAAGTCGATCCGACGCATTTTTTTGCAAAAAAAATTAATAAAATTTTCTAAGTTCCTGAACCAGTTCACAGCACCACGCAAGTCGATCCGACGCATTTTTTTTGCAAAAATTTTCAGAGTTCGTTTGCCAGTTCACAGCACGCTAGAGATACGATTCACAGCACGCAAGTCGATCCGACGCATTTTTTTGCAAAAATTTTCAGAGTTCGTTTGCCAGTTCACAGCACGCTATAGATACGATTCACAGCACGCAAGTCGATCCGACGCATTTTTTTGCAAAAAAAATTGATAAAATTTTCTAAGTTCCTGAACCAGTTCACAGCACCACGCAAGTCGATCCGACGCATTTTTTTGCAAAAATTTTCAGAGTTCGTTTGCCAGTTCACAGCACGCTAGAGATACGATTCACAGCATGCAAGTCGATCCGACGCATTTTTTTGCAAAAAAAATTGATATAATTTTCTAAGTTCCTGAACCAGTTCACAGCACCACGCAAGTCGATCCGACGCATTTTTTTGCAAAAATTTTCAGAGTTCGTTTGCCAGTTCACAGCACGCTAGAGATACGATTCACAGCACGCAAGTCGATCCGACGCATTTTTTGCAAAAATTTTCAGAGTTCGTTTGCCAGTTCACAGCACGCTAGAGATACGATTCACAGCACGCAAGTCGATCCGACGCATTTTTTTTGCAAAAAAAATTGATAAAATTTTCTAAGTTCCTGAACCAGTTCACAGCACCACGCAAGTCGATCCGACGCATTTTTTTGCAAAAATTTTCAGAGTTCGTTTGCCAGTTCACAGCACGCTAGAGATACGATTCACACGCGCAAGTCGATCCGACGCATTTTTTTGCAAATATTTTCAGAGTTCGTTTGCCAGTTCACAGCACGCTAGAGATACGATTCACAGCACGCAAGTCGATCCGACGCATTTTTTGCAAAAAATTTCAGAGTTCGTTTGCCAGTTCACAGCACGCTAGAGATACGATTCACAGCACGCAAGTCGATCCGACGCATTTTTTTGCAAAAAAAATTGATAAAATTTTCTAAGTTCCTGAACCAGTTCAGAGCACCACGCAAGTCGATCCGACGCATTTTTTTGCAAAAAATTTCAGAGTTCGTTTGCCAGTTCACAGCACGCTAGAGATACGATTCACACGCGCAAGTCGATCCAACGCATTTTTTTGCAAAAAAATTCAGAGTTCGTTTGCCAGTTCACAGCACGCTAGAGATACGATTCCTACCACGAACACGAACACGAACACGAACACGAACACGAACACGAACACGAACACGAACACGAACACGAACACGAACACGAACACGAACACGAACACGAACACGAACACGAACACGAACACGAACACGAACACGAACACGAACACGAACACGAACACGAACACGAACACGAACACGAACACGAACACGAACACGAACACGAACACGAACACGAACACGAACACGAACACGAACACGAACACGAACACGAACACGAACACGAACACGAACACGAACACGAACACGAACACGAACACGAACACGAACACGAACACGAACACGAACACGAACACGAACACAAACACGAACACGAACACGAACACGAACACGAACTCGAACTCGAACTCGAACTTTTGCAAAAAATTTCTGAGTTCGTTTGCCAGTTCACAGCACGCTAGAGATACGATTCACAGCACGCAAGTCGATCCGACGCATTTTTTGCAAAAAATTTCAGAGTTCGTTTGCCAGTTCACAGCACGCTAGAAATACGATTCACAGCACGCAAGTTGATCCGACGCATTTTTTTGCAAAAAAAATTGATATAATTTTCTAAGTTCCTGAACCAGTTCAGAGCACCACGCAAGTCGATCCGACGCATTTTTTTGCAAAAAATTTCAGAGTTCGTTTGCCAGTTCACAGCACGCTAGAGATACGATTCACAGCACGCAAGCCGATCCGACGCATTTTTTTGCAAAAAAAATTGATAAAATTTTCTTAGTTCCTGAACCAGTTCACAGCACCACGCAAGTCGATCCGACGCATTTTTTTTGCAAAAAAAATGATTTTTTTTTTAATTTCATTCATTCATTCATTCATTCATTCGTTTCATTCATTAATTCATTCATTTCATTCATTAATTCATTCACTTCATTCACTTCATTCACTTCATTCATTTCATTCATTTCATTCATTTCATTTGTTTGCCAGTTCACAGCACGCTAGAGATACGATTCACAGCACGCAAGTCGATCCGAAGCATTTTTTTCATTCATTCATTCATTCATTTTATTCATTCATTCATTCATTCATTTTATTCATTCATTCATTCATTCATTCATTTCATTCATTCATTCATTAATTCATTTTATTCAATCATTCATTTCATTCAATCATTCATTTCATTCATTAATTCATTCATTTCATTCATTTCATTCATTTCATTCATTTCATTCATTTCATTCATTTCATTCATTTCATTCATTTCATTCATTTCATTCATTTCATTCATTTCATTCATTTCATTCATTTCATTCATTTCATTCATTTCATTCATTTCATTCATTTCATTCATTTAATTCATTTCATTCATTTCATTCATTAATTCATTCATTCATTCATTCATTCATTTCATTAATTCATTCATTCAATCATTCATACATTCATTCAATCAATCCTTCATTCATTCATTCATTCATTTCATTCATTCATTCATTCCTGAACCAGTTCATAGCACCACGCAAGTCGTACCGACGCATTTTTTTGCAAAAATTTTCAGAGTTCGTTTGCCAGTTCACAGCACGCTAGAGATACGATTCACACGCGCAAGTCGATCCAACGCATATTTTTGCAAAAAAAATCAGAGTTCGTTTGCCAGTTCACAGCACGCTAGAGATACGATTCCTACCACGAACACGAACACGAACACGAACACGAACACGAACACGAACACGAACACGAACACGAACACGAACACGAACACGAACACGAACACGAACACGAACACGAACACGAACACGAACACGAACACGAACACGAACACGAACACGAACACGAACACGAACACGAACACGAACACGAACACGAACACGAACACGAACACGAACACGAACACGAACACGAACACGAACACGAACACGAACACGAACACGAACACGAACACGAACACGAACACGAACACGAACACGAACACGAACACGAACACGAACACGAACACGAACACGAACACGAACACGAACACGAACACGAACACGAACACGAACACGAACACGAACACGAACACGAACACGAACACGAACACGAACACGAACACGAACACGAACACGAACACGAACACGAACACGAACACGAACACGAACACGAACACGAACACGAACACGAACACGAACACGAACACGAACACGAACACGAACACGAACACGAACACGAACACGAACACGAACACGAACACGAACACGAACACGAACTCGAACTCGAACTCGAACTTTTGCAAAAAAATTCTGAGTTCGTTTGCCAGTTCACAGCACGCTAGAGATACGATTCACAGCACGCAAGTCGATCCGACGCATTTTTTTGCAAAAAAAATTAATAAAATTTTCTAAGTTCCTGAACCAGTTCACAGCACCACGCAAGTCGATCCGACGCATTTTTTTTGCAAAAATTTTCAGAGTTCGTTTGCCAGTTCACAGCACGCTAGAGATACGATTCACAGCACGCAAGTCGATCCGACGCATTTTTTTGCAAAAAAAATTGATAAAATTTTCTAAGTTCCTGAACCAGTTCACAGCACCACGCAAGTCGATCCGACGCATTTTTTTTGCAAAAAAAATTGATAAAATTTTCTAAGTTCCTGAACCAGTTCACAGCACCACGCAAGTCGATCCGACGCATTTTTTGCAAAAATTTTCAGAGTTCGTTTGCCAGTTCACAGCACGCTAGAGATACGATTCACAGCACGCAAGTCGATCAGACGCATTTCTTTGCAAAAAAAATAATGAAGGACTTATTAGCCCACCGGATTTCGATCAAAACCAGTATCAATACTTTCAAATACAAAAAAAAAATTAATATTCGTGTTCGTGTTCGTGTTCGTGTTCGTGTTCGTGTTCGTGTTCGTGTTCGTGTTCGTGTTCGTGGTCGTGGTCGTGGTAGTGATCGTGGTCGTGGTCGTGGTCGTGGTCGTGGTCGTGGTCGTGGTCGTGGTCGTGGTCGTGGTCTTGGTTAGAGTTAGAGTTAGAGTTAGAGTTACATACACAAAAAATGATTCAAACTCGCAACTTTTCCTCAAGTTGTACGCTCTAACCAATAAGAGAGTGAGAGTGAGAGTGAGAGTGAGAGTGGTTAGTGGTCAGAGGTCAGAGGTCACAGGTCAGAGGACAGAGGTCAGAGGTCAGAGGTCAGAGGTCAGAGGTCAGAGGTCAGAGGTCAGAGGTCAGAGGTCTGAGGTCAGAGGTCAGAGTTAGAGTTCATTCATTCATTCATTCATTCATTCATTCATTCATTCATTCATTCATTCATTTCATTCATTTCATTCATTTCATTCATTTCATTCATTTCATTCATTTCATTCATTTCATTCATTTCATTCATTTCATTCATTTCATTCATTTCATTCATTTCATTCATTTCATTCATTTCATTCATTTCATTCATTTCATTCATTTCATTCATTTCATTCATTTCATTCATTTCATTCATTTCATTCATTTCATTCATTTCATTCATTTCATTCATTTCATTCATTTCATTCATTTCATTCATTTCATTCATTTCATTCATTTCATTCATTTCATTCATTTCATTCATTTCATTCATTTCATTCATTTCATTCATTTCATTCATTTCATTCATTTCATTCATTTCATTCATTTCATTCATTTCATTCATTTCATTCATTTCATTCATTTCATTCATTCATTCATTCATTCATTTCATTCATTTCATTCATTTCATTCATTTCATTCATTTCATTCATTTCATTCATTTCATTCATTTCATTCATTTCATTCATTTCATTCATTTCATTCATTTCATTCATTTCATTCATTTCATTCATTTCATTCATTTCATTCATTTCATTCATTTCATTCATTTCATTCATTTCATTCATTTCATTCATTTCATTCATTTCATTCATTTCATTCATTTCATTCATTTCATTCATTTCATTCATTTCATTCATTTCATTCATTTCATTCATTTCATTCATTTCATTCATTCATTCAATCATTCGTTCCATTCATTCGTTTCATTCATTTCATTCATTCATTTCATTCATTCATTCATTTCATTCATTTCATTCATTCATTCATTCCTGAACCAGTTCATAGCACCACGCAAGTCGTACCGACGCATTTTTTTGCAAAAATTTTCAGAGTTCGTTTGCCAGTTCACAGCACGCTAGAGATACGATTCACACGCGCAAGTCGATCCGACGCATTTTTTTGCAAAAAAAATCAGAGTTCGTTTGCCAGTTCACAGCACGCTAGAGATACGATTCCTACCACGAACACGAACACGAACACGAACACGAACACGAACACGAACACGAACACGAACACGAACACGAACACGAACACGAACACGAACACGAACACGAACACGAACACGAACACGAACACGAACACGAACACGAACACGAACACGAACACGAACACGAACACGAACACGAACACGAACACGAACACGAACACGAACACGAACACGAACACGAACACGAACACGAACACGAACACGAACACGAACACGAACACGAACACGAACACGAACACGAACACGAACACGAACACGAACACGAACACGAACACGAACACGAACACGAACACGAACACGAACACGAACACGAACACGAACACGAACACGAACACGAACACGAACACGAACACGAACACGAACACGAACACGAACACGAACACGAACACGAACACGAACACGAACACGAACACGAACACGAACACGAACACGAACACGAACACGAACACGAACACGAACACGAACACGAACACGAACACGAACACGAACACGAACACGAACACGAACACGAACACGAACACGAACACGAACACGAACACGAACACGAACACGAACACGAACACGAACACGAACACGAACACGAACACGAACTCGAACTCGAACTCGAACTTTTGCAAAAAAATTCTGAGTTCGTTTGCCAGTTCACAGCACGCTAGAGATACGATTCACAGCACGCAAGTCGATCCGACGCATTTTTTTGCAAAAAAAATTAATAAAATTTTCTAAGTTCCTGAACCAGTTCACAGCACCACGCAAGTCGATCCGACGCATTTTTTTTGCAAAAATTTTCAGAGTTCGTTTGCCAGTTCACAGCACGCTAGAGATACGATTCACAGCACGCAAGTCGATCCGACGCATTTTTTTGCAAAAAAAATTGATAAAATTTTCTAAGTTCCTGAACCAGTTCACAGCACCACGCAAGTCGATCCGACGCATTTTTTTTGCAAAAAAAATTGATAAAATTTTCTAAGTTCCTGAACCAGTTCACAGCACCACGCAAGTCGATCCGACGCATTTTTTGCAAAAATTTTCAGAGTTCGTTTGCCAGTTCACAGCACGCTAGAGATACGATTCACAGCACGCAAGTCGATCAGACGCATTTTTTTGCAAAAAAAATAATGAAGGACTTATTAGCCCACCGGATTTCGATCAAAACCAGTATCAATACTTTCAAATACAAAAAAAAAATTAATATTCGTGTTCGTGTTCGTGTTCGTGTTCGTGTTCGTGTTCGTGTTCGTGTTCGTGTTCGTGTTCGTGGTCGTGGTCGTGGTAGTGATCGTGGTCGTGGTCGTGGTCGTGGTCGTGGTCGTGGTCGTGGTCGTGGTCGTGGTCGTGGTCTTGGTTAGAGTTAGAGTTAGAGTTAGAGTTACATACACAAAAAATGATTCAAACTCGCAACTTTTCCTCAAGTTGTACGCTCTAACCAATAAGAGAGTGAGAGTGAGAGTGAGAGTGAGAGTGGTTAGTGGTCAGAGGTCAGAGGTCACAGGTCAGAGGACAGAGGTCAGAGGTCAGAGGTCAGAGGTCAGAGGTCAGAGGTCAGAGGTCAGAGGTCAGAGGTCTGAGGTCAGAGGTCAGAGTTAGAGTTCATTCATTCATTCATTCATTCATTCATTCATTCATTCATTCATTCATTCATTCATTTCATTCATTTCATTCATTTCATTCATTTCATTCATTTCATTCATTTCATTCATTTCATTCATTTCATTCATTTCATTCATTTCATTCATTTCATTCATTTCATTCATTTCATTCATTTCATTCATTTCATTCATTTCATTCATTTCATTCATTTCATTCATTTCATTCATTTCATTCATTTCATTCATTTCATTCATTTCATTCATTTCATTCATTTCATTCATTTCATTCATTTCATTCATTTCATTCATTTCATTCATTCATTCATTCATTCATTCATTCATTTCATTCATTTCATTCATTTCATTCATTTCATTCATTTCATTCATTTCATTCATTTCATTCATTTCATTCATTTCATTCATTTCATTCATTTCATTCATTTCATTCATTTCATTCATTTCATTCATTTCATTCATTTCATTCATTTCATTCATTTCATTCATTTCATTCATTTCATTCATTTCATTCATTTCATTCATTTCATTCATTCATTCAATCATTCGTTCCATTCATTCGTTTCATTCATTTCATTCATTCATTTCATTCATTCATTCATTTCATTCATTTCATTCATTCATTCATTCCTGAACCAGTTCATAGCACCACGCAAGTCGTACCGACGCATTTTTTTGCAAAAATTTTCAGAGTTCGTTTGCCAGTTCACAGCACGCTAGAGATACGATTCACACGCGCAAGTCGATCCGACGCATTTTTTTGCAAAAAAATTCAGAGTTCGTTTGCCAGTTCACAGCACGCTAGAGATACGATTCCTACCACGAACACGAACACGAACACGAACATAAAAATGTGCGAATAGAATGGGGATTGAACATGAATTGAATAGGATTTGAATGGAAATCGAATGGAATTTGAATGGGAACTGATTGGGGATTGATTGGGAATGGAATGGTTATTGAAAAGGAATTTGAATGGGAAATGAACAATAATTTAAGGGGAAATGAATGGTAATGGAATGGTAACGGAATAGTAAGTAATGAGCATTGATTGGGAATTGTACGCGAATAGAATGGGGATTGAACATGAATTAAATAGGATTTGAATGGAAATCGAATGGAATTTGAATAGGAACTGATTGGGGATTGATTGGGAATGGAATGGCAATGGAATGTCAATGGAATGGCAATGGAATGTCAATGGAATGTCAATGGAATGTCAATGGAATGTCAATGGAATGTCAATGGAATGGCAATGGAATGGCAATGGAATGGCAATGGAATGTCAATGGAATGTCAATGGAATGGCAATGGAATGGCAATGGAATGGCAATGGAATGTCAATGGAATGGCAATGGAATGTCAATGGAATGGCAATGGAATGTCAATGGAATGTCAATGGAATGTCAATGGAATGTCAATGGAATGTCAATGGAATGTCAATGGAATGTCCATGGAATGGCAATGGAATGGCAATGGAATGGCAATGGAATGTCAATGGAATGTCAATGGAATGGCAATGGAATGGCAATGGAATGGCAATGGAATGTCAATGGAATGTCAATGGTTTGGCAATGGAATGTCAATGGAATGGCAATGGAATGTCAATGGAATGGCAATGGAATGGCAATGGAATGGCAATGGAATGTCAATGGAATGTCAATGGAATGGCAATGGAATGGCAATGGAATGGCAATGGAATGTCAATGGAATGTCAATGGAATGGCAATGGAATGTCAATGGAATGGCAATGGAATGGCAATGGATGAATGAATGAATGAATGAATGAATGAATGAATGAATGAATGAATGAATGAATGAATGAAAACTCTGACCTCTGACCTCTGACCTCTGAACTCTGACCTCTGACCTCTGACCTCTGACCTCTGACCTCTGACCTCTGACTTCTGACCTCTAACTCTAACTCTTACTCTTGCTCTAACTCTAACTCTAACTCTGACCTCTGACCTCAGACCTATGACCTCTGACCTCTGACCTCTGACCTCTGACCTCTGACCTCTGACCTCTGACCTCTGACCTCTGACCTCTGACCTCTGACTTCTGACCTCTAACTCTAACTCTTACTCTTGCTCTAACTCTAACTCTAACTCTGACCTCTGACCTCAGACCTATGACCTCTGACCTCTGACCTCTGACCTCTGACCTCTGACCTCTGACCTCTAACTCTAACTCTTACTCTTGCTCTTACTCTAACTCATTCAATGAATTAATTCATTCATTTCATTTCATTTCATTTCATTTCATTTCATTCATTCATTCAATCATTCAATCATTCAATCATTCATTCATTCATTCATTCATTCATTCATTCATTCATTCATTCATTCATTCATTCATTCATTCATTCATTCATTTCATTCATTCATTTCATTCATTCATTCATTCATTCATTCATTCATTCAATCATTCATTCATTTCATTTCATTAATTCATTCATTCAATCATTAATTCATTCATTCAATCAATCCTTCATTCATTCATTCATTCATTTCATTCATTCATTCATTTCATTCATTCATTCATTCCTGAACCAGTTCATAGCACCACGCAAGTCGTACCGACGCATTTTTTTGCAAAAATTTTCAGAGTTCGTTTGCCTTTGCCAGTTCACAGCACGCTAGAGATACGATTCACACGCGCAAGTCGATCCGACGCATTTTTTTGCAAAAAAATTCAGAGTTCGTTTGCCAGTTCACAGCACGCTAGAGATACGATTCCTACCACGAACACGAACACGAACACGAACACGAACACGAACACGAACACGAACACGAACACGAACACGAACACGAACACGAACACGAACACGAACACGAACACGAACACGAACACGAACACGAACACGAACACGAACACGAACACGAACACGAACACGAACACGAACACGAACACGAACACGAACACGAACACGAACACGAACACGAACACGAACACGAACACGAACACGAACACGAACACGAACACGAACACGAACACGAACACGAACACGAACACGAACTCGAACTCGAACTCGAACTTTTGCAAAAAATTTCTGAGTTCGTTTGCCAGTTCACAGCACGCTAGAGATACGATTCACAGCACGCAAGTCGATCCGACGCATTTTTTTGCAAAAAAAATTAATAAAATTTTCTAAGTTCCTGAACCAGTTCACAGCACCACGCAAGTCGATCCGACGCATTTTTTTTGCAAAAATTTTCAGAGTTCGTTTGCCAGTTCACAGCACGCTAGAGATACGATTCACAGCACGCAAGTCGATCCGACGCATTTTTTTGCAAAAATTTTCAGAGTTCGTTTGCCAGTTCACAGCACGCTATAGATACGATTCACAGCACGCAAGTCGATCCGACGCATTTTTTTGCAAAAAAAATTGATAAAATTTTCTAAGTTCCTGAACCAGTTCACAGCACCACGCAAGTCGATCCGACGCATTTTTTTGCAAAAATTTTCAGAGTTCGTTTGCCAGTTCACAGCACGCTAGAGATACGATTCACAGCATGCAAGTCGATCCGACGCATTTTTTTGCAAAAAAAATTGATATAATTTTCTAAGTTCCTGAACCAGTTCACAGCACCACGCAAGTCGATCCGACGCATTTTTTTGCAAAAATTTTCAGAGTTCGTTTGCCAGTTCACAGCACGCTAGAGATACGATTCACAGCACGCAAGTCGATCCGACGCATTTTTTGCAAAAATTTTCAGAGTTCGTTTGCCAGTTCACAGCACGCTAGAGATACGATTCACACGCGCAAGTCGATCCGACGCATTTTTTTGCAAATATTTTCAGAGTTCGTTTGCCAGTTCACAGCACGCTAGAGATACGATTCACACGCGCAAGTCGATCCGACGCATTTTTTTGCAAATATTTTCAGAGTTCGTTTGCCAGTTCACAGCACGCTAGAGATACGATTCACAGCACGCAAGTCGATCCGACGCATTTTTTTGCAAAAAATTTCAGAGTTCGTTTGCCAGTTCACAGCACGCTAGAGATACGATTCACACGCGCAAGTCGATCCAACGCATTTTTTTGCAAAAAAATTCAGAGTTCGTTTGCCAGTTCACAGCACGCTAGAGATACGATTCCTACCACGAACACGAACACGAACACGAACACGAACACGAACACGAACACGAACACGAACACGAACACGAACACGAACACGAACACGAACACGAACACGAACACGAACACGAACACGAACACGAACACGAACACGAACACGAACACGAACACGAACACGAACACGAACACGAACACGAACACGAACACGAACACGAACACGAACACGAACACGAACACGAACACGAACACGAACACGAACACGAACACGAACACGAACACGAACACGAACACGAACACGAACACGAACACGAACACGAACACGAACACGAACACGAACACGAACACGAACACGAACACGAACACGAACACGAACACGAACACGAACACGAACACGAACACGAACACGAACACAAACACGAACACGAACACGAACACGAACACGAACTCGAACTCGAACTCGAACTTTTGCAAAAAATTTCTGAGTTCGTTTGCCAGTTCACAGCACGCTAGAGATACGATTCACAGCACGCAAGTCGATCCGACGCATTTTTTGCAAAAAATTTCAGAGTTCGTTTGCCAGTTCACAGCACGCTAGAAATACGATTCACAGCACGCAAGTCGATCCGACGCATTTTTTTGCAAAAAAAATTGATATAATTTTCTAAGTTCCTGAACCAGTTC
The DNA here is from genome assembly GCA_951394065.1 of Venusia cambrica. NCBI lineage: Eukaryota > Metazoa > Arthropoda > Insecta > Lepidoptera > Geometridae > Venusia > Venusia cambrica. The sequence continues at coordinate 7,757,980 of OX596056.1, forward strand.
AGAGCACCACGCAAGTCGATCCGACGCATTTTTTTGCAAAAAATTTCAGAGTTCGTTTGCCAGTTCACAGCACGCTAGAGATACGATTCACAGCACGCAAGCCGATCCGACGCATTTTTTTGCAAAAAAAATTGATAAAATTTTCTTAGTTCCTGAACCAGTTCACAGCACCACGCAAGTCGATCCGACGCATTTTTTTTGCAAAAAAAATGATTTTTTTTTTAATTTCATTCATTCATTCATTCATTCATTCGTTTCATTCATTAATTCATTCATTTCATTCATTAATTCATTCACTTCATTCACTTCATTCACTTCATTCATTTCATTCATTTCATTCATTTCATTCATTTCATTTGTTTGCCAGTTCACAGCACGCTAGAGATACGATTCACAGCACGCAAGTCGATCCGAAGCATTTTTTTCATTCATTCATTCATTCATTTTATTCATTCATTCATTCATTCATTTTATTCATTCATTCATTCATTCATTCATTTCATTCATTCATTCATTAATTCATTTTATTCAATCATTCATTTTATTCAATCATTCATTTCATTCATTAATTCATTCATTTCATTCATTTCATTCATTTCATTCATTTCATTCATTTCATTCATTTCATTCATTTCATTCATTTCATTCATTTCATTCATTTCATTCATTTCATTCATTTCATTCATTTCATTCATTTCATTCATTTCATTCATTTCATTCATTTCATTCATTTCATTCATTTCATTCATTAATTCATTCATTCATTCATTCATTCATTTCATTAATTCATTCATTCAATCATTCATACATTCATTCAATCAATCCTTCATTCATTCATTCATTCATTTCATTCATTCATTCATTCCTGAACCAGTTCATAGCACCACGCAAGTCGTACCGACGCATTTTTTTGCAAAAATTTTCAGAGTTCGTTTGCCAGTTCACAGCACGTTAGAGATACGATTCACACGCGCAAGTCGATCCAACGCATTTTTTTGCAAAAAAAATCAGAGTTCGTTTGCCAGTTCACAGCACGCTAGAGATACGATTCCTACCACGAACACGAACACGAACACGAACACGAACACGAACACGAACACGAACACGAACACGAACACGAACACGAACACGAACACGAACACGAACACGAACACGAACACGAACACGAACACGAACACGAACACGAACACGAACACGAACACGAACACGAACACGAACACGAACACGAACACGAACACGAACACGAACACGAACACGAACACGAACACGAACACGAACACGAACACGAACACGAACACGAACACGAACACGAACACGAACACGAACACGAACACGAACACGAACACGAACACGAACACGAACACGAACACGAACACGAACACGAACACGAACACGAACACGAACACGAACACGAACACGAACACGAACACGAACTCGAACTCGAACTCGAACTTTTGCAAAAAAATTCTGAGTTCGTTTGCCAGTTCACAGCACGCTAGAGATACGATTCACAGCACGCAAGTCGATCCGACGCATTTTTTTGCAAAAAAAATTAATAAAATTTTCTAAGTTCCTGAACCAGTTCACAGCACCACGCAAGTCGATCCGACGCATTTTTTTTGCAAAAATTTTCAGAGTTCGTTTGCCAGTTCACAGCACGCTAGAGATACGATTCACAGCACGCAAGTCGATCCGACGCATTTTTTTGCAAAAAAAATTGATAAAATTTTCTAAGTTCCTGAACCAGTTCACAGCACCACGCAAGTCGATCCGACGCATTTTTTTTGCAAAAAAAATTGATAAAATTTTCTAAGTTCCTGAACCAGTTCACAGCACCACGCAAGTCGATCCGACGCATTTTTTGCAAAAATTTTCAGAGTTCGTTTGCCAGTTCACAGCACGCTAGAGATACGATTCACAGCACGCAAGTCGATCAGACGCATTTTTTTGCAAAAAAAATAATGAAGGACTTATTAGCCCACCGGATTTCAATCAAAACCAGTATCAATACTTTCAAATACAAAAAAAAAATTCATATTCGTGTTCGTGTTCGTGTTCGTGTTCGTGTTCGTGGTCGTGGTCGTGGTAGTGATCGTGGTCGTGGTCGTGGTCGTGGTCGTGGTCGTGGTCGTGGTCGTGGTCTTGGTTAGAGTTAGAGTTAGAGTTAGAGTTACATACACAAAAAATGATTCAAACTCGCAACTTTTCCTCAAGTTGTACGCTCTAACCAATAAGAGAGTGAGAGTGAGAGTGAGAGTGGTCGTGGTTAGTGGTCAGAGGTCAGAGGTCACAGGTCAGAGGTCAGAGGTCAGAGGTCAGAGGTCAGAGGTCAGAGGTCAGAGGTCAGAGGTCAGAGGTCAGAGGTCAGATGTCTGAGGTCAGAGGTCAGAGTTAGAGTTCATTCATTCATTCATTCATTCATTCATTCATTCATTCATTCATTCATTCATTCATTCATTCATTTCATTCATTTCATTCATTTCATTCATTTCATTCATTTCATTCATTTCATTCATTTCATTCATTTCATTCATTTCATTCATTTCATTCATTTCATTCATTTCATTCATTTCATTCATTTCATTCATTTCATTCATTTCATTCATTTCATTCATTTCATTCATTTCATTCATTTCATTCATTTCATTCATTTCATTCATTTCATTCATTTCATTCATTCATTCATTCATTCATTCATTCATTCATTCATTCATTTCATTCATTTCATTCATTTCATTCATTTCATTCATTTCATTCATTTCATTCATTTCAATCATTTCATTCATTTCATTCATTTCATTCATTTCATTCATTCATTCATTCATTCATTCATTCATTCATTCATTCATTCATTCATTCATTCATTCATTCATTCATTTCATTCATTTCATTCATTTCATTCATTTCATTCATTTCATTCATTTCATTCATTTCATTCATTTCATTCATTTCATTCATTTCATTCATTTCATTCATTTCATTCATTTCATTCATTTCATTCATTTCATTCATTTCATTCATTTCATTCATTTCATTCATTTCATTCATTTCATTCATTCATTCATTCATTCATTTCATTCATTCATTCAATCATTCATTCATTCAATCATTCATGCATTCATTTCATTTCATTTCATTCATTTCATTCATTTCATTCATTTCATTCATTTCATTCATTTCATTCATTTCATTCATTTCATTCATTTCATTCATTTCATTCATTTCATTCATTTCATTCATTTCATTCATTTCATTCATTTCATTCATTTCATTCATTTCATTCATTTCATTCATTTCATTCATTTCATTCATTTCATTCATTTCATTCATTTCATTCATTTCATTCATTTCATTCATTTCATTCATTTCATTCATTTCATTCATTTCATTCATTTCATTCATTCATTCATTCATTCATTCATTCATTCATTCATTCATTCATTCATTTCATTCATTTCATTCATTTCATTCATTTCATTCATTTCATTCATTTCATTCATTTCATTCATTTCATTCATTTCATTCATTTCATTCATTTCATTCATTTCATTCATTTCATTCATTTCATTCATTTCATTCATTTCATTCATTTCATTCATTTCATTCATTTCATTCATTTCATTCATTTCATTCATTTCATTCATTTCATTCATTTCATTCATTTCATTCATTTCATTCATTTCATTCATTTCATTCATTTCATTCATTTCATTCATTTCATTCATTCATTCATTCATTTAATTCATTCATTCAATCATTCGTTCCATTCATTCGTTTCATTCATTTCATTCATTTCATTCATTTCATTAATTTCATTCATTTCATTCATTTCATTCATTCATTCAATCATTCGTTCCATTCATTCGTTTCATTCATTTCATTCATTCATTTCATTCATTCATTCATTTCATTCATTTCATTCATTTCATTCATTCATTCATTCCTGAACCAGTTCATAGCACCACGCAAGTCGTACCGACGCATTTTTTTGAAAAAAAATTCAGAGTTCGTTTGCCAGTTCACAGCACGCTAGAGATACGATTCACACGCGCAAGTCGATCCGACGCATTTTTTTGCAAAAAAATTCAGAGTTCGTTTGCCAGTTCACAGCACGCTAGAGATACGATTCCTACCACGAACACGAACACGAACACGAACACGAACACGAACACGAACACGAACACGAACACGAACACGAACACGAACACGAACACGAACACGAACACGAACACGAACACGAACACGAACACGAACACGAACACGAACACGAACACGAACACGAACACGAACACGAACACGAACACGAACACGAACACGAACACGAACACGAACACGAACACGAACACGAACACGAACACGAACACGAACACGAACACGAACACGAACACGAACACGAACACGAACACGAACACGAACTCGAACTCGAACTCGAACTTTTGCAAAAAATTTCTGAGTTCGTTTGCCAGTTCACAGCACGCTAGAGATACGATTCACAGCACGCAAGTCGATCCGACGCATTTTTTTGCAAAAAAAATTAATAAAATTTTCTAAGTTCCTGAACCAGTTCACAGCACCACGCAAGTCGATCCGACGCATTTTTTTTGCAAAAATTTTCAGAGTTCGTTTGCCAGTTCACAGCACGCTAGAGATACGATTCACAGCACGCAAGTCGATCCGACGCATTTAAAAATTTTCAGAGTTCGTTTGCCAGTTCACAGCACGCTATAGATACGATTCACAGCACGCAAGTCGATCCGACGCATTTTTTTGCAAAAAAAATTGATAAAATTTTCTAAGTTCCTGAACCAGTTCACAGCACCACGCAAGTCGATCCGACGCATTTTTTTGCAAAAATTTTCAGAGTTCGTTTGCCAGTTCACAGCACGCTAGAGATACGATTCACAGCATGCAAGTCGATCCGACGCATTTTTTTGCAAAAAAAATTGATATAATTTTCTAAGTTCCTGAACCAGTTCACAGCACCACGCAAGTCGATCCGACGCATTTTTTTGCAAAAATTTTCAGAGTTCGTTTGCCAGTTCACAGCACGCTAGAGATACGATTCACAGCACGCAAGTCGATCCGACGCATTTTTTGCAAAAATTTTCAGAGTTCGTTTGCCAGTTCACAGCACGCTAGAGATACGATTCACACGCGCAAGTCGATCCGACGCATTTTTTTGCAAATATTTTCAGAGTTCGTTTGCCAGTTCACAGCACGCTAGAGATACGATTCACACGCGCAAGTCGATCCGACGCATTTTTTTGCAAATATTTTCAGAGTTCGTTTGCCAGTTCACAGCACGCTAGAGATACGATTCACAGCACGCAAGTCGATCCGACGCATTTTTTTGCAAAAAATTTCAGAGTTCGTTTGCCAGTTCACAGCACGCTAGAGATACGATTCACACGCGCAAGTCGATCCAACGCATTTTTTTGCAAAAAAATTCAGAGTTCGTTTGCCAGTTCACAGCACGCTAGAGATACGATTCCTACCACGAACACGAACACGAACACGAACACGAACACGAACACGAACACGAACACGAACACGAACACGAACACGAACACGAACACGAACACGAACACGAACACGAACACGAACACGAACACGAACACGAACACGAACACGAACACGAACACGAACACGAACACGAACACGAACACGAACACGAACACGAACACGAACACGAACACGAACACGAACACGAACACGAACACGAACACGAACACGAACACGAACACGAACACGAACACGAACACGAACACGAACACGAACACGAACACGAACACGAACACGAACACGAACACGAACACAAACACGAACACGAACACGAACACGAACACGAACTCGAACTCGAACTCGAACTTTTGCAAAAAATTTCAGAGTTCGTTTGCCAGTTCACAGCACGCTAGAAATACGATTCACAGCACGCAAGTCGATCCGACGCATTTTTTTGCAAAAAAAATTGATATAATTTTCTAAGTTCCTGAACCAGTTCAGAGCACCACGCAAGTCGATCCGACGCATTTTTTTGCAAAAAATTTCAGAGTTCGTTTGCCAGTTCACAGCACGCTAGAGATACGATTCACAGCACGCAAGCCGATCCGACGCATTTTTTTGCAAAAAAAATGTGACCTCTGACCTCTGACCTCTGACCTCTGACCTCTGACCTCTGACCTCTGACCTCTGACCTCTGACCTGTGACCTCTGACCTCTGACCACTAACCACGACCACTCTCACTCTCACTCTCACTCTCTTATTGGTTAGAGCGTACAACTTGAGGAAAAGTTGCGAGTTTGAATCATTTTTTGTGTATGTAACTCTAACTCTAACTCTAACTCTAACCAAGACCACGACCACGACCACGACCACGACCACGACCACGACCACGACCACGATCACTACCACGACCACGACCACGAACACGAACACGAACACGAACACGAACACGAACACGAACACGAACACGAACACGAACACGAACACGAACATAAAAATGTGCGAATAGAATGGGGATTGAACATGAATTGAATAGGATTTGAATGGAAATCGAATGGAATTTGAATGGGAACTGATTGGGGATTGATTGGGAATGGAATGGTTATTGAAAAGGAATTTGAATGGGAAATGAACAATAATTTAAGGGGAAATGAATGGTAATGGAATGGTAACGGAATAGTAAGTAATGAGCATTGATTGGGAATTGTACGCGAATAGAATGGGGATTGAACATGAATTAAATAGGATTTGAATGGAAATCGAATGGAATTTGAATAGGAACTGATTGGGGATTGATTGGGAATGGAATGGCAATGGAATGTCAATGGAATGGCAATGGAATGTCAATGGAATGTCAATGGAATGTCAATGGAATGTCAATGGAATGGCAATGGAATGGCAATGGAATGGCAATGGAATGTCAATGGAATGTCAATGGAATGGCAATGGAATGGCAATGGAATGGCAATGGAATGGCAATGGAATGTCAATGGAATGTCAATGGAATGGCAATGGAATGGCAATGGAATGGCAATGGAATGTCAATGGAATGTCAATGGAATGGCAATGGAATGTCAATGGAATGGCAATGGAATGTCAATGGAATGGCAATGGAATGGCAATGGAATGGCAATGGAATGTCAATGGAATGTCAATGGAATGGCAATGGAATGGCAATGGAATGTCAATGGAATGTCAATGGAATGGCAATGGAATGTCAATGGAATGGCAATGGAATGGCAATGGATGAATGAATGAATGAATGAATGAATGAATGAATGAATGAATGAATGAATGAATGAATGAATGAATGAATGAATGAATGAATGAATGAATGAATGAACTCTGACCTCTGACCTCTGACCTCTGACCTCTGACCTCTGACCTCTGACCTCTGACCTCTGACCTCTGACCTCTGACTTCTGACCTCTAACTCTAACTCTTACTCTTGCTCTAACTCTAACTCTAACTCTGACCTCTGACCTCAGACCTATGACCTCTGACCTCTGACCTCTGACCTCTGACCTCTGACTTCTGACCTCTAACTCTAACTCTTACTCTTGCTCTAACTCTAACTCTAACTCTGACCTCTGACCTCAGACCTATGACCTCTGACCTCTGACCTCTGACCTCTGACCTCTGACCTCTGACCTCTGACCTCTGACCTCTGACCTCTGACTTCTGACCTCTAACTCTAACTCTTACTCTTGCTCTAACTCTAACTCTAACTCTGACCTCTGACCTCAGACCTATGACCTCTGACCTCTGACCTCTGACCTCTGACCTCTGACCTCTGACCTCTGACCTCTGACCTCTAACTCTAACTCTTACTCTTGCTCTAACTCTAACTCATTCATTGAATTAATTCATTCATTTCATTTCATTTCATTTCATTCATTCATTCAATCATTCAATCATTCATTCATTCATTCATTCATTCATTCATTCATTCATTCATTCATTCATTCATTCATTCATTCATTCATTCATTCATTCATTCATTCATTCATTCATTCATTTCATTCATTCATTTCATTCATTTCATTCATTCATTCATTCATTCATTCATTCATTTCATTCATTCATTCATTTCATTCATTCATTCATTCCTGAACCAGTTCATAGCACCACGCAAGTCGTACCGACGCATTTTTTTGCAAAAATTTTCAGAGTTCGTTTGCCAGTTCACAGCACGCTAGAGATACGATTCACACGCGCAAGTCGATCCGACGCATTTTTTTGCAAAAAAATTCAGAGTTCGTTTGCCAGTTCACAGCACGCTAGAGATACGATTCCTACCACGAACACGAACACGAACACGAACACGAACACGAACACGAACACGAACACGAACACGAACACGAACACGAACACGAACACGAACACGAACACGAACACGAACACGAACACGAACACGAACACGAACACGAACACGAACACGAACACGAACACGAACACGAACACGAACACGAACACGAACACGAACACGAACACGAACACGAACACGAACACGAACACGAACACGAACACGAACACGAACACGAACACGAACACGAACACGAACACGAACTCGAACTCGAACTCGAACTTTTGCAAAAAATTTCTGAGTTCGTTTGCCAGTTCACAGCACGCTAGAGATACGATTCACAGCACGCAAGTCGATCCGACGCATTTTTTTGCAAAAAAAATTAATAAAATTTTCTAAGTTCCTGAACCAGTTCACAGCACCACGCAAGTCGATCCGACGCATTTTTTTTGCAAAAATTTTCAGAGTTCGTTTGCCAGTTCACAGCACGCTAGAGATACGATTCACAGCACGCAAGTCGATCCGACGCATTTTTTTGCAAAAATTTTCAGAGTTCGTTTGCCAGTTCACAGCACGCTATAGATACGATTCACAGCACGCAAGTCGATCCGACGCATTTTTTTGCAAAAAAAATTGATAAAATTTTCTAAGTTCCTGAACCAGTTCACAGCACCACGCAAGTCGATCCGACGCATTTTTTTGCAAAAATTTTCAGAGTTCGTTTGCCAGTTCACAGCACGCTAGAGATACGATTCACAGCATGCAAGTCGATCCGACGCATTTTTTTGCAAAAAAAATTGATATAATTTTCTAAGTTCCTGAACCAGTTCACAGCACCACGCAAGTCGATCCGACGCATTTTTTTGCAAAAATTTTCAGAGTTCGTTTGCCAGTTCACAGCACGCTAGAGATACGATTCACAGCACGCAAGTCGATCCGACGCATTTTTTGCAAAAATTTTCAGAGTTCGTTTGCCAGTTCACAGCACGCTAGAGATACGATTCACACGCGCAAGTCGATCCGACGCATTTTTTTGCAAATATTTTCAGAGTTCGTTTGCCAGTTCACAGCACGCTAGAGATACGATTCACACGCGCAAGTCGATCCGACGCATTTTTTTGCAAATATTTTCAGAGTTCGTTTGCCAGTTCACAGCACGCTAGAGATACGATTCACAGCACGCAAGTCGATCCGACGCATTTTTTTGCAAAAAATTTCAGAGTTCGTTTGCCAGTTCACAGCACGCTAGAGATACGATTCACACGCGCAAGTCGATCCAACGCATTTTTTTGCAAAAAAATTCAGAGTTCGTTTGCCAGTTCACAGCACGCTAGAGATACGATTCCTACCACGAACACGAACACGAACACGAACACGAACACGAACACGAACACGAACACGAACACGAACACGAACACGAACACGAACACGAACACGAACACGAACACGAACACGAACACGAACACGAACACGAACACGAACACGAACACGAACACGAACACGAACACGAACACGAACACGAACACGAACACGAACACGAACACGAACACGAACACGAACACGAACACGAACACGAACACGAACACGAACACGAACACGAACACGAACACGAACACGAACACGAACACGAACACGAACACGAACACGAACACGAACACGAACACGAACACGAACACGAACACGAACACGAACACGAACACGAACACGAACACGAACACGAACACGAACACGAACACAAACACGAACACGAACACGAACTCGAACTCGAACTCGAACTTTTGCAAAAAATTTCAGAGTTCGTTTGCCAGTTCACAGCACGCTAGAAATACGATTCACAGCACGCAAGTCGATCCGACGCATTTTTTTGCAAAAAAAATTGATATAATTTTCTAAGTTCCTGAACCAGTTCAGAGCACCACGCAAGTCGATCCGACGCATTTTTTTGCAAAAAATTTCAGAGTTCGTTTGCCAGTTCACAGCACGCTAGAGATACGATTCACAGCACGCAAGCCGATCCGACGCATTTTTTTGCAAAAAAAATTGATAAAATTTTCTTAGTTCCTGAACCAGTTCACAGCACCACGCAAGTCGATCCGACGCATTTTTTTTGCAAAAAAAATGATTTTTTTTTTAATTTCATTCATTCATTCATTCATTCATTCGTTTCATTCATTAATTCATTCATTTCATTCATTAATTCATTCACTTCATTCACTTCATTCACTTCATTCATTTCATTCATTTCATTCATTTCATTCATTTCATTTGTTTGCCAGTTCACAGCACGCTAGAGATACGATTCACAGCACGCAAGTCGATCCGAAGCATTTTTTTCATTCATTCATTCATTCATTTTATTCATTCATTCATTCATTCATTTTATTCATTCATTCATTCATTCATTCATTTCATTCATTCATTCATTAATTCATTTTATTCAATCATTCATTTTATTCAATCATTCATTTCATTCATTAATTCATTCATTTCATTCATTTCATTCATTTCATTCATTTCATTCATTTCATTCATTTCATTCATTTCATTCATTTCATTCATTTCATTCATTTCATTCATTTCATTCATTTCATTCATTTCATTCATTTCATTCATTTCATTCATTTCATTCATTTCATTCATTTCATTCATTTCATTCATTTCATTCATTTCATTCATTAATTCATTCATTCATTCATTCATTCATTTCATTAATTCATTCATTCAATCATTCATACATTCATTCAATCAATCCTTCATTCATTCATTCATTCATTTCATTCATTCATTCATTCCTGAACCAGTTCATAGCACCACGCAAGTCGTACCGACGCATTTTTTTGCAAAAATTTTCAGAGTTCGTTTGCCAGTTCACAGCACGTTAGAGATACGATTCACACGCGCAAGTCGATCCAACGCATTTTTTTGCAAAAAAAATCAGAGTTCGTTTGCCAGTTCACAGCACGCTAGAGATACGATTCCTACCACGAACACGAACACGAACACGAACACGAACACGAACACGAACACGAACACGAACACGAACACGAACACGAACACGAACACGAACACGAACACGAACACGAACACGAACACGAACACGAACACGAACACGAACACGAACACGAACACGAACACGAACACGAACACGAACACGAACACGAACACGAACACGAACACGAACACGAACACGAACACGAACACGAACACGAACACGAACACGAACACGAACACGAACACGAACACGAACACGAACACGAACACGAACACGAACACGAACACGAACACGAACACGAACACGAACACGAACACGAACACGAACACGAACACGAACTCGAACTCGAACTCGAACTTTTGCAAAAAAATTCTGAGTTCGTTTGCCAGTTCACAGCACGCTAGAGATACGATTCACAGCACGCAAGTCGATCCGACGCATTTTTTTGCAAAAAAAATTAATAAAATTTTCTAAGTTCCTGAACCAGTTCACAGCACCACGCAAGTCGATCCGACGCATTTTTTTTGCAAAAATTTTCAGAGTTCGTTTGCCAGTTCACAGCACGCTAGAGATACGATTCACAGCACGCAAGTCGATCCGACGCATTTTTTTGCAAAAAAAATTGATAAAATTTTCTAAGTTCCTGAACCAGTTCACAGCACCACGCAAGTCGATCCGACGCATTTTTTTTGCAAAAAAAATTGATAAAATTTTCTAAGTTCCTGAACCAGTTCACAGCACCACGCAAGTCGATCCGACGCATTTTTTGCAAAAATTTTCAGAGTTCGTTTGCCAGTTCACAGCACGCTAGAGATACGATTCACAGCACGCAAGTCGATCAGACGCATTTTTTTGCAAAAAAAATAATGAAGGACTTATTAGCCCACCGGATTTCAATCAAAACCAGTATCAATACTTTCAAATACAAAAAAAAAATTCATATTCGTGTTCGTGTTCGTGTTCGTGTTCGTGTTCGTGGTCGTGGTCGTGGTAGTGATCGTGGTCGTGGTCGTGGTCGTGGTCGTGGTCGTGGTCGTGGTCGTGGTCTTGGTTAGAGTTAGAGTTAGAGTTAGAGTTACATACACAAAAAATGATTCAAACTCGCAACTTTTCCTCAAGTTGTACGCTCTAACCAATAAGAGAGTGAGAGTGAGAGTGAGAGTGGTCGTGGTTAGTGGTCAGAGGTCAGAGGTCACAGGTCAGAGGTCAGAGGTCAGAGGTCAGAGGTCAGAGGTCAGAGGTCAGAGGTCAGAGGTCAGAGGTCAGAGGTCAGAGGTCTGAGGTCAGAGGTCAGAGTTAGAGTTCATTCATTCATTCATTCATTCATTCATTCATTCATTCATTCATTCATTCATTCATTCATTCATTCATTTCATTCATTTCATTCATTTCATTCATTTCATTCATTTCATTCATTTCATTCATTTCATTCATTTCATTCATTTCATTCATTTCATTCATTTCATTCATTTCATTCATTTCATTCATTTCATTCATTTCATTCATTTCATTCATTTCATTCATTTCATTCATTTCATTCATTTCATTCATTTCATTCATTTCATTCATTTCATTCATTTCATTCATTTCATTCATTTCATTCATTTCATTCATTTCATTCATTTCATTCATTTCATTCATTTCATTCATTTCATTCATTTCATTCATTTCATTCATTTCATTCATTCATTCATTCATTCATTCATTCATTCATTCATTCATTCATTCATTTCATTCATTTCATTCATTTCATTCATTTCATTCATTTCATTCATTTCATTCATTTCAATCATTTCATTCATTTCAATCATTTCATTCATTTCATTCATTTCATTCATTTCATTCATTCATTCATTCATTCATTCATTCATTCATTCATTCATTCATTCATTCATTCATTCATTCATTCATTCATTCATTCATTCATTCATTCATTCATTCATTCATTCATTCATTCATTCATTCATTCATTCATTCATTCATTCATTCATTTCATTCATTTCATTCATTTCATTCATTTCATTCATTTCATTCATTTCATTCATTTCATTCATTTCATTCATTTCATTCATTTCATTCATTTCATTCATTTCATTCATTTCATTCATTTCATTCATTTCATTCATTTCATTCATTCATTCATTCATTCATTTCATTCATTCATTCAATCATTCATTCATTCAATCATTCATGCATTCATTTCATTTCATTTCATTCATTTCATTCATTTCATTCATTTCATTCATTTCATTCATTTCATTCATTTCATTCATTTCATTCATTTCATTCATTTCATTCATTTCATTCATTTCATTCATTTCATTCATTTCATTCATTTCATTCATTTCATTCATTTCATTCATTTCATTCATTTCATTCATTTCATTCATTTCATTCATTTCATTCATTCATTCATTCATTCATTCATTCATTCATTCATTCATTCATTCATTTCATTCATTTCATTCATTTCATTCATTTCATTCATTTCATTCATTTCATTCATTTCATTCATTTCATTCATTTCATTCATTTCATTCATTTCATTCATTTCATTCATTTCATTCATTTCATTCATTTCATTCATTTCATTCATTTCATTCATTTCATTCATTTCATTCATTTCATTCATTTCATTCATTTCATTCATTTCATTCATTTCATTCATTTCATTCATTTCATTCATTTCATTCATTCATTCATTCATTTAATTCATTCATTCAATCATTCGTTCCATTCATTCGTTTCATTCATTTCATTCATTTCATTCATTTCATTAATTTCATTCATTTCATTCATTTCATTCATTCATTCAATCATTCGTTCCATTCATTCGTTTCATTCATTTCATTCATTCATTTCATTCATTCATTCATTTCATTCATTTCATTCATTTCATTCATTCATTCATTCCTGAACCAGTTCATAGCACCACGCAAGTCGTACCGACGCATTTTTTTTGCAAAAATTTTCAGAGTTCGTTTGCCAGTTCACAGCACGCTAGAGATACGATTCACACGCGCAAGTCGATCCGACGCATTTTTTTGAAAAAAAATTCAGAGTTCGTTTGCCAGTTCACAGCACGCTAGAGATACGATTCCTACCACGAACACGAACACGAACACGAACACGAACACGAACACGAACACGAACACGAACACGAACATAAAAATGTGCGAATAGAATGGGGATTGAACATGAATTGAATAGGATTTGAATGGAAATCGAATGGAATTTGAATGGGAACTGATTGGGGATTGATTGGGAATGGAATGGTTATTGAAAAGGAATTTGAATGGGAAATGAACAATAATTTAAGGGGAAATGAATGGTAATGGAATGGTAACGGAATAGTAAGTAATGAGCATTGATTGGGAATTGTACGCGAATAGAATGGGGATTGAACATGAATTAAATAGGATTTGAATGGAAATCGAATGGAATTTGAATAGGAACTGATTGGGGATTGATTGGGAATGGAATGGCAATGGAATGTCAATGGAATGGCAATGGAATGTCAATGGAATGTCAATGGAATGTCAATGGAATGTCAATGGAATGGCAATGGAATGGCAATGGAATGGCAATGGAATGTCAATGGAATGTCAATGGAATGGCAATGGAATGGCAATGGAATGGCAATGGAATGGCAATGGAATGTCAATGGAATGTCAATGGAATGGCAATGGAATGGCAATGGAATGGCAATGGAATGTCAATGGAATGTCAATGGAATGGCAATGGAATGTCAATGGAATGGCAATGGAATGTCAATGGAATGGCAATGGAATGGCAATGGAATGGCAATGGAATGTCAATGGAATGTCAATGGAATGGCAATGGAATGGCAATGGAATGTCAATGGAATGTCAATGGAATGGCAATGGAATGTCAATGGAATGGCAATGGAATGGCAATGGATGAATGAATGAATGAATGAATGAATGAATGAATGAATGAATGAATGAATGAATGAATGAATGAATGAATGAATGAATGAATGAATGAATGAATGAACTCTGACCTCTGACCTCTGACCTCTGACCTCTGACCTCTGACCTCTGACCTCTGACCTCTGACCTCTGACCTCTGACTTCTGACCTCTAACTCTAACTCTTACTCTTGCTCTAACTCTAACTCTAACTCTGACCTCTGACCTCAGACCTATGACCTCTGACCTCTGACCTCTGACCTCTGACCTCTGACTTCTGACCTCTAACTCTAACTCTTACTCTTGCTCTAACTCTAACTCTAACTCTGACCTCTGACCTCAGACCTATGACCTCTGACCTCTGACCTCTGACCTCTGACCTCTGACCTCTGACCTCTGACCTCTGACCTCTGACCTCTGACTTCTGACCTCTAACTCTAACTCTTACTCTTGCTCTAACTCTAACTCTAACTCTGACCTCTGACCTCAGACCTATGACCTCTGACCTCTGACCTCTGACCTCTGACCTCTGACCTCTGACCTCTGACCTCTGACCTCTAACTCTAACTCTTACTCTTGCTCTAACTCTAACTCATTCATTGAATTAATTCATTCATTTCATTTCATTTCATTTCATTCATTCATTCAATCATTCAATCATTCATTCATTCATTCATTCATTCATTCATTCATTCATTCATTCATTCATTCATTCATTCATTCATTCATTCATTCATTCATTCATTCATTCATTCATTCATTCATTCATTCATTCATTCATTCATTCATTCATTCATTCATTCATTCATTCATTTCATTCATTCATTTCATTCATTTCATTCATTCATTCATTCATTCATTCATTCAATCATTCATTCATTTCATTTCATTAATTCATTCATTCAATCATTCATTCATTCATTCAATCAATCCTTCATTCATTCATTAATTCATTCATTCATTCATTCATTCATTCATTCATTTCATTCATTCATTTCATTCATTTCATTCATTTCATTCATTTCATTCATTCATTCATTCATTCATTCATTCATTTCATTCATTCATTCATTTATTTCATTCATTCATTCATTTCATTCATTTCATTCATTTCATTCATTTCATTCATTTCATTCATTTCATTCATTTCATTCATTTCATTCATTTCATTCATTTCATTCATTTCATTCATTTCATTCATTTCATTCATTTCATTCATTTCATTCATTTCATTCATTTCATTCATTTCATTCATTTCATTCATTTCATTCATTTCATTCATTTCATTCATTTCATTCATTTCATTCATTTCATTCATTAATTCATTCATTTCATTCATTAATTCATTCATTTCATTTCATTTCATTTCATTCATTCATTCATTTCAGAGTTCGTTTGCCAGTTCACAGCACGCTAGAGATACGATTCACAGCACGCAAGTCGATCCGACGCATTTTTTTTGCAAAAAAAATTGATAAAATTTTCTAAGTTCCTGAACCAGTTCACAGCACCACGCAAGTCGATCCGACGCATTTTTTTACAAAAATTTTCAGAGTTCGTTTGCCAGTTCACAGCACGCTAGAGATACGATTCACAGCACGCAAGTCGATCCGACGCATTTTTTTGCAAAAATTTTCAGAGTTCGTTTGCCAGTTCACAGCACGCTATAGATACGATTCACAGCACGCAAGTCGATCCGACGCATTTTTTTGCAAAAAAAATTGATAAAATTTTCTAAGTTCCTGAACCAGTTCACAGCACCACGCAAGTCGATCCGACGCATTTTTTGCAAAAATTTTCAGAGTTCGTTTGCCAGTTCACAGCACGCTAGAGATACGATTCACAGCACGCAAGTCGATCAGACGCATTTTTTTGCAAAAAAAATAATGAAGGACTTATTAGCCCACCGGATTTCAATCAAAACCAGTATCAATACTTTCAAATACAAAAAAAAAATTCATATTCGTGTTCGTGTTCGTGTTCGTGTTCGTGTTCGTGTTCGTGTTCGTGTTCGTGGTCGTGGTCGTGGTAGTGATCGTGGTCGTGGTCGTGGTCGTGGTCGTGGTCGTGGTCGTGGTCGTGGTCTTGGTTAGAGTTAGAGTTAGAGTTAGAGTTACATACACAAAAAATGATTCAAACTCGCAACTTTTCCTCAAGTTGTACGCTCTAACCAATAAGAGAGTGAGAGTGAGAGTGAGAGTGGTCGTGGTTAGTGGTCAGAGGTCAGAGGTCACAGGTCAGAGGTCAGAGGTCAGAGGTCAGAGGTCAGAGGTCAGAGGTCAGAGGTCAGAGGTCAGAGGTCAGAGGTCAGAGGTCTGAGGTCAGAGGTCAGAGTTAGAGTTCATTCATTCATTCATTCATTCATTCATTCATTCATTCATTCATTCATTCATTCATTCATTTCATTCATTTCATTCATTTCATTCATTTCATTCATTTCATTCATTTCATTCATTTCATTCATTTCATTCATTTCATTCATTTCATTCATTTCATTCATTTCATTCATTTCATTCATTTCATTCATTTCATTCATTTCATTCATTTCATTCATTTCATTCATTTCATTCATTTCATTCATTTCATTCATTTCATTCATTTCATTCATTTCATTCATTTCATTCATTCATTCATTCATTCATTCATTCATTCATTCATTCATTCATTCATTCATTCATTTCATTCATTTCATTCATTTCATTCATTTCATTCATTTCATTCATTTCATTCATTTCATTCATTTCATTCATTTCATTCATTTCAATCATTTCATTCATTTCATTCATTTCATTCATTTCATTCATTCATTCATTCATTCATTCATTCATTCATTCATTCATTCATTCATTCATTCATTCATTCATTCATTCATTCATTCATTCATTCATTCATTCATTTCATTCATTTCATTCATTTCATTCATTTCATTCATTTCATTCATTTCATTCATTTCATTCATTTCATTCATTTCATTCATTTCATTCATTTCATTCATTTCATTCATTTCATTCATTTCATTCATTTCATTCATTTCATTCATTTCATTCATTTCATTCATTTCATTCATTTCATTCATTTCATTCATTTCATTCATTTCATTCATTTCATTCATTTCATTCATTTCATTCATTTCATTCATTTCATTCATTTCATTCATTTCATTCATTTCATTCATTTCATTCATTTCATTCATTCATTCATTCATTCATTTCATTCATTCATTCAATCATTCATTCATTCAATCATTCATGCATTCATTTCATTTCATTTCATTCATTTCATTCATTTCATTCATTTCATTCATTTCATTCATTTCATTCATTTCATTCATTTCATTCATTTCATTCATTTCATTCATTTCATTCATTTCATTCATTTCATTCATTTCATTCATTTCATTCATTTCATTCATTTCATTCATTTCATTCATTTCATTCATTTCATTCATTTCATTCATTTCATTCATTTCATTCATTTCATTCATTTCATTCATTTCATTCATTCATTCATTCATTCATTCATTCATTCATTCATTCATTTCATTCATTTCATTCATTTCATTCATTTCATTCATTTCATTCATTTCATTCATTTCATTCATTTCATTCATTTCATTCATTTCATTCATTTCATTCATTTCATTCATTTCATTCATTTCATTCATTTCATTCATTTCATTCATTTCATTCATTTCATTCATTTCATTCATTTCATTCATTTCATTCATTTCATTCATTCATTCATTCATTTAATTCATTCATTCAATCATTCGTTCCATTCATTCGTTTCATTCATTTCATTCATTTCATTCATTTCATTAATTTCATTCATTTCATTCATTTCATTCATTTCATTCATTCATTCAATCATTCGTTCCATTCATTCGTTTCATTCATTTCATTCATTCATTTCATTCATTCATTCATTTCATTCATTTCATTCATTTCATTCATTCATTCATTCCTGAACCAGTTCATAGCACCACGCAAGTCGTACCGACGCATTTTTTTTGCAAAAATTTTCAGAGTTCGTTTGCCAGTTCACAGCACGCTAGAGATACGATTCACACGCGCAAGTCGATCCAACGCATATTTTTGCAAAAAAAATCAGAGTTCGTTTGCCAGTTCACAGCACGCTAGAGATACGATTCCTACCACGAACACGAACACGAACACGAACACGAACACGAACACGAACACGAACACGAACACGAACACGAACACGAACACGAACACGAACACGAACACGAACACGAACACGAACACGAACACGAACACGAACACGAACACGAACACGAACACGAACACGAACACGAACACGAACACGAACACGAACACGAACACGAACACGAACACGAACACGAACACGAACACGAACACGAACACGAACACGAACACGAACACGAACACGAACACGAACACGAACACGAACACGAACACGAACACGAACACGAACACGAACACGAACACGAACACGAACACGAACACGAACACGAACACGAACACGAACACGAACACGAACACGAACACGAACACGAACACGAACACGAACACGAACACGAACACGAACACGAACACGAACACGAACACGAACACGAACACGAACACGAACACGAACACGAACACGAACACGAACACGAACACGAACACGAACACGAACACGAACACGAACACGAACACGAACACGAACACGAACACGAACACGAACACGAACACGAACACGAACACGAACACGAACACGAACACGAACACGAACACGAACACGAACTCGAACTCGAACTCGAACTTTTGCAAAAAAATTCTGAGTTCGTTTGCCAGTTCACAGCACGCTAGAGATACGATTCACAGCACGCAAGTCGATCCGACGCATTTTTTTGCAAAAAAAATTAATAAAATTTTCTAAGTTCCTGAACCAGTTCACAGCACCACGCAAGTCGATCCGACGCATTTTTTTTGCAAAAATTTTCAGAGTTCGTTTGCCAGTTCACAGCACGCTAGAGATACGATTCACAGCACGCAAGTCGATCCGACGCATTTTTTTGCAAAAAAAATTGATAAAATTTTCTAAGTTCCTGAACCAGTTCACAGCACCACGCAAGTCGATCCGACGCATTTTTTTTGCAAAAAAAATTGATAAAATTTTCTAAGTTCCTGAACCAGTTCACAGCACCACGCAAGTCGATCCGACGCATTTTTTGCAAAAATTTTCAGAGTTCGTTTGCCAGTTCACAGCACGCTAGAGATACGATTCACAGCACGCAAGTCGATCAGACGCATTTCTTTGCAAAAAAAATAATGAAGGACTTATTAGCCCACCGGATTTCGATCAAAACCAGTATCAATACTTTCAAATACAAAAAAAAAATTAATATTCGTGTTCGTGTTCGTGTTCGTGTTCGTGTTCGTGTTCGTGTTCGTGTTCGTGTTCGTGTTCGTGGTCGTGGTCGTGGTAGTGATCGTGGTCGTGGTCGTGGTCGTGGTCGTGGTCGTGGTCGTGGTCGTGGTCGTGGTCGTGGTCTTGGTTAGAGTTAGAGTTAGAGTTAGAGTTACATACACAAAAAATGATTCAAACTCGCAACTTTTCCTCAAGTTGTACGCTCTAACCAATAAGAGAGTGAGAGTGAGAGTGAGAGTGAGAGTGGTTAGTGGTCAGAGGTCAGAGGTCACAGGTCAGAGGACAGAGGTCAGAGGTCAGAGGTCAGAGGTCAGAGGTCAGAGGTCAGAGGTCAGAGGTCAGAGGTCTGAGGTCAGAGGTCAGAGTTAGAGTTCATTCATTCATTCATTCATTCATTCATTCATTCATTCATTCATTCATTCATTTCATTCATTTCATTCATTTCATTCATTTCATTCATTTCATTCATTTCATTCATTTCATTCATTTCATTCATTTCATTCATTTCATTCATTTCATTCATTTCATTCATTTCATTCATTTCATTCATTTCATTCATTTCATTCATTTCATTCATTTCATTCATTTCATTCATTTCATTCATTTCATTCATTTCATTCATTTCATTCATTTCATTCATTTCATTCATTTCATTCATTTCATTCATTTCATTCATTTCATTCATTTCATTCATTTCATTCATTTCATTCATTTCATTCATTTCATTCATTTCATTCATTTCATTCATTTCATTCATTTCATTCATTCATTCATTCATTCATTTCATTCATTTCATTCATTTCATTCATTTCATTCATTTCATTCATTTCATTCATTTCATTCATTTCATTCATTTCATTCATTTCATTCATTTCATTCATTTCATTCATTTCATTCATTTCATTCATTTCATTCATTTCATTCATTTCATTCATTTCATTCATTTCATTCATTTCATTCATTTCATTCATTTCATTCATTTCATTCATTTCATTCATTTCATTCATTTCATTCATTTCATTCATTTCATTCATTTCATTCATTTCATTCATTTCATTCATTTCATTCATTTCATTCATTCATTCAATCATTCGTTCCATTCATTCGTTTCATTCATTTCATTCATTCATTTCATTCATTCATTCATTTCATTCATTTCATTCATTCATTCATTCCTGAACCAGTTCATAGCACCACGCAAGTCGTACCGACGCATTTTTTTGCAAAAATTTTCAGAGTTCGTTTGCCAGTTCACAGCACGCTAGAGATACGATTCACACGCGCAAGTCGATCCGACGCATTTTTTTGCAAAAAAAATCAGAGTTCGTTTGCCAGTTCACAGCACGCTAGAGATACGATTCCTACCACGAACACGAACACGAACACGAACACGAACACGAACACGAACACGAACACGAACACGAACACGAACACGAACACGAACACGAACACGAACACGAACACGAACACGAACACGAACACGAACACGAACACGAACACGAACACGAACACGAACACGAACACGAACACGAACACGAACACGAACACGAACACGAACACGAACACGAACACGAACACGAACACGAACACGAACACGAACACGAACACGAACACGAACACGAACACGAACACGAACACGAACACGAACACGAACACGAACACGAACACGAACACGAACACGAACACGAACACGAACACGAACACGAACACGAACACGAACACGAACACGAACACGAACACGAACACGAACACGAACACGAACACGAACACGAACACGAACACGAACACGAACACGAACACGAACACGAACACGAACACGAACACGAACACGAACACGAACACGAACACGAACACGAACACGAACACGAACACGAACACGAACACGAACACGAACACGAACACGAACACGAACACGAACACGAACACGAACACGAACACGAACACGAACACGAACACGAACACGAACACGAACACGAACACGAACTCGAACTCGAACTCGAACTTTTGCAAAAAAATTCTGAGTTCGTTTGCCAGTTCACAGCACGCTAGAGATACGATTCACAGCACGCAAGTCGATCCGACGCATTTTTTTGCAAAAAAAATTAATAAAATTTTCTAAGTTCCTGAACCAGTTCACAGCACCACGCAAGTCGATCCGACGCATTTTTTTTGCAAAAATTTTCAGAGTTCGTTTGCCAGTTCACAGCACGCTAGAGATACGATTCACAGCACGCAAGTCGATCCGACGCATTTTTTTGCAAAAAAAATTGATAAAATTTTCTAAGTTCCTGAACCAGTTCACAGCACCACGCAAGTCGATCCGACGCATTTTTTTTGCAAAAAAAATTGATAAAATTTTCTAAGTTCCTGAACCAGTTCACAGCACCACGCAAGTCGATCCGACGCATTTTTTGCAAAAATTTTCAGAGTTCGTTTGCCAGTTCACAGCACGCTAGAGATACGATTCACAGCACGCAAGTCGATCAGACGCATTTTTTTGCAAAAAAAATAATGAAGGACTTATTAGCCCACCGGATTTCGATCAAAACCAGTATCAATACTTTCAAATACAAAAAAAAAATTAATATTCGTGTTCGTGTTCGTGTTCGTGTTCGTGTTCGTGTTCGTGTTCGTGTTCGTGTTCGTGTTCGTGGTCGTGGTCGTGGTAGTGATCGTGGTCGTGGTCGTGGTCGTGGTCGTGGTCGTGGTCGTGGTCGTGGTCGTGGTCGTGGTCTTGGTTAGAGTTAGAGTTAGAGTTAGAGTTACATACACAAAAAATGATTCAAACTCGCAACTTTTCCTCAAGTTGTACGCTCTAACCAATAAGAGAGTGAGAGTGAGAGTGAGAGTGAGAGTGGTTAGTGGTCAGAGGTCAGAGGTCACAGGTCAGAGGACAGAGGTCAGAGGTCAGAGGTCAGAGGTCAGAGGTCAGAGGTCAGAGGTCAGAGGTCAGAGGTCTGAGGTCAGAGGTCAGAGTTAGAGTTCATTCATTCATTCATTCATTCATTCATTCATTCATTCATTCATTCATTCATTCATTTCATTCATTTCATTCATTTCATTCATTTCATTCATTTCATTCATTTCATTCATTTCATTCATTTCATTCATTTCATTCATTTCATTCATTTCATTCATTTCATTCATTTCATTCATTTCATTCATTTCATTCATTTCATTCATTTCATTCATTTCATTCATTTCATTCATTTCATTCATTTCATTCATTTCATTCATTTCATTCATTTCATTCATTTCATTCATTTCATTCATTTCATTCATTTCATTCATTTCATTCATTTCATTCATTTCATTCATTTCATTCATTTCATTCATTTCATTCATTCATTCATTCATTCATTCATTCATTTCATTCATTTCATTCATTTCATTCATTTCATTCATTTCATTCATTTCATTCATTTCATTCATTTCATTCATTTCATTCATTTCATTCATTTCATTCATTTCATTCATTTCATTCATTTCATTCATTTCATTCATTTCATTCATTTCATTCATTTCATTCATTTCATTCATTTCATTCATTTCATTCATTTCATTCATTTCATTCATTCATTCAATCATTCGTTCCATTCATTCGTTTCATTCATTTCATTCATTCATTTCATTCATTCATTCATTTCATTCATTTCATTCATTCATTCATTCCTGAACCAGTTCATAGCACCACGCAAGTCGTACCGACGCATTTTTTTGCAAAAATTTTCAGAGTTCGTTTGCCAGTTCACAGCACGCTAGAGATACGATTCACACGCGCAAGTCGATCCGACGCATTTTTTTGCAAAAAAATTCAGAGTTCGTTTGCCAGTTCACAGCACGCTAGAGATACGATTCCTACCACGAACACGAACACGAACACGAACATAAAAATGTGCGAATAGAATGGGGATTGAACATGAATTGAATAGGATTTGAATGGAAATCGAATGGAATTTGAATGGGAACTGATTGGGGATTGATTGGGAATGGAATGGTTATTGAAAAGGAATTTGAATGGGAAATGAACAATAATTTAAGGGGAAATGAATGGTAATGGAATGGTAACGGAATAGTAAGTAATGAGCATTGATTGGGAATTGTACGCGAATAGAATGGGGATTGAACATGAATTAAATAGGATTTGAATGGAAATCGAATGGAATTTGAATAGGAACTGATTGGGGATTGATTGGGAATGGAATGGCAATGGAATGTCAATGGAATGGCAATGGAATGTCAATGGAATGTCAATGGAATGTCAATGGAATGGCAATGGAATGGCAATGGAATGGCAATGGAATGTCAATGGAATGTCAATGGAATGGCAATGGAATGGCAATGGAATGGCAATGGAATGTCAATGGAATGGCAATGGAATGTCAATGGAATGGCAATGGAATGTCAATGGAATGTCAATGGAATGTCAATGGAATGTCAATGGAATGTCAATGGAATGTCAATGGAATGTCCATGGAATGGCAATGGAATGGCAATGGAATGGCAATGGAATGTCAATGGAATGTCAATGGAATGGCAATGGAATGGCAATGGAATGGCAATGGAATGTCAATGGAATGTCAATGGTTTGGCAATGGAATGTCAATGGAATGGCAATGGAATGTCAATGGAATGGCAATGGAATGGCAATGGAATGGCAATGGAATGTCAATGGAATGTCAATGGAATGGCAATGGAATGGCAATGGAATGGCAATGGAATGTCAATGGAATGTCAATGGAATGGCAATGGAATGTCAATGGAATGGCAATGGAATGGCAATGGATGAATGAATGAATGAATGAATGAATGAATGAATGAATGAATGAATGAATGAATGAAAACTCTGACCTCTGACCTCTGACCTCTGAACTCTGACCTCTGACCTCTGACCTCTGACCTCTGACCTCTGACCTCTGACTTCTGACCTCTAACTCTAACTCTTACTCTTGCTCTAACTCTAACTCTAACTCTGACCTCTGACCTCAGACCTATGACCTCTGACCTCTGACCTCTGACCTCTGACCTCTGACCTCTGACCTCTGACCTCTGACCTCTGACCTCTGACCTCTGACTTCTGACCTCTAACTCTAACTCTTACTCTTGCTCTAACTCTAACTCTAACTCTGACCTCTGACCTCAGACCTATGACCTCTGACCTCTGACCTCTGACCTCTGACCTCTGACCTCTGACCTCTAACTCTAACTCTTACTCTTGCTCTTACTCTAACTCATTCAATGAATTAATTCATTCATTTCATTTCATTTCATTTCATTTCATTTCATTCATTCATTCAATCATTCAATCATTCAATCATTCATTCATTCATTCATTCATTCATTCATTCATTCATTCATTCATTCATTCATTCATTCATTCATTCATTCATTCATTCATTTCATTCATTCATTTCATTCATTCATTCATTCATTCATTCATTCATTCAATCATTCATTCATTTCATTTCATTAATTCATTCATTCAATCATTAATTCATTCATTCAATCAATCCTTCATTCATTCATTCATTCATTTCATTCATTCATTCATTTCATTCATTCATTCATTCCTGAACCAGTTCATAGCACCACGCAAGTCGTACCGACGCATTTTTTTGCAAAAATTTTCAGAGTTCGTTTGCCAGTTCACAGCACGCTAGAGATACGATTCACACGCGCAAGTCGATCCGACGCATTTTTTTGCAAAAAAATTCAGAGTTCGTTTGCCAGTTCACAGCACGCTAGAGATACGATTCCTACCACGAACACGAACACGAACACGAACACGAACACGAACACGAACACGAACACGAACACGAACACGAACACGAACACGAACACGAACACGAACACGAACACGAACACGAACACGAACACGAACACGAACACGAACACGAACACGAACACGAACACGAACACGAACACGAACACGAACACGAACACGAACACGAACACGAACACGAACACGAACACGAACACGAACACGAACACGAACACGAACACGAACACGAACACGAACACGAACACGAACTCGAACTCGAACTCGAACTTTTGCAAAAAATTTCTGAGTTCGTTTGCCAGTTCACAGCACGCTAGAGATACGATTCACAGCACGCAAGTCGATCCGACGCATTTTTTTGCAAAAAAAATTAATAAAATTTTCTAAGTTCCTGAACCAGTTCACAGCACCACGCAAGTCGATCCGACGCATTTTTTTTGCAAAAATTTTCAGAGTTCGTTTGCCAGTTCACAGCACGCTAGAGATACGATTCACAGCACGCAAGTCGATCCGACGCATTTTTTTGCAAAAATTTTCAGAGTTCGTTTGCCAGTTCACAGCACGCTATAGATACGATTCACAGCACGCAAGTCGATCCGACGCATTTTTTTGCAAAAAAAATTGATAAAATTTTCTAAGTTCCTGAACCAGTTCACAGCACCACGCAAGTCGATCCGACGCATTTTTTTGCAAAAATTTTCAGAGTTCGTTTGCCAGTTCACAGCACGCTAGAGATACGATTCACAGCATGCAAGTCGATCCGACGCATTTTTTTGCAAAAAAAATTGATATAATTTTCTAAGTTCCTGAACCAGTTCACAGCACCACGCAAGTCGATCCGACGCATTTTTTTGCAAAAATTTTCAGAGTTCGTTTGCCAGTTCACAGCACGCTAGAGATACGATTCACAGCACGCAAGTCGATCCGACGCATTTTTTGCAAAAATTTTCAGAGTTCGTTTGCCAGTTCACAGCACGCTAGAGATACGATTCACACGCGCAAGTCGATCCGACGCATTTTTTTGCAAATATTTTCAGAGTTCGTTTGCCAGTTCACAGCACGCTAGAGATACGATTCACACGCGCAAGTCGATCCGACGCATTTTTTTGCAAATATTTTCAGAGTTCGTTTGCCAGTTCACAGCACGCTAGAGATACGATTCACAGCACGCAAGTCGATCCGACGCATTTTTTTGCAAAAAATTTCAGAGTTCGTTTGCCAGTTCACAGCACGCTAGAGATACGATTCACACGCGCAAGTCGATCCAACGCATTTTTTTGCAAAAAAATTCAGAGTTCGTTTGCCAGTTCACAGCACGCTAGAGATACGATTCCTACCACGAACACGAACACGAACACGAACACGAACACGAACACGAACACGAACACGAACACGAACACGAACACGAACACGAACACGAACACGAACACGAACACGAACACGAACACGAACACGAACACGAACACGAACACGAACACGAACACGAACACGAACACGAACACGAACACGAACACGAACACGAACACGAACACGAACACGAACACGAACACGAACACGAACACGAACACGAACACGAACACGAACACGAACACGAACACGAACACGAACACGAACACGAACACGAACACGAACACGAACACGAACACGAACACGAACACGAACACGAACACGAACACGAACACGAACACGAACACGAACACGAACACGAACACGAACACAAACACGAACACGAACACGAACACGAACACGAACTCGAACTCGAACTCGAACTTTTGCAAAAAATTTCTGAGTTCGTTTGCCAGTTCACAGCACGCTAGAGATACGATTCACAGCACGCAAGTCGATCCGACGCATTTTTTGCAAAAAATTTCAGAGTTCGTTTGCCAGTTCACAGCACGCTAGAAATACGATTCACAGCACGCAAGTCGATCCGACGCATTTTTTTGCAAAAAAAATTGATATAATTTTCTAAGTTCCTGAACCAGTTCAGAGCACC
Source organism: Venusia cambrica (assembly GCA_951394065.1). Lineage (NCBI taxonomy): Eukaryota > Metazoa > Arthropoda > Insecta > Lepidoptera > Geometridae > Venusia > Venusia cambrica. The sequence goes on from OX596056.1 coordinate 7,786,381, forward strand.
ACGCAAGTCGATCCGACGCATTTTTTTGCAAAAAATTTCAGAGTTCGTTTGCCAGTTCACAGCACGCTAGAGATACGATTCACAGCACGCAAGCCGATCCGACGCATTTTTTTGCAAAAAAAATTGATAAAATTTTCTTAGTTCCTGAACCAGTTCACAGCACCACGCAAGTCGATCCGACGCATTTTTTTTGCAAAAAAAATGATTTTTTTTTTAATTTCATTCATTCATTCATTCATTCATTCGTTTCATTCATTAATTCATTCATTTCATTCATTAATTCATTCACTTCATTCACTTCATTCACTTCATTCATTTCATTCATTTCATTCATTTCATTCATTTCATTTGTTTGCCAGTTCACAGCACGCTAGAGATACGATTCACAGCACGCAAGTCGATCCGAAGCATTTTTTTCATTCATTCATTCATTCATTTTATTCATTCATTCATTCATTCATTTTATTCATTCATTCATTCATTCATTCATTTCATTCATTCATTCATTAATTCATTTTATTCAATCATTCATTTTATTCAATCATTCATTTCATTCATTAATTCATTCATTTCATTCATTTCATTCATTTCATTCATTTCATTCATTTCATTCATTTCATTCATTTCATTCATTTCATTCATTTCATTCATTTCATTCATTTCATTCATTTCATTCATTTCATTCATTTCATTCATTTCATTCATTTCATTCATTTCATTCATTTCATTCATTAATTCATTCATTCATTCATTCATTCATTTCATTAATTCATTCATTCAATCATTCATACATTCATTCAATCAATCCTTCATTCATTCATTCATTCATTTCATTCATTCATTCATTCCTGAACCAGTTCATAGCACCACGCAAGTCGTACCGACGCATTTTTTTGCAAAAATTTTCAGAGTTCGTTTGCCAGTTCACAGCACGTTAGAGATACGATTCACACGCGCAAGTCGATCCAACGCATTTTTTTGCAAAAAAAATCAGAGTTCGTTTGCCAGTTCACAGCACGCTAGAGATACGATTCCTACCACGAACACGAACACGAACACGAACACGAACACGAACACGAACACGAACACGAACACGAACACGAACACGAACACGAACACGAACACGAACACGAACACGAACACGAACACGAACACGAACACGAACACGAACACGAACACGAACACGAACACGAACACGAACACGAACACGAACACGAACACGAACACGAACACGAACACGAACACGAACACGAACACGAACACGAACACGAACACGAACACGAACACGAACACGAACACGAACACGAACACGAACACGAACACGAACACGAACACGAACACGAACACGAACACGAACACGAACACGAACACGAACACGAACACGAACACGAACACGAACACGAACTCGAACTCGAACTCGAACTTTTGCAAAAAAATTCTGAGTTCGTTTGCCAGTTCACAGCACGCTAGAGATACGATTCACAGCACGCAAGTCGATCCGACGCATTTTTTTGCAAAAAAAATTAATAAAATTTTCTAAGTTCCTGAACCAGTTCACAGCACCACGCAAGTCGATCCGACGCATTTTTTTTGCAAAAATTTTCAGAGTTCGTTTGCCAGTTCACAGCACGCTAGAGATACGATTCACAGCACGCAAGTCGATCCGACGCATTTTTTTGCAAAAAAAATTGATAAAATTTTCTAAGTTCCTGAACCAGTTCACAGCACCACGCAAGTCGATCCGACGCATTTTTTTTGCAAAAAAAATTGATAAAATTTTCTAAGTTCCTGAACCAGTTCACAGCACCACGCAAGTCGATCCGACGCATTTTTTGCAAAAATTTTCAGAGTTCGTTTGCCAGTTCACAGCACGCTAGAGATACGATTCACAGCACGCAAGTCGATCAGACGCATTTTTTTGCAAAAAAAATAATGAAGGACTTATTAGCCCACCGGATTTCAATCAAAACCAGTATCAATACTTTCAAATACAAAAAAAAAATTCATATTCGTGTTCGTGTTCGTGTTCGTGTTCGTGTTCGTGGTCGTGGTCGTGGTAGTGATCGTGGTCGTGGTCGTGGTCGTGGTCGTGGTCGTGGTCGTGGTCGTGGTCTTGGTTAGAGTTAGAGTTAGAGTTAGAGTTACATACACAAAAAATGATTCAAACTCGCAACTTTTCCTCAAGTTGTACGCTCTAACCAATAAGAGAGTGAGAGTGAGAGTGAGAGTGGTCGTGGTTAGTGGTCAGAGGTCAGAGGTCACAGGTCAGAGGTCAGAGGTCAGAGGTCAGAGGTCAGAGGTCAGAGGTCAGAGGTCAGAGGTCAGAGGTCAGAGGTCAGATGTCTGAGGTCAGAGGTCAGAGTTAGAGTTCATTCATTCATTCATTCATTCATTCATTCATTCATTCATTCATTCATTCATTCATTCATTCATTTCATTCATTTCATTCATTTCATTCATTTCATTCATTTCATTCATTTCATTCATTTCATTCATTTCATTCATTTCATTCATTTCATTCATTTCATTCATTTCATTCATTTCATTCATTTCATTCATTTCATTCATTTCATTCATTTCATTCATTTCATTCATTTCATTCATTTCATTCATTTCATTCATTCATTCATTCATTCATTCATTCATTCATTTCATTCATTTCATTCATTTCATTCATTTCATTCATTTCATTCATTTCATTCATTTCATTCATTTCAATCATTTCATTCATTTCATTCATTTCATTCATTTCATTCATTCATTCATTCATTCATTCATTCATTCATTCATTCATTCATTCATTCATTCATTCATTCATTCATTCATTCATTTCATTCATTTCATTCATTTCATTCATTTCATTCATTTCATTCATTTCATTCATTTCATTCATTTCATTCATTTCATTCATTTCATTCATTTCATTCATTTCATTCATTTCATTCATTTCATTCATTTCATTCATTTCATTCATTTCATTCATTTCATTCATTTCATTCATTTCATTCATTTCATTCATTTCATTCATTCATTCATTCATTCATTTCATTCATTCATTCAATCATTCATTCATTCAATCATTCATGCATTCATTTCATTTCATTTCATTCATTTCATTCATTTCATTCATTTCATTCATTTCATTCATTTCATTCATTTCATTCATTTCATTCATTTCATTCATTTCATTCATTTCATTCATTTCATTCATTTCATTCATTTCATTCATTTCATTCATTTCATTCATTTCATTCATTTCATTCATTTCATTCATTTCATTCATTTCATTCATTTCATTCATTTCATTCATTTCATTCATTTCATTCATTTCATTCATTCATTCATTCATTCATTCATTCATTCATTCATTCATTCATTCATTTCATTCATTTCATTCATTTCATTCATTTCATTCATTTCATTCATTTCATTCATTTCATTCATTTCATTCATTTCATTCATTTCATTCATTTCATTCATTTCATTCATTTCATTCATTTCATTCATTTCATTCATTTCATTCATTTCATTCATTTCATTCATTTCATTCATTTCATTCATTTCATTCATTTCATTCATTTCATTCATTTCATTCATTTCATTCATTTCATTCATTTCATTCATTTCATTCATTTCATTCATTTCATTCATTCATTCATTCATTTAATTCATTCATTCAATCATTCGTTCCATTCATTCGTTTCATTCATTTCATTCATTTCATTCATTTCATTAATTTCATTCATTTCATTCATTTCATTCATTCATTCAATCATTCGTTCCATTCATTCGTTTCATTCATTTCATTCATTCATTTCATTCATTCATTCATTTCATTCATTTCATTCATTTCATTCATTCATTCATTCCTGAACCAGTTCATAGCACCACGCAAGTCGTACCGACGCATTTTTTTGAAAAAAAATTCAGAGTTCGTTTGCCAGTTCACAGCACGCTAGAGATACGATTCACACGCGCAAGTCGATCCGACGCATTTTTTTGCAAAAAAATTCAGAGTTCGTTTGCCAGTTCACAGCACGCTAGAGATACGATTCCTACCACGAACACGAACACGAACACGAACACGAACACGAACACGAACACGAACACGAACACGAACACGAACACGAACACGAACACGAACACGAACACGAACACGAACACGAACACGAACACGAACACGAACACGAACACGAACACGAACACGAACACGAACACGAACACGAACACGAACACGAACACGAACACGAACACGAACACGAACACGAACACGAACACGAACACGAACACGAACACGAACACGAACACGAACACGAACACGAACACGAACACGAACTCGAACTCGAACTCGAACTTTTGCAAAAAATTTCTGAGTTCGTTTGCCAGTTCACAGCACGCTAGAGATACGATGCAAGTCGATCCGACGCATTTTTTTGCAAAAAAAATTAATAAAATTTTCTAAGTTCCTGAACCAGTTCACAGCACCACGCAAGTCGATCCGACGCATTTTTTTTGCAAAAATTTTCAGAGTTCGTTTGCCAGTTCACAGCACGCTAGAGATACGATTCACAGCACGCAAGTCGATCCGACGCATTTTTTTGCAAAAATTTTCAGAGTTCGTTTGCCAGTTCACAGCACGCTATAGATACGATTCACAGCACGCAAGTCGATCCGACGCATTTTTTTGCAAAAAAAATTGATAAAATTTTCTAAGTTCCTGAACCAGTTCACAGCACCACGCAAGTCGATCCGACGCATTTTTTTGCAAAAATTTTCAGAGTTCGTTTGCCAGTTCACAGCACGCTAGAGATACGATTCACAGCATGCAAGTCGATCCGACGCATTTTTTTGCAAAAAAAATTGATATAATTTTCTAAGTTCCTGAACCAGTTCACAGCACCACGCAAGTCGATCCGACGCATTTTTTTGCAAAAATTTTCAGAGTTCGTTTGCCAGTTCACAGCACGCTAGAGATACGATTCACAGCACGCAAGTCGATCCGACGCATTTTTTGCAAAAATTTTCAGAGTTCGTTTGCCAGTTCACAGCACGCTAGAGATACGATTCACACGCGCAAGTCGATCCGACGCATTTTTTTGCAAATATTTTCAGAGTTCGTTTGCCAGTTCACAGCACGCTAGAGATACGATTCACACGCGCAAGTCGATCCGACGCATTTTTTTGCAAATATTTTCAGAGTTCGTTTGCCAGTTCACAGCACGCTAGAGATACGATTCACAGCACGCAAGTCGATCCGACGCATTTTTTTGCAAAAAATTTCAGAGTTCGTTTGCCAGTTCACAGCACGCTAGAGATACGATTCACACGCGCAAGTCGATCCAACGCATTTTTTTGCAAAAAAATTCAGAGTTCGTTTGCCAGTTCACAGCACGCTAGAGATACGATTCCTACCACGAACACGAACACGAACACGAACACGAACACGAACACGAACACGAACACGAACACGAACACGAACACGAACACGAACACGAACACGAACACGAACACGAACACGAACACGAACACGAACACGAACACGAACACGAACACGAACACGAACACGAACACGAACACGAACACGAACACGAACACGAACACGAACACGAACACGAACACGAACACGAACACGAACACGAACACGAACACGAACACGAACACGAACACGAACACGAACACGAACACGAACACGAACACGAACACGAACACGAACACGAACACAAACACGAACACGAACACGAACACGAACACGAACTCGAACTCGAACTCGAACTTTTGCAAAAAATTTCAGAGTTCGTTTGCCAGTTCACAGCACGCTAGAAATACGATTCACAGCACGCAAGTCGATCCGACGCATTTTTTTGCAAAAAAAATTGATATAATTTTCTAAGTTCCTGAACCAGTTCAGAGCACCACGCAAGTCGATCCGACGCATTTTTTTGCAAAAAATTTCAGAGTTCGTTTGCCAGTTCACAGCACGCTAGAGATACGATTCACAGCACGCAAGCCGATCCGACGCATTTTTTTGCAAAAAAAATGTGACCTCTGACCTCTGACCTCTGACCTCTGACCTCTGACCTCTGACCTCTGACCTCTGACCTCTGACCTGTGACCTCTGACCTCTGACCACTAACCACGACCACTCTCACTCTCACTCTCACTCTCTTATTGGTTAGAGCGTACAACTTGAGGAAAAGTTGCGAGTTTGAATCATTTTTTGTGTATGTAACTCTAACTCTAACTCTAACTCTAACCAAGACCACGACCACGACCACGACCACGACCACGACCACGACCACGACCACGATCACTACCACGACCACGACCACGAACACGAACACGAACACGAACACGAACACGAACACGAACACGAACACGAACACGAACACGAACACGAACATAAAAATGTGCGAATAGAATGGGGATTGAACATGAATTGAATAGGATTTGAATGGAAATCGAATGGAATTTGAATGGGAACTGATTGGGGATTGATTGGGAATGGAATGGTTATTGAAAAGGAATTTGAATGGGAAATGAACAATAATTTAAGGGGAAATGAATGGTAATGGAATGGTAACGGAATAGTAAGTAATGAGCATTGATTGGGAATTGTACGCGAATAGAATGGGGATTGAACATGAATTAAATAGGATTTGAATGGAAATCGAATGGAATTTGAATAGGAACTGATTGGGGATTGATTGGGAATGGAATGGCAATGGATTGTCAATGGAATGGCAATGGAATGTCAATGGAATGTCAATGGAATGTCAATGGAATGTCAATGGAATGGCAATGGAATGGCAATGGAATGGCAATGGAATGTCAATGGAATGTCAATGGAATGGCAATGGAATGGCAATGGAATGGCAATGGAATGGCAATGGAATGTCAATGGAATGTCAATGGAATGGCAATGGAATGGCAATGGAATGGCAATGGAATGTCAATGGAATGTCAATGGAATGGCAATGGAATGTCAATGGAATGGCAATGGAATGTCAATGGAATGGCAATGGAATGGCAATGGAATGGCAATGGAATGTCAATGGAATGTCAATGGAATGGCAATGGAATGGCAATGGAATGTCAATGGAATGTCAATGGAATGGCAATGGAATGTCAATGGAATGGCAATGGAATGGCAATGGATGAATGAATGAATGAATGAATGAATGAATGAATGAATGAATGAATGAATGAATGAATGAATGAATGAATGAATGAATGAATGAATGAATGAATGAACTCTGACCTCTGACCTCTGACCTCTGACCTCTGACCTCTGACCTCTGACCTCTGACCTCTGACCTCTGACCTCTGACTTCTGACCTCTAACTCTAACTCTTACTCTTGCTCTAACTCTAACTCTAACTCTGACCTCTGACCTCAGACCTATGACCTCTGACCTCTGACCTCTGACCTCTGACCTCTGACTTCTGACCTCTAACTCTAACTCTTACTCTTGCTCTAACTCTAACTCTAACTCTGACCTCTGACCTCAGACCTATGACCTCTGACCTCTGACCTCTGACCTCTGACCTCTGACCTCTGACCTCTGACCTCTGACCTCTGACCTCTGACTTCTGACCTCTAACTCTAACTCTTACTCTTGCTCTAACTCTAACTCTAACTCTGACCTCTGACCTCAGACCTATGACCTCTGACCTCTGACCTCTGACCTCTGACCTCTGACCTCTGACCTCTGACCTCTGACCTCTAACTCTAACTCTTACTCTTGCTCTAACTCTAACTCATTCATTGAATTAATTCATTCATTTCATTTCATTTCATTTCATTCATTCATTCAATCATTCAATCATTCATTCATTCATTCATTCATTCATTCATTCATTCATTCATTCATTCATTCATTCATTCATTCATTCATTCATTCATTCATTCATTCATTCATTCATTCATTTCATTCATTCATTTCATTCATTTCATTCATTCATTCATTCATTTCATTCATTCATTCATTCATTCATTCATTTCATTCATTCATTTCATTCATTTCATTCATTCATTCATTCATTCATTCATTCATTTCATTCATTCATTCATTTCATTCATTCATTCATTCCTGAACCAGTTCATAGCACCACGCAAGTCGTACCGACGCATTTTTTTGCAAAAATTTTCAGAGTTCGTTTGCCAGTTCACAGCACGCTAGAGATACGATTCACACGCGCAAGTCGATCCGACGCATTTTTTTGCAAAAAAATTCAGAGTTCGTTTGCCAGTTCACAGCACGCTAGAGATACGATTCCTACCACGAACACGAACACGAACACGAACACGAACACGAACACGAACACGAACACGAACACGAACACGAACACGAACACGAACACGAACACGAACACGAACACGAACACGAACACGAACACGAACACGAACACGAACACGAACACGAACACGAACACGAACACGAACACGAACACGAACACGAACACGAACACGAACACGAACACGAACACGAACACGAACACGAACACGAACACGAACACGAACACGAACACGAACACGAACACGAACACGAACACGAACACGAACTCGAACTCGAACTCGAACTTTTGCAAAAAATTTCTGAGTTCGTTTGCCAGTTCACAGCACGCTAGAGATACGATTCACAGCACGCAAGTCGATCCGACGCATTTTTTTGCAAAAAAAATTAATAAAATTTTCTAAGTTCCTGAACCAGTTCACAGCACCACGCAAGTCGATCCGACGCATTTTTTTTGCAAAAATTTTCAGAGTTCGTTTGCCAGTTCACAGCACGCTAGAGATACGATTCACAGCACGCAAGTCGATCCGACGCATTTTTTTGCAAAAATTTTCAGAGTTCGTTTGCCAGTTCACAGCACGCTATAGATACGATTCACAGCACGCAAGTCGATCCGACGCATTTTTTTGCAAAAAAAATTGATAAAATTTTCTAAGTTCCTGAACCAGTTCACAGCACCACGCAAGTCGATCCGACGCATTTTTTTGCAAAAATTTTCAGAGTTCGTTTGCCAGTTCACAGCACGCTAGAGATACGATTCACAGCATGCAAGTCGATCCGACGCATTTTTTTGCAAAAAAAATTGATATAATTTTCTAAGTTCCTGAACCAGTTCACAGCACCACGCAAGTCGATCCGACGCATTTTTTTGCAAAAATTTTCAGAGTTCGTTTGCCAGTTCACAGCACGCTAGAGATACGATTCACAGCACGCAAGTCGATCCGACGCATTTTTTGCAAAAATTTTCAGAGTTCGTTTGCCAGTTCACAGCACGCTAGAGATACGATTCACACGCGCAAGTCGATCCGACGCATTTTTTTGCAAATATTTTCAGAGTTCGTTTGCCAGTTCACAGCACGCTAGAGATACGATTCACACGCGCAAGTCGATCCGACGCATTTTTTTGCAAATATTTTCAGAGTTCGTTTGCCAGTTCACAGCACGCTAGAGATACGATTCACAGCACGCAAGTCGATCCGACGCATTTTTTTGCAAAAAATTTCAGAGTTCGTTTGCCAGTTCACAGCACGCTAGAGATACGATTCACACGCGCAAGTCGATCCAACGCATTTTTTTGCAAAAAAATTCAGAGTTCGTTTGCCAGTTCACAGCACGCTAGAGATACGATTCCTACCACGAACACGAACACGAACACGAACACGAACACGAACACGAACACGAACACGAACACGAACACGAACACGAACACGAACACGAACACGAACACGAACACGAACACGAACACGAACACGAACACGAACACGAACACGAACACGAACAACACGAACACGAACACGAACACGAACACGAACACGAACACGAACACGAACACGAACACGAACACGAACACGAACACGAACACGAACACGAACACGAACACGAACACGAACACGAACACGAACACGAACACGAACACGAACACGAACACGAACACGAACACGAACACGAACACGAACACAAACACGAACACGAACACGAACTCGAACTCGAACTCGAACTTTTGCAAAAAATTTCAGAGTTCGTTTGCCAGTTCACAGCACGCTAGAAATACGATTCACAGCACGCAAGTCGATCCGACGCATTTTTTTGCAAAAAAAATTGATATAATTTTCTAAGTTCCTGAACCAGTTCAGAGCACCACGCAAGTCGATCCGACGCATTTTTTTGCAAAAAATTTCAGAGTTCGTTTGCCAGTTCACAGCACGCTAGAGATACGATTCACAGCACGCAAGCCGATCCGACGCATTTTTTTGCAAAAAAAATTGATAAAATTTTCTTAGTTCCTGAACCAGTTCACAGCACCACGCAAGTCGATCCGACGCATTTTTTTTGCAAAAAAAATGATTTTTTTTTTAATTTCATTCATTCATTCATTCATTCATTCGTTTCATTCATTAATTCATTCATTTCATTCATTAATTCATTCACTTCATTCACTTCATTCACTTCATTCATTTCATTCATTTCATTCATTTCATTCATTTCATTTGTTTGCCAGTTCACAGCACGCTAGAGATACGATTCACAGCACGCAAGTCGATCCGAAGCATTTTTTTCATTCATTCATTCATTCATTTTATTCATTCATTCATTCATTCATTTTATTCATTCATTCATTCATTCATTCATTTCATTCATTCATTCATTAATTCATTTTATTCAATCATTCATTTTATTCAATCATTCATTTCATTCATTAATTCATTCATTTCATTCATTTCATTCATTTCATTCATTTCATTCATTTCATTCATTTCATTCATTTCATTCATTTCATTCATTTCATTCATTTCATTCATTTCATTCATTTCATTCATTTCATTCATTTCATTCATTTCATTCATTTCATTCATTTCATTCATTTCATTCATTTCATTCATTAATTCATTCATTCATTCATTCATTCATTTCATTAATTCATTCATTCAATCATTCATACATTCATTCAATCAATCCTTCATTCATTCATTCATTCATTTCATTCATTCATTCATTCCTGAACCAGTTCATAGCACCACGCAAGTCGTACCGACGCATTTTTTTGCAAAAATTTTCAGAGTTCGTTTGCCAGTTCACAGCACGTTAGAGATACGATTCACACGCGCAAGTCGATCCAACGCATTTTTTTGCAAAAAAAATCAGAGTTCGTTTGCCAGTTCACAGCACGCTAGAGATACGATTCCTACCACGAACACGAACACGAACACGAACACGAACACGAACACGAACACGAACACGAACACGAACACGAACACGAACACGAACACGAACACGAACACGAACACGAACACGAACACGAACACGAACACGAACACGAACACGAACACGAACACGAACACGAACACGAACACGAACACGAACACGAACACGAACACGAACACGAACACGAACACGAACACGAACACGAACACGAACACGAACACGAACACGAACACGAACACGAACACGAACACGAACACGAACACGAACACGAACACGAACACGAACACGAACACGAACACGAACACGAACACGAACACGAACACGAACACGAACACGAACACGAACACGAACACGAACTCGAACTCGAACTCGAACTTTTGCAAAAAAATTCTGAGTTCGTTTGCCAGTTCACAGCACGCTAGAGATACGATTCACAGCACGCAAGTCGATCCGACGCATTTTTTTGCAAAAAAAATTAATAAAATTTTCTAAGTTCCTGAACCAGTTCACAGCACCACGCAAGTCGATCCGACGCATTTTTTTTGCAAAAATTTTCAGAGTTCGTTTGCCAGTTCACAGCACGCTAGAGATACGATTCACAGCACGCAAGTCGATCCGACGCATTTTTTTGCAAAAAAAATTGATAAAATTTTCTAAGTTCCTGAACCAGTTCACAGCACCACGCAAGTCGATCCGACGCATTTTTTTTGCAAAAAAAATTGATAAAATTTTCTAAGTTCCTGAACCAGTTCACAGCACCACGCAAGTCGATCCGACGCATTTTTTGCAAAAATTTTCAGAGTTCGTTTGCCAGTTCACAGCACGCTAGAGATACGATTCACAGCACGCAAGTCGATCAGACGCATTTTTTTGCAAAAAAAATAATGAAGGACTTATTAGCCCACCGGATTTCAATCAAAACCAGTATCAATACTTTCAAATACAAAAAAAAAATTCATATTCGTGTTCGTGTTCGTGTTCGTGTTCGTGTTCGTGGTCGTGGTCGTGGTAGTGATCGTGGTCGTGGTCGTGGTCGTGGTCGTGGTCGTGGTCGTGGTCGTGGTCTTGGTTAGAGTTAGAGTTAGAGTTAGAGTTACATACACAAAAAATGATTCAAACTCGCAACTTTTCCTCAAGTTGTACGCTCTAACCAATAAGAGAGTGAGAGTGAGAGTGAGAGTGGTCGTGGTTAGTGGTCAGAGGTCAGAGGTCACAGGTCAGAGGTCAGAGGTCAGAGGTCAGAGGTCAGAGGTCAGAGGTCAGAGGTCAGAGGTCAGAGGTCAGAGGTCAGAGGTCTGAGGTCAGAGGTCAGAGTTAGAGTTCATTCATTCATTCATTCATTCATTCATTCATTCATTCATTCATTCATTCATTCATTCATTCATTCATTTCATTCATTTCATTCATTTCATTCATTTCATTCATTTCATTCATTTCATTCATTTCATTCATTTCATTCATTTCATTCATTTCATTCATTTCATTCATTTCATTCATTTCATTCATTTCATTCATTTCATTCATTTCATTCATTTCATTCATTTCATTCATTTCATTCATTTCATTCATTTCATTCATTTCATTCATTTCATTCATTTCATTCATTTCATTCATTTCATTCATTTCATTCATTTCATTCATTCATTCATTCATTCATTCATTCATTCATTCATTCATTCATTCATTTCATTCATTTCATTCATTTCATTCATTTCATTCATTTCATTCATTTCAATCATTTCATTCATTTCATTCATTTCATTCATTTCATTCATTCATTCATTCATTCATTCATTCATTCATTCATTCATTCATTCATTCATTCATTCATTCATTCATTCATTCATTCATTCATTCATTCATTCATTCATTTCATTCATTTCATTCATTTCATTCATTTCATTCATTTCATTCATTTCATTCATTTCATTCATTTCATTCATTTCATTCATTTCATTCATTTCATTCATTTCATTCATTTCATTCATTTCATTCATTTCATTCATTTCATTCATTTCATTCATTCATTCATTCATTCATTTCATTCATTCATTCAATCATTCATTCATTCAATCATTCATGCATTCATTTCATTTCATTTCATTCATTTCATTCATTTCATTCATTTCATTCATTTCATTCATTTCATTCATTTCATTCATTTCATTCATTTCATTCATTTCATTCATTTCATTCATTTCATTCATTTCATTCATTTCATTCATTTCATTCATTTCATTCATTTCATTCATTTCATTCATTTCATTCATTTCATTCATTTCATTCATTCATTCATTCATTCATTCATTCATTCATTCATTCATTCATTCATTCATTTCATTCATTTCATTCATTTCATTCATTTCATTCATTTCATTCATTTCATTCATTTCATTCATTTCATTCATTTCATTCATTTCATTCATTTCATTCATTTCATTCATTTCATTCATTTCATTCATTTCATTCATTTCATTCATTTCATTCATTTCATTCATTTCATTCATTTCATTCATTTCATTCATTTCATTCATTTCATTCATTTCATTCATTTCATTCATTCATTCATTCATTTAATTCATTCATTCAATCATTCGTTCCATTCATTCGTTTCATTCATTTCATTCATTTCATTCATTTCATTAATTTCATTCATTTCATTCATTTCATTCATTCATTCAATCATTCGTTCCATTCATTCGTTTCATTCATTTCATTCATTCATTTCATTCATTCATTCATTTCATTCATTTCATTCATTTCATTCATTCATTCATTCCTGAACCAGTTCATAGCACCACGCAAGTCGTACCGACGCATTTTTTTTGCAAAAATTTTCAGAGTTCGTTTGCCAGTTCACAGCACGCTAGAGATACGATTCACACGCGCAAGTCGATCCGACGCATTTTTTTGAAAAAAAATTCAGAGTTCGTTTGCCAGTTCACAGCACGCTAGAGATACGATTCCTACCACGAACACGAACACGAACACGAACACGAACACGAACACGAACACGAACACGAACACGAACATAAAAATGTGCGAATAGAATGGGGATTGAACATGAATTGAATAGGATTTGAATGGAAATCGAATGGAATTTGAATGGGAACTGATTGGGGATTGATTGGGAATGGAATGGTTATTGAAAAGGAATTTGAATGGGAAATGAACAATAATTTAAGGGGAAATGAATGGTAATGGAATGGTAACGGAATAGTAAGTAATGAGCATTGATTGGGAATTGTACGCGAATAGAATGGGGATTGAACATGAATTAAATAGGATTTGAATGGAAATCGAATGGAATTTGAATAGGAACTGATTGGGGATTGATTGGGAATGGAATGGCAATGGAATGTCAATGGAATGGCAATGGAATGTCAATGGAATGTCAATGGAATGTCAATGGAATGTCAATGGAATGGCAATGGAATGGCAATGGAATGGCAATGGAATGTCAATGGAATGTCAATGGAATGGCAATGGAATGGCAATGGAATGGCAATGGAATGGCAATGGAATGTCAATTGAATGTCAATGGAATGGCAATGGAATGGCAATGGAATGGCAATGGAATGTCAATGGAATGTCAATGGAATGGCAATGGAATGTCAATGGAATGGCAATGGAATGTCAATGGAATGGCAATGGAATGGCAATGGAATGGCAATGGAATGTCAATGGAATGTCAATGGAATGGCAATGGAATGGCAATGGAATGTCAATGGAATGTCAATGGAATGGCAATGGAATGTCAATGGAATGGCAATGGAATGGCAATGGATGAATGAATGAATGAATGAATGAATGAATGAATGAATGAATGAATGAATGAATGAATGAATGAATGAATGAATGAATGAATGAATGAATGAATGAACTCTGACCTCTGACCTCTGACCTCTGACCTCTGACCTCTGACCTCTGACCTCTGACCTCTGACCTCTGACCTCTGACTTCTGACCTCTAACTCTAACTCTTACTCTTGCTCTAACTCTAACTCTAACTCTGACCTCTGACCTCAGACCTATGACCTCTGACCTCTGACCTCTGACCTCTGACCTCTGACTTCTGACCTCTAACTCTAACTCTTACTCTTGCTCTAACTCTAACTCTAACTCTGACCTCTGACCTCAGACCTATGACCTCTGACCTCTGACCTCTGACCTCTGACCTCTGACCTCTGACCTCTGACCTCTGACCTCTGACCTCTGACTTCTGACCTCTAACTCTAACTCTTACTCTTGCTCTAACTCTAACTCTAACTCTGACCTCTGACCTCAGACCTATGACCTCTGACCTCTGACCTCTGACCTCTGACCTCTGACCTCTGACCTCTGACCTCTGACCTCTAACTCTAACTCTTACTCTTGCTCTAACTCTAACTCATTCATTGAATTAATTCATTCATTTCATTTCATTTCATTTCATTCATTCATTCAATCATTCAATCATTCATTCATTCATTCATTCATTCATTCATTCATTCATTCATTCATTCATTCATTCATTCATTCATTCATTCATTCATTCATTCATTCATTCATTCATTCATTCATTCATTCATTCATTCATTCATTCATTCATTCATTCATTCATTTCATTCATTCATTTCATTCATTTCATTCATTCATTCATTCATTCATTCATTCAATCATTCATTCATTTCATTTCATTAATTCATTCATTCAATCATTCATTCATTCATTCAATCAATCCTTCATTCATTCATTAATTCATTCATTCATTCATTCATTCATTCATTCATTTCATTCATTCATTTCATTCATTTCATTCATTTCATTCATTTCATTCATTCATTCATTCATTCATTCATTCATTTCATTCATTCATTCATTTATTTCATTCATTCATTCATTTCATTCATTTCATTCATTTCATTCATTTCATTCATTTCATTCATTTCATTCATTTCATTCATTTCATTCATTTCATTCATTTCATTCATTTCATTCATTTCATTCATTTCATTCATTTCATTCATTTCATTCATTTCATTCATTTCATTCATTTCATTCATTTCATTCATTTCATTCATTTCATTCATTTCATTCATTTCATTCATTTCATTCATTAATTCATTCATTTCATTCATTAATTCATTCATTTCATTTCATTTCATTTCATTCATTCATTCATTTCAGAGTTCGTTTGCCAGTTCACAGCACGCTAGAGATACGATTCACAGCACGCAAGTCGATCCGACGCATTTTTTTTGCAAAAAAAATTGATAAAATTTTCTAAGTTCCTGAACCAGTTCACAGCACCACGCAAGTCGATCCGACGCATTTTTTTACAAAAATTTTCAGAGTTCGTTTGCCAGTTCACAGCACGCTAGAGATACGATTCACAGCACGCAAGTCGATCCGACGCATTTTTTTGCAAAAATTTTCAGAGTTCGTTTGCCAGTTCACAGCACGCTATAGATACGATTCACAGCACGCAAGTCGATCCGACGCATTTTTTTGCAAAAAAAATTGATAAAATTTTCTAAGTTCCTGAACCAGTTCACAGCACCACGCAAGTCGATCCGACGCATTTTTTGCAAAAATTTTCAGAGTTCGTTTGCCAGTTCACAGCACGCTAGAGATACGATTCACAGCACGCAAGTCGATCAGACGCATTTTTTTGCAAAAAAAATAATGAAGGACTTATTAGCCCACCGGATTTCAATCAAAACCAGTATCAATACTTTCAAATACAAAAAAAAAATTCATATTCGTGTTCGTGTTCGTGTTCGTGTTCGTGTTCGTGTTCGTGTTCGTGTTCGTGGTCGTGGTCGTGGTCGTGGTAGTGATCGTGGTCGTGGTCGTGGTCGTGGTCGTGGTCGTGGTCGTGGTCGTGGTCTTGGTTAGAGTTAGAGTTAGAGTTAGAGTTACATACACAAAAAATGATTCAAACTCGCAACTTTTCCTCAAGTTGTACGCTCTAACCAATAAGAGAGTGAGAGTGAGAGTGAGAGTGGTCGTGGTTAGTGGTCAGAGGTCAGAGGTCACAGGTCAGAGGTCAGAGGTCAGAGGTCAGAGGTCAGAGGTCAGAGGTCAGAGGTCAGAGGTCAGAGGTCAGAGGTCAGAGGTCTGAGGTCAGAGGTCAGAGTTAGAGTTCATTCATTCATTCATTCATTCATTCATTCATTCATTCATTCATTCATTCATTCATTCATTTCATTCATTTCATTCATTTCATTCATTTCATTCATTTCATTCATTTCATTCATTTCATTCATTTCATTCATTTCATTCATTTCATTCATTTCATTCATTTCATTCATTTCATTCATTTCATTCATTTCATTCATTTCATTCATTTCATTCATTTCATTCATTTCATTCATTTCATTCATTTCATTCATTTCATTCATTTCATTCATTCATTCATTCATTCATTCATTCATTCATTCATTCATTCATTCATTCATTTCATTCATTTCATTCATTTCATTCATTTCATTCATTTCATTCATTTCATTCATTTCATTCATTTCATTCATTTCATTCATTTCAATCATTTCATTCATTTCATTCATTTCATTCATTTCATTCATTCATTCATTCATTCATTCATTCATTCATTCATTCATTCATTCATTCATTCATTCATTCATTCATTCATTCATTCATTCATTCATTCATTCATTTCATTCATTTCATTCATTTCATTCATTTCATTCATTTCATTCATTTCATTCATTTCATTCATTTCATTCATTTCATTCATTTCATTCATTTCATTCATTTCATTCATTTCATTCATTTCATTCATTTCATTCATTTCATTCATTTCATTCATTTCATTCATTTCATTCATTTCATTCATTTCATTCATTCATTCATTCATTCATTTCATTCATTCATTCAATCATTCATTCATTCAATCATTCATGCATTCATTTCATTTCATTTCATTCATTTCATTCATTTCATTCATTTCATTCATTTCATTCATTTCATTCATTTCATTCATTTCATTCATTTCATTCATTTCATTCATTTCATTCATTTCATTCATTTCATTCATTTCATTCATTTCATTCATTTCATTCATTTCATTCATTTCATTCATTTCATTCATTTCATTCATTTCATTCATTCATTCATTCATTCATTCATTCATTCATTCATTCATTTCATTCATTTCATTCATTTCATTCATTTCATTCATTTCATTCATTTCATTCATTTCATTCATTTCATTCATTTCATTCATTTCATTCATTTCATTCATTTCATTCATTTCATTCATTTCATTCATTTCATTCATTTCATTCATTTCATTCATTTCATTCATTTCATTCATTTCATTCATTTCATTCATTTCATTCATTCATTCATTCATTTAATTCATTCATTCAATCATTCGTTCCATTCATTCGTTTCATTCATTTCATTCATTTCATTCATTTCATTAATTTCATTCATTTCATTCATTTCATTCATTTCATTCATTCATTCAATCATTCGTTCCATTCATTCGTTTCATTCATTTCATTCATTCATTTCATTCATTCATTCATTTCATTCATTTCATTCATTTCATTCATTCATTCATTCCTGAACCAGTTCATAGCACCACGCAAGTCGTACCGACGCATTTTTTTTGCAAAAATTTTCAGAGTTCGTTTGCCAGTTCACAGCACGCTAGAGATACGATTCACACGCGCAAGTCGATCCGACGCATTTTTTTGAAAAAAAATTCAGAGTTCGTTTGCCAGTTCACAGCACGCTAGAGATACGATTCCTACCACGAACACGAACACGAACACGAACACGAACACGAACACGAACACGAACACGAACACGAACATAAAAATGTGCGAATAGAATGGGGATTGAACATGAATTGAATAGGATTTGAATGGAAATCGAATGGAATTTGAATGGGAACTGATTGGGGATTGATTGGGAATGGAATGGTTATTGAAAAGGAATTTGAATGGGAAATGAACAATAATTTAAGGGGAAATGAATGGTAATGGAATGGTAACGGAATAGTAAGTAATGAGCATTGATTGGGAATTGTACGCGAATAGAATGGGGATTGAACATGAATTAAATAGGATTTGAATGGAAATCGAATGGAATTTGAATAGGAACTGATTGGGGATTGATTGGGAATGGAATGGCAATGGAATGTCAATGGAATGGCAATGGAATGTCAATGGAATGTCAATGGAATGTCAATGGAATGTCAATGGAATGGCAATGGAATGGCAATGGAATGGCAATGGAATGTCAATGGAATGTCAATGGAATGGCAATGGAATGGCAATGGAATGGCAATGGAATGGCAATGGAATGTCAATGGAATGTCAATGGAATGGCAATGGAATGGCAATGGAATGGCAATGGAATGTCAATGGAATGTCAATGGAATGGCAATGGAATGTCAATGGAATGGCAATGGAATGTCAATGGAATGGCAATGGAATGGCAATGGAATGGCAATGGAATGTCAATGGAATGTCAATGGAATGGCAATGGAATGGCAATGGAATGTCAATGGAATGTCAATGGAATGGCAATGGAATGTCAATGGAATGGCAATGGAATGGCAATGGATGAATGAATGAATGAATGAATGAATGAATGAATGAATGAATGAATGAATGAATGAATGAATGAATGAATGAATGAATGAATGAATGAATGAACTCTGACCTCTGACCTCTGACCTCTGACCTCTGACCTCTGACCTCTGACCTCTGACCTCTGACCTCTGACTTCTGACCTCTAACTCTAACTCTTACTCTTGCTCTAACTCTAACTCTAACTCTGACCTCTGTTCCATTTCATTCATTTCATTTCATTTCATTCATTTCATTTCATTTCATTCATTCATTCATTCATTCATTCATTCATTCATTCATTCATTCATTCATTCATTCATTCATTTCATTCATTCATTCATTCATTCATTTCATTCATTCAAAACCAGTATCAATACTTTCAAATACAAAAAAAAAATCATATTCGTGTTCGTGTTCTTGTTCGTGTTCGTGTTCGTGTTCGTGGTCGTGGTCGTGGTAGTGATCGTGGTCGTGGTCGTGGTCGTGGTAGTGATCGTGGTCGTGGTCGTGGTCGTGGTCGTGGTCGTGGTCGTGGTCGTGGTTAGAGGTCACAGGTCAGAGGTCAGAGGTCAGAGGTCAGAGGTCAGAGGTCTGAGGTCAGAGGTCAGAGGTCAGAGGTCAGAGTTCATTCATTCATTCATTCATTCATTCATTCATTCATTCATTCATTCATTCCATTCATTCATTCATTTCATTCATTCATTCATTTAATTCATTTCATTCATTTCATTAATTTCATTCATTTAATTCATTCATTCATTCATTTCATTCATTAATTCATTCATTCATTTCATTCATTCATTCAATCATTCGTTGCATTCATTCGTTTCATCCATTCATTCATTCATTCATTCATTCATTCATGCATTCATTCATTCATTCATTCATTCATTCATTCATTCATTCATTCATTTCATTCATTCATTCATTCATTCATTCATTCATTCATTTATTCATTTATTCATTCATTCATTCATTCATTCAATTAATCAATCAATCAATCATTCAATCAATCATTCATTCAATCGTTCAATCATTCATTCATTTATTTCATTCATTCATTCATTTCATTCATTTCATTCATTTCATTCATTTCATTCATTTCATTCATTTCATTCATTTCATTCATTTCATTCATTTCATTCATTTCATTCATTTCATTCATTTCATTCATTTCATTCATTTCATTCATTTCATTCATTTCATTCATTTCATTCATTTCATTCATTTCATTCATTTCATTCATTTCATTCATTTCATTCATTTCATTCATTTCATTCATTTCATTCATTTCATTCATTTCATTCATTTCATTCATTTCATTCATTTCATTCATTTCATTCATTTCATTCATTAATTCATTCATTTCATTCATTAATTCATTCATTTCATTTCATTTCATTTCATTCATTCATTCATTTCAGAGTTCGTTTGCCAGTTCACAGCACGCTAGAGATACGATTCACAGCACGCAAGTCGATCCGACGCATTTTTTTTGCAAAAAAAATTGATAAAATTTTCTAAGTTCCTGAACCAGTTCACAGCACCACGCAAGTCGATCCGACGCATTTTTTTGCAAAAATTTTCAGAGTTCGTTTGCCAGTTCACAGCACGCTAGAGATACGATTCACACGCGCAAGTCGATCCGACGCATTTTTTTGCAAAAAAATTCAGAGTTCGTTTGCCAGTTCACAGCACGCTAGAGATACGATTCCTACCACGAACACGAACACGAACACGAACACGAACACGAACACGAACACGAACACGAACACGAACACGAACACGAACACGAACACGAACACGAACACGAACACGAACACGAACACGAACACGAACACGAACACGAACACGAACACGAACACGAACACGAACACGAACACGAACACGAACACGAACACGAACACGAACACGAACACGAACACGAACACGAACACGAACACGAACTCGAACTCGAACTCGAACTTTTGCAAAAATTTTCAGAGTTCGTTTGCCAGTTCACAGCACGCTAGAGATACGATTCACAGCACGCAAGTCGATCCGACGCATTTTTTTGCAAAATATATTGATAAAATTTTCTAAGTTCCTGAACCAGTTCACAGCACCACGCAAGTCGATCAGACGCATTTTTTTTGCAAAAAATTTCAGAGTTCGTTTGTCAGTTCACAGCACGCTAGAGATACGATTAACAGCACGCAAGCCGATCCGACGCATTTTTTTGCAAAAAAAATTGATAAAATTTTCTTAGTTCCTGAACCAGTTCACAGCATCACACGCGCAAGTCGATCCGACGCATTTTTTTGCAAAAAATTTCAGAGTTCGTTTGCCAGTTCACAGCACGCTAGAGATACGATTCACAGCACGCAAGTCGATCTGACGCATATTTTTGCAAAAAAAATTGATAATTTTTTTTAAGTTCCTGAACCAGTTCACAGCACCACGCAAGTCGATCCGACGCATTTTTTTTGCAAAAAATTTCAGAGTTCGTTTGCCAGTTCACAGCACGCTAGAGATACGATTCACAGCACGCAAGTCTATCTGACGCATTTTTTTGCAAAAAAAATTGATATGAATGAATGAATGAATGAAATGAATGAATGAATGAATGAAATGAATGAATGAATGAATGAATGAAGGATTGATTGAATGAATGAATGAATGATTGAATGAATGAATTAATGAAATGAAATGAATGAATGATTGAATGAATGAATGAATGATTGAATGAATGAATTAATGAAATGAAATGAATGAATGAATGATTGAATGAATGAATGAATGAATGAATGAATGAATGAATGAAATGAATTAAATGAATGAATGAAATGAATGAATGAATGAATGAATGAATGAATGAATGAATGAATGAATGAATGAATGAATGAATGAATGAATGAATGAATGAATGAATGAATGAATGAATGAATGAATGAATGAATGAATGAATGAATGAATGAATGAATGAATGAATGAATGAATGAATGATTGAATGATTGAATGATTGAATGATTGAATGAATGAATGAAATGAAATGAAATGAAATGAATGAAATGAATGATTGAATGAAATGAATAAATGAATGAATGAATGAAATGAATGAATGAAATGAATGAATTAATAAATGAATGAAATAAAAAAAAGTATCAATTTTTTTTGCAAAAAAATGCGTCGGATCGACTTGCGTGCTGTGAATCGTACATTCATTCATTCATTCCATTCATTCATTCATTTCATTCATTCATTCATTTAATTCATTTCATTCATTTCATTCATTTCATTCATTTCATTCATTTCATTCATTTCATTCATTTCATTCATTTCATTCATTCATTTCATTCATTTCATTTATTTCATTCATTTCATTCATTTCATTCATTTCATTCATTTCATTCATTTCATTCATTTCATTCATTTCATTCATTTCATTCATTTCATTCATTTCATTCATTTCATTCATTCATTCATTCATTTCATTCATTAATTCATTCATTCATTTCATTCATTTATTCAATCATTCGTTCCATTCATTCGTTTCATTCATTCATTCATTCATTCATTCATTCATTCATTCATTCATTCATTCATTCATGCATACATTCATTCATTCATTCATTCATTCATTCATTCATTCATTTAATTCATTTCATTCATTCATTCATTCATTCATTCATTCATTCAATCAATCAATCAATCATTCAATTAATCATTCATTCAATCGTTCAATCATTCATTCATTTATTTCATTCATTCATTCATTTCATTCATTTCATTCATTTCATTCATTTCATTCATTTCATTCATTTCATTCATTTCATTCATTTCATTCATTTCATTCATTTCATTCATTTCATTCATTTCATTCATTTCATTCATTTCATTCATTTCATTCATTTCATTCATTAATTTATTCATTTCATTCATTAATTCATTCATTTCATTTCATTTCATTTCATTCATTCATTCATTTCAGAGTTCGTTTGCCAGTTCACAGCACGCTAGAAATACGATTCACAGCACGCAAGTCGATCCGACGCATTTTTTTTGCAAAAAAAATTGATAAAATTTTCTAAGTTCCTGAACCAGTTCACAGCACCACGCAAGTCGATCCGACGCATTTTTTTGCAAAAATTTTCAGAGTTCGTTTGCCAGTTCACAGCACGCTAGAGATACGATTCACTGGTCTGAGGTCAGAGGTCAGAGTTAGAGTTAGAGGTAGAGCAAGAGTTAGAGTTAGAGGTCAGAGGTCAGAGGTCAGAGGTCAGAGGTCAGAGGTCAGAGGTCATAGGTCAGAGGTCAGAGTTAGAGTTAGAGCAAGAGTAAGAGTTAGAGTTAGAGGTCAGAGGTCAGAGGTCAGAGGTCAGAGGTCAGAGGTCAGAGGTCAGAGGTCAGAGGTCAGAGTTCATTCATTCATTCATTCATTCATTCATTCATTCATTCATTCATTCCATTCATTCATTCATTTCATTCATTTCATTCATTTCATTCATTTCATTCATTTCATTCATTTCATTCATTTCATTCATTTCATTCATTTCATTCATTTCATTCATTTCATTCATTTCATTCATTTCATTCATTTCATTCATTTCATTCATTTCATTCATTTCATTCATTTCATTCATTTCATTCATTTCATTCATTTCATTCATTTCATTCATTTCATTCATTTCATTCATTTCATTCATTCAATCATTCGTTCCATTCATTCGTTTCATTCATTCATTCATTCATTCATTCATTCATTCATGCATGCATTCATTCATTCATTCATTCAATCATTCATTCATTCATTCATTCATTCATTCATTCATTCATTTAATTCATTCATTCATTCATTCATTCATTCATTCATTTCATTCATTTATTCATTCAGTCATTCATTCATTCATTCATTTATTCATTTATTCATTCATTCATTAATTCATTCATTCATTCAATCAATCAATCAATCAATCAATCAATCATTCAATCAATCATTCATTCAATCATTCAATCATTAATTCATTTATTTCATTCATTCATTCATTTCATTCATGCATTCATTTCATTTCATTTCATTTCATTTCATTTTATTCATTCATTTCATTCATTCATTCATTTCATTCATTCATTCATTTCATTCATTCATTCATTCATTCATTTCCATTTCATTCATTCATTCATTCATTTCATTTCATTCATTTCATTTCATTCATTTCATTTCATTCCATTTCATTCCATTTCATTCATTTCATTTCATTTCATTCATTTCATTTCATTTCATTCATTCATTCATTCATTCATTCATTTAATTCATTCATTCATTCATTCATTTCATTCATTCATTCATTCATTCATTTCATTCATTCAAAACCAGTATCAATACTTTCAAATACAAAAAAAAAATCATATTCGTGTTCGTGTTCTTGTTCGTGTTCGTGTTGGTGTTCGTGTTCGTGGTCGTGGTCGTGGTAGTGATCGTGGTCGTGGTCGTGGTCGTGGTCATGGTCGTGGTCGTGGTTAGAGGTCACAGGTCAGAGGTCAGAGGTCAGAGCTCAGAGGTCAGAGGTCAGAGGTCAGAGGTCAGAGGTCTGAGGTCAGAGGTCAGAGGTCAGAGGTCAGAGTTCATTCATTCATTCATTCATTCATTCATTCATTCATTCATTCCATTCATTCATTCATTTCATTCATTCAAAACCAGTATCAATACTTTCAAATACAAAAAAAAAATCATATTCGTGTTCGTGTTCTTGTTCGTGTTCGTGTTCGTGTTCGTGTTCGTGTTCGTGGTCGTGGTCGTGGTAGTGATCGTGGTCGTGGTCGTGGTCGTGGTCGTGGTCGTGGTCGTGGTTAGAGGTCACAGGTCAGAGGTCAGAGGTCAGAGGTCAGAGGTCAGAGGTCAGAGGTCAGAGGTCAGAGGTCAGAGGTCAGAGGTCAGAGTTCATTCATTCATTCATTCATTCATTCATTCATTCATTCATTCATTCCATTCATTCATTCATTTCATTCATTTCATTCATTTCATTCATTTCATTCATTTCATTCATTTCATTCATTTCATTTATTTCATTCATTTCATTCATTTCATTCATTTCATTCATTCATTCATTCATTTCATTCATTAATTCATTCATTCATTTCATTCATTCATTCAATCATTCGTTCCATTCATTCGTTTCATTCATTCATTCATTCATTCATTCATTCATTCATTCATTGATTGGGAATGGAATGGCAATGGAATGTCAATGGAATGTCAATGGAATGTCAATGGAATGTCAATGGAATGTCAATGGAATGACAATGGAATGGCAATGGAATGGCAATGGAATGGCAATGGAATGTCAATGGAATGTCAATGGAATGTCAATGGAATGTCAATGGAATGTCAATGGAATGGCAATGGAATGGCAATGGAATGGCAATGGAATGTCAATGGAATGTCAATGGAATGGCAATAGAATGGCAATGGAATGGCAATGGAATGTCAATGGAATGTCAATGGAATGGCAATGGAATGTCAATGGAATGGCAATGGAATGTCAATGGAATGGCAATGGAATGGCAATGGAATGTCAATGGAATGTCAATGGAATGGCAATGGAATGGCAATGGAATGGCAATGGAATGTCAATGGAATGTCAATGGAATGGCAATGGAATGGCAATGGAATGGCAATGGAATGGCAATGGAATGTCAATGGAATGGCAATGGAATGTCAATGGAATGGCAATGGAATGTCAATGGAATGGCAATGGAATGTCAATGGAATGTCAATGGAATGTCAATGGAATGTCAATGGAATGGCAATGGAATGTCAATGGAATGGCAATGGAATGTCAATGGAATGGCAATGGAATGTCAATGGAATGTCAATGGAATGTCAATGGAATGTCAATGGAATGTCAATGGAATGTCAATGGAATGTCAATGGAATGTCAATGGAATGGCAATGGAATGGCAATGGAATGTCAATGGAATGTCAATGGAATGGCAATGGAATGGCAATGGAATGGCAATGGAATGGCAATGGAATGGTAATGGAATGGTGTAAATATGTGAGCTAATTGTTGACCAACATAGCAATGCGTCTTAACCGTACGGGGTAAATTCGGCTAGATACGATTTTGACCCGAGTTGAAGACACTTTAAGTTCCTGACATCTTTATTGCAAAATTAAATGCTACAAAAATGCAACGTAATTAAAAAGATTTACTGATCGTCAAAGTTGGGATCCAGATAATATGAAAGTAGCCGTCCAAGCCAAATATGACGGAGCTATGGGATACCTAAAAGCTTCTTCAGCATTATGAGGTACCAAAGTCAACATTACAAGATTAGAGTGAACAAATACAGATAGATTTATGATTTTAAAGTCTCATTAAGCTAGCTTAATGAGACTTTAAAATCATCGGCCTAGAAAATAATGATAAAATAGAGATACCACTACACGTGTCATCAAGTGGCACGGTTCCATCAACATCTGCAGCACCAAATCATATCTAGGTGCCATCGAATTCCACTGCACCACTCGTTGGACCGGTGCAATCAACTCTTACTATGCGATTCGGTGACTCAATGTTATCTTCTTCTGCAGCCATCCACTCCACATGTGATTAAACTGGTTTCGGAAGTAGTGTCTCCAGCCGATACAATGCCACTGCCTAGAATTAGCTTGGCCACAAAAAGGACAACCAATCATCGATGAGGAAAAACAGCTACATTACGTTCTCTCGATATAAAACTGAACTGACTAATATATCACAATACCGGAAGTCTTTTTAAATCTGAAAAAACTAGATAAAACGATAAAAAAAAACAGAAAACCAATTAAGTTATCAAAATGATAATGCTTGTAGTAGATTAAGGTTGGGTACAATGTATGGGTTGCAAGGGCTGGGCTCATGAGGGTTGTATAGGCTTCAGAGGATCTGGATGATTTCCTAGGCAGAAGATGTATTGCTGAAAGATAACTTCCGGGCAATATCGTATACAGTACAGCTTTACCCAGGGACGCTACCGCCGACGGCGAAGCCGATCTCCATTGATGGCTTTAAATTAGCTCCATGAGAACTAGAAACGATTTTTACCGTCAAATGTACTGAACGGATAGGTTTCATAACATGTGTACACTTTTGAGATGGGAAACGCCATTTCGGGTCGTGGTCGTGGTAGTGATCGTGGTCGTGGTCGTGGTCGTGGTCGTGGTCGTGGTCGTGGTCGTGGTCGTGGTTAGAGGTCACAGGTCAGAGGTCAGAGGTCAGAGGTCAGAGGTCAGAGGTCAGAGGTCAGAGGTCTGAGGTCAGAGGTTAGAGTTAGAGTTAGAGCAAGAGTAAGAGTTACAGTTAGAGGTCAGAGGTCAGAGGTCAGAGGTCAGAGGTCAGAGGTCAGAGGTCATAGGTCTGAGGTCAGAGGTCAGAGTTAGAGTTAGAGTTAGAGCAAGAGTAAGAGTTAGAGTTAGAGGTCAGAGGTCAGAGGTCAGAGGTCAGAGGTCAGAGGTCAGAGGTCAGAGGTCAGAGGTCTGAGGTCAGAGGTCAGAGTTAGAGTTAGAGTTAGAGCAAGAGTAAGAGTTAGAGTTAGAGGTCAGAGGTCAGAGGTCATAGGTCTGAGGTCAGAGTTAGAGTTAGAGTTAGAGCAAGAGTAAGAGTTAGAGTTAGAGGTCAGAGGTCAGAGGTCAGAGGTCAGAGGTCAGAGGTCAGAGGTCAGAGGTCAGAGGTCAGAGGTCAGAGGTCAGAGGTCATAGGTCTGAGGTCAGAGGTCAGAGTTAGAGTTAGAGTTAGAGCAAGAGTAAGAGTTAGAGTAAGAGGTCAGAGGTCAGAGGTCAGAGGTCAGAGTTCATTCATTCATTCATTCATTCATTCATTCATTCATTCATTCATTCATTCATTCATTCATTCATTCATTCATTTCATTCATTCAATTATTTCATTCATTCATTTCATTCATTCAATTATTTCATTCATTCATTCATTCATTCATTTCCATTTCATTCATTCATTCATTCATTCATTCATTTCATTTCATTCATTTCATTTCATTCATTTCATTTCATTCATTTCATTTCATTCCATTTCATTCATTTAATTTCATTTCATTCATTTCATTTCATTTCATTCATTCATTCATTCATTCATTCATTTAATTCATTCATTCATTCATTCATTTCATTCATTCATTCATTCATTCATTTCATTCATTCAAAACCAGTATCAATACTTTCAAATACAAAAAAAAAATCATATTCGTGTTCGTGTTCTTGTTCGTGTTCGTGTTCGTGTTCGTGGTCGTGGTCGTGGTAGTGATCGTGGTCGTGGTCGTGGTCGTGGTCGTGGTCGTGGTCGTGGTCGTGGTCGTGGTCGTGGTTAGAGGTCACAGGTCAGAGGTCAGAGGTCAGAGGTCAGAGGTCAGAGGTCAGAGGTCTGAGGTCAGAGGTCAGAGGTCAGAGGTCAGAGGTCAGAGTTCATTAATTCATTCATTCATTCATTCATTCATTCCATTCATTCATTCATTTCATTCATTCATTTCATTCATTTCATTCATTTCATTCATTTCATTCATTTCATTCATTTCATTCATTTCATTCATTTCATTCATTTCATTCATTTCATTCATTCATTCATTCATTTCATTCATTCATTCATTCATTCATTTCATTCATTCATTCATTCATTCATTTCATTCATTCATTCAATCATTCGTTTCATTCATTCATTCATTCATTCATTCATTCATTCATGCATTCATTCATTCATTCATTCATTCATTCATTCATTCATTTCATTCATTCATTCATTCATTCATTCATTCATTCATTCATTCATTCATTCATTCATTCATTCATTCATTCATTCATTCATTTCATTCATTTCATTCATTTCATTCATTTCATTCATTTCATTCATTTCATTCATTTCATTCATTTCATTCATTTCATTCATTTCATTCATTCATTCATTCATTCATTCATTTATTTATTCATTCATTCATTCATTCATTCATTCATTCATTCAATTAATCAATCAATCAATCATTCAATCAAGCCTCATAGCTCAGTTGGTAGTAACTCTGCCTTCGGCGCTGTAGGCTGTGGGTTCGATTCCCACCCAGGACAAACATTTGTGTGATGAATATAGATGTTTGTTCTGTGTTTGGGTGTTGTATCATATAGTACGTATGTATTTACAAAAAGTATTTAAGTATTTTATCCGTAATCTAGTTCCCATATTACAAGCTATGCTTAGTTTGGGGCTAGAATGCGCTGTGTAAAATGAATGTCCTGTAATATTTATATTTATATTTATTTTATATTTATTCATTCAATCGTTCAATCATTCATTCATTTATTTCATTCATTCATTCATTTCATTCATTTCATTCATTTCATTCATTTCATTCATTTCATTCATTTCATTCATTTCATTCATTTCATTCATTTCATTCATTTCATTCATTTCATTCATTTCATTCATTTCATTCATTTCATTCATTTCATTCATTAATTCATTCATTTCATTCATTAATTCATTCATTTCATTTCATTTCATTTCATTCATTCATTCATTTCAGAGTTCGTTTGCCAGTTCACAGCACGCTAGAGATACGATTCACAGCACGCAAGTCGATCCGACGCATTTTTTTTGCAAAAAAAATTGATAAAATTTTCTAAGTTCCTGAACCAGTTCACAGCACCACGCAAGTCGATCCGACGCATTTTTTTGCAAAAATTTTCAGAGTTCGTTTGCCAGTTCACAGCACGCTAGAGATACGATTCACAGCACGCAAGTCGATCCGACGCATTTTTTTTGCAAAAAAAATTGATAAAATTTTCTAAGTTCCTGAACCAGTTCACAGCACCACGCAAGTCGATCCGACTTATTTTTTTTGCAAAAATTTTCAGAGTTCGTTTGCCAGTTCACAGCACGCTAGAGATACGATTCACAGCACGCAAGTCGATCCGACGCATTTTTTTGCAAAAATTTTCAGAGTTCGTTTGCCAGTTCACAGCACGCTAGAGATACGATTCACACGCGCAAGTCGATCCGACGCATTTTTTTTGCAAAAAAATTCAGAGTTCGTTTGCCAGTTCACAGCACGCTAGAGATACGATTCCTACCACGAACACGAACACGAACACGAACACAACACGAACACGAACACGAACACGAACACAAAAATGTGCGAATAGAATGGGGATTGAACATGAATTGAATAGGATTTGAATGGAAATCGAATGGAATTTGAATGGGAACTGATTGGGGATTGATTAGGAATGGAATGGTTATTGAAAAGGAATTTGAATGGGAAATGAACAATAATTTAAGGGGAAATGAATGGTAATGGAATGGTAACGGAATAGTAAGTAATGAGCATTGATTGGGAATTGTATGCGAATAGAATGGGGATTGAACATGAATTGAATAGGATTTGAATGGAAATCGAATGGAATTTGAATAGGAACTGATTGGGGATTGATTGGGAATGGAATGGCAATGGAATGTCAATGGAATGGCAATGGAATGTCAATGGAATGTCAATGGAATGTCAATGGAATGTCAATGGAATGTCAATGCAATGTCAATGGAATGGCAATGGAATGGCAATGGAATGGCAATGGAATGGCAATGGAATGTCAATGGAATGTCAATGGAATGGCAATGGAATGTCAATGGAATGTCAATGGAATGGCAATGGAATGGCAATGGAATGGCAATGGAATGTCAATGGAATGTCAATGGAATGTCAATGGAATGGCAATGGAATGTCAATGGAATGTCAATGGAATGTCAATGGAATGTCAATGGAATGTCAATGGAATGTCAATGGAATGTCAATGGAATGGCAATGGAATGGCAATGGAATGGCAATGGAATGTCAATGGAATGTCAATGGAATGGCAATAGAATGGCAATGGAATGGCAATGGAATGTCAATGGAATGGCAATGGAATGTCAATGGAATGGCAATGGAATGTCAATGGAATGGCAATGGAATGGCAATGGAATGGCAATGGAATGTCAATGGAATGTCAATGGAATGGCAATGGAATGGCAATGGAATGGCAATGGAATGGCAATGGAATGTCAATGGAATGTCAATGGAATGGCAATGGAATGGCAATGGAATGGCAATGGAATGGCAATGGAATGGCAATGGAATGTCAATGGAATGGCAATGGAATGTCAATGGAATGGCAATGGAATGTCAATGGAATGGCAATGGAATGTCAATGGAATGTCAATGGAATGTCAATGGAATGTCAATGGAATGGCAATGGAATGTCAATGGAATGGCAATGGAATGTCAATGGAATGGCAATGGAATGTCAATGGAATGTCAATGGAATGTCAATGGAATGTCAATGGAATGTCAATGGAATGTCAATGGAATGTCAATGGAATGTCAATGGAATGGCAATGGAATGGCAATGGAATGGCAATGGAATGTCAATGGAATGTCAATGGAATGGCAATGGAATGGCAATGGAATGGCAATGGAATGGCAATGGAATGGTAATGGAATGGTGTAAATATGTGAGCTAATTGTTGACCAACATAGCAATGCGTCTTAACCGTACGGGGTAAATTCGGCTAGATACGATTTTGACCCGAGTTGAAGACACTTTAAGTTCCTGACATCTTTATTGCAAAATTAAATGCTACAAAAATGCAACGTAATTAAAAAGATTTACTGATCGTCAAAGTTGGGATCCAGATAATATGAAAGTAGCCGTCCAAGCCAAATATGACGGAGCTATGGGATACCTAAAAGCTTCTTCAGCATTATGAGGTACCAAAGTCAACATTACAAGATTAGAGTGAACAAATACAGATAGATTTATGATTTTAAAGTCTCATTAAGCTAGCTTAATGAGACTTTAAAATCATCGGCTTAGAAAATAATGATAAAATAGAGATACCACTACACGTGTCATCAAGTGGCACGGTTCCATCAACATCTGCAGCACCAAATCATATCTAGGTGCCATCGAATTCCACTGCACCACTCGTTGGACCGGTGCAATCAACTCTTACTATGCGATTCGGTGACTCAATGTTATCTTCTTCTGCAGCCATCCACTCCACATGTGATTAAACTGGTTTCGGAAGTAGTGTCTCCAGCCGATACAATGCCACTGCCTAGAATTAGCTTGGCCACAAAAAGGACAACCAATCATCGATGAGGAAAAACAGCTACATTACGTTCTCTCGATATAAAACTGAACTGACTAATATATCACAATACCGGAAGTCTTTTTAAATCTGAAAAAACTAGATAAAACGATAAAAAAAAACAGAAAACCAATTAAGTTATCAAAATGATAATGCTTGTAGTAGATTAAGGTTGGGTACAATGTATGGGTTGCAAGGGCTGGGCTCATGAGGGTTGTATAGGCTTCAGAGGATCTGGATGATTTCCTAGGCAGAAGATGTATTGCTGAAAGATAACTTCCGGGCAATATCGTATACAGTACAGCTTTACCCAGGGACGCTACCGCCGACGGCGAAGCCGATCTCCATTGATGGCTTTAAATTAGCTCCATGAGAACTAGAAACGATTTTTACCGTCAAATGTACTGAACGGATAGGTTTCATAACATGTGTACACTTTTGAGATGGGAAACGCCATTTCGGGTCGTGGTCGTGGTCGTGGTTAGAGGTCAGAGGTCTGAGGTCAGAGGTTAGAGTTAGAGTTAGAGCAAGAGTAAGAGTTACAGTTAGAGGTCAGAGGTCAGAGGTCAGAGGTCAGAGGTCAGAGGTCAGAGGTCATAGGTCTGAGGTCAGAGGTCAGAGTTAGAGTTAGAGTTAGAGCAAGAGTAAGAGTTAGAGTTAGAGGTCAGAGGTCAGAGGTCAGAGGTCAGAGGTCAGAGGTCAGAGGTCAGAGGTCAGAGGTCTGAGGTCAGAGGTCAGAGTTAGAGTTAGAGTTAGAGCAAGAGTAAGAGTTAGAGTTAGAGGTCAGAGGTCATAGGTCTGAGGTCAGAGGTCAGAGTTAGAGTTAGAGTTAGAGGTCAGAGGTCAGAGGTCAGAGGTCAGAGGTCAGAGGTCAGAGGTCAGGGGTCTGAGGTCAGAGGTCAGAGTTAGAGTTAGAGTTAGAGCAAGAGTAAGAGTTAGAGTTAGAGGTCAGAGGTCAGAGGTCAGAGGTCAGAGGTCAGAGGTCATAGGTCTGAGGTCAGAGGTCAGAGTTAGAGTTAGAGTTAGAGCAAGAGTAAGAGTTAGAGTTAGAGGTCAGAGGTCAGAGGTCAGAGGTCAGAGGTCAGAGGTCAGAGGTCAGAGGTCAGAGGTCAGAGTTCATTCATTCATTCATTCATTCATTCATTCATTCATTCATTCATTCATTCATTCATTCATTCATTCATTCATTCATTCATTCATTCATTTCATTCATTCAATTATTTCATTCATTCATTTCATTCATTCAATTATTTCATTCATTCATTCATTCATTCATTTCCATTTCATTCATTCATTCATTCATTCATTCATTTCATTCATTTCATTCATTTCATTCATTTCATTCATTTCATTCATTTCATTCATTTCATTCATTTCATTCATTTCATTCATTTCATTTCATTCATTTCATTTCATTCATTTCATTTCATTCATTTCATTTCATTCCATTTCATTCATTTCATTTCATTTCATTCATTTCATTTCATTTCATTCATTCATTCATTCATTCATTCATTTAATTCATTCATTCATTCATTCATTTCATTCATTCATTCATTCATTCATTTCATTCATTCAAAACCAGTATCAATACTTTCAAATACAAAAAAAAAATCATATTCGTGTTCGTGTTCTTGTTCGTGTTCGTGTTCGTGTTCGTGGTCGTGGTCGTGGTAGTGATCGTGGTCGTGGTCGTGGTCGTGGTCGTGGTCGTGGTCGTGGTCGTGGTCGTGGTTAGAGGTCACAGGTCAGAGGTCAGAGGTCAGAGGTCAGAGGTCAGAGGTCAGAGGTCAGAGGTCTGAGGTCAGAGGTCAGAGGTCAGAGGTCAGAGGTCAGAGGTCAGAGTTCATTCATTCATTCATTCATTCATTCATTCATTCATTCATTCCATTCATTCATTCATTTCATTCATTCATTTCATTCATTTCATTCATTTCATTCATTTCATTCATTTCATTCATTTCATTCATTTCATTCATTTCATTCATTTCATTCATTTCATTCATTTCATTCATTCATTCATTCATTTCATTCATTCATTCATTCATTCATTTCATTCATTCATTCAATCATTCGTTCCATTCATTCGTTTCATTCATTCATTCATTCATTCATTCATGCATTCATGCATTCATTAATTCATTCATTCATTCATTCATTCATTCATTCATTCATTCATTCATTCATTCATTCATTCATTTCATTCATTTCATTCATTTCATTCATTTCATTCATTTCATTCATTCATTCATTTATTTCATTCATTCATTCATTTCATTCATTTCATTCATTTCATTCATTTCATTCATTTCATTCATTTCATTCATTTCATTCATTTCATTCATTTCATTCATTTCATTCATTTCATTCATTTCATTCATTTCATTCATTTCATTCATTTCATTCATTTCATTCATTAATTCATTCATTTCATTCATTAATTCATTCATTTCATTTCATTTCATTTCATTCATTCATTCATTTCAGAGTTCGTTTGCCAGTTCACAGCACGCTAGAGATACGATTCACAGCACGCAAGTCGATCCGACGCATTTTTTTTGCAAAAAAAATTGATAAAATTTTCTAAGTTCCTGAACCAGTTCACAGCACCACGCAAGTCGATCCGACGCATTTTTTTACAAAAATTTTCAGAGTTCGTTTGCCAGTTCACAGCACGCTAGAGATACGATTCACAGCACGCAAGTCGATCCGACGCATTTTTTTGCAAAAATTTTCAGAGTTCGTTTGCCAGTTCACAGCACGCTATAGATACGATTCACAGCACGCAAGTCGATCCGACGCATTTTTTTGCAAAAAAAATTGATAAAATTTTCTAAGTTCCTGAACCAGTTCACAGCACCACGCAAGTCGATCCGACGCATTTTTTTGCAAAAATTTTCAGAGTTCGTTTGCCAGTTCACAGCACGCTAGAGATACGATTCACAGCACGCAAGTCGATCAGACGCATTTTTTTGCAAAAAAAAATAATGAAGGACTTATTAGCCCACCGGATTTCGATCAAAACCAGTATCAATACTTTCAAATACAAAAAAAAAAATCATATTCGTGTTCGTGTTCGTGTTCGTGTTCGTGTTCGTGTTCGTGTTCGTGTTCGTGTTCGTGTTCGTGTTCGTGTTCGTGGTCGTGGTCGTGGTAGTGATCGTGGTCGTGGTCGTGGTCGTGGTCGTGGTCGTGGTCGTGGTCGTGGTCGTGGTCTTGGTTAGAGTTAGAGTTAGAGTTAGAGTTACATACACAAAAAATGATTCAAACTCGCAACTTTTCCTCAAGTTGTACGCTCTAACCAATAAGAGAGTGAGAGTGAGAGTGAGAGTGGTCGTGGTTAGTGGTCAGAGGTCAGAGGTCACAGGTCAGAGGTCAGAGGTCAGAGGTCAGAGGTCAGAGGTCAGAGGTCAGAGGTCAGAGGTCAGAGCTCAGAGGTCAGAGGTCAGAGCTCAGAGGTCAGAGGTCAGAGGTCAGAGGTCAGAGGTCAGAGGTCAGAGGTCAGAGGTCAGAGGTCAGAGGTCTGAGGTCAGAGGTCAGAGTTAGAGTTCATTCATTCACTTCATTCACTTCATTCACTTCATTCACTTCATTCACTTCATTCACTTCATTCACTTCATTCATTTCATTCATTTCATTCGTTTGCCAGTTCACAGCACGCTAGAGATACGATTCACAGCACGCAAGTCGATCCGACGCATTTTTTTCATTCATTCATTCATTCATTTTATTCATTCATTCATTCATTCATTTTATTCATTCATTAATTAATTCATTCATTCATTCATTAATTCATTCATTCATTCACTCATTCATTCATTTCATTCATTCATTCATTAATTCATTTTATTCAATCATTCATTTCATTCAATTATTCATTTCATTCATTCATTTCATTCATTTCATTCATTTCATTCATTCATTCATTCATTTCATTTATTCATTCATTTCATTAATTCATTCATTCAATCATTCATTCATTCATTCAATCAATCCTTCATTCATTCATTCATTCATTTCATTCATTCATTCATTTCATTCATTCATTCATTCCTGAACCAGTTCATAGCACCACGCAAGTCGTACCGACGCATTTTTTTGCAAAAATTTTCAGAGTTTGTTTGCCAGTTCACAGCACGCTAGAGATACGATTCACACGCGCAAGTCGATCCGACGCATTTTTTTGCAAAAAAATTCAGAGTTCGTTTGCCAGTTCACAGCACGCTAGAGATACGATTCCTACCACGAACACGAACACGAACACGAACACGAACACGAACACGAACACGAACACGAACACGAACACGAACACGAACACGAACACGAACACGAACACGAACACGAACACGAACACGAACACGAACACGAACACGAACACGAACACGAACACGAACACGAACACGAACACGAACACGAACACGAACACGAACACGAACACGAACACGAACACGAACACGAACACGAACACGAACACGAACACGAACACGAACACGAACACGAACACGAACACGAACACGAACACGAACACGAACACGAACACGAACACGAACACGAACACGAACACGAACACGAACACGAACACGAACACGAACACGAACACGAACACGAACACGAACACGAACACGAACTCGAACTCGAACTCGAACTCGAACTTTTGCAAAAATTTTCAGAGTTCGTTTGCCAGTTCACAGCACGCTAGAGATACGTTTCACAGCACGCAAGTCGATCCGACGCATTTTTTTTGCAAAAAAAATTGATAAAATTTTCTAAGTTCCTGAACCAGTTCACAGCACCACGCAAGTCGATCCGACGCATTTTTTTGCAAAAATTTTCAGAGTTCGTTTGCCAGTTCACAGCACGCTAGAGATACGATTCACAGCACGCAAGTCGATCCGACGCATTTTTTTTGCAAAAAAAATTGATAAAATTTTCTAAGTTCCTGAACCAGTTCACAGCACCACGCAAGTCGATCCGACTTATTTTTTTTGCAAAAATTTTCAGAGTTCGTTTGCCAGTTCACAGCACGCTAGAGATACGATTCACAGCACGCAAGTCGATCCGACGCATTTTTTTGCAAAAATTTTCAGAGTTCGTTTGCCAGTTCACAGCACGCTATAGATACGATTCACAGCACGCAAGTCGATCCGACGCATTTTTTTGCAAAAAAAATTGATAAAATTTTCTAAGTTCCTGAACCAGTTCACAGCACCACGCAAGTCGATCCGACGCATTTTTTGCAAAAATTTTCAGAGTTCGTTTGCCAGTTCACAGCACGCTAGAGATACGATTCACAGCACGCAAGTCGATCAGACGCATTTTTTTGCAAAAAAAATAATGAAGGACTTATTAGCCCACCGGATTTCAATCAAAACCAGTATCAATACTTTCAAATACAAAAAAAAAATTCATATTCGTGTTCGTGTTCGTGTTCGTGTTCGTGTTCGTGTTCGTGTTCGTGTTCGTGGTCGTGGTCGTGGTAGTGATCGTGGTCGTGGTCGTGGTCGTGGTCGTGGTCGTGGTCGTGGTCGTGGTCTTGGTTAGAGTTAGAGTTAGAGTTAGAGTTACATACACAAAAAATGATTCAAACTCGCAACTTTTCCTCAAGTTGTACGCTCTAACCAATAAGAGAGTGAGAGTGAGAGTGAGAGTGGTCGTGGTTAGTGGTCAGAGGTCAGAGGTCACAGGTCAGAGGTCAGAGGTCAGAGGTCAGAGGTCAGAGGTCAGAGGTCAGAGGTCAGAGGTCAGAGGTCAGAGGTCAGAGGTCTGAGGTCAGAGGTCAGAGTTAGAGTTCATTCATTCATTCATTCATTCATTCATTCATTCATTCATTCATTCATTCATTCATTCATTCATTCATTCATTCATTCATTCATTCATTCATTTCATTCATTTCATTCATTTCATTCATTTCATTCATTTCATTCATTTCATTCATTTCATTCATTTCATTCATTTCATTCATTTCATTCATTTCATTCATTTCATTCATTTCATTCATTTCATTCATTTCATTCATTTCATTCATTTCATTCATTTCATTCATTTCATTCATTTCATTCATTTCATTCATTTCATTCATTTCATTCATTTCATTCATTTCATTCATTTCATTCATTTCATTCATTTCATTCATTCATTCATTCATTCATTCATTCATTCATTCATTTCATTCATTTCATTCATTTCATTCATTTCATTCATTTCATTCATTTCATTCATTTCAATCATTTCATTCATTTCATTCATTTCATTCATTTCATTCATTCATTCATTCATTCATTCATTCATTCATTCATTCATTCATTCATTCATTCATTCATTCATTCATTCATTCATTCATTCATTTCATTCATTTCATTCATTTCATTCATTTCATTCATTTCATTCATTTCATTCATTTCATTCATTTCATTCATTTCATTCATTTCATTCATTTCATTCATTTCATTCATTTCATTCATTTCATTCATTTCATTCATTTCATTCATTCATTCATTCATTCATTTCATTCATTCATTCAATCATTCATTCATTCAATCATTCATGCATTCATTTCATTTCATTTCATTCATTTCATTCATTTCATTCATTTCATTCATTTCATTCATTTCATTCATTTCATTCATTTTATTCATTTCATTCATTTCATTCATTTCATTCATTTCATTCATTTCATTCATTTCATTCATTTCATTCATTTCATTCATTTCATTCATTTCATTCATTTCATTCATTTCATTCATTTCATTCATTTCATTCATTTCATTCATTTCATTCATTTCATTCATTTCATTCATTTCATTCATTTCATTCATTTCATTCATTCATTCATTCATTCATTCATTCATTCATTCATTCATTCATTCATTTCATTCATTTCATTCATTTCATTCATTTCATTCATTTCATTCATTTCATTCATTTCATTCATTTCATTCATTTCATTCATTTCATTCATTTCATTCATTTCATTCATTTCATTCATTTCATTCATTTCATTCATTTCATTCATTTCATTCATTTCATTCATTTCATTCATTTCATTCATTTCATTCATTTCATTCATTTCATTCATTTCATTCATTTCATTCATTTCATTCATTTCATTCATTTCATTCATTCATTCATTCATTTAATTCATTCATTCAATCATTCGTTCCATTCATTCGTTTCATTCATTTCATTCATTTCATTCATTTCATTAATTTCATTCATTTCATTCATTTCATTCATTCATTCAATCATTCGTTCCATTCATTCGTTTCATTCATTTCATTCATTCATTTCATTCATTCATTCATTTCATTCATTTCATTCATTTCATTCATTCATTCATTCCTGAACCAGTTCATAGCACCACGCAAGTCGTACCGACGCATTTTTTTTGCAAAAATTTTCAGAGTTCGTTTGCCAGTTTGCCAGTTCACAGCACGCTAGAGATACGATTCACACGCGCAAGTCGATCCGACGCATTTTTTTGAAAAAAAATTCAGAGTTCGTTTGCCAGTTCACAGCACGCTAGAGATACGATTCCTACCACGAACACGAACACGAACACGAACACGAACACGAACACGAACACGAACACGAACACGAACACGAACATAAAAATGTGCGAATAGAATGGGGATTGAACATGAATTGAATAGGATTTGAATGGAAATCGAATGGAATTTGAATGGGAACTGATTGGGGATTGATTGGGAATGGAATGGTTATTGAAAAGGAATTTGAATGGGAAATGAACAATAATTTAAGGGGAAATGAATGGTAATGGAATGGTAACGGAATAGTAAGT
The DNA here is from genome assembly GCA_951394065.1 of Venusia cambrica. Taxonomy (NCBI): domain Eukaryota; kingdom Metazoa; phylum Arthropoda; class Insecta; order Lepidoptera; family Geometridae; genus Venusia; species Venusia cambrica. The sequence goes on from OX596056.1 coordinate 7,827,132, forward strand.
AATGAGCATTGATTGGGAATTGTACGCGAATAGAATGGGGATTGAACATGAATTAAATAGGATTTGAATGGAAATCGAATGGAATTTGAATAGGAACTGATTGGGGATTGATTGGGAATGGAATGGCAATGGAATGTCAATGGAATGGCAATGGAATGTCAATGGAATGTCAATGGAATGTCAATGGAATGTCAATGGAATGGCAATGGAATGGCAATGGAATGGCAATGGAATGTCAATGGAATGTCAATGGAATGGCAATGGAATGGCAATGGAATGGCAATGGAATGGCAATGGAATGTCAATGGAATGTCAATGGAATGGCAATGGAATGGCAATGGAATGGCAATGGAATGTCAATGGAATGTCAATGGAATGGCAATGGAATGTCAATGGAATGGCAATGGAATGTCAATGGAATGGCAATGGAATGGCAATGGAATGGCAATGGAATGTCAATGGAATGTCAATGGAATGGCAATGGAATGGCAATGGAATGTCAATGGAATGTCAATGGAATGGCAATGGAATGTCAATGGAATGGCAATGGAATGGCAATGGATGAATGAATGAATGAATGAATGAATGAATGAATGAATGAATGAATGAATGAATGAATGAATGAATGAATGAATGAATGAACTCTGACCTCTGACCTCTGACCTCTGACCTCTGACCTCTGACCTCTGACCTCTGACCTCTGACCTCTGACCTCTGACTTCTGACCTCTAACTCTAACTCTTACTCTTGCTCTAACTCTAACTCTAACTCTGACCTCTGACCTCAGACCTATGACCTCTGACCTCTGACCTCTGACCTCTGACCTCTGACTTCTGACCTCTAACTCTAACTCTTACTCTTGCTCTAACTCTAACTCTAACTCTGACCTCTGACCTCAGACCTATGACCTCTGACCTCTGACCTCTGACCTCTGACCTCTGACCTCTGACCTCTGACCTCTGACCTCTGACCTCTGACTTCTGACCTCTAACTCTAACTCTTACTCTTGCTCTAACTCTAACTCTAACTCTGACCTCTGACCTCAGACCTATGACCTCTGACCTCTGACCTCTGACCTCTGACCTCTGACCTCTGACCTCTGACCTCTGACCTCTAACTCTAACTCTTACTCTTGCTCTAACTCTAACTCATTCATTGAATTAATTCATTCATTTCATTTCATTTCATTTCATTCATTCATTCAATCATTCAATCATTCATTCATTCATTCATTCATTCATTCATTCATTCATTCATTCATTCATTCATTCATTCATTCATTAATTCATTCATTCATTCATTCATTCATTCATTCATTTCATTCATTCATTTCATTCATTTCATTCATTCATTCATTCATTCATTCATTCAATCATTCATTCATTTCATTTCATTAATTCATTCATTCAATCATTCATTCATTCATTCAATCAATCCTTCATTCATTCATTCATTCATTTCATTCATTCATTCATTCATTCATTTCATTCATTCATTCATTCCTGAACCAGTTCATAGCACCACGCAAGTCGTACCGACGCATTTTTTTGCAAAAATTTTCAGAGTTCGTTTGCCAGTTCACAGCACGCTAGAGATACGATTCACACGCGCAAGTCGATCCGACGCATTTTTTTGCAAAAAAATTCAGAGTTCGTTTGCCAGTTCACAGCACGCTAGAGATACGATTCCTACCACGAACACGAACACGAACACGAACACGAACACGAACACGAACACGAACACGAACACGAACACGAACACGAACACGAACACGAACACGAACACGAACACGAACACGAACACGAACACGAACACGAACACGAACACGAACACGAACACGAACACGAACACGAACACGAACACGAACACGAAAACGAACACGAACACGAACACGAACACGAACACGAACACGAACACGAACACGAACACGAACACGAACACGAACACGAACACGAACACGAACACGAACACGAACACGAACTCGAACTCGAACTCGAACTTTTGCAAAAAATTTCTGAGTTCGTTTGCCAGTTCACAGCACGCTAGAGATACGATTCACAGCACGCAAGTCGATCCGACGCATTTTTTGCAAAAATTTTCAGAGTTCGTTTGCCAGTTCACAGCACGCTAGAGATACGATTCACAGCACGCAAGTCGATCCGACGCATTTTTTTCCGACGCATTTTTTTGCAAAAAAAATTGATAAAATTTTCTAAGTTCCTGAACCAGTTCACAGCACCACGCAAGTCGATCCGACGCATTTTTTTGCAAAAATTTTCAGAGTTCGTTTGCCAGTTCACAGCACGCTAGAGATACGATTCACAGCATGCAAGTCGATCCGACGCATTTTTTTGCAAAAAAAATTGATATAATTTTCTAAGTTCGTGAACCAGTTCACAGCACCACGCAAGTCGATCCGACGCATTTTTTTGCAAAAATTTTCAGAGTTCGTTTGCCAGTTCACAGCACATATTGTGACCAAGTCCAATTACTTGAAATACAATAAAATTATATATCACCTTGTTATGTCAGAACAAGCCTTCGTCTTAGAAAATATGGTGCTTAAAATGGAATGATTCATGATATTTGATCATATTGACATTTGCATATATGAAGATTGGCTAAAACAACATGCGCTGATGTTTTATTTCAGTAATTACTAAATTGGCAGTTCTTACTGCAAATTTTATCACATCCAAGGTGGCTCATTAATATTGTTAGGTAAACCAATACCATGTAACAATACAAAAAAAAACAGGTGAATCATCATCAGGATGACTCTGACACTGAAACTGACTGAAAGTGTGAGATGCGACTCGACCTGAGACATACCACTAACCCGATAATCCTGAATTTTAATCACGACCACTGCCCAGAGTTATTACGACTAAGAAGAAGAATATTCCTTTATCATTAGTACTGGTTAAGAATGGAACTCTATCCCTCTGCTGATTCTCCGCACCATAACAATCTTGGAGTCTTCAAGTCCATAGATGAATCGGTCCCATGTAGATAAGCGTGCTACATCTTAGGCCATAAATATTTTCTTGTTTTTCAAGTGAGCAGGTGGTAAAACCCTTTACCACTATCACTAATTTATTTTAATAGTATTCTAAAAAATAATATCAATCAAATAAAAATATCGGTAGAATTAAAACGAGTTCGCAGTCACCGTCAAATTGTAGCGAATGGAATGGACACAAACTTCAAAGTGATTTATGGATTGGAAATGAATCGTCAAACGTGAAAATCAATCAAAATGCACCTTCAATGTATGAATACATTGTCAAGAATCAACAAAGCACCATTTACTGTGTGAAGGTAGCACTTGCGTCATCTAAATACATGTATATAGTTTCCAAGTCAAGTGAATAAACTTATCGACGTTTCTAATAGTGGAAATACTTGAAACTTTCAAACAATATTGACGTATAAATATTATCTATTATTACTGTGATAATTTGACTTCATAGACAGCTCAACCATAAGATAGAGATAACATAGTAAAATAACAAATCTAAAAGAAGTTAGTAACTAATCAATAAACTTCACTTTATACACAACGACAATTATCACACACAAATATTAAATAGTTTTTTTATGTACCTAGGTAGTAATAGCTTGTAGGTAGTAATACCTATCTATTTATACTCACATGAACCTACCAATCTAATTAGCTTGTTACCACTACTAGTTTGTTCTAGTACCTACTAACTTTTTTTTTAATAGAGTACAAATTTATTCAATCGAAAGTACAATTAAACTAACTATGTACAAAGGAATCCGATTACCTAAGGACCGTTACCAACGGCCTATAGGTAACTCAACTGTTCCAGACCAGTACCAGACGGAAGCGTGCCCAAGACACTGGCTGCATTGCCACGATGAATAGCTATGCTGGCCTAAATAAGAGCCAGCCTTTGGGTCACGTGTCGCCTCAATCAAAAGCCCCGCAATATTTTTGAAAACCCGGAGGGCACCGGCTCCTTACGGACCCAAGGTCTCCACCCCAAAAGGCTCAAATAGGTAAGCTCTGTCGAGACCACTATATTTGCGCCTACTAACTTGTACCTATAGTATTTCTTCTATCTTGCTTGTACATAGGTACGTACAGTACCTACCTACTTTATACCTACCTGCCTAATATCTATGCCCTAGCATAGCTGACATAAACCTGACAACTACTGCTGGTTACGTATAAGATTACTGGTATAAGTTTACTGTCTTGGTGGATACCTAACTTGGCCACCTACCCAAACTATAGTTTATAACCTGTCTGCCAAATTTTGTATAAAATTACGAGATAAAATAAATAGCTTTCAAAAAGGTTACATATATTATAGGTATACCTTCATAATCTTTAAAAGGTACTTGCCCATATTTATATTTATGCTTACAATAGCACATACTTATCATCTTTACTTAGGCACCTACTAAAAATAATAACTAACCCTAGTCCTAGTTCTTATGTTCTCTTTAATTTTATTTTTTATGATAATAAATCTCTTAAACCGTAAAGCGTAAACCGTAACCAAAATGACATGCTCATGAAGTATTTCACGACTCGGCATTTCCCAAGACTTTCTGGAAAAGCTCGCACAAACACAAATCATTCTTGCAAGTAAAAATATAAAAATCTCAGCACATTTTTTGCTGTATTTTGTTAATTGGATTGAATGGATATTGATTGTGATGAAAATGATGTTTTAAATTCATATATGCTGTATGAATTTAAATTCTAAAAAAGCAACATATGAAACACTCACGCCCGTTTTCCATAAGGACAGCCACAGAACACATGAAATTGTTCTGTGGGGACAGCGGTTTCCCACAAGATAATTCAAAGGCCTACCGGGTAGGGTATCACAGGCATGGGTATGCATCGTAGACTATGAGGTCTACGGTGAAGCGAAGCTTACAAGCAGCAAGCTTATTAGAAAAACCTTATCTAAACAAGCCTCATAGCTCAGTTGGTAGTAACTCTGCCTTCTGCGCTGTAGGTTGTGGGTTCGATTCCCACCCAGAACAAACATTTGTGTGATGAATATAAATGTTTGTTTTGTGTTTGGGTGTGGTATCATATAGTACGTATGTATTTACAAAAGTATTTAAGTATTCTATCCGTAATCTAGTTCCCATATTACAAGCTATGCTTGTGTGAAATTATCTATATATATATATATATATTTATGAAATTAATATTTATTTATTTATTTATCTGTATGTGACTATCAACTTGCATGCAAGACTTGTACAGTGTAAATGGGCTTTTAAGGTTCAATAACATTTGAAACAGGTGTCGTAGCCAATATCTCAGCAACATTCTGTAAATATTATTTGAAATCTAAATCTGAGTGTTACTGCTTGCTCGAAAAATGATTGCCTATTGGAACGATATAAAACTAGGTACTATTAGATAAGTATTTATTTTTACTGTTGACTTTTTTGCATGAAAGACTTTATAGTATATATGTAACTTTTGCGCTCGCAGCCAGTGCGGTGTTTGATTTGATTTGAGAAACTGAAGACGGGTTAAACATAATTCTTGATCCAAAAAGAAACATGAGAAGAAGTAAAATGTTAAAGATATAAATTAAATTCTAAATAATAATAATTAATTTTCATATATAAATTTCAATTTACAACGAAATTCAGGGCAGCGCTTTTATAACCGTTAAGCAATAGAGAGAAAATTTTATGTTGGAAGACTTTTTATTATATATCAGATCAATACAACATATTGCATAACCTATACACATACTAAATAAAAAGATAGTTAGCGCAGCGCGTGGCTAAAGTAGATGTATTTTCCTGTAACTAAGCCGAGGACCTTATATCAATAAAACGTAGTATTTCGCACCATCCGCCCAAATGTGCTTGACTCCTGGTAATTTTCAATTCTTCCCGCTTCTGATACTTCCACTGGTTTAATTGGGTTCTTTTAATAATTCAAAAATACAACGGAAATACTATTCATGACTTCCACTTACCTAATCATGAGACCATTAATGACCACAGTTGGACATAGCCTCCTCTAAAACGGTTGGCCTTGGCAGATTTCAACACACGATACGTAATAAGTAAGCTGCTACCCTTCTTCTTATGAGGTCCTTTAGTTGATGAGATAAGATAAGATAAGATAATTACTTTATTTACCAACAAATGTTTACAATAAATTTATGTTTCAAAATATAGCAGATTACAAATGGATCCCGCACTAGGGCTGGCCTGTGCTGCGGGCATCCGAGATAGATTGATTGACAGTTTGAGAAATTAGACACTTGTAAATAGGATATATAAATTTAGAAACGAGTAAAGTGGGTACAAATAAACTAAACTAAATTAAGTTAAATTAAGAGGGGAGTTTAGGGGATTAATTCACAGCAATCGCGCAACGTATCGGGTTCGATTCCCAAGGGGAGTACAAGATTGGGCTTGGTTTGGTTGCTGGTAGGACTCTGTTTAAGTCCGCCTGTCTAGCTACTACTATCTTACCTAATTATGTCGCCATAACAACATTTCTTAAATTTTTTGTATTCCGGCATTCAGAGGTAAGATAGCCAGTACAACGGTTGAGGATTCCGGATGAAATGTGCTTCCACCTTCAGCTTTATCATAACTTGAAAATCAGGCGTGATAAAGGTCAAGCATGACCCCGTCGAACAATAAAAAAAACTGCCTCTAACATAATACTAAAATAAATTCAACCTCTTCCGTGACGACGTGACAAATATTACCACAAACATTTGTTTAGTGTCATATTGAGAAAGGTATGGCCCTATATTTCACACTTCCATTACTTACCGGAAGCGATGTAAACACATCATCAATCATTCAGCTGTGATGTGATGTCTTCCTGTCGTGTGGACGGTGCTCGGTGAAAATGGAATTGCAGTCAATTATTTAAACCACCGTGGTCAGTAAAGTTACTTTTTAAAAGCTCAGCTGTTGACCTCGAAATTTGCACGTCTGTGCATTCGATGAGGCCTACGACTGAGTGAGCCCACAGATGGTGCCTAGGTGGTATGTGTTCATGAAGACATTAGATTCGTCCAGCAGGGTCAATACAGACGCAAACAGGCGGTAGATTTGACGATAATCCTATTAAATGTTACTGAATAAACGATATTTTACTTTGATTTTGACTCTGAAAGCTGATTCCAGAAAAGATGCTTCAGGTGCCTAGGTGTAATAAGTAAATGGAAAATGTACCAGATGAGGCTTAAGATGTCTACGCTTGCGTGCGCTGTATGTGGATTTTAGCCAGATCCAGGGGATCTGAGTATAGGAGCAGAGCTAGGACGGTAAATTAATAATAACGGTAGTTTTCCACAACCAGATTAAATTTAATTTGCTTATTTATCAAAAGAAATCACGGCCACGGTTGGATAAAATGGGATTGGACATTCCATTTATCCAACCGTGGCTCATCGCGCAAAGGCTTCTGTCGAGCACTCGAACCGAACCCAAGAGGGTTTGGTGGTGACATATCAACTGGCCTCTGTTATCTATTGATTTGCCCACCGGTGTCAGATCCAGAGGTCCCGGGTTGAACCCGGGGGAGTCCGATATTGTGCTTGGTTTGGTAGGACTACGTTCATATATGCCTGGCTAGCTACGATCTAACCTACCTGAGTCTGTCGCCATAACAACTATGATAAATTGTTATTTTCCGGCAAGTTTTTGTTTGAGAGGTAAAATAGCCATTTCCTCAGACTATTGAGGATTCCGGGTGAAGATCGCTTCCACCTTTGGCCTTATCAAAACCTGAATCCAGGTGACTTGGATTCAAGTTTTAAAAGTAATATTGAAGTTCATGTTTTGAAGCTTTCTCGTCACACTATAAAAATAAAACTTTATTTCAACAACAGAAACCGAGCAATTACCACTGAGGGAAAGGCTACGTAAGACTCTAGCGATTTTTTTTGGCCAATTCCTAGAAGATCATTATACCGATTTAACACCCTAAATATTTACCTTCGTGGTCAGAAATCTTGTGTTTTCACAGTAAGCAAGTTTTGAAAGACCTGAAGCATGTTCATATTTAATGCTAATTTTAGAGCGTCGTCAGTTCTCAAAACCTCAAGTTCCCTACCAGTATGAATATATTATTGTAATAGCTACTTTCGTCATTATACGAAACCACTCATTAACAAAACAGAACAATGTAAATAATATGCAGAAGTAACGTTGGTATAGTTGTAGGTTCGACTGTTTGTCTGTATTTGGGTGTTATTTTGTATGGTAAGTCTGTATTTACAAAACATAGCATTCATAAGTATTAACGTTTTTTTGTCAAGTACTCTATCCATAAAACGCACGAGCTAAAGCTTCTCTTGCTCATTTCATACTATACATACAACTATTACTAAATTCATAAAGTTTTATTTATAAATATTCAATTTTGAAAGTTTTCCAACAACTTTGGGCACATAATCATCATACTTACATTTTTTTTTTTATTATCAAACAAAGATCGAAATAGATTGAATAGATTTTTTTTAATGCAGAACTTATTTTTTTTTAATCGAGCACGTAACTCCTATCATGACTTTTCGATAACTCTCACGGTTTCAGACTTGGCCTCAGTGACCTTGGAAAAAAACTCACCCTCTATATATGTGTGTGCAATTAAATATATGCGATACCTAGAGGGAGGACATAGTCATGCAGTACCTAGACTATTTCAGGTTTTAATTACTCTTTTATGATTAAGATCGCCTTTGTACATACTTTTAAATATTTTGTGTTTATTTTTTTTACAATAAAGAAGGAAGAAAGTGTCAGTAATCTGGCCACATGGTACGCCTACGTTATTTACGATTTACATTGTCTATGTTACTAGAAAGCTAGTACGCCATCGCATGATATATGAAAATAAACATTTTACAGACAGAGTCGCAAAATATTTGCTTAGGACTGTCCCGCTTGTGTAGATAGGTAAAGTACTGCACATATTTGTATCACATGTATGTTAAGAAGAGAGATATAGAGGTAAATGTGAAGTTCTCATTTGAGAATAGCTAATCACTCTGTGGAAGAAATGCCTCTATGCTTTGCGTTAACTTTAAAACAAGTTAATTCATTCATTCTTACTATTTACTTCAATAACTGGCCCCAGACATGAAACATTGTAGGTATTGCCGACGTTATTATTACTCTAAGAAAACGCTGCGCCAGTGATTCCTTTTTTGTTTATTTTAACTTGTCTATCGAAGTATCGATAAAGGCAAGGTCAAGGTCAAAATGTTTTGTTTCATCAAGATTTTTGGATCATTTTGAAACGTCAAAATGACGTTTTGTCATCCGCCTGTGCGAGATCGCGACCAGTAGCCTAATTGTGTTACTTGAAATCCATTACCATTGAACTTCAAGTCGATTACCAGCGTCAAACTCAGTAAGAAGTCGTCAACAATTAAGACGAAAGTGACAATTGAAGCAGGCATGGTTGCAGTACATGGCTGGGCTACTAGACTAGATAGCCTTTTAAAAGGCCCCGAAGTACCGCTGGATTTTCGTTCTCCAGTATAAACGTAATTCCTCATTCATTTCGAAATGGCAAAAACGATTAAAATAAACTTTGCAAGTAACATAGAATAGCGATAATCTTTGCTCATGTGCGCTGTTTTTTTCATAAAAAAATATATATATTCAGTAATCATTATCAAAAATAATTTTCCTCACTGATTATAACTGCCAATTTTCTTTTCAATCGAGCTTGCTTTTGAAGATGAACGAGGAACTGCGTTCGTATGGGAAACGGGACTACTGGGTCCTCTTAATACCTCAATGAGAGGCCTCCATTTTAGCACTCATTCTTACCTACTCAAGCCGAGGACAAGAGCTAAACAATCTAACGAAAATAATGTAAGAGGTAAGTTGGTACTCATATTATATTGTAGCCAGTTGTAGCGTGCTGAGTGGCGTGATGTGACGTCAAGTGATAGGATTTTCCTCGTTCTCGAGGAAATGGCAGATAGTGTTCTTCACGGGCTTTTGCACACCACTTTGCTCCTCTCTCGTACGAACACATAATGTGTTACAACCATTTCCTTCGACAGTTCACTTGGAAAAAGTTTGGCGGCATCCATTGGACCGTTTTCCACACAAATGCTTTACATTTGTGGAGTAACGTGTGGGTAGTATTACCTACCTAGTAGTATTGCCTAGCTGAAATTTGGTGCAACAAAAACTCTGTTATGTTTAAGGAAAATCTAAAAAACGAAACATCATAATACGAGTAGTTAATGTCAATAGAAATCACAGTAACTAGTAACACTCTCCACTTTAAATCTTCTGGTTGTCTTAATACTTTAGAGATCGCTTTCAGCGATATATCCGCCGATTGTAACTTTTAGCATAATTTCTTGTTCAACATTAACCTGAAAACAGATAAATATTTAGCAACAAATCCGCTAAATTCGTTTGAAAAAAAAACTGATCGACACGTGTCCTCCACCCGAGGCATTTTCAGGAAATATAGCCTTGCTGCTAAACTGACGAACCCTCCGAGCACTGTGCTGCAAGTTATTTTTTTATCAATTGAATTCAGCGGGTTAGTTATTACATACGAGTATATTTCTTTTTTCAGATTAATATTGAACGATGGATTTCCGCAAAGTAACGCTTGGGTCAATAAGCTATAATGACTTGTTTCCAAATTTTTTTCATTAGATTATTATGGCCCAAATAAGAGCCAGCCCTTGGGTCACGTGTCGCCTCAATCTAAAGCCCGGTAAGTTTTTTTTTATGTATAATTTGTACAATTAAACTAACTTTGTACAAAGGAATCAGTCAGATTACCTAAGGACCGTTACAATCGGCCTATAGATAACTCAACTGTTCCAGACCAGTGCCAGACGGAAGCGTGCCCAAGACACTGGCTGCATTGCCACGCTGAATAGCTAAGCTAATTCACTGGCCTAAATGAGAGCCAGCCCTCGTGTCACGAAAATAAGAAGTTAGTCGACCCACAGCTATTGTATCCAGTCAGTTTGCACTCAACCACTAACAGTTGTTAGTGGTTGAGTGTGTTAGTGGGCTTTGTTGTCATTTAGATTATTTTAATAACCAGCCACTGAGATAGAGAGTAGTTCGATACCTAGCCTAAAATTAATCAAATGTGAAAATTAATTATTTATTTATTTATTCTTCCAAGTAATCGGCATTTTTATGATAAGATTTCCTAGATGGCAATTTTTTTTTTTCATACAATTCCTATGTATGGAATAAAAATGCGATGGTTTGAAATCATCAGGACATCTTAGTAAAACAGCCTGGAAAATTAAACTGAGCAAACCACCGTAAACTGTACTTTAACAACTAAAATGATACAATCTTGCAGCTAACACAGGTTCGAGTTGTTTCTGTATTTCTCAAGCAATCAAAACTATCTTATATCCAAGCGCCTTAAAACATATTGCACATTACGCATATCGCGCACTACAAAATCTTGGATAATAAGCTTGATACTTATCATCCAAGATTTTGTAGCATGGCGTAGCAGGAAGCATCTGTATTTCACATACGGACAGATACCTTAACGCTGCATCACATCATCATCCGCGTCATTTGCAGTCAGTGGTGTCATCCCTCGTGAACAGAGCCTACGACCTTTGTGACCCTGAGCATTTGCAACTTGATTTAAAACATGATCAGGAGGTACTTAAACGTAATGGCTTTGAACCGCGTAGGTGGAAAAATAACTATGGACACAAAAATAGACTGGCTGAGGCTAGTAGGCAACCAGCGTTTTTGCCTTATGTGAAAGGGGTGACGGATAAAATTGGAAACATCCTAAAGAGATTTTCAATTAAGTCGGTGTACACCCCACTCAATAAGGTTGCTAAGCAGCTACGGACACCGACGGATGTTATGCCCTTGCAAGTACCTGATGTGTATAAGATCGATTGTAGCTGTGGTCGTTCTTATATAGGACAAACGAAGCGTTCTATAGCTGAACGCGTGAAGGAACACATAGCCGCTGTGAAAAATCGCCAGATCAACAAATCATGTATCGCGGAGCACTTAGTGGACTCAGGTCCTAATCACTGGATAGAGCTGCATAATCCGAAAGTGATTTATAATGAGCGACATTGCTATAAGAGGAGGGTTCGGGAAGCGATTGAGATTAAAAAATATCCAAATTTTAATCGCGAAGACGGTTTCAAACTCTCTGCCTCTTGGAATCCAGTGGTAGCACGGTGCACTAGGTGTGATCCTAAGAAAAAATGTGTTGATACTGTCAGTGTTGTTTGTCGTACTAGTGTGAATGTGGCCTATTCTAATAATCAGGACCAAGCTGAGGGTAGTTGTTAAAAATGCCTTCACTTCTCGCCGGTGGCTCCAAAGTTCCAGTCTGCCCGCGACCACGGCTGGTGTAACCCTGCCGAAACGTCAGGATAATTATAGGTAAAATATGCGATAAATACCAGTTTCTCGAATTAAAATAACATCTGTATTTCCGCTGTTTTACGAACCGTTTTTAAGACGATAATTAATTGGCACCTTCTGGGTACGCTGGCTGTATCGTAGCCTCATCCTTGTCTGTGTATGTTTCGAGGTAAAGTACAGTCACGTTCTAAAAAAAATGGGGTTCCGTACCTACCCAAAGGTGCCAACGGGATCCTATTACGTGGACTTAGGTCCACGTTGTATGTCTGTCAGTCTGTCCGTCATGTAAAAAACGTCGATCTGTCATACGACCAACGAATACCTATAAGTAATTTTTGTGGTGGTCTATGGTTCGCCTACCGATGTCAGATCCAGAGGTCCCGGGTTCGATCCCCAGAGGGAGTACAATTTTGTGCTTGGTTTGGTTTGTGGTAGGACCAAGTGTTTAAGTCCGCCTGGCTAGCTACCACTACCTTACTTTATTCTAACAACATAAAAACAATTCTTAAATTTTTGTGCTCCGGCATATTAGAGGTAAGAAAACCAGTTCCTCAGTTTTTTGAGGATTTCGGGTGAAGTTCGTCTCCGCCTTATCATAACATGAGAATCAGGTGAGATGAAGGCCAAACACCTCCCCGTCGTATAATCAAAATATAAAAAGTACCTGTTATCTAATTCTAATATTTCAAGCTTTGCTTTATTTGGGGCGCTTTGTAAAATGTCTCGTAAAAAACAATCTAAATTGCTCTAACCCTACTGATCACAACTCAACAGAAATAGGTCTGCTGACTGACAGTACCATTAAGTCAGTTTCACGTTTTGTTACATCCATCGTTTCCACGTAAATGGCTTTCCATTTCATGGTCCGTAGTTCTAAAAGACTCTAAGAAATCTATCTTCACTGATATCGTTTTCCATTTACTAAGGTTCTGGCAAAAATTGGCTCTAAAACAGCTCTGCACTTAGTACATTTACACAGACACTTAGTACACTTAGTCATTTATCATAGCAGATGCTCGCACGGTTTGTAAGCTGTCCGTTATTGGCTTTAGAAGATTTATTGCATGTGATTCTTATACACACAAACTCGCAAATCTGGTATTTAATGGAATAAACTAGAAACAATGAGGTTGGATAGATAGGGTTGGGTTGGATCTGTCTCCTTATGATCTACCAAAACAACGGAATCGTTGACCTTTAGACAACGGTTACGGCTGAGCCTATCGCTGGTAAAAGTACCTGTAAAAGACCTATGTTATTAAAAGGCAACTTCTAGTTCTAGTTGATCTAGAAGTTGATCTTGTGAGTGTAGGAACTCACAAGATCGTAGACCTCTGTCTTACATCGGTTTCAATATATCTGAAACACATTCATCAAGATCTTTCTAAATGAAATATCTAAATCATTATAATCAGAAAATTCTATTATAATTAAAGTTCGTGAACTAATAAGATATCCTATTATTTGTTGCTAAGAAATTCAACAAAATAATCATCTTAACTTTTGACAATTACTCGTATATCTACCGCAGACAGTTTAACTGTTAAACTAATCGAATTCACAGTCCTTGGCTCTACGAATAAAACCAGCTTATTCTACCTAATTAAGTTAATTTTATTACTCAGCGTATCTCATTAGGCTCTTCAGTCATTGAGCTTAGGATTGGGCCATAATGGCACTTTTATAACGTAGATGAGTCTCCTTCTTTCATGATACAAATTCAGCGCCCTCTGTTTGTGAGGCAAAGCTTAAAAATAATCCCGTTTGTGTTGGAATGGCGGACCTTTCGGAAATTACTTAATCGTATTAAATACTTACTTTTAGCGAACGAGCCTAAAAACTAAACATCCGCTGTCCGTTCGTCCGTTCGTCCGTCTGCCTGTCTGTCAGCGGGCTGTACCTATCTGGTTATATAGGTAGGCAATATTTAGACAATTGAAATTTGTCTGAAGATTATTTGTTTTTGTGGATTGGATTTGGATTCAGCAACTTAAGATTGCTTTGTAAATAGGCATTTACATTGCGAACAATTGTGCTAATAATGCCATACGAATAAAAAAATTGTTTTTGTGTGTGTATTTCTATTGCCGCTACCTATATCGAGAAAAGACAAAAATAAAATACATGTTGATTATTATATGACCCACCATAAAAAAAAATGTCTTGCTATTTGGGTTGGAACCATCGGTGTGGGCACCCACAGCGCGCTTCATAGAAAGACAGTGAATCGGTTAATTACCAATGGGATTTAGTCAAGCATCCCTAATTTTACAGGAGAGATAAAAAACTCTACACTGAAAATTTTTCTTCAACAATTATATTATTTTTGTAGTATTAAGTAACATATGCTATGATACATAGGTATTGTAAAATTTGAGGATCAATGCCTTTTCAAGACTGAGATATACCTACTAATTTAAAGTTGCTTTTCTTATTCCCTTTGGTATTATACATACATTAATAGAAAAAACTAAACGTCCTCCAAAAACATTTTTTATTATCATTTCGACCAGTTTTCAATCACATTTTCGTAGTTACCTTTGTGCTCACTGGGAATATACTTAAAGGTCCGCCTCAAGTCATTGATATTAGCTGTTTTGATAGCCACATCTCCATTATATGCTTTTTCTGATTGAATTGTCACTGTTTGGGTTTTACTTTTCCACAAATCAAATGTATTTATTCTAAATCATTCCCAATAAAAGACCTGGTTGTGATACAGCCTTTCAGTTGTGAGGAGAAGGTACCTACTCAAATTTCATAGAGTTGGATAATTACCAGAAAATGTTGCTTTTCTGAACGTGGAACATTCCTTGATTGGGTCTATAAAGAGATACCTGGCATATCTCTTGTAGAATTTGAAACCAATCTTTGAAGTTGAGAATGTCATCGGTTTGAACATTTATTTTGTTTTTTTTTTATTTTTTTAACATGAACCATTGATACGGTATTTTTTTTGTGGGCGTTGCATATCATCTCACACACAGGCAAATAATACGTATAACTTCGTTTCAAAACTTTTTTTACAGTGCTAAATGAGGGACTATTTGGCAGAAACGAATGGCCTCTGATTGGGAAGTAACACACAACTTTAGTGAAACATTCTGTGTCTACCAGAGCCTGGCATAAACTGATCATCTGTGAAAAAGTACAGCTTCCTAACGTTATCTAAAACTTGTTCTTGGATGTATTTTATACCAACCCTTAGGTTGTGTGATATACGTAAGTTTACTTACTCAAATCACATTCAAATACATTCCAATTAAAATGATCATAATCATTGTAATTTTTTAACGTAAACTATTTACCTACTACTTAACTTACGTCTTAATAATAATTATAAAATAACTCACTTACCTATTTACTTAGTATTATATTGGATATGGATAAAAATTCACATATCTATACCTACCTACGTTACGGCTAGTTTAATATAGTTTACATAAGTACTTAGATATAAAACCTCCAAATTTTCTTTTGATACCTACTAAACTAAAGAATTATTTCAAGTATACAGACTGTAATCAACAAAATGTAATTTTCGTGCATCCTACCTATCTTAGTATGACAGATAAGAGGGCCTTAAGCTTTTGATGCAGCAATTTACTTGCAAACATCAAACATTTTTTTTTTTTGACCGGGGGGAGTGCTGATATCCCAAACACAGGGAAACCTAGTTGGGAGTTGGAGCTCTGCCATGTTATAATGAGTGTGCCAACGAGCCGATTACCAAACTGTCAACGTGAGCCAAGTTGTACCTACTGTTGCTTAAAATTATATAAAATATGGTTATTCTGTACCTACTTATTTGTATGAAATAAATGTTTTTATGTTTTATGTTTATGTATTTTAATATGGATGTGCATGTTTCGTTAGACCCCTTCATTCATCATATTACCTTCATGGTAAAGACAGAATCTACTTTCTTTTGTTTTCAAATGACTATATATTTATTTAATAAAAAGTACAATTAAACTAAATATGTACAAAGTAATCAGTCAGATTACCTGCTCCTACTCAACTGTTCCAGACCAGTACCAGACGGAAGCGTGCTCATGACACTGGCTTCATTGCCACGCTGATTTCATATTATAGCATAGATATTCATTGCATAGCTATGCTAATTCGCTGGCCTAAATAAGAGCCAGCACTTGGGTCACGTGTCGCTTCAATCAAAAGCCCCGCAAGATTTTTGAAAACCCGAAGGGCACCGGCTCCCCACGGACCCAAGGTCTCCGCTCCAAAAGGCTCAAATAGGTAAGCTCTGTCGAGACCACTATATTTGCGCCTTTTGTGATCCTCGGCCGAATCAGCCGCCGTTTTCAAATTATACCCCCACATCAAAATAGTAACTTTTGACAGCTGTCGAATGACTACATTTTTTCATTTATTCTAAACGAAAAAATGTAGTGCCTACTTTCGACGGTTAAATGTAATGACTTATTCTGTTCCTTGAATCCTACGATAGGTCTTGGCAAAACAAATTGAACTGCATCAAAATCTCCAAACGTGAAAAATGCTGACTTATACCCATTGGTAATTAACCGATTCTAACTGTTAAGGCCAAAGTTGTATGCGCACATTTTTTTTTATCGTACGACGGGGAAGCGCTAGGCCTCCATCTCACCTGGTTACAAGTTAAGATAAGAAGGTGGAGGCACACTTCAAACGGAATCCTCAACAAACTGAGGAACTGGCTATTTTACCTCTAAATGTCGGAACACAGCATTTTTTTGAATTGTTGTTATGGCGACAGAAAGATTAGGTAAGATGGTGGTAGCTAGCCAGGCAGGCTTAAACAAAGACTTGCCACCAACCAAACCAAGCACAATATATTGTACTCCCACTGGGGATCGAACTCGGGACCTCTGGATCTGCTAGACCACAGAAGCGGTTGAAACATCCCAGAATCCTCATCCCTATCTTATCTTATAATGCCGGATCACAACAATAACAATTTTCAGTATGGCGTCATACTTTGACATTTTGGTATGATTTTAACGTTTTATTCGATCCCTAGAATCTCCTAGAATCTGTACAATGTTTCAGCTCAATCCGTTCGAAAATGTTGGCGTAAAGGAGCAACAAAGAACGGAACAATTTTGTATGACGAAGAAATGTCCCATTCCGTTACCATTCCGTTACCATTCTAGATATTGCGCATCGCACGCACAGACCATTCACCTCGCATGATTCAACTGGAACATCAAATATCAAGGAATCAGTCAAATTACCTAAGGACCGTTACAAACGGCCTATAGGTAACTCAACTATTCCAGACCAGTACCAGACGGTATTTTATTGGTATTGGTATTTTAATTTAACCTGTTATTCAAAGGATAAAAGGAAACCGTTGATGCGCAGGTCCAAGGGCTTAAAAGAAAAGGCCTTCACATATCATTGGGCCGCCACCACCGCCGAGTGAAAAAGTGATTCCTGAATATGTATTTCTTTAAAACTGTCAAGCATTCTTCATTTCGAGGGATTTTTGTCACGTCTCCGTTTTACGGGTGCCGTTCCAAAGAATACATTCCCTGAGTTACAGCCAACGCACATTTCAAAAACGATTACTGTCGATTTATGGAAAACTGTTTATGAATAAGATTTTTGATTTTTTAATTTGAAATGGGTAATCATGATATGGACATCAACAGCCCATTAATGTCCACTGCTGGACAGAGCTTGCTCCAAAGCTGTAGGGTTTTTAATCACCACACCTGGCAGGCAGATGGGTGATCGCAGTAAAGGTATAGATAATACACAGGAAGCTGCTGTCTTTCATCTGGTGAGATCCTTTATGGCTATTACGACGTCCATAGGCTGAGTTGGAGGGGTCGATTCATAAACTGCGACCGCAACGGTACTATACCGTAATATATATGACACTGTGAGATTGTAAATACCGTCCGTTTGTTATATGCCTCTGTCACATTCAGATTGTAAACACCGTCCCTTTTTAATATGCCTCTTCATATTGTAAACGGTCAGCAAATTGTCAACAACAAGTAACATTTACAATTTTACGCATTCTCTAGTTCTGCCGCTTGCTTTAGCCTTGCCTCACTCTCTCCTCAAGAGGGTGAGGTGAGCAAATGGCCTTACAGGAATGTACAATCGAATCCTGTAACGCAAGTTGTTATCCTTCACGCGGTGCCCCCCGTTCTCGATCTAGTTCCATCAGAAACAGAGTTAGTTAAAACCACAGGACGACTTCTTTCGGGATGGAGAGGTTATGTCCCGACGGGTTCATCATCGATCTCCATTTTTGCCGTAAGTTTACCACATGCCGAGGTTTATTACAAACGGACGGTGCTTATAATATTATGCTGACACGTGTACAATATGCCTAGGCATATAACAAACGGACGGGGCTTATAATCTAACGCTGACATATATATAGATACGGTAATGTTACTTATTGTCGTAAAACTTTGTAGATTCCGTTTTCATAACACAGATTGCCTACAAACCTTGGCAAGCAAAGCCCTCTGTCGACTGGAACGTCACGTATCTACGTAAAATGACAACGTCTTCCGAATTTACATTCAAAAAACTTCCGACATATTTTTTCGCGTTCACAGAGGCCTCCCGCAGCTACAGACGCTTTACCCGAATTTGCGTTGCGTGGTTTTTTTTTATGAAAACGAATAAGGCGTGTGTATGGTCAAGCGCACACCTGCAGACGGCGCGGCGGCGAAGCACGGCCAAAAGACATCAAAAAAAGCAGTTTTAGTGTTTTCTACACAGAGGGTGCCAACGGGCCCCTATTACTAAGCCTTCGCTGTCGGTCCATTGTATGAACCGTAAAAGGAAGACAGTTGAACGTTTTACAAAGTGTATTTCTATTGTCACTATAGCATCAAATAATAAAAACTAAATTAAATTAAAAATTAGAGAAGAGAAAAAAAACATTATAAATTAGTGATCCTCGCCTCGAAACCCTCGATGCACGTGTCCGCACATAGCCGGGTTGTTTTTAAGTGGGATGGGCTTACTTCTTAACACTTTATAAACACTTCTTTAACAAGATACCGCCTTGAGGATGCGATGAGGTTATGTGAGGTTACTGGGACTCTAACGACTCGCTTAAACCTTCTCGTGGCTGGCCTTGATGCTTAGGAAGGCCCGGGAAAGTTTGTTAAAAACTTCTTCCAGTGCCTCCCCGCATATTGCTAGAGTAAATCCCTGGTGCATCCCATCTGCTCGCGAGCCGCGCTGTACATACCTACGTGCCACCTGTATACCGTCGCACTTTTTTTTAATAATACGGCGGGGAAGCTTTTGTCCTTCATCTTACCTTGGTGTTGTTGTTGTTGGGAAGTTGGGAAATCCGGCACTGTATGTATGTATGTGGAAATGTTTGTGACGGCATAACTCTCGAACGGAACAAGCAGCATGCAAGCTGCATGAAATGCAACGAGCTCCCGCCAGAAAGCTTGCACGTCGCCGCTGAGAATCACTTCACCCACTCAACCTACGCTATGCTACGGAGGTCAGCGGCTCGCTTCGCTCGCTACCTCTTCCCTTCGCCTCGCTAAGTTTCGCGGGCTCGCTCCTCTCAGAACCTGCTATGTGAGCTTCTAGCTCCGGACCCACCGTGTCGGTTCTGTCATTCATTTTGAACGAAATCAATTGCTAGTATATCAAGCAGTCCTGATGAGCTCGCAAATAAAAACTAAGAAAATGTAGATCTGTCACCTAAGTATACTTGTAATTCGTAATACAACCAAATAGGTTACATAATTATTATTTAGTTTTTTATAATTTTTATCGTTCGGAATACTATGTATTATGTTATATCATCAATAAGGTATATGAGTTTAGGAATATTGAAATTCGGAGATGTGTGAAAAATTATGTATAGCTATATTATAGCTGAAGATCAGTCGGGGAAAAAGAGTATTATAATAATCAAAATGTATTAGAATCTAGCATTATGGCAAGTGATGATTATAAGATGTTTGTGCGGGAAAGTGATTTTCGGACAAAAGTGATTATGAGTCGTACGAGAATCCCTTAAACTATTTTTTATTGAATATATTAATTCAGTAAAATGTACAATTAAACTAAAAACAGTTAGAAATAAAGCACTTCCGTACCACATTTCTGCATGGTAAAGTAGGTAGGTACTAGGTATAGATAGAAATGTAAAATATAATCTTCACCGCCTCTATTTATACATTCATTATTTAACTAGGTGATCTTGGCCTTAAATAGGTAAGAGTTTTTTTCCTAAAATTACTTCGATAGTCCAACAGTTCCTCCTGGAACAGAATTCATCATAACAGCCTACACACGTCCACTGCTGAACAATGGTCCAACTGTAAAGACTTATAATATATTATTATTATTATAATTAAACTAACTATGTACAAAGGAATCAGTCAGATTACCTAAGGACAGTTACAAACGGATAAAGGTAACTCAACTGTTCCAGACTAGTACCAGACGGAAGCGTGCCCAAGACACTGGCTGCATTGCCACGCTGAATAGCTATGCTAATTCGCTAGCCTAAATAAGAGCCAGCCCTTGGGTCACGTGTCATCTCAATCAAAAGCATCAACCCCACAAGAGTTTTGAAAACCCGGAGGGCACCGGCTCGCCACGATCCCAAGGTCTCCACCCCAAAAGGCTCAAAATAGGTAAGCTCTGTCGAGACCACTATATTTGCGCCTTTTGTGATCCTCGGCCGAATCAGCCGCCGCACCAGCCCTAACTGGTGTCGACGCAGGTAGCGTCCCACACCAAAGGCCCATTTCACAAGGGACAAGAGTCATACCGCCGGGCCGCTTACCATCATCACGTAACAGACCATTAGGTTCAAGAACAGCTGGAACATTGACATTGAAAATATATACACAAAATAAAATACACTTTAATTAATAAGTGGGCACCCATAAAAAAACTACATTTTTCTCTAGCTATTTGGGTCAGAACCATCGGTATGCATGTTCACAGCGCGCTTGATAGAAGAACTGTTATGGCCGAAGTTGGAAGCGCACAACAAGTGGGATCACAACAATAAGAATAGTCATCATGGCGTAATAAGTTGACGTTTTGGTATGATGGTGGTTGCTAACCAGGCTTCTATCTTTTTTTATAATCATAATAATATTTTATTTCAGGCAACAATAGACAAGTAAAATATCTTATTAAACATATTCTACGCCCATAGCTATATATACCTTAAAACTGGCATACATATAATATAAAAACTTAATTACTAGACACACGATTCGAGGCGGCGACGTGTGACGCAATCTCGGTGTTTTATGATGATAACCACCAACTCACTTGATACAACTGTAAATGTGGCTTAAGATGGTGAACGCTTGCTTGGCTTAAAGGAACCTGGACACTCTGAACATGAAGACTCCAACATAGTATTGGTGCGAAAACACAGACGAAGGCAAGGAGTTCCATTCCTTACCATTATTAATGATAAAACCAGCCCAACCACCAACCAAACCCAAGCCTAAATGCCAATACCATGCAGTCCCGGGTTCGATTTCCGTGGGGGGGCCGTGGAAATCGAACCCGGGACTGCATGGTTTGAAGGTGGTGGGTCAACTGAAGCGTTTGAAAACTATTTTTATGGCGGATTCAAAACAAGCTGTTTCAAGACAATCTCATATAAACATTACATTTCTAAAAACAAAGTTTCTACTCTAGATCACATTAAAAAGCGCTCTAAAACAGTGCTACCTGTTGTATTTAGTATTAATATGCTCTTTTTAATAAAAGTACAGACCTTTTGCCTGGGTGGATTCCTAGAATATTTTCGTAAAATACCTTGTTTGAATAAGATTAAAATTCCTCAAAGTCTACTCAAATTAAAACATTTAAGGCTTCGGTATTTTGGTGGAAAAATATTTTTCTTGTAAAATGATTGCCGTTGCTGTAGCCACTGCAAGCAATAGGTACCTACTAGTGATAGTACCCTAAGAAAAATTTTCGGACCCTGTGAGATTTATAATATTACAGTTTTTATAATATGTAACCAGTCATACAAAATTGAAATTTATTATCATATATATCGGGGTAAAGGGCCATTGGTTTGCCACAGCTTACAATAATCAATGCTTTGTAATTGTTATTGTTAACTATGTTCGGTAAAATCACTTGCAGAGCTCAGCCAAGGTACACTACACAAAATATCCATAGTGAAGACTTGATTGATTCATATAGTTAAAGGTTATACATGAACTGCAGAAGAATAAAATTATGATTATTTAAAAACTAGGTATACTGATGAATTTCGATTACGCATGGCTTCTAGGAGGTATTAAAAAAAATCGCGGTCTACGGTTTTTGTCGACTTTTGAAACAACTTTCAGATTCTCCTCTAAAAGTTTAGAACGTAACTTCTGTCGCCATGGCAACAATGCTAAATAGTTGTATTCCTTTTTACTGTTGCTTCCACTTGCCTTTCACTTGAAACCCAAGTGAGATGACGACCAAATGCTTCCCCATGGAACAATAAAAATATAGCATACAGGCTACATTTTAAATCACTTCCTCAGATATACACATAATACGTAATTTTCTCATGAAATCGCAATAATGACGTTCAAGAGGTCCCAGCGGGCCCTATAAATCATTTCCACCACTCAGGGGGGGGTTTTCTACTGAGTTTTTTGTTGGTGTCACATGCAGCGCAGGCAATTTAGCTGACACTTTCTTCAAGTGGCTAGAGAAACAGCGGATAATGGCAGAAATAGATAGATAGATAGATAAATCTTTATTGTTCACCACTTGCATAAAAATATAACAAAATACTGATAAAAGGAAACTTAATCTCAGCGACAATAAATAATATGACAAGAAATGGGTCCTTTGGAAATCTTTATATGTATGTATTTATTATTATTCTATTGATTTTTATGTATAAAATATATTTTATAAATAAAACATTGCATTTGTACATAATAATTTTGCCTCATATTTATATATTTAGTAGGTATTAAACATATATGTGTAGGTATACTTTGGATGTAATAATATGTATGTATATTTCATTTGTCCATAAAAATTTTACTTTAATTCAAGTAGGTACACTTTTCTACCTTTTCAGTGTATTACCTCTCTCTCTCTCTCTCAAAGGTTTGCTGGTAGAAAACTCTTTAAGCGTTAAGCCTCGTCTCTGTACATATGTTTTCCTATGACATGTTTAAATCATATATATATGTAGGTATAATATATACATATATTTTTATACTACTAGGAGACGGGACAAGCAAGTAGCGCACCTGGTGTTAAGTGTACTCTTGCCTATGTCAAAGCCTTACTGAATAGGTCACACCCACAAAGAACATAGCCTACACGGCACTGCATTGCGCCCGTCAACTTGAGGCATGGTGTTAAGCCTCACGTACCCGTAATTTCACCGGCAACCATACCCTTCAAACCGAAACACAGCAATGCTGCTTGGCGGCTGAAATAAGTACTTACGGTGGTAGTAATTCTCTGGACGAGCCCTTTCACTAAGGGCTTCTACTACTCTTTTTTATTTATGTGTACAATAAAGAATCACAAAGTGATGTAGTTATAGGCGCGTCAAAACTTACCTAGGAATTCAATACGCCACAAGCCTATATTCCAGTAAGTTCAACGCAAAGTTCAACGAGTTGTACATTGTTTTTTTTTCCATTATTTCAACTTTGTAAATACAATATGAAAGTTGAAAAAATAGTAATAAAAATAGCAATACCTATAGATATGCAGTAAGTTCTTACCGCGCATGTAATATTTAGCTTGCGCGGCGGTGATTACCAGCCGACGATTTAATATATAACAAAGTTTTCTTTTAATTGAACTTACTGTAAAATATACCTGGAAAACAGGAAACCGGTATGTCCAATGATGTTATTGTAAATAAGTCTTATACATTTTACCGGTAGTGAAGGATTTTCTCAATCTTCCGGTCAATCTTAGGTCAATTTTACCTTTTGATCCTCGCTCTGCACAACTTTCCCGATTGTTTCGTGATGTCATGTGACGTAGGCAATTATGGAGCGGGCTTACGGACTATAAGACGAAAATTCCGAATGGCATGGGTCTGTGGCTAGTATTATCTGTCACGTATTAAATGTCTAATGAGGAATGACTGTTGCTACTTGCAAGCCGTGAATGTAAGTTTTGACGTGCCTCTGACACGTCCTGAAAAATCACGCTCTGAGTGAGTGATCAAAGGTGAATACTTGAAAGGGAAAAAGTCGTGAGTATGTTACTTTTTGTATATTGTAATAGAAATACCCTTTTATCTACTGATAGGGATTTCTGTAGCATCTTTTCAAAAGCTACGAATACTATCCCAATAGGTTCGCGGGTTCAACCCAACGCTAAAGGGTAATATATCAAATGCGATTTCAGGTCGCACTTTCAGTGGCCCATATTTTATCCATTTTCACGCCCCATACTTTTGATTAATGGTGTGCATTTACTTATGACACTGCTGTATTTTTGCGTGTGTTCTAAAGTACAAAAAGTACTCATCAGAAAACTAAAATTTACGAGGGCCATGCTTGGGATGAGGTGATTTACGAAGTGGTTTAGTTTTTTTTATACAACTTTGAGGCGGAACTAGCAAGCTGCCCACCTGATATTAAAGATAAAGATGAAAGATAAAGAATAATTATTTGCATAAACATGTGTAATATTAGGTATATAAAGGTAACTAATATAATGGTGACATGTTTTACCGATTTCGGCGTGCAAACTGAGAGAATGGCATGCTTTTAGTTACCAACGTTAGGTAGGTAAGTAGAATGAATACAATTGAATGTGCGAATAAATGTCAAATTGAAAAATAATTAATAATACTAAGATATTGATCAAACATTAGATAATGTATCATTTCGGAAATCGTCAATGTTGAAGTAGCATTTTTCAATAAATATTTTTTTATGTTTCTGGTCTTTGGTATTGTATTGTATAATATTGGTGCCATACATATAATACTTTTGCGTATTAATGCAGTTTTTGATTCAAAGTGCATCACTTGTCTATAACAAAGCCTTCTGCGTAGGTCAAACCCAGAAAGAACATAATACCAGCCTACACTGCATTGCGCCAGTAAACTTGAGAAATTAAGGTGTTAATCCTCGCGTGCCCGTAATTTCACTGGCAACCATACCCTTCAAATCGGAACACAGCAATGCTGCTTGGCGTCCGAAATAGGTATGGTGGTAGTACTGCCCCGGACGAGCTATCACAAGGGGCTCTACTCTTAAAATACCTAGGGCAAAAGAATCATTGATAGTCAATGGTTACGGCTGAATGATCCCTGGTGGTAGTGATGGTCCACATGTCTTGCGACCACCCTCCACCGCTCCATGATAGACCTCGCACCGTAGCCCAAATAAACCCATATGAGCCCTCTGTTAAAAGAGATTAGCATTTTTTTTTATTGGTGATAGTGAAGCTTTTGACCACCAGCTTACATGTACAACAAGTAAGATGTATCCTAATGTGGAGCACGCTTGCCTAAAAGGAACCCATTTACTCTGGACTTGAAGACTTCAAGATTGTACTCGTGCGGAAAAACAGACGAAGGCAAGGAATTCCATTCCTTACCAGTATTAATGATAAAGGTAGAGGTGAAACGATGTGTTCGGCAGCATATTCAAATATAAATGTAAAGGCGAGAAACAAAGTGCTGAGAATGTGAATGTTGCTAATTTATTTGAAGTACTTGAGTAGTTATTTACCACCCTATCATAATAAAAATAAATATTTTGTAGGTACACGAATGCCTCAAAAAATTAACCAGCCCGAGTTTCTTGCCTTTCTCCTTGTTTGCTGGTCGCGATTCCGAACAGGCGGTAGATTTTACGTTACAAAATGATCCTAAAAATATTTGATTTTGACCTTGACTTTTTTCAGTAACGCGGACCTGCTATCCCGAGTATTGGTAGTGGAGATATCCCTCTAATAAATAAATTTTGACTTTGACTTTTGACTTATGGGAAGTGATGATATTATATCCGAATCCCAGAGCCCTTAGACACAGGCATCACAAGCCTAGTTTAGGTCTCGATGACTTATAAGCCCTAAGTTTATCTAGTTCTACTGTAAATCTGTAGTCTTATGTAAATAAATCATTTAAAAAAAAAGATTATTTTTAGTATCGAACTAGGTTAGGTTATCCATTTGATAAGTATGTAAGTATTTCCAAAATTATAGTATTAAAGAATTATATCCGTAATCTAGTCCCATATAACAAGCCTTGCTTTCTTTGTTAGGTGGCGATGTGTAAAATGAATGTCCCGAAATATTTATTTATTATTTTAATTATCAACAATTGGGTAGATTTAAATTGGACGGAAAAGTATGAGCCAAACTTAAAATAGCTTGACAGACTGAGGGACGCCGGACAGACGGAGACCTTCGGGTCCGGAACCCTAATAATAAAAAGCAAACTTTCCACAATGACTCAGAAAAATAAACAGGTCACGCATTTTACAAGTCCCACAAAAATGAGATAATTCTTGTGGATCGCGATAGACTTAATTCATTTTGCGGCCGGAATGCCTAATGAGCCTGTTGGCTCACCGTTTGAATATCTCAGCGTGCGAGAGCAGGGCTTATAACAAGCTTTTTGAAATTCCCTCTCCGGTTTTAAGCAGATTTCGTAATTCGCTCTCCAGTTATAAGAAGAGCAAGAGTACTTAAAGGACAGGCAAATGAACAGAAAACGACCTTGTTGTAAGGATTATAACCTTGAAAGAAATGTTTTTATTTTATGTAGCAGTCTCTTTTTATAGTATTATATTTAATTTGAATAACTTTAGGAGGTCTAACAGAAATTTCAGCGCTGACTTTTTTATGACATTTGTACTGCTGTAACACACAGCATAAACTGTACCTACCTTTATAATTTAGTTCAACGAGTTGAAATTTAAGTTGAACTTATTAAAATAGGCGATTAAGCATAGGTATGTATTTTTCTGTTTGACAAATTGTTTCTAACGTGTTCTCTATAAATTGTTTTTTTTTCGGTCTGCTTTATTTTGATTGAGGCGACACGAGACCCAAGGGCTGGCTCTTATTTAGGCCAGTGAATTAGCATAGCTATTCAGCGTGGCAATGCAGCCAGTGCCTTGGGCACGCTTCCATCTGGTACTGGTTTGGAACAGTTGAGTTACCTATAGACCGTTTGTAACGGTTCTTAGGTAATCTGACTGGTTCCTTCATAGTTAGTTTAATTGTACATTTTATTGAATAAATGTAAAATTTTATGTAAGTGTATTTATATTGCTATGTGTCTAGGCGGTGGCGGTGGGCTTGCAACTTTTCAGTTTGGTTTTTCCACCGTAGTAACTTGTAGTCTTAAAGTATAGAAATACATGTTGTGTGGGAAAAATACAAGGTATATAAACAAGGAATTAGAGGTTTGAGGTTTGCAAGCATCGCTGGCTTTTGCTAGCGGATACGGCTAGCGATCACTCTCCTGCTAAAGTCCGATGCCAAGCAGTTTCCTGTGATACGTCGTCGGTACACGGGAGTGAGAGCTCGGTCCATCGTAGGCCTTACCTTGCTCTGGTAGACCTCTTGAGGTAGACAAGCTGAGGTTAAGTCCATCATTCATAAAAAAAACATGAGTAAAGATTTTTCATCGGACAAAAAACGGTTAAAAATAGCATTAAGTGGACTAAAAATAAAAAAGATAGCGTGAAAATATTATAACTTGTATTACTATCTTAGTGAACTGGAAATGTCACTGTTATTATAATAATTATAGGCACGTGCTGATAACAGACAACATTTATAGAAACTAGAGCAACAACGCGGTCCCAAGTAAATTAGAATAACCTACGTCATATTTATGTGGTCAATACTCGGATAAGGACTGTGATAAATATTTAAAAACATACTAAAGCCAAGTCGTTTCGTTCAAGTTTTGCTAGTAATTTATCGGGGTCAGTGTACGATTGGCACCGAGAGAGTAACTAATTGTTAAAGCCACAGTGTGAACGAGCCTGAGGCTAAGTTATGGTTTAGTTGTAGTATTTAAATGAATATTTAGTTTGCTGTAGCAACTCTTGGTCCAGTTGGATCCGGACAAATCGTAGGTAGAAGCAGTGGGTGAACACGACGTTGTGCAATGAGTTTGCACCATCCAGCTTAAAAATATACGGTAAATACCAAATTAAAACTGTTAGAAGTGTTGTAGCTATATGAATTTGACGTCGTCTTGCATAGAAAGAAAGAAAGGAAAACCATTTATTTTACAATATAAAATGTGTGATGGTGAAACTGGTCCCAGCTCAGCATAATGCCACAACGTGTCGCCACGCCGCAGCGCTGGTCTTCCGCTAGGGTCAAAGTTGGCATTGCGAACATCTTGTTATAATAAAAACGTAACAAGAATCATCAAATCGTATTTCGAATTGGCGGAGAAATCAAGTAACAAACAAACAAATAAAAAAAACATACATCTCCTTCTTTTTTTGAAGTCGGTTAAAATACATGCACCTCATACAGTAGGTACTTAACCCTACTATCCTACATGACAAAACTAAGATACAACCTTGTACCTAGTTGTTTATAACATAATTTCACTATAGTACTTAATAAGCCACAATTTAGAGAGTGATTAATGGAAACAGAGAGAAATTGAAACAGAATAGGGAATATTGAAACGGAATAGGGAGAGCATAAAGATAGTTAGTAAACATAGAGAAAACCATAAGCCTCAGCCATGCCATACAACCAATTGCTGATTTATCTGACAGCTCAAAATATATTTTTTAAATTTATTCCTAAATAAATTCGAGCTGCTAATGTCCCTTAATGGCGGTGGAATATTATTCCAGCAGGTTGTATGAAATACTTCATCACCAATATATTGCAGTCCACAGCTGGACATCTTCGCCACATCGCCACTACGCCCGGTTTATAGTTCTCCTAGTTATTAAAGCCAGCCTTGCACTTGAGGGATTTGTTCTATGATTCATGGATGTCGCAAGTTAATGCCTAGTTACTAGTCCGAGTTTTTTGCTGATGATGATGATGATGATGATGAAACGATAATTGTTTTTTTTTTGACAAACACGGTACACGGATGCCAGCAAAAAGCCAAAATCACTGCTAATTCAATTTAAAAAACATGTACCTTTATTGTTTCTTACTATCGCGTGTCGATTCGTCTCGTTTCAGTGGTTCTTTTGTTACTTTAACTTTTATAGGTATTATATTTTTTGCAAACTAGCTATTGTAGAGGTAGGATTATGCATCAATTTATCGATCACCGACTCAGACAAAGAGTTGTTTCATTATACGTTTTTTCTTGACTTTACTTGGGAGTAAGTTATTATGCCTAAGGCGTCTGATTTAAAGGGCTCCGGAGTAAAATTTATTTCATCACTCGACATTTATATTAGAGTTCTTTGATATCTTTGTTTGTATTTTGGTGGCATTCGCAGTATTATTTTTTTATGTTTTTTTATTGATGTTGGCTTGGATGAACACGTATTTGCGCGTCATTTTCTACTTGCTCGTTAGTGGCCAGTGTTCGAATGTTTACCCACATATTTGGTTTTGGCTCTATGATAAACGTATTTATACGAATTTCGAGGTTCTAAATTCAAATTACATTATTGAAGAGAATATTTTATTCACAAACAATATAAAATGAGAAGTAAGTACAATTCAACTAACTATGAACAAGGAAAGCAGTTGGTTACTAAAGACCATTACAAACGCTCTATAAGTATATAACAAATCCTAACTGCGTAGGTCACATCCGCAAAGAACATGACCTCGCGGCACTGAATAGCACCCGTCGACATGAGGCATAAAGGCCTCGTGTGCCCGTAATTTCACTGGCAACCATACCTTTCAAACTGAACACAGCAACGCTGCTTGGCGGTTGAAATAGGTATGGTGGTCGTACTACCATGGACTGGACGTGCCCTTTCACAAGATGCTCTACGACTCTTAAACATATCTCCTCCCTACTCTCTGCTCTCTTATCCAGCAGAGCACTTTCGGTTACTAAAAAAACCTCAATT
This sequence comes from Venusia cambrica, assembly GCA_951394065.1. Classification (NCBI taxonomy): domain Eukaryota; kingdom Metazoa; phylum Arthropoda; class Insecta; order Lepidoptera; family Geometridae; genus Venusia; species Venusia cambrica. Next base: position 7,857,539 of record OX596056.1, read on the forward strand.
ACCTACTTTAAGAAAAAAATATGCAAAATAGAAAAGATTTTCGTCTTTATTTCAGACTTCATTTCAGAAAAGCATCTTTCTGTATTGTTCTTGAACAAAGGCCCTATTGTCAGCCTATTGTCCTATTAAAACCCCCAACTCTCAGTTCATACTCCGTCAGCGAAAACATTTTCGGGTCTAACAAATTGCCTACTTATCGGTATGGGAAGCTAATTTTGATGTACCCAAGGGACACAACCCAAAGCCCAAGAGATGGAGTGCACCCGTATTTTGTGGATTACTAAGCTTATAATATGAAGCCCTGGTCACATTCTCGGTCTAGACCAACATATGTACAAAGTTTCAGCTCATTCCGTTCAGCCAAAACTTGCAAAGCGCGAGTTCAATCGTAGATCACTCGATTCACGTTTGCTCACCGGGAATGGTGAATAGGTATTATTTAGGTACATACAAATCATGGTTAACGCAAACGCGTTTGAGTAAGTATACAGCACCCTTATTCTGTATGACCAATCGTGTCTTAACGCGCCCGCGTTATGATATGTCTATACGTCGATTCCATGATATTTATGTAATATACATCGTATATACAGATATCGTAACGCGGGCGCGTTAAAACACGATTGGTCATACAGAATAAGGGTTCAGAGCGGTAGTTTTGCCGTGAAGTATCAAAATAGAACGAATCCGTTTTGTTTGGCAATTATTGACGTCTCATTTTCATCTCACGGCAACTTATTTATGTTATAAAAGTTTCCACGTCTCTTTTCCTATCTAGAGCAATTATATGTGCAAAGTTTCAGCTCAATCCAAATACAAAACGAACAAATTAAAGAGCAGTGATTGGTGATTCCAGTAGTACAGAAGGAAGCTGCTGCCCTTCTTCTGGTGAGTCTAAGTCTTAGTCCATTAGTCTAGTTAGTATTACATCCATGGACTTAGTTGGAGAGTTCGATTTCAAAATGTAAGTTCAAAATCGATTAAGATCAACAAGTTTTTAACCGTTTTTTTTAATCGCCTCTTGTTTTAACCCTTCGATTTCAGACCCAGTGGTCCCGGGTTCGATCCCCATGGGGAGTACAATATATTGTGCTTGGTTTGGTTGGTGGTAGGACTTTGTTTGAGTCTACCACTATCTTACCTCCATACCAACAATTATAAAATTGTTGTGTTCCGGCATTTAGGGGTAAGATAGCCAGTTCCTCAGTTTGTTGAGGATGTCGGGTAAAGTGCGCTACCACCTTCGGCCTTATCTCAACTTGTTACCAGGTGAGATGAAAGCCAAGGGCTTCCCCGTCGTACGATAAAAATATAAAAATTGCGCAGTTTGGGTCTAGATAGCGCTGAGTGAAATTAATGAGTACGAAACCCAAGGCAACTCTACTGAATTAACTACAAAAATGCCTAGAAAATAAAGAATACATAGTGTAGGAACTGAGACAAATTATATTTATATCTCCACTTAGGCTTTCCTTTACAAATGGCCTCTCCCACGGGACAGGGTGATGTAGTGGACTCTCCCGATCAGTGACAGCATCACACATCACAGTCATCTGGCTAGTGTGGGATAGCGTCAAGCATTACTTACTTGTCTTTATTAGCGGACTATAGTACCTTAGATTAGCAACTCAACGCAACTGTATCCTAGTTTCGAACTAAGACATAGTTATAATAAAGGTGACATTGCTGTGCGCTCAACCACGGCGCTTATGTTTATATTTACCACCAGATGACAAAAATATGCGCGTACTTCTACGTTTTGTTTTTTTACGGTAAAACAAATATGAATTTTGAAAATCGAAAACACAGACCGTCTGCTGTATACTGTGTTTATTTGTTGTATAAAGTTTCAAGCCCTAATTGGGCGTATTTATTGAATGGCGAACATTTTTGATACAAATTAGAGTCACCTTTGTTTTTTTTTCTATAGAGAAAAATGTATGTCATCGTGTTTTCGAAACACAAGTGTTCTAGCATCTATCCTGAACTATAACATATATTAATTTCAAAGTAAATGCTACAGTATTGTGGAATATATGATCGCTAAGCTTAGCCATTTCACATATCACAGACTCTTAAATCACTAGCCCTAGCTCGCGGCTTTGCCCACGTGGTACCCAGATAAAAGTTCTCTGCAAACCTTACACATCCTATCCGGGTCAAAGTTCATACGCTTGGTCGTGAAGAGGTAACAAAGTTCCATTTTTATATTGGTATGAAGGTACGGATGCTCGTCATTTTAGGCCTCACTGCTCTGTTGGTATTTTTATATTTCATTTTATTTTATTAGCTCATGCATTCTGCGCTCTAGATTGTGGATTGGATTCCGACCCGGGACAAAGATATTGTGATTAAATTATGAATCATAAGTATGTCACACTTAGGTGGTGTTGGCGTAACATAATCTTCTTCAAGGCCATGTTGTTTGAGTTGTAAGCTGAAATTTTCATACCTTATTTATTATTATTTATCAAAATGTATATATATATATTCTACCTGTATTTGATCAATGTATATTGTACAACTAGGTAGCGGTTGGTGCCAAGATACGATAATGCCTAAAGGTAGAAGCACACTTCAACTTTAAGCCTCAACATGCTGAGGAACTGGCTATCTAACCATGTCACATATATGCTTAGTTTGGGGCTAGATGGCGCTGTGTAAAATTTTCAGTAGCTTTTATATTTTATCTATCATGTGCATGATAGATAAAGCGTTATTTTAAATGTTTTTTCTGTTCCTACTCGTAAAATACTCGCAGCCAGCATAAAGGGAAAACTACGTATTTTAAATTGTTCTGACCTGAGCCGGAAAACTAATTACGTTGTGGTTTGTTTATTTCGTCTTATCTCGTTTATTAGGTTCACCTGCGGCCTTACCATGGTTACTGTAGTAAAATCGTCGGATATGACGTGATTACAACAGTTGGACTTTACTTCAGAAAATGGTAGAAGTTACATCGATCGAGCACTTCACTGTCGAGCCATTTTTGTGTTTGTTCGGTGACTTAGTTTGTATTATTTTATGTGTCAGCTCTTGACTTCAAAGCTTGCCTAGGCAAGTATGATTTCTACGATAGAGAACGGACGCTGGTTTTTGCTTGAGTAGTGCGCCGTATATATGCGTGATTTACTTCTTGAATTCTGTGCATTTTCGTTCCTAACTATACCGCTAGTAGCGCTTTACAAGTTTTCATTCGTATCTATGTTAAACTAAACGCTAATAAGAACAGTTAAAACTCACGGTAAGCACACTGCCAACACTCTTGTATGTGAGTTTTTATTGTATTTTTGTATGTTTTTTCTTGTTGTTTGTGTTGTCTTGCATACTTATGTGCTTTTTCTTACTTTCAAATGTTTTTTTTTATACAACTAGGAGACGGAACAAGCAAGTAGCCCACCTGATGTTAAGTGGGTCTATTGCCTATAACAATGCCTTACCGCGTAGGTCACATCCACAAAGAACATAGCCTACACAGCACTGCATTGCGCCCGTCAATTTGAGTGTTTTATGTTTTTATGTGTTGCCTACCTGAGTATTTGTCAAATAAATTATTTTCCTTGTTTTTTTTTTCGTAGCACAATGCAAGTGCTCATAGTATCCACCTCAAAGACTTCTCCAATTTTGACTTTCAAGTTTGTCCTACTCGGGAGAATTTTTGAGACGGGACAGTAAGGGCAGGTACCTTAACCGTTATAGTTTCAGGAAAACGTTCCTATCTGACCATCCAAAATGCTTTGACATATACTGATCAGCATTCACAGATTTTGATAAAAATGTACCTAAGTCAGCAAGAAAATGGTAATTTTACGTCGTGGCATACCGTACCTAGAAATAAGTTCTGAAAATCAGAAAAAAATAAGTACGGGAAACAAAAGTAAAACTTGATACGAATAATCTAGGTTTACTTTTTAAAAAACACAATTAAAATTATCATCCTCATTTCAGCCCATATTTCACTGCTGAACATAGGCCTCCCCCAATCAACGCCACAAATAGCAACCTGAGATACCTCCATCTATCGACAATCGCCACAATGTCTTCGGTCCATCAAGTGGGGGGAGTTCCCACACTCCGATACGCGTTTAATCGTGGTCGCCATGCGTCGCCAAGTCTTTGTTCCCCAGCTGGTATCAGTTCTGCGAGCTAAGTGACCTGCCTATACTGCCACTTCAGCTTGCTGATGAGAGCCACTTTGTGTCACTTAGTCAACTGCCGCGGCATTCAGCGACCAAGTCTCTGATCTGTAAGTCATCACTAGGAACACACACTAAAGACTTTCGTCTTGAGGGTCCAAGGCATTTTTGAGAAGATATTTCAAAGCCCATCTGAGTTGGATTCGACGGAACCCTCTTTATCAAAGTTGGATTTACCTAGTTGGACCAAAGATAGCTAATTGATTCAGGCGTTATTTTGCGGAAATCCATATTTCAAAATAAAATCTGATAACAGAAAAAATATTTAGTAATAAATCCGCCAGATTTTATTTTGCTAGTTGAACCATCTGGCCTAGGTAGACGTAGTGATCTACAACTTCGATGACATCTTTTCCAACATTGACAGGCATGGGTGCAACATGAGCGTTTGACATGGTGTTCGTCTTACTCATGGTTATTTTAAGACCCACCTGTCGGGATGCGATGTTGAGGTCTTTTAGCATCATGTTAAGGTCTCCCAGCGATTCAGCCATATGGACTATACGGCAAACCGAAGGTAAGTGATGTGATCGCCATTAATTAATGTTGATGCCATGTTCTTACCAGTCCAAGAGCTTGAATATATATGAAAAATCTGAAAAATATATGAAAATTCTAAGCATACGAGTACATTACATTAAATTACTTACACATCATACTTTCAGAGAGTTAACTTTATACCTATTATATTAAATGGTATAACATTGTATAACAAGAGATAAGGATTACAGCACCTACAATAAGCTGTATACACTTGTGTCGTACATACTGCGTGCCTTTTAAAGGCCACGCAGTTTTCACGCAGTAGCGCTTCCCCGTAGTACAATAAAAAAAATACTTTGTTTAAACCACAATTATAAGATAAGTAGGTACCTACCTTTACTATACATAGCAAGATCTTAATGATAATTATTATGTACACTTTACCATAAACTGTATCACAATGCAAATAATAATTAGTAGCTTCATTAATTATTATATATCCTCCAGTATAGAGGTGAAAAATTTTCGTCGATAATTACAACAGTATGATAATAAAAAAGTATTTTTCTCATTCAAACACTCGATTACATATACTTTGACTTGCAATATTCATTATGAATCGGACAATTTCGAAATGAACAACTAACTAGGTTTGTATGGAAGAGCGTTAACAGCGGTATTCTGGGGTATTCTATACTCTGTCATCATATTTTATCAACTTCACTTATTTCCTCCATTCAGCTGACTAACAAATTGTGGGACCATCGAATTTTCTGCATGAATTTATTTACCCGGTTTCAGCAGGTGTTCGGGGTACGGTAACCTATTTGTTGAGCGTGTTTAGTATTTGCTGTGAAAATAGAAAAGATCCCAAGCCCCAACATGAACTGAAATAGATAGGGAACTATCGCAAGCAAACAGCGACAGTGATTTGCTTTGAGTATGACGCGTTTTATTGAAAACACGGGACTTTAGTCCCGTAATCGTGAGGGCATTTTCCAAAATTATTTATTTTTGCATCTCTTTAGGTACCACGAATGTAAGCTACTCTAAAAACATCTGATATAACAAGTCTTGTTCTAAAATAAAAGCAGCCTTAGTTACTCCTTATAACATTATCTACCTGCCAGTGAAAATCCATTCGAAATCGGTCCAGCCGTTTTGAAGATTAACTGGAACAGACAGACAAAAATTACAATCATATTTTATTGTAACACATGTCTTCAACTTTTTCGTTTGAAGAAAAAAATAGAACTACTTAGAACCTTATACCTACTACTATACTACAAAATATACTACTATATAAATATACTAAAATATACAAAATATACTACGAAAATCAAGTAGGTACTAATAGTACCTACTTGATTTTCGAATTATTTCCCACATAATTAAAAACAATATTCGCTCAAACTAGTTATTAGAACATTTATTCCATTCCAAAGTGGAGGTGTTCAATTTGGCTAACTTGAAAGCGTCGACTGCTTCTTCACCGGACCTTTGACCATAAAGATATTTCTTTGTGCAAATAATTTCGTATACCTAAGTGGCGTCGCTGCGCCGGCTACTGAAAGTGTTCAAAGCACCAGATCTTTGCTCATGCTACGGCCTGTTTTCCTGACGAATTTAGCCCTAAATCTGCCTCTATTTACACTTTCCCCTTATTGTATTAATAAACTACCGGCTACTATCTTGGGAGCAAAGATAAAGACTCGACGATTTACTGCTTATGAGGTTTCTTTCAATTTACAACATAACAACGAGTAGGTACGTAGTAAGAGTATAGAGCCCATTGTGAAAGGGCTCGGGAAAGTACCATACCTATTTCAGTCGTCAAGCAGAACTGCTGTATTCCGGTTTGAAGGGTATGGTCGCCGGTGAACTTACAGGCACGTCAAGTTGGTGGGCGCAATGCAGTGCTGTGTAGGCTATGTTATTTGTGGTTGAGATATGCGCAGTAAGGCATAGATATATTATCATAGGCAAGAGATGCACTTAACATGGTGGGCTACTAGCTTGGTCCGTCTCCTAGTTGTAAAAAAAATTACAACCCCGTGCTACCGCTCCTTTCTGCCATACAAACGTAGTAGGTATGTGAATAGATAGATAGTTAGTCAATTATTTATTGAACTGATGAAAGAATTAGGTACATGGGCGAATATATGATACACCCAATAGGGATAATCTATAGCCTATATAATCTATATGTACCGCTTAACTATTTTTTAAGATTAGAGAGATGACCGATGATGATAGTTAACCTAAGTACTCGCCTATCTATCATCATCATATCATGAACCTAAAATTAAATATTAATAGTCATAGAATTTAAACCATTAAAATAATCGTCAATGCCCAGTCAGCGTGCATGACCAACCATGTTATCCGACTTTCAATCAACCCACCAACCAACAACATTATGGAAGAAAAATAATTGATTGGAAAACCATCAAAATAGCTTGTATTTATTTTTGTTCGTATTTCCCGTGTTGATTGGCTTGTAAATAACGAATTCACCAAAACATGGCCACACGCTAGCACAGTGTCATCATCATTGACCGCTATATTTCCTGGAGGAATTGGTCAGAATTATTTTTTAACAAGTATGGCAAAGTAAAATCCGTCCGTTGATATCTTCAAGGCGAAAAACGTATCACCAGAATAGAAAATGGAAAAACAAACTAAGCGAATTAAAATATCGCTGTTTGAATATACTTACCTATCCACCTAGGTATATAAGTATATTCAGATCTCTAACCCGCCTGCCAATTAAAGATACCATAGTAAACCATAAACACCCGATTAAAGGAGGCTCATGTCCAACATTCGATGGCTGCAGCCTTATTTTGATGCAATTCTAAAAAAAATGTTGTGTTCCGGTATTAAGAGGTAAGATAGCCCGTTCCTCAGTTAGTTGAGAATTCCGGGTGAAGGGCGCCTACACCTTCGGCCTTATCTCAAATCGTAACCAGGTGAGATGAAGCGCTTCCCCTTCTATTATTTTTCTTATTGTATAATAAGAATAAAAGTAACTAAAATAATGCTTACCCACTCATGAAACTTTCAATAATAATATGAAAAATAATCAGATTATCCCGAGCACGGACCAATCATCGTAAAGATACTTTCCGCCATTTTGTTTACAAATTCCGTAAAAGAAACATCTCTGATTGTGATCTAAGCAAATTGAAAAAGATAAAATTTGCGCAAACTGTTAAACCGAGTATAAAGGGATTGGGCGAATGTATATTGCGGGCGCTGTAACAAATATTGTCTTGCACTGCGAATATGCAATATATTTCACAATGTAAAGCTATGTGTGTACCTACATATTTTTATGCTTGATACAACAAGGTTAGAATCAATGTAATGATAAAACTTTAAACCCCATTAGCATATTGTGTGCACTTAGAAATGTCATAGTCATAGTCATTATAAAGAAGTTTTTTTTTTTTATTGTACGACGAGGAAGCGCTTGGCCTTTAGCTTACCTGGTAACAAGTTGAGATAAGGCCGAAGATGGAGGCGCAGTTCACCCGGAATCCTCAACAAAGTGCGGAACTGGCTATCTTACCTCTGAATGCCGAAACACAACATTTTTTTTAAGAATTGTTATTATGGCGACAGATTTAGGTAAGATGGTGGTAGCTAGCCAGGCGGACTTAAACAAGATCCTACCACCAACCAGTAGAAATAAGTGTAGAAAGTTCCTTGTTTCTTGGTTTTTTGCTTTGTAAATTTGAAAATAATTGTTAATTTGAAAGAATGATTTAATCCATAAATAAATAAACCAAATCAAGCCATTCTGGGATTTCCAGAACGATCGTTTGGTTTCTTACAAAATGACAGGGTGTTCACGCCTGCACAGCGTGGTGACTATGGCAAAACCCACTGCTGGACAGGAGGCTCTGTCCTTATCTCACACTATGTGGTGTGCAACATGACGCCTTCTTCCTCCATTCTCCTCTATCTATCACCTCTTCTTTGACATACCTCTTCCCCTCTATCAATGGATACACTCACTCAATACACTCTACTCGTTACATGGCTAACTACTCGTTACCAAGTAAATATCCCTTAGTATTTTTTTAGTGCTTTTTCTCAGTGCGCATTAACCGTAATCATGAAAGCATTGTCGTGTAGATGAAGACTCTCAGAGCACCCTACGACTAAACGAGGAAAACATAACGGCTATATTGTAGGCGCTATAATTATAGCTTGTGGTCGCCCAATGGTTGGAGTTTGATCTTTTGAATACTAGTAACCTTTTTTTTTTTAAGGATAGGCAGTCCAGAAGTGAAAACCTAAAATTTGGAATACTGATTGGTTTTTGAAAAAATGAAGATGTCAAAAAAAATAAGTTTTTTTTTAATTTCCTATTCTTGGAATAGCGTTTCCGGTATCTCCATCGGAAATATCCGAATTCGATCCGATAAAGCTTTCGTAATGTTTAAGAATCTATAGGACAGGTCCAATAACGTCAGGAAAAAAAAGCAATCTGTATTCAGTTTACCAATTAATATTACAGCATGGAATTAGCAATTTATTAAAAACATTATTCTATGGCAATCTATGTCTTAACGTATAAGTTAAGTAGATAGTGTATAAGTACAATGGACGACTTATCGCCAAAAGCGGAGAAGGAGAAAGTAAAAACATTTCAGATGAGAGAAGTTAGAACAAATTTGGAAAATATACTATAAATAAATAAATCAATAAATATTACAGGACATTAATTTCACACAGCGCTGTTTAGTCTCAAACTAAGCATAACTTGTAATAAGTATGGGAACGAGATTACGGATAGAATACTTAAATAAATAATGAAACTTATCAATTTAACTAAAAATAGCAAACACATACCTACCTACAAAAATTACTAAATATATATAATGTGCGTTAATGATGCAAAAGCTGGTAGGTACAATAATCAACAAAGTTTGCGTCATTTCGGCACACTACGCACAATTGTTGATAATGTTTTTCTCGTTTTGTCATACGTTCTACTTAGCAAAGAATACCAAAATATTACTGACTCAGAGAACTGACACGAAGGTAGGTACCGGCTTTTTCCTGAAAGTACTTCGGCCCAGGAGCTTCACGACCTTATTCTACCGTCTCCGTTCCATTATAGAAATCAGACGCACGGCTTACCCATCTGGTTGATGTTCCATTTATTAGCACTAAGCGTTTGCAAATCTTTTAATAGGCACAGCAAAAGCTTGGAATCCGGTTAATATTTATTATTATAAACTTCAACTTTCAGATTAAAAATCCATATAACAAGTAAAATAGTCAGGAATTAAGAAAATTAAGAAAAATGTCACATATAAATCAAAATTAAAATATTAATTAAATGTAATGTCTTCAAGAAGATAATAAATAAAAAGATACGAGTAAAAAAATATTCATACCTATCATAAAATTTTTACTTAGATTAAGGTTACAATCCGAAGTCTTCACTATGGTATTTTTGTGTAATGTACCTTGGATGAGCTCTGTCCTCGCACTAGGTCTCGTAAGAGCCTGTGTACATCTTCTGGGTAGGCTCGTCTATCGTAGACCATGCTTGCATTGCCAGTTTTGAGGTGAAGAGCTGACCTTAAAAAAAGCTGTTAGCTGTTGAGTAATTTTACTTTGTTTTTAAAGTATGTACCTTAAGGAACCCTCTCATCACTTTTACTAAGTATCTGATCTATTCGTTAGAGTCATCACGTAGATGCTCAACTTTTTCTTTTAACCGTTAGGTCTAGTGGTTCGCCTACCAGTGTTAGATCCAGAGGTCCCGGGATCGATCCCCAGGGGAGTACAATATTGTGCTTAGTTTGGTTGGTGGTAGGACTTTGTTTAAGTTCGCCTGGCTAGTTACTACCACCTTACCTAAGTATGTCGCCATAGCAAAAATTCTTTAAAAAAAAATTGTGTTCGGGCATTTAGAGGTAGATAGCCAGTTCATCAGTTTGTTGAAGATTCCGGGTGAAGTGCGATTCCACCTTCAGCCTTGTCATAACTTGAAAAACAAGTAAGATGAAAGCCAAGCAGATCCCCGTAGTACAAATAATAAAAGACTACAGAGCAATGCAGGGTTGCAAGAGCCATTAATCTGTGTAATGTTTATCCTGTACCTATATAACGAAATACACGATTATCACATACTCGTGAGAAACCAACGAGTCTTTCATATATGGCACAGAAACAAAGATTTCCTAACAATTACATAGGTTCTAGTCCGACAAATTCTTGAATATTGTGTAATACATTATTTTCCTATAGTCATTTGCAAGTATGTATGTGGCAACAAAAAGGTTTCAACTTAGTAACTAAGGTCAACTGTTTTTTTGGGTTTCGTAACTATAGGGGCTAACGACCCTCTATATATCGACTGTGCGAACATTTTGAAACATAATAGGTAGCTGCTTATTTCGGATGATAATCTGACAAATAAAATAGAAAAAATGAAAAATTAAGTCTTCGCTCATATACATACAAGAAACTTTTAAATGTTTTTTTTTGTCCACAGAAGGACTTAGGTCTCTCACAAAGTGCGCCACTGAGACCTATCTTAGGCATTTCGCATCCATACACTATACGGAAGTCATCGCTCCATTTATCAAGAGTATATATGTTTCGTTTAGCTTTACCCATTCATCCTATCGTAAAATCGTAATACATACATTATTCATTCTTCATCGGTAATTATATGATTTTCATAAAACTAGCACACAACAATAAATACTAAAAACAGGCCAAGTATGAGTCAAACTCGTTTTTTTTTGCCTTTTAAATGTGGGTCGGACCCGTGGTGCGCTTCATAATCAAAAAGCTAACTAGCGAGGGTTTCTTGCCTTTCTACTTGTTTGCTTATTTGTTTACCTATATAAATTTTACCTTTCTTTACCAAATTTTTTTTCATGCTCCGTCATTGAAGACGGACTAAAAAGGTACCATATTACTCGGTAAATAAGTTGTAACACGCAGTAGCTATTCCCGTTACACAACAAATAATAGGTAGGTATCTAAGTATGCAAAATAGTAGATATCCTTGAAGCCAATTGATCAATGCCCGATCCTACCTACTGATTCGACGTAAACAAAGTTGGGTGCAAAGTGCGACCACTAGTGACGTGCCGCAAACGCTGGTTTGTTGACTATCGATAATTGACACGTGCCAGGAGACAACCGCGTACTGGTTTTACCAATTTTGGAACATTGCGTGCTTTTTACGCTGGAAATAGTGTATAGTTTAACTAGTTTAAGATGTTGTACTTGATGTCTCTACTCTACCCACTTAACGCTTATATACCTACTTATGAAAATACAATTTGCTTCCCCGTCGTACAACAGAAAAAAAAACCTTGAAACATGCTTTTTATGCTTATTTTATATTGGTAATTTTAATATTATATTTTTGATTATTGTTCAAGAGATTCAAAAAAAATATTAATACACATTTATATTCAAGTTATTTGACTTATAAACTACCATAATAATATACCTACCTATAAAAGAGTTTTCAACTCATGTCATCAAAGAAAACTAACATAATATTCACTCTCTTACACGGAAATGTTCCTACTTAGTTTCATTTTAGATATTAATATGCTATAAAGGAAATCAGTTTAATATCAGTCAAATAACTAACCTTTGCTGTGGCACATACTTAATTTAAATATGGCAACGATTAAGACAAATAAAAAGATACAAGTCGCAATTATTATCGATGTCAGAACATCACTATAATCTTAATATGGTAAACTATAGTGGGAGTATGTACAGTAGCATTGCACCCATAATATTATCTGCCGGCGAACGCGTGTGGAAGAGGTTGTGTTGTGACTTGTGACCAGTTAAAAAAAAACAATATCGTGACATTTCCTACATGGCAGCAACCAAGTGAATTCTGGGATAGACTTAAGATTTTTTATTGTGTGAAGTATTAAAGATGGCAAAGTCAACAATGTTAGTACGGCAGTCGCTGTAAGTGATTTTTACTATTTTTATTTTTAGTTAAAAAAAATTGACGTTGAAATCGTAATAAATAAATACAGAAAACAAAAATCTACTTAATTGCATTTACTATGCATGTAAATTAATAATAAAAATGAATAAAAATAAATAAACGGAAGTAGGTGGTTATATAATTGTTTTCGATCTATTTCTTTTTATAATATGACGTAGTAGCTCTTGCCTTCATCTTACCTGACTTGTATGATAAGGCCGAAGGTGGATGCGCATGCACTTCACCCGGAATCATCAACAGACTGAATCTGGCTATTGTTACCTCTAAATGTGCCGGATAATTTACATTAAAAAAAACTATATTCATGCAATAAACTTTAAAGATACAAAAGAACAAGTTATATTTACAATCAGTTGACCTTTCAGTCAAAGAATACTGATGTTTTGTTTACAATTTTATCTATATACTAACGTGCACGTGTTGATTAATATACAATCCATTTACATAATTTGCATTCCTATCATTTATATGTATCACTTACTTCAAGTTAGGAATAAAATAAGGTAAGTATTTTAAAAAGGTGGCTAGGTCGGTAGAATTTTAATTCGAGGATATAAGATACCTATAATAATAATAGAAGAGCTACAAGGCCAGTAGCTTTACAACTTAAAACACTTTTCGGAATAACTTCCGTGTTTCGTATCCGGTCAGGCTTACTTGGGTCTCTAGTTTTAGTGTATACAGTCCAACGGTTGGTTTTGTATTTGAAAACGGGACCTTTTTTACCGACAGTGTACCTAGCACATTCAAATTATGGCGTAGGGCATAAATTGAGCACCGTTCATCAAATGCAGAATCTTTTTATAAATAAGCACAGAATAAAAATGGTAAAGGTTCCTATTATTAATATAATAGGTACCGTTAATAACTAGTTACCGTTACTAACGATTAATAACTAGGTAAAATAATCATTTCAGTCTACACAATTAAATAGTGGCTAGGGTTCCACCCATAGAACACAATACCTGCCCATCAATATCGCCTTACCCTACGATTATCCTTGAACTTGTGACTCATTACTGCGTATCAAATTAGCATTCTTCATGCATCAACATACCGTTCAATTCTACTCCTTATTAGATTTATTTTAAGAGTCATAAGATTGTTACTGCGTTTATAAACAATTGATATGCTTAAATAAGCTGCGTGACCGGTTGGTGAGTGTTTTCACTGCACAAACCGGTGGGGCTACTTTTACGTTGGCAAAAAATATCGAACGCATCTCAAAGGTTAAGCGCATAGTAGGGAATTGAAAAGAACCGTGTGATTGTAAGAAAGAAAATAAAGAAAAAACATTTATTTACACATACATAAGTAGGCAGCACATTTCATGTCTGCGCAAAGCTGTCGCTCTCCAGGTTTAGAACCAGACCAGCGTATTGTCCTTTCATAAAAAAAAAAGTAGGCAGCACATAAAATGTATAAACAATATTTAAGTATAAGTATAATGTAATATTTAAGTATGTGAGAAAACAGAAACAATAAGAAAAAACATACAAATATACAGTAAAAACTAACACGCGAGAAACATTTACTAAACAACCTACTGTTCATGTGACAAACTGGCGTCCAACTCAGTGTGATGTTGTGTTGCATAATGCAACGCTGATCTTCCTTTCGATGGATATCAGGCACCTTATGCGTCTGCGCCAAATAAAGTGGTAAAAGAAGACCATTAACAAACATACTTACATGAGTACCTACTTATGACTACAGATTTATAGTCAAACACAAAATAAATATAATAGGCTAATTTGGACACAATTTTAGGAAGAGAAGCTTGGACTACTCGCCGGAATAGACATATAAAATAAGTGAAAGTAAGATTACCTACCTAAAAAAAAGGTCGAAAAAACCTTGTGTTTTTATTGTACGACGGGGAATCGGTTAGCCTTCATCTCACCGTGATTCAAGTTATGATAAGGCAGTGGAATAGCACTTCAACGGGAATCTTCAACTGTCTCAGGAACTGGCTATCTTATACCACTTAATGCCGGAACACAACAATTTGGAATTACCTAGCGTATTATAGATACCATTGAAGCTATATCGGCTGATTAGAAGAGCGCCCACCCATTCAGTTGTCGTACAAGGCAAAAATCAGTCTGTCCAATCGCAACACAGAAATGAGCAACAAAATTCTGTTAACGCAGCGTCTGCGATGTCTAGCCTCCAAGCAAAAGGTAGAAATTATAGCAAACCGTCTATATGATAATTGGGGTAGGATTTCCTCCTAGTGGTCTACCCTGGGTATTGGAATCACTGACTTTGTTAGCTCAAGACATTACAGGCCATTCATTTCACACAGCGCCATCTAGCCCCAAACTAATCTTGTAATATGGGAACATAGAATACTAATATTTGTTTTTGTAAATACATACTACCATATGATACAACACCCAAGTACAGAACAAAAATATATATTCATCACACAAATGTTGTTACTGGGTGGGAATTGAACCAACAACCTACAGTGCAGAAGGCAGTGCTACTACCAACTGAGCTGTGGGGCTTGATCAATGAACCCAACAGTTTCTGGCTAGCGGTTACCCTTCTGCCGAAGTTTGGCACCAAGTGGTTCGGCTCTCCCGCTCTCACTCTCTTGGATCTCAGTCTTGTATAGAAAAAAAACATAATACCTAACCTCAGTCTAGCTCAACATACCCTGTGGAAATTTCAACTGTCTACCAATTACGGTTCATGTGATATAGCCTGCTGACAAACGGACCGACGGTCTAAGTAATTATGTAATATCTGTATATTTATATACAGATATTACAAACATTATTTTAAACATAATTATTTTTTATGGCTAATTGTACAACCAATTAAAGGCAAACACAGCATTCTAAATTAGGAGCACACAACTTAAATTAGATAAATCTAAGTAGACGAGTAAGAAGAGAAGAGCTTAAATTAAGCGCTTTCATAGAGGTAAAAATAATAAAAGTAAAAGAAGAATAGGAGAAACCAACAGGGGCCATGCACAATTGCTGGAAAAGGTGAACTTAACTAAGTATCTATATTATGTTGTCTAAATTCAGTAACCGATCTCCACCCAAAATGGTTATCATCACGTTCTTAAAATTCAGTTAACAATTTCATATGTCGCACGCAGATAATGGCAACTGGTTCTTAAATTGCAAATGAACTAATGGAGTCCAATCGAGGTTAACGGTCCAGCCTTCGCAAGTAAAACTCGACCTGATTGAATCGTACTACATTGGTTGTTGCTGTGCTGAGATGACATCAAGCCAATTTTCTCGGATATGTACTTGCTACGGTTGGTTGAAAAATATGAGAAGATAGTCAGACAGGATAACCCTAGATATAAAATTTAATAAAGACTACCTTTTGAAATCACCGTGTAGCTGAATGAAAGAAGTCCGAGATAGGTACTTCAAATTTTTAGTTTTCTTTTGTAGTGATGGGAATACACTAATACATGATTTCGTAATGAATATATAGATGTTTGTTCTGTGTTTGGTTGTTTTATCGTATTTTAAGTATGTTTTATTTTACAAAAAAAAACTAATAAAAGGTGAGCATTCATATTCTCCGTATCTAGTTCCCATATTACAATCTTTGCTCAGACAAGATGCGTTGTGTATAATGGTATAATGTCTAAGTAGTAATATTTTTTTTAGAAGATCCCTCGGGATGAATTAAACAAATTCAGGGTGTTCAACTAGCCTAATATATTTATTTGTATTATAGAATCATCCACTTCATCTAATAATTTTCTGCGCATACCCTATTCACATCTCAATCATGAACTCCCCAATAGTGAGAAAAAATAAGGTCCCAATCTCAATTTGAGAACCTTCTCCTCTTTGGAAATCGGTTAAAAAACAGAAAATTCTCGATTTGTTTGGTCGTCAGACAGTTATACTATAAAGTAAGTAGTATATCAGGATCTACCTGTTGATGATGATGATACCCCAATGCAACCCCAATGCCTTATTCAATGATTAGCTAATTTTCCTGCTGTAAGAAATAATAAAGCCTGAATTTGATATTATTTACTTAACAAATTACAAATAAATATTTATTTACAAAAATATGTTAATTTATTTTTACGGAAATAATTATATTACATCAGAAGAATATCCATAATTACAATACCTGTTTATGCAAATGTATTTATCTCATCAAATTATAATTTTGGGTTCTGTTTGCATTAATTACATAAAAATGTTGACTTATTATAGAAATTCATTTTTTTTTACATAATATGGGTCAGGTCTTAACCTCGAAACTTGCTGCAGGGATGAGGTCTACGAAGGAGCGAACCTACCCAGATGGAGCCTATTAACTCTCTTTTTGAAGACTTTTTAGCTAGGGCTATGTTTGTTACACAGCCCTAGCTAGTTATGTCTATCGTCATTGAGAAGTTGTGACGATATTGAATAGAGTAAAGTCAATGCGGGCGCGGAAAGTTCTGTTTGACAGACATTTATTTCACCCCTTGGGGATGCTTTAGTTATTACCTGGGCCTGGGTAAATATTATTTACTTACTAAACGTAGTCATCATCATCATCAGATCAGCCCACATAGTCCTGCAGAACATAGGCCTTCCCCAATCGACGCTACAAATAGCTAATCCGGGCCGCCTCCATCCATCGACTACCAACAGCCACAATGTCGTCGGTCCATCGAGCGGGGGATCTTCCCACACTATATTGATAATAATGAATAATAATAATACAATTATTTGGTCTTCGTATCATACAAATAAAATTCCAAGCACACATTACATAAACATTATATAAACACGTAAGGTACATATCATAAAAAAACACAAATTGTTATTAACGTGATTAGAATGTTCAAGCAGATGACTAATATTATGGCCTCAATCACGACTCAATGCATATTCATAAACTGCATCCTGAGTAAGTACGTAGGTAGGTAGGTATTGTTAGAAGTTTGTTCCAAGCCTCAGCTGAGTCAACTCATGTATAGTGTAGGTAGCTATGTGATTTCTTTTGATTTTTTTTTTATTACATACAATATTGGATCATTGGCTTACAAAGGTCATTAGCCTCGTTATTCAGTACTTACGGCACAATATTACACCTGGCATACGCGTGTACGTCTGCTACACAGCAATTCTTTTCAAACTCTGCTTACTGCTAGAATTTCATCGGATAATATTATGCTCTTACTCGAATCAAATGAATATGCCATGCCCAGAGTCCTATGAAACTGGTGACTTCGGCATACGCACTTACGTACCTCACAACACTCCACTCATACTCTGCTTAGGTATAGCGAGCTGTTTAAACCTATTTTTGGTCTTACCTACTTAAATTTTTATGTTAGTCTTTCAAATAGTAAAAAGCACTGCTCATTCCATACTCATAATGTGACATAAAAATTGGCTATATTCGCATAAAAAATAAATTTAGATGGCGCTCCATTTAGGGATTATGTTGCAAAAAAAATCCGTTAGAGGCGTTGTGTCCCCATCGCGTCCCGAGGTAACGTTCTTTTTGTTTTTTGATAGATTTTTACAATTACCGCGAACTCATATTAGTATCTCGCTAAGATATAGAGTCAATACATAAGTACCTACACATACAAAGCACTTTCATGAGCACTTTGAAATGTTTACGAAGCCGAAATTTGAAAAGACAGAACCAAAATATGAGGACACCCAAACCAATGTGTGGTGATTTCCTTGTCCCCAGAATTCACCAGAACTCCCGGCGGAATTTCTCTGTTTCGTCTTCAAGACGAACATCGACCTCGCCTCAGCGAAGAGGCCTGGCTGCGCCGGCGATAGCACCCGAGCTGAGGCCGTTCAGCGAGATCCCGGGACCGATCGGACTGCCTATGATGGGGCATTCAGCTCATGTGCTGCCCAGGATAGGTAAGAACAAAACATACACCGATAGATCGATGAAAAGACTAGCATTGGCTCAAGATTCAAGCTGAAAATTGGAAACAGCTAAACGCAATAAAATCCGGTCATCATTCCGTACCCAAAGGGTATCAACGGAGCGCAATTTCTTATTTCTGCTAGTCCGTCCGTTTGTCCGCCTGTATTTCTTTTGCAGCTATAATAACAACCTTTTAAGAGTAGTAGAGCTCCTTGTGAAAAGGCTCGTCCGGGGAAGTACTACCACCATACGTATTTCGGTCAACAAGCAGCATTGCAAAAAAATACTTCTTTACTTTGTTCTTCCTCAGTTCCTCAGTTTGTTGAGGATTCCGGGTGAAGTGCGCCTCCACCTTCGGCCTTGTCTCAACTTGTGTAACCAGGTGAGATAATGGCCCAGTGCTTACCCGTCGTACAATAAAAATTAAAAAAAAAGTAAAAAATTCTTCTTATCATATAACTAGGTACATGTACTTTAAGAATTAGATTAATTTGTAGATATATGTATTTATATCATTCTCAGGCAAGCCTACACAGATTTTCTCATGCGGGAACATATAAATGGTCTGTATTTAGTATGATTTATTGTAATTTTGTTTTTAAGTACTGTTTGTTCACCAAATAAACCAAAAAAAAAAATTGCTGTGTTTCGGTTTGAAGGGTTATTGGTTAAAAAAACGGGCACACGAGTCTTAAAAACTAAAGTTAACGGGCGCAATGCAATTCCGCGTTGGTCATTGGTCTTAGTGGATAGGACCTACGCAGTAAGGCTTTGTTTTTGGCCTGCTTGCATGTTCCGTCTCTAAATTATATAAAAATAACCTAATTTTAGTTTGTAAAGGGATTCTTATTAGAAGGCTACGTTAAATGTACTCAACGTAATCACACATAACACAGCGCGACTTCGTGCAAAGTCCATTACCGACGTTTAGATATATAGAGGTACCTACCAAGTACCTACACGTTAGTAATACGACCTAATCAACTGATCCCGAGAGGTTTCCTTGCGCGAGACGGCGACTTCTTCAATCGACTAGATCTATAAATACTTTGCTCGCATTTGTAATGTACCTTGCCTGAGTTAACACGCATCGTTTTAAGTTTCTACTACCTACTATATTTTTTTTTTATTGTACGTCGGGGCGGTGCTTGACCTTCATCTCACCTGATTTTTCAAGTTATGATAAGGCAGATGGTGGAAGCGCACCTGGAATCCTTAACATACTGAGGAACTGGCTATCTTACCTATGAATGCCGGAACACAACATATTAAGAATGGCTGTTATGGCGACAGAATTAGGTATGATGGTGGTATTTCGGCAGGCGGACTTAAACAAGTTACTACCACCAACCAAACCAGCCACAATATTGTACTCCCCTTGGGGATCGAACCCGGGACCTCTGGATTTGACACGGGTGGGCGGACCAATAGACCCCTGTGGGCGATGATACAATAATTACTAGATATTTTACACAACGCTATAAGCTTCGTTATTATGGAGTGCAAATTACGGTGAATACATACATTGCATTTTTTTTCTTTAATACATACGTAGGATATACTTTAACACACAAACACAGAACAAATATGTAATCTTTATCACACAAATGTTCGTTCCAAGTGGAATCGAATCCACAACCTACAGCTCAGAAGGCAGAGCCGCCGAAGTGCGCCTCCACCTTCGGCCTTATCTTAACTTGTTACCAGGTGAGATGAAGCGCTTACCCATCGTACAATAAAAAAAAGAAGCTCTACCTGAACTGTGAAGCCAGTTAGCTAGTTACATGGTTTCAATTGGTCATAACACAACACAGGTTCGATCTGTCAGTTTCGTTTAGTCACACAATCCAAAGAAACGGCATTGAAATGAAATAAGCAAAACAACATCCCAAGACATTATTGCATATAAAATAATAGCAGAATTTGATTATATCCCTCATTGACCCTATAACCAATAGGTTGGAAGGACCGTGGATGAAAAGTCAGTAGACTGGAACTAAGTTTATTCCGAACCTTGAACAAACGCAAGTCCTGTGTGGACGTACAATTAAAATTCTTGCGAGTAAAAACATAACCACACGTAACAAGTCTCACGAGACCGGTTTGCCTACTCCTGTTTATATTCCTGACTTCTGAAGCCAACTAGCGTTAGCTGTTAAATTTTAAATGAGTAATATTTTTTATAAGCGCCTCCGCGCTGTAGGTTGTGGGTTCGATTCCCACCCAGGACAAACATTTGTGTGATGAATATATTTGTTCTGTGTTTGGTATTGTATGATAAGTATGTATTTACAAAGAAAAGTATATCAGTATTATATCTGTAATCTACTTCCCATATTACAAGCTTTGCTTAGTTTGGGACTAGATGGCGCTGTGTAAAATTAATGTCCTGTAATATTTATTTATTTATACAACTTGGAGACGGAACAAGCAAGCCCACTTGACTATAACAAAGCCTTACTGCGTAGGTCACACAAAGAACATGCGGCACTGTATTGCCCGGCAACTTGAAGCATTAAAGTTTTAAGCCTCACGTGCCCGTAATTTCACCGGCAGCCATACCCTTCAAACCGGAACATAGCAAATTTAATTAGAGGCTAAATTAGGTAAGGTGGTAGTACTTCCCTGGACGATTCTTATCACAGGGAGCTCTACTACTCTTGAAACTCTTCTCCAGCCCCATCTGATAAACCGCTCATAACCTTGATAAGCCAAGTACAGAATAAAATATAACCTAGTTGACGGTTTAAGTTTTTATTATTATCTACTACTTTATTTCTTTCTTTCTTCGCGTGGGCTGTGTAACATACAGGCTAGGTGTGATATTTTAAGAGCCGCCCATACATAAGCAGGGCTTATGGGTACCTACTGCATAAGGAATAAGGAATAAACTGGGAACGATTATTACAAGATGTGCCTCACTCGGGTTTTTAACCCAGAACCTTCAGATTAAGAGCCACACGCACTACAACTAGACCATGGAGGCTTATCACTTTTATTTCTGATGATTTTCATGTGTCTGTGATCTGAAGACAATGTTCTACTCTAGGTACTTACATAACAAGTGAGTTCACCAACCGGCAAGAAACACGTCAGCTACATTTAGATATTCAAGTTTCTAGTTCCAATAAAGTGAAACCAGCCCGTCTAGTCTGAAGACTAGACTGAGCTCAGTTATCGCACAGAACAGGAAGTTCGTAAATTTCATTGATTTATTTCCTAGTTTGACAATAGACCAATTACTACCCACGGCACAATGCAATAGTTAAAACAATTGAGGAAGTTCAATTAAACTTTTGACTGAGTTTTATGGCAAGTAGGTAATCTATCGCTAGTATCGAGGGTCATCATCGACAAAAATTATCATAGCCTCCTTGCTATGGAGAACGGATGGTGGGATACTAAACCTACCTACCGTAAGCAATCCAGATATAATAGTGCTTCTTGGTTATTATGTTCTCATAATAAACGTCTTTCCAGGCAGTTTCCACCACACCGTGGGTCTGGGGCTGTTGGAGCGTCTGCGAGAGAAATACGGCGACCTCGTCCGCCTCGCGAAGATGGCCAGACGACGACCGGTGCTCTATGTCTTCGAACCTGAGCTAATGAGAGAGGTTGGTCTACATTTCAAAAATCTTACATGTGTTTAGCTAGTCGAAGAATATTTTTCGCCACTTAACAATGGAATGAAAAATGAAAAAATGAAAATGAAAAAATGTTTATTAACAGCAAAAAGAACAGGATAAAACTATCAACTAACTTGCTATAAAAGTAGGGACCGAGGTTAAGTACTAACCTATTACTTTATGCTGAGTGCATTGTTTTTTTAACATTGCCAGCAGTCTTCACACTAGGCAAGCCTGTATCGTGAAGACCCAAATAAAGATAATCGTCGTGTAGCTGACGGTCTGATCAACAATCAACGCATAGCCTGAACAAGTAATTTAAAGCTTGATATTTTCGATACTTCCCGAGTTCTAAGCTTAATTTTTCGGTGTAGAGGTGCAACTATGAAAGGATTTCCGAATTCGCTGCGTTCCACAAGTACCTACCTACTCAATATTCATTCAAAATTAAAGTGCCTCGTAATCTGATCTGTGAAAGGAATCGCTTTTAAGCAGGTAGGTACTTAATTGCAGCTTTGCCGGTGTTCAGGATTGAATGGTATGGTAATGGTATTCGGCGAAATTACAGACATATGAGCCTTAACTCTCTTCTCTTTAGAGCCACATGCTAGTTGCATAGGCCATGTTCATCACAGATTGGTAGTAGGAAAACTCAACACCAGCTAAAATAGTACATCTTTCCTCCATGAACCATTTATTTCCAATCATTGCCTCAGGAGGTTATCAGGAAGCTAAATCTAACTTGTTCGGTAGGTATTATAGATTCTTGCGTTTTACATATACCTGATCATCAAAGGCCTTTTTTTTTTCATTCATTCGTCTGTTTTAAACAATTCAGGCAGTGCTTGTGGTTTGAGCGCCCTCATTTTGCGCAGTTTGCAGACAAAAACACCACATAGATGTTGTTGAGTATGATGTTCATAAATATGTGGCCTATATGTGGTATAAAAGTATTTATTTAATCAGATAAAACGTCCTAATACCAGTAAACATAAAAATGATGATTTTATGTTTAAAATTTTCGGCTCCAAAATTCTTGCATCATACACGTGCGTTGTGCTCAGCGCTGCGTTGATATGAAAAACTTCCGAGAAATAAAGTAGAACAACATGAGAGTCTTCAATTCAAGAGTTAATAGCTCCTTCTAGGCAACAATGCAAGCCTATATCTACTATAAAAAAAGCTGCTAAGTATACAGTGGGCGATGACTATCACCCACTTTTTTTGTCATTTTTTTATGAATGATGGGTTAACTCATTACCAAAGTTTGTCTAGCTCAAGGCCAGAGCACGGATGCGGCCCACGATTGAGCGGGCTTTTCCAGAAGGCACTGGCTCTTCTGGGCACCAGGAATTAGGCAGGCGGTCCTACCACCAGTGTTGTTATCATTTAACTGTAATGACAAGCAAATGCCCCGGGCATTGTAATCGCTGGCTTTTTCTAGGCTACTATATAGGAGGTTTAGTCACCCAAAATGCTGTAGAATATTGCTGCGACGAGCGCAACGGGCTGGTTCCTCACATACATACTCCAGGGGTTGCGAGCCTTGGAGCATGGCGGTCCCGGCAAAGAATATCAGCATCAGCGTTTACATAGATAAAACAACGCAACGCTGGTTTGTGATAGACCTTTTATGGCATGTTTGCTATGTAGGACATTTTTTAGTGCGTCTGGCAACTCTAGGTATGTGATAACCGGTAATAGATACATGTCATGTGACTGTGCGGGCCCTGAGAACTTCTGAGAAACAAGAATAGCGCAAGCTATCTTGCGTACATTGGTTATTAGGATATCGTAGCCAAATGGTAAAAACAGCGCCATGTATTCAACGGTAACTAAATTTACCAATTCATATCAGATTAGCAATTCAACGAAACTTTACTCTAGTTTCGAACTAAGACATAGTTATAATAAAGTTGACATTGCTGTGCATTCAACCACGGCGTTTATGACCACCAGACGACAGAAATATGCGTGAATTTCTACGTTTTGTTTTTTTACGGTAAAACAAATACTATTTTAGAAAATCTAAAACACAGAGCGTCTGCTGTGTACTATGTTCATTTACTGTACAAAGTGTCAAGACCTAATTGAGCGTATTTATTGAATGGCGAACATTTTTGGTACAAATTAGAGTCAACTTTGGATTTTTTTCTATAAAGAAAATTTTATGTAATCGTGTTTTCGAAAGTCCTGAACTATATCATATATTAATTTCAAAGTGAATGCTACAGTATTGTGGAAGATATGATCGCTGAAGCTAAGCCGTTTCACCTATCACAGACTCCTTCACCCGGAATCCTCAACAAACTGAGGAACTGGCTAACTTGCATCTGAATGCCGGAACACAACAATTTAAGAATTTGAGTTGCTTTTTAAAGGGCTCGTCTGGGGAAGTACTACCACCATATCTATTTCAGCCGCCATTCCGCATTGCTCTCAAGCTCTGGTGTGAAGGGTTGCCGGCGAAATAACCGCTCCCGACTCACATTCACACTGCTCTGTACTGTAGCACTAGTGATACGGTTGGGAAATAATTTTACTAACCATCACACTACTAGTGTGAAGGATAAAAATACCATTTCCTCACCATAAACACTGTTTGGATTTAAGTGGTTTGTCTCTTTACTAACCAGCCTGCCATTAATATGGAATAACCTTCACATTGCTTTTATTTGTACTGATGCCGATCAATTAGTTAGAGCTGGTAGTTCCCTGTTTCAGCTGCATTTGGATATTTATTATAAAGTAATCCCTATCTTTTTCTGTTTGTTTCCTATTATTCTTGTAGAAAAGAGATTTTAATTGTAAATAATTTACAATGAAACCCTCTTACAATTACACAATTAAAAACAAATTATTGTGTAAGTAGTGTTAAAAAGATAAGGAAATTGGTTTCCTATAGGTCATACTAATGTGAAGATTAGGAAACAGTATTCTTGTCTGTCACACTGCTTGACTTTCAGTGTGGTGGTTAGTAAAACTATTTCCTAACCGTAACACCAGTGTGACAGAGCACTGTGAAGGTGAGTCGGGCGCGGAAATAACGGGCACATGGCGCTTAACACCTTTATACCTCAAGTTGACGGGCGCAATGCAAAACAGCATAGGTCAATGCTCTTTGTGGATATGACCTATGCAGTAAGCCTATGTTAAGGGTAAGATTTCCACTAATCATCAGGTGGGCTGGTTGCTTGTTCCGTCTTAAGTACTTCCTTTCTGTTCTGCATAAAAATAAAATTACATAATTAGTCATACAATTACATAATACGCTGGCCTGGTTCTAAATCGGGAGGGCGACAGCTTCGCGCGGACCTGAAAAAAATTGTCATCTGCTCTATTTCTTTTTCTTTTTATAGTACCTAAGTAAGAACCCACATAGATCGATCATCTTCCAGCAGTGAACTGCAATACGTTGACGATAATGAGTTGGTTCTTCACTGACATGGCACTTGGGTTTTGTAGCTCGTATGTACATAAACTTTCTTAATCTCATTTAGAAAGCAAATGATAACATTTCGCACACATTTGAGGCCACGTTCCGCATTTTACTTTCCAAATTAGCAGTGCGGGCTCTTCGCACTGTGTCAGTTAGCTCCATGGATTTTTGAATAAACCACTTACCACTTTGCTTAGATAAACAACTGTCAAAGAGATACAATTATGACAATATCATCATCATCATCATTAACAACAACCCAGTAGTGTCAACTGCTGGTATCGCCGCTGGAATACTAGCCAGAGACACATGCCATTCGGATTGGTAGTCCTAGGGACATGTCGGTTTCCTCAAGTTTTTTTAGATTGATTCTCTATAGAAAAAAAATCATCAATCGTATTTCTGAAAAACGAAATTGAAAGCAAAACGCAAAAGTTCCAATTCCCCATAAATTTGAGCTAGAGCAAGGTCCAGAGTCAAAAAAACTTTAAAAATTCATTAATATGCTGCTGAAATAAAAAAATAATATTAATAAATTATTTATTCAGTAAAATATTTTAGGATCAGTTGGAATCATTCATAGGATAGATGTTAAAAACGATGACGAACATTTGTTATGAACAATAAATTTTAAACAAAGCAATTAGGTATCATTACGTCACTAATAACATCTAGAGCTGAGTTTGTTTATAATGTCTTGTAAACAAAGAAGCAAAGAGACAATTTTTGACAGCACTGCTGTAGATAAGCAAAAAATATTTTGTTGGATACATACACTATTTTTTGTATACTAGCCTTTGCCCCGCAGCTAATCAAAATAGTTGTAAAAGCAAACAACCATACCTATAACAGATACTTTCAAAAGATTATACAATCCTCCTAGCTGATGTCGTCTGCAGAGACTAGACTTTATTATTTAAATAAATAAATTTTGTTAAAAAGAATGGCAGGTCTTCTCTTCAACACGCTTATACCCATATATATAATATACATATATACGAGTATAATACGCTTGTATCCAGTTCCTGCCTCCCTTCCTCCTCGAATGCGTTAGTTATATTTATTTTATTTAATACTAGCTGACCCGACGTTGTCCTGTCTTTTAATTCAAACTGGAATACTACACTAGGTACTAATCATTATTATTTCTGTGGTTGTATTTTGATATTGTATATGTTTGTAATTTTTTATTATCTATTTAAAATATTGTTTATTGTAATGCTTGTTGTAATGCACTGTCGTCATGATATCGTTTTACATGCCTACGGTAGTGATAGGAAGGTGAATTTAAAATGGTGGGTAATAGATATAGGTAGGTATACTGATAGGAAATTATAGTTATAGATGATAAGTTAGATTCTAGACGCGCCGGCTATGGGCGTGGGGGTATGATGGTCTCTCTCTTAGGCTACAAAGGTGGGCTGAAGGCCTGACCTCAAGGGCATTTAGAGTCTCTAGGAACAATCACTCGGTCACCACTGGTACTGTCCTGTAGTATGCTGCTGATGCAGCGTGGACTTGTGGCGACGCTGAGTGTGGAGGAAGCGTTGTAGCTCGGCGGAAACGCCGGTGTAGTGCAGCTCGGTAGGTAGCTGGTCGGCAAGCAGTACTGGGTAGTGGAAGCTCGCCCGACGTGTGGGATTCTCGATGGGCGCAGGCGGTCTGTCTACGCACAGCTTGTAGTTGGGTGCAACAGCCCCCTACAGCCGTTGTGCTATAGTGTCATGTTACGTGGTGGTGACTTCTATCGACTTAGGAATCGCAGGAGTAGGCCTGCGAGTGTGCCACGCCACGCGGACGATGGACAGGTCGACCGGGTGACAGACATTACGCATACCGTCACAGTACCACTATTAGTAGTAGATATTTAGATTGTAGTCATAGAATACAGGCTACAATTTACAAATATAGGGCAAGTACCTACATAGATATTAATTAGCGGGGGCTAGATTCACTGGTTATATTAGCACTTGCTTCTCTGTATAGAGAACACACGGAAAGATTAAGCCTTACGTTCGATCAGCGATCAACTCAACCCAGGAAGAAGAACCCAGGGAGAGCTACACGTGCACTTAGGACGTCGGGCGAGAGTCACGGCTGTCGTGTTGATTAGCTTTTGTAGGTGTTGTCGGCAAGACTCGGGAGCAAGGAAGAGGACAGGCTCTGTGGCTGCTGTGGCTTTTATGTCACTCCCTCTCCTTAAACTGAATGTATTTCCATGGTGAAGTCCTTGATTCCGAGGATACAACTAACTAACGCAAAGATAATATAACTCAATGCTAGAATTATGCGTACTTTGTAAAAGATATTGGCGGTGTGCGATGTCTCTTACTGTCAAGTCAAACAACTGTCAGCTATTTCAAACGTCCTTAGCAAAACAAATATAACGCTGGATCTAAGGTTACATTAAAAAAGGTTATAATAAAGGTAGTCGTTAAGTTTTCTTAAATTTTCTACGTTTCTGCGCAATTTTCAATTAAAAAAAAAATGTAAGAAACTTTTACGAAGTTTTAGAAGTCATTTAAAAAAATATGAATGAAATCGGTCAAGCCGTTCTCAAGTTATAGCGTGACCAGGAAAAATAGGGGCTCATTTTTATATAGATATAGATTATATTGTATGGTTGACGGTGAGATATAGTGAAAATTTTAAGCGTATTACGTGTTATTAATTTCATAAATGTGATACACAGCTAAAGATGGCGATGTGTAAAATGTGTAGTATAAGTTGGGTATGGCATAAGAAGAATGAAAGTAGAATTAAAGGAGTGGAGAGCAAAAGAGGTGTGTAAGGAACGTAGTAAATGGAAATCCGTCAAAACCTACCCCTTTAATCAGAGCTAACCCCTCTGGGAATATATATGTATTTATTACCTTACGTATGAAATAGATTTTCATTCATCAAAGAGAATAATACCTATGTTCTACTGTGCCACTGTTTAAAAGTTTTATAACAACTCCGTTAGATGCGCTTGATATCAAGTTTATAAATAAATCAGTAACGACGTGTAGGTAAGCATTATATTTTTTCGCTCATACGTGGTAGTTTTGTTATCAAACAGTCAAACCGTCTTCGCCACACTTCCTGCTCGTGCAAACTAAGCTATGATACCTACGAAGTGACATTTTAAGGTTCCTCGAACGCATGAAACGGTTTATGCTTCAAAACATTATGGGTTCAAGAATATAAAATTTTCCACTACTTAAGGCAACATTTTAATGGTATAAGTCCCATAGCCGACTGAATCTTCACGAGCAAAGTTCTCTTAGTTAGAGAACAAATATGTAAAATCCAAACAGTAAATTGCAAATACACCGTTGTATATTATAATATTTTGTTGATTACCGCCTCTGTGGACTAGTGGTTCGTCCACAAGTGTCAGATACAGAGGTCCCAGGTTCGCTTCTCAGGAGTTTAGAATATTGTGCTTGGTTTGGTTGGTGGTACTTTTGAAGTTCGTCTGGCTAGGTCGTAGCTCTGTGTAGCTCGTACTGGCGTCGGCAGTAGCAACAATTCTAAATCGTTGTGTTCCGGCAAAATCAATAAAAAAAGTATGGGAGAGTGGTACACTTGGCTTTTCTGATGGTAACATTTTAATTTCTAAAACAATGACTAATCTCAACGAATAGTCAGAGGTTGATCAGATACCACTGAAGTTTATTTAGTTACTATTTAGAAGAAAGAGCTGTGTGGCCAATGGGCCTGCCTTTTGATCCGGAGGCTGAGGGTTCAAATTCAATCGTGCACAAATAAACTTTTCGGTATTTTTTGAAGTTTATGTGCGCATTTTACACACGCACAATTCAGATGGTGAAGGTAACATCGTGAGGAAATCAGCATGTCTCTAGGATCGAATCCGAATGGTAGGTATGTGCTACTGGCTAGAATTTCGAAAAGCAGCGATGGGCTTGCAAATTGTCAGGTTTTGAACACTTGCAAACCCTGGGTATGTGACGAACTTAAGTTTGGATTTGGACGTGCTGAGATAAACGCTGTGAGTAGTGATCTGACGTGAATCCTCGAAGCGGGAAAGTGAATGAAAAGAAAATGTATAGGTACTTTACCATATTTACTGGTGAGATATAGTTATTGATTGAATCCTTCTAGAAACATAACATCGATTATCTTTGATGATTCTGATGTAAACATCATTATGTAATCGTGAGTAAATTATAGATAATAACCGATGAATTATTTATTACATACACTGTTATTTGACTTTACTGATAAGATAAGTAATTATTTATTAAGTTGAAAGGTCGATCGGAGCTCTCGGTGCACAAGTTCCACTCACATTTGGCCGGATTTTATTTATTTGACTTAATAGTTTGTGAGTTATTTTTGACATAAAGTCGAGCGATCTTTTTTATTTATTGTACGACAGGTTAGCACTTGGCCTTCATCTCACCTGGTTACAAGTTGAGATAAGGCCGAAGGTGCAGGGGCACTTCACCCGGAATCCTCAACAAACTGAGTAACTGGCTATCTTACCTCTAAATGCCGGAACACAACAATTATAGAGTTGTTATTATGGCGGCAGAATTAGGTAAGATGGTTGTAGCTAGCCAGGCGGACTTAAACAAAGACCCACCACCAACCAAACCAAGCATATAAGCATATTGTACTCCCCAATGGGCATCGACCTCTGGATCTGAAATCGGTGGGTAGAACCATTAGACCACAGAGGCGGTTAAACATTTTAATGGAAGAAAGTCTACGTTATAGAATTATTGTTGCCAAACGTAGAGTTTCCATACACTGGGATGATGATGCTAGGTTAAAAGTACCTTCTATTTACTGAGAAGTCCCGACAATAGAAGGTTTAAAGTTAGGAGACGACCCGGAGAAAGATACGCTCAGTGTATAACATTGTCGAAAGAGAGGTGGAGGGACAGTTTTTTTTCCTCTAATTATATCCATGTACTAAATGTTTTACTATATACAATATAACTTAAATGTTCGTCTGGAGTTGTATTACCTACACAATATTAGTTGTTTCTTTCCTTTTTTTTTACACGGGTAGGTACTGACTTAG
Source organism: Venusia cambrica (assembly GCA_951394065.1). NCBI lineage: Eukaryota > Metazoa > Arthropoda > Insecta > Lepidoptera > Geometridae > Venusia > Venusia cambrica. Next base: position 7,888,224 of record OX596056.1, read on the forward strand.
TGCAGGGGCATCAAGTGGGTTATATAATACCGGGCTCCCACCGGGTAAAACCCCGTGGATGACCATTTCAACGCCTTGGTTGCTGAGACTAGTGGTCATAGGTTGTCTATATTGTAGACCACATCAGTTTGAGGATGCATAACGTAGTTATCCTAGATCATCCACCAATTATTCAATTTAAAACTCACTTTCACCTACCCTATTCAACGATTTACTGCCTTGAAGAAAGAACATGTACACACGTTAACAGCAAAAGAGCTTTAAGCTTTTATTAAGCTTAAGTAAATTTGTAAGTGCCTTATTAAGCACTGTGTAACATATTACTTTTTATGTTAGAGTTAATTTAAATCCAAGCTTATAAAGTCAAACGTAGCTCCGCGATAATTGGTATTTTAAGCTTTAATAGTGGTTTTAATGCTACTAATTTGCTGACTTAGATGAGGTTGTTTGCTCTGAACCTATTTGAAGTGCCGTAAAGGGGTATGTAGGTAGCTCTGTTTGTGACAATTTATTGTAGGCTACCCACTTTTATAAAAATGGCCTAATGCAAGCTTGGATAAATCTAATAGTTCAGTTGCGTCATTCTAATCTGTTATAATAGACAGAATCTATAAAAAATGTATTATCTACTTTAATATTTTTGATGAACGCATTGTACATTACTTTTACGTGTAAATTATAGGATTACGTTACCATAGTCAAGGCAGTTTTAAAAGACAATAAATGTGTTTTGTTTTAAAATTCACTCAGCAAGAAAAATCAGCTGAAAAGTTATTTTAACCACTTGATTTACCTGACCGTTTCAATCCATGTTTTTATGGTTTGAAAATGCCTATGGTAAGAATATCTTACAACAGATGATCAATTGTCCTGTGAAATTGTGTACCTAAAAGGCCAGGCAGAATAAGAATATATTACAGGTGGGCCGCTTGTTTGTTTCGAAGTGGTTGTAGTTGTAGATAATACCTACATACAAAAAAAGGGTAACTTTGAAAAGGCAGCTACCATTGTGGCTCGGTTTTCGCCCGTAATAATTCAGAAACAAGTGAAGTGATCCATTATTCCGCAGGTGTACGAGAGTCACGCCACTGAGCCGCCTCCTTTTGACAAATCGCCGCTGAACCACCACAGGAAGGCTGTAGGGTGCCCCGCACAAACGTGAGTTTCATATTTTCATGTGCTTTTACAGGAAAACTGTTTTAGGCTTTGGAATCACCAAGCTATATCTGCCGCAGAAAGCACATTTTACTTAGGGAGGCATAGGGATGGGAAAAAAACAGGAAAGGGCATGTTACTAGATGTGAATGTTGAGATGAATGTGTGGGGTGACAACGGTAGGTCCTGCAGTATACAATAAGCTGCCCGAGTCCATCAAAGATGCGCCAAACTGAGCTATCTCTAAAAACAGACTAAATCGCTGGCTTATCGACAAGACTTTTATAAATATGATGACTTCATAAGTCATATTACCTGTACATATACTTAATACTAAACATTGTTGTAGTTTAATGTATCATGATTTTTGACATATTATGATAATTTATGAATAAATATCAATAAATGACTATCCTCCAATCGACGCCACGAAAAGCGATCTGAGCCTCCTTCATCCATCGACACCCCGCAACCGCCACAATGTCGTCGGTGGTCTTCCCACATTATGTTTCGCGTTTAATCGCGGTCGCCATGCGAGAACCTACATACCCCAGCGTATATCGGTTGCGAGCTATGTAGCACTGCCACTTCAGCTTGTTATATTTGTGAGGGCTATGACAGTGACTTATGTGCGTAGTAACCTATTATTATTTATTCAGTAGTCAGTATTCAGCTAGTTAATACTAGCTGCACAATTAAACAAACGAGTTGAATAAATATTTATACTGGCTTGTTTATCTATTACCTACATCTATATCTATATATACAAATAAATAAGATTAAGGTGTCGGTTTGTAATGTCAAACTAACAGCTTTTTTTGTATGTTTGTCTGTTTGTTCCGCGGCTAATCTCCAAAACGGCAAAACGTGTCATTTGGACATTTTGACAGGGCTTTCACTGGAAGATAACTGATAAGACGATGAGTAACGCATTCAAGGTGTTAAGCTACTTTTATTTTAAAAATAATTAAAGTTTCGCACAAAAAAAACACACGATATACAATTAGAATTTGTTGGAGTAGTCTCCATTCGTGGTAAAGGGGTGCAATAAGAAAGGATTTTGGGAAATTCCTACATGATGACGGGAACCAAGTCTCGGGTGTTTACTGGCATACAAACGGTCACGCTTCACGCTATGACTGAATGATAGATACGCGAGTATACGTAGGTAATCTGAGTTAACCTTTATATTTGGGTGGCTAAAAAAATGCGACAACAATATAGCACAGAATAAATAATAGTTTAAACTTGTTGAGTGCTGAAACACTCACGGAGTGTTCTTCATAGATCAGCTAGCTCTCAGCACCAACGAGCTATGGCTAATCTGTCTACTTGTTTTGATCATCACTTTTCTTAAACTGGAGGGTTTGGACATCTAAACACTTAGCATTGGCAGGCATTTTGCAGAACGCAGATTTGAAAAAACACAAAAGACACAATTGCTGCACATTTTCTGGCATACCCCGATTTAATTAGATGCCAGTCTTAGAAACCTTGATCCATCATACATATACATAATATCATACATCATGTAAATAAACTTTAATTTCATTTCATTTTCAATGCGCTGTGTGAAATTAATGTCCTGTAATATTTATTTATTATTATTATTATTATTTCAGAACAATCATAATTGTTGTTATGGCGTCATACTTAGGTCAGATGGAGTAGTATTAAATTTAAGTCTTTTTTTTAATTATGTCAAATTTAAATGATTACTTTAGTAATATTCTTTTATTCCTCAAATTATACCTATTAATTGATTAATTTATTTTTTATTATTGTACGACGGGGATGAGCTTGGCCTTTATATCAACTGATTTTCTAGGTATGATAAGGCCGAAGGTGGAAGCGCACTACACCCGAAATCCTCAACAAACTGAGGAACTGGCTATCCTCTAAAATCAGGAACACAATAATTTACGAATTGTTATTATGGCGAATACAAAATTAGGTAAGATGGTGGTAGCTAGCCAGGCGGACTGACACAAACTCCTATCACCAATCAAACCAAGCACAATATTGCTCCCCCTGGGGATCGAACCCGGGACCTCTGGATCTGAAATCGGTGGGACGAACTACTCGAATACAGAGGCGGTTGGCTCAGGAGTTGGCTAGTCTTATAGATTATGAATATTCTACCTATCGGACCTGGGAATTATCATATTACCATGTCGCAAGTCCAAGTAGGTAAAGGTTCGTTTACTGCCGTTTAGACGCCACTGATGGGTCACCGTCACCGACCTTCTCATAGCCCATCAGTGGATGGTCAATGGATGGCACATGTCTTGTTCTAGGACATTCCGGTTAATTTTAGATGTTTTCCTTGATCAACGCGTGATCAATGCACACGGACTTAAATCACCTATATCTACTTCTATATATACGAGGTTAAGTAAGAGGTTCTATTTTGTTACCAAGCCTCATAGCTTAGTTGGTAGGAACTCGGCCTTCTGCGCTGTGGGTTGTGGGTTTCATTCCCACCCAGGACAAACATTTGAGTGATGAATATAGATGTTTTTTCTATTTGGGTGTTGTATCATACAGTACGTATGTATTTACAAAAACCCACATTACAAGCTATGCTTAGTTTGGGGCTGGATAGCGCGGTGTGAAATTAATGTACTGTAATATTTATTTATTATTATTATTACCAGAGACGAAAACAAAGCCATCTGGGTTGGTATCCGAACTCTGCTGATGGACGGGACCTTACTCAGCAGTTACGACAAGGCTTTTGACGATATTGCCACCGATGCAACGCGAAGGTAAGATTTTAAGTAGATCAAGTAGATTGAGTATGATCAAGTGCTTGGAGGCTTTCAATTTTAAAGGAAGTCGGTCGTAAAAAAACCGCCATTATTTTGTCATAAGTTTATTGAGAAATCTCGAAAATCCTTTCCGGTGGGCTTATTCTCAGGCGCCAAAGTACATTTATACAGGAGAGCGAAAATCAGCGGCACCCGATCTTCTTGAAAGTAATTTGATAATTATTTAAAAACATTAAATAATTATAACGAGTATTCAAAGAGATTCCACGAATATTTTTCATACCTTCAAAAAAACAAAAATGGGGATTCCTATTGTTGTACATTCTTGCTGTTTACCTACGGAAGTTGGTTGGTTCATAGGTTGTAGGACATAATAATATAAGGGGTATTATTATGTCCTACAACTGCTTGCTACAAATGCTTTCAAGAGAATACTGTTCTTATTTTCTGGAAAAGCCTGCTCCATCGTAGACTTCATCATTGCCTTGGCAAGTTTCAAAGTCAAAAACTGACCAATTTTTTTTTAAGGTTATGCGACCTGCGTCACGCAGAAAATGCTTTGAACGAGGAGTTGGAGACAGAGGTGTACCGATGGGCGGTGGAGACCATCGGGATGATGATCTTCGGGATAAGACTAGGCTGCTTGGATGGGGAGGTGCATCAACCAAGCGTAGAGAATAAGTAAGAAAAACCGCTTGGCGATCGATCATCAATAAAGAAATAAAAAGATTGGCAAATTTCTTACCTACGATCTGAGATAGATTTATTAAGATAGAGTTTGACGTTTGACAGTAATACTTTCCAGGACGGTCGAACGGTTTTTTTTAATACTTGCGATCTGAGTTAGACTTAAATAGATAGAGTTTGATAGTGGGTACTTTCCAGAACTTAATCTTTATTATTGATATTGATACTATCACAGTTTGATTCTATGGAGATTATTTAACTAAAATCGATATTTGCAGTTATATTTTTTATCAAAATCAGTCTCGAGACTGCTTTTTATCATATCCCGATAATTCTAAAAGTCTATAGAAATAACCTGTATTTGCTCTTAGAACTTATTTCTGATGTTAAACATCAAGGGATATAAATCTAGGGATGGTTAAAGCAGCGTTCTGAGTAGGTACAGAGTACTGAGCTCTAGGTAAATACGATGACGATGCTAAGTGAGGTCATTGCAAACCCTCCGATAATAGAGATGTCCAAACATCCTCAGTTTGTTGAGGATTCCGGGTGAAGTGCGCCTCCACCTTCGGCCTTATCTCAACTTGTAACCAGGTGAGATGAAGGCCAAGCACTTCCACGTAGCACAATAAAAAAAAAACATGTTTTGATGATTTTGTTTTGAGATTGTGGGCTATTGATGAAAATGATATAATCTACGCGCATGCGCATCCTTAACTATAAGACCTTCATCAATTATTTATAGGAATCCAGAAAAGACAGTAGACGACAACACCATAGACCCCTGCTCTCTTTCCAAGCGGTTGATGGAAGAGCTCACTCCAGCAGAAAGGCTAGTCAGGACCTGCAGAAGCATTGCCGATGAGAACTACCTGATTCGGAGCGAGGGGACCCTGAAGACTGAATCTGCAACGTTCAATGGAGCTTTGAAGGCTTTTGATCAGCACTTTAGGTAACACTACAAGCATGTTCTTGACATAATGTGTGAGATTTTATTGATTAAGGCAATTTTTCTGCAGTTTTCTGCATTTTCTGAAGTTTTGAATTTAGCCGCTATTTTGGTTTGATACCCTGGGAGTCAGAAGAGTATTTTTATACATTGGTTAAAGGGTGGTCGAGAAACAACAATAGATTGTCTGTTCGGTATTCGTTATTGTTACAACCTGGGGTTCGGTAAAATTAAAAGCTACAGATTAAAACTCAAATTTAGACATTAAACCGCCTCTGTGGTCTAGTGGTTCAGCCCACCGATTTCAGATCCAGAGGTCCCGGGTTCGATCCCCATGGGCTAATGGGCCCAATATATTGTGCTTGATTTGGTTGGTGGTAGGACTTTGTTTAAGTCCGCCTGGATAGCTACCACCATCTTACCTAATTCTGTCGCCATAACAACAATTCTAAAATTGTTGTGTTCCGGCATTCAGAAGTCAGATAGCCAGTTCCTCAGTTTGCTGAGGATTCCGGGTAAAGTGCGCCTCCACCTTCGGCCTTATCTCAACTTGTTACCAGGTGAGATGAAGGCCAAGTGCTTACCCGTCGTACAATACAATAAAAAAAAAATTAGAAGCAAACTAATTACTCCATGATTCCAGGGACCCGCAGTTTAGTTAACGGTGTTATCAATGTAATGTCGAGGTCGCAACTATATCGTAATCTGTGACTCGGTGTAAACAGAGGATGTCTCTCTCATTTCCCCAGAACAATGAGTAGGGTCGCGATGGCTGCAGAGCTTTCTAGATTGGCGTAAAAGCAACTTACAAAGAGATGATACCGAGTAGATAAGAGTACCTACCTTAAGACGGCCCCAGAGTACCGGTGATTTTCGCTCTCCAGTACAAACGTAGTTTCGCCGCAACGTCGGGATAAGTATATGAAATACGCGATAAATACCCGTTTTTTAACTTAAATGTATGTGTTCTAATCGCGTAAGTTTAAAAAATACTAAACGTAGTTCCTTTTTCATTTTGAAGTGGTAAGTCCGATTAACAAACAATTTTGCAGGTATCGGAAAGAGATAATCTTTGTTTTGTGGTGCGCTAGTTTTTCTTAAAACGCAATAACAATGAAAATATATGGAAAAGTATGGAAAAACTCTTTTCCATACATGAGTTGCACCTCACTTCGGCAAGGTGCAACATAAAGCTGAGTCTGGCCCATTATGGCACATACTTACATCTATTTATTTCTGTGTATACTTTCGTTTTTTTTGTATACCTCATTTTATTTTTATTCATGTTAAAATTGTGATTGTTATTATTATTGTAAACCACTGCTCCTATTTCTTTATGTGAAATAAATATTATTGTATTCTAATTGTATACATTTTTTAGAATCTCATTTCGAAATGAAAATTTAGTACCTACGGCTACTGAGCCTTTTTGATATGATGTGCTAACCCCACTTATTGTAGGAGAATGATAATGACGTCATCGCTAATCGAACGCCCAGGTGGGTCGGTTGCTTGTTCCGTCTACACTCCATGTCGTAAAGAAACCTACTATGTAAAATATAGGAAATTGCACCTAGGTACGTTAACAATAAGCACGCTATTTGTCTGTTCTCTCTTATTGACTTGATTCTTGATCTTCCTTCCAGTTTGACCGAGTACTTCCTCTCCCAAGCCCTCAACACCTTGAACACCAGCGATCTCAGGCCAGAGCAGATGTTACTCGATAAGCTACGACCACTACAAAAACGGATCCTGCCTCTGGCTGCTGATCTCTTGCTGGCTGGAGTGGACCCTGTAAGTGTTCTTCATCAATCACCTTTGGGCATATTTTTATAGCGGCTCTACACGTTTGGCAAGCGCTTTCACCCTAGGTCACCTTCTCAACATCTTTTTTATACAACTTGCAGACGATACAAACAAGCAGGTCAAGTAATCATAATAAAAGTAATAGACTCATGACTTTTTCCCCTTCAAGGATTCACCTATGATCACTCAGAGCATGGATCGTATGATGATCACCTACACCTACTACGGGGTAGTCAGACGCCCGTCCAAACTTACGTTCGGCACAAGCCCCGGTTTGCAAGTAGCTGTATTCCATACGCGACTTGTTGCATGCCCATCGCCGCTAGCGGATAACTATAGCCACACACATATTGTCACACTGTCATTCGGACTTTTGATCCTAGGGACATAATAAATAAATATTAACATTACAGGACATCATTTCACACAGCGCCATCTAGCCCCAAACTAAACAAACATGCTGGTTTCCTTACGATTTGACCTTCACCGTTAGAGCAGGCAAGCCCATACCCACTAGGCCACATAGCTCTCTTTTGGCACAAGCAGCCCATCTGCTGTTAAATGCAACTCTCGCCTATAGCAAAGCCTAACTGCGTAGGTCACATCCACAACGAAAATGACCTACGCGGTACTTCATTGAGCTTGTCAACTTGAGGCAAAAAGGTGTGCTTACGCTATTTATATACTTTCTAGATATTTTCGCCATCTGGCCCAAAACTAAGCAAAGCTTGTAACATGGGAACTAGAGGTAGATTACGCAGAAAATACTTAAATATTTTATTTTGTAAATGAAATACAAAGGTACCTACTTGCTATGTAACACCCAAACACAGAACAAACATTCATCACACTTTGTTTTGTCCCGTATTGTAATCGAACCAACAGGCTACAGCGCAGAAGGCAGAGCTAGTACCTACCAGCTGAACTGTGAGGCCAGTTTATATGGCGACCGGTTTTAAAGAAAGAAATCGGTAGAACCTACTTATTATCTAGGGGCACTTTTGAAATCACTACCTGGTAACTAGGCTCAATAGGAAAAGTTTTTCTTTGTAGTAGAAGGCAGCAACAAAATTACAAAACTCTAACAACCTTGTAATCTGATGTGGAGGCTAGGGGATAACAGAAACTTGAGTTAACAACTTTGTTTCAATAGAACGGGTAAATTTTAGGGCAAACTTTGGTACCAAAGGTTCAGGCTGGTGTAACTGATAAAGACCAGGGCCTAGTTATTCTGTAATTTTTGATCTTATATATGTTCTCTAATAGCAGTTTTAAGTAGCTAACAGTATTCTTCAGTAGGAGTATAGAATTAAAACGGCTTGTTAAAAATGGAATGGAGTAAAATATTGGTAAATAGGCAGGTATTAGTTTTCATCAGTGGCTTCGCTCGCGTGATACCTGACCGGGTAAACGTCGCTTATATGGTTTCATATGTTCAGCCGTTTCGTCTTAAAAAGGTTACAAACAGAATTACTTTCAAATTATAATCAAGTATGAATGGATGTGGATTGTTCTGCTAACCTTGTATTTTTACTAGTGCAACTCCCAGAAATTCATTCATGTTATCCCGTGACCCTATACGAAAAGGACCCTGAAAATGTGTGTTATAAGACCTCTGATTTGGGTTGTGCGTTACTTTTCAGTAATTTTGTCAGCTACACGACGATTTAATATTATTTTTATATCCACACAGTAAACACTAATGTGGGGTCCAGTAACGTTGGGGTCATCAAATCAAATTGAATCATTTAATCCTTATAATTCTTCCAGCTCGCCCAAACCGCTCTAAGCGTGTTTTACCACCTCTCTCTCAATGCCGCCCGCCAGCAACGAGCCCACGACGAGGTGCATTGGGCCAACGCCTCCAGGGACGCCGGCGCTGGCGCTCCAGACATGCCATACATCGCCGCGTGTGTCAGGGAGGCGATGCGACTGTACCCGGCTACGGGGGGCATTGTGAGGAGGACGGAAGAGGCTATCGTTGTTGGAGGATATGAGGTGCCTGCTGGGGTGAGTTGGAGCTTACGCACTTTGCTACATAGTTTTGATTTCACTGAGGCTTTGGATATGGTTTCGCTAAAGGTCTCTCCGTAAGCTGATATACTTGCTAAAGGCTGTTCTTCATTATTCAATGTTCAGTGGCAGTGACACGAACCTTTTTTGACGATGCAAGCTCCAAGATCAAGACCGATTTTAAATTAAAAACTAAGACTTCTCCCGAATGGAGAATCGCCATGACTGAGCAGAGCAGGTGGGTTGATTTGCAGTATTAGTGTTAACACTCCAATCTGAAATCTGCTACCTTGGCTAATCTTATAGTCATCTCACTCAACAGTCTATTTTTTAAAAAGTTACATTAGAATGCACAGTTTCAATCTGTGACCACGGCAGGTCCCCGCCGCCGTCCCCGCCGAAAAGTCGGGATAAATATTGGTAAAATACGCAAATATACCCGTATTATCGAATCAAAATAATCTCTCTCAACATTCACGGGAGATAGGGAGGGACCTTGGAATATTATATTGCAGGGGATACTTCCGACAATGATTGTTTAGAAAACAAAAAAACTTACGAGCTTATTTTATAAAATTTTACAGATTGATATAGTCCTCGCGCACGGTATGACCAGCAAATCCGAGAAGCAATGGGGCCGCGCGAAAGACTTCATTCCTGAACGTTGGTGCAAGGACTCCCATCCACTAGACGCCTCAAGGGCCCATCCCTACTCATCGCTCCCTTTCGGGGAGAACTGCCCAGCATCATCGATAGCTGGGAAGATGCTAGGCTCACTTGTTACCAGGGTCTTGGATAGGTATCGTTTGGAATGGCACGGACCTCCGCCTAATATGACCACCGCTGGAGTGAACAGGATCGAACCGCCTTATTATTTTGTATTGCAGAATGCCGCCTAATATAATTATAAGATATTATACAATTTTGGAGTAATTTATCTTAGGATGGTCCTGAGGCAGTTTCAGAATGTGATGGTCAATTTGAAGCCACGCATTTTGCATGAAAAACTGCTAACTTGCTTTAACCGCCTCTGTGGCGGCAGACCCAGAGGTCCCGGGTTCGATTCCATAGGGGAGTACAATATTGCGCTTGGGTTGGTTAGTGGTAGAACTTTGTTTAAGTCCGCCTGGCTAGCTACCACCATCTTACCAAATTCTGTCGCCATAACAACAATTCTTAAATTTTTGTATCCGGCTTTTAGAGGTAAGATAGCCAGTTCCTCAGTTTGTTTAGGATTCCGGGTGAAGTGCGCATCCACCTTTGGCCTAAGCAAAAGTAAAAATCACGTGACATGAAGGCCAAGCACCTCCACGTCATCGTATAATTTCTTAATAATAAGAAATTATACGATTTTTAATGCTAATAAGTCAAACTTTTACGGATTGAATTATCTAATAAAGAATTCACGGATCTTGAATATAAATAGGTTTACTGTGTCTGTGGTCTAGTGGTTCACCAACCGGTATCAAACCGAGAGGTCCCGGGTTCGACCCCCAGTCCCCAGGGGAGTTCATATTTGTGCTCGGTTTGGTTGGTAGTGCTTGTTTTAATTCCGCCATTTAAACCATCTTACCTAAGTAAGACGCCATCACATCAATTCTAATTGTTGTGTTCCGGCATTGCAGATTCCGGAAGAAGCTCCATTTTCAGATTTATCATATCTCAGACATTATGTAGGTCGAGGCTAAGCGCTTTCCTGTCCAAGAATTTTAGAAAAAAGTGTATCACTTATATTGTAATAAAATAAGTAGCTTGAGTAATATTTGTATACATATTTACAAAGACCGCGTAAAACGGATCAACTACGCATCCAATAAACAAGTTGATGTTATTGTCTATTTAATTTCCCCCCTTCTGTAAAAATATTAATTATAACTTTAAGGTTTGTGATGCAGTGCATACTGGTTGAATTAATTTTTATGTTTAGGTACTTGAATTAGTTCGCTTCAAAATGAAGGGAACGAAATTCCTTTCAAAGCCGAATTTTCACCGGAGATTTTCCTCTCGTTGGAGCTAAAAAAGCGAAGCCAATTTGCGAGAACCCTCAAGTAATCTGAACCATCCAACGAAGGATGTAGTAATTAAGCTTGAAACTTGAATCAAACCGCACTGATCAATCAGAGAACAAAAACATTTAAAGGTTCAATAAACATTCTAAGTACCTAATGGATTCTCTATGCTGTTAAGTCTAGTGGAAAGTTAGCAGCATAGACTGAAGGCTGAAAAAGACAGGTTTATTGGTTAGTACATTTTATTGCAGCTACGAGGCTTGGCTTAAAATACAATCGGAGTGCATTAGATGCAATTGCCTTAGTAGAAAGAAAATAAAACACGACAGTTGCCAACGATATTTGATTCTCATTGCCAAATAATCTTGTAGAGACGGTAAATTGGCACCTCGTAAAGTTACTGAAGGTTATGTTTTCAAGACAAGTCTGAATCCATATATGTACCTATATTGTTCCTTTGTATGTAAGTAACTTATTCACGAAATTTGGCATGGATATAGTGTATGTTATGATTCAGCTTTGCCCACGCTGGCAAAAGCTAGTTAATAATGAAAAAAACTACCCTGGGTCATAATATAGTACCACGCCAGGGACATAGTTCCCGTCACCCTGTGGGAATTTTCCATAGTCATTTCTTAGTGCACCGCTATCAGGAACACTACGAAAGAAAGCTATCCTGAAAATTTCACGTCCTTTTACTTAGGACCTTTGGTTTGGGCTGTGCGTTTATTGTCAGTCAGTCAGCTACACAACAATTTAAATAATTAGATTACATACTCTACGGGATCTACGAGATATCGCATCAGATCATCAAAGGCAGCTACATACCTACACCTAGCGACTGACTGACTTCTTAGACAGCTATGGGACTAGTTCAAAAAAAAAGTAATCGTAACGTTAAGATAACGACCGTAACTTAATGTATCGTATCGTAACGGAATGACGAGTGCAAATTCTCGATTATTTTTATACTTTTACGTAAAAATATAAAATTCGCAAAGTGTTTCGGGTACAAGTAAACATTTTAAGAAATCAAATTCTACGCCCTTTTACGTTTATAAACACAATAGGCAACTTACACGAGCCATAAGATAATCTCCACTACATTAAGCGTCTTCACAAAGCTAATGATACCCGCATAACCATCTCAGCTTATCTTCACTGATGAGTGATGAACTGATGACGTATCTCGCAATCCTTCAACGTCACGGTACACAATTAATTACGATTAAGATAATTTGTAGCAGTAATGTACTCAAATTTGCCTAATGAGTTGTCTGACATGGGTACGATAGAGAGCTACTAAAGACTATCCAGGAATTGGACGTAAGTACCAAACGGACAGACTAGCTAGAAAAACGGTAACTAGACCTCATGGTAGCTTTGCCTAATGAGTTGTCTTACATGTGTATGATAGGTAGAGCTACTGCAGACTATCCAGGAATTAGACATAAGTACCAAACGGACAGACTAGCTAGAAAAACGGTAACTAGACAACCTGGTAGCTTTGCCTGATGAGTTGTCTGTCATAGGTATGATAAGTAGAGCTACTGGATACTATCCAGGAATAAGACGTGGGTATCTGAGTGCGAGTGAGAAAAATAAGTAAGATAGGCTTGAAACTTTTCTATTTAGGTACAACTTTTGGTCGTAGGTGGTGCCTATACCAAGATATTCTCGGTATAGTCTGTACTGCAGGATTTGATAAGTAGCTACCAAGAACACAGGTTTCGTATTTTTCTTCAGATACCTACAATAAAAGATGAAAATATGAACAACTCTCTCTTGGAAAACTTTACTCAACAAATGGTAATAAGATAGGCCATCGCTGTGCATGACAAAATTGAACAGATACCTAATCAGTCAGGGAGCTCCCCGCCCTATTGACACAAGGTAAGGTCAGCACAGCACGTAGCATGTAATATAATTATAACATTCGAATAAACTAACAACTTAGATGAAGCTGGCTTAGCTTTTAACCTCGAGAATGTAGTGAGCCTCCACAGATGTCAAAGTCAAAGTCAAATGTTTTTAATAATTAAGATTTTTATGATCATTTTGAAATGTCAAATCTATCTATTCGCAATCGCGACCAGTACACAAGGAGAAAGGTAATGTATATAAAGTGTAAAGTGTATTTTTATAGGTCAAAGTGTCGCAGATTATTAGCAAAAGCATTTTTTTTTTATTGTACTACGGGGATGTGCTTGGCCTTCATCTCACTTGATTTTCAAGTTATGATAAGGCCGAAAGTGGAAGATCACTTCACCCGGAATCCTCAACAAACTGAGGAACTGGCTATCTTACCTATAGGTACATATAAGCCGGAACACAAAGTTTTTTTAAGAATTGATGTTATGGCGACAGACTTAGGTAAGATGGTGGTAGCTAGCCAGGCGAAATTATATAAACTAAGTCATCACCAACCAAACCTAGCACAATATTGTACCCCCTCTGGGGATCGAACCCGGGACCTCTGGATCTGACACCGGGAGGCAAACCACTAGACTACAGAGGCGGTTAAAAATCATGACATTCCCCATCAGAAAGGTGGGTTCTTTCTAAATTGTATGATTCGATAAATATTCTGATTCTGCTTTGTTAAAGTCTAACTAAAGTTAAACATCTTCCTTCATCAGTGCATAAAATAAAAACTTCTTAAAAGATTATCACCTAAAAATAAATCTCCCTCGATGACATATTCAATCTGACTCAGCACCAGATTTTCGCCTCAGCTTTTCGGGACATTTACGAATACTCTCTCGTCATCCATTAAATCGCAGTTTTTGTGATTAACGACTCTGTGACGTCAATTTGACTCCGTCTCATGACAACTAGCTTCAATTCGCGGTTCCTCCTGTTTAAAAAATAGAAATAAGAATTTAAAGAAGCCTTACTTTTTGCAAAAGTTCTCTCTCCTGAGCCCTTATTCTGTATGACCAATCGTGTCTTAACGCGCCCGCGTTACGATATCTGCATGGAATCATCATATTGACATGACGTAACGCGGGCGCGTTAAGACACGATTGGTCATACAGAATAAGGGGGCTGGCAAGCTACGTTGCCTGTCTATGCTCTAAGAGTATTATAGGTATGACTTGCTACAAGCCAACAAAGGTAAATCATAATAAATAGAAATATACTATTAGTGAATATCGCATGAGGTTGAGATACATTTTTTTGTTATTGTTTGACATGGAAGCACTTTTCCTTCATCATGCTTGGCCTTCATCTCACCTAGTTTCAAACGGCATTCCTACCACCTTCAGAGGTGGAAGCGTACTTCACTCCGAATCCTCAACAGACAGAGAAATTGGCTACCTTACCCTTAAAGCCGGTACACAGCAATTTAGAACTGTTTTTATGGCGACAGACTCAGATAAGATGGTAATAGATAGCCAGGTGGACTTAAGCATAGTCCTACCACCAACCAAACCAGGCACAAATTTGTACCCCCTGGGGATCGAATACGGGACCCAATATCTGCATACCGCATGCCAAACTACTTGACCACAGAGGCGATAAAGACTTTTACCTCGAGTTTACGACCTGTGATCAGATGTAACAATAAGTATTTTGCCCTGCCGTTAACCTATACCGTTAGTATTTTGATACATCCTAATACACCAGGAGGGTACCCATGACCTCTTAGCATTCTTGTTTTGATATTACTTTACTTTTGTCACTATTTGTCCTGTGTAGAAAAAGCGAGTCAAAAGTAATGTAATATCAGAACGAAAATGCTTAAAGAGGTTGTGGTAAGGCCCCAGGTCACTATAACCCACAACGCTCGGTATAAAAACAAAACCGACTTAGTTTCATGAAAAAAAAGTGGACAAACACACACACTTTATTATAAGCTTTTATTTTACCCTGACGCCAAATTTGCTAAGATTCGCGAACGAGACATTATCTACCCCATTACTCATTATATCGCGTGAGAATACACATTTCACGTTTTTCTTTGAGTTGGCTAGCAAAATGACGCATAGTGCCAGATAAATGCAACCTTTTTTTTTTTTTAATGCGGAGAATGCGTTTAGGCACCATAGCCTTGTTGGGGACGAGGCCGTGTGTGGGACTCAACCCGTCCTAGCGACAGGCAATACCCACTAAACTCCGCAGTGACCCGCTTTCGCCACAACACCACCAGCGATTTACAGGGGCCCCACAGGCCCCCCAGTGTGACTGGGGGGATGGCAGGAACAGCTGGGTCGCCAGGCCGTTCCCGCCGTTTGACGGGGATGAGGGCCTGTGCAATGGAGGCCGGTTGAACGCCCCTACGTTCCCGGCCTCCAGGCCCTCATCTAAACCATCAATGCCCGACAGGGTGGCCGAGTTGACCCTCCCTGCCGCGCCGCCAGCCTTGAAGGCCGGCCATCCCACGACCCGAAGGTCCGCTGAGTCCCTCACTGGGACTCCCCGCCCCGCGGACGACCGCCTGTCCATCCACTGTGCCCTATGCTAACTTCATAGGGACACGCGGAGGACACCCTCACGTCGGATTATTCGCTGCCGTCGATAAGTCCCCACAAGTGGGAAGTGATCGACGGCACTCAGGGTACACCACGAGGAGGTTATCCGACCCAGTACCCGAGATAAATGCAACCTAAGCCATGATTCTCAAAGCAGGTATTATATGCAGGTATACTTACAAGTAGTTAAATAAAAAAATATCATATGGATTATCAACAAAATTAATATTTGATAGATAACCCAGTCGATCGTTGTCACCTACTAGACATATATTAGATTGTAACGTGGCCAGAATACTGGCGGCATTACCATATTATACCATATATTCAATTAACCAGAAAATATTACAGTTTTTGTGACCAGTTGCTCGAAAATTCGGAAGCGAAAATTTGCAAAAATGCTGACAAAAGCGCTTTGTTCGGTACGCTTTTATTCAGTTCGACCGTTTTACGATGTATTTTTGTTTGCAATTTTGTCCTGACATTATTTGGTAAATGCGCTGCTGACATTTTGCAAGAAAACCGCAAGTTGCCTAATGAGATGTAATGTTATGACATTTGAGCAAAGCTGGCACAGCATAATATCAATTTATGGGTCTAGCTCGCTTCGCCTCGCGGTTCACGAATATTTTTTATTAGAAGAGTAAAAGTGTAAATATTAAAGGTAATGTTAGCTTTGCTACTTTGCTAGAGTCAAAATGTGGTCCAGATGTGATCCCGGCGGTGGTGTTAAAGAGGTATGTTTCTCTCTGTGTCCCCGACTTTTTCGCTTATTCACCCTGTGTTTGGATACCGGTAAGGTACCGTCATCTTGGAAACTCGCTAATGTTTAACCTGTCCCAAAAAAAGGGGCCAAGCAGACCCCTGAGTAGTTGAGTAGATACCAAGTTTTCACTTTTTTTATTTATGTAATGTAGGTTATAGGTACACATTATCTATCCATTTTATTGCAACTTTATAAAATCAAGTGTTTTCTGTTAGAAAACTCAAAAAAATGTTTAAGCTCGCCTCATTTTTCTATTTTTTTCTTTAAATATGTGTTTGTGTGTACAATAAAGAATAATGAACCCCGCAAACTACTGGACAATCTCTATCACGTCCATTCTCTGCAAGACACTGGAGGACGTTCTCAATTGTAAACTCCTGGCGTACATAGACTGTAGAGATCTCCTTAAAGTGCGATCGTCAGTACGGCTTTCACCGGAGTCGATCTACAGGGGATCTTCTAGTCTAGGTTGAAGCCATTGTTTGCATTAGGTTGTGCCATTGAATGACACAGGGAAGCTATGGCAGTTTCCTTAGACATTTCGTAGACTTGTAACAGGGTTTGGCACAAGGGTCTCATTAGCAAGCTTTCCTCCTACGGATTACCGTCTAACCTTACCTATGTGTGTGTGTGCAATAAATAATAAATGAAAATCTACAAATGTTATAATGACACAAAAATTCAAAACCCGCGACGGGACTCGAACCCGAATCTTTTCCTGAAGCCGGAAACGCTTGTGAATGTATCATTATAACATTTGAAAATGTTGTGACCAAGTACGATCAATTGAAATACAAAAATTAAATAAACATCAATATTATGAACAAGTGGCTTAAGGCACTTGGATTTTGAAAGAAATCTACTTTTAACCAAGTGGTCTCCTATCGTGTTATTTCTTGGTTTCAAATCAGTATTCTTGTCGATTAAGCCTATCCTCAAGAGAATAAAGTAGGTTTTATTCTTTACAGCTAAAAAACGGTCCGAATGATTTTAAAGAAAGATAAAGAAGCAACGAAGGTATGACTATAATTATGATGACTGAATTGAGATATTCCACAACATTATTTACAATGGACAGCACAAATAACCTTGTACATAATATTTTGGTTACAAATTACTTCGTTCCGACAATATTTACCTACCCATTTCGTAGCCTATTTCCGAGTAGGCGTTTCTCCCTTGAGTATTACCACACACTTCAGCCCTTTTCGGTTTAATTATCAAATTGAATTTTAATTAACCTTAAATGTTTCTGACGTCATGTTACTTCCGATTTTTTTCATTAGAAAGGGCTAGGGAGCTCACCAAGAGAACAACTGCATCCTCATAGTTGGAACCTACTCAGGTGGTGGCAGTTGTTGAATCAAATCATTAATTGCGATCAAGTCAAAGTTGTGCTAAGGTATTGTCGCTACAGTTGGGGCCAAAGCGAAATTATGTAGGTACCGACAATTCATATAGTTTTCGCCATGACCTCCAATGAAGCATGCAAATAAAGTTACGGTAATAGTTGACAGTCCGAAAATATCCAATATCTCAGTGATTTCAAAAACATTCGCAACAAAATATGGGATATTAATTAATTAATATGCGATAGCTTGCCCCAAGTATTTAGCAATATATACAATACAATACAAATACAATACAATATGATACACCGTGACCTGAATAAGCCTCACAGTTCACTTGGCTTCAACGTAGGTTGTGGGTTCGATTCCACAGACATACATTTTTGTCCTGACAAACATTTATGTGACGAATATTGATGTTTGTTCTGTGCTTGGGTGTTAATTATATCTATATATTTACAAAAAAAAACAGATGAGATGAAGGCCAAGCGCTTCCCGTCGTACAATAAAAAATAGGCCTCTCTATTACAGCCACAGAGGATTTTTTACAAACGGGATAATCAGATAATATTCAGACATAGAAGTGTATTAACAAGCCTGATAGATCAGTTGGTAGTAACTGTGCCTTCTACACTGTAGGCTGTGGGTTCGATTCCCACCCAGGACAAACATTTGTGTGATGAATACAGATGTTTGTTCTGTGTTTGTGCGTTGTATTGTATGATCAGTATGTATTTACAAAAAATAAGTATTTAAGTATTATATCCGTAATCTAGTTCCCATATTACAAGCGATGCTTAGTTTGGGACTAGATGACGATGTGTGAAATGAATGTTCTGTAATATTTATTAGGTGAAGCTACGCTATTGGCCGATGACACGTTGAAGTTGGAACAAAATAATGCCAAGCCTGGAGATAATAGCAACACCATCCAGTAGGCGGAAGCTTATACTCAACAGTAATGTTGTTGTTTCTGGATAGCTGATGAAGCGATGACGTGAAGTGATAAATGAAAATGAAAACAACGTTTCTTTTCAATAGAATATTAAAATTGCTGCAGGAATTGCCAAATTTTTATTTGAACTTCGTAAAAGAACTTTATGTAAAACTTGTACAGCTGAGCTGACTACCCCGTTGAGATTTTAGGAGCCACATGTTCTGGCTTTTAAGTTTGAACACATTGTAACAGTTTCGTGTGTTGAATAAGCAAATAGCAGAACCGCTAAGCCCGTAAAATGGTTCATTCAAAATTGCCTGCTCGTAGGCATGGCAATGTTGCCTACATTGCATTATCTAGAAAGACCCTACCTCATAGTAGCAATAGCATGTAGTATATGACATGGGTAGGTATAGGTACTATATAGATAGGTACGTACTATATAACAGGTTTATTTTTCCTAGGACTTTTGATGCCTATATATTAAGACCGGTAGGTAGCCTCGTTTTGTAATTTTCTTGCTATTCCTATTTTCTGGGTAGCATTTCTATTTTCTTGGACCCATAGAGGTCGTAGGCTACCATTTACCTACTATTTGATTAGTTACTTGCTAACAGCTACTGCGTACCGTAAACTGGGGTTACATTGAATCTCGGGTCGACTTTGATCGAAACTTTAGTTTTAGTTACACGCGTAATATACTTGAAACGAAACGTTTTTGGGTACCATTTATTTTTATGATGACTGTTGAATCAATAAACACATTCCTGTGTGAGCGCCTGCGAAACAGTATATACAGATTTATAAGAAAAAAGTGTGTTTTTGTAGATATTACTTTATATGGTCAATTTAGGGCGTTACAACTTGTCACAAAATGAGGTTACTGAATATTGTGAACGTCATCAAAAGTTATGAAAATTCAAAGTTTATAATTGACCAAAGTAACCCCAGTTTACAGTATATAGCCTATATATAGGCAAGGCAAGGTACCAACAAAACAACGTAAATGGAAGTCTCTACAAATAGTAGACATAGACTAGAGGCATTTCTCAAACCCTTCTCACTTGGGAGAGCCATATAAAATTTGTTCCCGAAAATGAAACGAGTTGTAACGCTCGGCCTCTGCGAATTCTCTTCTCGTAAACTGCAGGCCATTTTTTGTTTACAGGCACTTACGCCACAGTGTAGTAGTAGAGTAGTAGAGCCCCTTGTGAAAGGGATAATCCGGGGTGTGTTCCGGTTTGAAGGGTATGGATGCCCGTGAAATTATGGGTACGCGAGACTTAGCAATTGTATGTCTCAAGTTGACGGGCGCAATGCAGTGCCGTGTAGGCTTTGTTCTTTGAGGCATTGTTGGCAAGAGATCATCAGGTGGGCTAGTTGCTTGATTCGTCTCCTAGTTGTATAAAAATAACTCACTACAAGCACACTGGGAAAAGAACGAAATATTGTTTTTGACATAATTATCATGGACATAATATCAAGATAAAATCATTAATTTTATTATAAAATTAAATTACGTGAATTTTTATGTTATACGTCCATTCAAGAGTGACCGGACCGGCTTGCCTGGGCAACGATAAAGATCAATGGTGGAGTGAGACTTCCCAGAAAATCCACTTGTGCTTTTTTTATTGAAACGGGGAAGCGCTTGGCCTTCCATCTGAGAAGACAGGCGATTGGGACCACATGCCAAAAGGTACCGCGGTCCCAATCGCCTGATTCATGCATTTAATCACCTAGATCCAAGTTATGTTAAAGTCAAAGTCCAAATGATTTTATTCATTAAGATTTTTTTTGGTAGTTTTGAAACGTCAAATCTACCGCCTGTTCGTAATGATAAGCTCTACAGATTACAGAACAGATACAGAACAGTTACTGACAGTCACTAAATTCTTAAATACTGGAACACTTTATTTGTTGATTTGGCGTCTTACTTAGGTAATATGGTGGCAGCCCTACCAACCAAACCGAACACTTTTTTTACCATCCTGGGGATCGAACCCGGGAGTTTTGGGTCCGATACTGGTGGGCAAACCACTAGACCAGAGGCATCTTTGATAATTATAAAACATAGGTTCTCGTACAATAGTCCTTGGATAAGATTATGGTAATAATATCTCTCATAGGAAAGCAAAGTAGGTATAGGTACCTATATTATTTTGCCTACGTTATATACCTATGCTTAGTACGGCAGTAACTTGCTCACAAAGTTTCAAAATTTCATTGGCGCTAAAGTAATAAAGTTATGCTGTCGCGCTAAGGAGTTTCGATCTATCTTATTATCTATCAAAATGAAACTTTGTTACGGAGATATTAAAGTTGTAACGACTGTCGGTTTTTTCAATAACATTATTAAGGTACCTTCAAATAGAAGAGTTAGCTATGCCCAGACAAGCCTTGAGCTGAACCATATAGGATAATACATAACCTACATAGATACCTACTACCTACTAAAAGAACAACTGAACATTTGTTTTTTGATTAGATTCCATTGGTGTTAAAATGCGCCTTCTAGGTTATAGGCTTGATTTAAGTTAAACCTTTAGGATTTAAGTACCTAGGTTGCCATTTAAAAAACTGCTTGGAAGACAGTCTCCATGGCCCAAAAGAAGAATAATAAAATAAATGTTTAATTTGCTTATAATAGGGTATTAACTGGTAGTTTCCTATAGACCACCATAACTAAGAACCTACCTAACTACCCACAAACTGAAAAGTAATAATAAATACGAGCCATGGTAGGTAAGTCCATTTTCTTAATATATAGAATGAATTAATGAAAATTCTTTATTGTAGGTACACCAAAAACATATAGAACAATTGTCCATTTTAAAACTTAAGTTAACAGTACAAAGGGCGGTCATATCGCTATAATATATATAGATATACTGATATTAAAAAATGGACTTACCTATTTATGAAGTTTTGTATCAGCATTCACTCCACTGTGCGGTCTCCACCAGCCAGTAGATCGGAGCACCCTCGTAAATTCCTATTGGTGTTTATTGTGTACAACTATTGCTCATCTGTGGGTTGCCCTGATGAAAATGTTGACCGAGCTGCCCTCAAACTAGATGACAATGGCTCTATAAAACGAGATAAGGCCGTGAACTTGGGTGTATCATTGTCTGAAATACAATAATGAAGCTGTAAAGTAGCTACATAATACAGAAGGTACATCGAGGTTATTAGGTTGGGATGTGTACCTACATGATTTGTTTTGACGCTTGAATCTACACTGCACTAAAATCTTACGAAAATTAAATATTACCATATTGAAATTGCATTTTAATAGACTAGTCTTATCGAACAATCAAGGAAAGAAGATATCAATATGAGATACTTCCTGAGCGTGCTTTAGAAGCGAGCGATACCTAGCTTTCCTATGTGAGGTATCATATGATTCCAACTTTCACAATTCTTTGGGAACCTTCACTAAATCTTAAATATTATAATAATGAAAATGTGCTTCCCAAATTCCCACGGGATGACGGAAACGGAGTCCCGGGCGTTTCAATAGGCACAGAATAAATAGCAGTATACGATTGGTAGATGGGTAGGTATCACTGTACATTTTATTCTTCTAGATTTTTAGAAGGGGATCAGGGTAAATCCCTAGAGCGTGATTTCAGAGGGATAAACTTGAGATCGTTGCCTACCCTACGCAACAGTTAATCTCTGTTTTTACTGTACACGCAGTGCTTCAGTCTTATTTGAAAAAAACACTGTTCCGAAAACTTGAAGGCTGTATTTGATGTTTTTGTCTGTTTTTCCGCTGATGTATTCGTCTGTCTTTCCGAACCAGTATAATCTTAGGGTGTTCATGATCAGAGTGAATGTGTCCCTTTTAGACAAGCCTACCTACTCCATCGCCACATCTTTACTTGTCTTTCAAGTGAGCTGGTGGCCAAAGGTTTGCATTCACTTTTGTTTAGCTATAATTAAGTTTTAAAAACTAAAAAGAACAGACTTCAATTAAGAATATGATACAATTTCGTTGTAGATGACGTATTTTTTCCAATTATTTTGATGACAGATGGACGGACAGAGCAGACAGACAGACAGACGCATGATCCTATATGGGGTCCGTTTTTTCATTACTTTTTGGGTAATACACCCAAATCACTTCAAGTGTGCCTATAATATTTGAAGAGTTCCCTCGAACCTGACTTCATGACGATGGGATCACCTGGGAAGTATACCGACCCAAAAAATACCCAAATCACTTCATGTGCGTATCATATTTGAAGAGTTCCCTCGATTTCTCAAGGATCGGTCCAGTTGTCTCCGAGTAATCGGGGAATATTATAAAAAAATCGATGCCGACGAATTGAGAACCTCCTCTTTTTTTTTAAGTCGGTTAAAACTATCACTAAAAATGAGGGCGAGGAACAAAATATATAAATAATACAAAACATGGATTACAGTATGTATATTTTCATTTTATTATAAAACTCATAGATAATAAACTATTATTTACACGATAGTATAAGGCAAACTTGTAATTAACTAAATATAGATTTAAATGGAAGTCCACCAATGGATATTTTCTCTATAATACTGTCCACAGCTAACAAGTAGCTCGACATCTGCCCCATTGTATAATCAGTCAAAACAAACCTCGGGCTCTAATAACAGATGGTTACTTTCTTACAATTTCATTGAAGACAAACAAAGTTAAATAATATTCATTTTATTTTATATTTACTTCTATCACTGGTAGGAGCAGGACTAATATGTAAACTGTTCTTATAGTCCTACCGGTAGGACTATAAGGATGTGAATTATTAATTATACATCCTCATGGTCCTACCGGTAGGACTATAAGTACAGTGTACATGTTAGTCCTTCTGCTCCTACCAGTGGTAAAGCCGTAGTAGGAGCATGCGGATTCAGCCTCAAAATTTTGGCATTACGTTTACAAAATAAAAACTTACGTTGAACCATCTGTTAATCGAACTAGAAGTAAACGTGTTATCCGTAAGAATACAAATATAATCCGTAAGAATACAAATACAAAGGCACGAAATCAAGAATTGTCTATAAAAACTTTATTTTTATATTTTATTGCTTCATAAACATTATGGAAAACGGCCCATGAAAACTATTTTTAACCTGAACCATCGGTTCTGTAATCGTGTTACAATGCCACAGACATTAATCATTCAGATTATTTTATCGTAAGTAACATTTATAAGTACGGCAGTACGATTCAGATTTTACAGAAGGAAGACAAAATATAGGACCTGCGACATAAGTACTTTGAATCATAATGCTTTCAGGCCCTTGCTTAGACTCCATTGGTCCACAGAATCAATATCTAAATCAAGCGCAGGCTACACCACTAGCTAGCGGGCGGCGAGGGAAACTATACATACTAAGCTTATCTCTGCATTTATCGGAGTGAACCGAAGTATGAAATGAGGTGAAACGATGATGCTCGATGAGCTGAGGTGTAGCCTGCGCTTTGTGAGGATCATATGCCGAAACTGTTTTCGCGTTGTAGGTGTTAGCAAACGTATTGCTATCTCAGCGTTACCTGCAGCCGCCGTATGCGTCCGTCCTGCTCGTGAAATTAGCAGGTACTTTTTTTTTATAGAATTAACGTTTCGGGCATATCTCTTTTCACCCCCTAAATTTTAACAAAATGTTTTGTTGTTATTAATCGCTTGAATACAATGTACTTTAGGTTAAAGCGTTTTATTATTTTCGAATAAAGTTGATGTTTTAAAAATATAATGACTTTTAACAGTCATCGTTGTTGTTTAAACATGACTGGACCTATAAATTGATTTACAAAAAACTGCTGAAAAATAACCTTTAGGATCAGAACGTTGTATTCCTAAAATGTTGAGTTTGCAAAAAGTTGAATTCGCAGCATGTTAAATCCCACAATGTTGAATTTGCTAAAAATTGAATTCCTAAAATGTTGAGTTTGCAAAAAGTTGAATTCGCAGCATGTTGAATCCTACAATGTTGAATTTGCAAAAAAAAATATTCCTAAAATGTTGAGTTTGCAAAAAGTTGAATTAGCAGCATGTTGAATCCTACAATGTTGAATTTGCAAAAAGTTGAATTCCTAAAATGTTGACTTGGCAAAAAGTTGAATTCCTAAAATGTTGAATCCTAAAATGTTGAATGTTGTTGACTGTGACCCTCCTACACTATTCGACGCGTATGCGTAATTTGCCGGTTATATGCCAGAAACGGTAGCGGTTACGCAAAAGACCTGATTCGCATATTACTTGAAATTCTTTCAAAAATACCTGATACACAGACACACTCCAGCAAATAAATGAAAAGAATGCTGAAAAATATTACAAGTGACCCAAAATATATATATATATATATATATATATATATATATATATATATATATATATATATATATATATATTTATATATGTAATGTATCTTCTAAAATCGATCCTTTATTCCAATAAGCTTAACTCAAAGTTCAACTAGTTGAACTAATTGATTTTTAACAATTATTTCAGCTGCGTTACTACTTTGTGAATGTTGAAAAAAAAGGAATATTTTTATCCAGTAAGTTTAATTCAAATAAAATATAATATTATAAAAAAAAAAATCCGTCTGGTACTGGTCTGGAACAGTTGAGTTACCTATAGGCCGTTTGTAACGGTCCTTAGGTAATCTGACTGATTCCTTTGTACTTAGTTAGTTTAATTTATTGAATAAATGTATACTTGTAATAAAATATTGTTAAATTGTGTAATATGTGTATGTTTGTTCGGCCACCAAATTTAGAATGTAGACATACTCTGGACAAAGCATACTTTTTATCCCGATATTCCCACGAGAATTAGATTATCCGTTAGGGAAACGATTTACGTATTATAATATGTAAAATAATATATATATATCCTTGAAATACCGAAGATAAATAATGTTTGAAATGTATAATCCAAGCTACGACCAAGATCTACATTTTCAATGACAGCTGTCAAAACTACATCTTAGTAGTTCTCTATAATAGCTTTCATTTGAACTATGAACGGGAGAGTCTAGGACGAGTACTTTCAGAGGTATGGCCATTTGAAGTTTGACAGCTATCATCAAAGGTACCTAAATATTTCCCTTCAGGAAACTTTCGTTTCTTGAAGAATATTTTTATGATGGGATTGATAAAACTATGTGTTCCCAAAAAAGTCAACATTATGGGAATTCAACTTTAAGAATTCAACATTCTAAGAATTCAATATTTTGCGAATCAAAAATTAATCAACATTCTGGGAAATTATACATTTTGGGAATTCAACTTTATGAGAATTCAACTTTCTGATCCTAAAGAAAAAATAAGACGTTTCAGCAAAAATAAATAATGTATTGATTACATGAAAAATATTGTTTTTTATATTCTATTTGTTTTTGTATGGACATGTACGCGGTATATAATCGTCTTAAGGTGGTCTGATTCAAGAAATTGAAAATAAAATCGCTACCGAACCGTGGTACAACCTATATGTCCAACTTGTACTTGACACGCCTCAAAGCTCAGTTGGTAGTAGTTTTGCCTTCTGCGCTGCAGTTAGTTAGCGCAATTATATAATTTCGTACAAAGGCCACATACAATTCTGAAAGGTTTTAAGGGTAAGTAACTGAGGATCACACAACGAACAATTCAATACTTTGTGTATAGCCACTACACATGCATAGTATACCCAAATACAACAAAGTGCTACCGAAGACATTATAATAAAGACTATCAACATTGCATTACATAATTTTCCTCAAAATTATTGCTTCTTACACAATAACCAAAGCTAGACAGATGCGCCTATCGCAGACTAGATAAACAATTTTGGAACATTTCAAAGAAACCTTTTCGTTTTTGGTGCACTACAGGATAAAGTGACTTTGTTATAAGGAATTATTTAAATAAATAGAAATACAACAATTAATTTAGAGCCGGATATTGGCTATATAGAAACTACACCGAAACCGCTTGCCTGAACGCCCGCATACATAGAATCAGATCCAAAAATAAATATATTTAGATTTTCGATTGCACAACAACTGCCATTAGAAACTTAATATGTGTACTTATAATAACGTTTAAGCTTACGAGGCCGATACAAACCAATGCTCTAAGAGAGCGATAAACGGTAAACAAAGCCATAAGGCGGCATATCCATGAAATATATGTATTTATTATTTCGTAAAACAAAAATTTATGCATATTTTCAAACACGGGCATAACTCACGTACAATGACCCCGCCTGCTAAGCCTACTAAACCTGATGCCTCAGCGGATGGATCTTATGTAGTAAATTATAATTGACCTGATAGACAAATAGAACTCGAGAGTTCTTTTTATCTATTTAAGTGAATAATTGAATGATTAGAGTTCCACGAGCTAGCGAGACTGATCCTTTGTTTTTCTATGTTTCTTGTTCTACTGTTTATGAGTTACAAAGATAAATAACGATAGTTAATGCAGACTCTCCCAGGGAACCATCACCCTGATGAAAGTTCGGATACGTGACCAAAACCTATGTTTAAAAATGTATAATAACATAATTAATAACAAAAACGGGTCTTCATCGCGTACCTTTTTATATTCCCGACAGTTTCGACCGTGTTACAACGGCCGTGGTCACGGGTAGACCACGGCCGACGGTGAAACTGTCGGGAATATAAAAAGGTACGCGATGAAGACCCGTTTTTGATATTAATTATGTATAATAATCGCGATAATGTATAATAACAGTCACGCAAGTTTTGTATGCAATAATTATTATCCCCAAAGTCTTACCTCTTTCTTACCCTTCTTGCTTGTGCAAGGTCAAGAGCCATTGCATTATGAGTCAGACGCCAATTTGTGTCATCTTCCTTATGAATGTAGTAGGTACACAATATGTAACTACTTAGGCTATGAACATTGGAACAAATAGATCAGTAAACGAATAGGTAAGGAAATAAAAGTATTCTCTTTCTTGGTTTACCTATCTATTTGTTGCTATTACCCGCCTAGTTAAGTATATTTAGCCTTGTATGTTGTAACTTAGGTAAACTAATATTATTTTTTCTTGACATCGTTTTGGAAGATGTTTGATACAAATCAATAATAACCTATTTCTATTTCCATTCAAAATAAAAAAAAAACAGTGGATATGCAATCCCATTTTCGCATTTCAATCGTTATAAACCATTTTAACTATAACTATTTCAGACGCAAAATGAATTATACAAAAATTCAATGGATAAAGTGGCTTAACAGTTCGTGTCGGTCACTCAGACCATTGGTTTGTAAAACAAACTTAAAATGCTCTTGCGCATTCCATATAAAACCAGTTGATATGTACAATAAATTACTCTATTACCGCTTACACTACAACATGTCTTTTTACATACAACAATGTACTAAAATTTCAGAACTTACCCATACTTACAACGCGATGATACTCGAGCTATAGCGCATACCTATTTCGAAAACTGCTTATAAAGATAAATGACGGACCGAATACAAATATAATACGATATAAATGAAGAATGGCGGACGATAGTTTGTCGGAAGAACTGACTAAAACTCTAGATTTTCTAAGGCCCCAGAAGCACGTCCGATTTAGGTAAAATTGTGCAGTATATAATCGGATAGCGAAAATATAAAACACAAAATTCTGATTCTGAATATCGCACATGTAATGACACAAAAAATCACAACCCGCAACGGGACTCGAACCCGCATCTTTTCCTAAAGCCGGAAACGCTCTAACCAACTGAGCCACGCGGGTCCAGACGCTGATTCCGAATCTTTGTGTCATATTGATACTCAGCTTGAGCGCCGATCACCAAGATGTGACCAAGTGCAATCACTTAAAACACAAAATAAATATGGAATATTGCACATATTCTTACGCACCACTGAGTTTTCTAAACAAATCAAACCCTTATGTTTTTCCATTCAAACACTCTTATCCATATATTTTTATGTTTATAGTGTGTTTAGAAAAAAAACTCACCACAGACAGATTATCTTCATCCGCATGCATCATATACATGCGAAATTTAATTTAAATCGGATTTGCCATTTTGAAAAGAACGAACAACAACATTTGTACCAGAGATCACAAAATAGCGGCAATTTGGGGCCTTTATAAAAAGAGCTTTCGTATTTATTATCAGGGTCTGTAAGCAATATTTAGTGTATTATTTAATAACCGGAAACATAATGACGATTGAATTTTGATGGCATAGAACGTAAATGGTAGGTAGGATATAGCTTGCTCATCACTCTCGACCTCGCATTCAACTGTTCCACTAATAATAGGTAGTTTCAGTGTACCAGCTATTGTTTTCCTTGAAATAAAATGGGCGTTTGTTTCAAGGCTCGCCAATGATTTAAATAAATAAAATGTTTAATCTGTTGGCATTCTTATTTCATTAGGCGAATAATTTATGATTTGAAAATATAATCCATGCACTAATATTATATACTATTTCTATGAAAAAACTTGATTTGATAAAATACATTTTGAAATAATTGAAGTTGAGATAAGGCCGAAGATGGAGGCGCACTTCACCCGGAATCCTCAACAAAGTGAGGAACTGGCTATCTTACCTCTGAATGCCGGAACACAACATTTTTTTAAAGAATTGGGTAAGATGGTGGTAGCTAGCCAGGCGGACTTGAACAAAATCCTACCACCAACCAAACTATGTAAATAAAAAATAAAATTATATATGTAAATTTCAATTTCAACATTATTTTGTTTTCATTTTCGATACTGAGGAAGAGTTGATAGCGTCACTAATCAGCATCAATCTATACAACCATACTAAAATTATGCTCAGGCAATGTAGTGATGTGATTTTTTATATACATTTAAAGATATAGTACAAACTAATGTACACATCTTGCCTTAGTTGCGCATGTCATAATTCACTTGAAGCATAACCCATTTTTTTCTGACATGTGACTGTAATTTCACCGGCAACCTAACCAGTGTCTGGAGGCAGATATAGTTTAATATAGGAAACATATAGTTCTTCTACACCTACTCTTTTTTATACAAAACACATTCAACTAAAAATTGAATCTGATAAGTAAATGATAATCAAACCCTAATTATTCACATTACGTACACATTACGTAAAACCCTAACACTGTACACAATTTTATTTACAAACACTAACATACTCTGAACGTTAATAATCGGAACACGATATCTGCCCTTTCATTCTACCAGCATTGTAGAGAAAGGGCCGGAAGAAGACAAAGTATATTATCATTGGACGAACATGCCACCTAGCAGAAATCGAAGATAATCCAACAGAGACCAAGGAAGGCCGAACTATTAAATTTATCCAGTAAAATTCTATAATAGATTTATTTATTATTTTTTCGCAGTCGATTCATTGAATACGACAATCATGTAACATCAGTTGCACAATATTTTGTATTGCATTGAATAAAAACTTTTAGAGTACACAAAGACTATAGTAGAGTAATTCAAACATAAGGTAACACTGTTTAGTAATTAAGGCGGCCTTATCGCTACAAGCGGAACCAGGCAACCAAGAGAAAGTATCAACATTCAAGTTGGTAGCACACATTTTGATAGGTATTTGATATTAATACACCACATGAGTTAAGAGTCATACAAACCCTATTTTCAATAAATATGGATTAAGTGTGGTTTTTTAAATAGTTATGCACCACAGACAAAGGTTACCCCTGTGCGATTGTAATACCTGCGGTCTTATCATTACGAAATGAGCGACTAACTGCTTTTATACTGAAGAGCGAAGATCAGCGGAACTCGGGGGCCCTCTCAAAAGTCCCTGACGTCACCCAGTTTTCAGAATAAATTGACACACATAAGGTTGAAAATCGCGCATCACTCGTTTATAGGCCGTAGTTGTATCGTGGACCTCATCAGTCCAGCTGTTCCTTCACTCGGTATCGTCGTTCATATAACGCTGACACATAACAGCCAACATTCCCGTGTCGCCACACCACCACAGATGTCACCAAGTTTGCAATCATATATTGAGACGCATAAGGTTGAATCTCCTGCATCAAATGTATATAGACAGCAGTTGTGGCACAGACCTGGATCAGTCCAGCTGTTGGACTTGCACGCCCGAGTTCGCTTGCGGGATGGAGATCTCGTACTTGATAAGGCCGGTTCCACGACCCGCTTGAAGGACCAGCCCTCCGAGCTCTTTCACCTCACCACTGTCAGGAGAAATACGTATATTTATAACGCGATTAGAACATACGAAGGGAAATAATTAACGTGAGTCACTCATAAACAAAAGCGTATTATCAACGGTCAGGTTAATTGAATAACCGGTCAGATATTTATAGTTTTTGATTAGCTACATAGTGTATTTTGTGCAAACAAAGTGAATAAAGATATTATTAGGATAACTACTGAACAGTCTTTTTGTTTTTTATATTGTACGTCCGGTCAGTATTTGGCCTTCATTTCACCTGATTACACAAGTTAACATAAGGCCAAAGGTGGAGACACCGGAATCCTCAACAAACTCAGGAACTGACTATCTTACCTCTAAATGCCGGAACACAACAATAAGAATTGTTATTATGGCGACAGACTTAGGTAAGATAGTAAGTCTATCATTTAAACAGTCAGCTTAGTTGAATAACCGGTCAGCTATTTATAGTTTTTGTTCAGCTCCAAAGTGTATTTTGTCAGCAAACAAAGTCGATAAGGAGATTGTGAGGGTAACTAAGTGTAGTACAGCTCCTTATGAAAGGGCTCGTCCGGGGAAGTACTGCCACCATACCTATTTCAGCCGCCAAGCAGCATTGCTGTGTTCCGGTTTTAAGGGTATGGTCGCCGGTGAAATTACGGGCACGCGAGGCTTAACACCTTTATGCCTCATGTCGACGGCCGCAATGCAGTGCCGTGAGGCTATGTTCTTTGTGGATGTGTCCTACGCAGTAAAGTATTGTTATATGCAAGAGATGCACTTAACATCAGGTAAACTACTTGCTTCACCCGTCTCCTAGTTATATAAAAAAACTACTAGACAAAGTCGATCATTTAAACGGTCAGCTTAGTTGAAAAACTGGCCAGCTTCTTATAGTTATTGTTCAGCTCCAAAGTGTATTTTGTAAGCAAACGAAGAAAAAGATATTGTCTCTGTCTACCTCTCCGGGAATCTCTTTGCTGTATGTAACTATATAAATATTTTACAGTTGGGTGTAAGTATTTGCAACTTTCAACTAGTTTACTTACGTGGTGGTGTGAGGTCTTTGCGTGTGAAGTTTGTGCGAGATATGTTTGCCGTCCCGCAGCATCGTTATAACTTGAGGTCCAACTAATCTCCGCCCGCCCACGTCCAATACTATCTGGTTGCCTATAACTTGACCTTGTCGATTTAACTGTGAAACAAAAAACGAGATATTTACACTTGGTATAGTCATAGACTCGTGTGATTTGGTACATTTGAGACCAAAGTCTTTTTTTTTATTGTACGTCGGGGAAGCGCTTGGCCTTCATCATCTCACCTGGTGCGCTAGCATGCAGACGACGAGATAATTCCTGACTGACTGACTGATTAAGAGACATTAAATTTAGAGAGTGTGTTCTATTTAAAGTGTAGGTAAGAAATTATTTTAAGAAATTCCATACCAAAGGGGGATGAAAGTTTTTATGAAATTTATCGGTTTCATAGTTACATTTTATGTGTAGGATAACAATACAAATCGTTTATTTTCAATCAACTCAGGATCATTTGATTCACACACAGTTTCATACAAAATAGGTACATACTTATAAATCTAGCAGAAATTGGAAGGATAACGGGCATGTCACAAAATACAAATTTAAATTTAATGAATTACAAAATGTCAAAATAAAATATTAATAAAAGTCAAAAAACAAAATAATGATTTAAAAATGAATTGAATTGCAAAATGTCAAGATATTCATAAAAGCCACAACAAAGTAATTATTTAAAAATGTCAAGTCTAAATTTATTATTATTATTGAGAGCATGCATCTGGGCGCAGTGATACAAATAAATGCAGTCAAACCTATTTGCAAATACGTTGATAATGCTGTTGGAGCTGGCCCGGACCCTGCGCATCAGAGATGTACCCCGCTTGCGCATGGTGCTGTAGAAACAGTCCACGCGCATCTCGGCGAACATCCCTGACGCACTACAGAACCGGGGCAGTCCCATCAGCACTCTGAACGCATTATTATATTGAACACGCAGAGCGCTGTACTGTTTTTGCGTATAGTTCACCCATAGGCTGCACGTGTAGAAACTCGAACAGTAAGCCTTAAAAAGTGTAGTTTTCACTTGTTTTGAGCAGCGTGCAAATCTACGAGCTATCATGTTCGCTCTTACAGACAGCGCCCTCCGTTCTCTCTCAATGTCAGCATCGTCTTTCAAGTCAGAGGTCAGAAAATGTCCCAGATATTTAAACTTATCTACTACGTTAAGCGGTACTCCACACAGTTTTATGCAAGGTATAGTGGACACTGGACAGCTTCCTCTGGCACGAAAAACCATGCATTCACTTTTCGTACTGTTATATTTTAGGCCATGTTCGTAAGCATACCTCTCGCAAATGCCTAGTAACCTGGCTAACCCACAATTTGATGCACTCAACAGCACCATGTCGTCTGCATAACTAAGATTGTTGACACAAACACCGTCAATATGGCAGCCGACACGGGTGCTGCTGAGCTCAACAATCAACGCGTTGACATAAAGGTTAAACAGCTTTGGAGACGTCAGCCCCCCTTGCCTCACCCCGGCCTCCAACCTGTATGTCTCCGAGTAAGCACCTGACCATCGCACCACATTGACTTGATTTTGATACCAGAACTTAAATATGTGGTTGAGTTCTGGAGGCAATTCAAGCTGCTTTAACTTCTGCCATAATACGTCATAATTAACCAGGTCAAACGCTTTAGACAAGTCGAGGAAACAAGCATATATGGGTGTTTTGCGATCGGTGTAGTACTTGATAGTCTGCTTCAAACTTAAAATAGCCGTCTCTGTGGAAAGACCTGGTCTAAAACCGAATTGATTATTATGTAGTTTCAGATAAGGACTAAGTCGAGTGTCAAGCAGACTATCCAGCACCTTTGCTACTATTGTGGCCAACGAAATTGGCCTATAGTTATTTTCATCACTTATATCGCCAGTCTTATTCTTCACAATGGGCACCACTACAGTCCTTAACATCTCCGCAGGTAGATATGAATGTCCCATACATAAGGTATAGAACATGGCAAGTACTCGAGGCAGATGGGGGCCCGCATGTCTTAGGTGTTCGATGCTGAGACCATCATGACCAGGAGATTTACCACGTGACATAGATTTTATAGCTTTATAAACGTCTTTGGCTATAAACCTAGTTCCTAATTCCTGGCCATTTGATCCCGCATCGCTCACCGACTGCGATGGTCCCAAAGGTGAATGAACGGCAAAATGATTCCTGAACATTTCGGCTATATCTTTTTTATCAGTGATACCAGCAACGCTCACAGGGAGACCGGGTTTACTATTCAATTTATTGGTGGCTTTCCAAAAACTAGAGAAATTTTGATTGAAATGTTGAGCTGTAATGTTATCCATTTTTATTTGTTCGCTATTGTTTTGACACCATCTTAACCGTGATTTGAATATCTTTTTGCTTTCTACCATGTCGTTATAAATGCGGCCAGTATTAGGTTTGCCAGAATTTACCCAGATCTCATACTTCGACCTCGCCTTCCCGTGAGCATCACTTACATATCTATTCCACCCCGCGATAGGTTTTCGTTTATGTTTGAAATTCCCATTCAATGCACTACTACTAGTGGCAGCTTGACTTAAAACACTAACAATTTTATCATACAATTTGTCAATAATACATCTATGGTCTAAATTATTACACATAAAATCACTACAAAGTGTAAACTCACTTGGAAAATCTATTTGTCTTAACTCATCATGACATATTTTATAATAATTTTCTACCTGTTCTACTTTTCTATCCCCCCATACTATTTTACTGATGTTATTATAACTTTGTTCTGCTACTATTTTGGGCTTAATAATATTAAAATCACATTCTAAAATAATAGGAAAGTGGTCCGACCACAAGACATCATACTGTACATGCACATTCGAAACTGCCCGAGCAGCTGACTTAGATGCAACACAGTGGTCCAACCATCGTCTGGAGCCATTCGCATCACTAACAAATGTATACGTATCTGAGTGCACGCCTAACATTTCCACGTCAACACATACCCAGTCTTGTTCAGTGCAAAAACTAGTCAGCTCGTTAAAAAACTGTGTATACGGATGCGCATTAAAGTCTCCAAGTATATACACGGACTCAGTGTTCTCAATACTTATTATAGCACTCACCCGACTCAGACAATCTGTAAACTCAACCAAGTTCGTCACTTTATCTGTAGGCATGTACACATTTAAAACCGAAAACGATCTCTGCCCCAAGACAACTTTAATAGCACACACACGCGGATGACCACACTGTACCACTGACACGTTTTGGAAGACACACTTATCCCACAGCAACGCTACTCCACCGTAAGGCCGCCCGACTATCATGCCGGCCGACGTGTCCATCGCTGACGTCCCGGTGTAGGCAAAGTTAGGATGAATGGTGCTGAGGAAAGGAATGTCCCCCGGAAGCAGCCAGGTCTCTTGTAATGCAATGATGTGCGCTGTCTGACACAGCTCTCGTATGTGGTCAACCGACCTCTTCACATTTTTACAGTTAAAACTGATTAACTTACATGATGAGCTATCAACCATTGTATTTAGAAGGGCCGCCTACAGTGTCACCACCGTTCACATTTCTTGGCTTGAAGTTAACAAAACGACGAAAAATGATTCCTTGTGGCCACAGCTTGTCATCCAAAAACAATGATACCTTTTGTTCTGACACTAAAAACTTGAAAGCCCTATGATCCCTTTCTCGTCTAAATACAATCTTCTCCAAAGAAATCCGTTCTTTTGTTTTATTATACACGTACTCAGTTATGTCCTTTTCAGACGAATCTTTGTGGACATTCGTTATAAATATCGGTATCTTATTTTCGGCTGCTCTAAATTTTCCTTCCTTATCTTGTGAGGAACCCATCGTACCTAGATAACGATGATTTAGCCTAGGTTTACGGTACTGGACCGTTTTCCATTCACCTCTATTTTTCATAGTTTCCGCAAACGACTTCATTCGTGGAGATTGCTCATTATTAGAAGACATAATATTTACAGTCGGGCTCGGGCGAGTAGATAAGTCGTCGATCAGCTGGCGAGTATTACCCGGCTCGCGTAGCAAACATGTTTGACGACCGGCCGACAGTAGGTGAGCTTCCTCGGGCCCCGACCCCGCCGCAGTTCCCCCCTGGCCCGGCGGCGATATCAGCTGTGTAGAAGGTGGCGGCGGCGGCGGTGGCGGCAGCCGCGCTGGCCGCTGCGATGGAATCGTACTCACGTTTGAAAGTGAGTCATCACTCGGTTTTGGCGGGTAGTTCCGAGTCGAGCAAGTATTTTCGTTCGGCGAACTTGATGCATTATCTAGCAAAGTCATATCTATACACGGCGAAAGGCCCATAGGGCCACTGTCCAAACAAGCTCCTCTTTTTGTGTTTATCCGAATATTCCTATACGTATTCGGTGGTGTATAATGTGGTGTAGAAAACTTATTCAACATTTCAGTACGCATTTCCTCTAGCTGTTGGGTTGTGACATATCTTGACTTTATGTCTGTAAGCTCTGTTTGAAGAATAAGCAGGTCTTTAAGTAGCTTCGTAACATCCACATGATCAAATAAAATCGGTGGCAGTCTCTCCAAATCACGTGCAACAAAAACGGGCATGACTTCTGGATCCGTCCCCTTAAATAGGGAAATTATATCCTCAACATCCCGATTTTCTTTGCCCTGTCGTTTACGTGAAATCTTCCTTTTTTCGGTTGGTAACGATTCAAAAAGTAAATCCTTTGACCGCTTGATTTCGTCACTTTTGAAAGACGAGATACATATTCTCGTCAAACTATCTTCATCGATGATCGAAATTTTATTTTGCACGTACGATAATAATTCGTCAATTACGATATTGCACGAATTGCACTTAACCGTTACGGCCATTGTAACAGCGCTTCGACACACGCTCGACAGCACGTCCGTTCTA
The DNA here is from genome assembly GCA_951394065.1 of Venusia cambrica. Classification (NCBI taxonomy): domain Eukaryota; kingdom Metazoa; phylum Arthropoda; class Insecta; order Lepidoptera; family Geometridae; genus Venusia; species Venusia cambrica. Next base: position 7,925,305 of record OX596056.1, read on the forward strand.
GCACGATGTGCGCGCGCGACTGATATAACGATTGAAAATGAATGTTTTTATGTTTTTGATCATTAAATCCTCGAAGGGGTGAAAATGAGGATGACATTTTGTATACTTATTGACTGGTTAATATGGCAAACCATTAGACCACTGTAAACTTCTTTGACAAATGTCGTTTTTTTATCAAAAATCTGAAAACGCATTTATCTCTTTCAAATTCTATTCTACCTATGGCTGCCAAACATGGCCCCTAACCAACGAAAGTATCAGTAAACTCGAACCATGTCAACACAGCGTAGAAAGAAGCATGTTAAACTTAAGGAGAAAAGACAAGAAAAACCTAGAAGTCATAAGAAAAACAAAAATAGCAGACATAACTTGCACATATAAAAAGTTGAAATGGAAATGGGTTCCACCTAAGGACAAACAAAAATAAATGGGGCAAAGATGTCAAAGAATGGAACCCTAGAGAAGGGAAGAGAGTGAGAGAATTCCATTCTGAAGATGGGAAGATGATTTCAAAGATGGCGCAGGCGCACTGTGGAGGATGAAAGCTTGAGATCTCAAGCTTTGCAAGAGTCTGAAGAGGCCCATGCTGAGAGGCAAAACAAGCTAACTACCGATGTCTTATTTATTTGTATCATGTAACACTATATAGCTTGTATAATATATAATAAAGGCAATTGAAATTGAAAAATGGCGTGAATACTCAGGTTGCAAAAATTGCAATTTAATTTACTGAAATTTTAGTTTATTGACATAATATAATAATTTCTTGGCATATTAAAATACCTAAACATTTACATGATTGGTCTAAATAAAGATACACAAAAATGCTACCCTAACTGGGTCACATAATTAATTATAGTACAGTGTTAGAATAATATATTCCATTGTTAAAACTATGTTTTCTTAAAATAAATCAATATGAATAGAGATGAGAGAAAGTTCGGCCTTTTTACCGAATAATCGGCAGAGTACGAATGCTCGATAAGTCTGAAGAATACCAAACAAAAAACGGTTTATCGGTCCATCCCTAGTAGCTTCCCTGAAGAGGTCAAAAAAGTTGTTGTACCCATATATAGTTCTGTATTAATTTTAATTATGTTTAAGTAGCAATGAATTTCTTTTTTTTTTTTTATGGTCTCACATGTACACCTCAAAAAATAGTTATGTTTGTGTTTGTGTGTTTTCAACCTGTGTTTTGCATCACTTGTTCAGCGAGTAGATTTAAAACTCACCACCTGTTGTAGATGTGGAGATTGTTGATGCTCCTGATCCATCTCCATGCTGGTCTGTTGATGTTGGACTTGCACTTGTTGGACTTGTTGAACAACTTGTTGTGCGACTTGTTGTGCCGCTTGTTGCGCTTGTTGTGCCGCTTGTTGCGCTGCTTGTTGTTGCTGTTGTTGCTGCTGTTGTTGTTGAGAATTCTGAAATGTTCGTGACTATACGAGTGTCATAGTCGACGCGATAGACAGTTTAGTGATAATCATTATTTGTAAAGGGTTTGTTAGCGTTTTCTTTGTGTTTTTATTTTTGTAATTTTCACTAACATTTACAACAAATTTTGCCTATATTTTCTCAACGTCCCCATTGACCTTCCTGTTAATGATGTTGGGACACAAAACTTTATTGGGGCTATTATATAGTTAGAAGAATGTATTCTAGGCTTACTGACTAGGCCGCGATGGGCTAGCAACCTGACACGTATTGAATGCTACTTGCAAGCCGCATGTGCCAGACGCAAGTTGTTTTTTATTATTTTGTATTCGACCAAGACGCAAACAGGCATACGGTCCACCCGAAACTATTTGACCACCTTACGCGCTCTGGCGACCTAAATCACCGCAGTGACACAGCACTATAAGATATAGCGCTATTTGGCTGCGAAATTCTGTAAGGCGAAGGTACTTCCCTAGGCGGGCTGCTCAGATAGCGAGTAGCTAAATGCGGATAAAAATTTAAATAAGCACCGAAAATAAAAGAGAACCATGAAATCAGGGAAGTAACATTTTTAGGGTGTATTTTGGATTCAACCCTGTGCTATAAAAGTCATCTAGAAAAAACATGTAAAAGGCAGAAGCGCAAACTACGCATTGTTTAAATAAAAAAGCTATAGTTGATAGAAAATCCCTTATATCTGTGTACTATGCATACTGTCACTCCATCATTAGCTATGCCATAACAGTTTGGGGTAATGCTACCGATATAGAAACGTTCTCATTGGTCAAAAAAGGTATGTTAGAATTATATATAGAATAATATGAAATAAGCCCTGACAGAGGTTAATCTGTTTAGGACAGATTAACGTCTGTCAGGGCTTATTTTAAAAAGGCTTAAATAATAACGGTAATATCGTTGTTCATTATGAGTTCTCTTTCCGAAGTCCACGAGAATAAAAACGATTTCCCCACCTGAATGCGAATTCATAATTACAACGCACGAAATAAGGAAAAGATAGTTATTACGATTCATAAAGTTAACTATGTACAATAAACTAATTAAAAATACAATAAATTAATTACCTCCTGATATAACGCGATACCTTTGAACCAATTTAAGCATAAAGTAAAATTGTTATTTCAGTGCAACCATTTCTACAGCGTTAATGAATTCATGAGCTGCTCATTTGGTGAATATGTAAAATTAAGCATGACGAATGCGATGTTCATTTTCATATCTTTTAGGGATTTATTCAGATACTATTTTACTATAAACTAATTTATGTAAGTGTAATTAATATCTTTGTAATTTTTTGACTTACCTATGTTATGCAATGTAACGAAAAGGCGAATAAGTAACTTTGAACTTTGAACTTTAGCAAATCCTACTATGCCCTACCTCTCTAAATGTGGTAGCAATATGCCCCGACAACCCCGCATTAGGTGATCCTCAAACGTAGTCCTCGAAGGGGATCCCCGAGTAATTTGCGCATTTCGCACTGCAAAATTCAACAGGTCTAGTAAATACTTACATTATTTTTAGTCAAATCCATGTGTTGCCTTTGATGCAGCATCAAATGGTTCTTCTGGAAGAACGCCTTGCCACATTGGTCGCACACGTGCGTTCGGAGCGTGCAACTTCCATCAGGGTGTCTGGAAGAAAAGTTATTTTACCCAGCGCCATCTAGCCCCAAACTGTGCATAGCTTGAAACTAGATTACGGATAGAATACTTAAATAAGGACTCGCAATTGGCTGGTTTATAGAAATATTGTTCATATAAACAAGAAATATTAATATTATATATATATTACTTATATAGGAATAATGAAGTCTGGGCGAATGCAGCCAAAATGATGATGATTACCTCCTTTGGTGCGCCAGAAGGCCGTGTTTGGCTGCGAACCCCTTGCCGCACTCGCCGCAAAAGTGCATTTTAGGTCGCGGCGGTGCGTGGTTCTGAAATCAAATAATCTCTTAGATACACTCGACCTAAGCCACGTTTATTACGCTTTGAAATATGATATAGCTTGTGTTTTGGCAGTGAAAACAAATAAATATTACAGGACATTAATTTCAAAAAGCGGCATCTTGCCCCAAACTAAGCAAAGCTTGGGAACTAGATTACGGATAGAATACGTTTTTTTTGTACAATACAACACAGAAGAAGCATCTATATCAACAAATAAATGTTTGTCCTAGGTGGGAATCGAACCCACAACTAGAGAGCAGAAAGCAGAGCTACTACCAATGGAGCTGTCAGGCCTTAGCCAGCGTTTATATATTTTTTTTAAACAATGTAGGTACTTGACTTTCGCAAAACGACTTTTGTCACACGATGGCTACATTTCTATGCTATGTTGGGTTAGTAGCAGTGTGTGAAGTTACACAATAAATGACTAAACCCTTATCAATGCCTTTTTTTGCATAGACTATCTGATGGCGCTTCCAATTCTAGTGCAATGTATGAATTTCCTGTAGATTTCCTTTCTTGAAGTCAATTATTTTACTGGTCATTGATTTACTTGGTTATGATCAACTATAAATTAAATTAATTCGAAACCTTAACTAAATAGATTTTGCGTAATTCGCTAATTACCCATACATAAAAAAAAATGTTTATAGACATCCGCTGGATATGTAGCTGGCCAATTACCTGACTCGCATTTCCGGTTGAAAACCCAAATGAAACAGAGTTAGGTAATAGGGCCTCTGAACACACAAGATAAGAAGGTCAATGAAATAGAGTAAGGTAATAGGGCCTCTGAACACACAAGATTAGAAGGTCAACAGTTAACCGATCGTGAAATAAAATGATATAAAAAATTAACATAAGCTTACATAAATTTTCTGAGAGCTTACCGACGATATAACTTGCGTATGAATCGCATTACTAGGACTCGATGATATAATTTGGACGTGTTGATCTGAAATAAATTGATATCTCTTACATACACATTTATTGCTGCGGTAAAGGTAGGATATTATTTCAAGGAGTTGGGCTGGCCGCGGTAGGGTAGGGTAAACACGGGGGACAATACCTACAGCGGAAGTTCATCGGTGATCAAGATCCCCCACTCAGAATATGAGTAAGGATAAGAACGGTAGGATAAAGTGAGATTCATTGGGATAAATACGCACTATGTCTCATTATTGTGCAAATGCACATATTACAAATTCTCACTCCGAGATAATCGACTCTTCAACAGTAGCTCATGGTAAGGCTAGAGCAGAAGAGTCCTCCAGAAGCAAAGACTATCCTAGAATTTTATACTATGCGAAAGTGTGTATGAATGATTGTTACTCCATCCAGACAAATATATTTATATTTTTTTTATTGTACGATGGGGAAGCGCATGGCCGGTATCTCACATGGTTACAAGTTAAGATAAGGCCGAAGGTGGAGGCGCACTTCACCCGGAATCCTCAACTAACTGAGGAACTGGCTAACTTACCTCTAAATGACGCACACAATATTAGAATTGTTGTTATGGCGACAGAATTAGGTCAGACTAGAGTAAACAATCAGTATTAATTTCAAATAACTATATATTAAAATATATTATTATGAACTAATTGGGCTGCAATTTACCCAGCTTATTGTTCTAGACCAGGAGTAACATAAAATAAAATAACGGGCATGCCAGGCTTAACACCTTTATGCCTGAAATTGGCGGGCGCAATGCAATGCCGCGTAGGTCATTCCTTTGTGGATATGACCTACGCAGTAAAGCCTATAGGCTCGAGACGCACTTAACATCAGGTGGGCTGCATGCTTGTCTCCAAGTTGTATTAAAAAAAAATGATGTCATATACTAACGTTGGTTGTTGTTGTGTGCATTTGCGGCGGCGACCAGTCCGGGTTGTAACGCGGCCGTCAGCGCACACAGGTCCGTAACGCAAGTCCGGTCGCCGGCGTGTAGACGCAAGTGGAGGGATAACGCCTCCTGGAAGGTAAACATGCTCATAATTCCGTCGTTTCGCGGGGCGCCCGCAACGTGAGTCCGCGCAACATACGCCACGAGACACCGAGATTGCGTCACACGTCGCCGCCTCGAATCGTGTGTCTAGTAATTAAGTTTTTATATTATATGTATGCTAGTTTTAAGGTATATATTGCTATGGGCCGTAGAATAAGTTGTTAAGAATAAGAATAAGTTGTGAATAAGTGTTGCCTGAAATAAAATATTAATAAATAATCTAATCTCGTACTAGCTTAACTAGCTTTAACCGCCTCTGTGGTCTAGTATTTCAACCCACCGATTTCAGATCCAGGGGTCCCGGGTTCGATCCCCATGGGGAGTACAATATATTGTGCTTGGTTTGGTTGGCGGTAGGACATTGTTGAAGTCCGCCTGGCTAGCTACCACCATCTTACCCAATTCTGTCGCCATAATAACAATTCTAAAATTGTTGTGTTCCGGCATTCAGAGGTAGGCTAGCCAGCCAGCCAGTTCCTCAGTTTGTTGAGGATTCCGGGTGAAGTGCGCCTCCACCTTCGGCCTTATCTTAACTTGTTACCAGGTGAGATGAAGGCCAAGCGCTTCCCCGTCGTTAAATAAAAAAAAAAATCTTTTTTTTTATTCTGTGTCGAAAGATCATCTGTGTCATCTCACCTGCATAGGTATGTTCAAACATTCGGAAAGCTTTATCGGATCGAATTCGGAAACTTTCGATGGAGATTCCGAGAACGATATTCTTAACTCGGAAATCTAAATATTTAGACATTAGAATTCGATGCTTCCCACAGAAGATTTTCATAATTGGTTTGAGAAAAGCGTTGAAAACACCTATTGTATAGCTATTATCAAACATTCAGAAGCCTTATCGCATCGAATTCGGCAGTTATCATTCGTTCCATTCATTTGTCAGGAACGAACCAATAGCGCGCCACTCCCTTATTACCACCAAATAGACCCATCAATCGTCTAGTGCGCAAGATTCTTTTTACGTGACGTGAACAATATAACAATTCACGTCAATTTGAATTAAAATTAAAGTCATCAAGATATAGATATTCATTCAAATGGTAATATGTGTTTCTTGTATCGGTCTCAAAGCATTTTAAAAACTCGGTATGCCATTTATCTTTCAGATTATTACTGGTAGTTAGTAATAGATTTTCCTACACAAAATACACCGTTGTGCATTAGTTTTTAGGATCACCTTATAGGGGCAATTTAAAAGTACTTTATTTCATGAGTTTGCTACAGTCAAAAAACGGCTATAGTTATTAAGCATCCTACGTAACGCCTAAATCATAATCAGAGGTTGACATTTATACGTTTGGTGGAAATCACCCCTTCGGCCACTTTCGAAACCAATGGTTTGAAACCAGTTTAGAAAACAGAATTATATTTATTTTTAGGAAACCCGGTTTCAATTAAAGAAAAATAATTCTGTTTTATAAACTTACGTTCTTATATTCTGTTGTATCTTGTATGTTGCTCAGAATCAATATATATATTTGAATTACTAATCAGAACGAATGAATGCATCAGTTCAGCGCCCAGACTCTACCAAAATAATCGCTTAACTATGACAACGGTGTCATCGAGAATGGCCATTTAAATACCAAAAGGCACCCATAGTGGCAATTATGCGTCGACACCATTGCCATAGTGAAGTGATTGACTTAGTAGAATCGGAGCCCAATCTCCAGAAGCTCTTTGAAGTGATAATTACTATCTGTCGTACATTATCTCTGAGATCTGATGACCAGCACAGGATAAACAGATTCCAAGATAGAGCAGAGCTATTAGATTACGCGAGGCTAACAACTTTATGCCTCAAGTTGACGGGCGCAATGCAGAGCCGTGGTAGCCTATGTTCTTTGTGGATTTGACCTACGCAACTAGACATTGTTATAGGTAAGAGTGTATCTCATAGTTGAATAAAAAAAATATATATAATAATCAAAAGGATTTTCTATTTTCTTGTGAAGCAAACTAGTTACACAAGAAAGAGCATGTACCTTGGTGTTGAAACACGACCCGCACTCAGGACAGGCATAGGCCGGGGTCGTCTTCTCCGTAACGACCAGCTGCCCGTCCGCGCCAATAACCTGCATAATCATGTTAAAAATTAGCCTCTATTTCCAAATGTATATGTTTCACAATACTAAAATAATGTTAGGTATGAATGTTAACACCATATCCACATTCATACGCATGTCCTCTTATTTTACGGATATAGTGTCATCTATCCCGGTGGATTGGGCTTGTTGACGGGGAGGATGGGAAAAAAAAGGGTTTTTTTTTTATATTGTACGACGGCGAAGCGCTTGGCCTTCATCTCACCTGGTTACAAGTTGAGATAAGGCCGAAGGTGGAGGCGCACTTCACCCGGAATCCTCAACTAACTGAGGAACTATCTTTCATACTATTTAACTATTTTTCACATTTTTTTTTATTGTGTCATCCACGGTTGTCTTCATTATTCATTCCACTGGGGACGATTATGACACTAATTCAGTTACATCATCCCCGGTGGAATAATTGAAGAAGACGATGACAAAATCAGATCTTCCTCTACTCCTACTATCTCCTAGACTAGTGGTTCGCCTACCGGTTTCAGATCCAGAGGACTACGTACGGTCCCCAGAGCCAGTACAATATTGCAAGGCCCTTCCAATCAAATGCCATTTTATTTCAGGCTTTGATTTCCCATTTTTTTAGATTGTATTTAATAAACTGTGTTTTAAATTCGTCCTCCAATACTCGTAAGCAATGTTGGGAGACATCAGGCATTACAATCTTTGACTGATGTAAATTTACTTCTGAGCAGGATGTGAAATGAAATGAAGTAAATGAAATGAATTTATTGTTTGTAGATCCAGGTAAATAACATAAGTTGGTCTTAACAATTATCTTGGCCCTCTAGTCTGCCGTGTCAGGCTTACAAACATAATCATTTACTCTAAAATAAAAATAAAACACAAATAGTCAAAAAAACAAAAACAATATGGTAGTGTCTAACTATTAAAAAAATGTAGTTGGATGTTGTGATTGCCACTTTTAATAAGATATTGGTACTGGGAGTTAGTTGTAGGGTAACCTTACCTTTCCGGTTCTTGCTACCAAATCCAAAGCCACCATGCACTCTTCATCCCACCGCCCACCACTTCACCTTAGGCCTTATCTCAACTTGTAACCAGGTGAGATGAAGGCTTACTTCCCCGTCATACAATAAAAAAAATAAAAATAAAAACTCTCAAATCCTACAATAAATCTTCCTACATGACTGATGAAATCCCTTTACGATCATTCATCTTCACATGGGATAGGACCTCACACTGGTGGGTAAACCACAGAAAGCGGTAAAATACGTATCTCAGCAAGCTAGGGATTTACACTTCGTTTTTATTACAAAAATAGCTTTCAAGGATAAGGTTTTCAATGGGTAGCCTTCCCGGAAACTGTTGGAAGCCGGAAGATTTTTCCGTGCACATAATACTGATTTATGAGCTTTGTCCTAATTAATGGAACATCAACCAGTCGACTAGATAGCAAGATGGTGAAATAAGTCTTGGATTTTGATAGATTTGTGCCTATTTGTGCCAGTAGTGATAAAATATATTCATGAAATGACTTGTAACGAATTAAAATAAGTACAACAATAACTAACACCAAATACCTGAACAATTTGCGGTTTGAAATCATCCGACTTTATAACCGTTGTTTGTTGCTGCTGCTGTTGTTGTTGCTGCTGTTGCTGTTGCTGCTGTTGTTGTTGCGCTTGTTGTTGCGCCAGTTGTTGCAATTGTTGTTGCACTTGTTGTGATTTGCAAAACACCTTCCAACAAGAGAGTTATTGGCTCAGTATAATTATAGCACCGAAACGCAAATTGTATTGAATCCTAGCTACTTATAATCTAAGCAATCTATGTTGCTCTGAGCAAATCGATAGGTCTATAGTGACCCTCTACTAACCAATATGTTATAGGAAAGGCACACTATATCTAACTAAACTGAAGTAAGAATCACGGTAGGTTAAGTTAAGCCTGCCAAAACGCAAATATAGTTGCAGCTCGGTACTCTAGTAGCTTGTGAACTAGCGTGTCCACCATCTATACAGAATGGTACCAGAGCAATCAGGGCAGTTCATCCCCCTCAACTCATCGGACCGCCTCCGAGGTCAGTGGTTCACATTTCACACAGCGCCATCTAGCCCCAAACTAAGCAAAGTTTGTAATATGGGAACTAGATTACGGATAGAATACTTGTATACTTTTTTTTTAAAATACATACATACTATATTATACAACATCCAAACACAGAACAAACATCTATATTCATCACATATTTGTCCTGCGTGGGAATCGAGCCCACAACCTACAGCGCAGAAGGCAGAGTTACTACGAACTGAGCTATGAGGCTTGTTAACAATATGTAGTTCCTCAGTTGGTTGAGGATTCCGGGTGAAGTGCGCTCCCAGCTTCGGCCTTATCATAACTTGAATAATCAGGTGAGATGAAGGTCAAGCACCTCCCGTCGTACAATAAAAAAAAAGGACCACTAACTATCTAGGAACGTTGAGGCTATTTGTACGTGGGCATATGCCAAACGTATTTTTTGTCTAGTCAGGGTCATAGTCATTACCTTCTAGTAGTTAATCATCAAAGGCACAGATGTCACTAGCGACAAAGGGGACTATTTTAACGCGGGCGATGACAACACCGTTTTGAGAATGGGAAGAACGGCGAAATATACTCAACAAATAACATTTACAGCCATACGAGTCTTGCGTAATACCTTTGCAACTGTTTCAACAAAGTACCCACAAAACTAGAATGCATAATATTATGTAAAATCGTAAATCTAGATGTAATCTGCATGTACCTATTGTTTTATCTTATAACACTCACAACATTATATCACAATTAATCATAGTTTCAAAGTAAGTGATTATGTTATAATCTTGATGAGAAATAAATAATCTTAACCCGTTTGCCTCTCTCAATACTTCACACTCTTTATACAACACGTAGCGAAAGCTTACAGAACGTAAGTTTTTCTTGTCTCCGAGCATGACAAGGCGATCCTCTGAGGCAAATCATTAAAGGTGGCAAAGCCGTGGGTCTACATATATTATATAGTTACATCATCATCATCATGACAGCCCGAAAAAGTTCACTACGTGTATATAGGTTATATGTAGAAAGTTCGAATACATCAAAGAACACACCTGTACAATTTGAGGTTTGATATTAAAATCGTCCGACTTTATAACTGTTGTTTGTTGCTGCTGTTGTTGTTGTTGTTGTTGTTGCTGCTGCTGTTGCTGTTGTTGCTGTGTTTGTTGTTGATCAACTTGTATGGTTTGGTTAGGCGCGCTGTACACGCAATGTCGCGTGGCTTTGCAGTGCGTCGTTAATTCCGACTTGGATTTAAACGCTTCACCGCATTCTAAGCACGCTACCGCTCCCTCTCCAGTGTGTATTCTAAAAAAGACGTAAAATTTATAAATACAATGTTAATGTATTACTGTAATCCTATAGATTACTGGCTAACACACAATAAAGAAACAATGAAATATTGAGGCATGAGGTATATGTAAATACTGTTTCTGTCTACCCATCAGGCGTATGTTGCAAAGTGAGCCTAAAAAACTCTTACTGAATAAACGATAATTGAATTAGGATTTGAGTCTTAGCATTTATGTGTACATTAAATTAATGTATGTTTGAATTATTTATTTCACGTTTTAATGTAATTATTCATTTTATTCCTTTGTATTTAACGTTACGTACTTCGCCGCTACTTCTGCTGTTTTCGTGTGCTTTCTTGTGTGCTAGTCGAAATTTCGAACAGGCGATAGATTTGACGAATTACAATAACCCTAAAAACCTTATATAATATAAACTGAATAAGCTATATTTTGATTTTGATTTTCACTATTTAGGTTTATGATGTACCTACATACAATGTTATTTAAAAATCTGTCTAGTTCAATGGATCATCAAAAATTAACTAGCCAGAGGTTCTTGCCATTTTCCATGTGCTTGTCGCGATTCCGAAAACGCGGTAGATTTAACGTTTCAAAGCGATCCCATAAAATCTTACTACTAATAAACGCATTTTAACTGACTTTTCGTGAGAAACTAGCGCCCTCGCCAGCCATTACCTTTGGATTTTTGAGCTTTGTTTGAGTCTGTGCAGAGACTTGCCAAGGGAAGCGGCAGCTTTCGCTATGTATCAACGAAATGTTGGAATAACATTCCACTCCCGTTTAGAAACATCGAACAGTTTTAAAACTAAGCTAAAACAGTTTCTAATCGCTGAACAAATAAAATGGAAAGGTATCAATTATGATGCCTCTATTATATAAGTTTATAACTGAATGCCTGAAGTTTATTAACCCAAAGATTTTATGTTTTAAATATATTTGTTATCTCCGTCCTCACTTTCATCACTCATTTATTTATTCATTATTTATTATTATTATTTCAATAATCATGCTCTTAGATTAAATTGCATACAACGCCATGTACGGTAATCTTTTAAATCTTTCAAAAACACACCTAGCAATAGTAATAGAACAATAGAACTAGCACTGTGCTAAGTTTGACGCCTGTGACACCACTCGCATCCTCGGTTCCAACAGAACACCAGCGTTGAGTAGGTTACAGCTACCTACTCAACATTATGCTGAGTTGGGGCCTTTTTGTTGCGACGGAAGCCTGGTATTTACCAACTAGTGGATGGATAGGTACGATTTAGGTTTGTTGGGCGTTCGGTAGGTATGGTGCGTAGGGAGTCAGATTAAGTTTTTATTTATATTTAAATTATTGCTGTATACATGTTTTTCATTTTTTTCCGCATATCGTTACGTTTATATTAATACTTGCTTTATTTTTTTTAATTTGACACTATGCTGCCTATCCTTACTTTGTTAATTCTTCCTCGTTTGTATTTATCTTGCTTCTTATCGTTATCAAATAAATGTTTCTATTTCTATAAGGGATCAGGGGCCCGACCACGAATATGCTAAACGTATCTTTCACGTTATCATTTTGTATAGGATTTCGCACAGCGCCTCTACAGTACGTAAATAGAACTAAATTTGCGATCACGAACCTTTTGACACATGTATCGTAATGTAAAGGTAACGATAACGTATCGTCACTCGACGTCACTCACGTTTACCTATCGTTGTTACGTGAGTGACACGATAGTGCTTCGTGCTTCCAAGTAATGCAAAGGTCCGTAACCGACACGTAAATACGTTACATTTACATAACGATAAGTTGAGCACTCACTTCATGTGCGCCACCAGCGTGCGTTTCTGCAGGAACTCCTTGCCGCACACGGGACAGGCGTGCGGCACGCGGCCGTGCACTCGCCCGTGGTTCACCAGCTGGAACTTGCGCGCGAACGCGGCGCCGCAGTCGCTGCATACGAACGGCGAGAGCGAGCCGTGGAAACGGCTGTGCATCACCAGGTGATCCTGTGGGGAAATTATCTCTTGTTATTGTTATTCAGGGAATTCGTTCTTCTTCCATTTTGCAGCTCGTTAAAAGTCCTTATTTTTTTGTATGTACTACGGGGAAGCGCTTTGCATTCATCTCACTTTTTTTTTTAGGAAACGACGGGCACGCACTTCACCCGGAATCCTCAACCAACTGTGGAACTGGTTATTTTACCTCTGAATGCCGGAACACATCAATTTTTAAGAATCGTTGTTATAGAGTGGTATCGATTAAGAATCGCACTTCACCCAAAATTCTCAAAAGACTGAGGAACTGAGGCTACCATACCTATAAATGCATACTTTTTTTATTAATTGAGATAGGTAAGACGATCTCTAGATATGACACCGGTGGGCGCACAACTAGACCACAGAGGCGGTTAATCCCGTGGTGAGGAGGTAGAGACCTCAGCCCATGGATGTCGTAAAAGCCGACTAAGGGATCTCACCAGGAAGGCAGCAGCTACTTTCTGTGTATTATCTATACCTTTACTGCGATCACCAATCCGCCAGCCAAGGGTGATGATTATAGCAACACCCTCCAGCTTTAGAGGAGGCTATTTCTAGCAATGGACACTAATTGGCTGTTGATGTAAGACCACCGCAAAAATAGTACATGCAAACACAAGCCTTTTTTTACCGCAATATGGAGACGGAAAAACCAAGCGCGAATTTTGAATGATTATGAGATTCCGTGGCAATATTCCAGGACAAACATTTGTATGATGAATATTATAATTTGTTCTGTGTTTGGGTGATATATCATATAGTATGTATGTATTAACAAAAAGTATTTAAGTACTCTATCCGTAACCTAGTTCCCATATTACAAGCTATGCTTAGATTGAATTGGGGGAAAATGAATGTCCTATATATTATGTCTGTATATATATATCTGAAGTTACTATGCAGTCGATACAGCCACTCAACTGGCAACACGGGACGCAAGCGCCATCTGTAGGCGCTAGAAGAAGTCTACGAATGGGGAAAACGTCACTGTCGGTGGACAGACGTTACAATGGAACTGAACATAGGAACTGTCTCGCGTTCCGTAGTCATGGCTACCATATTATAACAGAAAACTGGAATTACAGTTTATCTTTGCTTTCAATCTGTTTTCTTATCATTCGTACATCATTCGTACCGACACCTACCCACTCACTGCCCACAAACTATGGCCAACGAAGAAGAAAATAGTGTCCAGACGTTATGTATATTTTTTTATATCAAAAATCAATTACATTGAATGAGGTATAATCCAGTTGATTGTTACCTTCTGCGCAAAGCTCTCTCCGCAATCATTGCAGACATAGGGCCGTTCACCTGCGTGGTACTTCCTATGCGTCACAAGGTGTCTGTTCAGTGGGAAGCCTCGGCCGCATTCGTTGCATACGTAAGGACGGTCACGACTGTGTACCTGTAAACCGAACAAAAATTTTGGACAATCACAAATCCATCCTTACAAAATAAAGTAAATCAGCTGTGAATGCAGTTTGTAGGTTTACCGTCTGAATACAAATAAATTCTAATTTTGCTTAATGCATCCTATTGTGAAATCACGTCCAAAATATTTGCAGACGCACAGACTTTTATTATTAACCGCCTATGTGGTCTAGTGGTTCCAGAGGACCCAGGTTCGATCGCCAGGGAGAGTACAATATTGTGCTTGGTTTGGTTTGCGGTATAGGACTTTGTTAGGCCCTCCTGGCTAGCTACCACCATCTTACCTAATTCTGTCGCCATAACAACAAGAGGTAAGGTAGCCAGTTCCTCAGACCATTGAGGATTCCAGGTGAAGTGCGCTTCCACTTTCGGCCTATCACAACTTGTAAACCAGGTGAGATTTGGGTTGTTCAATAAAAAAACAGGGGCCCAACCACAACGTCTTCTAGCGTTCTCGTTTTGATATTACATTACTTTTGTCTCGTTTTTCTACACTGGATAGATAGTGACAAAAGTAAAGTAATATCTAAACATGAATGCAGAGGTCACACTACCTCTTAGAGCATTCTTGCAGAGTACCCCCTCTGGTGTCAATAAACCGTTACATAGATATCTTATTCACGCAAAAATTTTGAATTCCTTTATAATACAAGTTACCATCTTAGTTTAGAGGCCCGCTCTGATGCTTTGTACAACTATGATATTCCCAAAAATGTACCCGTAACAACTGCACAGCCTAATTTATAAAGTAGGTAACTTTATAAATTAGGCTGTCCAGCTGTTTTTAAACAGTAATCGTTATTGATACCAAAAACAACACACGCCACTTAATAGGTCCTACGATCAGTGATGAGAGCATTCAGCCATAGCCGTTGGTTTTTGCTAACAACAAGCAATCGGATCTCCAGCAAATATGGCCGGCCAACTGTCTTATCAGTCTGCTAATCCTCTGCGCTATATCGGCGACAAGGGTTTTCTGAAGAGCATATTCGTTTCGATTCTAAACCCTTAGAGAAACTCCGAGCATATCTCTATATCCTCTCCATATTTCGCAAGCAAAACAATTTTCATTAGTAATATAAGGTTTTATAGTGTCGTAATATTCAAGTATGAACTAAGCCTGAGAGCCCTTGTGAAAGGGCTCGTCCGTGGAAGTACTACCACAATACTAGTGTTCACACTGGTATTGTACTACCACAAGTTCGAGTTTGAAGGATATAGTTGTGAAATTACGGGCACGCGAGTCTATCACGTTTATGCTTCAAGTTGACGGGCGCTATGCAGTGCCGTATCGCTATGTTCTTCGTGGATGTGACCTACGCTGTAAGGTATTGATATAGGCGAGGTGGGCTAAACTAAAATACTTACCCTTGAATGTGTCACAAGATGATGTTTTAGTGTAAACGCCATCTTGCACTCGTGACACTTGTAAGGCCGGTCGGCAGAATGTAGCAGCATGTGGGTGTTTAGGCAGTGTTTCCTCGCGAACGCTTTGCCACAGTGCGTGCAAACATGGGGCCTCTCACCTATAAAATAACGGATACATTATCTTGGCACTTATGTGCCAATGCCATAATTTTTTTTTTTTTATTTATTTAAAGAGCTTTAATTAAAATAATTAAGTCGCTCTGCTAATCAACAGTAACCTAGGATAAAAAATGAACACTTAAGAAAAAAAAAACATAAAATTACAGTATGGTGGGTACATTTGATTCTCCCACCCACACTACGTGGACCGATCTGAGAGGTATACCAAATCATATAATTTAATTAAGAGTTTAATTTCTTTTGAATGGGGGTTAGCCAGGATAATGTTGCAATCAGAGGATTCCCTTACAATACTTTTACACGTAGCAGACACTGCCATCATTGAATGATGTGTATTCAATTCTAGTCATGAGATCCTCTGGCAGAGAGTGTGAGAAGAGTCACTGGACCTAGTCACTTCTACTGCGACAAATTTACAGACACCAGATTGGATTATTATCATAAATTACAGATAACCATTTTATTATTCATCATACGTCATACCATACCAAAGTGAAGTAAACAGATATATTTTTTTACGACAGGGAGAGGTGGCTGGACTTCATCTCATCTGGTAACAAGTTAAGATAAGGCCGAAGGTGGATGCTCACTTCACCCGGATTCCTCAACAAACTGAACAAAATTCGTCGCGTTTCTCACTCATTCGTAGCTTTAGCAGCTGAACAAACAGTAAAATATTTCTCCCCAGAGCCCCAAATCTTTATTCATCATTATTCAATGAACTGCAACATCCAATAATACTGAGAATACGGATCGTCCAAACCATAAAACTAATTAGAGCACGGCCACAGATTACTTGCAGTTAGTACGGCATCGTTCGAACGTGTGGGACGCGCGTAAATACGGCGGGAGAATTATTGTTGTAGGAAACATCACGTATTGGAATCGTAGGTAATTTCGATACAATGTTCAGTTTTTTACTGTCATGATACATATTAGTCAAGGATTTTTTGTGCAATTCAGTATTTGTCTCAAGATAAATCACTAAACTATACATTTTACTCCAGTTTTTTTAAAAAGAAAGCTCAGCAGAAGCTGAATAATGCAGGCAAGATATTTTTATTGGTGAAAGTCAAGCGTTTGACACCAGCTTACATGTAAAACAAGAAAAGATGTTGCCTAAAAGGAACCTATTTACTCTGAACTTGAAGGCTCCAAGATTGTACTCGTAGATCTCAATAGGTATGAATCAAGGGTGCTCTATCTTAGAGAAGTTTATTTTCAGTTTGGTTAGTACTTAGTCCTAACCAATTGACCTGATTGTCTGAGTAGTAAGGCGATTCTGTTTCCTTCGAAAAAGTGAATTGGGATGCTGAGAATTTAAATTACCAACGTCCCTATCGGCTTGTAATGGGTAGAGACGTTGGGAATATATCAGACGAACAGACATGACGGCGGCTGCAAAAACTAGTGTTTTTTTTTTACGACGAGGTGCTTTGCCTTCATGGAGATGATTTTTTTAAGTTATGATAAGGCCGAAGGTGGAAGCGCACTTCACCCGGAATCCTCAACAGAGGAACTAGCAATCTTACCTCTGAAAGCCGGAACACAACAATTTATTAAGAATTGTTGTTATGGAATTAGGTAGCGAGCTAGGTGGCCTTAAAAGTCCTAGCCCCAACCAAACCAAGCACAATACTGTACTCCTGTCCGGGAACGAACCCTGGCCTCTGGATCTGACACCGGTGGGCGGACCGCTAGACCACATCAGAGGCGGTTAGAAAAGATGTGAGCGACAACAAGTAAATAATATAAACTTACCGGTATGAACTCTTGCATGCGTGGTCAGATGATGTTTCAGAAGAAAGCTCTTGCCACATTCGTCGCACGAATAAGGGCGCTCCTTTACAATGGGCGTGGGGGCCTGCGCTGACGTCATCACCGAGTTAGCCGATAGCAGATCCGTCTGTGAATATACCGCCTGACATTCTGTTAGCATGGAACATACATTATGTGTATGTATATTGATTCAAGTGACTTACTGAATGCACTCATCTCATTAATTACCATCATCATGTCCACAGCTGAACATAGGCCTCCCAGAAACGACGCCGCAAATAGCAACATAAGCCGCATGCATACATCGAACCCATTTTGACCACCACAATATCGTTGGTGAATTGTGTCTTCCCACACCCTGTTTCGCGTTTAATCGTGGCTCAGCTACCAACGATAAGAATCAAAAGCACTCAAACAAAACTGGCCTCACAGCTCAGTTGGTAGTATCACTGGCTTCTGCGCAGTACCTCTGGGTTCAAATCCCACCCAGAACAGCTATTTGCGTGTTGAGCATAGATGTTTGTTCTGTGTTTGGGTTTTATTTATAAATATTACATCCATAATATAGTTCCCATATTAAAAGCTAGCTGTGCTAATGCTTAGTTTAGTTAGTAAAAGGTGTGAGTTGTGTAGTTTATGATGTGTGAAATTTCCATTAATATTTTATATTTCATCAATAAAGGTTAATGATCAACATTCTTCTACAGTTCTCTTTGAAGAATATTACAATGACAAGTTCAATATAAATCATTAGGCAATCAATTTTAACACATTTTTTTCTTGGTTATTCTACATTACATTATGCATTGGCGACATTTTATGACTGAAGAAAAATTGAATGTGAAATCTAGAGTTGAGTTATGTGCTAAAGTACTCACTTTTGGTGAATTGTTAGTGGTCCCAGGCTCCTGCTTAGTATGGAGCAAATGATGCTGCACTGTAGTGGTCTGAATTGTCTCCTGTTGTTGAGTTTGCTGCGTATTTCCATCAGTGAGAGCCTTCAACGTGCCATTCAGTAGGGAATGGTTCAACTGGGATGCATCTATTACGGGTGTTGCAATGCCCTGGGCTTGCAAAGCTCGTTTCATCAGAATCTCGTTGCATTCTTCAGCTGTCAGCTGAATTGGCCCTATTGGTGTCATGAATGGCTTTGATAGGTTTGTTGCTGAAAATTTAAAATATATTTACACAAACAAACCAGACAATTTGGCACTCTTTGGAGACCTATATCCTACACTGGACTTTTTTTGAATTGTCATGATAATGTTGATGATGTAACCAGACACGAGGACAGACACACAGACACACACCAAGAACAGAAAATGTTTTCAACGGAAATCAAAATCAACTGATAACAAATTAATTTGATTCGGTTCTTATTTGTATTAATAAGCCAAAGTCTGATAATAATGGCTGATGTGTTCATTGCACTACAATTACTTATACTGTATAACATAGATACTTTAGACCAATATTATAAAATCTTATAAATTATCTGAACTTGATTCATTTGACACCACTCACTGTCAAATGAATTGATATCATCCCAGCAATGTTTTTTAGGCCTACCGGACAAAGCCAACTGAATCCTAATAATCTTAACCATTTATCAATACTTACTGTGAATTGTAGCAGTCTGATTTTGCTGCGTCACTCTATTAATTGTATGAGGACCCTCATTTAACACAAACATTGCCCTCCTGGCTCCTACGGGTGTCCCCGTAGCCACTACCCTGGTGACCTGGGCTCCAGTGTTTGAAACTGCTACTGAAACTGTGCCAATTTTATCTTGCACTTGCGGTGTCTTGTGGGACATCACTGTTAAGGTGGTCTCTGGCGATACCTGAAAGGCAGAAAAGCGTTAATAAAATTTTTGGTGTATGTTTGTTGTCAGTCTTCTGATGGTAAAAGGCCTGAGTTTAACAATTTTATTTACAGTAAATATCCGATATAATAATCATAGTCCCAGTTCAACTATCAATTATTTCTTAAAATTTCATGTTAGCAGTAGCCTGGCCTCAATATGATTAGAATGTGAAAGTTCATTAGTAATCTGGCATGATTGCAATCAAGGATGTCTATCTACTTCTTGTTTACTTTTCTAATCATGGTGTGGAGTAAACTGTGAGATAAAATGTCTATGTCCGTAAATCATCTTATTTTGAAAAAAAATACTGCAACTTTGAAGTTACTGCCAATTTATATGCAGTTTATAAAATATTTGTTTTTTATCTGCTTTAAAATTTGATTTCATTCAATGAATATTTGATAAATATTTACAATTTTTTTTAAATATTCTATATCATAGCTTAGTTATGTTAGGTAAGTAGTAATTGACCGAGCAAGCAAAGCTTCTCAGTGTCAAGATTGGCCAAAAATGCTTTTAAACACTCTCTGTCTCTGTTTGTTCTCGCATTTTTCAACCGATTTTGAGGAAAATTGGCACACATGTTCCTAGATTTATTCAATTTTTTTGTCAATCCTGATTTTTGATTGGGTGTTAAATAGGGGGGAAGTTTGCTGTAGCATTATTTATCAACTGATTTAACAGTTTTTTCACTACACAAGATGTTGTGAAAAAAATAAACTAAAAGGGTGGGTGGAAAAGGGGAAAAGTTTACTGTAGGATTACAATGTTAGACTTTTTTGCGGAAAATTTATACCTATGTTTACTAATCAGACTATGCAGTCCTCCCTGCCTTTGCAAGATAAATCCGTAGACACCAGGTTCGATCTCCTCAGACCAAGGGCTAAAACTTAAACCCCTATTTGGTCTAATAGGAAAAATTAAAGAGGAAAGAATTGGTTATTGCATGGTTATTAGGGCTCGCAAGGTCTACTGTTCATACAGAACCACTAGTATATGTTTAGTGTATAAATAATAGTAATAAGTAAGACTGCAATTGTTAACCAACATTCTAGTTTTGTTTAAGGATATTGAATGAGAATCATGTACTTATGGATATAAGGATAGGATATATAAGACATTTCGTGGATTAAAAAGTCTTTCTTTTTAGCAAAGTGTCACTTTAGAACTGGTTCATTCTCACGGTCTACATGTAGGAAATGTCATATCAATGGATCAGAGGTTACTACCTGTCCCATACAGTACCTACAGAGCAAGACCATAACAATCCATCAACAATTTGAAAGACATTTTCGTTCATCTATTTACTTTAAAAATGCAAATTACACCTACCCAAATAGTTAAATAAGTTCAATTTAATTGGCAATAAAAATAAAATGGTTACTTACATTGCTTCCGAGTGTATAGCTGAGGCTGCTGGGAGTATCAACCTCACCCTTGCTAAGGTCAGCAGAGCTGGTGAACCAAGAGTATCCACCAAAGCCAGACACATTGTTAGGCGTTGGCATACACATTTTAGATCCAAAACACCGCACACACACCACACGAAATAAACAAACCTACTATTTGATAGTAAACACACCTCATGACAGTTTTATCATTACGAATACGAACATGTATGTACGCTTTCACCACTACAAACGCACAACGCACTCATCGACGACACATCGTTTGCCGGTAATTACGAACCAAAACAACGTGGAATTTCATACTTTTGAGACTTATATATCGTTGATATCGGTAAACTGTGATGGTATACCTTCGCTAGTCAGTTGAAGTAAATGAATTCAGAAGTGGGCACTGAACAACGACGCTTTGCAAGGCATTGTCACACATGGAATTTGCACTGAAAGGTATGTTTTAGACATGTAAAAACACGTAAGAAGCCTATATACAAAGCCGTTTAGTTAAATTAATACAAATACCATTGAAAATCTATAAATTTCGTTGATTTTGAGAAAACAATAATTTCATCGCACACACAAAAACCCGGACGCCATTTTATTGTTTATGGTTAATTTACATTCTTTCTTTCATTTGTGTGCCGCCCGCCCCGATGCGCCCCGCGCTGCTGTGAGCATTTTCATTTGTTTGTGTGCCCTAATACACTCTTTGGCTGTGAGTGAAGTGTATCATAGTTTGCGGAGTAAAGGCAAGAAAGAAAAGATTGATCATATCCTCCGATCATCCGAAATAAATGTAGGTAGTCTCTACGTAGTATTATCTCATGCTCAGTGGTATTCATGCAAATACCCTATACTTACTAACTAGACTAGACTGTGCACTATGGCGGAAAAACCGGTCCGCGCAAGAGGGCTCACTGTGTCCCTTTCTAATGAGGTGACCATGACCAAACAGAACACAGGATAAATTGATTGTAAAAACGTTTGTGTAAGTATCATGATTATATTGATAGTACGTAACTACGTTAACTACACCTACCTAATTTATAGTAAAAAAAAAATACCAAAACATCGTGTGTATATATTGGAATCTACCGCTCTTACCCTACACGTGGGTTAAGGGTCGGAAGTACTTTTTTTTCTCCCTGTATAATAGGTATCATCTGACCTACCTTTAATTTGACAACAACCTAACAAACCTTTCGCTTCTTAAAGAGTTAGTACAAAAAAGCTAGGTACGTTTGTCAAATGTGAGAAATCCTCACATATTATTATTATTAAATGAGATCAAATGAACGTGATGCTATATTCTGGTCAAAAAAAAAAGACTCAAATTTTAATATTTTTTTATCGATTTGTACAAAGTCAAATATTTTTATTAGTTAAGATTTTTAGGATCATTTGGAAACGTCAAATCTACCGCCTGTTCGGAATCGCGATCAGCACACAAGGACAACTAGAACCGCAAATTATTCGTAACTACGCTGGGAAGGGGCAAGATAAAAAAGGAAAAAACATGCGACACTTCAGGAATCAGAAAACGACCTTGACCAAGGCTTAGGCATAACCCAAGCCGAAAAAAAGGAGGAGAAGAATGGAAGTTCTACCTGTTCCCAGCTCTAGTACCTATAGTTAGGGTGAGGAGGTTAGGAACTTGCTCAGAAAGTGACAAACCTCGTGAAGAGAATAGAAGACCCAGAGATACAACTCAACCTGCCCAAACAAAAATAGCCTCGACGGAGACCGAGAAGGATGACAAAGACATTGGTTTTGGACTTTCAAAATTACTAAATCAGGTTGAGCTTAAGGCCGAAAAGGAGTACATTTGAGTCATTGTTGGGTCAAGAGAAAGTGCATGTTGCAGCTCTGTCCGAAACATAGTTGAAGCCTGAGAGCGATTTTAACATCAGTGATTGTAACTGTTATCGTAAGGATAGAGAAGATGCATATAGTGGTGTTGCTATTTTGACTCATCATTCGGTAAAATCAATCCTTTGCACAATGCTTGAATTCTGGGATTCAAATAATTATTGTAAAAATTATTAATTGTCAGCATATTGAGAACATCATATCTATTCATTGTACTACGTCATCAACCGTTCGTCCTGTTCGTACCACTCAAAATGATTGCGATTATATATTCTCGTTAAGTACTACTAAAACATTATTTTTTGGAGATTTTAACGGACATCATACGAGTTGGTCCTATAAACCAATGATCGGGGTAATAAGATTATTGAAGCAATGTTGGAACTTTATGTTTTTAAACGGTGGTAGTAGCAACTAGGGTCAAAATGGTAAATGATGCTTTACAACAATCGTCTCCTGACATTTCATTTATTTCTTCAGACATAGCTATTAATTCTACATGGAAAACCACAAATGAATCGTTGGGTAGTGATCATATTATTATAAAAATGTCTTGTACTTCAAATTACCTTAATAGTACTGTAAGATAGAGGAACTTTAAAAATTGTGATTGATCTACTCTTTTTGATTTCACTATCCCCAATGATTCTTAAATATTTTATGATTAATTTATTAATATTGTTCAGAGTACTGCTGATTAGACGTGTGCGCCGATCTCAAAAGTATCGGCGGCGGCTGCCGCTCTAAAATCGGCGGCGGCGGCGTGTTTTCGGCTGGAAATCGGCGCGGGGTTTTAAGCAAAGAAAAAAAAGATACTACAGATTAAATAGCGTTTTATTACGCAAAAACTTATTAACTAACGAAATAAACATACTCACTCAACTAAACATTCATAAAATCAATAATTTTAGAGGAAAAAATGTACTCAATTGATATGAATTTTAGATTTTACGTTGTTCCTTACCTACCTTCGTGACATGAGCTTTTGCGCTTGTGGGCTCGGTACGACTTTTTTTGATATAGTCTGTCAAAAATTTAACCCTGGTCTTCTGGATGGATTCCAGATAATTATCGATTTCTTTTAATTTAAAAAAGACAATCGAGAAGAGTGCCAGCGACGCTGAGGTCGGTAACTGGGAATCTTCGATCAAGCACTCTCACCAATTTTTCGCTAACTAGAATTTGGCAGGCATCTTTTATTTCCGATCTGAAGACTAATACGAGATTAATCGAAAGTTTTGTCTCGGTACTCGGCTCTTCAACAAACAAAACATCTTTTTAAACTTTGCAAAAAATCGAGTTAAATCTTCAATGAGCTCCCATTCGTGTTCATCAAATTTTAGTTCAGATAGATAATATTTAGCTAGCAAGGTATTTATTGGTCTCCGGTTACATGTGCTGCTTATGCTTTAAAACATCGCCAAAATACTATGCCAGCGAGAGGGGTAGCAGTTTTAATCATTGGAGAGTTCGAGTTCGTGAGTTCATTTTAATGTTAGCCTCCGCCAAAGCTGGAAACGGGTAATCATCTTCATGACAGTCATGAATGTCATCTATCCCAGTAAAGAGTATGATACGTGAAATGGCTTAGCTTCTGTGATCATATCTTCCACAATACTGTAGCATTTACTTTAAATTTAATATATGTTATTGTTCAGGATTGATGCTAGAACGCTTGTCTTTTAAAAACATGATTACATAAAATTTTCTCTATAGAAAAAAAATCCAAAGTTGACTCTAATTAAACTGTTCGCCATTCAATTAATACGCCCAATTAGGCCTTGACACTTTGTACAGTAAATAAATACAGTATACAGCAGACGGTCTGTGTTTTAGATTTTCAAAATTAATATTTGTTTTACCGTAAAAAAACAAAACGTAGATATTCGCGCATATTTCTGTCATCTGGTGGTCATAAGCGCCGTGGTTGAATGCACAGCACAGCAATGTCACCTTTATTAATACTATATCTTAGTTCGAACCTAGCGTAGGTAAAGTTGCGTTGAGTTGCTAATCTGAGGTAGTATAGGCCGTTAATATTCGGTGTTGTTCCTTATTGGCTTCTTTTTCAATTTCTGGTAGATTCAAAACCAGGTCCTTCATTTGAGGGGTTTTTTAATACCGTCTACTGTAACCGAATTGTGGAGACCATGTCCAAGACATAGATGGCTGATATAATCTGTGGAATACTACTACTCAAAGCTACTCAATGTAGGTAGAACGCGCGCCGATTTTGAGCCGGTCGGCCAATCGGCGGCGGCGGCGCCAAATTTAAACCGGCGGCGGCGGCGCGCCGGCGCGGCGCACACGTCTACTGCTGATACTCATATTCCCGTAGTCAAAATTCCTCTAAACCAAATAAATGTTTGTCTAAACCTTATTGGAATCCTGAATTGTCTAAGGCAGTAGCTGAACGTCGTATTGCCTTGGCGAATTTAAGGTGTTGCCCATCACCGCATAATTTGATTGAACTAAATGAAAAAAATTGAATAGCACGGAAGTTGATTCGTGAAGCTAAATGCAATTCATGGCGAGATTTTGTTCTACAGTAGATGAGTCCACTTCCGCATCAGTAATGTGGCGTAAAATGAGATGGGTAAAAGGCCGATATTCACCAAGGCAATGTGTTAATAAAGAAAAAGCAGAACAGTTACTACATGACTTAACTCCCGATTTTGTAAGTCCACCACAGCCTGTATTGTATTCCAGCAACTCTTTGCTGGAATCGAATATATCCTTACAGGAGTTACAAAATAGCATCAAGAAAAAAGATACCACTCCTGGTTGCGATGAAGTATCCCTTCTCAATGATAGATCATCTACCATCATCTGGTAAATTACTTTTGTTAGAATTTTACAATCTTTGTTATTCTGACGGATTTGTCCCTATACAGTGGCGTAAAGTTAAAATTGTACCTATTCCCAAACATACTTCACCGGTTTCTTTTCGACCCATTTCTCTCATATCATGCATATGCAAAATTTGTCATTTCATTCTCAATAAACGACCGGAATGGTATTTCGAGAGTTTACGTTTGTTTCCTGAAAACATGGTAGGTTTCAGAAAGTCGCGTTCTTGCTTAGATAATCTAACTTGTTTGGCTTCTCATATGCAGTTAGGATTAACAAATAATTTAACAACATTAGGATGTTTTATAGATGTTTGATAAGGACTCTTGATAAATTTAAAGTAGGATCTAAAATAAGCCGGTATTTATGGTGTTTTCTGGGTCACAGAATATTAGAAATTTCTTCTGATGAGTGCATCATGTCACGTTGGACTGGTCGAAGATTAGCTCAGGGCGATCCTTTATCTCCGCTTCTATTTAATATATCTACTATAAATATATGCAAAATTTTAAATAATGTTAATGTTTCTCAATATGCTGATGATTTCGCTGTATATGTTACCAAAAAACATGTGCCTGATGCCGTTAGAGATATGCATTTTGCTTTGAATTTAATGTCTGAGTTGCTAGGTTCAATAGGTTTAGAAATTTCTGCTAGTAAGAGTAAGGTTTGTATATTTAAAAGGGGTCTTTTTCAGGGTTCTGTAGATGTAGCCTTCAATGATAACTCTTTGCAGGTGTCTGTACACACTATAAAATATTTAGGCATATGGCTTGATAGTTCTCTAAGGCAGGAAAAACATATAAATTAGTGTGTTCTTAAAGTTCAAAAATTTATTAATCTACTAAAAGTGTTGGCAGGCTCTGGTTGGTGGGGTCACCAGAAGCATTTGAGACGGCTATATATATCTATTATACGCAGCAGAATCGACTACGCCAGTTTTCTATATGACAATAGCTGTCAAACTAATCTTGTGAATTAAGATAAAATACAGAATCAGTCAATGCGTGTGATTGGTGGTTTTATAAGTAGTACACCTATTCATGTCATGGAAAGCGAATTATGCTTGCCGCCTTTGTTAATTCGCAGAATTTTTTTAGCCGGTAATTTTTGTCTTAAATCTTAATCAATTTGTAATAATCTAGCTCTGAAATACGTATGTAAATAAGATCTCTCGGCAACAATTAATTCTCGAGATTGGTCGTATAGAAAGCTGCCGGTTTTGACCTCGGTGTGTTCATCCTTAGGGAACCATCCCATTCACGTTACTGATCAACTCGAGATGTTCTCTCTAAGAATTTGGGTAAGTAGCATAGATTTGGCTAGTGTTATTAGAGACAACATTCCAATTATGGAACGAGCAAAACATTATTATACTCACCAAAATCTAAAAAAACTTAATACTATATACATTGAAGATGAATATTGTGACTATTTTAAGATTTATACTGATGGATCAAAAATTGGAACAGATAGTGGTGGCGCTGCGTTCTTCGATCCGTCTTCAGGTAACTTCATGAAGTTTAAAATTTAATCCAATATCTCTATCATGCATCTTGAGGTGATAGATATCGTTAAGCATTATCTTATATAAATTCAATCAATGCTGACAAATTTGTTATTCTTTGCGATTCCAAGAGTGCACTACAACATATGTTTCGATGTACTTCGCCTGTGCGAGGTACTCCAGTAGCATATAGGATCCTAGAATTTATTTTAAGTTTACAAATTAGATATAAGAATATTGTCCTGCCGTGGATACCGTCCCATGTATAATTGAAGAGAATGATATAGTCAGAATGCAATGGGCTTACTGACAAAGGAACACCGTCAGCTATAGCTTGTTTTGCCAAAAGATCAACTTTTTCTGACTATGTTTGATTTGTTAAAAATCAGTGTAATGATTTTTAAGGAATATTTTGACAAAAGATCAGTAGATAAAGGGATATAGTTTCGCACTATACAACCCACGATATCGTCTTACCCGTGGATAGACGAAAATAAATACAAAAGAAACGTGTTAGTTACTGCTCTCAGGTTACGTTCCGGGCACATTCCGTCTAACAAGTTTGCATTTTTAATGAAAAAAGTAGAATCACCAAACTGTAATATATGTGACAAAATTGATGATGTCCAATATTTACTGATGGAGTGTGTACGGAGCGCAGACAACCGAAGTCTCATAGTGTATAATAAATTTGATGTTGGTATATGTAATAGTATTTTGTCAGATCCTATGTGTACAGAAGCTCAACTGTTTTTTTAATTTTAAGTTTGTTTAGAAGTTTCGTTTTTTTTTCTATTTACTCTCTCTTTTATTTTGTGTGTAGTGTTGTATGATTTGTTATGTATGTATGATGGGCGATGTGGTCGCAAAGCAACAAAGCCCTACGTTTTCATAAAAAAAAAACACAAAAGGAATAAGGCAGGACACAGTCTACAGTGGTGGTCACAGAGGAACTTTTATATACGGGAAAAAGCACCTACACACTCCACTGGCTGTTACACCACCATTTTGATTTTTTTTTAGTGTTGCTATCTCAGCCACATAGGCTCAACGATTTATAATAATGCCACCTGTATTCTTTATCATGTCAACTCTGCTTTTTTTTTTACAATAATAGATTATAGATTCCAGAAACGTTTCATTGAGATTGAAAGCCATGGTGGTAGTACACAGTCTAGTTAGTAAGTCTTTGTATTCATGTCTTATGTCATAATAGTAGTAGTCTATGGTGCAAAGCAAAGAGTATAGAATTGGTTTGGTGGTGTGGTTTTGGTGTTGTACGTTTTGACATTTTATTTATTGATTACTTACTTCCTTCCATTTTAGATATTATATTCAGTGAGTAGGTACGAAAATCTACGATGAACCCTATATCGATGGATAGAGATGAGCCGTCGTCCCTGTTGTCGGTTTCCACAAACCACCCTTTAGAGCAATTTGTACTGCTAGCCAAAGGAGCTAAGGGTTCTGCTTGTGCTGAACTCATAAAACAGGTCCTGGAAGCGCCTGGGGTGCATGTATTCGGAGAACTACTGGAAATGCCTAATATCCAAGAGGTTTGTATCTTATAGTTAGATACTGTATTGTATTTGTAGGTACATAAACAAATACAAGTGATTATCTACATCCCAGCTTTGTACAACTACTATAATTTAAAAAAAATCAAGCCATTGACTAACATTCAACAACTGCTTCCTCAAGCTAGTATTTATATAAATTATGTCTATAACATTTTATTATTTTTTTCAGCTAGAAGAAGGCACATATGCTACTCATTTAAAAACCCTCAATCTCTTTGCATATGGCACATATAAAGAATACCTAGAGAACAAGTCTGAGTACCTAGAACTAACCCCAGCACAGTGCAAGAAACTGCAACATCTCACAATTGCTACACTAGCTACTCAAGAGAAGTGTATCCCATACAGAGTGCTTCTAGATGAACTGGATATAAAGAATGTCAGGGATCTGGAAGATCTTATCATTGAAGCTATTTATGCAGGTGATTAAATTATATTCTTAACATAAATTGTGACAGTCTGCTATTTATTGAACCAATAAAGAGACAAAGTAACAATAAACACTAGACACTACCCCAAGTATCCCAATAAAAACACAATATCAATTTGTCAGAATCACACATTGTTTAAAATAAAACTTTATCTGACATTTTACACCATACTTTGTCCAATGACTTGCTCTAATAAACTCTTCTCAATACAAATATTGGAGTGAAAATTAACTCTGTACTGTACTAGCTTCTACTTGAACTGGGTTGAATCAGTGACTCTGATTCTACTGAACAGATCTGCCTCTTACTCATAGCTTGTAATATGTGAACTAAGATTATGGATAAAATACCTATGCCACTTTTACAATATAATTTATCTGATATTAACTTACCATGTGTTACAACACTCTAACACAGAACAAATATCTATTTTCACCACACAAATGTTTATGCTGGCTGGGATGAAAGATGAAACCCACTACCAACAGCGCAGAAGGCAGAGCTACAACCAACTGTGCTGCAATGCAAGGCCTGTAAAAATGGTCTTCAACCCAACCAATTTATATATTTCTATTCCAGATATAATCCACGGCAAGTTAGATCAAGAATGCAAGCAAGTAGAGGTTGATGTGGCACTTGGTCGAGATGCAAGACTCGAGGATGCTGCATCCATCGCTGATGTACTTTCCGACTGGTGCAATGCTTGCGAGGCTGTGCTGAGCTCGGTAGACCAGCATATTGCACGGGCAAACACACATAAACAGAAGTCTTTAAGGCACCATCAGACTATAGAGCAAGAGGTATACTTAGCAACACTTGTCTTGGTTACTTTAAGTAACTTAATTGAAGTGCTCTATGACATTGTCAAATACCCCATAATAATTTTACAATGTTCTGGAATCCCATACAATTTGACAGTGGCACAACAATCCCACATAGCTGTCATAATCTGTCATAATCTTGGCTCAAAGAATATGTATTGCAGTGACTGTATTTATACCAAAAGCATGGCAGATCAAAGCTACATCTCTAGGAAGTTGTCAAGTTAATTTATTGGTTTACAATTTTCAGATAAGCTACATAAAGAAGACCCTCAAAACTCATGCAGAGAATGATGAGTCAGCTATGTCTGGAGGCAGTGCGGACACTCGTGATTTAGCACCCAAGAAGTTCTCCGGTAAAAGCAAGGCTCGGAACGCGTCCAAGTTCTGGCAGAAGAATACATAGTGCTCAAACCTTATGTATAATTATTAAATACGTGATTTTCTCTTCTCTTGGGTTTATACTTCCAGTGGGCTAGAGAATAATAATATAACAGAAGGCCAGGCCTAAGCTAGGTTTAGGAAATGGTAAAGGCCCTACCTGGACAATAGCAGCTACTTGCTGATAGGCACCATAATGTAGACAAAGAACCTTATGTATAATTATTAAATACGTGATTTTCTCTTCTCTTGGGTTTATACTTCCAGTGGGCTAGAGAATAATAATATAACAGAAGGCCAGGCCTAAGCTAGGTTTAGGAAATGGTAAAGGCCCTACCTGGACAATAGCAGCTACTTGCTGATAGGCACCATAATGTAGACAAAGAATAAATAAAATTACCTATAAGTAATGTATCACATACTTTGTATTCACTAGTCGGCAGAAAGGCTCAGGTGAAACATAGTCGCCTGATATTTCATGCGTGGCAAAAATTGCTATGAAAAAATAAAAGGCGGTTATTTACATCCTTGAATTCCATTTTTTTTCAATAAAAATCCCAATCAGAATCCTAATAGAATTAACACCCCGAAAGAAAAACTAACTCGTTTTCAGTAGAATTTTCCCCGGCCTAGCAACCCCAAGATTAACGTCACTTGTATGAGCAGGACAAAGCTAGGCCAGCGACGGAGATGGAAATCTATTGAACGAAACGAACTACGAATTTCGCCGACCGACGACGTACCTTTGTGTTTTGTTGACAAAAGAAATAAAATGCAAACAAAAACGAAGGCAGTGCAACGATTTTTTCTCCAGTGCAGGCCACCGTGTAAATAAAACGTAAAAACATTGTAAACAAACTTCATAATGTGCTTACTATGATAAAATTGTATTTGAGTTTTACATTTACAATAAGCGTCGAGGGCTCCGTAGTAATAGTACCTACCAAAGACGACTACAATACAAGTGAACTGAACGATTGTGTCATGACATGATTCTGTGATAGCTACATCTGCACGGACCTTCCCGGTCCAGGACCCAAGAGGTTCCAGGTTTCCGGGGCTGTGTGTAGTGACACTTCTTGTGTTGGATGAACAGAAAGGTAAGCAATACTCAAGATCCTTTTGCGTAGATTTTCTTACCCTATTCAATCCAACTCACCGTTGGTACAGGGTCATCGCTGTTTATTCGATATCGATACCTTAGTAGTAAGCAGGTACCTACCTACCTTCATTCAAACTGCTTAGTTTACCTACCTACAAATTACGAAACGCTGCATTTATGAAACTTCCTAGCAAATAGGTAGGTACTTAAGTACCTACCTACCTACAGTTAACCTAAGTAAATTACTAAGGTAAGTAGGTACCTATCATCCTAATAAATAAATAACATAAGTAGGTACAATTAACCTTGGTAAATTACCAAGATACCTACCTACCTAGGCCTATAATAATATGTGAGATATAGGTAGGTTAGCCTGGCTTAAATGGCTAAAAACCTAGACTAGAAAAACAAACATGTCGTAACCATAGCCAGAGTGAATAGATTAGATTATTTTTAGTCAAGCGTGTTCTATACTAATTCATACCATTATTTTAATTCCACATCTTTAGTTATTTTTAAGTGAGCTGGTGGCCTGGTGGTCAAAGGTTTGGCTATCACCAATAAAAAAAATGTGGGTTGATTGTTCTTTGTTGGGACTTTTCCTTTGGTCCGTCAGGACAGTTCAAGGAAATGCTGGGGGGAGCGGAGTAGGTTGCTAACTGGTCTGACGGGTCGTCTCGTCTTGACGTTGTTGATTTTGACGCGTGACCTAGGCTTTGTTTGATTGAATCTTAATCTCCTCCTCCTCCCAACTATCCCACCTTACTTACATTCACTAAACTATTCCCTGGTAATGTTAAGAGAGGTATATAAGAGAGAGAATATATTATATTTGTACCTTCTGAACCCCGATTTCAATTTGAATGAAACCTACCTACTTGGATTTGAAGGCTGGGATATAAACTTTTTATCTATAAATACTAAGCAAAGTAAAGATTGATAATCGTCGTTTTAAATACTTTTGAAGCCAATCTATAAATAACCAACCTAATTATGAGCTCCCCGTAGGTAGGTACCTACAAAGAAGTTTAGTTACTATGCGCGAGGGGTTTTATCTGGATGCTCTTTCCGTACACTAAAATACATACCTAAAGTAAGTAGGTACCTACTTGGGTTGACAATAAATGTACCTAGATGGGTAATAGAATTTGCGAAGACCCCCTTTCATTTGTGGGACAACAAACAATGATTTCAATGGGACTCATGAACTGGGTAGACGTATCTATAGAGGTAAGTACATTGGCTAGAAACACGTAACACTATATGAATACATAGGTACGTAGGGTCAGCCCTGAATCTCGAGGCTTGCCTGGGGATAAAAATGAGGTCTACAATTTATTTATTTAACAATATCCACATCTCTAAAAACTAAACGCAGCGAGCCTAACGAGAAAATGCTTTGTTCAGCGGTGGTCGTAGGTATACCTATTATGACCCAAAACGATACCTAGTGATGAACTTAGAAGCTTGGTGAAAGTGTATTGCGCAGGGTCAGCTAGTTTAGTTTAGTATTTATGCTTAAATTTGCAAGTATAAATATTATACTTACCTATATATGTATATCTTTGATACTTATAATCAGCTATAATCAATTTATTGGTAAAAATAGATTTACAGGTCATACATATCTTAAATAAACAATATTAAATAATATTGCAAATATACCTAACAAATAATTAAAACTAAAACATAAAAATTTAATAATTTTAATTGTAATAAGGTAATCTGACTGATTCCTTTGTACATAGTTAGTTTAATTGTACTTTTTATTGAATAAAGAATGTTAGTAAGATATAAGGTCTAAAAATTTAATAATACAATTATTTTAACCGCCTCTGTGATCTAGTGGTTCCACCCACCGATTTCAGATCCAGAGATCCCGGGTTCGATCCCAGCGGAGTACAATAGTATAATAGTAGAAATAGTAATATAATAATAGTAACTAATAGTATAATAATATTGTGCTTGGTTTGGTTGGTGGTAGGAATTTATTTAAGTCCGCCTGGCTAGCTACCACCATCTTACCTAATTCTGACGCCATAATAACAATTCTAAAATTGTTGTGTTCCGGCATTTAGAGGTAAGATAGCCATTTCCTCAGTTTGTTGACGATTCCGGTTGAAGTGCGCCTCCACCTTCGGCTGAGATGAAGGCCAAGAGCTTCCCCGTCGTACAATAAAAAAAAAGAACTTACACTTAATTAATTAATTAATGTCATAAAATGCCTTCTCCACGAGCCAGGACTCTGCGGAGACTGTCCCATTATTACATGCACTTAGGTACATACCTAAACCATACCTACCTGCCTAGTGTTATATATTTTTTTTGCCTATAGGTACCTACTTAGTTACGTAAGACCTAGGTGTAAATAAAATGTGTATGTAATAAAGTGAAATCAAGTTTTTTAGTAACTACATTTAATTTCATTTTCATAGCATTCCGTTCTGTTCAACCAAAGACGTGCACAAAGCTCCATTTTGTTCCGAGCACATATCCGGCTTCTGTGCATTATAGGATACCTACCTACATTGCCTAGGTTACCATGAATCTGACGTCAAACTATGCTTATACCTACCTACTACCATCTACAGTAGATAGCTATGGGTACCTGTGTAGGTAGACTCTATGCAGTACCTTCCCATATTACCTACTCTACTTTATACTTACGTCTATGTAAGTAGGTATCTCCTAGGTACAAACCCGCAAGTAAAGTCACTATTATTTATTCTGTGGCTTATAGTCGTGGTAAAGTGTACGTAACGAAGGAACCTAGGTAAGAAGGTGCTTAGGTAGGCATGGGTATTTACCTATATGTGAGGTACCTACCTATTATACTTAACCAGCCAGTTGCTCTGCGTGTCGTCATATGTAAGTAGGAAATGTAGGTGAGTCCATTATGTCATGTTCTAGTCAGCATGGGATTAGCCTCTTGCAGCCTAGTTCTGCATGTAACATAGCATGCAGTTCGAATTATTATAGACATAGGGAGGTATACTCACTTGCTCCGGCTATGTACGCAACTAGGATCTACATGCTAAGGTAGGTATAGGTATAAAGTACCTAGGCAGTTGGCTAAACTGGCTCCTAAGAACCATTTTGTTCGGGAATTCCAGGTTTCGGGGATCTAAAGCCGAACGTATTACCAGTGCTACTAGCACCGACCTTACCTACTTACCTAGTGTACTTTACGTATTACAGTTTTTTTTTAACATCTAATGTACCTACTCGTAGCAAGCCAGGATACGGCACTACTGATGGTAAGCGGTTACCGAAGCATACGAATGCTTGTAACACCAAAGGCATCACTCGCTCGTTGCCGACCCAAGATATTTAACCTCTATGATCTAGTGGTTCAACCCACTGATTTCAGATACAGAGGTCTCGGTTTCGATCCCCAGGGAGCACAATATTATGCTTGGTTTGATTAGTGGTAGGACTTGTTTAAGTCCGCTTGGCTAGCTACCACCATCTTACCTGTCTGTCGCCATAAAAAAAAATCTAAAATGTTTGTGTAGTAAGATAGCCAGTTCCTCAGTTTGTTGAGGATTCCAGGTGAAGTGCGCCTCCACCTTTGGCCTTATCTTAACTGGCAACCAGGTGAGATGAAGGCTTCCCCTCGTACAATAAAAAAAAAAGATCCAATATACCTACCTACTGCCTTGGTGTCTATAGAATTGTCTTCCTGTATCGGAAGTAAATTCCACAGTAGGAAGACAATTTCACATCTTGAGAAAACTCCTCTTGAACTTTATTGTGCGAGAACGGAATGGCTCTAAGTGTGAGGATGGATCCTCTGCCGATGACAAATGATGCGAAAATGAAGGGTGGCTGGGCTACCAAACAAAGATTTACATATTTTAATTGAACGACGTGTAGGCGAGTATATTTATGTATTATTTAATCCTCAACAAACTGAGGAACTGGCTATCTTAACTCTAAATGTCGGGACACAACAATTTATGAATTCGTAAGATGGTGGTAGCTAGCCAGGCGGACTTAAACAAAGTCCTACCACCAACCAAAACAAGCACAATATTGTACTTTCCATGGGGATCGAACTCGGGACCTGTGGATCTGAAATCGGTGGGTTGAACCACATATCATTGAGGCGGTTAAAACATTAGTTAATTCATTAAAACACGCCCCATGTAAGTGGTAGAACACACACCGAGAATAAACATGGCTGCACATAGAATTTCGTTTGCTAAATTACATGTAGGAAGGTCTGAGTGAATTATATTGGTATAGCATAGGTAGGTACTTATATGTAATCAAGTTTGATTTAATATAAATAATTCAAGTAAGCATTTAATCAATTCATAATTAAGTGCACTTCACGTCAGCTCAATAATTCCTCTTTGCATATCCAGCGGTAGTGAACTGGAACGTAGGTAGCTGAACTGAATCTGCATAACGCGCCGATTCTGGTACCATTCCAAACTTCTCGAGTAAGCACTGCACACATACATACCTGTTCTAATTCAGGTCGCTTTTACACCGTACCGTTTACGCTACGTATGGATTCAGGCCTGCAATGTCCTAACCAAGATGCAAATCTAATAGTACCTGCCTGAAGGTCCAGCTGGCTAGTGACCACTCCTGACTATGTCCGACGCCAAACGGTGTGCGTGTTTCGTTGGTGCGCGGGAGAGCCAGTCTTCTGGGAAAGCTCCATCGTAGACCTCATACTCCTAGAGCTTAACAAGCGGTTAAGAGAAAAAAAGAAACCATCTAACAATCAAATTCAAAGGGTGTGTTTGTTTACTCATTTGTAACTTTCCCTATGGGTTAAGAGAAAAAAAGAAAACTCCACCTAACAATCAAATTCAATGGGTGTGTTTGTTTACTTATTTGTAACTTTCCCTATGGGGCGGAACATAGAAACTGGGCCGGCGAGCCCGCGGGTAAAAACTAGTTAAATTATGCAGTATAATTTCAGCCCACATTCGTCTACTCGAACCTGAGCGGCCTCCACCCATCGACTCCCCGCAATAGCCACAATGTCGTCGATCCACCGTTTCGCTTGGTCGCCATGCAGTACCTTTGCTCCTCAGCGATTATCAGTTCTGCGAGCTGTTGCCTGCCTGGGAGTAGCTTCGTCGCACGTCGCGTCGTAGCTTCAGACCACGTCTCGGATCCTTAGGTCATCACTGGTAATACACTGATTAAAGACTTTGTCTTTGATTTTGTCTTGGAAACGTGGAAAGGACCTCTAGATCGAGAGCCGCACGCCCTTCCACTAGACCAATAGAGGTGTAAAAACCACCCCTGCCCCTACCATCGACCATCGCTGAGTACTACGCTGCACTGCCTGGTTTATTTTATTAAGATAACTACAAATTTATTCTTCTTCTTTCGTATCAAAACGTAAATTGTTGTAACATTGAGGTAGAAGAATTGGCCTGCCTAAGACACCAAGTTATGTAGGTACCTACTGCGTGTTTTAGCTGCTCCCAAGGTGTGCCGCGGGGAGGTTTCTTCCATGCACCGCCTCAGAAAATGATATATTATATTTATGTCTTATAAACAAATACAATGACCCAAGTGCTGGCTCTTATTTAGGCCAGCGAATTAGCATAGCTATTCAGCGTGGCAATGCAGCCAGTGTCTTGGACACGCTTTCGTCTGGTACTGGTCTGGAACAGTTGAGTTACCTATAGGCCGTTTGTAAAGGTCCTTAGCTAATCTGACTGATTCCTTTGTACATGGTTAGTTAGTTTAATTGTACATTATATTGAATATACTATATTCAATGTTAGCAATAAGGTTCTAATGAATTTAGACAAATGGGTTTTTGCTGCATTTCGCCGAAAGCGCTGGTATTCAATATACCATTATTTTAAGGAATCCTGTAAGCCTGAAAATATGAAGAAATTGTTTAAGTGCTTACTTAAATAATAATTACTTACTATACATAAAACTTAATAAAATACTGAATTTCTGACGAATATATTTAGGTAAGTAGGTACCTAATTAAATAATTTCTTCTCACACTCGCATTTCTAACATTGTAGAAGTGCGTTGCTTTTGTGTAGGTACGAAAATAGCGGTAAATTTATTTGGGGAATGACTAAAATTGAAACGAATAACTTAGCTTAATGTTCCATAATGCACGCTTACTTGCAATTGCAATCTCTCTCGCGGTCCGTGGACGCTTTAAAGACCGTTTACTCAGAGACAGCGGTCTAGTTTTATTCATAAAATGTTTATTTATTTGTTGAATAAAATAATAATAATATAAAATATATTACGGAAAATCGCTTTAAAGCGTCTTATGTCATGCGCACGGCAGCAAAAGCTTGGGAATAGCTACCTACGTCTATAACTTATAACCTAAACGGGATCAAACTATACAATAATCTACTTAATTAACTCAAAGATGTAGGTATATAAACCTTTAAAAATAAATTGAAACCTTTTGAAAACATATTTTAATTACATTTACACGTCATTTAAGTTTAATTTTAAATTAATATCTCAAAAATAATAATTAAATCAACATAAATCCAGCATAAAACTTAAAATTATAGCACTGATACGTATAGTTTAAAAAATAAATAAATAAAAAGAACAACAATCCGAGCAAACAATGTCTGTGTAGAATTATATTATAAAAATAAACTTACGGCTCGACATCGCTTTTGGGTCGTTTGAATTGCCACGAAGTGTACACTGTCAACTTCTATTCACGCACGAATCTACTCATATTCAACCACCCTCAATTTCCAACTTTAATCAAATGTTTGTTATATTTGTTTATTTTTTACAAGGTTAACTTGTATGCATATTTTTTATTGTACGACGGGGAAGCGCTTGACCTTATTCTCACCTAGTTACAAGTTAAAATAAGGTCGAAGGTGTAGGCGCACTTCACCCGGAATCCTCAGGAGTCTAAGGAACTGGCTATCTTACCTCTAAATGCCGGAACACAACAATTTATAATTGTGGTTATGACGACAGACTTAGTTAAGATGGTGGCAGGTCACCAGTCGGACTTAAACAAAGTCCTACCACCAACCAAACCATGCACAATATTGTACCTCTGGGGATCGAAGCCGGGACCTCTGGAACTGATATCAGTGGGCGAACCACTAGACCACAGAGGCGGTTAAAAAATAATATTACTGAAACTTACGGTGCACGTAAGTGTGGGAGTAATAATAGCATATGTGTAACAAACTGAAAACTATTGATACCCGACACCCAAGGCTAGGTCAACCAGTATCCGCGTTTTACCCACTAAAAAGCTCAATGTCACGAGTCACATCACAACTAGCCTAGTTTAAAATATCATTCGTTGTATACCAACACCGCATTGAATTACCTACCAGCGAGTAACTAAAACCCGACCAACTATCCCAGTCGAAGCAACCTTGACACGTTGCCTGCACACGCACGTTTCAGATTACGGCCTATTGTTTGCAATATTGCAGCTCTGTTTTTTTAGAAAGTGCAACGAACTTGTATTTCTATGGTATGGTAGAACTGTGTTGTGGTTGAGGGTCTGACAATGGAGATGGCGATGACTTGCGGTCGGCTGCGGTTACAATTGTCAAATTGCACTTGCTGTGCTCTACCGCAGGCTTGGTATAGATTTTCTTTGCACCGAGGCATATGCATTGTAGAGTTTACAATGATCGTCTTTTTTTTTTTTTACCATAATATGATTGCTTATACGCTTCAATATATCTGATGGTGAGGTATTAGACCGTCTTGTATGTAGAAAGTCATACTATGCGTAAGTTAAGCTATTAAAACCTCTTTTTCTCTCGTTTTTTATAGCACCAAGAAGCTAAATACCCTCACTTAAAATATTATTTCCCCCCTTTGCAATTCTTAATGTCAACACAGGGGTAAGGGTGGGTAGTCAACCTTCTTTAATGTTATACTCGTATACTACAAGATTATATATATCTATATATTATACCAAGCGTTTAACCCTTATATTACAAAACCACCCCTATTAAAAAGAAAAAATAATTTAAAATATATTAATTTAATTGAAATTTACAGTCAGTAGTCTTTCAAATGATACCCCAGAAGACATATATCTTCGTCTCGATTAACACCTCTTTTTCCCAAAAATCATAGCTAAATTCTTTTACGATACTTATAAGTGTTATCGCTGCAAATTCAAAATTTCGAATTTCTCGGCTCCATTATTCAAAAAATATGGGCAATATATTGTAGTTCATTCCACCCCATTATTTCAAAAACTGTCCAATTATCAAAAATCCCCCTCGACAATCAATTTATTTTTTTCATCTCTTTACTTTTTAAATTTCATCAAAATTGATAACTCGTTCGAGAGTTTTACCGTCACAAACATTGTCATGTATGTGTGAATGTTTGTGTTATAATACATACATACTATAGTGCCGGATTTCTCGACTTAACTCTCGAAAACAAATCTCGTTCGATCTCTCACTTGATCAATTAAGCTCTGCGCAAACGGGCCACCGACCACAGGCACCGATGGCCACTTTTTCATATATATCGAAGAGGCCTGACCAGCGGGGTTTTTGGGAATAGTAACATCAGTCTGATATCACCTTTTCCATCGCTAGGTTCGCTCATTGCAAATAATGAAACTCTAGAACTTATCAATTATAATGTCTTTATTATTTTTCCACTAGCTTTGAGTTTATTTAACAGTAATTAGGGCTATACTTCAAGAAAATACTCACAGGACGTTGAAGCAATAACTCTTCTTTTTTTTACAATCAGAAGTTTTTCGTAAGCAACTCGAATTCCCAAGTCCTCAATATGGCGACCACGATCACAATGAATGTGTCCCCAGACAAGGAATTGACGTCCAAACCATAAACATCACTTCCTCTTGCTATTCGGCAAATATAGTAGCGCCCTCACGTTCGCTATGATCGTAGTCTCGTTATATTTCCACGATGTCTCGATACTTTCAATCTACAATGACATCTTTTTGCAGGAGGCATCGAAGCACCGGTTCTCTAAATTAATTTTATGAATATAGAAGCTACATTGACTACATACATTAAATTCAGCTTAATTTTAATTCCAGTTAAAACATTCCAGATGATCAATTTTTACGGAATGTTTGAACTGCCTATTCGGATATTACCAATGACAGTTCGAGTATAGATAACATCACGTAATGTGAGTTCTAAATTTAAAACATGGCTTTTAAAAAAGGTTTGTTTGTTTATAAAAATCAGCTAGGTTATTATTTATGTGAATCAATTTGATTTTTGAAATGAATTTATGAACATGATTGTTTGCTATAAATAATCAATATCTTATAGTCTAATGGTAGGCTATGAACTATGCTGTAGCTATTCCACGCCGACATATATATATCCAAAATATAATAACCTGTGGCGGCCACTAGCTATGGCAGTGTCCGCGACTCGCCACACAACACGCCGACACGCGCCATTGTTGCGCTGCCCCACCCCGGCGCAGTTAGGCTTTAGGCGTCCTACGCCTCCATCGCGGGGTCACCACGGAGCACGGCACCTCAATGGATGTCGATACTTTCAAATCGTATAGTCCATCGCAAGACTGCGCAGCTAAAATGTAGCGGCTTCCGAACGCCGGTGGCTGTTGCGCAGTTCTGCTACTTTTACAAATGTGGGCGATAGCCACCGGTGGCTGTGTGTGGTCTGTGGCCCGTATGCGCCTAACCTTATAGCACATCTTAAAATTATATGTTTTTTTCTGTTACCTGTAATGTGTTACCTAAATGTATGTTTTAATAATAAATGTATTGCCTTACATGTAACACAATCTTCTAAGTCTCCAGACCTAAAACGTCTCCCGCATCCAAACTTTGTATCGGATCGGTTAAACGTGCCCAAACGATGATAAACCTACTCGTGAAAGAATGCACCAGATAAAAATAAGATTGTTATTGCATTCGCATCTCCAAAAACCACTCGATGCACTCAAATCAAAATAAAATACTGTCTAACGAACTTTTCAGAAATGGCAGCTTTTACGTCAGATTTAGTAAATTGCGTTGATCAGTTAGAAAGTAAAAAGACTTTGGTTTTTAATTTTCTAACGTCAGACCGTTTAGCTTAGGTGAACATTTTGTTTAGATAGATATACGAGTATACATTCAGTAAAAAAAAACTAATCTGAAATAAATAGTGATAGTAAATAATAATATGCTTTAGATTGAGGCGA
Organism: Venusia cambrica; assembly: GCA_951394065.1. Classification (NCBI taxonomy): domain Eukaryota; kingdom Metazoa; phylum Arthropoda; class Insecta; order Lepidoptera; family Geometridae; genus Venusia; species Venusia cambrica. The sequence continues at coordinate 7,966,957 of OX596056.1, forward strand.
TAAGTGACGCAATGGCGACTCTTATTTAGGCTAGCGAGTTCGCAAAGCTATTCAGCGTGGCAATGCAGCCAGTGTCTTGGGCATGCTTCCGTCTGGTACTAGGCTGGAACAGTTGAGTTACCTATAGTCCGTTTGTAACGGTTCTTAGGCTTCCCTTGTAAATGTATAGGTACTAGTTAAATTGTATTTTTTTTTGTGAATACATCTTGTCAACTAATACGAAGTATGAAGCTACAAGACGGACATATATTTTTAACCTCTGTGCTCTAGTTGTTCGCCTAACAGTGTCAGATCCAGGGGTCCATATTTTGGTTTGGTTCGTGGTAGGACTTTGTTAAGGCCGCCTGGCTAGGTACCACCATCTTACCTAATTCTGTCACCATAACAACATGTCTTCTGGCATTTACAGGTAAGATAGCCAGTGCTTCAGTTTGTTGAGGATTCCGGGTGAAGTGCGCTTCCACCTTCGGCCTTATCATAACTTTAAAATCAGATGAGATGTGGCACCAAGCACCTCAACGTCATACAATAAAAAAAAGTTAATACGATGAACAAAGTAATGAGGACATGACATGAAAAAGAATACTGCATTTGCGTTAGAGCCTCGTGAAAAGCCCTGAGCTCAGCATGTGAGATGAAGGCCAAGCGCTTCCACGTCATATAATAATAAAAAAAATGTGCTGCGACTCCGAACACAAGACCACAGTGCTAATTTTCAGCGCAAGGCAAGGCTACCTTTACTATACTTGATATTGAACAGAAAAAGAGCTTGATCTTTTGCGATTGTGTAAATCAAAACCACTTTTAACCTGCCTAAAGTATACGGCAAAGCGAAACGTCTAGCTTAACAGTATTTTTTTATTTAAAACGAGTCAGCTCTTGCCCTAGTGCTTGGAAGAAATTCGTGACCGGGGCACTTATTCGCTATGACAAAATAACGCGTGCTAGTTACGATATCTTCGTGGAATCATCGTGTGATACACTTTAGGACGTCACACGTTATAGGCAAGGAATCTCCTGTCATAGCGAAGGAGGGGCAACAGTGGGCTAAAGGCAGTCTGTCGATTCAATGATGGTTGCATCATTTACCACTTGTCCACGATTTATCTCCTAGTAGTCTACTACTAGCAACGGAATCACTGGCTTTTGCTAGCAGTTACGGCTGAATGATCACAACACTGGTGGCAAGACCTGTATAGGTCAAAGTCCGGAGAGACCTGATCCTAGAGTAGACAAGAGGTCAAGACCTAACCCATCATTATTTAAAAAAGTTAAAACAATACCACACTCTCTCGCTAGTTGAGGTTGAGATTGGGAGTAAGCCCCAATGACATCTCAGGTTTTTTTTTTTCCAAGTGAATATTAACTTGTTGGTTAATATAAACACAGCCTGTGAATGGGATTACCGATATCACCAGTGCCAAATCAGTGAAATAACCCACTGAAACATTGCAACGTAATCAAAATGCGCTGGCATCAGAATTGGGCGTGTTTTGAATAAAGTTTGAATCTCTTGTCTCTTGACTCTACTGTATACTGGAACAGAAAGTCCGTTTGCTCGCGCTAGTGTTTGCTATATTGCAGTTTGTTATACAAATATTATCGAAAAATTAAACATATAACCAAACTAAGTACGATTAAAAAATCTGGAAGTTAAAAATAAAGTTTATAAAGGTCGAAGACTTATCAATAGCTCCGGAAAGAGTACGGGTCGAAGGTCTCATGAAAATAATAAATCTTGCTTAGTTTTTTTTTTTTTTACTTTACGACGGGGAAGCACTTGGCCTTCATCTCACCTGGTAACAAGTTAAGATAAGGCCGAAGGTGGAGGCGCACTTCACCCGGAATCGTCAACAAACTGAGGAACTGGCTATCTTACCTCTGAATGCCGGAACACAACAATTTTTAGAATTTTTATTATGGCGACAGAATTAGGTAAGATGGTGGTAGCTAGCCAGGCGGACTTCAATAAAGTCCTACCACCAACCAAACCAAGCACAATATATTGTTACTCCCATTACTCTGAACCACTAGACCACAGAGGCGGTTAAGTTTGGAGTTGATGGCCGTTATACATATTTACACAGTAACATTTAGCAGTACCACTACTTTTATCGGCGACCTAACTTGCACTACGTCACGTACATTAACCTCTGGTAATTCGTGGGAACACTTTGAACTTTTTCATGAGATCTAAGATTAAATATGCAAGTGCTGTCTCGGGTTGAATCTTCGTAATTACAGTTATTAGTGAGAAGACTGTGTAAAACTTCATTTTAAGTTTGTTGCTCTGTGTAATATTTGCATAAATTACTCTATTACGGTTTAATAAAAACTCGTGGTGGAGAGACAGACGGGCGGCTTAGGGAGCCAGGTCCAGTACCTACGAAATAAATTACGGAATGTGGATATCCATAAGGGTACCAAAGTTACTGTCGTAGCTCTCAAAATTACCAACCTGAAGTGGCAATGACCACGTAAATCTCGCACGACGAACAGGATTAATTGCGAAACGATGTGCCTATTACAGGACATTACAGGACATTAATTTTACACAGCGCCATTTAGCCCCAAACTAAATTTCGGATATAATACTCAAATACTTTTGTAAATAGATACATCCTATGTGATACAACACCCAAACATAGAACAAACATCTATATTCATCACACTAATGTTTGTCCTGGGTGGGAATCGAATCCACATCCTACAGCGCAGAAGGCAGAGTTACTACCAACGGAACTACGGCTTGTTGAGACCTATGCAATGAAATTGTTGCGGTCGCGTGGAGTCGAAGGATGTAGGCAGCTCAGTTCACTATTTGTGGCGTTGATTGGTGGATAACATAGGCCATGTTTAGCAGTAGACAAATGTGTTCTGAAATGATGATGAGGAACAGAATATGCTAATTGTATGTCAAAATCACAACTAGTACGTAGACTGATTGTTTTATTTTATTTTTATTTATTCGGGAAACATACAGATGCAATAGGTATATAAAAAGTTAAGACATAAAAATAATTCAAAATAAAAATTGATCCAGCAACACCTAAAATTCAATGACTGGTGCTAGATTTTAACTTATCAAATCACAAGTTAAAATATTATTGTGAAATGATTGAGAATTAGCTGAATACCTTGATTTCGACCGCACTAACCCAAATAAGGGTTGCTACTCATTTGGCTCGAAATCTGGGGCACTATGACGTCATAAGAGGAGGGGGTGCAGACTATATATCGAAAAGTGCACCACTTGCGACAGTATCACAAACAACGCTTTGTTACGTGACAAGAAATTGTAATTGCCATACGACAGTTAATTGAATTATTGTGCTATAATATTTTACACAATAATTCAATTAACGGAGAGTGTAATAGAGTGGCATAGGCATACCCTACAGAGCTTCCGCATTTCCAAATCTAACATCTCATATATTATGGGATAGTAGCTTAGTAATTATAGGAAAACTGCAACTTGTACAACATTTGAGTTGAGAAGCAAATTGAGTGGATTACGTTGCCAGCATCTGTTTTTCCTGATAATTACTATATGGGCCTCTAAAGAGAGTGAAAGCTGTCTTCTAGACCGGCGTGCTACACTGTTGGCCCCATCGTCGCTTCATGTCTCTCGAGATTGTGGTCAAACGTAGTTTTGTATTAATAAAAAAACAAATCCTTTTGCTTGGTAATTAGCTCGAGACGGGACCAAGAAAGGAAGTGCCAATAAACATTAACAAGCTCATATTAATCTTGCCGACCCGTGTAATGGAACGTAAAAAGTAACCTAGCGGGGCTGATGGCAGGATTTATGGGGTCAGTGTACTGTTTTGGTTTTTAGGTAAATTAACAAATATAATTTGTTATATATATTATTATTTAATTATGGACACCCAAAAGAAAGATCGTTTATAAGAGTGCGCCCGTTATAATTAAAGGGTATCACAGCGTGTACGCTGTTAAGCTAGTTAAGAACATTAAATAAGTATAAAAGACGATACAAAATGTTTTGGCTTAAAGCCGGGAAAGCATCATTCGACTGCCTGCATTCCTGCATACTTGCACAATAGTTTTGGTGTAGTTTTGCAGTTCGATCGCGGATCCAGAAGTGGGCTTGTCTAAGGCCTGAAACCAATGAGAGCTTCGAGTGCTGTCGTGGAGGCAGTCTTCATACACCCTGCTGTCGCAACACAAGCTTATCTTTGGAATTTCATAAGCTTGTGATTTGTATAATACCTACTAAGCCACCAGACTAGGGCACCATATGTAAAAGAAGGCGTTTTTACGGTATTGTAAAGCACACAGAGAAATTTTTGGGCTGTGCCCCGTTTTACCCCGTCCAGTGCTTCCTGCTACTTATAATTCGGCTCTTTTTAAGGCAAAAGGTGTCTCCTAGACCACCGTGTCGTACTACATCTTCGGCCACTGACCGCCTCTGTGGTCTAGTGGTTTGTGCACCGGTGTCAGATCCAGAGGTCCCGGGTTCAATCTTTAGGAGAATACAATATTGTGCTTAGTTTGGTTGGTGGTAGGACTTTGTTTAAGTCTGCCTGGCTAGCTACCTGATCTTACCTAAGTCTGTCACCATAGCAACAATTCTGTGATTGTTGTGTTCCGGCATATAAAGATTTTTTGAGTTGAGACCCATTTGAGTCGATATCTACGTTTTCTTACGTTTTAGGTAGCGTCAGACCATTGATGAAAAGGCAAGCGTCCCAAGTGCAGTGGAGAGATTTCCCATGAGCCAACCAGACAAACCAACTTCGCAGGGCTTTCTGTTAATAGATACATAAGATATCGATAAGACAGTCAAAAATATCACAAAACTTTTGCTTTACCTAGACGACCTGCGTGCTGCGTAGTATAATAAAGTCTATTGCGTTAAAGATCTCCGAGAAACATTTGGGTGGTGAGGTTAGGTATCAATGCTATCAATCATGGCTGGATAGCTCGTGTAATGTGACACAACAAAACCGTTATCTTTATCGATTATATCATTTTTCATCAAAACAATGCATCGGCCTCATCCATTTGCTGTCAGTCTGCTTACAATGGCTGCTGATAATAACGTAAATTACAGTCAACAGCGTATTTAGAACGTAAATAATAAATACGAGTGCTTAAATCTCGCTACAAGATTTATTTGTAACATATAAATTTAGTAATGACGATATAAGATGATAGTAAAAGTTTTAAAGCTCATGTAATTTTTTGTCTTTTTAGCGCATTCAAATAAAAGCATTTATCACTTTTAATTTATTACTCTGTCATAAAGCTGTCAACTTTATGACAGAGCAAGGATGAGGTCTACGATGGAGCGAGCTTTCCCAGAAAGCACTGGCTCTCCCGCGCAGACGGAGCACGGCAAACCGTTTGGCGCCAGACTTCGGCAGGAGAAAGGTCGCTAGCCAGGTGCAGACCTTTACAGGTTCACCACCAGTGTACCACCAGTCTTGTGATCGTTCACCCGTAACCGCTAGCAAAAGTCAGCGAAGGTCAGTCGAAATAAGTCATAGAGATCTTAGCCTAGATCAGCAGAAGCATTTTGAATATAGAATAGAAATTCTATATTCAAAATGCTTATGGGGACTATATGAAATAACAATCTTAGTTCAAATTCCTTGCCCTCGTCTGTTTTGCCTACACCAATACAATCTTGGAATCTTAAAGTCCAGAGTGAACAGGTTCCTTTTAGGCTCATCCATCTCAGGCAAGATCTTTACTCGCTCAAACGCTTGGCTATCATAAATAAAAAATATATTGACATACCTACTGTTTCTTTATAAATACATACTTATGATATACTTACACACACACGCAGAACAAACGTCTATATTCACACAAATGTTTCTCCAGGGTAGAAATCGAACCTACGGCACAGAAGGCAGAGCTACTAACAACTAAGGGTTGGTGGTAGGACTTTGTTTTATTTTAGATGATTGTGTTCCGGCATTTAGAGGTAAGATAGCCAGTTCCTCAGAACAGTTGAGGATTCCGGACGAAGTGCCCTTCGGCCTTAGCATGACTTGTAAATCAGCAGGCCTATTACCTAACTCTGTTTCATTTGGGTTTCAATCGGTTTCAATCAGAAATGCAGGCATTTTAATTGAAACCCATTGAAACCCAAATTAAACAGAGTTAGGTAATAGGCCTGCAGGTAAGGTGAAGGCCAAGCAACTCCTCGTAGTACAGTAAAAAAATCTGAGGTGTTAGGCTTGGCATAATTATGTACCTACATTGTACCTCTTTAGAAATAGCAATAGCATTATCATATGTAGGTACGCAAACTCTTTCTGAATACCTCCAAAGCCCGACCTGTGCACCTGGGGTAGTGCATCATTTAGGGCTCAAATGTGGGCCAACACGTGTAAGGCTGACATTTAAGCACAATACAAAGTAACGAGTTGATTCATGAATTGTGTGGTCTTTGCAGTTCACACACACAAATTTGCGGCTTATCGATATAAAACGTCCAAGTCAAAGAACTTTGACGATGTAAGAAAAGCCAGGTCAAACTTCCGTAAGCCGACGAACGTCAAATTTTCAAATTTAATATACAAATTACATACATCCAAGATAAACCGATTATATACATGAAACCTTATAATTTCTCAAATAATCTTCATAACATATTGTATCACCAATGTAGAGTTCCACAACGCAATTTGCTCCGACATGAAAAATGGTAAAACCAAGTGGAAGAAGGTCCCACGCCAGCTTTTAATCACTGTTTTATAGCTACAGCGCGTAATGCTGCTGAGCGGAAGTTGATTAGATGTCCCAATTGTTGGCCATTGATTATGTATTAGGTATACATGTTTAATATTCATCACCATTTATTGCAGTCCACTGCTGGACGTGGATCTCTCCCAAGGCGAGCCACTAAACCCAATCTTCGGCTTTCGGCCTATGATGCTTAGGTCAGCTCAAATATATATTTTGTTGGCATACGAATTGAAACGGTTTCTGGGTGCAAAAACAACCCTACTGACGCACAACATAACACAACATATTTCTTGCTGACCATATATATTTCTAGTTTTATTTTTGTTAAGGTTCCTACTCTATGTTGTGTATGCATTCGTATGTAGAACGTAATCCTTGAAAGGCTTTATCTACTTTGTCCATCCAACGGTTGCCTGAAAGAGATATGGCCACGGCTAGTATCGCTTAGATTATGTTTCTTTCATCTGTATTTTTCATGTTTTTTGTGAGTGGTAAACAATGAAGAATTATCATCTATCTACTATTTACAACTTCATCGGGTGCTTACGTATACAGTCAGATACGCCAAAAACGCATTTGAAAGATGAATGAATGAACGAATGAACACTGTATTGTACACAGAAATTACATTTAAAAATACACATGATAGTAGGACTCAGTGTAAGTGTAACGGGCGGCCAATCACGAAAAGCGATTTCTTTAAGGAGAGTTTAGTACTTTTTCTCGCGAAGTGGACTTGGCCTTTAAAAATCGAATGATTTTATATACCCTGTTGCGGTACGAGGCTAAAGCATGTCGTTCCTTGCAACTGGAACAGAAGACACCGATTGGTAATCTCTATTTGCATCTCCGAATTGGGGCAGTCGGACGAGTGTGGCGAAACTGCACTGCGCTTACGAAACTGTACAATATAACCGGGATATAACCCACAATTTGATGCTGAATTAGCGGATATTTCAAAATTAGAAAAATTAAGATCGTAAAGGAAGAAATAAAGAAAGCAAAACAATGTAATGAACCCGTTTATCAAACAATCAAAAATTATATTAAACTTTTATAGAATATAAATACATACTACTAGACATTTTATACAGCGCCATCTAGCCCCAAATACAAGCAATGCGCCTGTAATATTAGAACTAGATTACGGAAGCTACTTACATTTTTTGTAAATACAAAACAACACCCAAACTCAAATCAAACAACTATTCCTCTCACAAATGTTTGTCGATGGGAATCGAACCCACAACCTACAGCGCATGAGGCAGAGCTTTATCAATTGAGCTGTGAGTACAGTTTTGGGAAGAGTTTCCCCAGAAAGTGCTTTCGCAGAAGTCTGTAGCCCTGCCTGTTTATCTGGGGCAGGGGCTGGGGCACACAGGCGTACTGTTCCAACAGAAAATATTTCATGGTGAATGAGTGCTCCAATATTTCGACAGTTACCATCAATTGTTGTAAGTAAACAACAGTAACCACTGTTAATAACGGACTCTAAAATCACCTCAGGGAGACGTCTTTTTTCGGTAGAGACGTCATCTTACTACCTGGGAACAGACTCCGAAAAACCGAAATGTCCTTCAAATCCTCCGGATCGGAAGGCGGGCTCATAACCTAATTGTGGTATATAATATATACCGTTGGTATTGTAGTGTTCATAACCATGATAGTTTCAAAGGTTATATTAACAAGCCTTATAGCTCAGTTGGTAGTAGGTCTGCCTTCTGCGCTGTAGGCTGTGGGTTCGATTCCCACCCAGCAACAAACATTTGTGTTATAGATGTTTGTTATGTGTTTGGGTGTTGTATTATATAGTTCGTATGTATTTCCGTAAGCTAGTTCGAAGCTATGCTTAGTTTGGGACTTGATGGCGCTGTGTAAAATTAGTGACCTGTCCTGTAATATTACCGAATTACGTTACGTAATACGTACGTTTAGGTATATATTTACACAGGTTGGTGAGTGATAAATCTCTCCGTTGCACCTTAATCCAATAACACCCTAAGCTGCAATTGGCTACCTAGCTAAGCTAACGCAGCTGTGATCCCAGGAGACGTCTAATCGGCTAAGTGCATAAACTGGTCGGTTTGGCGAGAGCTCCGAAGAGTTGTTGATGGAAAGTTGTTCAAGGAAACGTTCATCTGGGTAGTAACGGTGAAGTAATCCAAAAAGAAGTAATATCCAACTTCGTTACAGAGGTCAATCAACGAATTCAACTCGAATGGGCAGTGTTCGGAAAGCTATGCAATATCCTCTCGTCAATGATACCGCAGAGCCTCAAGACGAAAGTCTTCAGTTTGTGCTGCCAGTGATCACTTATGGATCCGACACGTGGTCGCTGACTATTGTGCTCGTGAATAAATTCAAATTCGCACAGCGAGCTATGAAGACAGCTATGCGAGTTTTACAGCGTGATAAAATCCAAAATGTGAACATCCGTTAGAAGAACCAATTCATTGACATAGCTCTCAAAATCAATAAGCTGAAGTGGCAGTGGGTAGGTCCCATAACTCGCAGAACCGATAACCATTGGGGAGTAATGGACCACAATTAAACGTGAAACGGAGTGTGGGAAGAACTCACTCGTTGGACTCGTTTGGCAAGACTTCGCGGGCTTGACTCACCTGATTGTCCAATGAGAAAGATTATACCGTGCTTCAGACGTTTAACTATCGGTTCCGGGTATCTGTAGTTGTCATTGAAAAGCCATGTCAATCATGGCGCCGGCTCTTAAAGTCTAACACCAGGAATGTTCCACAGCCCATACGAAGAAGAAGAGCTCGCTTTTGAGACTTACAGATGATGAAGCAGTAGCATGTGTATTCCAGGCTGAATCCAGCCAAGTTGTTATCACACTCCTAGTGGTCTACCCCGGGCAAAGGAATCGCTGGTTTTTGTTAGTGGTTACGGCTGAATTAACCGCCTCTGTGGTCTAGTGGTTCAACCCACCGATTTCAGATCCAGAGGTCTAGGGTTCGATCCCCAAGGGGAGCACAATATTGGGCTCGGTTTGGTTGATAGTAGAATTTTGTTTAAGTCTACCTGGCTACCACCATCTTACCTAATTCTGTCGCCATAATAACAATTCTAAAACTGTTGTGTTCCGACATTCAGAGGTAAGATAGCCAGTTCCTCAGTTTGTTGAGGATTCCGGGTGAAGTGCGCCTCCACCTTCGGCCTTATCTCAACTTGTTACCAGGTGAGATGAAGGCCAAGCACTTCCCCGCCGTACCATAAAAAAAAAACATCTTTTAGACCTGTAAAACTTTTCTGCCGAATTTCGCTGCGTTCCTTCGGTGTGCGGGAGAGCCTGGAAAAGCTCGCTCCATAGTAGACCTCATCCCTGGTCTGGAGAGGTCCTAGAGCTAGAATAGCCACAAGGTCAAGCTTACCCACCATTTATAAAATAGCGGATTATATTTAGATGGTTCATGTTTAATGTCAACCTTTCGATTGACGTCACAATAGATGGAAACAATCGCCTTCACTGTCCGACTCGGTAAAGGCCACAGTAATTTCCATGAAAGTCCACTTATACGTGAAAGTGTTCACTAATAATGTAGTCGTGGGCAGTGGGTTGGGTATTTTTCCACTCAGTTACTAAGTATATTCTGGGTATCGTGAAAGTTTCAGTGTAAATAAACTACGTGATTAAGTTTCCTTCATCATGAATGTAAATGTTCACTGCTGGATAAATCATATCTTTAATCATCACGTTTGGCATGCGAATTGTGAATTGAATAACGCTTTATTGTACACGAAATGACATCGAATAATACAAACGTATAATATGGGCTGATTTCTCGCCAAAAAGGCAGATAAATGAAGAAAATATTCTGTGCCTGGGTCGGAACATACACAAAACAATGTATATGCGTCTGTTTTATTACTTGTTTTGTAGCTACTCATACGAAGAACGATTATTTGATCTATGTCTAATCTACCTTTCACTCGAAAAGTCGTTCTTGCTATTGTGACTGTCTACCGTTGAGTATTGGGTATATCTCAAATGTTAAGTTAGATGGCTCTATCAAATCTATCGTAAAGATTGCCGTCATATCTGATAGAGGCAACTCGTAAAATATTCTATAGGTAAGATGTATGAAAAATATTAACTTTTAGGTGAAGATTAGGTACGTAGACGTTCGGTGATTTACGAGAAATGGTTTCCATCAGAACGGTCGTTTTGTGAAAAAGGTTCCCCTTATTCAGCTGTCAGTTGCTATATTGATCAATTTGAAATGAAGTGCTCTGGGCTATGTATGGTCCTTCGAACTGGAGCCGTTCGATATTTGTCCTTTTTTTGTGTTGCGCTCACCTGGTTTCAAGTTATGATAAGGCCGAAGGTAGAAGCGCACTTCATCCGGAATCCTGAACTGACTGAGGAACTTGCTGTCTTAACAATGCCGGAACACAACAATTTGAGAATTGTTGATATGGCGACTGACTTAGGTAAGATGGTGGTAGCTAGCAAGGCGGACTTAAACAAAGTGCTACCACCAACCAAACCAAGCACAATATGTACCCGTCTGAGGATCGAACCCGGGACCTCTTATTCTAATTAAAATTCATAGTGCGAAACGTATGCGATCGAAACGAACGGCACAGTAAAATGGAGTGTGGGACTCCCTCAACTCTATAGACATATATAGTCTATCGAGTTGAGGTAGTCGATGGATGAAGAGGTTCAGGATTGATATTTGTGGCGACTATTGAAGGAGGCCTATGTTTAGCAGTAGTATACAAAACAAGCAGTGGTCAAAAGTCAATCATTAATAAAAAAAACAGATGGTAAACAAGGAGGTAGATCATATCAACCCCAAGTTACGACCGCCGCCACGGCGTCATAATCATTGACCTTCTTCAGAATTCCCATCACAGAAAATATTATAAATAAATCGAAAAATAAACATACATTTCTACTATTTGATCTAATCAATTTCCTTAACGAAATGGTAATGGAAAATCGTAAATTGAGACGTAGAACAAATTGTTACGATACGTGTTATTTACGCAAAGAACTGCGCACAACACTTCGCTTCACGTTCTTGGTAGAGGCGTTTAGTGTCTGTATAAACCTGGGCAATAACATTATGTTTATGTAAATGTCCTGTAATATTCGCGCTAAACGGTTAAACAAATATTATACAGCCAAAGAGTTTGAAGTTACACATACCACATGTAGATTATGGATGAAATATTGAGCCAACACCACCAAAATAAGCTGAAGGTAACTTGTACTTTGCTATGAGTGCTTTGCTTTCCACAATAGTTGATATATTGTGCTATTTGAATTGATACTAATTAATTTAATATTAATATTTTAATTAATAGCCTGTAGCTTTATCATTAATACTGGTAAGGAATGGAATTCCTTGCTTTCGTTTGTGTTTCCGCACGAGTACAATCTTGGAGTCTTCAAGTCCAGAGTACATAGGTTCCTTTTAGGCAAGCGTGCTCCATCTTAGGCCACATCTTTACTTGTTTTACATGTATGCTGGTGGTCAAACGCTTGACTATCACCAATAAAAAAAATAATGATAAACTGAATTATATTTCGAGTTATCCAATTCCGGCTCCAACCTTCCCCAAAGGGTTGCCAACCCCATGGACCCAAAAAGAATAAAAAAATAATATAATTGAATCAGTTACAACAGAAACAAAATTAGCGTATAAGGCTGCGTCTATTACTAACCGACCAACCAGGCTGTCCTCCTAGTTGGCCGCTTGGTATTTTTTTTTCATAACCGACAACCTATCCAGTTTGTTATATTGGACGTTAAGGCCCTGTCAATAGACGTTTCCAAAATGGCTTTTTCCAATGGAAAATTATGGTACTTCTAAACAAGTCATGAGTCTAAGTTTTATACATATTTGTGTCAAGCTCCTGGAGGGGAGCGGATCTCAACGCACCATCGGTACTGTGCGTTTGTAAGCTATTAAAAAATCTAAGCCTCTCCTCAACGATTCTACAGTACACATCTACTAACCATTCCTCTGATATCGCAAACAGCGTATTTGGTTTGCGACAATTTACAACTTCAGGTACCTATCTACATTGAAGGTAAGCTGAAAACATAATGGCAGAAAAAAATCTCGAAAACAATATTTATTGAAAATGGTACGCTTCAAAATTTACAAGTAAAATATTTTGATACCTACAATGAATATTGACTTACGATTTATTTTAAATGATAGGTTACATGTTGATCTACATTAAAGGTAAGCTAGTTTTTTAATACGAATTCAAATTTAATTTTAATCATGAATTATTTGAAAAACTACAGGCGCACCGCGCCTTTCAATCAGTACCTCTGTGATCACTGTCGACGTCGGACGTGTGCTTGTCGTCGTCGCAGCGGCCAGACAACACCTAGACTCAGAATACATATGAGGATGTAAATAAGTTATTTGTTCTGTGCCAGTAAAGGTACTATCATATGGTCACATTACCTACCTACATACCAGCAACGCGATCTCAGAATAAGAATTATTAAGAGGTTTTATTTACAATAAGCATGCGCCACCTACAGCTTGCCGTTGTCAACTCTCATTATCGTTTCTGTCGCAATTTTAGCTGCATAGAGCGCCTTAACGTAATGTTTTGTTTCCAAAAGCAGCTCTATAGGTATACTAGAGGTATATTGAATGGAATTCACACAAACCAACGCCGCTTTATTTAAAAATTGTGTCATGTATTTTATTTTTTAGTACGGCTACGAGCGTAACAAAACTCTGGTAACACACCAACAAATTATGCTTCGTTCTTTGAGTAAAAGAGTAATTTTTGTGCAATTAAATAACAATACTTCTACTCCTTTATCTATGGTTCTCACTTTATAAACAGTTTATATAAGTTGTGATGATAATTCCATGGCCCCACACAAATATAGACAAAGAAATCTATTGACTCACGCTTGCTCAATAGACACTTGCGCAGTATCAAACTGCAGCTTTATCTGATATGCAAAGTGGCATCACCTTTGATAATATCATATCGGTCTGGTATCTGGTTGTAGCTATCTGTTTATCAGTGTGTCTACTGTAATTTCGTGACTGATGTAAGGCTTGGACTTTAAAGCTCCGGGGTCAAACGGATTACATAATATGGATAAAACAATACTCACAGAAAAAATCAATCGTTAAAAATTTTAAACTAAAACCCGACTGCAAAATTTAAAATTTCATGGATCTACGAAAAAACTTCATTAAAAGAACTACAATATAAAGACCAAAATGCAAAGTTTTGAGCACCGTCGAAAGGTAGCCTTTCGGTTTTTATAGACTTAATTTCGGAGAGTGCGCACAGGAGCTTCATGATCTATTAAGGGTAGTTGAGCCCATTGTAAAAGGGCTCGTTCGAGGAAGTACTATCACCATACCTATTGCAGTTGCCTGCTGCTTGCATTGCTGTGTTCCGGTGTGAAGGGTAAAATTACAGGCACGTGAGGCTTAACACTTTATTCCTCAAGTTGACGGGTGCAATACAGTGCTTTGTAGACTATGTTTTTGTGGCTGTTACATACGCAGTAAGGCATTGCTATAGGCACGAGATGCACTCCATCAAATCGTTTAGGCTGTAGAGTAGAGCGTGCCAATCAAATAGACATACCGACATACATTCTCTCGAAAAACATAACCATCAGCCATTCGAGTAAAAGTATTAGAAATAGTTTTCTCAATATTAATCTGAAAACAGAGAAATATTGGGTAACAAATCCGCTAAATTTCTTTGAAAAAATCAAAGGTTTTGCCTCTATTCGAGGAAGGGAATATGGTTTTGCTGCTAATTTGACGAGCTCTCTGTCGACGAGTTTCTGCTCAGAGCGCTGCACTACAAATAATAGTTCGAGTAAAATAAATAATTCATATGAAAACAAGTACTTTTCTCGGCAAGACAAATATAACAAAACATGACTGCTACGAGTAGCTAGCTGAACTTTATGTTGATGTTCTAAACAGTAGGACTGATATGACCATGATAAAGCGTGCTGAAACGGTGGTTGATAGGAGCGAATGCAAGAATGTTGTGATGAACCCACTTATCGTAGGATTAGGGCAGGGAAATGATGATTCCCTTACACAAATAGACACATTCCAAACCCACTATTATTGTACAGTCCACATTAGTCTTTATACAGCCACTGTCATTAAAATTAGTGACATTGTATACGTACGGACAAAATAACATAAAATAAACGGCTGTAAGAAACATAAAAACAAGAGATGCACTGAGTTCCGGACAAATATTCCGTTTCCCTGTTCTCTGTGCTTAGCCCTTAAAAACTGATGTGGTTTTCTCTTGTGTGCTGCGATATCCAACACGCCTGCCAATCTAACTAAGAGATTCAAAGAGGTTTATATCCATCAGTACACGACTGACTCAACTAAAAAGTAAGAGAGAACAAGGAAACACTGTGTAGCGATAGGGAGAGAGTAACTTCTACATACCCTAAAAGTTTGATCAGTTTGGGTCGCTACAACCATTCTGTTCATACCACGTTCCATAGCTAATCCTAACACTCGTGTAATGTATTCGCCACCGTGCCAACGATCCCTAGCTATTTATGGTCTGTGACGTAAATGCACCAGGAAGAAAATACTCTGATGCAGTATGCAGTTATGTACTAGGTATGCAAGTAAGACATATTCTATCTCGTTGATGGCGTTGATGTTTGTCTCGGCTGAGACTGTATAGGTTTCCTGTTCCAACGCCTTTACAAACCGTCTTCGTTATGTCAGGCAGCTAAGCTGGTTACAGACAGGTAAGCACAAAGCCTCCGCAATGCTACAACTTTTTCCTCTGTCTCAAAACTAGAATGCTCGGTTGGTCTAAACTGCGCGTCTCAAATACGACTTGCGGAAGCCGGTTATGCTAATGGTAGACTAGATGTTCATGTAGCATGCTCATCATTATCTGCTTGTCCTAAGATGCGAGCATAATCTACCTTTTCCATACATAACTCTTGTCAGCTGTTTTTTTAGTATTCACTCCTCTACGTATCTTCTCCCATAGTCCTTCTTTCTATCAATTAATATCCTGACTAACACGTTATGATTCTTACAATTGCTTATAATACGATTGCTTGAATCACTGTATACGACCGACCTACAGTTCTTTGTTCTACTACCTGCTATGGCTATGGGTTTAGTCATCAACTCTAAGAAATAACCGCGGGCGATGCAGACGCAATAATAAACACAGTTTATTTTGCGAGTAGAGAAGCTGCTGTGAATTATTTATTCTGTGAGTATTCTGGGAGTAGCGTAATGTTTCCTTACCAATAAACTGCTAATAAATTAGTTGATCTCGTAATAAACCGAACTGAAAAAAACCTTGTTATATGAGGTAGGTAAGTTTGTGATTTGTAGGGCGTTTAGTGGTGATAGTGAGTAAGGCACCCTATTTTATTAAATAAATAAATATTACAGGACATTAATTTCACACAGCGCCATCTAGCCCCAAATTAAGCATGGTTTGTAATATGGGAACTAGATTACGGATATAATAGGTACTTAAACCTTTTTTTTTGCATGTATCAGTAACTTTTTTTTTCTAGTACAATTACGATTGAATTTGGTAAGTAGTCTTTTTGACTTTGTTTTTTGATAAATATATTTTTTCAACTGAGAACATTTAAAAAAATAAACGAAAACGCAATAATTCATAATAAAATAATAGCTACGGCAAACACATTCGAAGTCTAAAAGAAAAGTGGTCTGATGATGAAGATGCTGTCTTGAAGAGGCCAAAATTTGTCGCACCTATTTTATTTATTGTGCGACGGGGAAGCGCTTGGCCTTCATCTCACCTGGTAGCAAGTTGAGATCCGGCCGAAGGTGGAGGCGCGCTTCACCCGGAATCCTCAATGAACTGAGGATTGTGGATAAAATGTCATGGTCTCAATGTGGTCAGCTACGAATATGAAGCTAACTGAACCACATATATCAGAATACCTACTAACGTAACTGAGCTATTATAATAGTCTCAGATAGTTTAACATGGATTAGTTTTTTTGTTGCTTATAGGTTCCTCAACAGTATTCTATAATAGTACCTAGTACCTACCAACATTACTGCAGCGGCTAGCAAGAGGCATTGACGGAAGAACATGTAAAGTCATGTAAGTCCATCAATGCCTAGTTTATTTTTTCATAGCACCATCTAGCCCCAAACTAAGCATAGCTTGTAATATGGGAACTAGATTACGGATAGAATACTTAAATAATTTTGGAAATACATACGTACTATATGATACAACACCCAAACACAGAACATACATCTATTTTCATCACACAAATGTTTGTCCTGGGTGGGAATCGAACCCAGAGCCTGCAGCGCAGAAGGCGTTAAAGTGAGTTACTACCAACTGAGCTACGAGGCTTAAAGAATGTAAAATGCATTATAAAGGCCGGGACATGTATTCGCTGACGAGCATTCATCTTAATCTCTGCCCTCCTTTATTCCTTTATTCTAAAAAAACAACGGTAAGATTGTTGTTTCCTACCAATCATGGCAGGTAGGTTGTTGATCGCAGTACTGGTGTTAATATTAGTATCCAAGTGGATCATTCGCTGGTGTCCCCTGGTGACGAGCATTTGAATGATCAAATGATTACAAGGGACTATTGAGAGTTGGAAAGGTAGATATCTAAGCATTATATATAACAAGCTAAGCTTAGTTTGGGGCTAGATGGTTCTGTGTGAAACTAATGTCCTGTCCTGTAATTCCCTATAATTTCAGGCATAATATTTTTTGACGTCAAGAAAAGAGTAGTCGCAATTAGGGCAGCAACAGCAACGAGCAAAACGTTTCACTACAGAATGATATCCCACTCGATTAGGGCCAGATTTTATTAGGTCTAGTTACAGCCACGAGAATCCGATGCACGGTAGATCACTGTTGTCAGCAATCTATTAGCCGACGAGCCCAGATTTATAATCATGTCATATTCAATTGCGGAGAGGAGATTGGCGACTACTGTTGTGTTGGTATTTGGATTGCGTATCCAAAAGCCTGTCGATTTTGCAGCGCTTTTCCATTATTTTTAGGACTATTCTAGCTACTAACGAAATACGTAACGTATTCACTGTTAAAAGTACCAGGATGTCAGCTACGTTAATTCAGAAGTAGAAAGTCTACAACAAAGTACTAGGGTCTCATGACTAAACAGATGGTATGAGTTTATTGAAAACATGCGATCATTGTATATAGTACCTTTATAGCAATTCATTATGTGCTCACTAGACTTACGCCGCGAACATTTTCTAGTGTAATTTACAGAGGCGTCGAGATTGATAAAATCTCATTCTAGCTTCCATACATTTTCTATTAGGAAACTGTTTTTATTAGTAAAAGCCACAGCCGCTCAATGCTACCGAAATGTATTGAATCGACTCAGTACTTCTACTCAGTAGGTGCTGAACGACATTTGCTTTGTGACATCATTTTTTTACTCTAGGCAGCTTTTACGTTTTCTAGATACCTATGTTACCTACTAAACGAACTAACGTTCTCTTATTTTATAGCAAGAATATGGTATTTATCGTTTATATTCTGAACTAACGTTTCTCTACATTTCTCCATTTCTCTACACATTTACTTTTTTTAACTCTGCCACTAGCGCATTTACTAAGCATAACGCAGGCGCTCCACAACAAAGGACTGGGATCGCATGACCGAACAGAGTTTGAGATTTCAACTGCACACAGTAGCGTAGGTGCTCTCCGGGCTTAGCCGGATTCGTCCGACTTTGACAATGATTTATTTATTTTTGTTGAGCGTGAATCGGATTTTACAATCAGGTATTAGCTAGTTTGCTGTTGCATTATTTCTACTACTAAACCTATGTCATTTATTTACAGATGTAGATAATATATCATTTTATCAACCCTTGAGAACTTGGGAGTACATTTCATGGTAATTCGGCTAAATAAGATAGGATGATGTGGCTTTCGCCAATTATTATTAAAGTACATACATACGTGTAGCCTTCACTTAGCTTTGTATATATCCACCTACCGCTAGTCATAAAAGATACCCCATAATATCTCTAAAATGTGTTTCTAAATCCTTTGTCTGCCATGGCTTATCCAACTTTGAAGATCCATCCTGCCCTAAAGCAGATCGGTCTGGGAGAGGGTGACCTAGGCCGCGGGGTCATGCCCGTGTCAGTTAACTAGGTCACAGGTTATTGCTTCGGTTTGGCCGATACCAAAATAAACCGGGATAGCAAGGATAGCTTGCTGAGCGTTCGGATAGAAATAGCGGAGTTTAGTTCGCAGGATTTTATGTGGCTTCTTTGTGTTTGTTGAGATATAACTTGACACGGGGTAATATAATATTTGCTATTGTATGAGCTAAAGATAAAGAACTAGAATAAAAAGCTATATTTGCCATTACTTTTCTTTGGCCAGGGAAGCCGAGGTAAAGGAGTCTAAATCATTGTTATGATAAACTATAATAGTTAACTATACCCCATAATAACAATTTATTGTAGAACTTAGGACTTTAATGATATCTTGCTCAAGCTACGAGTACCTATGCCATAAATATATGTTTATGGAGCAAGCTTTATACTACTTTTGTCGCATAAAACTTTTTTCAGCATGCAAATGCTAGTTCAGAAGTACCAGGGGAGCATAACCGGGCTAGAGATAATGCTGAAATGCAGGCGGAAGGCAGGTCACGGGGTCAAGTGTGTCTTCTAAATATAGGTCGGTGGGTTTGCTATTTTACGGTGGTAGCGGATGTCAAACATGGGTTTTTGTAGCCGCGCCATGAAAGTTTTGCAGTCAAAATGCTTGTTCTAAATTTTAGTTTTTGGTGCAGGGTTTTTACAAAATTTACTTGTTACATTGTATTCACATGACAATAACATAACCACGAGGAAACGGTGCCAATAGAGAGGTACTTACTAAGATCCGAGTTCCATCACCAATTTCATGTTAAAAACAGACTAGGTTGATTGCGTAATTTGAGCACAAGTTTTAAGTATATTTTGAAAGGCAAAATCTTGAAAGCGTAGAGTTTTCAAGCTATTGCCTTTCAAGGCCAAAGAGTGTGAGTGTGTCCAATAGGACATATTACAATTAAATACATAATGTGTAATAGCGAAGTTGTTTTGTCCTTTGCAATGAAAAGTGACAACTTGAGAACGGATTAATCATGTTGTCTTCAATAATCCTTCAAGATTTCGATCTATGGCTCAGTTCAGAGTTTTCTCAACATTTCCATTCACCAGGTTCATAATCCTGCCAGTTGCTCTCAGACGTAACCAAGTTATCAAGGGCGTAGTTCATTCACTTCGAGCCGTCTAGTCATTTATTTCGTTTGAATTTTTTATGCCAATTTAACTCGGTTCTTTGGCCTTAAGAACTGGCGCACATAACGTGACTTGGTTAGTTGCTTTCCTGATTAATTAACTAATACGAGGTATGATTATGATTTATAATTGTCTGAGATATATTTAATTGAGTAAATTCGCTTGGTTCTCTTCTCACCATCTTCCATTGATTCAGACCTTACATTGTGTAAGCGAACAAAAGAATGCCAACTTTCATTAATTTTCCATTTTGATGCAACCAGATATTGTGTTACTTGTTTGGAATGGAAATAGTTTTGCTACAAAAATTTTAACGCGATTTTCATGTAAGTTTATGAAAGTTGTTTAAGAAAATCTTTTTACGCTCTTTATTCATTCCTGGTTAATTCCCTTTCATTGATATAACACTAACCGGGACTTTTTCTCGTCATTCCCTAGGAATTTCCCAAAATCCTCTATAATAAGAAAATAAGCTACTCTAAAAACTCTCTATTAAGAACTTCCTTTCGTATTATAGAGGTGCACTAAGAACGTCTATAGTACCTCCGGTTTAATTTGTGCGTTGATTGTCATTCAGTCGAATAACTTCACGACGATTTGATATATTTGGATTTTAGATTATTTTTTGGGTCAACAGGTTTGGGTGTTTTTTAACTATGCCTACACGTGCTAAGTTTTTATATTTTCTTAATTAGTTTCTCGTGGTTATAATGACACTGATGGAATAATAATACTTGAACGGATGTGCAATTGTTGTGATATCGTGAAACTTATATCTTGAGCCAAATTATCTCGATCTCAACCATTAGTTGCGCTGTGTGCGCTCTACCTTTTCTTTGTAGGGTCGTATCGTATATAAAAGTGACGGCCGAACTTTTACGCACGATCAAACGAGGGAATTTGTTAGCAATGGTGATTTATTCGAATACCTACACCCGTTTAACCGTAAATAATGTGCAATAAGCTTGAGTGAAACGCTAAATAATATAAATTTTATGAAGCGTGTTTACTCGTTTATTGTTTGAAACGAACACTTCAAATAATCTTCTTTTATCTTTGGAGATTTTATAGTGAAAATATTATTGTTTAAGCTCGTTGGGCTAAGTTTTTGCATGTTTTGTTCTAACAACGAATATTTAATATCCTACCATAAATATATGGTAGGATATTAAATATTCGTTGTTAGTACCGTCCTACCTCATTTGTTGCACCCTGTCTGGAGAGCATGGGAGCCAAGCCGATCAGGAACTAACATTCTGCGCGAATTTTCCCAAAATCGTTACTTAACGAGGACGCGTCACATTCCAGGCTGTGCGTTGAACAGCCAGTTTATTTATTACATAAGTAACTCAAAGAATTTCGTTTATTTAGGTGAACAACAAAAACATGAAACAACAAAAAATCCTTTTGATGCCAAAGCACACTCAAAGTTTTTGAAGATATGTCTGCCAAGGTTCTTCGGATGTACTTAATTTCTGAGTGCGTGAGCGGCCACGTGTTTAGGTCAAAAGCCTCTCGAGAGATCGCCATGCGAGATCTCACACATTGCGTCGATAGCAAAGAACTTTCAACCTTGAAAAACCAAATGATAAGTATATTTGTTGGGCAGGATAAACGATACAACCACAAGTGTTTATGGCGAGTGTGAATGCTACGTTAGAGTAAGGGGATGTGTTCGCGGGAAATTCATTGTGTTATTTTTAACCGCCTCTGTGGTCTAGTGGTTCAAACCACCGATTTCAGATCCAAAGGTCCCGGGTTCGATCCTCGTGGGGAGAACAATATATTGTGCTTGGTTTGGTTGGTGGTAGGACTGTGTTTGGGTCCGCCTGGCTAGCTACCACCATCTTATCTAATTCTGTCGCCATCACAACAATTCTTAAATTGTTGTGTTCCAGCGTTTAGATAGCCAATGCCTCAGTTTATTGAGGATTCCGGGTGAAGTGCGCAGTGTACAGTGTACCACCTTCGCCCTTATCTCAACCTGTAACCAAGCGCTTCCCCGTCGTAGAAAAAAAAAAACAAACGATTTCTTTATTCATCGTAGTCCATTTCTATTTTGATACATTCCTATAGGTAACATCCAGTTTCTATCTTCGTAATATTAAACAGCGTCTACTGTTTTTAGATACAAAAATGTAAATAAACATTACAGGACACTAAAATAAAATAAAATAAACATTACAGGACACTAATTTCACACAGCGCCATCTAGTCCCAAACTAAGCATAGCTTGTAATATGGGAACTAGATTACGGATAGAATACATAGATACTTCTTTTTTTGTAAATACATACTTATCATACAATACAACACCCAAACACAGAACAAACATCTATATTCATCACATAAATGTTTGTCCTGGGTGGGAATCGAACCCACAACCTACAGCGCAGAACTGAGCTGTGAGGCTTGTCAATAATGATTATTATAAGATATTATTTTTATATAGGTAAAAAAAATAGAAGTAGATAGATACCACAAGATGACAGAAATACGCGCGAATTTCAACGTTTTAATATTTTACGGTAAAACAAACATTATTTTTGAAAATCTGAAACACAGAACGTCTGCTGTATACTGTGTTTATTTACTGTACAAAGTGTCAAGGCCTAATTGGGCGTATTTATTTAGGTGGACGTTTTTGCTACAAATTAGAGTCAACTTTGTTTTTTTTTTTATATCAAGAAAATTTTATGTAATCGTGTTTTCGAAACACAAGCGTTCTAGCATCAATCCTGAACTATAACATATATTAATTTCAAAGTAAATGCTACAGTATTGTGGAAGATATGATCGCTGAAGCTAAGCCATTTCACATATCATAGACTCTTAATATTGCTTACTGTTGTCACTATCTGTCCATTGTATAAAAACAAGACAAAATAAAAGTACTTAAAACAAGTCGCCATAACAACAACACTAAAATTGTTGTGTTCCGACATATAGAGGTAAGATAGCCAGTTCTTGCACTGTTGAGGATTCCGGGTGAAGTGAACTTCCACCTTCGGCCTTATCATAACTTGAAGAAATAAATTTGATGAAGACCAACCGCTTCCCCGTCGTACAATGAAAAAACATAATAATAATACTAAAACGAACATGATTTTAAGAATCCGATGAACATTGCCATATCACGATTTTTTTTTTATTATACGTTGGGTCAGATTTGACCTCTAGGCTTGCCTGGTTAAGGATGAGGTCAGCGATGGAGTGAGTAAACTTTCCTTTTGAAAGCGTTGAGGTCGTACTAACTGAAAAACGGATGGTTGAAGGACCTTCAGAACTGAAAGTGTTTTTGTAAAGTGGTATAAATACGTCGGGAGTGTTTCCGTCTGAATGCGTGCGATGCGCGCTCCATTTGAGTATTACGTTGTTGGTACAGTCACCTGCGTAGACCATTCGAATGTAACAGCATATAAAATATGCATGAATATACTCGTATAATAATTGTATAAAAATATATATAAATATAATTTAGGTGGTCACTGTTCCTAATCGCGATTTGGAACAGTTTTATTTTGAAAGTTTTGGAATACAAAGAAAAAGGCAAGACCCCTCAGGCTAGTTTCACGAAAATGGTACATATGCCGTAGCTCAGTTGGTTAGAGCGTTTCTGGCTTTAGGAAAAGACGCGGGTTCGAGTCCCGTCGTGGGTTGTGATTTTTTGTGTCATAATAACATTTGTAAATGGTACATATCAGAATTAATAACCACGAAAAAATTCATTAGTCAAGTAGTTTTTTTTTGTCATTTTTACACCATCTAGATACAAACCACATATATCAGTACTAGGCATAGCTTGTAATACGGGAACTAGATCACGGAGAATATGAATACTTACAAATATGCTTCTTTTTTGTTAATATATGCTTCTTTTTTATTAATATATGCTTATAATAAAATGTAAAAGCCAAACTTTATTTTTGATCGTCCTTATTTATAACACAACCGGGTGGGAAGTATGTTGTGGGTACGATTCCCACCAGAAGCGCAGAAGGCCAGTTAAATTGTTTACCTCAGTGGCCCCTGGTTGTAAAAACTCGAAAGATGCTGAATCACAATCACGCCTACGCTTACGCTACGCCTCGTAGCGGTCATTGCGCTACGGCTACGCGTTGTCACAGAATAACGAGTAGCACTGTAGTGTAGCTACGAGCGAGTAGGCCGATGACCCAGTAGTGGAAACAGTAAGTACTTACCTACTGTGTACTAGTTTCATGAGTAGCCCTTACGCCACATACTCGACGAATGGAGTTGGAAATAGCGAGGGTTGTAGTGTGGCTGCCTTACTCGACGTACCCACCGAGTACACTTCGGAGAATCGTCAGGTCATAACCGCGGCAGCGCAATGAGCATAGTGTCTGAGGTTGTGTGAGACACCTGCTAGTTGCGAAGCCTCTTACGGTAATAAAAACAAAAATTAAGGATTTTTATTTTCGACTACCTTTTTATGAAAGCCGATGGTTGCGTAGCATCGTAGGGCTATGAACACAAAACTAAGGGGGATTTCTCTTCGACTGTTGACCGTTGAATGGCCTTCCATCATCGCAAAGCATCTGACTTAAAATATAAGGGTTTTTATTTTCGACTACAACATAGGACACCGGATAGACGCGAATTTAATTGATTTCTGCTCTGTGACAAGATGACGTCCTTTTCACGATATCGATCTCTGTCTCAGATATCTTAAATAATCTATCAGTTCCATTGTTGATCCGTGTGAGTCAAGACCAAGCTGAATTATATCATTTTTTTGGACAAACTATAGGCCTAATATTGCTTTGCGTGAAGATTGTAAGTAAACGAACTGTGTACATAATTGAGCCGCCGAGTGTACTTTAGATATGAATCATGTGATTCGCCCCCTTTGTTTGAACAGTAAATGAAATGGTTATCCTTCGTAATGTAAACTTGAACTTCAAATTAAATTCATGTAAACCCAATAAAAAAGTATTTCTGAGAACGGCACAACGGTAACTGAACAAATTCAGAGATGAATCTTGCTATTCATTTTCAAATTATTGCTTCAGTAATGCCACTCCATGTTGCATTATCCTTTTTGGCTTGGTGATGATCGCTGTCCCACTAGAAGTAGTCTTATCATGGCCATAAGCAATATCATCAGACGACAGATGAACACGGAAGACAACGCCGGACCAATTGACAATAGGACATGGTGATAGCATGACAAGATAGTAGAAGTAGCTGGCACATCGTGGTCAATAGAAGCAGAAGACAGAAAGGCATGGCAGCTTATCGAGGAGGTCGATACAAGGCGTCCCAGAATAAGAAGTGAGATACTCAAGATACTTCACCTTACACATAAACAGCCCATTAGCGTCCACTGCTGAAGAGTTTTTGCCATAATCACAGCTTGGCTGGCGGATTGGTGATCACAGTAAAGGTGTAGATAAGACACAGAAGGAAGCTGCTGCCCTTCTTCTGGTTTCCCTTAGTTGGCTTCTACGACATCCATGGACTCAGTTGGAGGGGTCGATCCACCACAAATATGGAGAATACTGATTGAGGATAATAAACACATTTTTATTTAATTTTATGATATAACATCATCGCGTCCCACGGCATTGAAAGTTTTAAAAGTCCTTTTCTTTGGCCGTGACCGCAACGTCTTGGATACTTTGAAGTAAAAAGTAATACATTTGTACAGTTTCAGTCAACAACACACTGAGCCAGTTTGTTTGTTCAAGGTCAGGTTTAATTTTGAAGGCGAAGGTCACGCTCATTACCATTTTAATTACCCTGAACGGGGTAGGAAGTATCGTGCTTGATATATAATTAAGTATTGAACGCGATGTTTCAATGTAATATTGTTTTGAACGATTTGAGGAAAAAAGCGATAAATCAATTTGAAGTAAAAAGTAATCCATAGTGCACTGTTTCAGTCAACGGCACACTGAGCCAGTTTGTTTGTTCAAGGTCAGGTTTAATTTTTAAGGCGAAGGTCACGCTCATTTCCATTTTAATTAAGTACACTGAGCGGGGAAGGAAGTACTGTATCGTGCTAGATATATAATTAATTATTGAACGCGATATTACAATGTAATATTGTTTTGAATAAATACACGATGACACAATGACGCAATAAGCATCCTATGCAGTTAATTAATTGTTTTATAATGGTTTTATAAAGCGGTTTGTTGATGGTTCAATCGATCGTATAATTTATTGGGAATAAAAAATCTTAGTAGTCCTGGTGCAAACAAAGCACACCACTAGACAGATTCACTTATTTCATGTATGTAATGTATTATGTTGCCCTATTGTGTTTGTTTGTATTCGTAATATGGTCACTAGATTGCGGAGAAAATGAAAATGTATGAGCTTTTTGTGTAAATACATATTTATCATACATATAACACCCAAACACCTATACTATCAGACAAATCTTTATCACGGGTTGGAATCGAACCCACAACCCACCTACGGCGCTAAACAGTTCCTCAGCCACCAGCTTTAGCAAGAAGACTTTGGTGGAACGCTAGTATTCTAAATTTGATTAATTCAAATATTATACATGGCCAAAGATAATTGCTAAGGTTTTAATACAAGTTGAGATAAAAATGTACGTGTTAGACAGAGATAGCATATAAAATATAAAGGAAACTTACGTCTATGAGCTTTTTATGACATAAAAAAGATAAATGACATTTGCCATAATTGACAACCTAAAATAATATAAACAATCTTCGAAAATCTAAGGTCTATTGATTTCAGCTAAATATTACATTTGAAGAAACAATAATAAGCTTATCGTAATAAGATAAATCCAGAGAATCTATAGATGTACTTTTGAAAGCAAAACAAGGGATAAAAATGAAAATATTAATGTACGAATTGTGAAGGAATAACACAAAAAGGTACTGTTTTAGAACTAAATTAGAACTAAAAGATAAAGAAGTACATGTTTTAATGTAGAAAGTATAAAAACATGCAGATAAAAGTACAAAATTATGCAGGAAAACACAGTTTTCCTACATTACCCCAACAACCCCAGAAAATTTTTGATTACATTTAAAAATTTTGAGGTTAAGAATAAGTCCTTGACCTTACACACATCTTTCACAATACCTATCACAATACCTATCACTCACTCTCACTCATACGTAGGGGATATGGTTCACATTCAATGACGCATACTCCACAAGGAAATATTCGGTTAAGAATAACGTAGGCTTATTTTTTTAATTAGGTGTCGTAACCCGCACCTTTTTGAAAACCACTAATAAAACAAAATATATACAACACAAAGGCTTATTTAAAGAGTTGTGTACCGCTCATTTACAGCGCATCAACAAGGGCTTATTTTGTGAGTTGTGAACCGCTCATTTACTGCACAATGCATAACGCCTAGCACAAACATTACATAAGGGCTTATTTATTGAGTTATGAACCGCTCATCAAAGTTAAAGTTCCTTACAGTTTGAAGGACAAAGAAAAGTTAAGTATTGCCAGTTCAGACAAGCAAATAAGAGAAAAAAGAAAAAAGGAGTGTACAAAATAAGCCGAAACGTTATTTTAAAGGTGGAGTGAAGATAATTATGAAGTATGTATGTACACTATAAGACATAGTTACAATTAGGTATGTACATTTCAAATAAGCGAGAAGAAATAAGAATTATCAAAATAAACATTTAAAAATTCAAAGTACGTTTCCTTAACACCTCTAGGATCCTCTGTATTGGTAAGAGTGAATGAAGATACATAATTATATAAAGTAAGTATAGTAGGTATTTGATAGTATAAGTATATGAGTGAAAAGTCTTCAGCTTCAAGTGTAACTTGAAGCCTGCATGAACGTATACTGCAAGGATATTCTCCTGCAGCACGCCGTAGAGTATTCCAGAACTCAACTTATTGGTGACCAAAAATGGTTTTAAAAACACCTCCAAGAGAAGACTGGATGTAGATTACAGTGGTAATCAGGTAAGTGGTGCATGTGTGTATATGCAGTGTTATGATGTAAGAGTACTGGAGAGTATATAGTATAGTAGTGATTGAAGTAATAGAAAGAATAGTGTTATTTATGAGAGCCGAAAGAATAGTCAAAGGATGATAGTTATCTTGTGAAAGTATTTTTTAGAATTTAAGGAGCAAATGGGAGTGGGTTGAGATGAGAATAAAGATGGGCGCCAACTGTAACGTTACTGTTTTTATAAGAGAAACAGTAAGAACAATAATAAGAAATACTAAAGGACCTATCCTACTAGAGGTGTTAAAGAGATAGGTAAAATAAGAATTATGAAAGTAAAAAGATAATAAAAGTATATTAAAGAAAAGAAAGTCCACAAGTTCAATCAGAGACTTCTACATCCAACCAGTATGAGGGTCTTCAACGTCCAGCCAGTAAGAGGGTCTTCAACGTCCAGCCAGTAAGAGGGTCTTCAACGTCCAGCCAGTAAGAGGGTCTTCAACGTCCAGCCAGTAAGAGGGTCTTCAGTATCCCGTACAGCAGCTTTTTAAAGACAGCCAGACAAATATATTGAAGACCAGCAACTTTCCCGGGCCACTTGACCCGGGAATGGTCTTGTATTTAATTTAGAGTTCTCCGATTGGGAGCTAATAGATGTAACTTATCTCCGCTCCGTTTGGATGCTAGATATCAATTCCTTTTTCCTCAGCCACCAGCTTTAGCAAGAAGACTTTGGTGGAACGCTAGTATTCTAAATTTGATTAATTCAAATATTATACATGGCCAAAGATAATTGCTAAGGTTTTAATACAAGTTGAGATAAAAATGTACGTGTTAGACAGAGATAGCATATAAAATATAAAGGAAACTTACGTCTATGAGCTTTTTATGACATAAAAAAGATAAATGACATTTGCCATAATTGACAACCTAAAATAATATAAACAATCTTCGAAAATCTAAGGTCTATTGATTTCAGCTAAATATTACATTTGAAGAAACAATAATAAGCTTATCGTAATAAGATAAATCCAGAGAATCTATAGATGTACTTTTGAAAGCAAAACAAGGGATAAAAATGAAAATATTAATGTACGAATTGTGAAGGAATAACACAAAAAGGTACTGTTTTAGAACTAAATTAGAACTAAACGATAAAGAAGTACATGTTTTAATGTAGAAAGTATAAAAACATGCAGATAAAAGTACAAAATTATGCAGGAAAACACAGTTTTCCTACAGGTCCCGCCTTCTTATATGAACTTAAACATTGAATTATCATCAAGTAGTTCGTAAAGTCGGTTCCAATTTTAAACATAATATCTTTCTTTTGTCTTTTGATTTTATTTGAATACATTTTATCGTCATCAGATGTTCACCAAATTAAAATATGCCCAATTTCAGACCTTCCTATACCGATCGCAAAAAGGATTCTTACGCAAATCAGTTATTAACTTGCTGAGTAGGTAATCGGTGGGCATACATAGAAAAAAAGGTCTGAATTGAAACATCCTCCTTATTTGTGCTGTGGCGATCCCACCTGGGGTGGCAGGAGAATGATGTAGTGGTTTCTACCACAAAAGGCGAAGTAGTCTGGGTGATCTGTGCTTGTGCTGGTTACCTTGTATTAATCGCGACGAGCTGGTCTGCCGACCCGCCGGTCGGTGCACCAGACAACAAAGGAACAGACCTTGCCACAGACCTCAGTGAATCGCTGCTTCATTTCATGATCAGTTTATGAGCGTTTATGAGAAACAGGTCATCTTTGAGACAACTAACACAAGTCTGATATTAGTAAGTGCCTAGTTGCTTAGGTCGGTAATTACTTGTACTAACTGTATAACCGATCGTCAGGTACAGCAACAACGAGCCACCATCCTCTTGGACTGTCTGTTCAACTTGGACACTGGGGGGGTCAACACATTCAATATAAATTAGAATTCAAGCTGGAATATATGCTACTTTCATGTCATGATGATGTAGTGTGCCTGCTGATCTCTATGCTAAGCTATGTCGCTGTTTACGGACGAAATTAGTCGGGAAGCGGGGTGAAGACTGCAGACAGGGTGCTAGGTGTACCTACTGGGGGGGCTTGAACGGATACGGAGGGAACAGCTTTTGTCTGGGACCGATACCTAGACTAGACTTAGTCTGGTGCGTCAGCTGGAATGCTTTAGGTACCTAAGTAACCTAAAGTATTGGACTTTGGGTTTTATTGGAGTCTATGATACTCTACGTGAAATGGCTTAGTTTCGGCGATCATATCTTCCACAATACACAATACACATTTACTTTGTAATGAATATATGTTATAGTTCAAGATTGATGCTAGCCTGTGTTTCGAAAACACGATTACATAGAATTTTCTCTATAGAAAAAAAAACAAAGTTGACTCGAATTTGTATCAAAAATGTTCGCCATTCAATAAATACGCCCAATAAGGCCTTGAGACTTTGTACTGTAAATAAACACAGTATACAGTAGACAGTCTGTGTTTTAGATTTTCAAAATTAATGTTTGTTTTACTGTAAAAAGTTAAAACGTTGAAATTCGCACGTATTTCTATCATCTGGTGGTCATAGGCACTGTGGATGAGCGCGCAGCAATGTCACCTTTATTATTACTGTATCTTAGTTCAAAACTAGAGTGAAGTTAACTAACTAAATTTTTTGCGTAATTTTTCCGCGACGGTCCGTGGTCCGTGAATATTTTAAAAGTTGACTTAGGGATTACACTAGGTGATTTTACACAAGGAGAGCAGAAACCTCCTGAATACTTGACAGTACAACATTGCGATTACCAATACCAATCCGCCTTTCAAGCGTAGTAATTATGGCATTATTACGGTTTATTATTGACCTTATGTCACTGGCTTGCGCTAATTTCTGACTTCCATTGAAAATTGAAATGGATGAAGTGACTGAAAGACACGGTAATTCGCGTATATAAATAAATGAATAAATTTTATTATTTTCAAACTTAGCATAATTAATAAAATGGGAACTAGATTACCGATATTGCTTTGCTTAGGAATACCTAGAGACCCAGATAAAAAGTAGATTTTGTGTATCCCATGGCATACACTATATCCATGCCGTTAATAAGTAAAAATAAAACAGATAGCTACTTTTGAATTTATTTCAGTATAGATTTACACACGTAGGTAAGGTATTAGTACTGCCTACACCTTTGCAGCTCCTTGCTCTCCAACACAGCTTCACAGGCCGACAGTCTATCACGTCTGGTTCTCGGCTCTTTAGTCAACTGAGGCCGCTCGAACTTATCCCGCGGGAGCAGTCAACCTAATGAATGATGCGCCTGTTTGAAGTTTGACAGCTGTCATCCAAAGTCCGAAGACACGTCTAGCACGTCTGGTTTCTGAGATTTAGCTGTTAGTAAAATCAGTCTCGTGCAATTAGGTACCTACAATGGGTAGGTCCTAGCGCTAGATAGATGTCTCCCAGTCAACCGATAGGTGCACTTGCCATAAAAGTGATTCGTGCTAGTTGCCCCTTTTCATTTTGTACATAGTGGTCAAGTGGCACTGTATAATTTAGTCATATATACATATCTTTATAATAATTAAGGTAAATTGTAGCTTCAAAACACATCCTGGATTCAAAGTATTATTATATTTTATTGTATTACAATATTTTTTAAATTGTATCTTTAGTTTATCCATATTAGTTCCCTAACTGACTGAATCTTTACGAGAAAAGTTTGCCCAGTTATGAAACCACTATGGAAAATCAGAACGTTATAGATAGATAGAAAATACTTTATTGCACTGATAAATAAAAGTACATGGGCGAACTTAATGCTACGAAGTATTTTCTTCCAGATAACCCTTGTGTAGAATGGAGTGGGTGGTAGTACTACTGAACGGGATAAAAATGTTATAATAATTGATTACTAATACTTAATATTTACTTACTTATGCCTACAATACAAAAATTATAGGGGTTCCAACGTCATCATCATGGAAATTATATTTGAATGTGATGAAATGCGAATACCCACGTAATTACTGCATTTTAAATGTTCGCTTATGGCGATCTTCAATCCTCCTATTTTTTTTTATTCTACCTCCAAATATATCGGGAACGTGACACTTTAGTATCATATTACTGGACACATTTTTGTGGGTTCAAGTGTCCTTTAACCTACTACTTTCATCGTGAGCGGAAACATTGAGAAATGTATTTCAAAATGGCGGCGGCGAACGGATTGGATATAATAATATGCCACACTTTCTATCCCCTTTCATGAATATTGTCTGTATTAGTAGAAAATATTTATTCAAAAAATGAACAATTAAACTAACTTTGTACAAACAGGCTACCTGAGGACCGCTACAAACGGTCCTACTATAATATTAGACGTTTCAAAATGATCCGAAATAATCTTACTGAATAAACACATTTAGAATTTGATAGGTAAATCAACTGTTCCAGACTAGTATCAAACGAAAGCTTGCCTAAGACAGTGACACAAGAACTTCACTTTGTCTATCTATGATGTGTTTTGAAAGCTGCCATTTACCAAAAACTTTGTGTCTAACTCTGAGGTTGCACCTGAAGCTATTAAACTTCTACGAAACGTACAACAAAGAGTTAAAAGACCTTGGCTTTTGATGTAAATTCGTTCAATACCTACCGACTTGTAACGTTATTGGATTCGACGTATCACCGTGCAGGGCTCATTTCCTAACCCGGCTTATTGGCTTTGCTATTTAGCCTACGATATGTAATCTGACTTTGGTAACTTACTGCAATCCTTAGTTTTATTTAGGACTTTGAATTCCGCGAAGGTCTTACCAAACCTATTTCAGGCACCAGTCTCTTCCAAGAGGTTAGCTACTGTAACAGTTAATATTGTGTTCATTCATATGATAGGTCTTACTTCAAATTTCAGTGTACATAAAAAAAAACTATAGTTTTTTTTTTCTTTTTGTAGACGCTTCCTGCCTATAATTTTAGCTAGTTTTGTTTAACCTGTTGTTGTTTATAAGAGACAAATAAATAAAATTAATTACAATACAATGCCTGATCAAACGATTAGAAATGGTCTTGTTTACCCACATTTTAAGGAGAACGTTTTGCCTAGTTTACACATGTTAAATGAGATAGTTGGTTTCGTCCAATTTAGAACAAAAGATACGCGACGAATAGAGAACCTCAATTTTTGGGTAGTCTGTTAAAAAAACAAGGTAGATTAGGTACCTACTAAGTTTTTTTTGTATGTTGCCTAAGTCAAAGCACCTCGTGCACAGGAGTTCACTGACCCACAAGTGCATCAATCTCGATTCACGGCAATATTGCCGCTAATAGAGACATAATTGAATGTGCGTGGGCGCAGCACTGAGTTTCGACACTGGTGTTCGTTCCGCGATCAAACCAACCCGTTTAAATCACAACACAACATCAACAGTTTTCCCTTTCAATAGAACTGCAAATTAATGTGGTGTTGCGCGCATTTATGTCAGTTCTCTATTAATTACTAGACTACATTGTGGGCTATGCCAAATCTCACACTCCTCCGTTCGTAATATTCAGAAAAAGGGACCCTAAGTTTTCTCTTAGCGTACCTACTTATTACATTATAAGCGCCATACTAAATGAATACCTTGGGCTTGCTTACTGCAGATATAAACAAGTACAGCGCTCGTTTCATAAGCATGTTGATTTACGTCAACCATCTTTGTAATCTCCTTTAAAATGCGATGGCGGGAAATGGCGAAAATTGCAAATGGCTGCCAACGGTAAAATGATAAATGGGTTTGTAAATTCGGATGCAAATCCTTTTTATTCGTGCTTCATCTGTAGCTACAGCTCACAGCTGAGCTATTCTTAATATTCCTTCCCAACTTATATGTATTGCGAGTGAAAAGCTAAATTACATATAGCCGTGTATATTATTTTTATATCAGGGAAGTAGTACCCTATGTATTTTTTCAAATTCTCTAATAAATTGAATATCTCTATATCCATTTTTCGTGTTAATATAGAAACAAAAAAGTCAAAGAAACATAAAAAATAGTGTGCCTGAAAATATTTTAAAATATGGCAACACCGTAATAGCTTAACCAAGCTAAACTTACCTTACGGCTATATACAAAGTTCAGTCTTTAGTAAATTATACTACTTCTATTTAGATTACACTTGGCTTAAGTTTAAAGGGCTTTGCCACAGATTATGCAATAGTCATAAAAGCGCTTTGAATAAATAAAACCAAGAGCATTGTCCAGTGTCATTGCACTGGGTTGTGTAACTCTGTGGTTACACAAAAAGGGTACATCTATCTTAATTCAAGATTTACTTAGATTAACCTCAATGTAGATTGTTGACTACATTGTAGAGGTGTAGACAACAAACAAAGCTAAATCAGTACTGATCCCAATAATAAACTATGCATTATTTGTGTAACTGTTAGGTGGAGATCCTCAGTTTGTTGAGTTGCACCGGTTTAAGTGCACCTACACCTTCGGCCTTATCTTAACTTGTTACCAGGCTGAGATGAAGGCCAAGCGTTTCCCCGTCGTACAATAAAAAAAAGAGATCTTTTTAAATTTCATTTTGTTTAACTTGGGGGTTTTATAGGTGGAGATGGAAACTGTTCTTTCCAGAATTTTTTTTTTAAATTCTTTCTATATTTAGCATACTTTCAAGTGAAAGAATAAATATGTTTTTCCAATTATTCAAGCACATGCGTACTAACGTTAGTAGATATAATATTTTTTATCTGTGATAGGTATCAGCTGCTGCATGTCCTCGACGCATGATTGATCCAGTTTTACCTTACAATCCCAAGTCGGTAAGATGAGATAAAATACAGAAGCTGTCAGTTGATGTCAAGTTT
This sequence comes from Venusia cambrica, assembly GCA_951394065.1. Taxonomy (NCBI): domain Eukaryota; kingdom Metazoa; phylum Arthropoda; class Insecta; order Lepidoptera; family Geometridae; genus Venusia; species Venusia cambrica. The sequence continues at coordinate 8,001,792 of OX596056.1, forward strand.
TGCGACTCGTAATGGATTTTTTTTTATTTATTACCATATTTGGGAAACATGAATAGGTACACTCTTTAAACGCCTCTCCAGGGATCCAGAGGTCCCGGGTTCGATCCCCAGCTGGGAGTACAATATTGTACTTGGTTTTGTTGGTGGTAGGACTTTGTTTAAGTCCGCCTGGCTAGCTACCAACTTACCTAATTCTGTCGTCAACAACAATTCTTTAATTGTCATGTTCCGGCATTTAGAGGTAAGATAGCCAGTTCCTCAGTTTGTTGAAGATTCCGGGTGAAGAGCGCTTCCACCTTCGGTTTTATCATAGCTTGAAAAATCAGGTAAGATAAAAAAGTAAAAATTAAATACAGAACATAAAAAAATATGTAAGCTAATACATACTTAATCCAAAAAAAAAATCCGCTACCACCATTACACAGTAAAAGAAGCGGTTTAAAAGCTAGTAACAAACAAACATACCGCTTCCCCGTCGTACAATAGATTGAAAAAATGTGGACACGCACACCGGAGTGTCCCACATACATTTCATAATAAAAAAAAATGCGTGTCTTGTATGCCCCCCTTTAATTTTAAATTTAATATTTAATACGCACTCTGTGTATTTCTGTTCACGGGTCAGATACAGCCCGCTGACAGTCGGATGAACGGATTGACGGACCGTGGAGGCTTTAATGTAGTAATAGTTATAGGTCAAACGTTAAAAAATATCCAAAAAAGCTTCCACTGTTAAATAATACACAAGAAAGGAGGACAAAAAGCTACAAACAATCAATGACAAAAATGTGAAGATAAATGATTATACCTAATATTTGTAATCTTACTGATTGAGTTTACCAGTTCACTGGGAGATCTAATCACTAAAAGCATAAGGCAAGTAATTAAACAGTTGTAACTATTTTTTCATATTTGGTGAGCAAGAAAAATCAGTAAAAAAGTTCTTTTGACAGCATATGACACCATCGTAACCTTAACTGTGGTTTAACGATAACGGTAGTTCAACTTTTACTGTAGTGTAACTTTAACCCTTGGTTGTCTGGTAAACGTACATCATTTAATTTCCCTCATGGAGTCCATGGGACTCCCTACATAAAAAAAACATAGTTTTTTATAAAATTATAGCAAAATATGTTATTTAAAGCGGTGTATTACACTTAACAACATTATTCTTATAGGCTTTTATATTTAATTTCGTTCAGTCATGTAACAGTCTTGAGAACAATAAAAAAATCTAGTAATCCAAAAAAATATGCAAACAAAAATGAGTGCCAACATCTGGCTAATAACTAAAAATTCATTATTTTTAACCTATTTTTTATAAATAATATAAACACATCTTTTAGTATTAGAAACTAAATAAAAAATGGGACATTTTCGAACAAAAAAAATAAACGTGCATCACACACTCCTTGGCTTTTAGCATAATTATAACGTACACAATTTTTCTCGGTACATGCCAAGCATACCGGCTTCATACACATATGACCTTAGTACACATACCGTATTTTTTTGGTGGCTATGATATACGTGACTCTGTATCCGTAGATCTCAAAGCAAATATGTATCTTTCTAATCCTGATAATAATTCGTGAGACGCAAATTCGTATTGTGGTCCCCGTTGCTGTCTTCGCACTTCGTCGTCGGCTCTGAGTGAGCCAAAAACAAAAGACTCGGCATTTTGTTGATGTGTATTGATTGAATGTCTGTTTAAAGTCATTTTGTTGCATCAAACTGATAAAAAACATTGATAATACGACAAAACAACATAATAATGAATTCACAAATTTGTCACACAAATACCCTCATGGAGTCCAATGTCCAATGACTCCATAATTGCAATCACTCGTGTATAAACGTAGTGCAAGTGTGAGTCCTTTTTGCCCCGCGTCCGAAGCGCCACTACAGGAAGGTACTGGGACGCGCGAAAAAAAAAACCGCGTGATTTAAGTTTTTATGTTGAGGTGAAACGTCGTACGGAGTCCCTGGGACCTAACAGATAAATTAAGGGTTAACCTAAGTATAAAAAGTTATAATTTTCCAATTATAACTTTTTAAAGGTTTGAATTGGTTGAATAAGCGATGTGACCGAATAATTAACAGTTACGATTAGAAAACATTGAATATTGCGCAATCTTGCCAATAGTTCAATTAGCAATATGCAATATTCAATGCTGCGTTGATTTATATTTATTTGTTCCAGTATATATACAGTAATTATCTAGTCAGCCTTTGAATGACAGAAAAGTTAAAAGAAATAGCAATCTAACAAATGACCTCTGTTGATCCATTCACTTCTCCAAACCTAAAACGAATTCGATAGGTATACTAACAGATAGATAGTACACAGTAGACTGTTCGTACTCTTCACCCTGACACTGTTACAGTATATCAACGACACCAATACACTGGACCAGTTACATGTACAGTCGCCTGCACTAATATATGTAAGCTTATTGTTACAAATATCCCTTCACTCAATCTTTTACTTTTACACAATCATAAACGCATTTGTATCAAAAAAAAAATGTACGACGGGTAAGCGTTTGTTCTTCATCTCACTTGGTCTCAAGCTATGCTACGGGCAAAGCGCACTTCACCCGGAATCCTCTTATTTATATCTTACCTAAAACTTACAATTTGCTTCAATGCTATATTTTATTGATTAGTTACAACAATTTAGATGACCTACCGAGGCCTAGTTAACATACTTTTTTGTATTATAAAGACTTAATTTTATATGATACCTACTTTGTTAGTTAAGTTAGAATTATTATGAATATAATATAGCTACTTACTATCTTACATGACTTTATCATCAATAAACATAAACAACAAACTTATTATTATTACATTTCATATTTTTTTTAATGGGTTTGTATCATGTAGACTCTTTGTAATGGTCCTTAGCCCGACTCCCTTCCCTTGTTCAAAGTTAGTTTCATTGTACATATTGTTTAGATAAATATATCCCATTTGTATCCACAATGTGGAAACCGGGTGAGTATTCCACATCTAGGTATAGATATCTCATTCATTTGGTATTCCAGTGTGATGTTTCGAGGCTTGGATACAAAAGTAATGACAGAATTTACCAGACGTGAATATAGAGTTCCTAACGGCTTCCGAAGTGACTAATGACTAATGAAGTGAATACATATTAGTGCAGACGACTGTACAAGTATTCTGTTACGGGCCAGTACACTAAAAACATTTACACAGTTGGTGTATTCGCTCTGTCCAATACAACTCAATTATGTTTAAAAAATATTTGTGGCTGAAAATCCAAATGGAAACTAATTAACTAAATACTAAATTTAATTAATAACAAGCCTCACAGCTCAGTTGGTAGTAGCTCTGCCTTCTGCGCTGTAGGTTGTGGGTTCGATTCCCACCCAGGACAAACATTTGGTTGATGAATATTGATGTGTGTTCTGTGTATTGTATGATAAGTATGTATTTAAAAAAAAAGTATGTGAGTAAAGTATAATATCCGTAATCTAGTTACCATATTACAAGCTTTGCTTAGTTTGGGATTAGATGGCGCTGTGTAAAATGAATGTCCAGTAATATTTATTTATTATTTTATATATTTAATTGCTGCCAAATTTTACTTTTACCCAATTGCCTCTGAGGTGGATTATGTTTTTCGAGAGCATGTCTATTCCATTGGAGCGCTCTGTAGGCCTATGGAATGATGGATTTTGAAGTGTGATGTGTCCTTCGGTTTGTCTAAATTCTTAGAGTGCAGGGTCTACAAAACAAGTCTCTGACTTAATGTAGCATGATCCTGATGATGTTGCAAAACAAGCCAAGAATCGACCCCTCCAACTCAGCCCACAGATGTCGTAAAAGCCGACCAAGGGATCTCACCAGAAAAGGGGCAGCAGCTACCTTCTGTGTATTATCAACACCTTTACTGCGATCACCAATCCGCCCACCAAGCCTAGCAGTCCAGCAGTGTACACTGATGGGCTGTTGATGTGATGTGATATATATGTCATTATTAAATATTACAGGACATTCATAAATAATAAATATTACAGGACATTCATTTTACACAGCGCCATCTAGCCCCAAACTAAGCATAGCTTGTAATATGGGAACTAGATTACGGATAAAATACTTAAATACTTTTTGTAAATACATACGTACTATATGATACAACACCCAAACACAGAACAAACATCTATATTCATCACACAAATGTTTGTCCTGGGTGGGAATCGAACCCATAGCCTACAGCGCCGAAGGCAGAGTTACTACCAACTGAGCTTTGAGGCTTGTCAAAATTAGTAATAAAATATTTGATGTTAATGATATTGTAATGCTTGCTTGTAATATTGTATTCTAACTAATATAAAATCGCAGCTTGCTATTTTATATTAGTTTGATGCTTAGTTTGGGGCTATAGATGATAGTGATATTTATGTAATTGTAAAAGCTAAAAACAGAATCATAGTGAATCAGATCACGGCGCATTCAACTACGTCGAAATATCGGAGAACTCATTCATCACCAAATCGTGGTAAATATCCCGTTGGTACTGTCTTATGCTTCGGCCACACCTAACGTGAGATTATTATTGTGTGTAATACTGCCAAAAACATTGCGGTAAACAAAGTGAAGGCATGGATTTAGCGTCAAATACCAATAAAACCTTTAGGAATAGAAAGTCGAATTCCTAAAATGTTGAATTTGCAGAAAGTTGCATTTCTGAAATGTTGAGTTAGCAAAAAGTTGAACTTGCAGCATGTTGAATCCTAAAATGTTGAAACGTTGAATGTTGATGCACTCTGTGACACTCCTATACTATTCGACGCGTATGTGTTATATGCCAGAAACGCATATTACCGGTTACACAAAAGACTCCATACGTAAATTACCAGATTTATTATCGCAAAAGACCTGTTACGCAAGTTACCTGATTGAAAACGACACTTTTTCAAGATGGGGCTTTTTCTTTTATCCGCCAAAAAAGACGTCAAATGCCAATATATAGAACACTAAAAGATAGAATAGATATAGAATAGTAAAAAACAAACGCGCTATTTCGTGGCTACACCTACGCAACGTCCCGATTATAGAAATATGATTGCCATTTCCCGCAGGTGTGGCACCGGCTTAAGTATTCCATAACCTAGCTAAGTATAAATAAATAGTAGGTATTTAATAATACTTACCGAATAGGCCTTCCTGTCCTGCCGTGACTTGACGAGATCTTGCTCAACGCGTCGCTTCCGACCGATGCAAATTTGGAAAAATGGGATCCTTTGCAAAAGGAAGTTTCACAAACGAGTTAATAAAAAATACGCTGAAGTAGGTATCATTGAGGATCCCGCTGGGTTTTGCAACTTGAATTAATAAATAGTGAGTTGTTTGAATTGTGAATTGTTGCTATCTGGCCTCGCTTACACTTGAGTATTACTTTTACTTAATGTCCTAAGACCCCTAGGTGGGGCACACGGCGTCCACAGTATACCGCCATCCCGTTCTGTCATATTATATTATATGTTACAGGAAATTAATTTCACACAGCGCCATCTCGCCCTAAACTAAGCACAGCTTGTAATATGGGAACTAGATAACGGATATAATACTTAAATCCTTAAAATAAATATTTAATTGATGTAATATTTATTATTATTATCCTTTTTCCATTTTTCTAAATACATACTTAACATACAAATACCACACACCCAAACACAGAACAAACAATATGTGTACTGGGTGGAAATCGAACCCACAACCTATAGCGCCAAAGGCATTACTGCCAACTGAGCTATGAGGCTTGTCATGAATGGTGCACTAGATTTCACATCATATATTTGTGTGGTAGTTCACAAGTATGAAGACGCGGGCAGAAGATATTGCCTATAACAGTCTCAATTTATTGTAATGTGTTTACTTGTCGCCGCCGTGGTACTATATAATTGACCCCTCCAACTCAGCCTGTGGATGTCGTAAAAGTCAAAAGGGCATCGAATAGGAAGCCATTTTAACTGAGATCGGAACTGAGAGACGTGATCGAATTTGCGCAAACGCGAAGACGCTCTAGTTTATTAAGATGTTCCTCCGTGATATCGAGAAAAGTGACATTAATGACTGAGCAAGAGTTATCTTGGTTTGAAGAGGAAGGAATTTAACGACGCTTCAAGGACCATAACTGGCTTTTCTGCTGATCTCATTAACATGAAAGTACCAAGACAATTTGTTATCAAAATTGACACCCAAATTCTTAGAAAAGACGCCAATAAATGTGAGCGATAGGTAGAGTTCGACGAATAGAGAGTTCTGTAAGAATATGACTATATCACATCAACATACCGTGGCGGTCGCGGCTTAAGAATCGACCCCTCCATTTCAGCCCATGGATGTCGTTAAAGCCGACTAAGGGATCATCAGAAGTAGAGCAGCAGCTTCCTTCTGTGTATCATCTACACCTTTAATCCGCCTGCTAAGCGTGGTGATTATGGCTAAGCCCTCCAATATTGCAGGAGGCTCAGTCCAGTAGCGGACACTAATATGCTTATATGACTATATAATTTCTACAAAGTTTGAAGTTCTTGTTACCAGGTGAGATGAAGGCCAACAACAAAGCCGAAACATTATGAAATTATAAATCCAATGATACCCGGCAATTTAAATGAATATTAAACGCATCCGGTCTTGTATGGCAAACCACTATGGTTACTTGGGATGGGGACGCTTTGAAAGTACTCATTACTTTCAAAGCGTCAAAAGTCCCCAAGTTCCTGGTGATCATAGATGCATTTCCTATTCCAGCCGAGGTCGTTTACCGTCGAGACGGCTAGACGGTGTTCCTCCTTTTATTTATCATAGTTTCCTTTAAAATTCCTTGCGTCTGGGTTTGAGCAGTTTCTCTTGATAGCCAATAAATGCACGTGTTTCCTGGGAGCGTGTTATCGAAAGTCGGTGGAAAATACGGTGTTTTGATTAAATAAATACCACTTAAAATCATATTTAAAAGCATTTTCGTTACCGACTGTATTTCATACCATTTCACTTGTTTATGAGTGGTATGGATGCAAAGGGCTCATAACAGGTTAGAGTGGCGTTTGGGGGAGGAGGCTTATGCCCAGCAGTGGGTTACATAAAAGCTGTTTATGATGATGATGATAATGACGATGAGTGGTATTCGTTCGGAATTGATAAGTAATTACTAGATAATGAACAAATACCATTGGTATTAGTTTTTGGTATCAGTAAGGAATAGATATTTTTTTTCTCGGTATATTTTTTTTTTCAGTTAGTTTAGGATTCCGGTTGAAGTGCGCCTCCCTTTCGGCCTTATCTTAACTTGTAACCAGGTGAGATGAAGGCCAAGCGCTTTCCCGTCGTACAATAAAAATAAAAATAATAACTTTAAAATTTTATTAGGTATTATGAGTTCCGGATTTAGGATTAGGAACCCATTCACTAATTCGTTCAGTAATGTACCATACCATGAACGCATCCGTAACCAGGCTGACAGCGGATTCGCCAGTGTTCAAATGCTCGGAGGAAAGGGTGACGTGATAATGACCCCTGTTTTTTTTTCTTATTGGCAAATACTCAAGCGTTTCAACCAACTCTCTTGAAAAACAAGTAAAGATGAGGCATAACATAAGTAAGATACAATATATTATGTCATTGTCATGATAGGATACCATATAAGAGGGCAGAACCCCGCATTCTCGAATGTTTTTTGTCTGTTACCTTTTCTCGATCGGCTGAACTTTGGGGTAGGTGAATGAATGAATGAATGAATATATACTTTATTACTTTATTGCGTGTGCAATAAAGTATTCCAGTATCCAGTTTTATTTTTAAAAATAAAACTGGATTACTTTGAATTTTTTTTTTATAATCTTATTATGGTGGTCTTATCGCTTAGAAGCAATTTCTACCAGAAAACCTTTGAATGAAGAGGATTTTATTGTTAAAGAGGTGGTTTGGTGGTGCACATATTAATAGGGGTCTATCTAAATTGACTATACATGATACATTATGTAAAGCTATGCTACAAATGTACACACTGCTTATAAAATATAAATACCTACCTACATATTATACACTATGTACCACACATAATATAAGGATGATAATATCATAAATATTCTTTATGTACTATGATATAACATATAAAACGGTACAGAAAACAGCAAATACTTATGGCGATGAAGGATGAGATCGACTATTTAAACAAGTAAAAACATTTAACTCTTACATTGAACACAGCCAGAGAAGGTGTGATCTGCCTCCTAGTAGTCGACTCCGGGCAACAGAACGGCTTTTGCAAACCAATAGTTACGGCTGTAAGATCACCACACTGTCAGTAGGACATGGTATAGACTAGCGACCTCCTTCCAAAGTCCGGCGCCAAACTTCTGTGAAACCTCCCTCCACCGTAGAACTCAACCTTGCTAGGGCCAAGAGCTTGACAAGCCAATAATCAAGAGCTAACCCATCATTTATATAAAAAAGAAGAATTTATGTTGTTTTAATTTGGCATTGATATTAGACTAGACTATAGGCTACTTTTTATCAGGGTACCACGAGGATGAAGAAATTGCCTATAAAAGTCTCAATTTATTGTTCTTATCTTGTGTCTTGGTGCAATAAATAATTGAAAATGTATCGTAGCTATATAGCTATATAAGAGTTTATCGCCATATGTTTTGTTTTTATTTTTTATATTGATCCTGTAGACATGTTCTCAGGTCCTTATCCCAGAGTTATTAAATCTCCATTGAGGTAACGGCGATAGTGTCTCAATATCCTGAACTCGTCATTGGTATCCAGATCGCTCCGGATCATCGAAACCTGATTTAGGCTGTAGCTATCTGATCCGGTCTTACTCTGCCTTTTTGCGATCTTTGTCACTTCGCTACCTGATGTGGATGAAGAGCCAACGGTTTGTTTCGCTACCTTATACACCCTTATTTGATCATATATGATAAGGAATAATCGTATCGTGACTTATTCCCTGATTAGCATACCAGGAATTATTTCAAACTCATGTTAAACAATTTAAATAAAATATTAATTTTATTAACTAGATATGCAATATAAACGCAATGCCACCTAGCCCCAAACGAATATAACGAAATTGAAAAGATGTACTCGTATGTTATTGGAGTGGAAAATTATTAAATACATAATTACACTCAAACAGAACAAACATCTATGTCAATCATATAAATGTTTTTGACCCTTCTGTGTTTATGTGGTTCGCCCATCGGTGTCAGATCCAGAGGTCCCGGGCTCAAACCCAAGGCAAGTACAATATTGTGCTTGGTTTGGTTGGTGGTAGGACTTTGTTTAAGTCCGCCTGGCTATATACCACCCCATAGTAAATATGTCGCCATAACAACAATTCTTAACCTGTTGTGTTTCGGCACTTTAGAGGTATAAAAGCTAGTTCCTCAGCTTGTTGGTGTTTTTATATGCATGTAGGTATGTATATTGATCTTCATTGCAGCTGACAGATGTAATTTTGACAGCTGTCATCAAAACACATTTATTGATCATACCTTTATTTTTATTAGGAGCTAGAAGTCGAGCATTTTTTTTTATTGTACGACTTGTACGACGGGGAAGTCAGATGCCAGATGTAATTTTGACAGCTGTCATCAAAACACATTTATTGATCATACCTTTATTTTTATTAGAAATCGAGCATTTTTTTTTACTAGACGACGGGGAAGCTCTTGGCCTTCATTTCATCTGGTAATAAGTTAAGATAAGGCCGAAGGTGGAGGCGCACTTCACCCGGAATCCTCAACAAACTGAGGAACTGGCTATCTTACTACTCTGAATGCCGGAACACAACAATTTTAGAATGGTTATTATGGCGACATAATTTGGTAAGATGGTGGTTGCTATTGCTAGCCAAGCGGACTTAAACAAAGTCCTACCACTAACCAAAGCATGAGAGCATGAGAAGCTTTAGAGATATGGGCATTTAAAGTTTGACAGAGTCAAAAATGATGGCAGGTATCAGACGTGACAGCAAACCTAAAACCCAAACTACTCATCCCGGACTTGGAGAACTAATTAAAAAGTATGGAGCCACATTTTTGGTGACAGCTGTCAAACTTTAAACGGCTATATCTCTGATACTGCCTGAAAGTAGAACAATAAAAAAATCAGTACTACCAACTGAGGTGTGGTGCCTATTATTTAAAACTAGGACAATTAACCTCTTTAAAATGTGTTATTATCCATAAATAAACCCCCGAACCAAAAAAGAAGTACCAAAATCAACACCGCCTGCGACCCGATATGGGATCTCTATCGTATGACCATCACGTGGTCATGAAATCTGTCGTGCTGTCGTGTATTTCGTAATTGCATGCCTATATTGTAAGTAAATCACCATTGTCTCCTGCGCCTAAGGTTGGTTTCCGGAGCGGTCATCGCTCGCAAGTGCGTTGACATCGCTTTGTCTTGCACCGACCGATCGCATGCGACGAGCGAACTGGAATTTGATGCGGCATCCTGCAATGTTGCGTAACATCATCATCATCATCATCTTCACCATCATCATCATCATCATCACAATTCCAGACCTACTACACTTAGACCTTACTTCACGATTTCCGAGTAGCGTTACCTGACAGATAAAAAATATACCCCTCTTTGTGACACGTGAACAGACAGAGAGAGTATGTGATTTTTATTGTCCAGTAGCAATATTCAGACCTCGTGAAATAGGGGCTTACCATATAAATAGAAATCAAAAAATCTTGCGTGGCTTTTGATTATGTCACGTGACCTTTTTGGCTATTTAGGCCAGCGAATTAGCATAGCTATTCAGCGTGGCAATGCAGCCAGTGTCTTGGGAACGCTTATGAGGCTGGTGTTCTGGTGTTCTCGGGAGACCCACTCATAAATACACGTAAATAAAATAAAATATTGCTAAGTGTGGTTTGCCGAAATATAGAAATACAGTAATTTTAGTTAAGAACTAGGTAGGTTATCAAACTTGCTACGAAGTTCGTAGCACCATGCTACAAACATTGCTTCTGACTGTTTCTATTATTTCAATCTCTGTTTCATTTTATTATCCTTTTATAGTTTGAAAAGTAAATTCATCTAGCGAACCGCTTTATCGTTTACCATTAAAGTGCAGAGGTGGGGTAGTTACTGGTTATAGCCAGAACGGAAGATCGGGTGGGGTTTTATTAGGTTTTTAAAATGGTATTCAGCGGGTGCAGTGGTTGCATTGCCATCATTCTTGGTCAAATAATGTAACATTTTATGTGTCTGGGGTTGCGGGGAGGCAGTGTTCTGTGAGGTACCCTTTAGACGGGGTATACAGAGCGAGCAGCTGCCATGATAGTAAAAAACTACTACACTCGCTTGCTTTAACAAGCCTTGCATTATATTACAGGCTATGCTCAGTTTGGGGCTAGATAGGAGAGAACAAGCCTCAGCTCAGTTGGTAGTAACTCTGCCTTCTGCGCTGTAGGCTGTGGGTTCGATTCCCAACCAGGACAAACATTTGTGTGATTAATGTTTGTTCTGTGTTTGGGTGTTGTATCATATAGTAGGTATGTATTAACAAAAAGTATTTTATCCGTAATCTAGTAATCTATGTTTAGTTTGGGGCTAGATGGCGCTGTGTAAAAGTTAATGTCCTGTAATATTTATATATATTTATTTATAAGATTAATGAATATCCTATCTCACCTCGAAATGCCGGAACATAACAATTTTAGAATAGTTATTATGGCGACAGAATTAGGTAAGATGGTGGTAGCTAGCCAGGCGGACTTAAACAAAGTCCTACCACCAACCAAACCAAGCACAATATATTGTACTCCCCTTGGGATCGAAATCGGGACCTCTGGATCTGAAAATCGGTGGGCTGAACCACTAGACCACAGAGGCGGTTAAAACTTCAAAGAAGATGGCCACGTTCGTTGCGGAAACCGGTCATGTTGAGACGATTGCACTTGAAAATCGTGGAACGGTTTATGCGAGAGATTAGAGTGGTATACCACAGTTTCTTTACCATGAATCTGACCCCAAGCGGCACATCATTCTGCACCATGACAACACAAGCTCGTGAAACTATTCGGTATTTGAAGTAGGAAAACTTAAGTATTAAACTACTTGGGGAATACTTTGAAAAGTAATAAAAAGTTCTTTAAGGAGAATATGGCGTAAGTTCATCGAATCGAATAATGGTGTTTGTTGCTTACTAAGTTTAAGCTTTCTAAAGGTCAATATTACGTTCTGTGGCAAGGTTGTACTGTGTGGCAACGTCGTTGTGGTATTGAAAGCTGTGTGTTGATTGGTGTTATAGGTAGGTAGGTCCCCCGTCTCACTCATTGCTGCATCTTGGGGGAGCTTTGCCCCCCTTGGGTGCAGTCAGATTCAACCGGCAATACAGAGTGTCCAGTCGGCGGCGGCGTCAGGACACGGGACAAATTGTCTTATCCATGTTCTAGTGTGCTTTCTAGTTCCGTCTGTTGATGGATTGATCCACCCTTTGGTGCGTATAGGTAAAGTAGAAATTAACTCCTCCGAAATGTACACGAGGGATTACTTGAGTTTTAACGACATATACCTCTATTTGTTCTTTTCTGGCATTTGTATCGTAACGTCTAAACAATAATGTTCATAAGAACATGTCTTCGTTTCCGATATATTTTTTTAACTAAAATCCGAATATTAATATTTTTTTCAGAAAGATATTTAGTCGTTCCGTTACCTATAGTAACAAACCTAATAGCTCAGTTGGAAGCTCTGCCATCTGCGCTGTAGGTTATGGGTTCGATTTCCACATGGGTCATTTGTGTGATAAGTCCTCTATGTATTACCACAAATATATGTATTCTAGTTGTAATATTGTTCCTATATTCCGAGCTATTCTTAGTGTTACATTAGGTAGTTTTGTTACTGTATTCGTTTATTAGATATGGTAGGTATTCCTGCTAACGAAGGCCCGAAATCTCAATATTATTTCGCCAACTCCTAGCGATTTCCCTAAACCAACAAAGCGTTTTGCTAAACGAAACAAACTGTTGTTGTTAATTTGAGCAAAACAACAATATTGTGGCATCAAACGAAAAACACGTGAAAAGGTTGAGGGTTGCGAGATCCACAAACATAACGTTTTTCCGACACCTTATATCTACTTTGATCTGAATAAATTGTAAAGATAACAAATTTTCAATGTTCGGAGCTGTTTCTTTTTATTGCTTATAGCCAAGCGTTTGAGCACCAACTCACTTGAAAATCAAGTCAAGTTGTGGCCCAGATGGAGCACGCTTGTCAAAGTTCCTTTTAGACAAGCCAACAAGACTTCATTCTGGTTTGACAACACCAAGATAAAGTTCTTGTTGTTGCAATATTTTTTTTTTCATTAAAATGTGTAGGATTGCTTTTTTTTTATTGTACTACGTGTAAGCGCTTGGCCTTAATCTCACCTGGTACTCGTAACAAGTTGATAAGGCCGAAGGTGGAGGCGCACTTCACCCGGAATCCTCAACAAAACTGAGGAACTGGCTATATTACCTCTAAATGCCGGAACACATCAATTTTTGAGAATTGTTGTTATGGCGACAGAATTAGGTAAGATGGTGGTAGCTAGCCAGGCGGACTCAAACAAAATCCTACCACCAACCAAACCAAGCACAATATTGCTCCCCCTTGGGATCGAACCCGAGACCTCTGGATCTGAAAACGGTGGATTGAACCACTAGACCACAGAGGTGGTTAAATTAATCTTAAAATTAGTCATCCCTTGTTGCCCTCTGATTTTTCTCACCAATTTTCTGGTGATCCTTTTAGACAAGCGTGCTTGGAGTCGATGTGATTTACCTCCTGTGGTCTATCCCGGCATCGAATCCCCTGGCTTTAGCTTGCGGCTACGGCTGTATAGTCACAACACTTGTGGCAGGATCCACCTGGTTAGCCATGTTCCGTCGGCGCGCGGAAGAGCCTGTGTCTTCTGAGCACGTTTGTTCCGTAGACCTCATCGCTGCTCTAGTCTCTTCTTTCTAGTCTAGCATGACAAGGTGAAGAGCTAACCCATGATTTTTCAAAAACAAAAAAAGCAGTGGCACTCCGGGAGTTCCAACAGAAGTGAAAACTTGAAGTTTGTCGTCTAGAGGTAGAGGCAGTCTTCGAACGGTCCTTACCCGTATCTCTAAGGATCGTAAAGATAACGTGACAAATGTTAAAGTCAAATGTGTCAAAAGTGGTGTCGGTAAGATGTATAGTGTCACGAGTTTAATGGTTATTTCCCATCTCAAAAAATGCCCAACGCGCCTATAGAAGTTTTCACTTCAATAAAGTGCCCCGTCTTCTTTGCCTTTCAAGTGAGCTGATTGTCAAACGCTTGGCTATCACCCATAAAAAAACTGCTCTATGATGCTTTTATCATTGAGTATCTGTGTGTATTTAATATGATGGGTATCCTTCACCCTGTATTGATATGTTTTCTTTATTTTTATTTGTGTATTATATTTGTACATTATGTAGGTACATAGTGAATAATACGTAGGTATTTATATGATATATGTAATGTGTATATTTGTAGCATAGCTTTACATAATATATTAAAATGTAGTCAATTTAGCTGGATCCCTATGTGCACCACCAACCACCTCTTTAGCCATTAGATCCTGTCCATCCAAAGGTCGTCTGAAATAAATCGCTTCTAAGCGATAAGACCGTCCATTATACGTATAAAAAAATCCAGTTTTATTTTTAAGGTTTGGAATTAAGTATTTTCTTTCATTCATTCATTTACCTACTGAAGATAAATAATGTCTTACAGATATTTTAGCTAAATCATAAGACAATTCACAAGTAATGTAAAATTCTTGCATTGTGTCAAAATGGTTAACAGTTGTGCAGTGTGTTTCCTTTACGAATTCCTTTCTAAATCTTCGGATGAATCAACATTGTGACAAACTAGAACAAAAATAAATTCAAACACTACGAGGTTTCGAGGGTATGTGATTCACGGATTTGTTCATTATTACCTTGCACACATTTTTAAACTCGAATAACGAGAAATTTGATGATTAAGGCTACTCCTCCGAAACATATCGGCTTTTATATTTTCTTTGAACGCTAACAGTTCGTAGACCTTGGTCTTCAGACATGTTGATCGTTGAAAAACTAAGAGAAGTAGAGCTCTTTGTGAAAGGGCTCGTTCGGGGAAGTACTACCACCATACCAATTTCAGCCGCCAAGTATTGCTGTGTTTCGGCTTGACACCTTTATGCCTCAAGTTGATGGGCGCGATGCGATGCCGTGTTGGCTATGTGTATGGATGTGACCTACGCAATAAGGCATTCTTATAGACAAGAGATGCACTTAACACCAGGTGGACTACATGCTTGTCCCGTCTCCTAGTTGTAAAAAAACCCCGACTGACAAATTTAAAACTTATGTTTTTTTACGAGAACACGGCCTTAAGTATTACAATCTATATAAAGGTACATGTTTAGAATCGGTACTTATTTTCAATATATACATTGCCTTTTAATTTATCTTACCCGTATTGTCATAATAAAACATTTATTGTATCCTTCCCCTTCCTCTGATTTTTTTATTTGCACCTCCCATATTTAAATTGAGGACACAAAATCCATTAAAAATTGAAATTGAAAATTTATTTATTCGGATTACTTATGCACCCATTTTGTTTGTAGGTACTTATGACAATATAAAAATAGGTTAGGAAGAATTGCAAATAATAAATCAAAATTAAAAATAACATGTCAATTACAAAAAGTACATATAATTTTAATTCGAGAAACGGGTATTTATCGCGTATTTTACCTCTATAAATAATTAAATAATCTATAAAAAAATTACCTCTATATATATTAAAAAGTACATAAATTAAATTCAGATGTCATAGAGATATCATTGAGTGTTACTATTGTGTCACAATCTCAGCGACTGGTCTATGCTGCTTGATTGCCCACTGAGCCATGATCCTAGGATTGTAGTTATCACGCTCGGCCACAGCGTCAAGCATCATGTTGGGGCTGTCACGGACGCGGAAGATCAAGGACAGGGCTCTTGGGAGTCATACATACATACAACTCTCTCGAAAATCATAACTTTCCTTCTAAAGCAGTTAAAAAGAAAATGTTATTGCCTAGGTTTAATTTCAGAACGCACTTCTTTTTTTATTGTATGACGGTGAAGCGCGTGGCCTTCATCTCATCTGGCCTTCACCCACTCCCTTCACCCAGAATCAGTCAACATACTGAAGAACTGGCTATCTTACCTCTAAATGCCGGAACACAACAATTTAAAACTGTTGTTATAGCGACCGATGTAGGTAATATTTGTGTTGTATTATAGCTGGGTTATATAAGTTTCTTCAATAAATTACTGAATGCTGAATGGCCTACGCTAAAACACCTTCTCTTGTAATCAGATATTTTTGACCTAATCCCTCAATCCCCTTTCCACCACCGGACTAGCAGACGTACGGCTGGTTACAACCCGTACCTTGTAAATGTTCCATTGTGCCGAACACATCGTTTCGCGTCTACCTTTATCATAAATACTGGTAAAGAATGGAATTCCTTGCCTTCGTCTGTTTTTCCGCACGAGTACAATCTTGGAGTCTTCAAGTCCAGAGTAAATAAGATCCTTTTAGGCAAGCGTGCTCCATCTTAGGCCACATCTTTACTTGTTTTACATGTAAGCTGGTGGTCAAACGCTAGACTATCACCAATAAAAAAAATGTCTTCATAATTTGTATCGAATCCTCATCTATTCTAATATTATAAATCAAAAGTAGTTCTGTTTGTTCATTTGTTTGCTACCTCTTGATGACAAACAGCTGAGCAGATCCTATTGAAATTTGTGACAGATACTTATATTATACTTTATTATATTGTATTCACGGGATGGCTTACCTAATCCTGTCGCCATAACAACAATTCTAAAATCGTTGTGTTCTGGCATTTAAAGGTAAGATAGCCAGTTCTTCAGTTTGTAAAATTAAAAAAAAAAGAACATAGACTACTTTTTCTTTGACTATCTACCGCGTGAAGACAAAAATCAGCGCCTCCCCAGGGAGAGTATATTGTGCTTGGTTTAGTTGCTAGTAGGACTTTGTTTAGTGAGATAAAAGCCGCTTCCCCGTCGTACAATAAAAAAAGATGTTTTATATGATGAAAAGTAGCTTGTTTCCTTACCAAGCAATATATATTATTTGCAAAGCGTCGGCTGTGTCCGTTGTATAGTTTTGGTGTGAAGGAGTAACAAACATTCAATCAAAGTTTCGCTTTAATAATATTCGTGTGATTCCTTTCATACAGTGGTCGGGTCGATATTGTCTAGCTAGGTACGTTGAAAACGCAATGGGAATTAACAATAATAGCCGTTATTGACGATGATATTCCATCGATTCCTCGCCACGCCGCGCCGTACAATGTGCGGTTTTCCACTAAACGGTAACGGAACGACTTTAAGTGAACACTGGAAAAAACGCGCCGTAACCGTTCCGTTACAGTCCGATGTAAAACTGTTCAATACAATATGGGGTAAAATAAATTATAATTATAAATAAATATTACGGGACATTAATTTCACACATCGCCATCTAGTCCCTAACTAAGCATAGCTTGTAATATGGGAACTAGATTACGGACAGAAAACTTAATATATACTTAAATACTTTTTTTTTGTAAATACATACTTATCATACAATACAACACCGAAACACAGAACAAACATCTATATTCATCACACAAATGTTTGTCCTGGGTGGAAATCGAACTCACAGCCTACAGCGCAGAAGGCAGAGCTACTACCAACTGAGCTATGAGTAAACCGATTGTCAAGAGTAAACCGATGGGCACACCTGAAAAGAAAACTCAGAAATCTCGCACAAGACACAAATCGTGCGAGATTTCTACTTGCATTCATACATTTCTACTCGAACGCGATTACGTTTACCACGATTTGTAGGAAATTCACGGTGATCAACGCGAATAGAGTGAATTTCGATTGCAACTCGCAAGGCACTCAGATCACCTCATCCATGCCCCAGCCAAGCCTCAAAAGGTCAAAAGCTGAACCATCGTAAAAAAAAAGCAAGACTACATTTTAATATCTGTAGTAGACTGTCCCTTGAGGATTGAATGGTGCTAAATTACTGGCAGTTAATCGTCTAAGTAGAGAAGCCATTTTGAAAAGTGAAACTAATGCACCCTTGCTTTTAGTTAAGCTTTTACTTGGAAATTTAATAGCTTTCGTTATTTATGATACGGGCAAATTCGTAACTAAGTATCAATTACTTACAACGTTACAACTAAACCATACCCTCTGAGGCAGTCCGGTACGGGTTACACTAGGAACCTCATACATGTTCCTGTTCTTTATCCCCACTATCTGGGGTAGGCACAACAAGTCTTCTTCCTATATTCTCCTCTATCTTATCAGACGTCATCTCTGCCTGGCTAGCTACCACCAATCTACCTAATCCTGTCGCCAAAATAACAATTCTAAAATTCTTGTGATCTGGCATTCAGAGGTAAGATAGCCAGTTCCTCAGTTTGTTGAGGATTCCGAGTGAAGTGCGCCTTCACCTTCGGCCTTATTCTTAACTTGTTACCAGGTGAGATGAAGGCCAAGCACTACTCCGTCGTAGTATAAAATAAAAAACTAATGTAATCAGCAGCTTGCTACTATGTAGCATCTAAATATAGTATTAACTTTATTGCAATCACCAATCAGACTGCCAAGCGTGGTGATTATGGTGAAATCTGTCTAGCCGTAAACATGGGGCTGTTAATGTGATGTGTGTTGAAGATTATACGATGCAAAAACCTTGCTTGAAAGACTAAAGGTCTTTTGAGCGTTTGCAAGTTTCACGAGGTCTACATAAATGTTAGCAGCTGACCTCGGAGTGCATCCTTGAGGCACTATGGTGCTTTGCATCGACCTTGTGAGGAACACGAATACTTCATGCCAGGTCTGATAAAACGAGCGGTAACGAGTGTGGAGGCTCGAGATTCGCGTGTGATGGAAAATGTCTTGATAAGGTTCCGTAATTAAAAAAACCGGCCAAGTGCGAGTTAGACTCGCGCAACGAAGGTTCCGTTCTTTTAGGTAACAAATCTAAGTTTAACAGTTCAATAATTCGCTCTTCGAAAACCTTTTTAACAAAGGACCAACTTAACTTCCGTTCCGATACGGGTTATTGCACCAACCGGAGATTATAAGTTTGTGGTTAATTCGTTTATTTTTGTTTTTAAACTACATATTTCGAACTCAAAGAATAAAATCGCAAAACCGTTTCCGAATTTATTCTTTGAGCATGTGCTGTAAGACATCGCTTCTTGTCAAATTTCATGATTCTTGGTCAACGGGAAGTACCACAAAAGTATTGGTTCCTTTATGAAATCGCTAAATGTCCGAAAATATGCGACTTAAACGGTCATATCTTTTGAACGCGTTGACTGGAAGGACACAACCAGATGGGCAACAAAGTGATCCTGTAGTATAAAGGTTCTTCTTTCCTTTTGAGGCAGGGAACCCTAAAAAAATCTCAACCATTTTATTAAAATTAATGCAATTTTGTGTCAACATTATAATTTTAAAATAACTAGAATGAAAGTACTTACACTTAAATTAATCACAAAATGGGTTTAATTTGCTTTTGAAGGCTGGTAATAAAGAAAAAAATAAGATAATTGCAGGATATGGGCCTTCTGGGAGCGCAAGTGGGTGATTCGCCATTAACGGCCTATACTACCTCAGATTAGCAACTCAACGCTACTATACTCTAGTTTTGAACTAAGATGTGGTTATAATAAAGGTGACATTGCTGTGCGCTCATCCACGGCGCTTATGACCACCAGATGACAGCGACTGACTACGCGAGAATTTCTAAGTTTTATTTTTTACGGTAAAACAAACATTAATTTTGAAAATCTAAAACTCAGACCGTTTGCTGTTTACTGTGTTTATTTAATATGACAAAGTGTTAAGGCCTAATTGGGCGTATTTATTGAATGGCGAACATTTTTCGTACAAATTAGAGTCGACTTCGGATTTTTTTTCTATAGAGAAAATTTTATGTAATCGTGTTTTCACAACACAAGCGTTCTAGCATCAATCCTAAACTATAACAAAGATTAATTTCAAAGTAAATGCTACAGTATTCTGAAAGATATGATCGCTGAAGCTAAGCTATTTCACGTTTCACGACTGTCAAACGAAATTAAACTGAACCTACTGTAACCCCAATCGAACTCGGGTAGTAGTATACTAGTGTAGCTATAGGTAGTATGTACTTACATTTAATGTAAGTAAGAATATGTAGTTCGCGTCTCGAAAGCGTCTTATAACTTTACCCGACCAAAACTCTACTCTACGAGTCTTGCATAAAATATAATTTAGTTAGTAGGTACACTTATAGTGAGGCAGCAGCACGATGAGACCATTTTAGGGGACTATAATAGGTGTTTAATGGTCTTCTCATCGGAACGCAAAAGCTTCTAAACAGAAAATGCTGAAATTTTAAACTTTTTTGGTATATACCAGATATACTTACACATGTATTTAAATTTTCATTAAAAAAATTGTAAAACAGAAAAAAAAAACATAAAGGGTCATGTTTTTTTATTCATCCTCCTTCTCTGAGACAAAATTAATAAAATATTAAAATCTGTTTTGAGCTTCGCAAATAAGTGATAATGGGTAAGATTAGAAGTCTAAAAGCTTAGTATTTCTACTCCGCCATGAGGTTCAAGAGTTTGCCTGTTTGATGCTATAAAATATGGTCGACTTGTGGTTGGTATCATACGACTCGGCTGTTTCTCTCGCAGTTCGCAGGTTCAAGGGCCAGACCGGCTTGTAATTCAACCCTTTGAATCATGTGTCCCTAGTCGGATCCATTGCATAATTTATGAGCCCTTGTTCTGGGCCGTTCTTGTTCTGGGTAATGCCGCGGTCCCGAAGGTTTTTTCGGTCAGAATTCAGTGATCTGCTTTATTGGAATAAGGTTTCAGGTGCAATGCTCGACGACATGATACGGCATATAATGATAGAGATTTCAAAATAAGCACGACAGTAATTCTTTAACCGCCTCTGTGGCCTAGTGGTTCAACCCACCGATTTCAGACCCAGAGGTCCCGGGCTTGATCCCCAGGGGAGTACAATAATGTTCTTAGTTTGGTTGGTGGTAGGACTTTGTTTAAGACCGCCTGGCTAGCTCCCACCATCTTACCTAATTCTGTCGCCATAAAACAATTCTAAAAATTGTTATGTTCCGGCATTAAGACGTGAGATAGCCAAGTCCCCAGCTAATTGAAGATTCCGGGTGAAGTGAGCCTCCACCTTCGGCCTTATCTCAACTTGTAGCCAGATGAGAAGCAGGCCAAGCGCTTCCCCGTCGCACAATAAAAAAAAATAAGTATAAATAATCCACACGGGAGGAATCAACATATTTGAATTATTTAGCTATCTCACGGGAACACATGCATTATTCCGGGATCAAAAGCAGCCTATTTGTTAAACCAGGGTATAAAATATTTTCATACTAATTTTCATCCATATCCGTTCAGCCGTGTAAGCGCTTTTATTATATTTGTGTGATCATTATTAAATATTTATAATATTGCTGTATCGCCTGAGTATTTATTTATACGCAGTCCCTACTGCTCATTTTGCAAACACGTTGTTTACCAACTCATATTGGAGCACGAACTGGCTCATCGTTGTTGTAAACCACAAAATGCATGTATCCATTGCGTTTTGTCTTCTGCTATAAATAAATTAACATCATAATTTCAAATCACCAGCTGATTTCAATAATGTTTCCTTGAAATAGCCTCTTGATCGGATATGGTCACGGCAAGGGCATCGTTTCCGGCGAGACAGCACTTGCGAAGGATTATTGAAAACAATTGGTGTCGACGAACTAATATACGCAGCACATGGGACGGAGCACTCGTGAACTTGCATAGACATTACGGCTCATATAATGCATATGTTTGCATAAATATTTAACCGCCTCTGTGATCTAGTGGTACAACCCACCGATTTCAGATCCAGAGGTCCCGGGTTCGATCCCCAGGGGGAGTACAATATTGTGCTTGGTTTGGTTGGTGATAAGTCCGCGTGGCTAGCTACCACCATCTTACCTATTTCTGTCGCCATAACAACAATTCCTAAATTGTTGTGTGCCGGCATTTAGATGTAAGATAGCCAGATCCTCAGTTTGTTGAGGATTCCGGGTAAAGTGCGCTTCCATCTTCGACCTTATCTTAACTTGTTACCTTGTTGAGATGAAGGCATAGCGCTTCCCCGTCGTACATATAAATTATTTTGCTGTGACAGGCCCAAACGATACGGGTTCAGGAGAAATGCAATAAGTAGATACATGCAACATTGCATATTAGTTTTTAATCGCATGCCTCAAAAAGATCGAAGAGGCCACTTTCCAAAATGAACGAGGTATTGACTGCCTAGAAAAATAACGTGTTTCAAGTAAATTGCTTATTAATTACAAAAAGCAAAAGTTAGTTAGGGTTTTTAATTGGAATAGACTTTATTAATAACTCAAAAAAATATGCTATGGGCGTATTCCGTTGCCTACATTTACATAAAAGAAGAAGATGTAATAGAAAAAATGTGTGGATAAACGTATGTCATGGTGTAGATTATAAATTAGTAAAATAATAGTCGTATCTGTCGGTATCCGGTCGTGGAATCGATCAGCTTATCACCTGGCTCGCACATCGCATGCACGCCACTCGTGTCAAGGACCACGATATACTGGTAACTAGTGCTGCTATACGTGGCTAGGATATGGGCCTTAGAGTTTGCAAGGTACCTGGCCTAGTAGGCTTAATCTAAAATGCCAACAAAATATGTTGTTTACATCATGCTTGAGTGATGCACCAGTGTATTCAATGTGAGAGCCTGTTGGCGGGAGACGCCAAGCTGGTGGACGTGCGAGCGTGAAGGAGTGGCGTTGTGAAATTGTTGTGCTTTTGTTCGTAAGGACAACACTCAATGAATAGAAAAGTCCCATCCCGTGGGAATTTCCAAAAATCTTCTCACTACATTAAATAGTGGAAGATGGAAGTACAAACTTGAACAATGCCAAATCTCACACTCCTCCGTGAAGGGGTCCGAAGTTTATTTTAGCGTATGAAAAGTAAGTTGTCGTATATTCTGTATAGGGGATATCTTATCGATCTCCAAGATGACCTCAGCGCGAGAAGCCCTAGGCTTCTGGGCTGTGCGTTGATAGTCAGTTGTAATTATGTATGGGTGCCATAAGAATGGGTTTCGGAGTATTCGATCGGGTTCGATCCCCAGGGGGAGAACATATTTAGTAGTATGTTTAGTACGCCTGGCTGGCTACCTCCATCTTACCTAATTTTGTCATTATAACAACAATTCTAAAATTAATGTGTTAGACGTTTCAGGTAAAGCCCGCTCCTTAGACTATTCAGGATTCCGTGTGAAGTGCGCTTCCACCTTCGACCTTTTCATAACTTGAAAACCAGGTGAGAGGACTTGTTTTGGTTGGTGCGAGGACTTTGTTTAACCTGGCTAGATACCATTACCTTACCTAATTCTGTTGCCATAACAACAATTCTAAAAATTGTTGTGTTCCGGCATTTCGAGGTATAGGATTCCGGGTGAAGTGCGCCTCCACCTTCGGCCTTATCTTAACTTGTAACCAGGTAAGACGAAGGCCAAACGCTTACCCGTCGTACAATCAAACATGAAAGAGATGAAAGCCAAGCGCTTCCCGTCATGAAAACAATCGTAAACAAAAAAAAAACTGTCGGTTACTAGTAAAAACTTCACCTGATGTGCTTTTACAAGTTGAGCTAGAGTCGACTTGTAAAAGCTGCGAGAAAACCAGTTGTTCAATCAAACGCATTCGCCATTTGGTCATTTTTGCGTCCATTGTCATTTTCGTTTTGTACCCTAGCCATCCTAGGCTAGGCATAAGACTCGATAGAACTAGATAAGTCTAGCGCCCGCGGGTCAAGGTGTTTAGATTGCAGTGATTGCCGCCTTCCTCCGGAGTGACGGCTTGAAGTATTGTTGCAAGCAGAATTGTTTATTGCGCCAATTTGCTTTCTCCTTGCGCTGAGGTCATCTCAGATCGATAAGATAACCCCTATACAGAAGATACGACAACTTACTTTCAATACGCTAAAATAAAACTTCGGACCCCTTCACGGAGGAGTGTGAGATTTGGTATTGTTCAAGTTTGTACGGAGAAGTGCAAAAAGTATTTTTGTTTCATAAAACTTTTTGATACGGGTATTTAGACGGCTACCATTGCCTGAATATTGCGGTTACGGAGAAATGTGAGATTTGGAATTGAACAAGCAACCTACGAAGGAATGCTGAAAGCAAAAAAATATATGAATACACAAATTAATTATTACGGTTGAATAAAAACCGTAGGTACAAGCGACCACCAGTTCTTATAGTAATTATAAGAACTGGTTACTATAATTTTTATAGCGTGGGCTGACAGTATACCTACAACTAACTACTTGTACTTATAGTTTGAAGGTTAACTTTATAATATAGGCCAGTTATCAGAAGTTATCAGTAATCTTTCGAAAAAAGTTTCTAAAGATGTCAAATTTTATTCACGGTTTTATTAGCTTGTCCCCATCACAAACTGTAAACTTCCGTCAATTCATTTGGATCTAAATCATAAAAATACCATATTTTTCCGTTCCTATCTTAGAAAGGGGTGTTCTTTTAACGGAACGGAAGTGGTGTAACGGTGGTCTAACCAAAAGTAACTCAAAAGTGTATGTTACTATTCAAGATGTGACTATACTACAATAGTAAACTTTTAGTCTGTGGAGTATGATTGAGAATACCCATTGAGTGTATTCATCTCCATTCACTGCAATAGAATTAGAAAGAAAAATAGACTCACGATACCCCGAAGAGAAAAGGTTCTCTTCGGGGTATCTTCAATACACGAATACGTACATTCTTTCTTGGCCTAGTGCCGATATTACCACACTTGGCAGGCGGATGGCAGAAAAGTTGTTGGATGTAAGCTGCTGCTCTTCGTCTGGTGAGATTCCTTTTGGGGCTTTTATTAAGCCTGCGGGTCATTCTAAGTCCATAAAGCGAAGTTAGTGTGCAAATGGTTGGAGGATAAATAGTAGCATTATACCATGAAGAATATCAAGTGAATTGGCAAATATTAAAATGGTGGTCATGGTATTGATTTGGTATTCAAGTATGATATATCTATAAGGCTTAAATACAAAAGTAATAACACAATTTTCCAGACGAAGGTAATAATGTATTTTATTTCATTTTATATGAGGCTTTTTTTGTTTTTATAGTACGACGGTTATATCCTTGACCTTCATCTCACCTGATTTTAATAATAATATAATAATAATAGTTTTGATAAGGCCGAATGGTAGCGCACTTAACCCGGAATCGTTAACTAACTGACAGGTTGTTTTATATAGCCATTACAGCATAAAACTAAGCCGACCGTGAAAATAATAATTATATAAATGAAATAGGTATATCAATATTCTAGGGACCTAAATAGGTCCTACTCAAATGTTCTAAACTTGCATTAAGTTGTGAATTCCGTCATAATATATTGAAGGCATGTCATACTACTTCTCATCACAGTAAATTTGTTATCTGATAAGCTTCTGGATTATGGTACGAAATGACACGACGAGCCAGACAATACGAAAAAATGTAAAGCGCATTTTCAAACAATAGTATTCATTTACATAGAAATTTAAATGGGACCGATCCGAATAACTACTTAGATCGATTTTAAAAGTGCAAATCGAATCGAATGCAATTAAACAGGGCAATGTCCCGGACATGGTCGGTAAAGACTAACTGTTTTCGCTTTGGCAATGGATATTACTTCAGTTTGATGAAATATTTCAGCGTTTTCAATATTTTGTACCGAAAGGGTTCTAGACGGGCCCTACTAAGCCTAACTAAGCCTCCGCTGTCTGTCCGTCCGTCATATACTTAAATTTTGGCAAAAATTGTTACAAATCGTCGACTATAACATCCATCGACTATTAAATACCATATACCATAATTTTCAGTGTGTATTTCTATTGCTGCCTTAACAACAAATAATATGTATACATAGGTAAATGAAAATAAAAAAAATTGTCAGAGAAATATATATGTATTTAAGAGTGTGCGAGATTACCATATACTAGGTATACCAACGAAATCACCATACAAGAAACGTGATTTTATGCCTTGAAATGTCGGTCGAAACCCTATGTACCTATATGCGTATCCGCACTTCGCCGTTTTTTAACTCCTAGACTAGTATTGGGTCTAATTATGAACTAAAATGTTGGCTTAAATATGAGCAAGGCAGATCTTGTTGATCTCCTCTCTAGTCTCGGGGTTCGCCCACCGGTATCCGACCCATAGGTCCCAGGTTCGATCCCCAGGAAGCACAAAATTGTGCTTGGTTTAGTTGGTGGTAGGACTTTGTATATGTCCGGCTTGTACCACCATCTTTCCTAAGTCTGACATAACAACAATTGTACATTTTTGTGTTCCATCATTTAGAGGTAAGTTAGTTCCTCGGTCTATTGAGGATTCCGCGTGATGTGAGCGTCTACCTTCGGCCTTATCATAGCATAAAACTAGGTGAGATGAAAGCCAAGCGCTACCCCGTCGTACAATAAAAAAGCCTTTCTTTGTGCAGTCGGAAAAAACTTATCAAAGAATGAAAGCCGTCCTTGTTTACCATGAAAGCGAAACGGGGTTATACGTTTTGCTTTACTTTAAAAACACACACACCACACACACACAGTTCCACAGCTGGACAGAACCCACTATAAAGGTAGGAGGCCAAGCACTCCCCGTCGTATAATAAAACATAAAATCGGTTTTGCCATAATCACCACGTTTAGCGGAAGGATTAGTGATCGCAGTAAAGGTGCTAGATAATACTTAGAAGTAAGATCTCTTAAAGGTGCAACAAGCCTCACA
Source organism: Venusia cambrica (assembly GCA_951394065.1). Lineage (NCBI taxonomy): Eukaryota > Metazoa > Arthropoda > Insecta > Lepidoptera > Geometridae > Venusia > Venusia cambrica. Next base: position 8,028,795 of record OX596056.1, read on the forward strand.
GCTCAGCTTGTGCTGCCTTCTGTAGGTTGTGGGTTCGATTCCCATTTTGGACAAACATTTGTGTGATTAATATTGATGTTTGTTGAGTGTTTTGGTGATGTAATGTATGATAAGTAGGTGTGCATTAAAAAAAAGTATTATTTCCGTATTCTAGTTCCCATATTACAAGCATTATTTAGTTTGGGACTAGATGGCGCTTTGTGAAATTAATGTCCTGTTATATATACCTTAGAATAATACAGCTTTATCCACGTACTGAGTTGGAGGAGTCTTATCACGCCATACAAATAAAACTCAAAACGGTACTTCATAGCATATGTTTCCGACAAAACGGGTACAACGAACAGGCAAGTCACCTACTAACGAAATCGAATAAGCATCCATTGGGTGTCATTGACATGGATCGATGGATTCGAGCGAACGTAGTAGTGAAACTCTAACATAGATTATGTGTCTGTGCTCATCATCATTCGCCTGTATTTGTCGTGTCGCGATTGTTGAATTAAGGCTTATGAGCGGAAGAAGAAAACATGTTGTGTTGAACTCACGCCAACTCTCTATCAGCTCCTTTCATAACCATATTTCGGTCGCAAAGCAGCATTGCTGTGTTCCAGTTTAAAGGGTATGGTTGCCAGTGAAATGACGGGCATGTGAGGCATAACACCTTTATCCCTCAAGTTGACGGGAGCGATGCAATGCCTCATAGATCATGTTCTTTGTGGATGTGACCTACGCTACTGCGTGCAGCTTGTTATAGGCAAGAGCACTTGTGGGCTATTTGGTTGTGTCACAAAGTTTATTAAAAAAAATGTGTTAAAATCGTCTATCAATAGTCTGTCTGAGGAGTCGGACACGCGCGATTGAGTTTCTGCTTTCCAAGCAAGCTTTCTGCTTTTCAAGCTTCTGGCGTTGCGAGCTTCTATAGGCAATGGTGGATTAGTTACTAGCTCATTGAAAAAGTCTATAATTAGCAAATTGATTAGCATAGTACACGATCATCGCCTACTGAGAGTTACGATCACGTCACGCCCCCACAATCGCGAATTTCAAGTTCATGGCTTCTTCTGTTTTGCTTGCCAACACAAAACATTAGTATCATGCATGATACTTCCGACTTTATGGATGTTTAAAAACATTTTTAATGCTTACTATGCTTACCGTGCTATATGACTTGATAGACTCTATTTTCAAATTCCTATACCTATAATTGATTCGATTCCGATTATTTCAATGATAGAAATATTATAATGTAGAGTCCTTACTCTTCTTTATAATATATTTAAATTTACACTTAAATCTTAAATCACCTCGTTTATTTAGACATATCTAGTGAAACCTCACGATATAGAAACAAACAATAATCATACTATTCCTACATGGAATGAGGTCAATGATGATGATGATGATAAGGTAGATTAAAAAATAGAAATACATAATGAGGAAGGGAAGGTAAAAGGTTGGTACTAACCAAAAAAACATGACGAATAGAGAAAATAAGTGAAGGATAGCTAATTAAATATAAAACCTTATCCATAAAGACAGACATTGTATTGTATCCAATATATCATATAGGGATCGATTTATATACTGTTAGGTACGACAATAAATATTAAGTAGGTAACATGCGATAATGAGCTGCGCACGATATGCCAATGTTGTTGTTTTGGCTCTAAGCGTGTTCATGCGTTGCGCTTGCGCTACAAAAACAGAAAAGTAATCTACGCACTACTTTTTTGGAGGACTTACGTTTAATTTTCTGTACCTACTTAAAAATAGTGCAATTGGCTACATTTAGCGGTGAAAAGTAACTTCTTAGTTGTTATTCTTTGAAAATGAGGCGCAGTGAGACGAAGCTAACCCCAGTCGAATGTTTACATGCTCATTCACACGTTCTTTTGTGTGCGTGCGGCGTCGCAGCGCATGCGCGAAACAGCTCGCGACCAAGCCCTCTTTGTTTGTTGACAAGCCGAGTCTGGTGAACTCAACAAGCCAGAGCCAGTCACTCGTTCCGTGGACGTTGTGCGCGCCGGTCGTGCGTCGCGTAGACTCTACTTTGTTAAGAAAACTCGTGTTATCGCGTATTCGGGCTAAATTTAGTGCAGTTACATTATTTTTTCCCTCTTTCTGCGCAATAATATTGTGTACAGTGCCGCTTTGTGGAGCGTTGGCTGCGTTGCTACGCTAAAGTTCGATCCTGTGTTTTTCAACATCTAAAATTACGTGTTCGCCTTCGTGCCAGAAGGTGGGTAAATACTTTTGTTTTTCTTTCTGCACTCAGTTTTTGTGAATATACGCTTAAGTTTTTGCACTTTGTCTGCTATCGCAAGTAATTTTCTCAGAGAATATTTAATATAGGTGTAGGTGATCAACGTCAGCCATCGTGCATCGCTCCAATCTATCTTATCTCGAACACTTGAGTGCAAAACAACAACATAAATTAAATATGCATCGTAGATACCCCATAATACTACATGATCCAAACATTTCGCAATAAAAACACGCATGTTTCGAAAGTTGAAACCGGAATGGTCATTAAAACTGTCACCGTCGATTTCACCGCTAATGAGATGCTGCACACAATCACACGTTAAAAAACAAAACAAATGCTCCAAGGCTCCAGCTAGTTACAGTTATAATTTGGCATCTTGCTGTAGAAGGTGAATAACTAGCGGTATCTCTATGGTCGTCTGGTGGCCTGGTAACTTGGTAAGACATCTCTCGACTAACGGGACTCGTAATGCACCGAGCGTACACTCCCATCCATTGCTGCAAACCTGGTACTTTAGAATTCTTACTGGTAACGTTAGTGACACACTAATTTGCTCACACCGCTATGTTTGTTGCCAAATTATCCAAACTACAGTTATTATTACCCATTCAAATTAACATTAACGAATTTGCGAATAAACTTAAAGCTCTTAACGGGGATTTATGATTCGACCTCAATGCGAATGTCGCTATTATGAATAGTATTTTCGTTCTAAAAAGCCTTTAAACTAGAAATTTACTGGAACAAGTATACTTAACACGAAATAAGGTAATCAAAAGTTTTATGTTATGTCAGGTATCTGAAAGCACCTTTTCAAATTTCTCTTTGTGCAATTCCTGAGTTTCTCCGAAAGCCTTAACAGCCTTTTAAATGAAACGAATGTTTTTTCTACTACATTTTAAATCCTTTTGTCTTCAGCGCTTTGTTCTGCGAGTTCATTCATTTCTCTTAAATTTTATAAATTCTCAACTTTACTTCAAAAGTAGTCGACAATGTCTCTTACATCAAAAGTTGAAAGAAACTTCAAATTCTAAGCCCTTATAAACCTAACCCACCGAGGTAAATGTATTTTATCATAGGTTTGCGCTTTTTGTATAATTCAGTAAACTAAGTACCTACTAAATTTCTAACCTAGCACAATAAATATAAACACGTAACCTACCTATGCGTGGTTATGACTTTAAAAATAACCACAGTGAAAGTATAAATCCTCGTTTAACTTGGCGCCTATACGGCTATAAAACTTGTGGCGTCAAAACTAGTTTGACACGCCACTTACTTAAAATAATATGGCTCCATAGGTTTGTATCTGTGTTGTAGGTCAGATTAAAATAAACTACTCTGAAGATCGTTAATTTGTCGTCGGTTCAAGGTGACAAACTCATTCTGAAAAATACGTTTTTTATCATTGTGGTGCTTATTAAATTTCTTTCAGCGTTTGAAAAGTATGAAAGTTACAAACATTGAATTGTTTTACTAGAGTATCATATAGATGCCTGTTGCTTAAAATTATCATAAAATCATATTCATTTTGTAGAGTGGGCATAAAGAGCATGAATACCGAAATAGAGATGAATTGTGTGAAACGGGTCACGCGTGTGAAAAGTGTAGATAATGAGATAACGGCTGATAGAAGTGAATGGCAGATTAAACCATCACTGAACAGGAAAAGGATTTAAAGATTTCGTATTATCTTCCTAGCAATGTGAAATTGCAGTGGTACTTCACTTACAAAATCTCCATTACGAGGTCAGTGTTACTGAAATTAGGGATAACTGCGAAGGTAATGTGAAAAAAGACAAAATTCTCCACTATGGTATGGTCTAGTTGGGACTTTTGTTACCTACTTTGATATGGCTTGCTCTTCCAAGCTACCATGTTGGAGGTCAGATATTTGTGATTCAGTGCAGCGAAAGTTCCTATTTGGGACCGATAATGTTTGCTGGCATCAATCCAAGGCGCATGCACTCGGTACTTGGCTGTAATCTTTGGTTAAACAACACGTTTTCAGATTACGAACTGCGATCACAGCCGTGAAGTTAGATTTTGCGCACTATAACAACTGTTTACAATCAACTTAGTACCTCACTTACCATAAAATTATATTAGTCAGACGTCTAAGTGATCGATTTTACTATAAACGTGTATCTGATAGTGATCGCTTGGACCGGGACTTTGTTCTCGCCATTTGGTAAGTCAAGAATCCAAAATCCTTTTTTTTTATAGTACATTCATTTCACACAGCGGCTACGGAAATACTAGTTAAATACTTTTTCTTTTGCATAATTCATAGTTATCATACAACACCTTACAACACGTCGATTGTTGGTTAGTTTTTTTTTTATAATACTAAGGTGGTACTTAGTCAGTTTTACTGCCCACCAGATGGAAAGCCTCAAAGCTCCGTTGGTACAACGTTACCTTCTGCGCTGTAGGTTGTGGGCTCGATTCCCACCCACGACAAACATTTGTGTGATGAATGTTTGTTCTGTGTTTGGGTGTTGTATTTTATGAAAGTATTTTTTTTTTAAAGTATTTATGCACCTATTATATCCGTAATCTAGTTCTCATATTTCAAGCTATGTTTGGGGCTAGATGGCGCTGTGTGAAATTAATTTACTGTAAAAAAAAACGGTTACCGTCGGCTATGGACGCTCGCAACACCAGAAGCATCAATCGTGTAAAACGTAAGCTAGCGTAGCGTAAGAAGCGCATAATTTAGCTAGTAGGGAAAACCTCGGCAAGAAGGTCATTCCACAATTGTATGGTTCGCGGGAAGTTACTCTTGAAGTTGTGGTTGGTGGTAGGACATTGGTGGGTGAAGTGCGCTTCCACCTTCGGCCTAAAATTATTTAGAAATTAAAAGGGAACAGATGAATATACATACTTACATACTGTTCAAAATCATAACTCTCCTTTTTGCTTCGCCGTAGTCAGGCAAAAAATGAGCTGCATCTTATTGTTTTCGAAACTGTTAATTCAAGGCCAGAAACTAAACGAAAAGTGTATCAGATAATAAACTCTTTATGGAAAAAAATGGAACCGACTTCACCACTAAAAGCTTACAAATACTCTTAGGGTAAGTTCATATAATTTGAAGTTGGTGCCAAATTGCCAAGCACAACAACATGTTCATTGTATGGCACCGCCTTCAAATTGTATGAACTTACCCTAAGAGTTATTTGTAAGTTTTTAGCGGTGAATTCGGTTCCATTTTTTTCCAAAAAGAGTTTATTTTTAACTTTTTTTCGTTGTAAAACCTACGACACCACGACGTCTCCGACACACTATTTAAGAGTTGTGTGAGGGTGCAATAATACGTTATTTTTCGTATGAAAATATATTTTCCAAATCGGTTGAGTAATAACGGAGTTCTGAGGTAATGCAGTAGTAGTCGTTAAAGAGTCATCGATCACTAACACTCCTGCCAAGCGTGAGTATTATGGCAAAACTCTCCATTGCTTTATAATAGATACTTAGTTTTGTAAATATATGGGAGGATGGTGTGAAGGATGACATGGGCACGAGAAAAAAAATATGAAGGAAGAAGAAATTATTAGCCGATTCCAACTAGTGCGGGGGTGTAAGACAAGATGATGAACAATAGACATACGGAGAAAATCATAATACTTATAACATTGAATCAAATGTCACAATGTCAGTAGAATCACAAATGGATCTTCTAAAAATAGACATAACTGCCCTAATGTGTATAATTGTCTCCATCCATGTGATGTTTTAATTTGCCCTCGCTTCGATTGGCGTAATCAATAACGAGGAAGCAAACATGCATCAGATAATTACAGCTATCTTCAAGTGCTTGTGGTCACCTAGTTCGATTAGCCAACCTGGTTCTATAATTTATATATTTACACATAAATGAAATTGAAATGTTTGAGTCAGTCTGTGGTATCGAAAGAGATTCAGGCTTTTATCACGCGCTTGGTTTTCATATTTTCGTGGCAGAAAACTTTATGGAGAGTAATCTAAGCTATTATTTTTACAGAAACATTCAGAGTTCCTGCGAAGAACTTAAACGGCTCCTATGGGATAACTGAAACAAATGCGTTCAGTAGTATCAATTGTTTTACACAAAGCTAGTAATAGACTTAACTTCTTTTATTCCAATTTAGAAACATTTACCAGAATTTGGGCAAAGCCTGGCTGAATGGGGATTTATTAGTATTCAGGCTCTTTACGGTCATATTCCGGGAAAATTGCGAACTTATTTGTACAACTATCTTATCATTTTTTCGAATATCAATTTTATGTAGCACCTACGTGATGAATCTTTAATCTACAATCGTTGTGTTTTTTTATTTTACTTTCTACTTCTACCAATAAATGCATTTGCTTTTACCACCAAATTATTATTTAAAAATAGTTGTAAAAACAAGTTCGCAATTTTCCCAGAACATGACCGTTTAAAACAGCTTTAGAACTTTAAAAACGTTCAAAGAATTTCTTTCTTTCACTTTTAAGTTGCTTATTGCAAATGAGTACTTCGTTTCCAAGTTTCTATGGCTTTACTTTGGCCGCGATCCAACAAATTGAAGGAATATAATTATAAGGATAAGGACGACTCGCTCCTTTGTTCATTTTGTCTTCATTTCACGTTCACCTTCGTTCTTACTGCGCCGTTTGTCTGACAAATGTTGCGCATTTCCTAAATTATTTACCGTAGTATCTGTAGATCTTGATATATGTGAGTAAATATAGTCTTGTCGGGGCTATCGCAATACGATATAAGTTTTAATTGAAATATCAGGGATCATTTAAAAAAAACTATCCGTAACTTAGATAACGCTGTTTAAATGTTTTTTTTATTCTACGACCGGGAAAGCGCTTAGCTTTCATCTCATCTGGTATATATATGAATTAGCTATGTTACCTAGGGGCGGGGGTAGTAAAATTAATTTCACTACCCACGCACCTCTGCCCATACCTCACTGAAGAAGATCAGGAAAAGAAGACAATTTCCCTGAGGGTTACAAGGAGGTACAAACTTTGCTGAAATAAAGCATGCTATTAATATTAAAAGTATAATGTAAAAGTATAACTATATAATATATATATAAGCTACTACGAATTAATTTGGTAGGTATACATGTCGCCTGCAATAAAACGTACCTATTACAAAATCAAGCCATTACATTATGTTCTCGTCTTGAAATATGACATTACTGCCTGATATAACACACTCGGTTAACAATTTAATAACATTTGCCGTATTTGGATATATAAACAATTTTTAAAATATAATTATAATATACATTATGATTCAAATACATGTTGTTGCCGGTAACTGTACCTATCGATTTCGTCTCTGAGAAATATAATATAAAATAAACTCTAAGTGGTATATATTTTTATTGTTTGTATTTGTATAATTTTGACCTGGCTTTGAACACCTACATTATTATTTCAATTATAAAAAGTATTTATATTTCAATTATAATTTATTTTATCTTTACGAAAAGGTCACATTAACTTGAAAACTAGAATCTTATTGTCTTTTTTTCTCAGTCAAAGAGAAAGACAACGTAGTACACAAAGAATAAGATAGGTACCGTATCTTACCGTTAGGTAAGATATAAAAGTAAAATGTTATGGTAGATTTATGGAAACACATTTAATTTCGTTTTCCCACAGCGCATAGCTTTGTTTTTTAGTTTATCTTACCTTGAAAAATGCTGTGCTTTCTCGTATGAGCGACATTTTTTCAACATCATCATTATCATCATCATAATCATCACGTCATCACTTATCTATAGTCATCAAATCTTACCCATGCAAAGGATGTCAAGGAAGATAAGCTTCTGAGCGATAATACCGCCCATCGTTTAATGTAATATATATATAATATATATAATATAATAATTTATCCATTTTTATCGATAACGTCGATAAAGTATTTTCCGTCATTCACTTACTCATCACCAAAATGTTATCAGTGCAACCTGGTGATTCTGAGGGGATACAAAACCGTTGTGTCTATACCTCTGCCTAGCGTTTTGCCCACCGGTGGTACAGAGGTCCCGGATTTGATCTCCAGGGAGTGCAATCTTGTGCTTGGATTAAATGGTAGGTAAATCATTTTTTTTTCGGAGTTCAGAATAGCGTTTCCGAAATCTCTATCGGAAGCTTCCGAATTCGATCAGAAACGGCTTTCCCTATGTTTGAGAATCGCTACATACTGGTAAGATGAAAGCCAAACGCGTGCAAAAAAAAACTCAATCCAATATGCACATTCTCAAGCGTGCAACAACAAAAGACAAGGTTTTCATCTAAATATAAAAAATCGTCGTATAACTGACTGACTAACAATCAACGCACAGCCCAAACCAGAAGTCCCAGAGACTTGAAATTAACTAGAACTTAGAGGCAGCTTTCTCTCGTGTGTAGGGGTGCACTAAGAATGGGTTTCAAGAAATTCCCACGTGGTGAGGGGACGAAGTATCGATTGTTCAACTTGTTTCATAATCCTACCATCTGGCTTAGGTCATGTTTCTTAGTTATAGGTATTTTTATATCACCTGGGATTCTTGCTTGAGTAAATTTATCCTTGTGAATAGCTTTTAAGTCTGGATAGTTTAAAATTACATTTTACTACTTCACTTCAAGTTACTTTGTTCGCTTAGCAATGGCCATAAAGTACAGTCATTGGCGATTGCTGTGGCACTTAACAAGCGAAGATAGTATCTAGTAACGTGTTTGGACCGCGGTAAAAAATATTTCTAGTATTATGGCACAGACAGAATACTGCAATATTTATTTGCGTTGAGAGAAAATTAAGTGTTTTATCGTCCTTAAAGGTTTGAGGAGGCGTGACATGAGATCACCAATCCCCCTGCCAAGCATCGTGATTATTGCAAAATTCTCCAGCTTTTCAGAAGGATGTCAGTCTAACATGAGCGGTCGATGATAATGATGATTACGTCAACGGGCTACATAAAAATATCCTTTTTATAGCTCCGTACACAAAAGGTGCCAACCCTATTACTAAGCCTCCGCTGTCCGTCCTTCTGTCCGTATCTCTACTGTACATCATGACCCGTAATAGGTAGACAGTTAAAGTTCACAGAATGTATATTTTTATTGCCGAACGTAGTTAGTAGTGTAGTTTAGTCTAGTGACTAAAAATTGCATATAGAAGAAACGTGTTTCTCACTTGGCCGGTTTTATTATCTGCTAGCTTGCGTTCTCAGAATCGGCCGATGTGCCACACCACCGGTCGTATACTACGTGTTTTTATTCTGGCTCATTGTGCAGTCTAGACTGGCTGCAATAATATACAAACTGGCGGTCCTTGGGTTTCTATTTGCATGGTCTTTGTCTGTAGTTTTGCTTTTGTACTTTTTATGAACGTCTGCTTCGCGTGTGGACGGCCGTTTTGGCGGCGTTTTAATTTACCTACACCTTATTCAGAGCATCTTCTTTAACTGCTGGACAGAACCCATTCCCAAATTGCAGCGCTTTGCCTTAATCAACACGCTTGTCAAGCGGATTGATGGTCTGAATACACAGAAGTAAACTGTACCGATCTTCTGGTTCCTTTAGCCGGCTTTCACGACATCCGCTGGCTGAGTTGGAGGGGTTGTGATTCTGAGTATAGGAATTTCTGAATATTGCATTCACAGGGCATGCTCTCTAATATAGTTTCATTTTATATAATACCCGAATTACATAACTTACTCATTTGTTAACTTAGAAACAAGTTCTGTTTAGTCAGTAAACTCATTAAGACTAGGCATTGTAGGCATCTAAGATAAAGCACTAAAACTACTTACTTGGTAACCTAGATACAAGACACTATATAATACATCTCTCTATATCTTAACTGATCAGGTTAGGAGGTACCTACCGATATAATTATAAGCATATCTGCTATCCTAGGTATGTATATCTATGGATAGCTCCAGCGACATATTTATGAGGTTTTACAGTAACCGATTTGATCGGATCTTTTGTTTTATCTGTGTATAGATCTATTGATATACCGAATCCACGTACTTCTTCATCGCCCTTTGTTGCTCCTTCCAATTGATTGGTTGTGTATCTAACACTAAGAATTTATTAGATTTCATATGAGTAGATATTATAATATGTTACTAGCTTCTGCCCGCGACTTCGCCCGCATGGTACTCGGATAAATAGTAGTGTACATAAGTACACTACTACATATAAATGTTTTCCTGGTACAAAACAATATATAAACAAAATTTCAGCTCAATCTGTTTTGTTGTTTCTGCGTAAAGGATTTGTACCTGTTTTGCGATGTTTGTTATAACATTCCCATATTTTTGGGATAGCTATATATATATAGCTAGAGTTAGAATAGTTTATTTGGCACTAACAAATAGTAACATACATATTATACTTATTTATGACATAGATGATATTGATGATTTATTTTTTTATTTGTGTTGAACCTTCACTTAGATCAGCTTATTTCTTGTTGTATGTTAATGTTTCATTTTCATTCCAATTCGTTGGACAGCTGGAATTTTTGGGAACACTTTTCCATCCCACTTCCATCACGCGGGAACTGATTCATGGGTTTAAAAAGTACCCTATGTGTAAATCCAGGGTGTAAAATATATCTGCACCAAATTTTATCTAAATCCGTTCAGCCGTTCAGGCGTGTTGTAGTAACAAATATACACACAAACTTCCGCTTTTATTAAATTATTGTGATGTTCTGGTACTGGCCTTGCTTTTTTGTTCAAGCCAGAAAAAAAAAACCGAACAAAAAAACAAAAATCATACCCAGACCTGAATACCGTAACGAAGAACGTAGCATAGACAAAAAACCTGAACAATATACTTGAGTATCTAACCTAACCAATAAAGAAAATAATTTCACACGGACTTGCATTGTAGACGAGAACAAAGAAAAATGTACTCAGAAAAATAGGACTGTGTCAAATTATAATTGCAAGTTACTTTCGATTCTATACAGAATGATTGATTTTGTATGTGGAATATGTGAACTATACTTTTAATATATTTTTAACCGCCTCTGTGATCTAGTGTTTCAACCCACCGATTTCAGATACAGAGGTCCCGGGTTCGATCCCCATGGGGAGTACAATATATTGTGCTCGGTTTGGTTCGTGGTAGGACTTTGTTTGGGTCCATCTGGCTAGCTACCACCATCATACCTAATTATGTCGCCATAACAACAATTCTAAAATTGTTGTGTTCCGGCATTCAGAGGTAAGATAGCCTCAGTTTGTTGAGGATTTCGGTTGAAGTGCGCCTCCACCTTCGGCCTTATCTCAACTTCCCCGTCGTACAATAAAAAAAAACAGTAATTTGGGGTTTGTTATGATTATGTGATTCGATGAATTATTTGAAGAATACAGATTTCAAGGCTTTGTTTTTACACGGATATCTCAAAACATGATGAATTTACGCTCCTTTTAGCGAGGTATGCTAAAAGAATAAATTCTAAGTCATATAGTTATGTCACGCAATATATCGGGTAGCGTCCAACTATTTTTATAGGTAACAAATATAACTACTAGTCAGTTAGTTCAACCTCTGAGGAATCATCTGATTGGCCGAACGTAGAACGGACGGTCTGGCCTTTGATAATTCAACGGTTGGACTTACAATTTTAAGGGGTGACATGCCTCGCCGTTAGCCAGCGAGAAAGCTTACATACATGCTTCTAGGGGTTACCCGCTTCATCAAGATAAAATTATTTTGGAGTCCAAATGCAACCAAAACACAAATCTGTGAGATCTTTAAGGTAAATTATATAATTATATACCTCAGAGAGGTATACGTATCAGACGGCAAACGGTTGCATAAAAAATGCAACTAATACATACCTACAGACTTACATGTATCTAATAAAAAGAACCTAGAACATAGACGGGGGGTTGCCAGGCTATCTGTGTACTATAACTACATATTTTTTCTACTTTTACAAGCCTCATAGCTCAGTTGGTGGTAACTCTGCCTTCTGCACTGTAGGCTGTGGGTTCGATTCCCACCCAGGACAAACATTTGTGTGATGAATATAGATGTTTGTTCTGTGTTTGGTTATTGTTAGTACGTATGTATTTACAAAAAGTATTTAATTTTAACACTATGCTTAGTTTGGGGCTAGATGGCGCTGTGTAAAATTAATGTCCTGCAAAATATTTATTTATAATTGTAAATATTTAATATTTATTGCTTTGGGCCGTAGGATAAGTTAATTAAGACTTTGTTACTTTTCTACTGATGCCTGAAATAAAATACTATTGTTACATTATACATTCCTCTTCGGAAAGTGTGCGCACGATATCTTTGATTTTTTCCCTCCATCTCCTTTCCACCACCGGACTAGCAGACGTACGGCAGGCTATAACCCTTACCTTGTAAATGTTACATTGTGTTGAACTCATCGTTTCGCCTCTACCTTTATCATTAATACTGGTAAGGAATGGAACTCCTTGCTCTCGTCTGCTTTTCCGCACCAATACAATGTTGGAGTCTTCAGTCTTCAAGTCCAGATCGAATAGGTTCCTCATATTTTCTTGTTTTTCAAGTAAGCTGGTGGTCCAACGCTTGGCTATCACCAATAAAATAATATCAAAATGATGAATGAAACAGCAGTATTTTACATACCTATTCGATGTTTAAAGTTTCCATATTGGTTCCCTAATACGTAAAGTTTCAATACAATGGGCCATAAAACATATAACGCGAAAACCTGAAAACGTTGGACACTAGATGCTTCTAGATCTCGTTTTTGCACAGCGCAGGTATAATGTATCAACCTGTATAAACAGGGTATCGTAAGAAATTGACTGGCATCGCAGTACCGTGGTACCGTGGGAACAATCCAAGGAGTGATGACATCGCGTCAGCGTTCTCTGAAGTGCGCTGAGACTCGGTGTGCAAACACTCGGAATAGGTAGTCTTCGTAGGTAGACTGTAGGCTTAGGTCTCCCGCGCACTATATTCGCATGTTGCTCATATATATAGCTCTTGACCTCTAGCCTTGCCTAGCTCTAGGCATGCTAGAGTCTAAGGTCGTCATAAGGTCGAGGATGAGGTCTACGATAGAGCGAGCTTTCCCAAAACGCCTTTTGGCGCTGGACTCCGGTAGGAGAGTGATCGCTAGATTTATTATTGGAGGCTTTTACTGGTTCTAGCACCGTGTTGTGATCATTCGACCGTAATAGCGCCAAAGCCAGCAATTCCACTGCCTGGGATAGACCACTATTTGGAGGTTGATCACACATACCCGAATATTCAGCCAATCCAACATAAATTATGTTGGATTGGCAGTATAGTGGCGGCTCCAATAGGACACATAAAAGTTCTTGGCCGCCCAATAGGCCATCATAATGATGTTGGAGAAACTTCCACAATCATTAAAAGTCAGTACAGTGTAGTGAGATTTCCGTTTCATTGCACAAACAAATAGAGGGTCGGACTCACCGTCACTCCATTTTGTCGATCCAGTGTGATACTCAAGTCTTTAGTTATTTACAGTCACACTATCATCTTTTGACGACTACGTTATTCTTAATAAGACGAAAGTTAAAAGTAAAATGATAAACATAATAATAAATTATATAATTTATTATTATGTTTATCATTTTACTAACTTAAGGTAATCATTGATGAGCAGTTAAAAAGAAGTTGCTGTTGCTTTTGTGTTGTTAAAAGTTGTCAAATTTGTACATACTCTAGGTAAAAATTTGAACCTGCAGTTTGATTGTGACGAATTGTTTTAAAATATTGTCTTAATTTATTAATATGATTAATCGTAAACATTTTGCAATCGATTTGCAAAAACGAGTATACCTTGTTCACAAGCAGACCACCTAGGTAATGTTGGTTTTTCAAATGCGTCAATTCTAGAACATAAACATTTATACAAACGATTGGCGCCGTGCAATAACATACAGAACAATTTACATTGATTTACAAGGTTGACCTGAAAAGCTGAGTTCAATCTCACAAACAGCAATCGCTTTGTGAGGATGAAATTGTTTTCTATTTATGTCCAATATGATATTCGGTCGAGTATTAAATTTGGACCTAAGTATTTGGGTTAGGTTAGGATATTTGTATTGAAGCCGACTTCATGTATAATTGCCATTTCAGGGCCGGATAAAAGGTGGTACCTAAAAATTCAGCAAGTTTTTACGCAACCGCCTTAGTAGGAGGTTTATGTATTTCAAGAGTATGGACTTGGATCATCTCACCACTATTATTAGGTATATAATATCCATTGTAATTGTAGCTAAGTACGATAAAACAGAATAAATAGTACAGAACATATCGGCGTAATTTTTTAATTGCGTTTCTATCGAAGCGAACACCTGTTGCCTCAATATGTGTTTCAGCAATTCCAATTGTGGCCTCGTGAATCACACACGGGCGACGAATAAAGATTTTAATTATGTGCTGTTTTGACAACATAAGCGCTAAAACTGTTTTGGTGAAATTACTCTCGGACGGGCGATTAAAATTGCCCAACAGACTTATAGAAGGTTCTTGTACAACCAACCCAAGGCAGGGCGGAGTCTTTTTTATATGGAAGTAAGGAGATAATAATTGTGCAAATTGCTTTCAGAAAGTCTTTCAAAGCGTTGGGAGCCTTACCCCGGCTATAACTTAATAAATAATGTAATATAAAACACTGATAAATTTAATCTCCAAACAACGTAGAAAAATATCACTAAGAAGAATAATGATTAATCAGCAGCATTTTGACCGCCTCTATGGTAGTGTTACGTCCATCGGTGTCAGATCTAAAGGTGGTTGGTGGTACGACTTTGCTTAAGTCCGCCTGGCTAGCTACCACTATCATACTTAATTATGTCGCTATAACAACAATACTTAAAATTGTTGTGTTCCGGCATTTAGATATAAGATAAGCCAGTTCCTCAGTTTGTTGCGTATTCCGGATAAGGTGCGCTTCCACCTTCGGCCTTATCATAACATGAAAATCGAGATGAAGACCAAGCACCACCAGTCTTACAATAAAAAAAAACGATTCAGCGGTAGCTTCTTCATACTCCCATATAAAAAAAAAAAACTAACCACTTATTGCTCCACAGTTGGGCAATTGATTGCCATACCATCCCATGATTTCTATGATGTTTTTCTAGCTAGCCGTATTTGGCTACTTAAACTGAACAACAGTTTTATCAATATGTAGGTCTTTGACCGTTTTATGGTTTGTTTCGTTAATCTGGCGGACAGTAGTTTGTTGTTCGTTATTAGTCATTTTGTTCGCCTCCATAACATCATTATTATACAAGTTAACCATAAAACGTGAGACGGATGAGACAAGTTGGACTACGATTAGGAATTTATCTGTTTATTTATGTAATTAATTTATCTGTTTATTTATATAATTAATTTATCTGTTTATTTATATAAACATATAAATTCATACTAGTAAGACTTAGTAGTCTGCTAATCCTTGAAAGTGCAAAAAAAAACATAATTTGGTTTTCACCAACATCAATGATATGTGAAATAATTAACCGCGCTCCGGAAAAAATATTAATTTCACTAAAAAAATAGTGACCGCAGCGGCCGCCGACTGTCAATTTGGTACCTATTCGATTTTGCTTTATCTGGTTGGTGCATTGATATAATAACTAAAATAGACGTTGGGTTTATTTATATTTGCAAATTTTATGGGCTATTTGCACTTTTAACGCACGTTTAGTATACTCTGATGAAAAAAATAGATAGATAGATAGATACTTAACTCTTTATAGTTCACCACTTGCATAAAAACATCAAAAAACTGATGGAAGAAAACTTAAGCCAAGCGACACTGGTAAAGCAATGGGCGAACTTAGCAATGAAAGCGATAAGGCCGAAAAAAAAAATTTTTTTTTGGTGGGGTTAATACTACACGAATAATATCTTTAATTTTGAAGTTTGTTATCGTATATATACATCATCAACACCAATAGCCCTTTGGTGTCGACTGCTGGACAGATCCCCCTCCAAAGCTGGACAGTATTGCCATAATCACCACGCTTTGCGGGTGGATTGGTGATCGTTTACATACATTGCTTGGTTAATATAATTGGTTAATAATAATGATAAGCTCTGACTTACCCACAGACAGTTAACGCACAGCCTAACCCGCTGATCTTGAAGGTTTGAAATGAAATCTATCCGCTGCGTTGAAAACTTAAGACAAAAAACTGTCAGTATTATTAAGTCCAAGGACCAACGAAGAACCAGTGGCTATATCAACATCCATATCTACGATAGTTCTTATGTCTCACAATAATAAATAATTATCGTCCATAAATACGATTACTGCACCAATAGCGCTAATGGGAAACAAGTGGTCGAGACGGATCCAATAAAACCTGTACCGTAATGCCAATAGAGGCTCGACTTGTCAGACCGGTTGGCTAGTCTGTCTGTCTCTAGTCTTCCGGGTGTTGGGCCGAGCCATAGATGAACTACGGTGCTTGATTTTGATATCCATGCTCTGAGCATCAGAGATGAAACCTCTGAGGGGAATAAGTAGTGAGTATTTTACTGTTATTTTTACTGTATATAAGCCAAGCCAATATAACATGCCGTGGCGGTTGCGGCTTAAGAATCGACCCCTTCAAATCAGCTTGCGTGTGTCGCTTACTTTCGTGGTTCTAACATCTTAACTTGCGATTACCAATCAGCCTGCCAAGCGTAGTTATTAAGCATTCTTAAGAGTCTATGATACGTGAAATGGCTTAGTTTCAGCGATCATATCTTCCACAATACTGTAGCATTTACTTTGAAATATATATATGTTATAGTTCAGGATTGATGCTAGAACGCTTGTGTTTCGAAAACACGATTACATAAAATTTTCTCGATCGAAAAAAAAATCAAAGTTGACTCTAATTTGTTACAAAAATGTTCGCCATTCAAGAAATACGCCCAATTAGGCCTTGACACTTTGTACAGCAAATAAACACAGTATACAGCAGAAGGTCTGTGTTTTAGATTTTCAAAATTAATGTTTGTTTTACCGTCAAAAAATAAAACGTTGAAATTCGCGCGTATTTTCTGTCATCTGGTGGTCATAAGCGCCGTGGTTGAGCGTACAGCAATATCTTAGTTCGAAACTAGAGTGAAGTTGCGTTGTGTTGCTAATCTGAGGGACTATAAGCCCGTTAAGGAGGCTCTGTCCAGCAGTGGGCACTGCAATACTGACAGGGAAATTCTAATAAACGCAAAGCGTCAATTTTTTTTCATCTATTAAGTTGTACTATGGTAGTCCCATATCCCATAGTATCACCGAATTGCGTAACGTAAGCAAATAAGTACGTGGGGACACCAACAGCCTTTTGGCCGTTGTTACGGAAATCTCTGCTCAGGCTTCATGAGACACTGGTTGGCAAAGTACAATTAAACTACAAAGTAATACATATATATACAATAAGGTACAAAGGAATCAGTCAGATTACCTAAGATTAATAATAATGTTATTATTATTATTATCAGTAATTCGGTACCTAATACTCGAGTACCTACCGCTGATTTTTACGCTCTGGTACAAACGTAGTTTATCCCTGATTTCGAAATGGCATACCCGATTCAATAGAAACAACCAGAAAAAACCAGGTGAGATGAACAAGACAAGCGCTTCCCCGTCGTACAATATAAAAAATGGTGGTATAATCGGTTAAAGATAACTAGGTTTGTACCGCTTTACTTTTTCTAAAACTATTCTGGTGTTTGTAAACTTTTTTACATACCTATACTTATTTTGAAACGGACATGCTATTTCAAAATGAGTAACAAACTGTGTTTGTATGAGCCAACTGTACTGCTTGTTGTAAATGTTTGGTTGGTCCTCACGTTTAGCAGTAAGTAAGGCAAGTGGATATATGAAATGGAGATATGGTTAGATGGTGCACGCTTGTATATAACGTACCTACTTGTTCATATTACATCATACTTGACGACTCCAAACCGACAAACGGCCTCTAAAACAGTAGTAAGACAAGAATACAGAGCAACGTGAATAGGAAATAGGTACCTTTTCTTGAGTCATCGGCCCATAGACAAAATACACTCTTTCTATTAGAATAGCTCGATCTCTTGTCTACTATAATACGTAGGCGTATTGTATACGTTATGTTATTCCTGACAAAAGATCCACGCTCAGCTGTTTGAAGTCAGGTTCAAGGTCAGCCGATTGTTTTACGTCATCCACTCAGCTGATATTGGCATCAATACAATATACACCATTCTCTTCAACTATACGGCTATTAATATAGAGGCTATAATCGCTTGAGATATTTAAGTCTTCAATGTCTATCGAGGTATTATCTGTTTCTGTTCCACAATTGGAAGATAATTGATCTGTTTCTTCTCGTTGAGATGTTCCGATCCGGAGTTAATTTGCTGTGAGACCTAGACCTGTATTCTGAGATACAAGTATGAATCGATTGAATGGTTCTGAATCATTACGACCTTTAAATATTCACAAGAGTTGAGGATCCGAATTTGATTTACAAGACACTTAATTTTTTACACAGCGCTATCTCTAATCTCTAAACTAAGCATAGCATATGGGATACTAATGAATGTGACATGTTTTTTTAAATGCATACACTGATAACTAATGATACAATGCTATATTGTATAATACCCAAACACTAATTGATGAACCTTAATATTCATGACACAAATGTTTGTCCCGGGTGGGAATTAAACCTACACCCTACACCGCAGTAGGCAGAGCTACTACCAATTGAGCTGTTAGGCCCGCTAGTTCTTGAAATTGCTTCTGAAATGGAAAAATTGAGTCTTAATTTTAACTTTAGTTTTAAAGCAAAAAAAAGTCGCAAGAAATTACATTGTGAAATTTTCATAGAAGCTTTTATTTAAACGAAATCTAATTCAAATGGGTATTAAAATGTATTTAATTGTTCGAAAAAGTTTTTTTAGATTAGAGAGGCAAAATTGCGCTCCAACAGTCTGTAATTTCAATCTCTAAAATAAGTACCTTATTATAAATACTTATTAAAGTAATTAAACTTAGCAGAGGCAATGGCCAAAATCGTTTTAGTTTAATACCCATTATTTCAAACTTTGTTGCAGTAGGCAACTATCCCAACAAGGTGGAGAACTAGAAGCCATTCTGAAAAAGTTTTTTAATGTGGCAGATTGTCATATCTTCATAATAATGAAGAGGTTTTTGTAAATATTTAGAGGTAAGCATACAAAACCGTCCGTACCGAAGTCAAAGACGAAGACAATTTTTTCACCAAATTCACCAAATGTTCGGAATCGAGAATAACACACACGGTGAAAAGCAAACACTCGGAGTAGTTCGTTTTTTTTATGACGAATTCAAGAGTTACAGAGTTCGATTCCCAGGGGATTACAATATTGTGCTTGGTTTGGTTGGTGGTAATCCGCCTGGCTAGCTACCATCATGTTACCTAAATGTGTTCCGGCATTTAGAGGTAAGATAGCCATTTCCTCAGTTTGTGGAGGATTCCGGGTAAAGTGCGCCTCCACCTTCGGCCTAAGTTGTCTGTTTATTCGTATTGTATTGTATTGTATATTCGAACGTTGTTACGTTTTCCACGTTTGCAAGTTTTACCAATTTGTGCCCGTTGCAGGATATCGAACTGTCAGTGTCACTATATAGTCTTTTTTCAATATCCAATTGCCTGGAAGAATGGGACCACACGCAAAACCTACCACGTTTGCACCATTTTGAAACGATAACGTAATTGATGAATAAAGTTTGGAGCCGTACGATGGCGGTACAAGTAATGGGAGTGGTCTTTTTGTTTTTGTTTTGTTAATGGAACTGGCAGGTGGTAAATGATGGGGTGTTTAAAAGGTTGCGATTGCGACGATCTTCCCTATTCTTGAGCTTGTTTGATATTTTCGGGATATTTGGTTTTTTTATTCGAATAGTTCTAAAATTGGTCATGCTCTTGACCTCGAAACGTGCACTGGTAAAGATGTGATCTATAATTGAGCAGACCTAAGAAGACGGCTATTAACTCTCATCTTGAAGACATGAGGGTTGTAATCGTTAGACAGCGAAAATACAGACGCCTTTGTCAGAGATCCTGTGTGTAGAGACCTTTGTCATGTCAGTAGGTACTATTATGACACTTCACTTGCATAGCACAACCTATGTTTGTTGTCTGTAGTAACAGACTACAAACATAGGTTGCGCTATGCAAGTTCAATTCATAACAAATGCAGCATCAAATATCTGTTTTAACTCAAATTGCTCAAGATCTGTTTTATGTTTATGACGTCGTAAAATTACTAGATAGGTATGTGCCAAATGGCGAGTATTTCATTGCACTTGAAAACTGGCCTAGACACCACACCTAGACAAGTGGAAATATATGAAGCTTTGAAGATGTCGGAATCGAAGGTGAATTAATTTTAACAGCAAAAATTTTCAAAGCTTTTCGCCTCTTCATTGTATTTTATTTAGCTCTGCGTTGTTGAATTCGTTCGTTTTTGGCACATACTTCGGTCGTACGTTCATTGACATTTCTTGCTCAAATTACGCGCAAATATTTATCTATACCGACTTTGCGACATTCAGCCATGGTGGGTCACTGTGCTATTTAAAACACAATGCGGAACGGCAAAGAACAAAGCTTTTTGGTATGCAAGACGTTATTGCTATATTTCAGGCCTTACGCGAAGCCGAGCTAAAGAAACTTGCAATTATACGGAACGTGGACTTTTTATTTTTTACCGAGTCACACAGGTCAGTAATACTTACAAAAATACAATTTGAATATTTTGACTCATTTTCTGGAAGTGATTATTTTGAAAGCATATTCATATTCATATTCATTTGTTGCATTCCATATAAGTGGGTAGATAATACATTATGGACCCTGTCGAGCACAACAATTTGTAGTAGAGAGGACGACTGCGATATTAAAATATGAAAATGTATCATTTAAATATTCGTATATAATAATGTAACATTGAGTGATTTATAGTTATTTAATTTTTGCTATAAATTGTTTTTCATTTTTTAAATCTTTAATTATGTTTGGGAGTTTATTATATTTTTTTATTGACATATTATGGGCATTAGATGATTGTAGAGCTAATCGTGAATGTGGATGAAGAAGTCAATTTTTGTGGCGGAATCTGTAAGGCATTGGAACATCTCCACGCTTTGTTGTAATGTTCGGATATTTTAAGGTAAACTTACATGCTTCTAATATATAAATAGATGGTAGAGTAAGGAGTTTTATTTTAATAAAATGAGGTTTACAACTGTCTGTATTTTTGATATTGTTTAAATTTCTGATCAGCTTTTTTTGTACTGTTAAAGAGTGAGTTTTTTTATTTTACTTTGAAAAGTACTATATCTCCATAACAATACGCCGTAGCTAAGCCACGCATACGCATAAGCACAGTATGTAGTTACAGCTGTTTGTGAATCGGTTGTTGATTTTATCTCGCGTAGCATAAACAAAAGATGATAATTTTGATCTATTTTTTTTTACTTTAGATTTCCAATTCATATGTGAATTGACCTTTTACAATCTAACGTTATTATAATGGTAGTCAAGATTTAATTTAGTTTTTTGATGGGGTTGGAACACATTTAAATTTGTTTTATTAAAATTTATTTCTAAATTATGATCCTTGAGCCATTCTGTAGTTACGTCGAATATAGAATTTCATTTATTAGTTACATTATCGTTGTTTTTACAAGTCGTAAGTAAAGAGATATCATCTGCAAGCCTAATGCACTGTTCACCTCTTGCCATCAAACGAAATAAAAAGTTCACTCTATTATTTATGAGTCAACATGGCTGCCGGCCGGCGCGCTGATTTCAATTAATTTCGCATTCAAGTGTGTTTTATTTGTATTCAAGTCACATGAGACAAGTGGGTGTAGCCTATAGCTACTCACATATACCTGTATTACTTATTTCTTGTTACTAGGTTCTCCACTTTTGACTTAGAATTTTAGATGGAACATTGTTGGACTAAAAGAAAACCCCACTTGCAACCAGTACCTTACAAACTGCTATTCAAATATTGTTTGCTAAGAAAATAATTAACAATGTATGTTCATCAAACTATGAATACCTACTTCTTTAGCTCATAAACTCACCTTATGCACTAAAAGCAGCCATTGGGCTGGCTATAAACGCCAAGTATCGTGCAAACGTGTTGAGAAAATGCCTGAAAAATAAAACAACAGGTGATTTCAGAGCGACGCGTGTGGCGAATCTTAAACTGCAACAACCAATGCCTCTGTAAAGAACTTATTACAAAGGAAGTTTCTATGGAACTGTGACAATGGAAAATGAACTCTGACAAGGTGTGTTTTGATTTATTATCGAGCAATGTTTTCCTTTCGTATTATGTAAATGGACACAGCTGTGCGGTAGTAGGTACCGTCTACTTGATTCTTGCTAGTGCTGTGTTCTGAACCTAACGGTGTTTCGAATATGGGTGGTTTTGGCTTGTGTATCGGCTAATGCGCAGCTAATGTTATCTGGTTGCATAAGAGCAAGGGCTATTGTGACTTTATCAGCGCTCAAGTTTGACGCAATTGCAGCTGGCGCGTGTACTTTCAATTGGATTTACGAGTCCTTTAGTCGAGAAGACAGGCGTTTGGGACCGCTGTCAAAAGGGACCACGGTCCCAATCGACTGATTCATTTTTCATTAAGGCAATCGTGTTTTCGTTTCAATTCGGTCTCTACATGCTGTAACTAAATTAATGGATGTGTGAAAGGAACTAGTGATAGTGCCGATGAAAACGCCGCAGTAGGTAGGTAGTTATCTAGTTTCTTTCTAGGGCTAGTCAGTACCTATATTTTCTGTGAACAAAGGAACAAATAATTCGTAATAAGTATAGCACATGTCGAGGAGGTTCTGTACCAGCAGTGGACTGCATTCGAAGTGAAAATAGGCTAAATACTCAGTTGTAGGTAATGTTTCGTATATCTAATGATATCAATCAAACTAACAATAATGGCTGTAATTCTAATCAGTTTTATTGTTAAACAAAATAAAGGACCAGGTTCAATAAGAAAATAATGTTTAAATTAAGCTCGAACATTTGTTACGGGACATTGCATTTCAAACAGCGCCATCTAGCTCCAAACTAAGCAAACTAGTGATATGGGAACTAGATTACGGATACAATACTTCATTTGAAATATGTCCACATTGTACGATATAAAACACGGACAAACATATATATAATAATAATATAATAATGTTTTTATTTATGCAGATTACAAAGATTCATTTGTTTTATCTAAAATACTTAAAAACTTAATGTTATATATGCACCACATAAAATGTTTATCCCGGATGGGTATCGAACCCACAACCTACAGCAGAGGCAGATAAACGACCACAGAGCTGTGAGGCCTGCCACTAACCGATGAGAAAACAACAGAAGCGAACGAAACACAAAACATCGGATCGGAACCTTGAACTTTTCCGAGGTCGCGTTACATAATCCGATATCGACAAGCTTACAACCAGACATTATTTAGAGACAACTCACGCGCAGCTGCATTGCGTAGCTTACCATAGACCTATCATACTGAATGTAGTTCACTTCCTTATTACAGAGTGGAGTGGACTGAGCACAGTATGGTCACGATCATGAGTTTAAAATGAATAAATAAAATATATATTACCTACTGCACTTTGAAAACAGAATAATATTGCGCTGCAATCTTCAGCCTCAACTTAGCAACAACACTACATTTCCTCAGGAAGCATCCGTAGAGGTGAATACGAAAAGATTTGTTTTTTTTTTTCAAAAAAACCTAGCGAGCTTTTTTAGTTAATATTTTTCTGTTTTCAAATTGAAATTTGCAATTTGCATCGCTTCACCGCCGCATAGTCTTTTTAGGTGTAAGGATCAGTTTCTAACTTGATTCTGAATCTGCTTTTGAACTAGATCAATATGATGCTCTATAACTTAGGGACTTGATCATTATTATTTCTTTTGAAATATATAATATTCTTCGTAATTGCGAAAGTTTGCTTGGATGGAAGTTTGTTAGATGGAAGTTGTTTTGCGCTAAACCTGCCTTTTGAACAGATTGAGCTGAAATTTTGCAATCATAATATGCACCCTATCCGGCCACCACACAGGCAAAGCCGCGATAAAAATATAGAAACTCAAATAAATAATGAATTTGAAGTTTTCTTTTTACATTTATTTTCTCTGTTTTGTTGCAGGTAAAGTCACTGTATACCAGCCCTGTACTGTAGCTACGTCGTCTTTCTTACCGTCAAATATACCCATCCATACCGTAAGTTGTTACTTGTTTGTTGTGTACCTACTTTTAAAACCGGAAGTAAAGTTCGTCCCACGCACGCAAACTCGCACCTGTGAAGAAACATTGAATGGGTTTGGTACATTAGGTTATTATATGAACATGCCGATAAAACCCACTGAAATGAATTTGCTTTGTGAGTTTTCTTCGGGCGGATAATTTCATCTTCGGGAATGTACCTACGGGGTGCCAGTTACTTCTCCGAAAGTTTGCTGCAGTAGACCTCATCCTTTCCTTGGCATAGAGCTATACAAGCCATAAGTTCAAGAGCTACCCATAAAAAAGGCTATTATGTAGTATTTCAAAAAACTCATCTCATTGTTATCATTAATCATGAATGAATACTTTATAGTGCATATAAAAACAACGTATGTACAATAAGTGTGCATTATACCGATGACAACTGCCAACCAAACCATGGTTTAAAGTTTGACCCTAAAAAGGTTGGCGTGCTAATGATAAAGAGTCAAGTCTAATCAGTATTAGTCAGGTAGTAAGTAGTTAACTAAATCAATGGAACCACCCAAGAAAATAACGAAAAAAGAACCTAAATTCATAGAAAGAGATTTAGGTATTTTGACAGAAAGTAATAGATCATTATTTATAACGCATTATTACAACCAAATTATAGTTATTTCTGTACGATTGTGTATAGCTTTAGAAATATATAATTTGCACCAGTAAGTTATACTCGTAGTACCTTGAAATACACACAAATGAATATGAACATTTCGACGATGACAAGAAAGGACAAAAATCAAAAGCGTAGTTCCGTAATTCAGGAAATTAAAAAGCTACGTAGAAAGTACGTAAAATGCAATTTGCCGTGAATCTATTCGAGTCCGTCCAAGCCAACCCCATCAATCATTTTCTTTTCTTCGACAAACAACCACTGAGACTTCGCTCGTTTTCGGATTTGTTTCGCTTTTTATCCAAAGGCAATCGAGCAAATAGATTGCTTGTAATCTACACTTCTGCATTCCTTTTTGCTTTCAGAAGAATGTAAAATTAATCTTCAGTTGATCGTATTATTTTCGCACAAGGCCTACGGGAGAGCTTCATCTCCCTTATTATCGTAAGACTAGCTGTAGCATGTGTAATATATATGTACGAGAGTACGAGTATAATCAGTAAATAAATGAATAGACAAAAATATATTCTGAGAGCTAAAACAAAGCTTATGTATTGCTGTATTAAACTAAGTGTGATGTCACTAACGCGACTCGTTTTCTACTTTTCCCTTTCATTTAATACCTACCCATGATTATGGGTTGACAAAAAATACATCATCCGCCATTTTGTGGCGACGACCGAGTGTTATAATATTATGTAGTATAATACTACTACTATACTACAATATTACTTCTATGTATTGTCACCAAAACAAAAGGTATGACCATATTAGCTAAATCGGATGTCAAAAAAAGATTCTAATGCAGCTTGCTAAAAAAATTAACTAACTGCATCGAGCATTGGTAAAAATCGATACTTTTACAAAATTATAAAACGTTCCTCGATTGGAAAGAATTTAAAATGCCCTTGACACATAACACTTAGTTTTGAATTATATTTTAGTGGTATTTTATCAATTTGTGTTTTTCTATTTTAGACTTCTCCATAGGTATTAACTTTAATCTATAAAACATAAAAATAGGGTATTAAGTTTTCTCTTTCAATTATAACAGTGAAAGTATATGATAAATGAATCATTTTTGGCTTGTATGTACTATTATTGTATATGTATATTACACCTAATCGCTTTCGACACAAAAAACCGGTTATTTAGGACACAACGATTTGCAAACAATAACAAAAGATAAAGACCGATAACAGTTATCTGAACAGGTACCTACCTACTTTATGACTGTTATCTCTATATAAATAAAAAGTTGTGTGTGCGTGTTGTCGCTTATATTTTGACCGATTGACAACCGCCGTACAGCCCGATACTAAGTTTTGGAAATATATGTAAATACTTACAGACGAAGCCAGAATAAGGTGCTAGTTTGATACTACTTTAGGTGCCTACGTTTTCTTAGAGTTTTCTTGAGATTTAGAGAGCTCAAAACCGTTAGCAATTTCAACTTACCCTAATATTAACTAACATACTATGTAGGTAAGGTATAACGTCAAAATACAGCCTCTTCTTTAATTTTGAAGTCGGTTAAAACTATTCTATCCTAAGCGTGTCGTCCTCAGCATTTTGGAATAGATACCACTTGTAGTAAGAGATTAGAAAAGGCACTCGAAGCCGCGGGTGTTGTCTTGTTTAAGATATTACCCTTATTATTACAGATAATAGTTGTTTTGTGGTATTTATTTTGATTTCTGGGTCGCTGACATATTCACGTACCCCGCCTCTGTGGTCTATAGTGGTTCAACCCACCGATTTCAGATCCAGAGGTCACGGGTTCGATCCCCATGGGGAGTACAATATATTGTGCTTGGTTTGGTTGGTGGTAGGACCTTGTTTAAGTCCGCCTGGCTTGCGAACCACCATCTTACCTAATTCTGTCGCCATAACAACAATTCTAAAATTGTTGTGTTCCGGCATTTAGAGGTAAGATAGCCAGTTCCTCGGTTGGTTGAGGATTCCGGGTGCGGTACGCCTCCACCTTAGGCCTTATCTCAACTTGTTACCAGGTTAGATGAAGGCCAAGCGCTTCCCCATCTTACAATAAGGACATTAATTTCACACAACGCCATCTAACCTCAAACTAAGCATAGCTTGTAATATGAGAACTAGATTACGCATAAGTAACACAAAAAAAAATACAAAAAGATTTGACACTGATGAGTACAATTGTAATCTCTGCGAATATGCAAAATTTCGAATTGATCGGATCAACAACCATTCAAAAGATATGGCTGAAATATTGTAGTTTTTTCCATCCCGATTTCTCAAAAACTACCCCACTTATCAAAAATCACTCGCGACCATAATTATGTTTACTGTTGTTATCTCTTTACAGTTTGAATTTAATTAAAATCGTAATACCCGTTCGAGAGTTAGTCGTCACAAACATTGCCACATACAAACATACAGAGTCGGATTTCCCAACGAAACTTGGAGATCTCGTTCACTTCATTCAATCGATCAATTATGCATGAATTAAAGAAAAGCAAGGCATGGAATTCCCATTTAGTTCAAATGTTTCCATCTAGCTTAGACCATGAATCGTCTCTGATTTTGAATACGAAATCAGTGCCCTTCCTCCCAGGTCCGCTGATTACATCTAAATATAAGACACGACAAAAAACCCGAACATCTCTCAGATCTGGCCGCCGCAAAACCAACGCTCTTCAGCCTCAACAAATAGAGTCCTAAATGAACCGATCGGGACTGTTAGGTTTTTGTTCTTATTGTCATGTGGAGCACGTTGAGTTTGTCGGTTAAAACTATTATGAAACCTACTTGTTGTCGTCTCAAGCCACAGTTCCAGGATGAGAACGTGTTAAAACATCTAGATGGACAAACGGATACATAAAGGTTTTTATAGCAATGGCAAAAACACCGCGCGAATAACAAAAATATTTTTTTTGTTGTTTAGGTACTTTAATATTATAAGTAGGCAAGTTGAACAGGTACCTACTTATTTACTAACTAATATATAAGAGTGTTTCGTTGCTTCTTGGATAGATGCAGCCTTGCTCCTTCTAACATCACGTGGGCTATCAGGAGTGTGTTCGCATGGAATATTGTTCCCCTGCTTCACCTTTTGCTTTTCTGGTGTTCCCGTCAGGATACTACGCCTATAAGGCTTCCTGTATGTTTGAGAATAACTGTACGGGGCAGATCTACAATCCTTGCTTTATCGGCCATAAACTGAGTGCTGAGTTGCTTCTCGACGACGGCACCATGTCTGTCCAAGTTCAGAACTAGCTGGTTTCACCTATCTAGTTGCTCAGCAGTGTGAGACAAGGGGATGCAATATATTTAATACACCCTTAA
The DNA here is from genome assembly GCA_951394065.1 of Venusia cambrica. Lineage (NCBI taxonomy): Eukaryota > Metazoa > Arthropoda > Insecta > Lepidoptera > Geometridae > Venusia > Venusia cambrica. Next base: position 8,057,322 of record OX596056.1, read on the forward strand.
TTGTTAACAACCGCCCAAGTAGACATGTTCATTACCTACATACTATCCACTCAATGTTTTGTCTGTCTACTGTGCGTTGCGTACGTTTGAGCCTAATCTAAGCCATTCGGGGACATGCACACTAGTTCATATTTGCATAGTTGCTTCAATATTGATCAAATATGGTCGTAAGGTAACAGAATCTATTGTCTCCTCGTTTCCCAACCAGGCAGGTCAATGCCGTGTCCCGTATCGCAACGTATTGTGCATTGTGTACCACCTCTTGGGAAATCGTGTAATGGACTTAGCTATACTTACTTAGATTAAACATTTATGCATAGAACCGCTGACTTGTCATATCTATACCTAGTATCTAACATATCTAATAGGCCAGTCTTACTTTCACCGCCTTATCAATGATATAGTTCAACCTTGGCAGCAAGTAGCCACCTCTAAAACTTTGTCTGACATCTAAAGGGCTCTGCTTGAAGCAGGTGGTCGGTCTGGATAAATTTAACCGCCTCTGTGGTCTAGTGGTTCAACCCACCGATTTCAGATACAGAGGTCCCGGGTTCGATCCCCATGGGGAGTACAATATATTGTGCTTGGTTTGGTTGGTGATAGGACTTTGTTGAAGTCCGCCTGGCTAGCTACCACCATCTTACCTAATTATGTTGCCATAATAACAATTCTAAAATTGTTGTGTTCCGGCATTCAGAGGTAAGATAGCCAGTTCCTCAGTTTGTTGAGGATTCCGGGTGAAGTGCGCCTCCACCTTCGGCCTTATCTTAACTTGTTACCAGGTGAGATCAAGGCTTCCCCGTCGTACAATAATAAAAAAAAATAAAAAAAAAGGTGTGGCATGTCTTGTAAATTTGAATACACAAACAGTCTAAATGACTTTTCCCATCGATTGGGAAAAAGAAAACCCACCTCAGATCTACCCTACTCAGAGCGTGGATCTTTTGTGAATGGATCCCTTCTGGTGCTCGGTACTTGGATGTTTGCAAGGAACAGATAAAGAAACTAACGTTAAATATAGGCATGCGGCGCCACTTATAGTTTCATTCTATTAGACACAGCTGCCCCCAACCACGTTTATAACGATCGTTATCAGACTGTGATCTTTGCACTCGCACTGTACATTTATTGTTGGTGGAACCCTTTACGTGAGGACATATGATGAACCACCGTGACAAGTCTCATGTCGAACCACCGCGACAAGTCACATGTCATGTCAAATCGTCCGCGTAGCACTGAGTGTAACCGCCGTAGCAGTGCTACGCCACCACAACACACGCGGGAGAGACGGTGTTCATCATAGGCCCTCTGGCAAGAATCTGCCCGGTACTAGGCAGACTTGCCGGGGTCGTTGACACTAATTATATTATTTTTACTTTTTTAAGCTTAGCTTGTCGTCGTTGTGACTTGTGAGGTCGCTTTATCAACTAAAACTACCCCCATTTAATCTTCCGAATTAGAAAATTAAGCGTTCACATCAAACACCAGCCCTAATATATCGCCACACTCACTATTGAGATCCGTTACGATATAATATTATATGATAATCGCGATAATTTAAATAAACCTCAAAGTCAAAAGCAAAGTCTTAATTCGTTTATTCGTTAAGATCTTTTTGAAACGTCAAATTTCTGTTCTCGAGCTCACTTTTAAGACAAACACAATTCTTATACGGGGGCGACCTTTATTTATCAATTTTATTTGACATACTTGTTGTTTAAGTGGCAACACACTCGGTGAACATTTTTACAGTTTACCTATTACGGTTGGTGAGATACAGCCCGCTGATAGACGGGCGGATGAACAGCGGAGGCTAGGTAATAAATAGGGTCTCGTTGGTATTGGGTACGAATATGATATACCAACTGTATCCCAGATAAAATAACATAACAAGAGTAAGTTATTAGTGTTGCAAAATATTGGATTTTACTACTCTACGGGTATGGTAGAGTAGTGCTTGATTAATAGGCTATGAAGATATCTAACTAATGATAACGTTTGCGGTGCTTTTGTTATAAGATTTTACCGCCTCTGTGGTCTAGTGGTTCTACCCACCAATTTCAGATCCAGAGGTCCCTGGTTCAATCCCCATGTGGAGTACAATATATTAATATAGTACAATATATAAGTCCGCTACCACCATCTTACCTAATTCTGTCGCCATAATAACAATTCTAAAATTGTTGTGTTCCGGCATTCAGAGGTAAGATAGTCAGTTCCTCAGTTTGTTGAGGATTCCGGGTGAAGTGCGCCTCCACCTTCGGCCTTATCTTAACTTGTTACCAGGTGAGATGAAGGCCAAGCGCTTCCCCGTCGTACAATAAAAAAAAAAGTTTACCTTTTTAAGTGCCTTCAATATGCGACACCCATAATCTAAGCCGACAACCTGGTTTGTCGGTTGATATATTTGGTTCTTAACCAACAATCTAGTTTGTCGGTTCATTTTTTCCATAACCGCAACCTGGGTGGTTAAGAAAAAACCTAACGAAGTACTCCGCCATAAGTTTCGATTACCAAACGACAAACCCAGGCAGTCCACCTAACTGGGCGGTTAGAATTAAAAAAAAAATACTAACGACCAGACAAGATCGGTTGTTGGTTAAGAAAACATATACTTACCGTCCAACTATAGTTGACAGCCTGGTTTGTTGTTGGTAATAAACTGTAAATCCTTCTTGTATTCTTGTTCTCATTAAATCTTGTTTATTAAGAATAAGAGCGATAATAGATAATTAGATAGATATGTGTTTGGGTGTTGTATTGTATGTTAAGTATGTATTTACAAAAAAAACAAGTATATCAATATTGTTTCTCTTATCTAATCTAGGTCCCATATATTATAAGCTTGGCTTAGTTTGGGACTAGATGGCGCCTATAAAAACATGGAAACAACCCATATGATAAGGTTCTTTCAGAGTCTGACTGTTTTGTAAGTAGGTACCTATATGATGTAGCCCGTGCGAAGCAGGGCGTACTCATATTCAGCTTGTAGTCGATAAGTAGGCCAAATACACCCATTACAAAACCCCATTGTGCAGAACAGTTACCGTTACATTCGAGTCAATTGAAGCAAACAAAACGGTTTATATTCAAAACAGCCATCCTTTCAATTGAATCGAGGATCTACCTACATGAAGACGGGAGGTGAACGAACACAGTGCACAGAATACACAGCAGTGTGTACTGCAGCAGAAGGTAATGAGGGCAGTCGTAAAACCAAAATGAAGATTTGAATGGTACTGGACTGAATGCGCTGGAGATTTCAGTGATAGTAACGATAATTTAGTACCTTAGTGTCCAAATGCTTCAATGTTGGTGAACTAGACTCAAATTTAAAACATTTAACCTTGTATCTCAAGATTGATGACTTTTCTAGCTAGAATCCTACACCCTTATAGCCTAAGCTAAATAATATACCACTAATACGCCACTGCTACACATGGAATAGGCTAACTTAGCTAATGTCTACGCCACTCCAAGCCACCTCTACGCGTCTTATATGCCACTCAAACGCCGCATTCATATGCCATCCTGCCCTGTGATCTTATTAATTCCACATATAAGATAATCCATCCATAGGATGTCTTGAAGAGAATTATGTTATTATTTGAATTTGTGTCATAAAGTGTACACTATCATCTTCTATCTATGATATATACTTTCTCTTCCTCTACTCGACATGGTGCTTTGAGGCTTTAAAAAAACGTTATTTTTAATGGTTTATTGAAAAAAATATCCAGTTTTATTTATAAGGTGTGCAGTAAAGTATTTTTATTTAATTTCATTGTAAATATATTATGTATTTTTATTAAGGCCTGTCAGCCGAAATACAGCAAATCTTAATTATAATGACACTAGCATCTGCTAGCAGCTTTACCAGCGTGGTACCCAAATAAAAGTAGTCTATAGATAAGTTTTTCCTGGTCCAGAATAATATTTTTACAAACCCTATGGGAACTGATAATAGCTAAATAGATAGGTACTTTTAATAAGTAGTTTTGACAAAGTAGAAGGGACTAAATCCAAATATCTAAAGATCCAAACAAACTTACATTTTTATTATTATTAATGTGAAGTGTGATGTTTAAAACTAATCAAATCTGAGACAAAGGGTTTAAGAGTCGTAACTAATTGATTTTATCTTTAATGTTCCGTAGAATTATGATTACCTATTTCTACGGAACATTAATATATATACCTACTACTAATGTAGATACCTACACAACTCTATAGACAATTCTATCCGCTATGTTCACAATTATATAGAACATTACATGTTTTGGTGATTGCCGACTTGATTGAAATAATTTATGTCAAGTATTCATAGCTACAAAACAAACTCTGTTTTAACCGTTGTTTGTTTTTAAATATGCACACTGATCCAGTTTCGGACTATAAACCGTTTGCCGAGAATTTAAGCCTAACTATAACTTTTATTTGACGACGGATGCGCTTGCATGCAGCCCTCATCTCACCTGGTGTCAAGTTATGGCCGAAGGTGGAAGCGTATTCACCCGGAATCCTCAAAAGACTGAGGAACTGGCTGTCTCACCTTAAATGACGTAACACAACGCAAATACCTAATTGTTTTTATGGCTAGGCTATCTTTAGTCCAATCCCATCTCCTCAAATAGGGTAATACATTTTAAATAACTAGGAACAAGAAGCCGATTAATTGTACACGGTTCAAAGACCCTCAATGCAAAATTTGTAATCAACGACTAGAAGACTGTTGCGATATAAACGCGATAAAGCCACAACAGAAAATGAACGACCAATAAAGCCTTCTGTCCACTGAAGCGAGGATGCATTAGTTACTAGGTAACTTACCAACATAGCGATCGTAAATAAATAAAAATTAGTGGCAAATTTTACACAGCGCGATCTAGTCCCAAACTAAGCAAAAGTAAGGTACTTAAATAATATATATATAACAGTATAAAATTCACGCTCTAAAAAGTATGAAATAAGAAAATATAGCTTTTGTCATTAATCTGGAGAGTTTATTTGTTTTGCTGCAAATGCTTATGAAACTATTCCCAATAATCGGTTGCAATAAATGGTTGCATTAAAGCCACAAAAAACAGCTAACAATAATTATATTCTTAAAATTTAGCCCTTTCATTTAATACCTGTTTTCTTTACGTCTCCTAGAGGGCGCCATAATCATTATAATGTGACATCACATAGCAAAATATAACCAGCGGATGACCAAGACGATGCCAACGATACCTCATTTAATCCTCATGGTAATCCATTCACTGACCTAAATTGAAAGAAAGAAAACCATTTATTTCTACCATCACCAAATAAAATTAACAGTGAATAATTCAATATAAAATGTGTGATGGTGAAACTGGTCACAGCGTGTCGCCACGCCGCAGCGCTGGTCTTCCGCTAGGGCCAAAGCTGGCATTGCGAACTCCTTGCTATTATAAAAATAAATGCACTTTAAACAGTACCTAACCCTACATGACAAAACCAAATTACCTAGTTGTTTATAACAACATAATTATAGCAATAAAATAGCCTCAATTCAGTAGAGATGAATGGAAACAGAGAGAGAGCATAAAGATAGTGAGTAAACATAGATAAAAAAGCCATAAGCCTCAACCATGCCACTCAACCAATTGCTGATTTATCTGGCAGCTCATAATATTTTTTTTTTTATTTAATCCTAAATAAGATGATGCCGGTATTAAAACCCCTAACGCTAATAGTAAGAAATGAGAGGTTATTAGGCGTAAAAATACTGTCAAATGTATGTAATATTCAAGGAAAATTAAATCAAAACATACATTTGATTAAAATACAAATAATCACTGATCCTAAAGTGTCTTGCCTACCACTTCGTGTTGTAGTAAAATGCAGTGGTCAGCTGGCTTAATGGTTCCAATTGAGCTCATTAGTTGCTAACCGACAATCAAATCGGTTGAATGCATCGCCGCCGACGCTTTAAATTTATTAACAGGTACCCTGTCGTGCAAGTGGTAACAGCTGGCAAATAATTATAATTAACTCAGGTACAGCTACACTGGCAATATTTTTACACTTTACCTGGAACCCCATATAGAACTACTTAGCAGAATCATATTGGGTCTTCTTGACTGCCCAATGTCAAAACGCTTGCTTCTTGTCACTTCATAACATCATTTTTACCGTCTATGTGTAGTTCGTTCATCGGTATCAGATCCAGAGGTCCCGGGTTCGATTCCCAGGAGATACAAATTTGTGCTTGGTTTGGTTAGTGGTAGGACTTTGTGTAAATCCGCCTGGCTAGCTACTAACACCTTACCTAAATCTGTCGCAATAACAACAATGCAAAGTTGTTGTTTTCCGGCATTGAGGGGTAAGATAGGCAGTTCCTCAGATCTGTTGAGGATTGCTGGTGAATTACGCTTCCACCTTCGACCCCATCATAACATGAAACTAGGTGTGATGAAGGCCAAGCGCTTCCCGTCGTATTGGACGAATCAATGTTTTCGCAATCATTTTGACCACTCATCCGATCGAAATGAGAACTAAAACGGGATACCTACTTACGCCAATTCACGGGGTGGCGGTGCGTGTATAATTTAGTAGAAGCAAGTCTCGAATTGCAATGGCAACAGAGCGGCAACGCCGTCGCAGAGCGATGACCAGCTAGGGTCGAGGAACCGAGGGGCTTTCATCCACGAAACGAATGGCTTCCACTTCGCTCTGCTCATTTTAAGTGTATAACTATTACCCATCAGTTTCGAGGAAGACTGCGCATAATCTCACGGCTTTTACCGCCATATCTGATCGAATAGAAAATTCCGTGTTACTTGATCTATCTTTGACACGCCGACTTTGTGATATTTTCTACGCTAGTAGGTACTTTTGAGTCAACTTCCAAGGAAGGTTCTCCGTTCGGCGCGTTTAGGTACCTATATCATTTTACAAACCACTGTTTATTGCATCGGTAAGATTTCATTGAACTTTTGAACCAGGCCGATTGATAATTTTTTAGAGCAATGTTTTTGTGATAATTACCAAGATGGCTAATTAGCATTACGTTTGCATTGCAACTACGCCGTAGTAATGAGACAAATATTATACATACCTACCTACTTATTTCAGTTTCGGAATAATTATCTCGCAGATGTGAATACTATGAGACTTGTCGTTTTGAATGGATCAGAATATAGGCCAATAAAAAAGGTGGATGAAAGAGAGTGCATGTGATTTGTTTTTTTTTTTTTTATTGTACGACGGGGTAGCCCTTGGCCTTAATCTCACCTGGTAACAAGTTGAGATAAGGCCGAAGATAGAGGCGCACCCGGAATCTTCAACAAACCGAGGAACTGGCTATCTTACCTCTAAATGCTGGAACACAACAATTTTAGAACCCGTCGTACAAAAATATATATATAAATATATATACCAAGGAAGAGATGCATGTGTTGTTTGAGTGGTGATATGGATGTCAAAAGAGATGATGCTGAGATAACGGGTGTTAGGGGAGAGTGGAAGAGATCGTGCTTTGACGTCTCCGCCTAAGTTCAGAAAGGGGCAGGGCGGTAGGAATACTATAATAGGCATTTATAGGTACACGATCTCTTATCTACAAATTATTTTACTAGTTATTTAGATTCGTAATAGTACCTTATTTACATTGACTAATATCATCTAATATTCAGAAAGTCTAGGACCCTCTTTTTGAAGAGAACTATACCTGTAAGGTTTATTTACTTGTAAGATGGATGACAAAATAGGTTTTTGTAGTGGTAGCTTTTTAGAACAAAGCCGCACAACGCATAATCCCACAGGAAATCTCACCGAAATCCATCCTACTTAGGAGCAACCATGAATATTTCAAAATATTTTTAAACCAATTGGCCAAGCGCTGTTTTTTTATCTTTGAACGCGTAAATATTTTTCTGGTTATTTTTAAATCGAGCGATGCGTAATAGAGATTTACGCATTTTATATGCTTACCTACTCGTACCTTAATTACATATGCCTATTTCAGTAGGTACATATCATCATCAACAGCCCATTACTGTGTAAAATTAATGTCCTGTAATATTTATTAGTGTCCTCTTTTGGACACAAATAAATATAGCCTCCTACAAAGGTAGAAGGTTTCACCTCGCTTGGCAGGCGGATTATTGTCAGCAATTAAGATAAGGCATACAAAAAAAGAAACTGGCCTTCTTCTGGCGAGATCCCTTAGCCGACTTTTACGACACCCGGCCAGGATGTGTCGTGATACACACACGTGATAGGTACTCGGTTATTGAATCATAGCATAATCGTGCAATACTACTACGCATTATTACAATTATAATTACATAGTACATAGTACGTACGTACTAGGACAATGGAAGTGTAATGTAAATGAATAAAGAGCTATGTGCATAATACTAACAAAGGAACGAGAATTGTAAACAGAATTATGAAAAACCATGTAACAATATAAATCGTGCTCGTGTATATGTGGTCTACATATACACGATATTTGCTTCTGTAACCCAACAAAAGGAATCTTTTATTGTGTCGATTTTTTTTTCTTCATATATTGCGACTATTTTCCGCACAAGAGTAGTAGTAGAGCCCTTTGTGAAAGGGCTCATCCGGGGAAGTACTGCCACCATACCTATTTCAGTCGCCAAGCAGCATCGCTGTGTTCCGGTTTAAAGGGTATGGTTGCCGGTGAAATTACAGGCACGCGATGCTCAACACCTTCATGCCTTAAGTTAACGGGTGCAATGCAGTGCCGCGTAGGGTAGTTATTTTTGGACGTGATCTATGTAGTAAGGCTTTGTTATAGACAAGAGATGCACTTAACTTCAGGTGGGCCACTTGCTTGTTCCGTAAAAGTTTCAAATAAAAACTCAGTTAGGATTCTGGAGTTGAGCGGCTGATTTCTGTTTCATTTGCGCTAAGTTGAAGTGTTTTTCTGCAGGTGATTATAAGCCATGTGTTTTGTTGTTCTCAGAGGGTGGCGGGTGCGGTGCGGGCGAGCTGGGCGCGGGTTCGGAGCGCGCGCGGCAGGTGACCGGCGCTCTCCGCGGCCGATGTGGGCGGCGGGCGCTTGCTGCTCGCGCCAGCCAGGTAAACTACTCGCCGTTTCTGGTGCCCTGGTACCTAACTTGCCGCTTTACGAATATCATCAGTGTTTCGTGTTCCACAAGCTTAGTAAATGCACAGAAGTGCGCAACTTGGACCACTTAACCACTCGCCATTTCTGGTGCCCTGGTGCCCTAAGTTGCATTTCTTAAAATAACAATGACTTTTCTTTATAAAATAGGTTCCTTTGGGGTGAAAAGTTCTTAGGGTTCTTTTCGGAAAAAGTTCAGGTGGTTTATCAGCAAATATTATTACAAAATTCATTCCGTCAATAACATCGTTTATTTTTCAATAGTTGTTGCAATTTTTATTTACATAAAAATGCAACTTGGTATCGGCTGACTATAGATTTTAGAACTCGTTGGAAGCCAGTTAAATCTAAAGGGTAGTCCCAAACGGGAGGCGACTGGACTGGAAGCGTAAACTGGAAGGAATAGCTGGTTTTTTAAATGTTTACTATGCAGGTAGATCCTATTATAAACTTGAGACTACCTAAGGGGAATAGAACAATGGTAAGAACCAACTTTACTTTCACACTAGTTGCAACGCTCGTAAGTGGTCAACGGACTGGGCAAACTATATGTAGCTAAGTTAGGTATAGGTGGCATAGACTACGTAGAAAACTTAATGCACAACTGTTTCGGCCATTATATCCAAAGTAAGGTTGTTCTTGCGCTGCAAGGTAAATTAAAAATATAAAATTCAGAGGCAGGGACCGACTAAGCTGTTCAGAACCCTCACCAGAAAATTATTTACAGCTAAGATCTTACAGAAAAATACTACATAGGTATTTACCTAATCTAGAATCCAGATAGGTAAATGTATATTTCCCACTATACAATTGTAATAATAAAAAAAAATGTTTGGTTATTCGATTAAAGGTATAATATAATCTTAAAAGTATAATATAATCTTTTCTTAATAATTAGGAAACGGAAATCATAATGGGAGATCAAAAGTAGACAAAAATATCCAACTATACATTTTAATTTCAATCAGCGTATTAGAGTATACGGTATATGCAATCATTTAGATGCACTGATTAAGAATTGCAATATCATCGTATAATAATAGGAGTGCCACGCTCTCGGTAGGATTTAGGTATATGTCAATTTTCTTGTTAAAATACCAGAAACATGTGGCTCTAACAGACCGGAACACTTGTTTCTAATACGGGTTTAAAGTAAAAGCAGGTGGCAGGTGGTCACTACGGAAAAGGAAGTAGAAAAGCATCATGAAAATAAGAGACACCGACAAAGAACAATTTCAAATACTTACTTGTCTATGGTCTTAAAAGCCAGGTGGTAAAGCACCTTTAACTCAAAGGGCATTGCAATTACCTCTGGGCTTCCGCCTTCAATGGATAATGGAATAAGTAAATGAAGTGGTATTAGATGTCTATTCACTGGCTTGCTAGCTTTGTTGCTAGTCGCTATTATAAGACTAGGTCTGCTATCCAAAGCTGGAAATCCCACAGTACCTACTCACACAAATGCAATTTTATAATACAGTTTTAAACATAATTATCATAGTAGATATTTAGCTTACCTATTTGAGCCTTTTGGGGTGGAGACCTTGGGTCCGTGGGGAGCTGGTGCCCTCCGGGTTTTCAAAAATATTGCTTTGAATTGAGGGGCTTTTGATTGAGGCGACACGTGACCCAAGGGCTGGCTCTTATTTAGGCCAGCGAATTAGCATAGCTATTCAGCGTGGCAATGCAGCCAGTGTCTTGGGCACGCTTCCGTCTGGTACTGGTCTGGAACAGTTAAGTTACCTATAGGCCGTTTGTAACGGTCCTTAGGTAATCTGACTGATTCCTTTGTACATAGTTAGTTTAATTGTACTATTTATTGAATAAATGTTAATTATCATATATCAAATTATATTTTTATTATTATGTTTTAAATATAAAATAATTTTGAAATATGGTTACATATTTACAATTTACATAATTACATATTTCAAAATGAAATTGATAATTAGGCAAACGACGCGCGTGTATTCAGGCACTAGGTATATCAAATTATATTTTGAAACAAACTGGCGACATTATTTTCATTTAGATCAGCTAAATCAGCTCTAAAAAAATCGTATCCAATCATTAAAAAAATATACAAATATTCCACAATCACGACGTTTGGAAACGTTTTTTTTTTACTTGAATTATTTTGTTGGGCCATTGCATCCAGTTCGAACCGCTTTTTTTTTGACGCATGGAGACCGACATCGGCCCGAGCAATTTTTTTTCATATATTTCACTGTATAATTTCATTATACAGTGTGTTTCAATATTTGATGATATTAATACCTTATAAAAGCCGATATAAATGGCAATAATTTCGACAATCACACAACTCGCGCGTATTCAGACACTGCACAAGCTCAATACGTGCCAGCTCTCCGTAATATACTTATAGCATGTGTTCTATATAGCACTGTAAATGTTATGTAAATGCTAATCAGCATATAACTTTAGGTAGTTAAATAGAGCTAAAATTACGTTGTAACTCCGAATCGGTTGGTCATAACAATACGATTAAAAGTGCGTGTAATTTACCTGTTTGATAAAAAACTACTACTTCTTGTTCGAATAATATAACATTGTCCTGTTTTTGTCAATAATTATTCGCAATTATATTATCAGTAGGTATTATTATTGTTAATATCAACATCCTACATTTTTACAAAGTCTTCACGCAAGATAACCTAAATAATTCTAACCCTTTTCACGATAGTTTCATTGTTATCGGACAGGCCTGAATATTATGATCGATAACGATGTACTTAGGTGTAGGTACCTACTTATTCAGAGCTTGCATCACTGACATAATAAGTGATATATTCCCAAAGGCTTCAGCTTCAGCTTTTTACTGACACAGACAGAAAATATTTACGGAACACCAAAATAATTAGTCGGTATCGTTGCACATGGACCTTAAGCAGTTTTTTTTCTGACGAGTTTATAAACGGCATACTCACTCCTGCAGTATAAACACAACAATGAATGCGTGATCTGTCTCGGCTTCCAATCCAGTCGTAACTTTCCCGAGTAATCTTAGAATAGAACACAATATTGTTGCGTTTAACGACGCAATTTTCTACTATAGCTGTCAGCTGTCATTACGGCTCGTGCCTGAAAATTGAACTGTTTCATAATAAATTCTGGTGTAATGTTGTGTAACTGTCCCCATGAGTGCTGTTACTGTAACGCCCTACGCACTGTGAATTGTGGTTCAGATTTTAAGTTAGGACTATTCTGTTTCTAGTCAAAATAAAGCCTTTACCTGTATATTGTGAACTTGACCTTTTCAGGATTCATTTTGGTATCATCCGTGATGATACCCTATCGTAGATATGGTTTTGAGTTTTTGGTTTCATCCCATGTTCTATACCAACATGGCACTATTATATATTCTCTGTAAATAGCACCAAATTTCAACAAGTCGTAACCAAGTCTTGAAATATGTAAACACTTCAGCATCTTCTGAATTTGGCTTTCTTTTTTTCAAGAAAATCACGTTCTAGAATTCATATCCGCAGGCTTTTCATAGCAAGTTTCCAAAGAATCCTTTAGCGCTATAATGCGTTGACTTCCGAAGCAACCATGTTATTAAACCACAACACAACTTTATTAAATCCAAACCCACAGCTGCTTTTGCAGACCCTCGGTACTCTATCATTATTCCCACCTGAATGAAGACTATTGCCGCAATCGAGTTATAAAATCCACTCTAAGGTGATTCTGAATCTGGAGTCTAATCCATCAAGGATTATATTCTTTCACTAAAACCAAAATTCCTGCAGACTGCCTTGTTCCGCTCTTGAAACGTTCCCAGATCTGAAAAAGCTAGAAGGCTCCCTCAACCGATTGCCCTGGGCTCTTTAGTGCATATAAGGACTTTCGGGATCGCGAACCGCAGTTGACAGTGCGTATCCGGGCATTACTCTAGCCCAGCCGGGTGTGTGTACAGGTAGCAGGCACTCATGCGTGACGTGGTGACTAACCGTGGCGGCGTCGCAGGCGAGGGCGGCGTGCAGGCCACGGCTGTGCGAACTCCCGTCAAGACGTTCCAGGCTTACCTCCCGCCAGCCCACCGCACCTACAGCTGCATACACTGCAGAGCGCACCTGGCTAGCCATGACGAGCTTATATCTAAGGTGAGACTCTGAATAAGTAACTGGTTATTCATTCACCTAAAGACTCTAGACTAGAGCAAAATGAGGTCTAAGGTGGAGCTTTCCCAGAAGGAAGCTCACGGAAGGAAGACGGGAGGCGTTTTTGCCTACGGACAGTTCATCATCATAACAGCTCGAAAAGATCTACTGCTGTACGTGGGCATGACAAATTTGCCCTGCAGTTCTCATGCAATGGACACTCTATAACCTATTTTACGTATCAGTTAAAGGCATATGGATTTTCATAAAAAAAATATGAGGTTGGAAATCAATTATCTTAAATTTTATAACATTTTATTCTAGAAAATATTTCTAGTCAGCATTAGCATTAAACAGCATTATCTGTAGCTCATCTCAACACTATAATTAAAAAGTACTCTACCCATCCGTCTGTAGCACATCAAAGCTAAGAATTCAAGAGCAAATACATACTTACTAGATGTAGGTATGTAATGGTGGGTAAGGTTCTCAATATGATTAAGATAACCATTTTATTCCAAAAATAAGCTATCAAAGTAGATCGAAATGAGAATGCTAATCCAATCCTCGGATAACATATAAATTGATGTTTGATCGGTTCTTTTCGTGCATAAATTCCTAACGAATATTTCATCCGAAACATGATCACCATCATAATTTCAACCACCCACACATCCACAGCTGAACATTGGCCTCCCTCGATCGACGCCACAAATAGCGATCCTGAGCATACTCCATCCATCGACTCCCTGCGACCGCTTTTTGAACCTTTACTAAAGCTAGGGCTTTTATTATTATACGAATCACATCAACAGCCTATTAGTGTCCACTGCTGGACAGAGCAGAGCCTCCTCCAAAGCTTTTGGGTTTTGCCATAATCACCACGTTTGGCGTATTGGTGACCGCAGTAAATGTGTGGATAATACACAGAAGGAAGCTGCCCTTCTTCTGGTGTGACCATTAGTCGGCTTTTACGACATCCATTAGCGATTTGGAGGGGTCGATTCTTAAGCCGCGACCGTCACGGCGTTATTATGAATTGTCTGCCCCCACGAGCGATCCCCATGTGGGGGCAGACGGTAACACTTATGGTTATCCGCCCCCACGTTTTAACAGTGGGGGCACACGGTAATTATTCGAATAGGCTAATAACGGCATCTACATATATTCAAAATAAGTATTTTGTTTTCCAGTCGTTCCAAGGCAGCCAGGGACGCGCGTATCTCTTCAATTCAGTGTAAGTATCCATTTCGCCTCTATTTTATACACTTTTCCACGGTCATGCATATTTCATGTATAGATGCTACCGCAGCCCTGGGATTTCGAAACGAACGCATTAGCATCGTAAATATCAGATTCGAATTCCACAGTTACAATTTATTTAGATAAACAGTTTGAAAATAGGTTACCCAATTTCGTAAGTCATACGCTCGAGATAATAGCGCAGTATCCACTTTGGATAGAGATTTATTTAGAAGGCATCTCGTTTGTCTTTCTTATGGCTCATCGCTTTGAGCGTTCAGTTTTGCGTGATGGTTTCACTTGAAACACTTTTAGCAAACGAAAATGATAAATCCGGTGTAAGGAGGTCCCGGATTACCGTTGATTTTCGCTCCCGAGTGCCTAGTGCGAGTTGCAATCGATCGATCAAATCGCGTTTGCTCACCGTGAATGGCGAATAGATATAATTTTTCATACAAATCGTCGAAAACGCAAACGCGTTCAAGCAGGTATTGAGCAAGTATATAACTCTCACTAGACACTCAGTACAGACGTAGTTGTCGAGTTTGAAAAGTTAAATTATACCTGCAAAATTTCATTTAAACGTTGTGACATTACAAAATTAAAAAAAAAACTGTTTGTATGTAATAACTACTGGTCATAAAGGTTTCGTTAGTTTTAGCGTCCAAATTTTTTTTTTCAATCATTATAATACGTCGTTGTCTTAACAAGCATATCAATTTCGGGTAGGTACATTTTTTTCTCAACCTTACAGATATATTGTAATGTTTTCAGAGTAAATGTGGGTTGCGGTCAGGCCGAGGAGCGTGTGCTGCTGACGGGTCTACATGCAGTCGCAGATATATACTGCGAATGCTGCAAGACCATGCTCGGCTGGAAATATGTAAGTGACTATGGGTTTGCTATCAAAAGTAGAAAATATATATATATATTTATTGTTGATAGTCAAGCGTTTGACCAGATTACATGTAAAACAAGTAAAGATGTGGCCTAAGATCGAGCACGCTTGCCTACAAGGAACCTATTTACTCTGGACTTGAAGACTCCAAGATTGTACGCGTGCGGAAAAACAGACAAAGGCAAGGAATTCCATTCTTTTTCCAGTATTAATAATAAAGGTAGAGGCGAAACGATGTATATTATGCATATATACAATGACATATATAGCAAAAACAATCACTGCTGTCCATGGATGTCAAATATAACCAGAGCAATAATCTTCCGAACCTCTAAGAAGTAAATGAGTGATTCGATATACCTACATTTTTACTGGCGATTAACCTAACCTAAGCGATTGACCACGCTCACTTGAAATACATGTGAAGATGTGGCCTAAGAAGGAACACGCTTGTCTAAAAGGAGCCTATTCACTCTGGACTTGAAGACTCTAAGATTACCATTTAATCGTATGCAGTATATAAACACATTGGTACTACGCCATATTTGAATTGTCACATAAGTTGATAGGTTATTCTCGACATCCTGTTTTGATAATAAAAAAACCTTGATCCATTTCTGGTTTCGTCACAATCAGTTCAAGAACACTTGACACAAATTGGGCAACCCAATGTCTAATAAATATTACTGACACTCATCGCGCCTTTGCCCTTAGATAACGATTTGTTATAGCCGCTTATTATTCGTTGTGACGTCTGAAGGGTACTTCACAATCGCAGAACATCTGTACGTTCTAATCTAAATGACCCTTAGGAGGGTTATCGAGCCATAATTAATTTATAATCGTTTCGGTGGCAAGACTTTCGTAATCATAACCTTCTACATTTTTTAGACACAGTTTTTCCGTGAATGGTAGCAAAATTATTATATGAATAAACTAGTATAGATGTAGAAGTTAATAATAGTGTAACTGATGCATCAGCTGTTAGGCAAGGTCGCAAAGGATATCACTTATTATCACAGTGGAAAAACTGTTGTAAAAGATTATACCCACACTTGCGTCAAACTCTTGATCGTAATTTCACGGTCGTGTGCCCTTTAGATCCCTTGCAGAACTAAAACTGGTTTGACCTGTATCGGGTTGTTCCAAATGTAATGCGAAAGAAATTGCAAACGTGCCACGTGCTTGGGCTCGAAAGACCTGTTTTACACAAACACTCAAGACGACAAAGAAGGGTTGCCTTTGACTGTACACCCTAAATCAAGAGCAGATAAACTGCATTTCAATTCAAACTGATATTTGAAATAGTTTATATTAGTAACAGTAACTAATTGATGTCATTTAAAAGTATAGTTTGAGCATTTTATTTATTTACTTTTTGTTTCTTTCAGGAGCACGCGTTCGAATCGAGCCAGAAATACAAGGAGGGAAAGTATATAATAGAACTGGCCCACATGGTGAAGGAGAACGGTTGGGATTAGTGTAGAATGTGATAAACATTGTGGACAGTGTTGTGATAGATTGGTGGCGCCAGAGAAGCCTGGGATTGCTGAAGACTTGAGTCAATTATCAAGCGGGAGAGCCGAATGCTTATGAATCGATATTTCACCAACGTTGACTTCAGATTAAAGGATCTCTGGAAGTTTTTGAATAGTATACCTACCGTCACGAGGTAATGATGGATTTTCACCAATGAAGCCTGACTTTGTAACTGTTCTTGTGATGCTATACAGCTATCGTGAGATGCTGAGGTTGCAATGTAAGAGTTCGATTTACGAAACAACTCTTGCAGAGGCTTAGTGCCATTGTGCGTCGGAATATTATTCAATAAGATGCACTTCGTTGTCGCGGGATTTGTTACGTAAATCGAAATCTAGGAGTCATTAGTACAGGCTGTTATTTTGCCATTACAGTCATGCGACACTAGAACGATAAGAACGTGATTGCTACTCGTAGACTGAAATCTAATAGGTATCGGATGATGGTTTACCACAAATCATTCTGAGTTTACTAACGAATGAACAAACAAATAATGTATTCAATCAATTTCTACAAATCTGTAGAAAGTTACACACTGCTAATGCCATAAAAATAAGTACAATGATGTTTTGAAACGTTACTTAAAATATGAAACAAAAGCTCTATTCGATTTCAGTCAACGGGTTAGAGACAGCGAAAACGCTCCCAAATTGATGGGTTTCCAAAACTATTTTAAAAAAACTCAATTCTTATTCGGAGGGGTTCTTGTTAATTTGGGGGCGAATTGGTTGCAGCGCGAAATAATATCCGAAAGATCGTTGCGCTTTTGGTATTAACATACACATAAAAGCCGATTTGTTAGCACCGTGTACTGTGACTTTAGGTATGACCTGTCAAGTCTATCCTTTATTTGTTATTGACTCTACTAAATCAAAATATAATTTGCCGTCGACTGTCTAGACTTGACCGATTTCATGCGGTTATCGTCAGTAGATCTCTAGAAATACATTGACGTGATTCAACAAGTGTATTTACGTTTAAATAGAGTCAAGAACTAAATTGAGCAAAGGACCAAAATAATGGATGTGAAATATCGAATCTTGTATGTAAGTAATCGATGTAACGAACGAACGTGCTGTTTTCGTATTTAGTCGGCTTCAGCGCTTAAGCACCGCCAGTCATTTATTATAATATTATGTATAAGTTATCGATCTCAAACGCCCCACGTCGGGCCAAGGGCTTATTTACTTTTATTCGAAACGATACAATACACGCCCAGAGCGTTGGTACAGCGTAAGTTGTCTTAGTTATTATTTTATATTACGTAGCGTACTTGAAATAAGAGAACACTAATACTTTCTCTTGTCCCCTTTTAACCTGTGATAAGTATATTAGAATTAGAAATTGAATTTCTTGCGTCGACAAGAAGATGCTCAGATCAGACGCATGAATTCATTGTGTATCGTTTCTAGTTTCGCGCAGTTCGCTTATTTTCACAAGAAACTAGTCGGAAGTCGACGCTATGGTTTTAGTTCGCCTGTTTTAGTTGATTTTTAGTTTCGAGGTTTTTATAACAATTTTTCGATACACAAAAATGTGGCTGATTAAATTGGTTTTAGATTAAAACGGAGAGGCAGGGAATTGAGTCTGAGGTCATTTTATACTGCGTGACGCGAGCGAAGATGCTGATCGTTTTATTATTCATTTATTGTTTCTATTACATTGTAACTTGTAGAACTTAGTAACTGTGTATCGTTTGTAATCTATGGTACTTCGTTTGTATCTTAACTTTGTATGAGCTTCGACTATTTTATCGTTTATAAAGACAGACTTGCGGTTGATCTGGAGAGCGCTAACTTTATGGAAGAACTTGTAACGTCCTATTTCAATAGTAACATAACTAATGTACGTTATTTGTATTGTATTGATTCTGCCGTTGCATGTGCGTTATACTCGCAAAGTGCGTTGAAAACTGCCACTAGTATAAATATTAATACCTTGTAATAATTCATCAACGTGACGTATGTACCGGTCGACGTTTAAAATATTTACTTTTACAATAAATAGAAGGCTACGTTAAAACTTCGGAACTTATTTTAGAATCTAAGACGTCTGATTGTTGTTTCGTTCAAAAGACGTATTTGTCACGATTGTATGTTTAATTTAACACACATTGAAATGCTGGTATCATCAAAATTACAATAAATATATGATAGGACATCGGAAATATAGGACACTTAAAAGATAAAATAAAATTTTGAATCTACTTATTGTGAATGGATACCGAAGCTTTTACTTTACTTATTTTTTTCATTCGCTTTTCTGCGTATAAAGGCCTAGTGATGTGTGATGAAATGTCATCAACACTTTATTGATTTTTTCCACCATTCGAATGACGCTCAATGTTCGATTTATAATCTCGTACTTATTTCAACCATACATTTTGTTCACATACGTCTTATGAGAGAATATAACATTGATAAGATTAATCGATAAAGCATCGCAAGTTCATAATGTATGTCTAATATAATCGTATTAACTGTTATCATAGGGTTAACCTAATTGTTAAGAGTTCTGGCGCTTAATGGTCAATACAAAATGACTGAGTCAAAAGTGAGATTTCTTGATCAAGTCACAAAAAACCCAACATTATTAAATCAGTGCCTGTATCTTATGATCGTAAGTTGATCATTATGCACCAGAATATCGGAAATATTGATTGTCACAGTAGTTTAGATTAACACTCTTTGACCTTCGATTTACCTTGATCTTTAATGCCGTTCAAAACATTGCCGCCTTGGTGAAACGAGCGCACTGGGAGCATTTTAGGACAGTATTAATTCTTCAGCATGCCATTCGGTATGAATAACGCATCTCGGAGCTTTATTTTTACTTTCATCAAATATTTTTTTAAATGTAGTCAGAAATGCTCCTGGTCCGGTATGGAAGTAAAACTTATCTTGATAATAGTGTTATGGAATTTGAAGCTAGATTTCAGGGAGGCGTAATCAAAAGTATTTTTCTACTTGATCATTTAGGGATGCTATTAGATATTTTTGGACCATTGTTAAGATAAAATCTAAGTATGATCAGTATTTGTGAAGTGAAGAGTAAATGTTAGCGTTTGTGATTATTGGTCTAAGTGATTGTTGAGGGTAGAAAGCTTTCTTAGCTCTATGTGATGCACCCTATCTACACATCTATTCATATTGCCTCTGCTCTGTGTTTGAAAGATGTCATAGAACTTCTAATGTCATATTTTTATCGATTGTAATCTCTATTTTATTGATGAAACTTGTATTCATTTTATTGTTTCGTTTTCCTACTAATTGTGATATCTGTTTAACCGTCGGTAGATTTTTTATGCAGAAATGACATCTTTACAATCACACACCTCGGGTCTTGGAGTGTTAACTTACGACCAAGATATTGTTACATTCGTATTAAAAGAAAGGTGCATTTCACTATCGTAAAGTTCGCATATTTTTAAGATATCCCAGTAGTTTACCAAAAACCGCTTAATATTTTTGTATCTCCCTAGTGTGTAATACATTACGGTAATGTTTAAAAATGTGGTGTCTTCTAACGATTGTGTACGCGTTATGCTATACTTAGTAGATTCCGTAACATTTGGTTGAAATAATAAGTGCGTAATAAAACACTTTTTCATACTAAAACTATTTTATTTACATTTAATATTATGAACTGACACATAAAGGCGGCGCAGACGACAAACTTTATGACAGTTAAAAAGGAATAAATGCTCATTACCGAGGCAAGTCGCAGACAAAAATTTGTCATCCGCGCCTGCCTTTAAACTTAATAAATAAAATCTCTTACATTAATGTGGCACAGAAAATAGCATACAGTCAAGCGAGGATCCACCGTAATAATATCGACAATGTGGTCAAATTCCTTCTTAGGACGCACTGCGGGGAGCTTCCGTCACAGGCAAAGCGCATCCAAAGAGCGCACTACGCTTTTTTATTATTAATCTCGACCCAGGTTTATACCATTACATTAAACTTTTTTATAAATACTAGCGACTCTCCCGGTCAGCGTAGCTACCGCGGAGAATTCGTTTTCTCTTCTGTGCAGAGTAAAATCTTGGTTGCGTGCCTCAAGGTTATAGGAAATATTCTTCCAAATATATACAAAGATGTGAGCCTGAATAACGATGATATAATCAATGTTTTCCTAAATATGTTATATTGACGACAGAAGTGAAAACAGCTGAGATTGTTGGTAAGTACTCAACCTTATTAAATTATTTCCTAATTAAAATTATCATTACACAAAAACACGTCACACAACACAACATATTCAATTCAAAACAAAGATGGAAAAATGTCAAGTCAGTTCAATCAACTGTCACAGTTGGTTGATTGGTTGCTAGGCAACAGTCAGTCGCCTTGCTTCGTGGTGTTGGTAAGCCAATGGGGCGAACATGGCTCCGGGGCTTTCTTGAAAACCATTCGAAACGTAGATTATTCTGCAATGTGTATCTAAGACTTTTTTGGACTTTTGTATCTACGATCAACGCATACTGTCCTACTATCTCTTAAGCAAATTAACCCGTTTCGCATTCACATTACCGTTAACATTCATGCCGCTGCGAGTTTTCATAACACCAGACCGCGTTTGTATGGAATTCTTGATAATGTTAGGTGTTTTTGCATTAACTTTATCCCTTTCTATATTTTTGTTGAATTTTGCTAGGACATCATTTATTTCCGACATTGCACTATCTGTTTTGATAATTTCGCCTGTAAAGTTACCATTCTGCGTGTCACCTGTTGTGTTGTCAAAAAAAGACTCACCCTCTACAATCTTCACGAATTCCAGCTCTACGTCCTCTTTCAGTGATGTCCTGACTATTGCATCGCTAGGGATATTTCTGACTTCAACTACAAAATTCACGTTACCTTCAGATTCTTCATTTAGTTGTGTGTATTCTGTTTTTTGTGCTTGATCGTCTGGACTTTCATCATTCATCACAAATATATCTTTCGTTTCTGCATCCGCCTTAGGCTCTTCTGTGGTATCACCGAACATTGGTGTTCCGAGGGGCGCATATCTCGCATCAGAATCGGGATCGTTAAACACAACGGTGGCTTGTTTAAGTTCAATGTCTTTCATTGATGGGAGCGCTTTCATAAACATCTGTAGAACGTATATACTATTAATTGTTTTTGCCCTGCCTATATATTATACAACCTGTAACAGAATATGTGTACTATGCCGAAACGGGGTTATCCGACCCGACTCGTGGAACAACGTTTGTTTTACGACTTTTTGAATTTTGGTTCAAAGTTTTTGGTAAAACAGGATCAAAGTTCTGACACAAGCAGCTGGTTTTTTGAATTGAGACTACCCTAAAATCAGCTGTTTCTTAACTCGCGACAATGACCTCAGCTCTAGACACAGATGAGGCAACATAGCAGAAGGTCACAATCACAAATAACGTAAAGCGCTTTCACTAACAGAGGAAAATCGTCGAAAAGCCTGGGCTGCTCATGAGACAATCCATTACTAGAAGGTTTAATTTGTCAAATCAATAAGAATTTTATCTATCTGTTAGCTAAAATACAAAATAATCGTTTCTATGTAATGTACTTTTGTTCGTCCAATATCGCATTCATAGTTTTTTTGTAACTGTAGGTGCCTATGTAATTTATCAATGTGTATGTTCTATCTAATAACCTACTTTCACGAGATGACTCCAAGTTCTCACTAAAATTGGTTCATCTGTCCTTAATATTCTTTGACACAGACAATTGCACAAAGAAAGCGTCTTACCTTTGACATTCCGCAAAGGCGACTTCGTCAAAGGTAAGCGGCGGCTTCGTCAAAGGTAAGCGGCGGCTTCGTCAAAGCTAGGCGGCGGCGCGCGCGCGCGCCGTCTCTTGGTCGGTCTCTTTGAGTAAACCGCCACTTTAAGTATTATTTTTAACAATGGTTCCGTACATTTTTTTTTATCTAAAACATCTTTTACAAAATTTGTGTATTCAGAACATAGAATCTGTATTTTCTACTTTTTGTGCAGATGCTAAAATAAAAAGTACTTACCTACCTAAAAAAAATTACTTAGGTACCTACGACTTTTTTCAGTTTGAACTCAGATCATTACAAGTAGAACTTTTTGCGGGTATTATCTACGGCCGCTTGGTTACAAAGCTCATTATCATTACTAAAAGCTAGGTACCTACATTTAGATAATAATAATAACGTAATTAGAGATTCGCATCGTGTTTACCTACACTAATAGGTCATTCTAGGTACAATCTTTGTCTCAAGCTTCACTATGGAACTAGCTGCAGGTAGGTAGTGCAAGGTGTGGAATACCATAAGACTACTTATTGACACATGAAAGTAAAGTAATAAGTGCATGAAGGCCTAATTTGACTACATCTTCCGTTTTTATTTTTCGTAGATAGTGTAAAAGAACCCCCTAAAATTTTTCGACAAAATTCAAATGGTACCTGCCACAACACTAGCCGAACCGAAAGTACTTTAGTCTCGTTTCGTTCGCGGTTTGGGTTGGCCGGTGAGCATTTTTAAATCGAATTAAAAAAAATGGAGACATACAGTAATGCTGAATATTATAATATGATGTTGTGTTGGTGAAGCTCCATGTAGTGAGCTGACGGCGGCAGTGTGGAGGAGCTGCCCTCTTACCGTTGCTTTCGTGAGTAGAAAGACTCTTTTCGACGGAAACAACATAGTGAATTTGTGCTTGTTTAAATCGTCTGGTAATCTTCCGACCAGGGACGCTACCGCCGACGGCGAAGCCGATCTCCATTGATGGCTTTAAATTAGCTTCATGAGAACTAGAAACGATTTTTACCGTCAAATGTACTGAACGGATAGGTTTCATAACATGTGTACACTTTTGAGATGGGAAACGCCATTTTGGATATGACACATACCCGGTAGGTAAAAAATCGTTTCTAGTTCTCATGAAGCTAATTTAAAGCCTATCGGTCATCGGTCATCAATCGGCTTCGCCGTCGGCGGTAGCATCCCAGCTGATACCTACCTACCTACCTACCTACATGCATAGTGCGGTAAAGGAATAGGGTCGTCACTATTTATTGTCATTGAGAAAATGAAAAGATTTGTATGGGAAACTGAAAATGGGAATTCACTATTATCTCCCCACCACAACAAATACTTTTCCTGGTCCGAAAAGCCCCCCCACTGCTTAGTACACATATTCTGTTACACCGTGTATGTATTGCTTACTGTGTATATTCTCCATGGCGTAAACAATATATAATATATATTCAATAAAATAAGTTCCATTGTAAAAAGGTAAAAGGTAAAAGCCTTTTTAGGTTCGAATTGCTGGTGCACTGGTGGTTACCAGTAAAGGTTCACCTGGCTATCAACCACCCTCCCACCAAAGCGCCAAACGCTCTGCCTAGAGATAGACAAGCATATAGAGATCAAAAGCTAACCCATCATACAATTGTTTTTCATAACTAGCTACAAAAAAGGCAATTTCCTACACTGTTTCATAACTAGTTATTAAAATGGACCATTTGTTCCCTTTTAATAACTCATACATGACCGCCTCTGTAGTCTAGTGGTGGATCCACCGGTGTCTGATCAGTGACCCCTGGTTCGATCCCCAGGGAGAGTACAATATTGTGCTTGGTTTGATTGGTGGTAGGTCATTGTTTGAGTCCGCCTGGCTAGCTACCACCATCTCACCTAATTTTGTCGCCATAATAACAATTCAGAGTTCAGAGGTAAGATAGCCAGTCTGTTGAGGATTCCGGGTGCAGTGCGCTTCCACCTTCAGCCTTATCATAGCTTGAAAACCAGGTGAAGTGAAGGATCAGCGCTTCCCCATCGTATAAAAATAAAAAAACACTTTCGATTCTATTACATTCGTATGAATTTATTTTAGTAGTGACTTGTTTTCGTAATTTTATAGTAAGCGTCTCGAGCCCTTTACTTTTCACATCTGGACATCTCAACACATTGGGGCCAAAATCTCTTCGCTTGGCACACGGTCATCCATATTCTCAGAAAAAGTCCTCATATTGTTGAGGATTCCGGTAAAGTGCGCTTTCACCTTCGGCCTAATCATAATTCGAATAACCATGTGGCCACTTCCACGTCGTACAAAAAAAACTCTATTATTTCATTATTGGTCTTATTTCCAGGATATATCTAGTAAGAGGTAATAAAAGTAGATATAAGTAGGTGAGATAAGTACATACCTTACGAGTCATCAGCGATAAGCCATGTTTCGCTTTCATATGGTCTTTGAGGTTGGTCATACGAGGAAATCTGAGAAAACACGTCAAGTATAAGCCACAGCTCAGTTGGTAGTAGCTCTACCTTCTGCACCGTATGTTGTTGGTTCGATTCCCACCCGAGACAAATCTTTGTGTGATACGTATAGATGTTTGTTTTGTGGTTGGGTGTTGTAATGTATTATAAGAATATATTTACTAAAAAAAAAACGTATGTTAGTATTATTAGTATTAGTATCTGTAATCTAGTTCCCTAGTAACAAGCTATATTTGGGGCTAGATGGCGCTCTGTAAAATTAACGTCCTGTAATATACATGATCATATTCCTATCCGATATCCCACATAGTTAATACATATTGTAGACATATTTGACTTTGGTTAAGTCCGCCAGGCTAGCTACCACCATCTTACCTAGTAAATAAAATATTACAGGACACTAATTTCACACAGCGAATTAATATTCATTATTAATAATTAATCAAAATAATTCAGGCGCCATAACAACAATTCTTAAATTGTTGTGTTCAACATATACAGTTCCTCAGTTTTCTGAGGATGCCTAACTTGAAACTAACTTGCTATAACTTGAAAATCAGATGAGACGAACACATCCCCGTCGTACAATAAAAAGTAAAAATAAAGTACCTATATTAATTATGACGTAAACAGCCTCCGTGGTTTAGTGGTTCGCCCACCGGTGCCAGACCCAGAGGTCCTGGGTTCAATTCCCAGGGGAGTACAATATTGTGCGTCGTATGCCTTTGATTAAGTCCGCCTGGATATCAACATCTTACCTAAGCCACCATAACAAATCTAAATTGTTGTGTTCCGGCATTCAGAGGTAAGATACCCTTAGACTGTTTTGGATGATTTGGTAAGGTGCGCTTCCACCATCAGTCTTATCATATCTCGATAGATATCTTGAAACCAGGTAATATGAAGGCCAAACATTCCCTGTACAATCAAAATTAAGTAGGTACCTTTTAGGACAAACGGCGCAGGCGAACGGCGGCGGTATTTTCAAATGGTCCCTATTGATGTGATTTTGTAGCGCGTTTCTCTGTGCGTAGCGCCGCTCACAACGATCGCACGGGTATTTGCGTAGAGCTGTTACACAATAAATATAAATTTATTTTGCTAAATATAATTCAAAGTAAAATCTGAAAACAGAAAAAATATTTAGTAACAAATCCGCCAAATTTCTCTGAAAAAAAAAAACAAATCGACACGTGTTTCGTCTCCACACGAGGCATCCTCAGGAAATATAGTCTTGCTGCTAACTGATTAGCCCTCTGTGGACGTGTTGTCGCTCCGAGCTCTGCGCTGCAAGTTTGCAACGTGTCGATTTGATTTTTTCAGAGAGATTTGGCGGATTTATTACTATTTTTTTTTTTCTGATTTCAGATTTTATTTTGAAATATGGATCTCCGCAAAATTACGCCTGAATGAATTAGCTAAATATAATTAATTTATTCTAAATTATTAACAGATAATATAGTTTTGTTGATAGATTTAATTTATGACTATTTTAATGTGCTCTCAGAAGGCAAACAGGATCTGCAACACAAGTCGATGACTTCCTGATGATGCAGAAAGCAAGCCATTCTCTTGTAGGTTATAGATATAATTTAAGTATACCTTTACGTTGCACTTTTCCATGTGTGTAGTTATAAAGCTTGATGTCTAATAATTTAGAGAAATAAATAAATGAATTGAATTGAAACGCCTCTGTGGTCCAGTGGTTCAACCCACCGATTTCAGATCCAGAGGTCCCGGGTTCGATCCCATGGGGAGTACAATATATTGTGCTCGGTTTGGTTGGTGGTACAAAGTCCTTGTTTGGGTCCGCTTGGCTTGCTACCACCATCTTACCTAATTATGTCGCCATAACAACAATTCTAAAATTGTTGTGTTCCGGCATTTCGAGGTGAGATAGCCAGTTCCTCAGTTTGTTGAGGATTCCGTGTGAAGTGCGCCTCCACCTTCGGCCTTATCTCAACTTGTAACCAGGTGAGATGAAGGCCAAGCGCTTCCCCGTAGTACAATAAAAATATATTTATTTTGACAAGCCTCATAGCTCAGTTGGTAGTAACTCTGCCTTCGGCGCTGTAGGCTGTGGGTTCGATTCCCACCCAGGACAAACATTTGTGTGATGAATATAGATGTTTGTTCTGTGTTTGGGTGTTGTATTGTATATGAGTATGTGTTTACAAAAAAAAAAAGTATTTAAGTAGTGTATCCGTAATCTAGTTCCCATATTACAAGCTATGCTTAGTTTGGGGCTAGATTGCGCTGTGTAAAAAATAATGTCCTGTAATGTCCTGTAATATTTAAACATCTATATTCATCACACAAATGTTTTCCTGTGTGGGAATCGAACCCACAGCCTACCGCGCAGAAGGTCGAGTTATTACCAACTGAGCTATGAGGCTTGTTTGTTAATAAGTAGTTGCTCACGTAAATGGGTATTCATGTGTGTAACCAGCGTGTTCTTGGATTTGAATGCGCGTCCGCATGCGTCGCAGATGTACTCAACGTCCGTATGCTTCTCCATGTGACGCTGAAATCAACAGTAACACATAAAATAAATAATTATTACCGTCTGCCCCCTCGAACGGCCCCCACGTGGGGGCAGACGGCAACACTTATGGCTATCTGCCCCCACGTATGAACAGTGGGGGCACACGGTAATACATTATTACCGTGTGCCCCCATTTTACATATGTAGGGGGTATGATAACATACGATAATTTGTTATTTTATCTGCCCCCACAGCTAAATCTTTCGGCTTAATAATAACGTGATACAAGAGTACATAATTTTTACTTTAATACAAAATTTGATGAATACAAAATGTTATCCCCTTTTCCCCACTTTAGTTAGGACTGATATAGGTTGCGTTAATTTCCAACCATCCGCCTATACAATAAATTTAGTGATAATATTGAGCATGAAGGACTTTTCATACCCAACTTCATTCCCCTTTTCAGCCCTTTGAGAATTTATTATTAAAAACCGCTGAGACACGCATAAATTATTTTTTTATCATCTAGTCTACACAAAATACGAATATTCTAACTTCGAAACTGACGGACTTTCATACAAACTTTCATCCCCTATTGTACCTCCTCAGGAGTGAAATTTCGAATACCCTTTTCTAAGTGGACACCTACACTTCACAGATAACCACTCACACCTCATAGCTCAGTTGGTAGTAACTCTGCCTTCTGCGCTGTAGGCTGTGGGCTTGATTCCCACCCATGACAAACATTTGTGTGATGAATATAGATGTTTGTTCTGTGTTTGGGTGTTATATCATATAGTTCGTATGTATTTAAAATTGTTATCCGTAATCTAGTTCCAATATTACAAGCTATGCTTAGTTTGGGGCTAGATTGCGCTGTGTAAAAATTAATGTCCTGTAATATTTATTTATCTATTTACACCCTCCAAATGGCATGTTTCTAGGATATGGTGGTTTAGGCCATGCGTTGATACAATTGCTGCACTTCACTTATCATCCAGTACTCAAAGAAAACGACAGCCAATGGGCGAACGCTATCTGCGGCACGTGATCAACACACGTGACGAACACGTTTCTCCACTAACTCCACATGTGGTTATTACTTACGCACGCTGAATGCAACTGAGCGCAGCCCCCTTATTCTGTATGACCTATCGTGTCTTAACGCGCCCGCGTTACGATATCGGCATGGAATCATCGTATTGACATATCGTATCGTGGGCGCGTTAAGACACGATTATTATTAAATAAGATTTTTTAGCATAATTTTGAAACGTCAAATCTACCGCCTGTTCGGAATCGCGACCAGCACACAAGGAGAAAGGCAAGAACCTCGGGCTGGTTAATTTTGTTGATGACCCATTCAACATTTAGATACACAATTTTAAATTATATTCCAAGTAGATACATCATAAACCTAAATACTTAATCTTAAAACATTTGTTATTACCCATCAACCTAATGGGCAGTTAGTTAATATTTAGAAATCACAATTCAGCTGTCAACTGGTATAGTAACACACCACACGTTCTTAAAGTATATATAATCACTAATTTTGTAGTAGGCACTTTTAATAAAACTTTGACAATTACTTTGTATAGGGTCTATATAATCACTAATTTTGTAGTAGGCACTTTTAATTAAACTTTGACAATGACTTTGTATAGGGTCTATATAATCACTAATTTTGTAGTAGGCACTTTTAATTAAACTTTGACAGTGACTTTGTATAGGGTCTATATAATCACTAATTTTGTAGTAGGCACTTTTAATTAAACTTTGACAATGACTTTGTATAGGGTCTATATAATCACTAATTTTGTAGTAGGCACTTTTAATTAAACTTTGACAATGACTTTGTATAGGGTCTATATAATCACTAATTTTGTAGTGGGCACTTTTAATTAAACTTTGACAGTGACTTTGTATAGGGTCTATATAATCACTAATTTTGTAGTGGGCACTTTTAATTAAACTGTGACAATGACTTTGTATAGGGTCTATATAATCACTAATTTTGTAGTAGGCACTTTTAATTAAACTTTGACAATGACTTTGTATAGGGTCTATATAATCACTAATTTTGTAGTAGGCACTTTTAATTAAACTTTGACAATGACTTTGTATAGGGTCTATATAATCACTAATTTTGTAGTAGGCACTTTTAATTAAACTTTGACAATGACTTTGTATAGGGTCTATATAATCACTAATTTTGTAGTAGGCACTTTTAATAAAACTTTGACAATGACTTTGTATAGGATCTCGTACCTTGAATGCTTGAAGCGAGGTATACGCGTTGGGGCATTGGTCGCACTTGTAGGGCCTCAGCCCCAGGTGCAGTAGCTCGTGAGCCATGAGACCCTCCTTGTGGGTGAACTTCGCCGGACATAGCGAGCAGATACTCCTGGAAACAAGGAAATACTACATCTATAAATTGTGATCTTGTAATTATGGTTTAAAATAAAAAATATTTTAGTACCTTTGGAACGCACGCAGCATCTACAAGACAAGTCTTTACAGTAGTTTAGTTTTCTTGTTATACAAGCCATTTCATATGAAATGGCTTGTATAACAAGATGCACCTATGCACTACTGTAAACTACTTACACTACTACTGTAAACAGAGGATTAACTTGATACCTATTATATAATAGGTATCAAGTTAATCCTCTGAAAGTATTATGCGTAAGAAAGTTAATGTAATGTGTGCTTGGAATTTTATTTGATTTGTAACGTGTGATGTGCTTAAAATGCCAGTATAGTAGTTTATGCAACTGTCATATAAGAAGGGGAATTAAAACACGAGAGTCTGTGTATATGCGATAATAGGTTGACTCGAGTGTTTTAATACCTAAGTTATATGCAGTTTCATACACTACTTTATCTTCACTCATAGGAAAAATTTAAATTAAACAAAGTAGGTAGGTTACAAGGAAGTAATTTTCAATCTATAAATTCTTGGTACATTTTGTCGTTATTTTTTTTTTATTTTTCTGGCAGGAGACTTTCAGTTAACGCCAATGCCGCGTCTAGAATATCTGGCGGAGTGAAAATCTCGCCGTCACTACTCTCTTCTCAAATCATATTTTAATCACTTACAGGATTTTAGTAAGCTTTTTTGGAATCCCGAATACAAAAACACGATCGGCAAAAAAATGTATGGGAAGCGCGGGAAATTAAGTTCAAACTACGCATGCGTGCGCCATTTTTTTCACAGTCCGAACTGCGCATGCGTGCGCTTTTTCTTCATATTCAGCCTAAAACCATAGACTTCTTTCATGAAATAATAAAAAAAAAGATAAATATAAATAAATAAATATTATAGGACATTAATTTTTACACAGCGCCATCTAGGCCCAAACTAAGCATGGCTTGTAATATGGGACCTAGATTACGGATAGAATACTTAAATACATACTTACTATATGATACAACACCCAAACACAGAACAAACATCTATATTCATCACACAAATGTTTGTCCTGGGTGGGAATCGAACCCACAACCTACAGCGCAGAAGGCAGAGTTACTACCAACTGAGCTATGAGGCTTGTTAAGATAGCGGTACTATAATGAGTTTTATGATACAGTTGGCGGTACTATAATGAGTTTTATTCTTAATTTTATGTATATGCGTTTATAAAGTGCGTCTGTATAGAACCGTCTTTGAATTCGTAATTCGAAATTTTCGATTTGAGTGTACATAAAAGCTTGTAATAAAATACGTACATCTTAGAATGTGGATCGGGTGTGGGTCGGCTGTGAGGATCAAACTTGTTGCGTGTGAGGAACGGCCGCCGCCGCCCCTTGCGGCCCAGGTACCGACCGCGCGCCTTCAGCACTAGGCTAGCATCCTCTCCTTGGCAAATCTTCTCGTGCCTATATAGACTTGCTGTACTAAAACAATAAAAAAATACAGTTCAGACGCAGTTGAAGTGAAACTTAGAATAAAATGCTTATATTCACAAGACCAAACACCACGGCCTTACAATCTTACAATCTGTATTTTATCTCATTCTCTCGCAGGGAAAAACCATTATATGTATATATATAATGCTTTTAGGTAAGATGGTCAACGCTAGCCAGGCGGACTGAAACAAAGTCCTACCACCAACCAAACCAAGCACAATATATTGTACTCCCCATGGGGAACGAACCCGGGACCTCTGGATCTGAAATCGGTGGGTTGAACCAATAGACCACAGAGGCGGTTAAAATGGAAAGTTTTCGGATCGGAAACATCAAAGAAAGAAGAAGAAGAAATAAAAAAAACTCTTATTCTCAAACCATGAAAATCATCTGTGGAAGTCAGGTAAATGCTTGTCATCATATTTAGGTGTATGAATTTTAGATCATTAAATTAAGATTTGGATGATTAATATGTTATAGGTTCATTAATATCCGCTAAGAATGTAACAATACTCACCACTTAAAGGTGGCACTGCAAGCGTAGCAGACAAGGTACCTCGGTCCATGCTTCTTCTGAAAGTGTCGGTTTGCAATGGGCTCTGAGAGGCAAGCTAATTCACAGTAATTGCACCTGTGACAATAATAATAAATATTATAATAATAACGCTTTATTAACTTATTACAGCTTGCATAACTAACGAAATCAACATCTGATTAATCACGACATACTTGCGGAAGAACAAAAAGGTTGTAGACAGTACCATAAGGGCTGCAAAGAACAACTTATAATAGACTTTACAATTCTTAAACAAGCTAATACCAAAGGAAGAAATATAAATATTACGTATATAGATTATAAAAAGGCATTTGATAGTGTACCCCACTCTTTGTTAGTCCATGTACTACACATCTACAAAATAAGCCCAACTTTGATAACCTTCCTGAAAGATGCCATGAGTAAATGGAATACGTCACTATTCCATTCAACAGACAACACTTCAGTTACTATAAAAGATATTCCAATTGAAAATGGTATCTTTCAGGGAGACTCCCTCAGTCCTTTGTGGTTTTGTCTTGCCCTAAACCCACACTCTAACTCAACAGCACAACTCATGGTTATAAACTCACTACTAACACAGCTGTGAGTAGTAACACATATTTTATCATGGATGACATAAAACTTTTTGGAAAATCAGAAAAGATCTGAATCAACTAATAACAATCACATGCCAATTTAGCCAGGATATTCTTATGAGTTTTATATTTTTTATATAGATTGGATAAGTGTAGAACGTTACATTTTAAAAGAGGTAAAGTCGTAAAACGCGCAGCAGACTGGAAACGCTCTAACCAACCGAGCAACGTGGGTAAGAGGCTACTATCTGTACATATGTTTTCTTATGACATGTTAAAATCATATTTATGTGTACAATAAAGAATTACAGAATTACAGAGGCAGATTCCGAATTTTGTGGCAAATTGATACTCAATTTCGCTTCCAATGAGCTCATTTACTCTTTCTATTTTTATTTTCATTACTATAGAGACCATGCATATTCTTATGACCATTACACATACTTCACTTCAAAAGCAAAAGCTATTGTCTAGTGGCTTTCTCAACATTTTAAGGATTATGTGATTATGACTTGATTGTTGGGCTTTAACCGCCTCTGTGGTCTAGTGGTTCTACCCACCGATTTCAGATCCAGAGGTCCCGGGTTCGATCCCATGGGGAGTACAATATATTGTGCTTGGTTTGGTCGGTGGTAGGATCTTGTTTAAGTCCGCCTGGCTAGCTACCACCATCTTACCTAATTCTGTCGCCATAATAACAATTCTTAAAAAAAATGTTGTGTTCCGGCATTCAGAAGTAAGATAGCCAGTTCCTCAGTTAGTCGAGGATTCCGGGTGAAGTGCGCCTCCATCTTCGGCCTTATCTCAACTTGTTACCAGGTGAGATGAAAGCCAAGCGCTTACCCGTCGTACAATAAAAAAAAAAAACTGGGAATTTTTGTGTCACTTTAGCATTTGTAAATATGTATTAGAGAAAAGAGTTTTCCTATAGAAACACATTTTATAATGTATAGTGCAGTTTTTTCATTTATTATTTTCATTGTAGGTTTAGTAATAAATCCAATACTCACACAAGCTTTCCATCAACCTTAATGAAAAACCCAGCAGGTGGCGGTGATGGTTTGGTCTGCCGCATCATTTCAGATAGATGACATATAATTTGCTCTTCATCATTGCGCATCTTGGGGAAGTTTCTTCGCAACTGCGCAACATAGCAGTCCTTCATTTTAGGATCCTTTGAAAGCAATTCGGCGTCATCTTCATTGTCAATATCATGATTTTGATCATCATCAGTGTCGCTTGGAGCCGCATGTTTTATCTTGTGTGTTGGTATGGGAAAGTTTGCCTGAAAAACAGTTTATTAAATTCAAAAGTCAAAGTCAAAGTCAAAATGTATTTATTCGGTAAGATTTTTTAGGATCACTTTGATACGTCAAATCTACCGCCTGTTCGGAATCGCGACCAGCACACAAGGAGAATGGCAAGAACCTCGGGCTAGTTTTTTTTTAATTATGATCCATTACAATATCTTAAAATTATTTAATACTAATTACAATTTATTCACTGGAATTTTCTTTATCTGGTATTTTTTCAATTTTCAGCATTCTTATCTTCTAGGTAATCTGAAATTGTATAATAAGCTTTCCTGGATAGCTTTTGTTTAACAACATTTTTGAATTTGTTATTTGACAAGCTTAGCATATCACTTGGTAATTTATTATAAAAGCGTACAGTTTGTCCTATGAACGATTTATTAACTTTATGGAGCCTAGTTGATTATTTTGATTTAGTCAAGATGTGTCTAAATTATATATCACATTATGTTGACATTAATTCCAAGGCTCCCATTATATCACTCTTCTAAGTTTGCCTGTTTGGTTCTGACTAAGGTTGACCCAATGCGAGTCTAAGGGTAGTAACTTTTATAAGCAAAGTTCAGTTTAATTACTTGCATTTATGATCTCAACAGTAGTGGTAAAAAGGTCAGGTCTGCAATGATGGCGAGCAACCACCCTACTGTCGAAGTCTAATGCCAAACGTTTTGCCGTGTTCTGTCAGCTCGCCAGTGCCGTAAAAAGATAAGCTATAATGGGTTAGCTTATCTTTTTTTTATATAAAAAATTCACAACCTTTACAGCTTATGAATGTAAGAATTAAATCTACCTAGCTAATAAACCTGCTTTCAATATTACAACCAGTTTGATATTTTGTAGTCAGTAAGCAGGTCAATGCATACAGGCAATCAATAGATAGTACTTTACTTTCTTAACCCTTGGTTAGTCGAGTGGGGTCTTTTAAAGCCTAGGTGTTATAAATATGTAAAATTCAAACAATCCAGTGATTCTAAATCAGATGATAGTTGCCACGTAACACCGTTAAATTCAGTTCGCGTGCAAACGTAGTAAGATAGAGACGTGCTTTGTGCGTGCGGGCTATCAAAGATCCCATGTGACCTACCGTGTAAGTAAAAATTTATGTAATTTCTAAGAAAAAGATTTCAGAAATCATAAAGATTTACATAAAATGAAGGGGGGTCAACATGGTGGACAAACTTATTAAACCTAACTAACCGATTCAGGGTGTTCAAACCAATAAAAATAATCTATTTCCTATGAGAAAACGTTGTATTAATTATACAAGACATAGATAAAGAATTCAAATCTGTCTGGCGTTTTTGCAAAAGGTAACATTAGTACATTATCGGTATGTACTGACTGTGTTCAAATGAAAATTTGTCTGACTTCAACTGGTAAAAGTTTATATATTTTTTGTCGCTGCATTCCAAATTCTATATAAAAGGGTCGTTTTAGTGCTATCGCATATAGATTTATTAAAAATAATAGCTAATTCATTTAGTTAATCTAAAATCAATTTTATTCATGATATATCTCAAAGAGAATAAAAATTGTTTCATCTATAAAATTGTAAATATAAGTAGTAATTAAAGAATATATCTTAGTAACTTGTTGTAGTTTTATTGTTATTAAGTTAATTAACTATGAATTGCTTTGATATTTAGGGAAATATAATATATATATAAATTATGAAGAAAGTAGTTCTTTAGGCTTTTTATTTTTAGGGTCTCCAGAAACCCCACGCGACGAACAGAAGATGTGCGACAGACCAAAGGTTAAAAGACCTTAGAAGTGAAACATTTCATTGCATGGCAAACAGCTAACTTAACATTTTGCATTTTATCTTTACCTACTTCCGAATATGAATCTGAATATTTTGTAGAGCATTTAATAAAATGATAAAAAACCATTTAAAATCTACACCAAAGAAAAAGCTTAAGCAATATATATATAAAATAGTGAATCATAAAAAAGAAACCAAAGAAAGAAACTCAAAAAGTTGGAAAGTAGCTAAGTAGCTACTATAATTGTGTGCCACAACAGCAAACAAGTTGAAAGTTGAAAAGAACTAAAACACAACTGCAAAATATTTTAATAAGGTATAGGTATATGTATAGGTAGCGACAATCTATACCTATTTGTTACAATTTTAAACAATTGACAATACAAATGCAATTATTTTCTGTGGTAACATCTAGTTATTTTAACTCGATTAGTTGAAATGCTTTGACAATATCTGCAATATTTTCCTGTGGCAATATCTAGTTTTAAATTGAAATAAGTATAAACAATTACAATTGTACACATTTTTAAGTAGATTAGCATTTGTTAAGATTTCTATGAAAGCAGATGTTCAATATTATAGACATCACCAGATTACACAGACAATAATTTTAACAATAGATTAATATGAGAGCCCTGCTTTAAACTTAATTTGTGACTATGTGGTAGCATAAAAGTGGTTAATTATATATACTTAGTGTTAGCATATTACTAGCTTTCATTTGGGTATCAAATGAAAGCTATGAAATATATTTTGATGAAATAGAATAATTTGCTATGTCCACCCTGAGAGGGTTGACTCCCACAGAGGGAGGGAGGGGGGGAGGTCTCTAACTTTTTATTCACACCCCTATATAAAAATAATATAGCCTTTGTCGCTCCCACAATTCTGATGAATCAAATGACACATCACAGGCCAAATTTCATCAAGCCGTTAAAGCTGCAGTGGAAATTAGAAATCCCATACAATCGTAAATACTCTCGATAATCATAACCCTCCTTCTGAGGCAGTCGGTCAAAAGGCCTCAACTCAGCATTAATGCCACCTTATCACTGGGAAATAGATAGGCACTGGCTGACTGGCATAATGCTGAAACCTTGAGAATCACTAGTCCCTGTGAGACAGTATTTCATGTAAATAAATGACAGATTTACCTCTGTATCAATGTCAGGATCCAAGTATTCACTCAAAACATTTTCATCCAGAGATATGTACTCGCCATGCGCTTCAGCTGTCTTCAAAATTGCATTCAGGTCTAATTTGGATTCTTGTAACACTTCTTCTGGGAGGATCTGATTATTTTCATCATCACCCACAATAATCATAACCATTTCATCATCATCCATGGTTGGGTTCTGTCCAAAACAAGCAAAAACTAGAGTGTAAATATTTCTCTAGCTAGGGAGTAAAGAAAAGAGAAATATTTACAATCTAGTGAGTATCTAGGTGGTAAATAAATCACAGAAAACTAGAGGCAAGGAAGGTAATATAGGTATACAAGCGTCCCTTGTATACCTATAGGTCGTAAATTCAATTTTAGGTACTTAGATATTATCAAATTAAACTCGAACTTTATTCTGAATGTCAGTAAGTATGTGCTGTGAGTACCTATGTGAATTGTAATTGTCATTATTGTTGGTGACTTGGCGCCAAGTAATATTTTTTTTTCACGAGTTCACAAAATATTAACACCACCAGACCGTCAACATAAGAAATGCATGGTTTCTTAATTTATTTTATTTTATTTACCTTTTAAAAACTAGGTACCTATCTATCTATTCATATCATTTTTTTACATCTCAAAATCACAGAAGAATACTCACAAGCTCAAAATGTATGTAACAAAACTAAATAAATAAAATATGGTAATGGTAATGGTAATCAATCAGTCAGAGTCAGACAGAGAGAATACAATTTTTATTACTATCATAGATTACTCTATTCAACCGAGAAATACACAGAACACTAATATCCTAACGAGAAATACCTACTACTACGTAGCGTAGCGTAGTAGGTATAATAATGTAAGAATATCAAAGACAAAGAGTCTAACCACAGATCGATTACTCTAATGTACCAATAGCTACGTCTCGTCGTCGTACTTGTACTCTTATTATAGATACCATTATATTAGGTAGAGCCGAATATAATGGTAGAAAAATATGCCGCCCCGCCGCCGCGCCACCGCCGGTAGTGTTCGTTTTTTAAGAACGTTTTTTTGCATGTTGCATTAAAGTTTTTTTTAGGATAAATGCATATAAAAAGTACGTAGCCAAAAACTATATTAAAAAGAATCAGCAAACCAATGCTGATTCTGAACTTTGACCCTAGGCCTAGAATACTTTGGTAGTAATTGATCTGTGGTTGTAACCGAGCGTATTCAGCAAAGGCCAGGGATTTAAAAAAAAAACTGTTTTTATACACCTGCGAGTGATAAAATTATCTTATCCATCTTATACAGCATGGATACAAAGGAGAAGATGGAATTGTCCCTTTTGACATTTGTGGTGGAAATATGTCACGACTTCGCCTCAAAATGTGGGCTCATAACAACAACTTGGATAAAAATAATCCCCGTTTGACATTTGACTGGGAGAAGGTATCCACGATCCAATAGGTTTAATAATTATGGTTTTACGTGATAAATATAAGTAATGGAGCGGAAACGGCACGAAAAATTCATCAGATATGCCAACAAATTCCGGATTTTTCACATCAACAAGGATATGATCCTGTTCTGCTTGCTTTGCATTTGGTGTTCTAAGCTTCTAGTTCTAAGTAGAATAGAATATAATAAAATAATTTAAGTGAACCTAAGAGTTTAAAAAAATTGTGGGGACTGAGGATTAAGGTCACTAAAGACCCAAAACTAATTGAGTGTGAATCAGTCAAATAATCAGTTCTCTTGTCTCCGCTAATCCATCCAAAAATATTTTATAAGGGGTTTAAATTTATATAAAATTAAAATATGTATCATAAATGAAGATTAAATTTAAAAATGAATTAATTAAAACGAAA
Source organism: Venusia cambrica (assembly GCA_951394065.1). Lineage (NCBI taxonomy): Eukaryota > Metazoa > Arthropoda > Insecta > Lepidoptera > Geometridae > Venusia > Venusia cambrica. Next base: position 8,096,123 of record OX596056.1, read on the forward strand.
GTACACATTATGTTTCTGGTTTTCAATAACATAATTAGTAACATAATAAAGGGAACCAACTTTATTCGAAATCTAAAAAAAAATATGTCTTTAGTTGCAAAAGTTTTAAAATAAGATTATCAAGGTATCGACGGAACTCCGCCTATTTGTAAGCCATTTTTACTGCAATTATGTAGTCAGTGCCAATCGTAGCAGTAGCAAATCTTTAGAATGACGTTAAAGAACCTACTATAGCTATCCATGGAAGTACTACGTACAAATTCCTTGGTTGTAGCTGACTTTGTTTACGTTCATTATGTTCAAATAATGAATGAATGAATTATAATATAAATTAACAAATTAATGAATGAAAATAATTATGCTGAATTTGTGTGTCTTCAAAACAATCCCGACGTTATTGTGTTTGTTTGTATTTGTTGTTTGTTAGCTGGTTTCCTGAACTTTCCATCTGTTACACTCCATTACACTCTTTGGTTGGTTGTTTGAAATGAAAGAAGGAAGATACTGTCTGTTGTTTGTTGTTTAGTTTACTGTACATCCTCTTTGTTTTGTGTAAGTGTATTGTAATTTGTAGTACCTACTTAGAAAAATATACAACGTGAGACAAGGCGGTATGGTTGTGAAACTTTAGCCTTCTCTTATTGGGTTATAAAAAAAATGTAATTTGTAGTTTTAATTGTAATCTTGTTCGCTTTACGGTAGTTTGCCTTGCGCATGCAAAACAAAGCAACTACTTACAAGCAACTGTTTGTTCTGTTTTTCTACAATGTATAAACCTTGAACTAGTTGAAGTAAGAAAAAAATGAAACCCGACTGCTAAATTTTAAACATCATGGTTATACTGATACAAATCGATTGTTTCTATAAGCTTACCAGTATTATGAATTCAAAATAATAATGTGATTCTGTTTGTTTAATTTATATTACATATAAATCATGCTCCAGTCTTTCCCAAGTAGGTAATGTATAAGTATTTTCATTTTTATAATTCTACCACTTCTAGAAAATGAGTAGGTATCCAAAGACGGTGATACAAACCACTTCTAAATAAGAGCCAAAAGAAAAAAAAACTATAACCTATACAAAATCGGCCGAAGGTGGAGGCGCACTTCACCCGGAATCCTCAAGAAACTGAGAAACTGGCTATCTTACCTCTGAATGCCGCAACACAACATTTTTTTTTAAGAATTGTTATTATGTCGACACTCGACAGAATTAGGTAAGATGGTGGTAGCTAGCCAGCTAGTCCCTAACTTTACCCGCGTCGGGATGAATTATCTTATCAACATTAGTACTATTATTGGTTTATATTATTCATTTATTATTTACAGAAGCCTAAAGGCTATTTTCCACACTTCTAAAAAATCAAACATACAAACTTTAACATCTCTGGCCCCTCAGCATGGGGCGGGGATAACATTTTTGTCCTTTGTTTTTATCCACCTCTGAGAGCATTTTGCCTCCCTTTATATAAGATAAGATAAATTTATTTCTCTCAACTTAAGTTTACATATAGGTACAGTACTTATCTTCAATTCAACATGTTCTTTACAATAGAAAAACCTAACTTATTTAAGCTAAGAAATTAAAATGAACATTGAGTAGCCTCATTAGGCATATTGTAGGTACTAAATAAGGGGTTTTGCTATGTGGGTAAGTTAGATAAGTATGTAATTATTAGATATGTAATGGGTTGGGGTAGGATGAATTAGATTAGGGGTTCTTCGCTAACTTTGGTCTTCACACTAGGATTCCCTGTGCTGTGAAGACCAACATTGAGTTACATAGTTATGTACCAGGTTCGGCTATGGATTTCTAGTGGTTTCATAGGATAACTTATTACCATTGCCTTGCCATTGGTGTGTTAAGTAAAGGATGGAGTATAAAGCAAAGGTTTTTTTTTTAGTTTAAATGTGAATAACAATAGTAGGTTGATAATTAAAATAGTACTGATCTTTGGGCTTGTTCTAGTTTTATTAAGTTTGATTTACATGCTCCTCCCCATGCCGCGATACAATAATTTAAGATTAGACAGAGACTTAGATACATTAGTTTGATCAGGTTTGCATCCGCTACTGCTCTTATCCGCTTAAAGATAAACAAAAGCTTTCTAACTCTGCCAGTAAGAGCTCCTATATGGTGAGTCCATGTTAATTTGTCGTCTATAATGACGCCAAGATATTTGATAGAATGAACTTGGTGAAGTGCTGGACAGTTGCAGATGTCATTTAGGTCGCTACGCGTACAGTTGTGAATTTCTACACTGAGGGGGTGCGGAATGCTTAGAGAGATTAAAAGGTATGAACTTCGTTTTATTTATGTTTAGTGTAAGAACATTTTTTGTAACCAAGAGCGCACTGCATTGATTCCTTTTTGGCTTTCCAATTTTACCGCCTCCCATCTATCCCCGTAGGATATGAGGGCAGTGTCATCTGCAAAAGTGAAAATTTGACCCTGGGCAATGTTCCGGTTACAAAGATCATTGATGTACCTAAACCAAGAATAAAGTTGGACCCAAAACACTACCCTGGGGCACTCCAAAGTCAACATCCAGGTAACTACTACAAATAGGAGAATGAGGTACGAAATAAACCAATCTAGCGTAGTGCCTCGTATTCCCATTAATTCCAACTTTTACACATTTTTGTCCTTCATCAAGCATGGCGGCCACGAGGTCACATTACTGTGTTAGCATCTTCAGTTGTTTTTTTTTGACCGAAAGCCATATTGATTTGTTGAAAGGAGAAAGTTTGTTTCAAGGTATTGTAGTATTCGATGATTTCCTATCTTTTCCAGCACCTTGGATAAACAGCTTAAAAGTGATATTGGTATTTAATTAGACCTAACAGTAGGATCACCATCTTTAAATATCGGTGTTACGTTAGCCAATTTGAAACTGTTTGAAACAGCACCGCTTTCCATACTGACGTTACACATATTATATGCAATTGAACTTGCTAGGGCATGCTTGGCTCGCTTTAATACTATATTGCTAATATTATCATGGCCTGAGGAAGGTGTAAAGAAGAAGGAGTGTGGAGAATTATTTTGTAATGGTAGAGTTTTAATGTTATTGGCTAGCTGGGATTGTGATTTTCCTATATTGTGCAGTATTTTATTAGCTAAGTTTTCTCCGACAGTACTAAAGTACTTATTCACAGTATTAAGTGATTCTGCTGGATTTGAACAAAATTTGAATAATTCTAGGTGAGACGATTTTTTAGGGTTAAGCCCACAAATCCGTTTAAGCGCCTTCCAAGTTTGCTTACTATCGCCTAAGCTATTGGCCAATTCAGTTCGATTGTAATTATGTTTAGTGTTTTGTATGGTATTGTTGCATGTATTGCGGTAGTCATTGTAAATTGTCAATAGATCATTATCGTCTGGATGTTTTCTTATTTCTAGACGCAAAAAGTCGCGGTGTTCGACACATTTTAAGAGTCCAGGGGTCATCCACGGTAGAATGCACTCTTGCCCTTTTTTTGTTCACGTGTGTATGAATGCTAAGAGATAAATGAGTTCAATCGCTCTGAAAGAAGGTTTGTCACCAAATTTATATCTGTGAGCTTATACAGATCGTTCCAGTCAATAGCATGTAGATCTGTTATGAGCCCATCATAGTCTATTTTAGTCATGACTTTGGGGTTCAGGATATTCTTGACTGATTTATCAACTGAAATCACTAATGTGTAGTGGTCTGTTAAATCAGTTGTGCAAATGGCTCTTCTACTAGAAAGCGTGATTTAATAAAAAAGTGGTCTGAGCAGTTTGGTCCTCGAGTTGGGTAGGTATGACCCGGTATGTACCCGTAATGTGCCAAGAGATCTATGTAGGCATCGACGCTCGGATGTATACTACCGGGTATTATATCAATGACAATCATAGTTATTTAATGCAATAGAGGAGAAGGTTATATCTAAACGGCATTCTGTTAAAATAACTAGGTCAGGTACAAAATTGAGCCGTGACACGAATACCATAAAGCTATCAAGATTTTTATTTATGCTCCTAATATTTTGAGATACAACCGTTAACTGTTTCGTCACATCACCTAGGTAAGGTAGACTTTGATCTGCCGAGTTCAAGATAATGTTTGGAACTAAACACATGTCATCCAGTTCTTGTGCCATATTCATACATTCCATATTGGTTGATTAGTATAAACATAGTAAATAAGTGCGGATGTTCTTAAGAATTTGCATTTAGTGTACGGTAGGTATTTTATTACAGATCGTATAGTTCCGATAATTAATTTATTTGTGTAGGAATAGATGTGCATGTATTTGCTATAGTAGATATCGTATGTAGATACGGTACTTACGCTTTTGTCCAGCGCGTGTCTCCTTTTACGAGAACTTATAACGATTTGTACTCTCAAGCGTACTAGTGTAAGTTCTATGACGTGTTTATAATTTTACCGTGTGGACAGCTACTTGATAAGAGTAATTTTATAAGAGTATTTGTTATCAAAAACATGCACACTGTGGTTGAATTGTTTACAGTATTATATGACATCATTTATTGTGACATCATTGTCACAATTGCAACTAGAAGATCTTCTAATAGTAGCAATTGTGACCAGATATAGGAATGCAACTTGTTTGATATTATTATTTTGCGAAAGGAGGCAAATGAACGTGTAATGTTAAACTGAAGGCTCAGTGCACAGATTATAACTAGTGACAGTTTAAAATAAGTGTGGGTAATAAGTGTGTAGCTTATTTTTGTTACTCTCAAAAGGTAATAACGTGGGTTGTAGCTTGGACTAGTGTAGTAGTGACGACAACGTGTATTATGTATTTTTATGGTAGAAATAGTTGACCATCGATTGTTTTATAAGTTACAATTAACTAGGTAATGTTACTTGAGCATTATTTGTGTTAGTAATGGGTGAGAAAATAGGATAGTGTTATTGAAGCAAGCGAGTAGTGTAAGGGGAAGTCAAATTGTTTTCTTGAGATCATCAATTTGGCTTTCCGATTGTATGCACACGAAAGGCTGGTTCTCCGCTTTGCGTACAAATACGCGTCCATTAAGGGTCCAACAGTAGGGTTATCCGTGCGACTTTGCCAGTTCACGCGCTAGGTAATGAAGGCGTTTCATCTTCGGAGTGAGGTGATCAGATATGTAGATGGGACTGTTCTCAGTCAGCCCTAGACTAGTTAGTAATGGGTGAGAAAATAGGATAGTGTTATTGAAGCATGCGAGTAGTGTAAGGGGAAGTCAAATTGTTTTCTTGAGATCATCAATATGGCTTTCCGATTGTATGCACACGATGGGACTGTTCTCAGTCAGCCCTAGACAGGAAGCCGTTAGCTGATTGCTTGAGTTTTGCGATTATAAGTTTTGATGCTGTTTAGAAACTGCTTTAACGAAGACATTAGAAAAGTTGATTACGACTGTAGATACATTTTGTTCCTGTTTGCTTGGAAGACGGTACGCATTGCGTAGGCACGAAGAATCAAAGTTTTTCTTGACGAAGCTGAAAGCCTTTTGGATAAGCTGGCTTAGGTCTATTTTAGTTTCACGTCTTCTCTTAGGTACACCCCTGATTTCTACGCAAGTTTTATTAGAGTCACGCTCGATGTTATCAATTTTGCCTCCAGTATGGATAGGCTGGTTGCAATAGTCTTTCGGTCCTGTTCCAAGGAAGTTATCTTACTCTCAAAGCTAGCGAGTTGTCCAGACATGAAGTCAATGGATTTTTATATGCTTTCGTACGATGAGCGTAGATCTGAAGTTTGATTTTTTATTTCAACTCTTATTTTTTCTCAAAAGCTGTTAGTCTCACGTCCTGTTTGGCAATAACATTATCAAACATGTCTCGCATTTCAGACTGGAATGATAGAAATGGGTCACCTGGGCTTTGTACGCGCTTGGTTTTCTTGGAACAACGTTGTGCTTGAGCACACTCAACAGACAAAGCCATTGACACACTGTCTGTATCAGATGCTGAGGTTAGAGCCTGCAGTTTCAGTGATGAACATTGTGATTCACTAATTTTTTGGTACTATTGGCCAGGTACTTAAAATTTACTTAAAAACAAGAATAGGTTCAGAGAATAAATGCATGATAATTATGGTTATACAAATAATGGTTACAACACAAGCTAGTTAGAACGCGTGCGAACACTACAGCGTGAACGGGTAACTAAGTATCTTAATACTTGATACTTATTCTTTTAAAATTCTCACAGGAATTGCAAAATGGAGGTACATTAAAGAATTTTATGAACTAGACCATAGCAAAAGCGATTCGATTTGATTTTACTGAGTTTCCCAAATCCTTGCAGTGAATACTGAACTGTTGTTTTATTATGCAGTTGCATAATAAAAGGTTTTGGGAAACCCAGTAAAATCAAATCGAACCGCTTTTGCTATGGTCTAGTTCATAGGTACAACTGTACCTATCTCTAATCCCTTTAAATCCTTACTTTGATTGTATGTCATAACAATTACGATTGATTTCAGACCTGTCAGGACCTGTAGTCCTGCTGTTTGTCATACTATTTTAGTGTTAAAATAGTTTAAATTTTCCGCCAGATATATCAAAAATGAATATAAAAATAGCGCCATCTCTGCGCTGGCCCCCTAAATGATCCAAACATTTTGTCATGCCTTTTTTGTATGCAGTCGATGTTTTTCTCGTGAGTAATAGTATACTATGTGTGCTATAAGTCTGTGGTATTAGCATTCATTTATATTCCATATATATTCTATTCACTGAGCAGGAATATATTCTATATTTATTGGTTATCCCTATCTTATTACTTTACTAGTTCGAAAATTGTTGGAAATGGGACTAGCAAGTGGATGTAGCTCCATTTCATCAACATTACCCAACAATGTCAAGGCTTTAGCCCTAGAATCTACTCTTCAACAATGCATAGTAAATTTCAGGGGTAAGAATAACTATTTACTTTTTATTTTGGCTTTGAACTATTTCGCATTCCTAGGGAACTCTCACTTTTATTGGTGGTCGCCGCAATATCCCGCCAAATACTTAATACATACCAAGATCTCTTTCGAATAAATTAATAATATTTATTCGAAAGTATCTGCTTATTTATTTGTTACCTTTACAATATTAGTTATAATATAGTAGTTGAAACTTACAGAACTACTATCGGATTTTGAAAATCTGCAATTGGAAAGCGAGAGCCTTAAACAACAAATTATAATATTGAAGGATATGTGTCTTAGGTATGTTTTATTCTATTAGTACATAGTGAGTAGAAGACCCAAAATTGTTAACATGCTATTCATATTCTACACCGATCACCGATTACAAAGGGTGTATTGTACCATCAGCAAACTTACCGGCTTGATACCACAAGTATGATTTTTCTGTTAAGTGACCGTTTGCCACCTGCTTTGATTTGCACAATTTCTTTTGTTTTTAAAGGCCAATAGGAGCTTAGCTTCCATTTTTATTCCAAATTCCAAAATAGGCCACACTTAAAACATTTCTTATAACGTGAACAATACTCTTACCGTGCGATAGCATATTCATGATCGGTCCTCTGATCATTACCTGGGCTAGGAAAATCTCAATCCATTACAGACCTCACTATGATGGAGTGAGTTTTCGCAGAAGCTGTTGAAAATTGATTGAAAAATTCTATGATAACATAAAACAAAGGCATTTCTGCCTTTCTGTAGCCTATTTTATTAGAACCAGATAATATCTATCTACCGATCTATCAGGTTTTAAACATTTTAAGTTTATGTATGACCTATCTACTTAAATTATAGTAAAACCTGCTGTGGATCAGAAGAATTGAAGAAAGTGATTGAGACCAGAAATCAAATCTTACTTTCTGTGGGTAAGTTAATTCTTGCAGTTTAAATTTTTTTTTTGACATGCTTATCCTATAATACTACATCGAAACAAAGATCAACCATCTACATTGATCACACAGATGTTCCAGTGTGTGAACAACTAGACTACATGCGGTAAATCCTTTTTAAGCATGTTTAAAATTTATACAGAGTAGAAGTGCAGAAAGCTTCTTTTGCAGAATTTTGACCAATGGGCTACCAACAGTCTTATTATTGCGTAAACGCTAGAGGATTGATGGTTGATACGAGTGAGAGGAAGAAGAAAACATGTATAACTTTTAAGGGTGAGCTGAAGGCCACCAGTGGCTATATAAATAGGGCTCTAATATGCCCACAGTGTGTACATGAGCCACATCGGAGAGCAACACATTACACATATAGCCTACTAAGAGCCACCTCCAAAGCTGGAGGGCTTTGCCATAATCCCCACACTTGTTCAGCGGATTGGTGATCACAGTTAAGGTGTAGATATTACACAGAAGGATGCTGCAGCCTTGCTTCTGGTGAGATCCTTAGTAGACTTCTATAACATCCATAGGCTGATTTAGAGGGCTCAATCCTTAAGCTACATAAGCCACTACAGCAAAGAAAAAAAGGGCACCAAATTCCCTTCATAATTTTTAGATAAAAGTTCAAGGTAAAATTATAATGATGAATGCAATGTTCAGAGTTTTTACTTGTGAAAAAAATATGTTGCAGGTTCATATCTCACAAAATTAAATGACACAAAGGACTGGAATGTATTAACTGAAATATTCAAATTACTCTTTGGTGATACTTCAACAACACGGAATAATAAATCTCCTAACTATAATCCAGAAAAGACTAAAACAGAACAATTATCAGTACAAGTGATAAGTCCAAAAATAGAAAATGTGTCTATAACAGATGAAGTGTCATTCAAGGATGAGTCGCTATGTGAGATTGAAGGAACTCCAACGGGATGCACTAGTCCTATAATACACACGAAGGAATGTAAGAATATTGGCAGCAAGTCATCGGATTTTAGAGAAAAGAAAAAATGCCCAGATCAGTGGTAAGTGTTGACATAAAATGGTAGATTTAAGTGCCCGAGGTTCGGAATTCGGAGGTTGTGGGTTCAAAAATCCGGTACATCGATTCTTCGGAAGTTTATGTGCGTATCTGACACATGCACATTCTATGACGGTGAATGGTTAAATCGTGAGGTAACTGGCATGTACCTAGGATCAAAAATCCGAAAGGCATGTGCAGGTGGCTAGTATTCCGTTAAAAATTGTTGTGTTCCGGCATTCAGAGGTAAGATAGCCAGTTCCTCACTTTGTTGAGGATTCCGGATGAAGTGCTCTTCCACCTTCGGCCTTATCTTAACTTGTAACCAGGTGAGATGAAGGGAAAGCGCTTCTCCGTCGTACACCAAAATAATAAAAAAAGCGGCGATGAGCTTGCTTACCTGTCACGTATTGAATACTTGCAAACCGTGGACATGTGCCGAGCGTAAGTTTGGACGTGCCTCTGACTTCCCCCTACGTACCCGTACTACCCGTACGTATAGTATGCTCATAAGATCCACGCTGAGTAGTGATCAGAATCCTCGAAGGGAAAAAAAAACTTGCGTCTGTTTGATTTGTTTTTTTTTAAATAATACTAGCTTATGCCCGCGACTTCGTCCACGTAATGGTTTAAATCATTGGCTCAAGGAGTGATAGACTGGGATTTCGAAATCTATTAAATTTCAAGCTTACAGAGGTTATGCCTAATTGTCAGACCAGTTAAGTGCGGGTCACACACACCGAGGGTTCCAACCCACAAATAATTTAGGTTTTATGAAGTGGTAGCGCAAGTTCAACTCACGCTTGGCCATTTACACCAAGTTTGATTAGATAGGAAGTAACTTTTTTTTATGTATGACTGTTCCGCAGGCCCACTTCTGAATCAAAGCAAATAAAGCTTACATTCCACACGCCGCCGACACGAAAGAGCGGCCGGTTACGTCAGTCGCGACTCAACCTCGTGTCACTCAGAAAGACCTCGGTCGTAGACCTCACTTGTTCGCCTGAGTACTCAGGGGCAAATCGCGGGGTAGACAACAACATGGTACATGTTTATTTTATTGAAAAATAATCAACTATGAACTTTTAGTCAATGGCTATGGCTGAATGACCCTATAGCTGGTAGGTCCCTCTTGCTCCAAGACCACATCAACGCTCAGGTAATGCCCAAGCAAGTCTTTCGCTACCGACTCAATACATCTGTTTTGCTTAAGGTAGGACTTAATTTTAGTCCGCCTGGCTAGCCAACACTATCTTATCTAATTCTGTCGCCATAACAGCAATTCTTAAATTATTGTGTGCCGGCATTTCGAGGTAATATAGCTAGTTCCTCAGTTTGTTGAGGATTCCGGGTGAAGTGCGCACCTTTGGCCTTATAACATGAAAATCAGGTGAAGTGAAAAGCATTTTACCGTCACAAAAAAAAAAGTCTTGATTGGCGTTGATTGGGCTTTGTTGTCTGATATGATGATGATGAATCATGTATAATGTGAGCTTGTGATTTTTTTTTTTTTTTTTTAACATGGTAGCGCTTGGCCTTCATCACACCTGGTATCAAGTTGAGATAAGGCCGAAGGTGGAGGCGCACTTCACCCGGAATTCTCAATTAATGAGGAACTGGCTATGTTACCTCTAAATCCCGGAACACAAATTTTTTTTTAACAATTGTTATTAAGGCGATTTAATTAGGTAAGATGGTGATAGCTAGCCAGGCGGACTTAAACAAAATCCTACCACCAACCAAACCAAGAACAATATATTGTACTCCCCATGGGGATCGAACCCGGGACCTCTGGATCTGAAATCGGTGGTTTGAACCACTAGACCACAGAGGCAGTTATATGGAAATTATATTACGGGTAGAATACAAATATATACTTGTCATACAAAACAACGCCCAAATACAAACAGACTGTCTATCCTATTGTATATTCATGACAAATGTGTGGGAATCGAATCCATAACCTATAGCGTGGAAGGCAGAGCTACTACAAACTATGTTGTAAAGCTTACATAATTATGTTGCTTTTACCAGCAATAACAAAGCACATACCTTACCTTTGTATGATTCTCCCTATGGACCGTACATATATTTGTTCTCAGACCCCCAGCATCTTTTTGGTTAAAAGTCTAGTAAAAACTGACATTGGCAAACTCTTGGGGTTCCCTTGTGGACCACTGAACATGCCATAAGAAGAAGAACTACTACTTTTTATTTGGGTACTTCGCGGGCAGAAGCTGGTATTGCATACTTAAACCATTGCAATAAACATTTCAGCCTCTCATCAAAAAGGAGTCCATAGAAAGCGATGATACAATTCTACCATCGCCTACCAGCGGACCGACCAATTTCACTATGTAAGGCTATCTCACTTTTGCACCTTTAAGTTTGTATAATCTATCCTACTCAGTACATAGTGAGGCATTGTTATAAGATGGGGGCTACTTATTTGTCCCGTCTCATATTTGTATATAAAAACTCACTATAAGCTAGTGTAACCCCGCCACTTTGGGAAACCTGTGGGAATATCCTAAAGTGTACTAGTTACACTTAGTGCACCCCTACATAGGAAGCTTAAACTTTCAAGTATATATAATATGACCTCTTGTTTAGACTGCGTTAATTGTCTGTCGGTCTGTCAGCTACACGACGGTTTTTAATTCAATTCGTTTATTCCTAAATAATATAAGGGTCTTATTAAAATAACTTCCGTACTATTTAGCATAAATGGATATGAGCTCTAATATATTTCGAGTGACTTCACTCTGCATTAGTGTTACTGTACTATATATGTGTGAAAATATAGCGTCGCTGCTCTTCCACTCAATGTCAAGTTCTAAACTGAAAAGTTGCAACGTATTTTATGTAGGTTACCTATAAGAAGTTATAAACATACAAGAAAAGACCTACTTAAAAGAACAACTGAAACAGAAAACATTTGGAAATTCGTAAATTTTATATATATATTTTTTTTTTATGTACGACGGGGAAGCGCTTGGCCCTTCATCTCACCTGGTAACAAGTTGAGATAAGGCCGAAGGTGGAGGCGCGCTTCACCCGGAATCCTCAACTAACTGAGGAACTCGCTATTTTACCTCTAAAGGTGGAACACAATATTTTTTTTAACAATTGCTATTACGGTGACAGAATTAGGTAAGATGGTGGTAGTTAGTCAGGAGACTTAAACAAAATCCTACCACCAACCAAACCAAGCACAATATTGCTCCCCTGGGGATCGAACCCGGGACCTCTGGATCTGAAATCTATGGGTTGAACCACTAGACCACAGAGGCGGTTAATATGGATATATATACAATTTGGAGACGGAACAAGCAAGCAGCGCACCTGATGTTAAGTGCATATCTTATCATCGCCTACAACAAAGCCTTACTACGTAGGTCACATCCACAAAAAACATGGCGGAAATACGCCTGCATTGCGTCCGTCCACTTAACCCTCGCGTGCCCGTAATTTCACCGGCAACCATACCCTACAAACCGGAACACAGCAACGCTGCTTGGCGGAAATAGGTATGGTGGTTGTACTTCCTCGGACGAGACATTTTACAAAGGGTTCTAGTACCCCTAAAAATTGCAATTTTGCACAGATATAGTCTAACCAACAATAATATAGGCTACTTTTACTTGGGTGCCACGCTGACGTAGCGACGAGCAGAAGCAAGTATCAAAAAATATATTGAAATCAATATTTCCTCTTTCAGACCAAAAACCGTATCAAAAAACAGCCCAAGCAAGTTCAAAAGGCCATTGAGTCTGGTGAAATCGGAGAGACGCGAAAAGCAACCTAAACCCGACGAGAATAAGAACGTCCAGATGGATACCACAATCACGACGATGGAAGATTCTATAAATATACTTAATCCTTTACAAAACAGGTGAAGTTTATAAATCCCAGTTAGTTTGCTAGCAGGAGAGTTAATAGAACAAATAAATAAATATTACATGACATTTATTTCACACAACGCCATCTAGCCCCAATCTAAGCATAGCTTGTAAATACATAAGTACGTATAATATATATATAGTATAAGTACGTACTATATGATACAACACCTAAACACAGAACCAACATCTATTTTTATAGTTGGTAGTAACTCTGCCTTCTGCGCTGTAGGTTGTGGGTTCGATTTCCACCCAGGACAAACATTTGATTCGGGTGTTGTATTGTATGATAAGTATATATTTAAAAAAAAAACGTATTTAGGTATTTTATCCGTAATCTAGTTCCCATATAACAATGCTTAGTTTGGTGCTAGATGGCGTTGTGAGAAATAAATGTCCTGTAATATTTATTTAATAATCATACTTAGTTTGGTGCTAGATGGCGTTGTGTGAATTAAATGTCTTGTAATATTTATATGAATGTTACAGGTTCAATAATATCAAGACAGAACAGATAAAACCAGCGGAAATCCACTACCCCACCACAGCTATGGACGCGGACGCCACGCATTGCGAAACTAACTCCAGCATATCGTTATTCAACGGCAACCAACCCACGGCTTTTATAAGGTAACGGTTTGAACTACCTTTAATGATGGACGATTTTGTCCTATAACCATACTTGGCAATCAGAAGCCGGAACGTATTATAACTGCCTACGACGTAGGCCCTACGTGGTCTAATGGTTCAACCCACCGATTTCAGACCCAGAGGTCCAGGGTTCGATCTCCAGGGGGAGCTATATTGTGATTGGTTTGGTTGGTGGTAGGATTTTGTTTAAGTCCGCCTGGCTAGCTACCACCATCTTACCTAATCCTGTCGCCATAATAACTCTTAAAAAAAATTTTGTTTCGGCATTTAGAGGTAAGATAGCCAGTTCCTCAGTTCGTTGAGGATTCCGGGTGAAGTGCGCCTGCACTGTCGGCCTTTTATCAATTTGTTACTAAGTTTGATGAAGGCCAAGCGCTTTTATAGTACAATAAAATAATAAGTGGTCTAGTGGTTGGTCCATCGGTTTCAGACTCTGAGGTCCCAGGGTACAAATCTGTGCCTTGCTGGTCTGTTGATTGGTAAGCCTTGTTTAAAGTCCGCCTGGCTAGCTACCACTATCTTACTTAAGTCAGCCGCTATAACAACACTTTAAATTTTTTGTGTTTCTGTATCGGTAAGTAAGATAGCCGGTTCCTCAGTCTGTTGAGGTCTCCCGGCCTTATTATAACTTGACTCCAGGTGAGATAAAGTTGGGTTGGCTGGGTTCAGGGTATCAGGGGGCAATGCTGATCATTCCCCCATTAATTTTAATTAATAATGACATTAGAATGAGAAGCGGTAAATGTGTGGGCTTAAATGTTGATGTGTTTGAATTGATAATTTTAACTATTAGTTTTCACATTTGAAACTTGCAAGTGTAGTTTCCAATGTGAAATGGACCGTTTTATTATTTGGTGTAGCAAAATTAGTATCTTATCTCCGTATTTTCAGTCCTACAAAGCGGCCTCTAGCGGAGAACATCAACGTTACGAACACTCCACCTAAAGCCGCGGAATCCAGCATGTCTTTACTGCATAACGCGCCGATTCCTGCCGTTGAAAATGTTAGAAGGTGAGTGAAAGGACCTGTTTTAATGCGCAAATTTGTCGGGAATGTTTTCCTCGATTTTTTTTCTCAAATAGGGTTTTATTTTATTTATTTACTAAATTAAATTTTAATAATAAAGATAACAATACTGCTTATTTACAAAAATAGCTGCTAACAGCAAAACATAATTTCTTGACATAATGCTTTTACTTTCTAAGTTAGATCATTATGAAATATACAAATAGACATGCAATATCATTTTTATCGTATACATAATATAATCTTCAATGTTTGTTAGAAAATCAGTTTTAATCTATATTTAATATTAATTGGTATGATATTATTCAATAAATCTCTAGGAAAGTCATTCAAAAACATTTATGAAACAATCAACTCAATGTAAAATACTTTCGTTTAGGTGTTGTGCTAAAACATGTTATGTCAAAGAAATATCGGTGTCAGAACCAGTGGTCGCGGGTTCGATCGCCAGGGGAGTACAATATTGTGCTTGGTTTGTTTGGTGGTAGGACTTTGTTTAAGTCCGCCTGACTACCACCATTTTACCATATCTGTGGCCATTACAATAATTCTAAATTGTTGTGTTCCGGCATTTAAAGGTAAGATAGCCAGTTCCTAAGTCTGTTGAGAATCCCGGTTGAAGTGCGCTTCCACCTTCGGCCTTATCATAACTTGAAACCAGCTGAGATGAAGGCTGAGCGTATCCCCGTCGTACAATAAAATAAATGAAGGTGGGTTGGTTTTCGTTCTGCAGTACAAACGAAGTCAATTTTTTATTTAGTTTATTTTTGTTATAAATGTAATTCTTGTCAACTGGAGGCATAAAGCTGTTAAGCTTCCAGTGCCCGTAATTTCACTGGCAACCATGCCCTTCAAACCGGAACACAACAATGCCGCTTGGCGGCCGAAATAGGTATGGTGCTAGTATTTCCACGGACGATTCCTTTCAAAAGGAGTACACTACATACTTGCACTATGCAGTATTGAAAAACTACGTTTGTATGTATGAACAGTACTCCGGAGTCTTCAAAGAGACGATTTTTGTAAATTGTAGCTTTAAAACTGTATATTGTGGCAAATTCAACTGGAAAATTAATTTGTTTTGAAGCAACAAATTACCAAAATTTTAAAAGCGCGTACCCTGTGTTCTTTGTTTGTGTGGGCTGAACCCTAGGGTCAACTTAACGAGCCATCGCCATAGACTTTTTGACAAGGCTCGTGGAACCATGAGCCGTCAAACTGATAATACTGATCCCGTCCTACTTCATTGAAATGTCTACTTTCCCTAACCTTTTCATAATTTCCCTACTTTGTAAATTTATTGTTGTAAATAAAATAAAACTGTAAAATATGTACTTACATATGTGTATAAATGTATATAAATTTCGTACTAACCCTGTATACAAAATATGTAACATAGGTACTTACTAACATTGACATATATATTATTTATGTTGTCCATGTTTTAGAAAATCAATTCGGTGATTTTATAATACCGGCCATATTATTAGACATGGACACTGGCAAGTGACCCCTATCACTAATTGCATTAAACAAAGAAGTGGAAGTTAGTTTAAATATGACTCAAGCCTGCAATGTCCTAATCCGGGAACAAACATCACAAAGATATGACCCATCCGGGATTTGAACATAGAACTGCCGAATCACACGCCCTACCACTAGACCACGGTTATGTAACCGCCTCTGTGGTCTAGTGGTTCAACCCACCGATTTCAGATCCAGAGGTCCCGGGTTCGATCCCCATGGGGAGTACAATAGTGCATAGTTTGGTTGGTGGTAGGACTTTATTTAAGCCCGTCTGGCTAGCTACCACCATCTTACCTAATTCTGTCGCCATAATAACAATTCTAAAATTTTTGTGTTCCGGCATTTAGAGGTAAGGATAGCCAGTTCCTCAGTTTGTTGAGGATTCCAGGTGAAGTGCGTCTCAACCTTCGGTCTTATATCAACTTGTAACCATGTGAGATGAAGTCCAAGTGAATACACGACATAAAAATAAAAAAATGTATCAGTAACCAGACTTTTACTTCGCCAGGAAACTGCCCGAACTAGTGGAGCCTATTTATAAGGAGCCGACAGTGAGAAACAAGCAAGAGAAACGTAATCTACAGGGGTGGAGCTGCGAACAATGCAAAAATGTGAGTACCAAACTGAACTCTCACTCTTCTACGGCAAAATAACAAGAGTAAGAGTAGTAGAAGCCCCTTGTGAAAGGGCTCGTCCGAGGAAGTACTACCACCATACCTTTTTCAGCCGCAAAGCAGCATGGCTGTGTTCCGGTTTGAAGGGTATGGTTGCCGGTTAAATCACGGGCACGCGAGGCTTAACACGTTTATGCCTCAAGTTGACGGGCGCAATGCAGTGCCGTGTGTAGTGGCTATGTTCTTTGTTAATTAGATACGGATCAAGCAAGTTAGTTGTAACAACAAAAAATGGGCTGTGTTGTTAGTGACCAAAAAGGGGGTGTCGATTCCGTGAGCAGGGACAAACTTGGGTAAGCTCAACCTCTGACTCGTCTGGGCATAACCTGTGCAGTAATGAAGTTTACAATGGAGCGAGCTTTTTCCAGAAGCTTTTTTTTTATGATGGGGAAGTGCTTTGCCTTCATCTAACCTGGTTACAAGTTGAGATAAGGCCAATGGTGGATGCGCACTACACCCGGAATCATCAACTAACTGAGGAACTGGCTATCTTACCTCTGAATGCTGGAACACAACAATTTTTAGAATTGTTGTTATGGCGACAGAATTAGATAAGATGGTGGTAGCTAGCCAGGCGGACTTAAACAAAGCCCTACCACCAACCAAACCATGCACAATATTGTAATCAACCTGGGGATCGAACACGGCTGTTAAAGACCAGCAGGCCTATTACCTAACTCTGTTTCATTTGGGTTTCAATCGGTTTCAATCAGAAATGCAGGCATTTTAATTGAAACCCATTGAAACCCAAATGAAACAGAGTTAGGTAATTCAGATCCGGTTGTGGAACCACTTGCTCAGGGTGCATATAAATTATGGAAAGGAATTCAACTATCTACAACTTCTCAGTTATATTGTGTATTTGATGTTTGGATGAAAAATATGAGGCAAGCATCTTTTTGAATGAGATTTTTTACTTCCCTGGATCGTTTGGCTCGAAAAGGGTTAAGAATTTGGATTAGATTATAAGTTGTAGGATTAGATAATAATATAAATTTTTCACAGAGCCATCTAGCCCCAAACTATAGCTTAGCATAGCTTGTAATATGGGAACTAGATAACGCATAGAATACTTAGATACTTTTTGTAAATGACTAGAGAGACTGCGACAACTTTCTGTGTTTGTTTATCTGTGTTTTATCAAATAGTAATATGATACAACACCCAAACACAGAATGTGGCCCAGGACAAACACATGTTTGTCCTGGGTGGGAATCGAACCCACAGCCTACAGCGCAGAAGGCTGAGCTACTACCAACTGAGCTATGAGGCTTATTGAGATGAGCTTGAATTTGTTATATGATTTTTTTTGTTTGTTCATTAACTTCTATTTCTTGGTACCTAGGTTTGTTATTGAAATGTCTGTTCATTTCAGTTCTATGATGAGCTATACAAGAATGATCCGGTGATGCTTGCTAAGAAAATAAACGAATGCTCCAAACACAGAGGACGCCACAACCCGGAACGGCCCAAGACTCCTCCCAATTTCTGGAATCCACGATGGCATGTGCCTACTGATACTGAAGAACTGAACCGATTGAACAACGCTAATTGAAAAAAGTGCCTATTTATTGAGGAATTTATTATTAGCAATTAATATAACAAATAAATAATAATTAATAGAGATTGACTTATTATTGTACCTATCCAAAATTCTAGAAATCCCGTTTGCATATTTCGTGATATTTCTCAAAATAAATAATCTCTCAATATGATCTAAGAAGTTTTTGGCAGAAGCAAATAATAATGTGTGCAATATAAGAACTTTTTAAATTTATAATTCCGAATGAAACTCTGACACCCTACAAATAGTATGTGTTGATAAAACTTTGGATCCCAGTCACACCATGCATTAGATTCAGCATAGGTAAAGTAAATGTTTATTTGAAGATGGCCCTGTCCATCTTTTTTCTATCATCAAATTTGGACTGGGAAACTTCTTTATCTGGGAAACCTCTAGTTATTATTAAAGCCTATACTAGTTATTATTAAGTTTACCGAGATCATCAACCCAACTTCTATTTGTGGAAATGAATGTAAAACCTTCCATATTGAAGGAGGTTTAAACCCGTGTATGGTTATGCTGTTGATGATGATGATAAGATAGCTTGCTTTAGTAAAATGTAGAATTGCTCAAACCAAAGTAATGAAGCAACTGATTCAAACATTATTCATCACTTGAATACCTACATCAAACTAGGTATCACTTCAATGTAAACAAGTGCTGTACTTGGTTAATAAGGTCAACCATTGCTTGAACAGATTAACTTATACCAATCCAGCTATAGATGTTTACCATGTAGAAGAATTAACGAATCATGGGCCAGTTTCTGATATATAATATACCGGTTTGGAATGACAGAATTGAATATTGTCATTGTCCAAATTTGAAAAACACACATCTGTTAGCTTAGCTCCCAACAATTTAAATTCTAGAACTGAATAGAATGAGACTTAGGAAATTTCTTTACAAGTTAAGTAGGTACTTAGTTTTAATACCCATGCCATGTTATCACTACAAATTCATTTGGCTGATCAAGGTTTCAGATACTCTTCAGTTTTTTATTGGAACAGTCTCCATCAATTAATATTATTGATACTGTTGATGTAATGTATGACTTTTTAAGTAATAATTATCACCTGTAAACTAAGCATAGCTACTAAAACATTGGTGAAAAAATTGATGTGATTGAATTTGAGTGGTGGACTGAAGCCACTATACAACATGATTCACCACTGTGTTTGCCAACAAATATCATGACTTGCTCAATATACATGTGGGCGAGGGCTGAGAAAAACAAAAATATTTGGAGAACACCTTTTATTTTCTCAATAAAACAGAATATTATAATTTTTCACTAGCTTAGGTTAAAAGAAAGGAAATGTATAATAAAATTAAGTTAGTAATAGTTTCAAATTCGAAATGCTGCATAATTGTGGAGTTAACAGGTCAAACAGTGAAAGCTAGTAACCTACAATAACATTACAGACATACCCCCTTTTTAATTAATACAAAATATTTACTAAGACACTATTTAGCTTACAACATTGTAGTACAAAAAATGGAATTTTGAAATTATTCAAAAAATAGTTTTATTTTGTTAGAACTGAAATTTTATGGGTATTTTGATATACAATATTATTTCATTATTGCTACAACAATTTTATACAACGAAACAAAACTATGAAAGTTTCTTGGCTTTCTGGTAGAGGGTGTCAACAACCTTGCTCATATGGTGGATGGTCTCCAAGACAGTCTCATAGGTCTTCTCAAGGGGTGATTCATCAAACACTATCAGGACTCCTTCTCCTTGGTCCAGGATACCATTAAGCTTCTTGTCCAGGATCATTTGGGACAGTTTCTTTTCTACTTGTACTACCGGAAGGCGGATGGAGCGAGCAACATGGTCTACTTGAACCCTCATGTAAGGTTCTACAATGCGACATAAGTTCTGCTCCAACATAGTGTCATACAAAGCACCGAGGTGAGCCCTAACAACCGCATCCTCTTCTAATTCCCTTTTGTATGTTTTAAGTGCAGCCTGGAAGTCTGCAAGGGACCTTTTGTGGGATGCTGTTGCTACAGCTCTCATTGCTTCTAGTTCCTTACCAGCATACTTAAGGGCTGTCTTGCTGCCACACACTGTACCCACCTCCTCTGCCTGATTTAGCATGATCTTGGACAGCAACATGTACTTGAGTGCTGTCAGGGCTTTGGGACTGTCGGCACCATCATAGCCCTCGAAAGCCTCGTAAAAGTATGAGTAAGCAGTTTTGAAGTCCCGTTCATCAGCTGCATGCAGGATGCCAGACTGCAGGTCGAGCGCGGCTTGCATCTTGGGCGGGCAGTAGATAGCGTTGGCGGTAGTACGCCCTGAAGTCAAAGAGGCGCGGGCTTTCGGAAGATTACTCAATGCATGGAATGTTTTACTCTCGAAGAGAAGCACTTCCACTAACAAATTCTTGTCATCTAACTTTTTTAGTTCTTTGAGCAGAGCCGTGGCCAATTCGAGCGCCTCTGTGTACATCCCGGTATCGAAGTAGAGCGCGATCAGCCGCGCCTCCAGCGACTGTCGCAGAAACGTGCGCCGCTCCTCCTTGGCCCATTCTATGCACTCCTTGCACAGCTGTACCTCTATGCCGATGCCCGCTTCCAAGTCCAAGAAGAAATCGACAAGAGATCGCACCAATTTGGCTGCCTTAGCTTTACTTATCAAGCTGAGGAACGGTCTTGTAGAGTTGATGAGTTCGGCGAGTTCCTTAGCCTTGCCTTCTTTCTTGTACTTCTCGCCGAGGTTAAGTATGCCTTGTTCTTTTGCTCTTATGTTTTCCTCGTCATCATCGGGTAGTCCGCCAGCGCTAACCATTTTGTCAGTCATGCGGACGTCTTCGTCCCTGTTCGTCGATGAGACGCGCGATCTCTCGAATAACATCGCTCCAGCCATGACGTGTTTATTTATACGCTTACACTAATATTATAGTATATGATGAGATAAACTTTAGAATCTTGGTTGAACGAATGCACTTTTTCTTTGTAATTTAGTGGATATTCGCAAAGTCATCGACGACCTTTTTGTCAGAAACAAATCATAGACGCGGAATGAGATTGCCAGGCAATAAAAAAATATAACTTCCACAATCCAATGGTAGAATTTGGTAGGTATTTGATACTTAGCAAGCATTTATTACGCTATCTAAAGGTTTATTACGCTATATAAAGATTTATTACGCTATCTAAAGGTTTATTACGTTTATTTAGATATATATCTGTGGATATTGATACCTACTAATTTTATGTACACTGATGTAGGTACTAGTTTACACAAGTGAGAAATTATTTTTAAAATAGTGGAGCAGGGATCTTGACCCCTGAAGCTACGGTTAGGGAAAACGTTGAAGGAAACTACAAATACTTGTACAAAAAAAGTGTTTATTTGGAATAAAAAACAAAGTATACACTAGCTTCTGGCCGCGTGGTATGTGGTATGGGATCTGTGCTACAGCGTTAGGAGCGAAATAATACGTTAATTTCACTTGTTAGAATGCACAGTTTATGTATAGTAGTAGTATATGTAATACTTTAAAGTTCAGAGCAAGAGAAATAGAACAGACTCAGTAATTACGCACACAGAAGCTAATAGAAATGGTAGAATAGCGAGAGTAGGTATAGCGTTTTGAGCGCGGGAGCGACTAGGCCAAGCAGCATAGGTTCGACGCGGAACGGTGTCACAGTGCGTCTGCGGGCGCGCCGGTCGACTGGGAGCAGGTTGGCGTGAAGTACTTCGTACCTCACCCCTCTGTCGCCTGGATAGGTTTAGCACGGCGGCGTTCTGAGCATAGTGGTAGGTAGCGCGCCGCCACACCACCCCCTTCGGAGACTGTAATATGTGACTTTGCGTCCGGACCTTGTAGTTTTCTCGGGACATTGAACTTCTGGCTTTTTGATGGCAAGTTTTGGTGGAGCATCAGTCGGTTTAAAATCATTTGTTATGTATACTGGTTTTGTTCGATCTATGGAGACAGTCACTGGTCCTCTTTTTAATTCTACAGTGACCGTCTTGTCTGTTCGGCTCAGTACGCGGTATGGTACAGTATATGGTGGCTCTAAAGCTCCGCGTAGGGCATATTTTCGTATTAATACGTGTTGGCATGATTTTAAATCATCGTGAACGAACACAGAATTCGTGGTGTGTCGTGATGCTTATTGAGGTTTGACATATGTTTTCTTAAGTTTTAAAAAAATCTGACGGGCTGAGTTGATTACGATGTGATGTGTGAAGGAACTCACCCGGTATCCGAAGAGTCGTCTGGCGTCAGGGCCGCGTTCCTCAAGCCGAATCCCATGAATGGCAGCTGGAACAAACTGAAGGGAGTGGTACTGGCCGTCTTGGCTATATCCTCTGGAGCTACCGTGATCTGGTTATAAGTCTTCACCAGGTCAATCTTCGAAAACCAGGCACAACCAGCTAGCTTTTGTGAATAATCTTCTATGTGAAATATAGGGTACCTGTCAGGTATGGTGCGTGCATTGAGAGCGCAGTAGTCCCCACAGGGCCTCCAACCACTTTTCTTAGGGGCTAAGTGCAGTGCTGACGCCCATGGTGAATCTGAAGGTCGCGCTGTGCCATCTCGAACCATGTCATTAAACTGCTCCTTAGCTATCTTAAGACGGTCCGGTGCCAAACGGCGAGGTCTGCAATAGACTGAAGAACCAGGTGTGGTATGGATGTAATGAACTGTTGAGTGTTTGACTTCGCGGAATACCCCAGATGGCTTAGTTAGATCAGGAAACTTAGAAAGTAGTTGGTGAAAAGGTTCCAGGTGAAAATAACGTAGTTAAGCCATCGAGTATCCGTTTGTGTTTGCAGTCCACTAATAAGCCGTAATATGCAATAAAGTCTGCTCCTATTATTGGCATTTCACATCCGCGACTACAAAACTGCAGACGAAGTCGCGTCTCAACCCAAGGTCCAGGTGCATTGTCATGGATCCGTAGGTTTTGATGACGCTTCCATTTGCTGCGGCCAGATTGTACTCTGAAGGCTGTTTTTTTTTTGAGAATTGTTATTATGGCGACAGAGTTAGGTAAGGTGGTGGTAGCTAGCCAGGCGGACTTAAACAAAATCCTACCACTAGGATTTTAAATAAAATATTGTTAATAATAAATTTGAAAAAAAAAATATTGTGTTCCGGCATTCAGAGCTAAGACAGACAGTTCCTCAAATAGTTGAGGATTCCGGGTGAAGTGCGCCTCCACTTTCGGCCTTATCTCAACTTGTTACGTACCAGGTGAGATGAAGGCCAAGCGCTTCCCCGTCGTGCAATAAAAAAAAGAAGGTATTCGAAATCTCATGAAAATCGGTCTATTTATTTTTTGTAATTCACTCAAAAGAGTTGTCATAACAAGCGTGTCGATAAAATCCAAGAATTAGTTATAGGATGTCATGCAAGGGGTTTGACTGCGCATATCTCACATTAACAGCAAATTATTGTCCACCAAAATGTGGAAAAAACTTGCTCTAAAACTGTAAGGTTTGGCCATAAACACCAAGCTTGGCAGACAGATTGATGCGCACAGTTAAAGTTTTGTTTTATATACTATAAAAAAGCTGTTGCCTTTTTGTTGAAGCCCCTTGGTTGACTTCGGTTTGATCGGTAGGCTCCAGCCAAACTCTGTCATAAAGTCAATTAGATCATTAAGGTTGGATTTTTGAGTCACGACTACTAATGCAACGGTTTTGTTTTCAAAACGTTTCTATCCTATGTTTCATTCAAGTAAGGGGTGATTTATTCACTTACTGTTTTCTACCTACCTACTATGGCGTACAGTCGGTGGTTTGGTGCATCGCTCTCATTCTGGATTTGCATACAATAAGAGTTAGCAACAAGAGAGTGGCTCGGATACTCAGGTGAATAAAGAGAGATTGAGAAAAAGAGTGCTCAAGTAAGGTAAGAAAGTTGTAATGAGAGCACACTTTGATCGTTTGTTAATTACTTTCTATACAAGAAATAATCTCCGTGGTTAAATACCTAACTCAAACCAGACATCACGCGATCTGAGTTCGGGGTGAACTACTAGTATATAGTATTCAAGCTCTTGGAAT
Organism: Venusia cambrica; assembly: GCA_951394065.1. Lineage (NCBI taxonomy): Eukaryota > Metazoa > Arthropoda > Insecta > Lepidoptera > Geometridae > Venusia > Venusia cambrica. The sequence goes on from OX596056.1 coordinate 8,120,380, forward strand.
AGGAAGGATAATAGCTTTAACATCATATCGCTGCATCGCTGGAAGACATTCATAGTCAAGATGTGCGCAAGATGCTCAGAGACCTCATCATCCCGACAGGTGGGTGCTTAAAATTAACATGAGTAAGATGAACACCATGTGAAACGCCCATGTTGCAGCCATGCCTGTCAATGTTGGAAACGATGTTATCGAAGTTGTAGACCACTATCACTTCCTACTAAGGCCAGATGGTCCAACTAAGTAAATCCAACTTCGATAAAGAGGTCAGCTGACGAACCCAACTCGGTTGCGCAGTGCTAAATATCTTCTCGTCAAAGATAAAAAGAACCGCAGACCCTCAAGACGCAAGTTCTGACATTTTAGACGAGGAAAAGCTTGGCTTTATCTCACCTGATTTTTAAGTTATGATAAGGCCGATGGTGGAACCGCACTTCTCACGGAATCCACAATAAACTGAGGAACTGGCTATCTTACCTCTGAAATGCCGGAATACAGTAATTTGTGAATTGTTGCTATAGCGACAGCATTTGATAAGATGGTGGTAGCTATCCAGGTGGACTTAAACAAAGTCCTACAACCAACGAAACCAAGCACAATAGTTTAATGGTTTAATATATAATAAATGAAAATGAAAATGAAAAAATGTTTATTAACAGCAAAAAGAACAGGATAAAACTATCAACTAACTTGCTATAAAAGTAGGGACCGAGGTTAAGTACTAACCTATTACTTTATGCTGAGTGCATTGTTTGTTTAACATTGCCAGCAGTCTTCACACTAGGCAAGCCTGTATCGTGAAGACCCGAAAAAAGGTTTGACATACAAATCATTATATTATATTAGCCTCGGTCATAAAAAAAAACTTTAGATATAATTAGACTACATTATTAACTATTTAAATATTACCCATAGACGAGTACCTAACTAATTTAATGTTTTAAATAAATGTTTAATAGTTTCGCAGTGGAAGCGTGCTGGGCCCATAACCTATTATAATTATGAATCTGCAGCTATAACTGGATAATACAAGCTACATTCAATAATCACAACATTGCAAAGTGAATAAATATTATATTAGTAAAAACTCTCAGTACATCGTACACAATCAGAATTCTCTATCTTTGTGACAGTGAAAATAACATATATAAATACTTTATTCTTTTTATCAATATAATAAAGAAAAAGTATTTATGCATAACTTTAACAAGCCTCACAGCTCAGTTGGTAGTAGCTCTGCCTTCTGTGCTGTAGGTTGTGGGTTCGATTCCCACCCAGGACAAACATTTATGTGATGAATGTAGATGTTTATTCTGTGTTTGGGTGTTGTATTGTATGATAAGTATGTATTTACAAAAAAAAAAAGTATTTATGTATTCTATCCGTAATCTAGTTCCCATATTACAAGCAATGCTTAGTTTGGGACTAGATGGCGCTGTGTGAAATTAATGTCCTGTCCTGTCCTGTAACTAAATAGTTTTCTAACAATTGCACTCCCCATGGGAATCGAACCCGGGACCTCTAGATCTGACACCGATGCCGGACGGTGGGCAGACCACTAGACCACAGAGGCGGATAGGCTCCTTTGTACGTTTTGACGTAGCGTAGGTACGTAGTTGTCACTTTGTATATTACGATGGCCATGACGTCAGTATAATAGTAGTCATGACAGTAGTGACAGATTATTTCTCGTCAGTGAATAAATCAAATCATTTTGTATTCGTCTCAGGTATTTTTTTCAAATTTGTTTCAATAAAGATAAAGATATATCGGCTTGAAGCGTGCCTATGTTATCATCATGGAACGACAGACAGAATTGCTTTTTGATATAAGCAAGCAAGTCAAACACTTTTACGAAACACCAATTATTTATGTGAACCGAAAAGATTATGCAGATAATATTTTCAATGCCATGTGTACGCTGCGTACAGCACTTGGTAAGGATGACGAAAAAATGTTTATGGATACTATTGTAGAGTGCCATTTACAATGGTTACATGCTGTAAATGAAATAGATAACTTCAAAAAAAATATTGGTGAAATTTCTAGAGAACAAGTTTACCAAGCAATCAGTTACACTATTGATGCACTGACTGCGCGTTTGAAATATTTTCAGCGGTATATGGAAAGCAATCGCTCCCCACTATCTAACTCTGATAAAGCTTACTTGGATGCCGAGTTAGAAATAGTTGAAGCCATGCACATAGAAGTGACTCATACACTTTTAGAAAAGTTGAAATGCTTTAGAAATTTTGATGCAGAACGAGAATTTAAAATAAAACTCGATGAAGCCACAGATGATTTATTACATTGGCTTGATAAAATGTGTGATAGCCTTTCCATACAGTTATGTAAATACGTTAATATAAACATACCTCAACTAGATCTAAATCTACCAAAAACATTAGAACAAATAGTAGAAAACCTCCGCACATCGGAAACACCGTCAGCTGTTAAAATGCGTGATGAATTAAAAATAAAAGGTCAAGAAATTAGTTCTATGATTCGGTGCACCGCTGGACATCATCTTGAAATCAGTACGGTTATTGAAAAAATTAACGTTCTTGATGACCGTATCCAAAGGCTTAAAAATGAACCAAAATCAGCAGTCATGGCTTTGACGCATAAGAAAGAATATTTAGAGAGTAGATTATTATCTTTAGAGAACATGAAGAAGACAGTAAAATGTCTACAAAGCTCAACAGATTTTGAATTAGAAAAGTTTGCCGATGAAGAACCTTGCGTTTGTGAAGATTTTTTTATACTTAGAATCTTTAACCATGCGCTTCCTTTGGATGAACGAGAAAAACTTATAACTGAACTTTGTTATTTATGGGATTCCGCAGTTTTCGGGGAACGGAAAAGTCGTAAATCCATAATTTCTATACTAAGTGCTACTGAAATGAAAGAAGAGTTTACTGATGATCTTGGAACCTATTTCATTGACGAATACAGTAGAAAAGTATATAAACTACCTGATGATGATATTCTGTATCAACCAAATGAGTTAACCGTACTTGTGCCCCTATCAGATGATGACGAACATGTATATTTTTATGACGAATGCGGTCGATATTACATAGACCCTAAGACAAGACAACGTGTGTATAAAGCTCATAAAGTTGCTAGTGAGTATATGATGGATTCTACAGGAATTTTACTTAAAATCAGAGAAGAAAGAGATGGCGTCACATATTTTTACGACAACTATGGGCGGTATTTTGTTGATGAAAACGGAAAACACATTTATCGTGAAACGGATAGCGTGACTGAATACGAACACGATGGTCTGGGAAATTTAGTACGAATTCGAAGTCACCTTGATCTGTTTAATCTTTGTCCAGGAGACGCTAATGTGACAGAAGATTTTAACTACCTTAAACAATCTGTTGGTAAAGCTTTGCGACTATCTATTGCTGATTGCATATTACATCAACCCGATGATCCGATTAAATTCTTATCAAGTTCTCTAAGAAAGTATAGAGAAAATATGCAAATAAGAGAAAAGCGAGCTTCAGAAAAGGAAGAACTGAATGCGTTAAGAGAAGAAATATTAGCAGAAGAACGTGCAGCTGCAGAGAAAGCAGCAATGGAAGCCGCTTTGCTTGCTCAAGGTGGAAGTGAAACTAGCTTCGATTCTAACTTAGTTAAGTACACTTCAATGCATCATGTTGATACAGGTACAATATCTGTGACTAGCACAAAATAATAGCTAGTAAAATGATCACATCATCCTACAAACAAGTCTTTTTTAATCAAATCTTTTGCAAATATTTAATTCATTATTGAGTAGCAGAAGTTACTACGATCAAATCTTTTTATTCAAGAGTGGTTTTAGTATTGGTTGATTTGATAACAGGTATCTATATACGTATGTAGCAGAACCCAGCAGAGGTTGCACCCTGAAATAAGTACCTACATAAGATATTTTACATCACAATGGCTAGTGATTTTATGTTAAACAATGGAAAAGAGGTTTCCTAGATTTTAGTTATACCTACTTACCTATTATTTTTTCCTACATTATAATTTAATACTATTAAAACATTACTGAGATAGTAATTTATAATGTTTTCATAGTAGTGGTTGTGGGGATATCCCCATTATTTTACTATGCTATAAGTAAGTATCATAATTATGTGGTATGTGACACAAATAAACAAATAGATGCTTACCTACTTGTATTAGTTCATTTCTGTCATATACCTACCAAGTACCTACTGTATTAATTGATTAATAATTTAAGCCTATATAATATCTACATTATCTATTTACACCATATAAATATGTTCATACTACCGTGCTTGCATTACGTTCATACATTCATACTATAATCACCTCATACCATCATACATACCTCAATGTTCTTGTTTATTAGAAATTAGTAAACGTAAGTAAACAAACAAGTTGAAGTAAGGACTAGGTGATATAGTATGAATGTATGAACGTAAAGCAAGCAAGGTAGTGTGAACATTATTAATATCGTGTAAAAAGAATATTAGTTCGCCCCGAACTGAGATCTCGTGATGTCTGCTTTGTGTTAGGTATTTAACTACGGACATTATTTCTCATATAGAAAGTAATTAACAAACGATAAAGTTGATGTGTGCTTTCATTACACCTTACTTACGTAAGATACCTTACTTATGCCCTCTTTTTCTCAAACTCTTTTCATTCACCTGAGTGTTCGAGGCTCTTTCTTGTTGCTAACTCTCATTCTATGCAAATCCAGATTGGGAGCAAAGAACAAACCACCGAGTACGTCATTGTAGGTGGGTAGAAAATAATAAGTGAATAAGTCACTCCTTACTAACATGAAACATAGGATGGTGTCGTTTTGAAAAGTGCTCTCAAGAATGACGTTAAGTTTAGTTCGAAGACGAATTTCCACCTGCTTCCTTTGTGCTAATTTTTTTCAGTTTCTTTAGATAATTAGATCCTAATTGTTATGCATTGTTGGAGAGCTAAAAAAACGGTTATGTTTTTAAAATAATCTGCAAGCTGGGTATCATAACGTTTTTTTTTGTTTTAATGCAATTTAGTGGAAAAAAAACTCAAAAACATGTTGAAATAATATCGTTTTTCATCTTGCATTTTCTAATTTGAACCGATAATTGTTGCTTTCATAATGATAATTAACCAGTGTTTAGTCGTATCCACAAACCAGAAGAAAAAATTAGAATTAAACTGATACTTTTTTTAAAATTAATTTTTGATTTAGCATTTTTGACTTATTTTGAAAATTACATATTGAATGGGGATACGTCGAATTACCAATAACTCTGTATATTACAATGGTGTAATAAAAATATTACCATCACCATTCGTAGCCCTACGTTTGTAAAAATAAACAATCTTTGCCTACAAAATTCAAGATGGAATGCAAAATCTCTTTTGCGTCTCCATTATTTTCGATGGATTTGTGGCGTATCCGAACTACAGTTAATAAGGTTGGCAACACCATTTTTATTATTATAAGACTTCCTGTTTCCGGAAGGAAGCCATATTTACTTATGTCACGAGAACTGAGTGTTCGACTGAGCTCACAGCTTTTATGTATCAAACTTTAATTGTACCAGTATTGAATAAATTGTGATCTGTGGATATTGTGGTTTGGTGTTGGCGAGCCCTCTCTACCGATAAGTCGACTGGCGACTAGGCTTCCTACAGATTCATTATTTTCGGCAAAATTTAAAATTTTCGAACTGCGATCGTCATTATACTTCCTGCTACACACTTCCGTCCCTTTTCGCGAAATCACTCCCACAGATTTCAGGAAAGTTGTTACACATAATTACATAACTACGAAAATAAAGGATTAAGTATCATAGGAAAATATAGGGAGTTGATTTTCCCTTAGTTAGATTATTAACAAAACAACATACATAATCATAAGTAATGAGCACAATGCTCCAAGAAGCATAGAAGCGGGACATAAATAAAAGCATCTAGAGATAAAGTAAAGCACCTAGTTTTACTGTGCTCTTACCCTCAAACACGAGAGTCTTTCATTAGGTTTTGTGGAGTTCTAATGCAAGTATGTTCAGAAAGAGAGTACATAAAATGACACACACAATGACAAAAACCATGACACTTCTTAGATTTGCCAAGCTTGTGTTGTTTGTATAATGTCTAAACTACCAATTTAGTAGTTTTTAGCAGAAATATCTTTTGGCTTGGCTGTGGTTAAAAAATATTACTATTTTGATTTGACTTTGACACTTTTATTTGACACTTTGACAGCAGTTACTGTCTGTCTGTGCAGTGCTGCAGCTGGCTGCGTCGGCCATTTGTAAATTGTACGAGATATATGTACCTACCGTAGTACTACCAAAAAATATTCTACTATTATTTAAATTGCATGGATTACATTACATTGCTAATTTACTTTCGGTCGGAAGAAGTCGTTACTTCTCTCCTCAGTTCGTGGAAGAGCGCAAACATTCTCCCATATCATAAATATTGCGTGCAAAATTTGGGTGAACACTGAAAACCAAGTCGGAAAACAATTTGTAGTGCCTACGTAAATCCTGTAATGAAATACTTGTAACTTTTGGTGTTAAATATTAATATCTAACAACCATTGTGTGGTTATCACGCAGGTACATTAATAAGGAAGTGCACGCGAAGCCTTGTGTAGATAATTGTTTGTCGCGTAGGTACCCAATGAAACGACATCGGTAAGGTCCGATTTTACGAGTCGATGGCATTCCGTGAGTGTGATTGCTAGTCGGTCGAGATGAGTCCGAGACCACCGCCTCCACCGGGCCCCCCGCCCCCGCCGGGGCCGCCGCCTCCGCCTATTTTTGGTGGTTCTTCGAAGGGTGGTTCGGGCGATAACAGAAATGCCCTACTGAGCTCTATCAGACAGGGTGCACAGTTGAAGAAGACTGTTACAGTGGATAAAAGTGGACCTTACATACCTGGTAAAGTGTCAAGTGCCAGTAGTGCCCCCTCTCCTGGTAATGGCATCCGGAGCGCTGCACCCGTTCAAAATGGAGGTGGAGGTCCACCAGGCTTGGGTGGCCTGTTTGCTGGTGGTATGCCTAAGCTACGATCTACAGGAAAGTTGGCAGGTAAATTAGACTTTTACTTCATACATTTTTAATGTCTATGTTGATGAAAGCACCAGCAGTGCAACAATTTTCAGAGTGCAACAATAGCTTTTTTGTAATTCAAATTTTTGTTGTACAGAAAAAACCCATATTCTTAATAATAAAGAAACCATAAAATGTTATCCTAATTATCAAATATATTACTATGAGGCCCTAGGTTATTCTGATCTGGTAAATTATGTCTTGTCTACTAAGCATCTTAAGATGTTTTGCAACTTACAACATACATTATTTCAAATACCTACCTGTTTAAATCCTGATTGAGTTACATGTCATATCAGCTTTATGATTGATAATCTGATAAGACATGAGGGGCTGCATAATTAAAAATAGGTATGGATTTTCTGCAGTCAATAAAAATAAAAGTTTTTTTTTTTATTTTAATATGGGGAGTTAAGATAAGACTGAAGGTTGAGGGATGTTCATCCAGAATTCACAACTTGCTTGCAACCTGTTATGCATTGCATTCTGGCTAATTGCAAACCATGGACATATGCCGAGCTGAAAATAATGATTAAGCAGGCCTAAGAATTACCTACTTTGGGGTAATGCAATCACCCCATAGTAGGTGATTCTAATGATAAAGTAGTCATCTGAGGAGAAGGGGTTTCCATGAAGGGGAAAATAGTACCTATACCTATATCTTTTAATTTCTTTCTCATACAATATATACAGGTGAGTTTATTTCCAGGTCCACTGAGGCCAAGTCTGAAACCATGAAAGTTATCGAAAAGTCATGATAGGAGTTACATGCTTGATTAAAAAAAAAGTTTTACATTAAAGTAAATCGTTTTTTTTATAGTTTTCTGGGAAATGTAAGATTTGAAATAATCTTTTTTTTTGCATTTTTGAGTTCTTTATAATATGAACAAATATAATTGATAATAAAATAAAAATAAAATGTATGATGACTATGTGCCCAAAGTTGTTCGAACACTTTCAAAGCTGAAAACTAATAAATTTATAGTAAAGGTTGTACATATAGTCTGAAATGAGTAAGCAAAATTAAATCCTCTTTTGATGCTTGTGTGTAGATCTTTTGAAAATCTCTCTTTCAAAAACTCACTTTTCCAGAAAAGCAATGAAAAAATTAGATTTCCGTAATTGTACAGAACATTTTTTTTTATCGAGCATGTAGCTCCTAACATGACTTTTCGATAACTCTCACGGTTTCAGACTTGTCTTCAGTGGCCCTGAAAAAAAACTTCCTGCATATTTTCCATAATTGTCATTGGCTTCTCAATGTTTTTATGAAACAACATATAAAAAAATACCATTTAATACATTTTACTTTATTAATATAAAACTTTCCTGAAACTAATTGATAATGTTCTAGTATGACTTTACTTACTAGTTCTTAAAAACAAAATATTTTTTGCGGTTTTGGAAAGACTTGGAACTGTTAGAGCTCCCATTTAGACAAATTGTTGTTAGTTTGTAGTTTATGTGTGACACATGCACATTAATCTCAATTAGGTAATTACCTTTTACTAAAATTAAATAACCTAGTAATTAAATTCATACTTTGAATCATACAAGGATAATGCAGGTTACCTGAATTTATAATGTTTAAACCTAGGTTTAGTTAAAATTTTTGTAAATGCTGACGGCTGAGCAACCTTTCTGCACCCCACACATCATACACACATGACCCATAGGTCAGCAGTTAGCAGTCATTAGCTACTGTGCCTGCACAATTATAGGCCCTGGCTTAACATAATAATCATCATCCTCATAACAGCCTAAAATTATCACAGACCCCTAAAGGTGCATTGCCTTATTCACCACCTTACCAAATTAAAAAAGAACTACAAGCCTCATAGCTCAGTTGGTAGTAACCCTGCCTTCTGCGCTGTAGGTTGTGGGTTCGATTCCCACCCAGGAAAATAAAAAATAAAATAAATAAATAAATGTTTGTTCTGTGTTTGGGTGTTGTATCTTGGGTATTACGTATGCATTTAAAAAAAAAAGTATTTAAGTATTCTATCCGTAATCTAGTTCCCATATTACAAGCTATGCTTTGTTTGGGGCTAGATGGCGCTGTGTGATATTAATGTCCTGTAAACAAAAAAAAAAACAAATCTGATTCCTTAGTTGTCTCTGACGACATCCACTGGTTATAAGGATGGGCCCAGGTTCTGTGTCGTAGCTAACATGGGCAGCACATACATTTACTATTCTTTCATAAAATTGTTCAGTTTAATGAGTGTTCAATTTTAAGAACTGTACAACTCATTAGAATAATTAGCTATGCATACAAAGAGTCTTTAGAGACGTACTACCTGAATACAATGAGAGAGAAAGCAGTTAGAAGGAAGTAATTAGGCAATATTTAAGTTTTAGGTATTAGGTATTTAGGCATCTATCTACCAGCTGTTATTACTAGAAGCTATGTAGTGGTTGAAATCTCATCTCATCCACCGCACGCCATAACATCATATTTCGATCATTGACTCGCCTACCAGTGCCAAGCGTGGTGATTATGGCAAGTCTCCTTGTAACATAATTTAAGCTTAAGAAAACCGAGAAGTCTATTGGTATTGATGTTTGACCGGCTGAACCCACAACCAGGACGGAATGCGGGAGGGTCCAACTACTAGGCCACACAGCCACATGATAAGATAGTGCTAGTTACAGTTTTTCTCTTATGAAGGCGAGTGAGCTATACTTGTGGTCGTGATGTGTTTAACGTTAGCAAGTTTATCATTATTATTTTATTTCGAGAAACGGGTATTTATCGCGTATTTTACCTATATTTATCCCGACGTTTCGGCAGTTCGTTTCGGCAGTTTCGGCTTATCATTATTGAACAAAATAAAAACCCAACTAAATATTGTAGTTAGGTTAGGTTAGAATGTAGTTAGAATCTCCAAGGATAGCACCCAATGGGAGTAGGAATAGGTGCTTTATTATTTGTGGTTTTCGGAATCTTCATATTGTCCTCCAGGTACAACTCCCAATGGGCAGATCAAGACTGACGCGCCGAGGTACCAGCCGCCGCAGCCGCAAGCTCTGCCGAAGTCCTCGCAGCCGCACACGCGACCGGCCATGCCACCGCCTGTCAACGTGAACGCTCTATCCGCTGTGCTATCCGAAGCTCTGGCTAACCGGGACTCGCCGAGAGAATCACCCAGAGAGTCTCCCAGAGAGCCGCCACCGAGCAGACCGGCGGTAAGAAGACAACCGAGTGATAACAGAGCACGCGGGCCTCCTCCCCAACCGCCGACACAGAAGAATATGCCATTGGTGAGTGTTGTTTTTATGACCAAATTTTCAGAAGTCCTTTCAGGTTCCTTTGTTTTACCAATATCTTATGTGGTATAATGCTGTCTGATTCTGTATTCCCGACAGCATGCGAGTCGACAACATATTGCCTCGTGACTTGAAGTCACGAGTCTGGCCGCCTGAAAACTGTGGGGGTAGGCCTTGCACACATCTTTCTCACCTTTGCCTCATTCAACTCATTAAGAAGGCCTTGGATTACCGCTGATTTTCGCTCGATAATTATATTTTGAATCGGACATATCGTCTCAAAATGCTCAGCAAACAACGTTCGCATCGCATGTTGGACAGCGGTACTACTGGAGATTTTTTTATGTGTATGTTACCCTGTTGATACCGCTCCACTTTGCGAAACCTTATTAGAGTATTTACAACGGATCCGCTGTTGGAGTAAACACAAAACTATTACAGATACAATACTATTGTAAAACGTACTCGACGGTATAATTAAACGACGGCATATTCAACGAACGCAACGCAATGCAATATCGCGTGACACAATGCGTGACCTATTTTGCGTTCCTGCATTTATGGGGCTACCGAGCTTTTGGGATAGGGCAGCTCTTAAATATTTGTTAGAGATAAACTGTTGTATCTCTATGAAAATACCTAAAACAGTTTTAAAACAGATCGACATTTATTAAACCAACACCACAAAGGCTTTCTCGCCTCTCGATGATCTTATAAAACCTAACGCGTGTTTACGGCTAGAATTTTATTTGATTAGATAATCGATTTAAAAGATAAAGTTGTGAGTCGAATAAAAAAATAACTTTATTTTACTACCTATTGTTGATTGGGTCAGTCTTAACAGGTGATCCAATCAGTGTTTCGGCCACATTTAATTATTTATTTTTATTATACGTAATTACATATTGATATAAATTATTTGAATTAAAAGTTTGTATATTTATTTGTATTGACATTATTTTAGTTCCTCAGTCTTGTAACTTATTTGCTTCATTTATATGTACCTAGTTAGGAATTTGTACTTGTTTTTGTTTTTAATGGTGGATAATTATGGATTTATAAATCTGTTATAGATGAATGTATTATTAATACTAACTATTGTTAGGAGTAAAACATTTTCATCAAGAAGATCGTCATTATCATTCCATCAACAGCCCACTGATTAATGGGGCCGCCCATAAAAGAACGGAAGTGTTTTTCCATAATCACCACGTTTGGCAGGCGGACGTGGTGTTTGCGGTAAAGGTGTTGGTAATACACAGAAGGACGTAGAAGTATTGAATCGTGTAATGTAGCTTCGTTGAACAGATGTCTACATGATTAGAGGATCCAGGTTAATGCTCGTGTGTCAGTTTATAGTCTGTTGGAATCGATACTTCGGGTGTCGGTCGTGTGACCTTAACGTCCAGCCAACGACCTCCCCCCTATACAATACAATCAAATGAACGTGGCAGTTTGTTTTATGAAAATCAGTTTGTTCCGCTTTAAAATCGGCTTAAAAAAATGAGTAAAAAAAAATGGTTCCTTAGTTCGGCCACATAATATGATAGTACTCCTTATTTACGTAGACGTGACTGAGTAAATAGGTAATCTTCATATGATCCACGGTCTGAGTAGTGATCAGAGTGTATCCTCGAATTGGAAAAAGTCGTGAGTCTGTTACTTTTTACAACTTTTCAGTCACAGAATATTGTAATAGTACTAGGTAGGTACCTAGTTCGGCCAAGCTTAAGTTTTGTATTTCGTAAGCTTGTTTCTTATACTAATATTTGTATCCACATTTTTAAAAGCATATTTTTAATTCGCCTCTGTTATTTATATTCATCACTTAACGATCCCCAATACAATAATTTTATTTAGAACGCAAAGTTACAAGTCGGATATTATTATTCTTATTTTAAATAGGATCGGAGAGTCGAAGAATGTATATTTTGTATTTCAGTATGTATTGTTGAATGCAATTCTTGCAATATAAAAACATTCTTACGTAACAGGCAACTCATAAAATTCGTCTCATTAATTTATTCTTAAAAATTGTTACAGAAGTGTGGTATCTTTTTCATCTTTAATATTTTTTCAATATCCGTTAGTTCTAACCGATACCAGTGTATGCAATGTGTGCCACGTAATTATTGTCTCTTTAATCGGTAGTCGCTTAGGATATGATGACTATCCAAAGTGAACAGATAGATTCCTATGGTACCTTTCCTGTCCCCGACTCAAAGCTGTGTTCTACACTATGTCAGCTTTGTGATAATAGACTCTGTTTTGTCATATAAAGCTCTATTCTTAGACCGGCCGTGTGGCATTTACGAGGTTTTGGTGGTTTGTTATTCAGGAAGTGTCTTACGGGTGAACTGGAGTAAATTCACCCTACAATTTTTTATTGGGTTCTCTCGGAGCTCCAAGAAAAAGCAATATTTAATTGACCTTTCTAATTGAAATACTGGTATTTGTAGTGTGACCATGTTTAATTCAAATTACAATAAAATCCACGCGTGATGCTTTCGTAAAAATATCCTTAGCGGGATTCTCTTCTCTACGTCTACTCTATCTACTTTATGGATGCTGAAATATAACACGGTGGGTGGGTGGATGCCTAAATCAGTCTGTTTATATTACTTGATGTTAACCTTGCGCACCAAGTGCGAGGTTAAAAGTAGATTGCAACGTGTTTTCACTTTTACTACTTTTAGTATTACCCCTTTGAAGGATCAAAATATACTGAAGATACACGTTTGCTTTTTAGGGTTGCTTCCCAAAGGTTGCCAACAGGACCTTATTACTAAGTATCCGCTGTTTTTTTACAACTAGGAGGCTAAACGAGCACCTAGGCCACCAGATGTTAAGTGCACTCATGCCTGTAACAATGCCGTACTACGAATGTCAAATCCACAAAGAACATGTGTCTACACGGCACTGCATTGCGCCCGTCAAATTGAGGCTTATAGGTGTTAAGCCTCGCTTGCCCGTAATTTCACCGGCAACCATACCCTTCAAACCGGAACACACCAATGCTGCTTGGCGACTGAATAAGGTATGGTGGTATTTCCCCGGACGAGCCTTTTCACAAGGGGCTCTACTACTCTTACTGCTGACCTGTCTGTATGTCAGCGGGCTTTATCTCATGAACCGTTAAATGTATACATTGAATTGTGTATTTCTATTGCCGCAATAACTAGTAATAAAAATAGACGGGGAAAAATATAGCAAAGTAAATAAAATACAACAAACGTGGCGGCGGCGGCTGGTTAGTCACATATTCGTGTCACTCAGGCGAAGAAGGCACTAAGGAATTACACATAAGCTTTTGTGTAATTCCTTAGTCGATTCCAACGATGTCTACATCGTTGCGCCTCCTACGGGAAGAAAGGAAAGGGCCTTTATGTCTATCTTTCATAAATAAATAAAAAATACGCTGTATACACCACGCCATTCTCGATACCGAGTGCAGGATTCAGAAGTGGCTTCTGGGAAAGCTCGCTCCATTTTAGATCTCATCCTTACTCTAGCCTAGAGGACAAGAGCCTACCAATTATAAATAAGTATTGTGAGATAGATTACAAAAATGTTTAATGAGCAGTTAATAAAATATTCCGGCTCCCAGTTTGACTTATGCATGGCTGAGTCTGGTTCCCACGAAAACCTGTCATACGAAATTCAAGGACACATTGTATGAATTCTTCGAGATTGTATCGAGATCCAAGATAATGACGTTCAGACAAGTTTTAATTGCAACAAGAGTTATCTACAGTGCATATAATTTAGCGAAAATTATCTTCAACTTGATCGTTATGCTTCAATCAGGTTCAGGACAGGACATTAATTTCACACAGCGCCATCTAGCCCCAAACAAAGCAGAGTTTGTAATATTGAAACTAGAATATGGATAGAATACTTATTTGCATATTTGTTTTGTAAATACATAATTATCATAAAATTATACAATACCCTAACACAGACCAAGCATTTATATTCTTCAATACACAAATGTTTGTTCTGGGTGGGAATCGAATCTACAACCTAAAGCGCAGAAGGCAGAGTTACATACTACCAACTGGGTTGTCAGGCCTGTTATTCGATTGAAAAGATCATAAAATACTTTCTTAAATACTTTGACTTGAAATGAATTTAATTGATTGCGGGTCAGAATCGAAGTCCAGCGGACTTTTAAATGAAAAGTATTTTTTTTAATGTACAAGAGCTTTGCGTCGGTCGGGTGTCCCGCAATGCATGCAGCTTTTTTACGTAGTACTGGTTAATAAGTTTTATAAGACTGAAATGAAATCAACAACGCACCCGTCATATACATACAAACTTGATCGTTCATAAGGCAAATTCATATAGATTACAGAATCGTTATCAAACCTATACTAACTTGTTACTGATTATTAATGTTTGTTCTCCTGATTATCAGTTGACGAATCGAACAGGTATCTAATAAAACTCACGCGCCCTTTACATGAATGGCACTGGGAATTCTGTATTTGTATGTTATCAATGAAAAACTTTTTTAATTAGATTTTGTTAGAGACTTGTTTTTTTGTTAATTCAGTTTTTTTTCCATATTTACAGGGCGAAGACCAGATAAATAAGCATTATGTTGATATACTGTAAACGATATTTTGGTTAAAATAAGAATATACAACCAATCAACAACTACAACAAATACAACCAATTTATTTAAAGCTAAATTTAAAAAAATCCTAACACAAAAGTGCTACTATACAGTTGATGAATTCTTAAATAATACATTTTAATTTGTTTTGTATAATGATTAATAATGACATCTTTAATGCTTATTTGATAATGATAATATTTTAATGACTTTTTTTTTTTTTTATTAATATTTATATTACAAATTGAATCGAAAATATTTGTTAATTAATGCATGCCAATCTCTCTCAATTTGTACACCGACAATATCGGTAAAGCATGTTGTAACACACACACTATTAAAATAGATACCATCTTAATGTACACATGGCTTAGCAAATAAATGATCTTTATCTTTATCTTTATCACATCATATTTGGCACGAGTCTCTCCCCACTACACGACTAACCCCCACATGAGTGGAAATAGCCTCTTCAGTTCTCTCCCAGCGGGATCAATAAAACTGCTTTACTTCAGATTCCTTATCACAGATGGGAGACATTTTAAATATATTGTGTGATGGGGTTATTAAGATGAATCTTCTACGGTAGCAATTCTTTTACTTAATTTGTTAGAATACTTAGAATTTGATTATAAGTAAGTGGTTAGGAATTGTCAGTCAGTGGTCTAAATTTTCAACAAAATACTTTGACTTTGACTTCTTCCTCTTTCCACCACCGGACGTACAGCAGGTCGCAACCCGTACATTGTCGGGTCACATCGATTCGCCTCTACCTTTATTAACTACCTTTAGGAGCTCTTTGTCCTTGTATGTATTTCCGAACCACTACAATGTTGGAGACTTCAAGTCCAGAGTAAATACTTTATTTATAGAGAGAGAGAGTAAGCTAGCTCACTTGAAATACACCGGCTCAGACCACCGACCAGTAGTTAAACACTTGGCTATAACCAATAAAATAAATAGCATTGTATAAGTAAGCCGATATAATATTTATCTTTTAAAATATGTTTTATAAACTAAATCGTCTAGAAACTAGCTGGTCCCTTTTCTGTTACACTCGTATGGGTCACACAATCGGTCTACCAACGCTATAAGCGTAGTCTTGAATTTAAATTAGGCTTCAAGTGTTTCGACAGATGTTTCTATTTTCAAATTATAATAGCAGGGACACTATTGTTAATTTGCGATTAGTTCATTGTTATCATTCAATTTTTTTTATTATTGATTGAGTGAGCGAAGCGAACGAGTTTTGTTGTGAAATCCGGCATTGAATAATGTTTGTATGTATGTGGCAATGTTTGTGCCAGCATAGCTTGTTAACGGGTTATCCGATTATAATGAAATTTATCGCGAGCGATTTATGATAAGTGGCTTAGTTTTTTTAGATATTGGTGTGAAAAGAATTACAATATTTCGCCCACATCTTTTGAATGGATGATTCGATCAATTCTAAATGTTGAATCTGCATATATTACACTTGTACTCATCAATCGGTAGAATGTTTTTTTAAACTATGTTAGATTTTGAGGAATAGGGCTGTTAAGTGAGACAAGCAGAAGCTATGTCTTGTGGGGTATCAGTTGAAAGAGTATTGACTGCACATTTAAAATAACGTTATTTTTGGTATTTCAAGTGGTCACAACATTTACAAATGTTATAATGACATATAAATTCATACGACTTGAGGAAAATATGCGGGCGTGAATTTTTGTGTTATTATAACATTTGTAAAGTTATTTTACTTTTCATTAGGGATGGTTTCTGTTTCATGGGGGCGCGTTAAGAGGGTATAACTATGTATGTTAGTGTTGTTGGTTTTGTAGGATAAAATGTAAAAGGAGGTTGACTTCACAGTTCTAAATTTGTTAATTTATGTAGTGAAACCCTCCTGCATTAAGGGTTAAAAAGGGGATAAATAAGATTGATTTTTTGTCGAATGTAACGGTTTACAGCGATTTCAAAATGAGTATATTTTTGTACTTAATATTGACGGTTGCTAAGGATGTTGGTCATCCGGTCTTGCAAGTTAGACAACATTTTGACATTAATGTCGTATTATTACAGAAATACAGTCGCGCAGATTTTTTTTTTTTGCTGTGCTCTTTATAAAAGATACTTAGAAAAGTTTCCTAATAAATACACTATCAACCAAGTAATGAAGATTAGATGATTGATAAAGGCAAATCTTGGAAGTTGGGATCCTTATGGTATGTAGCTTTAAGGTATTGTATTTGGTAATGTAATGTAGTTTCTGTGAAAGTTCTCTCCATCATAGATAAGATCACGACCAGTTTATGCCCAGGCAAGATTAGAGAGCCTAACCATTTCTGATAAAAAAAAAATGTAGTCTACATTCTGTACCTCTGATTCAGCTTCTCTAATAACAGATGTACCTAGGTACTACAAGATGCTCGTTACTACGTTCGTTACTACGTGTACTACGCTCGATAATGACACTAAGTACCTACTTACTTCTATACGATATATTATAATTATTTCTATTTTTCTGACTTATCAATGGTGTTGTAAATAAATCTGCATTTCTGTATTTTCTGTACGTTCGTACATTATATAAACAAGCCTTTTCGCACTAGCTAATTCACATTATATCTGTGCGGATTTAGTCATACATACTATCTTATCGCTTTCCGCGCTATCACGTAGAACTTCGTATTTAGGTGCCATTGGAATTTGCTAGCGCCAGTATTAATTACAATAATCACGTCCGACCTCTGCCATAACGCTTGTTGTTTCTTAACGACATTAAAATCAAGTTATCTCGATTAGTCACACCAGAAGTAGGTACCCAGGTCCCGCGGCCGTGAACAGATGAATCATTATTGTTTGTCACTACTTTGTGTATACGAAGGGTAATATCACCACTTTTCAACTATTGTCTAGTTTTCCCACACGTTTTACGGTCTAGAGATAATTCAGCCAAATATAGAAATATTCACATAGCATTGTTGAGTGAAAATTGTCGAGTTTCACCTTGCACTGAAATCTTTTGTCCTGTTTAACTGGATACGAAACGGATAAGATAAGATTCTCTACGTTTGTTGAATTTCACTCAATCGATATTGTTGGTATGATATTTTATTATTACACTACGGGGATGTGCTGTTGAGATGAAGGTCTCACCTTCTTTTAAGGCCGAAGGAAGCGCACTTCACCCGGAGTCCTCAACAAACTAAGGAACTGGCTATTTTACCTGTAAAATGCCGCAACACAACAATTTGAGAAATTGTTGTTATGGCGACAGACTTCGGTAAGATGGCGGTAGCTACCAAGGCGAACTTAAACAAAGTCCTACCACCAACCAAACCAAGCAAAATATTGTACTCCCCTTGGGGATCAAACCTGGGATCTCTGGATCTGATACAGGTGGGCGAACCGCTAGACTACAGAGACGGTGAAACATGCAGAGAACCATACTCGGTTTACTAAGAAGGTTTAATTTTGTGCAAAATCTGTCTTGGCTATGGTTTTTCTGCATGTTGAGGCCATATGGCGTACATTTGTTTTGATGCGAGATAAGACAGCACTTGTAGGAATCGGAACAGGTGTGCGACCGCATCTGCTTGCACAGATTCATCTTCCCGTAAACTTTACCTGCAAGTCCACCTGCTGCCAGTTTTATGAATGGATGCTACGATCGGATTTACAAAAGCTCATTCATCGACAAAACCAGCTATGCGTGGGAATTGAATAGAATCAAGGTCAAGAATTCAAGATTATTTCGACGTTTGAAGTTAATTGGACAGATGAGTGGGCCGGTTTCTTACCTCATCGACAGCTCATTTCGTATTGGATAGTTTTATTTTTTTCTATTTGTCTACTAATCCTTTGAGTCTGTTTGTAATTGGTATTCAGCATTCATCGGGTATACCTTTGTACAGTTCCTGGATTGCAATCCGATATGCGACGATAGCCATTTCGGTGTAGCGCGTGTCGCTTACCTTGTGAGTTGCGTTGTGCATCCGTCACAAACTAAATCGTGTCACGGATAAATCTTTGTAAATACAGATGCAGTTAACAAAAACGAATACTTTTGCAAGCGTAATAAAGTCTATTAAACGCGTCCGGTGTCAGATTCTTCTTTTTTCTTCATGCCCTTATCCCACACTTGATCTCCGTTATCTTGGCAAATCCGGCACCGTATGTATGTATGTATGTGGCAATGTTTGTGACGGTATAACTCTCGAACGGGTTAGCTGATTGTATTACAAATAGCTAAAATTGTATGTTTAAAGATAACTTTAAACATACAATTTTATTAAAATTAAAAAATTAAATTAAATAACTAAAATATTAGAAATAGATTGTCGCGGGGGATTTCTGAGATATTGGTGAAAAGAAATACGTACATTATTTCGTCCAAACCTTTGAGTGATTAACCCGATAAATTCAAAATTTCAATTCAAGTTCTCTTCCGCTCACCCCTGTCATTCGTCAACTCAGAACCCACTTTAGTTACGGTACGGTAATTAGAGTTTTCAAGTAGCTCTTAGACATAGCATTAATGACACAATAATGATAATTGTGATCTTGTTTATGTGGTCTACCCCGGGCAGTGGAATTGCTGGCTTTTACTAGTGATTTACGGCGTCGTTACGACTGAATGATCACAACACCGACCCTTCTACCGAAGTCTGATGCCAAACGGTTTGCCATGGAAGCGCCATTGCCTTCTGGAAAAGCTCGCTTCATCTTATACCTTATCCTTGCACTGGCCTAGAGATAGACAAGCCTATTAGGCGACAAGAGCTAACCCATTATTTGTAAAATGTAAAAGAAAATAAGCAAAGATTTGGAAAATTCACAAGACTGAACTTCCTATTTCCCGAAATGTCCCGGAAGTCCTAAAAGTAAATTGTAGCATTGAAATAACATAATAGTAATATTTTATTTCATGCCACAATAGATAAATTACATGGTGGATTTTATAAATCGTAATAATATTTACAGTTTTACCTCCTAATCATCAGCCAACTACTGTACAAGTCTTTTATTTTTTTATTGTACGACGGGGAAGCGCTTGGCCCTCATATCACCTGGTTACAAGTTGAGATAAGGCCGAAGGTGGTAGCGCACTTCATCCGGAATCCTCAACAAACTGAGGAACCGACTATCTTACCTCTAAATGCCGGAACACAACAATTTCAGAATTGTTGTTATGGCGACAGAATTAATAGGTAAGATGGTGGTATCTAGCCAGGCGGACCCAAACAAAGTCCTACCACCAACCAAACCAAGCACAATATATTGTACTCCCCATGGGGATCGAACCCGGGACCTCCGGACCACAGAGGCGGTTAAGTCGAACGGATCGTTCATGGTTTTTATTGTAACATAGCAGTCTATTATTATCTTATATAATACTACTATTATTACTATTATTTAATAATGTTTATTGCACAGCAGCTATCACGATTACACGGTTGCTTCCTAACATTAATTCAATAAGTTAATTACGCGTCGCAGTAAAAAGGCTCTCTAGTCTGTGCCTTCACCAACTAAAAGCAAACACTTTCCATTGCGCAACCGCTGGCATTCCGAGTTTGAGACGTGTCGTCGCTCGCTTTTTGTGCAGCCCCACGACGCAACGTGCTTACGAATAAGTGACTACATTCATAAATAAGCACATACATTACAGTAGCTTAGATGTTCTTTATTATCACTGTAGCCATATTTTATAATAGCTGCCTACATCATTCACCGATTTAAATCTTGACCATGGCCTTATTTACTCGACTTAGAGGCTACCTACTTAGTACAAAAAAAAAAACGTTTTGTAGCTTTTATAAGCAACGACAAAGCCTAACTATAAAGTTACGGCGATGTGCTCTGGGATGCTGACAGCATTGCTCCAGAGTTCTTGAGGTTGTATATTCTAAGAAGGTTGGTCAAATAGCTTTTGCACACCAGATTTCACTCTGGTTTTCCTTGTGGCGGCGCAGTGAAAAACCACGTGTTCCACAGTTTCTTAAAAAAACATCTGTGATACATGCAACTGTCTGTGGCACCTGTCTTGACTAGATGTTGGTTGAAAAAGACCCTGAGACAGTCACGATGAAAACTGACATTTTTATTTAATTTAACTCGTTAGGTGCTGCTCGTCTCGCTTTCTATGTAAAAACACCGTGAGTGTTTTACAGCACCCATCGAGTTAATAATGGACGTAAATCTTAGAAACATCTCTGTTTATTCTTACCTATTCACGACTAGACGGCTGAAGCGAGGAATCTTAGTGAAATTTGGCATAGATTTAAACGTAGATGGGGATCAGCATAGGTACAAAGCAGGCGAAGTCACAAAAGTGGACAAAAGCTAGTTGTGAAATCCTTAATCTATATTGCTTAGTTAAAAAATTTACATTCTCCATTGAAAGAAGTCTTCTAATTTGTTTATTTTTACTTATTGTACACACACATAGATATAAGAATACAAGCTACCTTAAAATTAAAAAGTATGGCAAAGGAGAGTTTAACCTTAAAAAGAGTTATCTTCCAGCAAACCTTGAGAGACAAACATGATTTTAAATATATGGGAAAAGTGGACGACGTTAATACAATCTAAGGGTATTGAAAAACACCCTTGCCGGTCGGAAGTACTGCCACAACGTACCTCAATAAATATAACTATAGATGTAAATAACATACCTAACATAGGAATAATAAGACAACCTACATTATATATAACTATACTGTCAATGCAATAAACATATTAAACATACAAGTAATGCGAATTTCTCACATGATAATCATTAATCGGTTACTTAATTCCAGTTAATGCAATAATTTACAGCAATAATCCTTATTATGTCATTATTCGCTCAGAAATTTAAATAAGTATAATGACGTAAACGAAACCGCAATAGATAGGTACAATAGAATAATGGTTTTAAACCGCTATTATGATGATTTATATTATAATTCCTGCAGTCGGTATTGTTGTACACACTGTACATGAGTCAGGGAGCGGCAATTATTATTATTATACATTATATCTTCGGGTCGAAAAGCAGTAATAAGGCTTAGATAGTTACTCGTATGACAAAAAAAATGTTCTCGTTGCAAAACCATTCTACTGCATAATACTTAACCTGTACAAAAAATACATCTATACATAATTTTTGACTGACTGACCATCAATGCACACATCAACCAGAAAGCAGATGTCCTAGCACAAAGAAGTAGCTTCCTAGTGTTAGCATACTGGATCAATTGTCCAATATATCCAATACGCTTACACTAGGAACTGGTATGTAGTATGGACGTACGGGATCAAAGTTACGGATGATACTAGAAGTAGAAAATAATATATTTACTTCACTAGTCAGAATACTAACATGACTGATCATGAATCATCATCGCGTTCTGGTCATCTGATTCATCGCGATGACGCAAAATAAAGGCTATTGAAGGCTTTTAGGGAAACCGAAGGCACACGCGGTGTTGTTGCAAGACAGACAGTCCTTTATGTGCTAATGCTGCTGAATCATTGCATTAATTCGAAAAGGAAACTATTAGAAACTTGGTGCGGCTAGCTGCCTTTTTTATTGCCAGGGTCATAACTTATTAAACATCTGCGCTTGAATAATGTTATAAATTCAGTTACTACAGTTGCGAACTGGGATGTTTAAAAGGATTTATCACGAAAGTAGAAAATTATATTTGCACGATTATTGTCATAATGAACGAGATTGCAGTAAAACACTCGACTTAAAGCAAAAAAACCTTCGACAAATCCTGTATTTGACGTGTATTTTTGCAAAATGTCGTTTCGGATGCGAGACTTGTATCGGCAAAACATTGATACGCAATCGAGGCCTCCAGAAGAGCAAGGTGAACCGCCCGAGACATTATGCAAGATTTCACCCAATCCGTTCCACTAACTATAATCGATAACATTAGCACACGCCTTAAATGGACATAACAGAATATGCTGTTAGTTCTACGGCAAATCTAGAGCGAACATTAATCGAAATCTGTATTGAAATATTCCGTGTAATGCAGGACTAATAAGCTTAATTCTTCGCAAACACTGCCGGCAATTTGCCTACAAACCATCAGACTTAGTGTGTCTGATGGCTTGTATTGAAACAAGTGTAGTATTGAAAAAACTTTCCAAGGAACGTTATTACGTTATTTTAAGAGTAGTAGAGGCCCCTTGTGAAAGGGCTCTTCCGGAGAATTACTACCACCATACCTATTTCGACCGCCAAGCAGCATTGCTGTGTTCCGGTTTGAAGGGTATGGTTGCCGGTGAAATTACGGGCTAAGATGCACATAACACCAGGTGGGCTACTTGCTTGTCCGGTCTCCTAGTTGTATAAAAAAAAACAATCATCCCGGTTTTTTTTAAATAAAAATCCATGTTTATCGCGAAGCTTATATTGTTCCAGAGTTCATCAGACTCGGTCCTCACGACGGGATCTATCTCCGAACGCATCAACAACCTCCAACAGCAAGGTCCGGAGCCACCGCCTCCTCATGTCTCCCTACAAAGGAACAAGAGTTCGCTACATTCGCCGCAGAGCAATCTGGGTAATTATTGCTACCGACTTGACATTTTTTGAGCCTTGATCGGTTTCGATATAATTTCGGTCAATGACCCATCACGACTCGCATATCGCACGTTGATATAATGAAGCGATGAAAAGGAAAAACGAAAAAATATACGTACGTCATTTGACTGTGATAGAGACTGAAAGTCATCAACATAATATAGCCCTCGCCTTGTCATGTCACATTCGTGAGTATACAAGGGTCAATGACCGAATTTTCTTCTAATCTGAATTCTTAAAAGCTGTTCTATCCCTTAGCTCTTTATTTCTTTTGCTTTGGTAGTAGTAGTGCTTTGTCCGATCTGCGGTACTCTTACACAGAAAATAGCGGTTCCATTTGGGAGCGGATCAACAGTCTACAGGAACACATTCATAGCGAGCCGCAGCCTAACCGCTCCTCCTTACAGAGGAATAGGAGCTCGCTCCATTCCGACTCGCAAAACAGTTTGGGTAACTATGTAACTTGTAAATTCTAGCCAAACCTCCCTGAACATTGGATTAGTATTGAATACAGCCGCCACATCTAGTATGCCATCTCTTTCAATCGCACTGCGAGTGAAAGAGTTAGCATGCTTGCCGATCTAGGACAATCCGATGAGTTTGCTAGTGAGGCTATCGGCATGTCGAGACTTCAGATCCAGGACTGTTCTGGGTGGTTTAATTTAACGGCTTTGCTTAGCACTGATATACTAACTGTAGTAACGTAGTGCGCACTTTTTTCGATTTGCGGTCCTTTTGCACAGAATATTGCGAATCTATCTCGGAGCGAATCAGCCTTTATGAAGAAATTGACGTGCAGACTTCACGCGAGAGGGACAGGAACTCGCTGTACATGGGGTCTAAAGACCTTTATGGTAAATATTAAGGGTTTTGTTGTCTGCTTCAAAACGCCCGTGTCACTCAGGTCCTGTGGTTTTGCAGTGGGTTTGGTTTGTGCATTGTTCCATTGGAGTATCACTTCATTACTCAGTAGGTAAATATGATTTGGTCGCCAGTGTCACCGTGCTGTCTTGTCAGTTTTGTAACATTGCAGTCGTGGGAACTTTTAGTTGTGTATTTGGAGACTCACAATTGTGCACATTAACTTGCTTATTCACGCCACGCATGAAAGGGTACGCTATTCACTAAAAGATACACGTTCAATTCACAGTAGCGTATGTGAAATGATGAATAGATGGAACCGCTTTGGTTTTTTTTTTTTATGAAAAGGTAGGGCTTTGTCGCTATGCGACCACATCGCCCAATCATACATACATAACAAATCATACAACACTAGACACATAAATAAAAGAGAGAGTAAAAAGAAAAAAAAAACTAAACAAACTTAAAAAACAGTTGAGCTGACAAAATACTATTACATTATACCAACATCAAATTTGTTATACACAATGAGACTTCGGTTGTCTGCGCTCCGTGCACACTCCATCAGTAAATGTTGGACATCATCAATTTTGCCACATATATTACAGTTTGGTGATTCTAATTTTTTCAGGTATAATTTTAACACCTAGTTGTATCTATCATTGTTTCACAATAGTTGATACTGTGTAGCATTTTGTTCATCTTGTCTCCAGTGAAGCATCATCGGGTTCCGATATGAGTTTAGAGAAATATGTTTCATGTTGTCTTCATTATGTGACGCTACACAAACGTAACACAAGTTTTTGCTTGGTGGCACTTGTTTTGTCCCTTCAAGTCAGATCGCAAAAAAAAACTATTTTGTTGCCATTACATCAAAGGAACTACTCCACGACCATTAATTTAAGCCAGTTCCTAACTTGGAAAAGGGAGTTTTTCTAAGAAAGCCAGAACCCAGAGACTGTCCAGAGACTGTCCAGAAAAAGAACCGTCGGATTAAACAGGCAGGTAATGACCCGAAATCAATGCGAATTTTCACTTCCTCTGTGGGTTAGTGGTTCGACCACCTGTGTATTCCAGAGGTCCCGGGTTCGATCCTCAGGGGGAGTACATTATTGCGCTTGGTTCGGTTGGTGGTATGACTTTAAGTCCGCCTGGCTAGCTACCACCATCTTACCAAACTCTGTCGCCACAACAACAATTCTCAAAGATAGCCAGTTCCTCGGACTACTGAGGATTCCGGTTGAAGTGCAAAAGCAGGTGAGACGAAGGCAAAGCACTTCCCCAATGTACATTAAAATAAAAAAAACACGCAACCTAGTACATCTCCTAGTTCCTTCTACCCTCACTACAACCCGCAACACGACATTCCAGGCGGTAGCATGACCTCTCTATCGTCGGTCCCGTCGACGCCCACCCCCGCGTCTTCCTTCTCGACGTCTGACCTATCCGAGCGCCCGCGAGTTAGCCACGGCAAGCCGAACCTGGCCCCGAAGCCCCCAGCGCCCGACGCGAGGCCCGCGCCGCCGCCGGACCGACCCTCACCGCCGCATAAGAAGCTACATGCCAACGGGAAAGCCGGCCGGGCGCAGAGTTTTAGGACGCCCAGGTAAGTCGCCTTCACATAATAAATAAATATTACACGACATTCATTTTACACAGCTCAAACTAAGCATAGCTTGTAATATGGGAACTAGATTACGGATAGAATACTTCAATACTTTTGTTAATACAAACGTACTATATACAACACCCAAACACAGACAAACATCTATGTTCATCACACAAGTGTTTGTCCTGTATGCAGAGGCCTTAGTATGAGACAGCTTACTGAAACTATTATCGTTTTCGTATAGGGCGCTCATTTGCATATATTTGCGGAATAGTAAAGCAACTGTAGTTCCTTTCAATGTCCGCTAACCAAATGTATGGAAATAAGCGCCCTATACGAAAACGAAAATAGTTTCAGTTAGCTGTCAGAAACTCATTCTAAGGCGTTACTACCAAAAGACGTTATGAGGCTTGTTTAATGCATTGCACAGTCACAAACTACATGGGCATACATTCAAAAATGATAAATACGATATCAGAACTTACTGCATCTTTACGTGTTATGAAGCTACAATTTATTAAAAACCGATTCATACGTACGTAGATCAGGAACATACGGAGTTGAGCAAAGCTATGGTTTTGTAACTTGTCTCGGTACTGTTTTTATCTAACAAACAGTATACCTAGACAGGTCAATTTAATTTGAACATGTAGACAAAATCACAAAACAATATTACAGGACATTAATTTCACACAGCGCCACCTAGCCCCAAACTAAGCATAGCTTGTAAAATGGGAACTAGATTACGGATAGAATACTTGTATACTTTTTTTTTTGTAAATACATACAATAACTCTTAAGGAATGCCCTTTTAACTGCCTCAGAAGGAAGGTCTAGGTTTTGAGAGTATGTATGTATCAATGTTTATTTCATTGGCACACTCACAGACTAAACGGCTTGATGCTTTTTGGCGTGTATAGTTACGTTTTAAAAACTTAATTGAAAACCTACTTCATTGAAGAATATGATATTTCGTTTACCTGGATGACGTATTTTTTTCAGTTATTTTGATGAGAGATGGACGGACACACAGACAGACGCGTGATCCTATAAGGGGCCCGTTTTTTCCTTACTTTTGAAGTAATACAATAATAAAAATACAAATCGCTTGATTATTATTACCCAATTCGCTATGATGACAGGGGTCCTTTTTTTCCTTACTTTTGAGGTAACACTCTAAAAATACCCTATTCAAGTGTGCCTATAATATTTGAAGAGTTCGCTCTATTTCTCCAGGTTCCCATCATCAGATCCTGGCCCGATGACTGAAATAATTTTCCAAATCGGTCCAGGCGTCTTTGAGTATTTGGGGAACATTAAAAAAAAAACGATGATTTGAGAACCTCCTTTTATTGAAGTCGGTCAAAAATATTGTCTGGTTTGCCTAAATTGGCCTAATTTTTATTTTATTTTATTACATATGGCACACAAAACAGAATACAACCAAACAAACAGATAAATAAAAGGAAACATATAAATTTTAAACTAGGTGGTATTCCAAAGCATGTGTACACATCACGATTAAACAAATTTAGATACAAGCATAACAAGAAGAAAATTAATGATTAAGCAAAGCGACATAAGCTAGTTTTTTAAACTTATGCATATGACCACCATTAAATATATCGATTGCGTCACCATGGCTATCCAGTAAATCATTATAAAGGCGGCACATTCGTACAATTGGATTATAAAAAGATGTGTTGTTTTTATAGACATTGAGGGCGAAGGTGTTCGTAAAGGGCCTACGAGATCTAATTTTTGTGCTAAAGTTGATAAGAATAATATTGTGTAATGTTGTACGCAGATCACCTCCAGTGTCGCCGCCTGGCGGGTCGCGTCCGTTCCACAACCTGCCGCCCGCGCCCGCCAACCCTCCCATCGGGACCAAGAACCCCGCCTCACATTTCGGTAACATATTTTAGCTAAAGTTAGCCACAAATAAAAAAAAGTAAAGTTAGTTTTTACACTCGCTTAGAACTCTTGTACCCAGAGGGGTAGCCAGCGCCAACGGATTTCCATTTACTACGCTACTAAATTTCATGAATATCCGTTTAGTTGTGAAAAGGTAACGAATTAACTAGCAGAGAAACTTTTAAATATATACAGTTAGTATGAAAGCTGGATCTTCATAATCATGGTACACAGACAGACAGGCGCGCCATAAACGTTACTTTATAATAATTGTATCGAACAAATGTTATAATGACACAAAAATTCATAACCCGCTACGGGACTCGAACCCGCATCTTTTCCTCAAGCCGAAAACGGTCTAACCAATTGAGCAACGAGGGTTGTGAATTTTTGTGTCATTATGCCATTTGTAAATGTTGTGACCAATGGGACACTTGAAATACAAAAATAAGTATTGTATTGAAATTGATTAACTGTAGGTTTTCCTGTAATCAGAACGTTCGTAATTTTATAATTTTTAAATTTCCTTTCAGTTTTCCATGTATTTATTTAATTATTTTATTAGTAGGTTATTTGTGGATTTTACTTTGACTAACACGACAGGATAACAGAATACATTATTAAAATGAATACATTAATATGTTAAAATAACACATAATTGCGGATTTCCCTTTATTCTATTTACTTATTAAACTACCATGTAAATATATTTTCAAAGATGGTGAACTCATAAACAGGAAATACACCTACCTCTCAAGACTGTAAATATTTTTCAGTATTTGCAAATTGTTGTTTTAGTACTACTTTTGATCAAGTCGAATGCTAGGTAAACAGGAAAATAACACAAGTTTACCGACTAGCATCCCGAGACCTTAGTATGAGTTTCTGCAAGCTGAGTGCGGACATCCAAACTGTATACTTTATAGTTTGCGTTAACTTTATTTTCTATGGAGATGTGAACAGCGTCTCCTAGCGGCAAGTTTACCATTTTACCATTACTTTTAAAGTTGCGTAAACATACATTTGATAGTTAACTTTATGATTTGACAGTTTTGCGAATGTAAACGACCAATTTTGACATTTATCGTGTTTTTCGTTTACTACGTTAACTTTGTTAACGTAATTTACATGATATTTTACAACATTATAGTTACGTCGTTCACTTGAAATGTCTAAGTGAGGAGGAACCGTGATTGTCTTGACTATTATTGTGCGAAAATGTAAATATTTATTCACTCACGTCAATATTTTGCGCATAGAATGATTGAGGTGACTCATGCTCAAGATGAACGTGATAGAATGAAGAATATTCGCACAGAATTCCGCAACAAATTTGACCCTACGAAAGCCCTCTCCGAGAATGGTTTCCGTGATACATATGTTACAAATATGTAAATATAATAAAAAAAAATATGTAAAACAATATATGAAAAATAAATGTTGGGACAAAAATATTTTTCGCCCTCCTATACCTCGATCGTCCCTAATGTCGTGTTGCCTCGATTTCGATATCCATAAAAAAAAAAGGAAAGTCCGAAAGGTAAGCAAGGGAACACAAAACGTTAACATCATAAAAAAATGCACTCGTGCTTGGCCTTGAAAATAAGAGCAAAACTCGTGCTTGGCCATTGAAAATTTCAAATTATTTCGAACTCGACACAGATATATCATACATTGATCTACAACCTATCCAGTTTGTTCGTTAGTAATCAACATTTTAATTACTAACCGACCACCTATATTTAACTAATGGTTTGTTGGTTGATAATATATAAATATTGTTAAATTGGGTATGTGTATGTTTGTTCGGCCACCGACTTTTCCAGAAACACTAAAATATTATTAAAGTTTTTTTTTTAATGCAAAACATATTTTTTTTGTTAATCGGTTTAACGATTTTTCATAACATCCTCTTGTCTATACCGTACCCAAAGTTTGCAATAGACATGAATGTCAATATACAATCAACAAGAACCAACCACATGTTTTAAATATAAATGTTTTTTTTTAAATAGACCTAAGTTGACCACAATCTCGCGATGGGAAGTGACGATGTGGCTATGGTGCACGACGGTCTAGAAGACACCTTATTCACTTTGACCTTGAAGAGGCCCATATTGTCATTTTCAGGGAAAACAGACGCAGGCATTCCATTCCTTAGCCGTTCGCGTGATGAAAATGGAACCAAAGCGTTTATTACGGATAGGCGGTTTTTTATTTACGAAGCATTATTCTACTTGGTTACAAGGCACAAACTCTCCTTAGTAGCTGGTTGTGAAACTAGGGTATAATGGTGGCAAAGCTATTCTAAGCTGGCAACTGGTATCTTAATAGAGACAAAAATAAGACTAGCTCTTTCACAACTTGGTTGTATACGCGGCCGAAGGGCTGTATCTGGCCGATTTATGAATATACTCTAGTCACACTGTAAATATGGATTACTCGCATAATGACAGATATTGTTCACGCATCTTGACGGACACGTATTGTTGACGTACACGCATAATGACTTACGCGCATATTGACTTACGCGCATATTGACTTACGCGCATATTGACTTACACGCATATTGACCTACACGCATGACACACAAGGTATTTAACACTAGATTTCCGCCGAGCGGCTTCGTTAATTCGTATAATTATATATTTTACCGTTAAGTATGTCATTTTGATAGCTAGACATCAAAATGCATTTATTATGTATGTTAAGCATCGATTCGACAGATGAGTGACATCGGTGATTACAGGTACAATGCGCGCGCCCCGCGGGCTGCGCCACCCGGGCGTGTGTCCCCCGCCCCCACCCCCCGGCGCTCCGCCCCCGCCGCCCCCTGCAAGGCACGCCTCGCTCGGCGGACCGCCGCCGCCACCGCATTACAGACAGAACGTGAGTTACCTTACAATAGATGTAAGAGTAGCCCCTAGTGAATGGGCTCGTCCAGAGAATTACTACCACCATACTTATTTCAGCCGCCAAGCAGCATTGCTGTGTTTCAGTTGGAAGGGTATGGTTGCCGGTGAAATTACGGGTACGTGAGGCTTAACTCCTTTATGCCTCAAGTTGACGGGCGCAATGCAGTGCCGTGTAGGCTATGTTCTTTGTGGATGTGACTTATGCAGTAAGGCTTTGTCATAGGCAAGAGTACACTTAGCTCCAGGTGCGCTACTTGCTTGTCCCGTCTCCTAGTAGTATATAAAAAAAAAGATGGACAGGTGAGTGTTCAAGGTTTACGGTTTTGCGAGACATACTTACTCAGGTACTTCACGTTTATTGTACACGTGCCTTATCACTACTGCAAAACTTAGTGGATAGGTAGGTATGAATAAATTACGCGCCATCCAGATAACGCAGTTTGAGATTTCCGTAAAATAATGGTGACAGTAACGAGGTTCACATCAAACATCAGAATTTCTGTATGCCTACAGGGAATGGACCACCAACACAATATTTTTTCGATTGGAGTCTTTAAGTCCAGAGTGATCAGGTTCCTTTTAGGCAAGCGTGCCCCATCTTAGGTCAAATCTTTATTTGTTTTTCAAGAGAGTTGTCGGTATCAATTTAAAAAAACGGTTTAGAGAAGGTTCTCCGCACCCCCTTTTTTATTGTTCGATGTGCGTGACTCGTCAATGCGCGCCGCCGAACTGGGAGCATGTTTCGCGACCCTTTACACAAAATGCCCTCTAATACCCCGTTGGCGTAAGGTCTGCGGTGTGTTTGTTGCAAACGTATCAAATCCATACAATTTGATCTTTCCGCAGGATAAAAGCCCCAAAGAAAAGTTGACTTTCCGCAGGTGGTGTAGATTTTTGTCTATGAGACTGTTGAGATAAAAGGCGTGCTTCCCGCTTCCCGACCCTCTACCATAAGACCAAATTTTTTGCCATTCGGGATTTCAGCTCAGCATCACTTTTCCTCTTCTTTGACCTTTTTTAAACTTTTGCGATTAGAACACAATATTTTGATTCGCAAATAAAACGGGAATTTATCCCTTTAGTCCACGTTCGTAGCTGATCTTTGATAACCAGCTACGAACATGGAATTTTTTTCTTGCTTGATATCCAGTTACGAGAACGGAATGTTCTTGCCGTTTTCGTAGCCATGTTTCGTAGCCAGCTACGAATGTGTTTTTTTTATCTCTGTTAATAACTGGTTATTAATTATTAATATTTTATCCACTTTCGTAGCCGAGTTTCATAACCTGGAAATATCAACTTTTCATAACTACATAAAAAGTTATGGTGTATGATCAATATGAGAAAAATCACGTGTTTGTCTTGACAAACGATTTTTGTAGTGAAATACTTGCCCTCATAATACAATGTTGGGAATTGTCGTTTACAAGAGTAAACGAGGAAATATCCTGCCTACTTTGACCACAAACACATTCGTAAGCTCAGAAAATATATTTATTTTTATTAAAATAACAAGGACAACACAATGCCTACCCAAAACAAAATTCTTAGAGATTCAAACTTGTACATACTAAATTTTAAACGGAGAAATTGTTTCTAGGCAGTGCCCAACAGTAATAATATTTTTTTCTAGGTCCTCAATTGCGGAATTTATTTCTGTATCAATTTCTTTATGATTGCGGGATTTGATAGACTTACTGCGTAATCGGATCTTTGTTTCCTTGACTAAAAATTGTAACACTTGAGCTAAGGATGGGTTTTTCCGCCCCATATACTTGTTAAGTCTTATATGCCACCCTTCAAGGTGGTTGGTGGTTCTTATGACTGCCACGCATTTACATTTCAATGACACATTGAAATAGATGGAAATTCTTATCAGCCAGTTGCATTGTAAGTATTTATCATATAGTATTTATTCAATGTCGATGGTTAGTAGGTATTGTGAGAGCAAGTATGAAAAGTTTTGAAAAGTTTATATTTCCAGGTTATGAAACTCGGCTACGTAAGTGGATAAAATATTATTAATTAATAACCAGTTATGAACAGAGATAAAAAAAACACATTCGTAGCTGGCTACGAAAACTGCAAGAACATTCCGTTCTCGTAACTGGATATCAAGCAAGAAAAAAATTCCATGTTCGTAGCTGGTTATCAAAGATCAGCTACGAACGTGGACTAAAGGAATTTATCGCGTATTTTACCGGGCAGACATTCTTTAAATCAAATCGTAGTCGCTGAGACTAGAGTACCTCAATCTATTTGACTCTTTAGATTCGCCTGTCTTGGCACAGATTTCTTAGTCTTATCCTTTCTATTAGAATCGAAGCAAAGCAGGAAATCCGCACCGTTAGCAGCGATCTGTTCTAAGTCTCTTTTATCCGTCTCCGTGGTCTAGTCGTTCGACCACCGGTGTCAGATCCAGAGGTCCCGGGTTCGATCCCCAGGGGGGGTACAGTAACATGCTTGGTATGGTTGGTGGTAGGACTTTATTTAGTCCGCCTTAACTTCTGTCGCTATAACAACAATTCTTAAAAATTGTTGTGGCATTTACAGGTAAGCTAGCCAGTTCCTCACTTGGTTGAGGATTCCGGTTGAAATGCGCTTCCACCTTCGGACTTATCTCAACTTGTTACCAGGTGAGATGAAGGCACAGCGCTTCCCCGTCG
The DNA here is from genome assembly GCA_951394065.1 of Venusia cambrica. Lineage (NCBI taxonomy): Eukaryota > Metazoa > Arthropoda > Insecta > Lepidoptera > Geometridae > Venusia > Venusia cambrica. The sequence continues at coordinate 8,153,896 of OX596056.1, forward strand.
TACAATAAAAACAAAGCTAGCCAGTTCCTCAGTTGGTCGAGGATTCCGGGTGAAGTGCGCTATAATAGAAAAAAAAAAAGTACGTTCTTACTTTTTTTTTGTTTGCAGAGCATAAGTTCGGTGCAATCGGTGAACGGTGTTGAGGAGGCGCCCGCGCCCCCGGTTCGCGGGTCGTCGATGCGCGCCGCCGACCTCGACGCGCGCTTCGCCGACCTGTTTCGGCAGCAGACGTGCTTCCCGCACCCCGACCCCTTCCTGCGCATCGCCAAGGCGTACAGCAACGCCACCGTGCCCGGTAAGTATTGACGGATACGTAGGTGATTGTGCGACAGCGGATCGTTACGACGTATTGGATTCAAATTACGCTTGCAAACCACCGGTGAGATTATTTAACAAAATAATTATTTCCCGTTAAATGTAACTTAGCTCTCTTCTAGAGCGTCGTGCTTCGTTTATAAATAACGCTTATAAGCAAACAGAGGACTTTATTTTGCTCGTTTGTTATGGGTTTATAGAAAACTTGATGGAAAAATAGCATTAATAAATAACATTTCACAAAGCGCCACCACGTATCCAATATCATACTAGCGCTATGATTACTAGTTTACAGATAGAATACCTATATGTTTATCTGTATATATATACCTATTATAGGTAGGTACATCACCAACAAATCTATATAATTGCAGCAGTAAGGCTGGTTGCATTAAAACTTCAATATTGATAACTCGACACAATGTACTCCGGGAACAGGTTTACAAGCGTAATTTTGAGGAATTAACTTTTTTATGTATGTACAAATTATTTCAATACAAATCGACGAGAATCCGTTGCTTGGTTATAGAACGCAACATATTTTTTTTATTGATATTGACATCTAAGGTTCGGAGCAGGTAAAATTATCGGTCTCAATCTATAAATTGTAGTTTTAACGATGTACGAAACAAAAAGATCTTTGTCTTTGAACCTTGGACGAATACTAAACTGGTCAGACTAAAAGTTTGTTATCAGTGTTTTCAACTAGAACATTTTACAATTATTATATGCTGTTGTAGTTAAATAAACCAACAGTAATCTTAATCCTTGCAAAGCTCAGCCAGAATGGAACTTTAAAAAGCCAATTTAAAAAAAACCGATATCGTGGTTTTCTAAGTCTTCCCCAAATAATTATGTTACAAGAAAGTGTTTCGCTGAGTTTTCAAAGGATTAGTTTAAAACGAATGCAGATAAGTATGTTGGTGTAACTAATTCTATCAGAATTTTTGAGATAATTATGTTGCTTTAAAACTTTAGTGCTCTTATTATCGAATATGAATAGTATTACATTTTGTATTAGGAATGTTTGGAGCAAAACGCACAATGCTCTGTAGTCATAAAGTATACAATAATTATGTAGTTTTTATGTACGTTGTAGGTACATAAGTTTAGTTTTTAAATCTAATAGGTACAAGTCATAAAAATGGCATAATATTTTTAAGAGTAGAGCATATTTTTTGTCGAAGATATATTTTTAAAAACCAAATTATAGTTTCGTCTTTGACATATAAATTATATGTAGTTACATGATAAAAGTATTATTTTTGATTTTCTTTTTATAGTTTATATGCATGGTGCATGTAAAATTGCAGACCTTTCTTCGAGACTGAATTCATACAACTTTTGATTTCTTTATTTGCAATTGGAGTTTTGCAATATTTTCCATGTATTTGTTATCTTATTGCAGCAAATGTTATTACTTTGCAATATAGATTTGGGAAGTGGTTAGCTAAAATTGCATTTAAAATAACCATTCCAGGGATCAACGAAATTATTAATTATGTTTAGTATAATACAAATCCTGGATGTTTAAGCAAACCAGGAATAAAAAGTGAAACTATCAGTGAATTAGCTCTCCGAGATGCAAATTTCTTCGAAATTTCTATTAAGTCTTGAACCAAAACAAAAACCTTAAATAAAATTACAACATTTGAAAGAAAATTGTGACCAGTCATTAAAATAGGTATGTTCTAGTATAGTATTAATAATAAATCAAAAAAGTAGCTTAGGTTAACTCCATTGTACAACTTCAGCTTGATTGATTAGGTTGTTGCGGTCTTCAACAATGACAGGATTTATTTAATTCTTATACCTATTTATTTGATAAAAATGTATATGGATAATCTTATTGTGATTATTTTATATAGTGAGGTGCCATTTACAGCAAAAATATGTTTATGTTAGTACCTGTAATGCTTCTGACCATATTTTCATTATTTTAGTTGGTTTTGCTATTCACTAAGTTGCTTAACTGCAGTTTCCCGGCTTTTGGTATCGTAAAGGAAAATAGATAAGCTTTTCTGTCAAAAATGTTTCGGCAAAATATTTCCGGATTTTATAAATAAATAAATATTGCAGGACATTAATTTTACACAGCGCCATCTAGCATGTATTATTATATATATTATGTAAAAACTCTTGATACTCGAAGCGTCGGCTTGTAAAATTTGTATTTTACATTTGTTCAAAACGATTTAATGTTTAAAAGGTTTTTGACACTAAAACCAACAAAAAAAACGCTTAAATCAAAACAAACTATACACCTGAACAATTCTATGAGATACTTTCTGAGAACTTTCACTTTCAATTAGTGAATTTATCGAGTATTTTACCTATAGTACCGGTATACGGTATACCCATACTTAGCGTGATCCGCCCGCGACCACAGCTGGTGCATTCGCGTCGAAGCCTCGGGTTAAATATAGTTAAAATCCGCGGTAAATACCCGATTTTTCTTATCAAAATAATTTCCTAATATTATTGCTGAAATATTTACCATTTACAAGCAAAAAAACGCTTATCGCATGAGGTATTGGTACTTGCAGTTAAGAAATCTAGTGTCGGCATTATTACGTATGCTTTTTTGTAACGAAATCCCTGCCCGGTATGTGATAGTTGTGTATGATGCTTAGTTTATTTATTCGAATAATAAAAGGTAACGTTTATAAAGTCCTGTATTTCATTGTCCAACCTAACATTGTATGTCGGTGATGTGGCTATGTTGTTGTCTTGTCTCAATGTGTATGTAGCTGTTAGATACCCAATAGTTCATACTTAATACTCGTCATTATCATGGACGATAAGGGCCTGCGCAGACCTGGCGAAGCACAACTAATATTTTTGATCCTCAAAACACTTCCGACTTTGCTTACACATAATCTCGAAAACGAACTAAGACTCACAAGTATACTGCAATCGCAAGCTGATATGCCTATTTCTGAGCCTTAAAGTAACATTTAAGTCATTATTTCGTAATATAAAATGTTTTTTTTTTTACTTAGCTTGGCTAGGTCTGCGCCGCCAAAGGAAATTCAAATGTAGCTTTCAAAATAACGGTTTTTGATGTTTTCACATTCATTTTCGAAAATATCACTTTCTCATTTATTTGAATCACTACAAATGTTCCCTCGGATATTTAGGTGCATATTTATTTGGGAAGTACATTAGTGTCGTGTCTTCAAACAGCATGTAACTGGGTAAGTTTGTTTCATTATATATTAACACTGCATAGAATTTTGCATGTTTTTTCACATACCTCTAATTACGTATTTTTATGCTTGCAATAACCGCACCACCTGCTAGCTACTCTATCTATAAGACTAATGTAAGAACGTAATCATTCTTTTTTTATAAAAAAAACCTTGTACTTTAATATTTTTATCTTGTATGTGAAGTAAATATCTATTTAAAATATATTGTGATTCTAACGTTGTATGTATTAATTCTAATAAAATTGTAATATAACCAGCTAGTTCTGCAATTTGTAAATACTTACACTTTCCTGTATCTTTTGTGATGTGATTAAAATGTTTTGGTTTTGATAACTTGACTGCCTATGAATGATATCATTAATTTAACAGCCTGCCAAAAATTGGCCTAAATGATTAACAACCAGTGTGCGTCATGTTTTCAAAACCATTATTCACTACTCCAGCCAAATTTGATAGGAAATGTATTGAGCTGTTGTGCCCACTTGGTGTGGGGATTTTTGTTCTCACTAGTTAAAGTACGGTCGGCTAGTTTATTGAGCTAATGAGATGAATGAGACATTTTTGTTGTGGACTTGTTTCTATTGGCTCACAAATGCTTCACATAAGTCGGGTTTCGATGACCGAAATGTAACTAGTAGGTACGCTTTTGAATCCCCATGGTCTTCTACGCTTTTACTTTTTGAGTTGTCCGACTGTACGTCATACTTAACAATAGCTCAAAGACAGTCAAAGTAGTCAATTCGGAAAGAGAACCGCCGCTGTCGCAATAAGGGAACTTAATTGTAATCGGATTTTAGGACGCTTGTTTGATGCGAGCACAGGAGCGCCCCCAAATAAACGACGGTTCTCTTTCAGAACGAACTCTCGTATTGAATTTGGCTGGAGTAATGTCGAGCATCGTGTGACGTGTGATGTTTCCGCAGGGGGCAAGGCGCCCGCACCGCCGCCGCCGCTGCGACTCCCGCTGGAGGGCTGGTCGGGCACGTCCTCGGCGTGCTAGCCCGCGCGGGGGGCCGCCGCCGCCGCCGCCCCCCGCGCCCCAGCCCCCACCACCGCGCGACTCCCCACCTCCGCGCATCCCGCTCACGCGCTACTCTCCGTCGCACAAGCTCTGCTGTACCCCGCCACCGCTATTGGCACCACCAGCCTACATAAAGACACTGACAACGCCTCGAAAAAAACAAACCCCGAAATCTTCTTGAAGGTCTCGAAGGAAGCCATCACTCCAAAAGACACGAAAAGCGAAATCGAGACGAGCTCACAGCAGCCAATGAAACATGGATTTGAGACTGATGGGACTAACAATCCTAGCTCTCGAAATAATGAAACGATTAATCAAGTGAAGGAGATTGAGCGGAACCCAGGAGTTCTGCCAATAGAAGAAGTGACGTTACCGACGGAAAATGTGAGCGACTTGAAGGATGTATTTGACGCTATCAACAGGCTGTGTGATACAATGAAAACCTCGAACTATGTACAATCTGAGTGTGAAGTGGAACCCAAGATAGTGATTAGGAAAGTGGAGATATTCCACGATAGATACCTCTGCGAGGATGAGGCATCTCCACAGGATTCTTTGGCTAGCTCAGAGATATCCGTGAACAGAGAGTCGTGGAGAGATATTGTATCACCCACAGTGGAGACGGTGAAACCGGAAGAGTGGAAGGATTCTCAAGTGTCGTTAGCAAGCTCGGAAGTGTCCGTCCAACGGGAGATTCACGAGGAACGGTGGAGTGACACGTTGACCTCTCCACCCAGTTCAGATATATCAATGACCAAGGAGACCAGGGAGCGATGGAGCGATTGCAGGTCTCCACCGAATGAAGTGACCGATTCAGCGGTGGCTCAGGAGCCCAGCGAATTGTACTACACAGCGTCGTCAGATGTATCGCTAGTGTCGGATACGGAGTCGAAAGGTGAAGGAGAAAAGAAGGAGTGCGTGATAGCGGGTCACGTGGCGGCCATGAGGGAGCGTTTCGAGAGTATGACTCGCGCCAACACGCCGTGTCCCGACCTTGTACGGTCGGTATCGCCCTCGCTCGATGTCTTCAGGAACATCACGCCGTCACCCGACCGTTTAGGGTGAATATTGACAAACCTGTGCTCAAAGACCGGCGCGGTCAAGTCTTGAATTAATATTAATACTGGGCTACAGTACAGATGCACAATTTAGTCTATACCGCTTGCCCGTTGCGTGTAATGTTGCAATTCTAATTTTAAATGGGAGAAAAAAAAAATGTCGTGCACTGATAGTCCCGCCCTGGGGTGTTGTGCTTTGCCCCCCGCACCCTGAAACCCAGCCAGCCCTACTCCTTGAAGTAATAGAGAGGGCCCTGGGATGATGACAGCATTGCTCCTGAGTACTTGAGGTTGATGCCGCTTGTTCCTCGGCCTTGGTCAAGACTTTTGTAGACCAGATTTCACACTGGCTTTCCTTGTGGCGGAGCGGTAAACAACCACTTGCTCCACTGTTTCTTCTTGAAAACATGTTATACTGTTGCAGTTATCAAGCGGTTCATAAATAACAAGAAAGCTAGCTAAAGAAATGTGCGTCGATCCAACTGCTGCAGTATAATGCAGCTGAATCTTGCACACAACATTTTAATATGTAGTAGTGTATGGTGTAAGTTTCTGCAATTGAAGCATTTCGATTATTTCGCCCACGATTTATTGAAATTTTATGATTTCGTAACTTTTGGTGTTTTCTCGTATCCAAATTGTATGCGCATTTGGTGATAAATACGGTGCCTGTACTATTGACTCTACTATGAGGATTAATTACACTGCGCCGGCCTTTGCAGGGTAAAGTGGCGCTATATGGATTACAAATAATGATTGCGTACCTCAATCATTAAACATCGTATCGTTATTTTTTAATCTATATTATATCACTCTTCGTTCGTTAAGATCACTAATCGCTATCAGTTAAGTATCATTTAATTCCCTAGTCCCCACTAAAGTGCCAATTCCTTTAGTGTTCACGTAGCTAAGGGTTGTGAATTACTAGCAGTTTTGTTACGGTGACATATCTTGAAGGGTTGGTCCTAGATTTTAGTATTATCTCTAAGGAATAGAAAGTGCATTTGCTAGACTTGTAGAATAAGGAGTAAACGACCCTTTGTAATTGATAATTTGATGTGATCATTTGAAGCTCAAACTTTGTAGTTTTGTACTTGGTTTGTATAGTAACCGTAAATCAAATCACAAGCGTAGATTTTTTACAGGTCACTTATACAGTTTTACTAGAAACTATGTGTTATCAAACTTCAAGTGCACTTTATCCAAGTACACTCATACTGTATGAATTATAAGTGCTAGTGTAGAAATTACTAGAATACCTACGAAGGGATAGTTAGTAGAAAAGTCAAGGGTCGCTCTATATTTCTAGGGTAAATATAGGGTTGCTATTACTACATTGTATCAGACCAATATTACGCTTAGTTTAGAAGTATCACTTTTACTACAAGTATTGAGTAATTTACGAACTGTTTGCATTTTATTTGTTGATGTTGCCATAATAGCTGTATTGTGTTTGTTATCTAAATGTGCTAAAGAAACGAGGTTCATTTTTAAAATTGAGATAATTTGAAGTTTATTGGGTTAACAATCGTTTGATGACGATACTAGCCATTAATTTAATTCTATAACTGTTGTATTTTGTAATCATATTGTATACTTGTATATTAGGGTTTGGTATTCAAAAATATATTTCAATTCTACTTTTAGTAAGTGTTTAGTGTATCATAACGTGTTGTGTACAGCCGAGACTTAATTATTACTATTCAATAAACGGCTTTATTAATACAGTCGGCGTATCATTTCAACTAGAGGGACGGCAACAAAAACAAACTGATAGTGTCCAGAGCGTTTATTCAGTAAAATAGTCAAAATTCTACAAGAGTAGGCAAACGTCACAACTTCATATGGAAACGCTTAAAAATCATCAAGGCATAAACATTATCATCATCGTATTACACAAACGTCTCAACACCGGTACAGGAAGTGAACTAACTATCCGGCGGCTAGGCTCGTCAGCGGTGAGGTATAGTATAAACGTGGGACAGGGGGCCGCCAATCCAACAACTAGCGTTGTGACGGTGGTCGCCTGCGCGCGCAGGGAACTGTCGGCCCAGCCCGCGGCCGGGCGACGCGTCACCTGTCGCGTCTTACCTCCTCTACCGGTAGCGGGGCTGCATCATCTGGAGCTGGGGCATGCCTTGCACGCTGCCCACGCCCATCGAGGGGAACATCTGCATCGGCATCACTCCGCCCGGCAGCAGCATACCTGCGAGACAAGAGCGTCACGTGGGCGGCGGCGGCGGGGCGGGGCGGCGGCGGTCACGTGACCGACAGTGAGTGGCCGACAGGGGACCGAGGTCCAACACGCGAGGTGTGACTGCGAACACTCGCCTGTCGCCGCCGTGCGAACCACCAAGCGAAGGAACACAGGTACGCGATCGTGACGTCGGCCGCGCCCACCGCGACCGTCACATCGCGTCATGCACATTGTAAAGCGACAAAACTACTGTACGTAAATATTATATTAGTGTACCCACCCGTGAACCGACAAAAAAAGTCACATCATAATTATGACACTACGAGAAATTCGAGACAGTAATAAAGAGCTACTACAGTAAGCAAATCCATCAACGAATGTGTATACAAAATTACCGCTCGTCATTCCGTCGTCCGATAGTGCGGATGGCACGTCAAAATCTCGATTATACTCTCGGCAAGGGCGTTGCGAGTTGCGAGTCTAGTTCGCCCGGGTTAGTGGTTAGGACTCGTGAGAACGGGGGGCAAGCTGTTATGTGTTTAATGTTGGAAGATATAAGATAGATAATCCAGAGTCCGATGCAATGAGTGAGTGAGTGAATACGTGGTTTTAGAGTGGTCCAGCGCAGTCGATTTGCCTCCGGGCAGGGCGCGCCGGCGACTAATGCCAACTAAGTGGAGGCCCCTCCACGCACTTAAACACATGACATCATGTTCATCATGAAAATAACATATCTATATCTATTCGATAAGGCGACATGTCGTGGAAAATAGAAAATAAAGTTAAGCGGCAAACATTTATTCATACAAAACAACATCCATTTTCCACGTATCCTAAGTAACACTAGGGGGACACATCACGGGAAATGATTGAGCAAGATAATACTGAACACCCCTTATAAGATATATAAAACCTTTGCAAAAACAAATTATCTAAAACCACCCCGGTTCTTCCTACATAAATAAATGCGTTGTATCAAATGATTTTGAACTGTGTGAAAATGAATACAAAAATATGGATGTCTAAATATCAATCGGAATGTGTCGGAAATCCAGTCTTATGCACCAATTTCAGAATCATTGCAACAATACAGTATACATTACGTCGACAAAACAGCGGACATCCGATTTCTAAACATCAAAAATACATTCGAGGTACATAATTTACTTACTTTTTAGCTAATGTGCGACATTATTTAGAGTTATCTTTACATTATTTGATTTGATATGTCCTATGTCTTACATTTTTGTCAAACCGGTTTTACCTTGTCTGGTTATTCTATAACAGAAATTTTTAGATTATTAATGTGATATCCTCAATAAAGACCTACACCGTGTTTACTTAAAAATGAGTATAAAAGTCACCTACATCTCTAAAAGTATCAAATTTTAAAGAATTAAGATGTCGGCAATAGATGACACAATACCCATATTTGGTACTTAACTAACGATAATAGAGAATTATAGTTGTTTATGTTTATTCCAAGTAGAAAAGTAAGAATCAGTTCTGTATCTACAAATCTTCAGTCTTGTTTTAAAATAACAAAATTGTTACAGTCCAGTATAATGACAGCTTTGTTTAGTTTTGAGTTTGGTCCCGGTAACTAGAAACTTGAATTGTGCAAAACTATTCATTTTGATCACCATGATAAGCAAAATGATAATGATATTCAAATTGATATGAATCTCATTTCTTTTTTATAATATAGATTATTTGAATATCTTTTATTGATGGTGGGTGGATGATTATGATATAATAAAATGTGATAATGAAGTATAGTGCAGACATAAATTGAAGCATATTGTTTAAGCACAGACCTCAAAACAAATATGTATATAGCTTTGATGTAACACAAGCATAATTTCATTTGAATTTAATATTAGTGGCTGAATGAGCTATGATAGTTATTAAAGATTTAATTTTGAATTCCAAATAGATTTATTAGATAAATGAGAGTGGAATGCTAAATTCTTAATTGTTGATAGAAAACCATTTAATGAATTATAATTGCACCAAAAGGCCTTAAACAGTACTGCATTTCTCGGAATGTGTTGCTGAAATACATTCATTTATTACTGATAAAAAATATTAAATTGCAGTTTGGTTCTACTTGGAGTAGACATAATTCAAAAATATTTATAATACCTATCGAAATACTTATTCTTCCATAAAACACAGCACCATTACGCCTTAAAATCAAAATGAGCAGTTTTGCGTTAAATCATTAACTACCTCATCAGATCTCGCAAACATAAACAACTAATTCTCCCTCTTCTAGGGTTGATAATAATGGGATTGATACTGACCCGGTTGGATGGGGCGCATGAGATTGAACTGCGGCATGACGGGCAGCACGCCCATCACGTGGTGGGGCATGGACACGGGGACCGGCACTCGCATGGGTTGGGGCAGCATGCCAACCATCTGGCCCATTTGCCCCATCTGACCCATCTGGCTCATCTGACCCATCTGACTCATCTGACCCATTTGGCCCATGGAGCCCATTTGGGGCAGAAGCGGGCGGCGCATCGCGTGCGCATGGGCTGCCTGTTGGCGCGCCGCCGCCGCCACCGCCGCCGACATGTGCGCGGCCACCTGAGACATGAACTGCGATACATGACGCGCACTCTATAGCTGCTGGGCTGATCAAACACACCTTGCAATGTTAGTACACCTTACGCGCGACTCCTCCTGCCTAGCTTAAGATATCGAACGAACAAGATACCATTTCTAATTTATAAGTATCAAAGCTCCTCGAACCTGGAGTATGAACAAATGTAACATTTTTGGGGTTCTATTCGGTAGCATTTCTTAAAATGGGCCAAGTAATTCCTGCAGCCCATAAACATCCGCTGCTGAACTGAACCGGCTTTGTGATCTAGTAGTTAGCCTACCGGTGTCTGAAACGGAGTTACCGGGTTCGATCCGGGGAGTACAATATTGTGCTTGGTTTGGTTGGTGGTAGGACTTTGTATAAGTCCGCCTGGCAAGCTACCACCATCCTACCTAATTCTGTGGTGTCTGAAACGGAGTTACTGGGTTCAATACCCGGGGAGTACAATATTGTGCTTGGTTTGGTTGGTGGTAGGACTTTGTATAAGTCCGCCTGGCAAGCTACCACCATCCTACCTAATTCTGTCGCCATAACAACAATTCTAAAATTGTTGTGTTCCAACACTTAAAAGACAAAATAGCCAGTTCCTCAGATTGTTCACGATTCCGGGTGAAGTGCGATTCTACCACCTTCAGTTTCGTTCAATGTCTTTGAACACTACATTTTGTCACATAACATCCTAAGCCTGCACCTAAATTTAAATGCTGGTCACGATTCTGAAAGCTCATCAAATGTATGCCTAAGTGGGTGTTAAATCTATGAAATACCCATCACCACATGCATCCATCCATACCTCAGCCTGACTGGTGCTGGGAGTGACCATCGCCGGCGAGGGCGCGGGCTGCGGTGTAGGCGCGTCGGGCTTCGGCTTTGCGCGGTACTTGGTACTTCTCGCTCGGATCTCTTCCAGCGACACGTCCTCTGGCGGATGCACGATCTTGGAGCCGGCGCCTGTGGCAGTGACCAGCGGGCAGGCGTTCGCGGCCGGCGGTTTCACTTCGCCGTTCTCTTTGGACTCGGCGTTGCTCGAGGTAGTAGGTGGCGCGCTTATTGTGGCGTTGCTGGAAATGATGGAGCGCATCACGCAAAATAATGTATTTTTTGTATATTTTTTATTCAATATAATGTATGTTCATTATGCATAGATTACGAGGTACATTTTTGCATTTATTTTGTAAATGAAACTGCTTTTGATTAGCCTTTCAACAACTGCTCAAAATGTAAATCATGGACTCAATTGGGTACAGTTGATGTTGCACTTTTTGTCATGATATAAAAGGTGGCGAATATTTATAGATCATGTCACAGAGATTGAACAAGGAAAGGCGAGATTGTCTGAGCATAGCATAACAAATTATTTGCCATTAGCAACATACAGTTTTCAGTCTAGTTGAGATGGAAATTGAACTGGAGATCTTGTGTTTAAATTGAAAAGCCTTACTTATCTCTCTCTATATCTAAGATTGCTTCTATTTTTGTAGATATTTGGGTCGTTACACAGCGATAATAGATGCGCTGGAAGCTGATTTCAAGTTTAAAAGTCCTTAGTACTGGCATCTGTATCGGTCATCATTGAATTCTTTGAAATACTTAACTTACTAACCTATATAACACAGATGAGATATATTAAGACTTGATTTTGTTTAATTTAGTTTTATGTTTACCTGTATGCTGGGAAGGTAGGTTTGCTTGGTTGTGATGTAGGCACACTTGCTGCAGGGAACAATGATCTCATGCCTGGCATCATCATTCTGAAACAAAAGAATTAATTGCTGGCATAAAAATTCACAGCCCATGATGCACTTGTAGCGCTTGAACCCACATCTTTTACTCAAGCCATTAATATATGTATTTTATTGTACTGCAGGGTTTTGCTGGGCCTTAATCTCAACCTGATTTTTCAAGTTATGATAAGGAGCAACACAGCAATTTTCAAGTTTTTTGTGGTGAAGGTGGTTCAATTTTTTTTTTTCGACAATAACTTATTTTTAGCTTTTATTGTTTTAAAACCTACAACACCTTATTGAAGAGTTGTGTAAGGGTGTAATAATAGGGAAATATCTACGCTATGATGTGAATGAAGATAAGATAAGATAATTACTTTATTTACCAACAAATGTTTACAATATATTTATGTTTCAAAATATAACAGATTACAAATGGATCCCGCACTAGGGCTGGCCTGTGCTGCGATAAATACAGATGTCCTGAATAAATTTTAAGAATTGGTTCCTACTATGGTGTACTATGTCAGGATATTGGTAGCAATTTTTCGTTTCCATTATCCTGTTTTTTATGTAGCTTTTTTCATTGTCAAAACTAAGATGTGATGATGAATGATGGGAACGAAGATAAATACAGATGACCTAAGCAAATGTTAAGAAGCAGTTCCTACTAAGGTGCAGTGTAGGGTTGTCATGGGTGTCATGTAGTCAGGATTTCCATTATGCTGTTTTTTTTTATTTAAAAGCCAAATTACTTTTAAACGATTTTGATAAATATTCTATGGAACCAATCTGGGACCTTATCCTTTACAGTTTTTTTTGTTTATTTACAAACTTATGCAACTAAGATGCAATATTTTTTTTGAATCAGCCTTTTCCATCTCTCAGCAAAAGTATTTACCAAAATCCTCTAGCCATCTCAATCTATTGCAGTTATGCTACAATAAGTTGTAGATTAATCTTACCTATGCTGCATGAATGGCGGCATCATGGGATTCATGGGCATGCCAGGGTACATCCCTGGAGGCACTGGACCCATGGGGGTCGGCAGAATGCCCGGAGTCACAGAAGAGGGGCCAGCACCAAGCTAAAGTAAGAATAATAATAATAAATAAGTAATTTGGTTATTTCAAGATGCATTACTATACATTAATAATATTTTTTTACTTTTTGGCTGATTAAAGAGGTTTGTTACTCTACTAGAAACACTACACGGAAGTGTTTCTAACTCATATCGAGATAAACTAAGATTAAATAACAGTGAGCAATATTTAGCTAAAAAGGTGCTAGTAAAATACACTTACAGCCCCAATTTTAGCCTGTAACACTAAATTATTAGTATTATTGTGAATTTCCATTTATATATCAATGTTAAAATAATTTCCTTACCAATGCCGGAGTAATTGCTTTTTTCTTGGCTGATGGTTCATCATCATCACTGTCTTCTTCCGGCTTGCCACCGCCTAAAGTTTAACAATAATGATCATAGAAATTTGTAACTTTTTTTATTCATTGTATGATGGAGACTTGGGGCCTTGGACTTCATCTCACCTGGTTTCAAAATATGATAAGGCTGAAGGTGGAAGCCCTGTTCACCCAGAATCCCCAATAGGCAGAGATAAGATGGCTAACTGACCTCAAAATGCCGGTACACAACTTTTTAGAATTGTTGTTATGATAGACTTAGGTCGGGTGGTGGTAGCTAGCCAGGTAGTCTTAAACGGTCCTACCATCAACCAAACCAAGCACAAATGAAATCTCTGGGTCTAATACCTGTCAGCCTCGGTGGTCTAATGGTTACTCAACCAGAGGTTGTTTAAAATATTACCATCTGGATGGTGGATAGTGAATAGGTGCCTTTACATTTACAAACTACACACAATAAAAACCTATGGCTATCCCAAGCAAAATAAAAAAATATGTACATACATCATGTATGGTCCATGACGGGTCAAGTACCCATCGGCAGGCCGAGTTGAATGAACATTTTTATACCTGATTTCTGCTTCTCATGCTCTCTCACATCTTCTGGAGGAATGCCTTCCATACCATAGATTTCTATCTCAATATTTGACCTATTTGGTAATGAATTTGGTACTTTGTCTATGGCTTCTTTGTGCACCTGTAATACAACAAATAGAATTAGATAGAATAGTAAAAATGAAATGCAAGATGAGTGAAGATTTAGTTACTGACCCATGACGCAAAAGGGAAAAACATTTAGTGGATAATGGATAGATGAGCGTTTCGAGCGAGGGAATAGCGCCAAAATACTAAGAGTAAGTTACTGCGATTGGAGATAAATAAACGAGTCGGGAACGCGTGAGGGCCGTGGGCGGGCGGGGCAACGGGGCCGATGCCAATTTTGCGAAATGACGCACGCGGGGCTCACCTGCATGCAGTGTATCGACAGCCCCGGTCCTGTGTACAGTTTCTTGTGACAAATGTGACATTTGAAATGCTTTGCCTTTTGATGTTGGATCAGAATCTTTTCGTCGTCAAACTCTCTGTTACAATACCTGAATACAAGCTAAGGAAACCATGAAATATGCAACAAACGACATAATAAAATTACGGTTGACCTCATTTATGAAGGCCATTCGCACTAGGCTTTACAACGGTCAAGATATTTCGCAACTACCTACCTACCTATTGGAATTATTGGAAAAGGATACCAGCACCATGGTTTAGATGCCTTCTTCTTCTTCCTACCCATTCTGCAGAGGAAACTTAAACTTAAATTAAAATAACAACTGCTTTATAATAACGCAAGGATAATCCTAATTAGTATCACAGTCAAAATCACTCAATTTTTTGAAAATAATATCAACACGACATGAAAACGCAACTCAAAAGCTATGAACAATCAAAATGGCGGACTAGTTATGAGGAGTAGGATAGAACTGCGGAGTGCGGAACCAAAGAGCACAGAACAAATTGCACAGATGTGAATCGGAGGACACGGACCAAATAGGGTGCGTTCCGTTAAAGCCGTGCCAACAAGCCATTTCTGCAGAGGTGAGATTGTCAAATCTGACGTGTGGACAGTTGCTGGCCGATTTGACTTTCAATGACCTGTCGACGCCCGTGCGACTGGCGGGTGCGCACGTGCCAAAATGATATGTGAAATAAACTCTTTTTGGAAAAAATTGAACCGACTTCACCACTAAAAACTTACAAATAACTCTCAGGGTCAAAGTCAAAGTCAAAGTCAAAGTCAAATATTTTTATTCAGTAAGATTTTTTAGGATCACTTTGAAACGTCAAATCTACCGCCTATTCGGAATCGTGACCAGCACACAAGGAGAAAGGCAAGAACCTCGGGCTAGTTTTTTTTTTTTTCATGATCCATTACAATAGCTTAAAATTATCTAATACTAATTACAATTTATTCACTGGAGCAAATTCATTTTTTTAATGCCAGGCTTTCTTATCTTCTAGGTAATCTGAAATTTTATAATAAGCTTTCCTGGATAGCTTTTATTTACAAAATTTTTGAATTTATTATTTGACAAGCTTAGCACATCACTTGGCAATTTATTATATAAGCGTACAGTTTGCCCTATGAACGATTTATTAACCTTATGGAGCTTAGTTGTGGGAACAGCGAGTTTATTCTTATTTCTAGTATTATAATTATGTTTATCACAGTTTTTGTCAAATAAGCTTATGTTTTTACGCGCGTACATAATATTTTCATAAATATATTGGCAGGGCATAGTCAATATATTTATTTCTTTAAACTTGTCTCTTAATGAATCTCTGGGACCCATTTTGTAAACAGCGCGAACAGCCCTCTTCTGCAAAACGAATATGGTGTCTATATCTGCAGCACTTCCCCACAGTATTATGCCATATGACATAATACTGTGAAAGTAACTGAAGTAAGTTCATATAATTTGAAGTTGGTGCCGAATAGCCAAGCACAACAACATGTTTATTGTATGGCATGTATGTTATATGTAAGTGGTGAAGTTGGTTCCAATTTTTTCCAAAAAGAGTTTATTTTTAGCGTTTTTTCGTTGTAAAATCTACTACACCACGACGTCTCCGACACACTATTTAAGAGTCGTGTGAGGGTGCAATAATACGTAATTTTTTTGTATGAAAATATATTTTCCAAATCGGTTGAGTAATAACGGAGTTCTGTTAAAGAGTCATCGATCACCAACATGCCTGCCAAGCGTGAGTATTATGGCAAAACCCTCCATTGCTTTCTCAAGTATTGGGGGAGGCCCATGTCCTATACAGTTGACTTTTATGGGCTGTAATGATGATGATGATACATGCATACAGCATTTATAGCCAGAATGTGTCAAAGTCAATTCCACTTACTACTCCATATCATCATTACTGCGATCAACAACGTGCCAAGCGTGGTGATTATGGCAAAACCCTGATGATGATGATGATACTGGAAGGTAAGCGGTTTAGTGACCGTAAACACCACAGGAAAGCATAATACGCAATATCGTTTAATTGGATGACATATATTTTACAGTTATTTTGATATAAAAACCAAACTACTGAACCGATTTTTATAAAATTTCTATGAGACCACCTCGCAAATATGGCCTACGAAACTTATTAAGAGTCATCAAAATCTCTTTCGAATTGGCGGAGAAATCAAGTAACAAACAGAAAAACATACACCAAAATTGAGAACCTCCTTTTTTTGAAGTCGGTTAAAAAGGGAGCGCGTTTGGGGCTAGATGGCGCTGTGTGAAATAAATGTCCTGTAATATTATTATTTTTTAATTAATTATTACAGAAATCTTCCCTGTCTATGGATCTATTCTCAAAAGATTAAAAGGATTCGTTATCTAGTTTCTATATTACAAGCTATGCTTAGTTTAGGGATAGATGGCGCTGTGTAAAATGTATGGCCTGTAATTAATAATTAGGTAGGTACTGTAAATAGCTTTCTTTTTTTTTCGTCTAAAGCACACAAAAGTGCTAAATAAAAACAGACTTTTTGAAATTTTAAATGTGTCGAGAGATTGTGTTGTGTCGGTTCGCATCCGCACCGTCCAAGAGCTTAAATCCATAAATTGCTAATAATAAACCGAAACTCAAATCACACTGAAGTTGGGAGCTTGTTGCCAACCCTGTAGCCGGCCTGCTAATGGTGTTGCCAATCGACACGCCCTGACAAGGTCACCTCTGCAGAAAGGCTTGTCGTCACCGACGACGTCGACTGCCCATTACGCCCGTGGTGCGATATGGGTCGAGGCGGGCGTCTAGTAACAAGTGAATTGAGTGAAAAGAGCGAGAAATGCAAATCATACAAAACATAAGTTTCAATTTCAGATTATATTTTTCAACGAATTTATCATGATAAGATTATATCTCATATTATAAAATCATATTTATATCCACTTTATTTTTGATTCTGATGGGATAGTACTTTCATAATGCATAGATAATTATAAATGATCTCAAGTAGATATTGCAAGGAAGACCTCGACTGTTAATAAATTAATAACAATAGGCATTTACTATGAATATTTTATTTTTATTACAGTAATACTTAATTATGCACCAAGTAAAAAACATAAACAAAACTATCCTGTTTTATTTCCATAACTAAGTACCTACTAAACATTCTCATACATTTATTAAGGACTCACTGTAGTTTTACAGGTAGGTATCACAGTTACAAATTTCAGTGATCTAGGAGCTAAACAAAGTCTTTATTTACAAATATAAGACCTAGAGGCTGCATTTGTTGGGAGTTCCGTGCGCTTACTAAGTTAAAACTTGTGTAGAGGCGAGGCGAGGGCTCCTGACTCCGAACATTATGAGTACCTAGCTACTGCAGGTAGTTAGGTATAAGTACAAAGTGAATTCAATTGGTTCCAGTCTAAAATGACTTTTATAATCATTGTCCGCACAGTGGGCAGTAAGATCTTTGTACGTGGTAATGTGCCAACGAAGCCCCCGTTTTCTTATTTCCTGCAACTACAAGGATTCCAAATTTTCAATAGGCACTCCAACTATTGCTAGAATTCTCTGATTCCGATGGATAACGGTTACCTCGTAACACACAATACCAACGGAAACATCAGGCATACTAGTTAGGTACCTAATTTTGGATATAAATTGGAGATTTTTCTTGTTTGTATTTGTCGTAGGTTACGATTTTTTCTTTGTTTTTACGTTAGACGGACGCAGGCAGACGTTTTCCTGCTGTTTGTTTTGTTTTTCCATTCTTGTTCTTCTTCGTTCTCTACCACGAATCGTTCCCTTTGAAGTTGATGTGCGGTTTCGACTGCGACGACCACAAGCAAGCGGAACGGGTAATCGTGGCGGCGCAGCCATGGGCTTTGTGGACGAGTAACGGAACCATAGAATACTATGAACGGAACGCACCCTTAGTCAATTTGTTGACTTCGATCCTGACCACTGAGCATAAAAGGTATCCTGACATAGAGGAACTTGTCTAGACTACTTGTGAGTAGTATTCTATGGGCATGTGTACAAGATACGTACTGCCGCCGCCGCCGCCTGCTGCAGAGTGCGGTGACGGTGACTGACGCAGAAACCATTGAGAAAATTCATTGTCTATGGTAAATTTGAAATAGCAAAATAACAATTCTAAAATTGTTGTGTTCCGGCAGTTAGAGGCCATATATAGCCAGTTACTCAGTTAGTTGAGGTTTCCGGGTGAAGTATGCCTCTATTTTCGGCCTTATCTCAACTTGTAACCAGTTGAGATGAAGGACAAGCGCTACCCCGCCGTTCAAAAAAAAAAGATAACTCAGTATTTATTTTCGGAAACTACCGGTTATTTCTATCGATCATTATATGATGCGCTCCGTTACTCGACCACAAAGCCCACGACCGCAACGCCATGATTACCCGTTACACTAGCTAGAGATCGCCGCGCCGCACATCGACTCTAAACGGAACGGTTCGTGGTCGTAGTGAACCAAGAAGTAGAAGGGAAAACCAAAACAAACAGCGGGAACGCGTCTGCGTCCGTTTAGCGTAGAAACAAAGAAAAAAAACGTAACCTACAACACATACAATACAAACAACAAAAATCCTAGTAACATCCAAAAGTAGGTACTTTTATTTATGTGCCTAATAACTATGCCTGATGTTTCCGTCGGTATTCAGTATTGCGCCGAAACGTAACCGTAATCCATCGGAATCAGTAAGTTCGAGCAGTGGTTGGCGGGAAGCCTTGGTGTTGCAGGAAATAAGAAACAGGGGTCTTCAGATGTGTTATTCCACTCCACTGTGCAGACAAAGATTTCAAGTAATTTTAGAGTGGAAACAATTGAATTCGCTTTATACATACCTATTTCTTACCCTTGAAAATATAGATAAGTACTCAGGTACCTTGCTAACTACTGCAGTAGGTGCCTATCTATAATAATGTAAGTACTTACCAAGTCATAATATTCGGAGCCAGGTAGCCCTCGCCTCTGCCCACAAGTTTTAACTTGGTATGAGCAAGGAACTTCCAACGAATGTTGCCTCTAGGTCTTATGTAATGTGTTTTGTAAATACAAACTTTGTCTAGCTAGGAAATAACTGAAACTTGTACTGGTATAATAGATACCCATAGGAGTCCTAGTTATATGTATTAGAATGTTAATACTTAGTTATGTAAATAAAACGGCATTGTATTGTGAAAGTACTATCCCATCAGAACAAAAATTTAGTGGAAATAATTATATATTTATAATATACTAGCTTTTGCCCGCGGCTTCGCTCGCGTTAAGAAGTATTATTATTAATAAGGTATAGTTTTTACGGCTTTACTTTTGTTTAGCATGTGTAAAAAATTAGGGCCTACAAAACTTAAAAACTACAGAACATAACTACTAACCGAAACAAAACAAATGCAAAATCTCAAAATCCTTTCTCAGGGGATGCCTACGTCATAGTAGCTTTATGCAAGCAAAGTCTCAGCCCGATCGGTTTAAAATTGTCAAAGTTTCATACAAACTTTCATCCCCTATTTTATCCCCTTGGGGGTAGAATTAATCAAAATCCTTTCTTAACGGATGCCTACGTCATAACATCTAACTGCATGCCAAACTTCAGCCCAATCCGTCCATTGGTTTGGGCTGTGCGTTGATAGATCACTATGTCAGTCAGTCAGTCACCTTTGAGTTATTACTAAACCGCAACAAAACAAATGCAAATTTCTTAGGGGATGCCTACGTCATAGTAGCTTTATGCATGCAAAGTCTCAGCCCGATCGGTTTAAAATTGACAAAGTTTCATACAAACTTTCATCCCCTATTTTATCCCCTTGGAGGTAGAATTAATCAAAATCCTTTCTTAGCGGATGCCTACGTCATAACATCTACCTGCATACCAAATTTCAACCGATCCGTCCAGTGGATTGGGCTGTGCGTTGATAGATCACTATGTCAGTCAGTCAGTCACCTTTGAGTTATATATATTTAGAAGAAAGATAGAAGATAGATAGGTAAGGTACCTAATCATTAAAAAATGAAACTGAAATTACTGTTTTTCATGATTTGCATTTCGCGTTCTTTTCACTCTCTTGTCATTGTCACATGTCCGGCGTCGTCAAATCATTCGGGTCGTCTGCAGCTTTTCTTTGTTTAGCTGCGGGTAAGGGCCTATAGCTGGCGCTATCTACCCTATATAGCTAGCTGCTAGGGTAGAAGAGAGTTGATTCTAGAGCATCAACTCTTCTGGCTACAACCACGAGGTCGCGGGGCATTGCTTCGGTGCCTTCCTGTGAAGGTAGTGGGCTCGTCGTCGTGTTGGCTCGTCGATACCGTGTTGATCGCGGCTTGTAACGGAACGCCAAAACGGTCGACCACGGCGAAATTATTTAGGTATTAACGGAACGCTCCCAAGGAGGTGGCGGACGCTCGTTAATTAAATGTTCAAAATCTAAAACCCGACTACTGGAAAATAACACTAAAAGTATTAAACAAGAATATTATTTGAATTTTTTATGTTACATCGAAAACAAACAGCTTATAGCCAACATCTTGTACACTGAAACATAAAAAACACAATTGATTAGTTTCAGAGTTCGTGAAGACGATAGGTATTATTGCCACTACGTATTATTTTATTATATGTACCTACTGCCACGAGTTATTTAAGGAGCGGGTTTAGGGGTTATGTCAAATTTGATAAATACCTATTCACTGAATGAATATTAATATCTGAATGAAGATAATATCTTGTCTCCTACGCTCCAGACAATATTTTTGTTTAAATTTTCCTATGTCCTTGACTTGGAATCTTGCACATTAGGCCAGAATCTAGTGGTCTACGGTAGAACCTACCCAGACTGTTACCTACGCTACGCCTATTTTGGAATAAACCCTATTGTCTATATTTATATATAATAAGACCGTGTACCTACCTAAAACAAAATTGGCAGATTATGAAAGTAATTACAATTTGGTCGAATATAATTATATTATTTAACACTTATACACCTGCGTACCTACCTAGGAACTAGGTAAGTTTACGTAGGTATCATGTTTTTGTATCATGCATGGTAGGTAGGTATATAATAATAGGAATATAAATTCGATATTGCCTACTTAGTGAAAAAACGTCTCACGATAGAGATGCTAATCGAATAGATAACTTGCAATATTGTCATCTTTTTGGTCAGTGTAATAATAATTTTGTATTCGTTTAGTAAGCAGGTAGGTAGGTATGTGAAATCAAAGAGCAATTTTATGTAAATGAAAACAAGGAAAGAACTAGGTAGGTAGGTACCTACGTTGAGCAATAAATTTTACATAGGTTAAATAAAGGCCAGTTATTACCTAGTACGACATATACTGAGGAACTATAATGGTCGTATAATGGTAGATACCTTCAATACTACCTAGCTCATACTCGCGGCTTCGACGCATCAGCCCCCTAAGCACGGAGAGGGGATAAAAAAATTGTCCTCAGACAGTCATCAGTAGGATAGTTATTATGGTTAGTAATCATCCTAGTATAAATATATAACATAGTAAAATGTACAATTAAACTAACTAACTATGTACAAAGGACATATATTACAAACAGCATATATTTAGCCGCCTCTGTGGTCTAGTGGTTCAGATCCAGAGGTCCCGGGTTCGATCCCATGGGGAGTACGATATATTGTGCTGGTTTGGTTGGTGGTAGGACTTTGTTTAAGTCCGCCTGGCTGGCTACCACCATCTTACCTAATTCTGTCGCCGTAATAACAATTCTAAAATTGTTGTGTTCCGGAATTCAGAGGTAAGATAGCCAGTTCCTCAGTTTGTTGAGGATTCCGGGTGAAGTGCGCCTCCACCTTTGGCCTTATCTCAACTTGTTACCAGGGGAGATGAAGGCCAAGTGCTTACCCGTCGTACAATAAAAAAAAAATAGGTAACTCAATTGTTCCAGACCAGTACTAGACGAAAGCGTGCCCAAGACACTGGCTGCATTGCCACACTGAATAGCTATGCTAATTCGCTGGCCTAAATAAGGGCCAGCCCTTGGGTCACGTGTACTTAGTATTATAACATAGTTAGTTTAAACAGTGGTCTCGGCGGAGCTATTTGAGCCTTTTGAGGTCAAGAACTTAGGTCCATGAGGAGCCATACGAGTTTTCTAAAATCTTTGTGGGGCTTTTTATTGCGGTGACACGTGAAACAAGAATATTATTTTTATTTTTTTATGTTACATCGAAAGCAAACAGCTTATAGCTAACATCTTGTACACTGAGACATAAAACACACAATTGATTAGTTTCAGAGTTCGTGAAGACGATATTATTGCCACTACGTATTATTTATTATATGTACCTTCTGCCACGAGTTATTTAAGGAGCGGGTTTAGGGGTTATGTCAAATTTGATAAATACCTATTCACTGAATAAATATTAATACTTATCTGAATGAACTGAACTTATCCTTTGTCGAACCTACGCAGACAAACGCTACCTTACCTACCTGCAGACTACCTGTTACCTACGCTACGCCTATTTTGGAATAAACCCTGTTGTCTATATTTATATATGATAAGACCGTGTAACTTTTTTTTTTTTTTTTATGTGGAGAATGCGTTTAGGCACCATAGCCTCGTTGGGGCCGAGGCCGTGTGTGGGACTCAACCCGTCCTAGCGACAGGCAATACCCACTAAACTCCGCAGTGACCCGCTATCGCCGAGTGGTGGTGTCGTGGGAATCCGGCTAAAGCCTTTACCGCCACAACACCATCAGCGATTGCCCCTTTACACCCCACAGGCCCCCCCAGTGTGACTGGGGGGGATGGCGGGAACAGCTGGGTCGCCAGGCTGTTCCCGCCGTTCGGCGGGGATGAGGGTCTGTGTAATGGAGGCCGGTTGAACGCCCCTACGTTCCCGGCCCCCAGACCCCCATCTGATCCCACTGCCCGACAGGGTGGCCGAGTTGACCCTCCCTGCCGCGCCGCCAGCCTTGAAGGCCGGCCATCCCACGACCCGAAGGTCCGCTGAGTCCCTCACTGGGACTCCCCGCCCCGCGGAAGACCGCCTGTCCATCCACTGTGCCCTATGCTAACTTCATAGGGACACGCGGAGGACACCCTCACGTCGGATTATTCGCTGCCGTCGATAAGTCCCCACAAGTGGGAAGTGATCGACGGCACCCAGGGTACACCACGAGGAGGTTATCTGACCCAGTACCCCATCCGACCCAGTACCCCAAGACCGTGTAACTAACCTAACCTGTCTAACCCAAGGGCTGGCTCTTATTTAGGCCAGCGAATTAGCATAGCTTTTCAGCGTGGCAATACAGCTAGTGTCTCGGGCACACTTCCGTCTGGTACTGGTTCTGAACAGTTGAATTACGTATAGACCGCTTGTAACGGTCCTATAATTCTGAATTCGTATTCTGACTGCTTCCTTTGTACCTACCTACATGGTTAGTTTAATTGTACCTACCTAAATATAGTTTTTAACTGTTGGTGAATATATTTTATTTTATTATAGAATACATATTAATTTAAACTACGACTATTTATTGGCACGTAACGTACGTACGTAACGTACAGGCTGTACATGACTCATGGTGTTGTGTCCAGTAATCTTCCGCAATATTTTCTAAACAAAACAACACCGCCACAAGTTTTTTGAAGACTTTATTGAAGACCGCTAGATGTTCGTTTGGGTTGGGACCTTGGGACACGCAACACAAACGATTTAAAATCATTGCGGGCTTCCAACCGCTTCTTAGTAAGAACTTGGTCTTCCGCTTGACATATTCCACTAGGTTAGTCATTAAATGAAAAAGAGAACAATTAAAAGACGTAGGTAGGTACCTGCATTTGAATTTATACCCATGGTTCGATCAATGTGTCGATAGCCAGTTACCTCATTCTATTGAGAATTTCCAGGTGAAATGCGCTTCCTCCTTAAAACCTGACCATGACTTGACAGATGAGCCTGGTGTCACGCTACGGTCAGGTTTTAAGGTGAAGGCCATTTAAGGTCACCAACACTAGCAAGAATACCCAATTATCAATGTAACAGGTAGATTTACGGAGGAAGGTACCTATATATAACTATTGAAACTATCATGGTTATGAACACTATAACAACAGATTATAAAATACTAACGTAGGTACTATAACTAGAATTATATATTTTAGCTAAGTATAAGCTAAGTATAAGCTAAAAGTACCTATAGCTTACGGAGGCACGGCACTAAACAATTTATCTAGACATTTACGCAGGCATTAGCGAGATCTCTCACTATCAATCTTATCAGCACTTCAAGTCATGTTGTGAGAAGCATGCGCCGCTTTATGGCGAACTGGCTACTGCACGCGGCTTCTTCTCAGTTTTTTTAACCTGGGAGTAGGTAGGTATACTAACTCGTACCTACTCTTCATTTCGAATATTCGAGCCCATAACAAGTTAAGATAGGTATCGTTATAAGAGCGGTAGGTTAGCCTAAATCTGGGTGCTGAAATGAGCTAGTCTTCACTTCAGCAACCAGATATTGCCAGATAAGGTAAATAACTACTTTGGATTAGTCGGGGAACTACCTCCTAGTATGGTCTCCCGGGGCAATGGAATCGTTGACCTTTAGTTAACTGTTGCGACTGAATGATCCTATAGCAGGTGATAGGACCTATTTAGATCCGCCTGATTTGTGACCACCCTCCTAACGAAGTCCGGCGCCAAGCAGTTCGCTATTCCGTCGGTGCGCGAGTGCCAGTGTCTGCTAGGCAGCTTCTGGCAAAGCTTGCTCCATCGTAGACCTCATCCCCGTCCGGATACCCAGAAAAGATGGCGAAGGCAATGAGTTCTATTCCTACTTACTCCTCAGGTATGTAACTAGGTCCTTATAATAAAAGTGAATTCTATTGTATTGTACTTGTACATTTCAGTAAAATAAAACAAATACAAATTGAACACTCATAAACCTTATAGATATACTCCTTCTGATAAAGCTAACCTAACCTAACCTAACCTTTCTCTAGCCTAGACCTAGCCTAGGCCTAGACAAGTCTAAGACATCGACGCTAAGACATCAAGTCTAAGAGATCACGTCTAAAACATCAAGGTCAAGAGCTTGGCATATTTTATATTATCGTTAATAATCAAATAAAAAATACAATCGCTAGGATCGACGTAATGAAACATCTATAAGGTATTATGGGTAACTTGTTTTGCGTCTGCTACGTCAGTGATGAAAAGGGGAAGGGGGACTGTCACAAAAACGTGTATCACACTAAAAACACACATGTAGAAATTCTGGATTTTTTTGTTTATTGGATGACGCTGTGTGAGTTGTCTGGTAATAATTACGTTTTAAAAACTAAAAAGAAAACCGACTTTAATGAAGAATATGATACAATTTCGTTTAGCTGGATGGCGTGTATTTTTTATCATTATTTTGATAACAGATGGACGGACACACAGACATACGCGTGGTCTTATAAGGGGTCCTTTTTTTCCTTACTTGTGAGGTAATACACCCAAATAGCTTCAAGTGTGCCTCTAATATTTTAAGAGTTCCCTCGATTTCTCCAGAATCACATCAACAGATACTGAACTGATGTCTATGGGACCACCTGTGAAGTAAACCCTTTCAAACTAAAAAAAAATATATTCCAAATCAGTCTAGGCGTCTTCGAGTAATCGGGGAACATACATAAAAAAAACCGATGGATTGAGAACCTCCTCCTTTTTTTGAAAGCGGATTAAAAAAGAGAGAACCAACATGTTTCTTTTACTGATTGATTTTTCATTTTTTAACTGACAGACATACTTTCGGTATCGAGATTAGGCGAGATAGTACAATTATCTCATATGATGGAGGCATGAGACTCATGAGATGGAGGCGTGCGCCCGCGCCGCTCTACGATTGGTGGAAGTATCTCGCATCACTTCATTTTCAAGACACATAGATAACAGAGATGCCACGAAGCAACATAGTAAAACATCACACACATGGTGGTTGTAGCTCTGCCTTCGGCGCTGTAGGCTGTGAGCTCGGTTTCCACCCAGGAACAAATATCTGTGTGAAGAAAGCTCATGTTTGTTGTGAGTCCGGATGGATATAGTATCATAAATATCTATTTATCTACATATTAATTCAATAAAATGTACACTTAAACTAACTATGTACAAAGGAATCAGTCAGATTACTAAGGACCGTTACAAACCGACCGGCCAATAGGTAACTTAACTGTTGAATTAATAATATCTTGTCTTTTTTTTGGTTTCTACATAACGCACAACGGTACTCTAGTCACTTACTCTAAGCCCCTCTTGTTTGATATGAAGGGACTGTTAAAGAAGAAAAGAGGAAATAGACCAGCCAAGAGCATACAAGCAGATCCATTTTTTTCACAAGACAAAAAACACGTTTCTCACAAATTATAAATACGTTTTAAAAATTATTAAGAAAACCGGCTTAAATGAAGAATATAAACAATTTCGTTTACCTGGATAACGTATCTATTTCCAATTATTTTGATGACATATGGTTATACAGACAGACAGACGCGTGATCTTATAAGGGGCTCGTTTTTTCCTTACTTTTGAGTACCACCCTAGAAATACCCAAATCGCTTTAAATATGCCTTTAATATTTGAAGAGTTCCTCAATTTCTTCATGATCCCATCATCAAATCATCAAAGTCATCAGGTCATCATCCTGACCTGATGACCATGGGAAGTACACTTTCAAACAAAAAAAGAATTTTCAAATCGGTCCAAGCGTCTTCGAATAATCGGGGAAAGTACATTAAAAAAAACATTAAGGAGAATAGATAAAGAATACTTAGTCACATTTTTTTATATTATACCTAAAGTACCTAATAATGTTAAGTTCCTTCTACGATGCAAAACATTTAGCCGATTAGCAATTCCACGTTGTTTTTATTATCAGTAATACCTATATAAACAGCAGCACGTTTGCCTGTGTGTTTATACAAGCGGATGACAAAAGTAAGCAAGTTTGTTTTGGGATCCATCGCACAAGTAGAGCAAATAATCTGTCTGTTAGTTATTCTTTGTGAATTTCCTCACGGGACATGTATCACGATAGGTAATTTACTAGTGAACGCGCGGGACTTTGTTTCTATCACCCCGTATTTTTTTCGAAAATAGTTTCATATACTACAACTAGGATGTTACACGCCATAAAAACAATTCTAAATTGTTGTGTTCAGACATACCTTTTTACTCACCTTTAGAGGTAAGATAACTAGTTCCGCAGTCTGTTGAGGATTCCGGGTAAAGTGCGTTTCCACCTTCGGCATTATGAGTTGAAACCAGTACTGCTGTTCTCAAACATTTTGATTTAAAGTTGAATATGACAAAAAGTGATGTATTCGGATCGAAAACTTTCTGTGGGCTTGAGAAACGCTACGCTGATGGGTCAGAATAACAAAAAAAAATTGAAACTCTAAATTTCACAAGGACTTCTACGTTCTTTACAAAAAAAAGTACAACGAAAGAGGCCCAATATCTATGGTCCCATACTAAAGAGCTAAACGCGCTCCTATTCCTAGAAACGTTTGAATTATAACACATAATGCACATGGTTCTGACCCACATTTCAAGTAATCACGTTTCTTGTAGCGGGTTTCTTGTAAATAAAAGGACTAATTTTAATTTACATTATTTTTGTCAAAAACCTACCACCAACCAAACCTAGCACAATATTGTACTCGACCTGGGGATCGAACCCGGGACCTCTGGATCTGAAACTGGTGGGCGAACCACTTAGACCATAGAGGCGGTTATAAGGTAGGTAATTTATAAAGCTTACAGTAAGTGTTGTGTTGAAAGTGTTCCGGATTGGGCTTGCTTGGCGTTTCCAAAGGGCAAGGTGGACAACTTTGAGGATGTGGGAGAATGGTCCATCCATACCATTATTTTATATTCGAAAGTACCTGTTTACTGGTGAAAGCCATGCATGCACATCAACGTGATATGAAATTCTGGTTCGGTGGCGCACCTTGGGAGAGACCTACGTACAGCAGTGGACTATGGTAGGTTAATGATAATGACGATTATAGCCAAGCGTTTTACTACCAGCTAAACTAAATTGAAACAACATCATCATCATCGTCATTTTGTTCACATACGTCCACTGTTGAACATAATAATAATAATAATATAATATAAGCTTTTACTTCCCTTAACACACATTGGTAGATACATTTAAAATACTAAATAAACGCAAAATTTACAATTATGTACTAAAGCTACAAACTATTTGTTTTAACATTATTTATGTGTTAGGACCACTTGACGTGGTAAAAGCCTCCTCCAACTCATGCCATCTCTCTCTATCTCTAGAATGTCTGCTCCAAGCTTTGCCTGCTACCCTAACAATGTCGTCGTCCCATCTTTTGAGTGGTCTACCTTTTCCTCGTTTTTATGTATTGGGTACCAATTTGTAAGAGTTCTAGACCATCTTTCGCCTTGTAGTCTCTGGACGTGTCCTGCCCACTTCCATTTTAGGGATAAAACTTTTTGAGTGACGTCTTTTGCTTTCGTTCTAATCCTTAAATCGGCGTTTCTTATTTTGTCTTTTATTTTTAGACCGAGAAAGCTCCTTTCTATTCCTCTTTGGCACACCCCTATACGTCTTAGGTTTTGTGCAGTAAGCGGCCAAGTTTGGCATGCGCAGGCTAAGACGGGTAATAAGCATGTTTCCATGGCTTTTGTTTTGAGTTTTGTAGGAATTTTGCTTTTAAAGATTTCCTTCATTGCCCAGTATTTAGACCATGTATTTTTTATTCTTCGCTCTATTTCCAGTTCCGTGCAAGCTGTGAATGAAATCAGGTGTCCGAGATCTATATATTGATCTACGTACTCTAGATCTAAAGATAGCAGACTCATCGGAACCCTTTAATTATTTGTCATGAGCTTAGTCTTTTTCCCGGTTTATTTCCAATCCCACTTTTCCACTTTCTTCGCAAAGACTCTGTGTCATATATTGCAGGTCGTTTGGATTCTCTGACAATATTACGATGTCGTGTGCAAATCGAAGATGTGTTAAATATCGTCCGTGTATTTTTAGTCCTTTGTTATCCCAGTTTAAGGATCTAAAAATAATCTTCATAGCATTTCATTCATCTTCATTCATTTTCATAGCACGGCTATGAAAAGTTTCGCCAAAAGAGGATCTCCTTGCTTTACACCTTTTTAAATTTTTAAGCTTCATCAATAACATTATTTTATATTCGAAAGTAACTGTTTATTGGTGAAAGCCATGCATGCACATCAACGTGATATGAAATTCTGGTTCGGTGGCGCACCTTTTGAGAGACCTACTTACAGCAGTGGACTGTGATAGGTCAATGATCATGACGATTATAGCCAAGCGTTTTACTACCAGCTAAACTAAATTGAAACAACATCATCATCATCGTCATTTCTGTTCACATACGTCTACTGTTGAACATAGGCATCCCCAAATCGACGCCACAAATAGCGACCTGAGCCACCTCTATCCATCGACTCACCGCAACAGCCATAATATCCATTGTGTGAGCGTTCTTCCCGCACTCTAGAAACAACATAGGCTACTTTTATACGAGTAGGTATAACGCGGGCAAATGTTAGTATGCAATAAAAGTTGGAAAGAAAGTTACTACTAGCGAACGGTTGGTTGGTCTTTGTCCTTGGTTGTTATTGTTAGGTTCCATAAGTGACTGAACAACCAATGACAAAGCATATATGTGCATTGCGTCTATAAATCTTCTTTGCATTAACGCGTTACTACTCTGGAGGGGCGTTAATTTTTAGAGTGGTTGATTTAGGTATAAACATTCAAAAATTCGTTAAAAAAATTACATTGAGATATCACGCTGTTTTAAAACCTCTTTTTCGTAGTTGGCTCAAAAGTTTCGAAAGAAGATTTTTTTTATTGTACGACTGGGAAGCGCTTGGCCTTCATCTCACCTGGTTTACAAGTGATATGATATGATAAGGCCGAAGGTGGAAGCGCATTTCACCCGGAATCCTCAACGGTCTCAGGAACTGGCATTAACTGAACTTTACCTCTAAATGCTGGAACACAACAATTTAAGAAATGTTGTTATGGCGACAGAATTAGGTAAGATGGTGGTAGATAGCCAGCTAGATTTAAACAAAGTCCATCAACCTAACCAAGCACTATATTGTACAATGGATCGAACCCGCGACCTCTTGATCTGACATCGGAGGGCACAGATCAATCATTATATTCGACGGAGGGCGAACCACTAGACCACAGAGGTGGGTAAAAAGAACCATTTTTACATTGGCATACATGTTTGACACATGATGTTATTTTGACAACGTTTTAATCCTTGACATCACCTACTACCCGCCGCCGCCCCATCGAGCCTTCTGACGTGTGCAGATTTTTGCACATATTACTCGTATAATAATATGTCGTTGTGTCAGACTATGTTTACAATATTAATGTTTACAACAAGTTCGCAACAATAGAAATATATTATGACCCAAAGATTTGAGATGTAACGAACAATCTTCGGACAGTGATTGTGTGTTGTCTTGATGTGTGTACCCAGTGATGAAAATGTTCTTGGAAAGTGGTGAGCATGTGGCAGACGGACTTTCAGATCAGTCTGCATCAGAAGCTTCTTCAACAACTCCATCGAAGAAGCGATGTGAATGTGAGTGTTTAATATTTTATCACCCGACTACCTCAGAAAGAGGGTTCATTGTAGTAGTCTGCAGCCTAGACGGCTTGATCGATATTGACATGCGAGGTGTGGTTTCTAGGCCTCTAAATTGTAGTAGTGTCTATATAAACCTGAAATTAGGGGGTGCGAATATTTAAAAAACGACGAAATTACATTTTGACGCGCTCGAATTTAAGTATCTACAAAAAATAAGCCAACACACTACCAGCAAAGAGCCCACGCACACATCGAAACCGCTTGACGCCCGATTGAATGCATAAACAGACAAATCTTGATAGTTAAAGGTTAAGTTATACATAAGGATAATAAAAATTGATTATTTCAGATAATAAAAATCCATATAGGTCCTTAAGAAAAAAAAACTTAAAACTAATAAATTAGGTGTTAACATTTTGCAATAGCATGTGGTGCTAGTGTGGTACACGAGTATTTATATTCTGATTTAATTTACATTCTTTGATATTTTAACTTGTGACACTGACAATTTTCTTTTTTTCTAATATTTTATCTTTGACATTTGTTTTATTCTATTACCTATAATTTTTTTATTGTTCATCACAAAATATTGTACACCGTTACATGGTAGAATACATTGATGCACATTCTGACATTATTATCATCTCTAATTATCACATGTGTTCATGCAATAAATATTACTTAACTTTACTTTACTTTACCATTTCTTTCAATATTAATTAGCTATGTCAATGAAACGTATAAAGTTATTAACAGTTCTATTAAAATCTTTTTTCACGCATGCACACCATTTACGTTTACTTTTTAATCAGGTTTATGTGTATACCGTGTATATTTATGCGTTGAAAACAGAATTATGTAAACTTTATTTTTGTTCAACAGTAAAAAGTAGTGAAAAACAGTATTGTTGGCAGCCCTATACTTTATTAAAAAAATCGAAATACCCGTGCTTTCATGACCGCGTCTGAGCGCGGAATGGTGAGTCGAAACGTAATCGAGTACTATATAAAGCAGATTTCCTTTGAAAAATATATGGAGAAATTTTAGTGCGTTTGCTACCTATTTTTTCTCATAGTTGGAAAATTAATTTATTTGAATACAAAATAATAAGATAGACATATAGAGGACTATAAAAGACATAATTTAACATAATTTTTACTGTATAATATGCAGCGGATTTAGCTATTTATGTACCTATCCAGACACCATTTTTCGTCTTTTTCATCGATTCTTGCGACGGTAAACACGTATTTATGTGAAAATGTTGTATTGATTTGCCCAGTTTTTATTCGCTATCTTTGTAGATGAATATATAAGCTTTAAATTTTAACCATGAAATTTCTGCAGTTGTGTTTCCTGGTTTTATTAAATGGTACCTAAAAACCATTGATATTTGTTTATGCGTTCTTAATGATTTATCATAGCAATATGGTTCATAAGCAACATGCCAATTCCAAATGTATTAGATTGTAATACTATTTAACCAAGCACAATATAGTACTTCCCTGGAGATCGAACCAGGGACCATAGAAGCGGGAAATAGTGGCATACCAGCCGTGTACTTGTAAAACCGCCTCTGTGGTCTAGTGGTTCAACCCACCAATTTCAGATCCAGAACCCGGGTTCGATCCCCATGGGGAGTAGTGGGTAGTTGTTTGAAGTATGGTAGTACATGGTTCTTAACTAAATAAACAAGATCACACACTTCGTGGTACGTAGAGCTACATGCAAAAAAAAAAAGATACACCTAAAATACATGCAAAAAAATAATAAGATAATTACAATAGGTAGATAATAAATACCCTTTAGAATTAAATTAATACTAAATAAATCGTGATGAAAAACCAAACAGATACCTAGATACAATAATAACAAAAAATAATAATAATAAATATAATAGAGTACAATATAATGTGCTTGGTTTGGTTGGTGGTAGGACTTTGTTAAAGTCCATCTGGTGATATGGTGGTAGCTAGACCACCATCTTACCTAATTCTATCGCCATAATAACAATTTTAAAATTGTTGTGCTCCGGCATTAAGAGGTAAGATAGCCAGATCCTCAGTTTGTTGAGGATTCCGGGTGAAGTGCGCCTTCACCTTCGGGCTTATCTCAACTTGTAACCATAGATGAGATGAAGGCTAAGTGCGTATCCGTCGTACAATAAAAAAAATAAAAACCCATGAAGATTGATTAAATTTTGCAGTCCGGTTTTAGTTTTTCAACATTCGAGTTCTACTGTTCTATTACATAATTTTATTTTAATCACGAACACCATTAACTTTTGATTTAGGTATCTAATGTAAAAAACTAGTGAAATGTCCCTGATTTATCTTATGATAATTTCTTAGTGGACTGAACCCCTACACACCAAAAAGGAAGCTGCCAAGAAAATTTCAGTCTCTGGTTTGGGCTATGCGTCGTCAGTCAGTCAGCAGCATGATTATTATATATATTTAGAATAGACATGACAAAGGTACCTATGAGTAATCGAGTGTTCTTCTCATCTTTTTCAACAGTAAAATAAAGTATTATTTATTGCTTGATATGTTTAAACATAGATTGTAGCAATGCCAGATAAGGCTGCCGTATAACGTGTGCAATATTTGATTGATTTATCAACATTTTATTATTGAACTGGATGGAGCCTTCTATAAAATCTAAGAGCCTTTTTTCCCGGGTACCTTGCTCGCGAAATCGCGAGTAGATAACTGGACTTTTAATACAGCGCTATCTTCCCCCAAAAAATAAATATTGTTATTTTTATTCTTAGTACTTAAGTAAGTCGGTAAGTATTGGATTGACGTCAGTAATCTTACCTCTCATTGTTATCTGCATTGTCTAGCTCCGATGTATGTGATATGTTGAAACGATTGTCGTTTCTGATCTCAAGTGCCTCTTGAGTGTTCCAAGGCGCTTCAATTTAAAAAATATAGCTAGGTACTTATCTTAATCCTATGATTAAACATTCAGCCAGATGACTATTCATCTGGCTGAATGTTTGTTGCAAAAACTACTGAACGGATTGAGCTGAATCTCTGCACATGTTGTGCTCTAAACGGAAATAAGACCTACCTAGGCTAATTTCTTCCCAGAAATCAGATCCCGTGGGATGGGAAGACAAACATCGCCATAAAAATTCACTCCTTTTCGTAAAAACTTCTGTATAATCATTGTTAAGGTAAGGAATACCTTTTATCCGGGTAATTTGCGGGGGAAGCCAAGTAAGAACAGAAGGTAGTCTAAATATATAAAAAATGGATCCAATTTCACTAAAATCTTGATAATAAATTATACGGGTACTTTAAAAATATCACAACGCACCGCCTCCCAAAATATTAACTTACCCGTATTACTGTTTTTTGAGTCGGTTCCATTTTTATCTAAAAATTAATTATTTTACTATTTTTTGTATTAAATTATTTAATTTAAACACATTTAATCATTTTTACTAATCACGATTTACCATCAAAATGTCATTGGTGAACCGGAATTAAGCCCACGACCACTGAAATTATTTTTATTTATAGGCAACATTTATCTGTAGGCACCTTATCAAATAAAAAAATCATTATGCAATTCGGACCTCAATTCTAATGACTTACAATTGTCCGTTGAGGAGTGTTGGTTCCCAGGTCTGAATACTTTTATCTGACATTCATCAAATTTAAATGGGACCACTTTCAGACCTACTTCTTTAGATAAAAAAATCTAAAAATCTGGTAATTTAAATGACGGATTTCTGAGGCAACAAACATGAAAAAAATATGTAACCGAAAAAAGATCCTCCTCCTTTTAAGGAAAGTCTGTTAAAACTTCGTACACTGAGGGGTTAAAATTTGGCCTTTTTCAGCCCAAATTTTAATTTCAGAATAAGATATTGCTGTTTAAGCATATCTCAATAACCACACATGAAAAAACACATGAATGGCACTTGATAAGTCGTGGTCATGTCCCTATTTTTTTCGGAAGAAGGGGGCACAAAATCAATGATATGATCGTTATTTTTACACTAACCTACTTCAAAAGCGGTATGAATTTTTAATATCAGGTTGAATTATTGTAACATACTACCTGACTAATTATAAATAAACCAACCAAGTGCGACTAGTACACGCACTCCATGGGTTCAAACCCATGTATCAAGACATACAAATTTTGAACATCAAAGGGTGTTTTTCTTCCAAAAGGTCCAAAGTCTGACGTCAAACCATCAGTCGACTGGTATAGCACCCTTTAGTGGAAGCGGTTCGTGTATTCGAGTCATGAGAGGTCTTTATTGGTGTAAGGAGCATTAGAAAACGACACCTATCACCTATCACGCACGTGTCAAGCCTTCAAATCGTGAATTTTAACGACTGGTGCAAAGCATATCGTTACAAAGGCTTGTAAGGGTCAGGTTCAAGGCGTGCTAGGATCTGTGTACGATACGAATATCTTGGTTAGCCGATTAATGTTGTTTACACTATACATATAGCCTCCATAATTGCAAAGGTATTGTCATAATCATACCTTGGTAATTATTCTATGTATCGTATAAGTTGCTATAATTATTTGACGTGTATTGTTCTTAGTAAAGTTAAATAAAATACTGAAGGAAGCTGTTACTCTTCTTCAAGAGTACAATCTTGGAGTCTTCAGGTCCATTGTCATTAAGCTAATTTAAGAAAAGCGTGAAGCACGCTTCTTATCCACATCTTACACATTTTTTTCAAGTAAGCTAGTGGTCAAACGCTTGGCTATCACAAATAAAATCAAAATACCCCTCAAGTGCAAGTTGGACTCGCGCACCGAGGGTTCCGTACAAACTTGTAGGTGGTATCTAAGTATATAAGTTCAACAGTTCGCCAATTATTGTTAATTTTATTGTAGTTAATAGGAAGGTACCTACTTACCGTCTGTTACTAAAATGTGAAACAAAATTATTAGATTACTTGCTTAAGTTTAAAATTACTTTTACATCTGCGGGCTGAGTTGGTGGAACACGGAGCACATACTGTTAAATCATATTAAACAACCCATCACCATCGATTTTGGAGACTTATGTCAATATTTTTGATGTATTGCGAATTATAATGACGAATAACTAAAACGACTGAAGACATCCTCCAGATTAGGTACGCATTCGTCACATCATACATTTTTTACGTATTAGTCAGACATATTTAACCTGAGAAGAAACGATAATCTTTCATGATTCCTCACCCGACACATTCCATTTAAATCCATGTCAACATGAACTGTAGGTATATTATGTAGGTAGTATTTTCCTTTTGGAAATAAATATTCCTAAATCCTTATCAACTAAATACTCCTTAGTACTTTCACCATCATTCTTTCAGTAATGGTCATTGGGCCTTTTCAGGGCCTCTGTGCCATTACATGATCACTAAAGTAGGTAAGAAAACACAGAGGTAAATTTGCAAGCAAATAATGAGTTGTTCTGTCTGTGACAAGTAAAAAAAGAAAGGTACCCATTGTAAAGAAACCTTCTCCGGAACGATTGAATGAGTCTCTGTAATTCGCTTGTATAAGTAGATCTTCAACTTCTTCCTTCATCCATTTTTTTTTTAAAGTTTGGTAGTTAGGTTAGTTCCAAAGGTACCAAAGGTTACCTAGGTTGGTTGGACAGGGCACGTTGGTCGCTTTCTTTCCGGCTGTTGCATTTGTAAACGGGGCATGGTTGCACCGGAAAGTTCCTGTGCCGAATAGCTCGACGGGAACGGAAAACTGCGTGCCAACACTGTAGTAGCGACGAAGACACGGCGAGACACACACTGGAGGAGTGTGCAGCTTGGTACGGTGAGTGCCGTGCCCTCGTCGCAGTAGTAGAAGATATTTCGCTCCCAAAATGGTTAAAATCAATGCTGGAGAGTGAGATGTTGTCGAATGAGGTGTTGTCCTTCTGTGAACAAATAATGTTGAGGAGGCTCCGGAGCGGGAGAGAGAGATTACTTCCGATTCGCAGCCGGAGAGCGAACGGGGTAGAAGACTTTTTTTTTATGTACGACGGTTAAGCACTTGTCCTTCATCTCACCTGGTTACAAGTTGAGATAAGGTCGAAGGTGGAGGTGCACTTCACCCGGAATCCTCAACAAACTGAGGAACTAGCTACCGTACCTCTAAATGCCGGAACACATTTTTTTTTTAGAATTGTTATTATGGCGACAGCATTAGGTAAGATGGTTTTAGCTAGAGCCAGGCGGACTTAAACAAAGTCCAACCATCAACCAAACCAAGCACAATATATTGTACTCCCCATGGGGATCGAACCCGGGACCTCTGGATCTAAAATCGGTGGGTTGAACCACTAGACCACAGAGGTCTTCTTGAAAAAATGTCTTCTTGAAGACCTTAGAGCCGACCATAAAATACAGACACTGGAATAGAATCTGCTTCCACTTTCTCGCAGTGCGCATACAACAATATTACATAGACATAAAGATAATGTAATAAAAATACATAAGCCTGTTTCATTAGCATAGTTAATATTTAATCTATTTCGTTAGCATTGGTAGTGTACAGTAGCGTCTGATTTTGGTGAACAGTAAACATCTATATATACCGGGTAAGTACTAAAGCAGGCGAAGATCGCATGCAGAAGGTACTCATATAAATTTGAAAATACATAAATATGACACTTCAATATAGATAGATAGAAAATACTTTACTGGACTAATAAATAAATAAAAGTACATGGGCGATCTTAATGCTATGAAGCATTTTTTCCATATAACCTTACCACTGAACAAACATCTACGGTTATCACACATAATATGTTTTGTTATGAATCCTATCAACTAAGCTGTGATGCCAGTTAATTCCATATGCCGATTCCATAAGCATTATAATTTTGCATGATCATGTGTCGTCATGGTGTGATTGTTAGATAACAGCTGATTGCGATACGCAAAAACTAGAGACAAAGAATGCGAATAATTGATGATTATTCATGGAAAATACCGACCGTGGCAGCCATGTATAGACGCCCCCTCTCACAGAAGGAACCGTCGAAATTCAGTGGGACACTCGTAGTGATGATGTCCAATACTGAACAGAACGTATTGCAATTTTGGGATACTTTGGAGATGACCTATTTGTCCACTCTTTTTCCGACTCCCTCAGAAGGACAGTTGTATATTACAGGACATTAATTTATATTACAGGACATTAATTTCACACAGCGTCATCTAGCTCCAAACTAAGCATAGCTTGTAATATGGGCACTAGATTACGGATAGAATACTTTTTTTTTTTGTAAATACATACTTATCATACGATACAACACCCAAACTCAGGACAAACATCTATATTCATCACACAAATGTTTGTCCTGGGTGGGAATCGAACCCACAACCTACAGCGCAGAAGGCAGAGTTACTACCAACTGAGCTATGAGGCTTGTTAGAATTAATGATATATATAATAATAATAATATTTCGAACTATTAACGACGATAATTATATTTAATGTCACAGTGGGTTTTTTATGCTATAGACCAGAAAATTTGTACATACTTTATAGAAAGTTGGTTTCAGATCCAGAGGCCCCAGGTTCGATCCCCAGGATATTAGAATATTGTGCTTGGTTTGTTTGGTGGTGGGCTTTGTTATAGTCCGCCTGGCTATCTACTACCAGCTTAATTAAATATTTCGCCAAAATAACAATTATTACTGTTGTGTTCCACTATATAAAGGTATAAAATAGCCAGTTGTTGTGGATTCCGGGTGAAGTGCGCTTCCACCTTCGGCTTTATCATAACTTGAAACCAGATGGGATGAAGGCCAATCGCTTCCCTGTAGAACTAAAAAAACTACTGGAAGTCATGCAGTGGATCAAATACGAAAAAAAAAACATTTTAGCTTTCCACACTCCTTTGTATCCTATGTGTCCTCTGTATGGAGGACCATATAAAATTTAATTATTCTCCATGCGCACAATATTTTATTAGCATAGTGTTTTTGTGCCTGATATATGTCCTATGACATAGGACACGCGCGTTCAACGTGACCTACGGTATAAATCTTTGCACTTAATTGTATAGTATTGTAAATGTGGCAAACAGGAGCATAACTCCCTACTCATAGAAACCTCTTAACTCAGCCCTATCACAGAACAATGAAACAATGGTTATTAACTTGACTGATAGAGATATCTTTATGATGTTAGTCATCTTATACTTCAGCTAAGGTAAGTACATTAACTTGTTTTCTATTGCAGTATGTACTTAATTATTATAATATATTATTTCCATCCCGCTCATGAGTCTGATAGGCCATACCTATGCTACACGATGAGTAGTAGAGCTGTTTGTCTATGGTATAACTATAGGACGAGTTATCTGATTTTTATGGAATTGAAAACATAAAGAAATAAAATTATATTACTGGAAGAATTTTGATTGAAATTTGAATTGTGCTTTGAGTGTCAAAGCACTACGTTATTGCACGCATATCTTTTCAATGGTTGATCTAATCAATAAGAAATTTTGAATTTACAGAATGGACAGATTGATCATAAATTTACTCATTCACCCGTGAAAGGTTTTTTTTAACTAGGATTGATTTTGAGTAATAGGGATGTTAAGAGAAGCGATAATTTCTATGTTATGTGGGGTTACAATAAATATAGATTCAACGGAAAGTGTAGTTAATGAAACATGGGGGCGCGTTAATCGGTTAAGCGCTTGGTATGTCTTGACTTGATTATGGATTGAATGTTAAAGGCTGACTTCACATTTCACTATTTGTTTATTAATTTTACAGAAACCACCAAGTTTTGAATATGACAGGAATTGGACAGAACATTTCAAAATTATATTTTAAGGTTGCAAAGGTTTAGATTATCATAAGGACTTGCAAGATAATGACGTGAGAGGATATTAATTTATTGTTTTTTCATATATGGTTGGTAAGAGTGTCAATAACTTTTGGAATGTGATGAATGGGATTTGGGATGTCGACTTTAAACAACAGCCATTGGATCGAGGATAGATTTTTATACTATATAATTTTTGAGAGCCCTTTTCACTAAACAGATGTCAACTATTTCATGGCAGTAAGGGGTGTTTTCATTTCAAGTTTCAATTAATTCATTGTATTTTTCCCGCCCACTATGATGTAAAGGTATATAGGTCAAGCCAAGTATTATGGTGATTTCTTCTCATTCAGGCTTTGTATAGCATGAGAGTTAGCAACAAGAGAGAGCCTCGAAGTCTCTGTGAATTAAGAGATATTGAGAAATGTGTGCTTAGAGAAAGGTGAAGGCACATTTATCGTTTATTTTATAATCTCCGTCATTATATAGGTACCTAGCTCAAACCAGACATCACAAGATCTCGATTCGGGGCAAACTCGACTACTAAAAATCACAATCTTTCCAAGTTATAAAGCCTAAAGGTTCGATTCCCACCCAGAATAAACATTTGTGTGATGAATATAGATGTTTGTTCTGTGTTTGGGTGTTGTATCATATAGTACCTACGTATGTATTTGCAAAAAAAAAAAAAAAGTATTTAAGTAGTCTATACGTATTCTAGTTCCTATATTACAAGCTATGCTTAGTTTGGGGCGCTGTGTAAAATGTCAGAAGTGTGTTGTCAAAAATGCATGATACACTCTTTACTTTACAATCTCTCTAATTTATACTATAAAACAGAAATTTAAGGCACCATTAGTCACGTAGACCACTTTATTTTACAAAACTTAAAATTATTGCCAAGGCGTTTTATAACCGCTATTAACTTGGCAGAAAACATTATAACATTGATGGAGACTTAAACAGGAAAACTTGAAAAATATTACCTAACAAAAATCATAATTACAAATATATATATGAATAACTACTAACATAAATATACAGGTTTCTATTAATACATAATTCATAAGAAGCCTCACCACTAAAAACTAAAAAAAAACCTAAACATAAGTTGATTCTCAATTGCCAAGCACAACAATATGTTTATTGTATGGCACCGCCTTCAAATTATATTTTATGGACCGAGTGAGCGAACCAGATCTCTGAGTTAAGTTGGGAAATCCGGCACTATGTATGTATGTGGCAATGTTTGTGACGGCATAACTCTCGAAGGGATTATTAGATTTTCATGAAATTTAAAATGAACAGAGAAAACGTTAATAGAATTTGATTGTCGCGGGGGAATTTTGATAAATGGGGTAGTTTTTGAGATATTGGGGTAAAAAGATATAATACAATTTTTCGCCCATATCTTTTGAAAGGTTGATTCGATCAATTCAAAATTTTGAACATGCAGATATTATATTAAATCAATCAGTTTGAGGATTTTTTGACACTAGGGTAGTTTTTGAAAAATAGTGGTGTTAAGTGACACGTGATGATTTTTGGCTTGTGGGGTGTCATTTGAAAGAGTATCGGCTGCACATTCATAAAATGTGTATTTTACTTTTTATTAGGGGTGGTTTTTGAAACAAAGGGGCGCATTAAGGGGTTAAAACGCTTGATATGTCTTGTAGGATAGACTGTTAAAAGGGGTTGACTTCACAATAAACTTTCTTTTGATTTGCTGAAACGACCCCGGTATTTACATCAAGGGATGCAAAAGGGGTAAATAAAGTTGAAGTCTTAAAAATGAGTTAAAAAATGAAATAGGGTTTGAGACTGATTTCAAAATTAGTTTATTTTGCCCTTATTTGGGGTGGTTTTATAGATGATGGGGGCAAAGGATGATCATCAGGTCTTGTAAGATAAGGGAGGGTATTCGAAATTTCAAAACTGGTCTATTTTATCTATTGTTATTCACTCAATACGGTACGTTACGGCCATTATAGCCACCACGCTAAGCAGACAGATTGGTGCTCACAGTAAAAGTTTTGTTTACACAAAGAAAAAAGCTGCTGCCTTTTTGGTTGACTTTACGACATCCGTGGGCTGGAGGGGTAGATTTTTAAAACACAACTACTAAGGCAACAGTTTTGAGAGCACTTTTCAAAACGCCTTGCCTTTGTTTCATGTTAGTAAGGATACATTACGTTAGCAACAAGAGAGAGCCTCGAACGCTCATGTGAATAAAGAGAGTTCTAGATAAAAGTGCTTAAGTAAGGTAAGAAAGGTGTAATGAAAGCACATTTTTATCGTTTGTTAATTACGTTCTATATGAGAAATGATCTCCGTCACAAACCAGACATCATGAGATCTCAGTTCGCGGCGAACTACTAGTTTTTAGCCTTTTTTTATATGAAAATATGGATCTGAACGAATGCGTACAATTTTAACGGAAGCGCGTTGAAGTCTTTTGTTTGGGCTTTTCGGATAGTAGGTAGGTTCGTCGAATCCTCGAAATAATGTTGTCTATTTGTGCTTCGTTTTTAGTAAATATGTTGAAAACATGTCTTTTTACAACCTTCGAAATTGTTTTAAGGTGGAAGAAGCTCTGGGGTGGGAACGCTTGAGACAGCTTTTTTTAACTTAAGATTCAAATTCTCGCACATGCTGGATTCTTAAGCGTGAAATTCGCTACTACCTACATGCGGGTTAAAGTTTGCTCAGCTCAATACTGCTGTTAAATATGTACATGTTGTATGTATGTAGTGTACAATTCAGCGGTTTTTATAATTCTCAATGTGTTTTGAGGCTACAGATTACTAAAAACCATGTAACGCACATCTTAAGGAGCAACCTTAAGTTATATTTTGAACGACATAAGAATATTAAGCCTAGGTGCTTTAATCCGACATCTCTAAATGTTGCTTGACATTATTAAACTCCATACAATTATCGCGATTATTATACATAATTAATAACAACAAAAAAATTGTTATTAGTTATCCATACAATTAACTTAAGTATGTAGGGATTATAATTCTAAGCTCATTTAAGCACTCTCATTGGCGAAAAAATGGAACCTACACATTTAAAAGTATACCTATTATGTCAGTATTTTCTACAGTATATCATTGTCGCATAGGTATTTTAATTTTTTTAACATTATGCTTTGAATATATAAAAGTTTTTATACTAGCTTTTACTCGCAACTTCGTCCGCGTATTGTTTTTTTGAAATAGGTCTAAGTATTATAATATAAATATAGGAATATATTTGTTGGATATCTGTATTAATTATTTTATCCAGATTAGCTCCTACATGGTGTGCAGATACGCACACCACTCCCAGACAAAAAATACGTTTATAAGTCTTAGTGCCGGTCCGACTCACGTATGGCCAGATTTTATTATTCATTTATTTATTTACCACAACGTAAGCACTATATACTCACACCAACTTTGTTATTATATAGGTCGAAAATAAAAATGTATAAAAACGTTTCATGTATGGGAACCCCCTATTTTTTTTGTTGATTATTAGTCAGGTCTGAATAAAGTACACGCCACCCTTTATTTCTGAAAATTATTAAAAACCGAAAATATGCCATAACTTATTCCTGGGGGTAGAATTTATCAAAATCCTTTCTTAGCAGATGCCTACGTCATAACATCTACTGCATGCCAAATTTCAGTCCGATCCGTCCAGTGGTTTGGACTGTGCGTTGATAGATCACTATGTCAGTCAGTCAGCCCGATCTAAATATATATAACCTTTGAGTTATATATATTTAGATTATATATAATGTTAATAAGATATAAGATGTAACCAAACGAATACAGAACAATGAATACGTAAAAATGAAGTACCTTGTTTAAATTTATGGATATAATAATGGACTCTGAGCTTCAATATTTTTCTCTGTACATCATGATGTCGTGAGTGCTTATCTGCCTAACTTCACTTACTACCTTTTTGTGTGCATGTGATTGAGTTAGTACCTAGGTATCAGAGATGTGTGATAGGTTACTAACACGAAGAGCCTTCGTGTTGTTGATTCACGTAGTGCATACTATTCTGTGACTCGGCGACTGTAAATAAAATGTAAAGAAATTTTCAGCCAGCCATGGATTTAATGGCATTGCCACTCAGGAAGGAAAAAATAACTGCTATTAAGTGTAATAAAAAGATTATCCATTAAAAAGTGCAGAGTTTTTCCTGTGTCTATAAGAAAATTACTACCTTTTAGCTGGTAATTTTCTTATGAACACTAAGGAGTTAGAATTTGTAGACGTAGGTACTAATTATTATTGGGAAGCTCTTCGCCAAATGTTATATACATATATTCTATAGATCTTCTTTACATTCATGATCTTTATCAAGAATGTAGTTTGCTAATAGATATATCCATAATAATAGTTAGTACGTCTACAAAATCAAGGGGCATATTATAGTACACAGTTACTACGCGAGTATTGTAATGTTCGAGGACCGCTAGAGATACCCGCGTGTTCCGAGTAGTCGCGTGGCGTGCCTTAAAAACAAGGCTACTTCATTGTGCTGTGACAGTCGACAGCAACCTTCGCGGACGAGCTACGCGTTGCTTCACCTTTCGCGGTTATGGCGGGTTGACGCACGCGTTCCACTTGTAACTTCAAAATAATAATTATTACAAAAAAACATAAGAAACGTCACAATCTATTTAAAAAAAAATCCTCAAAAAGCAACAGTCTGTGTAAAAATAAAAGTTGTGATTGACAGGTTCGATTTTTGAAAAGCGCGCGGAGTTTGGCGTTTAATTTCTCGTTTCCATTTTTTTTACGTTTGCGGCCAGTGACAAGATGGGGTTGAAATC
Organism: Venusia cambrica; assembly: GCA_951394065.1. Lineage (NCBI taxonomy): Eukaryota > Metazoa > Arthropoda > Insecta > Lepidoptera > Geometridae > Venusia > Venusia cambrica. The sequence goes on from OX596056.1 coordinate 8,198,807, forward strand.
GGAAGATGATAAGAGGCCGAGCAAGCTGGCCATCATGGAGGATGAGACTTCTGATCTACCACGTAAGTGTTATTTTTAATTTCAGCAGGGTCGTATTGAATTTGAAAATAGTGCGACCAGGTTTGTTTTCAAAATAACTTAAATTATTTTGCCAGGACAGGAACGTTTTGTGTAATATGTAGGTAACCTACCTTATAAATTCTTAAAAAGTTGTGCAGCAGTAATATTGTTAGTATTTTCATAATTAAAATCACCATAGAAAAGTTGCGTTTCAAAAGAAAACATTCCAATAACCATTTCAAAACACGTTTTACTCACGTATACGAAAGTTGATGAAGTTGGTGCCTGCAACAACTATCGTATACGTGAGTAAATCTCGTGTTTAAAAATGTATATAGCACACGCAAGTTTGAAAGAAATAAAGGTATTCTTTGCACTGTTATTTGCCGTGCCGTTTCGCGGACTAGGCAAACTACCTTATATTTATTCTCCATTTCCTTATACCTATCTTTATTTTAATGTAACTTAATCCATTCTTTAGAATTTACGCTTTGTCGATAGGTAATATGGTAATTAAATGTATCTAATGACAAAGTTTTCCATTCAAACTTTCAAGTTTTGAAAGCCAAAATTATAGTAATAATACGAGAGGGTACTTAGGTTTAAAATGTCAATTCGAAAAACAAAACGGCATAATCTCAATCACGACTTTTTCCCCTTCGAGGATTCACTTCTGATCACTACACAGAGCGTGGATCTTATTATGATCACCTACTAGGGGGTAGTTAGAGGCACGTCCAAACTTACGTTCGGCACATGCCCACGGATTGCAAATTGCTAGTATTGAATACATGACAGGTTGCAAGCCCATCTCCGCTAAGCGGAATACAGCCATTGACGCATGTTATTTGGATTTTTGGTCCTAGGGTCAGAGCATGTTGCACACATAAACTTCCGAAAAACCGAAAAGTCTATTGGTGCACGACTGGATTTAGTCCGCATCGATAGGTGGGCACATATACACACAGCTCTTTATCTTGAATAGTTCAGGCATATATAATAGGCTTCACTTCGGATCGGAATGAGATATAATAGGAAACGATAGCTCGAAACTCGTACACACCTTTATTTTGGCGTTTCAAAAGGTATCTCAAAAGTCCCACAAAATCTCGTGTCTGCGCGGTAAGTCATTCAAGGTCACAAAAATCACGTCACGAAAAAATTATCTAGGTTTCCATAGCTCTTAATTTTTTTTTACATTGTGTTTTAACTAACTCTTTCCTATTTTATCAAATGATGATTCTTTGTTGTTTTTATTGATTAAATTCAATGAATTGCTTTACACCACATCACCATATAAACAGCCCATTGGTGTCCACTGCTGTACAGAGCGTCCTCTAAAGCTTGATGGATTTGCCATAATCACCACGCTTGACATGCGGATTGGTTATTATAGTAAAGCTGTAGATAATACACAGAAGGAAGCTGCTGCACTTCACGTGGTGAGATCCCTCAGTCGGTTTTTACGACATCCATGGCCTGAGTTAATAATATAATATATATATATTACAGGACATTAATTTCACACAACGCTATCTAGTCCCAAACTATGCATAGCTTGTAATATGGGAACTAGATTACGCATAGAATACTTGAATACTTTTTTTTTTTTTTTGTAAATACATACTTATCATACAATACAACACCCAAAGACAGAACAAACATCTATATTCATCACACAAATGTTTGTCCTAGGTGGGAATCGAACCCACAGCCTACAGCGCAGAAGGCAGAGCTGCTACCAACTGAGCTATGAGGCTTGTGAGTTGGAGGGGTCGATTCCGCCACGGAATGACGGAAACGAAATCCCGGGCATTCCCTAGTTTAGTGATAAGGTTTGAGCACAGCCACAGCAAAAACATGTTCGAAAAAGAGTTTTGATGTAGATATGGTACGAAAATCATATCCACGAAAAGCTGTGCTCAGAACCAAACCAGCGCATTGTCCATTCAAAAAAGGTACCAAAATGGTGGTAGGTAATAGGTATGTTACCTGTGTTAGGTTACCTTACCTACTTACGTGTACGTACTTTTGAAGTGTACTCATATTTTAGTATTTTTTCAGTAGGTAGTTGTTTTTTCAAAAACAATAACAATAGTGTTTGAAAATTATAATGTAAAAATACTGTTGTTATTTTCAAGTTTGAGTCCCGGAATCCCGGAATCCTCAACAGACTGAGGAACTGGCTATTGTACTTCTAAATGCCGGAACACAAAAATTATAATGTTTGCTATGGCAACATAATTAGGTAAGATGGCGGTAGCGTAGCAGGTACTTGAAACAAGTCCTCCCAAAACTCAGCACAAACTTGTACACACAAACCCGGGAGCTCTGGGGTCTGGGGAAAATCTAACGTCGTCGGATCCGAAAGATCTTCTGTCATTTTTGTATTGAAAAACGTGCAATCCGTCAACGGATCTGTCATGTTTCGTTTTTCGTAGTAGACCTACTGGGTCCAATACCGGTGGGCGGTCCACTAGACTACAGGTTTTTATCACCAGTTTCTTAAACTACCATGTTTTTTTTTTCGAACAAACATAATGTTTAATTATCACCACCATTCAAAGTTTGTATGGCAAGTGCACTTGACCATGATCCATTTGATATTTGACAATCCTATTATTATACTAGCCTACTACTTAACTAGCCTTTAGGTACCTACCTACTAATCAAATCCATGCTAGTTAGCCATCACGAAATAGCGTGTAAAATCTACCTAAATACATAAAAAGCATCTAATACATAGCAGGCATGGAACATAAGCTTGACTTAAGAGGTCAACTAAATAGGCTAGGTAAGGACTAGTAATAACATTACTACTTATGTAATTTTACCTTCAAACCTCGAACAAAACCTGTAAAAAACATTGAGTGATAATTATAAGTAAGTAATATTCATCCATGAATATAATTTACGTCTTCAGCGTACTCAAGCGTGAAAATAATGCCTTTGAGAGATTCAAGGGAAATAGATATCTTGATGTAATGATAGAATGGAGAGCTTGAAAATTACGCTAGTATGAGTAGCTACCATAGGAGACCATATTGAGTAGGTACTTGTTTTTTAAAACTAAGGCCAACAACAATTTCGCCTGATGGGAAGCACCGACGATGAAGCACGCCGCCCACATAATTTTCAGGAAAAACAGACGCAGGCAACGTTTTCCACTCCAAAGCCGTCCATAATGAAAGTGTAACTCAAGCGTTTAGTGGATGTGCGGAACGCTAACAAGGTAGGGTTCATAATTATCTGTGCGTCTCCTACATGATCACATCACATCCATTAGGGTCCACTGCTGGACAGAGCCTCTTCCAAAGCTGGAGGGTTTTGTCATAATCACCACGCTTGGCTGGCAGGATGGTGTAGTTCATACACAGAAGAAAGCTGCTGAGAAGTCTTCCAATTTGTTTTAGTAGTCCTACGATGGTCTGGTTCGTCAATGGACTGAACTAAGTACCTACTTACTTAGTTTTAAGTAGCTTTTGACCTCTAGACTTGTTTAGCTCAGGCAAAAGCAGAGTCATCCCTGCTCTGTACATTTTAGATCTCATGGTCTACAATGTCTGAAGTATCGAACTGAATACCTATATTAAATTGTCGTGTAGTTAGACTGATAACCAACGCGCAGCCCGACCTGGAGACTTTGAAATTATCATGGTAGATTACTTAGACTCAAAAGAAAAAAAAAACCTTCCACCGATTTTCGATATATTAGGTCCTTACATATGAAATTGGCGTTTTGTATGTGAGGAACATAAAGGCAATTTTTTCATATTAAAATATATTTTACTAATCAAAGTATGTACCATTGCTATCTATACACTTTTGCCATCTTATAGGTAGTTCATTGATGCCTTTACTAAAAAAACCATTCGGACGGGAATCAATGAAATCTTTGAAAGCGGTTTGGACTGCCTCATCGGAATTGAATTTTTTTCCTTGCAAGAAGTTATCCAAATTTCGAAAAAAATGGTAATCTGTTGGAGCAAGGTCCGGAGAGTACGGTGGATGTCTTAGACATTCCAATTGAAGCTCCTCTAATTTGGTAGTCGTCTGTTGGGCCGTGTGTGGTCTAGCGTTGTCTTGAAGCAGCAGTGGCGTAGAGCGATTGAAAAGTCTCGGTTGTTTAACAGCGAGCTTTTCCATCATGGTTTGCAGTTGCTGACAATAGACATCAGCCGTAATCGTCTGACCAGATTTAAGAAAGCTATAGTGTACGACACCGGCACTAGTCCACCAAACGCTTACAAGTAACTTTTTTTGAGTCAATTTTCGCTTGGGGCAAGATTTTGCTGGTTCACCAGGGTTCAGCCATTGCGATGAGTGTTTACGATTATCGTACAGGATCCACTTTTCATCACATGTAATGATCCGATTTAAAATTCCTTCATTATTGTGCCGGTTGAGTAATGTAACGCAGCAGTCGACGCGCGTTTGTCGGTTTGCTTCACTCAATTCATGAGGTACCCACCTTTCAAGCTTTTTCACCTTCCCAATTTGCTTCAAGTGGATTAAAACGGTTTTGTCACTAACACCGCAGCCTGCAGCTAACTGTGATGTGGTTTGCGATGGATCTGCTTCCACAGTAGCCTTCAATTCATCATTATCGACCTTGGTCTCCGGCCGTCCACGGGGCTTGTTCTGCAGGTCGAAATTTCCAGAACGAAAGCGTTGAAACCAAAAACGCACCGGGTTTTCTTTTGCGACACCACCACCATACACATCATTAATCCTTCGAGCCGTTTCTGCAGCACTGGTGCCACGGTGGAACTCGTACTCGTAAATAATGCGATATTTTAAGTTTTCCATTTTGTGAAATGAGAACGCAGAAAAAAAAAGCAAAAGAGAAAAAAACAAATGAATTACGGTTTTCGAAACAAAAATGCATGAGTAAATAGCTGTTTAAATTTGAATTTGGAATTCCTAACCAAAGAGGAGATATTTAAGATCAAAGTGGCCAGTACGACAAAACGCCAATTTCATATGTAAGGACCTAATATTATGAATTTGATCTTTAACACCTCATGCGGTTAGTTTGGTACTAAAGCGCGTTGAAATTTATTATCAACCCCATACACGCCAATAGGCTTCTTCAATCGACGCCACATATAGCGATTCTGAGCCTCGTCCAGACTCTTCGTGACCTTTGAAACTGTCGTAAATGTCAATGTCGGTCCAAGCCAAGTTCCCAAGTCTTGCCAAATCGGTTCAGCGAGCTTTGCGACCTGCACTCAGCCACGCAAATTGTTATGTTAGTAACTTTGGTTCTTCTATGGATTTTATCTAGATTTGATCTTAATCAAAATGCGTTGTATGCACAGAATAATCAAGTAGAAAGTAAGCAAAAAAAAACCGAATCTTTGGAAATTTGTATGTGGTTTTGTAAGGCGTGTTACCGTCTGCCCCCACGTGGGGGTCGTTCGTAGGGGCAGACGGTAACAATTCCTTTGATTGACAAACTTCGAGAAACCGGAGCTGCCGTTTTCGACGCACAACAAACCTACTTTCAATACTCGCGTTGGAAACGTAAATAACTTGCTTTTATTACTTTGTGTAATTAAGTTATACATGGAGATATAAATTCTAAGTAATTTTGAAAACATTCGCAACGCTTGCGACTTATCAGTGTATGCATTTTTCCGCATTAAAAGTATTAATATGCCTGCCTTCGGATTCTTGCTTTATGATACGATAACCAAGTACTAAAATAAACACACCTGTACATTCGTTTTTTACATTATAAGGAAACTTGCCTTTAAAGGCTACTGCTGATCTTGACTCTCCAGTACAAAAGTAGTATGTCGTTCATTTCAAAACGGCATTTCCGATTTAATTCAAACTGTATAATATTCGTTTTCCAGGTCCCATATTAAAAGCTTCGTTTGGGACTAGATGACCATATGTAAAATTAATGGCCTGTAATATTTTTATGGTGAACTAATTTTGCTTTTATTTCGGTTTTGATTGTGTACGCAATTTAAAAAAAGGTTAAAAGTAACGCAATGTAAACCCTATCTATTTATACTTGCAACATTTCATTGGAATGGGTCATGTTATTTTGAAATGGATGACAAACTACGTTGGGACGTGGTACGTATGGGACGTATTGGGAGAGTGGTACTAAACAGAACTTTCTTCTTGGTAATCGAATAAAAATCAAAAAGGAATTCAGGCAATACGTTCACTGTTCGCAGCAAGCCCGTTTTTATGGATCGTTTAAAACGTGTCCTGTTTTGAGGCCATTGCCTCCGTGGTCAAGCTTTTCGCCTGCCGGTATCTGACCCAGAAGTACATAATTCGAACCCCAGAGGGGTACAAAAATTGTGCTTGGTTTGGTTGGTGCTTGAGATAAGATAATTTATTGGTAAAGATGTCTAAATTTACACGTCAAAAGATCATAATTATAAATATTATATTTTAGACAAAAAATATTACAAGTAATATTGCTAATTACAATGTAATTAATAAGATACAAAATATGTAGGCTTGGGCCTAACCCCACATCTTACAAGTAATGACGCCATAATAACAAGTCAACTTGTTATGACCCTGCAATTTCGTAAGATTACCAGTCAAGAGCTTCGCCATCGTAGAATAAAATAAAACTTTGTTAAATCCACGATGTATTTTCAAGCTGAAATTTACCAAAAACCAAGTGGGTACTGTACATACATAGGGAAATATTCAGGGGATTGTGGGACGAGGACAATATCACTTGTATTATACTAAGTATGAATCAGACTGTTAAAACATTGTGTAATCTTTGTTTGTTATCTGTTGACTTAAGTAATTATAAATGAGAAATCTTCGTGTTGCCGGAACATGTTAGTACCTACTTACTAGAATTGCCTAAGCTTGGTTATTTTTAAGTCATTGTATGTGTGGCCGTAAATTAGAAACAACGAAAACTGTCTATCTGCATTGCACATCAAATACTTGTCTGACGTCTTTCCTTATCTGTCACTGCCATACATTCATCATCATCTGACGCAATTGGAGGATTTACTATAATCACCACACGTGCCAGGCAAATTGGTGATTGAGGTACTCAGGTAGATGTTTTTATTACAAGACATAATACAACGGCATCTATCCACAAACTAAGCAATGCTTGTAAATGGAAACTAAATTACGGACAACAAACGTTCACAAATAATTTTATTTTTAATAATTATCTAATAATAAGCGTCATAAGCCTCAATATTCAAGGCATAGCGTGGATTGATGAAAGTGAAATTCTCAACAAAATGACCAGACTTATGCTCAAATTTAAATGACAAGCCTCACAGCTCATGCAGTTGGTAGTAGCTTTGCCTTCCTGCACTGTAGATTGTGGGTTCGATTCCTATCCGGGTCAATCATTTGTGTGATAAATACATATAGATGTTTGTTCTATATTTGGGTGTTGCGTTGGTTGTTAAGTAGGTATGTTTTTACAAAAAAAGAACCTTTATAGATATTTATCTATTCGTAATCTAGTCAACAATATTACATATATAGTATATTAGCTATTAGCTTTGTTTAGCTTAGTCCCAGATGGCGCTGTGTGAAATTAATGTCTTCTTATATTTGCTTATTTTCATTAGATTAAATAAAAACAAATACGATTACCAATCTCGCGCTTATCTAACCCGGATCATTCACCCTAATTGGCACTAGGCAAGTCAATTCGTAATAAAGGCAACTGGAGCGTAGTGTAGCTCGTAAATAAGCAGCATCAGAATACACTGATAAAGGAACATGTGAGCCATTGCGAGTTATGCATTCATAATCATCATTGCAGTCCACAGCTGGCAGGTCTACCGCCTCAGTGGTCTAATGGTTCGCCCACTGGTATCAGAGCCAGAGGTCCCGGGTTCCCAGGGGGAGCATTATTGTGCTTTATTTGGTAAGGGGTAGGATTTTGTTTAAGTCCGCCTGGCTAGCTACCATCTTACCTAATTATGTCGCCATAATAACAATTCTTATATTGTTGTGTTCCGCCAATTAGAGGGATAGCCTCTTAGTTACAAATTGGTTGAGGATTCCGGGTGAAGTGCGCTTCCACCGTTGACCAAAAAAAAGGTATCTCCAAAAGTTACGCCACTGAGCCTGATCTTCGAATTTTCTCATCACCCGTCAGTTTACGGAGGTCTTCTTTTCATATTTCCGGAGGGTGTCCTACACTACGCTTGCTTAGTTGTGGTTTCCATTGAAAGACTCGTTGACTCCAACGGTCGTCGTTCCCTCGGAAAAACTCTTAGCTATTTCGACCACTTTCGACCCTTGGTTCTGTATCGGATAACCTCATTCCTGATCTTACCCTTCAGAGAAACGCTATAAGCGTAGCTCTTTCCATGGCACGCTGATAGACTAATGTATACCTATGATAAGTGCATATATGTATAGGCTTCAACTGTTCTTTTTGGTAAAATTAGACACGGTCCGAATTTAATACCTCCTACTATTTTGGTAGTCGGTTATATTTAAGAATATTGTTCTTGACCTTGGGGCAACCAACCTAAAAGGGGCAAGGATAAAAGTATACGATGGAGCGAACCCAGAAAATGCCTATTGACTCCCTTTTTGAAAACTTTTTCGAGTTAATATTACACCTTACTAAACTACAATGAAGCCATGTCATCTACTGGATTTACTTCAGCAGATACTATTATTAATTCTGTAGCATTATATTTAACAAGCCTCATAGCTCACTTGGTAGTAACTCTGCCTTCTGCGCTGAGGTTATGGGTTCGATTCCCACCCAGGACAAATATTTGTGTGATGAGTATAGATGTTTGTTCTGTGTTTCGGTTTTGTATCATGTAGCACGTATGTATTTATAAAAATAAAGTATGAAATTATTTTATCCGTAACCTAGTTCCTATATTACAAGCTATGCTTAGTTTGGGGCTAGATGGCGCTGTGTGAGATTAATGTCCTGTAATATTTATTTATTCCTGTAATATTTATTACCGAGAAAAATATCATAAAGAAATTAATAATCTTGCATAGCTATACCTTACCTGCATAATGGAGGGCAAGTTCACTCTTCCATAAATTTATTAAGTACTTATAATTCCAGTCACATTTACTCATGGTTCCTTCCTTGTTTACCGCAGTTTTATTGTTCTCTGTGAGATGCTCAGATAAATCTGTCAAATCATGAAAAAAAATCAGACTTATAAGGATAATAGTCTGTACCATCCTGCCTGCTTACAAAGTCCGGTAACATAGACACTTTAATAATCGAAATCGAAAGATAGATGATTTATTGTGGATGTGGAAGGAAGCAAGAAGAGGATATGGAAAAATGCACACTATCTATCCAGTGCCCTTATTCACTATGACCAATCCGCGTTACGATATTTCAATACGATGATTCCATGCAGATATCGTAACACCGGGGCTCAGTGTGGAAAGTACGAGACAAAAGTAAAGTAATATCACAGACACAGGCTTAGCCTATTGGGAAAACTGACAGATATATATATACATATAGCTTTCGTTTTTGCTGTCTGTTAAATATTTACAGTATTATAGTTTATCGTGTTAAAATGTTAGTACTACCTAAGAACGTTTTTTGTCCTTTGAAATTGTACAATTCTATTTAACAGTAATAAACAATTGTTATTTTTTTTATTATCAAAACAAGAATGCTTATAGATGTCGTGGTTAGGCCTCAGACATTTGGGTCGTAGCTCAGCGGAAACACAGACGCTGGAAACTGGTCCCATGTATTTGCGGTATTAAAGATCCCTAGTTGAGTTCCCTAAGTATTGTTCACTGCTTGTTTGTTTTGTTTTGTTTCATGGTGTACAAAAAAACCTTAAATATATATCTAAAGATTATTGAAAGCCCTTAGTCTTAAAATATGGAACATAATTTTATGATGATCTATATCTAGTTCCCATATTACGAGCTTTGCTTGGTTTGAGATGGTGCTGTGTAAAGTTAATGTCCTGTCATATTTATTTATTATCAACCAGGAGAGGGGTTTTTTTTAGTTCTATTATTAGTGATAGCTGAGCGTTGGCTCACCAGCTTACTTCAAAAACAATAAGATGTGGCCTAAGATGGAGCACGCCAAGATTCCTCCAAGATTCCTCCTCTTGCGGAAAAACAGACGAGGGTAAGGATTTGATTCCATACCAGTATTGATGATAAAGGTAGAGATAGAAGTTAAGGGTGATAATAATGGGGGCCGAACTTCCTCGGGATGAATATGGCATAAATCAAAGTAGCTGTGCGTCTAAATTCCAATTTATAACTTGCTACTTGAGCGTCAACAGTTATAGGAGAGGGGTGACTGTTGTGATAGTGAAGTGGCACAATAGGCCCAGGATGATAATAATGTGGGCCGAACTTCCTCGGGACGAATATGGCATAAATCAAAGTAGCTGTGCGTCTAAATTCCAATTTATAACGGGCTACTTGAGCTTCAACAGTTATTGGAGAGGGGTGACTGTACACAATAGGCCCGGCCCACACGTGCTAGCCTCCGTTCATTGTTAAGCACGTGTAAATGCAAATTGTGATGTTGTTCGCGGCTCGTCGCTGAAGCCGTTAAAACGCATGGCCCTATATAAATCTGCATACAATATAACCACCTCTGTGGTCTAGTGGCACAACCCACCGATTTCAGAACCAGAGGACCCGTATTCGATCCCCAGGGGGAGCAATATTGTGCTTGGTTTAGTTGGTGGTAGGATTTTGTTTAAATCCGCCTGGCTAGCTACCACCATCTTACCTAATTATGTCGCCATAATAATAATTCTTAAAAAAAGTTGTGTTCCTGCATTTAGAGGTAAGATAGCCAGTTCCTCAGTTTGATGAGGATTCCGGGTGAAGTGCGCCTCCACCTTCGGCCTTATCTCAACTTGTTACCAGGTGAGATGAAGGTCAAGCGCTTCCCTGTCGTACAATTAAAAAAAACCCTTCATTTAAAGGAACACACTCCTAATTTGAGGTCGCTAGGAATAATAGCTAACGTTGTGTGTTCTATGACATCATAAATAAGATAATGGTTATTATTATTTGCACGGAAAAAATGCCCTCCAATGAATGTGACGTTATAGAGTTGACTTTATAGAGTTCAATGTAACTAGAAGCCACTTACTATGCAGTGTATGGCTAACGTGTCTGGGTCATATATACCGGCCAATTGCAAGTCAAACACACACGCTGATGGTTCCGATTTAATCCACGTACAACAAGTCCGTTTCGACAAGATTTTTGTTTTGCTAGGGTTGTCTTGTCAGGAGAAAAATAATATTTTATTCCGTTCTGTGGTTTTAGCGCGAGTCTATATTTAATGTAGTTGTTATTTCTTAGGGTACCTAAGCACCATAATCATACCAAGCTGTAGAAGGTACTTATATATTCTGATTTTACTATAGAAAAAACAATCTTACTTTTTGGTTGGCTGAATATCAATTATTTTTTTTATTATAAATTATTTTCCACCGGATACCTTTTGCGGTTTAAACATCAAACGATTCAGATAACCTTTAGAGATCGGACGGAAAGATAATGAAGTCTTAGTAATAAGGTCCCGGCCAGATGGCACTTTTTAGGTACGGAACCCTAAATCGACAAATTATAAACAAGAATTAAGAGAAAATAGGGTCACTACTTGCTACAACGCCAACGCCTTGACACGCACACACGTACAATATTGGTTTCATAAAATATACCACTATCCAATACCTACAATAGGATTTCGTAAGAGGTAATTAAAATGGTTATAGAATATCGATAAAACTGATGTGATTGGATTTCGTAATTTGAACGCGCGTGGACGACAGGTGAAACCACGATGCTAAGATTATAACTGTGGTAGGGACAACTAGTCCTGTAAATTTCACTAAGTGACGCCTGGATCTTATAGATCCAGGCGTCATTTACCTACAGATATGTAGTAACGAACCCGCTAAGTACGCTAAGTGTTGAAAAAAACAAATTGGCCCGTGTTCCACCTCTACACGAGACAATCTCAGGAATAAACTAGAGTGTTGCTGCTAAGACTGCACTGCAATTCTTCAATCGCAGCGCACAGCTCGGAACGCGGATTTCTTACATTTATTTTTCTGTTTGATATGCAAAGCTAGTTGTTCGTATTTTGGAAATAAATATGTTTGAAACTTTCACATAAGAGTACCTTAGGCTATTTAAAGTAGAAGGTACCTACTTAACTGACAGAACCCTGGCCACGCAAGTTAGATTCAAACATGAATGGATTTTTATCAGCTGAATCTTTTGGGTCGGAAACAAGCGAAATCTCCGGCAAAATTGTGGAATAATTCATATATTTGCAAGTTTATTTGTTTTTTGACCTTGCCGTTTCAAATTAACTCCATCGCGCAAGGTAAACGTGGAGATTACCAGATGTCCAGCTGTAAATAGGTATTTCTTATAACAATAAAGTAGCAGCGAATGAACTTTAAATAAGTAAAGTGTGCAATATATAAATTGCAACCTTTCCTTTTAAGACTCGGATTTACATTCATACCAACATTATAAAAAACTTTTAGCTTTCGAGGATTAACCTCTGATTGCTACTCGGTGCGTGGATCTTTTTATCGATCAACCACCCTACTAAGGGGTAGTCAAGTCAATGGATGTAAATATTCGGTAGATAATGGATACATACATCCCGTTCGGCACATTATGCCTACTTGCACCTAAAATTAGTAAATTCAAGCCTAATTGCTATTCGAACGCAAGTCCTGCGGTTGTAAAGTGATTCACCGCTGCTCCACAACGTCAATAAAAATAAATCTTTACTGATAAGTGCTTGGTTACATTGAGAACCTCCGTAAATTATAATCTACCTCTTACCAAATAAATACAGATAGTCCCTATACCGTTTTAACATTGATTGATCTGCGTTATCATTTTCACGTTACGAAATCTGTACGTTTTATCTTACGAATGGTAGCACAAGGACGTCGGCTGTTGAACTGATGATTAAAATTTACACACCAAATAAAAATACACTGGAGATGTTGCTGCCCTATGTAGAGTAGCAGCGATAATAAATACCTCGATTTTTTATGGTCTACCATCGTATGAATGAATAATTGTACGAATATATGAATGGTTGAATAAATAATGAAATTAATGAATTAATTAATAATGAAATTAATGAATTGATTAATAATGTCATTAATGAAATAATGAATTAAATTATAATGAAATGAGTGAATAAATTAATTTATAACATTAATTAATTAATGAGATGAATAAAGTTATGGATAGAATGATTTAACGAAATGAAGCTAACTAATCCTAAAAATGAAAATAAAAACGTCCTAAGCTGTAGAATGGAGTTATTAAAATATCAACAGAAACTGTGTTTTGCATGATAACTATCGCCTTATTAGAAATTCAACTCTATGTACCTATATAAATACACTTGAATATCAAGTCTGTTGCGTTTTTATTACATTTATTGAATTTCTGTCACTTTTGCGTGTTGACTCGAGTAAAAAGAAATAAATAAAGAGGCAAAACTGTCTAGGACCTCGAGAGGGTCAAAATATAAGCCAGTTAACTGTTGCAAATGTTGAACACCAGTGATATCTAACTCTAAGCGGGTCCTAGCTTAGAGATTATTAAAATCCTTTCAGTCTTCAGTATTTGATACATACCCAGTAGAAGACGGCTAGAATTTTGTTCGGCAAGAGAACCACCGCGACAGGACCTATCTGGTCCGCTGCCAGCTTCAGTTTTACTTAAAACACTGACTGGCAAAAGCAAAGCAACAGCAACCCCAACGCGACCGGTACCCTGCATAGCGTATCCCACACACAAGCGGCTTGTGGTGGCTTTCGTGGTATTATTTAAGGCCGCTTGTATGACAAGAGCACATAAGCGCCCTCGGTCTACTACTGTTGCTTTTCTCAACAGACTCTGATACTGTCAGAATGCACGTTCATAGTAATACTAATGAAACGCTCGGGATTTCGTTTCCGTCCTCCCGTAGCAATTTCTTGAAATCGTTTCTTATACCACCCTACACTACCTTAGAAAGCTACCCTGAAAATTACAAATCTATAGGAACCCTGGTTTGGACTGTGCGTTGATTATCAGTCAGTTGGTCAGATACATGACAATTTTGTAGATTAAGATTTAGGTCATATCCCTTTCGATTAAATTCGAGAACCCGGTAACCGATTCAGGTTTCACAACCACGCCACATCTTTCTCATATTACCAAATATTACTTACTCGATCTGTTGCTTTTAGATTAAACTAGATTGAGCACCTATCCGACCAAATCAATATTTCGTAAGTCGTATATAAAATCTCCGATCGGTTATGCAAATGGAATACTATTAATATAGGTGATGCAAGGATTGATGATGCATAAGTTGGTGATGAAAATGGAATATCGCAAACCTTGCTATTCCAAGTAAATTATCATAATTTATATACTTCCTATATTGGTTCCCGATTGAGCGGACATTGCGTGAAAAGATTCAATCAGCTGAAGAATGAATATTGGAAAAATAGATATATAGGTATGTTACATAGTATACAGACATTTCATTTTTTATCAGCCAGTTTTCTATATGGCGGATTATAAAATTATGACTCAACGAAATGTATGGGAAAAGTTTTTGGCAATTTCTATAATTTCTACTACTCAAACTACCTCCTGATCCTGTTCATACAAAGAAAAAAATTACCTCAGACAGTTCCTTAGAGTTACTTTTGATCCTTGTAAGAACAGGATCGATTGGCATAAAAAAGGTTAAGGCCCTTACTATTCCGTCTCTTAAAAAAATCCTTTATAGAAAAATGAACATGAAGGATGCTGTTATTGCAACACTAGCTAGAGATCAGCGTTCACACGTGCATTAGAATAGTTGTCACAAATGCAAGAATTGTCACAACTGCAGGAATTGTAAGAACTTGCATAAATCACTATTAGCACAAAATTTACATAAGTAGGTATGCGTTCAAAGTATGTCGATGTCAAGGACTCGTCGAATTAAGTCGAATGTCTAATTCAAACGCTTGCAATTACAAATGCATCTAGAGACTGGTTTCCATATACGAATGTTAGTGAGTCATGTTCAAAATATAAGATATACTTACATATGAAATTGCGATACAGAATGGAACTCATTGCCATGTGTATTTCCTCATAGTTCAACCTAGGTCACTTAAAAGTATGGCAATAGTAAACAGGTTTATGTTAGACCGTGAGACAGAAGGTGGGATCTACCTTCTAATGGTCTATCCCAGGCATCTTTTCTAGCGGTTTCTGCTGAATGATCACAACACTGGGGGGGACCACAGATCCCACCACACAGTGTTGTACCACCTGACAAGCGACCATTCGAATTCCAGCGCCAAACGGTTTACCCTGTTCCGTTGGTGCGCGGAAGAGCCAGTGCCTTCTGGGAAAGGCTCGCTCTATCATACACCTCATCCATTATTAGGTCCAAAAAGACTTAAAAAAAAAACGCATTTGACTGCAATCTCGCCTAGATTTATTTGAGAGATGCATAGATTAGATTACTCAGCTAGTAAACCTAGAAAAAGGTTAATCTTGGTTGTTTTGCCTTTTCCGGAATCGTAAAGATGACCGCCCTACCTCCACTGCCTATGCCTACGTCTTCCGGTTTCTGGTACTTGTAATCTCAGAATTAATCCTGTAGATAAGTCAAAGTAGGTAATTTACCGGCAAAGCGAATCAGTGAAGGTTTGACTGTTTTTACTTGTCTTTTTGCTAGCATTCGTAAGGTGTGACCGACAAGGTTGACGAACAGATCGAGTTTGAAAATAAGTCGACTTGCCTCAACATTTTGGAATATTATTGTTTAAACAGTTGGCTTTATCTATTTCAAAAACATCTTTGTGTATAACTGACCCATTAAACTATATGCTTTTTATTGTATTGAATGTCGCACGCAATCCATGCACCCAAACCCATAATGGACGATAACTTTTGTATTAATATTTTTGGGGGTACTTTTATTTTCCCACAGACTTACAAAAATAGTGACTTGTATCACCGTTTTTTTAAACCTAGCAACATAAAGCAGTTAGTAATACCTACTACCACATGAAGAAAGTGTCGGTATGAAATAAGACAGTTTCCCTACCAAGCTTTCCTTTACTTTTTTTTGTATTATAGTGCCTCTGATCCGCGGTTTGAAATTGAATCTTCCGTAAAGGGTTTGTTGTACGAAGAGGAAATGCTTAGCCTTCATCTTACCTGGTTTCAAGTTAGATGTAGAAGTTAAGATGTAGGTGGAAGCGTATTTCACCTCCACCCTCAACAGTCTGAGGAACTGACTATCTTACCTCTAAATGCTGGAACACACAAATTTTGAATTGTGGTCATGGCGACCGACTTAGGTAAGATGGTCCTACCACCAACCAAACCAAGCATAGTATTGTACCCCCATGGGGATCGAACCCGGGACAGCTAGATCTGATACCGGTACACGGTACCACTACGCCACAAAGGCGGTTAAGAGTGTGGTCTTCCCGCACCTAACGCTACTCATGAAGTTTTCCTTATCAAGACAAGAGATTAAAATCTCGAGAGGTTGGAAGAGGTTTCATAACGCGTGTGTACAAATAAATGGCATTGAAAATATCGAGATCAGATTAGATATTTGTCCAAGTTCTTATTATTACCAAACATTTAAAAGTGACACCTTCCTAAGGAAAGCTGTTTCCAAAAAACCGAAAAGACAATTTGTTATCCCTTAATGCGTTCGATGGGGGCATGGGGGTTTTACATCACCACAATGATTGGCAGGCGGGTTAGTGATGGTTGTCATCTCTTAAGACATCCACGGGTAAATAGGGGCCCATATTATTTTCTATATTATAGACCATTAATATCACACAGCGCTATCTAACCGAACTAAGCGAAGTCAATATCGAAACTAGATTACGGATAGAATACAATATCACTTATACTTTTTTTTGTAACGACAAAGCAGCTTTGCTGTGTTCCGGTTTGAAGGGTATGGTTGCCGGAATCTAGCATATTTATGCCTCAAGTTGACGGGCTCAATGCAGTTCCGTGTTGGCTATTTTCTCTGTGGATGTGACCTACGCAGTAAGGCATTTTTATAGGCAAGAGATGCGCTTAACATCAGGTGGGCTACTTGCATGTCCCGTTTCAAAGTTGTATAAAAAAAATAGATAACGGATAGACTATATAAATATGTTTTTACTAGTCAATTCATCGTCTCTTTTACTGTAATGAAACTGCAACAAGATGTTGAATCGGTGTATGCAAATATTTGTAACAACCGGCTTGAGAGCAGATCTATCGCACGTGGATGATAAGTGCAGGCAATGTTTACACCGTATCATAATTATGTAGATCTACTTAAAGGTAAGCCGTACACTCGAGACTTTCCTTAATACTTTGCTGCACACACAATTGTATAAACTTACAAACATATAATTAAAAATGCATTGCAAAGGCATTTTATCCACTTCCTCTGTTTTGTAGTACTTAAAAGTGGAAACTTTGTTGGGTTACAAATTATTTTTAATCTAGTACCTTGTGTATCATGTATCTGTATGTTTACCGAATAGAATAAAATAAAATTATGAAACATACACAATATTATTCCAAATTACATACCAATTACAAATACATATATTAATCAATATTTCTAGTACTTACATTAAATTCACACGGCGCCATCTAGCCCCAAACAAGCATAGCTTCTAATATGGGTACTAGAATACAGATAGAATACATAAATACTTTTTTTTGTTAATTCATACCTATATGAAACATCCAAACAAAGAACAAATATCTATTTTCATCACACAAATGTTTGTCCAACTGAGCTGTGAGCCTTGATTATTATTATTGTTAATTTTTAAGGCATTATATTGTATGTTTTAACGGAAAAAGTGTATATAACATAAGCATATAACATGCTTCGATGGTAGTGCGTGAAATTAATGGTAATTTTAATAAAAAATATGATCCCCTAGTATAGCTTAGTTTGATTAGATGTAGCGGCATACAAATGACGGCCGTTCCCTTGTGGTCATACTAATTTGTTATATCAGAATGAGTACGAGGATGTACACATGTACAATGTATATAACATATAATATATAATAATGTATGTAATAGGACATCCTCTTGGTCACACTCACTTTTCTTAACAAATGTCGGCCGTAATCTTAGATCCATCCCATATCCCTTATCCCACACCATCAGCCCAAATGTGTCTCATTTAAATAACCTAAATAAAATAAATATATATATATTTAAAACTCTACTGAAACGCACCGGAGCAGGAGTTTTCATTTAGTCACTCGTTATCTATCAAGGTCGTAACGAACAGTAGCTTACTTTGCATATTAAGACCTAATTTCTTCAGTTAGTTATCGCATGACAAAATGTGCCACTACTTTCGCAGTGTAGTAAGTAAATAATAAATAAATATTACAGGACATTCATTTCACACAGCGCTATCTAGCCCCAAACCAGTACGTAGTACTTTTTAGTTATTCTGTGCCCAAACTAAGCATAGCTTATAATAATGGGAACTAAATTACGGATTTACTTACCTTTTTTTTTTGTAAATACTTACATATCATACAATACAACACCCAAACATCTACTATCATCGCATAAATGTTTGTCCTAGGTGGGAGTCGAACCCACAACCTACAGCGGGAAGGCAGAGTTACTACCAAACTGAGCTATGAGGCCAGTTAAGAGTATGAAGTGTGATATCCTTTGAGTAATATTAGTTTTTACTGATCAATACGTAACTAACGTTAAGCAATAGGTATCCATTGGCAGCACAGTGGGCGATCTCATTGCTATAGAATATATCTCTTCAAAAGGAGCGAAGAGCGTTAACAATAAATGTAAATATATTTACTACTGGATTTTGCCCGCGGCTTCACCCGCCAGGTTGTTACCCGGTTACAAAGTAGCCCATGTTCTTCCCCATGGCGTAGCATGGCGGAAGGATCCAGGAACTTAATCAGGAACACTTCAGCCGTTTCACTGTCTTTCTTTCTTTGTTCGAGTGTGATGTGTAACAGCCCGTGGACTTGACGAGTCGTATAATTAGTCATATAAAGGCTACGAACAAGTATATAATATAAAAGAGTATCTTTCGAATTGATAAAATTATTGGTATGGATTCTTTGTTTCCACTATGATAAATCATTCTTGCTATATATTTTTCTATTCCTTTAGTCTTGTACGTTAATAAATATTGCAGTAACGTTGTAACGTTACTGGAATATTTATAAATTGTAGCAGAACGGAACGGTTATGAATAAACGTAACCAATCCTCCTATTTGAATAAAGATATAACAGGAAAACTAGCATACCTACTCGTGTCTTAGACAAAAACATAAGAATGAGCTGCTTATTCCTTTTCGGTTTGCAAAATGTCTTGATATTTAATTAGTTTCTAGTGTATTGGATTTTGCAAAAAAAATATGCGCTAGTAGAAGTGCTACGGCGTAGAACGTAGAAGCGAGCACTACGCCGTAGACCGAATCTTATAAAGACCTCTATTATATGGTTTATCGGTGGTCCACTAATTACATACCTACTAAGGAAACACGTTTGTCAGAATTTCCCGAAAGTACTTTAATACGTTCATATATTTTTAAGAAGGCTTCGTGTCACGTGACCTCCGTCTCGTTTAAAAATACGAGTCGCTGCCATTTGTTCTATGGAACATGACTTCACCGGTCATGATGGATAACTATTAGGTACGATTATGAAAATGGCCACTAGAAAAAATATTTTTAGTTAAAATACTAATGAAATCCAGGACTCAATGCTATACAGTTTAGTGTCAGAGTAACTGCTTGGACAATACTTCATACAGAGCTCAGTTGTCATCAACATCATGGACATCAACAGTCCATTGTCCACTGCTGGATAGAGCCTCCTCCAAAGCTGGAGGGCTTTGCCATAATCACCACGCTTTGCCGGCGGATTGGTGATCGCAGTAAATAATACACAAAAGGAAGCTCCTGCCCTTCTCCTGGTGAGACATACTGTACCTAAATGGTATATGGATCATCAAAAAATTAATCAGCCCGAGGTTCTTGCCTTTCTCCTTGTGTGCTGGTCGCGATTCCGAACAGGCGGTAGATTTGACGTTTCAAAATGATCCTAAGAATCTTAATGAATAAAAATATTTGACTTTGACTTTGGAGATCCCCTAGACGGCTTGTACAACATTCATGGGCTGAGTTGGAGGGGTCGATGCCACGGCACATGGATCTGTGATCAATTTACACCAAATACGACCAAATTAAAAAAAAAATTGTCGCGGTTTCAGGTAAACTGTAATACACATCACAAAGGTTTATAAAGTTGATAATTGAATGTCCACGATACGTTTTCACAAATCGTTTTTATCCGTGTCTCAAAATAAACAGTGTAACGTCCGTGTTTGCTGTCGCGGCTTTAGGGTTCCGCACCAAAAAAGTACCAATGAGCCAGTTAATTAGTATAGCTATTCAGCGTTGCCACGCTTTCCACACTGGCTACACTGACATGCAGCCACTGTCTTAGGCACGCTACCGTCTGGTAGTGGTCTGGAACAGTTAAGTTACCTACACCTATACCGTTTTTAACGGTCCTTAGGTAGTCCTAACTTGTTTTATTGTACTTCGGGGATGTGCTTTGCCTTCATCTCACATCTAAACGCCGGTACACAGCAATTTAATAATTGTTATTATTACGACTGCTTCCTTTGAACATAGTAAGTTAAATTGTTCAGATATAACTTTTAATTGTTTGTGAATAAATTGTTTATTTAGATGTTTTATTGTTGATATATACATAAATGTATTTAATGTATTATTTGTATATTCTGTTGCAACAACAACAAAAAGCAAATGTAAGTCGGTCTCGCTCTAAGGTTCCAGAACGAACAGCAAAAAATACAGCATTTTTTTGTGTGGAATGTAGGTCTGGTAGTCGAATGCCACGGCGTGCGAAACCGACTCTCACTTGACGATTTTAGTGTGGATTTCTCTCGTGCGGTGTCAATAATTAAGTGAAGTTTAGCGCCTGCGCACTAATATGTGGTAAAAACTGCCACGCTTTGTTATCGTAAAATGAAGGCTTCAGGCACAGAGCTGCAGGCATCGATTTATTATCACCAAGTTAAAAGTAGGATAGAACTAAAACCCGACTGCAAAATTAGAAATACATTCACAGTATGTTTTCCATAAGGGTCTACAGATTATCACTTGCTACAATCCTTGAACACCTTTCTTACTTCATTCACTTACTTGTGGTACGTACGTAGTGACAGTACTTACTTAACCATCTTCCATGCTGTCCGGACCTAAGGTACCTACGTAACTAAGCCTCATGCTCATAGGTATTTTAACAAGCGTCATAGCTCAGTTGGTAGTAACTCTGCCTTCTGCGAAATACATACCTACTATCGAAAAACCGAACCCTTCTGAAGCAGTCTGGTAAACACCGGCTTGCATCCGAAATTTCGTGATATGGAACCTTAACAATTTTTTTTTTGTTCGACGTGGAAGCGCTTTGTTTTCATCTCACCTGCTTATAAGTTAAGGCCGAAGGTAGAAGCGCACTTCACCCGGAATCCTCAACAAACTGAGAAACTGGCTATATGGCGGAACACAACATTTTGTTAAAATTGTTGTTATGGTGACAGAATTAGGTAAGATGGTGGTACGATGATGGTGGATGGTGGTATGATGGACTTACTTAAACAAAGTCCTACCACCAACCAAACCAAGCACAATATTGTACTCCACCTGGGGATCGAACTCTAGATCTCTGGATCTGAAATCGGTGGGTTGAACCACTAGACCACAGAGGCCGTTGAAAATCCTTGCTAATTGCTATACAGTTTGATTCCAGACTTCTGCTATAAGACCTATGAGCGCTTCTCTTATTTACCGTTGTCACGTGGTTAGGTACACTAAGGCACCAACCCCTTCCATTCACGGGTATCGTAGAACGTAGAATAATGTCTTAGAGGCAAACCGTCTTGTTATAAACTTTTGTTGATCCAGAAATAAGCATGGACATATGTATTTTCTGTGTATTTCAAACACTGCGATATCCAACCTGCTAAGCATGGGCATTACAGAATTTACAGCCTTGGTGGAGGCTGTGTCCAACAGTGGATGGTTTCGTTTGATGATGATGTTTCACACAATCATAAAACTAAGTAAATTCCTTACTAAGCTATGTGCCATCATGACGCATTAGGTGTTCTATGTATTCTATGTATATTATTCAAGTGACTACCTAAATATTTGTGCACTGTACGTACAGTCACCCACAGAAACACATTAGTTTATTCACATCCTATGTAGATGCGGTTCACTCGGTAGATTTGATTAAATATCGAAATATTTTTTTTTTATCATTATGAAATTATCAATTCCCGAGGGTTATAATCATACATTATAAACTATAACTATATATTCATTCGATAACAATCATTCATAAAATAAGAAAGAAAATAAACTCAATGTAATCTGTAGCGCTAGCATTAACAAGAATCAATATTGAAGACTGGCGACATATCTCGTTTATTCCTTTTCGCATGAGCTACTTGTTGTGATAGCAAATTCTACTTTTAATGTCTGGAACACATTGTGTTCATTTTGTAAGGCTTCAGTTTAAAACACAAGTTTATGAACATACGTACCGCTTTCATCGCTCATCCACTTATTCGATCGTTATGTTTGATAAGCATTGATCCATTTTAATAAAAAAAATACAATTCAAGCAATATCCTTATTTGTATTTCCTTGCTCTGGCCTCGAGTCAGACAAGCCTAGAGAACAAGAGCTAAACACATCATTAATAACTAGATAAAATGAGTCCGACTGTACCTACTTTATTTTCTCGTTTAAGTTAAGTGTCTAATTCGAGGTCACTAACGTGGCAATTCCGTTTTATAAACGTGCAAAAAGTGACCATTTATGACACATTTTGGTTATTTTTATCGAGAACAATGCGTTGTTTCGATGAAAAAAATGCGGAGTAGGTATCCTTCAATTCCTTATTGGTTTCATAGTTATGTAGTGTTAGTTTCTGCGGCGTTTATGTTAAGGCTAAGTGTTTTGATATTAATAGATGACCGGTTTTTTTATCTTAGTTGATATGCTATAGCTCGTTTCCATTTGAATATCGCCATTATGAATTATTTTTTATACAACTAGGAGACAGGAGAAGCAAGTAGCAAGTTAAGTGTATCTCTTGCCTATAACAATGCCTTACTGTATAGGTCACATTCACAAAGAACATAGCCTACACGGCACTGCATTGCGCCCGTCAACTTGAGGCATAAAGGTGCCCGTAATTTTACCGGCAACTATAACCTTCAAACCGGAACACAGCAACGCTGCTTGGCGGCCGAAATAGGTATGGTAGTAATTCTCCGGACGAGCCCATTCAAGGGGCTTCTATACTCCTTTACATCTCGAATTACATGAATCTAACCAACTGTTCTAATAGCTCAGTTGGTAGATGATGGTTGGAAGATGCTCTGCCCTCTGTTCTGTAGGTTGTGTGTTTGATTATTGATAATATACATACTTTATCATATACGTTTACCTTTGAACGTTTTTATTGACCCATTTATTACGTATTTTACACCTTTAAATATATATATATTCTATAATATAGGTAGGTTCAAGTAAAAATTGTATTCCAATATCTATATGTACATGATCTGTAAATTGTTTGTCGTGTCGTCGTCGTGACGCCACTTGCTAATGTGGACCTGGCTGAAAACCAGCGCATCCTCGATGCTGCAATAAAGCTGAGTCAGAGTACCTTTTTACCCAAATTTACTTGTGTTCGTCATAGTGTAGATTAGAATAAGTGAGATTAAGCTAAATATAGTTTTATTATTTTTGATTGGTTAAATAAATCTCTTTTCTTTCTTTCTTTCTTTCTTTCTTTCTTTCTTTCTTTCTTTCTTTCTTTCTTTCTTTATATAAGTAACCTATGTATTTGCAAATAAAAGTAATATAATAAGTATGTTGGTACTCATATTTTCTGTTATCTAGTACCTATATTTCAAACTTTGCTTACTTTGTTTGTTCCGCGTTTGGATGTTACATTAGTAAGTATTTTTTTTGTGAATACATTACAAAAAAAAGGTTTACATGTATTCATACTCTCCGTTATCTCCATAACCGTAACCATATAACATACTTTGCTTAGTTTGGGGTAAGATCGCTTTGTGTTTTTTTTTTTTAAAGTTACATTTACCTATTTATGCAACAGCGTTGAAATCGATGAACTAATTCATCAAATCGTGAATATTTCGAGACAATGTTTAGCATATATATATATGATTTCTTCATGGTTTTGCACTTTTAGGGAAGTGTTATAATAATGTTCTACAAGGTTCGAAGCTGATACCTTTATAAACAGTTGAGTTCTTAATAAACAGACGCATTACAAGCATTATCATACAAATAATTTCGAGTAAAATTCAAACGAACAGAATTACCGCGTTAGATAAAGCGGAACGTGCTTGAACACACGTTTGACGGCCTCTATTGTTGCCACATCAAGTGCAAGTGCAACATAGCTCTTTACATAACACGTGACTAGACTATGGGGTTCGTGGGAGCTTCTTCCTTGTGGACTACTTCAGGTTTTTTTTTATCTTACAACGGGGAAGTGCTTGGCCTTCATCTCACCTGGTTACAAGTAAGGCCGAAGGTGGAGCCGCACTTCACCTGGAATCCTCAACAAACTGAGGAACTGGCTATCTTACCTCTAAATGCCGGAACACAAGAATTTTAGAATTGTCGTTATGGCGACAGAGTTAGCTAAGATGATGGTAGCCAGGCGGACTTTAACAAAGTCTTACCATCAACCAAACCAAGCACAATATTGTACTCCCCTGGGGGTTGAACCCGGGATCTCTGGATCTGAAATCGGTAGATTGAACCACTAGACCACAGAGGCGGTTAAACCACAAAGGCGGTAGTTGGCTTATTAAGCTGGAATGTTCCCAATCTCAACCTCCAGCCGAAATCCGACAACAAGTGCTTTTTTTTTATATTTGATAACCAATCGTTAGGCCACTAGCTCACTTAAAAAAACAAGTTAACATGTGGCCTAGAAGCACGCTGGTCTATAAAGAACCTGTTCATTCTGGACTTGAAAACAGTAGGTAATGCGGAAAACCGACGAAATTAATCCAGTACTATACTTATAAAAGAAAGGTTTGCCGTATTCCGTTGTGTTGCAAAAGACTGGCTTCTGAGCGTTTTTTTACGTATGCTTTGATCTTCATGAACTGCCAAGATGAGACATAGTGCCTAGATTTGCTCATGCATGCAACATGCGAATATCTAGGACCTTGTCGATGCGAGGTTATCGAAGGACACTTTTTGTTAGTCAAAATATAAAATGGTCAAAATAAAAAAAGTGATCTTTTTACTGTACACTCTCAAAACATGCGATTACGATGGCATTTGTTGAGTTGTTATCGTTAAGCATAGGTACTCACATAAGTATATCCGGGAAGGATTCTCGCGAAATTAAAAACCGGCCAAGTGGCTCGGGCCAATGTTTTTTTGTGGTTTTATTGACCTCTAGCATTCCCTAACCTTAGGCAAGGTCTACATGGAGCGAGCTTTACCAGAAGGTGCTTGGATGCGAACCTATTGGCGTCAGATTTCGTCAGGAGCTGTTAAGAAATTAACAAGCTGTTGTTTTTTACAGGTTTGTTACAGCACAAGTGTTTTTTTTTTAATAAATAAATAAATGCATAAAAATTACAGGACATTAATTTAACACAGCGCCATCTAGCCCCAAACTAAGCATAGCTTGTATTATGGAAGATGGGAACAAGATTACATATACTTTTTGTAAATACATACGTAGATACTATTTGATACAACACCCAAACACAGAACTAACATCAATATTCATCACACAAATGTTTGTCCTGGGTGGGAAACGAACACACAGCCTACAGCGCAGAAGGCAGAGTTACCAACTGAGGTATACCTAGATGATAGGTAAATTTAGTGCACTTGTCGCGGTGTCTCGATAGGGCTGTGCGCCCGCGTTCTTCCGCCGCCCGCCCCCCGCGTGCTTCCGCTCTGAGGCATTAGTGTTGAGCTTGAATTGAAGCGTAAACAGGAGCTATGCTATTAGCCATGCGGACTGCCACAATTTCTTCACCAGTGTCGGGATCAGTCAGCTGTATCCGCTAAGCAAAGTCAGCGAGCGGTGCCCAGATCCGGAAGCAGATCCCACCTACCCAATAAGTATATGTAACGGAGTAAATGACGCATTTTTAGGTCCTCGTATCTTTATTATTTTGTTTGTCTTGTCGCACTTTGTTCAGTCGCGGCGCCATACATACACATGTGCGGTGAATCAGCGTTATTGTATGTTTGTCTGTCTGTTTGTTAAACGCTCGTCAAAGGCGACACACCTAGAGCGGGTTAGTGTTTTGTTTCTGGGCTGATTGAAGGAACAAAGTCCTACTAGACTTTGTTTAAGTCCGCCTAGCTACCACCATCTAACCTAATTATGTCGCCACAACAACAGGTCTAAGATTGTTGTGTTCCGCCATTACGAGGTAAGATAGCCAGTTTCTTGATTCCTCAGACAGTTGAGGATTCCGGGTGAAGTGCGTTTCCACCATCGGCCAGCGTTGATAGTCATTCAAGTATTTCAGGGTTATGAATATGAGCGTGGTTGGATATGTATGCATGCATGTAAGAGCAGGCGAAGGCCGAAGAAGCTAAGGAATTGATTGTGTGATAGAAAACATATAAAAATAATTAGTCTCAATATAGTCACGGTAGAGAGTAATAACGTTAGTTAGTTATATTATTACACACACACATAGTATTTTGAAGTTCATATATAATTGTATCATATAAGTATATGTTTACTATATATATTTACTTAATATATTTACTTAATTAAACAAACTACAGATATACCTAGGTACTCGTGGGTCTCTTGTTGCCCAGAATCTTAAGATACTGGTGTTTTCAGAAGACCCCGCCATACACACAAACTCACACACACCATCACACACTCACACACACCATCACACACATCATACATACACCATCACACCCTCTTACACTTAATAGTTAGTGACTGACGTACTTGTCTTTCTACCCATAAAATGTAAATCCGTTATTGACTGTAGGTTAATTGATTAAGTGAGAAAAGCGAACGAGATCTCTCAGTTAAGGTGGGAAATCCGGCACTGTATGTATGTATGTGGCGATGTTTGTGACGGCATAACTGTGGAATGGTTTATCCGATTTTGGTGAAATTTAAACTGTAAAGAGATAACATAAATAGAAATTGATTGTCGCGGGGGATTTTTGATAAGTGGGGTAGTTTTTGAGATATTGGGTGAAAAGAAATACAATGTTTCGTCCATATCTTTTGAATGGTTGATCCAATCTATTCTCAATTTTTAATATGCAGAGAATATATCAATACTCATCAATCTTTGATTTTTTTGACACTAGGGTAGTTTTTGAGAAATAGGGGTGTTAAGTGTGACAAGAACATTTTTAGCTTGTGGGGTGTCATATGAAAGAGTATCGGGTGCATATTAAAAATACATATTTTACTTTTTATTAGGGGTGATTTTTGTAACAAAGGAATTCGTTTAGAGGGTAAAACGCTTGATATGTCTTGTAAGATATACTGTTAGAGGGGGATGTCGTCACAATTACCTTTTTTTAATATGCTGAAACCACCTCTGTATTGACATTAATGTCAATACAGAGGTGGTTTGCAAAAATGGTAGAATAGGGGAAATAAGATATCATCAGAATATCATATGAAATGGGGGTTTAGACTGCAGATTTCAAAATTGGTTAATTTACCCTTTATTAGGGGTGGTTTTTAAGATCAGGTCTTGATCTGGTCAAGATAATAGATATTCTGGAACTCAATAAAACTGGTCTAATTATTTTTCGTTATTCACTCAATAGGGTTGCCAAACCTAGGGTGTCGATAAAAATTGGTGCTCAGAGTTAAAGTTTTGTTTACACACACAAAAATTTCGCTGCCTTTTTGGTGATGCCCCTTGGTTGACTTAACGACATCCGTGAGCTGGAGAAGCAGATCTTTCAACCACGACTTCTAAGGCAACGGTTTTGAGAGCACATTTCACAAAAACATCAAAGGTTGATGTCTTTCATGCTCATGTTAATAAGGGGTGACGTATTCACTTATTGTATTCTGCCCACCTACTATGACATACGGTCGGTGCATTGCTCTCATTCTGGTTTTGTAAATAATAAGAGTTACAAACAAGAATGAGCCTCGAACAACTTATATACCTAAGACTATCACGAGATCACAGTTCGAGGCGAACTATAAATAATAAATAAATATTACAGGACATTAATTTCACACAACGCCATCTAGCCCCAAACTAAGCATAGCTTGTAATATGGGAACTAGATTACGGATAGAATACATAAATACTTTTTTTTTTTTGTAAATACATACTTATCATACAATACACACCCAACTACTAGTTATATAAGTTTAATGTGTTTTTTTACTAGTAGTTCGCCCCGAACTGTGATCTCGTGATAGTCTTTACTACCTATTTTACCAGTTTTATTGAGATTCCGAATAAATTCGGATAAACCGTTTGTAACGGCTAAACCGTTCGACAGTTATGCCGTTACAAACATTGCCACATACATACATACATACATACAGTGCCGGATTTCCCAACTTAACTGAGAGATCTCGTTCGCCTCGCTCACTCGATCAATTATTAATCATCTGCTGTCTGTCTGTCCGTATATAGTTCTGCCTGTCGGCAGGCTGAACCGATATAACAGACAGTCTATAATTTCACAGAATGTGTATTTTTATTGTCGCTATAACAACCAACAATTAAGACCCATACAAAAACGTTTGTTTGCCTTGAAATATGGGTGTATGCCTGATTTGTTAGCTGCCGGTCCAATAAGCAGCTCGTCCAAATGGAATTTTTATTCGCATTTCGTCCAACAGGCATTTTAACCAGCACAAATTACGTCAACACGCATTTGGTCAAACCCGTATTTCGTCCAACAAGCATTTCGCGCAACAAATATTTCGTTCAAATGCACAAACTATAGGGATAAACCAAACAAATTTTATCAGTCCTTCAGAGTGGCGTTTCATAAAAGCCTGTTACTTTAATTACAAGTGGAACTCTCTTTTCCATTTCTTTTATAAGAAAAAGATCGTTACCGTTTATATTGTGATGGGACTATATTTTGAAAAGATATATTACAATGTTATATTTTATCTGTTGTATTTCTCTCCCCCCTGGGTACCTGTACTCCTAGGCTGTACCTACATTCTGCGATATCGTAACGATTTAGCAATACACATATATATTAAGTAAGGCTATATTGGTTTGTCAGTTGTAATGTAGTCACCAAACGGACTAATTGCGTGATGACGAATCTCGAAATGGAAGAACTGCGAAATGACGAACCTCGAAATGGACAAATCCAATTATAGACGAACTGAGTAGTAGACGAACGAAAAAATGCGAGATGGACGTACTGCTTTTTGGACAACAGCTAACAAATCGTATGCCTACATCCTCGGTGTGCATGTCCGCAATTAGCTGGTTTTTTTTATTTCACTATCGTAGGTAATATGTATTTGCCCGTATCAGCGAGAAGTACCAACTGTATCAAGGCCTTCAATGCAATGATCACACGGATGGACTTTATAATTCAGAGAGTGCTTCAGTCACTATTGTTTCACAGCCGCTTCCTTGTTACCTACCTAGGTACCTATACCTACAGTAACTACCTTCCTACCTTCTCATTGTCATGGCCACTAGCTGTTACTGTACTTCTTACTATGTTGCGTTTGCTACTCTGTTCCTCATTGACAACCTGTGACGTAATCTGGACAGCTACAAGTAAGGATGTGGAAATATGAGCGTCCTCCAAAATTTAATGGTTTGTATTCAATTATTTTTAATTATTGTCAATATAGACAATTAAACTAAGTATTACTATTCACAAAGGAAGCAGTCGGGTTACCCAAGGACCATTACAAACGGTCTATAGATAACTGAATATATGATTTCACATGTAAGATTGTTTGCATGTTACTCAACAATTTTCACTGCTCGGTTCGTCGGAAAAACATTTGTGTGATGAATATCTGTTTGTTCTGTGTTTGGGTGTTGTATTGTATGATAAGTATAGGTATATCTACAAAAAATATAATGATTTAAGTATTCTGTACGTGATCTAGTTCCCATACAAGCTTTGCTTAGTTTGGGGATAGATTGCGCTCTCTGAAATTAATGTCCTGTAGGTAATTCATTTTTTTTAAGGATTTTTAAACTAGGTAGGCATTATCAATTCAAAAGTGTATCTCGTTCTATTATGTTACGTCGTGAAAACGTAGTTCATTCAATGCTAAAACCATGAGAACTTAGAAGTGGTCTAGTCAACCTATGACTTCAAAATTGCTGACCACTTTATTTTAATGATATATTTCTTAATGCAGAGGTGGCAAATATTTCATTAAAGGAAGTAAATAGTTGTAGCAAATAGGTAGTAAATAGTGCACATGGTTTCATGTCCATATCACCTAAGGCCTTATCTCAACTTGTTACAGGTGAGATGAAGGCCAAGTGCTTACCCGTCGTACAATAAAAAAAAAGAGAGAAGAAGGACGAAGGTGGAAAAAAAACACTTTTTAGAGTAGCTTTTCTCGTGGTATTAGGGTCGCAATAAATTATAAATAATATTTTTGGAAATTCGCTCATAGGTAATGACGGAAACAACGTCTTTGGTTTTCCACTAGTAAATAAATAAAATATGGACTGTTCGCTATACCGATTATTTTTCCGGTAAGCGATAGTATCAGCTGTTAGCTTGTTATAGGTAAGGTAAGTAATGTGATTTTCCTCTTGCAATTATTGCAAACGTGTTAGATGATTAGATTAGATGCCATCCGTGACCATGGCAACTGAATAAATAATTAAATATTACAAGACATCTTATTACACAACCCCATCTAGGCCTTAGCTATGCAATTTTAATGTAGGACCTAGATAACAGAGAAAATGTGAAACTTGGAAGTATTTTTTTTTTGTAAATTCTTATGATAAATATAACACTTACCCAAGTACAGAACAAACATGTATGTTCATCACACAGATTCACTGCCGTGACGGGCACGGCTCAGGAATCGACCCCTTCAACTCGGCCCATGGATGTCGTAAAAACCGACTAAGAGATCTCACTAGAAGAAGGACAGCAGCTTCCTTCAGTGTATTATTTGCACCATTGCTGCGATCGTCAATTCACCTGCCAAGCGTGGTGATTATGGCAAAGCTCTCCCGCTTTGGAGGAGATTCTGTCCAGATACTAAGGCTTTTGATGTGATGATGTGCGTAATATCTGGCTGCGGATGATAATAATAAAGCTCTGAAAGCGAATTTTTTAATTTTAAATTGGTATTATACATGCTAAAACCAGTTTCCCGGTTAACCTTCGATATATTTGGCAACATTCGTCGCTAACGAGTGTGGAATAGCAATACCTATACCTACTTAGTCTGAACGCACTTATTACTTTACGATGTACAAATTGGTGGGTTCGTCGACCGATAATTGAGAAACAAGTCGAGTTGACTTTCCATCGGCGGCGGTAGTGCATTGTGCATCGGACAAAACCAAAAGATAAATAAGGAAAAAACTCATAATGTGTTTCTCACTAAAATATATTGAATAAAGCATTACCGAGAGCTGGCAAGTACAACACTCATACGTTGAGTTTGTGTAGTTGTCTGTGATAAAGTGTCATGTGTCAAAATTATTGACATTTGTATAGGTTATTATTATTTTGTTACGAAAAGACGGGTATTGGTCGCGTATTTTCCCGACATTTCAAAAAAATTTATGTTACGTACCTATCAAAATAATGTGCTCTAATAGCGAAAGTTTAAGAAACGGTTCAATAAAGGTATCATCATTATATTTTTGAAACACACTTCACATCACATTACATAACAGCCCATTTGTGTCCAGTGTCCACTGTCAGACAGAGCCTCGTCCAAAGCTGGAGGGTTTTGCCATAATCACCTTGCTTGGCAGGCGGATATTGGTGATAATACACAGAAGGAGGCTGCTACCCATCTTCTTCTCTATCCATGGGCTGATTTGGGCGACCTCCACGGCGTAACTTGAAACATACTGTATAATAAAATTGTATTGCTGTGTGTTGTTGTGAGCTATGTACGTTCCAGCTTTGGATAACTAACCTGCAGCCAACTGACCGACCCTGGTCTTGTCCTTACAACCTTTTGTGGCAGATGAAGATTAACTACAAAATGACCTTAAGTCACATCTTCACTTGTTTTGAAATGAGCTGGTAGTACTATTATGGTAGGTATATAAAATATATAGTTTTTATTACTACGCTACGGTATGAAAATAAAACCTTTTTATACATCTAATTGCAAAATCAAATTATTATATATATCTACCTAATGGACATAAATATATGCCTGGTAGGTATAAGGGTAACAACAAACTAAATAGGTACCTACTCAAAGTATCTTCTTTTTTCTTCTTAATTTTGTACCGCAATTATTTTGTGCATACTAATAATAATAAAGTAAGTGGATAGGTATAGGTACGATTCAGATTGAGTGACCTGTATTTCTTCCATTTTCCATTTATAATTTTGATCTCTATAGAATAAAATAATACAAAAAAGATTGAGTAAGAATAGCGGAAGACCGAAAATGACGAGACATGCTTCGTGTGCCTTCTAGGTAAGCTCGCTCGATTTCTCCATCGTATACCTTACCTCTGACCTAGACCTAGACAAGGCTGGAGGTCAAGAGCTAACCCAACACATTTCTTAACATATCAACAAATTTATATTAAAAAAAACAGTGGCACTCCCGGAATGCCGACAGTGAAGGCTTGAAGTTTGTCGTCTATTGATAGAGGCCTTATTCGCATGGTCCTTACCCGTACCTCTTAGGATCGTAATGATAACGTGACAATGTGTTTAAAGTCAAATGTGCCAAAAGTGGTGTCGGTAAGTTGTGCGGTGTCGCAAGATCAGTGGTTTTTTCCCATCTCAAAAAATGCTCAACGCGCCTTTCACTTTAAAAACAGGTATCTGTCCGCATTGCAACGTAAATAATGCCTAAAATAAAATAAGGGCAGTCCCTTTGGTCACGTGCCTTGTTAGAAATATCGATCTACTTTATGCGTACTTCCATGAACCCAACCTGTCAATCATGTATCTACCTGAGAACGAAATCAAATTCAATCACGTTTGGTTTCATAATCTTAATGTAAACAACCTATTTACGAGAACTCTCGAATGGTACTTGTATATTACGTAGGTAATACTATTAGGTATGTACGTTTACGAACGTGACAAACTACATAACGAAGGCAGGTAGGTACTTTATTGTGGAAATCACCTGCTTGTTATTGTTTACTTTTCTATTTAAATACAATACAATATATATGTTTATTTATTTTAATTAGTCAATACAATAAATTATATTGTGTTTGATACCTACCTTTAAGCAAAAACATCTTAACTAAAAAACAAACGTGTTAGGTGGTCTCGCTCTTCCATTAAAATATTGTCAAAAATTAAGTTAATCAAATTAAGTTATATTAGATTTGATTAACTAACAAATTTTCTTAATCAATGTTAAATTTATAAACTTCAAAATTTGAGTTTATTTTTGTGATTTTGAACTTAAGGCACATAGTCATCATATACTTTTTTTAATATCAAACAAAGAGCTCAAAAAGCAAAAAAAAAATATTTTTAATTTCGTTTTTCAGTAAATCGAATAAATTAATAAATTTTCTTTCATGCAGAACATTTTTTTTTAATAGGGCACGTAACACCTAACATAACTTTTCGATAACTCACCACCTATTTGTTTTTGTTAATTTTACGTATAATGAGGTATTGGTGCGATTGAATGAGGACTAGGTACGCATGAGACGGTTTTTGGTAAATAGGTAATAGCTTCATAACACAAGTATAATCAAAACATACTAGTACTAGTGACGGCTAAACGTAGATAGTCGTTTGGTATTACCGGTTTCAGACTTGGCTTCAGTGACCCTGGGAAAAAACTCACCCTCTAAATTCAGGTTTTTTTTTATTTACATTTTGAAACATCCTCCTCCATGTACCATATCGTCTGTTTTTCAGCACCAGTACTAACTTGGGAGTGTTCAAGTCCAGAATGAATAGGATCCTTTTAGGCAAGTGTGCTCCTTCTTAGGCCATCTTTACTTGTTTTTTTTTTTTTAGTGAACTGGTTAAATGTTTTATCATCAATAAAACAAAAAGTTTAGTGACCAAAGAACGCCTAATCGCAAACTAGTAAACTAAGACTTTACAATCCCTATGTTCGTGTGCGACCTTTGTCTTTTTAACCGTAATAGGCCAGCTCAAGTTTAAAAATAATTCTAAGCTACTAACTTTTGCCCGCGGTATGGCTAACGTAAAGCCTTATTTATAATTATTACGAACATCTAGTAATTGTAAAGAAGTATTAACTAAAGTGGATTACGATAAAATACGTCTTATTATATATATACCACATCAGAACACTAATATTCTAACGATATACTTAGTTTGTTGTCTGCTCAATGTTTACTTTCAGTATTAATATTTATTCTTTGTTATGTTGTGATAAGTAACTAGCTTGTGATAATCCAATTTCATTTTCCGCAATAAAAACAAATTCCTTTACTGTTATTGCGTTACCGTGATAATCAGAACGTGAGAGTGGAGAGGTGGAAACTTCCGGAGGATGCAGCCGTCAGCCGCCTCGGTAATAAACTAATGCCCCAGATCCTTGAGATAGTTCGTTTACTGCACTATTATCTATTGTGTATTTTATGCTCAAAGATAATCTATCTATCCGGCACATACTGCACCTTTAGCTATTGTATTGAGTCAACAAATGGTCGAAGTAGACCCGCCTTTGCCTTACCACCACCGGACAGAAGAAGATCAGCAGGTAACAGCACAACCCATACCTTGTAGATGTTACATTGTGCCGAACACATCGATTCGCCTCATTGTTACTAATGTGTACGTTAGTATTTTATTATTAGAAGCCTTTGTATGAGTTTCTGACAGCTAACTGAAACAATTTTCGTTTTCGCATAGATACATAGATAGATACATTTGATTAGCGGAATAGTAAAGCAACTGTAGTTCCTTTCAATGTCCGCTAACCAAATGTATGGAAATAAGCGCCCTATACGAAAACGAAAATAGTTTCAGTTAGCTGTCAGAAACTCATACTAAGACCGCTGTGCTAATGATAAAGGTTGAGTAAAGAATTCTGTATTGGTAAGGATTGGAACTCCTTGCACTCGTGTGTTTTTTCCGCACCAGTACAATCTTGGAGTCTTCAAGTCCAGAGTCCTTCTTTCATGCATCTTTATTTTCAAGTGAGCTGGTGGACAAACGCTTTGCACTAATAAGAAAAAAGGTTCTGGCATTGGCGAAACAAAGTGTGGGAATCACTCGATGGACCAATGACCTATGATAATGTGGCGGTCGCAGGGAGACGATGGATGGAGGCGGTTATATGTGGCGTTGATTTGGGAAGGCCCATGTGAACGTATATGGGTTGGAATGATGATGATTGTGATGACGGGTTCTAAACTGTTCTAGTACTTTCAGCTAATGCTCGACTCTTAGTATGCGGGTGGTAAATTTCAACGGGTACTTTGGAAATATTGTATTATTCTGTGGCTGAACCAAACTATGGCCTTCTTGCCTCATCATCATCACAAGTCACAACTTAATAAACTTAAAGATTGTTTTGTTACAGGTAAGTCCGCGATTTGTATCAAGCTACACGTAATCTGCATTATTGTAAGTTACTTTATTGCATTAAGATGCAGAAGATTTTATGCGGGTAGGTATACAACCATATGCATATAACCTTTTTCTTTACAGACTCACAAAGGTATCGGGTAGGTATACAACCATATGCATATAACCTTTTTCTTTACAGACTCACAGAGGTATAACACGTATTTACATTAGGTCATCCTCTGCTACCGATTCTCTAAAAGAAAGCCCGTAGTCATTGAATTTGCATTGAATGGACACTTATTAGTAACACCGTGTATGAGTGGGCACAATGAGCCAACTTAATAAAATATATTGAACCAAAATTGTAAAATACTAACATTAATTATTATAAAAAACATAAACTTATACATACAAATTAGGTGATAAATAACTATGTATACCTACCTATTTTGCAATATTGGTGGTAGGTACAATTATCAGTATAGGTATTGTCATCGAAAAAATATTACCTAAAATATATTTTATCGATGATATATACATATTTCATACAAATAACATGGACCTGTAACGGACGGGGACAGAATCAAATAGACGCAAGGTGGTGTTTCAGTAGGATTTGCCGCAGACGTAGGAATTTTAGTAGCCAAAGTGTTTTGCAAACGAACCGCCCGGCCCGTACCTACTCTGAAAGAGATACCTAAATTAATAAAATAGATGTCAAATAGCGAACAAAGAAGTGATAATGATTGTAGTACGTATATTGCATGCTACGTCCCGTGGCGGTCGAATCGACCCCACCAACTCAACCCATGGCTATCGTAAAAGCCGATTAAGAGATCTCGCAAGAAATGGCTCAGCAGCTTCCTTCTGTGTATTATCTACACTTTTATAGCGATCACCAATCTCTTTGAAACGTCAAATATATCCTGCCTGCTCGGGATTGCGACTAGTACACAAAGAGAAAGGCAAGAACCTCGCAATTTTTTTTTACTGTCGTGATTATGGCAAACAAAGGGCTTCGGACCCGCGGCGCCCCCAGATCAACCCCCTGAGGGAGCCGTCAGTAATCTTTAGTACCGGTGTCTACCAGTAAAAAATAGTCGGCACTAAAAAATACCGATGGCTCCCCCAGGGGATTGACCAGGGGGCCCTGGGTCTGAGACCTCACAAAGATGTTTGTAATCATAGACTCACAAGTTTTCACTGTGTAGGTACTCGCAATATCGACTGCAAATATAGTAAATCACTTTGCAATGTTGCGCCAGCGCATTATCTTCGGTAAATATTGTTCTAGCTTAACGCAATTGTTTTTTATTGCTTTTCCGTGGATTGCTTGTAGGTACCACTATAGTAGTTAAATGGAAAACAACGATAAGTATCTAATATTAAATCGTTTTGATAAATTATATGCGTTGGAAATTGACAAAGCTCTATCTTAGTTCGAAGTGGTCATCCCTTGTATATGTTTTGTTACTTGTATTGTTGTTACCTTGTATTGTTTTTACAGTATGAAAGTTGAAAAAAAAGACAATTTTATACAGTTTGTTCAATTGAAATAAAATATTGTTAAATTGTATATATCGTCAGCTAGTTATCAATATAGGTATTCCGCGCAAGTAATATCTAAATATTAAAATATTTTGTTTGCTGGCCGAAGATATGTGTATGTTTGCTCGGACAATAAATTTGGAATGTAGATGTTCCCACTGTCAATATCTTGGCTCTATTCACACCTACTCTATCAACGTATCCGTCCCATCTCAGACGCTGTGATGAACAGAATCTTATGATCTGACGATCGGTGATCGTTATTGTAATCCTTTTTTTATAATTTATGGGTAGCTCTTGATCTAGGCTTGTCTAGCTCTGGGCCAGATCAAGGATGAGGTCTACGAGGGAGCGAGCTTCCCCAGAAGGCACTGGCTCTCCGTGCACCGACTATTTAGATCATCAAGCCTTTCTCTGGTGCCGTAGACCTTGCCCAAGTTTTACACGTGTCAGTCAGGTTAAGAGCCTACCCATTTCAAATATTCGAATTTATTATATCGCGGTATGGATGCAACTCTATTTATACTTTTGTACATATAAGACCCAGAAATTCATGAACGTCTAACTTATAATTACAGAAACATTTACAACTTGCGACGGGACTCCAACCCGCATCTTTTCCTCAAGCCAAGAAATGTGTTGGAAACCAAATAATTTTTTAAAAGATTAATTTCATTTTGTTTTATGAACGACCGAGGAAAAAAAAAGTAACACATACCTACCTAATTAATTATATTTCGACACCAGAATAATTTGATTGATTTTTTGGCTTAAGCATGTCAGCAATTAAATAGGGAAGTAAAGTAACAGACATAAGTGTTTTGAGCCTTCACTAATCCTGAGTGACAGGTTGCTGGCTCTTACAATTCATAATTTTATTATGTTTACAATTCATAATTTTATTATCATATCAGTTGTAAGCCATAAGTAATTCTCCAGTGAGTGATAGCCATTGCAGCAGAATTAGCAAAACATATTTACAGATTTTTTGAATTCTTCAAGAAAATAAAGCGATTTCAAACCTCGTTTACTTTGAAATACATGTGTTTGTCTTGTTCGCTTATCACTTTACTTCTTTATCAGTACATTATCGCCTTTAAAACGCTTTACATAAAAAACATCGTTTCTATAGTAATTGCTAGGCCCGGAAATTCGTTGGATATTCGTGGAAAACTATCCCATAGTTTTCCAAAACCATTCTTATTGCCCTAAAACAAACGGAAACTTCCCTGAAAAATTCAAGTCTAGGGCTTCATCTGAGCTTTGATGATGATTTTTTAACTGGCGACACTTTACCGACACCACTTTTGACTCATTTGACTTTAATCACATTGTCACGTTAGCCTTACGATCCTAAGAGGTACGGATAAGGACCGTTCGAAAGCTGCCTCTACCTATAGACAGATGGTTGACTGCCGTGACAGGTATCTTTCAATGTCAGTTCTAAGAAGTCAGTGTGTCAGTTGTGTTGCAAAATTAACCCATATCGCGCATTGAGGTTCAAGCATGAACGTAAACTAAAACTGGACAGCGCACTCAAAAATTAGGTACATGAAATATACACTCCACGCGCTGAAAATAAGTTTCAAAATTGTTTGTCTTATGACAAAGTATAAAAACGAGGCAGGTGAGATAGCTCAGTTATAGTAATGCTTCCTTGTCTAACATTTTGCCATTACATATTGAATTCCTCTTTGGTAAGCCTTGGGAGCTTTCTTTGATTTTCTTATTTTTTTTATGGTATTACTTTGATAGACATTGCATAAACAAACACTTAATATATTTCTTATTTTACAATCATGAAATCCTCTACCGTGACTTACGAAATACAGAATTTTGGCGTGTAAAAGTGATAATGGTAGTATTTTGTCATCCATATTACTCAGGAAACTACTAAATCAATATGGCTTATTTGCCTAACGGCTAACCTTCAATAGCATATTATAACGCTATACAATTATTTAAATTTAGAGGAAATGGTGTATTTTGATTCTTGTATAGATGTAAAAAGGAATGGTATCCCGGCTGTAGCCTGTCTTTTCACAGCTGGGTGAGCTAATTATCAACATTTCAAATTATGATACAGTAGGGTATCCACAAACAAAGTGGATTTCATGGATTTCCATTACCTACGTAGATACCCATGATATGGGGTGTTGTCAGATAGAGTATCTCAAAAGCATACTTACTTTACTTTACTTACGAAGCTTGCATAGGCAAGGATAAGGTCAAAGATGTAGTAAGCTAACCCAGAAGGTGATTATTAACTCTTTTCTTGAAGAGATTAGGGTTGTATTTTCCGTTCTTAGTTCAAATCAAAGCTATGAAAAAGACCTACATTTTCAATGGCAGCTGTCAAGCTTCAAACGGCCGTATATCTGAAACTAAACGTTCTAAACTCTACGTTTGTAGAGTTGTCAAGTTGTTAAAGCTATTGAAGAGAACTACATTTCAGATAGCAGCATCACCTTGGCTCCCCTAAGGGAGCCTCCGGGGGAGCCAAGTCCCGTAGCCAAAAAATCTTACTGAATAAAAATATTTGACTTTGACTTATAGAGGCACACGATGCCGTTTTTGTCGTATGAAAAACCCTGCTACTTATTTAGCCTATTACTCTTATTTTGTACCTCTAAGTTAAAATAAATAATCTTTGTTGTTATCTTGTGTTGTATATCCTTCCATGATATCGGAGACAAGAAACTCTTCTAGGTAAACGATAGACTCAGGTACTAACTTGTCGTATGAAAAACTCTGCTACTCCTATTACTACTTATGTAGCCTATTACTCTTATTTTGTACTTATAAGTTAAAATAAATAATCTTTGTTGTTATCTTGTGTTGCATATCCTTCCATGATATCGGAGACAAGAAACTCTTCTAGGTAAACGATAGACTCAGGTACTAACTTAACGTATTCACATTTTTTTTAATCAATTACCTTAGTGGTTACGACTTGAGAAAGGGCGCAAGTGTTTAGAAAAACCATATATAATAAAAAACACTATAAACCTATTACTGTTACAATAATAAGAAAATAAATGTATCTACTAATTCGTATTTTCATTCATTAAAGTGGGCGGTGTGGACACCCTATTAGAACGAGACGAATTACTATTCTCAAACCTCTCGCTTGGCTCGTTTTTAAGAATACAGTGCGCAGTCCAGTTTTAGTATAGGTTCATGGGTTCAAGTAACAACAATCTCAGCTGTTCTCTTCGTCAAAGATCGACAAACTTCAAATTTTCACTTCTGTCGGCACTGTTTTTTATTGTTAAATTATTAGGTATATTTACTATTCAACCGCCTGTGTCTTGTGGTTCGCCCACCGGTGTCAAAACCGTTAACGGCCCATAACTGTCTTCTACTATAATAGAAATTTCAGGCAAACAGAACATTAGCATCCAAAAAACATTTATAAGTATGTGTACTGCAAAAATTAGGAACCAGCTGCCATCATCCGTTTCTCCACTAATATACGACCCTAACAACTCCAAAACTCTCTTTTTGAACAGGCATTTTCTGGGAATGGTATTTGTGGTCTGCTGATCGCAATTCCGAACAGGCGGGAGATTTGACGTTTCAAAATGATCGTAAAAAATCTTTCAATTAACGCATTTTGACTTTGACTCGCTCCATCATAGACCTCAAAAAAATTATTGCACAATAAGGTCTGATACCGGAGGGTTTGCCCAACCTCCTCAAAGCTTGACGTGTTCGATTCGAATGAGCATGTTGGAGATAAATGCTGAAAATTTTTGATAGAAAATGCTGTTGCTTTTATTAGTACCTAAGAAAATCCGCCTCTGTGACATAAAGTCACCTTGTATTTTCCCTTGTGTATGAAAGGGCTGGTACTATTCTGCCCTGCCAATACATGAATACATAACCTCACGCTTGTTTTTCTTAGGTAAGTAGAGAACTGATTTTCATATGGTCACTCTCATCACGTTCTTCATATGCTCGTCGTGCTAGGGTTCTGACCTGGGGCCTCACCACAACGTCTTATAGCATTCTCATTTTGATATGAAATTACTTTTGTCTCGTTTTTTCTACACTGGATAGATAGTGACAAAATTAATGTGATATCGAAACAAGAATGCTCTAAGAGGTCATAGTACCCCCCTTGGCCTTTCTCGAGAACATCTCCGACTTGCCGATACCTCAATGTTAATCTTAATTTATAAAATCGTCATGTAGCTGACTGATTGACTGACTGACTGGCTGACTATCAACACACAGCCCAAGCCTGAGGTCTTAAATATCTATTATTAAGAAAGTGTTTTGTGTGACGGGAACGAAGTCTCTTCGTTTTACTTGTTATGTCACTAAAAATATAGTATTTAGTTATAAAAAGAAAATAGTTGTGATTTTGTAGCATCTATATTTGGTATCCTACGTTCTACATCACAGCCTATCTTGTCCTACCCAATGCTAGGTAATGAAATGCTAATGAGACCGTTCAAGGTAGGAATAACTAAATGATTAGGTTTTTATGGTGTATTCGTGATAGCATGGCGTAGGTAATTAATTTGCCACTAAGCAAGATTTAAGCTAACAAAATTGTATAGGAAGGAAAGTTGTGAAAAATAAATAGGTACCTTGTATGCCTACCTAATACCTAGGCAGGTATTTATTTTTATTTGAAAAAGAAGATGTAGGTATTAGGAAGACCATCACCTTAATTACTATTTAAACGCTTGGAATTTCATTCACACCATCCCATGGGAATTTCCCAAAAGCCTTTCTTAGTTCACTCCTTTTTTGCTAAAGGAGGCTACTCTAAAATTGTATGTCTCCATGATGGTGAGTGTTGTCAATCAGTCAACAGCTACACGACAATGTTATACATTTTTGATAGATGTGACCTTTTAAATACATAGCTGCGATTATATTCAAGACAATATCAAATTCTGCGCGTAATTTATTTAACGGTATCCTCATGTAAATATCATCGACCTCCATTTAGTTTAGAATGTGAACTGTTACGTTATCTGTTGCACAGTCACAATGTCAAGGTCAGAAAAAGGCTGACTGTCCAAACAAGCGGCTTCACGAAGTAAATAAAGAAAGCCAAAAACTGCTCAGTTTTGCTCAGTCATTTGTAGACTGGAATTCTCCAGAGACAGAGAGCCGGTCTTTCTAAAGGCTACACACATTTGACGGTTTTGTTTTGAAATGTTTTGTAATTCAATGTTTAGATATCTCATATCGGTTCGCTAACTAAAATACGTAGGTACCTACGTACGGGGACTCTTGTTTAGTTAAATAAAGGAGTAGGTAGACTAGAAATAAACGAATAGGGATAATCACACTAATATCACAAGGGTGAAAATTGGTTTGGATGAATATTTACTACTCCTTCACGCCAAAACTACTGAACGGATTGAGCTGAAACTTTTCACATATGTTGATCTACATCAGGAATAGGACATAGGCTACTTTTCGCCCCATAAATCAGTTTCCGTGGGATGGGAACGGAATGTCTAACATAGCCATCAAATAAAAAAAAAACACCGCTTATTAGTCAGATTCTGGCCCGGTGGATCTGGCCCGATACTGGGGAGGATAAAAATGCTTCTACGCGGGCGAAATTGCGGGCAAACACTAGTAAATAATCATTAGTTAGTACAGAATAAAAAATATGGTAAGTATTGTATTCTCGTTGTGCTTTGTGCTTTTGTATGCTTTAGTGGACAGCATAGGTCGTCGGTCTGCCGCGCCCACAATCAATTATTATGCAGAACGGGACCCATGTCCTAGAATGTTCCCATTGTCACAGAATATACAATAGTACTAGGTATAATTGTTCGGTGTCCCGTTTACCTACCGCAGCTTATACTGAGATTTAAATCAAAGCGACAACTTGCATTTTTAAAACGCAATCATCATTTGAATAGGTACTTCTTCTTTTTTATAATTAGTCTGATAAAATGGACATATTCACAGATTATGTAGGATTACGTAAAGTTGGTTTATCTCTATCTCAGGATTTTTTTGGTTTGTAGCTATGAAGAGTATAGAAAATCAAATCTGTGAAGTGAATGTGTGAAGTGGATAAAATCGATTCATCTATCACCTAGCTAGATGCTGAGATGTTTATGTGTGGGTGTGGGCGACCATTATGTTGATACATCCGCCCTGCACAATAACACTGAATGAAGAGTCGTGTAGACCTCGTTGAGGCTACTTATTCAATCTCCTTTGTGACACTCTCATACAAATTGCATTTAAGTATTACTGCATGACCCAGAAACAATTGAAAATTGGCAAAACTACGCTTTTTAAGGTGCGATTTATTTGTGCGATTAATTATCTGTGACACCAATTCTTATAATGCATTTTTTGAAGAAATCTATAAAACTCAGTTACTCAGTTATTACGGGTACCTATGTACCTATGCAACCCATGACTGTCTAGCTGCTAGATACAACTCATAGCGTACCTTGGCAATTTTCCATTGTGCCATACACATTCGCTGGTACATTTATCATAAGTGGTATCATTACTGGTAAGGAATGGAACTCATTACAGTACTAGTCTGTTTTTCCGCACCAGTACAATCTTGGAGGCTTCAAGACTAGAGAAATAGATTCCTTTCAGACAAGCGTAGTCCATCTTAGTGCAATTAACATCTTCACTTGTTTTACAAGTGAGGTATAAATGCTTGGCTATCCCGAAAACCTACCTCATTGGTAAGGTACCTTGTTACCTTTGTTTGTTAGCCGTCAAAGAGAAGAGGAATAAAACTCAGCACAGCACAGACAGGTCAAATAAAAAAATGCAGTTACTACAGTAGGCGCG
Organism: Venusia cambrica; assembly: GCA_951394065.1. Classification (NCBI taxonomy): domain Eukaryota; kingdom Metazoa; phylum Arthropoda; class Insecta; order Lepidoptera; family Geometridae; genus Venusia; species Venusia cambrica. The sequence goes on from OX596056.1 coordinate 8,243,060, forward strand.
CGTTGAGTGCAGAGCTTAGGAATGAAAATTATGAATTCAAGGACAGAGCATGGTATTATCGTTATATTTAAGAGGTTTCAGTCTTATTACGTATATTCCACCTTCGGCCTTATCTCAACTTGTGTAACCAGGTGAGATGAAGGCCAAGTGTTTACCCGTCGTACAAAAAAAGAAGTAGGTTGCAGATACCTAGGTAATTGGGATTCAATTATTTTTATTTATAATAACATAAAGATCTCGGCTCAGTTTGATTTGAATACGTTAGTGGATACCTACCTATCTAAAGTAGGTTATGTACCTAAGTTTCTGTTTTTTATTACCCGAGTACTATTGTGAATTTACTGACGCAAGTTCATGCGCGTACGTACGGTATTATGCATGAAAAATTTAAGGTCTTGAGCGCGAAAGTGCTGATAAGACATTATTTTGTGGCGATACGCTTTCCGCTGAATCATATAAACTCGGGTTGAATTTCCGAATATGTAACATATAAATGCATTTTATTTATTAATTTCCTAGGCTTGTACCTACTTATATCTACCTACATTTATAATTAAAATTGAAATAGGTGTATTAACTATAAACTTAAGTAAGTACAATATCATAAGAAATGCCGCAGTCAAATCGAGCTCAGTCTATTCACGATGATATTCTGCCATTAGCGCCACCTATATTAAGAATGCAGAACTAGCTATAAGTGTACTCTCGTAGGTTGGAACACGTTCGATAATAAATGGTTGCCTGAAAAGTTCGCAGATAGCGCTACGCCGTAGGCGCTGCCGTACCGAATTCAGGTTTTTCATAACACTAGATGGCGCTACGTGCATTTGATTTGAACGAACCCAAAACCAAAAATATGGGAAAAGGCTATATATTAACTCCTAAATTCCTAACAATTTGATTAATTGTAGGTACAATGCCAGGATTCATAATTTTATTTCTAAATATTTAAATCAGAATTCCTGATGGTGCACCCTATTTAGTGTTATCTATACTGTTTCCTTCTTCGTTACGGTATTGGGTACCAAACCTAAGCGCTACTAAGTAGGTATACCTACTTCTCGGTAACTAATCTAAATATCTTGCATTTGCTCAAGTTTATGTGTAGCTAATATCTAGCAATAAGTATAGGTACCTACTAATAATTTACAATCTACAATGATGTAAAACGTTGGTGTAGGTATAGCGTGAACGCCGCACACCATAAACGAATATCCTGCGGTGGTTTCTTGGGGTTTCCACTTCCACCATGAGTCATATCATTAGTGAAGTTTACAAGTAAGTACCGAACTACCTTCTGAATATTGTATACAATTTTATTAAATAAAATGTACAATTAAACTAACTATGTACAAAGGAATCAGTCGGATTACCTAAGGACCGTTACAAACTGCCTTTAGGTAACTCAACTGTTCCAGGTACTGGATACATGATACTGGACCAGACGGAAGCGTGCCCAAGGCACTGGTTGCATTGCTACGCTGAATAGCTATGCTAATTAATTTACGAACGACCATTTCAGAGTCGATCAACTTTGTGAGTTTGTGACTAAGTATTCAATTCATGCAATGATGAGGTTATTGCGGAGTTTCAAACTCAAGAAAGAAACCTTATATAGGTTAGTAAGCAGTAGGCACATACTTATCTAGGTACATTACAGTACCTATTATAACCATGACAACGATAACATAAATAAAGGGGGGAATTTTTAGTTGATAGACCGACGCGACGACTCCGACTCCGCCTCCGCCGATTTTTGTGGTAGGTTCTGATACGAATGCTACGTTAAATTATCATCTTGTTTAGTTGCGAATTTCAATTTTACGTCTAATCCAGTGCCATATTTTTTCGCCAGAAGAGATTTCAGTTCAGCATACCTACCTACAGCTACGAGAAGGTGTGTCGTCTCAGCAGTTCAGCACCGCATTCAAGTGTAAAAACGTGACGCTCTGACGTCATTACACGATCCCGTCGCGTGGCTCCCTCCTCGCCTCTTGGAGGCCTGTGTCACTCGATCATAGATTAAATAGGAGTAGTGGGCGCTCAGTTGTCGAAAATCGACGGTTAAAGATAAATTCTAGCATTTTTTTATCGTAGAGTGTTTGGCCTTCATCTCAGCTGATTTTTTTAAATTATGATAAGGCCGAAGGTGGAAGCGCACGCCACCCGGAATCATCAATCATCTGAGGAACTGCCTATCTTACCTCTTAATGCCGGAACACAACAATTTCAGCATTTTTGCTATGGCGACAGAGTAGAGAGCCAGGCAGACTTAAACAAAGTCCGTCAACCAAACCAAACACAATATTGTATTCCCCTGGGTATCGAACCCGGAACTTCTGGATCTGACACCGGCAGTTGAACCACTCGACCACAGAGGCGGTTAAAACTTTCTACACTTCTTCTTTTAAACGTAACTACCTAGGGCGAAATCACAAACACCTCCGTGCGCGCATCAGGTATGCTTAGTAAGTCCGATGTTTGCCCGATTTTGTTCCTGCCACCCCGTAAAAGATTCCGAAAATCGTTTCCCAGCGCATCCCTACAAGAAAACAGCAAGATAAGATACCATAAACAACAATCTTCAAATCCAGAGTAGGTAAATAGATTCCTTTTTTTAAGCAAAGGGCATTTTCTGGGCTGGCGCGCATCTTAGACCCCATTCCTCAGACAAGTCTTAAGGTCAAGAGCTGACCCATTGTAAGTCCCTAACGTAAAACATTTTGGTATCAGCCAATTTTTAAAAACGGCGTTTTTCTGCAACAGTTCGAATCATTGGGATTCGAACTGTTGCACAGGACAGTGTGTAACGGCGTTTTTCTGCAACAGTTCGAATCATTGGGATTCGAACTGTTGCAGAAAAACGCCGTTTTTAAAAGCAGGAACAATTGGAGCCTAAAAGGTTCACGCAGACACAATACCTACCTACAATAATTTTGCAGCAGTTAGCTGTTATTATACCTATAATTTGCAAATGCGATGCTAATGAAATTAGCTTCTAACACGCCGCAGATTCGTACGGTGTCTAGTGAAACAGTCATCTTCATGCCGCTGCGTTTTCGTACACCACCTAACCTAGCATAGCCAGTTGTGTCGCGGCGGCCGGCAAGCGCTGGTCAGTTTGTATACTAAATCACACGAGTCCACCATGTCTCCCCTAAGGCACACCTCACTCCTCACCTTACTTACTAACGTCACGTAGGTGGAGTTGTGTCTGTCTCCCTGCCTTACGGTGGTTTTCTTCTTTGTTTCTTTCTTGTACTTCAATATTTCAATATGGTGTCTCGAACGCGCGGCGGGCATATCCTGGTTTGGGAGCAGTCTGGGGTAGAAGATCAGAGGCAGTATACTGGTGAGTGTAAACTTATATTCGATCAAAGATTCTCTTATCCGAGATGTGATATTGGATTTGTAAAGCAATGTGAGTAGGTAGTTGTAATTGGGAATGAGAGTAAAGGAAAAAAATAAACCAAACGAACCGTTTGCTTTCCTCCTTAGTTACGCTTTTTTTCTGAATCTGTAGGCAAGGAATAATAAATGAGAACGCTTTTGTATTCATGTTTATAAATTATGATTACTTGGATGGCTACATGGATGTAGGTTATACATTCGGAAAGTAAACGTACGAAACGGCTAATCGGATTTTTATGAAATTTGGCATTGCTATAGTGTATGCCTTGTTGGGGAATAGGTAAGAACATCGGCTAACTTTTAACTGGTAGGTACCTATACCACGCGGGCGAAGCAGCGGCAAATAACTAGCTAGTATTATAAATTGCACGAGCCATACATTTAGTGGTAGGTACCTAGGTATTATAAAATAGGTAGGTACCATAAAAGGTAGGTACTTAAAAACATACTTCTACTTAGTACCTACTGTAGACAGATTTCAGACTCCAATGCGAAATTGCAGTTAAAAATACTAACGTAGGTAGGTATACCCTAAGTGCAAGGCAGCTGAACTAAGGGTAGGTACCTACGTTAGTATTTTATTATCTGTGGTGGGTATGCTAGGGTACAAGAAGGTACAACATTTTTCTTTTCCTATATTTCATACTTTATCAGCATATATAGGTATATGTGATAATCTGAGTTCCGTGTTCGAGTTCGAGTGAGTGAGAACACCTTTTTCTTCTATGGTAGGTAGGTAGGTACCTACTATATAATAAACTCTCATTGACTGAAATACTGAAATACTGAAAAATCTGACTGTCCCATCTTAGCCCATTGGGTTAAAACAGTTATCATTATCCTACCCAACTGCACACAGTTACCATAGTAGCACGTTATAATATCAGGATTTATTTTATTTGTAATTGTTTTGTTTCTTTTGCTTACTTAGGTAGGTAACATTATAATGTATATTGGGCCTTCGTAGTCTGAAATAATTCTGTGTCCGAAACAGATAAAAAAAGCAAAGCTGACAGATAGCGTTAGTAATAGGTAATAGGTAGGTACTGTATATACCTATTATTAATATATTAGTATGGCACGTGTTGAGTGTCTGCGCTCCCGTGACGTCACAGGATGACGTCACCAAGGACGCCGCCACGCCGCGCCGCAGCCGCCGCCGCCGGGACGCGACGCGAGTCGTTGATACCACAGTTGATACCTATACTTACCTACCAAGGAAAGAATAGCTTTTTATTTGATTATGTAGTCGAAATATACTTAAACCTATAATAGGTAGTTCTAAATAAATACCTAAACACTTAGTAGACAAAATGTATAGTCAAGTACTGTGCATTTGATAACCATTTCCTTTGAAAACATGTAGGTAGGTAGGTACCTAATTGACATGTGCCATACCTTCCTATTACTACCTATGCTAAATAGTTTGGTTTTGTTTGGATTGAATTGGAAGGTACCAGAAGGACCTAGGTAGGTAGGTACCATCTTGTCCAGAGTGAATAGGTAAGTTCATTAAAAACGTACCTACATTAGGTACCTACCTCTTTAGTCAGCGATAGGTTAGCTTAGATGTTTTATCACGTTTGAAGCCTAAGATCACGTTCAAATCTAGGAAGTAGTATTTTCAAATGTTAGCTAAATATTAGCAACATCAGCTGTTTTAGATCCGTCTCTAGAGATTGTCCTTGTCTATTATTCTTTGGCAGTAATACGATCCAGATAACGAGATATTTATTCATTATACCTACCTACCTACCGATGGTATTTTGTCTTGGGTGTCAACTTCTGGGACGAAAGTGATAAGTACCAAGGTAGGTAGGTACGTAATCTTCCTACTAGTAGTAAAATACTATCTTAGTATACCTAGGTAAGGTAGGTACCGGATAGAGGTAAAGCTAGACCAAAGAAGAGATTAATGAACAAGAAAGAACATTTAAGATAGGTAACGTACCTACCTATAAGATGATGCCTGATAGAGAAAAATGAAGAAGGCAAGAAAACGTGTGTTTTAGTGGATATAATATACCTAGGTACCTACTTACTTTTTAAGAAAAAGTAGAATTGTAGGAAAATGATGATCGTATCAAATTATGATATCTGTCGAAAACGGTGAGTGGGAGTTCAGTTTAGCCGTGGTGATAGCAGCTTATCTAAATGAGTTACCGTGAACATTATATCGATATGAACATCGACCACACGGGGCTTGCTAATTTGGAATTGGCACGTAATTAGGTAGTTACGTACGTTACGTGGTAGTTAGGTAGGTACATTTTTTTTTGTATATTTGGTCCGCAAGGCTTGCTATAAAAAGTAATTTTGACAGTAGTCAGTAGGTTATCTTTTTTTTTAAATCGAGAAACAGTTTGCTTCTTCGACCAAAACCTAATTAGCTACCTAATTGTGCGTTAAATTATATAGTATATATACCCTTTGGAATTTACCAATTTCAATGGCTATTGGAAGTTTTATAATTCATTGACATTTCGCGTTGTAAGAGTTAGTTTTACTTTTATGATAGGTTTTTCCTGTTTTGTTAGTAACAGGAAAACGTAGTAGGAGTGCTTAGAGAAGTTTACTTTATATATAGAAAACTTACGTTGTTGAGTATAGGAAACTAGTCTTGAGATTAGGGGGAAACTGCACCCTTGCGGTGTGTGATATTGTGGGTATAGGTTTATTATTATAGGATAGTACACGCATGCGTAACCAAATGTGGTTGTGTAAGTGAAACTTCATGGGAACGGACGGACCTCAACCTAACCATAGTAAACTCGTAGATATGTTGTCTAGTGGTTCAACCACTAGTGTCAGATGGCTCCAGAGGCCCCGGGTTCGATTTCTCAGACATTGCAAAACAAACCGTCAAAATCCATCAAACCGCTCAGGCTTTAGAGCGTGCTTATGAAAAAGACAGCTATACCTACATACACACTCACAACAAAACATTACCCCTTCTTCTGTGGCAGCTGGTAAAAAAAAGAGACGCTAGTAATGAACGACCTTGGACCCTACTTCTTTCTCAAATGGTTCTTCACGCCCACAACGCGCGGGTGACGTCATCGATCACGTGTGCTAATCGCCTCACGTAGATTTACGTAGATTGGCCTCTTTGCTACGTTTGTTGATGGATAGATGTGGGAATGCTAAATCGCTTTACTGTTTTGTTGTGACTGCAAATACCTACTGGAGGAATACTGCGAAAGGTGACTCATCTATCGTCTGGAAAAAATATAGGGGGAAAATGTATTTGGTACACCTGTTGCGCGGTCCTGTCACCGCAAGCAGGCCTCGTGTGACGGGTGGGTTCTTCTTAGTCCCACCATGTCCTCCAAGAAGGCCATCAGCTCGCTGATGCTGGTGCAGGCTTCCCTGGGTGCCCCCGTGTCCTAATGGGGGAATAGGTATAAGAAATGACCAAAATGCTTTTAGACAAACGAGGCCATGATTATTCGTTTGGCTGTAATGCTCTTGCAGTTGGACTTGGAGAGTTTTACTTCTATTCCAGTTAAAAGCTTGTTTTGCTATCCTTATCCTCATCGATATAGCTTTAATGTTGCCTTTTGATTTTATTGTGATTGTTATAGTCTATACTGGAGTGAACCGCTAAGTGTTACTTTTGTGTACGGTGGAATTATATGAAATGAAATTAGACCTACTCGTAGTACTTGACCTATTATAGGTCATATACTACGAGTAGGTAGGGACAGTAAAACAAAACGGTCACTAGTAGGATTTCACGAATCGTAGAGCGCTGTGCAAAAGTAGGTATAGAGCTTAGTTACAACGAAGAAGCCTTAGAACTGCTTGCACACAACCATTCACTTCGATTTCTATGTCATTGCAATTATTCAGTTCAAAACGGCATCTTTGTGAGAAAAAATACTGTTACTTTTATACTATTACCCACTTCACAGAGCTCATTCAAGTTACACTACACAAATGACCATGAGTAATGATTAGGCTTCTGGTTGTACAAAAGTATAAGGTACCTACTTACCTAAGTCTAAGCCAACATTTTATGAAAAAAATTTTTTTTTGCTTTTATTTCCATGCACAATTTTTGTACCAGACAATCGCTGTGACCAAAATCGTGTCGTCGATAAGGTACCTACCTACTGACAAGGCGGCTAATATCTTGCCATCATCCATATACCTGTGTGGTCTAGTCATCATTCTCCTGCCCTTATCCCACGCTAGGTGAGGTCGACATCGGCACCATCTCTTCCACTCACTCCTTTCGGTCGTCAACTCATCCTGCATCCCCGCCCTTTGTACCTTACCTACCCATGTCTTCTTTCATACAATACCTTCTTCGGCCTTCCTCTGATCGGATGTCAAGTCCAACCATGCGCATAATTATTTTGTGCTTCCGTAGGCTAAAGAATGGACAGAAGCGTTATCTCTTGTGTTGGATTTTTATCATATTACATAAGCTACATTGGTTTTGAATGAAACATGCTCCATCCGAACGGTTTAAATTTGCGTAGTACGCGTAGGTATACGAGTATACCTACTTGTACCTACCTACCTACGCAGATCAAAGCGATCGTAACTGTCAAGTGCCAGGGAAGCATCATCTCATCATTCATTATCCGAACATTATTATTTAGGTAGGTACCTCATATGCTATCTAAGTCGGTACTATATGTACCTATAGTTGCCTTACCTGTGAGGTTGGTTCTAATAACAACCTACTCACAATTGTTAGAAAAAAAAGACTATAGATAGGCAGGTACTATAGATACCTACTTAGGTAGGTACATTCCATCCTTTACCGTCCCCAATTAAAAAAAAAAAACATCCTAACACAAAAAAATTATGTGCTCACCTTACGTTATTACAAGAATTTCCATCAGTGCAATTTCAGGATCTATGTGTACTTACCTATTACTTATTTAGTACGACGTGAAATCGCTTGGCCTTCATGTGATGTTATGATAAGGTTGAAGTTGGAAGTACACCAGGGCTGGGTTCAGTTTGATCGTGCGACGCCGCCCGCTGATCACTGACAGCAGGATATAAAATACAAATTCGACGCGTGCAAAAGAGATGTCATGATCGCCGGGCGTCGGCGGGTGACAGAACCTAAAAAAAAAAAAGTCAAACTGAACCCAGCCCTGGAATTGTCAGACTGAGGAACTGGCTATCTAATCCTAAATGCCGAAACACAACAAAAAAAATAAAAATAGTTTTTATGGATGGCCACAGACTCGGGTAAGATGGTGGTAGTTAGCCATTAGCCCCTAGCACCAACCGAGCACAAGTTTTCACTATCCTAGGGATGGAGCTTGGTACCTCTAGGTGTGATACCGGTTGGCCAATCCACAGAAATGCTAAAGTGAAATAACTTCATGGACAACATTCGATTAATAGATGTCAACAGTAGGAACATCATTAATTTTAATTATGAGTAGTAGGTAGGTATTATGTGAACACGGCAAAATTGGCATTTGGCTAAGCAATGGTGTTTTACTGCCAATATGAATGTTTTACTCCACGCCATGTCTCGCCTACCACGGGTTTTGAGTAAGCGATTTATATGATGTAATAACTTATATTTAGAATTATATTTTTGTCTTTTTAGTGATACCATTATGATACCCAAAAACATTTACATTAACGTATGATCATGACCGAGGCTTGCCTGGGCAAGGATGAGGTCTACGAAGCATTCCCAGAATTTTCTGGGAAAGCCTTTTAATTTCAAAACAAAGCCTTACTGCGTAGGTCATATCCAATAAGAACATGACCTACGCTGCATTGCATCGCCTCTCAAAATGAGGCATACCGGTTTTAAGCCTGGATGCTCATACCTACCGGGCAGCTAAGGCGACTATAATTTGTTTAAAAGTACTGATTTCGAAACCTAAATGGAAAAATAAATTTGAATGTATTTTATTTTTTTAATACTAAATCTAAATAAAAGCCACGCAATCCATCTCAATTTACCTACACTCTTTCGTTAGTAGAAATGCAGACGCTGATGGAAGTGCCAAATTATTACAGTCCGGAATGTAAATTATTTTTGGTAGCGCTTAGTCCTAATAAATGGAATATCAACCAGATGAGGATGGCTAGCTGTGCGTCTGAAATTTATAATAAAGAAAGGATCGAGCCTGTCATTTAACTTTGGAGTGTACCTATCGTAGCTATTATAGTTATGAACACCATAACCAGTATCAATGTGATATTTACCACGATTCCTCTAAGCTTTGAGGTAACTGGGCTCTCAAATATTTGGTTCGATGGATAGGTACACGATCCGTAATTGATCATAGCTGCAACTGCAATGCAATGCAGCTGGCATTGCAGCTATGATCAAGGATACGGATCGTGTTGAATAATAATAATAATTTCCAACAAATTAATATATTTATAAGTCATACCTAGATCTCCGTCCTCCCCTCTCGTCTATTCTACCCGCAACAGTGCAATCTTAGTCTTCCAACCTAGAGTGACCACCATCTATGATATATTTTTGTCAAGGTATAGGTTTTCCTATCCATAAAAATATAAATAAAAAATCCGTGAATATTGTTTACGGTATAAGAGGACTACAGTTTGTTTTTTCCTAGTATTACAGGACATTAATTTTACACAGTGCCATCTAGTCCCAAACTAAGCGAAGCTTGTAATATGGGAACTAGATTACGGACTATAATACTTACATACGTTTATTTTTGTAAATACTTACAGACGTATCATACAATACACCACCCGAACACAGAACAAACATCAATATTCATCACACAAATGTTTGTCCTGGGAATCGGACCCACAGAAGGCAGAGATACACTAAATGAGAGTGAGGCTTGTGTGGTCTCCAGATGATCGTGCTAACGTGACTCTATCTTGTTGCAGGTGGCCTGGGAACGCGTCACTTCGTGACGTTCATGCTGTTCCTGGGTATGGCGAACGCGTACATCATGCGGACGAACATGTCTGTGGCGATCGTGGCTATGGTCAACCACACGGCTCTGCCTGTGATCTCTGAGCATATGGACACTGAGTGCGGTGAGGACTCAGCGAACAAAACTGTAAGTTTACATTACACCCGCTGGGTATTAACATGCCTCACAGCTTAGTTGGCGGTAGCTCTGCCGTCTGCGCTGTAGGTTGTGGACTCTTATTTTTATTTTTTCTATTGTACGACGGGGAAGCGCCTGGCCTTCATCTCACCTGGTTACAAGTTGAGATAAGGCCGAAGGTGGTAGCGCGCATCACCCGGAATCCTCAACAAACTGAGGAACTGGCTATCTTATCTCTAAATGCCGGAACACAACAATTTTATAATTGTTGTATTGGCGACAGAATTAGGTAATATGAACTCGATTCCCACCCGGGACTATTTGTGTAATGAAATTAATATTTTAATTGTTAGTCAATCACGAATGGTATACCTATGTAGGTGTATGTAATGAATCAAAAACCAAAGTGTGGTTTATTCAGATTATTTTTTGATCATTTTGAATCGTCGTATCTACCGCCTACGCTATGAAGCCTGAAGGTACCAAGCTAAGCGAAGATTGTATGAGTACGTATACGTACGTACGGTATATTTAGCTATCAACAATAAATTTTAAATAATATCACTGGCTATAGGTACCGAGGCTATGTAACTATCGCCTATTATGCGACTTCATGATCTGTCAGTCCCAAAACTTTCCAGGATCTTGCGTGTGGGATTCAAATTGTTGGTAGGTAGTAGGTACTATGTACCTACCACAATGTTGATTGGATACCCAATCAAAGTGATAGATGAGGTTAAAGTCAAGCCATTGGGTTCAGAATGATAGATGTATGCTATTCATGTATACGGGTATGTCACAAAGATTTGCAGGTAACTAAAGTCATCCTAGGATGTAACTGTTTTGTTTGTTCACAGGTAATTCAGCAGGACGGCGATTTTGTTTGGAGCTCAACGCTGCAGGGCTACATCCTTTCTTCATTCTTCTACGGCTACGTCATCACACAAATTCCCTTTGGGATTCTTTCTAAAAGGTAACCAACCTGATTGGCTGATGAAAAACAAAATTTAACTACTATACTAACCTATTAGGTAGGTAGGTACTAGAGTATGAACCTAGGTAGATTAGGGACTTCATCAACCTTAAGTTTGAGTTGAGTTTTGCAAGTCTACGATAGAGCGAGCTCTCCCACGCACCGACGCGACGGAACACAGCAAACCGTTTGGCGCCGGACTTCAGCAGGAGGTCGCTAGTCAGGTCAGGCCAGGTAAAGGCCGCTAGCAAAAGCCAGCGATCCTGTTGACGTGGGTGCATCAGTAGGAGGTAGATCACCCCGGTCTTATAACATCGATGCGACATAAGTTCAAAATGAAACAACAGAAAAAAAATACGGCCTAGATAGAATACCTACGTTGTGACTTTTGATGTTTACCTTACCTCACTACCTGATTTGTTTACCTTATCCTAACCTCCCTATCATTATGGGTGATTTAGGTGTCAAGAGTCGATGCATCGTTTCGGATACTGTGTCTTATTGTAAGTAATCCGAATCGTCAGCAACTCCGTGGAAGAAGTTGGGAATAGCTCCCTCATATCATATCATCATCTCATATTGATAAAATGTGACTCAATCATGATGATGATAGGTAGGTTCAAAATTTCGGTTCTACGAGTATAAGCTAATAGGGACGGTTTTTTTTAATTATTTTACGACATGGAAGCGCTTGGATTACATCTTACCTGGTTTCAAGTCAAGTTATTATAAGACCGAAGTTAGAAACGCGCTTCACTCGGAATCCTCAACATATTGAGGAACTGGCTATCTTACCTATAAACGCCAGCACACAACAATTTAGAATTTTGTACAAGAACCATGACGAGATCGACGTGTGGTATAGGTACCCCTGTTTCTTATTTTTTGGCAAAGAGTAGATATGTCTAAGCTTCTATGATCTTCTTTTATGTTCAAAACTTGTCAGATTTGACTGGTAGGTCTGATCACGACGGGAAAAACGGCATTTTTTGTGATTTTTGAAGGTTTCAAAAATGTATTTTTGTTACAAAGTACTTATTGCTTTAAAATAAAGAGACAAAGAAGAACTACTTAGAATTTATAAAAATTTAAAATTGCTCTAGAGGCGTCTAGGAAGAAAATAGGGAATACATTTGTATGGAGAATTACATGCCACGTTCCCTCTGGTACTACCTAGTAGGTACATGTAGGTTTTAGTTGAGGTGATCAAAACACAGACCTTTCGACTAAATCGTTTTTTGATATTGTTGATGGGGATGTGCTTGGTCTTCTTCTTACCTGATTTTTCAAGTAATGATAAGGCCGAAGGTGAAAGCGCACTTCTCCTGGAATCCTCAATTAACTAAGGAAATCGAGAAGGTTATGTTGTAATGACCATTTATTATCGCTGTCGCTATCAGGTAGTTTACTGGGTGAATACAATGGACTAGGTTAAATAGGTACGTCTATGTATAATAATGTTCTGTTCTGACCATTTTATATCAGGCATCTCTCTCATCAGGTTTGGCGCTCGGCTGTTCCTTGGAGTGGGTATGCTGATCAACTCCGTATTCGGTCTACTTGTACCGGTCGCGGCCAAGTCTGGCTACAAGTGGCTCATTCTTGTGCGGTTCATCCAGGGCTTGGGAGAGGTAAGAACTAATCCTAAATGTGCTTATCGTCGCCGTGACCTAGAATTTTACGGAGAGAGTTACTGAAGATGGATCACTAGTTAGAGTTGAAACTGTTGCTTTTATCAACATGAGTAACAATCGGGGTCAAAAACCTAGTGCAAACTCAGCTCACGCAACTTGAAAGATTTATGTCAATGTCGAGTCTAAAGAGTAGGTACCTAACCTATCCAACTTAAATCCATGAAGCAGCAATTATCGCACTAGTAAACGGCAAATATAAGAATAATCTAGGTCTGCTAATATTATTTTGCAAGCCGCCAAAAAGCTGGTTAAAGGACTCTTGACTTAGCTTTTCGAATCGCCTTACAAAGTCTAGGTAGATGACAAAATGTCTTATCGCTTCTTTCTGGTCATGGTTGTCCGCACAGTCACAGTAAATTGTTACACACAATAACACCATTGAATCTTTTCCAGGGACCGATCGTACCATGCACTCACGCTATGCTGGCGAAATGGATCCCTCCCAACGAGAGGAGTAGAATGGGTGCAGCTGTTTACGCGGGTAAGTCCTTTTTTGATCTGTTTCTTCTAGATCTCAATGAGAGATAGCTATAATTGGAATACCGAGATCTATAGAAGGCTGTGGCGGTCGCCGCTTAAGCTCACGGATGTCATAAAAGCCGACTAATGGATGCCACCTAAAGAAGGACAGCAACTTACTTCTGAAAATTATCTTACATCTTTACTGTGATCACCGATTCACCTGCCAAGCGGCTTTTCGGCGGAGACTGCTTGTAATAAACTTGCTGTTCCCCCAACTAGGCTCCATAAAAATTAATAAATCGCTCATACTCAAAACTGTACGCTTTTATAATAAAAAACCAAGTGATATGCGAAGCTTGTCAAATAACAAATTCAAAAATGTTGTAAAATAAAAGCTATCCAGGAAAGCTTATTATAAAATTTCAGATTACCTTTCAGATTTGCTCCAGTGAATAAATTGTAATTAGTATTAAATAATTTTAAGCTATTGTAATGGATCATAATAAAAAAAAAACTAGCCCGAGGTTCTTGCCTCCTAGTGTGCTGGTCGCGATTCTGAACAGGCGGTAGATTTGACGTTTCAAAGTGATCCTAAAAATCTTACTGAATAAATACATTTGACTTTGGCTTTGAGACTCTGACAAGCAGGGATAGGCAAGATGGGCTATTGAAGAACACATAATTTAGGGAGTAATTAAGGAATAATTTAGGAATTGTTTTAGGGAGTTTTAGCATGTAAAGCATTTTTCAACGTCCTGACTTTACGTAGGTACTTGACTCCTACTGCGTAGGTCATGTCATTTGTGGACGTGACCTACGCAATAAGGCTTTGTTGTATGCAAGAGATGGCGTGGGCTGCTTGCTGTTCCGTCGTTGTAAATATTTTTAAACTGCATGTTCAAAAAAAAAACAGCCCTGTTTTGATCTCTATAAATCCTACATCCTACAGATTATAGGTATATGTGGAGACTTTATCCAAAAGCTAAAGTTTGTTTTAGGCTTGTTATCCTGCACGCAAAGGCAGCGAGCGAAGCCGCGAGCTGAAGCTAGTGGACACTAAATTATGCAAGTTGGTAATTGCCTTAATGTTTGTCAACAGGAGCCCAATTCGGCACGGTAATTTCCATGCCCTTATCTGGTCTGCTCTCGGCATACGGCTTTTCCGGCGGCTGGCCGTCGATCTTCTACGTGTTCGGCATCATCGGCACCGTGTGGTGCATCGCCTTTCTGTTCTTCGTGAGCGAAGACCCGGAGCAGTGCCCTAACATTAAAGAGCAGGAGAAGAAGTACATCCTCAGCTCGCTTTGGGGAGCGGCTGGTTCAAGCGTGAGTATAACCCAGACCTCAGTACCTAGGTTTTTTTTAGGCACATGGACAGTTCTACCCGACACATTATTTCGGTTATTCAAACACCACCATCTTATTTATTTACCAGCTTGCCTACAGCTTCAGGCGTAAAGGGCATATTCAGACATACCATTGCAACCCAAAAAGTCGATGACAGTACACGGCAGGATACTCAGGTAGAGGCTGTCCACCTCTTGATGTTAGGTTATCTCTTAGTTGTCTGTAAAATTACATCAATTTTAATCGAGACTCTAAAGATGCTAGAGCAAAATTCGTGACATGGTCTAGAATCTAGAACCTTAACTTTGATATAGTAAGTAGAATAAACTTGATTGGATTTCTGTCTGTTACAGTCACCACCGATCCCGTGGACCAAGATCCTCGTTTCCATGCCGTTCTGGGCCATCATGTTGGCTCACATGGGCCAGAACTACGGCTACGAGACGCTGATGACGGAGCTGCCTACGTTCATGAGACAAGTGCTGCACTTCTCTATCAAGGATGTGAGTATTTAGGTCTTTATGAATCGATATATATTTTTCAAGAAACAAACAGGTGCTGTCTATATTTTTTAAAGTAAATAGTAGGTACCCTTGTAGCAGGGAATATCTAGTCATGTACTGTGTCATGTCGAATCTTTACAATTCTACTTAAACTTTTCTATTTACTAAATAGTGAAGGATAACGTAGAGACACGGGCTTAGTGTGATTGCGTCATGAGATCCATTTAACACACAGACAAGCAGCGTTGACATTGACAATAATCCTGCCAGGAAAGCACGTCTTCAGCAAATAAAATGCTCCATTGTGTTTAGAATAGCACTAATAAGTGCTAACATAAATGTGCCGCCAGCCGCCGCCGCCGCCACCGCCGAGGCCATCAATCATCTCGAATTGGCGGGGTCGCGAGTTCAAGCTGGTCAATTGCGAATTGAATCACGTCTCGCTTTATTAAAGCTAATGGGATTAATTTACATTGTAATGGAAATGTCTCACGTTTTAGCGGCGGTGATTCGTGCTTATTATATTTTGACACGAATTCGTTCTTGTTAGCCATTTGGTCTGAATTCTTGTTGCACGACGCTATTTATGATCTTAATAAAACCACATGCCAATTGTCATTATGATACTAGACCTAATACTGGTCATGAAAATCACGTAATGCAAAGTAGGTAGACCAATAAGATATGGATGGATTATGTGAAGGATGTCAAAAAAGGAGTGAATGCAATGATGAGGACGTTTGATAGAAGAATGGAAGAAGTAGACATGTTTTGCTGACACTTAGAGTCGTATATGACGCAGGGTCCTGATGATCTAAGAAGTACATAATAGGGGAAGCGATTCTTTTATGAATACCTATTTATATGCTTTTTTGAGCTGCAACAGTACCTATATCAAATATACCTAGGTGGTAAACAACCAGATTTCAAATCTTTTACTTTCTAGATATCGTAAGATTGGTCTATATGGGGTGTATTGATATATCTTTTCTTTTTACCCAGAACGGCTTCGTATCAGCACTCCCGTATCTGTGCATGTGGCTGTTCTCAATGTTCATCTCAGTGGTCGCTGACTGGATGTTGTCGAGTGGCAGGTTCAACCACACGCAAGTCAGGAAGGTTATCAACAGTATCGGTAAGTCTCTTTTTTCCGTCCTTACGAACTCTATAGGTAAGGTAAGTAGGTATTGGAAGTTTTTACAAGATTTCTTGATTCTTATAGAAAATTATTCACCATGTAAAGTTTTAGAGAGGTACAATTCTGACTAAATGTTTATGTAGTAATTTTTCTTCAATAATAACAATAATCACTCACCTAAGGTATGTGGAATGCATCATACTAGAATCTTCTAGTACCTACCTATGTCTGGTTTACCATCGACCTAATATTATCATTTTATCTAAGTAGTTGCATCATCTTTTGAGAATAGTTAGGTACCTACCTACATACAGCTTGAAAAAACTTTTAGCTGCCAAATTTGTTTTTATAAACTTCCGTGAGTGCGTAGGTACATTTATTTCCTGATATTGCTCACCACCAGTTTTAAAGATGTTTGTAGGGTCTCCTCCTTTTTCTGGCGTCTTCATCTTGCCTGCCTGATTCAGTTTAATGTTAATCTCGCATATCTTCCAGGTCAATACGGTCCAGCAATTGGTCTGTTCGTAGCAGCAAACACCGGCTGCAACCCCGCTGCTACTGTCGCTATATTAGCAGTTGGTGTTGGTCTCAACGGTGGTATCTACTCCGGTTTCAAGGTGAGATCATATTACCTACTAAGTACCATAGTAAGCGAGCTTTTACATTTCGTCTTGAGTCTCGGCAGCATCAAAATCCAGAGCCATTTTGTTTACCATTGTATCTACCCTGACCTGATACAACAAAGGCCTGGCTTTTTTACTGATGTTATTTTTCATTTACGTGCCTCGTTCATAATCGTTTTGGTTTACAGGTGAATCACTTGGACCTCTCACCGCGATTTGCTGGAATTCTGATGGCGTTCACCAACTGTCTGGCCAACTTAACTGGTCTCCTGGCTCCCATCGTTGCTGGGTACATTATTGAGGGCAGGGTAAGTAACCCCTTATGTATTGTTTTTCTTATGCCAATAAAACTATCTCATTTTCTTGAGTTTTAGACTGGAGACATTCCTGGATAAAATCATTTCTGGTAGACTTTTTGTTATTGTCCGTTGATTTTTCAGACGAGTTATATTGCCTATTGCGTAACGGAATTGATGTACCCTCTGTTTTTGTTAGGTATTTGATATCTGTATCAGTTTTATTTTCTCCCAACAGCCCACGCAAGCGCAATGGAGGAAAGTTTTCTACATCGCAGCAGGAGTGTACATCTTCTGTGCGACATTCTACAATTTGTTCGGTTCGGGTAGACGGCAGGATTGGGACAACCCGGCCAACGATGAGGCCAATGCCAAGAAAGCCGCCGACAAGAAGGCCACTAGGAAAGAAAATAAAGAAGTAAAGAATGAGAACGAGGCGGAGACGGCGCAATAACGGTTAAAAAGTTGAGAACGCACGATGATTAACGCAGTAAGGCAGAACAGACAGCACGTGTGCTGTTATTGCGGTTTTTTTTATGTAGCCAACGCAAACGTCAGTTTAAGTTAGGTATCTTATCTCGCGTTATTTGTCGTGTGTATGATTGAATGCAAGTTCCATTCAAGGTAGACTATGTTGTAATTGTAAATAATATTTTTAATGCGGGATTCATAGCGATGTAGGTACACGGAGTATCATTGAGGTAGTCGTCTAGGGGATCCTATTTTTCCATCTTTGTTTTGCATGCAGTCATTTCTCTTTGCTATGTTTTTGTAAGAAAACATACGTAAGATACGCACATCAATATGGCTGTGATAATGTGGTGTATTTCACGATTGGGAACTTGCATTTAGTCAACTTTTTAAGCGTTAAGGAGTACCTACTATTTATTAATTAGTTTTAATTTGAATTACCATACAAGTATTGTTAGTATTTTTAATGCTTGAATGCATGGGACGCGTGAAAGGTGAAATGTAGTGATTTCGGGTCCAATATGTTGACAAAATGTTACCGTCCGCCAGTGAATATTACTCAATCACCTCGCATTAGTTTTTAAAAATATTAATTCTAATGCATACAATAAAAACCTACTTTATTCGGATTCGAACATTTTAATTAGGTTCCTAATATTCACGAAACACCATTTGGATTGGGAACGGATTCAAATTTGATTTGTGCCAAACCGTTACAGTTTTGGTATTGATATTTTCTAATTGATCGCTAAGCGACCTGTTGCGTTAGTTTATGATTATTTTTTTAAGATTGTATTTGTATTTATGGATTATAAATAATTGTGTTGTAACTGAATGCTAAAGCCGATGTGATCATTTTCTTAGGTTAGATAGATTAGTTTCAAAGCTACTTACGAACTATATTTTGATCCTGGGGGCACGGATATCAGAATACGTACTATCTGAAATAGGTAGGTAGATACTGGGGGCTTATTGTTATAATTATCAATGTACCTAAAACAGCTAAAAACATCAAGAGTTTGTTTATATGTATAATCAGGTTAGGTTTAAAGAAAATAAGCCCTTCTCTATTAATTACCTGGGCTAGTATAATGTACCGACATAATACTAGCACAGTTTTTTTTATTCCTTTTGATCTATATACATGTCCCAAAAGTGTTTATACCTAGTAATGCGTTTCAACCTAGATTTAAAATAATAATTCGTAAGGGGCGAAATTCTGATAGTCTCAGCTTCCATACAAAATGTATCTGTATCTAACGAATAAGGTTACGTGACAAAGATGCTTAGCGGTGCCTTGTTTTTAAGTAGTACAAACATGCAAGAGGCGGTGTGTTAAACACACCACCCAGCTGAATATTATTTTTGTGTATGCTCGGGTTACTTTGAGAGTTACGGAGAATTACAAAAATTTTTTTCAAAACACTTTTGCAGTATTATTTTACCAGTGGAGAATTGAAAATCAACCGAATGGAAACACATACGATATTACCGTGTCCCCGACAGAGCTCCATCTATCCCTACTATGTTAAAGTAACTACCTGGTGAGATGAGATGAAGTTCTTCTTAAAACGGGCTCAGAATATCTAATAGAACTAGTACCTACAGAAGATTTGACACTCTTAAATTTTTGCGACTCTTACGTCACAACGAAGTAGTCACACAGCGCGAATAACATAGTTACCTATATCCACCTAAAAGTTGCCTCTTTCTATCGCGTACCTAACTCTCTTATATCATCTGATTCAGTTAAGGTTTTCTCAGTTGGTAGTGTCCCTTATTTATTATTGTACCTACCAACGTTATTGGGCAAATAATATAATACATATTACAGGACATTAATTTTAAACAGCTCCAACTAGCATGAAAAAAAAGCATGTACTCGTGAGTACTTATACCTACCCTACGAGTGAGTATCTTACTATACTTAATCTGGAGTCTGGACTAGATATCAAAATCTTGCCACATTAGACATACTTACCTAGTTAACCTATACTTATCAAAGCTAAGCCTGACCTAGAAAACAGAACTTAATAACTTAACTTGTAGTCTATAATTAAAATTAGTACCTAGTTCGCCTCGAATTGAAATCAAATTCAAGTGTTAGAAGCTCTCTCTCGTTGCGTCCAAATATCTATGACAGCATAGTACTGACCGTACGTCATAGCAGGTGGGCAGAATACAAAATGTAAGTAGCCCCTTGCTGACATGAAAAGGACGCTGTTATTTTTTTGAAAAGTGCTTTCAAAACCGCTGCCCTATTACTCCTCCAGCCCACGAATGTCGTAAAAGTCAACCATGGGGGGTGTTCCGAAATGTAAATTGTATACGTGGTAATAAACCAAAGATGATATCGCCGCCTTCGAGCAAAAACCAACTATCTATGCCCAAAAATTTAAATAAAATTTTAGAGTAATCGCGTTTTCAAAGTTTGATGCCCCATTTAGGTTAGTAGTTTTTGAACAAGCTTCCTAATTATTTTATATCGTATACTATACATATTTAGGTTCTAATATTGTATATTTCTTACATCAAATAACATAATTTATGGCTTAGAAAAACGATAATTATGTCAAACTCGCTTGTTAGTTGGTTTAACCACTAGATTACTCAATTGATAAAACTTGTCGAATTCATGGTTCTATGATTATTTCGTCTCCTTCCAGTGAAACCAAAGATTTCCAGTTATGAATATACCAACGAAGGCATTAGTCAATGTATTAATGATTAAGTAATATCAAAAAACTATAAATTAAGTTGTTTTTTTCTTTAGATCATTGCATTAGGGTTCTTACAGTGTCAAACGCAACTACTACTCATTCTTATACTATTTTGACCTGATTTTTTTGTTTGTATGTTCCAAATAAAACACCATAACAAATTAAAGTATTTTTATATATTTTTTGCAATGAAGGTAATTAGTCTTCTTCAGATTCATCTGAAACCGTCACATCAGGTCCACGATCAACGACATCACCATCTGCTTTTAAATCGCGGAACCAAGCATGATATTCCTCAGGTATCACTCCTTTCGTGCAAAGTTGGATAAGATCTGCTTTTTTTGCTCCTGAGATGGGTAGCGGTGCTGTGTATAACTGTTCCAGTTCCGCAGGAAAATAAGGACCAGTAACGGGAACTGGAAGCAGATCCGAAGATCTGCTTCCAGTTCCCGTTACTGGTCCTTATAACCACCAGCTTCTTCGCTCTTTGCCGTGTACCATAGCAGTGGTGGTGTTGGTCACTGTTGGTTTGTATCCCTAATAATTGTCCTTGCTGCATTTCGAGCTTTATGGCAAAAAAGGTGTCTGACATGTCGTAATTGTAAAATATTTTGTATTCGTTCTTCACGTACCTCATTCTTTTGATTTTCAACCACTTGACACGTCCTGGTTCATTCGTTTTAGTCTTATGTAGCATTAGGCATCTAGCAAGATGCTTTAAGTCTTTGAAGTCATTGTACTTCATTTCTTCGACATTGTAGGGGTTTTTAGTTTTATTTTTCTTTTTGAGTGTCGACAGAGCACGTCGAAAAATGTTTAGCCACTCAGAAAGGGAGTACACACTAGTGTATTTTTTGGCCGTCTCTATGCTACTGTGCATGGAATCTACTTCCATGTACGAATGACCCGACTCCACAAACTTATGCTCGATTACATTTATGTGGTCAATAGCTTGCACGGCCCACAATAAGACTGCCGCCATGTATTGATTTCTGTTTGGCCCACCACATGTGTCAGAAAACAATGAAACTTCTTTGACATGATTAGGAATTTGCATCTAATATTGTAAAATTGTAGAGCCAATTTCACAACTTCCTCTTCCACCATTTACTTCAGTCCATGCATAGCAAAATGCCTCATTGGGAAAAGCACTTTCGTATACTGTTAAATTATAAACAGTTAGCTTTCGGACGTAATACAACAAACCCACATCACCACTAGGAATTTGTAATATCGCCTGCAAATCAAAAGAGGCTGACATATAGCTCTTATCTCTTTCTGCGCGCTCTTTATCTCTCTGTTTTTCTATATGTATCTTAGCCGGGACCAAGTGCTCTCCAAAGCACGTAAGCTTCGAACGCTCAGATGGTAATAGGTAGAAGAATAGGTAAAATTTACCTTGTTCGTGAAGTGTCATTGACGAAACGTTATTTCCATCTGCAGCAGAAGACTGATAGATAAAAACGTCATATGCCTGTGAACAGAATGTCATCATTTTCATCCAAATCAGTTTCATCTGCATCTGTAATAAAATCAAAACTAGATTACCTTTTTTATCATTTAATTCTATCTACCGGTTTAGGGACGTGTTGGTTTGTACCTAGTAGGAGATACTATTACATACTACAAATTTCGATCTAATGTACCGGGATTAAGTGCCACGCTGCACTTAATCCCGGTACCACCTAAACGGTAACACCTAAAACATGGTTAACCTCACTGGAATACAATGCTCTCTCGCCAAATGTTAATTAGGTAAGACCGCGATGCAAGTTAGGTAGCATAGGTAGCGTAAGTAAGTAGATAGGTAGGTAAGAAGGTAACTGCTTAAGAAGACAATAATTTAAAAAATATTGATCGTTAGGTTAGGCTCGACCTACTAACTGCTTGAATGAAAATGACTAGCTAACTAACTGACTGACTAACAATAATCGCAGTCTATCCTATACCATAAATTTAGAGAGCTGAAATTAGGAGACAACTTGACTGTTTATTTTAGATTCTTCTGGCTTAGTTATGTATTAAGAAAGGAATTCCCAAATTCATTCTTATTTCTTTTTTTTTTATTCAGAATCTAGCATTAAAAGTAACAGTATAACCTCCAAACAACCGTACATAATAAATAGTAGGTACATACCTAGGCGTGTTTTTTTGTATCCATCGTAGTTTTTATCTGGTTCCACAGTTAAATCACACTCTTCCGAGTCCATTTTCACTTTAATTGCATCCAAAAAAGCACTAAAGCATTACCGAAACCGGTAGCAAATGACGTTATGCGCTGCAAATTATTTGAATAACTGACGCTAGTGCTTGCTCAACGGCTGAGTGGGAGAGGCAGGGGCGCGGGCGCAGGAGGTAGTAGCGGGTATCTAGGGAATAGTTGCTTTTACATCTAGAGTGCGAGCTAATAAGCTAATTGCAACTAAAACAAAAAACGATTTTATCAAGTTAGTATCATTGTTTCAACTTTTTTATCTAATAATATTTAAATAAAAAGCAATAGTTGGTTTTGAATATAGAGTGAGTCTTTAAAAGCAAGTTATAACAAAGGTTAAAAACGACGACATAAATTAAGTTCTTTTTACTTTTCAAAATTACTATAGATTGACCACAGATAAAATTGTTAGCCAGATTTATTATTTTCTACCTAAAGAGAAAACGTAAATTATTTAAAATTAAAAGGGAGAAATCTTTTTTACTCCTTTATTTCTAACAATTTATGCTTATTATATTCGAGTAGTTGGTTTTGTCTCGGATTTTACGACAAAAAATATATGTAACTTATTTTAATCGGTTGGTATTGGACAAAATTGGTTAAATAGTTGGTTTTTCAACTCTGTATCTCAGTAACTTGAAGCCCTAGAGTTTAATACGTTTTACCATTAGAAAGAGAATGAAAAAATAAATATAGAAGCACCAATAGCTGAAAATCAACCAAAACTTCGAGATAGTTGGTTTTTGCACGGAGGCGGCGATATATCGCACCTCCAGTCGTAAACTGGCTCAATCCAAAATTTTGGTGAATTGAGTTAGGTATACAGAACGTCTCAAAAAAGCGCGCTCTATCACCTAGTAAATCAGAAACTGTCCTAATGAGGCTAGAAAAGGAGAAACGCAATCTTGTGTCCCTTTCTTAATCACGATTCCGGCGCCATTCGTCATTACGATAGTGACGTATTTAATGTTGCGTCACAAGTGGTTGGAGTCAGACGCTGCGCAAATAGTGAGAAAGTGTCATAAGCCTCAATGTGTCACTATAGTACAAAACTTGGGGTAAGTTTACTTTGTTAGAAGCAAACATAAAGCGACCGAAATTGGTTTTAAGTCACTTTGCAACTATAAGCTGAGCTATTTTTATGACTTAAACCGAGTTGGGTCATATTTGTACTGAATATTTAATCTAAACTATGGGCTTTTTATAGTTTAAGTCTGTATTTGACTAACTTATTTTAATCCTTTTTGGACTTATGGTGCTTAGGTCCATTTCCGACTAAATATGTAAAAAACAATCTGATGTTGCACTTCATTATGTGTCAGTTCATTTTATTTTTTTGAGCAACAAAATAATGATATCATTTGTTTTAGATTTATCACACAATGAAAAATAATACAATGATAGAAAAGCTGATCATATTCAATGATGACCATGTGAGAAAGGGGTACCTACTATGTAACAATTTAATATTTATGTTTTTAAAACAAAATACCGAGGCATCTTGTGGTGTCACTGTACCAGTATCCTCTATTAGGATGTTATTTCTTTATATACTACTAATACATTGGTGCCCCGAGTCCTTCCTGTTTAGTTCACACACTAAAATAATTTAAACTATTTCGAAGAATTACGCAAGAGATAAAAGTCCATCAATCATCGAAGCTATACCAGAAAAAGAAATACAGGATGAGGTGTGTTTAAAACCACCATTTTTTTATTGGTGGTAGTCAAGCGTTTGACCACCAGCTTACACGTAAAACAAGTAAAGATGTGACCTTATATGGAGCACGCTTGCCTAAAAGGAACTTATTTAGTCTGGACATAAAGACTCCAAGATTGTACTCGTGCGGAAAAACAGACGAAGGCAAGGAGTTCCATTCCTTACCTATTTAATGTTAAAGGTAGAGGCGAAATGATGTGTCCGGCACAATATAACAATTACAAGGTACGGATTGTAGCCTGCCGTATGTCTGCTAGTCCGGTGGTGGAAAGGGGATTGAGGGATTAGGTCAAAGATATCGTGCGCACACTCGCCGAAGTGGAATTTATAGTACACAGACAGCTTGACTACCCGCCGTCTATGTTTTAGGCTCTGCAAATTGGCTTTAACAAGTAAATCATCACCTTTGAGCCTAGCAGCACGACACTGAATCGAATCCAGGGCTTCAAACTGATACTTGGTTGAGCCATCCCAGAGATGGCAACAGTACTCCATACAAGATCGGACCTGAGCTTTGTAAAAACTTAAAAACAGTCTCGGTGTGAAGTACCGGTGAACCTTAGCAAGAATACCCAGCTTCATAGCAGCGAATTTGGCCTTAGACTCAAAAACTTATATTATTCTTACCTACGATTATTATTATAATCATAAATTTTAGTTGTGAAGATTACTGAAAGACTCCTGATAAGGTGAGAATCCAATTGACACAGATGCCTGAGATACTTTATAACTTTTACATTCTTATTTTAAAGAAATAATAATGTAAAAGTAAGTAATATATAAAGATCGAAGAGTTTTATGAATTATGTTATCTTACTTTTAGATTTTAGAGAGAAAATACAGAAAGGAAGATGAACCAAAACATCTGACTGAAGAGTGGAAGCATCCGATCAAGCTCCACTAGTTCCGTCTTCATCCACTTCTTCCTCATTGTGTTCTATGACTTCGTCTAGTTCAGACTAGTCAAGGCACACTAATTCAGCTACACGTTCAGCAGTTCGTCCAAACTATCTGGTATCACCAATCTACTTTAAAGAAAGTGACTTAGATAGACTTTAGTGACTTGAATATAACATATACAAGTAATACATAAAGTGGTGTTCTAAATATCCCCCATCAAGCTCCTAGTCATTCCCAACACAGCCTTGTCATTGATCGTCAGATACTCTCGAACAGTTTAGAAAATGTAAAAGGAACTTTGACAATTGGATACAAACCAGGATGAAAATACTGAGCAGCAGCAGAAAATCTTATGAGTCCTTATCACAATGACTAAAAAAGGTACCTGCTCTCATCATTAAAGCAGCGTGTGATTGCAGGATCAAATGCCCGGATAATATACAAAACGCAGACAGGATAAATTAAATGATATTCACCTACAGCGTGCTTACATCCGATCTTGTATTTTTTCAGTCGCACCCAAATATGAATACTCAAATGCAGCATCCAAGAAAACCAAATAAAAAATTCTTAGAGGAATTGATAAAAAACAATTGATTACGAAGGATTTTATATGAATCTATAGTTTGTTAAGTATTATTAGTAGGTACTCCTTGAAGATGTTTGATGATGACGTATTTTATATCGAATCCTAGTAGAGTTATTAAGTTAGACATTACGCAAGTTAAACCGGTGACTAATAATAATGTGTGACACTTGCGGTTTTCAAACTAAAATTCTTAGTAAAAATAATAATTGTGTTACTATTTCATTTAATATTTATTTTTGTTGTTCAGAATAGGCACAGTAAGTGGCATTGAAAGCTTATGTTGTTTGGTAAATAGATAGCAACGTTTCGAAATGATTACCGTAGTACAATGTGCGTCATGTAAGCAAATAATATTACGTAAGTTGATTTAAGAGGTTTAATCAAGAGATAATAAAAGAACGAAATACCAATTTATGTTTAATTTCGCATATTATACGATTATTTTAGTTCATAATTTCTTGCATCATTGAATATTAGACCGCAAAAAAATCTTGAAGTAAAGAATTAAAAATAAATAAGTCATCCAATCAAATGTGTTGCTAGGAATTAAAGAGACCTTTTTGTATAAAAGTCAAAAGTTTATAAGTTTTTTTGGTACTATAGTGACTCTTTATTGGAAGTTTTTTTTCAGCGTTGATTTACTCCTATAGTTTTAAATGTTTTTAATGAAAATTTTATTTATATCGGTAGTCCTTAGACCAAATAACCTGTAGAACTTTTAATTTTGTAAATAACTCTTTATTTAATAAAGTTAGTGTGATTTACTAAAAATTGTCGAGGCCCGAAACACGTTTTCTTCATTTCCCAAAAAACATGAATTTTGGATTGAGCCAGTTTACGACTGGAGGTGCGATATGCTCTGTGACTGACAGGCAAGTTGTCCCTTTTTCTAAATTCAAGCAAAAATAAGTACCTACCTGAAGTGTAAAATAAAATATAAGCCTGAGTTTAATTACAACTCCCAAGAATCGATTAAAAATAGACGGCGGTTACGAAGCCGTTACAGGAGCTTCACCAAAAAGGCAGGCAGCTTTCTTCTGAGTGTTAACAAAAATTCGACTATGAATACTAATCTGTATACTGTCTGCCAAGCTTGGTGATTATTGCCAAACCTTATAGTTTTGTAGGATGTTCTTTCTACATTGTGGTGGCAATAATGAGTTGAGTCAAAAGCAAAATATATATAGACCAGTTTAAATATAAACAAGAATCCAAATACCCTCACAACTACCATGCAATGACCATCATATGCATAATAAACAAATTTTGAAATCGGCATTCTTGTGAATTGTTGTTTTCACAAGACTTCCATCTTATTTACCCCTTATGCAACCCTTAGTGTCAATCGAGGGATGGTTTCAGCAAATAAAACAAGTGAATTGTAAAGTCTCTTTAACATACCTACAAGTTTTACCCTCTAACACTGATTCCGCTGAAGGGATCTTGATGCAATTTGGAAAAATAAATTGTATCCTGTGTAAGGACATAGGCTACTTTTTATCCGGATACAGCGCGGGCAAAAGCTTATGTATAATAAGATCTATATTGATCGCGATATAATGCCATACCTACAGCCCTATTCCACTGAGTTCAAATCAAATTTCAACTCGTTTAACTAAATTTAAAATATCGCTGACTCTATGCATATTCAGCGTAGGTAGAAACTAACTAATAATTTACTAATAAGCTGATAAGCAACAAACTACAGTTACTACCTATGCCTAACATAAATTAAACTAATAAAAAATAACAACTGATTTATTTCCATTATCACTATTATCCATAAAATAAAATTGGCTTACATAATTAATTCATTATAATGTTGCAAACTGAAAACACCAGTGCCAGTCTTGCAAGGCTGTCCTAGCATTAGGCAGCTTGACGCCGATCTCAAGTTATCCTTCTTAGAGTTAAGAACTGCGTCTTTTAGGAATAGCAGTGATGACTCGAAAGACATTTGCTGCAACGGTGAAGCTGACGCTTCCATGCCTCTGCGACTCATAGGCTCGAAAATACCATTATAAGTCATATAATCCGCTACCAAATTCAAATGCCTAGGATCTACCGTGATCCCGTAAACATTAAATACATTCTGTATCTCTTTGATTATCACTTTATTGGCCGCTTCGATGCCGTAAGTATTTGCTATGGCGTGAACATCGTTGCTGTACAACTTGTTTAAATCCAACAAATCGCTGTATTTAGACATTTGAAGGATGTTGATTCCATCTGTTTTGATGTAGAGGACATCTTTGTCTTTGTTAGTGATAGCTCGCTTGATATTCTTGACTTCGTAAATAATGGATTTCTTGGCGACTTCGCGTAGGGCCTGTGATAAATCGACCCGTAAAAAATATATAGGGAACATGATGGTTAGTTCGCACCATTGGTAGTCTTCTATGTCAAAGGCGTATTTGGTGGCATCTTTCACTTTGCTGACGACTCCTTGCATGATTTTGTGGTAATCTTCCTCATTGGGGATTTTTTCTTCATCATTATTGACTTCTGTGGTAACTTCGTCAATGAGTTCCACTTCATCGTCAGATTTCTCTTCTTCTTCCGATTCTGGATCTTCGTATTCCTGCTCTTCTGTTCGCTTCTTGCGGATCTTGGCCTGGAATCATGACATTATATTAATGGTACAAACTTTTTTCACCACCGTGGTTTACCCACCGGTATCAGATCCAGAGGTCCCGGGTTCGATCCCCAGGGTACAAATATGTGCTTGGTTTGGTTGGTGGTAGGGGGCTTGTTTAAGGTCCGATTGTACCCCAATCTGACAAGTGTATGACGTCATAACAACAATTCTAATTGTTGTGTTCCGGCATTAAGTGGACAAATAATATAATAATAGCTAGTCTATTATCTCTATCTGTTGAGGATTCCGGGAGAAGTGCGCCTCCACCTACAGCCTGATATTACAAGACATTCACGTCACACAGCGTATTCTAGACAAGACTCGTTCTTAACACGTGACGTGACTTAAGCGCTTAACAAAAATGATTGGTCCAAGCTGAAAACTTCGTCTTCGTCGCAAGTCGGAAAAAAATACACTGCAAGACATTTTTGTAGTTTACAAATGTTATTATGACACAAAAACTCACAACTCACGACAGGACTCGAACCCGCGTCTTTTCCTAAAGCCGGAATCGCTCTAAACAACTGAGCTACGGTAGTACCGATGCAGAAAAGAATACGAGACGAGATAATTTTATGTGTCATAATAACATTTGTAAATGTTGTGACCAAGTGCAATCACTTGAAATACAAAAATGTGAAGTTTGAAAAAAACAAATATCTTGGTGAAACAAGGTCCACCAACATTTCACTTAAAAAAAAAGAAGTCCTTAGTGTGGCCCAATCATTTTCATTGAATAGTTTAAAGTATTTAAGTATTTATGTATTTATGTATTTATGAGTATTTATGGCATTTACTTATATATTATGTAAAAACCCCCCACATTGCACTTGAGTCTTATAGGACAAGGTGGAGGTATTGGTTTAAGCAGTGGTTACGTTACAGTACTTACATCGGTTTGATCGTTGTCATCATTAGGCATCTCGTCATCTGAACTCTCTAAATCAACTTCGGGAGCTTTCTCGGGTTCTCCGTCATCGTCATTGGCTTCCGCTACATTTCCTTTCTTCTTATTGTTACTTTTATCGGCCGAGAATACGACCCCGGCCGTATTTTTAGTATACTTCCGAATAACTATAAACATTTCACTGAAGAACTTGTTTTGCATGTGACGAATAATGTGCTGGGGTTTCACAGTGTACTGCATTTTGTATTGCGAGTGAGGCAGGAACGTGAAACGCATCGTCGTTTTCAGCTGCCTGTTCGGAACCGTCACTATCTCGGCAGACACGTCGATTTTTTCCAGCACGTCAGCAACAGTAACTCGGTTCAGTTTCTGCCTCAGTCGTTCCGCTTTCTTGTTCAAGTTTGATATATTGTCTCTGAAGGGAATGTCCATGTTAGGCGTTTTCAAATTCGCGGACGCAGTCATTAGGATTTCTCTAAGACGCGGTATACCGAGCGTTACGTTCATGTCACCACGGCCGGCGAAATGGAAGGTGTTCAGTGTCATTTGGGTGGATGGTTCTCCGATAGATTGCGCGGCTAATAACCCCACCGGTTCGCCGGGATCTGCCATGGATTCTAGATATTTCCCGCTCATGACTTCCAAGAATTTATCTTTGTCTGAGCACGCATCGTAAGAATCGATTTTCCGTTTCTTGATGTAGTTTTGAATTATTGCGTCTAAGCGCTCGTTGATCACGCCGAATTTGTATTCAGGGGAATATTTGCTTGGTAAAGGATCGGGACAGGGTTTTCGCGCATACAGAGTCTTATCTATATCATCCATAGTCCACCATTGCTTTTCTAGCTCAGTGTAGAAAGGGTCTCTGGCGTTTTCCGCATTAGTAAATAGCGGCTCTTTATCCACGGTTGATGTAAACTTTGTGAAAGCAGCGTGACGGCCTTTCTGTAAGGGGTCGCCGTTCTTTTTCATCCATTTTCTCAGTGATTTTTGGTGTTTCCCAATCGCTTTCGTATCAGTGCCCTCCTTAAGTTTTTCGATTATATCTTTTGCCACAACCGCATCGACGTTGGTGTCCAGGAAAGGAAGTTGGTTATCATTCAGAAACTGGCACTTCAAGACATCGAGTCCATCTTCGCCGTAAGCAAACTGGATGACACTGCCATCGGAGTCTCGTACGGTATGATCGTAAGCAACCGTTAAGCTTTCAAGATGTTTGATTAAACACCTCTGGAGGTAACCAGATCGACTAGTCTTAACGGCAGTGTCAATAAGACCTTCCCGACCAGCCATGCAATGGAAGAAGAATTCTTGTGGTTGTATCCCGGTCATAAATCGTCCGTCGATAAATCCGCCGGCTCTAGGGGACACGTCGTAAGGCGGGAAACTAGGCAAAGATCGTCCGGAAATCATCAATGGAGGCCGTTTGCCTTCCAACTCAATTTGTCCAAGTAAACAGGAGATCTGCATAGTGTTAACAGTGGAGCCCTTAGCTCCTGATTGAACCATCAGTTGCAGATTATTGTCAGGGAATTTCTCAAGTAGACCTTCTCCTAAACAAGCAGTGTTAATTTTGTTGGTGTATGAATCCAGCACGTTTTTATACTGTCTGTCCAAATTAGCTCTGAATTTGGGATCTTTAGCGAAGTTTTCCTCAAGAATCGTTTTGAGGTGGTCATTGGTGATATCTACAGGAAGGTCTGCGGCTTTAACAGCTGCTAGTTTGCCCACCTTGCGTACTACACGAATGGTGTCATCTCTCTTCTTATTGGCTTCGTCTACGACTAGGATGTCTTTAACGCCGAGCGTGAAACCTATCCATTGCAGGTAGAATGTGAACAGTTTTGAGAATGAACTTAGCAGCGCGCTCGAGCTATCACCACCATACAACTCGTACATACAGTGAACTAAGCCATATGGTGTAGCACCATAGTGAGTTTTGTCCAGGACTCCTGAGAGTAGCTCCCCTTTTCTGATGATGACTTCAGCTTCTGACATTACATTTTCTTTTAGAACAGTGCCACCTGCTTTCCATATTCTCGGCGGCGCGTTTTGCCACGCCTTAGCACTGATTTTTGCTTTGCTGGTGAGAGAAACGCATGGTTTTCCTCTAGGTATTGTGTTGATGATGACTGTCGAAAGGACTTGTTTGCCTGACCAGAGCATCACAGGCTTTATAATTGCAGGAGGCAATAGCTTGATAGTTCCTTTGTGTTTTGAAAGCGCTTGGAAGACGAGTTGTTGGTAGTCAGATTTTGTGAAGAATGTGCCTCTTAGTGACATTTTCACTCCTGAAATAACGTGATCTTGGATCAAACCACTCAGCGGTGTGCCATCTTTTGGAACAAGGTACTGCTTTCTCACAGACATGAAGTTGTAAGCTTCGCTTCTCGCGATTTCGTTTTGAGGGAAATGGGCGTTCATCTCGTCACCGTCAAAATCAGCGTTGTAAGATTTGCAATTCGCATAATGTAATCGCAGAGTTTTTTCGCCTTTCAAGATACGCGCTCTATGGGCCATCATACTAGGTTTGTGGAGAGATGGCTGTCGGTTCAAGATTAGAACGTCACCATTTAGTAAATGTCTGTGCACTATCTTTAATCCTGAGGTTTTCATCTCATCAGGTGTCAAAAGCCTTTTAGCAATGCTCTTTCTTTTTTGTATGGAATCTGCAGGAATGCGGATCACGCTGCCGTTTTCTAATTCTAGTTTTTCTGCACCAGGGTGCTTATTCGGTCCATTTATGACCATTTTTCTCAATTCATCCACATTCCATTCTGTTACTGGAACTGGGTATGTGAGCTTGGTGGCGAACACATCGGGGACCCCTATTTCATCAATATCTACATTAGGATCAGGTGTGATGACAGATCGGGCAGCAAAGTTTACTCTTTTACCCATCATGTGCATTCTGATCAGTCCGGTTTTTTTTTCAATTATTTGCTTTAGACCCAAACTGTTTATTTGTCGAGTATCACAGTTCAAAAGATTATTTATTGTTTTTTGGAGTTCCTGCCAGATACTGTGTAGTTTCTCTGAAGGATACTTTCCCATGACAAGTTCATAAGCACGCCTTGGCTTGGCATCGAGATTATCTTTCGTTTTTTCTGGGTCTTCTGCAGCAAACACATGCAAGACTGCTCTTGCTGAAAACGCTGCATTCAATATAGCCTTGTATATCCCTGTCTGAGGGTGTTCTACAAGTTCTCCTCGCAAAAAATTGCAAGGCCTGACATTTGCTGGTAGGACAGGAATCACATCCATAAAAAATATGTTTGTAACTGGTTTCACACTTGTGTTCAAGAGAATTGGAAAGCAGCTTTTTAACATATCTTCATCAGATTCTGCTATTGCTGTGCAGTAGCGTTGGATCTCATCAGGCATTAAAATTTTTATTGCCTTTACAGTTGAATCTTGCTTTATATTAACCATCAGCTTGCCATCTGATGTTGTTATTTTAACAAGTTTTTCTCCACAAAAGATACATTTCTTTGTTATGTTTATCAGTTTAAGGTAACCTTGTAAAATTTTTGCACGGATTTTATCAACATTCTTACTTTGAAAGGTTTCAACAACTGGGTCTCTTTTCTTTAGTAGCTTTTTATACTTCTTGATATGTAAATAGGGATTTGAAGACTTGTCATCATTATTTAAATCTAAAGCTGCAGTGACATAACCGGCATCCACTAGTTTGAGTTGAAGTGTAAGGATTTGCTTCAGTTGATCATTCATTTGAATTCTGAAGCATTTTAAACAGCTGACCCGGAACAAGGTGTAAATGTTCTTGAAAAATATAGGATTGATAACCACAAGTGGCAGTTCAATGTGCCCGAAATGTCCGGGGCAATGTAACATGGGATTGCTGCATGTCTCACATGAATCCCCTCTGTCTTTTAGGGGTCCTAAAGCACTATCGTAAAGACCTCCTTTGTTAGGATTTCCAATGGAATCAAAACTTTGAGCATTTGAGATTTTGATTACACTCAGTTTTCTGATGTCATCACTAGTGAACATGAGGAACTGGACTGAGTCTGGGTCAACTGAGGTCAACCCTGAAGACATTTTAGAAAATGACGAATTCAATGCCATATTGGATCTGAAAACATTGAAAAACAAACTTAATATAGCACCTCTAATAACAATAACAAATAAATAGAGAAACATTCTAAATAAAGGAAATGCATGCTTTATTCTTACATTAAAATTTCAAAATTATTAAATAAATAGTTTTACCTTTGCTGTTCATGAGGTGTATGCGGTATAATAGATTAGATTTGATAAGTATACTCCAATCTAACAATCATCGCCGTGGAAATGTGAGGTTAGTATTTTTTTTATTTATATAATTTACCCATTACTGGAAGGCTAAAGTTTTCAACCATACCGCCTTGATGTGAGGCACAGATAGATAACTGTGTGGTTAGTAGATTCCAAATTCCAATCCAACTTCTAACCAGCAGCCGTCTGTCGCAATTTTGCCAATGCTGTGGCTAATAGTAATAGTGGTCAGTGGTCGCAGCTTGGAACAAAATAAACGATGCTGACTTGAAGCTAGAGCATCAATTTAAAATTATCTACTTAAGAAAAAATACAACGTGAGACAAAGGAGAGAAAAACTTTAGCCTTCCCTTATTGGGTTAAAAAAAAAAGCTAGGGCCTAGCTGCTAGGCAGAACTTAGATGGCGGATATTGTTATCTCACTCACATCCTCATTGATTTTCATTCTGTCATAACGTTGATTGGCTGTCAGTTCCCCCTCTCTCGTCTCGGTATTGTTGATCTAATTACAACTACGATATTCCACTAACTAACAATTTTATGAGAGGAGACAAACTACAAGCGATTATGCTACTCGTACATAACAAAGTGCTGTGATTGTTGTTGTTCATTTTGTTAAATTTATGTACACCTATTTGCCAGTAAGTGTGATCTTGTAAATATTTGATAGTTATACAGAGTATGTGAAATTGTGAAGTGCGTGTTCTCAAATCAGAAAGTGACGTCGTCGGTGGCAAAAATAAATGTTTTTTTGGTCAGATATTATCTGGATGAAGATTGGTAAGTAGATAATTTGTTATAGACCTATTAATCCATTGAATGTATCTTTTCTTATCATTATGAATACTTTTATTTTAAATTCCATAAACAAATTTCGAATCCAGTACGTGCCGTGTATGAGTTGCGTTGTGAATACCTATTACAGTGATTATTCTATGAATACTACATTTTCCTGAGAAATATCTCTCTAAAAATGAAGATTTAAGAGGAAACTGGTACATATTAATTTATTCTCAAAAAGACGTCACTTACATGAGAACAATTTTATCTTAACAAATTAAAAGTAGGTCATTCTAACAGGTAGTAAAATTCTTATTATATTAGGACTAATAATTCATAATATTATAGAAAATACAAATAATAAATAATAAAAATAAAATAATAAATCGTATTAAATTTAATTCGGTAGGTAGCATATAAATATAGGTATTGTAAGACAAGTAGACATGACAGCAAGTAGGATTGGTACATAGGAATGAGAATTAAGTAAGGAAACTGCGTTTTTATTGTATCGAGTCCAATTTAGTCAATTGTGTTTCGACTCCATAACTTACGAACTCTAGTCCTATAAAAACACAGCCTGCTTCTTTTATAGACAATAAAAAACCGACACTATTTCCGAAAAGATTTACTTCCATACCATGACAAATTTATGTTTTAATATGTGGCAGCACCGTTCATTTGCGTCAAATTCGGTCAGTGACCAAAAATGGCGGCGCACGATGAAGTTGACGTATGTGAAAGTTGGGAGGATATGGACGAAATTGGCGTAAGTATAGCGTGATATTAATTTCGGGAAGTTCCCAGCCCTGGCAGGAACAGCTCCGGTACTATCTTCAAGTGGGCTTGCTTCTTTCAGCTGGAGCAGCAAATCAAGTTGAACAGTGACTCAAGTGACTGTTCGCCAGTGAGATCTTCGGTTGGCTGCAAGGTGACGGTGGAGGATAGCGCGTGTATAGGGTCTCAGTGCGTGATGCCGGAGCCTGCGATCCGTATTCTGAAGCGGCCGTCGACGTTGGCGAGCGGCCAGCATAATGGCGATGCCAGAGCCCGCCCAGTTAAAACATTGGAGCAGAGACAGAAAGAATACCAAGAGGCCAGACTAAGGATACTCGGAGAGGCGCGAAGTCCGGAAGATGTTATTGATGACAAGTAAGTGGCGTACTGTTGTTTGTGTTCAATGCTATAGCTCATTCACTTACTGTTTAGTAGATATAATTCATTCTTGTTAAACCTAACAAGTTATGAAAACAATTCTTACATAATTTCGATCCTTTTAGCATGAATAATGCAAGCTGGAATCAATCCATTCCATGAAGAGGAAGTTTTTGTGGTGCAGGTGATTCTGAACTGTTTGGTTGTAATGTTCCTATGTCCAATAGGTAGGTAATATGGCAAAATTCTACTATGGTATTATGAGTCCTTAATACCATTCTTACTTTGTCACATTATTTTAAATTATTTCAGTCTAACACGGATACAGGACAAACTCCAAGCAAACAATATCAATGAATGTCCAATCCAAAATAATGTCAAGTCAAAAAACGAAGCCAAAGGAAAGGAGAAAAAGGTGTTAGCAAGACTTCCTCCAGGAGCCACCCCTGCAGGGTTGTTCCCCTCACCTCCTCCACGAGGAGTCCTCGTCATCCGCACCCCTCGAGGGCCTGATGGTACAAAAGGGTTCCAGAAAAGGTAGCATTGTGTCACCCAACATTATCACTTCCATCCATGCCGTGAGATAGTTTTATAGCTCACTTGTTATTTCACAATTTTTGTCTTATGAATGCTGGGGCCTTAAATGTCTGATGCTGGTGCTAATTATTAAATTGATAATATTGCCTATTCAAGCAACCTTATAAATATTATTGAATATTGTACATTTAATCCATATATACTGATTATAATTTAAGGGAAGGCATAAGAAGCAAGTATTATTCCTTAATATTAATGAATTGAAATAATAGTAGTGTTCTCTGATCAGAAGCAATATATTCAGCATATTAAGCACCAGTGTTCAGACAGATTTAATAATAGACATAAAACTAAATACTATGTAAGGGACCAACATTTACATGATTTGTAGATCTCATAAAGATTTGGGTATTTATGCCTATGATAATTCTAATTACATAATTAAGGTAAACGCAATAGTTGAAATTGTGGAATAATGAAGCTAGATTCATTAAATCATTCTATTTTATATAGATGTCTAGGTAATATTCGGGGCATTTCCCACAATTATAATATTCTGGTACTAGGTAATGTAATGCTTTAATAATAAACACTGCTGAATTGGCCTTATAACCAATGGGATTGGCTCACTTAACTGTAATAGGTAAGCCAAGCCCACTCCATCTAATCAAGTCTCAAACAACTTGCCCTATTTCAATGCAATATCAATTTACCACTTAGACTGCATTACATGCTTTGTGAAATAAGTATATTGTATGGAGTTAAAGTGCTAAAAGTAAATAGAAGCTTGTGAAATGTTTCAAAATCTATTGTAACTGTGTATCAACACAATCCAGAAATTCTAAATTAGAATTTAAATCATTTTTCAATGTCATTCAGTTCAGACACTATCATGCATTGAAAGTCCAAATAATATTGGTCAATGTCAGTACCTACTCTGGTGTGAATTTATCTTAGCATTTGACATATTGGCAGGCTGTAATGACATAATCTACATTACATTATCTATTTACTAGAGATTTTCAGTTAATACAGTAGAGCATTGTTGCAATATCATATCCCATAGCTGGTGTTAGGACTTTGCTCAAGTCCGCCAGCTATCACCATCTTACCTAAGTTGTCATCATATCAACAATTCTAAATTTTTGTGTTCCAGCATTTAAAGGTAAGATAGCCAGTTCCTCAGACTGTTAAGGATTATGGTTGAAGTGAATTTCCACCTTTAGCCCATAACTGAACCAGGTGAGATGATGGCAAAGTGCTTCCCTGTGATGCTATAAAAAAGTTATCTTGCTTCATGTTGATTTCACTTCAATAGATTGAATGTCTACCACAGATTCAATCATATAAGAAGTTTTACTTACGACTTCTTTTTTTTACTGTAGGTGCTTAAGAACTCTCCAATTTATTACCAAATAGGCCAAACTAATAGTGCTTCTATCTGATAAAGTTTGGCTTTTTGGAACATTAAAAACTTCACTAATTCAAATGCAAAAAACAGGACTATAAAAGATGAATGATAATGACAACCTATATTCATTTCTTATATTATACTTGTTTTTGTCACTACCTGTCCTGTGTAGAAAAACGAGACAAAAAATGTTTTAGATCATAGGGACCCCTTAGTCATCATTCAGTAAATAATGTAAGCACATATTGCAATGATGTTCTCACTACAGTAAAACATTGTGTGGACCTTGGAAAAGGAAATGTTTTTATAGTTTTTATATCTGTATAGAATGTTTTTAGGCTGTAGGTAGCTAAGGTATTTGATAATTGTATATATTAGCTTTAATCATAGGCTATTGTGCATTTTATTGTTGTATCAAAAGTATTGATTTCTGCTATGAATCTTTGCATTGATAAAATCAATAAGACACTAAACTAGGAGTGACTGAGTGTGTGTAAATAATTTGTTTATTATGATTCAAATGTTTTTAACATAATGACGAAAACGCCAGAAAATTGTAAATTGTAAAATTACTCCTTAGAACTGACTCACAGGGAAATATTGGTCTGTTTATGATAGTAAATTTTAATGTTTACCTACTGGTAAACATTGTACATCCAAAACATTGAAGGTTCTACCTACTGGTAGAACCTTCAATGTTTTGGATGTTCAATGTTTAAGTATAAGTATGTCATTAAATAATTGATTTATTCTCACTGTTATTTGAAAACAGTACATATTTATATTGCATATTCATGCAATCCATGTTGCTTGGTATTCACCAAGCAACATGGATAGAACAACAAGATAGCAAAGAACATTTGAATAGCAAACTGACTGCAAGTGACTGTTCACAAGTCGAATGTAAATATGGTTGAGAACAATTTGTATCTGCTAGCAGACTGCTCTCCATCTGAGTCTCTGTGATGTCGATTGCATTAAAATTACCATTCTATTGATACCTTTTAAATTAAATTGAATTAGACCAATATGACGAGATAAATATCTATGTACATTATTAAAAAATAGTATTAACAACATTTGTTGTGGGTCAGGCTATTGAAATATGAAAACGTTGGTGATCATAATCATCTGGTTATACTGTAATGTACCAATTATTAAGTAAGTTTATGATTAACTGAGGATTGTGATATAGAATAATCATCATATTACAAGACCTAGGTTAGTTGATGTACCATCATGGTACCTGTGTAGCTTTTTTACATGAATCTTCTACTTTTATGTAAGCATTTATGCTGCTATGATTGAAATGTCAGTTTTGTAGTGGTCTTAAGAGTTATGGTAAAAGTTTCCGCAACTGAGGCTTAATTTGATCAGAATATTATTTTGGAAAAACCGGAAGCTGTATTTATCACGCTAAGATACTTCACCTACTCTTTTGACTTCGATAAACAAAGACAGCAAATTATAACTAAAGGTAGATATTATGTTTTATGTTCACCGGTAGATGGCGCTAGTTAGTATGGAATGAAACATAATAAAAGTCGAAATCTAATTACTTACAGCAAAATAAAAAAAAAACGATTCGCATATCATACATTTTTTATGGCATGAACGATTATTGCTTGCGAAAATAGTTGCGTTTACCAAAACTATTTAATGTATTTTAAAATATTGATTGTATGCAATGTTTTTGTTCGTAAATAATGATTTATTTATTGTACTAACATGATATTTTTCTTAAAAATCGTTTGGCGAAATCCCTACCTGTTATCGATAATATTCTGAGTAAATATCTCGAGTAATCCCTTAACAAGCGCGAAAAACATAAACTGGAAAAGAAACGAAATTGCTCTCGTATCGTGTTGATATTTTAAACTTTTTCAACACTTGCAAAAGTTAAATGCTAGCTACTCTACAAACATATTCCTTCAAAAGCAGATCTTTGAAAAATATATTTCACACAACACATTGGTTAGCTGCTAGATGACTTAAGCCTCGGTTCTGGGCGAATATATTGATAGTATAATACACGTGATGGATTACTTGGATAAAGGGTCTGTGTTTATTTGTCATTATTTGATTGTCAAAATCTTAACGTATCATGAACGAAAACAACAAATATGTAAGAGTTTAGGACCAGGATCGAATCGAACGTTGTTGTGAACAAAAGTAAACGAGGTGCCAATTTTACTCATGTTTATTGCTCGATTGTGTGTTGTTTTGTCATGTAGCTTAGTGTAGTTTTTTTTTTATATTTAACGGACTGCACTTGAAGTAGAATATGGCAGTTCGAAACCGAGACCTTTAGTGTGCAGTTTTAATACTGTAATTAAATGGTGTCTACTGCATAGTTTTTTGTATGCCGATCAAATGCAGTCTGTTTACCCTAGTTATGAATATACCTAGCGAAGACATTTTCTATTCAACCAAAATGTTGAGTATGTAGGTTGTAGGTAGTTTTTAATTGCATAATTTATTAATGCTCTCAGTTTCAAACATGATTTAATTACATAACTAATGAAATCTATGCAATAACTGCGCACTTATTATTGTACTCCCTTTTTTCTTTGTAGTCCACTTATAAACGGTATTTAATTTTTTATAGTTTAATCAATATTATAATATTAATTAAACTATATAATATGTAAATTAATATATATTACTGATATTACACAACAGCGCGAAGACAAAACTAAATCCATCGACATACCACGTCGTGCGTGTCACAGTCATACGTACAACCGCAAAAACACTGCCACCGGACAGTTTTCTTCGTTCAATTTAAACCGCCTTTGTGGTCCAGCGGTTCAACCCACCGATTTCATATCCAAAGATCCCGGGTTTTCCCCAGGGTAAGTACAATGTTGTGCTTGGTTTGGTTGGTGGTAGGACTTTGTTTCAGTCCGCCTGGCTAGCTACCACCATCTTACCTAATTCTGTCGCCATAATATCAATTCTAAAATTGTTGTGTACCGGAATTCAGAGGTAAGATATCCAGTTCCTCAGTTGGTTGAGGCTTCCGGGTGAAGGTCGCCTCCACCTTCGGCCTTATCTCAACTTGTTACCAGGTGAGATGAAGGCCAAGCGCTTCCCCGTAGTACAATAAAAAAATCTTCCTTTAGTCTTCCTAATTTAGTAACCGATAATCCCAATAGTCGCATAAGATATAAATCAAACCTTACGGTCGTTGCGCCAGACTTTCACCTCTGCAACAGCTTCCGCCCGATTTGACTGGTTACGTTGTGTGGCTGCTGACGTGGACTATGTCGATAATTTATGCGTGAAAAAATGTCATGTATGTTTTCAAAGATTTCTGGCTTTATGTATACTTACGGTACTTCGTGTAGCTGGGACGCTACCGCCGACGGCGAAGCCGATCTCCATTGGCTTAAAATTAGCTTCATGAGAACTAGAAACGATTTTTACTACCGGGTGTGTGTCATATCCAAAATGGCGTTTCCCATCTCAAAAGTGTACACATGTTATGAAACCTATCCGTTCAGTACATTTGACGGTAAAAATCGTTTCTAGTTCTCATGAAGCTAATTTTAAGCAAATGGAGATCGGTTTCGCCGTCGGCGGTAGCGTCCCTGATTATGGTGCTAAGCTATGCAAAGTAAACACTTACCTATTGATATATTATCAAACATGATTCTTTTACACTTGTGTTGCTACTTAGACC
Organism: Venusia cambrica; assembly: GCA_951394065.1. Taxonomy (NCBI): domain Eukaryota; kingdom Metazoa; phylum Arthropoda; class Insecta; order Lepidoptera; family Geometridae; genus Venusia; species Venusia cambrica. The sequence goes on from OX596056.1 coordinate 8,284,541, forward strand.
GGCAAACTCTCTAGTTTTTTTACATTAAGTTATACTTAGGTATTTTTAGTTGTAATTAATTATTATATTTTAACCGAATATATAAAATATTGTTAAAAACTCGAACCTTTTTATTGCATTTTTTCCAAAATGGCCGGTCATTAAAAATATTTTACCATACCATTCAAATTTCAAATTTAACGATTAAATAACTTTTAGCAAAGGACTACTTACAGTATTTTGCTGCAACAATCGCTTGGTCATTGCGTAGCATTCTTTGTACCTATTAAATCCTGTGTACATAGAATGCTACCCAATGACAATGCAGAGACTAGGCTTTGGTTCAGTATGTACCTAACAAAAGAGCTAACGACATAAGTTATAAAAACAATGGATTCGATGGAGTCAGACGCCAGTCTGAAAAAAAAACAGTAAGTTAATCATATTTACTTAGATGCTGTATTATTAATAAGGTGCCAGACACATTAATAATTAACCATCCATAATGGCCCTGGCATCTTCGTGACGTACTTTAGTACATTTTTTCTGCATATTCACGGGATAATGATTTCTATAATTATGACCTTTCAAACTGCGAGTAGGTAAGGATTTTTTTGATTGTACAACGGGGAAGTGCTTGGCCTTCATGTCACCTGGTTTTCAAAATATGATATGGCCGAAGGTGGAACCGCACTTTACCCGGAATCCTCAATGAGGAACTGGCTATCTTACCTCTAAATGGAACAACAATTTAGAATTGCTGTTATTGCGACGGACTTAGGTAAGATGGTGGTAGCTAGTCAGCCGGACTTAAACCAAGTCCTACCACCAACTAAACCAAGCACAATATTGTTCCCTTTGAGGATCGAACCCGCCACCTCTGGATCTGACACCGTGGTGGTTGAACCACGACCACAGGCATCGGTAATATCGGTAGGTAAAATAAGGTTAGGTCGTTGTCTTGTAATTATAATAACCATGATTCACTTGGGCCTGGGAACAGCCTTCGGACAGATGGTGTCTAATACTTAATGCTTTCTGGTATATTTGGTTCATCTTTACATTACTAGGTCTAATAGTTGGACATATTATGGTGTTAAAAAAATAGGTATTTATATGGACTTTTCGTAGGTATTGATCTCTAAAACTAGAACATTAGTTTGTTCTATAGTTCGTATCCCATAAAGAAACCCGATAAAAATATGGCCCGTGTTACTCAGTGATACTATATTTACTGAGTAAGGTCGTGAAATATTTTTGAAATTGGTCCAGTAGTTTATTGTGTCCGTTATGGTATTGGACATATTATGGTATTAAAAAAATAGGTATTTATATGGACTTTTCGTAGGTATTGATCTCTAAAACTAGAACATTAGTTTGTTCTATAGTTCGTATCCCATAAAGAAACCCGATAAAAATATGGCCCGTGTTACTCAGTGATACTATATTTACTGAGTAAGGTCGTGAAATATTTTTGAAATTGGTCCAGTAGTTTATTGTGTCCGTTATGGTAGCGTACACAATCGAATTCACGTTCGTGGTTATGTCTAAAAAACTCTGCGTAAATAGAGCATAATTAGTGCAAAAATGAAATAAATAGAGCCTCATTGGTTTAAGAAATAATGACCGTTCTTAGTGGGTCTATTTTTTTCCGCACGCACCTATAGTACAATGGCAATGTTGGAGTTGGGTCTACTAGAGTGGTACAAGCGTGCTCCATCTTAGGCCACGTCTAATATCTGTGTAGATAGTAGGAACCCAAAAGCTAAGCTCACCAAAAAAAAAATTACAGTCCGCGGAGCAGGTTAGTCTTAATCGTAAGATTGTCGCTGTCGTACTAAATTCAAGTGATTGTAAACAAACGCCGGATTTAATTAACATAACTTACCTTGAGGAACTGATTATTAGCATAAAATAAATGATAGGTAGGTACCTACTCCCTAGCTGTATTAAATTGATCTTTGTAGATAGGTGTATAAATTAAATGTTGTTTGTTTGTCTGAAAGGTAAAAAATATGACCTATGGATCGACCTTTTTGTTTTATCAGCTGTTACTTCCATAGGTACCTTCAAAGCAACATCGAGGCCGGCTACCTAGGGGGCTATAGTGAGTCTATGCAATTCACAAATGCGGTGGGGTATCTTGTAGAAGATTTCCCCGTTGGAAAAAAACGGCAGCATCGACTGAGTAGAGCATTTTTTTTATACAACTAGGAGACGGGACAATAAAGTAGCCCACCGAGTGTTAAGTGCATCTCTTGCCTATAACAATCCCTAACTGCATAGGTCACATAATCAAAGAACATAGCCTACACGGCACTGCATAGCGCCCGTCAACTTGAGGCATAAAGGTGTTAAGCCTGCCCGTAATTTCACCTGCAACCATACCCTTCAAACCGGAACACAGCAACGCTGCTTGACGGCCGAAATAGGTGGTGGTGGTAGTAATTCTCCGGACGAGCCCTTTGAAAAGGGGCTTCTATTTACTCGTATATAGAGTCAAACAACGGTAAACAACTAGTCAACGATCATAACATGTTTATAGAAACAAGTTTCGTGTAGTTCCTCTCAAGACACTGCACGCTGTTTACGCGCTTCTAAATAGATACATTTTTAATTTTTAGTTGTGTAATAAAAAATGGCTGGCCTAGAAAATTTGAGTGAGCGAGACCGCGCAGTGTTAAGGAGTATCTTTGATCCCACGGCTACGATCGGGGATGTCGTCGACGATGGTGACAGCTTCCGTGAAGATGATGGTGACGGTGAGTCAATGAGGTTTTAGTTTTATTTTGCCACGGGGAAGCGCTTGGCCTTTATGTCACCTGGTGTCAAGTTATCCGAAGGTGCAAGCAACTTCACCCGGAATCCCCACCATACTGAGGAACTGACTATCTTAACTCAACTTACCTGCATGCCGGAACATAACCACTATATTTGTTGCTACGGTATTTACAGTATGACATACTTAATAATAAAAAAAAACTTTATTAACTGAACACGTAATATAGGTATACACGTACTATTTCTGAACATAGGTACTAGTTTTTAAGCTTTTTTCCTGAGTAGGCACCTATATACTTATATTCTATTAAACTATTTTATATTTTTTTATTGGTCGAGCTGTCTATCGACATAGGCCTCCTTTAAGTAGTTCTTGCCACATTTTCTTGACTCTGCATATTTCTCTAGGCTTTCGGAACATCATCCTCCCATATTTAAATTTAGTCTCTTTCCATTTCTGGGGTACCATTCTGTTATATTCTTTGTCCACTTTTCATCTTTTGCCCTCATAATAATGACCTGTCCATTTCCATTTTAGTTTTCGTACAATCTTCTTGTGACATCTTCAGCTTTCGTTACATTCCTATTTTTTTATTCAAAGTAGGTACCTACTACCTATTTAATTATGTGGTGGATATTAATGAATCCAAAATGTCATATTTTGGAAATAAGTACCTATCATTTTCTCATATGTGTGTAAGGTGTATAATAGGTAATTAACCGCCACCGTGGTCTATGGTTCGCCCACCGTGTCAGATCCAGGGGACCCGGGTTCGATCCCCAGTATCCTACTCCCACTGGGGATCGAACCCGGGTGCTTGTAACAATGCACAACCAAACCAAGCAATGTTATGCTTGGTTTGGTTGGTGTTAGGATTTTTCTGGCTAGCTACCACTATCTTACCTAATTCTGTCGCCATAGCATCGATTGTAAATCGTGTTCCGGCTTTTAGAGGTAAGATAGCCAGTTCCACACACAGTTGAGGATTCCGAGTCAAGTGCGCTTCCACCTTCGGCCTTATCATAACTTGTAAATCAGGTGAGATTACTTGGCGGATATTATGTTTTATAGCTCAGAGTCCAACCTCCAAAGAGTCCGTCGCCCTTTGCGCTCAAGCTGTACAACTGGCGGAGAGTGGAAAACTAGAGGAAGCGTTGCTCATTATGAACCGGGGCGTGAACGCAGCGCCAGAGCGGCCAGCTGCCTACAATGATCGAGCACAGTTGTTACGACTCATGCTGCGGGATGAAGGTAGGTATACCTACTGTAGCATACCTACTTTAAATTATCAACATCGATTGTATGAGATAATTGATTTTGCACCCGCGTGAAAACGTACTCCTCGTGGTCTTGTGGTTCAACCCACCGATTTCAGATCCAGAGGTCTTGGGTTCGATCTCAGGGGGAGTACAATATTGTGCTTGGTTTGGTTGTTGCTAGGACTTTGTTTAAGTCCACCTGGCTAGCTACTACCATCTTATCTAATTCTATCGCAGTAACGACAATGATTAAAATTGTTGTGTTCCGTCATTTAGAGGTAAGATAGCCAGTTCCTCAGTTTGTTGAGGATTCCGCAGTTCATCCCCGTGATGTATAGGTACTATTTCCATGTCAAATTTTCATTTCGATCCGTTAACACATAGACAAACATAAAAACAATTATTAATAACTAACAATAAACACAAGTTCCTTTCAAATGTAATATAATATTGATATGGGTTTATAAGATTTAACTCCCTTTTACCCTATTACACTATCATAACATGAGCATAGGAAAGTCCATGTTCTTTGCTATAGACATACAACTAGTTACGTATGATCAACCTATTTTCTTTTGTGTGAGGTAGAGCCGTTTAATTTCGTAGAAAGTCAATAAGGAATTTCTTAAATTAGTTAAGTAGATGGGCAGCAGCACTTTGCGACAGGTACCGCGATATCCGACCCGCAAACCAAGCGTTGAAATGGTGATAATACTTCCTGTAATCAACCTCATCTTCACGCAAGCAAGCCGAGATCAAGACCTGTTTCCATTTCAAATAAAATGAAAAAATGTCTCCGACCAGGCTAAAGTGAATGTGAAATTAACAACTAGTGCCACCCTTAATAACCATGTAATATAATGAATAACCAGTATAATGTTACGCCGTGGCAGGCGCGGCTTATGAATCGACACCTCCAACTCAGCCCATAGATCACCAGAAGAAAGGCATCAGCTATCTTCTGTGTATATCTGCACATTTACTGTGATCACCAATCCGCATGTCAATCGTGGTGATGGCAAAACTCTCCAGCTTTGGAGCAGGCTCTGTCCAGCAGTGGACAGACACCAATGGGCTGTTGATGTGAAATAACCTTATAATAGCGTGTACATGTAAAGTGATAGGTAGGTATACATTATCATTTTATATGTACAATATTTATCTAGCCTATTATATTATCAAAGAAGTATAAAAGGATAATTAATGTCGGATGTAGAGGCCCTGGCGGACATTGATCGAGCCCTGTCTCTGACTGACGGCAAGCAAACCCGCGCGCGCGCACAGGCACTCTGCCAACGAGGCGTGATGCTGAGGAAGCAAGGGGACAATGGCGGAGCCAGAGCAGCGTTCGCTGAGGCCGCTCAACTAGGCAGCGGGTTTGCCAAGAAACAGGTACACCTACCTACAGTAATATACAATATATATAATATATGCCCGAATATACACTACATACCTACGATAGTATTTTATCAATTTATTTTTTATTTCCCTACTAACTAAGCAATCTCTGCTCGTAAAGATACATTCAGTTAGCCAACTACCTAATATGGAAAATCTAAGGCAAACGCTTAAGGCAAATTTCTCAAAATTGTTCTTATTGCACCCCTATATTGGATTTCATGGGTGCTAATTATTTTGCGTGGAACCCTAATTAATTTTCTTAAATAAATGAAGCCTAAGTGTCTCCTTAGAATTTCAGCTACCTATCTGCCAGTGAAAGTCCTGTCTGAATCGGATCAGCCGTTTCGGAGATTAGGCGGAACAATCATATACACACACACGGGAACAATATTTAGTTTTTTTATGTTTTTTTGCTTTCCTATCTATGCATTTAGTAAAAAGTTGATATTTTTTTGACATTACAAACACGCACTTCAATTTTATTTATTTGTATGTAGGTATGTATTGAAGCATTGATAAGTAATATTATAATTATACTTTATTAATATTGATTTAAGTATATAGATAAGAGTCAAAAAACCTAGGTAACGCGCTCAAAATAAAAACATTAAACACGTGTATCTTACCATGTATAACGTATGGTTGCGGAACATGGGCTGAGATAAGCTTTCCACGTGCCAAAGATCGATGGAAAGGAGTATGACTGGCTCAAAAAGAGACGACAAAATAAGGAACTTAGACATTAGAAATAAAACAATAGTAACAGACGTTCTGAGCAGAGTTGACCAACAAAAATGGCGATGGACAGGCCACATGATGCGTGACACTAAGGGCAAGTGGAGCAGAGAAGTAACGGAGTGGTATCCTAGAGACGGCCAAAGGAAGCGGGGGAGGAAGCCAAAGCGCTGGGAAGATGACTTGAAAATGACAGCCGGGCCGGGAGAAGGGTAACCCATGACAGAAGGCAATGGAAAACGTTGGAGGAGGCCTATGCCAAAAGGAACACCGAGACCAGGGGCCCTACCGCCTAAGGCGAAGCTGATCTCCATTGGCTTAAGATGAACTTCATATGAAATATTACAGGATAAATATTAATATTACAGGATATTAATTTTACAGAGCGCCATCTAGCTCCAAACGAAGCATAGCTTGTAATATGGGAACTAAATTACGGATAAAATACTTAAATACTTTTTGTAAATACATACGTACTATATGATACAACACCCAAACACAGAACAAACATCTATATTCATCACACAAATGTTTGTCCTGGGTGGGAATCGAACCCACAGCCTACAGCGCCGAAGGCAGAGTTACTACCAACTGAGCTATGAGGCTTGTCAAAATAAAAAGATTTGTACCTATCGGCTATCACAAGTAGTTTAGATATCCAACCAGTACATTTTGTCGTTTAGATGACAGATGGCGGTCTCAATAATTGTTTTACCATAGGCTTCATCTTCATTGGATGAATAACTCACGAATAACTTGAAGCTGGCTACCGTAGAGCACCGTTCTACTTTGACATAAGACAAACAATTTTGAATCTTATTTTCAGCGCGTGGAGTGTAAATTTCATGTACCTAAGAGTTGCAGTCCAGTTTTAGTATACGTTCATGGTCGTCTCAGATCAACTTGCTTATCAAATCAATTTAAAATGTATCTAAAAAAATATTTAAAATACCTACATACATAATTAATTACAGGAACGTTTCATCGTTCGAAAAGATGTACCTACCTATAGTTTACATATATAAAGATGTAAAATGTTTTGAATCCGCGAGGTGTGGAGTTCCTTGTGAAAGGGCTAGTCCGGGGAATTACCTACATAGTACCACCATATTAAACATTTGTGTGATGAATATAGATGTTTGTTCTGTGTTTGGGTGTTGTATCATATGGTATGTATGTATTTACAAAAAGTATTTAAGTATTCTATCCGTAATCTAGCTCCCATATTACAAGCTATGCTTAGTTTGGGGCTAGATGGCGCTGTGTAAAATTAATGTCCTGTAATATTTATTATTTATTTATTATTTATATATATTTCGGCCGCCAAGCAGCATTGCTGTGTTTTGGTTTGAAGGGGTTGCCGGTGAAATTACGGGCACACGGGGCTTAACACGTTTGTTATAGGCAACAGGTTCTGCTAATTGAGGTTGCAACAACTAATCAACCGTCCTATCTATCATCATACCTAGGTAGGTATGGTATCAGGCCTCTTTGCAGTAAGTAGGTTGGGTGGGTAGATATTTACCTACCTATTTATTTGCCGTAATGTAAGTAGGTACCTAGCTTCTTTTTCTTTGAATTCTATCCTATTATTGTGTTTATTTACATTATATAAATTGTCTGTGCTGTGTTGTTGCGTGTCAATAAAATCATTTTCTTTCTTTCAGGTGAATTAGCTGTTTAGTAGATATTCTACTCATAACCTAGTTCCCATATTACACTTAGTTTGGGGCTAGATGGCGCTGTATGAAATTAATGACCTATACTTAATACAATATAATCTTAGTAAAACTATTATTTCAGGTTGTGGAGCTAAACCCCTATGCAGCACTCTGCAATCAAATGCTCAGTCAAGTCATGAAAGGAGAAAACATCAAATTATAACGTAGTTTTTTCATTATTTACTTAGTATGTATTCGTTGGTTGAAGGTTCATTGCGCGAGGTCGATATTTCTTTTAACAATGGCCTTTTTTTGTAATAAGTTCATACTTAACTTTTCTAGTTTTTGATCTGAGCAAGTGAACTTATAATTTGAAATAAGTGAGTAAGGTATTTGGAAATAAATATTACCTAAGGGGTTTGTTTGTAAAAAAATATTTATTATTCGCTCCTTTTGATATTTATGTAGCAAATCTATACGAAAGCACAGAATGCACAGCCTAGGCAGTGTAAGTTTAGGTTAGGTTAGGTGTTGTCTAGGATTGGACGCGAACTGACACCACAATGCCACCATTGTGGGTGTGACCGGGACTCCGCGCAGCACACGCTTGAGTAGTGCTCAGCGTGGAGCGTGGAGCGCGGAATCCTGGTCAACAGGATCGGGCAGAACCTCTCTCTGCCAAGCGTAGTGGAAGCTATGCTGGCAGATGAAACGGCTTGGAAGGCCGTGGCCTCTTTCTGTGAGACCGTATTGGTTCGGAAAGAGGCTGCCGAGCGAGATCGGGAGAGGGCCGATCCCGCTCGGAGGGGGCGGCGGCGGGGCGCTGGCAACGGCCGCCCCGCACTGCCTGCCCCATGAGGGGTTTGGGCGGTACCTCCTGCCGAACAGGGGGCCTTTCGGGACTGCGTGGGCGGTTGGAGCGAGGTCTCCGGCTGGTCAGTAGCGGACCCCGGGAGGGCGGCTAACACATTGTGGCATGTGCAGCCGTAGCACCACGAGTGCTGGGGGCGACTGTGGGGGTCGTTCCCGGGACGTGCTTTAAAGGCGATATGCGAGGGGGGCACCGAAATGTTCTATAGAGAGTTGTCGGAGCCCCTCGACACGCATCGAGGCCGGCCACCGGGGTGGTTTTAGTGAGTCGACGAATCCGTCATTCTCACACTACCCTTTCGCATCCCGCGGTGCGTTAGGGTGTCTGCGAACAGATTTCCAACCGTTAAAAAAAAAAGAAAAAAAAAGGTGTTGTCTATTCAGGCATATTGCGTCTTACACATTAGACTCGGGCATTTTCAGCGACAAATTTAGCATGACGGGCCTCCGCTCATAAGGGGAATATGAAACTTACTTAGGAAACTTATTTAGTTTATTTCTTTACAGACCTCTGACAAAATATTAAAAAATACTTGCCTTAAAATTATTCTATCGGTACTGATCGCCGCTGTTAAAAAAACTGATACAACTGCTCTGCGATCGTGTTCGTATCTAATCAGCTAGTTAAATTATATTAATAACGAACATAAAAAACAAGCACCCATCTACTATTGTATTATTCCACGCATTCTAATAAATTTTCAATTTAACATATTTATCTTTACTACTATGTAATGTACCTACATGATACTACCAACAGCTCTATTACTCGTAGTTACTACCAGATCGTAATTTAAATTAGGTGCACGCATCATGGTTTTAATATTGATTGTGTGTATTATTGTTGTGACTCTATATTTGTACAGCACTAAGACCTTCGGCTACTGGAAGGATCGCGGAGTGAAACATGACACGCCGATACCGTTTTTCGGGAATAACGCAAAAGGTTATTTTTTACAAAGAAGCCGGTCAGACATAGTCGCGGACACGTATTGGAAATATCCGAAAGAAAAAGTCGTCGGATTCTTCAGGTCCTCAACGCCTGAGCTGCTCATCAGAGATCCGGAAATAGCCAAGCGAGTTCTGCTAACTGACTTCAACTTTTTCTACAAGCGACAGGCGCATTCAATATTGCATGATAGAGAACCTCTTCTGAAAAATCTCACTAACGTCGACGGCGATATGTGGCGTCTTCTGAGACAGAGAATGACACCAGCTTTCACGAGCGCTAAGCTTAAAGCGATGTTTCCTTTGATAGTGGAGAGGGCGGAACGATTACAGGAAATCATATCGTCTTTCCACGGCAAAACAACAGACGCGCGAGAACTGATGGCCCGATTTACCACGGACTTCATTGGTGCTTGTGGATTCGGTCTTGAGTCCAACGCCCTCGATCGAAAAGATTGCGAAGTCAGAAAAATTGGCGCGATGATCTTCGAAATCACGTTTAAAGACGCCTTCAAAATAATGGTCAAGCAGATATTTCCTTCGTTGACACAGCATTTGAAAATAACTGGTAAATTTGAAGCTCGTATCATGGGATTGGTGGATGATATTTTGACTAAACGAAACCATCGACCGTCGGGGCGGAATGACTTCATTGACCAGTTGCTGGAATGTCAGCAGAAAGGTGTCATAGTCGGCGATTCCATGGAGAATTTCAAGCCAGATGGCACACCGGAAACTGCCACTTTAGAGATGACCGACGCCATCATAGCTGCTCAAGTCTTCGTGTTCTTCGCTGCTGGATTTGAAACATCTTCATCTTCTTCTAGTTACACTCTCCATCTACTGGCGTACCACCCTGAAGAACAGAGAAAGGTCCAGGAGAACATAGACGCAGTTCTGTCTCGACACAACAATAAACTAAGCTACGATGCTGTCAAAGACATGACATACTTAGAAATGGCTTTCAAAGAGAGTATGAGGATATTCCCGCCAGTTGGATTCTTGTTCAGAGAATGCGTGAAGAAGTATACGTTCGAAGATTTAGACTTGACGATCGATCCGGGGGTAAAGATAATGATATCTTTACAAGCGATGCAGAATGATCCGCTTTATTTCGAGAATCCTGAAGAGTTCCGGCCAGAACGTTTCGATCCAAGTGAACTGAAGGAGACGACAAAGAACGTCTACCTGCCGTTTGGAGAAGGACCAAGAGCTTGTATAGGTAATTGCACAATTTATCTCCCAGTTTTATATTGAATACATAGATATAGGTATACTTTGATTTTCGAGTTTTACCCACCGATTTCAGATCCAGAGGTCCCGGGTTCGATCCCCAGGGGGAGGACAATATTGTGCTCGGTTTGTTTGGTGGTAGGACTTTGTTTCAGTCTGCCTGGCTAGCTACCACCATCTTACCTAATTCTGTCGCCATATTAACAGTTCTAAAATTGTTGCGTTCCGGCATTAAGAGATAAGATAGCCAGTTCCTCAGTTTGTTGAGGATGACAGGGACATGCGAGTTGGTGTGAAAATTATGACGATTTTTGATGCCACTTTCTAACCTCCTACTCAAATCGTAGTCGTCATTACTAAGGGTCGTGATTATTACGCAATTGGAAATAAGAGTTAGTAAAAGGTAAGCGTGATATGAGCGTAAATATCATTTACCTAAAATAAGGATATCAGAAGACTAACAAATGTTATAATGACACAAAATATCACAACCCGCGACGGGACTCGAACGCGCATCTTTTCCTAATGCCGGAAAAGCCACCTGAACCACGAGGGTCCTGACGCAGATTCCGAATTTTGGGTTATTTTGATACTCCGCTTAAGCGCTGATCGTATCATATCATATCATGATCATATCAGAATACTATATAATAAAGATTAAGAGGATTAAGATGAGACACATGTTGAAACGACCAAAAAAATTTCAATGAATGTGAGTACTACCTACCTAATGAGAACAAAGAGGAAGAGGTGAACAATTGATTATGTAATGATTAGATTGTTCGAGTATGTAGAGGTGATGTATGAATAGAATGATGTATGATAAAAAGTACCTATAGGTACATTTAGGTAATATACATTTGCAAAAACCGGGTGCCATGTCTGGTACCTACCTATAATTCAGATTAATCAGGAGAATCGCCCTGAAATCGAATTCGACGAGCAAGATAAATACATTAGTATCTCATTATTATCTTATACCTACATTATTATTTGAACGAGTGAGTGTAGCGACCTATATTTTCGAGTTATAAGTTAAGAAATCCGGTACCTATGTATGTATGCTTGATAGTGATGACATAACTCTCAAATAGTTATCTGATTTTAATGAAATTTAAAATATGAAGCGACATATTAAAGTTTTTTATGAAAATAAAAAAATATTTCCACTAATTACTTGTATGTTTTTATTGTTTGTAACAGAACTCGGTCATTTCTCAACCGATTTGAAAAAATATTTCTGTTTGAAAGGATTCCAGATTGGCCCCATAGAATTTTTATCAAAATCGGTCTAGTAGTTTTGCTTTAAAATAAAAAAACAGCATAATGGGAACGAAAAATAGTGCACCGGGTGCACTGCACCATAGTATGAACCGATTCTTAACATTAATGTAGGTCATCTGTATTAATTTTAGTTCTCATCATTGCGTAGATGTTGAGTAGATATTGCAATATTAAGGAATTCTGGGACCGATTTCAGATCCAGAGGTCCCGGGTTCGATCCCCAGGGGGAGTACAATATTGTGCTCGGTTTGTTTGGTGGTAGGACTTTGTCTCAGTCTGCCTGGCTAGCTACCACCATCTTACCTAATTCTGTCGCCATAATAACAGTTCCAAAATTGTTGCGTTCCGGCATTAAGAGATAAGATAGCCAGTTCCTCAGTATGTTGAAGATTCCGGGTGAAGTGCGGCCTTATCTTAACTTGTTACCAGATGAGATGAAGACCAAGCGCTTCCCCATCGTACTATAAAAAAAGAGTCATGCGAGTTGGTGTGAAAATTAGCCCGATTATTGATGCTACTTTCTAACCTCCTACTCAAATCGTAGTCGTCATTACTAAGGGTCGTGGTTTTTACGCAATTGGAAATAAGAGTTGATAGAGCGTGATATGTTATACTTAATGAAACAAAAATTCACAACCCGAACCGGGACTCGAACCCACATTTTTTCCTAATGCCGGAAACGCCAACTGAACCACGAGGTATATAATAAAGATTAAGAGGATTAAGATCAGACACATGTTGAAACGAACAAAAGTTCAATGAATGATTATGTAATGATTAGATTGTTTGAGTATGTAGATGTGATGTATAAATAAGTACCTATAGGTACATTTCGGTAATATAAAATGGCAAAAACCGGGTGTCATGTCTGGTACCTACCTATAATTCAGATTAATCAGGAGAATTACCCTGAACTCGAATTCGACGAGCAAGATAAATACATTATAATTGATCAAGTGAGTGTAGCGACCTAGATCTTCGAGTTATAAGTGAAGAAATCCGGTACCTATGTATGCATATGTATGCTTGATAGTGATGACATAACTCTCAAATAGTTATCCGATTTTAATGAAATTTAAAATATGAAGCGACAAATTAAAGTTTTTTATGAAAAAGAAATGGAACCTACTTCACCACTACAATTAATTAAAATTCTGTTTTTTTTTTGTTTGTAACAGAACTCGGTCATTTCTCAACCGATTAGAAAAAATATTTCTGTTTGAAAGGATATGATTCCAGATTGGTCCCATAGAATTTTTATCAAAATCGGTCTAGTAGTTTTGCTTTAAAATAAAAAAACAGCATAATGGGAACGAAAAATAGTGCACCGGGGTGCACTGCACCATAGTATGAACCGATTCTTAACATTAGTTTAGGTCACCTGTATTCATTTTAGTTCTCATCATTGCGTAGATATTTCCTAGAATTCCATAATATTGCACCTGAACACTGCTCTCAAATAGGGTGTTGTAGGCTTTACAACGAAAAAAAGCTAACAATAAGTTATTTTTGAAAAAAAAAATGGAACCGACTTCACCACAAAAACCTTAAAAAAATAAAATGTATAATTCTTGGCAATTCGGCACCAAATTCAAATTATATGAACTTACTCTTAAGTTATTTTTAAGTTTTTAGTGATGAAGTCTTTTATTTGTTATTTTTTAATAAATAATGTCGGTTTCCTTTTTTTTTTAAATAACTTTTTTTAGATGTAACTTTGTTTTCCCAATTAAAGCAAACCAATAGATGTACTATGAGTAGGATGGGATGAATATAAAATACATAAATGCTGTTCGGTTTCATTATAGGTAGTCGTCTGGGTCTGATGCAGTCACTGGCCGGTCTGGCAGCAGTGCTGTCAAAGTTCTCAGTGGAACCTGCTCCCAACACTGTCAGGTTCCCACGGGTGGATCCGATACACGGCGTCATCCAATCCATCAAGGCAGGCCTGCCACTTCTATTTAAAGAACGCAAAGCACATTAAACCTTTATTTATTAACTTTTGTTTGATCACTATATTTTTTATTTTATTTTTGTTATTTTCCCCTTCTTAATAATAGTACCGACGATCTAAAGTTTTTGGCAGCATTATTATCAATTTCCTCGATACAGGCCTAGTGAGGAAATCATTGGAATATGTATTTGTATATAAGCTCCTGTAAAACTACAACAAACTGTCCTAAATATTTAAGTATGCTTAGAACTTAACTTAGTTTAGTTAATTTTAGATTTTACTAAATTGTAGTTTTCCTGAAATACTTAGATAATTTTTACTTTTTTTTAAAACTTTTTTACCTACTGTAACATCAGTTTCTAATTTTCCTAAAGGTGAAGCATCTTCGTAAAGTGGTGAACAGAGTAGGGGAGACTGAGGTCAATTGAAACAAGTTCAATAACTCGAAGACAAACACCTCGGGAACACGACCATAACAGGGTCGTGGTCCCGAGGGGGGAAAGAACCGAGTCAGTCTACCTAATAATGAGCATCTGAGAAAATCCGAAGTCCCGTTAATGCCTTATTTCATCCTGTTGACAAGTTCATCGGGTTCAGTGGAACTTGGGCGGAAATGTTCAGCCAGCGGACTCGAATCAAGGTGTCATCGTAAGAACAATTCGATAGGTTCCTCAGACTGTTGAGGATTCCGGGTAAAGTACGCTTCCACCTTTATTAGCCTTATCATAACTTGATACCAGGTGAGATGAAGGCCAAGCGCTTTCCCCTTCGTACAAAAAAAACCCACAACTGTAGATCAGAGGCGCTATCAAACTAAAAAAGTTAAAGGAAAGCTTGATAGGAAAACTGTCATATTCCGGGTGAATTGCGCCTCCACCTTCGGCCTGACCTATCTTATCTTATAACTTGTTATAAGGTGAGATGAAGACCAAGCGCTTCTCCGTCGTACAAAAAATGTGTCTCCAAGAGAAAAGATAAGTCAGACCCCTTTTAGAAGACTATAGTAGCACTTATACAAACAGGAATGGAAATATATAATCTTCTCTTCTTTCCTTCTACTCCCGTTTGTTTCTCTTGACACTACTACACGGCACTACTAATAGTGCCGTGAGAGATTTATCTTTCCCGTGACTCTGCTATTCTCATTGACTGATTGACTCGTATATTAAAATATCTCCATAGATTAACCAATTAATAATAACAACACAAGTTGACTGCAAGAGCATCGTCACTCTTGAGGACTAATGCCGTGGCCCCATTAGGCCCATTAACTGCTTTCAGAGTCAGCGACTGAGTCGCAGCAAGCGATGCTCGCAGTCGGCGCCGCACGCAGCGTTACGCGTTCAGTCAGTTGGAGCGAACAGTCAGCCGCTCACGGTTCGCCTAATAGGGCCATGGCCAATTCTAACCGTCTCTGTCGTCTAGTGGTTCGCCTACCAGTGTCAGATCCTGTGGTCCCGGGTTCAATTCCCAGGGGGAGTACAATATTGTGCTTGGTTTGGTTGGTCCGGCTGGCTAGCTACCACCATCTTACCTAATTCTGTCGCCATAACAACAATTCTTAAATTGTTGTGTTCCGGCATTTAGAGGTAAGATAGCCAGTTCCTCAGTTTATTGAGGATTCCGGGTGAAGTGCGCTTCCACCTTCGGTCTTATCATAACTTGAAAATCAGGTGAGATGAAGCCCAAGCACCTTGTTATGCAGCTACAATTTCTCAAGCAATTACGTTATATACCTAAGTAATATAATAGTTAACGATCTGAAGTTAATCAATCAAAATTACTATGACACTACTTCAAAGGAAGTGTCATGGGAAATGTTGTTTTACCCATGGCAATACTCGTAGTGGCACGGGAAAGAAAAATCTCCCACGGCACTACTAGTAGTGCCTTGTATTAGTATCAAGGGAAACAAACGCATCTGGTGTTGTCAATAAAACGAGTAATATCTAATGGATTAGAAATGTATATTGTTGAGTACACAATCGAGACACGCGAGATACCACACAACCAGATCTAAAGACAGATCAACCCCTTCTTCGCTCTAACACTCCGTAAATTATTGAAAATGACAATTTAACATTTTGAAAATGACAATTATTTTTAGCTAGTTACGAGATAAAATACTGTTACTAAAATTCACTTACGATAAAGAATATATGAATAAAATCTTAAAACGGGTACAGTTCGGCCAAATAGTCATAACCGTCGAACTTTATTGTTTATTTGCCTAGGCGCAGTTAACGATGAAATTAGGTAAATTCATATATATAGTGTATATGTTTATTCTTGTTCAAAAGTTAGCTAACAATATCTTTTTGTTGCAACAACATTTATTTATTTTCAATTTTCATATAAATCCAATATGCAGCCAAACGGTTAAAACTCTTTGGCTAAACCGTTTACAGGTTTTATTCTGAATTTAAGTTCTGAATCAAACGTGTGAATAAACAGGTGAACATTATAATATTCAAGCTACAGAATATAGAAAACAGTAACTGGTGGTGCAAGATAAGTAGGAATCCAAAATTTCGAAATGCTTTTATCAGATGAGATAAGTCCCTAGTGGTCAAATACTTTCATTAGAGTAATTGACGAGTAGGTCCCATTTGTTCTATGGAACATGACGTCATCAAACAAAATGAAACATTTTCTTCCCAATTTTTTCCATAGAACATACTAGCTTTTCACCCGATTTTCATGCCATAGAACAAAATGCAAATCAGATTTTCCCAAAATCTTCCATGAATCTGCCTGCCTAAATGACACTGATAATGACAATTATTCTGTCATACCTGAATAAATAATAATAAAATAGGAATAAAATAAATCGGAAACGTGGGGAGGACTCTCCAGATTATGTAGAGGATTCTCAATCACAGAGCATTCTAGTACCACCAGTTCACAAGAAATATAATCTTAAGAGGTCTCATTTACCTTGTCCTATAGAACAATATGAGAAATAAAAGTATTACATGTTCTATAGTACAAAATAAGAAAAAAATATCGAATTTTGTCCTATGACGTCATGTTCCATGGAACAAATGGGACCTATCCTAATTGACCACTGACATATGAAAATATGATATGACTGTGTTTGTATACCGTATACATCACACATAGGCATTGCGATCATTTGTTTTAATGAAAACAGTTACAAGAGAATCTCAATTATGGCATTAAATTATGACGATCATATTAAAAATAATACTTTGGCACATTTCATTGTAGGTCTATAAAAAAAAACTAATATTTTAATTTGGGAATTACCTGAACCGTTTGAAGGTATTATTAATATCGCATTTTATACGTGGTACGTAGTTTTAGTCTCAAAAGATCAAAAGAGTAAGTTAATTATTATGAGGTAAGTAAGTGTACAAATCAATCTTAAGCTACAGCGATATAGGTATACATTTTCGGATAATCAGATAAAAATATCAGCATATTTTAAAATCAATTAATCTGGAAATTCTGTAGGTACTGGTATTCGTAAACGGATTGTAGAGTTACGTTTTACATATGCATATGAAAGCGATGAGTTGAATCTAATATTACTTATGCAGGTACTTAATATTACAGAGATAAACTCCTACATAGCTCGTGAAGACATATCACAGTTGCGTGATGGAGTTACTTATGTTTTAGGTTGAAAACAATGTGAAAAGGAAGTTCATTGATCCTAGCGCTAGACGTAGTCTGTGAAAGTACGATAAGAAAATGCTTTACAATTTTCCGTGCCGAACACGAGAATGTCTTATAATTACAATCAAAATATCAATTAAATGGAAAAATATTTACATGTTTTGGCACAGGTGTAGGTGCAAGACCATCAATGTAAAATTTAAAACACGATTAGAACAGGTATTAAATATTAAAATATCAATATAGCATTCTTAAATTCTGTAGAACTACGGGCTTAATATTAGGCCTATATTTGATGAGATACCTGCGGAAAGTACAATTGTTAATATCAAAGATACTGCGGAAATGGACACACGAAAATCGCAAGCAAATTGTGACTTAATAACTGCAAAATTATATTTTAAAAATGTATAGGTAGGTACATTTCAGCTAGAAAATATGATAATACGATTATGAAGTTTTTTAAGATCTATAAATATAGATCTTTTGCTCTACAAGATCGAGCTGTAATATGGTTCAGAACAAAGTAGTATCGTATCGCAATAGTTGGTCTCCCCACGAAAGTACCTTCATAGTTTAGCGTCAGAGGTTACTAGCCGATAAAGCCAAACATACCTACCCAATACACCTATAGGTATACTCACCTGATACTAGCTCGGTAAAAAAATAAGTTTTTTATGGCTTGAATCCTAGACATTATAAGATTTTGGCCCTGACCATCGTGTGCATAAAATCTTATAATCTCTGGCACTCTTCAGTCAAATCTAAGTTGTTAAAAATCCTAGTGACTTTTCGAGTATTTCGAGTTTTTTTAAACTTGCTTGCGACATAACTCCACAGACTTGACATATTGCTTGGCATTTCGCAGTGAAAAAGAAAAACAGAACAGCAACTTATGACTAATCTTACATAGCTAACTAATATCAGGTTACAAGCTATATCTCACTGAACACTTACTCAACATACAATAATGATTCTGAATTACTTAAAATAAAATACTGCTTGACTCACAGCGTTTTAATACTAAGCAAAAAACATAACGGCGATTTACACAGACATTTTCACAAAAGTGACAGTTCTCACACAAACAAAGGTTAGAGGGTAAAATTCCAAGTAATTTTAGGTGTTATTATTATATATAACATATAATTATAAATGTTTGTATTTCAGTTGGTGGTAGAACTTTAAGTCCGCCTGGCTATCTTACCTAACTCTGTCGCCATAACAACAATTCTAAAATGGTTGTGTTCCGGCATATAGAGGTAAGATAGCCAGTTCCTCAGTTTGTTGAGGTTTCCGGGTGAAGTGCGCCTCCACCTTCGGTCTTATCTCAACTTGTGTGTGAAAGAAGTGTGTTCACATTGAAAGTAACCCAGCGTTGGAAAGAGCTAAGCATGGCGTTTATCTGAAGGATAAATTCAGAATCAGGTTGTCCGACAGAGAATCAAGGTGGTTGACTCGACATAGCTCAAAGGGTTAGTGTGGTGTAGTGGTGTAGTGGCAGTGGGCGGGCCATATTCGTAGGAGCGCCTACGGCAACGATCATACGCTCAACGAGCCTCTTAGTGGAGCCCACGTCTAGACAAGCGTACAGGAGGAGTACGCCTTCCGGCTACATGATGATGATAGATGGAGCGACTACCTCCATACAATGGCTGGCAGAGTGGACGCGAAAGGCCAAAGATCGGGCTCGGTGATGCCTACGTCCAGCCGTGGACTGCGATAGGTGATGATGATGACCCGCCTAGCTCCTAGATTATTTAGTATAAGAATACATTTTTGACAATTATATCAATATATCAATTCAACATCAATGCGTAGTTGTTAAGAAACGAATACCTATCAAAGTAATAATTATCGTAATACATACGTAAAATAGATAATTGTGCTGTAGTTGTCAATTTGAGATTTGCCAAAGTTACATTTGAATAAGAAATTGCTATATTCTGCTCCGTTAGCGTTAGGTTACATGGCGATTTCGATTCGTATTCTATAATTGGATTTGGTTAGCCGTTCTGTAACACACACCATTTTATGAATATTCTATTCAAATGTGCACCACTAACCACCTCTTAAATCGTAAAATCATCTCTATTTGACGGTTGTCTGGAAGAAATCGCTTCTAAGCGACAAGACCGCCAATTGTATTTTTTTTAAAGTAATCCCGTTTTATTTTTAGGATGTGCAATAAAGTATATTCATTCGTTCATTCATTCATTCATTCTATATTATATAGTGTACGCACAATAGACCACTCAAGAAAAGATGTGTTCACATGGATGTAACCAACTCGATTTATAACATAAAAGACCGATACGATAAGTAGAAACAGATCCATTGATAGATCAGAGTGGAACAAAACGTAGAAACTTATTTATTATAGATTAGAGTGGAATCGAGCGATTCCAACGTGAGTCTAGCAGTCAACGAATAATACTCGAGACAAATCATTACAATGCGGCGGCACACTAAAAAGTTTATACACATTTGAAACTTTTTGCTGTCACGATTCAAATTCAGAATGCCGCAAAAACCTTTCGCAAATGACTCCGCTTTAATAAACAAGCCTCATAGCTCAGTTGGCAGTAACTCTGACTTCTGCGCTGTAGGTTGTGGGCTCGATTCCCACACAGGACAAACATTTGTGTGGTGTATAGATGTTTGTTCTGCGTTTGGGTGTTATAGTACGTATTAATTTACAAAATTATTTTCATTTTTTTTCATTTCATTTATTTATTCCAAAAAACAAAACATATTGTGTGCGGAGTGAAAATTATACCTACATACATAACTTAATTCTATTTCATTCCATTTACAAAAAAAATAACAATACGCAATACAAACAATGAAAGAGAGATACATACCTACACTACACAGACTATGAAAACAGATTAACGCTATGGGCTGCCAGCACAATGCAAACAAAAACCTACCAAAAGTAAATTATAAATTAATATTTTAAAAATGTCAAGATATATGTCAAAGTAGAATAATAAACAGATAATACAATAATGTCAAGGTACATTATTAATTAATCACATACATTTAACAAAATCAAAGAAAAGAAAAATATTAATAGCGCATGTCAAAACTCATAATACAAACAAAAAACATGTAAATTATTAGTTAAAATGTTAAAAAAAAAAAAAAAAAATCAAAGAAAAATATTAATAGTGCATGTCAAAAAAATTATAAATATATTTCAGAGGTCATCAAGCGAATATAGGCATTTCCCCAAAAGGAAAAGCCTCAGCTTACTCTTTAAAATTGTTCTTTGATGAATTATAGCTTTAATGTCTTTCGGAAGTTTATTAAAAATTTGTACGGCTTGATACTTTGCGGAGTGCTTCGTTACGTTAAGTGTCGGATGTAATTTGTTTCTTATGTGCCTAGTTCTACTATTTAAGCGTATTCTACTTTCCTCTAGACTTTCAAATTCATGCAAGTTTCTGGAAAGATACATAATCAGGACATACACATAAATACTAGGTACAGTCAAAATGCCCAAATCTCTAAAATGTTCCTTACATGATTCTTCCTGAGAGATCCTGACAATTGTTCGTATGCTTCGTTTTTGCATGACAAACGCTTTCTCTATATTGTATTTGTAGCTATTGCCCCAAAATTGAATGCTGTATCTTATTTTCGACTCGACGAGAGCATAATAAACCATTTTTAATTGGTCAATAGCTAGTTCGTCACGCAGAGTTCGTAACGCGTAGCACGCTGAGGCAATCGAATTTCCGATGCTTGACAGTTCGTCTTTCCAATTTAGTAACGAATCAATATAGACGCCTAAAAATTTAACAGATTCTACATTAACTATGCATTCATCATTGAAAAATGTTTTGATAGTCTCTGCGTTTCTAACCGTTGACTTGAACAGCATAACGCTGGTTTTACTAGTATTAATAATAAGCTTATTTACCGAGAACCATGTCTGAAAAGAGTTTAGAGTTTCATTAATTTTCGATATTAGTGATGTTATGTCATTGGAATTTATAATAGCATTTGTATCGTCAGCATAAATAATTAATTGAGTATCTGTTGTTGTGTTATGTATATAATGAATTAGGTCATTGATAAAAATTATAAATAGAATAGGTCCTAATATTGAGCCTTGTGGAACTCCTGTTGTTATGTTTGTCAATTTCGACTTATGGACGTGTTCTTTTCCATCTTCTTGACCTTTTATCTCTACAAACATTTTCCTGTTGGATAAATAAGATTTGAGTAGGTCTAAAACTTTGTTACGCACACCGTAGTGTTCAAGTTTTTTTAGCAAAATATCATGGTCTACCGTGTCAAAAGCTGCGCTTAAATCTAAGAAAACTCCTGCTACCTTATTTTTTTCATTCAGACTAGTGACAACATCATTAATCAGGGTATTTATGGCGTCAGTAGTCCCAACAAATTTCTGGTAGCCAAATTGTCTTGGGCTCAACATTCGATTTAAATTAAAATGTGATAAAAGACGGGATTTTATTAATTTTTCAAAAATTTTAGATACTGTAGGTAACAGAGATATTGGACGATAGTTATGTGGATCAGATTTAGAGCCTTTTTTATGTACTGGAACTACTTTAGCTATTTTGAGCTGGTCGGGAAATACTCCTTCTTTAAAACATTTATTGAAAAAATATGACAATGGCTTACATAAATTTTCTATCTGATTTTTAATTATACTTATAGGAAGTTCATCATAACCACAGGAGTTTTTATTTGCCATGCCTTTAACAATTTTTTTAATTTCCATTTCATCCGTGTTTGTCATTGTCATTATAGTGTCTACTCTGTCAATATTGTTTTTTAGAAAAGTAATGGCCAAATCAGTATCGTGACAACTGTTTGATTTGTTCCTGTGGCTAAAAACCTCCGCAAATATATTAACAATACTTGATTGCTCATCAATGCATTTATTGTTATGTTTTAATGTGATAGATTTTGTTTCGTGTAATTTTGATTTGTTTGTGTGTCTGTTTACCACTTTCCATATTTCTTTAATTGAATTTTTTGCAGTTTTAATCTGTACAGCAATTGCAATACTTTTAGCTTTTCTAATCACTTTTCTATATATGCGTATGAAATTGTTTCGATAAGTCAGTACACTAATATGTTTATTATTACCGCCGTGTGAGCATAATAAGCGTTTCATTTTACTAGATATTTTGATACCTTTTGTTATCCAGTTAATACTATGAACTTTTTTTATCCTAAGCTTTCTACTAACTTTCTTGTAACTATTCTTAAAAATTGAAATAAATTTTTGTAAGAAAGTATTGATTCCCATTTCGTGCCAACTTTCCTTTAAAATTGCTTCTTCAAATGTGTCGTGATTTTTTTGCTTGTAATTTCTCTGTGATATTATAATATGTGAGACTTTTCTGTATTCATTGACTTTACCTAATTCAAAAGAACAAGCTAGTGCTCCGTGTCCATCTGAAAGACCATTGTGATCTACAGTACATTTTTTTGTTAGTAAATTTTCGTCAATGTTTGTTAGTATATTGTCAATGCAGGATGATGTATCATTGCGATTGAAAGTTGTTTCGGTGACTAAGGGTCTGAAGTTAAAGCATGTCAAAAGTGTAAGAAATTCTATAGATTGTTTATCGTTAAGGTGCAATTTAACATTAAAATCCCCACATATGACACATTTCTTTTTAAAGAAAAACTCTAGTACCTTTTCAAGTCTTTCCAGAAACTCATTAAAATTCTTATCGTCCGGGATTCTATACAAACAACATACAAATAAGTTTGTTTCAATATCCTTCGCGCAACATATTTCGAAACAGTCAATCTTGTATAGCTTATTAATAACGTCTACGTCTTCTACGTCCCTATCCTCTTTACCTAAAATTAGCGAACCTCCTCTTGCCTTTTTATATCTTGCATTATACGATACTAATCTATAATTTGGTAAGCTAAACAAATTTATGTTGATTTTATTCAGAAAGTGTTCGGTTATGCAAACGAAGTCAATATCCTTATCTGCCAGGTACATAACGTATTCATCCATTTTGTTTGTAATACCACAAACATTTTGATGTAGAACACTAATAGTCGTCATATTTGATTTAGTTGCTTCTAGTGTCACTCCTGTACTTGTATTATTGTTTCCATTTTTAATATTAACGAAAAAACTCTAATGTGTCATTTGTTTGTGTGCTTGTTAGATTTCTCTCGTCGACTTTTTCAGTTATAAGTGATAGCCCATCACGTAAGTCTTTAAGGTACCTGTTTAAATTTTCGAAAATAGTTCTAAATCCATAATCATTTATTTTTCCTGAGTTTCGATCAAACATACTGTGATCGTATTCAAGTTCTTCATTTGAATCTAATATGTAAGCATGCTCGTGTGTTGACACATCTAAGTACAGTAGATTATTAAAACTCTCAACTCTCCAGTTGTACATATTCATTGTGCTTCCATATTTATATGTTGGAAGGCAGATTATGGTGTTTGTGTGTTTTAATTCTTGTAACATACCTCTAATGTGTGCAATAATTTCAAAATAATCTTGCGTGGTTTTAAAATCTTCATCCCCAATCATGATTATACAAAAATCTTTTTTTGTGAAGTCCATCACTTTCTTGTGGACACCTGATATGAGTTCTTTAATTTTGCAGTTAGGTTTGAGATAGTGGCAAATTTCGGCGTTTTTTAAGCTATTCTGGGCCACTGGTAAAACTTTGTTTCGCGAATTTGTGCTAAGTATACAAATTTTTGAGTGGTTATTCTTCAGAACCTCATATTGTGTCCTCGAAGGGGTCGTATACGGATTGTTTAATATTTTTGGCATAGTTTCATTGACTTGTCCCTTTTTCCTGTTTGTATATAACTTGTCTAAGCCCATTGTTTGAGTTTCTTTGTTATTTGTGTGTTTCTTTTTCATTATTTAAGTATTTGGTTCCCATATTACAAGCTATGCTTAGTTTGGGGCTAGGTGGCGCTGTGTAAAAATTAATGTCCTGTAATATTTATTATTATTTGTTTACATCTTTGCAAATTGCATTTAAATCGAAAATATTAATGTTGTTTGTCGCAACTGTTATTATATCGTACTATTGCACTAGGCCAAGATCAAAATCACTAGAAATATCCAAATAATTGCTGCAATTTCCTATATATGATAATGAAACACCGATCTAATGTCATAACAATAAAATAGCTTAGATTACTATAGCAAAAATTCCAATGATATATAGATAAAAAAACGGGATTGGTCTATGTTCAGCAGTGGACATATGTGCGCTGAAATGATGATGATAATTATATTTCATAAATAAACAAAAGTACAACAGAAAATAAAGATTTCAAATGATTTTGTATGTCTATTTAAAAACACCAAACAGATGAGTTATTTTATGGTATGCACAATTGCACATTACCTCCAAGGTTTGCGGCACCGTTCAGTTGTTTCTATTCCTCCTATCCCAACCTGGCTATCCTACTGGTAGCGATAGATGGAATTTGTGTTCCGTGTGACGCCGCAATATAATGACTTTTTCTTAAAATAAAAACTAGTTACCTAAGAAACCTTACACCTAAATAATTAGATATAACTATTATTAGCTAAAACCGTGCCACCGACAAATGAGATTCGGTCCATAATATCACGGAACACTCGAACAATATTACTGAAATACTTTCAAGCGAAGAAAAACTCTAAAATCTTACGCATTATGTCGAATTCCAATAATATTTTCAAAGAATTAATATTATTTATTACCTGCAAAAATCGCAACGGTCAGGTATGATGATCTTTAAAATAAATAATAATCACTAAATTAAATAACCCATACAAAGATGTCTAAAAAGAATTCGAGATAAATAATGTACCATTTCGATTTTTGCAGTTACTCACACTTAACGAATTGAAACATCATAAAATGTCATTTTATTAGATACAATTCAATTTAGAATCAAATGCTTTTCCTTTTTTTAAATTCACAATTTATTTTAATCTAGCAAGAGTTACAAGAATTTCATTATAATATTTTTAATAAGTAAGTATTATTAATTAAGTTAGTAAGGCTATTTAGTAGACGATTACTGACAGCATACACCTGTAATTGATTCATAACGATATTAGATTTGATAATAATCGAAATAAATGCGATTATATTTTTATTTATATAAAAAAAAACTATTGAAAATATAACCTTTTTGGTAAATGATTATAAACTAAATACATAAATAGGTTATTACCTAAATCTTTGGTTTAACAAGTTTACTAACTAAATCTAATATCGCTAAAAATAATTCTCCCATACAAAGTGAAAATACATACACGCAAACATACACTCACGCTTTAGCAGTAAAGCTCATACACATGATTAGATCATAGGCACAAAACTACGAACAAAATCTTAAAAATAAACCAACGTCATAGACAATGAAAACTTAATAACGAGACTTTAGTAGCCAATTCTTCATAAAAGGACACGTCCATAAATTAACAATTTTACATAGAGTAGTGAAGAGATTCAAACTATTATATACTTAGTGAATCGATCCAGGTGTAAATTGTGTAGAAAAACACCGAATTCTTACAAATATTCCCATCCACACGACACGACACCTATAAAGTACAATAAACATTGATATGTAATAATAACAATTGAAAATTAAAAACAAAAGCCTACCACACAGTTTAAACTTTTAACAGGTATTGAGCAATAGAATTATACATTTCCGAATTCGAAATTGAAAAAGCTTATGTTGTATTTTTCGGGCAAAAGTTCTCACATTCGTCGAATTCTAGTCGATCGGTTATGACATTTGAACTATGTGGCCGACTAAGTAAATAATAGTCCATCAAAGAAGTGGCCCCAAGATTTACAAGTACTTACATATCGAATTCAATATCATTAACGATTTTGGTATACAATGAGAAAAAGTATTGCTAACATAGAGAGCATACAATATTGCTTGAAATTCGTTTACATTGCTTTATTGCAAATCAATTATAGCACAAAACATAAACGTAAATACAGTCATGTCGCATTGGATGGTACGATGAAAAAGGTTTTAAAACTACATGGGAGTCAAACTGAGCAACACTCCCTTATTTTCCTAGAATCTTTTGCGAATCCTTCTCATGAAGACGAATGACAGTCAAATCGATCCGAACATAACATTAACAGTCGACAATAAACGAGATAGAGCGACTGATGCCGTAAGAGTGACAGAGACAGTCGATAGATGGAGAAATAGCGCACGGTGTCACCGCTGAGCAAGCTCCAAACTTTCAGAAGACAGACGACACTGAAATGTAATTAAACCAAATAAAGATTAGCCAAAAAGATGAGTATCGATAATTTCCCCAAGAAAATGTAACCGCTTTTAGCTACAGAGTAAAAGTGACAACAGCTCACCTGTCTCGCTCACACTGTTGAACATACTCCGGGTTCAAGAAAGAGAAGCCCTTGAACTCGGTTATTTCAAAGTTCAGCGTGAACAATTTGTACTACAAAGTGAAAGAGACAGCAGATCATTTTGTGCTGCAGAGTGAAAGTAACAACAGCTCACCTGTCCGCTCACACGTGCTGAACGTACTCCGGGTTCAGGAAGGAGAAGCCCATAAACTCGGTTTGGTCGAGGTTCATCATGAACAATTTGTCGGTGGGAGTCAGTTCCGTCTTCTCCTGTGTGAACTGCTTATCAAAGTTGGACACATCTTTACGATGTTTCTGAAAAATTAAACAATGATTTGTTACATTCATAGCCCACAAATGCAAAACTTTGAAATTGAAAAAGTTTTTTTTTTTTTTATAAATTGAAAAAAGAATTGAATGAAAAAAGAAATTGGCGTTCAAAGAGTGCTATGAGAAAATTTGGTCTGATTTCTAAATGTTTTTTTATATTGTACTACGGGTAGGTTCTTGGCCTTAATTTCACCTGATTTACAAGTTGGCCGAAGATGGAAACACACTTAACCGGAATCCTCAACTGTTCGAGGAACTGGCTATTTTACCTCTAAATTCTACACACAACAATTTAATAATAATTATGGCGACAGAATTAGGTAAGATGGTGGCTAGCCAGGCGGAATAAAACAAAATCCTACCACCAATCAAATCAAGCACAATATTAGTATCTTAGCGGGCGGGTCCGTACGCAATATTAGAGTTAGAGTTTTTAACCGCCTCTGTGGTCTAGTGGTTCAACCCAACGATTTCAGATCCAGAGGTCCCGGGTTCGATCCCGGGATAAGTTTCTGAAAAACTTAATACGTGAAGCGCTTTCAAAATTAGATTCAGAACTACTTTGCAGCTTAAATGCCCCTCTTCTCTTGTTTTTAAACGTTCTTCTCTTCTCTTCATCTTCCTTTAAGTACTTACATTGTTCATGAAACTTATAATTTTACTAACTTATCTTAACAAAAACATGTAATCATTTAATTTATTTGTTAGTTTAATAAGTAGGCAAGTTTCTCTCTAGCTGTTAATTTAATATATGCACATAATTAACCTGAGAAAAACCTTGTGGGTTATGCTTATAATAAGTCTACGATAACCCCAGTTATAGACTAATATGTTGTACTTATTTAATATGTCGAAGCATAATTGTTTGTTTTCCTCATAAAAAAAAATAATAATAATAAGGAATATTATTTTATTTTAATATTATAAAATAGGGAGCAAAAGAAATCGAGAAGCTTAGTAAGTATCAAGCTTTAAAAGTAGAAGTGAACAGACTTTGAGAACATCAGCCGAAGTCATACCTATAGTCTATTGTAGTTGGTGCTACTGGTGTAATAGCGAAAAGCCTACACAGATATTGCGACAAACTAGATTCATACATCAACATCCAGATCATTCAAAAACAGGCAGCCATCCACACAGTATCAATAGTCAGTAAAGTTCTTGGGGATACTGTATTTGTCAACCGGGGGGGGAAATAATATAGGGAATGGGGGGGAAATTAAATTAATGACGAAGATGGGGGGGAAAGAAGAGACGAGTCTGAGGTACCTTTTCCTTGAAGGTTTCAGGGCAGGTACCTTAGAGTGATTACCGAGGAAACTCGAGCGAAAAAAAAAAAAAAGGTACCTTAGAGTGATTACCGAGGAAACTCGAGCGAAAAAAAAAAAAAAACTCACAATCTTAGGCTTGAACGGGGGCTGCACGTCCCGCGCCTCGATGCGCGCCCAGTCGATGCGGCGGAAGAACGGATGCGTCCGCACATCTTCCTCGCCGCGCGCGCCGCACCCCAACCGCTTCGTCGGGTTCTTGCTCAGGAATGTCTTGCAAGCGTCTTTGGCTTCCTACAACCAATCAAATCTAATTATTTAATTATTATACAAAAAACCCAGTAAGTAATAAATAAATAAATAAATATTACAAATAAATATTACAGGACGTTAATTTCACACAGCGCTATCTAGCCCCAAACTAAGCAAAGTTTGTAATATGGGAACTAGATTACGGATAGAATACTTATACAACCTGTAACAGAATATGTGTACTATGCCGAAACGGGGTTATCCGACCCGACTCGTGGAACAACGTTTGTTTTACGACTTTTTGAATTTTGGTTCAAAGTTTTTGGTAAAACAAGATCAAAGTTCTGACACCAACAACTGGTTTTTTGAGTTGAGACTACCCTAAAATCAGCTGTTTCTTAACTCGCGTCAATGACCTCAGCTCTAGACAGATGAGGCAACATAGCAGAAGGTCACAATCACAAAGAACGAAAAGCGCTTTCACTAACAGAGGAAAATCGTCGAAAAGCCTGGGCTGCTAATGAGACAATCCATTACTAGAAGGTTTAATTTGTCAAATCAATAAGAATTTTATCTATCTGTTAGCTAAAATACAAAATAATCGTTCCTATAATGTTCTTTGTTCGTCCAATATCGCATTTATCGTCTTTTTGCAACTGTAGGTGCCTATGTAATTTATCAATGTGTATGTTCTATCTAATAACCACGAGATGACTCCAAGTTCTCACTAAAATTGGTTCATCTGTCCTTAATACTCTTTGACACAGACAATTGCACCAACTGATACCTACCTACCTACCTACATGCATAGTGCGGTAAAGGAATAGGGTCGTTACTATTTATTGTAATTGAGAAAATGAAAAGATTTGTATGGGAAACTGAAAATGGGAATTCACTATTATCTCTCCACCACAACTAATACTTTTCCTGGTCCGAAAAGCCCCCCACTGCTTAGTAAACATATTCTGTTTCACCTTGTATACTTTTTTTTAAATACATGCTTACTATATTATACAACATCCAAACACAGAACAAACATCTATATTCATCACACAAATGTTTGTCCTGCGTGGGAATCGAACCCACAACCTACAGCGCAGAAGGCAGAGTTACTACCAACTGAGCTATGACGCTTGTTAAAAGTAATATACATTAATATACAGGGTGAGTTTCTTTCAGGGCCTCTGAGGCCAAGTCTGAATCCGTGAGAGCTATCGAAAAGTCATGTTTTTTTTTGCATTTTTGAGTTCTTTGTTTGATCATAAAAAAAATAATGTATGGTGACTATGTGCCCAAAGTTGTTGGAACACTTAAAAGCAAATAGCAAATAGAAAAGAAAATAGAAAATTTATAAATTCAACTTTATGAATTTAGTATTAGTTGTACGTATAGTCTGAAATGCGCAAGCGAAGCTATTAAATCCTCTTTTGCTCTTTTACTCACGCATGTTAGCTATACTATACAGGATAGTATAGCTAACTTGCGTGAGTCGTACTATACATTTTAAAACACGGGTTTTAAAATGTGTGGGTGTTAAAGGGTGAGTGTAACTCGATCGCAACCAACCCGGCGAGTCACACTCACCCTGATGATTCACCTATTGAATTGAAACCGTTGGTGCCTACATAATCGTATACTTGAGTAAAACCCGTGTTTTAAAATGTATAGTATAGGTCAAATTAGTGGTGCCTTTGGTAGGTTTTAAACAAACCTGCAATACAGGTAACCAGTGCCTCCGCTCCGCTTGACGACATAATTTCAACTAATACGAAATATATGATTTGGGCTCGTGACTACAACTAGTTGAAAATATTTAAATTCTGATCAAATGTCAAAGTAAAAAATAAATGACAGATGTAAATCAGTTACCATCGAATTAAAATAGATATCAGAAAAAAACACAGATTAAAACGCTTACACCGGCCAATATTGCGAGAGAAAAGAGCACGTTGTAAATCCGCGCCGGAGTGAAAAGGATGAACGCGAATTTTCTGGTTGTTTAATCTTGGAGCCAAGTATAGATACTATATGAAATAGTATAAAATAGAGCACTCTTGCCTAGAATTAACCAATTCACACTCTTCCTACCGGGAGACAATAATGCACAGCTAATAATTTACGATCAATAATTGGAAGCCATGGTTTCGAAATATCGGGTGTGTAAAATTGTATTGAAATATAATGGATTCAAATGATTGGCCGTACATTATTGGACATGCAATATAGGCACCCTTCCTACCTTGCTGAGAGTCTTTGGATAAGAGACGCTGTTGTCCGTGATAGCGGCGAAGAGCTCCTCCTCGTCCTCTCCATCGAATGGCGGCTGTCCGACCAGCATCTCATACAGCAGTACGCCGTACGCCCACCAGTCCACCGACTTGCCGTACGGCTGGTATAAGATGATCTCCGGTGCGATGTAGTCGGGGGTGCCGCAGAAGGTCTTCGTTGTTTTGTCGCCTGAAATACATGATAGCTACGTGAGAGTGACACCTCAGGATGTGTTGACCTCAAGACTTGCCTAGGCCAGGTACAGTCGGCAAGCGGTACCTGTTGAATAATCAAAATTATTTATTTGGATATTGTTACGTATGTAAATGTATTGTTGTAATACTTGTTTATTTTTTGGATACAGTTTCTTCGGCGACACCGGTTTTTGTAAAATTTTTGCCAACATAATAGTTGACATTTAGAGTAAAGATAGCTAGTTCCTCAGTTTGTTGAGGATTCCGTGGGAAGTACGCCACCACCTTCGGCCTTATCTCAACTTGTAACCAGGTGAGATGAAGACCAAACGCTTACCTGTCGCAATATAAAAAAAAATACATAGGTACTTATTATAATACTTAATTTTAATTTTAAATAGGTATTTTTTTTATTTTGTACCGTAGAATTACTCCGAATGGTTCCGTCTGAAAACCAGCAGCACATAGCTGAGATGGTGCCATTTGACATAATATGCTTCACCTAGCACAGACTATAAATTACACCTATGTCAGAAGATATGTTTACAGGTTAGTTATTTGTTTATTAGTTATGTAACCACCAAATATAACTATAACTAGTAAGTTATAGTTATATTTGGTGGTAAGTTGTCTGTGTCTGTGCTTTGTTTTGTGCCTGTGTCGATTAAATTATTTTCTTACTTTCTTTCTAATAAAATTGTGTATGTGTGTGTGCGTGATGTGTGATTTGTGAACACCTACCTGTAATCCCTTCCTTGCACATGCCGAAGTCAGCGATCTTGATGTGTCCATCCTGGTCTAGAAGCACGTTGTCGAGCTTCAGGTCGCGGTACACAATCCCACGGGAGTGTAGGAAGAACAGACCGATCGCGATCTCCGCTGCGTAGAAACTGAAACGAAGAACACACGTTTATACATGGCAAGGTACACTGACTTCATTGTTCCAGTCACCATACAAACTGATTCAAATTTAACCGCCTCTGTGGTCTAGTTTCAGATCCAGGGTTCCGTCCAAGGTTCCGGGTTCGATCCCCATCGGGAGTTAGGTTGGTGGTAGGACTTTGTTGAAGTCCGCCTGGCTAGCTACCACCGTCTTACCTAATTCTGTCACCATAATAACAATTCTAAAATTGTTGTGTTCCGGCATGAAGGGCAAGCGCTTCCACGTCATACAATAAAATAAAATTAAAGTTTTTAGGGTATATTCGGGTAAAGATATATGATATAAGTAACCTGTGTGTGTGTGTGAAGCTTTATTTTTTCTAAAATAAATAAAACAAATGAAAATATATGGTAAAAAGTATTCCCGTACGAACACGTCGTTTGAAATTGGTTCCGACTTGCTAAGCCACATAACAGGGTCCTTAGTCACACGCGCCCGCGTTACGATATTTCAATAATAATAAATATTACAGGAAATTCATTTTACACAGCGCCATTTAGCTTACAAACTAAGCATAGCTTGTAATATAGGAACTAGATTACGGATAGAATACTTAAATACTTTTGTGAATATACATACGTAGGTACTTATGATACGACACCCAAACACAACAAATATCTATATGTATCACACAAATGTTTGTCCTGTGTGGGAATCGAACCCACAGCTTACAACTTACAGCGCAGAAGACAGAGTTACTACCAACTGAGCTTGATAGCTCAGTTGGTAGTAACTCTGGTAGTAACAAGCCTGATGGCTTGTTTAATATTTCAATATGATGATTCCATGCAGAAATCGTAACGCGGGCACGTTAAGACACGATAGGTTATAGTGAACAAGGTCCCTGGATCGTTTTCGTAAGGTAATCTTATTACATAATAAGCATAGCCTTCTAAAATATATGAACTTACTCATATAATTATTGTACATCCTAGCATCGAGGTCATAAGCTAAACCAATCGTACTATAAAACTCATACGGTACTTACACAGCCACGGGTTCTTTGAATTTTCCGCACTGCTGGATTTGGAACATCAGATCGCCACCATTGACGTACTCCATCACGAAGTAAAGTCGATCCTGAAATAGAAACCATGATGCACAATTTACGTTATAAGAGTCTATGATATCTTCTACAATACTGTACCATTTACTTTCACATTAATATATGCAAGAACGCTAGTGTTGCGAAAACAAGATTACTTTAAATCTCTCGATATAAAAAAATCCAAAGTGGACTCTAATTTGTGCCAAAAATTTTCGCCCTTCAATAAATACGCCCAATTAGGCCTTCACACTTTGAACAGTAAATAAACAAAGTATAAAGCAAGTGGTTTCGATTATCAAAATTAATATTTGTTTTAGTATAAAAAAATAAAACGTTAAATTTTCGCGTAGCCATGTCATCTGGTGGTTATAAGCGCCATGGTTGAGCGTACAGCAATGTCACCAGTTCGAAACTAGAGTATTAGTAAGTATAGTATGTAAAGTTGAATTGAGTTGCTAATTTGAGGTAGTATAGTTATGTATTAAAGTTCTGTAGCACAGTCAAAACTCAGTATGTCGCTTCGGGAGCTTTTTTTTGAAAGTATGAAACTTCAGAAGCGTCTTTTTTGATTCTTTGAAGTATGTGAAATCAAAAGCAAACATCGTTTATTCAGTAAAATAATTAACATACTATTATTGTATCGTCAAATGTACCGCCTGTTCGGAATTGCCTAACACACATGGAAGCAAAATCGCAAGATCAAGACTCAGGCTATTTAATATTTTTATGATAATTTATTATTATTATTATATTAAGCCATCAGTTTCCCACGGCTGGGACAAAAATGATCAATGATCAATGATCAGCAAGATCAAGATGAATCATTTAAATAATTTCAATAACGTTTATTAGAAGGTACACACATTATAAAACCTGAAAAAACTACCTATATACTTAAATACGTGGGCAGTTTGTAAGTATTGAGAAATCACCATTTACTTAGCTGCCAAATGGTATAGCAACATCAGGCCACGCATTCTCATCATTAATAAAGGCCATTCTATATAAAGGTTTATAACATTATGAAACATCGGAAGCTTTTTTTTTTGGAAGTACTCTAAAGGATTTCTATGTGAGAGCTATAATTTGTTTACTGGATCATCAGCTAATTATTCGTTTCGCAAATGGCATACCGCCAGTGCTACGGAAGGCATGTAAGCTGTAGGCAGAACCCAGGCTGCATTTAGAAGAGTCATTACACGCTCTGACAGACACCTATGACGGCGGTTCGTTACACTAGGGTTGTTACTCAGCACTACAGTCTTGACAAAGATGACTTCACGCGATTTCTATCGTATTTAGATAATACCGTACATATTATTTTATTGTACACATCTCAACTCTTCAACTCATGATAAGGCCGAAGGTCGAAGCGCACTTCACCCGGAATCCTCAACAAACGAGGAACTGGCTATCTTACCTCTAAATACCGGAACACAGCAACTAAGAATTGTTGTTACGACTATAGAATTAGGTAAGATGGTTGTAGCTAGCCAGGCGGACACAAATAAAGAACACCAACCTAACACAAGACAACAGAGGCGGTTAGAAGTGCTCACCATAGTCTGGAAGCAGGAATGCAACTGAACTAGGAAAGGGGGCTTGGTGCTCAGTGCCAGCACTCGTTTCTCCACCATGGTGCACTCGACATCATCGTCCTGGATAATGATGTCCTTCTTCAGGATCTTGATGGCGTAGAGCTCGTCTGTTCCCCGACGCTCAGCTAACATCACCTGGAGTTAAAGCTCGTTACGCGAAAGTGATATTGCAATCCAAACTTGGATTGCAACATCCACAGCCCATTAGTGTCCACTGATGGACAGAGCCTCCTCCAAAACTACGGTTTTGTAATAATCACCACGCTTGGCAGGCGGATCGATGATCGTAATAAAAGGGTAGATAACTTTAGGCTTTTACGATATCCATGGGCTGTTTACATTAACATCGGGTTGCAAAATTGGCACTAAATGTAAATGTGCTAGATACCTAATTCTAGCACAATTACTGCGATCGCTAATCCGCCGGCCGAACGTGGCCATTTTGGAAAACCCTCCAACTGTGGAGGAGGTTCAACAGTGGACATTAATTGGGTCGAAAATATGTTACGACCGAAGTTTATTAAGTTTTATTTATTACCTACGATAAAACTTAATAAAACATACTACTTAAATACAAAGGTTCGTTAGGTACATTTTTTTCATGGTAATTTGTGAGAATCTACCTAAATGATTACGAAGGTTACCCAAATGTTACGACCGAAGTTTATTAAGTTTTATTTATTACCTACAACAAAACTTAATAAAACATACTACTTAAATACAAAGGTTCGTTAGGTACATTTTTTTCATGGTAATTTGTGAGAATCTACCTAAATGATTACGAAGGTTACCTAAATGTTACGACCGAAGTTTATTAAGTTTTATTTATTACCTACAACAAAACTTAATAAAACATACTACTTAAATACAAAGGTTCGTTAGGTACATTTTTTTCATGGTAATTTGTGAGAATCTACCTAAATGATTACGAAGGTTACCTAAATGTTACGACCGAATTTTATTAAGTTTTATTTATTACCTACAACAAAACTTAATAAAACATACTACTTAAATACAAAGGTTCGTTAGGTACATTTTTTTCATGGTAATTTGTGAGAATCTACCTAAATGATTACGAAGGTTACCTAAATGTTACGACCGAAGTTTATTAAGTTTTATTTATTACCTACAACAAAACTTAATAAAACATACTACTTAAATACAAAGGTTCGTTAGGTACATTTTTTCATGGTAATTTGTGAGAATCTACCTAAATGATTACGAAGGTACTGTAAGCCTGTGAGAGCGCCGAGAGTCACGTACGAATTTACACGTCCTTTGAAAAAACACTTATTTCATAAAAATTACATCGCCTTGTTCAAGAACTCTCGAAGGGCTCGCTTTTCGTAAGGATGGCGTCAGTTTTGCGTAATGGAGGTCCTAAAACAACTTTACTGTCCCGCCTACATTGGGGACAATTTGTTGTTCTTACTTCTGTCTTTTAGTGAGAAATAATATAGATCAAACCCAAATTCTTGTATTCTTGTTCATTTGAAGATTAGGAACCACAATAAAT
Organism: Venusia cambrica; assembly: GCA_951394065.1. Classification (NCBI taxonomy): domain Eukaryota; kingdom Metazoa; phylum Arthropoda; class Insecta; order Lepidoptera; family Geometridae; genus Venusia; species Venusia cambrica. The sequence continues at coordinate 8,321,087 of OX596056.1, forward strand.
GTTTACCATTTCGATTCTTGCTATCACAATGAATTCTAGTATGAGTCTTCACAGTAAGTTATCTGGAAAAGGTAGCTAAGTGATATAGACCAACCTTGCCAAAGGATTCATAATGCTGATGATGTGACGTAAGTCGAATTGAAACCAAAGCTGGAACAACATTATCAAAAGATCCCTTCCTCAATAATAACATTTATTTACTCAACAAAAACTAAAAAAACTAAATAATCTTATATTTATCTATACAAATAAATAAAATTGCAGTGTCTGTTTGTTATGTCAGCTTGTTACTAACTAAATGCATATGAAAGTAAATACGGTAATTACAAAAAAAAAAGTTTTTGTTCCGGCTAATCTCCGAAACGGCTGGACCGATTTTGACGGGACTTTCACTGGCGGATAGCCAGTAAAAATTAAAAACTGCATTTTTTTTTAAGGTTAGAAGGGTAGGAGGGTGATATAAGAAAGGATTTTGGGAGATGCCCTCGGAATAACGAGAACAAGTCCCGGCCGATTGCTAGTATGTAATATCCATAGTCTTATAGGATTCTTGAACATTATTGTTGTCATTTTATATAATTATATGTTCAAAAAGCCGCCATTTTTATAGGTTTTATTCAAACAACGACTGCAACAAAGATGGCCCAGCTGATGACGTCATGCAATAGAAAACTAACCTTGCCAAAGGAGCCTTTCCCCAGCACCATGATAAAGTGGAAGTCCGAAGCCCTGATGACGTCAGAAGCGGCCATGTTGTGTGGGACCTCGCGATCGGGCGGCGGCTGGGATCGTCTGGCCCCGACGGTCGTCGCCCGCATCTTTGTCTTCAGGTCAGCCAGGTCTGCCCCCTCTTCTGGTACCGGGACGTTGTAGAAGTCCCCTTCCTCTTGCGTGAGCAGCTTGAACCAGCCGTCCGCTGGCGCCTTCATAACCTCGGAGATGCCGAATGAAAGAGATCCCATGAAATCGTTGCGGGATGTACGGTCCCAATCCCAAACCTGGAAAGTGTAATATTTGGTTTTAGCTAAGCTACCCAGCATCGCTAATGGCCTAGAGTACCTAGGTGTGAGATAACTCGCATTTCTAATTGTAATGCTGATCAAGACCAAGAAGATTACAACAATACGAAGGAGTTGTTATAATTATAAAGTAAATATTATATATATAAAATATCAGGAGACATTTATCTCGTCCTTTCAACAAATCAACATTTAAATAGAGGCCGAAGAAGTGGTGGTAAAAGAGTTTGACGACCCTGACAGTCTCCAACTTTCTTGCTCCTGTAAGTGAAAGGAGACTGACACTGACGTCCCGCACTGAGGTGTATTGTGCAACCCTGAACCCAGCCAGCCCTACTTCTTCATATAACGGAGAAGGGCGCTGGGATGCTGACAGCATAACTCCAGAGTACTTGAGGTTGATGCCGCTGGTTCCGCAGCAGCTAGGTCAAGTAGCTTTTGTAGTACCGACCTCTTTAAAGCTTCCATTGCGGATCCGCAAGTACTAAAGTCCCCAGAAAAACCCACGGAAGAACGTACTCAAGCAATGAGAATCAATCAATTAACTCGTTGGGTGCTGGACGTCTCGCTCTCTATGTAAAACACACACATCGAGTTAATACAATTTATTGGTTGGTGGTAGGAATTTGTTCAAGTCCGCCTACCTACCACCATCTTACCTAATTCTGTCGGCATAATAACAATAAAAAAAAATGGCATTTAGAGGTAAGATAGATAGCCAGTTCCTCAGATTGTTGAGGATTCCGGGTGAAGTGCGCCTCCACCTTCGCCTTTATCCCAATGAGCCTCATTGTACCTCAATGAGCAATCTACGGTCCTTGTCCTCCGCTTTCAGTTCGAAGGCCAACGACTCCTCCCAGACCGGGTTGAGAGTACTCTTGATGGTTTTGGTTTTCTTCTTGACGTTATCGGAGTCCGGAATCAGCTTCATCTTGACGTAGGGGTCCGATAGCCCGTTAGGGTCCATCGGGATCAGGTTGCGGCCTTGGTGCACTGGGAACAGAGGAATAAGCTATATAGACATCTAAACATAATAATGGTGGCAAGAGATATTTGATTGTTCAAGGATATTTTATGAGCCAGGGCTAATGCTAATTCGACTGGACTTCTATTAATAAATGTAGGTACTTCTGTTTTATAGAGGCTATATAGGTACGTAAATTCTTTTTTTTTTTTTCATTTACTCTAATGAAAGTTTACTCATATGTATGTACGCACGAAACAGTACGTAATTACTTGGCGAAATAATGATCTGTGTAATTATAATTTCATGTTCCGTTGTACAAAATTTAAATGTATATTTATTTAATGTATTTAAACATTAAATAAATATACATTTAACACAAGCCCATCAAATCCCAAACTACAAAAAGCAAATGAGCCTACTTGTTGACTTTTTTTTGTTTATACCTACATACTTTTGATACAATAAAACGATTACCGAAACAAATAACAAACATCTCTATATTATGTTCTTCACCCACATGTTTGTCCCGGGTTGGAATCAAACCCCCACCTTATACTCAGAAGGCAACAAGACTAGCAACAGAGCTGTGAAGCCAGTTTCTTACAAATTCCGAAGGGTTTTGAAACACTGTCTACGCTTGACTCAAACGCTGTAAGGCAAGTATTGTAGATAGAACATGAAAGTATAAGTTTGCACACAGTAGGATGTTAGTGCCCATCTTCTGTTCTACGAAATCTATGATCTACGTGTGGAGGTGTCATATTCATAAGTCGCAAATCACGTCACTAACCGCCTCTGTGGTCTAGTGGTTCAACCCATCGATTTCAGATCCAGAGGTCCCGGGTTCGAACCCCAGGAGGAGTACAATATTGTGCTTGGTTTGGTTGGTGATAGGACTTTGTTAAGTCCGCCTGGCTAGCTACCACCATCTTACCTAATTCTGTCACCATAACAAAAATTCTAAAAAATATTGTATTCCGGCATTTAGACGTAAGATAGCCAGTTCCTCAGTTGGTTGAGAATTCCGGGTGAAGTGTGCCACCTTCGGCCTTATCTCAACTCGTAACCAGGTGAGATGAAAGCCAAGCGCTTACCCATCGTAAAATATAAAAACTACCTTATTTTCACAGTGTATTAGTTGGCTCACCTTCCACCTTGAGCTTGTTCCCGAGGCAGGAGACGGTGAGCTGGATACGCCCGCGCCGCTCCGTGTGGTCGCAGCCGCACAGGTTGGGCACCGACTCCTCGCAACGCTTGTGGACGTTCATGTCGCATGCTGAATTCGAAAGGAATATCTTATGTTTTGACAATGACACTATCCTGAACACGGTGCTCCTTATATAACCGACTTCCTAAAGAGGATATAATTCTCAAATCAAACCGTTTTTTTTTTCAATCCAATGTTTTTGTTTAGCTACACGTGCAACAATATTTTTCTTAACAATTTCGCATCAATCGCCCGGATATGTCTTCCTAAAACTACTTAAAGTCCTTAAACCTTAAATTCATGTAGTTTAAGAAATATCATCTCCATTAATTAAAAACAGCCGAATTGAAAACGTAAAAATTATGTGAAGTTGGTTTAAAATTAACTATTCGAAAGCTTTGAAAATCATTTCAACTCACCTTGCACCTATCTGTAAAACGCAATTAAAGTTAAACAAGCACACACTATAAACAAACTAATAAGTTAGTAAAGATGCGCAAGAAGCGTCAGTGAAACCGAGTTAACACACCGTGCCAAGCACTAAGATTTAGTTACAAACTTGAACTAAGCTAACTTGTAGGTACGGGAAATTAACTTACATCTTACGGAAGATAATAAGCAAGATGGGGAAACTTTGAGAAGGCAGTTCTATAAAAACAAAGGCACCTCGCAACAGCAGCGTTCGAGTTTTGAAAGAAAAACAGTAGAAAGGAAAACGAAAATAATTGGAGCGTGAATCATGGTCCCAACTCTGGGTGCAAAGGCCTGCCTGGCTGACCCTCCAGCCAAAGTCCAGCGCCATTACCTCTGGGTAAACTCGCACATTCTTAAAATTCATCCTTGCCTGTGCAAGTTGAGATTAAGAGCCATATCATGTTAAAAATGAATTGGGTCGGTGATGTTCAGCATAATTTTTGGATTATGTTGTTGCAGCAGTATGAACACAAACTCTCAGCCACACCACGCTCCAGGATCTGGTATTCGAGGTGCCGCGATGTTGTCAGGACTGGACCTGTCAGCCACACTGAGGGTTTGGCGGAAAAGGCAAATTATGTGGCCTGGTACCTGTTTCATAAAAATGAAAATGACGGCTTTTCTTTGACTTTTTAATAACCTATGAAATGTTCAGACACAAAGCCTCCATTTGTATTAAAAACAAAATGTAACAGAGTTAGGCTAAACTTCCGAATAGTTTCCAAACAATGTATGGGATGGCATTTTGACCTCCGAGAGATCACGAGAAGTCAAAGTATCATCCTATTACAATTTGTACCGTCGGAAACTATTTGAAAGTTTTTTTGTATCGCTTCATTTGACTCAGCCCAGCTTCCTATCCTCACTATTTTCCATACCATTCCACGAGTGGGGTGACTGTACGGACCGAATACATCGCATTGTAATAAACTACTATCAGTAGTTATTTTCACCACCACGCTCCATTTACTTTGAATTAAATGTTGGAAATCACTATTTACTTAACATGCTCGAGGCAACGAAAGAAACAAGCCAACTATTTGAAAATAAACACGAGACGATAAAGAGCAAGCAGAACAGAAAACAAAAGATAATTGAATCTTTTGAATCAAATACCAGCTTAACCTGAAACAGGAAATTATAACTGGGATAAGGTTGGAACAATATCCATTTTATTTTGAGACCTCTCGTGCAGGGAATTTAATATTTTCATCTACGCGTAATATCATCAGTCTAGGGAGGCTTGAGCATTTATCATTACCGCTGTGCGTACAACAATTTATTATCATGTTTACACATCGAGGACATTCCAGTGAACATTCTTTTGCCCTTCTAAGGTACAACTATATGCCTCTCATCCAACTATTCGCAAATGTACCTCCGCATTTAAATCCTTGAGAAGCGAGCCCATGAAGCAACGTGCCACAATGGTCGCAAAACGTTGGCGCAAGAAACGTCCACGTGTTCCATTTGTGAGGAGCGTTGCCGGCCTTCGCACAACAAAGCTTATTAGCTAGCAAACCAAACAGAAACAAAACAGCACACTTGAAAGACACATGAGAAATAGAGATTAAAGGCATTAGCAAAGCACCATCACCAAGATCTGAAGGTCTAAAGAGCGTTACGAGAAGCGTTACGGACGGCGACACGACGCCTGGTGCTGGTACCTTGGCATTTCAGGCCCTGGTGGATGAGCCCGTAGAGCAGAGAGCCGCAGTGGTCGCAAAACGCTGGCGACGAGTACGTATGGGGTTTGAAGTTGTGACGCGTACGCGTGTCCTGTTCATTTATTTATTTCAATTTATCATACAAACAAACACTTTAACATATAAATTACCCGATGTCATCGAATATAATTAACGTTTGAATGCAACAATAAAGTGTTTGTGAAACTTAATGATGTAGTGATGCATGTCTTATGTTTTTAAATGGTTATATTCCTCGCAGTATTGCATATGATGAAATTAATTAATGTAAAGTACTTTCGGTCATGTGTACGATACTTTTCGTTTAGTTTCAATAGAAAAGGATATATCGTGGTAAGGCATATGCAATAGGGTTTATACTCTATTGCGATGTAACAGTACAGAATAAAGTAGTAATCTGGGCACAGAGCACTAAACCTAGTACTCTGCGATCTAGGTCTGAGCTGAGAATATCGACCTCCACAGGCACTTCGAACCCGAAGCACGTACGTAGGGGTTCTCACAAGCAACTTTCAGTATACTATCTCATATCTTTAAAATACTTATCTCGGTTTAAGGAAATCTTTGTGACACTTATTCTTACAAAAGGTCGCGCCCTCGGCTTTGTACGAGTTGTTTTTGTTTTTTCCCAGTAGCTTTTTACTTTACATTCGGATTGGACATCAATGTTTTTCTTGAACCGCGGCCTTATAGGCCGTGGGTATTTGCTGTTAAAAAGAAAACTATAGGTAGTTGCACAGATACAAGTACTTAATACACTACTCTTCATTTCCATTCATATTAAATGAAAACCTCGTTTCAATTTGCAACAGACCGGCGGGCGCTCTTATAAACCATTTGAATTGAATGACACTTAAAGTCTTGAACATTTCTTGCACTTCGTTTCTCCTTTTCGGTAGAGACGTTTTTGTCTGCAACGTGGAAAAACTGAACGCAAATTTAACAAAGAAATACATGAACCAAATGACAAATGAATGTAAATATAAAACTTTTCATACTTTATACATAAAGTGTTACTTCAAAGAACACAATAACGTAGTGTCTCCCTTTAAATAAGAACTGTAAGAAACGTGACATTGGAGATAATCTTTAAAATAATTTATTTTATTAAACTAAGTTAGCATAAAATTACTCAATAGCCTACATAGACTAGATTGTAATATTGTAATATAGTTTTAGTGCATATATCAATTTAATATGCACTAAATATATTTAACAAAAAACCTTTTTTTTCATACATATTCATATGATTCATACAAGTATGACTGATCGTGCGACCAGTTTAGACTAATCATAGGTCGACAATTGCGACATACGATTGCGTATAAATTGGATGACTGTACTTTATCCGGAGCTGCGACCACAGGTCCGGGTTAATGGTCGCGTAATAGTACGCAAAAATGCTTAAGTATAAACTATATTCCAAAATACGGTGTAATTTCTGGCCACCATTTGGTAAAGCAGCCACCATTCGATCGGGTATTCATACATTTTGAGGTAATATTTTGCTGTGTCACAATGGATAATTCATTTAATCAACCATTGTTAACAGCGCCCGGCTCGAATATTAACCAGCAAACTATTAAAATGAAATTTAAATTTGCTATAACAATGCAAATAGTGCATGAAAACCTTCCCCAATTATCCATTCGTAAGAATACATATTTATAAACAAGCTACATGCAATAAATTTATTGGTTTGTACCCCCCACAGGTATTCATACCTATACATAGAGACAGTGATTCTCATTTAATAGATTTAAACTGGGGGGTAAATTGACCGACAAACAACGTACATCCTGAACTAGATCCCTAGAGGCCTTTTTGTAAGCGCGATGATAAAATTAAAACGCCGCTTGCTTTTGATTTTAACAAAAGCGCAACGCATACTATATTTAAATAGAATAAGAGCACTATGTAGCACTAGCCAGCCACCGAGCCGTAACACTCTAGATTTTAAAGGTTTAAGGTTTTTGAAATGTTTATTACAACCACGCTTAATATTGAAAGAAAAAGTTATTATGTACAATTTATTCTGTGGCAGCAGATACAACACGATAATACACGCAGCAGATGTATATCGCATCTGTCATTATAAGCTGTCACCTAATCTACAATGTCCAGTGTTACCAGCAATATTCGAACTACCGTGTCCTGAGGAATCTCCCGAAGTATTACAATATACATAAAGGAATAAGCTGGACAATACTCACGTCTGAGTCGGCCCCTTTGTCCGCCCCGGGACAGGTGAACGTCACGTACTCGTGGCATCTTTTGTGCACCACGAAGCTGCACACTGGAATGGAATAATTCTCTCAAGTCCAGCGACCACTAATAATACTTGATATTTTACACAGCGTATATAGCTGCAAACCAAGCACAGCTAGCAATATGGAAACTAGATCACGGATAAAGAAACATCTGTATTCATCACACAATTTTTTGTATTTTAAGTGAACTTGGTCACAATTTACAAATGTTATAATGACACAAATATACACAAAAAGTCCCGTCGCGGGCTTTGCATTTTTGTGTAATTTTAACATCACACAAATGTTTGTCCCGGGTGGGAATCAAACCTACGCAAAAGGCAGAGCTACTACCAACTGAGCTGTGAGGCTTGTTTACTTAGAAACACCTGCGGTAGTGCGGTAGGGGTGACATAATGATGTTACAGCACTGACACGCTTAACACGTGACTATGGTATTTATACATGTCGGTACCTACAAATATGTGTGTGCAAACTTATAGCACATACCCCTATATACAAGTTGATACCTGCCACACTGCTTCTACCGCAGGAGTCTCTAAGCATAGCCGTTTCACCAATTTTTTTTTCATGTTCTACATTTTTTTTTGTGTATTTAATTAATCGATGAATAATTAAGCTTTGGTATAGTCAGGTTAGTGGTACAAAATGAATCTTTCAATCTGGAAGTCGACTTTGAATCCGGTCCCAATGACACGCACGTTAAATGAAAAAAAATTGACCCTGAAGAAACCTTACGCTTAAAACTTGTTGTTATAATTGGCTAGCTGCCTACCGACTAGTTTTTGAGCTACCTAGTGGTATAAATTGAAGTAAATCTATGGGTAGATGGTCCAACTTACAACTTTACATAAACATATACAAAAATAAAATGAGTTTACCTTGACACTGGAAGCCTTGTTTACCGAAGCCCCTGAAACAATAATAAGATTTTGTACTTCAATGTTACAAACAAAAAAGCCTTAGTGATAGCTCGTAAAATTTTGGCTACGCAGAATAGAGCTGATATCTACCCGCTATGCAAATTTTTGGTAACTTACGTTAAAGTACCTACTTGTTTTATATACTTATTTTATATTTTTAGGAATACATTTATACGATTAAACGAGTATTTATATACCTATATTCATCCCGAAATTTCAGCAGGGTTGCACCAGCCGTGGTCGCGGGCAGATTGGAACTTGGGAACTAGCGCCTCGAAGTGAAAGCGTTTTTAACTACCACCCTCAGCTTGGTCTAACCTTGCGTATGATAATAATGTGTTCTAATCGTGTAAGATTAAAAATGGGTTACACTTTCGTTTTTTTAATGAAAAAACGGTAAAAGTTCCGTGATATTACCGTATTTTTTCATAAAACAGCTCACAGTAGCCTCCTCTTGAAAGTTATCTCATACGCCCCGCTAACTTAGTTTGGAAAGCGAACGCTTTGCTTTACAAACTGAACTACACGGGATACCGACAACTTAGTTATCAAACTAACACGCCCGCGATAGAATAAAAATATAACAAAACGTACCCATACTCTTTTGAAAGATAACTCTTTATTGTTTACCATTTACATTTTTGAAGTGAAAACTTCTATAGGCGCGTTGGGAATTTTTTGAGATGGGACAAAAACATTGAATTCGCGACACCATACACCTTACCGACACCACTTTTGGCAAATTTGACGTCAAACACATTGTCACGTTATCTTTACAATCCTAAGTCGTAAGGGTAAAGACCGTTCGTCAAATTTTGAGATGAGAAAAACCCATTGAACTCGCGACACCGTACAACTTACCGACACCACTTTCGGCACATTTGACTTTAAACACATTGTCACGTTATCTTTACGATCCTAAGAGGTACGGGTACGGACCGTTCGAACTGCCTTTACTTATACTACCTATAGACGACAAACTTCAAGTATTCACTTCTATCGGCACTTCCGGAATGCCACTGTTTTTTTATATTTATTTATCAAGCCCTTTATTTTATATAATTACATAGTAGGTACTCAAACTAATATTTAACGCGACATCGACACTTTTACCTATTTGTCTCTCGCTATTCTTGTTCACGTTTTACCTCGTGCTACCTGTTTAGTACAGACTGTACCCTCTTTTCCCTAAGGTACAGAATTTCCTGTCAATCTCTATTTTAGTTTAGGAAGGAAGCTTGAGTCATTTACTATAGAAAATATGTCAAAAAACGATCCGTAACAATGAGCAGATTTACTTATCCCATAAACATTTTAATAAAGCTAGGTTCTGTTATTTGATTTAACCAAAGCACTATCTCCCTCTCTTTTATACCACGGCACAACAAGTTATTATATATTCCATATTCTATCATTGTCATCATTCAAACATTCCATCCTTCCCATCTTTGGTCTACTTGAAGTACTCATAATTTATAACAAGTTGATAAGTCTGTTGCCAAAACATCTATTCTAAATGTTATGTTCCTGTTTTTTGTTTTTCATTCACACATTCCATCCATCCCATCTTTGGTCTACTTGAAGTACTTATAAATTATTGCAAGTTCATATCATTTATTCTAAATTCTTATGTTACGGCATTTAGAGAGTAGATAGCCAGTTCCTCAGTCCGTAGAGGATTCCAAGAGAAGTGCGCTTTCACCTTCCGCGTTATCATAACTTGAAATTAAGTGAAATGTAGCCAAGCGCTTGCCCGTCGTAAAGTAAAACTACTTATACTACTTAAAAATAATATTAAATAATAAATAAATATCACAGGACATTAATTTTACACAGCGCCATCTAGCCCCAAACTAAGCATAGCTTGTAATATGGGAACTAGATTACGGATAGAATACTTAAATACTTTTTGTAAATACATACGTACTATATGAAACAACACCCAAACACAGAACAAACATCTATATTCCTCAGACAAATGTTTGTCCTGGGTGGGAATCGAACCCACAGCCTACAGCGCAGGAGGCAGAGCTACTACCAACTGAGCTATGAGGCTGGTTAAAACATTACCCTTTGATATCAAACATAATTCTCGTAACATGACTTTCATCCCGCTTCATTACTCGATACCGATAATATCTAATTACAACGTAGAGCGCATTATACAGAAGCACAATCGCTTATTGAACGGCACAATAAACGTGAAGTCTGCGTATATCCAATCGAGTGCGACGCCATAAAGATAAAGCGTTATGTCCGTACTGCCGCACAACGTAATCCTAATCCACTGACGCATAGCTTTAGGTATTTATATTTGCTCTCGAATTTCTGATTTACTGATAATAGGTCATGTTCTTTCTGTGTGAGCTGGTAACAGCCCTGTATGTTTGTATTCTCAAACATTCGGAAAGTATTATCGGATCGAGTTCGGAAACTTCCGATGGAGATTTCGGTACGCTATTCTTAACTCCGAACTCAACAAATTTTGACATCAATATTCGTGCCAATGTTTGAGAGCGTTAAAAACTGTCATAGAATAAAAACATAGAATGTGACTTAGAATAAAAAAATGTAATGTTTCCGATCCGAAAACATTCCGCGTGTTTGAGAATCGCTGCAATCAGAACACTTGCTAAGTACCGCTTCCTGGAGCTCTATGATGAACCACCGCGACAAGTCTCATGCTATGTCCTCCGCGTAGCACTAAATTATTATTTTTATTCTGAGTGGGGATGACCAAGGCCTGTACTGACGTCCCGCTGGTGGGTGTATTGTGCATTGTCCCCCATGGTTTAACCCTACCCCAGCCAGCCCAGCTCTTTAAAATACCGGAGCTAGACTATGGGTTGTTGGTGATAAAGAGTACAGCTGCCGTAATAGTACTAACTGAAATACGCGTGAGAGATTTCTCGAGGAGATCACCATAGGCTCCAAAAAGTAGTAGGTACCTGGGACCAGGAGTATGGTAACTAAGGCAATCATGCTGTATTCCCATTAGTACAGTAAATGCTTCTATCACAACTTCCAAAAGACCCCGTCGATTAGCTTACTCTAGATATTATGTGAAATATAGGTGCTTAGTGTTAGAAGGTTTTAGTTAGCAAGACTAAAATTTCAACTCTGAATACCATTGCACTAAACGTTTTGGATGATAAGATTAAGATAAGAAAATGAAGAAACCATTAGTTTCAAATTATTACTATTGTTATTAGTATATATATATATTATTGCTCTGTCTAAACAGAGCCGGAGAGGTATAGTAATAACAAAACAGACTTTCTCCTCCTTTCCCCTTCGAGGATTCACGTCTGATCACTACTCAGAGCGTAGATTTTATGAGGATACTAGGAGGTAGTCAGAGGCACGTTCAAATTTACGTTCGGCACGTGCCCACGGTTTGCAAGTAGATAGCATTCAATACGTGACAGGTTGAAGCCCATTTCCGCTTAGAGGAATACTAGCCTGTGACACATGTCATTCGGATTTTTGATCCTAGGGACATACCGGTTTTCTCACGGTGACCTTCAACGTCAGAGCAAGTGCATGTGTCAAACGATCACTTCTGAAAAACCGAACAAATTATTGATGCACGACTGGATCACCCAGAACCTCCAGATCAGAGGCGGGCCCACACCCACTTGGCCACACAGCTCTTTTTAGGTAAAATAATAATAGTACCAAATTAAATATGAGTATTACAAATTTAGACAAAAGGGTAAATTCAGTTTTAGCTGCATTTCGGTGCAATGCAGCGCTGATTTTCAATTTACTCCTCTGGGTTGGATGTTCACCGACAATTTCGGGTCAATAAGCGGTTTTAATAGTATGGTAATATGTCATTGTACTGGGGGAAGGTGGTTGACCAAAGTCAACTAAAGCTAATTCATTGTTCAATATTAACCTGAAAACATAAAAATATAATAAATCCGCTAAATTCGTTAGCTAAGTAAAAACGTGACCCAAGGGCTGGCTCTTATTTAGGCCAGCGAATTAGCATAGCTATTCAGCGTGGCAATGCAGCCAGTGTATTGGGCACGCTTCCGTCTGGTACTGGTCTGGAACAGTTGAGTTACCTATAGGCCGTTTGTAACGGTCCTTAGGTAATCTGACTGATTCCTTTGTACATAGTTAGTCTAATTGTACTTTAATTGAATAAATGTATATTAATGGTAAAAAAAAAAAAAAAGTAAAAACGCTGTTATTTTTTTTTATAATAAAAACAAAAATTTGCTGTTGTTGCAACTTTTTTTAAAGTTTTAAATTTAATATTCAACAAAGTCCTCTATCCAACACATCTTTTACCATGTTTAAATCCATGCTTAGTGATATAGTTACACCAGCCACCAGTCACACCTTCAAGCAGAAAACAAAGAAAAAGAAACAAACGAATTTAGCGTTTCTTACAATTTTTTTTTCAGTTTAATATTCAACCAAAACCTCTATCCAACACATCTTTCACCATGTTTAAATCCATGCTTAGTGATATAGTTACACCAGCCACCAGTCACACCTTCAAGCAGAAAACAAAGAAAAAAAAACAAACGAATTTAGCGGTTGTTATAAAAAATTTTTTTCAGTTTAATATTCAACAAGAACCTCTATCCAACACATCTTTCACCATGTTCAAATCCATGCTTAGTGATATAGTTACACCAGTCACCAGTCACACCTTAAAGCAGAAAAGGTTAATATGTCAAATTATAAAAACGGCAAAATAAACTCAATTTTATTGATACTACTATTGTGGCATACTCTCTTACCAAATTGAGTACCTGAAAAAATAAAGGCGTGTTAGAGAATAAAATAAGACACGACAGACCCTTCAGGAACAGAAAGTTGAATTCTCATCAAGCTGTAATCCCAAAATGTATAATGTCCCAGAAATTTGATGTATTGTTGTTGCGCAAAATGTTGAATTCTTTAAAAGTTGAATTCCATATTCGTCACGTGAAATATGCAACACACTCTCTGCTGTATTCGAATCGTTATTGATGAAGTTTTCATTTTTTTTTTCGTTTGTTCGGCCATTTTTTTTCCGATATGGATCGGAGACATTGTTCAGGCTAACATTTTGAAAAAGCTGTTTGATCTTTTTTATTTCTATTAGCGATAAGAGCAATATGCATCCGGTCGTCTTTGAAGCCATTTTTGACTAAACATGTTTTCTACTAGAATATTAGTTATTCTAGTAGAAATATTATTATTATACCTTGATACATAGTTTTTTTTATAACTCAATTTAAAAAAAAAATACAACTATATACTCGTATACCAGTTTACGATTTGTTACAGTTCCAATATTCTTGTTAATTTATACACGCCAACATTAAAAAAAAAATGCCAGCGATGATAAACATATTTATTTTTGAATCGCAGTTAATACAAGTATAATTTTACAATTATAGACATAATATGTACACGTATAATTTCATAATTATGTTGTACCCATTCTATTGTTATTAGATGCTATGTGAAATTGTATTTGTATTTGCTATGTTTATTTCTAGCCTACACAAAATTTCAAACATCTCTTTTATAATCTATATATAAGTATCTATATTTGTACATATATATCGACCATTTAGGTTATTAATTTAACATTTTACCTCCTAGAAATAAATAACGTAGGTACTTATTAATTAAGTAATTACATAAGATACTTACCATAACACCCAACAGTCATTTATGTATCATTCAATGCAAGTTTTTTTTTTCTTCTAAATTACTTGTTTCTTTTAATGGCATCCACGATCCAAATGCTAAAGTCTAAAAATGGATTTCTAATTTGGTCATTCTCAATTATCTCGTTCAGAGTTTCTCTTTTAAGTACCTTATTTATTTTTACCTCAAGCTCAAATCTGCTTAAACAGTATTTTGGACACTCGAGTATCAGGTGTATGATTGTTTCCTCTACATCGGGGTCACATATGCATCCTGCTTGTATAAATGAGTCAGACGCATAATTACATTTGAATATATTTAAATATTGAGCAAAACCCCCTTGGCCTGTAAGAAGTTGTGTAATTTTATAATTTATTTGAATATTTTTGAGAGTTCGGTGGGCTTTTGCCAGGTTTGGAAAAAAATGTGTTGTTATTGTTTCACTTCCATCGTAGCGTCTTTGAAGTTTTTCTATTCTCTCCGTTCTTAGATATATTTTTAAGTATGAGGTTGGGCATTTATGTATGAGGTTGGGCATTTATCAAGTTTTCAGTTCGTAGGTACTTTAGAAGCCTTCATTCAAAGTTGCTTCTTTTTTAATATTTCCACGGTTTTAAAGATGGTACCTATATAAGATTAACTCATTAGTACACCAACGAAAGAATATTCTATACCACGCTTTTCTTTTGATGTCACAAACTGAGGATCTGGCTATCTTACCTCTAATGCCGGAACACTTTTTTTTTAGGAATTGTTATTATGGAGACATAATTAGGTAAGGTGGTGGTAGCTAGCCAGGCGGACTTAAACGAAATCCTACCACCAACCAAACCAAGCACAATATTAAGTTCCATATCGATTATAAAGCACAGCTCGATCTCGTAGTAGTTGTGGCTTGGATCCATTCCGTAGGATCCAATTAATGTACGTCGCCTGGCTTTGGATTACGAAATGTCAATATGAACCTTACCTCTTTGGGTGGAAAGAGAATAACCAATAGCCACTACGTACCAGATGTGAGGTTGGGATTACTGCAGTGAACTGTGGATTATGGCGTTGTTTTGGCAGTAAGTATTCTATCGCGATTGTCATGCGATGTAAATCCAAAGTTCAAAGTTCTTTATTTAAAAATGTAGACATTCATATAATTAAATCATTGCATCTAAAATAAAATAAATGGTTTTTGTTGACATAAATGAATGTAGGTAATGAAATTAGGACACAGAAAATTTAAAAATAGAGGCACAGATATCACATTCTCTCGGTTTTTATCAAATAAATCTGAAAATACAATAACAAAGAATGACAAATTTCATTCAAAACAACAAAACGTAAAAGTGCCCTACATTGGCTTTGCTGACGTGCTACTGTTCGGATAAAATAGAAAGAGATGGTCTGAAAGATCTGTATCCAAATATATCAGTAAGATACGATGTAATGTAAGAGGGCTGGCTGTTCGTTTTTTTTTTTTTTTTAAGATCTAATATATCAAGAGGTTTAGGTAGATCAATTTACGCTCTCGTAATTATTTACAACATTATACCCGCTTCTATCGAGAGTCAAATCAAATATACCTAGTTTTGTAAGGCGTCAGAAGGTTCGCTTTTATTAGGCGTCCTTGCAACACCTTACGCTTCTAGAATTCATTGACATTGCAGTGATTTCAGCAGTTGCAAATTATAAATATCCAGTAAAATGTTAGTACCAAACCTACTAAGATGTTATTGTGAACAGCCGTTAGGTTAAGCACTATTTACACTGCAAATATGTAGATTGCCTTATCCCTCTTGTACTCTTGAAACAAGTAGAATTAGAGAAAATTAAGGCTCCAAACCATAAAGTGTCATATAAAATATTCGTAGGCCGTCATCAGCGCCCTCTCGCGCCAGTGATCCGTAAAATTGCCACTGCCGTCGTCGTCGCCTCCCCAATACCCATCGGTGTATTGGAATTTTTATGTTGGCACAATGGGAATGTAAATCGCGGATCGAAAATTTCTAAAATTGATTTCTGTCTGTGGTCTAGATGTTTTCTGCTGTAGAATTAAAGGACATGATGTTTAGTTTTCGTTTCGTTCAAAATCAATATGACATACAAAATCAATTTTATAAGATTTTTTTTTGTAAAACCAAAAAGAAGTAGATGTTTTCATTATTTGACCAATGCCCTCAAAGGATAATAAGTATATTGCCCATCTAGGGCCTTGAAATAGATATACGTAATAATTAAATGTATAATTTCATCAGCCAAACCCTTTTAAAGTTTCTCCAATAAAGCCGACCCAATGAATTTTCGTCAATTTGCGGGCGTCAATCAACATTATGTTTGTAAATATGCAAACTGTTTCACAAACAATGGGAGACGTTGATCTGAATGTAATTACTTAGTGCTGTAGCTTTAGTAAATGTTTTACGTTGGTATACTGCAACTTACTTTATAGTATAAGAGACGGGCAATAGGATATAAATGTATTGTGAGGACAAATGTTTTTTTTTTATTGTACGTCGGGGAATCGTTTAGCTTTCATCTCACCTGGTAACAAGTTAAGATAAGGCCGAAGGTGGAGGCGCACATCACCTGGAATCCTCAACAAACTCAGGAACTGGCTATCTTATCTCTAAATGCCGGAACAAATCAATTTTTAGAATTGTTATTATGGTGACAGAATTAGGTAAGATGGTGGTTTGTGTAATAGTCCCTCCTGGTCCTGCCAAAGTTCAGCGCCAAGCAGTTCACTGTGTTCTGTTGGAGCCCGGGTGAGCCAGTGCCCTTTGGGAAAGCTCGCTACATCGTAGACCTCATCCTTTGCCTTTGAGGACAAAACCTCAACGCAAGTGAAGGGTTCACTTTAAATTTTTCCTCAGCTGCTAATTCAATGATATGATCAATGACACCCGAAAAACCTACAATGAATAAAATTATCATCACGATCTATTCCTATCTCATCCCACCGCTGGGCATAGGCCTCTCTTCGCTTGTGCCAACCTTCTCGATCCTGCGCCAGTCTATATATATACAATTATACATATACAATCTGAACTTTTTACTATATCGTCGACGAATCTTACTGGCGGACTACACTTCTTTTGCCTTTAATAAATAGATACAGATTTAAAATGAGAATCGTGTAAATCGAAAAGAAAAATGAAGAAGCAAAAATTTGTATACAAACTCTTTGCGTTTTAATTTACATAAAATTAGCGAACGCGATCAAAGTGTCCCATAAAAAGCACTTACAGAAGATCGGAATTTTATATTTCCAACCAATGATATCAGAATTTTGCGTTTCTTATTTTTCTTTAATTAAAATAACAAAATAACTGGTTCCCTTGTTATTTTAACGTTTCGTTCCACTCAGTTCACCGAACGCTACAATTTGCCCACAAATTATTTAAAATAGAAGAGAATTTCGAATTGATTTTGAAGTGCGAAAGCATTTATTATGGCCATGGCGTACAATAACTGTACTTCATACATTAGGTTTATCATCCTTATGGATACCTAATTAAAATCTAGCGATCTTGAAAACTTTGAGACTAAATATTTTATAATCTATATTTTATTCTACTCTGTAAGCCGCTCATTGCACTTAGACACTATTGTTACTAAATGTTTGTGTTGTTATATTGTATTATTTCTGTGTACAATAAAGTG
Organism: Venusia cambrica; assembly: GCA_951394065.1. NCBI lineage: Eukaryota > Metazoa > Arthropoda > Insecta > Lepidoptera > Geometridae > Venusia > Venusia cambrica. Next base: position 8,338,968 of record OX596056.1, read on the forward strand.
TTTATTCATTCATTCATTCCATTATCTTCTGAGATGAAGAAGGATCTCCGAGCCTTTCAAGTTCCGGACTGACTAGAGGCGGAGACCGGTGGCGTTCTAATGTGTCGGAGGCCAAGACCCCCTTCGGGGTTGATGCGCCAGGAGAGTAAGGAGTTATCTTTTTTAAATTTCTGTTTTTTCTATTTTTTGAAATGTCTGTCGCATACCTGATGCTCTATGGGCCAAGTGACAGCTGTATGGGTCCCGATACGACGAACTGTGTGCCATCAATCAGGAATGGCAAGCAACGGCACTTGTGTGGGATGAGCAGGTCCGGGATTTTAGCTGTTATAAGCTTCAAGCGCTTCCTCGTCGTACAATAAAAAAAAACCCAGCATTGCTATTAAACCACCGTTTAATCGGATTCGCAATAATTTTGGCTTGTACTAATAGTGCCAGTAGTAATTAGTGCCATACCGACTAAATGTATAAAATATAGTCTTATTGAGAAACTCATTTTAGAATTTTAGAAAGTAGCTTAAAAATTAAGCTATCGCTTCTGTTTGGCATCACTCGCTATGGATGCTACGCTTACACATTATCGATAATTATAGGCGGCCATAGATTAAAGCCGCTGATAGCTACAATAATTAATTATCATACCTATTGGACCGAGTTCAGAGCAATTGCACCGACTGTCACGATGTCCATCATAAAATTGGCGAGCGCATGTCCACACCTCGTTTCATATGAAGGTTAATTAGTTGGAAATAAAGTGTTTCTTATTTTACACACAAAATATGAGTACATTCATCTTCTAGCCCGTTATCCCACTAGATGTGGTCGGCACAACAACTGTCTACATTCTTCTTTCTACACTCTCCTATATCAAACGTCATCTCATCACTCACTACTTTCTTGGTCCATATCATCCCTCACATATCATCAATACATCTCTTCTTCGGCCTCCCTCTACAGTGGTAGAGGTAGTTCCTCATTGAACATGAGTGGGGATGGGTCCCTACCCATAGGGACCCAACCACTCATGTTGAAGATAAAGATGACTCATGATAGAACCCTCGTGTGGGTTGTGTAACAGCCCTGCCAGACTTTACAAGCCACCGCCATTCATGTCTGACATGGCTCTATAGCGATTACTACTAGGTATATGCTGTACTCGTGACCGACTAACGCCCAGGACCCTTATTCACAATGACCAATCGTTTCTTAACGCGCCCTTACGATATTTCAATACGATGATGCAATGCAGATATCGTAACGCGGGCGCGTTAAGACACGAAAGTTCATAGTGAATAAGGGCCCTGTAAAGCACGGAATTATCTTTCTTATCGGACATCGAGATGACAAAAATTATGACCCAGGATACGAATAAGTTCCTCAGTCTGTAGAGGATTCCGGGTGAAGTGCGCTTCCTTAGGAATTATCATAACTTGACACCAGGGCAGAGAAAGGCTAAGCGCTTACCACAAAAAGAAAATAAATCGCTGAAAATCTTAATCGGACATGCCCGATATGCAGGTATAATCGGATAGGAATAGTCTAGGTTTTTGGCGCTTACTTCTTCCAAAACATAATTATATCAATATAAATGCAAAGAATTAAATCATGCGAGCACTAATTATACTTATATTTATTTTAATTCATTCACTCATTTATCATAGCTTTATTTTCGGATGGACAAAGTAAAATACTTGTAAAATTTCTTTCAATTTACAACTGAAAATACACGTTTACATCAACAGCTGAAGAAACTACTCAGTTACGCGATCTAGCGCGACTTCGTTTTTATTGAATTCCGTCTGTAACATCTTTCTTTTACCTTTGTCAAAGGAAAAAAATACTTGTAAGGGCCCAAATAAATACAATAGAAAAAGAATTCGACATTGACTTTCATGAGCGCACTTTTGTTATTGAGATTTCAAAGAACCAATTGTGTTGGTGATTCTGTAAGTGTTTATTACATGTATTGTGCTATCACAAATTGGTAGAATTTACCTTGGTCGATTCGGACGAGGTACATAATCTTTTCGACTGTAAAAATGGCTGAGGTCAATGTTTATATTACGAGGGACGCCTTTTAAGTTCTGTTGTTAATATATTCTCCTTCAATTTTGAATTTGGAACTTTTTAATATTTAAATTGGTTTGAATTTAGAATCTCAAAACAATTGAAAGTATTAGGATTAATGTTTCCCACCCAGGACAAACATTTGTGCGATGAATATAGATGTTTGTGTTTGGGTGTTGTATCATATAGTACGTATGTATTTACAAAAAATATATATTCTATCCGTAATCTAGTTCCCATATTACAAGCTATGCTTCGTTTGGAGCTAGATGGGGCTGTGTAAAAATTAACGTCTAAAATCCACCTTCACTGAAAATAACATCGTTGCTGTGAGATAAATCATTCTCAAAGATCATCATGTGTTATGAAGAGATTATTAGGCATCTCTAGAGCAACCACTAAGAGATTTTGCATGAGGTATTGACAAAAGTTTGAAAAAAGACTGATATCCACTATTGAAACATTTACCTACCAACATATTTAATTAGTAGGTAATTAAATGGTAATAATTTAGAATAGGTCAGTAAGAAAAATCAGCTTAAAAGTTATTTTGACAGTACGTAATTCAAACTTATAGCGGATTCCGTCAATAGTCAGTCATTTCTTTTGCACCTTTGCACCCAGAACTGTCTTGTTTTTTTAATTAACTTCGTTTCCTGAAAAAATAGATTTTGGAGTTCCTGGAACCTCTGAAATCAGGTCACTGTTTGAATGATTGCCATTCTCCAATTCTTCCTTTCATACACACAAACATACCTATTACTAAATGACAAAACTGGATAACTTTAATCACTGGCAAGCGATATATTATATATGAAGTGAAACTGCACAGGTTCATCTAACTGTATTTTTTTAAACGAATCAACAGTATTCATTTCAAGAGTCCCTTTAGCTCAGCGGTCAAAGATTTACATGAGGTACTGTCACGGAAAAAAAAAACAGCTTGCACCCGACGTCGACGACTTGTTATCATACCCATCATCTCGAATAAAGCGAACAAAGCTTTGTACACATTCAAACATCTACAGAACGAGCATCAGCAGCTTAGAGCTCACACAATTTACACATCTCACAGTTTACATTGTAATTCACCGTAAATAAATATCGTTCTGGATCCGCGCCAACATCTCGAGCTTTCCCGCTATTCTCCGCTAAATAATAGCGACAAAATTATGTGGACCCGCCATAATCGTGATTTATACCGCGACGAAATAACAATACGTGAAATTGTTTTGAATGTTGAGCATAAATAACGAATTAAAATAGCCGCGGCGTGCGGTGACCGACATTTTTGAAGATTAGTAGCGCTTGCTACGAGATAAGGTTGGCTTTCCACTAGAGCTTTGCGGGGAATTCTCGCACGCCAAAATTAAAAGGACGATTTTGTTGAGGGAAATATTAATACCTAGAGAAATAATGCAGCCAGCGTAAAAAAACTTATAAAACGGGACACACCAACCTTGACCTAACTAATACCTCAGTCGCTGCCACTGACTGAGCGTTTGATGCACGTGACCGCAGACGCAGAGCACTAGCAGGGTCACTCCTACACAAGGGCTAGTATTGACCCCTATAGCGATAACACATAAAATAAAATCCAAAGTGCATTGTCCGGTCTGATATCGTCTTTTTATTCGAAAACGCCGCCGAAAGCGCACAAAGTAACGCAAGTATAAAGCTAATGGCTCAGTTTTATTGGTATTTATAATGAAATCTCCATGGGAGTATCAGCCAAATTTTCAATCAGAAGAAAAACTAGCATTCTGCACAAACAGTATTCCGACTCCCCAAATTGAACATCAAGATTAAACAGTATAAGTAGGGATCTGAACTGTACGGTCAGTCATAGTGATTTACCCGTTGGCGTTTGAATGTTTGATATCCACTCGGTTGTACCACGCGATTGTACAATGGCCATGTCTCAACTCTACCGGCAAGCTAGGTACAGTTGAAGCTAAAAATATATGTACAATTCAAAAATGTTCAGACAGTTATATTGTAAGAACTTTTTTTTATCTCAAATACACCCCATTGTCATTTTTTATTTATCACCACGCGTAAACTATACTACTCTAACTTGTGATTCTAACTCTAAAAAGCCAGAACTTCTTATATTATTGTTTACCCAGTTTACTCAAAAGTTTCAGATATCGTGTTTCTGTTTTGTATTTTGTGCAAAATGTATTCACTTCATTCAGAAATGTTCATGTTAATAGTAATTGCTGTTGTTGTATTTGAAAATCCAATATAAAACAAGCTTGTTTTTCTTGATAATTGTTTTCAAGAAAATGTTTGTATACATTTGGTGGTATCTGTGAAACTATTTGAAATAACAAATGTATCATCATTCAACAAATCAATAAATCATTCTTCTTCTTCTTTAACATACCTTCAATCTCCATTACTGGACAAAGCCTTATCATAAATTGGTGGGGTCTCGCCATAATCATGACACTTGGCAGGCGGATTGGTGTCCGCAGTGAAAGTGTCAGATAAAACAGAAGTAAGCTGCTACCCTTCTTCCGGTATAATCTAGTAAATTATTATTGTTATCACATTTTTCCCGCGACAGTACCGAGCGCGGCGTGTTTAGTTAGTTTTGATGACAATACAATATGCATTGTTCCGGACCCCTCGAGCGTGTGGATACAACATGCATACAATATACATAGTATCTATCCATGCAATGTATATTGTATCAAAGAGACAGGTCTGTCACCTTGGTAAAGCATAATAAATGAAAGGAATACTCGCAGTTTTAAAAAACAAATGCCTACTTAAGCATTTGTTTTTAAAAAATGAATGAAACATGCTCACGACTTTTTCTCCATCCGATGATTCACCTGTGATCACTATTCAGAGCGTGGATCTTATAAGGATCACCTACTAGGGGGTAGTCAGAGGCACGTCCAAAGTTACGCTCAGCACATGCCCACGGTTTGCAAGTCGCTAGCATTCAATACGTGAAAGGTTGCAAGTCCATCACCACTTATTACACATGTCATTCGGACTTTTGGTCCTAGGCTAGGGTCATAACCGGTTTCCTCACGATGTGACCTTCACCGTCAGAGTTTGTGCAAGTGTCAAATTTACATTTAAACTTCCGAATGAAACCGAAATGTCCATTGACCGGATTTGAACCCAGAACTTCCGGATCGGAAGGTGGGTCTGTACCCACATAGCTCTTTTGTAGTTTATGTTAAGTATATTTTTGTTATTATGCTGAATCATCTGTTATTTATTCTACTTTATTATTTTACTTTCGTGCCATTCCGGTGCGTGATGAATTGCTATAAATTCACAACAAAAGAGGCAAGATCGAACTGTCAATTCCACACACCTCAATGGCTTCGTCTTATTATGTATCTTTACTTGTTTTCAAGGATGGTCAAAAGCTTGACAAACATAAATAAAAAGAAAGAATATAATTCTATAAATTCAGAAGGTCTACGCAACATCTTAGCTTCCATCACAGCTAGTGATTTAGGTACCATTACAATTGTAGAAGCATGTTTTGGTAACTATAGCCCGTCATAGTCGCTCACCAACCGCAACCTGCTAGCTTCCATCACAGCTAGTGATGTATGTACCATAACATTTGTAGATGCATGATATAGTCCGTCCAACGATTTATTTTACTTTTTCAAATCAAATCAAATCCATTTATTGCCAATAAGTTTAAATTAATTATACAATTACTAGAGGACCCCACACTAAGGCTAGCCTGTGCCGCGGGAGTCTATTTAAAGAATTACCAAAAGACTTGTGCTACTAACAGGGCAAAACCAAATTAAATTAAAAACAATATATAAATATAATAATATTTTGAAATAAGCATTCATATTTAGTTCAACAATTATAAGAAATTTATCGATATCGATTTTTATTGAGCCCATAGATAATGTAACGAAGAATATTCAAGTTGATTTTTATATGAAACAAATACAAAATGTAAATAAAATATTTTCATTTATATGTATGCTGACGTTTTTTCTCAGGTGTAGTTGGCTAGTTCTATATAATATACTACAGACAATTAATCGCTTGGGTATGTTTATACAACAATACAAAATATTAAGCAAAAATGTCATATACAATCAAATCTCGCATCTACAGTCGTGGAACACCTAGTCAGTTCACCTAGGTAGACCACGAACAAAATATTACAAATCTAGGGCATGACTAATTTATAAGCTGTCAAAAGAAAAATCATTTGTTGGAACAGACTTAAACTTATTTCATTTAATTATATCTATATATAAGTGTTACGTACACGTATTACTGATACTGTGGTAGCCATTTTAAACAGCTGTGGGGTTTACCTGGAACAAATAATACATATTTAAATGATTTTGATGAAGGAAACATTATTCTTTGTATTCTAGGTGAGAAAAGTTTCGTAGTTCGACTACCTAGGCAAGTAATCATTTCAGCGAACTACATACTATTTTATAAAAAAAAATTATGTCCTGGGTTCGATCCACAGGGGGTCAAATATCTTGCGCTTTATCAAGAATTATAATTGTTGTGATCCAGCAATCACAGTTAAGCATGTTATGATAAGACCGAAGGTGGAAGCGCACTTCGCCCGGAATCCTCATTAATCGAACCCGGGACCTCTGGATCTGAAATCGGTGGGTTGAACCACTAGACCACAGAGGCGGTTCAATTTGTTACAGAAATTCAAATCGAATGGAATTGCCAGAACAAAGGACTCCACAGGCGTAATAGTACTGGAGTGGTACAATCACAGACAAATCCAACAGACAAAACAAAAAACAGACAAAGTAATGATAAAGAAGTTCGCACGTTTACTTCAGTGATTCGACCGAATCGGGCGAAAAAAATCGGTTGAATCCCGAATAACCCTTTTATTCCCATTCATAAAAATAACGTTTTCCCGTGATGTTTGCGTACCCGCGTGGCACCTAACCGGATAAAAAAGACAAATGTTTGTGTGATGAATATAATAAATAAATAAATAAATATTACAGGACATTTATTTTACATCTAGCCTTAAACTAAGCATAGCTTGTAATATGGGAACCAGATTACGGATAGAATACTTAATACTTTGTAAATACATACGTACTATATGATACAACACCCAAACACAGAACAAACATCTATATTTGTCACACAAATGTTTGTCCTGGGTGGGAATCGAACCCACAACCTACAGCGCAGAAGGCAGAGTTACTACCAACTGAGCTATGATACTTGTTGAATATAGATGTATGTTCTGTGTTTGGGAGTTGTATTATGATACAACACCCAACGTCTACGACGTAGTACGTATAGAATAACAACAAAAACAAGTATTTAAGTATTCTATCCGTAATCTAGTTCCCATATTACAAGCTATGCTTAGTTTGGGGCTAGATGGCGCTGTGTGAAATTAATAAATATGATATTTATAAAAAAATCTTTCAGACCCGTTCAGCTGTGTGGTCAAAATAAACAAATAATGAAACAGAGAAACTGGCAAACAAACTGTAACGAAGAACAACATAATTATTTAGGTTAGGAATTATATCCAAATGCAACTATAGAAACGTCCAAATACTTTCCAATGGTACAAACATTTGTTAAAAAAAGTCATGACAATTTTCTATGGTTAAAATGTTTACTCATACTAAACATTGTTAGATGTCGCAAATTATTCGAAAGTTTACATCATTGCCCTTATGCACTTAGTCGTTATCATAAAACTAGAAATATTTTCCAAAGATTTGTCCTCAAAGTACTCATAAATTTTCTTACGAGAAACTATTATTCACATTCTTACACAATCTATACAAGTATTAAAACATATCAATTTCGTTTTGTAGATGACTGTACGAAACTTGCGAATGCGAAGTAAATCGGGAAAGCCCTCGAAACAAGTTCCGTCTGTACTGCAGCTACAAAAGGCTACAGTCAAGATAAAACTATCGCTATTTGTAGGTCTGCTGAATTGATTTATATAAAACTAGTGGTCAACTCATAGCAACAAAATATTATTTGTCTACACTCCTCCATGTCGCATAACTAATACTTAAACGAGCATTTCTTGTATATACAAATTTATTTATTAATTAAGATTCTATTTTGCTTTTAAGTTTACCTAGATTGTTATATTTTTTGTAAAAACACACAAATAAAACTTTTTTTTATTACGAACTGTTGCTAGATAGCAAGAGATCGAGTAGATACTCATGCTAACAATTTCATATTTTTGTGCTTGATTTGGTTGGACTTAGATCAAGTCCGCCTAGCTAGCTACCACCCTTTTACCTAAGTCTGCTGCCATAACAAAATTCCAAATGTTTGTGTTCCGGCATTTAGAGTTTAGAAAAAGTCATGTCAACCAAAGGAGTACTATAGATAGAACTTACTATAATTATCAAACTTGGCATACGGATCGGTGATATTTGTGTTATTGGTGATGTTAGGGTACTCAAATACCCCGGAAAAGAATATGGTCCTGCATGGATGTTGTAAGAGGCGACTAAGGGACTATACCAAGAAATGGGTACTTCCTGAGTACCTACTTTTTGTTTTATAAGTTTTGGTAACCTTACAGCTAGGTTTGTACGATGGATAATTTTAATAAAATATGCAACCAAATGTAGCATTTGGTTGCATATCTTCATGTAGGAAAGCCGACTAACAGTTCCACAGATAATTAAAAGTTTCCATAGATAATAGAATAAATGATAAATAGCTTATTAAGTAATTAATACCTTTTAATGCCAGATGTGGTGATTATGGGAAACACTTTAAGATAATATTTTTCAACAGAACAGAAATGTACATTCAGGTGTTAAGATGATGAGTTAGGTATGCGATAAAGCTAATAGACTAAAGTGTAAACATTGATTTTGCATCATCATTAGACATTCTTAGAAAGGAGTGGCGTTAAGGTTTTATACTGTTCTAGCTCATCGGCTTTGTAACGTCGCACTATATTCTCCACATTTTCTCATTTATATTCCACCGGGCTGGGCATACGATAGAGATACGCGGGGTCTGCAATTATGTGATAAGTTTGTGATTCGTACCTTATTAAGTATCTTCTCCGAATAAACAGCCAATATATATATGAAAGCCAAGCGCTTGTTGAGTCTCTTCCAACATAGATTGCCTGTCAAAGTTTCATAAAGTCACTTGAGACGACGAAAAAATGTTATCTGCCTGGTTAAGACAACATAATAATTAGAAGTAAGTTCTAGATGATAAGATGGAGATGTTACCATTTTAATATGATCGGCGCAGATTAGCTTAGCTTAGACTTGGAAGCTAAACAGGGAATCATCGTCAACATTCAGAAACCGCCACATGTCGCACTGAACCACCTTCAAATCGGGAACGGAAAATCGGAAACCTTCAATCACTACTTACCAAACAAAAAAGAAAATATATTATCTAATGTCCGACTCGGGTGTTGTTTTTAGTAAAAACTATTATCTTTGATCATATTTTTGTATTTCAACAGCACTTGGTCACAACATTTACAAATGTTATAATGACACAAAAATTCACAACCCGCGACGGGACTCGAACCAGCAACTTTTCCTAAAGCCGGAAACGCCTTTGATCAGCGCTCAAGCTGAGTATCAAAATGGCACAAAAATGTGTTTACCGCTTTATTAAAAGATGCGGGTTGTGTATTTTTGTGTCATTATAACGTTTGTGAATATTATCTTAGAGTACAAAATATAACAAATTAGGCGAATGCTCACACCATTTATGTTCACCTGGGGACATATTTTATCCAAATCGAATTTTGATACACTTCTCTGGAAAATCCTAGGTAGGTATGTACATAAGTTAAGCCAGCGCATACTACATTGTAATACCCCCAAAATACATACATATTCAGAGGAATCGTCGTTATCCACAGACCGTCAAGCAGCTGAGCATGGTAATTGCATGGAATTTCAATGAAATTCAAATGGAATGCTGATGGAATGGAGCCAGCCGGTATAACACGATGGAATGCGCAATGCATTGCTTTGTGAACTGATTATCTAATAGAATCGAGGTACGGTATTTCGAAATTGAGGCGAGCGGTACCAGCTTAGCGGTGGACTTCACTCTCGGAGTTCACGGGTTTGAATTCGATCGTACACAACTTTTATAATCGAAAAAATTATAAGCATGCAAGCAAACACTCCGGACTTATTTAATCTTATCTAATGACCTTATTTAGTTCAACCCTACACTACAAAATGAAACTAGTCTGTATTCTTTTATCCTATGATCTTAAAACACGCATGGAATGCTTTATACTGTCAACTAATATTTGGATTTGAACCTGCTTTTCACTTACTCTAGTCTAGTAGCTGTATAATCAAGCATAAACTCATGCGTCCGTTTTTATACAGCGTACCTACCAGAACTAAGTCATTACTACGCTCTGGTCTGCTACGCCGTAGATCTATATGCTTTGCCGGAGACTTATTTGCTACGCCGTAGATCTATGTGCTATGCCGTAGACTTATTTGCTACGCCGTAGACTTACATGCTACGCCGGCTCCGTAGGCTTTACTGCTACGCCGTATATTCATTGCAAAGAAAAACTTACACGTTTAAGAAACAGCCGTCGTGCGTACAATATGTATTATTCCAGTAGCTATCTCCTATTTGCTGAGGGCCGCGCTGTTTGAATAGTGATCGAGGGCGATTGGACCCTTTTTAACCTCAATACATTCAGACAACGGTTCGCACGCTGATCCTGTGTATAGTTTGTAGCTACTTGCCCTGCTTCGGGTAAAAAAATATTTGGAAAATAAAAGTTTTAAGAACACAGACATTTTGTAATAATGTGCAAAAATGACTAGTACTGTTACAGTTGCATTTAAATAACATGCCAGATCAATGTAGGTACTGTGGTAAGTCAACACAAATAAATTGCTTTTGTGGTCTAGCGGTTCACCCACCGTTGTCAGATCTAGAGGTCCCAGGTTCGATACCCAGGGGAGTACAATATTGTGCTTGTTTTGGTTGGTGGTATGATTTTTTAAGTCCATCTGGCTAGCTACCACAATCTTACATAATTTTGTCGGCATAACGACAATTCTCAAATTGTTATATTATAAGTATTAATAAGGAAATAAAAAAGGTAATATATACAGATTTCTCAGTTTGTTGAGGATCAGGTGAGATGAAAGGCCAAGCACTCCACCTCCCCGTCGTGCAATAAAAAAAACTTTGTCAAACCTAACCAGTGCACAACCGCACAAAAAAAATAAAGTTTTTTATCATAACACTCAACAAAAACTCACCACTGTACCGGGGTTGAAAATAATTAATCCGACCACGATCCGCGCGAGCAACTGACCCAGATATGTTGCCGCAATCAAATAAAAAACAAACGCAGTAGCCAACACTACTCGCTGTGGCTGGGTTCCGTAGTGTTTTCAGGGTTCACTGAAACCCTTTTGGCTATGTTATTGTAAACTATCTTGATTAGAACTACAGATGCTGGATGCAATCACGAGAAATTTAATGCCCTCATAGCTCAGTTGGTAGTGGCTCTGCCATCTGCGCTGTAGGTTGTGGGTTCGATTCCCAACCAGGGCATATATTTGTTTGAAATGTGTGTGATGAATATTCACATCAATATTCATCACACAAATTTCAAACAAACAAATGTATGTCCTGCATAAAATATGAATGAACATATGTTCTGTCATTGCGTGCTGTAGGTATCATATTATTGTGGTAGGTAAGTATGTATTTAAAAAAAAGTATTTCAGTATTTTATGCGTAATATAGTTTCCATATTACAAGCTATATTTAGTTTGGGGCTACACATGGCTCTGTGTTACAAGCTATGCTTCGTTTGGGACTACATGGCGCTCTGTGAAATAAAAGTCCTGTAATTTTTATAATTATATATTTTAATGCCCAAAAAAATACATAGCCCGAGGTCCTAGCAGAACGCCTTGTGTGCTGGACGCGATTCCGAACAGGCGGTAGATTTGAATTTATTACGCACCGAAAGTGTGCGACGGTAAAATTATTACATTAATATACTGAACTGTTATTCATGACGAGCAAAAATAACACAAAAAAAAGTAGCGGCGTGATTCTTTATCGGTATAATTTAAAAATATTTCAGATAAAATATAAGCCGCAAAAATTATGATTACTGTTTCGCATCCATAGTTTAGTAAAATAGGTCTATGCCGCGATTTTGTGTTTATTCCCACCTGCCTCTTTGTACCCTCCTTTTAATGGGGCAGGTCGTCTAAATGTATATTACTATACAACAAAAAAAACTATGCGCTAGTAATTTAGTTATCATCTGAAAACATCATTAGTCGTTTATTAAGAGTACTTTATTTATATTTATCTTTTTCAAGTATTCCGACTTCGATCTAAGGCTAGCCTAAATGTAAAAACTATTAAACTTGCATACAGTTTTCCGAGATTATTGTAGAAAATTTAACATGTTCTTATTACAATTTTAAGTATCATTAAAAGCCTCACCATCAGCGAAAACCCTCGGTGGGCGAATGAGACTCACGCTTGCTGAATTTACTTCATTTTGCTGATAATTCCCAAAATTTTATCTACGGTTTGTAGCTCAGCATTTATCGTCCACCGAGCCAATTACTGAAATTCTGTCCAACACATACAGTACAGACGCGAAATTTGCTTTTATGCAATAGCACATAATTTTTGCCATAATCGGTTGTGATGTTTTACATTAGTATGATTTATTGATTACCCGGCCTTCGTACATCTTTGGTGTGGTTTGCATAACCTGACGCCATCTATGTGGCTTTGTTGTTTAAAATTACATAAACACAAGGCACGTCAATGTACTTTATTGAATTATTTTTTAAGTCCATTTAAACGGAACGTTTTACACGAAATACTAAAAAGAGACAAATATATCGTAACATGCTTATGCTTCTCTGATAAGCGGTAATTTAGAGTTTATGTTGTTTAATACGATTTTTTACAGCCTCTGTGGTTCGCCCACTGGTGTCAGATTCAGAGGTCCCGGGTTAAATACCCAGAGGGGTACAATATATTGCTTGGTTTTGTTGGTGGTAGGACTTTGAAAAACATGACCGGGGTGTAATACCGTAGTAAACATTAACAGCCCATTCGTGTCCACTGGCTTTGCCGTAATCACCACGCTTGGCAAGTGGATTGATGATTCCGTAATAATATTGTAGGTACTTGACCTTTCGGTTTACATTTTTACTGTGTCTTCTTTATTTTATAACGTTTAATATGGGTTTTATGTGTGTGCCTTAAATAAATTACTTTTATAATTAATTTGTTTAAGTCCGCCTGGCTAGATACCACCTCTTACCTAAGTCTGAAAAAAAAACTAGCTTTGAACATAGCACTGCTTGTATTTGGATACCTCATTTATAAATTACAGCTTGTTGACGATACACGTCATTATATCTTATTATTACTATACTAATCATTTTGACTAAGTTGATGATAAGCATGGAATAGTAACAATGAAATTGATTTTAGCTAAAATTAGTGAGAGCGAAGTAAAAAAAAGAAATACCATTATTTATTCTTAGCCAATAATGTATTCATCGATTTCATCGAAACTAAACAACTTCAAAGTTACCCAGTTTTGAAGTTTAGCTTACTTGTTGTGATTTCTACTTGTTGATCTGAAAAATATTTGTATATGTTGTTAATGTTTACAGTTTTTGAAGCGAAGTGAAATGACACTAAACATTGAATCAAAGACATAAAGAAAAACAGGAATAAACATCTTAAGCTGCCATTTAATCAAGCCCCGAAACCCTACCACAAAATACTCTCTCAATTTTAGTAAACAACTTAGCAATACTTGTATTAGTCTTACATACCTAACAATGTATAGAAATGGAAAGGCAAACAGGACGAAATTATAAGGGGAAACTTTCTTCCTTCTTTTCTAATTTCATTTCACCTTTTTAGCTGTGGAACCCTAAAAAGCGAACTCTTGTAGCTAAATAACTACTAGAGATCGAGGTAAAGTTCGAGTTTGATGAGTAACCCTTCCGAGCCGACAGCACCCCGATCTGATGGTCCGTCACTGTTGAACCGACCCAAATCCAGCCAATCGGCGTGCGCCGGTCGATCTGCGCGCGCCGCAACAGGTGACCATGCAGCTTCTGTACCTGTACCTGGTTTACAACAAACAATGTAACGGGCATAGTAGGCCATACAGCCGCATACATTTAACCGTCTCTGTGGTCTAGTGGTTCGCCCGCCGGTCAGACCCAGAGGGGCTAATACTATTAGATATTCAGTGCCAGAGGTCCCAATAGTTGATAAGGCTTTTAACTCGCCTTCTAGCTCCGTCTAGCGCCGTCCGGCTTGATATCACAAATTCAATTAAGTATGATGCCATGACAACATTTAGAGGTAAGATAGCAAAATTCTCAGTCTGTTGAGGGTTCCGAATGAAGTGCGTTTTTCGGTCTTACCATAACTTGAGACCAGGTGATATGAAGGCCAAGTGCTATGCTACCACTACTCCTATGCTTATAATACGGAAACTTTTAATTGGCCTTCAAGACAATATGTGCTTTTGAATAATTGTGAGTCTATTTTAGTTCCTAGCTGTAAGTTTTCCAATATGTTTTCAAATTATATGAAACTAATTTTTATGTGAAAGTTCATTTTGATGTTTGGATTAAGTAAAAATTTTGCACATATATTGTTCTAGGCCACGACACTTAGGCTACTTTTTATATGGGTAGCTTAAGTAACAAGATATTTATTAATAATACATATATATGAGTAGAAATATAACAGTGTGACGTAGTAGACATATACTCTTACATAATAAAAGTTGAAATAAGATACTTGTGATCCAAAGTTTGTTTAAATAGTTACCGTCCGCCCCCACAAACCCTAACGCGTTGGCAGACCCATCGGGTGGGCCGTATGCCTGTTTGCATTGCACATTAGTGGTATGAAAAAAAAACACGGGGGGGTTTGTCGGTTCCTGTGGTTCTTATTCTGAGAAGGGGAGACCAAGGCTTGCACTGAATTCCCGTTGTGGTGTGTGCATTGTCCCCCATAGGCTTAACTAGACTAACTTTGGGATGTTGGTGACACTTATTAAGACAAGACAAGATCTAGTGGTTATTTATATTCCATAGAAGGAACAAACTTTTCCGTATTGGTCCCGGCAACGAATCAGGCCCTCTCAATTACCCAGGCAACGGGCAGCAGCCTCTAACCGAGTAATTAACACCAATACTGCTCACTAATCCGCCTGCTAAACGTTGTGATTACGGCAAAGTCCCCCAGTTCTGAAATGTTATCGGGATGTAATGATGATACAGCTGGTGATAATTTCAGGTTTGTACCAACGAATATGACCGCCATGGCTCTCTTAATTATTAAGTTGACAAGCCGTATAGCTCGCAGGATCTGTAAACGCTGTAAGAGTTCTCAGATCTCAGATCTCTCAAAGGTTCTCAGATGGTAAACGCGAATAAACACCACACGAAGTACTGGATCCCCATTCCCGTCTAATCCGGAAATCAACGACATGGATGCAATTTTTTCGCCAAACACACAAAAAAATTCAATCATTTTAGGTGCATGTAAGTTTAAGTAATAAAATGTATAATTTAAAGTGTGTACATTTAATTTGACTGATCCCAATGTTAAACATATAAATAGGTACCATTAAGGACCTACAGTAATTACACAAAAGTACAAAGAAATGTATCATTATACTTAAAATAAACAGATAAAAGTAACAACAGCATAGCAACTGTGTGTGGGCTAAAATGGTCGCACGGTATATTAAGAGACTAATACTCATTCACCATAGAGCTTGAAACGCCCCCTTGATTAGTATATTTAACCTAAGAAGGCTAAGGAGAAACAGTTAAAAGGGCTACATTTTTATCGTGCCTACTTTGGAATAATAGGCATATAAACCAATTGTCTCAGTTACCGCTCTTTGTTAGCTCATAAACTAAAGCAATTTCCTGTGTACATACTATGTATTTACATATTAAAACTTCCATTAAAATTACAAATGTCGGATTTATAAGCAGTCTATCCGACTACGTAAATGTACTTTGTTTCATTTACCGGCAATTTCGCTTGTACTGTGTAAATTGAGCATTATGTTCGCTGGTTGAACACATTGGTTAGTGAATTTCAGGTATAATGTTGTCATTTGAGAGGCTTCTTCCATTATAACAAAGAACATAATCGCTACCTACGTTATAATAACGAGAAACGTACCTTGTCGTCGCGATTGCAGCTCGACCCCTCCAACTTAGCCCGATGATGTCGTAAAGCCTAGCAGTTTCCTAAAATTATTATCCAGCATCTTTCCTGTGATACCAATATGCCTGCCAAGCGAGGTAATTACAGCAAAACCCTCCTATTTTGGAGAAGGCTTGTCCAGCAGTGGACATTTATGAGCTCTTGAAGTATTGTAGAAATTGATTATAACTTAGCCTTACTTAACTCATTGGGTGCCTTGCTTTTTTACAGGCATACAAACAGATCGACTATCGTATCGTATCCCGTGTTTAATATGTTTTTTTTTAATCCACGACGAGGATTAATCTGAAATGTATATTGCATGCGTGTGAACGCTGAGTATGGCCAATTGTACTATTACTGTAGCAACTTCCACCTGTTACCTACCCATATTACGCAATAAATGATTTATGAATTATGAGGAAGCAGATGGCCTTCATCTCACCTCTCATCTCAAGTTATGATAAGGCCGAATGTTGAAACACACTTCACCCGGAATCTTCAACAGGCTGTCATACCTCTTAATGCCGGAGCACAACAATTTAAATTTAGTTATGGTGGCATACTTAGGTAAGATGCTGGTAGCGAGCCAGGCATAAATTAAAAAAGCCCTATCACCAGCCAAACCGAGCAAAATTTTATGAACCCAGGACCTCTGGGTCTGATACTGGTGGGCGAAACACCAGACCACAGAGGCGGTTAAAATCTGTGTCAATGGTTATGAACACAGAATTGTATGTATAAGATGCCATGTATCTAAGGGGTATATACCAGAACTACCCTCAAATGTTCCAATTAATGATTCAGCCTTGTTTATCCAGTGGCGCGAGTTTCTCATGCAGATTTATTCAGACCGCGAATTGTTCAATTTATATTCAACTAGCGATGAACGTAACGGTTTAATTTTCCATTTGTATGGATGTGAAAATGGACATCAAAAATCATCCAGGCAAGCCTCGAAGTCATAGGCCTACCCATAATCAAATTAATATTAATAGAAATTTCACCCAACGGCAGCTAGCCCCAAATTAAACAAAGTTTGTAATTTGGAAATATGATTACAGAGAACATGGAAACTTATAAAATATTTTTGTGTAAATACAACAAGTCTTTTACCTCTAAATACCACAAATAAATATAAATGGTTATGAAACAATGAAACAGCCAAACACATAATATCTATATTTATCACAAAAATGTTTGTACGGGTGGGAAACGAACCCACAACCTACAGTGCTGTAGGCAGAGCTACTATTAACTGTTCCTTAAGGTGGAACAAGTCTACCACCTAATTCGCAAAACTTCTCTGGCTTTAGAAGTCCATTATGCTTATAGCTCGCGGAATTTTAAGACTCTAAGCTACTTTTGATATGTTTTGTACAAGATCTGAGGATTTTCAAAGTTCAGGCGATGGCGCCAACGATAAGGGGATAATATATTACGTTTTTATGGAAATGGATTTCGTGCTCCTATATTGCAATTATGTTTTTTTTTTTCCCTTTTTTTTTTGCCTGTGATCACTACTCAGAGCGTAGATTGTTTTAGAATCAACTGCTAGGGAGTAGTCAAAGGCACGTCCATCCTGGTGCGTACCATAAACCTAAAATCCACGATACTTATGTGCTTTTTAAATTAGAAATTGTAACATTTATGACAAATATTACAAATATATATTATGTTCAAGATATTTGAACACGCAGCAAAACGCATAGTGCATTGTAAGCGTTCACAATGGCAGTTTGCTGCGAATCAAGTAAATCTAAATCAGTTCGCGTCTTACCATCAACCAGAGCGGCTCATAACCATAATTCATTTAGCAGTAATAATTATTTAGAGTGTTAGTGCTAAGTGAATCAAACCAATATAATTTGTCAAAATAACCAGACTTTTATATACTTACCTATTTATTAAACTCAAGGGATTTGTAGGGGTCTCGCCGACCATAACATCGAGAAGCTAAAATCCTTTTCATGGTCCTTCGAAAATAAAAATTACCAGTGTCTATCGAGTGTACAGTGCTACAAAGCTGGGGGCTGCAGTACCTGCATCACCAAGAAGAGGGCTGCGGTGACTATCGTTTGGAGCAGACAAGGTCAGAGCGATCCATTTATTATATCTACATTGTTTGTGTATTGTATAGCATACCAGCAACACGATGGACGTAGAAAATCTCTTCATAAACCAGACGGAGATCTACGAAGCTCTGATAAAGTTGTTAACTAATATAAAAAAAGATGGTTCTGAGCGGAAGACCATCGATATTTATAAGCGGAAGGCTGACATGTTGGAAGCTTATTGGAAAGATTACCAAGACAACCATAGTAGATTGTGTGAGTTTGCGTCTCCTAATCACGCGTACTTCGAGAAAGGGTGCTATGACATTGCCCGAGAGGTTTACTTGCGTATTAGAGAGATCATAGATAAAACCTTTGACCAACTAGGTAAAATGAAGCTGTTAGGTGTTAGCCCCCATAAACCAGAAGTGGAGGCACCGCCGCCGCAACAATTACCAAGCATTTACGCGGAGCAGCGCAGCATTATCCTAGGTCAACAGGAGGTGACCCCCCGTCAACCAGGGACGGGGGCACAGCCATTACCATCGCCTAGTCTGTATGCGAGGAACCATCGCATCAGGCAGGATCAACCAGGGGTGAATCTTTGCCAACCAGAGGTAGAGGTGCCACAGCAACCATCAGCAAGTGTCTGCACCAGGCAGCTCAGCGTGAGTCAACGTCAACCAGATACGGAGGCTTCGCGGCCGCACCAAGACACTGCTTCTCGTTATGAGGAAATTTTCCCTTTGCGAGAATCTTCGTCTCCATCAAGGGGAAGAAGTAAACTAGATCACTTAATAAGAAAGCAGATTATTAACTTCAAAGCGTTTGAAAGAACTGTAGTTCGGATAGACATAGGCAAGTTCGAAAACAAGTGGCAGTTCGAAAGCGCTCTGAAATCACTGGACAGCCGTTGGAGTGATATCGATAAGCTCCATTGGGAGATCGAAAGTGAGGACGGAGGCTGCGACAGCGCATACCAAGAAGATTTCTGCAAACACGAAAAAACGTACTGTGAGTTGACGGACAGCATCAATACCAAGATGTGGGCAGTAAAGCACCGCGAGAAGTCAGCTCCTCAGATAAATATTCCTGTTTTTAACGGGACCTACAACCATTGGGTCTCTTTTAAAGATTTGTTTAGTGAGGCAATCGATAAGAACCCGGCAATGTCCAACGCGCAAAAGATGCAGTTCTTAAAGAGTAAGGTGACCGGAGAGGCGGAGCGTCTGATACATCATCTGCAGATTAGCTCCGATAATTATCATGTATGTTGGGAAATTTTAAACCACCGCTATGAGAACAAGAAGCTTATTTTTACGTCTCATGTCAACATACTTCTTGGGGTCCCAAGCATGACACAACAGTCGATGCCGACGATAAAAAAGTTGCATGATGTGACGAAAGAAACCCTTCATGCAGTTAAGAACTTGGGCGTCGACGTCGATTCGTGGGATCCACTTTTAGTTCATCTTTTAGCACAAAAATTGGATAACGAGACCTTCAAAGAGTATGTAGAGTCTGTGAAAATGCCCAGAGAGCTGCCCTCTTTACAGGAGTTCCTGGCATTCCTAGAGATGAAATTTACAGCTTTGGAGGTATCCCGTCGCAAGCAAGAGCCGGTCGCTAACCAAAAAGCTACGCCTCAATCGTCAAAATCAAATTACCATTACCATAAGAAAAGTTTTCAACAAAACCATTTAGTGAGCAAAGAAAGCTCAAGGCCTAGTTCAAACGCATTTCACGTATCTAGGTCTCCAACCTGCGGAGTGTGCAATGCTAAGCATGGATTATGGCAGTGCCCTGATTTTCACAAGATGACTAATGAGCAAAAATTAAATACAATCAAGCATTTAGATTATTGTAAAATTTGCATGTGTCATCACAAAAAACCGTGTCAATCGTCCAAACGGTGCCGGATTTGTTTAGGTCCACACAACAGTTTTTTACACGATGCCCTAGTTAATCAAGGTCCATCTCCGTCAGCAAGATCGAAGACGAACACGAGTGGCAAGGAAATGGTGTCAAGAACAACCAACTTGTCTTGGGATGAATCTTCTGAAATACTTCTCGCCACTGCCATAGTTAAAGTCATAGGGGTTGATGGCAGTCAGCATGAGATGAGAGCTCTAGTCGACCAAGGATCTCAAGTATCCTTGATCAGCGAAAAAGCGGCGCAAGTCCTAGGGTTGAAGAGAAACAGTTTTAAAGGTCAAATATTCGGTCTAGGACAGAAGCAAAATAACGCAAAGGGCACACTAGAATTATCGATCCAATCCTGCCACAGTGATTATTCCCTGAACATCAACGCTATCATCGTAAATAATTTGATGAAACAGCTACCAAATAATTCGTTTATCATGCCGGAATCATGGCATCATATCCAGGGTATAAAATTGGCCGATCCAAAGTTCAATGTAAGCAGACCAGTAGATTTACTCTTCGGGGCCGATATATACAGCAAGATTATGTTAGGCGGCATTCTACGAGGAGATAAAGATGATCAACCATTGGCCCAACAGACACTATTAGGATGGCTGCTCTGTGGGTCCACAAAACCACAATACCATTGTAATGTCGTTCTCAATCACACTGAAGATTTATTGAAATATTGGGAAAATGAGGATATAAATCAACAGGTAGAGATGTCAAACGACGACCACGAGTGCCTACAGTATTTTTTAGAAACCACTAAGAGGGTTGAAGGAGGAAAATATGAAGTCCGACTACCATTTAAGCCCTCCATGAAAGAAAAGCTAGGTGTTACTAAGCCGCAAGCTTTGGCTCAATTCCGTAGTATGGAGAGAAAGCTAGAGAAGTGCGCTGAGTTAAAAGTGGATTACCAAAAATTCATGGATGAGTACATCAACCTGAACCACATGAAACCATTAACCAATAACCAGGTGGCTGGGTACTACTTGCCTCATCATGCAGTCACACGAACAGAGTCCACCACCACCAAACTGAGGGTTGTGTTCAACGCATCCGCTAAATCCTCTTCGGGCTACAGTCTTAATGATGTAATGTACAGGGGTCCAAATATACAAAAGGATCTTCAGGAACTTATCCTAAGATGGAGGCAATTTAAATACGTATACACTGCTGACATCGAAAAAATGTACCGCATGATAAGAGTCCACGAAGATGATCAGGACTATCAAAAAATTATATGGAGAGATTCAAACCAGCATATCCGAACTTATCAACTCGTCACGCTTACCTACGGAACCAAACCCGCGGGATTTCTAGCTATGATGTGCTTAAGACAGTTAGCGGCTGATGAAAGACAAAGTTTCCCCGACGCGGCAAAGGAGTTAGAGGAGTGCTTCTATATGGACGACTACTGTGGAGGGCACCATTCCATAGAAAAGGCGAACCAACTGAAGGCCGACCTCATTAAACTGCTAAGGCTAGGTGGATTCAATCTAAGAAAATGGGCCTCAAATAAACCAGAGCTCATGACAGATTTGGAAAAGGAACAATGCAACCAGTCTACGTACGAGTTCAAGCAAACCGATTCTACCAAAACGTTGGGACTCGGCTGGAACCCGCAAAAGGACAAGTTCACATTCAAGTCTACTATTGATCCGCAGTCGCCAATCATAGCCACAAAAAGATCCCTCCTATCCGACATTTCAAAATTATTCGATCCGTTAGGGTGGCTTACCCCCCTTAGCACTACGATGAAGACAATGTTCCAAAAAGTTTGGATGTCAAAGTTAGATTGGGATGCAAAACTACCAGAAGACATCAATTCCGAATGGACCAGTCTCAAGCAAGAGTTACCATTGATTAGCGATATCGAGATAAGTAGATGGCTGGGAATTGAAGAAACCCAAAATATAACATTATGTGGCTATTCCGATGCGAGCCTCAAAAGCTACTCTTGCGTTATCTATTGTAAGACAGTAAAGAACGGGAAAACCACCGTAAGGCTAGTCGCAGGAAAAGCCAGGTTGGCGCCTCTAAACAAAAGTGTGTCTATACCAAGGCTGGAGTTGATGGGGGCACAGCTGTTAACCCAACTGATGCAGAAAGTCCAAAGCTGCTTAGCGGATTATCCGATTGATGTTCACTGCTGGACCGATTCGACCGCGGTGTTAGGATGGTTAAACGGAGATCCTGCTCGCTGGAAGCCATTTGTTGCTAATCGGGTAAAGTTCATCACCAAAACAATACCTGCGGACAGGTGGCGATATGTCAAAACCACAGATAATCCAGCTGATTGCGCAAGCCGCGGATTAACGGTCAAGCAGCTCAAAGATCACACATTGTGGTGGCACGGACCATCGTGGCTACCATCACATACCAATCAGAAAAATCAAACCATTTATGAAACCGAGCTAGAAATAAAAGCGTCGTTTTGCAATATAGTTACTCAAACGAGATACTAGGGTGCTTACAGCATGAATCCGCATATCTTTGTCAGCTGGCAAAACCTATCTTTACCATTAAAAATGACGAAAGTTTTTGTGTAATGGACAAATCGAGCAATAAGTGCACAGTAGAGGAACTGACCTGCACCAACATATGGGCAGAGTTACACTTGCACCAGCACTTATTCTTTTGTTGCGATAAATGCACAATCAAAATAATATGTGGGGATCAAATTACACTACAGCAGCTAGAACGAAGTGGGGTCATTGCCACAAGTGAAGATTGCTTAATCAAGGGCAATGATTTCTTGTTATACTCGATCCGCCACCACTCATACCAGAAAACCCTTACACCATCCATCTTCATGCCCGAACTGGATCAGATAAATCATATTATCAACGTGAAAATCCCCAATGACACATCAACCAAAGTAAGCGAGGGATTAAACATATCAATGGCCAGTTTAGGAAGCGCCATAGAAAAGCTGAAACAGAGCAACGCAGATATAGAAGACATATCCGCTCATGACATCCACCACTACGCACTCGGCTATCTAACGCTAGCGGGGGTAGTGTGCATGGGTGCAGCCTGGATATGGAGGAGCGGTCGGTGCCGTCGGCAACGGGTTCCTGCCTACGAGCATCGCGGCGAGGGTCACCGCCGACAGGAGTCTGCGGCGACCCCGCCGTCTCCAAGACCCCGGCGTCGAAGCGAATGTCCCCAACGACAGGAGGCTGTCGGGACAACCGCGCCGCCGGGGCCCACCAGTGCCCACAGTGAAGTGTTAAGTGCAAGTGAACTTAACCATAAAAGTGAGTGTTCGCTTCACAATTATGCCAATCGTTGGCCTAGTGTAGGTTATAGTGCAAGAAAACAAGGCAAAATGGACACGGACATGGACCACAATAATGACGGTTTTACTTTAGAGGAGATAAGTCATAATTAATTAGTAACATAGGCATATAAAGACTTTAATTTTATTTCATAACCATATTGTTTATTCATAATGTCTGTGTTTTATAAGTTATGTTAAGGTTGAACTGTTATACCATAAATTTAAGAAAATTACCATGTTTTGTAAGTAAGGTATTCATCATTCACCAGATGTTAACTCCATCCCACATCTCATTTCGGTCTCGGGAGTATGTTCAAGATATTTGAACACGCAGCAAAACGCATAGTGCATTGTAAGCGTTCACAATGGCAGTTTGCTGCGAATCAAGTAAATCTAAATCAGTTCGCGTCTTACCATCAACCAGAGCGGCTCATAACCATAATTCATTTAGCAGTAATAATTATTTAGAGTGTTAGTGCTAAGTGAATCAAACCAATATAATTTGTCAAAATAACCAGACTTTTATATACTTACCTATTTATTAAACTCAAGGGATTTGTAGGGGTCTCGCCGACCATAACATCGAGAAGCTAAAATCCTTTTCATATTAAATATTATACAGCAAGAGGTTACATATTTGAGCCTTTTGGAGTTGGAACCTTGGATCCGTGGGAACCAGTGCTTTCCCGGGTTTTCATAAATCTTGCTTTTGATTGAAGCGACGCATATAGGGTTTGGTCTTATTCAGGCCAGCAAATAGCAATGCTAATTTGTTGGCAACGCAGCTAGTGTCTTGGACACGTTTTCATCTGGTACTGGTCTGTATCAGTTGAGTTACCTATTGACATATTTGTAACCGCCCTTAGGCAACGCCCTTAGGCAACGCGGCGCTACCCCATATGTCTATTAAGTAAAGTAAATGCGGTTTGACTAGGGAATTGTAAATGGTGCAGCTTATTCCATTGTGTATTCCTCGACACAATGGACGACATTGCGTAGTGGCCCCGGTGAGCGATGAAAGTTTGTTTTTGATTTGTTCGATGGTAATGGTAAAATGTCACGGATAGAGGCGCCATAGTTAAATAGACAAGTATCGTCTGCGTACAGAGTTATAAATAAATAAATATTACAGGACATTCATTTTACACAGCGCCATCTAGCCCCAAACTAAGCATAGCTTGTAATATGGGAACTAGATTACGGATAGAATATTTAAATACTTTTTTTTTTGGTAATACATTCGTACTATATGATACAACACCCAAACACAAAACAAACATCTATATTCATCACATAAATGTTTGCTCTGGGTGGGAATCGAACCCACAGCCTACAGCGCAGAAGGCAGAGTTACTACCAACTGAGCTATGAGGCTTGTTAGTTAATAGTTATGATAGTTTAAAGTACATAATAATAAAAAAACACCAAAAACTAGAGGGTTCCGATTCGACATTTTATGTTGTCCCAAGACACGGCCCTTTAATGTATATGCAAGAGATATACACACACTCTGTGAAAATCTCAACGACATTTACATCGGTTCATGAGATACAACTAGCTGTCAGACAAACAGACAGACAGCGGAGGCTAAATAATAGAGTCCCGTTGCCAACCTTTGGGTATGAACCCTAAAAATGCTAATCGAAACATGAGAAAGGGGCTTCTAACAGTTTTTAGTTTCAGTGTTAACTACCTAAACTTAAATAAATTATCATAAATATTACAGGATATTAATTTCACACAGCGCCTTTAGCCCCAAACTAAGCATAGCTTGTAATATGGGAACTTGATTACGGATAGAATAGGTACTGAATGCTTTTTTTTTTGCAAGTAATACATACTTATCAATACAATACCCAAACGCAGAACAAACATCTATATTTATCACACAAATGTTTATCCTGAGCTGGAATCGAACCCATAACCTACAGCGCTGAAGGCAAAGTTACTACCAAATAAGCTATGAGGCCTGTTAATAATATTACCCTGTATGTTAGCCAAAAGTATCCACCTGTATCCACTCTACATGGGATATATGCACTTGCGCTGTCCAGTAAGCTAGTTGCTCTTCGGTAGCGAAGTTTTCAAACCAAACTCGTACAACTGGGACTAACGACGCGAAATTCGAAAGTACTCTTTCCAGCACAGTTCCCAAGTGTTACTGAAAATCTTTTAAACTGCCCGTAAAGTAACTTATTTGTGATTTAAGGTGAAACCCGAATCTTCGGTAATAAGTGAAACATTTTTATTTTTTTTACGACTGGGTAGCGCTTGGACTTCATCTCACCTGGTTACAAGTTAAGATAAGGCCGAGAGTGGAGGCGCACTTCACCTGGAATCCTCACCAAACCGAGGAACTGGCTATCTTACCTCTAAATGCCGGACAAAGCAATATTTTCTTTAATTGTTATTATGAAGACAGAATTAGGTACGATGGTCAAAATCTGGTAAAATCTGGTGAGATGAAGGCAAAGCACATTCACAAACGTAACGGACAATGAAGTGATTAATGTCTTAACCAAACTGTGAACAACGTCGGCCGCGATTAATAAGGATATTTTTTATGTGAAGTCTGGCAGAGTAAGCTTTTTTTCACACAAGGTTAATAGACACACCCGTGATTTACCTTTTGATTAGTCCGTGTGAATTTCTGACGCTTATAACCTATCCATTTCAGCCGAACCGCCTATAGACCGTCCCAACAAACTTAATCACCTAACCAACCCTAATCAGCCACTTGAATAGCCCAATAGGACGGGCCTTTTGCTCGACCAATATTAACATTTACATACAACCTCGTTGGCACAAACAAGTTTGAATACCCAACATCTGGCCACACAATATTTGTGGCCTATTGTAGCCTTACCTCCAATCCAATTTACACTTTACCGTTAGAAGTTTCAGTTGAATTTCGAATGAAGGTAGTTGTATTCAAATTGGCCAGTGATTTAGAAATGGTACATGGTGTAGTTCGTATTGATGTTGGAAACTAAGTATGTTCCTTTCGTTTGGGTTGATTCATTTTGATTTCTAAATTTAACAATGTACTATTAAACCATCAAAAAAATATTTGTACCTTTCTATCAATATTTTAAACTTAAGGAACTCAGAATGAACTTTACATATTTTTGTAGGCTACGACGGTGCTACGGCGTAGAGCTATAAGCTACGAGCTGCTACGAAGGTTTAGGCCACTTAATTGAATCGTAGTAGGAGTAACACAAACTGATACAAACGAATTTCTGGCTCTCAGTATAGCGATGCGAATAATAGGTATTGCGATTGGCCTCGGACAGGCAGTGTTTCTTCCACAAGCGAGTCTGTTCAAAGCCCCGACTTGTGTAATTAAAGTAGACTATCCATGCCCTCTTAAAGTTTCTGTTAATTATAACGATGATGGATTCCAATATTTTTAATCACCAAGTAATAAAGTTCCTCGGCTCTTCCAATTACTTTCTGTGACCATTAAAATTTCAAAGATGCCGTCTTTTTCTGTAAAATAATTCACGGTGACCTTTAGTTCTCCCTAGTTCTGTGCGATACCGCGTGGGAGTAATGCCAGAGTTCAACCTGGAACGAGGCACCGAGACTTTTCTAATTTTCTACCGTTTTCCGCGAAACACGAAAAACACCAGAGGGCAACTTTGTAATTTTTTGCGTTTTAGGAGCGCAAAAAAACTAAGTTTCATCTTATCGTATCGTAAGTCTCATCAAATATGTGTTTCGTAAAAATAACCAAATCAGAATAATTCTGGTAAAAAGCTGAGCCATGGTTTTCCACGCAATTGTACGAGCCATGATCACCAGAGCTCTTATTCTGTATGACCAATCGTGTCTTAACGCGCCCGCGTTACGATATCATGGAATCATCGTATTGACATATCGTAATGCGGGCGCGTTAAGACACGATTGGTCATACCGAATAAGGGGGCAATACACCGTGGACATTTATGACACATATGCAAATATATAAATCCTAAACATAAGTATTAAAAACTTAGTTTCCGTCATTCCGTGGCGACCGCAGCGCCACCTACCGGGTCCAATTGTAAAACTAAACCATCGCATACAAAAAAAAACAAAATTTGTCCAGCTGTTCAGGATCCTAATCCATTTATTCACACAGTAGTCAAAGATTATTGGCCTCGATTCTACGAAACCATTCGCTTCACTATGGCAATGGTATCGTCGCCGAATGGGGCCCTGCTGCGGGCGTCCAATAGAGAAGCTTACCGAAAAATCAATTCTTTACATATACATTGACTCATATAAAGTATAACAGAAGCCGCGCGAGTTGAATGCAGAGCTTAGGAATATGCCATGCCACCCAAGAACCCGACTGCATTAAACTCGCGCGCCTACTGTATACACTTTATATGAGTCAATATATATGTAAAGAATTGTTTTTTTCGGAGATGGATTAGATTTACAATTGAATTGGTAGTGGGTTCTGGGATAATACATTTTTATTTTACGACGGGTAAGCACTTGGCCTTCAACTTACCTCGTAACAAGTTGATATAAGACCGAAGGGGGAGGCGCACTTCACCCGGAATCCTCAACAAACTGAGGAACTGGCTATCTTACCTCTAAATAAATAAATAAATATTACAGGACATACATTTTACACAGCGCTATCTAGCCCCAAACTAAGCATAGCTTGTAATATGGGAACTAGATTACGGATAGAATACTTTTTGTAAATACATACGTAATATATGATTCAACACCCAAACACAGAACAAACATCTATATTCATCACACAAATGTTTGTCCTGGGTGGGAATCGAACCCAGAGCCTACAGCGCAGAAGGCAGAGCTACAACCAACTGAGCTATGAGGCTGTCAAATGCACATTTTTTTTTAGAATTGTTACTATGGCGACAGAATTAGGTAAAATGGTGGTAGTTAGCCAGGCGAACTTAAACAAAGTCCTACCACCAACCAAACCAAGCACAATATATTGTACTCCCCATGGGGATCGAACCTGGGACCTCTTGATCTGAAATCTGTGGGTTGAACCACTAGACCACAGAGGCGGGTAAACCGCTAAATATATAAAGTAATGCAACTGCGTCAAAATATTGAAGAACGAATGCACCTTCGAAGCGTAGAAAATATCCCGTTGACAGTATAGTCATTAAACAGAGTATATAGAGATAGGCAGCTAGCTGTTTCACAACTCGAACACATCAAAGGTCGAGAATTCTGTCCCTGAGGCATTGCCCGGAACCAGTCGAAGCTAACGCAACAAGTGCTGATGTAAAATGTACACTTTCATGTGATGTCTGCTTTTATGTGTCTCACTAATAATAATTAATTAAAATTGACATTTAATCGGCCGAGGATCACAAAAGGCGCAAATATAGTGGTCTCGACAGAGCTTACCTAATTGAGCCTTTTGGGAGCCTCCGGCTTCTCAAAAATCTTGCGAGGCTTTTGATTGAGGCGACACGTGACCCAAGGGCTGGCTTTTATTTAGGCCAGCGAATTAGCGTAGCTATTCAGCGTGGTAACAAGGCATTTCTAACAACGATTATTGCGCAACATATTCAGGTTACATAGAATATATAAAAGTACTCATGTATGTGTTAGAAACTCTCGAACCAACTTCTAAGAGGTAGGTACTTAAAAGAAAAAGTTACTCACCCTGTTTTTTCCCGGATCCGTAACGTAATTTCAAGTTAGTCCAACTCTACCACTCAGCACAACTTTTCACAGATATAAATACCAATTATTTTCGAACTTCTGTCCCACTCCGAAAGTACTGGGTGCGAATCACGTAAAAATGTTGGTAAACACGGTGGAAACGCTAAACGAATGTATCGACTGCGAGTACTACAAACTTTTTGTTTATTTAAGCGTTTACTGTTAGTTTCTTGATTTTTGATCGCATTACATACATATCTAGTCATTTTGCATAAGTTATTAGTAAGATTTGTGGGTTTAATGTTCAGTGGAAGGTTTCACCGCTTGAGCAAGTAATCCAATATGACGTCACTCAAAACAACATCAAAGCAACATTTCCCTTCATCTCAATTGTGTAAAGACGCTTGGGTTTAGTGTTCGTTCATTTCCCTTGAGATATCAAATACTTCACTCGTTATGAATAATCGTTTCTAAGACAGAAGCGACCCCGCGAAAGATGGTTATACATTTTTCGGGAGATAATGTTCCAAAGTATTCGTACACTTCTACTATACTTACACTTCTCTTCACTTCGCAACAGCCCATTATTGTCCACTGCTGGCAGTGTCTTCTCCATAATGGAAACGCTTTGACACTATCACCACGCTGGGCGGACGGATTGGTGATCGCAGTAACTGTCTGAAGTATGGTAAAATCCCTTGGTTCAAAAGCGCGTGTCAAAGTCAAAGTCAAGTCAAAGTCAAAATTTCTTTATTCATTAAGATTTTTTAGGATCATTTTGAAACGATCAAATTTACCGCCTGTTCGGAATCGCGACCAGCACACAAGGAGAAAGGCAAGAACCTCGGGAGTGTGATTGCTCCCTCAGTAACACATCATTTGGGATCCAGCATCACGAGCCACTGGATGACTATATCAAAGCCGAGATCTTATCTGGTGAATCATTTTTGAATAATTTTTATTTCAATTTTATATGCATTTTATCTGTTAATATGTTTATGAGTCAATTTGTCATTTTATGGATCCAGGTCTAAGGAAATAAATGCAGTCGGCTGAGTTGAAGAGTTTATCAGACGTGAAATTGAAATTAATGTAAGTGTAATTATAAATGCCTATTTATTTGAAACTGGTTCTTATACGAGTATATTCAAAATAAATATAAATAAATATTTTGATTATTGAATTACTTTTATTAATATACATTTTCTAAACATTTGGTACCTAACTAATCATAATTCTTATTAAAACTAAACTGATGGAGCATGCAACAAGTCATGGTAAATATCCCGTTAATATATTAGTAATAGTTTAAATTTGTTTTTAACATTATAAATAGAAGCTATAAAAATAATAAACAAATCCTGTAATACATTAATGTACGAATCAGTTTCATGAAACTAGGTACCTACTAACATCTAAGTGAGGCATATAATGTTATGATGTAGCAGAAAATTGTTGGAGCAAATTAAAATAAGAGCCACCAAAAACCCTTCTGAATATTTTTTCGGTTAAAAGTTGTTTAGCCTCATGTCATCTTTCTTTTACTTTTCGTACGAAAATATAATTTAATTACTTGGAAGCTCTTTTCTACGTTTTTTATGAATATCTGAGGCTCGTAGTCTTAAACCATCCAGAAATCATGGCTCGATCATAGATGAACATCCAAAAACCTTATTTAGCCGATTTCGGCTGAGTGTCGTTTTGGAATTTCATATTATTCGTTTAATCATGTGTACTCTTGTAGCAGAAAATGCCTTTTGATAAAAAGCATCGTATTTTGATTTTTGTTTTAATTTGGAATGGTTTTAATCATCGAATTTTGCATTGGCAATAATGAGGTCTACAATGGAGCGACCTTACTCACAAAGTGTCTAGTAATTATTTTCTTGAAGACATCAGGGTCGTAAGACAGCGGAAATACAGACGGTGGAAGTTGATTCTGAATTCCTTAGTGGCTAAATGTTGTGTCATTGTTTTTAAGTGTGTGTGTAGCTAAATGCAAGAAAACTTTACTTAGGTAAGGAGCGGTTATGAGTTGGTTGTCATGTTCGGTTTTAGTCATGTTCTATGCTTGGTAATATTCTGATTTAATCATGTTCTGGTTTGGTCATGTTCTGGTTTAGTCATAATATGACAAAAGCGGAATATGTCAAAGGCAAAATATGACAAAAAGAGAACTTGACTATTCTATATTCATGATTAAATCAGAACATGACGAAAGCAGAATATGACTAAAACCGAACATGACAACCATCATGCAAAGTCAATCAGATTGTCTGAAGTTACAAGCAGATCTGGATAGGCTGGCAACATATTATGCTATTAACCGCTTGAGTATAAATATAAGTAAATGCTCTTTTATTTCGTTCACACGAAAAAAAGTCCCAACACAATTTAATTACAAAGTAAACGATATTAAAATAGTTAAGGTGGATTCCATTAGAGACCTTGGGGTGGTCATGGATTCAAAACTCTCTTTCTCTGATCACATAGAATTCGTAATTGGTAAGGCCTATAAAAGCTTGGGCTTCATATTGAGGATCAGTCATCATTTCTCAGATATTGTATGTCTGAAAATCTTATACTTTGCGTATGTGCGAAGCATATTAGAGTATTGCAGCTCAGTATGGAACCCACAGTACCTAATTTATATTCAAAGTATAGAGAGTATTCAGAGTAAGTTTATAAAACATTTGAACTATCGGTGTCATCGTGGCTATATTGACGACTATCAGGAATCATGTCGCTATCATCATCTCACTACACTTAAAAACAGGCGTAGTTTAGCTGATATGTCATTTCTGCATGGTATATGCAATGGCTACATAGATTGTTCTGAGCTAGCGTTAAAAATTTTGCAATTTAGTGCTCCAATAAAGCGTACAAGGCAAACTAAACTTTTTGCGGTCTCCCATTCTTCTACTAGTTATGCCCAAAATTCAGTAGTCAACCGGTTGCATAGGAGCTACAACAAACAGTTTGGTGATGCAGACATCTTCCACACCTGTAAACTGGGCTTCAAGCGGGAGGTCCTCCAAATCATCAATGATGATGAGGGGGAGATGTCAAATCCTACCTAGTACACATATATTTTAACATTTCATATTTACATATTATATTTTATATTATTTAAGCAAAATTCTTCTTTTCATTTGGTGTTTAATAAGTTTCTTCTTTGTTATATTGTGTTCATAACTATTTCTGCTTTTTGTTATTTGTTTGTATATTTCTTAGATTGTGTGATTTTTATATTGATGTATGTTCTTGTTTAGTGACTGTCGTGATTATAAGATAGAAATCTGTAAAATGTAAATCCTTAATTGGCTATCAGTTTTGTTGTAAGTTTTACCCTGTTTAGTTTTTAAGAGCTGTGGATTTTGTTAAATAAATAAATAAATCTAATAACCCGCAAGTACGACAAACGTTTGTATGCGTTCATTTCAAAATGGCAAAACTGATTCAAATGGAATTTTGTGGGTATAATCTGTGCTCTGGTGTGTTGCTTTCTGTAGAAACACAACCAAAATACATGGAAAATAGTATTTATATGGGAACACTTTAAGACAAAGTAGCGCTTCATTGACACAGATTATCATTATCCGATCATACCTTCTAAAAACCATTTGAATAGGACTTGCCATTTCGAAACGAATGTCTAACGTGCATTTGTATGGGAGAGCTGTACTACGGCCTTTCCTAAATTCCAGAGATGTCGATATAGATATTAGTAAAAAGGTACACGACGACATTTTACTCGAAAAACGTGTGCGTGTCATCACAGAAGACGAATGAGCACTAATTTCACAAGCGTGAGCTCACCCATTCGATGGTAGAAACTCATCAAACAACGGTAAGGGTTTACCGTTGTTTGATCTCGCTCGAAATGTTTCTTAGTAACAAGGATATTCACATTTTTAGTAACAAGGATATTCACATTTTTAGTAACAAGGAGTGCGGGAATTAACCTAATAGGAATTTCACACGTACTGCTAATTATCATCCTCACCTGGTCGATATCCCATTTATTAGGAGTGCTTTCAAAAACATTTTATTACGCTGTAAAAACATGGAAACCGTTTTCAGCGTCTGCATTTTCGCTTTGTTACGACGTGAGTTTTCAAAAGAGAGATAATAGGCATCTACTGTGTGGGCTCGCTCCATCCTTGCCTATACAAGTTTGTTCTTCGAGGTTAAGATCTGACACAATAAGAACAAAAAATACACAGGCGGGTAAAACTTACTCCGCAATGATGTACCTATAGGTACGTACCTATTATAGTAACAGTTATGATCTATCAACTAGTGGTTTGCCCGGGCAATGGAATCACTGGGTTTTACTAGCGGTTACGGCTGAGTGATCACAACTACGATGGACCTTTGGATGGATCGAACACCCGAAGTCCGGCGCCAAACGGTTTGCCATGATCGGTCGGAACGCGGGAGAACTAGTGCTTTCTGGGAAAGCTCGCTCCACTACGGTTAAGCACGTCTACACGTTAGTTCTACTTAATGGGCCTTGGTCTGGGTTAGAGCTAGACAACCCTAGAGGTCAAGGGCTATTATTAAAATAAAATAATAAAGCTTTTATTTCTCTCACAAAGGTATCACATTTATTCACATAGTTACTGAGATTTAAACCGAATGATACCTGCTTTGTGAGAGGCTTGTGCCTGTACTGGGATTAAAAAACCATCATCACAGGTCACCTTTGACCTTGACGTGTATCTGTGTATGTTGAATTCAAATAATCTGTGTAGTTTACCGAATAAATTATTGCGAGGGGAAAGAAAGTTGTTTTAGCTTCAAGCTTTAGTTCAGTCCTACTGGCTTGCTAGCACCATATAACCTTAGTCACCATAGAACATTATAGCCAATTTCTCAGAATGTTGAGGATTCCGCTTCCACCTTCGGCTTTATCATGAATTGAAACCAGGGGCCTAATTGCATAATTTGAAATCCATCACCAGTGATTTTCAAGTAAATTACCAGTCAGAATTTGTCAAAAATAAAAATGAAAGTGACAGTTGAAGCTTAGGCTAGGTTTCAAATGTCAAAAATGAAGTTGATGTTGATTACCAGTTGACCTACACAATTAGAGCCAAGGTGAGATTAAGGCCAAGCGCTTTTTCCGTCGTACAATAAAAAAAAGACTTCCGTTTCATAGTAGTTTAGTATTCATTGGGTGATTTAAATTTACATTATATATATGCTGTTAACAAGTTGATATATTGGAAAAGTGCTGTATACCGAATTTTAAATGTAGGGTACCTATGTACGTACTTCAACAAGTTAGAGCCAACTTTGCATTCAAAAGCAATATGCATTAGCCTGGGCGTAGTGCCAACCACCGCTCCCCTCATATTCTCAACTAGTCAAATTCATAACTCGGATACGGAAGCTTTCGGGCGTATTTTGTGGAGGTACCTAACTATCCAAATATAATATATATATGATATAGTTAGAATAAGATCTGTAGTTTTCTATTGGTGCCTGTTTTTTTTTTTATTTGGATTATTATTACTATTAGTTATTACTATCCAGAAGCATCAAATCTAATGTCATTTTTATGAACTGCTACTGGCGCGAAAGGGGAATGCCCTGGATGAAGCGAGGTACATAACTACTTGTTATGTACCTATAATGTTGTATAGATATCTTTATAATTAAAACCTTAGATATACAATGAAAAATTTGTTAATATTTTCGCGGAACAAACTTTTTCATAATTCAAAATAAACGAACGAAAAACAGACGAAGAAGAATATAAGCTTCATTGTTTTGTTAAATCTGATAAACCGCCCGCAACGCGACATTTATGGTAAATAATAGTAATTATAATATAAACTATCTGACGTTAATTACTTACAGCACTAGATATAGATTACGAATAATTTACTAAAATACTTTTTTTACAAAAACATACTTATCATACACAGAACAAACATCTATATTCATCACATGAATGTTTGTGCTGGATGGGAATCGAACCCACAACCTACAGCGCACAAGGCAAAGCTACGACTAACTGAGCTGTGAGAAAGCTCAATTACAGCTGTTTCAACTTCAAGTCAAATTTGAGTTAGGACAGCCTTAAAATCAGTAAAGCACGAGAGTCTGTTCCGGTTCTAAATATCATCAATACTTTTATGCGGCAGAAAATGGACAAAATAATCATATATTCTATCCCGGTCGGATACAAAATAATAGCTATCACTATTTAAAACAGCCTGCGGCTTTCTAGAATACTAAAACGTAAAACACACTCATTTTTCTCATTAAGTATGCAAAATGTAGGTGCAATGCACGTAAAAAACTTGATTATAAGACTCTTGACTCAACGGGAGACTTTTATTAATGCTCAATAGTTCATAATCCTGAACTTACGTAAACTGGTAAAAGTAAAATTAGAATCGCCCCCTCCAACTCAGCCCATGGATGTCGTAAAACCGACTATGGGATCTCACCGAAAGAAGGACAGCAGTTTCCTTCTTTGTATTATCTACAACCTTACTACAATGTTTTGCCATAATCACCACGCTTAGCGGATTTGGATTGGTGATCGTAGCCCCAATCCACCTGCTCATCTGGTGATTATGGCAAAACCCTCCAGCTTTAGAGCAGGCTCTGTCCAGCAGTGGACGATAATTGGCTGTTGATGTGATTATGTACTATTCACTCCCTTTTTAAAGACATCGCGTAAGCAATGAGGCATAATGCTGAGTTGTATCCCATTTGCTACTGTAGCACACATCGCAAACAGTATTCACATAGTACTCGTGTTTTTCTGTTTGTCAATTTCGTTCTGTTATGTTTGTGTATGTGTGTTATAAAAGTAAATAAATGAATGTCTAAGACAACGGAAATAATTAGAAACGAAATGAAATATGGTGTTTCACGGAATTGATGTCTGCCGCCATTACGCACACAATGTGGCTATAAACGGATTATCTCAGACTCAAGACGTTGCCAATTATAATACTCTTTAAAGAATAGAGTATCTTTGAAGCCGCCTTGCTTATTAATTCTCGGAAGTTGTTTGCAAGTCTACCGCCGCTTATTACGGTATTTTAAATCACGTTTCATAATAAAACCTGCTGTTACATAAATAAAGGAGCTTGAAGCACGGCAGAGACTTTGCTGTGCATATTTATATAGATTAGATGGAGCTAAAAGATGGGGTAAATATCGTTTAATGGTAATTTATGGTCAACGTAAATAGAAATAATGTAAAACTTGGAGACACTTTATAAAACTTTTTATGACTTGCGTGCGGTATGAATTAGTTAGGATATAAGTATATGAAATTATGGACATAATAAATATTTCAATTTTGTTTCAGTATGTTTTGAAACATAGCACCAGATCATGGGCCGCATCATTCACCTAAGTACTTAACACCAATACTGTTATAGTCAACCCGCCTGCCAAGCGTGATGATTATGCCAAATCACCTCATTTCACACTATTTAACAGGCTTGTATTACAGAGGATGTTTTGCGCTGTGGTGATGATGATGAACTTTGAAAAAAAAAATTGATATTAAAACAATAAAGACTGCCTTGTCATCAATCAGCTATGATTGGAATTAACGCACAGCCTAAACAAGAGGTCCAAGAGACTAGGAATATTCATGGCATATTTTTTTATTGCAACTAAAAAAGGATTTTGGGAAATTCCCACGGGAGGGCGGGAATAAAAACCCGAGACGCCCAGGCTTTTTTATATGTTACATATACATAGTACGACGAGAAAGCGCTTGGCCTTTACGTCACCTTTGTCAAGTTATGATAAGGCCGAAGGTGAAAGCGCACTTCACCCGGAATCCTCAACAGTCTGAGGAACTGGCTATCTTACCTCTTAATGCCGGAACACAACGATTTGGAAAGGTTGTTATGGCGACAAACTTAGGTAAGATTGTGGCTGCTATCCAAGCGGACTATAGAAACTCCTACCATCAACCAAACTACGCAAAAATTTGTACCCGCACATCGTACCTCTGATCGGATATCGGTGGACGATCCACTACACACCTACGTCATAAACATAAAACTGATTGAAAATCCAAACGAAGCGAAACCAACGTGTTTACGCTACATAACGGTAAACGTACGATTCAATTTCCTAAGGAAATTTCTGCCTCCGCGTAGAGCTGAGCTGCATATTACAGTAGGTACCTACCGTGTGAATGTGAAGCAGTCACAAGGCAGACTGGTACCTACCCACTGTACCCACTGGCCGATGGCCAAATATTCTTTGGCGTTGACTCTGCTTGAATCCCAATAAAACTTTTTTTTAGGAAGACGGCGAAGCGCCTGGCCTTCATCTCACCTGGTTACAAGTTGAGATATGGCCGAAGGTGGAGGCGCACTTCAACCGGAATCTTCAACTAACTGAGGAACATTTATTTCGTAAAGCGGTATCACTAAGCTTAGATTAGTTTGATTAGTTTAACAAGATAACGGATATAATACCTACATGTATTTTTTTTTTTGTAGGTGCATACTTATCTCATACTACACATATAACATAATACCCAAACACAGATTAAGCATCTGTATTATCACAAACGTTTGTCCCGGGTGGGAATCGAACCCAAAACCTACTGCGCAGAAGGACGAGCTACTTCCAGCTGAAGCCTGTTAAGATCAACTTTGCTATCAGGCTGTGAAATTAACTAGCAACGATACAATTTTCAACACGGTTTCTTTTCTAACTTACCAAGTTTGGAGGTTATCGAACACCAAAACTGTGATAAGGCTCATATCTAAACGAGGATGAAAAGATCGGGGATGTAAAATATTAGTAAATCTACAACTGGGACGTAGCGGCAAGTAGATCCCTAGTGAGCTAATATTTAGATTAAGGCAGATTTCCATGAAAACATTTACGTCAAGATTTCACGTTATTTCACGTCAAGCACGAGCCTCGCCCTATATACTCATTTGCATATGTACGTTCATATCTCATTTATTTTCAAACCCGTGCCCGGAACGGCGTGCTTTCTGAGAATACGTTTTATGAAACTCGCCAGATTTCTCTGCCCTTTTAAATTTTAATATGCTAGATATCATAACCATCGTTTTTGCCGAACTATTGTCGTTGAGGTTGAAAAACAAAACACTGCCCAAACTTCAACAAAACCCAACAAAAAAATGGGCTGTTGACGTGACTGTATTTACGACCCTTGACTACTTGATACACAGTAATCTTCTAATGCATAAAAGAACAAGTCCTGAGTCACTGACTGACTGATTGAACTAGGTACAACGCACAGCCTAGGCCGCTGGGCGTACAGACATGACATTTGGAGAGTATGTTTGTCTTGGTGTGTAGGCGTCCGCTAAGAAAGGAATTTTGAAAATTCGCACCCTTAGGGTTCAAAATGGGGTTCGAAGTTCGGAGTAAAATGCTGCATATCTCTGAAACCACAAATTATAGGCACTTGAAAATTAGTATGTTGATTATTATATATATATGCCCATAAGGAATAAGTTGTGGCATATTTTCGGTTTTTAATAATTTTCAGAAAGAAAGGGTGGGCTGTCCAATATTCAGACCTGACTAATAATAAACAAAAAAAAATAGGGGTTCCCATACATAAAACGTTTTTATAAATAGTTATTTTCGACCTGCAGAATAACAAAGTTGGTGTGAGTATAGTGTTTACTTTGTGGTAAATAAATAAATGAATAATAAAATCAGACCAAATGTGAGTCGAACCGTCACTAAGACTTCAAAAAGCCTGCATTTTTTGTCTGGGAATGTGGGTCAGAACCCTCTGTGTGCGTGTCTGCAAACCATGTAGGAGCTAATCGGTCAAATTTATTCAGATATCCAATAAAAATAATATACTAAAAAGTACAATTAAACTATGTACAAAGGAATCAGTCAGATTACCTTAGGACCGGTACAAACTTATATTACATATATATTATAAAATACTTGCACCTATTAAAAAAAAAACAATACGCGGACGAAGTCGCGAGTAAAAGCTAGTGAGTTTATAACCTCTGGATCTGACACCGCTGGGCGAACACAGAGGTGTTTGTCAGTTAACGAAAAATTGCTGTATTTATTAACTAAATACATGTAAGCTGTTTGGTTGAACCCTAGAGATTGTTATAGGTTTCTTACAAGCTTGCCGGCACAGTTACATTCTACGATAGAGCTAGCTTCCCACAAGATCATGTTTACTCTTCTTTAGTTAAGTCTAAGTTAAATGGAAAACAGACACTAGCAACAAATGCCTAGCTATGCATAGCGCATTATAAAATATGTTTGGAAGCGTTTAATCGTACTATGGAATACCAACAAAGGGGTAAGCAACAAGTAAGGAATTGCGTCTTAAATCATGTTAAATAAAAGAACGGCCTTGAATTTCAACTTGAAACCCTCGACAAGCAGTGAGCATTGCTTGGTTACGACAAAAATCAGCAAACCGGTGAAAACCATTTCGTAAATGATCTAGACTTAATGGAGATATATTCGAAAATCTCGGATATAATAGTAGTAGTTTTTTTTTAAACATGGTTTAACTCTTGACTTGCAAAGATGAAGTCTACGATAGGTTTTCCTGACAACACTGCCTCCACACACTGACGGAACCCGGCAAACCGTTCGGTGCTTGACTTCAGCAGGAGGTTGATCGTGGTCGCTAGCCAGTTGGCCCTTTACAGGTTCTACTACCAGTAAACTTACATAAAATCTATGGCCAACTTGAAAGTCTAACGATACCTAATAAAACTATTAAAAAGTTAGAAAAAATAAATACGACCTATTCCCATTCGAGGATATCTGATCACTACTCAGAGCGTGGAGCTTATGAGGATCACCTACTAGGGGGTAGTCAGAGGCACGTTCAAACTTACGTTCGACACATGTCCACGGTTTGCGAGTAGCCGGCATTCAATACGTGACAGGTTGCAAGCCCATCACCGATTAGCGAAATAGGCCGCCTGTGGCCTATTTCGCATGCCATTCGGATTTTGATCCCCAGAGAAATTTTACTCACGATATGACCTTCACCGTCAAAGTAACATAAAAGAAAAACCGAAAAGTTCATTGGTGCATTTGGATTTGAACCCACATCCTCCGGATCGGAAGGCGGGCCCATACCCACTTGGCTACCACAGCCACAGCTCATATATATAAAATACTGAATATACAAAATTTAACTATTACATTTCTAAAACCTCATTGTTTTCAGTATTAAACCGACTGCCTCAGGGTTTAATTAAAAAGTAGTCCGGTTATTATCTGTATTTACCTTCAATTTACCAAATACGCAAAAAAATGTTGCCGCATCCCCTCAAGCGCTCCTTTTCATCCTCGCTCACGAAATTACTCAAGAAATAATACTGGATGCCGCGTTTTACAGCGACTAGTATAACGCATAGGACTTCGTGCCCGTCAAAAAAAAAATACAGGACATTAATTTTACACAGCGCCATCTAGCCCCAAATTAAGCATAGCTTGTAATATGGAAACTAGATTACGGATAGAATACTTAAATACTTTCGTAAACAGATACGTACTATATTATACAACATCCAAACATAGAACAAACATCTATATTCATATAAACATGCAGAGCGGCCGCGCTACCAACTACCCGCAGATTAACATTACCCGCTTGTTCGAACTTCGTGACAAAGCAGCCCAGCCAATGTTGGTCTAGTACTTGACTGGAAAGTGTAGCTTACGAGGTGCCATATAGAATTCAATTTCAAGTTAAACTGTTATTTAACTATCTAAAAATTCGTTTTATAATAATGTAAGTAGGTACAATACATAGTCTATAAGTTTAAAGCATCATTTGTTTATGATTGTTTTGCTTCCCATCACAGGCCTCCCCCAGACTCTTCGAAAGTTTGCGATCATGAGCTTTCCTTCTCAAAGTGCCCTCATTTTGAATTGAAGTACCTACCTATGTATCGTCAAAAAATGTATTTCAATACCTACTCTATCCGTAATGTAGTAACATAGCCCTATATATAAATATATATAAATTAATGTCTGTAATATTTATTTATTTATTGAATACAAATAGATGAAGATGAGTTGATTATTTTGCTGTCGTGCCCACAACGTCCCTTGTAAAGTTTATTTATCAATTGTAAGGATAGTGCATGATACAAGGAAACAAGGTTTAGCACTAAAAGTGACCATCATATCTGTTGATTTGGCTTGTGCAAGTTTAGGTAAACCGCCTCTGTGGTCTAGTCAACGATTTCAGATTCAGATGTCCCTGGTTCGATCCCCAGGGGGAGTAAAATATTATATTTGGTTTGGGTGGTGGTAGGACTTTGTTTAAGTCTGCCTGGCTAGCTTCCATCATCTTACCTAGATCTGTCGCCAGAATACCAATTTAAAAAAAAAAGTTGTGTTCCGGCAATTAGAGGTAAGATAAGCGCCTCCACCTTCGGCCTTATCTTAACTTGTAACCTGGTGAGACGACGGGGAAGCGTTTATCGCTTCCCCGTCGTAGAATAAAAAAAAGCCTTGTAGTTTTAATTATAAGTTGCGTAATTCATTAATTTAATCGCAAGTATGACCGTATTTTACGCACCCCACTTCTGGAGGTAAATACAGATGGAAATGATGACTCTCAAAACAAAAAAAATACATTTTCACACTTGACGCTTGTTGCAAGAAAGATAAGACTTTCGCAGATTGACCCCGCGCAGTGTCAAAGCGCGACACCCAGTTAGGCATTTAGAATTCACATTTTGTCTTTTGTTTTTGCGTCTTGCTTGATATAAAATTAGATTTATGAAACATTTAATGTTTATGTTAAGTCTATTATTTATATTTAATTGGGTCATAATAAATGTATTCTTCTTACAACTTACAGCTAGCCAGGGGGACTTAAAACAAGTCCTACCACTAACCAAACCAAGCATAAATATGTACCCTCTGGAGATCGGTCCCGGGACCTCTGGGTCAGATATCGGTGGGCGAACCACTCCACCGCAGAGACGGTTAAAACGTACCTAAGGTACGCAACCACCTTTGTTTACCTGTTTTCTTTGCACATTTAAAAAGGTGGCCATAATGCGAGTCGTTATCTCGAATTGGCCATTAGTCGACTTTTTGAGTTTATCTGATTATTTTATTATTCACGGGCAGCGCTGTGTAGTCGTTAGAGATGGTTAATGGCCCCTTATATTTATTGTTTCACGTACATTCGCAAAAAACCCTATGCCTTTTTATTTTAGGGATCCCTAAGTACGTAAAGGTGCCGACGGGACTTCTACCCTTAATAAAAGTAGGTTACCGGTTGAAATTTTCGCAGAATATTTTAGCGGAAATCCTTTCAAGTCATCATCACAAAAATATCA
Organism: Venusia cambrica; assembly: GCA_951394065.1. Lineage (NCBI taxonomy): Eukaryota > Metazoa > Arthropoda > Insecta > Lepidoptera > Geometridae > Venusia > Venusia cambrica. Next base: position 8,381,543 of record OX596056.1, read on the forward strand.
TAAATTATTGTTAATAATATTTTTTGTATTTCAAGCAATTGCTCTTGGTCACTTCATCAGTGTTTAAGCTAAGTTGGATATGGCACAAAAAATCGGAATCTGCGTCAGGACTTTCGTTGCTCAATTGGTTAGAGCGTTTCCGGCGTAAGGGAAAGATGCGGGTTCGAGTCCCGTCGCGGGTTATACATTGTTGTGTCATTAAAATATTTGTATATATCGATATAATCTTCATTTCACCCCACATACGTCCACTTATTTTTTTTTCACTCTTTTGTATCTCTACTTTTTATCCACGCGGGCAAAGCCGCGCGATATAATTTAAGTGTTTTTCAAGCGCTTCAATGTCTCTTATAACGATTACTCTTAAATGAACATCTTGCAAACTTCAGTTACTTGAGTCGTTAGCCGGAAGAGTTACAACTTGGCAAAGCGAAGTCAATTTTTATGTAATTAAAACTCAGTATAAGTTTGAAACACCCGCGGCTTAATTCCTATCATTTATGTCTTCCTTGGATTTCATGGGTTTTATTTTTTTACCCTCAAATAAAAGTAGCCTAAGTTACTCATTATAACATCAGCTATCTTCCATTGAAAGTCCCGTTGAAATCGGTCCAGCCGTTTCAGACTCCATTGGGAACATAACTTTTCAGGCATTACCTTTATACTTACAGCCCCACGGATTAGTTCACTATACGCATATAATTGTAGACCGATAAAATATAATTCATTTCATTCGCGCGCACATTTACAAAGGCTGAAATGTAAATAATGAGATACCCAAAAATTCCTTTTTTTGTGTATTGTTTTTGTTGAGTATGTATAATATGTAGGTATTTATATAGATCTATTAGATATTAAATAAGTGTGGTGTATATTTGTAGCATAGCTTCACATAATGTATTAAACCAATACAATAAATATTTATTTTTTATTTTTAAGGTGTGCCATAAAGTATTTTCATTTATTCATTCATTCATCTTTACTGTGCAATTAAGTTTATTCTTTGACATAACACAACATTGTGTATGGATATCATCATAGTGTCAAACGGAGTGGAGCAGAGGACCTTACGTCCTCCGCTCGATGGGCCGACGACATTGTGGCGGCGGAAGAGTCGATGGAGGCAATCAAGATCGCTATTATCATAATTTGGAAGCCTTGTTTTTATGGTCTAGTGTATCAGTAGTTCGGTTGACCGAACGAATGATACATTTTTGTATCAGTAGTCCGGTTGGACACGACAACCGGACTTGTGAGCTGTCTCTATCGTATCAGTAGTTCGGTGTTAGCTAAAAGCTTTTGTTCACTTAGGTAATCTTTAGGTTCCTACATAACGTGCACCACAATATATACATTCTATTAAATATTTATATTATTACACATAAGTGTTAAAATAATTATTATTGTCATAAATGTTTATTAATTTTAATTTATTAATTCTGTATTTTTTTCTGTTTTAAAGACATTTAGATATATTTAGAATTTAAGACCTAAATTTTGCATGCCAATGTGGTCAAAATATGTGAAACATCATTAACTATGAACAAGAACCTGTATACTTATGTATATTATGTTAGTAAGTAGGTACACATTTTGAATTATTAAACGTATTCATTATGTTTTGTATTGTAAATATAAATATTTACTCATTCTCTTTTATTATGTACACCCTCCTACCATCAACCATATTTGTACTATCCCCTCCATCCTAAGGTTGTCTGGAAGAGATCGCTTTAAAGCTCTTATAATGCTTAGCTTGCGGCAATTACAAAGTTTGGTATAACGTTACCATTATGGAAATAGAAGAAAATGTTGAGCCTGCTTGATTCTCTCGAGCATGTAATGTTTTAATGGCCAAATTATAAGCGTTCGGAATTGTTTGATCTCAATTTGCTTGCGAAATTGTGTTAAAAATTCTACCTTCTTAGTCTAGGTAGAACTATCGTGGAGAATATAGAGGGGATGTTTTCAATAAACTTGGTAACGTTGAAATTTCTCGGAAATTTATACACATTTTGCTTTGCAAGAACTTTTCCAGATGCAAAATGAGTTCTGAGAAATTTATCCATTGAACGTTGTTCAGGAAATATTCATAAAACAACATAGCAATTTTTAAATACAAAAGGTATCTAAAGCCTTTTAGTTAATTTAAAGTGCCGGAACCTCGTGTTGTGGCTTACTGACGCATTGCGGGCGAGATGCTTTAACCGTTCAACCACTCAATAGCGATCCGTTGAGTAAGCGATATCACGGTAGGTGTCAGATTTACAGGTGTGGACCGCGTAGCCTAGGTGAAGTCACTTACGGCGTACTATCAACTGGACTGACCACTTACCTGAAATAAAAAGACAAAAACAGTGTGAAAACATGCAGAATGTTTTTCTTTTATATTGTACGACGGGAAAGCGCTTGGCTTTCATCTCAGCTGGTTACGAGTTGATATATGGCCGAAGGTGGAGTCGCACTTCACCGGCTATCTTACCGTTAAATGCCGGAACACAACAATTTTAGAATTGTTGTTTAGGCGACATAATCAGTTAAGATGGTGGTAGCTAGCCAGGCGGACTTAAACAAAGTCCTACCACTAACCAAACCAAGCACAATAATGTACGATAAATATGGACCCATCACATGCCTACAACCCGTGGGCGTCGTAAGGCTAGATAGGGTTTATACCAATAGGCAGCAACTTCCACAAGCTGCGATAAATAATAATGCTGGTGGCATTATTATTTATCGCATTAAACAATACTCCGATGTAGTGAGAACAAGCTTCTTTGATAATATCTTTTCAATGGAATCTAAACAAAAGGTTTTTTGAGATGAACTTCACAAACAAAGTTTCTTACCAGCGAGGCTGTTGTCGCGGGGTTTGCCTTTGTAAGCTTTGAAGAGATATCGACGCTGTTGAAATGTCTCGTATCAGTTCCACTACAGGCCTTTTTTCGTCTTCAAAGAAAACGGTGAATTTAACGAAATTTGTCATTTCAAAATTATTACTTTGTTCGATTTTTGAACCAACTTAAAAAAAAGAAGGACGTTCTCAATTCGGCTGCACGTTTTTTTTTTTTTTGGTAACTAGGACTAAGATGGACAGGGGCTGGTTACCTACACAGGATCAAACCAAACAGATGGTAATCACAACAACTTGGACTTCTACCGGTAGGAAGACGAGGACGACAACTCAAAAGATAGAGCGATGACATCGTAGATCATCATCATCATCATCATTATCATTTCAGCCCACATAAGTCTACTGCTGAATATAGGCCTCTCCCAATCGACGCAACATATAGCGATCTGAGCCGCCTCCATCCATCGACTCCCCGCAACAGCCACAATGTCATCGGTCCATCGCGTGGGGGGTCTTCCCACACTCCGTTTCGCGTTTAATCGTGATCGCCATGCGAGAACCTTTGCTCCCAGAGGTTTTTTTGTGTTTTAGTGTGTAGGAACATAAAGATATTTTTTATTTATTTTATTAATTTCGACCTCTGAACCTTCGGATTCTGAATGAAATGGGAGTACTAAAAGCACTTAATATGCTCAGTTATTCCAGTAGGTCCTATATTGAACCAAGTTAATTACATCGGGAATGTTACGATCAAAAGATTTAATAGACATGCCGAAATCTTTTACTATGCGCACTGCAAAAACTCGGGTTTATCAAGCAATTAATACCAGCGTCTGTATTTCCGCAGTAAGATAAAAAACAAAGTCCGTTCACATTCGTGTTTCAATTTGCCAATGAGAGTGTCTCTGATATTAAATCGTCCGAAAGGACACCCAATAAATTATTCATTGGGACCCGCGTCCACGTTTTCGCTGTTTATATTCGGCTATTTCTACTCACGACGGTGTTCTATTTTACGGTAGACATCCTGAGATACAAAGGGCAAACTTATCACTAAAAGAAAACTAGGTTATTGCTTTCTTTTAATATTATTGTATCTCACCTGGTTACAAGTTTAGATAAGGTGGAGGCGCAATTCACTCGGAATCCTCAACTAACTAAGGAACTGGCTATCTTACCTCTAAATGCCGGAACACAACAATTTTAGCATATTTGTTATGGCGACAGAATTAGGTAAGATGGTGGTAGCTAGCCAGCCGGACTTTAATAAAGTCCTAACAGCAACCAAACCAAGCACAATATTGTACCCCCCTGGGGATCGAACCTAGGACCTCTGGATCAGAAATCGGTGGCTTGATCCACTAGACCACAGAGCTCGGTTCTTTTTGTAAACTGTACATGAATATGACAAAGGTAGCAAATATTCTGAAATTATATCAAACTAATCAATTTAATACACTATTTGTAGTGCAATTGTCAGTATATAGATGGACCAGTAATACACAAGGACAGAATTAGAGAGACACAATTTAAAAGTATGGTGGAGCTCGTCTAATTTCATGCATGACGTTATTAAAGTGGAAGACAAATAAGGCGATTTATATGTAGCCTTTGTATTAGCATTAACCTTTCAAGAGCTGAAGACCGGCATTATATCATTTTAAGCACCTTTCAGCAGATGTGGCCATGACTACGAATGTTGCCCAAAACGGCGGGAGCGTATGGAAATGGAATGGTCCGCATTTATACCGTCTGGATATTGAATCTTTCAATAACATGCTTCTTCTTTATTACCCGAAGGTATCAGAAGGAGAGGTATGATTTTTTCATGCATGTCTATTTTATTTCGAATTTAAATCCTAAATTAAATATAATTTAGGAATTATTTTTAATAAATTACCTTTTCATAATATTGTATCTGTGTACGTTTTCCGAATAAAATAAACTAAAAATATTTTCTACAGCCTCCCACGGCTTGATTTTACATGTGAGGTGTCGTTTGATTGATGTTTAAATTGCGGAATTGACAAAGGCTATCCTAACTTAATAAAAAGAGGAATGCTTGTATTTACATGAAGATTATAAATATTTTATGTTAATATATATATATATATATATATATATATGAATATGACATATTAAAATAACATTTACGTTCATGCTTTTTAGAAGTTGTTTTTTCGACAAAAACAATAAAGTTTCCAATATGTTTTATGCAGTCGGATTGTTGTTTTCTCTAACTTTATTATTTTTTCGAACGATTATGTTTAATAACTATGTGACTTATCACTCATTAACGGTTGTCATTTACTGTCGCCGCCAAAGATTCTAAAAAAAAAAATTGAGTAGGTAAGGATCGTTCTTTATAAAGACACTGTAGAATATTCTTGCTTAGATTGGTCAAAGATTCACCGATCAACACTTTTTAACACGGTTATACCCTTTCGAGTAAATCGTTCTATTTCAAGTCACTTAAGAATATTTTTGCATAGATACAAAATCATTGGTCAAAGATTCATCAAACAACACTTTTTAACACGGTAAGTAAGTACTTTTTCGAGTAAATCGTTCTATTTTAAGCCACTTAAGAATATTCTTGCTTTTATACAAAATCATTGGTGAAAGATTCATCAATCAATACTTTTTAACACGGTAAGTACTCTTTCGATTAAATCGTTCTATGTAAAGCCACTGTAGAATATTCTTGCTTAGATACAAAATTATTGGTCAAAGATTAACCGACCAACACTTTTTAACATGGTAAGTATAAGTACTCCTTCCATTAAAGGTCTAGCGACGTGCCACTGGCAAAATTATAGGCCCCACCTGCCACAAACCAAATAACAATTATAACATGTGTGTGAAGGCAGCAGTCTTAGAGTTATAAGGGAGGCACCTAACTGACATTGAAGGCAAAAGTTTGTATTAGTGATATGGTATACGTTCTACGTATACGCCTGTCTGTAGGTATTATGAGCCTGTGTAGAAATGAAGACGAAATTGTTCTTTGGGAGAGATGATTTAGAAGGTATTTCCCTCGAGCAAGACCCGAACAAAAGTAGTCCCATTATTATTTAAATATTATTAGCTCTACAACATTTACACACCCAGTACACAAAGAGTTTGTAATTGGAATTTAGAAGTGTCTATGTGGTTGAAAGTGACGGCGTATGACTGAATGCACAGTCAGTCATATGCCATGACAGGCCTCACAGCGCATTTAGCTACGCCTTCTGTGCCCTAGGTTGTGGGTTCGATTTCCATCCGGGACACACATTTGTGTGATGTAATACAGATAGATGTTAATTATGTGTTTGAGTGTTATATTGTATAATTATGTAGGCATGTATATAAGTATATATTATATACGTATGATTTTATTCTTAATCTCCGTCATTTAGCTTCTATATAACAAGATAGTGGGTGCTATTCAATCATCATTATCATAATTTCACACGAATTTCTTTAAGATGACCAATTTTATAACCTATTATATGGACCTAGGTCTGAAATATTTTGCTAAACATGGGCTTTCCCTAATAGACGCCACAAATAGCGAGAGCCGCCTCCATCCAACGACTCCCCGCGACCGCTAAAAATCAGTCGGTCCATATAGTAGGGGGTCTTCGCACACTCCGTTTCGCTTTATATCGTGGTCGCCATAGAGTTACATGGTTTTGTTGGTTGGTTTTATGACTTTGTTTAAGTCTGTCTGGCTAGCTACCACCATCTTACTTAAGTCTGGCGCCATAACAATAGTTCTAAATTGTTGTGTCTCATGGATGATATGGGCAAGAAAGGAGTTATGAGATGATGTCCGATTGACAAGAGAGAGTAGAGAGATGACAGCCGACTAAGGGATACCAGAAGAAGAGCAGCTTCTTTCTGTGTATTACCTACTGCAATCACCAATCCGCCAGGCAAGCGTGGTGATTACGGCACAAAATACAAAAAAAACCCTCCAGCTCTAAAGGCGGCTTCTCCAGCAGGACACAAATAAAATAACATTTTTATTGCGGTATCTTGTTTTAAAAAACAAATAGATTTGGGGAGCCTCCACTTAAGCAAACATTTGCTTGTGTTATGGCTCCGCTCATGCTAGTGACATAAATAAACTAAATTTAAAAGTAGATACAAAGAAAGGGTATTTTACTCTTACGGGCTGTTGATGTGATGTGATGTGTGGAAATAAACGTAAATTGACAATGATATTCAATCTCGCAAAATCAGACAGGTGAATAAGATGGACGCAATCATTACATGTGATCGATTGTCGAATCGAGTCGCTTTAGCTCGTCTCGATAGTTTGATCCTTGATTTATGTTCGCTCGGTATCGTTCAATCACGATTTTTTCGCTTATCGTTTACGTGACTTGATTTTGTCCGATACTTTTAGAATAACCGGCAAGGTATAAGGAACAAAACAGGCTAATAACTCACCGAAAGTTGAAAAATCTCATAAACACAACAGCAACATTTTAAAATGGTTTTACTCGTAAATCCATTTTGAAAGGTTATATTGTATTATGGCCTCAAAAAAGTGAAGTTCAATAACTATAAACCGACTGAAAAATCACGCTCTAAAAAGTATGAAACAAGAAAGAGCTCCGCATACAGTTAGTTGAATCCCTGGTACTCTCTAGATTAAACTACCTTGACACTGTGACGGGTCCTCGACTGCTGAGTCGTAAGCAACGCCTGATACAGAGAGTACAAAACGCATGTGCTCTTTTTTGATTCAAAATACCGCATAGGGCTCATGTTTCACCATTCCTCAACCAAAGATCAATTCTCAGGATGAAAGCGAGACAAAAACTACACCTTGCTTGTTTGCTTTTTGGTGTGATCAAACACGAGACTCCCAGGTACCTATACTCTCTTGGTTCTCTGAAAACAAATCTCTGCGTAGGTGCTCGAAACAACTATTGACGCTGCGCCACCGCACGGCCGCCTTTAGAGGCAGCTTTAGGTACGCAGCGTCGAAGTGCTGGAATAACATCCTACCCCCAATCAGATCTCTTCAGAGTATTCATAGCTTCAAGTTCAGGCTGATTTTTTTTTCTTATTGACCATCAGAAACAGTGCGAAGATCTCAAAAACGATTTATCAGTCTTATAATATATAACGTCTTTTTTAGCTTTATTTATTTAACCTTGTTTCCTATGTGCTGTTTTTATTGCATTTTAAACCATTTTTTTATTGTTATATGTATGCTACATCCAAATATTTGTTTTATTATAATTTCCCTCCCTCCCTTACATTTATTTATAATCACTTACTTTGCTCTGTTCTCGTCCTTATTATTATTATAACACTGGATACGACAGAAGATCAGCGTTGTATAATTAATATTTATTTATGCAACAAATGCTGAGTCGCACGCCAACTTGTGGCATCTAACTTGCGAAAGGTAATGAAAGGCACCTACCAATTTGTTACTAGGTCTACTAGGCTAATTTAGTAAAGATGTTTTTTGTTTTTTTTTATTGACTTGATTGTTTTGTACATATGTTGTTAAAATTACCAACATTCACTTATTAATATTATAATTGATCAGATGCTACAAATAAAGTTTTTTCTATTTCTATATTTTCTATTTAAGAAAACATTTTCATCCATCAATTAAATAAAGGCATGTATTTAAATGATTATTTTAATTTTGCAAAAACAGCAAGCAAATAAAAATTAACGGTCATCTTTTTTAATGATTGATCCTCTTTCTCTAAGACAATAACAAAAAAAAACTAATTCTAAATCAAATCAGCCTCTTTTTTTTTTGAGCCACGCAAATAAGTAAAATGAGACTGTTTTCTCGATACAGTCTCACTTTACGCATTGGAAGTAAAAAAAAAAGTATTTCTAGGCGTAAAAAATCAATACCTAACAACCTACTACTGACGTAATCCACCATAAGATCCCTATCATGAGTCTGTGCGTAATTTAAAGACACGTAATTAAAAAGGGGGATCAAATTGATCAAATGATATTCATTGTGATATAGTTTATTTTAAGTAGTGCACATATACAATACGAGTAGATCAATTACTCGTAGATTCATGAGGATCAAATAGTTGTCCCTTAAATAAACAACTAATATATTTTACTGTATATATTTGATAAATATTAATAGTGATGTTCAGATGATAGCCATGGTCACCACTTACCCTACACTACTCATTTACTCTGCCAAAACGATACATTTCAGCGGTAGTAAGCAATCGTAGGCTTTAAACCTATGTTGTTATTTTTAAGTCTCTATTTTTGGAACTATACTTATTTTGGCGCGTTTGGGAAACAATATTGAAGTTATTTTATGATGTGCGCGCTCACCGACACCTATAAGCGACACTATGAAGTTGGTTGGCAATAATTGTCTCTCAAGTTATCGTGAAAACTGATAACTATATTCAAGGCAGTTCAAAGAGTATAACAGTAATGAGGTAGTTATCTAAAATTGAGGTTTTATATCAGCGGCGATAAAAATATATATTCATACATAAAAAACGTAAGTATTTTTCCGTGATTTTAAATTATATATGGTGATAAATCATAATTTATTCGTGATTAAAGTGTTTAAAAAAACACTTTTATCACGAATACTCACAAGAAATTATAAAAAACAATGAAATGGGTTTATAGTTTATACGTTTGACTACGCATTCGTCATTCGCATGATGAAAGTTCGCATGAAAAAAAAACAAAGCGTTTAGTGCTATTGAGCGGAACACTTACGATGCAGGGATGGTAATGCTCTGTGAGATTGCAATTCCTGTTATTATGTATTTATTTCCTTACATTAATTAATCGCGAAATTTGTTACCCAAGAACGCAATCATTCAGTCTATTCAGGTTTTTCTAGTAAGAAAAGAAGACTTGTATGATAAATCGGGGTTTATTACTTTCTATTCTTCAAAGCTATTTCCAATACCTCTGCAGTCTACAAAAGGCGAAATAAACCTACGTCTACCAATTGTACGTTCCACTCAAGCGAGTATTCAGTGCTAGCTTCTCAAGATCTCGGCATAATAGACAGAATTTATGCCTTCATAATACATTCGCGGGGTGTTTTCTATTGGCCCCATTATTTTGTCCTAGTAAGAGGGTCGAAGGAATAACTCTTCCTTTACCTTGTAGTCCCATTACCTAATGTTGTTTGTAACAACATATCCATACCTCCAAACCAACAGTATAAACAACAAAAAATTTCATGCCTTTATATTGCCATTAATACATTCGTAGGTTGTCTTCTAATGTCCCCAGTATTTGGTCCTAATAAGAGGGTCGAAGGAATCAATTTTCTTTTTCCAGGTCAAATTCAGGTGATATGTAGGACAGGCGCATCCCCGTCGCACAATAAAAAAAAATAAAAACCCATCCATACCAATGGTCCAACCGCGAGGGAAACTCTGTTTATTTACTTGTTTGTACTATACGGCTGTGACATTTGGCAAAGGTTGAATCCTCTAAAAGAACATAGTCTATTACGAGTACTTATCACGCGAGGGCAAAATCTACTCCTGTAAAAAATCAGGTGGGTATATAGCTCTCATACTATTGTTTGTATCTTAGACCGAAAATACCCCATAACCATTCATTCTATGGTAACTCTATCAGTGTTCAGGCGGTTCGTCTTTGGAACAACTTGCCCACTGAAATAAGACTGGCTCCGTCAGTGTACAATTTTTAATTAGGACTAAAATAATGCCTTGCTTCTATTTAAATCAGACCCTGTCCAACTATTGATAATATTTATATGAGTAATTGACTGACTGTTTTTTTTTGTTGTATTTACTATTCTATAGTTTTTATTATTTATATATGTAACTAGTATTTGGTGTGATTTCTGTTTATATTTCTTCTAATTGTTGTGCACTACTTCTGTTATTTTTTACTGTTTATATTTTTCCTTACAAGGTTGCCTGGAAGAAATCGCTTTTAGCAATAAGGCCGCCCATTGTACTTATACACTAGTGTTACTAAATGTTTGTGTTGTTCTAAATAATTATTTCTATGTACAACAGAGTGTTCATTCATTCATTCATACTGGGACCAACAGGAACCAACCAATTCTTGGCAAATTTCGATTAACACACGTCTTCACGTCGTATTGGGGAAATTGGGTGGAGGCGTTATTGACTGGCAAGGGTTTGGTATTTTGCGATTCCGAAGGGTGTTTATGTGTAAAGTAAAGGCGTTATCCAGATTGCGTTTATTTCGGAATACGTATGGAACAGGCAAATTGAAAAATAATTACGTTTGCGGATTCATTCGCCTTATAAAAAAAGGTTAAAAATATAAAAAAGGTTATCACACGCGTATGTATACGTATAACATTGTAGATATAAACAGCTGTTTTTATATTTCAGCCCAGTTACATTCGTCTATCAAATCTGCATACGAAATTACGTCTTATATCTTGTTTGTCCATGGATAAGCAATAAACCAGACACATTATGGAAATTATATTTCGCTAATACCTTCTTTTGTTCAACAGCCCATGTATATCTACTACTGGGCAGAGCCTCCTCCTAAATTGGAGGGTTTTGCCATAATCACCACGCTTGGCAGTTAAGTGTTGCTAATACACAGGAGGAAGCTCTATTTTTTTATAATAATAATAATAATAATAAATATTACAGCTCACAGCGCCATCTAGCCCCAAACTAAGCATAGCTTGTAATATGGGAACTAGATTACCGATAAAATACTTAAATACTTTTGTAAATACATACGTATTTTATGATACAACACCCAAACACAGAACAAACTATATTCATCACATAAATATTTGTCCTGTGTGGGAATCGAACCCACAACCTACAGCGCAGAAGCTGCTGCCCTCCTTCTGGTGAAATCCCTTAGTCGCCTAGCCCCCGTGGTAGCTTTCGCGACATCCATGAGCTGATATTGAGGGGTCAATTCTTAAAGAGCCACGGCAAAAAACTAATAGTTGAAAAAAAAAAAGGTAAGTACATAATATCAACAAAGAATAGTCTTAATTTTATCTTAAATTATTAGGAAATACAGGTTTTAGGAAGCAGGGCAGCAGCTTTCTTCTTTTTACCATTTCAGCTACCAAGTGGATTGGTGCAGCTAATAGCTCTAATATTAATGAAAGATCGAATGAATATACTTCATTGCACACCTTATAAATAAAACTGGATTACTTAAAAAAATATATGTACACAATGGGCGGTTTTATCCGGTCTTAACCGAGAGAATTTTAAGTCTTAAGAGGGGGTTAGTGGTGCATATATTAATAGGGGTATAGTTAAATTTACTATTACATAATACATCATGTAAAGCTATGCTACAAATATACACACTACCTATATCATATAAATACCTACATATACACTATGTACCTACATACTGTACAATACACAAATAAAAAATATAAATATAAATAAACAAAGCAAGACTGTGTTCTGTAAACACCTTATCTTGAGTTCAAAACAAAACAAGTAAGTTTGAAAGTATAACTTCAGGTTACACCGGGCACAAGAGAACCTGATGGAAATCTGCGTATTCAATCTGCTGCATTACATGAATTTGCTTATTCCAGCTTGTTAGGGTTGTCGAGTAAGCAACGAAAGGTCATAACTATCACACTTACAAATGTTATAATGACACAAAAAATCACAACCCGCGACGGGACTCGAACCCGTATCTTTTCAAATTTTCCAGTACTTGCTAAAAAGAGGCCATTATTCTTTTTTTTAGTGTAATTTCAAACACTAGGGCAGATCACAGTTCAGTGAATCTCTGCTAGATGGCTCAGCGTTCAAGCTGAGTATCGATATAACGATTAGATTTAAATGGACTGCATCTGCACTATGCCTCAGATCGTAAACAAGTAGATACCTATATATTTATTTTTCAATGCATAAATTCCTTACTTTATACCCTTAATCATGTAGCACGGAGTGTGTGCATGTGGTGTGTAATCGTTTGTGTGTTGTGGTGAGTAAGAGGTGTGAGTGAGAAAGAGGGAGAGTGTGAAGCTGAAAGTTAGAGTTTGGGTGTCAGTCGAGTCAGAAAGAGTCAAGCATTGGTTATAAGGTTGTCAATTCGGATGTATGTTTTTTGTTTGTTTGTTACTTGATTGTTCCGCCAATTCGTAATAGATTTTGATGATTCTTGTAACGTTTGGTAGGCCATACTCGCGAGGTGGTCCCATAGAAATTTTATCAAAATTGGTTCAGTAGTTTGGTTTTTATATCAAAATAACTGGAAAATATATGTCATCCAAGTAAACGATATTGCGTATTCTGCTTTCCTGTGGTATTTACGGTCACTAGAGTAGACCTTTTGAACAGCTTACCTTCCAGTATCATCATCATCAGGGTTTTGCCATAATCACCACGCTTGGCATGTATGATCGCAGTAATGATGATACGTAGTAGTAAGTGGAATTGACTTTGACGCATTCTGGCTATAAATGCTGTATACATGTATCATAAATAAAACCAATATCCACAATCAAACAAATACTTACATTTACTTACAAAGGGCTATTGAAAAGGTACAAAAAAAAGATTGCTCAGCCTACATTTTGAGATTACACTTTTTTTTGCATATTCTCTGTTTCATTTCTCGCTTCAAATATATTCAATGAAAACGACAAACTTCGCCGGTATCGATATCGCTATATGGGTGCGATATCGCTATTCAATATCGAAATCTTCCAATACGTGCCACCCCTATGTAATCCGGCGTATTTGTCTCGACTCGATCCGTGCACAGCATTGTATGTAAATCTGATTGAACACTGAACATATTACATGTTTTCTTATACGAGTATATACTTGATTTATTCATGACATTTTCATTTTAACTAGTTTTATTCGAATTTTAAAAACATTGTAGTCTATCTATCACTGTAACATCTAAATACAATATGTATCTAAGCCAACAAGCATATACGACAAATGTGATGAGAGAGAATAAAGCAAAATAGGCGTGCAAGGAGTAGTATGTGAAAATCCGTTTTCTCTGCCTACCTTTTTGGGTAACAGGCTATGTATGTTTTCTTGTGGTTAAGCAACATGATTATTTACATTTTTATTTTAATACGACGACGGACAAAATACCCATACACTTTGATTTTGTAAATACATACCTACTTATAATACAATACAACACCCAAACACAGAGCAAACATCTTTATTATTATTGTTATTCATTTATTTCAGATCATGATAATCCATACAGAATATTATAAAACATTATTACAAACATTTAGACTTAAAACTAAATTACCTAAAAATAACAATACCTAAAGCATAATAAATCACAAGTAATAAAATATATAAATGAATGTAATTATTTTTAAAATTAATATCAAATAACACAAAATGGACAACACGAAATAAAAATATATATAATATAATATAGATAAATGTAATTTATGTATGCAGCACACAAATGTTTGTGTGGGAATCCAATCCACAACATACAGCGCAGAAGGCTGAGTTACTAGACTACCAACTGAGCCAGTTATATAAGTCTAGGCAAGATTTTTCATAATTTATCTGTATCGATATAGTTATATTATTACACTTGTCGCGTAGTAGTTAATCGAGACTGCGTCAGTTCTCGGTCGGCGACGTGCCATGCCGTCTAGTTGAAAATCGCACATTGCCGTCTGACATGGCACAATAAAATCTACTCATTCCAATTCCCATTGAAAGAGCTAATTGTATTCGAAAATAACGGCGTAGCCGTTGGAAACGGATTAATTATATTTTACTTAGTTTGTATGAAAAACCCTGTTTAGATAAATGATAGGACAAATAAATTACAGCTATGCGTAATTTATTTGTCGATGAAAATCGTAGTCCTTAATCAAATTAATTTCTACAATCCGGATCCACGTACGTGGCACATGACGGATGAACTCATTAATATACCCCCTGTATACCATTTATTTAACTTTGCGACATGGAGTTTCAGAAATGGAATTACCAACTTTTAATAGTCTGGAAGCATTTTTCTCCGAAATGTCGTAATTATGGGGGCTTGTTACATTTTTTCGGGGCTTTGCGCTGATTTTCAATCATACAGTCATCAGTACAACGAAGAAGACAAAATAGGAGCCAGGGAGAGAGAGCCTTAAAGAGAGATCAACTCAGACTTAGATAACTCACATATTTTTTTTTCATTATTTTTTTAATTCTGCTGTGGCGGTCGCGGCTTGATAATGGACCTCTCCACCTCAACCCGTGAATGTCGTTAAAGCCGGCTAAGGGATTTCACAAGTCAGCAGCTTAATTCTACGTATTATCAACCAACAATCTGTCTGCCAAGCGTGGTGATTATCGAAAGTCTTTTAGTAGAAATTAATGGTCTGTTTAAGATGAAGATGATTTGTTAAGTATAATCCACCAAATAATCATAATCACCATCTTACCTGAGTCCGTTGCCATAACAACAATTATAAATTGTAATGTTCCGGCATTAAGATGTTGAGGATTCCGGGTGAAGTGCGCCTCCACTTCGGCCTTATTTGAACTTGTAACCAGGTAAGATGAAGGCCAAGCGCTTACCAGTCGTACAATATAAAAAAAAACGTCAACCAGCAGACTATGTTAGACGTAAGTTTCTCGTAAGGAACGCCGTAATGATAGAACGATAAATCACGCGCGTTACTCGCACGTGTTTCTTACACACGGCTCCGCCCTACCTGCGGGGATTATTAACGTGGTTCATGAAGGTTTTTTTTTTAATTTATACCTACGTTTGACCACTATCTCGCCTGCCCCCTTAGCACGGGGAAGGGATAAAAATGTTGTCCTCTGTTTTTATCCACCATCGGGAGACAATCTTCTCTCGAAGGTGGATAAAAACAGAGGACAATGGTTGTGAGGAGGTCGTCGCTCAATCTAGAAAAACAGCGTCTTACACTACGCTTAACCAGACGTAAAGAAATAACACATATGTACTCTCTAAAAATCAAACGACGGACAACGAAGTCCCGTTGATAATGAAACGGAATCCGAAAATGGTAGTATCTCATATTTAACCAAGAAACGTGACATTAGACACATTCTTTAAAATAATTTCTTTAAGAAACGTTACATTGGACACATTCTTTAAAATAATTTCTTTTATAAAACTAAGTTAACAAAAAAATATTCATTAGCCTACATAGTCCAGATTGTAATATAGTTTTAGGGCATATATCACTTAAATATGCACTAAACAGGTATTCAAATAAAAAAGTTGAGATCTCCATCGATTTATACGTACGTGTGGTGTGTCAATATTCAAAGAGCTGCCTGATGCCAATTAAAATCTTCTGCGGTAATAAATCCGGGCAAGTCCATCTGCTTTCAATTGCAACCAAAACGATGTCACGATTATTTCAAAAATCTCGTCACGTACTCATTCAATAACAGCATTCGGTGTCGTGTCGTGGTCGTGACGGATCACCGACACGCCAGCAATTAACACGAGGCCATTGATACTGCCAAATACAGGATTTGTTATCGTGAGGACGGTTTTCAACTATGTGGAGCCTGGAATCCTGTATTGACCGTCTTTGTGGTCTAGTGGTTCAACCCACTGATTTCAGATCCAGAGGTCTCGGGTTCGACCCCCATTGGGAGTAGATTGTGCTTGGTTTGGTTGGTGGTAGGACTTTATTTAAGACCGCCTGGCTACTGACTGACTAGCTACCACCATCTTACCTAATTCTGTCGCCATAATAACAATACTAAAATTGTTGTTTTCCGGCACTTAGAGGTAAGATAGTCAGTTTGTGGAGGATTCCGGGTGAAGTGCGCCTCCACCTTCGGCCTTATCTCAACGCGAAGGTGGAGGCGCACTTCACCCGGAATCCTCAACAAACTGAGGAACTGGCTATCTTACCTCTAAATGCCGGAACACAACAATTTAAGAATTGTTATTATGGCGACAGAATTAGGTAAGATGGTGGTAGCTAGCCAGGCGGACTTCAACAAAGTCCTACTACCAACCAAAGCCCTATAATAAACTTGACATAAACATCTGTTCAATTCATCTTAATCATAAGCTACCGGGCGTTGACAATCCGGTTTCCGGATTGTGTGCAAGAGAGCCTATTTATCGTCATACATTCGCTAGTTCATTGTAAGCATACACTTGGCCTGCCTTTTTAACAAGAGTTCTCCATTAGTCGGGATTGCCATTGGCAGTTCCGTATACGAATGTGTATAATGTTGGAAGCATTTACTTAATTGTATACTTGTATGAACGTCGACTTTGATAGCTCGGGCTTGGCTGGGTTGGACTATTAAGTAACTAGCTATTGCCCGCGGTGTCTCTCACCTGCGGGCGGCTATGCCCACAAAGTTGCCTTTGCTGTTTCCAACGATACACAATTTAACAATGTTTTATTTCAATTGAACTTACTGGATAAAATATTCCACTTATTTCCACTTTCACAGAGTATTGACAAAGTAGTAAAAATTTGAAAAAAAAAACCATTTAGTTCAACGAGTTGAAATTTGAGTTGAACTTATGAATAGGCGTATGGTTTACACGAATTATATTCATGCAAGATTTCCTTAAAATCATTCTAGCCGTTTAGTAGTGAGAAAGAAAACCAAAACAAACAGAGCATCATTGGAATTTATAATAAGGTATGGAGGATATCGATAGATGGATGGATAAGAGGTTGTGGATTCGATTCTCGCGGTGATGTCATGTTTGTATGCATGTGTGTAAGTTTTTCTTGCGTGGGGTTGTGGTACTGCAGGCATAAAGAGATTTGTGTACTGGTAGTTTCTGGAACCACAAGGGGAAGGTTGAGTTTGATTTTTATAGACCCTTGTGCAAAGTCAAGACTAAATACAAAATGAAACGTTTATTGCTCAAGTAGGTCGGTGGCACTTTAAGTTTGCACGGGTCTACCTGTGACCAGGGTCCCGATTCTACTAAGCTAATCGCTTCACAATGACAATAGTAACACCAAAAGTGGCAATTCTGCGACGATGTCATTGTCATAGTGAAGCGATTGCTTTAGCTGAATCGAGGCTAGGGCTTTTGGAGCACAGTCGAAACTGTCGGGATTATTAAAAGGTATGCATGACAAAGACCAGTATCTAGTCAATGACTTAAGGTACCCACACTTTCAAGTTTGAAGGTATCTACACATTTGGGGAACATTTACTAAAGGCCTCTTAACTTAGATCATAACATATATTTTGTATCACTTTCAAAACTTGCGTGAGTTTTTAAGACACGGGCTTTACTCACGTATACGATACGATAGAGTATGAGACGCGAAAACAAACGAAAGGGCTGCACGCGCCGCGATCGCAACCTACCCAGCGAGTCACACTCACCCAGATGATGATTCATCTGTTGAATCGAAACCATTGGTACCTACATCAACATAATCGTATACGTGAGTAAAACCCGTGTTTTAAAATGTATATATTTTGTACTTTTCAGTGGGGTCTCACGAAATATAACTAAGACTGGCTTCACAACTCAGTAAGTACTGCTGCGCTGTAGGTTGTCGGTTTGATTTCTACCCTGGACAAACATATGTGTGATGAAGGTAGCATGTTCTGTGTTGGGGTGTTATATTGTATCAAAAGTATGTCCAAAAATAGTATTATATCCTCCGTAATCAATAGTAATTATATTACAAGATTTGCTAAGTTTGGTGGCAATATGTAAAATTTCAAGAAATATTTATTTATTTATGTAATTTAAACTTGATCCAGACTTAAAGTCTGAAGGATTCGTAAAATAAATTAATTTCCAGATCAAAGTTCTCAAACGATGTCAATAGGTAAAGTTGGTCCAATTCATTAGTTAGCAAACATCTCTAATATCGGAATACCTTCCGATCAAACGGTTGTCAATCCGACAAGTTTTGAAATTAGGGAGGAGACGTTTTAGTAATTTATGAACTGGCTTTCATTTCAGGTTCGTGAAATCGTTGTGTATTTACCCTCCTCTGCCTCTGTACATAGTTTTTTTTTTATTGTACGACGGGGAGATACTTGGCCTTTATCTCATTTGATTTTCATGTTATGATGAGGCCGAAAGTGAAAGCGTACTTTATCTGGAATCCTCAACAACTGAAGAAACCTCTAAATGCCGGAACACAACAATTTCATAATTGTTGTTATGGCGACAGAATTAGGTAAAATAGTGGTAGCTAGCTAGGCTAGCTAGACTTAAACAAAGTCCTACCACCAACAAAACCAAGTACAATATTGTACTCCCCTGGGGATCTAATCCGGGACTTCTGTATCTGACACGTATAGATTACTGATGAGTATATAAACGTCGCACAACTGCTGATGCCGGCATCAGCAGCAACATATAAGTCTCATAATTTAAAAGTCCGTATTTTGATAGAACTACATATATAACTTAGTAACCAATTGCCTCAAGCAAAAGCCGACCAGCCTCCGAAAGAATGCCATGGCCGACTAGACTCTAATTCACAGAATTATGGATACAGTACGATTCTCATTGAAAATTTGATTAACATTGGAATTTTGATAATCTTGGAATATTGGTAGATGGTGTAGTTTTCTTGTTATCACGATTTTTCTTCGTAAGCATTTCCATTCCCCCTCAAATGTTGCGTTTCATATGCACATAGTATTACGAAATCACGCAATTTAGCTGTCGGGTTTTAGTTTTTTAAACTCCACCAATTTAAATTTCAATACAATCAAAGGGATTATTTTCGGCTAAATTATAACATCCGTAAATTAAAAATAAACTCAGTAGCCCTTGATCATTGCTCATAATGCCAATCCTACTGTTGATGATGACGTTGTCTGCCGCGACTTCATTTTGGTTTATACTAAAGAGCTCCGTTCGTGTGCCCTTACATGACTGACATACCCTATTTTAGCTGTAAACGTGCGCTTGCAGTAATTACACGTCAGGGTATTTTAGAATGGTAAACAATCTTAGAAGGCGGTGTTTTTTTTTAAATTTTTCGAGGCCTCGCCTTTTGTCATCTTCAAATGCCCAAACATTCTGCTGTACAAGTCGTCTCCACTTCACGTTTTTTAGCTAAAGATTCTCAACGAGAGGGCTTAATATTGCATCTTTTCAAGTATTTTCTGACCATCCTTGTACCTCAAAAGAACTGACCACCAGGTTTGCGTTTGCCCTTTTGGAGTTCAGAAGATGCGCTTCGCACTTAGTAACCCTTGATCATTCTTCATTTTGCCAATCTCACTATTTACGACGGCAAAGAGCTCACCCATCTTCAATAAAGATAAACACATTTCCGTGATAAAAGTAGCTTAGGCTACCCTCTAAAAAATGCCTTCAGTCCGTGAAATTCCCGTAAAAATCGGTTCAGCAGTTTCCAGGAAGCGCGGTCAGGTAGACAGTCCAAACAGTTTGAAGATATGAATGGATGAATGAACACTTCATAAAATACAAACATTAATACATTGACAACTCAGTTGTTAAGCAGTTCAGAGTTGGTAGTAACTCTACGTTCAGCGCTGTAGGTTGTGGGATCGATTCCCACCCAATACGAACATTTGTCTGATTAATATAGATGTTTGCTTTGTGTATGGGTGTTGTATGACAAGCATGAATTCAAAAAATAACTAGTATTTTATCCGTAATAAAGCTCCCTTATTAAAAAATTTGCTAAGTTTGGCACTAGAATGTATGAAATTGAAGACCTGAAATATTAGTTATTTATTATTGCGATTTATGATTGGATGATTGTGAAGGGTTAAGACAAACTAACAGCTGTATTTCATTTCGCATCAGTATCATAAAACAAACTCCTTTTATTACAACCCAGTGAGTTCGCTCGTTCATCTGACGATAGTACTTCTTCACTTCTCCAATATAACATTTCTTTGGTTTTACATTTCTTCACGTTTCGCGAAACGCGATCTTGGATATTGCATTGTATATACGGATGTGCATTACTTTAAATTATTAAAGTGTTGTTTGTCTGTATTTGTAAATAAAATGGGTCACAATCAGGTTTAGGCGGATATATTTGTATTGTCGTAGAGTAAATAGGCCCTGAGAATCCGAAAGTAACAATAAATAGTTACACCTCTTAATACGTATATCGACATATCGATATTTAAATTCCTCGGGCTTAGTTGTGGTAACTCGTTTATTAGAATACCTGCGTATTTTCAAAAATATTTTGTTTGCTCTTTTTCGATAATTTTTACATTCTTCTAGTTCTGTCCATACAGCGGTTGTCTGGGAGATTATTTTATTTTTTTTGCTTTGGTCGATAAGACCGCCCATCGGGCATTGATTAGTTCATAATTTATTGACTTTTGGTGCTCTATAAAGTATATTGCATTGTATTGTACAAATATTTGTACCGGATGGGAATCAAACACACAACGTACAGCGGTGAAGGCAGAGCTACGACCAACAGAGCTGTGAGGAAAGATAGTTTCATTGGTCCCGACTCTAATTAGGGGAGGACGCACAACTGCGCGTGCGACTCGAACGTAGCACTGTACTCGTAGCAGGTGCTACGAAGTGCTACGACGTAGCGGCAAGTAACAAATAAGCAAGCTAAAGCAGTGTAAGTAATTCCATGTTTATAGCGTTTATCTTCTTACGTGCCTCTAGCATCATATTGTTGGTCCTTGTGGTATTTCCTCGTCTCACGAACTTACCTGTAAATAAAGGAAGACATTGAGCAATGGACACGATAGTTCGTGTATTCCGTATTTGAGTATAAATAAATCAATATTACAGGACATTAATATAACACGCGCCATCTAGCCCTAAACGAAGCATAGCTTGTAATATAAGAACTAGATTATGGATCGAATAATTAAATACTTTTTATTTTTGTAAATACATACTTACCATAATAATATGATACAACACCCAAATACAGAACAAACATCTACCTCAATATTCATCAAACAAATGTTTGGCCTGGGTTAACTGGATAAACCCACATAGCCTACACCTACAGCGCAGAAGGCAGAGCTACTACCAACTGAGCTATGAGGCTAGTATCAAATGTTATAATATATCTCGTATACACATCAACAGCCCAAGCTAATAGATATTTTCTGGGTAATATTACTCCATCGTATCTCATCTTTGCCTCGAAGCTTCGAAGTAAAGAGCTGACCTATGGTAAAAAATGGCTTGTATTTCAGATACTAATGAATATAGATCAATGTTTCTGATACTAAATGTGTAATTTGCCTATAAACGACCCTGCCAAAGCTTTCTGTAACAGAAAGTAAAAGTAAGGTGAATTAGCATACAAGTTCCTAAAGGTTGTTTTTCGCCAATCTCTCCATTACCCCGTATGAAAGAGCTTGTATGCCAAAATATGCTAAAAGGGCCTTAAGTTTTAAAAAAACCTGTAACTGGCAGTACTTTTAAAAGAGCTACAATAACTTCAACCACCTCTGTAGTCTGTCTGAGTGGTCAACCGGTGTCAGATCAGAGGTCCCGGGTTCGATCCCCAGGGGAGTATAATATTGTGCATCATTTGGTTTGTGGTAGGACTTTGGGTAAGTCCGCCTGGCTAGGTACCACTATCTTACCAAGTCTGTCGCCACAACACCAATTCTGTAATTGTTAAGTTCCGGAATTTTGAGCTAAGATAGCCAGTCCTTTCACCATGCGGCAGCATTTCAAAAGCACATATAATAATAATAATAATAATAATATGACGGCTAAAAGTCTAACATTTATTTTCTGTTATTTTTTGGATATATTTGTTTAATAAAATAATAATAAAATTAAAAATAATTAATAAATAAATTTTATAAATAAATTTTTATGAATTTAATAAAATTCATAAAAATGTTCACATACAGTACAAAACCAATAGACGTTTGTATATTTCTACAAATATACAGAAATATCTACCTCTTTCTATACTTTTATGAAAACTGCTTCAAATTTAATTTTCCACTGGTTGTCATGCATTGACATGACACTTTATGATCAAATACAATAACCTACCTAAACAATGATAACAAGAAGTAAATTCAAAGCCGCACAATGCGCACATTTACCACCACCGCCTGCTTCGTCGAGCTCCGCGTCGTCGTCCGAGGATGAGGACCAACCACCAATACTCCTGCCTGGCAAGTACGGATTGAGCGACGTATTAGTAAGTTCAGAACCCTCATTGCGAAACTAATCTGCTTCAGAGGAGGCAATCATCGCCCCCGAGTTATGCGCTTTGTAACACAGACCTTTGCGGGGACTGATATTCGTCCCCATGACTACATGGCCAGTGTTACAGAACGTATAGATTTTCTGAAGCAGAAAATCTATGCGTGGGCAAGCCGTATTCGTCGCTATCGAGAGCGTGTGGACCGTTATTGGCAAAATCGCAACTTCGAAAGTGATCAGAGGAAGGTATATAGAAATTGGGATAAACCTGACCAATGTGTGAATGATGGGCATATACCGGATGCTGACGTTTTGAGTAACTTCTGGCGTAGCATCTGGTCTGTGCCCGTTACGCACTCGGAGGGTGATTGGATGGATGTGGTTGAAATGAAGTGTGAACAGATCGAGACCATGGGGGCCGTAGATATCAGCCCCACAGACGTTAGTTGTGCTATCCGTTCCGCTCAGAACTGGAAAAGACCTGGGCTGGATGGATTGCACAACTTCTGGTTAAAGTGGTTCCGATGTTCACACTCTGTACTGGCAACACAATTTCAAAATGCCCTTGAGGTCGGGTTTATTCCAAATTTTATGACAAATGGTGTCACCTTCCTGCTCCACAAGTCAGGAAGTACTGCGGAACCCAAAAACTATAGACCAATTACTTGCTTACCTACCATCTACAAGCTCCTTACATCTATTCTGACCGTAAAAATGAATACGCACATTGTTGTGAATAATATTTTAGCTCCTACTCAGAATGGATGTAGGGTTGGGTCCCGCGGTACTAAGGAGCTCCTCCTCATAGATATGACCATTAGCCAACAGGTCCGCAGCAAAGGAGGCCTCTCGGCTGCCTGGATTGATTACAAGAAGGCTTATGATTCGGTGCCTCATGCATGGCTAGAGAGGGTCTTGGAGTTGTATAAAGTAGATACAACTTTGAGATCCTTTTTGGGCGCATGTATGAGACAGTGGACCACAGTCCTTCATCATCCGGGCAGCCGACAGGATCCCTCTGCTTCGCAAGACCTGATAAAGATAGAGCGGGGTATATTCCAGGGTGACAGTCTAAGTCCTTTATGGTTCTGCCTAGCACTGAATCCTCTTAGTATTTTACTGAAGGATTCAGGCCTAGGCTACCGTCTGAGGAGAGAGGGTGAGATCATCTCTCACCTGTTGTACATGGATGATCTGAAACTTTTCACAACGAAAAAACAAGAACTGGTAACGTTGTTAAATATCACTCAGATATTTAGCAACGCTATCAGCATGGAGTTCGGTGTCGAGAAGTGTGCGGTCATGCATGTACAGCGGGGGAAGGTTGTAAATTCATCAGATTTACAACTTTCCGAGACGTTGACACTTAGATCTCTCTCTTCAGACGAAGCCTACAAATATCTTGGTATGTCAGAGGCATTGGGTATATTGGAAAGGGACTTTAAAGAATCGGTGAAGGAACGATTCTTTGGTCGTCTGACAAAAGTACTTAAAAGTTATTTATCAGGCGGTAATAAGGTTCGTGCCTTCAATGGTTGGGTTATGCCACGGCTAATATACACCTTTGGCATACTAAGATGGACTCAGACTGAGTTAGAAGCCTTGGATTGTAGGGTTCGTCAACAGCTAACGACACACCGCATGCGGCACCCACGTTCGTCGGTAATGAGAATGTACATCCCGCGGAAATGTGGGGGTCGGGGCTTTTTAAATGCCAAGACCCTTCATAACCGTGAGGTGTACAATCTCAGGGAGTACTTTCTCCACGCCGAGTGTGGGATGCATCGCGATGTCGTAGCTGTTGATAGAAACCTTACCCCGCTCTCTCTGGCTAACGAGAACTGGCGCAAGCCTCTGGTGCTGAGCACCCAAGATCGAGAGACTATATGGGAGAGTAAGGAGCTACACGGGCGGTTCTACAAGGCCCTTCATGGGACTGACGTAGATCTGCTCGCATCGGTGAACTGGCTACGCTTTGGTGACCTTTTTGGGGAAACCGAAGGTTTTGTCTGTGCAATTATGGACGAGGTAGTCAAGACGAATAACTACCGGAAGTATATTATGAAGGACGGGACGGTTGACTTGTGTCGAGCATGTCACCGTCCCGGCGAATCCCTCAGACATATACTTTCGGGTTGTTCGCATCTTGCTAACTCGGAGTATTTGCACAGACATAACCAAGTAGCCAGGATCATCCATCAGCAACTTGCTCTCCGATATGGCCTTGTCGGCCCAGAGGTGCCGTACTATAAGTACGTACCAGAGCCAGTTCTCGAAAATGGTCAAGCCACGCTCTACTGGGACCGCTCTATCATCACAGACAGGACTATTGTAGCCAATAAGCCTGACATCGTGCTGGTAAACCGGTCGGAGCGTAGGGCGATACTCGTTGACATCACCATCCCACATGACGCTAATCTCGTGAAGGCCGAGATGGACAAGCTTAGCAAGTACCTAGACTTAGCCCACGAGATTGCCGCCATGTGGGATGTAGACTCAGCGATTATCGTCCCGATTGTCGTGTCTGTGAACGGACTAATAGCGAAGAGCCTTGACCAACACCTTAAGAGGCTCTCGCTAGGCAGCTGGGTCAAGGGCCAGATGCAGAAGGCGGTACTCCTGGACTCGGCCCGCATCGTTAGGAGGTTCCTCTCTTTGCAGCCCTAGCCATTGACCACTTGGACCTTGTCCCGCGGTTGATGGTTTACCTTTTTTATATATTTTTTACTGTAATGTTATTTTTATATTGTTTTATATTTTAAATATTATAGTAAAAAATGTATTTTGGAGAGTTTTAAAATAAATGATGTGTATAATAATAATAAATATTACAGGACATTAATTTCACACAGCGATATCTAGCCTCAAACAAAGCGTAGCTTGTAATGTGGGAACTAGATTACGGATAGAATACTTAAATACTTTTTTTTTGTAAATACATACTTATCATACATACAACACCCAAACACAGAACAAACATCAATATTCATCACACAAATGTTTGTCCTGCGTGGCAATCGAACCCACAACCTACAGCGCAGAAGGCAGAGTCAAAAGTCAAAAGTCAAATATTTTTATTCATTAAGATTTTTAGGATCATTTTGAAACGTCAAATCTACCGCCTGTTCGGAATCGCGACCAGCACACAAGGAGAAAGGCAAGAACCTCGGGCTGATTAATTTTTTGATGATCCATTTAACATTTAGGTACAGTGTTTATAATAATTTAATAACATTACAAGTGTTGCCTACATCATAAAACTAAAAACTTAACATTGATTACTACATAACTATCTAATGGGCAGTTTCTTGACATTGAGAAATCACAGTTACTACCAACTGAGCTATGAGGCTTGTTAAATACAGGAATACAGAACGAAGACTCTTTTAATACGACCTGCCATCTTAGACCACGCACCGAGTTCCCGGTAGGTAATATTAAGGCTTATCGGGTAAAATGCGCTATAAAATTGAGCACAATACATGTTGCTTGACCCAACGATCCAAAACGGATGTTTGGGTCCCGAAAGGTCCCGTATTCTGATGTTGTCCCGGAGATTACAGTTTGTAGATATCCTACAGACCCGAATAGGTTTAATATTGCTATACATTATAACCTACCTCGCAGCTCAGTTGGTATTGATATGCACTGTAGGTCTTGGGTTCGATTCCAACCCGGGCTATCATTTGTGTGATATAGATAGATGTTTGTTGTGTTTTTGAGTGTTATCTTGTATCATAGGTATGTATTTGCTGAATCGAAAGTAAAGGGTGTCTCAGTAAGAGTGCACTTTTTCATTTGAAAATAAAAACAAGTATTTTATGACACAGTTGTGATATTTTTATTGTATTGTATAGAAGACATGTTCCGATTAAGTATAGAATAAAATATCCGGCAAATGACCCCCCACGGCTCTGATGATAGGCCATTACTCTTTTCATGAAATTTTCCATGACTTTTGCACAGAGATGTGGCTGTATCTCACCGATGACGCGTTGGATTTCCGATTTGAGCTCAGGAATTGTTTCGGGTTAAATCTCATAAACCCGAGATTTCACAAAACTCCAAAGAAAAAAATCGCACGAAGTTAAATCGCACGATCTTGGTGGCCAGTTGACATCAGAATTTCGTGAGATAATGTGTTCTGGAAATCGTTGCTGCAATAAGTCGATTGTTTCATGCGTGGTGTGGCAGGTTGCGCCGTCCTGCTGAAACCACATGTTATTCAGATTCACACCGTCCAGTTGAGGCCACAAGAAGTCCGTCATATTCCTGTAACGAATGCCGTTCACAGTCACTACAATTTCGGCCTTATTTTCAAAAAAGTAAGGTCACGCCGCCTGACCAAAATCCGCACCAGACAGTTACTCTTTGTGGGTGCATTTGTTTCTCATGGATTGCATGAGGATTTTTTTGACCACTCTTCGAATGGTTGACTCATTAGGTGCACTTTCTCGGCTGAAAATTTGACGAAGTTTGCGAGCGGTTTCAGCGTAACTTTCCCAGCTTTTATAATGAGTTTTCACAATTATAACGCGTTGTTCTTTCGAAAAGCGCTCCATTTTTAATAATCGGAATAAACAGAGGTGACAGCTGTCAAATTTCAGAGTTGCCACTTGCATGGAAAAAAATATATTCCAATTTTAAAAAGTGCACTCTTACTGAGACACTCTTTATAAACGTATTCATAAAATTTGTATTCTCTGTAAACTAGTTCTCAAATAACTACAGTTTATTGAGGATTCCAGGTGAAGTGCGCTTTCTCCTTCCGCCTTATCATAACTTAAAACCAGGTGACATGAAGGCCAATTGCTTCCCCGTAGTATAATAAAAAAAGATAATACAAATCTTGTTAATATGCAAGCTTTGCAAGGAAATATAATATACTAACCTTACCTACACCACTCCCTAAATATGTACGCCTCATTATTGCCTTCTTGCAAGAAAACTGTATCGAAATACCTCAAATCTTTGGACTACGAATACACTGAAAATGTATTTAAAGCAACCTGTTAGTATGACATGATGAGACCACCACGTTTTTTTCCAATCATGCTTATACATGACATTTTGGTCTATTTATTTTTTGGTTATCACTCAATAGGGTTGTCAAGCCAAGGGTGTCGATAAGATTCAAATATACTTTTCGAATGTCATGCAAGAGGTTTGACTGCGCATATCCCACATCAACAGCACATTATTGTTCATCATAATGTGAACAACTTCACAAAAAATCACAATGTGAAGAAATTTCCAAAGGTTAGGCCATAATCACCACGCTTGGCAGAGATACTGGTGTTCACAGTTCAAGTTTTGTTTAAACACAGAAGAAAACTACTGCCATTTTGGTGGTTGACTTTTACGACGTGCTAGGGCTGGAGGCATAGATTTTTAAGCCAATAAGAAGGCAACGGTTATGAGGGCACTAAAAAAAATACATAAAGCTTCATGTTAGAAGAATTTATTTACTTGTATTTTGCCCACTACTCTGACGTACGTTCGGTGCTTTGGTAGTTTGCTCTCATTTGGCTTTGCATAGAATAATAATAACATTTTCATTTATTCAAAACATATATATATAAAACATATATAAAAATATATGGATCAATCAAGTTGAATACAAAAAAAATGGATTGTTTTTAAATCAGTTAGGACCCACACTCAGTCAAAAACTTGTGTTGTAGGTCCTGCTTTCCTTCTAGGTACATACATAAAATAGCCAAAAAGATTAAATTAAATTATAAGATGATCGATATATGGATGAGAGTTAGCAACGAGATAGACCTTCAAACACATCAGGTAAAGAAAAGAGATTCGGAGTAAAGTGTAAGTAATGAAAGACCACTTTTATCGTTTGTTGGTAGTTTCTTTGTGAGAAATAATTACCGTGGTTAAGTACCTAACACAAACCAGAAATCCCGAGATCTCAGTTTCGGGCCAACTACTAGCTTACAAGGTAAACAGGAAAGTGTTTTTATTTCATTTCATTTCATGATTTAGGTAAATTGTAGCTTATCGCGTGTAAAGTAAAATACTCGATTGTGAGATAAATGATAATTAGACAAGTTTGTTCAGGACGACGTTTCATCTTTGTTTACTCTTGAAATCTACAGGTTGTTACGAAATTTGTACATTTAACCAGGATAATCCAGAGTTGTTTAAGAGTTGGGACCGGTTGAATAACCTTTATTCTATTGCTACATTAGATCTG
This sequence comes from Venusia cambrica, assembly GCA_951394065.1. Classification (NCBI taxonomy): domain Eukaryota; kingdom Metazoa; phylum Arthropoda; class Insecta; order Lepidoptera; family Geometridae; genus Venusia; species Venusia cambrica. Next base: position 8,410,717 of record OX596056.1, read on the forward strand.
CTTTTTGATAAGGTAATCTACTATTCATCATTTTTATTATTAACTTATCGTTAATCGAACCCACAACCTACAGCGCAAAAGGCAGCGTTACTACTAACTGACCTATAAGGCTTGTTAATAAAGTGTTAATTCAATCCCTTAATGTATGCGATTCCATATTGAAAATCTAGTAGTAGAACAGATTAGTAGAGTTTCTTGTGAAAGCTTTGCCCGGGTAAGGGCAAAGTGGTACTTCAGTGCGGGGCAGAGACTGCTTCTTTATAAGTCGCAAGTCCGACCCCACATGGAGTACTGTTGTCACCTTTGGGCCGGAGCACCTGAATAACAGCATGAGCCGTTTGACTCGGTTCAAAGACGAGCTGCGAGAATTGTTGACGATCCCATACTCACAAGTGGTATTGAACCCTTAAGTCAGGAGATAATTTTATTCCCTGTGTGTGTTCTACCGCTTGTTTACTGGGTTGTGTTCTGAGGAATTGTTTGATATGGTGCCTGCAGCCTCTTTTTATCATCGCACTGCTCGCCATCGACAGAGATTCCATCCACACACTTTGAACACAATGCCGTCGCGCACCGTAAGGTTCAAGAGGAACTTCCTCCCACGAACTATTAAATTGTGGAATGATGCTGAGGTTTTCCCTACTAGCTACAGTATGGGGCTTTTCAAAAAGGGCGTTTTGAAATTTTTAAAGGGTCGGCAATGCGCGAGTAATGCTTCTGTTGTTGCGAGCGTCCATAGGCGACGGTAACTGCTTTACATCAGATGGGCCGTATGGCTGTTTGTCACATTATGGTGTAAAAAAAGTACTATTACCATACCTAATTCGGCCGCCAATCAGGTATCGGGGTATGGTTGCTGGTGAAATTACGAGCACGTGGGGCTTAACACCTTTATGTGTCAAGTTGGCGCAATGCAGTGCAGCGAAATGTCATGTTTTTTGTGGAAATAAACTATACGTAGTTAGACTTTGTTGAAGGCAAAGCTGCGCATAACATTACGTGGGCGATTTGCTTGTACCGTCTCCATTTTGTAATAGTAAAAAGAACAAGAAAGTTGTAGTCGTAAGTAATTCGTAGAACAAGAATTGTTTCCGCTGTGGGTAATAATGTCGCATTCGTTTTGCGACTCAACACCTCATACATGTATATCCCATTTCCTTGTGTCTATTTATGGCTGTACCATTAAAATATTTGCTACTGTTTCTGTGGGCGTCCTAAGTAGGGTTGTCACAGGATCACGATGGATTCCCGCGCTAATTTGGCCAAGGGTTCAAAGGGTCGTATTAATCTCGTGAACAAAGGGACAGCCATCAAGTACACTCCATTCGGATTTGATGAGACTAGTTCTTTAGTCATGTTTGTAGATTAGCATATGATACTTCGTGTTTCTTACAAGCAAGTTTCAAAACAAGTTACAATACAATACAAGTTTCTAACAAGCGTCATAGCTCAGTAGGTAGTAGCTCTACCTTCAGTGTTGTAGGTTGTGGGTTCGATTCCCAACCAGGCTAAACATGTGTTCGATCAATATAGATGTTTGTTCTGTGTTTTAGTGTTTTATCATATGGTAAGAATAATTTATAAAAACATTTTTTTTAAGTATTCTATCCGTAATCTAGTTCCCATATCACAAGTTATGCTTAGTTTGTTACATAAGTATAAAAACTACTCGTTTTACTTTCCGTACCCATTCAAAGGTTGCTTATAGGGCCCATTTACACAAAATTTGTTGTACGGGTCCAGTAAAATCCATACCTGAGAATGGTCTACAAGCATTTTTGGAAATACCTATAATTTCTTAAATATTTTTTTTTCGGGACCCTGTATCTTAAGCTTGATGCCGGGAAAAACTTCACTCTGTGGGAATTGTCAGTAAGGATTTGGAATAACCCTTCATTTTGGTCGCAATTCTGTGCAATCTTTTCCATGAAACCAGAAAGTCCTCTATATTACTTGTCACGACAAAAACCCCCCCACTCATAACACTCGATTGCGCACAAGAATGAGCTTCACAAGTCTTTCATCATTACCAATCCAAACCATCTAATTCAAGAACGAGACTTGGGACTTCGATTTTTTTCGGAACATCCGAATTGTGTTGTGAATTAATCGTCAAACCAGTAAATCACCTGCGTAACAATTACAAACATTTTAATAAGCCAGGTATAATGTACGAGCAGATAAAACATTTCAACACGGCGGGCTACTTGGCAGCCGTCGTCGATAAACGCCGACGAACAGCTCTAAATTACAGGAGATGAAAGCGACTTCTAATTTATCTGTTAATCCGATCCGGAACATATGAATTATACGAACTATTTTTTGCGCCGCCCAAATTATACGAACTATTTTCACTCATTTACATTGTAATTTTACTGGTAATATGTATACATTTTAACCGCATCTGTGGTCTATTGGTTTACCTACCGGTGTCAGATCTTTTGGTCCCGGGTTCGATCCACATACTTTATTTTAGTCCACCTGTCTAGCTACCACCATCTTAACTTAGTCAGTCGCCATGACTACTATTCTAAATTGGTGTGTTTACATTTAGACTTACCTATAGCCTATAGTTTCTGAGACTGTTGAGGATTCCGGGTGAAGTGCCACCCAAGTGCCTTCCACCTACGGACAGTGATGCCAGGTGATATGAAGGCCAAGGCGCTACCCCGTCGTATAGAAAAGGTTAAATTTCACCTTTTGATAAAATATTTTGTTCGTGAGAACCTTTGGGTAATACACATTGCACAATTACCTGCATAAGATCTAATTTGACATGTCATACGACCACAACTTTCCTCTGAACATTACTATGAATATGTCAGACACATTAAATTATCTAACGTTTAAGTTGTATATTTAATAGAAGATAAATATTGAATATGTTATTTTTCTGTAGGTAAGGTAGTAGGATTATAGTTTTTGAACTTACTTTTTATTAACGGTTAAATCTCGACCTGTGTTCTTCTATGTGATCATGGATTCTAGTCTATAAAAAAACTGACTCTCGACTTTTCCCCTTCGAGGATTCACCTCTGATCACTTCTCAGAGCGTTGATCTTATCTTATGAGGATCACCTACTAGGGGATAGTCAGAGGCACTTCTTGTCTATATATGATGAAAGTCTCAGGAGGCACATGGCCATGCTTCTCTCTCGTCCAAATATCTTACTTTAAGATCCTATTTAAAAACGAATGAAACTCTGAAATCACGATTTCATTACGCTTATTTTTTTAGATTCTTTATTTGAGTTCAGACGACGCATTCCACCCAACAAATTTATCAGTGGCGCTTCAGATCTCCCGGCCATCTGTTCCAGACCCTGGTCCCGTTTTATTCGTCCTATAAGGCGTATTACGGATGAGGCTCTTAATAAACTGGCTGCTGCAATATGTAGGATGTTAAAGTATTCACACGTTTTAGCAACGGACGTAAATTTCCTGAATTGTGCTCAAAAGGGTAATAAGGAGACTGTAGCGAATATCAAAGAAGAAAGAAGAAGGAAACCATTGGCTTGAGTGTGTACGGTTACAGACACGATTTTAAATTGGAGACATTGAATTATAAGTAACCTGTGAATCAAAAATACGGGTGATGGAAAAACATTCAACAAGATGATGACATGAACGTTTTGTGTCATACAAAATATTAGAAGTAAGAAATGCATGCAGGATACAAATTCAAAAGCGTAAAAAAAAATTAAAAAAAATATAAAACATGTATAGATCCCATTATCACTGTAATTAATGGTAGTTACTGCAATAAGACCTTTAGGTATCCCAATAACCATTATAATTACCTACATTCTAAACTTACTTTCAACTCAAACTTGATTAATGACCTTGGTAGGCCTAGGAATGACAAGCCTCATAGCACAGTTGGTAGTAGCTCTGCCTTCTGCGCTGTAAGTTGTGGGTTCGATTCCCACCCAGGACAATAAATTAATGAATGAATGAACAATTTATTGTAAGTACACAGAAATTTAACTACCTATAGAACAACACAAATAACACATTTAGTAACAATAGTGCTGTTTATTAGACAAACATTTGTGTGATGAATATAGATTTTTTTTGGGTGTTGTATTGAATGAAAGTATGTATTTACAAAAAATAAGATATTGTTCCAATATTACAAGCTTAGCTTAGCGGAGGTATAAGTCTGCCTCTTAGACTTAAGTCGCCTTTTACGATACAGGTAAGAAGGGGTTTGGTGGTATTCTACTATACCGGACACCACACAGCGCACATGTAAATGACGTAGGTCGGGTTAACTTTATTCAACTGAATGTAAGAAATGTTCTTTGCGAAAGGGGAATTTGTAAGTAATGCTGTTGCTTTCACTAAATTAAGGACTAAAGGAATTTGGAAGGGCTCTGTCCCAATTACTTAAGGTTGGATTGGGAAACAATCCTCGTAATGGGATATAACGTCCTTGTTCATATTGTAAATAAGCGCTAAAAATTAAAGACAAAAATTTTGATTGTGACAAAATGGCCTACCAAGCGGAGTGATTATGACAAAACCCTCTATTTCGCGAGGAGGATTTGTCCAGCAGTGGACATTAATGACTGTAGAAGAACATTTATTTGTATGAAGCTGTCATATTATTTTAACAAGCCTCATAGCTCAGTTGGTAGTAGCTCTACCTTCTGCGCTGTAGGTTGTGGGTTCGATTGCCACCCAGGACAAACATGTGTGTGATGAATATATGTTTGTTCTGTGTTTGGGTGTTGTATTGTATGATAAGTATGTATTTACAAAAAAAAAATGAGTATTCTATCCGTAATCTAGTTCACATATTACAAGCTATGCTTAGTTTGGGGCTAGATGGCGCTGTGTGAAATTAATGTCCTGTAAATATTACAGGACATTATTATTTTATTCTTTATTGAATAGGAGCGGTTTCGTGTGATTTTGGAAAGTGTTTTATAGCGTAGCTTACTTAACATCAGAATCATAATGAAAACAGTTTCCTCAGAAAGTTTCTAGTAATAATTGTTTTTAAATCTTGCTAATCTGCAAGATATACAAGGAAATATAAGATGATTATAGATAAATTATCATTTCTATTCAAAACTGAAACTTAAAAAATGCAAATGTAAAAAAAAGTTGGAACTGACTTCACTAAAAACATGAAAATATTATATAATATAAATATATAGCTCCGTTATACGGAGATAAAGTGGAGCTGGGCGGGACACCTGGCGAGAAGGACAGACGATAGATGGAGCAAAGCGATGACGGAATGGCTCCCAAGAACCGGATATCGGAATGTCGGTCGTCCAGCAGCAAGATGGGCCGACGATATTACCAGCATCGCAAACTTCACCTGGATGAGACTGGCACAAGACCGTTGGGCGTGGCATATGCATAGGGAGGCCTATACCCAGCAGTGGGTGAAATCAAATCGCGGATGATGATGATGATGATGATGTTCATATATATTTGAAGTTGATGCCGACTTGCAAATAACAGTCTATCCAGTCGTTCCCCAGCAGTGTCGGATCCAGAGGTCTCGGGTTCGATCCCCAGGGGGAGTACCAACAATATTGTGCTTGGTTTGGTTGGTGGTAGGACTTTGTTTAGGTCCACCTGGCTAGCTACCACCATTTTAACTAATTCGGTCACCATAGCAACCATTCTTAAATTGTTGTGTTTCGACGTTTAGAGGTAAAACAGCCAGTTTCTCGGTTAGTTGAAGATTCCGGGTGAAGTGCGATTCCACCTTCAGCCTTATCCTAACTTAAAAAAGCAGGTGTGATGAAGGCTGAGGAGTATTTATTGTACGACGAAAAATAATCTTTACATAACAATAAATCATAAATGTATTCGATAAGTAGGTACATAAGTCTAACACAGTAGAGCACCCATCAAGTTTTTTTTTATCGTACGACGCGTAAGCGCTTGGCCTTAATCTCACCTGGTAATAAGTTGAGATAAGGCCGACTTATTTATTCACAAAAACATAGAATATTATGTACAATTAAACAAACTATAAACTAAGAAGCAGCCGGGTTACTTAAGATTCGTTACAAACAGTCAAAATAAGTGATTTAATTTAAACACGATTTTGTAACTTGTACTAGTCATGATTTACCATGAAATGGTCATTGATATGCGGCCGGAATCGAAGCCACGAGATCACCAAATTCATTTGAAACCACCATTTATCTGTACGTACCCAATTTTTGCTGATTGATTATTGTTTTTCGTTAAAGAGTTTTGGTTCCCAGGTCCAAAATTTTTACACAGGTCCCATTTAATTTAAAATCTTTAACAAACCTGCCTCACCTCTATCGATCAAAATATTTTGCAAATCAGTTAATAACTCGCTGAGAAATCGATGGACCTACATAGGAAAAAAATATCGTCCAAATTGAGAACCTCCTTCTATTCTTATTATCTTTTCAGCCATTAGCGCTACTTTTAAGCTTCCTCTTATATATTCATTTCTAATCTTATCTATTCTTGTCACACCACAAATCCATCTCGACCATCGCGCATCGCACATCTCGGTCGCATGCATGCTTCATCCTTTTGCAGCCTTACAAAAATGATCGAAAACTAAACAAGTGCTCGGTAAAACATTGATGGCATATGCAAAATATTACCGCCACTAATCAACCAAACCAAACAGTATGCACAGCGGCAAATGTCCAGCAATATGCATTTGCTAACACTGACATATATAGAAAGAAAGAAAGAAGAAAGAAAGAAAAAAAAATATTTATATGCCAAAATACATAGCTAAAACAATAGAAGAAAAACACAGAAAAAAATATCATAAAATAATTGACAAAAAAGGATACCACTCAGCATTATGCTATGGAAGGGTATTCCAAAGCGGTGGTCTTCCGTGGTACCCTGATCGAGTTGGTAAGCTTAAAAATAAATTAATGTAGGTACTGCACGGTCTAACTTAATTATTATATAATATAAAAGACTTGAGACTTACTATCTTATAAAATGTATCAATTGCATAAATATAATGTTTTCAAATGCCATATAGGGGTATACGTCAAGTCAACTGACCACTAATTTAAGAACCAACCCTAGGTGCCCTTCATGACAGGGACGGCGCTATACATACTCGCACGAAGCTGAGTGAAACTGAGTGCCTGGTGCTAGTTGGAATCGATGTTCACTCCAAAATTTTCACAAAATGTTTTGTTGAAAATCCGCATTAAAGATAAACCACCAAAGTTTACAATTACCTCGATTATATGATATATAGCATTACAAGTACCGAGATTGATCATTGTTTGTTTAAGCCCTATTTTGCATAGTACAGCCTGTGAAGCCTAGTGCTCTTGCATGATACCATCCAATCCACACTTAGCAACGTTGAACCACAGATTATTCATACCACTTTAAAATACACCTAGCTCCTGGATAGCGTAACACGGTAAGTGTTAATTGAACTCCGCTGAAGCAGGAGACACAGATTGAATTACAGCCCAAGATAGATTGTACGTAGTATGATTCAAATTGGATTTAATCGCGTTTTGTCTAGCAAACTTTTTAAAGAAGGCTACCAGGGTATCGTATTTAGATTATTTTTAAGTGAAAAAGTCTTTAGTCGCGTTGAGCACTTTTTGGGTGAACAAAAATCATGGAACTCGCATCATCATCAGCCCACGCTCTTGTGAATTGTATCGTCGTACTATTAGATTATTTTTGGTGTATAAAGAAGTGTTAACAATAAAGGATTAAAGTTTCAATTGGTCATTAACAAAAACGACAAATAATTCAAAAATAATAAAAAGGTCAATAAGAGGTTTTTACGTATAGATTTTGTGTGCATGTGTGTTCCTGATTCCATACATTATCTCATCTTATCTTTAGAGTAACGCTTGTACGAAGTCTCTGAAACCTGCCTTCGCCCCAGCTTTCTTGATGATATCCATCGGTAGGCTGTAAACTGGAGTGAAATTATAAATACTACCACTACGATAAAGCTCTAATTCATATTTGCTTTTAACCGCCTCTGTGATACCACCGATTTCAGATAGAGGTCCCGGGTTCGATCCACATGGGGAGTACATATATTGAGCTTGGTTTGGTTGGTGGTAGGACTTTGTTTAAGTCCGCCTGGCTAGCTACCACCATCTTACCTAATTCTGTCGCCATAACAACAATTCTTAAATTGTAGTGTTCCGGCATTTAAAGAAGTAAGATAGCCAGTTCCTCAGTTGGTTGAGATTCCGGGAGAAGAGCGCCTCTACCTTCGGCCTTATATTAACTTGTAACCAGGTGAGATGAAGGCCAAGCACTTCCCCTTCGTGATAAAAAAAAAGTGTCGCTCTTAGTTAGCCTACTTTATAGCTTTGAACAGTGTATGAAAATGAGACATGAAAGCAAAGAAAGATAAAAATAATAAAAAGTTTTTGTTTTAAAGACGACGAAAAGAGAAGAGTAGTTTAGTGTCTAAAATTGTCTAAATTGCAGGGACAAAGTAACAACACATAGGGTTCTTATTTATGATACAAAATGGGGTAAAATCAGTTTATGCTGCATTTCAGGTTTTTTCTACTTTAGAAGAACAACCTGGGTGTACTTGGTAGAGGGTATGTCAGTAAATTATACGAGTCTCTAATTATACGAGGAGCCCAAATTACGTTCCTATCAGGCAATGTGAGCCTCGCCTATTTTGTGTTGAATATTCCGAAGCGAGCCGTAAATTCGCAATAGCGAAGGTTTAATGTATACACTTTGTAAATTGCTTCACTTTACTGTATTAATTATAGGTAAACTAATGCTTACAATATGTTTAAAAAGTGCATGTATGAATGTATACATCAGGGGAAGCCTGAAAGAAACGCCAGTGAGGGAAGGAATGATGAGTAATAGGAATACCTATTACTCTGTCACTGGCCTCTGAATGACATGTATATCACGCTAACCTTAGAGCGTTGGACATGTCATGCAGAGGAAAGAAAGTTACATAAATAAAATAATGTTAGATTTGATTGTGTATGGGTGTAGGAGTCTACTTCTACTTGATGATATGAATGTGGACTGGCACATTCATATCATCCAGAGATGGATGGATGGATTGTGTGACTGGGAGAGTAGAAAAGAGGAACTTGCTGTACCGACTGGGATAAGGGCAGGATGGAGAAGACGTACAATCATAGCCATCGTCTTGGTCTTTTCAAAAATATTTCAGTAGACAAAGCATAATCCCACATCGCAGAAACAGACACTTTATGCTCACATCCGGGATCCCCTGTCTATCCTATGTCACTTTTGATAGTACAGAAATGTCAGAATTGACAGGTTTATAGGTTCCCAGATATGTACCGACCGAATCTGATTATTGCTTGAACCATCCGGTAACCATTATTCTACGTATATCTCTGAATTTATTTGAAAAGTGCTTTGTGGTGTAGCGCTTCCCCGTCTTACAATAGATTAAAATAAAATAATATGTTTGATATAATTTAGTTGATAAATGTTTCTTGAAGAGAGTCACCATTTTTTTCGTCTATTTCTATTTATATTTGTACTAGTGGACAACCAGTGGTCGAATTTGGAGTGAAAACATTTTTTTAGCTTAATTAGCACTCCTTCCCCATGCTCAGATTATTGTAAATACCTAATACCTAAACTTCGTGAAGAGCAAACTTTTTACGACTTTACGCGTTCGAAAAGTGTGAGATTTGGTATAATTATAGTTTTAATGAAAAACGGATCTTAACGCCTTTTATCTATTACTTACCTTTTATTTATTTTGAAGGATGAACTTAGTTACAACAATGGATATTTTGAAGTGCCCAAAATCATTTATTGTATGACGTCATACAGTGGACTTTTTTGCACTGTTGCGATGGTGACTACAAATAATAAAAGCTATTTGATTGATATGTACTATAGACGTTTGCTTACATTCATCATACCCGCATATATATTTTGAGCTCTATAAATCGGTTAGATCACACGGTAAGGAAGTCAAATAATTTAAGAATATTCAAGACAACCCTGTAGACATTATAGAATAGGATACAGTACAAATCCAAATGTGTTCTCATTTTGAACTTTCAAACATTCATACTTGGAATTAATAAGAACAAAATACGTTTTTTTTTTAAGTTGCGATTTTATGCCACTTATTCATTAGAATGATGTTATCACTGATGCGGATGAAAATATTTTTAAAGGTATTTACAAATTACAGGACATTCAATTCACACAACGCCATCTAGCCCCAAACTAAACATAGCCTATGATATGGGAACTAGATTACGGATTACATTCATGAAATGTATGAATGTTTTTCCTTCTAAAAACTAAATAAATATCAACCCGCTCCAGCCATTAGTCTGCCTTCACGTTGTGTCATCAGAAAATGTCACTCCCCAATTCATAGCGGATCCCTCAAATTGATTGGTCTCGTTTGAAACAATCGATTGCGGACATTTTATCAACACGTACACACTTGCTCATGCTCGTCACACTTTCATAACACATTTTAAACGCCTCTGTGGTCTATTGGTTTGCCTACCGGTGTCAGATCTAGAGGTCCCGGGTTAGACCCCAGGGGGAGTACAATATTGTGCTTGGATTGCTCGGTGGTAAAACTATTTTTAAGACCGCCTGGATAGCTACCACCGTTTTACCTAATTCTGTCGCCATGACAACAATTCTTAAATTATTGTGTTCCGGTCCGTCATTCAGGGGTAGCATAGCCAGTTCCTCAGTTTATTGAGGATTCCGGGTGAAGTGCGCTTCCATCTTCAGCTTAACATAACTTGAAAAATCAGGTGAGATTAAGGCCAAGCACATTCTCGTCGTACAAAAAGAAACTGAAAAAAAACACCACCTATTCCATAATGACCATTGAGCGGTTATTTGGCGGAGTTTTTCATGATAACCGCCTCTGTGGTCTAGTGGTTCAACCCACCGATTTCAGATCGAGAGGCCCTAGGTTCGATCCCCATGGGGAGTACAATATATTATGCTTGGTTTGGTTGGTGGTAGGACTTTGTTGAAGTCCGCCTGGCTAGCTACCACCATCTTACCTAATTCTGTCGCCATAATAACAATTCTAATAATTGTTGTGTTCCGGCATTCAGAGGTAATATAGTTCCAGTTCCTCAGTTTGTCGATTCCGGGTGAAGCGCGCCTCCACCTTATCTTAACTTGTTACCAGGTGAGATGAAGGCCAAGCGCTTAAATGGCTTAATAGGCTATTAGGCAAGGCTTATTGTAAGACGGGGGTCTTACAATAAAAAAAAAAACCAAAAAGTTTAAGGAAAAAGCTCTATGGATTGGTGTTCGCAGTGAAGCGAAGCTGTTATATACTGCATAGATTATAATTAGAAGCTGTTACCCTTTTTCTGGTGAATGTCGTAAGTTAAGTATTTCGAAATCCGCGGGCTGTTGGAGGGTGGATTTGTCTGACAAATGAAGACCGTCCAAGTGTCATTTGCATTGGGACAAATCCTGTGCGATACGTGCCAGAAATGTCAAAGCGACACTTCATGCGGAAGCGCCGTCTCTAAAGATTAAAGAGGGCTTACAATGAGTTACAATGGCAAAATTATCTAGCGTGACTACAGTAGTACAGGGCCCCGGTTCTACACAACCAATCGCGAAAAATGTTCAACCAAAAAATAATGGTACCGTCGCAGAATCGCATCCTCGTTTCTAGTGGTCATTCTGCGTTGATGACAGTACCATTGTCGTTGTGAAGCGATTGGTTTAGTGGAATCGGGCCCCTGTACAGTAGTTTGCTGAAAATACGGTGAAAACACCGGTCGATCTCACTCCCGAGTTAATTCGAAACGTCCCTTAGTTTGGCGGCACAAGCGCTTGCGCCCTTTTTGCGAAATTCATGTCTATACGTAATACGTACATACACACTATACCTATATTTGGCGGTGGCACGTCACGTCAATTTAATGAAAAAGCCTCAGTTGGTCATGCTACTAGCATTGCCTTTTGCTCTGTACGTTGTGGGTTTGATTCACACCTAGAGCAAACAATAAAGTGATAAATATAATAATAATAAATTAATATTACAGGACGTTAATTTCACACAGCGCCATCTAGCCCCAAAACTGAGCATAGCTTGTAATATGGGAACTAGATTACGGATAGAATACTTAAATACTATTGTAAATACATACGTACTTTATGATACCACACCCAAACACAGAACAAACTTTTATATTCATCACACAAATCTTTGTCCTGGGTGGGAATCGAACCCACAACCTACAGCGCAGAAGGCAGAGTTACTACCAACTGAGCTATGAGGCTTGTTATATTAATATAGATGTTTGTTCTTAGTTTGGGTAGTATTCTAAGTATGTATTTACAAAAAAAAGGATTTAATTATTCTATATTATATATATATCTATAATCTTGTTCCCATATTTCAAGCTTTTCTTTGTTTGGGGCCAGATGGCGCTGTGTGGAATTAATATCCTGTCCCGCCAATTTTCGGAATGATCTCGATTCTTTCAATAGATAGTGGTTGGACTGTGAAGGATCGAGACGATTGGAGGATTCTGGGGGAAGTCTTTGCCCAGCAGTGGGACGAAATAGGCTGAAACAAAAGTCCTGTACCTAAATACAGTGACTCAACACCGTTGACACGTTCGCGTTCACTTTCCTGCTTGCCAGTATTCACGCGATGCCTACGCGATTGTGTGAATGCGGCATTATAGGCGATACGGTTACAAGCACTTCCAAATTTATATGAGACATTGTTTTGTCCGGGCTGTGACCCGAATAAAACGTTGCGTATGTTGTTCCCCATCACATGCACTATATCTATGCAAAATTTCAATAAGATCCCTTCACCCGATTAGTTATTACGAGGTAAAAAACAAATAAACAATCAGTTACCTTCGAAGTCATACAATTTGTGTGGATTTAAACATTATTTTTGAATCAACCTATGTTGTTCCACAGCTGGGCAAAGGTCTCCCAAAGACATGAAAACTCATATACTCTTGACATACTCTTTAACCGGCTCCGTGCTCTAGTGGTTATTCGCCATCATATACAGCGCCATCTTACTGTATTGATTTGAACGCGAAGGGCAGTACGGTTCAGAAATATCATATTTTTATTCTGGATTTGGAACATTTAGTGACATCTTACGCCTTAGAAAGTAACTAATTATCAAGTTACGCTCGATAGAAACGCTGTCGGCTTATTTAAAATTGGTCCATGGTACAACGCGACCAGATAGTGGTAAATGTCATTCTAAATTTGGTTGGTTTAACTTATGTCACCATTCGCGGTGAGCAAACGGTCATCGAGTGATCTTTAATTATAACCTATACTTAACACTCATTTGAGATGAAGGGCCAAGCACTTCCCGTCATACAATAAAAAAAAAATCTTTTGTTTCTAAATGTATCTCTGTTCTTCTAATTGACTAAATACCAACATGATACCCACATAAAGTAGTTACATTAATCTATTAGCTCAAGACCGCGTTGTCCAACATTTTATGTAGCTTATTAATTAGTTGTCTCGTTGAACCAATTTGTTTACGTACCTATTTCATTAGCAGTTCTCAAGTTCCCCGTTTTATAATGGCCGAGATATGTCAGTGCCATAGTTGACACTTCACTTAGAACGGTCCTTCGCGCGGTTTTTCATGTTTTATCTGCGATAAAAATATAACGTGTTTTGCAACTTGCAACTCTAAGTATCAATAGCGTAATGATTAGATCTTTAATTTCGGAACAATCGGGTTTAGCCAAGTTACACACGAACCTTTACACTGTACTGAGGTACAGTGTAAAGGTTTTTTTTACCTTACGAAGGGATAGCGCTTGGCTTTCACCTCACCAGGTTTCCTCAACAATATGTGGAACTGGCTATACTACCTCTTAATTCCGGAACAAAACAATTTTAGAATTGTTGTTATGGCGACATAATTGCGTAAGATGGTGGTAGCTAGCCAGACGGACTTAAACAAAGTCCGTCTTAAAAAAGTAAACCTTGGGGATCGAACCCGGGACCTCTGGATCTGAAATCGGTGGGTGGAACCAGAGGCGGTCAATATTTTTCACATGCGCTGTATGAAAAGTCCAATAGTGCCCAGCTGAGATCCAAACCCATCATTCTACTAGATTTAATGTGATTAAAACCATATTTAGCTCAAATATAGTAGGATGTCCTATTCTATAATTGCTCAAATATAGTAGGATTTCCTATTCTATTATTGAGCAGCCCGTCTCGGGAAGTACATTACAGAAATTCGTAGTTAAATAGCGCTATATCTAATAGAGGTATAGTGCTACGTTCCTGCAGTGAGTAAGGTCTACGTCCTAAAATGGCTAGAGCTTAGAGTCCGGTTGATGATGATGATACGTATCGAATAGACGATATTGAAGTCATTAGGGTAATCCTCTATCGAATGGCGATAGAGCTTTCATGCAACATTAATAATCCATGGTTCATGGTAATTGAGCAATTTATTCATGGTAAAAGTAGACTACTAGATGATCAAAGGGAATAGAAAGATTAAACAATTTGATTATCGATAGATACTGAATTTATGTCCATTTATCCATTATGATTATGGATATGTGAATTTGCCACGTAGATCTGAGGCAAATCTTACTTGGTAATTCAGGGCGCCATATGTCTTAAAATAAAAGCTTCTAGCTTATTTTTTTTAGAAGTCAGGCTAAATTCAATGCCCGAAAACGTATATTGCATTTTAAAATACCGCTTCCGAGTAATAAAACCCAGCCTCGACCGAAAGCCTAGGTTATAAAAGTAACCGTAATATTTCACAAAAACTACCAGCGCGTATCAGGCGGAGGTCGTCAAATGATCTGGAAGGAAATGAGCCGTCTAGTCATTTATTTTAGCCCGACAAGATCTTGAACGAATTTCGGGAAATTTCTATAAGGGCGGTGTCAAAACGGGCGGTTATTCCGCCGCGTCAGTTTTACTCTTTAACCCATCACTTGTGAAAAAAATCCAGGATATTTTTACCGATTTAAGATTACAATTAACACAGTTACAGCCGTTTTATAATCCACGCAAATAAAGTCGGAAACGGCTGCTAAACAAATAAATCTCAAAATGAGTCTACAACTGCATTTATTATGGACAAAAACTCGGTATACTCGGCTTGTTGCACGTGTACTGTGTACCACGGACGGAGTCTTGTCTTGCCGTAAGAGGGGAGAAAAACGTGAAAATCGTTTTGTCGTAGATGCTCTCTATTTCATCATCAGCCTATCGCAGAGCCTGCTCACTCTTTAAGCTAGAAGACCTTAGTTCTCTGACGGCTAACCTCAAGCCAAATTTTATTCTTCAGAGAAACACCAAGCATAGCCCTTTTGTCAGTATCCACGTTTCGGCGGTCATCAAAGGTAGGAGCAAGATTGAAGACTTTACAGTCTTCAGGCACTGCTCTCTTTCTATGTAAATATCAGTTAATGATTTAAAACGCAGCTTGCACGTTTTAACCACTGCGGAAAACCGCCAAAGCATACTTCCAATTCTTCACTTCACACGATTTCACTCACAGTGAAATCTTGGAACGCAGAGAATATAGAAATTTCAGCAAGATCAATTTATAAAAGTAAATGAGATGAAAGTTTAATTTACTTCAGAATGTCTTTGACGTCTCAAGGTCTCCAACGCCATTTTTAATGAGTATTATGTACTAAGAACAAATTAACTGAGATTATTTCCATCACTAAATAGTTTATGCACCTCGATATACAAAATTCATGTTCCGTCACGTCTATCAGTCTATTTATACGGATTACTGTTTAAACTGAAGTGAAGCTGAATAATTAATTGTATTATTATATACCTACATCACTATTATTTATTAAACATAGTAATGGTCTTACGGAATACGGGTATCAAATTCAATATGACAGCTTCTTTCAAATAAATGTTCTTCGACAGTCATTCATGTCATTCATGACAGATGCTCCTCCCGAAATATAGGGGTTTTGTCATAATCACTACGCTTGGCAGGACATTTTGTCATAATCAATATGCTTCGCACGTGGATTGGTGATCGCAGTTAATGGTGTGGTAAATCCTTTCTTTGGTGAGATTCCTCGGCTTTTACGACATCCGCGGGCCGAGTAAGATGGGTATAACCGCCACATTTTTTTTTTATTGTACGACGGGGAAGTGCTTGGCCTTCATCTCATCTGGTAACAAGTTAAGATGAGGCCGAAGGTTGAAGCGCACTTCACCCGGAATCCTCAACAAACTGAGGAACTGGCTATCTTACCTCTGAATGCCGGAACACAACAATTTTAGAATTGTTATTATGGCGACAGAATTAGGTAAGATGGTGGTAGCTAGCCAGGCGGACTTCAACAAAGTCCTACCACCAACCAAACCAAGCACAATATATTGTACTCCCCATGGTGATCGAACCCGGGACCGCTGGATCTGAAATCGGTTGGTTGAACCACTAGACCAGAGAGGCGGTTAAAAAAACAAATAAAATACCGCCGTGTAAAGATAGACAAAGCTTTTCCTTCCATTATGGTTTAATCTAAGTACGATGTCTTCAAGAATAGCGCTTAGCAGTCAAAGTGGATGTAACTCCCCTGACGCTTTCCCAGCAGATCTCTGACACTAAGCTCCTTTCCATATCTAATGCGATGAGAAAATAAGCAGTTTATGCAAAGAAGATAATGCTAATACATTTATTCTTCTATTATAAATAACAAGACTCCCGCGGGAGCTTGGCAGTAATTATGATAAGGGCTTCAAACAATAAATTACTTGTAGCGAATTAAATGGAGTTTGTATCTCGAGGGAACTAAATATTTTTAATGTTTTTGAACGTATGTATATATACTTACGTGTGTATGTATGTATGACTATTTCATTGTAATGGTCTGCAGCCTTAAAACGGCTTGATGGATTTTGACATGAGGTGACGTTTGCGGTTCCTCTGATTTGCAGTAGTGTCATGGCCTAAATTTGATTTTAATATGGGGAGTGCAATTAAAAAAATAAATATATGACAATATGGGTATCAAATGAAACGTAATAAAATGCCGTTTCTAAATATGTAGAAAACATTCGAGCTTATTTCATTGATTTATTTATTGTCTGCTTTACCGCACCAGTGCAATCCTGTAGCCTTCAAACCCATAAGTGAATAGGATATTTTTCAAAATCGTACTTCATCTTAGACTACATCTTTACTTGATTTTTAAGTAAGCTGGTGGTCAAAAGCTTGCTTTGCTTGCCTTACTTTACTTGTTTTTTCTTTAGTTTTTTTTTCCACTAAAATGGCAAACAGGCATATCGGCCCACCTGATGAAAAGCGCGGTTACCGTAACACCAGAAGTTTCACTCATGCATTGCCCCAACCCAATAAAAACTACAAAACGAGCTTTTTTAAAAACCGCATACAGTAGCTAGTAGGGAAAACTACCGCAGGGAGACCATTCTACAATTTTTTGGCTCGCGGGAGGAAATTTCTCTGGAACCTTTTTTTTTATATTAAAGCCTTTATTCAGATACTTAAAACTATTATGTCGTAAATATGTATACCTAAATGTGTTCCTATTTTTTTTTTTATTACACGTAATTAAACTTAATTAGTTGCAGTTTACGTGAGTTACATCGGCAGCTGCCGCTCTATCTGTGTGCCTTATTTCGGCAAAGGCCTCCCCCAACTCCCTTCACTCCTCTCTGTCCTGTGCTATTCGGCTTTAAGTATTCCCTGCAATTTCTTTTTTCTCGTCTTCCCACCTTTTATGTTGCCTTCCTCATCTCTTATCATCTCTTGAACCTTACTAACTTACAATTAATATTCGTTTACGATTACGAACGATTACAGCCACGTTCAGATAAACGAGTAGTCGCGTTGCACATTTGTGTGACAGTCGCTGGTCTGGCCTAAATGGATTACCCGTAAGCAGCTTACACGCGATGCATTGTTGTTATGTACAGACATACATGCGGTCTGAATAATGTTTTGTAGATAATACAAAACAATCATTGATGAATAACTTACAAGTCATCAATACTATAATATAGTTGGATAGTTTAAATGCCTCTGTGGTCTAGACTCAGTGATCTCACTATAAGAAGTATGACAAATCACCTTTATACTGTGATATGGTGAAAACCCTCCAGCTTTGGAGGAGGTAGAGCCTCCTCCAAAGCTGGAGCACTGGATGCTAATGGGCTGTTGATTATGATGACTATGATGTGGTCTTGTGGTTCGCCTACCGGTATTAGACGCAGAGGTCTCGGGTTCGATATCCGGAGGGTAAAAATTTGTGCTTGGTTTGGTTGGTGGTAGGACTGTATTTAAGTCTTACCTAAGCCACTATAACAACAATTCTATTGAATTGAAGTGTTCAGGCATTTTGAGGCATTTTTAATATAGCCAGTTCCTCAGAATGTTGAGGTTTTTTTTACAGGACATTAATTTTACACAGTACCAAAGTAAGCAAAGCTTGTAATATGGGAACTAGATTACGGATATCGTACTTAATATATATTTTTTTATTTATAAATATATACTTATCATACAATAAGACGCCCAAACACATAACAAACATCAATATTCATCACACAAATGTTTGTCCTGGGTGAGAATCGAACCCACAACCTACAGCGCAGAAGGCAGAGCTACTACCAACTGAGCTGTGAGGCTTATTTGATTCCGGGTGAAGTGCGCCCCTACCTTCGGCCTTATCTTAACTTGTAACCAGGTCATATGAAAGCTCTTCCCCGTCGTACAAGAAATAAAAAATAAGAGACTAACACGACATCCACGGACTAAGAAATGGAAGCGTAAGATTCCTTGACGCGTTGCGACCGCCATGGCACGGAGAAAACCCATTGCTACATTTACTTTGATAATCCACAAGCTAAGTGATTCATGCCTAGATAAAAAAAACAAAGGATATCGCACGCCTTACTGCACTGTAATTACAGTGGCATATTTTGTCATGCTAGTAAAAACGACAGGTATGAAAACTGTTGGTGGAGTTTTACGTAGTTCACATTTAGGTACTCACATTCGGGCGGATGTTGCGAAATCCTTTGTTTTTTTAATCTAAGGATTCAGGGCATATAAAGTACTTTTTTTTTATTGTAAGACGAGTAAACACTTGGCCGTCATCTTACCTGGTACAAGTTGAGATAAGGCCGAAGGTGGAGGCGCACTTCACTCGGAATTCTCAACAAACTGTGGAACTGGCTATCTTACCTGTAAATGCCGGAACACAACAATTTTAGAATTGTTATTATGCCGACAGAATTAGGTCAGATGGTGGTAGCTAGCCAGGCGGACTTCAACAAAATCCTACCACCAACCAAAACAAGCACAATACATATGTTAATCTGAAATCAGACCACCGAGGCGCTTTAGCTCGATGGGTGCTGTCAAACACTCACAGAGTGTTTTAGATAGAGCGGGACGCGCAGCACTCAACGAGTTAAGAAACACTTATTAAATTTAAAAGAGTTTCCAGTCCACCGAAGTAGCCATAATATTTATTACGTAGTCGGGAAATCCCCGGTAATTGATGGGAATAAATAAATTCTTTCGTCCATTATTCATGCAGTCTACAGCAGGAGCTAATTGATCCTAGGGGTGTATACCCGTTGCAATGTAATTTTATACTGTCGCGAGCAACAGTAGGTAAGAATAGTAAACGGAAATGGAATTTCCGGAAATACTCTAGATAGATAGATATTTTTATTGTACACCAAAAATACTTAAATATAAACAGACAAGAAAAACACGTAAACTAGGTACAATGGGCGAACTTATTTCGCCTTTTGGGGTGGAGTATTTGGGTCCGTGGGGAGCCGGTGCCCTCCGGGTTTCCAAAAATCTTGCGGGGCATTTGATTGAGGCGACACGTGACCACGTGACAAGGGCTGGCTCTTATTTAGGCCAGCGAATTAGCATAGCTATTCAGCGTGGCAGTGCAACAAGCGTGGCAACAGTTGATTTACCTATAGGCCGTTTGTAACGGTCCATAGGTAATCTGACTGATTCCTTTGTACATAATATATATTAGTTTAATTGTACTTTTTATTGAATAAATGTGTAAGTATACTTTTGATATAATGTACGTATGTTAAGGCCCTGTTATAAGACGTTTCCTCTTTTTCCAATGGAAAATTATAGTACTTCTGAACAAGTCATGAGTCTATTTTTTATATATGTATTACTTCAGGTACCTATCTACATTAAAGGTAAGCTGAAAACATAATAGGTGAAAAACATCTCGATAAAAATATTTATTGAAAATGGTACGTTTCAAAATTTACAAGAGAAATATTGTGACGAATATTTGTACAATGAATATTGACTTACGATTTATTTCAAATGATAGGTTACATGTTGATCTACATTAAAGGTAAGCTAGTTTTTTGATACCAATTCAAATTTATTTTTAATTATGAATTATTTGAAAAACTACAGGCGCAACGTGCGCTCGCCTTTCAATCAGTACCTGTTCACACACAAGCACAGTGGTCACTCACTGTCGACGTCGGACGTGTGCTTGTCGTCCTCGCAGCGGTCAGACAACACCTAGACTGAGAATAAATATTAGGACGAATGTAAATAAGTTATTTGTTCTGTGCCAGTAAAGGTACCATCATATGGTCACATTACCTACCTACATTCCAGCAACGCGATCTCAGAACATATGAACATACATTTTTAAACTATATCGTATAACACGGTGATTTCCCATAAATTATTAAAATAATTGTATGATTGTTGGTTTCTTCATCAAGTATCGTATTAAAAACAATTATTGTTCTAAAAATAAATTGAAAATCAGTAAAGCAACTTCGCAGCAAATGCAATTATTTCGTCAAAAGCCCGTAAACACCGTCCTTATTACAGCGGCGTTTAGGTCCTCAACCGTAGTCCAATGAAATTTCGATATTGAATTATAAAACACCTACGTGGTCGGAAATTCTAAACGCCGCACCCTTGGCGCCCGCTAGCCACCGGGAATGTTTAGATACCTATCAGTAAGTAAGGACAATACAATTTTACCCGATTGTACAAAAGGAGGGCAAGATTTTATATGAACGTAGATGGAATTTAATCAACATAACCAGTAAAATTATATAAATTAAACAAAAATAAAATAATGAAAAGTGTGTATGGTTGAAATGTGAAAACAATAGGAGATGAAAATTTCGAAAAATCTGATCTTTTGAAATCTCGGTACCTATTTGTTATGTTGTAAGGATAGTGTATGAGAATGTTATAAGGAGATCATATGACCCATTTTATTAGTCAAACTTATCAAAATATGGGATTATTCGGTAGTAAGGATATACCTATGACAGCTAAAAATAAAGTTATTCGTCAAGTAACTAATCAAGACTTTACGAGGGTAATGTGAAACAAACTCCTATTTATTTTTAAACCGATAAATTATATTTCTTACGAATACAGGAGTAATTTATAAATAGGTCATCATCATCGGGTGAAGATATTTTTTTTAAATACAAAACTGTTGCTACTGTAACCAAGTTACGGTTGCTCTCCGTCCGATTCGCAGTTACTTTAAATAGCCTCAACAAATAGGGTATTTTCAACAGAGCCGTCTCAAAGTTTGGATACCTTTACCTTCTATAGCTATCAATAAGGAATAGTTGGACTGAACGTTTGGCAACCTTTGCCTCGGTCGTCGAGGGTATTGGAAAAGTTTTAAGTAATGCTTAGGAGGAAAACGGTTACTTAAAAGAGTTTGGGAATGTTTGAAATACTAGTGGTTCTTGGGGATGGTATAGAATAGATTATAGGTATGCTAGGAGAATAAAAAAATCCAATTAGTACGGTTCTATTACACTATGTTCAACTCGTTGAACTAATTGGATTTTTTTTCAAATTATTTTAACTTTGCAACTACTTTGTGAATGTTGAAAAATTATATTTTTTCCAGTCATTTGAAATGAAACAAAATATTGTTAAATTGGGAAATGTGTATAACAAACCCAATAAAACCATCCATACTCCATTTACACATATTCGTTTGATATATTAAAAAGTGCTCCCGGCTAAACGAATAAGCGGGGAATAACTCTCAGACATTTTTTTTCGTGTCACAAAAAAAATGTCGGTGTGTTATTGTGACGACATGGAGAAGCATCACGCGGGCGAGAGCTAATATTTTTTATACATCTAGGAAACGGAACATATATATATATATATATATATATACGGCGCTGCATTGCGTCCATCAATCCGTATGGTGGGTGGTAGTAATTCTCCGGACGAGCCACTTCACAAGGGGCTTCTACTACTCTTTAGTTAAAGATAAGTGTAGCACTAGACAAAACTTTAACAAAATGGTACATTCTTGACTCAGGAAACATTCGGCTGCTACAGGACTTGCTTTGGATTAGTTTAAGAGTGGTTCCTCTGGATTACGTAGGTACGTAGGTACATATCGCGAATTTCACTTTTTTTATATCCACTTCGAGGTATTTGGCAAAATTGCCAGATAGGACGGCAACAACCTGAAAGGGCGTGGTATCAGGCAAAGTGGATGGGAAGGACCGCGATGACAGAGCCCTATGTCTTGGAGCGACCAAATCCGCTCAACGCTGGAATCTAGCGTGAGCGACGCCATTCACGTCACTGAAGACAGATCAGGTCTCGACCCTCAGCAGTGATGATATCGATGCAAGGAGGTATCCTCATCTTCAGTTTGATGAGGATTACGGGTGAAGTGCGCTTTCACCTTCAGCCTTATCATAGCTTAAAACCAGGTGAGATAGAGGCCAAGCGTTTCCCCGCCGTACAATAAAAAAGGGATAGCTATTTGTGGAATTGCTTGGGGGTAGCCTATGTTTAACAGTCGATGAGATGATGACAATGATAAACCATCAAATAACAAGATCAACCAGCTCTCTCAGCTCTAATGGGTAGCATACCCACTTATTGGGATTGGTAGGTACCAATCCCCAAAAATCGGGTTCGCGTGGTGAAGATCAATCACATTCTCTAGTAGGCGAAGGCTGGAGTCCCGGCAGTATAAAACTGATGACAATAAACTATATAGGTAGGTACTTTTAAAGAATTCACCGACAAAGGGTTGCGTGTTCAACTGTGCATTTATATTAAAAATGTATGCGAAGTCTATTAGTCGAATTGGAGCGGATCACAAACGCGCCATATTGTATGCCATTCAATTTGAATAAAACACTCGAATGAAACAAAATAGTGTTTTAAACCGGTTAGTTCGGGAATGGATTCGAAAATAGTGATAACAATGACTGAAGTGAAATTAGTTTACATTTTGCACCTATAACCTATTTCCACTAAGAGCACATATCGACACATATATTGGTTTGGTGCTCAGTTCAAATATTACAGGACATTAATTTTACACAGCGCCATCTAGCCCCAAACTAAGCATAGCCATATGGGATCTAGATTACGGATAGAATACTTAAATACTTATTGTAAATACATACGTACTATATGATACAACACCCAAACACAGAACAGACATGAATATTCTGAGAAAAGCTCGCTCATCCGCGCCCTCAGAATTTTTTTTGTCGATCATTTATTTTGACCATTAATAATACCTACAATTATTTTAATTATTTAGGTTTGCTTTCTCATTTTCATCCTTAAATATCCAATATTACTTACCCATACCAAATCTGTATCTACCTATTATGTAATATTGTTTCCTGTTCAGTTCACACTTTTTTATGAATCCATTCTACATCTATACGTGAACATATTTTATTGGTCTTCTGTGTTTTTAATATTGTACCTGTTTAATGATCCCATAAAAGAAAACACTGTTTTATGTGCTGTTGGTTTTTCATATAAATAAATAAACAGCCCATTAGTGTCCACTGCGGACAGAGCCTCCTCTAAAGCTGGAGGGTTCTTGACATGAGCACCACGCTTGGCAGGCGGATAAGTGATTGCAGTAAATGTGTTGATAATACACAGAAGGAAGCTGCTGCCCTTCTTCTGGTGAGATCCCTTGGTCGACTTTTACGACATCAATGGGCTGAGTTGTAGCCGCACCGCCACGGTAATACCCAGACAAGGTCAACAGCTTACCTTTTTTATCTTCATATTGCGTTGAAATGCAGTTAGCAGAAAAGCATTAACGTTATTAAGCAAATTGACGCCTAGCGGCTACAGGCCGAGATGAAAATTAATTAATTAATTAATTAATGATGCATAGCTCTACTGCTCTGAAAAATGTACTATTTATGTTTCTTAATTAGAAAACACTCAAGTTATAGACACAACTATATAAACAGGCAGTTTGACAGACCTCACAGGTCAGTCAGTAGCCTTCAGCTCGGTTGGTTGT
This sequence comes from Venusia cambrica, assembly GCA_951394065.1. Lineage (NCBI taxonomy): Eukaryota > Metazoa > Arthropoda > Insecta > Lepidoptera > Geometridae > Venusia > Venusia cambrica. Next base: position 8,435,031 of record OX596056.1, read on the forward strand.
GGGTTCTATTTCTATCCGGATCAGAAATTGTGTGACGACCATATATGTTTCTTCTGTGTTTGGGTGCAATATTGTATCATAAGTATGACATAAAACATATTGCTTGGTTTGGGGCTTATTCCGACGATGTAAAATAAGCGCTTATCTCTTACTGGATGCCAGGTTGAAATTCGACTAGTCAGTGCCTGTATTTACTGTTTACAAATAAAACTTTAAAAGCATTATATCCGTAATCTACCAAATGGTGTATGATGGATTGAAATCGGATTAGGTTAGTAAATTTTAGAAGCCAAGTTAAGACAAGGCCGAAGGTGGAGGCGCACTTCACCCGGAATCCTCAATAAGCACATCAATTTTAGAATAGTTGTTATGGCGACAGAATTAGGTAATATGGTGGTAGCTAGTTAGGCGGACTTAAACAAAGTTCTACCACCAACCAAACCTAGCACAATATTGTACTCCCCCTAGGGATCGATCCTGGGGACCTCTGGATCTGAGATCGGTGGGTTGAACCACTAGACCACAGAGGCGGTTAACAACTGGCATAATTGTCCGACATTCCTAAAAATGTCGCAGCAAAAAAAAACTTTAATTTGAGCTAGATTTCGATTCGTAGTGATTAATTATACAGTACCTCTGTAGCAGCGAACGGGAGAAGGAAATGGCCACCAGCGTACAATGGTTCATGCAATAAGGTTTCCCAAAGGAAGAAGCTTCCATCGTGAGGCACTAATCGCCCATTACCGGATGACGTCATCGCTTGCAGCCCTTTTGTCGCGTCAGCTAGTCCACATCATTAAAATAATTACTGGTTATCTTAAAAACGGCCAATTGCCTATACGTTTTGGGGGAGGCTTGTCCGTTGTTGGACAGTCTCTTCTGGAAGTCAATAAAACTTGTCATAATCACCACGCTTGACAGGCAGCACCGTTGCAGTAAAAGTGTTAGATAAAACACAAAAGGAAGCTGCTACCCTTTTTGGATGAGATCTCTTAGCTGACTTAAGGATACTTAAGATACACAAGGGACTTAACGGCCTATAGTACCTCAGATTAGCAACTCAACGCAATTTTACTCTTCGAACTAAGACATGGTAATAATAAAGGTGACATTGCTGTGCGCTCAACCTCGGCGCTTATGAACACCAGATGACAGAAATATGCGCATATTTCTACTTTTTTTTTTTACGGTAAAACAAATATGAACTTTGAAAATCTAAAACACAGTGTCTGCTGTATACTATGTTTATTTACAGTACAAAGTGTCAAGGCCTAATTGGGCGTATTTATTGAATGGCGAACATTTTTGGTACAAATTAGAGTCGACTTTGGATTTTTACATAAAGAAAATGGAGAATTTTTTATGTAATCGTGTTTTCGAAACTAGCGTTCTAGCATCAATCCTGAACTATAACATATATTCATTTCAAAGTAAATGCTACATTATTGAGGAAGATATGATCGCTGAAGTTAAGCCATTCCACGTGTCATAGACTAGAATTACTCGTTTTAATAAGAGCTAACCCATATGAAAGATATGGAAAAAAAATATGTATGGAATGGAACAGTCAAGATATTTTTCATTTAACATTTATTGAAATGTTTTATGAATATTTAATGGTTATGTTTGTATGCAGATTAGCAGGACCTAGTAGTATACCTAGTTTCACAAACAACATGAATTATGAAAAAATACATGGATAACTTGGATGAAAATTCACTTTGGAAGTCACATTTGTACAAGTTTTATAATAATATTACAGGACATTCATTTTACACATCGCCATCTAGTCCCAAACTAAGCATAGCTTGTAATATGGGAACTAGATTACGGATAGAATACTTAAATACTTTTTTTTTTGTAAATACGTACTTATCATACAATACAACACCCAAACACAGAACAAACATCTATATTCATCACACAAATGTTTGTCCTGGGTGGGAATCAAACCCACAGCCTACAGCGCAGAAGGCAGAGCTACTACCAACTGAGCTATGAGGCTTGTTTAGGATTAAGTTGACTTCTAAAAAAAGAAATTATGTTTTTTTAGATGTCAACGTTTCGGTGTCTACCTTTATACGAGATGTATATGTCATGGCCATATCGTAGATTTACTCACTTCATGAAATGCTCGAGAATTTCATGAAATGGTTGCGTTTCATGAAGTGTCCTCATTTGGCCAGATCATTAAATCGTCAACATTTTACGATTTTGTCATCTACGACTGGCCGGATCGTATCAATAACCCTATTTATACGATCCGGTCCATACAATATTTATTAAAAATCCAGTTTAGGTTTGGAATTTGTTCATTGAAGTCCGAGAGACATTATTTAAATAAAAAAGGAACTTTAAGAAACCTTTTTTAGAATCTTAAAATACAACATACATAATCGAAATAGGCATAAGTCAGATAGCGGCAAATATTTGGTCGTTATCTGACCTGATATTAAGTAACGATACGTCCAAGTATGGTCTACCTGTAATCATAGGAACCTTAATATACAGGGTGTTTGTTGGGTCAGTTAAGAGCGCCTTCGCATTAGGTCGCAAGTGACGCGACAGCAGCGCGGCAGCAGCGCGGCAGCCGCGCGACTGCAGCGGATGCCTTCACATTACAAATACAGCCGCGCGACTTGTTTAGATTAGGGTGGCCAGTTCATTTCAATAATGGATTCCAATGAGGAAACATCATTGTTGCTCCTGATTTTGTTGGTTCTCCTTCGGCGCCATCGACGTCGCGTTCATAATAAAAAAAGAATATACACCTTTGTTTCGAAATCCTTATGTGAAAAGTGATTTTGTAACAGTTTACAAATTGTTGAACAATTGGAATACTATGTATTTATTACTGTATTTAAAAAATCTTTAATTGCGTTCGAATGTCACGAAAGTCTTTCTGCAAATTATTACGTCTTCTTGAGAATAGTATTCAATGCCGTGATACTCGATTACGCAACAGCATTTCCGCAGAAATGTTGTAGTACCCATATTGATAAGTATTGGATTGGTACATTGGATTGTTATATTTTCTAATTATTATATAATATACTTCCCGTGAATTCAGAATCTTGAAATTTGGTACGAAGCAACGTTATATAATTCTCGAGCATTTCATGAAGTGAGCAAATCTACGATATGGCCACGACATATACATAGTACATTGGTATATAGATATATATATAGATGTATGAGTGGTATATACGAGACTTTTAGCAATAAAGCAGGGCGTCATTATAACTATATTCTTCATTCCGAAACCTGTATTGAAAATCCGTTGAATACAGTGCGCTAGCTTACCACTAGCTTTACTAAATTAAGGAACAGAATAGACGATTCATACAAACCAGAGAACACGATTTACATCACAGCTGATTCCCATTTAATGTCCGCAATTCTCTTTATCGGCCCATGAATTTGGCTCCATTAATTTTGTCTAAATCCTCGCCGTGAACCCGGTGTTTACCACAAGTTTTCGAAAACTCGCTAAGTACTCGCTAGCGTCTACAACATCTAGTTCAAAATGTGTATGATAACTTGTATAGCGCCTCCAGCGCATAGTAAGGAACAAAAATGCACAAAATCAAAACAAAAATACACACTCAGACGGCTCGTGAGAGTGTAAGGAAAAATGAAAAAGGTAAGCTAAGCGATCCAAAGTACTGGAGTGCCGCATTTGGTCACGAAATTAACTCGAGAGTGGGACAGACGCTTCGGTAAACTACTGTACTTACGTTCATAACTACAGTAACCTATGGTAGAGCCACCGGTTTAGGGTTGTTTTACGTTTCGTTACGCGCTGAAACGGTGACGTTAAATTTGAAATGTCTGTAAATCTTTTATTGTTTGTGATATCCGAAAGATACAACTAATTTCAGCCAATTTGGCATGTAACTTAATCAACTCAAATAAAAGCTGACAATAGTATTCATAATTCATTTTCAAACTGTATTATTGGACTCCTAAACCCGTCTAGCTTCGCGTCACACAACAAAAACCTCATTTGTGAAAATTGATGATTAAAGTCTCAGAAGTTACAGGCTACTAAGGGAACACAACTGGTTTGACCGCGATTAATTTTAGGGTACCGTAAAAAAGATTGCCATCTTCGTTGTATATCTGTCCGTACGACCTTTAAATACATGTATCCTTTGAACCGTAATAGGTGTTGTTGAAAAATTTAGGGATTATTATTACTTTTTTAAAAACCGAAGAGAAGCGCTGATGTGTGAAATTAAAATTTCACATATTAAAAACACAACTGTTGATTTAAAAAAAAATATATTACATAACATAGAGAAATATTACGTCAAATTACCAAGAATTCGAGTCGCAAAATATAAATGTTAAAAAGCTTTATCTAATCAAAAGGTCAACCTGAGTTCGACCCAACGAACATTCCTGTAAAATATATTATTGCAAAGGCCGAAGCACCTCTCCACTCTGAGAGGGTTATCGTGTAGTTGTATTTATATAAGTTTCGGCTACTCTTGCTGTATTAGCCTTATCCTCTTTATTTGTAAAAGTGTTTAATCACCTGCACAGAATACATTTTGTCCCCGTATCAGAATTTATTTTCTATTATTATCAGAATTTAATATTATTAGGAGGTAAATTTTGTGGTTGTGAGGAAACCTCCGAAACTACTCAAATTTAAGAAAATCTTTCACTTATAATGGGTGATTTTTTTGAGGTTAGGATTTTCATGCATTAGTATTTGCTCAGATTTTTTTGAGGTTAGGATTTTCATGCATTAGTATTTGCTCAGTATGCTTTGACATTTCATCATGAATAGACTTACTAACGAGCAACGCTTGCAAATCATTGAATTTTATTACCAAAATCAGTGTTCGGTTCGAAATGTGTTTCGCGCTTTACGCCCGATTTATGGTCTACATAATCGACCAAGTGAGCAAACAATTAATGCGATTGTGACCAAGTTTCGCACTCAGTTTACTTTATTGGACATTAAACCAACCACACGAATGCGTACAGTGCGTACAGAAGAGAATATTGCGTCTGTTTCTGAGAGTGTTGCTGAAGACCGTGAAATGTCGATTCGTCGCCGTTCGCAGCAATTGGGTTTGTGTTATTCGACCACATGGAAGATTTTACGTAAAGATCTTGGTGTAAAACCGTATAAAATACAGCTCCTGCAAGAACTGAAGCCGAACGATCTGCCACAACGTCGAATTTTCAGTGAATGGGCCCTAGAAAAGTTGGCAGAAAATCCGCTTTTTTATCGACAAATTTTGTTCAGCGATGAGGCTCATTTCTGGTTGAATGGCTACGTAAATAAGCAAAATTGCCGCATTTGGAGTGAAGAGCAACCAGAAGCCGTTCAAGAACTGCCCATGCATCCCGAAAAATGCACTGTTTGGTGTGGTTTGTACGCTGGTGGAATCATTGGACCGTATTTTTTCAAAGATGATGTTGGACGCAACGTTACGGTGAATGGCGATCGCTATCGTTCGATGCTAACAAACTTTTTGTTGCCAAAAATGGAAGAACTGAACTTGGTTGACATGTGGTTTCAACAAGATGGCGCTACATGCCACACAGCTCGCGATTCTATGGCCATTTTGAGGGAAAACTTCGGAGAACAATTCATCTCAAGAAATGGACCGGTAAGTTGGCCACCAAGATCATGCGATTTGACGCCTTTAGACTATTTTTTGTGGGGCTACGTCAAGTCTAAAGTCTACAGAAATAAGCCAGTAACTATTCCAGCTTTGGAAGACAACATTTCCGAAGAAATTCGGGCTATTCCGGCCGAAATGCTCGAAAAAGTTGCCCAAAATTGGACTTTCCGAATGGACCACCTAAGACGCAGCCGCGGTCAACATTTAAATGAAATTATCTTCAAAAAGTAAATGTCATGGACCAATCTAACGTTTCAAATAAAGAACCGATGAGATTTTGCAAATTTTATGCGTTTTTTTTTTTTAAAAAGTTCTCAAGCTCTTAAAAAATCACCCGTTATTTAGAATGGACTTTCAGGTCTCAGGATATGCGCCTCTGTGGTCTAGTGTTCAAGTCGCCTACCACCTACTTACCTAAGTTTTGCTATTGCAACAATTATAAAATGTTGTGTTCCGGCATTTACAGGTAAGATAAGTAATAAGTGGCTTGGTTGGTGGTAGGAATTTGTTTAAGTTCGCATGGCTAGCTACCACCATCTTAACTAATTCCGTCGCCATAACAATTAGCGTTCCGGCATTTAGAGGTAAGATAGCCAGTTCCTCAGTTTATTGAGGATTCCTGGTGAAGTGCCTTTCCATCTTCGGGCTTATTATAGCTTGAAAAAACAGGTGAGATGAAGGCCAAGCACATCCCCGTCTTACAATAAAAAAAAGAAAACCAAAGGAACACGAAAAAAAAAAAACTGCAGTTTAAATTTACCGGTACACTTCTCTTCTTCGGTATCGCTCTTGGCAGTGGTCATCATTGGGGATTATAGCGTATTAGTGGTACTATTGCTTGTCTAGTATTCTACTCTACATGGTCATTATTCATCAGAACGCATTGTCCTGAGCACTTGTTAGCCAAAATTTATGTCAGAGGCCCTTGACATTGGTAGCGATAAATTTTTCCTCGACTTGAATGGACCGGTAAAAGCCCTAAGGACTACACGAAACGACCTACACGGTCAAGGAATGAATACAGCGGATTACATTGAAAGGTACACTCTGTAACAGCTTCAGTCTATTATAACTCGAAGATAATTGTTTTCTAAAACTAAGGTAGATATAGAATCTAAATAAAAAATGGACTCACGACATTTATCCTTCGAGAATTCACCTCTGATCACTACTCAGAGCGTGGATTTTCTTATGAGGATTACCTACTAGGGGGTAGTCAGGGGCACGTCCAAACTTACGCTCGGCACATGTCTACGATTTGCCAGTAGCTAGTATTCAATATGTGTCAGGTTGTAAGCTATCGTCGCTTAGCGGAATACTAGCCTTTGACACATGTCATTCGGACTTTTGGTCCAAGGCACATGCCGGTTTCCTCACGATGTGACCTTCACTGTCAGAGTATAGGAACCTATACGCTCAAAGGAGATAGATTTCCCAGAAGATGGCTATTAAACACTATAAATAAATAAATAAACATTACAGAACATTAATGTCACGCAGCGACATCTAGCCCCAAACTAAGCATATGGGAACTAGATTATGAATAGAAAATACTTAATACTTTTCTTTGGCAAATACTAATCGTACAATACAACACCCAAACACAGAACAAACATCTATATTTATCACACAAATATTTGTCCTGGGTGGGAATCGAACCCACAACCTACAGCGCAGAAGGCAGAGTTACTAAATGAGTTATGAGGCTTGTTAATACTATTAAAACCCTAGCACTAGTATTGTCGACATAAACTTTCACTCAAAGTGTATGTGGCGTGCCTTAAGGATAATTTAAGCCATTTTGCATGTCTCACTCTAGTGATAGCGCTTCACCTATTTTTTCTGCTTTGGTGATCAAGAAAGCATTAGCATAGTTTACTATATAAAACTCTGTAGGTAGGTAGGTAGTATGTACCGAAGATTATTTTTTGACCTACAGAGTGACGTCACAGCCGCTTATAGCGGTCTATATCAGGGCTTTGATCCGCGCCACTGGGCCGGAAGGTGCCCTATTAATGGAATGTGTGAAAACACGAGATAACATACACGATCCAGTCCGATTACTGAGCGGGTTTAACTAAATTAGGCTGCTCAATGAGAGAGAAACATTTGTGCAATTGACTGCCCGCGGCTTCGTTTGCCTTGCAGTACCGAATATCATCTCATGACGCCTCTTCCACTAACTCATAGTTGGGGGCTCACCTTGAAAGGTGGTGAAGGTGCAAGTTCCGACATAAAACACACACACACAGCTGCAATAGTCAGAAGTATTTTTTATTATTCGGTAACAATTTTTAGGATCATCTTGAAACGTCAAATCTACCGTCTGTTCGGAATAGCGACAAGCACATATTAGTATATTACATAGTCCAGTCATATAAGGGTTTTACCTCGGAATGAGAGATAATAATAGTATAAAATATTAATTATAAATAAATTAAGAAAAAATATAAATCCTTTTGGCGTTCGAAGTGTTCATAAAAGTCTCATAAAACCTCGTGTCTTCATCGTAAGTTTATCATAGTTTATTTTTCAATTTAATTTTATGATTATGAATACCTTCCTAATAAGCTCATTCGGAAATTATGGGACTTGTAGGTACTCCACGTATATATTCCAGTTTGTGGATAATATTTTAATAGTATTAATCTTATATGATGCGCACTGCTAAACCTTGTAATTAGCGTCCAGCATCTATTTCCGTTATGATACGACCTTAATGTGTTCAAAAAAAGAGAGCGAATAGAAACCTTCTAAGCAGGCTCGCTTCATCGCTGACCTCGACCTTGGCTGTGCAAGTTTAGAGGTCAAGAGCTGATCCATTCTGGATAGAAAAAATATATCCAAATAAAGGAATATGGATTTTCGTTGATGATGAATCTATTACCTATCTATTGAAAAGGTATAACTATTTCTACCCTAATCACATAACACCTGAACGAATGGCTCAAATGAAAAGTAAACTAAATGAATGGTAAGATGCGCTTCAGAAGCCAACGTTGATATCAGTACAGTACACCATCGCGACAGGTGGCCAATAGACTCGATTCCACTCCGCCGGGCGCTGGTAATTGGGTTACTGAATCTGTATCTACTATTCCGACAGTTTCAATTCCAGCGTTCAGTTCCGTCATTCATTTAGTTCGTTTCTGATCAAATCCCTGGGTTTTAAATGTCATTGATAATTTGATCGCTTGTCGGGTATCTCGACTTCAAAATTAATGAAGTAGGGTACTAAGTAGGTACATATACTATACTATGGGACATTTAAACACACAGCGCCATCTGTAATGCTTCTCAATTTGGAACTAATTACGGATAGAATACTATATACTTTTTGTGAAAATACGTACTTAGCACAAAATTGCCAATGAAACAAAAAAAATCTGTTGATCTGATTGCTACCAAACTTCACAGGATCATCTGCTGGGCTACAGATTGCCTGAAAATTTCAGCCATTTTGGAGTTCATAAGGAATATACACTCATCGACATTTATATATTAGTAAATAACACAGAACAGATATCCAGATTCACCGCACAAATGTTTGTCCTGGGTGGGAAACGAACCCCAATCTTCTATTGCAGAAAACCCTACTTTATTTTTTATTTTTTTATTGTACGACGGGGTAACACTTGGCCTTCATCACACCTGTTTACAAGTTAAGATGAGGCCGAAGGAATGAAGCCCAATTCACCCGGAATTCTCATCAAACTAAGGAACCGGCTATTGTACCTCCAAATGCCGGAACACAAAAAAAAATGTTGTTATGGCGACAGAATTAGGCAAGATGGTGGTAGCCAGGCGGACTTAAACAAAGTCCTACCACAAACCAAACCAAGCACAATATTGTACACCCCTTGGGGATCGAACCCGGTTGTACTTAGATGGGATAGACCCCTGACACAGAATAGCGAGCAGTAGGTATACGCGAACATGGGTAAATTGTAGTCAAACATCGCGCACCCCATTTACCCTCATGATTAATTATAAACGACCACAATGACAAAGGTATTAGGGCGAAGCCGTACGTCTGTTGAAGCCACTTCATCCACTTACGGGCAGCTTTGCGATGCTCCACTTAGGCGCATTGTTCTACTGTTTTATGGCTTGTTGCTACACTGCCAATAACCCACACATACATTACTGATCTACTCGCGGGTAGAAGTTATTATTTTATATATACGATGGGCGATGGCCCATCGTCAACATCAAGTCAAGTCATCGACAAGCCTTGAGGTCAAGAGATGTCTTGACCTCCAGGCTTGTCTGGGCAATGATGCGGCCTGCGATGGGCGAGCCCGTGCCTATTAACTCTCATTTCTCTCTTTTATGGTTCATTCACTGTCCCATCAGAAGCTACGGGTGAATCGAAATTGTTACCGCCTCTGTGGTCTAGTGGTTCAACCCACCGATTTCAGGTCCAGAGGTCCCGGGTGGTAGGATTTTGTTTAAGTCCGCCTGGCTAGCTACCACCATCGTACGTAATTCTGTCGCCATAATAACAATTCTTCAAAAAAATTGTTGTGTTTTTCGTCATTTAGAGTCCACCTTCGGCCTTATCTTAACTTGTAACCATGTAAAATGAAGGGCAAGCGCTTCCCCGTACAGTAAAAAAAAAACAGCAAGCCAAAAATTCCTAAAATACATAATTTTCTTTAAATAAAATTTGGGAAATCGTAGCAACTTTAAACCGTCTTCAATTGTTTTTCTCAAGTTAGCTATTTGTAAAATGAAATGACTCCCCCTAAATTAGTACAATATCTTCGAAATGACTGTTATTTCAGGATATAACCCAGTATTTCCGTTGATTGAAATTGTAAGTACCAGTTTGTTTTCAGCAATCTTGCCTCGAACTTCTAAAGTTAATTAACAAAACAAAGCGGGAATCGCCCAAGAATAAGACAAATATTGTGAAAGTTATAGTAGCTGCAACTTGGTGGATTTAAAATTAACTATAGAGTAAATATGACTCATTACTCGGAATAGTTTATACATTAATAAATTACAGGACATTAATTTCAACACAGCGCCATCTAGCCCCAAACTAAGAACTGCTTGTAATATGGGAACTAGATTACGGAAATATTACTCATATACTTTTTACATTACATTGATTATCAGGAGAGCGATCGCCGATCGCTTGCGTGGTACATACCGGGGTAAAAAATAATATTGAATACCATCCATACCTGCCCCAAAGTGTTTAGGGCATGAATACATTTTGGAGTAGTCTACTCCGGGCAACGGAATCGATCGTTTTTGCTACTGATTACGGCCTTCATCTCACCTGGCAACAAGTTATGATAAATGTTAGGAATCTTCAACAGATTGAGAAACTGGCTATCTATAACACTAAATACTACCGGCATTAAGATGACCACAATAAGCTGTAGTTCGCTTGACTATCGCGAATAAAAAAAAATGTTGTTATGGCGTTATAATTTGGTAAGATGGAGGTTGACTTAAAACAATCCCCAACCAACCCGATCACAAATTTGTACCAGAAGGGGGGATCGAACCCCAGACTTCTGGCTCTGATACCAGTAGGCAAACTACTAAACAACGACGGTTTAAACATTCTGATCCTAATCTTGGTCAGTCTAGTGGAGTTGCTTTGAGCGTTGGTGATAGCGAAATGTACCTATATTTTTGTTCTTATTCTGAGTGGGGATGACCATGGCCTGCACTGACGTTCCGCTGTGGGGTGTATTGTGCAATACCCTACCCCAGCCAGCATAGCTCCTTAACCTAAACAAAGGCTACCTCTATAAACTATATATATAGGTACATACACGTACTAAATAAAGTAATAAGTTCTATGACGAGAATGTGACGTAATCCATCAAGATACCCTGAGCTTGCAAGTGTAATGTGATAAGTAAAAGCTTTACTTTACTTTACTTTGAGTAAACATATTGGGAACCCAGCCTCTATCCGTACTACTACTGATACTGACTAGTCTCAAGCCTTTTCAGACCAAGAGCTATGCTAAGTTAGTTTAGTTTGTTATTTTTCATAATACATACCTAAATATATGCAGATTTGCGCACACGTATGAAGAATTTATGAGCCAACCTAAACTGACTTAGCTTAGCTCTTGGTCTGTAAATAGTCACAGCTTAGTTGGTAATAGCTCTGCCTTCTGCTGGTGGTGGGTTCGATTATCATAGACTTTTGTTATATGTTCGGGTTTTATATTTGGTCATAAGAAGGTATGTATTCACAAAAAGAAGTATAGAAGTATTGATATTCTCCGAAATTTAGCTCCCATGTTACATTACCTACTTCAATGGAATACTAGTGATTAAGTCAATTTATTTTTCTCTTTGTTAACAATTTTAATATAAATATTTATCTGCCTTGTTTATATTTTAATTTACTAATAACTCCGTTATTATTGTGCAATGTTGTCAGTCAACACGTCAATAATTTTATCATGTAGCACGAGCCTAAGCAGAGATCCATTTGTGTCTAAATACAAGCTTTAATAACTTAGTTAGAACAAAGTATCAAGGTACTGGACCGTTCACAAATTTAATACATAATAAACTTTTAATTGTAATAAATGCACATTTGTACTTACCTTCTTCTATTTTATAAAGACAAATTGAAAGTTTATACATAGATAAAGATAGGTACTTAGATTATTTTTCTTGGAACTAAATATTTTTTTATTTATTTATGTTAAGCTGAGCTTAGTTTAGGGCAAGATGGCGTTTTGTTAAATGTCAAGTAATTTAATTGATTTTATTTAAACAAATTTTAATGTTTCTTAACTTAAATTAGAAAGTATTTTTCGCTTGTTTATTTAATACCTTTTTACAACTTAACTGTTAAATACCTATATTATGTAACTTATTTGCGTTGTATCAATGAAACCGCGAAAAATGTCTGCTGTCCAAATATTATTGTTGTCATTGCAGATAATAAATGTTCTCGAGCCAGAAAAGTCGCCATTTTGTTAGATCTAATTAAAACAACAACTGCAACAAAGATTCAATTGCGAAGCTGATTTTAATGAAATTTGGCATGGAAATATTGTAATACCATGGGGAAGTAACCACACGGGCGGAAAACAACGTAAAGTGACGAGAACGTAACGTAATCGATCAGGACACCCTACTGAGCTTAGAAGTGTAATGATAAGTAGAACTCATACTTTAGGTAAACATTATCAGGCGCCCTACTTCTGTAGTACCTATACGTTTTTCAGGTTTAATCCTCGCCTTTATCCGGTGTTCTCACGTTCAATAGATATTTTTTCTAAATGCCCGTACGTGCTCGTATTTGACCATCCGCTTTCCTTTAGAACGACGATGTAATCTTTGCCGAGATATTACCTTGTATTAGTAGGTATTGCAGAACCAGCATTCAGTAGAAAATAGCTATGAGACGAAACAGGAATTTTTAAAATCTATATTTCAAACAAAAGAACAGACTCACGACTTTTTCCCCTTCCGACGGGGACTGTAATCTTTACCCAGATATTACCTTGTATTAGTACTGCAGAGCCAGAATTCAGTAGAAAATAGCTATGAGACGAAACAGGAATTTTTAAAATCTATATTTCAAACAAACGAACAGACTCACGACTTTTTCCCCTTCCGAGGGCTCATGTCTGATCTTCTTAGACTTTTTTTTTAATTGAACGACGGCTAAGCACTTCGCGTGAGATGAAGGCCAAGTGCTTAGCCGTCGTCTGGTTACAAGTTGAAATAAGGCCGAAGGTGGAGGCGCACTTCACCCGGAATCCTCAACAAACTGAGGAACTGGCTATCTTAAATCCAAATGCCGGAACACACCAATTTTTAGAATTGTTATTATGGCGACAGACTTAGGTAAGATGGTGGTTGCTAGCCAGACGGACTTAAATAAAGTCCTACCACCACCAAACCAAGCACAATATTATGACGGGACCTCTGGATCTTAAGTCGGTGGGTTGAACCACTAGACCACGGAGGCGGTTAAAATCCTCTGAATCTTACTACTCAGAGCATGGATCTTATGACGATCACCTACTAGAAGGCTGTCAGAGGCACTTACGCAAGCCCATACCCACAAGCCACACAGCTCTTAGAGATGTACGAAACGAATATACGATGGATCACGTAAGACGAATGTCTCAAGAAGTCCAGACTGGGTAAAGACAAGGAATGGTGGATGTCCGAAAAAAAACACGAGTGGGAATGTAGGTTAGATAAAAAAAAATAAGATGGGTTCTCTTGAACTGGGCAAGGATGCGGTCAACGATGGAGCGAGCCATCCCAAGCAATGTCTATTTACTCTCTTTTGGCCTTCCAAAATTTGTAGGGATCGTTCGTAATTGGAAAAATAGACGCCGTTGGATAAACGATTCTTGGTAGCTTCGTAACCAAATATTTCAATTAAGTGTTACCTTTTGCAATTAACTCTTGCCCGAGCAAAGATTAGAGCAAAGTTTCATTTATATCGTATGGCCAACTCAATCAACTAAACATCATATTGTGTGTAGCTATGTCGGCAACTTTTATTTATCGATTTTAGTAAAGCATTTGATACGCTGAGGCATAATACACTCATAACTAAACTAGAAAACTCAGGCGTTCGAGGACCGATTCTAGAATGGCCTAAAAGTTATCTCCAAGACCGGAAGTACTCAGTTAAGGTAGGAGATCAGTTTAGCGATGCTGTGAACGTCACCGAGGGCACGGCTCAAGAATCGGTCAACCACTGCTCCATTTATCAATACGAGGACGATACTCGTTTGATGGTCGCCAAGATCTATCTACAGCAGCCAAATTGATGCAAGAGGATTTTAAACAAGTCTGCAAATGGTCACACGACGCAGGTCTTGTTTTGAACGCAAGTAAAACCAAAATAATACACGTACACTCAAGTTTCATAATAAGAACTCATTCAATATAATAGCTCATAGTCATAGCTATCTGCATACACCACATCTAACCGTTGTGCCTGTGATTAAATCGAGCAAGTAGTACATAACACATACCTGGGTCTAATAGTTGAATACCGGTTCTGTTGGAGCTACGAGCAATCTTAGCAAAATTTTACATTATTAAACCAAAAATACCATATAATATTCTATTATTGATGTATACTGCACTAGCCGAATCAATTATTTCCTATGGCATTACATTATTTACAAATCAGGCTTTTAAAATTAATTGTACCTAAAAAATTAAAGCAACAATACTATGACAACGTATCAATTCTCTTTCAGTACACTAAAACACTAACCTAACCTAACCTAAGCTACCCGAGAAAAAAATAGCCTAAACCTAATAACAGAACAATGCAACAATCATGACTTTCAAATACCTATAACTCACAAACTTATAACTCGAAAGATAACACAAAACAAACTTATAATACCAATAGCGCATAACTTCTACGGCAGACGAACTTCAAAATATATCATACCCAATTTATTAAACTCATTGCCTCAGTCACTCAAACATAATATTAACAATAAAAACTATAAAACTATGCAATACTTTAATGAGCAGGTATAAAATATTAATACTACCTATTTAAATAATATAACGCTAAAGATAGATGATTTGTTATGTATTTGTATAATAATTACCTGTGTGTAGATTAATGCTTAGTTTCAAAAGGAACCTATTTACTCTGGACTTAAAGATTCCAAGACTTTACTATTAGTTACTAGCTTTTGTTCGTCGTCTAGCTCTATCTAAAATGTATGAATCCGGCTCAATTTATCCTTAAAGTTCATGTATAAATTAAGCGTAATTTGTCCTAAAATATATTAGTTGCTTTAAGATCCGGGATAACGATCTGGTTATAACTATGTACAGTAAGTACTTACCTCCTACGAGTAAGTGTAACCACCTACTCGAGATTGAATGGTAATATACTTCATGAAGATAAAATAATACTAGACTAAACTGTCTGACCGTCTCAGGGAGTCTGTGCTAAGGTTTCACACAATGCATGAATCCTTTTGCTTCCCTCATCTCCGGGATTCTAAACTTTAGTCGGGATTTGCCATGGAACCTAGAAATCTTCACGAATACAACACCTGTACCTATAATAGATACTTCGTACTATATAGAACAGACACTAATTCCATTTTTCCAAGATAATTACTGCTGCAAAATTTAATTTCAAAACATGACTTTCTACCAAGAAATCCAAAACTCCCTCCCCACTTCTATTCTTTCTAATGTATCGCCTCTATTCGAACTTCGTTTCAAACTAACATTCTTTTTTATCAAGAATAAGGATTTACTATTTCTTGATAAACCTTTGCTCAGTTTGATTACTTAAATATATACTTGCTATTATATCCATAGTTATTACAATCCATTATTTTATTTGGTATTACATTGATATTTGTGACTTATACTAACCCTGATTCGTTACAATACCAAACGGTAAGCAAAGTTTGAAGAGGTCCTTGTGAAAGGGTTCGTACAGGGAATTACTACCACCATACCTATTTCAGCCACCAAGCAGCATTGCTGTGTTCCGGGTTGAAGGGTATGGTTGCCGGTGAAATTAGTCTGTGTATTATCTTATACCTTTCATTGCGATCACCAATACGCCGGCTACACGGGGTGATTATGGCAAAATACTCCAATTTCGGAGGAAGCTCTGTCGAACAGTAGGTATTAGTAAGCTGTTGAAGTGGAATCAGTGATAGACAACGAATGAAATTATAAATAGACAGTGAGTGCACAAAGCTTCCTTCCCCTGGGCAGGTCAGGAATCAGAACGCATTCAATGGCGCGTCAGGCGCTCCCCAGGCGCGCCACTCAAATGAATAGACAATCTAGATATGCATTAGCTTATACTGGTAAAAGACATTTTGAAACATTGTGATTCCATTTGGTGCTTGCCGTGGAGATGTGGAGACAGGAGACAGGACAAGCAAGTAGTCCACCTGATGTTAAGTGCAGCTCTTGCCTATAGCAATGCCTTACTGCGTAGGTCACATCCACAAAGAACATAGCTTACACGGCACTGCATTGCGCCCGTTAACATGAGGCAAGAAGGTGTTAAGCCTCGCGTGCATATAATTTCACCAGCAACCCTTCAACTCGGAACACAGCAATGCTGCTTGATGGCTGAAATAGGTATGGTGGCAGTAATTCCCAGGACGAGCCCTTTCACAACTACACTTAAAATATAGAAGTAAAAAGCAATATTCAAGGAAGAGATCGCTGTAAGCAATCAGGCTGCTCATTGAACCTAGTTTATTGAGTTATTGTCAATTTGAGATTGTTTGTTAACAATCAACAAAGTTAACATTGTCTCAACTAGTGTTAAACATTGAAAGTAAAATATAAATGGCAATGTATGTACGTAATAACATGACAAGGTAATATTTTCTTGTGCATACTTGATAAGAACGCCACCAGAAAAAATACCCAAATGATAAAACGTATGAATCATATATTGAGTTGGCATAAAGTAACTTTTGTCTGTTTCTGTTTTCATCTATTAAATACGAGCAATATTGCCGCGAATATAATGATATTTATAGCGGTACAAAGTACCCGACCCGTAAACAGGCGTGCCAAGTTCCAATCCGGTGCTTTGTCAGCTAAGCTTCGTATCGGAACTTAAGCGTTTTAAGGACTGACAAATTCAGGGCAATTTAAGTTGGGACTTTAAGTTTGTTGTCACAAAATCGGTGGATACGGCTTTAGATTTCACACCGAGCGTTCTGACCATATCCAGAGTCTATGGAAGGTGAACTGACCAAAATATCTGTCCGATATGTGGCTGGAACCACTAAGGGTACGTAAACCCGGACTGCCCTAGCTACTAATGTCACATTCTACACTCCGCACGAGGCATTAGTATCCTTGTTCCCTCCTTATCCATATCCTTCTCCTAATCTATATCCCTATCTTCTTTCCTCTGGCACTGAAGTCTCCGCGGCTGACCCCCGCCTAGTGCACCTGAATGCCCCCGGTGGCGAGGAAGTAAGGCATGGTGGAGGTTCTTAAATGGAATGCAAGGAGCCTTCATAAAGTGGACTAGGGTTGTCGCACCAGGGCGGGTGCGACATAAGAAGCGAGTCCGGAGTAAGAATGGTATTAGATAAGGAACTTAAAAGATGTGTGATGGATGATAAGAGAGTGAATGATCGTATTACAGTGGTAGAACATATTTATGAGAACAATGAGCGGGTATGCACCGCATACTGGATGTGAAGATGTTGTGAAAGAGGAGTTTTGGGAGGGCTTTGATGCGGTATTTATTATATTGATGGGTATTCCACACGGTGGGGACATACTCGTATATAATATATAGAAGGGGAATTAATGGACATGTGGGAAAAATTAACAGTGGACGTGAAAGAGTGCACGGTGGATGGAGCATTGTGACCCGGAACCCGAAAGGTGAAACATTACTGCAGGCTGTCATCGCATTCGACCTGGCTATCGCAAATTACTCCTTTAAAATGCAGGATCAATATCTCATTAAACATAACAGCCGAAACTGCAACACCCCTTCTTCCCCTTAAGAGTAATATAAGCCTCACTAAAGACTGTAAAGTCATAGTCACGTGAGCCACTAGTGATCCAACACCGACTGCTTCTGCAAGAGATGATAATATTGTAGAAACAGCTAAATATAAGCTGGTAACGGATGCTCTGACATCAGGCATACAAGAAGAGGCACCTTGGTGCATTTTGTTCTCTGATGACATTATTCTCGTCTGCAAAGCTGCAGCCGAGGTACAGAAAATCAGCCTTCTCTGTACCTCGGCTGCAGCTTTACAGTCGAAAATGGCAGGAAAAATTAGAGAGAGTCGACCAACAAATCAGCCAAACTAAAATAGAACATCTGTTCTGCAACTTCGATGGTCTCATTTCTCCCCAATTGCCATAGATGGTGTAAACCTTCCAGCCTGCTCCAATTTTAGGTACCTTGGCTCACTTCTATAAAGCGACGGCAATATTGATCGAGACGTGAATAATAGAATGAATGTGGGATGGATGAAGTGGCAACAGGTCTCGGGAACAACATGTGACCCACAAATTACTCTTAAGTTTAAGGGGAAAATTTACAAGACGGTCATTGGACAAAATAATGCACAAAAAAAATACTTTAAAGTATCTCATCTAATCTCGCACATCTACCGTATCTCATGCAGCCTAGATCTGTGTACCTTTCCGTGACGTCACCGGTGACGTCGACACGACACCATTCCGGTTAATTTCCGAGGCGGGAACCTAGGCCTTTTCAGAGACCGGACCCGAAACCAGAACTTGAAATTAGCCATCAACTGAAACATCAGGGGATTGGTGTTGACTGTTAACCATTTCGACATTCACGGAAGGATTAAGAGAGGCCCAAATTCTTTCGAAGTGGCTGCCTCGGAATTTTATTTTTACCATGTACGGAGTCAATATTATTTTATAGTGGTATCGAAAGAACTTCTTTCAGGGTCAAGAGCTTGGGGTCCTTGGGGAGCCGGTGCCCTCTGGGTTTTCAAAAATCTTGCGATGCTTTTGATAAGGCAGCACGAGATCCGAGGAATGGCTCTTATTTAGGCCAGCGAATTAGCATAGCTATTCAGCGTGGCAATGTAACCAGTGTCTTAGGCTCGCTTCCGTCTGGTATTTATCTGAAACAGTTGAGTTTCCTATCGACCATTTTTTGCGGTCCTCAGGTAATCCGACTATTTCCTTTGTATACGTTTATAGTAAGTTTAATTGTACGTATTATTTTTGAATGTCTGTTCATTTAAAAAAAAAAAGTATTTTATTTAATATTCTAGTCCCGTAAGAGACCCGTCCTAGGCCGGAACTCAAAGCGCGCCCCAGCTCTGTCCCAGCTTTTTGCAGCTGTAGCTGTTGGGCACTTTATCGTTTTTACGGAGGCTTTTGTTTTTAGGTCGTTCCCGCGGTTTCGTTGACGTTATGTTTACGTATAATGTTGCTGGATAATGAGTTCAGCGTGTTCTAGTCCATGGTATTTTGATTGTAAGAATTGTAGGTTACCTATCAGCGTGTTCTAGTCCGTAGTATTTGATTGTAAGAATTGTAGGTTACCTATCAGCGTGTTCTAGTCCGTAGTATTTGATTGTAAGAATTGTAGGTTACCTATCAGCGTGTTCTAGTTCGTGGTATTTTTATTGTAAGAATTGTAGGTTACCTATCAGCGTGTTCTAGTCCGTGGTATTTTGATTGTAAGAATTGTAGGTTACCTATCAGCGTGTTCTAGTCCGTGGTTTGATTGTAAAAATTGTTGGTTACTTATAAGTATTCAATAAATCTAACATAGAATACCTTTTTAAAAATATATAAAATGTATTCATCACGGCAAGTTCTAGAATAATAAGCGATTTAATAAATGAATGCAAATAGTTGCGAAACCTGCGGCCTTAACCCTATCATGTGACAGTTCACAGGAGTTCAATCTTTTTTGCCATCTTTGCAACCCTTAATGTCAATACAGGGGTGGTTTCAGTAAATAAATAAACAAATAGTGAATTGTGAAAACCGCCTTTAAACAGAATATCATACAAAGCATTAAACGCGCCCCTATGTTATTCAAAACACATCTCTAAAAAGGAAAGTAACTTTATTTATAATGTAAAGTCGATACTATTTCTAAAGACACCCCACGATACATAGACAAGACATAGTTCTTCGTGTCTCACTTAACTCCCCTATATCTCAAAAACTACCGTAGTTATGAAAAAACCTTATACCGATTGATGAGTATTATCGTAATCTCTGCACGTTTAATAGACATTTTAAACATGCATGAGATTACGCTTATACGGATAAACCATTGTATTATAAATTATATCTTTAATAAATACAATATTTTGCCCACATCTTTTAAAATTTAAAGAAATTTTCTTTTCATCCCGATATCTCAAAAACTACTCAACTTATCAAAAATCCTCCGGGTCAATCAATTCATATTTATGGTATCTCGTTACACAATAGATTTCATTAAAATCGGATAGCCCATTCGAGAGATATGCCGTCACAAACATTGCCACAAACGTACAAACAGTGCCGGATTTACCAACATAACTCTGAGATCTCGTTCGCTTCGCTCATTCGATCAATAATGAATACAAAATATCCTAGAATTCGGTAATGAGAGATTCGTTTTAATGTGCAGTAGTAAAGAGTTGGCCTATAATTAACAAACACGCCATAATAACTGGTTTACACGGAACAATGCGGCCTACATCACACGCGGTAATGGCACAAATTATATACTAATGCAGGTACAATTTTGCCTTTAGAGTCGTGGCTTCAGAATAGACCCTAACCCAGCCTAAGGATAGCGTAAAAGCCGGCTAAGGGATCCAACCAGAAGAAGGGCAGCAGCTTACTTCCTGTGTACTATCTCAATACTTTAATGCGATCACCAAACAGCCTGCCACGCGTGATGATTATGGGATTAAGTCTTTTTTTTTGGGGAGCTTGGCCTTCATCTTACCTGGTTACAAGTTAAGATAAGGCCGAAGATAGAGGCGCACTTCACACGGAATCCTCAACAAACCAACAGCTTCATATTCAGCTTCAATCGGAGGATGAGGTTTATATGGGTTCTTCTTCCACATCTGGTAGATATGGAATTGATTTGGAAAGTGTTACATCCAACAGGCATACAAAAATAATGATAGAATTTACCATACGTGAATAAATGAAATGGCTTCATTTGGAAAACTATGAAGTGCACACATTACATTTTCAACCGCCTCTGTTGTCTAGTGGTTTAACCCACCGATTTTAGATCCAGAGGTCCCGGGTTCGATCCCCATGGAGAGTACAATATATTGTGCTTGATTTGGTTGGTGGTAGGACTTAGAATTGTTTTTTGACTTGTTGTGTTCCGGCATTTAGAGGTAAGATAGCCAGTTCCTCAGTTTCTTGAGGATTCCGGGTGAAGTGCGCCGTGAGTTGAAGGCTACCCATCGTACAATAAAAAAAAATTTACTCTAGTACACTGCTTAGCTATCCTTTCCATACAAAGGTAGTATGGAAGAGATCGCCTTTAGCGATAAGGCCGTCTATTGTATCTAGTTAAAGTGTTTTTCTTCGGTTGTTTGTTTATTTTCGTTTCTTGGTATACACCAAGAAACAAAATGCAATAATATAGATAGATATGTGTATACTAAAGAGTTTATCTGTCTATCTATATGTACTATTAATTTGATTTTGTTTTAATGAAACTTTTAGGTACAATGATGATATACATGGACCAACTGCCTCGGAAAAACTTAAGTGAACAAATCCGGAGACACCAGCCAGACTGAAATATATCATTATAATAAGCAAAGCATTTATTAAATCCTCTTTTCTCGTAACCCTCTTACAGGCTAGGGCTCTAAATCTCTGGAAGCAATTTGGCGAATTCAATTTCTTGATCGTAGACTTATTTACGGCTCTGATGTTCGGCAAATTAAACGTATGATTAAGATATATATTTTTTTACACTCATTTCACACAGCGCAACTAGTCCCTAAGCAAGGCTTGTAATATGGGAACTGGATTACGGAAATAATACTTCATGTACTTTTTTGTTTTTGTAAATACATAGATACTTATAATACAACACAACATCCAAACACAGAACAAACATCACACAAATGTTGGTCATCGGTGGGAATCGAACCCACAACTTTTATTTTATTTTATTGTACTACGAGGAAGCGGTTGACCTTCATCGCACCTGGTTACAAGTTAAGATTAGGTCGAAGGTGGAGGCGCATTTCACCCGGAATACTCAACAAACTGAGGAACTGGCTATCTTACCTCTAAATGCCGGAACACAACAATTTTTTAATTGTTGTTAAATAAATAAATATCCATCATAAGCCATCTAGCCCCAAACTAAGCATAATAAATAAATAATAATAATAAATATTACAGGACATTAATTTCACACAGCGCCATCTAGCCCCAAACTAAGCATAGCTTGTAATATGGGAACTAGATTACGGATAAAATACTTAAATACATTTTGTAAATACATACGATATGATACAACACCCAAACACAGAACAAACATCTATATTCATCACACAAATGTTTGTCCTGGGTGGGAATCGAACCCACAGCCTACAGCGCCGAAGGGAGAGTTACTACCAACTGAGCTATGAGGCTTGTCAAGTTATAGTATGGTATGTTATGGCGACAGAATTAAGTAAGATGGTGATAGCTAGCCAGGTTGAGGTCGAGTCATGTCAATCACACAATCCAGACAAACAGCGACGAAACTTCACATGTCAAAATCCATCAAGCAAGCGCGTGCCAATAAAATAGAAACTCGAAAACCAACCGCGTTCCGAGGCTAAGCAGCCTGATAAAAATATTATTGTTAGTTCAGTCTGGTTGTAATCTTGGATGTCACTTTCTTGTTACCGCATACATATTAGTGAAGGCAGGTGACTGTACATGAGTGTCGATACGATATCTTTTTATGTTTTAACTATGGACTTAAAATACTATATTTTAAACAACCTTAATACCAATATTATGAAATCGAAAGTAACTAGGTATATTACCTATATAGCTGAAGCCTAGTTACTTTTGATATTTGTATCATTTAAATTTAGCAAAGGTATAGTGTATGCGATGGGGAAACAGCATATTTTCGCAAATAAATTGGTGTTACGTTGCAATTGTATCACAAAACTGTATTATTAACACAAAATGCCGTTTTAACGCTCCTTTTATCTTTACTATTGATTTTATTTTATTGTTGACAGCTTGAGTACTAATCAATTAGTGATTTCGTAGTGTGGTACCGATTCGATTTCCTATGACAACCGACTTTTTTATGTTGTAGTTTTAATATCTACATTTTACACATTTCTGTTCAACATTTCGTATTGCCTTATAAACCATCAGGCGATTGAATGGCTAAATTCTAAGGAACAGAACAATATCCCTTAAAAATACAAAAAAAAACTAAAAACGCATTCATTCATAAGGATTGCTGGAAGAGAATTCTTTTCAGGATTAAGCTCGCCCTTTCCATACACTTGATTTTTTTAAAGATTGTTTATTAATATAAGATGTATTTAATGTGTGCATTAAAGAATAATTAATAAAAAAACAAGAATTAAACTAACAAAACAAAAAGAAAACTTAAAATACGACAGTGTACTTAAAATAGAAAAATGCAAAAATTCTAATTCTGTGGGGAAAGAAAGCCCCACAGATCATGTGGGCGTCAACCAATATCGATATCGGACCTAAAGATCACGTCGCTTCACTATTGTAAAGAAAAAACAGCATACATGGTGTAAAGCATTTTTTTTTTGTTACGGTTGTCTGTCAATAATTATAACTTTAAGGGCGTGCTTTTATCAAAATTAAAATAATTGGTTGAATATAAATCTTACTCGGAATACTCACAAAAATCCAACAGTATACTGCGTTCAATTGGATCACAGCAAAATATCCCTTATACGTATGAATAGCTAACCATATCTAACCGAACCGTGTTGCCGCCGACCCAATGACCCAACAACACCAGTGCGCGATTGATTCCTATTTCCGGTAATGTCCGCCGGATATGACGTCCCTTATTGACAAATATTGCGACCTCATGTCAATGTAACGCACGGATGAGACCACGCAGTGAATAGGTTAGAATATAAGGGATTTTCTTCATCATCCTGCCTTCATTAGGTAGTGGCACAAAATGTATCCTTCCTCCATTTCACTTTTCGAATTAGTATAAAATTAATTTTAGGATCCGACTGCCTTACGAGGGTTATATTTTTTAGAGAATAGGTAGTTTTTTTTTTATTGTACGACGAGGAAGGGCTTGGCCTTCATCTCAAAAGTTATGATAAGGCCGAAGGTGGAAACGCATTACACCCGGAATCCTCAACATTCTGAGGTACTGGCTATCTTACCTGTAAATGCCGGAACACAACAATTTTAGAATTGTTATTATAGCGACAGAATTAAATAAGATGGTGGTAGCTAGCCAGGCGGACTTAAACAAAGTCCTACCACCAACCAAACCAAGCACATTATTGTACTACCCTGGGGATCGAACCCGAGACCTCTAGATCTGACACCGGTGAGCGAACCAGTAGACCACAGATAAGTAAGGTATATAAAAATGCTTTATTATAGCAATATGAGTATCAAATGAAAGGTTAATAAAATGGCGATTCTTAATGTGTATAAAAATATTTTTAAATCCATGTTTATGTAAAACCTTGATGCTGAAAATTTTGCACTCCGGTTATCAACTTTCAACTTCATTGAAAAGAGTAGAAATAGACAAAATATGTCCAATCATCTAAAAAGTAGGCTTACCATACCATTCTGGAATAACCGGTCAAGAGTGTAAGTGCGGGGTGAAATATTCTGGTCGGGATAAGGAAAATCTTCAGAAAATATATGTTTCCTTTTTAGACAATTCGACATTCAGGTCGCGATCGAACCGAAAGTGTCCTTTTGTTATACAGACAAGTGTAAGGACAACGATTGTTGTTTATTATCTTCTCACTATACACGGAAGCTGAGAATGAAATTGCTTATTTTGGCTTTCAAGGTTTTGATGTTTATATATTTATTTACTAGCTTCTCGCGTCTTCGCCGTCAACATGCAGGCATAAGCACCCTTAAATATGTACTTACATGTTCTTTGAGCGAGACATTGCTTTCTGGAGCTACATCCTTGTTCCACGAACTTACCTGTAAAGATAGAAAATAAGTATATATATCAGGCAATAAATATATATATATATATATATATATATATTTGTTGCCTGATTTTACTAGTAGTTTGCCCCGAACTGAGATCTCGTGATGTCTGGTTTGTGACAGAGATTATTACTTAAATAGAACGTAATGAACAAACGATAAAAGTATGTATTCAATACACACCTAATGTTCCTTAAGTGTTATCTTAAAGAGAGGCTCTCTCTTGTTGCTAACTTATCATAATATCCTTACGGGGTTTCACAATGAACAAAGGTTGATGCCGTTTTGAAGGTGCTCTCAAAACCGTTACCTTTGTAGTCGTGGTTTAAAAATCTACCCCTCCAGCCTACAGATGTCGTAAAGTCAACCAAAAAGCTTCTTTCTGTGTGTTAACGAAACTTTGACTATGAGCACCAAACTGTCTGCTAAGCGTGATGATTATGGCAAACCCTTATAGTTATAGAGGAATTTTTTTTTCATATTGTGGTGGACAATAATTTACTGTTGTATGGAATATGCGCAGTCAAAACACTTGCATGACACCCTAAAAGTAATTCTTGGATTTTATCGACACCCTTCCCTATTGAGTGAATAACAAAAAATAAATATTGCAGTTTTACTGAGATTCCGAATCGGAATCGGAATCGGAAATATCTTATCTAAGAAGACCTGATGATCATCCTTTGCCCCCATCATCTTAAAAACCACCCCTAATAAGGACAAAAATAAACTTTTTTTAATATCTGCAGTGTCAACCCCTATTTCATATGATATTTCATGTTCTTACACAATTTCAAGACTGCAATCTTATTTGCCCCTTTTACAACCCTTTATTTAAATACAGGGATGGTTTCAGCAATACAAAAGACCCAGAGGCTTAAGCTGTACGATGTATCTAGTTGAATCAGTCAGTTAGTCACTCAGGACTTGTCTTTTTATGGATTAGAAGATTTCTGTGTATCAAGTAGTCAAGTTACATTAGTCAAGGGTCGTAAATACAGTCACGTCAACGGCCCATTTATGTAGTGATTAATTGTATATTGGACAGAGCCTCTTCCAAAAAAGGTAGGGTTTTGCCATAATCACCACACTTGGCAGGCGGGTTGGTGATCATAGTAAAGAAGTTATGTAACATACAGCAGGAAGCTGCCGCTTCCTCTCGTGAGAACCCTTAAATTGGCTTTTACGACATCCAAGGGCTGAGTTGGAGGGGGTCGATTCTTAAGCCGCGACTGCTACGGCCGGGTAAATTAAAAAAAAACATTTGTCATTCGCCTCGTTATACCGATTTCAAAAAGTATAAGCACGACTATTATACCATGCATTATTCAGGAGTTCCGCTGTCATCGTCGTAAGACCCTGGTTTACATGGTTCGTATAAGAGTATCACCCATACAATCATTTAATATGTATTACTGTTATTTACTGAAAAAACTCCTTTATATTGATTCCACTCCATCATCAGACCTTGGTAGTTTTGACATTCATCCAGTGCATAAAGAGCACTCAAAATACACCAGTTTATTTATTATTAATAATAACTAGAACGGCCAGTGCCGCTTACACTAATTACATAACTATGTTTTTAAAAAAATAAAATTAAAATAAAAAAATAAATTAATTGAATTTTTAGTATATAAACCACGTGTACTTCGCGTTTCTTCTATTAAATAACAATGTTTTTTGTTTTTTTTTCTAATAAAAGGACCCCCTGCTCTTCAATTATTAAAAAAACAAAAAACCATGAATCACGTTCTTAATTATTTCATATGAGGAATCTATTATGATAATTTTGACCTTTTATCATGCACGGTTTCAGAGTTAGGGCATACTTTTAATGAAAACTTTCAACCCCTGTTTGAACCCCTACGAATTTTCAAAATCCCCTTCTTAGCGCTCATTTCCGCATCAAGACAAACATACCCTCCAAATTTCATGTCTCTACGATTAGCCGTTTCGGCTGTGCATTGTTATCAGTGAGTCAGTTAGCATTTTATATTAGTATATAAGGTCAATAAGATAACAAAGCGTTTGACCACTCGGCCAGCTCACTTGAAAAAGATGCGACCTTAGATGGCGCACGCTTGTCTGAATGGAACCTCTGACCTTGAAGACTCTAAAATAAACTTGGTGCGGAAAAACGGACTATGGCAACGAGTTCAATTTCTCTACAGATAACACTTATACTGACACATTTAAATGCTGATCTAACTCTTGGATGTGAGAGAAAAATATACATCTGATAAATCTACTGCCAGTGACCATACCCTTTGAACTAGACCACAACAGAGCATCCTAGCCACGCAAATTTATGCGAATCTTGATAGTTCTTAAAATAGAGATACGTAGTAAGCCCGGCCCGGTTTTCTATGATCCTAGGATCATAAAAAACAAGGAATGAATTGCTTACCTGAGTCTGGTGTTTCTCGAACACTACAACATGGCAAGCGTACTCCATCGTAGGCTGCATCATTGCTTAACATCAGGTGAGATAGCAGTCTATACACACCATATTAAAGAAAGGTATGCCTGGCAGTCTTTGGGGACTGCCGATAGACGTGAAAGCTATGTAACTTGTGAACTGTGTCGTCGAGCTATTAGATTATTATTTTTGGTTTGTAAAGGAAGTTTTTTTTTTTATATCTTTATTAATCAATTTAAGAGGGTTTTATCAAACACGATAACGCCACCCTCATTGTTACATACTATACTTATAAACGACACATAATTGCTACTTTCACCAAACTGTGTTAATGACCAATTTAAACATAAATCCTTGATCATAAACATTTCTTTATAAACTAAATACAATTCGAAAATAATAATGTAATAGCTCGACGATACAATTTACAAGAGCGTGCGGTGACGATAACGCGAGTTTCACGCTTTTTGTTCACTCAAAAAGTTCACATATAAACACGGTATACATATAGCTCATGGAAAGCGTTCGGTGACGATGACCATGATATTTGTTCATCCAAAAAGTGCTTAACGCGCCTAAAGAAGTTTTCACTTTAAAAAAAACGCGCCGAGTTTTGGCCTGTTCCTCTTTAGTGCCGAAAACGAACGAAGAACGAGAACATTCGAGAGTAAGAGCTCTCGACTCTCGATTGGAATCGTAATTTGGGTCTTACGCCGAAATCTAGCTATGTATTTGCATACAAAGATTTTTAACTTCGTCTTGGTTATTTGGCATGCTCGAATACTAACCTAGCACACTATTATTAGTAACGCATTGTAGTGAGATTTTGTAGAACTACGTGAAGTCGACTACGCTCGATCGCATCGTAAATTTGTTACCTAGTCTTGACGTTGATTGATCCAAATTGGATTCGAGTTTTCATTTGGTTGGTGATTTGAATTCGAGTTTTAGGTCTACTTGGCGACCAAACAGGTATAGTAGTACTTTTCTTCAAAGTGAACAATTGAATAAATTATATTTGAGTTTGGGTAAGCTTGGCGTGAAAACGTAATAAATCTACCATTCATTTTGTCTTTTTTTATGGGGATTCCATATGATTGTATTTGTTGTCCACCCGTGGTGACAACAGTATGGGTAAAAAAGTAATAGCTAATTAAATTTAAATCCACGATGTGTTTTGAACCTCCACTTTACTGAAAATTATCTCGTGCGTACTTAACTAAGAGAAGGCACCATAACCGCAACAAAAAAATACATTACAAACAGACACAACACGAAACGCTTTTCAATTTACGCAATTCAAAATATAATGGAAATTAATGCTTCATTTTAATCCCATGTTCAAAGGGGAGACGCGAAACGTGAAACCAAACCTTGTTTATTCATCACTAAAGTCGCTTTCATCGTGTCATACGACAGTCAGGTAAACGAAACCTCTAACTAAAAATAGACCTTATCATGCAATGATAGAGCTCCATTCAGTTTGTTCGATATAAATAGGCCAGGAAACATTTTTAGGTCAGTGTTACACCTGCGTCATTTTTATGACATGAATTGTGAATCGTACAGTTTTATCGCGATTTTTATGTTACGTGTTAAAAATGCGTTTGAATCTTTAAAACTGAAATGTCAAACACAAATTCATACATTACGAAATAAAGAATATAAATTTCAGATTTAGTAGCGAGATGCCTACTATCGGACTTTGTTCAATTTTTAATATTTACTTGCAAAGGTAAGTAAAGTACCTACCTAACCATTTTTCTTGAAGATATAAAGAAATAAGGAATACTAGAAATTTTAAACAAAGCCATCTAACCCATAACTCGTTTAAGAACTAGTGGAAACCTACACTCTTTTTTTAAGTCTTGTGTTATAGGACGCTCTGCTTCTCTACTCTTAACTTGGAAGAGGCTCATGTTATGTCCGACAGTGAACGATTACGGTCTATAGATGTTTTGATGTTTTGATTTAAACACCTCACTACACAACATAGATAAATACAACTAAAACATGGTATCAGAACTTACTTTACCTTATACAATGTAACACAAGGAAGATAACTAGCTTTTGCAAACTCAGGGTATACTACAGCAAGAGCTAGCAAAGCCTAATTATTAAAATTTGTGCAAGGTTCATTGAAATTATGTTATGAACCATAACAATTATAATTATTCGATAACTTACATGAATCTATAAACTAAACTAATATAGTACATAATCTATGAGACTATGTACTTGAATGTATTGTTTAAATTTTAAATATTTTTTATTTTTTTTACAACCACTATTTGTAAAAAATATTAACTGTAAGTACTTACATACGCCTAAGTAATTTAAATTGATTTAAGTAACAAATTATTTTTGAAATAAGTTTAATGTTGTGATTGAAATAAATAAAATATATTATTATTATTTAATGGAATTTAAGCCACCAAAATTTATAGAAATTTAAAAGTTGTGTTTTTTTTTAAATGTACGACGAGGAACCGCTTGGTCGTCATCTCACCTAGTTTCAAGTAATGACAAAGCCGAAGGCTCACTTACCCGGAATTTAATTTAATTCATTGTGTATATTCTAGTATCGTTATTTGTTTAACTTATTTCAACTTTTACCACGAGCTGATCATCATTTTGAACTTACTTGTTTGAAATGGATAAGTTGCATTTCGCATACGTAAAGTTAGTTTACCTCTCATATAATTCAACGAATTAAC
Source organism: Venusia cambrica (assembly GCA_951394065.1). Classification (NCBI taxonomy): domain Eukaryota; kingdom Metazoa; phylum Arthropoda; class Insecta; order Lepidoptera; family Geometridae; genus Venusia; species Venusia cambrica. Next base: position 8,465,497 of record OX596056.1, read on the forward strand.
ATCCATTGCGCAACTTCATTAGCCAATTTTTCAGAGGGTCATGCTATAATGCAAAGCATTCTAGTCTAATCTGTTTTTCCGCACGAGTACAATCTTGGAGTTTTCAAGTCTCTAGCCTCCATCTTAGACCACATCTTTACTTGTTTTTCAGGTAAGCTGGTGGTCAAACACTTGGCCAATAAAAAAAACCTGCAATGCTTCATAGCATTTAGGTTAAGTAAAGGCCAAGTCCAAATCTTCTCGTGTGATCACGATGTCGAACAGACGTTACAAATCTGTCGGATAAATAGATTTGGTATTTTGGTCGGGTGGAATCAACTTGCCAGTCAGTGATATCGTGATAGCGACTAAAGGCTCGCGAAAAGATGAGCGGCAGCATACTCTTAAAACCTATAATATGAATATTCTAGCTAGGAGAAAACTTCGAACTATTTAAAAATATTGCGAAGAAGTGTCATATTCGGCAAAGTTGAGACTGAAAGTAGTTAAAAGTCAAAAAGACAACATTTCTATATTCATTAGGATTTTTTAGGATCATTTTGAAACGTCAAATCTATCGCCTGTTCGGAATCGCGACCAGCACACAAGGAGAAAGAGGCAAGAAACTCGGGCTGGTGAATTTTTTAATAATCCATTCAACATTTCGATATAATTTAATTAAAGAATATAATTATATTATGAATATATTCTTAGTAGATACATCACAAACTGAAATACTTAATACAATCTTAAAAAAAAAAAAATTAGGCACCTATCTACTTAATGGGCAACATTGAGAAATCACCATTTAGCTGTCAACTGGTATAGTAACATCGGGCCACGCGTTCTTATCGTCGACATAGTCACTTATTTTGTAGTAGGCTCTTTTAATTAAATTATTCTTTACATACAATTTGAATTTACGAGCAGCGAGAATGGTGGCGCTTTGAGGAAGCTTATTATAGAATCGTACACAGTTTCCTAAGAATGAATTATTTACTTTTCCTAAGCGATACCTAGGTATACTCGTATCAAGTTTATTTTTATTTCTAGTATTAACACTGTGTACATGACTTTTTTTATTAAACTCATCAATGTTTCTGTGAGCGTGCATTAGATTTTCATTCAAAATGTATTGGGAGTTGACTGTAAGAATACCTATATCTTTTTTTAAAAAACGTACCCAAAAAATGGTGGAAAATAAATGAAAGCTTTAGAAGAGAGCTAAAAATATTAACAGCCTCTGTGGCTAGACCACAGAGTTGTTCACTGGTTCAACCCACCGATTTTAGATCTGGAGGTCCCGGGTTCGATCCCGATGGGCTGTGCAATATATCGATCCCGATGGGCTAGGTAGATGGTAGGACTTTGTTTAAGTCCGCCTGGCTAGCTACCACCATCTTACCTAATTCTGTCGCCATAACAACAATTCTTTAAAATTGTTGTGTTCCGACATTTATAGGTAAGATAGCCAGTTCCTCAGTTAGTTGAGGATTCCGGGTGAAGTGCGACTCCACCTTCAGCCTCATCAGCTTGTTACCAGATAAATAATAAAAAATAAATAGTTCAACGTCGACCACTGCGTGTCTTGTAGAACAAACTAATACCCTAGTTCCATACCTTCTTTTATATCTTACAAAATGTTAAAAATCTCGCAGAACGTCGTTTAACAAAAGAGACGAGACCCCACAATCTATTGAGGCTTACAGCTTGTAATGGAGAAATATTTACTGAGCAGCAAAATGGTATTTATTCCAAGATCGAAAACAAACTAGGGATTCACAAGAGAGCCGAAGTACCCTGAATAAATATTGATTGTTTCTTCAGTCATAGGAGAGCTTCGGTAAGGAAGATGCAAATACTTGTTTATAAAGGTTCTGTTGGTATTCTGTTCAGTACAGCGTTGCTTGATCGGAGAATTAAATAGCACAAACAAAACGTCAATATAATGTGATAAATAAAAACTCGTAGCGAAAATAAATATTAAATATATTTATACACAGCGCCATCTAGCCCCAAACTAAGCATAGCTTGTAATATGGGAACTAGATTACGGATAGAATACTTAAATACTTTTGTAAATACATACGTACTATATGATACAACACCCAAACACAGAAAAAACATCTATATTCAATCTATAGTGTAGCCAAATTCACAGACTCACAGTCAATTAATAGTCAATCCACGCTCTGAGTATCACAGATCACAGGGGAATCCACGAAGTGGAAAAGTCGTGAGTCTGTTACTTTACAGTCTAGCAGCCTAAATATATGTCCTAAACCTAGAATCTGAACATGTTTAAGGTTCCTAGGTTTACTTTGAACTAAAAGCACCGAATTTGTGTCAAAAAGCATACCTATCTTCGTTACTTTTATGCTACGTTTTGATGCAACATAGTTGCCTGAAAGATATCGTGTTTAAGACCGACCATTGTGCATTATTGAATTAGTCCATAATTTATTTACTCTTGTTTTTCAATAAAGAATATTCTATTATATTGGTTAGCCGGGATCATGGCGTGTGCAACTGCGTCAAAATATTGGAAAACTCATCCACTAATAAATCATGGTGATTAGATTGATATTGTTTCATCATTGGTTAGATATAATGAGACAATATCATCATAATTACCAGGATGCGATTAGATCAATCAATCAGTCATTTCTTTTTTTCCACAAATAAGGCTTAACTTAAAACGGGTCGTATCCAGTTTTATTTATAAAGTGTGCAAATAAAGTATGTTCATTAATTCATTCATTCAACATTATCATCATCATCATCAACCTATCGCAGTCCACTGCTGGACGTAAATCTCTCCAAAGTTGCGCCACTGAGCTCGATCTTGGGCTCAGTGGCGTGCCTTTTTTCTTTATTTTCCACCCTCTGCCCGCCACTGCACTGAAATTGTTTCACGTGTATGTGAAATCGTTCATTAGTGTCACCTGCTGGACACAGCCTCCTCCAAAGCTGGAGGTTTTGCCAAATCGCCACGCTTGGCAGGTGGATAGGTGATCGCAGTAAAGGTGTAGTTACAAAGAAGGAAACTGATTAGAGGCTGGGAAACCTTTTCCTTGTACTAAGATTCTTTAGTCGGCTTTTACGATTCCATGGTCTGATTTGGGGGGGTCGATTCTTAAGCCGCGACCGCCACGGCAAAAAACACTAATATATAAAATTATAAATGTAGTATAGCAGTCATACGAGTAACATAAGAGTAGGTATAACTGTCTTGTTAATATCCCCGATCTCAAATGGCTCTTGAAAACAAATAATATTTCAAGAAATCTCTGGTTTGATGCAATTTTATAGCTGTACGTGTACTTTTCATTCTTCTCGAAGCTTTTATTGTTCTTATCTCATTTTCCTTTAGCAATTTTTTTGATTAATCATTTATTTGTGTAAGTTTCGTTGGAACGAGTAAGATACCGGTAGCTATTTTTTGCGAGAACCTTTTAATGGATGGTAGTTTTATCTGGTATTTCTTTAGTTTATCTAATATATATAAAATACGTAGTTTCTTAATTTAATACAACAATAATGGTAATGTTCCTGTAAACAAGTAAGACGAAATCTACAGTTATAGTTTAGTCCAACACGGAAACGGACGCTACGAGCGTAGCAGTAAGAAATACGCCGCTACGCTGTAGCAATCCTCGTAGAGGCTTTTATGACAATTTCTGGAATGTTTTTACATCAATAGGAATTGTAAATGAGCGATATTTTATTTGAGGAATTATAAAATAGACTCTGATTTACTAAAACGTTTTAGATATCATAAAGAATTTTAAATTCTTCATAGAATGAAAACTTTTTGCTGGACTCGAATTTTGAATAAACGTGAATAGGTTCTTTTATGCCACGGTCAAATACTTATTATCTAACTTAGAACACGTTTTCAAGATGTATTACGATTTTGACGATACAGTATATACATACATATAGATAGAAAAACTAAAACACGTGTGGAATGCAAACCCTCATAAATTTTCACTTGTAAAGTTATCCACCATATTTGACCGAGCGAGCGTTTAGCGTCTTGAAACAGAGACGCATGGACAAAAATGCCTTCGTATTTTTGTTGTCCGGCGTCCGACGGATGTATGTGCTCCTCTACAGGTAGTATCTCTCAACCAAGTCTCGTGAAATTTTATTTGCAGGTTCGATTAATGTCTGGATATTTTTTTGCCTATTCAGGATTTGTGATGATTGGATTTGAAAATGGCGGAGGATTACGTTTTAATTAAAATTTAAATTTATGGTGATACAAACGTAAAAAAAACAGCCATTTTGAGAATGTTACTATGTCACAAAATTTTTTTTTGCTTCTCTTAGTAATACGCAACTTTTTTGTCCGAACGCGGGATGGGGTGCGACGAAGAGACGTCGCGGCGCGGCGGGTAGCGCGCCACAACATTAAAAACATTTGTCAGCTTTTTGTTTTAGATGAAGAAAGAAGTTTGACATCGTAAGGTAACGTATACGCCCCATAGTAGGCTTGCCTACCTTACTGTTATTTAAATAAACATAATTTGGAGAAGCTTGGACAGCGTCGGATCGCGTTTACGAATGTCTGCCAGCTTTTGGTTTTAGGCCTAGAAAATCGATAATAATCTGATATGTGAAGAAGTTTTTAGCATACATTACGGCGGTAGCGTCCATATTATCAAATGCTTCTCAGCTTTTTGTTTAGAGTGCGTGGTGAACATTAATTTATTTTCAATTCTATGCAAAGAGACTTGCGAGGTCTATCTACAGCTCACAGAGCCACTAGTACAAAATTCTTATATTATTTTAACTGGTTACCTTATACTTTTGTTTGCTGTGTTTAATGACTTTAGAATCAACAGCAAATTATGAGGGATCTTGAAACACCATAACTGTACCCAATATCAGTGAATCTGAATTTAAAATTCAACCGCTCTTTCAAAATGGACGTCGTTACATGGTCCCGTGTAAAACCTTTTGGGTTGGAACCCTGAAACTTATTGAAGGGTATGAGTCGTATATTTTTGTACATTTGCTTCCATTATCCGAATGGAGGTTTGTGTTTTCCATTGGTACAATGGCTGCCGTCAATTTCACCAGTCGGACAATGGATATTTGTGTTCTCATGGAGTACTGTGCCTTTGTGTTTGAATGCAAACATCGGGAACGTATCCAATCTTTTTGCAATTCCACTTGCGATCTTGTTCGAATATTGTGCTTTTGCTATCTAAACAAGCTAGTGAAACGCCCGAGACTTTGTTTCCGTCATCCCGTGGATTTTTTCTTAGTACACCCCTACACTACGAAAGGAAAGGGTGTTTGCTTGTATTTTTATGTAGGCTGGCGTATTAGCCGATAGAATATATTCCGATGTATTCCACTCGCAAATATCGTACAAATCGACTTAAATAGCTACCAGAGAAATGTTTACGAGAAGACAGACTTCCGTCTGTATCTCTTTGCCTTGTCTGAAGACAAGTATGTCCACAAAAGTTTCTCACTCAACTTTAATTGCTTTCTGGTCCTCTACATTTACATATCAGTAAATAATCATTCATTGATCATTGTTTTCCCATGTATAAACTTGTTAAAGCAAATGTAAGTTAGAAATCACAAATGGATAATAACCTTGGAATACCAGGAAACGGAAGACTTACTTTCCTCTACTTTTCCCCCCCCCCAATAAGTTTCGCCTTGAAACTACCCAGATTGTTTTGAACTCAATATAAACTCCAGAACACCTCGTTTACACAAGCAAGCAAACAAACAAACAAGTTAAAGGTAAAAAAACCTGGTTGTTCCACGATTACAGGCAGTAGGAAAGGTTCGTGTTGTGTGTATGGGGATGTGATTGAGGTGGAGGTGTATAAAGTTGCTATCGAAAATGGATATCCTAAATGGATATTTGGTTTATAAATGTTATAATGACACAAAAATTCACAACCCGCGACGTAAATGTAAATTCTGTCGCTATAAAACAATTCTAAAAACAAATGTGTTCCGGCTTTAGAGGTAAGATAGCCAGTTCCTCAGTTATTGATAATTCGTGTTGGACGACCGCCGCGCCGGCACGATGGAGACATGACTTGCGCAAAATGGCTTGCACAAACTGGATACGGAGAGCCAAAGACCGGGCTCAGTGAAACTTGGGAGAGAACTATGTCCAGCAGTGGACTGCAATAGGTTGTTGATGTTGATCGTGTTGACTCGAGCACTGTCAGATCTCAATATTGATCCATAATATATCGATCGATTGTAATGCGGTGTGGCTTCTAGTCGCTTGCTAGGACAGTACAGTAAATTTAAAAAAACATGCAACGCCTCGTCGCCTCTATGGAGAATAGTTACAACATTTGGTAATACAAAGTCAGTAAAGTCAACTACTGTAATACTGTGCAAAATACTTAGCGCTCGCCAGGACTGCACTTAAGGTACAACATAGATAAAAGGACGGAAGAAATATTGTCCTCATTTCCTAAGACGTCTTTTCTACGCGAACTAGCGAGCCGTCGTCGGCCTGCGGGTAATTAACTTCTTTGGTTGTCCCTTGATTAGCTGCTAATGGATGTCGGTGTATTCTGTTCAGCCAATAACCTCCGATTTACTACGTAGTTTTTATTCAGAAATTACGTTTACTCGCCACTATCACGCCTGCCAGTTCACTTGGCTTAGAACTGTCGAGTCTGTACCATACGGAAATGCCAGGAGAAATCCTGGAGCCCCGGGTTTGAGCACTGTTCCCTAGCATTGTGTATAGTGATCCCATTTCACATCATTTTACAAAACATTTTGCATTTATTCACTACTGCCTTTTGCAAGTAGGAACGTTTGGTTAAGTCTAGTAGTTCTAATGATTGGGATAGTTGTTTCGGTATAACACCTGGTCTTACCACACTGGTGGTAACAGAGATATAAAGACAGGAGGTCGTTAGGATGACCCTCCTGCCGTGTCCCGTCGCCGATGCCGGGAGAGGCAGTGCCTTTTGGAAAGCTCTTTTCATCTTAGACCTCATCCTTGTTCTGACTTAGGGCCAAGACTAGACTAGAAGACAATCCAAGCTAACCAAACACCTGTACAGATAGCACTTTGAGTACTATGGATACCTGCATAAGCTAGTTTACGCCTTAGTATCACACAAGCGTCTTAGCGTGAGTACTCCAGGCACAAGATATTAGGGACGAGTAGTCCGCCAGTTATCCAATCGAGCAGAAATTAATCCAGCACTGAATAGCCGACTAATCCTCATAATTGGTCGCTTCGGACACCGCATACTCGGCGGCTCACGTAATGGAACCGGGTACTCCGTGAACAGTTAACTCATTTCGTACACTTTATCACTTTGAACAATAAAACAGACTTGAAGAGTGGGGCTCCGTGGGGGCTCCCATCGGTATCAAACCCAGAGGCCCCGGGTGAGATCCCAAGGAGGGTACAAATTTGTGTTCGGTTTGGTTGGTGGTAAGGTTTGTTGAAAGTCGACTGGCAGACTATCACCATCTTACCTGAGTGTAACGCCTTTACAACAATTCTTATTTTTGTGTTCCAGGATATTGAAATTTAAGATATTTATTTTACGAATTAACCTAAAAATGTGGCAATAAGTTACAAAACGAATAGATATTTAGCTGTCTTAGGGAAGCTGTGCTTACGCCAAGCGGATAACATCCAGTTACGTCCGGTTTGGACCGGCTCAAACAGGTTGCGGATGAAAACCCGGAAAAAAAGGTTGGTAATTTATCTATAGCAACGTATTAACGTGTCATCGTGTGAAGTACGTTAACTTGCTGTGTTAAGCGACTTCGTCCCGTTATTCCGTGGGAATTTTTTAGATTGAGTAATGGACTAGCTACCTGTTAGAGGGAACTCTTGAACGGGATGTTTGAAATCTTTTATTCCGAAATTAATATGAAGGCCATCCATCAAGCATAATCAGATAAGTAAGCAAGTTTGCTATGTTTAAATTGTAGTTCATAAAATCACTCCATAAGGGTTCAATTAAACGTTCTCATAAAAGTATTTGAGTCATAATGAATTTCAGGCATTTGGGGGCAAGTCTTCTTAAGATGACCTTGATGATGATGATGATGACCTAGTAAGTATTCCTACCAAAGAATAAATAAAAGTAACGAATGGCCTCAGAAATATTATATTTATACTGTGCTAAGTACCTTAGTACGTACCTACTTCTCGTGATTTGAGAAATGAAAATGTTCCGTGATATTATGGAACGATAAGGCGGATATGATAACTCATACCATGATATATGAGGTAACACTCAAACACGCCCTAACGCCATCCTATGTGACTGTAACTGTATTTTGTTTGTAAAATAATAAAATCTAATAATTCTATTGAAGGACGATGTGCTATTCAAAAATGTATATGTAGTGAAGAAGCAAGTAAAGTTGATTTTAGATTATAGCTCTATGAGATACAAAGTTTGTACATAATTTCATGCTACTAGTTTTTGCCCGCGGCTTCGCCTACTTGGCACCTTACCAGATAATAAGCAGCCTATGTTGCTCCCCATACACTATCCATGCCAAACCTTATTAAGAGAATGTTATAAAGTTAAGCAGTTAACAAACAAATAAGGTTACTTCCGAATTTACGCAACATCGTAAATTCGATTCATCGTATGGAGGTATTTGGATACTGGTCGTGAGCGACGCAGACTGATGAAGTGGCAGCGAAAAGCCGTTCCTGATGTACAATGATTTTAGACAGTAAATAATCTAAAATAAAAAATAGTTCAAGCCTACAATACTAGTAGCTCGCCCCGAACTGAGACCAGGCGGTTTCTGTGGCAGCGAAGAGCCGTTTCCGATGTACAATGATTCTATATAGTTATTATCGAAAATATAAAGTGGTTTGCATTACCAATACTAGCAGTTTTCAGTTAATAAATAAACAGATAGTAAATTGTGAAGTCAACCCCCTTTAACATTTTGTCCTGCAAGACATACCATGCCTTTAAAAATGGTACCCCAATTATCAAAAATCACCCGCAAATGTATATTTAACTTATCTCTTTATATTTACAATTTCATTAAAATCGGATGTACCGTTAAAGCGTTAGGCCGTCACTAACATTGCCACATACATGCAGTGCCGGACTTTCAACGATCTATTTCGCTTCGCTCACTCGATCAATATAATAGCCTAGCAGACATGTTTAATAAATTCATGCAGGCACAGATACAGGTACAATTTGACTGAACATCAGCCTCTTTGATAAACCAAACGAAGTACGTAAGCACCCATTATGAAATCGTGCATTGTTTATTTTATGAGTATCTGCTGTACCAGAATTTCAGTCCCGTTTTCACGAGATTCTGCGTTTATAACCACCGCAACGTACTCAGCACTCTCACATTCAATTCCCAACCTTTTATTTTCAACCTTAGGTGCGATAATCATTTGACAATTATTAGGGTGAAAACCAACAGACTAATCAAAGGTTCGCTAATGACTGTTGTGTCGTTGGAGAATGTGTCCTGTGCGCCGGGTTTTAAGTGCTTTTTGCAGTGACTATGCTGATCTGAATATTCTGAACACGTCTGTATAATGTGCTGACTGTGGTGCTGACAGAGCTCTCCTTTCATTTTTGATAGTACTTAAACCTCATTTACACCGTACAAATTTCGCAGTTTGACGTCACATTATGTAGTTCTCATATTTCAAGCTGTGCTTTGTTTGGGGCTAGAGGAGGCTGTGTAAAAAAATACGGGACATTTAGTCCTGTATTTTTTTTAATGTACACCGCGATATGTCTCATGTCATATCGCTTGAAGCCGCCGAAGCAATTCTACGCCACGACACCACACGCGAGTCTCGCGGTGCATCATCATAGGCCTACAACATTTTACCGCCTCTGTGGTCTTGTCGTTGGCCTACCGGGGAGTACAATATTGTGCTTGGTTTGGTTGGTACCACCAGCTAGCCTAATTCTGTGGCCATAATCATTATCATCATCATTGGCCTCATCCATCTATATAAGATGATTTAGGTGGCGTCAGGTCAGTCACCACGACATTTGCGTTCGTGGCTTAAAAGTCCAATTAGAGAGTGGCAGCTGTCACGTTATCAATACGATCCTAAGAAGTACGGGTAAGGACCGTTTGAATACTACTTCTACCTATGGGCAGACGGCTGACAGCCGTGTCAGTACCCATCAATGTCAGTTAGTTTAAACGTCAGTTAAACGTCAGTGACATTGATGTAATAGTATCGATAATATTAGGTAATCTGACTGATTCCTTTGTACATAGTTAGTTTAATTGTACTTTTTATTGAATAAATAAAAAAAATAGTATCGTAGTTCCGAAATAACCCTCAATAGTAATTAATAATCACTTCCTACCGGCATATTATTTTAAATCTCGATAGGGGAAGGGAACAAGGCTTGCGGGGGTCGCAAGTCTCGCAATTCGCCTCCTTATATAGTCATATCCAAGGCATTACGATGTGATCGGCTAAGGACAATCACGCGATGCCCAACGGTCTGAAGAGGAGGTGGTATGTATAAAAAGACGGGAACCGACAAGATCAGGCCTTTTGACCCGCTACAAGGGTTGCAAAAGGGGTGAATAAGATTGAAGTCTTGAAAATGTGTGAAAACTTTAAATATCATTTGAAATGGGGGTGAGACTGCAGATTTAAAATTAGATTAGTTTTGCCCTTAATAGGGGTGGTTTTTAAAGATGAATGGGCAAAAGATGATAATCAGGTCTTGTAAGACAGAGGGTACCTATTCGAAATCTCATGAAAACTGTTCTATTTATTTTTTGTAATTCACTCAATAGAGTATCAAACCAAGGGCGTCGAAAATATCCAAGAATTACATAAAGAATGTCATGTAAGGGGTTTGTCTGCGCATATCTCACATCAACAGCAAATTATTGTCCACCACAATATGAACAAAACTTCCTCTAAAACTGTAAGATTTGGCCATAAACACCACGCTTGGTAGACAGTTTGATGCGCAGAGTAAAGTTTTGTTTATATACTAGAAAAAACCTGTTGCCTTTTTGTTGAAGCCCCTTGGTTGACTTTACGACATCCGTAGGCTCCAGCCCACGAATGTCGTAAATTAGATTAAGGGTAGATTTTAAAGTATGTAACAAGAGTGTCTCGGATACTCAGGTGAATGAAGAGAGATTGATAAAAAGAGTGCTTAAGTAAGGTAAGTAAGGTGTAATGAAAGCACACTTTGATCGTTTGTTAATTACGTTCTATTTGAGAAATAATCTCCGTGGTTAAACCTGACTCAAACCAGACATCACGAGATCTCAGTTCGGGGCGAACTACTAGTTACTATCACATTAAAAAACTCTTGTGTCGAACCACTAGGGATATACAAGCGAAGACATGTGCATAACAAACACGATTGTGACGTCATAAACACAGCTGGTGTGACGCCACACCCTAGTTACATGACGTTATAAAGCGAGTATGGGAATTACCTACTGAAAAATAAATCCGAAAATTTCTGATCAAATTTTTTGGTTTTTTTTTTGTATAATGGGATAGGAGTCTGAGGGTCTGAGGAAATGGCTATCTTACCTTTTAATGCCAGAATACAACAAATTAGAATTATGGTTATGGCGACAGACTTACGGGTGAAGTCCTGTGAAGTCCGTGAAGTGCGATTCCACCTTCGGCTGTATCATTACTTGTAACCAGGTGAGATGAAGGCCAAGCTTTTCCCCGACGTACAATAAAAATAAAGATTAATTGAAAGTGAGTAATCAAATGTATTCATCCCCTAGGTGCCATTATCCCTTTTGTAGCTTGGGCACCCTAGACAGAGCTTAGAGTAAGATTTATAATAAGAAACGAGATTTTTACGCCACTGTTTTTGTAGTACAAAAGAATTAAATTGTAAAATAGAAAAATATTTCTTCATCGTGTACGTTGCAGCCGGGTTTGGCCGTGGCCACACTGCAAGCGCCTTTGCATTAACCAACATTTTAAGTAATAGTAAGGATTGCGGTGTCCATTTAAGTATAAATAATACTTGTTTATATGCAGCCAGTGTCTTGGGCACGCTCCCGTCTGGTACTGGTCTGGAACAGTTGAGTTACCTATAGGCCGTTTGTAACGAACTGATTCCTTTGTACATAGTTAGTTTAATTGTACTTTTTATTGTATAAATGAAAATTCTTGTATTAGAAGTCCCTGGATCTTCCATATCTACAATATACATTATTGGTTTTAGTGCTAATAATAGTATAGGTAGGTAGTACATTAAAAATTAATTTAAAATAAATGCCGAAAAAAAAATCCGCGTGCTATATTGTTTATATAATAGAACAAGTCAACATTGATACTCGTATATTGATAGTAATAAAAGTAAACGTCACATATATTCATGCCTAATGCTACAACAATGACAGATGACAGACTTCTTTCAATTACAGACGATTCTTCAGACAGCATTCAAATAAGGAGCACTGGTACTTAAATAAATAAATGATAAATATTACAGGGCATTAATTTCACACAGCGTCATAAGTCCCAAACTAAGCAAAGCTTGCAATATGGGAACTAGATTACGGATGAATACTTATATACATTTTTAGTGTGTGTATTTTCACAGTAAACGGTCGAGGTGAAAGTAACTTCTTATAGATATTGTGTGTCGCGGTTCAAGAAGTTACTCCTCGAACTCGCTATATTTTTATTACACGACGGGTAGGTTCCTTCATCTCATCTAATATTCAAGTTTCAATAAGGCCGAAAAAGTGGTAGCGCACTTCACCCGGAATCCTCAACAAACTGAGGAACTGGCTATCTTACCTCTATATGCCGGAACACAACAATTTAAGAATTGTTGTTATGGCGACAGAACTAGACAAAACTAGGTTAAATGGAGGTAGCTAGCCAGGCGGACCTAAACTAAGTCCTGCACAATATTGTACTCCCCTTGGGGATCGAACGCGGTACCTCTGAATCTGACAACGGTGGGCGGACTTCTAGACCACAGACTGCTTTTAACCGCCTCCGTGGTCTAGCGCTTCCACTTTCGGCCTTACCATAACTTGAAAAATCAGGTGAGATAAAGGCCTGACCTCTCCGTCGGGCCTCTGTGGTCCGCGGAAAAATAGAGAAAAAAGAATAAAGGCGGTCCGTGGATGAAGCAAAAGTCGACAACAGGATCTTCAAGAAAGGTAGGAGCTTTCTTATGGCTAGTCTACTCATTTTATCCTTTACTGTGATCACCAATTACCTAGAAAACCCCTTCAGTTTTGGAGGATGCTCTGTCCAGCAGCGGACAATAATGGGCTGTTGATGATGAAAAATGAAAATGGTTAAATGTTTATTCGCAGTAAAAAGAACTCAGGATAAAACTATTAACTAACTAGACAAAAAAGCATGCCGCGGTTAGGGATTTCTTTATGCTGTTTGTTTACCATTACCAACGGTATTCAAAGGCAAGGCTTGAGGTCTACTACGAAAAACGAAACATGACGGATCCGATGACGGATTGCAATCAGTCATCAGGATCCGTTTTTCAATACAAAAATGACAGTTCTTTCGGATCCGACGACGTTTGATTTTCATAGTAGCGCCTCTGTATCGTGTGGACCCGAAAAAAGGTTTGACATACAAATCATACATTGGCCTCAGTCATACATAACATATGATTAAATGAGACTTATTTATACTGACACACAAGTACCAAACATTTTTTTTTTTTACATCTGTTTAAAAATAAATTTATATAATGTTAATAAGGAAATAATAGTAATACTAGTAAGTAGGTTATATCCCATTTTTTTAATGTAGGTACTACGTTAAAAGGAAGTGCTTGGTTCTGTTGATTTTTTTCAAGTCATGATAAGGCCGAAGGTGGAAGCGCACTTCACCAGGAATCCTCAACAATCTAGTAATCTGAAGTAAATCCTAGAGGTTAAAACGAAGAAAGTTCTCTGATTCGATTTAAAGTCTAATGATGATGATGATGATGACCTATTACAGTCTCTTACTGTGATGAGTATGTCCATTCAATAGGTATTGAATGAACAATCAGAGAAAAACGTAAACAAGGTACTCGCCGTAACAATCCCCCTTTGTTGAAAAGCAAACAAGCCAACACCACCGACAATGGACCCTTCTAACTCAATTACGTCCGATATTGATAAACAAACAAACAATATGGTTGTTTCAATCGAAGGAAAATTGAAGAAAACTAAAAATATACGTAAACCCAACTTTCAGCGCAAGTTTTTACATTATGATTGACTTCGAGCATTTTACAACTTTTTTTATTGTACGACGGGTAAGCACTTGAGATAAGGCCAACTACAGAGGCGGTTCCTTCGACAATATTTATCAGAACTAGTAGTACATGCGCGTTTTCAATTGCCATTGAATAAATACCTATAACGATAGTACAAAGGTTTTCCTTTATTTTTTTATTTCCAGTGAAATTTCCTTATTAATAGTATTGTAATAGCAGTGCTTCAGGGATGTTTGCAGATAAAGATAAAGATATTTATTTGCGTAAACATGTGTAAGATTAATGGAAATTAATGTAACAACATGTTTTACTGATTTCGGTGTGCAAACTGAGAGAATGGCATGCTTTTAGTTACCAACATCAGGTAGGTAAGTAGAATTAATACTATTGAATGTACGAATAAATGTCAAATAGAAAATAATTAATAATACTAAAATATTGATCAAACATTAGATAATGTATCATTTAGGAAATCGTCAATGTTGTAGTAGCATTTTTAAATTAATATTTTTTTTTAAATATGATTATTGTTAAGTTTCTGGTAGGTCTTTGATATTTTATTGTATATTATTGGTGCCATACATACTTTTGCGTAATAATGCAGTTTTTGGTCCAAATCGACAAAGTCAATCTTCACGTCTGTTACGTGGCACAATATCGCACAATAGTGGAAACAGGTGGAGATTAATTCTAACAAATAATGCTACCTCTTTTATATATAGGGACGGAAGTGTAAGAATTTTGTGTTTCAAAAATAATGGTTTGCAGCTATCAGTCACGTGTAACTTAAACATTGATCGCAAGCAACGTTTTGCGCTTTTAATATAATTTCTTTATCTGTAGAATTTCCCCAGAAAATAATGCCGTATCTAATAATCGATTCACTAGGCCGTAGTACGCGATTAACAGTGTTTCCATATTGACGGTTAATGATAATCTAAATAAGGCATACGCCGAACTGCTAATGCTTTTACTTAAATACGCAACATGGCTTTTCCAATCAAGTTTTTGGTCTATTTGTAAGCCTAGGGATCGCACAGAATTAGTTTGTTGTATTTTATTATTTTAAAACATTATATTTATGTCAGATTGAGTATTGTTTCTTGGATTGAAATGCATTATTAAAGTTTTTTTAGGTTCATTTTTAAATTATTGCAGAGTACCAAACTGATGGCTTTGAAGCTATAATTCGCATAAAATTTGCGATAGTGGAACCGCAGAATTCGAGGCAGTCATCTAGAATCCTGAAAACCATAGGTATTCATCGCCGATATGGGCAAGCCATGACACTGCCTTTGGTGACCAGTCTATAAAGCAGACTTGCATCTCTTTTATTTTTGCTTATGGATAACAGATTGTGTTATTATTCCGACCAGTAGAACTCCGCGATCGGACCATGGGCAATAAACGGATAATTGTTGTCAGCAAATATTATTTTTTAATTTTGTTTATCTCATTTTATTTATTTTAAAGTACTAATTATATTGACTAAAATTCGCGTATCAATTTGTTTACCGTCAAGTACAGCTAGTTCGAAAGTTTTTACAACGACATTAAAATGTTCACGATCGAAACATAATAACGGCTATTTCGACCAAAGAGACGGATATTGCTCATAAAACACGCAATTTATAAGAGTTGATTATTTTCTGTTTATTTTAATGCTTTAGCAAGGAACTGATTGGTGGACTAAACGTTGTGTTGTGGTTTTGAACACACGCACGAGTATGTTTTTTTTTTTCATAAAATTTTACTTCTTTTCCATGCATCAATGGTAAAGTGAATTTTTAACCGCCTCTGTGGTCTAGTGGTCCGCCCACCGGTGTCAGATCCAGAGGTCCCGTGTTCGATCCCCAGAGTACAAAATTGTACTTGGTTTGGTTGGTGATTGGACTTCGTTTAAGTCCGCCTGGCTAGCTACCACCATCTCACCTAATTCTGTCGCCATAACAACAATTCTAAAATTATTGTGTTCCGGCATTCAGAGGTAAGATAGCCAGTTCCTCGGTTTGTTGCGGATTCCGGGTGAAGGGCGCCTCCACCTTCGGCTTTATCTTAACGTAACCAGGTGGGATAAAGGCCAAGCGCTTACCCGTCGTACAAAAAAAAATACTTGGCGCTGGATTGCTGCAGGAGGGTGGGTGGTCGCTAGCAAGGCCAGCGACCTATTTACCACCAGAGTAGCGGAATCATTCGGAAGGTTTGTAAAAGCCAGCGATTCCGTGGCCTGTTGTAGATCACTAGGAGTTAGATCACACCTACACCTACCCCAGAATGCTTGAGAATGACTAAAGTCAATAATCTATGTTTTTTTCTAGGATCACGACTTAGTACCAAACCTAACTCATAAGGTGCCATGAAAACCTATGACTCGCAACTAAGACACTGTACAGTCTACAGTGTAGACCACGTGTAGACTGTATGTCAACAACCCATACTTGATTTATGTCCTTTACTTGTATTTTTAAGTGAGTTATTATTCAAGTGCTGAGTAACTATATGTCGAAGTCCATTCGTATAATTGGCCAGATCATGAAATTTCTCGGCCCTGGACACATTGTAAAGTCAATACAAAAAACAACCAACGACTAATGTTTGTATTGACTGTAGGTTAAGGAGTGGCGGGGGTGTCCCGTGGCCTACCCCTTAAGTCGCAAACTTTTTACACACCTGTTCCCGCTTTACCCTAGTGATATGATAATGATATTGGCGATAGTTTTTTTATAAAGTTAGCTCTTGACCTATAGGCTTGTCTAAATCTAGGCCAGAGCAAGGATGAGGTCTGGAGCAAGCTAAAGATGAAAATAGATGCCTCATGATCATGATTGATGAAAAAACAAATATTTATCGCGATTCTTCCGTTCGGGGTCGTTAATTCTTTTGAGCCGATTTGAAAGTTCCAAATTCCAAGTTCCAAATCGCAATTAATTACCGGAACCAAGTTCGAGACATGACTAGAACTTGGACTTTGCTTTCCAATTTGATTTGCAGACAAAGGCCGAGGCGCTGTGGATATCAAATATTTAGCTGGTGTATTTCGGGCATTTTCGGATAATGTGCTACGAAGATCGAAGATCTGACTTATATTGTGTAAGCAAGTACCTACCTAGGTACATCGATCCTCAAGATCATGCTGTTCATGAAAGCGTGAGAGCCTGTGACTGAAAAGTTGAGAAGTAATAGCTTAACGTGATGTGGTATGGTCATAAGAAGAATGTGGATGTATAAAATAGTAAAGGAAGATCGAATAAGAGATTAATGAATTGTGTAAGTGTTGATATGGACAAGAAATGTTCACACCTTGTTGAGATGTCGTCCAAGAATGGAGAAACAAGTCATGTTGTGACAAAAGCAGGAATAAAGGGCAGGTAGATGATGTATTACGTTATCGATTTACTCCTATACTTATCAAGGTTTATAATTCTTTTATATTTAATACTATTTTATCTTCTTTCTTTCTAATAAAATTGTATGTATTAGTAGGTCCAGGTTATCCAGCTTTACTTACTATGTATATGGCAAATTGGCGCTGTGTGAAATATGAAAACCAATCGATAGAAATGGTTTTTTCTTCTTTTGTAGCCTTTTTTCCACTGCTGGAGAGAGCCTCCATCAAATTAGGAGGATTTTGCCATAATCGTCACGCTTTGCAGGCAGATTGGTCAGTTATATAATATACAGAAGTGAGATAAACCTTATTCTGTTGAGGTTCTTAGTAGATTTTTACGATTGATACGACACCACGGATGCTGATGTCATCCGTAGTGATGTCAGGAATGGCAGAGTATCTTTTTAAATTAAACAATTGGCTGTTGGGCCAATAAAAAATTTAATTCGAATCGGGACAAACATTTGTGCAATTAATAGGTATAGGAGTTTATTCTGTGTATCTATGGGTTTTATACTGTATCATTATGTATCATATTATAAAAAAGGTATATAACTATTAATATACGTAATCCATGATATAGTTCCCATATAACAAGCTTAGTTTAGTTAGGGACTAGATGGCGCTGTGTAAAAAATTTAGTAATATCTTAATATAACTATAAACTCGGTTATTCTTCAACGAAATATTGTTTTAACTCCAAATGGATAGCTTACTGATTAACGATAATAAAAATGTCAGAAACATTTCAGAGTGTACTTTTTACAGCGGTCCCATGGGAGCAGAGTCGCGGACGGCCCGGTAAAATAATAAACGTCGGTCCAAGGTTACGTAAAATATTAACCGAGTTTTTGTATTGTGCCGCAATTTGCGCTGCGAATACCCGAGTTATAGACACTAATCTATATTATTAATACGCTAAGAGAAAACTTCAGACCTCTCACAGAGGTGAGTGATTTGGCATAGTTAAGGTTTTATGCGGAGGAGTGCGGAAATCTTTCTTTTTATTACTTTTTACGGTAAGATATTGCTCACTGCATGGCTTCTAGTATTGAATTATTATGAGTATTTATTTTTTCATTTGTTCTGATTATTGTACGACGGGAAGCGCTTGCCTTTCATCTCACATGGTTATATGCTATGATAAGGCTGAAGGTGGAAGCTTTTTACCCGGTATCATAAACAGACTGAGGAACGCCTATCTTACATCTAAATGCCTAAAAACAACAATTAAGAATTGTTTCTATGGCGACAGACTTAGGTAATGAGATGGTAGAAGCTAGCCAGGCGGACTTGAAAGTCCTACCACCAACCGAAATCATCCCACAACGCCTATAATTTAAATTTAATTTAATGTTTTTAACGACACTAGCCACATACAATTGCATCTGCTGTCAACTGACTAACAACTGACTCCCATCTTGAAGCTATAGCTTCAAGATAGTAGTGTGAATATTCACAAGATGTGTGAATATATTTATTGGTCAGTGATTGAATGTAGGCATATCGGTATTATGTTTTGATCATACCAAAATTGGTTCAATTTATTATGCATATTATATAATAACGAAGAACACATTGCCTATGTGACCACATCACCTGGTTAAGTATAGGTACATACGATCACTTACATATCAAACTTGCAACTAACAAGGCCAAAACAATGTAAAACATACTTTGAAATATCATTCGTTCCAGCTTTTAATACGAGCCAGGAATAATAAAGTCACATCGTAGTTTTGCTCAGGCTCATTTCAAATTTAAGATCTGTGAACCAAAGATTTGAGACTACGAGGAAATATCCGTTATAAATCTGCTTTTAAAGTCGCTATAAATGATATAGCTCTGCAAGCACCTGCACCTTGTACCTGTAAAAACGTTAACAGAAAAACAATTTCCTTCTGCCAACGTACTTCCTCCTTTATATGATACCAGCTGCTGCTTGCAACTCGCCCACGTGGTTCCCGGATAAAAAGTAGTAGGTACAGTTTATGTTATTGACAGTCTAAAGAAACAAAAGAGCAAAGTTTCCGCTCAATCCATTGAGTTTTGCCGTGAACGCGGAACAAACTATCGCTTTTATAATATTAGGTATGGTTGATTAGCAGGACAGTAAATTGCCGAGCGAAACAAAACTCATAATCACAAATCAATTCAAGATCAAGCATTACGGCTTACGGCCAATAAACATGGCGGATTCCTTGAGCTAGGCAATGAATGTTCGTTTATTTTGACAGCTGCCCACCGTCAGCATTGTCTCGAAGATTACCGCGTGTGAGTTACTCAGAGCTTTGCATGGAAATTTGCTATGAGAATTCTCCGTTACTCAGATAAGAATGAGTAAGTTTACTTGCCAACCGCTTTTTATTCTAACCTGATCAAGACATTTTGGACCTGACCAAACCGCTTTAATTAAATGACCGATTGAATAATAAAAAAAATGTACAATTACTATTTGGGAAGCAATTAGGTTACCTGAGGGCCGCCGCCGTTGCAAACGGTTTATAGGTAACTCAACTGTTCCAGACCAGTACCAGACGGAAACGTGCCCAAGATACTAGCTGCATTGACACGCTGAATAGCTATGCTAATACGTTAGCCTAAATAAGAGCCAGCCCTTGGGCCACATGTCACCTCAATCAAAATCCTCTTTAGTTTTTTTTTAATTATTAGCTGACCGTATACATGGTAGATATAAAAGAATGACTAAACTCATGTACCTACGAGTATGAACCATTACCAATTTTACGCGTCAATTACAAATTAATAACTCCAGGCTTGTGAATTTGTGAACAACGCTGTGAAAGTCCCTAATGGGGTTTTAATAGGGGTGTGGCTGACCTTGTAGGGTTGTATTTCATTCCCGAGTTATGTTATTTCGTGTAACCCTTCGCGTGATTGCGTTCCTACTCCACACATCTGTGAGTGAATGGCTTCATATTGCCTAGTTGCCCACTGTTCGGTGGAAAAGGTCACTGTTCGGGTTAATAGGTCAGGAGCTGAATGTTGTTGGGGGATTTAAGGCAAATCGTTTTGTAGTAAGTATCTACCTACTTATAGTTTTTTAGACACAAGGCAAATGGCGAAGAACCCGGATCTTTCCTACTCCAGGAGATTTGTTTAGTGGCGAGGCTATTGATATTTTTAACGTTTGTATTATTGAGAATGTAGTGTTCCTTCTTTTATCTCAATATTTATACTAATCATACTCAGGTACTTAATGTTTATACCTACTTACAATGCTGTATTGTTTCATCTTCAGTTCAAGCATTTTATGTATCAATATTCTATATCTCAATGTAAATACCTTTTATTTGCCTGCTATGCTCTAAAATTTGCTATATTTATTGAGGAGTATTTAAAAATAAATCGATGGTTTGTGCCGTGGCGGCTTAAGATTCGACTCCTCCGACTTAGCTCGCGGATGTCGTAAAAGCCGACTAAGGGATTCCCCCAGAAGAAGGGCGGCATCTCACTTCTATGTATAATCACTTTTACTGCAATAACCTATCTGCCTGTCAAGCGTAGTGATCATGGCGAAAATTCCATCTCATTATGGAGGAGGCTCTGTGCAACAAGGAAAGGAAGAAGAGGCATATCGTTTGATCCCACAAACCTACAAAGGTACTTACAGCTTTTAATGGCAAAATAGATTGTCTGAACGCGGTGGTCTACTGTACTATTTTTGACCGGGTGTGGAACAAGTCTCTGTGGAATCTTTTTTTTTGTACGACGGCCTTAATGGCGGAACACAACAATTTAATTTAGAATTTTTGTTATGGCCACAGACTTAGGTAATATGGTGTAGCTAGTCGAGCGGACTTAAATTCTTACCGCCAACCAATTCAAGCACAATATTGTACCCCCCTGGGAATCGAAATCCACAGGTAGATCTGATATCGGTATGCGAACCACTAGACCACAGAGGCGCTTGAAATTAAAGAACTATTATTAGTAACTATGTTTTCAACATACGATAATAATCAGTTCAATCGGATCTCGAATCGCAGAACATGCACTACTTTTTGTATTAGTGCCTTATCGTGTAAAGGGCGTGATGCGAAATAATCGATTATAATAATATACTTAAATAAGTTATTGTGGAGCTACGCTGCATACGTGTAATGTTATCAGTGTGATTTTAACAATCATTTTTTGATTATTGATTTAAGTTGGGAAATCCGGCATCTTATATCGCATAACACTCAAAGGGTTATCCTATTTTAATGAAATTTTAGGTATGAATAGAAATTGATTGTCGCGAGGGATTGTTGATAATTGGGGTAGTTCATGATAAATTAGGGTGAATGAAGGGAAGGGAATTTGTTTGTTTTTATGTTTTAAAAAATGTTTCGTCCATATCACGTCCATGCAGTGATCACACTTATACTCATCAACCGGTAAAGGTTTTTATTGACACTTAGGTAGTTTTGAGAATCAGGGAATTTAAGTGAGACAAGATTATGTTTTACGTCTTGTGGGGTTTCACCAGAAAGAGTAGGTATGCACATACAAGATTAAGAGTAGACCCTTGTGAAAGGGCGCATCCGGAGAATTACTGCCACCATACCTATTTCTGCCGCCAAGCAGCGTTGCTGTGTTCCGGTTTGAAGGGTTGGCGGTTGCCGGTGAAATTACGGGCACGCGAGATTTAACACCTTTATGCCACAAGTTGACGGGCGCAATGCAGTGCCGTGTAGGCTTCTTTGATTATGTGACCTATGCAGTATGCATTGTTACAGGCAAGAGATGAACTTAACACCAGGTGGGCTACTTGTTTGCCCCGTCTCCTAGTTGTATGTAAAAAAAAAAGTTATTTTTTTACTTTTTAATAAGGCTGGTTTTTGTAACATGGGTGCGTATTAAGAGCATGAAACACTTGGTATATCTTATGGGATATCTTATGGGATGGGATACTGTTAAAGAGGGTTGACTGCACAATTCACTATTTGATTTCTTTATTTACAGAAGCCAGGGGTGGTAAACATTAAGAGTTGCAAAAGGGGTAAATTGATTGATGTCATATAAAATGTCATATAAAAATTAAAACGTATAGATTTTCAAATGAGTTTCTTTATGCCCTTATAAGGAGTGGTTTTCAAGATAAAGGGTGGCAAACGATGATCATCTGGTCTTGCAAGATAATGACGTGAGGGCCAAATTCACTGTTCTAATATTTTTTTCACTTAATAGGGTTGCCAAGCCAAGGGTGCTGATAAGATCCATGAATTACTTTTGAGATTGCTTTGATTTGAAAGCACCCTTTTTTCGTTTTCCAGACATAACGAGTTCAAAGTTCGCGGCGAACTACTAGTAATATGAAATGGATAAGCTGACCTTGACCTCGATGATTTCCTGAGCATTACCTGGGCAAAAATGAGGTATACGAAGAGACCTTTAGAGACACCGCCTTTTAAGTGCGCTCTCCCGCGCACAGCTGGTTGGTGGTAGGATTTTGTTTAAGTCCGCCTGGCTAGCTACCACCATGTTGTGTTCCGGTATTTAGAGGTAAGATAGCCAGTTTCTCAGTTTGTTGAGGATTCCGGGTGAAGTGCGCCTCCACCTTATCTCAACTTGTAACCAGGTGAGATGAAGGCCAAGCGCTTCCCCGTCGTACAATAAATAAAAAAAAACAGCCGTTACTTGTGTTGCATTGGGTTGCGGGCGGGCTTACTACTATATATGAGTGAACCTAAAAGTAAAATATTAAAAGTTTGAATCCTCAAAAAGCTACCAGTATCCACTTTAAAATCAGAATCATACGGAGTGCCGAAACCGTCATAAAAATGTAAATTGCCCTTACGTAGCCTACGTTTCAGCCGAAGCGGTTTCAATTCATTTCAATTTCAGTTACTTTTTGAAAAAGAAAAATATTCTGTTACACCAGGGGGTGTCACTCCGAAGGTTAGGTATTTTTGGCCCGAGCTCCTCCCGGGGAGGATGACGGCAGTAGGTTGCCACTCGGCTCTCGTCTCGTGTCTTCTAATGAAAGTAAAGAACAGTGATGACGGAATAAGGTTATGAATCTCATGCACAAATGTCCAGTAACAACACCAGCCTCGTTTGACATGTGTTTTGTGAGGAAACAAGTCCCTTCAAACAACTTATGCTTATCAAGTTAGTTGGTATAATAATACCATGCCAAAATCTGTTTTGATATACCTATACACCGAAGATAAGACCGATCGAAAGCAAACAGGAAACTTTATCGGTAAACAAATAGCGACCTTATAAACATCTATCTACAACTTCCACAACAAATTTATCCAACTTCCAAGAAAAAACACCTAATAATGATCCTTTTTACGACTTCCTTGAGAAAAGCGAATAAATAAACAATTACACTAGTTGCAAACACACAACAGGGGCACGCAAGAACGTGCCCCTGTTGGGCGCCAACTGTTTTGTGCTTAGGCACTTAGCAGTTAATAGCACCTTTAATACCCCTTTAGGTATCCAATCTAGGTGTTCTAATCGTAAAATAGCGTGCCTACAGAAATTTTCAAATGTCCCAGAATAATTCAAAGGATCAGAAATAATCGCATAAAATGTCACGAAGAGGTCGCCCCGTATTTAAATTACAAATGCTGATAATTTAGTGACCCAAATAGGACATTTTACTTTGAAATATTAAGACTTGAAATGGGCAAAATGTCAAGGTAATAAGATGAAAACGAAATAGAGGCACGAATTCCGACCGGCTGTAAGATCGGCAATAATGTTTGAACTTAATCTATGAGTATAATATAAACAGACAGACGGACTGTTATGGAGCTGTAAGATGGTTATTTGTATGTATGTCGTTTGACTATGTTACAACAAAATGGCAATGGCCTCGTCCACCATCTTACCTAATTCTGTCGCCTTAACAATAATTGGAAGATTGCTGTGTTCCGGCATTTAGAGATAAGATAGCCAGTTCCTCAGACAGTTGAGGATTCCGGACGAAGTGCGCTTCCACCTTCGGCCTTATCATAACTTGTAAACCCCGTTCCCCGTTCCCCGCCGAAGAATAATAAAAAAACATAAATCAGTAAATATAACAGAATAACAAAAAATAAATAAAAAACCATTGAATACCTCTGTCTCATCTGTCAACTCTAATCGCATCCCCTGGTCAGCAATTTCTTCGCAGTTGTTACAATGCACCCCCCACACTGCTGCTACTGCAAAGCCTTTTGGATAAGGAAACAATGTCCCAATAATGATTGGTACTCGGTGCTGACCTACTTACAAATTACGTTCTATTTTTAATCAAGTTTATTTAAATTTAAATTACTTACACCTTAAAAACAACTTTGTTATTTTAGAGATAAATAACAAACCGGTAGGAAACTTTCTGTAACAGATGGTATCACGTCAGGGGGCAGGGGCCTATCTCACTTTGTTTTCATTCGCTTTAGACGCAAGATACGTTGTTTTAAAATAGGTCACGCGGAATACAACTGTTTCATTTGAATAGAAACTGTACGTTGCTTTGCTTGTTATCAACTTCAGACTTTCTCATATTTCAACAAGGAAATTCAAAACTTTTACATCATGCATCTAGAATTCATCCAAGTTATATATAGCTCTGTCCGGATCTTCCATTTGTCTTGTTTTCCATTGTTCCTTGTGAAAGTCGCAAGTTGATATTAGAGTAAATCCGCACAATGTTCAGCAAGTTTAAATCAAAGATCTTTCCAGAACGCAAGAGTATTGCGTATACTTTGCTAAGAGCTTCGGCTTTTTGTCTGTATTTCATTCGCATGCACTAAAGCCGATATCTTCTGTAGTTCTACATTTGAATAAATATAAAACAAAACAGTAAGTGGGAAAAAAAGCATCGTGAAGGTACTAATGCATAAATGATACCGTAGTGGTCGCGGCTTGAGAATCGACCCCTCCAACTCAGCCCAAGGATGTCGTTAAAGCCGACTAAGAGATCTCACCGGATGAACGGCAACTTCCTTGTGTATTATCTACACCTGTACTACGATCATCAATCCGCCTGCCAAGCGAGGTGATTATGGAAGAAAACTCTCCAGCTTTGGAGGAGGGGTGGACATTAATGGGCTGTTGATGTATGTGTGTGTCTGAGTGAGTGTGTGAACGTACCTACTAAAGTTGCTGCCTAATGCATGATGGATCGATGACTAAGGCTGGCGCAAGATCAAGAAGGTTGGCAGAAGCGAAGAGAGGCCTATGTCCAGCAGTGGGTACACATATTTAGTAAAAGTAACTCGTACAAATATCGTCAGAACACCAGCGTGCGCCGGTCGAGGAAGCGCACCTAAAGACAAAGTTTCAAAGAAATTCGTTTCCAACGGCGCCACTAGACTCGTGTAAACAAGACCTGTACCTATATATAGGTATAGCTAAACTCAAACATCTGGAGAGGATAATAGTATTTTCCAAAGACTGTGTCGTAGGCTTTCTTATAAGATTTGCAAATTGCGTAATTAAACACGCCGCACCGAAGAAAACCTCGCTTAGTACCTAGCGTCTATCTATATCTAGGCACCGGGAGAAAATAGCAGTAATCAAGACCTGTGACCAAGTATCTTATATATGTGTATATATATATATGCATAAGCCAGCTAAATGGTAACAAAGGTCGGTTGACGTAACCTAGGGATTTCTACGCATAATATGTTCGGCATTGCATCGCACCTGTCAAAACAACACATGTGGCTGACAGAACAATTCTCGCATATGATAATAGCACTTCACTTGTGGTAGGTTCCTTTACTAACAGCAACGGGTGTAAACATTATGGAATTATCGGAACCCATATCGAATTTCTACACTTTTGCACTGTATTTATTTGCACCCTTTGACAAGTTTCATGTTCTTTTACAAGTAATTTATAGGTATTACATAATCATTTACTAAATATATAATCAAAGCAACTTTTTGTAGGCCGTAGAATGATCGTCAGAATTAGGTACACACACGTCAACGCTACTATAACTGCACCTTAACTAAACCGCATACGTTGATCGCTCTTTAAAAATAAGGCGCTGATAATATTTAATAATCGCGGCTCAGTATAATTTATAATTGTTTGTAATTCGTCTCTGAGTGCCACGTGTAAGGACGTATTAGTCTGTAAAATTGATTCGCTGTAGCTGCTAGTTATTCATCGTTACTATGCGACTGGAAGATTTGTGCGAGATCAGTAGGCATTTACCGGCAAGCTTTTATATTGGATCATCGGAGAATATTGCACTCGTTTGCTGATAATAGATTTTACTATATTTATATTATCCTGTATTTATTGTCCTCATCAACAAAATACCTAAATTAAATACCAAGGTAGGCTTATAACATGCCTCACAGCTAAGTTGGCAGCGTTGCCTTTTGCGTTGTATGTTGTGAGTTCAATTCCCAATACATATATTTCTGTAATTAACGTTAGTTTTGTGTTTGGATGTTGTATTGCATGAAAAGTACTTATGGTTTTTTTACAGTATTTTAACATTCCACCCAAGTTCACCAAAAATAATCACCGATCAAAACATTATAAAATTAAATATAAAAAAAAAACAAATGAAGTAAAATATGTGTGTAAGATAAGAGGGATTTCTTTAAAATGAGTTACATATTAAAAGTACGGTTTTTGGCACGCAGGTGGCATCTGCATCAGTCTCAAAATTTCAAACGTCAATACGTAACCTGTACGTCTTGACTCTCTTTATACGACATTCTTCATTATTTCTTCGTCCTCATTCTGATTTGACAGATGTTGAAGAAGTCAGCGGAAAAAAAAACCAACACTTAAATAGTCTAAGCAATAAACTGTGCCAAAGGCATGGAGGCCTTATAACCACCGTCTCGCACTTGACTTTGACACGATTCTCCCACATTTAAACACGTCATCAGCCCTTTTAAGAAACCCAGACTCGACACATCCATCGCTGTAGAGTCGAAAGTCGCTTGTCATGTCCATTAAAAGTGTTTAACCAAATATTTTGCCGCGACATTGATTGATCGTACATGAAGAACAAACGCCCTGATATTATAATGTTGACATGTAATACAGGTTACGCGATTGACTCAACAGATCACTTTTATTGACAGGGTCTGTTCTCACCCACGACCTAGATTATATGAGAATCTAAACATAATCAATTTTACAAATAGTTACATAAAAAAATACTGTATTTGTCATAAAACAGTTATAAATTATGTAAGATTTTATAATGGTCGGTAGTCAAGAAGATTGTAGCTTATTAAGCTCTGTTCTGCACTAAGCTTCAGGAGTATAAGAGTCACAGTATCACTACTTAAGAATAATATGAGTAAACGTTTAAAAGTAGTAGAAGCCCCTTGTGAAAGGGCTCGTCCGGAGAATTACTACCACCATACCTATTTCGGCCGCCAAACAGCATTGCAGTGTTCCGGTTTGAAGGGTATGATTGCCGGTGAAATTACGGGCACGCGAGGCCTCTAGTTTACGGGCGCAATGCAGTGCCGTGTAGGCTATGTTCTTTGTGGATGAGACCTATGCAGTACGGCATTGTTATAGGCAAGAGTGCACTTAACACCAGGTGGGCTACTTGCTTGTCCCGTCTCCTAGTTGCATAAAAAAAAACGGCATGCCGTTTTATCATCCTGCATACTATACAGTTACAAACAGTAGATAGTGACTCTGCTCCAATGGCTCCGTTCCTATCCCGAAATAATTTCCTAAATTGAAACTTTAAATCAACGCAAAGCCGGAATCGGACTAGCTTGACCATCAACGATTTTTTCTTAATACTACTATTACATATCAAGATATATCAAGCAGTTTCCAGTAACATAACACAATCTTGATTCGGAACTGACGGGGACATGATAATATCTAGCTAATATTTGTCCGCTGGAGTCTCTACGGCAAACAAGGCCAGCTAGTTAGTTACGTGACATATCCTCTGTCACTATCATACTGCAGTAATATATTTCTAAAGTCTGTACGTTTGTTTTGTCGATCCACCAAATCCACCGAATCGATTTTGATAAAAGGCACACACACACCTTTAGACCTTTAATGCCAAAATTTTTGCATGCCCGAAAGGGGCGAATAGCGAAGTCTTTTTTTTAACAAAAAGCTGGCAGGCGAATTACATCCTGACACCCAAGAAAGAGATATTATAGGACATTAAATAAATAAATAAATATTATAGGACATTAATTTTTACACAGCGCCATCTAGCCCCAAACTAAGCATAGCTTGTAATATGGGAACTAGATTACGGATAGAATACTTAAATACTTTTTTTAAATATATACTTACTATATGATACAACACCCAAACACAGAACAAACATCTATATTCACCACACAAATGTTTGTCCTGGGTGGGAATCGAACCCACAGCCTACAGCGCAGAAGGCAGAGTTACTACCAACTGAGCTATGAGGCTTGTTAAGTGCTTATTTCACATCGTCGGAATAGTAATGCTATTCAGACTATTATTTCTAGACATTTTTACACAACGCCATCCAGCCCCACACCAAGCAAATCTTGTAACATGCATACATCTATAATGTTTATGCCAATGCATACTTACGATACAATATAATACCCAAACACAACAAACATCTGTTCATCACACAAATATTTTAAAAGGGTGGAAGTCGAACCCAAAACCTAAACTCAGAAGACAAGCAACTCCCCGTGGAACAATAAAAAAAAAAAAAAGAGTTGCTACCAACTGAGCTTTGAGGCCAGATTTTTTATTTTTTTACTATATGACGTGAATTACTTGGCGTTCATCTCAAGATCTCCAATCCCTGATTCTCAAGGTATGATAAGGCCGAAGGTGGAAGCGTAATTCACCCGGAATTCTCAACAATCTGAGGAACTGGCTATCTTACCTCTAAATGCCGGAACACAACAATTTTAGAATGTATTTATGGCGACAGAATTAGGTAAGACGGTGGTAACTAACTCGGCGGGCTTAAACATAGTCCTACCACCAACCAAACCAAGCACATTATTGTACGCCCTCTGGGGATCGAACCCGGGACCTCTGGATCTGGAATCGGTGGTTTGAACCACTAGACCACGGAGGCGGCTAAGGTTCTTTCACTTTGATATTTGATTTAACAGAACGTGAAAGTACGAGTATTATTTGACAATTAGCTATCAGTACCTACTAAGTAAACTGACATTGTGATATAGGGCACTAGAGTAAGGAAGGCCGACCAACGTCCCTGAGAAAACCAGTCTGGAATAGGAATGGATACCATTTCACCGGGTTGGCTAGATCTAGTAGGCTATCTGTAGTATAGAAGGTGACTAAAAAATCTGTAGGAGACTCGGACTAAAGATTTTTGGATGGCAAACAGCCCAATTCTAGATGAATTGAGATCCAGTACGTGTCAAGTTAAATTAACATTTACAAGGTACGGGTCGTATCTTTACGTCTGCTAGTCCGGTGGTGGAAACGGGATGGAGGGATTAGGTCAAAGACATCGTGCGCACACTCGCCGACGAGGAATTTATAGAACACAGACAGCCTGCCAACCTACCGTCTATGTTCCAGGCTCTGCAACTTGGCCTCAACAAGCGAAACATCACCTAAACTAGGCACGACGCTCAATCGAGTTGATACTTGGCTGAGCCATCCCAGAGATGGCAGCAGTACTCCATAACTGACCGGACCTGAGCGTT
Organism: Venusia cambrica; assembly: GCA_951394065.1. Taxonomy (NCBI): domain Eukaryota; kingdom Metazoa; phylum Arthropoda; class Insecta; order Lepidoptera; family Geometridae; genus Venusia; species Venusia cambrica. The sequence continues at coordinate 8,495,740 of OX596056.1, forward strand.
GTACAAACTGTACAACGCTCTGTTGTACAGTTTGTGCAACGATACAAAATCTTTAGCTGTCCCGGTGTGAAGTACCGTCAAATCTGAGCAAACATCTATATTCATCACAAAAATGTTTGTCCTGGGTGGGAATCGAACCCACATCCTACAGCGCAGAAGGCAGAGTTACTTTCAACTGAGCTATGAGGCTTGTTAAGGCGTGTTGTTGTAGATACACGTTTTAGGTGTGATTGAGAGTCTACAAGCCTCAATGATTATTGTGGGGTGATGTGCTAGGGATCAAGGCAATTCACATACTCGATAAGAATCCTCATTTTCTGAGATAACTTTAATTGTTTTATGATATGGACTATGACTAATTTAGATTGGTTCGTCATAGCCACGCTGTTTATTTTTGCCCCAGATATGACGTACCTGTAACTCACGTACGTTCACCTGACTATTATTAAAATTAATAGTAGGTATGTAACTTTGAATAATAATTAGTCACCTTTACCAGAGGATGGTTCTTTTGATAAATGTCCGATATCAGGACGGAATCATTACGAGTACGCAACCCCGGAATACTCTTTAACTGCTAGTGAGAGAGATGAAATACCATCATGTCCCCTTATCCATATCCTTATATCTTCATCCCTTCTTATCCACTCTAACGTGTCTTCCGACATGTTGTGCCGATTTAACCTAGTGTGAGATAAAGGGTAGGAAGATGATCTCATAGTCAAGTAACAAAAAACATTTTTTTATAGATCTAACTATCCCAGAAAAACGAAAAAAAAATCTTAATTAATGCAGAACCATACAGTACACCACCCATCGAATTAACTCTAATTCTCTGTGTTTCTTACGTTTTCACGGCTAAGATGCTGAACAAAATTTTAAAGAAATTTTATTTTATACCATGGGGCTTTCCCAATGAACTTTGATTTCAGAGATAGAATAATATATTTTGTAATATCGGAAAACTGACAAGATGAGGCACAGAACGAGTACGAGTATAATATATACTCGTATTTACATTTATCGACTCAGTGATATTATTATAGGGTACACGTATATAAACGGGTTTTGATCCTGTAGGTAAATAATAAATATACGCTGAAATGACTTAATTCAGAATTAATGAAACTAACTGATAAGCCATATGCGTAACAATAAGCTGAAAATCCGAATTGCTTTGATATTTTCTCAGTATCCGAGGATAATTCCACAATTAACAGGTAATCGGCAGACATTTATTCAGTAAAATGCTTTTACACGTGTTATGTAACCGCATATACATGTTTAATATACTCATGTAGTCTAGATAAAAATATTCGTATTTTACGTTAGGGTTTTATTAGTGCGAGTAACGCGTGGCAAGATATGATTGTGGTGATACCATAACGCATTTATTTAGTTTAACTTATATCGGTCATAGTGAAACTATTTTTTGGTTTATGTAAAAAGGAATAGAGGGTGCGATGTTAAATATTATACCTTAATAATATTCAGTTAAATATAGTTAGACCGAAAATTGTATTACAAACCTCAGAAGTGTTTGATGAAAAACATGGGACTAAAATTTCTTTAGCAGCCCATCGCTACTGGACAGAGCCTACTCCCAAATGGGAGGGTTTGCCATAAGCACCAGGATTGGTGATCGCAATAAAGGTTCTTATCTCGTATTCTTTTGGTAGTCTTACCTGATGTAAGACTACCAGAAGAATACGAGAAAGAGTATGAAATCGTAGTGTAGCTGACTAACTGACAACGCACAACCCAAGCCAGAGGTCCTAGATACCTCCAATTTTCATGTTAAATTCTGAATGTAGTGCAGGGATGCAAAATTAAAGGATTTTGAGATATTCCCACGGGATGACGGGAACGAGGACCGGGCGTTTCACTAGTTATATTTTTACCGGTGCATTTAAAATATCATTGCATCTATTTAATAGGATTACTTACCAGATTTTCCGTGTGATGTTATCAAGACCCTAAGGTAAAATTCCGAAGATTGAGCGATTTCCGGGAAAGCGCTGATTCAGTCAAATTCCATTAACCTGCTTTGGGCGGTCGGGTCTCTCCCGGTGACATGGCCTATCAATCGCTGAGGAAAAAATTTCATGACTTCGTCTTTACTACAGTCATACGTCATCAGCTCATCCACCTTTGGCTTTGGGTTTTACACTAGTTTTTTTTGTTCTACGAAGTGGAAGCGCTTGGCCAACGTCTCACCTGGTGTCAAGTTATGATAAGGCCAAAAGTCATTACCCTGTCTTTGCCACGTACCTACCTGTACCTACCCGGATAAAAAGTAACCAATGTTGTTCACCAAAGCCATTTCCATGCCATCGCATTAAAAATTCGTTCAGCCGTTTAGTCGTAAATAAACACAAACTACTTATAAGTTACATTCTTATTACAACAAGGTTATAATTATAAAGTAGTGATTAGAGGTGAATCCTTGAAGGAGAAAAGTCGTGTCTTTTATTTTTTCATAACAATATTCGGAAGGATGGATACATAGGTTCAGACGGAGCAAGTAAACCTTGAATAACAAGGCGAAGGTTATTAATATTCAATAAGTACATGATACTAGGCAATTCTTTACACCGCCCGTCGACATACATACAGACATAAAGATTCCTCAAGTTACGGTCGTTGCACTGGAAACCATTCACTGCGAGCCGGAACACAGCAACGCTGCTCGACGCAAGACGTTATTAAGAATGGCGTAAGAGCCTGTAAAAGCGGGCTCTAGGACCTCTGGGACAAATAGCTTATATTAAATGAATATTCGAGATTTTGTTAATCTCTAGTACATAATTTCGTAACAAAGTAGAAGTAAAGTAAATGGTACAGAGTAAATGGCACAGCGTTTTAAGTCCAATTTAAGTACCTTCATTTAAAAATTAGAGAAACAGACTCACGACTTTTTCCCCTTCGAGACTTCAACTCTGATCTCTATTCAGGGCGTGGATTACCTACTAGGGGGTAGTCAAAGGCACGTCCAAACTTACGTTCGGCTCATGCCCACGGTTTGAATGTGGCTAGTAATCAATACGTAAGAGGTTGCAAGCCCATCCCGCTTATTTATTATTTATTTAACAAAATCCACAGCTCTTAAAAACGAAACAGGGTAAAAATTAGGACAAAACTAATAGCCAATTAGGGATTTACATTTTACAGATTTTTTTTATTTATTATTTACTAAATATACAAACAAATAAGCAGAAATAATTATGAACAAATATATAACGGATAAGAAACTTATTAAATACCTAATGAAATGAAGAATTTTGCCTAAATAATATAAAATATAATTTGTAAATTAATATTAAAATATATGTGTACTAGGTAGGATTTGACATCTCCCCCTCATCATCATTGATGATTTGAGAAACCTCCCGCTTGAAGCCCGTGGATTTATATCGGAATACTAGCCAGTGACACATGCCATTCAAAATTTTTGGACTAGGGACATGTCCGTTTCCTTACCATTTGACCTTCACCGTTATACTTTCACCCCCTGATATACCTACATAATGGGAAAAGCTAATCTTATGAATGTTTCTCCCAGCAAAGTAGGGCTGCAAGCTTCATGTTCTATGCAAATACAAAGTTAAAACAAGCTCAATGAACCATGTCTCCCGCACTCACCCCGGACTTAATCAGCATAGTAAATTGCTTGTAACTTGATCGTGTATGGCCAGCGTTACACACTCGTAATCCATCCGATGCACCAAGTTTAAAAGACCCAGGTGGATGAACGATGTGTTCCACGTGGAATTAATGAACGTGCGTAGATAATTAAGCATGCATACACGAGCATAAGCATGTGTGACGTAAGCACCTACGTTATCATATATTTAAAAGGAAAAGTTCTAAGTGACTGACTGACTTAGATACAACGTTCAGCCTAAACCGCTGGTCGTACAGGCTTTAAATTTGAAAGGTATGTTTGTCTTAGAGTTTTTGTTTAAGTCGGCCTGGCTAGCTACCACCATCTTAACTAATTCTGACACCATATCAAAAATTAAAATGTTGTGTTCCGGTATTTAGAGATAAGATAGCCGAAGTGAAACATTTAAAAAAAAACAAGAAAAATAACTATTTACTTTATAAGCTAAAGGAAATTTGCTTATAAAGGAATTAAGAAAATTTGTACCCTATGGGGTTCAAAATGCAGTTCCGTATGCGAACCTTAGGTATGCGTGTCTGCATACCATGAAGGAGCTTATTGGTCAAATTAATCCAGATATCCAACAAATATATATTTATAACAAAATAATACTTGCGCCTATTTAAAAAAACCATTACGAGGACGAAGTCGCGGGTTAAAGCTAGTTAAGTCTAAACAGCGGTTAATCAGCATATTTTTTGCGACTACCAGTCGTATAATATCACTGTCCAATTTTAGCTTTTATATTTATCTTAATAAGGTTTTTTGCTGAGTAAACATGTAACGAGAATAATAACCATAAACTACCGCCGAAATAACAGAGGTATGTTATGCTTCTATTATGTTCTTAATTAGTATACTGAATACCTACAACCAATGCTGAACATTATTATTTTATGGTTGTTGTATGTACGTTAGTATAATATTATTATAATTGGAGTCCGAATGATACAGGACAATTGTGAAATATAGTTTTCTACTGCCACTTGGAATCAAATCAGATATCTCGTTGATCATAACCATAAAGGTTACTTCTCAATCAGTCACACAGTTCTATGAAGTCAAAGTTCTGTGTTATCTATCTGCAGTGCAGGACTAGGGTTTTGCAGGACTGCAGGGAAGGATTAGTACCCAGGAGAGGCCGGAAGGTGAAATCTGAAAGAGGGAGAATCATGTCAATTTCAAATTTACCTAGTCAAATGATGCAACCTAAAGCTTTTTAGCTTACCATGCACATTGAGTGCATTTAACATCAGGTGGGCTACTTGCTGGTTCCGTGTCCTAGTTGTATTTAAAAAAACAACATACTGATCAAACAATGCACCACCCAAACACAGAACCAAGTTCGTTCGTCTGAAGTCATAGAGTAAATTTATATAAAAGTTATTCAGTTTATTTACTAAAAGAGCGTACAAATTTCGTGTCAGCGACCATTCAACCGCTTGCATGACCGTCCCAGGGGTTGCTGTTTCCGTTTAATGTTCCATTTCATTTCAATAATGGGTTATTATACCCTGTCTATATAGCGAAACTATGTTATTGAAGGAAAGTGATGAGGAATACCAACCTTATTATCATCATATTTAGAAGAGTAGTAGAAGCCCCTTGTGAAAGGGCTCGTCCGGAGAATCACTACCACCATACCTAATTCGACTGCCAAGCAGCATTGCTGTGTTTCGGTTTGAAGGGTATGGTTGCCGGTGAAATTATGGGCACGCGGGGCTTAACACCTTTATGCCTCAAGTAGACGGGCGTGATGCAGTGCCGTCTAGGCTATGTTTTTTGTGGATGTGACCTATGCATTATTATTCGCAAGAGATGCACCCACATTAACACCAGTTCCTTATTCACTATGACAAATCGTGAATAAGGGGCAGGCGACAGGTGAGCTATTTGCTTTTAAAAAAAAACAGACTGGCTCGCTAAAACAGGGTTATCTTACTCTGGATTCGGTCATAAGACTTCGAAAAAAGAGAAGAAAATATGTAGAAAGTTGAATATTATGTTTATCTATTTATTAGTTACGGTTCTCGTGAAGTCTCCTTGACCAAAGTCGACTCAACCCACAGACATGCAAAGAGTGATATCTTATGTTTTTTAATTATACAACGGGGAGGTGCTTGGCTTTCATCTAACCTGATTTTTCAAGCTATGATAACGCCGAAGGTGGAAACTAGAAGTGCACTTCACCTCCTCAACACACTGAGGAACTGGCTATTTTACCTCTCAATGCCGTATATCCCTCGTTGCATCTCGAATCAGAAGTTGAAATTTAGTTGTGAATGTGACAACCAATAATAATTGACTGAACCCGAGACATACTCGTAAGCTGTGATGTGCGTACTTACCTGTGTTTATGACTACGCTTCTAGAAACATAAATAAATAAATATTACAGTATATACTGTAATTTTACACAGCGCCATCTAGCCCCAAACTAAGCATAGTAATATGGGAACTAGATTACGGATAAAATACTTATATACTTTTGTAAATACATACGTACTATATGATACAACACCCAAACACAGAACAAACATCTATATTCATCACACAAATGTTTGTCCAGGGTGGGAATCAAAGCCACAGCCTACAACGCAGAAGGCAGAGTTAGGTACTACCAACTGAGCTATGAGGCTTGTTAATAAGTAGATGGCGCACTCCGTGCTTGTCTACATTAAACTTAATAATTAGATAGGTACTTGGTACGTATCAAGTATAGCATAAAATTGTTTCTAAATCTGAAAGACTTTTCGCAAAATAAAATATAAAATGCCGCACACTTAAGACTGGTCATTCAATTTTGACGGATAGCATTGGTGTCGATATGTATCTAGGCTTTAATGCTTCGGTAGGCACTTCAGCTGTCGCGGCTGACTCCACAATAATTACTCAATGTCGAAGTTCGCAAAAAATCTGTCACAGACAGGGGTTGGAACACGCTCAATACGAACTTACTCCTGAGTTTGGTTTAAGTGATGTATATTTTGTGCAAAGGGTTCTATTAAGAACACCCAAACTGTGGACCGTTATATGGATACAAAAAAGTAGCAACTCATTAAAAACTTTATTATAATCAACATTTTGTTTGCGGATGCCCACATAGCCTTACTGCATTAGTTTTAACTTTACTTATAATTTTATGATTCCAATAATTTACCTCAACATCTGAAAGCAATTCCACTTGTTACCGCTTCAAGAACGGTGACTTTCTTAGGAAAATGTGTTTTAATATCCCTCATAGGATACTCAGATTTAAACCTTACTGATAACGACTGATAGACATGAGTTACTACATTATATGTTACTATAAAGTCAGAAGGACTGATCGCAAGATAAATAAAAAAAAAATTATAAGCTTAACTAAATGTGGATAGACCCTCAACGGGTGCGAGCGAGCAGGACCCGTGGATTTGAACAATAACATTTTTTATTTTTTTATTATATGACATAGACATATTTCGTACCAGTACTCCCAAGGTCAGGCGGTGCCTTAATAAACTCCTTGCCCTCATCTGTTTTGGCACCAATACAATCTTGGAGTCTTCAATTCAAGTCGAGAGTGAAAAGGTTCCTTTTAGACTAGCGTGCTCCTAAGCCTAATCTATCACCAATCGAAACATATAATTGAATTCTATTATAATAATATATATTAATCATTGAATTTAATATAATTGTATATGGCTTACTAGTATTCGTTACAATATTTTTGAGGAAACGACATCGTTTTTCCGAATAAACAATAAAATAAAAATAATTAGGATTAAAAACAAAACGATCAAACCTCAATCAATGTTCCCGATTTCACAAATCGACTACGAAACGTCAAACGACGTGTTTCGGATTTGCTGTAACCGCTACAAACGAAGTTTTAAATCACCGAAACGAATTCCTTAAGCCATGAAAGTCCCCAACATTGCTTATCAGCCAAACCGCGGCATGGAGTTCCTCTCAATTATAAATGCTAGGAGCCATTTAACTTTAGCTATGCCAAATCTCACACTACACCGCGCGCGCAATACACATAAAAAAGAGATCCCAATTTTTCTCTTAGCGTATTACTTTACTAGATTCATTTGCGTAAAATAGTCATACTTTACAACATTTCATTTCAAGTACCTATACCTAATACTTGAAACCACAGTTTTTTTTTCTATACTTATATCTAATGTGTAGAGGAATAACAGTATTTACCTTCCAGTCCATCCCACTCTAAGTAGGGTTCCAACATGTTCCTCTCTTTCATACACGTCTACCAGCCAGCCATATTCAGTCAGGATAGCAGGTTGATAAGCATCCACTCCATTCACACGCATGTCCTCTTTTACGCAATCAATCATCCCGTTTTCGGTCTTTCTTTACTCCTTTAGCCTTGCACATTTAGAATACCACAATAAAATTAATAAATCTATCTCCCGTTAAAATAAAAAGTTAAAAACTATCATAGTACACCAACACAACTTCTTGGCATGATACAATAACTTTAAACACTTAACATATTTTTAACTTTTTTCATTTTATCGTACAGTACAACTGTACCTATAGAAAATCTTAAATGATGTATTGTAATAGCTGCGCCGTGACATACGTTACATCGGCGGTGAAAAACACATAAAACATTTGAAAAAAGAACGACGAACATTAAAGACTTGCATAAGTGAGTTTATCTTTTATTAAACTACCTTTTTTATGCATACCTTCTTTTGCTGTCTCTCACTTTATTTTTCTTTTTTAATTTGTTTCTACCTGTGAATGTTTGTTATTGGCTTTATGTTTCTATTATTTACCTATCTTATTCTGTTTTTATAGCGGTAGACTTTTCGTTAAAATAAAATAAATAAATAAAATATGCACAAGCAAAATAAAGCCCTCCCAAATTTTATGCAAATTCGTGAAGCCGTTTTACCGTAATTTTGTGACTCTAATCCTCAAGCGAATACATATTGTGCTTGGTTTGGTTGGTGGTAGGAATTCGTTTAAGTCTGTCGTCATAAAAACAGACAGGTGATAGGTTTCGCAATGGACCTTTACCCAATACAAAATGGTGGAATTAATTTGACACTTGGGTGAGCCCTTCAGCACTAGACTTTACAGCAAAAATATGATCTTTTGTATTTTCCGAGTCGAGTATTATTTTCATAAATCTAGCTCGAAGGTTCGATCGCAGATTTCACGGACAAAGCCTTTCGTGGCTCGGCGCGAAACCGCATGACTTATTGAAATCGACAATCGTATGCGATACTGAAAAATTCAAAAGATTTTTATGCAAATTCTGTTTAACTTTTGAAATTTTGGCTTTAAAGGGTACCATTAAAAGAGAATATCTAGAATATAAACTCTACTTATCTATATTTAATTATAGACAGTACCTAGGTCATAAAAATAGATAGGACACGAAACCTAAACGTATTATGTACTAGATTATAATTACACATAAGTACTTTATATTACACTCTATAAATAATTGATCGAATGAGCGAAGCGATCGAGATCTCCGAGATAAGTTGGCGAGTCCGGCACTGTATGTATACGTGTATATAGGTGGTAATATTTCTGAACTCCAACGGGTTATCCGATTCGGACGAAATTTAAGCTGTAAAGAGATAACATCAATAAAAGTTGATTCGATCAATTCGAAAGTTTGAATACGCATTGATTACATTTATACTCATAAATTTAAATGTTTCCCTGTAATATAAAAGTTTCGCTTCTATCATGTGTATTTACGACACATCCTGTTTTTTTTTATTTACCGTACCACCCCTGTATTGACGGGGTAAATAAGATTGAAGTCTTGTGAAATGTAATATCACAAGGTTTAGACAGCAGAATTCTAAATTAGTTTATATTCTCGCTCTCAAAGAGGGGTGGAAAGTTTCAAGATGAAAATTAAAGAAAGATCATCAGGTCTTGCAAGATGGGAAGTGTCGTAAGGGTATTTGGCTTCTTATTAGAACTTCTGGTCTATTTATCTTTTGTTTTTCACTCAATAGGGTTGCAACACCGAGGACGTCGATAAGATCTAAGAATTTCTTTTGGGATGTCATGCAAGTGGTTTGACTGCGCAGATCCCATATCAACAGCTCGTCCACCACAATATGGAAAGAACTTCCTTCAAAACTGTGAGGTTTGGCCTTAATCACCACGCTCCGAATACAAATTGATGTTCACGGTTAAAGTTTTGTTTGAACACAGAAGGAAACTGTTGCCTTTTCGGTGAAGCCTCTTGGTTGACTTTTACGACCTTATTCCAACTTAACTGTTTATTTATAGAAACAGCTAATTATCATCGCCACTTGGTTGAGGTCTCCATTTACTATGACAATTTATACGCACTGCAAAAACTTGTGTTGTAACTAAATGACAGAACTGACTGTCTGAAGTAACTGCTAAAATGCATTTCGCAATTTTTTCTTTATCTGTGCTATTAGACGTTGCACGGGAAGTACACTGTAGGTTTTGATTCCCTTGCGAGTGTCGAAAATTTGCGGCATAAACGACTGTTCCTTTTGATTGCGTTGGCTCAGAAGTTAGATATTTTCTCAGCTCCAACGGACAATAGACCTGTTTGATATGAATTTCAGCTTGATACCTCCTCGCGATCCTGAGAACTTAACAGACAGACAGACGGAAAACAAAGTGATCCTAAAAGGGTTCAGTTTTTTCCTTTTGAGGTACGGAACCCTAAAAAGAACTTCCTTTTCAGTGGTTCGAGAACAGAAGTAAAAAGTTCGAAGTAAGTAGTACGACCAAGTTATTTAATTCTCGCTTTAATTAGAAACTAATTTATATTCCGAGCAGCTACTTAGCGGAATGGAGAGTGAAATACTTGCTTCTTTCTTTTTCAATTCAGAAAATCGAATTCAAGTAAATTCAGCAAAATGGGGTGAAATAAGTATATAAGCTCTGTCCGTAACGGCCGAAATTGCGTGCTTAATTGAAACCAGTTCAATTTTAAATTGCCAAAAACGTAATTTTAATGCTTCTCTACTCCCGATAAAATTAATTCAGCCAATATGCATGTATTTTCCTTTATTTTTATGTGTTTTTCCTACTAGAGAAGGTGGATTATATTTTTCGAGAGTATTTAAAGCAAGTGTTTGTTAGTCCATTTGCAGTTTAAACGGCTCGATAGATTTGGACATGATAATATATACCGGGCGATTTTTTTGAGACGGGACAGTAAGGGCAGGTACCTTAACCGTTATAGTTACAGGAAAACGTTTTTAGGACACTCCATATTTTTATCCATATTTTTTTAAGATATTCTGAACTGCATTCTAAGATTTTGGCTTTGCAATCCTGCTTTTTCTAGCGATCAAAAGTCTCTACCGGACCGACTGAGGTTCGAGCACTAGAAATGACAGAAATTGCGAAAAACTTTTTTCATACATTTTGGTGGAATTTTATGAAAGTACTCTTAATTCTACCGTGTATAACGACATCATTTTAGAGAATCTCCGAAACAGTTCAGGGTCACAGTGGATTGGTACACATGGTCCAACTATATGGCCACCTCGCAGCCCTGATCTGACTGCCTCTCGATACAGTACAATGGTACAGAGATGGGAAGACTTCGGCAAAAAAAAGGCCAGGAAGTACCTTAAACGACAAACATGTCGAAAGAACGTGATTAGACTGAATGAAGCAAAGGAGGTGCAAAAAGCGAAGTACGTAAGTGGAAATACGTTGTCCCTGCCTGCCCCTCTGGCAAACAGGCACGAGTATATGTATGTATGTATGTATATTACTTTTCCATTCTGTATTTTCGTAAATCTCTGAAGTTTATAATTTTGCAGTCGGGTTTTAGTTTTTTTAAACTAGTTTACAAGACGAAAGTTGTTGAAAGTAACGAGAAATTGCATTTATCGCGATCGCGAGTTGACAAATTTTTTTTTTTTTTTAGGTTTTCCCAAAAATAGTAACTCGAAAACCCCATCACTTGACGGTTCTCTGTTGGTGCTATGTTTGGGAATAGTTTTAATTTACTATTTCCACTGAGAGCACCTATCGATATGATGGTTTGGTGCTCAGTTTGGGAATAGTTTCTCATATTAAACTTTTCCAAAAAAAAGCACCAACAGACAATTGTCTTCAAGTGATGAAGTTTTCGTTGTAAATGTACTATTGAATAAGTATTTTGAAAGTAAAGTTTTTAAAGAGTCTTCTAGTAAATGTTATGCAATTAAATACGTGGGGGTGATTAAACTGTGTACTTTTACTATTATCTTGTTTATTTGTAGTCAAGCTTACACTATGAAGGCCAGGTGGATAAGTAACACTAGTTACTACTGTTAGGTTGAAACATTAATACTGCAAAGGACATTAGAATTTCACAGTTTCAATTTCAAAGCTCTGCAACATTCTCCGGTCTCTTTACAATATAATATCAAATTGTTTGTCATGTTGCCAAGATGGTGTAGCTGGCGGGAAGTGGGTTTAAAAACAGGCGATTTTAGGGTTCCGTAGCAAAATACCAAAAAGATATGAAAAAAAATACGTGGGCAATCCTGGCAAATATATCCCCTAATAAGTCCTTATTTGGGCGAAATATATTGCCTATTCCACTCTCATCAATGGATCTGTTTCTATTTTTGTTCCATTATTCTGCAATTATGACAAAGGCTATGTCATCAGTGCAGAATACTTTGTTTGTTGAGTGTTATGCATTGCACCTGCACCAAAGCATTCAGCCTCGAAATAGGTGGGGCGTTTTTTTTTGTTTTTTTATTGTACGACGGGTAAGCACTTGGCCTTCATCTCACGGTTAAAAATTGAGATAAGGCCGAAGGTGGAGGCGCACTTCACCCGAAATCCTCAACAAACTGAGGAACTGGATATGCCGGAACACAACAATTTTTGAATTGTTATAATGGCGACAGAAGAACGGAGTACCGCTGATTTTTTATTTCCAATTTTTTATTTTGAGACCCTTTCATTTCTTTACAAATTACATGTCCAATTCAAAAGAAAATGTGCAGGTATAATCTAGGTAACACAATTAAATCCAAATAAATGTAAAATGAGTTTGTAAGGGAAAACTCTTTTACATATATCTTGATTTACTATTAGGTCTCCCTAAGTCTCCGAAATGTGTGTTTAAAATGATATTTAGTTGGTGAGACCAAAGTGTGTTCCACTAAATCCATTTCAAAGTAAGTAGGTATTAGATATGTTTTTGACAATGAGATATCTCAGAACAGAACCCACAGAATTAAAAACAACAATGCATGGTCGCACAGTTTTATTAAATTGCGAAGTAGTTTCAGCGAGCTACTAATCCAAATGATGGATGGCTTTCGGAAGCTGGGGAGTCATACCATGAACCAGTCACAGATTACGTACAAAACACACGCGGCTAAACGAACTCCACACGTAGCAATTTATCATTTCTTCCGTGTGATTACACCATGATTATGAAATCATCGTTTCAGCCCATTTAAGTCCACAGCTGCACATAGGCCTCACAACGATGCCACAAGTAGCGAACTCTAAATAGTTTTTTTTTTTTTTTTTCAATATGGATCTCTATCTTGAAACTAGCGCAGGTGAGGAAGAAGGCTTCGATGGAGCGAGTCTACCCAGAAGGTGCCTATTAACTCTCTTCTTGAAGACTTGGAATACAAACTGATTGTCTTCGAAGAAACTCTGTATTCCATGTTTATTTTGATGACATTGACTACAAATAAAGCCCACTTGACCTAACTGTGGTATGGCACCCCATCTCATCAAAAGATCCACTCTGATTAAAGATGAATTCTTGATGGAGAAAAAGTCGTGAATCTGTTTTTTTTTATATATACAATCCAATGCTAAGACTATAATTAGCGATTGCGTAGCAATAGCTTTTGGGGACATACCTATGTCAGAGTTGTTCGACTTTTAGATGAACATAGATAAATTCAAGCGGTTATCTTACCAAACGGGTATAGCACAGATTAAGCAGCATTTTCTATGAACCGGTACATCTCAACCTCGAGTACGAATCCACGAGCACAGAATAGTAGCAGTACAATCGCCAATCCCAGAATAGTAAGCAGTTAATACTAAGAGACAAACTAATTTAGCGGCGGCGTCCGTAAGCGATTCTGCTTTCGGTGCGTCGATTTGTTATTGTATGTACGTCATAATATATTTCAGTTTCGCGGCACGCTCGATTCAGCTTGTTCTATGATTGTAGTAGACAGCAAAGTATGACTGTCCCTGAAAATTCTACGGTACTATGCTGCGATCACCACCATATATACATTTTAAGGCTGTATTTTCGTAATAACATGAAGCTAAAAATTTTGTAAGTAGTCGGTTTTTAGTTTTCTCAACTTTCTACTGATTCTTTCTTTATTTGCTATCATAGTATTTCCTGTGATACTTCTTAAGGCCCTGTCAGTAGACTCTCCTCTTTTTCCAATGGAAAATTATAGTACTTCTGAACAAGTCACGAGTCTATTTTTATACATATATTACTTCAGGTACCTATCTAAATTAAAGGTAAGCTGAAAACATAATAGCAGAAAAAATGTAGATAAAAATATTTATTGAAAATGGTACGTTTCAATATTCACAAGCGAAATATTTTGATACTTACAATGAATATTGACTTATGATTTATTTTAAATGATAGGTTACATGTTGATCTACATTAAAGGTAAGCTAGTTTTTTGATAGGAATTCAAATTTAATTTTAATCATGAATTATTTTAAAAACTACAGGCGCACCGCGCGCCCGCCTTTCAATCAGTAGGTACTGATTAGGACTCTGTGACCACTGTCGGCGTCGGACTTGTGCTTAACGTCGTCGCAGCGGTCTGACAACACCTAGACTCAGAATAAAAATAAGTTATTTGTTTTATGCCAGTAAAGGTACCATCATATGGTCAAATTACCTACCTACATATCAGCAACGCGATCTCAGAATAAGAATTATCAAAAAGGTTTTATTTACGATTCGCATGCGCCACCTACAGCTTGCCGTTGTCAACTCTCATAACCGTTTCTGCCGCGATTTTAGCTGCATGGAGTACCTTAACCTAACCTTTGCTAACAATCTATTTGAAATGGTTGGATTTCCAGAATTTCTTTAACACATTGTAATAAGGAAAAACATCATGTTTGTTGATCATTTATTGAATTAATTGTAATAATCACCTCACCTATTAGTTCAAACTTGTACTATTATAATATGTTTTGTGGTCAAACTAATAATAGTAGGTACCTGCCTATAATCTAAATGCCAAATCTGACTGCTTTCCTTGTACATACTTTGTTTAATTGTACATCATATATTTAATTGTTTGTGAATAAATATATTATCAAAACTAAATGTATATGCAAGGATGTTCATATGAATGTCTGTGCTAGTAATATAGTTCCCATAAACAAACTTTACTTAGTTTATGGCTAAATGGTGCTGTGCGAAATTAATACCACAATATTTCCTGTGATATTATATTTAAAATTTTGTATCGGCACTACCTAACTATTCCACTTCATTTTCCTGTCTTATATAGAATAAATGAGTTTGGTATTACATAATTATTTTTTAACATTTTTCTTTTACTAATATGTAGAAGTAATACTTACATGTCACAGTTACACTAATATTTTAAATGAGAAAGTGTGTTAGGATGTTTGTTTCTCCTTGAAACCAAAACTTCTAAACAGATTAATCTGAAATATTACACAGATTTTTTTATCCGGGTACCATGCCAGCAAAGCCACAAGCAGAAGCTTGTATCCATTATAAATAAGCTATTATTAGTGATAAAATATTATCCTGTATTTTGACCTGGCTGTAACAACATTAGAAAACATAGGTACATTTGCAATACTTAGATAATTTGGAAGGCCACCACCTTTATAATCCACCTGAAGTCAACTGCTATCTACTTTGAGGTAAGTATAAGTACCTACCAATTTACAAAATTAGGATGGCCTAGTTGTAATAGAATAGAATATTTATATAACTACTAGCAGGTTATTAATGCTCAATATTTCACAAGTTATTCTAGTAAATGGGTTCATACATATTTGGTCCCGGACTTTATTACTGCAGGTATGGAGCAAATGGTTCAGAAAAAAAATATAAAATAAAAAATAAAAAAAATTCACCACCATAACTGTTGCATACATGATATTATTACTTGTAATAAAAATGTCTTAACAAGATTTCATCTATGAATAATGACAATATGTTTTTTATATGTTAATATGGCTAGACTAGAATAATTTATCTTTTATTCTAGCATGTACCTCTCAGACTTTAATCACATTGCAATAAGTACCTAAGCAATAAAAAATAAAAATAGCAACAGGAAAACATTATTATCATTGTGTTCAAATAAACTGGCCATTATAAGGTCACATGATAAATAAATGAAATTATTCAGACCATATTTTTCACTATTTTCATGAAATAACAACCTGAAGGTGATTATTTTATTGAGCACGATCTTAGAAATGCACTGGGCATTTGAAAATTGTAAACAAACCATTATTTTTTTAGGATAGGTAGGAACGTTCAACGAATTCTCTCCTTGTAATATAAATGAAAACAAGTACTTACCATATAAAGTCTTTGCAGTGGGAACAGAAGGTGGGCTGCTTGAAGAACCTCGGCATAAACTTGTGGTCCTTTATCAGGTAAACATTTTTCTTCTTCAGGGCGCCTTTGCGGCCCCGGAGACGATGCGCCCCTCCGAAACCTGCCTCTGCGGGCTCCTCACAATTATTCTCGTCCTCAGCCATGGCGCCGCGCGGTAGCACAACGCCGGCGGGCTCAGAAATTATTACTTTGTCACAATTTATAAATCGACGGAAACACGACCGCGAACGGGACTACCGCACTCAACCGAGCGTCATCGCGATTTGTCAATCATCAATCGGTTCGGAACTCTCTCATGTAACAACTTCCTTTAAGCTGCGGGTAAGGGTCTCTAATTGGCGCTAAGTAACTTGACTGCAACTCGGTCTCGGGGTGTTGGTTACATATATAGAGAAATCGGCCAATAAAATGATCTAATATATTATTGTTACGTCATTATTTCTTCATCATATATATTTAATCAGTTTTGAAAAATAATTTTATTCATATTATAAAAAATAATAAGAATAAAAGTAATTTGTTGTAAGTGTGTGAATAAATGTTTTGCTTTCTTTCTTGGTTCCTTTCAAAGGTGTCCGTCCAAGGCTATCATCGTATTCTATAAGGTAGCAGCTTGGGTCTGTACTTGTTTGATGGCCGCAAGTGCAATGGAGCAAAAGCATTTACGTGGGTTCGGCGGTAGAGATGTCAATATCAAAAAAGTAAAGACTAGGGCCGTCCAAGCTTAGAAAAATCACTTCATGTGATCACTACGCCCAACGGCCTTGGGCGCAATGGGGTAACTTCATAGACCACTAAATAACACTGGTAATTTTCATGTATTTTTTTTATTTTATGACGAGGAAGTGCTTGGCCTTCATCTCACCTGGATCTGACATCGGTGCCGGTGGGTGAACCACTACACCACAGAGGTGGCAAAATTACATGAAGTACAATAAGAAAAATATGTATATCTTATTTAAATTTATCATCAATTCGAAGTTGCAGGTAAGTTCAAAGCTGCCCCAGGTGCCTACGGGCAGGCCAGGTGCCATTATCGACTTGTAATTCAAAGGGCTGCCACGCGCCGGCTGCCGCGCCACTCATTCTCGCTTTATTTTGATATTTTGGGAAAAAATATGTTGATTGAATAATTATATAGACAACAGGGTAGGTAACCTAGCATTTTACAAACATTAGAGATGTTTGAAAACGCCAGTTTTATTTTATCCAGATGTGTTCCGTCATTTCGAAGTATGATAGCCATCCTCAGACTATTGAGGTATACGGGTGAAATACGTTTCCACCTTCGGCCTTATCATAAATTGAGACCTGGAATGCGAAGCGCTTCCCCGTCGTCGTACAGATTTTTCATTTTTTTATTTAAATGGTTCTCGGAACGGTAAGAAGGAAACGTATATAATATTGCGTAAAAATATGAAATAAAAACGTTTCAATCAAACCTATTCATTTTTAGAAAAATATTAAGTTACATGGAACCATTGACCTTATACTTACAAACAAGACTGTGCACTATGGCGAAAAATCAGGTCCACGTGAAAGGGCTCACGTTGGTAGTGTGTCCCTTTCTAATGAGGTGACCATGACCAAACAGAACACAGGACAGATTGATTGTAATAACGTTTGTGTAAGTATCCTGATCATATTGATGGTACGTAACCTACGCTACCTACACCTACCTAATTTATTGTAGCTAAGTAAAAAAAATAACCTAAACATCGTGTGTATATTTTTATTGGCATTCAAAGCATTTCCCTACACGTGGGTTACGGGTCGGAAGTACTTTTTTCCTTCCTGTATAATATAGGTATCATCTGACCTACCGTTAATTTGACAACAACCGAACAAACCTTTCGCTCCTTAAAGAGTTACTACAAAAAATCTAGGTATGTATGTCAAATATGAGATATAATAATATGCGGGAAATATTTTAATATTAAATCAGATCAAATGAACGAATGATGCGATATTGTGGACGAAAAAAAAAGAAAATTATATGGGAATAGCTACCCTAATTGTAAAGCATAGATATCATTTTCACTAAACAAACTTTTTTGGTACACAGTCTAGTTAGTTAACGTAAGGTCTTTGTATAGAACAGTCAGAACACAGTTTCACAATATATTAAATTCAGACATAACTTATTACTGACTATTATTATGACGAAGTTTTATCACTTATTTAGAATTTATGTACCTATATCGTTTATTTACCATCTACAATATAAAACAATTTCATTATATAACACACCCCTTACCATTCCCGGTGCAAAGATGCAAATTGTTATACTAATTAACGAATGGCCCCTCAAGCTCAAGTCTCTTCATGGGAGACACCGCCACGACTATAGCCAACCTAACGTCGACAAGGAAGCGTCGAACGAGAGGCTTCGTCAAGGAGAACTTTTCCCAGAGACAGAGGTGTCATGATTGCCATCCAAGACACACAGACTATACCCGGCCTGTGTGAACTAGTATTATCCGGCTTTCCATAGTAGAGTTGACAGTTGACAGGTGTATCTCAAAACAAAAATAAATGTTACGGGACATTAATTTTACACAGCGCCTTTTAGTCCCAAAATAATGCTTATGATGCAAGGATTCCTCGCTGAATAGGCCATCCTTTGCACCAATAACGACCCGGAGCGGGAGTCTCCTGTCACTTTTTTAAGTTTAAGGCCGATTTCTCCCACTAACTGCCCAAGGTCTCCATTGTTACTAAATCTGTTCTGTAAAAAATATATATTTAAAAGGTTTGTTAGTTAAGCTATTTGATATTTTATTAGTAACTGTTTAACTCAGGTTTGAGTTATTATTATGGCATGCGATATCCTTTGTTTTTTTTTTATCGAAACACTAGACTGCACGGAATTCCGAAAAAAAATTGAGATTGTTATTGTAACACAGACCAAATTGCCGAATACATATCGAACTATACCGCCTTGTCTCACGTTGTATATTTTCATATGTAGAGCACCTTTAAAAACGTCAAACTTTCTAGAGGTTCATGTTGCCACTACATAAAACTACTCTGTGCTGCTTGCTTACCCTATCAGAAGAAGAGTTAGGATTTTCATATTCTGTGATAGCCGCCATCATAAAGATTCATAGATTAGCATAGTGCTTACTCTTTGGCCGCCATATTTGTATACGATTACAAATTTACGGTTTGTGGTTTGTGGTCTTTCGGCGGCCGGCCGTTATTTTTCAAGATTTGACCGATGGTGGTGTGGTGAATGTAATTGCTTTATTGTGTGTTTTGTTTACGTTTGCAATAAATGAGTGTGACTTGAAATATCATAAAAATAAAAACTAGTGCAGGTAGTCAAAAAAACAATCGCCCGTAAAAATGAGTTCAGAAAACTCGGATAGTGGACCAAACATAACGCTTTCTCTAGTGGCTCAATTTGATGATATAAATCGCCTGAACAATGTACTCAACGACGGAGCATCTGAAGAATGTGAGTGAATTTGGTATACTTTCTGTATATGTCTTTAGAAAAAGTCTTACCACAACAACCACCCGCTAACATTTAGCTACCCCCCTTGAACCTATTGGTTTCGTCTTGGAATTTGTTGTTGAATTTGACCTTGACCTCTCCCATATAGTGCTAAGAGATTCTGAAACCTAAATATAACTAATTCTTGAATATATTTAGTAGATAGGTACTCCAATTAGAAGTCATTAAACTATTGACTCAAGTTAGTAACACTGGTTGATCACTTGAAAGAAATACCTTCTCTAACTGTGATATTCCGTTTGGCTATATGACTTTACTTGTGGATTTGCTATAACCATATCACATTGTACCCTAGGTTTCCTAGCCTTCTTAAAGCAGATTGAATGGATGAGAGGCCAGTGGGCGGCCTCTGTTGCTGAGAATGTCCGCCTTCAAACTGAGCTGGATGAAGCTCTCAAATCACTCAGCAAATGGGAAGCCAAGTTTGCACATGTCCGGAAACTGCTGGATGGAGAAAAGAGAGAAAGGAATATTGCATCTAAGAAGTATGTTGAGTTGGTGAGTTGATGTCTACATTCTTCAACTCAATAAACTTTGTTAAAGGTTCTGATTGACTGATTGACACACAACAGAGAGCCAAATCCGGTGGATGTAAAAGCATAAAAACAGGAGTTCACTTTATAATAAATGTGAGCAGTATAATATATTGAAAATTGAAACCAAAAGGGTGAAAATAGGGTAATATATTTGTATGGAATTTTGTCATCTTTAAAGATACAAACATATTAAAGTTTAGGCTCCGGTTTGCAATTAAATAAAACCTCATAAAGGGGTAAAATTGAGGATTATAGTCTACCTATAGACCATAAACCCATTTTTTATTTGGAAATTGATGTTATTT
The DNA here is from genome assembly GCA_951394065.1 of Venusia cambrica. Classification (NCBI taxonomy): domain Eukaryota; kingdom Metazoa; phylum Arthropoda; class Insecta; order Lepidoptera; family Geometridae; genus Venusia; species Venusia cambrica. Next base: position 8,516,365 of record OX596056.1, read on the forward strand.
ATTTCAATTTTATTGGGAAATTAACCTTCTACCTACTGGGGTAAATCAATCAATTAGTTATTCATACAATTTATTTGGATCAGAGGTAAGCAGATACAGCTTTTAATGAAATAAAAAAAAACAATGCAATTTATACTTAAAAATGGCTTAGCAAATAGGTATGCTCATTATGAGTTACTAATTGTCACATAAAATTAAAAAAATGATTGAGAAATTAGTACCTAATTAATGGTTTCAATAATTTTCAACATGGAAAATTTATGTGTATAATGTATTTATCTGAACTTAGGAGAATGAATTTGGCGCAAATTAAAGGCTTCTGTTTACAAATAAAAGACTGATAAGCTTTTTGTCATATTTAATTATGGGACATTAGTTTGGAGGAATTTGACAAGTCAGGTTGTTGCTGAAATTTTGCCAGTGGGAAATCCCATGTGGGACGGGACCTCTTTATAATTGTTTTGCCTTCATCTCACCTGGTTTCAAGTTGAGATAAGGCAGATGGTGGAAGCACACTTCACCCGGCATCCTCAACAAACTGAGGAACTGGCTATCTTACCTCTGAAGGCCAGAACACAACAATTTTAGAATTGTTGTTATGGCGACAGAATTAGGTAAGATGGTGGTAGCTAGCCAGTTTGTAGTCAACGCACGGCCCAAACCATGAATCTTTCAGAGTAAAAAGATATTAAAAGAGCTGTGTGGTCAAGTGGGTATGGGCTCGCCTTTCGATCCAGATGTGGGTTCAAATCCAGTCATGCACCAATGAACTTTTCGGTTTTTCGGGAGTTTATGTGCGCATTTGACACATGCACATTATCTGCTGGTGAAGGTCACATTGTGAGAAATCCCGCATGTCCCTAGGGCCAGAAGTCCGAATAATATAAATAAATATTTAAGCAAATTAATTTCACATAGCACCATCTAGGCCCAAACTAAGCATAAGCTCGTAATATGGGAACTAGATTTTGGATAGTAAACTTACTTTTTTGTTGTAATGTGTCACTGACTATTATTCTGTTGTGTGTTAATGGGCTTGCAACCTCTCACATATTGAACACTGAAGTTAGAATATGCCTCTGACTATGTAGGTGATCATCATAAGATCCACGCTTTCCACTCTTTGAGTAGTGACGAGAGGTGAAACCTCGGAAAAGTTGTGAGTATTTTTTTTATTCAGATTTATTAAAATATTTTTACTTAGGTAGTTTTTATTTTAATTTTATGCAACAAACACCAACATCTTGCATAATCATGATGAAATGGACCTACCTATTAATCATACAACTAAACTCTCAGTAGTTTGTTATGAATTCATGTCAATTTAACTATCACACCGGGTAATGTTATTGATAGGGCACAGGATGTCATTCATGTCATCCAAAGTGTTTACGTAATATTACATCAAAAGATTTACTCAACCTATATATATAGTCTAATATATTATTAATATAGCCTTCTCGTCAATTCTTTGCGCCCGTCACCTTGAGGCATAAAGGTGTTAAGCCTCACATGCCCGTAATTTCACCGGCAACCATACCTTCAAACCAGAACACAGCTATGCTGCCTGGCTGCAATAGTTATAGTGGTAGTACTACCCCTAGACGAGCCCTTTCACAAGGGGCAGTCTTAAGAAGACTCTTTATCTTAAATATTATTTTCTTATTGGGGTAAGTAATATCACAATGTCACCTCACGCACTTTATCACAATGTCACTTTCCATTGCTAGAACAAATTACTGGAGATGGCTCGAGATCTGCTGTTCAATGACAACCGTGCTAAGCTTAATGATGAGACGCTGCAAAAGCTTGCATTCCTCAATGGGACAGCTCCGCAGGACCACAACGCCAGGCTGCCTGGGGTGCCTGAACTCAATTCTACGGGTAATGTTATAATCCAAGTTTGTAGTGCTTTAGAACTTATCTAAAAACACAATTATAAAAAAAGATATAATACGAATATGGCATAGAAATACACACATTTTGTTGTTTGTACAACACACTGAGTAGTTTTTGATATTGGGTGGAAAGATGATGATTAATTAATTCTTTATATCTCAGTGTACCTATAAAAGGTAGATAATACTTAAGTAAAATGAATGATTAAACTAACTATGCACTAAGAATCAGTTAGATTACCTATGGGCCGTTACAAACGGCCTATAGGCCTATTCGTTCATTGTCTTTAGTTAGTTTTTAATATGTTCTCGTTTTTCTTTATAAATAAATTAATATCACAGGAAATTCATTTTACACAACGCCATCTAGCCCCAAACTAAGCATAGCTTGTAATATGAGAACTAGATTACATATAGTATTTTTTTTTTTGTGAACACTATATTTAGGTAAGTATGTATAATACAACACCCAAACACAGAACAAACATCTAATATTCATCACACAAATGTTTGGTCTGTGTTGGAATCGAACCCACAACCCACAGCGCAGAAGGTCACACTACCAATACCAACTGAGCTGTGAGGCTTACTAGAAATACATGCAAAAAAAAAAGAAGATTTTTTTTGTTGTTTTATAATTTTGCTTCCATGTTAACTGTGTAACAAATGTTCCTTGATTCTGTATCTAGACTTGACTTTAAATTGTTCAATAGGTACTCTGCTATCAGACATGTCATACTCCCGGTCTGAGGACGACCTAGACCTCTCGCTGGCCTCGACTCGACGCTCTTGGGTGCAGCGTGGCGGCTGGCAGGCGAGGGAACAGCCACAGACCAAGAAACGACGGTCATCTACCAACTCATCCGCTACCAAGGTACATTACATTCTACTTCTTCTTCTTCTACCGTCTACTTGTATGGCTGGATAGTGTTGATCGCCCAGTTTACTTTGTTCCCAGTTACAACCGTGCGTCGGCTTTCTCTGTGGCATCCCGGGAAGTTTGTTTCAAGGAGTTTGTGTGTTTTGTTGTTGATGTGGTGTAGAGGGTTTGGCTGGTTTTTTCAAGGAACCGATCACCCGGTTTGATTCAGCAGCGAGAATTTTTCTTATTCTGATAAAATAAATAATCTGAAAACAGAATTGTTTAGGAAAAAATTCGCTGAATTCGTTTGAAAAATTTCAAATCGACTCGTGTTTCGCCTCTACACAAGGCATCCTCAGTTTCAAATCGACACGTGTTTCGCCTCTACACGAGGCATCCTCAGGAATTATAGTCTTGCTGATAAGCTGACGAGACCTCTGCCGACATGTTGCCGATTTGTTACGAAATATCTGTCTGTTTTCAGATTATTTTGAAACAATGGATTTCCGCAAAATAACGCCTGAATCAATTGATTCTGATAGGTTTAGAGTTCGCTTCTACCTCTATGTAAGTGCAGAAGTTTGCTTGTTTCCTTTTCTTGACTAAAAGGCTGAATGGATCCTAGTGAAATTTGGCGAGGTAGAGTCTAGGATGGGTACCAGGTGGGCGAAGCCGTGGGTAAAAGCCAGTATGCAAAAAAATAAACTACAGGAGATTTGAATTTTGTACTTTACCGAGAAGTGCGGAATAATTGTTTATTGTAAAATGTTTCAGACCGTAGAGCTGCAGGGCGGTAAAGTGCTGGCCACTGCTACCACCACCCTTACTTTGGAGCGCACTCCTACTAACCATGATTTGCGGCCGCCACAGAATTTCGTAAGTTTTTTATACTTCTAAGGTGGCAGACAGGCATGCGGCAAACAGTTACCTATGGAGGCTCACAACACCAGAGGCATAATTCCCACGTTGCCGACCCGCACCAAAAAAAAAGAAAACTTTAAAAACTTAAATGTAGGATACTCATTCATTTTTGACACTTCGCATATATTAGACTTGTCTGTACTTATGTCTTGTCTGTATAAAGTTGGATAGTTAATGTTACAAGTGATGTAAACAAATTACTGAAACGGTAATCAAAAGGTTGCTGATGCAATGATTGCAACCTGTACTTATGCACCAATCAATCAATATTAATTAAGTGAATCGAGACAAAGTAACTTAATGACAAATATATTTAGATAGGCGCAAATATAGTGGTCTCGACAGAGCTTACCTATTTGAGCCTTTTGGGGTGGAGACCTTGGGTCCGTGGGGAGCCGGTGCCCTCCGGGTTTTCAAAAATATTGCGGGGCTTTTGATTGAGGCGACACGTGACCCAAGGGCTGGCTCTTATTTAGGCCAGCGAATTAGCATAGCTATTCAGCGTGGCAATGCAGCCAGTGTCTTGGGCACGCTTCTGTCTAGTACTGGTCTGGAACAGTTGAGTTACCTATAGGCCGTTTGTAACGGTCCTTAGGTAATCTGACTGATTCCTTTGTACTTAGTGACAAATATTATTCCTGAATGGAAAAGCAATCTTCGTGTGTACCTAGAAAATCACAAAATTAAGAATACATTTTAGCATACAGCTAATCAAAATGTATAATTTTAAATAATGGTCAGCGTAAAAGAAAGTGATAGCCGGATGAAAAGTAGCCTAACCAGGAATGCAAAATTTCAGTTTGATCCAATAGTAGTTTTGGCTCGAAGGATCGTCAAAGCTAGTACCTAATTATTTTTTTTGCTTAATTTTTTAGGCTTATTTTCAAACATTTTACCAACATTTTGTAGGATTAGTATTCATTGTTGTTTTGTCTGTTTGTTTGCAGCAACCTATATCGGAGAGTAGCGACGAAGCCCCGCCGCAACGCAAGTCGTCGGCCCGTCTGTCTGCGCAGACCATCAAGGAGGAATGCATGCCCACAGCTCCTCCGCGCACCGGTAATTATCATTTACATATTCTCCGGGCAAACTTTTATTTTATTCGTTTGTATGTTACAGTTTCCTTTCGGTTTCACGGCCGGACGGATTTTAATGAAACTTGACATGGATAATTACAGTATGGCATATACTTTTTATATGGGTACTTACCACGTGACCGCGGTCAAAAGCTGGATTCTAAAAATCTCAGACATATACTTCCAAAGTGGTTTTATAAAGGTTATTTCATACTTCTATTCATTCATGTAGGTATTACTGTATCTGTCTATACATGTCTTCGTAAAGGCCATGTTGTAAAAGTTTTGGCTAAAATTCTAAGTATGGTCACCTGCCTTACGTCAAACTTCCTTGGAAATACTTGGTTGTGTAAAGATATAGATAAGTAGGAACTTATATATATTCCTTCATCCCTAACAATCTTCAGCCATCATTTATGAGGATACTAATGTCACGGGAGATTACAACCAATAGCAGACAGCTTCCAAAGGTTGTAATTGTAACGAGCTTGAGACAGACTTGAGAAAGTTATGACGTCATTGATTTATAAACGAACACACATCTTTCAACACAAAAATAATCTTATGATTGTGAAATGTTTATTGGCACAATGCAATAAAATTATATCACATCATTATGTTGCTATTATACAATTTTTTAATAGTGATGGAATTTGAAATCTTATTGTTAAATTCCAGTTCGTTGATATCGGCCCATTAGCTCAGTTGGTTAGAGCGTCGTGCTAATAACGCGAAGGTCGCGGGTTCGATCCCCTCATGGGCCACTTCTTTTTGCATGATATTTTATAAAAAAATATGTAATAGTGTCCAGCAGGGTATGTAGAACATTGATTCATAATTCATAAATCATTTATTGCGTAATATGGGTAGGTAACAGGTAGAAGTTGCTACAGTTATAGTACAATTGGCCATAATCTGCGTTTACACGCATGCAATATACATTTCAGATTAAGCATTTAGAAATCAGACTTACATTTTATATAAAGTACTGATATTATTATTGAGTATTTTAAACAATAATGTACTCCAAAGAAAGTTAGTATCATCAATTTATGTCCAAAAATGTTAGTAAATTATTAAATCGGTATAATATACAATGTAACTATAATTTATCAATTAGAAACTCTTGAGTACTGTAATATGTTTTTTCTATTAACAGATTTTTTATTCTACTTTGACTCATGCTCCTCTGGTTTAGCTCACTCCATCGTAGACCTTATCCTTGACTGTGTATCCTTGACTGTGCAAGTTTTCATCAAAACGAATAAGCAAATGGTGGATTTATCTACCCAATAAACTCATTTTTAATTCTAAAGGCAAATCTCTTTTAGATGTCATATCACAAAATTTGGTGATGATATACCCCTTCTTAGCACTTTTGATTAACAACCCCTAACATACTCAGTAAATACAATTTGAACTCAATGATTACACTAAGTAGTAGGTAATAACTAGGAAGGTAAATGAATACAATTGATATTATGCAATAGATCTTTATCATAATTTTTGATATTTATGCGTTGATTGTATTTATTTTTTATTATTGTACGACGGGAAGTGCTTGGCCTTTTTATTTTTGATATTTTTTTTCAGTCCCTATGTTTTCTAAATCATGCTCCGATTTTCAACCGTTATCGAAGTTTTCGGGAGTACTTCGGTTATATCTTGTGTTGAAAATTTGCCCTATATAGTATTTCGTCCATTTACAAGCTCTGTTGATTGGTAGTAGCTCTGCCTTTTTTTTTATTATACAACCGGTATGTGCTTTGCCCTCATCTCACCTAATTTTCAAGTCATTTTAAGGCCGAACGTGGAAGCGCACTTCACCCGCAATCCTCAAAAAACTGAGGAACTGGCTATCTTACCTTTAAATGCCGGAACACAACGATTTAAGAATTTGTGGTATGGCGACAGAATTAGGTTAAAGTCAAATATTTTTATTCATTAAGATTTTTAGGATCATTTTGAAACGTCAAATATACCGCCTGTTCGGAATCGCGACCAGCACACAAGGAGAAAGGCAAGAACCTCGGGCTGGTTAATTTTTTGATGATCCATTTAACATTTAGGTATACAGTGTGTATAATAATTTAATAATATTACAATCATAAACCTAATACTTAATATTATCTTAAAACATTGATTGTTACATAACTACCTTTCTTAACATTATTAAATCACCATTTAACTGTCAACTGGTAAAGCAACATCGGGCCACGCGTTCTTATCGTCGATATAGTCACTTATTTTGTAGTAGGCTCTTATAATTAAATTATTCTTTATATTATTATACAATTTGAATTTATGAACAGAGAGTTAGGTTTGTTAGGTGATAGCTAGCCAGACTACTAATCTACTAATCCAATAGTAATATTGATTAAGCTGTAATAAAATATTTTCATTCTAGATACAGACAGCCAGTCGGACACGCCGGCCCGCGCGGTGCCACAGCGCGCACCGTCAGTGATATCGGCCGCGTACGGCTCGCCGAGGACGCGGCCCAGGCAACACAACTTTGTAGCCAAGAACTTCTACAAGCGGGAGACTTGCGGCCCTTGTGGGAAGACGTGAGTATCGCTTATTGCTTTTACTTGTATATTTATTAGGGTTTCTTAAAAAACACTCGAAAGGATTGAAAAGAGTGACAAGGGTCACGCGAGCCACATCCAAAAACAATACCACGTGATAGCCACTACGACTCTAAAGCAACGAACGACCCAAAGGATGCCAACGGAGCTTATCACTCCTCCGTCCGTCTTTTTCTGTCTGACAGCGGGCAGCGTGTATCTCATGAACCGTAATAGGTATAAACAGTTGAAAATTTCAGTTTGTATTTGTATTGCGCTTTAACGAAAAAATAATGAAATCAAATAAGACCGAGGAACGTAGTTACGTAGTTAAGGCTTACGTATGTACCGAAAAGTTGCCAACGGTAGCCTCTTACTAAGCCTTCGCAGTTATTAGTAACAAATATACACATAAGATACATACATCAACAGCCCATTTAAGCATTAAAGCTGTAGGGTTTTGCCAAGGTCACCACGTTTTGCAGGCGTATTGGTGATCGTAACACGAGTTGGAGCCACGACCGCCACGCTCATATTATTATTATAAGTTCTGCATTTAAGAAAATCTATTTTTTTATATCGTTTTTCTGGATTTTATTAAGTAATTCGATGATGAGCTTAAAACAGAAAAAACAGCAAAAGAGGATTTTGATAGCTGAGCTTACGCATAGTCTGAACGTACAACCTTTACTAAATGCATAAAGATGAATGTATAAAGGACATCGTTCAAAATGGGCTAAGACATGTACAGTACGTAGAAAAATTGAAAAAAACTAAGGAAATCTATTAAAAAAATAATGTGACTGATTTATTAACGGATTTCGGTGTACAAAAATATTTTTGAAACGTTTTCGCTTGAAAATGAAGCAACACCGCCGCCGCCGCCACTGTGATTTCATTGACTTTGACAGATTTGACGTCATTCACGTGCCACTTTCGTTGTCTTTGCATATCCTACGTACGTGTAAAAATCTATTTTTGTTCGGTCTGCTTATCCGCTACGCGCGTTGAGTTGGTTATGTTTTATAGAGTTTTTTTGATAGTTTTGATTTACTTCGTGACCCTAAAGTAGTAATCTATGACCCTAATACTCCGGATAATACCCTAATACTACTTTTAAAGTGTTCCAACAACTTTGGGTATATAGTCATCATAATTTTTTTTTATCAACAAACTAAGAACTGAAATTGCAAGTTTTTTTTTAAAAAACACTTTTTCAAAAAATAGAAAATAACTAGATTTTTTTTAATGCAGAACTTATTTCTTTCGAAACTCCTAACGTGGCTTTTCGATGACTCTCACGGTTTCAGCCTTGGTCTCAGTGGAAAAAAACTCGCCCTGTATACCGATATATAATATTTTCCAGGATAAAATTCGCGAAGGTTGGCGTGAGATGCGAGACGTGTCGTGCCCAGGCGCACCCAGAATGCCGGCCTCTCCTCCCGCTGCCTTGCGTGCCGCCTGGCGCCGGCGCGACCGTAAAGCGCCCTAATGCGCCACAGGTAGACTAGTACAGTACCGATAGGTCAAGTGCACCTTGTAAAATGCCTCACTGCATAGTTCACATCCTCAACATAAGCCTACAACACTGCATTGCGCCCGTTAACTTTAGACATGAAGGTGTTAAGCCTCGTGTGCCCGCAGTTTCACCGGCTGGCGGCTGAAATAAGTAGGTATGGTGGTAGTACTTCTCCGGACGAGCCTTTTCACAATGGGCTCTATAATTAATCTCATGTTAACTGTAACTCTTGAACCGTAATAGGTAGACATTTGAAATGTTCACTGATTCTATTGCAGCTTTAACATTACAGAATAGTCATAAATTTAAATGAAAGAGGATTCCCCATATAAGAAACGTGATTTTTGCATTGGAATGTGGGTGCGCGTGTCCGCACTTGGCTGGTTATATTTTCTTCCGTTACTTTCTCAGTAGTGTTGCCGTGGCGGCCGCTTAGGAACCCCTCCAACTGAGCCCATGGATGTCGTAAAAGCCGACTTAGAGATCTCGCCCAAAGACGGACAGCCGCTTCCAACTATGTATTATCTACAGCTCTACTGCGATCACTAATCCACCTGCCAAGCGTGGTGATTATTACAAAAGCTTCCCAATTTGGAGGAGGCTCTGTCCAGCAGTTGGCACTAATTGACTGAGATGTGATATTTGTACTGCTCAGTCGTCAACTCATCCTGTTTCCCTACCCCAATTGAATGTGTGCGTTACAGGAGGGGTGCATATCAGAATGGGCGCCGCGCACCCCGCCGATGGTACCGGCGTTGCTCGTACATTGCGTGAACGAGGTGGAGAAGCGCGGACTATCAGAGCGCGGGATCTACCGCGTCAGCGGCGCTGAGAAGGACGTCAAACGGCTCAAGGTAACGCATACTTACACACTCGCACCATTCCACTATCGAGGTAGAGATAAACTACTCCAAAAATAAACGTGAGCGTGCAAGAAATGTGTATAGACGCAATACACGTAAATGTGCTTTGTTATTGGTCGACAAAGTCCCCGGTGACTGAACAACCAATGACAAGGTATATGTATGTGTGTACTCGCGCCATTCTGGTATGTATGCCGCTGTGTGAAATTCATGTTCTGTAATATTTATATTTATTTATGTTTGTTCTCATCTCAGCTGCTTTTAATATGGGAAAATATGAAAAATTACATACCTAGTTATTTTTTGTTAATACATGCTTATGATTTATAACGTAAAATAGGTATGTACAACCAAACACAACAAACATCTATATTGATAAAACAACGTTTTGGGTGGGAATAGATCATTCGAGCTGCCACCATAGGAATTTGAATGGCTTTTTTTAACAAGCTTAGGGTTGTGAAATCAAGCAACTGAACTTAAGACCATATCCTGACTGATCAAGCAAAAATTGGGATCATATGTAACACAGCTATCAGCTGTTATCCTCATCCACTCGCGTCGTGTCACATATTTTTTAACTAATTTGTCTACTGGTCGCTTACCGCTTACCTGTGCCAGATCCAGAAGTCCCGGGCTCGATCCCCAGGGTGAGTACAATATTATGCTTGGTTTGGTTTGTACTAGGACTTTATTTAAGTCCACCTACCACCATCATACCAACTTCTGTCGCCTGTTCCTCAGTTTGTTGAGGATTCCGGTAGAAGTGCGCTTCAACCTTGCGGGGAATGGTCGCGCCGCTGACTGTTGCGTAATCTGGCACGGGGCGGTCATAAATCATCCATTTGTGTTATTGATAAACAAGCTGTTATTGTCCTATTTTCTCGGTACTATGCGAAGGCTCGCGAATATTCTAGACGTTTCTGGCTGGCGCAAAAATATTATACCAAGATAGCTAGTTGATTCAGGCGTTATTTTGCGGAAATCCATATTTCAAAATAAAATCTGAAAACAGAAAAAATATTTAGTAATAAATCCGCTAAATCTCTTGCAGCGCAGAGCTCGGAGCGACAACAGAGGGCTAGTCAGTGAGCAGCAAGACTATATTTCCTGAGGATGCCTCGTGTAGAGGCGAAGCACGTGTCGATTTCATTTTTTCAGAGAGATTTAGCGGATTTATTACTAAATATTTTTTCTGTTTTCAGTTTTTTTTTTTTTTATTATACCAAGCTAAAATTTGTGATTGTTCAGGAGCGTTTCCTCCGCGGCTGCGGCTCCCCGTCGCTGAACAACGAAGACATCCACGTGGTCTGCGGCTGCATCAAGGACTTCCTCCGTTCGCTCCGCGAGCCCCTCGTCTCCAACGCGCTGTGGCAGGACTTCATGGCGGCCGCGACCATACGGGAGTTCAACGACGCCACCGCGGCCGTGGTGCAGGCCGTCAGCCAACTGCCGCCGCCCAACAGGGACAGTCTGGCTTTCCTACTGCTGCATCTGCAGAAGTGAGTCGCGTGCACCGGTGTTTGCGGCCTCTGTGGTCACGTGGTTCGCGTACCGGTGCGAGATTCGGAGGCTCCGGGTTGTAGTACAATATTGTGCTTGGTTTGGTTGGTGGTAGGACTTTGTTTAAATCCACTTGGCTAGTGACTAGGCTTGGCTACCACCATACTAACTGGTTTCGACGGAAGACCAACGTTGTGTTATAATTTATATCATAACGCAGCATACTGCTGAGTCGAACGCCAATTTGATGCAGTTCTAAGCCTTGAATAAACGATTTTTCTCTCTTAAGTTACGTAATCCGTCACCATAACAACGAATCTTAATTGTTGTGTTCAAGTTATGATAAGGCCAAAGGTGGAAGCGCAATTCACCCGGAATCCTTCCATGCAATCCATCGTTAGCAGCATTACAGCTAACCATCAGGCGAGATTGCAGTAAAACGGCCTAAAAAATACACAAGTCAAAGCTGCTGCCGAAACATTCCCTTGAAAACTACAAAATGTGGTAGATTCGACGTTTCAAAATTATTCTAAAAAATCTTACTGAATAAATTCATTACTGCTTTGACTTGCCCTTTTTCTGGTATGATTCCTTAGTCGACTTTACAACACGGTTTGAGATGGAGTGTTCGACTCTTAAGCTGTGACTGCCCCGGCAATACCCTACATTGTCTTATTTACTTCTCGATTTTCCAGAGTGTCCGAGAGTCCCGAGTGTGAGATGGGCATCGAAAACCTGTCTAGGGTATTCGCGCCCACCGTCGTCGGGTTCGGCATGACGCAGAACTCGGAAATGTTGTTGGCTACAGCCAACATGTTCAAGGTTAGTATTGTTTCTTATCTATGATATGAAGTAAAATCTTCTGACTACAGTAGTTTTCCCAAGAGTTTGGTGATGTTACATTTGGTGATTCCTTGCGCGTTTGGTACTCGAGTACTTTCGCTTACAATCCTCGTAGCTACTAAGATCTCTATGACGATTCGTACCAAAGCCGTTCATGCTGTCACATGAACGGCTTTGGTACGAATTCGGGTGTGCCTAGGTGTGCAACCTGCCTTAAATTTTGCTGTGTGGACGTTTCTTTTTAGGTTCCTAATATCTTAGAAACCAAGAGAAGTCTATGTTGATTATGAATACACGTGATTAGATTTTTGTAAAAACATTTAATACAAGAAATAACACCCAGACATAGAACAAACTTCTGTGTTCAACAACAAATGTTTGCATCATTTATCAAACCCTTTACCTACAGTACCTACAATGTTCATGTATGAGTCTGTGGTGTTTGTGTGTGCAGGTGATGCAGCTACTGCTCCAGTTGCCGGGCGAGTACTGGTCTCAGTGGGCGTGTCCCGCCGACTGTACCTCTCCGCTTGGCACGTTGCCTCGCGCTAGAGGGTTTTTCTTCTCCCCTGCAGACACTGGGTAAGTTTTTGCGGCGCACCACGTCCGATCTAACTAAATAAAAAAAAAACACGAATTCTTTGACAGTCAAGTCAGACAGACGAGCACTTTGCCTTCATCTCACCTGGTTTCGAATTATCATAAGATCGAAGGTGAAGCACGCTTCACCAATTCCTCAATAAACTGAGGAACTGTCCATCTTACCTCTAAATGCCGGAACACAACAATTTAGCATTGTTTTTATGGCGACAGACTCAAGTAAGATGGTGGTTGCTAGCCAGGCGGACATAAACAAAGTCCCACCAACCAAACCAAGTACAATATTGTACTCCCCTGGGGATCGAACCCGGGATCTCTGGATCTGATACCTTGGATAACACTAACCAGCCAAACTAGAACTATATTTCCTGAGGATGCCTCGTTTAGAGGTGAAACACGTGTCGATTTGTTTTTTTTTCTAACTCATTTAGCGGATCAGTTTAGTAACAGTAGCTATTTATATCGAACTTCTGTATTTGTTTTATTCAACTATTGTTTTTTTTTCAGAGTAACTAGAAAGAAGAGAAGCTACTTTCAATGACGCGTCAGCGAATTATTTAGTTTAGTTTTAGTTATACGGGTTCCACAACTGTGTGTCTGCATCGGCTACTACAATCCCAAACAATATTTTAACTAATAGTAAAAAACATGCACACCTATATAACATAAGAAGTATCTTACATTTTGAAACTGTATCTTGTTTGATTGGTCTCTTTCACATCAGCTTAAACGACCCCAAATGGTAAAAGCATAGACAAAGACCGAACCACAATGTCATCAGTGTGGGCAAGAATACGGAGTGTGAAAATGTTTAGTACCCAATTATAAGTAAAAGTTGATCTGAATCTGTAATTGAGATCAATTCAGATCAACTTTGATCTCAATTACAGATTCAGATCAACTTTGATCTGTAATTGATCTCAATTACAGATTCAGATCAACTTTGATCTCAATTACAGATTCAGATCAACTTTGATCTCAATTACAGATTCAGATCAACTTTGATCTCAATTACAGATTCAGCTCAACTTTTACTTATAATTGGGTACTAAACATTTTCACACTCTGTATTCTTGCCCACACTGATGACATTGTGGTTCGGTCTTTGTCTATGCTTTTACCATTTGGGGTCGTTAATTCTAGGTTTCTTTACGCTAGATAGCGTAAAAAATAAACTATATGATAATGTCGTGTCTGTGTCGTTATCGGCTGATGTGAAAGCGTTACGATATGTGCTAGTATAAAGCATTTCGAAAGCTGCAATATAAAGCAATGTATTTTCACCTCTGCAAGAAGGCCAGCAGAAGTTTGCCATTTGTATTTCCACATATACGGAACCTAGAATTAACCCCTATTTCTCAATGTCCAAGTAAGTTAACCAACAGTCAAAGTGAAGAATATGTCAATTTATCTATTATATTATTATTTTATATAGATAAGTATTTATTATAACATTGAATATTCAACCATATTGACACCTAAAAGTAAAGTTACTCATCAAGTACCTAATCAGCACTTAATATGGATATTGTGATATAAGCCTTAGAAGAACAGTTTTGTTAACCATCACGTTTTCTTTTTCTAGTTGTTATATAACTCTGTACCATTATTTAACTAAGTTAAAAATAAAATCATGATTATTAGTTTTTAGTATCATTTTTGTATTATATCTTTTCAACGGAGCTAGTTCAGAATCTCTGTTTTTGTTTCATTCGAAAGTATTGATTTTCGATGCTACTGTTTTCTTATTTGTGTAAGGAATTGTGTACTTAACTTAATACAAATTACTTTTAGTTAGAAATATTTACTTTTTGATGACGCGATGAAGGTTAAACCATAACCTTGTCTTGAATTTGGATCTCTAAAAGTTACTTACGGTTGTCAGAAGCAAGTAATGTAGGCAGCACACAATAAGTTGATAGCCTTTTATTATCTGATTCCTTCAAATTCAATCACGTCAGTTTTTTCTCCATTGATCTGTTATCAAAAGTAACTATTTTTCTATATATTAACATAGTTATATTTAGTTATTAACTAGTTTAATATTTCATTTCCGTGTATGAGACGTCAAGCCACCGCCTACCATTACTTTAAATATGTATGTACATTAGTACGCCATAATTATTGGGTGTCGCTTCTTTTATGTCAATAACCTGTTTTTGTATGTTTACCCCGTTTATAATGTAGGAATATTCAGAGCTAGTGTTTATTTCGCTTAATTTTGTGATTTATTCGTTTTAACTTGTGTCTGCGAACCTCTTCAGGGAAACAGTCGTGAGTTTAGGTAAGCTGCTTTGAATAGAACTAACTTGTAATATAGTGCAGTGTGTGGCCATTTTATGGTACAAATCTATGCTCAAGTCTCCATTGACGCTTGAGTAAAGTACTGGAAAACGGACCAAAATAAACGGGTTACGGTAGATAGTTGAATAACTAGGTTACTTTTCCTTAAAAGTTATGTTATTTTTAAGATCAAATCTTTTTGAAAAGGGCAAGACTTCTAACTAATTATAAGTTTCTTTATAGTTTCGCTGTATTTCTCACCAGTGTCCTAGTCAAAGACTAGTTAACATAAATAATCATTTAGTTTTTTCTCTGACATAAACATATAATAAAAACTTCAAACTTCATACTTACTACTTTGGTACTTATTTCCAATCGCTTATTCCCTTCTTGCATTATTTTTCTTTTCTTTATTATGTATAATATTACTACAAAAATAAATAAAATATTATTTGGCTAGTATTCCTCTAAGCGGCGATGGGCTTGAAACCTGTCACGTATTGAAAGCTACTTTCTGGTGGGCATGTGCCGAAGGAAAGTTTGGACGTGCCTCTTACTACCCCTTAGTAGATGATCTTCATATATTCCTCCTACTGAGTAGTTTTTTTTTATACAACTAGGAGACGGGAAAAGAAAGTAGCCCACCTGAATCTCTTGCCTATAACAATGCCATATTGCATAGGTCACATTCACAAAGAATGTAGCCTACACGGCACTGCATTGCGCCCGTCGTCTTGAGGCATAAAGGTATTAAGCCTTGCGTGCCTGTAATTTCATCGGCAACCATACCCTTCAAACCGGAACACAGCAAAGCTGCTTGGCGGCCGAAATAGGTATGGTGGTAGTAATTCTCCGGACGAGCCCTTTCACAATGGACTTCTACTTCTCTTAGTAGTGATCAGAGGTGAATTTTCGAAGTAGAAAAGAGTCGTGAGTCTATTTATTTCAGTGTTCGTCATTGTGTAGCTCTTACTGACTGACAATCAACGCACAGCGAAAACTGAGAGGTCCTGAGAGACGTAAAATGTTGTATGCGTACTCCTGGCGGAAAAGTGTCTAATTACGAATCGTCTGGATACACAAACGTAAAAGTGTCCGTTATGCTAGCGTACACAATCGAATTCACGTTCGTGGTTAAGTATCTTACACATTATTTTTTTATTGTACCTACGTCGGGGAGGTTCTTGGCCTTCATCTCACCAGATTTTTAAGTTTAAGGCCGAAGGTGAAAGCTCACGTCACCCGGAATCCTCAACAAACTGAGGAACTGTCTATCTTACCTCTAAATGCCGGAACGTAACAATTCAAGAATTTACAAATGTTATTATGACACAAAAATTCACAACCCACGACGGGACTCGAACCCGCATCTTTTCCTGAAGCCGGAAACGCTCTAACCAACTGAGCTACGGTTGTTCCGTCGTGTGTTGTGAATTTTTGTGTCATTATAACTAATGTAAATGTTGTGACCAAGTGCAATCACTTGAAATTAAAAAAAAGTATTCTAGAATTGTTGTTATGGCGATATAATTGGGTAAGATGGTAGCTAGCTAATAGAACTTGACAACAAAGTCCTACCACCAACCAAACCAAGTGTGCATTACCCCAGCAAAGTTATCTGTAAAGATAGAGTACGTACGTACGAAAGTAAGCACAGTATTGTACTCCCCTGCGGATCTAACACGCGAACCACTAGACCAAAAATTACACGACGCTTTATAAATAATTTGTTTACAGTCTAATTGTTTACCAAACTCCGAATCATGAAATTATACACTTTTCGGCTAGGAGCACGCACACTAAAATGATCAGGTTAGCTTCATTTTGTAGTTTAGAGGTGCCTGAGGATTTCAGGATATTCCATCCTGCTTTGACGTGCTTTCCACTATTAAACTATATAATATTCGAAGTTACGAATATTATAATATATAATACTCGTACCTGCATGCAATAAAAGACAAATTGAAAGGAAGCATTTATTTTTTTTCAAAATAATAACAAACAATTGAGCAAAATTATATTACGGAAAATGTCTTCCACTATACATTATAATTAATTAAAAATTTAAATCCTAGTCAGCCCAGAAAAAACAAAGTCAAAACGACAACGGTGGAAAAACATAGTACCTACCTTTCTTGTGTGATTTCTAAATCTATTGATACCGGAACACGATCAAAGTGAAGGGGGCACATGTGTATTGTCTTTAGTTTGAAGTCTTTTGCCTTAGTTGGTTCTAAGTTAGTTCCAATTTTTGGCACATTCATTTGAATCACTGGATTTTGTCCGCAAGGTAAAACCCCATATAAAGTGGCCCATGTTTTTCCTGTGAATACAATCTATCAAATTTGCCTAATTTCGATTCGACGATCCGTTTACGTCGTAAAAAAATAACAAACACAGTATGTGAATTTACAATAATAAATATTATGTATATACATACAAGTTATTTTTACCGTATCCGTGACTTATTTTTATACAAATTGGAGACGGAAAATGCAAGCCGCCCACCTGATGTTATGCATCTCTTGCCTGTATCAAAGCCTAAGGTACTGCGTAAGTAGCATCCACAAAGATCCCTTCAATTTGAGGCATAAAGGATATTATGTATATACATACAAGTTATTTTTACCGTATCCGTGACTTATTTTTATACAAATTGGAGACGGAAAATGCAAGCCGCCCACCTGATGTTATGCATCTCTTGCCTGTATCAAAGCCTAAGGTACTGCGTAAGTAGCATCCACAAAGATCCCTTCAATTTGAGGCATAAAGGTGTGAAGTGTTAATATGTCCTCAAAACTTTAGCTTAATCCATATATGAACTGAAACTGAAGGGCTGACGCAATCTTCAGCCCTTTAGTTTCAGTTCATGGATGCGCGGGCGAAGCCGCGGGCCAATACCAATAAAATATTTTACGTTCAAAAACCATAACATGTTCATTCAGTAACATCAGTTAGATCTATGAACACGATTCTGTGACTTATTATGCTGTACTTAAGAATTTCAATGCATTACGATTTTAGCAATATAAAAATTTTACGATTAATATACTTATGGTAAGTCTTATTACAATATACTACTGTACACAAATTTTAAACATTATTTACATGGTAACATATTGAAAGTACCTAGTACACGAATAGTAGACTGCGAGCACAGACTTTTGCAACAATTGTGTTTAGTCTGTGAGGCATTTATTCCTGATAGGAGTTCTTCCTAAACTGAGACCCCACCTTTTGACCGATTTTTGATCATATTCCAAATTCTTGTTAAAAATTGAGTAGTGCCGATTGTTTGTGCCAAATATCAAAATCGGTCGGTAAATGGCGCCGCAGCAATCTTCCTCTTTGGGATATAACCCTCCATTCAAAAGGCCCACGACAAGAAACACATATATAAATATAAAATTGACCTGTGTACAAAGTTTCATCAAGATTTGTGAGTACCTACATCGGGATAGATAAAAGATTTGCCAGTTACTGCAAAAACGCTTCGCTCGCTTTGTCATTAATACCTAACTAGGTACATTATCTACATCTGCAGTCTACAGCTGATGATTAAAGTCCCAGTTTATCCCAGCCCTAAAAAAAACATTTATTTTCGTAATATTACATGCGATTTTCATTTAAATTCTAATATTTTGATTCTTTGGTTCACGCAAAAATATTAACTTATTTTATTATATTTTCATAACTATTAATTGTGTTTTTTTTTCACATCAAGACTAGATACTAGCACAGGAAAAAAATTACAAGTAAAATCCTTAATGGATTACATCTCAGTTAGCTTGCATGAATTATGAAAATATAAAAAATTACATAAGATTATGCATCAAGGTTTAGGCCTCTTTAATCTACAGCTTAACATAAAACAATATCCTTAATTACAAATTCGTTTCTATAAGCAAGTAATTGTAAATGCTATAATCTACCCTGGTATATAAATATGGTTATTGATATTTATACATAATTACAATTTACTAAGATTTACTTACAGATAATCATGTTTTATATTTAGGTTAACATGCAAACAAGTGACTCAATCTCATACCTACTGTAAAATTAAAAATAAATAATAATTATCATTTTAGGATTTGAGTCTACATTTTATTATGTAAAAAAATATCGCTAGAGGAATGTATTTTGCACGGATGTATATTATTTTAATTAATAATGTTCGCCACTGACAAAACAACCTCTAAAATCATTCTTGTTTTGATATGACTGATACAGCGTCATCTAGCCCCAAGCTAAGCAAAGCTATATATATATAGGAACTAGATTAAGGATAGAAAATGATATTTACTTTTTAGTAAATAGTATACTACTTCATTTGAGATAACACCAAAACACACCACAAACATCTATATTCATCACACAAATGTTTGTCACAGGTGAGAATCAAACCCACAACCTGCAGCGCATAGGCAGAGCTACCGACTGAGCTGTGAGGCTTGTGATATACAACAAGAATACTTTTAGCAAACGTAAAATAATATAAAATAAAGAATGCTTTTAGAGGTCGTGGTTACCGCTTGCCCAAAAATCCTTACAAATCTAGTTTTTTTTTTACTACTACATAAATATTCAGCATGGTGATGGTTTGTACTGTGTTTCACAAGTGTAGTACTAGGCTTTAGTACTAGACTTGTTAGGACAAGAATAATGTCTACAATGGAGCGTGACGTACAGAGGAACCTTCACAGAAAATGCCTATAAACTATCTTGCTGAAGGTATGTATGCTCTTGGTGGTAGGTTTGTATGTTAGTACAAAACCGACGCTGGCAGTTTTCAGTGCGCATTATAAATGGCTTTTGGTAGCGATTTTTCCTAATTCACATAATATATGATGATAATCTTCTGTTCGTGTGAAGTTTGTATTCTAGAATGGTGATGGCGGAATAAAGTCAATCTCTGGGTACGGGGATTACCCAGAAGTTGACTTTATTACGCCATAGAGATATATAGAAAGCACAACTTGTAGAATACCGACAAACACGCAACCTCAACGAAACATTCACAACAGCGATATTATGCAGTACGTCTGTAATGTAATGGCTTTACGGACAATTATAGCAGCAAACTATAAAATAGCGTTAAGATTAAAAAAACAAAGGATTTCGCACCATCCGCCCTACTGTGTACCTAAAACTCTAACAAAACGCACCGGAGCAGAAGTTTTCATTCCGTTACTCGTCTGTCAAGGTAGTAACGAACAGTAAGTTACTTTTCATTTGAAGCCTTAAATTCCTAATACAAATCTTTTACTAGCATCGCATGACACAATATAGAACCATTTTCCCAGTGCTTATGTTAGGCGTGGTAAATCCTTTGTTTTTTTTTTCAAGTGAAACTTTTATGGTAGGGTTTTGTCGAAAAGTGGTGGGGCACTGTATCGGGTAGAGTGGATACTTAAAATGTTTCCCTGTAATACAAAAGTTTCACTTCAACCGTGTGTCTTTACGACACATCCTGTTTTTATCTAAGGTATGACTAGGTAGATTCCACCACAATAGTATCGTTGACTGGGGCCGGAACCTCGACTTGGCCGTAAGAGATCCCGTAGGGCCGCAGGTGGTATATCAGGTAATCTAGTACGTATAGCTGCTCCGGACTTACGTAGTGGAATGATACCGCGTAGTCTGAGCAGCAATGTAGACCCTAGGGGCAAAAACAATGGCGACTTAAGGTTCGACCCCTCAAACTGAGCTTAGGGCTCTGTCCAGCAATGGACACTAATGCGCTGTGATTTCATGAGTTGATAACTCGGTCGATAAACAACATGCTGAGCTAAAGAAAGTATTCGATATATATATATTTTGTTCTAATGTGTTCTTTGCTAGTAAATAAGTTAGTAGTAGTATTAGTATAAGTACCTAAATATTTAAGGAAGAGTGTCACAGTGGCGACTAAGCATGCTAGCATAAACCAATATTGGTTTTTTAGTGTCTACATATTGTTATTGTTTGTAAACGTTTAAAAAAAAAACGGATATTAACCGTAACTAACGTAACTGAAACATGAAACTAGGTTGGGTCATAACTGAAGCAGATAATGGAGAATAATTAGCATATTCCACTGAGTTTTTCACATACTTGTACAACAATTATTTGTTTAGTTCTTACCTGAGTGATGATCTAAAATTATTTTTTGAAGGGTCGTAGCTTATCAAGGTTCCAGACGCTGGAAGCTGATAGCAACCTCAATGGATCTCACCTCATGAGTAGGATAGTAGATGTAGTTCCAGTACCAGAAGGACTTGTCCTTGTTGGGGAACAGGTGGTCTTGGGGCACGAACGGGAAGAAGCGGCCTCGCTTCAAAGAGTCGCGGCTGTCGAGCGCCTTCACTCCAATGTTCGCTAAACAGCGGCCTGGAAAGATGCATTTTACATTTGGTTTGTTTGGTTCCGCCTGGCCATACTATATGCTACCACCATCATATTTCATATATTTTTTAAAACAAAATTATTTATTAAGAACACATTTTTACAACGGGGACGTTGAGCAACTGCAAAAATTAGAAACTGTGTAGCAGTGACAGCGCCCTCCTCCGAACAAAATAGTGCAGGTTCCATCTCCATTTGTTTATTCATTAATTAACAATTATACAATCGTGTCTGAAATTAACTCTAAAACTAAAAACAAAAATGTGCACAAATATAAATTAAACATAGAAATATTCAATTCAATTCATTAATATTAATGTTATTTATGCGTCATCATAACACAAATCATAAATAGAGTAACAACACACTTTGAGCAAAAGTTTCTTCAATTCAGAATTGAACAAATTCTCACACAAATCTGTTGCCATAAAAACCATTCTAAATCGTTGTGTTCCGACATTTAGAGGTATGATATCCAGAACTTCATTCCGTTGAGGATTCCACCTACGGCCGTATTATAACTTGAAACCAGGTGAGATGAAGGCCAAGCGCTTCCCCATCGTTCAATAAAAAAAAAATACAATGAGATGTTGTGTGGAAATGTCAGGAAATGTTCAATGGAACTCAATGAATAGCAATAAAATTAACGTGTTTGGCAAATTTGAGTTAGCTTAATGTTCCTGTGTATCTGATACTAATACCATATTTTTTTTAAGTGTTATATATGATCTCTCTAAATATCTGTCGCAGGTGTCTTTCACATCCGAACTACTTAACTTAGTCATTTGTAATTGGTCATGGTTTGAGATCCTTTGTCTTTGACTATATTTTATTGATGAAAATGATACAATTTAAAACATTTATATTTTTTTAAAGAAATTGAAAAAAAATCGGGTTACACTGAACCTGAACTTTTTTATTTATTTCTATTCTTATTTTAGACATCACGAAAACCGTTTTTTTTTTTTAATTGGTTAACATTATCTTTTTGTATTTGAAGATATGAACACGATTTTGTTCCGTATTTGTTAATTAGACATTATATGTATATTTCTTCGGCCACCAAATTTGAAATGTAGACATAGCATTATTTTTATCCCGATATTCTCACTAGAATGGGATTATCCGCAAGTGAAACGATTACATGTCATAATATGTTAACAGCTTCCGTGGTCACGGGTAGACTCTAATAATTATATATAATATGTTAAATCAAAATATATACCTAAATAAATCAACGAGTTGAAATTCGAGTTGACCTTAGTGGAATAGGGCATTGTGGATAGCCAAGCGGTTGACAACCACACAACAGCGCACTTGAAAAACAAGTAAAAGAGCGGTCCAGGATGAAGCATGCTTGTTTAAAAGGAACCTAACCACTCTGGACAAAATGTGTCATCGTTAATGGCTGACAAGTCACCTGGTTCATCCGCATGAAAAAACGGACTACCGCAGTCGCACTGGATTTTGTCAGGATCGATAAGTCATAGGTATTTTTATTGTATGACAGGGAAAAGGTATAACAAGATAAAATCCGAAATGTGGACATCCGTAGAAGAGCCAAAGTCACCGACATAGCTCTCAGAATTAGCACGCTGAAGTGGCAGAGGGCAGGCCACATAGCATATATACACACACATATACATAGCACATAGTATCCGCTGAGGAATAAAGGTTCTTGCATGGCGACCGCGATTTAACGTGAAACGGAGTGTGGAAAATTGTGGCGGTCGCAGGGAGTCGATGGATGAAGGAGGCTCAGGATCGCTTGTGATTCGATTGAGGGGAGGCCTATGTTCAGCAGTGGACGTGTGTGAGCTGATATAATGATGATGATATATAAGGGTAACTTTTTTTTTATTGTTAGTCAGGAAAGCGCTTGGCCTTCATCTCACCTGGTAACAAATTGAGATAAGGCCGAAGGTGGAGGCGCACTTCACCCGGCATCCTCAACAAACTGAGGAACTGGCTATCTTAACCTCTAAATGCCGGAACACAACATTTTTTTTAAGAATTATTATTATAGCTACAGAATTAGGTAAGATGGTGGTAGCGGTAGAGCCAGACGGACTTAAACAAATCCTACTACCAACCAAACCAAGCACAAGATTGCTCCCAATGGGGATCAAACCCAGGACCTCTGGATCTGAAATGGTGGGTTGAACCACTAGACCAGGCGGTTCAAAACAACTGACCCATTTCTGCATCCTCCGCGCCGTGGTCGCTCGCCGTGCAGAGATGCGGCGACGGTAGACCCTTGTTCACAAACAGGTCCAACGACGCCCGACTCAGTACGTAGCCCGCCCCGCCGCTCATGTAGCCCTGGTGATAATCTTCTGGTATATACAAGTTGCCAGATGCCAGATGCAAAGCCAGAATAAGAGCAAAAAAAAAAAAAAGAAAAAAAAAACCCCAGCACCGAACGTATGTACGCCGTAGTATACTGCGCTGTAGGCTGTGGGTTCGATTCCCACTCAGGACAAACATATGTGCGATAAATATACATGTTTGTTCTGTGTTTGGGTGTTGTATCATATAGTGCGTATGTATTTAAAAAAGTATTTAAGTATTCTAACCGTAATCTAGCTCCCATATTAGAAGCTTTACTTAACTTGGGGCTAGATAGCGTTGAGTAAAATTAATCTCTTGTAATATTTATTTAGTAATTCTGCATTTTGCGCTGTAGATTGTGGGTTCGATTCCCACTCAGCTCAAATATATGTGTGATGAATATAGATGTGCTTTCTGTGTTTGGGTGTTGTATCATATACTATGTATGTATTTACAACTAGTATTTAAGTATTCTATCCGTAATCTACCTCCCAAATTACAAGCTATGCTTAGTTTGGGGCTA
Source organism: Venusia cambrica (assembly GCA_951394065.1). Taxonomy (NCBI): domain Eukaryota; kingdom Metazoa; phylum Arthropoda; class Insecta; order Lepidoptera; family Geometridae; genus Venusia; species Venusia cambrica. The sequence goes on from OX596056.1 coordinate 8,540,541, forward strand.
GATGGCTCTGTGTAAAAAATAATGTTCTATAATATATATTTATTTATTTAAGTGAAAACTAAGTAACTTGTGAATTGTATCGTCGAGCTATTACATTATAATTTAATAATTACTTAGTGTTAATGACTAATTTCAACTTTAATCCTTGATTATTAATACTTTTTAAAAACCTAAAATAATTCGAAAATAAGAATCTAATAGCTCGACAATACAATTCACAAGAGCGTGCGGTGACGATAACGCGAGTTTCACGCTTTTTGTTCACCCAAAAAGTACACATATACACAGTATACATATAGCTCATTCAAAAAGTTTTACACCCAAAAAGTGATCAACGCGCATATTGAAAATAATAATACACTTCTTCATATATTTTTTTAAATCTACCTCGTAGCATTTCTTTGTTGCAATGATTGTCTTTCTAAATTTAATCTCTTTTTTCTTTATATTATTAGTGTAGGTACATTTATTTCGAGAAATAAGGTTACCTATAAAATTTAAAGAGTTTTGAATAAAAACATTTAAAATCCACGACAACTAGTAATTCTGCTTTACCACGCCATCGTCATTCTGGCGCTGAGGCTGTCATTTTTTTGTTTTCAAAAATATTTAAACGCGGCTAAAGTTAGTTTTTAATTAGGTCTTACCTGTTCGGTGAACGGTTTGAACCTGCATCCGAAGTAGACAGGACTCTTGCTGTCATATTCTGACAACATATACCGAAGGTTTTCAACTATTACATATCTGTAAAAAACATAATAAATATTTAAAACAAGCAATAGTCTAAATTCATCAATGAATATCTTTGCCCAGGTAAGTCCGAGCTCATAGCGGCAACACATCGGCTTAGCAGCAAGACTATATTTCCTGAGGATGCCTCGTGTAGAGGCACAACACGTTTCTATTTGGAAAAAAAATCTTCATTTTGCGGATTTGTTACTTTGCGTTTATTCTGTTTTCAGATTAACATTAGATAATGATGTAATACTTTATATTTTGGTAAAACCATTAACTCTAAAATTGTATTCATATTTTTGGATCTTCATCATCAACTATGTAAGTTAGTCTGATCAGACGTTGAGGGCAACGTCTGATCAGACTAACTTGCTATATACGTAGAATACGAAAAGCCAGCTATTATTTTACCCGTGCCTACGCTGTATTAACAGAAGGTAGGCTCGTAATTTTGAATTTTACTAGTTTAAACCGATAGATAAGATAGTACAGGGTGGTATTGAAACGGGACACGAAGGGGCATCACGATCGCATGGATCGCTTGTACTGATGGAATCGTGATTAAAACTAATAAACCCATAGGTAGGTCTAGGTACTCTGTGTAATAAGACCAGTTATAGATGTAAGTTTTGATATGCTAATGAAGTCAGAACTTGGAAATGGATAATTTCTTGTGGTAATTTGTGTCGGATAGATAGTTGTTTTTCTATGTGTTTTGAAATAAATAAAATAAAAGCGCTCGGCTTTAATTTTTCTCACATCATTATGATCAGGTGAAAACGCACTTCACCTGGAATCCTCAACAGTCAGAGGATACGGCTATCTGACCTCTAAATTCCAGAACACAACAATTTAGAATTGTTGTTATAGCGACAGGTTTAGGTAAGATAGTGCCACCAACCAAACAAAGCACAATATTGTACTCCCCTGGGGATCGAACCCGGGACCTCTGTAACTGACACTGGTGGGTGAATCACTAAACCATAGAGACGGTTAAATACAGGTGTTAAAGAATAATCACAGCTAGTCATTCTTCTTTATCTATCTGGACAAATGCACAAAAACTGGCCGTCTGCTAAGAAGACTTCGTAAACTATAGTCTATACTATACGTGTACCGTACACGTATAGTATAGTTTTTGTGAATTTGACCATTTAACGTAAAACGAAACTTTTTTTTTTTATTGTTTTTTTATTGACGTCGAAACGAGAGCGGACCGTCCCATATGAGCACTCCTTTGTACAACACTCGATAGGCCGACGACATTGGGGCGGTAATGGGGAGACGGATAGAGTATGCACATCAGGTAGCTACAATTATGTGGTGTCGACTGTGTGAGGGCTATGTTCAGTAGTGGACGTATTCTGGACTGGGCTAAAATGATGATAATTGCCAGAAGACCAGAACATTTTTATATTTTCTTCGAATTTTGAGTTTGATGTGTGACTCACGTATCGTCATCAGCCTTGAGGAACCAATCCGCGTCTCGCCTATGATGCTCATACACGTATCTGAAAGCCGCCTTCGTCTTCGCCCACAGGTAGTCCCTGCCTTCGTGGATGGGCAGCTTTATCGCCGGTAGAGATGGCTCTGGAAGGAAGGTGAGGAAATACATCAAGTATATGTGGTTGGTGGTAGGACTTTGTTGAAGTCCGCCTGGCGTACCATCTTACCTAATTCTATCGCCATAATAACAATTCTAAAATTGTTGTGTTCCGGCATTTAGAGGTAAGATAGCCAATTCCTCAGTTTGTTGAGAATTCCGGGTGAAGTGCGCCTCCACCTTCGGCCTTATCTCAACTTGTAACCAGGTGAAATGAAGGCCAAGTGAACGAATAAATTTGATACAATGCTGAACTATTTATCTGCAATATTACAGGATTAGGTTTTTATCTGCAATAGTTCATAGTGCATTTATTGTAGTCGGAGTTGGTGGCCTATATAATTCTGAAACTCTTCAGTGTACGCCTATACATTTAAACAAAGTGCATGTATAAAGGCGAGCTTTACCCTGTGAACAGATTTCTTCCAGCAAATGATATGAGAGGCGATAAACGTAACACATCGATAAAGTGATTATTGCATACGATATACCAAAATTATGTAGAAACGACTCTACCAGGCCATGATTTACAAAGATTTTTAACCTTACCATGAATGAACAGTACATTGCACTGTAACATGATTTACAAATAGATCTCTCTTCCGCTTACCTTGTCCACTGATCAAAAATGGAATGACTACCGACTACCAGGATACCACAAGCAACCAAGAGATCTCACCTTCCTCAGTGCTCATGAAGAGTAGCACATTGCACCGTTTGCCCCACGTCGCCTTAACGTGTTTGGCTTTCTTCGCATGGTTGCTGGGTTGGGTCATCACCCAACAGAGAACCCTGACTTTCTTCGTGAGCTCATCCGCGATCGAGCGGTCCTCGTGCTTGTGAGCCGGCTCGTCATTTGCATGGCTTATTACTTCCGCGATGGGGTGCTTCTCTAAGTCCCTGACTGATTCTCTGTAACTGGTTATTATACACACGTCATTTTAACAAAATATATGACATTGTAGCGCGTCCAAAAGTCAATAAAAAACACCTAGAAGATCTAGTTTGCGAGGCTACCTACTCTTTTTAGTAGATACATTATATTATAAAATTTAAACCAAAGTGACACTAGTAAAGTCAGCAAGGTAATTGAAAGGTTTATAAATTAGCTGGTTGGCAATAAAATAAGCAAAATGATTTGCTAATATATTGTTGCTCAGTTACTTTATATAACTACAAATTTATTAGGGTCAAAAGTAGCTGAGCAACTAAGCTATTATGAATTTGGAGGGATGAACCAGGTGAGCGTTTGCAGATGCAACCAAAAACGGCGCTGCAATGAACAACATTAACGGAAACTATCGGAACATTCATCATTACGACTAAAACTTTTTTATATAAACTTCCCTAGGTCACAAAAATGTATTTACGTATAACTATAGAAACTTAACAATATAAATATATGCTTAGCTATGTTAAAACGAAGCTGCAAAATTAAAACCAGAGAACACTCAGCCAAACTAAAACGAATAATGATGGTGTAAACTGACTGACAGACCAACAATTCTGGAAGCGTTCAAAATTCAGTAGCACCATTGTAAACTTGATCTTTAAGAATCACGAAAAGATACGCAAGCGACAACGGTAGGTAACAAAATTCAGAACTACTACCTTATACATACCTATATACTTAATATGCATAGATAATAAAATATACAGGCAAAACCCTCTGTCTGTAATACGATATAAAAATATGCAAGAAAACAGCAAAATACAAAAACTATATGATCATACAGAAAAAAAACACTTAGCCTACGAGTAAAACAAATTAAGAAGTAATGTGAAAAGAAACTCTCGACTTCTCCACCTACGAAGAATCACCTGAGATTACTACACAGAGCGCATCTTTCTAAGGATCATCTACTAGGGTAGGGGGTAGTCAACAGTCATAAAGACTGCGGTAAGGTGTTTCATATACATTTATTTCCATAATCTAAAAAACTTTGTGTGTAGAGTATTATAGTACACTATGTAGGTATATTACATATTGGGTAGGTATTTAAAGCCTTGGATAGGTACACTAGAGGACAACATTTCCCACAACACACAATCTACGTAACCGCATTTTGTACACATTTTGTAGCTCAATACGTGATGCCGCAATTTTTTTCTCGTAACCAACATGTCCCTGTATTCTTCCCCTAGTGTATCCAAGGCTTAAAATGATAAGGTACATTCAGGCATGCATTTAAAACAAGCGGCATGCAAGCACTATGCAACAAAGGCAAACGGATGTTCCAAGCTTCAGTTTACCTGTACGACGGGCTCCACGTCACATCTCTGGGGAATCCTGAAGATGTTAATAATATGTACGCAAAACTAAATCCTGCGGATATCCCGATCACCAGTGTTAACACAAATCGCCGACCCATCACCCGCCCCTCGGCCTGAGGAGTTGACATTGTCACAATCTCCGATCGCAGAGAAGCAGCGATCGGTATCTCTGCGATCGGATAGTGTTTAGGAAGTGTGCCAGCCGTAACGAGCCGTATTATTTTGCGAAAACATAACATTCACGAAAACATTGGTATCAAGTTTCAAAAAACTACATAGGTTCTAACATTCCAATTTGAGTTGTAGTCTACGCCTAGGTATTTTACATTTTAAAAGTCATATCGGTACTGCGGAATTCGAATCAAACTTTCTAACCTACATTATTTTACAGAGAAGACACTAACAGGCAGAAAAAAAACAGTTATAAATTGGTGATAGCGTACATAAATATTTAAATGACAATTTTTAAAATTAAGTTGATTTATGTATTTGGTTTAAGTAGTCTGTGTTATTGATTTTATTTAGTTTGTGTTATGTTGTGTTAGGAGTTACATAAGTGTTCAAATAATTATTAGTCTTAATTTTTTATTAATTTCAATTTATTCATTCTGTATTTTTTTCTGTTTTAAAGACATTTAGATATATTTAGAATTTAAGACCTAAATTTTGCATGCCAATGTAGTTGGTCAAACTATGTGAAACATCATTATTTAAGAACAAGAACCTGTATTAACCATATTTCTAGCAAATAAATAAACTTTGACTTTGATCTTACTTAATTACCTACATGTATGTTGCAGAAAATATATTTTATTGACCTTCTGTTGAAGTAGGTTTTATTGATGACTCTGCCACCAGCCTATGTAAAGCACTTTATGATCGCGCAGTCATCTGGACTGTTGAATTGGGTACGTATGTATTGGTCAATCGTACCCAATTTGCCTTTATTGATGCCCCAATTTGCTTAAGCAGAACTATTGACATATTAATAAAAAATAATTGTATCAAACCAATAAAAAAAACACCTAGGTCTTTATTTTTATGATTTTGCTGAAACTTTCAATTTCGATCGATAATATTATATTTTTGTGCACTTGGACTCGTTACGGACACACTTACTAAATGTTTAAGCATTTTGAGTTAATAAAACAGAAAGTTAAACAAGAGTGCAACTGTGAGACAGGCCGCCTTACACTGAAAATGTTAACATAGATCATAAAACAGATATACAAACAATAGTAGGTGTACAATACACATACATACATAACTATCAGCAATACGAGGATTCGGTACACGGTGCATTTGCTAGCGAATAAGCGATTTATTCCTACCGACACAAGCAACGAGCATCATGAACCTTATACAAAATATATTAACGATTTCGTTATTTTTTATAGGTATTATGAATTCTATAATGTCGTTGATATCAATTGGATTCCTCTGGAGTTTTTAATAAATAACATTATATACCGCTAGTTCTCATGCTTTACCTGTTATAAAACTCTTAGCAATAACCAGACATAGTAACATTCGTCAAAATGGTTTTAACCGCGCTTTTATTTGGATTTTTTTACAAATAGGAACGATATGCATTTAAATAAATACTAACCAAAATCTTGAATACTCATCCATAATTATCGCTCATATTTGTGAAATCGCTACTCGCTAACACATAGAGCGCAAATGTTTATTTGTTGTGAATATGAGTAGATGCATTTTTGAATTGTTATTACAATCTGGAATTGTATTGTGAAAACAGATATGTGCAGACCAAAACCAAAATCAAGACATTTTGGGATTAAATAAATTGTACATTTTATGGCGAAGGAAACCATTAAATTAAAAAAAAAAGTAAAAAGTTAAAAGGACACTCAACAGTACCTTCATTGTTATTTACCAGTGTAGCATAATTCACATAATAAGCGTTCCTTCATCCACCAGTTTTTTTAATTATACAACTTGGCCTGCATCCCAGCTAGTAAAACCGAATGTGGAAGCGCACTTCCCGAAATCCTGAGCAGATTGAGAAACTGGCTATTTGACCTCTAAATGCCGGAAGCGAAACATAACAATCAGAATTTTTATTATGGCGTCTGATTAGATGGTGTAAGCTTGCCAGGCGGACTCAAGACAAGCCTACAATAAGCCATCCAAACCGAGAATTTGTATTTCGAACTCGGTGTCCTCAGATTTATACACCGGTGGACCAACCTAGACCACAGAGGCGGTTATTTTGAGAAAGGCAAAGAACCTTGTGGTGAAACCTACAGTTAAATATTATTCTTAGATTATTGCTAGCATACCAACTGATGTTTTGAATAATTTGCAATTACCAGGCACAGACTTTCAAATAGTTAACCTATTATCTAATCAGAAATATGTGGTACATTTAGGTACCTACCTACTATCGGCAATAAAATGGAAGTCCTCAGATAATTAATGTATGTGATGTGTATGAAAGGCATTATGGTATATTCTATTTGTGTAACAAGTATACAATGATTATTAAATGAATGTGTTGTGTATCATACAAATAGAATATACTTTTTTGTATACAGACTAGGAAATAAACGTCAAATCTAACCAAACTTATACTCTATGTTACCAAATGTAAAAAAAATAGTAAAAGACTCCCGTTTTTTTATTGTATGATGGGTAAGCACTTGGCCTTCATCTTACCTGGTTACATGTTTTGATAAGGCCGAAGGTGGAGGCGCACTTCACCCGGAATCCTCAACAAACTGAGGATCTGGCTATCTTAACCTCTAAATGCCGGAACATAACAATTTTAGAATAGTTATTATGGCGACAGAATTAGGTAAGATGGTGGTAGCTAGCCAGGCGGACTTAAACAAAGTCCTACCACCCACCAACCAAAGTAACCGTTTCCGCACTAAGGCTCGTAAGTGGTCCATTGCCAGAAGCGCAGAATATTCCTGGGAGTCCTCGCAGGCTTCACGGAATGACCTCGGGTTCTTGAAGGTTTCCATTTGCATTGTGTTGTGAGTCACATGAATTCCAGGACTACGTGGGCAGCCGATTCCTCTTCGCTTAGACACCCTTTGCAAAGGGGTCTTGGAAATATTTTGGAAGCGCTGTTTTTTTATGGCAGGACATGTCCGGTTCTCGCCCACCATACGATAGCTCCGTATGCTAGAGTCGGCTGTATGGCGGCAGTATAAAGCCCCATTCTGCCAGTGTCGGCGCCACTATTAGAGCTCTTTTGATGCTTTAGCATATAGTTTTGTCCAAGGCTCCCTCTGTATCTATAAATCTATAAAGGCGCCTAAGGTTGATTGTTATGTGGTTAATTCTTCTTGATATTGCGCTGTGCAGATTCTTCTTCTGTGGATTCTATGGATTTTCCTTTACATTAGGCGTGCGTTCGGATAGAGTGGGTTGTGGAAAAGTGTGTTGATTCGTAAATCATGATCACTCAACCGCTTTATCTATGGCAGTGTAGGTATAATCGCTTCTTCCTGCTTAGGTATGAAAACTACTTTCCTCCATTGTAGGGATGTTAAAAAAGTGTTATATGTTACAATTGACAGTCTTATCGCTAAAGCAGCGATCTCTACCAGATCAAATACCAAGTAGGTAAAAAAAAGTAGAAAAGAAGGAACTCAAGAATTTATTAAATGTTATAATATTTCTAAATAAATTATATCATTAGCTCGATCTACCAACTTTATACTTTTACACATAGTCACATTATAAAATTATCTGCCCATTTCATCTACCCCCCTAAGAGTTTAAGTTAAACTTATTTTTATAGGTAAACATAGTTTATAAACCTACATCTTGTGAACTCTCTGGTTGCTGAGGTATATTGGCAACACAATTATTCTAGCAACGTACTTTTGATTGAAGATTCTATAATTGGCTCTTCTGTTTATTGTTTTTAATCCATACCGATATTATAATTTCAAAAGTAGGTTTATTTGTCTCTTCTGTTTATTGTTTTTAATCAATACCAATATTATAACTTCGCAAGTAGGTAGATCTGTTTGTCTGTTACCATTTTCCACCTTCCAATGTAAGTCGTAGTTTTATTTTGAATTAAGTGTTTGGGAAGTCAGAAATATTTTTATACAACATATTTAAATTAATTCACTAGTTTGAGTATAAGGGTCTTTGAGACCGAATTTATCACTTATACTAGTCATAATAATAATTCACAACAACCACAATTATGTAGATAAGTAAGGTTATATTATGTATATCTAATCTATATAACATATAAGTTCAGAATTCGCAAGGAAATGGGTTTACATACAAACATTTGGTGACTTGAGAACATCCATCTTATTGTGAAGTTGGTTAATAAGAAAATATAGAAAGACACACTGGTGTTTATTTCATTTACTATACTCGTAGTATGACTATGGTAAAATATAGCAATAAATGATGTTAACCTTAGAAGCCACCACATTTTTAAATGGCTAGGTTGTATACGGAAACATTTCAACAACATGTTTGGGAAATGTTTATCGTATTGATATTTAGTAAAACATTATGCAGTTTTACTAAATATATTTTAAAATAAGGTAAATAATGACCGGCATCTCAGCTATATTTGGTTTGGCCAGTGTGTTAGTAATGCTTGGAAGTATTTTGAAAATATCTCTAAGAAATGTTTGACAAAAATGTAGCTAAGTACCTACCTATACCTAGTTGTTTTATCTCACGAAGGCGGTTTGGTCTTTTTTGTATGTAGTAGACGCATGTACACATTGTTTGTGCGCGTAAGCTCCAGGCTCTGTAGGTTTACTGCGAAAAACGAAACATGACGGATCCGTTGACGGATTGCACGTTTTCCAATACAAAATGACAGTTCTTTCGGATCCGACGACGTTTGATTTTCATAGTAGGGCTCCTGTATCACCCGAGCTGACGCGGTCGGCTACTATTGCTTACTATTTCGCGCCAAAATGCTTTGTCAAGTAGGTAGGTACCGACAGCATGGAAAATAAACGGAGAAAACTAATTCACCAAGCAAATTCAGTTTTATATTTTGTATGCAGTCTTGCGAGGGTTTCATTGCAATACCTACGTAATTTTAGGCATACATAACTAGCGAAACCTGGCGTTATACATCAGTGCATAGTACAAAGTGTAATTAAAAAATAAGCTGAATCTAGGAAATGCTTACCGAATTGGAAGACGAGTCTGATATTATTTGATTTACTTAACAATTTTTTTTATTGATTAAAACACTAATCATTTAATTTTTAAATATTGATTGTACTCAACTTGTTATTTTGTTCAATAATGAGGAACTTGCAAGTGTGTGTCTATACACAGCACTACTACAAGTATAGATAACCTGCCTTTGTGGCATATAACAACTAAGTATAGTACATGTATAATGACAATCAATAAAATAATTTTAAATTAACATTTTTATCCCAGACCCATAACGTAAAAAAGTTGCACAAATCAAAAATAGGCATTTTTAAAACATTAAAAAAAACTGCTTAATGACACCAAAAATTATATTGTTTTCAGTGACAGTTACAGTCAGGCTTGTGAATAGTTCTATTTTATATGACACAGTTTATATGGAAATGTTTTACCGTTTCCAAGCACCATAACATAACAAGGTAGGTATCAAACGCATGAAATCTAAAAATTCTATGTACATAATTTTAGTAAGTACTACACCTGAGTTCAATTAAGATTACTCGGTAGGTACTAAAAATAATAAGCAAAAGTTAATCACCATAGCCACAAAAGTGTTATGAGTAATCAGTGCCATAGCTTTCGTGATTTGAATTGACTTAGCCTCATAAATCCTATACCTAGTTTATTTATAGATATGATACATCAGCCGCTACCGCTACCAATGATTAGCTTTGCAAGGTACTGAAGCTGGTTACTGACCATCAGAAGATCACACAATGTTTTTCTGTTGCAATATAAAGACAAGACCACAGTAGAATTCATTAAGGTATTGACCCAATCCATAGAATTGCTATATCCTACCAATTAGAGGTAATTTTACAATAATAAACGTTCTTTGAATAAAAATGGAACCGACTTCACCACTAAAAACTTTAAAATAACTCTAAGGGTAAGTCCATATAATTTGAAGTTGGTGCCGAATTGCCAAGCACAACAACATGTTTATTGTATGGCACCGCCTTCAAATTATATGAACTTACCCTTGAGTTATTTTTAAGTTTTTAGTGGTGAAGGTTCCATTTTTATTAAAAAAAAGTTTATTTCAGGCTTTTTTCGATGTAAAACCTACGGCACCACGATCTCTCCGACACCCTATTTAAGAGTTGTGTGAGGGTGTAATAATATGGGATTCTGGGAAATATCTACGCAATGATGGGAACGAAGATAAACATAGATGACCTAAACAAATTTTAAAATCGGTTCCTACTATAGTGCAGTGTAGGGGTGCACTATGTCATATAATAATGGGAACGATCTTTCTGAAAGTCTGATACCAGAACTGTTGCACAGTCCACACGACGAAAGAAAGAATGAAAAGGTATTTACAAAAAAAGGTATATACGTAAGTATCATTACTGCGATCACAAACAGGCCTGCCAAGCGTGGTAATTATGGTAAAAACCCTCCATTGCTTTCTTAAGCATTGGGGGAGGGCCATGTCCTATGCAGTGGACTTTTATAGCCAGAATGCATCTTATGACAATTCCACTAAGCCCAAACGATGCTGGTTAAATTATTATTTTATGGAGTTTCGGTGAACATCGTCATCATCGTCATCTGATGATGAAGCCAAAGGCCTACATTAGACCTACCGGAAGTCAGGCAGTTCAGTGGGACTACTACCTACGTATCATCATTACTGCGATCAACAACACGCCTGCCAAGCGTGGTGAATATGATTATGGCAAAACCCTGATGATGATGATACTGAACGATAAGCAGTTTAATAGGTATACTCTAGTGACCGTAAACACCACAGGAAAGCAGAATACGCAATTTCGTTTACTTGGCTGACATATTTTTCCAGTTATCTCCAAATATATATAACTCAAAGGTGACTGACTGACTGACATAGTGATCTATCAACGCACAGCCCAAACCACTGGACGGATCGGGCTGAAATTTGGCATGCAGGTAGATGTTATGACTTAGGCATCCGCTAAGAAAGGATTTTGATTAATTCTTCCCTCAAGGGGATAAAATAGGGGATGAAAGTTTGTATGGAACTTTGACAATTTTAAACCGATCGGGCTGAGACTTTGCATGCATAAAGCTACTATGACGGATATATAGGATTTTGAGATTTTGCATTTGTTTTGTTTCGGTTTAGTAGTTTTGGTTATAGACTGCTTTGTATTTGGCATTTATTTCGTTTTCGTTTGGTTTAAGTATAGGTTTTGTTGGTTAGACTTTTTTAAAATGGCTAAAGAAATCTGAACGTTAGTGGAGAAGTTGAAGAATGTACTGTCGTTTTTAAGTTTTGTAGGCCCTATTTTTTTACACACGCTAAACAAAAGTAAAGCCGCAAAAACTATACCTAATTAATAATAATACTTCTTAACGCGAGCGAAGCCGCGAGCAAAAGCTAGTTTTGATATAAAAACCAAACTACTGTACCGATTTTGATGAAATTTATATCGGACCACCTTGGAAGTATGGCCTACCAAACATAACAAGAATCATCAAAATCTATCTCGAATTGGCGGAGAAATCAAACGAGAGTAACAAACAAACAAAAAACATACAGCGGAATTGAGAACCTCCTTCTTTTTTTGACGTCGGTTAAAAATGTGAAATTGGTGGTTGCTAAATGCAATTTTTCCCAATCAAGATATCTACACAGAATGTTGTGTGAGTTTTGGTGTACGTAGTTAACTACTTAATAAGACTGGAGGGCATAGCAACGGTTTTAAGAGCACTTTTAACAGATTTTAAACTTTTCATATTTGTAAGGGTTGACTTTTATGCAATTATTGTTCATTCTGGCTTTGCGAAGAAGAGATTTAGAGTAGACTTTGAGAGTTAGCAACGAGACATAGCCTTGACCTGAAATCAGGTGAATAAAGAGAGATTGAGAAAGAGTGTGCATAGTTTAGGTATAATAGACCTTCCACACTTTACCTTGTACCTATATACCTACTAATTCTGTTTTCTTGATTGTACATCAAACTATACCAGCCGCACTCTCATTTTATTAAAATTCATGTACATGAAGCAGGGTCTAATTTTGCCAATAACCTCTATCAAAAATACAGTCAGTTTACGTTAATTTTCAAACAGGCACCAAGGTAAAGACCACCATATGGTTACCTGGTTGTTTTTTTTTGTTTAATATTGTACACGGGGATTAGTACTTGGCTTTCATCTCAACTGATTTTTAAGTTATGATAAGGCCGAAGGTGGAAGCGCGGAACCACAACAAACTGAGGAACTGGCTATCTCACCTCTAAATGCAGGAACACAATTTTTTTTAAGAATTGTAGTTACGGTGACGAACTTAGGTAAGATGGTGGTAGCCACTGAACTAAAACCAAATCCTACCACCAACCAAACCAAGCACAATATTGTACTCCCCCTGGGGATCAAGCCAGGGACCTGGATCTAACACCGGTAGGCACACAACTAGACCACAGAGGCGGTTAAATTAGCGAAATATAAAGTGACGAAGGTCTGCTTCATCCAGCAGCGACGATGGCACGTCGGTCGTTGACGTCTTCGCCGCGTCAGTATCCGAACTTCCCGCCTTGGTAGGTATAATAGCGAGCAAAAACAATGTAATTTATTTATTATTTCTCTAACTAAATTTGGCTACGAAAGCTATATCATATCTTAGATATCAATATGAAACTCTGATATCTGCCATACGTGCATCGTTTTCGTCTAATAATCTTAGAATAATATTTCGCAATAACCTTAAATGTCTTAAGAATATCACCGCCTGCCAAACAGTTATTTAACAGTAGACAATTTATTAATCATTGATGATGATGATTGCGTACTTAATCAAATTTTGACAGAAGCTTTTATTTTTATTTATCTGTAAGTAATGGGTCAAAATCTGTACTTACATTCAATTAGTTTATAAAATTGAAGAAGAAAACATATTAACATTTTTATTTAGTTTGGGACATTTATTTATTTAGGTATTTATTATTAATTTTCTCTGTCTGTCAATCTGTATTTTGAACGCTGAAACTACATTGTATGTTTGTTCCGCGATTGCTCCGCCAGTATGAATTGGTTTTGATGATGATTTTTTGTGTTATAAGCCATATTTTACAGGTTATACCCATACCATATAAATTTTATCGATATTGATTCAGCACTATTATTAAAAAAACAAAAAATAAACAAACAGATGTTGAAAATATACAATTTTAGTATATACTAACTAGCTTTTACTCGCGACTTCGTCCGCGTATTGGTTTTGAAATAGGTGCAAGTATTATATTATAAATATAGGAATATATTTGTTGGATATCTGAATAAATTTGACGGATTAGCTCCTACATGGTGTGCAGACACGCACATCAAGCATTCTGATCCACATTCCCAGACAAAAAATGCAGGCTTTTTGAAGTCTTAGTGCCGGTCCGACTCACCTTTAGCCAGATTTTACTGTTCATTTATTTATTTACCACAAAGTAAGCACTATATACTCAAACCAACTTTGTTATTATACAGGTCAATAATAACAATTTATAAAAACATTTCATGTATGGGAACCCCTATTTTTGTTATTAAAAATCGAAAATACTTTTATTCCTATTAGTATTAATTATACCTAGGTACTAATAATTATACATATAGCAAGTACTTACCTACCTAGTCTGTACCTATATGTAATTATTGCATAGCAAGGCTTCAAGCTTCAATAATATAAGAGTATACAAAATAAGGTAGGTAGGCACTCATAATTATTTCAACCAATACAAATGAAATCTGGCAGCAGAATAACTGATGTTTCAAAATAATCATCGAAATCTTATAAACTATTTTCATTTTGATTTTGAATTTGAGAATTTAAAATCCTGTGTTACCTAACTACATAGGTACTTGAACCATGAAAAATGGTTAACACAACCGAACAGGCAGATCTGATGTATTTTATGTTTTAAAATCTTAATAACATTTTTTTTTTAAATGAATGATTTTCAATTTGATTTTGAATTAAAATTTATAAAAACCAGATTGAAACCCTGAGTTTATACATCTTTATACAGGAATCATGAGAAATGGTTCGTTTTAAAAGTATTTATACAATGATTAGAAGTTATAGTATAAGCTGCAGTAGGAACTAAGTTTATTTATTTAAGTATTTCTATAATCAGATGGTATCACTTTTATAAGACTTCAACATAAAAGTGTTTATACTATGGTTAAACGTTAGAGTAAGTATATGCTGTAGGTACTTGGAGCTAGGTTCAATTCATGATGATGAATCTTCATCCAGAAATAAGTACCTAGTTGTATATTTCATGTTAGATATGATAAATAAAGGTTTAGACATAATTTTGAACTTACAACCATCTTAACAAATCAGTTGTTCAACGCTTCTTTATTTAGTCCGTGCCAACAGCAAATTTTCTATTCCACCACAATAATATTTAATTCATTGAAAATATTTATCTAAATCACGCACGCACAACAACACAACACACAAATCTAGCCAACCAAACCACGACTGAGTGTTGCCATCTTACATTTTTTTAGGAAATTTTGGAAAAAAAATCACCAGATATTATTAAGATCTCACGTACATTTAACTACTAACCGTTTACTTTTAATTTTACTAAGCCGTGGTTATACAATATTTACCTAGACGTTGTGCTCACTGCTAAGACAGACATTCTAAAATCCAAGGTTTGTGATCCCAACCCCGAAATTGCTTAGACTAGAAGCAAAGAAAGCAAAACGTCAAAACGCATCAACAGATACAGGTTTGAGACAGTTTTTGAATTCATCTTGTTGTTCCCACTCACTTTTATACAAGGGATAGAGTCTATTTTTCGGCGGAACTTTCATCCTATTTGTATTATATTCTATTTATATTCCAGTTACCAAATAGCAACACCAAACATTGCTAACGCGCATTATTTTATATGTTGCAAGCTTGGGAACAAACTACCCTCATGGGACCTAGTAACATAATAACAAAAATTTAGTTACATAGGTACGCGTTTGCGATGTGTCTTTTATGTAGATGTGAATATCTACACAAAAAAAGACACTCTAGAGGACTGCGAATTCGCAGTCCTCTAAATAGGATACATGGACATTCACGATGTTGATTATTCTCTCTCTAATATCGGCACGACAAGCGATAAAACGATACGAGACACGACATGACCAATATTAATAAAAGTAAGTTTTGTTCATTTTCTGGCAACGACACTACCAGCCGCACTACCAATAGTGTCGTTGCCAAATGAAATACACTACCGCGTACTATTGTACAGTCAACACAAGTAAATAGCAACAGCTATCTTAAGAAATGTAACTCTTTATTTTTATAAAAGCAAACTTATTTGGACGAACCAATAAGGGAAAAAAAATAAATCATACTTCGATAAAAAAAAATTATACTACCTTAAATTATAAGTGACCGACTGTAATTGACTGATTTTGGTATCAGATTTTGAGATTTATTTCTTAAAAATATCATTCAATCAATTGGGTCTGGAGCTTTTCCTTTTGAGCTGCGAGTAAGGGCCTTTTTGATTTGACGCTATTTGTTGGAATCGTTTACTTTCCTCACTTAGACAGTAGAAGTATAATAAAAAAGTTATGCTAGATTTAACATTAAAAAAGTCGCTAAATACCAATAGAAAATAAATAAATATCACAAGATGAAAATTAACCATAGAATATATTTACTGTGGGCAGCACCGTGACTGAACCTTGTGAGCTTAAGATACTATTACTCACCTTGTGAGAAAGTATTCTATGCACTGAACTAACTAAGCCACAGATGGATCAATCAAATCAATTACGGGTGCGCTCCGTTACTCGACCACAAAGCCCACGATCGCGACGACGACGCCACGATTACCCGTTCCGGCTGCTTGATTTGAGATCACCGTTGTCGAATCCGCACATCGACTCCAAACGGAACGGTTCGTGGTCGTAGAACCAAGAAGAAGGGAAACAGAAAAAAATTGTTGGCCTGGATACCCAGTCACTCTGGTATTCTTGGCAATGAGTATGAGTGTGGAGATATCTTTCCAAACATAATATATACGCATGACCTATTGGTCTTCCTTAGGACTGTCTTAGGCAGTCCTGGGATGAACACTGGAAAGAGACAAATCAGCACAAGGGTACTTATAGAAATGTACAGAGTTTTATTCCCATTACACCGTGTTTTTTTTTTAATTAATCTTAGTAAACGAGCCACTACCGTAATAATTCGTATGAGATTGGGACTGCGGAGCTGAATATGGAGATGTGGACCATATTTTCTTTTGTTGTCCTAATTATGATCACATTTCGCTACATAATAGCCTCATTTCAATAAAGGTTCCGTTTCCTACTTCAATTAAAGTCCTTCTTTCCTCATCCAATCCTTTTATATATCAATGTTTATCTTCATTTATTGATAGTAATAATGTAAATATTTAGCTAGTATTACATAAATACTTTTTAAAAAGAATACAAGAAAGACATAATCAAAATTACTCTTATCCATTAAACTAAATCTATATCTATACAAAATAATTATTCTCCAGCACACTCTGCTGTAAGAGTGGCTAAAGCTTTTCTTAAAGCTTGTTTTTAAATTTAGAAAGACTACAAGCAAAGATATCCAAAGAATCATGATGATCTATAGACAAATTATTGAATAAACTACACATCCCGACAACGGGGTTATAATAGGATGTATTGCTGTATGAAGAAAAGGCCTAGATGCCTAGATCTGGGTTTAATGTTGATACACAAATAATAAAATATACAAAAATAATATGCAGGTTGGGAGAATCGGTAAGGGAGTAATCATGGAATGATCATGGTCACAAAGATCATGGAATTTGCGACGCTGTTCCAGAGACACCAAGTCAAATCTAGACAACCTATCTATGTAGCTACGCAATTTTCTGCCAACAAAGCATCTGTAGCATAATATTGCAAGAATTTTTTTTTGGACTCGTTCAATGCGGTCTATATGGATTTTGTAATATGGAGACCAAATAACATCATTGTACTCAAGAACACTACGAACTAAAGCAAAATACAAGTAAACAAGGCTTCTGGGATCTTTAAAATCCTTTGTCGATCTTGATATGAAACCAACTAGTATATTGCCCTTGGCAATAATGTGATTATAATGTGAACGGAAAGTTAATTTTTCATCGAAAAAAACACCAAGGTCTCTCACAATCAGATTTCTGTTAAGTGAATGACTTTTCAACTTGTATTCATAGACCTATTTTTGTGTCTTATTCGTGAATGAGATTACAATACATTTCTAAACATTTAAAACATACCATTTTCATCAGACCACTGACTAACCAAATCTATGTCGGACTGGAGTAATAAGGAATCAGCTGGGTTGTTAATAGTGTTGTATATCTTAAGATCGTCTGCATATAGTAATCAGGGACAAGATAGTTTGTCAACAAGGTCTGTTTTAACAAGGTAAGATTTATAAATGCTACGAAAAGAAGAGGACCGAGATGTGAACCCTGGGGCACACCAGATGTAACCGTGGCAGGCGAAGAAATAAAACCTTTCATAGCAACCAGCTGACTCCTTCTGAGTAGGTATGACTCATTCCAGTTTAGAAGATTACCATGTATGCCAAAAAAATTAATATAATTTAAAGCATGGAGTGGAATGGCAAACTTTATCAAAGGCCTTCGAGAAATCCGTATAAAAACTATCAACTTGTTTTGCTTTGGCAAAAGCACCACAAAGGTAGTGCTTGTATTCAAGAAGGTTGGAAATGGTTGATCGATTTCTGATAAAGCCATGTTGTTTTGGTGATATTTGATGTGCAGCATCAGTGGTGATACAAAGTGTCGTAAACTAATGACTCGAAAAGTTTCGCAAAACATGATAAAATGCTGATAGGGCGATAGTTTTCACAACGTGATTTATCCCCAGACTTAAAAATTGGGATGATATGAGCAGTTTTCCAAGCCACCGGGAAAAATCCGGTCCGAAGGGATGCGTTAAATTTAAGATAAAGAGGAAAGCATAATTGCTTTTCACATTTTTTTACCAGTAAAAGCGGAATCCCATCAGGGCCGGGTCCTTTGCTAGGTGGAAGTTGATATATTTTGCGTAATATTTCATCACGTGTGATAACAACACTGTGCAGAACTACATGATTGTGGGTGGGGGCTAAGGTATTAACACTCAGCTTATGATTAGTCGGCTTTGAGGCTAGTTAGTAGAGTTAGTTAGTTAGTTAGTTAGAGTTAGTAGAGGCCGTAGAGGTAGAACCTCTACGGCCTCTACTACCAACTATAGTTATCCAGTCAATTGGTAAGTTTCGCGTCAAGAAACCTGTGCCACTGGAGCTATGGCTAATTATGCGAAATAATGGAACAAAATCGAACAAAGCTTCGTGATTATAAAGTGATCACAGGTAGGTCGTAATGTTCGATTACACTGCTTACGACCTAACCTCAAGTTAAAATAAATTGACGCAGAGTTCACAAAAAATGTGGTATGTTGGTCCAATTTGAATCGTTTCACCAGGAGGATACTACACTATTAATTCGATTAATGTACGTTCAAAGAAAGTTAGAGCACTTTAAGCATATATTTGAACGAATAATACGAGGAGCTCAGATTCGAAATACCGCTCAGTCGCGGGATGTGGGGGACTTACTTCACTTGTACCGACCCACCTCGCAACATGGGCGCCGCGTCGTCGTCACAATCATGTTTCTTGAGCTCGACCGCGGCTACTAACAAAACGCCAAATTAGGCGACCGCGGCGAAAGTGTTTAGAAAAGTATTTACACTTGATAGAATGGTCTTATTTTTTTTTATCTAAGAAAGTTTATTTGGGCTTCTGATAACAGTGGCAGCATTTTTTCAATCAAAAGTAGAAAATATTAATAGAAGTTTCAAATGCTGCAACCGACGCTGCCCTGGATGCCCAATTTCTGACGCTGCCCTGGAAGCCCTATTTCCGACGCTGCCCTAGAAGCCCTCTATCCAGTGCTGCCGTGCATACCCTAGTTCCGATCCTGCTTTGGAAGCTTATTTCTGACGCTGTCCTGAAAGCCCAATATCGGACTCTGCCCTAAAAGCTCTATCTCCGAGGCTAAGCTAAAGGTACTGAGGCCGGCCTCTATCCAAGACGATAGAGGCCGATCCTTATTATATAATGAACCTCAATTAATGACTTCAGGGGCCTTAGTATGAGTTTCTGACAGGAACTACAGTTGCTCTACTATTCCGCTAACCAAATGTATGGAAATAAGCGCCTTATACGAAAACGAAAATAGTTTCAGTTAGCTGTCAGAACCTCATACCAAGGCCTCAGGTTAGTGACCCTATCCTGATCCAAATCTCGCACCTTCCCAGCCTCCATCTCATGACCAATATAATATTTCTAACATCATAATGAGGATTTCATTCATGTTTTTATTTAAATAAATATATATATTTGTTGTTTAAAATCTTGTTCGAACTCTAAAATTTTATTAACGGCCGGCGCGGCGGCGTACGGTGCACCGTTACGTAAAAGTGCACATCCCTAATATATTCCAATAAGTTGGTATAATTTATAATCGTCACTTTCGCCGTCTTGTCAACTTATGTCAAGTAGGCATACTTGATAGCTCAGCTTTGACGTTTGTTAAACTTTTTGAAAAAGAGTGCCGTCTCTTCTAACATAGTATTGTATACTCTATCTACTAATCTTTGGTTTGGTCTTGGTGTTGGTTAGAATACAATACATCATAGTTATTGATCTAGTTAGGATATTAGTGTTCTGTGGTAGTGTTGGTGTAAAGTAAACAGATATAATTTATTGTTTCTTTTTCATTTTTGTTTAAGAAATTATGTAAAAATGGTGATTCCCAAGTCAAACTCGTAGTCTCATGCCTTGGGCATGCATAAGTTCTTATTAGGCTCATAAAATTATTTAAAGACAGCCGAAATGTGGCGCTTGTTGTATGGTGTTCTTAGTGTTTTTCTCGTGCTTAGTGTTTCTGGATACAACAATAGCCTTTGCGATAGTTCTACCAGGGGACGGAAGACCCTTAGCTGCTCTACACAGGTAACTTAAGAAAATGTCTCATTAATTTGTACCACGTGAATGTATCTTTCACTGCTGAGTAGTATTGATTTTCGTACGTACCTAACTACTTGACGTACATACTACATAGTAACATACCTACTACCTACAAAGCATCTTACAACCACGGTGATCTTTCATAGCTGCCTGACTCCTGATTCGTCGTGCTCTCTCTAAAATACCTATTACTTTTTACTAGATATTCATATCATACTTTTACATAAATATTTTGATGTTGTGTTCAAGGTCGTTGAATTACTTGTTTGTTGAGCCTACCTTGCTTCTTTTGGATTATTTTATTATACTTAAAATAAAGAAATCGTTGTTTTAATATGTTTGTTTGTAATGTTTTAAATATTTATATTTCATTAATCTTAGTTCAATTCAACCCAATGAGTGAAACAATGTTTTTTTGGTAGAACTTGGGCCAGCAAGCAGCCCACCTGATGCTAAGCGCATCTCTTGCCTATAACAAAGCCTTACTGCTTAGGTCACATTCTTGAATAACATGATGCTGCACTAAATTGCAGCCGTCAACTAGAGGTAATCGTTTTCTATGGGGTTATGCCTCACATGCCTATAATTACACCCGCAACCATACCATTAAAACTGGAACACAGCAATGCTGCTTGGGGAAATGGTGGCAGTACTTCCCTGGATGAGCTCAATCACAAGAAGCTCTAAATTGTTGCATTCGCAGTTTCATATCTCTATGATACCCCATAATATCAAATGTTATGGACCCA
Organism: Venusia cambrica; assembly: GCA_951394065.1. Taxonomy (NCBI): domain Eukaryota; kingdom Metazoa; phylum Arthropoda; class Insecta; order Lepidoptera; family Geometridae; genus Venusia; species Venusia cambrica. The sequence continues at coordinate 8,562,118 of OX596056.1, forward strand.
CTCCATAACATTTGACATTATGAGTATATGTCACTTTCAAAAGTATAAATTTCTGTCACATAAGTACATAAGATTATTAGTACCTATGCTAGGTAACTTTAATAAATTCCAAAATGCAATGTTTTTTTGCGATCTTGAAATGTGTCAATTTTAGCAGCACCATCTAGTATCAACTTTTGATCTATTTCTTACATCTTTAATTTATTCACTTGTTATTTTGTGATCCATTTCACAATAAACCTGAAAATAGAATACAATTTCCAGTATCAATCTCCAATAGCTATTTTTGACCGACATCAAAAATAGTTTGTAATGAAACTGTGTTTTCTTTTTTGTATGTTTGTTATGCGATTACTCCACCAATTATGAATTGATTTTGATGATTCTTGTTTGATTCATAATTATCTGGTCTCAGGCGGTAAGACCTGTAGAACATCTAAATCACTCTTAGCTGCCATGGTGGCTCATATACTGTAAACTCAGTTAGGTTGTACCCCGCTAGTCCCTTGCTTGCTTTCTTCAAGACTTGAGAAGTCATAAAGTTTGGTAAGTCATACTTTAGAGGTGGTCCCAAATACATCTCTGTAATTGATTCAGTGTTTTTTGAAAAAAAACATCCAACTATTACAAATTAAATATTTAGAATCTGCGTGTGGCTACTTTTCATCATTCATTTTATTTATCGGCCTCTGTGGTCTAGTGGTACGCCAACCAGTGTCAGATCCAGAGGTTCAATGATAAAGGGGAATACAATGTTGTGCTTGGTTTGTTTGGTGGAATGACTTTGTTCAAGTCTGCCTGCTTACCTACTAGTATCTTACCTGAGTAGGTTGCCCTAGCAACAATTCCAAATTATTGTTTTGTACTGGCATTTTAGAGGTAAGATATCCAGTTCCTCAGACTGTTGAGGATTCCCCTTATCATATATTGAAACTAAGTGAAATGAAGGCCAAGCACTGTCATACAATAAAAAATTCATTTTAAAAATACACATAGAATACCCATAGAATTATTTTCAAGTTTTAAGTGATGTTGGTTCCATTTTTTCATTAAAAAATTATCATATTTTGCTTTTTTTTTTATTGTATGACGGGGAACCGCTGGCCTTCATCTCACCTGGTAACAAGTTAAGATAAGGCCGAAGGTAGAGGCGCACTTCACTCAGAATCCTCAACAAACTGAGGAACAGGCTATCTTACCTCTAAATGCTGGAACACAACAATTTTAGAATTGTTATTATGGCAACAGATTTAGGTAAGATGGTGGTAGCTAGCCAGGAGACTTAAACAAAATCCTACCACCAACCAAACCGAGCCCAATATTGTACTCCCCCTGCGGATCGAACCCGGGACCTCTGGATCTGAAATCGGTGGGTTGAACCACTAGACTACATGAAACATCCTCAATAAAAATATTCCCGGTACCAAGTTTCACAAGCGTTAAACCAATGTGTCATCAGTCCTATTGCTGAGCTGTATGAAGATAAATTGAGCCATTTTGTTTGATTCAGATTCTGGGCAGAGAAATACAACAAATAGAAAATGACATTTGTAAGATGGAGTTGTACCCAGCAAACAGTGGAGCCTGTACATCAATGCCTTTTGCGGACCTCGAACCTCACACTAACATTGGAGGGGTGACTCTAACACCGTATATGATAACTGTCAGCAAAAATGACAATTTAAATCCATTTACTGTAAATCACACGGTGCTGAATATTACGTTTAGTAATATTAAGTGGACAAGTAAGTAGAATTTTTGAGGTATTTCACAAATTCTGACAATTCTCTACCTACCTAAGGTACAGTTGGTTAGTTTTGTTTCGATCCAAGCTATCTTCTGCAAACTACTAAAGCCGAAATAAATACGTACCTATAAGCAAAAGATGTCTGGATGTGAAATTTATTTTGCATTTACATTATCTTTTGTAAAACGTAGATTATTCCTATCCAATACTATACCTGCACAATTTTATTGAATCAAATACTAATGCCATTTCTATGTATTGCCATTGCATAGCAAACTTCGTTTGTATGGGAGAGGTAATGAAGCCCAGTAGTAGGTACCTAGTACCTACCACTCTCCTCACATATATACAAACGTAATTTGTCCTTCATTTCGAAACGGCAGGTCCAAAGTTAATTAAATTTCAATAAATTCAAATAGGTGTAATCTATGTGTGTGTTTCTTCACTTAAAAAAAAATACAAATTAAGTGACGTGGCAAATAGTTATCTCATACGAAATATGAACCCTCTTTTCCATATATCTTGATTATGGTTGTGCTTTGCATTTTATGATATCATATTTAATTGTTGTTGTTGACAAAGGCCACCCTCCTTCAATCATAGAATATATTTGATTTTAGGCATGAGATTCCGTTTTCAAGACAGTTATAATTACGGGAACCTGGTAAACCACTGCCGCCACATCAATATATCAAAAGACGCACCAATCGACGACCGCTCAGTGCTGTACTATGACTGCTATTGGTCCAGGACTGGTGACCTCAATAATCAGCGCCACATGCTTGACTTTGAGGCGTACGGTGATGGCGTCGTGAATCGGGGACAGTACGTCTTTAATTTGCCCACTGCTGAGATGCTTAGTAAGTACCTTAGTATCAAATCAACCAGCTCAGGATCATAAAAAAAAATTACTTGCCTTCTTTTACTTCTTTTCGTGTGCTGGTCGCGACAATCAGGTCGCGGCTTAAGAATTGACTCCTCCAAGTCAGCCCATGGATTTCGTAAAAGCTTAATAAGGTATCTCAGACTCTCTCCAGAAGAAGCTTCCTTCTGTGTATTATATAAAAATTTATCGCGATCACCAATCCGCATGACAAGCGTGGTGATTATGGCAAAGCCCTCCAGCTTTGGAGGAGGCTCTGTCCAGCAGTGGACACTAATGGGCTGTTGATTGTGATGATGTGATTGATTGATTGAGTGAGTGAGATCTCCGAGTCAAGGAGGCTGATCCGGAACTGTATGTATGTATAATGGTGTGTTGTGTGTAGTGTGTAGTCATCATCATAGTCATTGCCAGATAATATGTAAAGAGGTCCTGCGTTCGATCCCCATGGGGAGTACAATATTAAGCTTAGTTTGGTTGGTGGTAGGACTTTGTTTAAGTCCACCTGGCTAGCTTCCACCATCTTACCTAAGTCTGTCGCCATAACAACAATTCTTAAAAACTGTTGTGATCCGGCATTTATAGGTAAGATAGCCAGTTCCTCAGTTGTTTGAGGATTCCAGGTGAAGTGCGCTTCCACCTTCGGCCTTATCATAACTTGAAAATCAGGAGAGATGAAGGTCAAGCACCTTCCCGTCGTAATATATAAATTAAAATATGTTTGAATAATCTTTTCTCATTTTTCGCGATAAGAATACATTATTATAACTCGAAAAAGGAGGTTTAATGATATCCGTTTTTTTTTTGTGATTGTTATTGATATTTCTTACCGTTTAAGAACCATTTTCGATCTCTGGAATCTTAGATTTCGTGGGAATGAATACCGGCTACGAATCGATATATGAATTTATTTTGTGTGTAATCCATCATGTACCTATTTCATTTTGTGTCAGGTCCAGTCGCCAAAGAGGTGGAATGGAAGCCGTTTATGTACATCGAAATTTTCCCCGACAAGATGCGTCTGCATATACTCCCGCCGCCGGAGCGGCTCAAGATAACTGCGTACAGGATCGTGCTCATGAAAGGTTGCGGGAAAGGCGGCTGTGAACTGCAGTCCACGTATGTATACCATTTCAAAGCTCGATCCGGCATAGATCTCATCCTTCCAGTGCCTATACGTATGTTTCAAGCTCGAAAGTTGAGCCATTACATATCTATTTTTATAGGTCGCTCCATCATAAATCTAATCTTACCATTGCCTAGGCAAGTTTAAAGATAAATAGTGAAAAATATAAAAAAAAAACAAAATAAAAATAAAAAATAAACATAAAAACGATCCTTTTTAAAAACTTACCAATGTATCAATGGAAATGTTTCTTTTACCTGCTTTTGATGTAAGCCGCGCACGGATTATTTGGAACACATCGTCCAATACCAATTTTCACCATTTTCCATTTCATTTCAATGTGTAATTTGCAAGCAACTGGTCGCAAACTATGTTAGTTAGATTTTTGTCGAACACTGCGCTACGGACTTTCATTCTTGGAGCTGATATATAATCGATGTGTAACTATATATATATCTGCAACATCATGCTTGAACCTCGTCAAAAATACGTCCACTATACTTAAAAATCAAACGCCCAAAAAATTTTATGTTCCAGGACCAAAAACCTGATCAACCGAACCGATACCGTGACATACGACTACAAGCACTTAGGATCAAACGGACTGTACTACTTCTCGGTGACGCCTCTCCACGCCAGCTGTGTACTCTCCGGAGAGCGGTGTACCGTCGTCGACAGTCCTAAGATTAATATCAGTAAGTGGCACTATACATACGGACAAACAACATACATACAACTACTAATACTTAGGATCAAACGAACTGTACTACTTCACGGTGACATTTCCACGCGAACTGTCTTCATAAAGAGCGGTGTTCCGTCGTCGACAGCCCCAAGATTAATATCAGTAAGTGGCACTATACATACGGACAAACAACATACATACAACTACTAATACTTAGGATCAAACGAACTGTACTACTTCACGGTGACATTTCCACGCGAACTGTCTTCATAAAGAGCGGTGTTCCGTCGTCGACAGCCCCAAGATTAATATCAGTAAGTGGCACTATTACATACGGACAAACAACATACATACAACTACTAATACTTAGGATCAAACGAACTGTACTACTTCACGGTGGCATTTCCACGCGAACTGTCTTCATAAAGAGCGGTGTTCCGTCGTCGACAGCCCCAAGATTAATATCAGTAAGTGGCACTATACATACGGACAAACAACATACATACAACTACTAATACCATGGACGAAGGAAATACAATAGACTGACAATCTTCCTACTATCGAGCGTGGCACGATAAATAAATACTTTCTATGACGTGAGATGTCGCTACGTGTTCCCAAACGAAGTAATAATAATTGAATCATATTTTTTCTAAACCTCAATCTAGCCCACTCCTTTCTTCGTACGAAAATATACAGAGAGATGGCGCTTTTTCTGACTAGCACAAATGTTATTTCTTTGCTGCGAGGTTGCCAGCATGTGCAAAAACCTACGCACGGCAGCGGCGGTGGCGTTGCCGCTCTTAAGACTCGAATTGTCTCGTCGTCGTCTTCGTCGCGTGCAACTGCAAAGTGCAAAATAAATGGGTACCGTAAAACTGCACACAGGCGGTCAACCCTCCCGCCCCGCCGCCGCCGCCACCACCACCACCGCCGATCTACATACGATTTTTTGTGTCCTGTACTGTATATTTAGATTAGATAGTAAATTGTAGATTTTCTTCAAAATAAGGTTTATTGATAAAACAAAGCCTGGTTGCCTTCCTTGTCACCATTATGTAGGTAAGTACTTAACCTATACCCCTATACATAATGGTGAAGTAAAAAGGGTTAGTTAGGTAGGTACCTACCCTACCTATACATAGTGCATAGTGATGCCCAGAGTTGATACCTACCGCATCACATGCGCAGCGAAAACTATTGGTGATGGAACAAAGTGAGGTCTACAATGAAGCGAGCCTTCCGAGAAAATGCTTCAGCTGTGGGCTTATAGGGCCCAAAACGATCGCAGGGGGTGTCACTGTGAAGTTTAGGTTAGATAGCGGCAGTAGGTTGCAACTCGGCTCTCGTCTCTGGTCACACGCTAACCGCGTCGCTACCTACCATGCGTACCTAATTTTTGTGATTTTTGGATCAATCAATTATTATCTACTACGACTTCGAAACATAAATAATTCGTTTAGGTACATGATACTGTGACGCACCTACTCAATTCTCTACCTACCCAGTAATAGTTGCGTATGTTTATAGTTATCTAGACAGCGAAAAAATTCTATAATTGGTGAGAAGCTATAAGTAGGTACAAACATACATGTATTGTCAATAAAAAGTCTGTACTTAGTAGGTACCTATGTATGTTAAAGTGTTTTCACGACACTTACTTATTAAAGGTAGGTATTGATGTTATATACATAGTTAACATTATTGATTTATTTTAACATAAATTTTACCTATATTAATATCGGCAAATGCTCTGACCGCGAAACCGTTTCCAAGTCAGCAGAGACAAACGGATTATGAACGCCATGAAACTAAAGCCACACAATAAGATTCAATTTCGCGTGCAAGTCTTAACAGTAAGTACATTTTTGTACCGAAACATGGCTTTTTAACCTCCTTTAAAAAAAAGGAGGAGGTTCTCAAATCGTCGGAACGTTTTTTTTTTAATGTTTGTTCCCTGATTACTGAAAGATGGCCGGACCGATTTAGATATTTTTTTTAAAGGGTCTTCCCATTGTCATGGGTGTTCCCATTGTCATCAAGTCAGGATCTGATGATGGAACCCTGGAGAAATTGAGGGAACTCTTCAAATATTATATGCATACTTGAAGTGATTTGGGTATTTTTAGGGTCGGTATACTTCCTAGGTGATCCCATTGTCATCAGGTCAGGATCTGATGATCAGATCCTAGATAAATCGAGGGAACTCTTCAAATATTGTAGGCACACTTAAAGCGATAAGGGTATTTTAGGCTGTATTACCTCAAAAATAAAGAAAAAGACCCCTGTCAGGGGGACTTTTTCTTTATCGGTCAGGATCTGATGATGGGATCCTGAAAAAATGGAGGGAACTCTTCAAATATTATAGGCACACTTGAAGCGATTTGGGTGTATATCTCAAAAGTAAGGAGAAAACGGACCCCATATAGGGTCACGCGTCTGTCTGTCTGCCCGTCCATCGGTCATCAAAATAATTGGAAAAAATACGCCATCCAGGTTAACGAAATTGAATCATATTCTTCATCAAAGTCGGTTTTCTTTCTTTTTAGTTTTTAAAACGTAATTAGGTTAGAGAGTGATCCTTCTGTACGCTAGTACTATTTATTATTCTGTGACGAAAGATATGAACTATATATATATATATATATATATATATATATATATATATATATGAAATCGTTCTCATAAATAAATTTATTTTTTGATTCAATCAATTGTTGTTTTTCTTTTTCTATAGGCATCATCATTATTCTCCTGTCCGTATCCTACTCTAGATGGGGTTGGCACAATATATTCTCCTCTTCCAGTCACTCCTATCAGCAGTCAACTCTGTATTCTCTAGTCTTTCTCTGTATTTCAATATTCAATTTTCTGGTAGGTACATATTTTAACGATTTAACCTGCTTACTTTGATGACATAAACTAGAAAAGTAAATACCGGAGTTTTCAACATTCCTATAGTCTGCAGGTACCTGTCTGAAATAAAAATAATACTTACTTTGATGATAAGCGCCATCTAGTTAAACAACGATGCGTTACATCGCATTTTACGTACGTTTATTGAGAGTTTAGTTACACGCCATCTATTAGCAGGCTCGTAAAATGTGGTGTAATACCGCTGTGAAACAAAATTGATAAAACTACACTGTGAACAATTTTTACTATTCTAAAAAAAAATAGATATCAATCGAAGAATTTTACCATACAAATAATTGAAAATATATTCGTTTTAGATGTTGATTAGAATGCTCCCAGGCTACGAGATAGCGCCATCTAGAAATAATACCGGATTTTGATCATTTTTTGATCTACAAAATGTTCTATGGGATTAGCTGTCTATTGTATTTCCTTCGTCCATGCTAATACTTAGGATCAAACGAACTGTACTACTTCACGGTGACATTTCCACGCGAACTGTCTTCATAAAGAGCGGTGTTCCGTCGTCGACAGCCCTAAGATTAATATCAGTAAGTGGCACTATACATACGAACAAACAACATACATACAACTACTAATACTTAGGATCAAACGAACTGTACTACTTCACGGTGACATTTCCACGCGAACTGTCTTCATAAAAAGCGGTGTACCGTCGTCGACAGCCCCAAGATTAATATCAGTGAGTGTCATTATACGTACAGACAGACAGTCACTGAAAAGCAAGAAATAAGAGCGTGTGCTCGTTTCTTACCCACACCTCCCATGATGATTGTTAATGAAATAGACATACATACTCTGAACTTAAAGTCCAAAACGGAGGAAATCTGATTTTTTTTTATCTTTTCGTAATATAGTTCCTATACGTTACAAGTCTTGCTCATTTTGCGGCTAGATGGCGTTGTGTTAAACGTAAAAATAATCTGTAAAATACATATGTAATTTTTTATTAATGGAACTTATATTGTACCTGCTATTACTAACACATTAATTATAATATTTAGAGTGTATTAAAGTAATTTGAATAAACAATTTAATAATAATAACCATCCTTTTGGTGTTTGGTGAGGTAGTCGCCGTAAATAACAATAATTCAAAAAAAATTGTGTTCCGGCATTTAGTGGTTAAGATAGCCAGTTCCTCAGTTTGTTGAGGATTCCGGGTGAAGTGTGTTTCCACCTTCGGCCTTATCATAATTTAAAAATCAGGTTAGATGAAGGCCAAAAACATCACTGACGTTTTAACCGCCTCTGTGGTCTAGTGGTTTGCCTACCGGTGTCAAATCTAGAGATCCCGGGTTCAATATTGTGCTTGGTTTTGTTAGTGGTAGGATTTTGTTTAAGTCCGCCTGGCTAGCTCACACCATTTTACCTATCAATTCTCAAATTGTTGTGTTCCGGCATTTAGAGGTACGATAGCCAGTTCCTCAGTATGTTGAGGATTCCGGGTGAAGTGCGCTTTCACCTTCCACCTTTTACCGCCTTACTTGTAAATCAGGTTAGAAGTAAAAATAAAAAAAAGGTGTAAAATGTGCTTATGTTATTTCAGGCAGTGAATCTCAATCGGTGAACATTTGCATAGCTAGTGTGACGGCTCTCATAGTGGCGACGTTGTTCGCGTATTATATCGCTCTGCGCGCCGTGAGACGCTACTGGTGCAAGGACTACAAGCGAGCTGGTATATCATGAATTAATTTATTATATTAAAAAAAAAAAAAAACGGTCTTATCGCTTACAAGCTATTTCTTCCAGACAGCCTTTGGATGGATATAATTTTATGGCTTAAAAGAGGTGGTTGTGGTGCACATAATTTAAAAGGGATCTAGCTAAGTTTACTATGCAACAAAATCAATTAATTTAGGCTTCATAGCTCAGTTGGTAGTCTGCCTTATGCGCTGTAGGTTGTGGGGTCGATTCCCACCCTCCTGGGTGGAAATCAAACATTTGTGTGATGAATATAGATGTTTGTTAAGATCTATAGATCTGTGTTAAGGTGTTGTATTGTGGAAGGTATTGATTATGTATTGACAAAAAAACGTATATAAGTATTATTTACGTTTTCATGTTACAAGCTATGCTTAGTTTGGGGCTAGATGGCGCTGTGTGAAATTAATATCCTGTAATATTGATTTATTATTTATAGATAGTAAGATGTTGGAGACGCAGACACTATAGAGAATAAACGGGTGTTTTTTTTTTTTTTTTTAATATTGGTGATGTTTCTTTCCAGCAAACGAAATACCGCTACCGCCGAAAGTGCTGTTGATATACTCACCAGCGAACCGTCTCCACGCGGAGTGCGTGATCTCCTTCGTCACATTCCTCCGCACCGAATACGGCATCGACGTTCTCTACGACGGAGACATATCGAGCACAACGCACGCGGACCCTTACATATGGGCCGAGGAGGCTTTCCGAATCTCGTCGCACGTCGTCTATATAGTCGGGCCCGTCGAGCAAGTCACGCAGAGCATTTACGACAAACCCATCATCACAGCTCACAAAGACGTGGACGTGCTCTTGCTGTCATTCATCAAAGCGAGCCGATCCCGATATACGAAGGAGATAGTCAACGTGCGCTTCGAACATTCCAACGGGCAGATCCCGGTCGAGACCAGACACGACAAGGTTTACTCCCTGCTGAAGGACTGGCAGAAACTGATCGCGTTTCTGTCCACGAACCTGCTCCCGAAACAGCAGATCATGATGAAGGACACCGGCAAGAAGTTTATGCATAATTTGACGCAGGCGAATAAGCTTCTGAGGGATAGGCGCGACGATGTGATCGTGAAATGTGATAAGCCGGGGTCGGAGAAGATTCTGCTGTAGATTCTGTTCGTATAGGTTTTTGGTGTGTGATCGGTTGTTTGCATTCGTGTGGTCAGTGTCGGGTACATTGAAGCATTTATCCGTGATAGGTGTTTATTCGAAATATTAATTTATAATTTAGGCCGCAATATGGCGTCTGTGCACGTACGAAAAAAAAGAACTATCTAAATATTTTTGTGGTAATTTATAAACGTTAAGTAGTCTTTCTCCCAGTCTTTGCTTATAGCTTTTGATGGTTTGTGTTAGTTTTAGATTTTATATATTTTTTTATGCGGTTAGATTTAGTTCTTGCATAGGTATTTTCTACATTAGAGCTTCGGCAAATGCCATCCTTGGTGCAATACTATATATACTATATACTGGACCACTTCAAGGATATGGCAATTTGTGTTATGATAACATATACAACATAACAAATGTTTTATAGATCAATAGCTGTTCCTCAACTACAATGTTGTTACACAACAATATGATACATAACCATATATTTATAACAATACTGTTGGAACAACCAATATTTATAACAATACTAGTGGAACACCCGGAAATAAATTCGTTCCCGCCTTCCTATGGCGATCACAGCGCCACCTACTGGATTCAACTGTGAATCTAAACCATCAAGGGGCTCATAAGAAAATATTCATCAAAATCGGTCAAGCCGTTTAGGAGGAACACAGTTCAGTTACAAACACATGTACAGAAATATTATATATGTATTATGCTATTTGCATGAAAAGCTGAACCAAGTTCAACAAATAATAATATATTACGTGGACGTGTTATTTGTTTACTATATTTGTTATAATATTTTATCTTGACAAACCTTTTTATCCTTTCAATGCGACGTGTTATACTATCCTTTTGTCTTATGGAGAAAGATGTATTGTAATGTTAAATGTAAGTATATTTTCATATTCAAATGTGTAAAAGTTCTCGTTACAAGTTTCAAATTAGTCCCTCGTTATGTACCACAGTGATTGTGTTTCCAATATTAGCCTTTTTGTACTTATGCTTAGGTATACATCAGAATAAGTTGAGTATCCAGGGGTCTAACCACAAACTCTTTAAGCATTCTCGTTCTTACATTGCTTTTGTCTCGTTTCTTCTACACTGTACAGATAGTGACTTAAGTAATATAAAAAAAAAGCTATATGAGGTTGTGGTCAGCCCCCAGTTCTGGGTGAACCAATCGCTGTCTCTGCGCGGTAGGCGCGACTCAAATATATGAAGCTCAGTGATGAGCAGATATTAGAAGATAGCGAGTTTCGATATACTTATAATGTTTAATATATTATAAGTGTATCCAAACGCGCTGTCAATTGATACAAGTAATGATTAATCCCTGAAAGGAACTTAAAAATCAATTGATAGATTATTAGCACCGAGAGTTATGGAAAAGTCAGTACAACAATCATTTTGGAGTTTGCATTCTCCATATGTATTTTATTTACGCCCAAAGTTGGGCTAGAACACATGAAAGATTTGAAGCTTTAATTTATCAAATCTATTTTTTTGGTACCAAACTAGGTGTTCCATTGTTTTTTTTTTATTGTACGATGAGGAAACGCTTGGCTTTCATCTCACCTGGTAACAAGTTGAGATAAGGCCGAAGATGGAGGCGCGCTTCACCCGGAATCCTCAATATGATATTACAATTGTTACCGTTTTGTACCACTAGTATCTTTGATGGTAAAACTGGTACTTATCCCTCTAGTACCATGGTGGAAAGTATGTCGCTACACAATATCAAGTAGGTAGGTACTACTGTTAGTACTCTTTCATAATACTCCTGATAGAAACTCTTTCATAATTAATGACTTAGACTTTAGATATACTGACATCAATAAAAGTTTTTACGGAGAGATGAGCGACTTGTTCAACCAATGATAAAATGGGCAGTTCGCTAGGTAAGGTACATACGTTATGGACTTAAGACTTAATTAAGTCCATTCCGGTTTTCACCTCTAGCTTCCCTCTAAGTTTAAGCCTTACTTACTTGACTTAGTAATCGGAGGTAAAATAACGAAACAGACTACTGTTTAACGAGAGATGCTGATAGAAATCTACTGACTAATCATGTTCACCCGCTAGATAGTGCGTCCTTTTCACATCCATACAAGAGCAAAAGAGAAATCAGAGTATTGTGCTGTGCAACTGCTCGTTTTTTCTCATATCGGTGAAATAAAAGGCTTATCTCCATTGACACCGCGTAGGTACTATGCGAGTTTGACGTATCATATAGATATACATAATTGGCTTTACTGTTTACACCCAACAAACTAAAACTTGCTTCTGCATTTCGAACGTTTTTAATTTAAAACGGAACGGTTCTTTTTATAATAAAACTTTATACTATTACAACTATAACATTCTAAAATGAATGAATGAATTAAATGATGAAGTTTGTTATATGCTGTCACAAAAACATATGAGTAGGTGCCATTTGTTCTATGGAACATGACGTCATCAAACAAAATGAGACATTTTGCTTTCCATCCGATTTTCATGCCATAGAACAAAATGCAAATCAGATTTTCCCAAAATCTTCCATGAATCTGCCTGCCTAAATGACACTGATAATGACAATTATTCTGTCATACCTGAATAAATAATAATAAATAAAAATAAAATACGAATAAAATAAATCGGAAACGTGGTGAGGACTCTCCAGATTATGTAGAGGATTCTCAATCTCAGAGCATTCTAGTACCACCAGTTCACAAGAAATATAATCTTAAGAGGTCTCATTTACCTTGTCCTATGAACAATTTGAGAAATAAAAGTATTACATGTTCTATAGTACAAAATAAGAAAAAAATATCGAATTTTGTCCTATGACGTCATGTTTCATGGAACAAATGGGACCTACCCAAACATATAGCTGATTTTTCTTGCCGACCGGATATTTTAATGATGGCATTTATTATTATGTCGCGTCAAGCTTGCATGTGTAATAGGGCCTTACTTTTGGTGAGATAGCATGTATATACGCTATTTGGTGCACGATCAAATAAATACATGACGTGCCTAGGTAGTTACTGTTTTACCCTGTTCTCTGTTCTGTGTTTATTTAGTCGTGTGATTTACAGAAACGTTGTTGATCTCATTGGATTTAAACTTGTTCGAGTGTGTTCTACCTTTATACAGGATCTTCAATTATTACGCTCAAATTATTATACCTTGTGATGTATTTTTATAATTAAAGTCGTATGTATTACAAGTGATTTGGTTTTGTACTTACCCTTGTTGACTCGAAAATATTGATCGTTTAAAAAAGGCGGACCACAGAAATTATCCAACCCCATAAACCTACATATCTATTATAATAGAGTAAGATATACTCTATTATTAGAGAGAATTACTGGAACTGGACCCAATTTAAAAATGTTTTACCAGTAGTATGCTATTGTATCACTGAGTAAATATAGGCTATATTTTTTATCAGGTGATTCAAGTCATCATGATCAGGACATTAGCGATCTTTACGAAAACGAATAATGTAACCCAATTTTTGAAGGAGAATGACCGATTCCTAAATCGCGTGCGCTGCGAAAAATATTGATTACTACAGTCCATCAAATCTAAGAAGTACATTTTGACGTTTCGCATTTCTTATTACGCTAAAACTTTGTTCAAACGTAGACACAAAATATAACAAACAGTAATTCTTATAATGTCGAAAAATTATTTACTAACTACATTCCTGTACATTAATCTATACTTGAATCTCGTAAAACTAGTTTAAAACATAAACAATCAGTAAAATTATAAATGAGGTTCACGTTTATACAATGTTATGTCATTATATTGTTTACAGTAGTGCTGCAACAGTTTATAATTCTTGAGTTTCCAAATAATCGGTAAAAATATTAAAATAATTTAATTAATCGAACCGACTTTTTGCCGGAAATTCAGTGAGATAGTTTTGTGTTGTGCGCGAGTAACCAAAATTTAGTTCAGTAGTTCTTCGAATTACTTGTCATGAATAAATAGGTACCTAAATAAATAAAAAATATAATTATATTCTAGTTCACCCCGAACTGAGATCTCATGATGTCTGGTTTGTAACTGAGATTAATTCTCAAATAGAACGTAATTAACAAACGATAAAAGTGTGCTTTCAGTATACCTTTCTCACTTTACTTCAGCACTTTTTCTCGAACTCTCTTTATTCATCTGAGTGTTCGAGGTTCTCTTGTTGCTAACGTAAATATTATATCCTTTGTAACATAAAACAAAGGTAGATGTCGTTTTGAAAAGGGAAAAATTGTATTTATTTTTATTGAATATCTTAAAACTATTCCACTTTTCAAAAATCCCCCGCCACAATCAAAATCTATTTACGTTATCTCTATTCAGTTTAAATTTCATGAAAATCGGATAATCCGTTCCAGAGTTATGCCGTCACAAACATTGCCACACATCTACATAAATAGTTTTTTTTTTATTTTACGACGGAATCCTCAACAAACTGAAGAACTGGCTATCTTACCTCTGAATGCCGGAACACAACAATTTTAGAATTGTTATTATGGCGACAGAATTAGGTAAGATGGTGGTAGCTAGCCAGGCGGACTTAAACAAAGTCCTACCACCAACCAAACCAAACACAATATATTGTATTCCCCATGGGGATCGAACCCGGGACCTCTGGATCTGAAATCGGTGGTTGGAACCACTAGCCCACAGAGGCGGTTAAAGTGTCGGATTTCCCAATTATTTTTATCATGGCATGGCATTTGTCAAAGATGAAGTAAGTGAAGGCACAAGTAGGTACAATATAACCTCCAATTTAGTTAATTTATTAATATTATTAAATTATTTAGTAATTTATTAGGTATCGATTTTTCTCATTAATATCGGATATTTTCGATGGCGATTATTTGGTTCACATCCCTAGACTAATTGATGTGACAGCTGTCAAAGTGTACTTCTTAGATTTGATGGACTATAGCTGACCCGACAGACGTTGTCCTGTCATTGAATTCAAACCGGAATACTAATAATTATTATTTCTGTGGTTGTATTTTGATATTGTATATGTTTGTAATATTTTATAACTATGTTATAAGGCCTATCCTGCTGTTTGGTTCTGAAGCCTTGACGTTAACCTTAAAGGAGGAGAACCAGCTTTTAGTAGCAGAGAGAAAATTTCTCCGGAAAATCGTGGGTCCAGTGAAAAGGGAGGATGACAGCTGGAGGGTACGAAAAAACGCCGAAATTGAAGACCTCAGGGCCGAGCCTAACATCATAGGAGAATATAAATCCCACCGACTTCTGTGGCTCGGCCATGTACATCAAATGGGGGAAGATCGAAGCGTCAAGAGACGCTACTGCCCCACTGCTCAACGTTGAGCAGTTAGGCAGGGTACTATATAACCTATATAGTAGGTACTATAAAACAAAAACAATCACATAAAATTAACATTTTAATTCTACCAGATTAGACAATAAAACTAATTCTTATTGCACTCAGGCCTCACGGCTCAGTTGGTAGTAGCTCTGCCTTCTGCGCTGTAGGTTGTGGGTTCGATTCCCACCCAGGACAAACATTTGTGTGATGAATATAAATGTTTGTTCTGTGTTTGGGTGTTGTATTATGTCCTAAGTATGTATTTACAAAACATAAGTAAATAAGTATTAATATTCTCCGTAATCTAGTGCCCATATTACAAGCTTTGCTTAGTTTCGGGCTAGATGACGTTGTGTAAAAGTGTAACAATATTTATTTACTAACGCAGTAAACTTTTGGAATCAGCCTGTACCTACAGCAACTTGTTTACGGTTCGCGCGGAGCGACCGACCGACGACGACGCGACACCTTGGCTCCAAGCTACCTGCAATTGCACACACACACACACACACACACACACACACACACACACACATACACAACTGCAGAAGTGCAAACGTACCTATGGCACAGAATAAGCTATGGTTATAATTTGCGTACCTACAATAACTTAAATGTAATACTAAGTAAATGTTTATCGTAGCTATCCACTATAGTAATATGTATATTGTACCTACTGTAATTACGACGAATGTGAGTGCCCAGACTAACCTGCATAGGTTAAAGGGTACAAATTTATATAACCTTGTAATTTTTATGAAATAAATACAATACAAAAAAAAAAAAAAACTAAAAACACTTCTTCCCCACTGCTCAACTGCATCAAGTTGAGCAGTAGGTAATAAATAACTAAAAAACACTTGTACCCACTGCTCAACTAGATTGCTCAACGAGTTGAGCAGATCAGCAGTAAGACATAGTATGTATAACCGAATATTTAATATAGTTAGTTGATCAGTAGATCATCCTGTTATAAAATTGAGCTAAAACCTATCCTGCTCCATTGCTCTTGAGGCAATGGCCACTTATATAATCTATTGGACCTCTTTAATACTTTTTTTTATAAGATACCGCCTTGTGGCACACCCGACTTAATGTCAGCCCAATCCGAAAACTGATCTAGATGAAAAACTAAGTAGTTGACTAAGTATTATTAATTTCGAGATTTAGAATTTTTATTTCTATCTATAAATATAGTTCTGCAGTTTTAGTTGATCAGAGGGTACCCACTGCTCAGCTTAATACTGTTGTGCTATTTAGTTGAGAAGTTATTTCGGGAGAAGCGCATTTTTTAACGGGATGACTTACTGACCAACTAAGTTGAGCAAAAAATGGTTGAGCTATAGAGCATAAAATGTTCGGTAATACAAACTATGTCCTAGTGCTCAACTAGTTGAGCAGCGGGGCAGTAGCGTCAAGAGAGCGTATCAGGGACGCTACCGCCGACGGCGAAGCCGATCTCCATTGATGGCTTAAAATTAGCTTCATGAGAACTAGAAACGATTTTTACCTTCCGGGTATGTGTCATATCCAAAATGGCGTTTCCCATCTCAAAAGTGTACACATGTTATGAAACCTATCCGTTCAGTACATTTGACGGCTTCACCGTCGGCGGTAGCGTCCCTGGGTAGACCAGTTGGCCGTCGACCGGTTGGTCGTCCCAAGTATCGCTGGAGTGACAGACTCGAAGCTGACCTGCGCGAGCTTGGACCCGATAACTGGCAAGACACCGAGAAGGACAGAGGGAAGTGGAGAGCTCTCGTATCGGAGGCCAACACACTCACTTTGGGTTTCTGCGCCGTAGGAGTAAGTTGTAGTTTTTCTCTCTTCTCTTTAAAATATTGTTTATTGTACCTAATGCTTGTTGCCACTGTCGCGTTGGTCGTGACATCGTTTTACATGCTTAAGGTAGTGATAGGAAGGTGATACATGTAAGTAGGTATATTGATAGAAGTTCTTCCTGGTCTGGATGTTGTTGTACCTACCATGGTAGGTATCTGTTTTATCATATACCTACACCGTCTGGCCGCAAAATAAACTTCGCAATATCTGAAATCGGTGGGTCACTAGACCACAGAGGCGGTTAGATGTGCATGTGTGAAACATCCGAAAAACCTAAAAATTCTATTGGTGCAAGACTGGATTTTAACCCACAACCTCCGGAACGGAAGGCGGGCCCATACCAACTTGGCCACTCAGCTCTGTGTTTTTTAGTACCTAGGTATATTATTTTCTAAAGGGAAGAGAGTACCTACAGAGTTCACATATCTTTTTTAGTTAGTAGGTAGGTACTGGTACCTAACTACCGACAGTTTCCAGTTAGATATACCAGGTAAGTATGTAGAGATGCCCCCTCCACATAACGTGCTTATTTCAATGTATGAATTGAAATACCTTCTTTTTGCAACACCTTTACTTGTGTGCGCCACCAATTACCTACCTACCTATAACCTACTTTTTTATTGTAGCTGTACCTACCTTTATACTGAGTAGGTACCTACGTACATAAGGTAATAATTTATTGTACTAATTTACTACCCACTTATTACTATTACCATGGACGAAGAAATTTCTTCGTCCATGCTATTACTAACCTACATTACATTTTATTTTAGGTGGGCACGAAAAGGATCAGAATGTGCAGTTTGAATCGGGAGAATAATCATAATTTTGAAGATAGTACGGGGTAAGTTAGAACCTACTTAGGTAACCTACATCATTATAATACATCATCTTGAACTAGGGCCAAAATAATAATTATCGTTCTCATGATTATCTCAATATCGGAGCGGTAAATAAATGCGGTCTAATGAGTGTAGGTAGAGCTATGAATCGGCAGAACCATCGCGTCTGTCTTGTCGTAATTCACCACGTTTCGCTGCATAGAAAAATCATCTAGGTACCTACCGAGTGTATCGTGTCAATGTTGCCGGAATAAGTACTTAGATAGGAAGGTACCTTCCACCTATATTATACCTACCTACTTATTTAGTGATATAGCCCACAACATGCAATAAAACCGTTTTCGTAAAATGACATCGATCATAGAATTATTGGAATATTTGAGTTATGTACAGATCTATTATGATTTCGTTGTTGTTGCAGTTACCATATTCAATTGAAACGGAAAGGACTGGATACCTCACAGAAAAAAAACGTTGGAAGAATATTCAATAATAAAAAAAAACTTCAGGAAAATAACTAAATATACGATACTACGATAGTAAAAACCACCAGTGGTACTACCAGATTCAAGGACAGGCAGATCTATAACGAAAATGTTATTACCTGCCTATTACATTTTTGTCGAAATAAATATTACACCAAATTATTTTACAATGCCGTGTCAGTTTCTTCTTAGAGCTATATTCACAGGCATAGTCAACCTGAAGGTCATACTCGTCGCGTCACATTTGCTTGACATGTCGCGCCCAGTAACGGGAAGCAACTTTGAAGCACTTTGAAAAAAGCAAATGAGACGACTATTGTTTAGGTTACAATACCCGACGTAGCGCTCGGTAAGATTACCGAGCGCTACGTCGCGATTATGAGCGAGACGAATATCTATTCGTCTCGCTCGCTCGCTCGTAGATTCTCTAGTTGTGAGGCTGAGATGCCTATAACCGGCGAAACATAATGAATTATTACTTGCACCGACGACGCCCCCGCCACCCGGCTAGACGGCACGGCATCACAACGGTTTACCCAAAGACTGCATAGATGTCACTAAAACAGAATATTAGATATAATTCAGTGCACTTTGCAAAGTATTGAACAACCGGCGGTAGGGTGCAGTGTCACGAAACTTCAAGGGCGTTCGCTCTGGGAAGCGCCTTAAACGGCTCAACAAACTTGGATGAAATTTGGTACCAGGAGAGCTTATTCTTTGGATTGACAGACTACTTTTGTCCCGGGAGAGTGCAGTGCTCCCATAAGATGGCCAAATAATTTAAATACATTTGTTACACTCTCATGATTTGACCGCCTGTGTGGTCTAGACGTTGGCCCACCGTTGTCAAAAAATTCCGGGTTTCGTCAGTTGGCTTGGTTTGTGGTAAGGCTTTGTTTAAGTCCACCTGGCAACTACCGTAGGTTGTTATGGCGACAGACTTGGGTAAGCTGGTGAGCTTACTTATGTCTGTTGCCATAGCTACAATACTAAATTGTTATGTTCTGGCCTTTAGATTAGAGGTAAGATAGCCAGTTCCTCTGTCTTATTTGAAATGAAATATTGAAAATTAGATTTTGAAATTGAAATACATTTATTTGACTTCCCTACATACTTACAGAAAAGGGCTAGCAAATATTCGAAAATGTCATTCGAATCTACGATTTATTTTGGTACTATTCTAATATTATTC
This sequence comes from Venusia cambrica, assembly GCA_951394065.1. Classification (NCBI taxonomy): domain Eukaryota; kingdom Metazoa; phylum Arthropoda; class Insecta; order Lepidoptera; family Geometridae; genus Venusia; species Venusia cambrica. The sequence goes on from OX596056.1 coordinate 8,582,038, forward strand.
TTATAACATAGAACAAACAAATTTTAATAATAGAATTTTTCAGAGAACAGACGAAAATAAACTTTGAAATAAATATCAAACCAAAGCAAACCCATAATTTTGTTACATTACACAATTTGTATTATGCAAAAAGATTTACTTACTAAAATTAAGTAGGTAGGTAATTAAGTAGTATCTTTTTAGTTTTCGATGGATATTTTTCTAAGTACCTAAGTATATTCATTTCAATGACGCCCATCTCGCCAAATCACACAAGTTATGGTGTATCCGAGTTATATTAAAAAATATTCAGTTTTCACTGAATATTTTTTATTAAAATTAAATAGGTACGTAGTACGTACTACTACTACTATACCTACACAAATTCGTGTCTATGCTGTTCACCATTCAGGAGTTCCCTCGCTGGGTGGAACCCTGAGTGCAGCAGCCATCAGAAAGCAAGAAAATTTAATCTACCATCTTCGGGCGGCGGCCATAATGAATTATTAAGAGTTGTCATTAACTTTATCGTTTTCATTTCCTCAAGTGGAAGGGCCATTGGAGTTGGAAAGAAAATATAATTCGTCATCTTGGAGCGGCGGCCATATTGAATTGAGCTCTTCAAGCCCTTTCATTTGATACCCATATTAATCAAGGGGGTTAGCAAATCCGCCATTGTGTGGCGACGGCCAATTTGAAAATGTCAGCTCAATCGGATGTCATGAAGTGATTATAACACTCAGCTTGCAAGATTTGACCTACACAAAAACCTATCTTACTACATCAACACACATTGCAAATTAAATGTAAGAACCAGATAAAATTAGTAACATCGAGTATCTTCTTATCCATCTTACCTAATTCTGTCGCCATAATAACAATACTAAAATTGTTGTGTTCCGGCATTCAGAGGTAAGATAGCCAGTTCCTCAGTTTGTTGAGGATTCCGGGTGAAGTGCGCCTCCACCTTCGGCCTTATCTCAACTTGTTACCAGGAGAGATGAAGGCCAAGTGCTTACCCGTCGTACAATAAAAAAAAAAATCTTCACCGCCTTACATTGACATTGGTCAAGTTATTAAAAAAAAGTAGTTCACTTTACACACATGCTGCCGACGTCACTGAAGGCTTGCGCACACCTACCAACACCGAAAAAACCCCATATCGACATGATGTGATAAGTGTCCGATTTTGCATAGTTCAGGTAAGTACCTAAATAATTCAAAAAACGTTTCGGTCGGCGCGTTCAATTATAAAAATATCACACTAACCACGAATACGCCAGCGTAGCGCATTTTAAAATAATACTTTCAATATTAGGTACATACTTAAATAATTCCATTCCAGTCACTTGTTGGTTAAAAAAAGGTTTAATTTGAAGTTTTAACTTGGGGGGGGGGGAAGCGCCGCCATTTTGAGATTTCCATCTATTAGTATATCTTTCGACTCGGTGAAGCTACGACGTTTGTTCAAGTTTCATTGTTAGCGCTTGTCTATCGATTATACATAAAACATTAGTGTAAAATCGTGACTGTGTATTTAGTAAGGTGTTAAAATAAAAAAAATATAATGTCGGTCTATACGCGTCGAAAAGCCAAATCCAAATACAGAAATCGCATAGGGTTGGAAAGAGCATCTCAAAAACAATCGAATGGTACCAATAAAACACCATATGTCCGTTAAATGGAACAGTATCCATCACAAACAAAACATGGAAACCCGGAGGACTTCCTATGATTATGGCATACATAAATAATAATAATTTATATTAATATCGCCCGTTACGAGACGTATTCACGTACAACAAACAGCCGTGCCCATAACACAGCGACACCCTATTTTTTTCTTTCTACCAAATGAGTGGAATGGTAAATTTTTAGTAGCATAATACGCTACTAAAAATCTATAGACATTATGGGATTACAAACAGGAGCTATAAACTAATGGTTTCATTTTATTTACATAATAAACTTTTACTGAAAATTGAGGGCCCATTTTGATCGAAGATATACAAAACACTATTATGTTGTTTTCACAAATTTTGTTTGGCATAAACTTTTTTTTTTGGCATTTTGGCGTAAACTTTTTCTGTAGTGCCCATTAATTCATATGGTTCAGGTGGGCCCTCAATCCTCTATCTGAGGACTGAGGGTCCAACTTTACAGCCCATAACTCGCTTATTTGACTATCACAAATTCAAAGTCCGACTTTCGCAATTCTTTGGTAATGTTCACTAAATCCAAATAACATTTTCAAAGAGTTTTAACAAAGTGGCCCTCACGCCACACGCACATAACTATAACTAGTAGTTTGCCCCAAACCAAGATCTCGTGATGTCTGTTTTGTATTAGGTAATTCCACGGCTATTATTTGTCAACAAGAAAGTGGAAAGAAGTGCTTTCTACATTGGAAAAATAATAGGCTGTTGATTGTACCCAAAAAGTGATAATTGGATCTCATCAACACTCTTGACTTCGGAACCTTATTATGAGAAATAAAAATATACAATACCCTAGACAAAAAAAGCATTTACCGATGAATGAGTCACAATTATAAATTATGATTCTAATCTCTGCCTATTGCCATTTTCGTTAAAATTTTAATTTTCTGTGCGAAATATTGTAGTTTTTTTCATCCTAATATCTTAAAAACGAAACTATTAAGAGATATATTGAGTATAAATAGGTGGGCTACACTTATCAAAACTCTTATGGTATAAAAAAAAACCCGTTTGAGATTTATGCCACTAACACTGTATGTATGTATAACATACAGTGTTCTCAACCTAACTCGGAGATCTCGTTTGCTTCGCTCACTCAATCAATATTGACGTCGAAACACGTTTGTAATGAAATGCAAGATTTATTGATGTGTTATTGTAGGTCCACGCTAAAGATGAGTCTCACAATGCCGGTTGTATTGCTACATACTTACTAACTTATGCTAACACGAATGTCCGTCTTCATGTGCTGGAACAAACAGAAAACTTTATCTATTTAAGATGAGCTTTGAATTTGGCCACAAATTAAATATGATTGATATAAAATTATAATTTGAAGTTAATTTTGAAACATGATTTTATAAATAAATTAAAAACTAAAAAAATACTTAAGTACTTGATAGTTAAAATTTTTTAAATATTTTTTCTAAGCAAGGTTAAAACAGATAACAGCCAACTGATTGAAGTGTTATTTACAGAGGAATTCTATTGAACGAAAAAACCCTCCACATTAACAACGAAGAAGAAATAGATGGCATAATGTGAAAGATGATATAATAAAGATAAGATAAAGATTAATAATAATACATATAGGGGGAATGATTTTTACTGAAAAAAGGAAAAAAAAAAGTTACCACGGGTTGTATGGGTATCAAAGGAGCGGCGGATACCGATATGGCGGTAGAAAATGCGTATGATTTTTACACAGCGCCATCTAGCCCAAAACTAAACAGAACTTGATTACGGATATAATGTGTACTTACATACATTTTTATAATGAAAAATGAAAAAAAAATAAGTTTGCCCCGGGTTGTATGGGTAACAAAGGAGCGGATACCGACTTGACGGTAAAATACTCGTATAATTATTACACAGCGCTACCTAGCCCCAAACTAAGCAGAGCTTGTCATATGGAAACTTGATGACGGGTGGAATACTTGTACATACTTTTTTTTTTATATAAAAATAAAAAAAAATACCCCGGGTTGTATAAGAGCGGATACCGACTTGATGGTAGAAGATCTTGGCAGTTTTTAAGTCCACATTAATAGGTAATTTTAGACAAGCTTCGTCTTCAGCCACATCTTTACATACCTTGTTGTACCGCCCCACTTAGCGTGGGACGTATCCCACGTGATATGGGGTGGGGCGGTTCCCCTTATGAAGGTGAATGATGAGGTAGTATAAGGCTCACATTATCCCGAGACTGCTGTCACTGTTCTTGGTGGCGTGTTCCCCTCGCTGGATGGGACTTATCCCACGTGATGTGGGGCGGGGCGGTTTCCCTTATGAAGGTGAATGATGAGGTAGTATAAGGCTCACATTATCTCGAGACTGCTGTCACTGTTCTTGGTGGCGTGTTCCCCCTCGCTGGAGTTGGAGCCGCCGGATTCCGACCTTCGACTCCTGGGCCGCGGCTGCTCCGTCGGCGGGTCGTGGCCGAGCTGCCACGCCGGAATGGACACAGGTTCTGTCCGGGTCTTTAGGGTGGGAAACTGGTTCCTGTAAATTAATTTTTTTTTTATACTTGGCTTATGGTCTGTCCGTTTTTTATACTTGGCTTATGCCTGACCGTCTGGCCGAGCTGCCACGCCGGTTTTTTTTTTTTTTTAAATACGTATCATACAATACAACACCTAAACACAGAACAAACATCTATATTCATCACACAGATGATTGTCCTGGGTGGGAATCGAACCCACAACCTACAGCGCAGAAGGCAGAGTTACTATCAACCGAGCTATGAGGCTTGTTAAATGGAATGGACACGGGTTCTGTCCGGCTCTATAACGTGGGAAATTGGTTCCTGTAAATTAACATTTTCTTATACTTGGCTTATGGTCTGTCCACCTGACCATCTTACTTAAGTCTGTCGCAATTTTAAATTATTGCAATCCGGCTAGTAAGAGCCAGTTCCTCAGTCTGTTGAGGATTTCGAGTCACGTGGGCTTCCACCTTCGCCTTATCTTATCATGACATGAGATGAAGGCCAAGCGCTTCCCCGTCGTACAATAAATATATACAAGTTTCATCATTTCAGTTCACATTGATTTATTATATTGAACCGGCCAAGTGCGAGTCGAAGTCACGCCTAAGTACGGGCCATTATTCAAGGAAAAACCAGTCAGTGGGAAAGCTGTATAAGCTAATCCACTAGCCCTTATTAGACGGATATAGCACTAGAATCTTTGTCCAGACAGGCCCAGAGTCAAAAACTTTTATTACTAGCTTTTACTTTCCCACTGCTGAGTGGGAATCTCTCTCAATTTGGCATTGCCAGTATATTAGCGTCAAATTATCATACTAATATTATATACTCGTTAGTGTCTCTGATTGCTTAATTTGCACGAATAAACAGCTGAACGGATTTTAACGAAATTTAGCATGGATTAGTGTACGGTATACACGCCATGAAGATGAACAACCACTCAACTGCCTTAGAAGAAGGGTTATGTTTTTTCAGAGTAGGTATGTATTAATTTCTATTTTATATGTGTGAAGTGTTATTTTGGTTGTCTAAGCCGTGGAAGTGACGTGGCCTTTTTATACGGGAGAGGATAAAAAAAATCATTACTGCAATATGGGTATCAAATGAAAGGTAAATACTATGCCAATATTAAATATGTATAGATTGTAAAATTATTTAAAGGTATGTTTTCGTTAAGCCATGAAGCTTACGACAGTTAGCAGAGTAGCATAAGTTGAAGTGTTGGGCTAAAGCCAGTTCTAAATAAAATATACTGGGAACCTACCGATTGAGCAGTATTCCTTTGACGGAGGCTATATCAGCTTGGAGATCAACGATCTGCGCGCGCGCAGCCGTCGTCTGATTGGCGGATTGCATCTCCCCGCGCAGTGACGTCACGTTTGCGTTGAGGATGTCCAGAGATTTGCGGAGCTCGTCTATACATTCCGCTGTGGTCTTACGCTTTGGTTGTTCTACGAATAGCAGTTGTCTTATGCAGTTCTGTGGAACAATTGATTCTTTATTCTTTATTGCACACACAAAATACAGCATATATTATACATACTTAAAATTAATGAGCATGGCAAAGGCGAGCTTAACCCTGCAAAGGGTTCTCTTCCAGCAAACCTTATGAGAGAGTGAAATTTAAAAATAGTGGGTAAGTGCAAATATCTGAATATCAAAGTAAATTATAAGTTATACAACAAAATACGGACAGTCATGTTATTACAAGCGTACATAATACAATATAACACAACGAATACTTACTAATTAACAAAATATATATAAGTACATAATGACGATACAATAAACTTAATAAATATTTATTATTGTTTAAATACATATACGTATATAACTATAGAAACAAATATATATAATATATAAAAAAAAAATGTTTTTTTGTTTGAGAGCGCGAGATCAGCGGTATTCCCGTAATATATCCCATTTATTTATCATGGTACCGGGCGAACGAAGCCGCATTTTTCCCTTACTTTTAAGGTAATAGCTACACCTTAAAAACACACAAATCGCTTCAATCTCTATTGCCTATAATATTTGAAGAGTTCCCTCGATTTCTCCGGGATCTCATCATCACATCCTGACCTAATGACAGGGGTCCGTTTTTTCCTTACTTTTGAGGTACCTAAAAATACCCTAATCTCTATGAGTGTGCCTCTAATATTTGAAGAGTTCCCTCGACTTCTCCAAGATCCCATCATCAGATCCTAACCTGATGACGATGGGACCACCTGTTATGTATACCCTTTCAACCAAAACATGGAACATACATTTAAAAAAAACCGACGATTTGAGAACCTCTTCCTTTTCTTGAAGTCGGCTAATAAAACAGACAAACAGTAAGAAGTGTAACTCACCTTATAGAACCAGTAGCAACTATACGCAATACCACCGTACACCAGCAGCGGTATCACGTGATCCCTGAGCACGCTCCGTTTAGTGTGATACATCAGGAGCTCTGACGTCATCGACGATAGGTCCAGCGAGTCCGCGGTCTTTTCTAGAGCCTTCTGGATTTCGGGGTCTGAGAGACCCTTGCTGCGCAGGAAGCGCTGTTTGCTCTCGATTGTACATCGTTGCACGTTTGGGTTATTCAAGAACTTCACCGCGGTGTTAACCTGAAACGGCAAATGGTTCATAAATTAATGGAAAAAAAACTGACTCACGACTTTTCCCCTTCGAGGATTCGTGGATTTCCACCTCTAATAGTGATTAGTTGTGATTACCTCATAATATAGATAAATATTACAGGACATTAATTTTACACAGCGCCATCTAGCCCCAAACTAAGCATAGCTTGTAATATGGGAACTAGATTACGGATAGAATACTCAAATACATTTTGTAAATACATACGTACTATATGATACAACGCCCAAACACAGAACAAACATCTATATTCATCACACAAATGTTTTTCCTGGGTGGGAATCGAACCCACAGCCTACAGGGCAGAAGGCAGAGTTACTACCAACTGAGCTATGAGTCTTGTAAAGAAGATCACATGCCCCTGGTTTGCTATAGCTAGTAATCTAGGAAAGGAAACAATGCCAACCATAAGGTTGGAGCAAATATATTGCTACAGAAGGGGAATAAGACGGTCTCAAATTTAGCTTAGGTACTGTAAACTGTGTACCCTTTTCTTTTTTGGGTACACTCTGCTCTCACTCTGTATAGATAGCATTATTTCTATGAAACTCCATACTAGAAGATAAGAAAGCCTGGCATTAAAAAAAATGAATTTGCTCCAGTGAATAAATTGTAATTAGTATTAGATAATTTTAAGCTATTGTAATGGATCATGAAAAAAAAAAAAACTAGCCCGAGGTTCTTGCCTTTCTCCTTGTGTGCTGGTCGCGATTCCGAACAGGCGGTAGATTTGACGTTTCAAAGTGATCCTAAAAAATCTTACTGAATAAACATATTTGACTTTGACTTTGACTGAATCATAAGTAAGGTAGGTAGGTAGGTACAAAGTACCTATACTAATATCTACGAGCAACATATACTCGGGACATTGTTCCCGTAAACGCAAGGATTTTTTCTAAAATCCTTAGGTGCACCACTACACCTCAACAGGACAGCTGCCTGTGAACCAGTCTAGAACATTATCTGTGCAAAATCCGTTAATTAGTTATGGCGTGAATGAGCAACAAACATCCAAACATACATCCAATCAAAGTTTCGCATTTAATAAGATAATTATATGTAGATAACCCAGATAGCTCTAAAATTGAGAGCAAGATGATACTTTACCAAATTATTGATCTAACTGAATATTGTACTCTCAAAGGGGTCAGGTCAATTTTAGGTCCAGCAGTGGTCAGACAGGGTAGAGATATTAAAAACAGGGTAGAGATATTAAAAACAGGGTAGAGATATTAAAAGCGTACCTAGTACCTGAAGTAACCACTAATTTTTCTACTACCAAAACCATATACCTAGTCATTCTGACCACAAGGACTTTACATTGGCATTGATACACTACTAATGGTACCGTAAAGTGTGCTGAAATAATGTTTAGTCTCCCTTATTCTTAAATTTATTAATATACCACATCACCCTTTTCCGCACTTAGACTCTTAAGTTCAATTAGAAATGGACCATCAAGGTCAAATTAAATTTTGCAGGTATAAATTGTATAGGGATAATCAAAATATTGCATGGAAGAGTGTTTGTTTACCATTTGTAAATGAAAGACAAACCACATTTGTATGGACGAGTGTTACTACTGGGCCTTCTTAGTCTATGTTAGACAGCCATTAAATAAAAAAAGAAAACATTCGTTGATTAATTTATTTTATTGAATCGGAGAACAAACAGTACAAAGATACTTAATCAATATACAAAACTATTGACCAATTACATGTTTGCACATGTAGAAACTAGAAAAAGCTTGTTAATTTAGTACCTAATTATTTTATGTAAAACAATTTTAAAAGAAAAAACAGTTAGTGGTTGGAGAATACACGTATGAAAGCAGAGGGCTGCAATGTGAAATTTGTTAAGGGTAGCTACATTACCATACCGAGCATATTTTAAGCGGGGCCTTCTTAGGTCGCCTTGTAGGTCACCTAATAAATGGAAGGGGACATAAGGTCATAGAACAAAGCAGATAATTTATTACCTACCTGTTTGGCGCATGACATGATAATGTCAATAAAAGCTTCTAGTCACCTGCAACTGTGTGAAAAATATCATGAACATTGAGTTTTTGTTTATTTCATCATATTTATGTAACTAGTAGACATAGACATTTACATAGACACAGTTAATTTTAGTGTACACCTACCTACTGTTTAACATTATCTTGATGATGATCATACATGACATGTGAGTCTCAGTACACCCTTTACCTTATATGGAATCAAAGACACCCTCCAAAGTTTAAGTTAGGATTAACAGTTTAGGCTGTGCATTGTAAATCAGTCAGCCAGGCACTTATGTGACAATGGTAACAGGTTTAGGAAGTAGGTATGCATTTTAAAACACATGTTTTACTTATGAAGTTACTCCAGCAATTTTATAACTACTTCTACAAAAGTAATGTGTTTCGATAAGAACAGAATAAGAAAGTGCCCAGTCATTTTTGAATAGTATTTTTACATTAAATACATGAACAGAAAACATTGGACATGGGGTCCCCTTTTTGAGGTGTAGAAGGATTAAATCTTTTTTTTTTTCATTTAATTTCAAGTAATGCTTGGTATCTAGTTTTAATAACAGAATACTGAGTTACAGAGACCTTTGCCCAGCAGTGGGAAAAGGTAAGTATCCAACAAAAAAAAATGATCAGTCCTTTTCTATATATAGGTACAAGACTTCTTTTTGGAAACACTTCACAGTTTACTGTTGGGAATAGGACAGTCTTAGGCATAAATTTACCAATAAGTAGGTACCAAGTACTTACAAGTAAGTACCTACAATTTAATTTAAGTAGTTGACACAATTTATTCTACTTTTGGTACATAGCTACATTGTATTGTTTAACTAACAATGGCTTTGTTCTTTGATATATTTACAAATAAAAAAAAAATCTCATTGATTCCATCAGACCTTTTGCTTTGAGGTTTTTTAGGCAAGTCTTAGGTACATTATGGAACATACCTACTTATTACCAACCTTATCCAAAAAATATAAGCATAATTTTTTTAGTTAAAGGTAAGTTGTTGGTAATTTTAGCAATAGAATGTACCTAGGTAGGTACAAACCAAACAAAAAACATTATTTTTTTGAAGCTGTGTATTTATTTGACAAGTTCAGTTTAGATAGGAGTATAATATGCAAGAGTGCGAAGGTCAAAGCCGAATTGTGAGGAATATACCTACCTAGGCTAGGTACATAAATATCGCCAATCTACCACAAACAGATTAGTAGGTAGTAACTGATAAAACTTACCAAGTTGTCACGAATTTGTATCCCAGAATTGATTATCTCTGAAGCCATCTGTGTAGGTAAGTAATTGTTTTGAGGATACTTCAATATATTTGCGATTGCTTAGCGACACAGCACAGAACGAACAAGGTGAAACATTGAGTTTTGCGACAATGAGCAAGGAAGGAGTTCTGGAAGCTATAGGTAGGTCGATGAATACTTGTAAACATGTACGTATTAATAAAAAAGACTATAAAATAAGCGGCTCAATTATTTGCGAAAAATAGCATTCGGTAAATAAATTACAGGTACAGTACTCTCCGTGTGTGATAACGATTTGGATTGGATGGAAGGAAGAGGAAGATTATTGATTGAATTAAATGAACCACAGAACAATAACTATATAGACTTAACTATATTATTTGATCGGGAGACAATAATGCGCAACCAATAATGTACAACCTGATAATGCACGACCAATAATGTACGCCCAATAATCGGTGACCATATTAAAAAGTGGACTTGGATTATTGGGTGTACATTATCAACACGTGTCAATAATGCACACCCAATAATCCGTGTCCACTTTTGTTTTTTTTTGTAGTGGGTTACCCTGATGCCTTGTTTTCATGGGCGAGTGCAAGGCGAGTGCAATTTTATTGCCACAGAGTACTTAACCTAGACAATAAGAATTTCTGGTTGATGTGTTTTTATTATAGAGACGTGCTATCGATGTAATGTACCATAGAGTATAGAAATCAATGAATTGTGTTTGTGATAATTATGTGGCACGGCGCAAATAAACCAGAGAAGAACTTTTAAACACAAAAATTAGCTATAGGATAGGCGATTTGATTCATTACATTTGCATGCTTTGCTTTACAAGCTCATGGCCGATACGATAGGTACTTAGCAATTATCATAGCATATTTTGAAATTTCTATGGGAACACCTTGGATTGGAAGTATGACCTACCAAACATAAAAGGAAACATTAAAATCAATTTTGGATTGGCGGAGTAATTGAGTAACAAACAAACAAAAAACTGCCGAATTGAGAACCCCCTCTTTTTTTGAAGTCACTTAAAAATAACTGACCACCTCTGTGATCTAGTGGTTCCCCCACCGATACCAAAAACAGGTCTCAGGTTCGATCCCCAGGCATACAAATTTGTGCTTGGTTTGGTGGTGGTACGACTTGTTGGACCTTGTTAACTAACACCGTCCCACCCAAGTCTCTCGCCATGATAACAATGCAGAATTTTTGTGTTCTGGCATTCAGATGTAAGCTAGCCAGTTCCTCAGTCTCCTCAGATTCCGGGAAATGCGCTTAATTTCTTTAGTTGACATCAGGTGATATTAAGGCCAATTAAAAAAACAGTTATTCTGATATAAAGATGGCTGTACGCCACTTTGTTGAGCATGGAGGGCGCAGGGATGGGCAAATCATTGCTACTTTCACGAATTAAAGTTTATTTTTATTTTATTAAACAACTAGGAGACGGAACAAGCAAGACCCACCTAATGCTAAGTGCATCTCTTGCCGATAACAATACCTTACTGCGTAGGTCACATCCACCTAGACGGCACTGCATTGCATCCGTCAACTTGAAGCATAAAGGTGTTAAGCCTCGCGTGCCTGTAATTTCACCGGCAACCATACCCTTTAAACAGGAACACAGCAATGCCGCTTGGCGACTGAATAGGTATGGTGGTAATACTTCCGAGGATGGGCCCTTCTATTAGAGGATTATTTTATTAGAGGGAGTCTCAGCTATAGCTGCTAGCTACCAAATTTTTTGTATTTTTACTTTTTTAAATTAGGTATTTTTAGGAGTGCCTGGCAACCATTTCTATTATGGACTACATCATCATATAAATACGACAAAATGATTTACGAGGTTGGGGCACAGATATCAGATTTCTAACGCTTGGTAGGTACCTACGTCTGGCACTATGCATTTTCTTGCAATTCTGCAGACACGCCACTACTGAGGCTTGGTCAGTCTGGTCTGACACACTGTTTTACGACGGGGAAGTGCTTGGCCTTCATCTCACCGGTTACAAGTTAAGATAAGGCCGAAGGTTTAGGCGCATTTCACTCGGAATCCTCAACAGTCCGAGGAACTGGCTATCTTTCCTCTAAATGCCGCCGTAACACAACAATTTAGTATTGTTGCTATGGCAACAGACTGAAAATGGAGAGCTTGGCGGTTTTTAGTCATAGCACCAACCACGATATTGTTACCCTCTTGGCCTGGGGATCGAAACTACTATGTTCAGATTGTTGATAAATTTGAAAAAAACTAAATGAATATGTCCCTAATACCAACCAACCTATTATAGTACCTACATAAATATTCTTCTTTGTAATACCTAGGTACTCCAAGTTTCCATGTAGTTAGGTATCTACTACAATACAACAGAAAAACAGTAGCTTTGTGATGGATATTGGTCGCAATTCGGTTGGCTTTAGTCAGGCCTTAGGGAAGATTTATATTAGACTGGTCCGTGTATATGTATAGTCACTAGCCGGGCCGGGCCGAGGCCGGAGTGGAGCCCATTCGGCTGCACGATTAAATTACACCGATTGTTTAACGGGTTGTTTTACCGCCACGGTCGCTTCAATATAGTGATGTGAATAATTCCTCTTTAATGCAATTATAATATTCATGGAGTTTTCTTTACTGGAGATGGCTGCTATTACGAAAGCTATTAATGAAGAGGAAGAAGAAGCAAGGAGTAAGAAGAACCAGGTTAAACGAAAATGGAGCGTGCATCGTCTATAAACCCAAATTGTATATCTAATTCATTTCCAATTGAAGTCCATAACGAAGTTTTGAACTTTGATTCCAAGTATTTTGATACGACATGTCATAAAGCTCAGGATACTTTCGGTCCATTATCCGCAAAGTCATGCAACAAATTGCAAAGGTACCTCTTTTGTGGCCAATCTGAGCTTCAGTGAAACAAAAGGAACGTGCGTGGACCCTCACTAAACATTCGTCGCTCACAGCCCGTACGCAGCACAGAAGAGTGTTTTTACTACGACGGAGCGAGGCGGGGACGGTGCGGAACCGTGTAACAACAGTGGTGTAGACGAGCGTCGTACGTTAGTAGACGGGCCCGGACGGGACACGGATCATGCACTACTTCATACAAAATATTATGTTACATTTCAAATCCATACCCCGTCCGGGCCACGTACATGGTACGCCTCGAGCACAGTCAAATATAAATCTTCCCTAAATCTGAATAAAATTAGGTTTAGAACTATCAAAACAAGTATCCTATTCGGTTAGCGCCATACTAAGCCTAAATTTAGGATGACAGCATAATGATTTTAGTTGGGTAGGTACTCAATTTAGTCTAATAGCTCAGTTGGTAGTAACTCTGCCTTCTGCGCTGTAGGCTGTGGGTTCGACTCCCACTCAGAGCAAACATTGCATTGGTGTGATGAATATACCTAGATGTTTGTTCTGTGTTTTGATGTTGTAACATACGTATTTATTAATACCTACGTATGTATTTACAAAAAGTATTTAAGTATTCTTTCCGTAATCTAGTTCCCAAATTACAAGCTATGCTTTGTTTGGGGATAGATGGCGCTGTGTAAAATAATTGTCCTGTAATATTTATTTATTTTATTTTATTATTTACCTATTCGGTAGGTACACTATCTAAATCTATTGTAAAATTAGAAACGTCATACTAAAATATGCTAAATTTAGACAACATATAGATGACGTATATTGACGGGCGTGCGTTTCCAAACCGCCCGTCGTCAACCGTGTAGCCGCTTGTTTCCAACAAACGCAAAGACAGTTAGTTGTACTGCGGCAGCTGGTGCACGTGCCGAAATGATGAGTGGAAAAGACAGAGCAGCGCGAACAAATACCTATCAGATTTATAATAAGCCACATAGCTCAGTTGTAGTAACTGTGCCTGCTTCTCTGTAGGTTGTGGGTTCGATTCCTACCTAGGATAAACATTTATGTGATAAATACTTATAGATGTTTGTTCTGTGTTTGGGTGTTGTATCATATAATGTAGTACGTATAAATTAACAAAAAAAAGTATATACCTCGATATTGTATCCATAATCTAGTTCCCATAGCGCCTTCTAGCCCCAAACTAAGCATAGCTTGTAATAAAGCTATGTTTAGTTTTGGGCTTGATGGCGCTGTGTGAAATTAATGTTCTGTAATATTATTCCTATTCAATTGATTTATAATATACAGAGATCTTCCCTGTCTGTGGGATCTATCTTCAAAATATTCTAGGGACTCGACCCATAAAAACTTTCTCAAATCAAATCATAGTAATAACGTAAATTGGTATATAGTGACATACCTACCTACTTATAAATTAGCCATTGAAATTATGATAACACAGGTAACATGGGTAGTGACCCAGTGCAATCACCTATATACCTAACTAGGTAGGTACTCTGCGTACCTACTTTTTTGTATGACGGGGAAGCGCTTGGTCTTCATCTCTCCTGGTTAGATATAAGTTAAGATAAGGCCGAATGTGGAGGCACACTTCACTCGAAATCCTTAACAAACTGAAGTGAACTGGCTATCATACCTCTAAATGCCGGAACACAACAATTTTAGAATTGTTGTTATAGCGACAGAATTAGGTAAGATGTGAGGGAAGGTTAGGTAATTAGGTAAGGTGGCAGCCAGGCGGACATAAACGAAGTCTTATCACCAACCAAACCTAGTACAATATTTTTACTCCCCCTGGGGATCGAACCCAGGACCTCTGGATCTGACATGATCATAATTTTTCAGGCACTACCGTGAACGCATCCTCTCAAAACGTCTGAGGAATATCTATCTACGTAATATAAGTTAATGAATCCTTTCGATATAGCCGAGACGAAATTTATAAAATTATTTCGTCTGCCCAAAACTGGTCCCTGTTTTATAATAGAAACCTCAGATTACTCTCGCATTGACAAAATCAATTATGGTAAGTGATCTCGCATTTTCTAGATATGTAGGTACCTTCCTAGATTTTTAGTAGGTAAGGTCCCTACCAAATACCTACTCCATTAGAAGTATTTGATCTGGGTGGTAGGTAGGTGTATAGTATACATTATTTACTTACATACATAGTCTAATAGGAACAAGTACTAGGGTTAGCTGCTAGAAAACTCCATAATATCATTTACGTTTTGGAAGGTGAAAGAGCACTTCACCCGGAATCCTCGACATACTGAGGAACTGGGTCTCTTACCTCTAAATGTTGCAACACAACGATTTAGAATTGTTATTTTCGCAACAGACTTAGGTGAGATGATGGTATCTAACCATGCAGACTTAAACTTAGTCTTACCACCAACCAAACCAAGCCCAATATTGTACTCTCCTGGGGATCAAGCCCGGGACCTCTGCATCTGACACCAGTGGGGGAGCCACTAGACCAAAGAGGCGGCCTCCGATCAAGGAAAAAAGGTGTCCTTGATTCAGATATTTTTTTTCCTTGATCTTGAACCACTTGGTTTGTACAGGGGAGCTTAACCGATGGCTTCTCGGCAAGTTCCACACAATAAATAATATTCAAATATAAGCTACTTCTTTATTGTACCTATTTATACTATTACATTTATTTTTCAAATAGACAGTTTGTTACACTACTATTGCTATCATTAAATACATGTCAGAAAATTTTGCTTACTTCTCAAATATGAAGTAGGTCTGTACCTTAAAACTCTTAAATTACAAGCAATTTCTATAGCCACATTAAAACCTTCTATTTTTAATTTAGGTGACAAGGACCCTCTGCCACCAAAGGTTGATGACTACAACCAGCCTATCGGTACCTCTCTCTGGCTTTGAAAGAAAAACAATTGTAAATGACGCGATACTTGTCTGTCTTTGACTGTACATACACAAAGCATGCATACAGCGTGCTAAAAAGATGCGATATTAGTAAAGTTTGACCACGGGGAAAATTATTCCTTGTGGTCAAATCAGTTGGACAAATAGTTTGACTGTGGGGAAGAACCCCTGCAGAGCAAGCTTACTAACCTGGAAAATCAAGCTGGAGATGCAGAGATGTCAATCTTCCATAAAAAGATATTTTATCATTTCTCATTATTTCAATGAACTAATTCAATGTATAATAACCACGTTAGTTAGTAAATGTTATTACGAGATCGAACAGTTCATAAATGACCGGTTTTTTTTGTTGGCATTGTATTTCATTTCTGATACTCAACCTACCAACTTATTATTCTTCCATGTTTAATTTTGTGTGATATTGTCTAGTGTTGTTTTCATTGTTTATAAGTACCTATTCGTAAGCAGTAAATAGTTTTTATTTGATTTGAAATTACATTTTATAATTTATTTTATTTTATATTGTAAGTACAATTTTAATTATTCACCAAAATTGCACGCCATATTACGGCAGGATACATTGATACTTATAGTTTATAACACCTTACCACATGTATTTCAAGCAATAAATGTTTACTTTACTTTACTTTAATAAATAATTTAATGTACAAATACATCTCATCCCATCTATCAACAGCCTTTATCCATGCGAGAACAGCCGCAGGCAAAAGACTAGTATACTTTCATATTTTATTAAAATGTTAATGTTGGCTTCTATAGCCAGCATAACTCCAACCAGAAGCACTGAATGCTCCTGGGTTTTCTGCAGGATTTACGGAGTGACCACAGGTTTCTTGGGTAGAGTTTCTTTGTGCTGTAACAGCACAAACCATTTCAGGACTACATAGTCAGCTAATTCTTCTTTGGTTGAGCAACCTCTGCATAAAGGGCTGATGTTCTGTTTCAGAAATGTTGACTGTTTTCAGAAATAGGCCAAGGTCACCTGGCTCAAGCCAAGGGATTCCCTGAAAAAAAAATGTAAAATTAAATTACCTTTTCTAAGGCATGGAAACTCCTAACAATAGTCCCAAAATATTGTTCTGTGTTTCTTGTTATGATCAATAATAATTTACTGTAGATTTTATAATCAAATAGCTTTTGCTTGCGGTTTCGCTCGCGTTAAGAAGTATTATTATAAATTAAGTATAGTTTTTGCGGCTTTACTTTTGTTTAGCGTGTGTAAAAAATTTGGGCCTACAAAACATAAAAACGACGGTACATTCTTCAACTTCTCCATTAACATTCAGATTTTCTTTAGCCATTTTAAAAAAGTCTAACCAACAAAACCTTTCTTAGCGGATGCCTACGTCATAACATCTACCTGCACGCCAAATTTTAGCCCATTCTGTCCAGTGGTTTGGGCTGTGCGTTGATAGATCAATATGTCAGTCAGTCAGTCACCTTTGAGTTATTACTAAACCAAAACAAAACAAATGCAAAATCTCAAATCCTTTATTAGGGGATGCCTACGTCATAGTAGCTTTATGCATGCAAAGTCTCAGCCCAATTGGTTTAAAATTGACAAAGTTTCACACAAACTTTCATCCCTTATTTTATCCCCTTGGGGGTAGAAATAATCAAAATCCTTTCGTAGCGGATGCCTACGTCATAACATCTACCTGCATGCCAAATTTTAGCCCGCTCCTTCCAGTGGTTTGGGCTGTGCGTTGATAGATCACTATGTCAGTCAGTCAGTCAGTCACCTTTGAGTTATATATATTTTTATTTTATTTTATCATTTTTGGAAAACTTACAGCTAACACAGAGTTTATATTAAGACTATAGAAAACTAATGGCTAATTACAAGTTTCCACTTAAAGGTTACTGTAAAATTAAAATAAATTTCAGTCCAAAGATGTTAAATGTATACGACAGCTATTATTAATCTATATTAAGTATTTACAAAATAGTAGTCACTCAATAAACGTTTAAGACGCCTAATTGAGGTATTAAATAAATCTATTTCTTCAGTTGTATTATAACTATTCACTAATAAATCATTAAATTGAATACTTGCCCTAAGAATAAACGAGTTCTGCCTATAGTTCGTTCTTACTAGAGGAACATACAGTAAATTTGGTCTGCGAAGTGAAGCTGTGCTTGTGCGCAACCCGTTTAGATAAATGAAAAATACTACTGGACATTTTACACAGCGCCAAACTAAGCATAGCTACATCTGCATAGATCACCTACTCATAATTATTTCTATAACATTAATATTATTTACATAACAATAAGTTATCCTCACGGAAGTTAAGAACCCTATCGCTGCACCCTTCACCCTCCAATTAAGCGATCACTATGCGGTAGGTACCTAGGTATGTAATAATGATGAGCGAGCTATAGATAATTCTAAGGTAGGCACGGATGGAGTATAAACTCGTAAAATGAATTCGAAGGAATTGTAAAATGATAATAGCTTACCTCTTGTTGTCTTTATTGGTATGCAGCCTCTCCAACATGCAGGCTTTTTGCCTTAGATTCGAACGATTTTAAAGCTAGAAACCGATGGTTCATTATTGTACCCGAACACAAGTATTTAGATTTTATTTATCATTATACGAAATCAAATCGAAACATTTTTTTGTTTACACATTTGCGAGCCAAGGAATACATAGAGTATATTAGTAGCGCAAGTAGACAAAGCACAGATAAATAATAAAATGAACGCGCGAAACTGACAAATTATCAAAAACGGCGCGGCGGTGGCGGCTTGGCTGCTGCAAAGCGCTGCTCAGCGGTAGCAATTTACCAACCGCAAATAGCGCGGTATGGGTTTGCACTTTTACAGTTATTTCAAAAAATACATGCAATGTTTTTCATTTTTAAAACTAGTTACATAATTTAAATTAGTTAGGCGTTATACGAACATGCATTGTTGAATAAAAATTGCGTGCTAAGTTAAAGTAAATCACGTAAAGAAAAAAATATTGTTAATATTTCATTCACTTGCTCATTCATTCATTATTTCCTAATACAAGCAACAAAATTTGTAGGTTTCGTATAATTTAAGACCGTAGATAATCAATATTAACAAATAATTATAAAAACTAAATGTCTAGTAGAAAAAATAGAATAAATATCTTCCTAGAACCCAGTCCACGCGTACACAACAAACTTTTGCAAAACTTTACGGCACTCTGGTGTAGCTGTTTTCTCTCCTATGACAATAGAGTTTTTGCTTCTCAGCAATAGAGATGTCAAAAAAATAACAATTTCAATTGAATGTAAGCTAATGTTACGTCTTGAATCGAATGAAAAACATTTAACCACTACCACTAGTAACCGAATCAGCAGTGGGCACGGATCCGAGCCCACATCGCTTTGGCACATGCGCGTCGGGTATCAAAGTGCAGCCCACATCGCCTGAGTGGGTATTAACCGATTAGGTTTTAAGAATCCTAAACCTAAGATTTGGAATTTTTAGTAAGGAAGCTTTAGTTAGAAAGTGCCAACCGAATTGCAACCATTATCTTCTCTATTAAGGTAACCTACCTATTACACTCGTAGTAAACAACATGCAAGAACCTTTATTAACTTTAACTTTATTTAACTTTATTAACTTATACTTTAACTTTATTTTGTTAGATAGGTAGGTACCACATTAGGGTACCTAGGTGATCTAAATAAATAATAAATAAATATTATAGGACATTAATTTTTACACAGCGCCATCTAGCCCCAAACTAAGCATAGCTTGTAATATGGGAACTAGATTACGGATAGAATACTTGAATACTTTTTTAAATACATACTTACTATATGATACAACACCCAAACACAGAACAAACATCTATATTCACCACACAAATGTTTGTCCTGGGTGGGAATCGAACCCACAGCCTACAGCGCAGAAGGCAGAGTTACTACCAACTGAGCTATGAGGCTTGTTACTATAGTCATAGTTTCAATGATTTCGATCAGCCATTTTCCGGACGAAGTCAAAGGTAAAAGCTAGTATCAAGTAAATTGAATATATTTAGTTAATTTTCAAAATACGTAAATGCAAATGCAAGAATTAGTAATGTTATATATATTTATATACCTATAATTAACATTTATTCAATAAAAAGTACAATTAAACTAACTATGTACAAAGGAATCAGTCAGATTACCTAAGGACCGTTACAAACGGCCTATAGGTAACTCAACTGTTCCAGACCAGTACCAGACGGAAGCGTGCCCAAGACACTGGCTGCATTGCCACGCTGAATAGCTATGCTAATTCGCTGGCCTAAATAAGAGCCAGCCCTTGGGTCACGTGTCGCCTCAATCAAAAGCACCGCAATATTTTTGAAAACCCGGAGGGCACCGGCTCCACACGGACCCAAGGTCTCCACCCCAAAAGGCTCAAATAGGTAAGCTCTGTCGAGACCACTATATTTGCGCCTTTTGTGATCCTCGGCCGAATCAGCCGCCGCACCAGCCCTAACTGATGTCCCAGGCAGATGAGATGGCGCTAGGGTGTTTTTATTCTTATTTTATTATTTGTTATTATTCGTAATGTTAATAAGACAACAATAAAGATTAAGATAAATTTATTTCTTAAAACATTGTCACGAATTATTTGTAACATAAATATAAAATAGGTACTATCTAAGGATACCTATCCAGTAAATAAAGTTTAATGTTCTTTAATTGCTGATAAAAAGTCATTTATTTAAGTATTCTAATTAGGTTGAATATACAGATAGACGGATAGACAGCACAGTCGTAATCTCAGTAACGAGGTCCCGTTGCTTCCTTTGGGTAAAGTTTTACATTCAAAACAAATCGCGAAAAGTGAAATTCACCGCTAGGCTACATAATATCTATAATAGGTAATTATGTAGCCTGTAAGTAAAATAACAAAATTACTGTGAATTATAATTATAAACAGTATTTTTGGATACTAGAATGATGTAGCCAGTCAAATAAAATGAAAGAGCCGCAACGGGTTAGCTCAGCGCCTCTACGGATGCCGGCGCCGGCGCCTTTTGGCTTGGATTCAAACAAACACGAAAATGAAAAAACCGATAAGTTTCGAAAATAAGCAAGATATTTTTTTTGTATTGGCAACTCTTATCTGCAACTAGATTGTTTGAACTCGCGAAACTCGTACAGTACAAACGAGGCATGTCACTCTTCTTCGTATTGAGCGACCAATGAGGGCTCAAGGATTTGAAAGCCTCTCGGCCAATGAGAAGCAAGTGGCTTCCAATTATTGGTCGTACATTATCGGCACGTGTTGATAATGCACGACCCAATAATGCACAACCAATAAATGGAAGCCATGGTCTCGAATTATTGGGTGTGTCAAGTTGTATTGAAATAAAGTGGCTTTGAATTATTGGGTGTACATTATTGGTCGTGCAATATACGGACCCATTTGATCGATTGAACAACGATGAATGAATACGAATGAGTGAGCGGTTGTGGGTTGTGGGAGACAATAATGCACACCCGATAATGCACCACCAATAATGTACGACCAATAATTGGTGACCATATTAAAAAGTGGACTTGGATTGTTGGCAATCATGCACAGCCAATAATCCGTGTCCACTTTTTATTTTTTTGTGGTGAACAACCTTGATGGCTTGTTTTCATGGAAAACACATTTGCTTATATTGCCAACTCTTCACTACAAATGTATTGTGTGAACTCGCGGAACTTGTACAGTACAAAAGAGATATGATTTTCTACTTCGGCCGATGAGGGCTCAAGGATTTGAAAGACTCTCGGCCAATGAGAAGCAAGTGGCTTCTAATAATTGGTCGAACATAATCAGCACGTGTTGATAATGCGCAAACAATAATTGAAAGCCATGGTTTCGATATATCGGGTGCGTAAAGTTGTACTGAAATAAGGTGGATTCGAATTATTGGATGTACATTATTGGTAGTGCATTATAGGGACCCGCGGTTGTGATGTGATATGTGTGTCATACATGAGCAAGAGAAATGCCAAAACCAAACCAATCCCAACCCAACCGAAGGCAAGCTAGGGTACCTGACTTGACTTGACACTTACACCTGATTGACTTGACATATTCATTTGAATTTGAATGTTTTGAACGATGTCAACGCCCGCGGGTGCAGATCCCCAGCATTGTAAGTGTTTTAATTTTTGAGTGCTGTTGGCGCGTCGACCGTGCCGACCACTGCTGCTATACGCTTGATACCCATCATAGATATTTGCTCCACTGCGTTCGCGGCCCTGGCGGGCATCATGTCAAATAAAAAAAGAAGGTTTGATAACGGCTTTCGTTATGAAATCAATAACAGCCTTCGATTAAAGCCTTTTAAAAAGAATGTAGACTGATTAGGCTACACATTGTGACCGTGAATTTTTATTTCACTAGTTGAAGCCAGGGAGATTTTTTTGCTCACTAGAAGCCCTAAACCGCTGCTTGAAGTAAGCGTGCGTTCGTAAGCGTTGCTCGACGACGCTCGATGATTTACTACGTTGTAAAATCATCGTATCATCGTGTAAGATCATCGCAAGATTGGGCGATGTGGTCGCATAGCTACAAAGCCCCTTTTGTTGTTTAAAAAAAAATCATCGTGGTTACCACAGGCTACTATAATGTATGGTGGTGATAAAATAAATAAATATTACAGGACATTAATTTTACACAGCGCCATCTAGCCCCAAACTAAGCATAGCATGTAATATGGGCACTAGATTACGGATACACTACTCAAATCCTTTTTTTAAATACATACGTACGATATGATAATAGCACCCAAACACAGAACAAACATCTATATTCATCACACAAATGTTTGTCCTGGGTGGGAATCGAACCCACAGCCTACAGCGCAGAAGGCAGAGTTACTACCAACTTATAAACTGATATGACTATGAGGCTTGTTAATATAGATAGCTCGACGATCACTGATAGCCGTTCGTAAATATGATACTCGACGACACACCGGAAACCCCACAAATACTTACAATCGGGTCGTGTGCAGCCTAGAGAAGTCAAGCTGCGGGTAAAGGAGTTTTTTGTCGTAGCATCTACTCTCAAAGCGGCTACCTCGAGGTCTCGGGATTTTACGTAGGGGTCTTCCTCTTGGGCTTCCTTTCACTGAATTTTTGAGCTTAACTTCAGTTCGCACCACTCCGACTGCAATCTTGCGAAGATCCGGATGTGACCAGGCTATAAATAGAATATATTTATATAAGTATATAATATATAAATATAATACAAAATAAATAAACTATCTTCATACTAAATTTTATCGAAATCCGTTCAGCCGTTTAGGCGTGAAGGAGTAACTAACACACACACTACTATAATACTTAATAGTGTGATATTACATATCGTCGCTGACTTCGGGCTTCGCAAATAAGTTCAATGATGCACAGCGAGCAACTGAGAGAGCTATGCTTGGAGTTATTTCACTACGTGATACAATCTGAAATGTGGCTATCCGTTGCAGAACTAAAGTTGTCGATATAGCTCTCAAAATTAGCAAGCTGGAGTGGCAGTGGGCAGGCCACATATCTCGCAAAACCGATAACCACTGAGAAGTAAAGCTTCTCGCATAGCGAGCACGATTTAACGCAAAACGGAGTGTGTGGAGACTCGATGGACTGATGACATTGTGGCGGTTGCGGGGAGATGATTGGGGGAGGCCTATGTTCAGCAGTGGACGTTTGTGGGCTGTAATGATGATGATAATGATGTTGATGATACATACCACAATAGGGTGGTTCGGTACTATCGGTACCAATGACAACATTGAGTTTAAAAAATATTGTCTTTATTAGAATACATGTTGCCTGTAGGTAGGCTATCATTAATAAAAACTACAAAATGAGTACCTACTTATGTAACTCAGAGCAATTCCTTAAAATGTTTGTCAGCATTTTGTTTTCGATTAAGAATGAAGTGTTGTCATCGGCGGAGGTAGCGTACCTACTTGCCTACTAACACAAACCAGACATCAAGAGATCTCAGTTCGGGTCGAACTACTAGCATAATGTTTGTGGGCAAGTACCTACCTAACTCGCTAGAATAGAACCTACATACCAGAACTGTACGCTACTGTGTCAGTCTATTATAGTTTTAGCCAGCCAGCGCTACGCTCTAATTTCCTATCATGCATGTATAACTATCAGTATCACCACAACATAACGCGACGCCGCGCCGGCCCCGCCGCCAGTGACAATGAGTCGTAGTAATATATTTTTATTTGTTATGCTTTGCCAATTGGTGTACCAGTTATACGGATACGGCATCATCATCCCGACAAAAGGTGAAATCTGGCCAGAGCCACACTATGAACAAAAAACCGGGATTTATTATATTTTCCGAGCATCGGAGTTGCGTGTAAACGTAAGTTGATTGTGATCTTTATTAGTAGGTTGGTCCATTTATGCTTCTTGCTTCTCCTCAATTTCGCCTTTTCGAATTTTCCAGGCAAAATTAGCGTGACCGTATTACTTATGCTAATGTGTATAAAAGCGATCAATATGATTATGAGAACAGCTTCGCATTTTAAGGACATAGGCGTAGTATTAATTATGTTAGGTAGGTACCTTTTAAGGCATTGGCCTTTGTCCGGAGTTAAGTTTCAGCATCGAGTTTAGATCAGTAGCTTGGTTTGGGATCCGCTGCTAAGCAGTGCTAAAAGAAAGACTACAAAGAAAATTTTCCAGTTATAATAATATGGGTTGGTACCTAATATACTTACGTATCTTTTCCCTTCCTTAATTTTATTTTATCGCACCAAAATTATTCGTCCAACTATCGCAAGTCGCATTACAGCCGGCCGTGTTTTGTTTTTTGATCAGTGCATCTAAATTACCTATTGTATTCCGTACATTGAAACTAAATTACCTGAAATTAATTTAGAGTTGGATATTTTGTCTACTACAATGATTATTCCCATTTCCCAATTATTAGGTTAAGATTAAAAACGCGATTTAATACCCTAAATCGAATAATTTTTCTATTTTTTGTAGTTAAAGCCTACAGTCCGAAAAAAAGTTTCACTTGCATCGTGGTTTCATAAAATCACACAATATTTTTTTGTTTCCGGTGTGGTCGGAATAGACACTTTGCAAATGAGGCGTAAACTGCAACAAGCAATGCATTACTGTCTAATTTAATACCTATACCTACTGCGCAATAAAGTCAACAATCCGACCATATTGAGCAGTAGGTATGTCCCTAAGTCCTTATATTAATAACTACCTATCTGTTGTGTGTTCGTGTGTACCAGTCCCTAAGATTATTGATCGAGTGAGCGAAGCGAACGTGATCTCCGAGTCAAGTTGGGAAATCCAGCACTGTGTGTAGGTATGTATGTGTGGCGATGTTTGTGACGGCATAACTCGCGAACGGTTTATCCAATTTTCGTGAAATTTTAAATGTAAAGAGATACCGTAAATAGTAATTGATTGCCGCCAGGGGTTTTTTGATAAGTGGGGTAGTGTTTGATATATTTGGGTGAATTGGTTCAATTCAACATTTTGAATATGAGAATAGCTTAATATTCATCAATCTGTATGAGGATTTTTTTGACACTTGGGTGAGAAATGGGGGTGCTATGTGATTTTCGTCTAAATATATATACACATTTACATAACATTACTAAGGACATAGCAATAGAATGAAAGCGGACCGACGACGCTTTGAATAAGTACAAGCCATATTAATGTTTAGGGAAGCAGTAGGATTTTTTTTAAATTAAATTCAGAAAGTGTAATATTATCACTAAAAATTCGTTCAAATTATAATAGCATTTCTCAATAAGTAGGTATTTCAATTTATTTTCGAAGGTATTATTATTTTGTTTTTATACTTACAAGGATAGCGTCGTGGTATATCACCTTTTTTAAAAAAAGAAATGAGGGTGGTTTCTTACAAATTTACAAGATTCAAATATATATTATGTAATCAAATATATATACATGCATGTGAGTGTTAATATTTTTAAGCTACGAAAGTGATTTTTGCAGCTATCTGGGTTTTTTATGTTGGCATTGGTGGGATGGGACCTATGGGATGTCATGCAAAGGGTTTAAATGCGCATATCCCACATCAACAGCACATTATTGTCCACCACAATGTGGAAAGAACTTCCACTAAATATGTTTGGCCCGGCGATAATCTAGACTAGCTAGGAAGCTAGACAACCCTAGAGGTCAATATCACGACTCTTGACAGACAGATTGGTGCTCACAGTTAAAGTTATTTTTAAACATTAATAAAATCTGCTGCCTTTTTGGTGAAGCCCCTTGGTTGGCTTTACGACATCCGTGGGCTGGTGTAAAATGTTGTGGTAGATTTTTAAACCACGACTACTAAGGCAACGGTTATGAGAGCACTTTTCAAATCGACATCAACTTTTGTTTCATGTTAGTAAGGGGTGACTTATTCACTTAGGTATTGTTTTCTACCCATCTAGGTACTATGACGCACAGTCAGTGGTTTGGCGCTTTGCTTTTATTCTGGCTTGGCATAGAATAGGTAAGAGTTAGCAAAGAGACTCTCTGCAAACACTCAGGTGTTTAAAAAGAGATTGAAAAAGGTATAATGAAAAAGCACACTTTTATCGTTTGTTATAGGTAAGTAAGTACGTTATTTTTGAGTAAGAATTACCTGACACAAACCAGACATCACGAGATCTCAGTTCGGGGCGAACTACTAGTATTTTAGTTTTAATTATTGTATCTGTGTTAGTAATTAAGATTGTTTGCGTTTTAGTGTATAACTGTTGCAAATGTCTGTTTCAAATAAATAAATTCTATGTACTTATGTCGATTTGGGCGTGATTGTATCCCAATTTTTTTACTAAAGAATTGGCTATCTATCTTTATATATGTGATAGTATTACACTTTCTAAATGCCGGAATACAACAATTTTAGAATTGTTATTATGGCGACAGAATTAGTAAACAAAATCCTACCCAGTGAATAATACAATACCTAACATTCGTTCAGTAACAATAACTATACCTAATTAGTAATACCTACTAATTAGGTATAGGTACCTAATTACTACCGAGCACCGGTCCGGTTATGAGAAAATACCTACACCTACCTACCTTTACTTTTCGATATTGTTAGACCATTATCATTATTAATTTAGGTACTTACCTATATCATATCTCTAGTCTAGTATGATGTGATTTCGTAACGATTCCAGACAAATGCTCTAAATTAAACGTTTGATCGTACAAGAACGTAGGTACCAACCTTAGTTTGATTGCGATATGTTGCTAAAATTACCTTACCTGTAACGAAACCAAGCCATTTTAGCACGTTTTGGTTACTAAACGAATGTGGATATGAAATTTAAGTTCAGTGTCAATTTCAACTCTCAGATTTTTCAGTGCGGTTGCAGCGAGTAAGTACCTACCTATACGTAGTATGTAGGTACCTATTGGTCGTTTCACCGCTGATAGTGTGAGTAATGATTGTGTAGGTAGGTAGGTATACCTATGCAGCTTGCCAAACGAATAAAGCTCAGGTACTGAATAAACCACTTGACACTTGGGGAAGTTAAAGTTAAGTTTATTAGCTACGATCCAGACAAAAACTTCGCTAAAACTACTACATATGCAGATCGTCGTAATCTTGTTGTGAATGAATGCAAATAGTCAATTTATTAGAAGCGTAGGTACCTACCGGTCGTGTTTCAGTGGTTAGCTTGTGCCGTAATGCTGGTTTTTTTACTGACATCTTCCGTGGCTCTAACTACCTACTTCAAAAAAAGGAAAAGCTAAGCCTTATCTCAACTTGTTACCAGGTGAGATGAAGGCCAAGCGCTTTCTCGTCGTACAATAAAAAAAAATGGGATTTTGAGATTAGGTTAACCATCAAGTGCTCATTATTTGTCATATATCTCAATTGGAATCAATTCAAATCAAAAACCTAGTTTTTTTTCACATTTTAAGATCAAGTAGGTACCTACTTACTTCTGACAAAAAACCTAACAACCTATCTATTGACACAGATAGGTATATATATACCTATATACGAGTTGGTACTGACGTATTTCGCTTTAAGATTCGTGTACTTACTTAGTTTCGAACCCTTTTTTAATGATGACTCGAATTTCCTAGTACATAAATCAAAACAAAGTGGCGTCATAATTTGTGTTCAGTTACAGTAATTTCAATAATTAATTTCTCGAAAACTATTCGTTTCCGCATTTAAGACTTCGCATGTAGTCGTTATTGTATCTGTAAAAAAATATGAACCTCTAACACGTCGGTCCAAATACTAAACATTATTTTAAAAAATTGGAGAACTCGTTCGCTTGGCTCACTCGATCAGAAATTGGATTGATAAGAGTTTCGTACTCTGTTATAGGTAGGTATACCGTAAAGCAAAGCCGAGGTAGGTTAATCAATGGTACACACTAACGAAAATCAGTATGCTTAGCAGCTACCTACAACGTGTCTATACAATGTACCTACCTACTACTTATGTAAGGTTGTAGGTAGGCTACCTATCTTATTATAATTTATCTTCCAGGTTTCTCAAAATTCGTGCGATCTACTCTCTGATGCTATAAAAAGATACAAGCTCACTTTAGGCCACCTAGAACAGTACAAAAAGTTGAATCATGGAGATCGTCAACACGAAGAAAAAAATGAAGATGATAGTGTTGAATACCTGAAGGAACTAAGGATAGAACTATTATCAACGTGTGAAGATTATCCACACTATGAAATGGAAGAATGGTGTAAGTTAGACCATAGGCTGTAGGCTGTAGCTGTAAAGGTGAGGCATGGGTTACCTACCTAAAATGAGATAGTAGGTAGGTAATTCTATGAAGGGACAGGTAAAGGTAGGTACCTCACATGTCTAGTTTATTTAAAGTGGTCATTTTTATTTGTGGTCCAAAATTGCCGAATGCAGAATCAGTTTATTTATCAAAAAAAAAACAGGCAACTATAGAAAAATTACAGATCTTATTCTAACTTAGGTAGTCTACGGCCTATAATAATAATAAAATCATTTATTTCTCTCACAATAGGTTTTAAAACACAATAGGTTTTATACAAAATTCCTAAAATACCCGTTTAGTGAGAGGCTGGTGCCAGAGAAAGGTTTTGAAACCTGTATTACTGGTCACTAGTGCTCTCGCTCCACGTATCTTTTATCAGAATACCTACATGTGGCATGTAGGAACCACAACTAAAAATAAATAAAATTTAGAGTAACCATGAGGAAGGGTATGAGTATGTGTAGAGGAGGTATATGTAGTGTTTGTGTGTTTGTTTGAAATTTTGACCTTTCTGGGAGGGTAAGTAGACAGCTTAAAGAACGTCTTCGGTTTTCTGGTTATCTACATTTTTAGCTACTTAGTGATTTCGGACTTGCATTTAATTTTAACTAAGGGATAGATAGGTATAATACTATTGACTGTATTGTAAAGGAAGGGTCCGAGAAAGCAGCTGAAACGGTTTGAGAAACTTGTTTTGAAGGCTCTGGTTTCACAAACTTTTCCCTGTCTACGCCTGTCTCTTAATAAGTTTTAGTCATAAGTAAGTTCGGAGTATTGGAAGAGGATAATTTGCAGAATAAAATACTGTCTTTTATAGATAGAACGTCCCATTTTTGGTAGAGC
Organism: Venusia cambrica; assembly: GCA_951394065.1. Lineage (NCBI taxonomy): Eukaryota > Metazoa > Arthropoda > Insecta > Lepidoptera > Geometridae > Venusia > Venusia cambrica. The sequence continues at coordinate 8,611,582 of OX596056.1, forward strand.
TCAGTTGTTGGGAATCGCCACGGAAGTCCTGCACTTACTTTGAGGATTGCTCTTTGAGCTCTTTCCAGGTTCAGCATATGTGTTTTTGCTGCACCACCCCATGAAGTAATACAGTAGCCGAAGATAGTTTGGCACAATGCCATGTAGACCATTTTAATTGTATCGCGTTCAGCCACATGCTTTAATCCTTGAATATATAAATTAGCTTCCGTAGTCTAGTTGCCAGCATTGATATGGAGTTTAAAGGAGAGGGTCTGGTCAATGACTATGTCGAGATATTTTTCGTGGTAAGTTCGTTGTATGTTAAGGCATAAGCAGGCAGAAAGTCCCGTGGAGCATTTGTGCGCAGTAATGGTTAAGGTCGATGGTAAGGTAGATTATTTGACCTGAGGGCGAAGGCTATATAGTTTGTTTTTGCAACATTGAGTGTGAGCACGTTTTCTCTTAGCCATGTGCAGACCTTTGATACGCCAATTTGAGCACTAGCGAAGGTTTCTTCCCAGTTTTAGCCGCTAAAGAAAAGAGCAGTGTCGTCCGCAAACGTGAGTATTTTTCCATTTGGTATCTTCAAGTCACAAAGGCCATTAATATAGATAAGGAATAGGGATGGCCCCAGGATACTTCCTAGAGGAACTCCATAGGTAACTGGCAGGTCCTCGCTGGTATAATGGTCAATTTTGACACATTGTTTCCTGTTTGTCAAATAGTTTTGGAAAAGCCTTAGTGGGAGACCTCGTATCTTCTAGTTTTATCAGCAGAATAGGGATTGAGACCGTGTGAAAAGCCTTTGCCAAGTCTAGAAAAACTGTCAAATACTTTCTTTTATAATCGAGAGAAGCTATTATAGAGTTTGTTAATTCTTGGACGGCATCGTTGGAGCGGAACCCAAATTGCGAGGGTGACAAAAGGTAATTCGATTCAAGATTATTGGTTAGGCGGCTGTTTAACAGTCTTTCCAAAATTTTCAACAAAACAGGCAACAGCGAAATTAGTCTAAAATTCTCGACTCGGTCTTTTTCTCCTCCTTAATGTATCGGTTTAACAACCGCAATCTTGATAGCGTTTGGAAAAACTCCGCTCATAAACGCGAGATTGCAAATGTGCGTTATAGGTTTTGCTAGAAAGTAACTGTATCGCTTAATTAGGGAGCAAAGAATCTGATCAAAACCGCACATTTATTTTTAAGTCCCCTTATAAGGTTATTAATTTCGTGCTCGTCTGTTGGAAGTAGTACGAGTGAATTAACTGGCAGAATGCAGGGCCTACAATTAGGTAACATACTTCGGTTATCATATGGGCTAGTGCTATTCACGGCTTCAGATAACATCCTGCCAACGTTTGCGAAATAGTTGTTCACTTCGTTAATGCTGTTGGCTTGAGCATTAATTAGGTTTTAATAATTTTGGCGAATGGTCAACTGGTCTTTTTTGACCACTGATAGTTGTTATGACCTCCCAGAGTTGTTTCTTGTTGTCTCTAGCGTTTACAGTCTAAAATATATACCTAAAAATATATAGCCTCGAGTCGCTGCGAACAGGTCCACAGAGCTGCTTCCTCCCCTGTGTGTGAGGGACTGCAGGGGTGCTGACCGCTGACGCTGTATAATCACGTTGTTGGGGAGCGGGCCACGTGATAGGTGTCGGTTTGACCGCGGCGCGGGGGGCGCAGGCGCGTGGGCTTACTTATTTTGTTATCAGCGAGTGGTTTAGATTAGAGTATGCGTTTCAGCATAGAATTGAATAGGATATATTGGTAGATAGGCATTTTATTATGATCAGGCATGGCAATGTCAGATCAAGGATCAAAAATCCTGTATCATCAGGGCAATGTAATAAACAGAAAGTGCATACCTGCGAGTGCTTAGTAGGTAGGTTAGTTGAATACCTATTATTTCCTACATAATTAATAATACGTTGGTTCTAACAAATATTTTGACATGAGTAACTGTAGTACACCTACACATAACACTTAGAATTAATTAAGTCCAAAATCAATCATATTTTTAAATCGTAGGTACGTAGGCCGGTAGGTAGGGGTTGTTGGGAGTTGTGCCGAGACTCGAGAAGATTGCTTCTGAGCAAAGACGATGTTTTCATTCGAAAGATATAGACAGAAGCTAAGTAGTTCTTTACCGTCTTACCAAAAAGGAAATTACAGTAAAATTTGTTTCAGATACGCTAATGGTTGATAAACATTCTGTTCTACGAAGCGGTTCAATCTGGGGAATCCTTCGAGGGCTGGAGTCTTTAGTTCAACTATTTTATTTTTCTGATGATTTCAGTGTAAGTACTATAGACAAATTATTCAAAACGAAACCCAAATAAGTTAAATAAATTTCAATTAGAAGGCCATAATCAGGTAAAAATTTATCAATAATAAGTTTTTTATGTCTGCGCTCTTTAGATACTTGAATCATGCGGCACAGAATAACGCATGCGGCCAAGTCTCAATCCTCCGGTCACGCAATTAGTATAAAAACCTCTGTGGTCTTGCGGTTCACCCACCATAATTTGGCCCCCTGGGGGGGTACAAATTCAAGGTTGATTTGGCTTGTTTTAAGTCCAACTGGCTTGCTACCACCATCTCATCATAACAAAAATAATGTAATTGTTGTGTTCTGGCGTTTAGAGGTAAGATAGCCAGTTCCTCGGTCTGTTGAGGATTCCGGGTGAATTGCGCTTCCACCTTCGGTCATAGCATGACTTGACACGGTAAAATGAATACCCTGAACATACTCGTATGTATATGAAAATAATGAAATGGGGTCCGAAGCTTTATCTTAGCGTAGGTACCTATAGATATTACACTTATTTCTTAAGAATATAATATTTCTAACAGGAAGTTAGAATCGACGGTACAGCGATCATTGACTACCCTCAATACAAACACCGAGGCCTCCTCATTGATACCTCGAGACACTTTGTATCTGTCTCTAAGATTTTAAGTATCATAGAAGGCCTAGCAATGAACAAGATGAACGTTCTACATTGGCACATTACAGATGACCAGAGCTTTCCGTACCAAAGCGAGATCTTCCCTTTGCTAAGGTATGAGGACCTAATTAACTAGCTACGGGGTCTTGGCTCCCCCGGACGGGGAAGACAAAATGTCATACATTTTCCGTAATTTAAAAGTGTTCTTGGCTTATTGCGAACAAATGTTTTTTTAATTGAATAGTTCATTTCATTGAAAATAAATATTGTTAAATTGTGTAAAATAATGTGTGTTTGTTCGGTCACCAAATTTGAAATGTAGACCTAGCATATTTTTATATCCCGATATTCCCTCGGGAATGGGAATAACCCGCAAGTGAAACGATTGCTACTGAATAGAACTACATTTCAGATAGCAGATGTAGTTTTGACAGCTGTCATTGAAAATGTAGATCTTGGTCATAGTCACAGCTTTCATTTGGACTAAGAACAGAGAGTCTAGGACGAGTATTTTCAGATATATGGCCGTTTTAAGTTTGATAACTGTCATTGAAAAAGTAGTGCTTGGTAATGACCAAGTTCAAATCAATACAGTTCAAATCAAAGCTATGGCTTTGATTTGAACTAAGAACGGAGGTTGTAATACCTGCTAATAATTTCAGAGATATGGTCGTTTGAAGTTTGATAGCTGTCATAGAAAATGTAGATCTCGTTCAACATTTGTACGCATAACAGGGCAGCTAAGAACACTTTTAAAATTACGCAAAATGTGTGGTATTTTGTCTACGCCGCCGCCCGGGGGAGCCAAGGCCCCATCAGAATCACATTGGCTCCCTTAGGGAGCCAACAGGGGAGCCAGGTCCCCGTAGCCAATAAACTAATTTTTCGAGATTATAGAGTCGAGGTATATCTTTCTCCTGTTGTAGGTAAGTACTAACATGGGCAGCTAGTCCATGAAAGTAGTACTGTTATCTTATACCACTATAAAATGCTAACTGACTCACTGATAACAACGCACAGCCTAAACGGCTAATCGTAGAGACATGAAATTTGGAGGGTATGTTTGTCTTGATGCGAAAATTAGTGCTAAGAAGAGGATTTTGAAAACTCTTACTCTAAAGGATTCGAAAAGGGGTTGAAAGTTTTAATTAAAAGTATGCCCTAACTCTGAAACCGTGCATGATAAAAGGGCAAAATTATCATATTAGGTACTCATATGAAATAGATAAGAACGTGATTCATGTTTTTTTTTTTTAAGGATTGAAAGGCAGTGGTCCTTTTTAAAAAAATCATAAAACATTGTTATTTAACAGAAAAAATCGCGATGTACACGCGGTTTCTATAATAAACTGGTGTTTTTTGAGTGCTCTTAATGCAATGGATGAATGTCAAAACTACCAAGGTCTGATGATGGAGTGGAATCAATATAATGGTTTTTTTCACTAAATAACAGTAATACGTTATATATTAAGAGCGTTGCGCATTTTAAATGATTGTATGTGTGATACTCTTCTACGAACCATTTAAACCAGGGTCTAGCGATGATGCCAGCGGAACTCCTGAATAATGCATGGTATAATAGTTGTGCTTATACTTTTTGAAATCATTATAGCGAGGCATTTATCGACAAATGTTTTTTTTTATTTCCCCGGCCGTGGCAGTCGCGGCTTATGAATCTAATTTGAAAATAATTTGTCAAATCAATAAGAATTTTATCTATCTGTTATATACAAATTAATCGTTTCTATAATATACTTTTGTTCGTCCGATATCGCATTTATCGTCTTTTTGTAACTGAGGTGCCTATGTAATTTATCAATGTGTATGTTCTATCTAATAACCTACTTTCACGAGTGTCTCCAAGCTCTCACTAAAATGGGTTCATCTGTCCTTAATACTCTTTGACACAGACAATTGCACCAACTGATACCTACCTATCTACATGCATAGTGCGGTAAAGGAATAGGGTCGTCACTATTTATTGTCATTGAGAAAATGAAAAGATTTGTATGGGAAACTGAAAATGGGAATTCACTATTATCTCCCCACCACAACAAATACTTTTCCTGGTCCGAAAAGCCCCCCCACTGCTTAGTACACATATTCTGTTTCACCTTGTACAGTACTTGCACCTATTTCAAAAAACCAATACGCGGACGAAGTCGCAAGTAAAAGCTAGTTATTAATAATAAGGTTCTTAGATAAATTATTACAGCAGAAATGTTTTCATCAACACATGCGTATCTAGTAAGTGTTCCATTGTACCGAACACATCGTTTAGACCTACATACTGGTTTTATTACTTATCTGTGATACTGGTAAGGAATGGAATTCCTTGCCCTCGTCCGATTTTCCACACGAATACAATCTTGGAGCCTTCAAGTCCAGAGTGAATAGGTTTCTTTATTAAATAACATGTACAATTAAACTAACTATGTACAAGGGAATCATTCGGATTACCTACCTAAGGACCGTTACAAACGGCCTATATATAACTCAACTGCTCCAGATCAGTACATTTTAGGAAAGCGTGCTCCATCTTAGGCCACATCTTTAGGAACACCTACTTATGTTTCGAGTAAGCTGTTGGTCAAACGCTTGGCTATACCTTGACCTTAAAAATAAAATAGAAATGCGTCTATACAGTTGAGCTAGGTTCAGATCAGACTAGTGGAGATGAAGTATACTAAGGAATGTATACCTAGTGTGCGTAATGGATCTCATTACGTAATGTGTAGGTACTACCTACTTTCCCTGTCGCCACTTTGCAGCATATTACCATAAGTTTAATTACTTAATTCATGTTCTTAATGAATTAACATAGGTATGGCTTTGTTTACTCATATTTTATCTTTTTATAATATTTTAGTGAGAAGGGTGCCTATTTCCCTTCAATGGTATACACAAAAGAAAACATTCGTTCAGTAGTTGCTTTTGCAAGAGATCGCGGCATCAGAGTTATACCGGAAATCGACGTTCCTGGTAAGTAAATAAATGCTTGTTTATATTTATTTTACTGTAAGCCGGGTAAGCGCTTGGCCTTCATCTCACCAGGGGCCCTACCGCCGACGGCGAAGCCGATCTCCATTGGCTTAAAATTAGCTTCATGAGAACTAGAAACGATTTTTACTACCGGGTATGTGTCATATCCAAAATGGCGTTTCCCATCTTAAAAGTGTACACATGTTATGAAACCTATCCGTTCAGTACATTTGACGGTAAAAATCGTTTCTAGTTCTCATGAAGCTAATTTTAAGCCAATGGAGATCGGCTTCGCCGTCGGCGGTAGGGCCCCTGGTTATGCTGGGCCGAAGGTGGAAGCGTACTTCACCCGGAATCATTAACGGACTGAGGATCTAGCTATCGTACGTGTGCCTACAATTTCAAATCTTTGTTTGGCGATATGATGGCGATAGACTTAGATAAGATGGTGGAAGTTTATATAGCCAGGCGGACTTAAACAAAGTCTTATCTCTATCCAAACCAAACACAAACTTGTACTCCACTGAGGATCGAACCCGGGCGAATCACTTGACCCTAGATTATAACAGTAACGCACAGTGCGTTATTGTCATAATATTTTAGACCATTAATTTTTAATCTAACAAGAATGTGTCTATATTCCGTTTAAACTTTAGCATTTACCTACCTATTTAAGACCATAGACCTAATATTACTAGCATATGGAATTCGACATGGTTATCATCATAGACTATAAAAATATTTTGTAGTATTTTTTTCTGCTTTTTTATTTTCTCTTCATTTTTTTTCTTTCAATCAGTATCAGTACCTAGTTTTAATAAGTTTGCACGTTTTTATTGCAGTTTTTTTTTTATCATTTTACTTTCGCACTTTTTCAGTGAACTGCTGTAAAATCACTGCAAAAATGAGCGCAAAATATTTGGTCGAGTTGAGATGATATTTCCATTTAGGACAGAGGGCCCCGGAGTACCGCTGATTTTCGCTATGTAGTAGTGTATTGTAGTAGTATTTTATTATCTGTGGCAGTAGGTACAACATACTTAGTTCCTTTTAAATTCAATTAGAAGTGGTGAGTCCAATTCACGTGAAATTTTGCAGGTAGGTTTAATCGGAAAGATATAATCTGTGTCTGTGGTGCGCTACTTTTTCTTAAAACGCAACAACAATGAAAATATACTCATGGAATAAGAGTGTATGTATGTTAAACTCTTTTCCATATATTTTGGTTTGTATTCGTTTTTCGTTCAGACACAGATTATACTTATCCGATTGTACCTGCAAAAAAAACTTTTGAATAAACTTGCCATTTCGAAATTAAAATGGAACTACGTTTGTATGGGAAAGTGAGACTACTGGGCATTCTTAACATTATAAAATATTGACTTATAAAAAACAATTAAAATATTACTTTGACCATAGGACACACTCGTTCTTGGGGTAAAGCATATCCCAATCTTCTAACCCAATGCTACAAGCTCAACAAGGTGGTCGGCATGGGCCCACTTAACCCTACCAAGAATGAAACATACGATTTCCTGGAAAAACTGTATGAAGAAGTGAACGAATGGTTTCCCGATGAATTCCTACACATTGGTGGAGATGAAGTGCAAGTTGCGTGCTGGTAAATTATTGGCAATTATTATTTTTTACATTCGCCGTTGGTTTACAAAATTATTTGATAGAAGTCAAAGATTGCTAATGAAACTAAGAAGTTACAGTGAGTTCCGATCCGATCAAATATTTCGCAATTTTATCCCCTATACGATATATCTATATCTATATGGATAGTACATACATGTAATAAATCTCAAGAACAATCCAACTACACAATTTACTTCTTTCAACTCATGTTCAGCTCAAATTGAACGCTTAAAGGGATGATTATCATTTTTTTTTTAAGACTGACTTTCATTTGTAAATAGAAGACTATGAGCTTATTTTCACGACTCTGATTTAAAAAAATTGCTCAAGTAATTTTTAGGGAATACATTTGTACCTATAAATCCTATACAGAAGTAAGCACTACTTTCACTATAAATGGAATTTCTGTGAGAAATTACATGCTTCTATGTCCACCGGTATATTCTGTAAGTTATTTAGGAGACAGTTTTTTTTTACGACGGGGAAGCGCTTGGCCTTCATCTCACCAGGTAACAAGTTGAGATAAGGCCGAAGGTGGAGGCGCACTTCAACCGGAATCCTCAACTAACTGAGGAACTGGCTATCTTACCTACCTCTGAATGCCGGAACACGACAATTTTAGAATTGTTATTATGGCGCCAGAATTAGGTAAGATTGTGGTAGCTAGCCAGGCGGACTTCAACAAAGTCCTACCACCAACCAAACCAAGCACAATATATTGGACTCCCAATGGGGATCGAACCCGGGACCTCTGGATCTGAAATCGGTGGGTTGAACCAATAGACAACAGAGGCGGTTAGCGCATAAAATTTTACGAAGCAAGTAGATTATGAAATTTCTATCACAATTAAAAAGTTTTTATCAAATTACTCATTAGCTAGGACCATTATTCAAATTGAATGTGCAATAAAAATATCAGAACTAAATTACCTTACGGGCATCTATCTATGCTAGTGTCATAGATTTTTAAGACGCAAATTGGTCCAAGGGTGTGTTGATGTGACTACAAATAAATAAAATGAACCATTGTCACCCTGCAGCCTTATTCTGTATGACCAATCGTGTCTTAACTTGCCCGGGGTACGATATGTCAATACGATGATTCCATGCAGATATCGTAACGCAGGCGCGTTAAGACACGATTGGTCATAGAGAATAAGGGCTCTGGTGTGGTTAATTGGTGTGCCTACTGATCGGTTGCGTAGGTTTCATAGTGCACCCCTGCAACAAAGTAACGCATTCATATCTTTCTTGTGTCTGATAACTTATATGCACACCTACACGTAGGTAGGTATATATAAATAATATGAATTTAAACTTGATGGAGGTATGCGTAAGTTATCAGTTCAGTTTGCATATTTATCTAAGTACCTACTCATACCACAGAATAACTAATAGTACTACCTCATACATTGTGTACATTTATGTGTAATTGCAGGGATTCCAATCCATTTATCAGAAAATACATGAAGGAAAGTAATTTAACTGTTAACCAGCTTCAGGGTCACTTCTTGACCAAATTGTTGCCGCGGCTACCTCGGAAAACGAAACCTATTGTGTGGCAGGTAATATATAAATACAATATGTTCTTGAAAATATTAAAATTAACTAACATTAAAAGTAATTATGTAAGTACTAAGTCGGATTACCTAGGGACCGTTACAAACGGCCTATAAGTAAATCCACTGTTCCATACCATATTACAAGCTATATGCTTAGTTTGGGGCTAGATGGCGCTGTATGAAATTAATGTTATATATCAATTATTTATTGCCACGCTGAATAGCTATGCTAATTCGCTGGCCTAAACAAGAGCCAGCCCATGGGTCAAGTGTTGCCTCAATCAAAAGCCCCGCAATATTATTAAACGGCGAAATAATATTATAACTGTCCAATAATAATGTTAATAATAATGTTCACTACATTATTTCGCGCGCCTGACAGCTGAGGGTCTGATACCTAGGTAAGTACCGTTCTAACCGCCTCTGTGGTCTCGTTGGTGGCGTGGTGGTGGTTCAACCCACCGATTTCAGATCTAGAGGTCCAGGGTTCGATCCCCAGGGGAAGTACAATATATTGTGCTTAGTTTGGTTGGTGGTAGGATTTTGTTTAAGTCCATCTGGCTAGCTACCACCATCTTACCTAATTCTGTCGCCATAATAACAATTCTTGAAAAATTGTTGTGTTGCGGCATTCAGAGGTAAGATAACCAGTGAGGATTCCGGGTGAAGTGCGCCTCCACCTTCGGCCTTATCTCAACTTGTTACCTGGTGAAATGAAGGCCAAGCGCTTCCCCGTCGTACAATAAAAAAAAAGTACTTGCGTAGACTTGGAGAGCCAAGTATCCACAAAGACATTCGAGTGACGAACGTAGGGTTTAAGATATTTTAAGGTAAAAAATACTGATATCTAATTTACTGATTTGTAATTTTGGCCTGAATTAATTTTTAGAGATGGAATGGAACTTGCCCTCGGCTGTTTTTCCGCGCCAGACAATCTGGAGTCTTCAAGTCCAGAGTGATTAGGTTCCTCTTAGACAAGCGTGCTCGATCTTAGTCCATATCTTTACTTGTTTTTCAAATGAGCTGGTGGTCAAAGGCTTGGCTATCACCAATAAAAAAACCCTAAAAATTCCTAAAATTTGTTATTTTCCCCTAAACTACCCTTTACTTATTAAAACCTTTAAAAAAAAACACTATTATTTACCAAAGGGGATGAGATTCGAACTGCTGAAATCATCCTATAATGATGATTGATGATATGTATAATTTAGAAAGAAAGTTTTAAGAACTGCATATAATAATACTACATATAATGATATACCTTATAAGTTTGTTGTCGTACACACATCCTCACCCACGTTCATACTTACACTCTTGCATGCAGCACACCGACTTTCGCGGGGCCTTCCGTTGCCCGAGGCTGGTGTTCTCGGGAGACCCCCAACCACTACACACACACACACACACACACACACACCATCACGCATACACACTTTTTCCTCCCCATTACAAATACACATACTCACACAGAGAACATCTCTCAAATTCACGGGGCCTACTCCTACTCAGACTCTTAAGAGACTGCTGTTCTCAGGAGACCCCCCCCCTTTTTCCTACACTCTCTCACACACACACACACACACATTATTCCTAGCTCCCAGACCCTTTAATTTTTAACGTAGGTACTCATTTTAATATTAGATACTACTTCATTTACTAAATTACACTGTACTTTAACCAATCCATGTTTGTTTTGGATATGGAAGAGCGGGATCTTCTAATACAAGTATTATTTACTTAAATGATGACCTCAACCTTTTGCTTGAATATTGTCGAATTGTTTACTGCAATCAAAATAATTTTCATTATCATAATTGTATTTACAGGAAGCATTTGATATGAATGCACTCCCAAATCAAAAAACTCAAGTGCAAGTATGGTGGTATGACTGGGTTAAGGAGATGGTTAAGGTAAGAACTGTATATAGTACCTATTAGTGGTTATGTTTGCATAATTAGGAAGTAATTGCAATTAATAATTTACTACAGACACATTTCGTTTTTAGAGCAGGATAGAACGATGGATCAACTTTCTTTCAAAATATTTTGTAGCTTAGCGAAATGTCACAACAGTTAGTTACATTCTTTTTTGTACATATCTTGGAAATTTGTACATACGTGATCTAGTAAAGAATTAGTTGTTGTAGTCTTACGCGTAGGTACTGTAGTTACTATCTACCTTATTCAATATTTCGTAACCGTTTGAATGCAGTTCCTGTAGGTAGCTGGTGACGTCACTATCCGGGCAAAGTAGGTTAAGATTGATATTTTATCTCCTATAACGATGGTTCTCTTTCGCTTCTCCAACTGTGCTGAGTAGATAACAATGAAATTGCTCACATTGGTATCTCCAGGCTTGTAAATGGCTCCAATGTTTAAAGACTGATTTTCTATATGTACCCACAAGTAATGGTTTCCATCGACGTACAATTGTTCCGTAACTTCATATTTTATGCTATTGTGTACATAAATAGACACCCCTCCTCCTCTGCGATCGTTTCTGTAGTTGTAAATATGTGTATAGCTAGGTAATTGATATAGTTTGGCCTCGTTTTTAGAGGTAAACCATGTTTCTGTGAATATAAGTATGTGTTTTCATTACGTTACGCACATTACGTCAAGTTAAGTTTTAAGTATGTCACTCGTACCTTGAGTCTATTGTTAAAATTATCGTCCATAACATTGAACACCTGTTTTCATAGAAATGTAAACACAGGCTTATCTAGTGAAAATTTTAAATAATTCATTAAAAAATTACAGATCTTAGAAGCCGGGCACTATGTCATCTTCTCATCAGCGTGGTACCTGGACTACAAAAATCCGACCTGGGAAGATTTCTACCGGTCAGATCCTCGACAGATGGTGTACAAATACCGGCAGAGCTCGGAGGGACTTCTGGATATTGTTGGTGGAGAAGCTTGTTTGTGGGGCGAACAAGCAGACGATACCAACATACTTACGAAGTAAGAAGAATAATTGTTTAAGATTGGTACCAATTCCCACTCGTACCAAAAATACCGTTAGGTCCGTCTCGTCTCCCCTGTAGGTAACCGCCTCTGTGGTCTAATAGTTCGCCCACCGGTGTCAGATCCAGAGGTTGAAATAGGCCAAGCACTTCCCCGCCCTATAAAAAAGGTACCTACCTAGACCTAGTAGTAGGTATAGGTTCATACCTATAGGTTCATAAACGGTTTACTAGAATCGAGAAAATGTAAGGGTAAACTTCATTAATTTAAATTTATAAATTGTATTTTTTTTTTATTTGGAATGTGCCAGCTTCACCTTGAAACTTGCATAGGCAATGATGAGATCTATGATGGTGCGAACTTACCCAGATGGTGCTTTGGCTCTATTCGGGTAAGGAAAGTGTGTTTTGCCGGAGTCACAGATCAATAACCTTATTTATTTTTCAACTTTTGAGATAAGAGAGAGTTGAGATAAGGCCGAAAGTGGAGGCGCACTTCACCGAGAATCCTCAACAAACTGAGGATCTGGCTATCTTACTTCTAAATGCCGGAAAACAACATTTTTTTAAGAATGTGCTCTAAAAAACTATGTGCCGAAGTTCTTCATACTGTCATAATTTGGACAGCCAATAAAATCTAACTGATGCCAATAAATTCTGTGCTGATACTACACAAGTGCGTCAAAAACAGTATTTTTTTTCTTCTTTTTATTCTTTCTACTTTTCTTCTTCTTCTGCCGTTCCACTCCCACTTTTTTAACGCGCGAGGATTGATGTCGGATCTGCCAAGGTTACTCTAGGGGTTATTTTTTTTCTGTTACAGGGTATGGCCACGGACAAGTTCAGTAGCTGAACGCCTCTGGTCCGGCCTGTCCTATACAAACTCCGAGGACCCTGTCAATGCGGAGGTCCGAAGTCGCATGGAAGAGCACGTTTGTCGGATGAACCGAAGGGGTGTTCCAGCTCAACCAGCCAACGGACCAGGCTTCTGTGTTGTATTGTAGATAGTTGTAGTTGTAACGCCGTATTAGATAGCTAGAATGTAAACCATGCAAGAACTGGTTTTATCACGCGAGTAAAGTTTGAGATCTTCTCGTGAATGTTTACTAAGATTATTATATATATTTATAAGTTATTTATGATACTGAAACATCTCGATAATTTGAGGAAATTGAAGTGTAACCTACAGCTGAATTGAACAATAATTTATTTTGTTTATAGGTAGGTAATAAATATTACAGGAGATTAATTTTCATTTTAATATACCTACCCACATAAAGTGAAATAAGTAAATGTAGGTGTTTAAAAATAATTAAAGTACCTACTTAATTAAATTAAAAAGTAACTATAGGCAATCGCACTAATAAGGCCTACCTATATAATAAAATACTATATGAATCATACTTAATTAGGTGATTATGTCGAAACTTTAACATAGGTAGGTATTAGGTATGCATAATAGAATGTAGATTATGTACCTACGTTTCCTCTGAGCAGTGAATCATCCTAGGGGCAAAAGACTTTGAGTCTAAGAGGTAGGCAAACTATTCGGTAAGTAGGTAGGTATGTACTTACCTACCTTCTTCTTCCTACCGACGAGGAAACACTTGGTATTCATCTCATCTGATAGAAAGTAGGGAGGTAATGCTAGGAGCCAAAGGTGAATCTTGAACTGACTACGGAACTGGCTATCTTACCTCTAAATGCTTTAATGTTGCCCATTTGCGCAACTCGCAAATTCAGAGCAAGGCGCTGGGGTGCGTTCTCTTAGAACGGCTACCCACTGAGCATTTAACGGCTGCCAACCAGTGATTGTGGAAAGTGGAGTCAAGATTGTCGCGTGATTGCCTAGAGCAATCGAGGGTTTTAGAACGCCTACTATGTTATCGGCCATGCCCATAGAATAGCCGCGCCACTGAACATTTATCCGCTTGCTCCATCCGGCTCCATTGGTTGTGTGGACAGTTGTTTGCAAAGGCTGTTTGATTGTTTTTTTTATTTTCTTATGTCAATCCTAATATTTAAGCATTTAGCCATAGAGTCCTCATTTTGTTTTTGGCATATATAGACTGGTACGGAGCAATTCTATACTCTTTGGTACATTACATTACAATCCGTACGTACATACTACCAGACCAATTTGCAATTTGGTAAACAAAACAAATCGAAGCAAAAGCAAAACCTTGTGCTTAGTTCATCAAAATATATATATTTCCCTCCCATGTCTCTGTAATAATAATGAGTGACTTCGATAATGCAACTGAAGCTGCATCTCTGGCCGTCCGTTTTGACCAAGCCGGAGACACGGAGAAGGCAGCAGAATGCTACAGAACTGCTGCAAGACTCCTCGATAGAATTCGTGACCGCCTTCCTGCGGATAGGCAGGTGGAATTCAGGAGTAAAGTACAGGAATACCTAGAGAGAGCTAATATTTTACAAGATCAGAAAGGTAAGCCGTACGCTTTGTTTAGCTATAAATAAATACATAGGGAAATATTGAGCTGTTTGTGATACCTATTACAAAACCTGTGATACTATGAGTCATAGCTTGAATTATGTATTCCTTTGAAACATGTCACGTTCTATCGTGTAGTGATCTTGCCTTTTAATTCAGTTTTTTTTAAACTCATTGCAATTAATTGTACTAAAGATTCAAAAATGTTGGTACCTACCCTAAACCAATGTTGGGTTTGTGAAATCTTATTTTGATTCGAGAACTGAATTTATTGCGTATTTTACCTATACTTATCCCAATGTGTACCAAAAAATATTATGAAATGTAGGGATAAACATAGGTAAAAATAGCTATAAATACCTGTTTTTCGAATCAAAATAATGTGTTCTATTTGTAAAATCTATCTTACATTTTAGGAGAATGTTATAAATACTGATAGGTAATATGTGACTCATAAAGAGAAGTAGTAGAAGTAGAGTAGTCTAAATTGCGTAGATAAACATAATGCAGAACCATAACATTCTTTTAGTCTCATTATCAATACTAACTGCCTGACTTATTAAAGGGTGACTAATAAAAATAAAATAAATGTGGCTGCAGATTTTTTTATACCTACTCAATAAGTTATTATTGAATGTTGGTATAATATACCTATTGCAAAGTAGAAAATATTGTCCTTTTTCTATTTGATTTAATTTTGAGAATATTCAAAAATCCGGTAAGGGAAATATTGAAGATTAGATCTGTTTTTTTTTTTCTGTTTAGATAAAGAGCAGCAAGAAGAGAGTGAGCGAACAATGCAACAATGCTACTTTCTCATGCAACAAGCATTGGATGCGGATGAGGCAGGTTTGAAAGACCCAGCTTTGCAGCTTTACACTCATGCTGTGGAAATGGCTGTGGGAGCTGTAAGTAGTCTCTACACTTTGGTTATATCAAGCTGGGGCAAAACTCTCAACACATGATTTTGGATTTAGTCTGAAATCATGCTATTTAGCACCCTCAAATACAACAACAGGTGATAGAGCTAGTATGACTAGCTATCACCTGGTCAAAATTAATAATAATAATATTAAAAGCCCGCGATATATAGAGAATTCCTCCTCATGAGAGACTGTTAAACAAACAACATAATAGAATAATAATTCATTTATTGCAAACTGTCCTGCTTAAATACATGTTATAGCTTAGAGGTAGCTTATGGTGAAAGTAGGTATGTTGACCCTGTCAGGGTGTTGCAAGTCACAAGTTCTTATTTATTACTTACAAATTAATTACATTGATGTCAGATAAATAATATGAATATTTTATATTTGAGAGTACAATGAGGAGATTTTCAATAATCAGATGATGCTGATGGGTTTTAAAACAAAATAATAACTGTATATTTTTTCTTCAGACAGTCAGTGATCCAGAAATAAAAGCCAAAATAATGAAAATAGCTGCACAAGCATTGGACAGGGCTGAAGAAATAAAAGGCATCAAAGAAATGGGATCTCTATCAATAAATGAGCATAAAAAGCCAGGTAAAGCATTCAAATAAAAACCTGTTGTTTACACACTGTCATTTGACATTTCAAGACTTCTATTGTATATACAACCCTCTACAACCCTTATTGTCAAATCAATTCATGGGTGGTTTCAGTAAATAAATAAACAAATAGAGTCTTGTGATTGTGAAGTCATACCTCTTTAACATTATATCCTACAAGACATACAAAGCCTCAGGTAAAATAAGACCTCACACCATGTTACGAAAACCACCACTATTAAAAGCAAATATGTAATTTTTTTAAATGTACTGTAAATACTCTTCCAAATAACTACAAGCAAAGATCTTTTCTCACCTAACACCCCTATTTCTCAAAAACTATCCTAGTTAAAAAAAAACTTTTACTAATAATTGGGTATATATGTGCTAGTGTGAATAGTCACTGCAAAAAAAAAAAATGGAATTGATTAACCATTCAAAAGATGTGGGCGAAATACTGTCGTTCTTTCTGCCCCACTATCTCTTAAATTCAAAAAGACTTAAAACATCTGATAACAGAGTTCCGCTTCGCTCAATAAATAAAAAAAAACATTCTGAGTTAGCTTTGCTACATACAACAAAATAGGTATCACGGTTTTGAAATGAATGTGTGAATAATTATACAGTTATTACTGTCAAAATTAATATTGTTCTTAATAATTACAGTAGTATCTCCAAATCGCCACCAAATCCAAAGAGAGCAGAGTGTCCATTTAAAAGTGAGTGGCAAGCACACATACTCCGACGAGGAGAAAGAAGTTTTAAGACAAACATCCAACATAAACAACAACTGCTTCCTACCATTCATGGATGTGGATTTAGCGGAGAAGTTCCAATATGCTCTGCCGTTTGAAGACAGAGCTAGTGAGCTCAAGCTGTCAAGGAAGCAGGCTAAGGAGTTTGGCAGCTGGATCAGACCACATGAGCTATGTTCGGACCCAAAAATGAAAGTGGGTGATCATGTTGACTGCTACAGTATAAAACAAACAGTAAGTAAACAGTCTTGTGATAGTGTTTTTAACTCTAGGGAATCGATCCCAGGATCTGCTGGTTTCGATTCCCGGGCACATCTTGGAACTGAAGTTTGTATCTAAAGAGTGTATTATGTCTCCAACAAATATGTGTTTGTCTCTCATTTATTATAGCTTTCTCCAATTAGTTCCAAGGACAAATATTTGTGTGATGAATATAGATGTTTGTTCTGTGTTTGGGTGGTACACATATGTATTTTAGAAGTATTTAAGTATTCTAACCGTAATCTAGTTCCCATATTACAAGCTATGCTTAGTATGGGCTAGATGGCGCTGTCTAAAATTCTTGTCCTGTAATATTATTAATAGAAGTGTGTCTCCGAATGTGTTGTAATATTGATCTAATTAATTGATATTTGCCTCCAACGATTTGAAAGTCTCAGGTAAGTTTTAACCGCCTCTGTGGTCTTGTGGTTCGCCGACCAGTGTCAGATCCAGAGATCCCTGGTTCTATCCCGAGGGGGGAACACAATATTGTGCTTGGTTTGGTTGGTGGTAGAATTTTGTTTAAGTCCGCCTGGCTCGCTACCACCATCGTACCTAATTCTGTCGCCAATCCGGCATTTATAGGTTAGATAGTCAGTTTCTCAGTTTTGTTGAGGATTCCGGGTGAAGTGCGCTTTCACCCTGATGAAAGCAGTAACTCCTCGTAGTACAAAAAAACGAGTTATTTTGTCGTTACATTAACTTTCCACTTCCAGGTGGTCTCAGACTGTTCGTTCGTCGCGTCGCTAGCCGTCAGTGCGCTGTACGAGAAGCGATTCAACAAGAAAATCATCACCTCCATTATCTACCCCAAGAATAAGAACAAGGAACCGGTTTATAACCCGTTTGGGAAGTACATGGTCAAGTTGCATTTAAATGGTGTTCGACGTAAGGTAAATTAACTTTTCACTATACTTACCGTAAATAAATGATAATCCGCCTCTGTGGTCTAGTGGTTCAACCTACCGATTTCAAATCCCAAGGTGTTTGATCCCCAGGGGGAGCAATATTGTACTTGGTTTGGTTGGTGGTAGAATTTTGTTAAGTCCGCCTGGCTAGCTACCACCATCTTACCATAATAATAATTGTTAAAAAAAAAATGTTTTCCGGCATTTAGATAGCCAGTTCCTCAGTTAGTTGAGGATTCCGGGTGGAGAGCGCCTCCACCTTCGGCCTTATCCCAACTTGTAACCAAGTGAGAGGAAGGCCAAGCGCTTCCCCATCGTACAAAAATAAATAAATTGCAAATCAAGTTTTTGTAATTTAAAAAATTGTGAAGGTTGTATAGACTTCTGGTATTCTTACTTGCTTTACATTTGATGGTATGGCATTCATGCATCAACAAATAAATAACAAGCTGAAAATTGAAAATAAAACAAAACCTTACTCAGAAATATCAAATACATGCATGTTTTCCACACCTACAGACGGTCTACACTTGCTACAATGTCTGCACACTTTTAAAAACAAATGTACAACGAGAAAACACCTATTTGAACGCATTTTTTTCCCCAATAAATCAACAGCCCATTAGTGTCATCTGCTGAACAGAGCCTCCTTCAAAATTGGAGGGTTTTTCCATAATCACCACGCTTGGTATGCGGATTGGTGATCTCAATTAAGGTGATGGGTAGTATACAAAAAGCCGCTGCTCTTCTGTTGAAAAAAAACCTTAGTTGACTCTTACGATATCCGCAGGCTGAGTTGGAGGGGTCGATTCATAACGCCACGGCATATTCTGTTTAAAATAACAATAATTAATATGTCAGGACATTAAAACTAGATTTCGGATAGAATACTTAAATACTTTTGTAAATACGTACTATATGATACAACACCCAAACTCAGAACAAACATCTATATTCATCACACAAATGTTTGTCCTGGGTGGGAATCGAACCCACAACCTACAGCGCAGAAGGCAGAGTTACTTCCAACTGAGCTATGAGGCTTGTTAGCTGTTAAGACTAACAGTAAACCTTCAGATTTTATGTACCATTGCTCTAGGGTGCATGTTCTAACAAATAATAATAATTTCAAGTATGACATTTATATTTAATTTCAATTTGTAATTAATGTAATTTGTAATGCGTGACTTTACCGTGAAATTATTTTATTGCTCTGTCGCCATAGCAACAATTCTAAAAGTTGATGTGTTCCGGCATTTAGAGGTAAGATAGCCAGTTCCTCAGTTTGTTGAGGATTCCGGGTGAAGTGCGCTTCCACTTTCGGCCTTATCTCAACTTGTTACCAGGAGAGATGAAGGCCAAGCGCTTCCCAGTCGTTCAATATATATATATATAAAAACTGTGTATATTTTTATTATATTTTCTGCCTTATGTTGATCCTGTGTCGATTGTATGAATAAATGAATTGATTGAATTGATTTATCCCAAGTGGTTTTTCAAATAGCTCATCTGTGTATCCATTGATTCCAGGTTATAATAGATGACCGATTGCCGTACAGCCGGTATGGGCGGTTGCTGTGTTCGTTCTCAAGCAATAAAAACGAATTCTGGGTGTCTCTGCTCGAGAAGGCGTATATGAAAGTCATGGGCGGGTATGATTTCCCCGGATCGAATAGTGTAAGTATTTGTATGTTGATCGATTCATATACAGGACAAAAATGTGCCCTATTTATTGGCCATTGTTCAATGGCAATAATCCTCATAGCTCAGTTGGTAGTAGCTCTACCTTCTGCGCTGTAGGCTGTGGGTTCGATTCCCACCCAGGACAAACATTTGTTGAAATTTTGTTGAATTTGACGTATGTATTTAGAATAAGTATTCAAGTATTCTATTCGTAATCTAGTTCCAATATTACAAGCTATGCTTAGTTTGGGGTTAGATGGCGATTTAGTAAAAAAAAAAAGGGAAGATTAGGATACTTAAGTACCCAAAAGGTGTCAACGGGACCCTATAGGTAAGCCTGTCAGTTTGTTTGTCTGTCAGCGTCAGCGGGCTGTAACGCATGAACTATAATAGATTTGACAGTTGAAATTTCTGCTGCCGCTATAACAACAAGTACTATAAATAATATAAAATTTAAGGATTTTTTTATTTTTAACAAGCCTCACAGCTCACATGGTAGTCGCTCTGCCTTCTGCGCAGTAGGTTGTGAGTTCGATTCCCGTCGAGGACAAACATTTGTGTGATGAATATTGATGTTTGTTCTATGTATGGATGTTGAATTATTTAAGTAGCAATAGTAAGTATGTATTTTCGAATAAAAAAGTATTTAATGTATTGTATCAAGAAGTGCTTGGTCTTCATTTCACCTGGTTTCAAGTTATGATGAGGCCGAAGCTCCACCCGGAGTCCTCAACCGATAATGAAGTAAGGTGGTGGTAGGCAGGGGTCTGATCGTTGGGCACACCACTTGACCATAGAGGTGGCTGAATTATATCAATCTTCACTCCACTCTTCGCCTCTTCACTCCATGGTGGAGTGGCTTTTTGCCAAAAAGGTACCACCTCAGGTGGTACCTTTTTGGCCCAGGCCGCCCGGCGCTGTATAATATGTGTTTACCTAGGTACGTGCCTACTCATTTTGTTTATTTATTTTTTCTTTACCTATTGTTACTAGATTTAAGTTAGTACCTACCTGTGTGTGTTTATGCGCTGTGTTTGTTCTTGGTGCCAAATAAATATTTTTCTTCTTCTTCTTCTTCTTCTTCTTCTTAGTCGCTACACTCTTGCCAGAGTGGTAGTGGTCATCATGCGTTACCTTAGAGTTTCCTTACACGTTGACTTTCTTGGGTTAGTAGTGCAGTGGTTTCAGCATGTTTTTTTTTTTCGGCGGTCATTAATATGAAAAAAATAATAATTTGATAAATCAGGTGAGATGAAGGCCAAGCACCTCTCCGTAGAACAATTGAAAAAAAAAAGAATTACTAAAATATGTAAGTGATTCTGTGATTATTAAAACTTGCATATTCGACATTAAATTGATGTTCTGGTTTATCTATTATAATATGGTTTATCTCTATAACTGCTAAAAGCGATCGGACCGCCAATTGTTACATAACGAGTTTGTTTAGTTTTTTTACTGTTTATTAGTGTATATGTGTGTATTATCAGCGTTAGATTATAAGCACCTTCCGTTTGTAATAAGCCTCGGCATATTGTACACGTGTCAGCATAATATAATAAGCACCGTCCGTTTGTAATATGCCTCGGCATATTGTAAACGGTCGGCAAAAATGGTGATCGATGATGAACCCGTCATGACCTCTCCATCCCGACAGAAGTCGTCCTGTGGTTTCAGTCAACTCTATTTCTGATGGAACTAGATCGATAACGGGGGGCACCGCGTGAAGGATTTTAGAAGGAATGTTAGTTGCTGTTGACAATTTGCCGACCGTTTGCAATATGACGAGGCATATTACAAACGGATGGTGTTTACAATCTGACGGCGACTGAGGCATATTATAAACGGATGGTATTTACAATCTGACGGCGACAGAGGCATATTACAAACGAACGGTGTTTACAATCTCACGGTGACATATACACATACAAAAAATAATTTTCTATCGTATCGGTTACGTTTTGACAGAACATCGACCTCCACGCGCTAACCGGCTGGATCCCAGAGCGCTCCGCGATCCGTCCTGACGAGGCGGATTTCAACGCGGACGCACTATTCGACACATTGAAGTCTCGCATCGCTCGAGGCGACCTTCTCGCGACCGCAGCCACCGGCGAGCTGAGCGAGCAGGATGCCGAGCGGACAGGGCTAGTGCCCACACATGCGTACGCGGTGTTGGACGTCAAGTGTGTGCATGTGAGTATTGTGTTATGTGTAACACGTCAGTACATGTGAGTGTAGCGAGCTCTCGCGACCGCAGCCACCGGCGAGCTGAGCGAGCAGGACGCCGAGCGGACAGGGCTAGTGCCCACACATGCGTACGCGGTGTTGGACGTCAAGTGTGTGCATGTGAGTATTGTGTTATGTGTAACACGTCAGTACATGTGAGTGTAGCGAGCTCTCGCGACCGCAGCCACCGGCGAGCTGAGCGAGCAGGACGCCGAGCGGACAGGGCTAGTGCCCACACATGCGTACGCGGTGTTGGACGTCAAGTGTGTGCATGTGAGTATTGTGTTATGTGTAACACGTCAGTACATGTGAGTGTAGCGAGCTCTCGCGACCGCAGCCACCGGCGAGCTGAGCGAGCAGGACGCCGAGCGGACAGGGCTAGTGCCCACACATGCGTACGCGGTGTTGGACGTCAAGTGTGTGCATGTGAGTATTGTGTTATGTGTAACACGTCAGTACATGTGAGTGTAGCGAGCTCTCGCGACCGCAGCCACCGGCGAGCTGAGCGAGCAGGACGCCGAGCGGACAGGGCTAGTGCCCACACATGCGTACGCGGTGTTGGACGTCAAGTGTGTGCATGTGAGTATAGTGTTATGTGTAACACGTACATGTGAGTGTAGCGAGCTCTCGCGACCGCAGCCACCGGCGAGCTGAGCGAGCAGGACGCCGAGCGGACAGGGCTAGTGCCAAGGCAAGCTGGATCAGGATCAGCAACAGATTCTGATGACGACTTGTGCTTTTTGCTAATTAAATGGTTATATGTTTCAAAAACATACCAACCAAGCGGTTTGTCATAATCACTATTATGGAAAACCTCCCGTTGTGGTGAGTGGACTTTTTCGTGGTATGTTGATGATAATGATAACGATGCACTACGGAAACATCGGTGAGCGAATCAGACTGTCGCATTTACTAATACTGAATTAATTTGTATATCATTTTTAGGGTGTCCATGGATGGAGGCGGCTCCGGATAGCCATTTGTGGCGACGATTGGGGGAGGCCTATGTTAAAAAAAAAAAGCAAAATAAAAAAGACATTTATTTGCAACTCTTACACAAATATCAACATAAAAATAATAATACATTGAGACAAAAAATAAAAATAGTTAACTCGCATAGAATTGCAAAAAGGTCTCAACTCAGCGTTAATGCAGGTTCGGGGAACCTGCGGTGATCTTCCGTCGAGACCTTTGGAAACCGGTACAAACTCCATGTTCAGCAGTGGACATATGTTTGCTGATATGATGATGAATTGATTAGTTACACAGTTACATTCAATTAAATTTGGCTGCTGAAAATGGTGTAACTTGTTTATGTTGTTTAGATTTTTCTTTCAGTTTCTTCTGATTTTCTTTTGTAATTGTAGGAATCAACATTATCATCGTCAGGCTATTGCAGTGCATTGCTGTACGGATCTTTCTCCACTGAAGGCCTCGTTGACTGCACTGGTTGTCTGTCCATCGAGAAATATCGCCTTTTTTATATACTACTAGGAGACGGGACAATCAAGTAGCGCACCTGGTGTTAAGTGTACTCTTGCCTATGACAAAGCCTTACTGCATAGGTCAAATTCACAAAGATCATAGCCTACACGGCACTGCATTGCGCCCGCCAACTTGAGGCATAAATGTGTTAAGCCTCACGTACCCGTAATTTCACCGGCAACCATACCCTTCAAACCGAAACACAGCAACGCTGCTTCGCGGCTGAAATAAGTATGGTGGTAGTAATTCTCCGGACGAGCCCTTTCAAAGGGCTTCTACTATTACGTACTACGTAGTTGGTATATCGTTTTTTTTTTCTAGTATCGGTATTAAACAGGTATTTTTTTGGACAAGCCTCATAGCTCAGTTGGTAGTAACTCTGCCTTCTGCGCTGTAGGTTGTGGGTTCGATTCCCACCCTGGACAAACATTTGTGTGATGAATATAGATGTTTGTTCTGTGTTTGGGTGTTGTATCATATAATACGTATGTATTTTACAAAAAAAGAGTATTATAAGTATTCTATCCGTCATCTAGTTCTCATATTACAAGCTATGCTTGTATGGGGCTAGATGGCGCTGTGTGAAATTAATGTCCTGTAATATTTATTTATTTATTTACGTGTATATATTTTTAATTTTAATTTTAATTTTATCCTACAGGGTGTGAAACTGTTCAAGTTGAAGAATCCCTGGTCCCACCTCCGATGGCGAGGTAACTACTCTGAGCTGGACACGGTACATTGGACGCAGCAGTTCAAGAGTGAACTTAATTACAACCCTGACAGGTAAGCACCCTTAGCATATCACACAATTCATATATTTTATTCAAAAGGTGCAGGGGTGGTGGTTGGCCTTCATCTCATCTGGTTTACAAGCTATGGTAAGGCTGAAGGTGGAAGCACACTTCACCCGGAATCCTCAACCAAATGAGGAACTGGTCATCTTAACTCTAAATGCCGGAACACAACAATTTAAGAATTGTTATGGTGACAGAATTAGGTGGTGGTAGGCCAGGCGGACTTAAACAAAGTCCTACCACAAAGCAAACTCTTGTACTCCCCCTGGGGATCGAACCCGGGACCAAAGTCGAAGTCAAGGTGCGGCTTAGAAATTAGGTGCCAGCGGGACCTAATTTCTAAGCCTCCGCTGTCCATCTGGGCTGTATCTCATGAGATACTCAACTCAACTATCAACTGTCCACCTATTACGGTTCATGAACCGTAATAGGTGGACAGTTGAGATTTTCACAGAGTATATCAATTGCCGCTATAGCAACAATAAATAAATAAATATTACTGGACATTAATTTCACACAGCGCCATCTAGCCCCAAACTAAGCATAGCTTGTAATATGGGAACTAGATTACGGATAGAATACTCACATACTTTTTGTAATTACATTCGTACTATATGATACAGCACCCAAATACAGAACAAACATCTATATTCATCACACATAATGTTTGTCCTGGGTGGGAATCGAACCCGCATCCTACTTAGCTATGAGGCTTGTAAAATAGTTTAATAGTTGTGTATCTATTTTAAATCCAATAGGTTTCTTATCATGTTTCACGCTTGTATCTGAGTGAGCTGGAGATTTACGTTACTGATGCTTTTCATTTAAACACATATTATGACAGCTACGCCTATTTATTTATGTTGATTACTGATTGTTTGTTGCTATAATAAATAAATATTACAGGACATTCATTTCACACAACGCCATCTAGCCCGAAGCTAAGCATATCTTGTAATACGGGAACTAGATTACAAGCTATAATGTATATTAGATATGTGTGTATTTATTTATTTGTTATCACTTACTCATCTGTTTTACGCAAACATATATATATATATATATTAGCAGATAGTTAATTTTACACAGCGCCATCTAGCCCCAAACTAAGCATAGCTTGAGGTATGGGAACTAGATTATGGATAGAATACTTATATACTTTTTTTTTTGTAAATACGTACGTACTTATACAATACTTTTGTGTGCCAAATAAATATATGGTTATAGTTATAACTTAAGTATACCTCTACGTTGCACTTTTCTATGTGTGTAGTTATAAAGCTTGTTGTATAATAATTTAGAGAAATAAATAAATGAATTGAATTGAATTGAATTGAATAAACATAAGTATGTTCCAAAGGTACTAGTATGTTGGTCTGTTTGTTTCCAGTGAAGCACAGTACGACAACGGCGTGTTTTGGATCGACTATAAGAGCATACTGGCGTTTTTCGACGTGTTCTATCTCAATTGGAATCCGGCGCTTTTCGAGTTCACATACTGCATACACCAGTTAGTATATTCATACCCCTAATCGTTGTCTGTGCAAGGTTAAGGGCTGTCCTACTTAAGAAGGCCCAGTAGTCTCGCTTTTCCATACAAACGTAGTTCCATTTTCATTTCGTAATGGCAAGTCTGATTCAATAGATTATTTGCAGGTACGTCTACTCTGTACAACCCCTAAATTGTAACAAAATGTTTTGTTATTGCTGTCAATCGCTTGAATAGAACGTAATTTAGGTTTAAACGATTTTTTATTCCCGAATAAGTATTCGGTTTTGGAAAAGCATTGACTTTTAATAGTCATAGTTTCAGTCGAAAAACGTGACCGGTAAATGCTTGTACCTATGAAGTGACTAAAAAAAACTGTTTAAACCTATAGTTGTTGATTTTTAAGAGATAGAAAAAAGCTATTTATTTTTGTATGGTCAGGTTCGCAGTATATGATACTTGATACATGTTCTTACCAGGAAATGGTCAGCAGGCAACGGACCAGCCAAAGACGCGTACAACATCGGTGAAAACCCACAGTTCTCTTTGCAAGTACAAGGCACGGGCGCAGTGTGGCTGCTCTTGACGCGGCACATCACACGGATAGAGGACTTCAGCAACAACCAAGAGTACATCACGCTGCTCGTGTACAAGAACAACGGCCGCAGAGTGTACTATCCTTGTGAGTAACTAATGAGTGACATCTAATTATTTATTACAGATGTTTGTTCTGTGTTTGGGTGTTATCATATAATATGTATGTATATACAGTTGCCATATTACAAGCTATGCTTAGTTTGGGGCTAGATGGCGCTGTGTGAAATTAACGTCCTGTAATATTTATCTAATTATTTATTACATTCATGTAGATGTTTGTTCTGTGTTTGGGTGTTATCATATAATATGTATGTATTTACAAAAAGTATTTAAGTATTCTATACGTAATCTAGTTGCCATATTACAAGCTGTGCTTAGTTTGCGGCTAGATGGCGCTGTGTGAAATTAACGTCCTGTAATGTTTATCTAATTATTTATTACATGAATAAAGTAAATATGGCAATAATGGTTAAAAGTAAATATTAGTTAACTGTTAATTGATAAGAAAATATATCGATATTTTTATTGGTTGAAAATATGATTTAATATTATTTGTTTAGTACCTACACGATTTGGTTATTGGTTGATGTTAATGCAGTTGAATATTTTATTCTATTGATCAAGTAAAAGTAACCGCTAATTCGTCTCTATCATAGTAGCACTATGGGTATTTGTTTAAAATATCACATCACTTTGTATTGAATAAAAATATCATATACAGCAAATCAGAGAAATTTAATCTCTATAGTGAGGAGTCGAAAGCATACAATTGAATGAAGTCAACCTAATACATAGTTGAAAACTCTGCGAGCAGCAACATACGAAACTGTTTCTTATTTGTAGCACTTAGTTAAAATTTCAATGCATTTAATTATGTTAGTTCTAACTCAGGCTGAAGTTGATATGATATTTTTATTGGATAATATAATTCTGATTATTGAATATAATGGTTGATTTTAAATATTAGTTAAATTTATTGGTTGATAGTTATATTCGTCATCTCTAGAATATAGATGTTTGTTCTGTGTTAGGGTGTTATTATATAATATGTATGTATATACAAAAAGTATTTAAGTATTCTATCCATAATGTAGTTGCCATATTACAAGTTATGCTTAGTTTGGGGCTAGATGGCGCTGTGTGAAATTAACGTCCTGTAATATTTATCTAATTATTTATTACATTAATGTAGATGTTTGTTCTATGTTTGGGTGTTATCATATAATATGTATGTATTTACAAAAAGTATTTAAGTATTCTATCCGTAATCTAGTTGCCATATTACAAGCTATGCTTAGTTTGGGGCTAGATGGCGCTGTGTGAAATTAACGTCCTGTAATATTTATTATTATTATTATTTATTATATTTATCTATTTTCATACCAAGCCGCAGCACAAAGGAGAAAATAGTTGTATGAATGTTTGTATGAATTCCTCGACTATCGTACATACAAATTGTCTAGATCGGCGTCATATGAGGCAGGATTGTTTTTTAATGGCTGTAGTCTAGTGGTTCGCCCACCAATCCCCAGGGGGAGTACAATATTGTGCTTGGTTTGGTTGGACTTTGGGACTTTTAGGACTTTGTTTAAGTCCGCCTGGCTTTGGCGACAGAATTAGGTAAGACGGTGGTCCGTCTTACCTAATTCTGTCGCCATAATAACAATTCTTAAATTGTTGTGTTCCGGCATTCAGAGGTAAGATAGCCAGTTCCTCAGTTTGTTGAGGAGTTTGTATTAAAATAACGTTTCTATCAAAGGTTCATTTACAAAAAGTCTTCACTATTTTCTGAAGAAATTTCCTGTCCGGAACGCTCAAGGTAAATATTATAATGGTACTACAGTATGGGGCCTCTGAAAAAAAGGCTTAACATTTTATTAAGAATCAATAATACACATACATATATGGTTTGATATATGTGCGTATATTTCATTTGTCCATTAAAATTTTACTTTAATTCAAGTAGGTACACTTTTCTACCTTTTCATAGTATCACCTCTCTCTCTCAAAGGTTTGCTGGTAGAAAACTCTTCAAGGGTTAAGCTCGCCTCTACATGTGTTTTCCTAGGACATGTTTAAATCATATTTATGTGTACATAAAAGAATGACAAGAATCGGCAACGACCGAGTTTATTCCTTTGGTGTAAGCGTCCATTGGTTACAGTTGTCACTTATCATCATGTCGGCCATCTTTGGTGTGTAAAAAAAATGTCTCTCGAGTCCATTTAGTCATTCTCAACTCTTTGTATTTATTTTTTTGCCAGACGATCCTGAGCCCTTCATAGACGGCATAAGGATCAACAGCCCGCACTACCTCTGCAAGATTCAGACGACCGAAGCCACAAGCGGCAGGTACACTCTCGTCGTATCACAATACGCGAAGAGTACAGATATATTCTACACGCTTCGGGCGTATGCGACTTGTCCATTCGAGTTGAAAAAGTTACAAAACTACCCTCACAGTAAAACGGTACGTGGACAGAGCATTCCGAATTTTGTGTAGATCAGATAAAGTATATTTTTGTATATTTTTTCATTGATCTAGTCAATCTTTAGGCCATCAGCTTACTTGAAAAACAATCGCCATCTCATCTGCCTGGGACATCAGTTAGGGCTGGTGCGGCGGCTGATTCGGCCGAGGATCACAAAAGGCGCAAATATAGTGGTTTCGACAGAGCTTACCTATTTGAGCCTTTTGGGGTGGAAACTTTGGATACGTGGGGAGCCGGTGCCCTCCGGGTTTTCAAAAATCTTGCGGGGCTTCTGATTGAGGCGACACGATTGACCCAAGGGCTGGCTCTTATTTAGGCCAGCGAATTAGCATAGCTATTCAGCGTGGCAATGCAGCCAGTGTCTTGGGCACGCTTCTGTCTGGTACTGGTCTGGAACAGTTGAGTTACCTATATGCCGTTTGTAACGGTCCTTTGGTAATCTGACTGATTCCTTTGTACATAGTTAGTTTAATTGTACTTTTTATTGAATAAGTAAAGATTAAGATGGAGCACGTATATTTATAA
The DNA here is from genome assembly GCA_951394065.1 of Venusia cambrica. NCBI lineage: Eukaryota > Metazoa > Arthropoda > Insecta > Lepidoptera > Geometridae > Venusia > Venusia cambrica. Next base: position 8,640,868 of record OX596056.1, read on the forward strand.
TACCAAACGGATGTTGGCTTTAAAGTTATTATTCGCAAAAAAACGGTATCCACAGAATTCGAGGCAGTCTTAACAGCATCCTGAAAAACATGGCGGATAGGTATTGGATGTGGGATGGCTTAGCCATAACAGGGCCCCGATTCTACTAAACTAATCGCTTCACTTTGACAATGGTATCGTAGCAAAATGACCTATCAGTAGTTTCATATTGTGCTCTGATATAATTTTGTTTGTTTGTCTTGGGGTCTCGAAACGACTTATCTATTTCAAGAGATTTTCATAAACCTGACAGATATATACAAATGTTATAATGACACAAAAATTCACAACCCGCGACGGGACTCGAACCCGCATCTTTACCTAAAGCCGGAAACGCTCTTACAATTGAGCAACGAGGTTCCTGACGCGGGTTCCGAATTTTTGTGTCATATTGATACTCAGCTTGAACGCTGATCATCGATTCTTTATGTCATTATAACGTTTGTAAATGTTGTAACCAAGTGTTTTGACTTGAAAACTTTTTACTTGAAATACAAAAATCTGACAGATATATTTTTCTATGTTATTGATTTATCATCACTGAAAATGGTTCCTGCGAAAAATTAAGCTGCAGCTTTTCGTTTACAAAGAACATTACAAACATTTGTGTTTAGAAGCAATAATTTATTGTGATTTGTCGTTGCACAGATAAAAGGCGATTGGTCGGGCCGCACCGCTGGCGGGTGTGAGAACCACCGCGCGACTTACCCCAACAACCCCAAATTCATGGTCACCGTCCCCGATACCAGGGGCGGCTGCCATCTGCTGGTCGAACTGAAAGGGCCCAAGCAGTACCAGATAGGGGTTGACGCGAGGGTTGAAGGGTTGGACGATCCCGGAGTCACTGCGCCTTTCTTGAGAGAGTCCTCGGGACCTTATAGGTGAGTCGCTAACCTCCTGCTGATTTATTGTGCCCTGGTACTCGAAATGATTTTTGAGTTGAAAATTGCAGGGATTCCAAGGTCTCTGCCATGTTTTATGCCTTCTACTAGTTCCTTATGACCTGGTAAATCACTGATTATTATTGTATTTTTTTATGTGTCGTTTTCTTCTGAGAAAATACTGACTGTGTTGATCGTTCATATGTCGCTTGATATTCCTTGCTGAAAGCAACGAATAGCTCGGCAACGAATAATTCGGCTTCAAAATACGACAAACTTCCATACAAACTTTCACCCCCTCTATTTCACGCTCTTATGGGAAGAATTTAGTAATTTTGATACAACTAACTTTTACTAGAAACCTAAAACCGATTTTCATACTTCCAACTTCAAAAACGACGAAGGGAACGGATTAGTTTTTCTATTAAAGAAATTCCTGTGCCAAATTATATGCTTCTACATCCATCCGACTGTGCGTTGTCAGTCAGTCAGTATATGAAATTTTATGAAGTAGGTAGATGCCCAGCACATTTTTTTTTATTGCTCGACGGGGAAGATAAGGCCGAAGGTGGAGGCGCATTTCACCCGGAATCCTCAACAAACTAAGGAACTGTTGATGAAATTTTACAAGCCACTAATCTCAGTTCACATTTTGTGACTGGTTTTTCTCGTAGGTCGGGCTTCTGCGTGCTGGAGCTACCGTCGCTCCCGGCGGGAAGGTATCTACTGACAGTGTCCACATTCAACCCGGGCCAGGAAGGGCCGTTCATTCTCGGCCTCAAGTCGACAGCGCCCCTAGCGGTCGAGGCGCGCAACTAGCGACGACCGGTCAGGAAATGGGAACACGACTATATCACGTAGGGTTACGATACCAAGCAAAGCAGGGTATCGACCATATCTGTGAAATTAAGGTTCTTCTGGGTAAGACGTCTGGGTCCACTCCAGGGGCTCAACCACAACGTCTTATAGCGTTCTCGTGTTGATCTGACATTACTTTTGTCTCGTTTTTTCTACACTGGATAGATAGTGTCAAAAGTAAAGTAATATCAAAACTAGAATGCTATAAGAGGTCGTGGTACCCCCCCAGGTCTAGAGATTGTGGTTTATCCTTGCTCAAGTATATATGAAATAAAACACTAAATACCCCAAACTTCAAAAATGCATTGATTGACCTTCTTGGCAAGCTTGCTCCATTGTAGACCTCATTCTTGTCCAGGTTAGTTTACTCCAGGTCCAGAGTTTTGGTTAATTCTAGCTCATGTAAGCCTTGAGGCTAAGAAATAAAAAACTAAATTACCCCATCCTTTACAAATGGATTGATAGGCACTTTCTGGCCAAGCTTGCTGTATTGTAGACCTCATTCTTGTCCAGGTTAGTTTACTCCAGGTCCAGAGTTTTGGTTAAGTCTAGCTCATGTAAGCCTCGAGGCTAAGAAATAAAAAACTAAATTACCCCATCCTTTACAAATGGAGTGATAGGCACTTTCTGGCCAAGCTTGCTGTATTGTAGACCTCATTCTTGTCCAGGTTAGTTTACTCCAGGTCCAGAGTTTTTGTTTAATTCTAGCTCATGTAAGCCTTGAGGCTAAGAAATAAAAAACTAAATTACCCCATCCTTTACAAATGGATTGATAGGCACTTTCTGGCCAAGCTTGCTGCATTGTAGACCTCATTCTTGTCCAGGTTAGTTTACTCCAGGTCCAGAGTTTTGGTTAAGTCTAGCTCATGTAAGCCTGGAGGCTAAGAAATAAAAAACTAAATTACCCCATCCTTTACAAATGGAGTGATAGGCACCTTCTGGGAAGATCGCTCCATTTTAGACCTCATTAGTGTCTAGGTTAGCATTGAGGCAAGATCTTAGAGCACTCTGTACCAAAAAAATAAGAAAACTGACGGTTTTTTTGGAATAACTTTAAAAAGAGTGGGAAGGTTTTTGAGAAAGCTCCCGCTGGCTTAGATCTTATCTAGGCAAGCCTCGAAGTCAAGAGCTGACCGATCTAGAAAAATATTTGACATTGTTTCCTTAGTATTTAATAATATATTAATTTTAATAACAAATATTGTAACATGTAAAAATCATCAGATTGTTGGTATGAATTGAAAAAAGATTTTTTAGTAGATATTTATTTTTGTTAACTGTATCGCATTTTTGATGAAATCAAGGTTTTTATTAGTATCTAATTCATGTAAGCTGTAACACTAAGACACTTTATTATTTGAATATTATGTTTTTCCCTTTATTATGGTAATATTACGATAAAATTAGACAATCAAATTGTTTAACTATACTTTTTACAAATGTCCTATTCCTGCTTATCTCGCTTAATTCCGTTTTATAGATAAACTTTATATTTATGAATTTAATTATTAATTCAATGAATAAATTAATATTACTAAAAATATCACACAGCGCCATCTAGCCCCAAGCAAAGAACAGCTTTTAATATGGGAACTAGTTGACAGATGGAATACGTATACTTTTTTGCAGTATGGGAGATTAGCCATAATTACTATTTATATATAAATCACCTATTTGCGCATAGCTGGTGAGTTACAAGCGAACGCAGTGTAGGTGTTAAGTTCTCAGGTGCATATTACTGCCTGGAGAAATCCTTAGTCGCATCTTACAAAATCCGCGGAAGGTGGGGTAAATTAGAAAACATAAATTAATGTTTCCGTTATAGTTTCCCAATCTAAAAATCTGTTAGAAAGTTTCAAACAAATTTGTAAACTAGTGTGCCATAAAACCAGCTCAGCTTAGCAAGAACTGACTTGAGTCGATTCTAATTGGTTTCATGCAAATTAATGCGATTTGTTTGTTGTGCGCAGACTGTTAGCGTTTTTGTGCTCGGCTTTCGAGATTGGTTCATGTGATCTTTTAGGTATTTGTTAAGAGCCTTTATATAAATCTGGAAAAATATTGTCTCGCTTGCCCTGCTAGTATACTAAATAGTTCGAAATATTTCGTCAAATCAATATTTTTCTTATTGCCTACCAAGCGTGGAGATAACCAATAACAAACTAAACTAGTTTGTTATTGGTTATCTCCACGCTTGGTAGGCTAGACCGCAGTGTTGAAAATACGGTCCACGAAGATTACGATAGAAAAGGCCTGAATGTAGGCCATTACTTTTCAGCTTCTAAAATAATGAAATTATAATATTTTGTATTGGATTAAAACTTATCAAAATGTCTAGACTATCAAACGAAATTAAGACGGGTCTTAGCAAATTAGAATTAGTCAAAGTTTTGGATGTTTAGGTAGTGTAGGTATTTTAAATTGACTCGAAAAGTTTGTATTGCGAAATGGTCTTTTGGGTAAAGCTTCAATAAAAACTGCTTCTGCTATTCAGAAAGAAAACAGTGCGCCTTAAGCAACGTTACGTTACTTTATGAACGTAACGATTTTCGCTCAAAAATAAACGTAGTCAGTAGTTTAATTCGATTATGGCAACTCGAATTAAAAAAAAATACTTGTATGGGGATAATCGGTGTTTTTGGTGTGTTACTCTATCTAAAAAACCTAATTCAAATAAAAAATATATAAAAAGAGATGTTGTCCTAATTCTGTCGCCATAACAACAATTCTTCAAATTGTTGTGTTCCGGCATTTAGAGGTAAAATAGCCAGTTCCTCAGTTTATTGAGGATTCCGGGTGAAGTGCGCTTCCACCTTCGGCCTTATCATAATTTGAAAAATCAGGTGAATTGAAGGCGAAGCACATCCCGTAGTACAACAAAAAAAAAGTAACACACCACAGATACAGATTATCCTTATCCGATTATACTTGCAAAAAATCATTTGAATCGGACGTGACGTGCGTGCTGTTTTGAATTAATATGTTATAGAATTATTAAATAATTTTGAATGAATTAATTAAAATAAACTACGTTTGTACTCAGCCTTCATAACTTTTTATGAATAGTAATTGGTCACTCCAACAATTTCTTATTACGCTGCTTAGTCCGACTTGAGATAAGTTAAGGTAAGACGTTTATTTGTCATATTAAAAGCGGCTACATATCACGAAGGACTGTTGCGCTCTTTGCACCTTTTACTTTGAATATACTTGTTTTATTTATCCACAGAACCCTATTTAACTTTCTTTGCTCTTTTACACTTTCCCATTTTTGTGTCCTTTTGTATTTATGTTGCGCGTTTCTGTGATAGATGTTAGTGTGTAAGGAGAAATCGATTGTATTTTGAATCTGATGTTTATTTTAATTTTAATAAAATAGTTTTGCAATAAAGTGTGTTTTTTTCTATAGTTAAAATCGGGTGATAGGTTGCGGGTTTGATTCTAAGCGAAGTAAAGGAGCAACATTCGAGGGGCAAATAGTTAACTAAATGTCTAAATAGGAAGGTACATACTTGGAAAACGATCGAAAAAACGTAGATATATAACAAAAAACTATAGCGAAATAATGATCTATGAAAAAAATCTTGAACATTATACACGCTAAGCTACGAAAATAATATTAGGTACCTATGAAGTTGCCGTTTTGTGGTACTGGTCATTTCGAATAAAAACTATTTCTGAATGTCTATGAATTCTAATTTCAAATTAATATTATTTTTAAAACATGACATTCTATATTCTTTATATTGTCTTTTATTTACTGAGTAGCGCTATGTTTTATTTATCGTCATCATGGATAAGGTATGGAATATGAGTATCGACGGGGTATCAACGCGGCACAAACGGCACGCAACATTAACGACGTATACGGAGAGAACACTACAAACGAACGCACAACCCGTTATTGGTTTACCCGCTTCCGTGCTGGAAATTTCGACCTGAAAAATTAACCCCATGGTTGTCCGGAAACTTTGGTCCACAATGACGAATTAAAGCTGATGATACTCAGTCTACTTTCGAATTAGCAGCAGCTATCGAAGTTAGCATCAAAACAATCTTGATCCATTTGCGTCCAATTGGCAAGGTAAAAACGCTTGACAAAGACATATTAATATCTTTGTCTATTGCATATTTCCATACTCTATGGGAACAAACGGTTGTAGGGGTTTCACGTTTTTTTTACACAAAACTCGCATAATATACGATAATGTCCTGTCTAAATAAACCAATGGGTTCCTATAGTATACATATGTATTTCTGATGGATATTACATCCACCCATATTATTTAGCAGATGCATAGCTAAAACATTGATTTTGTAAAGCCTTCGTATATTAAACTAAGCAAACCGTAAGCACTAACACAATCGCCTGTATTATTTAGTCTATTAGAGGGTCGCCCGAATTTTAAGTGCTCACAAATTAGGTTTAGCCCGAGGTTTAGACGTAAAGTTTACTGAACAAAATGTTTCAAAGTTAATTAGAATAGTAAATGCCTTGGACACAGTTATCTCGTTGAGTGCTGGTTAACGCTTTGTTCGGTTTGGTGTAGGACTTTGTTTATGTCCGCCTGGCTAGCTACCACCATCTTACCTAAGTCTGTCGCCATAACAACAATTCTCAATAGGGTTCCGGCATTTAGAGGTAAGATAAGCATTTCTCCTACTGCTTAGAATGCCGGGTGAAGTGCACTTCCATCTTCAGCCTAATCATAACTCGAAACCAGATGAGATGATGGCCAAGCGCTTCCCCGTCGTACAATAAAAAACGGACCGTGTCTCTTTCGAGATTAACTCGTATTCTGTTAAGGTTTTGCACATTGAGTGCTGATCACACGGTGAAAACTGGTGAGATCAAGCACCCAAAGAGTTATATCCTAACTCTGCCTATATCTACTTATATAAATCGAATAGCGCTGCAAACCTAACTGTTTTATTGAAATAAACGGCGATAATCAGCGTTAAAGTACCACGGGGCCTTCGGACGGATGAACCGCCGGATGACGGATGTCTTAGCCTAGGGCCCCGCTGGTAGGTACTTCTGGGTTCGCAACCCTCAAAAGTACCCTCCAGGTATTATCTCAATCCCTGAACGCGGAAAAGTGTCGTATCGTATAATTTCCAACTAAGTACCAAAGGGTTTGAATAAACCACAAAAAAGGTAGATGTAAAAGGTTATAATAAGTAATCCGTAGAAATCGAGTTTGGGACTAATTAGATCGTCCTTGTCAGATTTTATCCAGTCTCGGAAGAGTAGGTATAAGTCCACCCATTTTTGCCACCCACTTTGGTTTTGTCATTAAAAACACTTCAGAATTAATAATGGTAGCTTGCTTCGGTCACACGAGTCTGGATTACCAACAAATCATTCAGAATGGTTTCTGTATGATGAATGTGGTATAATGTATTTGGTGGAATTGACGGGACAAATGTAACATTGAAACGGCAAATCAAATACTCGTTAAAGTCAACATTATGACTGAATTGTGAGCTCTATGTGTGTGGAGGAGAGATGGTTTTTGGATGGTATGTTAGGAAGTCGGTTGCTGATGTAGGGTAAAGGCTGAAGCGATATACCAACTACAACTCACCCTATTAGGTATATATACTCTATAGTAATGTTACATATAGAACTATTATGAAATATTATTATTATTAAGGCCAGCGAATTAGCATAACTATTCAGCGTGGCAATGCAGCCAGTGTCTTGGGAACGCTTCCGTCTGGTACTGGTCTGGAACAATTACCTACAGACCGGTCCTTAGGTAATCCGACTAGATCCGACGTGTAGGGGCGCACTAAGATATGTTTGAAAGGAAATAAGGAAAAGTCTCGGGCGTTTCATTGTTTTATTTTTTTTATTTCAAGACGGAGAAGCGCTTGGCCCATATTTCTCCTGGTTTCAATTTCACCTGGAACATAACAATTTAGAATTGTTACAGACTTAAATATGTAAGATGGTGGTAGCTAGCCAGACTTAAACAATGTTTTACCAACAACCAAACCAAGGGCAACATGGGTAAAACATACACAAGTTACCTATTAAATGTTTTAATCGTCCGCTTTCAGCCTTTATCTGTAACCCGTCTCGCGTAAATGTTTTATATGGGGTTCAGCTTCAAAATTTAATTTACCTTCCCTGTGTGTGCGATTTCATTGTTTTTGCAGGCTCTAATTTCGCAGAGTTGAGTTTGCACAGGCGGCACCGACGGTTCACCACGTTTCGCTGACATTTCTTGGGACTGCTGTAACGAGGTTCCCACCTTCGCACATACCTACCTAAGCTTATTCTTTGTATTGTTATCCGTAAATGTTGCGTAAGTCTATTAGAAGGCAATTAGTTGGTGGATGTAATGAAATACAAAGTCTGTCTAGAAATGAAACAGCGCAACGTCAAGGAATGGAACCCTTTGCCTGAGACTGTGTTTCTCGAACACTGCAACATGAGAGTCTTCAAGTCAAGAGGGAATATGTACTTTCTAGGCAATCGTGCTCCATCGTAGGTTGCCTTAAATAAGTATGTGGGATCCCATACAAAAAAAAACTCTTGCTATGATCTAACTGTAGGTAGATTGGCAGGGGATGTGATTAGCGAGAAAGACTGCTAACTATGGACGAATAGTTTTGGAGCAATAACCGCTGATGGGCAGTAGAGGTCCTCAAAAGGTATCAGCTAATAATATCGTACCGTGCCGAAACTGAGTGTGATATATATTTAAGTAGTAGCATTTGGCCTTGGCCTAAATTCCATGATAGGTCTGGATCTCTGGATCTCTCGTCCGGATGTGATGGATCGTAGGTACCTATATCTTTTGTCAGTTGAAATAATACCTAATTGTAATAAACTATCATAAATTGCTGCAAAGAAAATGCTTTGGGTGTAATAGATTCTGTGCATAAGTTTTTTCATACACAGATAGAGTTTCGCTTCTATGTGATTTACTTATCATGGCAAGGCTGAAGCGTACTAATGGGAAACTAGAGGGAGGTTAGGTTATGAAACGAAATTCTGTTCCGTGAGGTAGCTCCTGTGTTTACGGATTTCGAACACCTACGTCCATACCATTTTGTCATGAAAATATTATTTAAATATTTGAATTTTATTTAACTTTTTCGCCCCGAACTGAGATCTCGCGATATCTGGTTTGTGTTAGGTAATTTGAACACAGTAATTAGTTGTCACAAAAACTAACATGCCATAAAAGTGTACTTTAAGTACACCTTACTCTGAGCACACTTTTTCTTTCTCTTTTTATTTGCCTGAATGTTTGAGGCTCACTCTAGTTGCTAACTCTCATTCTTTGTAAACTCAGAATGGGAGTAAGGCACCAAAGCACCAACCGAACGTCAGAGTGGGTGGGCAGAATACATTAGGTAAATAAGTCACCCCACCCCTCGCTAACTTGAAAAGCTTATTTTTTTTTAGAAAATAAGCTTTTCAAACCTTTTCCTTAGTTTTCTTTATTTCAAATTTAAGCCTCCAGTCACGGATGTAGTAATAGGATCACCAAGGGGCTTCACCAAAAGGCAGAAGTCATCTTATGTGTTTTAACAAAACATTAACTGTTAACTGTATCTGTCTGCCAAGCGTGGTGATTATGGCCAAACCTTACATTCTTGGGGAAGTTACTTCCTCTTTGTGGTGGAAAATAATGTGCTGTTGATGTGGGATGTGCGCAGTCAAGTCCCTTGTATGACATTCCAAAAGTAATTCTCGGATATTATCGGCACCCTTGGCTTGACAACCCTATTGAGTTAAAGTACAAAAAATATATAGACCAGTTTTAATAAGAAGCGTGAGGGTATTTTTAATAATTGCAAGACTTGTTGATCGTTCTTTGCAACTCCTTTATTTTGAAAACAACTATTAATGACAAAAATAATTTGTAAATCATCTATCTTAGCCCTGTCGTTATGATATTTTCCAAGACTTTAATCTTAATCTCCCCTTCCCCTTTGCTACCCTTGATTTCATTAGAGGGGTGGTTTCAGTAAATAAATCGTCAAATAGTGAATTATGAAACCCCCTTTAACACTATATCCTATACAAGAGATATCAAGCGTTTTACCCTCTTAACGCACCCATGTTACAAACACTACCCTGTTTATAAAGTTTAATAACGTTTATGAAATGTGCAGTCGATACTCTTACAAATGACACCCTACAAGACGTAGATCTTGAATATCTCACTTAACAGCCCTATTTCTCAAATACTACCCTGCAAAATAAAAAAAGTCGAGTCGATTGGATAAAAAATTAAAAAAATAGGGCGAAATATTGTATTTCTTTCCATCCCTAGTTAGTATAGGTGCACTAAGCTGTTGGCGATCCTATATGCAGTAAATTAAGGCGTTAATTATGTTTTAATTATAGCAGAAATAACAGGGACCTTTAGGTAGGTAAGGTATCTACTACTTACCTAATTTAAACTTTCAAAAAATGTTCAGACCAGTCGACTATAAAATCAGACAGCATATAATTTATCAAGTGAGGGTTTAGTGAGGGATTAGTGTTTAAACTAAGTGGGAAACTTTCCGAAAAATGCAGACATTTTGAAGTAGGTATCCTCGAGAATTCACGCCGAGGGCAAGACACCTAAATTAGGATTATACTCCGGACAAATAAAGTTCAGACTGAGAGCGAACCACTGCGTTGGCTGCAAGAGTTTTTAATGCAAATATTTAGACTTCGGTAAACTTTGCATTTCAGGGATGCACTAAGGAACCTTTATTTATTTATTTATACTTTATTGCACACATAAACATAATAACAAAGAAAAACTTAAAAATTAAAATACATGGCAAAGGCGAGCTTAACCCTAAAAAGAGTTTTCTTCCAGCAAACCAGTGATGTGGAGAGAGAAAAGATAGTTAAAAATTGGGAAATAGTGTACATAACAATTTGATAAAGTTTAATAAGTAACATATAACTAAGACACATAAATTATACTAAATTTATCGATAATACTTAATTTACTTACTAAGAATAAGAGTTAAATATAATATATATGCAAATATAATCATATACATAGCATAGGTATATAGATATACATAACATATATAGATATACATAACATATACATATTATACATATATACATATACATATATACATATTAATATATTATGAATCTATAAGGAGAGGTAGTGCTCTTTGACTTTACGCTTGAAGATTACAAGTGAGGGGCTAGCGCGAATGTCATGGGGAAGTGAGTTCCACAGCCTAACTGACTTCACAGTAAACGAGCCACCATAACAGCTAGAGGAGTGTTGGGGAGTAGCAAGAAGTAGAGATTTAGCTGTTCTGCAAGGCTTACCACGGGGAACCATAAATTGAAACCGCTCACGGAGATAAGGTGGAGAGAGAGGATTGTTGAGAATATTATAGAGAAGAGAAAGCACATGTGAATCACGGCGTTGACGAATAGGAAGCCATTTTAACTGGGCTCTGTAAAAGGAAACATGATCAAACTTACGCAATCCATATATAAAACGAATGCACAAGTTTTGAAGACGTTCCAATTTATTGCAAATTTCCTCCGTGGCATCAAGAAAACAGGAGTCTGCATAATCCAGAAGAGGTAAGAGGAGAGTTTGAGCTAGAGAGACCTTTGTCTCAAAAGGTAGAAACTTCTGGAGTCGCTTAAGGGAATGAAAAGAGAAGTAAATGCGCTTACTAATTCCATTGACATGGTTCATCCAAGATAATTTGGGATCAAAAATAACCTTTCCAATTATCGCATTTATTTTAAGTACATTCAAACGTAACGGATCTTCACAAGTATTTGCTGTTTTTTTGTCGCTGTGACCACAATTAAATGTCTCTTGTACACAATTAAAACTGTCAGGACAAAAAGTACGTGCGATTAAGATCCGTTTCCTTAAATACTATGCACTATTCCTGAAGGCGTTACATCATTATTTACTGACAAGTGAAAGCGCACGAACATATCAGTCTGTTACTTTTTGATTGTATCGCCAAGCGTAGTTCTTAAGTCTAGGCAGGTACTACGATTGATTTTACTCTGACAAAGATAACATGAAATGTACGATGCACACGTATTGCCGATGAGAAAGAGTACAAGCGTGGCCTCTTGATCTTTTACCATTGATGCGCCAGTCATAAGTCATTTATTGGTACCATACGTTTATACAGGTCAAAGAAGGTACCTAAGCTCGTATCGCATAGAGTACCTTAAATTACCCCCGTCGTTCAAAGTCGCCCAGCGAGCTATGGATGTAAAGTAAAGGTTCTTGCATGGCGATCACAATTAAATGCGAAACGATCGGTGGGTAAACCCTCTACTAGAATGACAATGGATGGGGTCACCTCAGATCACTATTTGTGGCATCGGCGTATGTTCAGCTGTGGGCTGAAACGTATGTGTGTTGAAATGATGATGATGATCATGATACCGTACTTTAATAGTATTTCGTGTCATTAACTGCATAAGGGTCACTGAGCTATAAAGAATTGAAGTTCAACGCGCGGAGTGGTTCAACCCAGCACCCGTCTTCAGAGGGCCTATGATGAACCACCACGACAAGTCTCATGTCATGTCGTGTCGTCCGCGTAACACTATATTTGGCCGTCGTAGCAGTGCTACGCCGCGACAACACACGCAGGATAGACTTGGTGTTCATCGTAGGCCCCCAGACTCACATCTTTTGACTCCACGGCACGTGTGCATTAAGTATGATTGGATATAGATCTTGTACTAGTAGATACAGACTACATGATGGTAGGATATATTGCACTAAAAATGGACTTTGGGCATTTATTGTGGGAGATTGTGGGAGAGAAGACCATACGTGTTTATTAGTTCTTGATACAAACCTGTAGGTACTATAAACTCTTGCTTTGGACAGTCTCCGGATCCGAAAGTTTTTCATTGGACAAAGTATGAGATATGGTGATATTTGGAGAGCGTTCGGGGATTTCTTGGTCTCCGACCGAGTACAATCGCTGATCAAATATTAAATGGTGCATGTAAGTGGTAATCCACAGCGACTCTGAGTTTTATACGTATGAGATGTAATATTCCTAGAACCTTATCGGGGGTGAGTGAAAATAGAAATAACCGCAACGCCAAACGATTTACGGACACCGTAATGAGACAAGGTTCTACTATTATTGTACCTACACACAGAATGGGTGAGATACAGTGGATATAAACTAAATAAATATTATTAGACTTTAAGACAACGCCATCTAATAATCATAGAAATGTAAGAACTTTTACCTTATCTATATATCGCAAATCGTAAAAAACAATTCCAGATTCTGAAATTAAATGAAACAGATTTGAAAACTATTGAAACAATAAACCAAGATAGGTGAACAAATCAGGGGGGTAATTATGTTTTCGAGCTATTGCATGATACATATTAAATTTATATTAAAATAGGGGCTAAAAACACATACCTACCCTAATGGGTAAATTTACCATTAGGGTAGGTACGTGTTTGTAGTCCCTATTGTACAATATTAATGTAATAATTTAAGTCAATGAGCCCTGATTGTTGTTTTCAGTAGGGATTAAGAGTATTATTTACAGTCGTTTGGAAAAAAATGGTATGATTTCATACACGTTGCGACGGCTTAAACCAGATATCTCGTCAGATCTGTTTTTTGCTGACATCACTTACAAATACTGTTTTAGTAATTTGAATGGTATATTGTACCTTGAATTATAGTATTTTCGTTGAATAATTAATTATTTCGTCATGAAAAGGTCCTGTTCCGAAGTTCAAGTCGATTAACACATCTCTTCCAAACTGTACGAAATTAACGAGCGCCTTAGGCGTCGACTCACGCAATTGTTCCGTTCAACAAGATACCTATTAACAATATTTATTAATAACACGTCTTATTGATTATATCTTATTGATTATTGTATATTATTGATTATATATATAATGAATAAGACGTTTTATTGAGTAATGTTACAATCTAATAGGTATCTTGTTGAACAGAACAATGGCGTGAGTCGACGCCTAAGGCGCTAACGTGTTTTAATCAGAGAGAGATATATATACATGTATATATAATAGTATTAATTTTAATCATCTAATTAAGAAATAAAATTTATAATTATAATTAGATATATATGTCTGATTAAAATCTTTAAAAAACAGAGCAAAGTATATTCGCTTTTGTACTATACTGGCTCTTGCTTGGCTTCGCCCGTATTGTATCCATTTTAAAAGAAGCCTATGTTATTTTTTTGGTGTAGACTATATCTATGGCAAATTACATTAACAAACGTTCAGCCGTTTAGGAAAGAAGATAAAGGGAAAGGCTATTTTTTATTATAACATTTTAAAACACGGGGTTTAATCACGAATACTTTTTTTTAGTGTCCACGGGGAAGCGCTTGGCCTTTATCTCACCTGGTCTCAAGTTATGATAAGGCCGAAGGTGGAAGCGCACTTCACCTGAAAACCGCAACAGTCTGAGGAACTGGTTATCTAACCTCTAAATCCCGGAACACAACAATTTAGAAATGTTGTTATGACGACAGACTTAGCTAAGATGGTGGTAGCTCACCAGGCGGACTTAAATGAAGTCGTACCACTAACTAAACCACGCGCAGTATTGTATTCCCCTGGGAATCAAATGACAGAGACAGTAAAAAGATCGCCCTTCTTCTGCCGAATTCTCAAGGATTCCGGAAAATTCTACAGAAGAAGTAAATGATATAATATCAGAAGTGTATAGTAGCTAAGATACCATTCCTATCAATTTGCGCCCAACGAAGCTTCCGCGGTGTAAATTGAGCTTACATTAGAACATTGCTTAACTAAAATTAAACAAAAAAGCATGTAGGTTTTTTTTTCGAAAATATAAACATAATCCTATAATAATGTGTCATATAGATGTATTGTGCAAACGTGGCTAAAATTTCAGCCAAAAATACAATTATTCCAATAAACCCTACATAACAGCAAGGTTATATCCGCCACGGTCGTAACGGCCGTTTAACTGCGCCGTAACGCCGCCCGCCCCGGCGATCAGCATAGATGTTAAATTGAAATCGAAGAAATTACAATAGAGGGAATAAAATTATCTAACGACTGCGAACGGCGGTTTTTTATTGAGGTTTTACGATAAGCGAAATATTGACTGGTCTTTGTCCGATATTTCAGTGGCATTAGTTAAAGTAGAACGTGGTGGTCGCGGCTTGAGAATCGACACCTACCGCCGATATCATAAAAGCTGGTTAAAGGATCTCACCAGAAGAAGTAGCGTCCTTCCATCTCACAACTTCACTGCGATCACCAGTCCGCTTGCCAAGCGTGATGATTATGGCATAGCGCTCCAATATTGGAAGAGGCTCTTTCTAACAGTGGGCAATCATGGTGACAATAAAAGACAAATAAAGATGAAAAGATGTGTGATATGGACGTTCCTTTTTTTTGTAGATGTAAGATAATTAAAAGTTTGTTGCACTTAGATCAATACATTATTATTTTAAAGTAGCTAGTTTGTTATGATTACATATGATTATTATTATTTATTTATCATAAATATACTGCTGTATAATAACGTGCCTAGTAATAACGATCACAGTTTTAATAAGGCCAAAAGAAAAAAATCCTAAATCTGAAATCTCACTCACAAAGCATTCGCTTCGTGTTTATTTTTAACCACAATCCCTTGGTTCATTTTTCACTGTGACCTTTAAGAAAAAATACGAGTCGGAAGCATTGTGCCTGATACTGTATGACGGTAATCCGAACTGAGAGGTTGGTCACAGCTTATCTAGAACAGTAGGTACAATACAAATATTTATTGCACACCTTTTAATAAAATGGAGAAAATTTATAACCTAAGTGGCGAGCCTTAGGATATAAATTGTCTATGCAATTTGCTATATATTTTCCAATTTATCCATACTCTCATTAATTTTATATGGCTCGATGTTTTTTTAATACAACTAGGAGGCGGAACAAGCAAGTAGTACACCTGACGTGCATCTCAATACTATTACAATACCTTACTACGAAGGTCACATTCACAAAGAACTTAGCCACGGCATGCGCCCGTCAACTTGAGGCATAAAGGTGTAAAGCCTCTGAGAGTCTCTTTGCGTCCACAGAACACATACTAACGGTTTGCGTCTGAGAGTTTTCTTTTGCCTGTGTGCTTATCATGATACGCTGTTCTAAAATTTAAAGATAGCATAGTAATCTATAATTTAGTTTGGGGCTAGATAGCGTTGTGTTAAATGTAATATTTAAAGATAATGTGTTATATTTATTTACTTATGTAAATTCAAGTCAAGAATGAAAAAGTAACAATGCATGATAGTTAATTGATTCAGGCGTCACTTTGCGGAGATCCATTTCAATTTGAAATCGAAAAACATTCAATAGCAAATCCGTATAAGTTCAAGGCATCCAAAAAAATTTAGTCTTCCAAGTTTAGTCTGCTAAGTTGACGAGGCCCCGGCCGTATTGTCGCTCCTAGCGCTTCGCTTTTCCTGTATATAAAAACTTGTAGTACCTATGTCGGCTGCGCTGCAACTTAATATAACAAACAAATTTCAACGAAATTTCACGGTCATGAATTCCTAGTTCAAAAATTCAATCTTGTAAAAGCATTTATTGACTATTATTGTACTTATTTTTATCTGAAACAGTAAAGTTGGTAATTAGTAGGTATGAAGTTTAAAAAATAAATAATTAATTAGTCAAACGCAGGCTCATCATCGCACTAATATATTAAATACAAAATATTGTTTGAATCATTTCGTGGAGATTCGAATGTGGAATAAATATATTACAGGACATTAATGATATATGGATTGAACCTAAATGCATTGAAAACAAGCTTTGTGTAACCCAGCTGGATTAACTGAGCTATGGTGGAATATCACCACGGAACAGGTATTTGCAATTCATACGCCGCTTCCGTCTGTCTACTTACAGTCAATGATAAGTCAAAACTTCCAGCAAGGAAACTGCATAATGCTGGCCAAAATTGTATTTAGTCTTCTGTTTGGTTGATATGGTGTGTTTGCTACGACACAGAGTAGATCAGAGCCCCAATTCTATTAAACGCTTCACTATGTCAATGGTTTCATCGCAAAATGGCCGCTAGAATACCATAAGGCACCTATAAAGTATAGGTGCCTTTTGAAGAGCTATTATAGGCTATAATGGAAATTCTACGATGATAACTTAGTGGATTTGTTATCAGATGGATTGACCAGATTCGTACAGAACATTGTCAGAACCAAGTTACTTCCACAGGAGAATCACGACCCTCAGAAATGAGGAGTAAGACTGGAGGAGGAACATTGACATAGTGAAGCGTTTGGTTTTGATGTTTTTAATAAATAAACGAATCAAATATATAATAGTAACCTGGGGCGATAATAGCGCCACCTACCGAGTCTAATTGTGAATTTAAACTAAACCAATCAAGGGTCAACTCAAACACACACAAAATTTATCATCCGTCCCATCAATATCGCTACAAACAACCCAATCCCCAAACTTAGCAATGCTTGTAAATGGAAACAAGATTACGGAAAACATAAGTTTAATATTAATAGGACATACATTTTACAAAATACCATCTAGTCCCAAACTAAGCAAAACTTGCAATATGGAACTAGATTCCAAAAATAATTATAAAATATAAATTTAACCCATCGAAATAAGCCAAGAAAATTAACACACAAATTTTTCACTCCTCCATTTCGTGATTTAGCGGGCAACAGATTTAGAATAGCTAACATTTTCCTTGACATGGACTATTAATCTCCACTTTCGATTTTTTCACTTTTGCACATATACGCATTTATGTTGTAGTATTGTAGAATGACAACGAGTAACTATTTAGTTACGTTCACTTTCACCACAATTTTGAAAATAATTAAAAATTCTAGAATTAAAAAACGCTTAAAAAAACTTAGACGATAATCACGCATACTTTTGTAGACGGAGGAAATCACCTTTCTTTGACCATTTTAATTATATCCAACGATCGCCAAAAAACGCTACATAGCGTCCTTTCACTTCCATTTTCAAAAAAATAAATGATTTTCTACTTTTTTAAATGAAACATCAAAAAGCCGAATCATTCTCTATGAACACAGTTACAGTAGGATGTTAAACTCTTTTTTTTATCTATGGCTTCAAATAGCTTGTAGCAATTTGAAGCCATATCTCTGTATAGCTTTACCAGCTACGCTAGGCTTTAATGACATACTTTAGAGCAAGAGAAGTGAAAACAATACTTTATACAATGTGCGTCGTTTTGCTTGGACGCGGTTTCTTTCAGACCACCTTTGGATGGTGGGGTCACAGGTGGGGTCACAGGTGGGGTCACAGGTGGGGTCACAGGTGGGGTCTTCATGGCTAAAGTGATGATTGGTAGTACACAAATGAATAAATCTACTATAGGTATAAAAATACAAACAACATAGCTTATTAGCTACGCCGTAGCGCGGTGGTAGCTGTTTACTACGCCGTAGCTCCGTCGTAGATGTTTGCGACGCCGTCGTAGCACTGTCGTAAATCTTTGCTTCACCGAAGCACTGGTGAAATTGTTTTCCACGCCACAGCAGTCTGCCAGGTCTCTTGATAGTGTGCAAATGTATAAATGCATTATGGGGGGCACACGGTAATAATGTATACCGTGTGCCCCCACTGTTCATACGTGGAGGCAGATAGCCATAAGTAATAAACCAATAAACCATAAGTAATAAACAACTGGTAATAAACCAATGAATTGTTACCGTCTGCCCCCACGAACTACCCCCCCCTGGGGGCAGACGGTAACAATTCATTGGTTTATTACCAACGGACCCCATGACTCTGTCCCCACGTGGGGACCGATAAAAATTTCCCATTTTCAAAAAGTTTCAAATTTCCCATACAGTTACTGAGTGAATCTTAGCGGTTTTCGACGACCATACTTAATTATTATTATTAATACACTTAGCAGGTCTACATACAAGTTAACATTATAAACATATTATGACCTTTTATCATTATCATCACAGCCTGAGAATGCCTACTACTAAAGGACATGAACATCCCCCAAAGTATTTCTTTGAAATAGGCATTTGATCTCAAAACTTAGGTAGTCTGCGATGGAGCGAGCGATAAAAGGATTCGATATGATTGATAGTTTGATTTCCAAGCGTGGATTGGTGATCGCAGTATTGGTGGATACTTCGTATATCTAACACTATGTATATCTAGCTATATAAATATCTTCAACTAGTTGTATATGGTGTATTGTAGTTATATGATGACGAGCCCAAATCATATCTTTTGTATATGTTGAAATTATGTCGTCAAGCAAAGTGAGGGCACTGGTGACCTGTATTACAGGTTTGTTTCAAACCTACTAGTCTCACACAAAACAATCTAAAACTGTTACTGGCCATTTGTATGAGAATATTAATAAACATTTGATACTGATGTAATTACAAGGTCGCCTCTTACTGTTACCACGGTAGAATAGGGTTGGGCCAAATTATTTGCCAATTATTTTTTATTTTTTTATTGTCTGACGGGGAAGCGCTTGGCCTTCATCTCACCTGGTTTTTAAGTTATGATAAGGCCGAAGGTGGAAGCGCACTTCGCATGGAATCCTCAACAATCTGAGGAACTGGCTATCTTATCTATAAATGCCTAAACACAAATAAAATAGAATTGTTGCTATAGTGACATCTACATCGACTAAGTCCATCTACTTTACCTTCTGCCAGATTATCATCGTGTCCGCTACTCAAGATCGTGACCTTGGCCATAGAATAAATAATAGTACCGACTTAATACACCTCACCTACTAATTTGATTCTATTTCAAAACCAGGTAATAGGTGAGTAGCTTGACAAACCGGCCGCTTGATCGGTATCTAAGGCAATTGAAAGGTTGCGTGCGACAGCGGCCCTCCATTTGAAGGAGGTGAGAGGGAAACTGCACAGTCATAGCCAAAATACAATGTAACGTGCTGGTAAACGGTTTCGAAAACACAAAACGGTTAGACCATTAACATCAAGTCATTTTCAAGCCTCTTTGGCCTCACAGATTAGTTGGTTTAGCTCTGCCTTTTGCGCTGTAGGTTTTGGGTTCGCTTCCCATCCGGAACAATAATTTTGTAGATAGTCCTTTTTATTTTTTTATTATTAGAAGACATTATTTTCCTGTATTACCCGTGTCTACTATCTTGCTAATAGTAGTAAAACGGTTAATTACCCATCCACGATAGGGTCCTTTTGTGCCCGTATTGATGAGTAAAACAAGTAAAACTATTTACATACGATTAAAAGAGATAAGAGAGTTTAAAAAGGGTGAGATTTTTTTCCAAAGTCACTGAGGCGAAGTCGGAAACCGTGAGAGTTATCGAAAAGTCATTTTAGGTGTCAGAAGCTCGATTTAGTTAAAAATAAGATCTGCATTAAAAATAATCTACTTTTTTATAGATTTTCTGGAAAAGCGAATTTTAGAAAACAAAAAAAATATACATTGTTGAGCTTTTTGTTTGAAAAAAAAATGTATGATGACTATGTGCCCAAAGTTGTCGGAACACTTTCGAAATTGAAAATGTATAAATTCAAATTTATGAATTTAGTAAAGGTTGTACTTTTAAACTATGCTATTAAATGCTCTTTTGTTGTATTTTCTATTTGTGTAGAACTTCTAAAATAAATGTAGTTTATTGTTTGCACAGAAGTAATATTTACACGTATAGTTAAAAAAACCCTTGAACTGAGTGTGTAAAATCCTCAGTATGCGTGTTCGACTCGCACATGGCCGGATTACTATTTAGTTGATTTTCCATTGACTAAAAAGTCTTACCGAGCCTATTCTCGACGAGAAAACTAAAATAAAAGAACGCAAAGAAGACCGGTTTCTTCACGAAACCGGTCTTCATCGCGTACTTTTATTTTTCTCGTACCACTCAGACGCTATGTGAAGATCGATTGTCGAACCTCCAAACCTCTAAGGCCCCTTTATAAATCAAAACAACCCACTTCCAAACAGAGGTTAATCAATGCAAGCCTTAGGTAAACAGTATTGCGTAACAACAATTACCGGAGAAGTTTTAATACCAAAGTATGAATAGCTTTGCCTCATTGATTAAGCGGTTTGATACCTTCCTAGGTTATAAGATAGACCGTGAGCAAACTGCTTATATTATACAATACAATACAAAAAAAATATAAGAAACACGTTTAGGTATATTTACAACAAGGTGTATTTCTTAATAATTTATTGTAAAACACATAATTAAAATAAATATTACAGGACATTAATTTCACACAGCGCCATCTAGCCCCTAACTAAGCATAGCTTGTATATGGGAACTAGATCACGGATAGAATACTTTTTTTTTTTTTGTCAGTACATACGTACTATATACAACACCCACTCTTGTCCCTTGGGACATGGGTGGGCCTTTGGTGTGGACGCTACCTGTGTCGACCCTTGCGCCATCTCATCTGCCTGGAACATCAGATAGGGCTGGTGCGGCGGTTGAAGCGGCCGAAGGTCACAAAAGGCGCAAATACATGGTCAATACAGAGCCTACTTATTTAAGCTTTATAAGGTCAGGACCTTGGGTTTGAGGAAAGCCTTTGCCCTATGGGTTTAAAAAAATCTTGCGGGGCTTTTGATTGAGGCGACACGTGACCCAAGGGCTGTCATCGCATGTAGGCCAGCGAATTAGCATAGCTATTCAGCGTGGCAATACAGGCAATTCCTTGGGCACGCTTCCGTTTGGTACCTACTGGTCTGGAATAGTCGAGTTACCTAATAGAGTGTTTGTAACGGTCCTTAGGTAACCCGACTGCTTCCTGTGTAAATAGTTAGTTTAATTTTACATTTAGTATACATCTAAGTTTTTTTGTATTATTATAATATTAAAGGTATTTAATTTCACACAGTGCCATCTAGCCCCAAACTAAACATAGCTTGTATGCATATCGGAATAAAATTACGGATAAAATACATCATATGCTTATTTTTTTTTGGAAATACATATTATCACACAATACAATACAACATCCAAACATTATACCTACTGTATTATAATAATTAGAATGTTATTAATGAATATAACAAAACCTATAAATATAAGATTCAGATGTGCAAAATATTGAGTCCTACTTAAATAATTATAAAAATAATAATAGCAACAGTGTAAAATCATCTTTTCTCCAACCTAAACTTACATGGGTTCCCCATGTAAATTTCTAAGAGATTTTACGCTTCTTTTCACTCTATCCTTCGTTTAAAAAGCTTCCTTCCATATAGAAATCACTAGCTAATTCCCTATTTTATTCCTATTGTTACGAGCTGGGGGTTCATAAGAATTAAAAGCAACCGGTTATTACTCAAAATAAGACACGTTTATTCAGCACCAAACTTATTACTCTCAAACACAGTACAACACTACTTAGTTATATTACCGAATCACTAAACATTGTTATCGCACTCAAATATCACTTGATGTTAACTCGTTGTATCGTAATCGAATACTGACTTGATAATTTGTTAATGATTGTTAATGATAAACAAGTTGTTATTGTCCTATTTTCTCGGAAGTATGCGAAGGCTCGCGAATATTCTAGACGTTTCTGATTGGCGTAACACTATTATTGACTATGCAGTTGCGGTTTAGCTAGATATTTCTAAAGATTTATTAAATAAACTCGATCGACTTCTGAACGTGTGTTCGCTTTATTTTCAACTCAATGATTATATTGCTGCTTGTAGGCTCTGGAATCTTCCATTTGAAATTTAAAATGTCGATTCTAAAGATTGCTTTTAAAAACCGGACTAGTAAACATTTACTTAAGACATATCTGAACTTCACAATTTAATAGTAATATCTCTAGATATATATATATATATATATATATATATATATATATATATATATATATAGTAGAATATGATAAGGTACTAACAATAAATATAAATATATATATATATATTTATATTTATTGTTAGTACCTTATCATATTCTACTTATTATCTTTTTCTGAATTTACGAAGGAAATACTACAATTTTAGGTCAGTAGGTACATTTATGTGTAAGTATTTGTAGGTTTCTTATAAAATGTGTACTATTAATAATCATTTTTGTAAGTAGTAAAAACTCAATTTTGTAATGTTTTCTGCCAAGTTGGTTAATCGTTTGAAAATACCTTTGTATTAGGTTCACCAACTGTGCAATATTTTTAAAAATGATGTACGTTCAAGTTTTAAAATAAATAATGCAGCCATTTGTTATGTAGGTTACAATAATGCTATGCAGTTCTATTCTTCATTACTATTTTAAGGTATTTATGGTTCCCATATGGACAGAAATAAATATTTATAGGTCCGCGCAAAGCTGCCACCCAGGTTCAGAACCAGGCCAGCGTATTGTCCTTTCATAAACAAAAAAAAAAAAAAAGAAATAAATATTTGAATTTGAGTGCTATACCTCTGCTTACGAAAAGATAAGAACGAGCTTGAAATCGTAGTGATTGGAGATATCAGGAGGCCTATTTGCCCAGCAGCACACATCAATAGAAATTAAGAAAAGAGACGTTTTAAGTTTCTGCACTTCTCCATATAAACTACATTATGTAAGACTTGCTGATACACCACCAGCAAGCAGCACGTTGAGGAATGACGTGTCAAATAAATAGTAAGTTTGTTTTCTTTGTATGTATGTAAGTCTGTAAGGTGTACTTTATATGGGTCTATGTATATCTATATGATTTAATTATGTACTTGTTACCTGATATAAATGGATTTATGTATTATTTTTTATGATTATAATATCTAGTTGATATACCGAATCTGCATTCCTATGTTAACAATCCTCACAGTTCAGTTGGTAGTAGCTCAGCGTTCTACGCTGTAGGTTGTGGGTTCGATTCCCACCCAGGATCAACATTTGTGTGATGAATATTAATGATTGTTCTGTTTGTGTGTTGTGTTGTATGTATTTATAAAAAAAAGTATCTAAGTATTATATCCGTAATCGAGATCCATATCACAAGCTTTCCTAAGTTTGGGACTAGATGGCGCTGTGTGAAATTAATGTCCTGTCCTGTAATATTTAGTCATTTTTATTTATGTGCTTGCAATACGCTTAAAATGGGGTTTCTCTTAGAATATAATATATAATGCAGTTAATGCCACGCCACAATTAGTGACTTGAGCTGTCTTCATTCATCGACTCCGAAAATAACCCGAAAATTCTAGAATGACCCAAAATTGCACTGCCATTTTGTAATGCGTCAATAGAGCATAGCTTACAGCTGGCGCGGTGGTTAACAAATATAATGATACCTATTCAAACAATTGCACTAACTGAGCTCTAACTAACGCGCCGGATAGCCTACGAAATTTGTGGAAATTAGCGCTCTTGAAACATTTATTGAGCTAACTAGCTACATAGAAATACACGTGATATTTTGCGTTGATATTCTAGTTATTCTAGTCTATTCTATTCTAGTCTATTCTTAATGTGAATTGAATGTTAGAACTGCGTATTTTATTGTAAAAAATCGATTTACCACTGATGTTATAGGTAGGTAGGTATAATCACGTTGAATCTAACGCCGAATCTGTAAGACCTACGGAATTGAAATTTTGGCAGTGTGTTCATTATGCTAGGTGCTCTCTGAGAACGGATTTTTGGAAATTCCTAAGGGGTTATTTATGATCCAATTGAGTGGGAAATTGGTTTGTGTATAATAATAACAGGGAGATATTTTTATAAATGATCCGATTGAGTTACGTGTGTTTAAAAAGCTAAAAAATGCGTATGTATCAAATATATCTGAAAATCTTACTACTAAAGAGTGAGTGAAAATTGGAGACAATACAGTTTGTATGCAAAATCTTTACTTTTGATCCGAATGATATTTATAATAACTATGAAATGAACAAAAAGATAATTAAAAAAAAGACACGTAGGGTAGAGTAGTGTGTGTAACACTACTCTACCTTGGAACGGCGAAAAACTTTTGCATGGAAAAATCTTTATATTTGATCGAGTTGAAATTCCATAGGTACGTGTGTTTAAGAATTAGTTATAAGAATTAGAATTAAGTTATAAGAATTGTGCATGTAACATGATATAATCATGTTACATGCACAATTATCTTACAGAAAATCTTATTCTAGAAGAATGATCTCTTTCTCAAAACTCTATGTAGGTTGTCTTACTTATCTAAAATCTATATTATTCGATTGAGTAAAAATGATGAGAGTATGTATCTGTATTTAAAATTGTTGTGATACTAAAAAAAAAATACTGTAAGAGTGTGAGATGGGTCAAAAGACTTGAAATTTAAAAACTTTAGTGATTGCGATTGAGTTGAAATTGTGAGAATCCGCAACGTCCGTATCAAAAAGCGTGCGTATCGGATAAAATATGCCACACAACTCTTCACTATGATGGCTGAGATATTTAGATAAAAATCTAGAAAACACTTGATCCATTACAAAAGGCCTCATCAAGGCTTGAATCCAGGTGAGATAAAGGCCAAGCGCTTCCACGTCAAAACAAAACCATTTTGTTATGACTCATGCTTGTAAGTTTTCGTTGCCAGTCCTTATTTGCGTAAGCATTTACATCACACCATGATTTACGCTTGTAGGTATGACCTTTTATAAAACGTGTAGTACTCGTAGTAGTAGATAAAAAAACAACAGTGGCACTCCGGGAGTGTCGACAGAAGTGATAACTTGAAGTTTGTCGATCTTTGCCAAAGAGAACAGCTGAGATTGTTGGTACTTGAATCTCAATGTTCTCGCGTTGGTTATATTTATTAATGAGGGTTGTTTTTGCAACACAACTGACACAATTACAACTGAAACAATTACTTTTTAGAACTGATACGATGATGACGTTGATACATACCTGTCACGGCTGTCAACCGTCTGTCTTTAGGTAGAAGCAGTCTGCGAAAGATCCTTACCCGTATCTCTTAGGATCGGTCAGATAACGTGACAATATGTATAAAGACAAATATGGCAAAGTGTCAAAAGTGGTGTATGTAAGGTGTACAGTGACGCGAGTTCTATACTTTTTTCCCATGTCAAAAAATGATCAACGCGCCTCAAGCAGTTTTTACTTCAAATAAACAACACGATGGATGCAATTTCTCCCTGATGCAATTTCAGTAATCCAATACAACAACATAATTTTATCTGAAATTTAATCCAGCTTCCCAATACGGTATAAAAGATACAACCCGTAAAAGGTCGGGCCAGCGACGGACGGATGGATAACGAAGTCTTAGCTTGTACCGTAGGCTCGGAACCCTAAACAAAAGGCGTTAGAACCCACACAATTAATTGACAAAAGAAAAAGCGATGAAAATAAGTTAAAGCTTACCAGCGAAGCCCGGATTCACGGACTCACGGTTTTAAAATTTCTTCGTTTGATATTCTAAACCGAAACCAACTACCCAAGCTTTGTTAACCTTTCTTTATTTGACTTCCAAGCTTTCTCACAGCGGTGCTTAATATTAATTTATTAGCCACCAAAATGGCATCATGGTTTCAAACTCGAAAATCACCGAAACAACGTCGAGGAGGAAAAACCACAAAAGTTCAAACGTCCGCAGTTTATTGTTACAAAGTAGAACCGTTTAATTTATGACATCGGAACCATTATTTATTTTATAAAAAAATAAGGATTTTCCTCTGAGTTGTGAGAGAGAGGTTAATCCTCGAAGATAAAAAAGACGTGAATCTGTGACTTACTTCATAAAAAAACGTAATTGTTGATTGTCTACCAAACACAAATACTTACTCAATGTTGTAGTAAATATGACAGGACAGGACATTAATTTCACGCAGTGCCATCTAGGCCCAAACTAAGCAAAGCTTTTTATAAAGCAACTAGATATGTTTCTTTTCTGTCAAATAAATATTTTATATATCTAATCTATCTATTACCGAAATAATTCTCGTATAGTTTTTTTTTTGTAAATTGTTATTATACTATACAACAATCAAACATTATTATATTCATTATCATCATTATTATATATATATAATTATAATCATTATTATATTCATCACATAAATGTTTGTTCTAGGTGGAAATCGAACCCAAAAACAACAGTTTTTGGGTTAATTCAGAACTACTACCAACTGAGCTGTAAGGCCTGTAGTCTTGAGATAGTATAAGCCAAGTCAGAACGAATCTCTTCAGAGTCCCGTGTGATTAAAGTTAAAGTAAACGTGGCCGAAAACTAGTCAATATGACATCTTTACATAATTTGACATCATTACATATTTTTGCAAGCTCTTAATCTTGAGGCTTGCTTAGAAAACCCTACTCACGAGGCAAGAGAGTGGAAGAGAATGATCAGACATGCATGCTGCCCTTCTCGTTGATTTCGGGAAGTCGCTTGCACATGTAAAGTCACCTTTATGTAAGACCAGTGGCCTCTACCCCTAGCCTATTTAGTATCAATTCCATTCATAGTTTATTAACGCACATTAAGATAAACCAAAGCTAATAGAATTGTGGCAGTGGATATATTGACCTTCAGCTGAGCCGATTTAATCGCATTGTCAAGAATAAATACGCAAACTTCAAGCGCCTTGGAGAAGGTATTATGTTCAACATTTTGTGTTGGTTTTGTTTAGTCAGCGTACTAATGCAAGGTCTGATAGGGGAAGACGAGTCTAAGGGCTTGGCTTGTTGTAAGCGTCGTAGTCATCATCTTTGTCATAAGCTTACACGCTTGTATTTAATGCATAGGTACTGGTCATACAATACAACACCCAAATACAGAACTAACATCTTAATTCATCACATAAATATCTGTTCAGTGTGACACAGATGGCAGAGTTACTACGACAAAACACCACCTTGCGGAACGCCGGCAGATAGAGAACACCATGACCATTCATCCGTTGCTGAGGTGGACTTCTAAATATTATTCCTTTATAAATTGCTCTAAACAATAACCAATTGATAACACAGATATTGATCTGTACTATCCTTTCAGTAGTTTTGTCGTAAAGTGACATAATATCGTATTTTATAATATTGTCTACTGGATAGAAGCGTTTTTCCTCTTACCGTATCCAATCCTACTTTCCTTGCTCGCTAAACAAACAGTACCAAATCGCGCAGTCAATTAGCTATCAAGAACCCTCTTCAATCACGACCTTATCTTCCTATTTATAGGGTGGAATTTAGCTTGTAGCTAACAATCCCCGAAGCGTTTGTCAACTTCTTATTAGGCATTCCGTTTGAGAAGGCACGTGAAAAGGATTGGTTATAGTCAGGATGGGAAGACGCGTTGAGGAGCAAATGTTTTCTAAATCAAGATGAAGGACCAATAACTCCAAAAATGTACTTACGTTCGTGATATTAACGAGCCCCATAGCTCAGTAGCTCTGCCTTATGCGCCGTAGGTAGTGGGTTCGATTCCCACCCGAGAAAAACATTAATGAAAAGAATATAGATAGATGTTTGTTCGGTGTTTGAGTGTTGTACTGTATGATAAGTTTATATTAATTTACACCATAAAGTATACATATAAGAATTTTATACGTTATCTAGTTTCCATATAACATACTATGCTTAGTTTGGGGCGAGATGGCGTTGTGTGAAATTAAGGTCCTGTAAAATTTGTTTATTTAAAAAGGGTGGTCCTGAAGATATTATTTTGGTAAATTGTATTCTAAAGCTTTAAAACACGCCATAGATTCAAAAAAGTTAAATTCGACAAGATTCACAGGCAGCATCTTACTTATATCAAAAACATTTGTGAAATTTCACACTTCGATTCTCCACATAGGTTTCCGGGCTGAGCGAACTTTGCACGTAAAGATTAATCAGGACACCGATATGGATAATAATAAATATAAAATTTCGAAAAATATATTGTTATTAACTAGATGTAGTCGGTAAATTAAATAAAAAGTTTCACTTAAAAAAAAGGCTACTGGGGTGACCTTTACTATGCAGTAGGCCATTGCCCACTGTAAAGCCTTGGCTCTCACTTGGCCGATTTATTACTTATTACTTTACCTACTTGTATCAGCTAGCCACAACAAATCTCCTACAAAAATATCTGTTATCAAATTAACCGAGCGAAGCGTCCCTTTGGTTGCCAATCAAAAAGGTTCACTCATAATACGAACCTTAGCTACATCCTTATTACGAGGGTGCGAAGAAATCAAGATAAACTTGCTATAATCAGGTATTGTAGTCCGCAGTATTGTACATTCTTTATCCCTAACAGATGTGAACAATAGGCATGTAATAGTAATCAAGCCTCTTTTGTTAGGACTACTCTTGTTTATTTTACACGCGTGAGTATTTGTTGAGTGAGTTTTTTTACCGTGATTATGTGTTGACTATTGAATTATCAGTAAAAAGCTGTGTATGAGTAATACTATATACGTCTGATAATCCACTGCAAAGTAATTGGATTCAGAAATTGGCCATTTTTCGTGATAAAAGTCGATGGCAGCGCTTCAGTTTTACCGGGTTATATGTTGCAAATAATTTTCGCTAGTAGGCGGTGTGCAGTTTAGCAATTAGAGAGGCACTGTGCTGGTAATTGATGTTTTTTTATTCACGACGAGGAAGCGCTTGGGTTTCATGTAATCCGTGTCAAGTTAATATGATAAAGCCGAAGGTGGAAGCACACTATTTACCGGGAATTCTCAATAGACTGGGCCAGCCAGGCGCCAGGTGGACTTATGTATCCCTAAAATCCTCTAACAGAAAAAAATATTTACTTATATAAATGTTTTAACCTGAAGCAATTCAATAAACCAACTAGGTAGTTAAAATTGCCACTTTCATTGATATTATATATACAAGGTGAAACAGAATATGTGTACTAAGCAGTGGGGGGGCTTTTCGGATCAGGAAAAGTATTTGTTGTGGTGGGGAGATAATAGTGAATTCCCATTTTCAGTTTCCCATACAAATCTTTTCATTTTCTCAATGACAATAAATAGTGACAACCCTATTCCTTTACCACACTATGCATGTAGGTAGGTAGGTATCAGTTGGTGCAATTGTCTGTGTCAAAGAGTATTAAGGACAGATGAACCAATTTTAGTGAGAACTTGGAGTCATCTCGTGAAAGTAGGTTATTAGATAGAACATACACATTGATAAATTACATAGGCACCTACAGTTACAAAAAAGACGATAAATGCGATATTGGACGAACAAAAGTACATTATAGGAACGATTATTTTGTATTTTAGCTAACAGATAGATAAAATTCTTATTGATTTGACAAATTAAACCTTCTAGTAATGGATTGTCTCATTAGCAGCCCAGGCTTTTCGACGATTTTCCTCTGTTAGTGAAAGCAATTTTCGTTCTTTGTGATTGTGACCTTCTGCTATATTGCCTCATCTGTCTAGATCTGAGGTCATTGACGCGAGTTAAGAAACAGCTGATTTTAGGGTAGTCTCAACTCAAAAAACCAGCTGTTGGTGTCAGAACTTTGATCTTGTTTTACCAAAAACTTAGAACCAAAATTCAAAAAGTCGTAAAACAAACGTTGTTCCACGAGTCGGGTCGGATAACCCCGTTTCGGCATAGTACACATATTCTGTTACAGGTTGTATTGTAGTGATACTCACCTTCAAAAATACATGTTGAAAAAAATTTGTTCAGACCATTATGGTCGCAGTGTTATTTTTGATTGCAATTCGAAACAGGAGCTTCTGGACAACACTTACAGGCCAATCACCGAATATTGCATCATGAAATTTTAAACCAACATTGGTAAAATGATTCCCCTTATTCCATGTTTAAATGTTCCGAACGAACTTTATAACATATTGTCAAACATGATACATACAGAACACGACGATATTTTCCCACTAAAAAGGTGTAAAGGTAAATCTGACTCTGTGTTTGCAGACTGGGCTACAGCCGGTATCTTTAAGAGTAGGAATATATTATATGAACTCTACGCAGAGAGGAAGTTAAGGCTACATTATCTAACATTTATTAGTTTCGTCAAAACATACTCCAAAATCTTTGAAAAGGATTGCCATTCAGTGAAATCTTTGAAAATAATGAAGCCGGGAAGAAAAACAGGATGTCATTGGAGTATTTTGTGATATATCTAAGGCTTTTGACTGCGTAGATTAAGACACCCTTATCTCAAAGCAATAAACCTCATGCATAGTTACCTATCGAATCGCAATCAAAAAGTGGATACTAGTAGTAGCAGATCTTCAGGAACATCCACCAACATTTTTTCCGATTCGTTTACCGACGATACTTCATTAATTTTATTAGTCGATAGGGCTTAAGATAATTATGATTGTGTAAATACTTCTCTAGCTAAAGTTTTTGATTGGTTTACAGTCAATAACCTCCTACTAAATAAAAAAAAAACCGATTCACCTTGCCCAACGTTCGAGTCAGTAATGTGTCAGCAAATATTATCTTAAGGAATACTTAACTTTATTGAAGCAACTACTTTCTTAGCTTTAAAACTTGATGCAAAGTTGCAATGGGGTATTCATATTGAGTCATAAGATAGCAGATTAAGCTCGGCTGCATACGCTGTACGTACAATAAGACATCTTACTGCTTCATCAGTAAGATGTCTTATTGTACGTACTACGGCGAGGTTAGTTTATTTTAGTTACTTTCAAAGTATTATGTCAGCAGTTATGAAGTGCAGCCGATATTGAAAGCATTTTTATGCTGCAGAAGAGAGCTGTACGGGCAATTAAATCTCGTGAATCTCTCAGGGAACGTTTTAAAGAGATTGGTATTCTTACAGTCAGTTCCCAATACATTTATGGAAATCTAATGCACGCTCACAAAAACATTGTGGATGAGTTTAGTAAAAGGAGTGATGTACACAGTGTTCATTCTAGAAATAAAAATAAACTTGACATACCTAGGTATCGCTTAGGAAAAGTTAATCATTCATTCTTAGGAAACTGTGTATGATTCTATAATACGCTTCTTCGAAGCGCCACCAAACTCTCTGCTTGTAAATTCAAATTGTATATAAAGACAAATTTAATAAAAGTGCCTACTACAAAATTTGTGACTTTATCGACCATAAAAACGCGCGGCCCGATGTTGATATACCAGTTGACAGGTAAATGGTGATTTCTCAATGTTAACAAGCTGCCCAATAGGTAGATAGGTATTAATAAATGTTTTAAGATAGTATTAAGTATTTAGGTTCATGATGTACCTACCTAGAATGTTTAAAACAGTGTAAATAAATGTAAATTGGATCATCAAAAAATTAACCAGTCCGAGTTTCTTGCCTTTCTCCTCGTGTGTTGGTCGCGATTCCGAACAGGCGGTAGATTTGACGTTTCAAGTTATGCTAAAAAATCTTAATGAATAAAGAAATGTTGACTTTGACTGTGGCTTTGAAGTCTTACCACCAACCAAACCATGCTTGGTTTGGTTGGTGGTAAGACTTGAGAGCACAATATTGTACTCCCCTTGGGGATATAACCCGGAGGATCTAACACCGGTAGGCGAGCCTCTAGACCATAAAGACGGTTATTATTACTCATGGGTGTTGACTTATGTCTTATGTCATCGGACCACCATTTATGCTAGAAATTTTTCACCAGCATTTGGTGTTGTGCTATCGCAACGGTTATCTCCAAATCGGGAGGTTGAGATAAAAACAATCATCGAACTATAAACTGTTACTAAACGACGATATTTTAGAACGCAAAAATGTAGTCCGAATTATTCCGCCACAAATATTCAGCCAATCCCGTAATTAAATTGATAGCAATGTTGTCACAATTTGTCTGTTCGTTTACGCGGTATGCAATTGGATTAGATTATCGCGCGCTGCTGGTAATCCTACTGTACAAATACGTTTAGTGACCGACATGGCAGCTTTATTATAAACGTTCATAGTATAATTAAAAGGCGAAGAGGGAAGGGATAAAGATTAAATGTGGCTGCCCTGTCGTATTGAGAATACTTTTGATAGGAACAAGCAGAGGTTTGCAGTCATCAGTGGGTAATAATAAAATAACAGCTCATTAATTTGATACAGCGCATTCTACCCGCAAACTAAGTTTAGCTGTAATATGGGAACTATATTAATAATAGAATAATCATATAAGTATTTTGAGGTTCCCCCAAAAGGTCTATAGTTTAGTGAAGATGAGGATTGTCAAAACCTCTGTTTATCTTATAGCAATAAACATCTGTCTTCTAGTTAATGCAATTTGTATGCGATCTTGAGATTCAACAACCTACCAACTATCGTAGGTATCTACTGCTGGTAACAGATATACCCATCAGGAGATTTATTAGGCTTGTGCTGTTGCCGCCTAAAGTACCTTAACAACGTGTTGTGCCTTTGATACCTTAACTGTGGCCTTGGAACCCCTTTACGTGCATCATTAGTGGTTCATGTAGTTTTTCAGTACACTACGATACTTCTTTAACTGTCCAGGCTGTACACATTTTATCCTTGAAAGCCGTTATCTTCTCTGTCCATCCAGCGGTTGCCTGGAAGAGATCGCTTTCAGCGATAAAGCCGCCCAGTGTTTTACCAGTGACGCTAAGATTAAGTTTCCACTATCTGTATTTTGTTATGTTATTTTTAAATGGTGAACAATAAAGATTTATCTATCTATCTATCTATTTTTAAATCCAGAGTTGAGGAACCTTATTTGTCCTCTTGTGACTGAATGCAGTTTGTATCATACTGAATATTTATTGCAGAATATATTTTATTATAATGTGTTTTTAAAGTATATGTTGTATTACATGTTAAGGTGTAAGAGGGATATTTTCTGTTATTTTATTTAATATACTACATGGGTAGATCATTATTATTATAAGTACGATTGTACCCCATCTTGTTTGTGATTGTACAACAGTCCATTCAATCCAAAGTCAACCGCCCAATGTTACTAAATTTTGATTGATCTCCTTGTCTGTTCTTTGTGTTTTACTGACGAACAATAAACACAAAATAAATATCTAAATATTTATGGTAACGATTTAGAACGTGGCAACAAAAGCTTGTGATTGTCAAACAGTGATCAGATACCAGTAAACTACAGCTGTGTGCCCGTCTATGCGTGCTCTACTATTATTCATTCGTTGTATTTTCGTTTCTAATTATCCGCTAGACTAGAGGCTGTGTATAAGTGTTCGTATAGGTACTTATTTTTTACCAAAGTTGTTAGTGAACACAGCCTGAAAAAACAAACGGCAAGGCTTCTTGTTTTTCTAAAGGTCAGATCTCTACAGGTCTGACAGAGATCGACGATAACTTTTTGGTTCCGATGGCCATGGATTCAATGGCCACGGTTCCGAGTTGCTGGAGCTCGAAAGAACTAATACGCATTTCGCAAAATTCTAAATAAAAGTCGTGTTCAGAACCTGATTCGCCCCGGGGCCATCAACAAACTGAGGAACAAGATATTTTACCTCTAAATACCGGAACTCTGATTTTAACTCAACCAATATAAAAAAATGGTTTTATAGAGAGAGATAGAGATAGAGAAAGTAATAGAGCAAATTTTTATCAAAACGAAGGGATGTTCAGGTATTTCTGGCATCCGAAGCAACCAACTCCAATCCGATTGGGTACATTTGTTGCCTGAACAAATTACTACGCTCCAACTAAACGGTCTAATCTAATACCGTTTGTGTAGTAATGGGAAACTGTCTATCTCATATACGAGTACCTAAAATTAGCGAATTATGTGTTTCCGTGAGTTTAATGATGATGGTACCTTGCCTGTACCTAACCTATAAAGGTAGGGTAGGTTAGTTACATAAAAAACTGTATTCAAATAGCTAGGCACCTTCTGGGTATGCTCGGTCCATCGTACTTATATACTGATCAGCTACTATTTTTCTATCTTAGAATGAGTAGCAAGCAGCAGTGAAGAAGAATGGCGGCAGATTGTTAACCGTGCCACTAACCCGAAAGTCCAGTGTAATGTATGAATAGCGAATCAGCGGTACTCCGAGGCCTTCTTTAGTACCTACTAAAGCCTGAATACATCACGGTGAAGTGTGAAAGTTCAATGAATATTTGCTGTAAATTATGAAGGTAAGTATTATTAATTTTAATTTGTTTTTTTTATCCAACTAAAGCCTTTGACTAGTTTTGAAATTGATCTTAAGCCGCTGATAGAAAAAGTATATCGATGCTTTTGAGATGTGGTGTTGGAGAAGGATACTCAGAATTCCCAGGACCTCAAAAAGACTGTGTCATTATGGAAAAAAAAGGAAGGCACTCATCCACCTGCTTAATCCAAACTCTAGTTACTTCTGGCACATAGTATAAAGTATTTTCACAACCTTGAAAAGCTAACCGTCACTGGGAAAAAGAAGGAAAGAGGTCACAGTTCTATTCGCTGGTCGGATCAAACCCACACCGCACTGGACACCAACTTCATGCCTTTCTAACCGCCAACGATCGAGCTAAGTGGTAGAAGATCATTGGAGAATCAAACAGGTCGTAACCATCTACCCTAAAGATGCACGGAGAGAGCATTCAAAACCTACATTTGCAGTTGGTAGCATTGACCTCTCCATCATTAGGTATATTCAACTAAAGCCTTGATTAGTTTTGAAAAACTTGATAAAGAGGGTTTAATTAAAATGTCACCCTCTAACTTACAACCCAGAATACAAAAAAGAAATTAAGTCACTGTTCTCCTACACTTAATACCTAAGTAACACATTTTACCAACATTTTGGCTTCCTCTGTCAAAGCCAAAACATTGTTACATATTCCTATATTGAACAAATCAACATAATTTTTATGAATAAAATGTATTCTCTTAGCTTCGTTCCGAACACACTCCATAGTAATATGGTACACATCTTCCACTACATCACACTCTATACAGTTCGGTGAGTTGGTTTTGCGCATAAGGTAGCCAAAATTATTTAATGGAATGTGTCCAGATCGAAGCTCATCACAGTTACGATGACGGAAGTGGCTAGACTTCCGATTCATTGCACCACGGAGCCCTAGGCAAATCAGATCGCGCAGAAAACCTGCAGTCACAGTTTCCAGTTGCACTATACAGCAATGCGTGAATTTAGCTTAAATACTATGAATGAATGAATGAATGATTGTATTGATTAAATAATAGTTACATTACAGTTTAAGCCAATCCGTAACTACATACCAATTTGAAAGAAAAATTATATACAAATAATTGACACATAAAATATACACTAATTACAACTACAATAACTGAAATACATTCTTAGAGCCCTGTATATACTAGGGACACTATCATAAAATAGGTCCACATGTTGGAGCTCCTGAAGAAATGTATTGAGAATTAAAAGTGCTCGTTGGGTCGGCGCATTTTTGGCATGCTGCGTTCGTGTGATGTAGTAGTCGAACAGCCGGCGACGACGACGTTTTCCTCTCAAATAATTATCGGGAACATACAAAGATAAACTACCCAGTATCGTTGGATTGTTCACCGTATTGCGCAATATTAGGCAATAGTGCATGGCTAGATGTACCTTACGCCGCAACTGCAAAGAGTCCAATCCAACCATACCAGTAACTATGGAACGTCGGCAAGTATTTTCAGTTAAAGTAAGTATTTCTCAGCAACAAAGCGTAATGAAGCCGAAAAACGATTGATGACTGATGTAAAACCTTTGAAAATATTTATTTTGCGTTTCAACAACGAGATCAGACGAGTTATTATACCGAAAATAATTGTATCACAACATTGCTTTTAACAAATAGCACCTTTGACAAACGGAAACAGGGTTCAAAGTGGTTTGGCAAAGGTAATGGTGTAAAAAATGATTGTTTGTTTGACAGTCATTATTTTTGTGTCAGGTCAGAACTGTATAAATAGTATAAGTATTAATGTTCGATCTGTGAGTAGGTAAGCAACACTCTGCTGTTTATTTGTGGCGGTTATTAGAAGGAAAATAAATCTATGAATTACTTAGGAGCCAACCTGGGAATGGAATTCCCTCAGGAATTTCTCAAATTTATTTATAAGAACACAGCAACTAGTACTGTTTTTGTTTTTGTACACAAAGCAAATAAATACATTCTGTTGTTATTCCCTAAACACTATGGTGATTAATGATTAATAATTGAAATTGTTTGTAAAGTGTTTCCGTGGAAGATTTAAACTTGTTTATAGAATAAACAGGTAAGAAGAATTTCGGAGCAGGCTTTAAAAGTACCGTAGGTAGGTAGTACCGTAGGTACTTTTAAAGCCTGCTCCGAAATTCTTCAAATCAAGGGATATTTGGGGTGAGATTTTAAATCTTAATATTAAGATTTTAAGTTTTAATAAGTATGGTAGAATGGGGTTTGTGGGGTTAATAGAAGCGTATTTGGGTAGGATTTGTAGTACTATTTTATTTTACACAATTAAAATAAAAAGCTGTTAAACTTATAACTATGTTTTTTAAAATTATTCGTAGTCTGTGGTAACAAAACCACAATGCTTTAAGGTTCTACATCAGTTTCACCATAGCTACCACTTCTTTAAAGGATAAGTTGATCTATGTTTAAAATAGGCAATACATGAAGTCAACGTGTTTATTAAATATTTGCACAGGCAAAAATAAAGTTGGAGCAAACAAACCAAAAAGGTGCCTATTTGCTCTCTTCTTGAAGATATTAAGGTCGTAGCACAGTGGAAATACAGACGTCGGAAGCTGATTCCAAGTATTTGCAGTGCGCATAATAAAATGTAAATTAAATGCTTAGTCCTAATAAATAGTTTTTTTTAATTTATCTTTTATTTATGTAAGGAACAACAAACAGCCAAATAATAAATTATTACAAAATCCTTAAAAAAACAACAATTTTGGCACCACAGTGTTGCCACAACACTGGACGTGTACTAGTTACCACATAAAAGACAATAAAATTTACTAGATGAGACTACAAAACTAATGAAGAAAAGTGACATAAAGAGCAGGAAACCACACAGGTAACTAACAAAGAGAAAATAAAGTATGACTACGTACTCATTAAATAGTTAAATAATAATAATAACATGTTATTTCAGTTGAAATTCCTATTAAAGAACCTATAGTGTATTTTAATGTACAGATTTACCAGAACATATCGGCTGTAGTGGTATCGAA
Source organism: Venusia cambrica (assembly GCA_951394065.1). Classification (NCBI taxonomy): domain Eukaryota; kingdom Metazoa; phylum Arthropoda; class Insecta; order Lepidoptera; family Geometridae; genus Venusia; species Venusia cambrica. Next base: position 8,678,739 of record OX596056.1, read on the forward strand.
ATCCCCTGGACTATGGGTTCGAGCGGTTTCCCTACAGAATGGTCGACAATTCGGCTCACTATCAGTCCGGATTTACGACCGAAATAGCATACGTAAAGAAAACTATCTCCGAATTCGATTCCCTATCTTCAACTGCTCAAAATTCACTTGACATTGAAAGTAAAAACTTTGTAGGTTGGTGGTAGGATTTTGTTTAAGTCCGCCTGGCTAGCTACCACCATCTTACCTAATTCTGTCGCAATTAAATTCTTAAAAAAAATTGTGTTCCGGCATTCAGAAGTTAAGATAGCCAGTCCCTCAGTCTCAGTTTGTTGAGGATTCCGGGTGAAGTGCGCCTCCACCTTCGGCCTTATCTCTACTTGTTACCAGGTGAGATGAAGGCCAAGCGCTTCCCCGTCGCACAAAAAGAGTAAAGAAAAGTTGATACCGCACTATAAAAGTTAGGCTGTATGGATTTTCGAAACTACGGCCTGAATTGTAATAGAACTAGGTGCATACACTTTCATCATTTATACCTACTCTCGACTAACATATACAACAAGCCTCATGGCTCAGTAGGTAGTAACTCTGCCTTCTGCGCTGTAGGTTGTGGGTTCGATTCCCACCCAGGACAAACATTTTTGTGATGAATATAGATGTTTGTTCTGTGTTTGGGTGTAGTATGATATAGTATGTATGTATTTACAAAAAGGATTTAAGTGTTCTATCCGTAATTTAGTTCCCATATTACGAGTACAAGCTATGCTTAGTTTGGGGCTGGCGCTGTGTAAATTAATGTACTGTAATATTTATTTATTTATTATTTATTTATATCCCTCTTTCTGAGGGAGTCGGGATTGCGAATTGCGAATCTTCTTTTTCGTATCAAGTAGTTCGCCCACGACAACTTTACAGCGCTTCAGTCACGATACAGTAATTGAGATAACGTGATAAAGTCGCGCTGACACATATTTGCTTGTTTTTTCATGTGAGCTGGTGGTCAAACAGGGGAATGACCGATAAAATATAGCTTCCATTGCGATCATCATCATCATAACAGCCCGTAAACATCTACTGTTGGACATGAGCCTCCTCCAAGACTGGAAGGTTTTGCCATAATCATCACACTAGGCAGGCGGATTGGTGATCGCAGTATTGGTGTTTCATACTCAGGCGAATGCTGCCCACCACCTGGTGTATTTTGTTCCACTAATCGCCTTTTACGACATCCGCAGCAGGAAATGGAAGGAGGTCCTATTCATTTATAGGAACCACTACGGACGAAATTACGGAGATTAGCGACGAAACGCGCGTCTGCATCGCTATAAAAAGTAGTAGTGGGCGAGCTCACTATGAATTACCGTCATGAATTTGACAGTAAAAAACCATAAAGTCAATACCATTGTATGGAACAAACCGGGACCCGGGCAGCATCAGTAGGTTCGCAATAAAACTGTAGACGTATAAACACGTTTACCGCCTCTGCTGCAGTTTCCTTATCTGAAGGGGCCGTATGTTGCCTGTTTTACTTTGTTATTTGGCGACGGGTGATATTTATGTACATATAGACCATTATTATCATCGATGGCCCTGACATCTAACGGTGTACGCGACAAAAAATATTTATGCTAGAACGCATGTGCTTTGAAAACACGATTACATAAAATTTTCTCGATAGAAAAAAAAAACCAAAGTTGACTCTAATTTGTACCAAAAATGTCCGCCATTCTATAAATACGCCCAAGTAGGGCTTGAAACTTTGTACAGTAAATAAACAAAGTATAAAGCAGACGGCCTGCGTTTTCGATTTTTAAAATTCATATTTGTTTTACCGTAAAAAACAAAACGTAGAAATACGCGCATATTTCTGTCATCTGGTGGTCATAAGCGCCGTGGTTGAGAGCACAGCAATGTCACCTTTATATTACTATATCTTAGTTCGAAACTAGAATAAAGTTGCGTTGAGTTGCTAATCTGAGGTACTATAATAGCCCGTTAAGACTTTTGAGCAAATAGGGGTATAAGTTTTAGCGATTACTCGCGTTCCCTTGGTCTGAGGAAATCGAACCTGGTGACTACGGATTAGTCTTGCAAAGGCGGAGACGATTACATAGTTTGTTTAGTAAATGTATGTATACATTTTCGAAAAAAAAAAGTCAATGAAATCCTACAGCAAACTACTTCCTTTTTCCCCCTCAACTCCCCTTTTTTGTTTTGTTTTCACAACATCTTGAATAGAATAAAATCCTCAGTGTGTCTTTCAAATTTAATTGAAATCCTTTGATAAATGACGCTACGGCAAACTTTTCCCCCCGCTCAAAAATCGCAATCAACTAAACAAATTTAGTAAATCAAGAAACATGTGTGCCAATTTTCATCAAAATCGGTTGAAAAAAGCGACCTGCGGGCGAGAACAAACCGACCGACAGACAGCGGACTAAAGCACTGTGGCCAATCTTGAAACTGAGGCGCTTCTCTCGCTTCGCTCGCTCGGTAAATAAAACAGTTATAGTATCCTCTACCTTTTTTTTCACTCCCACAATTTAGAAAACCAAACGACACCTAACATGACAAAATCCATCAAACCGTCTAGGTTGCAGAGCGTTACAATGAAATACACATACATACTCTCGAAAAAAAGTGACATGGGTAAAATATTCCTAACTGGGTTTACAAGTGGACATAAAATCTGTTGTGGGCGAGCTATACCTACCATTTTCTATTACCGCTTTTGGTAGTCCACACCTCGCCCGCAGCCTTGATTTGCAGATGTGAAAGATCGCTAAATATATAAAATTATCGTATAGACTGACTGATAATCAGCGCACAGCACAAACCAGAGGTCTTAGAGACTTGTAATGTTCAGGGTAGCGTTCTGTTAGAGCGCTTGCTCTAAGAAAAGGGTTTAGGAATTTTCCTCGGGAAGACGGGAATTATTCCCGGGTATTTTACTAGTAATTTGATATTTTTTATTTTACAAACCAAGATAGTCTAGATAGTAGTTTCAAGTATTCGGTATCGCTTCATATGATCGAGTGACTAGGCTGGGTCACAGCAGCATATCAGCGCAGACCTGTGCTGCTGTGAGACAATGTGTCGCCCATTTGCTGTTGTAACACACAGCACAAACTACCTTCATCATTATTGTATTCGTGATTTTCTGTTTGTTATTTATTTTCTCCTTTAAATTTTCTTGTTTGTTTTTTTTTCGGCAGTACTAAATTTATGTTTGTATATGTGAGAAAAAAGTAAATAAAAAATATTACAGGACATTAATTTAACACAGCGCCATCTAGCCCCATACTTAGCATAGCTTATATTGTGGGCACTAGATTACGGATAGAATACTTAAATACTTTTTGTAAATACAGACGTACTATATGGTACAACACCCAAACACAGAACAAACATCTATACTTAACACACTAATGTTTGTGCTGGGTGGAAATCGAACCTACAGCCTACAGCGCAGAAGGCAGAGTTACTACCAACTGAGTTATGAGGCTTGTTGAAAAATACATGAAGGAAATCAGGAAAGAATCTTAAAAAAAGGTTGTGGCGTAAAGACACGATATAAAGGAAACATTTTAATTTTCTCCCACTCTATTTGTCACAGTGCCCTACCACTTTCAGTCACACAAAAATGTTGAGGATCAGAATTTCAAAATCCTCTCATCCACTCTACCCGACGTAGTGCCCCAACACTTTCGGTAACACAAAAAGATGCGGATCAAAATTTCAAAGAAAAGTACGTCACAAACATGCGTATTCGTTTACATTTGACAAGTGAAGGTGTCTACTACTAACCGTATGGGAACATTGAAGGGTCGTACGTTCGTAAATGCGTCTAGAGTAGGCTCGTAAATAGATTTGCGTGCGGAGTGGAGTGATGGATGCCGAATGTCATGCTGATGCTGAGCGGTAATGATGTTTTTCTTCATTGTTTTGGAAAGGATTTGTTTTCTTTTACGTTAGAAGGTTGTGTCGTTTAGTTTACCTTACCTTTGGCATAAAATCGTGATTTATTAGATACGTGTTTTTGCCGCTGGATGACGCTAGAGGTGACATTTGCATGCCAGCAAAATTTGGTTGGATTCAGGGGCCCTACTATGAAAATCGAACGTTGCCGGATTCAAAGTAACTTCTGTCATTTTTGTATTGAAAAACGTGCGATCTGAAAACGGATCCGTTATGTTTCGAAGTAGACCTACAGATACTTAATATAGCCCGAGGTTATTGCCATTCTCCTTGTGTGCTGGTCGCGATTCTGAACAGGCCGTAGATTTGATGTTTCAAAGGTTCTAAAAAATCTCACTGAATTAAAAATGACGTTGACGTTGACTTACCATTTTTACCCCGATTGCTTCAGAAGGGTCATATTTTTCCAGAGTATGTATGCATGCATATCTATGTTTTGATATGCTCTGCAGCCTAGAAAGCATTGGATTTAAACGTATGTGAGGTGTTCCTGGTTCTTCTATATTATGAGATGTTAATCATTTTATTATGGGGGGATATAAATATGAATATGAAAAGTTTAGCGGGGCGCATACACTATAATTACGTTTTAATAACTAAAAAGAACAGACTTCAATAAAGAATATGGACCAATTCCTGAACTGATGACGATGGGATGAGCTGGGAAGTATACCGACCCTAAAATACCCTTCAAGTGTGCATGTTATATGTGAAGAATTGTTATTTTTTTATTTGAAGATTTCTCCAGATCCCATCATCAGATCCTGACCTGATGATGATCCTGACATGATGATGTCAATGGGACCACCTGTGAAGATACCCTTTAAAAAAAAAAAATTTTTCGAAATTGGTCTAGTGTAATCGTCGTCTTCGTGTAATCGGGGACCATACATATTCCGACGAATTGAGAACCTCCTCCTTTTTTTGAAAGTCGGTTAAAAAGAGTCCGCTAATCGACTGTTATAGTTATGACACTATAAATACATTTGTCTGTAACTTTTTACCGAGGTACTGGAAAGACTTTGAGACATGAAACTTAGGTTATACATTATTTGTGGTAATAATAAACCCCTTCATCAAATTCTTTAGAATCAACCCTGCTGGAGTATAACAGGGCTATAAAAAAATATGAAACATTTGTTTCGCGCTTTAATAAACGTTTGTTTTGTTTCCATCGTTTTAAAAAACAACATAAACTGAGCTCTTAAATATAAGGAGATTACTACGCGCGAGGGGTCTTAGCTGAATGCTCTTACCATACATTAAACACTATTACAAATATACTACATATTTAAATATTCAATTTATAAATATGGTACCTACTAACTTTAAATATATGATATGAATATTAGAAAACCTCCAGTTGTTTCTTATTTTATATATTTATTTATATATCTTACTTGTTTCTTCCAAATGTTAGCAGTGTTTAACTGACCGTTCAAATCATTTTTATAGATATTTTTTTTTTGTTTTTATTTTTGATATAAATTATTTCGAAATGGCCATAAATTATTTCACTTTGCAGACGAATTCGCCGTGACCTTGCCTGGGGCTGTTTTGTGACCGGCGGTCACGTTGAGTTGGTGGATACAGGCGTCAGCTAGTTTCTTATAGATTTATGTTAAGACTTGAAAAAGTCGATACGCTTACGCTTATCAGTTCTTCGCAACCGCGCCCTTACAGTTGTGTAGAAAAGTATAAGCGAACGAAGTAAATCGATTCCGTATCACTGTCGATACAGAAGTAGCTGAGTGAGCGTGTGAACATCAGGGGTGTTCGTCGCTGAAAGGTTTTGTCAGTGATTGTACCTACGGGTTTTTGCTTTAAGTTCAAGTTGTAGGAGGAATGTTTTATAAGGGATTTAATTTTGATTTTTTTTTATTTTATTCATGAAAGATTTATTTTTATTTTTATTCTACGACAGGGAATATAAAAATGTCGCCATAATAACAATTCTCAAAAAAAATTGTTGTGTTCCGGCATTTAGAGGTAAGATAGCCAGTTCCTCAGTTTGTTGGGGATTCAGGATGAAGTGCGCCTCCACCTTCGGCCTTATCTCAACTTGTAACCAGGTGAGATGAAGGACAAGCGTTTCCCCGTCGTACAATAACAAAAAAAGGGACCATTATCATTTATCTCACCTAGTGTCAAGTTACGGCAAGGCCAAAGAAGAACGCGCACTTCACCCGGAATCATCAACAGACGGAGGAACTAGTTAGGTATCTTTTATTTTGTTAATACCTATTTAGACAACCAACGTATGAAGATATTTTTGTAGAGGATCAATTCGGAGGACCGAGGTTCGATTCCCGGGTGGGCAAACTTCATAAATTTTGTTCCCTTGGTTTAATTTAGTTTCAAATATTTGTGCACGAACAAAATAATTGTGTCGGAATGTTTTAAACAAGATACCTTAAACATTTTAAGGTTAGGAGCTTTAATCACCTCACATAAACTGCCCATCATTAATGTTCACTGTCGGACAGAGCCTGGTTGGAGGGTTTTGCCACTATCATCACGCTTGGCAGGCTGATTGGTTATCGCATTAACGATGCCACACACACAAAATAAACACACAGAAACTGCTGAAACACACGGAAACTGCTGAAATTAATATTATTCTCTGCATTGTAGGGTACGTAAAGCCGTTGATCCCGGGTATTGTATCTAGTACCTAGTAGTCACTTATCAGCCATGCCAGACGCCTATGGCAGCCATTCATTTGCCGGCAAGTGTGGTTCATCGTTTTTTAAGCATTCTATTTTCAAATATTTGTGCACAACTTGAAATCCATAACATTACAATGTGGAAAGCTGGAGGAGCATACATTTAAGACAATTTTTTATCGTTTCTAATTATTAAAAAAAATAATAAGTTACTGAAATTTTAAGGTTTTCAGAATTTTTCCTTTATGTGTGCTATAAGACGTTGCTTCGTAACAAATTTCAAGATTCTGAGTTCACGGGAAGTTCCCTGTAGGTTTTGACTCCCTTGCGAGTTGAACGGCTACATATTTTGATTGTGTTAGCTTTGGCTTGAAACCTCCACGCGTACCTGAGAAAAAGTGTTTTGACAGACAGACGGACAACAAAGTTATCCTATGAGGGTTCCGTTTTTTCCTTTTGAGGTCCGGAACCCTAAAAATATGAATACATTATTAAAATCATGTATTTGCCATTGAAGTCTCCCCCAAGTCCGTCCAGCCACCACTCGAGATCATCCCGCCATTTCCTCAACCGAAACCGTTGCCTTCAGTTGATCTTCAGGCAGCCATGGAGTGATAATGTTGCCTCAATTCTCTGGATGCGACTGATGTAGCCTGCCTGATATCACTTGAGTCAGTTTTGTTTCCAACATCTATGATACCGGTAGGGAGCGTCGCATGGTCGAACAAAAAAACGTTTTGTTCGAAAACTTGTTTGTAGCTACATTAGGAATTGTAATAATCATTTTTTACTGTACGACGTGGAAGCGCTTGGCCTTCATCTCACCTGGTAACAAGTTAAGATAAGGCCGAAGGTGGAGGCGCACTTCACCCGGAATCCTCAACAAACTGAGGAACTGGCTATCTTACCTCTGAATGCCGGAACACAACAATTTTAGAATTATTATTATGGCGACATAATTAGGTAAGATGATGGTAGCTAGCATTTTAACTACAATACAAGAAATGAACATAAACTGGTTTTGGCTAGCACCAGATTAGCAAAGAATAGTAAATATGTTTATTTTAGTAACGGTGTTGGACTGTACAATATTCTTTCAAAAAATTATAACTGATCTGAGTGAAATAACATTTCAAAGTACTGTTAAGAAACACTTGACATTGAAACCATTAACGCATTATACACAATAGAAGAATTCCAATCAGACCACAAAAATGACAGTATATTATGCATTTTATTTATTTCATTAGCATGTGTAGATAACTACTTACTAAGTATTTAATCATTAATTAGAAGTAGTTTTAATTTCAATTAAATGCTACAAGATAATAATATAATACACGGCCAAAAATCACGATGCTTGTTTCTTCCTTCTTCAACTTTTAATATTATTTCATTATTTGTTGTTAAGGCGGCAATAGAAATACACATTCTTTGTTCTATGAAGAATAGCTTTTTTTGACAATATTAGAAAGTTATTTTGGGAAATTAATACAGAATATCACGATAGAAGTTCCGGTTCATAAATAGCGGACTAACAATGCCCAATGGAAGGACATAAAGACCCTAAAATACGGCCCCATTACCCACCACTTAAATAGACCCTCGCCACAGAATAACAATCAGTAGCACACCAGCAATGGCTGATATCAATCCCCGAATAGCACATTACTAGGTAAATATAGCACATCACTATCTATACTTTTCTTGTATATCTTACTATTGCTGAGAACGCGAATGTTTGTTTGTTTCTTATCGAAAATAAAAACTCTGGAATTAATCTACCTACTTGAAATAAGTAAAATGATTTTCAATATTTTTTTCAGTGAGCTTACAGTTGAAACTTGCAATCTATACCGGCTTAAAAGTGATATTTTTCTGTTATTATTAACAGTGAGTAAAGATAATTCATCTACCTACCAAAAATGAGTGATCTTTTTTTCAAATCAATCAAATTACGCGCAACGTTACATTCATGTAGAATCTATAAGGCGCTATTGACTTTTATGTAAACAAAATGTCGACTGTGATAGTAGTTTTTTTTTTTGTTACGGTTGTCACATAATAAAATTGCGGCGGAATCGCGTGTCAGTGGTTGCTACCAATCCATTGATCGGTACCTAATCGCACAAAGTGCTCGAGCGATTTAATCGATTCATTTCAATCTGCGGCTGCTGGATTGCTCTCGATATCTTGCGGGCTGTATTCGAGACGGAAAAACCGGATAGTTTAGCCGGATTAGTAGTTACCTAGGATAGAGTATGTATGTCATAAATATGTCCAAATTATCTTATGAGGGTCAAAGTCAAAGTAAATTTTTATTCATGAAGATTTTTTAGGAACATTTTAAAACGCCAAATCTACCGCCTGTTCGGAGTCATAACCATTGATGCCTAGGAGAATAGGTACAATACTGTGCATGGTTATGGTGTTTGGTAGCTACCATAATCTTAGCTAAGTCTGTCGCCATAACAAAAAATCTAAATTGTTGCGATTCGTGTAAGGTGCGTCTCCACCTTCGGCCTTATCATAACATTAAACCAGGTGAGATAAAGGCGAAGCGCTTCCACGTCTTACAATAAAAAAAAACAATACTATCGATATACATTAATACGGATAGGTACACCTTATAGTAACGACTCGGCTGTTCGTAGCAAGAACCCGAGACTGATATTTTACCCGACTGTGAAAAAGCAATGCAATGTTAATTGAACGCCATACAATTGAAACGTTCAACTAGCATATAAACAGTCGGCTATAATCATAGCTCTTATCTTTTCTACGTCGTCTTATGGCCGACTGTCCCAAGTACAATACAAATAGCAGCTACCGCGAACGCATCTATCATGAACTTTGTATCTTCTACCTCGTACTAAAACTCGCAATATTCTCGTAATGATTGTAAGCCATCGATGGTTTGGTACCGTTAGATTTCAGCCGGTGTCTGTTTAAAGAGCAATGGATCTTTGGCTTGGCAGAATGGCTTAGTAAGATTGTGATCGGGGTACGTGTGATTGATAGATTGTTGGTTTCCAGTGTCTTGCTGAGCCTGCATCTTGTGGAGTCTGTGGTTTTATTGAGGAAGAGAAATTAACTAGAGGAACTTGTACTAATTTAAATGATTAACAGACTTTTCTTAACGTTATCTATTAGTTCGTTCAATTTTATTACTTGTTTGTGAAAAACCTGTGGCAACAAATCAACCCTCGTGAACGTTGTGAGGAGATCTGGAAGACCCCAAACCAGGCGGTTTGGGGCCAAAGCCAAATAGACCGCTGTACTTAGAACCTTGGAAAATTAGGTTACATATGCAATGCTCTTGTGGAGTCAATCCACAGACCATGCTCCATCTGCCGTTCAGCCCCATGAGTCTCAGTTCTGAAATGCTGTGCAAGGCCCATGTAGCCATTGACGAAGCTAAGTTATGGTGTGGCTCCATCTAAATCGAACCATCGACACAATAAAAAAAATCTATATATGATATAACATAACATATACATAAGTAATTTTATTATAGGTCTAATCAGGTACGAGTGTATAGGTACAATTCTGCGTGAAAAAAAAATTCACATGCTTACCTGAATAAAATCATGTTTGGTTGGTTATTTAAAGTCACTTACCCGAACCTTAAAAAGGCCCGGTAGAAACATTCAGTCGTTCGGATCGTTGTTCGTTCATGTTGAAATGGCACGTCCGATTTGGCTTCGAGGAAAGAAGTTCCCAAATAAATAAATAGATTTGTTATACGTATTTTTCTGTATCAAAAACCAAACGGGATCAACCAGATGCTCTATTTTCCTTAACTGGTTCCTTTCAGCTGGAATTTCGAGAACTTAAAATACAAATAGCAAAAACAATACTGGAAGCTATCGATGCTTTCGTTATCGACCGTTTTGAATGAGCCAACATTTTTATTCGAACGCTGCACGACGTAGCATACGAGTAGATAATAATAAAGGTAGGTATACATATGCAAGTTGAACTCTGATACTCACAATTTTTTTTTACACATCTTAGATACGGAATTAGCAAGCAGTCCACCTGATGTTAAGTACATCCCTTGTCTATAACAAAGCTTTACTGTGTAGGTCACATCCACACTGAACATACCCTACGCTGTGTGAACAAACTGTGAGCCCCCCAGTGGGAGTACAATATTGTTGGTGGTTGGTGGTAGGACTTTCGTCTTACCTAAGTATGTTGCCATAACAAAAAAATCAAATTGTTGTGTTCCGGCATTTAATGGTAAGATAGCCAGTTCCTATATCTGTTGAGGATTCCGGGTGATGTACTCCACCTTCTGCCTTGTCTTAACTTGTAGGTGAGATGAATGAACGCTTCCCCGTCGTACAAAAAAATAATGTATCGGGTTTCGGTATTTGTAATGATGATGATGTTGAATTGTGATCTTTGAGTACCCAGCATTACGTTACTGCACTTGTATGGATATTATGACAATTTGAATGCACTGCTCGTCCTATTTCCATGTAAACCATGCGGTCGGGACTGGCGGTGTTGTGAGCGTTGTGTCTCCTAATAACCATGCGTCTGAATAATATGATAACTAAGAATAAGAATAAGAATAGTTTATTTGAGACAGTAAAATAGTTACATACATTTTATACTTATTTATGACATAGTTATTATTGATGATTTATACATTTATTTGCGTTGAACCTACACTAAGATCGAAGTCTTGTGCTGTAGGTCCGCCTTTCCTTCGTGTCTCGGAGTTTCTAGTGGTGAGTAGTACATGTTTTATTTATTATTAACAATTTCGCCGATTTGATTTATCTGTAAGAAATATTTAAATTAATGACAACATTTTTAAATATATTACAACTTGGATCTACCTTTCGCATTTAAATAAAAAGAAAAATATTCTATATCGTCTTCATTCTTAGGTTATGTTTTTATGATGTACACAATGACATTTTACATATATCTATATTTTCCACGATTTAAAGTACCTAATCTTTTTGAACACTGACTTGTTTTACTTGACTTCTTTCTCTTCTTTAATCTGAACTTTTTTTATCCACTATCGCTTGTTAACCTTAGAGATACCTCTTCTCTGAGAACACTTCAATTATATTTTTGCAAAACGTCGGTAGCGGGCTCGTCAGCGTAGCAGCAAGACAATAGTTCCTGAGATAGCCTCATACAGTGCACGATTTGAAAATTTTCAAACGAATATAGCGGATTTGTTACTAAATATTTTTCTGTTATCAGGGTATTTATTTTGAACAATGGATTTCCGCAAAATAACACCTGAATCAATTAGCTATCCTCTTTGGAACACTTTGAATCCTACTGAAATAAGATTAGCTTCGTCAATTCATACCGAAAAGTATTGAAGCTGAAACTTTACTACCTTGCGTCTATTTAATTATCTCCCTGTCTATTTCTGGTCCATGTGAATACTGTTAATTGTATCTAGGCACCTACTAGCAATAGTGTATTGTAAGATACACTATATTATAACACACTTAATTTTTGTTTATGGATGTATCTCTTTTTATTATATTTTTTTATTATTGTTATATTTTTCCCTAATTTGTACCAACTGTTTTTACTTTCTGTTCATCTTTCTAAGATTTCTTGCAATCAAATAGCTTTGAGAGATTAATCCGCTTATGATACTTATACACTGTGCTTCGAATTTTGTATTATTTTGTCTTTTTTTTGTGTACACTAAATCGTTATTCTTTTTAGTTCTTGTCATATGAACCCTAGGTGGGGCAGATGGCGTCTACAGTAGAAGGCCATCCCGTTCTGCCTTGAGCTTCGCGCTTGATCGCTCCAGGTCTTTCCTATATCTTAGCCTTCTGCAGGAGTCGAGCGACTCCAGGCTTGTTTGTGATGGTCACGTCTTCGCCTACCTTAAAGGTTTCAATCCCAGTATGGTATCGGGATTTCTTGGACCCTCTACGATGGCCTATCCAATTCAACATTCAACGTTGAATTTATGTTTTTGTTTCAGTTACTGTTTCGCAAAACTTATTTAGCATCTCGATATTCGTTATCTTGTCTGGCCTAAATATGATAATGGTTCGTAGGAAGACCTGTACACGGCTCGTGAGGTCTTTGGCCACTTTCCATGTCTCGCATCCATAAGGCAATACGATGCTTAATGTTTGGTCGGAAGTTATGTAATGTTTCGAGGCTCTGCTGGGTAAATGCTGCTCTCCTGGGTTTGACTATTCTTGAAGTAACTTTTTATCATGCGTATATTATCCGCAAGGTAAGGTGTCTCCAATTCATAATAATAAAGCAACCTGCACCTGCATTGTGTGATAATTATCGCTGTACCACTTACTGTGACAATTTCTCACAATTCACGCGTCCCTTCGGCTCGACGGAGCTCCTAATGCTGCGTATTACCCTGCAATTAATTACGGGACGCAGGTGTGGCGGTATTACTACCTTGTTACCACACTGTATAATATTTAGCACGTTTCGTCATCATCATCATCATCTTGATATAACATATTGTACTCAAATCATATGTAAATGGATTTACAAAATGTACAATAGCAAGACTATTACTACAAAGGAAACAGTTGGGTAACATGTTATCGTTACAAACTGTCTAAGCTGTCATGGGTGGAAGCGAGCCCAAGAACAGTTCAAAGAAACTTATCGCATGAGAATACTACAGACAAAGATGCCTGCGGCTGCGTTCCCACGCTGAATAGCAAAGATGATTCACTGCCCTAAATGAAAGCCAGTTGTGTTACGTTGTCACCTCAAGAAAATGCTCAGCAAATTTTTTATAAACCTGGAGTACACTGGAGTATAATTGGTGTCTTAACAGGTTGGTTCGCTCCATCGTACCCCTAGCAAATTTTAAGGTCAAGAGCTGAAGCTTTTAACCGCCTCCGTGGTCTAGTGGCCCGATCACTGTCCGATCCAGAGGTCCCGGGTTCGATCCCCATGGGAAGTACAATATTGTGCTTGGTTTGGTTGGTGGTAAGACTTTGTCTAAGTTCGGCTAGCTAGCTACCACTTACTTAACAATTCTTAAAAATTGTTGTGTGCCATTTGCAGGTAAGATAGCCAGTTCAGTTGCTTGAGGATTTCGGTTGAAGTACGCTTCCACCTTATCATAACTTGAAAATCAGGTGAGATGGAGGTCAAGCACATCCCCGCACTATAAAAAAAGCAGATGCATTGAAAAATTAACTTAGCAGCTCTTTTAAAACGAGTTTTTCTCATTATGATCTATGTTCTTGAAATGTACCTCTACCAAGCGAGTTACAAGCTTTCATCTGGAATAACTCCGCCGCAGTCGCAGACGTTTCAAATTAAAATGTAGCAGAAGTTCCATGCAGAATACCAACCCGGTACTTGCCTTATTATCATTCCTTCCTCAGGAATCTGAATAATAGTTTTACATCTTCCTTCACAACGTAGTTTGTGAGAATTTAATTAATTAATTTGGTTATAGAGTACATACGAGAAACGAAACTTGAATGTTACGACGAAAATTTAGAAGATATTTTCATAAAAATTAATTAGTCAAATATGACACGTAAGACTTGGGATACCTCATAGCCTTCACACTCTGGTTATGAAGTTCCAGGCAGAAGGAAATACGCTGGTGGAAAGCTAGTTGTAGCTCTCTGGTGCAGTAAATGTCAGAGCTCTCTTTGTTGCTCATGTATTCCTTTTCTGGGTCAAGGGTAGCCAAGGTGAAATAAGTATAAAGTGGCACTAAAAGTGGTACTAAAAGTAGGTGTAGTTATGCTACAATGGTTGTTTTTCATTGTTTTATTGTTGATAATTATTTCACTACCAGTTTACTTGATAGACATGAAAATATGTTAAAAAAGGCCTAAGATGGAGCACGCTTCACGCTTGTCTAAAACGTAACAATTCACTCTGGTATTGAAGATAACACAGTCAAATTATAGGTGTGGGAAAAACAGGTGTAACGAGTTCCATTCCTTATCAATACCACATACACCTATCAGAATACTAATGGTAAAGGTAGAGGCGAATCGATGTATCAGTACATTGGAACATCTACAGGTGAAGGTGGTGGAAAAGGGGAGAGGGATTAGGTCATTAACCACATTGACCTCGATTTATTTGACTCAAAAGCTCACAGAGTTAACAAACTCCTGACAAAGCGCTGGTTTGATGCGTTAGCATCTTGACTTGATTGATTTTTGATTGATTGATTTTGTTATTAGTTAATATTATTTTTCTCTTTTTTTTACATAGTATGTTTTTTTTTCTCCTCATCTCATCATCTCATCAGTTCCTGTCTTGATTTATTTTTGTTAATTATTAGTAGTTTCATTAGTCTTATTAATTGTTAGTAGTTCTTTGTTTATTTTATTGTACCTAGCAACAAGATGGAACTGTATTTACACTCTGCAAGCAAGCAGTCTTTCTTAGCTTTTTATATGCGAGGACACTGAAATGGTTATAAGTTATTGTGTAAGTTTATTTATAAAGTGTGTAAAACTGTTTATTCTCCGAATACAATACAATAAAATTAATATCATTCACACATTTGCCAATGCGGAATTTATAGAACATTGACAGCCTAGCAAACCGCCTCGGTATGTTTTCTATAGGCTGTGCAAATTAACCTCAACAGCTCAATCAAGTCCAGGACTGCGATGGATGATAGGGAAAATGTGTGTTAATGATTGGAAATAGAGATTAAGGCTCTCCATAAGACTTTGTCTCTGCGTTTTCATACATGTTAACCTAATCCTTCAAACAAGACAGAAAAAGTCATTATCTTTATTATCTATGTAAAGATGAAGATTACACAAAAAAACTCTACTTAACGAAACTGTGCTAAAAATATATTAGTAAAGTTTTTTGATTATAAATATTTTTATTATCCGACGGGAAACGCTTGGCCTTTGGAACTGTCTATCTTACCTCTTAATGCCGAAAAACAACAATATGCACCTCCATGGGGATCAAGCCTATAGGCCTGGGTCTGAAACTGGTTGATAAATTACTAGACCCCAGAGGAAGTCAAGAAAATGTATAGTATCGAAAGACGTTCCCGAAATTAAATATAAGTTGAACTTTACAACGGTTAGATTAATTATAAGCGGTTGCTAATTTTCATCATCATGTCATCAAAGCCGCTACAGCCGCGGGACCTTTTGGTCAAGACAAGTATTCTGTCTACCAATTCGGATTCTGGTTTTTCATTTATTCTCAGTTTGGGGCTAGATGGCGTTGTGTGAAATAAATGTCCTGTTATTTATTATTTTTTATTATTATTATGCCTCTCACTTGAATTACTTTAGGTCCTGCTCGACTTCATCCAGCCATCTCAATTTTGGTTTGCTACATTGTATAGAAAATAAATAGCTTAGTATTTGCTAAAAAAGTAAAAAAAAGATGTAAAGAAAAGCAAAAAAACACAGCTCTTGTCCGATACATATGCATATATGTCCAAAAATACGGCCTCTTAACTGCTATTGTCTATTTATGTATTATAATAAGAATCAGCACCTTTTATTTTATACACATAATTTATTTAGTTTTGATTTATTTCATTTTTATAATATACCTACTCCCACATATAACCAAATGAAACCTCACACGTCAAAAATAGACATACATACATACTCGTACATGCATACTTTTAAAACATAACCCTCCATTCTGAGGCAACTGCTGGAAAAGAGAACTTACGTATCAGCAAAGAGCTGTATACAGCTCCTAGAGATTAGCTCCTATTCTATTACATATTGTATGCTATTACATATTGTTGTAGGTATACTAGTAAGCTCTTGTATGTCTTTCCGAGATTGCAAGTCGGATTTACGATACAATAAGGAACCGGATGCATCTAATAGTAACTGGCGACATTGTATGCAAGATGAAGCGTACCGGAACCTTTAGTACTAGCAACAATAGGTAGGTACCTACATATTTTATGTTTTCTGGTTAGGAAGAAGTTTTATATATTCTTTTAAAACATAAAATAGCTACGTACTATTTTTTAAAGGGACATCAACTGCAACCACTTGTAGGTTACTTAGTAGATGTTAGTAGTTTACTTACTAGATGAACTTTTAAGTTTTAATTAAGGTAAGTTGTAGCTTTTGCACATTGTAGTGAGCACATCGTGAATTCAAAATCATAAAATCAGGTTACACGTATTTAATAACAACAATATTTTACATATTGTAATGAAATATTCAGATTTTTATATTTGCTTTATATATATTTATATATACACTTTTTATTTATATGAACCGCCTCTGTGGTCTAGTGATCCAACTCACCGATTTTAGATCCAGAGGTCCCGGGCTCCATCCCCAGTGGGAGTACAATATGTATATATTTTTGTAATAATTATTTCTATCTGCAACTGTACGGTAGGTACGACAATATTCAAAATGTTCAGCCATTAGAATAACATATGCGTTACCACAAAAAGCGAACGTTTTTTAATCCGATGACGATTCAATTTAAGGTCAGAACCTACAACCTTTACTAAATGCATAAAGTTGAATTTTTAAATTTTTAATTTTGAAAGCGTTCCAACAACTTTGGGCACATAGTCATCATACATTATTTTTCTTATTATCAAACAAAGAACTCATATATGCAAAAAAAAATCTAAGTAGAAAACTCACTTTTCCAGAAAACCTATAAAATAATATGTTTCTTAAAGTAGGTTTTTTTTAAATCGAGCACGTAATCCTAACATGACTTTTCGATAACTCTCACGGTTTCTGACTTGGCCTCAGTGGCCCTGGAAAAAAACTCATATATTTACATACATACATACAAAAAAACATTTAATAACATTGTCCGCCTACCACCATCCTCTCTAGTTCAGCCGCCATGACAACAATTATGAATCAATTATTATTATGGCGACAGAATTAGCGACGAAACCGGGTCCTATGGTTCAGAAATCGGTGAGTTGAACCATTACACCACAGAGGCGGTTAATATTTTCTGTGCTTTGGAATCGACTGGATCTCGTAAGTACCTACGCCTGGTCGATTCAAATGGATTCTCGGCATTCTCCAAACTTTGAGATGCGAACTATTCGCGATTAATTCATCGAACGGGGCATTTATAATTGAATTCCGAAAGATAGATGCACTTTGCATAGTTTCTATACCTACTTGTAAGCTGAAATATTAAAACTTAAGGGAACCCACACTGACACCAACTCCCCAAATGATTTTATTTTAACATGTGTCAGTATGCCTGGTAAAAGGTTGCTATGGTTTAGTAACTATTGGAACCTAAACGTTTACATTCAACAATATTTTCGTAATTAATAGAATATTAAAAATGTATAATAATTTAAATTTAGATGAATTGATTTTTTTTATTGTACGACGGAACGGGAAAGCGCTTTGCCTTCATCTCACCTGGTTACAAGTTGAGATAAGGCCGAAGGTAGAGCACACTTCACCCCGAATCCTCAACCAACTGAGGTACTGGCTATCTTACCTCTTAATGCCGGAACACAACAATTTTAAAGAATTTTTGTTATGGCGACAAACTTGGGTAAGATGATAGTAGCTAGCCAGGCGGACTTAAGTAAGTCCTACCACCAACCAAACCAAGCACAATGTTGTACTCCCCATTGGGATCGAACCCGCGACCTCTGTATCAAACACCAGTGGTTGAACCACTAGACCACGGACGCGGTTAAAAAAATGGTTGGTCACACTTACCCCAACACAATTGAATAAGTATGATAAAAGGCGGTTTATCTCAAGGGTGAAAGCACCCCGGCAAAAAAAACCCACTATTATTCACTTGCACTTGAATTGACTTGAAAACCAAAGAAGCGATCGTACTCGCCAAGATTCATTTGCCAAGAAGTTCTTATTTCCTTCCATTGATACGAACCTTGGCAAGAAGCCGTTTGTCGAGAGCAGTTACGGTTAACCGTTTCAAACGTTGCTTTGCACTATAAAGTTATCTCAAGGGGCAACACGATAGAAATCGAAGGCATTTTTAATACAACGGTCTGTGAAAGAACTCACGAATGGATTCATAGAATGGAACTCTTTGCCGTTGTTTGTTTGTACGCACTAGTACAATCTTGGAGTCTTCAATAGTGAACCTTTTTGTATTAGAATCTTTTTAGAAAAGCGTGTTACAGCTTGGGCCACATTTATCTTGTTTATGGAAAATTCGGTTGCTACCGGCTGATTGTAACAAACAAACGGGACCATGAATAATTATAATATAAATATTACAAACATTATTCCTCGGAAAAAAACAAAAGGTAACACCCGTACCGCTGTTGGAATAACGAAAACCTTAGTCTCCTATCCATACTAAACTGTCAAGTCTGTAGTGTAGCCGAGTCTTAACGTTTCTTTAGCGAATTAATTAATCTGTCTGAGCTCGTTTATTTTTGTTGGAGACACTTTGATTGCACGGGGCTCCTAGATTCCAATCTACTTTGCCTTATATTTAAATGTATTACATTTACTCTGTAATACATTTAAATGATTTGAACTGGTTTAAGACGTACATACAATTTTTGACATCAACCGTGTATAACTTTACGCTCGGTGCAAACGGGCCACCTGCCACATCCACCTGCCTGCGACAGCTCTTTCATATATTTTTAATAGACTCGGCGCAAACGGGCTACCGACCACCGGTGGCTGTCGCGCACTTCCGCTTATTAGTAGTGCGCGACATCCACCGGCGTTCGGAAGCCGCCACATTTTATAGCCCGCTCTCCGCTGTACGGCATCTTACGATGGACTATACGATATGGACTATACGAAATGGACTATACGATATGGACTTTAC
This sequence comes from Venusia cambrica, assembly GCA_951394065.1. NCBI lineage: Eukaryota > Metazoa > Arthropoda > Insecta > Lepidoptera > Geometridae > Venusia > Venusia cambrica. The sequence continues at coordinate 8,698,148 of OX596056.1, forward strand.
GATATGGATTATACGATATGGACTATGCAATATGGACTATACGATATGGACTATACGATATGGACTATACGATATGGACTATACGATATGGACTATACGATATGGACTATACGATATGGACTATACGATATGGACTATACGATATGGACTATACGATATGAAAGTATCGATATCCATTGAGGTGCCGTGCTCCATAGTGACGCGTGTGCGATGCGTAGGACGCTAAGCCTAACTGCGCGGGGGTAGAGCAGCGTGATAGTGGCGCGTGTCGGCGTTGTGTAGCCCGCAGCGACCACATGTGGCGAGTCGCGGACACTGCTGTGTGTGAGTGGCCGCCACCGGCCTTACATGTGCGGCAGGTTGATACAAAATATATGAAAAAGTTTTGGCTGTGGGCGGTGGCCCGTTTGCGCCAAGCGTTATGCCTTATTTTCAAGGTTTCTTACGTCCTGACTCAACTTAATTTCCGTCATCCCGTTTTTTTTTCTTTTTATTGTACGAAAGGTTCGCACTTGGCCTTCATTTCACCCGGAATCCTCAACAAACTGAGGAACTATCTTATCTCTAAATGCACAACAATTTTGAGAATGTTATTTTGGCGCCAGAGTTAGGTAACATGGTGGTAGCTAGCCAGGTGGACTTAAACAATGTCCTACCACCAACCAAACCAAGCACAGTATACTGTACTTTCCATGGGGATCGAAACCGGGACCTCTGGGATCTGAAATCGGTGGGTGGAACTGCTAGACCACAGAGGCGGTTACAATAATTTTTCAAAAATATATCTTAGTGCCCGCTACACTACGAAAAGAAGCTCCTGGAAATGTGAAATGTCTGTCAGTTAGTTTGATGCCAAACATAGCATTTCTCTAATCTCTGTCACTCTCTGCATGTGCTTCCGCTGTGCAGTCTTACGATGGACTATAAGATATATGGACTATACGATATGGACTATACGATATGGACTACACGATATGGACTATACGATATGGACTATACGATATGAACTAACCGATATGGACTATAGACACGCAAGCGAATCCAAACTGAAAATAAAACTACTCTACAATCGCAATTAATCCTATCATTTTGAGGAAGATCCTTTGATACATCTCTTCACGTTAATTGGTGTTTGCTCTCAAAGTAAACACTGCCTAAACTATCCGATCCTTGAATATACGGGTGAATCAAATGGGTCATGGAGTTTAAATCTCCACGTTTTAGCTTTGATATGTGAGTTCCTGTGTAGTTGGCACAATATTGTTTTGAATAGCTTGAGTAAGGTACTCGTGTTAATTATCATACTTATTTGGCGCTCAAAAGGACGTGTGTAAAAGCACATAGTTACACAGCGGGCTCAAGCAGGTCCAGAGCTAATCATCCCTCTACTCTTCAGCCAAGCTCGCTCCTAGATCCACGACCAAACTACAAAACTGCACCAAAACTACTGGGCAAGTACGCAAGACTGCAGGCAGTCGATGGAGGCCTTCCCGATTTTAAGCCCGAGATACTCTCGAAAACTACTCAGCCTGAAACGTGACAAACTCCGACTTATCATCGCTATTGTCACAGGACACTGCTCACCAAATAAGCATTTTTACACAATGGGTATCACAGACAGCCCTCTATGCAGAGGGTGCTTGGCAACAGAGGAGACAGCCGCTCACGTACTCCTAGAGTGCAGTAGCGTAACGCCAGCAACACCTTGGGACACCGAGGACACCCAGGGAAGCCTGCACTAGCATCAGCGAGCTGCTGGCCTTCTTGGAGGACATCGGGTGGCTGGAGTAGCAAAAGCCCGCCCGTCACGCAAAAGGGGCCTATAGGAGGCCCAGTTGCGGGCAATAGTCCGCGCACCAAGTACCCAAGTACCAAGCGGGCTCAAGCTTAGAGTTTAAAAATCCATAACGAGGATATCCATAAAAATAATATACTTATTGAGGATATTTTACTGTTCGCCTTATTAGGATTCGGTACTCAAAGGGTACAACGCCAACGTGCCTTTGTTACTAAGCCTTCGCTGTCCGTTCGTCCGTACGTATCTGTATCTCATGAACCGTAATAGGTATAGACAGTTGAGATTTTCACTGTGAAAATGTAATTATTAATTAAAAGGGCCAGAAACGTAATATTTAGCCATGAACTATGGGTCGGAACCCTCAGTGTGTGTATCCGCCTGGTTTAACCTGGCCGGCTTTTATAGATCATCGATGCTCTATATTATTTTGATGAACAATAAATACAAATCATTCATTCATTCATTCATATCCATAAAGGAACATGTTGACGTAGCAGGGGCTTATTCTTTTCCGGACACCACTTAGACACTAATAATCGCGATTGTTCTTAGTAGTTCCTATTGGGGTTCCTTTGAAGAAACTTATGAGCTTATTATGTAAGTTATTTTAATCTCAGCTTGTTCGTTTACAATCTTTCTGCTGGAAGAACGTTGCTCTAGCAGTATTCGATTCTCCAGTTTTTTTTAAAACACGAATATTTTTTTTTATTTGGCTTACATTTACACCACATTCCCTCTAATTACTTGTAAAACTCAACTCCGTCTAATACGAACATACTATCGTGCTGGAGCAACGTACAAAAAACGATAACCCCTGTAATGAGTATTTAATGTCCTCTGTTGAACAGCTAAAAATCTCTTCTGTACTCGACAAAGAAACTTCGTAGTCTCAGCAGTTCCTTAAGTACCTTTGAAGGAACTACAGTGACAAAAATGCTAAGTAAATCCTCCAAAAGAACCTTTACCCATTGAACCTCTAAAAGAACTACTGAGAGCATTCGAACAAACGTATGGGGAGAAAAGGTTTTGGGGTGCTATCACATAAAACTATAAATACAAAGCAGAGTGGTAGATAAATTTTAGTTGAAGATATTTTAGTTGACACGGAGAGTCAGCTTGAGATAGGTTATGGTGTCATCAGGCCTAAGCTGAACTTAGGATCTAAAGATGACAAATTTAGTTTTGCCAAAAACATTTAAACCATACTAAGACGTGAATGAGAACTGTAACCTAGTAAAGTTGTCTTGAAATGCATCGCAAAAGGCTTTCTACGCCACTATCTTAGCATGTCTGGTCATTACAGATATTAATCGGAATGAATCTCCCTAGCCGTGCCAAATGGCCAGCCCGACTTTCCTGCCGGTCGCTGCCAATTTAATTCGCAGTTTGAGCACTGGTTCTTTCTAATGCTTTTTATCTTCGCCCATACAAGAAGAACGGTCTATTATATTTTTAGCATGTATCAGCATACATAACAATATAATAGCAACAACAACATAATCTAGCATTATAATGTTAATTTTATGATTTTAGGGCCGATAGGATTTCCTATCAGCATTTTTTTTTTCAATTAATTTTCCATCAAGCGCTGAATTTCCCATGAACGTTGATACGGTAATTTTTTATTGATTAAAGTCTAAACACCAATTACGAATTTAATTTATTCAACCCAACTCAAAAATAATTCTTTCATTAAAATGTGTATTTCACCCGAAAGCATTTGCAAAAATCCTTTTAAAATGCTCACTTTAACTAAAGAAAATAACTAGCTTTTAACTCTGTTCTTGAAAGCATAGGATCGCCACCCTCTTGAAGCGTAAGTGGTTTTCGCTCACTTCGTAACTAGTCGAACTAATTCATTATTTATAAAAAAAGGGATTTAAGGCAACGACACACCAAACGGCGCGTTACGCAACCGAAATGTTCCACATTTTAACACATTTTATAATTTTTAATGAAATGTAGGTAAATTCTCATACGAATTGCGATGCCACATCCAGTTTTGATTATCTTAGTGGCACATCTATGGCGTTCGTATTTTTCTTTTATTTTGTTTATTCAAATCTGGACAGGTCAGCGCGTAAAGATACGCAGATGTGGTGCTGCGCTAAGGCCTTTTTTTTTGTCGATGGCATTGCACAAATAAATAATTGAATACTGCCCGAAGGTACCTCTATTATGTTACTTTACCGCCTAGGCGGTCTAGTGGTTAGCCCATTGGTATCAGAGGTCCCGGGATTGATCCCCAGATTTGTGCTTTGTGTGGTTGTGGTACGAGTAGGTTATTTTTTTTGTTAAAATTCATCTGGCTATATACCACCATCTTTTTAAAGTCTAAAGCATAACAGAAATAATTTTAAATTGTTGGGTTCCGGAATTTAGAGGATTGAGTCAGTTCCTCAGTCAGGTTTCGGATGAAGTGCGCTTCCACCTTCTGTCTTATCATAATTTGACACCAGATGAGATGAAGGCAAAGCGCGACTCCGGCGACTTATAAAAAAAATGTGCAAATTTATGAAAACGGTGGTTTTTGCAAATTCGTTTCAAGCTTATTATTAATTGTTTTCAATTACACCTATATCCAAATTCGATGATTGGGATAATTACGTCGAATCATTCAGTTAAATGGCCACACAGCTTAGTTGGTAGAAAGTGGGACAAACATTTGTGTTTTTTGAAAAAGTATCCACTGCACATTTTACAAGTATTATTTTTAAACGGGTGGATTTTGTAACATGTTCGCGTTAAGAGGGTAAAATACTTGACATCTTTTGTAGCGACTTACTTGTTGTTTTGACTTAAAGGATCGCAAAGGGGGTAAACAAAATTAAAGTCCTGGGAATGGTAATATCGACAGTTAATTTTCTTATTTGTTTATTTTTGTCCTTAACAGATGTGGCTTGGAGGAGTTGCAAAGGATCAGGTCTGTTATCAGACCTTGTGATATTGTGAGGGTATTTGTCTACTTATTTAATTAAAAAGTTACGAAATAATACAAATACTAGGATAAACAGTGCATAAATATAATGGGCAGCCGCTAAAAACTAAAAATAAAATTATATCAGGCAACCGTAGTATGAGAAACAGAATGTTGTTGGAGTTTTTGTGTTCGAAGTTAAAGTTTTGTTTTTACACAGAAGGAAGCTACTGTCTTTTTTTGGGTAGACCCTTTGTCGACTTTTACGACATCCGTGAAGGGGTGGTGTAACAGCAATTTTATTTGATGTTTCCGACATAAAAGAGCGGAAGTGCAGCGCAAATATAGTTGTAATTTCACAAACCATAAATTAATTTGATAACAAATTGTGAATGCGCTCAAGCTTATCTAACTACTCCTCTGTAAGTTAACAGAGGTGAGTGAAAGAAGGCATGTTGTACTGACGCCATCTAGTGTTGGATAACGGACAGGGATAAGGCTATATACTATAGATCTACATAATTAAGACCAAGCCGACGCCCGAACAATGTAAAGTTAAGCTGTTACAAGTCATTATGCAATACTTACGAGTCTGTAAGCGTAACAATGCCCTCTTTACTACCGAAACTGCGGAGTGAGCGGAATCACGCCGACTTAATATAGAGGGACGCCATTTAAAATACGGCTGCAGGATATACTAGTAATAGGTACATATTTTTTTCTGTTATGGTCGTGGCGTTCGCGGCCTCAGAGTTTGTTATTATGGCGACAGAATTAGGTAAGTTGGTGGTAGCTAGCAAATCTAATCCTATACTGCGATCATCAATCCATCTGCCGAGCGCGATGAATATAGCAAAACCCTCCAATTTTGTAGGAGGCTCTGTCCACAGTGGATTGTTAAAGAAGAAGAAGATAAGTTAGTATTGGTATCTACGTGTCTGTGTAAAACGTATGGAATAAGTGAAAAAACAATTGAATAAATAAATAAATCAATATTACAGGACATTATTATTTATATTTATTATTAATTTTATTTTTAAATGTCTACCTTTGGCTTGATTCCAGGAATCTATGGAATTACGCACTGTTTCCATGTAAAATTGAGCCACTGCTCCCTCTAAAGATTTCTTCAAAGACTCAATGTTGGCAAGTTGATAAGAACAAGCCATATCCTCTAAAACTGAACATAATATGTAGTTTATTATGATTATGATCATACATTTTTTAATGATGATGATCATAAACATAAATGCATATGTTATATGTTAAATAATTTGTAACAAAACTTATAGCCAGACAAAGTATTTCATTGTATATAGCAGATAGTAGATCAAACGAAGACGACCTAAGCAAACATTATATGAACAATATAACAAAGGAAACTTCCCGAGTTTCTGTGCTATTATTTGTGAATGTTTGAATTGTATCCATAAATACATACGTACTATATGATACAACACCTAAACACAGAACATACAACTATATTCATCACACAAATGTCTATCCTGGGTGCGAATCGAACTCACAACCTATAGCGCAGAAGGCAAAGCTACTATGAGCTATGAGGCTTGCTATACATTGATCTAATACATATAATTTATAAAAGTATCGGCAACGCGCGAGAACTTTAACTACTGGTTATCAGTTGGGCCATGCCTTGGTGGTATAAAAAAATACTATGAGAATTGAGTGCAGAACTAGCGTCAGACCAAACGCATCTCGATGATAATGCTACGTAGTTATGCCCTTATATATCTCATCAAGGAAAACATAAAAATAATATGATATCACATAAATCCATTTGTATGGTCGTATCTCCTTATATTTATGTAACGCTCGTGCGAAAACTACGATTCATCATTTTGTCCCTCGCAAGAACATTCTGACCCTAAATATTATTTCGATTTCCTCAAAACCATATAAAACGTTCGCAGAATACAAATAAATGGCGAATATATCATATTTTCTATGATTTTTGGATTTTTACTTCATTTTGGTACATTATTCTTGTCCGCGTATGAAATATACAGATTTTGGTGGACAAGAAACATTGGTCTTGTTCTTGGATAACAAATTGAATTGGTGTGATCTGAGAGGTTAGCTGACATCGATCTGCGAGCTTTGGGGCGTGGGCTTGGATATCGATATCAGTACGTGTAACCACGGAAAAGCGCGAAACTGAGTGCAGGAAGACATATTTCAATGGACACTGGAGAAGCGGTGGATGATTGCGTAGCATTTATAAATAACTTTCAATGCAGCTTTGTAGTACTTTCGTGACACCCTCTTAGCATTTTAAGTAAATACAGAACACTCATTTCACACTGCGCCTTCTAGACCCAAAACATGATAATTATATAAAAATATTTATAAGTTAATTATATATTAACATAAAATAATAATAATAATTATTGAACACTATATACACGTATCATACAACAACAGATACCATTTCTAGATACCATAATAGGTTTCAAGTAAGAACTATTGTTTCAACAAATATTAAATACGTATTTTAAGAAAATGAAATAGGTAGGTCTTTTCAAAAACTGCAACTTACTGCCTATATAATTATACTCAAGTTAATTTTGTTGTGTTAAGAAAAATATTTTAACGTGTCTTTACATAAATTGGACAAACGTTTTTCAATACAAAAATGACAGAAGATCTTTCGATTCTCATATTAGGGCCTGCACACGTATGTGCAGGCCCTAAACGTATGTTATGCACACAGCGCGCGAATAATGTAAGTATACGACGAGCAAACGATACTTTTTTAACCGACTTCAAAATTAGTAGGAGGTTCTCAATTCGGTTGTATGTATTTTTATGTTTGTTACCTCAGAAATCCGTCATTTCTCATACTCATTTTTTATTCCAGATTGATCCCATAGAAATTTTATCAAAATCGGTCCAGTAGTTTGGCTTTTTTAAATAAAAAAAATCAGGATAATGGAAACGAAAAATCGTTCCCATTATCCTGACACAGTGCACAAGGGGTGAACTGCACCATAGTATAAACCGATTCTTAACATTAGTTTAGGTCATCTGTAATTATTTCAGTTCCCATCATTGCGTAGATATTTCCCAGAATCCCGCATATACAGCATTTTTGTTAGAAGTACTATTCCGTAGCAAATTCGTAGTTTGCCCGTAGCGATTGCCCACTTTCGTAGCTCTTTGGTAGTCCTTTCGTGGAATTTACGTACCTTTTCGTGTTACGTTTGTACATAATAAATTACACTTTTTTACTTAGCACTTTCTTGGTAAATCCGATAGTTTCCCGTATCAGCATCATAGCAGTATCATAGCCTGGGGCTACGTATTACTAAATGTACGTTCGTACATTACTCAAGTTTATTTTTATTTCTGCTTACAGAGGTGCAGACGCTGCTTGTAAAGATGTTATCAAGATTTCAACAAAATAACATTACATGTTACTGAATAAAATAATTAATCTTGAATATTAAAGCCTTCAAAGTCGATATGAGATCTAAGTAATTAAGCGAGGCTCAGTCGAACATGTGCCAGGTTTAGAGAAAAAGGTACCTGGATAAAACGGTTTTTGGTGAAATGATGAGCACGTGAAGCTTAACACCATTATGTCTGGGCCTTGTAGGTTTCTTTTTTTTTTTGTACCACGGGGAAGCGCTTGGCCTTCATCTCACATGGTAACAAGTTGAGATAAGGCCGAAGGTGTAGGCGCACTTCACCCGGAATCCTCAACATTCTGACTCGGCATCCTCCATCCATTCCTCGGCTATCTTACCTCTGAATGCCGGAACATAACTTTTTTTTTTCAAGTATTGTTATTATGGCGACAGAATTAGGTAAGATGGTAGTAGCTAGCCAGGCGGACTTGAACAAAATCCTACCACCAACCAAACCAAGCACAATATTGCTCCCCCTGGGATCGAACCCGGGACCTCTGGATCTGAAATCGGTGGGTTGAACCACTAGACCACAGAGGCGGTTAATATTCATTATGGATGTGACCTACGCAGTAAAGATTTGCTATAGGTAAGAGATGCACTTAGCATCAGGTGGGTTGCTTGCTTATTCCGTCTCCAAGTTGTATAAAAAAGAACAGAAGATTAGCTGTAGCCATCACTTCAGTGATGAAAGTAGATTAGTCAACAAAAAATGTTTTTAATAGTTAAATATACTTTGGCTATTGTCGCGAGCTTAGCTCACACAAACATAAGATGCCTTTAAATGCTAATCTCTCCCATATTCCTTATTAATCCACCTTATCAAATATACATAGGATAATTGTTTCGTTCCAGTCGTCCCGTGGGAATTTCCAAAATTCTTGTCTTATATAAGTATATGTCTCTATATCATTAAATGAAATTGATGATGAAACTTAAAATCCATTTCAATTGACATTTGATTGTACAACAAGGTTTCGAGACAAAGCTCTGGATACTGATATCTACTTCTCAAATTTGTACTCATTTGACGTAACCCAATGTCAGCGTAGTAGTTCCTTTCTGGTAATTATGTAGAGGATTCTCAGTCTCAAAGCAATCTAGTACCACCAAAAAAAATAATCTTAAAGAGGTCTTATTTACCTTGTTCTATAGAATAATTTGTATCACATGTTCCATAGTACGAAATAAGAATGATATATCGAATTTTGTCCTATGACATCATGTTCCATGGAACAAATGGAACCTACCCGTCCTGGTGGTTTGGTCTATACTATGTCCATGTGCTGGACTTCTGGTTCAGGGTTAACATACGAACATACGGCTCACGAGGGAAATGAACCACGCATTATTTTCCCGTAATTGGCAATTACGTCACAATAGTCTGAATGTACGTCCTCCTTAATTGTGGAGAACACATACTTGTCCAGTATTGAACGAGATTCTTGCCTGGATGTACTACGATACATGTATGAATTAATTTGGTAAGTAGCTTAAACAATTTTTGTCAAATCACAAATGAAAAGCAATTATGAACTAGGCGTTATTAAATATATCAACGGACTGCTGATATGAAATCATAATCATGTTCATACATTTTAATAGCCATAACTTTACAATTATTGCGGGGCCCTGCTCGCTGGATAAGCGTGACTTGACACAAGTATCAGCTGGCTTACTCTTGAATACAGTTCCAATCCCATTCCAATCCGATTCCAATCCGATTCCAATTTCAATTAGTACTCTTGAACCAAATTGGTATTGAGATTGAAAACGAGTTTGTGATGGTGTTTGAGACTCAGCAATGTGAAAAAAATACAGACAGCTCTTTTTAAGTGTAGCCATTCACATCGTCACAAACTGTGAAAACTCCCAATGGTATGTTTTGTCTACTAATCATAATTTAATCTATAATATCAATATTTAACCTTATTATAATATTTTTTCAACGTACTTTCACTTTGCACGATGTGTTATTATTTGATCGTTAAAAAAACTTTTAGTTTGCCGACGTAAAGTAAAAAAAAGAAATCTTTGCCGAAAAAAAAAGCACCCATTTAAAAAAAAAATTGATACCTACCTAACTGTGTTCTGTGAATCAAAAGATTTCGATATCAAGGTAAGCTTGAAAATTTTGTACATATTCTGAGAATCCGTATTTTAAATACAAGGCGATACAATTAATAACTTTAAAATTTTCCAACAGACATAAAATGAGTAGGCCAACCAACCAACAATAAGGGGCTTTGGCCAATTTCCTGGCTCAAAACCCAGGTATCGCCAAGGGTTTTCTACGCGCCGCGCATGGAAAGTTAAAATCCAAGAGAAAATGGGAAGAGATTACTGAAACAATAAATTCTCTGGGCGGTGCACAAAAGATGGGAAAGGTTGGGCTAAGGTTCACATATTTACTTCATATGCTTTAAATTTTATAGATCTATGCATTTATATAGTGCAAACAATGTGTTTGCAGCTAAATACTTATTTTCAGTACTGGGCTAACAAAAAATGCTCCCTAAAAAAAGCTGTCGCGCACAGTCGATGAGTGGTACAGGTGGCGGGGCTGTAGACGAGATGCCTGACCTAACACTTTATTATAACGCGCAATTCTTCTTGCGTTACACCACTGCCTTGTATCTTATCTGCGAGCATTGTCCAACATCGAATAAATTTGAGCTAAACGAACCATATTTTCACCAAAAACACAAACTCGAACGCAAAAACGTTAGCTTTTGGAAACTTTGCTAATTCTATCATAATCACGATTTCAAACTCGAATCTAATGTCTGTCAAAATCAACGTCAAGAGTACCAAATTTTAAAACAATCGTGATGAGACGATTTCATTTAGTTAAAAAAAAACCACCCAATTCAGTTCCAATCGTTCGCTAGTATTGAACTCAAGAGTACCAAATTGCAAAATTTCGTACAAAATCCCAAATCACGATTGGGATCGAGTGTCGGGAGTAGCCCCACAGATCAATATATCGATCAAAAGAAGTTTTTGTAAGAAGGCGATTCAAGTTAATGTTTATAGCAGTTGCCAATGATCTAGAACATTGAGGAAACGGAACATAAAATAACAAGAAAAAAACGTATTATCATAGGATTATACTAATGATATATTAAGATAAGACCGCCCATAGGTGTTCACTAGATTAATATCATAAATAAAATTAAATATTTAAAAGAAATTGTTGTAGCCATTAAAAAAAAAATAGACTCACGACTTTTACCCCCTTCTGGATTCACATCTGATCTCTACTCAGAGCGTGGCTCAAATATATGAGGATCACCTACTAGGGGTAGTCTGAGGCGCGTCCAAACTAACGATCGACATGCTCACGGTTTGCAAGTCGCTAGCATTCAATATGTGACAGGTTGCAAGCCCATCGCCGCATAGCGGCCTTTTTAGTCGACTGGCCCCGCTCAAACTGGCCCCTCGAAATCTCTAAATTATCAATCAAATTTGTATCATCTACTTTGAAAGCTATTGGTTTTTTTAGAGGTTTTGTTTTAACTGTCAATAATTTTCCAAGTAGCTTTTATTTTATTTGTTGTGTTCTCTATCTTCCTTTTTATTTGCAAAGATTTTGCTGAATGACATACCTTTTTAAAGATTTTAGAGTATTTTTTGACGAAACTAATAAATGGTAGTTCTCTTAACTCTCTCTTTCTGCATTTCATATAGTCTATTCCTACTCTTATAGATACCGGCTGTAGCTCAGTCTGCAAACACAGAGCCAGATTTACCTTTACAAACGTGTAGTAGTGCGAAAATACCGTCGTGTTCTGTAGGTATTATGTTAGACAATATGTTATAAAGTTCGTTTGGATTATTTAAGCATGGAATAAGGGAAATCATTTTACCAATGTTGGTTTAAAATTTCATGATGCGATATTCGGTGATTGGCCTGTAAGTGTTGTCCAGAAGTTCCTGTTTCGAATTGCAATCAAACACTCTGACCATAATTGTCTGAGTCAATTTTTTTAAACATATCTTTTTCAAGGGGAGTATACTACTCAATGCAAGTGGCAGTTATAAGAGTTCCCTAGTTGGTTTATTGAATTGGTGCCTCAAGTTGAAACATTTATCTAAGTTAATTATTTTTTCGGTTAAAGGATTATTAGGGATATCAATATTGAAGTCCCCAAGCACTATTATTGATTTATTACGACTGAACATTTATTACAACACATGACAGTTCTATAACTTCTTCAATAGTGTGTTTTACAATATCTTTACGTTCCTTACTTTTAACAGAATTCTTTACAATGCTTAAAGAACCACCTTGAGTGGTATTCTTTCGCTTGTATCTGCTAGCAATACAGTAATCTTTATAATGAGGCAGTAACTTTTGATCCAATACAAAGTGTTCAGTGATGCCCATAACACTGATGTTCAAATCGCTTAAAAATAATATCACTTCTAAATTTTTGCTGGAAAGGCCTTGAATATTTTGATGGACTAGATGTAAGGCTATTAGGCTTTCCCATTGTCTTCTTAACTAGTTTAAATATTTGTTATCCGACCCTACTGTTTGAACACCCACATTAGTACTTCGACTAACTGCAGGCCTGTCGGTGTGTTTTGTCATAGTACCTATAACCCATAGTATATAACAAATATTAAATGCTAACACTTAAGCAATACTTAACCTACTATATACACATAGATACATAGTATCTTGCGTTAGCCTAAAGTCACAAATAAACCTATTAGTGTCAAAATATAAAATGCCATGAAGTCCGTCTGGGTAGCTACCACCAACTTAACTAATTCCGTCGCCATAATAATATATCCTAAATTGTTGTGTTTCAGCATTTAGAGGTATAAGATAGCCAGTTCCTCAGTTTGTTGAGGATTCCGGGTGAAGTACGCTTCCACCTGCGGTCTTATCGTAACTTGAAAATAAGATAAATTGAAGGCCAAGCCCATCCCCGTCGTACAGTTAAACAATGTTTTCACTCACATGAGTTTCAAGCCAACATTATTTGCTTAAATCCTACAGATAAGGGAATGACATCTTCGTAGTGTTCGACCATTTTGACGGACATTTGATTAAATATTGTGCACTGAGATTAGTTCCGATTGTGTGGTTAGTCGATTGCGGAGTTCAATTTAAAACGGGTGAAATCAGTTTTCATTTGCAGAAAATTTAATTCCATTTCACTTCTATAAGTCCATTGCAGATGAGAGAGAGAGAGAGAGTACATTGCGTTTCTATAAGTACGTAACATGATCAAGATTTAATTTATAATTGAGAAGATAGTTTGTGAGTTATGGGTACGATTTTGAGTATGTAAAATAATACTATAAATTCAACCGCATAAAGGTGACATTGGGGGTAAAAACTTGAGATATGTTACTAAATGTACGTAACAAGATCAATATTGTATTATGATTGAGAAGATAGCTTGTGAGTTATGGGCACGATTTTGAGAACTTTAAAATATATTATAAATTCAACACCATATCAAGGTGTGACATTAGAAGTATAACTTGGTAGTAATATTGTCGATTCGACATTTTGTCGAGTGAACGCGAAAATTAGGCTCGTGGTTTGTTACTCAATGTACGTAACAGGATCAAGATTTGATTAATAATTGAGAAGATAGTTGTGTGTAATGGGTAAGATTTTGAGTATAGGTAGAGACTTTAAAACATAATATAAATTCAGCCACATACAGGGGTGAAATTGGGGGTGAAAGTTTGTATAGTAATTTGATCAAGATTTGATATAATTTATAGTTGAGGAGAAAGTTTATGAATTTAACGTATGTCAATTGAAAATCATGGGATGAATGTTTGTCGAGATATGAGAAATCGGGTTGCTCCTGAGATTTTGTTGATAGCAAATCCCATGGAGTGTATTGGTTTGTTGCAAATTAAATACTTACGTACATTCTACAAGTAGCTATAAAGGAAGTTGCGTTTGATCTCTTTCTCACACTGGTACGCATCTTAAAGGCATTAGGTAAGTACAATGTAATCACATAATTTCTAAACTTCCTTAAAGACAAACTACATATGCAACAACAGTAACTAAACCAAAGCATACAGGGTAACTTAAACGGAACTCAAACTTATGTTAGACAACTTTGGTGAACAGTGATAGTTGATAGTTCTTGACAAGTTAACTTACTTGTAAATATAAATTATAAGATTAGCTCTTGATATAAATAACCCGAAAACAGAAAGATATTTAGGTAACGATTTGTTACTAAATATCTTTCTGTTTTCAGGTTATTTATATTAAATAATAGATTTCAGCAAAATAACGCCTGAACCAAGTAGCGATATTAGCACTTTCGAGTTCCAAATCATTTCCAGTAAAAAGTTACATACCAACATTTTTACCCCTTCATAGAAGGTGAGGGGGGATAATAAGTTAAAATGATCCTTGCCACTGATATCAGTAATAATTATACAAAGTTTCATTACAATCCATCCTGTAGTTTTACCGTGATGTGCGTTCAAGATACAGACGGGCAGAACATTGAAAAAAGTATTGTTTTGGCTTCAGTATTGATAACAGTGGTTGGTATTTAATACACAATACAACTCCCAAACACAGAGCAAATATCTAAATTAAACACACAAATGATTGTCCTGGGTAGAAATCGAACTTACAGCGTAAAGCGCACAAGGCAGAGCTACTATCAAATGTTTCTAAATTTAATCTAACTGCTTCTGTGGCCTAGTGGTTCACCTGTAGATCCAGAAGTCACGGGCTTGTTCCCTAGGGGTGTACAATATTATGCTTGTTCGTACATTAAAAAAAAGAGCTCTGAGGTTTGTTAAATATGTAGAAAAAGCAACCCATATGATTGTATTTGTTTGCCATATACTGTTGTCCGCCCGTGGTGACAACAGTATGGAATCCCCATATAAAAAGTCAAATTAAAGCTATTTTGTAATTCTTGGGTGAACTCTTGGGTGCTGTAACATATAATAGCGACAGGCTCATCAACCAGCATGTCAATGTCTTTTTTATTACTACTGATGGCTTAGTTCTTGACTAGACTCCAATACAGACCAGTACCAGACTGAAGCTTGCCCAAGACACTAGATGTATTCCATTTGATTTTGTTTGAAAGTGTGTATAGTAAATGGAACCAATAAAACAAACGCCATTGTGCGAAAATTCTTCGTTCTATAAGTTTCACGGACATTTTTTTGTGAAGGTTGACGTTCTTAGAAGATGGATTTGTGGACGCGTAGAGGGAAGCGGAAGCGTGTTCATTTATTTTACTGATAAATTATTAGCCATTTATGAAGCTGCTAGGTTTAGAACGGTCTACCCCAGGCAACAATCGCTGGCTGTTGCTAGCGGTTATGACTGAATGAGTGATCATCGAGCACCAGAGCTGTGAAACTCTGGTGCTCTTCGCTTTCGAAGTCCGGCACTATACGGGATGCCGTTTTCATTCATTCTTCATCCAGATACCATGCGTAGCCGCGGGCGTATAGGTAATTTTCCTGTAAATTAGTCTTCATTTTCTAGTAGGAACATTTTCCCGTGTTTTGGAGTGTGTGTACCTACTGCATCGTAGTTATCAATAGACGCCTATCGAATGCGGTGGCTCGTTGAATCTGATAAAACCCGCGAAATCAGTAGACGACCTTGGAAATGCCATGCTGCACCAGCTGTGCCATGGTGGTTGCGTCTCAAGAATCGACTCCTCCAACTTGTACCGCGGACGTCTTAAAAGCCGAAGAACAAGAAGGGCTGCTGCTTACTTCTGTGTATCATCTTAAATAATAACTTCGATCACCAACCCGCCTGCCATGCGTAGCGATAGTGACAAGCCTTTTGAAGAAGAAGAACACTGCCTGTTTAAAAAAGGTATCGCTGTGCTCGTTACCGCCGCCAAGGCCTTAGAGCCCCATATGCCGTCACAAACGTTGAGTGAGGGGGAAATACATTTTGGAAGCGACTTGCCCTCACCATAAGTCTCCCTTAATAACCCCGACGACTGATAACGCGTTATAGCGTGAGCGTAAATAGAGCGGCCTAACGTGTTTTTAGATATACCTACGATGGTATAGGATTCCTGCGAAGTCTAGAATTAAGGCCCTCGCTGAAGTGCGAAGTTGAACGTATTAATGAAAATACAACTGTTCACTTCTGAAAGACTAATTTCCCATGCAAACTTTTTACTAAATAAAAATATTGACTATGTAAATTTAGATTATATCTATCAATATATTGTGCTTAGCTTGGTTGGTGGTAAGTTGGTTTTATTTAAGTCCGCTTGGCTAGCTACCACCATATTACCTATTTTTAATAACAATTCTAAAAAAAGTTGCTCTCCGGCATATAGAGGTAAGATAGCCAGTTCCTCAGTTTGTTGAGGATTCCGGCTGAAATGCGCCTCCACCTTCGGCCTTATGTCAACTTGTAACCAGGTGAGATGAAGGCCAAGTGCTGACCCGTCGTACAAAAAAAAATCTATAAATTTCTTATGAGGAGGCTTCGCCAATTCAGAATGAGCATAACTACTTTTTTACGAGAAAGCGAATCTACTGGATCTTTTCAATAGACAATTACTATTTTAATTTTAGAAAAAGTATCACGCAGAAGATACAGGTTATCCTTATCAAATTATACGTCCAAATTTCAGTTGAATCGGACGTGTCATTTCAAAATGAACAAACGTACCAGAAAGCAAAAATCAGCTGTAAGCTTCTTAAGTTCTCGGATTAACCGTTCTTCAAAACTTGTCTTTGAATCATATCGTCGGTTTGTCAC
Source organism: Venusia cambrica (assembly GCA_951394065.1). Taxonomy (NCBI): domain Eukaryota; kingdom Metazoa; phylum Arthropoda; class Insecta; order Lepidoptera; family Geometridae; genus Venusia; species Venusia cambrica. The sequence continues at coordinate 8,715,049 of OX596056.1, forward strand.
ATCATCGCATGTTATATTCCACGTGAGGTTAAATTATAAAAGTGGTTGTACGTTTGAAAGTTTGCCAGAAAAACGGTTATCATTCGCCGAATTAATATCTTCGTGTTTGCGACCAACAGGAGAATCATTTCGTAGTTGACATGTTGATAAAAATTGGAAAACTTTTTATGGGGGAATGTTTTTATGGCATTTTGTCGACATCAATTTGTTAGAATTTATGCTAGTATTATTATTTTATATGGGTCATCTGTGTATTTTCTTTTCATTGTTAATGGTATTGCCGAAATTGTCTATTCATGATTTCAAAATGCTATAAAGTAGTCAGTATCTGTAACTGATCTGCTGCTGTGAAAAGACAAAATGGAAGAAAACTGCCACGTTAATGGTCATAACAAGATATGTAGGGCGTTTATACCACCTACCCATTGCTCCAGAAAGAGGGTATTGCTTGTTGAATACGTATGTATGTATATTTCATTGTTTTATTTTTTGTATTTCAATTTAATTGTAGGGCCTTTTTATAGATACTCATTGATTGTGTAGCTATTCTTGTTTTATTTTTACATTAAATGTACCTAAATTTGTTGCTAAGTGTTCTTTGTGTTCCTAAAGTTTGAGTAAATGATAGCCAAGAAGGCTTTATAGTTTGACATGTAGGATGTCATTTGGTTTATCCAAATTGTCGAATTGTCATAGGCTATATAACTTCAATATCCCCCTATACTTATTTATATAATGTCTGTACAACACAATTGTTTTATTCAATTAAATGTGAAATTAAACTAACTAGGAAAAAAAGGAATCAGTCAGATTACCTAAGGACCATCCAAACGGCCTATAGGTAACTCTGTTCTACACCAGTGCCAGACGGAAGCGTGCCCAAGACACTGGCTGCATTGCCACGCTGAATAGCTATGCTCATTCGCTGGCCTAAATAATAGCCAGCACTTCGGTCACGGGTCGCCTCAATCATAAACCTCGCAAGATTTTTGAAAACTCGGGAGGGTTTTTAAACCGGCTCCTCACGGATCCAAGGTAACTACCCCAAAAGGCTCAAATAGGTAAGCTCTGTCGAGACTACTATATTTGCGCCTTTTGTGATCCATGGCCAAATCAGCCCTATCTGATGTCCCAAGCAGATGAGATGGTGATGAGATGATCAGGTGTAGACGCAGGTAGCGTCCCACACTAACGGCCTACCCATTTCCCAAGGGACAAGAGTCATACCGTCGGGCCGCTAACCATCATCACGTATGAATGAATGAATCTCATGATACTTAATAATATATAATTGTTGATTCTGAAAGTCGTGGCAACACACGTACATTACATTTAATGATTAAAATTACACAATACACTTTGTAGTGAAATTTAATTAAAAAAAAACGCTTTTTTAATATATGTTGGTATTTTTATTAAAATATGTAAGAGTTACATTCTATTTAAGAAGTAACGTTTATATTTAAAATTTTCATTAGTATGGTCGGATTTTACTTTATCTGGGATATTGTTTAACAGGGATTTAGACACAACAGGTATAAATGAATGCTGAAGTCCTTTTACCAAAAACGTAAAAAAAAAAATTCGGAAATGTGCTAAAAGGATATACCGTTTACCTACATAGCGGTATATCCTTTTAACACATTTCGTTGGATGCTGAGCTCTCCGAGCACGATCTTGAACATAGTTTGTGTGTTTCTCAGCACTCAATAAATGAAACGTACGTTATACTGACGTATGGTAGTTAATAGCACATTGAGCATATTTTTTTGCTGGTAAGGACCTGAAAAGGTTTTTGGTTGGTGGTAGGACTTTATTTAGGTCCGCCTGGCTAGCTACCACCATCTTACCTAATTCTGTCGCCATAATAACAATTCTAAAATTGTTGTGTTCCGGCATTTAGAGGTAAGATAGCCAGTTCCTCAGTTTGTTGAGGATTCCGGGTGAAGTGCGTCTCCTCCTTCGGCCTTATCTTAAGTTGTTACCAGGTGAGTTAAAGGCTTCCCCGACGTACAATAAAAAAAACCTTTTTTAGGTTTAAGGTTAGACAGCTTGCGACCGGGTGGTTCTGCCGAAGGCCGGCGCCTAGCAGCTTGCTGTGTTCCGTCGGCGCATGAGAGTTCTAGTGCCTTGAATAGGCAGCTTGCTCCATGGTACGCCTCACCTTCGCCCAGACTATGCCCAGGCGAGCCTCAATGGCAAAAGCTTATCCATTTCAAATAAAAAAAAAAACCATAAGTAAAATGTTTTCATCTGATAATGTAGTGAACAGGTACATAGTTCGACTCGCGCAAGTTTGATGTTAAATTTAAAAGCTCTCTTGAGATTCATCTACGAAATTAAGCACTCAATAAGTAACATTAAATCCTTTGTTTCCGCCGAGTTCATCCAGCCAATCCCAAGTAACTAAGTTGTCGGTAGCAACGAGGAAAAGCTCACAGCCCACAAGTATTCTTCTGAACTCCTCAACTCGCCGGGTTTGGCAGCCATCCAACTTAAATATGGGTTGAGATGCCGCTTAAGGTTAATGCCTGTTAGATACTAGATCGAGCCAAAATGCAGTTCAATTGATTAATTTCGGTTATCTCAGCCCTGGGTTTTATAAATCCTTCGGGGCTTTTGCTTGAGGTGACGCGTGACTCTAATTAAAGCCAGCGAATTCTCCTTCTTCTTTGTCCTCACCTTTTCTCGGGGTACACGGGGTGGGGTTTCCCCATCATGCGGCATTTACATTCCTCTTGTTGTTCAGCATCTTCTTCGCTACATCTTAAGCTCTTCATATCCATTTGGATATTTGTCATATCCCGGTCTTCCTCTTCCCTTCTTGTTTTTATATTAAAATACATTTTTTTACGACGGGATCTCGTCAATCAGCATTGCGATTCAGGCAAGCGTATAGCGGCCTGCCCACTTATGAATTGTATCCTATAACCGTCTTGGTGAAATACAATAATGAATTAGGTAGGTATACATTACCATATAACGATAAGAACCGGTAGTTGCAGCCCGCGTGAACATCCGGATATAAATCAAGTATCGCGTGAACCCGTCATAGAGAAGCGATTATCATGATTTATCACATTATAACTAGTATATCCAGTGAACCATAGCGTCCTTCACAAGTGTGTTACATTAGTCACATTAATAACCCTCAAATCACAAAGAGATAGGGCGCTCAGATAGCGCAGATGACTTGTTTTTACCACCATGGGGTTAACCACAGATATCAGAGTATTACTGCTATGTTGCGGCATTGCCCGCGTGATTCCCGGATAACAAGTACCCAGTTTGTTGTTTCTTGTCTCGAACAAAATCTGTGCAAAATTTTGACTTAATCAGATTAATGTTTGTAATTGAGTTTAGACATAGGATACTATATATTAATAACATCTTTCGTATAAAAAAATAATATTACTGGACATTAATTTCACACAACGCTATCTAGCCTCAAACTAAGCATAGCTTGTAATATGGGAACTAGATTACGGATAGAATACTTAAATACTTTTTCTATAAGTACATACGTAGGTACTGTTATGCTACAACACTCAAACACAGAACAAACATCTATATTCATAACACAAATGTTTGTCCTGGGTGGGAATCGAACCCACAATCTACAGCGCAGAAGACAGTGTTAGTACCTAGCTATGAGGCTTGTGTATAGATGTACAGTAATATATTATTTTGATTTTAAATGACATTATCACTATTTTGTTATGACAGGGAAGCCCTTGGCCTTCATCTCACCTGGTGTCAAATTATGATAAGGCTGAAGGTGGAGCGCACTTCACCCGGAATCCTCAACTAACCGAGGAGCTATAGTACCTTTCAAAATGATTATGTACATTCCCTCACCAATTAGAAATAATATGTATATAACAGTATACGTAGTATACTTAGTTAGTTACATGCACTAACTATCATGTGACTGCTTCCTTTGTATACATAGTCAGGTAATGAAAATAGCTACGTATGCTAGGGAAGCAGTCGGATTACCTAAGAACCATTACTCTCTGTTACAGACCAGAACCAGACGGAAGCGTGCATGACTGCATTTACACGCTAAATAGCTAATGCTAATTTGCTGGCTTCAAAAAGTATCCTAACGTATCCAACGTCTCAACCTCAGAAGGCTCTATCGAAACCACTACATTTGCGCAATTTGTGATCCTCGGCCAAATCAGCTGTCGCACCAGCCCTCACTGAGGTCCCAGAAAGAGATGTTACAAGGGTGTCGACGCAGGTTGCATCCCATACTGAAGGCCTACTCATTACCCAAGGGATAAGAGTCATACCGCTAGGCCGCTTACCATCCTCACGTAACAGACCATTCGGCTATAGAACAGCTGGAATATTGACACTGGAAAAAACTCTACTCGATAAAGTAACTAATTAAATGCTCGCGTGGCACACATTCCACTGCCATTGATGCGGTATTAGGACACGCACTAAGCCAAGAGTTGCGAGTGCCGTCAAGGTTAGAAATTTGGAGTATCTATATTGCCAAGAACAGACGAAATAGATGGCGTCAGAATTTTCTCTACCATATCATGTGGATGTACTGTAAACGGAAGACAGTAATGCTGTCAAGGCAACACTAGAAATTTTGCGTAAACCTAAGACTCCCACCGAACAAACAGGCAAAGAAGCCTGCGATCATGCTCTGCCATCCAACTCATTATTAAAAAAAAAGGATCTTTACCCGGTTATGAATATTGAGTTGTAAGTTTTTTATTATGTTGCCTCTTAATGCCGGAACACAAAAATGAAGAAATGTTATTAGTTAAAACATAGAATTTATTATATTCCAGGTTACAAAAATACCAATGCAAACAGCATACCCATACAGTTATTATGGCGTGAAGGTGTAACAAATTTATATGCTAACAAACTCAAAATTTATGCTAGTAATATTAGTCCGATTGAACTCTGTGGGGTTAATCCTAAATAATTCAGGCGCTTTAGTCAGTAACACACCCTCATTCACAGTTTTTACGAAGCCAGGGTCACATTGATAGAGGGAGGGGATAATTTTTTAGCTTATTTAGCATTTTTCGAGTCCTTTATGTAAATATATGTGTCGCAGTTAAGGTGGTTCTTTGGGGTTATGTACGTACGATATAGGTTTAGATAAATTGTAGCTTCAAAACTCATCGCGGAATCGGAAATTTAATAACAATATTATTATTCTGAAATTCAATGTTTAGATTTTTCATATCGGTTCCCTTACTAATACATTATTATTTTTACATGAAATGGATAAGCCTTTGACCTCAAAACTTGCACAAGCACTTGCACAGACATGGATGAGGTCTACGATGGAGTGAACTTGTCCAAAGGGCACTGGCTCTCCCGCACACCAGCTATTTGACTATAGTGAGATATAATAGGCCAGGCCTGTAATAACACACATCGTTACTAGTCCCAAACTAAACAAAGCTTTTAATGTTGGAACTAGATTATGGATGTAATACTTAGATACTTTTTTGTAAATATACTTACTATACTTATCATACAAAACAACACCCAAAAACAGAACATGCTGGAAATCGAACCCACAAACAACAGCGCAGAGCAGAGCTACTACCTACTGAGCTGTGAGGTTTATTAGAACAGTATGTATATAAAAATAAAATAAATAATTATTACAGGACATTCATTTTACGCAGCGCTATCTAGTCCCAAACTAAGCATAGCTTGTAATATGGGAACTAGATTACGGTTATACATATAGTACAGATGTGTGAAATGTTTTTATTTCTTATGTACCATACAAAATATAATCCCACAAGCACGATTTAATGAGCACCTAAAAGCAAACTTGGTCTATTTAATGTATGCACACTATTATTATTGATACATACTGCATTAATTTATTTGGATTGGTAAGTCATAGTAAGCTTAGAATGTGTAATGATGTATTAATAATTATAATTATAGCCGTAGTCAGTTGTAGCCGTCGCAACTACTCGTATATGGTACTAGTTGTGAAACACAACTCTTCGCCTTTCTAACTCAAAAGGATTGTATGGTACTAGTTGTGCAACACAATTCTTCGCCTTTCTTGCTCAGTGTGAATATCAACGCTGGCCCGTTAGGCTGTGCTAAGCAAAGTCAATAAAGGCACCACCTTCGTTTCGGATCTCCCAGAGAATCATCATCAGAGTGAGTGTCCGATCTTATCCGAGCATTACAGTCATGCAAGTATCGAAAATGACATTAAATTCACGCATGGGAATATGGGTAGGTAATGGATACACACTCATGTACTTTTTTTCGTAAATACATACTTGTCATACACATCATACGTGGTTTTTACGCTGGCCCCACCATATTTTATGATCCCTTACGACAGAGATTAAAAATAACGCCCGCCCAAAGTGATCGTTACGGCGTGGCGAAGGCTCTCCACGCTGATTGCCGCTTGATGAAGCACTCATTAGCTTTTTGTAGCTTGGAAATTGGGACATTATGTCAGGCTCGAGATACCGCCAGGATAACTTGCTTGACAGAAAACGAATAGAATAATAATATTTTTTGACATTCATAATCTGTCTTTAAGAAAACGTAGCAAAGCGACGAATTAATCTTTTAAATTGAATTAATAATATAAGTATGAATAGATTCATATCATGTTGTATACGGGTTTATTTCCAATTTATTCTAAATACAACTTAATAAAATCCCTGAGTACCGCGGATTTTTCTGCCAAATTGAAATAAATAGAAATATTATAAAAAATCATTTGATAGAAGCAAGATAAATACAAACGAGAAAGAATTAACAAAGTAAGGAAAGACAGCATAGTGTCAAATTAAATAAATAAATAAGCAAGTATAAGAAACAACTGGAACAGTTGAGTTACCTATAGGCCGTTTGAAACGGTCCTTAGGTAATCTGACTGATTCCTTTGTACATAGTTAGTTTAATTGTACTTTTTATTGAATAAATGTAATTATTGAAAAAAAAGTATAAGAAATATAAACGTAACGATATAACAAAAAAAAAGCACGTATTATACAGCAATAATTTACCCAACTTAATCTAACTCCCTACGCACCATACCTATCCAACACCCAACAAACTTAAATCGTACCTATCCATCCACTAGTTGGTAAATACCAACTAGTGGATGGCTTCCGTCGCAACAAAAAGTACTGTAGTGGTACTAGGCCTTCATATTATGGTAGATGCCTCGGCCGCACCAGCCCTAGCTGATGTCCCAGGCAGATGAGATAGCACAATGGTATCTACGCAGGTGACATACCAGCGTCCTATTTGTTATAGGACGCTGGTATGTCACCACACCAGTTGGTTAGGTTAGGTTAGTGAATTAGTAAATTATTACATCCTTAATCTATAATACTTTACTGTTAATGATCTTGCATACTTCTGCATGCTTATTAACTGTGTGCCGCCGCGATATTTAAGTTTTCGTTTTTATTTACATAACATATATATATATGGGAACCGGTTAGTTTTAATGATTCAGTTGTCTCTGGATTGAGGTTTTCTAGGCACTCATAATTTATGATTACCTGTCGAGACGGGTGAGGTTTGGACAGGCAATCAACCCTTGTTTCCACTTCCCGCCCAGGTGGTATAAACTTATCTGAGTATCCTTTTTTAGCTTCATAAAAGCGTGCCGCTTCCAGTCCCGCAAGGTTAAAGACACTGTCCGATAGGCCTTACAAATCTTCAGCGAGAAACCCCTCTGTAGCGATTCCAGCTGTTTGCGTGTCATGCTGCAGGGGACCACGACCTGCTAGCATACAGCACTGTCGGCTCAATGACGGAAACGTAGATGGTCTTTATAATCTCTCGGTTGAGGCCCCAGGTTACCTTTGCTGCAGAGTTTTTATAAATGTCTGCAGCCTTCCTGCACTGGGCTGTAATGTGAGCGTTGAAGGTGAGTTTTTTGTCGATTATACGAAATTAAACTGCTGGGATTGCCAGCAGTTTAATTTCGTTAACAAGGCTGATTACGCTGCCAGACATGCTAACCACTGGGAGATCGAACTTCAACCTTATGGTGACGAGCATTGCATGGGTTTTGTGAGCTGCAAATACCAACTGGTTCTCGACTCCCCAGTTTTTCACCAAATGCAGTGTCTCGTTTGCTTTCCGCTGCAGGTCTTCAGTTCGGTGAGCAAAAAACACGAGAACCACGTCATCCGCGTACGCCTGGCAATGCACGACTACTCCACTAAGCTGCTGTAGTAAGGAGTCCAGGATTAGGTTCCAGAAGGTAGGTCCAGCAATGCAGCCCTGGACACATCCCTTTGTAGTTACCTTCTCACTGGACTCTCTGGCGTAGTTGACCCGGATCCTCCTGTCTTCCAACACCAGGCCTACTAATTTCCCAGAGTACAAAAAGCATGCCGTCGTCAGGCCTCTTACCATCATCATGTAGCAGACCATTTGGCTCGAGAACGGCTGGAACATTGGTAAAAGCTTGTCGGATAATCACGAAGTCTTGCTGGCAGACCTATTGTGTTTTCTATCTGCTTGACGCGATCGTTTCACAGACCAAACTGGCTCTACATTTTTGATACTAACCTTTTGTACTGCAGTTGCACTTACATACTAAAAGTAAAATAGAATAATTAAAATAAGATGATATCCTCTCCATCCAAAGGTTGTCTGGAAGAAATAGCTTCTTAGCGATAAGACCTCCCTTTTTATGTACATTTTATTTAGTTATCTAGTTCTATTTTTAAGATGTGCAATAAAGTATTTTCATTCATTCATTCATTCAAATAAGAGTAAAACCGCCAAATCTGATATAATTTATATATTTATTTTGTAATGCCACTTGAAACAACAAAGGTGCAAGCGGAGGCGCTCCCAGGACTCTCGGAAGCGCCGTCGCGGCCTCATAAACTATTTAACGCGTAAAAAAACAATTCAACAACACATCAACAAAAAAAGGAAGCTATAGAACAAGTATCAACCAACAAATACACGTTTTGAAAGGCAACAGACGCAAATCAGTTTCAATCATCCCTAGTTTTGATGAAACTATCCTCAATAATCGTTCTATAGCCTTCTTGATGATATTCTGAGTAATAATATTTATTATCTATGGCCAAGAAGACCGAGTGTGGTGGGGAGCGACACTGGACCATATTGCGTATCTCTACAGCTTATATTTCATTGGCACTATTTCGGTTCATTTGCTCTCCACCACACAGCAACGAGTACTTACATCTTTACATTATATATTTTTATATTATTTACATTATCTCTTTACTAAACATATTTACACTAACCACTAGTATGTGTGACATACGAAAGCGAAATATAATACACGAATAGCATAGTCATACAATTATCACTTCAGTTCATTGTCATTCACTTTACTTGTAAAAGTAATAGTAACAGTTCTGTTAGAATTTTTTATTGCGCCTCCTTCGATGCGTCCCAAAAAGTAGCCTCGCAAACGCTTGACGGAAATCGGGGCTGAATATTGTGTAAATCACAGGGTTTAAAGTAGAGTTGAAGTACCCTAGCCAGAGGAAGAAGCTAGCAAGGTAGTCGCTGATGACACAGCTCTGGCAAATAGGCATCACCAGCGCCATAATAAAGAACGGGAGCCAGCAGAAAACAAACGCGCCTGTGATGATAGCAAGCGTCTTTGCTGCTTTCCTCTCCCTCTTTGCTTCTAACGATTCTTTCTTTTCTCTATGCGAGGGAGCGGGAACGATAGCTTTCTCCGTCTTCGACCCGTTTGTAACCGTCGACGATGTCTTTTCTGGAGACACTGACGGCACTTTCTCATTGATCGTGAATGCTGTTGTTCGGGGTTCCTCATCCAATGTGTCTACTGTTGACGTGCTTTGACCTTCCGTGAGGAGTAGGGCAGCTGCCAAAGTTTCAGCGCGCGTTCGTTGGTCACATTTCTTTAGGTTAAGGAATCGTTTTTTCACGAATCTTCGGTCCCTAGCTGATTGGATTGAGGGTCTGCCTGTGGGGGTAGCACCATCGGCGGAGGTGGGGCGAGGGGGAGGGGGGTCGCGCCTGCGTCGGATGCGTCGTCGAGCCGTTTGAAATATCTTCCAGTACAGGATGAGAATCACGGTCAGGGGTACGTAGAAAGTAGACATTGTCGCGAAGATCTGGTAAGCTAGATCTTGGCTCACGAGGCACTTCTGTTGCTGGATGATCCGGTCTTGGTAGTCGGGATCTTTCCAACCAAGGAGAGGTGCGAGTGAGACGACAAGAGCCGTCACCCACACAATGATGATCATTGTGAAGATTCGCCGCTCGTTTCGGATGTGAATGTAGTCTACGTCAGTCACAGCCCAATACCTGGAAACCAGTCAAAGTCGTCTCAAAATCATTTGTAGCATTTTATGAGTATGCAGACAGTTCACGTGACGTTAAGTGTTTACAAAGTCTCCATCCACGTAAACAGTTTATATATTTATTTGATTTGGGAATACAAAAGTACAATTGGAGCATTTATTACAATAGGTAGATACAGCTTTGATGTGTGACTTACCTATCAGTAGCAATAGCCACCAGGTGTAAAATAGACGCAGAACTGCAGAGAACGTCGCTGGACGTCCACATATCACACAGCTCGGGTCCGAGGATCCAACCCTGGCTCACCTGAAAAAGAAGGAACAGCTTTAATAACTCATTAAAGTTAATACGCATTCATTATCCGTCGAGCTTTTACCAGTGTCAATGTTCCAGCCGTTCTTGAACCGAATGGTCTGTTACGTGATGATGGTAAGCGGCCCGACGGTATGACTCTTGTGCCTTGGAAAATGGGTAGGCCTTTGGTGTGGGACGCTACCTGCGTCGACACCCTAGTGCCATCTCATCTGCCTGGGACATCAGTTAGGGCTGGTGCGGCGGCTGATTCGGCCGAGGATCACAAAAGGCGCAAATATAGTGGTCTCGACAGAGCTTACCTATTTGAGCCTTTTGGGGACCTTGGGTCCGTGGGGAGCCGTTGCCCTCGGGGTTTAAAAAAATCTTGCGGGGCTTTTGATTGAGGCGACACGTCACCCAAGGGCTGCCTCTTATTTGGGCCAGCGAAGCTGTTTGTTTAGCATAGCTATTCAGCATGGCAATGCAGCCAGTGTCTTGGGCACGCTACCGTCTGGTACTGGTCTGGAACAGTTGAGTTACCTATAGGCCGTTTGTAACGGTCCTTAGGTAATGTGACTGATTCCTTTGTCCATAGTTAGTTTAATTGTACTTTTTATTGAATAAAAAAAAAGTAATACGCAAAAAAACTATTCCAGGACCATGTGGTGATTATGGCAAGATGCAGCCATTTTAGAGAAGGCTCTGTGCAGCTGTAGACACGATTGTTGAAGAATTGATGAATAAAATTGATGTTCTTCGAAACATAGGCAAAGTAACGGTCAACGAATGAAGGCAAATTTGAAGCTAGTTTTTTGGAAATAGGTAACGCAAATATTCTGTTTTTTTTTAAGTTAAATTAAATTAAAAATAATTTATTACTGTTGTAGCCCTCGTCACCAAAATAAGCTAAGACAGCTTGTTCTTTGGCAATGAGTGCTTCCCATAATAATAATAATATACAAATAAAAAATTGGTTTTTGTGCTCAAAAATTAACAAAATTCGATTATTGGGTAAGATTAATTATAAAGTTGAAATGAAAACGTAGAGGTGTTTGACCTTCATTTCACCTGATTTTCAAGCTATGGTAATGCCGAAGGTGGAATTGCACTTCACCCGGAATCCTCAACAAACTGAGGAACTGGCTATCTTACCTCTAAACGCCGCAACACAAAATTTTTAAGAATGATTGTTACGGCGACAGACTTAGGTAAGATGGTACCAAAGGGTCTTAAAAACGAATTCCCTCAATGTTATCAAATTTCAACTCACAGGCTTGCAAACTGTCAACTACAACAGTGAAGCTCCTGGAAGCAGCTAATGTAATAAACCTCCAGGAACAGGTCACTGAATTTGAAATTACCCAGAAACCCTCATCATAACGACGCTCGGTATATACCACAAGCAAAACAGATTGTTCAAGTTTCCTTGAGTTCAGAAAGTCATTTGCTCCGTCACTTGACCTGTGCTAAGAATGTAATACTATTTGTATAGAAATTGCACTCATATTTCGGATGTTTTCTACCGATCAAAATAGCTCTTTTTCTCTGGACTTCTGCAAAAAGTTGAGATAAGGCCGAAGGTGGAGGCGCACTTCACCCGGAATTCTCAACTAACTGATTCTCAACTAACAATTTTTTTAAGCATTGTTGTTAACGCATAAAAGAAAAAAGGAATCAGTCGGATTATCGACTGATTCTTTTGTACATAGATTAATTGTACTTTCTTTCGTTATTTAGTTTACTTTTGATACAGATACCTTTTGAAATTATCAAATTATTATACCTAATATTTACATTAACAGGATATTTACCATGATTTGTTAGTGAATGAGTTATCCAATATTTCGACGCAGTTGCTTGCGTCACGATCCCTACATCCAATCTACATTGCAATTCTTATCTGTGCTCGTAAAAGTGAATCATTTTAAACTACTTACGTATAGTTTGTTAAAATTATTATGAGGACCTCATAATAATTTTAACAAAATTTTAACAAATACATATCAGATATGTATTTGTATTTGCCTTGCTAACTTCGATATGAAGATATTATGATGATTGAATGTAAAGCTGTAGCTACTGAAGCATGCATAAGTTTACAAACTATTATTTCAATTCCAAATGATGTACCTAATGTGTTCTCGTAATCAGTAATTATTTATTTATGCCGTAAGTTTTAAGAAAGCGGTAAGCTTTGTAAATGTTTAAATTGTTTAAGTCTACTTTCCAGGATCAGTGTACACTGAAAGCTTCTGCATATGGTTAAGTTTAAATAAAGAATTTTTGAAATTGAATTAATACCTACATGGGATTAGTGTTGTAATATTACAGTTACAGTTACAGTTACAGTAATTTTTATATATTTATTTAATAACAAATGTTTTCACTCTTCATCTGATTCTGATTTTGATGGTGAGTATGTTAATAATTTTCACGTATGGGGTGTAAAATGTCTTCGTTGCAAAACAAGCATGGCCCAAAGTATCTAGTTTCACATCTGTTCATATCTAGTTTGTCACAGTTTAAACACTAGTGCTAGTTCAAAACTTATATACCTTTGGACTTCTAGTTTTTTTGCTCGGCTGTTACTTGTTAGGTTTACACAGGATGTCATAGAAGAAAACTGGATAAAGTTTTTTATTAAACTTTGAAAATCTAGTTTATAGTTTACGAAAGGTATACTACTAATACTAATAAAGTTTCGCGGACGCCTAGGGAGTGAACAAATATATTCCAGACCTAAGTGAACCGTTATTTTTAACCCACATCAAAAATGGAGGAGGTTCTCGATTCGTTTTTTTTAAGAAATGTTATTATGGCGACAGAATTAGGTAAGATGGTGGTAGCTAGCCAGGCGGACTTAAACAAAATCCTACCACCAACCAAACCAAGCACAAATTGCTCTCCCTGGGGATCGAACCCGGGACCTCTGGATTTGAAATCGGTGGGTTGAACAACAGAGGCGGTTAAAATGATAATTACCAATTAAATTACAAATTGCGTGGTATAGTTTCTAATGGCGTTACTGTTTAATCATAAAATAGTAATTTTAGTGACAACTATAATGCTGATATCAGTAATAATTATACAAAGTTTCATTCAAATCCATCAATCAGCGTAATGTGCGTTAGCGTAACAGAGACGAAAATGGAATATACTCTTGTTTTGGCTTCAGTATCGATAATAGTGTTTCCTGAAAAAAAGAATGATAATAGTCGCTAAAACTGGAAACCTAGCTTAAAATATTGATGTATAAGGGTGGTTAACGCTTATAAGCTATAACTTCAAGGCGATATTTACTTTTTGTTACTTTTCTAGGCCATCGACATAAAACCTAGCCACCCTGGATAAACGGAAACACAGTAATAAGACTTTGATGATGTCCTGTATATCACAAAAGTACTAAACTGGGTGGGTATTCAGACGTTGTTACTGAAGTAATGGCAGTATACCGAGTAATTTCCACGGAAGACAAGGCTTAATGATGCGGGGGTTTGAGTGACTATATTCGTCTTGGAGCCAGGTTTCTAGCAACGTAATGATTATGTACCTGTTCACGAAGAAATTTTTGGGCAGCTTTTTTATATCTGTTTGTCTTATATATCTTAAATATCTGTGTATTTGGAGTTGAAGACAACATCTATATTAAGGTAGCGGTCGACATCTTCGTATATAAATTATAATTTATGAAGCTGTATATAGTTCTTAAAAACCGCTATTATTTCTATGATTATTGTTCAGTATTGTATGAAACAGTCCACTCGGTCTATAGGTTAGCTGGCAGACATAGCTCTTTAAGCAATAAGACCACCCATTGACAAATTGTTTTTATTGTTCTCCTTGTTTGTTTATGTGTGATCTATTTGCTTCCGTTAGGCATAGTAGCAAGGGAAGTCATCATAATCATCATCATTTACAACGGCCCATTAGTGTCTACTGCTGGACGGAGTCTCCACTAAAGCTGGAGAGTTTTGCCATTATCACCAGCAGGCGGATTGGTGATCGCAGAAAACGTGTTGATAATACACAGAAGGAAGCTGCTGCCCTTCTTCTGGTGAGATCATCAGTCGGCTATTATGACATCCATGGGCTGAGGGTTAGGGGTTTGATTTTTAAGCCACGACCACCACGAATAAGTGTAATGTATGGAATATTGCGCATAATACGTAGACATCTGAAATTTTCACAAAGTGTGTATTTCTTTTGTCGCTACCAACAAATAATTAAAAGATCCAAGATGCATGATTTTTTGTCTTGAAACGTGGGTCGGAACCGCACTTGACCAATTTATTGCCGCGCATCTCAACATACCAAGATCTAATCTTCCGCACCGCCATTCTAAAACCGTGTAGGTATACACACAGACAACAGGCGCAAGGTAAACACAAGTCTGATATATCAAAGGGACCTGAATATGTGGTATCATGGCTGAAGGCGTCAGTATTGTTTGCGAATCGTTGGGTAGCATCATGTGAATTTCAAGGCAATTTGCTTCGTGCACTGGGATGATTGGCTGGAATTGCAAGACGAAGCAAAAATAAATGGTTTCAATGCTTACAGCGATGTGCTTTGAAAAACATCAGGCGTGATGTTTGTATAAAACAAAGACGGGTTTTGTAACTCAAGAACGGATGGATTGAGTTTTTTAATTTTTTAACTGCACGACGGGGAAAGGAAGAAGAAAGAAAGAAAAGAGATTTATTTACCCAATTAAAAAAAAAACTATACTTGGCTTAAACTAACATAATCTAAGCTACACTATGACGAAAACAAGTAATATCTAACAAAATTTAAATTTGGGTTAAAAGGTACTCTAACTTAGCTTTATTGCAGCATCGAGCATAATGCAACGATGATGCACTTGAAGGAAAGCGCTTGGCCTTCATCTCACCTGGTTACAAGTTGAGATAAGGCCGAAGGTGGGGGCGCACTTTACCCGGAATCCTCAACAAACTGAGGAAGTGGCATCTAACCTCTAAATGCCGGAACACAACTTTTTTAAGATTTTTTATTAAGGCGACAGAATTAGGTAAGTTGGAGAGTTTTATGAACTTTGATTTGTTGGAGTTGTCTCTGCCCCGAATAGCAGAATAGCTAGGAGCCCATAAGGAGCAAGGAGTATACGAGATACTCACTTCATACACTGCACCGAGTGGCATGACGAGGCACGCCACCATGAGATCGGCCACCGCCAGTGACGCCACGAGATAGTTGGCGACGTTCTGCAAGTTCCTCTCGATTATAATAGCCGCTATCACGAACACGTTACCTGGTGACAAATCGATACACAATTAGTCAACGATCGAGATACACAAAGGCATTATCATATATCTGTGCGCGTTACAAACATCATAGCCTCACATTGTCTGCATATATACCTATATTTGTTTATATTACAGGACATTTATATCACACAGGGCCATATAGTCCCAAACAAAGCTTGTTATTTGAGAACTAAATTACGGATATAATACTTGTATACTTTTCTATTTGTAAATACATATTGATAATACAATACAACACAAAACTACAGAACAAACATCAATCATCACACAAATGTTTGTCCTGGGTGGGAATCAAACTCAAAACTTACAGCGCCGAAGGCAGATATAACGTTATTGCTGCAACCATGATAAAAGTTACTTAATTGGTATGCTGATATGAAATAGGTTTGTACCTTGTAATTAGACTATGAGGAATGATAGAGAATTTGTTTGAAAAAACTAAGGTTATCTGTTGTTGTCTTTATCTGCTAGGAAAATTCTCGCTGTATTTGGGTAAAAATTCATGGAATTATTTTTTATATTTCCAATTGCGCTTGCAAGCCGTAAAAACATGTATATCACACGTAGTCATCGCAAATTTGTGCCCTGTGCTCATAGATGCAAGTAGAAGAGCTTTTGTTGGCTAAGTAAGGTGCCGATCCGGAGGTAGTTAGTACAAATCCATTCATGCAGCGATGAACAATTCGTTTTGTGCGCATTTTATGTTCAAGCTCTTGATTTCAAAACTTGCACGGGCACTTGCCCAGGCAATGATGAGGTTTGCGATGGAGCGAGTTTACCCAGAGGGGTAGCTACCTACCTATCTGCTGTCAACTGAACACAGCAAACTGTCGCTGGTCTTCAACTTGAGGTCATTCGCCCAGGTGGACTGTCCAAATATGAGTGCTGTGATCATTCAACCGTAACCACTAGCAAAAGCCAACAGTTCCGTTGCCTGATGTTGACTACTAAATCACACCTAATAACCCAAATCATAAGGATATATGGTAGTAGGAATTTATTAAGTCCGCCTGGTTAGCACCATCTTACCTAAGTCTGTCGCCATAACAGCAATTCTAAATTGTTGTGTTCCGTCAGTTCTTCAAACTTATAGCGAGAAATGCGCCTCAATCTTCGGCCTTATCATAACTTAAAACCTGGCGAGATGAAGGCCAAGCGTTAACCCGTCGTACAATAATAAAAAAAAAACAGCTCGTCTATAGGACCAACAGTCCGTATGGCTTGTGCAGCACAGACTTAGTATCCCACTCAGTGGCAGGCTTGCTACCTGTCACATCGATTGAAAATATCAATCGATCACTTTAGTAACATCGTTGAGAATACAGTGGAAGAGCTGCCATAAATGGTACTCCAGGAGCTTTTAAAATAAACAGCGAATTAGAAAAAAATATATATCATGCGAGCACTTAATCATTTACGCACCAAAGTAATATCAATTTAGGCCAATTTCGAGAGAGGTAATAAATCATTTATCAAAGGGAGGAGTTCGAAGCGGTTTGGAAACTTTCAACTTTTTATTTGGAAAAAAGGTATTGTTTCTTTTGTTACGGCCATTTTGAAAAGAAAACTAATTTGTACAATATTTTTTGAGTCAAGTACCAAATTCGGCAGCTGATAATTTTTTTACTAATAGCCCAATATAAGGTTACAATCAAAGTCCAAGCGACCCCTGTGTAATGGCTACTTATGGATGCTTCAACTCAAATCGGCGGCGTTTGTTTCTACGTTATCATTATTTTAATATAGCGTTGCAAGTTTAGGGTATCTCCCAGTGGTCTACCCCAGGCAATGGAATCACTGACTTTTGCCAGCGGAGTTAAAAAAATATGCTTTCGTTACAAATTTCCGTTTGGCGATGTGGTCCCAAATGACTGAGAAAAAGTAATAAAAAATATGAATCAGGCGATTGGGACCGTGGTCCCTTTTGGCAGCGGTCCTGTCTTCTCGATATTTTAATGCATTTTACTCATGCCATTCAAATAATGCGTGTACCCGCTTTTTCTATGATAAACGCCATTTCAGTAAACAAATGATATTTGAAATATGATGGGTTAGCTCTTGATCTCTTAGCCTTGTCTAACTCTAGACAAAAGCAAGGTTAAAGTTAATGATGGAGCGAGCTTTTCCTGAAGGCATTTAGAGGTAAGATAAGTTCATAAGTCTGTTAAGTCCATAACATAACTTGACACCAGATGAGATGAAGACCAAGCGTCGTACATAAAAAAAAACGGCTCTTTCATGCACCGACGGAATACGGAAAACCGTTTGGTGCCAGATCTCGGCACGAGGATGGACGTATGGACGACCAGGTGGACCAGAACTGATGGTAGAACCTGTAAAGGTAAGTCCTTTACAGGTTCTACCATCAGTTCTGCCCCAACAACAGCAGATAACGCTTATTTGCCTAGCTTTATTCACAAATATATTTAAGCAATATTGTACAATTTTAACTATTTAATACAAGGGAAGCAGTGGTCGTTACAAACGGTCCTTAGGCAACCAACGGTTCTAGACCAGTTTTTTTTATCGTACGACGGGTATGTGTTTGCCTTCATCTAATTTTCATGTGAAAATGGCCGAAGGTAGACGTCTCACCTTAGCCGGAATCCTCAACAAACTGAGGAACTGGCCTTACATCTAAATGTCGGAACACAACAATTTTTAGAATTGATGTAATGGCGACAGACTCAGGTAAGATTGTGGTAGCTAGCCAGGCGGTCTTAAAAAGTAGTACCATCGTTCACCAACCAAATCCAGCACACTATTGTACTTGTATTGTATGTATTGGGTGTTATATTAGTATGATGAGTATGTATTTACAAAAAAAAAACAAGTATTTAAGTATTCTATCTATAATCTAGTTCCCATATTACAAGCTATGCTTAGTTTGGGGCTAGATGGCACTGTCTGAAATAAATGTCCTGTACTGTTGATTATTATAATTATTATTATTACTTCCACTGAGGATAGAACCCGGGATCTCTGGATCCAAGACCGGTATGCGTACAAAACCACTAGACCACAGAGGCGATCTCTCTTTATGTTTAATGTGTGAACTTTCAACTGTCATGGAGGCACCTTAGAGTGTCAATCACCAGAGTGGCGAGGGTGTGGGTGCGCCACAATAGCTCCGCTTTGGATAGCATGCTCTCATAGATTTCCATGTACCGCTGCCGGTGCCACAATGGATAAGAGATAGAGTTTTCAATATCGAATTCATATTTTTAACGTGGACAAAAATCGTGCATAACACTGAAGCAAATATATCTATTAATAATATTGAAAAATGAAAATGAAAAATCGTTTATTGAACTTAAAGCGTAATGGATAATAGTTAAGTTATATAGTGGAAGTTATATAAAACTGTTGCAGCACCACTGCCCGCCTCACCGATATACTATTATATGGTTCAACTAGATTAAATGAACACCAACATAACAACAAAAACATTTAAAAAGAGACAATTAATAATATTATTTTGAATATTATAGGACATTCATTTTACACAGCGCCATTTAGCCACAAACTTAGCATAAAGCTTGTGATTATGGGAACTAGATTACGGATAGAATACTTGAATACTCTTGTAAATACATACGTACTTTATGATACAACACAAAAACACAGAACAATCATCTTTATTCATCACACAACTGTTTGACCTGGGTGGGAATCGAACCCACAGCCTATAGTGCCGAAGGCAGACTTACTACTAACTGAGCTATCAGGCTTGTTAAAAGATTACAGTAATAAACTTAAAAATATTTTTTGGTGTTAAGCGAAACCTATGTTCCTAATAATTTGTAACATGGTTAGGCTATAGGTACTTATTTTTACTTAATAAAGGTTTTTTTTAAGTTATACTTTTTTGGCGCGTTGGGAAAAATGATGATTGATTTGCGTGCGCGCGCACACCGACACCTAAAAGCGACACCATGCAGTTGGTTGGTTATTGTCTCTCAAGTTTTCGTACAATACGTGTTTTATATCAGCGGAGGTAAAAATATATATTCATACAAGTGTATTTGTGTGTGATTTCATATGGTGGCGAATGTAAGTAAGTGAATTTATTCCAGTAAAACTTAAAACAATTATACTTACTAAATTACTTATTAGACTAGTACTAAACATGCTTATGTAGGTAGGATTCACTGTAGTTTTAAGTAGGCATCTGTGTTGCGAGCTCCTCGCTCTAACTAAGTGAAAAATTGTAAGTAGAGGCGAGGGCTCTTGCTCTGCCTGACTCCTGACTGAGTGGCACAAAAGAGTAATGAGTAGGGACACCACTAAAGATTTGCCTTCTATTGCATATGCAAATAAAAAAGTAGGTACTGAACTTATAAAAATGAAACCCAATCCTTAAATGTTAGTTAATAAAATACATTAATAATTTGTAATATAACTACACATTTACATTAAATATGTAGTTATATCACAAAATATTTTTAAAAGGGTTAGTGTAGGGAACTATAATCATGGGTAAATTACAGGAGGCTCTATTGCAGGATATTATACGACTATATGAAACAAGTGCTCTGTTTGGTCGTACGAGTGATAATTTATTGTGAGTATTCGTGTATAAACATGTTTTCTATTGTAACTTTTATAAATGGATTTATAGATTTGATGTTACTACAGCACTTAGGACACGCGTTGCCTCAATCAAAAGTCCTGCAAGATTAAAAAAAACTAGGAGATCATCCGCTCCCCACGGACCCTAGGTTAACTCCAAAAAGCTCAAATAAACTATTCGACTTGCACTTGCTCCTTTTGTGGTCCTCGTCCAAACAAGTCACATGAGTGACGACGCAGGTAGCAACCTACACCAAAGGCCTATCCATATTATCACATCACATCAACTGCACATTACTGAACCTCCTCAAAATCTAGAGAGTTTTGCCATAATCACTAAGATTGGCAGGCGGATTCGTGATCCATGTGAAGGTAATACACGGAAGGAAGCTGCTGCCCTTCGACTGGTGAGATCCCTAAAAAGCCCCTAAAAAGATCCCGAAAGCCGGCTTTTACGACATCCATGGGCTGAGTTGGAGGGGTCGATTCTTAAGCCGCGAATGTCACGGCATACTCAAATTATAAATGTGTATTTATATATTTATTAGTAAAACTATAAAATGAAGCATAATTTTATCTATATAAATAGAGAATACAAATATATCTACAAAACACACACATTTTGTCCAACAAGAATAATACTCGTAAGTAATTCTAATCCAGTAAAATTTCAACATCGACATTGTAACTGGCATCTCATAAACCTAATTCCCATTTTAAAAGCCCTTGGGTATGATTGGGTCTCTCTCAATTAAATTATCAATAGATATTGAAAAATTGGTTTGACTGTTTCATCCATTTCAAATTCAATTGCAACAGTTTTCAATTAACCATTGAGCTACGTGGAGGTGGTTGTACAAAGATTAAACGTGTATACAGGCGGGCAATTTTATACCAAGTTCTCTTTTAGTTGCTTGGCGACTGTTGTTCAATTTGTTGCGTTGGCACAGAGGAGCAGTCTGTTTCTCGTTTGTTATGCAATAGCTTCGGGGACCTTTTTTAGTTTTGGCCGAACTGCCAGTACATTCATTTTCACAGCGCCATTTTTCTTACTGGCAGTTCGGCCAAAACTGAGATCTCGTTATTTCAGGTTTGTGTATTATTGTATGTTATTTCTCCCAAAAAAGACCTGAGTGTTCGAGGCTCTTTCTCGCTACTCACAACTGTGAACACATATTTGTCTGCCAAGCGTAGTGATTATGACCAACCCATATACATAGTTTATGAGAAAGTTAGTTCTTTCTTTATTATGGTGGAGAATAATGTGCTGTTGTGATGAGGGATGTGCGCAGTCAAAACCTTGCATGATATTCCAAAGGTAATAATTGAATCTTATAGACACGCATGGCTTGGCAACCCTATTGATCGAAAAACAAGAAGTAAATAGACCAGTTTTATTTTAAAATCGGATAACCCGTTCGAGAGCTATGCCGTAAAAAAAAATCCACATAAATACAAACATACATACACTCATAAATTCAGTACAGGACTTCCCGACATAACTCGGAGATCTTGTTTGCTTTGCTCACTCGATCAATCAAACACGGCTCCTCCGTGAGATTTGGTATAACTTAAGTTTAAACGGTGAGAAGTGCACAAAGATACATTTTCAAACATATAAAAAATACGGTTTATGGGCTTCTAGTATTGATTATTATCTGTTAATGTTATGTGTTCGGATGACGTCGGTATATAGGTTCCGACATTCAGCTCCGGATTGTGTTTTTTTTTTCGTATAATACCTGAGTATTAGATAAATAAAGCCACAATTATCGGATATACCTATATATTCTTTTATATATATGAAGATAATATATTCAATAGGCATTGCGATCCGTTTCTAAAAGTCGCGCAATTATCGTTGCCCGTATAATGACCCTACTGTAATATAAAACAAAAAATTCAAACCTAGTTGAAATTGGAGACAGCACGAACAGCCAATTTGATCTCAAAAACCCTTGACAAGGCGACTGAGTCTACCAATAAGGACACTATCCGAATTGTGCTGTGTGTTTTTTCAATATCGGTAGTGAATGGTAGAACTGATACAATTTTAATACGTTTTTATTGACTAGGTATTCTAAATAGTTGGTGTCTGATCAAGGATATATGTCAGTCAGACCCATCTATCCTCAGCAGTTTCAAAAATGTTCACGCGACAGAAATTATATGTATAGTAACCACCGTTTCTCCAAGGGTTTTCCTCACTTTTTTATTTTTTTATTTAGTTTGGGTCAACTCTTATACTCAAAACTTGCTTATGCAAGGATAAGATCTTAAATAGAGGGTGTTTACGTAAAAGGTGGTCTTTTTTTATAACATTAGGGTCGTAATACAGCGGAAATACGTTATGATTCCAAGATTTTTCAGTGCGCAAAGTGCGCAAAGTGCAAGTTTTTCATTCAAATAATTTGATTTTGAGAATCAAGCGGCACAATCTAACCACGGTGCAGATAATCCTAGGGCTAGGTCGCTATAATCGCTAGGAGACTCTGCCTTATGACGCACTCCACACGCTGGCAACAACTTGACCTATTCACAACAGATTTCGCACTTAGCCTCGGCTTACGTCAACCGGAGCGTTCGATCTATAGTTTGATTACTGCATCGAGTTTTGAGCCCTTTTCCGAGAGCTATTGTTTAACAAGGGACAGATTTTCGACCGCCTATGTGGCCTAGAGGTTCACCTAGCGGTGTCAGATCCAGAGGTCCCGGGTTCGATCTCCAGGGTACAATATTGTGCTTGATTTGGTTGGTGGTAGGACTATCTTTAAGTCCGCCTGATTAGCTAGCACCATCTTGCCTATAATATAAGCCTATCGCCATAACAACATTCTAAATTTTCGGATTCCGGCAATTCGAGGTAAGTTTCCAGCTCCTCAGACTGTTGAGGATTCCGGGTGAAGTGCGCTTTCACCTTCGGTCTTATCATAACTTGAAACCATGTGAGATGAAGGTCAAACGCTTTCCCATCCATATTTTTTTTATCGACGGAGAAGCGCTTGTTTTGTTTGTTTATACAAACATATACATATAACAAGCTATAACTATAACAAATGTATGGCAGAGACTTGTAGTCCGAGCTGACGCCCGTTAAGAACCAGGCCAGCACTTATTCCAATATGGAAATACTTGTAATATAGGAGAGGTACTTTCAAGTCCCACAGTTTCAAAACCACGATGATTCTTGCCACCAACTCCATAAATAATCATAAACATAACTGGGCAAGATAAAACTGAATAAAAGACCGACAAACAGCTGAAAAGGTCCCAAAGATTCTACCGCCGGAAGAGAAAGTCGTAAGGACCTGAAAGGAGATTTTTGGCCACATTTTTGCAGCATTCAACAACAACCCAAGCAAAATTACATCAAAGGGAATAAAAATGTCAATGCTTGTGAGAAAATACCGCCGCCGTCTGGACGTGAATTCGTCAGAATATAATAATACTGGGGTATTATAGCCAGGCTTCTATATATATATAAAGTAGGCTAGGAAGTGCAAGCAACCCTGACAATTGTATGTCTCTAGATCCAGTGTCTGGATTATTTAACTATCTATTTCTTAATTTCACAGATAAGGCTTACAGAATAATCCAAAACGCCCGAACGTGTCACATATACAAAGAATATTATTTTACATTCTAGAACTCACATTTTTATTGGTTTCATCGATACAATGACTTCAACAATAAACGTAATAGCCCTGGTTTGGGCTGTGATTGCCAGTCACTTAAATGTGTCGTGTCAAAATTTGGGCTAATATATCTTTCCAACATTTTCAACACTCAGGAAACACTGTCATTTGTAAGCTCACATGATGAATTAGTAGACGGCACACACCTGTACTTACATTATAATAATCGATATTTGTATTTCTCACTAAAATGTAGACGGTAAACTCCTAACTATAATGGATTTTTGTACTTCTTACTTAAATTTAAACCATCCCTTACACAAACAGTTAAGGGTCGTTTCTTAATTATAACCAAAAATTACTTTTCTCAAATGAAAAATTATACAATGCTAATTAAATTCGTTTGATGGTCTTTCAGGAAAGAAAAACAATTATAACGAATTATTATGGTAGCGGCTGGGATGGTGACAAGCTCCAGTTTCTTTTCCTCGTTTCGGGGACACTAGTACCGGTGATTTTCGTTCTTGCATACACAAGAGGTTTGTATTTCATTTTGAAACCACAAGTCCGTTTCATAAGAATTCCAACACAAACACTCTTATATTTTGATTATACTTATTTGTGTTTTAGAAAATGTTTAGCTGTGCAGATCTAGTCTTTCCCTATCCGATTGTGCCTGAAAAATGTATGTTAAGCCATTCCATACTTACATACATACAATGAATATTGCAAAGATGGATAATGGTATGGGTGAAACGAACTAATAGATCTGCTTTCCTACCTCCTGTTATCAATCGACAGATATAGTGTGCTCTGAGGATCTACTCTGTTTAATTATTTTTTTATCGACAAGGCATATTATACACTCAGGGAATACCTTGATGATGAAAAAAATTTGGTACCCTATTCATCAATTTAAGCAGTTTTTGAAAAGTGATGTGTTATTGAATTGATTTTTAAATAAATTTAGATTTTTAAATTACATATATTTTAGTTTTTTACACGTATTATGACTTTACCTGTGTATCGCAATAAACGATTTCTGATTCTGATTTTGAATAGTCAACGTCAAGTTAGTAGAAAGCGATTTTTTAGTCAGCAAAATAATAAAATGATGTGATTTTTCTATCAATAGAAGTGGTCTCTGATTTGAACTGCTAGCTAAAATCCATAAAAAGACAAGTTGTTTTCACGCGTCCTTCACTACAATAGAAAACAAATCGAGAGAGATTAACAAAGTTATTCCTCGACGGAACGGACGGAACGATTAAAGGAAACTGTTGTTTTTATAGGAGTCTCGTCGGAATGGGCGATCATCGTTATGGACATTAACTGCTCGGGACGTGGACCGATTATCTCGAAAACTGGTTCCGCTATATGAAGGGCGTAGAAACACACTCGAGTAGTTCCATTGGACATTATCCACTGGGGCCTGTGCAGGCATCCTATAGGAGAGCAAGCCGAAAACAATTTTAATCACCAATTACGGCGCAAAAAACAAATAAATAAAATAAACCTAACGCATCCATACAAAATCAATTTCCAGAAGTTGTCGGAGCGCCGATAACAGAGCACGGCAACCCGTTTTATGCCAGATTTTGTAAGGAAGTTGGTCGCTTGCTAGGCAGACCTTAACAGATCCAAGGTTCAAATACAGTTATACTATTATATACCACAATATATATTTCAGCTGCCAAGCAGCATTGCTGTGTTCCGGTTTGAAAGGTATGGTTGCCGGTGAAATTACGGGCACGCGAGGCTTAACACCTTTATGCCTCAAGTTGACGGGCGCAATGCAGTACCGTGTAGGCTATGTTCCTTGTGGGTTTGACCTATGCAGTTAGGCATTGTTACAGGCAAGAGTGCACTTAATATCAAGTGGGCTACTAGCTTGTTCCGTAAACTAGTTGTAAACATTTTTACGCAAGAAAGACGGCGCCGTCATGTAGCGAAAAGTATCACGCGAGTGTTTGGAACTACCTGAATATTTCACAACATCAACAAGATTATTCATGTTAACTACAGCCAACCGCAAACAGTGTTCCTTAAATCCTAAAATAATATAAATTATATCCCAGTAAAAGTTTTTACAGCGAGCGATAACCAGAGTTTATAACTCACACACTAGGAGTAGAGGGTTTCCCGAAATATGTTTGTAGTTTTTAAATTACCCTGGTTAATAATATTAATAAGCTCATACATACATTCATAATAATACATTATAAATGTATGTATAAGTTAATTCATGTACCCAGAAAATTTATCGATTTTTTGTGGGCGGGATTGTCGCTAAAATAGCAACATTATATAGTTATACTTTTATGAATTCTTTTTTTTTTTTGAATTTTATGAATTTTTAGTTTCGATAATTAAGTTATTCTGATGAAACCCACCTTAATATATGCACTATAAAGCTGAAAGTCCATCAGTCCGCACCGGCCGCGACGCAAGCACTGCACGCAACGTATTAAAGTAAAACTAAAACTGTTTTTTTTTCGTCCACATTTATTTACATTAGGTGCATCGTTTGTCGTAGTTGGTAGGTTTGCCACGTTGCCTTTATAAATAGTAACTTAGATTGGAATTTACTTCTAAATTTCGGGAACACAGGTTTTTCTGACACTCATTCATATTCATACATACCAACATTATACATTCGAAAGAAACGGATTGTTTAAACCCGTTTTTAGTTAAAGAAGTAAAACGTTAAAGCCTGGCTATCTTACCCCTAAATGCTGGAACTCAATAATTTAGAATTGTTGGTACGGTGGCTTACGGTGGACGCCTAGGTACGATGGTGATACCTAACCAGGTACCTATACTTATACAAGCCCTAATACCAACCAAGCCGAGCACAAATGTTGTACCCCCGTGGGGATCGAACCCGGGGCCTTTGAATCTGAAAACGGTGGTTGAACCACAGAGACAACAGAGGCGGTTGTCCAGAACTAAATAAAATTTGGTGAAGACATAGGGAAGAAGTAGGTTTACTTAATACCTGCGGGCAAAAGCTTTTAATTCTTATAACGTAATTCTGAAACAAGTCGTACTTACAATCCATTATTTCAGATACATAATTCAAGTAGCATAATACCAAGAAGATATCCGTTGAGAAGTTTCTAGTCTCCGATGACTAAAGGAAATAAACAGGAACGAAGTTTGGATTGTAAACTTTCCAGCGCTATTATTAGCCATTGTTTCAAGTTTCGTGGCACGATATCTAATTTAAGTGACAACCCTAATCGCATCAGGAGAGAAATTAACATTGTTTTCAGGGTTCCGTACCAAAAGGATGCCAATGGGACCCTATAATTAAGTCTCCGCTGCCCGGCCGTCTATCTGTCAGCGGACTTTATCTCATGAACCGTAATAGGTAGACATTTATCATTTTAGTTTCTTATCTCCCACTCTACCCGATACAGTGCCCCACCACATTTCTACACACAAAAATGGTTGCGGATCAAATGAAAACCCCCAAATTTGTGGTGATTTTTTAAAATAATTTATCTTAAAGGTATTGTTTATCCGCCTGCCAACCCTGGTGGTTATGGCAAAACTCTCTAGGAGTGGGACACTCTTGGAAGAGGCTCTAGTGGATACTAATGGGCAGTTCATAATGATGATTATTTATTGGTCACTATTCATTGTCAGAGATAAAAAACTGTGTAATATAATATTTTGCGAAATTCTTATTTTTAAACATAAACCATTAAATTTCATCATTGGAACATTACAAAAAAGCATTGTGACATAATAAGTGTTTCTGAAACATTTTTAAATCATTATTTAGACACTCGATCCTACGAGAAAAAAAAAATACTTCAGTCTGTAGTATTTGAATAATCCCAAAGTTTTTACTTCTGTCCGCAGTTTCTATGACTGTCTTTTTTATTAGAAAGGATGAGCTTTTTGCCAAAAAATTGCACAGGCTCTACAATACAGCACGCCTAAATAGAGGGTGAAATATTTGCAAAAACTGACCAGCTTCGACTACTCTGTAATCACGTCAGCCGAGTTTCATAGGAAGTCCATGGTAAGGCTCAGCTGTGGAAAGGGGTTTGTTATCCAATACCTTTGCTACCTATCAAACGATCTGTACGTCCTACACGAAATATGAAACCAAATATTGGACGTCTGCCAATACACGTAAATTGCCTAAGCTTGCTTCCATATCGGTTTGATTAGAAAAAGACCCAGTCAAGCGCAAGTCAGTTGCGATAAATTGGGTTTCGGTGATATTATACAAAACATACGACACTGACAATAAAACCTTTTACCGTTTTAAATGTTTGCTTGGCTAAAAAATTATATATTCCTCTTATCTCATTTATACCTGTTAGTGGTAAGAACAGTTGAACTCGCGAGCCATATTGTATTGTATTGTATAAAATTTATTTCAGTTTTTTACAACCATTTTAACATAATAATAATCATTATCACATAATAATCAAAAGACAAATAGGTATACTTACATTAAATTAAACTAAAGGCCATATAGCCATGCAATAACCGATACTTTCCTCTTTCACATTTCCTTTTAGACTTTTGAGCAAATATGAGTATAAGTTTTAACGATTACTCGCGTTCCCTTAGTCTGAGGAGATCGAAACTGGTGTCTACAGATTTGTCTTGCAAAGGCGGAGAGGACTGTGTAGTCTGATTAGTAATCATAGGTATCAACAAACGAAAAAAAAAAAAAAAAAAAAAAACATACACAATACTTCTCGACTTTTCCCCCTCCACTCCCCTTTTTTGGTTTCATCAAAATTTGTTGAAAAATGTGACCTGTCTAGGTGAGAACAAACTGACCAACAGACAGCGGACAAAAGCATTTTTGGCCTATCTCGAAACTGAGACGCTTTGCTCGCTCGGTCAATTATTTGGGATCTGCCTCTTAGTGGCCTTGCAAGCGGTTACAGCGGAGTGATCACAGCATTGGTAGGGCCTGTAAAGGTCCACCTGACTAGCGGCCTTTCTGCCGAAGTCCGGCGCTAAGCCTTTTGCTGAGTAGCGTCGGTGTGCGGGAGATTCAGCTCTTTCTGTTTAATTTCACTTCATTGTAGACACTTATTATTATAATTACTAGCTGAAAGTTCAAAAACTTAGAACACGAACAAAAAACACTTTTTAACAAAAATACTGACTTAAAATGTACTACTATCGATAACTCGCACGTTAAAGAGCATGCCACACACATAACGATGACTCATGTAACTCGTGTAATAAATAAATGTATGTGTGAGTGACCACATATTTTGCAGTTTTTGTATGCAGATGTTTAGTACGAGTTCTTAAACCTTTGTTACACGAATACAAGTATTGAAGTTTGCTGATAATTTAATAAAAAGTTATGCTACCTAACGTGTATAACCAAACTCAGTTCACAAACCTGACCTTCCAAATCTTGGTGAGGGAACAGTTGATAGGCATTTTTGATATACAGATCTTTTGGTACCAGTAAATGACAAACATTAATAATTTTCAATCAGTGGAATGATATCTTTTTCTTCTTTTGCATATGTTTAGTGCATATGAAATTGATATATGCTTTAAACTATATTACAATCTAGCCTATGTAGGCTAATAAGTAATTTTATGCTAACTTAGTTCTATAAAATAATTTATTTTTAAGAATGTGTCCAATGTCACGTTTCTTACAGTTTCTATTTAAGGGGAAAAAATACGTTATTGTGTTCTTTGAAGTAGCACTTTCTCTATAATCTTTAGTGGAAGGAACATTATGTCAAATGAATCCTATACATATTACTGCACATCTGACATTTAAATCTTTGATATGAAGGTATACTTTCGCGGATTACATGATGGATCATCGAATTCCAATACCCTCTCGACGCTTGGATAATGGATGTAGTGTACCGAATACACACGTTGTTATACAACATGACGTGAGTAGGCGTAGCTATAGATAATCCCACAGAGCATGCATAATACGAAATATACATATCCTCTGTCGTCTAGTGGTTCAACCCACCGATTTCAGATCCAGAGGCCCCTGGGTTCGATCCACAGGGGTAGCAAAATTGTGCTTGGTTTGGTTGGTGGTAGGATTTTACCACCATATTACCTAATTCTGTCGCCATAACAACAATTCTTAAAAAATGGTTGTGTTCCGGAATTTAGAGGTAAGATAGCCAGTTTCTCAGACTGTCGAGGATTCCGGGTGAAGTGCGCCTCCATCTTCAGCCTTATATTAAATTGTAACCAGACGAGATGAAGGATAAACACACGTACAATTAAAAAAGAAAATAAGTGTAATTAGTAATTAGTAAGTTTAATTGTTAACTTACTAATTACTCAACTGAATTATTGCATCGAGCTATTTCATCGAATCATCGAACTTTTAAGTTTTAATGATTTTTAAATAATGTAAGAGTTTTAATCAAATTATAATATCTACACTTCCTTTGGTTCCAATTGGTTTAAATTTTGAACTGTTCGCATTTAATTTTCACAAACTAATGTGAAAAAGTACAGATTTTCTAAAGATGGCTATTGCATCAACGATTATTTATCTGACACCAAAACATGAAATTATTGGTATTCAATTATTTTATAGTTTGAAAAAGCCCCTGTATAGCTGCAAAATATCTTTGTAAGTATTTCAAATTAGACTTTCTATTATTTATTGCGATAAGGTCTTTTTACTTCCATGGATTTTTATTACTGTTTACCTTTTTTTTTTTAATTCTTGTGTTGTGTTGGGTTTAAATAAATGAATTGAAAATGAAATGGAAATTTTAAATTAGAACTTGTCGTTCTAACACTAATTCGATACGCACTAGATTTCACTTGATAATACTAAACTTAATAAAGATTACTGAAAACTTAATGTAGATTCAACTGCTTTTGAAATTTAAAAAGGATTTAATAGAAAAAACAAGATAGACCGATGTTTTTGTGGTACCTTCACAAGCGACCATTTTTCATCATTATTATTCAGCGTGGCAATGCAGCCTGTGTGTTAGGCCCGCTTCCATCTTAAACTGATCTGATTTATTTGAGTTACCTATGGACCGTCTAAAACGGTCCTTAGATAACCCGACTACTTCCCTTGTAAATAGTTAGTTTGATTGTACATATATTATTTGTGTGTTCTAATTAACAAATTTAAATGGATTCAAATATACCTACAGGTTTCGTTTTTTTTCAGGGCGAAGTTTGAAACCGTGTGAGTTATCGAAAGTTATCGAGTTATGTTAGGATTTATATATAACGTATTCGATTAAATTAGTTCAGCATAAAAGTATACGTAAGGCAAACATTTTTTTTATTGTTTTTCTGGAAAAGGGAAGATTCGAAAAAAAAATGTTCATGCATTTTTCAGTTCTAGAAAAATCGAGAAAAAAACTCACTCGGTATAGTTTAATATTGTAACGATAATGGTTATATTGTACGACACTATAACATAGGTTCATTTGTCAAATCAGTGTACTTATCGATTTAAAATATTAGATTGTCGTTTCTGATTATATAATGCCAAGTACGTTCCCAACGGATTTTCAAAAATCTCTTCAGTTATGCTAGTAGATAGCCTGTTGTACACTGTCGGCCCCATTATATTTGTCAACTTATCCGACATGGCTAAAGTGACGATAAAAAAAAACAGGATGTGTTGCAAAGACACATTTTAATTATCTTCCGCTCTACCCGACACAATGCCCCTCCACTTTTCGTCACACAAAAAGGTAACGGATCAGAATTTCAAAACCCTTCCATCCACACTACCCGACACAGTGCTACACCACTTTTCGTCTCACACAAAAAGGTTGCGGATCAGAATTTCAAAAACATCCCATAAATATATTCACTTCAAAAATGTTGGATTTGAATGTCCAATATGGGGATTGTAAATAATTTCTTACCAACAATAGTAGCCAATATGATGAGAGCGAGCACAACTGACGTGACAGCCATGAGGACGAGCGACGAAGCGTCAGTAGACGTGCCGTTGTGTGACGTTCCGTTGATCGTGAGGTTGCAACCCCACGACACGGTGTCCGCCCATGAGCAGTTGCCGTCCAGCCAGTCGGACGTCGGAGCATATGTGACATCATCTGTAACAAATCATCTGTATGTACGTTACATGGAACATTCAAAATCATACGAACAATGAAACCTACTTATACAGTCGGGTTACCGTTACAGAAGGCTATAGGTAACTCAACTTTTCCAGACTAGTACCAGGCAGAAACGTGCCCAAGACACTGGCTGCATAACCACGCTGAATAGTTATGCTCAATTGCTGGCCTAAATATGAGCCAAGTCACGTAGGCTATAGGCATATAAGGCATATCATAGGCCGCATTAAATACATACAAATAAATAACATTGAAGTTTCTTTTTTTAATGTAAAAAAACTGCTAACTAACAAAATCCTACCACCAACCAAACCAAGCACAATATTATTGCTCCCCTTGGGGATCGAACCCGGGACCTCTGGATTTGAAATCGGTGGGTTGAACCACTAGACCACAGAGGCGGTTAAATATGCATTATTTAGAGGCCAGTGTATTTAAAACCGCTACCCCCACGGTAGTGACTTAGTAATCCACTCCTCCAACTCCAACAGCCTACGGATGTCGTAAAAGCCGACTAAGGGATTACAACAGAAGAAGGGCAGCAGCTTCTTTGTGTATTATCTTTACTTATACTGTGGTTACCAATCCACCAACCAAGCGTGGTGCGCTCCAATTTTAGAGGAGGCTCTGTTCAGCAGTGGACACTAATGGGCTGTTGATGTAGCTACTACAAGCCTATGCAAACTATAGTTACTGGCTAGTAAGGATAATACAAAAAATATAACTTTTGAAACTATTATGATTATGTATATAACTTTTGAAACTATCATGATTATGAACACTATAATTAAAATTAACGTTATTAAAATATCAACAAATCTGGGCAGTGCTACAGTCTCTCCACCGGGGTTGCCAGATCGACTACCGGTATATCGAAGTATTGAAGTGTTTGTATAGCAAGGCCACCATGACTATCTGTCTCCAGGACCAGAGCACAATCCCTATCCCATTGCAAAAAGGGGTGAGACAGGGAGACGTTATCTCTCCGAAACTGTTCACCTCTGCACTGGAAGATATATTTAAGCTCTTGGGCTGGGAAGGATATGGTATCAACATTAATGGCGATTACATCACTCACTTTCGGTTTGCTGACGATATAGTCCTAATGGCTGAATCGCTGGAGGACCTTAGCAAAATGCTCAGGGACCTCAACATCG
Organism: Venusia cambrica; assembly: GCA_951394065.1. NCBI lineage: Eukaryota > Metazoa > Arthropoda > Insecta > Lepidoptera > Geometridae > Venusia > Venusia cambrica. Next base: position 8,748,402 of record OX596056.1, read on the forward strand.
CATCCCGACAGGTGGGTCTAAAAATGAATATGAGTAAGACGAACACCATGTCAAACGCTCATGTTCCACCCATGCCTGTCAATGTTGGAAACGAATCGAAGTTGTAGATCACTACGTCTACCTAGGCCAGATAATCCAACTAGATCAATCCAACTTCGATAAAGAGTTCAGCCGACGAATCCAACTCGGATGGGCAGCGTTCAGTAAGCTTTGAAATATCTTCTCGCCAAAGATACCGCAGTCCCTCAAGACGAAAGTCTTTAATCAGTGTGTGTTACCAGTGATGACATACGGATCCAAGACGTGGTCGCTAACTATAGGCCTTATGAATAAATTCAAAGTTGCACAGCAAGCTATGGAGAGGGCTATGCTTGGAATTTCACTACGTGATAGAATCCGGAATGTGGATATCCGTAGGAGAACCAAAGTTGCTGACATAGCTCTCAGAATTAGCAAGCTAAAGTTGCAGTGGACAGGCCTCATAGCTCGCAGAACCGATAACCGCTGGGGACCAAAGGTTCTCACATGGCGACCACGATTAAACGCGAAACGGAGTTTGGGAAGACACCCCACTCGATGGACCGACGACATTATGGCTGTTGCTGGATGGAGGCAGCTCAGGATCGCTATCTGTGGCGTCGAATGGGGCAGTCCTATGTTTAGCAGTGATATGTGGTCAGTAATGATGATGATTTTGATGAATGATGACAACAAATCATGATAAATATCCCGTTAATTTTAGTAATAGAGTTCAGAAAATGTTCATACCTTTTTTTTACGAAGATTACTTTACATAAGTACTAAATTTAGGAGTATAAAGCCAGTAACTGTCTTTCATCAAAAATAGTAAACTGCTATAATCCAGTGATAGGCGCAATGAGCAAGAAACTTGACCGTAGATTGTGTCTTCAACATACAAGTCATGTCAATGTCACATAATGGCCCATAGCAATTGGACGATACATTTAATCTGGAATGGCCTGCGTTATGCCGATTGGATGAATTGATTATGTATGCCATGCCATGCCATACCAAATGGATATTATTGTCTTGTATACTTGTCTCTCAATAATTTTTGATCCTAATTACCGAAGAATTCTTAGCTAGACTAGATTCTCTTTCTATGCATTCAATTAAATTAAATTACAAATTATCTAGAATGGCTTGCGTTATGCCGATTGGATGACTTGATTATGTATGCCATGCCATACCTAATGGATATTATAGTCTTGTATACTTCTCTCTCAATGATTTGGTCCTTATTACCGAAGAGCTATAACTGGATGACTGAACTTTTTTATTTGTGAAAGCAAAAAAGTCAAGCGTGCTACATTTAAGGCCAAACAAAATATATATATAAACATTATCAAGAGTTTTTTAGGCTTTAATATGAACAATATGTGGTTTCACTAACCACCTTTCATTACCCTCGCCATAAAAACAAATTGAAGTGCCACAGCAATGACCGGTACAGGTTTTTTTTCAATTATAACTTTTATATCGCTATCACGAGGGTATAAAATTAAAAACTCTCATTCCCCTCGAAATGTTCTTCCGTAAAGTTCGCCATGGGGGCAACTTTAGGGTAAAATTTCAAACATTGTTTCGTAGCTTTCAAAATAAATTGACCCGAAACTCGGTAACTCTTTATCGATCTCACTTTGGAAACTGTCTTGATTTGGAATTTATAAATCACCAGGAATTATTAAGCAGTAGGTAAATATTATATGAAAGTATACAACTCTCTGTGAAAAAGCTCTTTGGGATTACATTACATTATCAGGATGAAATTTTTAATCACCAAGCCACATTTTCAATGCAAATTCTTCCCTCATTCCGTCTTGCGTTTATTGGTGGCTTAGAATAAAAAAAAATAGATTTTCGGTTCCATGGACACGCCCTGATTTTTTCACAATGTGACCCTCACCGTCAGACTACGTGTATGTGTCAAATGCGCACATGAACTTTTAAAAGACTCAAAAGTCCAGTTGGTGCACGACTGGATTTGAACCCACAACCTTTGGATCGGACGTGCCCATACCCACTTGGCCACCCAGCTCTTGTATGAATACTACATCAACAAAAAACATCCTATAAAATATAGTTCGCCAAGAAAAAAACATCCCTTCAAAGAACCCACAATTACTTACATCGTTATGGGGATAAACTCTATCAATACTTGCGGCAGATATCTATCTCCACAAACGAACGGGTTGATTTTATAGATTGTACCCAAAGATACCAAGTTCGGTCCACTAAGCCCTCAATAGAACGTGTTCAAAATATGAAATTGGGTGAAAAATTGGTGACCGTATTAAAGTTTTGCTCTTGATTCCAGTCACGTGGCCAAAGTTAGGAAACCTTTAGGGGAAGTGTGCGCTGTGCAAAGTTGTGGTTCTAAATTGAACTTCGTTGCAAGCTCTGCTCTGTCAAAGCTTGCAAGTACTTAACTAAGATACATAGCTATATATAGCTATGTATCTAAGTTAAGTACTTACTACTTTAGATGGTTACCACCATCTTACCTAATTCTGTCGCCATAATAACAATTCTAAAATAGTTGTGTTCCGGCATTTAGTGATAATCAATGGATAGCCAGTTCCCCAGTTTGTTGAGGAATCCAGGTGAAGTGCGCCTCCACCTTCGACCTTATCTGAACTTGTGTAACCAGGTGAAAAAAAATTGCAGCCAGAAATACTTTGCTTTTATAACTCACTTTTTTGCTGACCAAACCTCTTTTATTAGGTAAATGATGGTCAAAAAATTATATCCAGCAATATAGTCAACAGCAATTGGTAAGAATGAACCCACATAAAACAAAATAAAACATCTAAATACAAGAAAATCATTTGTATGACAATTTGAATGGAAGCACAATATTCATCTCTCGTCTATGGCTTTGTCTGCATTGAGTGCGGGATCCGTTACTGCGATGGTTATTGCTTCTCTTTCTTGAGTATTTGATATTTTATTTTGAAATAGCGACTCCATAAATTAAAAGACTGTGTTTTGAATGTTTTTAGTAAATTCCCGAGTAGTAAAAAAATAAATTAGAATAGAAAAATTGTTTAATCTAGGCTAATAAAATTGGATCACAACATTAACTTAGAACAATGTAGTTACTATCGCCTGCACTTAAATTTTGTCGTCATTTTTAGGGTTCCCTATCTCAAAAGGTAAAAACGGAACCCCTATAGGATCACTTTGTTGTCCGTCTGTCTGTCTGTCAAGACCCTTTTCATCAGAAACGCGTGGAGGTATCAAACTGAAATTCATATCAAATACTCAAGTCTATTTTTTTGTTTATTTTTTTCCCAGCTCTGAGGGACTGTCCCTCAGAGCTGGGAAAAAAATAAACTTCTAAGCCAACGCAATCAAAAGATACAGCCGTTTATGCCACAAATTTTCGACACTCGCAAGGGAATCAAAACCTACAGGGTGCCCGTGAACTCCCTTGAACTCAGAATCTTGAAATTTGGTACGAAGCAACGTCATATAGCACTGATAAAGGGATAATAAAAATATTTATAATAATTTTGAACTTACTACCCCCTTCCTCATAAACGCGTAATAGTATTATATAATAATATTACAGGACATTATTTTTTACACAGCGCCATCTAACCCCAAACTGAGCATAGCTTGTAATATGGGAACTAGATCACGGATAGAATACTTAAATACTTTTGTAAACGTACTATATGATACTACACCCAAACACAGAAAAACATCTATATTCATCACACAAATGATTGGCCAGGGTGGGAATCGAACCCACAGCCTACAGCGCAGAAGGCATAGTTACTACCAACTGAGCTGTGAGGCTTGTTGCTGTACTGAAATTCATATCAAATACTCAAGTCTATAATAAAGCCTTTAAGCTGTAACAAAATCAAACACCTATATCAACGCAATCCAAAGAAACAGCAATTTAAGCCGCATGTTTTGAAACTCGCAACTACTCGCAAGGGAATCAAAACCTACCAGTTGACCTAAAATCTTGAAATTTGCACGAGGCACCGTTTTATAGCACACATAAAGGTAGTAGCTAAAAGATAAAGGTTTTCGGTTTACTTCCGAAAACCTTTTAATTTTAGTTACATCACATAATCATTTTTTTTTACAATACAATACCTTTTTTTAAGTAAATAGATGTAATTTAATATTACAGGACACTAATTTCACACAGCGCCATCCAGTCCCAAACTAAGCATAACTTGTAATATGGGAACTAGATTACGGATAGAATACATAAATACTTTTTTTTTTGTAAATACATACTTATCATACAATACAACAACCAAACACAGAACAAACATCTATATTCATCACATAAATGTTTATCCTGGGTGGGAATCGAACCCACAACCTACAGCGCAAAAGGCAGAGCTACTACCAACTGAGCTGTGAAGCTTGTTAGATGCAGGGTGAATCTTTGGCTCTTTTTAGCAGAGAACACACGCCCGAGTTTTGTAAGCGTTAAAGATTGGCTTCACCCCATTCGGTCACAAAGTTAAGCTTGACGTTCAAACAAGCCTCATAGCTCAGTTAGTAGTAACTCTGCCTTCCACGCTTTAGGCTGAGGGTTCGATTCCCAGGACAAACATTTATGTGATGAATATAGATGTTTGTTCTGTGTTTGGGTGTTTGTCTTGTATGATAAGTATGTATTTACAAAAAAAAAAGTACTTAAGTATTCTATCCGTAATCTAGTTCCCATATTACAAGCTATGCTTAGTTTGGGGCTAGATGGCGCTATGTGAAATTAATGTCCTGTGATATTTATATTTATTATTTATTATAACGCTCCCTACGAAGGCTGAAATATTCGTCCGCACTAGCACGTGGATTGGAAAAAGAACAACAACTGTGTTGTCATCTGCGTACCCATAGACCGCGTATTAGCAGATCTCTGATGCAGGATTAGAGCTGCTGATAGATTTGCCCGGCATCGATAGCCAAGATCGGACGAACAGCCACTAATGACTACTCGATCGATCGTACCCTCAGAAAGTCTGTGGTCCACAGTATTAGGTGGGAAGGTAATCCATAAGAGGAAAACTTGCTAATAAGATCCTTGTGCCAAAAACCAAACCCTATCAAAAGCCTTCAAAATAACTTGGGAAACTACCAAAGCATCCCCATGGCTTTTCATGGCTTCACTCCTGATGTGCGTGGCATACACTAGTTAGAAGATTCTGTGATCGTTTCCGGTGAAAGCCATGCTGACGATAACTTAGGAGTCATTACACTCTAGGTAAGTACGCCAGGAGTTTACAGTTGAGAACGCGCTTCATGGACTTGAAGATAATGGGCGATAGAGATTGGCCGGTAGTAAGCGGGGTCTGTTCTTATTTTTTTTGGGACAGGTTGAACATGAGCGAGTTTCTTGGAAAACTTGAACGATATCCAAAGACAGGCGGAGAAGGCGAGTAAGAATTGGTGACAGTTCGAGAGCTGGCTATTGATCTGTGATTGCTGCTACCTGCAATGTGGAAATTGATACATTCTCCACGCTTGGCTGGCGGGTTCTCAAGTATTTATCTCCTACTATATTGGTGTGGGGTGAGTGTGTGTTGTTTTTATTAGTTCCATGTGTTTATTTTAATAGCAACTAGTTCACGTACGGAACGTAGGTATGAACGTGTACCTATTAAAACTGTGAGGTTATAACTCAGGCTTACGCCAACTGCAATTACTATTTAAAATTTGTACAGCGTAGAACAAACTCTAGTACAAAAACAGTAAAGTGTGAAAAAAATGTCATTCCTAAAACATTCTCAAACATTTCTAAAACAGGGAAGTACATTGTCCGATCCGGCGTCAAGTAAAGTAAACTACTGTGATCCCGTGGTAAAATTTGGCAGATCAAAGTCATTGAAGTAAACTGCCTGACGTCACGTAAAGTAAACTACTGTAATACTATAATCAAATTGGCAGTACAAAATCACGTCACTGACTTTGTACGAAGCTGTCCTACGTCACTTCTAGTAAACTAATGTGAATGTAATACAATTAAGTATGCGGTAAAATTTGGCAGTACAAAGTGAGTGACGTAAACTATCCCACGTCACTTCTAGTTAATTAAAACTACTTTGAATACTGGTTAAATTTGGCAGTATAAATTCAGTGAAGCAAATTTTTCAACGTCACGTAAAGAAAACTACTGTGATCTTGTGTTAAAATTTGGCATTACAAAGTTAGTGAAGTGAACTTAGCAACGGTAGGATCTTGTGGGTATCCAATAAATTACTTTGAATAAAAAAATCTTACTCGTCTTTTACAATTATACCATTCACGGGGATATGTAGTTCATATGATAAGTCCGATCAATGCTGTTTCGCAATACCAATGTTTTTAATTAAAAATGCTCAAAAACAATCCGCCACAAGTTTTTATAAAAGTAGTCCTTAACTTCACAGCATATAAGTTCATTTTCCATTGTCATCGCCCGAAGCAAAAAGCTAGGCTACCTAGGTGCTTATAGAATCTGTGGTTCAGCTTCGCTTCCATTTGAATGCTCCCCGTAATTTATTTTCTAATTGAATAGAGATAGGGGCGTGAAAGAATGGACCGTTCATTTTGTAAAGAATCGAGGTGGATCTTCCATTGTTTTAAAACGAGCCATTAGCTCTCCGCAGACAGATGGACATGCATACCGCCTTGGTAATTCTTTAGAAAATATTATAAAGCATCCTTTGAAAATCTTGAGATTGAAATATCCATACCAGCATTTTAAATTCGAAAGTAACTCAACTTTGTTTTGTATGTTTTATTACTAAACGGTTTAATGGGTGATCAAGTTGCTGGTCGGAAGTCTTGACACAAATCTATGCTTTCTCACCTGGGACAGGGTTTTTTTTGTATGACCACGACGAGGTGCATGTCTCCAGGTATTAAGAAAACAAATTTTTCAAGCTAAGGTGAAGGTGGAACAGAACGTCACCCGGAATCCTCAACAAACTAAGGAACTGGCTATCTTACATCTCAAAGTCGGAGGACAACAATTTAAGAAATGTTTTTATGGCGACAGAATTAGGTAAAACGGTGGTAGCTAGCCAGGTGGACTTAAACAAAGTCCTACCACCAACCAAACCAAGCACAAGGAAGTGCTATACTTCCCCTGGGAAACGAACCCGGACCTCTAGATCTGACACCGTTAGGCGAACCATTAGACTTTAGAGGCGGTTAAAATGTGCGAATGGAAGAATAAATGAAGATCAGCTAAAATACAGCGTGTATGGACACTCACGTACCTATGTTATTGTGTATTAAAATCATTTTGTTCGATAAACAGTTGGTTAAGACCCTGATCATAATGTAATCAGATCTTAATTTATGTAATCAGGTCTTTTAATCTTTTGAAAAAAAAAACAGTACGCTAATCATTTTGGTGATTTCATTCTCCGTATGTTATTTATTTACGCCCGAAGCTAGGCCTTAAAACGGGAGAGCTTAGAAGCTATTATTGAAATCCGTATTATAATAACGGTTAAACTTTCCTACCGAGATAGATATTGACCAGATAAAAGTAAAAGAAATAGACTCACGACTATTTTCACCTTCGAGGATCTATTATCACTACTCAGCGCGTGGATCTTATGAGGATCACAAACTAGAGTGTAGACAGAAGCACGTCTAAACTTATGTTCGACATATGCCACATGGTAAACAAGTTGCTAGTAATAAATAATATTTTTAATACGTGACAGGTTGCAAGCCCATCCCCGCTTAGCGGAATACTGGCCACACAGATATGACATTCGGACTTTTGATCCAAGATAAATAGATGTCATTCTTAGTTTTAGATGATCAACATCGAACAATGGAGTAGTCAGCCTTCCGCGTTTGTATGGAAAGTCGAGCGAATTGTTATTCTTCTAAAGCTCGGCGTACTGCTTTTTTTTTCACGTTTTTATAACATATAAGTATATTAACATAATGAAAAACAAAATAAACGCAAAAGAGTGTTTGTATGACACGTAATTTTTATTTCAAATTTTATTGTTTTCTTTTTATTTTTTTATTGTACGACGGGGAAGCGCTTGCCTTCATCTCATCTGGTTTCAAGTTATGATAAGGCCGAAGGTAGAAGCGAACTGAACCCGTAATCCTCAACAGACTAAATCACTATGCTAAAAAAAAGTAAAGCGATGCAAATCTAGATAATTCCTATCTAGTGAGGTGGTGAGATGAAGGCCAAGCGCTCCTCCGTCGCAATAAAAAAAAAACTTATCCCTACCTGAAAAATGTTATTGACAAACCACTTTTGGTACAACTAGAGCGATACAACTCGTAATTTTTAACGGATCATAATGAAATTTGACAAAGAGATTTGAAGAGATTGGTTAGACTGTATTCCGAGAAAGAACATGGGCCAGTTGTTATCCGGGCAGCACGCGAGCGACGCCACCCACGGACAATCGTTAATTACGTAAAAGTAATGAACAGCCCGAAATAGTTCATGAACAAAAGCCTGCTCCAAGACTAGGGGATTTGCCCATAATCTCGATGCTAAGGCAGGCAGGTGAAAATAAAATCAAACCGTGGAGTATATTTTTTGGTTTGTGTGTCTTTTACCACATCTAAGCGACAATCACTGGCTAGATCAAAGTGTTTTTACTAAACCAATAGCTTCACTTTGTCAATGGTTGTGTAATAATGTCGCAGAATGGCCACTATAGGTGCCTTTTGGTATTATAGTGACCATTCTGCGGTGATACCATTATCATAGAGAAGCGATTGGTTTGGTATAAATACAACCAAAGTTTTGCAATTATTCTATCTCTGGTCTCTAGATCTGTTAAGCTTGCGAAGACCCTCCTGTCGAAGTCTGGTGCCAAGCATTTCACTGCCTATTATCCCGTGCTCGTTTTATTGGCAGCACCTGGGTACGTTCACTCCATCGTAGAACTTACCTCACCCAGGTAACTCCCAGACAAGACTCATGGTTAATGTCAAATTTGAAGAAAAAAACGAATTTGACTGCCTCCATGGTCTAGTGGTTCGCCCACCGGTGTCAGATCTCAGAGTCTCGGGTTCAATCCCCAAGGGGGAGTAAAATATTGTGCTTGGTTTGGTTGAACTTTGTTCAAGTCCGCCATTCTAGCTACTTACCTAAGACTGTCGCCATAACAACAAATCTCCGGCATTTTAGAGTAAGATAGCCAGTTCCTCAATTTGTTGAGCATTCCGGGTTATCATAACTATAAAACCTGGTGAGATGAAAGTCAAGCACATCCCTGTAGTAAATAAAAAAAAATGCTATTGGTATTTATAGCAGCAACAATTGGAAAAGCTCAAATATTTCAAGCAGCAAATTCCTGCCCACTCGTTCGTTGCTACGTTAAATAAACTGAAACTGTGTTAAATTACCAACTTTGAAGGAAACACTGCTCGTTTTAAAAAGCTCGCAAACTTCCCCAAAAAATAAAACTGCGGTCAAGTGCGAGTCTGATTTGCATAACGAGGGTTCTTACTCACATTTCAAGACATAAATGCGGGTTTGTTGCAGTTTGTTCATTTATTTGTTCTTAGTCGGAGTCCAACTCATACTAAACTGGATTTCGTCTTAGTTGTGCCATATTCAAAGCAGTTTAATAAGTTATTCAGAAAAGGTGGTTCATATGTTTTTATAAAGAGGACCCAGGGGAACCCAGAAGTCTCGGGTTCAATCCGCAAAAAACATATACAAGATTGTGTTTGGTTTTGTTGGTGGTAGGACTTTGATTAAGTCCGCCTGGCTAGCCTACTATCTTACCTGAGTCTGTCGCCATAACAACAATTCTAAATAAACGTTGTGTGCTGGCATTTCCGGGTAAGATAGCTAGCTTCTCACTGTTGAGGATTAAGGGTGAAGTGCGATTCCACCTTCGGCCGTATCATAACTTGACATCACGTGAGATGTCAAGCTCTTCTCTGTCGTACAGTAAAAATAAACAAATTGAGTAATTTATTTTACTTTTGAGTGTTAAATGATTTATTTAAATCACAATCATCATTTGTATCAGTCACGATTAAAAACAATTGGTGTCCAGAATCGAACCATCAACAGTTACTTAGACCATCACTTATTCCAACCCAATCAAATAAAAAAATAATCATGCATATCGGACCTCAATCGACGGAGATATCTTTCAATAATAATAATAAATATAGCAGTGTCCTGCTTTATTTCACACAGCGCCATTTAGCCCCAAACTAAGCATAGCTTGTAATATGGGAACTAGATTACGGATGGAATACTTAATTTTTGTTTTTTAAATACATGCTTATCATACAATACAACACCCAAACACAGAACAAACATCTACATTCATCACACAAATGTTTGTCCTGGGTGGGAATCGAACCTACAGCCTACAGTGCAGAAGGTAGAGTTACTACTAACTGAGCTATGAGGCCTGTTGATTTACTGTTGTCTGTTGAGGAGTTTTGCTCCCCAGGTACATATTCATCGTTTATTTACTAATAAAAACTGTTCCAATTTAAGACCTATTTCTATCGAACGAAATAAAATTAATCAAATCGTTTGATTAATTTAATGAGGAAGTTCAGAGACATCAGATATAAAAAAATACTTCAAATTAAAATACCAAGCCGAAATTGGTGATATTCAATATTCTTTACTTATGTGGTAAAAAAAAACGTGTTTCATGTCACCAATTTTGATTAACTTTAATTTTGACTGTCCTTTAGCTAAAATCAACCGGCCACTGGTTAGTGTTCATAAAGACGGACGGTCAACAAAATATCAGTATTAGGGTCCCGTTGCCATCCTATGGGTACGGAATCCTCGTAGCTACCGTAACTTCCGGAAAGAAAAACGGGAAACCTTGAATAATGCGAAACATTATTCAGCTTCAAAAAGTTAATCTACCGCTAAACCACTTCCAAACGATCTAAATGAAACGGAAAGACTTGAATTCTTTACAATGGAGGGTTTGATAGATCGCGAAATACCTTATTTCCGCCCGCGGCTTCACATGCAGGCTCGCTTTGCAATATGCATATTACCTGAATGGTAAGTAGTCTTTGCTTTACAGGCTCGAGAAAATGGGCAATGTTTCTTCAAAACGTACGATTTAATTGGGTAAAATGAAATAAAGTGTTGATGGTGAATAATCAAGGCTGGTTTTATTTTTAATAAAAGCAGCCAAGGGCGGACACGTAAACCGAGGGATCCGACTCTCATTCCAAGGTCAAAAATCACGTTTCTATAGTATGGGATATCCTCTTTATTTTTTTATATAAAATTCTTTATATTTTTTGTTGTCAGCAATAAAGAAAAAGTTATAGAAACACGCACTTTATAAAAATTAAATATTTCAACCAATTACGGTTCATGAGATTCAGCCCGCTGACAGGCAGACGTACAGATGGACGGACGGCCTCAGGAGGCTTAGTAACAGGGTCCCGATGGCAACCTTTGGGTACGAAGCCCTAAAAAATACAACGTAACGCGTGGTTCAAGACGGGACTTTGCTAAATCCCGGGAGATTGAAGGAATCAAGTCCCAGTTCACTTGTAGTTAGTACTTACTGGTGTCGTTGATGACTTTAGCTGTGGAGCTCATGGCGTTGTCGCTCGTCCTCCTGAAGAGAAAGAAAAAATAATTCATCAGAAAGAAAATAACTTAATCACTACCTAAAATTATCTTTTTGTTGACACAATTATGCTTTGTTGGCAACAATGAAGCATTGTGATTAAGGTGTGCAAAAGGAGAAATAGGTGTCAGAAAAAAAATCTGGGATACAATTGAATTATCTCCCACTCTATCCGACACAGTGCCCCACCACTTTTCGTCACTCAAAAAGGTTGCGAAATAGAATTTAAAAACTCTCCCATCCACTCTATTCGACACAGTTCCCCAGCACTTTTCATCACTCAAAAAGGGTGCGAATTAGAATTTCAATACCCTCCCATTCACTATACCCGACACAGTGCCCCACCACTTTTCGTCACAAAAAAAGTTTGCTGATCCGAATTTCAAAACCCTCCTATCCACTATACCCAACACAGTGCCCCACTACTATTTGTCACTCAAAAAAGTTGCCAATCAGAAAATATCAATAAAATGTTTTAGTTCAAAAATATTAACTTACGAAAACACAACGAAAACGCCGCAACGCATCGTGTGGCATGGCTCTTAGCGCGCCCTACCGCACCTTGCAAACCAAATTACGAGTCAACACTCCATTTAAATGTAATTGCACCCTCGCGGCGTTTTGCAGCCACCAACGTTACACGGGAGCAGAGTATTTTACAGAAAATGTCACAGTTGTTTTAAAAATGTCGTGGTCAGCGGTTACACTTTTCATCAACCGTTTAAAAACATTATGGACCTCAGACAGAGCACTTTAGAGACACGTATAAAGCTACAACCCTAAAAATGAAGACGGACGACGGTAGGACAGTGAAATAGAGCTTGTGGTAAGAGTAGTGGAGCTTGCTGGTGGTAGTTCCGCCGTACCTATTTCGGCTGCCAAGCGGCATTGTTGTGTTCCGGTTTGAAGAATATGGTGCCCGGTGATTTTGCGGGCACGCGAGGCTTTAACACCTTTATGTCTCAAGTTGAAGGGCACAATCTGTAAAATGTAAATCCCTAATTGGCTATCAGTTTTGTTGTTTTACCCTGTTTAGTTTTTAAGAACTGTGGATTTTGTTCAATAAATAAATAATGTGGTGCCGCATAGGCCATGTTATTTGTAGATGTGACTGACACTAGAAAGCCTCGTTATATACTATAATAGAGGCTATTATTTAATAATAGTATAAAGCACAATATTGTACTCCCCTGGGGATCGAACCCAGCACATTTGGATCTGACACCGGTGGTTGAACCACTAGATCACAGAGTCATAAAGGTTGTATTCAGTATTCTTTTCATGTGGCTTTAGGAACTATGTGTACACGCACGCTATCTTCCAGCACTCTACTATTTTATTCCTTTCTTGATTTGTCTACCCTGTAGGTGCGAAACCTTAAAAACATCGATGTTATCGCTAGTAAACAAGAGAATCAAATATTAATCATAGAGCATGAATATCTCAGCCCTGCTTGTTATTTTCCAGTTGAATCAAAGCGTTCAAAGGAAACAGAAGCATTCAACATGGGCCTTTGTGTGCAGGATTACCAATTCAGATGCAGTGGTCGGTCTGATTCAGACGTCAAACAGTGACTGTCGATGGCTATTCAAATCGGTAATAGTGTAGACTGTAGAAAATATCTCTATCTAGTCATGGTTACGAGGGTGCGCCAGATTTTAAACTTTTGAGAGCTACTCAAAACTACATAAAAAAAATAGTGGCACTCCGGGATTTCCGACGGAAGAAAAATGTTGAAGTTTGTCGATATTTACCGAAAATAACAGTTGAGATTGTTAGTACTTGAATCTCAATGTGTAATACAGAGTGTTTACAATAGCGCCATCTATCGAGAAATAGCGTAAGAATGCCGACGTACCGACACCTCTTTGCAGTGAAAACTATTGCAAAGAGGTGTCGGTACGTACGTAACAGTATCGCGAGTTTAATGATTTTTTCACATCTCAAAAAATGCTCAACGCGCTTATAGAAGTTTTCATTTCAAAAAACATATATTTTCTACTTATGAAGTTAGGTACGTTCTATCTTGCCTATAACTACTACAAAGCCTTACTGCTTACATCCACAAAGAACATAACCTACGCGGCACTGCATAGCACCCGTTGACTTAAGCGTCAACCCTGCAAACCAGAACACAACAATGCTAATAGGTGGGCGATATATGTATGAGCTCTACTACTCTTAAATACCTATTATACTTATTCCTACTTACAACGGGAGAAACTGATACCTAAAGCTTGTACTGTTTGTTATATATGGCTGAAGCGAGTTCCTGAGAATCTGTATTACAGGTCACCAGGCTCCTCTCTGCACATTAAGCACAATTATGTTGAGTGATGCGGTACTGGATGTGTGGCAATATTTTTCGAAGCGAATCGGTAGAACTATCATGTCATTTTCGGAGTAAATAGGTCAGTATTTACTTTTTTGCCCGAGGTTCTTGCCTTTCTCCTTGTATGCTGGTCGCGATTCCAAACAGGCGGTAGATTTGACGTTTCATATTTGACTTTGACTTTGAATTTGACTAAGAAGTTTTATCTAGGTTCCAGTTAATATTATGGATCCGTCATGTTCTCCCATCCCTTTACATGGGATACATAAAAGGCGACTGTTACCAATCCGCCTGCCAAGCATGGTTATTGTGGTAAATTCACCCATTGGCGCCTGTCCTGTTGTGAAGATCATTGGGGCTGCTGCACTCGTTACGACCAATGTTACATAGCTCCAACTGTGTTGGAGGGATGGCCAAGTTTGGCCATCCCTCTTCTGGGGGATCTTTCTTTTTACAAAGGATCGGCTATTGACCAAGCCACTTACAGGCAAGAATGAGACCTACCACGAAGCGAGCCCACCCAGAAGGAACCTATTAACTATCTTCTTGAAGACAGTAGGGTTGTAACACAGCGGAAAAACAGACTGATCTTACCAGAAGAAGGGCAGCAGCTTACTGTGTATTATTTGATGCCTGTACTGCGGTCGATATCTGCCGTGCGAGTTAGCAAAAACAACAACAAATCAAAAGTGATTTTCCACATACTTATAAGCATTTTCTCTCATTCAAAGTCGTTTCGATGCCGACCGTGAACTTGAATCGAAGCACTTATCTATCATAATCGCGATCGCTCGCCGCGGCCTTCGGCTGAATTCTTCATGAAGCGCACCTCTATAGGTGGAAAATCAATACAGACCTGTCAGAGGCATTGAAGAGGCTATCTGCTTTAAGCTATCGTATTCACAACAGAAGCAAACTGCCCATGTTATTTGTTATGATAAATAAATATATGTTACTGGACATAGATAGATATATACATAGATAGATAGACAGATAGACAGGTAGATAGGTATTTAGGTAGGTAGCGTTTTTTTAATTATCGCGATTATTATACATAATTAATAACAAAAACGGGTCTTCATCTATGTGGGGAATATAAAAAGGTACGCGATGAAGACCCGTTTTTGTTATTAATTATGGATAGGTAGGTAGTTAGATAGATAGATAGTTAGATCTATAGATAGTTATATAACTTGACAAGGATGTTGTTCCGAAGAGACGGTGACGGGACGAGGTTATTGTTGTAATAAAATTCTTTACAAAAGCAACAGAGTGGGTAGGTACTTTGGTGAGAAACAAACTTTTGCGCTTTCAACCAAATTTCCGAAGCTAAAGAAGCTGAAACGATCAGCTTCTGCGCTTTCAACCAATCTCCATGGAAATTAATATGAAAATGATTTCGACTAATCTCCAACTTTTTGTCTGACCACTTTTGAGCTGAACTTGTGAAAATAAAAGATGGCTTCTGTAATAAAATAAATAAATATTACAGGACATTAATTTCACACAGCGTTATCTAGCCCCAAACTAAGCATAGCTTGTAATATGGGAACTAGATTACGGATAGAATACTTAAATACTTTTTGTAAATAGATACGTACTATATGATACAACACCCAAACAGAGAACAAACATCTATATTCATCACACAAATGTTTGTCCTGGGTGGGAATCGAACCCACAGCCTACAGCTCAGCAGGCAGAGCTACTACCAACTGAGCTATGAGGCTGGTTATATAATACACTGTTACACTGTGTGCTTGTTATACAGACACTGACTCACTTTATTTACGTGACTCAGGTTCCATAACCTGATACACATACACATACACACACCGTACATGTACACTCTACATGTACGATGTTAATCTGATGGAAGATGTCGACTCATACGTTCAACTCACTTATGATACCTGAAATGGCTTAGCTTCAGCAATCGTATCTTCCACAATACTGTAGCATCTACTTTGAAATTAATATATGTTATAGTTTAGGATTAATGCTAAAACGCTAGTGTTTCGAAAATACGAGTACATAAAATTTTCTCAATAGAAAAAACAAAACCAAAGTTGACTCTAATTTGTAACAAAAATGTTCGCCCTTCAATAAATACGCCCAATTTAGCCTTGAAACATTGTACAGTAAATCAACACTGTGTTTTAGATTTTCAAAATGTATATTTGCTTTACCTTAAAAAATAAAACGTTGCTATTCGCGCGTAGTTCGGCCATCTGGAGGTCAGAAGCGTCGTGGTTGAGCGCACAGCAATGTTACCTTTATTAAAACGATATCTTAGTTCGAAACTAGAGTAAAGTTGAGTTCCTAATCTGAGGTAGTGTAGGCCCTTAAGCATCATGCTACTGTTGTTTATTCTGTGGTAGTTTACTATTAAGTATTCTGTGGCCACATTACAGAAGAACTATTGTTTATCGCAGGCCGCTTTACGCCCTAATCCCGGATCATACGTCGATTTGGCATTCAGCCCGCAATATTGTCCGCAGCTTGACAGTTATACGTTTTTAGGGTACAATGTAATTGTTTTTTATAGACCTCTAGAATTGGGTTCGCCTACGCGTTTATAAAAAGAAAATCTGTGAAGTTCGTATCAAAATTACTGTTGTGTGATCGTCATTTTTAGCCTGTTGCTGAATATAAGCCGTTATATGTTTAATCGTATTCCAATTCTAACAGCGTTACTATAGTGATGCTGATATTCATGAAGCATAAAACAAGGTCATAGAAGGGTTTCACATACTATAAATGTATGATAATAAATGCATAGACTAAAGTAATGTTAAGAATATAGTGTATGCTTATGCTAAATCGAATATATATCGAATATATAGCAAAAAAAATCGCAGGACCATCGTGGCTCAATTAGTAAAGAGTAATTCTGTAATTCTTTATTGTACACACAAAAATAATAACAAGATAAAAAATAAAAGATCATAACAAAAGGCATGTACAGAGGCGAGCTTAACCCTGTTAAGAGTTTTCTTCCAGCAAACCTTTGATGTGAGAGAGGTGATGTGATGAGTGCCTCGGTCCATGCATTTTTCCGAAAGGAACAGGGCGAGCCGGTTCTCGGGACCTCCTCCGACGAGGAGGGCTACCGATCGGACCGGACTGTCGAAGACTGCGCGACCGTGGGCTTGGCGAAACCCTTCCTATCCACACAAACACCAATGGTATCAAATGATCCCGTGTCAGGTCTATTTGAATCTACCCTACGTGACAAAATGCAGAAAGCAATGAAGACAGTCGAATTGTGGTGTCTCAGACACTGCTTGTCTGTGAATCCCAGCAAAACAGAGGCAGTTCTCTTCACTCGCAAGATAAAGCTGCCAATACTTAAACCATTATCGCTATTTGGAGCAAAGAAGTAAAATATCTAGGAATCTGGCTGGGCAGCAAACTCCTAAGGAACAAACAATTAGAACATGTTACTACAAAAGCCACAAACGTGCTATGGCAATGCACCCGGGCTGTAGGTAAAGACTGGGGTCTTAACCCAAAACTCTGTCTCTGGTTGTACGAAGTCAAGGTACGCCCTGTATTGACATACGGTGCAATAGTCTGGTGGCCAAGAACATGCCTAGTCACGGCTATCGACCGACTACAGCAAGTACAGAGAATAGCCTGCTCACTTATCTGCGGGTGCTCAAAGAGTACCCCATCAGCAGCATTGGAAACCATTCTAGGACTGACTCCGCTTATGTTCATATACAGCAAGAAGCCATGGCGGCAGCCCTAAGAATCAGATCCACAAATCAATGGAAAGGTCACAACAGAACAACGAATCATTGCACAATACTAAACAGGGTCACCAATATTATTCCGGAAGCCAATTATGGCACGGACAGGGTGGCCACAACTTATCTAGCATATAAAAACTACACTGTCGCAGCACAAAACTGAAACTCCCAAGCCCGATATTTGGGATAACCCATAACATTTACACAGACGGGGCGAGAAATTCAATGGAGCAGGCTGCGGGTACCACTGCCCCGAAACAGGACTCTCAAAGTCTCAGCCTTTCAACCACATGACTACGGCTCTTCAAGCAGAGACCATAGGACTTGCAT
Organism: Venusia cambrica; assembly: GCA_951394065.1. Lineage (NCBI taxonomy): Eukaryota > Metazoa > Arthropoda > Insecta > Lepidoptera > Geometridae > Venusia > Venusia cambrica. The sequence continues at coordinate 8,766,425 of OX596056.1, forward strand.
TAACAGCAAAAGACATACAGAAATTAATTAGGTCTGCACCGACTGCTTAAAACTCAAACATGAGAAAATAATTTACTTTCACAACCGATAGTGCTGCAGTCATGAACGCACTTCGCGGACCGGACACAAGGTCGGCAACGGTTGTAGAGTGTCACTTAGCGCTGCAGAAACTCGCTGCAGAGCATAAGGTCACCATCCAATGGACTAAAAGCCACGGCACTTGCTTGGGAAACAATAAAGCAGATAAGTTAGCCCGAGCAGGAGCAAATCTTACACCAAGTAACCGCGACCTCAGCCTAATAAGACCATCAACGATGGAAAATGCTTGGATCAAGCATCATCATCGCCCACAACATCAGAGTCACTTTCAATGTCGCTGTCGCGAACTCAGGCGCTCAACAAGTGTCACCAACAACTCAAAGACCTGCTCCGGTGTTTAAAGGAGCTGGGCTGGCTGGGGTAAGGGTAGTTAAAACCAAGGGGGACAATGCACAATACACCCCACAGCGGGACGTCAGTGCAGAATAAGAATAAGAATAGTAAAGAGCGTTTTCGACTTGAGGAAAAGATGCAGATTCGAGTCTCGTCGTGATTTGTGATTTTTTATGTCATTATATCATTTGTAAATCTATTATAATGTTTTGCATGACTTAGTGTTTAAGACATTTATTTCTCAAAATATTTTCACATGAATTCACTTCTTATTGAGAAACTTTGTGCTTAACCAAAGCACAAAGTTTCTCAATAAAATTAGTCGAAATTTGATTTAAATAGGTAAGTTGTGTAGGTAAGAAGTAGTATTATTTGTGAAGGTATCATGAACCAAGTTATTGGTTTATTTTTTCGAGTAGGTAATCAGAACACAGCAAGCCCGTGACAAATTGAAACGGAAATTGTTCAGACACATCTGTCCCAAAGTTAGTACAGCCCATTCAGAACGAGCCCGTAAGATTAATACTCTGTCGATAGGAATCAAAAGAACTCCGACCCAACGTAATAGAGATTCAATATTAGTGGCTGAAAATAGGGTTCAGATTCGCTTGGATTATGAGGTAAAAGTGGGATGGATTAGCATTTAAGTTGAAACTAGTTCTTTGTAAGACATCGATGTTTGTTGCCACTGCGAGCACTCTTTACTTCTGAAGAGTGCTTCTAAAGGCTCTTAGTTGAAATTGTATGGGTGCTTTGCTAGAAAAACACTAAGGTCTGAAAAGGATTTATTTTTTTTCGAAGCGAATGCGGAAATTATGTGCTGGGTCTTCTCTTAATTACTTTAACAAAAACATCCTTATTAATTGTGTCCATAAACAGTACACTACCGTGTACTGTCCGAGTACACGGCGGACGGTACACGGTGAAAATACCGAGTACTTTCACCGGCAACCATACCCTTCAAATCAGAAAACACAGCATTGCTGCTTGGCGACTGAAATAGGTATGGTGCTAGTATTTCCCCAGATGAGCTCTTCGACAAGGAGCTCTTCTACTCTTAAAGTAATAATCGGGTTGGTAAATAAATAAATTTGTATAGTAGTAGGTATGTATAATATAGTAATATTATAGAACATTAATAACACATAGCGCCACCTAGCCCCCAAACAAAGCAAACGTTGTGATATAGAAACTAAATTACGGATACAATGCTTGTATATTTTTTTTTTTGTACTAACAAACTAATACAACATCCAAAACTAGAACAAATATTTTCATCATACAAGTTTGTCCTGGGTGGGAATCGAACCCACAATACACCGAATGACTGATCTCATTCTTCTAATGAGATCCCTTCGTCATCTTTTACGACTTTGGCAGGCTGGTTAAGTACATTGTTAGGTTAGTTCTGTTATATGTGGTAATACACAGATGTTAGCTATCACTCTATTTCTTGTGTAAAATAGTTAATTTCTAGCACTCTTTCCCAATTTAATTTACATTTACTATACCTCTACGTGACATAGGACAGTTGACTTCATAGACCTTTTTACTACCCCCAATATGCCAATAAAGAAAGCTAAGTAAAATCTAGTAGAATTAAATGGGCTGGTAACATTTGCGCGGAGCCCTATATAAAAGTAGTTAAAGCTGATCCTCACATCAACTATCTACCAGTGAAAGTCCCGTCAAAATTGGTCCGGCAGTTTAAAAGTCTACAGGTCTACTTTTGAACTGCACATCGATTTTAAAATTTTAGATTCTATACTAGAGGCTCTGTTTAAAAGCTTTCATACACTTTGTCTAATGTCTCAGCGACTAGAGTATACCCACATGACAATCATCCCCTACTGGTTGATATTTCATTTGTGACAAGACGAGACAAGGAGTGCGGACTGCAAACATTTGGAATTCCAGTGTCTGTATTTCCGCTGCTTTACAACCCTAATGTCTTCAAATATGTATCTTCGGGTAGGCTTGCTCTAATGTAGGCATCATCCTTGCATTTGCGAGGTTAACCCATTCTAATAAATAAAAAAATCTGCGAAGTGCAAGTCTGACACGCACAACGGGGGTTTCGATTCAACGCACATTTCGTGATCTTTTTGTTGACCAATGGACGAATGTGTGTAGAGAATGTCTGAGGTATTGCGAGATGAATAAAGCGTTCAAAATAGTTCTATAGGTTTATTATTCAGGTATTGCACATCTTAAATGAGCTCTTTATTTAAAATTTGTTGAGTATTTATATTTTATTTTCTAAGTCATAAATAACCGATCTTACTTCAAAAAAAAAAAAAAAAAGAGCGGGTGGTAGGGCAGAAGAAGAAGAAGAAAATAAGAAAAACCTTTGCCCTACCTAGTAATAATGCGAGTTGTGGAGTTTACGTAATGCATTTATGTTATGTTAGATAATATTGTTTATTTAAATAAATAATTAAATTTCAAAGCTACGAGTTTTGCATTTATTGTGGAGTGCTTGTGTTCGGCGACTCCCACTAGTCTGGTTTTTGGTATTTTGTAACGCATAATTATAAGTAAGGACTATAATCGATGTAAAAGTTAGATCTTTCTGGGAGCTGTTTCATCGAAAATGTAAATCGATAAAAAAAACGTTCTTGTATGGTGCTCCCCTTATTTTTATTTCTTTAATTTGTCAGGTAATTCACCATTGTAAAATGTCGCCATAATAACAATTCTAAAATTGTTGTGGTCCGGCATTTAGAGGTAAGATAGCCAGCTCCTCAGTTTATTGAGGATTCTGGGTGAAGTGCGCCTCAAACTTCGGCCTTACCTCAACTTGCACCAGTTGAGATGAAGGCCAAGCGCTTCCCCGTAGTACAATAAAAAAAAATGTTCACTCAAAATTTCAACCAGCTTCCTATGGCTTAAACAGACAGACAGATGGACAAACGACGTTGGATTAGTAAGGGTCCGTCAGCATCCTAAAAATGAACAGAACTCCCTAAAAACAAGCTCGCTAAAAGCACCTCGTTATCACAGCTTATAGAAATCCCCCTCCATCCAATCCGCGGGAACTGCTGTAAAATACGAAGCAACATCTCAACGTAATCATAACTTTTACAGCTTCACTTAAAAAGTCGTTACAAACAATTTTTGGGCTATTTTTTCAACATGCTGCTTATTTCCTGAAGTGGCTGCTTTATTATTCTCGCGTTGCTTCAAGTGGAATTTAAGGTGCTAATGCGTGATGAAAAATATTATGCTCACCTAATTATTTTCCAGTGAATACCGTAGCTGGCGACCAAGGCTAAGGCTTCACCATATGGGCAGCAGCATCCAACACTAATAAATAATTCATTCATTCAATTCATTCGTTCACTACGGAAAATCTCCTATAACACTCTTCTGATGATTTGGTAGGAAGCTCTTTTGCAGTGGACTTTTTTGAAGTATAATGATGTTGAAAGTCGCGCAAAGATGTTGAATAAAACTGATGACGTAGAAGCAGATTTTTTGCGAAGGTTTTTGCAATTTTATTTGCATGTTTTGTGCGCTCCCATCTTATCATAACTTGTGACACTTAGTTGAGATGAAAGCCAAGCGTTTCCCCATCATAATAGAAAAGATAGGCAGTCATGGGGACTGACGATAGAATTGAAAACATAAAACTTTGGAATAATTCTTATAAACATATATATAGTTTTTTTTTTCACGTAGGATCGAGGATCTACACAAATATAAGAATTATACATATATTAAGAAACACTTACAATTATTTAACGATACTTCTTTGTAAAGTTCTAATAGGTAGTGAAATTGTTAAATAAAATGTAAGTACAATTAAACTAACTATGTACAAAGGAATCAGTCAGATAACCTAAGGACTCAACTGTTCCAGACCAGTACCAGACGAAAGCGTGCCCAAGACACTGACTGTATCGCCAAGCTTAATGTTATGAGTTTATAAACAATCACTTTGCAAAAAATAACAAAATACGTAAATATGTATTTTCTACAATTTTTACAATTCAAATTAGTGACAACTAGAAATCTGTTTGAACACACCGCTAGTCCGGCGCAATACGTTACATAAGCATGTCAGTGACTCTCTCACATTAGAGGGTCGGTGACGCCTAAGTTTTACCCTAACAAGAATCACTCAGCGCGGCTCAAACTCTCTCATTTTTTCACTTCAAAAATTAAATATTTACCGATATCAACATTTTCATTCACCTACTACATTATACAAGGCACCAAACAAACATTACTATAACTGCTCTCTGTGCCTCGCTGTCGTGGGAGACTAAATAAAATCTAGCCCCAAACTAAGCATAGCTTGTAATATGGGAACTAGATAACGGATAGAATACTTAAATACTTTTGTAAATACATACGTACCATATGATACAACACCCAAACACAGAACAAACATCTATATTCATCACACAGATGTTTGTTCTGGATGGGAATCGAACACACAACCTGCAGCGCAGAAGGCAAAGTTACTACCAACTGAGCTATGAGGCTTGTTGTTGTTGAGGATAGAGCTCTAAATGCGTCAAAGCCTATATAATCTACAGCTGTCTAAACTGTACCCATCCAAGAATGCATTGGCAGCGTTGCCAAGCTGTTACAAAGCCATAAACCATGAATTTCGGTTTATAAACACCATCAATGACTTGAATCAGACTGTACTATATTTACGCAATGTTCTGATGCACCAATATGATTTGCATCGAACCCTGATCGAGCGGAAGCAGCCATGTTTGTTATTTTAGCTGGGAACATTAGCCAGAGGCCTGAGGAAATACTCGTAAAATGTTTGCCCATTTGCACGTGCTGTTCCATATTATCAAAGTGATCACGTATAAGCAAATTGTTTGCTAATAATTATGTTGCGTTTCATCAGCTGTATCACATTTGAAAATATTTATGATTGGCAAGACTGTTCCTAAGTTTTGGGTCTAGGTACCTACCTAATATGAGATGGCGAATTGTAATTTTAAAACACAGTTTGGATTTAAAAACGACGTATTCGTCACAACACACAGGTAAGATTTATTTAATAAAAACATCATTTAGGATTAGTAGGAAAATCTAGGCATTGAATTTTAAAATGTTTCAATTAGTTGCATGCTTCCTGTATGTAATTGTGAAATTCACTTAATTTTTTTGAGCTTAATATAAAGTCATAAGTTGACCAGGTGTGAAATATCGCTTGACTTTAAGAAAGGAAGCCGTTAGAAGGGCAAGGCGTTCAGTTAAACAATAAAAGTATACAATAAAAGATGTACAATCGAGGAAGGTACTAGATTAAATTATGAATTTTGAATTCACGATGTATATGAAACTATAATTGCCTAAAACTGTGTCATACGCTACGAATAAGTCTTTTTTTAATGTCTTCATCTCATCTGATTATAAGTTGTCATCTCAACCGTGGGTGGAGGTGGAGTTGAACTTCACCCGGAATCCTCAACAAACTGAGGAACTGGCTATCTTAAGTCTAAATGCCAGAACACGACGTGAAAGAATTAGGTGAGATGGTGGTAGCTATCCAGGCGGACTTAAACAAAGTCCTACCACCAACCAAACAAAGCACAATACATTGTACTCCCCATGGGGATCGAACCCGGGACCTCTGGAACTGAAATCGGTGGGTTGAACCACCAGACCACAGAGGCGGTTTCCCAGTATGTTGAAGATTTCGGGTGAAGTGCGCCTCCACCTTCGGCCTTATCTCAACTGGTGTAACCAGGTGAGATGAAGGCCAAGTGCTTACCCGTCGTATAAAAAATAATAGTACTATGATGATTATATTAATACAGACACAATATGTACACTGTTAATTTACTTTTAAATAAATAAAATAAATAAATTTAAATATTACAGGACATTAATTTTACGAAGCGCCATCTAGCCCCAAACTAAGCATAGCTTGTAATATGGGAACTAGATTACGGATAGAATACTGAAATAGCTTAGTTTGGGGCTAGATGGCGCTGTGTAAAACGAATGTCCTGTAATATTGATATTGATTCGCGTATGCGCGTATGTCGTAAATATGAACGCGTTCGAGCAGGTATGAGCAAGTAGAAAACTCGCACTGGACACACTGAGCGTAATTGAGTACAATGTTTTGTTTGATTTTCCAGCGTCAGCGGTTTTTTGATTCCATCAGTGAGCGTAGCTTCTGTGAACGCTCGAAACATCATAGATCTCATTCTTGCCAGGAAATGCCCAGGCGAGCCTCGAGGAGATCAATACCTTACCTATATTTTTAATTAAATTCAAATGAAAACCATCACAAGGTCTCTAATTATAATCACTAATGTAATAAAAGTTACATAATAAAAATCATCTTAATTATAATCCTGTAATGTCTGGAAATCCACTTCGCTTAGCTTAAGCCTGTCAATTGTGATCCATCGTAACAAATTGGAAAGAATCCAATTACCAGAGTTTATACCGTTGAAACGTAGCACTTATAATAATTGTTGCCAAATTGAAGAAAATCAAGGAAATAGAGTATACCTATCTATTTCTTAAAGCCAGCGACGTGAATAAGGTCAGCTTAGTAGAAAGAGCTACATCACTCAGACCTTAATAAATATTTGCATATGTAAAGCGATACATATGCAAATATTTGTCAATTCGCATTAAAAAATTGGTATTAGTTAGGGTCTCGCCCTTTCATTATTTAGGCCGAAAAACAAGATATGCATTGCTAAAACTAGATGTCCATATTTAAAAACGATATGTATACTTTAAACATGATGCTAACTTTTATAAACGAGATGTCTTCTTTTAAAAACAGCCATGATGAAATTTCTCCTGCAACCGTAAAACCATTACCTATCATGGCATGCAACACGTCTCTTTCCAGAGCTAGGTATTAAGAATTCTAACGTTCGTATAATTAATTTGAATATTTCATTGGTACCTAGTACTACTTAGTACAAATTTCTTATTATTAATTAGCATAGCTATTCAGCGTAGCAATGCAGCCAGTGTCTTGGGCACGCTTCCGTCTGGTACTGGTCTGGAACAGTTGAGTTACCTATAGGCCGTTTGTAACGGTCCTTAGGTAATCTGACTGATTCCTTTGTACATAGTTAGTTTAATTGTACTTCTTATTCAATAAAAATATACTTAAAAAATTGTTATACTTAGTATTTGTTCAAATTAAAAACTTGTAACATAGACCCTTATCAGTGTAATAGCATTACAAATTAATATTTATTTATATTAAAACCTAAGTACGAGAATAAAGTCTTGATATACATAGTTCTATATATTTAGTGCACAAGCAATGTATTTTCCAAGATAATTCAGTGGTGGAATAAACCAACTGTTTGATGTTAGACTGTAGAAACGATGTGAATAGGAGCACTCAGAATAATTGTGCGCAAATTGGCAGAATTAAAGGAATAGATGCCGATTTCTTGCAGAGATTTGAGACCTTTGTGTGTTGTTTTATCTTGATACACGAGTAATAGCTACCAGAAATCATATGAGAGCTAGCTTATTGTTTTGTACGAAGACATTTTATTCACGGTTTTATTTGTGGTAAAATATTCTAACAATGTCATACAGATTGTGTAAGAAGTTCCATATTTTGAGTTATCTAAAACTATATAGGCGATTATTACGAACATTAAAAATAATATGTACAATCAATCTAGCTATGTAAAAAGGAAGCAGTCGGATTGACTAAGGACCTCTGTGGTCTAGTGGTTCAACTCACCGATTTCATATCCAGAGGTCCCGGGCTCGATCCCCAGGGGGTGTACAATATGTGTTTGGTTTGGTTGGTGGTAGGACTCTGTTTAAGTCCGCCTTCCAGCATATTACCTAATTCTGTCGCCTTAACAACAATTCTAAAATTGTTTTGTTCTGGCATTTAGAGGTAAGATAGCCAGTTCCTCAGTTTGTTGAGGATTCCGGGTGAAGTCCGCCTCCACCTTCGGCCTTATCTCATCTTGTGAGATGTAGGCCGGAAGTTTTTTTTTTTTATAAAAATAAAAATAAGTGAAGGATACCGCCTTTAGTAACTTGCTACACAATATTAATGAAAAAAATATGTGATTTTGAAAAAAAGGACCATTAAAAACGGCCTATAGGCCGTACGTCTGGTATTAGTACCAGACGGAAGTTTGCCAAGTCTCTGGCTGCATTGACACGCGGAATAGCTAAGCTACTTCACTGGCCTAAATAAGACCCAGCGTTTGGGTCACGTATCGCCTAAGTCGAAAGCCCCGCAAGATTTATGAAAACTTGGAGGGAACCGGCTCCCCACGAACCCAAGGTCTCGTCCCCAAGACCACTATATTTGCGCCTTTTGTGATCCTCGGCTGAATCAGTCACCGCACCAGCCCTAACTGATGTCCCAGGCGGATGAGATGGCGCTAGGGTGTCGACGCAGGTAGCGTCCCACACCAAAGGCCTACCCAATTTCCAAAGTGACAAGAGTCATACCGTGGGGCCGCTTATCATCATCACGTAACAGACCATTCGGCTCGAGAACGGCTGATACATTAATACTGGTAAAGCTCGACGGATAATTGCCGGCAGACCTATAAGAAATATGTATTAATTTCCTCCGTAATTAGTTCCCATATTGCTTTGCTTTGTTTAGGACTAGGTGGCGTCGTGAAATACGTCTTGTAAGAAGTCTTGTGAAAATAATGGCCAGAAAAAATCCTTAGTGACAGTACGCTGTATGCACATGTGCATACATCCTGTTATCGCAAAGCGAATGCTGAAAAGCATGCATTACCATAACGATGTGCCTTTGATGTCTCACAGCTTATAACCACAAAGAACATTCCCTACACTTTAAAATGCCATTAAAATTCTCGAATTTAGTCTCTGCTACCAGACTAAGAGGTATAATAAACCTATTTTCAGTCACGTCGTTGCGTTTGCGGGGGCTGTCTTTTCTTTTGTTTTGATTGTCAGCCCCTCCAACTTAGCCGCGTCGTAAAAATCGACTAAGGTATCTTACTTAAATAATGACAGCAGTTCTTCGGTGTATTATCTTAAACAAATACTTTGGTTATTACTAACTGCTCTGACTTATGTGCTGTACGTTGTGGATTTGATTCCCACCCAGGACAAACATAGTGCCAGTGCGGTGCGACTGTAGATCAACTTGGTATGTGGCCTTGTACAAGGCCGTGCATACACTAGGTCTGACGTCTTTTTATTGAGGACATATCTGACCCATGGACTCTTATTTAGGCCAGCGAATGAGCATAGCTATTCAGCGTGGCAATGATTGACCGTTTTTAACGGTCCTTAGGTAACCCGACTGCTTCCATTGTACATAATTTAATTGTTCACATTATTTTGAATTGTTTGTGTTTAATTGTAGGTAGGTACTAACATATTGTTTAAAAATAATATTACACCTACGGCAAATATGATATTAAGCTAGTATTCTGGTGAAAACCTTCAACAACATGAAATTAAGTGACGTTTGAGTGACAACCGTGAAGGTAAACGCTCGACTGCGCAAAAGAGGGTTATGCTTCTCGGGTCTTTGTATGGCTGTTTCTTTGTGACCCTTTACTACCTGAGGTAACTCGGATATTATGATAAAAATCTAATAATACTCGTAAGCTTCTTAGGAGTGGAAACAGAATATTTTTTTACCTTATTACACACATATAAGTAATGATAGAAGTTAACTTAAAATTTAAAAGTATGGCAAAGGCGAGCCTAAATCTTATAATTTTCTTACAGATATAGACAAAAACAAGATTTTACATATTATGGGAAAAGTATATTCATAAACAACATACCAATATAGGAATAATAAGACGAGCTACGATCGATTATAAATATAATTATACTGCTAAAGGAAAACTCTTAAAACTTAAAACTCTGCTCGTCGAAAAGTTGGATAGTAGGGATCTTTTTTCACACAATAGATGTCAACAACTTACTAAGAAAGTAGAAGAAAGCTCGCGCCTCAGGGTAAACCTGAACATGTGTGAACAGCTTAAATAAAAGTATTTGCAAGAAAATACGCGTATGTATCTCTTTGGGACATGATTTTATTTACATCCAACGAACTTCATCCATTATATTCTTCGTCGAAACTATTGTCAGGACTGTATTTTTTTTGTATTAAACTTATTATCATCACAACACTTTTCACTGTAGATTTGCCTGCGTGGCCTACCCGGTTAAAAGCAGCCTACGTTGTTCCTCTACGGTATCTCACTAATATAATAAATGCGAAAGTTTGTGTGAATGTTTGTTGCCACAAATCTCCGTAACTACTTAACCAATTTATATGAAATTTGGTATATAGATTATTTAGGCTCTAGAATAACACATAGGTTAATCAAATTTTTGAAAATCATCCCTATGGGGTTATACAGGGTGGTAAACTTTCTATGGAAAAAAGTATTCCTTGGTACTTGTTCTTTTTTGAGTGGACAAACAGACAGAGTTTACACTCGATTTTATAATTAGGATGAATAGATCCTACAATGACGAGATGAAAATCGTTGGGTGTGAAGACAATTATGTCTCTGACCGTTCAGAATCGACGAGAATACGGAGTTTTATTTTTACGAATACTTGTGAAACGCCCTGGGTTCCCATCCCATCAACCCGAAAGCATACCTAGAATCATTTTTTAGTGCACCCCAACTACTCAAAAAAGGACTCAATTCCTCTGTTTGGGTTGCGTTGAAAGTCATTCAGCCAGACGACAATTTTTAGGTGGCACACTTTATGGTACTCAGACCTTAATGATAATAATATCCTAGAAAATGCAATACGAAACCTTATTGTTGTTTGAAATTAATAAAAAAATAAGTATATACCTAAGTATAATATCTAATTTATTTTGGTTTATATGGAGAACAAACAGTATTTAAAAACAAAATAATAATGAAACATAATAACTCCTGACCATTGAAATGTTCCTGCATGTAATAATCTATGTACGCTTGCCTGAGAAGTATACAAATTATATTATGATAAGAAGAATACGGTAAAAAAGTTTTTATTTTTGACTTGACAGTTAAGTTTATCAGTGTATACTCAACTGTATATACTCAAGGTAATACTCAAAGACCAGCCAACATGCCCGTGTCTCTCTAAGCTGAACTAAGCTGTTTCTCATTCATATATATCTAGAAAACTTTAGGATTTAGAACACGACTTCCATGTTATCTTGCGTGCTCAGCCGCTGACTACAAAAATAGCGATGCATTTGAACGAGCCAAAGGGATCGCCGCTTTTTGGCGAATATAGAAGCGATAGAATCCGGTGGAATCCACAAAACTCTTTCAAATGATTGCAAAGCTTGTGTACCTCTTTTTATACACAAGCGATGCCAACATGAAGAATAACAAATATGCAAAATATTGAAATATCTATCGCCCAGTGCCTTAAGTTCAAGAGCTAACCCATTTCAAATTTCGCTCAGAAAAAAGAGCTTCGAAGAGATTGGGACCTTAGCTCTTTTTTTGATAGCCAAGCGTTTGACAACCAACTCACTTGGAAAAAAAGTAAATAAGTACTAAGATGGAGCACATTTCTCTTAAAGGAACCTGTTCAGACTGGACTTAAAGACTCCAAGATAACAATGGTAAGGATACTAAAAAAAAACTAGGGCAAGGAGTTCCATTCCTTATCACTGATATATAAAGTGTGAATAATAAAGGTAAAGGCAAATTGATGTGTTCGGCACAATAGACGATCTACAAGGTACGGGTTGTAACCATGCCGTACGTCTGCTAGTCCGGTAATGTTTATAGTTATATATCGCATTGCTAGCAAACACTGTGCTTGCTCACTTTACGGCGTTAAAGAGAAAGTGAGAAACAGAGAGACTTTTAGCAATCCTAATGTGAATCCCAATAACTTTGCTCTTTGTTTCCCATCGATGTTCATTAACATATCCAAATAACGCATGCACACTTACATATACACACACAACCTCTCTCTCACAAACATACACACACAAACACCCCTTATCACTGTCATACTCAGTCATTCTGTTTTTAATTTAATTTAGTTTTGCCCTGTAAGTAGCACAAGTATTTTGGTAATTCTTTAAACAGACTCCCGCGGCACAGGCTAGCCCTAGTGTGGGGTCCGCTAGCAATTGTATTTTTGAATTTTGAACCTTCTGGTGGTCTGCCCCTAGCCAAAGCTCTGTTGCACATATTTTCGCATAGTTTTGGAGGATGGAAGCCTTAATACACAGATCGTTTGTGCTTTGATACCGTACGGTTGAGCAGCGTGGAACGTTTCTACTTTGATGCCAGATTTTTGAAAAAGAATTGGATGCAGACGTAGGAAAAATTGTTACCTTGTTACCAATGTTCATTTCTCTGTACAAATAAATAAATGAACATGTTTGTCTCTTTTTTGCAAGATTTGGTGAGTGTGCATTGGAGCTTCCCGAACTTATTCCGCTTACGCAATTTTTAGACATGAATTTTCATACGCACTACTTCCCACCGGGTTGATGTTCCATTTTGTAACCGCCTATGTGGTCTAGTGGTTCAACCCACCGATTTCAGTCCCGGGTTCGATCCCCGTGGGAGTTCAATATTTTGCTTGTTGGTGGTAGGACTTTGTTTAAATCCGCGCCTGGCTAGCAACCACATCTTATCTAATTCTGTCGCCATAACAACAATTCTAAAGTTTTTGTGTTCCAGCATTTATGTAAGATAGCCAGTTCCTCAGTTTGTTGAGGATTCCGGGTCAAGTGCGCTTCCACCTTCGGCCTTATCTCAACGTCTTGTAACCAGGTGAAATTAAGGCCAAGCGCTTCCCCGTCGTAAAATAAAAAAATATAAATTAGAAATAAACGATTTATTAAAAAAAAAAATGGAACCGACTTCACCACTAAAAACTTAAAAATAACTGTCAGTTCATATATCTATACAAATATACATTATAAAAACTGAATTACCTATATACACAATTCCGACCTATATTTCTAAATATCGTTACTTTTTTTTAAGTCAGCTCTATGATGGAGTGAGTGATCGCATACTAGGTTTACATTACATTTACATACATTTGTAGATGACATTGACAGAAAGTATATTACTTTTGAAACGATATATTATTAATTCAACTCGACCTTTGAGCTGAATTTAGTGGAATAGAGAATAAATTCGCATACTATTGCGTCTAAATATCAGATAACTCATCAACCAACAAATTATAATAAAAGACATTTATTTCTCAAAAAGACAAAGGATTGCACTAACATTAGAAAATTATTAACATCAGAGTAGGTATGTAACATTATGTAAAGTTCATTCGAGTGATTACATAGGGTAGTTAGGTGCTCATCCAATGCATCTTCATTCTAATACGTTTCAACAACATTGTGTCTTAAATTAGGTTTTAAATGCGTTGAAAGAGCTTACATTTTTTATAATAGAAGGTTGTAAAGCTGTGCCTTCAAGAGTAAACATTATTTTGCCATTATTAGTTCGTATCTTCGGTAGAACTAGATAACTGGGTTGCAACAATGAAACCGCAAGCTCTAAGTACGGACAACGAAAGACGCAGAGAAACGACGGACTTGCGCCGTACCACGCACATTTTCGGATCCATAAACAAACATACGGATGATTTAGTCATTGGGTCATATTACTCTGTGAAAAATCGCGAGGCAGATAAAAACAGTGTTGCTAACTTATAGGATCTTCGGTCAAATGTAGCAGATTTGCATGAGGGCTGTTATTAATGGCTTGCTATAATGCCCATTAATTTTTAAAAGTTTTGTTATCCGTGTCATACTATATGCTTAATTATTTACAGTGACCAAAATCATTTTTAATCGAGGAGGTTTTCATAGGTACTTAGTTTACACCCAAGCCTATAATTTGTATGCATACCAACGGAACCATAAATTATTTAGTATTTATTATCCGTCAGTCTGTTTATCTATTAAACATCTAAAAGGCTTTTTGGAATATTATGTAACACAAAAGGTACCATTTCTAGAGAATGTGAATGTGAAATTTTCAGTGGATTATCTGACAATTCTTTTAACTCTATCGCAAAAACGGCAATGTTTACAAAATTTTAACATTTTAATGAACAGTAAATACTAGCTCTTGGCTGGTTTGGTCACTTGACGCGCTGTGATAAAAGATTAGCTGTATGGAGAGAGCTTTTTAGGATTTTTCGGACAAGTATGCATGTGTGGTAAACATATAACTGTTATATGTTTACTTACTTAGTTTCTTTATAAAATAAAAATGTCGGGTGTTAAAAATGATAGTGAATTAGTAATTAAATAAGTTTGTTTTGAAGAATTTGAAGTTCGGTTAATCTAGTTTTTACGGCACTACCCCATCTCTCGATAAGATACAATAGGTGCGGCTTAATATTAGTTATAGAAAGTATACCTAACACATGTATCGGTACGGTATCAATAACAGAAAACACGAATACCTACGCTACCTGAACTAGAAACTTAGCGGACTTTGTCTCTCGCTTTTGTTTTTATGATGATACCACCTGGGCAGTGCAGGAAGGGTATTGTTCATTGTTCTGTGGAATGCTTATCACGTTCGTTGCGTTTCTAAAGGGAGTAAACAGTGGTATGAACATTTTTATTGGACACTCAACGGTATACAAAATTTAAGGCAACGAGATCTCAGAGTAGAGTGAACGGGCACTGTACGAGTATTCATGTAAAAATGTTTGTGGCAGGAAAACTTTCGAACGGGTTATCCGATTTTCATGAAAATTAAATAAAAATGGATACTATAAATAAACATTGATCGTCGAGGGAGTATTTTGATGAAGTAGCTTTTGAGATATTTTGGTGAGAGTACTTTCACATTTTTGCACGTAGCCTCTGAATAGTTGGTCCAATACCTATAACATTTTGCATTTACTGAGGTCAATCAAAATATAAATCATAGAAGGTAACAATCACATGTATGAAATTTTCAAACGATATGTAATGTCATTATAATATTTTTTATAATTATAACGAAATAATATTATTTAAATAAAATGTAGGTACAATTAAACTAACTATGTACAAAGGAATCAGTCAGATTAGCTAAGGAACGTTACAAACGGTATTTAGGTAATACAGCTGTTCCAGACCAGTACCAGACGGAAGTGTGCCCAAGACACTGGCTGCATTGCCACGCTGAACTGCTATGCTAATTTGCTGGCCTAAATTTTTGAAAACCCAGAGGGCACCGGCTCCCCACGGACCCAAGGTCTCGACCCCAAAAGGCTCAAATAGTAAGCTCTGTCGAGAACACTATATTTGCGCCTTTTGTGATCCTCGGCCGAATCAGCCGCCGCACCAGCCCTAGTGGCTCAGGCAGATGAGATGGCGCTAGGGTGTCGACGCAGGTAGCGTCCCACACCAAAGGCCTACCCATTTCCTAAGGGACAAGAGTCATTAGGTATATCTTTTGTCGACTGTATCTTTTATAGCTTTTTTTCTTCTTTAACAGCCCATTAATTTTCACTGTTAGGTAGAGCCTCTTCCAAAACTGGAGGGTTTTGTCATAACCACCACACTTGGCAGGTGGATTTGGAGACCATAGTAAAGATGGTAAAAGTTGGTCTAAGCTGAGTTAAAAGGCACTTCCCTCACGGCAATGAGGCAAATACGGCAAATACTCATCAGAAATATCTATCGTTTTAAATTAAATCACTAGGATCACTTTGAATCTGAAAAGCTAATTTCCAAATTGCGACGTAAAGGAAAATGGACTTGAAACTAGGTCAGATATTGATGATCCTCGATTTTAAATCTAGGTTATTACTTAGGTCGTAGTACCAGGTTTAGGTACCTACATTAGTTTCAATATAATACCTATTTTGTGGTAGTGAACCTAACATAAATAGAATAACAATAGTACAGCTTACATGAAGTAGATAATCGTATCTCGTCTCTACTAATATTAATACTACGATAATATTAATGTTTGGTTAATAAATCATATCGTGCTTATATTAGTACAGTAGCTGGGATTTAGTTACTTAGTGCAGTACCTACGAATTATGAAATCTTAGTAAATCATATACAATTCATTGTTCAACTTATTTCATACAAGTAATATTTGAATGATTTAACAGTCGTAACGGCGGAACATAGTCTAACTAACATATTTTTTACACTTTACATACTTACGTACACTAATGTTTCGAACGAATAAATTTATTTGATTTCATCTAGTCATCTTAATATGGAAAGATTTAAACTTTTCAGGGGATGGTGTTAACAAACCAAATCAATATATGTTTGCTCTAAAAGTGTTTAAATAATAGATAAATAAATTCTGATAAATTGTAGTTTTTTTTTATCGGTGATGGATACTAGATAAGGGTTATTTTTTTACTTGCGGTCGGTTAATTAAAGAGATTTTGTCAGGCAACAAGAGGATTAAAAATGCATAGTGATTTTAGGTGCAAAAAACATAACCTACGTGTTGTTAGGTTTTTTTTGCACCTAGAAACGCAATGATTTTTGTCCCAGTTTGTTGGGTATTTAATAAAAATACAATTGAATTACTTGCCCAAGACAAGTGTGGAGAGTGGAGCTGTATACTGCTACATTTTTTTAACAAAACCCTGTAACCAATTCAATCATGTTCAACCCTATACAAAAGAAAAAAATCAATAAAGCCCAGCTAGGGAACCAATCGTGCTTGATTCGAAAATCGAACAAAACCCTCTTTCAACCGTTATTCATTTAAAGAGAAGACCAGATAAAAGATAGCTCATCCCCCTAGCCTTTACAGTAGCACAGTAAGAAAAACTTTACAAGCAGAAAGTATTCTTACGTATTTCTTTACAGAGTCGATTCAATTACTGCTATCTTACAGGTTGAATGCTAATGCATATCCTTTGTTTTTTTCCTTTTTGTTACTGTGCAAGGAAGATCTGCAACCTAATAAAGCTTAAAGTTATATTTTATTTTCGTTTCATCAGAAACTAAGACCTCACCTTCAAAAATAGATTAATAGCAATATCGTTAGCTCTATAGTTATTTCATCTTTGCCTCGAGCTTTAAGAATAAATAAAAAATAAAAAAATCTTTTAATTTTATATAATTTAAGTACAATTGTATAATGTAAAATTATGAGAATAGACAAATTATGGGTTTGCTTTTGTTTAATTTATTTCAACATATTAATTAAATGTTGCTAAATTGATGCTAAAAATATTTTGATTAATATTTATTTAATATTTTTTAGTTTTCGCTGGACATTTTCTAAGTATGTTCATGACAGTGATGTCTAGCCAAATAACACAGGTTATGGTAATTTAAAAATGGGCTATAATTCATGACTACTTATACACAATTGCATGTCTATGTTGTATTTTAAATTATCGCGATTATTATACATAATTTAATTAAAGGTACGCGATGAATACCTGTTTTTGTTTTCAATTATGTCTATGCTGTTCACCGTTGAGGAGTCCCCTCGCTGGGAAACCTGTCAACCCTGAGTGCGGCAGCCATTAGAAAGATCATAAAATTAATACACCATCCTAGATAGAGCTATGGCCATATTAAATTTAGTGTGATGTTACTTACTTTATTGGTTTTACTCTTCAATCCATTTCACGCGATACCCATATTAAGGCGGTTGATAAAAATACATCATCCGCCACAAGATGGCGACGGTCTTTTTGAAAAAACTAAAATGTTGAGTATTGCCATAGACGAAGATATAACAAGAAAATTTAACTAAACAAAAATACTAACTGTATCTAACATACAATGCAAGTCAAATAAAATTTATCAAAAGCTTTTAAAAACGAATGGGTTTTAATGTCCTATAATTGTAGTAAGTACTACCTAAAGTATTCATTGATCAAAATAGCAGCTATTCATATTTTACTAACTAGAACGAAGCGCTTTCAAAAAGCGTTAACCGTAACTTGAAATGTGCTTCTAATAGCATCTGTATTTCCGTCCTTAAAAATATATATGTAAAATTGTCCAATCATCATCATTCATTTCGTGGGCATCATTCAGCTAAGTATTCCTACTGCAAAGCAGTATTTACTTCTTCTGTGACTGGAACGTGACCTAGAAAGTTGGTTGCAGTTTTTGCGCAAGCCTACCGCGCCTTTATTGCACTCATTAGTCTCCGTTTATATTGTTCGTTTGTTCCACTTTTCATCTGAACTGAGAGATTTGCTTTGCTCGTTTCGTCCTGAACCTATGTAAATATAGTATAATAAATGTGCGTTATGGTTTTTATTTCAAATAAAGTAGGGCAATTGAATAGTAAAGAAGCTTGTCGCGTGTATCTATTTTACAAAGAAAAAAAAAAGTTTCACTAACATAATATGATTGACAAGTGGGGTTCGGGTTAATATCAATAGGGTTCTGTCGCTCCCACTCGTAATTTTTGATTCGCACCCCGCGTGTCAAATATAGCCTATGTCACTCCAACACACATGTTAAAATCAATCAAGTTGCTGAGGCTGTAAAACATGCCAATGACAAAGACAGCATGGGTCAGTCGGTTAAAAAGACATGAAGCGATTTCAACTTTTCTTCTACTAGAGTCCAGAACTAGCTTTCGTGTAAAATTTAGCTGTAAAAGCAAGATACCTTGCTTCATGCAAACACGATAAATTATGCAATTCCTGGATATTAGGTTTTTTTTATCCTTCGCAAGGAGGCAATTGTCCTACATCTCACCTGGTGTCAAGTTACGATAAAGCCGAAGGTGGATGCACACTTTACCCGGAATCCTCAACAGACTGAGGAACTGGATATCTTGCCTCCAAATCTAAACACAAATATGAAAAATATGAAAATATGAAAAAATATTTATTACCAAAGAAGAATATTAAGGTGAAAATATAACACAAGTCAAATAGAAAAGAGATACCAAATACTAGAGGAATACCAATGAGACCCAAACTAAGCGAAAAGCTTGTATCTTGGGTGTCATGAGAGCACTTAACAAAGAGGGTTGAGTTGTAGTACCTATACAGGGATGTGTTGCTTGTGATCTTTAACTTAAACTTATGTAGGTATAATACTTTAAAACTTGGATAAAAAGTATTAGGTGTGAATATCGAGTGAGGTAGAAATATGGAATTCTATGTAAGGGAGTGGGATTGTTGGGTGAGGTAAAGGTTTGTGGCAGGGAAAGTCTGTGTGTGTAGGTGTGTTGGTGTGTGTGTGTTGGTGTGTGTGTGTGTTGGTGTGTGTGTGTTGGTATGTGTGTGTGCAGGTGAGCGTGTGTGTGGGAGCGCGTGAGTCGTGCGTGTGTGTGGGAGCGTGTGAACCGTGAGTGTGCGAGATTGTGTGTTTTTATGTGGGAGATTTATATAAGGTGTTCAGTGTCATCGTATGACAGGGTCAACAGCTAGTTTTTGGTGATCCTTTTGAAAGAGAATAGGTCTGTGCCTTTTAAGTGATTCATCTTACTAGAAAGGATGTTGTAAGTATGTGGCAGGGAAAAGGCCGGGCTACGTTTTGCTAACAGTGATTTTGTAAGGGGTATAGGAAGTCTATATACCCGCCGATTTACTATCATGTCGTTGTCAGGTCGCGATTTGACGCTTCGATGGGTCTTAATTCCAGCAGTGTGGACAAAGAGTTGTCGTACGCGAAGAACCTTAAATTCTTGATACAGCGCATCAGTAGGAAACCGATAGGGCTTGTTCAGAGTAACCTTGATAAGAGACCGTTGCGCTCTCTCCAACTTCATGAAGTGTGACTTTCCCGCACTCCCCCAGACTGATATGCAGTACTGAATTATGGATTGACAAAGTGAAATATACACCATTTTCAGTACATCGGGAGAGCTACAATCGCGTAACCTTTTCATAATGTAAATTAATTTCCTGACGCGCCCAGATAGTGTTGAAACGTGGTCTTTGTAGGACAGGTGCCTGTTAAACTTTAGTTTTGAAAGTATCAAATGTTCTTTTTTATTTTAGTGTACAATCAAGAATGTTCATACATAGATTCATACAGTCAACATCAACATTAGATAATGTTTCTTTGCTTTAAAATAGACAATACACTATCAGATTGGTACATAATAATAGGGATTATCTTGGTAACTAAAAGACAAGAATATTGTATCTTATTGAGATTTGTTCTCTGCACTTATACATTTTACAAGTTATAAAAGCCTGAGCCGCTCGCGACCGCCGAAACGTCGGGACAAATATTGGTAAAATACGCGATAAATACCCGTTTTTCGAATCAAAATAATACAGCCTGCTTAGCAGAGTCACGGGATTTTGGCTAGGATTCTGTAGCTCGTATCGTTATATAAGACTAAGTTTCTGTCAGCGGCTTCTTTCACGTGGGGCCCGGATTAAAAGTAGAATAAAATATTTTTTTGTTCTAGAACTATGTTTGAGTAAAATTTATGAAACATAGAACGAATTAGTTTTTATTCCATGGGAACTGATTAATGGGATAAAAATAAACATTTGACTCATTTCCGGTCTAGGACAACTGTGCAAAGTTTCAGTTCAATATGATTTGACGTAAGGAGGAAAAACATCCAAGCAAACTTTTGCTTTAAGAGTTTGTATGATTATTTAATGTATATTCATAAGTTTATATAACTAGCCGTTCGTCACGAACTGAGATCTCGAGATGACTGGTTTATACATAATTCTGAGCACACTTTTTGCAATCTCTCTTTATTCACCTGAGTGTTCAAGGCTCTCTATCGGTGCTACTCTCATTCTATGCAATTCCGGAATGGAATTTTCTCTATAGAAAAAAAAAACAAATTTGACTCTAATTTGTACCTAAAATGTTCGCCATTCAATAAATACGCCCAATTAGGCCTTAACACTTCGTTTAGCAAATAAACACGACTCCATAAGTATACAGTATACATACTGTATACTTATGAAGCAGAAGGGTCTGTGTTTTAGATTTTCAAAATTAATGTTTGTCGAAAATTAAAACGTTAAAATTCGCGCGTATTTATGTCATGTGGTGGTCATAAGCTAGTTCATAGTGGGTGGTCAGAATACAACATTATTTTGATTCGAAAAGCGGGTATTTTTCGCGTATTTTACCTACATTCATTCAGACGTTTTGGCAGGGTTGCACCAGCAGATTAATACCCGTCTTTCATATCAAAATAAAGTATCGCGAAAGTTAAAAAGAAAACAGAATACAACAATTAGATAACCACCATTATAACATGAAAAGCTCGGAGATCTTGTTTACTTCGCTCCCTCGATCAAAAACAGGATTGCAAAAGTTATAAGAAAGGCAAATGTATACTGAACATTATCATTAAACAAAATCAGGTAAAAAGGTAAGCATTAAAGTTCTGTTTCGTGATTTTTCATTTTAAAATCAGCGTAAAGTCCTTTGACAATAGTGATACTTTGCAATGCAAATCTTCACTTCATCTCTGTCTAGAAATCTTCCAAGATGTCTTTAAATGCTGAATAATTCAACTCTACATTTAATTGAGAGATATTATTTGGAATCATTTCAAGGGAAATTGTTGTAAATAAAGATGTAGTACTGAACTGAAGTGTATTTCTGATCAACATTGATGCGCCAAAGAGCCAATCACCTCTGGGTAGGCTCGCTCCATCGTATATAGAGCTTATCCTTGCCTGCGCAATTTTTGAGGTGACCTAAAAATTTGCGCAGCTATACAGATTTCATTTAAAAAATCACAGTAATATCTTACATTCGACGATGAGTCTTTTCCATCTCCATCCCAAACTGTAGGGTTTTAGAATCAAAATAGTCACGATGCATTTTACGACCTACTTTTTACCTTTTTACCTACGTTCTAAACCTAACCATGGTTGAAGATTGCCTTTTCACTGACAGGTATTCGTAAGCTTTGGTGTAAAATTATGATTATTAATCCATTTGTTTCAGGTATAAAGTCCATTGTAAATACATACAGTGCAGGCTAACATACATATTTTTTTACAAACTATTTATTTGCCACGTAATTCCGCGACGTGCTGCCTAATATACTGAACCTCTCTTTATCCATACTTGGATGTAAGTCGTAAGAATGAATCTTCTGATGGTATAGGCAATGTGACGTCACATTTAATTGAATATAGTGCTCTTTACATGAGGCATGAACAAATAAAATTATTTTTCTACATTGCCGTGTTTGAGTATCAAATGAAAGGGGTTCATTTCATAATTATAATTAGCACACGGCTCAAGGCTATCTCCTGAACATCACTATGATTATGTATTACATATATTAACATATATTACATGCAGGTAAGTTGTTTATTTAAAGACGATAAATATTGAACAGTTTGCACTTAACAATTTCACATGAGAATATTATCTTGAATTATAATTTTTGAGCGTGATTTTTCGAGTACCTACCTACCTAGTAGGGTTCTAGATTTAGAACTTCTTATTTTCAATTTTCTGTGATATGCAGCCATCATTTAATGTTAGAATGTGTATTCACACAAATTATGAATGTCTATAGAAAAGAATCGAATCAATCAAAGAAAACAATCGATGCACTGGAGATGTGGTGCGTATGCTGAGGATTCAGTGGACAGCTTACCTCACGAATGTATCGTTCCTAAAGGAACTTCTCACCAAAGAGAGATTATCGTCATCGACTCTTCAAACACGAATACTGAAAATCATTGGGCACATAATCCGCAATGAATACTCAATGGAGCGGGGCGTCTTGTAGTCCAAGGCAGAATAGAGGGCAAGAGATCCAGTCACCGCTCTTCAACCAGATGGGGAGATCTGATTAAACATCTAACCAAATCTACCATGACTGCTCCCATAATGGCTCCAATAAAGCAGAATGGAGACGCAAAGCAAGAACCGTCATTCATCAGGACCCCACCCATTACCACTCTACCAAGAGTGTCCGACTGAGAAGAAGAATATTATTACAGAACGTTACAGGACGTTACAGGACGTTATTACAGGACGTTAATCTCACAAAGCGCCATCTAGGCCCAAACTAAGCATAGGTTTTTTTTTGTAAATATATAAATACTAGATGATACAACGCCCAAACACCGAACAAACATTCTCCATCTGTCCTGGGTGGGAATCGAACCCACAACCTACAGCGCAGAAAGCAGAGTTAAACCATCTGATCACCAGGCTTGTTTAAAGAAGAATTTAAAAATTAATCAATCGGGTAGCACTACATATGATACGAATTTTATATACTTACTTAGCATTATTGACACAATGCCTTTGCGACGTTTAGTAGGTAAATATTGGATTAGTTTAGTTTAATAGTTTAGATTAAGAACTGTATTGCGACAAGGTATATTCCTATTGATTATTAAGGTACAGGCATCTCGATAGCCTTATAGGGTTATCACATAATTCTGTACTTTCTGTGAATCCAGGCTTAACGTTGATTTGTTTCCACCCAAAATGGTAGCTGAGCAAACTGATATCCGTATCACTGGTCCCGATTACAATAATATCAGCATCCCTATAGATTTCCAACCGCACTCGGTCACATATTGTACATAAATCCCCCCTCACGTAAGCATGGTTCACACCAGCGGAATACTAATGTAATCCCGCATTTAAGACTGCGTTCACACTCAATATGAAATATTTAACAGGCGGGAAACGAAAAAAGGGTTATCACGACCATAATTTCCTATTTTTAATGGCAGGGATGAAGGGGCGGACGCGCGGAATGTCCTTTTAATTTTTATTTATTTGAATATTCTTTGTGGGGCGGCTCCTTGCGGTTTTTGTATTCCGTTTTGTCATTATAAAAAGTCAGCCTTTCGTCGTTTTAAATGGCTAATCTACTGCAATATTTAAGATCAAGCATACCTGTAGTCATGGTTTATAACGCAACCTGCGATATTGCTTTTTGTGTCAACTAAAAATTGAGGCGACACGTGACCCACACGTGACCACAAGGGCTGGCTCTGATTTAGGTCAGCGAATTAACATAGCTATTCAGCGTGGCAATGCAGCCAGTGTCTTGGGCACGCTTCCGTCTGGTACTGGTCTGGAACAGTTGAGTTACCTATAGGCCGTTTGTAACGGTATCTGACTGATTCCTTTGTACACACATTTTGTTTTGACATAGTTAGTTTAAACTTTGTAATTTATAACAAAGTGGCTGAACGGATATCAATGAATTTGGGCATATAGAGTATGCTATAGGGAACTACAAAGGCTACTTTTTTCAGCAGATACACGGGTCATGTCTCATTTCATTACAATTTGTGATTGAGCAAACTACTCGATATTGTTTGATCGCGAATTAAAGCGTTTTAATGTATAAATGTAACCGCCTCTGTATTCTAGTGATTCGCCCACCGCTTTCAGATCCAGAGGTCCCGGGTTCGATCCCGGGACAAAATTATCCTTAGTTTGGTTTATGGCAGAACTTTGTTCAAGTCCGCCTCGCTAGGTACCACCATCTTGCAGTCTGTCGCCATATTACCGATTCTAAATTTTTGTGTCGGCATTTTGTCTATTTACTAGGGAAGCAGTCAGGTTACCGAAGGACCATTACAAACGGTCGACAGGTAACTCAGCTAGTTTAGACCAGTGCCAGACGGAAGCATGCCCTAGCTGCATTGCCACGTTAAATAGCAATTCTAATTCGCTGACCTAAGTAAGAGCCAGCCCTTGAGTCACGCGTCTCCGCAATCCAATATCTTCAATTTTTTAAATCATATTTTTGAAATCTACGTATAGGTAAGTTCATTACAAAATATTACAGGACATTAATTACACAGCGCCATCTAGTCCCAAACTAAGCACAGCTTGTAATATGGGAACTAGATTACGGATATAATACTTAAATACATTTTTTTTTTATTTGTAAATACATACTTATCATACAATACACACCCAAACACAGAACAAACATCTATATTCATCACACAAATGTTTGTCCTGGGTGGGAATCGAACCCACAACCTACAGCGCAGAAGGCAGAGTTACTACCAACTGAGCTATGAGGCTTGTTTCATAGACAAAGCAACATCATAATGATGTTCTACTGTAAAGCTAATCATCATTGATTCCGTTACTAAACATTTCATCGAACCTGTCCAAATTTGCCCTGACATCTAAATTTAGAGTACCTACTCAGTGTTGGTGGAATTTCTACCTAATTAGCGGTCTCACATATCTACGTACGTAATTTTGTGAGGGTAATGGGGTAGGGTGACTATGATGACCGGATAATTAAGGGACACAACAAACCGCGCACCGCGCCTTTACATTAAATTGTGAGTAATATTTCTCCGAAGTATTTGATACCCCTGATACTCTAGTCGTAAAGTTGACTTGTAGTTAACAAACGGCCCTTAAGGTTAGGTAGGTGATAATAAATGTTTTTACGTAAATATTGAATGGATCGTCAAAAAAATTACTAGCTCGAAGTACTGGCCTTTCCTTGTTGTGGCTTGGTTGCGGTTTAAGAATCGACCCCTCCGACTCGGTCCATGGATGTCGTTAAAGCCAGCTAAGTGATCTCACCATAAGAAGAGATGCAGCTTCCTTCTGTTATATACAACTTTACCTCGATCACCAATTCACCTGTCAAGCTTGGTGATTATGGAAAACCCTATAGCTTTTGACTGTCCAGTTGTGGATACTAATGGGCTGTTGATGTGAATCCCCTGAAATCATTAAAGTGATCATGACCCAAATTTAATGTGGCGCCTTTAGAGGGTGATATTTATAAAGTTATGAGGGAACATACCTACTTACAATCACATATACATACATCCTCATACATACATCCTCATACATACATCCAAACATACTGGTCAAAATCATAACCCCCTTTTTGACTCGTCGTAGTCGGGTAAATACTACAATGATGATCAGTTTTCTAGTTCCACTACGTAAATGTGTTATATTTACAGACAATTTATCTGGATCAAAACTTTGCATTTTGGTATATGGTATTTGTAGGGCCTCTATCTCAATCAGTCGACGCCGACATACCGAGATTGTCAACATTCCTGTTGGGGCTCCATGTAGCCCGTTACTCGACCGACAGCTGACATGATACGACACGTCAGACCGTGTATGTGACCAGCGAGAGATGAACCTTAAAAACTGTATACCTGCAGAAATTTAAACTATGCATCTCTTTTTTGTGTTTTTTTTGTATATTGGTTAGTAATAGTCGCATAATTGGCGTAGCTCCAACTCAGACCGTGAATGTCCTAATAATCGAGTACCTAAGGAGTATACCCAGTAGAGGGCAGTGATTTTCATTTAATGTTTAATATCACCATAAATCTAATACGTACGCGTACTCATTTAGACATTTTTTTGTAATTTTTTACTCATGGAAACACGATTTCTTTATAAATCGTTTGCCAGCGTTGTCACTCAGTAACTGCCTTGTCCATATTCAAAATAAATATATTTTAAAAAATATAGCATGTTTACGTTTTCACTTTCACATTGTAGGTATACTTATGTAAACATACAAAGGAAATTTTACTAGTGTCTGTGCAATTGTTTTATGAATGTTCTAATTGGATCAATCAATCAATCAACCAATTTTATAAGATGAAACATAATATTGAACACATATCTACCGCGTTCACCAATCATGGTGATTATTAGTAAACAATGTTTTTTTTATTGTACGACGTCTTCAATATATGCTTGATATTATAACTTTCCACTAAGAAGGCTCTGTCTTGAGAGTGATTTTGATGTGTTGTTAAAAATTGAAATAAAATAGGCCATGTTGGTCACCTTAGTAACAGTGTCATTAGTCGCCAGGGTTAGCACAATACTGCGGTTGGTAGGTTTACACTGGAATCAAAATTAAATTGTATTGAGCGAGTGCTTTAATTGTTGTGCTTTGACATCCAAAATTGTGCTCCATTGAAGTACTACTACAATATCGATTCCTATTTTATCTTAAAGTCTCTGGGTCTGATTCGCCCACCCGTGTCACACCCAGAGGTCCCGGGTTCATGATAGGACATTGGTAAAGTTCAACTGGCTAGCTACCGCCATCTTATTGAAAACTGTCCCCATAACAATATTCTAGATTATATTATTTAGGTAGAAATACAAAAAGTAAATACAAAGTGATTTTTCTTGGTCACAACATTAACAAATGTTAAAATGACACATAAAGTCCCGTCGCGGGTTGTGTTTTTTTATCGTTATAACATTTGTAAATTCTAGATTGTTTTGTTCCGACATTTGGAGGTAAGATAGCCAGTTTCTCAGTCTCAGCATTTGCACTTGCCTTATCTATTATATATCTTGAAAGCAGGATGATTTCAAGCTATGATAAGGCCAAGATGAATCAGTATTTATGCAGCTTATTATCTCCCAAAAAAATAAATGGGGAGATTTGCCATAGCCACTATGCTTGGCAGGTGCGATGGTGATTACAGTATCGGTGTTAGGAAGGTACAATGGACGGAAGATGCTGCTCATTTCCTAGTGAAATGCCTTAGTCGAATCTAATAATATCTTCGGGTCGCCACGGCGAACTAAAATCCTTGCTTTTAATAATAACGATATTAAGCAAAATATGCTGGAGCTTAAAATGCTCCATACAATTAATACTTTAATATTGTCTTTTCTGTAGAATCACAAAGATAAATGGAATCATAAACACATTTCTATTTTCGCTATCACTAAAAATACCGTGCAATCACTCAATGGCGGCGCTAGGTGATGGATGGGAGGAGATGAAGCAAAATGAATTCGCCAAAGTTAGCTTTTAGTGTTGGCTGGACTGGAAGAGATCGCTTTAGGCGATTAGTGCAGCCATATTGGATTTCTCTGTTGCCGTATAAGGAAGAATATTTTTTTACAAATAATAGATAGTATACACAAACTATTTACAATGCCGTCGGGTTAACTAAGGACCGTTATAAGCGGTCTATAAGTTATTTAACTCATCAAGACCAGTACCAGACGGAAGCAAGTCCAAGAAAATAGCTGCAATGCCACACTGAAACAGCAATGCTAATTTGCTGGCCTGAATTGTAAATTGGAACTGAATCAAATAAAGTTCTATCTATATCAAAACTTGCATTCAGGAACTATATTGTGTATCCATTCTAACCATAAAACAATTGAGTTGCGAAAAATGTGGAAACAAAGTGAGTGGTGGAAGGCTTATACAACATGGTAAAGAATACCCTTTCCTCGGTTTTGAATATTGATTTGGATGTCGGAGCATGTTCGCAGGCCTTTTTGCCTGTTCGATTGGGTGGCTTAGGTATTCGCAAAATTTCTAGTGTTGCTTTGCCAGCGTTCTGATCTTCCGACCAATGTGAAGAAGAATGTGTACTAACACATAATTTGGTTGAGAAAATTCTAACACCATCAATTTTGGCTGTTCCTGGCATTTCACTCCAAATTTCTTATCTTGACGAGGCTCGAAATGCTTGGCATAGTGCTTGTCCTAATACCGATACCCCAAAACACGTTTCGGCACAACAACGGCAGTGGGACGGGCCTCTGTGCGAGTTGACACGGAACTATCTATTACATATGTGTTCAACCTCTACAGATCGTGCTCGTCCCTTAGTTGTTTCAAAATGGGAATCAGGTCTTTGGCTGCAAGCACTCTTACTAGGGATCTTGTAACTATCCGTATTACCACTTGTCTTCGGTTGGGTGCAAGATGCTGCGCCTCTCACCAGTGCCAGTGCGGTGCGGCTGTAGATCAACATGGTATACACGGACTTTCATGCACCAGGTCTGCCGGCAGGATTTCACGCCACACAAGCCTTAATGACATTATTCGTCGAGCTTTTACCAGTGTCAATGTTCCAGCCGTTCTTGAACCGAATGGTCTGTTGCGTGATGATGGTAAGCTGCCCAACGGTATGACTCTTGTCCATGGGGAATTGGGTAAGCCTTTGGTGTGGGACGCTACCTACGTCGACACCCTTGCACCATCTCATCTGTCTGGGACACCAGTTAGGGCTGGTGCGTTGTCTGATTCGGCCGAGGATCACAAAAGGCGCAAATATATAAATATATAGTGGTCTCGACAGAGTTTACCTATTTGAGCCTTTTAGGGTCGAGACCTTGGGTCCGTGGGGAACCGGTGCCATCTGGGGTTTTTTAATCTTGCAGGGCTTTTGATTGAGGCGACACGTGACCCAAGGGCTGGCTCTTATTTAGGCCAGCGAATTAGCATAGCTATTCAGCGTGGCAATGCAGCCTGTGCCTTGGGCACGCGTCCGTCTGATACTAGTCTGGAATAGTTTAGTTACTTATAGGCCGTTGGTAACGGTCCTTAGGTAATTCGACTGATTATTTTGTACATAGTTTAATTGTACATTTTATTTAATTAATGTATTACATTGAGGTGCTACTTGTGCTAATAATATTACAGGACAAACATTTGTGTGATGAATGATAATATATGATAGATGCTTGTTATCAGTTTTGGTGTTGTAGTATAATGTTAGGTCTTTACCTATGAAATTGCCGTTTTGTATAAAAAATCAATGCGAGTAGTTTTTTTTCGTTCTTATACATTTCCGTTAATTATAGTAATCGCCCAAGCAGTCGTCGCATCTTTGCCAGCGCAGTGGCAATTTATCGATGCCCTTATTGAAAAAGTCTGCTGCTAATTCGACAGTAGACTGAGTATCATCAGCTTCCACAATCGCCTTTAATTCGTCATTGTCGACCAAAGTTTCCGGACGACCACAGGGTGAATTTTTCAGGTAGAAATTAAAAAAAAGAAAAAGGCACGGAAGCGGGCAAACCAATAACGGGTTGTGCGTTCGTTTGTAGTGTTCTCTCCGTAATCCGTATGCGTCGTTAATTTTGCGAGCCGTTTGTGCCGCGTTGGTACCCCGTCGGTACTGGTATTCCATAATTACTCGAATTTTTAACGAATCCATGATGACGAAAAAGACCCAAATGGGATGAAAAAAAATAAGGCTAATCAGTAAAAAAACTACTTATTTTGAAAATAGAATGTCATATTTAAAAAAATAATTTGAAATTAGAATTTATTAATAAATATAATATAGTATATAATATATAGTGTATGTCCTATATAATAATATAGGACATTCAGAAATAGTTTTATTCGAAATGACCAGACTACAAAACGGCAATTTCATAGGTACCTATTATATCAATATATCAATACCTATTATATTATTTTGTTATAATTATTGTGTTGTTTTAACAAAACAATGAATTACTTAAAGTTGTGTAATGTTATTAAATTATTATAAACTCTGCATACCTAAATGTCAAAGTCAAAGTCAAAGTCAAATATTTTTATTCATTAAGATTTTTAGGATCATTTTGAAACGTCAAATCTACCGCCTGTTCGGAATCGCGACCAGCACACAAGGAGAAAGGCAAGAACCTCGGGCTGATTAATTTTTTGATGATCCATTTAACATTTAGGTACATTGTTTATAATAATTTAATAACATTACAAGTGTTACCTACATCATAAAACTAAAAACTTAATATTATCTTAAAACATTGATTACTACATAACTATCTAATGGGCAGTTTCTTGACATTGAGAAATCACCATTTAACTGTCAACTGGTACAGCAACATCGGGCCACGCGTTCTTATCGTCGATATAGTCACTTATTTTGTAGTAGGCTCTTTTAATTAAATTATTCTTTATATACAATTTGAATTTACGAGCAGAGAGTTTGGTGGCGCTTTGAGGAAGCTTATTATAGAATCGTACACAGTTTCCTAAGAATGAATTATTTACTTTTCCTAAGCGATACCTAGGTATGTCAAGTTTATTTTTATTTCTAGTATTAACACTGTGTACATCACTTCTTTTAACAAACTCATCAATGTTCCTGTGTGCGTGCATTAGGTTTTCATAAATATATTGGGAGCTGACTGTCATAATACCAATCTCTTTAAAACGTTCCCTGAGAGAGTCACGAGTTTTCAATTTATAAATTGCCCGTACAGCTCTCTTTTGCAGGATAAAAATGCTTTCAATATCTGCTGCATTTCCCCATAAAAATATGCCATAGGACATAACGCTGTGAAAGTAACTAAAATAAACTAACCTCGCCGTGGTTTCATCAGTAAGATGCCTTATGGTACGTACTGCGTAAGCTGCCGAGCTTAGCCGGCTAGCTAATGTATTAATATGAATACCCCATTGCAACTTTGCATCGATATTTAAACCCAAGAAAGTAGTTGCTTCCATAAAGTTAAGTATTTCCCCATTTAAGATAATGTTAGCATTGCTGACTTGAACGTTAGGCAAGGTGAATCTAATGCATTTCGTTTTTTTCTCATTTAATAAGAGGTTATTTACCGTAAACCAATCAAGAACTCTAGCTAGAGAAGCATTTACACAATCATAATTATCTTTAGCCCTATCAACTCTAAATATTAATGAAGTATCGTCTGCAAACAATACAATATCACATAAATCCCCTACACAGGAAGGCAGATCATTGACATAGACTAGAAACAAAAAAGGCCCCAAGATTGACCCTTGTACACCGATGTTAGTGGATGTTCCCGAAGATTTGCTACCGTTAATGTCTACTTTTTGAATGCGATTCGATAGGTAGCTACGCATGAGGCTTATTGCCTGATTCTGAATGCCATAGTGTTTTAGCTTTGAGATTAAGGTGTCATGATCTACGCAATCGAAAGCCTTAGATAAATCACAGAATACTCCTATGGCATCCTGTTTTCCTTCCCAGGCTTTAAAAACGTACTTCAACAGCATGGCACCAGCGTCAGTGGTTGAACGACCTTTAGTAAACCCAAATTGTTTTTCATGAAGTAGCCTGTTACAGTTAAAATGTGACAACAACTGGTTAAGAATAAGTTTTTCAAATATTTTACTACATGCTGGCAAAATTGAGATTGGTCGATAATTTCCTGGATCCTGTTGAATGTTGAATGGATCATCAAAAAAATAACCTGCTCGAGGTTCTAGCCTTTCTCCTTGTGTGCTGGTCGCGATTCCGAACAGGCAATATATTTGACGTTTTAAAATTATCCTAAAAACCTTAATGAATAAAAATATTTGACTTTACTTGACTTGAAGTATTCTATCCGTAATCTAGTTTCTATATAACAGCTTTGCTTAGTTTGGGGCTAGATGGCGCTGTGTGAAAGAAATGTTTTTAATATTTATTGATATAAATATTAAAGTGGATCTTTAAAGAAAGCTCACTCTTGTTATGTTAAAGGATCTCATCCTCGCTTCTTCTTATGCAAAACTAAAGTTTAAGAACAACCCAACGTAAATATAAGTGTGTTTGAGGCATTATATAAATTTACCACCTTTACTTTATAGGGGTTGACATAAAAGCTTCATAACTATCGTTTTGTTTTAATACCCTAACTGAAAAGTCACTACCTACACAACACACTAGCACAGAACGTAATCCAGCTAAACTAAAATAATGAACGTTTGTGGCAACTCGTTTTATCGCAAAAGACTAAAGAAAACACACACTCTGTACGTGAGGGTAGTTTTAAAGAGTGTCATAAAGTGATACCTACGAGTACAATGGAATAAAAGTCAGCGATAAAAGCGCGCCTAGTGAGCGCGGGCTGTGGGGACGTGCCGGAACTATTATTAGGAGACCCAGCCTGAGAAATATGAAACCAATACAAAACCGGCCAAGTGTGAGTCTGACCGAATTCCGTTTCTACAAAATTTTGCGTTTGCTTGCATTTTAGTCTGAACCTGACGCGGATTTGGCTGACTTCTTTATGGCGAAGCTAACAAGGGAAGGTTAGATTTTTACCGGTAAGTTTGTTTACAGGACATTCATTTTACACAGCGCCATCTAGCCCCAAACTAAGCATAGCTTGTAATATGGGAACTAGATTACGGATAAAATACTTAAATACTTTTTGTAAATACATACGTACTATATGATACAACACCCAAACACAGAACAAACATCTATATTCATCACACAAATGTTTGTCCTGGGTGGGAATCGAACCCACAGCCTACAGCGCCGAAGGCAGAGTTACTACCAACTGAGCTATGAGGCTTGTTTATCTGTAACCTCTAGACTACTTATCATAACTTGACAAATGAGGTATCGTGGCGTCATAGTTGTGTAAGTTGTAAGTTTTAAACAAAAAATATTTATAATGATAGTACCTATACCGTGTTGGGTATTCCGTATGAAAATGTTTAACTAGTACATTTTATGTTGCTCGCGGCTTTGCTTGCATTCACCTGATGATTGGTAATAACTTCTAAAATCATGTCTCGTATGTGAGCCGAACATATTTTTATCTCTAAATCATTACAAAATACATGTACTTAATAAAAAAATGTCAAGCGGCTTTGTTTC
Organism: Venusia cambrica; assembly: GCA_951394065.1. Classification (NCBI taxonomy): domain Eukaryota; kingdom Metazoa; phylum Arthropoda; class Insecta; order Lepidoptera; family Geometridae; genus Venusia; species Venusia cambrica. The sequence continues at coordinate 8,800,106 of OX596056.1, forward strand.
ACAAAAAAAAAATCGTTATACCTCAGTAAAGTTATTTCTTTACTGGTGGTTCCCCCCTCCACTTTTATGTTTTTTTTCACAACATCCTGTGTTGAATTAAACCTTTAGCGTGACTTTAAAATTTAATTGCAATACGTTTATAAATAACTCTACCGCAAACTTCCCCCCTATTTTCCGTAAAAATCGCGTTCGACTAAAAAAAAATCATAAATCAAGGAACATGTGTGCCAATTTTCATCAAAATTGGTTGTAAAATGCTATCTGAAGGCGAAAACAAACTAACCGACAGCCGATAGACCACGGACAAAAACATTTTTGGCCAATCTCGAAACTGAGATGCTTCGCTCGCTCGGTCACTAACGAAATACCAATAATATTTAAAGCTATATTTTAATTAAAATATACGTCACGTTTCACATTTACACCGCCTCTGTGGTTCGTTCACCCACCGGAGTCAGGTCTAGAGGTTCCAGGTTCGACCCCCAGGGGAGTACAATATTGTGCTTGGTTTGGTGGGTGGCAGGGCATTGTTTAAGTCCGCCTGCCTAGCGACATGGCTATTTTACTTAATTCTGTCGCTATAACAACAATTCTTAAATTGTTCTGTTCCTCAGCAGTTCCCCGGAATCCTCAGCTGGATGAGGATTCCGGGTGAAGCGCGATTTCTCCTTCGGCCTTATCATAACTTGAAAATCAGGTGAGATGAAGGCCAAGCAAATCCCCGTCGTTATATTATCTATATCGTAAGCGCGAGTTAAACCAGTGAATTATATTATTTATTCAACGCGATCATTATTTCAGCTCGCATGCATCCATTGTTGAACAAAGACTTCCCGAATTCCGTCACAAATGGAAAATTCCATTCTGAACTTCCTGTTATCACCACAATGTCATGTCGTTAGTCCATAGAGTGCGGGTCATTTCTCTTTTCCGTTTAATCGGGATCGCTAGCTGAGAACTTGAACTCCTCATGAGTAGATAGAGGTCTACGAAGAAGCGAGCTATCCCAGAAAGCACGGCTCTCCCGTGCACCGACGAAGAACAGCAAACGGCTGCCGAAGTAGGGTGATCACGGCCAGGTGGATCTCACAGGTTGAACCAATGTTGTGATTATTCGACCATAACCAGCGATAGCATTGTTCTACCAGTATAATGTATTTTTAAGTTCCTTTGTGAGTGGTGACCAATAACGAGTAGGTAATCTATTTATCTATTCGTTTGTTATACTTGGAGTAAGTAATGTGGAGTGAGGCGACCTGTAATACAGATTTTCTTAAAGCTATCTTAGGCATGAGTCTCTTGCAAAACAGGTACTTACAAATACATTTAGATTTTCAATCAATTTTATAATGAACTATATGTAATTATGTACCTTTGTTTAATTAAAAAGAAAATAATTATTTTATTAATTGATTAAGTGAGCGAAGCGAACGAGATCTCTGTTAAGTTAGGAAATCCGGCACTGTATGCATGTATGTATGTATGTATGTATGTGTGTGGCAATGTTTGTGACGGCATAACTATCGAACGGTTATTTTGCAGAAATTGAAAATGGAAAGAGATAACATAAATAGAAATTGATTGTAGCGGGGGATTTTTGATAAGTGGGGTAGTTTGAGATATTGGGGTGAAAAGAAATACCATTTTTCGCCCATAGCTTTTGAATGGTTGATCCAATCAATTACATTTTTTGAATATGCAGAGAATATATTAATACACGTCAATTGGTGTAAGGGTTTTTTGTCACTAGGAATGTTTTTGAGAAATAGGGGTGTTAAGTATGACAAGAAGATTTATGGCTTGTGGGGAGTCATTTGAAAGGATATCTGCTGCACATTAAAAAAATACATGTTTTTCTTTATAATAGGGGTGGTTTTTGTAACAAAAGGGTGCGTTCAAAGAGTGAAACGCTTGATATGTCTTGTAGGATATACTCTTAGAGGGGGTTGTCTTCACAATTAACTTATTATTATTTTTTTTGAAATCACCCTGTATTTGCAAAAGGGGTAAAAAGGGGTAAATAAAATCGGAGTCTCGAAAATTTATGAAAACGTGAAATATCATATGAAAAGGGGGCTTAGACTGTAGATTTCAAAGTTGGTTTATTCACCCCTTATCAGAGGTGGTTTTCAGGATAAAGGGGAAAAAGCTGCTGCAATTTTGGTTCGATTACTAAGGCAACGATTTTGAGAGAACTTTTCAAAAAGATATCAACATTTTCATGTTTAAAAGGGGTGACTTATTCACTTATTGTAAGTAAGTAAGTAAGCCCACCCACTATGACGTATGGCTAGGCATATAGGTAACTCTCATTGAGTTACAAATAAGAGAGCCTCGAACACTCAGGGGAATAAAGAAAGCTTGAGAAAAAGAGTTCTTAGGGTAAGTAAGGTTTGTTAATAACGTTTTTTTTGAGACAGAATTCCGTGGTCATATACCTATGACCATCACGAGATCTCCGTTCGTAGTGAACGACTAGTTATTTATTTTATAATTATTATTATTTACTCCATCTCCCGGGGTAGATCACTAAAACGCTGATTACAGCTACTTCAATTCTGCCATATTGTTAGTCATACAGTTTTATGAGTAAATGCGGCCGATATCTATCAAATCACGAGTGCATGGACACTGATAGATGACTGGCTGGTCGGTAATGGCGCTGAAGTGGATAATGTGCTATAATCACGGCGCAGTTATTGTTCGAATGCACGCTGATGCTCTTCAATGGCACTTCTTTTGTCATGAGATATGTACACATATTTTTGAGAATTCATTCAATTTTGGTTAGTCATTGTCATGGGGGTGGTCACATCAGCAAGGCTCGTGTGAAATTGATCATTCTTTTCCTTCAACAACGGATAGTTATGTTTTGTGGCCTTATTTACGTAGCAGGATGTTATATAAAAATGTCAGAGTTCACGAGGTATTGCCTCGCATCTATCACTCTCGCCTCACACGTCAAAAATAGGGAGGAAACTCACTGCGCGTATGTTTTGTATTGTGCAAAATCGCTTTCGCATCTTACTCTCACCTTCCAAGCCAGTAATAGGAAGGTAGCACACTGAACCTTTGTAGCACTATGTACTGCACAAATAACGCATTTGCATTCATCACTCTCGCCTTCAGCGTTAAAATAAGGAGGAAACACACCGAGCGTATGTTGCGACACGTCTGCGCAAAATACGCTTAGCGGAGACGGCAATACGTCAATATCTACAAAAAACGACTTTGTAAGAGTGGCGATAGGCCGGTGGTAGGTACTAATTTATTTATCCGCAAGATTTTTTTACATTTGAAATCGTTATTGACTGAACAAATTTTAAATCAAATAATGCCTCCGAAGCGATATATACAAAATGCTGGTAATAGTGATAATTTTACGATAACCCAAAACATTTACCAAAAGACACCTCCACTCCCTATTCCAATGGTGTCCACAAGATTTCCCCTTCTATCTGGCTTTGTGTTTTTGTCAAAAAACAAAGGTTTATTTCTCTAACTTCACCCATACAATATTTTAGCTGTGATTAAAACCTCATTTTAAGGAAATAGAAGATTGTTCCACAAGGGTAAAACAAGCCATTATAAACGAGGTTGTTAAACTGTATAATGGGTGTTTTTGACCTTACAAACTTGCTGACCGCGCAGTCATCCCAGGATGCGCAGTTTCACATGCGCATCCATCATGACATTTGTGTCATAGTGAATAATAGCTATACGTGTTTATGGTACGAGAATGATGTAGAGTTTCAATAAAATTTATATCGTTTTTTTCCCTCCGGAACCATCGGTCTATTTTCCCCATCGGTCTACTTGTCCAAACAGTCTACTTGTTCAAACGGTCTACTTTTCCGTTAGGTCTTATTGTTCAAACGGTGACAAACACAATAGGTCTTATTGTTCAAAGTCAAAATTCTTTATTCAATAACATTTTTAGGATCACTTTGAAACGTTAAAACTACTGCTTATTCAGAATCGCTACTACTTTTCTATTAGGAGTATAAATTATTAATGTACTAACTATATAAAAAAATATTGTGTGCATAGATATGGATATTAGTATAGGGTGGTATTGGCCACTTAGAAAAAGATTAGATTAAATGATGGCACTTCAGTGACACTGTCAATTTCTAAATTACCTAAGTATATAAATTTCAAACATTTCATTTCATTGGGATTTTTAAAAGGCTTTACTCAAAATTATTTTCTTAAAACAGTCAATTGGGCATCAATACTATTAGATGATGGATATGGGTGGATCGATATAGGTATAAAAGTGCTAAATTTAATAAATGTGGGTCCAGTTTATGACGTTGCAGCAACCGTAGAGAATGTTCGGCTACCGCAACTATAGATATATAAAAAACAAAAATTTTGAAAAAGAGAGTGCACACGTGTTCGAGAAATACAGTAAAAAATTAAGTGTTGATATCTTTACAGGACACTAATTTCACACACCGCCATCTAGTCCCAAACTAAGCATAGCTTGTAACATGGGAACTAGATTACGGATAGAATACATAGATACTTTTTTTTTTCTTTTTTGTAAATACATACTTATCATACTATACAACACCCAAACACAGAACAAACATTGGACAAATTCAAACAAGTGTGTAAAGATTTTGGCCCCATCCAACGATACGAGAATATATCTGCTGATTTGAAAGAAAATTTTGGTGATGGTACGTTTATGTGTGTTCCTAAACCGTTCTACCAGCTTTTTGCGCTGCACATAGACCTTAATTCGACCGAAACATGTACCAACGTAGTTCCGGTTATTTACGGTCTATTGCCTAAAAAACCGAAAACACTTATACTAGATTTTTCCAGCTGAGATTCATTTCATACATTCGAGATTTACTTGGCCTAAATATCACAAAATATAAATGTGATTTCGAGCAAGCAATAATGAATGCTGTCCAAACAGTATTTCCAAAAGCTCACATCAGCGGCTGTTTCTATCATTTTAATGCAGCAGTTAAAAACAAAATTTACACCAAAAGGCATAAATATTACTAAAATGTGTGCAATCCTGTCGCTTCTTCCGCTTCAGGAAATGAAATCATCCTGGCATAGTATTTTTGACTCCGCTCAGTTTTAAAAGTATTTCCAACGCCAGTGGAATCCTGATGAAAATGCCGAAATGTTAAGCTGTTTTTTTGACAAGTATCGAACCACCAACGCAATAGAGGCCTGGCATAGGAAGATAAATGCCAACAAACCAAAAAGGCCCAACTTCTATTTCTTCCTATACAAGCTGATGCAAGAAGGAAGACATGTGTCAAGCAAAATAAAATTTAGCCTTTTTAATAAAATGCCCAATAATGGGCGAAAAAGTATGATATCCTTTGATCGCAATTTATCAAAACAGTTGAAAAAACTTAAAACCGGGCAGATTAGTGGTTTGAATTTCCTAAAGAAAATGATCTTGATTAAATTGACTTTAGGCGTGAAATTCAAATTACGTATAAAAAAAATAGAAGACATTGAGAAAATTGGTTTTCTTTGGAAAAATTGGGAAATTACTTATTTTGCCAGGGCTTAAGTTTCTTTAACAATTGTTTTACTAAGATATGACTCTTGTCCCTTGGAAAATGGGTAGGCCTTTGGTGTGGGACTTTGACTGCATCGACACTCTAGCGCCATCTCATCTGCCTGGGACATCAGTTAGGGCTAGTGCGTCGGCTGATTCGGCCGAGGATCACAAAAGGCGCAAATATAGTGGTCTATTTTGTTATGATTATGATTGAGGTGACACGTGACCCAAGGGCTGGCTCTTATTTAGGCCAGCGAATGAGCATAGCTATTCACCGTGGCAATGCAGCCAGAGTCTTGGGCACGCTTCCATCTGGTACTGGTCTGGAACAGTTGAGTTACCTATAGGCCGTTTGTAACAGTCCTTAGGTAATTTGACTGATTCCTTTGTACATAGTTAGTTTAATTGTACTTTTTATTGAATATAAATATATAGATAATATTATTTTATTTTTGTGTGATGAAATTTCTGTCTGCTCAAGTTTGGTCAAAAATAACGTATGGCTTGGTGAAATAGGCTTATAGTGAAAGTAGAGCGATGGAGAAAATAGACATTGGGAAACAGATCGATTAGGAAAATAGTGTTCGATTTAATAAAATAGGCTGATAGTGAAAGTAGACCGATGGGGAAAATAGACCGATGGTTCCGGAAGGGAAAGTAGACCGATGAGAATATAGACGTATTGGGAAACGGACAAATTAGGAAAAATAAGTGTACGATTTAATAAAATAGGCTGATAGTGAAAGTAAACCGATGGTTCCGGAGGGTTTTTTTTAACGCATTTCAATCTAAATTAGTCCCTTCTAACGTGATAAACCTGCAAGCATTTAAGCTTTCAAATTTATAATATTAGTATGATAAGTTTTTTTTAACATCTTAATTCATATAATAATTATGACAATATATCATTTAATATGGTTGCAGATAATTGAGTATATCACCTTACCTGTGTCACCTTACCACTTAACCACTCATCTTAATAAAGAAAACTAAGTAGATAACTAAGTGAATATCTAAGTAACGTCATATAAGTGACGCCATTGTAACGGTCGCTAGAAGTCGGTGGATGAAAGCGACTCATGATCACTTGGCATCAACTCATAAATTTTTTGTAGTAGTTTCTTTATCATACATTTAAAATAAAATCTTAAAATAATGCAACGAATTATACTGCACAACCTCTTCATTTTCAGCATTAGGTATTTCTTTTCAAATAAAGTACAAGGAACAGCACTTACACTAAGATATTCTCTAGCGGAACTCCCTAACTCGTTACCTTTTCTATGTGTAATGCACTTCTGAGAGATGGAAAAAACTTTAAAATATTGTTAAAAGATTTTATTCTCTGTTGAAATTCAGGTAGGTTGGTAGTTTTTAACCGCTTTTGTGGTCTAGTTGTTCGCCCACCGGTATCAGATTTAGAGGTCCCGGGTACTCAAGGGTGTACAATATTGTGCTTGGTTTGGTTGGTAGTAGGACTTTGTTTTAGTCCGTCTGGCTAGCTACCACCATCTTACCTAATTCTGTCACTATAGGAACAATTCATAAAATTGTTGTGTTCCCCCATTTAGAGGCAAGATAGCCGGTTCTTCAGTTTATTGAGGATTCCGGGTGAAGTGCGCTTCTACTTTCAATCTTATCATAACTTGAAAATCAGATGATATGAAGGCCAAGCACCTCGCCGTCGTACTATAAAAAACAGGTACTTTGGTATATAATTTCTCTTGGTACTAGTATTTCTCCTACGAATTGTTAATCTAATTCTACAATGTTTTTATTATTTAATTATTAGATTTAGATGTAGGTACATTATTGGTACCGTCTGACTGAATCGTTTCACGTTTTTTTATACTGCCTGTTGAACCCAGGTAAAGTCTACTTTGGGCCAATATTATTTTCCGGGGACTCTATAATCACTCTCGAATGGTGAAAATCAATAGAAGTCTGTGTCTAAATTACCAAGCTATAACAACTTTCAAATGTGTGAACCACGCCACATGTAAATATCCTGAGCTAACACAATACATGCTCGTAAATATGTACATTGGAACGAGTACCAAATACCGCAGATACTAAATAAATAATAGCTATTTCAAATTGATAACGTAAAATGAGCTCCATTTTCAAACATTAATGTGATACAGCGTTTTTCATAAAAATTGGAGAAAATCGTCAGGTTCTATTCGAAATTCGTCTGTATTCTTTACATCGTAACTGATGTTCTAAATTACCATATAGACTACCTTTTACGCCCTCTAATATATAAGGCAAAGGGTATATCGTAAGAATGATAGAGGAGGACCTTGTAGCCGTGTCAAATTTATTTGCTTATGGCAAATATAAGTGTTGTCAGTTGTCACAAACATTGCTCTGAAAAGAACCACAGACGCGATAAATTATAATTTCGTAATATTAGGGTTCTGCACATTCAAAGAAAACAAAAGGTACTTAAATCTGTGTCCCTTGCCAGTCACTTGTATTTTACTTTGATCTAGTATACTAGTATACTAGTAATAGTACTAGGTACCTACAGTAAGTTGTAAAAAACATAAAGATAAGGTGAAGGTAATCGGATTTGTAATGTGACAAGTTCCAATAACGGAGAAAAACTTATTTATGTACCGAGGTTCACCCACCGGTGTCAGATTCAGAGGTCCCGGGTTTTGTCCCCAGGATATTACAATATTGTACTTGGTTTGGTTGGAGGTAGGAATTTATTAAAGTCCGCCGGACTAGCTACCACCATCTTACCTGAGTCACTGTAACAATGATACAAAATTTTTGTGCTCCGGAATTTAGAAGTTAGATAACCGGTTCCTCAAATTAATGAGGATTCCGCTTTGAATTATCTGGATTGAAGTGCGCTTGCACCTCCCACCTTATTATAACTTAAGACCAGGTGAAATGAAAGCCAAGTGCTTTCACGTCGTGCAATAAAAACAAAAAAATATGATCTCATGAAAAAATAATGAGCCTGACAATCTGATTCAACACTTCAAGAAAATAATATTTTAGCACATTTTTTTATTTTTTTAAACATTAAACATTTAAATATTTCACTACAAAATAATGCTTTAGAAAATTGTATGCTTTTTGAGGACAAAAGTCGTCTACCCGAATATTAAAACCTATTATCTGTCCAAGGTGATTGTATTACAATAATTGATGGTACCGACTCGCCATTTTGTCTTCAAGGTAAATAATTTCCTAAGTAGGGACAGTTTTGAAATATTTATCGTAAATTGCGTTTTACCTTCTATACAAATCTATATCTATATACTTGTAGTAACTCTACATAATATATATTTTGAAATACTAAGTCCATTGGAGAAAACACTGCTATCGATTCAGAAGCAATAGCTTTTTCCATTCATGTTTGTCTGTCTGTATTTTGAATGGACATCACGCTGAAACTACTGCATGGATTTTAATGAAACTTTGCATAATTATTATTGATATCATCAGCATAAGGGACAAATAGGGATAAAAAGCATTTGTATCCATATTTTTACTGAAAAGGATTTTGAACACGAACTTAGTGTAAATATTATTTATGTTAATCGATGATATACCTTATCGTGAATTTCTCTAAAATCTACCCCATTGGAGTATAACAGGGCCAGGGTTGAAAAATATACATATATATATATATATATATATATATATATTAACGGAATAGCATGAAAGTTTATTTTTTGTTATTATTGGGAATCGATCCCGGGACCTCTGGATCTGACCTGTAAGCAAATCACTACACCACAGAGGCGGTAAAGTCACTAAAGTAAACGATTAAACATTTGTTTTACGATGATATCGGTGATCATATTTTTCGTTTATGTATTTTAATAAACCAACCTAAAATGAGCTCTCCATACATAGTTTACTTTACGCTAGATGCTTTCTATACATTAAATTAAATTCAATTTTAACTACTAAAGGTATGAATTGAAATATATTATATGAATTAGGAAAAACCTCCATTTGTTTCTTCTAAATGTTTAGAATAGCTAAGCTAAGCTATTAACTCCCTAGCCGGTATGATTTTTTAAATTTGAAATAGGGTAGCTCTTGGATAGATCTTGGGCTGGGTATAAGTTATATTGGTCATAAACACCACACTTAGCAGACGAATTGGATGCAACCTCGCCGGGGCGTGGGCTTGTTGTGACCGGCAATCACGTGTATTTTTTATATTCGGGGTCAGCCTTGGATCTTCGGGGCTTGCCTGAGCAAGAATGAACGTCAAAAACTCGTCAAAACCGTCGATAAAAACAACACACGCGAAGATATAACTCGCGGTGCGATCAGGCTCTTGCCAATATCATGACAAGCCTCCTCAGTTGGTAGTAACTCTGCCTTCTGCGCTGTAGGTTGTGGGTTCGATTCCCAACCAGGACAAACATTTGTGTGATGAATATAATTATGTAGATGTTTGTTCTGTGTTTGGGTGTTGTATAATATAGTATGTGTGTATTTACAAATTTTTCAGTATTCTATCCGTAATCTAGTTCCCATATTACAAGCTATGCTCAGTTTGGGGCTAGATGGCGCTGTGGGAAATAAATGTCCTGTTTATCATGATCCTATACTTGGCTATCAGCTCGTTCCTTTGGTTGTCTGTCTGTTTATTTACTCTCATCTTATTCTTTATTGATTTACTAACATTATATGTTGAATTATTGTCAACACAATCCTGAACAGGGACAAAACCAGCAACAACTGTTATACGAAAATAGTTTCAAACAATAACGATGGTCTGAAATTGTCCCTATGGTTGTCATGTCTGTCCCATATAATATGTCGCAAGTGTCATTTGTCACTGTCAATGTCAAGAGAGGTTCAACTACCCCATTGAGCCTTATTCTTATCTTGTTCATTAAATGTAACAAATTGCTGAGTTTGTTTTGTTTTTGATGAGTTTGCAGATATTTAAGCTAAGAATACATCGTTGGTTCGTGAAAATTTACCCGAAAAAAAACAATTTCAAAAATCCATTAATGACATAAAAATGCTAAATCTAAAAAGCTTTAGATTTTTTTTCTCTACATAAGTTATTATTCAAAGTGAGTTTAATCAAATTACTTGTTTTTCAGGTAGTTTGTAATCAAAGAGGAGAGGGCGCGACTGTCGCACGGTGTAAATTAGCTCCGTAATATTTTATTTATTAAATAGAAAAACGCACCAGTTTTGTGTTTGAAGTGTGGAAAACCTAAAGCTAAGTGAAACCGAGCTAACATAATGTTTTTGAAAAGAAATAAGTGCTAAAACAGAAAATAATATGAACAAAAGTGTAGATCCCAAACTCAAGTGACTCAGTGCAGTAGATAGCCCCAAGTATAGACTTGGGGCTATCTACTTCACTGAGTCACTTGAGTTTGGGACACAAGACGAGACTCTATTACACGTCTTGTTAATGTACCTAATATTAGACTATTCTAGTACAAAAATATTTAGAATAATAACAAAACATCAATAATGAAAATCCAGTGATTCGCAAAAAATAAATTGACGGTGGCACAACAAATAAAACTATCAAAACTTACTCGAAATTAAACGGAAATTCACTTAGCCACGAATCACTAATTTCGAAATCTCCTCTATCAAGCTCAACAGCCGAGCATTGCGACGTACCGACTGCCGTGCCGTGCCCGCAAGTTCGCATCCTGTCTGCGTGGAAGTATTTTCGTACTTTAAAAATGTGTGTTCTCACTTACAAATAACACGCCAGCTGCCATCAAATAGAGAACGCAGTAAGCCTGACGAGACTGAGTGATGTATGTTTAGAAGACTGAAGTACTCTTAAAATACATTTATTCAATAAAACGTATAATTAAACTAACTATATACAATGGAATCAGTCAGATTATCTAAGGACCGTTACAAACGGCAAATAGGTAACTCAACTGTTTCAGACCAGACAAGAGCCCAACGGTATGTCGTTGGGCCGCTTACCATCTTCACGCAACATACCATTCGGTTCAAGAATGACTGGAACATTGACACTGGTAAAAGTTCGACGAAAAATGTCATTAAGGCTTGTGTGGCGTGAAATCCTGCCGGCAGACCTGGTGCATGAAAGTCCGTGTATACCAAGTTGATCTACAGCCGCACCACACTGGCACTGGTGAGAGGCGCAGAATCTTGCACCCAACCGAAGACAAGTGGTAATACGGATAGTTACAAGATCCCTAGTAAGAGTGCTTGCAGCCAAAGACCTGATTCCCATTTTGAAACAGCTAAGAGACGAGCACGATCTGTGGAGGTCAAACACATATGTAACAGATAGTTCCGTGTCAACTCGCACAGAGGCCCGTCCCACTGCCGTTGTGCCGAAACGTGTTTTGGGGTATCGGTATTAGGACAGTATTGATGGTGTTAGAATTTTCTCATCCAAAGAATGTGTAGTATATGTGTACCAATCGAACATGCAATTCAATATTCAAAAAACCGTGGAAAGGGTGTTCTTTATAATGTTATCTAATCCCACCAGCTCACTGTGTTTCCACAGTTAAAATGGATGAACATAATAATATAACATTGTGACGACCGACCGAGCGAAGAAATTAATTTATGGATATATATATATCTCGCAAGAAATTAACATATTTAATTCGACGTTGGCAGATGGGACCATGTTCGATGTATCGACTAAAAGTGAATCAATCTTACCACAAGACGCTGATACCTCTATAACAGCCAACCTAGAAATCGAACTAACCCTAGCACACGAAGATATTGCAATATTAAATATGGAATGCGATGAAGTAAAAAAGTACCTTATATACCTAAATAAGTAAGTAACCTACACAATATGTTGTCAGTAAAAACGGGTATTTATCGCGTATTTTGCATGTATTTATCCTGAATTTTCAGCGAGGTTGCACCAGCCGTGGTCGCGGGCAGACACAATGATATATAATTTACTTACGTATAGGATAAATACCCGTTAATGGCACCAATCAACATGATTAAAATAAGCCTCGATAACCAGCCGAGCTTTCAAAGAAACCTTGTCCACGCCCGGATGGTCACGGCTGCACTGTGCACTATAAATACGAGAAATAAGGTCAAGTTCACTCTCCGCTGAGGCGGACACACTGGGCACTAGGTAAGCTGAGGGATAGGTGGGATCCACCTCTTAATAGTAATAACTACCACGATCAACATTATCATTAAAAAAGCGGTTACGGTAAGCGGTTACGTCTAAATGATCCCTACTGGTGGTAGGATCTGTCAAGGTCCGCCAGCGACCACACTCCTGCCGAGGTCCGGTGACAGATGGTTCACCGTGTTGATTATAGCAACCAACCTGCTAAGCGTTGTGATTATGGCTACAGTTCGATCCTGTATAGAGTACCTATTGCAGTCACCTTTGGGATAGTACAGCCCAAATATCAACTGGTTTGCCAAAGCAAGGCTCGACAGCCTACGCTACGCCACGTAAGTCGCGTTGGTTGCATGTTTTTTTCGGTGAGTGAGCCTAGGAGCTTAACGATCTTATTCCACTTTCACCATTCTTTCATAGGAGTTTCTAGTCTTAACGAAGGGAATATACCTAGCCGTCTGGTTGATATAGTGGTTCAACCCACCGATTTCAGATTCACAGGTCTCGGGTTTGATCCCCAAGGGGAGTACAATATTGTGCTTGGTTTGGTTGGTGGTAGGATTTTCTTAAGGTCCGCCTGGCTAGCTACCACCATCTTATTAGATTCTGTCGCCATAACAACAATAAAAAAATGGTGTTCCGGCATTAAGAGGTAAGATAGTCAGTTCCTCAGTTAGTTGAGGATTCAGGGTAAAGTACGCCTTCACCTTCGGCCTTATCTCAACTTGTAATCAGGTGAGATGAAAGCTAAGAGCTTTCTCGTCGTACAATAAAAAAAACAATTTATGGCACTTTCAACATTTTTTTTATAAGTGCACTGCAAAACTAAGAATCAGCGTCTGCGTTTCCACTGTGTTACAACCCCAATGTCTTCAAATTCCAATCCAATTCAAATTCCAATTCCAATGTCATTATTTATGGACAGAGTTAATAGTCACCATCTAGGTACGTTTGCTATCGTAGACCTCATGCTGATGCTCAATCAGATCCTGACTTGCTCAAAGTTTCGAGGACTTTCTTGAACGTTTTGGGTACGACTGTGTCTGATTCATACAGTCTAGTGAACTTGCATTCCACGTTACTTAAAGTTGATAAATGAATCCAAAATAGTCCGAACTCGAAATACCCGTTATTTTCCATCTACACTTCATAAAGAAACACAAAAAACATCGAGAACCAAAGGTATACGTGATGTATGTTTTCGTTTGAAATGCGATAAGCTGAGGGAAGTTGGAAGCTTTTATGAATCTGCGAGTAGCCTTTTGTTCTTTCAAGATAAAAGGCCGTATTTTAAAATATGCCACGAGTTGGTACCACTCTTATACTAAAAGCAGTACTATATGTGCGTTGCGTTGTGCGCTGCGTTGAAAACGACTAAAAGTTTTTTTCCCATCGCCATCCAGCCCAATCCTTAGGCCTTATCTTAACTTGTTACCAGGTGAGATGAAGGCCAAGCGATTCCCCGTCGTACAATAAAAAAAAAACCAAGCAAAACATGTAATCGTTTAATTTGTATAAAATTTATTTCAGTCATTTACAACAATTATAACATTATAATAATCTTAATCACAAAATAATAATAATTAAAAAGACAAATACAAATTAAAATAAAATTAAAATAATATATATATATATATATATATATATATATATATATATATATATATATATATATATATATAGATTACGGAGAATACGAATTGGTCCATAAATACTTATTTTGTAAATAACAATACAGCAACCAAACACAGAACAAGCATGTATGTTAATCACACAAACGTTTATTCCGGGTGGAAATCGAACCCATAACCTACAGCGCAAAAGGCAGAGCTTCTAATAACTTAACATTGAGATAAGCATTGAGTATTGATTGGCATCAATTTATCTCATCAGCACCACGACCCAAAACGCCTGAGGAAGTAGTATATATGTTTTTACCACGTCTGTGGTCTAGTGGTTTCACCCACCGATTTCAGATCCAAAGGTCCCGGATTCGATCCCCAGGGGAGCAATATTGTGCTTGTTTTGGTTGGTGGTAGGATTTTGTTTAAGTCCGCCTGGCTAGCTACCATGATTTTACCTAATTCTGTCGCCATAACAACAATTCTAAAAATTTTTGTGTTCCGGCATTCAGAGGTAAGATAGCCAGTTCCTCAGTTTGTTGAGGATTCCGGGTGAAGTGCGCCTCCACCTTTGGTCTAATCTCAACTTGTAACCAGGTGAGATGAATGCCAAGCGCCCCCTCGTCGAACAATATAAAAAAGTCTTGGCAAAAAACACCCAATGATTTTTTTGATAAAGATGATGAGTAGCTTTTGACCTCTAAGCTTGTCTAGCTAGGCCTGAGTAGGGATGAGGTCTGCGATAAAGCGAGCTTTCCCAAAAGGCTATGCTCCACTGGTCTGGCGTCCTAACATCAGTGATATGTTTTTTTTTTTCTTCGTTTTCTCTTCGCTTTCTCTTTTCGTCTTCGTCCATTACGAAAATAACATTGTTTGTTTACTTCTTTATTGTTTACCATAAAAATGTAACAAAATGACAAGTGGCTCGGCGGAACTTGGTCATACAGAGTAATGTTGCAATATATTTTTTAAATGGTCAGTTTTCCGACACGCATATTTACTGGTGAGATTAACATAATTTACGAGCCGCTTTTGCCATAAAGTAGGTTGCATTAAAACAGTTGTTTCACTATTGCCTTTTTTTCTTGTACTGCGGGGAAGTGTTTGGCCTTCATCTCACCTGGTTTTTCAAGTTATGATAAGGAAAAAGGTGGAAGCGCACTTCACCCGGAATCCTCAATATTCTGAGGGACTGGCTATCTTACATCTAAATGCCGGAACACAACAATTCTAAAATCCTCTGACTTTTCTGAGGTACCTACGGCATAAATCTGGGTTAAGCTAACTTGCTCGGTATCGGAAGTAGGTATTCCAATTAGTTGGTTACTGTTTTGACGCATGTTTTGCTGCAGTTTAGTGATATTTATTTAACCGCATTTATGTACCTAATTACGAATATTTACAAACTTGTTTCGTTGGTAAGTTGTTTTACTCAAGTAAACTTTACCCTACAGCTACGGAGGAGGCTCTTTTCAACGGCGGACAAGAATGAGCTATAATTTTTTTAAGACCAATACAGTCGAAAGTGTTGGGAATATTCAAAGGCTGTACGATGTTAAGGTCATGATTTATAAAACTGTTTTGTCTTCAGTTCCAACAACACTATTGGTAAAAAAAATATTTACAGATAATTATTTCGAAAAAAAATTGTTTTGCACATATTCTGAGATAAATTTGAGAATTTACCTCAGAATAGCACAATTCTTTTGAGTCGTTTTTTGTTAAGTGTATGTTTGTTGTTTTTTATTACGTGAATCTTAATACTGGGTTCTTATTTTATACTTATCCAGTGATTTACAAAAGTTGTGATTTTTTCAATGAAATCCCGTTCATCCGTTTCACTCAAATCATGCAATTACGTAAAGCGCCGTCTGTCTTCATTGCTTATCTATGGTATCCTCTTTAGACCCGTTTCATATTAACTATGAATGCTCTGTTATGATATGAAGTCAACAAAAATCTACCTACTTATAATTGCACGTACGTTTTCAAAGGTATAGTCATAAATCTGAAATTCCATGCACCAAAACCTTGAATAATCCTTAATAGCTGAGATTGAGATTAGTGGTTCATCTGATTGGACTATACGGATGACTGCACTTTATGTAATTTACGCGTCTTAATTAAGGAGTAATGTGCAAGCATTAGCTGCGAGTACATAGATGGGGTCGCGTTGAAAACTAGAATAAGAAGAATAATTCCTGAAATTGACACAAAAAGACAATAAGAGACACGCAAACAGAGGGCTCCAACCCACATTTCAAGGCAAAAATAACGTTTCTGGACCACCTTTAATTTATTTTTATTAGATATATTTTGCTTTAAGGGCTGTGTGGCCAAGTGGGTAGGGGCTTGCCTTCCAATCCGAAGGTTGTGGGTTCAAAACCAGTCGAGCACCGATGGTCTTTTCGGTTTTTCGAAAGTTTTTGTGCGCATTTGACACATGCACTTGCTCTGACGGTGAAGGTCACATCGTGAGGAAACCGGCAACTCCCTAGGACCAAAAATCCGAATGATATGTATCACAAGCTAGTATTACGCTAAGCGGCGATGGCTTGCAACCTGTCATGTACTGAATACTAGCTACTTGCAAAGCGTGGGCATGTGCCTTACGTTAGTTTGGACGTGCCTCTGACTACCTCCTAGTAGGTGATCCTCATAAGATTCCACGCTCTGAGTAGGGATCAGTGGTGAATCCTCGAATGGAAAAAGTTATGATTCTATTTAGTTATATTATTTATTTGTGTGTTGCTATAGCGGCAATTGAAATACACTTTTTGTGAAAGTTTTAGCGGACTACCTATTGTGATTCATGAAATACTGCCCTTTGACATACAGATGGATGGACAGACAGCGGAGGCTCAGTAATATGGTTCCGTTGGCACCTTTTGGGTACGGAACTCTGATAACACAGTAGGTGCATATAGCTTTTGGAACTACAATGGTTATGAACAGCATATACAATAAAGAGGAATTCAGTGTATCCGTGATAATGGCGCATGTATAACTGCTTCGAAATATCGGAAAACTCTTCCACAATCAAATCGTGGTAAAATATACCTCACCTCAGTTGCTAGTACTCTGCTTTCTGCTCTGTAGGTTGTGGATTCGATTACCACTCTGGACAACCATTTGTTTGCTAAACACAGATGTTTGTTCTAAGTTTGTAGGTATTTGTATGCTAGTATGTATGTCATTATAAAATTTGTAATAGATGGAGTAGTGGGCGCTCCATGAAATTATTTAACGTCCTATAATGCCATTGATATTATGCACAGGATGTCAGTAGGAATATTATTTTACTTTCAGTTTTTGTAGGTTGAATTTTCGTTTTTCCTCAAAGAAACATGGCGTCTTTTGTGAATGATGCAAGTTTCACGCGTTCCAAAACCTTTCACATCTCGAACAAAGGCGACCCAGTGGAGCCTGATGTCAGCCTCATCCATTCCGACTGAAAACGCACGTCAAAGGGGTCAATTCCTCTCAAGAATTTTGAATGTATGCTGAGGTCGATATTTATCAAATAAACCGGGCCCACATTTAAAAGCAAAACCAACAGATTTTTTTCATCTAGTTCTGTTTGAGTGGGTCTAACTCACTAGGCGATTTTAGTATTAGTTGTACATCAAGTTAAAGACTACTATCACAATAGGCAACTAATATAAATATAGTTGAATAAACTAGTATCCTGTAATTTTAAATTACAGCCCGTTGACAGACAGACGAACGCACGGACTGTTGGTCAGACGGCGGAGGCTTCGTAGTAGGGTCCCATTCGCACCCATCGGGTACCGAACTCTAAAAGGAGCATCAGTGTTTGTAAGTTGCTACTAAACGTTGCACTGAAAAAAGTAAACAAAAATAGATGTGACAAAATTATTACAAAATAGTTTTGAAAACGGCAAGTTTTAACTGCAGCGCATATTTGAAATTTCATTACAGTTTCGTAGTTGCAGATCCTAATCCGTTGCTAAAGCTTTAATTAAAATGAAATTCTAATTAAATCCCACGCTCAAATACTGGTCTGCCCCAGAGTGTTCGCAAGTCTATGTGAAAGATTTAAATATTATAATAGCTAGCTTCTGTCCGCGGCTTCACCCGCATGATTTCAAAAAAGACTTCATCAAATCGATGCTTTGTTTTAGCTACGTAGGATATTTTGCCTACTCTCTACAGTACTCTCAGTCTCAACGTCGGGATAAATATACCTAGGAAAAATACCCGTATTTCGAATCAAATTAATGTACTCTCTGGCAGTTCAGTTAATTAATTCGGTCTCAGCAGTCCAGTGTTACCATACGACCGAGCTATAACTACTAAATACATCCATCGTATTGTCCAATGTCAAATGATAACAATCGTAAGAATTAAGTAACAAGTAAGAATCTTGCGTGACTTATGATTGAGTTGACGCGTGACCTATGAACTGGCTCTAATTTAGGCCAGCGATTTACCATAGCTATTCAGTGTGGCAATGCAGCTAATGTCATGAGCACGCTTCGTCTCGTACAGGTCTGGAACAGTTGAGCTATCTATAGACTGTTTGAAAAAGGTCCCTAAGGACCTTAAGGACCTTGGAACTATTTACCGGGGAAGCAGCTTTCCTAAGTATCCCAGCTGCTTCCCCGGTAAATAGTTCAATTGTTCGAATAAATGTTTATCGTACTCAAATTATACATGATTATTTCAGACGTGATAATACCCGGTTAAGGATTATCCTGTATCCTGTTATTATTAACCGATAGAACCCTGAGCAAACGAGAAGGTACGTAGAAAAACGAAAGCCTGTATAGGACCATTCGTATGATCTTTATAACGACGTCTTTATTTGTGATTATACAGTCACAATACAAACAAAAATACCAGTCTGGAACATCCACAATACTAGCTATATTGTTAACAGATGTTTCTGCTGGAAAATTTTGTAGGTATACATTTGTTGACAAGGTTGCTTTTGAAGCTAGCGATAACAGTGTTTGATATTCAGAGCTTTCTAAAGATGGTGGATATCTGTAAACATCTTGTTTGTCGGTCATCTACAATATTAACCTGAAAGCAGAAAACAAGCGGATTTGTTACAAAATATTTTTCTGTTTTTAGTTTAATAAAGAACAATGGATTTCCGCAAAATAACACCTTAATCAATTAGCTATCTTATGTCATGTACGATACAAGTAAAGAACAATTTCATTTCATAAAATCTAAAACCCATGATGTATTCATAATGAGAATAGGTCAGCTATAGCTTCATCGTAGATCCAAAATCATGTTCAAATTTACAGGCAAACTTACACAGAAAATAAAGGATAAGAATGTTACTGTATCCATAATTATTATTCACACAACGAAGCAGTTTCAGGTTTAGCGCTGATGAATTTCATCATATCATGGAAACAGCTGCACTAATTTTAATACTGGTAAGAATAATCCTGAATTAATAAGATTTCTGTCAAATAAAACGCTAATCAATTGAAGCTTTAAATTCGTAGAAACGAAGTCTCAGACATACACATACAGCACAAACTTATAACACCCTTCATCTAAATCGGGGACTGCGAACTCAGAAAAAGGTTTATTTTTGAACGTAACAGCAAGACATACACCAAATTTATTGTAAAAGTTTCAAAAAATCATGATAACAGGATTTCTGAGATTATAGCAGAAATGTGTTTAAATGTTTCTTTAACGCTAATAGCGCTACTAGCATAGAAATAGGCAATTGCTGTTCTGTTTGGTCCTAAATAATAATATAATGTTATACAAACTTAACTCAAACGAAAGCTAGTTATAACTAATAAAAAAATATCAATGTGATAGTTTGCCAGTACTACAGACAGCTTAAGATCTCATAGTAACTGGATTGATTGGAATATTTTTTTTGTTACATTGCCCATTTTCATGCTGACTGTGAAATAAAAACCCTGAGTGCCTGTCTAAATGTCGTTTTTTTTGAGGTCAACGGTTAAATGTATTCGTTCGAAAGTTTTAATTGGCGATAAATATATGTGGTTATGAATTCTGCCATAACTATTTATAAAAATTAGGAGATATTACAATTTTAAAGTCTTTCTTATCTCATGCAAAATCTGTAACAATACAATAACAATGATGTCAGAACGTGTAAAAAATATAATGATTAATAAATGTATTCCAATTTGTTTTGTTATCTGGCTGAAACATTTTAGCATTAGTATTTTCATGCAAAGTATTTATAAAATATCCTCTCATTTCCCTAGATTAGTGGACAGGGATGATATAAAAAAAGTTATTGTAATGCAAGAGGAGTGTTTTTTAGTACGTTAGGGCTTGCTAATGTGTCGATATTGTACATAAAATAACCATTACGATAAGCTGAACGACGTAATTGATGTGCACATTTACATCATTTAGACCTCTAAGGTCATAAAACGGTCAAGGTCATATTTATTTTTGTGTACCTACATGTTGTAACTACAATCCAGTATCGCTCCTGATACATCGCAATTTCTCAAAACTGAAATGTTGGTATAGCTTATAATTACAATGTTTGACCAAATTTTATATGTATTTGTTACATTTTTTTTTGTTTTTATGGCTGTTTAAGTAATATATATCCAAGGCTAATAAATACCTGGCAGTTTTGCTCGTTCAAAACCGTCCCGTCCTCTTCAAAATCATGTTATCACAGGAGAAACGGCTTTTTTCATCACTACCCCACCTCAAGCGAGCACCACATATCGTGTCTTAGCACAGCACTGGCCACTTATAAAAAAAGTTGTTAATTTCGATTCTGAATTCAAAACGATGTCATTTCGAGCGCGGGAGGAGCGTGTATCTCACGCGAGGGTGTAATGTGTACTAGGGGTGGAGCGACCGAGTCTTGCTGAGGCGTGCGCAAAACTGTTGAGCCAGTTTCGAGTTTGGGATGAAAATGTTGCGTGGGTACTGTTTTCTGTATCGGTTCATAGCTATGTGTACTTTGGCACTGTTCTTTTCAAGTTCCCACGTTATACATTATGACATGGAATGTTATGTCAGTTGGATGAACACATTTTAGGTCCTAAGGGAATATGAAAAGATTTTACTAACAAACATATTCAACTGAAAGGGCATCTTGTTCAGTTTTATAATCTGTTACTACAGTTTTGTAAGAGGTAATGAAATATATGTACAATGAAATAAATAAATAGTAGGTACTCCAGATTTTACACAACGCCATCTAGCCCCGAACTAAGTAGCTTGTAGTATAGGAACTAGATTAGGAACTAGAAAGTTGGTACGATCTTTTTAATTATGATAATATGTAATTGTTGTTATGGTGACAGAATAAGGAAATATGGTGAAAGCTAGCTATGCGGACTTGAACATAGACTTCCACCAACCAAACCAAACACAATATTGTGAAACCCTGTGGATAAAATCCGGGATCTCTGGATGTGACAACGGTACATGGGCGAACAGCGGTGGTAAAATCCCTAGGATTATCTGGTTCATCTAGTGAATTCGTTAGGCACAACATGATACAATATGAAAATATTTTTATGACATCAATGACTTACTTAATTAATTTAGTATTCTAATCGCAGATATTATGTTATTAATAAGTATTGTATGCTAGACTATAGTAGACATGAGAACATTATTTATAATTATTGTTTACCATCTTTATACCATGTTTGGAGTAATAAAGATTTTTGAATTTGAATAATTTAATTTATCCCCGTACCATACCGCGATTTACCCTATACCCAGATTACAAATCTGATGAACTACATTAGACGGCCATTAAAAAAAAAAACATCATGGAAAATGAACTCATTCACTCCCACAAATCCATTTTTGGTACCATTCATTTAATTCCTGATGAGTTCGTTCAAAATATTAGCAATCCAATTATCTTTTTAACTACTTTCCAAAAATTATGTAAATGTTCAGCATTTACATAATATATGGCCGGTATATTTTTGAATTTTATTTAAAAAAATAAACAACATAGTATATTTTATTACCTGCCGTAGATTGTTTCTTTATATTTTTAACCCACTTTCAAAAAAAAGAGGAGGTTCTCAATTCGTCGGAATCTTTTTTTTTTTGTGTATGGTCCCCGATTACTCGAAGACGCCTGGATTTGAAAAATCATTTATTTGTTTAAAAGGGTATACTTCACAGATGGTCCCATTGACATCAGGTCAGGATATGATGATGGGATCCTGGAAAAATCGAGAGAACTTTTCAAATATTATATGCACACTTGAAGTAACTTGGGTATTTTTAGGGTCGGTATACTTCCCAGGTGATCCCATTGTCATCAAGTCAGGATGTGATGATGGGACCCTGGAAAAATCGAGGGAACTTTTCAATTATTATAGGCACACTTGAAGTAATTTGGGTGTATTACCCCAAATAGGATCACGCTTCTGTCTGTCTGTCTGTCGGTCCGTCCATCTGTCATCAAAATAATTGGAAAAAATACGTCATCCGCAACGAAATTGTATCATATTCTTCATTGAAGTCGGTTTTTTTTTAGTTTTTAAAACGTAATTAATCTTCTCTACAGAAAATCACGATCAGTGTTGCTAGGATAGGTCGTCCTAGCTTATACTTAATAGGAGTTTTTTTAAACGACTTGGATACGGAACAAGCAAGCAGCCCACATGATGTTATATTCACAAAGACCATGGCCGTCCGTCAACTTGAGCCATAACTTTGTAAAGCCTCGTGTGCCCGTAATTTCACCGGCAACAATACCCTTCAAACCGAAACATAGCAATGCTGCTTAGTGGCTGAAATAGGGATGGTGGTAGTTCTTCCTCGGAAGAGTCCTTTCACAAGGAACTTTACTAACCCTATTAAGAAGAAAAAAGGAGTATACGATGTCCGAAAAAAACGAAGTTGGTTTGAGTAAGAGGAGACATTAATACGTGTGAAAAAAGTGGATGATGAGCTGACGGCTGATATAATTGAATGAAAGAGAAGAACATGTTGTTTTGACCCTGCCTAGAGCGGGATTAGGCCAGCATGATGATAAGTGGGTATGTATTTACAAAAACAAATTATAACAGTATTATATCCGTAATCTAGTTCCCATATAAGCTTTTCTTAGTTTGGGACTAGATGGAGCTGTGTGAAATTAATGTCCTGTTATATTAAAATCATATTATATTATGCTTGGTACAGTTCACAACGATACAGCGAACTCTATAACTAAAATGGTGTCCATTGAATTTACAGATCGTGCCGTATTTTAATTTAACTAGTTACAGCTCCTAGATATTTGATATCGCTTGCTCTTTTCTAACTTCTGTAGATAAAGAAGTGTTTTGTCACAGAATATTTTTGTGTTGTCTTGATATTTTATGACGGTTTTTTAGAAATCTCTAATAAAAGAGTCTTAATGTCCACTGTTGGACAGAGCCTCCTTTTAAACCTGAGGTGTTTTGCCAAGATGACGACGCAGTAATGAGATCCTTTAGCTGGTTTTAATGACATCCACGGGCTGAGTTGAAGAGGTCGATTCTCATGCCACCACTTCCACGGCATAAGAGAGGGAGTTAACAGATTTACTTTAGCTAAGCGAAGTGAAGCGAAGTGAAGTGAAACGAAGCGAAACGGAGTGAAACGAAGCGAAATGAAGTGAAGTGGCTACCGTGTCTTTGAGCTTTTTGGTGTCGAGACCTTGGGTCCGAGGGGAGCCGGTGCCATCCGGAATTTCAAAAAACATTGCGGGGCTTTTCACTCAGGTGACACGTGACCCAAGGGCCGGCTCTTTTATAGGCCAGCGAATGAGCTATTCTGTGTGCCAATGACGCCAGTGTCTTGTGCACGCTTCCGTCTGGTACTGGTCTGGAACAGTTGAGCTACCTATAGGCCGTTTGTAACGGTCCTTAGGTAATCTGACTGATGATCCTTTGTTTAACGTTTTTTTTTTGTGAATAAATATTAACTTTTACTATAATTCCATACTCGCAAGGAATACGATTTGATTAAGTTTAATCGACCGTTGCGATTCGCAAATAAAGAACGATAAGAAAGATATTATACTTCTATTTCGGGACCGGTTTGGTTATACACTGTATTTCAGCAAGTCAACAACCGCTACTATTTACTATGTCATATCAGAGGAATAATGTGAGTTCAACCAGGTCTAACAGGTGCATTGGCATCTGGTTGAACTCACATCAGCCAAGAGTACATTTTTTAAATTTGAATTTTGCGACCAACCAGGCACGCTTCCGCAATTTAATAGGGTGTGTTTGGTCCATGAGGTCAAATGAAAAATACTCCTGATTTTACGAGTAACCCAAATACGGGTGGCATGGTACAATGCTGTGTGCTGACATTGGGTTTTTTACAAAGACTAATACAATATTTGTAGCTACGTTGTGTCAACTGGCGTTTAAAATCTCGCACAGTTGAGCACTTGACAGTGGTAAACTGGCACCAATGACTTCACGATACAGTGCCACTTTAACATACTAGCACAAAATGAAGTGGAAACTGACATGATTTACCTACTTTAAATGTCATAAACCACTAAAAAACAATTGGTGTTCAATGCAAGCGTCTTTGTAGGTATTTTGGTTTCTATGTCATTTAAAATGTTTACAGGAAAATCTTGTTTGCTAGATGGATACCAGGAGGCTTTCAATAAAATGCGTGAAATCGGCTTCGACCGTACTCCCTCCTTCTAAGGAAGACGTCAAGAACAGAGTCCTGAGAAAAATGAAAAAAAAGATAAGTCGGAGAAAACACGGCATGATAGCTCTTGAAACAATATGATGGCTTCCTTTGGAGGACAAATAGTGCAAACTAGTAGCTTGTACCCGCGACTCCAAGGATATAGCAGATGATCTGTGACGATAAATGCCTATTTTGATTCCTACTAGGATTCTAATTTTGAATAAATTTATGATTTCCCTGTATTTTTTTTAAATTAGACCAGTCCGTGTGCCAGAACCATAACCAAACATTTTTCAACAACGGTGCCTACAAGTTGTAAGCTGTAAAAGTTTCCGAGATTTATAGGCACAACTTCGTCAAAATTCAAATTTTATTTTGTTGGCCATCTCTCACACTTGCCTCGCGCTGTACAGTCAGCGAAATAATATGGTCGCTATTGAAATAATTCAAGCGAACTATTCTGACAAATAATCATATAACTGACGCATACCTTTATATACCAATCATTGTTTATACTTTGTATGAACTGTTTTTTTATAAAATTCTATAAAAAACAGTTCCTACACACGACTTGTCAAAGATTCATCTTTGAACACTTCTCAGAGCATAGATGATAAATAAGAGTATAATTCTTAGACACAACATTATTTTTGCCAGAAACAGTAGGCCATAGAAATGCAGTTGGTTTTTTTCCTTAGTAACTTAGTTTTTTCTATCGTCAAGGTTGAATTGAATAATAACACGCGGGATGAATAACAGTGATCAACCTTCTTAGAGCATCCAGGCAGTTTCTGGAAAAACAGCTCCATCCCTAACCTTATCCGCACAAGTAATTTCCAGGAATCACCCAAGATTACCTATTTCAAATAAAAAAGCACATCAAAAGGCGTGGGCGCTTGGCCACACTCAGTTTTCTATAAGTTTTCTTTGAAGCCTGTGAACATATCTATATATATACCGAATCCACCAACAGCATTGATCTATTCAAGCATAAGAGATAACCTGGAAGAGGTCGTGATAAAATGAGTAGTCAGGCGGAGTGGTACTTGGTGGAGCAGAGTTTCCTTACATCAAAAGAAGTGTGGGTCGTGTCTCAGCAAGATGGGTGGATGACATAGTCAAATGTGCAGGTAATTCATGGATCGAGAAGGCTGGCACAAGCAAAGAGAAGCCTATGTCCAGCAGTGGGATCGTAGATAGGTGGCTTAAACTGGTGATGTTGATGACAAGTTATGTGAAGCGTACTTGAAACTTGCAATCCCTTATACTATCACAACTATCTACATTGCACTCATAATCAAGTATTTAATTTTGCAATATCTCTAGGTCTCTAGTTAACTAAGTATCCGCTTCAAACTGATGATGAATATTGATATAAATATTGATTGCGGTGTGATTACCTGTAATCTAAATATTTTAAATCGATAAGCCCATTGTATGTCTATGTATATGTATGTGGGATCGGTGTGATCTACCGGTGAAGGTTAAGAGTTCCAATTTCAGGATTTTCCACATTATTATATAGTTTCTAATTTCTTTGTATACGTTATCTTATGTATTATGTATAAATTATTATTAGAATTATACAAATACATCATGTATTCTTATTTGTAAATTGTACGAACCTCCTAGTGGTCTTCCCCAGGTTACGATATTTCTGGTTTTTGCTATAGGTTACTGCTAACTGATCATAACACTGGTGGTTAGGAGTTGTAAAAGTCCACCTGGTTCGCAACCATCCTCCAGCTAAAGTCCGGCGCCAAACGATTTATTGTATTTCGTCAGTGTGCGAGAGCCGTACTTTCTGGGTAGCTTGCTCCATAGCAGTCCTCATCCTTACTCTGGCCTAAAACTAGACAAGCCTAGACTTCTAAGAGCTCAAAAAAACCTATCGTATAAAAAAACAATTGATTTTATTGATTTACTGTTTTTTACATTACTAACAATATTTTTTATTAAGCACATTATATTTAGGTCAAACATTTAGGTGTTCAATAATGTAGCTAATTGATTCAGGCGTTATATTGCGGAAATCCATTGTTCAATAAATAACCTAAAAACAGAAAGATATAAAAATACGCTAAATTCCTTTGTTTTTTTTCTTTTACCCATATCAGTACAATAATGTATTACAATTTAATTGCATAATTACAATATTTTTTATTCAGCACCTCTATAGTTAGGCCATTTAGATTTAGTTAAACAATAAAGTATTATCAAAATCACACAAAATAACAAACAGTCTATTGTTACACGAAACTAGAACCTAAAACTTCCGGATAGGCAGACATATGTCGATAGTCAGCTCAGCTGCAATAAATATACTAAAACCTCGGTTTTACTTCCCTCACCGACAGTACAAAGGCGTATACTGAGCAAATTAACCGTGCCCCGAATTAATTAAAGCAAAGTTAAAGCCCTTAAGTTAAATTAAGGCTCTCCATTGTTCAGCGGAGATTTACAGAGAGGTGAGTCGTTAGATGATGCTGGGATTTGTATGCATCGATACACATGGCGTGCGGTTGTAAGTATACACACAACATAAATATAGGTATTTGTATGGAAACTACCAACGCCTGTATTTACGCTGCTTTACAACCATGTTTTCAAGAAGTGGGATATACTTATGTGTAGCTTCAGTAACTTCGTAGATCCAATTATTGCTTATTTATGCAAGTAACGAGGTCAAATGCTGACCCATCCATACCAATATTATGAATTTGAAAGTAACTTTGTATGTTTGTTTGTCACTTTTTCGCGACGACACGGTTGACGGACCTGTACTTTTTTTTATTATAGTGTATGCCATGGGGGAAAATAAATATACTAGAAACCATATTTGAAACGAGCATTACGAGCGATTCAATTTGAATTTTGAATTGAATTGAACAATACTGTTCACAGAATGATCGTCTTATGCAAATATGACTTACAAATTGAGGAAACATATTAAACACATTTATCAATAAACATATTGTGATGTAGTATACTACTTTTACTATGCTACAAAACAAATATACCTTTAAACTTCTTGCTTGGTACCAACATAAGAAAAGAAATATGCTAATACCAACATACTAACTACTTTTTGTTAGCACTTGTTTTACTAATTTGGCAGTTTTTTCTAGTACCTACATGTTCCTAAGTAGATATAGTTCAGTGCATACTTTAAACCTGTACTACCTATATAATGTCGGGAAGCTGTCACATTAAAATCTGCAAATACCTACCTACCTGGTGTATGTAACTAACAACATAAAATACCTTCCTACAAAAAGCTTAAAAATGTTTTGTGTAATCTCCACTCAGAAAAATACTTAACCACCAGGTAGCTACCCACACCCACTACTTACTATACCTACACTTTTAAATAACCTCATCTACATTATGTTTCAAATTGTTATCAAAAGCTTTCATAATATACCTACCGGACTATGCTACCTACCTATTCATTTATGCACGCTTATTTTACTTACTAAAAATTAATGTTTAACTCAAACCCTTCTTATGCTCTCAGTCAACGATTTTTATGAGAATAAATGTCTTAAGCCGTAAACCGTAAACCAAAAAGCGTTGTGTACCTTGTACCTAGTAACTGAATTTCTGACAATAATGGCGGGATTAGACTTTTTTCACACCCCGAGATCAGTCTGCAGTATTTTTATACCCGACTTTATTTATAGTACTACGGGGAAGCGGCCTTCATCTCACCTGGTAACAAGTTAAGATAAGGCCGAAGATGGAGGCACACTTCACCCGGAATCCTCAACAAACTGAGGAACTGTCTATCTTACCCGGTTTGCCGGAGAACAATCATTTTAGAATTGTCACTATGGTGACAGAATTAGGTATGATGGTAGTAGCTAGCCAGGAAGACTTAAACACAGTCATACCACCAACCAAACTGAGCACAATACAGTACTATAATAAGTACCTCTGGATCTAAAATCGGCGGGTTGAACCATTAGACACACGAGGTGCTATTAAAACTTGCCTAAGAGGAGTTCTCATTTTGGTGAATTTTTCATATGTTTTTTATAAATGTTATAATTATGGAGTAGCCACAGAAACTATTGAACTAAAGAAAAGTGCACCGTCGCGTTAAGCCGCGTTGGGTTTGTCCGTAGTACAAACCCTGATCAATTATTTGTATTTTATTCTGTAGTTATTCCGAATAGAAAACCAAACGAAACATTAGATTGCGCTTTTAGTTACTATTTGAGACGTCTATTATTGTTCCACGTTATTATTTAGAATCAATGTCTAATGGCCATTGTCATTGTTCAGAAAATCGTGACATACGGGCGCATTGTTTAGTGGCGCCGCCGTGGCAATCCCGGATCAAGAATCGGCCCCTCTAACTTAGCCCGCGGATGTCATAATTGCCGATTAAGGGATCTCACCAGGAGAAAGGCAGTTGTTTCCTTCTTATTTTTTTATACACCGTTATTTATTTTGAATAAATATCGATCACCAACCCGCTTTCGAGGCGCTATCCAACATATATATGAATATAATAGGTTGCTGATCATGAGATATGAAAAAAAAAATGTTTTGCTACAAATAGGAAGACCACTTTGTATACTTTATGTTTGCAAAATTGATTTAACTATCTGTATAGCTATTCTCAAAGATTCGGAAAGCCTTATCTAATCAAATTCGAAAACTTCTGATCGAGATTCTGTGATCTGAAAATACTGACAATTAGTGTTCGAAGCCTAAAACAGAAGATTTCAAGAAAAACGATGAATCCTGTCGGATTCTAAGTCGAATCCGATAAAAAATATATTATCGATCTGAAAACTTTCCGTGTGTTCAAAAAACTTAGAGCTGTTATTGATTTTTTTTCTGAAACGATACAATTCCGTAGATTATTTCTTCTTGTTTTCACACTATTGACATAATTATAATGTCCAAAATAAATCATTCTCATCTCTTGAAATTAGTAGAACTTGAGGAATATTGCAATAATAGCTCCTTCGTAAATTTGAAAATTACACTGTTTTTTTGGTTACTTTGTTTGTCACAATTGGAATGGACGGATCTTCTTCAATGGATTCTTTTATTCGTGGCTAAGCGTTTGACACCTGAAAAACAAGTATAGATAAGCCTAATACGGAGCATGCTTGTCTTAAATGAACTTCACCCTGGACTTGAAAACTCCTAGATTTGGCATGGATATTATGCCGTGGGAACATAATAGGCTACTTTAAATTCGGTAGGTAGCTAGCAAAAGCTAGTTACAAATTACCTTGAGGTCCGCAGATAGAAATCGGTTGGAATAATTATGATTCCCGTTGTATGAGTTCTGAGGCTGCGTGTGTCTTTGTAATACAATCTGCAATTATTCCCATTTCGCACATCAGTGGCAGCTGTATTTGTGTCAAAAGCTGTTCTTCCATTCTGTGTAAATAATGTTGATTGGATATTTTTTATTGAGAAGGCCACGGAGTATCGCTGATTTTCACTATCCAATGTAAACGTGTTTTTAGTTCATTTAGGCCAATTCAGTGTGAAATTTTGCAGGTTTAATCGGATAGGGATATTTTTTGTGGTGTGTTACTTTTTCTTAAAGTTAAATAAATAAAATATATGGAGTGTTTTATTATGCGAACACTCTTTTTTTTAGATTTAGATTTTGTTTTCATGTCCCGCCTCGCACTCATATAACCCCATACTTGAACTCTAAACATTTATTAAAAATGAAAGCGAGAAGAGACCTTCACCTTGCTGTACTTCTTTTTGGAGTTATCAAGTATAATATGCCTCCCTATTTGCTTCAAAAGCTAGTTTGGTTTAAAGAGAAGTCACGGTACCAAAGAAGAGAATGTACTAGCGTATTTGCTACGCCGAAGCACAGATCAATGACATTTCGGGCTCATTCAGATTCGCAGCGGCAGCGAGCCGCTGCTGGAACGATTTACCTCCTCCAGTGCGTGCTCTCAAATCATTGCACACTTTTAGATGTACTTAAAAAAAAATCTCTTATTAGATCGAATAGAAGTTTAGCCACCTCCCCCACCACCCCCCACTTTCATCTTCTTAGTCGTAGGTTAGTAGCCATTTGTTGGTGACATTCGTTTTTAAGATTTTCGGTTTATTTTTTACCTTATCTTAGTAGTTATATACACTCTTTCAAGTTTTACATTTTATATTAATGCCTAATCGTTGATAAATATTTGCTTATTTATTTATTTCTTTATTCGTTTAGATGTATGCTCTCTCTACTTCGTTATAGGTTTCCTGAACTATTTTTGTGTATATTATTTATGTACAAGTATTTGTCCCCATAGTGACGTCACCCTTCGTAAGGCTCTGCCTGAAAATCAGCGCTGTCCTGCAAGAGGTAGCATTAAGCTGAGGCAGGACCAATTTGACGGACTCAGCACAGAGCGGATCCTATATATTATTATGTTATACATGTACCTATTTATGTTTTTAAAACTAGTTACCTAACCTACTTGTGATTGAGATTGTGACATAAGTAGTCGTATATTGTACCTATGTACCTAAATGTGTAATGCTCGGTATGTTGTTTGTCAAATAAATGTATTTCTTTCTTTCTTTGTTTCTTTCTTTTCTTAATAACGCACCGAAGATGTTACTGTGGATTACCAAAGTAAGTAAGTAAGTACCAAAAGGAGAAGCCGGCTCTGAGGAAAGCGGAATCAGACCCGTAGCGATCCTTTCAACACCGGCAAGTGTTCGAGTCGACAGTACAGCGCAGCATGCAAAGGCAGATACCGGCTCATCTCTTGGATGCTCAGCACGGGATCCAACCAACTCGCAGCACGACCAGCAATCTCCTAAACGCCATGGCCTACATGCTCCCAAACGTAGACGCAGGGGTTCAAGTCGACGTCGCCTACTTTGATAAAAAAAAAAGTATTTGAAATATAATAGAATAATGATATTTTTGACATATGAGAATAACTTATGACTACTGATAATTAATTTCGATAATTAGTTTGATTTTTTTAATTTTTAATAATTTGATTTAATTTGTTTTATAATTAATTCTAATGCTCACAATTATTAACTACTCAATTGTATTAGGAGCATGATATATGTATTATTTTTAATAAATAAATAAACTTTGGTTCTTTTACGGATTATATTCCGGATTCTATCACTTAGAATATTACTTTGTTTTAATTTCCTTGAAAGTTCCAGTAAATAAAAGTATTTATCGGCTAAAAGCAGATAACGGCAACCCAGTCTGAATTTTTTAACTCCTCTGATAGCGTCTTTTTCCAATTAACTCGTCTGTCATTCCTAATTAATTTATTCTTTATTGGCATGCTAAGGCGTCGTCTGGACTGCAGCGTTTGAGAAAATGCAATAAGCTTGGAAAATGCCCCTGAAAGTGAGAAAGCCAAGAAATGCTAGGACATTACAGGACATTAATTTCACACAGCGCCATCTAGCCCCAAACTAAGCATAGCTTGTAATTTGGGAACTAGATTATATTTATATCTATTTATTTATTAAACACTAAACACTTTACAATCAAGTAAAAAAAAAAATCAAAACTAAAGTATAGATCTAGATTGTTAGGTAAAAACATGAGCTTAAAGCTAAGATGTAATCTGATAACGAGCGGAGAATAAAAAAAAGTTAACAAAAACATGATAACAATTAACTTAGCAGAGTTCTACTGGTTGACAAATGAGGAATTGGTGTATAAAATGGTTTTAATTGTTTACCGAATATAGATATATACTATATATGATAGGAAATAGGATAGTATACTCTCATACTTTTTTTAATACATACGTACTATACGATACAACACCCAAACACAAAACATACATCTATATTCTTCACACAAATCTTTTTCCTGATTGGTAGAGCTACTACCACCTGAGCTATGAGGCTTGTGTTCCTGTGTTCCTGCCATGTAACGATTACGACCCTGAAATGAAATGAGTCATTAGGCACCTTTTAGGTAGGCTCGCTTCATCGTAGACCTCATCCTTACATATGTAAATTTCGAGGTCTAACTGGGCAATTTTTTATTTTTTTATTACAGGACATTCATTTCACACAGCGCCATCTAGCCCAAACTAAGTATATTATGTGATATGGAAACTAGAGTACAGAATACTTAAATACTTTTTAAATTAAATACGTACCTATCATACAATGCAACAACCAAACACAGAACAAACATCTATATTCATCACACAAATCTACCCGATACTACTACGAACCCACAACCTACAGCGCAAAAGGCGGAGTTACTGCCAACTGAGCTACGAGGCTTGTTAATATAGGTATAATAATATATGTAATTAAACATTATTAAAAAAACGCTTACCCAAATGGAACCTTTTTACGAATCTTGTGTAACTGCTATAGTACATAATAATCATATCAGAATGCAACTTTATGAGTTGGTAATTTTTTCACACTCTTTGATTGGTAAATTCGCATCGCAAGCGATCAGTCCTGTCCTTTATGATTCCTTTGAAACTCGCTGACGAGCGTCTTATGTTTTTGTCACATTCAGTTTCTTCGGTTCGGTGAACCAGAGAAGACATCCAGAGCCGCTGAACAGGAGCCTAATTCTCGGTTCCACTCGACGTAAGGTCGAATAGACAATTTTCTATCGTAAAACCTCGACAAAAAATTATGTGGTATTTTCATTATCTGTGGTATTGCCATCTGTTGTGCCATTTCGGCAAAGACAGAAAAAAAAAAGTTTCGGGGATAAAAATATTGATAGAAACTTGACGTAATTAATTTGTCTGTTAGGTAGGTTTATCTATATTGTGTTCATTTTTTTGTTACTGTTTTAGTATTAGGATAGTTACTAGTAGATTAGTAACTTGTAGTTAGGTTAGTAAAAAAAATGATGTGAAAGTCACCATATGTAAATAAAATAATGTTTTCAATAATAAACTTCTACCAAGCTATATAACATTATAAAAACTAGCTGTAGGTTTTAGCTTACCAATCTCTTAGGACCCAACGAGTTAGGAATAATAAAATAAAACGTATCACACACACATTTACTTCTATTTATAATACACAAAGGAAGCCATCGGTTAAAATTAGGTAAAATTGCTTTGCACAATTTGACTTTGTTTTCGCCTGCCTTGTAGTAGCAGCACATTAATTCTCCTTCCATGATTACTATCTGTACGATCCCAGTGTAGTAGATTACCGTACAGAAGGGTTTTGTTTACAATTTTTATTGGAGTGTTCCAAAGAAAATTAAAGTTTGAGTAGGTATGATTACGTTTTATTAAGTATCACAAGCGAAATGCCGCCAATATTTGATTAAATTTTTCATGTGTGCTTGGGAATTGAACCAATTTTCCAAATATACTGGGATATTTGAGCCCTTGGGTTACTTCGTAAATGCACCATGATGCTGATTAAAAAAACTAGTTCATGTAGTTATGTTTTCACACAGGGGTTTGATATGCCCCATGACCAAAGAAATGAAGTACACACAATCCAAAAAGTCCGATCGTCCGTTTCATAAAGTATGTAAAGAACGTATAGTAGTTTACGTATACGTATAGTAAAAACTCCATTGTAACTACCGAGACTAATTGGCCCATCAAAAAGTCCGCCAAGTCGAACGGGGCAGAAACCACCAAAGCCTCTGAAGGCACGTCAACCTTGCAAATCGCCGGAGGGCCGAATGCCCCGACGCAACGGAGAAGAAGAAGATTGACGAACGCCGCTGCCCCCAGGTCTCACACGGGCAACCGATCCGCGTATTGGTACCAACCTCTCCGCCATCTACGTTTGCGTTCTTTTGTAGCCACCCATCTTCAATCGCAAGGTTCCGCTATTTCTTCTATCACGGCCAGCCGGTGCGTGACAATGGTTTTGAAGCGGCGCGGATCGGCTTCCATCCACTATAGTACGGTGGTAGAATCCGACCACAAGACCTTGGACATGATCTTCGAATCTTAAGAGATGGTGGCGCCGAGCCTTGCCTCCATGCGGGCTTTCCCCGCTATCAGTGAGACGTTAGTTCCGCCATCAGCCGTAGTTTGACAGTAGATTGCGGTAGCGCAGATCGTCTCGGAAGCCAGGGCCATGCATTGGGGATCTCTAAATCACGTAGAGTCGTGGTGTCGTTAAAATATCGTATCCAGGCATCTATTTGTTCGTCGTTGACAGCTTCGTCCCATTTTACGCCGGTCCACCATAGTTGGCCGCGACACAGTATACCTAATACTGCGGCTAGCATCGTTGCCACTACTTTTTATGTGCACTGTGTTTTTATTCCGAATAAATGAATTTGAATTTGAGATCTTGGATGAGTTTCTTCCCAGAATCAGTTTCAATCAATTATACAATTAATTAAAACCAGAAAACCCGTTCGAGAGTTATGCCGTAATAAACATTGCCACATTCATACATACATACAGTGCCAGATTTCATAACATTACTCAGAAATCTCTTTCGCTTCGCTCACTCGGTCAATAAGGAATCTCTTATGTCACAGCGAACAAGAATCCGGAAGAAGTAAAGTGAAGATAACTTGACAAAGCACATTATTGCTACTCTTTACCCAATAATATTTATTTTCGATCTACATTATATAATAATATAATTATTTTATTTCAATGCAAAACTTTTAATCGCTAAAACATTTTCCTTATTACTTATAACATTTCTGTACTTGATTTTACTTGTGTTGAATTAATCATCATCATCTTTGTACAAATCAGTAATTTGTGACTACAGAAATTGTTCTTTTAATGTTACCCCACAGTTATTAATTGAATCACCAAATGCCGAACAAGGAATTCAAAAGAGATTAAAATCTAAAATTACAATTTCAAGAAACGATACTATGCAAAACTAGAGTACTTAATTGTATTCAATGTAAATTTAATGTAAATTTTTTGGATGGTTGCACCGGTACATAGCTTAAATATTACAGCTTTCTCTCTCTCTCTTTTTTTAAAAAGCCCTCTTACTAAAAAAGAAATGGATGATGCGCAATTAATATATGAGTGTTGACGTCTTATAGGAGTGAATGGAAGAGAAGAACATATTGTACAGCTGTAGACGATAACTTGGAAAATAGTAAAGCTCATGTAATCGTAGACAAACATAATGTTTAAATAGAGAAAACAAATAGTTTACTTTGCTTAATTGCAAAATTTTAACGGGAAATAGATTATGGAAATAATAATAATAAATATTCAAGGACATTAATTTCACACAGCGCCATCTAGATTACAAAATGTACGTTTTTAAAACACGGGTTTTACTTATATATACATTTATGTTGATATAGGTACCAATGTGTTTTGAAATGCACAGTACTCGCGCAAGTTTTGAGTTAACGCCCGAAACGTTTTTTTTTGCAAATACATACGCATGATACATAATCACACACAAAACATAACAAGCATTAATTACAAAAAAAATGAACCGATTGAAAATTTTACCCACAACGAAGAAGGCAGAGCTACGTGCCAACTGTGAGACCCTCAGATTAAAGAAAAAAGGTAGATATAGCACAGGTAATAAGAAACTGTAACCATTTTTCGTAAGATGTCTGAGTCAGTCAGTGTTGCCGGCGTATAAAAAAAATATGGAATGACCGAATTTCTGCGCCATTCTGGGACTTTTATAATGATGGCCTTATGGCCTTATGGTCAATTCGTTTTTTGTATTGGTGGCGGAGTTGAAACTCAAAAATTGCGCAACGCCTAAAGAAGTTTTCACTCAAAAAAAAATGTTGGTCCAAAAATGTTTTTCAACTAAGACCAAACTATCATCCTTCCCACAACTATCACCATACCTTTTTTCTTGATCTGAGGAGAGACCCAGCAACCTTAATTGTTGCTACGTCAACAAGGATTGTACGTCAAACTCACGGGTAACAAAATCCAATAATCCAATGCTATGGGAAGGATGTCTATTGTGATATTTAAGTTCGCAACTCTTTGCCTTTCTGCAAAAGATGAGTTTCTGTTTATTCTTGGCTCTTTTCTTTCTTGAAGCATGACTAGATGAAACGGAAGTGATATCCAATGAACGACATTACTACAAGAGGTAAGTAAGGTTTAAGAATAGTAGAGCCCCTTGTGAAAGGGCTCGTCCGGGGAAGTATTACCACCATACTTAGTTCAGCCGCCAAGCAGAATTGCTGTGTTCCGGTGTGAAGGGTATGGTTGCCGGTGAAATAACGGGCACGCGAGGCTTAACACCTTTATGCTTCAAGTTGACAGGCGCAACGGAGTGCCGTGTAGGCTATATACTTTGTGGATTTGACCAACGCAGTAAGGCATTGTTATAGGCAAGAGTGCACTTAACATCAGATGGGCTACTTGCTTGTTCCCCCTCCTAGTTGTAAAAAAAAAAAGAAATTAAAAAAGAAAAGAAAAGCGGAAAACGATTGTATTTACATAGTTTAATCGCGAAGACGGCTTCAGACTCTCTTCCTCTTTCTATCCACTATATTCCTATCCATTCATATCCTAAGATAAATTGTGTTTATAATGTCTGAATGTGGCTTTTTCTGATAATCAAAACAAAGTTGAAGGTGTTTTAAAAACGCCTTCACTTCTCGACGGTAGCTCCCAAGTTCCAGTCTGTCCGCAACCACGATTGTTGCAACCCCGCCGAAACGACGGTATAAATGTAAGTATAGAACGGCATAGATACCCGATTTTTTCGAATCAAAATTAAAACTTTAGTTATAAACAAGTGTAACAGATATGTGGGTACAAGTTCTTCTTCGACATGATCATCATTTTATTACTGCCTGAATTATTGATGATGCAGGAAATGAATGAAAACAAAAAATGCCCAAAATGTGCATGCGAGTTGCGGCGGGTTGTTGAACGTAGTATTGGGGTTATGTTAATGGATACTGCTACCCATCCTTTGGTGCAAACATGTCGCCTCTTACGATATCTCCGGGTGAAAATATATATAAATAAATATATTACAGGACATTAATTTCACACAGCGCCATCTAGCCCCAAACTAGGCATCGCTTGTAATATGGGAACTAGATTACGGATAGAATACTTAAATACATTTTTTTTATTTGTAAATACATACTTATCATACAATACACACCCAAATAAAAAACAAACATCTATATTCATCACACAAATGTTTGTCCTGGGTGGGAATCGAACCCACAACCTACAGCGCAGAAGGCAGAGTTACTACCAACTGAGCTATGAGGCTTGTTACAGAGCTTGATATAGAGGACCATATTCACTGGCGGGTTCACCACGGTCATGTCTTTATAGTTTGCTATAGAGCATCATAAGAGCGGGTCCTGCAAATTTGCCAAATGCTCTTTTCATTATTCTGCGCCGTGTCATATGATATACGTTTTGGGTTCACACGCAAGGGCATTGAAGGAGTGTTTATAACGGATTAGTTACTTGCATGACATCTTATTCTACCTGTAAACCTACCATAGGATCACAGTAATTCATTGACACTATACTTCATAACTTTACTAACACTATACTGCCAAATGTTATATTTGGCGCTGTAGTATTTTTCATACATTTTTGTCCTGTCCTCGGAGGAACGACTGTAGTTGGCATAATACTATAATAGCCGCACTGCACAGAGTTTATAAAAATCCTCAAGTGAGTAGGGCCTTATTTCAATAAAATCAGTTTTTTTTTCAAAAATATTACCTTATTTTTCTATACCGACTTCAATAAAAACTTGTTTTAATCATGTAAACATTGTGATGATTGTGAGACACGAGATTAAACATCCTATAGGAGTTTAAGAGTAGTAGTGAAAAGGCTCGTCCAGGGAAGTACTACCACTATACCTTTTTCAGCCACCAAACAGTATCGCTGTGTTCCAGTATGAAGGGTATGGTTACCGGTGAAATAACGGGCACGCGAGGCTTAACACCTTTATGCCTCATGGGTACAATGCAGTGCTGTATACAAAGTACATAGCCTTTCCTTGTGGATGCGACCTACGCTGTTAGGCATTGTTATAGGCAAGAGATGCACTTAACATCAGGTGGGCTACTAATTCGCTCCGTCTCCTAGTTCTATAAATAAAAAAAATGAAAAAGAGCGACTCAAGAGTGAAAACACAGCCGAATTACGAACCTTCTCTATTTTTGGGAAGTGTTTTAAGAAGTATGTCATACAGTTTTTCCTTCTATTGTCCTAAACAAACCATCGCGTGAGTACCCAATATTCGGTATTCCTTTGCCATCAGCTAGCGTTCTAGTTACTGTCCTAAATTAACCACCCAAACACAGCACATAACAGATGGCAAGAATAATTTAATTCAGTATTCCCGCATGGCAGAGAAAATATTATCGGAATTTATTGTAGCCTTTATCAGGCTAACATTAGTGATTACTTTGCTCTGAGCGGGTAATAATGCGAAGCTTTCCATCGCTTGCGATGCGGATAGGCGAGAATGTATCTCATCATTTATATTTTTGTCGTTTCTGTCGAATGTGCGTGGGCTAGTGGAATTGAGATTTTATGATAAGTGGATACGGAAGTGATAGATGGCGTATGTGATGTAAGGTGTTGGATGAAATGAAATATTTATACTATGCAGTTTACATAACGCCATCTAGCGCCAAACTAAGCAAAGAATGCTCAATGAATTTTTAGTTTGTTTTGTAAATTTACACCTATGAAACAATATGACCCATCATGGAACAAACATCTGTGTTTATCTTATCACAAAAATGTTTTTCCTGGGTGAGAAACGCATCCACAACCTGCGCAAAGCGAAATCCCATTGAGCTGTGAGTCTAGTAAAGTTAATTTTAGTTACCTGTTGCCGTTTAAACCGCAGAATAGTCGAACAATTGGAAGAATATTTTAAGACAAAAATCATACCCTCACGTCACTGTCATGCGAGACCGGATGATCTGCCTTTACAACCGCCTCTGTGGTCTAGTGTTTCAACCCACCGATTTCAGATCCAGAGGTCCCGGGTTCGATCTCCATGGGGAATACAATATATTGTGCTTGGTTAATAATAACGCCATAATAACAATTCTTAAAAAAAAATGGTTGTGTTCCGGCATTCAGAGGTTAAGATTTGTTGAGGATTCCGGGTGAAGTGCGCCTCCACCTTTGGCCTTATCTTATCTTAACTTGTTACCAGGTGAGATAAAGGCCAAGCGCTTCCCCGTCGTACAATAAAAAAAAAAGATCTCGTTGACTTTGCTAACTCGATCAATAATATTTGGCTTTATTTAGTCAACGTGACCGGACTGTAACGGTCACAATGTAAGCAAAAACATGACGTGATACAAAAAATGGCCATTTTCGGGCCACTGTAGGCCATTTACACCCTGACCGGAAGCCAAAATGATCTAAAATTGTAAAGCTGAAACCTAAGTCTAAATTGAAAACATTACCGTTCTCTGTAAAAATGGTTAAAATAGAAAATAGACATCCGACCCGGGTTTCGGGAAACACCGCTTCAGGGCAACAACACCCTTTTATGTTACGAATCAAAATATTCCATCGCCAAATTCAATAGGAAGCAGAAGATTGCCGCCAAACCCTGACGTAATAACATTATGTTGCTCGCGGATGGTACTCAAGGAAAAAGTGGAATCAAAAAGTTGTGTAAGAGTTACTTGGAGTTAGGTTTTTAAAAATAAAAAACAATTCTTTACATTTTGTTTGTCTTGCTTGTTCAATAATTTATTAAGTTTGTATTGTTAGCATATTCGGATTCTGTTTTTTTTTATTCGATTGGAATAAGTTCGATAGTTCGGCATTGCACATTACAAAAATACTATTATCAAAAAATATTCTATAATGTATGAATAAAAATAATAGATAGGAGAAATAAAAAAATATGAATTTGATTTTTCACATTAGCACTTTTTAGTCATCAACAAACAATGACCTTCCTGCTCTACTTTGCATTTTTTTATTTGAAAGTCTTACTGCAATGTTGTCTGATGCTGAGCTTAGGAAGATACATACATCTTCCTAAGCTATGTGAATGAACTTCTTCGATGTTTTTTTCTCTCTCTCTCTCTCTCTATCTTTATCTATCTCTATCTATCTCTCTCTCTCTCTGATGATCCAAAATAAATAACGCTTTAATATATTGAAGTCTATGTTGTACACTTTTACATGTAGTATTCATAATGAAACCTTTTTCAACGGCAGGAAGTGGGGCAATCGATTTTTGTATTTTATTAAACCTGTCTATGGTGTAGAATTACTGGTTTAAGGGACTAGCTGTATAAAAGTATCGACTCTCTCTCATTAGTATATTTTTTAAGATAATCCTTTTTATGTAATATTGTGTAAGAATGGTGTTTCTGTAAGAAAATCGATCAAATACTTACTAATGCTTGGGTAGGTACTTTTACCGGTAATTGTTTGGTTTCTAATAAAATTATCTATCCCTTACATAAACTAGCTGATTTAATAGTTAACAAATGTATCTAATGAAAGCTGATTTAATCATTAACATATTGATCTAATGAATAAACCATTTTACTACAATATAATGTATCAGTGTATCTAGTTTGTAAAAAATAGCAACGTGTCCGTCTATGATTTCGAATAGAAACAAAACAATACAATTAATTAAATGTCCACGGCAAATAGATATACGGATGTGTGCTCTGATTGGATCATTCTCTTTGATAACAAACGCATTCGAACAAACATTTCTCAAAAATAATATATTGAACAAATCTACTCGGAGTTTGCAAAAATCTTCCAAAAAGTACGATCATGGCGGCAATGGTAAGCTTATAGCAATTGCACCAACACCAATTGGTCTATTCAAACTCGTATGCTAATAATAATTATAATGATTTGATTTATTTCTCAAGATACAAAGACTCGATTTGACATAGGGTCACATGACTAAAAATCTAGCATGTCAGTAAGTATTAAAAAGTATTAGAATAGCATCACGCAACAATTTATAAGATCATATTAAGCTTAGATACCGCCAAGTTACATACCTACCTATTGCTAGAAATTTGTTTGGGTGTTGATCTTGTTTTCTTGTTTCAAATATGGAATGACCCGCAACCACTACCACCTTTGCGATGTAGCACAGATCACATTTCAATAGCCCATTAGTGTCCACTGTTGGACAGGGCCTCAAATTAAATGATATCCTGCGCGGAATCGCGATCACAACACAAGGAAAACGGCAAGAATATAGGACATCCTCCAAGCTCCTTCCAACCCTTCAGGGTTTTGACATAAGAACCACGCGAGCGGACGGATTACTGATCACAGTAAATCTGCTAGATAATACGCATTTTTTTTTCTGGTGGATTCCCACTTGGATTCATCCGCGAGCAGAGATGGTGGGGTCAATACGCGGCATGTATTCACAGCGGTTCGGATTAGTTGAGTTAGAAATAAACTGACCAAGTGCGGACACGCACCCAAGGGTTCCAACGCACATTTCAAGACAAAAAATCACGTTTCTTGAATAGGGCTGTAGTATTTGTTTTTTATTATTTGTTGCTGTAGCGGCGATAGTGAAAATTCAACCGTTTACCTTTTACGGTTCATAAGACGGTTCA
Organism: Venusia cambrica; assembly: GCA_951394065.1. NCBI lineage: Eukaryota > Metazoa > Arthropoda > Insecta > Lepidoptera > Geometridae > Venusia > Venusia cambrica. The sequence continues at coordinate 8,842,555 of OX596056.1, forward strand.
GGTAGTACCTGCTAATAAATAGACGGTCGGACGGGCAGTTGAGGTATAGTAATAAATAGTACAATAACAATTCAAAATTGTTGCGTTCGAGGTAAGGTAACTTGTTCATCAGACTGTTGAGGATTTCGGGTGAAGTGCGCTTCCACCTGCGGTCTTATAATAGCTTGACACCAGGAGAGGAAGGTCAAGTGCTAACCCGTCGCGAGAACAAAAACGGTTACCCTTCGCACCCTATATGTAAGAAATACAAAAACTAGTACAGTATTTCTGCTAGTTTCAAATACGCAGGCTACAGCGAGAATCCACAGATTATACAGAATATCCATACATTGTCAGATACGGACAGTGTCATTCTGACCACGACCAGTCATTGTTTGAAGTTCGGATTTATTAGGCGGCCAAGCCTATCCACCGTTTTGCAAGCAGATACAAGTGCTGGATTCTGTTTTCTTTATTGTATTGTGATTTTTTCAATAAAATGTTTTCCATGTCTGGTTTTCTTTGCTCGGTTAATAATATCGGCCCCTCTGTATCTGGTGGGTGTGGTAAGATGTGACTAAAGGCATATTTCTGCTTATTCAAATCGCATCACAATAATAGAAAAGCAAAAGTTGGTTTGGTTTTTTTTCATCCGTCACGCCAAATCTACTGAATGGATTTAGCTCAAACTTTTCACAGTTGCTTTTAAGATGGAAAAATGGACTTCATTTTATCCCAAGCGCAACACAAGTTTAAATCATTTGAAATCAAGTGATTCAAGCCTGCAAATAGCCAAAGCTGCTCTTACCAAATAGGGAAAACCCCGGGATTTGAACCCAGGAACTGCGGATGGAATGGAAGACGTCCTACCACTACGCAACAGAGGAATACCTACACAATAGTGTAGTATCTAGTTCGATTTTCTATGAATGTTGTATTATTCTACAGGCGAATAAATGTGAGCGTCACAGACAGGAGACATAAATAAATTCTTGTTTATGTCGATTTGGTAGCTTTATGGGGTCACCTCTCTGGGTTATAAGGGACAAGAGGGTTCAAAGATAATTGTAGGAGAATTGTATTATAGCAGCTTGTTTGCAAAGGAAATAAGCTTTACATGTACATAACATGTTATTTATTCTCTATTCAAATATATGTACCTACTAACAAAAAAAAACTAATTATTTACATGAAAATCAGTCGAGGCTACTCGAAAAGAGACCCTAATTTAACTTGTAAAGAAATATATATATTTTCTAAGACCGTTACAGATGATCTATCGGCAATCTTTGTACTGGTTTTTACCGGACGGAAGTGTGTTCAAAAAAAGTAAAATTAATTCGCTGGTCTATTTAGTTTAGACCAGATATAAGGCTGGCTCATAAATATGAGCAAGCACGTGGATGCATGTTACCTCAATCAATGTCTAGATTTTTAAAATCGTAGTACTTATTAATCTTCAGCCTCCCAAAGAATTACTTAAAAGCATTAACGTTAACTTGTTAGGTTAGCTTTATTTTAGTAACGGACATTTTGGTACAGAATTAAACAAAAGTTTACCCAAAATCGGTTTAAAATTCCCCAAATGTTTCTTCCGCATTATTTTAATCTATTTGCGAAGTTTTCGTTTATATTTATGGGAAATGAGATTGGAGTAAAACTTGTGCAATCCGAAGACTTTCTTTGCGCAGCTAAAAATTTTAGACTTATTTGACATTAATTACTCTCGCAACACGTTTGAATTGCACAGATATGGGTTGCTAGGGGGCTTAGAATGCAAGTACCAGTAATGTGTGATCTACCTCCTTTAGTTGTCAACCCCGGGAAACCTTTTGCTAACCTTTACAGCTCAAAAGCACAGCCCTAGTACCTAGTAGTCAGGTGGACCTTTACTGGATCTATAAAGGTTTGTATTACTTACTGCGATCACCAATCTGTGATTATTAGAAGCTCTGTCCAGCAGCTAACATTAATGGGCAGTTGAAGTAAAGTGACGTGAAGTCAGCGTATCGAGCGAACTGGCCAAAAATACTTTTAATAAAATTAGGGATAAATCTGGCATCTTGGCTTTCATCGTTACAAAAATTTTTCTTTGTTTGACCTACTTTTGAGCTATTTCCTGTTTCGCCCTGATTATAATCGGCTTTGCTAAATAAATTTAAGTGGACCTGGTTCGGAGCAGGTTCTTTACTTTATCGATTTCGTATAGAATCAAAGTACTAGTAATATGTACCTATATCAATTACGCATCAAATATTGCCATTAATAAAAACCTATACAATTTTATACGTAATTTGTGCACAATAAACAAAAGTTTTCATCATCATTATACGTTACGTAAGAGTAAATCTTACGTAACTAGCTTTTGCCCGCGGCTTCGTCTGCTTGATACCCGAGTAAAGAGTAGCTTAAATTGTTTAATTATGGTACACACTACATAATATCCATGAAATTTCATAAAGGATCGTTTTGTCGTGAAATAGTATCGAAAAAAACTTTTTTTTTTATTAACGTATGGATTTAATTACTAAGGTTTATCCGCCTCTGTGGTCTAGTGGTTCTACCCACCAATTTCAGTTCCAGAGGTTCCGGGTTCGATCCCCATCGGGAGTACAATATATTGTGCTTGGTTTGGTTGGTGGTAGGACTTTGTTGAAGTCCGCCTGGCTAGCTACTACCATCTTACCTAATTCTGTCGCCATAATAACAATTCTAAAATTGTTGTGTTCCGGCATTCAGAGGTAAGTTAGCCAGTTCCTCATTTGTTTGAGTATTTCGGGTGAAGTGCGCCTACGATTTCGGCCTGATCTTAATTTGTTACCAGATGAGATGAAGGCCAAGCGCTTCCCCGTCGTACAATAAATAAAATAAAAAAAAACGAAGGTAATGGATATTGTTATCAATAAAATAAATAAATAAGTAGAAAAGGTAGTTAATGAAATGAAATTAAAAAAAAAAAACATTTTTTTTTTTGTAAAAATGGGTTGAATGACATAAAAAAAAATGGTAGGTAGTAAATTATTAATGGTTTTATTTTATGTCATGCAGTAGGTACATATTTACTACTTATTTAATAATATGATTTATATGTAACATTACCTATGCTGCCTATCCTTACTTTGTTATTTCTTCCTCTATTTGCTTGCAAATAGATGGATGACATATAAATAAATCAAAAAAGGACCAGTGTCATCTGTTTTAAGTAGCTGCCGTAATACATGATACAAATGAGCCCCAATACGCGCTGAAACACCCTAATTAATTATTGTTATTATGTCACAGGCAAAGTAAACTAGGGAATTTAGCGTTATGCCTAGCAAGTATCTGATAAGCAAAACGTCAATCCTATAGTAACGCTTATAAACTGTAAAAGCAACGACAAGATTGACCTGCACTATAATAGAGACTATTGAAAATACCTTATTTCGACTTCCAAAAGATTCAGTCATATTTGTCCCTAAAGTAACTCATCTTTCCCCAAAAATGGTATGATTCCTAGGCACAATTTAGAAACACCGAAGTGAGAACTTTGACTGCAGCACGGATACGGGCGGTGAGGTGAGACGACAGCTTCCCTTGGGATTGCGGTACCGTTGGTAATGAATTACAATTTGTTGATTGCCTGCTGTGGGAAGATAGGTAGGTACGTACCTACTTTGTGCTATGTTTAGAGACACGATAATTTAACAATCTTGTGGCATCTTTGTTACTAGAACTGTTATTGGATCGTTTGTTTACGTAATCAGCACTAAAATACGACCATAACACCTTCGAATAGCACACTATACCGCACAAAGTATACTTATATAGGTATTAATACTTTAAATCGTTTTTGGGTCTTCCGATGTACCAAAACAAACTCAGATAATCTTATATATTTTTATTAACAGCTCTTAACCTGGAGGCTTGCCTGGCATCCTTGCCCAGGCAAGCCTCCGGGTTAAGAGTTAATAAAAAAACCCGTTAGTACGAATGTCTGAGTTTGTTTATGTACCTGGGAAGACACGCAAGTTACGATGTGTTAGATGAGTGAACGCATGGATTGTTTTTGGTGCTACCGATTATATTGACAATCATAATGGCATCTTGCTTAGCATAGGTATTTTCAGCGTGTGAACGTATTTACTCAGTTTAAAAACGGGTGATAGTTCCCTGGGAGAACCGAAACAAAGTTGATACCTTCTCCAACTATCGTATAAGTGAGCAAAACGGATGCATCTACTCGGCTTATTATTATAATCTTCTTGAAAGATTCATCGTCGTCACAATAAGTTAAATTAGCTCAGTTGGTACTAGCTCTGCCTTCTGCGCTGGAGGCTGTGGGTTCAATTCCCACCTAGGACAAACATTTGTGTTCTGTGTTTGGGTGTTGTATCATTATAGTACCTATGTATTTACAAAAGTATTCTTACCGTAATCTAGTTCCCACATTACAAGCTATGCTTAGTTTGGGGCTACATAGAGATGTGTAAAATTAATGCCCTGTAATATTTGATTATTTATTTAGTTAATAGTATGAAATGTAAAATTGTAGTCTTCAGTGCCATAAACGAAAAACACTCCACAAGGGAGACACTAAAACACAAGTCCCCGAGAAAATGTATATAAATCTGCGATAAACTTTACAACCGAGAAATCGCACTACTTTCTAGAAGTGAAAATTGTTTCCAGAAAGTCTGAGGCGCTTTACAAGAACGCAGGATAGGAGTGAAAAATTACCGAGACTTTTTCTGTTTGCTATGGTTTATTGAAGGAGTAATCTTATGAATAAATTTAAGAACATATTAGATGATAACAAATACAAATTAATAATTTTGTTCCGCATGTTTATTTTATGTCAAAGTGATTCGACCGAATCGGACGAAAAAATTCAGTCGAATCCCAAATAACCTTTATTTTTAGGTCATCAATGGTGAAGTCAGTTCCATTTTTTTAAATAACCTACTTTAAATTACTTTTTAGTTGTTTTTTTTTATTTTTATTGTGCAACAGGGATATTCTTGGCCTTCATATCACCTTATTTACAGGTTAAAAAAAATACAACCGAGTAGAGAACCACCTCTTTTTTTTAAGTCGGTTAAAAAGGATCCTTGGGGATCGAACCCGAGACTCCTGAGCCTGATAACGGTAGGCGCACCACCAGACCACATATGCTTTTAAATATTTGCTTAGGTTAGCCTACAAGTACATCTATTCCACGATTCTAGAGCTGTGTGCGCATAATAACAGGCTTATTAAGCTGGTTTCCAGAAGTACTTCCGTATTCCTTGATTAAATTCGTTCGCTGAAAGATTTAAATATAACCTATCAATTGATCAGCGCTCAAGCTGAGTATGTATGGATATGACACAAAAATTTAGAATCTGCGTCAGGACCCTTGTTGCTCAATTGGTTAGAGCGTTCCCTGCTTTATGAAAAGATGCGGGTTTGAGTCCCATCGCGGGTTGTTATTTTTTGTGGCATTGTAACATTTTTAAATATAATATTTGTGAAGGCATTACAATAAGACAACCTGCAACTCCATCCGTGTCAATAAAAAGGCAACTGAGTGATGTCTCCCTATCCTTATTTCGATCTCCAACCTGCCTAATAAGCATGGATATTATGGAAAAACCCTTAATAAAATAAAAAAATTGCCATAATCTCCACAATTGGCTTTGAGCTACTTAGGAGTATAACGATATTTAATTCCGCTACAACTCCTACTCACCCGCGTTGTAAGTGCAAAACGTGGAAATCATGGCATTTTTGTGGTCTTATCAGGGGCTCAAAAAGAAAGTTTTCCTGATTTAAAATGTATCGGTTTACGAACGTGAATGAACTGAACAAGCATTTTATATAATGTATACCAAAGACTAAATATTTGAATTAATGTACAAAATGCTTGTTCAGTTCATTCACATCTGTTCATTCTATTTCGGGCCCTGGTTTTCCTTGAATGACGTCACTTCCATCAAGCCCAAACCATCCGGTCACATCCTCATTATCCAATACATACATTAACCAGTCACAGAAAAGTAACGCTTTAAAACAGTAGTAATACTATTCGATATTCCGCCGCCATCGTTCCATGCATTTTCCTGGTCCTTTATCCCACAACATTTGGGGTTGACACAACATCTCTTTTTCATTACTTCATCGAACGTCATCTCATCATTCACTCCCTTCCTGGCTATATTATTGCTCACACTATACATCTATTTATTCCCATTACTTTTTATTAATTTCAGATGCTGTAATTATCATCCACATTTGGTTCATATTCTATTTATTAGGATTAGCAGTAAGCGCTTCCAAAACTAATTGTGTGATGCGCATGAATTTTGAAATAGCTCCCAGTGTCCGTCTTTTCAATTTATATAGACATTTTCTGGGGAGGTTTTCGTTTGTTTTTTGTGTGTAAACTTATTCTTGCTCAGGCAAGGCTCGAGTTATTATAGCGTTTAGCTCGCTTGAAAGCATGTAAATATGAGGACTAAGAGAAAACGCTTGTCTAAATGTAATCCATGAACTTTGAATTTTGTGTAGCTAGCTTATTGTTTAATAACTGACTGACAATCAACGTAAATGAATATAAAATACATTTTGGCAAATCTATATAGGATAGCAGACAAAAAGTCTCAGTTATCATTTTACTTATCTCTTAAAAGTTAAGATATAAAGGAAACTCTCATTTTAAAAGTAACCAATCTTTTGATACACCGACCAGCTTGCTTGTCCAGCTTGTCAAGCTCTTGACCTCGTTAAATCTTTGATATTCGCAAGAGTCACCTCCTGTTTAATTAAAAAACAAAGCGCCATATAATCCCGAACTAAGCTCTGTTTTTTGAGAATTAGACAATGCTTATAGTGCATTTACTTGTTCCATAACTACACTTATAACGTGCTTTTGTTCTCTCGTATTTGCGTTATCAGTGACTAAACGGAGGTCCACAAAGGGACCCGTAATTTATTCACTGCGTCCCTTCGCACCTATATGCTTATGTCACCTTGTACTTCCAGAGGATACATTTTTGGGGCTTAGAATGCTGTTTCAACATACGTAGTTCTCCTATGAGAGGGTTCATAATTTATTTTAATCAGATCTTTGAACCAATTGAACTCTCACACATTGTTAGCTCGAGAGGCTGAAAGAGATCGCTGTCTAGCGATAATACCACCCACTGTACTGCTAGCTCTATGTTTTTTTTATAAGTAATTGTTATTCTTTTTTTGTGTACAATAAATAATTGTCATTTGTTCATTTTGATTGAGTATTAAAATTGTGTATTAAAGATTAATAAAGGATCTGAATTTAAAATCACAATTTGCAAATATACAGAAAGGGTGTAGGCTAAAGACAAATATATAATTAGATTAAATATAAAATAATAAAATCGGTATCAATTATAAAATTGTATGTTGGGCTTAAATCCCTTCGTGCACCAAATGACATGGTTTGAAGGTTATTTTATAACAATTTTTTTTACTTTTGAACACGGTCATGTCATTAATGAGTAAAAATGTTACATTATCTACATAAATGTATTTCTATACACATGTTACGAATTAAAATAAATAAAAATAACACATTTTAGGTTTAAAATACTACCTAGGTTTTTACTGGACAACATTTTCCGAACCCCGTCTTGGCTTTACAAACAAAAGCTGACTTTTTTGACTGTAAAAAAAGTACGCCTTGTTCCCACGACAAAAGCGATCTATTGTTAGCTGAAGGCTGTTGGGAAGAGACGGGTCAAAGAAATGGTGGAAAATTACTATTAAGTAATCAGAGTTTGGTCTGGAATACGGATTGGTATTGTATTTTTATATTTATTTAAGAGATAAGAATACTAGTGTCACGGGAGAATGGTGAGTGTGACACAAGCAGCTACAGCAGTCCGGGGTTCCGTACCCGTTATGATACAGCCGTATCTGGCCGGAAGCCAGATATCGGGTATCTGGTAGGTCCACCCACTAAAATGTTCATACATTTTGTTATTTGTTTATTAAAGTAGAGCTGGGTGGCCAAGTATGTATACGCCTTCCTTCAGATCAGGAGATTGTTGGTTCAAATCCAATCATGCACCAATGGACGTTTCGGTTTTTCGGATGTTTTTGACACATACGTCAGTCTGCGGCAATGGGTTTGCAACCTGTCATGTATTGAATGCTAGTAGGTATACTTACCTAAAAGTCGCTTGCCTATATATATTATATAGGTTGCATTTTGATGATTGTGCGCAGGACTTGCACAATCTTATTCCACCTTCTCCTTTCCAAAACAGGACAAACAGATGCACGGAACACTACCATCCTTACCTGGTTATTGTACCACCCATTCGGACTAAGCTGTTTCAATCCACCTTTAATAGAAGAACAAGAACAGCCAAGGTGTGGAAGCAAAGGTCTTTGCCGTCGTCAGTCTTTCCTGCTACGTACAACTTGGGTATTTTAAAGTCAAGAGTACGTATTCGTGTCTCTTAGACCATCATGCTACATCGTCGGACACATCGTTACTTAACATCAGGTGATATTGTGGTCAAACGATGGTCTACCAATCATGAAAAAAATTGCGAAACGTAGGTCATTGCTTCATATGCTTGGACTACCCCGTAGTAGGTGATCCTCATAAGATCCACGCTTTTAGTAGGGATCAGAGGTGAATCCGCGAAGAAGAAATAATGAAGGGGAAAAAGTCGTTAGTCTGTTACTTTTATTGTATTATCGGCTTTAAAACCCGGCAAATATGAATAAACTACTGTCAGATTATGTAGCAATCTCATCACCATTATCGTAATTTTCCAGTGATCATCCAATCGAATTGAATCCTGGCTGAGAGAAAGCAAGAATATCTGATGAAGGTTGGCTACTAACCAAACTTCATCGCTTGCCGGTGAATAAAGGTGCTAAATTGATAGTTTGATTTATGTACCTATTATATATGTTAGTTAGTCTGTAAGGTAAAATACTTTATTTGTACGTACATATTTAATTTGTTTACTGCAACCGTTCCCTGAAATAAATAGATTTACTATTTATAACAACAAATTTTATAGCAACGCTTAGCTGGCAAGTTATAAAAGCTATATATAAATGGCGATCCTTAGATAACGCTATAAATATTCCCACTCAAGCAAAATAAACGAGACGTAAATACACAATACAATCTAAATTAACATCTAAAAAAAATAAAGGCCTCTTTGTTGAATTTCTTCGCGAAACACATTATGAAGAGGTGATTAAGATCAGCTCAAAGACAAAAACGAATCTGTGGGCTTGCGGCTTAATATCCGGAGTTCAAATGGGAAAAAGTCTACATAATCGAACAGCTTTCTATCAGCACAGCGGGTTGGCACGTATACGTAGGTACTTATAATGGGACGATTAACCTGACATTTTATACGTAGATCTGACAAAAAGTTTAAACGACATCGTTAATAATAAACACCTAAAAAAATAAGTCGTACTATGGATAAGCCAGGATAACTTTATCCTCGCTTATCTGTGTATAACCTATCTGTGTACTTTCCTTTTGAATAAAGATAACGAGAAATTTACACTAGTAAGCATTTTAGTTGAAATTTACAGCATTCGCTGACGCATTTCGTGAAAACTAGGTACTATTTCCTATCCGTTCCAATTCTAAAAATATCCAAACAATTGAATGCGAGTGCATTTTGTTTCGTAGCGTAGATCTGCGCAAATCCAGCACAATCCTATTTGAATGATCGCTCCCAAATAGGCGTTATATTTCGGCAAACGAAACTCACTGATCTTAGGTTTGATGAAAGCTGATCGCTTTAGCTATTTGGTTTGTTTGTAGCTTTTGGTAGACATTATGTCTATTCAACCAAAGGTACACCCCTGAAATTGTGCTTTTTTAGTACTCTTTACTAAGTATATTGTCATTTTTTTTCTAGTAGTTCGCCCGCTGATATCGAATCCGAGGACCCGGTGTGTGTTGTTTTTGGTTAGTGGTAAGAGTTTATTTAAGTCTGCCTTGTCTGGTTCGATCCCCAGGGAGAGTACATTGTGCTTGGTTTGGTTGGTGGACTTTGATTAAGTCCGCCTGGCTAGCTACCACCATCTTACCTAATTCTGTCGCCATAACAATAATTCTTAATTCTCTAATTCTTTGTTGTGTTCCGGCATTTAGAGGTAAGATAGCCAGTGCCTCAGTTTTTTGAGGATTCCGGGTGATGTGCGCTTCTACCTTAGGCCTTATCATATCTTTAAAAATCAGGTGAGATGAAAGGCAATCACATCCCCGTCGTACAATAAAAAAAGGATTGCTTAAATTTAGGTCATTCAAGTGAATAAGGAGGGACGAGGATATAAGGATATGGATATATTATGTGATGTGTGAAATTAATCTATCTATACTCACTGGGTATTTCGTTGTCCAGACTCTTATAGATCTGGTGTTCTCGGGAGACCCACTTATGTACACTGCTTGTAGAAATGTTTTTTAAGTGAGCTGTGATAACTAATTTTTGAACTTCCTTAAGTAAGTCGTATTATAGTTTCTAAGAGCCGCGGTTTTGTATGGCGAAACAAACAAAATAATGATAATCAGAACTTAGCTTTAGAATTAATTAAAACTGCAGACAATTTCGACAAGGGTTAAAAAAAATCGTCTTAAATGACTCGTTATGTTAATTATGCCCATAGAGTTCTTAGGCTGTTTTAAAGAGAACCCATAAAAGAGTTGACACTTGCCGGCCATTCATTAATGATCAAACTTTTAAACGATGTCCTCAACTTTGCCGATTAAATCTAGAAGAGAAAATAGATACTAGATAGAGCTATCGATAATACCTTTTCCCTCCTTTTAGGTACCTAACTTTAGAAAGATAGCAAATGCATTATATTGCGATACTATTTTTCGTGTTTTACTATTAAATTATTATAGATTAATCCATCTTTCACCTTGAATCTTCACAAACAATATAAACAATTAAACTAACTTTTACAAATATTATAATGACTAAAAAATTCTCAACCCGCATCTTTTCCTTAAGCTGGAAACGCTCTAATCATCTGAGGCACAAGGGTCCTGACGCAGATTCCGATTTTTTGTGTCATATTGAGCGAGTATTCATGTAATGTGAGTTCGGTATTTGGTAAAGCTAATAGACCAAGGTGTAACATTGGTTTACAATCTTAGGTGGAGGCGGCGGCGTCAGGACTTCATACTGTTATAGCATCGGTTTTATTACGTCACACTATATCCTCCACATTCCATTGAATTGACTTTATAATATTATAGTAATTATTTACCATAAAATCACACTGGTCTGGGCATTTAACCGCCTCTGTAGTCTAGTGGTTCAACTCACCGATTTCAGATCCAGAAGTCCCGGGTTCGAGCCTCAAGGGGAGTACAATATTGTGCTTGGTTTGATTGGTGGTATGACTTTGTTTAAGTCCGCCTGGCTAGCTACCACTATCTTACCTAATTCTGTCGCCATAATAACAATCCTAAAAATTGTTGTGTTCCAGCATTTAGAGGTAAGATAGCCAGTTTCTCAGTTAGTTAAGGATTCCAGGTGAAGTGCGCCTCCACCTTCGGCCTTATCACTAGGTGAGATGACGCTATCCGTCGTACAATAACAAAATAAATGATAGTCATAATCTTTGCGGAAGTGCAACTGCGCGGGGTCAGCTAGTCTAAGCCTAAGCATTTAATAAAAACTTACCCACAAGCATTGCACCAGCTCCAAGCTTTCCCAGCCAAGTTTTTGATCGCTAGATATAGCCCCTTAAACGCGGTGTATTTTACTTGGAAGTGCCGAAATTGCACCGACAGGTGTGTATTTGCATATAAATAGACGAACTTTGGGAACAGAATAAGTAAGAGAAGTACCTTACAAACTTTTCACTTAAGAGAATTTTCCAGGCTCTTCTTAGTTAAGAAAGAATGTGCTAAAACACACATAACACCCAGGTATTGAGACTTTATATCCTTTAACTAGCCCATCCCCTCGTTTATATGACATTTCATCAAATCATAATAAACGAAATATTTAATACCCCTCCTCCAAGACAGAGAGAAGCCATATTTTTCCCAGACTTTTATGACCTGCCTTTTATTTTGAAAATGATGGCTACGATGGCTTGCCCTTGAGGCTTGTCTGGTTGGTGCCCGGAGCAAGGACGATTAGGTCTACAATGTTGCAAGCTTTCCCAGAAGGCACTGCCTCCCCGCCACTGACTGAACATGGCACCAAACATGAACCGTTTAGCACCGGACTTCTTGCCACGACCTCTTATAGCATTCTTGTTTTGATATTACTATACTTTTGTCACTATCTATCCAGTGTAGAAAAAACTAGACAAAAGTAATGTTATATCAAGGCGATAATGCTATAAGACGTTGTGGATAGGCCCCTGGAATAGGAGACACTAGGGTCGCTAGTCAGGTGGACCGTTGCAGGTATATTACCAGTGCTATGATAATTCAGCTTTAATTACAAGCAAAAGCAAATGATTTCGTTTCCTGGGGAAGACCACTAGAAGGTATGCAATACCTATTAGATATTGACCTAACATCCACAAGCCACACGCCTATATCATCAATTACAATATCCAAGAGTAAAGGAAGATGCCCATTTATACCTACACTTTAATGCCTATTGGGTTTTGCGATGAATGCGATGAATAAACCCAATATTTATCTTTTTTTTTCAGGCGCAGAAACCAACATTCTGTACAAATGCTAAATCACACTAATATTAAAAACGCGAAAGTTTGTTAACATATTTGTTAGTGCCTTATTTACGGTGGAATTGAGCTGAAACTTTGCACACATGTTGCTCTAGACCGGGAATGACAAATTACGCTACTTTTCATCACATAAATCAGTTCCCGTAGGATTGGAACGGGATGTCTAAAATCACCATACAAAACTGATTTTCCCTTCTGGCCAAAACTACGAAACGGATTTAGCTGAAATTTGGCACAGATTATTGTTCTGAGCCAGAATAGACATAATTATATAGGCTACTTTTTATCCGGGTACCCCGTTTACCATATGCAAGAAAATATGTAGATAAACCACATTATACATATCCTAATAAATTGTATTTTGAATGACTCAAAGTTGATTCAATTCTTACGAAAGGAATATAGTCTAACCACACATTGTCAGGAGATATCTATCGGAGTAAGTTCAGATAGTTTTTCCAATTGTCTCGGTCTAGGCTAGACGTTCTGTGGGGATCGTTGGGTTTTTTGTTATTTTTTTCTGTAAAACCCTCGATTGGAGACCAGGGCTTGTGATCACGGTGTAGCTGTTCTTGTCCTCTTGGTTTGTTTTGCTTCGCTACATCGTAGACGCCATCCGATTTCTGAAGAGCTATTATTTTTAAGAAAACGAACTTAAACTCGATATCTTTTAGATTATTCTCGCCAGGCACTAGATAATTATAAACGAGCACTTTCGTTTCTCATTTTTTAAATGAAAAACCCTAAAAACTTCCGTTCAGAATATAATCAACGTTTACACGAAATATTGGAAAAATCTAAGGGCTTTTTATTTTAAAAGTTTTTCGAACATATTTGAGATCACGAAATATGCGGAAGATTATTTTTGAAATCGGAAACTGCCTCAGGCACAATTAATTTTGTGCGAAGTGGTGTGATATTAAAAGTTCGATAGGTACCTTTTCACGAATGCTGATCGTATGGTATTCAAACTACTTAGGTATAAACTATTTCAATGATTAATTTATAATGCCTGCTTTCCAGCTAGTTCATCTTCAAAAAGAAAACAGTCTTCACAGCTCAGTTATAGGATTTATAGGATATATATTTATAGTATTTGTGCTGTGCTATAGGTTGTGGGTTTGATTCTCACCCGGGACAAACATTTGTGTAATAAACGTAGATACTTGTTCTAAGTTTGGGTGATATAATATATCTGACCCCGCGCAGCTGTACCTGCGCGTAGTGTGGTGCTTATTATTTCTACAAACTGGGAAAATAATTGAATAACAATAGCACGACGTTACAAAGCCGATAAGTCTTAGTATGAAGCCTAGACGCCACCCCCACCGAAGGATGTAAAATGGTGTTGCAAAATCCATGTCACACTTTAGTCTATTAGTTTTATCACATATTACTCACATTACATCAACATCCGCTCGGACATGTCCAAAAGTACCTTCTCTTAAACAATGTAAAAAAACTCACCATGTCTGGGATATAAAGGTACAATTTAATTAGATTCAGATTTCAGATTTCATTTATTGGCCACATTATAACAAAGATTGCTATACAAGGCAAGTCACAATTTTTTACATAAAATATTTTGAACTTTAAGATAGGTTAGTAATAGGTATCTAGTTCACCAAATTCAACTTATTTCAACAAATTATCAAATAAAGTTAAATGACAGAAATTAAAAAAAAAATCAATAAAAATTTAACCACCTACTAAAGCAGTTCAAAATATGTCAAAATGGATATAAAATGTGATTCTCCTAGAGACATGTCAAAAAATTCATTTATATTATAAAATACATAATTTTCAAAGAATCGTTTAACTTTACATTTAAAGTCTTTAGCTGTTACCCATCTCTTGGTATAATCCCTTATTCGCCACTTACAACATCCACGGCAGGACCATATTCATTTCAGACGTATCCTAGTACCTAACATCAGATCACTAATCTATAATAAATAATGAATTCTACTTTAGTCGACGGCTAAAACCTGCAGTGGACGATTTTTGTGCACACTAAGTCTTCTGATAACTGATCTTTATCGGTGATTTTCCTTCATCTTGGGTTAGGTTACATCAGTCCATCCTAGTGCCCTATTTTGAGTTCGCTTCACGGTTGATCTGGCACGCTTTCCTGACTTGGCATCGGAACTTGGAGGACGCAGCCGTGGTGGCCTTCCCCTCCTACTGCCAGGACGGACTCCCACTCACTGTAAGGCCAATCGCTTTTTAACCGATCGTTTTTTTTATTTTATCCACCTCTGTGGTCTTGTTGTTCGCCCCCCGGTGTCAGATCCAGAAGTCCCGGGTTCAAACCCCCAGGGGGTGTACAATGTTGTATTTGTTCAAGTTCACTTGGCTAGCTACCACCATATTACTTAATTCTGTCGCCATAACAACATTTCTTAAATTGTCGTGTTCCGGTTTTTAGAGGTAAAATAGCCAGTTCTTCAGTTTGTTGAAGATACTGGGTGAAGTGCGCTTCCACCTTCGGCCTTGTCATAGCTTGAAAATCAGATGAGATGAAGGCCAAGCACCTTACTGTTGTCCAATGGCTTGATACGGATACGAACTTTGCTTACCCCAACCCGGAGGCTCTACGAACAAAATCGAATGTCGCATGATCCAAAAGAGATTCTGTCGTTCTTGCAGTGAAAAACGTAGAGCCGACCCATCGTAAAAAAACGTGTAATCCGTCAAAGGATACGCCATGTTTCGTATATCGTAGTAAACCTTAGACCTCCTATTTCTGATACGTACCTTGATGAACTTGTTTTTATGCCTTTAAATTATATCTTTTAGACAATCTGTGTACAATAAAATGTTCATTCATTCATTTATTTATTCACTCGTTAATTCATGCATTCTTGGTAGGTGGGTTGGTGTAGTAGATTATGTTGCCAATATTCTGGCTTGCAGACGCAACATATAAATTTACTAAAAACGTCAGCCCTCGTATTAAGTATACCAACTCATGACTGCATCATCCATTATACCCATAATCGTTTCTGGGGCCGTTTTCACCGCAAAGCGCTTACGTGTTATCTACTTATTAAGTTCTGTAATGATGCAGCGTCAGGTATTTATTAATTACTGCTGCGTAGCGCGCATATCTCTGCGGTGAATAGGTACTTATACAAGATGCTTATGTACCATATAGGTTAATTCATACTGGTACTAGATATAGAATGTATATTTTAGTTTCACACCTTTGTTTTCTCTTTGGTTGTTATGTTGTATTAGAAGATCGTTTTTACAAAATTATAGCAAATCAATATTCTTTCATTATGGATAGAGCTTGGGAACTAGATTACTCTCGTTCTTAGTTCTATAACAGTTCTATTTACTGAGCTGTAAGGCCTATTAATTACCTGTTTCAAATAATCTGTTTGGAATAATTTACTTTAAGTAAAATATTTATTCAAAATCGTCAAAGTAACAGCCTAGGAATAAACGGAAAAAAATGCCCGGAATCTGAACCTAGGACTTCTGAATCAAGAGCCACATGCCCTTTTACTGCACCACGGAGCTTTTACTTTATATATCGAAGCAATATATCTACCAGATTTTAAAAAGAGATTAGTAGTTTTGGCAACTATTATTATTATTATTAATTATTATGCATAGGGATTCATGCGACTTTTATAACGAATACGAATAACTCTTTTTTGCACATACATTTCTTAAAAACAAGGGTTATTATAAGAAAAGATAAGTACAGAGACAAGCTTGACACTGACCAGAGATTTTTACCAGCAGTCTCTCTCTCTTGCTTTTTGAGAGACAGGCGAGAGAGGACAGAGAGGCTTTTCACGGAATAGGTAGAAAACAATACTCACTAAAATATAAATATTTTTTTAATTACAATCTACATACAAATAACTTAAGCACTTACCTACATGTTTATTATCTACAAACATAATATAAATAAAATAATGCTTGCACGATGCAGAATTTTTCTTATATCTATGCACCAAGGGAGCCATACCGCGTTTAGACGAGTAAGTAAAAATAAATCTTTTCATTCGTGAAGGAATCCAGTGTAGTAGAAGGCAACGCACGTGTCCTGAAGCAGATGGCTCGCTCTACTCGTGCGGATGTCACACGATGCCTTCCACTTCGTGGTATGATTTTAGAATAATCATTTTTTTTGATGGAACAACCAAGCAGCCAACCAGGGCTTCGATTTAACTAAACCAATCGCTTCACAGACAATGATATCATCGCAGAATGGCTTCTTGTATCATATAGTACGTATGTATTTACAAATAGTATTTGAGTATTCTATCCGTAATCTAGTTCCCACATTACAAGCTATGCTTAGTTTGGGGCTTGATTGCGTAGTGTAAAATTAATGTCCTGTAATATTTATGAAAAAAAAGGTAAAATGCATCTCTTATAGTAAAACCTCACTGCGTTGTTCACATCCACAAAGAACCTACACGGTACTGCATTGCGCCCGTCAATTTGAGGCATAAAGGTGTAAAGCCTCATCTACCCGTAATTTCAGCAGCAACCAAACCCTTTAAGGCGGATCACAGCAATGCTGCTTAGCGGCCGAAATAGGTACGGTGATAGTACTTACTCCCTTCAACTTTAAATTTCATCTTCTTTTGGCTTTTGGTAATCGCCGGTAAAATGTTTTTATTTTTATTTTTATTGTACGACGGGTAAACTTTCATCTCACGAGTTATAAGACAAAAGGGTATATAATAAATCGGGCAGTCAAAAATGTATCTGATATATAATTATATTTAATTAACTAAATATAGGACGCCAAGTGGCTAGATGATGCGACAACCTCCATACAGTGCCGGCCATAGTGGATGAGAAAGGCCGAATGAAGATCGGGTGTAGTGGCCTTATGAGAAACCCATGTCCAGCAGTGGACTGCAATAGATTGTGATGATGATGATGAGGAACTAAATATTGATTCATTAATGCGACTTAACTTTTAGGGTTCCGTACTCCTATGGTGCCAACGGGACTCTATTACAAAGCCTCCGCTGTTCGTCCAACCGTCTGACAGCGGGCTGTATCTTTTGAACTGTTATAGGTTCACTCCTTTTGCCGCTATACAGATAAAAGAAAAAAAATATTGGGACATCCATTCAATGAACATGATGTTTTGCCTTGAAATGTGAATCGGTTTATTTAGTTTGAGCCCACACTAGTTCAGTAGTAGTAAGAGTGCCCTATGGCCGCAAAAATGTATTATATTTTGGGTGTTGTGTTGATAAGTATTGTATCTACAACAAAAAAGTATATCAGTAATCCGTAATGTAGTTTAAAAATTACAAGCTTTGCTTAGTTTGGGACTAGATGGCGCTGTATGAAATTAATGTCCTGTAATATTTATTTATTTATTTATATTTTAATATTTGTTTACTGTACAGTTTATTGTTGAATGAGGGTAATTTACGAAATTACTCGATTTTAAATGGGTAGGTACATATTATTTCTGCGTAATATCTTCGTGAAAGTTACTGTTTTCAGTGGGAATTTTAGGAGGCCTCGCTGATAAAGAAACCACTTTATCATTGCAGAGCCCTGAGTTGCGGGGTCTGATAAGTCGATAATAGGAAAACTTTGCAATGTTGAAGTAAAGTAACTGCAGAATTTAGTACGTCCAAGGTAGATACAATCTTGCAGCTATCCTGCTCTTTTTCATGAAAAGGACAGAATATATTAAAGTTACCATGAAAAGCGTTGAAATGAACACCTAGAGCTAACACTTAATCATATTAATAAACAAGTCAAGTTCTGTTATTCTGGACTTTGAGTCTTTCAGTATTATTCAGGGTTCTGCTATGAAAAAGGCTTTACGAGTTTATTTTCTCATCAGGGCTCTCATTGCTATGAACAGTCACTCCCGCGCTTTATAATATATGCGTGGAATTATCGTGTTATCGAATTATGTACAAGTCAGAATCTCCTATGCCATAGAGAATGAGGGCCCAGATTAACGACTTTACGATGATTCCACGCAGATATCGTAACGCGCTTACGTTACGGTCTGTTTCGTTACAGCGAATAAGGGCCCAGCACAGATGAGTCACATTGAATATTCGAGCAAACTCTATAAATGACGGTACACATCTTTTTATTTTGCTTTTATTCCCGTTTTCAAACTCAACGTGCCCGGCATTTACGATTCATTGACGGAATAAGTTTCTGCTCGTAGGTATAGTGGATGTGAAAACATTTATCAAGTCTTGTGTTTGTAAAAGTAAGTTAGTAATTTCACTTATCATGTTCCTGTCCATTATCCCACACTAGGTGGGGTGGGATCAGCACAAAATGTCTTCCGACATGTTAATTTATTTTATTTTTATTGTACGACGGGGAAGCGCTTGGCCTTCATCTCGTCTGGTTACAAGATAAGGCCGAAGGTGGAGGCGCACTTCACCCGGAATTCTCATCACACGGAACTGGCTATCTTAACCTCAAATGCCGGAACACACTAATTTAAGAATTGTTATTATGGCGACAGAATTAGGTCAGATGGTGGTAGCTAGCCAGGCAGACTTAAACAAAGTCCTACCACCAACCAAACCAAGCACAATATTGTACTCCTCATGGGGATCGAACCCGGGACCTCTGGTTCTGAAATTGGTGGGTTGCACCGCTAGACCACAGAGGCGGCTAAATGGTAAGGAATTCCATTCTTCACCAGTATTCATAACAAAGGTAGAGGCGAAACGATGTGTCCTCAACAAACTGAGGAACTGGCCTCTAAATGCCGGAACGCAACATTTTTACAGAGGCGGTTAAAAGTTAGTGCTACAACAGTTTTGGATGACATTTTAGGACCGGCCGCCTAACGTTAAACTTCCTTGGGGATACCTGGTTGTGTGGGATGAGGGGATAAGGAATAAGTAAATTAAGTAGGTAACGAGGGATCAGGATATAAGGATATTTATAAGGTAAAGGATGAGGATACTTATAGCTATCTATATATGTGTATTATAAAAATAGGATTCACCCATTCGTCACCACAAATAGCTACCTGAGCATCCTACATTATCATTCAACACCGTATATAATTTAAAATCACATACAAATACTCATGTATATTTAATTTAATATTCACTGATGTCAAACATGTATTGTATATTCATACATTTAAACAACCTCCTTAAATATAGTTATCAGTTCTCACAAAAACTTCAGATTTAATCCAACCAACTTCGTGGTATCGGTTTAAGGTTCCGGTGTGCGCGTGCATTGTAAAAAAAATGTCCTTCATATTTTTTCCTAAACACGCCAACAAACCTAAACCCTGTAACCTAAAAAAATATTTTTTCGGGAATACATTATTTTCATTATGACTGCACCAACGTGCGTTTGACCAGCCTGCGATTCTTTTCTGGACGTCAACAACACGGCTAGGCATACGTTGCCTGTCCCCTTATTCTGTATGACCAACCGTGTCTTAACGCGCCCGCGTTACCGTAATATCTGCATGGAATAATCGTGTCGACACATCGTAACGCTGCAACGTACTATTGAAATAGTAACAAACGAAGTATAACAATGAAATCTATCATCTAAACTAAAACATCAAAACATTAACATTGATAAATCAAAGATAATTCCACGGAATGCTTTAAGTCCGTTAAATAAATTCGCATTTTAAAGTAATTTATTAATTAATTAAGGCGATAAAATAACCAATTATAAACGGTTTTCACGCGGGAACGGAGTGTTGTATGTAGCTCATGAGATTATAGCTGGTGTACCTACCTACTGTTTGTATTTTTACTAAAAATAAACATGCTACGACGAAGTACTTGGTCTTCATCTTACCTAGAATGAAGCTATAATACGGCCGAAAGTGAATGCGCACTTCACCAGAAATCCTCAACAGACCGAGGCAGTTCCTCGGTCTTCTATCTCTATCTCTATCTTTTAATAATAGTTGTTAAATCGACAGACTTAGGAAAGACGGTGGTAGCTAGCCATAGGTGGACTTTAAAAAGCTATAAAGTCCAACCACCAACCAAACTAACAATTTATACTTACTCCCCTGGGGATTGAACCCGGGATCTCTAGGTCTGATAACAGCGGGCAAACCACTAGACCACAGAGGCGGTCGTTATGAGAGAAAAGGCGGTTGCAATATTTATTTAGTATTTTTGTGGATATAATATGGCGATCATGTGTATACGTCAAAACTATGCTGGAACGCCCAAAAAATTACAGGTGTTATTTAGACATTCATTTAAATCTCTTCTCCTTCCAACCTCACTATCGGTACGGCTAAGGAGTACGTTGCCTGTATGTTTTTCCCGAAAATTTTGACACAAGCCTCTTCAAGGCCAGAGTAAATAGGTGTCTTCCAGACTGGTGTATTGTAGGCTACATCGTCGTTTCCCATCAGTCAATATTGTGGTCAAGGCCTAGTTAAACTGAAAAAAAACTTTCTACTTGTTTTACTATAAGACTTTTTAGCGTCACATTGAGCCAACTATCCATCCATCGTATAACTCAAAATTATCTAACCGGCAGCTATGTGAAAACGGACAAAAAATACCACAGAAAAGTTGAAAAAGGAACACAAATCTCGCTATAACTCGTAAACTTCCAAAAAGGTTTAGCCGGTAGAATTAGACATGGATAGGATTAAGTCTGACCCTTGAGTGGATTTCGTTCACACAAGTTCACTAACTTTAGTGATTTCGGCTCAAGGAGCGAACTTTTCTCGTTATTGGAGCTGAGTATATCAAAATCAGAGGCAAATGAGACTCTTCGGCTTATATTCATCGAATTTCGTGATGAGATGAGATGCTTACTGCTGATGCAGAACTTGCTGGTATGTTCGGTTGGTAGGAAGGTTGTTTAAGTCCGCCTGGCTAGCTACCACCATCTTACCTAATTCTGTCGCCATAACAACAATTTTAGAAATTGTTGTGTTCCGACATTTAGAGGTAAGATCTGGCTATCTAACCTCTAAATGTCGGAACACATTTCTTCAGTTTGTTGAGGATTCCGGGTGAAGTGCGTTTCCACCTTCGGCCTTACCTCAACTTGTAACTAAGTGAGATGAAGGCCAAGCACATTCCCGTTGTACAATAAAAAAAATATGTATAAGGTTGCTGAAAGTGTTCGATCGATAAAATAAGTAAGAAAAAGGCAATAGGTACATTTTTGTATGAGACCAAAACATATTATTAATATTCGTACCGTACCAGTCGATGAGTCGCACTTAGCCACTGGCGTTCCCACAACCTCCAGACTTAATGTGGAATAAATATATAAATAAAAACAAATAATGTTTTCAATTTACGAGATTACCTTTCTTAGGAACTTGTTCGTCTATTTTTTATGTAATTACTATAACTATATGATTACGATTAGGAACTAATTTTTGTCAAAAAATGGGCAACATTACGGTGAATCGATCCACAACACTAGCATATACAGTAGTAACTAATCTGAATAATCTTAGTATTTATTAAGCATGAAGACGACAGCACATTATTTTAAAAAAATCTACCTCTCCGCTCTCACCATGCTCAAAGCGGTCCAAGAAATTATGTCCACGCATCTAGTCTCAAGTGGTGAAGCCGTTTAGTTGCGGACTGTAACCGTAATAAATTATAATTTGGAAGGGAATTTTAGTGTGAATTATTATGAGTCATTGTACCTATTGGGAGATGGGATTGTGAATATTTTTTCCGAATGTTGGTATAATTTACTCAAGTACTTGTAAGGCTACATTCTTAATAATACAGTAGAAGTAAAATAACGTGCTTCCTACGATAAATAGGTTACGTTTACATTTTCCAAGTTTTGGATACGAAACAATATCACTTTACTTTCAAAACATGCTATGATTATTCATTTTCAGGCACGGGTTGGTGCCTTCTTTATCTATCGTTACATGAGTGAAATCCATGTTGAAATTGTCCTATACACGTTTTTGTTTTCGTTTATGTCTAAAACTTCCGTCGTGGAAGGTTGACTCAAATACAACGCAGCTCTTCATGACTTTTTCCCTTAAACTTGAGTGGGCAAGCAGGTCTACAGGTCAACATACTTTCATAGAACCTGCTCTCACATTTGCAGCGTTACCAGCATAAGTAAATTATAAAAAGTTAAGCCAAAACTCGCTAACAACATTTTGCGTGTGAATGCCACATGCAGACGTTTTTACCACAGCATTGCCAACGCTTATATTTAATTTCCATGAGGTTGGACAAGTGTATTGCACTAGCGTGTATTTGTTTGTTTTATGCAGTTTCACAGTGGTTTTTGATAAGATATTTGTGTAGTACTTTTATTTTAAATATTAGAAGACAAGCAGGATTAATAAATCCACAAACATTATGTTCATATTTTTTTATTGATGATATAGCTCTTGGTAAAGGCTTGTATAGATCAAGGCTGAGCAAGGAAGTCAATGAGAGATTTTTGCCAGAAAGCATTGGTTATCTTCCGTAACGACGGAACGCAGTTTACCGTTTAGCGCCAGAATTCAGCAGGAGGGTGGTAGATATGGGTGGACCTTTACAGGCCCAATCACCAGTAAGTAATTCATAACTTTTTTATAATAATTCATAATTTTTACTAATAATTCATATTTTTTTAATAATAATTCATTATTTTTTATAAGAATTCCTAAATTTTTATTAGCCATATTTTTTACACTAATAGTGAGGCTGTAAAACAGTACTCTCCCGAAATGTTTGGTAAAACTTATAGAAATCAGCTACATCCATTATTTTTTAAATAACGAGTCCCTTAATAATATAATGAAAAGTAACCTTTAATTCAAAAAAAATTTTTTTTTATTAATTAAACCTTGTTTATTAAAAGCAATATAGGATTATGATGATAACTAAATAAATAAACAATTAGTAAGTAGGTAAAACGGCATGCTATATACAGGTGTGTGTGTTCTTAAGTGTGAGTTGGATGTGTGGAGAAGTGTATTGTTGTGTTTGTGGTTGTGGGACTGGGGCTCCTGAGGTTTTATAAGAGTTGGGGAACAGGAATCTCCATATGTAAGGGTGTGTGTGTGTGTGTGTTGTAGTATCGGTATATGTGGGGTAAGTATCTGTAAGTAAGTAAGTAAAGTATTTATTGTGTGGGTATTATTATTGTAATATTTGATTTAGAAGGTATTCTACACCATCATAGTCATATTTTTCTAACCATTGCATTATTCTTTCTTTTATTTGATAATTACTGCATTTATTCGTATGAAATCTTGAGTACAATTTGAAATACAACCGTGGTGCATTATAATCATATTGTCTTCGAGCTTCGAGATAAATCTGACAATTATTTTTTTAGGTAGAGTTACACAGTGTTGTGATTATTCAGCGTATTTGCTAGCATAGCAATTACGCTTGGAATAATGCAAAAACACGCGATTCCATTGCCCGGGATCGATCATGAGGATGAAGGTCGCACCTACCCTAAATAAATTACATTTAAACTAACTATATCTGTCAATGTTCAAGCCGTTCTTGATCCGAATGGTCTGTTACGTGATGATGGTAAGCGGCCCGACGGTATGACTCTTGTCCCTTGGGAAATGGGTAGGTCTTTGGTGTGGAACGCTGCATGCGTCGACACCCTAGCGCCACCTCATCTGCCTGGGACATCAGTTAGGGCTGGTGCGGTGGCTGATTCGGCCGAGGATAAAAGGCGCAAATATAGTGGTCTCGACAGAGCTTACCTATTTGAGCCTTTTGGGGTGGACACCTTGGGTCCGTGGGGAGCCGGTGCCCTCCGGGTTTTCAAAAATCTTGCGGGGCTTTAGATTGAGGCGACACGTGACCAAAAGGGCTAGCTCTTATTTAGGCCAGCGAATTAGCATAGCTATTCAGCGTGGCAATGCAGCCAGTGTCTTGGGCAAGCTTGCATCTGGTTCAGGTCTGGAACAGTTGAGTTACCTATTGGCCGTTTGTAATGGTCCTTAGGTAATTTGACTGATTCCTTTGTACATAGTAAGTTTATTTTTACTTTTTAATATAAATATATACTATTATTACGATTACATTTATTCAATAAATTAAACTAACTAAGTACAAAGGAATCAGTTATATAGTCATAAGTCGAATTTATAAAAAAAGAGCGCCTGGCAACCCTCCGTCTATGTTCTAGGCACTGCAAATTGGCCTTAACAATCTGTAGTTACATCAGATCCAGACCAGTACCAGATGGAAGCATGCCCAAGACACTGGCTGGATTGCCCCGCTGAATAGCAATGTGTTTTTGAACGATATAAGAGCCAGTCATTGGGTCATGCGTCATAAGCTATGTGCTGAATTGACATTATACACTTTTCGATTTTATTTTGTGGACAGGTTTTTATCCTTGGCTATATCAGCTGCCGTACTAATGGTCTAATAGACCATTAGTACGGCAGTACGTAATACGGCTAATAGATCTACATTAAGTTTATCATCACTAGTTTTTTTCACTACAGTCGTTGGTATAGTTTTAGTGAAAAGGTATTAATTACAGTTAAAAAGTCTTCAAAAGAAATCCTAATAAGAAAACACTCAACTTTAAGTTTCATCGTCGGTGTAAACCCCTCTTTATTCTTTTTAACAATGCGAAAATACACCTTTAGACACAGAACAAACAAAAGGCATCATAACTCATATGCTTAATTCATATTTAAATCGTTTGCGGCAAGGGACAAAAGGTGCTATGCACAATTTTAAATCAACAAAGTATGTATAATATTAAGTTGAACCAAGTGGTTTATCTATTTAACTATAAAATAAATTTAAATATACTCATTTCTACTTATTTCTTTAAAATTGTTAGGTGGGTTAGAACATGAAATGAAGAATATATAATATGATGATATAATATCTATATATAAATAAATAAATATTACAGGACATCAATTTCACACAACGCCATCTAGCCCCAAACTAAGCATAGCTTCTAATATGGGAACTAGATTACAGATAGGATTCGTATACACTTTTGTAAATACATACGAACACGAACTATATGATAAAACACAGAACAAGCATCTATATTTATCACACAAATGTTTGTCCTGGGTGGGAATCGTACCCACAGCCTAATCTAAATCTTAAGCGCAGATCCATATATCTCCACCAGTTCAAAATCATAATAAAAAATATCGACATTTCATCTTATTTTAAAATAACTTACACTGCCTTTTATTATATACTAGCTGTACCAGTGGAGTTTCACTTGCACATAACATATGACCCCGTAAATACATGTTTTCCATATAAACATGGATCTCTCCTGCCTACCCCACAGAAAAACGAAGTGAGATTTAACATCACTGACATTAAATATTACCTGTCTAATGCAAAGTTTCTAGTTAGTGGAGGCAGCAGCGCGGTAAAGACTTTATATAAATCCCTAGCAGAGGGACTTAGAGACCCGCCCATTGATGTCATAAGATTCGACTAAGGGATTTAAGCAGGCGATGGGCGGGCAGCAGCTTCAATACATCTAAGAACTTACCTGACACCAATACTGTGTATGATACCTGACAACAATACTACAACACCAACTCACCTGTCAAGCGTGGTGATAATGGCATATCTCTCTTTAGTAGGTACATAACACAAATACTGCCACCATCATCTCGTCTGTCAAGCGTGGTGGTTAAGGAAAATCCCACCGTCACACTCGTTTAGACATGAGGTGGTGGGTTTACTCTATCGTAGACCATACTTGTCTGTATAAATTGCTACGCTTTGCCCATGTTTTGTTGTTAATATTTTTGAGTGATGATGATGATGTTTCAAATTTCCTAAATCGATGCCAGAATATCAGTTTTCAAATAGTTAATATGACATAATATATAAAATATAGACTTCTATTAATATTAGTTGGGTACGTATAAGCGCAATGGAAACGTCCTACACGTTCACATGCAAGGAATCAAAAGTATAAGTATATATATTCCAAAAAAGTCACTTTAGGGCACCTATGACATAGAAAATAGCTGTACAAGTGCAGTATCACTTGCACATAAAATAAAACGCCAAGAAATAAGCTTTGATCTATCCTGCATGTCCTTTAGAAAGACGACCTTTGTAATTTGATTTTACAGCACTGACATCGTTAATTTCTAACGCAAGCGTTGGACAGTCTTTTATCTTGGAGTAAAAGGTTTCTAGTTAATATGGGTCCCTCTGCTAACCGTTCCTGGATGTCATTAGATTCGACCAAGGGATTTCACCAGGAGATGGGCAGCAGCTTTCATCTCTCTTAGTACCTACCTACCTACCTCACACCCACACTGTGATCAACAACTCACCTGCCAAGTGGCAATGCCAAATCCCCCATTATTCTTGTTAGGCATCTGGTAAAGCAGCAATATATTTACTGATGTACTAAATAAAATAAAATACAAATGAATAGACTCACTTTTCCCCCTTCGAGTATTCGTTCACCAACACTGCGATTTCCGAATCGCTAGCCAAGCGTGGCCCATGTCATGCAATGGTACTTGTTTGAGCTACGATTATGAAACGACACCAGAACAAAAATTACTCAAACTATCCCTAGCACCTACGTTTCCTACCTACCACCTACGTATCGTATTAGCAATGACTGTCGTTCTGTTCGGATCAAGGCCAGGTCTAGAAAAAAAAAAGTTTTACATGCCTTTGCCCACAGAATCAGTAGCACCACCTATAAGATGAACTCGATGCAGAAGTTATTAAATGAGATGAGATAATGGCAGGAGTATGGGATATGCCATCTTAAATGTCGTTAAAGGCAACCAGGAGATGAGGCGTAGTTATATCTCGGAACTAAACGATATCAGTACGACTAACCACTCGCCTGCCCAGCATGGTGTTATTTTTCGGTTACGATGATGATGATGATGATACTGACATATCTATATAATGAGTGATACGGGCAGGAGAACAACAATTGATTATGATAATGATGATGATAAACTAACATTCATGGACTGCAAGGTAAAAACTACCTTCAGAAAAATAAACCCTGCAATGATGTTCCGTAGCCAAGCGTTTACACAACGATACACAGCAACTATTTTTCATGTTCGACCTACGTTTTAGTCTTTAAGTCCAGAGTAAATAGGTTCCTTTCAGGCAAGCGTGCTCCATCTTAGGCCACATCTTTACTTGTTTTACATGTAAGCTGATGGTCAAACGCTTGACTATTATCAATAAAATAAAAAAAAAAGTACTTAGGTGGTACTTAATTTTATTGAATTTATAAAGTACCTATGACTATATTATGAGAAATCAAGTATTCGCATATTGTATTCCTTTACTTGTAGACTAAATACATCTAAAAAAAGTAAAGCCCATACAAAAACTATACACAGAACCAACATTCTCAAGTTTTTAAACATAAATATTTCCTTCTTCCAAGAAAGTTTCTACAAACCTACCTGAAGGAACTTCGTGGACCAAAGTTTTAATAATGTTCGTACGAGCGAGTGCATTAAACTTGTATACGTGCTTTTGCATAGGTGTTCAAGGAAATGTAACAAAATTACAGTTTCAAAACGTGCAGGACCATACTACAACGTGAGTTATAGCAAAAATACTTACAAAATTTTTTTGTATTTGGAGCTCGTAGGTTGAAATCTCGGCAGTGCACTTTGTTGAAAGAAGAAAAAGTTTCGCTCAACAAAATATAAACATATTTCAATATGTGATACGGATTTAACACACATAACAGTCATCAGTTATGTATACACAATAATTGTAGCAATTAAATCTATACTCTTAATAAAACTGTATCGGTTCAAAATCTGAAAATTAAATGTATTTAGAAAATTTCAATTTGAGATAAAACTACTATCGATACTGAAGCTAAAACAGTAGTTTTTACATTTTTGTCTGTTTCAATGAATCTTTGTATAATTATTACTCACGCAAGGATTGCTTGGCCTTCATCTCATCTGATTTCGGGTCATGATAAGGCCGAAGGTGAAAGCGTACTTCACCTGGAATCCTCAATTGTCTGAAGAACTGTCTATCTTTTCTCTAAATGCCAGAACACAACAATTAAGAAGTGTTGTTATGGCGTCAGACTTAAGATGTAAATGTAAGAGTAAGATGGTGGCCAGGCGGTTTTAAACAAAGTCCTACCACCAACCAAACCAAGCGCAATATTGTGCTCCCCTTGGGGATCGACACGGGACCTCTGGATCTGACACCGGTGGTCGAACCACTACACTACAAAGGCGGTTAAAATATCTGTTACTATGACAATGTTCACCCCTTCCAAACTTTTCAATGACCTAGCTCCATTGGAAAGTTTTGGGGTAGTCCGTCAAGAGTGCCAATTGGCATCCGTCCCGCTTGTTAGCCGCACAGTGTCGACGCATAACAGTAAAGAAGCAGTAATCGGTTTATGAGGCTGCTACTCGTGCTCATTTGCTTCATACCAAAACGATTAAAATAATGGATGAGTTTAAAGTAATGTTGATTGGCTCCATTTTCACGTCACCCATGAAAAACACCACGTATGTTTTACAGAACCTAGCAAGTTATCTACGAACATACTTATAACCGGTTAACATTCCACAATTTTCTGTCACAATAATGTTATGTCTGTAAAGGTTCTCTGACGAATAAATGCGAAATGAAGTGATAGAAAAACTTCCACTCAATGAACCGAGGATATGGTAGCGGTACGCTCATGGGCGACTCAAATGTTTATTTTTCATAATTATGATAGCTCAGCTCTTACTGGCTGCACTGCCTCGATAAATAGGAATGCTATATCTCTGGCCAGCCCTTAGGTCATGCGTCGCGTCAATCAAAAACTCTGATAGCGATCATCAGAGTTTATGATCAAACGCCTATTCCAGTAGTGGATGAGCTGAAATGATGATTTCGTTTCGGAATGGATAAGGCGGACTCACACTGAAATTTAATTTAAATATAAATAGATTATCTTCTGCTCAAATGAAATACGCCAAATAATTCTAGCTAAGTTGGTCCGTACAGTTCTGAATGGTTGATGTTTATTCAGCAAAGAGCTCACAAGGAATGAATTATTCACGGCCTTTAGACGGGTGTACAATGAAATCTGCCCTTAAGGGTGTGGTAAAAGTATAAAGCTTTTAACCCTAGAATACTAATCATCGCCTGAGAGGCCGCACGCGGTCAATTTTTTCCGTTATTTCAAAAACGCGCCCGCGAATCAAGTTGTGCTTTCGCGCCAATTCCGTATACCCCGCTCCGCAGAGGTGAGCATACGCGGGCACGGCTCGGACTCTCCGTTTTCAAAATATAAGCTACTGGATCGCCTAGGAGGCGATCATTAGTATTAACGGTAAGTAAATTTTTCGTTACATGTTTTGTTTTTTGCTTTTTTTCAGCAATTAGCCATGTTATAACTTAGCAAATGTTTATTTTCTTTTAAGATGAATCTCAAAGAAGAAAAAATAGGTGATTATTTACTAAACGAGAACTCCGATAGCGAACCTGAGGACAACCTGGAAGTTGATCCTTATGATTTTGACGATAGCGCGGCAGATCCTTCTTTTGTGCCATTTCGACTGGAAGAAGACCTACAAAATATTGTAGTTATTGGTCACTCTGAGCCCCCGAATAATTCAGTACCAAATCAAGCCACAAGCAATGTGTCAGATTCACCAGTTCTAGAAACTGCGTCACAAGAAGGACAAACTGCAGTTCCTGTGACAAAAAATTAAAGGCTGACTTCAAATTAGTCTGTAGACAAAAATGTGATGTTACCATAAGTTTTATTTTGTGTTTTATAAAGTTTATATATTAAATAATAATAGTGATGCCAAAAAAGCAAGGATATAGTAGTTTTCTTTTTTCACCAGACTGATATACGACTGTTATGTTTTGAGAAAAAATGTTCGTTATTGTAAGATTTAAGTCTTATTTTTAGACTAATGTTGATTTTAAAAAGGATTTAGATTTTAGTTTTTGAAAAGGTAGAGGTTTGCCAAGTAATTTTTGTTATCTTTATAAAAAATTAATAAATAACTAATATAATAAATTGATTTTATTTAAAAAGTAGCCTCCCAAGCGATCATTAGTATTAAGCTATGGTAAATTTATATTAGTATTCTAGGGTTAAGTAAATCTTATAGCATAAAATCAGTCAACATCATTCAAAGAATGTACAATATTTAACACAGGAACTGATAAGCCATAGGCATGGTAAATAAACCATTATAATCAATTTTCATTAAAATATACATGGCATTGAATTGATTATAGAATTTATTAATATTGAACATTAAATATCATACAAAATACTTTCCTGGTTCCTATATCAATTAGTTGATCAGGTGATATTTTTATTTCAGTCTTACACTATTTAAATGAAGCATAAACTGCCTCTAAAGGAAGTTGACCTATGTCGCTGAGTGTATTTGCATCGTGCGTTGTCGTGGCTCGTAGGACATTTGACTGCTCACTCTTTCAAACTTATCATGTAAATACGCAGACGTATTAATTTTAATTACGGCAAAAAGAAGCTAAACTAAATGGAGTTTTAACCAATGTTATATTAAGACTATTTAGTTCATAACATTACAAAAGAGAGAAAAAGAAAAAGAGGAAAATAAAAATGTCAGAACGAATAGAATCGAAATACCTAATTTATGTAATACATTTTGTTTTATTAATTACCTTATTAACATTACGAATGTCAAATCAATATTAAGATTAAGGTTGAGCTATAATAATCAGCGTTTAAAATTTATGGCTCAGAAATTCCTAAAAATATTCTTTCAGTAAAATTATTTTGAGTCCAATTGAAATTTAGTATGATTCCTTGTCTCTTTCAAACATATGAGCACACGGTTAAAAAGTTTGACCGTTTTAAACTAGAAGGGAAAGGTAAATTAATATGCATATAAGATAGGTCGACACGAAAAGTAAACGGTAACAATAGCGTGGGCCAAAAATTGTATGTCATAATTACCATGTTTAGCAGATGGAAAGGTGTGAAGGAAGGAAGCGGCTTTTACGATATACGCAGGCTGAGATAGAGGGGTTATTCTTAGCCTCGACCACCACGCTTATAGCTTTAGTATGAAGACCAATTCAAGCATAGGACCCCTTGATTGTCGAAGATATGGACGAGATAGAGCAGAAACTGAGCTAAAATTTTGAGCTGAAAAGCTTATGACTCACGCCCATATCTGCGGTCTCGAAATTAAATCTACCCTTAAGACCATCGCCCTGAGGCATTTAACCAACATATTACTAGTTTACGTCTGCATATACGTTTGTTATTACGTCATTCAGTGTAATAAATTCACAAGGTGCCAAAATTAAACGGTTACCTTGAGAATTTCAGAATGGTAAACATTTTTTTTGGTAGCATGTTAGGTGAATGAATTTGGTGTTGATCTCATTGTTGCTACCGAAAATATGGTTTAATATGATCAAGCTATAAGCACTATAATTTATGAATTTAAGGCCTCTAAAAGGTGAGATTGAATCTTTTCGACCGGCGTGCTGAAAATCGTAGGCCACCAGCATCACTTCCCATAAGGCAAGATTGTGGTATTGTTAAATAAGAAAATAGACTAATTTAAACCTAAACATATACCTATAGGAAACCTATACATATCTATAGGAAACCTATACATATCTATAGGAAACCTATATTTATCTTTAGGAAATCTTTACATTTCTATAGGAAACCTATAGATACTTAGTTTCTTTAGAAAAAAGTTTCTCGGCATCATATCATATTATCACACACAATTGCTCAGACCAGGGAAAAAATACATCCCAGGGACAAAGAAATGCTAGCACCCCACAAAACGTCGGTCGACTTCGGGCAATATCGTGCGATGTCTCTAGAGACTCGTGTCGAGAACATTGTCCTGTACCCCTAAACCACTTAGACAGGAGCTTTGTATCTTTGCTACTAGGTGTCATGCCAGCAAAGCTAACAAATAGTTTTGCCATAGCATAGACCACACACGCTTGGTGCTGCTCTGATAGACTAAATGTGGTCAGCTTGTGAGTCATGTTGTGAACACGCGTCATTTAGGATCAAGCTACGGTACTCAACAATCGTGATTAATCACATAGGCTAGCGAAGTTCCTCAGTGTGACTCGGAATACCTTATCAGAGAAACATGAAGTAGACAATCCGTAATTCTATAGGTATTGTTTTGACAACGCTTGGATTACAAACACGAGGTCAAATGAATATCAAAATTCAGCTTACTAACAAAGTATCGCATCTACCCGCATAAGTTGCAAACTAATATCGTACCCACATTATTCCACATACCGGACCGAACATGAAACTGTCCGAAGTCTAGTTTCAAGGGCAGCTTCGTTCACAAATTCTAATTACGCTGATCCCGGCTTGCAAATTAAAGTCCTATTTCACTGCAAGAGCTAACTAAACACTTTTTTGTAAGATTTTTGTTATCATTTCCAACCATCAATTTGAAACATCGCTGGTGGACAAGAGAATCTTCAAAAAGGTAAAAGCTTTGTCTACTCTTGAACATTTCTACACTTTGTAAGTGAAATTAAGATTGCTATGTAAAAATCACAAAAAGCTGCTGGTATTTTTTTTCATATTATATACCTATTTAAAAATTTTCATATGGCTGATAAGTCGATAGCTCTATAGTTTTTGATTCCCTTGAGGTTGTAAAAACTTAACCCTCCAAGTCAGTTCGCCTAAATACTTGTATTTAATCGAACTAAAGAAAATAATGGAAGCGAATGCAAACGGACTAATTTATAAAACATCCCACTTATCATTAGCGCAGTCCAATTCACAAAATGCCAACAAAAACCCAATTAAAAGGGTGTGAAAAATGTATGCGAAAGCAACACGATATCCCCGGGTTTTAAGTACCTATATCTGTATTAATGTCATTTTGACAGAAGCGAATCGCCGCGGGCAGAAGAACGGTTTGTTTTATCCTCTTTTATATTTATTTTCGGGATTAATTGGACAAACGGATAAAAGAGGGAAGAGACACTGACATCTATAAGAATCGCGGAGCTTATTTTTATTTTATCATTTGATTTTGGGATGATCTTTTCGATTGTTTACTGGTGCGACAGGACATTTTCTACGAGGATTAAAATAGCCTTCGAGGCTTGTTTTGAGGCTGTGACGCTAATTTTATAAAACGTAAATTCATGATTTTTCCCAGAGACCCCTCTTTTTTACTAGCGACGGGGAATCACTAAGCTTTATTTTTTTTTTGTTTCAATTTATGTTACGGCTGAGACTGGAAGAGTACTTCACCCGCAATGACCTGCAGATTGAGCTGAACTGGCTATCTAACCTCTTAATGCCGGAACACAACAAATCAAATTAAAAAAAAAAAAAGTTGTTATGGCGACAAACTAAGGTAAGATGGCGGACTAAAAGAAAGTACCTACCTCTAACAAAACCAAGAAAAATATTTTACCCCCTGCGGATTGAACCCGGGACCTCTGTGTCAGATACGGGGGGCTAATCACTAGACAACAGAGGTGTGTAAACAACGAGCAAAAGAAGACAACGGGATTCCGCGTAATATGCTCGCTATACGTTTCATGCACTATCAATAAAATAAAAGATTTAATCACACAGCAAGTGCGTGAAATCAAAATAATTTTCCTATTGCCAAAGGTCCTGGGTATTAAAATCGATATTACTTCTTTCCAAGTCAGGGGTTTTTACTAAGAATTCATTATTTTAAATCCGTTTAGCTTTGTCCTTGCACAGTTTGAACAAAGGTGATGCAGTGGATTCCAGGGTAGAAAGCTCCGCTATTCCATTTCACTTAGCACCATTTATTACTCTATTTGGTAAATGTTGCTGAGAAGTAAGAATGACTAAAACTTATACGTTTTTAAATAAGATAAGTAAGCTATTGACCTCTAGCTGCCAGAGAGACTTGTCAAGGCAAGGATAAGGTATACGATAGACGAAGTTATCCCAGAAGTTGATAACGGCGAACCATTTGGCGCCGGTCCTCAGCAGGACTGGTAGCTGGCCAGGTGTTATGTTGGTTAATAGAATAGCCCCAAATAGCCCCGCATATAGACTAATCAAAATATTCAATAAACTACCCGAGCGTATAAAAACTGAGGGATAAGATATAACGTATAAAAAATCGATCAAATCCCTACTAATTCAAAAAGCCTACTACACCATTGACGAATACTTATCTGACATACTTACATAATTCAATTCCTTTCTGACATTTCCTACATATTTGATATTTTGCTATATTTCCATTGTTATTATTTTTAATGTTACTGTGTGATTATTTATTTTGCTATTGACTAATATTATAATTTCTGTTGACATTTATTATTACACTTAAATTACATTTACATTTGCTTTATATTCTATGACCAAAAACTTGCAACACCCTGACAGGGTTAATGTACCTACTTACACCTAAAGCTACCTTAGAACTAAGCTATGCATGTTAATATTAACAATAAGCAGGACATTGTGCAATAAATAAATGAATAAAAAATGAATAATATTTTTATTGTAGTGTAGTAGGGTAGCAATTGAAGCGATTGTAATATTTAGAAAATCTCATTTTCACACAGCTGGGATAATGTCTAAAAATTTCTGGGCTATCTTCGGCAGACTCTCACCTAAATAACACGAAAGCAAAAGTCGTCACAACTTAATTCGTTTGGCAGAGAAATGATGTAGAATTGTAGATAAATATAATATTAATTGTCCGAGCGAGCGGAGCGTCTCAGTTTCCCAAAAATGCTTTTGTCCGCTGTCGGTTTGTTCTCGCCTACAGGTCGCATTTATCAACCGATTTCGATGAAAATTGGCACACATGTTCCTTGATTCATAAAAATGTTTAGTCAATTGCGATTTTTGATAGGGGGTGGGATGATGGTGGGTAGTTTGTTGTTGCGTTATTTATCAACGGATTTCAATTAAATTTGTAGGGCTCACTAAAGATTATTTCGTAATTCTACACACGATGTTGTGAAAAAAGAAACCAAAAAGGGTTAGTGGAAGGGGAAAAGGGGAGATGTTTGCTGTAGGATTTCAATTTTTGTTTTTTTTTCGGAGTATACCTACGTTTGCTAATCAGTCCTACGCAGTCCTCTTCGCCTTTGCAAGATAAATCCGCAGACACCAGGTTCGATCTCCTCAGACCTAGGGAACGCGAGTAATAGCTTATACTTATACCCCTATTTGCTCAAAAGTCTAAAAGGAAAAGTGAAAAGGGAAAGCATCGGTTATTGCATGGTTTAAGTACTA
Organism: Venusia cambrica; assembly: GCA_951394065.1. Lineage (NCBI taxonomy): Eukaryota > Metazoa > Arthropoda > Insecta > Lepidoptera > Geometridae > Venusia > Venusia cambrica. The sequence goes on from OX596056.1 coordinate 8,878,453, forward strand.
GTATTATATTATGTCAAACTAGGTATTTATTTGATACAAATAACAATATTTTCAAAATAATCCAGGAATTCTAAACCTAACTGATATAGCGACTGGCTTTACTTTTATTAATAATTTTATTTCCATAGTAAGGCTTGAGCTCAACAATACACAATCACATTTAATTTGGCTCACAAAAGCTTCATTTCAATTAAATTAGGTTACAAATTTGTGTAAAAAAGATGTAGATTTTTTTTGTTTCAATCCCATAAAATTACTTTGACAAAATACTGTCGATTGTCCGAAAGACCGAAAATTACTATTAGATCATTAATACTAACTGACTGTGGTAAGCCACAATCAATAAAAGGTTTTTCTAAAAAACAATAAAGCAAAACTGCTTAATTTGTAGAAATACTTTTGTTTGAAATGCAATTTTTTCTAGAATTTGTTTCTATAGTTAATTGGACATAGGCTGTCAGAATATATATGTAGGCATATTACAAACGGACGGTTTTTGCAATTTCACGGTGACATATATAAATGACAATCACCTAGTTCGTTATGATCCCGTTTCATCAGTCTAGAAACTTTGAACCTCTGATTAGAGCGCCTTAATAAGTCACTTAATAAAGCGGGATAAGCAAACAGCGTCCTCTACCGTCCTCTACCTCTACGGAGATGGTTGACGTGTAAATCGGCAAGTAAAGACATTTACCCTGGAAAGGGTTCCATAAACTATCGACGACGGGCTTTAACCGTCCATACATCATCATCATAATTTTTTAACCCCTAATAACCTTATTACAGTGACGTGGAAGCGCTAAACCTATGGACATGATGCCCCAAAACCTCCTTAATAGTGCAATAAGAGGATTAACCGTAATTACCACGCTTGACAGACGAGTTGATAATCGCGATATTGATAGATTCTACCGACTATACTACAGTGTGAACTCTTAATCGCCTCTTATGACCTTATGACCACGGGCAGTTGAGTGCCCATAGTATATATATCATAGTATATCGCGTGCCACTACGGTCTGTCCGTTTACTGTTTGCAAGTATTGAAATTTTGATTGTACCATATCATCATCATACTTATGTGGCCTGAAATGATGATGTGGAAGTCCACAGCTGAATATAAGCCTCCAGTCCTCGGGACACACCTCACGACCACTCATTTGACTCACGAAAATTCTTTATTATGCCTACACCAAAATAAAATTCAAAAAAACTGTAAAAAAGAATATTATAATAATAAAAATAATTTGCATATGTCGTAAAGATATACGATAGAAGTGAAACTTTTTAATTACAGAGAAACATTGTCATTATCTCCCTCTCTACCCGACACTGCCCCACCACTTTTCGTCACACAAAAATGTTGAGGATTAGAATTTCAAAACCCTCCCGTTAAAAGTTTCACTTCAATAAACGTAGGTAATAGGTGTTATCGCTTAAAATATTCCAGCCAACTTTAGAAAAGGACACTACAAGTTATAATCGTGGTCGATATGCGAGAACCTTGTATCCCTAGTCTATCCCAATTACACGCATTACACGCAAGCTACTATAGGTACTTAGAGATATACTGTGTTTGCTTGGATTACTTTCTATTGCAATCATAGGCATCACCGTCTCATCTAAAAGCTGAGCGTTATTTGACAAATCAGTGAATCCCAATGGCAATGAGCTGAACACCTTTGCCAATGACTTTGACAAATGCTAACATAATACCTACATTTTAGCATTTTGGTACTTCTATAGCATCTATATATGTGAGCCTTTGAGCTATAGGAATGTGTTTAATTGACAATCGCACTTCAAAGGCTTAAAGGAGGTGAGTAAATTATGTGTAGTGCTCATTATGGTGATCTAAGGATCCCTAAAAAACATTAAACGTTGTGCTCCTTGGTTGGTTGGTATTGCTGTGATTTTTTGCAATTATGTCTCGTTATCTAGGTCTCGTTACCTACTTTCGAATAATAAGACAAACATAACTGCTTTTATATATATAGCCATTGCACAAAAAGATAATAGAAAAAGGTGATTGTTAGTTGAAGTGTTCTATGTTACTCGTAACTCCTGTAGCTCAAACAGCTAGACGGAATTTATTATATGAAGCGTAAATCTCCGAAGTTTTACTTAAAAAGAGCTCTATGAGTCTTTAAAGTTGAAAATTTGAGATGCATCAATCAGTACTGCGGTATATTCAGAGCTCGAATAGTTTCAATATGATGAAAAAAAATCGACTAAAATTATTATTTTTAATTTAACTAGGGTAGCCTCTTATTTATGCCAGCGAGTTAGCATAGCTATGCTAACACGCTGAATAGCTATTCAGCGTGGCAATAAATCAGTGACTTTGGCACGGTTCCGTCTGGTACTGGTCTGGAACAGTTGAGTTACCTATAGGCCGTTTAAAATGGTCCTTAGGTAATCCGACTGATTCCTTTGTACATTACATTAATTATAATATACAATAAATAAATTCTACAATTCATTTGAATAAATTTATTGTTATATTTAACAAGGCATCTAGGCAACCTAAGATGTAAGAAAACAACTCTGATTATAGATAAAGTCCTCATAAACTTCCAGAAGTGCTTGAAAAGTTGAGACTTTAGTCAAAAAGTTTAAAGACGTCGAAATGATAAGCAAAAGTGTCATAGCTGAGCGCAAAGTTGTGAGCACTTTTGAGTACTTTTGAGCTCTTGAGATGGAGATATCATTGTGATTTTATAATTTACTAATAAGCTCGTGTTTCATCAGTGAATAATAAGTTGAGTAGTCATGGATGAAGACTGAATGAGAGATAATGTAGGTATTGTACAAAAAGTGACGAGTGGAAAACTAGGGATATAAATAGTGACAGAAATTTATGAAGAATTAGTGCTACGACAGCATGTATTAAGGAATATGCATTTGTTCTATGATAATAGGCAAAGAGAAAGCTTTGTCTGTTACCTTATCACGGCTTATATATTGTGTGAATAAATTAATGAATTATTAAATTTATGAAAAAAAGGAACACATCATTTTTAATACTTTAAGTTATGATAATAATTGTTGTTGCAACACCATACGAGTTAGGTTGCGTGAAATATCTCGTAAAAAATTCTTGGTTGGAACTAAAATTTCGATTTAGATTCCATTTTACTTACCACTAATTTAATAATAAGTACAATTAAACTAACTATGTACAAAGGAATCAGTCAGATTACCTAAGGGCCGTTACAAACGGCCTTTAGGTAACTCAACTGTTCCAGACCAGTACCAGACGGAAGCGTGCCCAAGACACTGGCTGCATTGCCACGCTGAATAGCTAATTATTTATTAGCTATCCATTTAGACAAGCGTGATCCATCTTACATCACATGTTTTTATTTTTTTTTATTTTTTTATTTTTTATATATATATAATATTACATTTATTCAATAAATTAAACTAACTAAGTACAAAGAAATCAGTCAGATTACCTAAGGACCGTTACAAACGGCCTATAGGTAACTCAACTGTTCCAGACCAGTACCAGACGGAAGCGTGCCCAAGACACTGGCTGCATTGCTACGCTGAATAGCTATGCTAATTCGCTGGCCTAAATAAGAGCCTAAAACATGTTTACTTGTTTTTCAAGTGAACTGGTTGTCAAACGTTTGGCTGACTTTCTATATCACCTATATAAAAAACTACAGTCACTAAAGTGGACAGGTAAATAATGAAATAGTATGAAAACGTATACAGTGCCTCTGACGAATATCAAGTCAGTAAAGTAAACTGTCCTATCCTTCATTAAGTAAAGAAAACTACTGTGGTTCTACGGTAGGACATGTTTACCAATTTGTAATAGATTCTTGATCACTTTTTATAAATTGCAGTCGGTATTCGTATAGTTATTTGGCTATGATCTACATGTAAACGTCTACTGTATGTTTTGTTTAAAAGGTTTTTGTTAAGCACTTAGGCAGACAGAAATAGAAGTAAATGCTATGTAAACATCCTAAAAATGTAATGAAAAATGGCTGTAAATTTTTAACCTCTTCGCATGAGGGCTAAACGAAACGCTTTTAATTAAAATAAATAATGTAAGATCTTTCAAAACACCAAGTCTAAAAGCGATCAGAAGGTAGATGTCTCTGTTATTCTTTAGCTCAAAAATTTAATAAAACAAGTGCTGGTTTACTTAACAAAGGTACTCCTTTGCTTCCGATATTATCTCATGGAGTTCTGTTAGCAGCCAATAAATAGCTCTTAAACTCGTATCATCGTCTCAAGTGCTTTGGTTTCAAGTGTTCCATACGAGCTAACAAAGTCAGATCGCGTTCACACTGGAAAATGAACATTCTTATTTCACAGAACCGATAATATTGGCTAGTAACGGTGTACATTCTACTGAATATAACATTTTTAGGGTTTCGTATCGGGTGCGAATATAGAGATCAACAGAAGCCTATTACTGCTATCAGCTGTACTAAGTAGACCGTTCATTTTGACAGAGTAGATAACTAATGTAAAAGAAGCCCCATTCAAGAAAAGATAATCTGAAAATGAATATGATCTGGGTTGGAACCCTTGATGTGCGTGTTCACACTTGGCCGGTTTTATTTATTTAAAATGCAAATGTAATATTGCTTTGACCCCGAAACTTGGTTTACTTTGAAGCGAGTATACCCAGAAATGGTCTTTCAACTCTGTTCTTGAAATTATATAGAAAAACATTTTTAGTGCTTGTGTAATGCAATTTATTTTTTTTGTACGACGGGTAAGAACTTGGCCTTCATCTCACCTGGCTACAAGTTGAGATAAGGCCGAAGATGGAGGCGCACCCGGAATCCTCAACAAACTGAGAAACTGGCTATCTTACCACTAAATGCCGGAATACAACAATTTTAGAATTGTTATTATGGCGACAAAATTAGGTACTATGGTGGTAGCTAGCCAGGCGGCCTTAAACAACGTCCTACCACCAACCAAACCAAGCACAATATATTGTACACCCCACGGGGATCATTTTAGGTTTCAGATACACTTTCATGAAATATAATCAATAATGTAATGAAGCCAATAGCACAAAAACGTGTGCAAAATTGGTAAACTCTTAACCATTACGCTTGCCTGGGCAATTTCTGGCTGTGGATAAGCTCTACAATAGAGCGAGTTTAGAAATAGAGACAGAAGCTGCCAATTAAAGACACTGGTAATCTCACACACCGACGAAACAAAACACAGTGAACCGTTTAGTGTTGGACGTCAGCAGAAGGGTGGTTGCAAGTCTTGGAGTCAGGCGGACCTTCACCGACAGTTTAGTTTTACGAGATGACTATAAAAGAGAAGAAGGCAAAAAGTTACATGTACCTACGTTAATCGTCAAGAACCCGGAAACCATGTACACGTACCTTTTTAACTGAAGAACTGGAGCGAATAATAAAATCGAGAAAGCCCTTAGAGCGAGTCAGTCAAGTCGTTTTAAGATAAAGGCAATATTAGAGATAAAATAAACGACTGAAGAATGGTTTTCTTCAAGGTTTGTGTAGGATGACCCGTGGTCCAAGTTATAAGGTTACAGCAAGGCTGGCTGTCAGTTTAAAATTGTGACATGATGGGGAGTTGTAGATGAGGTTATTCTACATTCTAATAGCTTTGAATGATGGCATAACTCATTTGTTACAGGAAGTGATCATTATTTCCATCTATTGGGTTTTGCAATTATTGATCCAGTGTTATCCTTATAATTGATATTCACTGCGTAAAATTATCTTGAACATTTATTCAAGACTTAAATATAGTTTGAAATAACTTTCTTTAAAAATGTCATCTTGATTCCAATTTGTGGATGGTTTGTGAATGACTTCATGTCATACAAATGTGAAAAAATAAAGTTATTTTGTTAAAATCGATAGCAGTAAATCGATTAGAACTGACTGTATTACCCGTTTATTTCGTTTGATAAAATTTTAATGTAAAATATGTATATTACTTTGAATAAAAATTACTTAATTATGATTCAAAGCATTAAAATACTTAATCTTCAATGGAATATATAAAGGTTAGTTCAAGTATTGAATACAAAATAATACTCAAAACCACAGGCATTAAACGTTATAAAAGTAAGTGTCTTGCACCACCATACAATACGCTACGTGCGAAGCGTTGCGAAGGGCGCGCTAACAAATGGCGGAGCCTCGGATGAGATTGCGATTGTTCTAGTACCTACTCGATAAGATGTTTTATCGACAAGATATTATCCGTCTTTGCGTTTGTCGTGTATTTTTCTCGGTTGAAATATGGGTATAAATGATTTGTGTATACTGAAATACGGTTACCATATATATGGGGACTTATTAACCGGGCGAATAAATAATACATGGTTAACTGTTCACTTTTATACTAAATCGAGCGTTGTTAAATTAGGTTTGCAAAAATTGAGCGAAATAAATACGCGGGGCGACATTTTAGCCTCAAAAATGACACAAGTCAAAAGACCAAATACAAAAAGTAATAGGTAAGGTTATGTTTGAACAGTTAATTAAAAGTGCATGAGGCCGCCAAAATGCTAAAATAGCTAAATATTTTTTATATGACTCGCTGAAAATTTTCAAAAATGCAAGCTAAATTTATTCGCTTGAGTATTAAACTGATCGTTATTATAATGTTCAAGATGTATAATTATTATACTCATAGCTCAAATTCATATTTTAAAGTCACCGTTTTTAATATTTGTGTTCGTCCTCAGTCTTCGTCCATTTAGTATAATTATCAGTATGTAATACAATTATCATAATCCGGATATTTGACACCCTTTATTTGAATCAGTTAAAAAGGTACTACTCATAAAATATTAAAATGCATCCCTAGAAAATCAATAGATACTGTGTGGAAACTCTGCATCATCATCATCATCATCAAAGGTAAAATATGCTTAATATAAGATAGCCACCACCAAAGCATCCTTTAGAGTGCAATAGGGAGAGATCTGCCATAATCACCTCGCTTGGCAGACAGGTTGTTCATTGCAGTACTTATCAAATTATTTTAAAGAATATTATGGGTATATTTATTATCTGGCCAAATCATCTAACTTTTATGGGATATAATGATAATGATGGAGGCTTCAATATTTTGCATGCAATAAAAATAAAAACCACTTACGGCTTATCTTTGCCTTCAGATCAACTCGCAAAGGTCTTATGTAGTCTTGTGGAGCTTTGTGGATTATTTTAAAAGGGGAAGCTACAGAATGTACCAAATATTACGTACCTACATAATACATGTGTATTTGGTATTGTTAAGACTTTTCAAAACGAAACTTTTTGAGATCATATTTTTAGTGACTGTTATATTTTCTGACATAAAAAAAATGGTCGGGCTATAGCAATGTTAATAAATGCATAATGATGGATATTTTCATAAAACATTCAGACAATCATAGGTTTTAAGTAATTATTCTAGCAATTAAAATGCAAGTATTGTAGTTTAATCTATGATACAAATGAGTTCGGAAATCTTTTTTTTTTTTTTACTAATCGTTCTTCAAGAGGCCAAATGGTGATATTAGAGATAGATACTTTAGCTAAGTGCGAGTTAAACACACATTGAGGGGTTTGACTAACATTTCAAGGCAATAAATTAAAGTTTATTTGCATTTGTTCTGAAACATTCGTGAGAGACTCACGCTTGGCCTGATAATATTATCTTTAGCTATATATCAACGTCATATTATATCATAAAATATGAGGTAGGCGTTTTTATATATTTCATATTTATGTGTGTGTATTCGTAGGGTTCCTAAAAATGTGTATTTATATATATTTAGGTTGTATATATTCATAGTATAGGTATCTCTGATTTCGTTAAGTATTCCAACTTATTTAAGTTAGTCTGCCATACATTTTATAATGTTATCTGCTTAGTTGGTTAGCAATTAGAACACGATTACCATTTTTGAAATAAATGTTTTTTGTTTGTTTTGTACAGTTAAGTGTTGAATAAATAAATAAGGTAAGGAATGTAATCACACCTAGTTTGACGCGCATTGATTTTACCGTTTTACTATTCAGCTGAAATAATAAAATGTTAAAATGACAAAAGACATAATAAAAGACGGAAACATATTTAAAAATAAACAGATGAAGGGTCATTTGTTTATTTTTTTATATGTTTCAGGTAGTCAATCATAGTAAAACAATGTTCCCTTAAAATTTCCACCAGCTACCTTTTACACATTAAATAAAGTCATACAGACCTACGCTGGTTGAGTGATAGGGGGTCTCTTCGGCACCCTTTTGGTAAAGAACCCCGAAAAAATACAGCTTTTACAAAAAATATTTTTCCAGGATTTACCCTTAGCCTTTCCAAGTGTAGGACCAAACTACCCTTCAGCGTAAATTATTATCAAGTAAGCTTCTCTTCATTTTTACGAGAAAAACCGGACGTTTCATCGCGTGTACTTTATCTCGGGGGATTAGGGTACAAAATTGAAAACCAATTTACTTTTATTTACAAATCTACGAGGGTTAATTTTGGATGCTTAAGTTAATATGATATTTTATGAGATCAGTAACTCGGCTGCGTTGTAAAGGAAAATGTTAATATTCTTCTGTGATTAAAATATCTTAATAAATTAGGTTACAGAGTAGAGATTCTGTCTTTGACACTTTTCATTACTGATGTTAAGTAAAACCTCTGTGGTCTAAGGCGTATGGCTCTTGATACCAATAATGTTCTGAGATCGATTTCCGTTTGGCGTGAGGTAAGTGAGGTATGTTGAGTACCTGAGTATAAAAAGACTTTGCTGGCTTGAATCACCGGACTTTCAATAAGTAAGAAAACCTCGCGAGAGCACATCATACTTTATCAATACAATATAATTTTGTAAAAGATAGTTCTAGATGTCGATGAATATATTACTGGCTCTAGACGGCATCAAGTCCAGGTTCGTAACACAGCTGACATCAATAACATAAAGAAGAAATACTACAAGAATCAACCGTTAGCAGCCATATCTGCTTAAGGTTACTAGCAGACTGGCCTCTACGTATCTCGTAACAGCTCCTACGCGCGTAGCTAAGCTGCTACGCCGTAGCACCACCTCTACAAAAAATGCTTCTATCAGTGCAAACATGCGTATTCAGAGATCCACTCATAACTTCTATGATATAACTAACTTTCTAAAAAAGTTGCCAAATTTCATTAAGATCAGTAACAGCCGTCTATTTGTGAAAATATTCACCTATGGAAAACCCAGACACTTTCTAAATAATATTGACGTCCCATTCCCATCCCACAGACACTAATAAAAGACCATATGTGCAACAGTGTAATTTTTACCACTTGGCACACATCAATGTTTTGCTATACGAGCCTCCTCTCACTGAATATTTAGAAGTTCATTATCATGTATATCATTATCAACAAGCCTCATAGCTCAGTTGATAGTCACTAACACCATCTACTAACCCATCATCGCAATAAATAAATTATGAATTATGAATTAGTAACTCTTCCTTCTGTGCTGTGCTGTTTGTGGGTTCGATTCCCACAAAGGACAAACATTTGTGTGATGAATATAGATGTTTGTTCTGTTTTTGGGTGTTGTATCATATGTTAAGTATGTAAATAGAAAAAAAAAAGTATTTTATCCTTAATCTAGTTCCCATATTACAAGCTATGCTTAATTTGGGGCTAAATGGCACTGTGTGAAATTAATGTCCTGTAATATTTATTGTGTTGGTATACCTACCAAGAAAAGATAAGGCCGAAGGTGGAGGTGCACTTTACTCGGAATCCTCAACAAACCGAAAAACTTGCGACCGCCTCATTTGCGACATTTTAATATCTCTCAGTTAAGTTGGGAAATCCGGAACTGTATGTATGTATGTATGTGGCAATGTTTGTGACGGCATAACTCTCGAACGGATTGCACAGTATTTGAGAAATAGGGGTGTTAAGTGAGACATGGAGATTTTTGGCTTGTTGGGTGTTATTTGAAAGAGTATCGACTGCACATTCATAAAATATATATTTTATTTTTGATTAGGAGTGGTTTTCGTAACAAAGGGGCGCGTTAAGGGGTTAAAACGCTTGATATGTCTTGTAGGATAGACTGTTAAAGGGGGTCGACATGACAATTAACTTTCTTTTGATTTGCTGAAACCACCCACATTTATATTATGTAGGAGGGGTAGATTTTGAAAGCACAACTACTTAGGCAACAGTTTTGAAAGCACTTTTCAAAACGACATGTTTCATGTTAGTAAGGCTACATTACGTTAGCAACAAGAGAGAGCTTCGAACACTCAGGTGAATAAAGAGAGTTCGAGAAAAAAGTGCTTAAGTAAGGTGAGAAAGGTGTGTTGAAAGCACCCATATATCGTTTGTTAATTACGTTCTATTTGAGAAATAATCTCCGTCACAAACTAGACATCACGAGATCTCAGTTCGGGGCGAACTACTAGTGTATAATCCTTAAATTATGCCTAAAAGCGTCGGAACATAATTACAGTTTATAGCTGCTAACATGAAAAGGCATTTAGCTTAGGTCATCCACCTTGACAGCTGAGATAAACTCGTGAGTAATCCTAACTAGCAAAACTGCGCGTCATCATTTTATCGAAGGTCACATAAGTAGCCGTAGTAACTTTATGGTATTTCTTGAGCTCACGTAAGCACTGGGTGGGATATTAATTACACCGTTTTGGTTTGAAACCTTAAGCTTATCTCTGGAACCCTTATTTTTAACTATGTGTCAGCATAATATCTAATGTTCGGGATACCATGTAAATATAAACATAGGGACAGCCCAAGCATTGATTTTTTTTTATTTACATATTTATACTGTACAATGTACTTACATATTATTATTACAATGACTTAGGATATGTATATATTATATAACATGAATATCAATCCATGAATGAATCATAGATATCTTGCTACACGGACGTATTCAGCAGTGGACTGCGATAGGTTGATGATGATCATAATTATATATATTAATACCCTGTCCTCAAGGACCTTTTGAAAACCTTTCAAAAAGTCTCAATCTTATAGAAAACCTCAGCAATATTTCTTCAAATCATTGCGTGCTTTTTGTTATATTTTTTAGTTTTAAGGGCCAAAATGGGTGTTGTAACACGTATGAGCAGTGGGGGCACACGGTAATACATTATTACCATGTCCCCCATTTCTCATACGTGGGGTTTTTCTAGGGGGTATTGGTATTTAGCTATACCATCGTATTTTTGTGAAAATCATGAATAAAAAACTAAAAGAAGCTTCCCTGAAATTTTCATCGTACTTAATTCAGTCATGATTATTATCATATTATAATTATGATTATTGTGAATTTTATAGCTATTTTGTCGTTTATAAATATATAATAAAACTTGCCATAAAAAGTGTACGTCACGAGAAAGGAAAATGGAGGAGAAACTACTTACTATGCTATCGGCTATTTTTTTTTTTCATACTTTTTTTTTATTGTACGACGGGGAAGTGCTTGGCCTTCATATCACCTGGTAACAAGTTGAAATAAGGCCGAAGGTAGAGGCGCACTTCCCCCGGAATCCTCAACAAACTGAGGCAAACTGAGGCACTGAGGCTATCTTACCTCTGAATGCCGGAACACAACATATTTTTAAGAATTGTTATTTTGGCGACAGAATTAGGTAAGATGGTGGTCTAGTGGTTTGCCTATCGGTGTCAGATCCAGAGGACCCGGGTTCGATCCCCAGAGGGAGTTAAATATAGTGCTTGGTTTGGTTGGTGGTAGGACTTTGTTTAAACCCGCCTGGCTAGCTACCACCATCTTACCTAATTCTGTCGCCTTTACAACATATTTTAAATTGTTATGTTCCGGCATTTAAAGATATAAGATAGCCAGTTACTCAGTTAATTGAAGATTCCGGGTGAAGTGCGCTTCCACCCTTGGCTTAGTTATAACTTGAAAAATCAGGTGAGATGAAGGCCAAGCACATCAATAAATAAACTCTTACAATCCAATTACCATGTGCATGAAAAGCTAGTCAAAGTATATAAAACGAAATATCACCCACTGAGCCTTGTTACATGGTACAACTTAGACAGCTTCCAACATATTAACATCATAGAGTGATTTATCCGTTGATTTCCTCTCACTACAAACTATTACCCCGAAAGTGGGAGTTGTCTCGTTAAATTATTGCGTCGTAACTTACGCGCCCTAAACGTGGAATGCGCGGTTTACGTGTATAGGATTAATATAAAGTTTATGGAGGATACAAATGACGTGCGTCTGGCGTGGAACTGCCAAGTCACTAAGCTAACCGCTTGACTGTTCTTACGTCTGTTTGCCTGCCGTCTCTGTGACTTTAACCACATTGTCACGTTATCCTTACGATCTTTAGAGGTAACTGAGGACCGTTCAAAAACTTTTTCTACCTATAGATGACAAACTTCAAGTTTTCACTATTTTTCTAATATTTATTTTTATTTTTTTGTTTTCTTTTTCACTACTCACTCTCGGAGTGCATCTGTGTTTTTTTTTGTTTGGATTACGTTGGCTTTTGACCTTTAAACTAGCATAGGCTCTCTATTTAGCTACGACGGAGTGGACCTGCCCTGAAGGTTTTTACCTTAAACATTATTTTAAAACGATATCCCGGTCGCTTCTCGCCCTACTTGTGCATAAGGTACACTTTGAATACTCATGTTTTTTGACGGTTATAATTAAAAGGTCTCTTTGAGTTAACCTCTTTGGTAATAGCGACTCTGTGTCCCTGAAAATTGCTCACAAAATATTTAAAAAGATGTGGCAAAAATAATATTTGAACCAGTTTTATGTACCTACGACGCCTCCTAATTACGCGCACATTATATATTAACATAAACCTCAGAACATCACTTCCAAAGCAAGATAACTACGTAATAATTATGTAGGTTAGGAATTTCACTCTGATATTGTACCGTGTTATCTAATAAATAAATAAATGAATAAATATGGGTCTTTTAATTACATTAACACAGCACCATCTAGTCTCGAACTGAGTACCTATAGCTGTTAATACTAGAACAAGATTATGAATACAATACTAAAACACTTATTTTTTGTTATTAAGATATCATACAATTATATATGTATGTGTTTACATAAAAAAGTGTCTAAGTCTTAATAGTTACAGGACATTAATTTCACACAACGCCATCTAGCCCCAAACTAAGCATAGCTTTTACGTTGACAATAATTATTATTATTATTACAACACTCAAATAGCTGTTTTTATATCTTTAACTACTATTCTTCTTTATTTTTATTCTTGGTCGTTTCTGTTCATCACCCAAATGTCAGTCCTAGGTGGCAATCGAACCCACAACTTACAGTGCAGAAGGCAGAGTTACTATGAACTGAGCTATGGGGCAAATCTGTACATGACTTTGGCAATCATTGTGTATGTAACTGTATGAATTTCGGTAGGTATATATTAGTAGGATAATAGGTATAGGTAGGAGGCATAATAGGTATGCCTTTAAAACACGCACATACTACCTGTTTTATTTTATTTTAGAAAGGTCACTCTATTTTTTTTTTAAGAATCTCAGTAAACTTAGTAATAAAAAAATCTCAGTAAAATTGTAAGATTTTTTTGAAATATCGGATGGAATCTACCTGTAATAATCTGTTCGAAATTGTGACAAACACACAATGAAAAGAAATAATGAAAGAAAAACACATTTATTCATCCCACATAAACTTTCAAACTATATTAGTTGGTAGGTAAGTAGATACAGTTAACGTAGGTACCTACCATAGATACCTATTTAATTATCACATACACAGTAACTAGACAGAAAGCATACTAATAAATGTACCTACCTAACATACACATATATAACACGAAGGAGGAAAGCAAAAACCTGGCTATATGCTAAATAATGATAAAAATAAACCTTCTAATGCCCGACGACATACCCAAGCTGGTAGAAAATAGAATTCTACATCACTACATAATTCATGCTGTAAATTTAAGCGTTCTGTATTTTTTTCTTTCGTACACCGGATTTCCAACAATAATATAAATTCTAGAAGCTCAATCTCCTCAGAATTAATACCGCAAAGTGAACCATATCTACATAACTTTAAAGCTTAAATTCCAATGGCAGTGATAAAGCGTGTTATGAAGCGATGTAGGCAGTAATTGATGACACGCGGTTTGTACGCACTTTGTCTCGGCGGTGATACATCATTTTAATTATTGCCTTCACCGTACTAGTTTTACTTTGTCATCGTCGTGTATGAAGCCAGGTAAATTATACCTTACCTTGCTTGGTAGAGAGCCTGTCAGCTAGCTGCCATGAGGCCAGCCGCGAAATTTATGTTGTTTGTTTAGTAGTTTCGTCGTAGAACTACTACAGCTGCTGAACTCTAAAGCTACTAAGTAACGCTGATTTCACAGTTATCATCACAAGCTTAAGGACGAGCAGCAAAGCGAAAATATAGGTTGCCTTTAAGCTGGACCGTAATGAAACAAATATATAGACATTTATTCAATAAAATGTTCAATTAAAATAACTATGTACAAAGGAATCAGTCAGATTACCTAAGGACCGTTACAAACGGCCTGTAGGTAACTCCAGACCAGTACCAGACGGAAGCGTGCCCAAGACACTTTCTGCATTGCCACATTCGGGTCACGCGTCGCCTCAATCAAAAGCCCCGCAAGATTTTTAAAAACTCTGAGGGCACCGGCTCCCCACGGACCCAAGGCTCAAATAGGTAAGCTCTGTCGAGACCTATTTGCGCCTTTTGTGATCCTCGGCCGAATCAGCGGCCGCACTAGCGCTAACTGATATCAAACTGTATTTGTCAATAACCTTGCTAGTCGCGATTTCGAAGGCGGTTGTTTTGACGTTTCAAAATGATCCACAAAATCATTACTGCATAAATGGCTTTTGAATTTGTACTTTTAACTTACTGGATGTAGCTACATCGTCAATCGAGGAGAGGTGTGATTGGTCCTGGTCAACCTCGCTAGCGGCTATCTTCTTGCCGAAGTCCATGTAAGTGTAAATGTAAAAAGACTCCCGTTTCTGCACTCTCAGACTCCTAAGTGGTCCATTGTTGAGGAATATCTGGCTAGCCCAGCCGACCAGAAGCGCAGAATATATCTTGGGTCTTCACAGGCTACACAGGAGGGTTATTGAGGATTTCTTTGCGTTATACTGTTACTCCCACAAATTACAGGACTACGAAGGCAGCTGATTCCTCTTCGGTTAGACACCCTGTGCATGGGAGCTGTCTGTTGTACCAATGGTGAACAGTTGTTTATTTAGTGGACAATGTCCCAACCGTCAGTGTCCCAACTATGATTTGGAGATCTTGTCTCCTGAGAATTATGTCGGTTAGGCCGAAGTCCAGCACCAAACAGTACCATTATTTTATTTAGCCTAAAAGCTCGCTTCTTATATCCTTTTAATTAATGTCTTTATCCTTTTTTTGGTCTAGCGCTAGACAAGCCAAGCGGTCAAGAACTAACCCATCGAATATACAAAAAAACTGTGGTACGCTAAAAACGTTGGATTCTTTCTGGACAGTGTTTTACGGAATCCTATAAAAGCAGCAACTCTACGATAACGCTATAAAAGGGGACTCGAGACCGCAATACATTTTGTTGGTGTGAAACTATCAATCTTATGATTAACGGAGACGACGGGGGTTCTGGACGATGGTCGTTTTGCGCTTGGCCGATTTCGGTTCAATGTACCGAGCAACAACTTCATGATGGCGTAATAAATACGTTTCTATACGGTTACTTATTTTTTGTTATTATTTACGATGGGTCAGCGCTTGACCTTCTCATCTTGACATTCTATATTTGCCTGGGCAATAAAAAGGTCTATTACTAGTGTACTATATATATTATATATAAATAAATAAAATAAATATTACAGGACATTAATTTAACACAGCGCCATCTAGCCCCAAACTAAGCATAGCTTGTAATATGGGAACTAGATTACGGATATAATACTTAAATACATTTTTTTTTTTAATTTGTAAATACATACTTATCATACAATACACACCCAAACACAGAACAAACATCTATATTCATCACACAAATGTTTGTCATGGGTGGGAATCGAACCCACAACCTACAACGCAGAAGGCAGAGTTACTACCAACTGAGCTATGAGGCTTGTTATATCAAATATTTTTTTTTTTTTAAAATGCCGAAAAAAAATGCCGATTAACTATTTTTGAAGGAAACGGACGCTGCCAGCTGATTTGAAATAGTTGCAGTGCGTATTTTTAATGGTTTTTTATAGCCCTAATAAATGTGAATGATAATTAGCTAAAAATCTGTCTGACTACAGAATCGTCGCGCGTACGAGTAAGCTTCATCTTAAATAATACATCTTATTGTAAGTTCATCTCGCAATGAATCGCGGCAGATCAAAACCGCAATTTCCTAAAAACAAACGCGCAGCTCATTCAATCATTGTCAATCGTTATCAGACTGATGAGTTTCTGATCGAAAGAATGATTTCCCTGAAGAGAGTTGCTGGCGTAAGTCACTGCTATCAAGTGTTTTACTCAATTATAAGCAACCTGTTGTAAGAAAATATGTCTGTTTTCTTTTGGAAATTCGGTTAAAGTAGGTATCTACCTCTTAGTGGTAACGGAAACGCTGGATTTTGCAAAAGGTTACGGCTGAATAATCATAATACTGGTGGTAGGTAAAAATTCACTTGGCTACCAGTCACCTCCAGCTGATGCTGGTGCCAAACGGTTTGCAGAGTTCCTTGGGTGCGTGGCAAATCCTTCTAGGAAAGCTCGTATCAGAGGGCCAGAGATCCCGGGTTCAATTCCCAGGGGGAGTATAACATTGTGCTTGGTCTGGTTGGATAGGACTTTGTTTAAGTCCGCCTGGCTAGCTATCACCATCTTACCTAAGTCTGTCGCCTTAACAACAATTCTTAATTGTGGTATTATATTGGCATTTAGAGGTATGATAGCCAGTTCCTCAGACAGTTGAGGATTCCGGATGAAATCTGCTTCCACCTTTCGCCTTATCATATCTTGAAACCAGATGAGATGAAGACCAAGCGCTTACCCGTCGTACAATAAAAAGAAAAAGCCAGGCAAGAGCTAACCCATCATTGACCACCATGTCACTCGTACCTACATTACTGAGTTACATAACCAGCAATGTACATAAATAAAATATTCTTCGTCATTTTCTCGCCCATAATATCTATACTTAAAACATAAACAAATAGACTCCTGACTTTTTTCCACAGACCTCTGTTCACTGCTTAGAGCGTGGATCTTATGAGGATCACCTACTAAGGGGTAGTCAGAGGTACTTCAAGCTTACGTTTGGCTTATGCCCACGGTTTGCAAGAAGCTAGTACCTATTCAATACGATACAGGTTGCAAGCCCATCACCGAAAAGTCCATTGGTACTTACTGAATTTGAACCCACCTCCAGATGCCGATCGTAGTAAACGTGTTAAAAACTACACAAAAGGTAGCTGCCGCGATTATTCCTGTGAGATCTTTTCACGACATTAACGACATCTGCAGACTGAATTGGAGGGGTTTATTTGACCGCCACGACGAAGTGTTTGGTCATTATAAATATTATTCTCACCGAGCGCCTCCATTCATCGACTCCCAGCGACCGCTACAGCATCGGGTATCGAGTGAGGTCTTACACTCCGTGCCTCATTTAACCACACTATTCCCAAATTGTTATCGGTTCTTCGAGCTATATTTCTTACTTCTACTTCTAAAAGTAAAACAATAAATTGTTTCACAATTGTGAACCAATAAAATAAAACACAGTTTTTCATTTGAAAACAGTTTAATTGATAAAAAAATGAGAATTTACAGCTGATGATGGTACTAATGAAAAACACTTTGTTATTTACAAATTAAATTGCATTTATCTAACTTTGGTATAAAAGCTTTGGTTCATCACACTGCAGGTCATGTGTTTGAGGTTTCAACAATCTGAAAGTAAAATGAAAAATAAAAAACAGATTACAAATATTGAATAAATAGTTATTGATAAAAAGTCTTTAAATAACATTATTTAGGGTTACGTACAAAAAGATTGCCAATGGGTCCCTGAGCTTCGTCAGTTAGTAGTTCAATCTTTGACTGCATCATTTGAGCTGGTTGAACCAGTTAAAATTTTGAGAGTGTTACTAATAGATGCTAATAGTGAATAACCTTACATATCATTTTTGTATGCGTTCTATTGTATAAACAGTAACATATATACTTTAAAACTAGTGCGATTTTAATGTTTACCTGATGTAGCATTGCTATATAAAATGGAATTGGTCCTGGAGGCAAAATGTTATTCGAATGAAAAGTCGGTTCTAGAACGTTATACAAAACTGGCGCGATTACTTGTTGCGAAATTCTAACTCACAATTGTTTTTATTTACTCTCAATTTTAGCAACAAATACATCCGTATATAAGGGTTGATTGTGGTTTTAAATGCATTGGTTATCTATTCTTATTCTTATTCCAAGTGGGGGTGACCAAGGCCTACACTGACGTCCCGCTGTGGGGTTTATTGTGCATTGTCGCCCATGGTTTTAACCCTAGTCAGCCCAACTCTTTAAAATACCGGAGCAGGACTTTGGGTTGTTGGTGACACCAATTGAGCGCCTGAGTTGATTATCTACGCAAACTTTCATTTAAATTACCCAGATAACTATTGAAATAAGCACCAGATTGAATAATCCCACGGTATAAGCCAAACTAGCTGCATTTTGCAAAACAAAACGATACAATATTTGCATCCTGCACTCGCTGAACTAGTTAAAAATGCTTGCTCTGAGGGCATTACAAGATTAAACCGCAATTTAGATTGCCTTGAAAACAACCATATTTTAGTTTGAATTTAAGAGATGTACTGTGAGTCTACCATAAGTTTTTTTGTTAACTAGGTTGGCTGACTTAGCTTGCCTGGCCATGGATGAGGTCTGCGGTGAAGCGAGTTTTCCCTTAAGGCACAAGCTCTCCCACGCACTGACAGAACACGGCCAAAAGTTTGGCGCCAGACTTCGGCAGGAGGGTTGCTAGCTCGGCTGATTACAGAACCTACCACCAGTTCTGTAATCATTGTTCAGTGATTCCGTTGCCAGGGGTAGACCTCTAGGAGGTAGACCTACCACTACTTAGAAAAGTTTTTGCAAACTGTACTCGGTATATGTCATAAAAACTTTAAAAACTCCTCCCTAAGTGGGCAGAATAAATAAAAGGTAATTGATGCTCACACTTCACTACATGAGCGAACATACACGACTACCGCTGAATTGGACATGAAATTGAGTGGGTAGGACCAGCCAGTGTTACTTTACCGTACGACTTGGCAAACTACTGTAGTTACGGTATACAATTTAACCACAGTAACTTGTGGTAAGACTGCTGTTTTCATTTATTAGGAATGCATAGATATCGTTATTTATCTTCTGCGGGTATTTGTGCTGTGTGTTTTATTCTGTGTTCAAATATTCATGAGTGCAATGTTGGATCGCGCATAATGCAAACGTTTAGATACTGTAAGCGATGCTGTGCTTTATTTGTTTTATTTTTTACTTGAAAGAGAATGTAGTCTGACGCTGTAAAATAAACCAAACTAAAAACTACACGGTGATCGCAGTGTTATTGATAAGGTAAGATGTTGCTCAGACCATGGTGTCACCATCCCACAGTCGCCTCTTACGACATCCACAGACGAATTTCTTAATTAAGTCACATTACACCTGCCTCATACAAGTACGTTATAGTAAATAAGGTGTTTATTCATTCAACTAATAAATGTCCGATTAAACTTATCATTTACTAGGGAAGCGGGTGAGATGCCAAAGGAACGTTACAAACGGTCAATTGGTAGCTCATAATAATTTGCTTGTGCGAACAAATTGTAATTAGTAGGTACATATTAAGTAATTAAAACTAACTTGTATAGACAATTAAAAATTTTATCGACATCTCTTTACGTGCTGGTCGTGATTCCGAATGTATGGTAGATTTGTCGTTTCAAAATGACCAATAAAATATGTGTGATTAAATTAATTTTCATTTCACGTTGGATTTCTTATCTCTTCTATTGTTCATCAACTATGCACACATCAGAAGCTCTCGTCAAATCACCACTGAGCAACTTACCTCAAAACACCTGGACCCTATGGTTTTCCCGATCGCATACGATGATGTTGCCCCCCGACATGACAGCAATGCCCTCCAGCCCCTTGAACTCGCCGTCTCCAGAACCCCAGGATCCAAACGCCCTTAGGAAGGTGCCGTCAGGATGGAAGATCTGGATTCGGTTGTTGCCGGAGTCTGCTACAACGATGTAGCCTTGGTCGTCAACAGCAACACCCCTGGAATGTAATTTTTGATTAAGAGAGTTTTGCATCCGTGAAATGCAGTGGAGGACTTTTTTTATACTACTTGGACACGGATCAAGCAAGCATATGAATGCATATCTTGCCTTTGACAAAGCCTTACGTAGCATCCACAAAGAGCATTACCTACGCGGCACTGCATTGCGTTCGTCAACTTGAGGCATAAAGGTGATAGTCTCGCGTGCCCGTAATTTCACCGGCAATCATACCCTTACAACCAACACAGTAACGCTGCTTGGCGGGCGAAATTGGTATGGTGGTAGTACTTCCCCGGACAAGCCCTTTCACAAGAAGCTCTACTACTCTTCGGTAGCGGTTATTAAATTGGAAATATTTTGAACATTTTAAAGTAAGCTAGGCTTAGGTGGGTCCAATGAATAGTAAATATTCATTGGATCCACCTAGATTAATATCTAGCACAATTAAATGCTTTGAGTACAGTTGGAGACATAATTATCTTAACAATCAACGAAATATTGTTAAATACTGTAATAATATCTATATAAGATATATATAAGATTTTGTATTTATAAAGAAATACCCGGCGTTCATATTGTGCACAAACAACGTTTGTCGCTCATTTTTAAATGATGTATGATTCACTAGAACATTTTCTGGTAAGTATAACTTAATAGGTTTAATCTAGGTTTGGATGTATTTATTTACTTTGTCTAAAACAACGATATGCAAAATATATACTAATAGTTTACAAATTTTGATGAATGAATGAATGAATGAATGAAAAATACTTTATTGCACACCTTAAAAATAAAAACTGGATAACTTAAAAATAAATGTACATACAATGGGCGGTCTTATCGCTAAGAAGCAATTTCTTCCAGACAACCTTTGTCTACAAATTTTAGTGTACAATAAAATCTCTTTATTCAATAAAAAGTACAATTAAACAAACTATGTACAAAGGAATCAGTCAGATTACCTAAGGACCGTTACAAACGGCCTATAGGTAGCTCAACTGTTCCAGACCAGTACCAGACGGAAGCGTGCCCAAGATACTGGCTGCATTGCCACGCTGAATAGCTATGCTAATTCGCTGGCCTAAATATAGTTTACAAATTTTAATTATAATATACACAAAAACTCACAACCTGCGACGGGACTTGAACCGCATCTTTTCCTCAAGCCGGAAACGCTCTAACCAACGAGGAGAAGTCCTGACGCAGATTCCACATTTTTGTGCCATAAATGCTCAGCTTAAACTCTGATAACTATTAGTATACTATTATACTAAGAGTGTTTTTTTTTGCCATAAATGGGAAATTTATCTTGCCTTTTCATTGTATTTTAGAAAAAGTAAAGCAAAGCAAACCTCGATTATCCCAATCTGCAATAAAATATTAAAATGGGAGTTATTACGAAAGTAACGATATACTACGTTTTTATGCGAGAGCGTTGCTACTGGACCCGTTTTTAATAAATATGTTACATTTTTTTTTTTTATTTAATATTTTATAAGATGATGTTCGTCGGGACTGTACTTCTGTCTGATAGTCTAATAACTACCGAAAATGTCTTTTTTATGATATCATAGTAATTTTAGAAAACAACTTAGTGTAAACAAGAA
Source organism: Venusia cambrica (assembly GCA_951394065.1). NCBI lineage: Eukaryota > Metazoa > Arthropoda > Insecta > Lepidoptera > Geometridae > Venusia > Venusia cambrica. Next base: position 8,900,427 of record OX596056.1, read on the forward strand.
TTTATACAAATAACAAAGAAAATTACAGCGAAATCAAAATGAACCAGCGGTCAATGTCCTCGCCATAGTTTTTACATCCATCAAACAATAGAAAACAAATGATCAACAAAACAATATGAAAACTAAAGTTTTCGCGCAAAACGGCTCTATCCCAATTCATTTTCGAGACAAACAAGCAACTTTAACGAGACGCGACAAATATTTCCCAAAAATTGTTTTCACTGTTTTATTACATGAACCTCGTAAATGTTCCAAAGTTGTCACGTATTCAGGTCGCATACATTTATTTATAGGAAATCGGCCAAGGCAGTCGTTTCTCGGGCTGTTAAAATAAAAGAATAAAGAGGTTACTGCTTGTCACTTTTATTATTTCTAGGAAGCGTTCAACAGTTATTCACTAGGTAGGTATCTATCTAATCAACTCATGCAAAATATTTCAAACTGTTTTTAGGCCCTTGTTGCCTCAGTCTGTAGACCTATATCTTCTTTAGATTTTTGATGAAATTACTCCTGCAAAATCTGATAATGAAGCCGAGTTAGCAAAGAAATTGAGCAGTTATGTGATGTGATCTATGAAAGTATGATATACACAAGTCATTTCGTGTTAATAAAAAATGCTTGTCCTCTAAAAGCACTACAAAAATACTTTGTACTGCTTTTAGAGTACACACGTATCTAAAGTTGTTGTCATGATACCTATCAATAGAGAAGTCATTTGATAGTCTGACCGCTCTGACCATAAATCATCATTAAGTGACAAATATCCGTAAATATTTGACCAAACTTCATAATTCAGGTGACAGTTTAGAGAATTTCGAAGATCTCTGCAGTTTCTGATATGTCAACAGGGCATTAAATGTTCCGATCCAAACTATGAGGGAATTATCATGTTGCTGACATAACTCAATTACTGATACTAATTGCTATTTCATTGTGTCTCTAGTTACGCACCACATTTGTAAGCCGCTTAGCAGTACATGCTGGCATATTACCTAACTCTGTTTCATGAGGGTTTCAATCGGTTTCAATAAAATGGCGGCTTTTCTTTGACTTCTCAATGAAACCGAAAACATTTTCAGAAGTAAAGTGGTAATTTTGATTGAAACCAAAATGAAACAGAATTCTGTAATAGGCCAGCTGGATTATGCCATCACCAAGAAATGAAGGTCGTTTGAATATTTACATGTTGTTGTGGAGCCTTTGTACGGGGCCGATCAAGCGCGCCTAACGATTATAGGTTTCGGCTTATACTGTCGTCTTAAAAACCTACCTTGGGAACTTGAACTGCCCATCTTCTGACCCCTCCTCCCCAAATGAAGACAGAACTCGTCCGTTCACGTCGAAGACCTGGATCCGGTGGTTGTTGGAATCGGAGACCAGCACTCGGTTGGTGGAAGACACGGCAATGTAGTGCGGGTGTTCAAGCTGGCCCAGCTTGGCGCCAAAAGAGCCAAACTTGCCCACGAATGTGCCATCGGATTGGAACACCTGTAAAGTTTAGGAGAATAAGTAATTGATCAGAATTCGTATTGGAAGTTGGAGTTTGAAATAGATAGTCAGTGGAAATAAAGAGATCATTCGGAAATCGGTTTGGAGATAGCTTTTTCGAGTTTCAGTTTTTCAAATGTAGGCAAATAAAACAGACATTATTTTAGTGGTATAGGCGCTGAAAGTAAACAGATGAATTCCACATTTCAAGGTAAAATATCACGTTTCTCATTTAATTTAATTTAATTTTGATAATTTGTTATAATAGCGGCAAAAGAAATACACACTTTGAAAATGACAATTTATTACGGCTACGGAAACTGCCTATTTATTGCGGTTCATGAAATACAGCGCGCTGACAGATATACGGACGGACGATGGATGGACGGACAGCGGAGGCTCGGTAATAGGGTCCCATTGGTACCTTTTGGGCACGGAATTCTCGAAACGTTTTTTTAATGATTAGATAAAAGTTTACCTGTACTCTATGGTTTTCCTTGTCACACACGTATATGAATCCGAGCGCATCCGTGGTGATGCCCCATGGATAGTTGAACTTCCCGTCGCCCGTGCCCTGGCTGCCAAATGCACGGAGGAAGCGACCTTGAGGGTCAAACACCTGCACAAAAAATAACATTAGACAAAAATGATGTCGATTTGGGCTAATCTGGAATAATATAGTCATAGTCTTAGTGTTTTTGTCTTATACATTTTTACCAAAAAAGGAAGCAATCAAAAAATCAAGAATAAGTATGTGTATTCTTAATTAGATTTTTTAAATATGTATTCATAACAATAATTCTAGGTTCTATCTGGCTTACAAGAAATGGATACGAAAAGATTCGTGTTTAATTGTTTGGTTTGCCTGTGAAAATTATAGGCCGAAATAACAACACTGGCTAAGATTTATCTTTTTACAATTTTTTAATACAGTGCGGTTGTTCGTTGAATGTCTGTAATATGGCGTGACTGCATTATAAAAAAAAACAGCAATTTTAGTCTTAACATAACAAATATAATAATAGAACAAATTTAACAAGCCTCATAGCTCAGTTGGTAGTAACTCTGCCTTCTGCGCTGTAGGCTGTGGGTTCGATTCCCACCCAGGACAAACATTAGTGTGATGAATGTAGATTTTGTTCTGTGTTTGGGTGTTGTATCATATAGTACGTATTTATTTACAAAAAGCATTTAAGTATTCTAACCATAATCTAGTTCCCATTTTACAAGCTATGCTTATTATAGTTTGGAGCTAGATGGCACTGTGTAAAATTAATGTCCTGTAATATTTATTTAAAGAAGGACCTTTCGACCATGAGGGATCTCGTAAAAATGTCAAAAAAAGGCTTGTAATTTCGTTAGGTTAAACATTATTTAGTCCGCTTCCCGGAAAGTCACTTACACCTACAAACTCAATAAATATATTCCCAAGATCCCTCCGTTCCCGCTAGCCACAGGCCAGGACAACTGACTGACACTAATGAATTACGTCGAGGACAAGCGGAGAGAATACAAATTCCCGGGGCCATACTACGACCTTTTTTTTTTACTGTACGACGGGGAAGCGCTTGGCCCGCTTCTCACCTGGTTACATGTTGAGATAAGGCCGAAGGTGGAGGCGCACTTCATCTGGAATTATCAACTAACTGAGAAACTGGCTATCTTCCATTTAAATGCCGGAACAATTTTTTTTTTAAGAATTGTTATTATGGCGCCAGAATTAGGTAAGATGGTGATAGCTAGCCAGGCGGACTTAAACAAAATCCTACCACCAACCAAACCAAGCAAAGCATAATAATGCTCGATTAATGCTCCTGGGGTTCGAACGCGGGACCTCTAGATCTGAAGTCGGTGGGTTGAATCACTAGACCACAGAGGCGGTTAAATATATACCTATTTTCTAAGATGATGATTCTTTTACGTGGCGCTAAGTGACATTATCACTTCATGCTTAAAAGTATAAGTATCATTCCTTATTATATAAATGAATCAAATTTTACATGTTCTAACCATTGTTTGGGAGCATAATGAAAAAAACTTTTCTTAGTTTCCTATATTTAGTGACAGTGTGAATATACGTGAGTGTGTGCGTGATATTTGTTAGCTTCGAAAAATAGTGTCCTATCGAGTGTACTATACTCCAAAATACGTGTTTAAGCCATTAGTGTACTTAAACATGGATTTAGGGGTCCGCACTCAAAGTGTCCACTGAAAATAGGCAACCAAACGAAATGCAAGCGACAATCCCACTGCACGTATGCAAGCAATGCAAGAGTTATTCGGTAAAAGTAAAAAAACGAATGGAATATTATACGTCTGTAGACTATACTAACTATTATTACAGTAAAGTATTTGTTTTGTCTCAAAGTAAGATACTTATATTTTAAATTTTAAAAGAACTTTTTGATATCTACTATTTGTTTGTATGGTCACTGGCTAAAACATATCAATGCAAAACTGATTACTGATACAAGTCTTTGTAATCTGTCTTATACATTTCGAAGTTCTTTTGTAGTGCTGCTATTGATTGGTTATGGTAAACCATCTAGTCCGCGGGGAAATACAGCGTGATAGGATCACCCTGGAACTATCGGGACAGCTGACAGTTGAAATTGGTCGGATATCGCTGCTGGAATTAGATCTACCTACTTTATTTTGCGGTGTTGTTACTTCGTGCAGTATTGATTAATTTTTTTCACGGCTTGCGAATCAGTACCTTCAAATCAACATGCGGATGGCTGACTAAGGCTTTATATCACCAAAAATAAGGCAGCAGTTACTTTCTGTGTACTACCTCACACCTTTACTGGGATCATCAATGCATTTTTGAAGTGCGATGATTCTGGCAAAATCTTCCCCAGCAGTGGTCATTGATGGGCTGTTTATGTACTGATTTACTGATCTAGGCTAATGAGACACCGGCCTATACTTGCCCATAAGCGTGATTCACATTTCATGGCAAAAAATTACGATTCTTGTACATAACCTAAAAAGCCTGCGGTTGCTGTAGAATTTTATGTTAAAATTCATATCCCAGGCACTACATAATATAGCAGTAACATTAACCTCATGTGGGTAAACAATTGAACTAGAGGCTGTATATACAATCCACTTCTCTGTGTTTATCTTTATTTCTCACTTACAACTTACAATAAAATGTACTGCTATGCTGGTTTTCTTGCCTTATTTTGGTTTAAATAAGGCAAAAAAACAGCACAATAAGTTCATTTTATTCAACACAATTTAAAAGCTAGCTAAGAGTCCGCATTTACCACGTAAAAATTGGTTTTTCATACTAAATTGTGTAACAATGCTTTTAGGTGCATGATACAGAAGGAGATTTTCGTTTTTGGCGTAAGAAAAAATAACCGGCCAACTGCGAATCGGACACGAACACAGAGGGTTCCAACCCATATTTCAAGGCAAGAAATATTTTTTTTTTATACTACTAGGAGACGGGACAAGCAAGTAGCGCACCTGGTGTTAAGTGTACTCTTGCCTATGACAAAGCCTTACTGCATAGGTCACATCTACAAAGAACATAGCCTACACGGCACTGCATTGCGCCCGTCAACTTGAGGCATAAAGGTGTTAAGCCTCACGTACCCGTAATTTCACCGGCAACCATACCCTTCAAACCGAAACACAGCAATGCTGCTTGGCGGCTGAAATAAGTATGGTGGTAGTAATTCTCCGGACGAGCCCTTTCACTAGGGGCTTCTACTACTCATACTAGGCATACCTACGTTGTTTGTATTTTCTTATGGAGCATATTCGCGTAGGTTCAACTCACGTTTGACCAATTTTTAGTATTTGTTGTTATAAATCCAAGTAATGATTATCATCACACCAAATTTAAACTACTTAGGCATTACTGTTTTAACGATAGAGGTAAAAAAGAAAATGGAACTGGGGCCCGTGTTTTTTAACGATTTCATTCTCTTTAGTCATTAAATTTATTCTATTGCACTACACACAATCTGCTGTTTTCCTGTTAAAGCTTATGAGATACAGCCATTCATACAGACGGATTGATGGACAGCGGAGGCTTTGTAATAGGGTTGGCACCTTTTGGGTACGGAGCCCTAAAACGCACTGTCCGCAAATGTTACTCATTTCTCAATTATGGACGCATTATCTACTTATTGAACTCACAATCAGATACGCTAGCATCAAAGCAAAGCCACCATTAATTTTCATGACAAAATTCACCGTTAAAGGAATTGGCAAAAGTTAAATATTAATAAGTTACTTCGCAGTATCGAACCGAGACTTAGTAAAATATCGCAAGACAACGTGTAGTCACAAATTACAGTAAGTGAACTCCAATCTGAATTGTTTTTTTAATCGTGGTAACTATGAAGCGATATTCGAGCTAGCTAAGCCATCTGATATTATTTACCTTCTACATTGCAGATCCAAAAATTGTGCGAAAATAATCGGCTAGTGATTGAATGATTGTTTGAAATAATATGTACCTATTAACAATTAAACAGTCGAAATACTTAAAGACGGTTACAAACGGCCAATATGTAACTCAAACTGTGCCAGACCAGTACCAGATGGAAGCGTGCCTAAGAAGCTGCATTGCCATGTTGAATAGCTATGCTGATTCGTTGGTCTAAAAAAGAGCCAGCCAATGGTCACGTGTCACCTCAATCGAAAGCACCGCAAGTTTTTGAAAATTCGGAGGGCACCTTCTCCCTACGGACCCAAGGTGTCGACCTCAAGAGGCTAAAATAGGTAAGCTCTGTCGAGACCACTATACCTATTTGTGACTATTGTGATTGATGAGTTATTTCAGCAACATTTGAATATTTAAAACTGGAGTACCAAATGCCTCTACGCATTTGGTACACCAGTTTTAAATGTTCAAATACTAAGTCGCGCTACACATTTTTCTTCTAAATTTTAGTTCTTAATTTCATATTCTAAGCACAGGAAACTGCTTAGTGCTGGATTTCAGCAGGTGGTTGGTTGGTAGACCGGAAGGCCTTTGCAATTCCTACCAGCAGAATTGGGACCGACCTCCAAGTACTTCCCCTAGGGATCAAACCCGGGACCTCTGGAGTTGAAATCGGTGGGTTGACCAAAGAGGTTGTTATTTGATTTATATTCAATTCAATTCCATTTAAATTTTTACATTTTTACAGCAATATACAAATATAGTTTGTTTTTATTGTTAGTATAGGTTATTTTTACTCGTTTAAATACAAGCCATTATTTTATTTTCATACTAACTTGAATTATTTTATATTAATGATTACTAAACGTTTTCCATTCTGCCTTACTGCATACATTTATTGTGGCCCGTGACTCGACAGTCGACAAACTCGACTCTGAATTTATAATAGTACACTCGTATAACGAGGGACTACTGAGCTTATAATACTTGCATGCGACGCGGTAGACGTGATGTCAAAGGATTTCCAATGAAATGTTCTGCTATATTTATTAGATTTTATTACTTACCCTTCTGCTATCTTCTAGTATCTATTTTTATTATGCCTTGGGATTTTTGTATCATATGCTTATGAATGTACATAATTTAATTTAATTTCATCTTTCGCCTGCGGCTTTGCCCGCATTTCTACATATTTTTTTTATATTATGATAATGAATCAGTCAGATTACCTAAGGACCGTTACAAACAGCCTATATGTAACTCAACTGTTCCAGACCAGTACCAGTCGGAAGCGTGCCCAAGACACTGGCTGTACTGCCACGTTGAATATCTATGCTAATTCGCTGGCCTAAATAAGAGCCAGTCCTTGGGTCACGTGTCGCCTCAATCAAAAGCCCCGCAAGATTTACAAAAAATCTGGGAGTCTATTTATTGACACAAAAATGATTTCCAGTTTTAATTTACTTTCTAAATTTCATTAGCAATATATCAAAAATATATTCTAACTTTAATATAATTTATCCAATAAATTATCTATTTAACATTTATAAATTAATCCGAAAATTTTATCAATCATAACAACATTGTACTTTGAAGGTGAATTTGTCCAACCTCAATACCTACCAATTAATTCGAATAAATAACTAAGTAAACTCAACAAAATAAAAATACCCAAGGCCAAGTGCTTTTTTTCACCGACATAATTAATATGATAACAGAAGTATAATGTAATCGATGCTAGGTAAATGGTTGTTCTTACTGTTCAGAAATGTATTCAGGCATGCCGCATTAACGAGAGAATTATACAAGAAAACCACCATGAATAATCATAATTATTCATTAATGGTGATCAAAATTGTCATTAGTTCTCCAGAAATTATTAAATGATTACTTGTTGTTTTTCAGTTTGGTATAAATAACTCAGTCCAAAGAAATAACCGCATAAACTAAATAACAACTTAGCAGCAGCGCTTATTTTCCTGGGGATGCCTCGTGTAGATTTCAATTGAAAAAAACTAGCTTATTTTTTTCAGTATCATTTCCTGTAAACAACAAAACCTCTTTAATTTAAAAAATCTTTAATTGTTGTTTTATCAGTAAGATTTTATAGAATCATTTTAAAACGTCAATACTGCCGAACTACTCACAGTAGATAAAAACCCTCGTGCTAGTAAGTTTTTCTAATCCTTTCACAGTCCTTAATTTAGTATTAACAGTGTTCAAAACAAAGACGAGATCTTGTGTTCGCAGAGAGCCGTTGCCCTCCATGTTTTTGAAAATCTAGCTGGGCTTTTGATTGAGGCGTCCCTAGACCCCAAGGGCAGGCTCTTATTTAGGCTAGCGAATCAGCAAAGCTTTTCAGCGTGGCGATGCAACCGGTGTCTTAGGTACGCTTCCGTATAGTTACCTTTAGACCGTAACTGGCCTTAGGTAGCCCGACTGCTTTCTTGTACACAGTTAAATTGAACAAATGTGTTTGACTGTGAATAAGTTTTTTTAATTTTTTTATTGTACGACGGGGATGCAAATTTGATTACCATGTAATTTAAATCATATTAGTATGAAATTGCACAGTTTCAGCGCGCATAACATTCTTGACGAATATTCACAGAATGGCGACATGTCCTCTAGGACCTATATTATTACAAGCAAACGTCTACGTTTATAATATAAGGATAAGTATCCTCTACAAAGCATTTCCTCATTAGTTTACTCTTCTCAGCAACATGAATTCGCACTCCATAGCAACGGGCATTCATAACCGCCTTTCGAAAGGATTTTTCCACCACATGTCGTCAAAAGAACCGGATTCGTCTAAAAGGAACGCAATAGGATAACGGATATTATTTGTAGCCTATTCAGAATAGGAGAAAACAACATTGACCGGAAATCAATTGCTTAAAAATTTGCTCGATATGAGTAGCTTGCTGACACCGCAAACTAGAGCAAAGTTTTTCAAAGTAATAATTCAAACTATCATATGCCCAGCCCACTGCGGTGTCATGGCAAATATAAATATAACATATTAACAACGTTCCATCCGTTCTTGAACCGAATGGTCTGTTACATGATGATGGTAAGCGGCCCGACGGTATGACTCTTGTCCCTTGGGAAATGGGTAGACCTTTGGTGTGGGACGCTACCTGCGTCGACACCCTAGCGCCATCTCATCTGCCTGGGACATCAGTTAGGGCTGGTGCGGCGGCTGATTCGGCCGAGGATCACAAAAGGCGCAAATATAGTGGTCTCGACAGAGCTTACCTATTTGAGCGTTTTGGGGTGGAGACCTTGGGTCCGTGGGGAGCCGGTGCCCTCCGAGTTTTCAAAAATCTTGCGGGGCTTTTGATTGAGGCGATACTTGACCCATGCTCTTATTTAGGCCAGAGAATTAGCATAGCTATTCAGCGTGGCAATGCAGCCAGTGTCTTGGGCACGTTTTCGTCTGGTACTGGTATGGAACAGTTGAGTTACCTATAGGCCGTTTGTAACGGTCCTTAGGTAATCTGACTGATTCCTTTGTACATATTTAGTTTAATTGTACTTTTTATTGAATAAATTATAAATAAAAAAAAAACATATTTGTATTTTTATTAGCGTGGCAATGCAGCGAGTGTCTTGGGCACGCTTGCGTGTTATACTGGTTTGGGACAGTTGAGTTGAGTTGAGTGAGACAGTCTTTAAAAAACTAGAAGCCAGCTTTGGCGTGGTTGAGAGACAAAGCAAGTGTTTGTATAACCATCCTTACTGTCCCCCCCACAATTTGTGCAAGTACGAACAGTACATATATCGTTTTATATTTTATTAAAGGTCATCAAATCACCCATTTGACACCAGACTTAATAAGTCAATACACAGATGCCGAACCTTTACAAATCGACTTTTAAAGTCAATACACAGACGAGGGGCTAAGGCCGTTTGTAACGGTCCTGATGTAATCTGGCTGATTCCTTAGTTAGTTTAATTGTACATTTTATTGAATAAAGATGTATATTAATGAAAAATAAAAAAAAAACTGATAGAATTGATGGATGAAATGTGGAAAACATAGTGAGACGTTACGTCCAACGAATTATATCAGTGTGAAGTACAGACGCCACCTCCACCCAAGAATATAAAATGTTGTTGCAAATTCAATGGTAGCTTTCGTCTATTAGCTTTATTACCCTCGTACAAGTCCACTGTTGAAAAGTACCTTCTCAGAAACGAAATAGGTGTCCGGGAATAAGCCGTTACTTATATCCTGGTATATAATGTACAGAGTGTTTTTAACTGGGACAGTACTGGAGCTTCCATGACCTGAGGTGATCCAGGCGCTGTTTTTTTTTGAAACATCAGCTCAATTTTAGAGAAAAACATCAGTATTCATGTTCTCAGTTGAATAGTACCCATATTACAAGATTTATTACGTTGGGGCTAGATGGCGTTGCGTTTTATGTCTAGTAATATTAATTTATTTTGCCTTTGTTTGCTGTATGGCATTAAGTTATAGGTTGCAACTAATTATCTACAGTACATTGACTGGAAGCAAAAAAATGTTGAAGTAAAAGCCAAGCTGCTTGAGACTGCCATTTTCTTTAACTGGAATTAAATGTGGCTATGACACTTAAGTAAATGTTATTTGGATGATGTGTGTTAACACTACAACACTACTACATACTCGTAATGGACCTTATTTAATTGTAGATTATTATATAAATATTGACAGGGCAACACACAATGTACCTATATAATCTGTAGGTATCTAAAATTTACCAACAAATTCTTACACACATAGTCCTTCGTTTCTATTTACGACACTGGGTACCAGCTTTATCAGTTTTGTTAGAAAGATTAATAAGGCAAGCCTTAAACTGACCCATCGTGGAAAAAAACATCATAATTTTCGTTTGTATTGCTTGATAGAGATGCTTCATTAAACATGCCAAAAAAAATCTACAGTACATATCGTGCTTCAAATTACGATTTTAAATTCTGGCAACAAAAATGGCTGCTTCATATAAAAAATCCCGCCATTTATTTAGACGTGACGTGTTAATGTTCTCATTGAAACATGATTTGTAGCGTTTTGGTTCGCCCAGCCAGAGCAGCGTCAGTTTTGGGACCTACCATAGCAAAAACTTATTTAGGAACTACAAAGCAACACCTAAAACGTTTTCGAACTAGGAACAGTGATGAGTTATTTTATAACATGACTCTTTGAGTCCTTCTGGGTAGGCCGGATTCATCGATGTTTTCAATGCATGTACAAGTTTCAAGGTCAAGAGCTGACCGATTTTAATATGACCTAGGCTAAGCTTTGTCGGATGTCCTTCTTTATCACATGTAATCTAACATCGCTCAGGCCTTCTTTGCTTCTACCATCCTCCACACAAGTTTACACAATGATATTTCTTTTCTGGTCGACGTATATAGAGGTGAAGGGATTACTTAAGTATAATATTTGTAATAAAACAAATGAGTAAGGTAAATCTAGGCTAGGCTGATCCTGAAGAACAAGAAATCTAGACTTGCTTTTTAAAGTGTTACAACGCACATGATATGTTGATTGATTCCACACTATTCAAGTTAGCTCTAAATAAATTACAAATCGCTAATTAATTTGCAGTTCTTATGATGTTTGTTATAGTAAAACCTATATCCAAAAAAAATATGTAGAATTGTTAAAAATCTAGCATTTCGTGTTAAATACTGCAAAGACTATAAAGCTTTTCTATACCTCATGGAATAATTTTCATTCTTCTTTCTAGTCTCGTTTAAAGCAGGGAAGGTAGTTATGTTTTGCTTGTATTCATCGGAATGTATTGGTAATTTGTATGCTAAATATGAAAGAAATTTGTGTGATAACACGAAACATTGTTTTAGTCATAGAATTTAGTCATGAAGAATTTGTATTAATTGGAAAGTTTTAACATATTTATGAATAAACATGACAACTTTCAGTCAATATTTGACAAATTGAATTGACTGTACAACGACACATCGATGTCCTGAAATAAATAAACGTCCCAACACTAGTACCTACTACTAATTATGGCTTATGGTACTTGCGAAAAATATCGAAAGGTGCCGTACGTGGAATATCGCAGGTGCCATTAAATCGGATGCCCAATGTGACATACGTCTGCTGAAGTGATTAGCAATTGCAGAAAAGATTTCGATTTTTTTGTCACCCATATCGTAAATCTAAGACGTTTGTCCCTTTGTACCCATTAGTAGAAGGGGTTGGAGGTCTACACCAGGAAGTAGGCAACAGTAGCCACGTGAGAAATTTTCTGAGATGGCTCGTTCCATCATAAATCTACCCTCGGCAAGCCTGAAAGTCAAAGCTGACCTCGATATTCAAAAAGATCCGCCTGCCTTGCTTTGTGAGGGCCATTTAACAGACTTACCTGTATACGATGGTTGTATCTGTCGGCGATGATATATTGGCCGATGCGGTTGACAGCGACACCGGCAAGACAGTCGAACTCGCCTTCTCCACTGCCGTACTGACCAAACTCCTTCACGAATATTCCGTTGGAGTCAAACACCTGGAATACAAAATCACTTAATTCATAATTCATAAATCCATGTCACGGTAGATGAGCGGGTGGATGGTCCGATTCTCAAGCAATGGATTGCAACGTATGTTACCCTGCAACGCAAAGCATTTCGCCATACGTTTTTTATTATTAATAGCAACATTAACAGGTTAAATTGTGATCCATGCTATGAATAACCTGCCACAACGAATCCCTTCAATTTCAACTCTGAACGGAAATACCTAATCAGAAGTTGTATGTAACAATGCTTATTTATGTTTTTATATATATGTCAGGTACAAAGGTACGAAGGTAAAGGTACAATAAGTGGACCTACCCACATAAGCAGGTAAGTACAGTCATTGCCTGCATATAATTAGATTCGTAAATTCAAGAATATTTAGAGAAATTAGGTAATCACAAGTTTTTTTTAAATTCATCTCTTTCTTCGACGAATGAAACTGTTTCTGAAGTTATCTGATTAAAATAATTCTAAATGTTCCCAACAATTTTCCTTATATTCAAAATAACTGATGAAATCAGTCGTTTTGGCACAAGGTCAGACAGTACGCTGAGTTCTCTGGAATGTAAACATACTGCCGACATTGATGTCATTAAATATAGTAATAGAGGTTGCAACGGAAAAGGATTTCCGACTTCGAGCGAAATTATTAAAACCAATAACATGAAATCGTAATATTATCGATGCAACGTTTTTAGCATCATCTATTCTATTATATATGATTATTTTAATAAATAGTTCAAGTAGCTCATAACATAACATGAGCCACTTACCTGGACTCTGTGGTTAGAAGAATCAGCCACGACCATAGAGTTGTCGGGGCCTACAGCGATACCACGAGGCCAAGTAAAGCATCCGGGTTCGCTCCCCCGGCTCCCCACGCTGAATTGTAAACGGCGTTTCTGCAGATACTGGCTCCTAGGGGAGGAACCTGCTGCTGCGAAACCTGGTACAGAGAGAACATCGTTAGTATCGAGAATAAATAACTTTGTACTTACAATACAAGCCACAAGCCTATGTACACGCCACTTGTCTTATTCTAACCTGCTACCGCTGCTGTAGCCGCCGTAGGGGAGATGGGGGAGCCTGCCGCGTTTTTTGAATCGTCATCAGAACTGGCAAGCTCATTCGCTGAGCGCAAAGGTAGCCCAAGAGACAGGCGGCGCGCATTGCTTGAAGTACTGCTGCCTGTGTCTCGCTCTTTACCTCGCGATCCGTACTTATTCTTTAAATATCTAGCCCAAGAGCTCAGTGCCGCTCCGTCCTTCTCTCCAGGCGGTGGTCTTTCAGGCGAGCTCTCTCTAGATTTCAACGCGTGTGAAGATCGGCTGCGAGACAACTCCGAGCCTGTGGTGCCGGAACCGTATCGAGCCGCAAGGTACGCGGATGGGGAAGCCGTGGTAGGAGATACTGGGTCGTCTTGATCGTCGTCGTCTCCCGCACCAAAGCCGGTGTGACTACTCTTGCTTCTCGCGAGACGGTTGCGTCTTTCCTTCAGGGCAAGGTATCTCGATCGGGCGGTGGGGTATTTGGACTCATCATCGATAGACGACGTGTTTGTCTCCTCTTCTCTTGGCTTGCTACCGTAACGGTTGCTGTAAGAGGAACCACTACTGGCGCCGTATCTTGGAGTTGGCTCCTCTTCAGCCTGAGTGGTGGTTCTCGTTCGGTAACGAGACGGAGCGGGCGCTGGGGCTTCTTTTGGTTTGTTGTCATTGGCATCGTTTCGGGCATTGTTGCTTCGCGCTAGTAACGGACCTATATCGCTGCGTGCCATCGTCTGGCTCTCGGGCTTCCTGTTCGTTGCAGGCTCCTCTTCACTCTCCTCTGACGAGTCTGTTTCTTCCTCTGAGCTGGTGTCGGAACCACCACGCGCCGGCTCGGCGGGGACGGGCGCGGGGGCGGGACGCTGTGCGCCGATGAACCGGCTTTGGACGCGCTGAGCGCCGCCCGAGCCGTTTGTGGTCACCGATGGTGTTCGATCATTGCCTGCGGACAATAAACGAATTGCAGGTTTTGTCGAATCGTATTTTGCTTTTAATTCTGCGATTGATAGTATCGCACCTGTGTGTTTCACCGCCGAGCCGGAACTTTCTGTTGAGGCACTCGACTCGGTGCTTGGTGCGCGGGCTGCGGGGCGGTGTGGGGTAGTCACTGTTTCTGTCGCGGAAGGTCTTCTAGCTTGCACAGTAGGCTTTTGAGGAACAGATGCGGTTTTGCGCTGTGTTCTTTGTAGAGATGTAACAGATTCGTCATCAGATTCACCATCACTGGACGCCTGAGAAATACATTGAAATTCGATTTGGACACCAAGCGCTAAATTATATTTCAAATGTTGTATGTATGTGTGTGAATATAAAAGTTTAGTGGAGTGTATTGAGGAATGCCGTTAACTATCGCGTTCGTTGTTAGTATCGATGATTGTCCTAGTGTCTACGTTGTACTGCTTCTTGAGTGTTCATGGTCACTCTCTCTCTTCTTCCCAACTCACCTCCCGAGCTGGTGTGGGTGGTTTACGGTTCAGAGCTGTTCGTTCTTCTTCAGCTGCACGTTGAGCGGGCCGCTCTGGTTCTTGTGATGACGCTGCTCCTTTGTTTTGCCTCTTTAGTCGGCTGATTTCATCTTCGCTCTCTTGTCTTTGAGTGGGTGGACGGCGTTGAGGCTGTGGTGTAGGTTGAACTGGCTTAGGTGGTGGAGGCGGTTCCTTCTTCTCTTTTTTTTTACCACTGTCAACGTCAAGTATTCTTTGCATGACTCTCGTGCAGTCACTCAATCTAAATATACCACTGAGTGGACCGCGAGTTGCGTCTTCGGTGTCAGCAACTTTTTCCTTTTCTTTTTCTTTTTGTTCTGCCTTGATTGTACGGCTGCTGGCTTGTTCGGTGTCTGAGTCGTTGTCTTGTTGATGACTCCTGACGAATCGGGAACGGAACTTGCGAGAAGGTCTATGTTCTGATTCATATCCGCTGTAATCATCGGCGGCACCGTAGTCACGTGTGTGTCTTTCGGGTGGAGGAGGACGACGCTCACCAAACTTTCTTCCACCTAATATTGGTTCATCGTTTTCTGTATAGCCTTTAGCTTCTTCTTGCTGACGGAACTGCGTTGCTAGACGATGGTCACTCTTAGACCGGGTGAGCCCTTGACTTGGTTGCAAGCTGCTGCCTCCAGAGTATGCATTAGGCTGAGTGATATTGAGTTCGCCGTAGCTCGCAACGTGCATGACAAGCTGGTTTGGATCGTGCGTCATAATAAATCTAACTCTACGATTATAGTCTCCGGCTTCATAATCAAAGTTTCTCAGAAACTCGACCGTCTTAAGGAATATTTCTTTGGTGTCAACCAATTCAGTGTCCTCCCATTCAACGTCGTCGTTCATGTACTTATCGGCGAGATCACAATTACTTTGTATATTACTTAACTCTAGCTCAAGGTTGTCCTTGAGATGCGTTAGGTTTCTAAGTTCTGTGGCTAGATAGCGGTCGACTTCGTTTCTAAGGAAATCGGTTCTATCTTTGAGCGCTTTAGCTAATCTTTTGTGTATTTCATCGACTTCTCCTCCAACTGCGGCGCAATTCGTTTGAAGGTTTGAGGTGTTGCGTTCGACAACGGCGAGGATGTCTTGTAGTCTGTTCATTCCTCTACGTATTTGGTTATTGATCCTTTGGATTTCTCTGCGCAGGACCTCCATGTGAGCCGACTTGCAGTCTTCACAGACTTTCTTGTCGCAGTGTGCACATGGGGCGCAGTAAGCCTTCTCCGAGCAGACGTTGCATCTCTCCATGACCTGTCCAGCCGTTGGGTCTGGGAGCTCTCCTGCTATATTAGCGTGGAGCTCCAGGAACCTTTGAAGGGTCACGTTGGTTGGAAACCCTTGAACCCCTTGATAAGGGATTCGATGTTCCGCTCTGCATTCTGGACATTTTACCTGCAAAAAAATGTATAAAATAATAAATGGACCGGGAGCATTGACATCATTATTCACCAAATGTAAGCATTAGTTTGTAACTATTGGTTTATGCGTTTATTACTAATGATTTCTATACAAATGTGCAAACAATACATAGTGAGGATTATGTTCTAGTAGTCAATCGGTGCGATGCCTTGGGGAATAAGATTAGAACTACGAAATGGCAATGATTTACTATGCTCTGAGGATTAACTATCAGTTCGATCATAATGTGCATGGACTTACATAATTAATTTATGGGTTTTCCCATAGGGATATTTTACCGTAATAAATAAGGATCGGTATACCTGATTGCTTAGTTACAGTAAACAAACCGATCGTACGCATCAAGGTTCTTCTTTGTATTCTAGGCTTTAGTCTTCTGGCATTGTTTTAGATCTAAACGTTCTTGATTTATAGATATCATAAAATCTACAACATTCTTTACACTGAAAGGTTAAGTTAAGCATTGCATTTTTCACACAATGCAATAAATTTGTGTCGGTTTGTTTTTTTTCTGGGCACAATGTTATTCAGCAACATACCTACCTTCTTGATTGAACAGTGGTAGCTCTGAAAAATTATATGAGCTTTTCCTTATATACCTATGGATGTCGTAATAAGCGACTAAAGGTAACATGGGGCTAGGTTATCGTATTATTAGGTAACATCACTAGTGCTGTCACCAACCCACCAAATATAGCGTGTTTATAAATATAAAATTTCTTTATATTTTGACTGCATTGGAAAAACCCATGTCCAATAGTGGAGTTTTGGAGTTGTTACAATATTTTAGCTACTTAGAGGCTCAGTGGATTTTTTGAGCTGTAAAAGTGGTGTTAATGTTACTTTTATATTTCTTACCTGTCTCCTGACGTAGTCGACAAGGCCGTCCATGCAGGGTTCCATGCAAAAGCTGTGCTGGCATGGCAACAGCTTAGGGTTTCGGAATCGGTCGAGACAGACGCAGCACGTCAGCAGCGATTCGAACTGCTCCATTCTTGGTTTCTTTTATGTATCTGGGAAAGAAAGTCACTATCAGTATCGTGCATTTCATTTGAACGCCTTCATGAATTCTAAGACAGGACACCCATTGCGCGTTATTTTTTTAATTGATTGGTTAGCTCTTGAATTCTAAGCCAGAGGAAGGTTGAGGTTTATGACGAGGCGAGCAGAACGTCGCCTTTGTACTCATTAGTCCTATTTACCATTAGTAAAATTTTGCAGGAGAAGAGTTTTTTGTTCTACATTTAAAAATAAGGTTTAGTTTCTAAATTTGAAGGTCTCAAACAATACACGAGTTACCTATGAATCTGTAACTATAATTTTCATAAATATGGTTATTAACTACACCATTATTTTAAGGTTTTTATGTGGAGATATAATAAACTTGCTCGGAGATAGGACAAAGTGACTCACGAAGTCTGCTTCCAGGGGTTTTACCTTCACAACCATCACGAATGAGGAATGAAATAAAAGTGCATATAAAACGTTGTCGTCCTGGATTAAAAATTGACCCTTCCATCACAGCCAGAGCTTTCGTTAAAGTCCACTAAGGGATCGAACCGCAGAAAGTGTTTTCTTCTGTGTTTTATCTCACAAATGAACTACTATCATCTATCCAACCAGCGTAGTAACAGTGGCACGATGCTCCAGTTAAGGAGAAGGGTGGACATCATTGGGGTGTTGTTGTAAGATGTATGATTAGAATTAGAAGTTATTTTGGTCTAACGATGTTAGAAATTTCTACGTCGACAACAGTGTTCGCTAAAATATGAAATAAACAAACTACGCGGTCTACACATCTGCATGGCTTCAGACCCCATAAATAAGGATTTTGTGGCCTAGCCATATAGTGAAATATGTGCAGTGGTCATGTAAATTTTGTGCCATATTTCGTACGCATACCGTGGCAACTCTATATAAACTATTTATCAAAATGATGCACACGGTAGAGAATTTTGCAGCTTGAATTTGTTTAGACAAAGAACGATTGTGAAAATCTTTCAAAGTTATATTACTAAATAATATCTAAGAGAAATTTTGCATATCGGGTATTATAGCGTGGCAGTCCTGGCAAAAAATTGGTACCATTCCATTCCGTGAGTAAATATTGTCAGAGGCGACTAAGCAACCTCCACCTGAGTACATAACACCAATACTGCGAACACCTTAGCATTTTTTGATGCGAGTTTCCGTGAGATTGCAATAGGACGTCAAATATACAAAACTGGTTCACTCTATTTTTCTTGTTCACGCAAAACTACTAAATATATTGAGTTGTAATTTTGCACAGATATTGTTCTGGACCAGCATACTGGTTACTTTTTATCTGAGTAACACGGGGGCAAAGCCACGAACAGAAGCTAGTAAAATCTATGTGTATGTATGTACACTCACAGATGTTTTAAAAACCTAATAAGAGATCTTACCAGAAGAATGGCAGCGGAAGATTGACTTCTAAATACTCTTCTAAATCTACATATTTGTCTGTTTTGCAACAGCCCATATATGTCCATTATTAGACAGAGCTTTTCACCATAATCAACACGCCTGGCATGCGTATTGGTCAGACAAGTATGTAGATTTAGAAGGCAATCTTCCAAGCTTTTTAGAAAGCACCCACAGTGACTTTAAAACAATATATATGACCTTTACCTAAAACAGGCGTTCCACTTTCTCTCAATGCAAAGACTTGTTATATTTAACCTAACACTGCTGAATATTACACCGGTTTAATTTCGTTCACGCGGGCTGTATCCTAACGCGATAGAAATAGAATGGTCTGGCATTTTCTGAAGCTCATGGGATTTTAAGCCTTTTGTGAATGGAATAGAATGCACTTTTATTTGTGAAAATATAATCTAGGAGACAGAATTTCTTGACACTAATGAAGTAATACACAAATTAGGCTTTGTACGTGCGTTCATGAGTCAGAGTTTCATAACGTTAAGAATTGGCAAAGGGAAGGTTTTTTTTCTCTTTTCTTGTAAGTGAATCAGTATGTTTTTAGTTTCCTACGTGCTGATGGTTTATTTTCATAAGCTTTTATCAACAGTGTGGGTTGAGCTACACCGAAGTTTCTACTGATGTCATCTTCTTTTTTATTTACCTCGAAACTCAAGAACGATATCTATGATAGAGCGAATCTTCCAAAATAAGCCTAACAACTCTCTTTTAGAAGGTGCTAGGGTTGTACGTAACTGCAAAAAGACACTGGCAACTGATTCGAAATATTTGCAGAGTTAAATTATTAATCAATTATTTTTGGTAGCGCTTAGTCCTAATAAATGGATTGTCAACCAAATTAGGATAACAAATAGGTATTTATGCGTCTTTTTTGAACGGTGACAGCGGAATAACGTCGTCCTATAGAATACAGACATGCAACACGACGGTAGCTAAAGCTAATGTCTTGCTTTGGTAAGATTCTCACTAAACTTTCCTGGACCTGCGTTACACTGAGTCAAGTGCAAGTTATATCAAATACATGCATATATATTTCTATAACTTTACTCAAAAAATAATCATCTATTCATAATAATCATTATTTCTTGTAAGTATGTTTAGTTTTTGCACTCGTTTTATTCGTATTTAAATATTTACAATAACTCTAAGTATATTTTGCTAGACACGCCTTGATTCTAGAAGTGAAATTTATCTAGAATCAAAACAAGACAAAAATACACGTGGAATTTCTCGCACGTTTTATTTTTAAATTCTGTTTTGAATCGAATACTGCGTCACTGCACAAGGAATTAGAAAATATTTTGACGAAGCGTACATAAAGATTTATCTTTTCAAAATTTATGAGACATGGTATGTCTGTCGGTCCCATTCAAGCGGGGACGTTTATTGTTAGTGTATTTCCCATTGTCTATGTATGAATTACTTATTCAATTTATTATAGTCTATACGGTTTCATGGAAAATTTGGCTCTTGATTTTCTTGCGAAGGTTCACCGTAAAGTGACGTATCGTGATACCGTTATTATACCGTTTAATTATTTCAATAAATAATTTAAAACATTTTACATAAAGCTGCTATTCCACAGGAGAGTAAAGATACATTACAGTTAAGAAACCATATATCGTTAGTTAGGGTTAGATAGCGTGCAAGAAAATTAATTGTTACATTTAGAAATCGCCCGCAAACGCAAACATATTTTTTTGTATATTTGATAATTTGACATTTGACTGCATTTAAACTTACATCTTGCCCAATGGAAAACCATGATTCAGCCTTCGATGGAACACGCCTACTTGGAATGAAAAATATTTAAAGTTACCACCTAGGTAACTTAAAGGCACGAGTATTAAACTAATTATCTAATTATCGGTAAACACAGACTCGACGAGATTCCCAAGTGGTTTAAATCCACCTTCATTATAATTGCCATTAAGCCATTGTGTCTCTTTGCTGACATCAGTCTGTCCTGCTTGTAACCTGAGTATGAATATGTATCCTAAACCATAGTGCAACATCGTCATTTACATCGTCACTTAACATCAGATGAGATTCTGCTCAAAAGATGGATTATCAACCATAAAAAAAGACTAACACCTCTATCCCGATAGGTATAGGCAACGGATTCCCATTTACTACGCTCCACGCACACTTCTTTTGCCTCATTTATTCTCATCCCATTCTTTATATATTCTTGTCCGTTTGTGGTACTTCTAACCTGGCATTGTCAAGAACATATCCAACTTGTTTAGAGAACGTATAATTAACATCAAACTTATACGGTAGTAGGTAATTATGATATGGCTATATATTTGAGCACAACAAAGACACATATAATTTACAGAGATTGGGCCGAGAAACTATAAAAGTCTACTCGTGACCAAAATGCTGGCCTGAATTTTGCTTAGCGGGTGTGTAATGTAATCCATCGTGGAAATGCCGCCAGTATTACCATTTAGTGGGGACAACAATCGACTGGATTATCAATAAAAAAAATGATTTAGATTGTATTCTTTTGATACTTTTTTTGAGTCAGTATGTTCGTATAGTTAGTTTTTTTTCTTTAGAAATAGAAAATCACTATTAAAATTCAACAACCATAAATTAAATGTAACGAGACCAAAACAAATCGGTGTAGTCATTAAAACAATCAACGAAATGAATCAGTCAGTCAATTCGTAAAAATAATTCGAATGGTGATTTATCAAAAGCCGCAGAAAATCATGCTTTCCAATTAAAATTGCTGCCTTACTTTAAGCCGCTGTGGTTTCATCGGTTTGTGGAACTTTTGATTGAATATTTAAAATAGTTGAGAACTTTTAGCGTTTTCATATCAAACACTCATATATCATATATGAATGTATAATGTATCCTATTTTCCTTCTAATTAGTTATGTCATTTTGTCTTGTTTAAATTGTACGCTGTTACTTAGGTTTATTTTTCTAGTAAATTATAAAAATCAATGTTTGGCATGGCCAACAGCGCCTCAAATCGTTTTGGGGGTTGTTACCATAATCCACGCTTGGTAAGCAAGTCGGTGATCACTGTATTGGTGTTAAGTAGTTATCGGGTAGATGAACAACAGTTCAGATGGACACATCACACACAACAATAGCCCATTAGTGTCCACTGCTGGGCAAAGCCTCCTTCAAACCCCGGTGGTTTTGCCATAATTACCACGCTGGACAATATCCAAATCAGATGGACAATAAACACAAAATTAAAAAAAAAGTAGCCATGTTTTGTGGCTAGCTAGTCAGAAGGCACTGGGTCTCTGGCATCTGTTTCATGATTGACTTTGAACTGTTTATGAAACAGAATATAAACAGAAACGGAGTTTTCATCAGAAACTTTTGTAAATTTTGAATTAGTTATCAACTTCAGGAATCGCGAGTTGAGTAACGATATTACGACGGTCTTCCTGATTTATGTCCATTGTTTTGTTTTGGAGTTGAAAATCACCTGCATGTTTTTATAACATTATTTTGATTCTAATTAGTTTTTGTTTTTGTTTGTGGTATTTTACGGCTGTCACATAAAATAAAGATTTTACAATAAATAATACAAATGTTACAATCGGGTGGTGACAACGATCAACTGGGTTATCCATAAAATATTAATTTTGTAGATAATCTATTTGATATTTTTACTTGTAAGTTCGTATATTTATGTAAATTTGTATAATTTTGAATACTGTGTATAAATGAAATTAATAAAGTATAGAGATAGTAATTTAATCGATGCCCTAAATATTGCTTTTTTTGTTAAATGTTTTAGGTTAGTGTACAAAACACTTATATAATCAATTAACGGACGTTGTTTCAAACGTTTTAGATAATTGAAACCGTTACCTGAGTAAGCTTTGCAAGGCACAAACCACACAAAAAGTAGGACAGAAGCGAAGACAGAAAAATCTATGCAATAGCTATTTGACTTTAAGAACCATGTTTTGTATGAAATTACAGAGTGTTGACGTTTGCCTCGTGTCTGTCTGCTCTATGTGCACCTAAACTCAAAAGACGTATTAAAATTATATATGACGCAGATTTATAGTAAACACGTGGGTTTATTTGCGACTGATTTGCATTTAGCTAAGATAATAAAGATATAAGCGATCATCAGCATCATCACAGTCCAAAAAGTTCTCAGCTGTGAGCGCAACAGGCTGGGTTTGCAATAAATAAAGTTAGTAAGCAAGTTGGAGATGGCAGGTGTAAGTATTAAGATATGCTTATACCAGTCTCCGTTCTCATAAATGCCTTTTACGAGCCCCGATTTTGTGATATTAAGTTTATCTCTGATCAGTAACTATAGATGCAAATAGTTTGATCTGCATAACTTTTTTTGTGTCTTTGCTTTTATTTAAGAAAACTATTGGTAAATATAAAATTTTCCTTGTATATCTGTATATTCTGTTTCTTTTTATTGTAACGACGGGGAAGCGCTTGGCCTTCATCTCACCTGGTAACAAGTTGAGATAAGGCCGAAGGTGAAGGCACACTTCACCCGGAATCCTCAACAAACTGAGGAACTGGCTATCTTACCTCTGAATGCCGGAACACAACATTTTTTTTAAGAATTTTTATTATGGCGACAAAATTAGGTAAGATGGTGGTAGCTAGCCAGGCGGACTTAAACAAAATCCTACCACCAACCAAACCAAGCATAATATATTGTACTCCCCATGGGGATCGAGCCCGGGACCTCTGGATCTGAAATCGGTGGGATGAACCACTAGACCACAGAGGCGGTTTTACTTGCTTAGAGTATAGTAATCAGATGTGAATTGTCAATGAAAAAAACGTCGTGAGTATTTGAAATGGATGAGCTAGTGAGGATGAGTTTTTCGATGTAACAGAACCAGAAGCTGCTTTTTAAAAGCATTTTTCTACCAACTTATTGGGCAAGTTCATATTATTATAAATTCAATTTAGTTCAATTGCAGGGTCCGGGCCCATGCTTTACCCAGATGAACCTACTCATGTTCTAACTCCCAAAGTACCAGTCGTGTGCAAGACTGGAATGCGTAATTTTAACAATAAACAAACAATGACGTTTAGAAGATCGTAAAATAGTGGCTTAGTTTAATTCGATGTCCAAGGATAAGTGACGGCGCAGACGAGCGCGTGTTTCGTCGTCACTCCACACCACCTCACAGGCGGTGTATTTATAACGCTGATTCCAGCGTGATTAGCGTTTTTCGAAGTGACGTCTGCTTGCCGGCTCTTCTCCATCCGGTGAGGTAAGTACCGAAAATGGTTCTGGAATATCATTCACCCATGTTTTCTCTAAGACTCTTTGTTAATTTTTTGTGGAAAACGTACTGGTAGAAAAAGGTACTGAACAATATGTTTGTTTTAAGTCTGGAAGTGCGCGCGCTAGTTTGAATAGAATGTAAGTTTGCAGGATTGTATGTAGTAAATAAGTAACTTCACTGGTGCATGAATTCTGGGAAATTTTGTCGCAGTTGCAGCCGTGATCAAGGATTCTGGATTAAATAAAACATTCATGTCTGGATTAAAAGGTCTATTGTGTTCGTTACAATAGGAGTTCTAAAAAGAATGAATAATCGCTAGTAGAAATTTGTGTATAGGGTATTTCACATGCCATAAAGAGGGAGTCAGTTCTGTCTCTATTTTTTTGACCAATCCAAAAGCTGTCGGGGACTTTTTGTCAGAGGTTTAATAAATATTTTCAGTTGTTAGTTTCAATGTTAGTCATCTTAAGATAAAATTAGAACTATACTCTAGTACTTAGAATATGATATGAGACGCAAGCGTAGATTTAAAGACAAATTGCAAATCTTTGTGTCAATAAATCAACATTTTCTTTTAAGATTTTTGAATACATTGGTTAAAAGTACTTTAGGATCAAAGATGTAAAATCTCCATTTACATTAAGTAAGATTAATATGCAAAAACTCTTAGATATAATTCGTGACTCTCCAGCTGTGAGGCACCAAAAACGGCAACATTTGAAACCTTGCCAGGTCCCGACATCCTTTGTTATCATGCAAAACAAAGCCGTACTTACACTATTATTGCCACATCAAAAAACACACTTGGATCCTCACACAAAAGGGTTACAAGGGTAATTTTATAATTTACTTGTCATGATGGCCAGCACTATTTTATGGACTAGAGTTTTATCACAGTTTGGGTGAGCTCGCGGGCGCACGGTGGAAGACTGGCGGGAACACGATATGTGCGCGGGAGTCTATTCCTGGCTCTCTCTGTGATTTATTTTCTGCCCGTCACAGTTTCGGAAAGGTCATTGGACAGGTTGGCAGGTTGGTCGCGTTTCCTGTTCTAAAATGTCACTTGTGCATTTATTTTGATTGTGAGGATGCGCGTGAGTTTCAGGTGGGTCGTTCCGCATTCAAGCGGGAACAAAGATGCCAAGTGTAATTTTTCTGCGTCGATTTGGAACAGATTCCTATCTTTGTTTGCAAGGATGATTCAGATAAACTTTGTGCTGATTTAAAAAGTTGTGTACTATGTATTAGTATATAGATAGGATCAAAACCTTCATCTTTGAAAATATTGTACGGATGCAATGGACAGACTGTCAAAACTTAAAAAAAAAATTAGAGCAAGTTTTCTTTCGACTTTTTCGATTAGTGAAAGTCGAAACGTCAAATAAATATATATGGTATAATAAATATAATATGGTCAATTGATAGAAATTTACTTGATGCACCAATATTTAACAACATAGTAAATATTTCAATCGAAACCGAGTAAAATACGAATAATGCTTTCCTCCTGAAGGATTAAAAAAAGTATTTTCGAACTACCTATAGGACAATAATGCTTTAAATCACAATGCTAATATTTTCACCAAGTATTAATTGACATCAGCCGATCTTATTCAGCTGACACTGCGAGACACGTGTGGCCTAGTGTAGGCTTCAACGATTCCGTCGAGTTTCGGTTCACGTAGAGAAACCTTGCGAAACAATTATGTAGATTGTCTCTGATCAACACACAATCGGCGGTAAACTTTTTCTATGCAGCCCTTCTCGTATTTTTCATCTATTACTGAGTGCATGAGCTTATTCACAGTTGAATTTATTCTTAGTTTTCTTTTAGTTGAAACATTTATAAGCCCAGAGTAAACAGAGTTGTATCAAATAAAACGCACAATGGGCTTTGGAAACCGAACTTTTGAAGTAAAATCTCTTTTGTGTTTATTTGCGATGAAAACATTTCTTGAAATTGTACTCAATGGATAAAAATAAAAAGAAATGTAACCACTGGGAGTTGTTAGGGTTTATTCATGTAAAGTATTTATATATACACTAAGTGGAATCGAAGGTAACGAGTGAAAGTAACACAAAAGTCAAATGAAAATGTAATAAGATAATATTGTCAGCTTTTCCGTATTAAAATAATAGCTCTTATGCCACTCTAATAAATTAGACACACCAAAATACATTTAACTAGTTGAAATCCATCAAACCGCTAAGGTTGTAGAACGTGCTAATAGACATACAAAAATACATACATACTTTCAAAAAACATAACCAGAGGGTAATAACGATCGATTCTTAGTGAGCTTATCGTGATTCGAAACCTACAAAATTCCTAAATACTTCAAATTTAACCGCCTCCGTGGGCTTATGGTTCGCCAACCGGAGACAGATCCAGAGATCCCGGGAAAACAACATTGTGCTTGGTTCGGTTGGTGGTAGGACTTTGTTAAAAGTCCGCCTGGCTACCACCATATAACCTAAGACTGTCACTATAACTACAATTGTAAATTGTTGTAATCCGGCATTTAGAGGTAAGATAGCCAGTTCCTCATACTATTGATGATTCCGGGTGAAGTTTCTTCGGCCTTATCATGACTTAAAACTAGATAAGATGAAAAGCAAGCGCTTCCACAAAAAAAAAAAAACTTTTTGATACCGCGTCAAGCTTTTTCTGCACACAGCTTTGAATATACAGAGGTTTTCAAGAATAATATTTACTGAGTAAACATATTTTGGCAACAGATTCGCACAAAACACATCAACGGTACACTTGACCGAGTTATTGCCCGACCTTTACTTCAAAAACGGATTTTGCACTTTAGCTCGAGTGTTACAATGAATTATTGAACTCGATTCACAGCAGTAGACGCTCCGTTCGGTCTTTGATGAAATCGTAAACTATGGCAGATGAAATGCATTTGAAAAAAAGCAAGATTTTTTGGATAATTTTGCAATTTCAAACCTCATCACATGTTTGGAATCGCAATCAGTAGTTACACATATTTTTAACAAAGAGGTAACCTTGCATTTTATTTCATAGAGACATAGGATGCTTCGCAAATCATTGAAAGGAAAATAGTGCGATAACGCTCCTTAAACTATTTGTTACACTACTTGTACTATTTGTTACACTACTTGTACTGTTTGTTACACTACTTGTACTATTTTGAACACTACACTTCTTATACTATTTGTTACGATTATTGAACGTTGTGTGATTTGAGCGTATTTTAGTTTCTTAGGCACGCTTCCAGCTGGTACTGGTCTGGAACAGTTGAGTTACCTATAGGCCGTTTGTAAATGGTCCTTAGGTAATCCAACTGATTCCTTTGTACATAGTTAGTTCCATTGTACATTTTATTTAATAAATTGTATCTTGTTATAGCGCTATTAAAATTATCGCGATTATTATACATAATTAATAACAAAAACGGGTCTTCATCGCGTACCTTTTTATATTCCCGACAGATTCGACCGTGTTACAACGGCTGTGGTCACGGGTAGACTCAGTCTACCCGTGTGGCCTGAATAGAGGCAGCATTAGCATGTTGGATGGTAATAATCACACGCTGAGCAAATTGCAGGCCAGCATTCTGGTCACGTGTACTCTTTTAGCCTAGAAGAGGTCAATGTATATTTCCTTAGAACGGTGAAGTTACTCGCACGAATGATAGAATCAAGTATTTCTGATGATTGAAACGTTATTCCGACGCAGTTACAAGCAGTTTGGTCATTGCCGTAAACAAATGGGATCCGCCTACGACTTCTCCCACATGGTAGAAAGTAGCTATTACGTTGTATTTAGCTCACATTTTCTAACACGTGTTCCAGAATTTCGGCAGATAAGTGCGCCGAGTGCAGAATATTACTGATAAAAGTATTTATTGACCGAGCGCTATATCGAAGACTCACGACTTGCTACTTAGAACGTAGAGAAAAATCCGACTGAGGTGATTTTTGCCTTGGCAGTCGCAGCTTAATAGCCGACCCCTCTAACTCAGGCCATGGATTTTGTAAAAACCGATTTAGGAATCTCACCAGAAGAAGGGCAGCTTCCTTCTGTGTAAAATACTTTCTCTGCGATCACCAATCCACCTGCTGAGCGTGGTGATTAAGACAAATACCCTTCAGCTGTGGAGGAGGCTATGTCCAGCAGTGGACCTTAATGGGCTGTTGCTGTGTGTGTGATGTGAGGTTTTTTTAGAGGCACATTCATACCGTACATTCGACTTTTAAGCCTTATAAGCACATAAGGGGTCCCAGTAGTACCTACTCGCTCTCCCATACAAACGTAGTTTATCGTTAATTTTAAAATGGAATCTCAGGAAAAGTAACACACCACAGACAATGATTCTCGCTATCTGATATCCGATGCAAAATTTAATTTGATTTGGATGAGCCATATTAAAATGAACGACCAACGTGTGTTTGGGCCTCTGTAGTCTGAGTCTGTAGTCAGATTCAGAGCTCCCGGGTTTGATCCTCCGGGGAGTACAATACTGTGCTTGGTTTGGTAGGTGGTAGGACTTTGTTTAAGTCCGCCTGGCTAGCTACTACCATCTTACCTAATACTGTGACCATAACAACAATTCTAAAAAAAAATTGGCCATTTAGAGGTAAGATAGCCAGTTCTTCAGACTGTTGAGGATTCCGGGTGAGGATTGCCCGCTTGCCCGTTATACAACAAATAAATACCCTGTTGTATATTGCAAACTATAAGTGTGTATTCAAGTGGGTAAACGTCCGCCTTCCGATCCAAAGGTTGTGGGTTCAAATCCAGGTCTGGGTTTGACCATAAACCCAAATGGCATGTGGTTCCGCTAAGCAAAAATGGGCTTGCAACTTCTCACGTATCAAATACTCAAACTACTTGCAAACCTTACTAAGCATGTGCACAATAACTTTGGACGTGCATCTAACTACCCCTTAGGTGTTCTTCATAAAACCCACGATCTGAGGAGTGGTCAGATGTGAATCCTCGCAGGGTAAAAAGTCGTGGGTCCGTTATTAACTTAAAAAAATAATTTTCAATCTATATTTACGTAGATTTTTCGCTACCTAGCGAGCTTAGTAGGCAGTAAGAGTTGAGTGGTTGTTGTGTTATATTTTGGGCAAACAATATTAAGAATATTTTTTCAGCATTCCAGGCAGCGAAACCCTAAAACAAGAAATTACCTCAGAGCAAATAAAAATACGACGTGCGCAAACAGTATTTCTCCTGCCCATTCTCCCTTGAATTCAGCCTGTTTTTCAGTCTTAAGGTGGATGTTTCACGGAAGTACGCTTGTTTTTGCTTATGTAGCTTCAAAGAACAATGAGTTCACGTAAGTTAAGTTTGTATGAAGAATAAATAATCAAAATACGACCTTAAATAGACTAAACTATTGTAGTACCTAAAGCTGCTGTTATTTCAATAACCTATTATAGAAGATTCTTACCGCTGAATATCAAAAATATTGTTATTATTCTCTCAATTTAGTCTAAATATTGTTGAGAATTAATAAATGACAATACTTTAGTGTAATTAATTAATAAATTAATTAATTAATAATAAATTAATTCGTGTGCAAGGTCTGCCGGCAGGATTTCGCGCCACGCTAGTCTTAATGACATTATCCGTCGAGCGTTTACCAGTGTCAATGTGCCAGCCGTTCTTGAACTGAATGGTCTGTTACGTGATGATGGTAAGCGGCCCGACGGTATGACTCTTGTCCCTTGGGAAATGGGTAGGCCTTTGGTCTGGGACGCTACCTGCGTCGACACCCTAGCGCCATCTTATCTGCCTGGGACATCAGTTAGGGCTGGTGCGGCGGCTGATTCGGCCGAGGATCACAAAAGGCGCAAATATAGTGGTCTCGACAGAGCTTACCTATTTGAGCCTTTTGGGGTGGAGACCTTGGGTCCTTGGGGAGCCGGTGCCCTCCGGGTTTTCAAAAATATTGCGGGGCTTTTGATTGAGGCGACACGTGACTCAAGGGCTGGCTCTTATTTAGGCCAGCGAATTAGCATAGCTATTCAGCGTGGCAATGCAGCCAGTGTCTTGGGCACGCTTCCGTCTGGTACTGGTCTGGAACAGTTGAGTTACCTATAGGCCGTTTGTAACGGTCCTTAGGTAATCTGACTGATTCCTTTGTACATAATTAGTTTAATTGTACTTTTTATTAAACTTTATTGTATATATATATATGCACAACTGGATGGACTTTACTTTAATGGGCGATCGTGTCACTCAGAAGCAACTTCTTCTAAACAACTTTGGATGGAGAGGTCCCTATCAGCTTTTTTGTGAATTTAACTTTCAATATCGTGGCGTCATTTTGGGAGGCCTTTGCTTAGCAGTGGATGTATAAGAGCTAAGGTGATAGAATCCTCATACGTACTTACCTATGACCATCTACCGTAAACATAAAAAGCCGTCGTTGATTTAGGCCTCTACGGTTATTTCCCATTTCGTCTGAAGTCAGGGCCGCGTTAAATATTTGACGTTACGTCTCTCCTTACAGGAAGTGTTTGTTTTATATTTGACTGTTTGGTTTCATAAGTAAACGTTGGCCACGGGGATTTGTTTAAAAAAGGTTGCAGGAGATTGCAGACTGATAGTCTTTATATTTTCTTATTCAGGACGATTTTTGTCCGGGAAAACATATTATCTAGTCTTTGTAGCATCTTTGTATCACCTTCCGAAGTGGATTATACAATGTAAAGTTTTTTAACCTGGATTAGATGATTACGATACGCTGAGGTACGATAGTGAACTGTTGCATTATGTAATACAAATACAAAACTCTGAGACGATTTCTTTTAGTTCTAGAGTGTGGTCTTTCTCACAGTATTTATTATCCTGTGACTTCTGACTTGTTAAAGGATCTCATTAGCGGAATGCGCAATGAGGGAGTACTTGCACTTATCCCACTTTGTGTTACGATGAAACTCCTTTTTCCTTCAGCGCGGAAATTATAATCTAGTGGCGAGATTTCTATGTTGGTTGAACTTTATCATGCTACATTTTTAAGGAGTCCGAGTCGTGTCTGAGAGAGGTTTTGAGGCACATACAACCTTTTTAGCTGCATCATTGCGTCTGTCTGTCCGTAATCAAATATCTCACCAATAAAGTACCATTTGGTGAATATGTAATTTTTGTAGGCAGGTTTAGTGGTCGACCTACTTCAAAATGTATTTTTTTTCACCAACAGCGCAAATGATAAGTGTACATACTACAGGATAACGGTATTTCTTACTATACGTGACGTCGGAAAGTTACCTTAGTGACTTTGTACTGCCAGATTTTGTATGGTATTTCCATTTAATTGGGACACTGCAGCCTAGAAAATTTTATGGATTAATCCACTGTCGGTAATATAATTAAGCGAGCAAAGCGTCTCCGTTTCAGCTTGATCTAGCTGGTGCCCGGCAGATTTCCGCTTTCCTCTACAGGTCGAATTTCTCCACTGATTCTCGTAATTTTTTTTTGCGAAATAATAATATCGATGTTAACAACGTAAAAAAACATATTGCAGCCATTTCAAAAAACGTATAAAAATATCATTAAACTTTGTTACACTTTTTCGTGACACAACTATTCATCCGATAAACTTCAAGGGGGTGGAGGTTTGTGGTGGTGGACAATTATGAAATATACATAATTAAATTAGGTATCGGTATTTAATTGGTTTGACTGGTTCAGTTTTAAGCTATGCAATGACAGACTCGCAAGGTCAGCTCACAAAGCCATTCGTTTAATATGGGGGAAACAAAGAAGAAGAGATAGATAATAGAAAATGTTTTATAACAACACTTAATCAAAGGAAGGAATTGTTACCG
This sequence comes from Venusia cambrica, assembly GCA_951394065.1. Lineage (NCBI taxonomy): Eukaryota > Metazoa > Arthropoda > Insecta > Lepidoptera > Geometridae > Venusia > Venusia cambrica. The sequence continues at coordinate 8,932,354 of OX596056.1, forward strand.
TCTGCCCCCACGAACGACCCCCTAGTGGGGGTAGACGGTAACACCTATGGCTATCTGCCCCCACGTATGAACAGTGGTAATACATTATTACCGTGTGCCCCCATTTCTCATCCGTTGGGGGTATGATAACATACGATAATTTGTAATTCTATCTGCCCCCACCACTATATGCCAATTTCAAATATAGATAGATTGTTTTAGTCCCGGTGTCTCCTGGACGCTGTTTGTATTAAGTATATTGTTGGGAAACTCCATGGTCTTGTGGTAAATTCAAAAGCTTGTGAGCATACATAGATTGTATATTTTTTTAGTCTGTAATTTTGCTGTTGGAATTTAGTTTTTCAACTTTCATTTTACTGCTACGTGTTTAACATAAGTTTAAAAAAGCCAGTATCAGTTAATGTTTTAACGTTGACGATAATGATGTACAATGATTATTTTATACTTTGGCAGTGGTCATCGCTAATTATATAAGAAGTCAGTGGCACGGATCACTGATATTTATAGCAGTGAAAGTGATTTCAATGTGTCTAACGTTTTGGTTACCACATTACATACAATAAATTTAATTTTCTTCAACAACAGCTCATTTATGTCTACAATTATTGGGCAGAGCCTCTTCCAAAATTGAAGGCCATAATCATGTAACCTGGCTGGTGGGCTGGTGATCGCAGTTAATGTGTAAGCTAAATCATCAAAGTACTGCAGCTTACTTCTGGTGAGAACCTTTATATTCATATTCATATTCATTTATTTCATGCATACATAATCACATAGTCTTATCAATGGAATATCTTATTCTAATACTGTACTATAATTAGTTATGTGACCCAGTTATATAGGGTGTAGCACTTTTTAACACTTATATATATTTGTTTAGAACAATCATTTAAATGTTTAAATCGGTATTTTAATATGTCAAGAAATTATTATAATATGCCCATAGATTAATATAATTACATACTACTTTGTTAAGTTACTTATTTTAGGAATCTATCTACCTATACTTTCCAAACTATAAACAAAAATTCGAATCATCCAAGAACTCGTCAAGGCTATAGTAACATTTATCAATAAGAATGTCCCTTAAAAGTTTGTTAAATTTAAAATCATGTTCATGCTTCATTTTATCAGGTATCTTATTATAAATCTTGGCGGCCATTGTGTTTGGACCAGAACTATGCATAAACATGTTAGATTTAGGTAGTACCAGCTCATTTGGGTTATGTCTATTTACGTATCGTCTGGGAAAATCACTTTTTTTGATGAAAAATTCGGGATATTTTCTGACAAATTTACAGGCTTCCAAAATATATAATATAGACGTTAGAGTAAGGATTCTCAGGTCACAAAAGTGTGGTCTACAGCTTTCAGGTTCATCATCATGCGGTTCTTTAATATTTGCAAGGATTCGAATACATTTTTTCTGCCGGATAAATACATCGTACTAATGCCCCATAGTAATATTCCGTAAGTCAGATACGAAAATTCATACGCGTAATAGCTAGACAGGCTAGACGGTTTTTAAGTCTGTCGCCTATTTAAGCTCCCTTAGTGCATATGTAAAGCTAGAAAGTTTATTCGTGACCTTTTTTACGTGACTTTTCCAGTTTATGTGCGTGTCTATATCAATACCTAACAGGGAGAAGTTATTTACACATTCCAATTTGGTATTATTATAGGAAAAATGTATGTCAAGTGATTTATTTTGGTATGGTCTGAATTGCATTAGTTTTGTTTTATTATAGTTTATGTCCAGATTGTGATCATTCATCATTTATGTGTTTGAAGGTCGTAGTTATCTATTTCTACTATTTGCTTACGATCTTTTAGATAAGAAGTAAACCAGTTATAAGAAAACCTCTTATACCTATCCCATATAATTTGTCTAATAAAATGTGATATTGTACTTTGTCGTAAGCCTTTGTCATATCTAGAAGAATACCTATCGCGTTTTTTTTTTCATTAATAATATTAAGAATGTTACAAACAGTCGGCTATATGGCTGAATTGGGAAACGCCCACTTCGTTCCCGTCATGCCTTGAGAATTCCTTATTGCGCCCCTACTCTACCAAAAGAAGGTCTGAAAATGATAATAAGCCTCTAGGACCTCTGGTTTGGGCTGTGCGTTGACTGTCAGTAAGACAGCTACACGATTTAATGTATTTAGATAAAGTGATTGCCAAATCCCACTTTTTTGGTCATAACAACACAATTATTGTTATGGCGATAGACTAAGGTGAGGTCCTTCCACCAATCAAACCAAGCACAACATTGTACTTCCCTAAGTATTGAACCCGGGACCTCTGGATCTGATACCTGTGGGCGAACCACTGGACCACGAGTGGAGTTCACGAGTTTTACCAGCCCAGCGCAAATTTAAATATTTATTAATTGATTATTTTAATGTTAAGAGTAGTACTCTTATTATTAAAATAATCAATCATAGAGCACAAATTATAACTTAATAACTGATAACTAAATCGATATAACCCGGGCAAGTGCGGACGCGAGGTCACTCAGGGTTTCGACACAAATATCAAGTCATGATATAATATTTCATATGCATACCGTAACATTTTGACATCTTATTTTATTTTTGTTATTTGGTGTTATGGAACCCGTTCGGCAACAGAAAAACACTAGGTATCTGTGAAAATTACTGTCTACTGTCTACCTATTACGGTTAATATGATACAGCCCGCTGACAGACATAAAGACAGCGGAGGCTAAGTAATAGGGTCCCGTTGACACCCTGTGGGTACGAAACCCTAAATCTGACGTCTGTAAAATACCAGTGTTAAAGCTCACAAAGACAACTCATAAATATATCAACACATGTTGCAAAAGTATGCGAGAATTATTAATTATGCTACAACTTGAGATGAAACTCACAACTTATGAAAACTCACTTTTGTTCGGAACACAAAGGGCCGGAATGTATGCTAATTACAAGGTTCGTAGCGCGCTGTAAACAGAAGGCAAAGGGCTTTCATATCACGATAATATTTTTATAATTTGCGATCAACACGAGCCAAGTGATAAAAAACAAGTAAATAATAATAATCATAAATTAATATTACAGGACATGGAATTTACACAGCGCCATCTAGTCCCAAACTGAAACTAAACTAGCTTGTAATATGGGAACTAGATCACAGATATAAATACTAACATATTTTTTTTGGTATACCTAGGTAATTATGATAAAATACAACACCCAAAAACAGAACAAACATCAATATTCATCAGACAAATGTTTATCCCGGGTGGGAATCAAACCCACAACCTACAGTGCAGAAGGCAACTGAGCTGTGAGGCAAGCCTATTATGTTATTAGTATGATATAGTTATATTTCTAGAAAGTATCTGTGGTCTAGTAGGCATCACCAATTTGTACTTAAATTATATCAAATTACAAACACATTTTTTCTACGATTTTATTAAAAGTATAGAATAATTATTAGAAAAAAAATATGACTTCGATTGAACAATAAAAAATAATTTCATATCAAATCAAAGCGCCGGAGAATTCTCATTACATTAAAGCGATATGTTCTAACGTTTTTCCTCGTTGCCTGAGGACATTTTAATACACTTTGCAAAACAGTAATAAGAACACAAAGAAAATTGTCTATAACGCGTAGTATAATTATTATATTTATTTAATACTGTCAATGGAGTATTAATTTTGTCTAATCTATTTTATATGATTAACTTTTACTAGTCTAGTTCCCATATTACAAGCTATGCTTAGTTTGGGGTCTAGCCCCAAACTAAGCATAGTCATAAGCATACTTAGTTTGGAGTCTAGCCCCAAACTAAGCATAGTCCCTGGCGCTGTGTGAAATTAATGTCCTGTAATATTTAATATTTACTTGTTTGTTGTTCTTGAAAATCATATAGGTACATACTCTTTAAATTCACTTATTCAATAAAATGTACAATCACTATGACTATGTACAAAGGAATTAGTCAGATTACCTATAAGGATAGTTACAAACGGCCAAAATGTAACTCAACAGTTCCAGACCAGTACCACACGGAAGCGTGCCCAAGACACTGGCTGCATAGCCACGCTGAATAGCTATGCTAATTCACTGGCCTAAATAAGAGCCAACCCTTGGGTCACGTGTCACTTCAATCAAAAGCCCCGCAAGATTTTTGAAAACCCGGGTTGCACCGGTTTCCTACAGAACCAAGGTCTCGACCCCAAAAGGCTCAAATAGGTAAGTTCTGTCGAGAGTAAAATCAAATAAATGATTTTAAAAAACGATCTTTAAAACACTTTGTGGACACTTCAATTAAAGTGTAAAGTTTGCTACTTCTTATATACATGTAACTTATAACGTCAATGTTTTAGAAATAAATTGCTTAGAGGTTCCATTTTAGTTCATTAAATGACTGAACCTCTAGCAAAACTTATTCAGTTAGGTTAAAATATGTTAAAGTACTGCTGTTTTTAGGGATTTGATCACCAATAACATAGCCTAAAACATCTATACAAATTTAACATTGACATAGGTTATTCTATAATTTATTGTATGATGTAGCCTGTATGTAGGTAGAGGCCTATTTCACGTTTTTTAACCCATAATGTATTTTGGCGCTACAATTTACCGAAATCCATAAGTTTACGCGTAAATAAAGTTGATGAACAACCTTAGTAATATGCACAAAATGATTCAAAGAAGTTCAAATTATTTGCGAAACAAAAGCTGTAACTTTATAGTACACATTTCATTTGTTTCAAGGGAGCAGAGAACTTCGCAAGTAACGGTTCCAATGGTTGGTTAGTTCTGAACATTCCATTGCTCCGTTAGTTTCCACAATAATACAGTGCAGTGTAGACATAGACACTATAATTACAGATACAGAGTAGTGCTTATGAGTAAAGTTGCACTGGCATTCTAAAAGCAACAAAATACGAATGAAACAATTCTTAAAAAACCAGCTGGCCTGTTTTGCTTGGGTTTTAATAAAAATGGCGGATTTTCTTCTGCGCATTTTATCGGTTTAGTTAATGAGTAAAATAAAATCCGCCATTTGATGTCCATGCGTTCGCAATAAGATATTTTGCACTTGAAGTTTCGAAAAAACCCTCGAGTTTGAGCTAATAAGCGTTGGACCCGTGGCCCCCTCAAGTTGGCCTGTAGCCAGCACAGATCAATTTTTCAGCAAAGCTTGGACAGCCATAAAAAGACATTTTTTTATTATATATGTGGAATGGGCAAGAAATCAAGGCTCACCTGGGTATTTTACAGGCGAGGATGAGGTCTATGACGAAGCAAGCTTTCCCAGGAGTTGCCTATTAAAGTAAGAAGCAGGGCACAGCAGGAGCATCGGTAACGAAACATTGATCTTTGATACAGTGTCAATAAGGATAATTTTGCATCATCAGCTAAATCAAAGTAAAACACAGCTCTCTGCATCTTGAATTCAGGTAAGTGCTTTAATTATACAACGCCGTTGCTCTGGTTTAAATACAACTTGTAGTTGAGTTTGCTAGCGGTAAGATAAACAGATTTTAGTGCAAATTGGATTGAAACTCAGTTTATTGTATTTCGAAGTTATAAAGCTTTTGATATTGTTTGTGAAAAGTAAAATGTAAAGCAATGCACAGACTGACTTTGGCAAGTAAAATTTGGTGTTGTAATGTATGCTGAAGACTGACATTTATAGTTAAGTGCTTTTTTATTGTGCGACGGGGTTGCGCTTGGCTTTCATCTCACCTGGTAACAAGTTGAGATAAGGCCTAAGGTGGAGGCGCACTTCACCCGGAATCCTCAACAAACTGAGGAACTGGCAATCTTACCTCTGAATGCCGGAACACAACATTTGTTTTGAGAATTGTTATTATGGCGTCAGAATTAAGTAAAATGGTGCCAGGCGGACTTAATCAAAATCCTACCACCGACCAAACCAAGCACAATATATTGTACTCCCCCTGGGGATCGAACCCGGGACCTCTGGATCTGAAATCCGTGGGTTGAACCACTAGACCACAGAGGCGGTTAATATACCTACTAATCAGATGTGCCTTGCAACCAAACTTCGCAAATGCGCATTTTACTCAAGACTTGGGTTTGAATATCGGTAGTGTACACATCACACCTCATCAACAGCTCATTGTGTCCACTGCTGGCAGAGCCACCTTCGAAGCTGGAGGGTTTTGCTTTCATCACCAAACTTGGCAGGCAGATTGGTGATTGCAGTAAAAGTGTGGATAATACACAGAAAGAAGCTGCTACCTTTCTGTTGAGATCTTTTAGTTGGCTTTTACAACACCTAGGGCCCAGTTGGAGAGATTGATTCTTAAGCCGCGACCGCCATGGCAGAGAGTACACCAATTATTATAATTAATATCATATTATTATATTAAGCCGTCAGTGGCCTACTGCTTGGATAAAGCCTGCGGAGTGCACCAATATGTTATATAAATAATACGTGCTATTTTTACATACAATGGGAAGGCACTTGGCCTTAATCTTACTTGGTTTCAAGTATAATAAGGCCGAAGGTGGAATCAATTAATATGTTCACACTTAAAATTCGTACCTAAACTTTCTTTGGTGCTATCAAAGGTATGGAATGTGACCTGTCTAAAAAGTACAAGATATCAGCATGCGCTTGTGCTTAAATTACCTAATTAACCTTACAAATAACAATTGTTCGAAAAAATATCAGTATTAAAGTATTGTACAAATGTCTCGTATTAAAAACATTTATCTCAAGCACCTAATCCTAGTAATATCAACCTAAAACGTTCAAAATCCCCCTTCACTACCAATATACAGCAATGCTTTGCTTTTGAGACATAAAATTGCAACGGCACATAATGGCTGCATCACAATATATACGATACAGTAATGTAACAACCTTGTTTTTGTTTCTCCCTTTTTTCCATTGTCTATTTTTTTATTAATTCAATAATTCATTCATTTGTTCATTTATTCAGTCAGTCAGACATTCATAATTCATTCCTGTTTACGAATTCCGCTTACAGATATGTGATATTAATAGTTTTTATGGAAATATACCGGCTGAGGATAATATAACAGAAAGACAAGCAGTGTTTCTGTTGTAGCTTATAAAAGAGAGGTGAAAGAACCTATGGAATCAACTCGGGGCCTATCCTCATATCCTGCCTGAATACAACTAAATAAACTAATTTAAATTGAATCGAATAACGCTTAGTTATACACAAATTACCAAATAATATATCATATTAAAAAAATATCATTTCAAATAAATTCAAATACCTAATCATTTCTAATTCAAACAATCATCGCATAATAAAAAAAATAAAAGACTGATTGTGTTATGTATGGATTCAACTAACTGTCTAATTACTTTACGACTGTGAGAGCTGATTAATTAAGGGTTTTTGTTTATAAAGTTGCAACTCTGGTCTAATTTTACATTGTTCTCATTTTACGAGTCTCTGCAAAATGGTACAACCGTTAAAAGGAGTCTTAGGCGGGCGTGGTCCAATAAAATAATGTGGTGTTTTGCAGTTACGTAGGGAATTGTGAGAAAATTGTTTAGCAATTGTGAGGAACGTGTAACGATCCTTGTATTTAAGAAGCCACTTGGTAGGCACATTTTGGGTAGGCCTTGCATGTGCAAACTTTGAGGTCAAGAGCCATTTTTGATCGCCAGTAGTTCACCGCAAACTGAGATCTCGTGATGTCTAGCCAGAATATAATAAATGAATAAGTGAACATTTTGATATATATTTTATGAGAAATGGTCTCAAAAATGTTGCCGTGGCAGCCCATGAATTTTGTAATCGACCAAGGGGTTTCAGCAAATCTATTAATTTATCATTATTATTAGATAATTTAATGCTAACAATAAAAGTAACATTATTATTTATATATAACCACACTCACCTAAATAATGATTTTTTAAAGGTTTAAATGGATAATCCGTTGAAGAGTTATGTTCTCACAAGCATTTCCACATAAACATGTATAAATACGGCACTGTATGTGCCGGATTTCCGGAATGATACAAAAACAGCGTTAATTTTGCAAGTCTGATATTAAACATTAGTCGCCTTGCTCGTCATCTTTGGAGTGGAAGTTAGTGTAGCAGGTTTTTATTGTTTTCTATCTGAACTCTTTCTGCACTTAATGTCTAAGATATGTGCCTTATCTAGCGTATCAATAACATTTTAACATTTTCCTGGTTTTTATGAAGTTGCCTTTCAACTTTTAACAATGCAAATTTTATGACCGTACTTGTATCATAAAAACATGTTACTCTGTCTCGGGGCTTTTTCCTAAAAAGCTACCTAAACTTATGTTTCAGGAAGTGGTGAAAATTCGCAGACAAAACCTCAAAATGCATCTAATACTTTTTTACACAATATACAGAGATAAAATCTGAACGGCGTATAAGAGTCTCAATATTGATAACTAACTGAATTACTATTTTATTCCTTCAAAACTTAAGTGAGTATAGTTAGTTATACATTTTAAATTTAAACACGGGTTTTACTCGAGTAATGATAGGTTGACGAATGCACCAACTTTAGACTTTAACCAAAGGAGTAATATTAACTAATCGCAACAAAGCGATAAAATCTAGTATAGGATTATAGGGCCAAGGAAAGCAAATTAATTGATATACTCTTTGCATCGTAATGTTACATAAAATATGTAAACTCTTTCCAATCCTACCAGGTTAAGGTTTTTTTTAATCTATCACAGGCACCAGACTATACCCACAAAGCAGGTATTATTCGGTATAAATCTCAGTAACTAAGACACTATGATACCTCTGTGAAAAAAATATTTACAAGTTAAAAGTTAATAGTTAATAAGTAAGCAAGAGATACTTATTTAGCTATGATTTAGAATTTAAAGAATGTGTTAAAAGAGCTCGAACGTATCAATGCGTCCCCCTTTCGGAGAATGAATATTGTGCCTTAGTTTTTTTGTTTACCTAACTGGAAATAACAATTTTGAAATTTAAATATATAAAAAAAAAAAACAAATAAAATAATATATAAATATATACATAACTGAGCAACATTTGTCTCGTAAAGGTTTAGTCGGTTGTGAAACTAATATGGTAAATCTAAACATAAATTTGAATGTTTTTGTTATATGATGGATTTAGTTGGTAGTGGTAAATTCTACGTTTTGAATTCATTGTGTTTTGAAGCAACAACTTATTTGAAACTTTAAATGCGTACCTAAAGCTGAAGAAGGAGGCTTACGAAAGGCATAGCTGCATTGTGCTTATAGCGATTAGGTTGCTATTCCTATGCACCCACAATTACACAACCACACACACACACAAGTAAAACGCGATTTGTCTTGTCTCTGGTTATCGCGGATTAAGTGGAGGAAAATAAAAATTGCTAATCCGAAGCTCGTTTTCCCTGTGTTAGGAATAGGGTGACGGGGGTAATAGGGGAAAGATCGGCGCATTCAGATTCAATGGTTTCGTGGGTAATTCAAGGTTTTAGCGCATTGGGAGCCATGATACCTGCTTTGGAAGCGTTTGGATATCCATCTTCCTAAACAAATAAATAATTTTGAAATGACTGTTTGTAATGTGATATAACAAATTTTTATTTCAAGCATTATATAATTTTATACGGTACGTATAACAAAAAAAACGTCGGTCTGTCAGTTTGTTCTAGCTATTAGCATAGCAGATGTTATTTAGTTAGTTAATTTAGACTAATTTTACTTTAGATATGTAATCAGGGTTCAGCGTAAAAATCTAATATAAATAATGTAACATGACTAAGGAAATCTTCTAGTAGGTTCTTGAAAACCACATACACGCTTCTATGGTCTAGTGGTTCGCCCACCGGTATCAGACCCGTAAATCCCGGGTTCGATACCATATATTCATATATTATTCATTGATGTTGTACACTTTTCCTTTCTATTTAATGGTGCTTCTCTCTCTACCTAGGTTTGCTTGAAAATAACTCTTTTTAGGGTCGAAGTAGCAATCGCCATCCTATTTAATTTAAGTTTGTATGTTTATATATGTGTGTGTGCAATAAAGTATTGATACTCAGTCAGGAGGCCTCAGAATTCTGGGTGAGCCCTACTATTACTTGACACCAGGCGAGATTGGCCTTAAATCAATAAATTACCAAAAAATATAAAAATACATAGGCAGCACAGCCCTAGACTTCTAAGCTTGTCTGTGCAAGAATAAGGTATACAATGGAGCAAGCCTTCCTAGAAAATCCTTTGGTCAGCAGTGACCTAAAGTTATGGGGCTAAAATGATATTGCGCGGGGTCAGCCACTTTAAAATAAAATATACTGGCCAAGTACGGACACGCACACGCGAGGATTCCAACCCACATTTAAAAGCAAAATAAAATTACAATTACAATGATAACGTTATTATTGTAATTTTATTTTCATTGTTTGTAGTTATAGCGGCAATAGTAATACACAACACACACTCTGTGAAAATTTCAACTGTCTTCCATTATGTCTACATTCATGAGATACAGCCAGCTGACGACATGGACGGACTGACAGCGGAGGCTTACTAAGCCTATAGGGAACTATTGGCACCTTTTGGGTATATACCCTAGAAAATCTGTTTGGGAGTTGGTAAGCTAGTTGTATGTTGAAAAAACTAGCCCCGACTGCAAAACTTTTAACTTGATGGTTGCGTAACTATGAAGTTTTAAATTAAATAAAAGTGATTTCACTGCCCGAGTTAGATACCCTTAAGAGGTAGTCACACTACCACAAATTAAATTACATTAATTTAACCGCCTCTGTGGTCTAGTGGTTCAACCCACCGATTTCAGATCCAGATGACCCGGGTTCGATCCCCATGAGGAGTACAATATATTATGCTTGGTTTGGTTGGTGGTAGGACTTTGTTTCCGCCTGGCTAGCTACCACCATCTTGCCTAATTCTGCCATAATAATAATTCTTAAAAAAAATGCTGTGTTCCGGCATTTAGAGGTAAGATAGCCAGTTCCTCAGTTTGAGTATTCCGGGTGAAGTGCGTCTTCACCTTCGGCCTTATCTCAACTTGTGTAACCAGATGAAATGAGATGAAGGCCAAGTGCTTACCCGTCGTACAATAAATATATATATATCTATATATTTTATATTTATTATAGTGATGATGATGATCTCTGAGAATCTGAGAATCTAATCAAGATTAGCCCAAATTACCTTATTATTTTAGAGTATGTCGCATTATCTGGATTCAAGATTATCTATTCAATTCAGCCCTGAGTTCCCAATTTTCTCTGGGGCTTATTTATTTAGGGCTACGTGGGTAAAGAGAAAAGATTTATTGGCGGTTAATTGACTCTGAAGGTTGGTGCGACCACCTATTGGGATAAAATAGTGTGGACCTACGGTACTTATTATATACTTAAATAATGTGACTTCTTGTATTATTTATACTGGCTATCCTAGAAACCACATGGCGGTCGGTCTCCGTTTAATTCCTGAATGTTTCCACAAGTAATCATTGACGACGATGAGAATCTATAAAAATAAATAAAAAGAACACTTTATTTCATTATTTATAAATTATATTATTTATCGCGATAAATGGGTAGGTACATAATGTAGGTCTTAAACCAATTATTAATAATGGTGTCACCATTTTCAGCATTACAAGCATGCAATACTTCCTCTTACCTCGCGGCTCTTGTACACACTAGACGTGTCACACATATTTTGTAAATTTAATTAAATAAAGTGTCCCTCGGACCTCCGCCCGCTTCTGTGGTGCTCTGCCCCTATCTTCCGGAACCCCTAGCCGTCGCGTTGCGCTGATATAAGTTACACTTGCGGCATAATTTATTTTATACCGCAAAACATATCGCCCGTGCTAAAGGTCTGAACCCGGGACCGCTCGCACCGAGGTCTACGTACTGGACCACCACACCAGAGAGTAGTTGCCGGCCGACTCGAAATTAAACAAGTCTTTAGAGTGCAGATTAATCGGTAACGCCTAAAGTATTATATCTAGCAAATTCCCACTACTTTTGCTCTATCGCTGAAGAAAGAACTTTTCGATTCCCTTGCTCTAAGCTTTTATTACCCGAATTAATTATGCCCCGTACGCAGCGTACACCACCTAAATCTGATATGGAAGTATCTGCTCCGAGTCACTCAGAGACAGAACATGAATCGGATTCTGGCAAAGTTACCCGCCGCCTAAAAAGAAGTCGGAGTCCTGATGCAGATCTAAATTCTTCACTGACATTCAAATTAACCACTTTTAAGCACGATATAACAGAACATATAACAAACCTCTTTACTATGTTTCATGAGCAGCAGGATTTGAAGCTTTCGGCCCTATTGTCTGAGATGAGCGAGTTTAAAATTGAAATAATTGCGTTTAAAAATTCAATTCGGATATGGAACAAAATATATCTACGCTCTCCACAAATTATGGAATGAATTTAAAGCAAAGTTCCAAGCTGGCCAATAACAATGAGATATTAGTACATCAAAGTAAGCAGGATTGAAAACGAATCTCCGTATTGGAGGATAGGATGGAAGACCTCCAAAGAAGCAGTCGTAAGACTACAATAGAACTAAAAAATGTTCCTAAACACAAAACCGAGGACAAAGAAAACCTAATTAACATGGTACTTCACCTCGGCAGTTCCATTGATTGTTATATAAACAAGACCGATGTGAGAAACATCTTTAGAGTACGGGAGGACAAAAAAGGGCAGAACAGAGCTCCCATCATCGTATAATTCGCCTCAAAAATCGTAAAAACTGATATCCTAAAGAAAACTAAAATTTCACGATAAGAATAAAAATAAACTGAGTGCCAAGAATTTGGGTTTTACCAAACATGAGGAGACGTCCGTATTTATATCTCAGCATCTTACAATGAAGGTCTCCCGTCTTTTCTATCTCGCGCGAGACCTGGCGAAATCCAAGGGATACAAGTTTAATTGGACATCCTTCGGCAGAGTTTACGTCAGAAAAGATGAAAATGCTCCGATAATATCTATAAGATCTGAAACACAAGTGCAAAGCCTTATGATTGAAAAATGACTAGAACGTAATTTTTATCAATTATGCATAGTCATAGATTTTATTAGATTTTATGAAAGTTCACCTTCAAATTTCAGGCAAAAATTAAAATCACCAAAATCAATTCAATCAACACACAGCCATCACTCGTACCAATAAACTACTACCTTACTAAGATACTTATTTTTTTATCCTCATTCATTCACCACGCAAAACTAGAAATGAACTCAAGCTTTACATCTTTTATTAATTATGGATAGTAATATTAAAACAATGCAAGAAAACTTTGAATTAGCCGAGGTTTCGAGCTGTAGTATCGTCGAATTTCCGCATATTATCAAATTAAAGAGCGTGGATCTAACAATAGCTTCACAAAATATTAGAAGTATTTATTCCAACTTAAACGATTTATTGTTAAGTTTAGCTAGTCTTAAAACAAGTATTGATTTCCTCATACTTAGTGAATGCAGAATACATTCAAATATTTTTTTTCCACAAAATGATCATTATACATCATATCAGACAGCAAATCATTTAAATAAAGCAGATGGAGTAGTTGTCTATATAAACAACAAACATAAAGTACACGTCTCTGAAGTTAAACTTAAGATTAGGATTTTATCGACATTATTGATAGTCTTAATCAGCACCTTATTTCTATATCATCTCAGAGCAACATTATACTTACTGGGGACATAAATATAAATTTAATCTATAGAGATAGTGAGACTTCAACCGCCGTTTGAATATATTATTTTATTTTTAATATGCTTGAATATGCTGGCAACACATGGCTTATTACCAGAGCACCTCCTACCTACCAGAGGAAAAAACTGTTTAGACCATTTTATTATAAAAATCAAAAGTGAACATAAATCTGCCAAAATTATAATATTAGACACAACGGTGACAAACCTCTAGGAAAACTGAAAAAAAAAGCCAAATGTATTTTTAACTTGGAGGAAGCTGTAAAATATTTAGAAAAATAAAGTAACGTGGGAGACCTTTTAAAAATAAACTGCCCGAATTAGCTTATTAACAGCTTCATTTTTAAACTACAAATATGTATTGAATTAAATACTATAACAAAAATGGTATCAAACAGGCATACACTTATTAAGCCATGGCAGACATTTGGCTTGCTTAGGTGTATTATAAACCGTAATAATATGCAAAAACTACCAAAACTTGACCCGTATAATGAATTCTAAAAAATACTTTCAAACAATACAGGAATTATTGCAACAGTATGCTTAAAAAACAAAAACGGAAATATGACTATGAAAGGCTACAGAAGCACAAAAAGATCCTAAGTAATTATGGAAAGCTATAAATTATATAACCCAACGAAACCCTGAAACTAATAAAAGTATTGAACTGTTAAATACAGGTAATCCCCACAGCTTAGTGTCAATAAAGCTAATGAATATTTTCATATGAGTTACTGGCTAATAAAATCACAGCATCACATGCCACACACCCACTACGCAAAGCCCCACTAGATCTTGCTGACTCTAGAATTTCAGATTATTTTGTTCTCTTCTTACAGACAATGATGAAGTAAGAACTGTCCTCATGGGTTTGAATTCTGATAGTGCTTCCATGTATATAAAATATCCACCAGTTTTCTTAAAGCCACTTATACCACAATCGTTCCTATTATGTGTATAACATATCTAGCAAACATGTGTTTTGAACAGGGTGTTTTCCCGCTAGCACTTAAGGAAGCCTTAATTACACCCGTGCACAAGTGTGGAGACGGAGACATATTAACAAACTTTAGACCGATTTCAGTTCTGTCCCCGATATCTCAAATTTTAGAAAAGTTATTAAACTCACGATTAGTGCGCTTTTTTAATAAATTGATAAATATAGGTAGCTGATTGGCTTGACTCTAATCTTTTGGCCCCGAATGAAACAAAAACTAACTATATATGCTTCTCCAACTATTTTGCTTGTCAACATTCAAATGATTTTAAACTTAAAATGCACACATGCTCTAACTCAAACTTTGCTTGCTAGTGTATAGAATTAGGTAGAGTGAAATACAATAAGCACCTGGGGATAATACTTGATTTTAAACTCTCCTGGCATATTGCACTTGTTATAAACAGAATCAGAAAATTCACGTGGATTTATAAAACACTGCGACATGTAACAACACAGACTCTACTTACAAGTATTAATAAATCTTTAGCCCAATCAATTATAGGTTATTGTTTACCAGTCTGGGGAGGGGCAACTAAAATAAAATTTCTAGAGCTTGAGCGTGCTCAACGATCCCTACTTAAAGTAATGTTTTTTAAGCCCTATCGATTTCCCACTGAAAGCCTTTACCTAACATCTGGTTTACTTTCAGTTCGGAAACTATATGTACTCCAGCTAGTTTTAAAAACGCATGCGTCACTGACTTATGATGCCCAATTAATAAACAAAAACTCTCGTCGAAAAAAAGACCCAGTAGCAGTAAAATCATCGAAAACAACATTTTCCAAGAGACAGTACCATGATCAATCAGCTCATATTTTCAATAAATTAAATAAACAATTAGGAATCTATGAGGTCACTGTAAAGAATTAATTATTGAGTGGCTAATGAATAAAAATTATGACGAAGTAGAAGATTTTTTCCAAAGAATTATAGTTTAGATTCATTATTGGTGGTATATTTAACTATGATCAGCTTATTTATATGACTCTTTTATTTTCTTAAAATTCTTATTTTAGTTTATTTTGTAGGTAATTAAGTAAAATACTCTTTCATTGTATCTTCTTGTTTTTTATTTAGTTTATATATGTCACTGGCAAGAGCGGAGTTCCCTAACACAAGCAAATGTTTGCTAAAATTGAGGCTCCCAAATCAGTTTATGTTTGTGAAAAAAAGGCATTACAATAAAAAAAAAAAACATCTAAAATAATGTCAATATTCTTTAAGGTTAGATTATTACATATAATATATGCTAGTTTTAACTTAATTTTATTTTGATATTAAATATTTTTTTATGAAGGCACCAACTTTGTTTCGTTTCTCCCAGGGACCAGGGATAAAGTCAAGTGGTGGATGAGATCGCGGTCATGGTGCGTAAAATTTTCTCGTTCGAAGCTACAAACTTGGTGCCTTCACTTGGTGTCATCGAACCTCGATTCCCAGCTCTGGTAAAGTGACTTTAAAAATCAATGAACGCAGTTTTTATTTATTTATTAAAACAAATAAATGTTTCCTTGGGGTAAAATTGGCTAACTTCAATATTTTGGGTGGAATGTACCTAAAATATAGTAGAAGTACCCCTCCGGGGGGCATTGGTTTAGTATTATGTTTTAGTCCATCCTGTAGATATTTGCTTGAGTGTTTATTTGTTATTTTAGAATGAGAAAGATGTATTTACAAACCAATATAACTAGGTATCTACTGTTGTTACTTATTATATCAGTAATCTAGTTCACATAAAAGATTTAGGTATTTAGTTTACAACTGGATTGCACAGTGTGAAATGAATTTCCTGTGATACATTATACCTAATTTACATATAAATGTGATTTCGATTATATAACGATTATAGTGGAATAACGTAATAAAGCTACTGGGAAAAATACGATTAAAACCTTTCAAAGACGCTCCACCAAAGCTCTGAGTTACCAATCTCGTATTTCACAAGTGTTATCCAAACCAAGTTCCCAAACAAGCCCTCGCAACTAATCACCGTTAGATTAGAGAAACAATCACTAACCGGCGCCCGTGAAATGGGTGAAGTTTGATCGTAGATTTACTGACAGGCTAAAGGGTTACCATCCGTTTAGTGCGACAGAATTCGGTATACATACATTATGATAATGAGCAGGTATTTACTATACAGGCTCTGATAACATCGAAATTAATCATCATTTATTGAGATTGATTGTTTAGGATCATATTGAAACGTCAAACCGATCGCCTGTTCATAATCACAACCAGCACACAAGGAGAAAGGTTAGAACCTTTAACAAGTTCAGTTCTTCTCCATTTACTGTCCCTAATTTAGTAGTAATAAAGTTTAAATAACCCTGTCAACTATGTAAATTATATTCGGAATACTTATATCTAACGGGTATCGTTTTCATTATGAAAACGGCACTTAGTTGCTAACTGGCATAGCAACATCGGGCTACGCATTTTTATTGTTGATAAAGTCCCTTAATTTACCAGGTATTTTATTCAAACAATTTTAATATACGTTTTGAATTTACGAGCAGAAAGTTTATCTGAATGTGAATCTTCATCAAAGCGCCACGCTTTGATGAAGTTTATTCAATAATTGTACAAAGTTTCCTACGAATGAGTGATTGATTTTGTTTAAGCAAAATGTATGTACGCCGTACCCACACTAAACCCTCGTAGTCAATCTATTGTATCAAACTGATAAATCAAAAAGGAATGGTCTTTTCTTGTTTGTCAAACCGATTTGTCAACAAAGAATGGTCTTTTCTCGTTTGTAGTTAATTAATGTTCAGTCCACGAACGAGTCCTTCAGTGGAGACCACGTCTAGGCAAACGTAGTGTATAGGCATCCTCCGGCTAGATGCAGTGGACTGCGATAGGTTGATGGTGATGATGATGATGATGATGATGAATGTTCAGTCATAGACAATTATACATTGAATTGATAATAATAAATGAGTACACCAGCTTGTTAATAGTCCATTTTAAATAAATAATAATAATAAATAAAATAATAGACTTAAGCGCTACCAAAAATATTTTTTATGTTTACGTACTGCATTTTTTTTAACAATAAACGGTAATCTTCTCCTTATTTATAATGCGCACTGCGAGAACTTTTAAGTTACTTTTTACGTAGATATGGTGAGGAAGATCATGATTTTTGTAAGCCAGCAAAAAGCTAGTCATGAGTAAAATATTAACATAAACTACATATAAAACAATATAAAAATAAGCCTTAAAATGTAGGCAACTGGCCCTCGCCCTTATAAATAAAAGTTTTGAACATATATCGTTTTTATTATAGACACCTATTGCGGAAAATACAATTTACTTAAGTGACACACGGACGGTGAGTTATTACCGGCGTTTCTTCCAGCCCATCAATATGAGTTACAAAGCCCTGCGGTATGTAGGCGCTCCATGGGACGTGCTACAACCCTTCAGTAAGTTATGATGACGTACGCGGCTTTGGTTTGACGTACTTTTATGAAGTTTTAGGCTAGAATCCATTTTACTAAGAATCAGTTGTGTTGTTTCTTGCAAATCCAAGTTTCTTTGGAGATCTTGTTGAGGTGCAAAATGCCGTGGCTGATGCGGCTTTTGAAACGTGATATTTTGCCTTGAAATATGGTTTGGAACACTCGGTATGGTCGATGTAGGCCTTCTCACGATGTGACCTTCACCGTTCGAGCATGTGCATGTGTGAAATCCACACATACAATGAATCGGTAATAATCGGTAAATGACCGGATTTATGTTCACGAATCGGAAGACGTGCTTTCATCTCACACTCGGTACTTTAAAAGTAGATGATACAATTGTAATTGATAATTTAAAAGTTGCTAATGAATTTAACCGTTTTTTCTCTAGCATACCTAATATTGTTACTCGGCCACTAAACTCATCTGTTGATTGTGCGTTGGCTCTACTTGAAACAAGTGTTGAAAAGTGTCATGTTTCCTTTAGTTTTAGACACGTCAACTCTGACTGTATTGTAAAAGCTTTTAAGTCAATGAATATAAAAAAATCCGAAGACCTTTGGGGGATTTCCGTAAAGATATTAAGTACGATAGTAATTGATATTGCACCATGTCTGGCATACATATTCAATAGAAGCATCGACGAAGGAATTTTTCCTGATCTGATGAAACATAGCAAACTGATCCCTTTATTCAAGTCTGGTAATGAAAAGGATCCAGCAAACTATCGACCAATATCGATTCTGCCTGCATGTAGTAAAATATTTGAAAAACTGATTCTTATTCAGTTACAGTCACATTTTAACTGCAACAGGCTTTTGCATGAAAAACAATTTGGGTTTACTAAAGGCCGTTCAACGACCGACGCTGGTTCTATGCTGTTGAAGTACGTCTTTAAAGCCTGGGAGGGAAAACAGGATGCCATTGGAGTATTCTGTGATCTATCTAAGGCTTTTGACTGCGTAGATCATGACACCCTGATCTCAAAGCTTAAACACTACGGCATCCAGAATCAGGCAATAAACCTCATGCATAGTTACCTATCAAATCGCATTCAAAAAGTGGATATTAGCGGTATCAGATCTTCGGGAACCTCCACTAACATAGGTGTACCACAAGGATCGATCTTAGGGCCCTTTCTGTTTCTAGTCTACGTCAATGATCTACCATCCTATGTAGGGGACCTATGTGACATTGTATTGTTTGCTGACGATACTTCATTAATATTTAGAGTCGATAGGGCTAAAGATAACTATGATTGTGTAAATGCTTCTCTAGCTAAAGTTCTTGATTGGTTTACAGTTAACAACCTCCTACTAAATGAGAAAAAAACAAAATGCATCCGATTCACCTTGCCTAATGTTCAAGTCAGCAATGCTAACATTATCTTAAATGGGGAAATACTTAACTTTATTGAAGCAACTACTTTCTTAGGTTTAAATATTGATGCTAAGTTGCAATGGGGTATTCATATTGAGTCATTAGCTAGCAGATTAAGCTCGGCTGCATACGCTGTACGTACAATAAGGCATCTTACTGATGAAGCTACGGCGAGGTTAGTTTATTTTAGTTACTTTCATAGTATTATGTCTTATGGCATACTTTTATGGGGAAATGCAGCTGATATTGATAGCATTTTTATTCTACAGAAGAGAGCTATACGGGCAATTTATAAAATGAAAACTCGTGACTCTCTTAGGGAACGTTTTAAAGAGATTGGTATTCTTACAGTCAGCTCCCAATACATTTATGAAAACCTAATGCACGCTCACAGAAACATTGATGAGTTTAGTAAAAGAAGTGATGTACACCGTGTTAATACTAGAAATAAAAATAAACTTGAGATACCTAAGTTTCGCTTAGGAAAAGTAAATAATTCATTCTTAGGAAACTGTGTGAGATTTTATAATAAGCTTCCTCAAAGCGCCACCAAACTCTCTACTCGTAAATTCAAATTGTATATAAAGAATAATTTAATTAAAAGTGCCTACTACAAAATTAGTGATTATATCGACGATAAGAACGTGTGGCCCGATGTTGCTATACCAGTTGACAGCAAAATGGTGATTTCTCAATGTTAACAAATTGCCCATAGGTAGATAGGTAATAACAAATGTTTTAAGATTAAGTATTTAGGTTTTTGTTGTATCTACTTAGAATATAATTACAAATTGTGTACCTATCTAAATGTTGAATGGATCATCAAAAAAATTAACCGGCCCGAGGTTCTTGCCTTTCTCCTTGTGTGCTGGTCGCGATTCCGAACAGGCGGTAAATTTGACGATTCAAAATGATCCTAAAAAATCTTAATGAATAAAGAAATTTTGACTTTGACTTTGACTTTGACTTCGGCTACTACCAAATCCCAATAAAATTATTTGTTTGAGATATGTTTCATGTGGTGACGCTTACTCACGAGTTATATCACCCTCAACATAAAGTGCCAGGGTAACGAGATCAAGTCATATGGGAGGTAATTATGAAAATTAAGCGCGCTCTCTGTAACATACAAATTTAACGCATCACCCTCAGCGTCATCATAGTAACGTGACAGACGGGCGTACGGAACGCACTATTAAGGCGTCGAGGGATTTTTTATTGCCTTTTTGAAAATTTGTATGCATTATGTTCCGTCTTTTATTCATGTTAATGTATCAAAAGTTATTCTTTTTTAAACTCTATTTTTTGTTTGAGAGGATATGATTCCAGATTGGTTCCATAGAAATTATATCAAAATCGGTCGAGTACATTTGCTTTTAAATCAAAAAACAGGATAATGGGTGTGACGTACATAGTGCACCATAGTAGGAATCAATTCATAACATTTGTTTAGGTGATCTATATTTATCTTCGTTCCCAGCATTGCGTAGATATTTCCCAGAATCCCGTATTATTGCACTCTTACACAACTCTTAAATAGGGTGTCGTAGACTTTGTGGTGGAGGTTTTACAATGAAAAAAGCTAAAAATTAACTATGATTGAAAAAATGCAACCGACTTCACCACTAAAACCTTCATAATCATTCTAAGGGTAAGTTCATATAATTTAAGGGCGGTGCCATACAGTGAACATGCAGTTATGCTTGGCGATTCGGCACCACCTTAGATTTATTTTTAAGTTTTTTGTAGGGTATTCATTTTTTTTTCAAAAATAACTTAATCAATCACTGATTATGATTCGTATCGCACCTAATGGTCACTATATGTGCTTTTTAGTATTCTAGCCATACCATTGTCATGTGAAGCGATTGGTTTAGTAGAATCGGGGGCCGGTCACTGTCACCGCGTTGTATCCGTTGGTCTACAATCAACAAACACTCACTTAGCTTTTAATTAATTGCGCGTCGTCCGCATCATTTCTCGCGGCCGACTTATTAACGAGCCTATTATAAAACTTTTGTGTCCGGAAACATCTATTATTTATCATTACCTATCTATGCAGAACTGAAATGATAATAACAATTGTTTTAGTTAATAGCGGATTCTTTGTAACTGACTTTTGGCGCAGCGAACCTCTTAGGCTAGCCTGCAGATGTCGTAAAGCCCACCAAGGGATCTCAGAAAAGGGCAGCAGATTATTTCTTTGAATTATCTGACACTTTTTGATTGGTGATCGATCAAAAAAAACTGCCTGCGCAGAGTGCTGACTATGGCAAAACCCTCCATTGCTATTCAAAGATAGTACCTGAATTAACCAAGACTCAATTTAACGATGGCATAAGCAATGTTATTTATGAAATGAATATGGATATAAAATTTTTCAAACGCCCATAAATGCCAAACAGCTGAAAAGAGCCTCCTCTAAAGTTGGAAGATTTGGCCACTATCTGGTGATAGTGGTGCTTGGATTGGCAATCGCAGTAAATGTAATGTGTAAATACACAGAAGTAAGTAGCTGCCTATCTACTGGTGATACCCAGAAATTGGAGGGGTCATTTCTTAGCCGCGACTGACTTGGCATATTAATATCACAATTAGGTAATTTTCAAGAGTACCTAGTAATTGCTGAGTTTACGGGTTGTGTCTGGATTAATAGGAGGAAATAGAAATGGAGAAATAGGAATTTGAAAACATGCTAATCTTTCACATCAAAATAAATCGAGTAGGTACTAATAGAATTGGAAACAAGCTAAACAATTTGATCAAATTGTTAAAAGTCACACCTGAGCGGATTGTCGTTTGGCAATATGCCAGACACATGGAC
This sequence comes from Venusia cambrica, assembly GCA_951394065.1. Lineage (NCBI taxonomy): Eukaryota > Metazoa > Arthropoda > Insecta > Lepidoptera > Geometridae > Venusia > Venusia cambrica. Next base: position 8,954,752 of record OX596056.1, read on the forward strand.
GGATTAATTTTAAACTGTCCTTCCACTGCTGCGTAATTTGCGTGCTACAAACGTTATTGTACCTGAAGCTGATTAAAGAAATACTATCTGTATACGATAAAATAAGATTTATTTTTTTGTTTGGTCAATAACTATCGAAAGGTTCTAAAAAAAAAGTTTGTTGTGACCTCTGATTTTCTCCTATAACAAATAAGGTATCTATCAAATTCGAGATACTCTGCCGTCATCAATAGCCTTATTGATGACGGCAGAGTATTAGATTTTATTAGACCGCTACCATTTAAATCTAGAACGAGCTCTCACATCTCTGCAAAGTGTTTTTTTAAAACCAATTTCCAACCTACATGTGTATGTACATACCTATACTATATACTTACCCTACCTACCTGTACCTATGTAATTTAATTTACAGAACCATAATTATTGTAGACCTATATTTTAGCTAGCAATAATAAAACTTAAACTATACTTACCTAAAAAGTACTAGGTAACTATAGATATCTTCAGAACACAATTTTTATTGCACGATTTTTACTTTTTTAACGAAACGAAGTTTGTACAATAGATTATTGAACAACATATGCAACCAAATGTTGCATATAGGAAGTTATAGCAAATTATGTCGCTATTCCTTATTGCAAGAAGACAATTTGGATCGCATGCGATGAGTCGCCCAATAAAAAGAGTACTTTTACGACTGTGACTGTGACACAATCAAAATCGAATGTGAATCCTTGTGTAGCATGAGTAGCAGTAGAATGACACTATTTGTTGTATTCAATCTCATAGGATAATCCTCGCGACGTGTTTATCGTTCAAATATTATAATTTGGCACGATTTCACGGATGTTGACAGCTTCCTAGTTCAAATATATTGGAATACAGAATAGGAGGAGGTACCTTGCAATGTGAATATTAAAGTAATGGCATCAATTTGAAAGTTGAGTTCTGTATTAGAACAGGCGGCTGTTCGGTGTATGTAGTCTTTGTGAAAGACTATTTGCAACCCACAACATAGGGTATCCTGGTTGTAGGATTGTGATCAATATATTTTTCATTTTGTTCAAATTTACCTAGGTACCAAGGTACCCACTAGTATAATACTTGATTTGCATGCACTAGCACGCACTTTTGATTTAGGGTTAAATATAATATCATATTAATTAATTGTTGGCTACAAATACAATTATGAATAAAATTATTAACGATTAGTTGTTCTGATGAAGCCCAGAGGGTTTTAAAATATCTGGACGGAATCATTACAGGTAAAACGCAACCCTGGACTGCTCTAGTTGCTCGTGTCGCCTCACCTTTCTCCCATGACATTAGTGTCCTTGTCCATTCTTATCCATATCCTTATACCCTCATCCCACACAAGAGAGAGCAAATCAGAGATTCACAAGTAATGTTAGGTAGACGGCTGCTTTCCGCCGAAAATCCAAATGCCAAATAGCTTTAATGTGGACAAATAAGACTTGTAGTGCCGAACCCACCTAGTATGGAATAATGGCCAGGAAGATGATGAGCTGTTCTTACGTAATCGACTATAGCAATAATCATTCTACGGGAGCAGTACAATGCTTGCGCTGGCGAACAGGTACTGGCGAGGAGAGAAGTGTTTTTATTCGGAGAAACATGTTTCTGTACTCCTTTGCTCTTTGAATTTGTTCAGGAAACTATTAACTAGAGTGCACGTTTGAGAAGAACAGGGTCAGAGTTATTTTCTAAAGAATAAACTTTTTCTTCGGAACAAACTTATGTAATATGGTTGAGCTGGGAAGACATTGTTGCACAATACAAATAGGTTCAAATAAAGGTGAGTGAATGCAACTAGCAACTAGTAGGCTCATGGTAGAAGCCTCAAAAGAACTGAAGCCAATTGGTCGGATCAAAGCAACTCCGACTTTACTTTGTTTTATTGTTCGTCGGAGAAACGCTTGGCCTTCATCTCACCTGGTTACAAGTTAAGATAAGGCCGATGGTGGAGGCGTACTTCACCCGGAACCTCAACTAACAGAGGAACTAGCTATCTTACCTCTAGATACCGGAACACAACCGTTTTTAGAATTGTTGTTATGGCGACATTATTATGTAAGATTTGATGCAAGTGGATCAATAAGAATACAACAAACCTACCGCTTAGTCAGTGATCTACCCGCTCTTCCACATTCTTTTTTTAACCGCCTCTGTGGTCTAGTCTCTAGTGGTTCGCTTTTCGGTGTCAGATCCGTCTTACAATAAAATAAAAAGTAATAGCCAAGCGTTTGGCCACCGGCTTACTTGAAATACAAGTAAATGTGGCCTAAGATGGAGCACGCTTAGTAAAAGGAACCTATTCACTCTGGACGAAGACTCCAAGATTGCCTACTAAAAGCCTACAACGCTAGTACAATCCAAACCAATCGTTATTGCTGTACCTTCCTACATTCTAAGATTGTATGTTGTGAGCATGACCGACGAAGCAAATGACCTAGATCTTAGCATTACTAGCATTTTTAATTATTATTATACCTTCATAATAGTGAAGAGAATTAATTCTCTTTTCACTATTAAGCATAAGCATTATTACCTTCCATTACTAAATAGCAATGGAAGGTAAAGTGGTGTACCTACTATATGAATTAATATATTTGACCTTAGAAGTTTATTATATCTCAAAACATATTTGTTTTATATGTAATATGAAGCACCACATTATTGCAGTCATCACTTTAGTCCAGACACGGCCACTTTTATGACAAGGCTGAAGAGCACTTCACGCGGAATCCTCAACAAACTGAGGAACTGACTATCTTACGTCTAAATGCTGGAACACAACATATATTAGAATTGTTGTTATGGCACCAGAATTTGGTGAAATGGTGGCTAGCCAGGCGGACTTAAAGACAGTCCTATCACCAACTAAACCAAACACAATATTGTAATCCAGAGGGCCCGGGTTTGTTCCCTATAGGGATCAAACCTGGGCCCTCTGGTTCTGACACAGGTATACGAACCACTAGATCACATAGGAGGAAAAGCACTGTTTAACATAGGTATCCCCCAATTGACGCCACACAAAGACTCCCAAAACCTTCAAGTCCTCGCGACCACCAAAATGTCGTCGATTCATCGAGTCTTTCCACGTCAGTTACACATTTAATCGCGGTAACAATTCGAGCATATGGCCTGCCCACTGCCACTTAACACCATTTCTCATTTTTTTTATTTTACTTTTTTAATGAAGTCAAATATAAACAAGATATAAGAAAATAAGAGAGACTAAAATTACGTTGGATTTGTAAATGTCCCCTAAGTTTTTTGTAAACATAATTAGATATTGTCCCAAGACACTACATGCAATTTGCCTAAACGAAAACAATTTATTTACTTATGCGTATAAAACACTTGTTCAAAGTATACCTAAATTACGAAAACAGCCTCAAATGGTTCCTTGGGAGTATCACAAAGGATTTTTATCAATTACGAACGGATATTCCCAGGGAAAAGGTATTTAAATGGTGCTATAATTGTTGCGAAGTACATATTCTAATTTGATTAAATAAACAAACATACTCTTCTCCACATTCAAGACAAGATACTGCCATTGAGATTTAGTTTTTTGCTTTGATGTTTTTATATAAATTCATCATGTCGGTTTGATTGACTAACTGATAGACAATCTTTATCCCAAGCCAGCAGATCAAGAGTTCCATTTCGTAGTAGAGTAGTGAACTAAAAACTAGCCAAGTAGAGGCAAAACGCACACCGAGGGTTCTGTCTGACCCCCATTTCAAGACAAAATCCCATTGCTTGTGGTTTCTATTATTTTTTTTGCGGCAATAGAAATACACGATCAGTGAAAATTTGAACAGTCTACGTAATAAGGTTCATGAGATCCAAGTGGCACCCTTTCGGTACGGAACCTTAAAAAGGATCTCGGTCCCGCACGTTAGTTTACGTATAAAACAAATTACTTGAGACTTTTATCTCTGTAATAAAGAATTTCAGAAGCTCAGAGAAGCTCCCATTACCCTCAAGGCACCAGACCGAAACGGTTCTCCATCACCTCCAGAGCCTATTTTTAATTAGCTCCCTAAAATTTGCATAACATCTTAGATCGTGTGAAGGGAAGCTCAGGGCCTCTTGATGACTTCGTTAGATGTAATGGACTTCCGTAATAGGGCTGTTCCTGTGACAAAATTCCTTTTTGCTGAAGCATTTTTAGCTGAATTTAGATATGAACTTAGAGTGAATGGATCGTTTCGACGATTAAGTTAATAATATTTAAGATATGCTGCGACATATTTATAAGATTTTTGACCGCCTCTGTGTTCTAATGGTTCAACCCACCGATTTCAGATCCAGAGGTTCGATAACAGGGGGAGTACAATATTGTACTATGTTTGGTTGGTGGTAGGACTTTGTTCAAGTCCGCCTGGCTAGCTACCACCATCTTGCCTAATTCTGTCGCCATAACAACAATTCTAAAAACTGTTGTGTTCCGGCATTTAGAGGTCGGTGAAGGCACCTCCACCTTCGGCTTCAACTTGTATCCAGGTGAGATAAAAGCCAAGCGCTTCCCGACGTACAATAAAATATATTTGTATATATATGTACTAAATATAACTTTAGTCTCTGAAATATATTTTTTAATCTATCAATAAGTACGTACCCACAATCAGACCGTGGTATTATCAAAAAAAGGTGCTCCACTAATTTTAACAAGCCTCATCTCAGTTGGTTGTAACTCTGTCTTCTACGCTTATGTTGAGGGTTCGATTCCCACTCAGGACAAACATTTGTGTCATAAATATGATGTTTATTCTATGTTTGGGTGTTGTATATAGAACATTATCATAATTATGCATATACAAAAAAAAAGTAGATAAGTATTCTATTCGTAATCTAGTTCCCATTTTACAAGCTTTTATGCTTAGTTTAGGGCTAGATCGCGCTGTGTGTGCTAATGTCCAGTAATCTTATTTATTTATTTATCCACCGACTAAGTAAGTAGAAAGATGTGACTAAAATCTTATACCAGTAGTAGGGCAGCATCATTTAGCTAACACCAATACTGCGATCACCAAATACATCAAAACCTTCGCAGCAATACTTGATCCGGGTAAATAAGTCACCAAGATGCTGTATATTTTCATAAACTTTATTTGTAATTTAGCGACTTCATAACATCAACAGAATTTTAAGCTAGTTAAAGGCCAGCTTTGTTACTTGAAGCATAATCCCTTAACTACTAAACCTTCATTTTATAGCCAGTCCACGTTTAATCCCAAAAGTAGTATAAATTTAAACAAACAGAGCCGTAAAACCAAGAAATAGAACCCTTACGATGCAATCCTTCTGTTACAGGAAAAACCGAACAGCTCCACTTTCATCAACAGAACTTGAAATACATCAAAGAGTGTTACTTTAGAACGTATGTTAGTTTAAGGTAGAGTGAACCGTTTGTTTTTACAAGTAAGGTTGACAGTAATTTTGCCCCATATGATTCATTCATCGCTAAAATTTAAGATTGATTGCGGACAAAGCACAAAAACCAGCTTAAGTAGATTTTAGTAGCAGTTTTTGGTGATATTCTAAACATCCACTATGTAAGTGTGCAACTGAAATTTAAGATCACTTCTTCACTTCTTTATTCGTTAGGTGCTCAAAAAGTATATTTAGGATTTTACGTCAAATTTAGAGTAGATATAGACAGTATCATAAATTTTACTATATTTAACTGATTTAATCGATGTATAAATCTAGGTCAGTTTTGAATTACGCAATAGCCTACCACTGGGCTAGATCGTAATGCGATCGGGATGTATTTTGTTATGCATTCTAATATAAAAAAAATTAAAACTGTGTAACACAAGATGTTGATGCTGGTGGCACTTTTACCATTTGCTTTTTCTTTTGCTGAACGTCCACATTCAAGAACCCTGACCAAAATGGAACATAAAATAAAATAATGGCCAGTGAATGAGCTATTTATCTCTTTTCTATGTTTTAGAGCATATTATTAATTTTCAAACAGAAATCATTTTTTTGTCACATAAGGAAAAAAAGAAAATTAAATGGAGAAGCAACATTTGCGGAAGCAGCTTTTTTGTAGTTTATATGTATGAATATAACCTGCAAGAATGTATTCAATATTCATTGTCAATTAATAAAAAAAATAACCGATACGTAATAAAATATGTGTGTACCGTGGTAGTATGCCAGGGTAAATCTAACAAAACGATACATTCTAGCAGTGTTTTTTTTTATACGACGGGGAAGCACTTGGTCTTCATCTCGTCTGGCAACACTATTTTTTTTTAGAATAGTTATTATGGCGACAGAATTAGGTAAGATGGTGGTAGTTAGCCAGGCAGAAAGCATGTCAAATAGATTGAAATGTACTTGCAAGTTGATTATATAATTATCGATGAATTTTGAATATATTGTAGTTGGGATTTAGTTTATGAGCTTACTTGTTATAACCTTTCACGACATCTACCTCTTAAGATAAGAAATGAGTATATAATGAGAGGAAGTTTAAGACTGGCGCCAGTATTAGAAAAGACGAGGAGTGTTAGGTTATCATGGTATGGGCATGTTATAAGGAGGAATGAAAGCAATTTAACTTAAGGCTATGAAAATATGACATGCGAGCAGAGAAGAGATGGATGGATTGTGCGAGGACATGGGTATGAAAAGCGTGGATGCATAGTTGACGGCTGATAGGAGTGAGTAGAAGAGAACACGTGCCGCTGCTGACAGCGTGGTATATTGGCAGGAGAAAGATGACAACATCTTCGTGTAGATTGACAGGTTCCCTTTATATTCATTATTATAGCGATGACGACACACTTACCTTAAGCTTTGAGTGATCTTCGGCGGGCCCTACCGATTGGCGGGCCCGCAAGGCTTCCCTTATGGGGTGCCCTTCTGAAGTTCGTATGTTGAAATCTGGAATGAAGAAATAATACTTAGCATTGTTACTTTCATATTATTAATTAGTATTATTATTTGTCTTCGATTAGGCGATGTATATTTTTGAAATCTCTTAGGCTGTTAAAACCATTGTCTGCATAAATAAGAAGGCAATGACATACATTATGCGCATGGAGAGGTAGTCATTAGCGCATCAAGAATATAAATGTATGTTTGAAAAACAACGATAAATCCTTCACGGAGGATAAAGAGAAGAGGCTTCTCTGTAGGTGCTATTTTTGTAATTGTTTTAATATTAGCAATTATTCTCAAACTGAGCACCAAAACAATATGTCCCGAGGTGATTTAATAAAAGGAAATACATACTGGAAATTGGTTAGGTGCTATTGTAATTGGTGCTATTTTTGGGAATACCTTAATTTTGAGATTGCTGTGTTGTGATCGTAAATAGGTGGGAAAACGGAAGCTGGCAACGGATTTAAATGTTTTGCATGGCAGATTATAAATAAATTATGGTAGCGTTAAAATAAGCGCTGGAGCGCTTCAATGGAATATTTCAACCAAAATGGAAATAGAAATTAGCTGTGAAACGTAACAAAAAACATTTGGTCTCATAATCACATCATGATTTAAGTTATTTATGAGTTCGATTTTATTTCACATAATATTATTTTGTAGTTCACTAACACTAGATGTTTTTTCAAGGGTGGTACTAGTCGGGTTAAACCAAGTAAATTCAAAATATTAAAAAAAAATTTGGTCGTTAAGATTTTTTTTATTTTACCACGGGGAAGTTCTTGGCCTTCATTTCCCATGGTTTTAAGTAATGATAAGGTTGATGAAAGCGCACTTCGCTACAGTCTGAAGAACTGGTTATTTTTTTTTATGGGTAAGCCTTGACTTGGCCTTCATCTCACCTGGTAACAAGTTGAGATAAGGCCAAAGGTGGAGGCGCACTTCACCCGGAATCCTCAACGAACTGAGGAACTGGCTATTTTACCTGTATTTGCCGGCACACAACAGTTATGTATGTGTTTACAAAACAAAGGATGTAAGTATGATATCCGTAATCCCATATTACAAGCTTTGCTTAGTTTGGGACGAGATGGCGCTGTGTGAAATGTCCTGTAACATTTATTTATTTAACTGTGGTACTTAACACATTTCAATGTTATTAGGTATTAGATGTTACTTTGCATGATACACATATACAAGGCAAATTAAAGTGTTCCCCGCAACCCCGCCATGCATTATTCATTGTACAATCCGCTGTGACACTGTAATAATTGCTTTCAAGTGCCGTACATTATTATGTTGAATTTAGTTGTGCTAGAAGGTGCTAGTACACAATTGCGCACTGGCGCACATTCGTTGGGAATAGATTTGTTTCTCTCTCTGTGTGTCTGAAAATGTATTATCCATTAGAGGAGACTCTCTTTAGCAGTGGATAAAGTAGTTAATAATGGTTAATGCGCTGTTGGAGAAGAAACGCAAAAAAAAACATTATGTTTCCACCGCTTTTCGTCCTATTAACATTAAATTAAATAAGTAAAATGCTTAACTAGACCCGGTGAAAGTTGCTAGTATGTTCCACCCCTAATGCTTATTAAACTTGAGCCACCGGTACATAGAGCTGGCGTAAAGCCAGACCACTGCCTCGCTGAGATACAAAACAAAAGAATAAACCGAGCTTCACATGAGTAAGCCTCCGTCCTGATAAACTTTGAAGTACCTTCCTTTAGCTCAGCATGTGACGCTGATAAATGAGCAAACTATCGCTTTACGCTTGTGTTTGTATTAATAAGGCCATCTATTATTCTAATGCATGGTGTAACCTTATTGATTTAAATTGTAATTTATTATATTTAATTATATATTGTGTACACAATTTTTTCCCCATCTTATTTCTAACAACCTGCGCTATGCTCCAGAGGTCAGCGGCTCGCTCCTCTCAGGATCTACTTCGCGAGCTTCTGGCTCCGCCTTTTTTATAAACACACCTCAATGTCACGCACAAGACCAGGTAGAGTCGGGGTTGGCCGTGACGGTTTTGTCATTTATTCGCTACGGAGGTCAGCGGCTCGCTTCGCTCGCCACCTCCCTGCGCTACGCTTTTTTCACAAGCTTGCTCCTCCCAAAACTTATTGTGTTTTATCATCAATAGGATATATTAGTTTAGTAATATTGAAATTCGAAGATGTGTATATTATGTATTGCTATATTATAGCTGAAGATCATTCGGAAAAAAAGAGTATTATAATAAACAAAATGTATTAGAATGTAGCATTATGGCAAGTGATGATTATGAGTTGTCTGTGTGGGAAAGTGGGTTTCGGACAAAAGTGATTATGAGTCGTACGGGAATCCCCCTAATTTATTGTTAATACTTGTTTGTTTTTTTTTGTTACAAGTATATTGGTAAACAGTAAAAAAAATCTTAAAAATCTTTATCTTTCTTACCAAATTTGTGTATTAATTGATGAAGCTTTTTAACCATCACACATCGCCTTCTATAATAACACCGTTTTCTAGCCCTAAGCTATGTCTAGCTTACGAATAAAGTAGGTACTAAAATATTGTTCTGTATGTATGATACAAAATTACATCCAAACACAAAACCAATGCATCTATATGTTAACTAACAAATATTTGTCCTGGGTGAGAATTGAACCAACAGCCTATAGCGCAGAAGACACAAACTAAGCAGTAGAACATCGATTTTCTTCAATCCGACTATTCAATATAATGAACGAGGAATATATAATGTACTGTAAAAGTATTCAATCTATAATCTTGTTTCAATAGTAAGTACAAGTTGTGCTTAGCTTGGGGTTTGATGGCGTTGTGTAAAATATCCATTAATCATTATTTAGCTGTCAGTTTTTTCAATAAATTTATTCGATAAAAGTACAATTAAACTAACTATGTACAAAGGAATCAGTCAGATTACCTAAGGACCGTTACAAACGGCCTATAGGTAACTCAACTGTTCCAGACCAGTACCAGACGGTAGCGTGCCCAAGACACTGGCTGCATTGCCACGCTGAATAGCTATGCTAATTCGCTGTCCTAAATAAGAGCCAGCTCTTGGGTCACGTATCACCTCAATCAAAAGCTCCGCAAGATTTTTGAAAACCCGGAGGGAACCGGCTCCCCACGGACCCAAGATCTCCACCCCAAAAGGCTCAAATATAGGTAAGCTCTGTAGAGACCTATTAGAGATAGATAGATAAATAGATAGATAGATATTTGCGCCTTTTGTGATCCTCGGCCGAATCAGCCGCCGCACCAGCCCTAACTGATGTCCCAGGCAGATGAGATGGCGCTAGGATGTCAACGCAGGTAGCTTCCCACACCAAAGGCCTACCCATACCCATAGAGTCATACCGTCGGGCCGCTTACCATCGTCATATAACAGACCATTCGGTTCAAGAACGGTTGGAACATTGACACTGGTAAAAGCTCGGCGGATAAATAGCTGTTAGTTTTTTACCGTCGTCATCAGTGTTTATAAAACCGTGATATAATTTATAAATAATTAAATTTTGTAACAGAGCATACCGGGAGTTTATGAATAAGGCCAAGGTTTTGTGCCCCAATTAATAAACAAATTACTGCTGTGCCACCCATGACGCGTTGTAGCTTAATACTTATAGGAGATGGTCTTAATTATATAGATTAAGAATATAAAAAACTACATACCGTTAAATTACTTAAATAATCAAATACCAACAAGATTAAGTCAAGGAATAATAGATAGAACCCAATCGATTGATGTCACTACTGAACTCTCTTTATTCACCTGAGTGTTCTAGGCTCCCTCTTGTTGCTAACGTAATGTATCCTTACTAACATGCATTACCTTTCTCCTTGTGTGCTGGTCGCGATTCCGAACAAGCGGTCAATTTGACGTTTCATAGTAATCCTAAAAAATCTTACTGAATAAATATCTTTGAATATGACTTTGACTTTAACATGTAACAAAGGTTGATGTCGTTTTGAAAAGTGCTCTTAAAACTGTTGCAAGTAAGGCAGTGTTTAAAAATCTACCTCTCCGGCCCACGGATGACGTAAAGTCAACCAAAGAGGCAGCAGTTTTTTTCTGCTTAGCGTGGTGATAAGGGCCGTACCTTACCGTGTTGAGTTAATAACAATCGATAAATAGATAAGTTTTAATGAAATTTTAAAAATTCTCTTATCCTACAAGACCTGATGATCAATGATCATCCTTTGCCCCCTTCATCTTAAAAACTACCCCTAATAAGGGCAAAATAAAATTATTTTGAAATCAGTCTCAACTCCTAGTTTTCATTCATATGGCATTTTTTGTTTACACATTTTCGAGACTTCAATCTTATTTACCTCTCTTGCAACCCTTGATGTTAGAAGAGGTACCTTTAATACAGGGGTGGTTTCAGAAAATCAAAAGATATTTAATTGTGAAGATAACCCCTTTTAACAGGCTATCCTGTAAGACATATCAAGCGTTTTAACTCCTTTCGTTACGAAAACCACCCGTAATAAAAAAATAATATATCATTGTGCAGTCGATACTCTTTCAAATAACACCCAACAAACCGAAAGTCTTCTCGTCTCACTTAACACCCCTATTACTCAAAAACTACCCTAGTGTCAAAAAATCCTCGTACTGATTGATGAGTATCATTATAATCTCTGCATGTTCAACATTTTTAATTAATCGGATCTGCAATTCAAAAGATATGGGCGAAAAATTGAATTGCTTTTGACCCCAATATGTCAAAAACTACCCCTCTTATCAAAAATCCCCCGCGACAATCAAATTCTATTGACGTTATCTCTATTAAGTTTAAATTTTATGAAAATCAGATAATCCGTTCGAGAGTTATGCCGTCACAGAGATTTCCCAACATAACTCAAAGATCTCGTTCGCTTCGCTCACTCGATCAATAATAATAGTAGTAAATATTATAGGACATTAGGACACAGCGTCATCTAGCCCCAAACTAAGCAAAGCTTGTAATATGGGATCTAGATTACGGATAGAATACTTAAATACTTTTGTTAATACGTACGTACTACTCGTATATGATACAACACCCAAACACAGAACAAACATCTATATTCATCACACAAATGTTTGTCCTGAGTGGGAATCTAACCTACAGCCTACAGCGCAGATAAATGATAACGGATTTTCAGATAATGTTTTTGGTATATACTCGTACTAGGTTGATCTTATAAGAAATGGTAACCGTAAAGTGAAGCCTGCATCAATAAACTCTAATTATATACTTGTTTATGGTTTAAATTCATTTATTCTCAAAAATACATACAATACTTACATGAGAACAATTTTATCTTACCAAATTAAAAGTAGGTCGTTCTAACAGATAGATAGCACATAAATATAAGTATTGTAAGACAAGTAGACGTGAAAGTAAGTAGGATAAGTACATAGGAATTAGAATTAAGTTTGTAGGTACCCTTTTAACGCATTAAAATTTCTATATAGGTAAGTATTAGTTTATTGTTATTTACTACATTGTAAAAAGGTGAACAAGAGACTCACGGTCTGGCTAAGTGTGAGTCGGACCAGCACTTTACTTCGTGACCTTTACTTTACTTCGTGACCTTTACTTTACTAAAGAAGCTTAGTGCAGTTCGCTGTCTCATGATTATTTATTCCCCCTTAGCAATGTCTCTCAACTAGGCTCTAATTAAAATAAATTCCATGTCAAAGAAACGGTCTCAAGATGAGAAAAAGTTCGTGTAGGAATTTTCAATTAAGTTACTCACAAAAAGCATGTTAAAAGTGGGCCTAAATTTATTTCAGTTTACAGTTTGAGTTGTAGGTAATTTTTTTCAAGATAACTTTTCAGTTGTTTTTAACTGACGACCTTCTTGTCTTGTATAAATAAACCATTAACTAAACACAGGCAACTAGATTACGGATAGAATACTTAAATATTTTTTGTAAATACATAAGTTATATATGATGCAACACCCAAACACAGAACAAACATATATACTCATCACACAAATGTGTGGACTGGGTGGGAGTCGAACCCACAGCCTACAGCGCAGAAGGCAGAGCTACTATCAACTGAGCTTGTTACTACGTTAACTTCCATTTAAGAGTAAAATGAAGGTGGATATAGTTTTCAAGATTTTTTTAGATGAACTCTCCTGCTAAATGAATTCATTATTATTTTTAGCTACAGCGGTAATAGAAATACACATTGTGAGAAAATTTAATCTGCCTACCTATTACGGTTCATGAAATACAGCCCGCTGACAGACAGACAGACAGACAGACGGATAGACGGCCAGCGGAGGCTTAGTGATTGGTTGTTGACAATTGTGAACAAACATGAATGTACTCCATCTGTGTTCGAGCAAAAATCTAGTATTAGTCCTTAAACACCATTACATGTATCTAATACAACCGACAATCAACTTTAAAACCAGCTGGTGACCTCTCATTTTGGTCATAAACTCAATGGAATTAGGTTCAGATTAGTTTAGCTTTTGCAGTTGGTTCGTGACCAGAATGACAACTTGGCTAGTTAGATAGTTTGGTTTCACTCCGATATCTATTTGGTGGTGACAAACTAACGCCTTCTCAATTACGTATTTTATACTGCGAGGTAAAATTCAGGCTAAAAGTAATATGGTTTATATATCAGGTCAGCAGGAAAAATAAACTAAAAGTTTTTTTGACAGCATTCAGCTCGAGCAGGTTAATAGTTTTTTATTGCTGATAAATTAATTTTTGGATCTGACCAAAACCTCAAAAATGGCCGTTTAAATGATTTCCATTTTATATTGAAGCAATTTTAGGGTTATGTGTACCCTCATAAAAGAGTTTTCAAATTCATGATGAGCAATGAGAAAATTAATAGCGTACATATAAAGTTACAGTAACAGCTTCTGTAGGATAGGTGTATGAGGCATTTGGCTTCGATATTATTAATTGTTGGGGAATTATTAACCTTGCTAATAAATAGTAAATTTATTATATTTTAATGAGATACTTTAAATACTATTATTTAAATACCAAGCGGTGTTAAGTTATGTTTGCAAACAAATTACAAAACAGGCGATAATTATAAATGATAAAAATACTGACAAGGCTTTTAACATTTGAAAAAAGTTAATCAAAGCTAGCAACTACAATTCCAAGTGTCCAAACTAGATACTAAATTGGGCGAAAAAATACTGAGTTTCTAACACATTCTAGCCTCAAAATAACATACCTATCTCGCTTCGTGCATTTTTATTCACTTTTCAAAAATACCCTTACCTAGAGGTTATTTTGTAACAGTGAATAACAATGTACCTATAATAACCTAACATAAAGTATATTTTTGAACAGTGAATAATAAATGCACGAAGCGAGCCGCCGAAGCTGAAATACTACTCATAGTTATTTTGTACTTAACGCGCTTAAATAAATAAGGGAAATCGTTTCGATTGCGAATACATATACTGATTGTTTTGACACTCAAACTATTTTTTCAAGTTGTATTTCATTTTCAATATTTTGTGTTCGCCCTCAGTCTTTTCAGTCTCAGCCCACTTAGTATTTCAGTGCACCATAATCAGTATTTTTGAAACCCTTAATTTGAATTTATATTCGACCATTTAAATACTACCCTTAATTATTTTTAATCACTGTGTAGGTACCAATACATTGTGATTATCAGAAATTAGGTAATAATAATAGCCTCAATACTATTCCGAACTTCAGGAATACTGGCTTCTTCATGGCTAGCAAGAGTAATTGAATGAATAAATAAACAAATAAACATTATATAAAAACTTTTGAACAAAACGTTTATTGGATGACACAGTGTGTAAGTACAGTGGTCTTATAGCTGAAAAGGATTTCGCTTTGCCATTATTATTAAACAGCAATGATATTCGATTATGATACTCGTATGTACATCTCAAATACGAATTTACTAACATGATATTTTTATCAAGTTAGTAAATTAGAATAGGTATGTATTTTAGGTATATATTGGTATATTATGTTTTTATATCACTTTATAATTAGGAAACATACACTACATAATAAAAATAAAAATAATCAAAGGCTATCTGGAAGACAGCGCTCTCGGCGATAACCACTGATTGTACCATATAATATAATTTTATGTTTCCTGTATTTTTTTACTTTATTAGGAGTACAATAAAGACTATTTGTCTAGAATATTGTAATGATGGTTTGCTCAGATTTGCCTATACCTACCTTCGAATTGGTAGCTGGAAAGTTAAAAGTTAAATTAACCGCAAAGTTGAAAATGTTTGCTACCATTGTTCCAACTTTTGCTGTAACTTCTATTCAATGTAACAGTATCGAGATAACAGCCGCAACTGCTATTGTATCATCCTATATCGGGTGTACCCAGAAAACTTATAAACTGACCAGATAAAAACAAACAGTCAAATGTGCCGAAATACCAGAGAAAAAAATACTTTATATTTGTTGTACTACAGGGAAGCGCTTGACGTTAACCTCACTTGGTTTTTAAAGCTATGAAAAGGCCGAAGGTGGAAGCGCACTTCACCTGGAATCCTCAATAGTATGAGGAACTGGACATTGTGTGGCTCTTTTATGTTTAAAACAACATTTCAGAATTGTTGTTATGGCGACAGAATTAGGTCCTACCACCTACCAAACCAAGCACAATATTGTACTCCCCCAGGAGATCGAACCCGGGGTCGATCTGAAATGAATAGGTATTTCATTATGATTTAATATCCAGTTTTTTGTGCTAAGAACTGAATGTATCATCTGTTGAAGTTGTCGAGATCTGAGCTCAGCATCTACAAGAATTCAGGCTAAATTCCATCTATTCGTGACGAGTTCCATCACGATCCCTCAGGAAATCAAGGAGTAAGTGCTGTGACGGACAACATTGAAATCGGTCGGGCTGCCTATCTAAATATATAAAATTGTTACGCGACTAGCTGTTAGACTGAAGTCATAACACACAGCTAAGCACTGCATGAAAAACCATCCATCATATTACGTACTGTTACGATCTCTTACAGCACGTACTACAATGCCGACTCTTTTTGAAGTGTAATTTTGGGTTTTGAAATTCTGATCCGCAATTTTTTGTGTGACGTAAAGTGGCGGGGCATTGTGTCGGGTAGAGTGGATGGGAGGGTTTTAAAATTCTGATCCGCAACCTTTATGTGTCATGAAAAGTGGTGGAGCACTGTATCGGGTAGAGTGGATGGCAGGGTTTTTAAATTCTGATCCGCAACCTTTATGTGTGATGAAAAGTGGTGGAGCACTCTGCTGGGTAGAGTGGATGGCATGGTTTTGAAATTCTGATCCGCAACCTTTTTGTGTGACGAAAAGTGGTGGGGCACTGTGTTGGGTAGAATGGATGGGAGGGTTTTGAAATTCTGATCCGCAACTTTTTGTGTGGCGAAAAGTAGTGGAGCACTTTGCTTTTTTTTAATGACAGATTAACTTTTGACATCTGGTTTGTTTAGACAAACCAGATCTCTCAGAATCTGGTCTAGACCAGAGCATGATGAGACCTACGATAGAGCGAGCTTACGCAGAAAATACTGTCTCTTGGTAATTTGACTTTCTGTCTGTTGGATCTTTGAAGAAGTCAGCGATTTCATTGACCGAGGTAGACCTGTCCACTGCCATTTCACCTTGCTACGATACGAGTACTTGCTAACTATCAAGACTTTTCGAGTACAGCCAGCCGAATAAAACAGGATTGCCCGATCATACGCACATTCTGACCAGGGAAAACGTAGCTGCCACAATTCGCTAAGCATTTCAAAATCATGAAGCCACACGACACGTCCTTCCTCATATATCATCTAAGCACTTGGAAATCTGACCGACACTTGGACGATTTGTCTTCTTATTTCCCGGGGGATTGGGAAAAAATATTCACGGGACTTTTACAGCATCCCTTTATTTATGGTCCGTAGGAACCTGAGTTATGGAACGGCTTTGATAGGGTTATAGGCTAGGGTTTTCTCTAAGATATAGGTTCTAGAAAAAAAACTTTTGTCATAATAAGTCGTCGTCCAAATTAAAACCAAATCAGTTATACGCACTGCGAAAGAGTGGAACGCCTTGCCTGCGTCGGACACAAATAAATTGGTTTCTTCTACACAAGTGTGCTCCATCGTAGGCTGCATCATCACTTAATAGCAGGCGTAGGTACTCGTAACGTAAGCATATCAAATTTGTATCATGAAAATGTACATGATCTGTTCATGGAATCTGATGCGGGCTAATCTTACCCTATGTGTCTTTAAAAGAAGACGTCTTCACCGTGATCCAAATTTTGAAAGAGTGCGACCAACATTGCCTTTGAACACGTGGCGTAACATCCACATCACACATATGTTGATGTGTGTGATGCCGGACAGAGCCTCCTCTAAAGCTAGAGGGTTTTGCCATAATCACCACACAGGTGGATTGGTCATAACAAAAAAGGTGTAGATAGTACACAGAAGGTACTGCTGCCCTTCTGTTGAGATCCCTCCGTCTGTTTCATCCATGGACTAAGTTGGAAGGTCGATTCTTAAGCCGCGACCGCCGAGGCAAACGATACATTCACAACTCGTTATTCTTTATCCGTTTGTATATTTGGTGTAGTGAAATTTCATTGTGCTTTGCAATTGGATTTGATATTCCAGTGAAATAATACTGCTGATCATCTCCTGCTGTAAATTCTATGACGGCCGGGTTGAAAAACTTTTATCATTAGACCAAGAAAACTATGACTATATTTATATTTCAAGTGATTGCACTTGGTCACAACATTTAAAAAATGTTACAATGACACAAAAATCACAGCCCGCGACGGGACTCGAACCCGCATCTATTCCTCAAGCCGGAAACGCTTGAATTAATTGAGCAACGAGAGTCCTGACGCAGATTCCGATTTTGTGTCATATCCATATTCTGCTTGAGCGCTGATCAACACCATCTAGCGGAGATTCACTAAACTATATGATCTTCCTAGTGTCTGAAATTACATTCAAAATCAATAGCGAGAAATGGCGTTTTATACAGAAGAAAACTATGATTTTTCAGGGCACTTTACTCTTACAGCTTAGCAAATTACCTACACGCCATTAATCCGTATTTAGAAAAAACCTACAATAAACAAGAGAACAAAAGAATTTCGCACGAAGCTCGCAAAGAATAAAAATAATGGCCCTAAAATAAATCAGGGACTGCGAAAATGGATAATAGCTAAATTACATCGTATCTCATTCGCACCCATTCGCGAAAAATATAAAATAAACGCACGAAATAAACATTAAAAACATTGCTCAACGCAAGACGACGAGCAGGCTTGAGACAGACAGACATCGGATCAAAACGAGTCAAAATTACATGTAACTGAAGGCAATTCTACAATGGAAAAAGCGACTCCCATTTATTCTAGAGGCCAAAAAGCCAAGAAATTATGTATGCGAATCAAATTTTTTTTTATTGTACGACGTGGAAATGCTTGGCTTTCTCATCTCACTTGGTTTCAAGTTATGATAAAGCCGATGGTGGAAGCGCACTACACCCGGAATCCAAACAAACCGAGGAACCGGCTTTCTTACCTCTAAATGCCGGAGCACAACAATTTAAGAATTGTTGTTATGGTGATATAATTAGGTAAGATGGTGGTAGCTATTCAGGCGGAATTAAAAAAAGGTTGATTTTTTTGGATCATTTTGGAACGTCAAATCTACCGCCTGTTCGGAATCACGACCAGCACACAAGAAGAAAGGCAAGAAACTCGAGCTGGTTTTGTTGATGATCGATTTAACATTTAGATAACATTTAGAGAACAGTTTTAAATAACATTCTAGGTAGGTACATCATAAACCTAATATTTTTCTTAGTACTATCTTAAAACATATATCATTACCAAACTACCTAATGGGCAGTTTGTTAACATAGAGAAATCAACATTTAGCCGTCAACTGGTATAGCAACATCGGGCCACGCGTTCATATCGTCTAGTCGACGTCCGTCATCCCCACACTACCCTATTGCATCTCTTTGTGCTGTTACAGACACCCTGTATGTGACAAATTTTTCCCCGTAAAAAAAAATGGTTTTGGGTTATATTTCTTGGTAATTTACAGCTTCAAAACATGCTTATAAAAAATTGAAATTTACCATGTTTTGACGCTACAGTGTACCAGAAACCATACTGCACGTACATAACCCAGACGACTGAGGCAAATATATACCAATAACTTGGCCCGTTCAGTAAATTCTGGCTTGCTTCGTTTACTTTATCAAAATGTTGCAATTCATGGCCCTAAGCAATGCAACGCCCATTAAAGTATAAGAGTCTGAACTGAGTAAGATTAAGATAAAACTTTTTAATTACGTTTTGGATTTCGCGGAGCCTTGCAAACGAAATTTTAATCGCCTTTTCAAACCGCTAAACGTAGAGTACGGACCGAGCATTTTAATCAATGTTAAGGAACATCAAGGTTAGATATGCATGAGACAGATAATTTTAGCTATAGAACACATTGTGGGGTGAAAGAAAAAATATCTGCTTGCGTTTTTACACCAATGCACATTTAAAACATTTTAAACTGTACGATACCTGCGAGCAGAGCGTTATCCATTTCGTTTTGGTGTTTTAATATCTAATTTTACCTGAAACAATAAAATATTTCATTAATTTCTTTAGTTGAAATTTAAATGATTAAAATGTATTATGTAATGAACATTTAAACATGATACTTTTACTTCTTTCAGATAAATGTACACCTACATCATGTACAGTCTGCCTGTAAAAATATATTTGCTTCATAATTTTCAAAATGCATTTGTATCCATATCTGGTAGATATGTACCTAAT
Organism: Venusia cambrica; assembly: GCA_951394065.1. Classification (NCBI taxonomy): domain Eukaryota; kingdom Metazoa; phylum Arthropoda; class Insecta; order Lepidoptera; family Geometridae; genus Venusia; species Venusia cambrica. The sequence continues at coordinate 8,974,533 of OX596056.1, forward strand.
TGAAAAATGATGCAAGTGTGATATATTTTAATAAATAATTTAGTTAAAAATCAGGTTTAGTTACAAAAGTATAGTGGCACAAATAAATGAGATTTTATGTATATAAAACATGTTTATAATTTTGAATTATATACATGTTTTTGAAGGTGACTGTACATACATAGGTCATTATATCTTATAATACCCATTAAAACCAATAGTGTTTTAAAACATTGCAAGTTAAAATGTAAATCTTAGTTTTGAAAACTAAAATTTATTACCCAACAATAAATACTAGTTTAAAACTAAAATGAGAGTGAACCCATTGCTTAAACTAGTATGAATAAGACTTGAGCAGACTTATAATCATCATCATCATCACACCAAAAAAAGTCCATGTACCTTCTCACCTTTCAGCGGATTTGTGATTGCTGTGTTGTCGTTAAGAACCTTAGTACTTATCGTGTATGCCTGCCCACCTCTTAGTGGATTTTTACGACATCCACGGGTAGAGAGGAACTTTATTCAATTTTGGGCTTTTTTATTCACTCAATAGTTTATTTGTCAATTTTATAATTCCCGTGGTTGAAATGAAGTACTACATCTTGTTACAATATTTTTTTAATTAAATGTTTATGTTTTCCATTTTGCTTCCCTTGCTGACTGGAAACATTGGCATAGCTTGAGTGTATGATGACACATGCAGTTTTACAATAAATCGATATCATTATTTTCACCTACCTATAAGAAACGAGCAGTGCAAACCTACAACTCAAGCTAGACAGATAGTATTGGAAATAACGCTATAATAAATCATATCGACCACAATGTTTCAACATCATGATGAGCACTCAACTCATCAACTACGTACAGAAAATACTGTACAAGCTTATAACTAACGTAATAGCAAATTTATTATTTTTAATGCACATATATGTTTTGAAGCTACAATTTACCAACAATCCCGTGTACGATTGAACAACTTTAAGTTGTGAGGTCAGGTGAATGATCGAATTGATATGTCTCTAGCTTCTGATACTAGGATGCTTTGACTATGACCGGATGGTAATTGATGAGCTCGTGATCGGTCTACGACAATGTTTTGGTGTTGAGTGTCATTGTCATTATTTTTTATTAAACGACGTAAAATTTTTGGCCTTCATCTCACCTCCAAGCCAAAGGTTGAGGCGCACTTCACCTGGAATCCTTAAGAAACTGAGGAACCGGCTACCTTACCTCTAAATGCCGGAATACAACCATACCATTCAAACCAGAACATAAGCAATGCTGCTTGGCGGCTGAATAGGTATGGTGGTAGTACTTCCCCGGACGAGCCCTTTCACAAGGGGCTAAACTACTCTTATTGATGGTTTGACAGTCAGCAATGGCTTATTAATAGGGTCCCGTTGGCATCCTATAGGAACGGAACCAAAAATATTCATATGATCAAATAATAATAAATATAATATACCGTACTTTGTTTTTCATTTATCCACAAAATCCCGCTGTCAAAAGACCAGCACTTCAACAATAACAGCAAAACCCCTAAAATATACAAACACAACGTCTGCACCCCACCGATAAGATTCGATGTGTTTTCTTAGGAGTCGGTTCAGTTCCTACACCCGAATACCAAATACCTACTCATACAGAATGTATTGGGTTCAGTTGATATCGGAATTACTTTCCTACCGTTGACGCAGAATAAGAACAGTTAGAAAGCTAGTTTTTTCACTACAAAATTATATTGCAATAAACTAAAACTCATTTTTTATAAGATGGCGACCACAAATAAAGCGTACCTATGAGTGGCGGTCGTGGGAAGTCTATAGATGAAGGCGACTCAAGTCCTGAAGAGAACTGGCGTCATGTGAGGAAGGTTTAACGCGTTCAGCGTTTGAGATTTTAAATGATGATGACGACTTATTATCTAAACAAGCCTCATAACTCAGGTGGTTGGTAGTAACCCTGCCTTCTGCGCTGTAGGGTTTGATTCCAACACAGGACAAACATTTGTGTGATTAATATAGATGTTTCGGTGTTGTATCATATACTATACTATATGTATATACCTACGTATTAGCATATATACCTACGTATTTAGCATTTCACATCATTTTCTACGGTCAATACACGTTTTATTTATTAACTACTGTTGCATGGGTTGTTTAATAACAATATTAGTTTTATCGTTTTGAAACTGGAAGCCAAGAGACATAGGCTATGGCTGTCCAAAGATTGCGGAGGTAAGTGCATATTTTATGTACGACATTTTGTGAACCTACAGCCTTTCTAGGCGATAATGTGCAAATAGTGTAAGGTTACAGCCACCTCAAATAAACTTGCCCGTGTGTTGTTACAAAAAAGGTGGCAAGGAATCAATTGGCAAGGAAAAGGTTCAATTTAAAACATTAATTCGAAACTTCAATTCGAAAAGTCTCTAGAGGTATACCCAACGCCATGAAATGGTGATGGTAGTTGGTACCAATTTTGTCTAAGAGTCTTATTTAGACATTTACAGAATTGTTATAATGACTCAAAATTTTACAACCCGCGACGGGACTCGAACCCGCATATTTTAGTGATTGAAGTGCACGTCACAACATTTACATAATGTAAATGTTGTGACGTGCACTTCAATCACTAGCAGTACAAAAATAAGGCTCTTTTGACAACTGAGGCCGCTCGAACTTATCGCGCGGGATCACGTTGACCTAATGAATATTTTGAATCGGCAACTGATCCCATTGATACGTTTTACGAATACGTAAAATAATATAAAATGCCAAAAATGACAAAAGTGTCAAGACGTCAATTTGAGAGTAAAACAGCGGTGTTACAAAGGTATGACCATAAACCGTCTTTTGCTCAGGATAAATCGTAAAACAGTTAATAAGCCATTTATATAAATCGGCGAGTACGCTCGTTTTGTGCCGTCCACTAAATCTCAAACTTTATTGCCACTACGGCTCACACATAAAATGAAATCTATCCGAACGGTTTTATACATCTTAGTAATTCTTTGTCAAATGAGGACAATAGTGTGATAAAGGAAACTAGGCAAAAGTTTACTCAGTAAACAATTGAAACAACACGATTTTATTTTATTGTCAAAGTCAAAAGTCCAGGTATATGATAGCCAATTCTTCAGGTTGTTGAGGATTCTGGGTGAAGTTCCCTGCAACCTTCGGTCTTATTATTATATCGTTACTAATATATGGAGTCATATTCTGGGGCTATCTACTAATAAAACCAAAGTGTTCAGTGCACAGAAGAGATGCATCAGAGCGATGTTTGGTCTGAGTCAGGTTGACACATGCAAAGGTGTTTTCAGACAATGGAGAATCTTAAATAACTAATCTAATTGGCAACGTCTTAACCCGTTACCAGTTGGCAGTTCGAGGGAGGGCACACTACATCACCATGCCCCATACACAGCAATATTAATATAATTTGAATGCATTTAAAAAAATTATCTCCAAATTTTTAGAAGCAAAGGCATACTATTCAATTAATGAGTTCCTCAATGCCAATTTTTAATATTTGACATCAACTGTATTATTCGTATTTTGTATTTTTTATTTTGAATTTAATGAGGTGCTTAAATTGAATTATTTGCAATTTTGAATTAGTAGGTACTTGATTTTGATCTCTGACATTGTTATTATTAAGTATTATTATTTGACCTTTTTTAAATAGGTAGGCACCACCATATTTTATTATTTTGACTGTCTGTGTTTTTTATTTTAGAGTAAATAATATGTTTGTAAGCCTGATACGGCAGACTAGAGGGCCAAGATACCAACCTAAGACCAACTAATATTAGTTACCTAGATCTACAAACAATAAATTCGTTTCATTTCATTATAACTTGAAACCGGATGAGGAAAGTGATGAAGGCCAAGCGCTTCCCGGACTGACAAAAAAAAAACAAGCTTTGGAGATCCTTTAGTTGCCTTATACTAATTTTATATCAAAACGGATAATAATTTCTGTACTCTTTGCACGCATTGCTATTTATTACCGATAAATCAAAAATTGCAAATAGAAATGAACCGATCTGACCATATTCCTACTAAAAATCATGCTTACAAAATTTGAGAGCTCAGCAGAACTTCTCCGTCATACCTAGGATCGCGTCATCCAAGCGTATTTCACCACTCATTCGTTTTTACGCCCCGAAACCCAATGAAGCGACACTTTTTCTTTTTCACAATCGTCCTTAGAAAATTTCATATCTAAGGATAATGTTATAATCCCCCGAATGCCACCGTTTTTACCAGTAGGACCACTTTTTGAGGATTTCCAGGACATATATGGATACAGGTAAATGGGGTAGGTATTTAGGATAGATGGGCTCTACCTCCTGTGATATGGTTTGCTAGCGTGGTAGGTGGAAGGACCTGTCTAGCGGCCACCCTCCTGCCGAAATCTAGCATCAAGCATTAGTCACCTTTAGTTTTTTTTTATGATTATCTTTAAATTACGCTACATTTCCTGTTGTTATAATTTTGCAACAACATATAACATAAATTAATGATATTATTTGAAAAATAACTTATAAAGCTTAATAATAACATGAAAAAAAATACTAACATGAATTCTCACAACTGAATAGACCTAGTACATACAAATATATATCTATTGTATTATTATAATTAGTCCCTTTTTAAGTTATCTCTGGGTAAGCTCGCTCACTCGTAAAGCTCATCCTTGTTTGTGCAAGTTGTGAGGTCAAGAGTTTACCTATATCATCATATCAAAAAGCACATTTTCAGCTCTAGACCTGGAATCTTGTTTGGTCAAGGATGAAGTCTGCAAAGAAGCGAGTCTTTCTAAATATAGGCCTGTCTTAAATCTAGTTCCAAATACTTTTTCTACACTCAGTGTTCATCAAGAGGGATGAACTAGCTTTCAGACGAGTTTCAGTCCCATTACAGGGCAAATATAGTGATTGGATGATAAATTTTACAAGAATGTCCTTTTGCAACCTATACTTATAAATGTTATGTGTGCTAAGTGAAAGATGCTGCTGAGTCGCCAAATATACATATGCGTATTAGTGTAATATGTGTTCCGTAGGCAGACGATGCCTTTCAAGTTTTCAAAATCTTGCGGGGCTGTCTAATGTGTAAGTATCGGACTAAAAAGCTCAGTAGTCCGATGATCTGTATCGATCAGCATCATCGGACTGATGAGACTAAAAAGTCTCATCAGTCCGATCACCGACTAAGTCATCGGACTACTGATACTAGGCCTTTTGATTGAGGCGACGCGTGACCCAAGGCCTGTTCACATTACAGCCAGTGAATAAGCATTGCCCAAGACACTGACTGCGTGGTAATGCCAGTGTCTTGGGCACGCTTCCGTCTGGTACTGGCTCCCAGCCCTCGTCTGTTTTTCCGCAGCAGTACGATCTTGGAGTCTTCGAGTTTTTCAAATGATCTGGAATACACACACTGGTCTAGATCAGTTGAGTAACCTATAGACCGTTTCTAAGGGTTTTTAGGGAACTCGACTGCTACTCTTGTCGATAAATTAAAAACTACTCATTTCAAATGTGTATTTGTAAATTATAAATCATGGTCATCCTCGTCAGCTTTATCTCGTTTATAAAACGGTATAAAACCCGAAATAATATCGGCCTCTTATTTGCAAGCCGCGTTCTCCCATACTCTGCATATTGCGAGGTACACTCGTATCCATGGTGTTCAAATTTCCTCGGCATTTATTGGTGTGAAAAAATATTGTTTCACTTATTAAAACGTTTCATTAATGTGAACAGGAAAGTTTTATGGCATACGCATTTTTGGCAAAAAAATTACATAATCTGGCTAAGATTAAGACATAACCTAATTACAAATAACTCGAATATAAACAAAACGAATCAGAATACTTGTATCAAATGATGTAATTGAATTGTATCCGAACAAAAATCAGTCAACAAGGCAAAGAGTAAATATAGCGATACCGCCACGAAACTCTGGATTACCAGCTAGCATTTTTCAGTAGGGCTGTCACTTGTGGTAGTACTACCACAAAAACAACAGATTAGCTAACAAATACTTCATAAAACCGCGCTATTCACACATCACCAAATAAATCCGCTACATTGTGCTAGTTAACAGGTACACATTTTTTAGTTTTCAAAAATGCGAGGGAGTGTTGGTTGAAGTAGATGTACGTATATGCTACATATTATAATAACCTATCTCTAAGTAGGAAAAAATCATAAAGTCAAAAAGTGGAAGTCCCAAATAAAAACATACTCAGAACCATTTAACACCTACATTTTCATGCTCAAACATAAATTGTGGGTGGATTTTAAATGATTTTTTTAACAGGTGGTTGCAGCAGTTAAAGTACCTGCCCTGACTACCATCATTTGAAAATTAGCTTGTTGAATATTAAAAAGTCAATGGGGACGTTGGAGATACACCAGTTACATATTAGTAAATTGTTACTTTTAATCATATCTCAATAAACCTACAAGTAAAACATTTATTTGCGTTGTAATATAACTATAGTGTCATATAAATATCATGACAAATTAGTAAAAACCGACACACAATGGGTGCCTGCGGATGGACAAAGACTTCAAGGCAGGTTTAGAAAACGTCCGAATTCAACGCAGTTAGGTCGTCACACGACCAAACAAACAACCTAACTGCGTTTAATTCGGACATGCAGTGGGACAGTGTAGGTTAAAAAAATAAATTAGATCTTGTTTTGTGTACAACTACTACTACTATTGACTTTTTTAAAGAAGGCAGAAACCTCTACGACACAAGTTATAGACTGAGCCATACTCAATGCTGTAATCTTTTATTTAAGTTTTAGAACCCTAATCATATAATGTCAAGTCAACCAAGAGGTTTTTTTTTATATTTTAAGTGTTACCACGCCTAAGTAACCGTGATCACACAAACAAATTTTATAAGCTTGGCTGATTTTAATTTGATACAATATTTGCATGTCACCTTCGCTTTTGGTTTCATTAATTTGAGCGTTTCCGGAAGTGTTTAGAAATTTCCATTCTTAAACAAAATAACTTCAAAAACCACTGCATCTGCAATAGCTGACAACCCTACAACTACTCGAATTTATTTACAATTTTCCTTATGAAATACTTTGAAATGATGCGAGAAATTTATTGCAGGACTTTAAGAAGTAATTCGAAGTTTCATCCTCTCGTTTGAAATTCAACTGTAGTTTTGAGGGATGCTAAATGTATTTTAACAAGACTTGATGTTTGTATAATTGTTTTACTTGGTGTCTACGACGGAATTTAAGGGTAAAACGAAAAGTAATTTGTTTAAATTAATTCTAGATTAAAAATGGAGTAATTTTGAAAGATGGTTTAGAGTTGAGTCTGCTTGAGTTGGATTAGTACCGCTTTGTCTCAGTTAATTAGCTCAACACTTTTATTACATAAGACAGTTATCAATCAATAAATAAATCAAATATTTATTTACTATGAACCAGTGAAAAAATATTTATCGGTTCTAACGATTTCTACCAATAAGGTATGCCAAAAAAGATAATATCTACAGTACTATAAAAAATCGGGAACAATTGTGAATAAACGAGTTTACACCTAATTCAATCAAAAAATAATCAATTCATTAGAAAGCATAATCGTTTTTTATAAATACTTATTATCAGCTAACAATTAGATAACGTTCATCGTAAAATAAAAATCCGAGCAAAATCGATGAAGATGCATGTATTCATCATTTACAGGGTGTCCGCCGGCAGATTTTATACTACCCTGTACTGTACTACGACATGATTTTAAACGAAGATAAAATTCAGATTTTCTTATGAATTTTACACATATTTATAAGCCTAGTGCAAAGTGTTAATTTTCAATCCTATTTTAACTAATGTTATAAATGCTGATATAAGTTTGCTTGTTAAAGTCTAAGCCTTTAAAGTTTTTGACGTTAACCTACCTACTAATTGGATTAAAATGAAACTTGTTTGTCTCTTCTGTTTATTTGTTACCTTTTCAGGACTAAACGGATTTCAATTTAATTTGGCATGGACGTTATTATAGTGTTTGCCATATATGCCGGTATGGAATGCCAACTATACCGTATAAAATTAGGCATGATTGGCATTTGATTGTATGTGATAAATTATTATAGAAACTTTAAAACGATTCGTGTTTTCACGAAAGTTAAATCTGCAACGGTGTCCAGGCCACTTTGAACTAAAAAAACAATGGGCTATCCTTATAGTCTTTCAACTTCAATCTCGGAATGCTATTTGATCAGTTGATATGAAATTCAAAACATCCTCTGTAGACAAAGCCAAGTTGTGTCTGACAACTTACTCCCAAACGGTACTCAATACATCCTGATTTTCGCTCGAGCTCTCAAACGCAAACTATTCAACGTCTAGACATAATGACGTATTCAAAAGAAAGAAAAAAAAATCAACTCTTTGAAAGTATTCATTTACGCTTCATTCGTGTGAGGATTCCGGGTGAAGTGCCCCTCCACCGTTGGCCTTATCTTAGTTAGTAATCAGGTGAGATGAAGGCCAAGCGCTTCCCCGTCGTACAAATAAAAAAAAACTTACTATATACATACAATGGAAGCAGTTGGGTTACCGATCGTTACGAAAGTTCTAAACTGATCTAGTGCAGTACCCAAAACCGAAAAAGCCCTTATTCACATATATTCTTTTACATATATATTTATATATATGAATTGTGTGATTAATACCTGCGTCCAGTACCCAAATTTTCGAAGGACAGCCTAAATACAACGCAAAGTACTCCTGATATACAACTACCGCCTGCTTTGTCTCCTTCAGCCAACAATAGCTCGGGTGAATCAGCCGTGATTTTGTAAGGGATGTGACATTCATGAGCATTGATTTAGTTCTGGAGATAGTGTCATACTTGCACAACACTCTTGTGTAAAACATTGCCGTAAAACTAATGTAAACGGTACAACTAAAATATTAGACAATTTTATTTGATGAAAAAAGTGTGTGTATGAAACGAAAAAAAGTGTGGATAGGGTAGAGGCTGAGAAATACGTGGTTTGCTTTTGCTATTTTTGTAATTAAGTTGAATGAATTCTGGGTTAGATTATTGCAGTTGCAGTAAATTGTCGTATTGCTGTCTGACTGATTGACAATCAACTCACAGAAAAATCAAGAGATTCTAGAGATTTGACGATGAAAAGAGTTTTCTTTAACTAAGAAATTATTTACATTAACTGACAGTTACTCGATCAGTACGATAGAACTTCATAGAACTCGGGAGAAAAATTATTGTTAAAACGTAGCTCGTTAGCTCCCTTCAAACGAGCAATAGTAGGCCGTGTCTGAAGACGCCAAAGCGACGGACGTCCGCTCTTGACAGCAGCCGACACATGAATGTGCTAATTGCACCACTTTTACCCCCAAGACGAGTATTTATGACTGCATCGCCGCCATGTTTATTTTTTAAGTCGCGAGTTAACATTTTGTTGAATATTTTTAACTTGAACCGAATTATTTTTGTTTTGCACAGTAATGAATTTTCGCGTTGAATTTTTTATACCGTCATCGGTTTTATTGAAAAAAAAGCCCAAGTGCGGAATACCGAGGTTTCCAACCCACATTTGAAGGCTAGGTATATACATATTATTCTATTTTACAATAGAAATTCACGAAAAATATACAGACAGACAGACAGACGGACTGACAGGACAAGCATTTGTGTGATGAATATAGATGTTTGTTCTGTGTTTGGGTGTTGTATCATAGTACGTATGTATTTACAAAGGTATTTAAGTATTCTATCCGTAATCTAGTTCCCATATTACAAGCTATGCTTAGTTTGGGGCTAGATGGCGCTGTGTAATAAAAAAAAAAAAAAAAGATTGACGGACAACGGAGTACCAATAATTGGGTCCCGTTGGAACCCGCTAGGTACGAAACCCTTAAAAGCAAGAAATTAGTCAAGCCCATCTAATTCAGACTGAGGTCGGTTTATACTGTGCGTGAAGCAAATTTATGGAGACAAATATATATAAAGAAGTAAATAAATACATACTTGCTCCATAATACTCCAAACTACTCATACAACTTCGAGTACAGCGGTATGTACTTTTATGATATCCATGACACATAAAATAATCTAAAGTTTTCGTGTAGTGAGTAAACTACCTGTGCCTGTTGGGGTACCGTGGCACAAAAAAGTGCCTATAGAATCCCATCTGATATTTTTATAGATCCGAGATCCCATCTCACTGGAAGTAGTAGTCACTAACGAGCTAGGTGTACGTCACTTCCTTTCCGTAAAAGTTTACGGCCTTCAGCGTTCGCATTTCAAAACGTTTTCTACACAAAGCCCCTGTGGATACAGTTACACCAAAATATTTTTTTTTTACAAAATGTAACAATAATATAACTACATTATCTGAAACCACAGCAACGAATAAAACAAAGACAATATCTATTATACTTTTTCAGAATATTTATGATGATGTTCGAGAGAATTTAATGTCTGCCGGCCAGAGCCTCCTGCAAGAGGCAATTTGGAGGGCTTTGCCATAATCACTGCGCTTGGTGGATTTTTGACTTGACTTTGTGGATTGGTGATCGTAGTAACACAAAGTAAAAAGATGCTGCCTTTCTTTTGACATCTAATAATGATAGAAAGCTTATCAACATCCACAAACTGAGTTGACCTTTCTGGGATATAAATAAGCTATTCAAGAGAATAGGACGCGCATGCTTCGCACTGTGGCGGCTTTCAGCAACATTGGAAAATAGCATGGCTAGAAGTTGCTACTTCGCTTCTGTTCACTCACTACTCCAGTACGGCGTTGAGTTATGGGGCAGAGCCGACTGGGAGCGAGCGTTCAGAATACAAAAGAGAGCAGTTCGCGCCATAGTGCGAGTACCATGGGATACTCCCGCTGGTCCTATTTTTCGCTCACTTAGGATAATGACACTGGCGTTACTTATCATATACCATGCGGCTATCTATTCACGGGATCACTTGGATGAGTACCAAGATTTTGTGCCGGTCATAGATACGTAATACGTAACCCGAACAGACTGAGAGTTGTACCGTCAGCGAAAACGTCGAAGCTGGTGCAAGTAATGGGGCCCGCGGTCTATAGCCGGCTACCCGGAAATGTCACCAACGCGCCATCAACGCAATTTTTCCAACGCAAACTAAAAGAATGGCTCATAGAAATGTGCTTCTATAAGTTCTGAGATTTATATTTGTTGTGAATGTGTGTAATTATGTAATTAAATATAATTATTGTTACGGATGAATTATGTATTAAATAGGTCTACGTAACTATTTTCATACGCCACTGCGTAATTGAATATTTTTATTGAAAATGTTGAAATGTGTGTTCTACTGTACCAGTGCAATGTCTCTTGCACATATAGCATATGACGCCCAAAATACATCATCAAAGTTTTATGGAAAATTTTATGTATTTTAAACAAAGTAACTTGATCAATGTCCCAGTATATAGCTGTAACTGTGCAGTATCACTTGCACATAAAATAAGACGCCAAGAAATAAACTTTGATTTCTCCTGCTTGCCCGTCAGAAAAACGCATATAGTTAAACAAGCTTAAATCAGTATTTTTTATCTTAGAATGTAAGGTCACTAGTGGTGGAAGCTTATTGAAATTATATGGCTCTGCTAACCGCGGATTTCGTCTGAGGGATTTTCCAGGGGACCAGGATATGGGCAGCAGCTTTAATCTAACTTCTATCGTGCCTACCTAGCACCGATACTGTGATCACCAACTCACCTGTCAAGCATGTATGTGGCTTTGCAAAATTTCTCATTACTCTTGTTGGGTATCTAATAAAGCAGCATTCACTTAAATACTAAATACTATTTGTATACCACAATAACAACATATGTGCAATAAATAATTTTAATTTGAATACCTACAGTGATTTATCAAATCGCTTGCCAAACGAGTTCCAACATCTACAGTGCTTCTTTTTTGCAATGACCTAAGATGCAAATTTCCAAAACGACCCTACAAAAAATTGCTTATAGGTGAATCAAATATTTTTTGCCTCTGTTCAGTGTAAATGTGACAGATTTCCAAGAATTTTCTGCGTAACGTCATAATGGGCGTCGCTAATAGACCTGAAAGTGTTATTATAGAGGTTCTAGCTATATAGATAAAGATTCAAACGGTCTGAAGTACTGGAACATGACAGAACATAAGCTTTACATTCGGCTCATAGTGATTACGGTCCTAGTTCCTAAGAGACCTTCGGATAACCTAAATAACATAGATTACAATTAAACACAGCTTTTAAATTTCTAATGAAACTCAATTTTTGGGGTTGTGACTGTTTATGGGATCTAAGATTCTGTACTCGATGGGTACCATCAAATTATTATCCGTATATGGATAATATTCAATTTATTGGTATTAAATGCTGCCAAAAAGATTTCATTATGTACTTCAAAAACTTACAATCAGCTTTCAGCGTCTGTAATTCTGTTTCTGGATAGGTTCGCACTATAGGAGACTCCATCTTTGCCTATGCACATTTCGATGTGAAGAGTTGAACCATCAAAACAGCATAAGATGCCAGTTGGTAAGTCGTCAGGACTATATATCTGTTGAATCATAGTACCAAGATTAGTAGTAACATTTTTTTTATTCGATTGCGGTTTGGACGAAACCCTTGGGCGAGGGATTAGATTTGACTCGGGTTTGTTATTACTATGCTAAATTACTAAAATTAATTTCACTTCATTATCAGAGCTTCTCAAACACTGCATTTTTTTTACTTAATATTGGATTTGAAACTTTTCGGTTCGATAGCGTAAAAGTTAACTTGTTATTGGTTGTTATTAATTATGTTATAAAAGCGTTTGTAAATGTTGTGACCAAGTACAATTTCAAGTGCATTTGTAATCTAAAAATGTGATATCTGTATTTATTACTATGTATTCTTAATATTTCAAAAAAATAAGATTTGACCCTTCAAAGTTAATTAACAACACGAGGTCGCAATACCCGTTAATCCATTTAATTATTCTTCTTCTTCTTTCATGTGGGTTGTGTAACATTTACACTAAAACCCAATTTGAGTTGTTATGGTCGTTGTCCTGGGCTATGTACACGCGATTTGGATTTGAGTAAATTACATACATGTTATACTTATTTATGATTTAGATATATATATAGATATAGCATCTATATATATATATATCTATGTCATTTTTTTTTCTGTGCCAAATAAACTATTCTTATTCTTAACATATTCTAATAAAAACATTGTGGGAAAAAAAAAAAAAACACCACTACCACTGGCTTCATCTAACTTTCTACAACAATGTTTTTAAAATTGAAGGTTTAGATTTTCGATATGGGTACCCAACTAAGTAAACCTTGGTCATTGTTAAGTATATGACAAAAAATGCGATATTAAATAAGGTATTCTCTGCTATATGTGACCGAGATGCGAATTTTAAGGTGGATATGTGGTTTGACAACGGAAATGTGAGCAATAGGTAAGCGAGATATGAACTGGACATGTCATGCGGAGGGAAAAAAATCACACACTTAAAGGAATTGATCTGATTGGTCAAAAAAACTTGCCCTAAGGTTAGATTATGGACGGGTGTAGAAGTAAGGTAGAGCAAGGAAGATATGGATGGATTATGAGTATGACGATATGCATGTGAGAGGAGTGGAGTTGACGGGTGACGAGAGGCAGTGGAAGAAGAGAGCGTTCTGTGACACCGCCTAATTAACGCCTGGTACAAGGGCATGACGAAGAGGACTCATAATGAAGCGAAAATTACAATTAGTGAGGTACATAACTTAAGCACTATTGATTTAGTTTATATTTTTAAGAACCAATTAAATTTATAAACTTGACCAAACATGCGATATAACAATTTTATCGCACTCTAAAACCTTTTCAGAACCATTTAATAAACGCAATGCAATAAAATTGTAAAGTGTCATTAAAGCCAGTTATAGCCTAACTTTGATAAGAGCAATATCAAAACGCCCTTCTTTCATCAAGTGTCCCGTAAAAGTAGATCTAATCAAGCAAAATAATACGAGCTTCTGACATGAAAATTTTGCCTTGACAAAAACTAATCTCAAATGAATTGTTACATATTAACCATTAATTTGAGATTCGTTTCAAACGTGAAAATATTTCACGCGTATCAAAAATTTTACAGAACTTTTATGACATTCTTTTCATTCTTTTTTTAGGGTTCCGTACCTATGGAGTGCCAACTGAAAAGGTAGTTTACTATGGTAGTTTTTGATAAATAGGTTTAATGAGGAAAGAGTTCTAATGTCTCGTGAGGTGTCATTTGAAAGAGTATCAACGGCATTTCATTCTTCATTACGGCTGTTTTTAGGTGTAGTTTTTGTAACAGAGTGCGCTAATAGATCAACGTTTGGTATAAATATTTAGGTTATTATGTAATATTTTTTTAAATAGGCACAAAGAGATTTAAAATCTAGAATATTTCAAATTTAGGACCTTCCAGCCTACAGAGGCTGTCTTTTAATTGTCAGAACAACCAAGTGCGAGTCAGACACGCACACTTAAGGTTCCGATCTACATTTCTAAGCAAAAAAAATAGTTTATTTTTTTAGGTTATTTCGTGTGATAATACGGTTTTTCTGAAAATTTGAATCTGTTACCTGTTACAGTTCAAAAAGTGTTAGTTGTAAAGGTTGTTTCCTTAAATATTTGAACCCCTACCCTTAAATTTAGCATTGCTTATTTCATAATATGGGCAATCCACATACGTATTTTCAAACGTCTATCATTTACGGTTTCGGAGATATAAAACATTTCACTCCGAACTTTGAGCCCCAATTTGAATTCCTTGGGGTGAAAATTTTCAAAATTGCTTTCTTAGTGAGCGTTTGCACAACAAGACAAATATGCCCTCCAAATTTCATGTCTGAAGGATCAGTGGTTTAGGCTGTGCGTTGATAATATATTTACCTATCAGTCAGGACTTTAAATTTAATAAATACAGATTATAGCATAGAATAGAAAGAAGAAGAAAAAATATTCGTGTAGCACCACATGCTATTGCAAAATTTTAACAGATAATTTATTAGTTTTAAGTTTTATTTTCTTACTAACCCATATGGACTTTTATTATCTGAAATAATCAATTTTTATTATCCTTATGTACCCTACTTAACCTTTAAGTATCAAGATTAGTTTGTTTATGCATTGAATCGGGCGTCAAGCGGTTTCGATGTGTGCGTGGGCTCTTTGCTGGTAGTGTGCTGGCTTACCTAAATTCGAGCGCATCAAAAATGTTATTCCGTCCCTGTTTGATGAAAAATGCTCTCAAAAATTTTGCTGTTGTATTTGTGGTTTAAAATCTTAACTGTTTAACCACTAATCTGTCTGCGAAGTGTGGTGATTATGGCAAAACCCTCCAACTTTAAAGAGGCTCTGTCAAGCACTGGACACTAATGGGCTGTTGATGTGTGATGTACAATTATTTTAGGGAAGGTATATTTCAGCTACCAAAACGCTTCGCTTATACACGATCTTATCACTTCTAACAAAGAGGAATAAATATAGAAAGAGCTTTATCAGTCCACCTTAAGAGCCCACCACAGCGTAATTAACTGAGAAGTACCTATCTAACATTATCAGTGATCTCATTAAGAGTCAACAGCATTTCTTTACACGAGTACCGAGGAGCTAATAGAAAGGTACCTTCAAATTGTTTAGACCTAAGGCTTTCAAATAACCTATACAGAATGACCGTTCCATTTTTATGGAGTTGTATTTGTCCAACGGTGAACGATTACATTATATGCTATTACATAATGCCTCCAACTTCGGCCTTATCTCAACTTGTAACCAGGTGAGATGAAGGCCAAGCGTTTTCCTGTCGTACAAAAAAAATAAGGATATTTTTTATTCTACGACTGGGAATCGATTGGCTTTCATCTCACCTGGGGAAACGTGGAAAGACAAAAATGCATTTCCCCTAGGTAGAGACTGAACTGGCTATCCTCACCTTCTAAAACTCTAAACGCCGGAACTGTTAGAGTTGCTAAGACTTCACACTTAGGTAAGCTGGTAGGCAGACTTAAAATAAGCCTTTCCGCCAAACAAACGGAGCACAAATTTTCGCTATTAGAACACAGTATTTTCATCCGAAAACCGGGTATTTATCACGTATTTTACCAGACCGGTGCAACCCCGCCGAAACGTCGGGATAAAAATAGGTTAACACGCGATAAACACCCGTTTTTCGAATCAAAATAAAGAGCACAAACTGCCTCCCTGTGGATTGAGTATAGGACCTTCTAGGTCTGAATGAATGACAACATTTCATTTTCATTGAATTGACCTAATTCCAGTAAAAAAAAGTTACATAAATATATAAAACTCTAATACATGTAACTACTTGAAAAAAATATTTTAATACAACTAGCTGGAATAGATCACTCCCTTATCTTACATGAAATCTTACATCACTGTATTTTTGGACAAATAATTCCTATTAGTTCCGTCACGCATTATAACTACTTAACTATAATAACCATATAACTAAATGTAAGTGGGAACAGACCGAAGCAGGCTCCTCCAATAGGAAATGTAGGTTTTTAAATATTTTAGTTGATGTCCTGATAATATCAACAGCGGTAACTAGCCGTTTTGTCTAGTACGGGCTCTTAACTTAATAGCAATAATATCTAGAGCGGGTCGTAAAGTTGACCATTAAGGCGTTGCCATTACCAAATATTAGGTACTTAGCTTATTCCGTATTGATCGTTCCTGCTTGTTGACTGTCACTACGATAGTATATAACTAACGAATTGTTAGTTCAATCACAGAATAGTAATTATAAATATAAGAGGGCGACATACTTAGGCTATGTTGGTTGTCATGCTTTTGGTTGTGGGTTCAATTTTCACCTAGGAAAAACATTTTGTGTGATGAATATTTGTTTTGTGTTTGGATGTTGTTATATAAAAAGTAAAAAAAGTGTTCAAGATTATATCCGTAATCTAGTTCCTAAACTAAAAGCTTTGCTAGATGGCGCTGTGTGACATTATTTATTTTATTACTTTGCTTCAATAGGCACATTTAGAGAATTCAATCAAAAACTAAATAAATGGAAAAAATCATCGGTTTATCTCTATTTCTACGGAAAGAAAAAGCACCATAGTCTCGGTGTTTTGGCCGTTTTGTCTGTCCGAGAACTAGCTCGGTGGCCTTCCCACTACCACTTCATCTTGCAAAATAATTGTAATGTTAAATTTGGTTTTACGTTTTGCATTTTTATGTCGCAGTGAAACTTCATACATCTCTCAGTACCATCTTACTGACGGGGCTTTTGATTGCGGAGACTCGTGACCCATGGGCTGGCATGGGTACTGGTTTGGAACCGTTGGAACCTATAGACCATTTGTAACGGTCCTTAGGTAATCCGACTGCTTTTGTACATTATCTTGTTTAATTGTACATTTGTACTGATTGATATTGATACTAAGTTCCAGATAAGGTATATGATACTTTCAAGTATTATACTTTCTTACTTAGGTATATTCTTGATTTTCTAATGACGTGGAGGATTTGCAGCGCAGCGCTCGGATCGGCAACACGTTGGTAGAGAGCTCGTCAGCTTAGCAGCAAGACTACTATATTTCCTGAGGATGCCTCGGTGCAAAGGCGAAAAACGTGTCGATTTGGAATTTTTCAAACGAATTTAGCGGATTTGTTACTAAATATCTTTCTGTTTTCAGTTTATTTATTCAAACAATGAATTTCCGCAAAATAACTAAACATGATTTTAATTTCATGTTTCACAAAATTTGTTCAGTTTTAATGTTAAACAATATAGTTTCGATGGTTTGGTTTATGGTTTTTAAAGGAATTTATTTTTAATTTATAATTAAAGGAATAAGTATAAATATTTAGTACCTACCTACTTCAGTGGTACTTGACGTCTTACCGTCAACAACATACTAAATAAAATATTATATTATACATATTCTTTAATTACAGGGTTAGTTTATTCGCGGCTTAATATAAAAACTACTATAAAATCTTTTTGTTCTTCACAAAAGTACAATGATAACATTTTGTCAAAGAATTTACCCAAACCCGCGTTTCAGATTTTTCATCGCGTATTTTCTTTGCAAAACTTCTTAACTTCTGAAGAATGTAACAAAAACACCCCATTTTTTTGTAAATGTATGATCGGATAGCTTGCATTAAAACAATTGAAAAGTGTCTGTAATGTTCAAAACATTTTTCTACCGACCACCTTTTCTTCATTCCTCCTTGAACCACTTCACCTTTTTTTTAATTGAGATAAACCTGTGTGGTCATCTGTTATGAAGCGATGATGTGATGTACAATGTAACACGTTGGTATGGAAGACTCTTATTAACTTAAGGAGGCCCGTATTGTGATTTTCAGCAAAGAGAGAAGCTGGTAACATATTCAGCTCCTTGGAGCTCTAATTTTAACCGGTCCGGCATCAGCTTTCATTAATCTGAGTGTAGGTATGTACTCAGGTATAAAAGCTATTGCTATTATTATGTAGGTATGTACATAATAACTACATACGTAGTTATCGTGGCATGGAGACATGCACCTTGCAATAACGTGGGTTCGTAAATGCCATCCCTATATAACGTTTTTAAGAGCTAGTTTTCCTGAAAATCTCATGAAATCATCGCTGTATCTAATCAAAGTAAACTTAATAAATATATCATATTACAAACTTTTTATTTCAGACAGTCGTCAATGCTCATGATCATGAAAACACGTTTTGGCATAGATAAGCAAAATGTGACTTCTTTTCCGTTATACATGAATTCACAGTCGGCGTCCATTCTTTCAGCAATGCGAAAGTAGCTGATGGAATAAGTCAGTGTCATATTAAGAGCCTGTTGAACATTTTTTAGTTGCCTAAATTACCATTCACGGGATAAGTAAAGGGATCCCTAGATCCCTAATTCTTGGCAGAGAAATCACATACAGTCTTTATAAACCTATTCTTGAATTATTTAGTAGCACGTCGTGTAGCTCATAACACGTAAAATATTAATGAAATTAATGCTATGAAACTGATTCTGTTACGTAAATCCGACTCTGAAATCAACTGAAATAAAACTTACCTTATTTAGGCATCATACAAAGGCGCTTCTAAATTATATTTGCTACTCATGAATAGCTCGAGTGTTTTGGAGTCGAGTGATAATGTTCTTTCGTAACTGGATAACGTAATTTGGAGAAACGTTGGGAATTGGGAGGCATCGTTGATTTCATGTTTATCGGAAAATGTTCTGTTTCAAATTGACGAGCTACATTTTGTTGAAAACAACTCCATCGTCATCTACTAGCCTATTACCTAAGTCTGTTTCATTTGATTACAATCATTTTTTTTGAACAAATTCAGTTTCATCGAGAAGTCAAAGGAAAGCCGCCATTTTTATTGAAACCGATTTAACCCCAAAAGAAACAGAGTTAGTAATATGGGAAAAAATAATTGACATTTGGTTAATTCGAAAAATCTGGTTGCATTGTGACCCCATCTTAAATCTCTCTTTGAACAGTCAATTCCATCCAAAGGTTATCTATTAGAGATCGCGCTTTAATCAAAAAAGACCTTCTATTTTTTATGTTTTTATTATTCTCCTATTTTGTTTATGTGTGCCTATGGTGTAAATTTGTAAAGAATTCAAACATTTATCCTCAGTTTTGCTTTTTCTTGGGCATTAAAATACATTCACGATAGAGATTCCTTCTCTTCTCTTTGGATACTATACCTTCGCGTACCGTAAGGAGCATGAGGAACTTCTTCCAGTGAACCATATGGTCTCCCTGCCGAGATAGAGCTTTTCAAAGAAGGCATTATAAAAGTTTTGGAGTGTCGGCAATGCGCGAGTAATGCTTATGGAGTCGTATGTTACGAATACAATCCATCAGATGGATTGTATTCGTAACATAGAAACAAATAAAAATCTTCAAATCTTGTATTTGATTTATGATTTAATTTGCATTAAAGATATAAAAGTTAAGCTTTATTCGTAATTGTTCAGTATTGCACTCAATGTGAAAAGTTATAGCAATTCCCGCTCCGTATTTAAAAGTTTTTGTTGCCTTTAGTTTTAAAACTACCCGCATCGCAGCAAAATGTCGCCAATCGAACCGTGTGGGGAATACCCGAGCTCGTTATGTCCATTGAAAACTGGCAACTGTATCTTTGAGGTGGATATGCCATGATAGATACGCAACAGACGTTTGGTAAATTACAGTCATTAAAAACATATTTTTGTGAACCTATATAAGTATAAAATAGTAAGACAACTTCTACAGCCCATTAAAGACCACTAGAAAGAGAATCCTACAAAAAAATATGAGGGTTCTTGCCTATTTCAAATGCAATGGCATTATTTCTAAGAAGCAACCAATTCATCTGCCAAGAGGTGAATTAGTACTTTGGTCCATTTTTGTAACTATGTACGAAATCTCTGTAACCAGCTACGAAAACGGAATTTTACTCTTCTTTTCGTAACCGAAAATTTAATATTTTTTTTCCACTTTCGTAGTTGAGTTTCGAAACCTGCTACAATACGGATTACATTGCATTATTTTAGTAACCAGGAACGAAAATGTTCGTTATTACGTTTTTATATTCAAGGTTTACTGTAAACTATTTTAATTCATTCCTTCATTTTTACATTGAAGTACAGATTCTCGCTATCCAAAGGTTGCCTGCAACAAATTGCTATCTAGGGTTAATACCGCCCATAATACTGTTAGCTTTAATATATTTCACAACTGCTAACTTGTGGATCTATGGTTTTCAATCATTCATTCATGTTTGAAGCTACAATTTACCAAAAACCATAACGCGCGTACGTAACCCGTACTCACCGTAACTAAAGTTTTATTAGACAGCCAATTGAGACAGTGCTTTGTGATTGGCCTTTGTCGGAAAGTTTAGCGTGGTTCTTGTTTGTTTTGAAAAAGTTTTGGAGAAAAATAACGTTTTCGGTTTGCTCGTTGTAACATTTATTTTCATAGAATTTATTTTTAGACCATTTAATGAGGAGAGATTTTGAGCCATTACACTAACAAGGTGTTTTGAAAGTGTTCGGTCAGGCGAGAAAAGTCAAAGAAGACATGGATGGATTGTGTGAGAGGCGTGGATACAAAATTGATGGCTGATAGGAGTCAGTGGAAGAATAACATTTTGTGACAGGTGCTGACCACACCGAGCGGCCTTAGGGCAGGAGAACGAACCTCCCTCCCACCCCCTATAAAAAAATAAGAAATCATAGTGGCAGGCAGAATGGTAAATAATTAGAAAAAAACCTTAACGCAAAATTTGTTTAGAGCGAGTACAACACATAACTATAAGATACTAAAATAGTTGCTATTTTATTAACCAAATATATGCACTGGATTTGTAATTAATTACTGTGATTACGTGATTGGCAAATCAAGTTACATTCCCCACTCTGCTCTAAAAAATTAATTTCACTCTCTCTTTACTAACTATTACCTCCCTGTCTACAATCTATCCCACATTATAAATGACCCCACAACTCAGTTTGTAGTAAAGGCCTTTTTCTATAATTCTTGGTTAGATTCCCATCCGGGACAAACATTTGTGTGATGAAAAATAAATAAACGTGTTTGGGTGATGTACTGTATGATAAGTATGTATTTACAACCTCACATTTACATTCATAACCTTGTTTCTATATTACAAGCTTTGCTTAGCTTGGAGCTAGATGGCGCGTATAAAATTAATGTTATTTACATTTATCTATATATACCTGGTACAAAATGATTACCAAAACGACTACATCACAAAATGTTAACCAAAACGACAACATAATTATGAAACTAATTAAACTCTGTTAAGGCATGACTCACAAACACAATGTCATAACTCTTCCCAAAGCTAAATTGAACATGCTGCTGGCGCAAACAAACCGACTTAGGCATTGTGACTCGAACACTCCATTCGGGGACAAAGTGCCAAACTTGTCTTGCGGATGGTCCAACCGGTTCTCATTGTCAGGTCGTTTTGAGATTAATATCGCGAGGAACAATCAATGTAAACTAGATACAGATACGGATGGTTGAATGTCCACTTTGCCGGGTTATAATTGCTTCATCCTTGAATATATAAAGACAAAATACCAATTTTAATGACATCAAACATTTCTAATCTACTAGATGAAAATACCCGAGTTTTGCTTCGGCAAAATAGAATAGAAAAACGGAATGGCTGTGATACCTGGCATTAATATAGGGGTAAAGAACGACAAGGTTCCTAGTTTCTACACGGCCCGTCCCGGTATTTTTGTCTATTATTTATATCATTAGGTATAAAATGTAGTATCTTTGGAATCCTCAGCGCATTAGAGACTCGCACCTGTCTAGTGTTTTTAGCAGTTCTAGGTCCGATTCACAGGTAAAAGGAATGCCGCCATTCCTTTGTCAGGTTTGGTCGCCGGGCCGTTTTGTACGGACATTGCTGGCTAGAATTACCTCATTGCTTTGGAAGGCCGTCGGCGGTCCTTGTCACCTATTGCCACTGTTGTTTCAATATGCTTGTGCGCATTTGATACGTATAAATTTGATAATTGCCGCGTGTCTCAAACCGACTCTATTCAGAATGTTGTACCCTTAGCTGGCATAGCCCTTCCTGTATTCCACCGTGCAATAACCTGCTGCAATAAAAAGAGGAAGTAGGAAACATACAGTCGTCATCCTTTGTACGGGTATCGGCCATGGCACGCCCGCTCGAAGATTCGAAGGAGTTTCTTGCGTCATACATAAGTCTCTAGACGAAAGTTCAATAGTCGCCAGTTTTGAGATGCGGAAAAATCTACATCCTACCATTTTACAACCCCAGCTGGCCACCAGCTGGTAAATCTGCAGTGGCTGGTTCGGAAATCACTGAACCGCCTCTGTGGTCTAGTGGTTCAACCCACCGATTTCAGATCGAGAAGTCCCGGGTTCGTTTCCCATGGGGAGTACAATATATTGTGCTTGGTTAGTTTGGTGGTAGGATTTTGTTTAAGTCCGTCTAGCTACCACCACCTTACCTAATTCTATCGCCATAATAACAATTCTTAAAAAAATGTTGTGTTCCAGTTAGTTGAGGATTCCGGTGAAGTGCCCCTCCACCTTTGGCCTTATCTCAACTTGTTACCAGGTGAGATGAAGGCCAAGCGCTTCTTCGTTGTACAATAAAAAAAAACAGACTACGGACTCAATTTAGCCACTGCACTAAAAATCTAGCAAGGGGGGCATAATTTAATTCCGGTTCAAGTCAGTGTAATGTTCGCACAAAGTAGAGTTGGTTTAAAGGAAATCAAATATTGTGTCTGTATTTTGATGTTTTGTAAAAGAAAAAAATACAATACCATTTTATATGGAAAAAGTATTTCATTTGGAATATTTTCTTCCTAAATATTGTTGGTTCATAGCATTACGAACATCAAAATTGAATCCATAATTTCACTTACAAGAAGCAATGCCACAATGTCTAAGTAATTTTAATTTTAAGTTAACTAATAATTAGGAACACATCAAGTACCTAATACCCTGTCCGTAGGTACTCTGTTATCCGATATCTATGATATTCGAATTCCAGATCCCAGGCAATATATCACACGTTTAATTTGGATCACGATGACAATCTTATAAAACCTTATTTATGTAGTATGTTTTTACATGATATATGAAATATTTCTTTGGCCTTAAAATTGGAATTTCATCGATTCAAATAAGCTTCTTTTAAATGAGCAAAATGAAATAACTTATTTTCTATACAATGCCAAAAATAACACAAATATTAATATCATAAGTAAATGAATATTACCAAACAATGTTAAAACACCACAATTTATTGTTAAGATGTATTTAAACAAACGTAGAGCTTCTACTGGGACTAGCAGATATTTAATTAAAACCTTTGAATAGACGATCAAAAGATATTCTCTGAAATTCGCTGTGATCTACTGCTTGGAGCCAATTTACCGTGCACTTACATAGATCGTTATGTTAGCTTGTATAGACTAAGAGCTCGCATCACCACTGTAGCAATTCTAAATTCACGATTCTAAATGGTTTTGTTCCGGCATTTAGGTGTAAGATAGCCAGTTCCTCAGTCCGTTAGGATTCCGGGTGAAGTGCGCATCCACTGTGGCTTTACCATAGCTTGACATGAGGTGAGATGATGTCATACAATAAAAAAAACAACCGCAAGACTTGATGACCATACCAGTCATTATCAGTGCATACCTAACTCTGTTTCGTTAAGGTTTCAATTAAAATGGCTGATTTTCAGATTGAAACCGATATAAACCCAAATAGGATGCAGGATATATATATGTATGCAGGATTATGGAGGAGACTTTCACCCTAAAGTGAGACGTATTAAGTTGGTTAAAAATAAATCATTCTTTGCTGCTTTAGTACAAAATAAGTAAACCGGATTTTCGATGTAGTTTTCTCATAATGACATGTGATTCATATTTTTAGCTCTCAATCTACACTAGGTTTCCAAACATCCGAACGTCTACGTTCAATGCGCGCTATAAATCATAGTTGTCCTATTATCTATCCGGCAATCTGTGCCCCAATTAGTATTTTCATACGTCACCTGCATTTGTTAGCAATTGCGCATTGAAAATTATTATTCTCCAAGGAAGTGAGCAATTTGCAGCAACTTGTGAATTGCAATGCGTTGCTGTCCCGAGTTCGTGCTCTCATGTGGGTGTAATTAACTGCTTTGTTGGGATTTCAGTTTTGGTAGCGGTACGTAGATTGTTTATTAAATATTAATAAAATGTTTAGGGGTACAATATTACGGTTGGTTTTGTTGGTGGTAGGACTGTGTTTAAATCCACCTTGTCTAAGTCTGCCACCATAACAAAATAATCTAAATTTTTGTGTTCCGGCACTTTGCATTGTTTTTTATATATTAATAAACCTACATGTGTTTTCTTTTGTTAATTGTTTACCTTATCACGTCCAAGTATTGCTAATATTTGATGCTTAGGTTCTCAAAGGCCCTTAATAACGGAAGACCGGAGCAGGTTCTGGCTTTACACGATTTAAATAATGCTGAGTCGGGACCTCTTTGGTATTACCCCTATCATTACTGTTTCAGAAATTTACTGTGTGTGTGTATGTATTTCCTAAAAATATCACACAAAATACACACACACACTGTAAATAACAACAACAATAACAACTGTAACCTTATGGACATGGTCATTTATCAATGATATGTCGCATGTTTATGCATGCATATTTTATGCATTTATTTGTATATGGTTGGGGCAGGTGGTCTACCCCGGGAAACGTAAAAGCTGACTTTTGCTTGTGTTTTTGGGTGAACGATCACATCACTGGTTGTGTTGGCGCCAAAGCCCGGTGCCAAACGGTTAGCCGTGTTTTATGAGTGAGTGGGAGAGCCAGTGTCTTCTGGGAAAACTTGTTCCACTTCATACCTCATCCATATTTTGTGCGCTAGAGGTCAGCTAAATCATAAAATCAGCTTAATAAAATAACACAATAGTCCACTGTCATACAGTTTTGATAACCACAACTACAAATATCATCTACACAAAGCTTACCAATGACACAGAACAAATGAATCAGGAAACAAAGTCTGAGCACACTTTGCCCTGAAAACATTAATAGGAGCAAAGGAAAGGAAAGTTAGCGGAGGGAAGTGAACCGGGCACGATGTTGAAATACTACCTACCCCGGGAACTGTTACTCCCGCTTACTAGAGTACTAGGGGGACAAAGTATTGGTCAAATTGACTTATTTTAACCGTTCTAGTGGTTTGCTAACTGGTGTCAGATCCAGAGGTCGATTGATCCCCAGGGGGAGACAATATTGTGCTTGGTTTGGTTGGTGGTGGGACTTTGTTCAGTCCGGTTGGCTGTTGTGTTCTGTTATTTAGAGGTAAGATAGCTAATTTCTCAGTTGGTTGAGAACTTCGGGTGAAGTGCGCTTCCACCTTCGACTTTATCAGAATTTGATATTCAGTTGAGATGAAGGCCAAGCACTTCAACGTCGTACAATAAAAAAAATGAAATAGTCGCAGTTGTGTCCAGCCTGAGAGGTCTACGCAAATCTACCGTTTGGTGTTCAGCCATTGTCAAGCTCATTTCAATAAAATAAAACACTCACTCGGTCACGTGTTTAGGTAAGATTCGTCCAATTTATCACACATGAAAAACACTAAGTTGTAGCAAGCTCTACGCCTCTACAGGTATTGTAGGATTCTACGAAAACCGTAGAAAGCTCTACGCAACACCAAATTGTGATTTCAGAATGAAAACGAGGTCAACTTTTTAAATAAGAGGAGTTTCCTAGCTAGGCATTTTGATGATTATTTTATTTATGATAGCCAAACGTTTGCCCAGTCAAGATATGGCCTTAGATTGAACACACTTGTCTTAAAGTTAAAATGGAACTAATTTAGTCTGGACTTAGATTCCGATGGATCAAAGATTGTAAAATAAAGAAAAGTACAGTACTTTTCCCATTCGAGGATTCTCTGATAACAATGGATATACTTAAATTAGAATTTAGAATAACCTGTTGAGACTGGTGCCTATGGTAGGTTTGATCCTTCGGTACGCGTGCCTTCAATGGACAGCAACTAGGATAGCTTGCTCAATCAACCTCATTCATCCTTAGCCAGGTAATCGGTTTAAAGACATTTATTCTCATAAAGACACATTCACTTACATGAGAACAGTTAATTAACTAAAGTGATAAAATGCTTAAGTAGTACAAATTTTGTTGATCGCTCGACTTAAATTTATACATTATAAAGTCAAGAGTAGGTGTAGGTAGGTATAGGTACTCGTCTTACGCAGTTAATGTCAGGGAGAATCTCGAGGTCAAGAAGCCATTACCCATTTTAATAAAATAAAACAAGTTGAATAACAAAAACAGTGTGATTATTCCCTGAATCATGGCCACCCGGCGTACAGACAGTAATACAATTACTGTGTGAGAAGTTGGCTGCAAGGAACACAGAGCTGCCAGATGTAAACGTGATACGCGTTTCACTTATCTCACCGCTCGATACGAGTATAACATTTATAATTTGTTTAGTGCCGTTGTTCCGTGAGTTTCTGTTGAAGTTTCAGTCTCACGAAGTTATTGAACGTGGGTAATGAACGTACGGTCTCAATATGTTTGCGGATAATGAATTATCAGAAAACTGTAATTGAATTCGTAGTGAAATGAAAATAAGACTCAGACAGAAGGCATAGCACGACGGAGGATACGACGAAGGATAGCTTTGTAACATCCCTGAAGTCAGACTTTATAAGCCGCCGCCATTGGCGTCTGGCATGGTTCTTAAACAACAACTGTTCATTATTTTGATTAGAAAAACGGATATTTTACCTTTATTTATCCCAAAAGATAAATACCCGTTGCTCGAATAACCCCCCATACACCCCCACCAATATTCTAACCATAATTGTCTCTTTTTAAATGTTTTTGTTGTTATCATGTCTAGTTTTAAGGTATTCATTTAATCTAGTTGAACCATATAATAGTATATCGGTGAGGCGGGCAGTGCTGCAACACAGTTTTATACAACTTTAGCAGCCATCACTATTTCTCATGTACCCTCCTTTACGCTTTAAGTTCAATAAACGAATTTTCATTTTAATTTTTCATCAAAATAATATGTAATTATCGCAAAAGTTGAAAAAGGACAACCACTCCACTATTATTATGCAGTACCCAGGACCAATTAAGTATCTATGATGCCATACGAATCACAGAATTGTGCAGAACTTGTGGGTCAATCAGGATTGAATCCTGCAATGTCCAATCAAAACTGGGACAAAACCTCACTCTCACATCTGCTCCATCTGGGATTTGAAACCAGGACTTCTGAATGGAGAGACACATGCCCTTCCACTAAGCCTTGAGACGTGTGTAAATTTTAATCAAATATTTCAAATGAGCATTCGTTGATCGGAAAGTTTTTGTAGAGATTTTTTTAGGAATTTATTTTAAATTCTGATCCGCAACCTTTTTGTGTGACGAAAAGTGAAGGGATACTGTATCAGGTAGAGTGGATGCAAGGGTTTTGAAATTCTGATCCGAAACCTTTTTGTGTGACGAACAGTGGTGGGGTACTGTATCAGGTAGAGTGGATGCAAGGGTTTTAAAATTCTGATCCGCAATTTTTTTGTGTGATGAATAGTGATGGGGCACTGTATCAGGTAGAGCGGATGCAAGGGTTTTGAAATTCTGATCCGCAACCTTTTTGTGCTACGAATAAATACAGTGGTGGGGCACTGTGTCGGGTAGAGCAGAAGATAAAAATGATTCACTGTTATCATAAAGTTTCACTTCTATATGTCTTTTACACACAACCTGTATTTTTTATATTGTTTGATTATAAAAACAAAGCCAGTTTCACAATACAGCTTAATATAACCAATATAACCGTATAACCAGTACGGTTATACGTCTCCCTACTGGCATTGGTGATTTAGACCCAAAAGACCGCAAGACTGGCCTACTCACTTCGATAAGGAATAGTGGAAGTCCGCAAAAAGCGACGTGTGGAAATAATTGGGGAAACAATAGTCATATCAATATAAACTATATAAAAAATATAAAATATCAAACAGTCAATAGAAACAATAAATAAGGAAGTAATAACCACTCCAACAATGAGAAAAATAAATATGTTATTCGATTTTATTCAATTAATTGAATATGTGTACCTATGTAGTTTGGTCCTTAAAATTAAGAAGAAACCTAAATTATTAGCTATGAGGCAAAATAAAGCTATTGGCATTTGAACGCACGACTTCTAGAACGGAAAATGAGTGTCTTACATGGCCAAAAAAACTTTTCAAGGTTTTTTATCACAAATGCCATCCTTGATAGCATAAAATACCAATAATCGGCACTGCAATATTTCAACTATCAACACTATTACTCACGCTTATTGTGCTATTAATATCAACCAAAGGTAAGCGCTAAATCTGATCTTTCAGCATCCCAAAATAACCCTGCATTGTCTAGATACCTCACAGGTGAACGTAACAAGCATACGCGTAAAATGCACCTTGTCTGTGTCTGATAAAGTGTTATACTGCTTGGCAAATGTTGTAGGAAGAACAAGTGTGCCAATAATGACTCATTAATAATAATAGCGCCCTCTACATTTCAGCACCGTAAAATTGGCGGACAGAATTTGCATTATTTACTCAGCCGATATTTGTTCAAAATGAACAAATATATTGAGCTCGTCATTAGCGATAACTTAATACTTACCAAAATGAATGTCCTGTAATATTTACTAGTTTTAATATTATTATAAATGCATGATGATATTCTATGATAGTCTTCAGGTCATCACATCTGCTCATGATGTACTTACTCAACTGATCGTAGATAAAAGTTATGTACAATACTAAATCGTCCCTCTGTATTTTCTGTTGTTACAACACTTTGGACCACTTTTCATGGTTTTAAAAGTTTTCATTTGATACGAGAAAACGCCCAAGACTTAGTTTCCACTATCCCGTGGGCCATGAAAAGAAATTACCTACACTACAAAATATGGGTTATTTATTTTGCACGGAAGGTATTTTTCCTTATTAAGTAGTAGTATAGTTATAATAGTAGCCGATGCTGCTCCTGATAACATTTCATGACATCCTATCTATTCCCAAAAATTAAGCGAAGCTTATTACATGATTACTATATGGGAACTAGATAACGGATATACGAGTAGTACATAGATACTTTTTTTTTGTAAATACATCAGCTTTCTGCCAGTGAATGTCCCGTCAAAATCGGTTACGCTGTTTCGGAGATCAGCCGGAACAAACAGACAGACAGATAAAAAAATAGAGAAAGGTTTTTTTGTTATAAGTACTACGGTTCTATTAACATTATGTATGTAGCAAAAAGCCGTTGTTTAATACTATACACCAACACTTCAATTTTATTTATTTGTATTGAAGTTTTGTCGGCATTTTCCTAATAATTTGTTTCCTGAAAAACAGGTCTGGATTCCCTTGAATTTAAAGACGCCTTCGAATTTAGTCATGCAAAGTTTCCAATACATAAAACCAGCCAGCAACCAACAGCTTCCAAAATCAAAGAATAAACATTTTAAGGAATCTGTGAAATAGCAAGATTTTGCCCTAAATCACTTTTCACAGTTTTTTTTATTTCCTCGGCATGCGATACATAACCTACTCAAAACTTTTATGTTGAAACTATCTTTTCGGTGGCATTTTCCATACTAACCAGTATATCCTGCAGACTGGAAATCTCAGTTTTAATGCTCAGTTTTTTGGTGTACCTACCTAGACTCACGCCTGTGTCCCAAAGGGAAGCACGCATTTCGATATGCATTTGTTTCGGGGTCCATAAATGCAGGACAACAATGCGCCCATAAATAAAACTTAGAACACCTCTTTAAGAATACCTTTTATACTATACTTTTATAATAATATAACTTTTACTTTACTTTCTACTCATTACTTTAGGGACTGTGAGATTTGGCAAAGCTACAATTTTTTTATCAGTGTGGCATAATTAAAATAAATAAATATAGCGGTCCTTCGGTAACCCGACTGCTTCCCTTGAACATAGGTAGTTTAATTGTTCACGTCATATATATTATCTTTGAAATAATTCAATTAACAAACATTCCTATTTCATTGATATCTAATTTATTTTATTATACCCACATGTGAGAATGCTAAAGGTTTGTAACCATACCGCCTTGATTTATGTTGTAAATGTCACATCAATCTAGTGAACTCTGCACCTTTTTTACACTCTTGGTAAAGAAAGTTTGGGTTAGAAATAAACCTCTTTCAAGTAACTTCAATAAGGTTCAAACTTAAAAAATGGTTGCAAAATTTAAGAGTAGTAGAGCTCCTCGTGCAAGGGCACGTTCGGGGAAGGACTACTACCATACTTCTTTCGGCCGTCAAGCAGCGTCGCTGTGTTCCAGTTTGAAGCCGTTTTGAAGACGGTTAAATAACGGGCATGCGAGGCTTAACACCTTTATGCCTCAAGTTGGCGGTCACAATGCAGTGCCACGCACGTCATTTAGGATTTTTTTTCTTTTTGGATGTGGTTTACGTAGTAAGGCTTTGCTATAGGCAAGAGAAGCACTTAACATCGGGTGGGTTGGTTGATTGTTCCGTTTCAAAATCTTCAAAAATGACCACTGAGCGGATACTAGTAGTTTAATTACTGTGACCTACATATATAAGAATAGTATAACTTATTACGTGTTTCATTATGTCCGGTGTTCGGTTCACTTAATCGAGAATTTTTAAAGAAACTTAATGACAAACAAGTACTATTTAGTTTATCACCGTTAGTTTTTACTAATATTAAGTGGCTATCTATTAGTAATCGTTGAAAAGACACGAGCCGATAATCACCAAGAAACTCAGCTAAAGTTTTTCATGGAAAAACAAAGGTAAGACGATAAATCTTACCTTTTAACTGAAATAGGAAGCGCCCTCAGGATTCTCACGTCCACGGCAATTTTTCTCTCTGGCGGCGCACCTGTCGACAAAAAAATCATCAGCTGGTACTATCGACCTGTTATTTATAAGTATTTTTTTTAATAAAGCAAAGGTTTTTTATATAAAGTTAGCACATACAATAGACAATAAAATAAAAAATAATAAAAGTCTCGAGTTGTACCCACTAAATGAGCTATACTTGACAATATAGTGTCAAACGGTTTGATTTGCTATGATTCTGAATATCAGAGTAGTAGACAATGTGGGAACGTAAAAACGCTGTCGTGGTGTTTTAGTTTAAAGATTGGATAGGTTTTTGTTTGACTGCTATCTCGCCTGAGGCTATGATGAAGCAAGCTTGCCTAGATGGAATCTCTTTTTGTTGACTTGAATACTCCCATTTTTTAACAAAAAGGATTAATAACTCAGATAAGAATTCCACTCCTAACAAAGCAGAGGCCAAACTCAATATAGAACAGCTTTTACTGTTAAATCGAACGCTGACAGTACTCCAGCTAGGTGAAGGATTAGGTTGAACAAGACGAGTAGACCGGAAAGGTGCTGTGTTTTTTGTCTTTCAAACCGAATTTGGAAATGGACGTACGTATTATATTTGTTTGTTCATTTTGGTTTGCTATCCTTAACATGTACAAACCAAACCAACTCAGCTTTGACAAGTTATACCTGCAAATGTGATGTGAACATGGCAAGTATCTTCTAATAGGTTGGCTAAAAAGACGTATCGAGACAAAATTTAAATTATTAAATAAATGGTAGGTATCTATAATCTAGCGTAATTACGTCTTCACTACCTTCCAAGTAACGTCCGTCAATTTACGTAAGACAAATGGCAGACGTCTCTGTAAATTGACTTGACATATCGCCATACAAGATGCCAAGATTGTACCTACATCATTCATCATCATATTCAGTTGCACAAAATTTACTTTGTGATCTAGACTGAATTTGACGGGATTTTCACTGGGAGATAGCTGATGTTTTAAAGAGTAACTTAGCCCACATTCATTTTAAGTATCCGCGCAAAAAATACTTGTAGTTTTTCGAGTATTCGTGGTATTGGTGGAGTGTTTTAAGAGAGGGGATTTTTGGTAAATTCCACGTGATGATAGGAACAAACTCCCCAGGACTCCATTCTAACTCCCACCCTAGGTAGGTGATAACACATAAAACTATAGATTACAATTAAAACTATAGATTAAAAGTTATAATTCAAAATATCTGCATAACTATCTGCACTTTTATCAGCTTCTGATCGGGTCCTTTTTTAACACTAACGTAACTTATAATATGTAGGTGCCTATGTGTATAATAGAGACGATGGGCTAGGACAGCCTGGCAGGTATTTATTTATAAACACTGGGCATATACTGAACGAAATGAATCTCTTAGTGAGAGATAATAAAAAATCTGCAATCTTTGGACCATTAGGGTCAAACCTCATATTAAAAAGAAATGTCAAATAAAATGTTTGAAGATATCACGACGTAAGTAATAAGCAAACTGATATAGTGGAATCCGTAAAATTGCTTTAGTTATTAATATGTAACATTCAATCAACAAACCATTCGTTTGAACTCATCTAATTCGAAAACAATTGCAAGCAATAAGAGCTTTGATTGTTTTGATAAAAAAACAGTGTAAATAGCAAGCAAACGTTTTAAAGTGGATACACACAGGTATGTAAAATGATATTACACATAGGTATAAATAAAAAGTGTACTAAGATGCAGCAGCTGCTTTCAATGTCAAATGATACTTCACATACCGAAGTCTGATGTTCTTAATATAAATTATCTGATTGTGAACATCTTTACTGCATCGAACATTCTTTTTAGTAATTGGGCAAGTTCCAAGTTATGTTTTAAGGAATTTGGACAAACCAAAATTTATATAACATAATCAAGTAAATGCTGATACAAAAATATAAAACAATCGTCTAATTGACTGATTGACTGACTGTAAATCATTTTGAGGAAAGTTTCCATTTGCTGTATAGTGGTTCATCTGAAAGGACTATGAGTAATTCCCAGGAACAAAGTCCAGAGTGTTACACTATTCAAAAATTAAGTTCAATCAAAATGCTGCATATCAAATCTCATCAATCAAATAGTAAGGATTTGTAACAAAACATTTTAATAATATTTAAATTTTTTGAATTAAATTGGATGCATCCGAATACTCCTTTTCCACACTCGGCAATTTCACACAATCACCACTTAGCCGCACTCATTGACACATTGCTTACTTTTATCTCACAACAAATTATTTAACCACTTCAAAACTTTAATTATTAGTTTTTACTGAAACATGATTCGCGCATTTTGTACCCATTCAAAATACAAACTTTAAAAGTATATGACTCTAGACGGCCAGGAAATACTTGTTTTATTTTTAAGAAAGGGGCAAGGTGAATGCAGTTTCAGTAAACCCTTTGATTAGAAACTTACAGTTGTGCGCGCGCCTAACAAAACGGTACTGAATCTATTTGGCCCGTCGTGATTATTCGTTCGCTAAAATCTAAAAAAAGCTTACGACACTCATCGGTCGGAGTGTAGGTGAATAGGTAGATCACGTCACAACTTTTAAAGTGGCCGGTGTCATTGAGTCTAGCTTTTGTTTAAGAATTTGACACTTGTTTTTGCGTGCAAATTAGGTTAGTGGCGTGGGAAAATTGTGCAATACTAACGTTTGAAATAGTTTAATACTGGCACTCTCTGGCAGTGAACTTCACACATAGCTCACGGGGAAACCGATGAATGAAGATACTTCCGAATATTAAATACTAAAGTATATTAATTCTGTGACTGAGAAAAAGTTCACGATAACTGCGAACCATATTTTCATCCCTATAATATAATATATATAACTCATAAATAATCCCCGCGACAATCAATTCTACCTTTTTGTCATCCCTTTAAAGTTTCAATTATATTAAAATCGGAAACCCGTTCGAGTATTATGTCATCACAAACATATATACATACAGTGCCGGATTTCCAAACATAACTGATCTTGTTCACTTCGCTTACTCGAACAAAAATGTATATTACCTACGCTTGTATATTTTTGATTATGTAGGTATATTGTGAAACTGGGTACTATAAAATCTTACCATTATTCAGATTTATGGATATGATGGAGATATGATGGAGATATGGTAAAACTACTAATTGAACATAACTTGACTCGTAACACATATCGCGGGCGCGTTAAGAAACGATTGGTCATACAGAATAAGGGGGCTTCGTGGCATGGTCGTGGCGTATCACTGCTACGGTGGTGGCTGAATTCAATACTATCCGAAGACATGACATGACGTGACAATTTCAAGACTGACTATACATTTATGAAAACCTAAGACATTTACTACTAAAAATAATACTTTTAGAATATCGTTTTTTGTCACAAAAGTCACTGGAAGATCTGGCTCTTTCACTTTGTAAAGAAGGTGGCACTTAATGCCGTTAACATATTATTAAAAAAATTGAGACTTCGTGAGAAAAAAATTCCCAACGAATTATAAAGTTTCTAGAAAGAACTTTTGCAAATCGACGCCATTATCAAATCCCATCTACATTCCCAACTCTGTATTCCACTTTCAAATAAATGAAATTCGAATTCCAATTTCCCTCACAGACACTGGCCACAAGACGCAAGGAAATAAAGAAAAACGTTCCGCGGCGTAAAGTTTCCAAACGAAACACAGAAGCCCAAGTGACAGTTGCATTAAATCTATTCAAAGGTAATAAGAGTGTATCCGGTCTGGCAGAAGAGCAATGATAGCTCAGTAATGATAGATAGGTTACTCAACAAACAGTATAAATTCAGACAAATTCAGTTCTAAAACCAACTTTAAAATTATGTATATAATAAAGCTATCGTATTTATTCAATCGTATTAATTCGGTGAATTATTGTGTAAGGTACAACAGTACACATTTTGAAAATCGGGGGGCTTTTTTAGTTATTATTAGTTTTAGTTTAGTGAGGATGAGAGTTTTAAAATCTCTCCAGTGTAATTTATACTTCGTTTCTTTTTCTGATTTCAGTAAATTATTTATTTAAATCCACTCCAAATCAGTCAATTAAGCTGATGGCATTTTAACTGCAGTAGTATGCTGAAACTAAAAATACATAACTCCAAACTCGCTTAAATTTTCGTAAATATCACAAAAACATGAAACAGATGAGCTGATCTTCCTGTGGCCCAATTTCGAAATGTGACGGTATTTTCGAAGTGACTGAGATATTGGCGCTATTTTAAAGTGGATCTCAGTTACAATGGAGCAGAGTTTCGTTTAGCGATACAAAGTTGTCTGCATTGTATCAAATGGACTTGAACAACCGAGCTTGTGTTCGTAAGTGGCGAATACTCTAGCTCAGTGCAATATTTTAAACTGTTTTACGGGTATTTAAAGTATCAATCTTCTGCTTTACTTTTTTTTTTAATTCACACTTTTCTGCGTCAAAATATCTTTGTGAATCCTGGATGTTTAGTTCAGGCAACTGGGCTTTATTAGATATTTTGTTTTTTTGCCCCTTTTTGCCTATGGCAAGTTAAGCGCAATTTTCACAACATGATGAATCATGTTGTAAAAATTTCATTACGACTCTAGTTATGATTCCTGATGTGTTGGATGAGTTGCATCAACCAAGGTTGCAGGCAGACTTACTCAACCATATTATAGGTACTTAGAAGATCAAACACGGGACAAACACTATCCTGTCCGCCTCCTGAATGGAAGCTTATGTAAAAAAAAAAAATGTTGTAGGTTTTCATTATGTTTCTAAAATAAAATCAGCCTTAGCTACTCCTGCTACTACTACTGTTATAATCAACTATCTGACAATTAAAGTTTTGTCAAAATTTTTGCAGCCGTTTCGGCGATTAGCCAGAAAAACACGTAACATTTTGTTTTTATTGTAAGTAAAGTAATGTATGCATGGAGTAAAAAGTAGCTATTTTTAAATTGCCTGAATATAATTTAGTTATTTAAATATTGATAAGCTTGCGTTTGACTGCTTTTTTGCCTGACGTTAATGCTCAATCGTAGGCGTTGCATCATTTGCTTAGCATGCTTGCCTAGATGGAACCTCAGATATTGAACTGTGGGATATTAAAGTTTTATGAGGAAACCATTCACCCTTGACATGTGGTGTGGCCTGGTGCAACTCAGAACGACGTCTGGTTGTCCTTGACAATAGTTAAGTTAGCGGAATATTATTGTGTAGTAGTTGAAATCTAGTAAAAAATGGTGTCTATGTCTATGTTTGATAAAGCAAAAACTATACTTATCGTACGTATTTCAACGGTGACATCAAAATATGTATAAAAATAAAGACAGATGCGGCTGGCACGCTCCAGGTCTATTCCCGTCAGTATCAGGTTAAGGGCGTGCACTCGTAAATACTCCACCATCGCGATACTTGCAAATATTTTCGTGATGATTTTAAAATAATGGAAAATAACCAACAACAATAACAAATATGACAGGACATTAATATCTACACAGCGCCATCTAGCCCCAAACTAAGCATAGCTTGTAATATGGGAACTAGATTACGGATATAATACTTAAAAGGACATTTATTCAATTAAAAGTACAATTAAACTAACTATGTACAAAGGATCAGTCAGATTACCTAAGGACCGTTACAAACGGCCTATAGGTAACTCAACTGTTCCAGACCAGTACCAGACGGAAGCGTGCCCAAGACTGGCTGCATTGCCACGCTTAATACTTAAATATAATATAATACTTAAATACTTTTGTAAATACATACATACTATGTGATACAACACCCAAACACAGAACAAATATCTATATTCATCACACAAATGTTTGTCCTGGGTGGGAATCGAACTCACAGCCTACGTGCAGAAGGCAGAGCTACTACCAACTGAGCTATGAAGCTTGTGACCAGGGCTCTACTTTGTGTTTTTCATATGACAGTGTTTCAAACACCAAGCTACGCGTAGTCGATAAAATTATTTGTTCGCTCCATTTTCGACCTCATCCTTGACTTTGCAAGTACTTGTGCAAGTTTTCAGGTCAACATAATTTAAAAAGAAAAAATGTATCAGCTATATTTATGCTGAAGCTACATTTTTTCTCATGCCATTTATTTCTAATGTATGAGAAAAATTTGGGTAAGGATTATGTAATTATTTAATAAGATCTTTATGTTATATTAACAAGATTCATTTTTCTTGAAATTCCTTACTTTTATTTATTCTGTGGCAGTATTTAATGATCACTTTCAATTATATTTTACAAATCAAAGTCGAAACAGCAGCTTACTTATGTAAATTAAAAAACAACTAGGCATTCAGAAAAAAATACATCACAAGCGCTTGGATTTTCTTTAATGCAGAACTTGTTTATTTTTAAATTGAGCACGTATTTCCTAACATGACTATTCGATAACCCTCACGGTTTCCGACTTCGCCTCAGTGGCCCTGGAAAAAAACTCAACCTGTATACCAAATATTTCAAATTGCAAGTATTTATTTATTTACTAAAGAAATAATAAACGACTACAATCACTATTTCAACATCTATATAAATACTTTAAATAATATGAAAGTTTAGTGTATTGTTAATGTAGACCACTACGTTATCCACATATTAAGGTTAATAACATAAAAATAAAAGATCATGCAACTAGAAGACCTAGACATAAACATGAAAATGCTCGATATCCCGTTTAAACTGGGAATTTAAGCTGCTGGATATCATCATAGCATGTAGACGGCTTCAACGATTTCCAATTAAACTATCAACTACTGGATAAATTAGCGATTTTATAAAAACAACCACATGTGAATCGAAGCTTTAGTTTTGGAGCCACGAGACCCCAGGCCCCAGATTGACATACTAAGGTCTCAAATTTATAACGCTACATTTGTGAATAAGAGATTTGATAAATATTATTCTTACTGGAAGTAAAAATAATAATTAAGTGTTAACTGTCCTTGATAGACAGCACTGTTTTTATTATTATTGCAGGCAACCTATATATATTATGAAATAAAATATTACATATCACTAATTTTATCAAACAAGCCTTACTTATTAGATATCAAATGGATTACTGATGGAACCTAGCCGCCACCGCCACGCCGCCACCACGATGCCGCCACCGTGCGTTTAGCACAACCCTTAGCTGATTAAAGAATCGTCATGCATTTGTTTTCCTCTTTGTCTTTTCCCGCCATCATTTCAGCACCGTTCAAGTTGTACCGGTTAAACATTAATTCTGAAATATAATATATTTCAGAATTAATCGATTACATTCCAAATTGATTCAAAGGTCTCGAGTACTTATTTTAAAATGTTATGGGCCCAGCAAGCTTCCACTGCGCTTCTTACTTATACAAAAATAGATGTTTTAGATTTAAATAATCCAGTCGCATAATTTTATTACTATAACATGCTTTTCTTATTATTCTTGTGATTTGCTCACGATTCACACCAAACAACGGTGTAATTAATAGCTACCAATCTTATAATTTGAGAGATTAATTTAAATAGTTTGATACAAAGTATTCATAGACCACACAGATAGACCACGGAGGCCTATTTCCGATGAGGCGACAGCCATAGAAAGCTTAGTAAACATTATTTACATTTTAAGATAAAGCATTGGTAGGAATATTTTGACAAAAGGTTAGTAGATAAAGGGATATGGTATCGCACTATACAACCCACGATATCGTCGTTCCCGTGGATTGACGAAAATAAATACATAAGAAACGTGTTAGTTACTGCTGTCAGGTTACGTTCCGGGAACATTCCGCCTAACAAGTTCGCATTGGTAAATGAAAAAAGTAGAATCACCAAACTGTAAATATATGTGGCAAAATTGATGATGTCCAACATTTACTGATGGAGTGTGTACGGAGCGCAGACAACCGAAGTCTCATAGTGTATAATAAATTTGATGTTGGTATATGTAAAGTATTTTGTCAGATCCTATGTGTAAAGAAGCTCAACGGTTTTTTATTTTATTTTATTTACAGACCATACGACCCTTAACTGCACCACACAAAGTTTATCCCGGGTCAACGCTATCCGAGCCATCCATCATACGACTCAGCATCTCAAACGTAGTTTAATGTACCATGTCTAATGCACGCTTTTCTAAGAAACCACCATAATTTGATAAAGCTCATAATACAAAATATTTTTTTGGGAAATCACTAAGAAGATTGATTATTTTTATGTCACTGAAAGCTAGTAGTTTAGTGACATAAGATCTCTTTGCATAAAACATAGCTCTCTGGTTCAGGCGAGGAAGAACTATCCCATTAACTCATAAATAAGGCTTTTTAGCTACTGGCCCCGCTCGAACTGGCCCCTCGAGTCCAGTTGTCCTATTGTAAGATCTGTAAGTCGATGTCGGTTGAAATAAAGCTTTTTATTATTATTGTTAACTTTTTTTATAGTACGACAGGAAAGCGTTTGACCTTCATTACACCTGGTTACAAGTTGAGATAAGGCTGAAGGTAAGGCGCACTTCAATCGAAACCCTCAACAAACTGAGGATAAAACCAAAAACCGTTTGAACCAAACAGAAAAAAGTGTCATGGCCTAGCGTTTGATCATAACATCGACTGGTGGCTGGCGTTTGTTATACGTTACTCAATAACACTACAAATACTCCTTACATTCCTTGTAGTCACTGCAAAGATCATTTTCATGTTATCTCAACATACTAGCACATTTTTAGGGTCAAGGTGCAAATTAGCCCCAAGTACAAAAATCTAAAACATTACTTTTTGCGTAAAGTGCTAGTGGTCACTCCCACATCTTTATCATTTATTAACAACGTGACGGTTTTTACCAGGCGATGGGCAACAGCAACACCAACCCGCATGTCCCATTGTATCAAACTACGTCTGCAATGAACTTGACTGTGTTTAAGATGACAGCCGAATTTGTGAGAAGTGGATCGAGGGAGGCAAGAAAAAAAAACGTTTTTGTGTGAAACATGCCAACCTCCCAAAGCATTTAAATAATAAGTGTTTTGCCGAATACAATTGTAATGTAAATTTTTAGGTACGATGATTTTTTTATTCTTATGTCACTCCTTCAATTCAAAGAAATCAATCGACACCTCACAAGTAGAATACATGTATTATCAAGGAAATATACATACATGCATGCCGTCTTTCTGAGGCAGTCGGGTCATAAGCATCACATGGACAAGATGCTGAGATTAAAAAACAGATTCGGGCGGATGGCGCGAAAACCTTTGTTTTTATATAACACAAGAACCACTTGTTATTTCCGTGAACATATCGTAAAAAAATTACAT
Organism: Venusia cambrica; assembly: GCA_951394065.1. Classification (NCBI taxonomy): domain Eukaryota; kingdom Metazoa; phylum Arthropoda; class Insecta; order Lepidoptera; family Geometridae; genus Venusia; species Venusia cambrica. Next base: position 9,015,413 of record OX596056.1, read on the forward strand.
CATTCAAGCTCTTTCGACTGTTGCGAAAAAGACTAAACAGACTTTTTGGACCTGTATGAAATAAGTAGGTAATTTGCTTGCAATAAGCTGTCTATTACTTCGTCATTGTTTAAAAAGTGCTTAAAACAAAATATAACTCACACAGGCTACCTAGATCACATTCTGGACTAGGATCTCCATAAGCAGTCGCGATGTGCCAACATTGCACAGAGGTAATGTGTTTGCACACTACTTTAGCTCATAAGCCATCTACAGATCGAGAATTACACCTTACCTCCCTGGAAATAACTGCTACATTCCAGTGGTGGTCGATGGCATCTCTACAAAATTGGTTGTCGAAAAGGTCGAAGCTTTTGAAAGATAGTCTGTATTGATGTTGGTAATGGTTCTTAATACTCCAGACCGGAGAGTTCCGATGTGTATTTGAGTTTAAACGTTTAATTTTTGAGTAGTTTCACAGAAGTCTTAAATTGAATTTTAACCGCCTCTGTGGTCTAGTGGTGCGCCTACCGGTGTCAGATCCAGAGGTCCCGGTTTCAATTCCCAAGGGGAGTACAATATTGTTGTACTCCCCTTGGTTTGGTTGGTGGTAAAACATGGTTTGAGTCCCCCTGGCTAGTAACCCCCATCAACCAACCAATAGACCTATCAGACAAGGTAAGTTACACATGGCAATAGCAGAGATTAGGGGCGCTTCTATCTTTATCCTATATCGTTGACTGAGGGCTTAGACTAGGGGTGGCAGTTGATATAGTCGTTGAATTCGACTCATAATGCATAAACATAACTAATTTACTTATTTACCCTAACTAATTGGGACATTATGTTAGGGTTGGTGCGGTGGATGATCACGAAAGGAGAAAATAATAGTGGTGTTGATAGAGCTTACTTATTTGAGCCTCCGTTCCGTAGGAAGTACCTATAGACCATTTGTAACGGTCCTTTTGTACCCCCCTTTCGTCCGTTTCGTTTTTTTTTGTACATAGGTAGATTAATTGTACAAATTATGTTTAATTATTTGTGCAAGTCATTTACATAGAAATTAATATTGTTCAGTTTTTATCCAATAACAAGGCAATGTCGTGAAAACGATTTGGCTAGTTCTATAAATTCCAATTCACCTACAGCATGTTATGAATCTAGGAAGTACTTACCTAGACTGTAAACACGTAGATGTCTAAAATTAGATGCCATGGGACTATTTTTAGTTATGTTGACAGAGAGCAAAAATAGTTCCCCCAACAATTTGGATTGGCATCATGACCGGTCTCAGTTTTAGGGTTATTATTAGTATTATTATCCTGCTATCAACTATGCCAGCGGAACCCTATTACCAAAAAACATCAAATATTTTTGGTACCTACTTCTGCCTGTCGGTCTGTTTTTATTTTAATTTCATGCTCAGAATTTGAAACAAAATCGCAATTTAATTCCTTGATAATTTTATTCCATGATAAAATAGTATTGGCAGTTACAATACATCAACAATCAACAAAATTTTGTCGGCGTATTTTTTTAATGCTGTACTTTTTTCTTTTTTTATAGTACGACGGGGAAGCGCTTGGCCTTCATCTCACTTACTCCTTATATCACATACTCACATACTTGTTGAGTATCCTAGAGCGCAAACTGCTGGAGGACTACATGAGTATAGTATGTTTATTAGCACTCAACGAGTATTACCACTATCTCATCAATTATAATATATATTTTTATTGATTGCACGACGAGTGCACAACCTTTAATTACGTTTTAAATAACGATAAGGCCGAAGGTGGAAACGCACACTACCCCAAATCCTCAACAGTCTGCGAAACCAGATCCTCAGATCTTCTCGCAAAAGGCCGCAATACAACAATTTACAATTGTTGTATTGCGGCCTTTTGCTTTTTTGTTGTTATGCCCACATACTTAGGTAAGATGGTGGTAGCTAGCCTATGAGCCTAGAGAGGCTGTGGACTATGTAGCAACACTACCTCTAATACTTTAAGTATCTTAACAGGCTAAGGTCAAATAGTTACCACCTGCACCAAAACGTGAACGGGCAATGGTAAAGTATACATACTACATAGAATAACGTGGTGGTAAAAATGGGTATTGTTGTACCTTCCAGGACAAACTTTTTTCAAGGAACTCGAGTTAGTTAGATTACTCCATAAACCTGCCACCTAGAAAATACAAAAGCTCTATTCTAAAACGAAATTTCCCATGCGAAAGTGGCGAACATTTTAGTTTTCAACGTGCGTTGGTCATTCAATGAATTGAAGTACTTTTTATTTGAACTCTGGCCGGGTTTGAGTTTTGCTGACGGAAAATATAAAATTCTGGGATATTTTATACTAGAACTGGAAGCGGTTCTGTATCAAGAACTAGATCTCCTTAGTTATCTGGTTGCGAAACTGGGGTATTATGGCGGAAAAAACTATTCCTACCTAGCTACTGGTAGTCCAATAAAGAAAACATTATTACAACTACTTTATATGAAAAAAGATAAACTACTCGTCATATTTGGTTCTGAAATTTGTGAACGCAGCCGATGGGTTAATTCCAAACGAGCTACAAACTCAAATATTTGTACTTCAAGCGATTGCACTTGGACACAACATTTACATTATCAGCGCAAAACTGAGTATCAATATGACACAAAAATTCGGAATCTGCGCCGGAAACGCTATAACCAACTGGGTTACGAGCTCAGTTGGTTAGAGCGTTTCCGGCTTTAGGAAAAGATGCGGGTTCAAGTCCCGTCGCGGGTTGTGAATTTTTGTGTCATAATAACATTTGTAAAAAGAGCTCATATCACATAATTATAAGTTATATTCTATCAAATTCTTCTTCCATTTTATCAGCTATAAAAACGTGCGATTGCAAAATTGACGTCCAGTCCACACTAGGGGATTTGCGAGGTTTTAAACCGATTTAAGCGCGGACATAAATTTTAGCTGTACCTATAGCTTTTATTTTACCTCGGAATACCGTGGACATGTAGACGTTGTCATTGTTAAATAAATAAATTGTGGATGATTTATGATTTAGCTTAGACATTTAAATCTGACATAGTATACAAAAAAAATACAAAAAAGGAATAAAAGAATACACATAGAAACAGTTTGACAAACATATTTATGGATAGTGTTGTTTGTCACAGCTGCAAATGGGCCACAACTCAGTATTTTGCCTGACTGCACCAGCGTTAGTTAGGTTAGCGGTGATGTGTGCTGTTAATAATATTTGGACGTGCCTCTAACTACCTTTAAGGATGTAAGGATCTCAACTCTGAAATTGATGGTTCCCAACTATGATATGGTATGGTCTACAGGTAAACTGTTTTACAAGGCAATTCTTGAATTGTATTTAAAAATAGAATTGTGCTAATGTTTGATGTATTTCACTTTACGATCTTGCGTAGGTACAACCATAATCAAAGAAAAACATGATATATTATTTTCAATTATTAAAAAAAATACACGTGGGGGAGAGGCCTTTGCCCCAGCCGTGGGAAACTGACGGCTTAAAATAATATAATAATAAAAAAACAATACACGGTCTGATGCAAATTCCAGGTGAAGTGCGCTTCCACCTTTGGCCTTAAATGATACATTTGACACAATATAAGATACGTTAAATGAAGGCCAAGCGCTACCGTCGTAAAACAAAAATCAAATAAAAACAATCTATAAATATTAAATATTATAAATATTACAGGACTTTAATTTTACACAGCGCCATCTAGCCCTAATCTAAGCCAAATAAAATATGTAACTGTGGACTCTATATAGCACGATACACAATGTCATCCTGACCGCCTACCGGGGCCTCGATTCTACTAAACGCTGCAGATTGGCCTCTGTTGGTGCCTTTTGATATTCTAGTAGCTTTTCTTCGACGGTAAAATTGTCATAATGATGCGATTATTTTAGTAGAATCCGGGCTCTGGCTTTTTGGGTTTTTCGTAAACCAAAAATTGGCAGTTAAGTTTAACGTTATACATTTTCAATATTTCGATTTCTGACCTATCTACAAGCTATAAAAATATTAATTAACCGCCTCTGGTAGAAGCAATACTGTGCTTGGTTTGGTTGGTGGTAGGATTTGTTTAAGTTCGCCTGGCTAGCTACCACCGTCTTACCAAATTCTGTCGCCATAATAACAATGCTTAAAAATATGTTGGTTTCCCGCATTTAAAGGTAAGATAGCCAGTTCCTCAGTAAGTTGAGGATTCTGGGTGAAGTGCGCATCCACCTTCGGCTTTATCTTAACATGTTACCAGGCAAAGCGCTTCCCTGTCGTACTGTATAAAAAAATGGTATGTGTATGTCAAAAGATCAAAGTGGTTTACTAGATAAGACTTAGGACAGTTAATTTTACTGACTTTGTACTGCCAAAGTAGTCGTATAATACCTGCATATAAAGTTTAGTAGGTACGCTAGATGATCTGTTTAAGTTTTTATTAATTTCCTGTACCTAATTTCCTCGCTTGCGACTGCAGATGGCATGTCTTCCTGACAATTTTCGGCCACGGTATTTTTTAGCTTTATAATAAAGAGCTCCGTTCGTGTGCTAACATGACTGACATACGTACCATATTTTTATATAAAAATAATAAAAAAGGTAAGCGATGACGCCCCGTTTTTTTTTAATTGATTTTAGCTATAACTGTTTGCAGTAATTGCACGTAAGGGTATTATTTTCGTAATGGTAAACAATTTTAGAATGCGGTTTCTAGGCCACGCCTTCTGCCTTCTTCTAATGTTCAAACATTCTGTTGCACAGGGTTATACCAATCCATACGTTTTTCTACTAAAGACTCTCGACGAAAGGGCTTAATATTGTATCTTTTCATATGATGTATTTTCATAACATCCTTGTACCAAATGGCCTGTAGTAGCAGCATTGCTACATTAAAAAAACCTTCTATTGAATTATGATCTAGTAAGACTATGAACTAATATATTACCTACTTTTAAAATATATCTGGAAATATTTTGAACGGTCAGCTTAAAAGCTTAAAAGGTCAGCTCCAAAATGTATTTTGTCAGCAAACGAAGTGAATCTCTTAAAATAAGAAAGCGTAACAACCTAACAAACCATTGACGTACTCCGCCATTGTTCCGCTTCCGTTTAAATTTTATGTGTCAAAATGGGCTGAGCTGAAAAAAATACCCCTTCATTACTCAACGTGAAACAAAACATACTTACTTATAATAAATTATAATTAATTACCTATTGTCTGTACAGTTGACAGCCGCGTTCTTTCTCTAATTACCACCTGCCAATCTGGCGGCGCTCACCGGGAGGTAATTAGGCTTTCCCGTACGTGTGCGATTTTGCGTGTAGAGCCTTTCATAGAACATTGAACAGTACTACGCACTGAATCATCACTTTACCACAAATTTTCATAATTACACGTCTACGGTGTAGGTAAAATCCACTGTTGGACAGCTAAACTAGAGGGTATTAATGGATATCGAGGCAATGGGTGGAATAAAACACAGCACAATCAAACTCATTAAATTGTCCCTATTATCGAAAATGAACACTCGGAAGCAAAGCTAGACTACAGCGACTGACGACGTAATTAGCGCAATATCAAAAGATATCGAGAGATGGCGCTATATTAAGTAAAAAGTATACCATTATATAGTACAGATTGATTTTTGTACCATTTCAATTATGTATAAAACCACAAGCTAGGTAGACAAATTGGTGATCGCTGTAATAGTGTTAGGAGGTACACAGAAGGAAATGCTGCTTATGTTCTGGTGAGATTGAGAGAGAAAGAGAGCGAAACTTGAAAGAAGCCACGACTGCCACACGATATTTTATTTACAATAAGTAATCATTTTACAACTCAGGTTTTGCTCATGTATACGATAGTTGATGGAGGCACCATTGCTTCGGTTTTTCCAGGGAACAATAATGAGTCTGAGAGTGATTTCCGGATGATATCACGGTTGCGGTGCGCGCAGTCTTCATACTCGACGTCGCGTTTCATTTCACACTAACACAAGAACACATCAACTACATTGTACGCGAGTAAAACCTATGTTTAAAATTATATAGTATATTATTTAATATTATTGCGAGTTTTAAAAGTTGCTTTTTTTGTTTTTTTTTTATGATTAGACCATCGTTTGACCACAATCTCACCTGATGTTAAGTGATGATGTATCACGATGGTCTAGGAGCCACCTATTAACTCTTGACTTGAGTACTTGAGTGTAACAATTAACCAAGCTCAAGTTTCTAATTGAGCGTGACTATTTATTATTTTTGTTATATCTATAACACAAACACAGTCCATTAGTGTATACGGCTGGACAGAAGCTCCTCCAAAGCGTTTGACAGTTTGACAGAGGGTTTGTCTTGCTTGATAGGCGGATTTTTGATAGCAGTAAAAGCTAATACATAAAGGAAGCTGATGCCTTTCTTCGGGTGAGATCTCTTAGTCGGCTTGTACGACTTCCATGGACTGAGTTGGAGGGGTCTATTCTCAAGCCGCGACCACAATTTCTAAAACAAACTAAGTAATACAGATATCGACGTGACCGCCTCGTTGTCCAGGGGATAGATCATTATGTCGAACATGATATTTGCCAAACTGCCAAGAAGTAAATCTTAACTAAATAAGAAAGCTATGCCAAAAACGTTATTGGGTCGTCAAATGGTGTGTAAGGTTTGCAAATAGAATTCTATATTCGTGTAAAAGCACCCTGCCTTGCTGACGGTAACGCGAATACGTGAGTGTTTTACGATTCCGATGTTGATTTTTGTCAGGAAAATAGTGAGAGGTTAGCAGGAGAAAACAAGAAAAATATTTGGACTGTTTAAAAAAAATCTATAAAAGCCCTGGTTTTTTGGGTTACGTATTGGTTTTGGTTTGTGGTAGGTTTTTGTTTAACTCCGCCTTGCTACCACCATCTTACCTGAGTATGTCGCCATAACTACAATTCTAAATAGTTGTGTTCCGGCATTTAGAGGAAAGATAGCCAGTTCCTCAGTTTGTTGAGGATTCCGAGGGTAGTGAGCCTCCACCTTCGGCCTTATCTTAACTTTTCACTTAACATTTTTTTAATTGTAACAGGTAACAAGGGCGAGATGAAGGCTTAAGCGTTTCCTGACGTTCAAATAAAAATGTTTATTCTGTATATATGTAACACCAAAAAAACGGTCAAGCATGTTTCGGACATACAACCTCCAGAACGAAATGAAAATACCCCGCAGTAACAACTGCGGGGTATTTTAAGATAACAATCTTAAAATATGAGTCGAATAAATACGTTCACTTTAAACCTTAGAAAACACTTAGTTCACTTTAAACACGTACACCTTATGTGTACGTGTCTGACTCGCACTTGGCCGTTTATTTAAAGATAAAAAACTTAAGTAGGTATCAAATTCCATTAGATCAAATAAGGTTACCTGTAGAACACGTTAATAAAGCTTATAGTAGTGACTGCCCTTTAGATCTTTTAGTCATCTCTTACAAAATCCAAGGGAAATTTCATCATCATCATGATAATTTACTTTGCTTTTAAAAGAAAACCATTGCTGAAACAGATCTCAACAGCTGGTCCGTTTTTTCTCTAATTTAATATAGTCGTCCACACTTCGCCGGCATACAAATCGTTTTTAATTTAAATTACATGATTACTCTCCACAGATTGTGATTTACTAAGGTTTAAAGTGAACGTATTTAATCGAAATATATAAATACGTGGAATTTACTGTCTGATAGCCCAATCCAGAGGTCCTAAAGATTAAAAATAAAAACATCCAGGGCATTGCACTAGTACCTTCACAACTAGGACACCACTTAGGATATTTCAAGCTTTAATCAATCATTCCGTACTTCGAAGGGCAAGCTTAGACGTCAGTCTAGGGTACTGCAGTAGTGGTTAAAGAGCCATACCAAACGCCAATGGCGGCTCGTAAAATCTGATACCAGGGTAGTTAAGACAGCCCACAAAAAGAAAGAAAGACATAAAACCCAAAACCAACAAAATAAGCAAAACCAAAACCGCGCAGAACTTACCGATTGAGCTGTGAGGCTTGTTATCTGCCTATATTTATTAGACCTATTATTAGACTTCTTGAAACTAATAAATAATAATAGGAAATCTGACTGATGTCTTTGTACATAGTTAGTTTAATTGTTCATGTTATTTAAATTAATATTGTTCGATGTATGTTGTGATATATTCATAGATATTATTACTGAGTATATTTTGTGTACCATTGCACATTCTTTGCAAAGGCCCATGATGAAAGTTCCTCTTGTATTTAATTATGATAAGAGGTAAAGTGTTAGTCCTCTTTCAAAAATCTCTTTTGTCTTGTAGCCGAGGTAGCATCATTTACAAAACCAATCAACTTTCCATTTTTTTGAGAGAAACAACTTTCCACCAAACTTTACCGGTCCAAAAACCACTTCGTCACGAGTCGGATCTACGGTATTGCTTTGACAAACGATGCAGAGAATTAATGGGAACCCAATCCACAGTACTCTTAAAAAGTTCACCCAAGTGGCTGTTTGACTTGCACAATAAGGGTTCTGCCACATATTTCCATATAATTTATGTTTTTTTTTTGCGAGTCTGACTCACATTTGGCTGGATAAGCACTTTAATCCCACAAAATCTTTATTTTCATAGTAATGTTACAGGTATTCTTTTTTTGTAATTTTTCATGTCCTTACTGCCAATAATATTTTTCTAAGTAAATATATTTCATTCATTAAAATCTGAATCTTGTACTTGTCTAATAGACAACATGAATTTACCAATATCGTAAGCCGTGGAAAATGTTGTTGGTATCATAGTCAGTTCAGTATAAACCACAGATAATAAAATACTAACGGTATAAAGCATTTACCAATATGTAATAGGACTTTGTTGGTTTACATATTAGGGTAAACCAATAAAAAAAATATAAAAACTTAAAAACACATTCAGTATGAGGATAAAACTTTTTTTTTTACGCTTGAATATAAGCAGAGTGTTCAGTGATTACACATATTTTGAAATAATGAGATTTGTTTACCCATTACGATTTGAAAGAAATAAACGAACAGGCAACGAAATAAAAGGGTCGTTTTAGCACTTTTTGTGTACGGAATCCTAAAATCGAGTTGAAAAGCGAAATTTCTGTACTGAAACGATCATTCAAAGTATGGACGGTTTTGATCAATCATTTACTTTATACCGTACGAGTGAGTTTTACGTTCAATTTTTCTTGTTTAATTTTATGATGTAATGTTAATAGGTTTCTGCTTGCTCGGCTCGCATAACAAGCTTAGTTGTTTGATTGAACATATTTAATAATTATAACCAAATATATTTACAAATGTAATAACGGCACAAGCGTTGGGGGTTGTGATTTTTTGTGTCATTATAACATTTTGCAAATATTGTGAGTGCCAGTGCAATCACTTGAAATTCAAAAATAATATATAAAATATATTTTTCTCTGTATAGGTGCAGTGCAGGTAGGTAGACCGTTTGTAAACTAGTTTCTTTATAGTTAAGAAGAATAAGTAATTTAATATTATCATTCAAAATATCTATACAATAAAACTAACTATGTATACAAAAGCAGTCGTATAAAGGACCGTACTAAGGACCGTTACAAACGGCCTATAGGTAACTCAACTGTTCCAGACCAGTACCAGACGGAAGCATGCCCAAGAAACTGGCTGCATTGCCACGCTGAATAGCTGTTCTGATTCGCTGGCCAAAATAAGAACTATCTCTTGGATCACGTGTCGTCCCGCAACATATTTAAAAAATCAGTCTACTCGTGACCATGGAGCGTGAAACCGCTTCGAAATATCGAGGTAAAATTACATATTACCGTGGTAATAAACCCGAAATGTTTGACAATTTAAATGTAGTGAATAACCACGAAAACCTAAAAACTTATATTTAAAAACCCGGAAGGCACCGGCTCCTCACGGATTCAAATTCTCGATCCCAAAAGGCTCAATAAGTAAGCTCCGTCAAGACCAGTATGTTGGTTTAAGTAATTTTTACAAACTGTTTATATAAATGAACGAAGTAAAACTTTTGGTAAAGCACGCAACGCATTTTATGCGTTGGCACTACTTTGAATTGCAGGTTATAAAATAGGAACTTCAGAAAACTAAGTGTTTTGAACTATACACCACAACTAGATACCTACCTAAAAATATTACAGAAACTCCAGATGAATAAATTAAGTTTAGAAATCAATCAAAACTCATAAAACATTCCTAAAATAATTGTCGATATTCTCAATAATGATGGTGAACAGAAAATAAACTTGATCTATTTAAAAAAACAAGGAATCCATTGTTGGCTTCTATGCATAATTATGTTATGTTATTGCTATTTCAGTAATATTGGATTACTATTTGCTATTGCTTTAATAAACAATATGCAAATACACCTTGTCCCGTTCTATTCAGAACTGAGCCGTCTAATCGTTAAGGTCGGCATTTTCATTTGAGTCTAAATTTCCAATACCTTGTCTAGTATAATATTATACTATCCGTATAAGTTCATGTTTTTGTTCTATGAATTTATTCAAAAACGCTGGGTCGTTGAAATAACGGCAGTAGTAGTAACCTGGATGCAAAAACTGGATAACTTGGAGAATTATAGCCTATTGCTTATTTATACTTAGTGACCTTAAAAAAAAAAAATGTTCGACGGGAAGATGCTTGGCCTTCATCTCACTTGATTTTTCAAGTGTTTCAAGTGTGTTTTCAAGTTATTAATGATTAAACCAAAGATGGAAGCGCACTTCACACGGAATCCTGAATATACTAAGAGCTGGCCATCTTATTTCTAAATGCCGGAACACAACAATTGAAGAATTGTTGTAATGGCGACAGAATTATGTAAGATGGTAGTAGCTAGCCTGATGGATTTAAACAAATTCCTACCACCAACCATATCAAGGATAATATTGTACGTCCCCTGAGAATCGAACCCGGGACATCTGAATCTGACACCGGTAGGCAAAGACAAAGTCAAGTCAAAATGTTTTTATTCATTAAGACTTTTTAGGATTATCTAGATACGTCAAATCTACCTGTTCGGAATGGCGACCAGCACACAAGGAGAAATATAAACTCAAATAAGGCAATAAACTCGGGCTAATTAATTTTTTGGTGATCAATTCAACATTTAGTTACACAGTTTTAAATAACATTATAAGTAGGTACATCATTAACATATACTTAATCCTATCTTATGCGAACAACTATACTACAGAGGCGTTTAAAGGTTTTCCTATACAATGCGTTAGATGCTGCACGTATGTCAATATCCTACAACATACGTCATCACGCTACTTTTGGACTGGACAGTTATTCTGTATCACCAATCGTGTCTTAACGCGCCCGCGTTACGATATGTCAGTACGATGATTCCATGCAGGTATACGCGGACGCGTCAAGACACGATTGGTCATACAGAATAAGGGCTCTGTAGAAGCAAAGTCTGCCAAACGCTTCGGAATCAGAAAATTTAATTAAGACACCAAACCTCACCAAATTATTCTCCAACCTAGACAGCTGGATAACATCTAGGTGCTAAATTTAAACAGATATCTAACATCTAAAGGCAGGTGATATATCAGGTAAATCGGCCGTAATGCCAAATACTCAAGATACGAGCCAAGTTTATTATGATCTACGTCCTGTCCACAGTCGCAATTCAAATTCTCGACGAGACGATAATTTGAGCATATTAATATGCTTCTATCGGAATGGCAAGATATTCCTCGGATTTTATTGTAAAGAAATTAAGAAAAATCTTCTCGTAAAGAAAGTACCTACCACTATGGTACTATATTTTCGCTGTCAAGCAGCATTGGTTCAAAGGCTACAATTATAACAGCCTCTGTGGTCTAGTGATTCGTCGACCGGTGTTTGAACCAGAGGTCTAGAGTTTTATTCCCAGGGGAGTACAAAATTGTGCTTGGTTTGGTTGTTGGTTGGACTTTATTTAAGCCCGCCTGGCTAGCTTCCACCATGACCAACGTCGGTAGCCATAACAATAGTTTTGAAATTGTTGTGTTCCGAGATTTAGAGGTAAGATAGCCAATTCCTTAGGTGTTGATGATTGCCTACGGGTGAAGTGCGACTACACCTTCGGCCTTATCATAACTTAAAACCTGATGAGATGGCTTCGAAGGAACCAAATTCGCTTCACAGTCGTACAATAAGAAAAAATGGTCTCCATAGGTACGGTACATGATAAACCTATAGGTGTGAGTTTCTATGAATCATGGAGTGCCGCGTTGCTATTGGTCAATTAATGTCGGTTGGTATGCCAAGTGTGGTTCTAGGTGCAATGTGATTTAAAGATGCTTATCTCCATCTGCGTTAACGAGATATTGATAGTATATAGTTATACAAGCCGAAGTCAGCAGCTAACACATCATTAATTAAAATAATGTACCAATTTTATACGTAATCTAGTTCCAATATTACAAGCTTCACTCTATTCGGGGGTAGATGTCGCTTTGTGAAATTAATGTGTTTTTACATGTATTAATTTATCTTTCATAATTGAGTTTTTTATGAGCAGACATGTCGAAAGAAAAAAAGCGTATGTTAATAATAAATAAATACCTGTTAAAGCGACTCCCTTCATAACTTATCCCTTAGCTATTATACCCTGCAAATATTATCATACGCAAATTATGTAAATCAACGGATGGTTTAACAGTCTAGATACCAGCGATCTATTGTTACTGTAATTCAATTTGAAGGAAGCAATACAGGTGCCTATGCTTTCTAATACGCATTACGTATCTCAATAGATACACATAATAAACAAGATTATCTATATGGGTACTAAAATTTATGGCCTTAGTACACGTCTATTACCAACCGACAAACCAGGCTGTCCACCTAGTTGGTACATAATGCTGTATTTCCGATTAAAATAAATGTCTTCAAGCGTTAATAGGTAGGTACCTTTTGGGTAAGCTTGCTTCATACCAACCGTAGCTCTTTTTTAATTCGACGGGAAGCGCCTTCTTTTCACCTAGTTTTAAGTTATGGTAAGGCCTTCGGAGTGCATAATAGGCGTGTGTGTATCCTTTGTTTTTTTTTTATCTTACTATAGAGTGGTTTTTAATTGGTTAAAGATGTGCTTGAGCTTGATATGTCTTCATCATCATACATCTATATAAAATTAAAGTCCAGACTGATATTATAATATTGATAATAGTTTGCTGTTCAAAAAAATTGTACATGTGCAAATACTTAAAACTAAAGAAGGTATCCTATCACTAAGAGTGTTGCACTAATACCTAAACTATATCAACGTACAGCCAAAACAGCTGGTCCTAAAGACATACAATTTGGAGGGTGTGTTTTTTGTAATTTGTAGGCACCCACTAAGAAAGGGTTTTTCAAAATTCCATCTCTTAGGGGTTAAATTAAAGGTTGAATTTTCTATGAAACTTTTTATTCTCTGGGTCGATAGATTCGACAGTTGGTATACATTCTCTTCAATTAAAATTATGAGACACGAGTATCACAAATTTACCAAAATCATCCCCCACACGTGAAAAGTCATGACTGATTGACCGACTGGCTGATATATCAACGCACAGCTAAAACCGCTGGTTGTACAGACTTTAAATTTTGAGGGTATGTTTGTCTTGGTGTGTAGATTTAGACACCTGTCAAGAAAGGAATTTCAAATATTCGCAACGCAGTGGGCGTTCAAAATGGGAGTGAAATCTTGTAAACCAAACATGATAGACGATTGAAAATTCGTATGTAATCTTCATATGAAATAAGCAATGACCTGTTCAAGGGGTTTTAAGAATTTTAAAATTCTTAAAACTAAGACTAGATACAACGCGCAGCCTTAATCAAGTCTTGGTGTGTTGTGTATTATGGGTTTTAAATTCCTAATTTTCAAAAATATGGAGTAAGTTGTCGAATATTTATGGAAACCAATAATATAAAGTTTTAAAGTGCTCTTTTTAAGTGTTACTTGTAACTAAAAAGTCTCTTGAAGCAGATTGAAATTTTCAGACCTTACAAATATTAAACAAGAAATTAAAAAGAAAAAGGGTAAAATAGGAAACGATTTTATAAATTGTTTCCTACTAAATCAAACTTGGTGTATATATAGTGCATTATTTGAGGTAAATAAATAATAAAAACTTGCCAAACGTGAGTCGGACCCGCACTTAACTGGTCTCACAATTTAGGCATAGCCTCTGGAACCTGGTGGTGGAAATTTTCTGTACATTTCGAATTTGCAGTATATGTCTCGTTGCGCCAATTTTAAAAACCACTGCATGGGCAAAAGCTACTAATAATATAAATACGAAACGGATCTTAATAAACCCAACAGTTTCTTTTTATATAATATGTATGTAAACATAAAATGTATGATAATATCGTGACAATTTAAACTTATATCATAACTTTACAAAGTCAAAATACATATTGGCATAACAATTTTTTCATCTCTTTTTAGATGAATTGAAAGTCATCATATAATGAATTTGAAATATTTGAGTTTTCAATAACTAGACATACGAGTACATCATATAAATGGCCTTGATAATCCTAACCCTGTCAAAAACAGGGTACACTGATGTAACAAGTCAGTTAAATAAAACTGGCCGAACCAAGGATTTTATTTTTACACTACATCGAACATTGCAGATTTTTCTCAGAAACAATGAGTTATAGTTATATAAAATTTAGAATTTAATAATATACCTGATATATAGCATAATATTATGCACCTTAACTAAAGGATCGAAACAAATAAAATATATAAGAAATAGCTTCAAAAATTAATCCATCACCTACAAATCTTTGATTTTGAAAATTACAAATCTCTCCCCTCTACATATTCGTCTCGCTTAAGGTTTGCTGTAAGAAAACTATTTTAGAGTTAAGCTTGCCTATGTGCATACTTGTATAGGTACTTCGTGTTGTTATGTTGTTTTTTATACAATTAAAAATACAAATATTTCAGATATTTATTAATCGATTAGCAATCAACCTACAAATACCGTTCAAACCACAAACCAATACGTGGCAATTATGAATTAACCCCTCGGCATGAGACAGTCGTCACCGCAATCTACTCATTGAATAATTAGCCGCAGATGGGCTTAGCACAAAGGCACACTGCGCGCTGATTAGTTAGCCCTATTCAACCTATTGCTTCGTAGAAAAGTTAATATTTTAGTTTAGCAGGCGGAATTTTAATGGGATGTGATTATATACAGCCAGATAATGCACGGCTCAATAATGCACAACCCATAATGTACAGCCAATAAAAGCTTCTAATACAAATGGTTCAAATGATTGGCTATGCATTATCGGGTCATACAATATAGGGACCCATTTTGATGAAACGGAATAGTTCTAGAAAAGTTCGGTTCATTGTAGAGCTCATCGACATGCATCGAGATCAAAAGCTATTTGAACCATTATTTGCAACAAAAACATGTAAATATGAAAAGTGGCTTTTCCAAATACTTGAAAACTATTCTTCTATTTTAATAGAATTCATTTTTTTAATAAAAATAAATAAACAGACATCACTGCACGTTTTTAATATAATGTCGTATAAAGTCAAAGACCTAATCCCTATAAGCTTAGGGCGAGTCAACAAGGGTTTGTGTAATCAGCCGAAATCGGGACCCTTTTCATGAGGACACAGCCTTTACTGGACAGCTGATGCACTTATACCTTAACAACATTAGATGATGCAAGCAAAGCAAGCATTCTAAATTTATGTGTTTTTGCATTTAGAGGTAAGATAGACAGTTCTACAGACTGTTGAGGATCTGGTGTCTGACCTGGTATAAAAAATAAGAGGAAAAGAAGAGGGCTAGGCTAACCTTATCATAATTTTTAACCAGATGAAATGAGGGCCAATAACTTCGCGGTCATGGTACGGTAAAAAGAATAGATTATTAAAGAGTACAAATTACCATGCTTTTTTTGGGTTCTGTTCCTCCGATCACGAAATGGGACCTTTATGAGATCACTCGCCTGTCTGTAAACGTTGTGGTAGAGATTGGTTAATGTCGACTCGGGGATCTCACCAGAAGAAGGGCAGTGGCTTCTTTTTATGTATTATCTACACCTTTACTGCGATCACCAATACGCTTACCGTGGTGAGTATGGCAAAACCTCCAGCTTTAGAAGAAGCTCTGTGGAGCAGTGCATATTATTGGGCTGTTGATGTGTAGAGTTTGGAGTAGTTATCATGAACATAATGCTGTAATAATATTCGGGTTTCAAAGGATGTATTTGGGGTTAATATGAAACAAAAAAAAAGGCTTTCCCCAATAGCAACGTATAGGTACCTACCTAGAATGTTCAGACTGGAGTCCTAAAGTTACCCCTTTACTTGTTTATTTGGCCGTACCGTTTTTTGTAGCTCCAAACTATTCAAATAATAATGAATGGGGAACATCCTCGCCTAATTATACATAAATAAATAAGCAAAATACATAACAACAGGAAGATCGATTCATTTAAAGTCAGGTAGTTTACATACATGGCACAAGGGCTTAGTCAAAATATAATTATACAGTAAGATTTTTGGGGATCATTTTGAAACGTCAAATCTACCGCCTGGTCGCAATCGCGACCATCACACAAGAAGAAATGCTTTTATTTTTAAAGGCTCTCCGTACATATTATTCGGTATATTATTTTACCGAACATAACCTAGCTATATTTATTTTGTCTGGTTCGTGAAAATTTTTTATTCGTATTTAATATGCGTTGAATTAAAACCAGCTTAGCGTGATTAAATAATCACGTGATTTCATTTGACATTGGAATTTTAATTATGTTAAAGATTCGTTTTAATGGTAGATCGGTTCTTTCTATAACAATGAACCTTCTGCAAGTTAAAATACCTATATAAAGTATGGTAATCACATCTGACATCTGTCAGTTTTAGCTTCATAGTGAAGCGACCTGCCTAAAACATCGAAAAAAGTTCATAAAGTGAAAAAAAAACATCAGTCAAATCCCTGGCCCATTATAATTATATATCGTAAATTTAAGGAACATAATAAGACAATTACATAATATAACAAAAAAAATGCTTTTATTCTGAACTGTAACTAGTATTGTCATCTTAATCACCGATGTCAGCACTCAGATATATTATTTATTATTTTTTTACATTCCGTAATAGTCAATATAGTTTGGGGCTCGATGGCGCTGTGTAAAATTAATGTCCTGCAATATTTATTATTTTTAATGATTGTCTATTTACATCATCTAGTTCATATGTCATCTTGTAAAATTATTTTCCTTGTTTTCTCTACGACTATTCTCCAGCCTTCTCAGGCAGTTTGTAGCATTTAAGCAGTACTGAAGGGTGGTTCAGTATTGTCCGCGCTGTATGACCCTTTATTTGTGCCAAAATAAGCTCGATAGCGTTATATTGGCAATGGTAAGGAGGCAATCGAATAACTTCGTGGGCCACGATTTTTTGGCCTAAAATGGTACCAAACATACATTTTCTATTCTAACTTTTAAATAATATTCTAAGCCCACCAATACAAGGTTACGTTTGATAAAGCATCATTAGATGTCAAATGTGATCTATTAAATTGACCCTACTTTAAGGCGGTTCTTCTGGGCTATGTACGCTTGATATATGGATTTTGGGAAATTATATCGTTGAAACAGATTTTCCGTATTGGTACGAACTCAATAAGAGGAGTGAACTTTGCTCGTAAAGAGTCAGTCAGAAGCCGGTTTGCCCCCAAAGACATGCATATGAAGCCTTTAAATTCATACCTTCGTACATTATCGTCTACTGAAGTCATTCAATTGAATAAAATTGTAAATATAGTCAAGTACACTCCTATTTCAATGCAGTGACTAAACAAAATTGAAAGAATAATGCAAATTGGTTCTCTTCACAAATTAAATTGAGTTAGAAAATTCAAGTTGGTCATGAATACTACAATTTCAAAGAAAACCTAAACATTTCCACTTCAACGGTCTCAGCAGATAAATTGAATCAGATACGTTGGCTAAAATATCTAGAATCGAATGTATTCTAAGACAAGCATTGGCAAAAATAAAAGTATTTTTTTCTTTTCATCTTTCGTTTATATCACTAGATAAGCCGTCCTGGCTTCGAACGTGCTTGGTAAGAGTGAGGCAGTACCTTGATAGCCCTAGCAAGATATGTCTTAGTGGGATAAATAATATTTTACCCAACCTGCGATATCAATTGAAGATAGCTAGGTAGTTCTCCACGAACGGAGATCTCGTGATGGTCTTATGTATATAACCACGGATTTTTTTCTAAAAAAAAAACGTAATTAACAAACCATTCTTACCATAACCACTCTTTTTCTCAATCTTTTTTATTCCCGTGAGTGTTCAAGGCTCTCTCTTGTTTGTAACTCTCATTACCAATATGCTTAGCCGTACGTCATAGTGGCTTAATACAATAAGTGAATATGTCACCCTTTATTAACATGAAAATGTTGAAGTCTTTTTGAAAAATTGAACCAAAATGGCAGCAGCTTTTTTCTGTGTGTAAACAAAACTTTAACCGTGAGCACAATCTCTCTGACAAGCGTGGTGATTTTGGCCATACCTTGCAGTTGGATGAAGTTCCTTGCACATTGTGGTGGACATTAACGTGCTATTTATATGGGATAGGCGCAGTGTATTGCCTTGCATCCCAAAATAAATTATTCGTTGTTATTGACATCCTCGGTTTGGCAACCCTATTGAGTGAGTATTGAGTATTGAGTGAGTGAGACAAAAAATATACATACAGACCAGTTTAAATGAGATTCCAAATACCTCTTATCTAGCAACACCTGATAATAAACCTTTACCCTTTTATCCTAAAAACCACCTTTATCCTTTATCCTAATAAGGGGTGAATAAACCAACTTTGAAATCTACAGTCTAAGTTGTATACATTTTCAAGACTTCGATATTATTTACCCCTTTTCACTCCTTTTGCAACCTATAAATACAGGGGTGGTTTCAACAAATTAACTAAAAAGTTAAATGTGAAGACAACTCCCTCTAACAGTATATCCTACAAGACATATATATATATATATTTTTATACTACTAGGATACGGGACAAGCAAGTAGCGCACCTGGTGTTAAGTGTACTCTTGCCTTTGACAAAGCCTTACTGCATAGGTCACATCAACAAAGAACATAGCCTAAACGGCACTGCATTGCGCCCATCAACTTGAAGCATAAAGGTGTTAAGCCTCATGTATCCGTAATTTCACCGGCAACCATACCCTTCAAACCGAAACACAGCAATGCTGCTTGGTGGCTGAAATAAGTATGGTGGTAGTAATAGAAAAAACCAGACAAGCCCATTCACTAAGGGCTTTTACAAATCTTAAAAGCTCATATCAAGCGTTTTACCCTCGAACGCACCCCTTTGTTACAAAACCACCTCTATTATGAAGTAAATCTTATATTTTTTTAATATGCAGTAGATATATGCAGTGCCCTTTCAAATGACACCCGACAAGCCATAAATCTTCTTGTCACACTTAACACCCCTACTTCTCAAAAACTACCCTAGTGCCAAAAAAATCCCGGCACCAATTGATGGATATTAATATATTCTCTGCATATTTAAAAATTTGAATTAATCGCATCAACCATTTAAAAGATATGGGCGATAAATGCCATTTATCATTTATTATATATTATAGAACTTAATTATAGAACAAGTTTTTGAGATCAATATCTCAAAAACTACCCCACTTATCAAAAATCCTTCTTGCGACAATCAAGTTCTATTTATGTTATCTCTTTCCATTTTCAATTTCAGCAAAATCGGATAAACCGTTCGACAGTTATGACGTTACAAACATTGTCACAAACATACATACATTAATACAGTGCTGAATTTCCTAGCTCAACTCTGAGATCTCGTTCGCTTCGCTTACTCGATCAAAAACTTCTTTGAAGTATCTGGGAACTGGTTCTTTGGGGCAAAAAATTAAGCTCCAATTAAGGCTGAATGTATCCTATAAGGGCCTCTGCCCGGCTAGAGAGGCTCTGAAATCTGGTGTCAAGTTGTTCACCGTGTTTCGTCGATGCGCATGAGAACCTTCTGGAAAAGCTCGCTCCACTATGGACCTCATCTATACCCAGGCATATTTAATGCCTGGGCATAGATGAGGTCTATAGTGGAGCGACTTATCCAGGCATATTTAATGCCTGGGTAAGTCGCTCCACTATAGATCAGGTATTTATATTTAAAGATTATAAATTTACCTAAAATAATCCTGGGCTTATGTGAAATTACATTTATAGTTAGGTAGTCACAATCAACCTTCCAAATCAGCCCGCAGGTGGCGCGAAAGGGGACAAAGAAATCTGATTAGAAGGACAGCCGCATGCTAATGATGTTATAACTTTTACTGTAATCACCAAACCTCCTACTAAGCACGGTGATAAAGTCATACTCAAAGTCAAAATTTATTTATTCATTAAGATTTTTTAGTATCATATTGAAACGTCAAATCTACCGCCTTGATAACTTATTTTTAGTTTTTGGAGGAGTCACACAGTACCCTGTCCACTAGTGGATAATAAGGTGTTGTTATATTGTTCTTGAGTTAACTAAATAATTCACTAAATCTTCTCCTGAAACCAATCTTGTAGTAGGTATTATAGGAAAAATAATAATAATTTGACAAGTAAAATAAACCTACTTACTTCTGGTATAAAAGTGAAACGAACAGACAAACAGACGTGGGTGACTTTACACTTTTCTTTACTTTAAGAGTGGACATGGTACGATAAATGGAACGACGGCAAACAATAATTGCCACAGTACCATTGATGGTACAGTCTGATGGTACCACGGTGAACAACGGACAGTGACAGTGATTTCTACTTCAATTATTTTGAAAACATTGTAAAACTTCACGTAAACTGGAGAAACAAGTGGCCGCGGTAAAAATCGTATCTATGGTAATTTATTTCATTTAGCAAAGTGAGAGAAAGACTGAATAATGCATGGTTCCTTAGCTCGGCCTTTGTGACCATTTGTTTTATTGAAAGGAAATGTCATAGTTCATGTGTAAACAGAGGGTTACCGACTGGTTTTGAGTAGGTATAATATTTTAGTTAAGTTTGCATTGGTAAAACAAAAAAAAGTGAGTAATTTATTTATTTATTCGTATGGCATTATTAGCACAATCGTTCGCAATGTAGGTGCATTTATCTTATTTTACTGATGAACGATTTTGGAGTGCTGCGAGGTTAATTATTTTTGGTTGGTGGTAGGATTTTGTTTAAGTCTGCCTGGCTAGCTACCACCATATTACCTAATTCTGTCACCATAATAACAATTCTTAGAAAATAGTTCTGTCCGGCATTTAGAGGTAAGATAGCCAGTTCCTCAGTTTGTTGAAGGCAAAGCGCTTCCCCGTCGTACCATAAAAAAAACACGTGCAGCAGCTAAAGTGTTGTTGCTCGTTTAGCTCCAGGGGATACGTCTAGAGAGTTAGTGGCGACTTCTACTCGTGAGCAACGATCATCCCCCATAGTAGTTGGGTACTTAATAAAACTTGCCATGTGGAGACATGCACACCGAGGGTTCCAACCCAAAGGCAAATGGCTGTGTTTGGGTGTTGTATTGTATGATAAGTATGTATTTACAAGAAACAAAAAGTATTTAAGTTATTCTATCCGTAATCTAGTTCCCATATAGCGAGCTATGCTTAGATTAAGGCTAGATGGCGCTGTGTGAAATTAATGTGCTGTAATTTATTATTATTATTCACTATAAATAATCATAAGTTGTTATAGCAGCAATTGAAATAAACACTCAACAGTTTCGGTTCATGAGATACTTCCTGCTGATAGACGGATGGACTGACAGTGGAGGCCTAAGCCTCCACTGTCACCACGAGACCTTATTACTAATAATAAAAAAGGGTCTCGTATGCATTGTTTGGGTATGGAGCCCTAAAAAGTACTTACTTCATTACTTACCTACCGCTACGGCGCAGTGATCCAGTAGATATTGGCCCCCGACCAGCCTCCGGCCACTAGGAAAACCAACGTATGCTCGCTTTAATGCACAATCTTCACCCATTCGGACCACGTGACCGAACCATTAGTGTCTAGCTGATTTGGTTTTGGAGGATGATAACAGAAGGTGGATCAATTTTTTTTGTCAAAAATATTCTACATGCGGAAATTAATGTAATTTAATATACTGATTATAGTAAAAGTGTTTTTGTTATTTCCACCTTTTGACACAGTTAATACCGCAATTACCTATAATTCTGTAAACATACTTAAACAAACAATTTATGTTCACTGCAGGAAAGACTAGCCTTCTCCAAAATTTGAGGATTTTGCCATAGTCTCCGTGATTAGCAGGGGGGTCAGTGACGGCAGTAACGGTGTTGGAAAATACACAGAAGTAAGCTGCTGACCCTTTTCTGTGGAGATCCTTAACTTGGAACTTTTGGCTTTTTTTTAGTTTTGAAATAGGGCAAAGAAGCTTAAAAACCTATGGAATGTTTTAATCATTTTGGAGAAACATATCAAAGCTAATCTTTACACAGTTTGCTCTGAAAAATGGTACAAGTTCACTAAAACGTTACAAACAATGTTTCTTGTATTTCTCCGTTTTCTATCATATAACAGGTAATCCGCTACACATAATCTCTGTCAATTTCAACAAACTAAAACGAATCCAAAATACAGTCCTACAAAAGTAGAACAGACAGACAGTTGTATAGATAGCTTAGTTATACGGTCACCTCGGCACCTTTAGGGTACCGAACCCTAAATTTACCAATTACTTTTCGATTTCAAACTCATCACAGATTATAAAAAGAGAACCAATAAAGCCAATTAACTAAAAAAAATGCTTGGAATGAATTAAAGTTAGACCTATTTAACTATTATATTGTTAACAATTATCCATCTAATAATATCTATAATAATACCTACCTACCTACAAAATTGATGAATTTTATGTTTTACTTGGTGTTGAGTGCGACGACGAATACCTACCTAGTTTTTTGCATAAATATGTTATTGCATAAGTGACAATTATTTTATCTTTGTGATAAAAAAAATCTTTAAACCTAAAACCGAAACGACAATCAGGGTAACTTAAGGTACAAGGTGTACCGTAAGTTAGTTAATCGTCAGTGGCTCCCACAGGTAAACATAAGCTATCCGCTCTTTAGCTCAAGTTGATAGACAGCTGTCTCGCCTTTCAGAGCGCCCATGTCTTGAGGTTTCTCAAATGGAATACTGATGAAATGGTGTATGTGTGTATGAATACTAGGAGGTGCTTACTACACATCATCAACCAAATGGGGCCTAGTTGACGTGCTGACAATTTATTTAAGGTTCTATTCACGTCTTGTATTACAATCTATAATACTCGTGTATGTGGTCTTTGGGTACTTACATGTTTTGAAGCTGATGTCAGTTCAACACATACACGCTAAAAGTCTAAATGATACTTACAGTACCAAAATACCTACCCTTTAGGATCAGAAAGTTGAATTCCTAAAATATTGAGTTTGCAAAAAGTTGACTTCCTACATACAAAATTAAAAAATAAAAAGTTTTACGAAAAAAAAAACAACGGGGTAGCGCTTGGCCTTCATCTCGCCCTGAAATAATAGTCAAGTTATGATAAGGATAAATCGGAAGCTGGAACAAACCGGAATCACACAATTTTAGTTCGAATTAACAATTATTGACTTTGAAAGTCTTTTATATCAAGTCTTTTTCTTTTTATTTTTATCCATACTAGTTCCCATTTATAGATATGCTTAGTTTAGGACTAATAGATGGCATCGAGTCCCGTATTTATTTTAATATTAAATACATGCATTTTATTTGACTCAACCAAGCCAATTAGTTTCATCAATTATGTGCATGGTTAATAACAATCAATTGATAGGCAGCACTGTGTAGGCAAAATTATCAATAAATATTTGCTCCCAACATCTATTTTAATCAAAACTCTCAATTCCACTTCGTATTAAATTTAATTTTCAAAAATAAACGGCTGTATTTGTTTCCTAAATTATAATACGGTTATATCTGGTTCAAACTGGATCGAGGCAGTAATTGGAACGCAGTCGGACCCGGAGCCCGGCCGTACCCGGGATAATGGTGTTTGGAGTTGTGTTACTGGGTTAATTCGCTGTTCTGTGACTATTTGTTACAAAAGAGGTGGAGGTTTGAAATTTGTCTCATGACATTTGTAGTTATGATTGTTTTGTAATCAATTCACAAATATCAAGTTCTTCATGGCCAAATAGTAGTTTTTTTTGTATTGCAAGTCACAATATTTACGGAACTTTTTTGAAAAGATTATTGTAAATAATAGTAAGAAGACACCTACTGCAAGAGACTTCTGTCTATTGGAAGATGGATAGAGGCTATTGATGGGACTGGTACAAGATCGTGAAGCATGGCATATACAAAGAATAGCCTATACTTAGCAGTGAAGTCTGGTAGTGGATGATGATGAAGATGTGATGATATCTTACATTTTTAATGTAATTTGTTGTATTCCCTTTGTTAGTGCTGGATGTCCAGCTTTTGGCCACCGTGTTTTCAAACTCCAAGATAAACTTCGATTAAACCGGCGGCGCCCGGACAGAAGCTTGCTTCTATGTAACGACACGACACGGTTTGATTCTTCATTGTTTTTGTGATTTTTGATTCAATTTTGAATTTTTTGAAACATTTGAAACATATTTTTTTTAAAGATCCGTGATTGCTTGGCTATAGCTTGGAATTTCCAAAAGTTTGACAACATAATTAACTTCTGTGAATTATCATAATATTTGCTGCTCTTAGATAAATTAATAATTACAGGAAATTTATTTTTACAAACTGCCATCTAGATAATTCACTAATTAACTTTATTATATTTGCTAGTGTCTAATTTGTTGGCAATTTATTTATTATTTTTTGTTCCGAAAAAATATGCCTGCACGTGATTTTTTATGTAATATTTATTATAAATCTTTGAGCGTACAGCAAAACAGTACAACAAGCAGTGTTGAGCGAACATGTTCGCTTTTACTAATTAATTTAGCAAAAGTTTAGACCAAATTTAGTACATATATAAAAAAAGAGGCCAAGGTAAAAAGTATCTCATTAGTATACAAGGATATCTAATACCTAATACCATTTAGATCAAAATATAATTAAAAAAAATGGCTATTTATTGATTTTATTTGGTGGGCTTTTTTTAGTGGGGTTTTAGACGCTATTTAGCATCTGATCCCCAGTGAAAATAGAGGATGTCTTTGATTGTATTCATAAATTTATGTGGTTTTGAGATAAAGATATCTAGCTGTCAAATTAGCTTTTGATAATTCAATAACTTAATAACGTAATAAAAATGTATAGAATTTATATCTAAGATCTTGTAATTACTTCACCCCAAAGATCAGGTACCCAAGGCGCATTATCTCAAACATTTACCATAATCACAGTCACTCAGGGGGAGAGTACGTAATGATAATGTGAATGCACGATCACTGCCGGCGCGAACGAGCTCCATATCATTTATTTTTATTATCAAAGCGTGCTTTCGTTATATTTAGACGAAACCTACTTACAACTACTTACTTTATTCGTCAGATAAAAAAACAGTATAATTGCGTAGATAACTCACTATGCACGTTCACCCACCTTACACCAGTAAATATAGATGGATTCCCAAGGATTCCCAAAGTGGGTTCCGCGAAACCTAGGAGTTCCGCAGAGTACTCATCAGGTTACAAAATTAAATATTAATTATTATGTTAATTATACATTAATAATTTATTAGCTGTTAAATAATACCACGGTCACAAACATTATTTTGATATGCCACAAAATATTTGATGAACATATGAACAGAATTTTTGAAGAACTCATTGCTTATTTATTGTATTTTATTTGCGTAGTCATTGGAAAAGGACAGCACTGAATGTCTTCTGCTCGTGTACAAGAAAACACGTTGGAATTACCAAATGAAAAGAAAACTATTATATTTGTATATTTGGTAAATCTCCTGAAATCTTCGTCCGATTACTTTCCTGAAGATGATAATGAAATTGAAATTGAATGGATACAAAATCCATTTATTATAAAAAGACAACCAGCTGTGCTGACCGTCCTGAATTATGAAGCATTCATAGATTTTCAAAGTTCATCTACATTAAAACACACATTTTAATCTGTATCTCTGAAAGATTTTTGGTTTGGTGTTAGGAGTATACAAAAAATAAGTGCAGGTCAAGATTGGAGGCTATCCCAGATATACGCATACAATGCAAAATAGCGCAGAGTAAAATTGATTGTCCTGAACTTTTACAAAACATTATGTTGAAAGTTCCCAATAGACCATTGTTTAGATGTGCGTGCAAATGTTTATGTCGCAATCAAGATCAGAACTATACAATCTTTGTTGAACTATAATTTTATTGTGGTTGTGATGTGTTTTGTGCGTTTAAATAAATAAATAAATAGACCAATGCGACATCCAACTCTCTTAGTAGTACCATTCAGTTATTCCAACTATAGACAACATTATTTTTTCAGTACAGCAGTTTCCGACTTCAACAATTTAGCAGTTCAGCGAGACTCAAATCGACCTCTTCAACACAAATCCGGTTTCGGTTAAAATAAGTATTGCAAGTCACTGGTTCAGCAGTTCTTTGTTCTTCTTATCATATACAATGTACCATAATAATTAGATTAATTTGTGGGTATATATATTTATATCCTTCTCAGGCAAGCCTACATAGATTTTCACATTTACCGCATGTGAATATCTATGTAGGCTTGCATGAGAAGAGGACATTTGAATGGTCAGTAATTATTATATTTTATTGTTATTTAGTTTTAAGGTAGTGTTAGTTACAGACATAATACCCAACTCTAAAACAATGTAACAGTTTCATTCTTCTTAATAAAATTTTAAGTTTAGATTAATTTGTTTCAGATACGTTACATATCTATTTCAAAAAATATTATTTATATTAAGGGCTGGCGTTCCGTTATCTTTAAAGTTAAGGAAGCCCTGGTATACACAGTAGTCTCAAAGCTTGTACTATAAAAAATGACAACACATTTTACACAGCGGCATTAAGGCAAAACTAAGCTTTTAATTGTGAGGTGTTCCTCGGAGGAGGAATTGATTTCAACCAATTTTATAGACCACAGGTATACCTTTTATTTACGTACTTAAAACACTGAATGCCTTTTCCGGGAACTTCGGCAATGTTTAAAAGAAAAGGTCAACCTCCTCATCGAAGCATTTACTTATATACTACGCGAATTGCTCTGGAATGGAGCTTTTTGCAAACTATTGGGTTTAGCTAAAGCCATTATCATCTTCACCATCGCATTTTTAACGAGGGTCCCAGAGGGCTCTAGCGGAGTTTTGTATTTGCAGGTACACTAAGAAAGAAATAAAAATATTTATTTGGTACAGTAATAGATACGAGTACATAATCGTTGATTTTTAAAGTTAAAGTATATAACTATTAAATAGCTCCACCTATGTGAAACGGGCTTTTAGCACTTCCGAAACTGTTTCATTCCCGTTTTAAATAGATTAGTTCAAAAAATATCGTGTGGCTCAAAGGCATGTTTAATCATTCGTTCGGCTGAGATAGTTGATTAGAGAACTCTGGAGTTTCCGTAGGCTTTAATGAGTGCTGCCCGCTGACCAGGGACATACTGATCACGTGCCAAATTACTGGTCGACCTATTGTTTTGTGTGTACATACATATACCATACATCTATACAATGACTGCTTACATACAAACACCTAGTAAATCATTTGTTTTCATTTTTTTTGTACGACTGAGAAGCGCTTGGCCTTGATCTCACCTGATTACAGGTTGAGATAAGGCCGAAGATGGAGGCGCAATTCACCCGGAATCCTCAACTTACTGAGGAGTGCCTCAGTAAGTTGAGAATTCTTCTGAGAAAAATCTCAATAAATACATTAATATGTATCACAATGTACGTACAAAATAATAAAAGTATTATGGTCTATGGTCTACCATAGACCTCTATCGTTTGGTTGGTGGTAGGACAATTCTTAGTGTTGAGTGTAAAATAGTCACTTTTTCAGACTGTTGAGCATTTTGGGTGCATTTAACACATAAAATATAAGTATACAAAAAAATATTTGTTTTAGGCACGCGTTTTAAAGTTTTTAGTAAATTCATGCATCAAAAATCAAAGTGAATTTAAAAAATGACTAACTATAAACATGCTACACCTAACTAAGTACCTACAACAATATTTTTACTTTTTTATGAAAATAATTTCTATATTGGTTCACTGACTACATTTTTAATTTCTTTGATCTAAATTTTCAAAATCTCTTTGGAAAATCTAAGGACTACATTAAAAATAATAATTTTTTAGATGTTTCCTGGTTGTGTGGCGAATATTTTCTAATAATGCACATACTGGTTTGAAGGTTACAATTGGCCCGTCAGGTCTAGTCCCGTATTTATCCCAAAGAGACCACCTACTTACTGGCCAGCCTGTAAGTCAAACGTATGCCCCATTAACATGGCAGTCGGTTAGATAGACTATCGCCTATATTATCTAACCGCCTCTGTGGTCTAGTGATTCGACCCACCGATTTCAGATCCAGAGGTCCTGGGTTCGATCCCCAGGGGGAGTACAATATATTGTGCTTGGTTTAGTTGGTAGTTGGACTTTGTTTAAGTCCGTCTGGCTAGACCACCATCTTACCTAATTCTGTCGCCAAAACAACAATACAAAAATTGTTGTGTTCTGGCATTTAGAGGTAAGATAGCCAGTTTCTCAGTTTGTTGAGGATTCCGGTTGAAGTGCGCCTCCTCCTTCGGCCTTATCTTAACTTGGTGAGATGAAGGCTAAGCGCTTCCCAGTCGTACAACAAAAATAATATTAAGAATAATAGTAAGTTTAACTGATAATCTCCACGCTGGCACAACTAGTGTATAGATAGAGTTTTTTCATGTTTCGAAATGAGCAAGCTCTTGGACTTGGAGGTTCACCTGGTCATTATCGGAGGTTCATCTGGTCATAAGATAAAAACCAGATGAACCTCTAGGTCCAAGAGCCATCCTCGCTAGATCGCTAGATCGCGAGATCTACGATGCAGCGAGCTTCCCCAGTACCAATTGAAAGCACTCCCGTGCATCGACGAAACACCGTACTGCTTGGCGCCGGACATCAGCAGGTAGGTAGTGGCAAGTCAGGTGGGCCATTACAGGTCCAACCAACAGCGATAGGATCACAGCCGATACTGTCCGGAGTGAACCACTGGGAGGTAACCCTACTCCAAAGGGGTTAGGTTCGTTCCTAATCTACTGTGCCTACCTGATACTATACAAAATTCAATTATTTTTTTTGTACTACTGGGATGTGCTTGGTCTTCATCCCGCCTGATATTTCAAGCTAGGATAAGGTTGAAGGTGGAAGCGCACTTGACCCGGAATTCTCAATAAACTGAGGAACTAGATATAACTCTAAATGTCGGAATGCAACAATTTATGGATTGTTGTTATGGCAACAGAGTTGGATATCATAATGAACCGGTTATTGTCGTGTCCACTCCATTCTACAGGCCAAAGGTAAATCACAATCCAATCATTATTCCCATAGCAGTCAAGAATCATAGACATCGTACCGAAATATATATAAAGCTTAAATATACAAAGCTTTATAAAAATACACCGAAGCTACTTTTATTCTCTATTGTCTGTGTGCTATTATTGTCATAAGTACCTATCTCACAAAAGAATAGAGTACTGGTCTCAATTTCACCCTACGCTGAAATTGGGTATTTTCTCTCGCAAAGTGAACGCTTGAGGTAAGTGCCTGGTCTCGTCTTACGAAATAAGGTACCTGGGGGTAATAAGGCCTCTCCTAACCGCCTCTGTGGTCTAGTGGTTCAAGCCACCGATTACAGATCCAGAGGTCCCGGGTTCGATCCCCATGGGGAGTACAATATATTGTGCTTGGTTTGGTTGGTGATAGGACTTTGTGTCCGCCTGGCGCTAGCCAAACACAACTATACTATATATATAGGTAGCTATACCACCATCTTACCTAATTATGTCGCCATAATAACAATTATAAAATTGTTGTGTTCCGGCATTCAGAGGGTAGATAGCCAGTTCCTCAGTTTGTTGAGGATTCCGGGTGAAGTTTTTTTTTTTTTTTTGAAAGGACAATACGCTGGCCTGGTTCTGAACCTGGGCAGCTTTGCGCGGACCTGGCTGGCGCTGAAGGCGCGAGCCCAATAATTGATTTTTGAGGCAACAAGCGCAAGGGCACCACTTAGGTACGGACCTCGGCTTGGGCTGTTGCCATTTGATGGGGGAGGATAGGAATGGCCGAAGGCGATACCGAGGGTAACGCTTTGAGGCGGAAAGGTTCATCGACTCCGCCGGCGGAGTCGGTGTATCTGTATAGTGTTTTCTCTGTGTGACGAGACAGTTAATGAATGGATGCCGTCACCTCCGGGTTTGCGGTGGTGAGTGGGTCATCCGGGTCTCCAAGAACGTGTCTTGGCCTACGGAGGGACCGGTCCGACGGCGGATCGGTTGGGTAGGTAGGGATCACTCGTATCAGAGGATTCGGATGATTGGCAGCTACTTTATAATGCCGCTGGGAAGCGCGCTTCATAAAGCAGGCGATGGACTCGAGATCAAGGTCTCGGTGGAGATCGTTGTTACGCATGTACCATGGCGCGCCAGTGGCTTTGCGAAGGAAACGATTTTGGACAATTTGGAGGCGTGGGATATTTGGACTGTGAGCAAACGCTACAGAGGCGTATGTCATTATGGGGCGGACGCAGGCTTTGTAAAGTGTCACCTTATTTCTAAGGGACATTTTACTTTTTGCGTTGATCATGGGGCCTAGTCTGCCTAGGATGTAAAAGGCACGGTTACGCACCGTCCTAATATGGGCTTTAAAGTTTAGACGGCTGTCAAGTTCGACGCCCAGATAGCGGGCGGAAGGGACCCAGGGTATGGGTTTACTAAAGAGTTGGACAGGGTCGGGTTTATTGAGATAATTCTTTGAAAAGAGCACGGCTGCGCTTTTCGTAGGATTAACCTCAATTCTCCACTTTCGGAACCACTCTCCTAGAGTGGTGAGGGCGGAGTTCAGTCTTATACAGATCCGATCGGTATTCCGATCGGAAGTATACAAGGCTGTGTCATCCGCAAAGAGGGCTAGTTCTACCAGATTGGTACGGGGGATATCGCTGGTGTACAGCGTGAATAGAAGGGGCCCGAGAACGGAGCCCTGGGGGACTCCGGCTCGGATTGGTCTGGGGGCAGAGAGCGATCCTTCGACTCGATAGCGAAAGCTTCGATTGTGGAGGTAGTCTCGTATAATGAGTACGAGTCTGTCTGGTAGTCCAAACTCAAATAACTTGTAGATCAAGCCATTGTGCCAGACTTTGTCGAACGCTTTCGCTACATCAAGGAATACGGCTCCCGTATGAGCGGGCCAGCACGCA
This sequence comes from Venusia cambrica, assembly GCA_951394065.1. Lineage (NCBI taxonomy): Eukaryota > Metazoa > Arthropoda > Insecta > Lepidoptera > Geometridae > Venusia > Venusia cambrica. The sequence goes on from OX596056.1 coordinate 9,046,955, forward strand.
TTGCGCTTTTCTAGGATGTGTTCCGTGATGCGGAGCACTTGTTGGGGGCACGAGTGTCTAGCTCGAAAGCCAAACTGCTCGTTGGGAAGGAGCTTGAGATCATTGACAAAGGACCAGAGACGATTCATAAGGAGTCGCTCATAGATTTTACCTAGCGAGTTAAGAAGGCTGATTGGACGGTAACTGGAGGGGACTTTGGGGTCCTTACCTGGCTTGTGAATCCCAATAACATGGGCGCACTTCCAAGTATCTGGGAACGAGCATTGATTCATAGCAGCATTGAAGATGCTGACTAGTAGATAAATAAGGACAATGGGGAAGTTTCTTAGCACTCTGTTGGTGATGCCATCAGGGCCAGGGGCTTTTTTAGGATGCAGATCCTTGATGATCTGTTCGATCTCAGAAGCTCTAATAAGGGCCAGAGGCGGGGAGGTGGGTGGCAGAGATACCAGGCGATCGACTTCGCTGTTCACCTTCGCAAGATGGACAGGGTCGACTGGTTCAAGACTTGGAGAGCATTGGGATTCGAGACATTCAGCCAAATAATTGGCTTTGTCCTCGTCATCGAAGGCAACGGACTTATCCGGGCGGACTAGAGGGGGCATGGAGATGGGGGTATCTGTTTTCATACAGCGGGTAAGATTCCAGTAGGCCAGGTGGCTGGGGCTTAGGTCAGTGAGTAGGTTTTCCCATTCACTATCCCTGAATTCTTTGGTGCGCTTGTAAACTAGTTTATCTAGTGCGCGAAGAGTGGCGCGGTTATTCGCACAAGGGGAATTGTTATAGGCGCGCTTTGCTGCGCGGAACCTTGTCATCAACCGTCTCAGGTCATCTGGCAGGGGCGGTCGAGGGTATGCCTCGGCCGATACCTGTTTCGATAGACCATCAACAACAGTAGTGACGTGGTTAGTAAGAGAGGATGCTGCGATAGTCACGTCCTGAAGGGACCTGATATCGTCAGGGATTTGATCCAATTCGGTAGAGTGGATTGACTCAAGAGATTTCTTGAGTTTGTGCCACTCTATAACCGTTTTGGTAGAAGGGGCTGAGTCGGGAGGGGGACCTAATCTCATAAGGACCGGGAGATGATCTGACATGAGTTCATCATGGACATCTATCGAATGTAACCGGAGGGAAACATTCTTAAGAAGTGCCATGTCTAGGGTATCGATGGTATGACCCACTATGTCCGGATAGTGGGTGTGGCGTAAGGGGGGAATAATGTCGAAATCGATTTCGGCCATTATGTTATTAAGTTTGATACCATTCGGATTGGTAACTTGACAGTTCCAGTCAACGTGCTTGGAGTTGAAATCTCCAGCCAGTATGACAGAGGTGCCAATACTGAATAGAGCTTGAAGATCGCTCTTGAGAATGTCTTTGCCACTCGGTTGGTAGCAAGATGCTATGAAGATAGAATCGTGACCGGTGATCCCTATTCTACAGACAGAAGCTTCTAGGGTTGTTAGAGGGGGAGTGTCGATAGGCATGCAGTGCAGGGACCGCTTGAAATAAATGACAGTACCGCCACGTTCGGCGTGCGTTCTGTCATTCCTGACCAAGTGATAGTTCGCGATCCGAGGAACGCGATGGCTAGGTTTCAAGTTGGTTTCCTGCACTAGCATAATATCGACTTTATGCTTGGACATATAGTCTTGAATTAGGGTTTTTTGCCTAGATAGACCGCGGGCGTTGAAGAACGCGATTGCGAGGGACTTTGGTTTGGTTCTTACTTTTTGTCCTACCATAATTTAGCGAGAAAGTGAGGGTCGCTGGAGTTTAGGTAACGCACCGTGTTACGGTGGTTGGAGAGGACCGTGAGGCGGTCCATGGCAGTTGAAGCCGCATGGAGCTCTTCGGTGAGAGCAAACAGATCGTCTACATCAAGTAGAAGCGAGTCAGGCATACCACGGGTAGGGGCCGTAGCCGGAGGAGGGCGAGGAGCTACGTATGGGGTAGCCTTTGGTTGGGGTTGGGGGCGGGGAGCCTTGTACAGGGGGGCTTTAGGAGCCTCCTGCGGTTTAGACGTAGCAGCATTAGCTTTAGGAGCTAAGCTTGAGTAGGGCAGAGGCTGGGACCACTTGGAGGTGGTGGGAGCCTGGGGCGGGACTAAATCCACCTTAGGGGTGGACTTTGTATATTGGGGGGTGCGAGGGGTCCATTGGGTCGCCTTTCTGCTTGCCTTGGGCGCCTTGGGGCAACCGCGATAATTCGCGGTGTGACCCTCAGCTCCGCAGAGCACGCAGCCTGGCGGCTCAATGGTGTCCCTCGTGCGCTGACAGTCGTTTGTGCCATGGTCTTCACGACACTTGACACAGCGGGGACGTGCAAAACAGTTTCGCGCGGAATGGCCATATAATTGGCAGTTGTGGCATTGGGATGGGGCACCCCTACGATGAGGGGTCTCAACTCTTAGGCCAGTAAGAGAGAAGATGCTCTTAATGTTGAAGATCTTTTTGCCTTCAGGGGAGAGATCTAGTACCACTATAACCATGTTGTAGGGTACTTTGGGGGACTTACCGCTGTACATGCGGTGGACTTCCCTGACGGGGAAGCCCTGTGCAATGAGGTCTGTTTTAATTGTTTCCGTGGAAACATCTGAGGGGAGGCCGCGAATGATAACGCGAAGGACTTTTTCCTCAGGAAGAGAGTAGGTGTAGTACCCGATCTTTTCCTGGCGAAGGAGCGAGGTCATCTTTCGGTGGTCCGAAGAGGACTGCACCTGCAAGATGGTGCCGTTTGCTCCAGATCGAGCTTTGGTGTACTGAATGTTGCGCTCTCTGAAGAGAGCAACAACATTTTCAAAGTTAGCACCAGTGAGGGTGATGGGAGGAGGAGGCTTTTCCTTTTTTTGAGAAGCCACGGGAGTGGACTTCTCAGCAGGGGCTGGGGTGGGTATGGGGCGAGTGCCCTTGGAGGGTGTGGTAGCAGTGGCCTTAGCCGGAGGGGCCACCTGTGAGCGTTTCTTCCTCTTTTTTCTTTCGACTACTTTGTAGTCGTCGGAATCAGAGGAAGAGGATGAGGGAGCTGGGCTTTCGCACTCTGAGAAAGCTGGAGATGGAGCAGTCTCCATCTCCAAGTCGCATTCGCCTTCCGAGACTGAGTCGGAGGCCGGTAACTGGGGAGACTCCGGCGAGTCTGCGATGATCATCGCATTAGAGGTGGAGGCCTGAAGGGCGGGCGGGGAATTTACAGCAGGGGCGGGGCGCTTATGGGCCTTTGCCTTAGGGGCAAGGAGGGCAGGCTTAGTGGAAGCCAGATGGGCTGCGGTGGGGGACGTATTCAGGCTAACCCCGAATTCGGATGCAGCCTGAAGGATTGCAGATTGAACTCCAACATTGAGTTCGGGAGGGAGGAAGCCTACGACGGCTTTTAGAACTGCTGACGTAAATGCGTTGGCATCAAAAGGGGGATCCATAACTCCGGGGGGAAGCACCCGGAGGTGTGTATAGTGAGTGATCCCACCTGTCGGGTAAAGACAGGTGGGGGTGTAGCCCTGGTGTCCTACCTAACAGTGAGTCTCAGTTATCTCTCTTACGGGATAACCGAGGTGTGGACTAACCGATACCTGACGTCCGACTAGGGGAGCACCCAAGGCCGGTGATGCCAGACCCGTCCGGATTCTGTGTTTACCTGAAGGGGAACCACAGGCGCTCCGGGTCAACGCCCAGCCAAGTTCGTATATCCCCGTGAGGTATCCCTTGGCCGACCACTAAGCGTGGCTTTGGTTATTACTGTCAAACCGGCTGATCGTGAATTTCACGAACCACCCTGACTAAGGGCTGACCGGAAAGAAACAAGAATGCCCTGAGAAGGACAGTTTCAATTAGACGTGTTATTTTGTCAACTGGTTAGCCACCCGTGAAGGGCAAAGACCGCCCTGAAAAGGGCTGCACCAGAAAGAAACAAAAATTTATTCTATGTTCGCTGTAGCGGGCTCGGGCGCGGGGTGCGAGGGGCGAGGCCCGGGGCACAGCGCAGTCCAGGTAGCTAGGCGAATTCCTTCGAGCGGCGGGTGCGGCGCGGGGGCCGCGGGGAGCGGGGAGGGCTTTGTCAAGCCCAGGTAGCTGCCGAGACGTGTTGCCGGCTCGAGGTCCGGCGTCGGAATTTCCGGGTGAAGTGCACCTCCACTTTCGGCCTTATCTCAACTTGTTACCAGGTGAGATGAAGGCCAAGTGCTTACCCGTCGTACAATAAAAAAAAAAAAGGCCTACGCTTAAGGACATTTGCAATAAAATAAATCCTATTAAGTAGATTAAATGCTACAATGATGTCGGAGAGAATTTCACTTTAATCACAATACATTTTAAATGCATTTCATATCATTTAATTCATGAACAATTACAGAATCGTGTTTTAAATTTAAATTATTTATTAAACACACAGTATTATCAATTTAAAAGTACCTAATAGTAATGTAATAATAGACTCACGCCTTTTTTTTTCGAGGACGAGAAGCGTGGATTTTAGGAGGATCCTACTAGGGTGTAGTCAGATGCACGTCCAAACTAACGTTCGGCACATGCCCACGGTTTTCAAATTGCTAAGTAGTATTCAATACGTGACAGATTACAAGCCAACATCCCATGACAAGCCCATCGCCGCTTGCATTTTCTTACCTTAACTCTAGCCATAGCAACAATTATAAATACTTGTCTTCCGGCATTTAGGAAGATAGCAATTCCTCAGTTTGGTGAAGATTCCCGGAGAAATGCGTTTCCTCCTTCAGCCTTATCAATCTTACCTAACCAAGAGAACTGAAGGTTAAGTGTTTTCCCGTCGTTCAATAAAAAGGCTGCTTAAATTTTAGCTCTATCTGTTTTAAATGGCTATCAAGAAACTATCCGTTTCATATAATGATGCTTGACATCCTTTTCCCGTAATATAATAACAATTCTAAAATTGTTATGTTTCGGCATTCAGTGGTATTATAGCCAGTTCGTCAGCCTGTTGTGAAATCCGGGTGAAGTGCGCTTCCGCAACATAGGCCTTATCATAATTTGATATCAGGTGAAATTGCGACCAAGCATTTTCCCGTTGAAAGAATTCACCTTAAAGGACTGGGTCTAAATGTAAAGCTATTCTCAAACATTCCATATCGGATTGAATTCGGAAGCTTCCGGTATACTGAAAACGTATTTCTTATCTCCGAAATCGAAAAATTATGTCATGATTATTTGAAACCATTACAGGTTTTCAGAAATGATTTGAGTGAAGCGTTGAAATTTATCGTATTCGCAGATGAATCCGACAAATAGTGAAGTTTCCTATCCGAAAACATAACGTGTGTATGAGAATCGCTACACTGGTGTTGCGTAAATTGTATCCACGGAGTTTACCTATGTGGCACAATTGATAAGGAGATCACAGAACTCACGATAACGTATCGTATACACGTCTTCCGATGAGCTTACTTGGTTCAATAAACTGAAATATAAAAGAATACGGACTCTTCTTTTGTCGAACGAGTACCGAAGTCACAAAACACAAATATCCAGTTTAGAGACAAAGCCGATTATTGTGACGTGAAGGTAAAGCTTCCTTCACTATACAATCACAATTTCAAAGAAGATAATCGATATAAGACTGATAAAATTGTGTCAAAAATGTAGAGTAGTAGTATACTCTAAATTTTATGAGCATAGCTCATACACATGGGTTACGGTTTGAATTGTAAAAAAATCTTTATAAAATAAAATGTACAGTTAAACTAACTATGTACAAAGGAATCAGTCAGATTACGATTAGAAGCGTGCCCAAGACACTGGCTGCATTGCCACGCTAAATAGCTATGCTAATTCGCTAGCCTAAATAAGAGCCAGCCCTTGGGTCACGTGATACCTCAATCAAAAGCCCCGCAAGATTTTTGAAAACCCGGAGGGCACCGGCTCCCCACGTACCCAAGGTCTCCCCAAAAGGCTCAAATAGGTAAGCTCAGTCGAGACCACTACATATGCGCCTTTTGTGATCCTCGGCCTAACCAGCCGCCGCACCAGCCCTAACTGATGTCCCAGGCAGATGAGATGGCGCTAGGGTGTCGACGCAGGTAGCGTCCCACACCAAAGGCTTACCCATTTTCCAAAGGAACAGGGACGAAACAACCTGTTTTTAAAGACACATGATAGAAGTGAAACTTCTATCATCAAAAAGTTGTATGTAAATATTAGAGTGGATATGCCTTTTAATATCTTTTTCTGAGCTACTTAAGACTCTTAGATCCAGTCTCTTACCATTTTGTCTTTAACTGGTATTTTCATGTCGACAAACACAATGGCCTGTGAGCGTTTCATACCCCACAAAATTCACAAAAAACCCATTTTCAGTAAATTGCCAATATGATCGAGTCGGAGATGGCAATAATAGCTATGTATTACGCCTGCACAATGATAAATAAATAGTAGGTACCTACAGTGAATGCGCACGTGGAAATTACTCGTAAACTCTGACGAAATTGCAAACAAACAGAACAACGGAGCTGGGAAAATTTAATTCAAATTTGTTCAAAGTGCGAGTCAAAGCTGGTTTTTTGCGTTTTGTTCTGAAGTTATCGTATGGGTCCGACTGAAGCTTGGCCAATTTTTAGTATTTGTTTTACATCGAACTAAGGCCTATATAGAGGTAGGCATTACTACTTAACGATAGAGCTAAAATAAATTGAATTGGAGAGATTTTCTTGTAGACAAGCGTATCTAAAACATAAATAAATATTACATCAGTTTCACAAAGCGCCATCTAGTTCCAAACTAAGCAAAGCTTGTGTAGCACACTCAAGCTTCAGGCTTTAAGATTTGTGCAAACCAATCGTTTCAAATTGGCGTTTAAACAGCGAACCCAATCCTCAGCAAGTTGTGTGTAACTTTGCCCGATTAACTTCAGACGAGGTTGTAAAGTGTTTTGACGCTTGTATGTTTACAGTTAAAGGTGCCTAAATTCACATACAATGCACAGCCTCAACCGTTAGTCCTAGCGACGTGAAATTAAGATGGTGTGTTCCATAAAAGTATCGATATAAAAATCAAAGTACAAAATTGATGTTTTGGAAATTGCCATGGAATAATGATATATAAATACTTTTACACACGAGTTGAACTTACAGAGCACCTACATTATTAATACGTAGGTAGGTACTACTCAACTATTTCAATCATTTTGATCATCAAAGTCAGAATGTTACATAATTAATTTCATGTTATTTACTCTTTTGGCAGGTTCTACACGATCAATTTTATACATTTTACTAATCATCAAATTACCAAAAATGTATAAAAATGTGAAAAAATATGAATTATGGACTTACTAGTAAAATTCGTATAAACGCCGTGACAAACACAGTAAGTAGGACATATTTAAAATTTACCTAAATAGAAAAAAATCGTGGAGGCGGCTTGGAGCTTATAAAGTGCTTTAAACAATGTTATGAAATAACATTTTTAGGTAATTATATCTCAAAAAAGACCTATGCATGACATGCGATCATTTCAAAAACATTCTTACAGATATAGGATACATTTTTGACTGAATTTGAAGATTGAGTTTGATGACAAGAATGAAGAAATATAAGAATACCTACCTCTCTAATTAGGAGTTCCATGGTTTACCTATTGATCTCTTAGATATTTAAGTTATTTGTACTGATGTTCTCTCTATGAGGTTGTATAAATACTTGTGTTGATTATTATAGAATAATAAGTAAAGCTAAAGTAGTATTTGAATAAGTGTGACCCCAAAGTAACATTTTATTTTTAAACTTATGTGTCTATAATCAGAAAAATATGATAAAAAATATGATCATAAGTCTATAATGGTAAATAAATATGTTTCTATGAACGTAAATTTTTACTCAAACTGAGCTTTCTCTAAGCTAGTTCCATTAATTTACTGAACGGTTAGAAATGCCAGTAAATTGGTCTAACTTGTGCCGGTAATTAGCTAAAGAATGCCGACAATTGGGAAAATCGTGTTTTATAAATAAAGCTTAAAAAAGAAACTCAAAATTATGTTAAAATAGGTTTGCCATGTATTAAAAAGTTCAATTAACTTTTAAAAAAAAGTTTTAAAAAAAGTGGTCACACTATGACCACTTTTTTTTGCTGGTTACTAAACAAAGACAGTTTTCATGATTTTAGTACATCTTGGTCCTAAAAGTGCCAATAATTGGGTACTTTACCCTATTTTTTTCGGTCCCTTAGGACAAAAACATTTCACCTACACAAGTGACAGTCGGTTCCGGCATCACAGCGAGCCCGTTGCCACTTCAACTAATTCGAGATGGCTGTCCATTACACACAGTGTAATAAATCGTGCGTATAAAGGCCTGAAATGGAGTCCGGACCTTAAAGTTAAATCGTCTAGGATCACCTCGGCTTTATATTGTTTTAGTTTTTGGTATACAGTAGGTAATGTTTGAAGTTGAATGGAATAGTTTCGGTCGTTAGCAGGTTCCGAGAGAGCGTAAATATAGATTGGTGCCCTTTTTCATTGGTCTCTGTTGGAAAAACTGTAAGTAGCTAAGAGCATCCCGATTTTAAAAGTTATCTTTCTTTTTTAAGAAAGTATTCCTGAAATTGAACGGCATGCAAAATTAACATTCTAGTTAAATTAAGTATATGCAAGTCAAGATTATCATAGTTAGTTTTTCACCATCCTTTACTGCGTTCGGTAAACTATAAAAAGATCTAGATATCTAGATACGAAGACGTTTTATGAATATAGGTAATATACTATCTATCCTCACGTATACACAAAAAGCTGGGAAGTCTATGTCGCCTGTTACACAGGTGTCAGTTATGTGACAGTTATGTCACAGAAACATTGATGAGTTTAGTAAAAGAAGTGATGTACACCGTGTTAATACTAGAAATAAAAATAAACTTGAGATACCTAAGTTTCGCTTAGGAAAAGTAAATAATTCATTCTTAGGAAACTGTGTGAGATTTTATAATAAGCTTCCTCAAAGCGCCACCAAACTCTCTACTCGTAAATTCAAATTGTATATAAAGAATAATTTAATTAAAAGTGCCTACTACAAAATTAGTGATTATATCGACGATAAGAACGTGTGGCCCGATGTTGCTATACCAGTTGACAGCAAAATGGTGATTTCTCAATGTTAACAAATTGCCCATAGGTAGATAGGTAATAACAAATGTTTTAAGATTAAGTATTTAGGTTTTTGTTGTATCTACTTAGAATATAATTACAAATTGTGTATCTAAATGTTGAATGGATCATCAAAAAAATTAACCGGCCCGAGGTTCTTGCCTTTCTCCTTGTGTGCTGGTCGCGATTCCGAACAGGCGGTAAATTTGACGATTCAAAATGATCCTAAAAAATCTTAATGAATAAAGAAATTTTGACTTTGACTTTGACTTTGTGTTAGAGAAATCACTATTTCAAATCCTCAACATCGTTTACTTTTGAAAACAATAAATAAATTTTTAAGCTTCAGAATATATATTTTTCAGAGATATACTTCACAATTAACCAGTGATATGGTAACTAGTTTACTACCTCACTTTCTCCAGTAATTAAGATATTAATTTATGTTTTCTCATTTAAACAGATAAATAAAATATTCTACGGTTACACAGGTAAAAACTCTTTTTTTATTCATCAATTTACGACGAGTGACGTTAGTAGCCATACACTGGCACAAAACAATTCAATTTTAAAAATAGAACACGCTTCCTGAATTCAATAACGCACCTATTTAGTTCGGAATTCAAAAATATCATTCTCTATCTCGCCATCGTTCGCAATAACCACTCGGATGGCTCGAGGCCTCCACGCTGAAACAAAGGAGGTCGGTTATTTTTTTCATCAAGTCCAATGGCGGCCAAATGGGGAGTCATCAGTCGAATGGCCGAAGGGACTACTACGAAGTCGTTCGCAGATAAAAACGCCTATTTGCTTAGTTCGGAAATGGGAGATAGAAATCGGTGGAAATCTCAAATGAGTGCCGTGGAGTAAGTTTCTTTTATTTTACCCGCGTTTTTTCAGTGAAAATAACTGAAACACGGTCAGGGTCGAGAAACTCTCGATTGCTCATGCTCAGGGTACACGTCCCAATCTTTGCTCTCAGAAGATTACCTTCAAAAATGTATAGTGCAATGCTTAGCCTACCCAGATAGCCCACATACCTACTTCCCATGTATGGAAATCAGGGGTTTTCTTTTACTAAGTATTAGAGGGACCTATTTTAACTCAGTAAAATGAGTTAAAATAGGCCCGATTATCGATTCATTTGCGAAAGTGATTTAATTTAAACAAAATGTATCATTTGTATACTAATTATGATTTACCGCCAAAAAGGTGGTATCTGGCCGGAATCGTGCCGATACGACCACCAAAGTTATTTGAAACCACAAAATAATCATGCAAATTGGACCATAATTAGCGGAGATATCTTTGATTTGATGTTGTTCGTTGAAGAGTTTTGATCCCTAGGTCCAAAGAACTAAATCAGATTTTCACCAAATTAATATGGGACTCTCCTATCTATCAAAAAATAATTTCGCATATCGGTTACGAACTCTTGGAGATATCGATGGACATACGAAGAAAATAAAACCGTCTGAATTGAGAACGATATTTTTGCCATTAGCTCAGGTGTAACCTAATGTGGATGATAATTAGCTTTGCATCTGAAATTTCTCACTCTCATACCAATAAGTCCACCAATTCGCAGTAAGTTAGTATTTGGCTGTCTTACCGTTATAATTTCACCGAAAAGGCTGGAACAATTCCAGTGGGACATAATAGGTTAAAAAACTGCGCAAAAAGTGCAAAAAAAAATTTGAAACGGTAGTTGCAATAAAGATAAAGATCTCGGACGAAAGACTCCCCGTCCGAGAACTGTGTCAGTTTATTTATTTATACAATCCGAATGGGTCCCGCGGCGAGGATCACGGGGATTGGAGCATTCAGCTGATTGCTGAATGCGCTGTTTTGTGCTCAGGATTTTGCTTTTAATTGTCCGTTTCAGACAATTTATGCTAATCTTCACGGACAACCGCACGTGGCGACCCCGGCAACATTGATCTTCGTATTTTATGGACCCTGTGGATATCATAATAAAAAGAAGCGTGAGAGCAACAAAACTAAAGAAACATAGTATTGTTACATAAGTTGTAGGAAGTATTTTTTATAATTTGGTTCTCAAAAGTGTTCATTACCCAAATGAATCTTAATCACAGACTGATAGTATAAATAAAAGCTTACCTAGTACCTTGATGATAACACAAAATCATTAAAATTTTAAAATCAACAATTTTATTGAGCAAAAAGGGTGAATGCAGTTACACCACTGGCTTAGAATTTGCTCTGTCTTTTTTGATTACCCGTCGAAATGTTCTGGATCATTACCAGCACTTAGCCGAACACTTACATAATGCCTCCTGCAAAAAAGATTTTAATTGCTACACTATTAAAAAAAAACACAACATGTATCTTGCTTGGATTTTCTTGATTGACAGACCACTTTGAAATTCTTAAAACGATCTGAAATATGGGACAAAAAGCAAAACAGGGCTAAAGGTGTTCCCCATCTCATCATGATTGCTTCGATTGACACGATTCCTTCACTGTATCTTTCTTTGAATCAGTATTTCCTATCAGTTTTCCATATAGCCAACAAACTTCACAACATTATTTACGTTTCATTTTCAACACTACTTACTAACGTACAAAGTCGATTATGCAGTAACAGATTCTTTAGGCTGGATTTCGATACTGCTGCTGAGGAAAACGAACTGTATGGTGTTGAAGTAAGGTAACATTTTAGGTGCGAGACGGGTTGAATAGGGAGTTTCTTGGTGTAGCGTGATGCGTATAAGGTATTCTATATTCTGTAGTACGTCTTCAGTGGAATCCATTTCCTAGCGTCGAGGAGCGGTAGAAACGTAGCCGAGATTGTGAGATGGGAAACGAGTGGTTTTGTGAGGAAGTTTGATTATAGTGAGACGGCAATGGTCGCAAGATTTTATATAAAAAAAATAAAGAATATCACAGGACAAACCCAAACTACAGCTCAGAAGGCAGAGGCCAACCACTTCGGACGCCATCGCAGCCAAAGTTCGCAACTGGTTGCGGTAAATACTCTTAAGACGTGTGAAGTGAAGAATCCAATTTTTTTTTTAGGATTCAAAAAGATTTTTTTTTATTGTACGACGGGGAAGCGCTTGGCCTTCATCTCACCTAGTTGAGATAAAGCCAATGGTAGGCGGCGCACATCACTCGGAATCCTCAACTAACTGAGGAACTTACAGACTATCTTTGAGCTATCTTACCTCTAAATGCCGGAACACCATATCAACTAAATGTAATGGCGACAGAATTAAGTAAGATAGTGGTCGCTAGCCAGAGGTCGCTAGATCGAAAAGGGTACTCTGGATCCGAAATCGGTGGATTGAACTACTAGACCACATACACAGACATACCCATCATAGTTCTGTATTTATTTATGGACCAGCTACTTGCTGGTAAATAAAGGAGATCTTTGCCCACTTATGTTTATTCGCACCTGTATTTAGGAAGTCTTCAAGTCCAGAGTATAAATAAATAAATAAATAAATATTACAATTTCACACAACGCCATCTAGCCCCAAACTAAGCTTGTAATATGGGAGCTAGATTACGGATAGAATTTTTAAATACTTTTTTTTTTGTAAATACATACCTACTTATCATACAATACAACACCCAAACACAGAACAATCATCTATATTCATCACACAAATGTTTGTCCTGCGTGGAAATCGAACCCACAACCTACAGCGCAGAAGGCAGAGTTACTGCCAACTGAGCTATGAGGTTTGTCAGAGTGATTAGGTTCCTTGTAGATAAGCGTTGCTTTATATTTACAAAATTATGTTTTACAATCAAATTGCTGGTAATCAAACTCTTGACTATTTTACCATTAAAAAAATATATGCATAACCGAGTGAGGCATGCCATAAATTTATTTGTACTTAACAACTAGTATAGATAGTGAAAAAAAAAATTTGAAAATTGTCATGTAAGTATTTTTGTTATTATTCATTCATCAAACCAAATCGGTACCTCATTAGTATTACGGTATTGTTCATGGACACTAGCTTCTGGCCGCGTGGTGTCAAGTATCGTAGGTTCGTCGGCCGCCTGCTCGAGACACACTCATGTCGACATAACGTGTGCCTACTTAAACTTGCCTATTTTATATGTATTTTAGTTTAAGGTATATATATTTATGTGTAGAATTAGTAAAATTACCATGCTGTACTATTCTTAAGTTACCTGAATTAAATGTTATTATATTATTAAAAAAAAGTTAAGAGTAATTTTTTTGTTACACAGCTCGATCCTAGTAGCATATATATAATTATGGATATGTGGTCTAGTAAAAACGATACAGATAAAGTACACAAGATACATATTTGAATACAATTTCAATCACAACAAAACAGCCGCATTGCAACAAAAAAGATTTGTGTGTCGATCAATTAAAATGATTGCTTCAATAAAAATTTCATGGTGTGTTGATGAAATTGAACTACTTTTACCTACTGATAAATCGACGCTGCACAGCGACACCAATTCTGTTTTTAATTTTTCTGGGTTGGTTTTTAGGGTTCCGTACCAAAAGGGTAACAACGGGACCCTATTTATAAACCTCCACTATCCGTCCGTCTATCCGATAGTGGGCTGTAGGTTTCTTATTAACCGTAATTGGAAGACGAAGAAAAAGTATGCCCCCATGCAAGAAAACAGTTTTTTTCCTTAAACTTTTCGGAACCATTGGAGTGCATGTCCGCACTCGGCCGGTTTATTATGGGTTTAGTACGAAAAGTTTTGTTTCATTAACAATAAACTCCTTCGTGGTATACTAGTAAGGCGCATGCCTCTCGATTCAATGATCCTGGGTTCAATACCAGGTTAAGGTCTGATTCCAGAGCTCTTAGCTGATACACATTCCACACCTAGAAAAAAAAACTATGCGTTTTTTGTGTTGTGTATGATAAATATCTTACGCGTGTTTATTGGTGTTATTTCACTCACATCAATGATTTTTGCAACACCAATACTTGAACTACAGCCGGGATTCAAACCCAAGATGTCCTGGTGACATCATCACCATGCAAGGGATGATCAGTAATCTAATGAATGCTGACATGAACATTGACTGACATAGCTGCTTTGACAGAATGCCCTGATTTAATCCATTATTTGCCGATTGCTACATTCACGGGTGGTACAGAGAGGGCCCTGGATACTTTTTCGAAGCCGCCAAGGTTGTATTAGTTATCTTTTTTTATTTTTTTCTTATACAACTAGTGTGATGTTAAGTGCATCTCTTGCCTATAACAATGCCTTACTGCGTAGGTCACATCCACAAAGAACATAGTCCACACGGCACCGCATTGCGCCCGGCAACTCAAGGCATAAAGGTGTTAAATAGGTTTAGTAGTAGTACTTTCCCGGACGAGCCCCTTCTCAAGGGGCTTTTCTAATCTTCAAGACTCTGGGCACCTTCCAGGTATGCTCGCTCCATTGTCGACCTGTGCAAGCATCGGGGTCACGTGATGACCCATAGAATAAAAAAAATATCTATAGACTTTCAGCTTACCTAGAAAAAGAATGCACGTAACCTTTAAATAGGAGCTGTGCGATGGAACCCTATAGCGGCACGAAATGTATTCGTTAAATAAAAAGGCTGTGAACAATAAAAACTGTCATCGTAAAATACGGGATCAACGCGCGCCACGTTTGTGTTTCGTGTTCTCGCAAAGTATTATCATAGTTATTGCTGTGTGTATATTAAAAATATTTTATAAATTGTAAAAATATGTTTGTTTTTTGTTTTATGGCAACGAACAATGAACAAACATAGAAATCGACTCGCCAAAACTGCAAGGTTCGGAGAGCCTAACATTCTCAAGACTCAGGCGACACAGCATCCGGGATCACACAGGTCAGGGTAGAGTTACTGGACTGGTTTCTTATACAGAGCCAAATTTTCATATATCCGACTAGATTACTATTTTACATAGAGATTTTTTAACCGCACTGTGGTCTAGTGGTTCAACCCCATGGGAAGTACAATATATTGTGCTTGGTTTGGTTGGTGGTAGGATTTTGTTTCAAGTCCGCCTAGCTAGCTATCACCATCTTACCTAATTCTGTCGCCATAATAACAATTCTTAAAAAAAATGTTGTGTTCCGGCATTCAGAGTTAAGAAGAAGCCAGTTCCTCAGTTGGTTGAGGATTCCGGGTGAAGTGTGCCTCCACCTTCGGCCTTATCTCAACTTGTTACCAGGTGAGATGAAAGCCAAGCGCTTTCCCGTCGTACAAAAAAAAAACCCGATTTTAATAATGTCAACACTAACAGATGGCCAATAAGCATAAAAGAAAAGGATTTTTTTATTTAAAAAATTACGAAGACGAACACCGTATAAGTATCAAGCTCAATGAATAATGGGTCTCAGTCTTTAATTTGTATTCAGTGTAAACGAGTTTAATGTTTTAGTTGACTTGATACTGCCAAATTTCATACAAATGGACGCTATTCTTATTCTTATTCTGAGAGGGGGTGACCAAGGCCTGCACTGACGTCCCGCTGTGGGGTGTATTGTGCATTGTCGCCCGTGGTTTTAACTAACCCTACACCAGCCAGCCCAGCTCTTTAAAATACCGGAACAGGACTTTGGGTTACTGGTGACACTTATTTAGCGCCTGAGTTTGCAACAGCGACAATGAGAATGATACTGGTGTTGTTGGGGGATCATGCTTGCTCCAAGCCGGGGCCAATTATTCCCCTAAGGCCCGTCTTCTCCCTTGTTGATTCTGTAGCCGAGCAGTGAAGGATCACATGCTCTATTGTTTCCTCCTCCTGTAAGCAGCCCCGGCAGAGAGGACTATTCGTGACTCCAGTTTTGAACAGGTGGTAGTTCAGCTCGCAGTGACCTGTGATGATGCCTACCATCAGTCGTAGATCACTGCGTTTCATTTTGATAAGAATATTCAATGTTTTCTTATTCGGACCTGGGATCATCTTTGATATCCTACAGTCCTTCCTTTTTTCCCACACCTTTTTGTGCTCCATATCAGAGTTTAGTCTTTTCCTTATTTTCATCGTTGATGGTCTTGTTAAGCTGAGGTCGCGGTCGCTGGGTGCAAGAATTGCTCCTGCTCTGGCTAACTTGTCAGCTTTATTGTTTCTTGGGCACTTGCCGTGGCTCTTAGTCCAGTAAGTATATGGTCACATCAAGCTCTGAAGCGAGTTTCTGCAGCGTTAAGTGATACTCTACAACCGTTGCCGACCTTGTGTCGTGTCAAAGTGCATTCATTACTGCAGCACTGTCGGTTTTAAAAATAAATTATTTTTTTAAGTTTGAGTTAGAGTTTGAAGTAGTCGGTGCAGACTCAATTAATTCCTGTATGTCTTTAGCTGCTAGTGCGAGCCCTATGGTCTCTGCTTGAAGAGCCGTAGTCGTGTCGTTGAGAGGCTGGGATTTTGAGAGTCCAGCTACGGGGCAGTGATACCCACAGGCTGCTCCTCTTGAGTTTCTCGTCCCATCTGTGTAAATGTTGTAGGTTGTCCCATATACAGGGCTTCGGAGTTTCCGTTCTTGTGTTGCGACTGTGTAGTTTTTATTTTTTAGATACGTTGTGGCCACCCTGTCCGTGCCATACTTGGCTTCCGGAATAATATTGGTGGCCCTGTCTAGTATTGTGTAATGAGTCGTTGTTCTGTTATGACCTTTCCATTGTCTTGTGGATCTAATTCTTAGGGCTGCCGCCATGGATTCTTGCTGTATATGCAGATGCAGCGGGGTCAGTCCTAGAATGGTGTCCAATGCTGCTGATGAAGTGCTCTTTGAGCACCCGCTAATTAGTGAGCAGGCTAGTCTTTGTACTTGCTGTAGCTGGTCGATGGCCGTGACTAGGCAAGTTCTTGGCCACGAGACTACCCCAAATAGCAATAAAGGTATTAGCAGCTTCATCTTGCGAGTGAAGAGAACTACCTCAGTTTAACTGGGATTCACAGACAGGCTGTGTCTGTGTCACCACGACTCAACTGCCTTCATTGCTTTTTGCATTTTGTCACGTAGGGTCGATTCAAACAGACCCGATACCATAATGGCCATATCATCTGCGTATCCAACTGTATGTACTCTGTCTTTGTTCAGTAGTTCCAGGAGTTCGTTAGCAACTAGCACCCACAGTAGAGGTGATAGAGCCCCACCCTGTGGGCATCCTTTTGTTACCACACACCTGGCCTTCGCCGAATCTTCTATAATGGCTGCCCTGTTTGACAGCATTTTTTGTATCCATTTATTTAGCGATTCAGTAGCGCCTATGTTTCTTAGACCTTTTTCAATACTCGGGAAGGTAGTTTTGTCAAAGGCACTTCCCCTGTTGTACACATTCCTTATACATCTTATTCATCGTGTCAAACGATAAAGAAATAGTATTTAATCTCTGCCTCTCCAATGTAATTACCTCTCTTATCATATCATTCCTTTTTCTATCTTCCTTTAAATACTTACAATAAATAAAAAATTAAATAAATAAGTTATTTATTCAGACACTGACGTAGTCCATAAGTACATTACATAATAAACAGCATTATGCATAAGCAAGATTACGGACTAACATTCGCAGAAATCACGAAACCCAATCCAAAAGTTATCACACGCGTTTCCATCCAATAATTTGCTCGTTCTACACGTAACAAATGCTAATAACATACTGTTATTTTATGTAAATACGTCCCGTAAAACATTACCCTCCTCATGGCAGTCGGGCAAAACAGGCAGTCACGTCTGAAATCGCAGCCTCCTTTGTGCGTGATGATTTTTATGACCATAATCTTATGAAAACTCTCGTGGGAAAGGTCTTCGGTTGTAAAACTTTACGAACTGAAATTATATGCAAATTATTACTGAGGGTGGTTGCGGGATTGAAAATATACGTCGCCACGTAGTTTATTGCACGTTCTACATTTTCTATGCAAATTTACGGTTTGTTATTTTTTGAATAGATAAGCTCTAAAGTCTTGAATGTGGTCTATGATGGAGCTTTCCCGAAGCCTATTATAGACACTGGCGTTTACCAATGAAACACAGCGAACTGATTGGACCGGATTTCAGCAGAAGGTAGTGTAGGAAGTAGTAGTGTAGTAAGTAAGTGTTGTAGGAAACTATGCGCACATTTACAGGCTCTACCACCAGCGATAGGAGCAGGTACAATTTTATTGTGTTCTATATTGAATATAGATGTTTGTTCTGTGTTTGGGTGTTGTATCATGTAATACATATGTATTTACAAAAAAAAAGTATTTAAGTATTCTATCCGTCATCTAGTTCCCATATTATAAGATGCTTAGTTTGGGGCTAGATGGCGCTGTGTGAAATTAATGTCCTGTAATGTTTATTATTATTATTATATACAGCCACTGGCGCAAGAAAATGTATGTACTGTATAATTTTCAAAATGAAGCCATCGCTTTTACATTCACGTCTGCAAAATGTTGTGGGCTTACCTAATAATCATCTATTAATGCACATAAATCTACTGCCTTTCTTCACGTCCTAATTCGGTTTTAATTTTATCCGTAGCTTCATGGCTACCAACTCTGAGTTTGGTAACAGGGAGATAAATGAAGCAATCAATCTCTCCAAACTCTCAGTTCTTTGGCAAAAGGCTTGTCTTGTGAATCCAAAACCAAAAGGTAAATAGTATCATTTGCCAAAGGTAACGAAACACGTAAAGAAACATGCCCCTAATAAAAATGTAAATGAAAATTTGTTAAATCTGTCACGTTCTGCACAAGACTTTAGAACGCGGCGGCGTCGCTAAAAGCCTGCCAGTCTGCGTTAAAGGCTGTGTTGTCTACATTAAACGTGGAAAATATTGTGGTGCGCGATATTGCAGTGATTTCATATCCATCTGCCTCTACATGCACCGTTCTATAGCGATGCTACGTGCGTAAGTAGATGAATGTACCGGCCAAGCGCGAGTTTGACATGCACACTGAGGGCCCTACCCAAATTTCGAGATAGCAGAATACGTTTCGTTCTGGAGCATTGGTGTGGGTCTGACTCAGGTTTGTCGGTTTTTCGTATTATTTGGTTTTAGTTTTACCATCTTATCTTATCTTCTTCTTCTTCTATCTTCTATCTTCTATCTTCTATCTTCTAAATATATAATAATAATAACTCAAAGGTGACTGACTGACTGACATAGTGATCTATCAGCGCACAGCCCAAACACTGGACGGATCGGGCTGAAATTTGGCATGCAGGTAGATGTTATGACGTAGGCATCCGCTAAGAAAGGATTTTGATTAATTCTACCCCCGAAGGGATAAAATAGGGGATGAAAGTTTGTATGAAACTTTGTCAATTTTAAACCGATCGGGCTGAGACTTTGCATGCATAAAGCTACTATGACGTAGGCATCCCCTAAGAAAGGATTTTGAGTTTTTGCATTTGTTTTGTTTCGGTTTAGTAGTCTTTGGTTATAGACTCTGCTTTGTATTTGGCATTTGTTTTGTTTTCGTTTGGTTTAAGTATAGGTTTTGTCGGTTAGACTTTTTTAAAATGGCTAAATAAAATCTGAACGTTAATGGAGAAATTGAAGAATGTACTGTAGTAAAGCCGCAAAAACTAATAATAATACTTCTTAACGCGAGCGAAGCCACGAGCAAAAGCTAGTACTAATACAAAATGCTATCTGACTCACTGATAACAACGCACAACCTAAACGGCTAATAGTAAAGACATAAAAATTTGGAGGGTATGTTTGTCTTGATGCGGAAATGAGCGCTAAGAAGGGGATTTTGAAAATTCGTACCCTAAGGGGTTCAAAAAGGGGTTGAAAGTTTTCATAAAATGTATACCCTAACTCTGAAACCGTGCATGATAAAAGGTCAAATTTATCATTATAGATTCCTCATATGAAATAGATAAGAACGTGATTCATGGTTTTTTGTTTTTTTAAGAATTGAAGAGCAGGAGGTCCTTTTATTAGAAAAAAAAAACAAAAAACATTGTTATTTAATAGAAAAAACGCGATGTACACGTGGTTTTTATAATAAACTGGTGTATTTTGAGTGCTCTTTATGCAATGGATGAATGTCAAAACTACCAAGGTCTGATGATGGAGTGGAATCAATATAAAGGAGTTTTTTCAGTAAATAATAGTAATACATATTAAGCGCGTTGCGCATTTAAAATGATTGTATGTGTGATAATCTTCTACGAACTATGTAAACCAGGGTCTTACGATGATGCCAGCAGAACTCTTGAATAATGCATGGTATAATAGTGGTGATTATACTTTTTGAAATCGGTATAACGAGGCATTTGACGACAAATGACTATATTTACCCGGCCGTAGCAGTCGCGGCTTAAGAATCGACCCCCTCCAACTCAGCCCGCGGATGTCGTAAAAGCCGATTTAAGGGATCTCATCAGAGGAAGCGGTAGTTTCCTGCTGTATGTTACATAACACCTTTACTGTGATCACCAACCCTGCCACGTGTGGGGATTATGACAAACCCCTCCCGTTTTTGGAGGATGCTCTGTCCAATATCCATTCAACCACTACATCAATGGGCTGTTGACGTGACTGTATTTACGACCCTTGACTAATGTAACTTGACTACTTTTTAACCGCTTTCCATCAAGTGGGCCGTATGCCTGTTTGTCACCTTAGTCGTATAAAAAAAAATACTTGACACACGGTAATCTTCTAATGCATAAAAGGACAAGTCCTGAGTGACTGACTGACTGATTCAACTAGATACAACGCTGGGCGTACTGACTTGAAATTTCAAGGGCATGTTTGTCTTGGTGTGTATACGCCTGCTATTTTTTTGAATTTTGAAAATTTGCACCCTTAGGGTTCTAAGTTCGAAGTAAAATGTTGCATATCCCTGAAACCACAAATGATAGGCATTTGAAAATTAGTATGTTGATTGCCCATAAATTATGGCATATTTTCGGTTTTTAATAATTTCAATAAAGGTAATAAATAATTTAAATAATAAATCAAGGGTCGGGTGTCCAATATTCAGCCCTGACTAATAATAAACAAATAAAAATAGGGGATTCCCATACATGAAACGTTTTTATAAAATGTTATTTTCAAAATGTATAATAATAAAGTTGGTGTGAGTATAGTGCTTACTTTGTGGTAAGCACTATACTGATAATAAAATCTGGCCAAACGTGAGTCGGACCGGCACTAAGACTTCAAAAATCTGCATTTTTTGCCTGGGAATGTGGGTCAGACAGAACCCTCGGTGTGCGTGTCTGTAAACCATGTAGGAGCTAATCGGTCAAGTTTATCCAGATATCCAACAGATATATATATTTATTATAATACTTGCTCCTATTTCAAAAAACCAATACGCGGACGAAGTCGCGAGTAAAAGCTAGTTTTAATAATAAAAGTAAAAAAAAAAAGAACATGCAATACAGGAGAGACGTACGGATAACGAAGTCTATGTAAAAGAAGCCCCTTTATGGCAGGTTTAATAGTTACAGAACCCTAAAATGACAACCCGACGGGTTCTAAAAAGTCATTTACATAGGGACTGCCAAGATGCCAATATCAATAATCACAGTCTCAGCTCTGAATAATCCGTGTCTGCAAATCACGCAAGATAACAAAAATAATATGATATGAAATAACGTAGATTTTCGTAGAAATTATTCTAAGGTTATGTTTTGTATATTTATATTTGTGACTGGTTTCACCTACGTTATTGCTCACTCGAATTACTCATGTTTTGATTTAGAATACGAAAGCGTGTTTTAGGTTTTAATCAAAGTATTAATACTTTGATTAAAACCTAAAACACGCTTTCGCGTGTTCGCAAACAATTTTAAATATATGATGCATACAATTTATTTAGTTAGTAATTATAGTTTATGATAGTAAAATACTAGCTAAAAACCTTTCGTCGTTTAATTATGTTTAACAAATTGAAAATGATTCGGATTTATCGACAAACCTAATGAAAATCCAACGAGAATTTATAAGCTTTTTAACCTTTAAAAAAATAAGTTGAAAATCAGATAACGCGTAAGTTATCGCCGTGATGGGTAACTTTTAATAACAATATACACGTTATTTATTTTGTTTGAAATTAGTTTCCAAAATTAATATATACCTGTCTGGGCTAAAGTACATTTTTTGGGCAATGGACGAAAAACATTTTTATTTTTTCAGTGTTTCTCACCAAGATGCGTTAAAAACCCTTTTATTGAAAACCTTGGCATATGAAATATGGTGGAAACAACTACGTGGTCTAGACGAACAGCGTGTGTCTCTCGATCTGCTGACCCTGGGTCGACTCCCGGGTGGTGACATGACAAGTAAGATAATAATCTTGGCGCAACCCAAAACACGGAGTTCCATGCTAACGCGAAGCTGTCGAGCACGCTAAGCTGGCGGTCCCTTGTTTCTGCAACTGGTAGCATTTCTCAAAAAGCTATGTCAGGTGCCTATGTGGCCAGCACTTGCAAAGTCTAGCAAATAGGATGTAAACAGTTCTCGTGAAACGGTCTTACATGAAACGGTCTTACATCTTTTTAACATTCGTTTTCTATTTTTTATACTACTTATAGCCTGGGTTTTTATACGACAAGAGCGAGTGTGTATCCATCGTGCTACAACGTAGACCATCATTTGACATGATGTGAGATTGTGGTCAAACGATGGTCTTAAAAAT
The DNA here is from genome assembly GCA_951394065.1 of Venusia cambrica. Lineage (NCBI taxonomy): Eukaryota > Metazoa > Arthropoda > Insecta > Lepidoptera > Geometridae > Venusia > Venusia cambrica. Next base: position 9,069,676 of record OX596056.1, read on the forward strand.
ATATTTTATTAAAAACAAAGATAAATTCCCTGTTTCCTTACAGTGTGGTCAAATGCGGACATCACCATTTAATCTGAAATATTTTTATTACTTTTTTTTTTTTTTTATTCGACGACAGGGAAGCGCTTGGCCTTGATCTCACCTGGTAACAAGTTAAGATAAGGCCGAAGCTGGAGGCGCACTTCACCCGGAATCCTCAACAAACTGAGGAACTGGCTATCTTACCTCTGAAAACCGGAACACAACAATTTTAGAATTGTTATTATGGCGACATAATTAGGTAAGTTGGTGGTAGCTAGCCAGGCGGACTTCAACAAAGTCCTACCACCAACCAAACCAAGCACAATATATTGTACTCCCCATGGGGATCGAACCCGGGACCTCTGGATCTGAAATCGGTGGGTTGAACCACTAGACCACAGAGGCGGTTCAATTTGTTTCTAGAGCGGCAACAGAAATAAAAATTCCGAGAAAAAATCAACTGTCTATACCCATCATCATCATCACATCTTCAGCCACTCAGTGCCCATTTATGAACGTAGGCCTCTCCCATCTCCTTCCATGCGCGAAGATCGGTTGCTGTAGCCAATTACTGATATCCCATAGTATCCACCCATCATTTTGGTGGACGTCCTTTGGGTCTGCTGTTCGCCCAAAGTCTCCATTCTTTATACCTATACCTACCGAGTAATAAACAGGCAGACAGCATAGGCTATGTAATAGGGTCCCGTTGGCACGCTTTGGGTACAGAACCCAAATAAAATCACGTGATTCCGTGTCTAAAAGATAATTGAAAGTTTTTGTACGCATGGTAATACGTGTTTTGTGTATCTATTACAATTTAAGGGAGTTTCTTTGCAATTTTCACGCGAGATTGAAATTTTCCACGGAAGAGAAAATGAAAAAAACAAATAGCGAGCAGGGGCGAAATTAACCCCGCGCCCATGGGAACCAAGTCAAGCAAGTAACACATTGAGTTACCTACATACGCAGATACCTCCTCACATGGAAACCTACCTTATAGGCGCTTGCAAACGAGCGACATTTTATTATCATCTAGATCCTGGAGTGAGTATTGCAGAAGTTGCCTAATATAAACACAAAATACTGCGCACCGACAGAACACAGTGAACTACTTGAAGCTGGACTTTGGCTGGGGGTTGAAAACCAGACGGACTTTTACGGCATTACCAGTGATAGGTATCTTTTTATAATAGCTAATACGTATCTTTTTTATGGTACTACGGGGAGGTGCTTTACCTTCATCTCACCTGATTTTCATCAAGCTATTATAAGGCCGAAGGTGGAAGCACTTCACCTGGAATCCTCAACATACTGAGGAACTGGCTATCTTACCTTTAAATACCGGAACACAACAATTTTAAGAATTGTTGTTATGTCGACAGACTTAGGTAAGATGGTGGTAGCTAGCCAGGCGGACTTAAGCAAAGTTCTATCACCAACCAAACCAACCACAAGATTGTACTCCCCATGGGGATCGAACCCGGGATCTGTCACCGGTGGTAGAACCACTAGACCACGGAGGCGATTAAAATCCTTCTCTATAGACGTTAGGGATCGCGATCATTTGAATTTTAATATTGAACCATAATAAATGTTCAAACGGAACTCTCACTGCCACTGTCAAAGCAGCTGGTAACATTTTTGGCTATTGCGATGTTACGAAAAAATCGTATTACTTTAACCATCCTTGAAAGTGTTTTATTGTCGTCCTGTATTATACAACTGGGAAGCGCTTGGCTCTCATCTCACCTGGTTTCAAGTAAATGATAAGGTCGAAGGTGCAATCGTACTAAACCCGAAATTCGCAATAGTCTGAGGAACTGACTATCTAACCTCTAAATATCGGAACACAACAATTCGAAATTGATGCTCTAGCACCAGCCTTAGGTAAGATGGTGGTAAGCCGCACAAGTAGGTGATTTAACCTGTCTTTTGACAAAATGGTTTATAATGGATGAATACGAAAATTAATTTAAAATAGATAAATAACCATCAAACTTTGACTTAGTTGCAGAGATCGTTCTTCTCCATTTCACAGTATTATAAAGATAAAAGTTGAAAAACTAAAACCCGACTGCAAAATTAAAATCTTAATGGTTTTACGAGAACACTACCTTAAAGTATAAAAATCGATATATACCTACGTATCTCTGTTGTGAACTTGAATTTGATCCCTTTATTGTTATGATAAAGTATTTTACTGTACACTTTTATTTATTTCTACGCGACGCCCACATTTTTATTAGTTAATATAACCTAGCACTTCTACAATTAAGAAACACTTACATGTCAAAATCCATCAAGCCGTCTAAGATGCAGATCATTTCCATGAAATAGACTTACATACATACTGTCAAAAACAGTACGTAAACTCTTGAGGCAGGCGGGTAAAAATCAATATATACAAGAACATCATTGTTCTCCTCTTATCCCAAGCTAGATAGGGTCGGCACACCATCTTCTTTCTTCCACTCACTTCTATCAACCTTAAACCCTGCATCTACACTTTTCAAACCCATGTCCTCTTTCACACAATCCATCCATCTCTTTTTCGGCCTATCCCTGCTCGCATGTCCAACCACGCTCATATTCATAACCCTTTTGGTCAAATGACTATCATCCCTCCTCATTACATGCCCATACATATAGCACTCCTACAACTTTTCTACAACTGGCGCCACTTTCAAACTTCCATTTATATACTAATTTATTATGTATTACAACCTTGTAACCCCACACAACCATCTTAACATTCGCATCTCAGTAACATGCACTCCTCTCATCCGTCTTTTTCATAACCCAACTCTTTGACCCATGCATTGCGACAGGTCTGATTACCGTCTTGTAAATTTTCCCCTTAACTTTAAATGGCATTTGTGTTCACATGGTGTTCCCGTCGCAACTTCGTCCATCCCGCATTCATCCTATTATTCACATCTCCATCAATATTGCCATCGTCTTTTAAAAGTGAGCCAAGGTTCTTACAAAAACATGAATTGTATTTATTTGCATCCTTTGATAAGTTCCATGTTCTTGGACAAGTCATAATTATAGTTTTTACATAATCATTTACATGCTTATATAGGTATACTATAAATATGATTAAATAGAGACAATAACATAATATAAATAAAAGGCGACAATTTAAACCTAAATCAGGAAAGAGGGAAATCTCCCGTCTGAAAGCACTACAGCTTATCCCATTCGCATGTTAACCTCACCATCGCGCATTTAGGGGAATGCTGGTATTAATGGTATTCTCAGAAAATTACCGAGTAGTAGGGAAGTAGGCGTCTGTAGGGATTTTGAGAAACTCGATGTAAGTGTAAAGTTTGCCAATATGTACCACTTACCAGTCACTTAGAGCTATGTAGTCTATGTGGTTTGACGCCCACCTTCTAAATTTGAGTTCATCATTATCTTCATCAACCAATCGCAGTCCACTGCTGTCGGACTGCTGGAACTCGCACCACTGAGCCCGACCTTTGGAATTTGTCATCCATTTTCTCTCATAGTATAAAAACCCGTTTGCAACTCCTGGTGCAAATACAGGAGTAAATAGGTGTAGTTTCAGCAAGTAAGAAAAAAGGTTTTTTGTAGTCGATATCCATATTTCTCAAAAACACTAGGGTGAATGACGAAAATCCATGTCCTTACTGATTGATGAGTATTAGTGTTGTCTCTGCAAGTAAAAAAAATAGAATTGCTAGGATTAAGCATTCAAATGATATCAGTGAAATACTGTATTTCTTTTCACCCTGATATCTCAAAAACTACCTAATTTATCAAAAATATAAAAATCCCCGCGACAATAAATCAATATTTATGCTAAATCATGATTGTATCGTACATTAAAATCGGATACACCGTTTAAAAGCTATGCGGTCACAAACATTGCCACATACATACATACATACATACAGTGTTGGATTTCCTTACTTTACTTGGAGATCTAGTTCGCTTCGCTCACTCGATCAATTGTTTGCTTTGTAATTGGCCCGTTGGGACCATTTTCACCATTGCCATATTTCACCCCAGCAATAAACCTACCTCTAAACGTACTCGTATAATATTTGTAGGGCCCGGACACCGATAAACATGAATTAATTACGCATTACGCATGTAAATGTTGTCGGTGTAAAAGGCTTTTATTTCGTGAAATTGTGATTGGGCTCGATTAAATTTAATTTGCGTTACGTGATTGCATTAAATAACAGCTAGGTTTTGTCCGCGGTTTCGCGTGCTCGATACCCGAGTAAAAAGTAGCCTATGTTATTCCCAATGGCACACACTATGTACAGCCTTTTAGTCATGACAAATCACAAACCAATTAACAAACAGCTGCTTTTTGATGAAATATTCGTATGGAATGTATGGATTATATGGACACAGTGAATGGTTCAGTGCATTTATAAAATCTGTTGTTGATTGATCAACAACAGATTTTATAAATGTCAAATCACCATTCACCATTCAATGTCAACTAATAAGTACATTCGCCTGCACTGTTTATTTATACACTTTATACACTTCTATATTTTGAAAATAAAACCATTTATATACTCGCATGGTGACGATGAACGGATGGACTTTTGACCCTGTGGCGGTCGTGGGGAAAGAGGTAAGATAGCCAGTTCCTCAGGCTGTTGAGAATTTCGGGTAAATTGTGCGTCCAGCTTCGGCCTTAACATATGGTAATACCAGGTGAGATGAAGGCCAAGTTGTTCCCCTGTACAACAAAAAAATAAACTACTAATTAGGACTTTAATAGAGTCCTCATGATTGACATTTCTCCCCAGTTTTTCGGGTCTTTAATATTCGTCTTGTATAGCACAAACATTAAATTCACACATGAAAGAAATAAAAAAATGTGTTGTGAAAAAATGGTTGCCCAAATTTGACAAAATATATGATTAATAAAAAGTTGACATAATACTTATTTTGCAAAGGGTTTTTATCATGATTTATTAGGGTTACGAAATTAAAAGTTGATTAATCTACATAGATGAAGAGATACGGACCCAATAGGATGTAGCTATAGTTGCGGTCTATGTTCTCAAAACACGCCTGCAAAGTAAAACTTTACATAGTTTCCAGTGAACCCTATTAAAAAAACATGTATCCTTCAATCCCGACTAGTAAGCCGATGGGCGCCGGTGAATTTAATTATTAGTTACGTCGCCGCTTTAAATGGAATTGATCTGGGATCATCCCGTCCGGAGTGCCTATTACGTGTTTACATTGACTTTCATTTCTTCGTAATTTCTTACATTCAATTTTACTAGTAGTTTACCCCGAACTCTCGTGATGTCTAGTTTGTATCAGGTACTCAACCACGGAAATTATTTCTCAAAAATAAAGCTAATAACTCTTCGACAAAAGTGTACTTTCTTTACGCCTTACTCTGAGCACATTTTTTCTCAATCAATCTTCACTCACCTGAGTGTTTAAAGCTTTTGCTCGTTGCTAACTCTCGATGTTTGCAAAACCAGAATGAGAGCAAAGATAATAGAGACAGCACGTCATAGTGGTGTTTGGGCAGAATACAATAAGTAAATAAATCACCCCTCACTAGTTGAAAGGGTTGATATCTCATTTTTGAAAAAGTGCTATGCTATAATAGTCGTGATTCAAAAATCAACCTAGCTAGCCCACGGCCAAAAAAATGTGTTCTCTAACGTAATATATATTTATTTAGATTTCAATATTTAATTTCAGAATTGATTAAAAGGGAATAAACCAAAGTATTGATTGGTACTTGGTACGAGTCTAGAGCGAAAAAAAACTGACCTGGAGACTTAATATTTAAACGGATTTATTTACGTGATGATAGAAACAAAGTTTCGGACGTTTCCCATTGTTATCAGTTCTATTTATGCTTTTAAGTAATATATGCTTTTAAGTAATAAACTAAAAATCGTTGCCACTTAACTAATCAAACTCCAAAATACGTAATAAGTCAGTTAATTCTGTTCGAAGTAGGAACTTTATATATAGTGATAGTTCGTTGATTAACAGGAAATACTTAACGATGAAATTCATGACATAAGGCAACAACAAACGTATCAATTCATACATTAAGTGGGACCACGAGCGATGTAGTTCACGACTAGTGGGACTATGAGTAATAGTAAGACAAAATTGGAGGAACCACGAGTCGAAAATCATAATAACAATACAATTCAGCTACTTTGTTTGTTTGTTTCTTTTTCACGTCGCAACCGCTGATCGGATCATGATGAAATTCGGCATCGAAATAGAGTTTGCCCTTGGAAACCACAAAGGTTTTAATCCGGATACTATTAAGCCGCGGGTAAAAGCTAGTCTGCTAGCTGACATGATAATCATCGCATCCAATTCCGTACTTGAACTTTGCACGGTTTTTTCTCTATTTCATTGTATGATGGGAAAGCGCGTTGCATTCATCTCATCTGATGTCTGGTTGTAATATGGGAAAAGGTGGAAATGCACTTCCCGGAAGGAACTGGCTATCTTACCTCTACATGCCGGAACACACAATCAAACACGGGTCTGCTGGATCTGATACCGATGGGTATCAGATGGTGAACCACTAGACCATAGAGGCGATCAAAAGTTAGCTTCCAATTATTCAAAGTCAAAATTTATTTATTCATTAAGATGTTTTAGGATCATTTTTAACCGACTTTCAAAAAAAAGGAGGAGGTTCTCAATTCGACGATTTTTTTTTGTTAATATAATTATGTTCCCCGATTACTCAAAGACGCCTGAACCGATTTCAAAGATTATTTTTTTGTTTGAAAGGTCCCTTTCAAACAAAAAGGGTGGTCCCTTTCACAGGTGGTCCCATTGTCATCAGTTCGGGATCTGATGATGGGATCCTGGAAAAATCGAGGGAACTTTTCAAATATTATAGACACACTTAAAGCGATTTGGGTGTATTACCTCAAAAGTAAAGAAAACACGGACCCTTTATAAAGGATCACGCGTCTGTCTGTCCGTCCATCTGCCATCATAATAATTGGAAAAAATACGTCATCATATATCATATATCATATTCTTCAATAAAGTCGGTTTTCTTTTAGGATTTTAAAACGTAATTATTAAACGTCAAATCTATACCGCCTGTTAGGAATCGCGAGCACACAAGGAGAAAGCCAAAAAACTCGGTTGGTAAATTTTTTCATGATCCATTCAACATTTAGATTTACAGTTTTAGATTACATTGTATCATACATCATAAACCTAAATTAAATACTTAATCCTATCAGAAAACATTTATTTTAGAAATATTTTTTTAGTTTTGTATTAGGTACCTAAAGGGTAAGTTTGTTAATATTGAGAAATCACCATTTAGCTGTCAACTGATATAGTAACATCGGGCCACGTATTCTTATCGTCGATATAGTCGTTAATTTTTTAGTAGGCACTTTTAATTAAATTATTATTTATATACAATTTGAATTTTCGAGCAGAGAGTTTGGTTGCGCTTTGAGGAAGTTTATTATAGAATCTCACACAGTTTTCTAACATCGTTGTGTAGGAGTGCACTAAAAATTGACGAAAACAGAGTATAAAGTGTTCACTGTAACCGTATAAGCGTTCCCTAGAGAATCAGTTGAAAATAAGATGCTCACAGATAAATGGATTCATAGACATGAAGCATTGTAGAAGATAGAAGATTGATTATCATGATTGGCAAAGGCACAAATCGTTTTTTTTTTATATTGTAAGACTGGGAACAAGTTAAGTATAAGGCCGAATGTGGAGGCGCACTTTACCCGAAATTATCAACAGACTGAGGAACTGGCTATCATACCACTAAATGCCGGAACACATTTTGTTTTAATGGCTACAGAATTAGGTATGATGGTGGTAGCTAGCCAGGCGGACTTAAACAAAGTCCTACCAACAACCAAACCAAGCACATTGTACTTCCCCTGGGGATCTGGATCGTACACCGGAAGACGAACCACTTAACCACAGAATTGGTTGAACCAGAAGACCTATATGCAACAGATTTTCTTATTTTTGTCTAATTTAATTTGTGAATATTTTTTCTATGTTTGTGTGATATATTGTGAAAATTAATAATATTTCATGTTTTATTTTGATCTATTTCTCCATTCTCATTGTAAATGCAACCTATAATTGTAATATACAATTGTTATAATGTAAGGTAACTTTTCGTTTTAACCTTTTTTTCATTGTGTTCCTTTTATTTTGTAGAATGGTGTATTATAAGTAAAATTACGTTATTGATAGGTATATGCGGTAGTTTTTTTTCAACAAATGTATTGCTTCATATGAGAAAAAATAGAGTTGTATGGTAAAATAAATAAAATTTTAAATCTAAAATCACCCTTTCCTGCGAGATTATGGTCAAACGTGGGTTTAAAAAAAAACAGTTAAGGCAATCAATTTACTTTTGTATCCATTCGATTTGAAAGAGTAATAGAAACGAACCCGGATCACCAGGATTTACATAGTAATCTGTACCTGGTACCTGCTGCCCGGCCTTGCTGAAAATGGGATGGTTTTTCGATTATTTTCTACGTTGACATCCAGTGAGATAAGAAAAAATTACGGTTTTTTCACACATATCCATCCATACCACCTAAACCCATGTTATAAATTCAAATGTAGCTCTGTGTGTTTCAATGCTGTTACATTTTTTATTACATTTTCACAAACGAATTTTCACAAACGGGTTTTAAAGACATTTGACAAAGACAAACAGATTTCATCCCGAGGAAAAACCTAGGGTTATTTTAGGTACCACGCAGGCAAAGCCGTGTTTTATAAAAGCCTATTAAATGTAAGCCTCACGCAAGTTTTGAATGTGATATATAACTATATACTGGCCTCACATAGAAACTTCCTTGACAGTACCGAGCTCCATCGCGCGCAGAATAACAATAAATCTATCAACACAAGTGGCTAGTCGACCTTCTGGGGTGTATGAGGCATATTTTATTTATGTCCCATCGAGCCCTGTTTATTTGAATATATTGGCAACCTCTGCCATTTATAATGTTAAAGAGGACATCATTTTAGTTTTGATATTCCTTCTTGTGCCTTTAAGTACGGTATTGGTTTAGGGTTCTTAGAGGACCGTTTGGTCTTCTTATTTTTATTACACATATTTTAAATCAAAAATATGTTACAACACTGGAATGGGACTTTGAACCCGTCATCGCAAATGTCACTCACGCCATATTTAACTATTTTAGTTTATACTTAATTTCTTAGGCTGTCACTCACTTTTAATTTCTTTTTAAATCTGGTTTCTTTCTGTGAATGTCTGTTTTTGGCTTTATTTTTATATTCTTTAACCATATTTTTCTGTTATTACTCGTATAGCCGTAGACTCAAAAAAAAATCCTTTGAAATAAAACAAATCATATACTATTTTTAATGTTATTGCGTTTTAGTAGCACACCACAGACACAGATTATCTCTATCCGATTATAATTGCAAAAAAAATTTTAATGTGAATCGGACTTACCACTTCGAAATGAAAAAGGAACTACCTACATTTGTACTGGAGAGCGAAAGTCGACGGTACTCCGGTTCCTTCGAACGGGTTACCCAGAATACTCACGTCATAAAAATCATGAAAATGGCACGGTACCATGACAGGAATCTTTATATGTCATTAAAAGTAAAGCGTCTAAAGGCGTCTAAAGACTAGTTGGTTCCGTATGCCGAATTTGCGCTCGATATCAATGATCACTTTTTACCAAACCAGCAAGGAAGTACGGCAGGATACAACATGTATCTTGTAGTGACTCAACTGTGCCAACACATGGACCCGCCTTTACTTTCATCATTAGTTCTGTAAAGATTAGAACTTCTGTTTGTCTGCATTAGTTCAATTTTGGAGTCTTCAAGTGCAGAGTGAAAATAGGTGCCTTTTAAACAAGCCTGATACATGTTTGGCCACTTTTGGTTTGTTTTTCTCGTGAGCCTGATGGTCTAATGTTTGGCTATCACCAATAAAAAAGTATATAAAAGTTATACTTCAACAGCACTGCTTGAACCATTTTCTCTCAATACATTATCGCATTTTTTACGTGTCCCATGGGATGGGGACAATTTATAAGCTGTGGGAAATTGAGACATAAATTGTGTTCGCTCGGCAGCCGCATGATAAGATTACAATATGCTCAACTTCCATGAAGTTGCAAAACTAACACTTTTGGAAAACTTTGCTATAACTCTATAGCGTTTTTCACTTTCAAGTTCACTCTGTCATGTGCCCGACCCTTAAAAAACTGGTATAAACGAGCACAAGAGTGCCCCTAGATCCAGTATTATTATATTTCTTTCGCAAAGCAATAAATGTTCTATATTATGAATTTTCTATTGCTATTTTTGTTTATTAACATTAATAAATAAGACATTTTCGTCATGCACCAATAGACTTCTTGTTATTTTTTGTTTTCATGCTCATTTAACAAGTATAAATACTCTTACTGTAATGATTACGTCATCGTGAGGTAACTGGAATGTCTCTTTGACCAAAAATCCGTATGGCATTGTGTCATTGGCTAATATTCCTCTAAGCGGCGAAGGGCACGCAAACCTCGGGGATGCCGATATATACCGAACGCAAGTTTGTATGCACCTCTGATTAGACTACCCCTTAGTAGGTCGTTCTCAAAAGATTCACTCTCTGAGTAGGTCAGATGTGCCTCTATAGAGAAACCATGTTGCCTAAGTTCACTGATTCTAATACGCTTCTACAATGTAGGTACCATTGTTTCTAAAATCTTTTTAGACATCCAAAATTCTTTAAAAATCCAAATTGAATTTTAGTACATAATATGTGTGATTACGAATAATAATTCCTAGGATGATTACATAACAATAGCATTTTACTTATACATTAAGAAATACAATTTTACTCAGCAGCAAGACTTGTAAGAGATAATTTTCACTGGATTCGGTCCAAATATATTTTCTGTTAAAATTATCAGTTGTGTCAAGTGCAGACTGCGATTTCAGGCGCTTCTTACACGGCACAACTTCTGACATAGATTATGTCATACGGCATTACCCTTCGAACTAAGCCCGTGCATATTATAAAACGCGACTAAGGGGGTGGAAGAGACCTTCACTCAGCGGTGGCAGCTACAGGTTAATGAAGAAGACTCATTTATTTATTTACAGATAATTTATGCAGTCGATTTACCTCAGGACCGTCACAAACCATCAATAGACGATTCAATTGACGCAGACCTGTACCAGACGGCAGCACACCTCAGATAAACGGCTCTACGCTCAATAGCTATGATGATTCGCTGTCCTAAGTGAATTGATTGCTTTAGTGGATGGGAAGATAAGACGGCCTTTTACATATCGGTTATGAAACATGTTCTTAACCCTTCTAGTGAAGATTGTTGGTGTCATAAAAGTCTCCAACCTTCAAGCAAAAGGAACTCTTTAATTAACTCATTTTAACTGTAAATTGGATTTTTTACAACATTGTTGTGGATTGTAAAGTGATATTTTGGGAGCGCGCTCCGAACGGAAATTAAATTTTGATTTGTTATTTCTAGACCTATTTTATACCTCCATCAACAATAACAAATGTAATGGGTGAATATAAATATTTTTTACTTGAGAAAGTGCCAGGGACATCGTTCCCGTAATTCCATAGGATTTTTTTCAAAATACATTCTTATTGAGCTGTGTGGCTAAGTGGGTATGGACCCGCCTTCCGATCTGGAGGTTGTGGGTTCAAATCCAGACGTGCAGCAATGGACTTTTCGGTTTTCGGAAGATTATGTGCGCATATGACCTGTCTGAAAACCAGTGCAGCATCGATGCTGCAATAAGTCAGGGTACATTTTTACGTTGGGCTGTGCGTTGTCAGTCAGCTTCACTCAATTTTTTCAAATCGTCAATTTTTCACATTTATAGCTTAAGTTTGTGTGTATGTTTGTTAGTTCTCCATGCCTAAACGCCTGAACTGATTTGGATTTAATTATGAATAGAGATAGATTCTACTGTATACTAACACATATGTTACTTTTTCTACTGGAAAAAGCTATGTTCCCGAGGGATGGCTACGTAATTCAAATAAACACTCAGTTATGCTCAAACGGCTTATCAAGTCTGGATGTTATTTGGTATCAGAAGACCTTATACCCTAGATTGACCAATAGGCTACTTTTATCCTAAAAAAATGCAGTGTTCCCATGGAATGGAAAAATAAATAATGAAAATTGCTTGCACTTCATCACGCTTAAACAGCTGAACGGACTTGGAATAAAATTTGAAATGATCTTAGTCCGAGATTAACTCACCTACGTTATGTTCAAGTATAGATACGCTTACCCTTGTAGTATTCTATACGGGTAAGCGTATCACACAGATATTATTAAGGCGAAAGTTTGTGTGTATAGGGTTTATGTTTGGCACTCCTTCCCGCTGAAACGGCTGAACGGATTTGGATGAAATTTGGTACTAAGATATTTTATACCCTGGATACAAACATACGTATAAGCCGTTTGTAACAGTCCTTAGGTAATCTGACTGATTCCTTTGTACATAGTTAGTTTAACTGTACTTTTTATTGAATAAAAAATAAAATAAAACATACGTATATACTGGATACATAGGCTACTTTTTATCCCATAAATCAGTTCTCGTGGGATGGAATACTGTAATTTTCACGTGTTTTCACTGAATAACGCACAAACTGCATAACAAGTTAGGGTTATTTTTTTTTTATATTATACATACAACAACAAATAATTTATCCCAAAACTCAGTTCCTGTGAGATGGCAATGAGATTTCAAATATCGCAAAACGGATACAAAACAGAGTTTATCACTTGTTTTGTTTATTATCAAATTTGAGGAAATCATATACACTTCTTCTTATCCTGTACGCGGGTGGATCCATGAACAAAATCTAGTAATTATTTCAATGCAATATATATCCTAAGTTTTCTGATCCTATGGTTATTATTATAATATATTTAACATTGTAGAACAGACTTGTCCCCGTCTTGTTCTCAAAGCAGCTTTGCGAAGGTCTCCTGCTAAACATGAAAGAGAACTTTCGAGCTATATATACGTACCCTATTAGACACTAAAATCTTCCTTTCCAGATTCATATTTCACTAAGAAAACTAGCGATCTTTGCATTTTTTTCCAAAGAGACAGCGTTTTAACTTTTAATTTGCCCCTTGATAGCAAAGGTCACAGTTACATAGAAAGCATGGTTTGTATCCCGTAAAGATTCTGAGATTAACTTAGCACGTACCTCTGTAACCCAGTGGCTTAGCCTAATGTATCAGATCCAGTGATCACCAATTCGTGGTCGGTCATGTTGGTTGTAGGCCTTGGTTTAAGTCCGCCTGGATAGATATCACTAAGTCTGTTGTCAGAACAACAATTTCAATTGTTGTCATCCTCAGTATAACGATTTATTTTTATAGAATGAGACTTATCTTGACGTGAAACTTGCACAAGCAAGAATTATATGTACGATGAAGCCGTTTTTTTTTATTGCACGACGGGTAAGCACTTGGCCTTCATCTCGCCTGGTAACAAGTTGAGATAAGGCCGAAGTCCACCGGGAGGGAGAAAACGATCTTCATATAATCGCCTTCTCCTTCCAAGTGCTAACCCGTAGTACAATAAAAAAAATCTTAACATAATCACTGTACAACGTTCGTTCCGTGTAAAAGCGATCCAAAGTAGTGGCAGTTCCGTAATTAAAAAGCAAAATCTCCGTAAAGCCATGTCAGCCTTTTGAGAAGATTAAAGGTACAGCTCGCTATTGGAAAAAGGTTTAAGAATAATAAGATTTAAGTTTTAAAGACGGAAGATTCCTCCAAGCGTTAGGGAAAATAGCAAATACGTGCTGGTAAGATTATGTTGGAGAAATACCTACTTTTATACAGAGTCATGAGGATTTGTAGTGTTAACCTCCTTTCGAAAAGGGGAGGTTCTTAGCTGAATTTTGACAGTTTATTTTTATATTTAGTTCGAACCTTTGCACAACACAAATTATCTGAAATTGAACAAAATAATGGTCAGCTAATAAAATAACCGGTCAGCTAATAAATTAGGATTTAGTTTGCTTCTTATTTTATTTTGTCAGCAAACAAAGTGAATTGAAAAAAACAAGGTCTTTCTGGGTGCTGTAACGTTACTGTTTTTATAGGAGAGAAACAGTAAGGAACAATAATAAGAGATACTAAAGGACCTATCCTGCTAGAGGTGTTAAAGCGATAGGTAAAAGATAAGAATTATGACAATAAAAGAAAATAAAAGTATATTAGAGAAAAGAAAGTCCACAAGTTCAACGCAATCGGAGTCTTCAACGTCCAGCCAGTAAGAGGGTCTTCAATGTCCAACCAGTATGAGGGTCTTCGATGTCCAGCCAGTATGAGGGTCTTCAATGTCCAGCCAGTATGAGGGTCTTCAGTATCCCGTACAGCAGCTTTTTAAAGACAGCCAGACAAATGTATTGAAGACCAGCAACTTTCCCGTGCCACTTGACCCGGAAATGGTCTTGTATTTAATTTGGAGTTCTCCGATTGGGAGCTAATAGGTGTACTTATCTCTGCTCCGTTTGGATGCTAGATATGAATTAATTTTCCTCAGCCACCAGCTTTCGCAAGAAGACTTTGGTGGAACGCTAGGATTCTAAATTTGATTAATTCAAATATTATACATGGTCAAAGATAATCGCTAAGGTTCTAATACAAGTTCAGATAAAAATGTATATGTTGAGAGATACATGATACATGATGTACAGAGATAGCATATAAAATATAAAGGGAACTTACCTCTATGAGCTTTTTTTTACATAAAAAAGATAAATGACATTTGCCATAATTGACAACCTAAAATAATATCAACAATCTTTTAAAGTCTAAGGTCTATTGATTTCAGCTAAATATTATATTTGAAGAAAAAATAATAAGCTTATCGTAATAAGATAAATCCAGAGAATCTATAGATGTACTTTTGAAAGCAAAACAAGGGATAAAAATGAAAATATTAATGTACGAATTGTGAAGCAATAACACAAAAAGGTACTGTTTTAGAACTAAATTAGAACTACACGATAAAGAAGTACATGTTTTAATGTAGAAGTATAAAATCATGCAGATAAAAGTACAAAATCTTGCAGGGAAACACAGCTTTCAAAGTTAGAAAAATATGCTGTCAAAATAACTGCTTAGCGGAGGAATCGAGTAACAAACAAACAAAAAAAACGAACAGCCGAATCGAGAACCTCCTCCTTTTTTTGAAGTCGGTTAAAAATCCTAACTGTGATCAAAACTGTGCTAGACTTACCCAGTAAGGAACAATATTCACTTTATATATTACCTTTTTCTTTAGGTAGGTAGGTACTTTAAGCAAAAGCTTTAGCTTTAAAGTTGAAATTATTTTCTTCTTGTTTATTATAATAACAAATCCTGTAAGCGGGCCCAGTTAACCAATTCAAAACATGCAGGTCAACAGGACCCGAGGGGCCAGTTCGAGTGGGACCAGTAGACTAAAGAGCCAGATTTTTCTTGGCGTTCAAGTTTGATAAAAAAACATTTTATCACTTACTTCAGCAAATATGACATAGATTTGCTTTATCGTTGTTTACTTCTTCTGAAACTATTCCAAAAAACTATTCCAAAAAACTCCATACAAAACACAACAAAGTCACTGACAAAGAAAAAATGAGCACAACTAAGGGAAATATATCATACCAAATTGCTAGTACCTACGATGAAATAAAAACAGATAAAAAATCACTTAAATGCTTCTATGCCAACGTCAGAAGCATCGTTAAGCCAGGTAAATTTGATGAGCTGAGATGTATTCTGGATTCTTTTCAAACTACTATACAAATCATTGCACTAACTGAAACATGGTTAAAAACTGAAGATGAAGCTAATAGATTTCGACTTCCAGGTTACACACATTACTACAACCACAGATCCATAACCAGAGGAGGAGGAATATCAATTTTTGTGCATAATAACTTAAAACATAATTTATTGGAAGAGTATCATTCGAATGACAATCATTTTATTTGGATCCACATAGAGAAGTTTTCCTTGGACATAGGAACTATTTATAAACCTGGACGCACAAACTCAAAGGACTTTCTAGAAGAATATGGCCAACAATTACAAAAAAGAAACAGAACCCTTATATTTGGAGATTTCAACTACGATCTGTTGAAGCGTGAGAAAACCACTAAAGATTACAAACAAACGTTGATAGAGAATGACACTAAAATTCTAAACAAGATTGACCGAAACTTCTGTACGCGAAAAACAACAAAGACAGCGTCGATACTGGATCATGTGTGCTCTAACCTTAAGGAAACCAACTTCCATTTTGCTCTCATTGACTCAAAAATGGCTGACCACAAGCAAATATACCTAGAAGTTAAGAAATACGAACCACCACCTAAGAAACGGATAAAATACCAAGCTATAGACTATGAGAAGCTACAAAAAAACATCGCAGCTGAAATTGATAATTCCGAAAATCACATTTTTGAGAAATTCGAGAACAAATTAAGTAACTATATATCTGCCAGTAAAATTACTAAATTCAAGATAATGAACTCCCCGAGGCAAGATTGGATTAATAAAGAAATCATACAAGCAATAAATAAAAGAAATACACTATGGCAAGCTCACAAAACTAACAGCACAGACAAGAATATACAACAAGAACTTAATTACGAAAAGAAATATGTATCAGAATTTATACAAAAAACAAAGAAATCATACTATTTAAAATCGTTTGAGAAATGTATGAAGCAACCCAAAAGGATGTGGCAACTAATCAACAACCTTTCCAATAACCGAGTAAAAGATACTACTCAAATTCCTACTTTGCTAATAAATGCAGTTGCTGTTACAGATCCCAAAGAAGTATGCGAACACTTCAACATTTACTTCTCTATGATTGGACCAACTTTAGCTAGCAAAATTCCCAAAACAAATAACCAAAACCAAACCTCCAATACAATTCAAATAAATAGTACCAATATGCTTAAACAGTTCGAGCCAGCTACTACTGAGGAAATAATAAAAATCATCAATAATTTAAAAGCCAATACTAGCTCTGGACTTGATGGTATCACTACTAAATCAATAAAATGCGTAAAATATATAATAGCTCAAGAACTTACAAACTGTATCAACAACTGCATTGAACAAGGTTTCTTTCCCGATAGCTTGAAAATTGCTAAAATCACACCAATCCATAAAACTGGTAATAAAACCGATCCCGGTAATTACCGACCTATCTCTGTCCTTCCTATTATTTCAAAGATATTTGAAAAAATCATTCACACGCGCCTCGACGTTTTCCTATCATTAAATAATTTCCTTTCAAAAAAACAATATGGCTTTCGAACAAAATCAAACACCCTAGCAGCGACGGCTGATCTAGTCACACAAATAAAACTAAAAATCGACCAAAAGCATATTGTGCTAGGTGTTTTCATTGATCTTAGAAAGGCTTTCGACACAATAAGTCACGAAATACTTTTGAAGAAACTATTTGCATTGGGTATCACAGGTGTAGCATACGACTTACTAAAGTCATACCTAACAAATCGTTACCAAGTGGTAAAAATCGATAACCACCAAAGCGGTCCCAGACTCATCACCTGCGGTGTACCGCAAGGATCAATTCTGGGTCCCCTTCTCTTTCTTATATATATTAACAATATAGAAGACATTGGACTTAAGGGAGAACTGACACTTTATGCCGATGATACAAGCCTCTTTTACTATGGCACTAAAATTGACAACATTGTGTCTGAAGTACAACATGACCTAGAATTACTAAATGACTGGTTTCAATGTAACTTATTGACCATAAATATAGCAAAAACCAATTATGTGATATTTTCTGCAAAAAACAAGAAAATTAATGATTTCACCCATCCATCGATAAACAACCAAATCATTAATAAAAAATCGAATGATAAGTACCTCGGTCTGATTCTCGATGACAAACTTACATGGAAACCACATTTTGAAAAAATTCAAACTAAACTAAGGTCAGTCACTGGAGCTCTTCGTAGCATTGTCCGATGTCTTCCCAGGAAAGTTAAATACAATATATACAATTGTCTTGTCAAACCACATATCGACTACTTAATAGAGATATGGGGGTCTGCAGCAAAAACTAACTTAGATAAAATACAAACAGCTCAAAATAAACTAATAAAAACACTTTTTAACTATAATTTCTTAACCTCCACAGACAAAATATATAAAGATACAAAAATAATGAACATAAAACAAACATATATTTACCTAACTTGTGTACTTGTACGCAAAATACTCAATAAAGATATACATACACAGCTATCATTTACAAAAAAACACCAAATACAAAAAAGAATGTTACGGAACTCAAACAACTTAGTACTGCGTTGTCACAGAACCAATTATGGAAAAAAGAGTATTGTCTTCGAAGGTGCACAATTATACAATAAATTACCCAAAAATATCAAAGAGACTAGTTCTATGTCACTATTTAAAAAAATACTTAAATTTCATATAACAAACTGAAATTTGAAATAAATACAAAATATCTTTATTCTATACAGGACATTAATTTTACACATTGCCACCACCACAGATGGATTACGGATAGAATAGGTACTTAAATACTTTTTGTAAATACATACGTACTATATTATTATGATGCAGCACCCAACACAGAACAAACATCTATACTCATCACACAAGTGATTGTCCTGGGTGGGAGTCGAACCCACAGCCTACGGCGCGGACGGCAGAGTTGCTACCTACTGAGCTATAAGGCGTACTATCTATCTATCTCTAAAATAAACTAATATCTTTATCACAAAAAAAAAATAATCTTTAAACAACTTATGTTGAAAAAGATGGCTAGCTAGATACTAAACGAACTCAACTTCCAAACAGCCACATCCATTCTCAACCTAATCCTTGTAAATACAATGGTCTTGTCTTGTATCAAATTAAACAAAACTACCCACATATTTTATTAGATTTAAAATGTTATGCACTGTACGTAAAACTATGATAATTATGTTACTATGTTTAAGTTCTCATGTAAGTGAATTTTCTAATTCTTTTTGAGAATAAAGCGTCTATAAACCTACTTAATTTAGTATCAACTCTAGTCCTTGCGTTGAAAAAACTAGAAAGCTTGAAATTTTAGCAATGTTTTGAACCAAAACAAATATTTTCGGTTAACATAGTATATTCTAGTATTTTAATTCATGTCAATGTTATAATTGTTTATTCCACTCTTATCTACGGTAACTCAAATTAAAAAAGAAATACAATCCTGGTTCATTCTCATTGATGAATTCAATAGGTACGTACACATACTTTGAATAAACCAACAGCGCCTTTGTAAATCCAACAAAAGCGCCGACTACGACGCAAGATACCTTCGAATACTTTGATTAGCTGTGTTCAAGCCAAGCGAATAATCAAATCAAGGGAACAACCTATTACTGTAGACTCCAAACCTTAATCTACTAAACAAGATAATATAAACTAACTATCGATTGCAATTGGTAGATCAAACGAAGTAAGATAAGTAAATTTATAGATATAGCCTATAAACCTATTATATTTTACACAACGCCATCTAGCCTCAAACTAAGCCAAGCTTGTATTATCACACAAGTAGGATTATTTGAATTTTCATAAGTATGTCGCCATAACACAACCATTCTAATGTTTCTGTGTTCTGGCATTAAGAGAGATTTTTTTTATTGTATGACGGGGAAGCGCTTGGCCTTCATATCACCTGGTAACAAGTTAATTTAGGGCCGAAGGTGGAGGCGTCGTTCAACCGGAATCTTCAACTAACTGAGGAACTGGCTATCTTACCTCTCAATGCCGGAACACAACAATTTAAGAATTGTTATTTGTGACAATTCACCAGTAAATGGCTAGAATCGGCAGCTAATAACAAATCCATAATAAATGTCACAAGCACTGCCAGGACTAAGGATGAGTCGACATTAATCCTAATTAACGACATTTTGGATGTACGGAACATTTATTGCCGTGCGATATATTGGAGGCTTTATAAATGGGTACCATTTTACCTGCAGATACGCTAATATACCTATTTTTTATGCATGGTTATATAGCTATGAATTTAATGTGGTATTTTTTAATGTAAGTACTATTTCATCTCAATAGTTTGATGACTTGTGTAATGAGAAGAGCTGAAGAGTACGCTGTGAAGAAATCCCATAAAATAAAAAGGGTAGAGGACGATCACCAGTGATCTGGTGGACAACCGTCTCTCTAATCCAGGACAGACCATCGTGACGCCTACGTACAAGAAGTGTAGAAGTAAAGGAAGAAGGCGCGGTAGAAGAATAAGAGTTTGTTGACTAATTTATCATATTACCTACAGTGGACTATACATATTTTATATTTATTTCTTTCTTGAACAAAATCCACAGCTCTTTAAAAATGAACAGGGTAAAACTTACAACAAAACTAACAGCAAATTAGGGATTTACATTTAAATATGCTTTTTGAATAAACAGTTAACAACAACGGTTTGCCCTTGTATTGAGACAGTTGAGACACTTCACACGTCACCTTACTAGGATTAAACTAAAAAAAGGTACTATTTAAAAATATATTCAAACACATTCCGAAACCAATTTGCGAAAACAGAACCAGTCGTTTTAAATGTCTAGGTAGGTAAAGTATGTAGTTTTGTATAAGACCTACGCAGGGATACAAGTCAAAAAGGCCGGCTATCAATAGGATGAGCCGTACTTCCTTATTTCAAATCTGTGTTCTCTATGCACGGGTTTTAAAATGACAAAATTTTCGTTCAGAATTCGTTACACCATTTTCGACTTTATGGTCTTGAAAATAGAACAGAGATTGAAGGCAAATATAATTTTGGTAGTGCAAAAATCCGCTTCAGAGCTGCGCCAGTTCCAATTTTGAAATAGTTTGGCGGGATGGCTTGGGATTTTAGAATCCTGAAATGTCTATTGAATTTAACGAATAATAAAATTTTGAAATACCTGATCTTGCTCATCGATCTTCTTACGTTAGTATTATTAAACTAGCTGATTTTAATATCAACCGTTTTCAGCGACTCTTATAACAAAGTTTTCTTATAACTTGAACAAAATATTATCCCGATGTAACTTACGATCAAACTCGATCACGAACTTGCATCGTAAACTTAGTTTTTAACTTGCAAATAAAAACGAAAACTTGCAAACATTTTATACAAAATTTCTCGTCGAACTCGTGTCTTGAATCTTATTTTGTAAGTCCAATGTTCCGTGTAATACTTGTGTTTTCTATGTTTTTTTCTAAAAAGGCCCCATATGCATAAACTGTTCGTTTTAATAGCCGATTCCGTTGAAAAGGGTCAGGCCAAATTTTTCGCTTGATAGCCCTCAGCTGTTTGGGCCAAGTAACAAGCCGACTCGGCTAGAAACTAGATTTCATTGTTGTTGGTTTCAAAGTTGTTGCTTACATTTTATTCTAACGAATATTATCGTTATCATAAATTAAACAACAGGCCAAGTGTGAGTCAATAATTATTCCGACCGACATTTCAGCACTAAATAATCACAATATTTATCTGTAATTGTTCGTGGTTTTGCTATACCGTGCCTCCATTTTAAGTTAAAGTAATCTTTTGGCTACTTAGCTTTGGTAGAAACTTAAATTCATAAATTTTGAAACCAAGAAATACTCGTTTATCGCATTTTATTTTGAAGCCTTGATTCGGCTCAGTTGCCCAGTTTTTAGTGAGCACTTGATTCGCACTTATATTTACACTTATATTATACCTACATTTACATATTTATATTTACATTTGTGTGATGATTGTAGCGTGCTGCCAAGCGTAGTGATTATGGCAAAGACCTCCAGTTTTGGAGGCGGTTCTGTCCAGCAGTGGACACTAATGGGCTGCTGATGTGTAGATATTTGATTGTAGTTATTTGTTATGTGCTTGGTGTTGTATCGTATGATTTACAAAAAAATACTATTATTAGTTATCTGTGGTAAGTTCACTTGTGTATGAGGTTCACTTAGCTCATGAACTTCAGTAACGGATAACTACTCAAGTCCATTAGAAAACTTGCATGGCAAAACTTTTATAGCGTCAATTACCAAATGAGCTGATGATTGAGCATCTACGTATATAAATTTTAGAAATGTAGGTACACTGAATCCCGTGTTAACTCTTTCAATGATTTGTTAGCTGTCGGTCCAAAAAGCAGTACGTCCATCTCGCATTTTGTCGTTCGTCTACTACTCAGTTTGTCCATAATTGGATTTATCCACTTCAAAGGTTCGTCATAACGCAGTTCGTCCATTTTGAGATTCGTCATTACGCAGTTAGTCCATTTGGTGACTACATTACAACTGACAAACTAATATAACCTTACTTAATATGTGTATTGCTAAATTGTTACGATATCGCAGAATATAGGAGTACAGGCCTAGGAGTACAGGAACCCAGGTGGGAGGCGGGAGAGAAATACAACAGATAAAATACAACATAGTAATAAATTCTTGCAAAATATAGTCCCATCACAATATAAACGGTAACGGTATTTTTCTTATAAAAGAAATAGAAAAGAGAGTTCCACTTGTAATTAAAGTAACAGGCTTTTATGAAACGCCACCCTGAAGGACTGATAAAATTTGTTTGGTTTACCTATAGTTTGTGCATTTGAACGAAATATTTGTTGGGCGAAATGCTTGTTGGACGAAATACGTGTTTGACCAAATGCGTGTTGACGTAATTTGTGCTGGTCAAAATGCCTGTTGGACAAAATGCGAATTAAAATTCTATTTGGACGAGCTGCTTATTGGACCGGCAGCTAACAAATCCCCTTTTTTACCTGCCTACCTTTTTTGAGTATTTTTATTTTTTATTGAACCTACTCTATGGATTCTCGTGTCTTAAAAATAAAGTATTATTATTACTATACCAACAATTCCTAAACTGTTGTGTCCCGTTTTGAGGTAAGGTATCCAGATCCTCAAATTATTGAAGATTCCGGGTGAAGTGCGCTTCCTCCTTAGGCCTTATCGCAACATGTTACCAGGTGAGATGAAGGCCAAGCGCTTCTCCGTCGTACAATAAAATATGCATATATGTATGCTACATTGGTGATTAAAAAATGTTTATTTCTTTATTTCAGCAGTAATTAAATTACTCTTTTCTTGTTACTTGGTCCTTAAATTAAGTCAACACATGAGGACTCGAGGGTACCTATTCTAGTTTGACTTTCTAACATGGTTTTAGATTTTCACGGAATGTTAACTTCACTTTGCTACTGATATTTTAATTAAAAACCTTTTTTAGTACAAATATTAAATGTCTGGCGTACATAAGACTTCATTTTATAAAAATAAAATCTAAATTAAATAGATGCCACTGCTCTCTCCTCGTTAAAAACGAGATATATATTACATATTAAATAAATATTACACACATTGAGATAAATATTGACATTAATTTCACACAGCGCAATATAGGCTAAAACTTATAAAACTAAGTAAAGCTTGTAATATGGGAATCAGATTACGGAAATAATACTTATACACTATTGTTTTTGTGTTTGGTACTTACATACTTATCATACAATACAACACCCAAACACAAAACAAACATAAATACTCATCACACAAATGTTTGTTCTAGGTGGGAATTGTACCCACTACCTACAGCGCTGCTGCCTGCTGGCAGAGCAACTACCAACTAAGCTATGAGGTGCTAGCTCTAAAATGCAGTAAGTGTCACTAAGTCAGTACACGCTTTCACCTGGTACTACTGGTTTGGATCAGAGGACTATTTGTATCTTATTGGTCTATAGCTAACCCACCTTTCCATTGAGGGTAGCACCTATTTACCTATATTCTTTTCATATACTTTTACTTAGTGAATTTTATAAGGTCATGATTATGTATTCATGTCATGTCAATAGAAATAGTAAGTAAGCTTAGATTATATATTTCCGCGTCGTAGGTTAAAAATCGACGTGCCTAAGCCTGCGGATGTCATAAATTATTTATTTCTTATATATTATATAAAATCGATTTACCACTGACGTTATAGGTAGGTAGGTATTCATCACGTTAGAGCCGAAACTATAAAACCTACGGACTTGAAATTTTGCCAGGGTGTTTATTGTGACATGTAGGTGCTTACTAAGAACGGATTTTAGGAAATTTCTCCCCTAGAGGGGTGAAATGGGGTGAAATAGTTTGTATGCAAAATCTTTATTTATGATCCGATTGAGTTGACATTTAGTACGTGTATTTGTTATTACTTAGAGATACTAATTATGAAAAAAAAGCTTGGAGATTCTTCCTATAAAAAGGTGAAACGGGGCAAAACTTTTGTATGGAGATGTATTTATATTTGATCCGATTGAGTTGAAATTTTGTAAGCGTGTTTATTATAGCCTAAAAATAGGTATTTAGAAAATAAATCTGAAAATATTACAATTAAAAAGGGTGGAAAGGGGCAAAACGGTTTGTATGAAAATCTGTATTTATGATCCTTTTGAGTTGAAAATTTGTGTGTGTATATATAATAACTTTATAATGGTAATTATTAAAAAACAACTGAGGAGATTCTTCCTATAAAGGGTGAAACGGGGCAATTTTTTTGTATGGAGATGTATTTATATAATGATCCGATCAAGTTGAAATGTTGTTAGTGTGTATAATATATTTAAAGGTGTATGAGAAAGAAACTTGAAAAATCTAAAGATTTTAAATACTAAAAATTACTAAAGGGTAAAATGGGGTAAATCAGTTTGTATACAAAATCTTTATTACTGACCCGAGTTAAACATTCGAACGCGTATTAATAATAACCATGAAATGCTAAAAAACCTTTGTAAATTCTTCCTCGAACGGGTGAAACGAGTTAATACTTTTCATACAAACCTTTTTTTTTGATCCGATCGAGTTGAAATGTTGTTTATTTGAGTTTATTATAACTAGAAGCTTATTTATAAAACATGTTTTAGAAAATCTTACTATTAAAGGGTGAGATGGGGCAAAACATGCATCTTAAATCTTTGTAATTCGATTAGGTCAAATATTTTATGTAGGTAATACATATTTGTGTTTTTTAAAGACTATTGAGATATAAGTATCTCAATAGTCTTTGAATCATGTATTTTTTATTATTCTTCTATAAGGGTGAAATAGGGCAATAGTCTTGAAATTTAAAATCTTTAGATTCATTCGACTAAGTTGAAATTGTGTATGTGTGATAATTATTAGATATTTGAACCTTAGAAGGGGAAAAGGGGTATTTTTTTATCAACCTTGTAATTTATTTGCCTGTTTAAAATAACTTTGAAATTAATTGAATATTTAGTCCTAGAGAGCTTCATTTAGATTCCCTCACGATATAGCCTTCATTGTCATTAGTAAAATTTTGTTTTCTTCTCCTTCTCTATTCAGACGTTCCAAAACATTAAAACCTTCCTCGACCAGTACCAAGCAACCTCCACTGCTCCACGGGGCATAGCAGGTAGGAAAGTAGGTGGGCCATACTTTCCTGTACTACTTTGTGGGTATATTATGCCCCACTATAATATAGCCAGGTATCACAGCCATTCATTTTTTCTTCTTTGCCGTAGGGAAGTACGGGTATTTTCAGCTAGTAGGGAAAAAAAAAGGTATTTAGGTAGCCTTCGTTCAGTTTATATGATCGTATCAGTGGTGGATTGCGTCTGCAAGGACCACGAAATTGTGCACAGAAAAAATATTGCCTCTGTGCAGGTTCATTCGACATCTTCTAATAAATGACAACAACGTAACAAAGACAAAACAAAAACGATAGCAACAATAATGTCATATCATAATTTACCTACTATTTCAATATACGTACTTACCCTTATTTTGTTACGTAACAAGAATGCCTGACACTAAACAAGATTTCGTTACTTAACATTTATTGTTTGTATTAATGTCGTCTATACATTGGCATAGGTTTAAAAAATGGCCGTGCGTCTATAAAAAATGGCTGCCAATCATTATGCCAAAATGTTACAACCCCTTTTTACAATATTTTTGCGTATAAGCTTCATGTACGGAAGCCCCTAAACGCGAGTTTAATGAATGGATGAAAATACTTTATGTTTGAGAGAATATTGTACCTACCTACTTTCGAATTGGTCCCATATACTAAATTTCATCAAAATTGGTTCAGTAGTTTGGTTTTCAAATCAAGATAATTGGAAAAATACGTCATCCAGGTAAACGAAGTTGTATCATATTCTTCATTGTTTTCTTTTTAGTTTTTGAAACGTTAAACCTAAACGCCTTTGTGTGTAAGTTATACCTGAAAGGGGATGTACGAGTACTTAAAATATAATTCAAAACCTAGTACCGATGTCTCCCCCAGCAAGGGGAGACATCGGTATCGTATATAGTGTTCATAACCGAGATAGTTTTAAAAGTTCACTTTTGAATTAGAAATAAACAAAGAGTACTTTATAACCTCTTTTGAAACAGTACAAAATGTAAGCGACAAGTGATACTTTATGCAAAACCGGGGAATATACAGTACCGTCCCAGGGTATCTAACCTCATCTAAATTAGGATTACAATTTAAATTATGCTTTGTCCATTTGCCGCGATTCTCTAGTGCACTTAGGGCTCAGATAAAGCTGGAAATTAGATTTGAGACTTTGTTTCAATAATGGTCGATTATATAGCAAGTGTTATTTTATGTACCTAGGTATGTACTTATATATCAATAATTTCACCACAAACAAACAATATGAACAGTACAAAATTACAGAAACTAAATAATATTTACAAGGGTCTTCCCTTATTATATACGCGATGACATATTGGAAACCCCTTTGCAAAGATTTAGCTGAATTGGTTCAGCTTTCGATTTGCAGCTTCAAAATGTTGGAATTATCTTCCTCCACCTACTCGAATGATACAAAGAGCGGCTATGTTTAGAATACATTGTAACAACTGGCTTCTTGAACAACAAAAATCCTCGTGCTGCTGGGAGGTTGTACCTACAAAACCGTTGCGTAAATACACCTGATAAGTATGTATGTACCAATTTTACATTTTTTATTTTTATTTTGTGTTTATGTGCTCGGGTATACCCTCTTTGTGAGCTTTTTAGTGCTCGTTGATTCCTTGAACTGTTAATATAGGTCTGCTCTGCAGACAGTAATCATAATACCACATTGAACTGACTCACCCATCATTCTGATGCTCCCATCTTAGCAGTGTATACCTACAATTATACTATGTCTTAAGTACCTACCTACTCATCAAATTTTTTCAGTAGGTAAAGTTTCACAATACCTATCTAAGGTATAAACTCCTAGATTTAATGTGAAGTGCTTGTGTTCGGCAAACGGGTTTTTTTTTCTTTTAAGTAAACTTAATCGAATAATTTAAGTACCTTCCCATTTGTGGCAGACTTACCCGTATGCTGAATACATGACCCTCCTAAAGTACGCTGCCTTAACTATTTGGCGGTTGCGAAATTTTTTTATATTTTCATTATAGTGGGACTGACTGAAAACCAGCGTAGTGAGCTCTTACTTTGTCACCAACAACATGAACCCGTTACAATTGCTTGTACTTATTTCTAAAAATACTGTCATATGTGTTGTGTGAATAAACGCCTTTTTATTTATTTATTTTATATTATTTTACTGGGTTATCTATGGAAACTTTTAATTGGCCTTCAGCAGCATATCATGCTGAGCTGTAAGTTTTCTTAAAAATTGTAAAAATAATAATAATTAGCAATCATTAATAACATAAGTACTTACATTTTTGAAATTATTATAATTCACTATAATATAATACTAAAAACAATAAAAATTTAAATAAACCTCCAACTCAGCCCATGGATGTCGTAAAAGCCGACGAGAAGAAGGCAAGCAGCTACCTTCTGTGTATTATCTAGGTACACCTTTACTAAGATCAGCAATCCGCCTGCCAAGCGTGGTTATTATGGCGAAACCCTCCAGCTTAAGAGGAGGTGCTATTCAGCACTGACCACGAATGAGCTGTTGAGGATGATGAGGATGAAACGAATAAGCACTTAACTTTGACATTGTGAAACAGCAGCCTAATAAGTTATAAGGCTGGCCTGAGGTACCTGTATAATCACCATCGATTCTCAAGAACGCTTAGGTTTTAAATCGATGACATTCGAACGTTGCATAAAATACATGATTCTTGTGGTAGAAAGGAGAAATGAATATGCATAATCACAATAGCAATCATATTATCATATATTCATATTATTTAGTAAAACAATTTGGATAATTTTGAAACGTCAAACCGTGATTCCAAAGACAGTTTGGAATCGCGACTAGCTCACATGGAGAAAGATGAGAGTTTCATTCCTTATATATGTACACATAGAGTTTAAAATTAGAGAAACATATTCGAAGATTCAAGTGATAGATTTCAGTTTGGGAACTCAGGTTGTTCTGTTGAAATCCTGAAAGGGAGCTGCCATAACCATAACTGAAGTAGTCTAGTGGGTGAGATCTACGTACCTCCTAGTGGTCTCGGATTCGGCTGAATGTGGCAGGTTGTATAAAAACTGGCTTGTGACCACCTGCCAAAGTCCGGTGACAAGCAGTTGCCAGCTTGCCTTGAATAGGCAGCTTCTGGAGAAGCTCGCTCTATTGCAGACATAATCCTATCCCAGGTAAGCTTCGAGGTAAAAAGCTAAGCCATTTTTGAAGTTAGTAGGTACCTGTAGTTATATAACTAATAAGTTGTCCAGTTATAATGATCAAACGTACTTTTCACCAACATAACCCTAATGCAACTGACCTAGAAACGTGGAATTAACACGCGAACATAACAAGTCGTTAAGCGTCGACACATCAAACATATTCCCAAAACAATGATAAAAGTTTTATACGACTTCGTACTAGCCTTCAAACTGGCCTGATATTATCATACATTATTCCTGAAACTACATTTTATCAAAGCTCCTCAACCATTGCTGATTTTTAATGAATCATCTCACACGGTTCAAGGAAAACCAGCAATGTGCGTGAACATTTATTTTTTATTGGTGATAGCTCAGCATTGGACCATCAACTCATTTGAAAAACATGTAAAGGTGCGGCCTACGATAGAGCACGCTTGTTTTCAAGGAACACTTGACTTGAAGACTTGGAGATCGTACTGGTGCAGAACAGACACGGGCAATGAGCATACATTATTTGTCAAACGAACTTACTTTTACGCCTCAATAAAATAATAAAATCAGTAATGGCTGATTACGTTGACATCGTTGCACAAGCTCGTATCAAAATAACTAGCCATTTGGTGATTGATCAAAAGCTATTGTATAATTTGATAAGCGAGCCGAGGTTGTACCTTAAGCAGTCATAATAATATATCGAGGTTACTTATTAAATAAATAAATATTACGGGACATTAAATACTACAGGACATTAGTTTCAGTGATATGGTAACTAAATTACAGATACAATATTTAAATAGTTTTATTTTGTAATAAATACATACTAATATGATACAACACCCAAACACAGAACCAACATCTACATTTATCACACAAATGTTTATCGTGGGTGGGAATCGAACCCACAACTAACAGCGCAGAAGGCAGAGTTACTTCCAACTGAGCTATGAGGCTTGTTATTTCTGTTATAGTTACACGTATAGCAGAGCTATGGTGAATTTAAATAAAACACAGTGTTTCGTCTCATAAATGTGATATATCTACCAAATTCTAAGAAGTAGGTACTTTATAAAAGTATTAGTAAATACTATTTTTATTAATTAGCAGGTAATTTATAAATGACCTGCTTATTAATAAAATGAGGTCGATATATGTATTAGAGACCATTATTTTAATCACGCACTAAGCTCCTACTTAGGATATCACTCACTGAAAATTCAAAAACAATGCTCACAGCTTTATCATTAACGAATATCATTAGATAATGATGTCTTTAGGGTAAAATACCCCCAATTAAAGCACGTAATAAAACACCAGGAAATATGGAATACTATTCATTCGAGTATAGAATTGACTAAACCGAACATGGAGTGTTTTAAGTTAAATACTGGAATACATGAAGAGGCACATTGTCGGTGTGAATTCGTAAGTTTATAGACCATTTAACATTTTGAAAGACAGCCTCTTAACTACCCCTAATCAAATTTCATTATTTCCTCATGGAATAATCGTCCATCTTGAAAAAGGGTATCGTTGCTCTTGGGCAAAAATCGGTTACATATATTTAAAGTTCATTTTTTTCTTTATTTACCCAAAATGGGTGTTTATTAACCAGTTTTATCATATTTAAAAGTTAAATCGTTAAACGTTACCAAAGTACACTGCTGTTAATGTACCTACCTATGTACATAACCGTGTTTTACTGTATGATAAGTACATATTTACAAAAATAGTATGTAAGTATTATATCCGTAATCTAGTTACCATTTAACAAGCTTTGGTTAGGGACTAGATGGCGCTGTGTAAAATTAATATTCTGTAATATTTATTTATTCTTATTTATTACTAAAGCCTGTGGGTGCCGTGCTTTACCATGGAATTTTATGGGTTGATGATGACAATGTAGGGTGGACATAATATTAATAACAAGTTGTAGGTACCTACACTACAATATACACGCAGCCAAGATATCTAGCGGTGTACGAAAGAAAATGTATAATTATTTGCATTCCAACCTAGATATTATTTTAAAAGGTTAAAAGTTTTAACCGTCTCTGTGGTCTAGTGGTTCAACCCACCGATTTCAGATCCAGAGGTCCCGGGTTCGATCCCCAGGGGGAGTACAATATTGTGCTTGGTTTGGTTGCTGGTGGTAGGTAGGACTTTATTTAAGTCCGCCTGGCTAGCTACCACCATCTTACCTGATTTTGTCATAACAACAATACTAAAATTGTTGTTTTAGTATCTATTGTTGCATTTAGAAGCACGATAGCTATTTCCTCAGTTTGTTGAGGATTCCTGGTGAAGTGTGCCTCCACCCTCGGCCTTAACTTATAACCAGGTGAGATGAAGTGCAAGCGCTTCCCCGGCGATCAATAAAAAAAAAATGTTGTTTGTTGATGAAAATACTAGCAACCCACCTGAATTTACAAGTGAACCTCATGTTTGTTTATGTTATCTTGTCATGGAAGTCTTTAGAAGTGGAAATCTCGCCTTCAGTACAGATTTTTAGAGGGTTACCCTAGTTCTTATCACAAAAATCAATCTTTCAGGTCCACCGTTGGCTCGATGCGCATCAGAAGTACTTCACACCAGGTCTTCCAACCCTCATCAGCGCACCTGTAACTGCTGTAGTCACAAGTCAGCGGTATCGGTACATCTACAATCCTCACTCGATCTTCATACCTCATATAGTGACGCCTCCACATCGGATATCCCCAATGAAACCTATTTATCATCAAAACTTATGATTAAAAAGTGTTGTCGTTTTATAAGACTTATTTTTTACCTTCCTTTCTACGTGATCTATATCTATATGATACTAGCTGAAAGTGCCCGTGCTTCGCTACGGTAAAATGAAAAAAAGCGGAGTGGCTGTAGATACCTGGCTATCTGTATATGCCTATATATACAGGGGTAAAGAACAAAAAGTTGCCTTAGTTTTTTGGCCCGTGCCGTTAATTTTTCCGCTGGACCCCCTGGACGTGATCTGCAGTGGCCGGTTCGGAAATCACTGAACCGACTATGGCCTCAAGTTCGCCACTGCAGTAAAAATCTAGCCAGGTATGGCAAAAGAGACTCCTCGAGCGCACATTGCGAGTGTGGAGCTCCCGTATTAGGAAATGGCCTACCTACTTTTCTGTCCGCTATGCCCCGTGGAGAAATTTCCAAAAAGTATTTTTAAATAAGTACCTACCTAATATATATTTTTTTAATACTTACCAATTTTTAAGCTATAACCAACACACGTACACAATTTCAACTTATTTCAAACCAAAAGATTTTTCCATTACAAAAAGAATTGTCCCATTTCACCTTTTAGTGGAAGTTTATAATAAAAAAAAAAAGAGTGATGAATGAGGAAATTTAAATTATGAGTATTTTAAAGTTATTAGAACTACACGTTCTAATTTGAAACTCAATCGGATCATAAATAAAGATATTGCATACAAACAGTTTTGCCCCATTTTACCCTTTAATAGTAAGACTTTTCTGTATATTTCACTAAGCATTTAAATTACAACATAGCTACCGCCTCTGTGGTCTAGTGTTAAACGCCTCTGTGGTCTATAGGTTCAACCCACCGATTTCAGATCCGGAAGTCCCGGGTTCGATCCCTATGGGGAGTATATTGTGCTTGGTTTGGTTGGTGGTAGGACTTTGTTTGGGTCCGCCTGGCTAGCTACCACCATCTTACCTAATTCTGTCGCCATAACAACAATTCTAAAATTGTTGTGTTCCGGCATTCAGAGGTAAGATAGCCAGTTCCTCAGTTTATTGAAGATTCCGTGTGAAGTGCATCTCCACCTTCGGCCTTATCTCATCTCCCCGTCGTACAATAAAAACAAAAAATGGCATACTCAATTTTCATTCGGTAAGAAATAAAATAAAGAGATCTCTGTAAAAAAAATTGAGAATCGCGACCAGCACACAAGGAGAAAGGCAAGAACCTCGGGCTAGTTTTATTTTTTTCATGATCCATTACAATAAAGCTTAAAATTATCGAATACTAATTACAATTTATTCACTGGAGCAAATTCATTTTTTTAATGCCAGGCTTTCTTATCTTCTAGGTAATCTGAAATTATATAACAAGCTTTCCTGGATAGCTTTTGTTTTACAAAATTTTTGAATGTATTATTTGACAAGCTTGGCAATTTATTATAAAAGCGAACAGTTTGCCCTGTGAACGATTTATTAACCTTATGGAGCCTAGTTGTGGGAACAGCGAGTTTATTCTTATTTCTAGTAATAAGCTTATGTTTTTACGCGCATACATAATATTTCAAAAATATATTGGCAGGGCATAGTCAATATATTTATTTCTTTAAACTTGTCTCCTAATGAATCTCTGGGACCCATTTTGTAAACAGCGCGAACAGCCCTGGATCTTGCATACACTTCGATTTTCAAAAACAAAGGTTATAGGTAAGTAATCACGTACCCAATTGCCAGGCATTTAATCAGAGCCCTTTCCGATAAAATAATGGGCCATTAAAGTTTTACGTGCTCGCTGAAGAATCAAATTAGGCTAATCTCGAACACGAGATTTTATTTATATGCACGTAAAGGTCCGCTAAGTCGGTGCTCTAATAATATAACAATTATGTTATATTAACACATTCCGACCCTGTAAGACTGTCAACTCTATTTTTAGACGTGTTTATCAAACTACGTCTTTTCGAAACATAACTTCGTATTAATGAAGATAAGTTTAGAAAAGAAATGTGCATGAGAATTTGACGAGAGGACAAAAAATTCGTTGGGGAATAGAGTCAACTTGGTAAAAAAATGCTTCCCAGTGACCTCCAGGGATCAGATGGGAAATTATTTGTCTTTCGTTAAGGAGATTTTGTAATCATGTGTACCGGAGCCCATTTTGTACTGCGAAATAGCATAAGCTTACGTCAGTAACCAAATTTAAAAACCTGATAGTTGATACTTTTCATCTCCTTTTACCTTACTTTTACCTAACCTTATTTCTTAGAAGTGAAAAAATACTACTTAACCTACCTTTCTAACATTTTAGTTGGTCTAGTATTAGGGATTAAATTAAAACACCAAATATAATCAGCAGTAATATTTTAAATTGCTTTGAATCACAATTTCGTAGTGTTTATAGATTATAATAATTACAAAGGAAGATTTTTGTTCAAAGTACATTTTATCCGACAGACTTCTAACATATTATACACATGCCCAACATCTCAAAGAAAAATACAATTAACTTGTAACAAATAACAATTAAAATAATTTTAAGTAATTATATTACTGTATGATAATACCAACGTATTTAACATAAAAGGTACAAACCTATTTAACAGTAAAATCAACAGAAATATTTCTAATGACATAATACATTTAAATTAGTTTATAATAGGAACTAAATAAGTAAGTACTAACTATTTTGAGTTGAACACAAAACAAATAAACAAACATTAAAATGGACGCAAAATAAAGTATTTCTTAAAATTATCATAATAACGTTAAAATTATACAGTCAACAACAAAAGACTCAATAAGTTTGACGAAAAAATATTTTGTTTAATAATATAAACCTATTTAATAGACACTAAAATAATTAATATACAAATCAACTACCTTTTGCAATTTATATATAAATTTTGCTAACACAAATAATAATTCAACAAAAAAGAGATTCTATTTTCTCTCTTGGACATACAATCACACATCGTCATCACTTGGTGTTATGAAACCTTGAAACTGGCAGTACTTATGTTACTTTACAAAGAAACGCTATACTTGCCTTCACTTATATAAAATAATACATAAAAATTCGCTATCAAATGTACGCTAGAATATAAAAATGATAATAAGCAATAATACTTATTTTATCTAAAAGCTAATCGTAGAGTCTACATCATCAAATAAATATAATTGTTACATTGCTAGATAAAACCGAAGTTAGCTCATCGTTTCATTCAAGAGCTAATAATAATTAAATATATGTAACAGTAAATGAATGTTTAAAGGTAAGTCAATTAAATAAATACAAATACAAATTAAAGTAAATAATACAAGTAAAAATCAAAACTAAACGCTGAACCGAATAAGGAAAATAATAACATTTTTTTAGACAAACATACTCATACATTTTCATTACATTTTATTACTCTCTGTGAAACTACAATATAATCGTAACAACCCTACAAAATAATTTAAAAAGCGGTAAATATTCAACACCTCACTTATCTAGCATTTCAATAAACCAAATATGCATAAGAATAATATCAATAATACATAATTTATCTAAGTGATATGCAATATACTTCAGCCAGGCCCAATTTTACAAACAAAACCTTGAAAAATACTTTTTAAGCTGACATAGAAACGTAAAATTTGCCAAAACTCGCTCCATCTTAACCTTGCTTTGGCCTAAGGCCATCTAGAGGTAGCCACCATTCACCCAGAAGTGAAAAGGCCATCATTTATAAAAAAAAAAGTTATAGTTACAATCTCACTCTGGGAGGACAAGACTAGTATTATCTTAAATAAACGAATGTAAAAAGGCCAGGGAATCACACTGCGAAAGTTTTATATCAAGCCTTCTATGTTTTGAGTTTTGCCCTCAGCTGATTATTATTAGTATTATTATTATTAGCATGTAGCAACATGCTGCGGAACGCAATGCAGAAACGCGTTGAGACTGTGTTACGATTACTTGGCATAGTAAAATGTTATGATAGAGACTGCTGTTTATAGGTAAACTAGATCATTCACTAGCATTATTAGATTTTTTGAAATATGCGATTATAACAGGTCATTTTATAGATTCGCGTCAAGTGAGAATGGTAGAACAACTCCCAGCGATACAAGAAGCAAGAACTTCGGACTTCGGGGTTCATTGGTGAGGGGTAATTCATTCATTTTATTTTTGTTTTCTGCCCACCGACTATTACGTACGATCAGTGCTATGGTGCTCTCATTCAGGTCAGTTCAGTGGTTTTGCATAGAATGAGAGTAAGCTACGAGAGAAAGAGCCTCAATCACTCGGATGAATAAAGAGTGATAGAGAAAGAGTGTGCTCAGATAATGCTTTATTGTAGAGTAAATAGATTTATTTTTGTGTAATAATCTCCTGTATTAAATATCTAATACAAACCAGGCATCGCAAGATCTCAGTACGAAGCAAACTATTAGTTTTCAAGTTGTATAAGAACACTTTAAGATCTCAACCGCGAAATACTTGAACTCTCGCTGTGTGATTGTAGCCTTAGAAATCTTACTGCCAAAGAAATTTGATTATTAAAGACTAAAAATTATCTACATTGCAATTTATATTAAGATGCTTCAAAAAAACTCTGCCTTATTATCACAAGTGTAAAACATACGTGCCTTTGGCATAATTGCTATACGCAGCTTTAGCAATAATGGCTATGTCAAAATACCCATAACAAGAAAGGACATTTGGGCAATAATTTTAACCCGTACACTAAATAAATTTAGTATGCTGTCATTTTTTTTTATGTTACTATTTTCATGATAAATTACTAGTATTAGTAGAGTAAAGAAGAAGAATTATAGGTAAATATTTTTTTATCATAATTCAACGTTTGAAAACACACTTTTTAAAGATAAAATTACTAAGTTATTGTGGCATAGATCACTATAATGTTATATAACAATATGAGACCGTATTTTGTGTAATCTTATTTATGGATGTTATTGTTTTCCATATGTATGGTGTGTTAAAAGGTATTTTCAGCTAGAAATGTATGTGTTAATGCGTAGTGTAGGTATGTACCAGAAGAAATAAATGTAGACTATTTTCTAACTAGCATGTTTTTGAGGTTATTTTGACATAGCTCTGCTCTGGACATTAATTAAATCCTCGCAAATAGTAAACCAACCAGTTTGGTAGTCTTACAAACATCGCCAACTAACTTTACCAATTTTACTCTTATACCTACTTACTAAGTATGAAGTTAAAATGTGTGAACAAGCTTCTTAATATTTTAATGAAAGTATTAGTTAAACTTTTAGTTTTAAATTCTATGTATAGATTTCAAGATTGTTTTTATTAATTTCGTAATAATAGTATTTTTTATCTAACTATGCCTACAACTAGTGCACTATTATTTAGCTGTGGTCAATTACTAAGCCTCGGTCACTGTCCTATTTTACTAGAAAAGATAATTGTTATATTGTGAGAACAAACAAAATAATATATTTTTACGAAAATAAATTCTGGAGTACCAAAAAGTAATATGTGACAGTAATTTAGGGTAAAATGGGTACTTACCTGGGAATTTTTCAATGATTTTTCATGTAGAATAGCACAGTGACCGATTGGCACTATGAAGC
The DNA here is from genome assembly GCA_951394065.1 of Venusia cambrica. Taxonomy (NCBI): domain Eukaryota; kingdom Metazoa; phylum Arthropoda; class Insecta; order Lepidoptera; family Geometridae; genus Venusia; species Venusia cambrica. The sequence goes on from OX596056.1 coordinate 9,106,747, forward strand.
ATCCCCTAGTTATGGTACGTGACAATCGCGTGGATATAAAATACTTTTTTTCACAAATCGAATCAAAGAGTTGAATTCCCACAAAAATATTATTGCTTTCAGAGGTTCCGCGTTACTGTGAAAAATATTCGTCATAACTTTTTCCATTTTTTTTTATTTTTCCCGTTACCTTACTATAAACATGATCGGCGCTCCTAAAGCGTGCTCTCTATTCAAAAATATACGCATGACCACAAGCTAAACGGACTATTATTATCATTTGAAAATGATAGGTTACGAGAAAATAAATAAGAACTTTCATGGAAAATTAATACATCAAAACTTTTGGCGTAATACATTCACTAAATACTGGTATAGTATTCGCCACTACATATACATATATAAATATAACATCTTAAAATTAGCGATCCAAAAATATGAAATATACAATACACAATGTTGTATTCGTGCGCCCCGGGTGCCCCGTACCTTGCAAGCGACTCACGCCCCTATCTTCCCGCACACAGTGTCTGTTATCGCTTGTTGAGTATTGCGACTTTTGCCGTTTCGTCACCGGAGGGTGCAAAAGCCGCCACAACTGGACGGTTATGTCTCAATCCTCGTCGCGTGACATTTATTTTCCTTTATTGAAAACTCCCCTAACCCCACATGTCCATTATACATCGTGGAATGTAAACCAGCTGTCCACACTTATTCAATATCGCTCTGGGCCTCTCTTAGTCTAAACTCAATAGGAATCATTTATTGAAAGTGCTGAAACTGAATTCAGAAACGTACAATCTGGGAACACATTTGCTGAATGTTTGAATAAGGAATGTGACAATTTGTACAACGTAAGATGGCCGAAGTCCCGATCCCGGCCCTGCTCAAGCAAAGCTTTCTCGTTCGTAACTTTTGCTTTATAAAAATACGAATCGAAAATATGTCGACGGCAGCACGTCATCTTATAGTTAAGCTATAGTAATCTATTCTTATCTATAAACTATGTAACTACGTTAAAATATCAGAGAATTCAGAAAAAGGGAATATTAGGTATTATTACTTTCTATATTAAGAGGTGCACAACCTTATTTTTTCATGAACTCTAGGTTATATGGCATTTAGGCTTTAATATGGGTCTAAAAACGAAATATCTACATACTAGTGAATTAATAAGATGAAAAAACATTTTTTTAGGAACTGGGGAGTAGTATTCAAAGTAATAGACTAGATTCGCAAAACATTGTCGAAAACAATACTATGGTACCGTTCTAATGGATGAATTAGTCGAAGAAAAATGTTCAAGATACTAAGCTACGAGTTTTCTAAAGATTGAACTTGTTCGATGATAAATCTAAGGCTTCGCGTAGACTTAAGAGTATTAATTAATTAGGCTGGACTGGAACCAAAGACCTTCAAACGGCAGACCTTCAACCAGGGCCGAACTAACGCAAGTAACTTTTTACCTTAAAATACGATAAAATCTCAAAATTCTCACAGCTCGTCGGATTTATTGTATTAACGCTAGGTGCATCTACTTTATAAGAACAGTGGTTTTTTTTTATAATTTGAATTTGTACTTAACCTACGTTTCCGACACCGACACACTCCAGAAAATCAATACAAGATTCGAGAAATAACTTTTACACTCGAACAACTCTAAATGTCAAGCAAAGTTACGCAAATGATTACGGTTTTACAAGTTCACATCATCAAATTTCATGACGCTACCAAAGTCATTTGAAAAACGTTGAAATATTTAATTTTTTACCGTCTCATACAATCTTTAGCCAGTACGTTGATGATACTCTTAAGTAAAATTACTTCCGATTTAGAGTTTTTCAAAAATATGATTCCAATAAATGTTCTAAACGAATATCTCAAAAATACATCATGAAAAATATAATACAAATACGATAAAATTTATGCTAAATATAACCCTGTCTATGACCTGAAGAGTTCAAAACAAATACAACTGGAATCCAAACTCTGACCAAGTCATTAAGGAAAGACCTACGAAAGCAAAAAACATCGATACAAAACAGTTACAAAAGGAACGATAAAACTTTAATAGACAAGGCTGAGGTCGCTCACAACTCTGATTAGAATCCATTGATGATTTGAAACGTATCCTTTAAACTAAGCTAATGGTAACTATGATTTGCCTCGGGGTCTACCGAGCTTATAAATAATGAGTTCACGTGAAGATGGGGAACACTTGCCGGTTACATCTTAAAGAGCAGCTCCAGAAGCAGGTCTTCATCAGCATTCATTGGCGAACCTGTTGATAGGTAATTGACGACCCTAGAAAAAAAAACTGTTAGTTGACCTGTATTTTATTTGCAATATTTTGTTGGTAATACCCTAACCCCAAGCTCAAACCGACATATATCAACAACGATTTAAAAATATTCCCCATTTTCAAAGTTGCGAAAAGCTTTTCCTTTCCCTGAGGAGGTCGGTACTTATACTCTATCGATGGGCTATTTATAGTTTACATTTAGTTTTGACCTTTCCAAGTAACATTTCTCGCTGGGGAATTCCAAAAGTTTGTTTAATGGAAATGCATTATTATTATCGATAGTAGTAGTAGGATTAGGCTATTGTTTACGATGTTTCTTTAACGACTTTTATTTCAACTCAAATTTTTATTTGTTATTTTGCGTGACATTGTTGTGACAAAACAGTACGAATGCATATTACTTTAGTTTACAATTAAAAGTAGTTTTAATTAATAGGTGGTTGCTAATTTCGGATCGAGGACAAAAGTGACTTGAAAAATAAGGCAAGTTGTTTTTTTTTTAATAATTCCCCATTTTAGGTAAGGTAAACTCTAATTTGTTTACACCCTACCTTAAAATCATGTAAATAATATTAATAAATACCACTAATAAGCAAAACGCTAAAGTAAAAACAGAAAAATGCTACATACGAATTTTTATCAATAACAGAATTCTCATCATCAACTTTTCAGTCCACATACGTCCACTGCTGAACATAGGCTTCGTCCAGTCGACGTCACAGTTGCCTAGTAAATCTAAGCTACCTCCATCCATCAACGCCCATGGTCATTAAGATGCCGCTATCTTTGATTTTAATAACATTTGATATTTATGAAAGTTTAACCAATTTCTATTTATAAATTCTAAATAATTTCTATATGGTGTTTAGTTACCTATTGGGCGTGGGTGGTGTATTGGTGGTGCGCTGCAATGAGCTTGGGCGGACAGCCTGCGACAGCAGGGCAGCCTTCGCGCTTTCGGCTCGCGCGCTCTGCAACCTGAGAGAGACATGTCTTCCTTAAAAAAAAATCCATTGATCATAATCACAGTCATGATCATATATTTTACAATCAATATTTTTTACAATAATTGTGGGGTATTGCTTCCTGGATTACCTTGAGCTAGGAAACAGTACTCTCCTGAATGAATATTGAATGAATTCTGTCTTGTTAAAATATGTGTCGGTAATCTAACGGAAAAGTATACAAATTTATTGGTTTTGTTTGCCAAAATTAGGATTGATAAATGTAGTTTCACAACTTTATTTACAAATAACACATTAAATGGTAGTATATACGTACAACAACACTTTGAAATTAATTAACTCAGGATAGCTATATCATGTGAGATTTAGAATACTGCTTTCTATCTTTACAATTTTTCATTTTGTTATAATGATATTCAAATATGTCTCTTTCAAGTAAAGCCATTAGTTATTGAAAGATTACATTATACAGTCAAAAATAATAAACTAACTATACATCTGTATAGTAAAACTGAGATAAGAGAGTAAACAACGCCGTCACCTAAAAAAGACAATTAAACTTTCAAAACTTAGGTAAGCAAAAGAGCCGATCATATTATAATTACAAAATCTGCATAAACAATGTGAGTACAAAAAAAATGAGAATATAAAGTCATGGTCCATAGAGCGAAACGGCTGAATTTGTCTATCAATACTAATTTGGCTTAAACTTACGTTCGTTGAAAATTCTTCCCAAGTACTGCGGCGTGGAATGGAAATCACGATGTTAAAATTCGAAAATAATTTAGAAACAAATAATAAAGATGCTTTAAAACAATCATTGCACGTAAACCGAAACTCCATAAAATTTACTTTTTATAGACTTATTGACTGACTGGCAGAACGCTAAGCCAGTGGATACAGAGGCATGAAATTTGTCACAGGAATTTATTTTATAGTGAAAGTCTAAAAAAATACAACAAAATTCATCCCCTACTTTTTTACTTGAAGATACCTCTTCAATTCATTCATAAGCAATACAAACATATACAGTATTAATTAAAATAAATTAACATTATCTAACTACTTATAGACTAATAAGTAACTAAATAGATACATATCAGTATTATGTGTATATTAGTGGATTATGTATAAAAAACATATTTTATAATTATGCCTGTCAATCGCTGTCACCACCAGATGATAACGTGACTAGAATACTGGCGGCATTACCACGTTGGATGGAAATACTCACCCGCTGAGCAAAATACTGGCCAGCATTCTGGTCACGTGTAACTCTTTTAACCTATCGGATCCTCTTTAACATGTACTCGTATATCCCTAGAAATATATGAAAATTAAACACTATGAGGTTGAAAAGGGGTAAAACATTTTCAGGTATAACACTTATATACCTAGTTGAAAAACTATAGTTATATATCAGGCCTACTGCCTAATAACTTATACGTTTCGATGATTTCATCCGTTTCTCTCTAGATATGATGTTTGATACACTTGCTAATTGACTACGACTAGTGTGAAGATTTCATCAAAACTCTTGTCTAGATGTGTTATTGAATCAAAAGATACGGGATAATTTTGAGTATTAATTATAAAACTTATTTAAATGTTACTTTCAAAAACCTACTTGTCTACCAACTTTCTTGTATTTGCGTCGGTACTTGGAATGGAGACGACTTTTAGCTTTAAAACTTCCGAAGGGTATGTATGTACCTTATAGAATAATAATATCAGATTTAATATGTCTGGTCGGTAGCTTTGTTTAATCTTAATGAACGGCACATATCAAAATGTTGTTTAAGCTAGTGTCCCAAAATTCAAGAAAAAATAAAACTTTATTGAAAATCCAAATTGCTTCGTCAGAAATTCATCAACAGCAAAATTAAAAATCGAAGTCAATAATCATGCATTAATCAAAATTAAAAAAAAAAATATAGACAGATAATTTTGAATGGTCAAATCTACAGCCTATTTGAAATCGCGACCAGTACACAAAAGTCAGGCAAGACATTCGGACAGTTATTGATGATCCATTATATAGTTTGAGTTTAAAATATTTTTAATTACGTACTGCGTTTTAATAATTTGCGAATAATTATTCCACAACCGTTCTCCTATGACCGATTCGCCATAATAAATCGCAGTATTAAAAACACACCAAAACAACAGTTTCGAAATAGAATTAGGCTTAGGTATAGAAAATACAATCCATTAATGTAGTGGCATGAAAGATAATGGACCGATATGAATTTTCCATGTTATCGCTATTAGTGTCCTACATTATAATTAACCATTTACTGAGTAGAGACATGAAAACAGTCTACATTGTAACACAGTCAAAACTATCAGATCTGTGGGATAATTAAAATACATGCACGATAAAAAAACGCCATCACAATCACCTTTAGACAAATCATGCACCAACACACCCTATCACAAACACACACACCATCACACACTGATTCCTCCATGTCCTGGGTCCCTTATTTTATAAGAAAAAAAATTTAAGAACAAACTAAGTTGTGACCGAAGTGCAATCACTTGAAATACAAAAAATAAACTTATACAGATTGTGAAACTGTTGTTTACATGAAAAGAACCCACATAGTCAATAATTATATCGAGATTGATCATTGTTGTGATCATTATATAACATGAGCTTATTTTGAAACATTGGTTTTATTTCATGGGCTGCTATGGAAAACAAAGAAAACCCCATCACTAGGAGCCTCTTTTCTGTAGGTGCAAATTTTGGGAATAGTTTGAATATTTGTTCCCAAACTGGGCACCAAAACAACATGTCGATATGCGTTCTTAATGGTAAAACCTCCTTATTTTAATTTATTGTGTTGAAATAATTCGTTGTGAATGTGCTTAGATTGAATTAAGTATTTGGACGCTTGTTAAATTCGGTAGCCTAGCGTGATCATTTACAACCTGTTTTGTTTTTTTTAATTATTCAAGTTATTAAAGATTTGTTTGTTTATTTATTTACTGATCATTTATATAACCTGTGTCGATTAAACTAAACAAAGATTTGTTAAAAAGGAAATTAGAACTTCTATGCACAACATTTTTATCTATTAATTAAATTAAATAAATTCACGAATTCAAACGAAATGGCATTCATGCCCATTTATGAAGTTAGAGAAAGGAGGCACTGAACAGGATTATGAAACTTTTAAAAGAGGATTCAAAGTAAAGTACGAATTTATTTAACATCGACTCAAGAGGAGGCCAACATTTCGACATCAATGAATCCGAAGTTTCGACAAAAGTTTTTGTGAGGTTTCGTACAAAACTTCATAAAAGGATTCCCAGTTTTGTAATATAAAAGAAAACATTCCCAAAAACACAATAAAATACTTGAAATAAACATTGAAATATCGATATTGCATTCAGTGATAATGAACATAATAACTGTCCCCACAGCTCAGTTGTTATTAGAGTTATTATTTCCGCCTTCTGAGCTGTCGGATTTGGGTTCTATTCCAGCCAAAAATGTGTGTGATTAATGTTTGTCCTATGTTTGGGTGTTATCATAAGCATGTATGAACAAAAAAAAATTCTCCGTAGTCTAGTTTCCATTTTACAAGCTTTCCTTGGTTTATCTAGATTCCTAGATTAGCATTGTGTAGAATGTCTAGTAATCATTTCTATTTATTTATAAATGACACAGCACAATATTTTAGTTGCTTTCATCTTTCTTTGTGTGCTATGTGCCTTGGTGTCAGACTTTGCAAGTCTGCCATAGGCCTCTCACACAGTTCTTAATCGACCACTGTTTTATGTAGTATCCGGGACCCAGACCTTCCATCATACTCTTCCAAGCATGGAATCACGGACAGTCAGATGGTTAGAGCCCGCAATGTCCAAATTAAACTGCGAATACATAAATCACAAAGATGTGCCCCGGGATACGAAGCTAGGATCTCCAAATCGAGAGCCACCCATCTACCACAAGATCACGGAGGTCACATAGTCACATCTATGAATTTAAATTCGAGGGTAGTTATAAATTTGTACCTTTTTAATATAAGAGAACTCTTTTTGGAGCATTATCAAGAGCAAAGTCACGGACCAGCATTGTATAATGAACTCGAAACACAATAATATAAACGCAGTAAAGGAATTTTATAAAGTTATTTTTTAACTTTTCTAAGCCATCTGCTCATGCCTTTGATGAAAACGATACGAAATATAACATTTCCAATGAAAACTCGATCCTTTGTCATTTTAATAAACGCTGGTTTTGGCTTCCCTTTGATAAAATACTTCCTTGTGAAATGGGAAAAAATACAAAGTTATTGAAAAATAGTGTCGCTGGTCTTAATACACTCTGTTTCTTTTGTTTATTTTGTTACAGCTGTGGCATTGTTCAAGCGTCTGTATTTCTGCTGTAACCCTGACACCTATCGTTTAGTGATCAGAAGATGTGCTTTTGTATATTTTTTTATTCACGGGTTTACAGTATATTCATATGATCATGTGAATATGAAGGCTAAGCGCTTCCCCGTCGTACAGTAAAAAATAAAAATTGACTAATTGAATTATCTTCTCACCGAGACACATCGTTGTATTTAAAGGCACATTTGGGGTTCGTCTCATTGTGCTTCTTCTGTGTTTAAATGAGAACGTTAATATTTTTTGTTTTACTGAATATTTTTTCTGCTCTTTTTGCTATTTGTAGGTTTTATTCCAACCCGGGATAAACATTTGCGTAATTAATATGTATATATTGTCAAAAAAAATGCATTCAAGTTTTATATCCGTATATAGGATTATATGCTATGCTTAGTTTGGAGCTTTGGGGCTTTAGTTTGGTGAACGGAGCCATAAATTTAATTTATGTCTCGTATTTTTCTAATTTTTACTGTTTTGTGAAGCTATTATGTGCCCATAATCCGGGGCTCCAAATTCTAAAATACGCCAATACTGGTACCCGTAGCACATAAGAACTAGGTAATATTTGTATCAAACGAGTATTAGAGAATTTGCAAAGCTTACTTCACTTAAGGGTGCTTAATCGAATAATAGAATCATTTTTGAAACTATAGATTATAAAACACGCTAAGATACGCAATGATACGACACAAAGACACAATTGTAAACGCAGCTTGAGCCCAAAATGGTTGGGAGAAGACATTAGTTCCGGATAAACAATTTAGATTTCCCAGAAGGATACAAAACGAATGTATTCGGAAAATGTTATTTGTCGTACGGCGGGGATACACCACGGCTCAAAGAGCTAACCAAAAGATGTGTAATCTACTTAGGAAAATAAGATTTCGGTTCCCAGCGGGTGAAATTACAGCGATACGCTTCGGCGAGTTTTGTTGTTAAATGAATGGGTACAGAATGGTTTCAAACAATGCATTTGCTACAGTCTCTGTTCTCTTTATTATTTTGGAAGAGTTTAAAATCTCAAGCGCTATTTTTATAAATGCTTAATTTTCTTAGAATATCAACCGCCTTTGTGTTCGCCCACCGGTATCAGGCTCATAGGTCCCGGGTTAGATCCCTAAAGTGGTAAAAGTTTTCTCGGTTTGGTTGGTGGAAGGACTTGTTTTAAGTCCGCCCGGCTAGCTTCCGCGATCTTGCATATGTATGACGCTTTTACAACAATTCTAATTGTTGTGTTCCAATAGAGTTCAATTAGAGGTCAGATAGCCAGCGTATCAGTCTGTTTAGGAAACCGGGTAATCTGCCCCTCCAGTTTGGCTTTAAAACTTCACACATGTAAGATCAAAACCAGGCGCTTCCCCGTTGTAAAATGTAAAGAAGGGATGATTGTTCCCCTTCCGTAATAAAACTACTACATGTATTTTGCTGTGCTAGCTAGGAATAAATCTTAAACTATTATTTAGGTACAACGCGGTGGAAGCTAGTATTCAATAAGTTCTTATTTTCCACAAGAAAAACATCGCCATACTTAATAAATAACTGGTAAATGTCAATCTAAAATCTAGTAAATACCTATATATTTAACGTAGCGGTCGTGCCATAAGAATCGAACTCTGCCCATGGATGTCATAAAAGCCGACAAAGGGAAGAATAGGTCAGAACCAGAAGATTGGCAGCCGCTTCCTACTGTGTTTTATCTTCACCTTTACCGTAGTCACCAATCCAACTGCCAAGCGTGGTGATTACGGAAAAAGATCTAACCAGCAGTGGACACTAATGAGCTGTTGATGTGAAATATAATTTGCCTATATTAGTGCTCTCGCGATAATATATAACAGAATATAGCATCCATAGGTGACGGTAACCTTACGATTTATACCTGAGGATACCTCACATATAAATCGTACACAGCATCACAGGTACACAGCTTAATTTGTACTGAAAAGCGTCATATACAACTAACCGCAACATGACATTTTAATATTTATCCGGCTACGTATAAACGTCAAAATGTCATGTTTTGTTGTTCTGAAACACGGTCTACCTACATTTCTATATGAAGCTATCATGACATGGACACTGGCAGAAAAGTGATCCCTATCACTAATTGCCATAAAACCAAGAAGTTGAAGTTGAATATTATCCGAAACAAGTGAACCGCCTGGGTACTCGTGCCCACTATCACATGAATTGAATTACAATAGGAGGTTACACTGAAAATTTCATGTCTCTAGGACCTCTACATTGGGCTGTGCATTCATTGTCAGTCAGTCAGCTACATGAAGATTTTAGACCTCTATATCAAAATGTTATAGGCCATTATATAAATATTACAGGATATTAATTTCATACAGCGCCATATCTAGTCCCAAACTAAGCAAAGCTTGTAATATGGGAACTAGATTTCGGAAATGTTACTTTGATTCTTACTTTTTTTTTGTGAATACATACAACGTACAATACAGTAGCCTGACACAGAACAAAAATCAATACTAATCACACAAATGTTTGTCGTGGGTTGGAATAGAACCGGCAATCTACAGCTCAGAAGGAAGAGCTACTACGAACTGAGTTGTGAGGTGACAAATGTATTGATGTAACAATGTACTCACTTGATTTTGGTTTGCCTCATAAACTGTTGTATCTTCCTTGCCGCCTGGTTTTGCCGTCTTTGAGAATATATTCGCCTGTGGAATAACATAGAATTATAATGGAAACATCATTCAAATTCAACAAGTCTCATAGCTCAGTTGGTAGTAACTCTGCCTTCTGCGCTGTAGGTTGTGGGTTCGATTCCCACCCAGGACAAACATTTGTGTGATGAATATAGATGTTTGTTCTGTGTTTGGGTGTGTATTGTATGATAGGTATGTATTTACAAATAAAAAAAAATGTATTTAAGTATTATATCTGTAATCTAGTTCCCATATAACAAGCTATGCTTAGTGTGGTGCTAGATGGCGCTGTGTGAAATTAATGTCCTGTAATATTTATTATTATTATTATTTATTATTATTATTATTTATTATTATTATTATTTATTATTATTATTATTAATTAAAAAATATGCAAAGGTTCAGGTATAGGCCTTTACCAAAAGGTGGGTAAAATCTGGCTGCGGGTGATAATCATGATAATAAAAACATTTCATAAAGATCCATGCGGTTAGTATGAATGAGCCCTTGACCTTGAAACTTGCACATGATTAGATACGATAAGATTAATTTATTGAAAAAGATGACAACAGTTATAATATAAATATGAAAAAGTTTGTGTGTCTCGTTTAACTTGTTCTAATACAGGAAACATATTTCTGATAACACAATATTTCACGTACCTATTAAATAAAAATCAAATCAAAATTATTTATTTGGGATATTACAAAACACAAAATAGGTAGGTACAATATTTTTTTTAAAGGCGGGTAATCCCAGAAAGGTCCCAACTCAGCATTAATGCAGGCTGTGAAGCCTGCGCTGGTCTTCCGTTGGGGCCTGTGAGAACCCGGTTGGACGTGCTTAGACACAATAAATTATACACATACAGAACAAAAAATTACAAATTAATTAAAAGAAAATAGTAACATTGAATTAATATTGACTAGGTTAGCATTTAAATTGAATTAAAATTACAGGTTAAAAACATTTCCCATTGAACACCATTTTTGTTAAACGCGTAAATGTCATATAATAGAAAGCTAATAAATAAGAATAAGTTCTACAATGTAGCAAGAGAGGGTGCCTATTAACTCTCTCCTTGAAGACAAAACTATGCACAGGGTGATTTTTTTAACGCCACCTGAAGGGAAAGTACTTTAAATACTGGAGATAGAAAATTTTACTCAAAAAAAACCATTCCTTTATTTTAAAAAAAAAAGAAAATTACATTCATAGATTTTCTAAATTTCGTTTGCCACACCCGAGAATCGAACCGACTAAAATTTGTAAATTAACAGCCTGTATTTTTATGGCATCGATCGGTGGTTTTTCTTTCATATAATTAACCACGCTTAATAGAGATATTCTATCCTTATGATTGACCCTAACGATCGATGACATAAAAGTACAGGATGCTATTTTTTAAATTTTAGTCTATTCGATTCATTAGCGGCAAGCGGCAAGCGGAATTTAGAAAATCATTAAATGCATTTTTTTTCTTTTTGCAAATAATTAAATCCCACCTGTATAGTAATACCGCGGATATGTGACGCTGAAAGATGATAGCAAGTTTTTTGTCGGCTTGTTACTTCAAAGTGCACTCACTTGACAGCGTTGTTGGGGGCCATCCGGCGCGCGCGCATTGAGCGGTAACCACGCTGGATCACGGTAGCCGCCGCGTGCATTTGGTTCAGGTACGCAAACTGAACACGAAATGTTTATGTACAATATAAATTTATACAGAAAGAATTGAAACGCCTCTGTGGTCTTGTGTTTCGCCTACCAGTGTCAGATCCAGAGGTCCCGAGTCTAATCCCCAGAGGGAGTACAATATTGTGCTTGGATTGGTTGGTGGTAGGACTTCGGTTAAGTCCTACCACCGTCTTATATTGTCAACAACAATTCTTTAAAAAAAAATGTGTTCCGTCATATAGAGGTAAGATAGCCAGTTCCTCAGTTTGTTGAGGATTTCGGATGAAGTGCGGTTCCACCTTAGGCCTTATCATAACTTGAAAATCAGATGAGATGAAGGCCAAGCACAACCCCGTCATAAAAAAATAATTATTATTATAAACTTGATATAAAAGTTATGCTACTTAATAGGGGGTTGTAATTTTTCGCACACTCCACGATGTAAGAAATAGCGGGGATAGAAGGCAGAAAAATAGAAGTAGTGAAACTAGCCTTAAGAAACGGGTACTTGGTCTACTAAAATTAAACTAACTCCGACAGTTTAAACTTTTAAATTAAAGCTGAAACATGCGTCTATTTAAATCTATCCCTGTCTATAATTGGTTTATGTAAATACTGATAATAGTACTACTAATAGTGTAGGTATTGTAAAATATACCAAATTTTTCTCAAATATCAATTGATGTGTTTTTTTATTTTTTTATTTTCTGAATATTTTTCTTAAATTTCAATCTTGATTTTGTTCAAGAGGGTATTTGGTACCAGGTAAAACTGTGTAACTGTATTATGACCGTATTCAAGATGCTAGTGTTAGATACAGGTAGTAATTAAGTATTGTTTATCATGAATGTAATATAATATGTAACTGTCTGATGCATGATTTTGTTAACCGGTCAGTGCAGAAACAATTTGAATAAATTAAATGAAAAGAATCCCTAGATCCGCACTACACTTAAAATAGGTTTCTTATGATGACTCCGTTCTATATGGATATACAAAATTGAGCTAATTATTTATGTTATATATCATAATATATAACTTATAATGCTTAGACATATCTAAGCATTATAAGTAGGTATATTTAACCATTTTATTTTAATTATTAATATTATTTTTGATTGTAAGTATAAGTATATACTATGTATTAGTAATAAATTACTATAAAATATAATTTCTCCCGTTAAGTAGCACTACCACCCACTCCATACTACACAAGGGTTATCTGGAAGAAAATGCTTCGTAGCATTAAGTTCGCCCATGTACTTTTATTTATTAGTGCAACAAAGTGTGTTCTATCTATCTATCTATGGAGGTCACAGCTCTCGGTGATGGGGATGTCGATGTCAGCAATAATTCAAAAGCATGCTTTGTGTTCGAGATTTACCTGTTTGTACCGTCGGTAGCAGTTCTGAATGGTGATCGCAGCGGCGGCCGCACGACGTTGCAGCTGCCTCCCGCGGTACTGCCTATACGCCTTCTGGATGGTAATGGCGGCTGAGTACAGCTCACGCTGCTCACGATCTGAGACAAATTATATTGCTTTGTTATTTATTTGTGTTTTTTAACCGCCCCTGTGGTCTAGTGGCTCAGCCCACCGATTTCAGATCCAGAGGTCCCGCGTGCGATCCCCAAGCGGAATATTTTGCTTGGTTTGGTTTTCGATCCCCACGGGGAGTGCAATATTGTGCTTGGTTCGGTTGGTGGTAGGATTTTGTTTGAGTCCGTTGGCTAGCTACCACCATCGTATCTAATTCTGTCGCTATAACAACAATTCTAAAAATTGTTGTGTTCCAGCATTTAGCGATAAGATAGCCAGTTCCTTAGTTAGTTGAGGATTCCGGGTGAAGTGTGGCTCAACTTTCGGCTTTATCTCAACTTGTAACCAGGTGAGATGAAGGCTAAGCGCTTCTACGTTGCACAATATAAAAAAATGTCAGCTAAATGATACCGGAGAATAATTATGGTCACAAGACAACACTGTTGGTGTACATTTCTTCCAAACCATTGGTAACAAAACATAATGATTACTACTACTAACCTAATTCATGAATTTACACTCACGTACATTTACATTTACATCCACTAAACTACACAAACTACTCTCCACATACCAATCCACTCGTACCTCACCCACATATCCATCCATATCCACCACTGTATAAATATTCAACTAGTTGTAGTTATATGGTCATGAGCAAATCATATTGTTGTAATTAGTTGAAATTATGTCGTCAAGCTCAATCAGCGGAGTGCTATTATATTTGTTTCAAACCTAACATAGGCACCAGTCTCACACAAAACAGGTTATTCTAAACCCTAATTTTAGCTAAACCTAAACCTAAACCTAAATATGTTACTGACCTTTTTGTATGAGAAAATAAATAAATATTTGATTTGATTTGATGTTAGTAGTAGCCCTGCCTTCTGCTGTGCTGTAGGTTGAAGGTTTGATTCCCACACAGAACAAACATATGTGTGATCAATTAAGATTTCAAATCAAATCAAATTTTGATCCGTAGTTTTGTGTTGTATTCTGTTAAGCATTAATTTACAAAAAAAATGTATGTATGTATTTGTATCCGTAATCTAGTAACCAGCTGTAATCTTTAAATTTAGATAGCCATTGATTCCCCATTGCGATGGTTGGAACCATAAGTACCCAGGAGCGTTTTAATAAACATGGCGGGTTTTTATCTGAACATTTCATCGGTTTCATTAAAAAAAAAAAACAGCCACCGCACCAGCCCTAACTAATGTTCCAGGCAGATAAAATGGCACTAGGGTGTCGACGCAGGTAGCGTCCCACACAAAAGGCCTACCCATTTCCCAAGTGACAAGAGTCATACCGTCGGGCCGCTTACCATCATCACGTAACACGTAACAGAGCATTCTGTTCAAGAACGGCTGGAATATTGACACTTGTAAAAGCTCGACGGATAGTATATTTAAGGCTAAGTTCAGATGACCGCGAAGTACCGCGCGGAACTACGAACCGCGCGGTACAAGATCAATATAAACGGTAATTATTGTCTACATTACCGCGCGGTACCGCTCGCCAACGCGCGGCGCGCTCCGACCCGCGCGCAAGATCTTGAACCGCGCGCTTCCACGCGGCCGCGCGGCACAAGTTTTGCAAACCTGTATCGACCTGTTCAGTTGATCCGCGCGGCTTGAGACATAAAGACACATAGATCGATGCATAATGATTTTTTTTTAATGTTGAAGCCACACTGGTGCGCGTACATATACCGTCATGTGAATGCTCCAACCGCGCGGCGACGCGCGGCTACGCGCGGTCATCTGAACTTAGCCTAAGGCTTGCGTGGCGCGAAATCCTGCCAGCAGACCTTGTACACGAAAGTCAGTGAAAACCAATTTATTTTATTTATGGAGATAATTCTATGAACTATGAAGTAAGATAATAAAGCATACTTACCATTCAAAGTAAGGCTAGAAAAGTGTGTCGTTGCATTCAGGAACTCCTGAAGTGTGGCCGGTGGGGTGGCGGATGAAGAGTGCGACAGGCCTGAGCGGGGGGACGGCGGTGGGGGGGAGAGGGCTGAGCCTGGAGACACCGACCCGGAGGAGCAAGGAGTGGAGCCTCCGCAGTATCTGAAACAAATCACCAATTATTTTCTAAGAAAATTCAGAGTATACGTGTGATTTTAATTGTAATTCAGACACTAGGGCAGATCGCAGTTTAGTGAATCTCTGCTAGTTGGAATCTGCGTCAGGACCCTTGTTACTCAATTGGTTAGAGCGAGGCTTTAGGAAAAGATGCGGGTTCGAATCCCGTCGCGTATTCTGAAATTTGTGTCATTATAACATTTGTAAATGAATCAAATTGTTTTGCATACTGAAGTCCTTACGAGACTTGTTTATTATTGATTTATGATTTCAGTTTGAATGTATGTATGTTTCTTTGTAAGTAGGTATGACGTTTTTATAATGAATTTTAGTTTTTAATTTTTCAAAAAATATCATATTCAATGACAGTTTTGTGTGCTTTTTTGGCTCAACTTGGACAGAACTTCCTAAAAATAAGGTTTAGCGCTAATTGCTTATTGCAACTAAATAGTTTGAAGCAGGACTGGGCCTCCTCAAAGCATACCACAGAATGCAATGGGGGATTATCCATAATCACTGTGCTTGTATGTAGGGCTTACCTATAAGTATTTTCGCAGAACTCGAAACTAAACTCAGTGTTGAAAGTTGTGGTGTCATCAAGAAGTGGAAGTGAAGTCATCAGAGTGTCCTCGCCGCTGCTCCCGTTGCCATCCAGTGCGTTGCCCAGCAGAGATGAGCTTTCGTTCTACCACAAGAAAATTATAACTCTTATAACTAGTAAAAGTAAAAGACATACGACGTTTTCCCCATCGAGGATTCACCATTGATCACTATACTTAGAGCGTGGATCTTATGAGGAACCAAACTTACGTTCAGCATATTCTCTCGGTTTGCAAGTAGCTAGCATTCAATACGCGATAGACATTCCATCGCCGCTTAGCGGAATAGTAGTCAGTGACACATGCCATTCGGAATTTTGGTCTTAAGGACTTGCCATGCCAATCCACACGATGCTATCTTTACCGTCAGAATCACCGCATGTGTAAAATGCGGACGTTAACTTCCAAAAAAAACGAAAAGTCTATTGATGCACGACTGGATTTGAACCCACAACTGACCTAAACACTTCCAAACGATTGGAAGGCGGGCTCATACCCTCTTGACTACTCAGCTCTATATCAACACTTATATCAAGTTCAAAAAAACTACATGAGACAATCTTGACAAATTATGAATCATGTTAGGGGAAAGTTCAGACGTACAGGGCTTCTTTTTATTTTTTATCTGTTGGGTTTGTTTATGGTTGTTTAGGTATTTGTATAAAAAGGTATTTAAAAATAAAATAATATCATAAAAATTGCAGACCAATATGTCATTCTGCAACAATTTTCATTTCAAGATGTTTTTGATAGGAACCTGGTAGTAAAAGAATATATACCTTTATTCTTTCTGGCATAGCAGCGATGATTTGCTCTGCCAGGGTGAAGACTCTGTCATCCTGCTCCCCTGAAATATTATTGCATAGTAACAACCACATCGTAGAAATCTCATATAAGTCTACGACAATGCTAGTCACAAGAGCCTGGACTAAGCCAAAATGAAAGTAAACGTTCATTTTGGTTGTAGCTTGTCTAGAAAACATCGATAGCGAAACACGACACATTCAATTATATTTATTTGAATGATGCTTATGGGTAATTTAATAATCAAAAATACCTGGAGTTATTATAGATCAAAATCGATTGCTTGAAAACCATTTTATGTCATAATGAATGAACAAATATTTAAGATTCAAATGGCCTTTAAGTCTATAGATGAAACATCATTCATATAAAAGTCTTACCAGGTAATAAAAGCACGATGACCGCATTACCAGATAAGATGAACCATGTCTGGGTCAGGCATCAGTAGTCGCACCGATCAAACCAGCTGCGCAACATTTCTTACTTACCAACGTTGAAGAGAAATGGCGGATGAAAAATAAAAAAAATCGCTGAATGATGTGCCTGTTTTAGAAGTAAACTTAACCTCAGGTGCTGGAGAAACCCACAGTGCAAAAGCACTTACCGTTACAAAGTTAGCCGTAGATACCACTACACATAAAAAGCCTTCCAATATTGAACCATGCAAGCGATATTAGCCATCATGCTGTGTTTCATTGTCAAGTTGTTGATATTTTTGATTAGTGTTCCAACTTCGGCGACGCTGTCTTGAGGTGTGTTGCAGATGAAGATTTTGTAATGCCAATCGTTGTGATCAAAGTCTGTGATTGTGGAGACCGATACGAACCATTGAAAGCAACATCGAAGGACAACATCGAGTAAACCAAACCGAACTTTACATACCCTTCAATAAGGCACTAAAAATTGTCAATTCGGTTCAGCTTAGGGGCTACTACAACACCAACACTGGGAAACTCCGCTCAGTACTTGGATACAGTAAGAAGAAACTACAAGTGATCTACCGACAAAAAGTGATCATTGTCAAGATCTACAGACTGGCGACATAGAGAAGGATAGAAGATACACAGATTTTCTTGGTTAGAAGAAGAGGTCGAGCGGCCAGAGCGGCGATGCAACTACTACGAATACATTCACAATATCGACAACAGGACGAGCGGAGGGTTTTGCTGCGACTTGAAATGGTATAGAACAGCTTTAATATAACTGAGCCAATCAGAGCTACAGAGACTACACTTATATAACATGGGAATACCATCCATAGTTCGAGTTTTATATTTTCTGATGATCAAAGGGTTACGAGAGATGGTCGTGACGTACGAACAATTTTAATATATTTTATTTATAAGTTAGCCCAGATTCTTGTCAAAAATAAATTGTATGTTTTACTACTATTTTTTAAATTTAAAATATTGCTATTTTAAATCTGAGGAAAAATTACGTTGAACTCTACAAATAAAGGTTCGTATTTTTCTCATGTTTCTGTTGTAGAAAAAAAATCACTTGAAATGTAGTCACGACAGTTCTTAGCGAGTCTCATGTCACGAGTTCACCTAGAACCCTATAATTTGGCAGTTGTCACTATACCGTTTCAGACGCTGCACTGACCTGGGGCGGGGGGCGGCGGCGGCGGCGGCGGCGATGGTGGCTCGGATACAGTCTCCACGTCTATGAGCGGGCTGGCGGTGCGCCGCGGCGCCTCGCCTGCAACCACCGCGCTCACTGTCCGGTGCAACTAACGGCCGAGTTCCTTTTCACTTTCCGTTTTATTTATCACTACTAGCATTAACATATCAGAAATCGAGAGCATTTCGAATCTTAAAAGCTTGATGTATGCATGTTTTGCGTGCAAGGGAAACACGATCGAGTTTTTATTACGAAGCGATTACAGCCAGTTGTTTGTGTTAACATGAAAATGCAAACTTTGAAATTGAAAACTGGAGTATGCACGTTATTTACTGATACAGACTGGCTGATTGAATAAACAAAATTCTGATTTTGATACATGTTTATCTGTAGTTGCATGATTTTACTGATTAAGTTCAAATGGCATATCTTGCTTTTTTCCACCATGAATTAACCATTTGATTAGGTACATTAATAACTCTAGTGGCAATTAAATAAGTTCGGTTCGAATATTTGTGATCACGGAGCTTGCAAAAAGGAACTCAAACCGCGCGACGTCCGAAAGACCGTTGACAACGTCGAATGACCTCTCAATGAACGCAGCAACATAAGACCCCAAAAGTTTGGACCTTTCGAAGGTCAGCTGCCGTGCCGATATAAATAAATAATCACCAGCAAATTAAAAATTAATTGACTAGTTTATGAGACCAGATAATGGATTCAGAGACTTACAAAGAGCTAGGTCCATGCGCCTTCCCATCTTCGAATCTCCAAAACTATCTTCGGAGGTGTCGGAATCTAAAGGTAGAGACATACTCCTTTCCCACCTGTAAATCCACGAACATTCCATGCAGTTAGTACACATCCATGCTTACAAATACCTGAGCGTGTCTTGATGTGTTACCTAGCCGTGGTGCTGCCATCGGATTTGTCGTTCGCAGAGTTGGATCTGAAGGCATCGGCCATGTTTATTCCGCTGTCTATAGATGGCCGTTTTACTAAATTACTTTCGAGACTTCCCGCACGTCCTTTTTGGGATAAACTGAAAAAGATATACACGAATTCAGTTCCATTTCAATGTATTTATTTAAATTTTTTAATCATAACATTGCAAATAAACCGTTTGTAACAGTCGTTAATTACCCCGACTGCTTCTCTTGTTAATCGTTAGTTTCACACGAATAGTAAAACAAATAAAAAACAAAAAGGTTACATGTATAAATTCATAAATAAAACAAGTGCTCATTAAACATTCATTGGTAATATTGCTAGTTTATGTAGATCATTTACTTTCGCATTAAGGAAGAAAGAACCTTACACACTTTTAATTATACCATACCCCGTCTTGAAATTAAAAAGCACTCTTCGAAAAATTGTTTGTTTGCTTTTACTCACCTATTCGGCCTCAGAAACACCCCGTCTTTGGTAGTTGGTGGATGTATTCTATCCAGCAGGTTTGCCAGGTGGTTATGGCCAGATCGCCTCGCTACCGCCGCGGCATGGATCGCGCCAGCCTCAGTGCGATTACCGGCACTCCAGCGGGCAAGAACTACTGCTGTCTCGACATGACCAGCTGCACTTGCTACCATCTGGAATGTGAAATAATTATATTACTATTGTCTGGTAGCACTTTGGTGTTGTAGACGAAATAATAGGTATCAAGCTTTACTGCTGTATCTGAGACTGCATGATACGGTCCAGACGTTCTACCCTGGGGCACACCAAGTGTTTGACGCGGCTATGGTTATACATCTGATAGGATCTTATTTTTCTTAAGAGTGTAAACTGTAGTTTTTATTATTTAAACATTTTTCTTAACAATATCTTACCAAAGGGGTATTGTTATCCACGTCTCTTGCACCCAAATTGACTTCTTTCTCCAGTGCAAGACTATTGTCATCTTGCCTCCACCTCAACAAAGCTATTGTCAGTTTTGTGAACCCAAGGGCTGCTGTCAGATGCAGGATAGTCGAAGCGTCCTCACCAGGTTCTGTGGTGAACCCTTCAGAAGTGCCCAGAGACCGAGTGCTAAGGGAATGACAGAAAGTCACCAGACGCTCTTCAAATTTTGGATTCGTGTACAACTGGTTGTCCTCAAGCTGAAATGAAAGAAAAGAAAATATGCTATATATTGTTGTTATATATACACATTACAATAATTTCAAATGTTTTGTTATCACCCTGAAAAAAGGAAATTCTTTCCGTGGATCACTTAGATACCACGCAATTATCATGCACATCATAGAAGTTTTATGAAACTGAACTCATTTTTTTACAAGAATATATATCCCATATGGATAAATAAAAAAAAATCACCTGATTGGTCTCATCCATTGGCTCAATCTTAACTTGCAGTCGCCCATGCAAGCGTTGCAGCCGCTGCAAAAGCGAGAATCTTCTAAAATCCAGCGACGGCAGCGGAGCAGATGTAGGAGACGAAGGAGCCGGAGCCGGACCAGCTTTGTACTCGAAGACCACGGTGTCAGAGATCACACGGCCTCCTCGAGCCACTTGGAGTGCGGCGAGGCCAGCTTCATGAGCTGGAACATTAAGGAATATCTTTTTATTTCTCCGTTAAACTGATCATATACTGCACGGTCAAATAGCAGCTACCTCCTTCACTCACCTTTATCGTACGAGGCGAATAAGAAATTATCTAAGACTTCCGAAAACATACATGGTTATTTAAAACTTACTTTGACTTTTAATAATATGGTAGTAATTTTTTTAAAACAAAAAGTCTTGAAAAAGGCGCTTTCAAGAAGAATTTGATTTACTTCGCTTTTATCTGAGTGGCATTTACGGACTTGCATAGTAAAAATGTACCATGTGTAATGAACTCAAGAACTATTTAAAGCCGGAGGTTTCTAGTTAACAAATTAACAGGGATGCAATCAAAGTATTAAAAATGACATATCAGACCAGTAGCCCAGCTTTTTCAAACTCGTAGCAATTTTATTAATCTTACCTGGACAGTAGCACCTCAGTAGGCCATTCTGCACCAAAATTGAAGGGACCGGGAAGTTATCGAACAGAACAGTGTACTGGTCCGAACACTCTAACCATGGCCCAGCGATGAGGATCTTGGCTCCTCCTTCAGGGTACGCCCATTCAGGGGAGTAGTCGGTGATGTTCAATGTTCGCTGTTCTGGCTCCGGGTTACAATCTGTCTGCATTTTCTCTACAGCAGTCACTGGCGATGGTTGCTTCTGGTGAGTCTCGTAAAGAGTCTGTCGGTGTAAATGAAAATATGGTATCGGTTATTTGTTCTTTGCAATCGGATTAACTGAATTAAAGCACTGGATTTTAGTTTTTTATTCTGCGACGGGGAAGCGCTTGGTCTTCATCTCACCTGGTAATAGATTATGAGATAAGGCCAAAGGCTCTTCACCCAGAATCATCAACAAACTGAGAAACTGGCTATCTTACTTCTTAATGCCGGAACAAAACAATTATATAAGAATTGTTATTATGGCGACAGAATTTGGTAAGATGGTGGTAGCTAGCCAGACCAAACACAATATTGCTTTCCCTGGGTATCGAACCCGGGACCTCTGGATCTGAAATCGGTGGGTTGAACCACTAGACCACAGAGGCAGTTAAAGTTAGGCTTTAGTTATTATTTTATAGAATGTGTGCCTACACAAAAGCACAAAACATAACAAATTTGTGAATCTAGATATTAAGATGCATGTCATTTAAGTCAATATATTATCAACAAAAACAACTTAACAAACCTTCCCAAAAAGTGGAGAACCAGGAGTGGATAAAATCTTTTCAAGTGACATTTCACGATCCGCCTTTCCAGCACGTACATACTAAAGGAAGGTTCATAGATAAGTTACAATAATTTACTAGTTTTAATAACTATTAATCAAAGCAACAATAGTCAACAGACGAATTAGAATCGAATTTAATTTGGCATACATTTGTTTGTGGCATACATTTGTACTTTGTAATGGATTGTTTTAAAATTTATTACTTTCTAATTTTCGCTATGTCAACCACATTTATGGAAGCATTATGGGCTAAAGAGTTATGTTACTTACCACAGGATTAGTAGTTATCGTATTGGGGTCCAACCCTTCAAGTTCTGGAAAATCTCCCAACATATCAAAAGCATCTAAATTCACAAACACATTGTCATCAACCACATGCGTTGGCGATGCTACAGCCTCACAACTCTCTATAAAGTCCATTGTATCTATACCAGACACCATCACATTAGCTGTCTCTGTGGACCTCACTCCATTCCTTAAATCACAATTAGGCATATTTGCTGATAAAGTCTTCTGTATATCCTCGTGAGAAAGTTCCAGGGTCTCATCAAAGAACCCGCTGGCTAAATGACTATCAGTACCAAGCAACACTAATGTATCATCACAGTTTTTCGTCAAGACTTCACTCTCTAATCTCTCCACTAGGTCTGGGTATCTGGAAGGGGTTACCGGAGCGCTGGTAATGAAGTGCGTCCTACTCTTCGGTTCCATTTTTATTTTTCTATTGAAATCTATGTCTAATTTGTTCGCATGAACGTTTTCAATCTCTAATGGCTCTATTGTCTTTATACAAGTAGCTTCAGGTAGTTCTCTTTTTAAGACAAACGTGGGTTTGTATTGGTGGCGGAACCTGTCTCTTGGCTCTTCGCAAATGAACGAGGTGACAGATAGGGGGGATACTATAGATGAATGTGATTGGGCGCTGCTGGTTCCGTTGAGGATGAGTAGACCGCCCCCGCCTTGGATCTGTCCGAGGGAGAGGAGTAGAGGGGAGGAAGTTTGCTGTGCTGGTCTGTGGTCTCTGGTGTATTGTCTTGGGGGGTGGGCCATTGGCCGGGGCGATGGGCCAGTGGTGGAGGATACGTGGTGGTCTGAAGGTGGTTGTTTGGTTGTCTGGACCCGACGGAGAGCGTGGGTGCAGTTGCGGGAGTCCTGGCAGGTGGAGTCAGGGCAGCTGCATTCGAGTTGGCGCGCCAAGGCCGCTGCTCGAGCAGCTCTTTGCTTCTCCATCAACTGCCCAACGATAGCTTCCACCGTTTCCGCTGTCTGGAACATTTTCCCCTAGAATACCAAATATCAAGCTATAGAATATACACATGTTTCAAATCGTTCAAGTTTATTTCGGTAGTAACTTACCGAAATCTCCAAATCGCTATTGATGTCCGGCTCATCCTCGCTAAAAACTGAAACAGTAGGTACAAATATTTTGCAAAAATAGTTCACATTCACAAAATCCATTTTATCACAGTTGTAATGAAATATCAGAGATAATCTAAATCAATGAAATATTAATATTCAGCTCTGAATAACATTGAGATACGGATCGGTGCGATTAACTTTGTAACCTAATTGAAATTTACTAGTGAATTTAATTAATATTCAGCAGTGTGAAATTTAATGTTCCTCTATAATTTTATTGTACCTACCTACTATTATAGTGACATGTAATACAGGTTCTCAAGAACCTACTTCAGGCACCAGTCTCACACAATGTAACTAGGTGCCTCTGACAGAAATTGTTTAAATTATCATTTAGAACCTACTAATTTTGTAAGAGAAAATAAACGTTTTATTAATTTGTTATATATTTTGTGCTGTAGGTACTGTTTTAGACTTTATTAATATGACCGAAAAAAAATGGCAGAATTGAACAGTATTTATTATTCCATTGGGAGGAAGGTATAAATTACCCCAACACTGGGATGACACTAACTCCCGAACAGTGCCATAGCGAATAAGTATTTTTTTAAAAAAATTGATTTAGTCATCTGCCATTAAAACGTCAAAATGGTTTGAAACCTGAACTTTAACCGTATTTGTATAGGGTTTATATTTTATACAAGCTTCTAATTGACTGGCGAAATTCCTTTCATTTATTCTGTAACATTTGGTATTTGATACCTCAAAAGTGGTTAAAGCCTCGGAGTAGATACTTACACATCGGCTTCAGCTGGCTGACTAGTTCCTCCTTCGTCCACTCTTTCTTGTCTGCCCAAAGCGCCAAGCTCGGCGCCACTGTCGCGAGCTTGTTGTCATCTGGGTATGGCACATTTAGATAGTGCACTAGCACTATGTCAGGGTTCTGGAATAAGAAAAGATATATACATACATGTTTACACACATATAATTATGTTTTGAACACACATTACATGTATATACATAACTTGAAGCACAAATAAACCGTTATACAAAATCAAGTTTTTTCAAAATTTGGCAAGCCTCATAGCTCAGTTGGTAGTAGCTCTGCCTTCTGCGCTGTAGGCTGTGGGTTCGATTTCCATCCAGGACAAACATTTCTGTGATGAATATAAATGTTGTGTTCTGTGTTTGGGTGTTGTATTGTATATAAGTATGTATTTGCAAAAAAAAAAAGTATTTAAGTAGTGTATCCGTAATCTAGTTCCCATATAACAAGCTATGCTTAGTTTGGGGCTAGATTGCGCTGTGTAAAAAATAATGTCCTGTAATATTTATTTATTTCATTTATTTATTTATATTAAGTCTTCGTTTTAGTCTAAAACAATGTTTATATTGTTTCCCCGTAGTGAACTCTTCTTTCCTCCCTCTCTCTGTCATACTATTCAACCATCTCTGTAGCTCCGTTTGCAAGCTCCAATTGAAAACAAGTTTTGTTTTAACGTGATATACTACATTTGTAGTACCTACCAAATCTAATTATCAATTCCATTCTGCGTGAATAGAATGCAGCAGCTATCTTCTTTTGTGAATAATCTAACACCCAATTTACCTGCCAAGTGTGGTCATTTTGCTTTACATTGGAGGAAGCTCTGTCCAACAGTCGTCATTAACGGTCTTTGTAAGTGATGTGAACTGGTTACTATTACCACACCGCTTTGAAAAGATCAAAACCACAAATATAATCAAAGTACTAACGTACCTACTGAATAAGCTTTAGCTAGAAAATACATTTATCAATCGTGTATGAGTATGTGTCTGAGAGTTGAACCAACATATATTTCACGAGAAACCGATACATATCCCAAAACCGTGTCCTTAACTGATAAAATAAAAAAAATAACGCACAGCTTAAAGTTCAAACAACTAAACAAGAATCCCATAAACAGGATGTTTACAAAACAGCAAGCAATGTGTAAAAATAAAGCGGCCATATTTCAATGTAACAAGCTTGGTCCATACTCGTAAAACGCTTTAAACTCCGTAATGGCCTTTGGGGACAAGTTTCGCGATGTTTGGGCAATTGTTTTAAAAATAAGAAGATAGTTTAATGTAATATTTGGTCAAATTGAAAAAGGAATTATGGATGTTGGAATTTATTCAGAAAATTGCGATCGGAGCAACAATAAACAATTGGATGTTTGAAAATAGCATTATGCATCAAAGTACGTATTTATAATTTCCGAGTGGATGGTGTGCAATGAGCCCTGTCTGAAAACATGCCCACTCGGCCGCGAACCGTAGAACATCCCTAACTGCCACTAAATCGACTCGAGCGCAGTTTACAACACACAAAAATAAGTAATACACAATATTTTAATTTCAACGAGGAGAGAATGTAAAATGGAGTGCGCAGTAATAACTAACCATTTGTCTTCAAAATGGCGGCAATAAACATGGCGCCCGTATTTATGTAATGGCCGCCGGCCAGGGGTGACGCGTGTGTTTTATTATTATCGGCGGTTTTTCATTAACTCGTTTTGTAAAGTGCGAATGCGAGGTTGCGGTCGCATTGTTTTAAAGGACATTTCAGTGTTTTAACTGGTTTCGGTTAGCTTAGTGCAGTCTCGCTGATAAAATAAATCCAGAAGATTACTTATGAGGTGGCGGTAAAACATTTTCTGAGGCTACTTCTAAAACCGTGTGCAATCATTGCAACGAATTTACATATGTACATACAAATATTCTCTTATAAAATGTACATACATTTACACAATGGACTTTGTTCCTATTTTACAGAAGTAGGTCAGACAGAAAAATGCAAATTCTAAATAGTTGTTACCGCTCTAAATGCAAATTCAAATTCAATCTAGCTTTATATTTAAACACTGCATAAAACGAACCTTAATATCCAACTTAAAATAGACAACCCTAACTTTTTCAGTCAAGTTAGCTATCCCGCGAGCTAAGCACGATCTAACGACATTCTCCGGGAGACTCCTTCTCCATACTCTTAATTTAAAACTTGGATTATAAATTGCCTTTAATATATATGCTTAGATTTCAAAAACTATGCAGAAGTTTCTAACTAAATTTATCATTAAGGGCATAAGAAGTGAGTATTTTCACTGAGTTTTATAAATGAAGTCAGTTTGATCTAGCTTATACCTAGCATTCAGCAAAAATCACTCAAAATGTAAGATTACTTGACTACTAATAAAGGATCCACAAACAATACCGCCTCCGATTAAACTCGATTAATATTTAACCAACTAATTAAGTCAATGGGCTCGTTTCCAAGGATTACCTTGTCTTGACATAAAATATTAGTGTGTTGATAGAATCAATAGGGATTGTAGAAGATTAATTATTCTGTTCCAATCAAGGAGTATCCAATCAAGGTGAATTATGAAGTTGAAATGGCAGTTGTCAGGATCTAAATACGTTGGGGAATGAGGTTGAAGCCACGACCCGGAAAAAACGATGAATCGGTCCCACGAATGATGTCGTAGAAGGTCAGGGTTGGAGGGTGAGCTAAAACGGTTCATGGTCGCTACCACAGAACACATGATATTTTTAACACAGATTGTATGGTTTTAGAAATATATTAGCATCAACACCATCATCATCGAACACCTTTACTGCGATCACCAATCCATCTGACAAGCGTGGTGATTATAGAAAAACTTCCCATTTTGAAGGAGGTTGATCTGCAGTGTATATTTAAGAGTAAATTCCCACGGTTTGAAAATATTTTAAAATAATTCGGTATGATATTAGCAAAGATATTTTGATACCTATATGATAAATATTGATATATGTATCAAACTTATGCACTTTCGTTGTTTCTATCCGTTACATAACGTTCAATAATAATTCGATCACAATTTACTAAAATGATTCTTGCAGATACCAAGCAAATATATGAAAAGTTATGACAAAACTGTAAATACGAGTAGTTTGTGATAGAGTGACATCTGTCGATATCTGGTTATGGAATGGATTGTGGAGGCTGGACAAGTTGAGATTAGACTTTACTTTAATTTAGCTCGCAAGACTGGTAGCCGCCGGGGAGTAAAGTTTTTCGCGTGGCGACCACGTTCAAACACGAAATGGAGTGTAAAAAGACGGGTAAGGAAGTCAAGAAGTACGACGGAAAAGAGCTTGGCCTTCATCTCACCTGGTTACATGTTGATATAAGGCCGAAGTTGGAGGCGCACTTCACCCGGAATCCCCAACAAACTGAGAAACTGGCTATTATACCTCTAAATGCCGGAACACAACATTTTTTTTTCAGGCTTGTTATGATGGCAACAGAGTAAGGTAGCTAGCCAGGTGGACTTAAACAAAGCCCTAACACCAACCAAACCAACCACAATTTGCTCCCCTTGGGGATCAAACCCGGGACCTCTGAATCTGAAATCGGTAGGTTGAACCACCAGACCACAGGGGCGGTTGACACAGAGGCTTGGACCGCCTCCATTCACATGTGATATGTGGAGTCACTTGGGAGGCCTTATTCAGCAATAGACATTAATGTAGGCTGAAATGATGGTGATGATGAATGGTGAATTTTTTTATTCTAGTTTCTTCTGATACATTCTACCAATCTGAAATTGACCGATCATTAACTAAATATTTAGACCCATCGGTAATAAGGGAAGGGAAGGGAATAACAAAGGGAAGTTTTTTGGAAAAACACGTATCTCGTTATGTTGAACCCGGGTAGGGTAACATCTATCTTAATGGAATAACAACATTGTCGAGCTACATATTACCTATATCTATGTTCGATTGTTCGACCTACAGTAGCGTAGGTATTACAATACACTTGGGAAATTACAGGCAACAATAGTAGTAGTTGTCTTCATTGCAAAACAATGAGCTGTGCTGAACCGCGTGAATGTTATCAGCAACCTTTTGAAGTTATAGTACTTGTATAGTAACTGTTGATTTTGTTAAAATCAATAATATTAAGGCTGGTTTAGTTTTGACCCTTTTTCAATTATTACATGAGGTGGTAGGCTTTTGACCTCAAAACTTGAATAGGCAAGGCGTGAGCCAGAATGTACCAATGCATCTTTTTGCAATTTTGTATAAGGTCTAAAGTTAAAATATTTAACAAATAACATGGACAATTAAACTTTTTGTTAGAGAAACAGTTGTGAATCGTTATAAACGGACAAAAAATGGGAACTCAACTGATCCAGACTAGTTCCAGACGTAAGTTAACACGCGGAATAGCAATGCTAATTTGCTGGCTTAATTAAGATTCAGTCAGTCTAATGTACGCTTATAACTACATATTTCGTTTTTGTAAAGCGTCCATAGCCCGCAACAAATATAAAATGAAAGAGGAAATTCTCTCGATCACACAAGTTCAAAACTCATCGCGTGACGTGTTTGCCCCCTGCGGCTATCGACACCTGTTACTCCAAACTGCATCGCTCAGAAATTCAATTACCGTTCCTACTCCACAGCTGATGGCATTTTACAAATGTCAATTTATAATGGGCTGGGCAAATATTGTTTGCTTACTTTGAGGTGCGAAGTGAAAACGAGGAGGTTTTATTTTAATTTTATAGCGCTCGAAATTAGGCAAATAAAATTATCCATGTTGTCACGTGTATCAATCTCGTTTACTATTTGACATGAACTATACCTATGACCGTAAAGTTTTACCATAATTTTTATGCTTAGCAGGCGTCGAAAATAGCTTGGTTCAGAAATTTCTCTTCTTGGCACTTTTGAATATCGGTACTATTAGATACCGATATTCAAAAGTATCCAGCTTTCTACTTTTTTTACAACTGAATAGACACTTACTAAACTGAGTTCATCAATTCAGATTTAATGTAGTTTTGACTTGAAATAGCATTAAAATTTCATACATATCATAATAAAATAAATATGAATTCATAAACAGTATCCTCAAGTATGCTACGCTGGGGACATCTACGCTGGGGACTCCTAAGTTCCATTTAGCTCTCATTAAACACATAGTTCAACAAATCCCACGTAATCCCATAAAACAAGCGAATCTCATAACTCCACGTAATGAAACGTACTCATTAAAGTTTAAACCCTCATTCCCATCAGAACGCGTCGGGTAACGGGAAGTGAACCTGTTTGCTTTAATAAGTTGATGCTTACCGCGAATGGGGTGTGATATAAGGAATAAAATTTAATAATAATTAGGTATTTGAACTGGGTGACATAATAAAAATCATTGTTCTTGAAACGACCGAGTAAAAGACGATTGTTAAACGAATTTTGCATAGCAAGAAAGTTGCAGAGACCTTCCCTGGTGTTCGAATATTTTCATTACATTAAAAAACGCAATTACTTAATTTAGAATTGTATGACATAGGGAACTCTAGACGAGCGGTTTAGAGTTTTTCTCGGTCGATAATCTTTTTCAAAACGATAAATCGCACTAATTTAATACTAACACAGCAGATTTGATGCCTACAAAAAAACATTTAAGAAATCTAAAAACCATGTGACTGCGGGAATAAAGTCTCTGCATTTACTTGCCTAATAATCCATCAAAGAGTATTTATTAAATATTTTCACTTCCTTCATAATTTCATTGTTCAGTGACTTCAGATTTGGTTTTCTTAGAGTAAAAATGTACGAGAATATTTATATGTTTACTTTTCGTAAAGCCTGTAGGCAAAAATGTGATAGCCTAAATAAATCCCTTTAATATCGCGGCAAGCCAAGTGAAAATATTTCACAAATATTGGATTGAAAACTTCCAATTCGATACAAAGCTAAACTTGAAATGGCAGGCTCACTGAACAGAGTTACTGTAAATTATTTTATTCACTTGCCAATTACACACCGAGTTTAAAGGAAATACCATATTGTATACTTTACTTTATGAATGACAAATAACAATGACATTATCATGGAGCTGTTACAAATATTTTAGGTTAGTTAATAACTGTTCTCAGCTTCAATACATCCTCTTAATCTTAAACGGACTGCTAGGTAGTATGTTAAGGGTTCTTGAAACTGTTAATGGTTTCAGATATGAGCATCAACTCAAAGTTATTCACGATCATTTAGGTATGTGAATTTGAACCCTTAGCCTAACAGGCCAACCTTATTGGCTAACACAACTCATGGGTGTACAAAAAAAAAATCTCATTCTTTTTATTTCTAAAACTACTATATGTCAAAATTGTGTGGCTCAGTGGGTATGGGTGTGCCTTCCGTTACGGAGCTTGTGGGCTTAAATCCAGTCATGCACCAATAGATTTTAGGTTTTTCTGAAATTTATGTTGGCATTTGACATACACACACGTTTTGACGGTGTGTAGGTCACATCGTCAGAAAGCCGGCATATCTCTAGGACAAATCATCCACATGGCATGTGTCACTAGCTAATAGTATTCCGCTAAGAGGCAATAGGCTTGCAACCTGTGTGTGTATTGACATATTATGTCAATAAGTATTAACTTGCAAACCGTGGGCATCTGCCGAACGTAAGTCTGGACGTGTCTATCCCCTAATAGGTGATCTTCATAAGATCCACGCTTTGAGTCGTGATCAGAGGTGAATCCTTGAAGGGGAGAATAAAATATGTCTATATAATATCTCTCAGGAATATTGTATAGACAGAATGAAGTAATTCAGCCACGTTATTATACGCTGTGGTCGCGGTTTCATCAATTCGGTTCGGTTTCAAAGACGTGTTTCAAGATATCTCGGATTCCGCGGTCTGAGCGTTGAAAAATGTCTTTTACTTTTGCGAGATTGCTTCCCTGTCTATAGCAAGGAACTGGCTGCATGTCATGGCTATTTTGTATACATCATATTAAAACAGAAACAGTCGTGTTGTTAGTAAAATCTCACCGAGCGTTTATTGAATAGATGGTGTTAGGTAGTTATGGTGGTATACAGAGAGGCCTAGTCAAAAGTATCCTGAAGAACTTAAAGGAATAAAGCGGGTTCGTAATTTGCTACTTTTATCTCTATTTTAAGACGTACTTCTTGTCTATACTTTAACTTTTTTTTGTACTTAATACTAATATAATGTTTTCTTCATTACAATCAACCCTTAGATAACCCCAAAACTTGCAAAGGCAAGACTGCGTCCATTATGTAGCGAGCCTACCCAAAAGTTACCTATTAACTCGATGTGTTTCGAGTATACGAGGTATGTCCATAGTATTTAGTGTAGTTGATAACATGTAATATTTCCAAAAATAAAAAAGCAACAGAAGTGACCGACTCGCCACTTTTTCCATATCGAGAACTCACCTCTGAATCTCACTACATAATATTTCTATGATTTTAATAGAACTTACTTGTAAAAGCCAGTAGCACCGTCGGTGGAAGGTGGGCAGAATAGCTGAGTGCACGTAACACCCGTAAATGCACTGTGGACAAAAAACCTGTTATAAGTTTATAAAACTCAAATTTTAGTTCAGCGAAATAATTAGTTTTTTCTAGTACTTCATATAAGACTTTCACGACCCAATTTGCTTACTCCACAAAGTTGTTTAACAATATTTATGTAAAAAATATCAGTTCATAGTTTCATTTTATTGGAGCTGTTTAAGGATTTTATTATCCCACCATTGCTATCTTAGTGATAGACATCTATGAGGAACCGGCTAACATATTTTTTGTTTTATATTACCTTCGGCCACTTTAGATTATATCAGTCAAAATAAGCAGATGCACAGGTTCAAGTAATGCAGGTTGGTAATTTGGCAATTCTAAATTATTGTTCATTTTCATTCAGTTCTGTCACAATTTATACAGGCCATTACCAATAAATATCTGTAGTATATCGTGTCACAGTGTACAAAGTAGGTAAAACCACAAAGTTGGCTAACGTCGCGTCGATTCAAGCTCACCACCAAATCCCAGCGGATTGATATTTCCAGTCCATTCCCAAATTCGCTGTGACATCAAAAGATTTACAAACCTAGGGTAACCCCTAGTGCACTAAATGCAATTATGACAGTAGGTCCACTGCTGCAAGACTGGCGAGTATCGTAAAACAAGGCTAACCAAGCTAGTCTGGAATTGGCACCTGACTTAACTTCGTTTACTGCAAAAAGCCTCTGTGTACTGTGGACTATGTTGTAAGTGACAGCGGGTATGGTTTTTATGATAAGTAGCTGACATAAAACGATTCAATCAAACACTTACAATGTGAATGTACTAAACTAAATCACAGACCTAAATTACAAAGATCAGTCTCATCTTTAGTTTACAAATCTATTACCACCGGAGAAAAAAACAATATTTATTTAACAAAATAAATGAAACTGGTTAGCTTAAAGGTTGCTTACCAATTTTAATTAGGATGCCAAATACCAATAGTAGGTGATGTTGATGATTAGAGAGCGATTGACCACTAACTCATTTGGAGACAACTGACAGTATATAGAACCTATTCTAGACTTGAAAACTGTTAAACTGTTTGTTGGAAAGACAAACGCAGGTAAAAACACAATCTTTACCAGTACTAATCATTACATGTGAGGCTACTTACAAACTGGGTAAAAAAAATCACCTTGTTCTTCTAGTACCCACTTTTCAGTGAAAATACAAAAGTCAAAACTAGTTTGCTAAATTTTATACCCGCTGCCGTCCTTGCTAGAAGTAGAACCATACGAAAAGCCTGCTACCACTCGGGCTATACAGTACTCAATGCTCACTGCAAATGTATTATTCAGTGCGCACGTGGACTCCGATCTATTGGTATCGGCAACATACAGGTAACGAAGCGAAGGCGATAAGCTTATAAAGGAACTCTTTAGAAATAGACAAAAGTTATCACCATATGTTAATATTCTATGAAAGTAGATATAAGTAGCATCAGGGGTAAGTTGGTAAAGTGTTCAAAACAATGCTATTTTGTTTCCAAACACTTTCCTTAATGATGATGATGCGGGGCTAGTATTAAACTCCACTAAAACAAAGTTCTCTACTTATAATTAAATCCCCGTTTATAAAACGCATATCAATACAGAAGCTAGTTACCCAAGATCATGGCTGTTTTCATGTAGGCAATATGACTAGTTGCATCTGTCCAACTATCCACACAGTCGACAGGCAAACATATCTTGGCTTAGTTATTTATGAAAAGTTATATAGTTTGATATAGACTTTTCGTAATGAAAGCGTTTGCAACAAGTAATGACCATTCTTGACGAATATTCCCATCTTAAAAATGTATCCCTTTTCAAATAAAACTGATGATTTACAATTTGTTGGTTGAATCATATATTTAGTATGGTCTCAGCAGCTATGGACGTACCTACAAAACGTACCTAGATACTATATATAGGCTTTAAATAAAAATACTAAAAACGATTGTTTTGACAACTATAAAAAACAGGTTTTATAACAATCAAACTTTATAAAAACTGCAATGGTAGGTCCATTGCAGTTTTTATACCAGTATATTCGCAAGTTAATTTTCAATCGTTTAAAGAACAACGCGAATCCCTAAGTTACTCTAAAGCTTACGGTGAGCAAACAACATAATTTATAATATCTCGATTTTACGATTACTCCTAACAAACATTATCCTCCTAGATCCTTTCTTATTAACAGTATGAATCTATATATCTAATATATCTATGGGACAGTTTGACACCATAACTAATATTAACGCGACATTTAACATGATTTGTTGTTTTATTTTAACACGAATCAACATGAAATGTCAGTAAAAAATATATTTTACAAATGAATTCCTGTAGCAGTTGATGTACCTACATCAACTGCTACAGGAATTCATTTATGTACCTACTATTTATAGAATACCGATTTGTTGAATTATTTCATATTTTGATGTATAGTGGTTTACGATAGCACAAGACAAACCTTAGTGGCCTAAAGTGTTATCTGAATTAAGTAGTTCAATTTAAAATTTCTGGTTCGTTTCAAAAAAAGTTTGAAATAAAAAAAAACATGAGTGAAGCCGCTCAGACGTTGAACAGTGAACGGATTTTGTCAAGTATTGTTCATTAGGTACAATAGATAGTAAAAGATATCGTGCGTTATTTTAACAAAATTATAGCGTTTTTTAGTATGAACAACATTATGAAAAAGTCAAAACCCGTCGACCAAGTTTTAGGACGCAAAATCGACCAGAGCACCACCAATAAAAACAAACGATCTCTTTCTAACTTATAATATTGATACTTAACTAACGTGCACGTTTGTGAAGAGGTTTGTAATTTCCTATCACTCCTAACTCTACAGTCAACTCCTCGCTAGATAAGCCTCACGATTGCACTAACGAAGAACCCTTTGCGATCACCAACAACCGCCAGGTCACGTCGAGATTACGTATACTTTATTGGCTCGCGGTACGCAAGCGGCCATCTACGTTTACCACGAGTTTTTCATCAACAGAAAATATTTATGAAAACTTGTACGTTGCCTCGCGGATACTTAGGAACTTAAATTCATAGAATTATAATCAGTAACACATCTCCATCCATTGACTCCCAATGACCGCCAAAATGTCATCGGACTATCAAGTAAGACGTCTTCCCACACCCTTTTTTGCGTTTTATTGTAATCGACTTCCGAGACCTCAGCCGAGAGGCGGAGGCCTTTACTCCTAAGCGGTTATCGAGATATGTGGCCTGCCACCATAGCCTGCTAATTCATCAGGAGTGTAAACTTTGAACTTCTGAACTTTGGTTCTCTTATAGATATCGACATTCCTGATTTTATCACATAATTCACCATTGCAATACACACTAAACGCCTTGAGACTCTACGCTTCGCTGGCTGTAATATTTGGCAAACAACTGTAGTCATGTTAGAATATTTAACTACTAGTCCAACAACCCATGGTAAGGTTCTTTGACCGGCCTCGTTGTATATGGTCCAATATTTCCGAACTGACTAGCAGTTTATTGATAACCTTCCACGATTGTCCGTGCGAATTTTCCCGCGAAAAATTTGAATTTTTACCGTATTTTTTCGAGCGTTTGATGCCTGCGTGGTTTTCAAAATTCAGCCTGAATATTGACTTTTTTGTTAAAGCCACATAAGTGTGAGTATTTCTAGAATTAAAAAAAGTGCATGCACTTTGCTGGTTTAAGAAACGTTTTTAATATATAGCTACATGTATTCACAAAACCTTTTATAAGTTTACACGAAGAGATTCGTTTAAATTTAATAATCTGATTAATCTAAAAAAGGCCGTAGAAGGGACGAAAAATCAGTCTAGTCTAGTTAGCCAAAAATCTTAACATAATTTTTGTTTATTTTTTCACGACTAAGACTAACTAGGGTTAATTTGTTTTGTCTCTGAAATGTCAAAAAGTTTTCATCCAATAAATTAAATTTAGAACAGAACACAACTTTCTCCTTTTCTCTTGTTTGTTCTAATGTTCAATTTACTAACATTTTGTCATCCTATATCTAATTCTTCTACTTATATTACTTATAATACTATTCAATCCTATAATAATCATCGTAATCAAAGCCCAATAATCGCAAGATATAATTGCTAAGCAATTGCAAGCCTGTTCAAAGTCAAAGTCAAAGTCAAATATTTTAATTAATTAAGATTTTTAGGATCATTTTGAAACGTCAAATCAACCGCCCGTTCGGAATCGCGACCAACACACAAGGAGAAAGGCAAGAAACTCGGACCTAACTTACTAACTTATCACCTAACCACCAAATGGGTAGTTTGTTAACATTGAGAAATCACCATTTAGCTGTCAACTGGTAGATAAATGTTGGTGGTCGCATTGGTGGTGTAAAGTGCAAACATTTGTGTGATGAATATAGATATTTGTTCTTAGTTTGGGTGTTGTATTGTATGATTAGTATGTATTTACAAAAAAAAAGTATTTAAGTATTTTATCCGTAATCTAGTAACCATATTACAAGCTATGCTTAGTTTGGGGCTAGATGGCGCTGTATGAAATTAATGTCATGTATTTAAAAAAAAAAAGCGCTCAAGATGCTGCCACCCATTTATCCACATCCACATGAAGATAGGCAAAACTCCCAAGCTAAATGAAATAAAAAAAGGAAGATATGCTATGAACATAAATAATAGAAACATGAACCCTCCTTCATTATTTGCCGTAGCCTCAGTGGATGATACTTAGTCACAGCTATTTATGATTCCTTCTGATATTTGATTTTTATTTTACGACAGTGAAACATTTGGCCTCTATCTCGCTTGGTGTCAAATTATGATAAGGTCTGAGGTGGATTCTCAAGAAACTGACGAAAAAGCTATCTTACCTCTAAATACCGGAACGCAACAATTAGAATTGTTGTTATGGCAATATAGGTACTTAAGTAGCATGGTGGTAACTAACCAGGCGCACTTAAGCAATGAGGATTGTTTAAGTCTGCCTATAGCTAGTCCACAAGCCAATACGAGTTCAAATTTGTACCCCCGTGGGGGTCGAACCCGAGACTTCTGGAACCACCGAGGCGTTTAAATTGATTTGACCATAAAAAAAAAAAAAAGATTCTACATTATATGCCCAAGTCTTAATTTTAGTTACGAATTTAATATTTTCCTTTGTTACAACTTTCCACAATTCTAACATCGAGCAAACCATCCACAGACTTATCTGCGCCGTCGATTTACTTCACTACACGCCCATTATGGCTAATAAGCGTGATAAAATTTTTAACCCGCTCCCGAGAAGCTATCGTAAACTCTGAGCTTTATCTCAACGCAGTAAAGTCCAAAATGCATAGCTGGATTGTTCCGGCTTGGAAGAAGTACGCGAATCCCCAACCTTATCTCTTGGTAATAAGGAGTAGTTTCTCGTGAGAAAGGTGGGTTGGAACACAGCCAGGGTTAACTATTACTGCGACCAAAACAAATGTTTCGTAAGACCCTCCAAATGCTAAGTGTTTTTGATTGGGTGATTCGTTCGGTTTTAATTTTATTTGCTCGTTGGCAAGCGCAAGATTTAATTGCCGGTGGTGTACTTGAAAAGCTATCTATAGATTTTTTTTTCAAATTTTGATTTGTTTTTGATTACCTTATTTGCGGCGGCGAAGGATAATGTGCGATAGTGGCCATGAAGATATTGAATAGTAAAATTAATCTTAAGTTTTTTCCAAAACCAATTTCAAATTAATCAGGCTCAAGCATAAGTTTATTGTTTTTTGCATGTCTTGAAATAGCTATTTGAGTCAAAATATTTATGCTTGACCATAAAATCTCTTGGATTGCGAAATCAATGTGTTCGTATCGCTGTCGTAGCAGTGCTACGAAATAAGCTACGGCGTAACACAATGATGCCTTTCAAACTTTCATCTGAGTTTCGGTTTTCTTTTTTTTAATGAAACTACTAATAGCTAGGCACTTTTCATATTCAAGTACAATGTAAACAATATTAGGATAACATGTTTTTGTGAGTCTTCAACTAATAAACCTATCAACGGCATCGTTATATTTGAACTTTATGATTTATATCATACAGTACTAGTGTATACCACATACACGTAAACAACCCATTAGAGTCCACTGCTGGACAGAGCCTCCTCAAAAATTGGAGGGTTTTGCCACAATCACCACGCTTGGCATACGTATCAGTGATCGCAGTAAACGTGTTGCAGAATGAAGCTGCTGCCAATGCTGTTTTACTGTTGAAAAAAAATCCTGTTTTTTTTTTATCTTGATTTCATAACCATATGAGCATGAGTCTGCTTCAAACCAGCTTAAAGAAACCAATCTAACAAAACGCCATACGTACTCCGTCGCGTGGAAATCGTAAACTTAACAAGTTCGAAAACATTTGCGAGACAGCAGCCGTCAGAGAAATTGGACCATAAACCAAAACTGCTGAACCTCATTTCCTAAAGTTTTTACAATAAGATAGTTTGGTAGAATAAATCAAGACCAACATCAGTTAAAAGCAGCATCTTGTTACGAACGTATTACGTTCCATTTCGGTTTCATGTTAACTATGAGAGTAAATAAATACCTCAGATCTTTGTTTCTCTTTATCTTTTTTTATTTAGGGACATTTTTCGTCGTAAGAATATGCCAGTCCCGTAGTGGCTTACAAAGTTTACCAACCTAATCCGATTCAAAACCATTAAACACCATTGTATTAATCACCCTAGCGGCCTCATTCATAATTTTTCTGCCCTTATCCTACGCATACATATATATACGCATATCCTACATATATTATGACTTTTAACCCTCCTCATAACATGTATTTTTAGGGTTCCGTACCTCAAAAGGAAAAACGGAACAATTATAGGATCACTTTGTTGTCCGTCTGTCTGGCTAGACCCTTTTTCTCAGGAAAGCGTGGAGGTATCATGCTGAAATGTTTATCAAATACTCAACTCTTCTGTCCTTTAGAGCTGTCAAAAAATCAAAGCCAACGCAATCAAAAGATAAGAACAACCGTTTATGCCGAAAACTTTCGACACTCGCAAGGGAATCAAAACCTACAGGGTACTTCCCGTGAACTCAGAATCTTGAAATTTGGTACGAAGCAACGTCTTATAGCACAGATAAAGGAAAACTTGCGAGAAGCATAAATATTTTGTTACATCATAATAATTAAAAACAAATTATAAGTTTAAACTACAACCCCTTTCCTCATAAACGATTAGTGGTATTATATTAAAATTTATATCAAATACTCAAATCTATAATAACCTTTAAGTTGTAACAAAATCAAACTTCTTGGTGGAGTAAAGTTAACGCAATCAAAATAAATAGCAATTTATGCCGCATATTTTGAAACTCGCAACTAATCGCAAGAGAATCAAAACTAAACTAAACTAACTAAAACTAAAGGACACTTCCAGTCGACCTAGAATCTTGAAATTTGGCATGAAGCAACGATTTATAGCACACATGAAGGAAAAATTCCGAGACCTTAAATTATTAGTTACATTACACAATATATATTTTTAAAAACTAGAAACGATAGACCTTTGCCTTAAATTGATACTCCTCCAGCTTTCCACATTATAATGTTATTGATTTCATTTAGCGATCAAAATACCATAACTTTAACTTAAATATCTACAGGTTTGTACAGAACCCTCGGTGCGTGAGTCCGATTCGCACCAGGCTGATTTTTTTTTTATCCGGCGCCACATTGAAACTTCTTTTTTATTTACATTTTTTTTATCCAATACAAACTTGTCACCCCACACATCCATCTTATCATTCGCATCTCAGTAACATGCACATTCCTCTCATCCATCTTCTTCATAGCCGAGCACTCTGATCCATACATTGCGACAGGTATAATACCTCAGACCTACTAATATTATTCTAGTGAAAGGTTATTTGGATGTGTGTTTCACATTTACTGCAATAATAATAACTAGATATGTATATTTTTTAATTATTTGATATTGGTAAAATCTGTGAAAAAAACCAAAGCTAAAGTTCTCTCTAAAGGCTATGCTCAAACATTCGGGCAGCCTTATCGGATCGAATTCGGAAGCTGCCTATGGAGAGATTCCGGAAACGCTATTGTTAACTCCGATCTCTGGCTTCTTGACAGTGTCGGTTCTGTCATAACATTTCAAACCTAACTTGATAGTATTTGAAACTTCCACAGAATATTTCCAGAAATTGATTGAGAATATCGATGAAATCTATCGGATCAAAGTCGAATCCGACAAAATGTAATATTTCTTATTCGAAAACTTTCCGTGTTAGATTCCGTTTATAAACACATTTTTTAATAAAGGCGGATTAAATTCGATATAAGATCAGTGTAGCGCTAGTGATGCTTCTGGTGCTACAACCCTCCTTAAGCAGTCGGGTAGTAAAACAAAACTTTACGCCAACGTCATTGACGTTTACATAAAACTACCTATCGAATGCCATAAACCATAACTCGGCAATCAACGGTTTGCTTAAACTAGAAAAATCAAAGTAAATTCAGAGTTAGCAGACCAGAATTCATACGAAAACGAGAGTAGTTGGATATAGAAGTTTTAATGCCATGCAGTTCCACTCGAGATAAGTGTTCTGAATTGGGACTGAATTGGGGTCCGATTAAAAACTTTACAAATTAAAAAAGCTTTGCTATAGTTTATTGAAAGAAGTATTCCTATTTTTTGATTAAATATTCTAGTTTTTAACTATCACATATTTTTAGATAACGAAGCGTGATCTAACCAATGGACCTATTTTGAAGAATTTACGAACAAGTAGAAGGGAAGCAGTCACGTGGTAGATCTTCAACCAGATGGTCTGATCAGCTAATAGATAAGTATACAACATTTTACGACGTGGTTTAAATGGTAACGATAAAGGGTCGCTGGTGACTGTTTTTTATTAACATAAGCAAGAATGAGATCAACGACGGAGCGAGCCTGCCTAGACGGTAATTACTCTCTTTTTGAAGACATTAGGGTCAAAAGACAGCGGAAAAACAGACGCTGCGAGCTTATTCCAAGTTCTTGCAGTGCGCACACTAAAAGAGTCTTAGTTTTTATACGTGGGATATCAACCAGGTGGGGATGATAATAGGCTGTGCGTATCAAATTTCTATTGAAGACCCTTTTAGATCGTCCATACCTATAAAACGAGTCCCGGGTGATAATCTTTAGTTATGGAGCACCGACCACAAAGAAAGAGAAGTATTTAATCAAATAGGTAATTATTTAATGATATTATTATATCTCCACTTAGTAGCACTAGAAAAGTCAGTGTTCTCGAGAGAGGCCTGGTCCGAGGTATTCTAACCCAAGGAGCTTTTTTTTTATTATTGCTGTACGACGGGTAAGCACTTGGCCTTCATCTCACTTAGTTACAAGTTGAGATAATGCCTAAGGTGGACGCGCACTTCACGCGGAAAATATGGAAAACGTGATGAGTGTGAATGGGGCGAAAGGAAGGAGCGTAGTAAGTGAAAATCTGTCATCTCTGCCTGCCTCTCCAGGAAACAGGCGTGGGTATGTTATATGTACGTAGCAATAAACATCCACTGCACATTACACAAGCGTTTTCTGGAAGAAAATACTACATAGCATAAAGATCGGCTACGTAGGTACTTCATTTATTTTTTGCAAAAGATACATTTTCTTTTATCTATAGATGGTCTAAGAACTATGAAAAGATATTAGATAGAAGATCTATGTTTAACAGTATTGTAGGTACCTATTCTGAATTCTTTAAAAATAAAAACACTATATCCGCTCTCATTATTCAATTTGAAACAAACGAACTTTTAAACCATTTCATCGACCATCAATACATTACATTGTTCCGAAAATCGTAGATTTTTCGTACAATTGTTGAATTAAACACCATTCAGGGCGCGCAACGAACCGACACGCCGGATGGCGAGCTAATACTGGCTTTACTTCAATTTATACAAAAGTGTTTTTAAAAAGACTAACTGACCAAAAATGCTATAGTATTAAAATAAAAATTATATGTACACAGAGCAAGCTGCTTGTAGCTCGCGGCACTTCAAAAATACTAGTTATATTTTGGTAGTCCTAGAAACAGACAGCAGTCTATGTATTATATAAAACCATATACCTTTACCTTTAATACTGCTATCACTAAGCGGCTTGCCCAACGTACTCTCTACAGCAAAACCTTCAAGTTTTGTGGATATTTAATGGCTGTTGAAAAAAAAACAAATAAAACTAAGCTAGAAATAGGGCAACACCCTATTTCTAGCTTAGTTTTATTTGTTTTTTTTTAGTTTAGGGTTAACTTACAATGTAGTCATGGGCCAACAAAAAATATCACTGCAGCATGCAAAAGGAAGCATTTATCCAGCCTTATGTGAAGTGATGCTACTGGGTATGATTCTAGACGAAATAGGTCAAGGTATATCAGGGGTTTATTGTATCTCTTCAAATAGCCAGTCTAGTCTAAGCTATCAAGAAAATAACACACTATCAAAATACTCTAGTTCCAAAGCCACCTATCAAAAATGATAACTTTTCATCTGAGGACCAAGGTTTAGCCTAACCAGTCTACAACGCAGCTTCTAACTTCACCCTGAGTCACCAACACTACTCTGAGTTATCTGACTCTACCGTGAGTTATCTAACTCTACCGTGAGTTATCTGACTCTACCGTGAGTTATCTAGTGCACCGTAACAACATAATCTTCAAAGACTAAACCTGTGGCTACACGTACAGTTTACGCCGAGACGGTTTTTGCACATAAACAAAGTGACAGTGTTGCGTGCCTCTTGTTTTCTGGGATGGAAGGCATGAACGGAAGCGGAAAGCAGGAGCAATTCAACAACAGCAAATTCATTATTTTCCGCATTAATGTGAGAGAATTGAAAATATGTAAATTTGGTTTAATTATTGGCTATTATCCAATGCATACTTATGTTATGATTATGTATGTATTTACAAAAAAAAAAGGTATGAAATCCGTAATGTAGAACCCATTTTATAAGCTTTGCTTTGTTTAAGTCTAGATAGCACTGTGTAAAATGAACATCCTGTGATAATAAATAAGTAAAATAAAAATACACTGAAATCAAAACCGCATGAAAGTATCTAGTGCAAATCGCTCAGTATTTTCCTAGGACGAAGAAGCGCTTGGCTTCTGTCTTGATGCATCTTGACTGACTTGAAAGCATCTCACTTGATGTCAAGTTATGTTGGTGGTGGTTTCAGACTTCACTTAAACCTCTAGAAACTGGCTTGGCGGGCTTGAAACAAGTTCTAACCATCTACCAAACAGAGTACAAATTTGTACCCCTTTGGGGATCAAACCCCAAAACTTTGGATCTCATACCGGTGGGCGAAACACTAGATCACCGAGGTTGTCTAATAAATTAATAAAAGCAGCTCAAACTTTCAACAATATTCCATTAAGTAAGTCTCACGGCTGCCAAAAACCTCAAGGTCGCTACCGCTCATCACTTTCCCCACAACTGGCATAATTCCAAGCGGCTTAGTGCCCACAAAACACTGTGGCGTGTCGCGATATCCACCTAGAATAAGTAATACTGAATTAGGACCCAACTGCTGAACTAGAGCCTCTTAGTGCCTTATGAAGATCATAAAATGATACTACCAGCTT
Source organism: Venusia cambrica (assembly GCA_951394065.1). NCBI lineage: Eukaryota > Metazoa > Arthropoda > Insecta > Lepidoptera > Geometridae > Venusia > Venusia cambrica. Next base: position 9,150,558 of record OX596056.1, read on the forward strand.
AGTAGGAAAACTGAGCAAGTTCAAATAGAGAATTTTGAAAAATCAAGATGTATCAAGTAAAAAAGTACTCGGATTGGTTTGCGGTTAAAAATCTTTTTATTTTTTACGACGTGGAAGGCCTTCATCTCACCAGGTTATTTCTATGAGTAATTTGTACTGCCTTTTACTAACAGGGGCCCAACAGGATGCTGCCATGGCTAAACGTGGACATCATAAATTAAAAGCAATAGCGATGAAATAAATGTTTTTCTTTCATATTTTTCCTATTACGCTCCGAGTTTCACACAAAGGTACCATGGGCAGGTACAAATTGTACTGTGTAATAGTGAAATAATTAACCGAATCACAGCACGAACAAACGTTGATTTCAACTTTTATGCGGAGTTCTAGTGGAAATCTCCGGAATATAAACGGACGAACAAGTTATTTATTAGTTCCTCCATTAAACTGGAATCGAAAAGCGGGTCTGGTCGTAAACAAAGTTTTTGAAGTGCATAAATCGTTTCAGGCTATAATCTATTCATTTTACCGAGTCACCTCTGTTGATTTTCGAATTGATCTGTGACTAATATAATGTTTTATCCGAAAACAATTGTCTACCGATTTTAAATCATCTATATCTTCTCTGCTAGTACCTATGGTGTTCATTGACCAACATTTGTCATATTCTAACTTTAACTTTATGATGATAAAGACGGATGAGAAGAAAGTGCATAGTACTGAGATATGAATGCTTACATGGATGTATGGGATGGCCTGGTTAAATAAGATAAGAAAATAGTATATAAAGGGAGTGTTGAGAGTGGCGCCAGTTGTAAAGAAGACGAGGAGTGCTAGAATATTATGGTAATGGCAGGGCATGTTATGAGGAGGAATGAAAGCCATTTTTCTAAAAGGGTTATAAATATGAGCGTGATAAGACATGCGAGCAGGGGAAGACGGAAGAAGAGATGGATGGATTGTGTGAAAGAGAACATGGGTATATCTGTGTATATATGGGTATAGCGTGGATGCAGAGTATATTTTTTATTATACGACGGGGAATCGCTTGGCCTTCATCTCACCTGGTATCAAGTTACAAAAAGGCCGATAGTGGAAGCGCACTTCACCCGGAATACTCAACTGACAGAATAACTGGCTATCTTACCTCTAAATGTCCATGCACAAAAAAAATGCTTTTATGACGACAGACTCAGGTAGTATGGTGGTAGTTAGCCAGCTGGAATAAAACAAATTCTTACCACCAACCAAACCAAGCACGATTTTGTACTCCCCTGGGGATCGAGCCCGGGACCTCTGGATATACATCAGTTTGCGAACCACTAGACTACCACGAGGTATTTTTAGGACACCCTAAAAACCCAAATCGCTTTAAGTTTGCCTTTAATATTTGAAGAGTTCACTCGATTTCTCCAGGATCTCATCATCAGATCCAGACCTTATGACTATGTGACCAACGGTGATATACCGTTTCAAAAAAAAATTAAGAAAAAAATATTTTGACGAATAATAATTGAGAACCTCCTTTATTATTTAAAGTCGGTTAAAAAGAGTTACACTACCAGCCTATTTAACATCAATATAGTCTAGTCAGCCGCCCACAGCTCGACTCCGCCTTCATACCAAACTTCGAGTCAGGAAGTGGGCGGCACCAATGAGGCTAATGATCTATTTCTGAATCTAGGCCTCACAACTCAGTTGATAGGAGCTCTACCTTCTGCGCTGCATCATAATGTTAATGAATAGTACCCATAGGTACTATTCCCACCCATTTTACACAAAGCTTTCAGATAATTTAGATATGTTTTTTAATAATTTGTAACGTTAATTTTGTAAGGTATAAATGTATAAAATTATTCATCCTCGAGTTTATTAGACTCATATCTAAGTTTATCACTCTAAGTTTATCAAACATTAATCGAATCCAAGTTACATGATATATCAGATCTTAGATCTGCTACCACAAACGCAGTACATGATTTAGGATACAAGGAGACTTTTGTTTCACACATTATGAGGTGATAAACTAGTAGTTCGCCCCGAACTGAGATCTCGTGATGTCTGGTTTGAGTAAGGTATTTAACCACGGATTACTCTTCAAATAGAACGTAATTAACTAATGATTAAAGTGTGATTTCACTACACCTTACGTAACACAGAACAATTATATAACAAAAATAACTGTCCTGGTTGAGAATCAAACCCAACTTACAGGCTGACCAACTGAGCCTTGAGGCCAAGTTGAGTGTATGTGTCAATTTGAATGCGATGATATTTTAAATGATTCACCTAATACATTATAACTTCAAAGTTTACGACCCGTTTTTTCCCTAATCGTTCATTAATAGGTAATTATCATAATCCTGAACCATTTAAAAGTTTGTTTTTTTATCGTACGATGCGCAAGTTGAGATAAAGCCAAAGGTGGAGGCGCACTTCACCCGGAATCCTTAGCAAACTGAGGAACTGGCTATCTTACCTCTGAATGCCGGAACACAACAATTTTAGAATTGTTATTATAGCGACAAAATTAGGGAAAACAGTGGTAGCTAGCCAGGCGGACTTAAATAAAGTCCTACCACCAACCAAACCAAGCACAATATATTGTAATCCCCATGGGAATCGAACCCGGGATCTCTGGATCTGAAATCGGTGGGTTGAACCACTAGACCACAGAGGCGGTTAAAAATACTGCCAAGTGCTGATTGCGATCTGTTTCTGCGGTTTGATAACGTTGTCCTGCACTTACAAATAAGGGTGTTCAAGCAAACTACCCTTCACAGCCGACGCGGATTGATGAATACATAAATGAAATCGTAGCAATTAACGGGAAGCGAGACCCACTCTAATTGGTCCCAATAACAGAAGTTGCATGACACTTACACAATTCTATATTTCGAGGACAAGCGGCTGTATTTTGTTGATGAACGATTTGCAATTCAACTTTTTGGATATTTAACGAGATTTTATTTAGAGTTTTTAGGTTACGATGAGTCAGCTCTTGACATCAAGGCTTGCCTAAGCAAAAATTAGGTCAACGATAGAATGAACTTTGTCAGAAAATGCATATTTTTAAGGTGTTGGATTCGTATGTAAATAAAACAAAAGGACAAAGGAACGCTGGGAGCTGATTCCAAGTTTTTGGTGTGCTCATTGTAAATATATTTTGGTAGCGCTTAGTCCTACCCTAATAAATGGAATATGAGCCAAATGTGGACGATAATTAATTACCTGTGCCACTGAAATTTATATTATGGAACAGTTACGGTAGAGTATCGTTGGATGGAAATTTGGTACGTTTAATCAATATTTTAATAAAATGGTACAGGAGTGGTGGGAGATGACATGGTAAATTTACTGCAATAAATACGTCAAAATATTATGACATGGTCTATCAATGATTAATTTTGTTACTTAATAGTTTTTTTTTATCGCTGTAAATGCTACGTTAAAATAATATAAAAAACTGTTTAGTCTATTTATAATTATTTTTATAATAAAATTAATATCATAAAGCTCCGAAGCCATAATTTAGTCTATGTTCCTTAAGCCTCCGTAAAACCATTTGAAAAACTAAAAGTAAAAACATTACCAAGGCAAATTTGAATAAAATAGAAAACGATTAAAGTAGCTACGAAGACGGGAATTCTTTACGAAAATAGCCGCATAAATGTAATTGCTTAGGTGCTTGTCGTCAACAACCCCTAATTCCAAATGTAGATTATGTACTTATCAGGAAAGGCATAGAAACATAGTTAGTTGAAAATAAATAAAAACAATTGTTTGATGACGACACAATCAAGATGAATACAAAAGAAAGAATTAGCATAGTAAGGATAGGTAGCACTGTTACAATTTTAAATAAATAAATATTATCTATACTTGTTCGTACCCTTAAAACAAGTGTACACAAAGTTTGTGAATAATGGAAGATTAAACCATATTATGTTATACATGTATGAATCTTAACTTTTATTTTTAACATTTACTTGCGTCCGTGGAAAATGCCGTTTTTAAGAAACAGATTGCTATGCCCAACAGGCTATGGTTAATTCGATGCACCTTGTGGCCTTCGACCGCGATTTGGCTTTCTTTAATTTCCTTTCAGCCATCGCTCAAACTGTCTGTCAGTTTTGAAGTTCAATGTTTTCTTTTTGCGCCTAGGAAATAATTAATCGAAACGAATGTGATTGTCTTTCGTCAGAGCTAAATTTTCAATTTATTTCTTATAAAATTTACCTATTTCGATAACATTAATTGTATAGGATTGTTTATCGATAAATGCAGATATTTAGGTATGGCAACTCGCATTCTCACTTTTTCAGGCACGTAAGTAAAGTCGATGGCCGCGAGGACGTGGCTGTTTTAACCGCCTCTGTGGTCTAGTGGTTCAACCTACCGATTTCAAATCCAGAGGTCCCGGGTTCGATCCTCAGGGGAATACAATATTGTGCTTGGTTTGGTTGATCGTAGGACTTACCTTACTTAAGCTAAGCTGACCAGGCGGACTTCCGCCTGGTTAGTTTCCACCATCTTACCTAATTTTGTCGCTATAACAACAATTCTAAAATTGTTGTGTTCTAGCATTTAGCATTTAGAGGTAAGATACCCAGATCCTCAGTTTGTAGAGGATTCTGTGTGAAGTGCGCCTCCACCTTCGGCCTTATCTTAACTTGTAACTAGGAGTTGAGAAGAAGAACAAGCGTTTCCTTGTCGTAAAATAGACGGACCAAATCAAGGCAGCACTGAATGGTCCCGTGCACGCGTACATCCGGAAGGCAGTCGCTAGAGAAGAATGGCGGATTGTTAAGCTTATTACAACCCCCAACACATGATGACAACGACCACTCTGTCTAGAGTGTAGGAACTGACTAAGAAGAAGAGGTATGACAAGAGAAAATATTTCGAATCTCACGGGATTGCGTTTACTAAAGCAATACTTTCGTTATAATACAGTTGTTTAACCGTGAATTGCCATGCGCTCTTCACATAACAATGATTCAAAGATGCTGAAAAGCAAAGAATTCCAGCGATTCACTTCTACCGTTATCATGAATATTACCTTTTTTTCATTTTCCAGACCAGAATAACCATGGAGTCTTTTAGTTTGCTCAATTATAAATCACGTCTTAACTTACTATCAAAAGAGCTAGGGTCAAACGTTGCTTGGAAATAACACCACGAGGATGTTTTTTTGACCTTTTTTAGGTATTTTTAAGATGGAAAACATCCATTGAGCTCATTACGCTGACACTTTACCAACACCACGAAATTAGGCTTTTGAGAATTAGCGGAACTATTTTATCTGAGTTACCCGTGTTGCCGACTAACAATAAGTTTTCACTTATGTCTTTTTTTTTTTTAATAATGCTTGCTACAATAAAGTCACTGACCTCAGTGCCCTGGACCTTAAGCTTCATGTGGTCTTCACGTGTGGTCTTTCCATCCTTCCTCTTCTTCCAGCAGTAGCCGTCTCTCCTGTACCGGACCTTTTTTCGGCTGTACAGCAGCATTGAGCCGCTTTTTGGCCTGAAACAATACAAAGGCATTAAGCACAATTATTGTTATATGTACCTACAATAAAATATGTGCTCTTATATCACTGAAGTTCTTTACTTTCCCCCCTTGTTATAAGTAAGCTGATCTTACCCCGCTATCCCCGTTACGTCATTTATGTAAATTTAAGACCTATCTTAAAATAATCAAAGAATCTGATTTGAATCCGTTTAGTATTTTCTGAAATATGGGCGTATTACGTTTTCATGTTTTTAAAACATTAAAAACAGATCATTTCACAGAGAAAAATGTTTTTTCATCTAACGCCAAAAAAATATGATTATAATTATGTTACATCATTGATATTTTTTTATAACTTGTAAAACTCATGACCTCTAGGTTAGCTCTAGGCCAGAGAAGGGATGCGATGGAGCAAACTCTGAGCAACCAGAAGGCAGTGATGGATATCCCATGCACCAACGGAACACAGCGAACCGTTGGGCACTTACTTCGGCAGAAAGGTGGTTGCTAGCTAGGGAGACCTTTGAAGGTCGATCAGCCATCCATAGCCAACCTAGCAAAAACCAGCGAAGTAGATACTACATAACCTAACTACATTAAAATTATAAAATCATCAAAAATAACATTTTAACATTAACAAACGATTACAATTCTCACAATCTCCGCACCAATAAATACAGATAAACTTTATTCTCAGGGCCAACAAATCTAAAAGACAATACGAAACACTAATATTTCAAGTCTTTAGGACAAACAAACAAAACCTAGGATAATATATCGGCAGTGTTTGCGTCAGCGGTGCGCTCCCTAATTACTCCGGCGGGACTTTGAGAGATGGCCTTGATAAATGCCGGGAAATTCTGAAAGGATACTTACAAGAAGTGATTCAAGTGCAAGAGATCTTTTTTTTTGTGTTTTTATTCTTGATATTTGCCAAAAAAGGCATGATAGTCACATCGTACTCTAATACATTTTAATATTTAAAGAAAAGTTATGAAAAAATACATTTCAACTTGTAATGTAGAGAACTATATTTATTTTTAAACTAGATCATATTATTGATATATTGACAAGCCTCATAGCTCAGTTGGTAGTAACTCTGCCTTCAACGCTCTGGTTACAAACATTTGTGTGATGGATATAGATGTTTGTCCTATGTTTCATTTAGAACGTATGTATTTACAAAAAGTATTTAAGTATTCTACCCGTAATAGGGTACTAGCATATTACAAGCTATGCTTAGTTTGGGAAATGTCCTGTATGTCCTGTTATATTATTAAATTAATAGTAGTTTGGTAGTTCAACACATCTTGAACCAGTACTCCTGGGTCTCATGAGACCTCCCGTTTCATTTTAGGTTTCATAAGATAACTACCAGCACTAAACCCTCCATTAATCTTAAGTCATTCAAATGAGTGAATGGTTCTCATGGGTCAGATGCCTGAAGTTGCAACGTAAAATTGTAATTAGCACGTTTCGTGGCGTAAAGATTTTAAAAATTCATGTACGACTGCTCGCAAATAATACATTTTTGTTTTATATGTCTATGGGGAAGAGAACTAGACCTACGAGAATTTTGATTATCCGTACTTGTTACCCGTGATACTTATACGAGTACCTAAAGTAAAGCTGAGTTTGTCTTTTGGGGGCCACGTTTGTAGTTTTTGAAGTTATACTTTTTTTTTTGCTATTTTGGATTTTTTTTTTATGATGAGCGCACACCTGAATTCAGAAACCTTCTGCGGGTTCGATTTCCACGCGGAAAAAACATTTGTAAGATGAAAAGATATTTGGGTTCTATGTCGCAACAAAAAGTATTTCAGTATTCTATTCTTAATCTTCATTATTTTGTAATAATGAAGACTAGACTAAGCAAAGCACAAGTTTTGCTTAGTTTAGGGCTAGATGGCGCTGTGTAAAATGAATGTTGTGTAATATTTATTATCTTAAAATCAATAATAATAAACACATGCGAAAGTTAAATAAATACATTTTGACCAGAAATAAATGCAAATTTAAACATCAAAAACATTCCTAAACTGCAGCCACCTCAACCAAAAGTTTCACTGATCCATTTTTATTTATTCGCGCAATGAAATCGATTGGAGCGGCCATATTTCGTGTGACGTCATCCACACACGTTATATCACGGCAAAAACATGTCCGATTCATGGCTCAGCCAACTAATAAATTGCTGAACAACACATAAATTGTAGGGATCTATGTTAGCGTGCTTTTTCCGGTACTAACCCCTGATGGCCACCTGCCTGTCAAAGTTACCTTGAAATCAGAGGGACGAGTGAGATATCTGCTGGTGATCGGTATTTGTCTAACTAACGTTTGCTATTTCAACTTTTTTCCCCGAGTGCCCTAGAAGGAAGGTTATATTTTTCGAGAGTATGTCTTATTTTTAGTTTATTTGTATGTATGTCTCCTCATTGGTATGCTCTACAGCCTGTTCAGCTTGATGGAGGTGGCGTTTCGTTTTGCTAAATTGTAGGAGTGACATAGGTAATATAATTTTAATATGTAAAAAGTAACAGTAAACATACTGTAACAGTAGCGGCCACACAGCAAAATAAAAATATCCAATAACAGGTTAAAATAAGCCGATTCTAATATATTATATATATACTATCATATATTCTGTATATACATATGATATAAACATTTTAATTATTTAAGTAGCCGTGACGTTTCATTTTTTATTCAGTGGAGGGTTTTAGTTTCATCCAGTCAAACATGACAAGGCACTTTTTGTATTCATGTATTTGCAAGTTTATTTATAAGTTTGTTCAACAAACCAAAGTTTGCGACCGCGCCGTTATGTGAAAACTTCATCGTGTTTATGAGACGACCGTGGAATGATTTTTGTTTAAAAAATAGATTAGACGCGTTGTTTACAATGTAATATGTTGTTGGTATATTACAATTACTTTATTAAGGTCCATTGTAAGTACGTTAGTATTTTTTTTAATAAAATACTACAGGCAATGAGCTCAGACAAACCGAACGACAACTTATTTATTTATTTTGATACGAAATACAATTATTTATCGTGTTAAAATTCGATATATAATGCGAATAACATGTAAATCGTTTTTTCGAATCATAATACTGAGTTCTAATCATGAAAGTTAAGTAAGACATCTTATTCGTCAAAATAAGGTTGTAGTTTAGGCTTTAGAGCTTACAAATAAAAAAGACTTACACGTACATAGATCCAAACTAGCTAAAAACATGAACCAGTCGGATTACCTAAGAACCATTAATTATATTAATAGTGCTACGTATTTTTATGTATGAATACATAAAAATACGTCTTTTAAAATATTCTGAGATATACATGTTAGTTTTATTTCTTAAATTTTGGAGGAGGATTAGCGGTAGACATTAATGGGCCGTTGAAGAAAAAGTGCAGACCGCTTTTTCTTCAACAGCCCATTTGTGTGCTACGAAACTAAATAAAAGATATTTAATTTCGTAGCACACAACATCAAGCGACTGCAAACTAAAGGCGTTAATTCGAATAACACGCATTTCCAAATTTACAAACCATCATAAAACGCGATTAACGTTCCATAATCCTGAACAAGCGACACAACCTAAGTAAGCCAACCCCGAGTAAGCCAACTTTTAGACTTGTAAACAAAATTATGAATAATAAACGCGGTCGGAATCCGAAAAACTCTGCACATACTAATTAATATGAGGCGGAATTATTTATGGCTACGGTGAGACAGTTGGGGTGTGTGGTTTTGTGGATAGGTGGCAGCGTTTACGCTTTTAACTCATGCCTGTTTCCCAAAGGGCAACCCCTCACCCCCTTAATGGCGGATTTCTACGTATGACGATCATTGCACACCTTTTTCGCCTCAGTTACTTACATAACATTATTCATTGGATGGAGAGACCTTGGGATTTAATACTGAATATCTATATTATTTGCAACACAATTATAAACTTTATAGTTGATTACTACATCACTTTTGTGTGTGAAATTAGCTTCCAAAGTCTGTTTTTCCGTCGTGTTTTTCATCGAAAAGGCTATACGAAAATCATCACCAGTCATCTAAGTCTGCACACGCTTTGAGGGTAAGAATTTGGCCATTATAAACCTTAAAATTATAATATTACAGTCCTAGACTTGGGCCCAATATTACCTACAAAATATCTGCTGTGGACAGTAACTTTTTGATATAATTTATATCAAAAGTAGAGTCTAGGTGCCGCTCATAAGCGCACTTTGATGACTTCTACCTATGGAAGTTCCGGAGACTGGTAGTTTTGCGTGATTTCTGGTGTAAGGAGAACTTATCGGCCAATCAAATGATTCAGCTTTACATTAACAATATACTATTATATTGACAATAAGCACAGAAGCTTGGATCATCTATTGACGATCTATTTTTTAATCACTAAGATGGCGAACAATCATAGGACCACCTGATGGCAACACCAGAAGCACCACTTTATGGCATCAAGACTGAGCATTGAATGCTAATTGCTAATAATGCCGAATATAATATGATATATTATACTGGTCTGGAACAGTTGAGTTACCTATAGGCCGTTTGTAACGGTCCTTAGGTAATCTGACTGATTCCTTTGTACATAGTTAGTTTAATTTATGACATTTGTAAAATAAATTATGCTATTCAAATAAAAAATATATATATATATGATATATGTTAATATCTTATTCTATCAGATAAATAGAAGTATACAAAGTGGTCGCATAGTAACAATGCAAACTTTAATTAATCTTTACTTAAGCGCCGGTACCCCTGTGACGCTAACTCACGAGGCCGCAGCCTCATCCAACAAATTCCACTCGTTTTAATCTCCTTAAAGCAGACAAATAGACGGCTAAAGAATCTACTCTGGAACAATTTGTCAACACGATGCATTTTATATTATTTCCTACCGGTTACGTGAATATACATGTATTCAAAAACATAACAGTTCTGACAAGCCAGTATTGTAAATTGAATTTGCTGAAGTTCATTAGTTGTAGTTATGTATCTCATATATTCATAAATATACATATGTCTCTCATCTGTTCAATGATTTGTTTATTTAAAACAAGCATCTGCTCACAGCTTCACCCGCGTGGTACGTGAAAATGAAAAGAGTGCTTAAGTATATGTTATTCCTGGTCGAGAACAATTATAATAATAATAAATATATATGTCGAATCGAGACGTGTGGCACCACCAGTCAACAACGCCTGTTTGAACGAACTACTAATCAGACCTGTCACCGGACCGATTTCCGATTTTTATTTTCTGTATTCTCGTTCTTTCGTTATTTCTTACTGACGTTGCCAACAGGTGGCGCTGTACGTCCATTTTTAGGCATTCAATTCTGTAATGTTTGTCTGTGGCAATATTATTTTAGGCTTGCAATAATTTGAGTGTGATGTTTTGTTGGTTATGTTGGCTAGACTGACTATGTTAACCAATCAGATTTAAGATTTGTTCGGATAAGTTGGTAGAATGTACCGAGTTTTGGTTTTGATTGGTGGAAACGCAAGCGTGAGATTTTGATTGGATTACGCTTGGACATGGCTCTTGGTGGAAGTTATTTTTTTTTTAGAATCGGAGGGTGGACTGGTTTATCGAGTCACTTTGGTTCGAGAGCTGGACGTGATAACTAGACACCAAGAGACTTGTCGGTTCCCACCATTCGGGCGTTGAGGTTATAAATTGTACGGACTGTAATTTGATTCCATTAAAAAGTTTTAAGACCAAGTATTGTTTTCGCCTACGTGATCCTACCATGTCCGATACCCAAGAAAGCCCTCCAGATACCGCTCCTGCCCCACGTTCTCCGACATCAGAAGTGGGATGCAATCGGACTTCGAGCGATGGACCACGTGTGGACGAAAATCTTCTGCGCACACTGCTGGAAGCCCAGAATCAGAATATGATGGCTCTAATCAACGCCATGCGCCCCGTGAGTACCCGTAAAATTATTTTACCGGATTTTGATCCAGACAAGCCTGACATTGACGCGCGTGCGTGGTGTGCTACCGCGGAATTATGCCTGTCTGAACAAGTACGTGAAGGAAGCGCACTTATACTTGCACTTAGTGGAGCTCTCAAAGGAAACGCTTCGCGATGGCTGTCCCAGATATCCTTTTCGGGCATGAATTGGTGCAGTTTTAAGGATCTTTTCTTGGCTCGCTATGGCTTGATCGAAACACCTGCGGCTACCCTAATCAACATGCACAATAGCAAACCGAAGGAGAACGAGAACATGGCATCATATGCAGCACGACTTTCAACAACTTTGATGGCACGATTCAAGGACATGACGGCGGAAGAGATAACCTCTGCTATAGTTTTAGCCCACGTGTCACAATTTGATGGGAAGTTACAACACATTGCTTTCACCACTGAAATCAAGAGCCGTGAACAATTGCAACGCGAACTTCAAGCATGCTCCTACCGAAAGAGGAAAAATGAAGCTGCTTCGAGCGATGGATCATCCTCGTCCAACTTCAAGCGACCAAGACCAGCTGGACCTCCAGGCTCACAACGATGTTTCACGTGTGGGAAATCGGGACATCGCAGTGCCGACTGCTACTCCAAGGATTCCAAAAGGTCATGCGATCGTTCCAATACCTCTAGCTCGACTTCTTTGACCAGGCAACGTCCAAATGCACCTGGTTTAACATGTTTCAGGTGTGGCGGTGCTGGTCACTATGCAAACAAGTGCACCAGCACTTCTTCCTCCACGGCTGGGAAGCATGGTTCCAGCAACGGCGGCTCCGGCGGTTCTGGAAACAACGGTGCAAGCGGATCCGGTGGCAACAACACCAGCGCAGCAGCGGGCAACGGCACCGGCAACCAGCGTCGAGTGGACTTTTGTAGTATCGGCAACCCTACAGGCCAACTAAACATTTCCGGTGAGAGTTTTGCTTTTCACTATGATTCGGGCGCTGAATGCTCTCTCATGAAGGAATCCACTGCATCTCATCGCGACTGGCGCTGGTCGAGCCAATGGCCAGGTTGAGCGGGTGATGAGTACTTTGAAGGGTATGTTGACAGCGGTAGAATCTACAAAAGAGCGTTCTTGGCAGGATTCGTTAGGTGACGTTCAATTGGCCTTGAATTCTACCATCAACAGAGTCACTAAAGCCAGTCCTCTGGAGTTGCTCATAGGTAAGGTCGCTCGCCCGCTTAACCTTAGGACTGTAGATGACAATGATGAAATTATTGACCTCGATGCAATGAGAGAGCAAGCGTCCCGTGGTATAGTCGAAAATGCCATCTATGACAAACAGCGATTTGATAGTAATAAGGCCAAAATCCAGAAATGCGTAGTTGGTGACTTTGTACTAATTGAAAATGAGGAGAGGAATCAACTTAAATTAGATGCCAAGTTTAAAGGACCTTTTAAAGTTATTGAAGTGTTAGATGGTGATAGGTATCTGCTGAAATCACTAACCTCCAAGCGAACTTACAAATACCCTCATGACAGAGTCGGAAAGGTGCCCGATCAACAGGTTCCTTTAGAATTAGACGTGTGTAACGATAACGATAGTGATGAGGACACTGTTAATGATTGCTCGTAAAATATTAGGATTACTTTCTTGACGTAGCCCTGACAGCTAGGCGTGTGTGTTTTGTGTTGTGACCGTTCCAGTTGCGCCGGATCATGTAAAAGGTGCACGTGGCCTGATTTTTTTTTTTTTTTTATGCGCAGGATATCCTTTGCGAAGGGTAGCACTTACATAGCTGAGATGGTTAGCTTCTGACGACTTATAATAAGCCGATGGACTGGCTACTTGCCGATGGACTGGCAAAATATGACAAGCCGATGGACTGGCTACTTGCCGATGGACTGGCAAAATGTGACAAGCCGATGGACTGGCTACTTGCCGATGGACTGGCAAAATATGACAAGCCGATGGACTGGCTACTTGCCGATGGACTGGCAAAATGTGACAAGCCGATGGACTGGCTACTTGCCGATGGACTGGCAAATTATGACTTGCCGATGGACTGGCTACTACTACAACTGTTGTACTGACTGTATTTGTGGGCTAAGAACGTCGGTTAAAGTGATCCCATTTTGCGTTTTAAATTTAACCTGTTGTTCGTTTGGTACTGCCTGACTGCTACCATTGAGGCTAGATTAATGTGATCGTAAAATGTTTCCTGTTATGTTTGAGATTTTATTGACACTAATTTAATTGTTGAGCCATAGTTGTAAAAATTTTACGTCAGGATAACCGAACAGTTTACCTTCTGAATGTTTTTGTTCTCAGATCAGACCCACGAGGGCGTGTGAAGGTCATGATGGCCGTGTCGAATCGAGACGTGTGGCACCACCAGTCAACAACGCCTGTTTGAACGAACTACTAATCAGACCTGTCACCGGACCGATTTCCGATTTTTATTTTCTGTATTCTCGTTCTTTCGTTATTTCTTACTGACGTTGCCAACAGGTGGCGCTGTACGTCCATTTTTAGGCATTCAATTCTGTAATGTTTGTCTGTGGCAATATTATTTTAGGCTTGCAATAATTTGAGTGTGATGTTTTGTTGGTTATGTTGGCTAGACTGACTATGTTAACCAATCAGATTTAAGATTTGTTGGGATAAGTTGGTAGAATGTACCGAGTTTTGGTTTTGATTGGTGGAAACGCAAGCGTGAGATTTTGATTGGATTACGCTTGGACATGGCTCTTGGTGGAAGTTATTTTTTTTTTAGAATCGGAGGGTGGACTGGTTTATCGAGTCACTTTGGTTCGAGAGCTGGACGTGATAACTAGACACCAAGAGACTTGTCGGTTCCCACCATTCGGGCGTTGAGGTTATAAATTGTACGGACTGTAATTTGATTCCATTAAAAAGTTTTAAGACCAAGTATTGTTTTCGCCTACGTGATCCTACCATGTCCGATACCCAAGAAAGCCCTCCAGATACCGCTCCTGCCCCACGTTCTCCGACATATAGTAAACATTACAGGACATTAATTTCACACAGTGCCATCTAGCCCCAAACTAAGCATAGCTTATAATGGGAACTAGGTTACGGATATAAAACTCAAAAACTTATATGCATATTTCATATCAGCTCAATCCATTTTTTGGCGTGAATTTGTTTCACAAAATCAAGTTTTTTTATTATTATTTGGCAATCAGGTATATGGTCCACCAGTTACAAACATTTGTGTAACCTTATCGAGTAGAATTCGGAAGTTTCCGATAGAGATTTTGGAATCACTATTCGTAACTCGTTCAGTAGTGTTGGCGTGAATAAGGAACAAACTTTATCCAATCTAAATATCCAAATAATAATCCTCTAAATATCCAATCAAACGTTCAAACACCAGGATAAATAAGTTGAAGTTTATTCAATAAGCTCATAAAACAAAAATTTAAACAATACTATTTACAAGGGAATATTAAACTGAAAATATAGCGTGATTCAGCTTATCTTTCAATACTGACTACGGATACCTCTAGGTGCGGTTAAAGCCGAAAAATACCGTTGAAATTAGCGGTAACCGATGATTTATTAAACAGTTATCGTGCGCTGAAAATATGCAGATTGATTGCACAGCTCAACACAAATAAGCTAAATCAATACAAATACATTTTTATACTTTAATTTTCTTTAACTCTCAATATCAAATCAAATCAAATATAAACTTTTTTTGAATAAAAATGGAACCGACGAAAAATAACTCTAAGGGTAAAGTTTTTTGCAGTTATTTTTACATAAAAACCAAACTACTGTACCGATTTTGATGGGATTACCTAGGAAGTGTGGCCTACCAAACATAAAAAAAATCATCTTAATCAATTTCGAACAGGCGGAAAAATCGAGTAATAAACAAACAAAAAAAAACATACAGCCGAATTGAGAACCTCCTCCTTTTTTGAACTCGGTTAAAAAATAATACATTGTTTAACGAACACAAATATGAATGGGGTGTGTATTCCTAGTGGTTTACCCCGGGTGACGGAATCGGTCGGTGACTTGTTAGCGGTAACGGCTGAATGGTCTCCCACAAGTGGAAGGGAGTCCATCGTTCATCAAATGGTTCACCGTGTTCCATCGGTGACTAGTATAGCCAGTGCCATCATCAGAAAGCTAGCTATACACCGTTTGTTCTGTGTTTGGGTGTTGTATCATATAGCACGTATGTATTTACAAAAGTATTTAAGTATTCTATCCGTAATCTAGTTCCCATATAACAAGCTGTTCTTAGTTTGGGGCTAGATGGCGCTGTGTTAAAAATAATGTCCTGTAATATTTATTATTATTATTATTGTCCTTGTCCAGGCAAACCAGGCAGTCAAGAGAAGAGATATACTATCCTATATTTTTTAAAAAGTACACGACTTTTAGAACTTTTCTACACCTTTAGAACAAACCTTTGTGATAACAATAAAAGCAGCAGACAAAACCTGATTCAATGCAACTAAATTTTAATTTGAGATACTTGTAACTAAAGTGATTGAAACAACTAAGAAATCAGAGTTACGTAAGTGAACTAGCTGCCCTGCGACAGGTCACGGATCAGTTTTGCATGTTGGTAATTTTAGCGGAGTTTTCGTCATTAGTCTTTGTATTATGAGTTCGAATCGAGTTTTTATGGTAGTTCTGCGTGGCTCGAAGGTATAATTGCCGGTTTACGAGCTAGAGATGTTGTTAATCTGTTTTTTGTGAAGCTCCGCTGAAAGTTGCCAGTACCTCGCTATTTAAGTATCTAAGTGTTTTTATTGCTTTGGTAAATCTTCATTTGGTTTTGGAGCACGATTCATGAATGCGGAATAGCTATAAATTATATAATTGATCGAGAAAAGGGTGTAGTTTAATTCATTCAGCTGGGTTAATTTAAGGCTATCCATTTGAGATTCGTATTTAATATATTTATAGGTTCGCCTATAGAACACTTTGACAATTGTATTTAGACTATCTGACGGTGGTATTCAAAAATTCAAATTAAAGTTGAAACATCATTTCTATTCCTCTATTTGAAAGGTTAATTTTCAAAATATAAAGTAGTGTGTACAATTAGATTAACTATGTACAAGAAAAGGTTACCTAAGGACCGTTACAAACGGTCTATAAGTAACTCTACTGTTCCAGACCAGTACTAGACTTAAGTGCGCCCATGACACTGGCTGCTTTGCCACGCTGAATAGCTATGCTAATTCACTGGCTTAAGTAAAAGCCAGCCCCTGGGTCACGTGTCACCTCAAACAAAAGCCCTGCAAGAGTTTTGAGAACCCGAAGGGCACCGGTTCCCAACCTTGTATCTATTTAGTTATGTCCATATTCATATTGATAATTGTAGTACCCATAGTGTATAATGTAATATAAGGTACATGGTTTTTTCTAATGTTTTATTTTCTGTTTTTTATTATTAAATGTTTGTATTTTGAATTATTTGATTAGTGAATTTTTTTTTTTTTATTTATGTGCAAATCTGTATTTTTACTTCCAGTGTTTCATTCCGAAGTGTCCTGGAAGTTATCTCTTTCAGCGATAAGGCCCATTGCAGGCATAATATGATATTGAATAATCGATAATCTAGATTAGGAGCTCTTTTTATTGTCACTATATAAAAGTTGATTCATAAAATACTAAAATCTACGTATCATGTTTGAAATTTGCGATACAAAAGTATTTTTTTAATCTTTTATTTAATCCATAACAGGTTTTTTAATTTAATTCATAAAGTTTTCACCCAAATATTGTTTCACCATAATATAATTTATGATCTTTTACTGGTAATTAAAACGAAACGTTTAATAAAAGAAAGTAAATAACTTCGTACCATCACATTTTTCAGGCTCGTTTAAGCAAAATTAATTCAACTTTAGCGCAACTATCGTTCAAACTTTAACAACGCGAACTTCCTTTTTAAATGTAAATATTTTGTCTCCCAATAAATTTTCGTGTAAAGGGTGAACATTAGCGTCTAGAATTGCTAACAAACTAATAAATAACTCAATAACTGAGAGTTATGCGGCGGATACACGAACGAACAAACAAAACCGAGCCAGATTTTTGTTGTGTGGTACAATTATTGCCACAACTTTTTTTAAAATAAACTATTCCTATTCATTTCTGGTGTCCTGCTACATTACACGATTCGGAAGTTACTTATGACCTTTACATTAGTAAAGGTTATAAGTAGTAATATATATATATATATATGTAGTTCATGTGTCAAACTGGCGTCCAACTTAGCATGAAGTTGTGTGAAGACTCAAAAACACAAGATTACATGTTTCAGAACTTATATCCTATATGTATTTTTGTATATTTTTTCCTAATGTTTGTGTTTTCCCACATACCTAAGTACTTTTTCTTACTATTTTTGTTTTGTTTTGTGTGGGAAGCACTTGGTCTCTCCTCTGGTTACAAGTTGAGATAAGGCCGAAGGTGGAGGCGCACTTCACCCGGAATTCTTAACAAACTGAGGAACTGGCTATATTACCTCTAAATGCCAGAACACAACAATTTTGAATATTGGGTTATTAAAAATTGTTGTAGTATTTTTTAATACTGGGTTTTTATGGCGATAAAATTAGGTAAGATAGTGGTAGATAACCAGAGGGAGTAGGACTTAAACAAAGTCCTACCACCAACCAAATATGTGAAAACTATATTTGTATATGTTGCCTACTTGTGTATGTGTCAAATAAATATTTTTTCTTTCTTTCTTCTTCCTGCCACTATCCCATACTTAGGTAGGATCCCTGTACCCCTGTCGATTAACCCAGCTCACACGTGCATGTCCTCATTCATACTATCCACCCATTTCTCCATCTACCTCTAATCCTACTTTCATTGACATCATATCTTACATCTTTATCATCATAATCATCATCATCATCATCATCTATATACATTCTAGCTATATATATCTGGAGTAATAATTACTTTTTATAGATTCAGGTGCACCATTGTCTACAGGGCCTTGTGAGAAACTCATAAACTGCATTCATATTTCCAGCTGTCCTGACGCGTCCTTGCTCGTTATTCTGTCTGTGTGTAAATTCAGTTTTAACAAGACTACTAGAGTTCTTGAATTGCGTTTTTTGCGATGACACAACATATTACAACCATGTGAAATAACTCGGGTTCGGAAATAATATCATTCACAGTCATCCATGCACAACAGCTCATTCATATCCATAGTTGCACAGGGACTCCATCAAAACTTCAAAGCTTTTGCTATAATCAACACGCTTGGCAGTCTGTTCGGTAATCGTAGTCAATGTGTACGATAATCCACAGACAGAAGCTGCTGCTCTTATTCTGGTGAGTTTTTTTTGTACTACGGGGAAGCGCTTAGCCTTCATCTCACCTAGTTACAAGTTGAGATAAGGCCAAAGGTGGAGGCGCACTTCACCCGGAATCCTCAGCAAACTGAGGAACTGGCTATCTTACCTCTAAATGCCGGAACATAACAATTTTAGAATTAGTGTTATACCGATAGAATTAGGTAAGATGGTGGTAGCTAGGTGGACCCAAGCCCAGTCCTACCACCAACCAAACCAAGCAATAAGCAACAATATATTGTACTCCCCATGGGGATCAAAACCACTGGATCTGAAATCGGTGGGTTGAACCACGATACCACAGAGACGGTTATGAGATCCCTCAGTCTACTTGTATTTTATCGTTTAATCCATGGACTCTATCTGTGACTCTCATATCAGTTAAACGTAGGTAAATTTTAGCATGTGATAGTTACTGCTGGTGAAAACCTTTGGCGATTTTAAGCCACCCATTGTTTTTTATTGCATAGGAAAAGGAGAAAATGCTCGAACTGGGTTAAAATAGCTCTATAATTTTTAGAGCAGACGCCAAAAGGCACAATAGCATCGCGCTGACACACTGGCCGGCGAGAGCGAAGCTAATTGCGTTCAGCATGCGATGCTAAAATATTCGCCGGAAACCGGCTGATTTGGAAAGTTTTGTTTCGAGTATTTGCATGGCTTGTGACTGTGTACTTAGGTATTGATCATACTTTTAGGGCTTTATTAATGTGATCATGACATAAAACTCAAAACGCGCAAGAACTAAAACCCACAACCTGTCGCGATTTTGAGTTCTGGTAGCGGGTTGTGATTATTTTTATGCCATTATAACATACATTTATGTTGTTCCTGTACAATGAAAAGAATAAACTATATTTTTTTATATTATAAGACGGAGAAGCGCTTGGTCTTCATTTCAACTGTCGTCGCGTTATGATAAGGCCGGTGGAGGAAACGGACTTCACTCAAAATCCTCAGCAGACAGAGAAACTGGGCAATCTTACCTCCATAATCAAGAATTGTTGTTGGAGACAGACTTAGCATAATTGTATAAAAGATAAGATTGTAGGCTTAATACAAGTACTACCACCAACCAAACCTAGCACACATTTCTACTCCTGGGGACCTCTATGTAATACCCTGAAGCCTGAGGCCGTAAATTATTTGCGATTTATTTATGGTTTGTTTGCGTCTCTCAACATATACTTACTAACCCTCACCATAATGCAGCTCATGGGGATTTTATGTTTGGTTTGTTAGATTGTACGTTTATTGTTAGTCTATAAAGTGGCACGTGACCCAAGGGTTGGCTCTTTTATCAGCCAGTGAATGAGCATTGCTATTCAACGTGGCAATGCAGCTGGTGTCAGGAACCTTTCCGTATTTAACTGGTTTGGATCAGTTGAGTATCTTATATACCGCTTGTAACGGTCCTAAGGTAACCTGATTGCTTCCGTTTAGTTGTAAATATTGTTTATGTTTTAGTAAATATATGAGTAACTTGGAAGTAAATTAAGCTCATGTGAAACAATGAAACAATGATTGTGTACAATCTTATATGAAATACCGCAGCCATATATGGGATTGCTCAGTCCAGTAAGAAAGGTTCTTCCCTATATATAGTGAGTAAGTTTGATACAACTTGCAATAATAATATTAAATGCAACACAAACAAGCTTTAACGACTACATTTTCATACCACTTGAGTAGCGTCTGCTGTTAAAAACACAAAAACACAGAGTTTTTAAATTAAATTAATAAAACAAACCCGTAATGCGTAAATCACATCCACGAAGAATATGAACTATGCGGCACTGCATTGCGCCTGCCAACTTGAGGCAAAAGGTTTGTTAAGTCTCAGAACATCAATCCTGTTTGGCGGCCGAAATAGGTATATTGGTAGTACTTTGGACGAATTATTTCACAATGAGCTCTACTACTCTTAAAAACCTTCTTCAGCGAGCATTATAACATTATCTTATATAACAAATAAATCCTATTTCTTAACTTTTATTTGTAATCCTAGAATCCAGATCAGTAATCAACGAGGCCATATCGCAATCATACACAAATTATCAAATTTGGAAAAATAAAATTTCAGAAAAAAGTTGATTTGAAAAGTTCATCAGAGAAAAACAAACACTCCACGTTTTAAAAATCCTAGATGGAGCTACTTACGACCTAATTTTGGTTTAAAAAGATTAGAGAGTTGTGCCAACTGAGAGTGTCTTTGTAAACTGTGTAACTAATGTTTTACGTGTCCTTCTTTTTGTGTTTTCTTATCAGAGCCAAAAGTTTGACTTTTATGGATTTAGAGTAATGTAGTGTGTGTCTTGCAATTTGTAGTACCGCTCACCGCCTCTGTGGTCTAGTCGTTCCCCCACCGGTGTCAGATTCAGAGGTCCCGGGTACGATCCCAGTACAATATTGTACTTGGTTTGTTTGGTGGTAGTACTTTGCTTGAGTCAAGCCTTCATCTCACGTGGTAGCAAGTTGAGATAAGGCCAAAGATGGAGGTGCACTTCACCCGGAATCCTCAATAAGCTGAGGAACTGGCTATTTTACCTCTAAATGTGGGATAACAACAATTTCAGAATTGTTATTACGGCGACAGATTTAGCTGAGGCGGTGGTAGCTAGCTACCACCGCGGCGGACTAAACAATATCCTACCACCAACCAAACCAAGCACAATATATTGTACTCCCCATGGGGATCGAACCCGGGACCTCTGGATCTGAAATCAGTGGGTTGAACCACTGGACCACAGAGGCGGTTAAACGATACCGGCAGACTGGTGAGTGCACGAGACGTAGGGCAAGGTAGCAAGAGAGTCTCGAGACGATCGATTTATAATGAGCAGTGTTCTAAGAAAACGCACTTTCACTTTCAGAGGTCAGAACTACGCTTCAGGTAGATCGGCAATAGACAACTAGCACTCAACCGTAATAAAAAGACTCAAAGAGGCTGGTGATTACTACACCAAGGTAAGTAGACTCTCATTACTCAAATAATACGTATTTGAGTAATGGAAGCCTACTTACCATAAACCATTTCTTCCACTTACCAATAATTCCCTATATTTAGGTGTCAGCTGTAGCTATTAATCTTCATAGCCTTTGATGCTAATGAGTTACTTAGCGGGCTTACAAGAAGGCTTACATGCTGATGGAGTCGGATTGCGGTGTCAAGTGAAATGCACTCATGAATCAATGGACGTCGCGCGTGAGAACACATTTATTTATAAGAATTCAAATGGTGCTAAATAGAAATCAAGCGCCTTTTCACTCGATTCTGCTTGGTTTCAATGTTTACAAGAGAAAAAAATACAAGAACACAAATATTAAACAGCACTATTATATGAGGCTGATTCGATTTGACTTACAAATTGAAGTAACGCACAGTACTTAAGACAGAAAAAGTGTATGGATAACATCACATAAAAACGATGTTTTTTTTTTTTATTTTAATGTAGGCATAGAACTGCACACACATTAAAAGCGCTTTTTAAAAGCTATGGTCCTGAACTAACTTTTCATGTATAGAAATTAGTGACAAAACCCTTTTATTTGTCTCGAATGAGTCTTATGTCTAACAAGAGTAGGTCACAAGCTGTTTGTGATGTGATAAAATGACACTCGAATTTCATAACTACAGGTCAAGGCCTAGGTTAAATTGCCATGGAGAAATGCATTACATAGCACCTGCTACGCCGATCGTAGCACTACGCTACGCCGTAGCACTTCGCTACGAAGAGTAATAGCGGAGCTTTGATCAAAACGAAACACTTTTCGGTCGTTAAATTCTGTTTGGAACTCGTATCATGGATTTTGAAATTCAGAGGTATAAAAGCAAAAGGAGATAGCAACTACACATACATATTTTGTGTAGATCACTAAAAACCAGGCCAAGTTATTTGGTTGTTTTCACGTGTCTTAGAACATGTGTTCACAACTTGTCTTATTTTGTATTTATTATTTGACAGTTTTGTTTATTTTTTGGAAACATAGTAAACCTACATTCCTACAGTGTAAAAATCCTTTTGCACAAAACAGTATCATAATTTAAAGGAGTCATTAGTACCCGTCACTTGTACCTGTAATTACTCAACGTTTCGCTTCTGATTCGCATTTAATTGTGAAAAATGTAAGTCGAGTTGCTGCTTTGAAAATGTCACAGGAAGGTGTATTTCTGAACAAATTTATGCGATCTTGATGGCCGATAAAGCTGACAAAGAGTTACAACGATGGATCAGCATGTATTCATCGGCCTAGAGCAATGTCAGTCGCAGTATCCAGCTTTTAAACAGCTATTGAATAGGCTTACCTTCATGTTTTGTTAAGGCACGAATCTGAATTGTATTATACTACCTTTTGCTGTTGTTTGCGATGTTCACAATACCATGCAAAAAAGAACGACAAAATAACTGGCCAGATCAAAATTTGATTAATCAAATATTTAATAATGTTTATGGAGCAATGTCTGACATCCCATTTAACAAGTTATCTATCTCCTATAGCCGGTCAAGTTGCAGTGGTGTACATTTTTAGAGTAACCTTTCGTAGTATATAACGTATGTAACGCTAGTTTTCCGATTGTTTTTCAATCACTTCGTCCCCTTTTTAAATTAAATGATTACAGGACGTTAATTTCACACAGCGCCATCTAGCCCCAAACTAAGCATAGCTTGTCATATGGGAACTAGATTACGGATAGAATACTTAAATACTTTTGTAAAAACATACGTATATGATGCACCACTCAAACACAAAACAAAGATTCATGACACAAATATTTGTCCTGGGTGGGAATCGAACCCACAACCTACAGCGCAGAAGGCAGAGTTACTACCGGCTGAGCTATGAGGCTTGTTAAATTTATTTAAATACGTTCTTAAATCACCCCTGTAAATTTCAAGGAGCTCTTGCACTGTGCGTTAATTTATTTATTTTTATTTTATCTTATCGGAAAACCAACAGTACAAAGTTACTTGTTGACCAATAATATGTTTTTAAATGTAGCAACTAGAAATAGCTTGTTAATTTAGGACTCATTTAATATAAAACAATTTTTCAAGAAAAAACAGTTAGTGAACTAAGTTACACCAGTGGATGGAGAGAGCGCGTTTGAAAGCAGAGAACTTCAATGTGAAGAGACACATCTCGAGAAAGTCAACCAATTTATTATACAAGTCCGCTGATCTTATAAAGAATGAATTTTGTCTATAATTTGTATCACAGTGCGGTACGTAAATAAAAATAAAAAGCACTATGTGGGCTCTAATGGAAAGAAAGAGAAGAAAGAAAATAGATTTATTTAGCCTTCAAAAATAATAAAACTATATTTAGCTTAAACTAACTTATTCTAAGCTACACTATGACGAACACAAATAAATTTGGGTAAAAAGGTACTCTGACTCAGCTTTATTGCAGCATCGAGGATGCGCTGGTTTTCAGTCAGGTCCACATTAGCAAGTGGCGTCACGACGACGACACGACAAACAATTAACAGATCAAGTAGATATAGAAATACTAGTTTTTAGGTTATTGGTACACGATTCTGCATTGTGGTTATAGTAATACTGACAACACGAAGGTTTGATATTATGTTCTCAGATATCAATAACGGAACGAGCCCAGGCAAGGATTTCCTCCCAGTAAATGTGAAACTGTTCTTTATTAAAATGCGCGGCGCACAACGCTTACCGATGCA
The DNA here is from genome assembly GCA_951394065.1 of Venusia cambrica. NCBI lineage: Eukaryota > Metazoa > Arthropoda > Insecta > Lepidoptera > Geometridae > Venusia > Venusia cambrica. Next base: position 9,175,084 of record OX596056.1, read on the forward strand.
ATTAAGCTCGAGAACCGTCCGACCATAATTGATTTCGGATAGTGGAGAATACTAATGTTGATTTTATTTTCTTTGCCGGATTCGCAAGCCTAGCAAAACGTGATGGATTTTTTTTTAATTTACTTACTAATGAAATGGATATGAGCATAAAATATGTGGGTTTGTAAACAACAGTTGCTAATTAAGTAAATAAGATGGTGTTCGTTCATCTAATACCCAAAAAAACATTTTATATAAAGAATAAAACCGGCCTGCCCTATAAATGCATTATGGGCTTAATAGTCGCATTATTGCAGTTAATATAAGAAAGTTTATTCTATTATATAAATTAAGTGGATGCTACTGTTCATTTTCTGCGGATATGATGACATCCGCAAAATATCTGTCACGTGTTTAAATAAATAAATAATAAATTTTACAGGACAATTAATTTTACACAGCGCCATCTAGCACCAAACTATGCATAGCTTGTAATATGGGAACTAGATTACGGATAAAATACTTAAATACTTTTGTAAATACATACGTACTATATGATACAACGACAAAACACAGAACTAACATCTTTGTTTTGTCGTACCTTCGCACTGCTACGGTTGCTTAATTGGAATGCTAAATAGGCGAAATATTTATTTCGAGCTGCCATCATCAGGCCTGTATTTATCTTTATTGGTATAAAACTCAAGCGTTTGACACACTTATACTTATTATTATACTACTTGATTTTCTTTTTTATTGTTGTGGCCTTGATGGAGCACCTTTGTCATTATCCCGTTACAACTCATTTATTTATGTATAGTAACGATAAACAACATATGAACAAATATGTTATTTCAGTCCTGCTCAGTCTTTCAGTCCTGGGTTGTCGTTGCTGGTCAAGTGTGGCTGAATCCGTTTTTTTATTGTATGATAGGGAAGCGCTTGGTCTTTATCTCACCAGGTTTCAAGTTACGATAAGGGCGAAAGGTAGAAGCGCACTTCACCCGGAATCCTCAACAATTTGAGGAACTAGCTTGGAGCTAGCCAGGCGGACTTATCAAAGTTCTACCACCATCCAAACTAAGCACAATGTTGTTCTTCCCCTGCAGATAGAACCCGGGAACTCTGGATTTGATACCGATGGGCGAACCACTAGACTACAGAGGCGGTTTATAATATTATATAAATATTGTGACTCATAAATTAATGCATAAAAATTGTGAAACAATTGTTAAAGAAACTTCGAGCTTGCAGTTCAATGGGCGGTCTAACAGCTTGTAACTATTGTTTGAAATCGGAAATTAACTGAGCACGACTAACATCACCTTACCATCCCTTACCTAAGCTACAGTCACGTGCACATAAATCGGGTGGTTTTATCCGGTTAATCGCCGACAAGGGGGTAGTTTACCCTCCGGGGTTCAGTTAACGGTTTTATTGACTTGTAGTGTAAAGGATTAAATAACCAGGAAGATAGTAGGCCACTGCTCTGTTCAATAATATTAAGGGTGAATTTCGTAATTGAGTTTCTGAATTGCTATTTGAATGTAAGATTAACCTGCTTTGTCTACACAATTAAATGCCGTTGTATGTACTCGTATAACAATAGTTTATGTCTACGCCTACCCTTTCATGATGTGTTAAATCTTCATCATTCATTGCTAAAATAAAACCATGACTTAAGATGTAAAACATTTTTTTTTTTTGAGATATGTTAAGAACTTTAGTCTGTGCATATTATCGGAATATTTACCATGGTTTGTTCCGGTATTTCGACGCAGTTCATGCGTCAATAATAGTTATAGTGTTCATAACCATGATAGTTTAATAAAAGTTATATTATTATGTGTTGCTAATAGATAATTCATTGTCTGTTAGTAACACGTCTATTTGTTGTTTTAACAACGAGTAATTCTCGTTGTTAAAACGATTTTTCGACGACGAAAATATATACATTTTTTTTTTTTTATTATTAAAAACAATAGATAAATAGATAGATAACACTTTATTGTTCACCATTTTAAAATAACATAACAAAATACAGATAGTGGAAAATTAATCTAAGCGTCAGTGGTAAAATAATAGGCGGCCTTATCGCTGAAAGCGATCTCTTCCAGGCAACCGCTGGATGGACAGAGAAGATAACAGCTTTCAAGGATGGCGGACTATACGAATAACAAATATAAAACATTAAATACACATACATAAAATTACATATATAATAATAATTATAATAGTAATAAAGAAGGAAATATGAAAATAAATGATAATTTAAGAATAAACTGATAGATAATACTGATAAACTTTCAACTTAAAAGTGTGTTGCGATGTCGTCTTTTTAATACTAACAGGTAATGCGTTCCACAGCCTAACAGCTTCAGCTGTAAACGAACCACTATAAAAAGAAGTTATTTGTGTCGGGGTTATTAACAACAGGGTGTCTGATGACCTAAGAGAAAAGTTGTGGGAAGAATACAGAAACAATTCATGTACTTTAATGTAATCTTTGCTTATTTCCATTATCCATCATGTGGCATTCTCAATTTGTGTTAGCTAAGGATCTCTTTTTGGTTATTGATTGAAAAAAATCTTAAATAATATAATTTAAAAAAGAGTCGTCCATTAAAATTCAAAAATATATGAACTGTACTAGCAAACGCCTAGTACTTCTTTGCCGTCATCCCGTAAGAGTTGCTCAAAAACTTTTCTTAGTGCATTCCTACACTGCAAAAGGATGATACCCTGGAAAGTATCTAGTCCTTCTGGTGCTTATTCTGTGCGTTGATTCAGTCAGTCAGTCAGTATGTATACGACGATTTTATGTAGGTATTTCGATAAACCATTAAATCACAATATTACCTACGAAATAAATAAAATAAACGAAATATTGAAGGACATTGACTTCACACAGCCTCATCTAGCCCCAAGCTAATCATGCACAGAAGCCATATAATGGTTACAAATGAAACATCCTTTAACACACATATCGATAAGCAAAGTACAAGCAGCCTGATAACAAACAAAACCTCGTATCCGGTCCCATAACATCTGAAGCAATTCATTTCCAGTGGATGTTTGATATTTGCCGATGAGTCGTCGGTTTGCGCTGTTTATTTACTTAGCCTGATTCATGTACCTTAGATTGTATTAACCAAACTAGTTTCAACCTTATGACTTTGCTGTTAAGTCGATAATTGTGTGATGGGAGGTTGTAGTTGGCTAACCGCCCGAAGAATTGGTTTCTATTAGCAATTGTTGAGGGATAGGAAACTGATTTGGTGGAATTTTATGTTTATTCTTCTTCTTGTTTTGAACAAAACTCCTCTATGTTCTATAATGGCAACATGTTGCCATATAAACAATTATAAATTGTTGTGTTCCGCCATTTTGTGATAATACAGTTTGTTCCTCAGACTGTTGAGGATTCCAGGTGAAATGTGCTTCCACTTTAGGTCATACAATAACTTGAAACCAGGTAAAAAGAAGGCTAGGCCTTCCTCGTGGTACACTAAAATATGCATATAGAGATATATAATGGAGATCTAAATGATTAAGGAATTATAAGTCTGTTGAATTAAGATAGGTGTGAAGGACAGATGTAGACATTGTCTCACATATGTAAGCTCAAGCTCAAAGTCTCAGTGATCATTCGATTTTCGCTGAGACTACTCGCGGCCGCGTAATCGCGCTCCGACAGTTTTGCAAAGTGCTGACGGCATCACAACAAACCTGCCGTCGACAAATGGCTGACCGCGGTGATGACCTACATTACTCATCGCGTGTAGGCATCTATGTCGATATCAGACTAACTTGTTAAGGCGATAACATACTTGCCGCAACAATGTCTACAAAAAAAACTCAAGTGAAACTTATAACAGAAACCGAACATTTTCTGTTCCAAGAACATAAAAAAATATCTGAGCGCTACGAATCAGAATACCAGCAATGGCTAGAAGAAAAGCAAGAAAGAATAAAACTTCAGAGCCTTGTAGCGGACTTGAAGAGTCAAATTAATATCCTGCAGCAGCAATTAAAATGCGCAGTAGAACCCCAACCAATTCCATCAACATCTTACACGGAAACTCCAACGGAACGTACTGAATACGCTACAGATGAAGAAGAATTAGCCAGAGAAACAGAGTGGATCAGAACGAAGTCAAGGAAAAAAAGAAAATTGAACACGTCACCTACACTCTCGCCCCAAGAAGAGAAAGCAGCTTCTACCACCGAAAAAACAAAAAAGGTTCCTCGGCCACCCCCCATCATCGTGGATGGCGTGAACAATTATCAACATTTTTATGACTCCTTGACGATGAGCCAGCCTGCAGGCTCCTTCGCCACTAAAACCCTTAACGGTGATAGCATTAAAATAAACGCCTACAACGATGAAGCGTATAGATCTATTACCAAGTCGCTGTCGGAAAACAACTGCCTTTGGCATTCATATGAAAACAAGCAAGATAGACCGATTAGAGTTGTAGCTAAGAAGTTGCCATCTTCCTGCCAACCAGAGAGAATAGTTGAAGACCTTATAAAACAAGGATTCCAGGTTAAAGAAGCAGTGAACAAGCTGAGTTGGAAGACAAAGGAGCCTCTCAACTTGTTTATCCTAACCTTCAGCAACGCTGAAGAAATCAGCAAAGTTTATGCAATTAAGCACATACTGGGATGCGTTGTTGACATTCAACCCCTGCGATCCACAAAACTTATCCCGCAGTGCAAGAGGTGTCAAGTCTACGGACATACACATAAGTATTGCGCCAAAGAACCTAGATGTGTAAAATGCACAGGCAAACACCTTACCAAAGACTGCACCAAACCCGCAGAACAGAAACCAAAATGCGTACACTGCGGAGAGCCACATCCGGCTAATTACAGGGGATGCATGATAGCTAAAGAAATGCAAAAGATGCGTAATAACACCAACAAAAAACCAACAATCGTGCGCCAGCAGCAGGCAACAACGGTTAAGACGACATCTACTCAACAACAGACTCGTGGGCCGAGAGCTACGCCTAACCCACAAAGTAAGACAAAAAACGTTTCTTATGCTCAAATAGCTGCATCCGGAACTAGCCCAACTGTTCAGTACAGTAAACCTGCCAAAAGCTCTGACAACAATAAGTTAGATGAAATACTCAAGTTTATGACATTATTTGATGAGCGTCTTAAGAAAATAGAAAATAGCGCCAAATTAGCTATTGCAAGGACTAAAAAATGATTAACTCAATAAAAATCATGGCCTGGAACTGTAACGGGCTTCAAAATCATCAAAATGAGCTACAAGTAGTTCTTGATACGGAAAATGTAGATGTGTGCCTCATATCAGAAACACACTTTACAAAACAATCCTATGCAAAGTTCAAAGGCTACAAAGTATACTACGCAATTCATCCAGATAACAAAGCCAAAGGCGGAAGTGCTGTAATTGTTAGAGAACACATAAAGCATCATGAAGTAAAGAAACATGAACAGCCAGATATACAATCTGTAGCTGTCTGCATCTATACAGAGAGGTATCCTGTGACTGTGGCTGGTATATACTGCCCACCGAGGTACAATATAAAAAAAGAATCCTACCTAAGCTTGTTACAATCACTTGGGGAAAGGTTCATATTAGGAGGTGACTTTAATGCTAAAAACACGCATTGGGGCTCCCGCTTAACGAATACCAAGGGAAAAGAACTGATGAATGCCATAAAAGAACTCAAATGCGAGGTATCATCGACAAGGTCACCAACGTACTGGCCCACCGACCCACAAAAAAAACCGGACCTGATTGACTTCTTTATACATAGAAATCTATCAGCCAATTATCTTAGTACAAAGCAGAGTTATGATATGAGCTCGGACCACTCTGCAATCTACCTAGAAATAAGAAACAAAGTATTATTTAAGGAAAACACTCTGACCCTAGTAAATAAACACACTGATTGGGAGAGTTTTAAATTAGAACTAGACGATAACTTAAATCTAAGAGTACCACTTAAGACTCCGGAACAGTTGAATGCCGAAGTTGAGCATTTTGTAACTCTAATACAGCAGACTGCCTGGAAAAATACACCTTATTTGAGAAGCCGGATTGCCAGAAACCATTATCCAAAAGAGATTTTGGAACTCTTACATGAGAAAAGGAAACAGAGGCAGCAATGGCATCAATCCAGATGCCCACAAGACAAAACTAAGCTGAATAATTTGACAAAAAAACTAAAAAAGATAATACAACACTTTAATGATACCTTAACCAATACCTACATTGGAAAGTTGACTGCTGAAAAAAGTACAAATTACTCACTTTGGAAAGCTACCAAAAATATGAAACGACCAATGGCACAGATCCCACCATTGGGATCAATGATCAATGGAAACATGAAATGGGCCGTAAGTAATGAAGAAAAGGCAAAAGTGTTTGCAGATCACTTGGAAACGATATTTCAACCAAATGAAGGTCAAACCCAAACAGAAGACATCAGTAAAATAGAAGAAGAACTAGGTGAAATATGTATCAAACACGTTTCGCCAAGAGAAGTTTTTCAAGAAATCAAGAGAAACATCAATCCAAGAAAGTCTCCTGGATTTGATCTAATTCCGGGTGAAATATTACATAACCTCCCTAGAAAAGCCCTGGTCAAACTGACTAACCTTATTAACGCGGCTTTAAGGCTAAAATATGTGCCCGACTTATGGAAAGTAGCTGAAGTGATTATGATAGCGAAACCAGGGAAACCATCAAATGATGTCAAATCATATAGGCCAATCTCACTCTTACCTATCGTATCCAAACTTTTCGAAAAGCTACTGCTTAAAAGACTTAAACCGATCATAGAAACAAGAGCGATTATTCCAGACCACCAATTTGGCTTCAGGGAAAAGCACTCGACTATAGACCAAGTCCACAGAATTACTAATGTAATTGAGAACGCCATTGAAAACAAAAATGTTTGTTCTACAATTTTCTTAGACGTAGCCCAAGCATTTGATAAGGTATGGCACGAAGGTATTATACAAAAACTAAGAAAACTTCTACCCAAACCATTCGCCGATATTCTGCAATCATATTTGACGGATAGAGTCTTTAGAGTAAGGCAAGAAGATGCCTACTCAGAAATCAAGAAAATTAAAGCCGGAGTGCCGCAAGGAAGTGTTTTAGGTCCGGTCCTGTACCTATTATACACCAGCGACATCCCTCATCTAGAAAATAATACCCTTGCGACGTTTGCTGACGATACAGCTATAATGGCTGTTGGAAAAACACATGCAGACGCTGCAGAAAAGGCTCAAGATGCAGTCAACAAAATTTGGGACTGGACGAAAAAATGGCGAATCAAACTTAATGATTCAAAATCGGTGCACATTAACTTCACAAATAAAAAAGATCAGTATTTCCCTATATATATCAACAATGAGCCTATACCGTATGAAAACACTGCGAAGTACCTAGGCATGACTCTTGACGCAAAGCTACGCTGGAAAGCTCACGTCAAGAAGAAAAAGGAAGAGTTAGATATTAGATACAATAGAATGTACTGGCTCCTAGGAAGGCAGTCAACATTGTCAACACACAACAAAATTCTGTTGTATAAAGCAGTCCTGAAGCCAGTATGGACTTATGGTATTCAGCTGTGGGGCTGTACCAAAAAAAGTAACATCAAAATAATCCAACGCTTTCAAAATAAGGTACTCAGGGATATAGTGAATGCACCTTGGTACATCAGGAACGACGACCTCCACAGGGACCTTAACATAGAGTTCGTTGATAAAGTTATAAAAAAACATGCAGAAGCTCATGAACAAAGACTTCATAAACATGTGAACCTTGAGGCAATCCAGCTGCTAGACAACACAAAAACAGTGAGAAGACTGAAAAGAACTAAACCTTTTGAGTTAGTGTAGTGTTAAATAGTATAAAGTAGTGTCAGTGTAAGTGAAAGTGCTACTTCAAAGAACACAATAACGCAGTGTCTCCCCTTAAATAGAAACTGTAAGAAACGTGACATTGGACACATTCTTTAAAATAATTAATTTTATAAAACTAAGTTAGCATAAAATTACTCATTAGCCTACATAGGCTAGATTGTAATATAGTTTTAGAGCATATACTAAATTAATATGCACTAAATATATAAAATAAAAAAAAACATATGTAAGCTAGTAGGAATACAAACATTTTAAATTTCCAAGACCATTTTACACTTCCACGAGAGAAAAATCTGTGAATGCTAATAATATTACTTAGGCTGTTTACTAGTTATATATATATACAACCATAAAATATATTGTGGTGGTGTGAATAAAATTGTATTTCAAATAACAATTTATAGTACCTATATTAAAATGTCCGGGTGGCATTAATGGCCTTGATGACATTATTATGGTTATTTGTTTGCTTTCTCTCTCATTTGATTCTCGCTCTCTCTTTTTCTGTGTTTGGTCTTTATTCATACAATCGAAAATCCGATGGGCACAGTTATAAAAAAACGTAATTAAATAATGCAAAACAGGTGTACGATAATTGTAGAAAATGGTTGTCTTTGCCTACCCTTATCACCTGGTCACCTGGCAAGATTTGGTGATGACAGGTGGAGCAAGGCCTTAACGGAGTGGTGACCCAGAGTGTTGAGAAGGGTCTTGGGTAGATCACCAGCTTAGGTGGACTGAAGATAATGCTGCTTTACATGGTAAAAGATGCTGAACGGATGAGAACCATAATAAATCAAAGTGGTGACTTATTCCCAGCAGTGGTGCACAATGGCTCTTAAAACATAATGAGCGAAACTTTAGCACAGACTTTACAGAAGGCCGCAACCAAAAATTCTTAAATTAATTATCAATGAAGAAAGTTTAAGAAAGTTAGAAGAAGTAGTTGATTACCTGGTAGAGAACAAAGTGGTTGCTGGTGTAAAGTTAAACACGGGTTGTCTGTGTGTTGGTCATATAATTATGCCGAGTAGCGACCAGCACCCATGCCACGGAATATGCAACAGTTTCCGTTATGCAAACAGCGCTGCGTAAACTCGCTAGCTTAATGTTGCATTGGAGCTGATAGGCTATACAAGTACCCCTTCACCGTTCCACAACCGAACTAGTAGGTACGAGAAAACACAACATGTTAAGCGTGGTTGCTATCTGAATATCTTCACAATGGCTCTTGTTTATTTGAGCTATATGATCTGCCCGCTGTTATAATAAATCCATAATTTTATGTTAAAAATGTAGTTTCTGGTTGGTTTGCTGGGACTTTGCTTAAGTTCCCCAAGCTAACTACCACCTTACCTAATTCTGTCACCATAACAACAAAGTTATTGTGTTCCGGTATTTAGAGGCAAGATAGCCAGTTTGTCAGACTGTTGAGGATTCCGGGTGAAGTGAGTATCCATCTTCGGCCTTATAATAATTTGAAAACCAGGTGAGATGAAAGCCAAGCGCTTCCCTGTCGTACAATAAAAAAACTATGTATTTCTAGAAAGCTGGAGTTTTAGTATATATTTTTTGCAGTGAAGTGCAGTGAGTTTTGCATACAAAATGTCTAAGACATTCAGATTCAAGGTGCAGTCATACTTTTTCTGTAGGTCACCCAAACAACAACTCTAAATTGTTGTCTTCCAGCACAAGGAGATAAGATGCGAGTTCCTCAGACTATTAAGGATTTCGAGTGAAGTGCGCTCGGTCTTATAGAGACTCTTTTCTTACTCGAGAGACCTGGAGATAATTACACAAATAATTATAAAAAAAAGAAAGATGACAATACTTATTTTTAATCTAGTGTTGTTTCCTTACAGATAACAAAAGTATGCTCAAAAGGTATACGCGAAATCACCACTCCTTTTGTGAAACCCATGATAGCATGGCACAGTACTACAATCATTAATTTAGTTCTCTGAATTGCGCAAGGCTTCAGTAAGCCCATGCAACAGAGAAACAAGTAGGCGTGACAAGGTCAAGGCTGGCTGTAATCTAAGGATTTCCGCGACGACGGTAGACTTGACAGATTTAACGCAAAACCGGAACGGTAGGAAGCCATTTAGTAGGATGGCGCATTGGGATTTTGATACTGGTCGTGACTCAGAGTCGTGGCCGAGCACAATCTGATAAACATCAAATCTCTAAAAAGGTTTCATGAGAAATACAAAAGAGCAAAATGTCCATTGGTTCTTTATTTCGAGTGGTAAGTGGAGGTGTATGATGGAATGAGCTTTATTAGAAGCTACCTATTAAAGGCACTGACACTTCCGCGTACTGGCGGGACACAGCTAACTGCTTGGTGCCAGACTTCGGCAGGAGTTCAAAAGGTATTCATGTAAAAACACATTCAAGCAATGTCATTTGGTCAAGAATATATAACAAAATATGCCACCAAATCAGGAAGCTAAAAACCTTGTAATTCTTTAAATTTGTAAGTGATAGTTTTGATTCCGATTTTGATAAACGCCGAAAACTTAAGATGTAATGTCCCAGTACTGCGCTAAACAATACGTATATCAATTTGTTGAACAAAAATGTACTTGTAAAGATTTTCAACGAGCAAATACAGGAATTGTGTCAAAATTACAAAAGCAAATTGGAAGCGGGATGGATCGTCTCAATTAAAGTGCAGCGAAACAGAGGAGCAGAGTAACAGCAGACCAACACTATCAATAGCAATTAGGCCACCGAAGCGTATGCATTGGAAGTCATTGTCTTGAATAAAAGACCACCACATGATACATATCTTAAAACGTATACAACACCCAAACATATATATGTTTGGGTGTTGTATCATATAGTACGTATGTATTTACAAAAAGTATTTAAGTATTTTATCCGTAATCTAGTTCCCATATTACAAGCTATGCTTAGTTTGGGGCTAGATGGCGCTGTGTAAAATGAATGTCCTGTAATATTTATTTATTTATTTATTTATTTATACATATCTTATTGATCTTGACTAGAAGATTTTTTTTTTTACTAGAATAATAGATTTTGTTCGCGGCTTCCCCTGCGCGGTGCCTGGACAAAGAGTAGCTTACGTTTACCATATCCATGCCAAAATTAATTAAATTCCATTCAGCCGTGAAAAGCTAATAAGCAAACAAGTAAACAAAATGAGACACGTTTGAATTTATCATCCAACTACGGCGAAGCAAAAAGGAGAGTTATGCTTTTGACCGGTATGTAGATATGTAAGTTCATGTATGTCAAGTTAGGTATCTAATGAAAGGGCTTAATTAGCTGTTGCTCGTGGCTTTGCTGGCATGCATCCGATAAGTGGAAATATTTTTTTAAATCACGCCATTGGTTTGGTTGGTGGTTGGATTTTGTTTAAGTCCGCCTGGCACTAGCCAGGTAGGTAGCTATACCACCATAACAATTCTTTAAAAAAATGTTGTGTTCCGGCATTCAGAGGTAAGATAGCCAGTTCCTTAGTTAGTTGAGGATTCCGGGTGAAGTGCGCCTCCACCTTCGGCCTTATCTCAACTTGTTACTAGGTGAGATGAAGGCCAAGCGCTTCCACGTAGTACAATAAAAAAAAACGCCTCAGATTTGAGCCAAACATATTTTCTCTCCAAGCCTTCCCAAAATACACATAAAAAAAAAAATATATAATTGTGGGCTATGGTTAACGTTTAGTCGTCTAATAAATAAACAACTCACTTGATATATTATATTCATAGTTATGTTCAGAGGATAGCTGTGCTCAATGAGCTACTTTTAGAATGTATTGTTAGTTAGGGTACTCCTACCCTATAGCCTTCCCAAATATCCTCTGAATAGAAATATGTATTTACAGTATTGTAAATACATATTCATACACCATGCATTTTTTGTTTTCATAGCATGTCTAAAAATGTAAGCAATGAATAATCGCCCGTATAAGTTACTGTGAAAAATTGCTTTGGGAACTTTGCCCAATACCGATAGAAGGTTGAGTCCAATTCGTCAGCATTAATTCGAATCTTCAGGCTCGATCACAGTGAGCGGTGCGATAAATACCGGTCTTCGATCCAGTGATTTAATCGAATGATTTTAGCGAGAAACGAGTGATTCAATCGATTGGACTCAATGGCGCGTCGGATCGGGTAATAGCTGATGATTTGAACAGGATCGCTTAGTTCGGTGTAATGAAAGTGATTTGAGTCTCACCTGGTTCAGTTGGCATCGCTTTGTTACCTAATTGTAGAGGGTTATTGACCTGTGTTTCTTCGTGAATCCGTGATAAGTGAATAATAATACTCTCCTACTTTACCATTTCTTAATTTGCATGATTTATCTGTCAACTGCCCATTAGTGTCCATGCACTGCTAGTCAGAGCCACCTCTAAAGCGGTTTTGACATAATCACCACGCTTGGCAGCTGATTGTTGATCGCAGTGAAGGTGAATTTAATTGTATTATTGTTGTTTTGACGATAGAATTAGTTTAGGTGGTAGTTAGCCAGGCGGACTTGAACAAAGTCCTACCACCAACCAAACCAAGCACAATATTGTACTCCCCATGGGGATCAAACCCGGGACCTCTGGATCTGACACCGGTGGGCAAACTACTAGGCCACAAAGGCGGTTATAGATAATGTACAGAAGAAAACTGCTGTCCTTCTTTTGCGAATTACGCATTATTTATGTTATCATTAATTATCAGGCATTGCTCAGCCTGTGGGATATAGTATGTATGTAGGTATGTAATAGGCAGTATACCAATTTTCCACCTTAATGATATAAAAAATATGGTAAGGGAAACTTCAGACAACTTTCTAAGCATCTTTCACGCATGGAGGAGAGTGAAATTTGGCATACTTAAAGTTTAGTTATACATAATACATACAATACCTACACAAGAGTAAAAAAAAAATGTTCATTATTTTTCGGTCTTTCGAAATTTCGACCTTCCGAGTTTCAACATGTACCTACACGAAATAAATATTTTTCAAATTTTATTTATGAAAATTCGAAAAATAATAATGGAAGCACCATTTTGCTACATTAATCACAAAAACTAAGGCAATATAGCACAAAACTTTGATGGTTGGGTCACAGAGAACTTTTTACCGCGACTCGATCGAGGTGAGTTTAAGTAAATCATTTCTAATTGTTTGACTTTTCACGTAAAACTTTAACTGTTCAAGTTGGACCTATAATTTTTCAATTTATGTTGGTTATTTATGATAGAGTTTCTTCTTTTAGATGGCAAGACATGACTTACCTGTGACTTTAATACACCGGTAGATAATTTATAATAAAAATAATAGTTTAATTACTTATTTAAATAATCACGTTATCTAGCTTGAACATTAAATTTTAAAATCAAACAACTTGAGAGACATATAAAACATCTGCTAACTGTGCTAGTGAGAGTCCCTGTGTCACACTAGTTCGAAACAATTTAATAATATACAAAACAATACGATGTACCTATTTAATATGGAATTACACAAAACTTCTAGAAGTAATAAATGGGTAGGTTGAAAGACAACTCCCTCAAATATTAGGAGAAAGAGTTTCTGAAAGAACATTTGAACACTTCGCCAGCATTCAGCTTTCAACTTCCAAGCTTTTAAAGGGTTGAAAGGATTCAATATACTTATTTCCAAACCCCTTTCAAAAGGATTCAATATCTTAATTATATAATGTGCAAGCTTGTTTTATCATCGACGTCATACCTTCCAAGGTAAATATTGAGATCAAAATAAATAAATATTACAGGACGTTAATTTCACACCGCCCCAAACTAAGCAAAGCTTGTAATATGGGAACTAGATTACGGATAGAATACTTATATACTTTTTTTTTAACACATACGTACTACATTATACAACATCCAAACACAGAACAAACATCTATATTCATCACACAAATGTTTGTCTTGGGTGGGAATCGAACCCACAACCTACAGCGCAGAAGGCAGAGTTACTACCAACCGAGCTATGAGGCTTGTAAATCAAAAACTAAACTCAAAACTCTACCCTCCTTTATCTCAGCTAAGCGGAATCGTAACATGTACTTTTTTATTTAATATGGGTCAGTTTTTGACCTAAATACTTTCTAGTGCCAGGATGAGATCTGCGATGGAACAAGTTTACCCACAAAGAGTCTATTTACTCTTTTCTTCAAGACATTAGAGTCAAAACACGGAAATACAAGCCCTAGAAGCTGAATCCAAGTTTGCTGTGCGCATTATAAAATATTATTGAAAACGATTACTCCTAATGAATGGAATATTAACCAGATGGAGAAAAGAACGGGCGGAATACATACAGGTTTTTAAAGAATATTTCGTAAGAAAGAGTCACGGTCTAGTTTTAATCTCTTCCAGGTCGATGCATTTCTGCTAGAGTGGTTTGATCCACAATTACTTTTTATTTATTTATTTATTCAGAAAAACATAATTACAGGCTTAAATGTTTCACCCTAAGGCAATGTTCTAGTCGAACCTAGGTAGCTTATGTTAATTAATCTAAAGTACAAACACTATAGGTGCAACACATTATAAGCATTTCCTTTCTAAAATAAATAGGTATTCTTGTTTTTTGTGTTTATGTGGTTTGTCTGACGTTATCTCGAAATGTTTGTCCAACAGAAGGCAGTCTGCAATAATGTAATGCAGGATGTTGAATACTGCAATTTTTGTTTCAAACAAAAACTTCGAATCACTGCAAGCTTCTGCAAAACTCGAGAGTAGGTTTAGATTTCAACAACATAATAAATTGTCATCTATTCACAAAAGGCAGTATAAAGCTTATCCTCATAAATGATTGCCTGAATAAAAGCATTAACTTTATTCATTGAGGTATAATGGACGTGCTAGAGAAATACCTCAACTCGATTTTCGTAATACGAGTTAGAGCGCATACACTCTGATTTACTCAGTCTGTGCCAGACGCTTGCTGAGAGGTGACGTGTTTATAAATTAATAAACAATAAATTACAGCACATAAATTTCACACAGCGCCACCTAGCCCCAAACTAAACATAGCTTGTAATATGGGAACTAGATAACGGATAATATACTCATTTACTTTTTTTTGTAATTACATACTTATCATACAATACAACACCCAAACACAGTTTGTGTGCTTAGTTAGACAGTAAGTCTTAATACTAATTAAAAGTGGCTTTTTTTTCTGCTCTGATCACCCGAACTTGAGTTTTTTGTGCATTGCCCCCTGCTATTCTGAACCCAGTCACCCCGAATCCCTAAAATAACGGAATAGGCTCCTGGGATGCTGAAAGCTTTAGAACAACCGAGGTTGACGCCGCTTGTTCCTTACCAGGTGGTCCCTCGGCCAAGCTTTTGTACACCAAATTTCACTCTGGCTTCCCTTGTGGTGGTGCAGTGAATAACCACGTGCTCCATCGTTTCTTTCTACAATATGCCTTTATCTGTATTGAAATACTGATCAAACCATAATCAAAATGTGACTTTTCAACGGATATGATATTTTTTTCCAGGAACGTTGCTCAAAGTATTTTGTTCTTAATAGCTGCTCTAGAAAGTATATATTATATCTCAATGACTTTGTGACGGTATTATAGCCGATTTCGGTTTACTGCCGTCCCATAATGTCCAGATTTATGTCACAGTTAAGGGTAGAATTTCAGTTTATATAATCACTGTTTAAGTTCTGAATGTCGAGAGCTAACTTTATGTTGTTTTATGAGTTTTTGACCTCGAATAGTTGAGTGAAGTTAGGCTAAATTGCTTAATTCTAAGGCGGGCGGTCGTCGGGGGGGACTGGATGTAATGACTCTGCCGGTTTCCCAGTCCTCCCCTCAACCAGAACCGCTGGGTTGTTTAGAGGGGTATACCGGGCAACCGGGGAGTCCCACGTAACCCCCGATAGGAGGGCAAGCGTAATGCATTTCCCAGCTAAAAAAAATAAAAATTGCTCAATTCCAACAGTTTTCTTACGATCGTGATATCATTTAGGCACAACTTTACCAAAACTAATCATCATTACAATCCGATTAAGTCCATTGCAGGACATGGGGCTCCAACAAAGCATTCCGGAGAATATAATGTATGTACATTTTATACCCACCATGCTTGGCAAAAGAGATGGTGCAGTATTGGTGTTATTTCTCGGGTATTATGTATAAATTAGATGCTGCCGCTCATCACATTGTATTCCCTTAGTCGGATTACTAATGATTTCAAAGGATCCTGTGAGCACGTTTTCATTTGTTTAGATAGTTGTCCAAATTCTTTTGTGCTCACATCTTATATCAGTCTTTTTTTTATTATACGACGGGGAAGCGCTTGGTCTTCATCTCACCTGATAACAAGATTAGATAATGCCGAAAATGGAGTCGCACTTTACCCGGAATCCTCAAAAAACTGAGGAACTAGCTATCTTACCTCAAAATGCCGGAACACAACAATTTTAGAATTGTTGTTATGGCGACAGAATTAGGTAAGATGATGGTTGCTAGCCAGGTGGACCCAAACAAAGTCCTACCACCAACCAAACCAAGTACAATATATTGTACTCCCCACGGGGATCGAACCCGAGACTTTTTTTTTAAAGATCCAGAGGATCTGAAATCGGTGGGTTGAACCACTAGACCACAGAGGCGGTTGAAGGTTTTAAACTTAAATAGTATTCATAAATAAATATTAGAGGACATTTATTTTCCACAGTGGCTACCAGGTTGCGGATAGAATTCCTATATACTTTTTATATACTATATACAAACTCAGAATAAATATCTTTATTTATCAAACAAATGTTTGTCCCGTGTGAAAATCGAATCCACAAACCACAAGCTGAAGAGTACCTTGCCTGACAGCCTGAGCCATCGTCGCAAGGCTGCGTGTTTGTCGGTGTTTTACAGATTGTACTTCGGTGAGTGTGCTCAGGAGCTTCACGACCTTATGCCGCCTTCGCCGTTCTTCAATAGAAATTTCAGACGCACAGCCTATTATCATCGCCACCTGGTTGATATCCCATGCATAAGTACTAAACGCTTTCAAGAATCTTTTATTGTGCGCACTGCAAAAACTTGGCATAAGCTCCCAGCGTCTGTTTTTCCGCTGTGTTACGACCCTAATGTCTTCAAGAAGAGAGTTGAAAGGCACTTTCTGGGTAGGCTCGCTCCATCGTTGATCTCATTCTTGCCATAGTAAGTTTCGTGGTCAAGAGCCGACCCATCGTATTTTTTTTAAAAGCTATGTATAATAATATATGCTATGCTATGAGTCTACCCGTGACTACGGCCATTGTAATACGGTTGAAACTGTCGGGAATATAAAAAGGTACGCGATGAAGACCCGTTTTTGTTATAAATTATATGTATAATAAATTTATAAATATTGTGGAACATTGATTTTAGACAGAGCCATCTAGTCCCAAACTAAGCAAAGCTTGTAATATGAAAACTAGATTATGGGAACTCGATTACGGATAGAATACTTTTTTTTTTGTTATTACATACTTATCATGCAATACAACACCCAAACTCAGAAAAAATATCAAGGTAAATTCCTGACACAAAAGTTTGTCCAGTATGGGAATTCAACATACAGCCTACGGCGTAGAAAGCAGAGCTACAACAGCTTGTTATTATTGAATAGATACTATAGCCCAACGTACGTACTGTTCGCTTAAAATGTGGTGTTGATAATTTTAAATAATCATATCTTGTTTGGTGTTCAATTAAGAATATTCATTCAATCAATCATACATTGATCGCAAACAAACGGCCTCAGAAATGCGCCTCAAGATAGATGGCGATTCCAACACTAACGATTCCACACATCAATTGTGTACAGCAATTGTTGGCTTAAACGGTTTAATATCGGAATCCGTTGCGTATTCTATCGCCCTCGATCGGCAATTCAACGACGTGCAAGATTTACGATATAGCCCATATTTTGGCTAAGCTATTTGTAGTTGAATCAAATAATTACTCATGCTGATCCATGCCTTGCATATGCCTTGTCTATGCCTTGTCTATACCTTGTCTATGCCTTGTCTATGCCTTGTCTATGCCTTGTCTATGCCTTGTCTATGCCTTGTATATGCCTTGTCTATGCCTTGTCTATGTCTTATCTATGCCTTGTCTATGCCTTATCTATGCCTTGTCTATGTTTTGTCGTAGAACTGTCATTTAAAGGGTCAATTAATTAAATAATCGGTTGGCATCTAAAACACAAGGAGCCAGGATAAGGTCTACCACGGAGTGAGCATGCCCAGGAGATAAAGAAATAAATCAAAGACTAAAACAACACTCTGATATGGAGCACAAAAAGTTTTGGGACCAAAGTAAGGACTGCAGGATATCAAAGATGAAGTTCAAACAAGAAAATCTTCTTATCAAAATGAAACACGGTGATCTTCGACTGATGGTAGGCAACATCACAGGAATCTGCGACCTGAACTACCACCTGTTTAAAACTGGAGTCACGGACAGCGGACTCTGTGCCGTTGCTGCTTATAGGAGGAGGAAACACTAGAGCACGTGATCCTTTACTGCTTGGCTAAAGAATCGGCAAGGGAGAAGACGGGCCTTAGGGAAGTGCTTGGCATCGCCCAAAACACCAATGTCATTTTCATTGTCACTGTCGCGAACTCAGGTACTCAATAGGTGTGACCAACAACCCAAAGTCCTACTCCGGTATTTTAAGGAGCTGGGCAGGCTGGGGTAGGGCTAGTTAATGGGATAATCCATGGGAGACAATGCACAATATACACCCCACAGCGGGACATCAATGCAGGCCTTGGTCACCCCCACTCAGAATAAGAATACTTCTTACTACTTCTCGTTATCCGCCTGCCAAGCGTGGAGATACTGGCAGAAGGCTCTGTTCAAAAAACTGCGACCGCAACGGCGACAAATAGCGAAATGAAATTAGGTTTCTCGCACCAATCTTCAGCGACTTTATTATATTGAGAACCAAATCGATATGAGCTTAATAGTTCCTATCAGTTCTATTAATTCCTAGCTCAATAGTCTAACACCGGGATCTGCGATTCGACACCGCGTAAATTTACGAGAAGGTGCCATAATTGCTGGTGTGATCTAGTGCTGGCCTGGATTTGAGTGTTCATTTCCGGTTATTCCGGATATCCGGGGATGTTCATAATAAAGAACTAGCTGTCCTCTCGCAGTTACAGCCCAGTGTGGTGTTATGGCAAATGTTTTCGACTTGTGGGAAAATAATTGAATGTGGATAATATAGAGCGACGTAATAAAAACTTTGTTCTATTAGCTATAGCACATATCGCCTTTGTGGTCTAGTGGTTCGCTTACCGGTATCAGAGGTTCGATCCCCAGGGGCAGTAGGTACAATATTGTGCTTGGTTTGGTTAGTGGTGGGACTTTGTTTGAGTCCGCCTGGCTACCAGCTACCACCGCCTTACGTAAATCTGTCGCCATAGCAGCGATTCTTATTTTTTTGTGTTCCGGCATTTAGAGGTAAGATAGCCAGTTCTAGTTGTTAACTGTGGTATAAGAACTTGGTACCATGTTACCAACTTGGCTGAATTTGGCTTTGGATAACGATCGAGCTAAGTGGAATAATATCATTAGTGAAAAGATCACGCTAAGCACGAATCGACTCTGAAAAACGATGCACAGAGGGAGAAGGTACTGAAGTCTTCTAAAAATTCATAATGTAAGCATGGACGCTAAGAGATAACTCTTCTCAGACAATAAAGTTAAACTTCCGACCAAATCTCAATGCGGCATTAAATCAAGCTAACAAGATCACGTAGGTACCAAAAAACTTTCGGTATCAAGACCGATATAATTTTTGCATGCGACTACGACACGCAGCGGTTGCGCCGGCTATGTTAAAGTACAATGCGCGCCCATAAAGAGTTAATATTTCAGAGGCGCACACAAAGAGAGCAGTAGTCACTGGTAAAGTTTTAATTTGCTTAAAGTTGTTACAAGTTGGAACGGGTCTCGGGGGCGCCAAATTAGGTACAGTCACAGACTAAAGTATAGAAGTAACGTCCTTACTCCGCTGATAGTTTAATTCGTTTCGTTTCGAACCGGTTTTTTTCTTGTTCAGCGATTTTGCATTCGCCTTGTAATTTAGTTTTAAGAAAGTCAAAGTTTTTTTATGCGGAACAAAGGACATGAATTGTGGATGAGAATGTACGAGTGCTCTGTAATTAAGCCTTAAAGTATTTTTATTCTATTCTGTATCGGTTCGGCTAAATCTTGTTTGGTTTTCGTGCTTAAATACTCGTAAGAACGAGAACCAATTTCTGTTTTCAATTGCAACTGTATTGCGTTCAGTATAATTTATTATAATGCGGCGACCTACATTTCCTGCTCAAATAAAAATACATGTTCAATCTTGGAATTAAAATACTGTGTTTGGCATACAGATGCAAAAACCTAGTACATGTTCGAAGCGTAATAATTGTATTTAAAATATAGAGTAGGATTTATACTACTCACCGAATTTTGACTTCCTTGGACTGCCAGTCGCTGTGTTTGTCAAAGCTGATGAGAATTGCAGCTATTTCCTGGAACAAGAATAATAAAATAAAACGTGACCCAGGATCTGCAGAGTCGAGGGAAATCATTAATATTAATCACAATGAATTATTTGCTAGGCTTTTTAAGGAAAATTATGATTTGTAAGCCATTTTTAAAATGGGTGCCGTGACTTGACTAAAATGACTGATATTCAATCTTAATAAAAACAGAATTCAATTTAGAATTTTCCAATAAAACTGACAATATCCTAGTAGAAAAAACCACGTGTATTTATTACGTGTATTATTATATATTAACATAATTTAAAGCGCAATCGATATTTTTTTTGCATTTACACAAAGACACACACAAACACAAAGAACTTGAACAAATAAATTAAACAAAGAAGACACATATTTAGAAGCACTATTTATTTTTTTATTATTAATTATACTTACCAGAAAAGTAAGATGAAAGAAAATAAGAAAATCTTACGCAAGTTTGGACGTGCCTCTGACTACCCCCAAGCTGGTGATCCTCATAAGAGCTCTGAGTAGTGATCAGTATGAATCCTCGAGAAAAAGTCGTGAGTCATTTTATTTTTTAACACCAGAAATTGTAAATAATATGAAGTCTAAGCTAACTATCGTGGATAATCATACGTATCGTTGTGATTTACATAAATAATAAAGTTCGTGGAAATTCCAGTACGGTTAAAAATAAGTTTAATCTATATGACAGAGTCTGGTAGTAGGAGAGCAAGTGCCTTCTGGGAAAGCTTGCTCTATTGTGGGCCTCATCTGACTCTGGCCTAGATCCTAGAGGTCAAAATCCAACCCATTATTTATTAAATAAAAGCATAGGTAGTTATGTTACGGTCTGTGGACAGACTCTGAAATATCCTTTCAACCGTAAAAGCTTCTCCCAAATGTCCCGACTAAATAAATCAAATAGCCACCACAGATTCTGAATAACAACTTTTGAAGGCAATCATAAAAAGTTTTGTTCATTTTTCTTCACTTCCCCTGAGAGTAAGGAGGTTTCAAATGGAATATTATTAAATTAAACGCAACAAAACGAAAGCTTAAGTATCCCTTGTGGTTTTAATTTGCTTAAAAATATCTTGGCTTGAAAAGTTGAGAAAATTATGAGTTTTTCTTGAAAAAGTTTAAGTGAATGCAAAGAAACTCGGAAATGCCCAAAAGGTTTATTTATCATTGAGGAAGTGTCCTGCAATCCATAAAAAGTTAACAACTAATGAAGCTTAGGTTTTTCAAACTCAACCTGGTGGAAGGCCTGGTGACTTCCTGAAATATTTTGTTAGTGCTTTTATAGTGTTCTACACTAAAAAAGGCTTTAAAAACTAGAACTTGGTTTGGGTTGATTGTCAACCGATCAGTCAGTCAGCCAGCTACCCGATGTTTTATATATTATGAAAACAATGTATAAATATAAGATATTACATAAAAAATGTAGTAAGTAGTCGGAATGTCAGAAATTATCGAAAAATCTATAAAAAAAAACATGACTTTAAACTTTTACGTAAACATTTATTAACAAAGTGTACGTTTAGAAATGTAATAAATAGTATGTGACCTCAGCTGAAAGAATTCTCAGCCATTCCTTTAAATAAACATCTTCGGATTCACCGATACGTAGAGTTGGGACATACGCATATGTTGACCCAACCATATAAAATATTGACAGCCAGACGTGCCGGCAATGCCATTTTATAGTATACCCTACTAGTTATTTAAAAGGGCACCCCAAACACATGCTGCGCTTAATATATAATCACAGGACCTTATTGCCCATATATTTATGACTTCGAACATAATCCTGGCCGCGTGGAATACTTAAATAGAAGGACAGAGGCGGTGGAAGTATCAAACTAATTTACAGCCTATGCCTATTTATATAAACCAAAACTTGAAGTCGGTCAAAACATATCGCGAATCTTATATTGTTGTAAACCAGTTGAAAAGTTTAATGGAGCATACGTTGCATCATGCGCATCAAAGATGTCTTCCTAAACGGTTTTTCTTCTGTAAGATTCTAAGGAACGCCATATGTCTACCTGTTGAAAATGGCGAAAAATTATCGTGCTGGTCTTAGGGCTCGAATTATAGTGAAAACACTTATCCACGCAAACTAAAATAAATACAAAAGCTCAAGATTGCCAATTATACCACTCGTCTACAACTAAGTTAATTTTTGTGTTTTTGTTGATTTTATTTCGGTGTTCAGAATATATTTTATATGTATACACAATGTAATAATTTTATAAGTATGTGTCTTTTATGAACACACAGAAACTTTAGGCATTATAAAACGGTTCTACATCACTTCAAAACAACTAAATGGATTTGGAAGAAATTTGGTTCAAGGATATTTTATACCACCATTTTTATCCCATGAATCAGTTTCCTTGGTATGGAAATGGGATGTCAAATAACCATCTAACGTTGCGTAAATGAGCAACAAAGCACCATCGTCTTAATGGTGCTTTGTTGCTCATTTACGCAAAAACTACAAAACGGATTGAACTGAAATTTCGCACAAACATGTTTATAAATTGAATTTACACATAGGCTTATTTTTATCCCAGAATAGCTCTTAGTGTTGCCGTGGGATGACCAAATAATTCAAATATGTTTTTTGCTCAATTATGCTCAAATGGCTTATCAAATTTGGATGAAATTATATTGGTGGTATAATAACATTTAACCTATAGGCTATATTTGATCCAGTTAACAGTTCCTGTGAGATGGGGATGAGATGACAAACATCTCAAAGAAAAAGCTAAAATGTTGTATATGGGGTTCTGGATCAATAAAACATAATTATACGCTACTTTTTATGTGATACGATATGATACGTGGGCGAAGCTGCAAGCAATAGCTAGTTGTATATAATCACTAAATATTGATGTAAGATTATTGTTCTGTGTTTAGTTGTGGTATTGTATGATATGTATGGATTTACAAGTTTTTTTTTTTTTATTGTATCAACAATTACAATAAGGTATGATATCCGTAATCTAGTTATTGCGTAGTACGTAGCAATGTTGTTGTCCCATACTACAAGCTATGCTAAGTTTGGGATCAACAAGGATGGAAATCAACATTTTTATGAAACAAATAAATTTTCTTTTTTTTCATCCTTTTGTTAGTTCAAAAAATTGACTAACCTGGTTGGACAGGGCGCGGGACACTTTCGATTTCGTTAAACACACCTTGTTCCACCCCTGTACCAGGAATTCGTTAAGGAAGTGAACGTACAGCAGGAAATGTTCGTCGTTTGCTGAAATTGGGGTGCGGAAGCGTTTTTCGGACTTATTTTAATGCCGCATACTGAAACTATGGGCGGTCGTAAAAAGCACGCTTTTTATTTAGCGATTTACAGTCTTGGTGAATGTCGAAATAGTATAAGTTAATTTTCTAGCTCATAAGACCTGCTTTATAGTATTTTTAGTGATGATAGCCAAGCGTAATAACGCTCAATTGAAAATAAAACCAGTAAAGATTTGGCCAAAGATGGAGCAAGCCTTGTTTAAAATAAATCTTGGACTTGAAGACTCCAAGATTGTAATGGAGCGGAACAGACGAGGACATTGAGTTCCATTTCTGACGGATGATAAAGGTAAAGGCAAATGGTTATATTTAGCACAATAGAACATCTACAAAATACGGGTTGTAACCTATCATTTTGTTTTTTTAACCTACTTATAAAAAATATGTATTTAATTTCATGAATTTACAGGGTAAATAATTTATTACAAGCGGCCGCCTGAATATCGATTAAGTTTAGTATGTATATTATCGTTTCCACCACGGAAACGAAAAATCTTCCATTGGACGAATTTGTGTTAGGACTCTTTTTTAGTTTTTTGTTTATAATTTTTTAGATTATACATAGCAGTGCGCTCGTGGCTGTGGTGTAAAATTATTGTATGTTTTATTAGCATTTTTTCGATGGCGTTTTCATAAGAAAAAACACTAGAGCTTTTCTTGAAAGAGAGAGGCAATAGGCATTTTCTGGCAAAGCTCGTTCCATCATTTTAACCCATGTTTTACTAAAAAAAAATGCACCGCAGAGATTTTGCCCAAGCAAAAACCAATCTATACTGTCCGTTTTCTAAGTCTTCCAGAAAACTCATGGTATTGAGTTTTCTGGGAATGGGAAAATTGATAACTTTCCTTCTGTATTCATATAATAATTATGCACGTTTTTGAATCCTGCATTATTTTAAAGGCTTTTTTTCCCATGGTATTAAGACTATAAGTTTTCCAGAAGACTTCTTAATAAAGAAATCTTCAGATATTTTCATTATCTTCAATCACGTTTTGTACCCGACAGTACCTACACATATGGTAAATACAATTTGATGTATTTTACGCGAACCCCAATTTGTTTTGTCCCGTTTTGATTGGCCTCCATTTTATATTCTGTTTCGGCTGTAAAGTATTATGTATGATTATTATTTTTTTATTGCGCTATTTTTATGTGTTTGGGATGTTGTTCATTTCAGTATTTGGTCACGTAACAGGTTCAAGGGTTTGTTTGTTTGAATATGATTAGGTTTTGATGTGTTGCTATTAAACCACAGTCTTCTAAAATCATTTTTTTTCAATGACTCCAATTTTGAGTTTGTATCGCATATAACCGAAAAAAGTGCCATGATTAGAACGTTCATGTATGATTTTAGGTTTTCAGGATTGTTTTGTTAACCATGGTGGCTCAAAAATCGACTATATATCACCCGTGGATATTAAAGAAGTCTATTAACCATCTTTATAGTTCCGTTGTCTTGCGTGGTGTTTGAAAGTAATCTATTTTATAGTCTTACGACCCTAATGTTTTCAAGAAGAGAGTTAGTAGGTTATGTAAACATCTTCCGGGTTACCTTTCTAGCTCACTCTTATAAATATCGAGGGCAAAGATCCCATCTCGTATAAATAATAAAATTAAACGTATTTCGATGTTAATTGTACCAAAATTTTGTGTTTGAGATTATCTTCTTGTAATAAAATATTTAAGATCTATTTGTGCAAGCAGAAAAATCGTTAGTGCAAAACAACACATCTATAACCAAATTAACCTTAGAAATGGAATATGACAATAATTATTAGTATAGTTTATAATACATTTTGCTCTAGTAGTGATCAGAGGTGAATCCTCAAAGGGGAAAAAGTCGTCAGTACTTACTTATATTCTATAAACGAAATCTGGAGGACGGTCATTATAATTGTATCTCCCTCTCTTTCCTACGAGAATTTCTCTCGGCAATAACTGATAAGGACTGGAAGTTATTGCTTGGGACAGCGATTTTAGGCTTGAAATGAATCTAATTATTTCAAAGGGTCAAATGGCGGAACGCTTTCTATAAAGGGTTTTGAAAATGTTGATGAGACTGAATTGAAATGAAATGTTTAAATTTGTGAAAGGTGCTCTGAATTTTAGTAAATTTTATTAATCCTTTTTTTTGTAAATTGGGCGCTAAAGCTTTTCAGTAAAAATGCATTTTGCTCTAAATATTCCTTTCTTTGTAGCTGCAGTGTGTGAGAAAGGTTGTAAATCATTTACTGAATATTTTTTCTGTGGGTGCCTTGAAAGTAGCCTAGTATCCGAAAAGAAAAAGATTATGCAGTATTCCATAAACATAAATAAGAACTTTTATGTAAATATTCTATTTTAAGCTGAAAGGAAGTAGGTACACGGAAAGATAAATAGATAGATAGAAAAATATTTTATAACCATTTATAAAATACGTAAACAAACAAGAAGAACAATAAAATATTGTATAAACAGGTGATCTTATCGGTAAAATAAAGATCTCTACCAGACAACCGATCGATGGAACTGACGGTACACGGAGGTACCTTACACTTTACACTTTAGAGTTTATGACGAATTATAACCCTCAGTGCGATAATTATCAGTGTTGTTGTTTTTTTTAAAGTTTATTTAGATTTTATTAACCTACGTTTGACCACAATCTCGAGTTAAATTTAAAGAAATCTCTTAAAGAAAGCCTTTATTTAAAGAGATCATTCTCGCTACCTTTTGGAACAAGCTCAACTCTATCAACGATTCAAAGTTACTCGAAGCCAGTTCACATAGCTTTATATCTTGACTGAACTTGAGGAATATAAACTGCATAAAAGTCATGAATCTGCGAAAAAAATAAAAACAAGAATCGAACACAGAACCCGTCCCCGTTGTGTTAAGTATTGGGAGTTTGTTGACTATTGTGTAGGTTTTATTAATTACTTACTCGGGGTACGTGTACATACGATATGGTTTTCGGTATTAAGAAGCACAAGGACATATCGTGGCATAAAATAAAACTTCCATAAAAAACATAACAAAGTATTTCAGTATTATATCCGTAATCTAGTTCCCATATTACAAGCTATGCTTAGTTTGGGGCTAGATGGCGCTGTGTAAAAATTAATGTCCTATAATATTTATTTATTTATTTGTGTGGTCTAGTGTTTCTCCCACCGTTGTCAGATCCAAAGGTCTCAATCCCCAGGAAAGTACAATATTGTGCTTGGATTGGTTGGTGGTATGTCTTGTTTACCACGATCGTACCTATGTTTTTCGCCACAAAAACAATCAAAATCCAAATTGATATATTCCGGCATTTAGCGGTAAGATAACCAGTTCTTCAGACTGTGGATTCCGGGTGGTGTATGTTTCCACCTTCGACTTATCATATCTTGAAAACAGGTGTGATGAAGGCCAAGCGCTTCCACGTCGTACAATAAAAAATAAAAATGTTGAGATTTTATAGTGGTTCCAAATAGCTTTCGCTATTCCGTACAGACATTAAGGTGTGTAGCTAGTAGCTACAATACTCGTAAAATTCAATGCTGTCCTCAAAGATTTCCTATTTATACTGGTCACTAATTGACTGCAACCTAACTGACTTCTTTCTGAACAAAGTTCTTTTTTTGTGAAAAAAAGAATACAATGTTGTAAAAAGGTGTTGGAACAGCGGAGTAATCAAAACGTGTTTATACTATTCGGTCAGCAAAAAAAACTACTGAAAATAAAGTTGGAGCATATAATTCAAACTTAAGCACGTATACTTTATTAAGTCACAATCGGACAATCGAACGCTCGACGTAGCGTCATCGTTTGCATAATGTTTATGCTCCGAAATAAATTTGATACGATTTGTTTTTCGTTGGTAATACTGCCATCAAGGACATAGCAGTTAAGGGTTTTCTTCCTCTTTTAAAATGCACAGCGTGAAATAGTGCACTAGTCTCTGTTTCCTGAAAAAATAATATTTGGGAGATATTTTTATTTTTGTACGACGTGGTAGCGCTTTGCCTTCATGTCATCTGGTTATAAGATAAGGCTGAAGGAGGAAGCGCACTTTACCCGGAATCCTCAACAGACTGAGGAACTGGCTATCTTTACTTTAAATGTCGGAACACAACAATTTAAGAATTGTTGTTATGGCGATAGAATTAGTTAAGATGGTGGTAGCAAGCCAGGCGGACTTAAACAAAGTGATACCACCAGCTAAACCAAGCACAATATTGTACTTATACTTCCCCTGGGGATCGAACCCGAGACCTTTGGATCTAAAATCGGTGGGTTGAACGACTAGACCAGAGAGGCGGTTGAATAAATGTTATAGAACAATTTATACCCCATTTAGCCCCAAACTAAGCATAGCTTGTAATATTTTATGTAAACTATGATTAAAGACATTTTTAAAAATACTCACTGACTGACAATCAACGCACAGCCCAATTCAGAGGTCCTAGAATATAAACAGGGCAGTTTATTTCATAGAGAGGGGGGTACTAAGAAAGCATATGACGTAATTCCTACAAAATCACGGGAACATCAACTCGCTGGTAATACAATCATCATGATTATGATCATATCAGTCCGCTCACGTCCACTGCTGAGCATAGGACTCCCCCCAATCGACGCCATAAATAGTGATCCTGAGCCTCCTTCATCCATCAACTCATTATTACAACACCCCAAACACAGAACGATAATTTATCTCGGAAATTTTGTCCCCATCGAAATTCAACCATTGCACCCACAACCTATAGCACAGAAGACGGAGCAATTACCTACCTATTATATATTTGAGCAATGAGGCCTGAAGACCTAAGGCACGAGTGAGCAGGATAAATTTTAGGCAAGCGTGCTCCATCGTAAGCTGCAAAAGTGCTTACCATTAAGAAAGAGCGCAGTCAAAGGTGTAAAAGTTAAGCCGATTAAATGCGTACAGCACACAATTTGACCCTCACTTTAAGGCAAAAGACACGTATCTTGTTGACCTTTATATTTTGATATTATAAAAGCGGTAATACTCACTCTGTGAATAATTTAACTGTCTACCTATTAGAGACAGATTTCGGGGCGACTGACATACAGTGGAGGATTAGGGATAGGATCCCGTCTGGTACAGAACCCTAAAAAACGGACAGCATACACTATTGACTTCAAGTGACGTCATAAGCTAGAATATCAACTGAAATCCGTCATGTTTTCCACAACTTCATGTTTTATCGATTTATTAATACCGGGAAAGAGGGTAGGTTTTATACACGTACGTAGGGGCATAACGATATAATGCTATGAATTTTATAGCTCCGTTTTAGTGGGTATTACCTTGGGGTGTTTTATGGTGATGTTGATAATGTTAATTTCCTCTTCTCATCGAACACTTGAGATTAGGGATCTGGCCAATTTTATATGGGGGAAGTATATAAGTGGTGTCATAATCCATTTAATCGTGTGGATTATAAATTTAACATTTACATTTAATATTATTTAACATTATTTTTTACATTTAACAATATACGTTTTAATTTAATCAACGAAATACTTACTAAAATTTTCTCAATTCATTGTTCTTTAATTATAAGACTTATTAGTGGTACTTCAAATAAAATTTTAAAACAAAATTTCATCTAGTTTTTTTGTTACTTGTTCATATTTATACAAATTTAAATGAATACATACATTTTATTTTTAGTAAGGCACATAATATTAGGCTAGATAAATTACATGATACATGTCAATAGTAAATATGCCGGCCAAGTGAAGACAGAAGTTCTGACGCACACTTAAAAGCAAAAGAAACAAGTGTTTTTGTACCTAAGTATATCAAAGGGGCTCTCTGATTTTTGACTACATTTTATTTTTATAATTTGCTGTTATATCGACAATAGACTCTTAACTAATAACTATACTCTTAATCAAAAAAATAAAATCATGTCACACAACTGTCTTCTTTTAACAGTTCAATGGAATACAGCTTCTGATAGACAGAGACACGATCGGACGAAAAGACGCGGATAGACAGCGTCTTAGTAATAAGCTCCCGTTAGCACCCTTTGGCTACAGAACCCTGAAAATATCAAACATATCAAAACTTATCAAAAACTTTGAAACACTCAGCAACATGCAGCAATTATGCATACCTAGTTGTTGGATTCCAAAAACTCTGCTTAACATCATATCAATCAATGTGGACACAAAGGAATGAAAAAGTTCATTAAGAACAATCGATTGGTACGCGCGATAATCGAGTAGGTAGGAAATGGGTCGGCGAATCGATAACGAACTGACTCGTTCCGAATCCGATTTGCAACTGCTTAATAGGAGAAGCTGGGAATTCCCGTACGATTTTGCAAATACTTTTTACCCGACTACTTCACAAAGAGGGTTATGTTTTTCCAGAGTGTATAGTTTTTATTGACGGAGCTAGCAAGTAGCGCACTTGATGTTAAAAAAAAGTGCATCTTTTGCCTATAACAAAGCCTTACTGCGTGGTGACATCCTATGTATTGCGCCCGTCACTTGAGGCATAAAGGTGTTAAGCCTCGCTTGCGCGTAACTTGACCGGTAACCATATTACCCTTCCAACCAAAACACAACAATGCTGCTTGGCGGCAGAAATAGGTATGGTGATAGTACTTCCCCGGACGAGCTAAACAACTACTAACTCTACTACTCTTTTATGTATATATCTTTTTCATTGGCACACATTACAGCCTAAATGCCTTGATGGATTTTAACGTGCGAAGTGTAGTGTCAATTGTCTGTATTGTGGAAGGGAGCAAACATAAGACAAAAAAACTTTATTGACATTCATCAGTGTTCATATTTTGTACCTATTATTAATGTAACGTATTTTTTCTGGTGACAAAACGATTTTGGTCCCCGGAGACTTATGCACGAGGCTAATCGAAGTTAGTTAAGGATTCCGGGTGAAGTGCACGTTCGGTCTTATCTCAACTTGTAACCAAGTGAGATCTTCATCTCACTGAGTTACAAGTTGAGATAAGTTGAGAGAGAGAAGCCAAGCGCTTCCCCGTCGTACAATAAAAAAGTAATAAAAAAAGAAGTAGCTTTGTAAGATGCGCTAAGTAGGCAACAAACTAGGATCCTCCTAATTACATACAACGGATAGCTCCTTATTATCCTAGTTCAGTGCAGGTATTCAAAGTTTAAGCTGGTTAATTCAGCGGTTTTAAACTACTACTGAGTTAGGCACACCCCCTTTACTTTGGAGTTAGTACATAAACTATGTTTTAGATGTATTTAGTGAATGAAATCTAGTACAGTTGCCGCGGCAATATTCGATATTCCCACGGATGTCGTAAAAGTCGCAATTAAAGGCATATGATTAATTAAAAAGAAAACCCGGAATAAAACAATATTTGCATGATATCTATTATCTATTTATGTTAATCAAGAATACTGTCAAAATCATTACTACTTTCAAGGGAGAGTAAAAATATTAAAGAATAGTTTTAAAGTATATCTGTTAAAGATTATATTCTCTATCAACATCTGTAAGCCAGCCCATCAAATTGATACTTACATTAAACGCTTATACAGGTTGTTTGCTGTTTGGCGAGTAAACAATGCGCCATTAGAGCGACATTAATCACATCCTGTAGGCTTCGGATTTAAAGTTTGACGTTAAGTACTCTAAGTTGCTGAAAATGGATATTATGAAGATTTTGCTGTGGTTTTTGCGGTTACACTGATTTAGCGGAAGTAAATATAAGCCCATGTAAATTTCACAAGGTGCGTTTACAAAAAAATGTATAAATGTTAAATTACAAGCTGTGCTTAGATGGCGCTGTGTAAAGATTATTTGTTTTTTTGTGAAAAGGTACCTGATCTAACTATTTACTTGTAACATGCATAGTTATTTTGTTAGCTTTTTTTTCGATTCGGTTTTGGTCGAGTGTGTGTACCAAAAAATAGGTCGGTTTTTAGGGCTCATAAAAAAACTGTATTAAGTATTTCAAAGCAATTTTTAATTTAAAATATCAAAAAGTGTCTAGCAATATTTTTATTTTGTAGGCCATAGTTTGACAGTTGTTTTTTTTTAATTAACCGGGCAAAAGCGAACACGCACACCGAGGATTTTTTTATTTGTTGTCATATAGCGGGAACCTATTTCGGTTCATGAGATACAGACCACTTACAGACAGACAGACGGACAAAAAGACGGACAACGTTTGTTAATAGTAGGGTCCCGTTGGCACCCTTTGGATACAGAACCTTTAAATGGAAATAATATAACTGAAGAAGTTTTTGTTGTACTGGTATAAAATTATATAATAGAAGACCAGAATATGTTTAAAATACGTCAGATGAAGAATTCAATTTTTTTTATTAAAAGACAATTAATTAATAAAAGCTATTTCTAAGTCTAACTTATATTTATATATAAGT
The DNA here is from genome assembly GCA_951394065.1 of Venusia cambrica. NCBI lineage: Eukaryota > Metazoa > Arthropoda > Insecta > Lepidoptera > Geometridae > Venusia > Venusia cambrica. Next base: position 9,207,206 of record OX596056.1, read on the forward strand.
TAGACGATGCCTTTGCTGATAAGAACATATTCCAGTGTGATAAAGACGATTTGATCCATTTAAGGAAGGGATTTATTGTAAATCTAGTAATTTATTTCATATATACTCGTATATTTTAAATTGTATACTATTGACAATGCTTTCGCAGATACTTTTATTTAAATTATGTTTATTGTCTCTATTTAATAATATTTTTAGTATATCTATATAAAAATTATTATAATTATGTAAAAACCATAATTATGACTTGTCCAAGAACAAGAATACGTGTCAAAGGATGCAATTAAATGCAATACATTGCAATACAATTGATTATCGTACACTAATTTATAAGAACAGAATAGACATATAAACTCAAGCCTATTACGAATTACATTGGGCGGTCTTATCGCTAGAGAGTGAGCAGATCACTCTCTAGCAAGCTCTAACAAGCCTTTTTACTGCGGTCTTATCCGCAGTAAAAAGGCTTGTTAGAAAGTAGTACTACTATTAGCATTAATTGATTGCAACATTAAATTCTCGCACTCAATTTGGCACAAATAAACACGCGGGTCAAGAGTTCCGCGCAGAATGATTTCTGCTCCGAAACTTTGGTCCCAAAGGCTTTTGTCGGCATGATTAATGTGTCCTAATGTACCTATTGAAGCGACTGTTTCTATAAGCTGACCTGAAAATATCTAGACTTGAAGTAGACTCACTGGACTTTGTTGGCACCTGCACATGGTGTTGTGATATAGAATATTTTTATGCTACGAGAAAGCGCTTGTTCTTCATCTCACCTGGTTTCAAGTAAGTCCAAAGTCCAATAATAAGTCCATAGGTAGAAGTGCACTTCACCCCCCGGAATCCACCAATACCACCAACCAAGCCAAGCACAAATTTGTACACCCCTTGGGATCAAACCCGGGACATCTGAGTATCAGACTCAGAGGACCCGGTGGAAAAACCACTAGACCACGAGGCGGGTAACTTTTTATCTATACTTGTACCTACTCTAGCATCCTCTACTTACTTACTGGCACTTACAATGTATTAGATCGTGGTTATAGCTCTTAACATTTATTTTGAACGACCATACCATAAACTTGGGTTCAATCTTCAATTTCAAAAATCATATTTATCTCGCCTTCTCAAAAAGCCTCTCTCCTCTCCTCAATTTTTTGAAATGCCTTTAATACGTCAGGTTAACAAATATTATAATGACACAAAAATTCACAACCCGCGCTAGGACACGAACCCACATCTTTTCCTAAAGCCGGAAACGCTCAAACCAACTGAACGCCAATTCCGAATTTTTGGGTCATATCTCTCAGCTTGAGCACTGATGTTGTGACCAAGTGCAATCACTTGAAATACAAATATACGTAAGATTTGTCTGCAATAGACTTCATGCTTGGTTCCAAACTACCTATATAGCTACATATTATACATACAAGCCTCACAGCTCAGTTGGTAGTAGCTCTGCCTTCTGCGCTGTAGGTTGTGGGTTCGATTCCCACCCAGGACAAACATTTATGTGATGAATATAGATGTTTGTTCTGTGTTTGGATGTTGTATTGTATGATAAGTATGTATTTACAAAAAAAAAGTATTTATGTATTCTATCCGTAATCTAGTTCCCATATTACAAGTTATGCTTAGTTTGGGACTAGATGGCGCTGTGTGAAATTAGTGTCCTGTAATTTTTTTTTTTATTTTTTATTTTTTATATTATACGCAATCTTTAATAAAAGTATCTGTAGCTTGCTTTTTATTCTGTGCCATAGCTCATTGGTTGCTTTGCTGGAGATGTTGCACAGATACGGTCTGAGTTTACCAGCACTCAACGCGTTGTAGAATATTATATTTCTCTAACCTCAAAAATAAATTAGCCGCCATCCATTCAGGTCAATCACCTATCTATTTTAATCGCCCTACAATTTAGGCGGCCGATTCCTTATCGATAACTGACAATCAATAAAAAGGCAATTATGTCCTAAACATCTTGCCACTTGGAAAATTAGGTTTCGCCGGATATTTTAGGGTCAGAGGGAAAGATAAAACCCTCGAGTATGTGATGCTTATCGCCACTACTAAGGGTATATGTTTAATGTTCGAGGGTGCACTCAGGGTGTTTGCAAAACTTCGGGCGTTTGGACTGAATGGCTTCGCTAAGTCTTTGCTTCAATAAGGGGTAGTTTACGACAGATTTAGAAACGATTTTGTATTGAGTCGGGGAACGTATGGCTTAGCACAAGAAAGGTGTGGTTTAAATATCGATGCAAAGTTGCAATGGGGTATTCATATTGATACATTAGCTAGCAGGCTAAGCTCAGCAGCATACGCAGTACGTACCATAAGGCATCTTACTGATGAGACCACGGCGAGGTTAGTTTATTTGAGTTACTTTCACACCGTTATTTCCTATGGCATCTTTTAATGGGGAAATGCAGCAGATATCGAAAGCATTTTCATCCTGCAAAAGTGAGCTGTACGAGCAATTTATAAATTGAAAACTCGTGACTCTCTCAGGGAACGTTTTCAAGAGATTTCTAATGAAAATCTAATGAAAAGTAAAAGTTTAGTAAAATAAGTGATGTACACAGTGTTCATACTATAAATAAAAATGAACTTGACATACCAAGGTATCGCTTAGGAAAAGGAAATCATTCATTCTTAGGAAACTGTGAACGATTCTATAATAAGCTTCCTCAAAGCGCGACCAAACTCTCTGCTCGTAAATTCAAATTGTATATAAAGAATCATTTAATTAAAAGTGCCTGCTATTAAATAAGGGACTATATCGAAGATAAGAACGCGTGGCTCGACATTGCTATACCAGTTGACAGTTAAATGGTGATTTCTCAATATTAACAAAGTAAATATATATATATAGATAGGTAATATCAATGTTTTAAAATAATTTTAAGTACTAGTTTTTACTCGCGACTTCGTCCGCGTATTGGTTTTTTGAAATAGGTGAAAGTATTATATTATAAATATATAAATTTGTTGGATATCTGCCGCTTCATCTGGTGAGTTCCCTTAAATCGGCTTTTACGACATCCGTGGGATGAGTTGGAGGGGGTCGATTCTTAAGCCGCGACTGCTACGGCCGGGTAAATTAAAAATATCATTTGCAGTTAAATGCCTCGTTATACCGTTTTCAAAATGTATAAGCACGACTATTATACCATGCATTATTCAAGAGTTCCGCTGGCATCATCGTAAAACCCTGGTTTATATGGTTCGTAGAAGAGTATCACACATACAATCATTTAAAATGCGCACCGCTCTTAATATGTATTACTGTTATTCAGTGAAAAAACCCCTTTATATTGATCCCACTCTATCATCTGTTTTGACATTCATCCATTGCATAAAGAGCACTCAAAATACACCAGTTTAATATAGAAACCTCGAGTACATCGCGTTATTTCTGTTAAATAACAATGTTTTTTGATTTTTTCTAATAAAAGGACCCCCTGCCCTTCAATTATTAAAAAAACAAAAAACCATGAATCACGTTCTTATCTATTTCATATGAGGAATCTATAATGATAATTTTGACCTTTTATCATGCATGGTTTCAGAGTTAGGCCATACTTTAATGAAAACTTTCAACCCCTTTTTGAATACCTTAGGGTACAAATTTTCAAAATCCCATTCTTAGCACTCATTTTCGCATCAAGACAAAAATACCCTCCAAATTTCTTGTCTCTACGATTAGTCGTTTAGGCTGTGCATTGTTATCAGTGAGTCAGTTAGCATTTTATATTAGTATAAGTTAAGATTTAGGTTAATGATGTAGGTCACACTTGTAATGTTATTAATCTATTATAAACTCTGTATACCTAAATGTTGCATGGATAATCAAAAAATTCCGAGGTTCTTGCCTTTTTCCTTATGTGCTGGTCGCGATTCCGAACAGGTGGTAGATTTGACGTTTCAAAATGATCCTAAAAATCTTAATAAAAAAAAATACTTTGACTTTGTCTGGTATTATGCTCTAGTGGTCTAGTCCCGGCAACTGAATCGTTGGTCTCCAGCCAACGATTACAGCTGAATGATCTCCGTAGGACCTGTACAGGTCCGTCTGATCTGCGATCACCCTCTTGCTCCGGCGCCTAGCAGTCCCGTTGGTGCGCAAGAAGGCTTTTAATATCTTGTTTCATCGTAGATCTCATCAATCTAGGTTCACCTCGAGGCAAAGAGCTTACCTATTTCTGATAAAAAAATATTTCAAATTTATTTTTCCGTCGATCGCTTTTTTATGATCATTATGATTTATTTTACTCTTTAATATATTTTATTATTCTCAAGGTATTATAAAAACAGTACATTCACTGGTTTTAAAATAAACGAACACTTCAAGGTAATAAAAAGGTGTTAAAAATAATCGTAAATAATTTTGAACGCTTACGAAATACGCGAAAACCTAAAACAAACACTTCTTTCAAAATTGAGGGATCAACAAACACTACTAATAATAAACAGACTCATATTTTTTTAAAACTATGAACTCAAGTACACAGTCATCAGCAAAATTTAAAAGCTCAGGGAAAAAATCCGATATAATCTTATATGAAACCGAGAACTCCACTTATTACTGAATTCCACATACACGCGAGCCAAAACAGGATTATTTCATTTCGGCCACGGCCCGTCACGTGACTGGCGTAGGAACGAACCACCCGCGGAATATGTTATTTTATCATTTACGTTAGCTTTATTTGTTTAAGTGTACGTGAGGTCATCTCGCGGATGCTTCTGATGCACCTGTTAGTCAGAACGCATGGTGTAAAACCTTTGTGAAGAAGGATAAAACCTTTCCCAACCAAATCTCTAAAAGCCTCTAAAAATCTCTTAAAGCCTCTGGAAAGGAATTTCAAGACGGCAGATGTTTGAAAAGTGTGAAAAAGCATTTTTACATTCCATTCTTATGAGTAAGTACCTCGTTATTTTATAACGATAAATGGGTATTTTTCCTCCAATCTAAATAACAACTAGAATATTACAACAAAAAACTTAATCAAATGTTATAATGACACAAAAATGTATAGCCCGCGACGGGACTCGAACCCGCATCTTTTCCTATAGGCAAAGTACATAATATAGCTTATGCAACGTCTACTGTCAGGCAGGCAAGTTTAGTTAGCGGACTATCTACAGAAAACCTTGTAGTTGGCAGTAGTCAGTTACCTTGACTACTGCCAAAGTAGTCAATTTTAGACCGTCTTAATAAATAAATAATATCCTGTAAACATTAATTTCACACAGCGCAATTTAACCCTAATACTGTCCATCGCAAAAGCGTCAAAGTTCAGCATCAATTGAATTTATCTGCTCTTAGTAAGTGATGGACGCAAACACTAATAAAGTTAATATTTTTACACATGCAGTCAAGGACATTGGTCTATAGATATAGCTCAAATATTTTTAATCACGTTTTATCATCATTAGAGTAAAAAAAATCACTGCAGGCCATGGGCCCTAAAGCACCCCAAAGAGTGCAATGTAGAGGCTTACCATAATCACTACGCCCTACTTAAAAAATAATTAGCCTGAGCTTCTTGTCTTTCCATGACATATAATACTAGTTAATACTTGAAAAACAAATTTGACAAATTGCAGATTGAAAACTTTACGACGTTATTTTTTTAAATAATAATTTACTTAATTTTATTTTGCGTAACTTATTGGAGCTTCATTTTATTTGAGAAATAATATAGCGAGGTTTGATTAATTGGTTTCAACCTCAATCCCGTGACCCTAACTACAATACTTAAAGTCGACTTTAGCACGCGTCGTTCATTCGGATTTTTGACTAATTGATATGGAAAACTAACCGTCGTAAAGGTTTTTGTTGAGATTAAAAAGGCTTTTATTATTTAGAGTATACTATTATTTAATTAGCCTTAAAGGTAAGTTGGTAGTAACTCTGACTTCTGCGCCGTAGGTTTTGGGTTCGATTCCTATTTGTTTTGTTAACATGGAACAAACATCTTTGTTTGTTCCGTGTTTGAATGTTGTATTGTATGATATTATATGTATGTATTTACAAAAAAGTAGACATGTATTATATACGCACCTTAACTAGTTCCATTATTACAAGCTAATGTTTAATTTGGGGCTAGATGGTGCTGTGCGAAATAAATGTCATGTAATATTTATTTAATATTTATATGATTAAATTAAATGTAATATTACATTCAAATCTATAATTATGATGTTAAATCGAACTGATGGTAAGTCGAACTCTTGCCTACAACAAGCCTTACTGCGTAGGTCATATCCACAAAGAATATGACCTACACAACACTGCGTTGCGCCCATCAACTTGAGGCATAAAGGTGCTAAGCCCCGTGAACCCCTAATTCCACCGGCAACCATACCGAAACCCGAACCCTTCAAACCGAAACACAGCAATGCTGCTTGGCGGCCGATATGAATATGGCGGTAGTACTTCTCCGGAGGAGCCTATATACATACTTAGCACATAGTTTATTTTTATGATGAATATGACGATTCTTTATCGTCATATTATATATGTAAACTTGAACATGAATTTCTCTTCGCCGGAAAATAGGCACACATACTTTGTATGCCACAGAGTAAGAAAACAGTTCGTCACATCTGCTACACTGCGGGCAGAATGTTTCGCGTTGGTGTTATTTTGATTTACTGTTGCGGTTATTATTTTATTCTGTGACTTTCGAGGTCGCAATCCCGCTAACTTTATTAATGTTTAGTATTTTTGTGTTTTTGTGATAAATGGTTTTGGGAAATGTAGCAAATGTCGCACCTTCATTACAAACTACAAATAAACTGATATTATAATAATTGCGTTATAGATTAAGCTGAACTGATTCTGAAAATGAATGTCCGGTAATATTTATTTATATATTTCTCATTTATATTGGCTATATATATATATATATGCTTTGATATGCTTTGTTGAAAAGAAACTGACGTAAATACACGTTTTATACGCCATGTAAAATCGCGATGTCAGTTTTAAAAGTTAGTTTTCATTTCTAAATCTCATCATCATTAACATATCGCAGTCCACCGCTGAACATCTCTCTCTGAATGTAATAAACCACTGAGCCTTTCGCATCCACTCTCTGCCCAACACTGTACGGAGGTCGTCACTCAATCTAGCTTGATGCCGTCCTACACCCTGCTTGCCCAACGTGGTATTTGTAGTGTTTCTCTGCATTTCTATTCCTGGCTACTAGTCTCATAAAGACAAAGTGGAGATTAATAAGAGAGTTATACTTTCTTATTCTAATCAGTCAACTTTACTCTAACTTTGACGTCATTGAAAAATAATGTTTATTATGTTTGTGAACAAAAATAAGTATGTTGTAAGTCAATCCTGTGAATATAAAATATAGCTTTATCAAGGAACTAAAATGAGTCATTTTATGCAATTGATGTTTTAGCCCACAGAAGAAGGCTATAGAATTGAATATGAATACGTTTTAGTCCCGGTTTAAGCTATAGCTCCGATTCCGAGAAAATAAAATAATAAGGTTCAAATATCGACTGCGGACTCGTGGTCACACCAGATAGTCACACTAGTGTGACTATATTTACCTCGATTTGTATAACAGTAAACAGTCTAGAGACTCCGCGGCTATACCTATAACTTAATAAAAATCCTTATTGTTGACAAACGCATTGACGCATATATCCAACGATCGCTAGATTACTTTCAGTTTCATTTTCAAAAAATAACTATAAAAAATATATTCTCATATTTTGGTTCAACAATTTTAAATGTAACATTGAACTGTCGAGTCTCTAAAAACTATCATATCATTAATTAAATTTTCAAATGTTCAAAAAGATCTAAATTCTTTTACTTAACACGTATTTTTGTTTCGTAGCGTCGATATAATTAACATTAGGTTGATGATAAAAAAAAATGGATGAGCAGAATCACAAAGCTCATCTTTCAGAAATTTAGACGGAAGCGATGGTAGTAACCCAGTCTAGATTTTATATTGCCTTTTCATAGGTACCCGGATAAACTTCATACCCTTCGAACCGGAAACTGTAATGTAAGCTCTATTTGGCAGAACCCACAGCTAACGTCGCGAAGTATTCGGTATTTGTATCCGGTACTTTATTGACTTATCGATTTACATTTGAATTATCTTCAAATGCTAATATTACAAGTAAAATAATATAATAAACCTAATATTATCTGTAAAGGTACATAAAATCGTCGTAGTGGTCGGCTTGGTAGTAACTCTGCCTTCTGCGCTGTAAGGTTGTGGGTTCGATTCCCACCCAGGACGAATAGATGTTTGTTCTGTGTTTGGATGTTTAATTGTATGATAAGTATGTATTTACAAAAAAAATATATTTATTTATTATATCCGTAAACTATCAGCTGTGTGAAATTAATGTCCTGTAATATTATAATAAAAACAACGCATAAAATTTTATTATTCTAGAGATGTAACAATTTCAAATTAAAAAATCTTTCTAAAGTAAGATATCTCAAATATTGAAGATTTAGAGAAAACTTTACTCTATCGAGTCAAGTTTAGTCAATCATGTTTCGCATAACTTACTGACAAGAATTCTAATCTTATAATTTGTCATCCCAAAAATATTTAAAATTTGATATTTTTTGGCCTTCAAATTTGTTTTCCGTGCAGTCAAATCGTGGTTATTGGGGGTCAATTCATTTTAAAGCAAAGTTTGTGTGATTAGTATGTAACTAATCAAATGAACATTCTTGGTTGCACGACGTGACTCAACTTCTCGTCTTTTAATTTATCAGTTAATAAATTTTAGATTAGTCAACGTTATTGAGCGATAAAAACGATATGTGAGATTTGCAGAGCAATCATCATCATCATCATCATCATTAAACTGTCGAAGTCCACAGGTGGATGTTGGTTTCTCCCAAGTTTCCACTGAACCCGATCTTCGGCCTTTTCATCCACTCTCTGCCCGCCATTGTATGGAGATCATCGCTCCAAATTCCAAGATCAATAAAATCGTAATTTATAGAATATTCTCCACATTTCAATCTATGAAACAAGATAAAGCCAAAGCAGCAAGACAACTATCTTGAAGCTCAGTTTTCACTTTCGCTGTCAACTCGCAAGTTCCGAGTTGGAAACTTGGAGCTCTACACAACTTGGAGATAGCGCGTGTGGTTTCAATAGATGTAGACAGATGGATCAAATGGCTGTTCTGCTGAGGCTGTCAACCTTATGTAGGCTGTTTTAGTAGGGGTAACAGAATCTTTGGAGTCTGTTGAAAGATGACGGATATTTTGATTCTACGACGGGGAAGGGCTTGGCCTTCATATCACCCGTTGTCAAACTATAAGAAGACTGAAGGTATAAGCGCAATTCACCCGGAATCCTCGACAGACTATGAAACTGGCAATTGTAAACATTCTAACCGCCTCTGTGGTCTAGTGGTTCAACCACCGGTGTCAGATCCACGGGTCCCGGGGTCGATCCCCAAGGGGAGTACAATATTGTGCTTGGTTTTTTTGGTGGTAGGGCTTTGTTTAAATCTGCCTGGCTAGCTACCACCATCCTTCCTAAGTCTATAACCATAGCAACAATTCTCAAATTATTGTGTTCCAGAATTTTAGAGGTAAGAAGCCAGTTCCTTAGTTGTTTGAGGATTCCGGATGAAGATCGCTTCCACCTTCGGCCTTATCATTGAATATAGCCTATAGACTTGAATCAGTCTTACCACCAAGTGAACCTAGCACAATTGTGTACCCTTCGCTGGGGTCTGATACTGGTAGGCAAACCACTAGACCATTGAGGCCTGTGTTTAGGTATCAGATTCATTACGTGATAAAATCCGAACTGTGGATATCCGTAATAGAACCAAAAGAACCAAAATTACTACCCTCAAAATGAGCATTCTGCAATGCCCATGGGCAGGCTACATGGTTCTAGCTGGGTGATTATACCACGGTTATACGCGCAACTGAGTGAGGAATGACTCCCCACTCGATTGACCGATGATATTGGTGCGGACGCGGATAATCGATGGATGGAGACGGCTTACACTCACTATATGTGTAAAGACACTCACATTACTGTATTCACACAAATATTACAGAACATTATTTAACATTATTTCTCAAATACTTAAAAAAAAACCTACATATTATAAAATATGATACATTTTTTTTGTACGACGGTAAAGCGCTTGGTTTCATCTCTCTTGGTAACAAGTTGAGATAAGGCTGAAGGTGGAGGTGCACTTCACCCGGAATCCTCAACAAACTGAGGAGCTGGCTATTTTACCTCTGAATGCCGGAACACAACAATTTTCTTAAGAATTGTTAATATGGCGACAGAATTAGGTTAGATGGTGGTAGCTAGCCAGGCGGACTTAAACAAAAAACACACAAACATAGAACAAGCATCTATATTCATCACACAAATGCTTGTTCTAGGTAGGAATCGAACCAGCAACCCACAGTTACTACCAACTGAGCTATAAGGCTTGTCATAAATATGGGCTGAAATGATATAAATTAGGTATGTGAAACTGCACAGTGCTTGCTGTTCAGTATCTCATACCTACTTGATTTCTCATGCTTCCGGGTAAGCCAGAAGTATTATTTCCTCTTTCTGGAGCTGAGTGTCAACGCAGTGTGCTGAATAAATGTTTTAAGCGTATGAGACATCTGCTTACTACATGTCAATTTATCTCTCTTCACGAAAAGAAATAGCTAAAGTAGCATTCAAGCGGGTAATTATTATAGTATATTATTTGTTGTTATATAGTTAGTTATAAATACATTATGATTTCGCTAGATTTACTTGTCAATAATGTTGGTTTTGCAAATATATTTTAATCGTATAATCCTTGAATTGAATTGAATCCGAAATTGTTTGCATTCCTTCAATACAATCTGTTTACGAATAAATTCTGTACCAGAACCTTCTACCTATCCCCAAATTCCTGACAAAGAAGACAGCCGGAACTCCCAACGATCTCCGAAAGACCAAGACAAAGTGCGACCAAAGAGGTTATCCCTTACACAAAGGAATTCATTCGATTCCAACTTGTTTTGTTTAAAGAAATGGTCAAGACCTTTTTAGGATGTCCCTGTAGATTGTACAAATAACAGATAAATTTGTTTTTGAGCAGTGATGTCGAGTGATATCGATAAAACTACTTAAGTACATATTGTTACAGATTCGCACGTAATTTTTTTAAACGTTTATCAATGTTATTATACCTACTTGACAATGATAAGGGTACTTAACAAACGTCAATAAGAACAAAAAACAATGTTTTTTATATGAAACAATTTGTAAGCACGAGGTAACACACAAGATGAAGTTATTTAGTTTTATTGGACTTATTACGAGTCCTGATAATTACCGAGTATCATTTTTATATCTTGTGTAAGATTATGGAATAAATCATAGGTATTAGCTGTTATTTATAGCGTGATCTTTTATAGATAAGCTTATTATATCGAAAGATAATCCTAATCTCAAACTAAAAGGATTTTCATTAGCATTAAGTTAAATTAAACATTTTTACAAAACATTAATATGTTCGTTCTCTACAACAATAATAATATTTCACTGGCTTGCGCAAAACAATGTTCAAAATTCGAAAAACAAAAACAAAACGATTCAGCGCAATACAATAGAATCACAATATCCAATCACAAATCACTAAATCTCCTATTAGCCCGGTTGAGCTCGTAACTCGGTTTAGTGGCGAGCGTAAAAACGTGGCGATTCTATCGATATAATTTTATCGATGGTTCACATCACTAGCGGTTCAATTCTCCTAATGCGCGTCCCTGCCACTTTAACACAGTTTGTAGAGACAGCTGGCTCAGTGCAGAAGATGTATTGAGGTAAGATTGTATAGAATTCAGTAGGTACCTGCTTCGTTGGGCTTTGAACTTTTTTAAAGTGAGTCACTTGTTTAGTATAAGTCTTGCAAAACTTTTTTTTTAAGAGCCGTTAAAAGAAGATCTCCAAATACTATCAATCTACAAAACGATCTACAAATACAAGATCTTCTGTAAATCCATTTAAACACTAAAACAATATTAATAAATGTTCAACTGAGTCGGCAATTCACATAATGTTCGCCGTAATAATAATACATCAATTTGTATGAAACTCCCGTCATTCCTACATCGATCAATAACTAACATAATTAAAATTATGTCTGTATAAAACAACCACGGAAGGAAAGTCTGGATCGATGCGAGTGGTAGTCCATTGTAGGTCGGGCTAATATCTACAAAGGGTCGCGCCCGAACAAAGTATGTATCAACAATATCTTTTTTTTATTTATGACAAAATAACTAGTGCCCATTTTACAAGCTTTGCTTAATTTCGGATTAGAAGGCGCGGTGTGAAATGAATGTCCGGTGATATATATTTATTGATTATTATTAAAAAGAATAGCAATATCAGATTAAGAACCAGCCGTCCTAATCCTGCTGTTTCCGTCTCTACCCATCGACGTGACTCGAGATCTGCTGAGTTTTATTTGTATCTGTAGATCTTGCCAACTGATTAAATTCCCGTTCATTTGCGATTAGCAAGTCGGTCGTCTGGACAACGTCGATGCCAGGGCCCGTTTGATGAATTATTTGTAAGTGCCAGACCGGAATCATTCTGCCGCAAAGCCTTTCATATTGATTACTTCTATTTATATGATCGGTCCTAGTACAGACCTGTGGGTATTTTGTAGAGCTATAGAGTGCAACAAAAAAGGTTCTCACTCAAGAAGATGAAGTATCGTTATTCAGCGTGGCAATGCTGCCAGTGTCTTAGGCACGCTTTCGTCTGGTACTAGTCTGGAACAGTTGAGCTACCTATAGGCCGTTTGTAACGGTCCTTAGGTAATCTGCCTGATTCCTTTGTACAAAGTTAGTTTAATTGTACTTTTTAGTATCTAGAAGATGTCGAGATATTACACTAGGAGATGGGCAGCAGCATCCACTTAAGGAGAGGAATCCTACGTAAATAAATGGACGTCCCAAACCATATATTCGTTTTAGATTAATAAGTTTCTATTACATGTATGGGAGCGAATAATATAAATCATTATCTAACATTCTTCTAATGTTAATAAATTATAATTATTCATATATACATTCATGTCAAATGTATTAAATACCGCCTACCTATCGATTTCTAAGACAATATGAATCATATTTTTGTATTTGAAGTGATCGCACTAGGTCACAATATATGCGGGTTCGAGTCTTGTCGCGGGTTGTGAATTTTTGTATCATTATAACATTTGTAAACTTGAATCATGTCCATTAAGTTTATTGTTTTGGTAAATAAATGTCTTATATATCTATTTTACCCAATACTACAATAAGCAACTCGCCAGACAAGCATGGTGATGATGACTAAACCCCGCATTGCAATACTAGCTGACAGATAACGCACAGCCTAAATCAGTAGATGTAAAAGTATAAAATTTGGCACAGGACTTCCATAAATACAGTGCATCTGAGCACTAACAAAGGATGTTTGGAAATTCGAATGATATTTGTATTATACAATGGAGTGGGTATAATAAAACATGAAAGTTTGTACACACAATCTTATAAATATAAAATAATACAGGACATTAATTTCACACAGACCCATCTAGCCCCAACCTAAGCATAGCTTGTAATATGGGAACTAGATTACGGACAGAATACTTTAATACTTTTTTATTTGTAAATACATACTTATCATATAAAAAAACACCCAAACACTGTAGAAACATCTATATTCATCACACAAATGTTTGTCCTGGGTGGGAATCGAACCCACAACCTGCAGCGCAAAGGCAGAGTTACTACCAACTGAGCTATGAGGCATATCATATACCCTACAGTTGACTAGCATGGTTATGATGGGAGATTCCACATTTTTTATGCCTAAAGTTGATGAGCGAATCAAAAACCGCGGATGTCAAATTCGTTTTTGAAACGACCTACGTGATATTTATCGTCTTGATGTCGACAGTGGTTGTTGTGACGGTCACGACTTAAGAATCGACACCGTAAAAGCTGACTAAAAGATTTCCCCTGAAGAAAAGGCCATCAGCTTTCTTATGTATATTATGTATGTATATATCAAGATAAATATGCTAAGTAAATAATACACATAATTAAGCTTAGTGCAGGCAGATGCCTATTAGTGACTTTGGCAGTGACAGTGTACATAAATATGGTGTTGAAGAAGGCAGTGATTACATCAGATGGGCCACTTGTCTGTCCCATCTCCTAGTTGGACAAAAATCAGCAATACCTTATTAATATTATTTCTGTCATGTATTTACATATTTGTCTACAACAAATCTGAATATTGTTTAATAAAAAATGTTAAATATGTTTTGATTGGAAACTGTTTCGTAATTATTAAATCAATTTAATGAAATGAAAAGACAAACCGCTCTACATTTTTTCATTACCCCGTTCCTCGTTCTCCCTTCCCCCCTTACCCCCCAAGTTGTGTCGATAGCCACTATCCCCTCAGCGAAGACACTCCCGCGATGGGCACTTGGTCACGCGCGCTATAGAGATCGCTTTTCGATTATCAAAGGAAGTGTCACCGAGTGCCGATATTCGGACCAACTTGTTTTTAATGGGTGATGAACTTTTTTTGGAAAGGGCGATGGTTTTTATGTTTAAAAATATGTTGCAGGTAATGGGCGAAGAATATTTTTGCTATAAATGTTTAGAGGAATGTGATGATCTTCTATATGAATTGTATAGCAACGTTTGACTCTTTGGAATTTGGATTATTTATTTTATTTAGTGTGTGAAAATAATAACTAAATGCGTGTAATGCTGAGTTGGGGCCCATTTGCTGTAGCACATACCACAAACTGCTTATACTCTCTCATTATCTTTATTTTTCTTACATTTATTTGCTGTGGTATGTTTGTGTTAAAACAAATAGAGATACAAATCTTAAAAAGGCATACATTTGTCAATTTACTTGATGAAAAACGGAAACGATGAGTATAGTGCCAACATGATTCATTTGAGACACTTTAGGGGTTTTTCCAAACTCATCTTAATGAAGAGATATTTATGGCTTTGATCTTCTTTGGTCTCATAAAAAATGATAGCATAAAACGCAACGCAACTCACTTTGTAGAGCGCTACGAACCTCTACGGAATGCTACGAATACAGCTACGGAAAGTGCTATGGGAAATAATATACATTCTCTATACATATACGCCTGCTCCCGAAAAGGGTTGGCAAGACCGTGTCACGCTTGCATCCGGTCTACATCAGTTGAGTTACCAATAGACCGTTATAAACGGTATTTTAGTAACATAGTAGACCGTTTGTTTGTTGTAAATGTTTTGTATACCCGTAAAAGCTTAATTTCTTAACGAAAAGCTTCTTTAACTAATATTTTGTTAAACGGCCTACATAGCAAAACAATCTAAAACGAACAAGTTTGTAATAACGTTGTTCAAATACTACTGCACAATCTGTGGTTAGGCTATAGCAGAAGTAGTATTGTAATAGCCTGTGAATAATAAGCCTGTTTTATTTCGGTATTTAAGCCTCTAATTTGATGTATTTTGATGGCTGGTAATTTTAGGTTTGGTTGAAAATCTGCGCAAATAAATTAAATTGTTTTAACTTCGATAGCTACATTGATAGTACGTACATATTTACTTAGATAGTTTGAAACCTATATTTACTACTGATATATCTCCGTCTGAATGATCGAAGAATCAGCAG
Organism: Venusia cambrica; assembly: GCA_951394065.1. Lineage (NCBI taxonomy): Eukaryota > Metazoa > Arthropoda > Insecta > Lepidoptera > Geometridae > Venusia > Venusia cambrica. Next base: position 9,222,937 of record OX596056.1, read on the forward strand.
GCGAACAGCAGACCCAGAGGACGTCCACTAAAAAGATGTGTGGATGACATTAAGAGACATACGGGATACCATTGGATGGCAACAGCAACCACTCGTCGCGTGGAAGGAGATGGAAGAGGCCTACGCTCATAAATGGGCACTGAGTGGCTGGTGATGATGATGCTGTTGATAAATGATCGAAGAATCAAATAGAAAGAAGAAATCGTAGAATTGGGGTAGATGAAGAGACCTTGTCCTACTTCGGACAACGGAATTACTGATGGTTACGGCTGAACGACCATAGTAGCACTAGTGGTAGGACCTGTAAAGTCCACTTGGCGACCTCCCTCCTACCAAAGCCCGACGGCAAACGGCTTGCTGTGAAACGTTAGTGCGCGGGAGAGCCAGTGCTATCTCGGAAAGCTGGCTTTGTAGACCTCATCCTTACTCTTGCTTAGAGCTAACTCGAGAGGTCGTAGAGTCCTAAAATACCCAAACAGTACAGTGTAAGAATTTGGCATGTTCACCACGCTTGGCAGCGGTGTCGCAGTGTCTTTGGTTTGTACTCAATGAGATGCTGATGACTATCTGGTGTCTCCCCTTTAATCTTTAAACATCTACGGTAGGAGTAACCATTCTAAGTTGCTTTCGATATCAAAGAGAGGTTGGTAGTTACGATTGATATGGGTTGGAGGGTTTGAGGGATAGCCAGTATTATAATGAGAAAGATATTTTAAAAGTTTGGCGTTTTAAGAAACATAAAGTTATTTTATATTCGCCCACTTAATGCACAAACAGAACGGAATACTCTCAAGGTAATATTTCCAGCAAAGTCTCAACACTAAATAAAAGTACACGACCGACTTTAACCTGCATCGTTACTTCAAATCCTGACCTTAATGCGACGTAAATAGAGTTCCATTTCGAAAATCATGTTCTATCATACCTTTTTACGGCAATTTTTACTTTTACAGGAAACAAAATATGGTAGCTTTTTGAGTAACACAAGGGTAGTTTTGCACAGAGCTTGTTATAATAATGGCGTATTAAACACTTTTATTACGAAATTCGCATTTCGTGGGCCGTTTGCGCCGGACATGCGATTTTAGGTTAAAAAATATACTATTTGGAGAATTCCCTGAGTAACAAATAACTATAGGCCATATAGTATGAACCGAGAAGCCATGAAGGAGAAAAAGGTGTTCAGTAGGCTTAAAATAGCTTTAAAAAATCTCAGTACGAATTACGATAAAATTGTATTAGGTGTCCTATAATAACCAATTCCTCAGTTTGTTGAGGATTCCGTGTGAAGTACGGCTCCACCTCCAGCCTTAAGGCCAAGCCTTAAGCCTTATCTCATCTAGTTTTAAGTTACGATAAAGATCCCCGACGTACAAAAAAAAAATGACGAGGTACCTACATTACCATAGTCCATATTACACTTACATCAATCATATTTGCATCATTTAGCACTAATAATGATAATAATTAATAAATACTTTTATTTCAGGTTACAATTTTATAAAAAAAATCTATAAATATACATTGAACCATGTAAGTAGGGACCTTAGAGACTAACGTACGTATAAGATGTAGAAAACTATTTATTTATTTGTCACGTCATTTCTCGATGTACTGCTTGCTGGTAGAAGTGGAAGTATCAGCAATCTTCACAAAATCGCCGATGAAAAATGAAAAATAGATAACTTTGCGCCGCGATAGCGATAAGTAGCTTATAACCAGAGCCGCTAGTAGGACATTGCCTGGTGACCATACCCCCAAACAGTAAACTATCAATGATAAACGTAGAAATTCTAATAGTAGGTTGTTACGAAAAATTTATGGCAAAACGATTTGCGAAAACGAATTCCTATTTTGGGGCGAAATAATTCTCGTTCTGTGTGAAAAATTCTGATCTTTAATCACCACCAGCGAAGGAACATTGAATTTACAGTCAAATCTGAAAGGTAGCATGCATGCCAGTAATTTTGTAGAGTATTTGGCACGATTCAAGTTTGATTATGTGGTCGCGGCTTTAGAAACGAAAATATAAATTTCAGGATCTTACCAATGAACTGCTGCAGCTTGCTTCTAATAACCTAACACCTACACTGCAATGACTGCGAATAACCAACACTGGTGATTCAATCAAAATCAATCAAATCAAAAAACATTTATTTGCAACACTGACAATATAATTCAATACATAAAAACAAACGAAGTAGATACAAAAAACACAAAAACGATATAAATTAAAACAATACATTGCCGAGCTACAAAAAGGATCTTCCGTTAAAACCCGAGTTTATTTGGAACTGAGTCAAAATAAAAAAATGATGATAGCGGACATTCATAGAGAAGTAACAAGATAAAAATAAAACATTTAACAATTAAAGTTACACAGAAATAAGTTAAGAATGAGGAGATTTTTGAGGCAAACCCTTCCAAGTTAAGTTAATAGGTGCCTCCGGGGTAAACTTCCTCTCACCCATGTCTACGTCGGTTTTAAGGTCTTAAGCTGACACATTATAAAAAAAACCTTATGTCAAGTGATTTCATTGATAACTTACTACTAAAATGTAAGTCTATCGTTACCTGCGATATAGAAACACACGGTTTTCAAATAAATCCGTATAAATTGGTCAACAATAAAATATTCAAAAGCAGGAAGCACAAACGTAAATAAAGGAGAGTGCCCAACATCAGTAAACACGTGTCCCAAAAGTCCTCGTACTCGTTGCTTTATTTATTTACCTTCTTCGCAAACAGGTGCGCTATGAAAAAGGGCTTTGGGCGGGAGAGGACGAAATGTTGTGTTGTTCTTTCAAGGCCTACTGAGTCGGCTGAATTAAATACTGTATACTGTAAAAAAAAACGTCAAATTAAAAAGTATTTCCCCTGGATACAAAGGTGTGATGGACTTTCAGGGCCTACTGAGTCGGCTGAATTAAGTACTGTATAATGTTGAAAAAATTAAACGTCAAATTAAGAAGTATTTCCCTTGGTGACAAAGGTACGATGGAAGACATTGTGACATGGCCTACTGAGTCGGTTGAATTTATTCCTGTCAAAAAAAAAACGTCAAATTAAGATTTATTTTCCGTGAAGACAAGGGTATGATGGGTCCGTAAGACAATTATGATAGAAGACCTAAGCGTTTTAATAATCCCCTCTCCTTAAAAATGTGAAAGCTCTGGGAATCAAAGTATTAGAGCGATGTCTTAATTTATAAGCCACCGCGATTTAATATGTACCTCTAGTGATAGTAAGGTATCAATTTGATGACATAACACGACATGAAGCTTGTTGCGATGGTTTATCATATACCTCCAAGACAGTATATAAATGTAGTATAGAATATGAATATTGTCAGTCTATTTACGTCTACTGTTGGACAGAACCCCCTAAAAAGTAGATCATAATGATGATCTACTTTTTATGATAATGGTACTGCTGATATAATGCTGCTGCCTTCTTTTAGTCGAATCCCTAGTCGACTTTTACGACATCTGCGCCCAGAGTTTATAGATTCGTCGTTTCTGATTATAATTTCTGAGATATATTTCTCAAAAGTTAGGAAGTCAATGTTTAATTTAAACAAATAATATGTCATGAAACTATTCACAAAAGAAGACGTTGACTTACCGTAGGACCGTTATTCTTTTTTTCTTGTTAACCTTCCTTCATTATTTTCAACGATAAAATATCACCGAGTAGAACGGTCTTGTATCAGAACAAACATCAGTATGACATCAATACCTGATATGGTAAACACGTTAGGACGGGTAGGTAACCAGGGAGCTAGAGCTTTCGGTGCGTACATTTGTATTTGTACCAACTTAGATATTGAAGTCAAAGTTAGTATGTTCGTTTGTCAAATCCCATGAGAATGGGATATCCCAAAACCTTTTCAAAGGCAGGAGTTAAGTACCATGAATACGTGCCTAATGTATTTAATGTCGAGTAATTAAGCGTGATGTGCACATGTCATGCAAAGGGAAGAAAGGCACATAACTAAAATATTATATAAGAAATAATAGGAATGCATGTGTTCGGACGTAAGAGTAAGGGTAGACGGAGGGAAAGATGGACGGTGTGTCTAGTGCGTAGTTGGAAGTTTTCTACTTGCTCAATACCTACTCGAATGATAGATAGCCAGTTGCTCAGTTTGTTGAGGATACGGGGTGAAGTGCGCCCTCGGCCTTCAAAAATCATCTCAAAAAAAAATAAAAAACAAAAAATATTAAAGAATGCGTTTGCGTTACCACGATTTGTATGAAAAAAAAAACGTATTCATCATTCACGATGACCAAACGCAAGTCGATTGATCTTCGATTGCAACTCGCACTAGGCACTCAGATTTTGTGAGTGACGATGTTTATGATGTGACGTGCCTTCTATGGGTTTGGATGGAAAAGACAGGTTATAAATCGACCTTTGTATAATAACTTGATTACATGAAATAAATTGCAAAGTTAAATTGTCTTCCTTGATTTTCGAATGATGAATGCTAGCGTCGTCGGGCAAGTGTGTGCCGCTGTTGATTGCTCGGCGCTAGTTACTCGCTGTAGGTAATTCGTACATAGCGTAGTTATGCATGGGAAAGAAGTAGATGCTGTGCCGACCCCACCTAAGTGTGGGATAAGGGCAAGACGAAGAAGAAGAAATACATTTTATTCAAACGCTTTACATAAAATTTTTAACCATGGTAATAATCAGTTTGCATTCAAATGTTATTGGTTTTTCAACGATCGTGACAAAAACAAAGGGCCCTTTGAATGAGTCGTAAGTAAATTTTAAAACAAGCTTGAAAACAATTAATATTGTAGCGTGCAGAAATACGCTAATAACCTTCATTTAAAATTGCTAGCTCAACTTAGACTTAAAACAACATAATTGAGATGTTTATTTGCTAAGGCTAGGTTAAAGTTTTTAATTTACTTATTTAAAATTCAACATCGGTCAAATGGTAGTGGTTTATTTTTATGATGAAATTTATCAATTTTATTATATTTTTTCTTATAGGTATATGTTTTTTTTTCTATAGCGTAGATATTTTACAAAACTCTGACGTGTATTATTGATATTACAATAATTGTTAAAATTAAGTTTTTAATGAAAATGTATCTACCGTTTGTTTATTGTAACACGAGGAACACTCTCGGCTCATAGAATGTTTTTTTTGCATGAAATTTGTAAGTTAACTTAGTATTATAATAGATAAATATTTTTTAAGAATGTGTCCAATGTCACGTTTCTTACAGTTTCTATTTAAGGGGAGACACTGTTGTTGTTGTTGTTGATGTGTTCTTCGAAGTAGAACTATCACTATTTTACACTATATTAACTCAAATGGCTTAGTTCTTCTCAGTCTTTTCACTGTGGTTTTGTTGTCAAGGAGCTGAATTGCCTCAACTTTCACATGTTTATGAAGTCTTTTTACGTGAATTTCTGCATGTTTTTTAATTACTCATTGGCCTACGCAGGCTAGATTGTAAAATAGTTTTCATCCATGGGTAAGTTTTTGACCTCAACTTGCTCAGTCACTTGCACTTGCAAGGATGAGGTTTGCGATGGAGCGAGCTAAAACAGCGAGTCATCACTCCCATGCACCAATACAGAATACAGCGCACAGCTTGGCGCTGGACTTTGGTGTGAGGGCGGTTGCTATGGGACCATGTTTGATAACAACGTAAAGACTATGAAAAGCTTTCTGTAACGAAAACTTCTACACAACCGGGATTCCAATCCATACCATTTTTTTATATTACAGGACAATCATTTCACACAGCGCCATCTAGTCCCAAACTAAGCAAAGCTTGTAAAATGGGTACTAGATTACGGAGATAATACTTGGATACATTTTTGATATAAATACATTCTTTCCATTTATTAATATTTTAGTTTTGTTAATCATGTTTTGTGAACTTAGCTGTATTTTCATTATTATGGTTCATGTTAGTTAATAATATAAAATGCTAACATAGAGACCTGCTGCTAATTCGACAGTAGACTGAGTGTCATCAGCTTCCACAATCGCCTTTAATTCGTATATTGTCGACCAAAGATTCCGGACGACCGCGGGGTGCATTTTTCAGGTCAAAATTTCCAGCACGGAAGCGGGTAAACCAATAAAGGAATTTTTAACGTATCCATGATGACGAAAAAGACCCAAATAGGATAGAAACATAACGCTAATCAGTAAACAAAAGACTGATTTTTAAAATAGAATGTCATGTTTTAAAAATAATATTAATTTGAAATTAGAATTTCATAGACAATCAGAAATAGTTTTTATTCGAAATTATTAGTACTACAAAACAGTATCTTCATAAGTAAAGACCAAATATATATTCTTAATTAAGTAAATAATACTTATCAATGATGAACAAACATCAATATTCATCGCACAAATGCTTGTACTGGGTGGAAATCGAACCCACAACCTACAGCGCGCCCTTCGGGCAATTTCAAAACCAAGGGTTTGAAACCAGTTTATAAAACAGAATTATATTTATTTTTAGGAAACCTGGTTTCAAGTAAAGAAAAAATATTCTGTGTTAGAAACTGGTTTCAAACGCAGATTATAGAATCTTCTTTTGAAACTTGTACAAACTACTTGACAAGTACTTCTTGTCCTAGCCACTTACAAATATTTTATAATGATGACAAAACGTCATCTCACTATCAATAGGTATGTGATAGAAATGATAGATTTTAAGTGCTGATTATTTAATTTTAAATGAGTTGTGTATTGCCAATGTACAACACGTAATACCATTATTGTTAATGCGTACAACACCCAATACCTTATTGCGTTTATATACATTTATTTTACGTATTATACAGAATACTTTTAAATTTCTCGAATCTTGGTAGATTATTAAATAACCTGATATCTGTATCATCCTTTTGGAGTTCGCTGGGATATTCGCTACACAAGAATGTCCAGGGGGTTTTTCTTTAATTATCACATTCTTCTCACTCAAATTTTTTTTTTTCTTTTGTTTTTTGTTCATTTGGGTTCTTACAGTACCAAAATTAGTTCTTACAGTACCTGATGCATATTTGTTTTTCCTGTGATATTTTCGACCACCATACGACGCTGCCACACCACCTCTTTTTGTAGTGTGAACTCAATTTTCGTTGATGTCATTTTAAAACGATTATATTTGTTAAAGCAACCACAGTTCGCAATGTGCACCAACAATACACACTCATTTAAAATTTAATAATCAGCTCCTAAAATCTATCAGCTCTATCACATACCTAGTGATAGTAAGACGACGTTTTGTGATTGTCATAAAATATTTTTAAGTGGCTAGGAAAATATTTCCGAGCAAGTTGTTTGTATACGAACGAGTTTCAAAAGAAGATTTTATAATCTGTATTTGAAACCAGTTTATAAATAAGAATTATTTTTCTTTAATGAAAACCAGGTTTCCTAAAAAGAAATATAATTCGGTTTTATATACTGGTTTCGAACCTTTGGTTTCGAAAGTGGCCGAAGGGATAGTGCGTAAGGCAGAGCTACTCCAACTGAGCTGTGAAGCATTTCATAATATTGTCTGATAGATACGCTTTGAATCGCATGCCACATTCAAATAGTCATTTCCAACAATTTGACACAAAAACATAGACGTCCAAAGCAATTGCCGCAAAAAGCTGAAGCCGTTCCCGACAGGAAGCGAGCGGGTAAATAGGTGTCCCTTTTTGCGTCCAATCGATATGTGGCCTTACCCGACCTTCTCTGGGGTCAGGCACCATTGTTTTGTGCCATAAAGGTGTGGGTTTAATACCCGTAAGGGACGGACAATAAAGTAAATCTGATTACATTATAATACAAAGGGATATATCATATTGGATTGAGACAATGTTTTGTGGTACGATCATTTAACCCAACTGCCTCAGAAGGAGGGTTATGTTTTCCGAGAGCATGCATGTATGCCAGTCTATTTCACAGGCACGATGAAATTTTCATTATGAATTTAACGGTGATATAAAAAAAAAAAAATTTATCTTATGATGCAAAAACCAGTTAAAACTAACTCACATAAAAACAACACAAAAAATAAGACAACAGTAATAAAAATGCAGGAAGAAATTTGATGTATGACCTATTACATAATGACTACAATGTAAGCTGGTTGTGTAGGTATAGCGTGTTTTGGAAGAGACTTGAGCCTTGAATAGGTTTAGAACCTGTAGGGATATAACCTACAGGACAAATATAGGGGGGAGGTGCGAACACAATATGGGAATCAAATGGAAGAAACAAAGGTAATTCGCTTCTGGGAAAGTTCGCTCCATCGAAGATCTCCCCCTCGCCAAGACAATTCAAAGGCAAGCCTTGAGGTTAAGCGTTTACCCATTTTAAATAAGGCCAGCGAATTAGCATTAAAAAAAAAAAAAAACTGGCCCGAGGTTCATGCCTTTCTCCTTGTGTGCTGGTCGCGATTCCGAACAGGCGGTAGATTTGACGTTTCAAAGTAATCCTAAAAAATCTTACTGAATAAATATATTTGACTTTGACTTTGACTTTGACATACCTAGTTATCAACCGCCTCTATGATCTAGTGGTTCGCCTACCGGTGTCAAATCCAGAGGCCCCGAGCAATATTGTGCTTGGTTTGGTGGGTGGTAGGATTTCGTTTAAGTCCGCCTGGCTATCTACCACCATCTTATCTAATTCAGTCGCCTTAATTACAATTCTTAAATTGTTGTGTCCGGCATTTAGAGGTAAGATAACCAGTTCCTCGGTTTGTTAAGGATTCCGGGTGAAGTGCGTTTCCACCTTCGGCCTTTTCATAACTATGAACAATTAAGTAAGATGAAGGCCAAGCATATCCCCGTCGTACAATAAAAAAAAATGTTATTCAGCGTGGCAATGCAGCTAGTGTCTTGCACACACTTCCGTTTGCTACTGGTCTAGATCAGTATTAGTAGTTACCTATAGACATTTAGGTACAAATAATATAATGACTAAAATTCACACCCCGTGCCGGGACTCGCGCATGTTGTCCTAAAGCTGGAAACGCTCAACATCAACTGAGCCACGAGGGTCCTGACGCAGATTCCGATTTTTTGTGTCATAATGATACTCAGCTTGCTGATTTAATGTTGTGACCAAGTGCGATCACTTGAAATACAAAAAATACCTAAAGGCCGTTTGTAACGGTCATTAGATAATCCGTCTGATTCCTATGTACATAGTTAGTTTAATTGTACAGATTAGTTTTAATTGTTTGTGAATTAATAAATTGTTATGAATGAAGGCTTTGGCGGCGGCGGGGCCGTCACGTGAAAATAGCGCAGCAGAAGGAGAGCGTAGATACATCTTACGTACCTATAGGCGGAGACTGACTTTCCAACGCGTGGTAGACATTGGTGATTCATAAAAAAGCTCAGTTTGTACATTTTTCATTGTAATATCTTCTTAAAAGCCATAAAACATTTGTAAATCAATCCGACTACTTCGTTCTAAAGTGATCCAAAACTACACTTCTAGTAACATATTTTTCAATAAATGTAGGTGTATATAATTATTGCCAGACTCGCTTATTTATTATTATTGCCAGATTTGTCTTTAGTGGTTATTCCCGTCCCGCGTCGCCCCCGTCCCGTCGCGGTGTCCAAACGGTCCCAGTGTGCGGAAGGCGGGTGTCGTTCTGGTATTTCGACGTTTTTGCTAAACATTGTTTTGTTTTGCATAATGTGTTCCGGTTCCGGTCGGTTTTGATTATACATTCGTGGGGTTATTGTATTGATGGATTTAGAGTTGGTGCTCTTTTGTTCAATTCTTTGTAATATTGAGCGGTTTAGAAATAACGTTCATTGTTATAAATTTCAATAATTTTTGCACGAAATGGTTTTAATTATATTTTACCGGCGTTAAGACCGACCGGGATAAGAAAAGCCAGTGATTAAGATTTACGTATTTTTTTCAGCTTTTATTCCCTGGGTAATTCCTATATTTACGGTTCCAAGATTGAAAAATATATTTGAAAATTATTTTTGTAGTTATATAGTCCAAACAATGGTATCGAAGACCGCTTTTGTAGTTCAAATTAGGGTTTGTAAACATGCCACGTGATGACGAAACCAAAATCCCGTGTGGTTCAAAAACTTTATAGGTTATAACATTGAAGTATGAAAGCTTCTTGTCCAAGAAAGCATTTGCAAATGTTAATGGTACGATTTCACGAATGGTGAAGAAAAGTAATTTCGTTTTCATTGTTTCAACTTCGGTCGAGATAGGCGATCTGCCAGATAAACGCTTTATTATCATACGGTTTTTGTGCTTACAGACAGACCTCTTGTATCCTTGGGAAACTGACTTGGGACCAATTTTCTGTGTAATTAGGTACACTGATATAATCGTAACGAGAAGTACCTCGGCTGGCTTATAATATATCCTACGACAAAACAAAAGTTAATACTGAGGTCTTCTGTTTCGCCGTTAGCTGTAGTTATACCTCTGGAGGTATAAATATTTAGTGCCAATATTTTATTCTAAATCTTCAGAATTAAATATTGGCGCACTCAGCTGACTCGTTATCTCTCCCATTGAATAAACTCACAGTCACACTTTACTTTACATACCTTAGGACACACAAGCGATATTTTTTATGGTACGACGAGGAAGCGTTTGGCCTTCGTCTCACATGGTTACAAGTAGTGGAAGTCCATTTCAACCGGAATCCTCAACAGACCGAAGAACTGACTATCTTACCTCTAAATGCTGTTACACAAAAATGTAGAATAGTGTTATCGCGACAGACTTAGGCAAGATGGTGGTAGCCAGGTGGACATACACAAAGTCTTATCACCAACTAAACCAAGCACTAAACAGTATTCCAGTGGGGATCGTATCCGGAACCTATGTGTCTGATACCGGCAGGCGAACCACTAGACACACAGAGGCGGTTATTATTCCCACTCGTCCTCACTCCCCATATGTCACACACATCCATACACAATCACACACATTTCTTAAACTCACTAACTCAAATTAAAATAGATTATGCTATTATCTAGGATAATGCAACTTCGGGTGGAGTTAATCATTTTCACACTCTAATACGGACCTAAGGTCTGCATAAGTTTTTTTTTCATATCATAATAATTATTCATGTTTCTGTACGTTTATATCCATATAATAAAGTTTAATTTGTTTCATACTTCTACCATTGCTAAGAAAATAAATGATATGGTGATTTATAGAGGAAAAGATATTAGGAAACATTAACTTTATTAAAATTCCTATCTTATGAGATTTCAGTTATTATTTGGCGATGTTAACATGCTTTGCTACGCAAATTTACTGAAAACACCAATTTTTCTTATATGCAATTATGAAATGTGAATCGAGTAACAATAGATTTTAAGAATTTATTTCACCGATGTATATCCCGACATTCCCGACATTTTGGTGCAGCTGCAGAAGCCATGGTCGCGGTCAGATTACCCCGAAACGTCAGGATGAACACCCGTATAAGGCAAAACACATGATAAGTACCTACGCGTTTCTCTTTTTAAAATAATGAGCCCCTATCGCGGTAGTTGAAAAATGTATATATCATCATCATCATTATCATCCGCAGATTTCACCCACTACTGGGTATAGGCCTCCCTATGCATATGTCACGCCCAACGGTCTTGTGCCAGTCTCATCCAGGTGAGGTTTGCGATGCTGGTGATATCTTCTGCCCATTTTGCTGCTGGACGACACCCGACGGGTGATATCCGATTCTTGGAAGCCATTCCGTCAACGCTTTGCTCTATCTATCATCCGTCCTTCTTGCAGGGGTCCCGCCCAGCTCCAAAAAAAAATATTGATTATTTATACTCGAATGATAATTATAATCATTATAAGATATATGCTCGTGCATTAAGGACGTTAACAAAACTCGTCCCGACTTCAAACTATTCTATAATCTGATGGCCTACATGCTAAACGGCTAATTGGCCAGGTCTGGGGCCTATTACGTTTCGTAACTCGTTTTTATTGCTATAAGGAAACGTCGCACTTATGGGACTGATTTATGACTAAGGTTTTGTTGGAGGCCTCGGTGCAGAATATGATTGGAGAGTAGATACCTTATTCCAGAAATTTAAAATAAAGGTTTCGATGTTGGCAGTGACATAGCTTATAGTGCATATGGTCGCGATTCCAAATAGGCGGTATAGTTGACTTGATTCGAAATCATCATTTAATTTTTACTATATCTAATTGATTCTGATTTTGATATTTGCCACCAAAGTAGGTAGATTAGGTAGGTACCTACTAATTTTTATATTGTACGACGGGAAAACGCTTGACCTTCATCTCATCTAGTGCATAGCATCTACAAAATATGAATAAAGAGAAAAGCTATTGAAAAAGCACTATACATGATTTACCAGCTTATAACAGCAATGAAGGAAGAACAAAGATCACTGAAGCTATAAATTGACTAAAAGTTTTCAAGATATTGATAGCCAGAAGCAGCTGCTCAGAATACGAGAACAAAAACAAAATCGCAACACTCTTTGTAATAAAAAAAAATATGACCGGCTCAAAAATCAATTATAGATTTTTCGTTCTGGATCGCGGTCCATAATCCATAATTAAAAACTTTCCAGACAAATTTCAAGGCCAATATCCTCCATTGGAACCAATCCCGCGAATTCCCCACGTGACACCTAATAACCCGCTATCATTGTGTTAGTTTTGTTAAGTTTTCGAGCTCGCGTAGCCATTTTCTACGCTATATTTACTGTTATTACTTTTCGCTTTTGTCTTAAAACTTTTAATCTAAATATTGCATTGCACTTTGTAGCCTTTTATTGGTTACGGAAGCCAATAAAAGCGCATAGTAAGGATTGAAAAGAAAAATGTGAGTTCTATAATCTATGGTTTTAACGGTTTGTAAATACATTTTACTGTTTTCAATTGTACACAGATCAACAAAGTATAGTAAACACCCTCAAGCCGTGAGAATTTTCAAAATTATTTATTGATTCACCCCTTCACTAATAAACTAAAGTATCGCCAGGTGCTTGTTTTTACTATCAGACTTATATGACAATATAATGTTATATAAAAATCTAAATGTACTTAATCCAATTAACTCCTCGCCGCGTACCCACGAAACGTTTCCCCGAAGCGGTTAAGTCAAAAGGCAAACAAAAATAAAACGAACGTAGGCAATCCAAATGTCAGGAATATAAAGCATGGCTGACACTCCCAAGCGTCCAGTTTTCGACGACCGCGCTCACCGCACGCGAACGCTAATATCTAAACAGAATACTAAACAAAACCGCTCTTTCTTTTACTGAGCCACTTTATTGTCGCGATATTCGACCTTTTTAGCTTTTAGCTCCCAAAGCCATCCCTAGAGTGGGAATAGACTGTCCCATTTTTAAACTGTATGCCCTGTATGCCGAACAAAACATTGTTACACTTTTATGCCAAACGAAAATTCTGTCCCAATTTGTAGTTGCAAACACAAAATCAACTTTACGGTCAGCGGAATAGGTTTTGTTGTGGATCGGTGACGGTTGTCCTTTGACAAAAATGCTTTCGAGCATCGAAGCATCGTGTCTAATGAGGCGTGTATAAAAAGTGTTTCTTTTGCCTTCATTTCCGTGGCTTCTTTGCAAAAGGTCGATTTAATAGATATAGATTCTTAATTTATGCAAATGTGTGCTTACATTGGAAACTGGGTCATTGAACACTCGAAGTAAATAATCTCGCGATGAAAGTAATATTGAGAAAGCCTGGCTCTTTCTACTTTTGTTTCGAGAGCGTTAGTCTTTACTTTCGTTTTTTGCTCGTAGAATAATAGGTAGATACTTCACGTGGAAACAAAACCGATATTATGAAACTAGTTTTAGTTTAAATTAATCCATGACATTAGAAATAGAAATATATATGTGAACATAAAACAAGCAAGATAAACACAAGAGTGTCAGAAATATCATGATCACAAAAAAGACAATGTAAGATATAATAAAAGATAAGAACAAGAATAAGCAAACTATGGAACAAAAAACAGCAATACCCTGCGTTTCAGCAAAAAGTGAACCTGTCCACACTGGTAAGTATATTGAGTTACATATCATGTAATGGCTGATAATAGAACTGAAAGCAGGTTGATGAAGCAAGTATATATTTCGAGTGTGAATGGGAGGGGAAGACCTCGGCGAACATCGAACCTCGAACAACTGAGAAACTGGCTATCTTACCTCTGAATGCCGGAACACAAAAAAAAAACAAGAATTGTTGTTATGGCGACAGATTTAGGTAAGGTGGTGGTAGCTAGCCAGGCGGACTTAAACAAAGTCCTACCATCAACTAAACCAAGCACAATATTGTACTCCCCATAGGGATCGAACCTGGGACCTTTGGATCTGACTCCGGTGGTCGAACCACTAGACCACGGAGGCGGTTAAACTCTGTTCTCGAGAAAGGCCAAGATGTACCCAAAACCGACGAACATTTATTAAGATCGTGATGAGAGTGAATGAGAAAAAAGAGTTGTTCGTGGAAATCCATTGTCTCTGTCTACCCCGCCGGGAAACAGGCGTGAGTCTATATATGTATATAAATAATGAAGTTCATACTCTCGTCCGAGGGGTATCAATACTATTTCTATTAGCAATTCAATGTAGGGTGATGTACAGTCAAAAAGTAAGAGTTTTTTTTTCAAGAATATAATGGATCTTTCTTTAATTCCTCAAAGGCTTTGCTCAGCAGTGGGATAAAATAGTATAGGCTTAAAACGTGGTGTAATACAATAATGTCTCTGACTATCCATGTTGTACACATATACAAAATAGAGGCAAGACATAAATAGGTGTGTCATCAGACTGTCCAATCCACCGTCGGTGAAAATAAAGAACGGCTAAAACCATACACACGAAAAAGAACATTACAATCTAACCAAGTATTAATATATAATGTGGTATAAACACATAAAGCAACTATCATGAATTCAAATGCAAAAATAAGCTTGCAAGAAGACACTTATTATGCAGATTATCAATAAACCCCCATTTGACACGCAAAGCGAGCTCCAAATCACAAGGTGGAAACGGTTTAGAGGCGTTAAATTTCTATACACATATTACCATAATAAGTGATCACGGACGGACAGACAGACTGACAGTCGAAATTGTTTTCGTGTGAAGTGTTGTTTAATTTTTATTGATATTACTTTAAATGTTGTTTTGCCTGCCACGTTTCTTGCCCCGTTTACTATACCTAGTCCCAACTAACTTCAAAAATGATCAAACAGTTATAAATCATAGTGAATAGTTCCTAGAGAGCCTTCTCTAAATTTTAGGGGTCTTGCCATAGTCATCACGCTTGTCAGGCGGATTGGTGATCATTGTAAATGTTTTAGTAAGATTAGTTAATAAAAAGAAGTAAGCAACCCTTCTTCTGGTTATATCACTTAGTCGGCTTTTACGACGTCAATTCTCAACCCACGACCACCATGGTACGGTATGTATGGCTATAGATAATTTATCAATGTGTTATGGTTCTTTGTTTTGATAAAATATTCAAAAAGAGTAACAAAATCGATGTATTATGTAAATAACTTTGAACATGGCAGCAAAACTTATTTTCTATTACATTCAACAGAGATTCAATTTCAAAAGTTTTTGATAGACGGTCAAGAAGAATAACAGCCAATGATCTATGGTGTGAGCTGACCCAAAACTTGGAAGCAGAACTTATTCTTATTGCTTAAAGTTGCAGCTTAGGAAACTTTTAACTCAGCAGCTTTCGTGACTTAAATAATTTGTTTTTGAGAATCTTTAAATTGTTCATCTTCATAACTGTTAGCCAACTTTGGCCTTATCTTTACTTGCAACCAGGTGAGATGAAAGACAAAAGATTAACCGTCGTACAGTTAAAATGAATGTGCAAACACTAAGTAATAACACTAAGTAGCTTAAGAAAAATAAAATCTACATTTTTTTTATGCACAAATTGCAGTCTTTTCGCTATGGCAGCGAATCTCTTCCAACCTTTGGATTGAGAGGGGAAAAAATGGGCTTTATTATAAGCGAGAGTTTTACACAGCATTACGTCCGCTTGCTTGTTCAGTTAGAGTATTTTGTATAAGAAAAGTTCTCGATTAGTAAAATGTCACTTGTATATTATACTTTGCAGTCACAATGAGTACTTTCAATTTGGGCAGCTATCAATACTGAGGCCCTAATTTTATTATGAAAAAATATCTTATCATGGCAACATGTACCCAGTTCTATCTTCTAAGAATCTACCCGTCCAAAAAACCTTCAAAAATTCGACAAATGTCTTAAAAGCCGACTAAAGGCTCTCACATGAAGAAGTCTAATTAATCCATCTGCCAAGCGTGGTGACTGTGACAACCCTATAAGCTTCACCTTAGTTTACCAAAATGCAATTCCATTGCATCGTTAAACTAGATAATAAACAATGCTCCGTTGGCGTGTTCCTGGACCTGGCAAAGGCTTTTGACACTGTCTCCACTCCGATCCTTTTGAGAAAACTGGAGTGCCTGGGCATTCGTGGTTGTGCACTGGACTGGTTTAATCTTAAAGAGCAGAGACACAGACTATCTTAAGACAGAGACTATCTTAAAGAGCAGAGACAGTGTGTCAAAATCGGTGCATTCATCAGTGTCCCTCAACGAGTGCACTACGGGGTCCCACAGGGCAGCATTCTTGGCCTGGGCCACCCACTATTCATTCTCTACATCAACGACTTACTGGAGCTACCTATAACCAACATGGAAGCCTTGTGCTATGCGGATGACACGGTTTTACTTTTTTGCCGGAAGATGTGGACGGAAGTTTTTTCTTCTGCGGAAACTGGTCTAGACAAAATACAAAGGTGGTTACAAAGTAATCTGCTTACCTTGAACACTAAAAAAACAATTGTACACCTGTTTCTACAAAACGAAAGCATAGAAACCCCCTCCTTCCCTGCCACCCCTTAAAATACATACGAACATCTGTGCAGACCATAGCCAGGGCTGTAACTGCGAAGAGCTCGCTAGACCTAGCAGACAGCTAAAATATTTTGGTGTCATAGTAGATGAGAAGCTTTAAGAAGCACATTGAACTTATTTCTGGCAGAGTCCGAAAGTTATTTCACGTGATGAAGCAACTCCGTGAGGTGGCAGAGTTTGAAACTTTAATGGCAGTCTACTACGCACTGTTTCAGTCATTACTCACGTACTGTCACGTACCGCCGGGAAAACGTTCCTAATTCAGGTTGAACGAGCACAACGCTCTGTATTAAAAAACATGCTTAAAAAGCCCCGAAGATACTCGACAGACCTGGTATATAAGGAGATTGGTGTACTTTCGGTAAGAAAACTGTTCCTTCTAAAAATCTGTCTCAAGGTACACTCATCAACCTCATTTCTGCAAAAATATTATTCAACCAGACAATACAATTCAAACAAAATTGTAGTTCTCTACAACATTTTCCTAGCGCTTCGGAGGTCATATAAAATGTTTTGTTTATAATAGGGTTATCAAACACTGTTGCATTGGCTCTTAACTGGCTACTGACTCTATCATACGATGAAACCGAAAGTCTACTGTTAAAAGTCTCCTGAGCAAGCTTTTGTAGTTTGTATTCTTTTTTTTGTTTGTTTTTTATTAGTTTTATTTAGTTCATTTCTAATCTTTGTTTTTAAATTGTTTGTATATTATTTTGTATCTTTAAAAAAAATATTTAGAACTCAGCTCTTTAACAGTC
Source organism: Venusia cambrica (assembly GCA_951394065.1). Taxonomy (NCBI): domain Eukaryota; kingdom Metazoa; phylum Arthropoda; class Insecta; order Lepidoptera; family Geometridae; genus Venusia; species Venusia cambrica. Next base: position 9,240,662 of record OX596056.1, read on the forward strand.
AATTGAGGCTTTTTTACTCCTTACCTCCTTACTCCTTACCAATTATATTGGTTCCCGCGATACAGGCTCAGCCTAGTATGGGAATCGTTGTCATTGGTGTACTTAAGAGAATCATATCATACTTACATAGAAAATAATAATTTTGCTTTACCTAGGTAAAACAAAATTATTATTTTCTATTTTTATTATTATTTACAGAATTAAAGTTAATACAGAACTATATCTAGATATAGTTCTGTATTTCAGTAGCAAAGTTCTTTCAAAGCTTCATAAGTTATAGGCAAGGTATTTCAAATGTACGGTTTTATTATGAGATCTTCCCTAGACTTCAAAAAAGCTTCTACCTTCCTCTACTTATATAAAACATTGGTTAGATCTCAGTAAGAATACGCGGTCCCAGTTTGGTCCCCCTATTACAAAAACTACATTGACGCAATTGAACGGGTACAACGCAAGAACCTACGCACTACAAGCTATAAATGCCTTGGCAAATATTAGTAAGTCTTAGGCCGATCTACTATCGACACACAATCTGCTCACACTTGAATTCTGACGAAAATATCTTGAAACCAACTCTATACAACATTATACAAACAACATGGACTTTTTTTTTTATACTACTAGGAGACGGGACAAGCACGTCAGCGCACCTGGTGTTAAGTGTACTCTTGCCTATGTCAAAGCCTTACTGCATAGGTCACATCCACAAAGAACATAGCCTACACGGCACTGAATTGCACCCGTCAACTTGAAGCATAAAGGTGTTAAGCCTCACGTACCCGTAATTTCACCGGCAACCATACCCTTCAAACACAGCAATGCTCTTATAAATATAGAAAAAAAAAAATAAAGCGCTTTCAAAATTAGATTTAGATTCACTAAGACCTTAGCTATCACCTACTTTTTATATAAATTACTTTCTTTCATTTTGTTCCATTTTTATAAAACCATATAATTTTATTGTTATTGCCTTTCTAGTTCCTTTTGATACCAATAAGCACTTATCTAATATGTGAGTAACGTCGTGGATTATGCTAATAATACCTTGTTATTATTAACAATTTAGTTTGTAACATAAATTAATGTTTAAAAATGTTTTAGCATAGTTGTTTGTTGTTCCAAATATTTTTTTTTAAATAAAACCATCTATATTTTGAGGAGGCATGTTACTAAAATATTTGCGGTTGCCGTGAAGTGAATGCCTAGTGTAAAACCGCACAATAACGTTTAACCTTTTCCAAGCCTACATAAGGCAGTTGACACATGATATCACTATCGTTTGTGAATAAACCAAAGTCGAGCGTATCCGATGACGTACATCAATCCGCCCCCGGATACAGACGGTTTGGCGTGGCACGCGCCATTAATACAGCGGAAAACATGGCGGATTTGTTTTGGCGCGAACTGAAAACGATTAATTGATTTGAGGCACGCTATGTGATAGAAGAGTTGGGATTACGCGAGCTGAACCGGCCGCGGGCCTTCGGTAATCTTTATCCCGCAAGAGTATGCGAGCGAAGCGATGCTACATAATCATTTTCTAGACCCTGTTTCTACCTGAATGATACTAAACAATGAAAACGTTTTTACAGCAGTTTTTTTTTTTTTACTTTTATTTATTATTATTTGGAAAACAATTCTAGTATAAAGTAAATGAATTGTTATCTAATGTATAATGATAATCTATATTATAAGAAACTAAACAGTTGTATAAACTAAAGAAATAATAATCAGAACCTATTTCTTGTTTGTACTACCATTAATCAGGCTCTCGCATAAAACTGAACGATGTGATTGCCGACACATAGAAGGTTGTTGTACTGCTTGGATTTTAATTAAGTTAACCATAAGGTATCATCAAAATTACAATTAACCGTAGAAGCAATAATTTGCAAAAAATCTCAACCCGCGATAGGATTCATACCCGTATCCGCACGGGTAAGAACCCGTACCTTTATCCTGATGTTGAAAATGCTGTACCTATTGAACCACGATGGTGTATTTGTGAATGTTGTGATCGAGTAAATCCCACACTAGGTGTGGGACTATCCTATCACACAACATGTCTTCTTCCACATTCCTCTATCGGACGTCAACTCATCACATGCTCCTTTCTTGTCCATATCACACAATCCATCAATTTATTTTTCGGCCTTCCCCTACCCCTATCCATCCACATTCATTTTAAACCCTCTCTTTGTTACATGCTTTCACCCCTCCTCATTACATGACCATTCCATGCTAACCAATTACTCCCTTATTAATCTACTGCTAATGTACCTACTAACTATGTTATCCATTCACATTACTCCACTTTTGATTTTCACCATTCTCATCTCTGTCACATGCACTCTTCTTTTTATCTGTCACTTTTGTAGCCCAACCCAAAACAATTTGTTGGACTTAACTTGACTTAAATTTATGATAAGAAAAAAAGACTGACATAAATGTTTCGTGACACCAAACTCAAATCTACATTCTGCAAATAAAATTTCCTCGCGCCCTTCAATTTCACCGAACGCTTGACGTAGGTCCGGTTATCATTTCCACTTATTGGAAGACATTAGGGCAAGTTACCGCCTACGACTGCCATTAAAATCCCATAACGTTTCATCACTTAAGTATACAGACTGTTAATTCTTCCTTGGACCATGTTACTGTATTCTGAAAGACTTTTGCAAGCTTAATTTCTCTTAGTAATATCATTAATTTATTATTATCATTAGCCGTTAACTTTTAGTATCGGACAGAACCGTTTCTAACTTTGAGGGGTTTCCTATTATTATTACCATAACCTTCACGCTTGACAGGATGAGTGATATTTGCATTGATGTTCAATTTGAACACAGTATTTCTTTTTATTAACAATGGTTATAAAAGATGGTTATTAAAGATGGTTATAAAAGATGATGGTTTTAAAGATGTTTGGTTTGTAGGACTTTGTTGAAGTCCACCTGGGTAGCTACCACCATCTTACCTAATTCTGTCGCCATAATAACAATTCTAAAATTGTTGTGTTCCAGCATTCAGAGGTAAGATAGTCAGTTCCTCAGTTTGTTGAGGATTCCGGGTGAAGTGCGCCTCCACCTTCGGCCTTATCTTAACTTGTTACCAGGTGAGATGAAGGCCAAGCGTTTCCCCGTCGTACAATAAAAAAAATAGGTGATCTCTAAGTTAGTATAGATGAGGACTACGAAGGAGGGAGCTTTCCCAGAAGGCACCAGCTCTCCCGCCCCGATGGAATACGGCAAACCGTTTGGCGTCGGATTTCGGCCGGAGGGAAGATGAGGTCCTGACCATTCACTTCACCTACTAAGTCTGAGTTAGAAGGTATATGGCCGCCACGGCACGCAATCACAATTGTTTGACCTTGCAACAGTGGTTTTCTATCAGCACGCCCCCTTATCCAGCGACAATTCAATAAAATACCAGACATCTACATGAACATCCATAAGACCTACTTAGAATACCTAATAGTCTGACTCGTACGCACAGTCACGCGAGGTAGTAATCAATTCTGTTGGCATTATTGTTTTCGGGTTGAGTTTGATTCTGTTTCCACTTAGTTCGAGGACTTTCAAACTTAACTAAGGTTTCAACTTGTGATAGATATTTTATATGCATTCTGATGCTTCGATAATATTTGCAAAACATTGTTTGTACGGGAACATTCTTCGGTACACATTTGATTTGATAGTGTTGTTGGAACAGAAGAAACAGTTTTATATTATTGTTAAACTTTAAACTATGAGATAATATTTTTAAACTCAAATAGATATACAAACAAGTACACCTAGTTTGAATAAGAAACTAAAACCAAAACTTCATATAGTTGGTATGGAGGTTGCAAGAAAAAAAAAAGACTTAACTTTTATTATATTTTCTCATAGAATTTTATTATATCGTCATTATACAGAGTAGTGACAGAATTTACCAGACGCGAATTAAAAGAAATGACTTCATTTTGTCGATTATGATGTGCCTATACATATTATCACAGGCGACTATACGCAAGATTTTTTTTTCTCTCTGTCTCAGCTTTTAGCCATACAGAGAAGACATGCTCGAGCACGTAATCGTCAACCTCATCCTACGCCTATTCTTATGAGGCTACCTTTATTTATTTATATAAATTCCTCTGACATAAAGAAAGCTCCGGATAATCAACACGTATAATAAGGTACCTACGAATTAATGAGTTTCCTTACACAAGCGAAAATAATAAAGGAAAATCACGTTATTCCTCAGATAATAATAGGATCCGCCATCTTTCACCTCGTTTCCAAAAGTTTCCTTATTATCGCCAAATAACAGAATTTCTTATACTCATCACACACAATCATGTACCTGCTCTATTTTACCACTTAAGTTCATCGTTCATAGTTCATTTATTTGTGGAAAATTCAAATCATTATAGCAACTTGTACTTGTAAAGTACCTACTTACAGTATACAGTAGGTACTAGGTAGACAGCAGGAACTTGTACCTATAAGTTTTCTGATATAGATTTGGCAATCTAGAACACCTATTTCTTAATATGTTGCACCAACCGTGGTCTAGGACTCTCTTTATCTTCTGCCTTGTCTGTGTATCTTTTTCGTCTGTTTTTTCGCACATGTGCAATCTCTCAAATCTTGGAGACCATCTTAGATACAACTTTACTTATTTTTCAATTGAGCTTTCTTTGGCTAAGCTCTCACCAATAAAATAAAAACCTTCTTATACTGAAAAGCTTTCTTATGGAAATTACAGTATATGAAAATTTAAAACTCGCTGACGTATGTAATGAATAAACTTAATGAATAAACCGAACAATCAATACATTTATCTTGTTACAATATTGATTCGAAAAAAAAACAGACTCAAGACGTGTTCCCCATCAAAGGTTCATCTATGATCACTAGTCAGAGCACGTACTTTTTCAAGCTTTAGAAATGATATAAACCGGCCAAGTACGTACACGAAGGGTTCCGTTCGATTACCTTTTCCAACATCCAGTCCAGACGGACAGGCTTAGAAATAGGTTTTTGTTTTTTATTTTTTTATTGTACGACGGGGAAGCGCTTGTTCTTCATCTCACCTGGTTACAAGTTGAGATAAGGCCGAAGGTGGAGACCCCCTTCACCCGGAATCCGCAACAAACTGAGGAACTGGCTATCCTATTACCGCTAAATGCCGGAACACAATTATGGCGACAGAATTATGTAAGATGGTGGTAGCTAGCCAGGCGGACTTAAACAAAATCCTACCCCTATTGTTCCCCCTGGGGATCGAACCCGGGACCTCTGGATCTGAAATCGGTGGGTTGAACCACTAGACCACAGAGGCGGTTATCACCTTAGTAAAAGAAAAGAGAAAAGAAGTCACCAATAAATCTCGTGTAGGTATATCACGTTCACTCATGTCTCTTTCCAACCCTACCTCGATATCAATTTCGACTGAAGGCCACATTTTGTTTTAGATGTTGATAGATTCAGAATAGGTTTAGCAAATGATAGGGTGCAAGATTATTATTGGGAAAATTTTCGATTCCACAGCGATTTATCGATTTTCAGATGTTTTTACCTGACTGCCTCAAGTTGGGTTTTGTTTTTCTAGATAAGGTATGTCTGTATGTTTATTTTTTTGTATTTTCACAAAAAAGGTTTGATGGAATTTGAGTGAGGTCTCGTTTGGTTTGCATAAATTATAATAGTTATAAAATGCTATATTATTTTAAAAAGGAGTGTTAATAAGTAATTAATAAAAGGAGGATACAAAAAAAGATTTATTACTTATTTTGATACCCAAATAAAATGTAAAATCTAGCCGATTCCAGATAAGAATACTTTATGAAAGGAAGTATTTTGTGAAATCATGAAATATACAACTTATCAGTTGGGATTTAGTTTTTCCACTTTAAACAAGCTCTATTCTTTGACTGAGCAAGCGTATAGGGCTTCTCAACAAAAAAAAACGACTACTATTTTTTGTCAGCTTGAACATTTTAATCCACAAAGCTTAACTTCGACTGAATATAAATGTTTGATTATTAAAAATAGTTTTTTTTATTTCGGCCCTGAAAAAAAACAAAGGCCTAAAATAATATGGGGTCCCGTTGTTTTCAAATAATTAACCCAGAAACCCAGATACATTTTCAAAAGGATCCTCAGCAATCCCAGAGCCCATTAGATCCCCGTAGCCCTACCATGAGTTACTGTAGTAAAATTGTCTGACGTGACTATGTGTATAGGTGCTACCGAAAGATTCGGTGAAACTACACCAGTTTAGCCTCACTTTCGAGACAATGCCATGATCGTTTGGCGGCATTTTAAAAATATAAAAATATAAATTTTACTATGGACTCAACGGAATTTACATCTCGCCATGAGACATGTCCTAAAATCTTAAGAATGCGAGACGTAAGAAAGAAGATTAACGCTTCATATATAGACGTATTACGACATATTAGTGCACATGTTTATTGCTAATGTATTAATTTTAATTGTTAGCCGTTAATTTTCCTAAAATGTCAAATAAAATAAAAATGTTATGTTCTTTTATTTCCTACTTCGTATCCACTAGCTAGAGGCTCTTAACAAGAAATTATAGTTTGCGAAAACTCATGGTTATAATTTAAACCGCTTTACACCTTCCGTTAAACCGTCCTAAGCTACGTATGCTAATTTAACGAGCACACGATCAAGTCTCTTGAATTTATCGTTGTTACTAGATAGGGGTGGTAACAGCTTGGTTGCATTAAAACAATATCGATTCAATTTACACACTGTATTTTATTCGGATAATTTTAATAATTTATCTGATGTAGTTTTAGTTAATTTTTTAATTGCAGCAGTGGCACGTATTTATAATATTATCATAGCGCTACCCCTAAGCTATGAACGTAAGCAGCCTTAATTACCCAATGGCGTTCCTCCACGACAAAACTACTGAACAGATTGAGCTAAACTTTTGCAGATTATCCGGTCCAGTTTTCACTAAAGTACGACCTTGGCACATCAAAAAGTTATTTTCTGTGAAGGCTCGCACGCTCCATTGTAGGCCACATCCTTGCCCAGGCAAGCCTCTAAGAGCCGGCCGATCGTAAAAAATATGGTAACTTTATACCAATGTTTCATTACTGAATAAAAGATTTTTTACCAAACATACTTTTACTGTTTGAATAATTAAATAACGGCTTTGCTTTCTTTCATAAAAAAAACTGAGTACCCATTTTACTTTTATTCAACACCGATTTTTCACGTAAATAAATTTGTAAGCTGAATTAATTGGTTCATTATCAAAATGAACGATTATTTTCTGCAGCTTCATTATCGGACCGCGTAACAAATCATTAGCAACATTATTACTCGAATATCTGGTATTAATTTTTTTTTAACTTCAACTCGAATTGAAGCCGTTGTCTCGTCTGTTTTTTCCGCACCAGTACAATTGTCTGAATTCACAAAGTGATAAGCTGAGATGAGACAGCTGATATGGTTAGCTAGTAAATGGTAAGGGGTGTGAATTCCGAATAAAATAAGACTTAATTTTTATAGTTCAACGGGGAAGCGATTGGCCTTCATCTCATCTGGTTACAGGTTATGTTAAAGCCGAAGGTAGAAGCGCACTTCACCCCAACTATCTGAGGAACTGACTTCATTCTTAATGCTGGAACACAACAATTAAATTGTTCTATGGGAGATCCGTTCTACTGGGCCATTTAAGGTTAGAGCAGTTCTACTGGTCCTTTTAAGGTGCTGGTTGATTTGTGCTGATTCAACAGAGCGAATACAGGTGGGCCCTAAGTGCCTATTTTCATTTATTTTTAAACTCTTCCACCGAGAATAGGGCCGATAACTATAAGCTAACACATTCCCATAGCAGTTTTGCGATAATAACCGTGGCACGCATACCCGACAGTGGCTAATTTACACACTACGCATTTCATTAGAGGGGCTAATCTGGTCCGCTACTACAAGAACTCATGGCCGTTAAATGGTATAATTATCTTCTTCTAATAATATTGGTATTATGTAAGTGTGTTTTTTACTGAACTAGTGCTAAACGGCTAGGCCGATTGAAACGAAAGGCCCCTGATAGCTTAGTACCTTTAGTAAGGCTCATACCATTGGTATTCGGCAGGCTTTTTAACCGCCCTTTGGTCGAGTGGTTCGTCTCCCGAATCAGATCCAGAGGTCCCGTGTTCGATCCCTAGGGAGATCACAATATTGTGCTTGGGTTGGTTGGTGGTAGGACTTTGCTTAAAATCGCCTGGCTAGCTACCACCGTCTTACCCAATTCTTTCGCCGTTACAACAATTCTTAAATTGTTGTGTTCCGGCATTTAGGGGTAAGATAGCAAGTTCCTCGGCTTATTAAGGATTCCGGGTGTGCATCCACTTTCAGCCTTATCATAACTTTAAAAATTAGGTGAGATGATGGCCAAGGACATCCCCGTCGTACAAGAAAAATGAATTAAAAAAAACGATAGTCCAGGCGCTACTAGAACGCCAAACCCCAAAGAAAGTACCTATAGCGATAATTAGGTTAAGGATAAAAACTTTAATACTCTTTTGTCATACATACCTAGTGATACAATGTTTCACCCAAACACAACACAAACATCACTTCATCATACAAATGATTGTCCCAGATGGGAGTCGAAACTACACCCTACACAGCGCGAAGGCAGAGCTACTACCAACTGAGCTGTGAAACCAGTTTAGTGATAGATAAACTGTGGGGTATTTATGCCAACTACAATCGCCTATTTAGCGCCTCTGATGTACAAAACAGACACTACATTTGATAGTAGGTACAGTAAATTTGACAGCCAGTGAAGTAAATTGTTCTAAATCACGTATAATATTCACAGTGAACTTCTGTGATCTTATGGTAGGTCACTGATTGTATTATAAAACTGTTGTTTACTACTTCGTAAGCGAAATAGTCTGCCAATTATATATGGACTCCTTCCAAAATCGAAATAACAAATTCATGGAGCCCTTGACCTGCTGAGTACACTAACTAACTGACCTATCGCAAAGCACAAGCATTTGCCAAACGGACGCTATCGAATTAAGTTAAGTAAATATCTGTGTTTACTTCCCTTCAATAAGGAAGTTCGTGAAAAGATGACGTGATACAAAATTAGAGTGAAGATTCAAAGAAGCGTTAGATTAAACGTGCTTTTTGACTTGATCTTTTTCTAATGTTAACTTTTTACATAAGAAACGGAATATACATTCGAGATACTAAGACAGTTCAATAATAATGTGGCGCTATATAGTGTCCTTTCAAAGTAGATTTCTTATCCGGTTTATGACTCAATAAGTTAGATGTACTTTTTCCTTACGAAAGTGCTCGTCTGGGGAAGTACTACCACCATACCTATTTTGCCCGCCAAGCAGCATTGCTGTGTTTCTGTTTGAAGGGTATGGTTGCCGGTGAATTTACCGGCACACGGCCCCGTGTTTTAACAAACTTTATGCCTGACGCAATTCAATGCAGCGTAGGTCATGTTCGGCAAGAAGGAAATGAGAACCGTAAGAAAAAACATACAGTGTCAAATATTTTAGATTGATTTCATTTATTTATTTAATAGTCGTGAAGCTGACTGACTAACTGACAATCAACGAACATCCCAAACCAGAGGACATAGAGACTTCCTTTCATAGTATCCCCTATATAGCAGAAAGAATATTGGAGTAAAGTAAGGATATTAATCCCACGAAATAATTTAAAAACTTGACAAGCGAACTCGTAGTAGGAGACAAAACTAATCTAGCGGGTTAAGTAGGCTAAAACATAGCTCGGCTAAGATATGAGACACGTCTTGCATAATACATGAATCAGTACTGGATTCATATCTGCGATAACGCCGTTATACCGCTCTGACATTTGATAATTAATGTATTTGAATTATTTACCTAACTGTGGCCATGTATCATCCTGGATGTAACATTGCAAAGATCCTTGAACATGGATTGTGATGTTAGACGTTAATATTGAACATTATTATTTTTAGTACTCAGTACCTACCCAAAGAGATAATTGAGACGACACGTGACCCAAGGGCTGGCTATTATTTAGGCCAGCAAATAAGCATAACTGTTCATCGTGGAAATGCAGCCATGTCTTGGGCACGCTTCCGTCTAGTACTGGTCTGGAACGGTTGAGTTACCTATAGGCCGTTTGTAACGGCCCTTAGCTAATCTGACTGATTCTTTGGAGGTACATAGTTAGTTTAATTGAACATTTTATTCAATAAAGATTTACCCAAAAAGTATAAGCGAAACATGTAGAACATAGAGAAAGAACTTAAATTGCTATATTGTTTATAAAATTATATTTTTCATATATACGATGGGGTCAAGTTTAGTGAGCTTCGAAGGCTCACAGTACCTGAGCGTCGAGGCTTGGATAAGGATGAGGTAGACCTCGAAAGGCTCGCTCCATGATAGAAAATACTCCATAGAAAATGCCAATCAACTCTTTTTTTAAGGTATTGGGGTCGTACCTACCTGGTGAGATGAAGGCCAAAAGCTTTCTCGTCATACGATTTAAAAAAAAGGAACTGGAATAACGCTGGCAGCAGATACTCTTTGCAGTGTGCAATAAAAATGATTTCTGGTAGCGCCTAGCCCTAATAAATGGAATATACACCAAATGTGTATAATTATTAGTTATCTGTGTGTGTAATAACAGATAAAGATAAAAATAGACGTATTATTTTATCTTTTGAATCGTAATAGGTAGTTACTTTAGCCAGATAGTGCTACAATTTGCAGGTAATTAGAGAATATTGACACAAGAGAAGTCAACTTCCACATGGCCGGTTCATCGAGCTCTTTGGACTGTTTGTATCTACAAATTAAAATGTTTTCAGTACGAATTTTCTACTGTCAGATAATTGAATGATTTCTAAGGACGTTGAGAAAACGAAGTAAACCGTTTGGATGGTGGTAGGATTCTGTTAGGATAGTACTTGTGTTGAAAACGCCATGGCGTCTTTAAGTCCAGAGCAAATTGGGTTTTTAGACAGGCATGCTTAGGCCACATATTTACTTGTTTTTCAATAAGCTGGCTATGACTATCACCAATAAGAAAACATCTTGGAGTTAACCTAAAAACTTGACCTGTTTTGCAATCCTGATCAAAACATGCTCTGAGCTTCTAAACTTGCTTCCTCTGTCCTGCCTAGACCAACTTTTGCACTTATAAGGTATACCTACCCCGAATGGGCGGTGAAAATATATCTCGTTCGGTTTGATGGCTTGGTATACATCATGGTGTAGAGTACGACGTAAAGTTCTATCACGCTCTCGAAATTTCCGTACGTCAAGCAAACTGTAGATTGAGTTTTAGGAAAATTAAATCTTAAAAATTGACAAAATTTTATACTGTTGTATTTGTACGCAATTATAATTGTAATGTTATGTAAGTAACTACTCAACATGATTGAATAAAATACTAGCTTATACATATTATAATATAGCGTACTCGGATGAAAAGAAACTTACCTATTATGTTCTTCCTGGTCTAAAACGATTTATGTGTAAAATTTCAGCTCAATCCATTCAGTCGTTTTGCCATGAAGGAATATCAAAGAACCAATCAGTTTTTATAACGATACTAACGTTTGACATTCCATCATTTTCCCACGGTAACTGATTTATGTTATGAAAAGTAGCCTTATTCTCAGTCAAGAGCAACATGCGCGAAGTTTCTGGTCAATCGAGGTAAATGAGTAGGGATAATTGTTGTCATTCAAAAAGAAGCTTGAACGAATAAATTAATAAATATTAGACGGAAGACGGACATTCATTTCACAAAACGCTATAATATGGGAACAAATTAAAATAAAATACTTTTTCTTTCGTCAAAACATATCTACATATCATACAAGACAACACCCCACACCCTACACACTACAAGTATGTAGAAATACCTAAATGATGATAAGTAACCCGAGGCTAAGATTTTCCAATTCCCGCGCTTATTAATTATCACCTAACGAAAAATTATCCCTATTTCCCGCAGTTATAATAACTACAATAAAAAAAAATCAGGCAACAATAGAAAAATGATAGATCTTATTCTAATTTATTCTACGGCGCATAGTAACATATACCTTAAAAACTAACATACATAAGTAACTATAACTGTTTATTAGCACGTAAAGTAAGTCACGTGCACGTGACTTAGGTACTAATGTTGTGTTTAATAATCGCCCGTGAAATCTTCTAAACGCAACCCGTTTCGGCCAAAGTTTTTCTTTAAGTCTCGTTTATATCAAGGAGTAAATAGGGAAGTGTAACCAAGAAATTTCATCCACTCATTCGCTCACAAAGGTTAGCTGAAGCACTTACCTCATTGGTGTTCCACCGATGCCTTTGCGCAGCAAAATGCTCGGCTCGAGGCAGGCTCTCCAGGTTTTCCGGCAGTTTGATTGGCTCGCCATCTGCAAACAAACAAGAGAAAGTAGACATTAAATGATTCCCTCTTCATATTCTTGATGGGTTAGCTTGACCTTGCGGCTTATTTAGGCAATAATGAGGTCGACGACGGACTGCCTTCCTTTGAAGGGGTTAAAAAGTGGAAAAAAACAACTGGAACAGATTCATCATCAGAAATTAGGAATCTACGTAATGTACGTCGTATACTTTTATCGCCTGTGTGGTATAGTGGTTTGGTTGGTGGTAGGACTTTGTTTAAGTCTGCCTGGCTAGCTACCACCATCGTACCTAATTATGTCGCCATAACAACCATTCTAAAATTGTTGTGTTCTGGCATTTAGAGGTAAGATAGCCAGTTCCTCAGCTTGTTGAGGATTCTGGGTGAAGTGCGCCTCCACCTACAGCCTTATCTTAACTTGTAACCAGGTGAGATGAAGGTCAAGCGCTTCCCCGTCGTACAATAAAAAGGGGGTCTATGACAGAGTTCTCCCAGAAGGCACTGCTGCTCTACTGCGCACCGACAGAATACGGCAAATCACTTGGCACAGGTCTTCAGTGTGGTCGCTAGTCAGAAAGACCTTAACAGGTCCAGCTTTATAAGATTCCCATCTTTACAGGTCCACCAGTGTTGTGATCATTCAGCCGTTACCACTATCAAAATCAGTCATTCCGTCACCCGGGGTAGACCAATACGGGTAGGAGGTAGCTCATACCCCTGATGAATGAATGAGACTCAAAAGATAAGTTTTTGGCAAAACCTTACTGAGATAGACTTTTTAGAATTTTTACCTACAGCGAAACAGTCAAATTAATGACACACCACTTCGTCCCATTTCCCCTTAACCCTCCAGTAAAACAGTATCGGTAAAACAATAAACTCTAGCTTTACGAGGTGAAAACTGTGAGTTTTTGGCAGCTTTCGTCAAGAATGCACTGCAATCCAAGCACCTTGACGCTCCTCCGAAGAAACAATCGAAAAACAACCCTGAGTTATTGAGAATAACGATGAGTTTACCTGAATTTACTGGATGGAACTCCAACTTGTTGAAATTCCACCGGCATCCAGCTGCGCGTCGCCAAATTTAGCGTTTTTCTATCTCGGTAGATCTTATTAAAGGGGGATAAGGTCCGGTTTACTTGTTGTGATATTATGTGGGAATTTGTAAAGGTTAGGAAATTCGCAAGCCAGCCTTTCGGTCGGGCGCTCGCTAATTTTGCGCCCAATCGTGGCAAACGGATAACATGTGATACATTTTTCAGCTTTTTATCTACTTTGGGCCTGTTTAAATTGCGTATTTTGCTAACGGGACATGTTTACGATGTGGTTAGGCCTGGTTTTGTTGGGTAATTGTGTATTTTCAGAGAACGCTTTAAGCGAAGAAACTATGTCGCACGAATTTTTACACTAAAATGTGGTGAACTGCCGCCGATTTTCTCCTCCAATGTTATTTTATTTCTGACGTAAATCAGCAGTATATATTTTGACCTCCGCAGCGGCAAAGGACCCACACCAACGCAACGGTCAAAATAAGCGTCTAGTTAACAGACCTTCAAATCGAATATAAGTTATAAACTTTACTTAAAACTTAAAACACCAAGAATTTATCTGGGTGTTGTAAGTAGACTAGAAGCTACGCAGTCTTCAAAATTCGACCATAAAAAGAATGATATTTTTTGTAGCTATGCACTCCTCTTCTGTGTAATAAACTTTTACTATGCCAAATCTCCTCCGTGGGGTGGGTCTTAAGTTTTCTCTCAACAAAATATTCACGTCAAAATTATATGTAGGTACCTAGGTGGAACCATAAATAAATTAGGTTTGACAAACCAACCGTTACAATAGTTTTGCTTTGACCCTTATCGTGTTCAGGAAATCGTATCATAGTGCTACATCGAACATTAAATTTCTAATTTCAGGTAACTCAAAATTACCGAATCATTACGTACCTACCTAATATGCTAATAGGTATCATAATTATTTTGGCATCATACAACCCAACCACGATCATACAAAGCTTGAATGACCTCTTTGTCAAACTGCTAATGTGACTTTTCTTGCCTTGGCTGTGTCCATTCGTTCATTTTTTACCGCCTTTATTAGGATTGTGACGTGTACGATTGTACATACATACCTAGTTCCTAGATAGAGTTCTTTAATGGAGACCACCTCTGTGGTCTAGTGGCCCGACCACTAATGTCAGATCCAGAGGTTCCGGGTTCGATCCCGAGGGTGAGTACAATATTTTGCTTGGTTTAGTTGGTGAAAGGACTTTGTATAAATCTGCCTGTTGAGGATTCCGGGTAAAATACGCCTCCACCATCGGCCTTAAATAACCGTATAGTGGAGGACAGTGAGTGGATGTGATAGGCCGTAGATTATAGGTACCTACTCAGTGGCAACTTGGGAGAGACCAACGTCCAGCAGTGGACTGCGATAGGTTGACAACGATGACGTAGGTAGTAAGGTTATAAGTATTGTAAAAACATCCCCACCTTATATTAAATATTAAATTAAATATTACAACATTAATTTCACACAGCGCCATCTAGTCCCAAACTAAGCATAGCTTGTAATATGGGAACTAGATTACGGATAGAATACATAAATACTTCTTTTTTTTTTTAATACATACTTATCATACAATACAACACCCAAACACAGAACAAACATCTACATTTATCACATAAATGTTTGTCCTGGGTGGGAATCGAACCCACAACCTACAGCGCAGAAGGCAGAGCTACTACCAACTGAGCTGTGAGGCTTGTTAATATATACTACATAACTAGCTTCCTATCCGTCCTGCCTATTATTCGTACCTAAACATGTTTGAGTTTCTCAACCTTTGCTATGCCTTAATTCCGATTAATCAGATCCTAAGGGACTGAGGGATTTTTTTTCAAAAGACAGCAAGGGCAGTAGCTGCTTTCTGTATACTACCCAACCTTTACTGCGATCACGAATCCGTATGCCAAGCGTGGTGATTATGGAAAAACCCTCCGATTTTGGTGAAGGCTCTGTCCAGCAGTGGACACTAATGGGCTGTTGATGTATGATTATTGCGCCTTAATTAACGTAGTATGACCTACTTGGCTATTTATTGATTATAGTTCAACATGATCTACATTGGCACATGAAACATCTAGTGATACTTATAAAGACTAAAAATCTCGTTAAACCTTCAAAGAATCCTCTGAAGATTTTTTTCTGGTAAACCTAAACTCTACCTAAATATGTATAATAATTACGGTTGAATAACCGTATGACGATTATTGAATAATAATCATAATTATTGCCTACACCTATTTGCCTATAACTGTTTTCTTTTGTGGAAGCGCACTTCACCCGGAATCCTCAACAAACTAAGGAACTGGCTATCTTAGACTCCAAAAGCCGGAACACAACAATTTTACAATTGTTGCTATAGCGTGTTAGGTAAGATGGTGGTAGATTGCCAGGCGGACATAAACAGGGTCCTACCACTAACCGAACCAAGCACAATATTATACTCCCGCTGGAATATAGCCCCAGCTGACCATTTGATAAAATAACAAAATCTCCCAAATTTCAATAACATCCACAATTATGCCTGTGCGCAGCAGCATAGATACAAGGCTCTTCCAGCGCCTTCTACAGTGAATTTTCCACCAGAGACTTGAATCTTATTAGCAACGATTTGAGCGCTTGTTGAGGTAAATTTGCAGAGCGTAGAACACAGACGGCGGTTGCCAGGCTATCTGTGTTAAATTCCATATTGGCGAGTGTGCGCACGATATCTTTAAACTTTTCCCTCCACCTCCTTTCCACCACCGGACTAGCAGATGTACGGCAGGCTACAAGCTATACCTTGGAAATGTTCCATTGTGAACACATCGATTCGCCTCTACTGGTAAAGTATGGAACTCCATATCATCGTAGGTTCATCTTGGATTCTTCACTCTGGGTAAATAGGTTCCTTTTAGACAAGCGTGCTCCATAGTAGACCACATATTCACTTGTTTTTCAAGTGAGCTAGTGAACAAACGCTTGGCAATCTCCAACAAAACAAATTTCCTTGAGGACCTATTGATTTTTGTAGTTTAAAATTTTCCGTCTTGTATACCTACAAACACAGATCAATAACTATGTATTCTACCTACAACCTTTGTAGGTATAGGTTAGGTACTTTATAGGTACTTGCATAAACACAAGTGCAATTGCATAAACACAAAAATTCAACTGAGGTGACGCTGTCTATCTATATGTATAAAAAATCAAGTAGCTACAAGGCTCTCTGTGTTATCTTCAGTCCTCACAATCATGGTGATTAGACAGAATGGTGACATGGTGAGTTATCGTAACATTGGTCAGTTTCCTTATTCGTCAGTCGGTTGATATTTTTTTCTTATCAGCAACATGTTTCGTCTGCTAGTATTTTAACCGACTTCAAAAAAAGGAGATTCTTAATTCGGTTACATTTTTCTTTTTCTTTTATTATGTTTGTTACCTCAGAACACCGTCATTTCCCAACCGATTTGAAAAAAAAATATTGCTTTAAAGGATATGATATCAGATTGGTGCCATAGAAATTTTATCAAAATCGGTCCAGTAGTATGGCTTTTAAATCAAAGAACAGGAAAACAGGATAATGGAAACGAATAATCGTTCCTATTATCTTGACATAGTGCATCCCTGCACTGCACCACAGTAGGAACTGATTCTTAACATTTGATAGGTCATCCGTATTTATCTTCGTTCCCATCATTGCGTAGATATTTCCCAGAATCCCGTATTATTGCACCCTTACAAGACTCTTAAATAGAGTGTCATAGACGTCGTGGTGTCGTAGGTTTTACAACAAAAAATCTAAAAATAAGTTATTTAAAAAAAAATTGAAACGACCTCACTACTAAAAACTTAAAAATAACTCTAAGGGTAAGTATAATTTGAATGCATTGCCATACAATAAACATGTTGTTTTTCTTGGCGATTCGGCACCAACTTATTAGTTACTTATAATGAGCTATTTTTAGTTTTTAGTGGCGAAGTCGGTTCCATTTTTTTCAAAAATAACTTATTTCTTTACCAACACCTCTTTCTTTTAGCTTAGCTGCAGATTACAATTGGTTATAGATTGCATTAGTTGCAATTTATTTCTGGTGACATTGAGTCCTGATTTGCTGAAAGAGTTGACTGACAACTTGAACAGTGCGCTTCCACCTTTAGCCTTATCACAACTTGAAACCAGGTGAAATGAAAGTCAAGCGCTTAGCCATCGTACCATAAAAAAACTGATAGTAGGTAGGTACCTACGAAAGATACTGATAATAATTTAATTACGTACTTACATCGTACCTATTTCTAAAGAAGCTGACTCATGATTGTTATCATTATCTACCTCTTTGTAATGACTTAGTACAAATTACAAATTAGTATTAGGTAATAGGCTAACATTATTGACATATCATTTAAACTTCAAAAAATATTTTTGCTATAGTTACTTTGTTTTCGTAAACAAAACGTTAACATAAGTCAATATTATACTCGTATATTATATCGTACCTACATAGCAATTGATCTGTGATTGTAAGTCAATATTATACTCGTATATTATATCGTACCTACATAGCAATTGATGTGTGATTGTATATCCCAACAACAACAAACAATTTCATTGTATTTTGCTTTTGAAACATGGGTGAATCACAGTCGGAATATCAATATTTTTCTGGAAATTTAGGTACAGTATTGCTTTCTGATAATTAGGTATTATTATTACTTATATACAAAAATTATATGGTTTTACCAAAGCATTTTTTGGCTTTTTGTTCCCAACGAAAAAGTGGGGAAGTTACTATAAGTATAAAATAATGTTCTTCGTACCTATTCATTTTTCGTTTGTTAGTGAATTATTTTCTATTGATTATAAATCCTTAGGTAATCTGACTGATTCCTTTGTACATAGTTAGTTTGATTATAAATAAAAATAGTTTGCAAGTATACCTATGCATACTTACCCATATTACAATTTATTACAGGATGATAATTATCATCACCAAGAAAGTCGTGTAAAACTGGAGAATCCAGAAATTTGATCCATGATATAAAATTAACTTTATTCTAATTTATGAGTAGGTACCTAATTCTATTTTCAAACGCTATAGTTGTATCTTCGCATTCGGCAATACCAAGCTTTTTGAAGACGTACCGATTATAAAAAGTTGTACCTACACGAATAGCAAAAGAGGATTTAATAGCTTCGCTTACGCATTTCAGACTATACTTACGGACCTTCACTAAATTTTCAATTTTGAAACTGTTCCAACAACTTTGGGCACATAGTCATCATACATTATTTTTTTATTATCAAACAAAGAACTCAATATTTTTTTTTCATAAACTCACTTTACGAGAAAAGCTATAAAAATATATTTTTCTCAAATGCAGAACTTTTTTTTTTTAATCGTGCACGTAACTCTCACGATTTCAGACTTGGCCTCAGTGGCCCTGGAATAAAACTCATTCAGTATACAAAAATACAAATATTTTCTCTTAATAATATGGCGTAGATATTATTATTATTCTAATTACAAAGAAATACTCCTGTAATTACCAACATTTAATAAACGTAAATGCTTGCCCTAAAATGTGGGAAGGTTTTTAGGTGTCTGGGTCCGCACTGGGCCTGGGGTTTTTATTATAGCCATTTCTATAAGCAGACAAGGACTTTTCAAAGTCTTGAAAAAAAGCGACCAACAATTAATTTAAATATATTAAATTTAATTATATTAAATTAAATTTCTATTATATTAAATTTCTCCATTAATCTTGATTGGAAGGTTTAGTTTGTGACGACTCTTTTTTATATATTTTAAAACATAGAATGTTGGGCAGGATAATAGAAAAACAATAAATATTAATGTCATATATATTTTTAATAATTATGCAACAACTTACAAATTAATAACAAAATTACAAAAAAGTTACTTGATTTTTCGTTACTGTTCCAGACCAGTACCAACTGGTCTGGAACAGTTGAATTACCTATAGGCCGTTTGTAACGGTCTTGAGGTGATCTGACTGATTCCTTTGTACATAGTTAGTTTAACTGTACTTTTTATTGAATAAATGTCTATCTATCAGTAAAATATTCATTTTCATTACATAAGTTAAGTATTTTAATTAGAAAACGCCCGGAAAAGCTATTCTACCTACCTACTTATTATACATTGAAGTATTGCTCTGAAATAGGCCGTTTGTAACGGTCCTTAGGTAATCTGACTGATTCCTTTGTACATAGTTAGTTTAATTGTACTTATTATTTAATAAATCTTATTTTATTTTATTATAAATTGTGCATAATATAATTGAACATAATGATAATACCTAAGTTCTCTGAACGTAAGAAATATTTAATGAGTATGGAAAAAACCGCTTACCGGCTTACGAATTTTGACCGCCTAGCGCCTTTGTAGTCGAGCGGTTTGCCCACCGTTATCAGATTCAGAGATCCTGGGTTCGATCCCCGAGGGGAGTACAATATTGTGATTTGGTTGGTGGTAGGACTTTTTTAGGTCCGCTAGCTTCTTTGCCATCCTCCGAGCTCGAATCGTGTCATTTTGGACACGCTTACGGACTTGTAATTCTAACACCATATTAAAGACAATCGCTGAATGTCCAGACAACAGCTTTTTCCAATATTGGTTGTCTGTGCATCACAGCGGGAATCAGAAATAAGTAAGTACAGGTACCTAGGTATATTATTGTTATGTTGAATTTTATATCTTTATCCATATTGTATTGTATATGACTCGAATTGGACTTGTATTTTTACTGTACCTGCCTATTCTTTATTGTATGACTTGTATTCAATGTTTATGTTCGGCTTTCGAACTAAATTTCTGAAATAAATTACTATTAATATTTTTATTTTATAGCACCGTCACTAGTCCCTAGTCTTAATTCATAAAACAACAATTCAATTTCTAATAATTTTTCACTAAATTATTTATTTATTTATTGGAAAACCAACAGCTCCTTAAGTTAAATTAACAAAAGCAATAGCATCAGATTGCTAATAACAGGTTTCACGTCTAGATATAACAGAATGAAAACAAAAATCTGATCAAATGATCGACTTAGATGGTATCTGTCAGTTATAGGTTTCATGTTGATACTAGACTTATAAAGAAGTAAGTTAACTCATCACTTTTACACCAAATTTCCTGGGTGTTTTGGGTTCAAATCTCAAAAGTGTTCAATTAATGTTGTGTTTACAGTTAATAAAACATAAATGCAGGTCTAATACACAAAATATAACCTAACTAGTGAATCCTCCGGGATATTATACTCATCAACGCCTAGAAATAAAGCCAAATGCAACACTAGAAATAAAGCTACCCTGAAAATTTTGTTTTATTTACGAACGAGAGGATCTGGAGATAGAGCCTTTGGTTCGGGCTTTACATTGAATGTCAGTAAGTCAGTTGTACGAAGATTTTATATTTAGAATTCGGTTTAGTAAATACCCACAGAGACGCTTCTTTTTCTTCTTTTTTACTATTTTTCAATAATAGCTCTTGAAGAAACACATCATGATTGATATCTTCAAGAATTAAAGTTTAAAATTAGTAGGATCATCGCTTTGATTTGCTAGTGTTGTATCATATAATACGTAGGTATGTAGTTACAAAAAAATTGTATTCAAGTATTAGTGAATGCGTTTTTGTGTAAAATAAAGCTATTTTGAGTGATATTAGTAGACGTAGTATGTTTGTTCTTCTTATGGCAGGATCACAACATCGTGGGCATATTTTTTCAAGATTGTTCTATCAATCAACGTATTACCCGAATTTTATAAGACTGTGACTGACTCTTTAGAAATTTACTCGAATATAAAGCCAACTTACTGCTTCTTCTTTATCTTCTCCGACTTTGCCGGCAAGAACAACATAACCGTCTTTTGAAGTAGCTCAGTGAAAATCATCGTTCCCAAAAACACAAGGAACGTTCCCACCCAATGACCCACAGTAAAGGGATTCTTAAAATACAATATTGAGAAAATCAGAGAAACAAACTTTCTCAAAGTCACTGCCAAAGTGACCGTCAAAGACGCACACTCTGTCGTCAAAACGTACACCGCACTGATGCAAAGTCCTTGTGTGAGCACGTAAAGAATCAGCCAAAGAACTTGTTTTGGTAATACGATTCCTAATACATCGACAATAGGTGTTTCTGTGGCCAGTTTCACGTGGCTAATCAGATTCGGCGTGGTCGGCAGCCAAAACACCAGTGGCAGTAAATGTGTGTAGAAAAGTGCCTCCCACGGATGCTTGCCATGGACCGAGTACAGGCTCTCTTGGAAAATCCCCATTCTTGCGGACAAGAACAGCGCGAACGTCAGGATAGCGATACCGAGACACCACCACAGCCAGTCTATAAACTGTAGCCTCGCCTCCTCAGCCGCGTCTTCATGCGTCTCTCTCGGCGCTTTCACATCCCCGCTAGACTGAATTGTGCAAATGCAGATCCCGGCCGAAATCATAAAGATAGCCAAGTATTTTAGAGGTGCGTATTTCTTCTTCAAAATCCAAACTCCCATCGCCATATTCGCCATCAGAGAACCCGCTCTGAATATCATGTGCAGCGGCATTGATATGTTGAAGTTGAAAGCGTAGTTGTTGGCGACGCTGCTCGACCAGAAAAATCCCACAAGTAAAAGGTACTGCTTGAATGGTATGTTCCGTTTCGCCGTTCCAAACTTGCCCACGGTAATGAATCCGATTGTGGCGATGAATAAGAATTGGAGGAATGTAGCGAGATTTCCCGCGCCGGGGTCTTCCTTTACTACCATCTCAAGAAATACGACATTGGAACAACAGCCAATGAAGACCATAGAAATAGCCAGCGCCGCTTTGACGTTCATTGTGAATCTGAAAATAAAATATAAAAAATACAAAAGATATTCCGATACCGGGAAACGAACCCGAGCCTCCTGGGTGAGAGCCAGGTATCCTAGCCACTAGACCATATCGGATGTTACAGAGCAAGCTAAATATTTCGAAACGTTTCAAATTATATTTATTAATTATATTATATGAATAGAAATCATGAATTCGACATAATATAATCACTTCAGAAATTAACATTATGATCTCAAAGCGCGCAGTAGGTAATAATAACACATGCGCAAACTGATATTTAGACTCCAACAAAAAACATGTAAGGTTAGTTCGAAGATAGCTCAACATTGAATATATTTTTTTGTGTAAATACTAAAAACACTTACATTTTATGGTTCCTGTGCCACAAATACACGTAATTCCACGAAAAAATTCACATTAATCCATTATTTACAATACATCACACGTTTGTCAAGCGAAACAGCGACAGCGCTAGTGTGCGTAATCGCGCTTGTAGTTGTGATTGTAACGTGGCCTCGACTTGACGCATGCGTAGCTACTACGCTCTGTCGGTAAAGCTGACTTTATTTCTTATCGTATGTCAATAGATGGCACTTTAAATCAGTTTCAATGTAGCTGAACCGATAGGATACGAGTCCACCTACGTTTTTAGCGATAAAATCAGACTTGTACTGTATCTTAAATTAGGTAATCAGGATATTTTGATAATAAGTAGGTACACAAAATATTTATCATTATGATAAAAACTGACGGCGGCGGTGGGCTAGCAACCACCATCTTACCTAGTCTGTCCCTATAACAACGATTTTATATTGTTGCGTTCCGGCAGTTAAGAAGTATGATAGCCAGGTTTCTCAGTCCGCTGAGAATTCCGGATGAAGTAGGTACCTACGCTCCCACCTTTGGCCTTATCATGACTTGGTGTTCAGGTAAGATAAACGCCTTGCGCTTCCCCGTCAAAACAATAAAAGTATATAAGTACAGTAAGTAGGTAAGTTGGTACTTGTACCTACCTATCTACCAGATGTGGATTGAAACCATTTTGAAAAATTATTATTGCAGGCGACTGTGTAGGTACATTGTACTATGATCCTTAGATAGTTATGTAGGAACAGTCTCCTTTTCATTAATATTTATATATTACATTCCATTATAATTACCTACCTACGTCACAACTTTAATTTTCTTTATATAAAATAATAAAAACAAAATGATATCGTCATTATTTTTGACATAATAATGAAGGTTACTTACTTATGTAAGTAGGTACCCATTTCCAAAACAAAAATGTTATACCTAGTGACTTTGTCAGAAACAAGTAGGTAGGTACATATATATGTATTTAAGTAGGTACCTACCTGAAACCACATAAGCATTATGCACTCAAGCAACCCTAAATTTACCCATCCTAATAAAAATAAATTAATTAAGTTCCTACGTATACTTTGGTATACTTTATAATTACTTTACAAGTATCTACCTGCCTACCTTCCTACGTAATTATCTATATATCTATATTTATGCTAAAATCGTTGAAAAACTGTGTCTGTAGGTACATTTAATATTTTCAAGTAGGAATAGGTACCATAATAAAGATCATTGAAGTTTGTACCTACACGTGAAAATTACATAGTTACCACGCTTGATAGGTAAGTTGTTGATTAAATTTCTGTTTTAACCCTTCTAGAAACAACCTGTAGATAGAAACCTGCACCTAATCAACAATCACATCACACCACCTACCCTATACCTGTAATATATCTTTTCAACTCTCTAGTAAGCGGTATTTTAGAATATGGTAGCCAGATATGGTCCCTTAGTTACAAAGTGCATAGCTATAACATTGAAAGTAGGTATACAAAGAATGACATCGCTTGTAACCTAGCCGTCTGAGATTGATTTACGAAGCAAGATTTCAGTTGGAATCACTAGGAAAAGGGCGTATCTATAAATTTTGATCTCATAGATAAGTATAATCTCTATAAAATAATTCACTCCCTAATTGATTATTTAATGTCGATGATATCGTTTAACTCAGAAAACGAAATTCCAATAAGAAAAACATATTTATTATTCAAGTTTATAAAAATAATATTTCTTTTTATAATGCTAGAATGTTACGCCGCGCCTGTACAATGAATTACTGAGAGAATTTAGTGAAATCGACATCATTGTTCGCAACTGAAGCCACTTTACCAAACTACTTATTAAAAACCATTTTATATACCAATTTCTCATTTATCAAACAGTAGAACTCTGTTATGTTAATTGTAATCATGTTATTGTTCACTTTTTTTCTATTCTCCGTTCGTTATTAAATGTAGGTATCTATTTCGTTCTAAGCACATGTATGTTTTTACCTTATAATCTAGATATATACCTTACTTTTTAGTTTAATTTTTACTTGGTTGTAAAGTGAATGGTTTTTAATAAATAAATCAATAAAATACTCACTAGTAGGTAGGTAGGTAGGTACATGCACTATAACAAAGTGGCTTCCTATTACAACCCTTCATAACCAAAACGAAATAATAACCCTACCTTTATTCTCAAAGGTTATTTTCGTTCATTTTCCTTAAGTCTATCTCAGAGACGGCGAAACTTATTGTTATGGTAATAAGGTCTCAATAAATCCATTTTTATCGAGCTCGGATAACCCGTCTCCGCCGACTCTATCTATTTACGAACAGATTTCGAGTGTGGGTTGCTGGGGCCCACCATAAGAGACAGGAGATGAAAATATACTTCTTGTCTGCGATATGAGTTTCCATTCAAGGATTATTGTTAATCATTGTTAGTCTAATAGTGACGGTTTATGGACTCAAGACTTTTCGTTTTTGATTTTTTAGGTTTCCCTAGTCAAAAGTTGCAAACGATATCCTATAACTTACTAAGCCTCCGCTGTCAGTCCGTCATCTCATGTACCATAAAAGATAGACAGCAGAGATTTTCCAGTTGTTGAGTGTGTGTTACCAGTATTTCTTTCGCCGCCATAAAAAAAAAATGTTGTGTTCTGGCATTTAGAGGTAAGATAGCCAATTCCTTAGATTGTTGAGGATCGCAGATGAAGTGCGTTTCCTCCTTCGGCTTTATCATTACTTTAAAACCAGGTGAGATGAAGGCCAAGCACTTCCCCGTCGTACAATAAAAAAAAATACAATTAAAATAGTTTGAACCTATAAAAATGAAAGGGAGGCACTTTACTAGAAACGTGATTTTTTACTTGAAATGTGTGACGGAACCTTCAGTGTGCATGTCTTCACTTGGCTGGTTTATTATTTGATTACAACTTTATAAATTTGCATGAAATTCTAGCCAGGAATAAATTAAATAAATTAATACAACACGGCATTCATTTTACACAGCATCTAGCCCCAGCCCCAAACTAGGCAAAGCTTGTAATATGGGACAGATCACGGTTAGAATACTAACACACTTTGTTTCGTAAATACATACCTTTCATACAAAACCAACACAGAACAAACATCTATCACACAAATGTCAGTCCCGGGTGGGAATCGAACCCAAAACATAAATGGCAGAAAGTAAAGCTAACTACTAACTGAGCTGTGAGGCTTGTTTTAATTTTTTGGAAAGAAGTTTTTTATCACATGTTTTTTGTACAAAAACTTGATACATCTATGGAATTCCATGTCTTGATGTAAACGTTTCAAGCTAAAATGATCTTTTTAAGTATTTTCCAATTACATTCATCTTCATTCAATATTTGGACATGTATAAACAGTATAAATACTATCATACCTACACATTACATTCAGCATATATCATAAGATTAACCTTGTAAATGATTAGAGTAAGGTTCACTCCTGGGTACTTAAGAACCTACTTCATCATAACATACCAATTTACAAACAGACAAATGTACTTCCTGCAAATTGTGTGGATTTTGAACCCGGTCACGTATCGTATGGAGCCGGTATTCTTTTAATAATGTAGGTAGGAACAGGTTATAAATTTCAGCGAAAAGTATTTGTCATAGAGCTGTCTGAAGTTGAATTGCAATCTTGTCATTTTTGTATGAAAGATTATAATTATAACTAGTAAAAAGCCTGGAACGTACTTTCCGCCAACCCGTGGGAATATCCAGTAATCCTTTATTTTAGTACCTACACCTACATCTAACAAAGACCAACCCTCCAAATTTCAAGACGCTCGTACAAACGGTTAAGGCTTTGTTAGTCACTCAACTACTCACTAAGCAATGAATCAGATTACTACTTAGTCATACAATGCCAAATGCCTTCGCCTCTCATGACTGATGGGTACCCAATAGAAGAAGTCAAGAGGAACGCAGAAAAAAGATGATGCTACTGCAAGGAGGAAGATCTCCAGGATTCGCAGAAGTTTACAAGTTGGAGAAGGAAAGTCAAGAAAAGTATAGACTCTTCTTGACTGTCCTTCTACTACTCTTCATGTTCCTTTCTTTCTGCTATATAGTAAAATGGAAGGAACATGAAGAGTAGTAGAGCTTCTTGTGAAAGGGCTTTTCCGGGGAAGTACCACCACCATACCTATTTCAGCTGCCAAGCAACATTGCTGTGGTTGCTTGGCAGCTACGCAAGACCATGCCTCAATTTGACGGGCGCAAGCAGTGCCGTGAATTTTTGTGTCTTTATAACATTTGTAAATTTTGTGATCAAGTGCTATTATTTCAATCACTTGAATTACCTACAAATCAAATCGAAAATTCTAAAAAAAATAACCAGCTAATACTCCCGTTTTTTGTCCACATTACGTATATCAAATTGTAAAACTTTAGGATAAGAACTTACAATGTTACGAGTAGGTAGGTACATACATACCTAGCCTACATTATTATAATATTTTTATTTGATTGTGTGTGAAAGAAAAGCTGTAAAAATAAAATGTATGTTTCCACTAGTCGGTACCTACCTACTACTACAATCACAGAACAATGACTACAATGAAGTCAAATACCTAGGTACCTACTTAATAAAAATTGGCAGTGTAAATTGATTCTTATCTGTACTATCTCGGAACCCTACAAAAGAAATGTTTGTCTACCTAGTCTGTTCTACGAAGTACCTAGTCGGTCCATGTGAGAAAAGTCACGTTATGTCACTAGTCCACGATCTAAAAGGTCGTTAGATCTGCGCGTGGAACCGGAATAATTGAATTATAGACATGGCTACTTCGACGTGACATCTGTGCATGCCAATCTGCACCTTATGACTGTTCTAATGGTGCGGGGATAATTCTGTTTTCACTTGAATGGTGATGGTTAATCTATGGTATTGTGTGGTAATGGCAATGGCAGCGCTTGCATATTTTGAGTTCTATTGGTATGAACGTGTTTAACCACACATCAATCCATTACCAATGTTTTTAAATGTGTGTCTATCTTGCAGCTACCTCACAACACTTCAGTTCTCTCAACATTGGAATATGCTTCGGTTGGTGGAATCCCCAGTGTATTTATATTAGTCAACCTGAAAGGATTCAAAAAACATTTTTGAATCACTAAGTGGTCTAGTTGTACAACCCACCGATTTCAGATCCAGAGGTCCCGGGTTCGATCCCCAAGGGGAGAGTATAATATTGTGCTTGGTTTGGTTGGTGGTAGGACTTTCTTTAAGTCAGTTAGCTAGTAACTGCCACCATCTTACCTTATTCTGTTGCCTTAGAAACAATTATAAATCTGTTGTGTTCGGGCATTTAGAGGTAAGATATTTAAGAATTAAGAAACAAGCCAGTTCCTCGGTTTGTTGAGGATTCCGGGTTAAGTGTGCCTTCACCTTGTGTTCCTAATAAATAATTTTGTATTGTTTTGTATTTATATCGTAACTTGAAACCCAGGTGAGATGAAAACTCCCCTTATTTTTTAGACGAACATTTAATTACCTACATGTCCTCGGCTTAGTTCCAGGAAAAGACATGTATTCAGCCACACCCAGCGTGAAATAAATAATATGGTTCAAATATTTTAACTAGCCTCATAGCTCAGTTGGTAGTAACTCTGCCTTCTGCGCTGTAGGCTGTGGGTTCGATTCCCACCCAGAGCAAACATTTGTGTGATGAATATAGATGTTTTTTCTGTGTTTGGGTATCATATAGTACGTATGTATTTACAAAAAGTATTTAAGTATTCTATCCGTAATCTAGTTCCCATATTACAAGCTTAGTTTGGGGCTAGATGGCGCTGTGTAAAATTAATGTCCTGTAATAATGTCCTGTAATAATATTTAAATGTATTTATTCGTAAATCATGCAATAACCAGAATAAAAAGTTCTCCAACATTGCCTTATTTTTTCTCTCGCTTAACAGTTTTAAAAGCGCCCACCTGAATTCTGTTGTGAATTTTAGCTATTGTATGTTATTTAAAATTTAGTTTATCAATTTTCATATTTTTGCAGCTTCAATATACAAAACTAGAGGAGTGAGCCTTAGCTAGCGAGTTGAAAATCAAAGAAAAAAATTACAACAGTTTACCTATATATAACCTATTCTCAGGATTAGTTGGATACTCATCACCTGTTAAGAGTTTTTGTCGCCATTTAACACCACTCGCACCATAAATATACAAGGTCTAGACCACAGAGGCGGTATTTAGTTATGATGCCACTAGTACCTAACCACTAGTGGTTCGCGTTCTGTGATCGATAGGTCAGATATATAGGACAGATCCATTGGTCCCGGGTTCGATCCACAAGGGGAGTACAATATTGTGCTTGGTTTGGTTGGTGGTAGGACTTTGCTGAAGCCCATCTGGCTAGCTACCACCACCTTAACTAATTCTATCGCCATAACAACAGTTCTTTAAATATTTGTGTTCCGGCATTTAGATGTAAGATAGCCAGTTCCTCGGTTTATTGAGGATTCCGGGTGAAGTGCACTTCCACCATCTTTGGCCTTATCATAACTAAATTTGTTATGTAATGTTGAATGTTTACAATTAGTAGGTAATTACTGTCGTGAAATTGTGCATCGTGAAGTCATGACCGTGACGCATAAAACACTCACTTTATTGAGGCACATATGTCAATGTATTATGAACTTTACTTTTCAGACATCAAAGTCACTTTTTGAATCCTACAATGAATAATGGAACGCTTTTCCAGCTGACGTGAAAGAACATAAAAATATTTGGTCAGTAGGTACGTGAATATT
This sequence comes from Venusia cambrica, assembly GCA_951394065.1. NCBI lineage: Eukaryota > Metazoa > Arthropoda > Insecta > Lepidoptera > Geometridae > Venusia > Venusia cambrica. Next base: position 9,270,154 of record OX596056.1, read on the forward strand.
ATGTAAAAATCTAGTTTACCACCTCGTGTTAAGGTAGTGTTTGGTTTGATTTCTGCAGAAGGCGGTGTTAATGACGCAAGCATCAGTTTGATTTATTACCTACTGCGTGGAACCTTTGCCTCAATATATGTCTGCTGACGATTTATTTTTATCTTCAGGGATAATTTGTAAACAGACTTAATCCTATGAGGGAGGGACAATCTTCACCTTTATATTAGCTATTATAAAATTATTCACAGAACATAAAATAATTCAAAGAGAATACGTGACAGTAGCGCTTTTAGCGTCGAACTATATTAAGGAGTCGCCGCAATATTCACTATTAATATGATAAATATTTATCGAATCCAAATATCAACATGTCTAGTATCAATATTCAAATAGCTTCACAATTGATCTACTGAAACTACGCAAGCATACAAAGGTAACCACTAATTATTTGTTTAGGTATTAGATAGGTAGGTACATAAACCTTCAAATAAAATATTGAAAACATACCAATTTATTGCAGAAGCGAGCATTCTATTTAGCGTGACAAAGTATACATTCTTAATTTGAACACCTGCCATCTCTCCTACAAGTTTACATACTTACAAGTTGGTTACAAGTTACAAGGTTTTAACCGCCTCTGTGGTGTAGTGGTTCTACCCACCGATTTCAGGTCCAGAGATCCCGGGTTCGATCCCCATGGGGAGTAAAATATTGTGCTTGGTTTGGTTGGTGATAGGACTTTGTTTAATTCCGCCTGGCTAGCTACCACCATCTTACCTAATTCTGTTACGATAATAACAGTTCTAAGTTTGTTGTGTTCCGGCATTTATAGATGTAAGATAGTGTACAGAATATAGTAGCCAGTTCCTCAGTTGGTTGAGGATTCCGGGTGAAGTGCGCTTCCAACTTCGGCCTTATCTTAACTTGGTAACAAGTTAAGATAAAGCCGAAGGTGAGATGAAAGCTAAGGGCTTCCCCTTCGTACAATAAAAAAAATAGGTAATAAGTTATTTATATTAGGGGTGGAACTCTTCTGTACGATTTGTTATCCTATGTTTATTATATTTTGTAATGGGTAAGCTCTTGGTCTTAAGGTTTGCCTGACCATTCCCTAAGCAAGAATTATGTTCTACGAAGGAGCGAGATTTTCGAGAAGCACTCCTGCGCATCGACAAAACACAGCGAGCCACTTGGCGCCGTACTTCAGCAGGGGGAGGGTGATCGCAAGCCAGCCATACCTTTACAAGTACTTCTACCAGGCATAGGATTATTCAGTCGTGAATCGTTGACTAAAGATCCATTACCCATGCCGAACGGGCACGGAATTAGCTCGGGAGTGAGACCGGCCGGCGGCGTTACTTCGTATTATTTTTTGAACTACGGTAGTCACGCACGTCAGACGGCTTACAACCGTAACCCTTGGTAAGGCCACAGGTGAGTGCCACCACAGAGACTCTAGTTAACGACGACACAAAGCAACAGACTACAAAAAGCAACATCACACGACAGGTATTTCTGACGCGCCCCGAGGGCATCGGGTGAAAGATAGCTCTTTGAACATAGCTGGTTTAATCCGCAACATATCTTCAAAATCTAATATCGAAAATCTTTTATTACAATTAAAATCATTATTCTCATTGCTTTATTTCTCTCTATCAAATGGAGATTGTGTGATTTATTTGAAGTAGGTAGTTCTTTTTTATTTTATTTTATTTTATTGAACGTAATTAAATATATTTTTTATGTTAAAATTTTTCAACTATTTGTAAACTGTTACATAATCACTTTTCACATGCCGATTTCGAAACAAAGGTATATTTTATTTCTTTATTATGAACGCGACGTCGATGGCGCCATCAACAATGGCGTTTCCTGATTGGAATCCATTATTGAAATGTACTGGCCACCCTAATCTAAACAAGTCGCGCGGCTGTATTTGTAATGTGAAGGCATCCGCTGCAGCGCGCGGCTGCCGCGCTGCTGCCGCGCTGCTGTCGCGCCGCTTGCGGCCTATGTGAAGGCGCTCTTAAGTATCTTTGTTGTGGCGACTGACTTAAGTATGTTGGTGGTAACTAGCCAGGCGGACATCAAGTCTTACCACCAACCAACCAAACCGAACACGAATTTGTACCTGAGGATATAATGGGCAGTCTTAGCGCTAGAGAGCTCTTTCAGGCAACCTTCCCCTCTAATCGATGTCGTAAGTGGTGAATATCATACATACAGATACAAAATAGACATTCTTTCACAATTTTAGAGGAATCTCATCTCCAAACGGGTAGCGAGCATTATAAGTACAGAAGCCAAGCAAGTGTACCAGCGGTTTTACGAGGCTAGCTAACCAGCTCTAGAATACCGAACATGTGCCCCGACCATCCGACCTCAACGTTGAAATATTGTCACCGAAATCTGATCTTGTTCCTCCTCGTTTTGAATCCTCGTCCTTAGCTTTACTTCTTTATACTCGGAAAATGTCAATCCTGGGCCTGCCTCATCGGACCTACCTTGTAAACTGTAATTTCTAGGCTTCATTAGACTTTTTTTGTTTTTTTATTACAAGTTGAGATAAGGCCGAAGGTGGAGGCGCACTTCACCCGGAATCCTAAACAAATTGAGGAACTGGATATCTTACCTCTAAATGCCGGAACACAATATTTTTTTTTAACAATTGTTATTATGGCGACAGAATTAGGTAAGATGGTGGTAGCTAGCCAGGCGGACTTAAACAAAATCCTACCACCAACCAAACCAAGCACAATATTGCTCCACCCGGTGATCGAACCCTGTGACTGGGCCACATTTGCCAATCTCAGTAAAATCGTACGAACATACCTACACAAAGAGTTACGTTCGCGGTTTTTTTTTGTTTATTATTCGCCGGGGAAGCGCTTGGACTTCATCTCACCTGGTGTCAATTTATGATAAGGCTGAAGGTGGAAGCTCACTTCACCCGGAATCCTTACCAGACTGAATAACAGCCCATATTCCCTCTAAAACACAACAATTAGAATTGTTTTTATGGCGCCATACTACAAAATGGTGGTAGAAAACCAGGCGGACTTAAAACAAGTTCTTCCACCAACCAAACCGAGCACAAATTGATACCCCTCCTGGAGATCGATCGAGAGGTGAATACTCTAGCGGAAAATTCGAACTGTAGGTATTAGAGTTAGAAACAATGATTAGCTCTCCGGGTTTTCAATAATCTTGCGGGGCCATTGATTGAGGCGACACGTGGCATACAAGCTATGCTTAGTTTGGGGCTAGATGGCGCTGTGTAAAAAATAATGTCATGTAATATTTATTATTTATAGTTTATAATAAGTATTTACCTCTTTGAAAGTTTAATTTAAGTACTTTTTTCCAAATAAACTGTCTCAAAATCTAATCCACTTTGAATCACAATTCGAAGAGTATGAATACATCGCGAGTCTAAGATCAGGCCCTTGATACTCCGCTGAGTTTCATTAAGAAAATTGTTTATTTAACTTGCTTTGCATAAATTTGCATGGAACGGGCAGCGAGCATATTTCTTGATTAGCCTTATACTCAGTAAATTAAATATAGCAGATGTTTCGGTATTGTTTTTACCAGTATATATTTGAAATAACATCGGAAGGACAGTACTGTTTTTGTTGTAACTTGACCGTGACTTCGTCTGGATGGGAATAGTGAAACGACCGGGACTTCGTTCCCATCGTCCCATAGGAGTTTCTTAAAACCCCTTCTTTGACAACTTTGACTTTTGAAACATCCTTGGATATTTTTATTTTTTTTATTGTTCGACGGGGAAGCGATTGGCCTTCATCTCTCCCGGCTACAAGTTGAGATAAGGTGGAAGGTGGAAGCACACTTCACCCGGAATCCTCAACTAACTGATGAACTGGCTATCTTACCACTAAATGCCGGAACACAAAAATTTTTAGAATTGTTGTTATAGCGACAGAATTAGGTAAGATGGTGGTAGCTAGCCAGACGGACTTAAATAAAGTCCTACCACCAACCAAACCAAGCACAATATTGTACTCCCTCTGGGAATCGAAACCGGGACCGGTTAAATATATAAAAAATGTATGTGGAAACATTTGTGACGTTTCAATGCAATTTAAATCAAATTTAATTTGATTTCAATGAAATTGAAACTGTTAGGAGATAATATAATTAGAAATTGATTGTCGCGGATATTTCTGATAAGTAGAGTACGCTTGGTATGTCTTGTAGGTTATAATGTTAAAGGAGGTTGACTTCTCAATTACGTATTTTTTTATTTGCTGAAACCCTATTATTGACATTAAGGGTTGCAGAAGGGGTGAATGAAGTCTTGTGAAATATCGTTTGACAGGGCTTAGATATCAGATTTCAATATAAATTGATTTTTGCCCTCAATAAGGGTGGTTTTTAGGTCTTGCGAGATAGTGACGTGAGGGTATTTGAATTCTTAAATAAATTAAAACTGGTAAATTTATTTTATTGGTTGCTTCCAAACCTATGGTATCGAGAATAAAAGGATTGTCGTACCGCTGAGATGACGAGTAGATTTATATTAAAATGGAGCTCCACAAACGCCTAAATTAATAAACTATCAGATTGTATATACTTAATGCAAACTAAAAAGCCTCCGTTCTGGCACCTGGATAAATAAAGGTGTTTTCATCGTAATATAAAATCGCAAGGATACAGTGAGTGAGGTGATTCCAGTGAGTGTGATGTTTTGGAAGAACAGACTACACAACGACAAGTCTGCTTGTGACCATGATGGCTGTCAAAACTGACAGTCTTGACACATCTTAACACAGTCAAAACTGTCGGGAATAATTTTAGAAAATTTAAGAGAGTATTGTGCGATAAAGACCCGTTGCGTATTAATTTTATAAGGCTTATAAATATACCGTTTATCCGCCTTTTCCATGTGTTTGTAGCATCTTGTTCCGTGGATTCAGAACCTGGTAGTCGATAATTGTTAGATAGTAAGCTGTGACTGTGGATCAACGTTGCGTGAACAGTTTTCAACTCACAGCTGCCAAATGTTGCGGCCTGCTGCGTTAAGATCGCCCATTATTTTTTATTGCGCGAATGTCTGACGACTTTGTTAAGATGAGTAGACGTTTGTTACATTTTGGGTTATGTTTCGGGATATTGTTAAGTTGGTATGACGCCAAGGCTGGAAGAAAGGTAGGGAATTTTGTAAATTTTTTACAACAGGTTAACTCTAGAGGTCCAGAGGCTTGTATGTGCAAATGAGGACATGTGAAGTCAGATGTCATCTCTTATATCCTTGCTCTGAAGCAAGGATGAGGTCTACGATGGCACGAGCTTCCCCAGAAGGCTTCTCCCGCGCACCGACCCGATGGAACACGGCATACCGCTTGGCGCCAGACTTCAGAGACTACATCCTGTTTTGTGATCATTCAGCCGTAACCTCTATAAAAACCCTCGGTACCATTAGACCTGGTTACAAGTTGAGATAAGGCCGAAGGTGGACGCGCACTTCACCCGGAATCCTCAACAAACTGAAGAACTGGCTATCTTACCTCTAAATGACGGAACTCAACATTTTTAAGAATTGTTATTATGGCGACAGAATTAGAAAAGATGGTGGTAGCTAGCCAGGCGGAATGAAACAAAATCCTACCACCAGCCAAACCAAGCACAATATTGCTCCCACTCGGGATCGAGCCCGGGACCTCTGGATCTGAAATCAGTGGAAAACTAGGTAGATCCCACCTAATCCAGCTGCCGGGTGTTGCCGTCTGGCTAACATCAATACATAGCACTAGGAATAACAGGTATGAACGATGGCGTGTCCCTTTATCGCGACATCGTCACAGTTATGTGACACTTATGACAACTCCATTTGTCAGTCACGAGGCGACGGCACGTCAACATGACCTGGTTTGAACTACTTTACCCATTCATGAACCACCAAAAGTGATTGGATAACAAACACTAGTCTTGTTTATTGATATAAAAACTACGGCCAACATTTTTATCGAGAGAAAATGTTCATGGAATTGTTTGAAATTCAGATCCGCAACCTTTTAGTGTGGGCAACGAAAAGTGCCCCACCACTTTTCGTGTAGAGTGTATGGGAACGTTTTGAAATCCTGATCTCTTTTGTGTGACAAAAAGTGGTGCAGCACTGTGTCGGGTAGAGGAGGAAATAATTAAAATGTTTCACTTCCATCGTGTCGTAACGACACACGAAAGAAGTGATTTTTTTGTATAACAAGGCTGTTTGAGTGACTGTTGGACCCTTGTCTTCAAGCTGTCAAGCGCTTCCTTAAGCGCTTGGCCTCTATCTCACCTGGTTACAACTTAATATAAGGCCGAAGGCGCACTTCGGCCTTCGGAATCTTTAACAGTCTGAGGAACTGGCTATCTTACCTTTTAAATGCCGGAGCACAACGATTTTTAAAAATGTTATTATGGCGTCAGACTAAGGTAAGATAGTGGCAACTAGCCAGGTGCATTTAAACGAATTCTACCACCTATCAAACCAAGCACAATTTGTTCGACACCCCCTAGGAACCGAACCCGGGACCTCTGGATCTGATGTTGGTGGGCAAACCCCTAGACGACAAGGGCGGTCCTATTAGGTTTTTTTTTATGTTTGTATCACTGCCTGGATTCCGAATTCATTTTATTTTATTTAACTGGCCAAGCAGCTCATTTGGTAGTAGCTCTGTCTTCTGCGCTGTAGGGATTAAATTGAATTTCAGGTTGTGGGTTCGATTCCCACCTGAGATATTTGTACGATAACTCCATTATTAATCCATATCTATGTTTACATTATGTTTGTTGTGTGTTTGGATCTTATATTGTATACAATGTAAGTATACAATATAAGATCATGATGATACTTATTTTGTTGTAAATCATGTATGTATTTACAACAAAATAAGTATTCACATACTCCGTAATATTACAAACTTTGCTTTGGTTTGGAAGTGTGACATGTTATCGGTTAACAGCTCTTTAGAGTACCCTGTATCATAACTAAAGCATTTATCAAATACCTATGTTTCTCTTTTCTAATACTTGAAAGATCTATGGATATATATTTTATCAACAAAATCGACAAGCCTTACAGCTCATTTTTTTTATTGATTATATTCAAGCGTTTGACCACCAGCATACATGTGAAACAAGTTAAGATGTGGCCTAAGATGGAACACGCTTGCCTAAAAGGAACCTATTTACTCTGGACTTGAAGACTCCAGTAGTAGCTCTGCCTTCTGCGGTGTAGGTTGTGGGTTAGATCCCCACTTAGGACAAAATTTGTATGATGAATATGTTAGTTATGTGTTTGGGTAAAAAATAATAATATACTAAAAAATATCTAAGTATTTTATCCGTAAGCTCCCTTATTACAAATTTTGCTTAGTTTGGGAACAGATGGCGCTATGTAAATGAATGTCATTTAATATTTATTCATTTATTTGGCTGTTTTTCAGTTAATTTGAGAAACAACATTATTAGTATTATTAGGAGCCTGGAGTATCCCAATGTAGGGCAAAGGCCTCTTCGCACATCTCTGTCATTCCTTTAGGTAAGACTCCAGCTCATCTCTCAAGAAACATTAACGTAAATTTCAAGGCCATGAAACTTAAGCGAACCCTCAATCAAAAGCTTCGCTATAATAATAATCATGGAGGTATACATTGACCGATTATTAATCAGCCGTAGATCTCAATTATCATAATAGCCATAAACTAGCCGTTACGGATTTTATAACCCATTACTGTGGTTCACTAGGTGATTATGTTGGCCCGGTCATGTCATGTGTACATTTACTTACGTACCTATTTGTATTAAACGAATATACTTTGTATAAGTACAATTAGCACTTAGGTAAGCACTTGGCCTTCATCTCACCTGGTTACAAGTTGAGATAAAGCCGAAGGTGGAGGCTCACTTCACCCGGAACCACAACAAACTGAGGAACTGGCTATCTTACCTCTAAATGCCAGAACACAACATTTTTTTTAAGAATTGTTATTATGACGACAGAATTAGGTAAGATGGTGGTAGCTAGCCAGGTGGACTTAAATAAAGTCCTACCACCAACCAATCTAAGCCCAATATATTGTACTCCCCATGGGGATCGAACCCGGGACCTCTGGATCTGAAATCGGCGGGTTGAACCACTAGACCACAGAGGCGGTTAAAAAAGGCCTATAGGTAACTTAACTGATCCAGACCAGTATCAGGCGGAAGCGTGCCGAAGATACTGGCTGCATTGCCACACTGAATAGCTATGATAATTCGCTGGCCTAAATAAGAGCCAGCCCTTGGTTCACGTGTCACCATTTGTGTTACTTTGTATAAAGAATAAAAATAATGCAATTGAGCGCCGCTGTGTGAGGTTTGAGTTTTTATACTTTAGCTGAACATGCCTTCAAGTTTAGGTATTCAATCAATAACTAGTAAAACGACCGGATTGGCGTTTTCGTAATTCCGTGGGAATTCCATTAAACTCCCCTACAACAATTGAAAGCTCCCTTAAAATTACAAGCCTCTAGGACAACTGGTTCAGGTTGTGCGTTGGTTATCCGCCAGTCAGTTGTGTACTGACGTACACGAAGATTTAATATTTTCAGATTACTTAAATTTAAAATTGATAAATGCACAAAGTAACTGATTAAATGAATTTACCAAATTATTGAAACTACTTCTGCATTCCATCATCAGCATGGAAGCTTCTGCCAGAAAAATCTGATAAGATCTCTTGGTCTACTTTAACGACATCCGTTGGCTGCCACCACGGCACTGTTTCCCGTACATATAAAGTAAATTGGTCTAGTAAGGTACACTTATGTTATAAAATCATTGTGGCGGGATTCCAACAGCTAAATCCTCAGTAAGAACTTGATCTTATAATTCACATAGGAAGTCACACTTCATCCAGGAATATGTTCCAAAGGCTTCATTGTTTTATTTCCAAAAACAAATAAGGTTTGATAACAATAACTTATTCGTGATTCCCAAGGCTTGCTGTGAAAATGATCGCTTTGTTTTGATTGCAGCGCAAACGCAAGCCATAAAGTACCAAATCATGTTGTTTACGTGTCATTGCTGGCATAAGCGGTTTGGAACAACGACATTGTTGATCACACAGCAACCTAATTAAAACATCGATGTTATTCACACTTTGCACATAACACCACAATTCAGCACATTCAGTGCAAAGGCTGACACAGTTTGTGAGAGATGGCTGGTTGTATTACTGACTAGATTGTTCTTGGAGTTTCGTATCCCTGTAGCATAGTCTCGATTACCAATTTTAGGGTAGATGTGGTCACCTCCTAGAGCCCCTCATCACCCGGGCAACAGAATCGCTGTCTTTTGCTAGCACAACCTTTACAGGTTCTACCTCTAATGTTGTGCCCTCGACCTTCCATCTCGCTAGCGACCACCCCTTTACCGAATTCCGTTGTCAAAAGGTTTGCCGTATTCCTTCGGCGCGAGGGAGAGCCTTCTGGGAAAGTTAACTCCATAGTAGATCTCATTCTTGCTCTGGTCTAGATAAGCCTAGAGATCAAGATCTTGCCTTTTAATTATAAAAATATATTTTACTAACATTTGCGAGATTTTAAAAATGTTATCACGTTTCTTTCAGAAAAAGACGTAATTCCCTGTACGGTTATTAATTATAAATTAGTATTCACAGACTTGTTGTGTATCGATCCTATTAAACAACGGTACAAGTAGGTACTTAGCTAGCTTACTTACTTTAGCTTAGCTTAGCCTAGGTACTTTATTAACCACCACTTCCATACTTCTCAATCTATTGGTCATAAATTGGGAAAAATGCATTTCTGCTTGGTTGCCTATGAATGACCATTTTATTCGGAAGGATAGTTAATCACACTAGTGGAAATATAAGTTTGCTCCCACCCGCAGCCACGTCTGTGTCTGCCACTCCTCATCTAAACTATCATAAGAAAATGTGCCTGTATGACCTAGCTGCTCTGAGATTCTCTGTGACTCGGTCCACAAACGCTTGCAGTACTGTTGTTCTGGTATTTCCGTTATTATTGCCGTGACACCGGTATTTTCTAATTGTACTGTGGCTCTCACATTACCGAATATTTCGGAAACCAGCTGGCGAATTCAAATACCTCCTCTATGTTACTGTTTAATTAAAATATATTGATATGTATGTTTGGTGAGCTACGTAGAGTTGTGATGGCCAGTAAATTTTAATAATGGCTGATACAAATTATCAAGAGCACATAACAGTTGCATCAATTGGATGTATACCAGTTTTGTGAAGCTTTGATTTGAATGTTCGGTATTTGCTGTTGATACTAATAAAACTTAATTGTATAAAAACGGCAATCATTTCAAATCATTTTATTGCTTGAAAAGTATAAGTTAGTTAATATCTTGATTCATTGCCTTATCACAATATAGAAAATTTTAACACTTAGATAAATAAATCAAACACGTAGATTTGGATCGATTCACTTCACTGTCCGATCATCATACTAATGTGTATGGAGCTTTACATAGGTACCTATGTATTGAATGGTAATATAATATACTGGACAAATATATTAGATCGGTGTCAATTAAAAAGAAAAGAAACGAGAACCTTATTATAAAGATCGTGACAGTGTGAAAGAAAGAAAACATAAAACTTTTGATTAAATTTTATTCTAATATACGAGTATTATAGTGTATGTACATTCTGATCGAAAAATACTCGGTATATTCTAGGCTAGGCAAATCTTACACATAGATCTGTCAAGAAGGCCAGACACTAGCTGTTTTGGCTAAGGGCCGGTGAAATAGGAGAACGGGTGAGTCGACCACACAGGAACAGTGGGACGGGCTTGAACAGTTCAGTCACCAGGTAGCTAGTAACTCCTGTCTGCTAGATGTGAGGTACTTACTTGCGTTGAGAGGCACGGCGGAGGCGCGCGAGTGGTAGGCGCCCCCGTACGTGTGTCGTCCGTACCCTGCCAGCGTAACGTTTACACGCGCACCATGGTTCACTACGCAGTTGGATGCTGCTTCTGGAACAATACAAAAGTCTATCAGTTTTTGTTCTATTTATAAAATTTTATTGTTTACAAAATCAGCAGCACCTTCATAGGTCAGTTATCTAAAGCTGGATATTATTATGTATTATTTGTGTCTCTATTGTCTTGTGTTGTAATTTTATTATTATTTAATTAGTATGTGTATTTGTTTTGATTATTTAATTATTGTGTAATTAATGTAATTTAATTTTATTGTGTTTTCCCACTATGAGCCTGAGCTTGAAATAAACAATTTTTAATTTTAATTTAATTTTTAATTAGCTAGGTTTCATTCGCAGTACGTAAATAAGGCATCTTACCGATGAACGAGTGAGGTTAGTTTATTGAGTTATTTTCACAGTTTCACAGTATTTTGTTGTGTCGCATGGTATTATTTATGGGGTAGCGCAGCAGTTATTGAAAGTATTTATATTTTGCAGAAAAGAGCTGCACCGGCAATTAAAAAAAAGAAAACTCGCGATTCGAAAGCGACAAAGCTCACAGAGAACGTTTCAAGAGAAAGGTACCTACAGTTAGCTCTTAATACATTGATTTAAATATAATATACGCTAATTAAGAACAAAGACGGGTCTTCATCGCGAACCTTTATAAAAAGGTACGCGATGAAGACCCGTCTTTGTTCTTAATTTTGTATAATAATCGCGATAATTAAACAAACGCTATAATATACGCTCCCAGGAACGGACAAAATGAAGTGATGTTACAATGTTGATACTTAATACGAAGATACACTATCGTGGATCAACGAATTCATTTTTAGACATACGGGAATTTCCACGAACCTTATTATTGATGTAAAACACCAACGTACTCACCCTGATGATGTCCTTCGGTTATCGACGAAACGTTGGTGTTTTACATCAATAATAAGGTTCGTGGAAATTCCCGTATGTCCAAGAATGAATTCGTTGATCCACGATAGTTATTTTAATAAAAATGTTGATACTAGAAATAAAATTTATCGTGATATACCTAGGTATCGCTACGGGAATGGAAATCATTGGTTCAATCATTCAAACTGTAAACGATTCCAAACAAGCTTCCTCAAAGCGCCACCAAACTTTCTTCTCGAATTTGAATTTACAAATTGTTTACCTTGTTTTATTTCGAGAAACGGGTCTTTATCGCACAGTCTGCCCGCGACCACGACTGGTGCAGCCCTGCCGAAACGTCGGGATAAATATAGGTAAAATACGCGATAAATACCCGTTTCTCGAATTAAAATAATGTGTTCTAATCGCGAAAGTTTAAAAAAGACAATTGTATACCTATAAAGAATAGTTTAATGAAAAGAGCCTCTACAAATTATTGACTATTTTGACGATAAGAACGCGAGGCCCGATGTTGCTGTAACAGTTGGCAGCTAAATGATGATTTCTCAATGTTAACAAACTGCCCATTAGGTATGTAGGAGGTAATAAACATTTTAAGATAATATTCAGAATTTAGGTTCATGATGTACCTTTATAAAAAAAAACTAACTAAGCCGAGGCTTTTGCATTCCTCGTTTTGTGCTAGTCGTGATTTCGAATAGGCGGTAGATTTGACATTGCAAAATGATCCTAAAAAGTCATTATGTCGAAATCTCTGAATAAAAACATTTTGACTTTGACTTTGGATTGTAAACAGTACTCACACAAATGCAATTTTATTGTACAGTGTATTTATAAAATATTATTTGATGCTACCTACTAATAACCAATACAAGTGATAATAATTTTAACAATATCATGACGCGCGGTTATTCACAGACATAAGCGCAATGTACGAATATGTTACGTACCAGCTCTCTATAATACATCTTTAGCAAACGTCTAATGGCTTGCCAAGTTTTTATTTTTACGGAATTAAAATTTAAAGACAAAGTAACTTCGATTAACACACAAAACAATGCCAAATGAAACCGGACCTACCACAAACAAAACCATAAGTAAAATAAATAACCCCTTACATCGGTATTCCAAATATGATTAGTTAATTTAGGAGTTTATTCACTAAACTTTCAAAATAAAATGTACAATTACTTATTAAAAAAAAATTAAGGAATAAGTCGAATTACTTAAGGACCTTTATAATTTACAAATGGCCTATAGGTAACTCGACTGATCCAGACCAGTACCAGACGGAAGCGTGCCCAAGTCACTGGCTGCATTGCTAAGCTGAACAGCTATGCTAATTCGATTTTTTTTTGTACGACGGGGAAGCGCTTGTCCTTCATCTCACCTGGTTACAAGTTGAGATAAGGCCGAAGGTGGACACTTCACCCGGAATCCTCAACAAACTGAGGAACTGGCTATCTTACCTCTAAATGCCGGAACACAACAATTTTAAAATTGTTGTAAGCCAGACGGACTAAAACAAAGTCCTACCACCAACCAAACCAAGCACAATATATTGTACTCCCCATGGGGATCGAACCCGGGACCTCTGGATCTGAAATCGGTGGGTTGAATCACTAGACCACAGAGGCGGTTGGCCTAAATAAGAGTGTAGTCACTTGCCGCCTCAATCAAAAGCCCCGCAAGATTTTTGAAAACCCGGAGGGCAGGTTTTATTCAGTAGGTGCAGCATTAAATATTCTCATCACAAGCCCAGTTAAGCACTAGACAAAGTTGAAAGAACAAATAATAAGTAGCGGAGCATATGGCCGCTACGACTCATGAAAGTTGCACGTCGCACCGTAGGCCTGCTACCACGCGTCTGCAAAGCCAGTTCCACCGCTTGTACTGACGGCATGACAAGAACATTCTATGATAGTTTCTCGAAATTCGAATTCTATTTCGTCCCGTTATTCTCTTTTTAAAACTACTCTTATAAACTAGAGCTCTTTCATAAAAATGTGCTTACAAAGATGACCTTATTATGGACTCAAAATATAGCTCAAGTATACCTCACAACCTCGCGTCAAAAAATATTTTATTTGTTTAAAGATATCTCACGTAAATGCTTGAAATGATAACATTCTTGAAGGTTTTTAGGCAATTTAGAAACAAAACAGCTCATGATGAATTCAGTAATTCATGTTTGTTTAACCCTATAAAAAGAGTATTATTTGTGATTAATATAATAATAAAAAAAAAACGTTTATTTAGGAACAAAGCAGGTAGGTACAGAAAAACGGTTAGATAAACGATGTCACCTGCAGAAGTATTACTACTGTGTCGCAGACGCCCCTCTCCGAACGAGATAAGTAACGTTCCAGGTTGCGTAAACAATGGTTTCTAAACCTAACTTAAATGGAGATATAGAGGTTCGTTCTGTTTTTGGGTGTTGTATCGTATGATAAGTATGTATTTACAAAAAAATATATGTTAAGTATTCTATCCGTAATCTAGTTCCCATATTACAAGCAATGCTTAGTTTAGGGCTAGGTGGCGCTGTGTGAAATTAATGTCCAGTAATATTTATTATTTATCATTATTGTATTCGCATATGTGTAGTTCCTGTTTATGTATTTGTACCGAGATATTGACACGGCAATAGTTCCGTCTGTTACATCCTTATGAACTTAGAAACCGTAATAATATCATGATTTAAGGTGGTGAAGGTAAGTACGCGTGAGATGGTGTTTGGTAAATAGTAGCTTTAAAATAAACCGTGTATTTAAAACGTGAAATTCACCACTACATCAGGCTACATGTAAATATAATAACAACAATGTTTTTGAAATTCAACGCACAGATTTTATGGAAAATTTGGATGCGGTCCACCAGAATCCAAATACGATCCCCAGGGGTTCTTCGTGACCTCGTCAGTTCAACAGGATCCCCAAAGGTAAAAGCTGGTAATAAAGTTACTTGCACACTTAGTGAGTATTTTAATTTATTACTTTTATAGATTGCCTTTATTAACTATCCAGTAAATGCAATCTCCTTCAATTTATTCAGATGATGATAACTGGTCCAAAAATCCAAAGCTCAATCCAAAGGTCGCCTGGAAGAGATCGCTTTTAGCGATAATGCCGCCCATTGTACCTAGTTTAAGTGTATTTCTTGTTTGTCTGTTTATTTTTGTTTTTTGGTGTACAATAAAGAGTTTATCTATCTATCTGTGTTTAACTATTTGAGCGTTGAATATTTACGAGGAAATTTCAGTTAGGGAACAATATGTTATTTAAGTTGTCTGTAATTTGATGGACTTTATGGAGGATGGAGAATAGATATATGATGGAAATACCTTACACACACACCACCACCAGTACAATTCTGGAGTCTTCAAGTCAAAATAAAAAAAAAAAACCTTTCAAATAAGCGTCCTCCATCCATGTCTAATTCTTTACTTTATAGTTTCAGTTATTTTTTTTGTCAAACGTTCGGCTATCACCAATAAAAAAATAAAAAGTTTAATCTATCAGTTACCGACTTAAATGTGAATTTTAAAAAAGTTTTCTGCGCACCCTGCTGTGAAAATGTGAGTTTTCTTCGCCTGTACAGTCGACAATCAAATGCATATTAGATAACCGTATTTTGTTGTTGGTACGTGATTGGGTGAACGTGACCAAAGCTGGGTACAAGAACAGTATTTATACGCCGACTGTATCGTTCACAAATTATTGTTACTATAATGTTCAATACGTTTGAAGTACTTCTTGTATTGTAACTGTCCCGGCAGTCTACCCGTTTTCCCTTTATAATTTTCATCGAGTAATAGTGTATTATCTTTTTAAATAAATCCTACACATAATCAACCTCTGTGGTCTAGTGGTTCAACCTACCGATTTCAGATCCAGAGGTCCCGGGTTCGATCCCCATGGGGAGTACAATATATTGTGCTTGTTTTGGTTGGTGGTAGGACTTTGTTAAAGTCCGCCTGGCTAGCTACCACCATCTTACCTAATTCTATCGCCATAATAACAATTCTAAAATTTTTGTGTTCCGGCATACAGAGGTGAGATAGCCAGTTCCTCAGTTTGTTGAGGATTCCGGGTGAAGGGCGCCTCCACCTTCGGCCTTATCTTAACTTGGTACTAGGTGAGATGAAGGCCAAGCGCTTCCCCGTCGTACAGTAAAAAAAAACACCTCAGATAAGTATCACAATATACTGTAAATCATCTAGTATAGAAAACTGCTGTATAAACACTGTAAGTAACAAAACAAAACGTAATAAGTAAGCCGTGGGTCGCATGTAAACACACGTTTATTGCAAATCGATCCATTACCGCTTGATTATCGACTACACTACAACTGGGCGCTAAATTGATTTCATCGGACGCGATGTTTTGAATAATTACAATTAGTAACTTCTAGTCATGATGTGTGAGGACCATCATAGGATTATAGGAGCAATAGGCCTCCCCTAACAATGTCATAATTAGCGACCTCCATCCGCCAACTCCCCGCGACCGCCGTTATGCCGTTGGTTCATTGTAACCATCCCACAACTCTTCGTGGTGTAACATAGTAGCCAACGCTACTGGAAGATTGGGAAAAAGATTCCAGCCAAATGACACCACCTCAAGCCAAAGTCTCAAGTGTTTTATTTTGAGGCTGTTCTGGATATGTAACATAAAAAATAAATTAAAAAATATTACAGGACATTCATTTTTACACAGCGCCATCTAGCCCCAAACTAAGAAAACCCCAAACATAGCTTGTCATATGGGATTACGGATATAGAATACTTAAATACATACGTACTATAACATACAACACCCAAACACAGAACAAACATTCATCACACAAATGTTTGTCCTGGGTGGAAATCGAAATACATACCTACGCACTATACAACACCCAAACAGAAAATTCATTGTTTTTTTTGGGATCTTTAACCGCCTCTGTATTTAAATGGTTTCCCCCACCGGGTCGGTTTGATAGGTGGATAGGCTTGTTTTGAGTCCATAATTTTACCTAAGTAATCCAATAAAATAAATATAAATTCTAATTGTTGTGTACCGGCTTTTAGAGGTACGGTAGCCAGTTACTCTATCTGTTGTAGATTCTGAGTTAGGTGCGATTCCACCTTCGTGATTACTGTAACTTGACGCCAGGTGAGATGAAGCTCAAGCGCTTCCTCGAAATAAGTTCCCGCGTCTGTGCCCAAAAGTCGCGTCCTAAAAACGCCACAGGCTTTACAGATTTATTGTAACGCGGATCCTTTCACACGTCATGTCAAGGGCACCGATAATGAATTGGCCTTTTGAATTCGCGTCCAATTGCACTGTATTGTATCGCGATATTATTTAATAAGTTGATTGCTGACGTAGCCATCATCAGCAAACGTTTGTTAGTAAGCGTTTGGAAATTTATTGAAAAATAATATAATCGTGATATTGTAATTTTTTACCCCCCTACCTTCTGAGGATGGTTATGTTTTTCAATAGTAAGTTTAAACGGATTGATTGAAGATTTTATTTTTATTCCACGTGGAGGCGGAACAAGTAAGCAGCCTACCTACGAAACCTACAAAACCTAAAGTTCTTGCCAAGCCTTACTGCGTAGGTCACCTCCACAAAGATCATGACCAACGCGGCACTGCATTGCGCCGGTCAACTTGAGATATAAAGGTGTTAATCTTGCGCGCCCATTATTTAACCGCCAACCATACTCTTCAAACCTTAAAGTAGTGGCCTAAGATGGAGCACGGTTGTCTAAAAGGAACCTATTCACTCTGGACTTGAAGACTCCAAGATTGTACTCGTGCGGAAAAACAGACAGGAGTTCCATTCCTTACCAGTATTCATGATAAAAATAGAAGCGAAACGATGAAACGATGAAAAGGGATGGAAGGATTATGTCAAATATATTATGCGCACACTCGCCAAAGTGGAATTATTAGAAAACAGACAGCCTGGCAAAAAGTTGTCTATGTTCGAGGTTCTGCAAATTGATCTCAACAAGCGAATCATCACCTAGATGCATTCAGCTGGCAGAGTGTCTCATCAAGTGAGTTGAAGACCTGAAAATTATAATACCAATATATACGACAATCTAGAAGTAGGATAAAGTTGACCTTCATGAGTTTATTTCGTTATTCCTGCACTATTGGTGAAGCTAACAATATAGCATGAGAATAATGGCAAAAATACTAATTTGTATCTTTGAAATTTCTTAGCCGTGGGATTGTTCCCGTCATTCTTAGTTTTCTATGGATTTCGATAGTTTTTTTTTCGCGGAACCCAAAATACATATACACATATCGAATTTTACACATAAAATTGCACATTAAACAAAATAGCGCTCTAAATCTTATATATAATCGAATAAAGATAATCTAGCGATGCAGGCGCATCACTCAAAAATAAAACTAAAGTGGAAAGTGTATTTGCATGAATGAAAACTGAAACTCTTTTGCATTTATTTGGAGTTTTATTGTTAAAGTGACGCGCCACAGACACAGATTATCTCTATCCAATTGTACAAGCCAAATTCATTTTGAATCGGAAGTCGGAACAAGCTTCGTTTGTACTGTATAGCGAATATCAGCGGTACTCCCTTGCCTTCACTATGGTATATAATAAAACACTAATGAAGAATTAAAAGAACTAACCTCTTCCACTCCCAAAGTAGTTCCCATTCCTCATCTAATCGGCGAAGTAAACAAACTCACTTAGATAAGTGGATACTTATCACTACCACAAACTGATTTCAAATAAATTACACGATGGTATTTTCATTTAGTTTCACTCACGAAATACATTTTTATGTTTAAAAAGGTATTACATATTTCCCGAATATGTTTCGACAGTATCCATAATACGCTTTAAACTGTTTTCGTCTATATTAGTTTGCTCGAGTTTGTAAAACGACAAGGTAGAATCGTATATAAGTGTTACTGAGTCATTTTCTTATCAGACTTTGATAACAATTAAAATGTTTCTTTTGATACTATGAGTGAGATTTGATGATCATTTTAGGGTTCCGTACACAGTGAGTGCCAATCGGACTCTGATACAAACGTCGATCTTGGTGTAAATATAGTGATAACTATTATAGTGCTCACCGTTAGGTTAAATAATTTAATGAAACTGGTTAAAATGTGATTCAGACCCCACTTCTTTAAGTTGAAATGTGAGTCCTATTAAAACCTTCGTAAGTCTTCAAGCTTTGCTTAGTTTGGGACAAGATGGCGCTGTGTGAAATTAATGTCCTATAATATTTTGTAATATATTTATTTGTTGGGGTCTTAAATGACATCTTCGAGACGCAAGCTAACCTTACCTGCAAGTGATACCCCTGCTAAGCAACGGACAAGGCTCTGGCGCAACCACAACAACACACGTTTCTCTGTTTTCCCGCAATCACTGAGTAGTACCTTTCCTGCAATCACCAATTCAACTGCCAAGCGTGGTGATTATGGCAAACTCCCCCTAAGATGATTCCTGGTCACGGTAGCGCCCATGGTAACGGTGGGCTAAGGGGTGCTAAGAATTACCAGAAGTGAGCAGGCTACCAACTTAAAAACCAAAAACCCCTGTATCTGGTTAAGCCACGAACATTGATGACCGACGAGATGTTATCAGAGCTCAAAGAAGCGGTAAATAAGTTGCATTAGGATAACATAGGGTTAGCAGAAGGCCGAAGAAGAGGAGATGTGATTACCCTAATTTCAGCAACTTGTTCTACTACCGGGAGTGCCTACTATACTACCTATTCGTCCATAAGTCCCTAGTTAACAACATTGTAAATATCGAGAACATTTCGAGCAGGGTAGCTTACCTTATACTCAGAAATACCGACCGGCATTCGCTGAAGGTCATACGCCCGACCTCGGAACGCACTGATGATAAAGTGGAGGTTATGTATGACGACATTACAAAAGTCATGCATGCCTCAAAAACACACTACACAGTCGTGATGGGGGACTTCAATGCGCGGCTAGGCGTGACGAGCTGTAACAAACTGAGAGTGGGCCAGTTTGGATTTGGACAGCGAAACCAAAAGAGCCAGAGATTGGCCGACTTCATGGAGAAAGAGAGACTCTTCACAATGAAATCTTTTTACGTGTAGCAGTCATCCAGAAAATGGTCCTGATAATAATTCCATAGCAGTTTTAAGAATAAGACTTTATCATGGCACATGGCACGTCTCTGTGATCAACAGAGTTCAAACCGGCAGCGATCACCAGCAATCATTCAGTCGAAACCTGGGCAGTGCCTCTTCTGCGGTGTAAGATTGAATAGAAGATATATATCGAAGTGTTGAAGTATTTGTATAGCAAAGCCTGTCTATCCGACTCCAGGACAGAGACAGGGAGAAACATTATCTCCAAAACTATTAATCTCTGCGCTGGAGGATATATTCAAGCTTTTGGACTGGGAAGGATATGGCATCAACGTTAATAGCGATCACATCACTCACCTTTGGTTTACTGACAATATAGTCCTAAAGGCAGAATCACTGGAAGACTTTAGCAAGATTATCAATGACCTCAAAATCGCATCCCGACAGGTGGGTCTTAAAATGAACATGAGTAAGATGAACACCATGTCAAACTCCATGTTGCAACCATGCCTGTTAATGCTGGAAATGATGATATCGATCGTCTACCTAGGCTAGATGGTCTAACTGGCTTAATCCAACTTCGATATGTTTATCGAAGTTGGATTTGGTCAGCCGACGAATCCAACTCGAATGGGCAGCGTTCGGGAAGCTTCGACGTATCTTTTCGTCAAAGACACCGCAAACCCTCACGACGAAAGTCATTAATCAGTGTGTGTTATCAGTAATAACCTATGGATCCAAGACGTGGTCGCTGACTATAATAGGCCTTATGAGTAAGTTCAAAGTCACACAGCGAGCTATCTAATCTATGCTTGGAATTTCACTACGTGATAAAATCCGCAAATGGATATCCGTAAGAGAACCAGAGTTACTGACATAGCTATCAGAATTAGCAAATTGAATTGTCAGTGGATATGCCAAATAGCTCGCAGAACCTATATATGTTAGGGAGTAAAGCATGGTGGCCACGATTAAACGTGAAAAGGAGTGTGGGAAGACTCGATGGACCGAAGACATTGTGGTTCTTGGCTCGTAGCAGTGAATGTATGTGGGCTAAAATGTTGATGATGATGATGGTAATGACCTATGCGTATGAGAGTCCGACTTGCACTTGGTTAGATTATCCTAAAATGCTTAGAAATTTTGCACAAATTTCTCCAATTCCTCAGTATGTCAGTCAGTTAGATCAGTGCGTATTTTTTTATAATTTGTCTTATTTACTTCGCGATGACAACAGCTTCTCGGCAAACGTAGAGTTGGGAGAAACGTGTTCAACAGTAGATTGCTGTAGGTTGATGAAGACGATGACTGACTTATTGGTCTCGCCTCACTTCCCAATCACACATTACACAAACAATTCATCCCTGTAAATTATTATCTGAGCAGCGTAGAGTTTGCATGTATATCTTATGCATATAAGTCGAGAAGATAACTTTTTTGAACTGGCTCAAAGCAATCAGTGAGAGCAGAGTAAACTTGAACCAATTCAAATTTTATAACTGAGAATGAGGGAGCTTGTTTGGTTCATAACAAAACTGTGAAATAAACTGTGGAATTTGCTGTTTGACGATAATCAGGATAGTTTAGCCATAAGTTGGTATATTGTTTATTTTCGTTGATATGAGCTTTTTACAAACAAGCCTCATAGCTCAGTTGGTAGTAGCTCTGCCTTCTGCGCTGTAGGCTGTGGGTTCGATTCCCACCCAGAACAAACATTTTTGTGATGAATATAGATGTTTGTTCTGTGTTTGGGTGTAGTATCTTATAGTACGTATGTATTTACAAAAAGTATTTAAGTATTCTATTCGTAATCTAGTACCCATATTACAAGCTATGCTTAGTTTGGGGCTAGATGGCGCTGTGTGAAATTAATGTCCTGTAATCCTGTAATTTTACATTTTATTCATTGAATTTGTCATGAACGTGTCTTTGAATTTGTTGTATGTAAATGGTGAAAGCGTCAGAAGTTTGGAAATACCTATGGCGCTGATGACACAAAGATCGCTTATCAGGCGAGATCGCAAACAATCGTCAGCCTATGAAATAAAATGAATGTAGGTCAGACATTTTGAGAGGCTAGAACGACGAGCCCAATTCATTAGTAGCAAGGCGAAATAAAGAGTTGGCAAATCATGGGTGTGCTTGCTCTCTCTCTCTCTCTCTCTCTCTCTCTCTCTCTTATCTCTATCCTGCATACATGTTCATCTCTTGGAGTCTACTCCACTCCTTAATATTTAAGAGATGTCATAACAAGACTAGTTGGACGTAAATAGTTAAATAGAGGGGTAGGGGCGGTTTTTGAAGCTATAATTCTTTTGGCACATTCGGTAAAAAATATGAGAGTTAATTTTTAACGATGCGCGCGCTCACTGAATCATCAAAACGACACCATGAAGTTGGTTTGTAATTGTTACTCAAGTTTTCGTGAGAGCAGATAACTGATAGACCAACGTAGCTCAAAGAGTATAACAGTAATGAGGTATTTATGCAAATATTAAACGACACTACAATTCGTGCTACAAATCAATTGAGGTAAAAAATATTCATATGTTATGTATTTGTGTGTGATTTTAAATGATTCTATATATATATAAGTCTATGCGCATCACAGACCATTTCCGTCAATGATACCTAAGCCCCGTTTTGGTACATTACGTGCGTGGCTGTGAATTTCTCAGAGCTCTTCAATATCTTATCTACACATAAAAGAGGCTCTGATTTTATTAGCAAGATTATATTTTCGTTAACTTTATAGCCAAACCATAATTAGAATTGTTAATTTGAAACCATTTGATGACATTAAATTTAACGTATCTCTTCCTTTGTCTTGGTAAGGTACAGTTAAGTGCAAGTACCTCTAAACATTTTTTAAACTTTTTATTTAAAAATCTTTTTGGGCAGGAATCAGCTGCCAGCGTTTTTTTCCAGTTACGTACGATCCTGACACCTTCAAAAAGAGAGTTCAAGGCTCCACCGTAGATCTCGTCCAGGCTAACCGGAATAAGAATAAGATAAGACTATTTATTGCCAAAAGAATAACCTAACAGAGATGCTTCATTCACTAGTTTACAAGGCTGCTTAACTAACTGCTTATTACAATGAGACCCCAAACTAGGCGTGCTATGCCTGTGTCTTGGTGCTCAAGAATCCATTTTTTTTTTACGACGGGGAAGCGCTTGGCCTTCATTCCACCTGGTTACAAGTTGAGATAACGCCAAAGGTGGTAGCGCACTTCACCCAGAATCCTCAACAAACTGAGTTCCGGTTGACTTAACTCTATAGTTTACAATTCGGTGAGTCGTGTTCGTATACAATGGCATATATTATTGACGGATTTGAGTGATACATTTTTATCTATGATATGATGAATATTAGTGAACTGCTGGAATTCTAACAACTTATGGGTAGACGAGAGACCGTCTAGAAAACAAGTATACGACTACCCGTAGACGGAAAATAAACACTATTTTTGAGAGGGCAAGATGTCCCACCTGTGTAAGTGTGAGTTCTCATTATTTTTTTATATAACCTCGAGATGAAAAAGATCTCGATTCTACCAAGCCAATAGCTTCAATATGACAGTGGTATCGTCACAGAATAACCTCATTATGTGCCTTTTGATATTTTAGTAGGTACCCATTTTTCGACGATACCATTTTTTTTTTCTTTCATTGTACGACGGGTAAGCACTTGCCTTCATCTCACTTGGTTACAAGTTGAGATAAGGCCGAAGGTGGAGGCTCACTTCACCCGGAATCCTCAACAAACTGAGGAACTGGCTATCTTACCTCCAAATGCCGGAACACAACAATTTGAGAACTGTTATTATGGCGACAGAATTAGGTAAGATGGTGGTTGCTAGCCAGGCGGACCCAAACAAAGTCCTACCACCAACTAAAACTATTTTCATTGTAAACTGATTCATCAATGCTGCTTGGCGACCGAAATAGGTATGGTACTTTCCCGCACGAGCCCTTTCACAAGGGGTTCAACTACTCTTAGATTTTGATACAGAGCTATAGTATCACTAACTGTTGCGACACTTGTAAAAGTTTTAAGTTGCTGATCGCGGAGACTTCATACCCACTGTATACATTTGTGTCCATTCTTAGTACCTATTGTGGATTTTTTTTCTTGTTTAAAATAAATATGAGGATCGAGCGAGCTGTTTTAGAAGGCGCTTTGTAACTCTTTAGATAGCATTAGGATCGTAAGTCAATTAAACACGCAAAATAAACCCAATGACAAAAATTATAAGATCACATTGAAGATATATGGATGAATTTAAGTAATATCAGTATTTCTTTCAAAACTTGCGTGAGTCGTAGGTACTATACACTTTAAAACACGGGTTTTACTCACTGATACGATGTATTATATAGGTATCAACGATTCAACAGGTGAATCATCATCAGGGTGAATGTGACTCGCCGGATAGGTTCCGGATGATTCCCGGATAATTCACATGTTGAAACCTTTGGTACCTGCATCAACATAATCGTATACGTGAGTAAAACCCATGTTTTAAAATGAATGAATGAACATTCTTTATTGAACACCAAACACATATAGGACAATTAACAATTTTATAACTAAAGTTAACAGTACAGTGGGCGGTCTTATCGCGTTAAAGCTATCTTTTCCAGACAACCTTAGGATGGAGGGGATCTTAAAATGACAGTATTAAAAAGACGCCTTGATATTTGTAGCGGACTGTACGTACATACATAAATACAAGCGATATAAAAGCAATAAAACGCTCGGTATGTGAGACGCGCTCCTCCTTCAGCGCCGAAATTGCGCGGATTCCGGAACTTCCTGAATTTTACTGTGTCCTGAATTCTAGTGACGTGTGATTCCTTCTAAAGGGAACCGGCTATTTAGTGTGCGTTTTGAGAGGCACTTTTAAGTACATAATTATCCTAAGACAATGAATGTCTGGTAATCAGTAATAGTTTTTATATTTTTTTATTGCCCGACGGGGAAGCGCTTGGCTTTCATCACCCGTAAACCTCAACAGTCTGAGGAACTGGCTATATTACCTCTAAATGCCAAAACACAACATTTTTTAGTGTCTGTTGTAATAGCGACAGAATTAGGTATGATGTTGGTAGCTAGCCTTCTATAGCGGACTTATATAAAGTCCTACCACCAATCAAATCATGCACAACATTTTATTCCCCTGTGGATTTACAATACAATACAAATCGTATATTTTCAATCAACTCAGGATCATTTGATATCACAAACAGTTTCATACAAAATAGGTACATACTTATAAATCTAGCAGACATTGAAAGGGTAACGGGCATGTCACAAAATACAAATTTAAATTTAATTAATAACAAAATGTCAAAATAAATATTAATAAAAGTCACAAAACAAAATAATGATTTAAAAATGAATTGAATTGCAAAATGTCAAGATATTCATAAAAGCCACAACAAAGTAATTATTTAAAAATTTCAAGTATGAATTTATTATTATTATTGAGAGCATGCATCTGGGCGCAGTGATAAGATAAAGTGATTTAAACAGCCGGTGGACCACTAGACCACATCTCACGGCGAATTCAAGGACATAGAATTTCGAAAATGTATTTTTTCTCATCCGCTATCGGCGGGAGTGCATTAATTTGTCGTGATAGGATTCTGTTTTATTTCTGACACTGTTCTTCTTATATGTTTGTAAGTGGTCTGAATAGTTACAGTGAAGTTTTAAAAGACTGTTATGCAGACTTTGACCAGTCAAGACCTATCCACAAAAGGTCTCAAGCTGAATGTACAGGTGTTATTTATCTAGCAGAGTGCACCGGATATTTCCCGTGGCGTCGTGCCTCGCATATCGAGTACCTATATAACCCCGTAAAAGAACGAATATTAAGATGGTAGATAGGTTCCTACCTCATTTTGATTTAATTTTGATTTATAATACATATGAAATCACCCAAGAAATGTGTCATTCTCTTAGTTTTTTGATTGGCACCCTGGGCACCTCATAAAAAATACTGTCACAATTTAGACAATTAAACTAACTTCAAGCTGGTTAGGATGTTAAGCATGCCAATGAAATAGGCATACATACATAGATATTCTTGAATTCTCCACTGAGGCACTCTGGTTAAATGAATATGACAAAGTATGACAATATGGAAATCAAGCGAACCCATAACCCACAGCGCAACTACCGATGAGCTGAGAGGCCAGTTTATAAAGAGAGTTTATTTTCAATAGCACATACATACAAGTGGTAAAAAAAATATCAATGTATTATCAATATTACAAGCTTTGCTTAGTTTGGGGCTAGGTAGTGTTGAGTGTCTTATGATCTGAATTTAATAAACAAAAGTAAGCTGCTGCCTTCCTTCTGCAGCCCTTAGTTGGCTTTTACGACATCCGCAGGCTGAATTGGAGGGGTCGATACGAAAGCCTCCGTCAGGACGGCATCCTATTTCCCACTAGGTAGGTATGACAGATACATTGTGTCTCTACGGGAAGAACCCGTCCTTTTCAGGCTGTATGAAGGTGAAGGAGGAATACGAGTAATAAAATCCGTAGACAAAACATGTAAACTAATTACTCTACTCAAAAACAGAGCCTTCAGCTAAAGCAAGGCAGCCTCACGTAACTAATGATCCACCGGTATCTGGCAGAGCGCAAAAAGCCGGCCAAGATCTATTGTCCTCTTATCTAGGTGTCATATGACCTATTTGGAGGAGTAACCCGCACACGTACGAGACATGCTAAGAAATGGAACATATGTGTATAAACATATCTTATTTTAATTTAGTTTATCTTGTTTCAGGTAGCCATTTAATATAGGAGGCAATAGAATCGAGTATGAATAGGATTCAGTCCCGAGTTAAATACTCTACTTTTCACTTCGATTCTGAGAAATTAAAATACCCAGGTACAAAAGTCACCTTCACCTCAATTCGTATTAATTCATTATTCTAGAATGTACGAAAATTTACAACGTGAGACAAGGCGGAATGGTTGAAAAGCTTTTGCCTCACATGAAAAGGTAAAAAAAAAACATAATTCTAGAGATTTAGCGGCAATGGGTTCAAACTTTTTTTTTATTAACTTCTTGTGGTATAGACAAACGCACCGATGCATACATCTAATGATCGAACGCGTTGTTCCATTTGCAAATAAATTCTAACCAAAAAAAGTATGTTCATTCTTATATTTTTTCTCTCAAAATTATTTCAAAAAAGGAACATTATCTAAGTTCTTATTTCACGATCTCCGAGTAGCGTTACCTGGCAGATAAAATACCTATACCCTTTTTTACCTTTGAGACATCTAAACAGAAAATGAGAGTAGGTATGATTTTTATACGGCATGTATTTAAATGTTCGTTTTAATTTTGCAAAAAAAAAAGCAAGCAAAATTATCTGAACGGACATTTTATATAATGATTTATCCTCTTTCTTTGAGACTCAAAATAAACCAAAACAATAGCTTTTTTTAATAAGCTACTAGCAATGTGGTAGCAAAATATTTCTGGGTCAAAATGATGTGGTTACAGTACTATCTTCTGTCCCCGTGTCGGTCTTGCGGCCGGTTCTGATCCCACCGATTTCAGATCCAGAAGTCCCGGGTTCGATCCCCAGGGGAGTTCAATATTGTTCTCGGTTTGGTTGGTGGTAGGACTTTGTTTAAGTCCGCCTGGCCAATTTTAAAATTGTTGTGTACACTTTAGTCATAGCGCAGGCGGAAACAATTTTAGAGCATGAGAAGTGTAAAATATATTAGGAAAGTTATAGGGTTATAGTTATAGCTCTTTTCATTTTATGCTCAAATCCAAAGAGACTCAAGATTACATTTAAACCACATTTAATTCAACTTAAGGCAGTCATTAAAATGGGGCTCGAAATCCAGATTTTCTGTCAGAGTCTAAGTAGCTTGATATATTTTGTCTAGGGCTTCAAACTCTGTAGGTATAGGTACCAACTACGTTATCATTAACAAATGAGTTGACACGTAAAAGTCAAGGGACCCGCAGGTATTTACGTTATCTAGCAGTAACGAGCTAAGGGGCCGACCCGCCCTACCCTAGATAGGCTGACTACACAGCTGTGTCACTCTTCCGCTGGCTCTGTTTAAATTATCATTCATCCATGGTTTATGCTGACCCTGCCTCACTATTATTCAAACTAAAATTTCATTAATATTATAATTGCAAGTGTATCTTTTTGGGTGGGTGTTTGGATGATCAGTTCGGTACTTGCCCCTTTTCTGCTTTTTCCCTACTAAGTGTTCTTGCCCATTATATTTGTGCAGATATGCCCCCTTTTTGGAAATCTTTACTTTTAATTCTTAATTCGCCCCCTTTAAGAGTTTTCCCCATTTCTGAAACTTATCCGCCTTTTTTGTATGTATGGATTGATATTTGTCATTTTTTATACTTTATGCTTCAATGTGGAATAGCATATTCAATTATATAAGTACCTATATAAACATAGGATACAAAAGTGTGGCAAAGTGAGCTTAACCCTAAAAAGAGAACGCTGCGGACAAAAGTAAAAAAAAACTGAGAACGATATTCAGGAATATTCCTAGGCTAGGACCGATTTAGGTAAATTGCAACTTAAGCATATCGTGTGTGTTTTATTTTTAACTAAACACAACTAACTCATCTGAAGCATCTTTAGATGATGTAGAACCATGATATGGAAGACACCCATTCACTCTTAAAAGCCCAAGTTTGTAGGAAAGATGAATTACAAGAATTGCACCAACGAATGTAACTCAGCTGAGAAGTTTAATGGGCATGGTCAACTTTTATTCTAAGTTCTGTCCAAACACGAGTGATATATTGAAACCTATGTATAGTTTGTTGAAAATAATACTGAATGGCATTGGGATGAGCTTTGTGAGAGTGGATTTAAAAAGATAAAAATAATGTTAAGCAGTTCTCCGGTGCTGGCGCATTACGACAAGTTTACCATTGATACTTATTATTTACTTATTCATTAGTGGATAGCAGCGCGTACGGACTCGGTGCGGTGATAACGCAGCGGTACGCGGACGGCGGCAAGCGGCCCGTGTGCTGCGCCTCGCGTACACTCAACGCCGTCGAGTCCAACTATTCGCAGTTGGACAAGGAAGCTTTCGCCATTGTTTTCGGGGTAACCAAACACCACCAGTTATACGGTAGAAAATTTCTACTTAGAAGCGATCACCGAGCTCTCAGTTACATTTTCAATACAAAAATGGAATGGAAACTCCCCGTTATAACCAATCTAATTTTGGCTAATATTAGGTCCTTACATATGAAATTGGCGTTTTGTCGTACTGGCCACTTTGATCTTAAATATCTCCTCTTTGGTTAGGAATTCCAAGTTCAAATTTAAACAGCTATTTACTCATGCATTTGTGTTTCGAAAACCGTAATTCATTTGTTTTTTTCTCTTTTGTTTTTTTTTCTGCGTCACTCATTTCACAAAATGGAAAACTTAAAATATCGCATTATTTACGATTACGAGTTCCACCGTGGCACCAGTGCTGCAGAAACGGCTCGAAGGATTAATGATGTGTATGGTGGTGGTGTCGCAAAAGAAAACACGGTGCGTTTTTGGTTTCAACGCTTTCGTTCTGGATATTTCGACCTGCAGAACAAGCCCCGTGGACGGCCCGAGACCAAGGTCGATAATGATGAATTTAAGGCTATTGTGGAAGCAGATCCATCGCAAACCACATCACAGTTAGCTGCAGGCTGCGGTGTTAGTGACAAAACCGTTTTAATCCACTTGAAGCAAATTGGGAAGGTGAAAAAGCTTGAAAGGTGGGTACCTCATGAA
Source organism: Venusia cambrica (assembly GCA_951394065.1). Taxonomy (NCBI): domain Eukaryota; kingdom Metazoa; phylum Arthropoda; class Insecta; order Lepidoptera; family Geometridae; genus Venusia; species Venusia cambrica. The sequence continues at coordinate 9,299,943 of OX596056.1, forward strand.
TTGAGTGAAGCAAACCGACAAACGCGCGTCGACTGCTGCGTTACATTACTCAACCGGCACAATAATGAAGGAATTTTAAATCGGATCATTACATGTGATGAAAAGTGGATCCTGTACGATAATCGTAAACGCTCATCGCAATGGCTGAACCCTGGTGAACCAGCAAAATCTTGCCCCAAGCGAAAATTGACTCAAAAAAATTTACTTGTAAGCGTTTGGTGGACTAGTGCCGGTGTCGTACACTATAGCTTTCTTAAATCTGGTCAGACGATTACGGCTGATGTCTATTGTCAGCAACTGCAAACCATGATGGAAAAGCTCGCTGTTAAACAACCGAGACTTTTCAATCGCTCTACGCCACTGCTGCTTCAAGACAACGCTAGACCACACACGGCCCAACAGACGACTACCAAATTAGAGAAGCTTCAATTGGAATGTCTAAGACATCCACCGTACTCTCCGGACCTTGCTCCAACAGATTACCATTTTTTTCGAAATTTGGATAACTTCTTGCAAGGAAAAAAATTCAATTCCGAAGAGGCAGTCCAAACCGCTTTCAAAGATTTCATTGATTCCCGTCCGAATGGTTTTTTTAGTAAAGGGATCAATGAACTACCTATAAGATGACAAAAGTGTATAGATAGCAATGGTACATACTTTGATTAATAAAATATATTTTAATATGAAAAAATTGCCTTTATGTTCCTCCCATACAAAACGCCAATTTCATATGTAAGGACCTAATATTAAAGTTATAAGTCGAAATAATGTCAGTATACGACAAATCTTTCGTAAGGCCCCTAATAGAACCGATTTCTATCATCTCTATGTCTATCTATATGTTATGAAATGTCTATAATCCATCAACTACAATGGTACCCAACCGGCATGCATGATGATTATATCACCATGCTAACATTTATTTTAGACAAGCTTAGGTCGCGGCATCGCCCGTGTGGTACTCGTATTAAAAGTAGCCTACGTCCTTTTCAGATACGATCTCACAGCCTAATTTTATCAAGATCCGCTTAGCCGTTTAGTAGTGAAAGCGTAAACTAGAACGTAGACTGACAGAAACGCTTTCGAAGTTATATTAGTATGGATGGATTATGGATTCTGTCTCATTATTCTTTTCCTTTTGAGGCTGGGCTTAGAATTTAAATTAGAAACTCTAATAGGTAGGTAGTTAAGGCAGGTACTATTTGTTATTCTTGCAAATTTTGTCATTAGGTATACCCAGGTTTACGATGTTTAATTTACTATTTGCCTTAAAATCATATGAATAGAATTTAAGGTAGTTTCGACGACCATGTTGAATAAGTGTTACCAATTATTATGAACCGTGTTGCCAGGTTTAATTTTTAGTAGTATAATGGCCATAAAAAATACGACTTCGGGGTCGTGCTACACATCAAAATTATGGAGAATATTCACAATTTAAACCAAAATGGTTATGAAGTGTGATCAAATAACAGAGGAAATGCGGTTTATGTGTTTTTGTTTGCAATAACAAGCCTCATAGCTCAGTTGGTAGTAACTCTGCCTTCTGCGCTGTAGGCTATGAGTTCGATTCCCACCCAGGAAAAACATTTTAGTAACTAGCGAATTAGCATAGCTATTCAGCGTGGCAATGCAGCCAGTGTCTTGGGCACGCTTCCGTTTGGTACTGGTCTGGAACAATTGAGTTACCTATAGGCCGTTTGTAACGGTCCTTAGGTAATCTGACTGATTCCTTTGTACATAGTTAGTTTAATTGTACTTTTTATTGAATAAAGAGATTTTAGTAATTAATATAGATGTATGTTCTGTGTTTGGGTGTTGTATCATATAGTACGTATGTATTTACAAAAAGTATTTGAGTATTCTATCCGTAACCTAGTTCCCATATTACAAGCTATGCTTAGTTTGGGGCTAAATGGATCTGTGTGAAATGTGTCCTGTAATATTTAAAAATATGAAAACTTATAAGAAAGTAGATAATAAAAATCAAATGGTAAAATGTTCAGAAATCACTGGATTTTGCTTGGGTTTCGTATTTTATAGTCCTTGTATAAAGATAGAAGTAAATTAATTTAATATATACCTGTATAGGTTTCGATACAATAATTTCAGAGAAATTATGGCTTTTTCAGTTTTTTTTCAGCCAGACGCAAAAGATAAACATGACGGTTCCATTTTTTATCGATAACACAGAACCCAACAACAAAATAGATATTGCCTTTTCATTTCCAGTGTTATTGAGTACCTACGCAATTAAGAAATAAATCATCAGATATTTCAGACAAGCCTAAGAACTTCCCAAAGCATCAAACAAATTATAATATCAATTTCACAACAAATGATAATGTTATTTACCGAAACTGATATTTCTCCGAATAAACGAAATCTTAGGAATTTTGTAAGAGCTTCTTATATACTTAGTCGTTTTGACGTGATGAGCCTAGGCTCATATATAGTGTTTTTTTCACTGAACCACTATATACTTAGGTACTAAAAGAATTTTTAATGAGAAAAAAATTTGGTTTACCTTTTAAAAATCTTATATACTTTGTCTATTTGACGTGATGAGCCCAGGCTCATATATAGTGGTTTTTCCACGGAACCACTATATGGTACCAACAGATTTTTTAATGAGAAAAAAATTTGGTTTACCTGTTAAAAATATTGGCATATGGCACATTTGGCATTAAGGCATACCTAGGCTTTGTTCAAAACTGATAGATATTGCAAATAGACCGACCTACTCTATTTCAATGGGTGTCGGGGAAAGTTTTCACCATTCAAACCAATTGAGAATAATCTCACTATCAATCTCTATATATTTTGCTTGGCACAAGGTCAAGCAAAATATATATAAAATACAAAAAAGAAGGTAAAAATTGCAACTAGAAGCTGTATAAATCATACTATTGCGTGCCCGCCTTTTAGATAGTCTAGCTAGACTCTAGAGGCTGACTGTTTGAGGTCGCTCATGAATAACTATTTTTCTTGGCGCGTGTCGATTGATGCTATCGCTCGTTCCACTGCTAAGCTAAGTACCATTATAATCTAGAAAAATTTAATAGAATGACTACAGTGTTTTTGCCATACGTTTCACAGTACGCACACGCTCTGTAAAGATTTTTATGAATATGATGTTTGTCTGAAGTGTAGGAATAGGTACATTCATTCATGGTCATTTGACGCAACACCGGTATTGTAGCGGCCACGGAGGAATCGGGGGATGGACACGACTCAATTTTTTGTGGCTTCGTTTGAGATAGACCTGTTTTTTAGCAGTCGACGAACTTGGGCTGAAATTATGATCATAATGGTGCTTGAATGTGTGAATAGTTATTTTTTCAAAAAACTTAGTTATTTTTATACCTATAGTGGTTAAAGAGTTACTTTTTACCGGATGGTACCGTTGCCTATGAACGTTCGCTACACCAGAAGCAACACTTGCACGTTGCCGGCGCTTATACTTTCTAAATACTAAAACTATTCCGCATGCAGATAGCGGGGCTACGATCAAAGTTTAATTCATATTGTCCTTGCTCTTTAAACCTACATACTCGAAACTGGTAAGTGTTGGTATAATTACTATCGACCGCTAGAGACACCTCGTGTTGAATAGACAACCTAAACAAGACTGACCCAAAACACGTTCCCCGGAGAGCGCCGTACCCGAACACAAACATAATTCACGCGCACAAAGGTGAAGTCATATTCATGGTTTATTAACACCATAAACTGTCTCCGCGTATCGTTGGAAACTCGACAATATGCCTTCAAAATTGCTGTTGATCTTATGATCAAACTCTCCCGGAAGGGCCATAAAAGGGAATGAGGATCTAATGAACAGCACAATATCACAATATTGTTTGTAAACATAATGCTTCTCGAAACCTCGTGAATATCATGATTATTTATGAGGAAATGCTCAGGCCATAAGGTGACACTCATTTGCGAAAGCTGCAAACAACGAAGCGTCGCTATTAACTGTGTACATTTTGAATCAGACGAAACTCATTGTGTATCTAGGTAAGTTAACAGACACACCGTTTCAAATTATAAAAGGTTATCCTGGCAAGCTTTGTATATTTTACAAATGTAGGTAATAAAAAGCAATTTAACAAATACAGAGTCAAATTACAAGTGAACAAAACCAAATATAAAAATTAACTGATTTAATAAACCCTAATTTACAGTGCCTACCTAGTTGCCACCGAAACAAATAAGTTAATTAGTTGTCACAAATTCAAGAAATTCAGTCTCAAGTAGGTACCTATCCAATATATAATAATAATGCAGAGACAAAGGTTTATTGAAACGAATTTTATTGTAAAATTAATGTTCAGCAATACATATTTATTATTTTATTTATTTATTTTTATTTGTGTCTATAAACTGTAGGCTGGTTAGTAAATTCACTTTGGATTTCTAATTACAACAAAGAAAAGCTAAAAAATGCAACCAACGATCATTTTAAATACCTTGACACTATCAACTTATAACATTTTTATGTCGCTGAATTCGAAATACGAAGTCCGACATCTTGATAACGCTGACATGACAAGATGGCGCGCGCGTTCTTCTGCTGAAGTTGCATCCGGCAATTCGCTCGTATGTTAAGGCTGTCTTAGCTCTGAAATTTTGGCAATAGCTTGCTTCAGGTTCTATCTGATTGATATTTTTTGTACATTCACGTAACTGTTAGTGTCTGAAAATGTTCTGGATATTGTTTGTGTTCAGCTCTCGTATAAATAAGGCTTTACGAACCACCGTGGGCGTCTAATTTTTTAATTTCATTACTTCCTTAATTCGTTTTAAATTGTCCTTTTAGTGTGTATTTTTGTCTATTTTTGTTTTTATCGCGTTAAAATTCGTCTATGCTGTCTGCTGTCTGTAAATAATGTATCTACTTAAATAAAAATAACTGATGATGGGTAATGATGTTTTCCATGCCAGTCGCCGCTTGAGAATCGACTCCAACTCAGCCCATGGATATCGTAACAGACCACTAAGGGATCTTACCAGAAGAAGAGCAGCAGCTTCCTTCTGTGTATTAACTACACCTTTACTGCGAACACCAATCTGCCTGTCAAGCATGGTGATGATGGCAAAACCTTCCAGCTATGGAGGAGGCTCCGTGCAACAGTGGACACTAATGGGCTGTTGATGTAATGATGTTTTTATGTTGGCATAGGCACAGATTAACTAATAGTACTAACGCATAGGTACCTAAAACTATGAAATGATCAAGTGGTAGGTACTTAAATCAAGTCATGCTATTTATCTGAGGAGTTTTTAATCATGCATATTATTATTTTACTGTGTTTCAGAAAATTATGCAACACGATAAAACTACACGAGTTTTGGTAGAAAATTGAGTTGGTACAAATTATTATCTAGATTACAAATTATTGAAAAGAAATATTGAAAGAGAAATAATTTCAAGCTTTTACTTACTCCTAGACTTCATAGTGCCCCGTTTCCTGTAAAGAATTCTCAATTATTTTGACAAACTTTTAAGTAAGTAATTATATAGGTACAAACAAAACCATATAGTAAAGTTATTATGATACCTAACTCAAAATTTTTTTATCGGTTGGTATCATCACTCGGTTAGTATGTGTGCCTAAAGTAAATCCAACTTAAAGTTTTCTTAAATCATAACGAATTGTCGGTTTCAATTGAAAACTCAATTTAAGCAAACGTCAGTTTAGTCAGTAAAATAGATGTAAAAATTGCCCGATACCTAATTTCCGCAAGAACATTCCCTGAATGAATAAGATCCTATAATACCGTTCTCTCGGTTTGTCAAACATTATAAGATAACTATAAAAAGTGTTTTTTTTAAGATAAACCTACGTTTGACCAGACAGGTCTATCTTACAAAACGTAGGTCTACCTTTGACCACAATCTCGCCGGATGGGAAGCGGCCTATGGCCTTATATAGTTCGCGGGTCTAGATAACATCTACTCACTCTGGCCTTGAAGAGGCCCATATTGTCATTTTCAGGGGAAAAAACGCAGGCAACATATTCCACTCCTAAGCCGTCCATCAAATATCACATATTTATTATCAAATATTGTGTCTTTTAATATTCAACAATATTATTTCATATCAGTTTCTCAGTTTTTAAGATTCCGGTTAAAATGCGCTTCTACCTACTTAATACAAAGTGAAATGATATCGATGCGATTCCCCGTCGTACGATATTAAAAAAAATATATACTTACCAGCTAATATACTCAAGACCTACTTGTAGGCTACCAGATACATAAAGCAAAGTATGGTACAAGTCTGTAAATTCTAACATAACGATGGATAATGTTTTATAGGAGAAGCGTGTTCTCTGTAGACATTATTGATTGATTGGTGCCAAAATAGAACTTACAATAACCTCAAGGAAGATCCTCTGTAAGATGGATTTGGGATGGAAACCTTGGGTCCGTAGACCCGTTGACTACAGGGTTTTCAAAATACTTACAGGGATTTCAATTGAGGGAACGCATGACACAAGGGCTGGCTCTTATTTATGCCAGCGATTTAGTATTGTCATTCAGCGTGGCAATGCAGCCAATAACGTTTGTTATTGAACCAAACTGATTTTCTTATTAGATTAGATTTTCATGTAACCACTAGAAGGGAAATGAAGATATTGTCTTTTTTAAAGCATGCTTAAAAGGGTGGACCGTATGTTTCATGCATTCGTTCATACATTCATCATTCATTCAAGGAGTGCAGAACTATATTGTTTCTGGAAAAACTCGCTCCATCAGCTCCATCATCATAAAGCGAAGATGATCGCCCAGGCAACCCTCGAGGTCAAGAGCCTTTTTTTTTGTTGTATGTAGTCAAGCGTTTGACCACCCAGCTTACTTGAAAGACAAGAAAAGACGTTGCCCAAGATGGAGCACGCTTGCCTAAAAGAAACCTGAATAGGTTTCTTGTAGGTTAAGTTTTTACTCGTGCGGAAAAACAGACGAGACCAAGGAGTTCCATTCCTTTTTTTTGTATTTATTTCCTACCAGTATTAATGATAAAGGTAGAGGCGAAACGATAAGTTCGGCACAATGGAATGTTTACAAGGTACGGGTTGTAGCTTGCTGTGCGTCTAGTCCGGTGATGTAAAAAATAAATCAGTATAATTTCCAGTTTTGTGTCTAGTAACAGTCTGTGGTAGGTAACAGTCGCCGTTTCATGTCCGCTCCAGACGCGGTTTACGAGCAGACCCACTAAAACTAAATGCGATCCATCGCCAAAACCGAGAGTGGTACTGAATTTCCGATGAGATATCTTGCTTATGATTTAACATAGCACCGTTTTTACTTCGCTGTTCATTTGAACTACGAATTGGGACATGCGTTTACTTATATAACATTTTTATTTTTATTATTTTACGACGGGGAAGCGCTTGACCTTCATCTCACCTGATTACAAGTGAAGATGAGGCCGAAGGTGGAGTCGCACTTCATCCGGAATCCTTAACAAACTGAGGAACTGGCTTCTAAATGCAGGAACACAACAATTTTAGAATTGTTGTTATGGCGACAAAATTAGGTAAGGTGGTGGTAGCTAGTCAGGCGGACTTAAACAAAGACCTACCACCTACCAAACCATGCACAATATTATACTCCCTCTGGGGATCGAACCCGGGACCTCTGGATTTGACACCGAAAGGTGAACCCAATACTCCATTGCACAAGTACACAAGTATGACACAGGCGAACACAAAAACGCATAACCCGCGACGGGGCTCGAACCTGCATCTTTATCACAAGCCGGAAACACTCTAACCAATTGAGCAACGAGAGTCCTGACGCAGATTCCGAATTTTTGTGTCATACCCAAACTCAGCTTGAGCGCTGATCATTATAACATTTTAAATGTTGTGACCAAATGAAATCACTTGAAATACAAAAGTATGATAATTATAGTTTAGTTTACCGTGCAATGATTTCTGCTAGTATAACGTTGCAAGTAGATTTTCAAGCAGATGGTGCGCCCAAACAAGTCTTTTTACTGATTGATTGTCGTTGAAGCATATTTTTGATTATTTTATAAACAAACTTTTATAAAACACGTGCATGATTTTTTCCGGAAATATACTCCGTACATTGTAACTACTAACTAACTGAAAAGTATATATAGCCCACGTAAAAACCCTTCTAAAACCAAATAACGGCCAAGTTCCGATAGCCTTGATCCTTCTCCAGCGGGGCCGATAAAGAACGAAACGTAAATGACAAATGCTAGTGTTTACGGCCCGCGGGGCCCTCCGTCGTAATTTTGGCGGGAAATCGCGATAACTAACAAAAGTGGCGCCGTATCCTGGATCCCGAATCATCTCGCATCCCGAGATTACAGACAGGTGTGTAGATAATCATGTAATTTCAACTGTTGCGAGCGAGCTGCTAAATCTTTTCAATAGTTGTAAACCGCACTAAAGAAACATTTCTAAACGTATAGTGTAGTATATAAATTATATGTTTTGACAGAATCTCGACAGAACAATAGGTACTTACGATAAAATAATGCTTTTTTAAATAAGCTAGTTTTTGGACAAACCTCTTTGGTTTTTTAAAGCTATGTTTACAACCATGTTTTTTATTTAAGTTTATTTAGATGAGAGTGGTAATCCCAAAAAGGTCATAACTCAGATAATAAGCCAGTAATTAAATCTGGCGCTGGTCTTCTACTGGGCTATTGAGAACATATAAAAACAAAGATCAAAAAATAATAATAAAAGTAATAATAACTCGAAGTTAACTGTCAGTAAATTAACACCTGTGGCTAAATATGATTTTTATTTTTTTGTTAATTTACCCCATTAATATTTTTTTCAACGGGGAAGCGCATGGCCTTCATCTTATCTGGTTACAAATTGAGATAAGGCCGGGCCGCACATCACTTCACTTATAATAAGAAGTCAAGTCTGATAACATGATGTGCGTCAATTGTTTAAAATATAAGATATACCAGCTTATCATAATGCTATAAATAATATATTGCACAACAAAACCTATCATGAAAATAACAGTGTGAGCAGCCTGGTGACCTGTAATACAGGTTTTTTACGAAAACCTATCTCAGGCACCAGTCCCTCACTAAACAGGCTCAATGTCACCTGAACCTTTTTTATATAATTGTTGTTATTACTATTAAGGATATGTTTGTGTGAGAAACAATAAATAAATGATTATTATTATTATTATTAACAATCTGCGGTGCGAATACCGACGGATCGCCGTTGCTTTAAGTTAGGCTTAAAGCAAAACTGAAGAACGATAATATTTTCTACCTAAGTATCTCAAATTTGGTGTATATGTCACCGTGAGATTGTAAAACCGCCTGTTTGTAATATGCCTCTGTCACCGTCCGATTGTAAACACCGTCCAACTCAAAAACGTTGCAGTAAAGTACCTTTTACAACAAAGAGTTCTAGCTCAGATTACTCACACCAATGTGATGCACATCTTCTTTCTAGATTTTACTGTATAACGTCGTCGAATTCACTTGTTGTTTCGTATTTTTTTACAGGATAGGGGATTGATTAATGGCCGACAATACTGGCGGGTAAAGTTTTTTACTGCAAATTTAAACAAAAGTGTTTCCGATCGCTTTTTTCTCACTCTTTTTCTATAGGCTATACAGATATGGTATCGCCATTTAATAAATTTGTATAATACTGGAAGTATTACCAAAAAATGCAATTGTTTTATTATTAGCAAATTTCATTTAATAATTTAAGACAGTAGCAATGCGGACAGGTTCTTGGGCATGATTTCGTTTGGTACTGGTCTGGATCAGTTATGTAACTAAACCCGTCTGTTTCTCTGCTAGTTATATAGTTAGTTTAATTAAACACATTGTTTGTGTATTCATAGATGCCTTAATATTATAACTAGTTAGGTATGTCAGTCAATCAGCTACATACCAAATACATAGTAAAGATTTTTCTACCATTTGTTGACGGTAGAAAATAGAAAACACAAATAGAAAATATCGATCTGTCAGACAAAGCCCTTCACAATAGCTACGTTACCCAAGTAACCAATTCATTTCAAAGCCCTATAGCGCCGAAATGTAAGCATTCCTTTCTTTCAATTCGTGAATTGGATTCATAGTAACCAAAAAGCCTTTTAAAATTAGCTAAAGCTTTCTAAAGCTGTATAGGGGTTGCATAGGGGCACCAGGCCGCATTAGAGCCACTTCGAAATAAAACATGATCGCAACAAACGGGGTACAGTTAGCCCAGAAAGATAACTACGAAGTCTGCTGTTCCGCATATTATGGGGATGAGGAACCATCCGGCAAAATCATAATAATCACAAATCAACATAACTTATATAATCAACTAAATTATATCCGCTATTGGACATAATTTCTTCAAAACTGGAGGGTTTTGCCATAGTTATCACGATTGGTAATCACAGTTATTGTAGATAAATAAATAAATATAGGTAACTAGACTTATAACACACCACCATCTTGTCCCAAACTAAGTATACTTATTCACGTCGCGATCGTGCAACCCAGATGTTTGATGCCTGGAATAGCATTTCTCGAATACACGGAATTTTCTTCTCATTATTTTCAATAGATTTCAATACTCTCAATTTATTTCTGAAAATCTTCTATGGAAGTCTTCGCATATTTCGAGATCTCTGAACGATACCTGACAGACGAGAAATATACCCTTCTTTCTTTGTGACATGTAAGCACAAAGTAAAGTAGCGATACTCAGACATCGTGAAATAGGGTCTAAATGTGATATTTGTATTTTAGACTTAAGCATAGTGTTTCCAGAATCTTCATCGGAAGCTTCTGAATTCTATGCGATAGGGCTTACCGTATGTTTAAGTTTAGCTATACAGATAACGGCCAGGCGCAAAAAGCCCAAGGGCTCGCCTTGCCCTCATCTTGCCATGGCACTTACGTAGCTGGCCTATGCATATACCATATTTTATGCACCTACACGGCTAAGCTTTCTTAATTTGTCTTTTACCCTTTCATCGTGTTAAACAAGCCATTTAAATATAATGTAACATTTACTTCATTCAAAGTATTATGTGATTTTAATTTAGTAGTGCTTGGTTTTTTTTGTTTTTTTATTTGTATAAATGTGTTTAAACTCGTCTACATAAAAATAACATGAGACCATCTACCAGCCATCGGCAGGAAAACTGACCTTTTCTGAACAGTATCACATAGCAAATGTTATAATGGCACGACACTAAGAGCGTTTTCAGCTTGAGGAAAAGACGAGAGATGAGATTTGAGTCCCGTTGTGGATTGTGAAATTTTGTGTCATTATAATATTTTTAATTTTGTAACCAAGTGCAAGCACTTGAAATACAAAAATTATAAAAAGTTTTACACAATAGTAATTTCCTCATCTCACACTTTCAACTTAAATCTCTTGGGGGTTAGATAAGTTATTTGATACACAACTAACTGATTCTGTCACGATGTTATTACAACTTTCTACATCACCATATTACACTTTACTACACTAAGATCTAAGAGATATTTTTTTTTTCAAGAGATGTATATATAAATTTACTTACTGTGTTTTTTTTTATCGTTTTACATGTTGTGTAGTGTGCTATTTTGGGTAAATTGACGTTTAAATATTGCAATATTTGTGCTTTTCAAATGAACACTAATTGCTTTGATAATTACTGAAAGCTAACCACTAAACTAGCTTACTTAGCTACTTTTTTTATACAGGTCGGATTTGATAAGCTACAAAGTTCAAAATCCGAATTGTGAAAATAAATCTTCTACCCACAAGTGCTCGTAAATTGGAAGTCTATCCTCTGAAAATAATCTGCACAGGTACGCTGACAGAAACACAAACATTTGGATGGACTGTTTGTGTTAGCTTCCCTCGACTTGGCTTGGTTGGCTACCCTCCTATCCGATCTAGTGTCGGTTTTGGGTCACAAATCAAAGAGATTTGATTGGCCGATTGTGTTGCATCCACACTTTTGAAAAAATTTAGTCTAACTTTTGAACTGACGATGGTCACACATCGTAGGTACTTGGCCCATAAATGTAGGTTTAGGTATTATAAAATGTTTGAAAAACTCGGAAAATCCTTCAGTAACTGTTTGTTGGTTTTAATATATATTTATTTTATTCTGAAATAAAATGGGTTGACCTGATAACTAGTTCACTTACACCGTATTTGCCTGACTAGAAAAAACAAGCGTTCATAAGCGTGTGGATGCGCTATTATGTCTACGGTAATGATAAGTCAGCAAAGTGAAATCAAAGTGAATAAAAGATTATTTCCTCATATCGTGTCTACAGATTTAAGTCAAAATAGATACTATTATCTAACAAAGTACTCATCGATTCAAAACTAATTATGATTTATGTACACCAATTATGTACACCAGTCTTAAATTAATAAAATATAGGTTCAAAAATAATCTTGGCCGCTGAATTTTCATATCGCCGCGACATTCTTCATACAAGTGCCTTAAAACCCTGTGACAATAACTTGATTTCCCTTCTTGGGCATAACAGTTATTTTTCAAATCAGTCTGTAGTTGGCAATATTAGAAACAGACGAATATTTTTTGCAAGCGGCCAAACAGTATAGCAGGAAGTAAACAAAAGTCGGCTGCGATAGTGAGAGTGTTCGATTTTTCAAATATCGAAACGTTTTTAAAACTATTCTAGTTTTCAGGCTGACCGTACTCCCTCCGTACCTATTTCATCTTTTCATTACGTTAGAGTGCACACTTGCAGCTTAGGAAATTAAACCAACATGTTCATTCCGCGAGCTAATACCTTATTTACTTGATTATCACGTTCTCCGGTATATTAGACAATGCTACAATTGTATAAAATTGAAAAAGTTATGCCACGCTCTCGTTGCATTTTCATTTGTGTATAAAAACAGTGGTATGCGTTTCGATTTTAGCATTTCGTAACTCCGTTATCCGACCCATAAAAGGCTACATCATTTGAACTGGTAATGGGTAGTCATTTTAATATTTTCACTATGTTTTTCTGCTTATCTACTTTCAAAAAATACAAATCCATTTTACTTTTATAACAAAATAAAACGTTTCCACAGTTAAAGGACAGCTTCACCCACAACATAACAGCATGTATTTTAATTTAAAATTGTATAAGATTTGCATAGGTATTCGAGATTTTGGCTCTCTTCCACGCTTTCAATCGACTGCATATACGTAAATTGGGATTCTGATAATAAATAGTTTTGTGTCAAGGCTTATGGGGTACATGGTCTGTTTCCCACTGAAGCTATATGGCTCTTCTAAATAAAAATACTATTTCTCAAGCCAGAAACGAAGCATCATTTTACATTTCACCCCCACTCAATAACACACACCCTCTTACTGCAAGTATAGGAATGTGTTATAGGGGTTCCGTACCGTGCCAACGGGACCCTATTACTAAGCCTCCACTGTCCGTCCGTCAGTCCATCTATCTGACAGCTGGTTGTATCTCATGAACATGAATAGGTACACAGTTTTAATTTTCACAGCGTGTGTATTCAATTGCCACAACAATAACAAATAATAAAAGAAAATAAAGGCGAAGAAATGTGGGACGGAGCCCTCTCTGTGTGTATCCACACTTGGCTGGTTTTATTTTAGAGGTAAATTATTGGTTAACTATTCTTGGCCAAACTTAAATTTTAGTTTAGTCATATCGTTTCAAAGAGATGCTGTTTTATTTGCCAAAATAAAATAAAACTACATACTTACTGTTACAGTTCATACATACTACTTGTTGTTTATAAGATTTACTTATTAGCCTCTTTCATTTTAATCATTTTAAGTTAGGTAGTATGTTTAGTTTGGACTTTAACGAATGAAATTACGGTTTGGATCGCGCTTTATGGCCTATTATATTTATTGATTTATTTAATGAACAGTCTGTCTATGTGACCGCGGAATAGTAAGAGAGAGTAGCCTTCGACGTAATAGTGCGAAAGTACCAAAAGAGCAATAGAGTACAGGAACCTACTCCTGTACTCTATTGCTCTTTTGGTACTTTCCTATGAGATTACATAACATTTGGACGCTATGTGTGTGAAAGGCATTTTGCAAACTCTTCGGGAATACCTACACAATTGAGGTAAGCCAGTATTTTCTATTCCGTTTAAAATATCAATCAACCACTTATAAATTATTAAGTTTTATTTTTACATTGATCACGCCTCACTTGTCGAGTGTAATAAACATTTTGAAAACTCAAAATCCGCTGGCTGATCAGACCGTACTGTACCCTATCCCTACTTCAAGGAGCACAGCTGATGGAACCCATAGCAAAAATACGTGGGCATAGGTCCGTGAAGGCTTTGATCCCATTTCCGAGAAATTGTAAGCAGCCTATATTTTTAGATTGTTATTATGAACTCGATTTGAGAAAATATTTTTTGATGTAGATATATTTTTTCCGGAGAAATTTCCGTCTTCATTTTTCGATTTTGTATTTGAACGAAATTTAGTTATGATACCAACGTAATTCTGTATTTACCGGTTACAGACAACAACTTGATTAAATTTCTTAAATTAAGGTGAAGTGGGCCCCAAAAATAACGTTTTTACTGTACGGAAAATATTTTTAAGGCAAATTTCGTTGCTGGTTACGAAACGGACCAAAGGTTTTAACTAACCTAACCTGACATAGAATTTTAAGTATTTTTTAGGCATTCAATTTAGGATTCTAGTTAGTAAGTTATGGGAGTTGAAACACGATTGACTTAACTTGATTTGATACAATAAAATCGCAAAGTTTCCTCTAAATCTTAATTATTATAAAATACTTCTACAGACTACATTTGCTAGTTAATTAATATTTTTCAATTCAATTTCGCCTACGTGTTCCATAGTAAATACTTTAGACAATTAGGTATGGCTTTATTTTATTGCGAAATCTTAATTAATATTTTTTGTTGACTTTGACTTGACTTTGACTCTCGCCTTCCATCACCTACGCAGACACGATCCCACTTCGCCTTAATTGTGTGAGTGTGATTTCCCACACTCTCGTAATTATATAATTATAATTACAAGAGTGTGGGTCTGTCTATAGATAAATATCTTCAGAATGAGAACCGTGTACACATTGCTAAAATATAGGTGTGTACCAGCCTAAGAATGAAAGCCACTCCACAATACCTTCCTTGCATGTGAGTTCACTATGGGGGCATATATAAAGCCTATAAAAAGTATTCATCCCGCAAACGAATGTTGCCAACACTTTAAACTTATTGAAATTCTTTTTCAAACTATTTCATATTTTTTCCAAGGAGTTAAGTCCGTTTCTAAGGGATGAGTGGAAAGCCGAATGAGATATCCTCAGGTGCTAAATACCGGCCGCTTTCTCCATGAACCCGATTGTACTCTGAATAAAGAAATGTTTTCTCGTTTTTTAAGATTATTTCGCTTTTGTTCCACGCTTACCGCCCGTATTTGTCGGCGATATATTTAGCCCGTTTTTAGGCATTTTTTGTAATACCTGGGGCATCGAGCTTAGTCAAAGCCTAGGTAATTTATGTTTTGCGATGTTGAATTTTATCAGGGTAATAAATTTGATAGATTCGCAACTATTTGTGATGGTTTTTAGGTTTTTTGCTAGTGAATATCAAATGGTACATAAATATATTTATTCAATAAAAAGTACAATTAAACTAACTATGTACAAAGGAATCAGTCAGATTACCTAAGGACCGTTACAAACGTACATAAATCGACCCATATGTAACTTGTGTACATTAAGTACCTATACATATTTATGTTTGAAATGTTCAAATATTAAACTAATAAAATTTTCTGAGTACTACTAGAATTGAGTATTTTGGTAACCGTGGCACTCACTTCTATCAGCCATCAACTCTATATACATTATTTTTGAATTTTCTTGAATAGACTTACTAGAGGGACTCAATACCATGTTGCCGTCATCCCGTGGGAATTTTCAAAAAATACTTCATACTACACCCCTACACCTTATATTTAAAACCTAGTCGCTAGAACTAGGTTTAGGCTATGCGTTGAATGTACAAATACAAATACGAAAAATTTATTCCCAAAAAACCTACCCACATTATTATCTATAAATCATCATAGGCCTTACATATCTATAAAAGATGATTTAAGCGGCGTCCATTAAAGAAATACGGCACTTACGCGTCTATTACGGCACTTGTGTGATAATAAAACTGTAACGGGTAAAAATCCTCGCACATAAAAAACCTTTATATAATTTTAATTGGAGAAAACACTATTATCGATACAGATGCCGAGAGATTTTTTTTTGTCTGTCTGTATGTCTGTATTTTGAACGCATATCTTACTAGACATGAGTTCCAACACGAAACAGTGTAAATTTTCATTAGGGTTAACGATAATATACCTCATCATCAATTTCTTAATTAATAAATAAATCGACGAATTGACATGAAAGTAATAATAAATAAATATATACGCTGAGTGAAATAAATTGTGGAACATTTGTTTTACGAGCTTATGACATTAATATTGTTTATGATAATCATCGTTTTAAATGCTTCTAAAGAAACCTAATATGATCTATTTGTACAAAGTGTTTACTACGCGCGAGAGGTCTTAATAGCTGGATGCACTTTCCATACATTCCATTCAATTCAATTACAAATAAAACTTATGGTTGATTTTAAGCGTTTAACATGAGCATGAGAAAACCTCTTACCATTCCTAAGGTTCAAATGGCCGAGGTATGAAAACATATTCTTTATTTGAAATGGGTGAGCTCTAGAACTGGGTATAACATCTCATAAAAATCACACTTAGCAGACAAATTGGCGGCGGCCTCACCGTAAGCTGTGTTGTGTCCGGCGTTCTCATTTCTTTTTACAAATTGGAGTTGATGGATTGAGGCGGCGGCGCCTGTGATCATGAGCCAGGCCTGGGCCTATTTTAAAATTATTTTTTAATATAGGGTCAGTCCTGGATCTCGAGGCTTGCCTGGGCAAGAATGAGGTCTGCAATTGAGCGAGCCTTCCCAGCAATAGCTTTGTTCAGTAGCGTAGTGGTTTATATGCGCTGAAATAATGGTGATGCAAACTTCGAACCTTGGCAAAGTGTATTAACTGCGCGGGGTTAGCTAGTTTTATCAACAAAATAGTAAAAAATATAAAGAGTTCTACCTAAGTTATGATTAAGTCACGATTCTTCAATCTTATTCGATATATTATTTTCACGTAAAAAAAGACTACCTACGCAAGAAAATCTGGACACTAAGCTAGAAAATGAAGTTATTCCGTCTCACATACATCTTCTTGACACGAGCATAAACATGCATCATACCTTTTTCATTTCTCCCAGCGAGAGCGAGTAGTAATCTAATAAATTCAAAGTCACGAAAATAAAGGAATATTGCCTAGGTTCTGCTACCTATAAGTTTTTATAGCCGTTTTCGTACGTCAACAAAATACGAAAGTATAAAAACAAATTACGTCTATTGTACACTATATGAAAATACCATGTGATATTGCTATGATTATATTCGTTATATACTCTCTGTAAATTCCAGACGCAGGTATTTTTATATAAGAGCTCTGTGGTCTAGTGGTTCACCCACCAGGATCAGAGTCACAGTCCCTGGGTTCGATCCCCAGAGGGGTACAAATTTTTGCTTATTTATGTTGCTGGTAACAGGACTTCGTTGTCCATCTGGCTAGCTACCACCATCTTACAGACTTACTGCCATCACAATAATGCAGAATTGGTGTGTTCCAGCATATAGAGGTAAAACAGCCAGTTCCTCAGTCTGTTGAGGTTTCCGGTTGAAGTACGCTTTCACCTTTGGCTGTATCATAACTTGACACAATGAAGGTCAAGATCTGCCCCGTCATACCTCGGCCACTATTTGAATTTTGAATTTAGAATCCAATATTTTTAATCATAAGCAAAAAGCCCGTTAGTCATTCACCTCACTTTTCATAAAATATCGTCACAGAGCCATCTCAATTATTAGGGTCACGACTGGCAAAACATAATACATCAAAGAAGCTTTTTACTAGATAAAGCACGTAGACAGAGGCCTCGACCCGTTTATACCTGTCAATTTTGCATAATTTATTACACAAACCATGACTAAACAACACTGGTTGATATCAAAAGGTGCGTTCCTTGGATTTTTCAGCCGCAAAAAAACAACACATAATTTGAACGCATTACTAAACAAAGGAATTCCAGATTTGAATGCGTGGAGCGACTTCGCGCGCCCGCCAGCGCCAGGAGTTATATAAACTTCAAAAATAGAATTTCGACGTCGCAGCCGGGTTTACGACTTGCCTCGTAAAAGGGGTGGGGGTGGACTAAAGGAGAACACAGCATATTTTCACCTTTATTCATAAAGAAATATAGAGTGGACGATGTTCCTATTCGTTCTATGTTCTATTCGTAATAGTGTTTCATGTTCAAAGTGGGCAAATTATCTTCAATCAATTTTTATACACATCAATTTAAATGGTAATAGAACCAAAACGGGATTCTTTTATCTAGCAGTACCTAACGAACTGGAAACATTCCCAGTAAAGGTTGAACACATTTCCATAATACCAACCTAGCTGACGGGTATGGGACTTTTTATTTAAATAGTCCCACCAAAGATATTCTAAGCCACAAATTCAGAAAGTGGAATGGTCCATATCTGAGGGAACCATGTCACTATTTTTATAAAGTTTTAGTTATCTTTATAATGATTATAAAATAAAAACTTGTGGTGTTTAGATTATTATTATTTTTTAGACCTTATTTTCTTATATCGAACCATCTCTTAGTCACCTCCATTCCATAAAGTTCAACTTAAAGTTCAACGAGTTGAACAATTATTTTTTTTCAACTAAGTTTGAAAAATGTTGTTGTGTTGTTGTGACTTGTTTTTGAAACACATTTATTGGACTATTGTTATTTTAGGTATACTTATACCTAAAATAATAATTCCAATAATATGAGTAAATGTCTAATAACTTTAAATAATTACTACTAACGTAATATACTGGTACGTATAATGTACCTTACTCATTAGCATGACACGATAGAAACCATTTACGATTTTAAGAGGAGAATATAAAGTTTAGCGAAAACTCCGTAGAAGCACTAAATCTAAAGATTTACTGGCTTATGTGGTCGTAATGTATTTTTTTCAGTCCAAAGTTCCGGTGAATTTATTTAATTATTTGTAATTCTAGGTCACTCTAAGATGTTTAAAGTTTTCACGCCATCTTCAAAATTACGTGAAAACTAGCTTGTATCTTTTTGAATCCTCAATTATTTAAACTATAACAACTACAACAACTATGCTTTTCCGATAAACCTTGAATCTTATAAAAGTAAGAATGAGGTCTACAATGCCTACCTAGAAGGTACATAAACTCTCTCTTTGAAGATATTAGGGCCGTCATAGAGCTAATACAGACTTTGAAGGCTGATTCCCAGTCTTTGCAGTACACATAAAGAACATTTGTAAAAGCGCTTCATAATAAATGGAAAACCATTAAACTTTAAGACTTCGAGTTTCAAATCAATATTTGGCGGCATTGGTTTAAAAAAACGTAAAAATTGCGAGCTGACGATGGTTAAGTATTCTCATCTCACTTGGCAACAAGCTTTCATCTATTAAAGCGGTTCCCTTTATCCAGCATTGATTCATTTGCACCCACTGTGGACCCCCGGGGATCTAAATCACAAAAACTTGTTACTGAACGCGGGCACAAAAATGCTTGAAAATATGCGCTCGTAAAGTAAAATGTACTCGTATCAAGTGCGGTGAATAACTAGTAAACTGGGTGTATCATGCCTGTATTTTAGCTATGAAGTACTAAGACTAGTTTTAAGTAGGTATCTCGTATTAAACAACAGCGAATGGAAATCAGAAATCAGAAATCAGAAACATTTATTAACCTTATATAACATTAAATGTTACAGGCAAGTCATTTTAACAAATATGATTAGGTTTCAGATATATAATAAAGTAAGTAGGTATTATTAATTAACATAAATTAAAAATTACATCAGTAAATAATATAAATTTAAAATTTTGGATCACAACAATACTAGCACGATATTCTTGCCTTTATCCTTGCTGGTCGCGATTTCGAACAAACGGTAGATTTGACGTTTTGAATGATCCTAAGAAATCTTATCGATTGATACAACTACAAAATGGTAGTAATGTTTACTGTATTGCAAAATAGCTTTTGTCTGCGGCTTTTGACGTGGCCAAAAAGCTGGGCATCCTAAATAAAGTCAAGCTATATTTCACACCTGGTCAACTTTTGACTTTATATAAAGCTCAAGTTCGATCCTGTATGGGGTATTGCATCAGATTTGGGATGGTTCAGACAAATATCAACTTGCCGTGCTTGACTCGGTGAAGCGCAGAGCCATAGGAGATGAGTACCTTGCCAAAGCAAGGCTCGACAGCCTGAGCCATCGTTGCAAGGTTGCATGTTTGTCGGTGTTTTACAGATTGTACTTCTATACCGCCTTTGCCGTTCTTCAATAAAAATTTCAGACGCACAGCCTAGTATCATCCCCACCTGGTTGATATCCCACGTATAAGAACTAAACGTAAGAACGAATCTTTTAGTGTGCGCACTGCAAGAACTTGGAATAAGCTCCCAGCGTCTGTTTTTCCGCTGTGTTACGACCCTAATGACTAAAGAAGAGAGTTAATAGGGACTTTCTGGGTAGGCTCGCTCCATCGTAGATCTCATTCTTGCCTGTGTTTTTCGTGGTCAAGAGCCGACTTATCTTAAAAAATAAACCCGGTATCTGGTTGGAATTATGAAAAGTAGCCCATACCCGTTACTATGACTTAAACTATATCCATGCCAAATTTTACTAAGATCCGTTCAGCTTTGTTTAGTAATGAAATGATAAGCAAACAAATAAAAAAATAAGTAGACACTTACGAACATATAATATTAGTATAGAAGTATGAACTCCTATAGAGTATATCAATAATGTGCTTGCTCGCTTATTCAATAGGATTTCATTACATTGGAATCGTCAACTGTTCCTATTCGCAATCCTTCATTATTTACGGCAAAAACTTGGTGAATACCATCTTACCTATTATTACTACTTATTGTTTACTTACCTAATTCTGAGACTATAACAACAATTTTTGGTGGGTGTGTAGCCAGTTCCTCAGTTTGTTGAGGTTTCCGGGTGAATTGCGCTTCCACCTTCAGCTATATCATAGCTTGTAAAAAACGGAGAGAACCCGTCCCGTCGCACAATAAAATTTAAAAAAAAGTGAATATTAAAGATCGTATATGAATAATAACATGACATGAGACTTGTCGCGGTGGTTTAAAACCCCCTGGAAAGTAAAAAAATGAAGAGTACCTAATCCGAAATCATCAAAAGCACTGTATAATCAAAACATTCAATTTGCAAAATGTACGTAAGTGGGCCTACTCATTTTAAAAATGGGGTTTAAAAACATTTGATTCATAATAAAAACGGATTGTCCTTTCAACTTTTTTCACATTATAGATACTTATATACAAAGCTAGGTTTAATCACAGTTTGCTGCACCCTGCAACTTTCGCCGAGGACAGTGTCAGAAATAAACTGACGCTTTTAATTAAAACTTCTATTGGCTGAGCTACTTTCGTTGCGCAAAACGTTTGTCTGTTTGCAATGATCTTAACTAACTGAAATGAAAGAATCAGCTTGCGCTTCAGTTTACGGCCAAGAGAAAGTACTTTCAATAAATGTAAGTATATATCATCCTTGCCTAGCTTCTGTAAAGCTATTCTTAAACATTCGAGGAGCCTTATCGGACAGAATTCGGAAATTTCCGATGGAGATTCCGGATATTCTCAACTCCAAAATTTTTATATTGTTATTCTAGACTTTCACAGCACTTTCACGCTTTCACCTTCGGCCTTATCACAACATGAAACCAGATGACATGAATGCCGAGTGCTTCCCCGTCGTAAATTTTTTTTAAGTAGGTAAGATATATCAAAAAAATCTTTATTTTAACAAAAGTAACAAAAACACACAGTATTAGTTGCATTAAACACTATTAGGCAAGCCTGTGCGTAACATTGGTTAATGGTCTAGATTATGATTTTTTATTAGATATGATGATGTGGCTCCATCGTAGGATGGAGCACGTTAGTCTAGGAGACATTCACTCTCGCATTGAAGAGGCCCATGGTGTATTTTCAAGAAAGACAGATGCAGGTAACAAATTCGACTCCTCAGCCGTTCGCATGGAAAAAAAGTGGCACCAAACCGTTTAGTGGGCGGAACACTAACGAGGTAGGGAGGGTAATGCTTAGTGCGTCTGTTTTTCCTGTTGTGGATTTGGAACGGAGATGGCGGAACTTCCGCAAGGTGACAGACCTGACAACCTGAGCTCTAAAAATCAGAATGGCCAGAAAATGCTGCCAATCAACTCCTATAAGCTATTTTTTTCTTTATCGGTCTCTAACTGTTTTCCTGTAAGTAACAAAGCAAAGCAGTAAATTCTAATAAGAACATTTTTTAAACCACTCTACATACTTTCCAAAACGAACTCACAAATTCCGAACCATTCGAAATGATTGCAATTTCATTTCAATCCGGTCCAAAAACACGTCAAGTAAGTAAGTTATCTTACTTCCCGTGAAACATTCAACTCTTAAAAATAATTAACCGACGAAAAATAACACATTTGAATATCACAAATACAATAACGGTCCGACTTTCGCGTTATTCCGGTACACAGGGTTAGCAAACTGGCTTGGGCGGCTTGGCGGAAGAATATGGAACCCGATCATCCCGTGTTGTAAGTGGCGACTAAGGCATTTCACCAGAAGATGGTCAGTAGCATCCGATTTCCAACCTGCGTACTAATGTACTCTTTGAAATGAAAAAGGCATAACATGCCGTGGACTTTTTCGGGCTACAGGAGGCACCACAATTGGATTGGTGTCAAGGGAAACTATTTGCCCATCAACGGGTGTAGTCTATTAGTCATCTCTTACGACCTCCTCCAATGGATAAAGAGGGGCCCATGTGTATAAATTTTCGGGGTCTGGACGGTCAATCAAAGTTTACGCGAATGTATTTATGTGAAGTATTTATTGATACACAACGAGCCAGCCCTTGGGTCACGCGTCGCCCCAATCAAAAGCCCCGCAAGATTTTTGAAAACCCGGAGAGCACCCATGGGCCCAAGGTCCACACCACAAATCCACGAAAGTTCAAATATGTAAGCTATGTTCACATATTTGAGTCCATATTCATATCCAGTTATTTTCACACTACGTATCGTGGCTAAATAGTTGTTTTCCGTCATTGAAAGGTAAGATAGCCAGTTCGTCAGTACGTTGAGGATTCCGGGTGAAGTGCGTTACCACCTGTGCCTGATCCCGCTTGAAAAAAAATAAACAATGGTCCCGCAAGATTTTTGAAAAGCCGGAGGCTCCTTTTTGAACCAAGTTCTCAATCAAGGTATATGATATCGCAAATTTTAATAACTGTGTTACCAGATAGGCCGCTGACCGTCTACGTGTAAGCATTTTTGTTCATTTAGTTAATAATAAAAGACTCACCCCAGGTAAGGCACGTACCAGCCCTATACCCAGCCACATTCTGTTTCGCAATTCGTATAATAGGAAAGACCAAGCTAATGTAATTGACTGTTTTTTAGTTTTCCCTTTTAAAAGAGAAACGGTATGTTATTGAGGTTACGCGCCGTTCTATCCGGCATTTATATATTTTATTTTCACAACGTTCCGCTTATTCATTTTGTTGTATCCTGTTAATAAATATTTATTTTTAATTTGATTTTACGCTTCGATCAGCTTTAAAAACTCAGTGGATAAAAGGCCGTCTATTAACATTTATTTGTGTTCTTTCTTTCATCCAAACGAACATTAATAAAATACAAAAATGTATAAATTTATTACTTAAGCTGCCAAGTGGTATTTCAAGGAGTTAGGATAACAAGAAAGAGTTCTTAGAACAAAATCTCTTTACATATAAACTTGTGAATTTCCTTTATTGTACATTTTGTCGCAGTCACGTTATTGCATAGACACTTTTCGCATCTTGCTGATTTTGACATGTTCATAATTTGTCATTTGTTATTTATAACAATCACTCATTGATGTGTACATTTTGACAACGGAGCGTATTAACCCAAATACAATTCGAGTTCCGCAGGGCACCTAAAGAAGCTCCTAAATTTCAGTTTTCCTAGGCCGCCTATGGATTAAATCATATTGTGCGAATTCGGAACAAAATATTTTGTTCCGAAATAAGCTTAGACATAAACTATAAGATAGGTTGATTGGAAACTAACTATCAAATTCTGAAAAAAGCGTTAAGCTCCAATCGCGTATATAAAAAAAAAACGTTTTTATATTTTATGTTTTATCATCCACACATTTTGAAGTAGCATACTCCGAAAAGATACATGAATACCTAAACGTATATTACTATTGAGAATGAGAGATAAAAACTTGATTGCTCATCGAAGTTTGAGCTACAGGAGCACTCAAAAGCCCATGAGAACCAGTTTACGTTTAGTAAACTAAACGTAAACTGATGTTGATTAGTAGTAGGCTCTATTAGGCACTATAACTTCCATTACACCTTTTAATTCACATAAACACGCAACCAAAACGGACTTCCTCATACGTTCTTAATAATTGTGAAAACCATCTCTTTGTAAATATTATTAAACTAAACTCTTCAGTTGCTATTAATTTCATCACGCAACATACATATTTCGTTGGCTGGGGCTGGGTCAGAAAACGCCACCCAAACTTGAACTTTACTTGGCCCAGGATCTTTTGAACCCCGTTTCATTTTACGCTGGTTGTTTTTGCTCGAAGTTAGCAAAGGGATAAGGGGTAATGTGTTTTATAGCGATGGCAATAAGGTTTTCTGGACGGTGAATATAAATTTGCTTTTATAATGTATGAAATTATTGGGCCTAGGGGCGCTCGTCAAATGTTGTTGCTAATTAATTTTATATGTATAGAAGTTAATGATGAAACGAACTGGAAGAGGCCTGGAGCCAATCCACATCAAAGTTGCTGCAAGCCGCCTGGAAGTTTAGAGTTAAGATTATATTAAATGCTAAAAGGAACCTTGAATACAATTTGACATTACTCTGACAAGATTAGACATAGGAATCCTTTACAACTTCATATACATATTTTCAAATCTCCCATCATAGGTACCTTACCGGTTTAATTTTGTTTTTAAAAAAACCTTTTTTTTACGGCGGCGAAATATATAGAAACATTTATTTGAACACGACACAAGAGAAATACAAAAGAGCAAGAAATTGGATAGTCGGGATAACAGCATGGTTACAAATTAGATAAGTAAAAGAATAACAAACGATTGAATAACATTAAAACGACATATACAGCAAAAGTGTCCACTCTATGGTAAATACCCGTTTTCCGTTGCGACAAAAAGGGAAGTGCTTGGTCTTCATCTAACCTGGGTCAAGTTACACTAAGGATGCACGTGGAAACGAACTTCAACCGGAATCCTCAACAGACTGAGGAATCCTCAACAGACCGGCTTAACTTACGATATGGACCTACTTTATTTGGACTCTACTTTAATTTTATGTTCAATGGGTAACGGGTAACGCGACCAATTTATAGTTACCGGTTATAGTAACCGACTACGAATGATTATATGTGACACTTTTAGAAGCTTCACAGCTCAGTCCAGGACAAACATTTGTTATATCAAATATATCAATATGCGATGAATATTGATGTTAGCTAGCTTATACTAGCTTGGAGGGAAAGGAGGGATAGGGATTAGGTCAAAGATATCGTGCTCACACTCTCCAAAGTGATGAAGGCCAAGCGCTTCCTCGACGTACATATACTATATAAAGAAAAAGTAAATTTATAGAACACAGACAACCTGGTAACCCATCGTCTGTGTTCTAGGCTCTGCAAATTGGCCTTAACAAGCGAAAATTAACATCTTTAACCTTATTAAATTGAGCTTAATGTAGCGATTGAAATGCCTTTGTGTAAATTGTAAATAGTGACTATTTTAATTCTTTTTCTAGAGCAGGCTGTTCTTCGCACATTTACTGGTATCTCTGCGATGAGTAAAAACAGGACTCGGAAAGACGTCACACGGCAACACCGGCTAACCATAAAACAATGCAACTAGAGTCAGTGGAGGTGCAAAACATAATTCATTCCTATTTTAAAACTTAAGTCCCGTTTCACACCGGCTGCGTCAAAGCGGTTTTATTTAAATCTACAAACAGAGACGAACTCCAGGAAATTGTGTACGATAACAAGTTTTTCAATTCGATTCAATTCATTTATCATTTCATAATCGTATTTTTTAAACCGGTGTTGGGTGGTGTGGGTCAAACTCAACAGAAAAACAACAACTTTTACTGGTTGGGTCAAAATTGTTTTATATTTTTTTGTACGACGGGTAAGCTTTCACCTCAACAAATTGAGGAACTTTCCTGCTTAATGAGGTTATCTTACCTCTCAATGCCGGAACACAACAATTTTAGAGTAGTTATTATGGCGACAGAATTAGGTAAGGTGGTGGTAGCTAGCCAGATGGACTTCAACAAAGTCCTACCACCAACGAAACCAAGCACAGTATGTTGTACTCCCCATGGGGATCGAACCCGGCACCTCTGGATCTGAAATCGGTGGGTCGAACCACTAGACCACAGAGGCGGTCTAAAACCACTTTTGATATAGACGTCATTACTATGATTTAGGTTTATATTATTTCACTTCCTTATGAATTAATTGCGTGTACTCTTTTTCGATTAAAAGCTTGCCCCCAGTCCATAACACCTGAATTCGGTTCTGTCTAGACCTAGAAATCTAGGTCCTACTTCCTAGAATGGCTGAGTGTTGCCAGACACGCAATTGACCCATCAGAAGCACAGCTTTTATGTTATCTGTTCCTCTGTGTACTTTGGGGCTTTAGCGATCGCGCCTTGATGGTGCTGACAAAAAAGGAAAGAACTGGCCAAGTGCGAGTTGCACACGTCGAGAGTTCCAATCCCTGAAAAATATATGCATTTTTTGCATTCTTATCTGGAGCCTTAGCGCGGTACGCATAACCAATAATTAGTATTTGTTGCAAAATTTTACGACTTACCTTAAGGTATAACCGCTTGTTACACTTATGGTTTACTTTAAGGTATACTATAAGGTACACTTTAGGTATACTATAAGGTACACTTTAGGTTTACCTTAAGGTACACTTTAGGTTTACCTTAAGGTACACTTCAGGTAAACGTTAAGGTACACATTAGGTTTACCTTAAGGTACACTTTAGGTTTACCTTAAGGTATGAAAATATATTCACTGGAAGTTTGTCGTCTGTAAGTATTACCGTTTTTACAATGAGCAAAAAAAACTTTAAAACATGTTCGTGTTATAGGGAGCTTAATTTTACATATTTCGTATTATATTCAGAGAATATGTCTGAAGTGGCGGATTAACTAACATACAATACATTTTTTGAGCGAGCCTTACAGCAGTCGCATATGATATGTAACATCTGTCATCTCACCTTGGTAATAACATTATATCCTGAAAACAATGTCCCGAGCATTACATCACAGACTAGGTTAAAGTTACTACGCTCGTCATGCACCGCGCGGCGGCCTAAAACTACACTATGCATCAGCTGTGCGGTTACCCTAACCGCTGATGCGTTTTCCTTCTCTATTTCTTATTCTCTTTCTCGTCACACACACGTTCACACTGTTGGATGACAGTACTAATCTCTTGAAAAATGGGTTTATACCATCTGAAGGCCAACTCTACCACCGCCCTCTCATTAGTCAAATCAAATAGCGCGCGCTTCCGCGGCTTCCTGTTACAAACTTCCGTCCCTTTTCTAGAAAAAATGTGTGGGAGAAACATTTAAAAAAAATCTGCCTTACCGGACGGACGAGGAATAAAGTAGTAGTAGGGTAGATGGACAAATCCCATTGTTACTCTTTTGGTACAGACATCTAAAAATACATAGACCGTTAATCCACAGACACAGGGGATTCATTTCTTCTCTCTTTTAAGATAAGCCGGAAAAAGGATCACAAGAACAACTACTGGAGTATCAAACATTCTTGATTATTCGAAAAGCTTAGCCCTAAGGCTCGTTTTTCAAAGGATACCACAAGAGTTTCCACGTTGAAGCTTTTGTTATTATTCTTTATCAACACATGAGAGCTATGTTCCTATTCCATCTATATCTCTATATAAGACGAAGGGTTAACGCAATTATTGACGATAAAATTTCAAAATAATAGAAACATAACGAAACGAAGAGAACTCATGTACACCAAAATGAAATATTAAACATGGATATGTCCTTCAAAAGTTCATAAAAACCATAGTTTTACTCCACGATTTGTAGACGGATTGATATTAAAAGTCAAAGCAGTTTTCAAAATACTCAAAGTAAGCTCTAGTTCGTAATGTTAAGCAAACATTTTAGTTGACAATCAAAATACATATCTGTGTAAGTCTGAACAAAAAGATAATACCTAATAAATGAGACACTATGAATCATTTTCTTTTGTAAATTGATGGAATCGTAATGTTTCTTTCTAGGTATTTTTTTTACCTAACTGCCTAGAAGGAGGGTTATGGATTTCGAGAGTATGTATGTCTTTTCATCGGCACGCTCTACAACGTGACGGTTTGATGGGTAAGGTGTCGTTTAGTTTACTTATTTATTTATTCATAAGTTATCTAAATTGTGAGAGT
This sequence comes from Venusia cambrica, assembly GCA_951394065.1. Taxonomy (NCBI): domain Eukaryota; kingdom Metazoa; phylum Arthropoda; class Insecta; order Lepidoptera; family Geometridae; genus Venusia; species Venusia cambrica. The sequence goes on from OX596056.1 coordinate 9,328,719, forward strand.
GTTTTACATAGGGTTGATGACAACGTAATGTTGCTGGGTATCATTTACAATTTTGGTAATAATCGTAAAAATATTGTATGGTACTTCAATATCAAAAGAAATTGATAACATGCCAATTGTAATGTAAATAGATTGTAATGCTATTTGGTGTCGCGTTATAGTAAAACCATAAAGATTACAAATTTGCGGTCGGGTTTTTTTTTTATTACATTTTTATTTATAGCCAAGCCTTTGACCACCAGCTCACGTGAAAAACTAGTAAAGATGAGGCCCAAGATGGACTCTTGTCCAAAAATTAACTGGTGTTGAAAAACAGACGAGGGCTACGAGTTCCATTTCTTACTAGAACGAATGATAGAATGATAGAGGCGAATCCATGTGTTCGACACAATTGAACATCTTCAAGGTACTGGTTGTATCTGCCGTATGTCTATTGATGTTATACTTATTTTTTTCAGGTTCAATTTTAATTTTAATGTACTATATAGACCGCCCCCGCCATGTTTGATGAAGTCCTGAGTATACTATTCTTTTTTTTTTTTTTTATCGTACGACGGGGAAGCGCTTGGCCTTGATCTCACCTGGTAACAAGTTAAGATAAGGCCGAAGGTGGAGGCGCACTTCACCCGGAATCCTCAACAAACTGAGGAACTGGCTATCTTACCTCTGAATGCCGGAACACAACAATTTAATATTTATACTATTCGTTAAGAAATATCTTTTAACAATACCAGGGCGTTTGCCTCTGCAGACAATTTTATTTTATTTGAATCAAAGGTGGTCTGACTCATTTTTTCTTCTTTTTGTAATATCCTATTGTTCAGATTGTTGCGTAAAGCTACATACGGGTGTTTTTTTGTACTCTTTATGACATTAAGTGCTCATGAAGTGTAGTTTGAGAATGGAATAGACATACATACTTACGAAAAACTCAAACCTCCTTCCGAGGCAGTTGAGTAAAATCAACTTGTTTTTGTAATGTTTGTCTTGTTTTGTTTCAAGAATGTTTGGTATTCAATAGATAATCATTTAAAGTATCTACGTACTTGTCAAAGTGACTTAAACCATACCAAAGGCAAATATATTACAATTCTAGCCAAGAGGTTTTTGGGTTTCATTGGGATTTATGCTGGGGGTAATTGATCTGTTCAGCTATTCTTAAACACAAGGTAAGTTATCGGATTTGAAACATTACTTTTTGTCAGATTCAACGTAGAATCCGATAAATTTCAACGCTAATTTTAAACAATTTCTAAAAATATCTTATGGAAGTCTCGAATACTCATGTCCATGTTAATATTTTTATTTCGGAGTTATGAAAAGCGTTTCCGGAATCTTCACCGGAAGCTTACGAATTTGTTCCCGCTTCCCGAATGTTCGAGAGTAGCTATGCTGATAAACAAACAAAAACACAAAAAAATATGTAGTAATTAAACTATTTACAAGGGAAGCAGTCGGGCTGCCTAAGGAACACGATCAGACCCGTCGAAAGCATTCCCAAGTCGCTGGTTATAATAATAATATACAAAAATGCACATGATATGTTTGTACTTCAGTGGGTGTGCTTAGGAGCTTCACGGAATTATATCGCCTTTACCGTTCTATACCAGAAATTTCGGACACAGAGTATCATCCCCACTTAGTTGATATTCCACGCGAATGAAGCACTTTAAAGAATCTTCAGTTATACGCACTGCAAGAACTTGGCTGTAAGTTCCCAGAGTCTGTTTTTCCGAGTCTGTGTTACGACCCTCATGTCGTCAAGAAGGAAGTTGGAGCTAAAGAACTGGCTATCTTACCTCTAAATGCAGGAACACAACAATGTAATAATTCTTTTATAGCGACTGAATTAGGTAAGATGGTGGTACCTAGCCAGGCGGACATAAACAAAGTCCTAGCACCAGCTAAACCAAGCACAATATTGTAGTCCCCCTAGTGATCGAAGACGGAACCTCTGATCTGACACCGGTAGGCGAACCACTAGACCACAGAGGCGGTTTAATATGTCGTTCCCATTAACATTTTCAGTAACGTTTTCTGAGTAAGTTTTGCTAATTTCCGGTTCAAAAGGTAAGCCACTTATTAAGACGTCAGCAAATACGAGTACGTCGCACTCTGGAGGTATATAATCCGGTAAAGACGGCCGACGAACTCAAGAAAAGTTTCCGACTTTGACTTAGAAGTTCCGTTGTTTGTTTTCAACTAATTAAAGCAACATGGATGTTATATTCATAAGTTTCACCAACAAGGGCCATGGTTTCATCATAATCAAATAAGTTAACAGAGAAATGTTAACATCTTGAACTCGTCTGCTCTCCAAAATAACTGAAATAACTAAACTAAATTGGCAGCTGAACTATTCGAATACTTCTAGTTCAAACTCATATAATGGGTATGGATTCCACAAAGAAAGATTCAACTAAAGAGATAGAAAAGAAAATCGTTACAATAACTAGCGAGATAACAGACTACAGTAAATTATGTGCCACAATCCCGATACCTATAAAAACATGAATAGCCCCGATCTAGCTCCGTTACAGCTATCTCTCTCCGATCCTCTCAACCGATAGCGAGACGGCTCGAAGCCATTCCACAGCCTTTTATAAGGAACGAAAGCTGAATGAAATTACTCAACAAGAAAACCCTTTTTGCACTGTAATCTAATTAAACAGAATCATTGACGATCAACCCTTAGAACTATAGAAGGAAGCTAAGAACAGGTAGCGCCATGCCACGCGTACCTTTGCCAAATACCTTTGCTAAAACATTATTTTACTGAAGGAGGTTTACACCTATGAATACTATACGTATTTTGGATAGTAGAGTACTCACCGATAGTTGGAGAATCACGTGATAACGTCCGCCATTACAGTCCACGTGAGAGTTGTAAACAAATAGCAGGTCGTGTGGTCGCGACACGCGCGCTCGGTGACCGGCGCGGCTAGCACTGGCGGCGGGGTATTATGGCGCGTGCGCGGCGCGGTCGATCGCACACTCGGTCACTGGGCCTGAGCTCTGCTCGAAAACAAACCTTTGTCTTCTCAGACGGCGAGGCGCCGCTCACTAAACCTTAGCACCTGTAGATTTAATTACACCTGAGATGGCTCTGCTCCATGAGCTCTCATCATGTATGCAACCCTCAGTCAACTATCTCACTTCTGAAAGACTCTGGAACAACCATAAGGTTGATGGCATACCGACAACTCTAGCGCGTATTGATGAAATCATACAATTTCAGAAATTCAACTCATCAATATTATGGCGTCTTATACCTTCTAGAGATAAAATACCTCAAACAAACGCTTAGCTGTGAGTGAGTTGCGCTGGTAATTGAGAAGTTTTGCGTTACTTTATAATACTTGCATGTAATATCTGAGATCTACTCTATCTTACCTCATCAATATATCCATCCCTTCTGGCAACCATCGCCATACCTAAGAAAACCAAGCAACCTATGAGCACTACAAGTTGGTAGTTTTATCGTAACGACGCCAAAAAACTTTACTCTACTAGACATGGGCTTCCCCCAACGCTTCCCAAGCAGTGCAACGGAGATAATTTCCATCATCAAGTTTAGACGGCGGGTTGATGATCGCAGTATTCGTATTAATTAGCCAGGTGGATACCCTTCTAATCAGCCCGCGGATGTCGTAAAAGCTTACTTTTATGCAACATTTACCACATTTACGTTAATAGTAAATCTGCCTGCCAGGCATGGTGAATGTGGCAAATACTCCAATTTTGGATGCGGCTCTGAACATTAGTGGACTTTAATGGATGCTGCTGTCGATCCCCTTGGATCGAACACCTTAGTCCCCTTACATACCAAAGAAACTAAATGGGCATATTTATATATATTAATATTATGCCCATTTCTTTTCATTGGCGTCATAGTCATAGTCACTGCCGGGGTCATTATGTATAGTGGCAGTATAGTAGGAATCGTAGTATAGTGTCAAACTGATTCAGAACCCAACCGATCATGTTATCAATTCTACATCATAAAACTTTAGACCAGCCAATTTAACAATTAAACTTAGATCAGTAATCTATTAACAAAGTTGAAAACTTCTACTCGGAACTTGAGCCTTCCTATTCTGAAAAGTTATAGGTTAACAATCGAATGAACGTGTGTTTTTTCTTCTCTCATCAACAAAATATATGATCAGCCTCGAGGTAAACAGGTTTTTTTTTTTTTTCAAAGTAATATAATTTTATGAAATCCGCATTCCAGAGCCCCCAAGACACAGGCATCACACGCTATTAGTTTGGGTGTCGATGCCAATCTTACGAGACCTGATTATTAGAACCCAATCTAATGAGACCAAAAAAATCTCAAATTACTTAGGCCTTATACAGAACTTACTATGGTCTTGATTTGGACTTATTAAGGTCTTACTTAGTCTTAATTTGGACTTATTTCGGTCCTCCTTAGATCTTACTAATGTCTTATTTAGGTCTTGTTTAGGTCTTGCTTAGGCCTTACTTAGGTATTTCTTAGGTCGTTACAATAGTATCTTACAGTTGACGTTACATAATCACCTCGTTGGAAAATTGTCTAATGCATTTTCACTCCCCCCACACGGCCATGGCAGGAGAAGAGTTAATTATACCGTTTGCACTTTAACAACTGACAGATGACCTCCTTTGCTACCGGATCATCGTTGTGGCAACCGGAAACTAAATACTTGTATTGATTAATATTATTAACCAATCTAAAATAAGTCAGTCTGACTGTCAAACCTTGGCTGTATCGTAGACCGTAAAAGCACTGAATAAGCAGTGTTATGGGCACGTTCTCTGTGGTAAACAGTAGTTGGTTGAAGCTGTGTGTACCTAAGTACTAAGTACCTAAGTACTAAGAATTATTAGACAAATCCAAAAGAAAAAAAGATTAAAAAAAAAATCTCTTACCTCCATCATAAAATGGTACGCCTACAGAATAATTTACTTTAAAGTATATATTGCTCAAAATATTTCAATCAAAATATTGCCCCAATATTGCTCGTTTCTTTGTGTTTATGATACTAAAAACTGGGCAAGCATGAGTCGGCCTTTAAGCTTTCATAACCAAATGCAAAAAACCAATGCATAACAACAATTCTTGAATTTTTTGTAATTAGAGTTAAGCTAATACCTTAGTATGTTAAGGATTCCGGGTGAAGTGCGCTTCCAAATCAGGTGAGATGAAGCCTAAGCACCGTAGAACAACAAAAAAAAACACCACTTTGCCTTAATATGTATTATGCATACCATATAATAACTATTTTGTTGCGTGCTACGAAGCGTAGAGGGTCTACGAAACTTCGTAGCGTCTTAAAAGACTACGTTGCCACCTCTATACCTTAATATAACCTTATTGCACCTATCAAAAAAGGTGATTAAGTAGGTACACCGGCTTACAAAAAAGGTACGCTTTAACAAAAGATCACAAGATGGCTAATCGGTCGACCTCAAGCTTATACCCCAAGGATATCTTTCACTAGAGCTTTCCCAGAATTGCCTCAAGCCAAAACAAATCATTTCCAAGTCCTGAGAATTTGTAATATATTCCTTTTAGGACAAACATCCAAACTCGCTTGCTCCCAGCGGTTTGTTAAGCGCTTAGTTTGAAACCTGGGATACAGGTACACGTTATAATCTGTACGTAGTTTCTCCATAGCGTACCCATGTTGCTGTCAATTTCAGCAGTCCAGATGGAACCTGATGTTTCTATTTCAATTGTTTAGCACGAACTTTGTGGGTTTTTTATGCGTTCTTGTCACTGTAGGAGTAGGTATGATAAAAAGTCTCGGTGGAGGCTTATGACAGACTTGAATAATGATGTTAGTTGACGTGTACTTCGCAATTATAAACAGGCACAATATACTGATACCATATCGATATCAAGAGTTTATTCCCGCGACTTTTCACTAGAATGTATTAACCAATATTGCAAATAGGTTCCAATCTATCTTTAATTGATAATTTTAGGTGTAAGATATGTATGTATATCTTATACCTAAAAATATATTAAAATAAGTTTATGATATGACTGTAACTGGTCAAAATCATTACAAAAATAAATAGATTTTGAAATTTGATAGTGGAGGAAACTAAAACATTTTTTTTACCATTTTTGTATGTCTGTCTGTCTGTATCCACGCTAAAAATACAGGATGGATTGGAATTAAACTTTGTGTTATTATTACTGATATTTTTGGCAAAGATCATGTTAACTTATCAACTCCCTTCATAACCTCTGAAGGGATGAAAAGGTAGTAACGTTTGTATGTAATTTTTTATTGGGATGGATTTGGAACATGAAACTTCGTTGAAATATTTTTTATAGTATACGATAACTTTTAGGCCATATTCGGATTAAGCTATTTGAGCTTGAGGACAAAAACTGAGTAGGTATGATTCTGAGACGGCTAGTTATACTCATCATTAATTGTTTGAATCTACTCTGTTGCAGTACTACAGGGTTGCAAATTTTTTTAATAAAAGTAATATGTATTTTAATAGATAACTTGAAATTTATTAAGTCAATCCATTTAAATTTATTTTACTATTTAAATTTAAGTACTAAGCAATGTAAGTTTTTCTAATTTTTTTATTAGTTTATGATAATCATCGTTTTAAACACTTTAAAGAAAAAAAACAGCCTTTGTGTTTTGTCCAATAGGATACAACTCCCAAACACAGAACAAACATCTATATTCATCACACAAATGTTTGTCCAGGGTGGGTATCGAGCTCACAGCCTACACCGCACAAGGCCAAATTACTACCAACTGAGCTATGAGGCTTGTCAACAATGCTGTAACACCACAAACAACTACCATAATCGTCATCACGGCACACAATAGTTATCCAAATTTAAACATTGACTGCAACACATATATATTTTCTTCAGGTAACTACTGCTTATACAGGTAAATACCGAGCTGAGCTAAACGAAACAGTAGACGTTAACTAGATATCGACGATGCTATCTAGCTCAAACATTAGATCCTCCAGTTTCGTTAATGAAATTCAGAATATCTGCTGAGTAAGCTTTGCTAGTTAACGATCTAGGGCCATGACCTTTGCCTGTATAAGCTGTCACAAATTTTTTGTCTGTCTGTCCAACTTGTGCTTTGTTACCTAGATACTCGAGGCATGCAAATTTTTTTTTTTTTTGTGTGTAAATTTATTAATTTACACACAAAAAAAAACAAATGTAACAACATTATAATAATGGAATATTATGAATATGTACATATTTTAGATGGCATTGATTAGCGCTCAAGCGACTATCAATACGACACAAAAAATTGGAATCTGCTTCAGGTCAGGACCCTAATGGCTCAGTTGGTTAGAGCATTTCAGGCTTTAGGAAAAGATGCGGGTTTGAGTCCCGTTGCGGGTCGTGAAGTTATGTGTCATTATAACATTTCATAATATTCTATTATGTATAATCTATAATGAATATTTATTATTGGAACTAGATTTGATCACTAAAAATGTATTTACTTCATAAATGAATATCGTGATCACCCGGGACTTGCTTTATAGGCATGGATGTCCTGTCTTCAGCGACTCCGATTCCTTGCCATTTGCACCACGTCGTAAAATGTCGTATCCCTATCTTTTAGCTAGTCACACCATCATCATCTGGTTGGAGATCTGCCGCGTGACCACTTCCCTTCTACATGTATGACGATGACCAGCTTTTCTAGATTTTTGGCGCCGCGGCTTGCAATGTATCAGAAGTAAGAGAGGACACGATACGATAAAATATCAGATTACTTAGGAGATAAGAGAGCAGAGAGCCTGGTATTAAGAAATTGAATTTGCTTCAGTGAATAAATTGTAATGAGTATTGGATAATTATAAGCTATATATGTGTATATACATATTGTAATGGATTATTCAAAAAATCCAGCGTGAGGTTCATGCCTTTCTCCTTGTGTGCTGGTCGCGATTCCGTTCAGGCAGTAGATTTCAACGTTTCAAAGTCCTAAAAAAATTTACTGAATTAAAATATGTAACTTTGACTTTAACGACGCGACTGTGGCAAATTGTATACAGGCGTTCTTTGATCTTCAGTTGCAGTAGGATTGACATATTTGTGCGTTTCGCGGTCCATGTATACCAAGGACCGCGAAACCCGGTACACAGTATTCGCCGCCCAGCAGAACATCGCGAATGCATCAATCCTTTTCTTCTCTCTGACTAATATGGTCCAAGTCTCCATCCCATATAGGAATATTGGAAAGACTAAAGCGTAGATTCATATTATTGATCATAGTTCACGTAATAGTCAAACTCAGGTGAACATAATTATCAATGAATCTAAGAAGAAAGAAAGAAAGAAAGAAATACATTTATTTGATAAACAACATACAGAGCATTACACATTTAGGTACATAGGTACAATATACGACTACTTATGTCACAATCTCAATCACAAGTAGGTTAGGTAACTAGTTTTAAAAACATAAATAGGTACAAGTATAACATAATAATATATAGGATCCGCTCTGTGCTGAGTCCGTCAAATTGGTCCTGCCTCAGCTTAATGCTACCCCTTGCAGGACAGCGCTGATTTTCAGGCAGAGCCTTACGAAGGATGACGTCACTATGGGGACAAATACTTATACATAAATAATAATATACACAAAAATAGTTCAGGAAACCTATAACAAAGTAGAGAGAGCATACATCTAAACGAATAAAGAAAGAAATAAATAAATAAGCAAATATTTATCAACGATTAGGCATTAATATAAAATGTAAAACTTGAAAGAGTGTATATAACTACTAAGATAAGGTAAAAAATAAACCGAAAAGCTTAAAAACGAATGTCACCAACAAATAGCTACTAACCTACGACTAAGAAGATGAAAGTGGGGGGTTGTGGGGGAGGTGGCTAAACTTCTATTTGAGCTAATAAAAGATTTTTTTTTAAAGTACATTTAAAGTGTGCAATGATCTACATATAAATCTACGCTCAGGCGCGCAATTCTAGAATACGAAACGTCACTCAAATCTACTCTTAAGTCATGATCACCTCACGATATTAGAATATAGTCTTAAGGCTCTGACATGTTCCATTTTTGTTGTCCAAGTAATTCCTCGGTTTTTCCAAATACCCTCCAAGCAAGACATTGCATCTCTGCCCATAGCTAGCCGGCGTTTAATTTCCGATTCACACCCGCCATCGCTTCTGATGATGGAGCCAAGATAAATAAAGCTGTCCACCCTTTCCATCCTCTGACAGGTATTATTCTGATAGAATTCTAGCTCTCTCAACCACAGTAGTGCAGTTGCTGTCTATTCCAGACATTTCAGGCGATATTTAGACGCCAGGCCGCTGTAGCCTCTTCCAGCTGTTTGCCCATCAGGGTGTGTGGCTATACCGCCATGGTTCGGTATTCATCAGAGTATCTTCAGTTGTCTAGCAGGGATCACCACAACGAACTGAGAACTGCCGCCGCCAGCTATTCATTCATACGAACCACCGACGCGTGTAGATGAGGATTACATATGGGTCGGTTCCATTACTCCTCTCATACTCCCCAACAAATTAGCACTTATAATAAAAAAATATGAAAACAAACATTTTACATGAACAGTAATTAATTCATATGATAAATGGGGGCACACGGTAATACATTATCACCGTGTGCCCCCATTTCCGTTCATACGGATACGGGGGCAGATAGCCATAAGAGTTACCGTCTGCCCCCACGTGGGGGTCGTTCGTTGGGGCAGACGGTAACAATTGGATTATTTAAAAAAGAATGTTACTGTCTATAAGGTTTGCTGGAAGAAAACTCTTTTCAGGGTTATGCTCGCCTTTGACATGCTCATTATTTTTTTAAGAATATTAATAGTAATATAAGCTGTATTTTGTGTGAGCAGAAAGATTTCTGAAATTACCTTCCAGTTTTGGCTGCTCAACAATTTCCTCCAACAATTCGCCTTATCTCCGATGCGGGGGAAATAATTAGTGATATTTTACTAACCCAATTCGAGAATGTCGTAAAAGCCGACTAAGAGGTCTCACCAGAAGAAAGCAGCATATTACTGCGATTACGAATCCGCCTGCCAAGCAATTATGGCAAAACCCAAACATTTTGGAGGAGGCTCTATACAGCAGTAGACATAATTTGCTATAGAAATAAGTAACTACAGACATTGGAGTCTAAAACATACATACAACAATTTGATAGACAAACAAAAATAAATCTGACTAAAACCTAGCCAATCTCGTAAACCTACAGAGTAAACTTACTTAATTTCAGAAATGTTTACAGAATTTAAATCTCCTCCCCACAGACCTATCCAACCAGCAGGTTCCATTAAAGACGTAACGAAATTGGTTCTCAAAAATCTAGTTTTCCAAAAACAAATCATCTCTGCTGATCCGACGAACATTTTAAGATAATAGCCTGAAAAAACTTAAGACATCTTGCGATGAGGTAAGATGGAGCGTAAAATGAAATGAAGAGTTCCGTATGCATAATTTATTAGATGGGAAGGAAAATAAGGAATTCGGATGTTTTATTAGTGTTGCTGTCGTTTCGTTTATTTCTCTCTATTTACGTGATTATGTTTTGGGACTTCCAGTATCTTGGGTCCTCTTCAAAATATCAAACAAATATGCGTTTAATGTTCTCGATTTTTCGCAATTTTGTTAGACTCATGAACACACACAGTCCTCAGTTTATAGAGGATTCCGGGTGAAGTGCGCCTTCACCTTCGGCCTTATCTTAACGTGTAACCAGGTAAGATTAAGGCCGAGCGCTTCCCCGTCGTACAATAAAAAAGTTTTGAATCTACAGTGCATAGAAACTTTCAAGTCCCTACGTGCATTGCTGAAGCCACAAATAGCAACCTACGCCGTCGACAATACGAGAGGGACTTAAATGGCCGACTACATTGACTACAATGTAGTCGGTCAAGTAACACCGTTTCGCTTTATTTTAATTCGAGAAACGGGACAGACTGTCCCTGAGTCTGCCCGCGACCACGGCTGGTGTAACCCCGCCGAAACGTCGGGATAAATATAGGTAAAATACGCGATAAATACCCGTTTCTCGAATTAAAATAATGTTTTCTAATCGCGAAAGTTTAAAAAAGACTACCGTTTCGCGTTTCATGAAAAAAAACTGATGGAGACGAAACAAAATGATGTAAGAAGTTTTAATGAATGTACGATTTTTTTAATTGTCAACTGGTCTCGCAGTTACATTGGTAGTAGCTTTGTCTTATGCCCTGTAGATGGGCTAGATGGCACTGTTAAAATGGTTGTGGGTTCAATTCCTACATATTTTTGTGATGAATTTTCATAACACAATCATTTTTACAAGGCCATCTAGCCCCAAACATAGCAAATCTTGTAATACGGAGAATACTTATTAAAATATTTTTTTCTTATCAAGTATTTTTTAATACATAATTATCTACCCATACACAAAAAAACAATGTCTGTGTGTAAGTATGTATTAGAGGTACCCTAAAAACAATATGCAATTCGACATTCCATCATGTTGCAATCTCCACAATAATGGGATCTGTTTTAATCTTCGGTCTGCGGCCGCCGCGACTATCTGGGGAGCTGCTAGGGCTGCGAGAGACATCTCAGGGATCTTATCGATGTAAATAGGTACCTAGTGCGTACTAATAATTATTATTTGTGATTATGAATTTTAAAGCACCGGTTTCGTACACGTTCATACATTTTAATTAGTATCATTCATGTAACAAATTATTAAATAACTCATTTTTTATTAACTCTCTATTTAAATGGAATATTACCTCTAATGTTATCAGTTGTATCTGGGGCCGTACTATGAAATCTCATTGCAGATTATTTTCGATTTGGGATAGAAATACAGTGATAGAAGGTACGTTTTCTGAGGTAATTGTGCTCAAAACAAATGATACCTTGTAAGTAACCGCAACATTCCGGAAAAATCCTGATTCAATTTAAGAACGTAGCCTTCAAAAACGTAAACAGACCAGAGACAACATTTTATTCAGTCAACGATTCAAACGTTGACCAGCGATCATAGATGTCATGATCCACTTTAGGAAACTACACTGAACTGCATCGGAATTGAGTAGCGTCTAATTATGTGATGGTAGGCTACCTGTTAACAAAAAAAACTTATTTTACTTACCTCATCACTAGAAAAATTCGGCAACGCAGCCGAAATCCCTGATCGAACACCTGTTAAGTGCTCTCCGACTGACTTATTTGCGCCAACGTCTCCAGCAAAGCCTGCCTCTCGGTTCGATGGTGCTTAATGTGTTTCGGTAATGAATTGAGAGATCTTTTGTTCCTTGGTAATGTCGGGAAGCGGAAGGACGACGTAGGGATGCGGCTATTCTGTGTTTACCTACCTAAAGAGGTTTCAATCAACTACTAAGTAAATCTCGTCTCGCTCAGGACTTCATTCGCGTCAACCCGTTTTTTTTTATATACATATACTATCCGTAATTTATTTTATTTCATCATATTTTTGTAATCAAGTTCCTATTACAAGCTCTGCTTAGTTTGAGGCTAGATGGCGCTGTGTAAAAATCATATGTACCATAAAATTCAACATACTGAACCAAAACATATTATAAAAATATAGATTATAAAAATCAACTGAATTATAGGATAATCAAAAAAATATTTCCTTTCTCCTTGTGTGCTGTGCTGGTCGCGATTCCAAACAGGCGGTTGATTTAACTTCAAATGTCTCACTGGAAAATGCTTTTAATTCGTTTTTTTTTTAATAAAAATCCTTTTTATTGATTTTCTCCTTAAACACTACAACAGAAAGCTACACTGAATATGTAAAGTCGCGGTTTGGGCATCGTTTGGGCTTTACATAGTCAACTAACTTACGGCTCACGGTTGGTATTGCCATGGTCAAATAAATTACTGGTGAATGGTTTAGTAAGTTATTTTTAGTAAAAAATAAAATAAATTATGAAAAAAGTATTCGCTTAAAAATAATCATACAAATAAGTTCATATACTTTTGAAGTTGGTCAGCACCAACTTCAAAAGTATATAGTACTTGCTAAAAGCCAAATATAGGATTGTTGTTGTAAGTTAATCTAATTACATAGCCACAAGCACCGCTGTTTTCAAGTTTTAAGTGAAGTCAGTCCCCCTTTTTTTTCTTATAATAACTTACTTTACTCTTTTTAGTGATTAATGTATTTTTTTAAAGGTCCGTAGACATCGGATAATTACCAAATTAAAATTAGACCTATTCCTATTCCCTTCTTATATCGATAAAAAAAACCTTTCCACTAGGAAAGGAATACACCATAATTAACACAAAAAATTAACCGGTAAATGAATAACGGAGTTCTGAGATAACGAATAAAAATAAATACAAGATTGACTATCTCATTTATTTTTAGGAAGTCGGTTAAAACATTTTTTACAACCTCATTTGTTACAAGGGAATTTTCCTCATACTACGAACAGGCGGTAGCTTAGATGCTTCAAATGGATACAAAAAAAACTGATTAAATAGATACACATTGAATTTAGAATTTGAAATAACTAAGTTTTCTTTTGTAAGTAGGTGCTGCCTGCTACCTAGAGATTTTAGCATTAATATGAACGCCCAAGTTCTCGGAATTTAGAACAAAACACATTTTCAAGGCACATAATATGCGGCAGGTTCGGATGTGTTGTGGAGTAAGCAGTGGGTACAGGGATGGAGCTAGTGAATTCAAGACTTCTTTAAGATCTTATGTTTTTCTAATTTAAACCCTTTTTCCAGAAGTTCGCTCAAGCACAGCCTGAGTAAGTCTACTGCAGCATATAAACCTCCCCCAAAGTGTACAATGGGAGGATTTGTCATTGTCATCACGCTTGGCAGGCGGGTTAGTATAAGAAATCGCTATTTATGTTACTTACGTATTCCTGCGTTTTATTCAAAATGGCCCTTGAAAACACTAGCTGACAAACAAAATAACTCTTGATTTCCTAGCTCGCGTTGGCAATGAGGTCTACAATGGCGTGAGCAAAGTGCCTTATTAACTTACTTCTTGAAGACATTATGTCTGTATGACAGCGAAATGACGTTTAGCGTCACGTGGTAGCTGCTACTACAACAATAGCTATCGTCTGATAGTCACAGCTGCTAGTCTATGTACTTTGAATCAAACTCCCTTTTCAGCGTTTCAAAATCTAAAATTAAATTAATAATAAATAAGTAACTTGGACTGGAACCTTTTAATCCAAAAACCACTACAATTAGCCCAAAGTCTAACACCAGGTGGATATTTCATGCTTTGTATTATGCTATTCTTAAGTATAACGCGTCTGCAGAAACTTGTTATAAGCCGTCAACAAATATGCTCTGTATCCAGGTATGTTCTATATCTTTACCTGTATTTCTTATACCTATATAAGTTTTTTTAAAATCTCGTAAATAAATAAAAAGGGGCCCATATGGGTCAACTCTGAAACTTTGATTCCTCGAAAACCTGAGTACATCCCACAAAGGCAGTTGTATAATTAATTACTATCAGCCTCGCCGGAACTCTTAATTGCGCTTCATAAACATTCGTATTCTTGTCGCGCTGAATAATTGGGGAATGGCCCGAGTTTGGACAAGTCTGGTTAGAGGGCGACTGGGGATCTGCCTAGTTGGAACATGGTTATGGTTAAGAATCCCTCATTGGATGGACCGAGGACATAGTAATGACTGGTGGATGGAGGCAGCTCATTTTTTTTTTGTACGACGAGGAAGCGCTTTGCCTTCATCTCACCTGGTAACAAGTTAAGATAAACCGAAGGTGGGGGCGTACTTCACCCGGAATCCTCAACCAACTGAGGAACTGGCTATCTTATCTCTATTATGCCGGAACACAATTTTTTTTTAGATTTGTTGTTATGGAGAAAGAATTAGGTAAGATAGTGGTAGCTAGCCAGGCAGACTTAAAGTCCTACCACCAGCCAAACCAAACACAATATTGTACTCCCCATGGGAATCGAACCCGGGACCTCTGAATCTGAAATCGGTGGGTTGAACCACTACACCACAGAGGTGGTTAAAATTCATGGTTGCTGTTTAGTGTATCGTTTGGTGTGTGGTAAAAAAATCTGCACCTTGGTATGACGTAAGACAGCACCACCCTTTCACACACGGGATTGTAGAATGCGACTTATTTCTCTTATAGCAAACCACTCTACATACCAAATTCCTGTTATGTAATTAAAAACTGCGATCTTCGACTTACCTGCCAAGCGTGGAGAATACGCATGACAGGTAAACATCATACGCGTAGGGTCACGAAGTGTAGCAAATCGTATTTTCGTAGTCAATATCATATCAACGTCGTAGCAATCTCGTAGCACCCCTCTACGCCGTAGACGTATGCGTAGCAGTTTTCCGCATCAACATAATGTAAGCGAAATCGATCTATGCACAAACACATCTATTTTCCTTTCACTTCCTCAGACAAAATATCTTCCTCAATAAGAAAAGCGTACTTTCGGTTTGTTTGGTTATCTGCTTCCGATGTAGGTATAAGTACATACTGCATAAATATATTTCTATGAATATATTTGAAGTGAAACTTCAAGAAAAGAATTTCAAAAACAGACGAAAAGTGGTGGGGCACTGTGTCGGGAAGAGTAGGTAATAATTAAAATGTTTCCCTGTTATACAAAAGTTTCTCTTCTATCGTGTCTTTACGACACACCGTTATTTTTTTTATTGATTAGACTTCTAGGCATACCTGGACACCTTTACTGCGATCACCAAACCGCGTGCCGAGCGTGGTGATTACTACAAAAGGCTCTATGTGATATACCTTAACATATATAAAAGCCAAGAACTGTCCCATTCTGAATAGAACTTCTTAATAAATTACAAATATTTTGTTAATACCTGGAATAGTCTGAGACAGTGATTAGTGCTCCATCAGTTAACTTGTTTAAAATAGACTAAATAAACATTTAAAGTGTACTGACTAAAGTGGTTTGCATAAAAATTATAATAATCATCATATTACTTAAATCACCAGGGCCGATTAAGGTATTACCAACCACCTCTTTAGCCATAAAATTCTCTCCATCCAAAGGTTGTCTGGCGGTCTTATCACTTCTAAGCGATAAAACCACCCATGTATTAATTTGTTTGGTAATCCATTTTTATTTTTAAGGTGTGCTATTGAGTATTTTCATTCATTCATTCATTCATTCGTTCATTCATACATATTATCAGCCCTGGTGATCCCATTATTGGGCAAAGGGGTTTATGAGGCCCATAAATCTTAATAAATAAAATCGTCGTGCATAATGTCTCGTGACTTGAAATTTTAAGGGTAGCTTTATTTCCTGAAGTATAGTGTAGGGGTGTATTAATCCCAGAGTGCAACCATACATTATACTTCAGGAAATTACCACGGGATTACGAGAAACAAGTCGCGGGCGTTCCGCTAGTAAATAAAAAAAATATAAATTAGTAGGATTAAATAAAACAACCCTTATTTTTCCTAATTTATTGTACATTGTCTCTGTAACACGATACAATAAGCATTCATAACAGCATGCATATAATATACTTCCGTGCATAAATACTGTACGTACATAAAACATAAGACACGAACCTAGCGCAACGCCATTTCTTTCGTAGATTCTTGTCATTTGTAATAGTTCTATGAATAATTATTCAATAAAGTAGGTTAATATTTATGTACGAAGGTAGTTTTAAACATAAGAAAAGTAATAACTTAAACAATAATCTGTATAACACTTACAATCTACAAATGATATCGTTGCAAATACTATTGTAATAGATAGAAAGTACTCGTCTCCCATACACACGAAGTTCGTCGTTCTTTAAAATGGCATGTCCGAATCAAAATACATTTTGGCGGTATAATCGGATAGCTTTTGATATATGGATAGTTTGTGCCACTATATTTTTTCTCAGTTGAAATATATTCAAGAGTGCTAGTATGGGAAAATGATTTAACATGTATTTTAATTTGCCATTTGTTTTATTATACGACGGTGAAGCGCTTGGCTTTCATCTCACCGGATGTCAAGTTATGATAAGGCCTAAGGAGGAAGCGTACTTCTCCCGGAATCCTCGACAAACTGAGGAACTGGCTTTATTACCTCTAAATGCCAGAACACAACAATATAGAATTGTTGTTATGGCGACATTCTTAGGTAAGAGGTAGCTAGGTCCACCAACCAAACCAAGCACAAAATTGTACCTCCCTGGGAATCGAACCCTCTGGGACCTCTAGGTCTGATGCTGGTGGTTGAACCTCTAGACTACAGTACCGGTAACATCGCCATGAACTACGTATGTATAATCGGGACTTCCTAAGGTCATGTAAAACTTCCTAAGGTCATGTAATACTTCCTAAGGTCATGTTATTCTTCAGCCTAAGGTCATGTAATCCAGGTCAAATGCGTCTTAAAAAACAGTATTTATGCACGCAAGCTATCTCTACCAATAATTAATCCAAAACCTACATCATTCAAACCATGTAACCGGAGATATAGCCGTGACTGAAACCAAAATTATTCCCAAACGACGAAAACGATCTTGAATAAAAAAAATAGTTTTTTAAACTGAGAAGTTATTATTTAACTGGGTTAGTTTTACATATATACTTGTATATATTTGTATCACACGACGGGGAAGCACTTGGCATTCATCTCACGTGGTTTCAAGGTATAATAAGGCCGAAGGTGGAAGCGCACTTCACCCGGAATCCTCAACAGACTGAGGAGCTGGCTATCTTACTTCTATAAGTCGGAACACAAGAAGAATTTAGAATTGTTATTATGGCGACCGACTCAGGTAAGATTGTGGTAACTAGCACAAAGCACAATATTGTACCCCCCTGGAGATCAAAACCGGGACGAAATGGGCCTTTTAACTTTTCTGTTTCATTATGGTTTCAATCAAAATGGCGGCTTTTCTGAACATTTTTTCTGTTTAATTGAGAAATCAAACAAAAGCCGCCTTTTTATTCAAGCCGATTGAAACCAAAATGAAACAGAGTTAGGTTATAGATCAATGTAATATCCTAGTTACATAGTTTTTATGAGCTTACAATAAAATTGATTAACACTACAACATTATACAAATTTACGTAATATATTAACGAATACGTACGATATAGTACTGCTAAATATACATAGATAGATACGAATAACATTATTTCCTAAAAAACGAAGCTTGGGAAACACTGCCTTACTTTAGTTGTTACATGTTTTACGTTTTTGTATACTTTAAGGACTGATAGATTTAGTTATTCAATTCATTGATATTTTCCATATAAAATGTCTGATAATATTAAAGTTGTAAGAAGGGCCCAGTAGTCCCATACAAACTTAGTTTGATGTTCATTTCTAAGTGGCTCTTTAATTCACATCAGACCACTACTCAGGTAAAAAAGCCTTGTAATTTTACAGTTTTAAAATATAAAATATTGACTACATTTTTTAACACTTTCATTTTATTTGATACAAATTTTCAAGACTGAGTGAAGAAGCAACTACGGTAAGACAGATGCTTATAAAAATCTAAGGAATGGTTAGACCTGACTTGAGGTATTAGCATAATGGTGACTAAGCTAGTATGTTTAGGAAGAGAACCGTGGTGGCGAAACCGGGAACTAAAATGATTGTCTTAGGATTTCCAAATCCAAATCTACGACAGTTTTCTTTCTATACAGACTTTACCTACAAGGAACATGCATTAAATCGAGACCTAGGGATCTTAATCAAATTCATTGGACAACAGCTATAGACAACAATTGTATTAAAAGAGCATAATATATTTTTCGTTTATAAATTATCTTATAAAATCTTCACAGAAATAAACTACAGTTGTTTCTTGAAACGCAAATTTTTTGATCTTCAAATATGCATAATTTAATACGTTTATAAAACCATTCGATCTTTTAGACGTTGCTTTTGAAATAAACATTTATTTTGTGTATTATCTACAAAGAAAAGTTTCACAAAAACCTAAAAAATACAGAATGGTTGAGATTCGATACAATCAGGTTCTCTTAATTAAAACCTTCCACAAATTAAAACAAATCCGCCAAGTGCGAGTCTGACACGAATACCGAGGGTTTCGACCCACATTTCATAGCAAATATGCAAGCTTTTGCATTTAATGTATTTAGTACTCGTCCAACTCTTATACAGCCGTTCTCGGAGTCGCTAACTCATTAAAAATTGGTACTTGCAAATAAAAAAAATCGCGTAAAACTCCTAACACGGCTGTTAAGTGAAACTATTTAAAATAACATAAAAAATAAAATGTTACCTATAATAAAATATGAGAAATAAAAAAATAAAATATTCGTAAGGAATCTCAAGCTTTGATTATGAAATTATATACAATAATAGAATGTGGCCAGCCATATTTGTGTCCGTACATGAAATCCCATCGCTGCGCGCTGTCCTGCCAAAGAATAAGAACAACACGTCACTAAAAAGACTTCTTCCAACAACTGCAATGGGTTTTCTTTTTTTTTGGCCTTCAACTTATCTGATTTTCAGTTATGATAAGGCCGAAGCTGGAAGCGCACTTCACCTGGAATCTTCAACAAACTGAGGAACTGGCTATCTTACCTCTAAATGCCAATCAGTAAATCACAAATGAAATTGTGGAAAATACCTCATATCCCCATATAACTGTGTTTGCTTATGGGCTGTTATTGCGACGAAACTCACATTTTTACAAGTTTGTTTAACATAAGATTATTAGTGGTGGTGAAATCCTGCGACTAAATTATAGACCACTCGCTAACTGATTGAGCTGAAATTTAGAGCGAGCTGATCTGATGATGGAGTTAGCAGTTAAAAAAAACAGCTAAAACTCTTCAGCGAATAGGCCGATTGAGTTGAAACGAATCTATGATTTATATTTATACGGCCTATAGGTAACTCAACTGTTCCAAACCAGTAACAGACGGAAGCGTCCCCATGACACAGGCTGCATTGCCACGCTGAATAGCTATGCTAATTCGCTGGCCTAAATACGAGATGAATTCCATTGGGTCACGTGTCGCCTCAATATTATGAAAGAGTAAATTTGAGTCTTTGATGATACTTTGAGTCAGAGCTGATCAGTTGGAATCTTTAGTGAATATCAATAAAATATCCGTGATAATATTAATCTGCTTGCTGTTTTTACATAAAATCTTCTTCAGAAAATAATATTCTTGAATTGAATAAAGTGAAAGTACTTACGGCGTCCATTGCAGTGGTCTAGCACCTGGTTTCGTACAATCCCGACCGTCCTATATAGCGCACCCATTTAATGACGTCATGGTCCGAGTAGTTCAGTTTGGACTCGTACACCTTCAGGTAGCGGACCTAAAGGCAGCAAAATTATTGTTTAAACCGAAGATTTTTTGAGGAAATCATTGGAATTTGTATTTGTAATAAGCTCCTGTAAAACTACAACAAATATCCAAGATATTTAAGTATGCTTAGAACTTAACTTAGTTTAGTTAGTTTTCGATTTTACTTAATTGTAGTTTTGCTGAAATAAATATTTTTTACTTTACTTTAATGTCTTGTCTTGTATCAAACTAAACAAAACTACCCACATATTTTATTAGATTTAAAATATTATGCACTGTACGTAAAACTATGATAATTATGTTACTATGTTTAAGTTCTCATGTAAGTGAATTTCATAATTATATTTGAGAATAAACCATCTATAAACCTAAGACATTGGATTATTAACAAAAACGGGTCTTCATCGCGTACCTTTTTATATTCCCGACAGTTTCGACCGTGTTACAACGGCCGTGGTCACGCGAAGACTTGAGTCTGTCTTGAGTCTTGAGTCTTGAGACTCGAGTCTACCCGTGACCAAGGCCGTTGTAACACGGTCGAAACTGTCGGGAATATAAAGAGGTACGCGATGAAGACCCGTTTTTGTTATTAATTGTGTATAATAATCGCGATAATTTAAAAAACGCTAAGACATTGGGTTCGTAACACAGTGGATGTAGACGCTGTATGCAGATTTTAAGTTTTTGCAGTGCGCTTAATAAAAAAAAGAAGTTCCATGTTTACCTTGAACCCGGACGGTGCGAAAGGCACTTCGAATCCCATAGAGATGGGCGGTCGGGTCCATTTCTTCTTAGTGTCAGTTTCCAATAGCTCGATCTCAGCGGAAAGCTGAGTCTCCTTCATACCAGCCATGCGCTTTATCCTTGAAAAAAGTTATATAGGAATTAGCCCAGATTAAAAGGTAGGATAAAAAATATTTATTCAAAGAAAACAGCTGGTACATATTTATATATTCTATAGTAAAATCGTGAGGAAGTTCTTGTCCCCTACTCTAGGACTAAAGCCTATATTGTAAGGTCACATGGACTGCCATAGATGTATATGTAGACATTATATGTTATATTATTTAGGTATATAAACTAGTGATGGTGACAGAGTTGTACCCTAGGTATTTCTGTTCCTCATACTAGGACAAAAAGCCTGTTTTTTAAAAGCAAGAAAATATAAACACAGTTTATCTCTATTTTTAAGCCTGGACCTAGTTTTTTTTTTCTTAGTTTATACTTCACAGCTGGTCCCATTACGCGTCTATCTGTCTGTCCGCCTATGCCTCATAAAAATAATTGAAAAAAATACGTCATCCAGGTAAACGATATTTTATCATATTCTCCATGAAATAGGTTTTCTTTTTAATTTTTCAACGTAATTATATTATACATGTTTCAACGCAACATTTTGTTATTAAATATAGGTAATTAGCTATTACTTGCCTATCCTGGGCAAAAGACGAAGTCTATTTTGATGCTAGTTTGCTTTCCCAGAAAATACTTCTCGCTCACCCAAGCAACCATTTTAAAGAATGTTCCATGATTAATATATATATATAGATAATCACATATATGTAATAATAGGTCCAACAATAACGATGGAGCACGTGGTTTACTGCGCCGCCACAAGGGAAGCCAGAGTGAAACATGGTCTACAAAAGCTACTCGACCCACCTGCTGAGGAACAAGCGGTATCAACCTACTCTAAAACAATGCTC
This sequence comes from Venusia cambrica, assembly GCA_951394065.1. NCBI lineage: Eukaryota > Metazoa > Arthropoda > Insecta > Lepidoptera > Geometridae > Venusia > Venusia cambrica. Next base: position 9,350,767 of record OX596056.1, read on the forward strand.
CGTAGGCCCTTCGTTACTTCAAGTAGTAGGGCTGGCTGGGTTCAGGATAGCAGGGGGCAATGCACAATACACCCTAGTACGGGACATCAGATGATTTCCCCCCATTTGAAATAAGAACTAAAATTAGGTCCGATAATGTTTGACCTGTATTTTACGCAATAAGACTTACTTCCACACAATAGCGTTCTCGGATGCCTTGTACTTGGCCTTGCCCTTGAGACAGATCAGTTGCACTCCGCTTGTGTTCAACGGAGTGGGGATTTTCACCTCGATCTTCTGTCCGAGTAGAGACGGCTTGAAGTTGGACTTGAGAACCACTTTGACTTCCATCTTAGTGCGACCCACCTCACGGACTAGGGGGATGACGCGGAATGGCAGTGATATATCCTTTGTAGTGCGGTATCTGTGGAAAAACTAACGTTTGTTATCTTTTCTATTTTGTATGGCCTATGTACCAGCCCTGGGCTCTACAAATCCAATTTTTTTTTTTTTTATTGACGGGAGGTGCTTGCCCTTCATCTTCACCTGCAAGCTTACCCTCGCCTCGAACCCAATAAAAATTCCAATTCTACATCAATCGCAATCCAATACTTTAACAATAATGACTATTTGCCAATTAAAAAACAATTTGATAGCATTGGATTGAAATCGGAATTGCGCTAATATAGGATTATGATTGTGTTAATACACTTCAAAATTTGGGCTTTTTATCAGTACACAGTGATTACAAATAGTTTAAAACACTTTTTATCTAAACATATTTTCAAACAAATCCAATATAAAAATCGTTGTTTTGACAAAATTTTATTAATTATGGCGGCATGGATGCCCACCCGTTGCTTAGAGCATAGATGGATTGGACAATTCAATTCCAATCGCTATTAGTTCATTCAATATCCACACAATATGAAATCAATTTGGCGCTAGGTTCGCATTCAAGAGTGTTCAAGAAATGACACAAATTCAATACCGATTCAATACCGATCGATCGGAATCGTGTTCAAGGGTAAGCCAGCTGATTTCATAGATTTTAATCTTATCAAGATTGAAATCTATGAAATCAACATTGTATCGAGAAATAGAATATAATAGTTTGGTTTAAGTACTTTGAATTCAGAAAACATTCAAATTGGTAGTAAGAATAAGACTAACCTCATCAGTTCAAACTCTCCATCGGGCGGTATGAATGAGATGGAGTGCTCAGTCTCAAACTTGCTGAGTTTGACGCACTGGTGGAACTGACAGTCGTCAATAACCACCACCGGTTTGCCAGATCTGGCCGGGTCGCTGTCGGTGTTGCCAGATATGCCGCCACCCGGGGACAACACTGGAAAACGAATGTACAAATGATTATGGTGATTTAAATTACCCATAGTACATATGGGTGTTCCACAGAACATTGAGTTATCTATAGTAAACTTGAGTGGATGATGTTTGATGAACCACGTTTGACCATGGGTAAGAACCGATTGAACCCAAGGTGAGGGCATATTACAGGAAGTAGGTATCTGATTTGCGAAACGGAGTTTGGAAAGACTCGATGCACGACATTGAAGCGGTTACAGAAAGTCAATGGATGGACTCTGCTCCGGTACAGCATATTCAAGATATTATTCAGAATAGACCGCCACTGTGCATCTTCCTAATGTGTAAATAATAATAGACCTTATTGAGACTCTATCATAGATTTGGGACCGCTCCTGTACCCTTCTTGTCATACAAAAAGCACCCTAATGTGCGATGTTCTTTTTTTTTTTTATTATACAATATAGGGATTTTAAAATTAATTAAATCATTGACTATGTCAGTCTTATAGGTCTCACATACAATCACTCATTCACCCTTAGCTGCGGCAGAGGTCTGCTCCGCTAATACACCCTGAAACAAGCCTACGTCCTAGGCGTTCACCATCTTTAACGAGGACAACTCCTATATTATGAGTGCACTCAGGGAACACTCCAACAAAAAAATATAATTGTCTTCATAAGTACCACATGTGTCAATAATGGACTATTTCTCTTTTTATAAGGAATTATTTAGTGAAATGTGTCTGGAGTACAACCTGTGAGCCAACGGTATGTTTCTTAGGGAGTTTACAACATGTTATGGTGATGTGAAGTGTGTATAAGAGAGCTATCTTTTTAACAAACCTCATAGCTCAGTTAGTTGTAGCTCTGCCTTCTGCGCTGTAGGCTGTGGGTTCGATTCCCACCCAGGACAAACATTTCTGTGATGAATATAGATGTTTGTTCTGTGTTTGGGTGCTGTATCATATAGTACGTATAGTACGTATATAGTATGTATTCACAAAAAGTATTTGAGTATTACATCCGTAATCTAGTTCCCATATTACAAGCTATGCTTAGTTTGGGGCTAGATGGCGCTGTGTAAAATTAATGTCCTGTAATATATATTTATTTATCTTACCACTGGTTTTCCCTTTAGCTTCCATGACGATCTTGTCGTTGATACCAAACTTGCACTCCGGCATGCCGGATAGGTAGGATTTCATCACTACTTTACCGGCCACATGGGCTGACAGCACTTGACCTGGAAAGAAGAATAACATAAGTTAGGTTAGGTACTTTGTTATCCGTCCGTCTGTCGACCCGACTAACCTTAATAGCTGTATTTTTTGACGCAATAGGCAGCTATTGAAATGGGTATGGTGATAGTACTTCCCTGGTCGAGCCTTTGTTATAAGCAATGAAAGTATGGGTAAGTATGGATGTGGCTTTACCTTGAGGCGACATCAATAGATTGACATACTCCAGCACATCAAGGAACAGCTCATTGCGGCGGTACTTGATACCCTCGCGGCGCCACCCAATCTGACCGGTCACCTGAAACCAAATTACGGGATTTTCTTATATTTGAAACTAGCAAACGCCCGGGACTTGGACTTTGACTTGGGACGGGACACCCCTAAGGAGCCACTCTAGAAAAACCCATGTATACATATATTGGATTAATTCATTTTGCGCGGAACGGAAAGTTCCGGCAACATAAGAAGACGGACAGGCAAAGATAAAATATTTTTTGTTAAACAAACCGATACAGAATAGATAGGCCATACCTGGGTGTCAGTATTTCTATTTTCCATTGCAGTGGTAACACTGAGACTACATGTTTTGCAACTATCAGTACAGTCTCAAACTATAACAAGCTTTCTCTAAACGCAACAATAGCGCTATTCAGAAAATGTTAACATGACAACATAGAAGCGCCATCTAGCGACAATAATTTTGTTCGACTTGTTTCTCAACAGTAATAGCTCTGCCTTCTACACTGAAGGTTGTTTGCTTGATTCCAACCCAGGACATTTATGTGTATTATAAAGTAAGTAAGTAGATATCTATAATATTTGTTAAGTTAAATTTACAAAGCCTTGAACTCAGATGGTGGGTTGCCAGACTGGCAGTGTACTATAAATTCCACTTCGGTGAGCATGATAGTGCTTGCACGATATCCACCACTTGACTAGCAGATATAGCAAGTTACAACCCAAAACTTGTGTTCCACTGTGCCGAAACCATAGATTTGCCTGTACCCTTATCATTAGTAAGGATTGGCAATTGGTGCCCGTCTATTGTTCCTCTTTAACCATACTATTTCAATCTTGGAGTCTATAAATCCAGAGTAAATAGGCTCCTTTTAGACAACCATGCTCCATGTAAGTGCATTGGTGTGGACTTGGTTTACAAGTGAGTATGCTTGACTATCAAAAATATGAGCCACGAGGGTCCTGACCGAGTTTTTGTGTCATATTGATACTCAGCTTAAGCGCTGATCTTGCTAGTGATTTCGGGTGTTATTTCAAACGCTAGGGTAGATCACAGTTCAGTGAATCTCAGCTAGATGGCGTGATCAACGCTCAATGTGAGTATCAATATGACACAAAAATTCGGAATCTGCGTCAGGACCCTCGTGGCTCAGTTGGTTAGAGCGTTTCCAGCTTAAGGAAAAGATGCAGGTTCGAGTCCCGTCGCGTGTTGTGAATTTTTGGTTTAAAATACAAAAATATGATTAAAAAACGTCATTTCTCGCTAGTGATTTTGAGCGTAATTTCAAACACTAGAAGAGATAACAGTTTAGTAAATCTCTGCTAGATGGCGTGATCAGCTCTCAAGCTGAGTATCAATATCAAAAATATGTTTTGCATTTGGGTGTCCTGTATTGAGAATGGGTTTTTGGGTGTTGGGTTCGAGACACAAAAAAACACATATCCCTGAATTAGTTTTGCCATTATCATTATAAATATTTACAAAACATGGTCACAATTGTGAATCTCCTTCTTTTATAGGTTTGTTAAGTAAAATTTTTGTTGAGCCAACTCAAAAAGTAAAATTTTGCATACCTGAGAAGTGATCTGAGCTTGCTCTTCTTTGGAAGCGGATTTGATCCCTTGCTGGGTGATGAATGTCTTCAGTACCCCCGTATCAGAGTTCTGTGGGTAGCCAAAGTCCAAGATTTCTGAAATATGTTGATAGAAGTTAAGAACAATGCCACATAATTAGAATGCCCATTTTACACCCGCATAATTATTGCAGCTGCCGTCACAGAAACCAGCGGTTTGCAATTCTAGCTGGCAGCACAGTGACTCGGGCCTCTTCCCCCATACCACACATTCTCACCTCTCTCAACCATAACAACAACACAGATCTAGAGCCTAACCACAACATCTTATAGCATGCTCGTTTTGATCTTACTTTACATTTGTAATGTTTGTCTCATGTTTTCTACTTTACTTTGTATCCAGTGGATACAAAAGTAAAGTAATATCAAAACAAGAATGCTTTAGAAGGTTGTGGAACCCCCCTGGATATGTTTGCAATGGCTGGATGGTAATATTGATTGTATGGTAGAGATATTCATGACCGACTATTATAATGATTTGTACCTATTATTTTTGACTATATTAAGACTATGAATTCAATTACATACTTAATTTATTACTTGATAGTGTTGTGTATTTTTCTAATAACATTTAAAAATATAATGTGAATAAGTGATTTTGGTTTAATCAGTATTTTATTTTTTTAATGTCTCACCAATATAATTAAATAAACAATTATAACAAGAATTAATGAACACTCTTATTCTAAAAAAAAAACAGTACTCACCATCAAGCAACTCGTAAATTAGTACGAAGTTGTTCTTGATGTTTTCTTCAGAAATCTTTCCAAAGTATGACTGCATAACATCAATGATTTTAAGCAGGAATTCAAACACCATGGCCGCATTGACATTCTGCTTGGTGACAGCTGCTAACCAAATGTTAGCTCTCTGTAAACATCAAGTTATAATGAGAAATGGCTCTTATAACACTCATTCTAATGTTAATTCTAATTAGATATGGGGGGAAAAGAATCTTTGGAGTGTATTGTGCATTGCGTCCGGCTGGCATGTGATATTTGTCAAATGGCTACACACATCCAAACCCCCTAGTGACACAGCTACTATTTTTATCTAAAGAAAGGAGGTCACAACACAAAAATGGATATAAAATGCATTAAATGTTAGGAAAATGCTCACTGGAACCTCTTTTGAACATCTAACTACCTAGAAAACACTGCTGACAGTTGCTGATTGCAAAAAAATGCCTATAAAATGCATTCAAAAGAGTCAATGAGAGGATTTGCTTGAATTGATTTGGTATTCATGTTAATTAATGGTGGTCCTGCTTACCTAACTTTAAATAATAAGTGTAATTTTTAGAGGGTTTTATCAAATATGATAATCACAAAATAACACCCACATAGTTATATACTAGACTCATAGCCAATGCATAGTATGTTGTATGGTTCAGTCAGGTACCATTTGCCCTTGGTAAGTAATTCACATTTTTCTACCTGTTAAAGGCTAACCAAATCTTATATATCAATGAATAGAATGAGAATCATCAACTAACCTTGATATGGAAAAAGCTGGTGCGAGCTATGTTTGTGACTGGTGACCGAACTTGTTGTCGAGCATGGATCACATTAACCCTGAATGCGTCCACAGCATTGCGACCAATGTCATCACGGTACACCCGAGATATCAGGACCTCGCCCTTATGGTTGTATACAAATAGACCCCCAATCATAGTGAAAAAGGCCTGGAGATCAAACAGATTCATAGTAGATAGTATATTTTTTTAGGATGAACATTAAAGTTACACCAAAAGATTTGTAATTTGGTTTTTATAACACTATCACATCACACTAATATAATAAAAGTCAAAGTTGGTCTGGGTGTTTGTTCTTTCTTCACCCAAAAACTACTGAATGGATTGAGGAGATACATTGCACTTATAATTTTGCTCTAGAGTGTGGATGTGTAAGGTAATTTCATCCCATACAGAAGTTTCCTTCGTATGGGATGTCAAACATCACCAATCTTATTCATTCATTGTTGCTTTGACGCTTGAAGACAAGCATAAGCTACCTCCTAAAACTTTGCACATAATGTTGCACTAAATATTGGGACTAACACATAAGCTACTTTTTACCCCATAGTTCAATGGGATGGGAATGAGATGTCAAATTTTTTTTTACATATGAAATAAAAAGTCTCAGTGATGAGTAATACAATTTATTCTTCTACCCCATGACTCCTGACCAACTCCAGTCAGTTAGTCTCAGGGATGAGACATGTAGAGAAGGGACTGACTTCGCACTAAAAATACTGGATTCCATGAGTCATAAAAAAGCTGCTGCCGCATGACTCCTGGCTCCTCTTTTTTTTCAAGTAGTTAGTCTCTTGATACATGATACATACCTACCCTCCTAGAATTTGAACACAGTAGTAAGTTGATCAAAAATTAATTATTGCTTGTAGGTAATTAAATAGCAATTTAAGTAGATTCAATTGTACTGAATATTAGTGTCTATTTCGTAAAATGGGGCGATTGATCTAAAAACCGAATATAAATACAATAATTTAACTCACCTGACACTCTCTACACTAAAACATTGGGAAGTTTTTGTGTGTTTCGTGAAAATATATCGCAAATTCAACTCATTTTATCTCTTATTCGGCAAGAAAAGTTAAAATTACTATAGATAGCCGCCCCCAAAATGAAAGATGAAATGAAACCACGGTACGGATGGAGACAGTGTAGTGTTCACAACCTGAAGCCAGGCAGCTATCGTACCAGGGCCGTAAAATTATCGTATTCTTACAAATTTGTATAAAATTATCGTATACATCAGGATAGTGAAGTGACTTTAATAAAATCAAATAATCATATGTAACGTTAAAAAAAAAGTACGACGTATGGCTCAGACTTAAACTAGGCCCTCATCCACTTTGAGTGAATAACTTTCGCAATCTCGAGGGTTTTGTGTGTTCTCCGTCACGGAGAACGAATCAATTAATTTCTTTCTGTCCGATGCATGGCTGCCAGATGTCGAAATGTTTTCCTCGTACCAGGGATGCCTAAAATCTCGTACTTTCTGTACATAATCTCGTTTTAAGTTTAATGTTTTAAAAAGTTTTAGGTTTATAAATCTCTTAAAATTTGTGTTTTCACCATGTAATATATCTAGGAATAGGTATTTGCATTCCTAGAGCTATCAAATCATACAAAAATTATTGTACATAAACGATTCAAATTTAAATAATTTAAAAAAAAACCGTAGAAAGGTACATTATAGTTGCGTAATGGTAAATTATGTTCTAATAATTCATGTAACAAACCAGATTTTTTGCAGTCCATCCTCCCTTTTTAGTTATTTTGCTGGGTGGTGGTGATTAACATTCACTGTTACTAGTGATTATGTAAAATTAAACCATTTAATAATTATGATGAAAAATCTTAATGCACTAAAACACAACAAACTTCAACGAATGAGAGTGATGAGCAAAAATACTTTGCCCTACCACGGTCCAGTGACTGCAAGAGAGGAAAGACGCGATGTTTAAGTATATTCGTTTAAGACCTACGTAATGTATGAAATAAAAAATTCATCGCAAAAATATGAATTTGAAAAAAAAACTATGAAAAACATCTAGCGGGGATTCCCCGGTGAAAGACAAAATGTGCATTTAGTGACAATAAGTGATGAGGTAATGAATCTAGTGATATGTTGAGTATGTATATTACGTATGCTACGGCGGCGGCGTGGGCATTCTTTTTTTTGTTTTTGCTGGGAAACATGGCGCAGGCAGTCAACATTGTTAAAATCTCGTACAAAAGTGTACGAGATTTTATTTTCTCGTATCTCTTACGTCGTACAACGCTAGTCTGATGGTACTCTTGTCTTCAGAAACGTCACGTACGTCACGTATATTGATTTAATACATATAAAGTAGGTACTACTGGTACTTGGTACTACAGTTACGCAAGGAGAATAAAATACTACATAAGAAGAGACGGAACTACTCAGTTGAAAAAAGTTACACAAACGTCAAATGGCAATCATTTCTAAGCAACTTGACCCCTGATACATATTTTTCTCTGTGTCATACTACGCTACGGTTACGCAAGGAGAATAAAATACTACGTAAGAAGAGATGGGACTACTCAGTTTAAAAAAAGTTACACCAACGTCAAATGGCAATCAAGTGTATGCAAATTGACCCCTGATACATATTTTTCTCTATGTCATTTTATATGTTCAATATTTGGTGGTTTTTTTTATAAATTGTGAGGAGATTGTATAAATACCGTATATTGCAAAATTTCAATAAGCCTCTAACTTACTAACCACTAACATTACAATGACACGCATACCGCAAGCCAAGAAGACACCGGCAGTCGAAACGCAACTGTAAGCCAAGGACATTGGAAGCCGCTGAAAGGTTGACAAGACTTGGCAAACCAAATGACTCAGCAGTCGTTACTACTAAAGTTGACGCTATAAATAAGAGTCAAAAGCTCGCTTCTTACCCGCACTTCCAAGAAACGGTAGAAGTGTTGAGGACCGATGACGATCCAACTTTACGTATATATCGACATGACAACGGAAGTGACGACAAAATAAAACCTACTTCATAACGGACTCAAATGGGGATGTACACACAAAATATATCGATATCGATTGCATATCTACTACAGTAGTTATTGGAATATTATTATTAAGCGGTAGTTAAATTATAAACAGAACCTTGCGCAACTTGTTTAATTTAGGCAACCTACTTTTTCGAATAGTTTTTTTCTCAGAACTAGAGTTTTGCAATGAACAGAAGTCATTGCAAAGCCTCTTTACATTATAAAAACTAAAAGCAAAACCAACTTCAACGAAAAATGTGATACAATTTATTTTACCTTGAAGACGTATTTTTCCAATTGTTTTGATGCCAAATGGACGGACAGACTGACAGACGACTGTTGAGGTAATAAAACAATACATCCTAAAAAAAAAAGCGGTACAAAGTACCCTTACAAACAAAAATAAACCAAATCAGTCCAGGTGCCTTCGAGTATACGGGAAACATACATAAAAAAAAGATTCCGACGAATTGAGAACCTTCTCCTTTTTTTTAAGTTGATTTAAAAACAACATAAATTAAACCTGACATTTTATATCCAAAAATCTGATTACTTTTTGCACCTTCTTGTATCGCTGAGAACTTAATATGAGACACATGCATTATCGCAACCTGAAATATAAAAAGTCAGTACTTGTTATAAAGAAGTTTTTATTCATATAATTGTATGTACAATCGTAACAATTATTTTAAGTACTATAACTTTTTGATCTTTACCTATTACTTCTTCGGTATCACCTAGGTAGGCGAGGCCCCCATCTGATTTAATTTCCTAAGTTTCCAAAGAGTTGATCCTACATACCTAAATAATTAAATGTCACGGTGTGAAAAATCGTTAACATGCTTTGCACTTGGTATTAGTGCGGGAATCTTGTTTGACATACAAGCCACGCACCATTTCCACAACCAAATAAAGCCAAAAAGCAATGGAAAAACGCATTTAATTCATATTTTAGTGCAGAGACAGTTAGGTATTGGGGTACAAAGAATTAGTCTTTGTACCCCAATACCTAACTGTCCTGAAGATTTTACAAAGTGTCTCACCAGGTTTTTTGATTATAATGGTAAATAAAACAAATAACACACACATTATTTCTTGTAATAAACATAAGACTCAAAACAATGCTACAAAACACTGAAAACAATAAATTTTCAAGAGGCCTTCTTGACACATGTTTGTATTTCAAAGCGAAAGGCGAAAAATTGATGATGCCAATATGCCTGGGACCATATTGGATAACATGTACCAATTTCTAAGTAGAAATAAAGACTGGACTGAGGCTAAAATAACAAAGTAGCTTAGAATGCATTTTCTTGTGTATAATGGGACGCGTGCATACCATCAGGTCTAATAGTAATAGTAAAATGGGCTTATTCTGCCAATCAGTAGCTGAGCTGGCGACACCGAGCGTATTGAGATAGGTAAAAGAAAAGTTGTCCATGGTTACTCAATGCTAGTGATGTGGAAAACCGGTGATTTACTGTGCATAAATAGGTACACTAATTTTTGGCCGATGATATTGTGAGAGTATTATATTGATTTTCTGTCAAAAACAAATATTAAAAGTGGACTTTCGTAAATTTTATATCAATATGGGTATGTGAGTACAATTAAGTTACTATATTTAAATATCCATCTACGAGACTACGATGTGTGGGCACAGCACCTGCACTAAACCGAGTACCTACCTATCTAGATTGAGAATAGGTACGAAGACACATTTTATCTGCACGGGTGGTCGGCTCGTGAACTTTAGCAGATTTTTCTAATGTTGCACACTAGCTAGTCGGCTAGCGAGACGAGATGTTACGATATATCTTGGTATTTAGCGTCAGTGCGTTGTGTGTGTCTGGAAATATTTTTGGACCCAAGTATCCAGCTACAAAAGGGGAAGTATGGCCAAAACCGAAACACCAAAATTTTGAAAATATCTATTACAATATTAACCCCCGGAATTTTAACATAACAGTAAGTTCTAGACATTATAGGTATCTGTAGTAATATTTTATGTCTTACATATTATAAGTTAAGAATAATTATATTTTGAACAAAATATAATTTATATTTTAATATCTAGCTATTTATTTAGTTTGTATAGTTACTAAGTTAGTAGAATGCCCCGGACTTCATTTTCATCATCCCATGGTAATTTCCTAAAATAATTTATTTGTACACGCCTACACCTAATAAGGTACACGCCTTTTAAGCCGGTACGACTAACAGCTGTGTGTTCCTTTGTCAGTCAGTCAGTCAGTTAGCGTGATTATGCTTTAAATTATATGTCTATAATTATAAACCTTCATATTAGATATAAAATATACAGTTTTATTGTTGAATCTTCATAGTAAACCAGCTATAGATGTAATAATTTAATCGCACACAGGTAACACAAGAAACATGCGACATCCTCAAAAACGCCATAGAACGATACTCGTTCTTTTTAAGAGATATCCTTCGTTTAGCCCAACGCCTCGGCAAGCGCAAATCAGAAAGTTCAGCTGACCCGAACTTAAAAGGACAAATCGATATGTTAGAAGTGAGTCTTACGGCACCTTGTGAAGACTATCCGTATTTTGGAATGGATGAGAGTTGTAAGTGTTTACCATTCTACTCTAGGTTCTAGGTTGGCAGTTTATATTATTTTGATTCGAAAAACGGATATTTATCGCGTATTTTACCTATATTTATCCCGACGACGTTTCGGTGGGGTTGCACCATCGTTTATCGAATCATAATAATGTGTTCTAATCGCGAAAGTTTAAAAAAGGCTATGGTAGTTTAAAGTTTAATTAGTTGTGAATGTTGTGAGCTTCGCCCACAAATCCGCTTGACCGTACTTTCTGGATGCTGGAGTGGTTCTGCCCACCGACGGAGGTCATGTTTACAAATTCTGGTACTTTACCATAATTAGGGCATTTTTTTGCTGACAGCACGCATTTTTGGCAGTGAATTACAACATCGTAATCTCTAAAAAACCATCTAGAACCACAGAGTAAAAAAACATATTTTAAAAGCACGTACACCAATCTGTATTGGGTCCACATGGTGGATTGTTGACCGACAAAAGCAAAGAATGGCTCACGTCCTAGCAGTTTGATTGATGTGTTATGTAAGTCGCTGCTAAGTAATAGCTTCAAAATCACAACATTATTATGATTATTTACCCATGCAAAAAGTGCTTGGGTACGTTCGTAGGTACCTACAGTACCAGACCTAGTTATCTACAGGTTATCAAACAGATTCTTTGTATAATTTATACACCTCGAACGTAACAATTAAGATCTATTGTTTTTGTTGGAACATACAATAGCGTGTTTAATAACTACATCGATGGTTATAAAAACGTATTTAAATGGGGTGACGTGTTGTATCTTAGCAGAGTGGGTAGGTACCGATACAGTTAGATAAGGTATCTCCGTATCCCGTTTCTCAGTAATTGAATTGATGTCATAGCTAACATAGCTAAAGCGAATTGAACCTACACTTGAATATTCTATTACTCATTAAGAAGATCCTTTCACTCACTTCTATACCTCAAACATTTCTACTAGTTAAAGACTCACGGTTACACAGACACAGGTGATTACAGTAGACACTTTGTACTCGGTATATGTATGTATTCAGTATATGTATGTATTAAGTAATTTACACAAAAAGCTTGTCCACAAAATTAAATAATGCATCTCATATTTTGCTTTCTTTATCCATGGTAAGTTTGTGTGTGTTGAACAAACAAACAAACTATCAGAAAGATAACAAAACAACTGACGGTGGCCTCTTGACCTCTATTTATTTCTTGATATCAATAAAGTAATAAGTGTACGTAAGATAACAAACAGACCCGATAAATAAATAATACCCAAGTAGGTACTTATTTGTGTGAAATGAAGAAATCTATGACTCGAAATTAGAATAGTACCTACCTACCCACCTAACCTACTTAAATACGTATAATTAAATTTGAAGAGCATTTTTTTTCTATTAGTATAGGTACATGTATGTAGGTAGCTACATAACTCTAAAAATCCAATGTAATATTTGCGTACTTATTACGTATACTAGGTACTCTAACTAATAGGCAAATCGTTGCTGAGGTGGAAGAAATTACTTCTGTTCACAGATAACCTGACAGTTAAACCCACTGCCAAACTCGGCAGCAATTCAATATGGGGTATATTGCGAGGATTGGAAACCTGGACACATCTTCTTTATGTACCTGATGATGAAAACGTAAGGATACATCATATTACCATAAATTAGGTGCTTCGTTGATGACATACATAATTATGCAATTTGCATGCATGCGTATATCTGATAATAAAAATAAATACATGCCCATATGTATTAGATGTTCCGTATTTATTAAATGACAGATAATGGAAAACTCGTGTTATTTTATTTTGTAGGAAGTTAGGATAAACAAAACAGACATTGAAGACTCTCCGCAGTACATCCATAGAGGCTTGCTCATAGACACGTCAAGGCACTACATCTCACTATCGAATATTCAGAAGACTTTGGATGCCATGACAATGAATAAGTTAAACGTTCTGCATTGGCACATTGTTGATGACCAAAGCTTTCCTTACCAAAGTGAGAAGTTTCCGGATTTAAGGTAAAGTAGGTAACAGCTAACCGTCGTCGGCTCTAAAACTCATTAGAAGTGGACGATGGCAATGGTATGGACTGCACTGACTGACTACCATAACGGACACCTAATAATCCGCGTGGGAGACAACTGGAAAGGTGGTCAGATGACATCTTGAATGATGAGATTGAATAGGCCTGCTGTGGAAGAGAGCCGCACGGGATAGACCATTTTCTAAGGAGCTGGAGGAGGCATTTGTGTCAAAAGGACACGATGATTTACTTCAGAACCACCTCTGTGGTCTAGTGGTTCTCAGAGGTCCTGGCCTCTATCTCCAGGGGCTGGGCTCGATGGGGTTTAGTTGGTGGTTGGACTTTGTTTAAATCCGCCTGTCTAGCTACCACCATCTTACCTAAGTCTGTCGCCATAATAACAATTCTGAATTGTTGTGTTCCGGCATTCTGAGCTTAGATAGCCAGTTCTTACACAGTTGAGGATTTCGGGGGAAGGGCGCTTTCATCTTCGACATTATCATAACATAAAACCAGGTGAGATGAAAGCAAACAGCTTCCCGTACAATTAAAAGAAATATCATTCGGAAGGAAGGTATACCTTCGATGAGGCATAGAGATGCCTCATATCCCTTTTGTATTTTTCAGTCGCAATGGAGCCTACCACAGCTCTCTTGTGTATACTAAGGACAACATTAAAATGGTCATCAACTACGCCAGAGATAGAGGAATTCGTGTTCTTCCAGAATTTGATGTACCAGGTAATATTAAACATTGCAGGTCTTATTACTTAGACCCGTTTTTCATCCATTAGCAAACACCTGTAAATTAGCTTACCTACTATTAGAAGGATGCACGGATTTTTAGATTTGATCTATCAAAAAGCATTCATGTATATTATATAATACTAGTAGTTCTCCCCGAACTGAGATCTCGTGATGTCTAGTTTGTGACGGAGATTATTTCTCAAATAGAGCGTAATTAACAAACGATAAATATGTGCTTTCTTTACACCTTTCTTACCTTACCAAGTACTTTTTACTCGAACTCTCTTTATTCACCTGAGTCATAGATAATAAATTCAAGGCTCTCTATTGTACGTAATGTATCAATATCCTTACTAACATGAAAAAAGGTGAATATCGTTTTTAAAAGTGCTCTCAAAACTGTTTCCTCCGTAGTCGTGGTTTAAAATCTTTCCCTCCAGCCTACGGATGTCGTAAAGTCAACCAAAACGACAGCAGTTTTTTTCTTTGTGTGAACTAAACATTAACTTTGAGCAACAATATCTCTGCTTAGCGTAGTGATAATGGCCGTACCTTACAACTATAGAGAAAGTTCTTTACACATTGTGGTGGACAATAATGTTCTGTTGATATGGAATATGCGCGGTTATAACCCTTGCATGTAAGTATATACAGACACCCCAAAAGTCATTCTTAGATTTTATCGACAGCCTCTGTGGTCTAGTGGTTAAATCCACTGATTTCAGATCCAGAGGTCCCGGGCTCGATCCCCACGGGGAGGACAATATTGTACTCGGTTTGGTTGGTGGTAGGACTGTGTTGAAGTCCGCCTGGCTAGCTACCACCATGTTACCTAATTCTGTCGCCATAATAACAATTCTAAAAAAAATTGTGTTCCGGCATTCAGAGGTAGGAGTACAATATTGTGCTCGGTTTGGTTGGTGTTAGGACTTTGTTGAAGTCCGCCTGGCTAGCTACCACCATCCTACCTAATTCTGCCGCCATTATGAAATTGTTGTGTTCCGGCATTTAGATATGAGACAGCCAGTTCCTCAGTTTGTTGAGGATTCCGGGTGAAGCTCGCCTCCACCTTCGGCCTTATCTTAACTTGTTACCTGCCCCCTCAGCACGGGGCGGGGATAAAAATGTTGTCCTCTGTTTTTATCCACCATCGGGAGACAAAGCGCTCTCAGAGGTGGATAAAAACAGGGGACAACAATTTTATCCCCTCCCCGTGCTGAGGGGGCAGGTGAGATGAAGGCCAAGCGCTAACCCGTCGTACAATAAAAAATAAAACATTGAGTGAATAACAATAGATCAGATTTAATTAAAATTCGAATACCGTCCCTTATCTTACAAGACCTAATGATCATCTTCTGCCCCCTTCATCTTAAATACCACCCCTAATAATAAACTTATTTTGAAATAAAAAAAAAGTTAATTGTGAAGTCAACCCCCTTTCACAGTCTATCCTACAAGACATACCAAGCGTTTTAACCCTTTATCGCGCTCCATTGATACGAAAACCACCCCTAATAAAAAACACAATATACATTTTATGAATGTGCAGTCGATACTCTTTCAAATTACATCTCAAAAACTACCCTAGTGTCAAAAAAATCCTCATGCCGACTGATGAGTATTAATATAATTCTCTGCATGTTCAAAATGTTGAATGGTTCAGAGCAGCCATTCAGAGGTTATGGGCGGAAAATTGTATTTCTTTTCACCCCAATATCTCTAAAACTACCCCACTTATCAAAAATCCCCCGCGACAATCAAATTTTATTTACGTTATCTCTAGTCAGTTAAAATTTCATGAAAATCTGATAATCCGTTCGAAAGTTGTGCCGTCACAAACATTGCCACATACATACATACATACAGTGCCGGATTTCCCAACTTAACTGAGAGATACAATACATATATAACAAACTTTTATTCAGTTTCAACTAGTTCAGGATTCAGGTAGTGTAGCTTGTGAATATGAATAAGTTTGTATTCTGACTTAAATAAATATAATTACGTATTAAAAACCAAAAATAAAACCGACCTCGATTAAGAATATGATACAATTTTGTTTAACTGGATGACGTATTTCTTCCAATTATTATTTTGATTACAGATGGACGGACAAACAGACAGACAGACAGACGCGTGATCCTATAAAGGGTCCGTTTTTTCCTTACTTTTGAGGTACACCCTAAAAATACCCAAATCGCTTCAAGTGTCCATAAAATATTTGAAGAGTTCGCACGATTTCTCCAGGATCCCATAAAAATTTTGTTCACACAAAAAAACTGCTGCCTTCTTGGTGAAGGCTCTTAGTTGACTTAAACGACATCCGTGGAAGGGGTCGATTTTTATACCACAAAGACTAAGGCAACGGTTTTGAGAGCACTTTTCAAAAATACATCAATATTTTCATGTTAGTAAGGAGTGACTTATTCACTTATTGTATTCTGCCAACCCACTATGACATAGGTACGGTCGATGCTTTACTCTCATTCTGGCTTTGCATATAATGAGAGTTAGCAACTAGAGAGAGCCTCGTACACCGAGGTGAATAAAGAGAGATTGCGAAAAAGAGTGTTTAAGTAAGGTAAGTAAGGTGTAATGGAAGCACACTTCTGTCGTTTATTAATAACGTTCTTGTTGAGAAAGAAATACAAACAAGACATCACGAGATCTCAGTTCGGGCGAACTACTTGTATTTACAGTGGTACCTAGATACTCATTCTAACATTTATTACATAGAACAAAAGAAGAAGAAGAAGAAGAGAGTTAATTGGCGCCCTTTAGGCTTGCTTCATTGTTGACCTCATCCTTGCCTGTGTTTCGAGGCAAAGATATGTGATATATGATAGTATAAAAAACCAAACAAGTGCAGTTTTTTGTAATTTTATTTTCCAATTTTAGGTCACACAAGGTCATGGGGTGCAGCTTACCCCAACTTACTCACGACATGTTACGGCCAAGCCACAGACCTGGGACCTATGAACCCAATTAGAGTTGGGACATACAAGCTACTTCAGGAACTATTTGAAGAGATCCAGGATTGGTTCCCTGATAAATTTTTCCACGTTGGTGGTGATGAAGTGGATCTAGCGTGTTGGTAAGTTGATCAAGATCATGAAAAACCATAAAAAATAAAGAAACATCTGTTGACTGTTTGGTATGTAAATCTGTTCAGACACTCAAGCGTTTTTTTTTAATCTGAGCTTGGCACAATGATCAATGATTACGCTTTCGGTACTCAGATGATGAGTGGTGCTGATGCCTGGTGTATATTAGTATTTCCATTTTCATTCATCTATTCTAAAGCCGTAATTGCCACGGATTAGGGTGTTTGTAGCGATAAGTGAAGTGAATACTTCACACTTTTCAAGTTTATGAAAAATACTAGTTCAATTTCAATTTACCTAACATTGTTAACTTTAATAGCTTAAATAGGTATTTCGCAACAATTTATTGCGATAATCTGTTTATGTGTTGTGTTCATTTAGTTATTTCTTACACATAAACTATTTGAAGGCAACAAATAGAATTATGCATTTTGAAGCAACCTCGATAGGTTTATAGAATATATGGTATTAGGTATGACATTGAGATCCTAAGCACACAGCTAGGCGTAATAAAATTTCCTTTATCTGCTCCATTCAGGCAATCAAATCCAGAGCTACAGGAGTACATGCATAATAATAATATAACATCTGCTACTAAACTACATGCCCTATTTATGGAGACAGCTATACCTCTGCTGGGCAATAAATCTATTCCAATAGTGTGGCAGGTAAGTTTTATTTTTATTATTTTTATTTTAGGTATTGCAAACTTTTGGTTCATTCAGGTCACTTTTTACCCGACTGCCTCAGGATACTTAATATTGTAGGATGAAAGTTGTTGATAGTAAATGCTTCCCTGCAAGTCTTCAGATGATAGGGTAGGTAGATACTTTGTGAAAAGTGTTCCTGGTGGGAAATAACTATTGGGCAAGGATGTATGTTAAATGGCAGTTTCCTTAAATCAAATTAATATCATGGTTGGGCATGAAAATGAACAATCTTATTAATGTTATATGCTCAACGATTATATTTATTTTTATAGGAAGTTTATGATGAAGGAGTACCTTTATCCAAAGACACAATCATTCAAGTATGGAAAGGTGGAGCAATGCATGAAATGATATCTGTGAGTATCTTATTTTACTACGGGTTAAGGTTATTTATCAGGTAGGTATTTTACCTAAAATTAATAATAAAATCTTTTTGTTCAAATAGCGAAAGTTTAAAAGCATGATAGTGTTTATATAACTATAATCAAGACTTAAACAAATGTAACATTTATACATATAGGTAAGTAAGTCTTGGTTTATGTCGCGGGTTAAGAATCTATGAGTCATTATAACATGATCAAGAGCAAACACTTAAAAAAAAGGAAAATTTCTCGCTAGTGATTACAAAGTCAAAAGTCAAAGTCAAATATATTTATTCAGTAAGATTTTTTAGGATCACTTTGAAACGTCAAATCTATCTATTACAATTTGAATGTATCTTCAGCCACTAGAGCAGTTTAACATAGTTTAGTGAGTCTCGCTAGATGGCGTTGATCAACGCTTAAGCTGAGTTGAGTATGATACAAAAATTCAGAATCTGCATCTGGAACGGAAACGTTCTAACTTTTTTTTTTCTTTCTAACGTTTCCGGCTTTGGGAAAAGATGCGGGTTATAGTCACTTCGTCGCGGGTTGTGTTTTTTTTATCCAAATAACATTCGTAAATTGTTAGTTGTTGTAGCCAAGTGCAATCACTTAAAATACAAAAATAATATAAAAAATATATTTAAAAAAAAATGTGTTTAGTATAACATAGTAACTTATATTTTTTTACAAGTTTACTTGAAATAAATAAATTAGGTATTAATGTTTAGCATATTAATGTTTAACATTTTAATTTTGGTACCTACTTATGTGTGTCGACTTGTATATGAGTCGTTTTGTTTGGTTTTTGTGTAACTGAGAATGGTTTTTAGGTTTTATATTAGTTTGTAGGATTTTCGAGTGTGGGAATCTCGTCGCTTAAACTGGTTTTGTTGTGTCCCAGATTCTATCACAAGGCTACAAGCTAATTTTCTCAAGTGCCTGGTATCTAGACCACTTGAAATCGGGCGGGGATTGGGAGGAGTACTACCGCACTGATCCACGTAAACTTGTCTCTCAATATTACAATACAAGAGCTTCAGGGATCAACTTGCAGGACATCGTTGGTGGCGAAGCTTGTATGTGGGGCGAGGTTGTTGATGACATAAACATCTTAAGCAGGTAATCTAACAAACACTTTTTTTTTATTATTATACGACGGGGAAGCGCTTGGCCTTCATCTCACCTGGTAACAAGTTAAGATAAGGCCGAAGGTTGAGGCGCACTTCACCCGGAATCCTCAACAAACTGAGGAACTGGCTATCTTACCTCTGAATGCCGGAACACAACTATTTATAGAATTGTTATTATGGCGACAGAATTAGGTAAGATGGTGGTAGCTAGCCAGGCGGACTTCAACGAAGTCCTACCACCAACCAAACCAAGCACAATATATTGTACTCCCCATGGGGATCGAACCCGGGACCTCTGGATCTGAAATCGGTGGGTTGAACCACTAGACCACAGAGGCGGTTTAATCGAATACTTTTTTGAATCTTGTATTCAATTCGTTGGTGATGGCTCATTGAAATTATTTCCCTTTTTATTTAGGAACTGATCTACTATTGTCGTGTTGCTGGCTATGACAATCAACGCACAGCCCAATATTCTGGGTGGCTGTCCTTTTTGGACTAGAGATGCTCTTACTTACTTTTTTTAGAGTTGGAAAATTCCAACGGGATGACGGAACCGCATTTCTAAGCTATCGCAAATATTTTTTACGTAATACTTATCAGCGCACAAGTATGCTGGTTAGATTTACTTTTAGGTGTTTAACTCTCGTAGGTATCGCCGCCATGAAACTAAATTCAGGTAGGCAGCTTTAATTATAGCCCGAGGCTACCTTTTAGAGGAGAGGGATCATTTTCTTTTTTTCTTTCTGGACTTCCCTAGAAGTATAAGATAATACCTTTTATTGGGATTGGTACAAGTGGGGCTATGCGTCAGTTTCCGCGAACAGAGCAATTTTTTTTCATTCGTTTACCACCAACAGAGGATACATAAAATAACACTAATTAAATAATGCCTTCAGTAAAATCTTAAAAGTCAGTGTAACTATAGAGTCACAACATGTGTATATAGTATAATTGATAAACAAGTACCTAACTCAACTAAACGATTAATAGGTATGTATAAATTATAGATGTATGAGGCTCTTGAGTTTAATGTTGAACGTGTTTACAGAGTATGGCCTCGAGCAAGCGCCGTAGCCGAGAGGCTCTGGAGCCCTGACTCTAGTATATACAATATTCCTGATAACGTATACCATCGCCTAGAAGAGCATACGTGCCGCATGAATCGCAGAGGCATTCGCGCTCAGCCACCCAGTGGGCCTGGTTTCTGCGTTGGGGCAGCTTGAGCATGATAATGAAGACACCATTTTCAGAGTTTTATAAGTATATAAGTAATGTTATTTGATACATTAATATAATTTTATGATTGTTATTATAAGATTTATTTTGAATATAATTGTATTTTTTATTCTTCTTTGTCTATATCATGTGGTAGGTAGGTACCTACCTACCTAATATATGTTAGGTATGTATTGTTTTTTCTGTCTAGATAACAGAATAAAAGGTCCATTCAGTTTTATTTTACAAAATATTCGAAAATGTATTGCACATCATTATGTAGGTATGGGTAGGTACCTACTTATTCGCTGTTCGATCGAATGTACCTATCTGTAAAAATATGCGTGTTGGTATGTTGTGTACCATACCCGCCTAGTGCTGTAAGAGGTCAGAGTATATTCATTCAACTAACATAAATTATGTTTAAATAAATGTTAATAAACTAAAATAAATTAGGCATTAGAACTTAGGGACTAAAAAATATTTTTGAAACCTACATATGTCCCAAATCCCAATCGATCGGTGTCACCACCAAATGCTTATTTTAAGACGGGGAAACATTTGGCCTTCATCTCACCTGATTTCAAGTTATACTAAGGTCGAATATGTGGCGCACGTAAGGCAAACGTAAGTAGGTACCTACTCACTGTTGTTTCGATTATCGTTTGAAAGATAGATCAAAGTATTGCTTTCGACAATCAAAATAGTAGGTACTACGGCGGATAACAGCCAAACAAAGGGATACTATGGAGTTTAACCCTAGTCAAAGCTGTGTAATGACTTTCGGTCGGAAGTGGTGTCTTATCCTTTTATTTATAAAATAAATAATGATCCCACTGAACGAGTTAGTATCGTAAGAGACATTTAACCACAAGCTCCCTTATCACCATCATGTGGCTATGCTCAGTGGCTTAACCACAGCCATAGAATACTAGTAACACGGCTGAACTGAGTGCCTAGTGCGACAGTGCGAGACATTTGAACTGGGGCTTCTATTTAAAAAACGAGTTCACAAGGCAGTTTGAATGTAAATGTCGCAAAAACATATTTTTATAACACGGCAACATCGACTCTAACACCTGTCATTGTAGCACTTGTCTGCGAACACGAGCCTTGTCTATTTCGCCATTGCAAAGTAAATATTACAAAAAAAATAAGGTTATTCATGGAACTACTTCAAGTTATCTTACTTTTGAGTGTTTTAACTTCAGTAAAACAACGATTATTTTTCTTAGAACCTTTTGGGGTAGATTTGAACAAAACAAAGGTACCTACCTAGTTGAAGACACTTTAACTAAGATAATATATAAATCACTATAGATAACTACGATATTATTTAATGTACTATGCTAAATGATTGTTTAACTTGGTGATTTTTTTTTTCATAAAACTTTTTAACTTAGTTCTGTCTGAGCATAAAATAAAGTGAATTTAGATTAATTAAGTAAACCTGTGTTCTGACTGTTTCTAAAAAAATCAAT
Source organism: Venusia cambrica (assembly GCA_951394065.1). Classification (NCBI taxonomy): domain Eukaryota; kingdom Metazoa; phylum Arthropoda; class Insecta; order Lepidoptera; family Geometridae; genus Venusia; species Venusia cambrica. The sequence continues at coordinate 9,373,118 of OX596056.1, forward strand.
TTCTAAAATATTTTTGGTTTGGTTAAAAAGTAACTCTCTAATAATTGCTTTCTTTTCTTTGTTATCGTTCTTAGAAACACTAAATAAAAAAGTACATGAAAAATGTGTATTTTGTTTAAATTCAAATCATTAATCAATTCAAAGGTGCAATTATTAAAGAGTTAAAATATTAATGACTAGCTTTTACTCGCGACTTCGTGCGCGTATTGGTTTTTGAAATAAGTGCAAGTATTATATAATAAATATATATATATTTGTTGGATATCTGGATAAATTTGATCGATTAGCTCCTACATGGTGTGTAGACACGCAACCAAGGGTTCTGACCCACATTCTCAGTCAAAATATGCAGGTTTTTTGAAGTCTTGGTGCCGGTCCGACTCACGTTTGGCCAGATTTTATTATTAATTTATTTATTTTCCACAAAGTAAGCACTATACTCACACCAACTTTGTTATTATACAGGTCGAAAATAATATAATAAAGATAAGGCTGAAAGTGGAAGCACACTTCACCCGGAATTCTCAACAAACTGAGGAATTGGCTTTCTTACCAATAAATGCCAGAACGCAACAATTTTTAGAATTATGTTGTTCCGGCTATCCAGGCGGACTTAAACAAAATCCTACCACCAACCAAACCAAGCACAATATTGTACTCCCCCTAGGGACAGAACCCACGTCCTCTGGATCTGAAATCGGTTGGTTGAACGCCTAGACCACAGAGGTGGTTAATTGTGTTAGAAATTCTTTATAAGTAAAGCGAATTGTTCTATGAAATCGAATCTAGCACATCACTTATTTATTAGTTCTCTAGCTGTCAAAAGTATGGTATATAAATGGTTGGAATGGAAGGCCTTTTTTTTATTTGGAAATTTTTCAAAATTTTACGCGTTCGGGTAAAATTATGAGAGTATTTTTTTTAGGGGTGCGCGCGCACACCGACACCTAAAAGCGACTCCATGACGTTGGTTGGTAATTATTGTCTCTCAAGTTTTTGTCAGAACTTAGAACGAAGTATATTCAAGGTCATTATCATTTTGATACGCATTTTTATACGCTACCACCATCTTACCTAATTCTGTCGCCATAATAACAATCTTAAAAAAAATGTCGTGTTCCGGCATTCAGAGGTAAGATAGCCAGTTCTTCAGGTTATTGAAGATTCCGGGTGAAGCGCGCCTCCATCTTCGGCCTTATCTGTTATCTCAACTTGTTACCAGGTGAGATGAAGGCGCTTCCTCGTCGTACAATAAAAAAAAAACGCTGAAGAAGTACATTAACTTCTTTCGTGCGTACACAAGTACACACACATGTTATTTTTAGTCAATTTTGTTTTGTGACATTGAAGTATAAATTCATTTACACATAGACGCAAACGTTTTTTTCGAAAATTTGATGATTCTTACAACACTTTTCCAAAGACAACAGATTTCAGAAAAGTCAAAATATTGTCTTTGATTGGTTTGATGAATTGGGTCGATTATGTCATGGCGGGTTTAGATGTTTTCGGCAGTTGAATTCTGTTGATTTTTCGCTGAATTACGTCGTAAATGAATGCCTTTCCAACAATCTTTTCTAAAACGACAATTAATTGTGCGATTGCGATATTTTCTTAATCAGTTCAAATGCTGAAACGCTTGCAAATGGGACTTCGCACGTTCATGCTCATTGCATCCAAAGTATGGAGTTGTTTTTGTTATATGTTTAAGAAGCAATATCGGGCGGTAAATATAATGATACAGTGTTCTAAGTGTATACGTTTGTGTGCTGATGATCTGGGGTATTTATAAATCACGTGGTGTTTCATTTTCAGCTGGCTCAATACCAATCTGTCAAATATGAGATGTACCCACTTTCCCCAGTATCTAGACACAGGCTGAGTAAGTATTTATCTGCTTTATTTATCGTATAATGTTCCTTACAACTAGATTTATCTGCGAAGTTGATTGAATGTTATCTTTGCACAATATTTATGTCATGTCCTTTGATAGTGGTATCTGTTTTGGTACCTTCATGCATTTCAACAAAGCTACCAGGAAAGCTTCAAGATGCTACCAACTTAAACTATCCATACCCAACATAGTATTCCCAGTTATAAGGCTCAAACAAGGACTTACAGAAACCTAATGATATTATTCTTATGTTAAGTTAGGTATGTAGATATCATTACAATAAAATTTTAAGTAGTGACTCTTATCTATTCAATAGATTATTTTTAATATAAATTTTAGACAAATATTGTGATTGTAAAATATTGTGATCTAATGTGCAATATAATCAATGACATAGGTACCACACAATAATTAGAAAACAAACACAATGAACAATTAAAATAAGGAGGAATCAGCCTCAACTGAGTGCCTACTGCTTTACTTGAAATCCTAGATGTAGTTTGACTATTTGATGCAAGAACTGAATTGTGAGAGTACCTAGTGTATAAATACAAAAAGCAATAACAATATTCACTATAACATTATCATTTCAATCCTATAAATACCTAGGTGGTTTTTAAAAATGATTAATTAGGTAATGAGTAGAAAGTGAGGCATGACTCATCATCTAAGAAATATTCTATTTATAGATCAATACTTGAGTACTTACCATCTACATATAAATAAATAAATATTACAGAACATTCATTTCACACTTAAATGTAAAATCTTCCTGTTGACCAATAAAACATGTTATAAGTTCTAATTTCCTCATAATATATTAATTAAGTATCCTTTATCCAAAATGAGATGTTGGTAGCAAGTAGGCAGTGTAATAAGAAAAATGTTTTTAAATAAAATTGAGATTTTACTAAAATTATAATTAGGTAGTTTAAATGGGTAAACTTAAAAAGCTGTATAGAATATATCTATACAAATCAACAAAATTTGATCCAAATTACTTGTTTAAAATAATATAATTATTGTTAAGTCTAAATTCTTTGGCCATTTAATGTGGGAATGCAGCAAATGAATGTTCATAAGTGTTAGTAGCTAGGATTAAACAATAATACAATTTCTATTCTAAATAGAAAATAATGAATAGTGCCTACTGAGGAATGGAGTGTACTCTCCAACATAATCAACCACATGAAATGTGCTCATAGCTCAAAATGAACAGATTGCAGACAAAACTTGCTTAGTTTTTTTGGTAATCCTAAAGAACTTGAGTAAATCTTTTCTTGATTTCAGGTCTAGTAAAAAGAAAAATGCTCGTCCTTGATCTAGACGAGACATTAATACACTCACACCATGATGCTATGCTAAGGCCAACGGTAAAGCCAGGGACACCCCCGGACTTTGTACTTAAAGTGACCATAGACAAACACCCTGTCAGGTTCTTTGTACATAAGAGACCTCATGTTGACTACTTTTTGGATGTTGTAAGTTATCTTAATATATAAATTTATTGTGACTTATTGACTGGCAATCAATGCACATCACAAAGCACAGATCCTAGAGAGAGAACAAGGTTATTTTCCCGTAGTAATGAAAGGGAAAGATAAGAAAGTATTTTAGAAAATATAACAGAACCAGCCGTTTCAGAAGTCATTTTCATCATCATAATTTAGTCCATATTATGTCCACTGCTAAACATAAGCCTCCTTCAATCGACACTACTCATAGCTACCTATAGTCTCCTTCATTTATTGAATTCCTGCGACCCCTACAATGTTGTATGCCCATTGAGTCTTCCCACACTCCTTTCACTTTCAATATACATAGTTAATTCGGGAGTTAATCATTCAGGAGTTATCAGTATGATAATTAATTTCCTTGTTGTGCCCGTTTTAAAGAAATACTAGCTATTCTTGTAAATTAATTAAGCCAGCATAAATTGATATGGTATCAGTGATAACCTTATCATTATATTTTGCATTATCATAAAATTGTAAACTTGCTATGGTTATATCAAGTTCCCGTTTCCCATCGCTTCGCGTCTCCATTTATAGCATATTAGCGTTTAGCCGTATGAGTAATTCGTATGAGTAATGGTTTTTAAAAAAGACACAAGGAGAGATAAGCTGGGATTTAGAACAATCTCTTAAAGTAATTAATTTAACAGGAAATAAATTAAGTATTATTTATAAAAACTCATTATCTTGACTCTCAGCTGTTACATACAGTTTCTTTTGCCTTGTCGTAATTTAAAAGGGGTTTTTCCATAAATTTTGGACTATCTCCCCTTACCCTTTATTTTTGAAAATCACATTGCACTTCGAACTTTGAACTCTTAGGGTGTGAATTTTCAAAATTCCTTTCTTAGCATGTGCCTACACACCAAGGTCACCAAGACAAACATACCCTCAAAATTGTAAGTCCGAAGGTTTAGGCTGTGCGTTGTATCTTTGCATTACTATTATGTCCATTAAAACCACATATTTCGGTAAATACGTATAATGAGCTGTGTAGCAAAGCTTGAGTAAAATCACACTGTCAAATGACAAAATACCCTCAACTTAAATCAACCTTATTCCTTCAAGAAGGTTAGACAAGTTCTACCCACAATTATGTTACGGATACAACATACCTTTCTCCCAAGTATGTACAAAACCAAAAACAAATATAACACAATATAAAAACTTCTTAATTATAATAAACAATTATTAATTCAACTGAAACACTGCCTTAGAATATAACTTATAATAAACTGGAATAACAAAAAGAACATGGTGATAATATAAAAACACATAATATTATTTACAACATGAAATTACAGTCTTCAGCAGGTCTTGTATAGGGAGACCTGCTATGAACATTTATTTTACTTCTAATTTTGCCGCCAGAGAACCCAGGTTCTGTCTGTGCTGGGATACCTAGTATTTCTAACCATCTCTCCGAATTTGGTATCTCAATTATTTGATCATCTTGGCTACTGGGAATATCTCCCATTTCAAAGTCCTGTCCGTTATCAATATGTCGTCCTACATTTTCCTTTCCTCTATTCAAGTCTGTTTCTGGATTTGTATGGTCTGTTACAGTGTTAGGTGCCTGTTTTCTTAATAACTGGTCTATATGCCGACTGACAACAGTACCACTTTCAGATTCAACCTGATAGCTGGATGGACCTTCCTTATTTAACACCTTCCCTGGTAGCCAACGCGGTCCGCTGCTATAGTTTCTGTACATAACATTTTGCCCTATGTCTGTCTGTCTGTTCTTTTTCTGAGTGTTTCTTAAAATTTGGTGTTCCCTATTCTTGCGTTGCTGGTCGTGTGGGTTAATTGTGTCCAATAAAGTACGTATTCGTCTATTAAACAAGAGCTCGGCCGGGCTCTTGTTTGTCGCAGTACATGGCGTTGCACGTAGACCTAAAAGCATGTTAGGAATTTTTATCTCCCAAGACATGTCTTTCATTTTGCTAAGTTTGCCTTTGACCGTTTGTACCATACGCTCTGCTAAGCCGTTCGTGGCTGGATGGAAAGGCGCAGCCCGAATATGTTTTATCTTATTGGCATCTAAGAACTGTTTCATTTCAGTAGAGACAAATGCTGAACCATTGTCTGACACTAAGGTTTCGCATAAACCGTGTATGGCAAAAATCATCCTCAAGTGCCGAATTACTGTTGCCGAGGTCATGCTGTTTACGACGAATACTTCAGGCCACTTTGAATATGCATCGACAATGATCAAAAATGTTTTATTTTGATACGGACCTGCAAAATCAATATTCAACCTTGACCATGGTTTTGCTGGCATCACCCACTCGTAGTTGGTTCTAGGTGGCATATGGCGGGTCTCCAGACACTTGTTGCAACTTTGTACAAGTGCTTCAATATCCTCATTCATCTGTGGCCACCACACGTAACTTCGGGCCAGTGCTTTTGTTTGGACGATGCCACTGTGCGCTTTGTGTAAAGCGCCTAAAACAGTTTGGCGCATCGCTGGAGGCACCAATACGCGACAGCCCAGCAAGATGCAATCTTCGTGCAAGGACATTTCAGCACGATGCAACCAGTAAGGACGTAGTTGATCGTTTGTTTCCCTATCTGGCCATCCACATAGAATGTGATGGCTTACCTGATTGAGTATTCGGTCACGTTTTGTAGCTGATGCTATTTGATCTACATCAATCGGGAAGTCTTCCGGTGTCTCGGCCATGAGCAGTATGTCACACAGTTGTGGCTCAGGTTGGTCTGGGACAGGCTGCGGCCAACGACTCAACCCATCAGCATGTCCGATCTGTGGTCCAGGCTTGTACGTTATGTCGTAGCTGTAGGATGTGAGTATCAAAGCCATCCTAGTGAGACGAGGGGACAATACATCAGGTATCGGCCTTTTCGGATCAAAGATCCCCAAAAGAGGTTTATGATCTGTGACAATCATAAAAGATCTGCCCATAATGTAGTTATGGAATTTAGTTATTCCAAACATGATGGCGGTAGCCTCTTTGTCAAGCTGTGAATATCGTCGCTCATGTTTGTGAAGTGTCCTAGAGCCCATGGCAATAGGACGCTCCATTCCGTCGTCCATGACGTGTGATAAGACGGCTCCCGCTCCATACTCTGAACTGTCGCAGGTCAGTACCAGCGGCTTGTTCAGGTCGTAGTGTACCAAAGTGAGCTCGGACGACAATAGTTTCTTAGCAGTTTCGAAACTATTCTGTTCTCGTTCAGTCCATAGCCATTCTTGTGATCTATCGAGTAATCTATGTAAAGGCTCGAGTATGGTGGCCTTGTGAGGTATGAACCTCTCGTAAAAATTATATAAGCCCAGAAAAGCTTGCAGTTGTTGGACGTTTTTAGGTTCCGGTGTGTTTCGTATTGACTCGACTTTACTCGTTGCCGGGTGTATACCATCAGCATCGATAACGAAACCTAAAAACTCCACTCGCTCCTTAGCGAACTTACATTTGTCTTTGTTGAGATGAAGACCTGCCTTCTCGATCCTCGACAGCACGGTGTCGAGACGCTGCGTCATCTCCTGCATGGTGCGGCCGCTGATGATGACGTCATCGATGAGCACGGCGACGCCAGGCACGCCCGCCAGAAGCGCTGTCATCAGTCGCTGGAAGATACCTGGACAAGCTTTCACGCCGAACGCTAATCTGTGTACAGTGTAAAGGCCTTTACACGTGTTTAGCGTTAAGAGTCGCGCCGTGTCATCCGTTACGACCACCTGCGTGTATGCCCGGTCGAGATCGAGTGTTGTATAAAATTTCCCCCCAGAAACAGTCGCAAAAACCTCACTAGCCGTGGGCATCGGATAGGTATCCGACTCTGTGCTCTGATTGACCGTGCTACGATAGTCTCCACAGAGACGAATCGCACCATTTTTTTTGATGATCGGAACGACGGGTGTCGCCCAATCCGAGTATGCTACAGGGCGCAGTACATTCTCACCTACTAATCGATCTATCTCTTGTTCTACCCTTTCCTTGATTGCGTACGGTACTGGTCGTGCTTTTAAATACCTAGGTGAAGCGTTCGGTTTTAATTGTATAGAAACCGGGTCGCCTCGGTAGGTACCAAGCTCGTCCTTAAATACCTCCCTGTATTTAGATACCAACGCGTTAGTCGCAGTCATGTCAATGTCTTGTATTTTATTCACTTTTACAGAAATCTGGAGAGCCTCAAACCAATCCCGTCCTATCAGATTGGGCCCCGAGCCCTTTGCGACCACCACGTTCAGTTCACACTTGATGTCCCTATGTTGCACCATCACTAGTGCTACTCCGTGTACCGTAACAGGCGAGTCGTTCCACGTGCGCAGGCGCGTGGTGAGCGGACGTGGCGCGGCGCGCGGCTGCAGTCGCCGCCAGGTGCACTCGTTGATGAGCGAGAAGCCGGCGCCCGAGTCCACCTCCATGGTGACGGGCACGCCGTCCAGCGACACCCGCAGCGAGTAGGGTGGTACGCGCGCGCGTGCGCCGTCTACGTTGTAGATGCCGTTCAGCTGTGAACTTGACTCGTCGTTGGCGTAGTTAACTTTTCCCGGCGCGTTTTTCTTTTTCGCAATACAAATTTTCTCGATGTGTCCCTTCCTCTTGCAATAGCGGCACACCGCGTTCGCGAATCTGCATTCTCCCCCGTGTCGGTCTCCGCACCGGTAGCAAAGTCGCATATTGTCTGCGGTCGAAGGTCTCACGGCGTTCACGTCCATCGGCTCGGGCGCGCCGTGCGGTGTCTCGGCGCTGTGCGTGTAGTCGTGCGGCGCGGCGGCGGCGGCGGCGGCATGCATCATGCGCGCGTCGCGGCCGGCGCTCTCGGCGGACAGCATCGCGTCGGCGACGTCCCGGTAGGAGAGCGCGTCCACCTTCAGCAAGTTATTAAGAAAACAGGCACCTAACACTGTAACAGACCATACAAATCCAGAAACAGACTTGAATAGAGGAAAGGAAAATGTAGGACGACATATTGATAACGGACAGGACTTTGAAATGGGAGATATTCCCAGTAGCCAAGATGATCAAATAATTGAGATACCAAATTCGGAGAGATGGTTAGAAATACTAGGTATCCCAGCACAGACAGAACCTGGGTTCTCTGGCGGCAAAATTAGAAGTAAAATAAATGTTCATAGCAGGTCTCCCTATACAAGACCTGCTGAAGACTGTAATTTCATGTTGTAAATAATATTTTAACCGTTCGATGTAATGATCCCAATTGTCCGTTTTCACATTGAATTCATCGAATTTCACCAATTTATGCGTCATGGTTCGTATTTAGTCCAAGTCGCCACTATTATGTCCATTAAAACCACATATTTCGGTAAATACGTATAATGAGCTGTGTAGCAAAGCTTGAGTAAAATCACACTGTCAAATGACAAAATACCCTCAACTTAAATCAACCTTATTCCTTCAAGAAGGTTAGACAAGTTCTACCCACAATTATGTTACGGATACAACAATTACCTATCATCCTTTTCATATATTTTTATTGTGTCATTGTAAAGAGAACCTAATACAGCACAGACATAGATTATTCCTATCCTATATATTATTTATTATACTTGCATAATTGTATGTGCTTGGATGTGCTATTTCAAAATGAATGACAATCTGTGTTTGTGTGGTAGGTTTAATCTACCCTGGCAAAGAAATCGTTGGCTTTTGCTAGTGGTAACAGCTGAATGATCACAATACTTGTGGTAGGGTAGGACCTGTTAAGGTCCATCTGGCTAGCAATCACCCTCCGACCAAACTCTGAACTCGAACGCTAAACGGTTTGCTATGTTCCGTCGGTGCGCAGAAGAGCCAGTGCTTTCTGGAAAAGGTCGCTAGCTTAAGCTGGCTAGCACAGAGCAAGGCAAGCCTAAAGGCCAAGGGCTAACCCATCATCATCAAAGAAACAGCTTCTTTCGAATTTGTACTGTTGTATGAATGGATTGTGTAGGATAATGTAAGACTCCCGCACTTAGTCTCTAAAGTGGCAGAATATTCCTGGGATCTTCGCAGGTTTCACAGTGTCCTCGGGTACTTGGGGATTTACTTGCATTGTGTTGTGACCACCATATATCCAGGAGTACATAGGCTGCCTATTTCTCTTAGGTTAGATATCCTCTGCATATTAAGTTAATGTCCCAACCATTATTCGAAAGTGTTAATTTTGTAGGTGTCACAATGGTACGAGCTGGTGGTGTTTACAGCTTCGATGGAGATATACGGCGCGGCGGTCGCAGACAAACTCGACAATGGCCGCGGAATCCTCAGACGGAGGTTCTACAGGTACATGTTACACCGGATCCATTCATGAACTACACATTAGAAGCCTAGGGGCCTACAAAGAACACCGCGATGTCTCTCCCATCATGTAATTTTCGTGGCGTAGCACTGCTGCGGCGGCTAAACTCCGCTACGCAGATGACATGACATGACATGCAATTTTTCGCAGTGGTTTATCATAGGCCCCAGGGCAGTAGAATCTACTACCTTAAAAAAAATTGAGGAAAACGATTAAGTTGAGGCCTAGCCTAAAGCACGCTTAACTTTACTTCCCTTTCCCTTGCTACAACCATTGTCATAATCTTCAATCATTCAATCATTGTCACAGTTTAATACCAAGTTTGTATTTTACTCGGCTCATTATATTCCTGTCCTTATCCCGCTCTAGGCAGCGTCGTCGGTACAACATGTTATTATCTTCCATTCAATTCTACCAGCCGTTAGCTCATCATCCACTCCATTCACACACATGTCCTCCTTAACACGAACATCAATGTTTTGGCCTTCCTCTACTCTTATAGCCTTCCATACTCAACATTTTCTTTTCAACGTGACTTTCGTCCCTCCGCATAACGTATTGATACCATGCTAGCCCAGTGACTGAAAAGGTAACTCTTTACATTTTCAGTCACTGGCGCTACTTTCAAGCGTTCTCTAACATATTTATTTCTGATCTCATCCCATCTTGTCAAACCACACATCCATCTCAACATTCGCATCTCGGTCGCATACACAATATTTTCATCCATCCCTCTTGCAGCCCAACACGCAGACCCATACAACAAAATAGGTGTAATGACCGACTTTTCGATTTTCTCTTTAGTCTTAAGGCCATTCGTCGGTCGCATGTTGTTCCAGAGACTTGTCACCATTTCATCTATCCCGCATTTGTTATTTTTTGTTAGCAGATCAGCAACTGTCAATAAATGTAATTTAATAATTTACTTCCAAAAGCACTCCGATAAAAACACGCGATTGCAAATAGAAGCAGATTCTTACGTAATTACAAGCGTTTCATACACACAGTAACATTTTTAATAAATCAACTTTGAATTGCTCAACATTCCAACAAAGTTTTCAAAATTTTCTTGTCGAGAACAATGCTTTGTATAAAGTTTGTAAAATCAATCGTGAACTAACTTCCGAGTTTCTTAGAGAGACATGCTTACGTCTACTTCAACATAATCACCACGCTGGCTAGCAGATTAGTGATCGCAGTAAAGTTATTAGCCAATACACCGAAGTAAGCTGCTGTAGTCTTCTGTTGATTACCTTAGGTGGCTTTTACGACATCCGCGGACCGCGGGAGATGGAGGGGTCCATTCTCAAGCCACAAAACTTTTCGGGAAATTTTGTTTATGATAGTTTTTTAATTCAAATACCTTCAAAGTCGCTTTATAAGATAGCAAATCTAATGAATTTATTGCTCATGATAGGGCCGCCAGTCACTTTTTAAAGTAGATGTGGAGATATTTAGATTTTTCCGAATTTGACTGCCAGGGTACTGATGAAGGGTGACAAAGTTCTGATAAAACACACAACTTCATAAGATATTAAAGATTTTTTTTAAATTTAGAAGAAAAATAATCGCACATATTTTTCTCACTTTTAATTGTTCTTGGTCCATGTTTTCGTGGACCTTGCAAGCACAAGTACCTATCATTGCCATTTGGCGTGGTAGGACGTGTTTATTTATTTACTACTTTACTTTTATTTACCTATTATTTTGTATTTATTAGGTAGGTACTGTGCCAAATAATGTTTTTCTTTCTTCTTACTTCTTTCTTTCTTTCTTTTTTTCATTCTTGTTTATTTTTTTCTTACTTCTTATTAACTGAAATGCCATGATGATTTAGCCATCATGTTTTAACTGAAATAAGTAAAAACAAATGCTTATAGCAATATCAGACAACGGACTGACGAAACAAGCATGATTTTGAGGTTATCTTTAGAGCTAGCGTTTATTTTTATATTTTCGAATAAACTACATTTTAACAAATCAAAGCAAACTATGTAAAATATAACACAGATTTACAAGTATAGTGTAATAGTTAGTTTTATTATATTAAAGGTAATATTTAATACACAGCTATTTGATTGCGCGCTTTTGAGGTTGTGACACGCCAAAGTACCTACCTACCTACTGAGAATATATTGTGAAGTTTTACAAATTTGTATTTATAATGAATAGCTGAAATTAGGTGACCAAATAAAAGGCTTTTAATCGGTTTAATATTGATCATAAAATATAAAAAAAAAAAAAATTGTACATCGTTTTATTGACGGATGACATCGAGTTACCCATTTTTTGTAGAATCACCCGCAACGGAATCGATGGCTTTTGCCATCGATTACGGCTGAACCGCCTCCGTAGTCTAGTGGTTCAACCCACCGATTTCAGATCCAGAGGTCCCGGGTTCGATCCCCAGGGGGAGTACAACATTGTACTCGGTTTGGTTGGTGGTAGGACTTTGTTTAAGTCCACAATACCACCATCCACCACCCTCGTACCACCATCTTACCTAACTCTGTCGCCATAACAATTAAAAAAAAAATTGTGTTCCGGCATTTAGAGATAGCCAGTTCCTCAGTTTGTTGATGATTCCGGGTGACGTGTGCCTCCACCTTCGGCATTATCTCAACTTGTAACCAGGTGAGATGAAGGCCAAGTGCTTACCCGTCGTGCAATAAAAAAAAAAAAAGAGTGATCACAACACTGGTGACCACCTTCTCAAGGATGAGGTATACGGATTGCATACCTCATCTTCTGGCCTAGAATTGTCAATCTTAGAAGTCAAGAGCTATCCTATCATTCTAAAAATAATTACAAAGCAAATGTTTCTGTATTGTGGATGATACGATTGTTAAAGCTAAGCGATTTCACATACTAAATTATCAAAAGCTGATAAAAATGTTTAAGGCACATGCCTTTATTATGTCATATTTTTAGAGGGGTGTGAGATTTGGTATAGTTAAAGTGTATATTGAGGAAGAGTGCAGAAAGCTATTACTTTCCAGATTTCCACTTTTGACTTGATTGATATATAATTTAAAGTGTATATTAAGGGAGATTGTAGAATGGTACTTTCCAGTTTTCCACCTTTGACTTGATTGATATGTAATTTAAAGTGCATATTAAGAGAGTGCAGAAAGTTATAATATTCAAGATTTCCACTTTTGACTTAATTGATATGTAATTTAAAGTGTATATTGAGACTCTCTCAATATACACTTTAAATTACATGGGAGAGGGAGAGAGCAGAAAGCTATTATTTTCCAGCTTTCCACTTTTGCCTATTGATATGCAATTATTGTATGTTTACAGACAACATTGCACGGCGGAGCACGGATCTTACACCAAGAATCTGTCGTCGATATGTGACGACCTTAACAGGGTGTTCATACTGGACAACTCGCCCGGCGCGTACCGGGACTTTCCAGGTTAGTTTACTGAACTTCATCGTACACTTTGACGTTACCCGCCTCTGTAATCTAGTGGATCGGACCCAGTGGTCCCGTGGGGGTAAACATTTGTGCTTGATGGACTTAACCAAAATCCTACTTACCTAATTCTGTCGCCATAACAATTCTGAAAATTGTTTTGTTCCGGCATTTAGAAGTCAGCCAGTTCCTCAGTTTGTTGTAAGCGGTTACGTCGCCTATGGACTTTGGCAATACCAAAAGCATCACACACACGTGAGTTACTGAGCTTTTTAAAGGAGCTCTGGCAAATTTATTCACCGGAGGAGCACAGCATCACATCACGATGTAGATATAGTGCTATTTGGATCCCGATAAAGTGTTAGTTACTTAAATGTTGTTTACGTTCCAGACAACGCGAACCCGATCAAGTGTTAACTACTTAAATGTTGTTTACGTTCCACACAAGCGATCCCGATAAAGTGTAACTTACTTACTTTTAACCGCCTCTGTGGTCTAGTGGTTCAACCCACTGATCTCAGATTCAGAGGTCCCGGGTTCGATTCCCATGGGGAGTACCAAATATTGTGCTTGGTTTGGTTGGTGGTAGGACTTTAAGTCCGCCTGGCTAGCTACCACCATCTTAACTAATTCTGTCGCCATAATAACAATCTTAAACATTGTTTTGTTCCGGCATTAAGAGGTAAGATAGCAAATCAAATCAAAAAATCAATAAGACATTTTATTTGCAACTCTTAATCAAAAATCAACATAAAAATAATAATAAATAGAGACAAAAAATAAAAATGTTAATTAAATTGTTCCAGGCAACGCGATCCCGTTAAAGTGTTACTTACTTAAATGTAGTTTACGTTCCAGACAACACGATCTCGATAAAGTGTTACTCACTTAAATGTTGTTTACGTTCCAGACAACGCGATTCTGATAAAGTGTTACTTACTTAAATGTTGTTTACGTTCCAGACAACGCGATCCCGATAAAGTCGTGGTTCTCGGACCCGCTGGACGTGTCGCTACTGAACCTGTTGCCCGTGCTCGACGCGCTGCGGTTCACGCACGACGTGCGCTCCGTGCTCAGCCGCAATCTGCATCTGCACCGTCTGTGGTAGCCAGGTGAGGGACTGTATGAATTCATCATTCATCATCATTTCTGCCTCTGTACGTCCACTGCTGAACTTAGGCCTCCTACAATCGACGCCACAGATAGTGAGCCTGAGCCGCCTCCATCCATCGATGGACAATAGCCACAATGTCGTCGGTCTATCGAGTGGGGGTCTTCCCGCACTCCGTTTCGCGTTTAATCGTGGTCGCCATGCAATGTAACTGTATGAATTAATTAATGAAAATTATTTATTGTGCACCAAAGACATATAGAACAATTGACAATTTTAAAACTAAAGTAAACAGTACAATGGGCGGTCTTATCTCTTAAAAGATCGAACTCTTACAGACAATCTTAGATGGAGAGGATTGTAAAAGTACGGTTGATGGTAGGAGAGTGCACAAAATAAATGAGAATAAATAAAAATTATATTTACAAAACTAAACATATCTAATTTAATACGTGATAATAATTTAAACTAGTGTGATAGAGAGAGCTAGATAGAAAATACTTAATTGCACTAATAAATAAAAGTACATCATCATCATCATCTCCCTTTGCATATGCTACGCCCAACGGTCTTGTGCCAGTCTCATCCAGGTGAGGTTATCGATGCTGGTAATGTCGTCGGCCCATCTTGCTGCTGGACGACCGACATTCCGATATCCGGTTCTTGGGAGCCATTTCGTCAACGCTTTGCTCCATCTATCGTCTTCAATAAAAGTACATGGGCAAACTTAATGCTACGAAGCATTTTTTTCCAGATAACCTTTGTGTAGTATGGAGTGGGTGGTAGTGCTACTTAACGGGGGAAAATGATGTAATAATTTATTACTAATACTTAATGTAGACCTACTATTATACCTTCAATAAAAAGAA
Source organism: Venusia cambrica (assembly GCA_951394065.1). Taxonomy (NCBI): domain Eukaryota; kingdom Metazoa; phylum Arthropoda; class Insecta; order Lepidoptera; family Geometridae; genus Venusia; species Venusia cambrica. The sequence continues at coordinate 9,388,198 of OX596056.1, forward strand.
TGATAGAAATAAATAAAATAAAATGATTAAATATACTTAGAATACTTACATACATATACAAAATATATTACATAAATAAATAGCTCAATTTTGTAAATTTTATTTTCCTAAAATAAAATTGAAAACTTTAGATTTTAAGATGCCTAAAGAAGGAGCAGTGCGAATATCCACTGACAGTGAGTTACATACATAAATAAAAATAAATCTATAAACAGAAAAAATATTAAATAACAAATCCGCTAAAAATCTCTTTGACGTGTCGGTTTGATTTTTTCAAAGAGATTGAGCGGATTTGTTACAATATATTTTTCCTGTTTTTAGATTTATTTCAAAATATGGATCTCCGCGAAACAACGCCCGAATCAATTAGTTATTTACATACATACTTTCTGAATACTACTAGACAATGATAAAATCAGCAAAGGGCCATTTTCGCATACGGGAAAAACCCAATTACTGGTCGCTTACGTATTTTTATGATTTTATTGACAAATTGTAACATAGTTTAATTTATATATTATCAGCTAGATACCGTTTCAACAACAGGCCAAAACATTTTAACGCAAACTTACATCCTTTTTATTTTTGAATGTATTCAAAAATTGTAAATGAAAAAAAAAATGTTCATTCATTAAGTTTTAAAAGATGAATGAACAAAATAACAGTCACACATATAAAAATAAGCAGGTAGGCAAACGAAACCGAACAGCTTATCATGATTTTAGATAAAGTTGTATCCACGGGATGACAAATCATGTTTAGCTATTCAGATATTTTTTCCGTTTCCGGCGTCTGAACTGTCAACATAATAGTGATCGCCTCCGACCGAAATCAAGTGAAATAAAATAGAAAACACAACAACTGGCGAGAAAACTCCATTTCATAAGATAGCAGAATCATCAGGAAGCAACTACAAACAATCAGCAACGTGAGATTATTGATATTCATCGAGTATTTACAAGCATAACATCAACGATTCAAGTTTAGAAAACAATATTTCAATCATGTTAGGATAGTCAATACGTCACCGAATCTGACACCATAGACAGTGTTGCCAACTAAGAAATAATTTTCCTTACACATTCGATTCGTTCCTTTTCACACAGAAAAAAATTCAAAGCTAAAATGATGGAAGTTCAATTTCTAATTCTTTTCAACAAAATGAAGATCGAAATGCAAAATCAAAATGCAGAATTAAGGATTCTATCACAAAGGATACTATGGACAAGATGGATGAAAAATTAATTCCCACTGTGGAGGAAAATAAAAACTTAAAAATTAAAGTAGAAAAACTAGAAAGAGAGATAGAGTATTTTAAGAGAACAGAGAGAAACAATAATATTATAGTGTTTGGCTTAGAAGAAATAGAAAAATCTTCTTACGAATTAATACAAAAGCTAAAGGAAATTGTATATCAGGATCTAAATATCAACATAAAAGAGTATGAAGTCAACAAAATTCATCGCTTAGGGATTAAAAACAGAGAGGGTAGTAAACCGAGACCAGTACTGTGCTCGTTTATAAATAACTGGAAAAAGAACGAAATCATTAAAAACAAAAAGAACTTTAAAACAATATACATTAATGAAGACTATCCGAAGAAAGTATTGGAAAGAAGGAAGCATTTGCAAATAAAGTTAATTGAAGAGAGGAAAAAGGTATTGCCCTTTTGCGATACCAGCGTACTTGAAATACGATAAATTAATAGTTAAAGAGAACAACAACAATCTAGAGAAAAGGAAAAGGGAACCATCTGTTACAGACTCCTCCTACAACAACCACAACAACCAACAAAAAAAGCAACAAACCCTAGACACAATCAAATCAAACAGAAAAAACACTTTTGACATAATGCTATCTAGATCCAGCTCTCTTTCGAATATAAATAAAACCCAATAGCAAGTAAAAAACTGCAAACGGAAACCAAACACAACTTAACTGCAAATAAAGGAACAAGAAATCATCAAGCTCCCCAAGCCGACTGGTCCTCGTGGGGGAAAGAGACCACAACCCTCCAACACAAAATACCAACAAACATAAAAAAACAGTAATATATATCGCATCCCTCAATGTACTCACCCTGAGAACAGGAAAATCTTAAGGTAATAACATACGCTCTAAAACAAATCAAGTGGGACATCGTTGGTCTGAGTGAAGTGAGAAGAATGGGCGAAAGTATTACTTCCTATCCGGACTACTTACTATACCACATAGGAGAGACGCAAGGCCACCATGGGGTAGGATTTATCATCAAAGAGCATATGGCAGAGTACGTAGAAGGATTCATTGTAATCTCCGAGCGCATAGCGATTATGAACGTGAAACTACGGGATACCAAAACCCATGGTCTATCGTACAAGTTTATTCATCGACAGAACAATCAAATCTGGAAACAATAAATACTTTTTACCATGATCTAAACGAGGCTATTCAAAGACACGCACAAGTGATGGGAGACTACAATGGCCAAATTGGAACAAGACGCCCAGGAGAAAACACAATACTAGGATCATTTTCGTACAATAACAAAACCAGAAGTAGAAATGGGGAAAAAGCTACTAACTTCGCACTAGAAAACAATCTCACGATACTAAATACCGTGTTCAAGAAAAACAAGAGAACATGTGGACCTGATTATGACCAACAGAAACAACAACTTCACAAACTTCAACGTAATTAAAAGATTCAAGTTCAACACCAATCACAGACTTATTAGAGCTGAACTGAAGACAAAACATGCAAAGAAACCTAGACCGAGACAAGACCCAGCAAACACAAAACTCAACAAACAGCAACTAGAACTACTAACAATCACCCTGTGAGAAGAACTTGCGAACTTCAAAGACAATACTATGAAACTAGGAACCCAAGAAAAATACAACTATACAAGGTGATACAGAATATGTGTACTAAGCAGTGGGGGGGCTTTTCGGACCAGGAAAAGTATTTGTTGTGGTGGGGAGATAATAGTGAATTCCCATTTTCAGTTTCCCATACAAATCTTTTCATTTTCTCAATGACAATAAATAGTGACAACCCTATTCCTTTACCGCACTATGCATGTAGGTATCATTTGGTAAGAAGATTACAAGACTAAAAACACGCACAAATTTACTACCTACCTATGTTGTATGTTTTGTACGTACCTATTAAGCAAGCGAGCAGTTGAGAATAAAGCATTTTTACATACCTTTGATCACTTTTATGGTGAAGAACAGCGAGCACTTTCATCACATCACTGTGGAGTCATCTGAATGGGTACACTCGCGAAACATACTGGTACATTCCTCTAAATGGTCGTTCTTCCGATTGAACATTATCCACTTTTTACACGGTTTTGGTCACTTTCAAGGTTACAAAATTTTTCACTTTCTTTTCACTCGAAATATCACTTGCTATACCTTTTTAGAAGCGCCGGAGCACGTAGATCACGTTAGTTTGCACAGATTGTCGAAATATAGTCCGAGTAACCGGTAAAATGAACACAAAGTTTCGCGCTCGAACAAACTTTCATCACGTCATTTTACGTTATATTTAGCGACTACACTCGCGAAAACTACACGTATCGTCTTTAAATCTATTAAACTTTATTCAGCACGAAGAAAAACGACACTTTTCACATTTTAAACACATTTTTTGTTTGTCTTGAAGCCGCCGGCTATCTTTGACGTGTCGTGACTTGTCGAGTGTCAAAGGTAACTGTGTCAAAGAATATTAAGGACAGATGAACCAATTTTAGTCAGAACTTGGAGTCATCTCGTGAAAGTAGGTTATTAGATGGAACATACACATCGATAAATTACATAGGCACCTACAGTTACAAAAAGACGATAAATGCGATATTGGACGGACAAAAGTACATTATAGGAACGATTTTTTTGTATTTTAGCTAACAGATAGATAAAATTCTTATTGATTTGACAAATTAAACCTTCTAGTAATGGATTGTCTCATTAGCAGCCCAGGCTTTTCGACGATTTTCCTCTTTGAGTGAAAGCGCTTTTCGTTCTTTGTGATTGTGACCTTCTGCTATGTTGCCTCATCTGTCTAGACCTGAGGTCATTGTCGCGAGTTAAGAAACAGCTGATTTTAGGGTAGTCTCAACTCAAAAAACCAGCTGTTGGTGTCAGAACTTTGATCCTGTTTTACCAAAAACTTTGAACCAAAATTCAAAAAGTCGTAAAACAAACGTTGTTCAACGAGTCGGGTCGGATAACCCCGTTTCGGCATAGTACACATATTCTGAATCAGGTTGTATGGAAGACATTATAAAAAACTCAGACCAAAGCAAACACCAAAAAAGATAAAGGAAACTATTTATCAACAGCCACTGTAAAACTACTGGAGGAAAGAAGTGATCTTCTCAGCGCAAGAAATATTCAAAACAGAAGAAAGGAACTAACCAAAATCATCAAAGAAATCAAAGAAAACATGAATAAGGATAGAAAACAATTGAGGATGAAAACGATAGAAAACTACATACTTAGATCGGGAGGAACCAAAAAAGTGCTCAAGGAGCTGACAAAAACACAAAACTGGATTCTTAAAATGAAGGATGATCAAGGGAAATGGAAACATCATAGAACAGATATATTGGAAACAGCTACTTCCTATTACAAGAAACTACACATGCAACACTACGAAAGATGAAATAGATCTGGTGGAAACGTCAAATATTCCAAGTATCCTCCAAACTGAAGTCAGAAAAGCTATTGAGACCCAAAAAGAAGAAAAAGCAACCGGACCCGATGGCATAAGCATCGAAATTCTAAGACATAGCAAGGAAATCCTGTTACCAGTCTTCACAGATATCTTCAATGAAGAAGAATCACCGAAACCATTCGCCAACAATGGACTGAGTCCAACATCATCTTATTGTATAAGAAAGGGGATAAATACGACGTTGGTAATTATCGCCCTATCAGCCTTACGTCAAACGTATATAAGATTTTCGCTAAGATCATTTTAAAAAGGATTAAAAAAAAACTTTTATGAACATCAACCGATCGAGCAAGCAGGATTCTGAAAAGACTGTTCGGCAATCGACCATTATCACGTAGTGCGTCAAGTTTTAGAGAAATATAAAGAATCAAATTCAAAGTCAAAGTCAAATATATTTATTCAGTCAGATTTTTTAGGATCACTTTGAAACATCAAAAATACCGCCTGTTCGGAATCGCGACCAGCACACAAGGAGAAAGACAAGACCTCGGGCTAGTTTTTTTTTTTTTCATTTCAATACCAGCTTGCATACTACATCGCATTTATTGATTATAGTAAAGCATTTGATTCTCTACTACATGAAAGAATATGGGAGGCACTACTAGAACAAGGTATTGAACAGAAATACATCAGAATATTAAGAAACATGTATAGGGACAGCACAACAAGAATTCAACTTGAAAAGAAAAGCGCTGATTTCAAAGTGGAAAAAAGCGTTAGACAAGGAGAGACAGGCTCTAAAACTATTTTCCGCAGTTCTGGAATCAATATTCAGAAGACTTAACTGGGAATATCTAGGAATTAAAGTAGACGGCGTGTTTCTATCCCATCTGAGATTTGCAGACGATATAGTTCTTTTAGCAAAAACATCAGAAGACTTAAACACTATGATAAAAGAGCGACAGAAAGTGAAAGAGTTGGGCTGACACTGAATCCGGAGAAAACTAGAGTAATGACAAATGGAAACCAACATACCATAGAGGTAGGGAACACAATAATTGACTATACTGACGAGTACATCTATCTGGGACATCTTATTACTCAAAAAGAACCTATGAGAAAAGAAGTGGAGAGAAGAATTGCAAATAGCTGGAAGAGATACTGGTGCTTGAGAGAAGCCATGAAAGACAAAAAGCTTCATCTAAATATATATAACTCAAAGGTGACTGACTGACTGACATAGTGATCTATCAACGCACAGCCCAAACCACTGGACGGATCGGGCTGAAATTTGGCATGCAGGTAGATGTTATGACGTAGGTATCCGCTAAGAAAGGATTTTGATTTATTCTACCCCCAAGGGGATAAAATAGGGGATGAAAGTTTGTATGAAACTTTGTCAATTTTAAACCGATCGTCTGAGACTTTGCATGCATAAAGCTACTATGACGTAGGCATCCCCTAAGAAAGGATTTTGAGATTTTGAATTTGTTTTGTTTCGATTTAGTAGTTTTGGTTCTATAACCAAAACTACTAAACCGAAACAAAACAAATTAAAAAAAAAAATTACTTTGCTTTGTATTTGGCATTTGTTTTGTTTTCGTTTGGTTTAAGTATAGGTTTTGTCGGTTAGACTTTTTTTAAATGGCTAAAGAAAATCTGAACGTTAATGGAGAAGTTGAAGAATGTACTGTCGTTTTTAAGTTTTGTAGGCCCTAATTTTTTACACACGCTAAACAAAAATAAAGCCGCAAAAACTATACCTAATTAATAATAATACTTCTTAACGCGAGCGAAGCCGCGGGCAAAAGCTAGTATAAACATAAAAAGTAAATTATTTAACACCTGCATACTACCCGTTCTCACGTACGGCTGCCACATGATTGGCATTAAATCAAGAAATTTTGAACAAACTAGTAACTTGCCAATATGCAATGGAAAGGAGCATGTTAAATGTCAAAAATTCGGACAGAATGAAAAACCTGGTCATTAGAAACAAAACAAAAACTACGGATGTAACAATAAAAATCAAAAGACTTAAATGGAGATGGGCTGGCCACGTAATAAGAGGACACGACAAATGGAGCAAAAGAGTGACACGATGGTACCCCAGAGAAGGCAAAAAGAAGAGAGGCAGACCGCATAAAAGGTGGGATGATGAAATCAGACAAGTGGCAGGAGTCATGTGGAACAGAGTAGCACAAGAAAGGAAATAATGGAAAAGGTTGGAGGAGGCCTTTGCCGATTGGCAAACAGATCTAGGAAAGATTACAAAACAACAAATATTAGTTTCAATAGTTATAAGTCAAGTGTTAGTTTTTAAGTTAAAATTATTTAAGAGATCTGAATGAAAGGCGTTATTATTAGTATTATTATTATATAGATACCGTTTTAACAATAGGCATCAAAACATTATAACCCAAACTTATATCCTTTTATATTAATTTTGAATGTATTCAAAAATTTTAATCGAAAAAAAATATGTTCAGTCATAAAAGATGAATGAACAAAATAACAGTCATACATATAAAAATAAGCAGGTAGGCAAACGAAACCCAACAGCTGAGCATGATTTTCAAATCATGTTTAACTATTCAGATATTTTTGTATGACAGACATGCAAGACTGAAAGACAGATTCTTCATCCAAACATTACACAAATTTGTGTGGAAGTATAGAATAAAATTATTCCTATTCGCATTTTTTTATATTATACGACGGGGAAGCGCTTTGCATTCATCTCATCTGATGTCAAGTTTCGGTGAGGCTATCATAGGTGGAAGCGTACTTCACCCGAAATCCTCAACAGACTGAGGAACTGGCTATCTTACATCTGAATGCCGGAACACAACAATTTAGAATAGTGTTTTTATTGCGACAGACTCAGGTAAAATGGTGTGGCTAGCCAGGCGGACTTGAAACAAGTCCTAACATCAACCAAGATTTTTCTAAATTAACTCGTATACTGATATTTTGAGCGATTTTTTTATATTTCCAGATGAATGCCGGCTTTTTGTACAAATGTGGATGCCGCGGCATCCTGACCTTATTTATTATTATGTTCGTCACTCGTTAAGCCGTTCAGCGCTTGTATTCTAAATATACATAAATAGTTTAAAATTTAAACATAGTTGAGTATTTTTTTAAGTTTTGTTTTAACGTGAAGTAAAAACATTTATGCTTATACAGTCTGTGTATATGTGTTCCTACGTGAGTAGGAGGCGTTTGTGAAACGCTATTTTCAGTGAAATTAAGTGCAAATGTAATAAATATGTGGTATCCCCGATATTATTTATTGCTGTGTATTTTGTTTTATTCAGACATGTTGGTTTTTCCATGACAAATGCAAAATGAAGCTTTATAAAACTTAATTTTGAGTAATGCTATCGATCAGCTTTCGAACTCAACTCGTGCTAAAATATAGTTCGAAATATATAATTTTCTTTTGCTGCATTTTGCCGATTTGAGTTTGTTTTACTTTTAAATTTTACTAAGAAATAAACTCACAAACATTATCTTCAGAAGAAAAATTGTATCATCAATGTAATATTTTAACTTATTATTTTCAGTCCCTATAAAGCAGCTTATCTTTTCGAAAATAAAAAAATAAGTAACTAAATTAGCAATTAAATGACATATTTTGCATTTTTATATCGTATATTATAAACAAATTAACTATAACCCTAGACCAACCCACCAAAAAGTTTAATAATTTCGCACATCTCATTTTTGTTTCCAAGCTAGACTAAGAAATACTAAAAATACTCAAGGTAATCAATTTTTACTCATTGAGCTATGCACTTCAATTTCACAAAATTGAGTTATTTTTTCGCTACCTATCGAAACCGAATATCTGAATAAAAATGAATTAAAGAGCTATAAATCCATAACACAATACAAATGTTGAATTTGCGTGCTATTTTGAAGTCAAATAGTCACATGGTATTGATGACTGACGTCAAACTTGCATGCAAACTGGTAAAGTGTGATTGGGACTTATGTTAATGTCTCGAGTATTTATTTTTTTACCCCAACCTCTGTAAAGTCTCCCGAACTGGTAATAATTATATATTCTACTTGGTACTATCTGTTTGCAATGGAATGGAATGGATATCAACTGTGTTAGTATATATTGTTAGTGATTAGTTCAGTGGTTTGCCTATTTTTGAATAAGCATTGTTGATCTCCTTAGATTTAATTTACCGTATAGAAAATTCCAGGCAATATTGGAAATAGAATTAATATGTACTTACTTCAAAATTAACTTTAATTAAACAATAATGTAGTTGAATGTGTCAATAAAAAACTATCCCGAACTTTTTTATAATCAAATTGTTAAATTAAATGTACTGTGAAACTAAATCTATCTACTATCATATAATCTACTCTACCATGGATGTTAGATTACTCCGCTACTAAAGGGTAGCACGTCCAAAAATTACGTTCGTACTCATAGTTTGCAAACATTTAAAAATCGGCAAATCACTAAAGGCGCACTCACACTACACCAAAGCTGAGCGATACAGTAAAGTCACCGGAATACAATGTTCCTGTGCTTCGCTTTGATGGATTTTGAACATTATGGCGCCCGTGTACAGAGCCTAGATTACTTTGTTCTATGTATGTCACGCTGTGACCCCATAATGACAATAGGATAGTTATACCAATGTACAAAGATATACCTATACCCTACCCAAGCGTGATACGTAGTATCAACACAAGGACCCTTTGCGTTGAATTCGCTTTAAAATGACCAGCTCAAAGTTCTATTAATACAATTTGTGTTGATACCACCCAAAAGCCACTAAACTTGTATGCGTTTAGTTTGTGTCCTGATCGCAGGATAAATCTAAATACTCCGAGGTTTTAATGCGTGCTACTAAAGAAACAAGTTAATTCACCTGATGGTGAATTTGATAAGTATTACCGCAGATAATAAAATACTAACGTAGTATTACTTCGATATATTAACTAGTTAGGTGCTGAGCAGCTCGGCGGAACAGCTCGGGCTGTCTGTGAAAATCACGTGTGTTTAACACCCAACGAGTTAAGCCAAATTTAATTTGACGTCACAGATACGTAATGTGACGTCACCACATCAAACGTACATACAAGATAGTATAAATTGGGCTTTATTCATCGAACTGTGTGCAATACAATAAATTGAATTTAAAACAAAATCCATTCTAATTTGCACCTTGTGGTCTTGTGTATATGGGTAGGTTTAACGTTTCTATTAGGTGTAATCTTATTTAGACCAAATACGAAGTTGATTTAATTGTGTACTAGAGAAATCGTTCACAAAATAAAACTTAACAATTAGGATGTTGCAACAACTCTTTTCGAGTTTTGCTTTGACAAAAGTCTATACTAATTATGACCAGGTTTAATTGTGAAATTATGCATGATTTATTACGCATAGTTGTCAAATGTAAATAAATTATATAAATATTAATGTCCCATTTAGATAATGCAATGTACTCGGTTCGTTTACTGTGTTAAATTCAAACTGAAAATAAAGTTTTTATAAGGTAAATTTTGTATAAATAATTTCTATGAGACAGGGTGATTCCTTTACCAAAATTTAATTTTGTTTGTATAGTTTATAATCATGGATTCTAGAGCCAATGAGACCGAAGCCTTCACTTTTTCATACAATAGTTATAATAGTATTAATGCTTAGCTTCACTTTCTCACTTTTTCTGGTACAGTCGCCTAAAACAAACCCAACTCTCGACTTTTTCCTTAAGGTACAGTCACGTCCGTAAAGAAATATATATGTTACAAATTATCCGTATCCCCTTTTTTCTGTTTTTTACAAATTTATACGACACATACACATACACATACTTACATAACTAACCTATAAAAATATTATACCCAGCTTTAGAAAAGAGACAATCAGCTTATTTTGCATTTTGAGGCCTAACGAAAATCAGCAATTATATTATGTTGCTATCTTTTACTAGCATCGCCTGACAAAATATGTCACTATTTTTGTATTACATATTGCGTGCGATATCCTTTCTGATCTAAGGTTATAGCCCTTTGTTTTTATCTAGATAGGTAGGTCTACATAGAAATCAAAAGGATGTCTTGTCATAGAGACAGTATTTTGAGCAAATATCTGGACAAACCAAACCGAAGTTAGTCAATCGTCCCTTTCTATTCTCCATCCGTATTGTAAGTCCTACTCAATATTATATTATAATCAATCAAATTAATAATAACCGGTTGTTTATTATTTCAAACTGTATTATGGGTATTTCACAGGCCTCGCAGATCAGTTGAAGTAGCTTTGCCTTATGCGCTGCAGGGGTGAAAACGAACATTGTGTTCGTTTTCTCCCCTGCAGGACCAAACTTTTGTGTGATGAATATAGATGTTTTGTTCTGTGTTTGGGTAGCAACACCCATCATAAGTATTTATTTACATTAAAAAAATATATATATTTCGCAATCTAGTTCCCATAATATTGTACCTAGTGTTACCTTTTCTTAGTTTGGAGCCATATAGGCGCCTGTGGAATAAATATCCCGTATATTTTTCTTGTTACTCTTTATTTTTCAATAGGGTTTCCTTGTGGACCTGATTGAATAAGAGTATTTTATATTCTTAAAATAGTTTAAAATAATCTAATCGTGAAAGTTGAACAAAGAGTAGGTACATAATCTTTGTTTTATAATGGACTGTATGCAACCAATATCAGTTAATCAATCGCGAATCTTATATGTAATGGATTCAACAAACAGCACAACACGAAACACTTGTTTTGTTTCGGATTAATGTAAATATTGTATGGCCAGTGGCAAGAAGCTATTGCCCAACTGTGTACACTCGCCTTTGCTAACACGTATACACTTCATATTTTTCAAAATGAAGTCATTACTTTTATATTCAAGTCTAGTAAATTCCGTCTTTTGTTACTTTTGTGTTCAAGCAACATTGTAATACCAAATTAATAATATATCTACAAGTTACATTCAGAAATAGATTCAGAACCATTTTTTAAATTATGAAGTGTATACATATAAGTTCAGGCTGACAGTACAAGCTACTAACTTTAGCGGAAACACGTAGACCCTCTATAAATAATATATTATACTAAGCATATATAGTGAGCGGCATTTATTGTACTCCTACTCCAGTTACTTGGACCTGGGGGTGCCTAGTACATGTATTGGGTAACTAATTGATGACGCTTGCTATATTGTATCGTGACTGAATGTGCAATTGTGTTAAATAATTTAACTACATCAAAATAATGTGACATAAGAGCTTATAATGATGATTTTAATCGTTATACGCTTCAACACCTAAGCCACAGAACACGAAAATAATTTTATTTGCGCGGCATTCTTTGATCTGTGGCTTGAGAAGGCCCCGGAATGCCACTGATAATCGCGCTCCTGTACAAACGTAGTTTATCTTGTATCATCATGTTCAATCAATATGTCCTTCATTGTTCTGTGCTGGTTAAATAAAACATGTTGAAATCATGAAATAGCACGTCCGATTCGAATGAAACTTTGCAGGGATAATAGTTTCAGTTAAGTCATACTAAGTCATAAAGTCATAATTAATTAAGTCATAAGTCATACTAAGTCAGAAACTCATACTAAGGCCTTGTATCATCAATATATATTGAGGTAAACTACGTTTGTATGGGAGGGCGCTTGTAATAGGCCTTAGAATATTCTTCGGGGCTAGCTAGGCCTGATATGGTTTTTGGTCAATTGTAGATTCAAAAACATCCGACATTAAAAAAAAAATTGGTCACTGCAACATTTTTTGCACATTTTACCCGAACTTAGCTCCTACATATTTAGTCGGTTAATGTTGCTACTAGTAAATACTTGTACCCTGTGTGTGTCTTATAACTCTATTTTGAAACCGAGATGTGATTTGAAACTTAAATTTACCAAAAACAGTCTCGTGCTTACTTATCTCTGAGGAACCACCTTAAGGCTTTATTATCTCAAGATGACATGCCCTCTTATTTGAATATTATATTTTACACACCCTATTGACCCGAAATATTTCTAGAGCCGATATGGACTGTTAATAATTTTCAAAATGGTTTTATATCCACACCTGACAGGTTTGTTATTAATAAGTAGTTAGTATTCAAGTGTGATGTATATATCAGGCTTGAATACTAAAGTAATGACTAAACTTACCAGACGCTTGAAAATGATGAAGTGTATACATATTATTGCAGGCGACTGTACATCCGGAGCTCACACCGGCAGTCGCTGTTTTCTGTCCATAGATATAATCACTCACTTTTTAACCTACTTCCCAAAAAGAAGGAGGTTCTTAATTCGGGCCGTTTTTTTTTTTAATGTCAGTCCAACTGTGTGACTGATTTTGATTGTGACTCCGTGTCTTAACCGATTTGTATATATTGTTTTTTCCTTGAATAAAACCTTTTGTAGTATATTTAATGATCTCGAGCAATGCGGTTACCAACTTCCCGCAATTTTAACTGTATAGAGCCTCGGGAGCCGACTCGTAAATAAAATTATGTTTTCCTTTCTGTAAAACCATTTTATTTGTGCAAATGCAAATGCTAGTATTCAAAATGAGAAATTATCGTTTGTATGGAGTCCGCTGGAGAAAGTATACCCTTATAACACCCCAGTACCGTAGTAGGACTTGTGACGTATTTTTATTAGCCAATTAAAAATTACTTTGTATGTATTTCGTAGCATTTCTAAAATGTAAAAAATGTACTATTTTCATGGTTACACATCGGCTGCAATAACTGTAGTAGTCCATTGGCAGTAAACGTGCAGATGAATCCTCCGGGTTACTGCAGTATGGTTGCTGATGAATTGTAGCTTCAAAAATATTATAGCTAAAAACAACAATATATTGGATAATCAATGGTTAGTACATACAGTGACTGTGTAGATGTAAGAAGTTGTCTCGTAAACCTGACCTTCGAATATGAAGATTATTACAGGACAGGACAGTACATTAATTTAACAAAGCGCCATCTAGCCACAAACTATGTTGAGCTTTGCAAAATTATTGATTGTTGTTGGTATTCGTTACATAAGCTTTGTAGATTGTGTAGGGTATTTGGCGTATTTAACTTTCATCAAGATGCAAAATTTACCAAACCTATTTGGCGCGTAGGTACCTACCTACCTAAACCGGAGGATTCAATTTTGCAGTAAACTTGAACGTTTCTTCTTTCACACCGACAATGCAGTTAAAATAGTTAAATGTAGGAGTTTTGTAAACATACTGTTATATAGATAACATGAATGTAGAGCCGAGAGCGTTCTTAAAGTACATATTGCAAGTGTAAAGATTTGTGGTCTCAACTGGCTGTTAAAAGTTCAAAAATACGATTTGTAAAATAGCAATATTAAATCGATATCAAAACCAAAATCTGTTTTATTTCCTGTCGCTAGGTAGGAGGCCCCTTCAATTGTCTGTGTCCTCTGTTCTTAGTGCACGTATACAAATACAATCGAATTCGAATTATTTTTCATACACTGCGCATACAGGGCATAATGAAATTGACATAAATAGTACCAAGGAATTTGTAAGTTTGTAGGTGTGCGCTACCTCCATAGAACAAGCTGTTGTCAGTAAATGTGTGCCGATGTACTATAGCTATCTCACTGGGACCGGTTTTTGTATTTGCGATCGCAATGATAATGTTAGGTACATTTCACACAACGCCATCTAGACCCCACCAGACTTATCATAACTTGCACAATGAACTAGCTATTGTTTCAGGGAATTCTTCATTCAATAAACCTTATGTATGTATGATACATAAAGTTTATTATTTTTTTACATCTAAGTCATTAATGCACCTGTTGAGGTTTGGGGAATATATCAAAAGGGGTTGAAATGTTTCACTCAAGAACAAACAAACGAAGGGTTTGAATAAAAATCATTAATTTTTCAATGAACTTTTTAATTTGAGACTAATTGATGTCAATTTCAACAGTACCTATCCGAAATCGTCACAATATTGATTTTACAAACGTTTATTCAGGGGATTATAGGAGCCAAGTATCTACCTACCTACTGGTTTAAAAACCAAAGTGTAACAATAATAAAAAGTAGGTCAAACGAAATAAAGCTCCATGTTTTGGAGATTTGATATTTTTGAGATTGCTTATTAATTTCTCACTTTGTACATTGAATTTAGTCAATGGTCAAAGCACATGCAGCAGTATATCACGCCAACTTTACTTACATGAGCCTCAAGCTAACTCTTCATGCATTACCTAATTTTGACCAAATTGCTGCGGAGATGATATTAAAAATCAGTTCCAAACCATTTTACAGCCAAAGCGAGCACATTAGGTACATTCCTCCCACAACACAGTACAATCTTGTGCATTCTGCACAAGTATTAATAAAGATAAGTTGATCCTTATCAGAAACTTATGTAAAACTTAAAAAATTAAGTCCTCTTTGATGTAAATTTTAAATTATTCTCGAGGTTTACAACCATTGTCATTTGATTTCCCCTGTATCTATTCTTATCAAGTCTTTCAGAGTTTCAACATTCAATCAACTTCACATTGAAACTGTAAGTATAGACTAAAAGGTACCTACACATCTTAATTTCAAAGTCAAGCTGGAAAAAAATAAGGAATTACAAAATGGTTTACAATATAACTATAAAACTGATGCCTACACTGTAATAGATAGAAATTATACTTGTAAAGAAATAGCAAAATTTTGCAGTCCTTAATGTTTACATGTTCATTTCAGGTATCACTTAGTTTAAGTGCCATGACACTTAATAAGTGTATGCACCACTGGGCAGTCAAAATTTTAAAAGCAGTCAAGGGTATCTGTCAGATAAAGTGAGTTTTAAGATTCACACCTATATTACAGAAAATAGACTATGGCCATGTCATGTGTCGTTGATACCTAACAACAATAATATACTTGCAACATATTATATTAATATGAAACTAGTGTTCATCGTGATGCCTTTTAATATTCCAGACAAAGGTAAGCGCGATAAAGACCTGTCTTGTATGAATATGTATAGTAATCGCGATAATTTAAAATATTGCATCATAGTTTAAAGTTATGAAGTACATATTGCCCATTTGAAACAAAATATGTAAAGAATATTGTTTTAAATGTCTTGACAAAACATTTTGATTTGCAATAAACCATATCCGCAACAAGAAAACAGCAGAAAGAATATACAATATTGCAATGCTACACTCAGCTTCTGGAAAAATCATAAGTCGAAGCCAATACATACAAATATCACAAATAGCTTCTTCCAGATATCATTGACAGAAAAACACTAACTGGTTTACTAAAATTCATTCGCTTTACAGGTAAGGGTTTAAAACTTAGTTTAAAACATTTCAAACAAGGAGTTACTACCTATAGGACCTAGTCTACACAACATTCTTTAGGAGATTTTAAACTTCAAATTACAATGTACAATGCTAGCGACTGGCAAAATCAGGCGCTTGTCCAGATAATGAATTTTTATGATACAGAGAATGCTTTTTCTGTAAATGATTTCACATAGGCTTCATGTAGTTTATTCACGAATTCCGCATCATGTTTCAGCAGATGGTTAAAAGCTTGCAAGAGTTGGTTCCTTGTGAGTGGCTCAGGAGTCTGCAATTGCGTTTGGGACTGGTGTTCTCCACCTGAGGTGGTTGTGAACATTGTTGGAGGCATCAATGCTGGCTTCTGTGCAAATAAACAAACAAGGATGTTAAAAAAACTGAATTTACAGATGAGATTAATGATAGAATTTCAATTCAACTTACAGTGTGATTCATATCCTGAGACTGATTCATATATGAAGCCAAAGGAGATGTGGGCTTTGGAGAAGACATGTGCATCAAATTCAGCTCATTTTCCAAAGGTATAAGGCCATTCATGTCGCTTGTATCTAACCCAGGTGGTTTATTCAACATTATCCTATGCTGAGACTGATTCTCAATCAGTGTAGAGTTTAGTGGGAATACACAATTCTGAGGGAGTGTGATGTGTCCATTTAGAGTCTCTTGAGGTGTGACAGAGCGTTGTTGCTTTTCAATGTGTTCAACGGAGTGAGCAGGGTTGCTCATAAGCCTCTGTAGAAGCTGGGGCACTTCCCTGGCGTCAGTTGGTCGCGGGCCGAAGATACCAGGCGAAGGGAGAGAGGACACTGCCGGCATCTGCACAGACGCGCCGCCGCCTGCCTTCGCAAAGAAATCCATCACACTCTGCGACGCCATGTCGGCTGCCCTCAACGGGGTCGCGTCGCATTTGTTAGCCCCGCCGGCGCCGCCCTGATTAGAATTGAAGTCGTCTTGCGCCTTGCTCAACATGCTAAATATATCGACGGGAGCACTCGCCGGAGCCGAGCCGTATGTCGCGTTGTGCGTCATCGATTCTCCATTCACGCAATCTTTTACCAGAGAGTTCAACTTCGAAGCTACTTTCACACACTCATCCTTATCGTAGAACCATATGCCGTAGATCCGAGACTTGGCATTCCGATACAGAAGAAACGGTTCCTTCAACTGTAATTCTATTCCTTTCGAGATTGGTTCAACTAGGTTGTTAGTACTCAACCTATTCATAATCACTAAACTGTGAAACGGTTCTCCATTTCTACTGTACACAAACAAAGCACCCTCGATATTGGTTTTTTCCCATTCGTTCTCTTCAAATGTATAGAGTGCAACGTGGGTAGCACTGTCCAATATTTCTTTCGCGTATGGATCTGCCCTCTTTAGAGCAGCAAAATTCATACGTAGACCAGTGTCAGCCATTTTTTATCAATTACAGATAAATACGAGTTTTGTACAACGAGCAAGCATCACGGTAAAATGACAAGTAGAAGAAAACGCCATTTTGTTTTTTTTTTACGTTCTATTCCATTTCCATTCATCCCATCCACAGACTAGAGTACTTTTACCAAGGAGTGCTGAACGACGAGGCGGGCGGCGGCGGCATGCATAGAATACTATTACTCACGAGCGACGGCGTCGTCGGCAGCGGCGGCGCGAGGTGGGCGTGATATAGTGTGGCGTCTTAAAAGAAAAAAAATTATACTATTTTCGAAAATTGCATATTTATATATAATATTTTTTAACATTCAATTCAGTAAGGTTTTGATGATCATTTGAAACTCAAATCTTACGCCTGTTCGTAATCGCGACCTGCAATTAAGGCTTCACAACAAGCCTCATAGCTCAGCAGTTACCAGGAAAAGTTTTTGTGGTGGGGAGATAATAGTGAAGTCGAAAAGAGCTCACGAAAGCAACGGTAAGAGGGTAGCGGCCTTCCTGGGTGTCTCTCTTGGTAGAGCCTCCGTGCTGCCGCCGCCACCGCCGTCAGCTCATTATTTGAAGCTTCACCAACAAACAACATCATATTATAATATTCAGCATTACTGTACGTTACGATTTTTTTTAAATACACGATAGTCCGAAAAACCGGCCAACCGCGAACGTTTATTTAAATAAAGTTTTTCAAGAGAGTTTTGAAAATAAGTTCTAAGGTTGGTGGTAGGACTTTGTTGAAGTCCACCTGGCTAGCTACCACCATCTTAACATTTTCCCGCCTCTGTGGTCCAGTGGTTTAACCCACTGATTTCAGATCCATAAGTCCTGTGTTCGATCTCCAGGGAGAGTAAAATAATGTGCTTGGTTTGGTTTTTATAGGACTTTGTTTAAGTCCACCTGCCTCAATCTTACCTAATTTTGTCGCCATTACATCAATTCTATAATTGTTGTGTTCCGGCATTTAGAGGTAAAGTAGACAGTTCCTCAGTTGGTTGAGGATTCCGGGTGAAGTGCGCCTCCACCTTCGGCCTTATCTTAATTTGTTACCAAGTGCCAAGCGCTTCCCCGCCGTACAATAAAAAAAAGATAAATAGATCCAAACACTTTGGATTGATTTTATTTATTATTGTATGATCAGGTACTTACAAAAAAAAAACTCTAGTTCCCATTATTACCATCTATGCTTAGCTTGGTGCTAAATGACATTGTGTGAAATTAATTTCCTATATCATAGTTTTTTTTAATTTAGTTTTTCAAGAGTATAATTATAAAGAAAATTAGTAAAACTAATTTAGCAAATTAGATCCAAGTACATTTGATCATTTTAGGTTTTCAAGAATGTAGTGAAAATAGGTAAAAATTAATTAAGCAAAATTGATCCAAGCACTTTGGATCATTTCTTTTATAATATAATTTATATAGTTTATTGATAGGATTGTTTTTACCTATCAAAAATGTATATGTAGGTACCTGACATAGATGTGGGAAGTGGGATGGTATAGTACGCCACTGAACATGTCATAACATCAGGTTCTGCAATTATTTTTTAAGCCTATCGATAGAATAGACATAATTGACTCTTCTGGTATACTCAACTCATTTTTGGGTGTTTGGCGGATTGGATCGTTTTCGATAAGCGACGACGTTTATTACAAAATATGTTTCAATTAGTTAGTGCATTCTCTTTGTAATAGCGTTTAGCTCATGTTAAGCTGGGCTGTTGCAAAGAAAGTGAATAAACTATGGTATGGGGAAAGAGTATAGTATTACTAATTTTGTATCTGTTGTTTTAGAATGCATAGTTACAGATCTGTGGTTAGATATTTGTGTTGATTTTTTTGCGTTCGTTGAAATTTGAAAAAATCGAGTAGAGTGCATCACTGTAACTGTATTGTGAACTGTATCGTATCATCACTGTTAAGAACACTGCCCATTGCAAGGGAATTTATTTGTTTCAGATTTTTTCACCAAAAAACAATAATAATGGGAAGAGTTTACGAGAATTGGGAGTTTACGTTGGATTTAGACAATAAAGAGACACAATCAGACTGTGAATTCGAGAAAGCTTTCTATAGTTTCAAACAAAACATTCTCAAACTCGAATTTCAAAAGTGTCCCGATAAAAATAAAAACGAGCAAGAGATACTAAAAGAATTAGCTGACAAGAATAAATTACAACGCAATGAAATGAATTTAAAGTTGGAAGAATTCTCACAAAAACAACTACAGTATGAAAATTACAAGAAAGGTAAATTTTATTGACTTGAATGTTCATATTCCTCACAAAGTTACTAAAAATGTATGTACTACTTACCCTATACTTTCTATGATTTCTTGATAATTTATTTTGTCTTACAGGTCGAGACCTAATATCGCAGGAAATCAAAGACAGACATGAAGCTTTCTTGATGGCCAAGAAATATTTCAAGAAGTTTTTAAAAACATATCTTACTATTGAATCAAAAAGTGGTGAAACACAAAAAATATTTTTTCAATTTTTCACAGAAACTAAAATTGAATCTGAAACCTACTCTGTCCGTTTAATGAGAAACACAAAGACGCAAGAATATCAGTGTAAGTATGACAAAGGTATATTTATACATGCCCAGGACAAGTAGCCAAGTGGGCTCCCAGCCGTCAAATTTTACTGTAAAAAAAAAAATACTAGCCATCTGCACTTCTCTTCTTCACTCCTCCATGCCCACAATGTGGTTTGTAAAAGGTAAAACAATTTACTCATAATTCATATTTTAAATGTTATTTTAATTAAATATTCATAGTGATGCTCAGTCAGAAGATATTTGTGGTCATATGCCACTTTGCCAACTTGTGAAAGCTAACTACTGTTAGAATGTATTGTTCTGTTAGGGGACCCCAAAGACCAGCTGAGTTGTCTCATTGGGTGGAGTTGTGTACTGCGAGGTTGCTTGTCCCCAGATTGTAGATAGGGGTTCCGGTGTACTGGTAGTTCCAGATAGAAGTTATTGGTCCACTATTGTGGGCAAAACACAGGGGAGAGCCTTTGCTCAAGTCCCTCTGAACCAATAGAGAGCAGAGAGTGAGTCTGAGGCAGTGTGGACCCAGCAATGGGTATGCCTAGGGAGGGTCCGGGCATTCCGGGACGGCGAGACTGTGACTGCCCCAGTCGCCGCTTGGTCTGTTCCCCTTCACACTCTAACTGCTATATGTTTGTTGCTGTCTGAGGCCTTAGTATGAGTTTCTGACAGCTAACTAAAACTATTTTCGTTTTCGTGTAGGGTGCTTATTCCCATACATTTGGTTAGCAGAATAGTAAAGCAACTGTAGTTCCTATCAATGTCTGCTAACCGAATGTATGGAAATAAACGAAAACGAAAATAGTTTCAGTTAGCTGTTAGAAATTCATACTTAGGGTACTGTAATGTAGCCCTGTGGGTGGCTACAGCAACAAACATATAGCTAAGGTATGTTAGTACAGTACTCAGTATAACAATTCTAACATACTGCTTTAACCTATTAATAACCTATGTTTACATTACAATTTGGTGTAATAATTTTTCAGTAATAAGCACAACACCAAAGTTACATAACTTGAAAGAGTTGCAGAAAATATTGCAAGAAACCAAAGATGTACCTGGGGCCATGTGTACAATACGTCACAGTTTCATTGCCATGAGAAACAATAAAGAAATTAAATGTTAAATTTATGTTAAGGTACTTACACCTTTAGTAACTTCATAAGCCTGATAATACAGGCTTATGTAATAAATAAAATACATACATTCCTCATCTAGGAAACAACACAAAATAATTGTTATAGATAATAACCCTTATTACTTTAGTACACAATGGATTGATTAAATAGAGGTCAAGTTCTGTTTATATGACATATAGGTTTATATAGCATGAAATAAAGTATATTAAAGTGTAAACTGAGAATTTCTTTGCCAAAATATATCTATAATTCTGTGAGAATTCCTGAAATCCTTTCCTAGGGTTGCTTCTTTTTGTAGTGTAGATAGAGGTGCACAATACCTACACAACAAAAAGAAGCAACCACAGAGAATCTCACCAATAATCTGCAAATTCCAGAGCTCAAGGCCCTCTGGTATAGTCTGGCCTGTGTGTATATTTATTGACAACCAGTCACCTACACTATGATTTAATGAGATAATTATTTAAGAGCTAGTGGCTCAAACCAAATAACCTCTACGATCTAGCTACTGGTTCGCCTACCGGTGTCAGATCGATAGGTCCCGGGTTCGAACCCCAGGGGAGTACAATATTGTGCTTTTTTGTTCCGGCATTAAGGTGTAAAATAGCCAGTTCCTCGGTAGGTACCTATGTTGAGGCTTTCGGGTGAAGTGCGCTTCCACCGTCGGCCTTATCATATCTTGAAAAATCAGGTGAAATGTAGGCCAAGCACTTCCCCGTCGAACAAATAAAAAAAATCACGGTTAAGTGGTTACGAGCCCGCCTGCTGATTCGGTGGTTGTGGGTCCAGTCGTTCACCAACAATGCTTCAGTTTTTCGGAAGTTTATGTTATGAGCGCATTAGACAGACACACTCTGACAGTGAAATGAAAGTCAAATCGTGAGGAAATCGCCATTGACATAGGACCAGGAATACGGAGGGGAGGCACGGCGGCTTAGAAATCTAAATGCGGACGTCTTGGAAGGTTGAACGTCTCGTGGTCTCCTTACTGCCCACCTTTAGTTGGTTGGTACTTTTTACACGAATACAGAATAAGAGACAGTTGGCCCTAACCCACCCGCTACCTGCGGCAGATCTGCAAGTGGTGGGTGAACATTATTTTAAAATCATGCCACTTCTATTATTATTATGTGTACCTTTTTTTTTAAAATGTGATAGGCTTGCGTTTAACTGCATAATAATAAAATAATAGGAGTGGCATGCATGATTTACGAATTCCGTCCGTTTGCAGTTTTTTACCTCGTACTCTAACTGTACTCCACACAACCATATATAAATCAATCAGCTCAGCTTAACCTAAACCCTTGTGAGTAATAGCATGGACCAAAATATACAAATAGTGTTCTATGGCTAAACCCCGAACGGGCTAGATAGGTTGTCATAGTCATTGTCACATTGACAATACTACATTTTTTTAAGTTTAAAAAAATTTTTGGTCTCAAATTCAAATATCTCGTTGAGAAATGGGAATACTATTTTATTTTTAGTTTTTTGCGTAGTAGGTACCACATAATCATAAAAATCATGAACAGACCTTCATTAGGCATAAAAATTAAACAGTTTGATCAAGTGGCCTTTTTCGATAATTATCCAGCCGTAGCTGCAAAAACATTCAGTTCCAAGGCTGTGGAAAGAACGATAAAAGTAAGTTCAACAGCCAGTTTCGCAGATTTACAATGTTAATGTTAATTATATAACCAGCACCAGCCTACAACTTGTAATTGTGTAGGTGCCATTATGTTTTCTTAAATTAACTGTCTCATTTATAATTTATACCTGGGTACCAAAATAAATACCTATGTTAAGCTAGCTAGGTACTAAAATGTTTTCTTTAGGAATGCTACCACCTCCTCAACATACCTCAAGACTCTAAACAAGACGCTGTCCGCCAAGCCTTTCTAGATCTCGCTAAGAAGTACCACCCTGACTCCGGCTCTCCCGAGGCTGATCTGGACAAATTTGTGGTTGTGGAGAGTGCTTTTAGAACTCTGTCGAACCACAACACCGGCAAGAGCAGTCAGGAGGAAGTTGAAAAAATTGTTAATGATATTCAGGTGAGATCATATTATATATGTTGAAATAAAGTGATAATAATAATGTTGTAAAGTGGGGGGAGGCATGTACCCAAAGATACCAATGTTTCTGAAGATCTATAAAATAAATAACGAATAGAAAAACATCGCCATCTAGCAGAGATTCACTAAAGTATTGTGACCTGCCCTAGTGTCTGAAATTACATTCAAAATCACAAAATAAAAAGATGCAGGTTCAAGTCCCATCACGGGTTGTGAATATGCCATTTTTCTGCTAGATAGCTCTACAACACTTTTTTTTTAGTTTGTAAAATATATTATGTTGTTCAGCACACAGCACCTCAGCACCGTCAGTACCTGAGCTTTGAGGGTGTGGGCCATGGCACACCATACCAAAGACAAAAGCAATGGACCCAAGCCCGTGCTCAAAGAGCCGCTACCAATGTGTTGGAGCACCGAATTGCCAAATCAATGGCTTCAGATAGCACACTCATGTTGAAAGGCCAGGGATACAATAAAAAACATGATATCAAAACAAAGTATGGCTTTGATAGATTGGTAGAGGATTTAATACAAGAGTCTATGTCTAAAGGAGAATTCAACAACCTGAGTGGAAAAGGCAAACCATTGAAGGATCAAAATATTAATCCATATGTTGATTTTACCACTCATAAGTTGAATGAGGTAAGTTTTCTATGACCTAAAACTTTATAAGAAATCTAATTGACCTTGAGGGAAATTAACCATGTCTATCTCTATATAACATGAGTTAGTGTCAAAGGTTTTTGGGTGCTTATGTAGGAGCACAAAAGCACCACTAAATTCTGAATATATCATATTTAAATAATGATATTTTTGCAGGTTTTAATTAACAACGGATTCACACCAGAGTGGATAACTATGAGCAAAGAAATAGATCAAGACAAGGAGTTTCTAAAAGCAGATGTTGCAAGAGAGCGTAAGTACCTTGGACCTTACCCGTTGAATGAACTCGACTCACAGAAATGGGAAATAGTATGTGAAGATAATAGGTACCTTGCTTTAACACTCAACAATAAGATAACCAAGTACAACCTCATTGTGCCATTGATAAATAAGCAGAAATTTCATGTGCAATATGAAGAAATGTGTATGGATATACTTAAAAATGGTGTCCACTCCGTTGAAGGAAAAGTTGTTGAAGAAAAAAAAAATCAAGAGGTTGCTATTAGAAATAATGAAGATATATTTGCCTTGTTTTTTAAGACAATTGGTAAACTGTTGACTTTTGATAGGAAAAAGTAATGCCTATTTTAATATGAACACTATCAACACATTTGTATTAGAAGTAGTACTATTAATTAAAATAGCTATTATTATGTCATTTAAAGTTTTAAAAGCTCTGTGATATTAGATGTAGAATAGTCTAAATGTATCAAGTAAAATAAAACAAGTAACATACAATTTTTATTTTAAACATACATTTAAACTTATAAAAGTGCTATGATTTTAACAATGTAATAAAATTTTGCCTGATGTAAACTAATATCTTCTGTTTATTTAAAACCATGAAAAAGCATAGCGGCACGTTATAAACATTAGGTCAATAGCCTATCTAATTTATCTCAATAACAAACAATAAGGAGATTATATCCTTTCGAATTTGACTAGGCTATGCTAACTCGAGCTTATAAAAAAAGTGTTTCAATGTTTTAACTTTAAAGTCATCCTATGTCAAAGTAATAACATGCAGTAACAATAACATATTACATGGGAAATATTTACAATATATTCTAGCAATTGATAATTAAGCTGCATGATACAAACAAGAACATTGCAGTCATACAAATGTTTTTGTACTTATTTGATCTCAAAAGGTAAAATTGCTCACAAATATATTAAGAAAGCCCCTGAGTACCGTTGATTTTGCTCCAGTACAAACGTAGTTTGACGATCATTTGTAATCAACACTTTGATTCAAATGAAATTTTGCAAGTTGGATTTGGATAATCTGTATATGGTGCGTTACTTTTTCTATAAAGATTATTCTTATTCCATTGAATTGGTTGAGCATTTTCGAAATTAATTATTTACTTGGTTTGTATTGGATAGATGTACTGGACCTTCTTAAAACACGCCACTCCAGTGTCTGTGAAGTTGGCATAACAGCCACATGTGGTTTTCAAGAATGATAATGGCGACACTTTATGATGAAGTTAGGACATAATCCGCATATATATCGGCATATACAAATGAAAATTCGAGATATGTCTTACATAATTAGGTCTAATCCTAAGTATTTATTAATATTAGTTCTTACTTATCCTATTTGACTTGGTCCCTATTATAATTTTGTAAATAACAATGCTATATCTGTGAAATTGGTCTCATTTTAGCTAATGTTTAGCTAGTGGTGATAAAAACAGGTTTTTATAAAAGTTGAGGATATAAAATTAAATGTTATCTATATATCTTAGTATGATATAGACAAGATGCGTGAAATCATACGGTATGGAAATCTGTAATATATATGCACACTATTTTTGTTAGCGTTAGTCATTTTTCATTTTATTTATTCCATGTGAATAGAATTGATCAACATACATAATAAATGTTACAGCATGTTTAGTGTGAAGCTATTTCTCATCCTAGATCAAAGAGGTGTGTGATGTGTCAGGTAGTATGGGTGTGGGTAGTACTTGATTGTGTCTAACAGGTAGTGTTGGTGTGGGTAGTACTAGATTGCGTCTAACAGGTAGTGCTGGTGTGGTTAGTACTAGATTTTGTCTAACCAGGTAGAGTTGGTGTGGGTACTACTAGATTGTGTCTAACAGGTAGTGTTGGTGTGGGTAGTACTAGATTGTGTCTAACAGGTAGTGTTGGTGTGGGTAGTACTATATTGTGTCTAACCAGGTAGTGTTGGTGTGGGTAGTACTAGATTGTGTTTAACCAGGTAGTGTTGGTGTGGTAGTACTAGATTGTGTCTAACAGGTAGTGTTGGTGTGGGTAGTCCTCGCACGGCCGGTGGCTAGCAGTCTCAGAGCGTTCGGATAAGCGCGGTGCTCCGCCTGCAGGATGCGAGCCGCCAGCGATACGGCGGTGTCTCCCGGGAGCACGGGGACTTTCTCTTGCAGGATTATCGGACCCGTGTCCATGCCCTCCTGAAAAACACCAATGTTCAACAACGCAGGTATCAGGAGAGAATCGAACACACATAAACACCTCATAAGAGGTCAAAACCGCAATGATTCAATGATTTGTATGTTGTCCAGTCTGATATCTAAAAAAAATGTTCAAGGAC
This sequence comes from Venusia cambrica, assembly GCA_951394065.1. Taxonomy (NCBI): domain Eukaryota; kingdom Metazoa; phylum Arthropoda; class Insecta; order Lepidoptera; family Geometridae; genus Venusia; species Venusia cambrica. The sequence continues at coordinate 9,414,658 of OX596056.1, forward strand.
ATCAAACAATACTTTCGTATAAGAGGACATTCCTACCTTCCCTGTGACAGAGACTGCAGTTTTAAAATGCAAAATGTACACAATAACCGCCTCTGTGGTCTAGTGGTTCCACCCACTGATTTCAGATCCAGTGGTCCCGGGTTCGATCCCATGGGTAGTACAATATATTGTGCTTGGTTTAGTTGGTGGTAGGACTTTATTTAAGTCCGCCTGGCTAGCTACCACCATCTTACCTTATACTGTCGCCATAACAATTCTTAATTGTTGTGTTCCGACTTTTAAAGGAAAGAGCCAGTTCCTCAGTTTGTAGAGGATTCCAGGTGAAGAGCGCTTCCACCTACGACCACCTTGACCATAACTTGAAAAATCAGGTGAGATGAAGGTCATCTTGCACCTCTCCGTCGTACAATAAAAAAACCACTTACATCGACAAAGTGTACGGTGCACCCGCTCTCCTGGTCCCCCGCGTCGATACATTGCTGTTGCGCGTTCAGTCCGGGGTGTCGCGGCAGGAGGGATGGGTGGATGTTGATCATTCGCCCGTACCATCTACGAACACATTACATTATACACATTGTTACGCCAGTCAGAAACGTCTAGAATATTCGCGAGCCCTCGCATACTTCCGAGAAAATAAGACAATAACAACTTGCCAGTGTCTTGGGCACGCTTCCGTCTGGTACTGGTCTGGAACAGTTGAGTAGGGCGTTTATTTTACCTATATAGGGCGTTTGTAACGGTCCTTAGGTAATCTGACTGACTCCTTTGTACATAGTTAGTTTAATTGAACTTTTTTATTGAATAAATGTCTTTGTTGCAGCTAGTAGTTGGAATATAAATCTTTGTTTTAATTTCTTTGTCTGTACAGTAATTACATCTAATAAGTACCTGCATTGTCCGTCAAAACTATTGCTGTCAATTAGGGGTTGAAGCTTTACCCTGCCGTAACACAGTGTTAACACTAGCCCGGAGGGTATGGTTTTGTAGCTCGCTAACTGGATCTACATAAATTACAAATGTGCAACTATTTTCAGTAATTAGCTTAGTTACATAATTTATTGTGCCATTTATTTCTGAGTATAAATTTATCTTATCTTATCTTATCTTAAGAAACGTACTTTTTGACGAATTCCTTGGACAATATCCGCATGTACCCCGCGAGGCACACGATGTCGACGCGATGCTCCTCCAGCGCGGCCGACATCGCGCGGTCAAACTCCTCGCGAGACGAGTACTCCTTGTAGTTGAATACCTGGTGAACAACCATTCATTTATTAAAGGACATTCGTTTCACATTTCACACAGCGCCATCTAGCAAACGCCCCAAAAAATTAAAAAGTGTTTAAAATCCTACTTAACAGAAAAATGCTTTTACTCTTTGCACGAGTTTCTGGGTGATACATAAACTAAATAATTAGAATGTAAAAAAAGTACAGGTATAATGAATACGAATATTAGTTTATTATTGAATTTATTATTATGTATAGTTTTATTTAGCTATTAAGTTTAATGCGCCTCCTAGTGTAATATTGCTGTGCCCTAACAGGGTTTATGTTTGAAACTTTTATCCCCACAACACCTGTATACCTAATAACAAATAATTTGAATTTAGCCCCAAACTAAGCATAGTAATATAGGAACTAGATAGAATACATATAACAAGCCTCATAGCTCTGTTGGTAGTAACTCTGCTCTCGATTCCCACCCAGGACAAACATTTGTGTTATGAATATATGTTTGTTCTGTGTTTACAATACAACACCCAAACACAGAACAAACATCTATATTCATCACATAAATGTTTGTCCTGGGTGGGAATCGAACCCACAACCTACAGCTCAGAAGATAAGTATGTATTTAAACAAGTATTTAAGTATTCTATCCGTAATCTAGTTCCCATATTACAAGCTATGCTTAGTATGAGGTTAGATGACGTGTGAAATTAAATGTTCTGTATTATTTATTATTAATACTTATATGCTTTATTTTGTTGCAAATACGTACTATAATATATGATACAACATATTTATAAATTTTAGCACGGGTTTGTTTCTCTAACGTTGGTTGATGAAAGCACCAACTTTGTATAAATGTAAGTACACTCACACAAGTTTTAAAAGTGAAATGATTAGTTTTTTTTTATAATTAAATATATTTATTCAAACAATACGTCTACACTACATTGTTATTACTAGTGGCCAGAGGTCGAAATTCGATCATAAAAAAACAATCATCATGACACCAAACCTACCTGTCTCATCCCTCTGCTGGGGCTACTCTTTTCGCTACCAACCTTCTCGATCCTACACTAGTCTAAATAATAAAAATATATTGTTGCTTTCTACACTCCTTCCCCATTACAATATATAACTATTTAAAGTGAACTCTGTTCTTTTGAGTAGTACATTTCTTAATACTGTAACTATGCCAAATATCACACTTCTCCGTGCCTAAAAGGGGTCAGAAGTTTTCTCTTTGCGTATTATGAATAGGTAATTACGTAAGTTAAACCAATAAATACTTAAGGTCACCAATAACAATCCATAATTTTAACCGCATCTAGTAGATCGTCAGATCTAGAGGTCCCAGGTGCTTGGTTTGGTAAGTGATAGGACTTTAAGTCCGCCTGGCTAGCTACCACAATCTTACCTAAGTCTGTCGCCATTACAATTCCAAAATTATTGTGTTCCGACATTTAGAGGTTAGATAGCCAGTTCCTTAGACAGTTGAGGATTCCGGGTGAAGTGCGCTTCCACCTTCGGCCTTATCATAACTTGAAACCAGCTGGCTTACCCTTGAACACGATTCCGAACGATCGGTATTGAATTTGTGTCATTTCTTACTCTTCTGAACACTCTTGAATGCGAACCTAGCGCCAAATTGATTTCATATTGTGTGGATATTGAATGAACTAATAGCGATTGGAATTGAATTGTCCAATCCATCTATGCCCTAAGCAACGGGTGGGCATCCATGCCGCATTAAACAATAACATTTTGTCAAAACCACGATTTTTATATTGGATTTATTTGAAAATATATTTAGATTGACGTTTTAAACTATTTGTAATCACTGTCTACTGATAAAAAGCCCAAATTTCGAAGTGTATTAACACAATCATAATCCAATGCTATCAAATTGTTTTTCAAGAGGCCAGTTAGTCAATATTGTTAGAATATTGGATTGCGATTGATTTTGAACTGGATTTTTTATTGGGTGAGACGAAGGCCAAGCGATAACAATAAAAGCGAGTAACTCACAAGCGTAGGCACACCACACGCCTCGGCCCTCGTCAGAGCCAGAGCGTCCTTCTTGTTGGAGATGACGAGCGACACCTCGGCGCACATACACTGTGTGACGTCACGGGTCGTGTCCAGCAACGCTTGGAGGTTGGTGCCGCTGCCAGAAACTAGCACGGCCACCTGCGAAACAACGGGGTGGAAAACTCACTTTTATCACGGCAGAGGGCGCACAATCGACTGAATTAAAGTTTACATTGTGTACTGTGAGACTCTTGTAACGAAACGTACCTACCTAGTTATATAACCTTAATTGCAATTAGCAAACGAATAATAATTGCATGTCAGTCATATTATACGCATACATTTTAATCTTTTTAAGGTTATTTTATGTATGAAGGAAAGCAGGACCTATAACACAAGTTTTTTGACTTAGTGCAGGTCTTGACTGATTTAAAAACAAGACATTATTTGTATCCAACTTGATTGATCCATATGTTTTTATTTTAAAGCTTGAAAATGTAAATTGTTATGAATAAATGAAATATTATTATTATTATTATTATGAGAGCAAGTGGGAGTTTTCGTGGTTAATTGAGTCTGTTGCAATAGTACATCTTGATATTTATTTAGTTAATCAGCAAAAACCACTTTAAGCTCACTCGCTCGTGTCACAAAATGGTTAAACAACTTGTTTCAAATGCACCTAAATTCAGTTCGCAACCAAAATTGTATAAAATGCTTGGCTCGTTGGCTATTAAGGTGGAGCGGCCAACAGACTGAACAAGGAACATTTTGTACTTATCCATATATTACATGAAAGCAAGAGGAATTGCGTCTCACGTAATCTAATCTAAATCTAGTAATTAAATTTAATACAATATATGTACTTTTTGTATTTCAAATGATTGCACTAGATCACAATATTAACAAAAATGTTATAATGACACATAAATTCACAACCCGCAACGAGACTCGAACCAGCATCCTTTCCTAGAGCCGGAAACACTCTAACCAACTGAGCCACGACGGTCCTGACGCAGATTCCGAATTTTAGAGTCATATTGATACTCAGGAAGATATCCGGGTTCGAGTCCCCAACCACAACCCAAGGCTGCTAGCTTAGACATTAAGAAGGATAGTTAGGTTACCTTCTTGTTGGGTAGATGCGGCATTCTGCGAGTGAAGTCGACGGCCGACGCGAAGTTATCGACGATAACTCTAGCGCCGCCCTCCGGTCGCGCCTGCAATGACCCGATCACCATGGCGCCGTATGAACGGGTGATATTCATCACCTGCAAGAAAAAAAATAAGACGCCCTTTGAGTTTACGGACGTTGTCTTAAAGCGGTAAAGGAGTATATATTAACCGCCTCTGTGGTCTAGGGAATCGCCTGTCGGTGTCAGATCCAGAGGTCCCGCGTTCGATCCCCATGGGAGTACAATATTGTGCATGGTATGGTTGATGGTAGGACTTTGTCCTCCGGATTACGTAAGATAGACAATTCTAAGCTGTTGAGGTTTCCGGGTGAGTTGCGCTTGCGACTTCGGCCTAATCATAACTTGAAATGAGATGAAGGCAAAGCGCTTCCACGTAGTACAATAAAAAATAAAATTCAATAGAAAATACGTTTCTCATTAAAAATAAATTCAAGAAATGTATCCGCTCTCAACCTTTAAACTTGCATAGGCTACAATGGAGTGAGTTTATCCAGGAGTTGCAGGTGTTGATAAGTCAACACCTACCATAAAAAAAGACACCTCCACCCTTTTACCTACCATTGAATACATCATACAATAGCTTTTTAATTGCTCGGGGTAAGCCCCGAGCAAAAAAAGCTGAAAAGCTGATAAAAGGATTTTGCTAGCAGTGCAACACTGGAAATAAGTTCTGTTCGCCTGGCACTACGACAATCCTGCTTAAGTATGTCGCTAATCGGTTTGCCGTGTTCCATCGATGAGTAAAGGAAAGGGAAAGGGAAAGGGAAAGCTCTTTTCCAGGCAAGCCAAGGTCAATAGCTGATACAGCTTACATACATTTCTAAAATGGTTGTGTTACGGTTTGTAGAGGTAAGAAAGCCTCTATAAAACTTCAGTTAGTTGAGGATTCCGGGTGAAGTGCGCCTCCACCTTCGGCCTTATCTTAACTTGTAACCAGGTGAGATAAAGGCCAAGCGCTTCCCCGTCGCACAAAAAAAACAACTCTTCTATAAAAAAAAATACAAAAAATGGTATGGATTATAAAATCTTCAACCCTTCCGTTCCCCATAATCTCTATCTATGGTAACCTTGTAACAGTTCCATGTATCATTTTAGGTGCTAATTTTCTTCCTAAAACCATTTGATGAGCAAAATTGAAATGATGTCGAAACCTTTGGCAAAGGCTCTCAAACTTACCTCGGCCTGATCTTCGGGAGCTACTACCAACACCATTCCGACCCCACAGTTAAATGTCCGTAACATCTCGTCATCTGACACTGCACCCGCGTCTGCGATCCAGGCGAACACCTACAAACAAACAAACAAACAACATTGTGACGCCGGCAGAACTGGTTGTGGTATGGACCCGTCTGCTTCTCAAATTAAACAGCTTGATGGATAATTGATCGTGGATTTTATTGATAAAAGCGTAAAAAAATCAGAATAAAATAATGCTATCAGTTTCCCCGGTTTCATCCGGTTTTTTGAATGGTAGAAGAAACCGCCACGTTCTTCTGACGTTTGGCTTTGACATTTAGGTTTGGTTGACTGATCCGTAACAAACATAAATAGTATTAAGTAATGGACATTTAAATAGCGCCATCTAGCCCTTATCTTAGGAAAGCTATGGGAACTAGATGACGGATTATCGATTATATAAAATAGTCCTTTAATTTTTCTGCTTTTAGTAAAATCAAAGGCCGTTCTATAAATGCTATGCTATGCTTTTAACCTTTAGGAACAGAAAGTTGAAAAAAAAATTCACAACACAACAGGCGTCCTATCACGGTCACGATAAAACGTAGAATTATATGTTTTAATATTTTCAACATGCTGTGAATTCAACTAATTGCAAACTGAAATTTTTTTTCAACTTTCTGTTCCTAAAGGTTAAAAGCATATATTCAATGCAATTATGCAATATTCATATGTTCTAGTAAATAATTTTTCATTTTCAAGTATACCTTTACGTAGTACCATTCTATATGTGTAGATAAGCATGTTGTATAATAATTTAGAGAAATAACAGAATTGAAATAAATAAATCTTGGGCACGCTTCCGTCTGGTACTGGTCTGGAACAGTTGAGTTACCTATAGGCCGTTAGTAACGGTCCTTAGGTAATCTGACGGATTCCTTTGTACATAGTTAGTTTAATTGTACTTTTTATTGAATAAATGATAATTGAATTGAATTGAAATTGAACCTGTCACGGTTGTCAGTCATCGCAATATGTAATAGGTACTCACGGGATGCACATGCCACCAGTGCGCGTTAAGCCTCGCGCGGACGTGAGCCGGTAACACGCGCGGTACGTTCTCAATGAGTCCCCCGCCGGTCACGTGCGCGGCCGCCTTTACCCGTCCGCTGCGTAGCGCGCCGGACATGCTCGAGGCGTAGATACGAGTCGGCTTTATTAATTCCTCACCTGGTGCGTAAATTAGATTTTATTAGTCTATTTTTTTTTATTGTACGACGAGGAAGCGCTTGGCCTTCATCTCACCTGGTAACAAGTTGAGATAAGGCCGAAGATGGAGGCGCACTTTACCCGGAATCCTCAATAAACTGAGGAACTGGCTATCTTACCTCTGAATGCCGGAACACAACCATTTTTTTTTTAATTGTTATTATGGCGACAGAATTAGGTAAGCTTATTAATCTAACACTCAGAGTTCTGAGTCCCTAGCAACCTATGAAGAACGCAACGTGTGTTTAACAGCACCCGACGAGTTAAGGTCAATTAATCAGTGATAATTTTTAGGGTACCCGTAGGTGATCCCTGTCCCCAATTAACAACGTATAAACTTCAGTGGAACTCTGGACGTACAATTGAGTTTTATTAGCTCTGGACGTAGATTATTTGTGATCGAGTATCACAAACAGGCAGACGATTCCACCGCTGCCACCAAAACAAATAACACATTGCTAACAAATTGAGCCAGCTTTGAGAGCTTATATGAACATTCCTTAAAAAATGTTTTTGGATAGATGGATCGTGGAATTATATAAACTATTCCAAATTACTAGTTGACGATTGATTTACTCATAAGTATCAAGAACGTTATTTTGCGAATCGTCAATAGCCCGTAATCGTTATTTAATAAGATATTGAATAAATATATTATTATCAGTAATTCAACAAGCGACTCCGATCAAATTTGCATATAGTCTATGCACTCAACATTTTATCTTCAGTTGAATGCTCTTCAAAACACTTCCGATAGATAAATTTTAAAGGATTTTTAGATCGCAATAAAGTATCAGAAATACTTCTACAAATCCTACCTAGCGTGTGTCCCTCCTTGCTGAAAGGCGCCTTGTCGCTCAGCGTGAGACCGGATTTCTTCATCAGTTTGTGCACTAAACTGAACCCGTTACTGTGCACTCCGTTTGAGGGTAGACCGATGATAATATCGCCCACCTATGAAAATATAAATAATGTTACGCCAGTCAGAAACGTCTAGAATATTCGCGAGCCTTCGCATACTTCCGAGAAAACAAGACAGTAACAACTTGTTTATCAATAACACAAAAGGATGATTTATGACCGCCGTGCCAGATTACGCAACAGTTAGCGGCGCGATTCCCGCGCTTACTAGAACTTTCGATAGAGTTGGATATAAATTGACGCGCGATTCGGCAGCAAGGCAGTATTCGATTACGATACAGTGAGTTAACATCAAGTGATATTGAAGTGCGATAACAGTTTTTAGTGATTCGGTAGTATAACTAAGTAATGTTGTACTGTGTTTGAGAGTAATTAGTTTGGTGCTGAATAAACGTGTCTTATTTTGAGTAATAAAAAAGGTTGCTTTTAATTATTACGAACCCCAGCTCGTAACAATAATAATAAGATGACCTTGATCCTCACGACAAAAACTGGGAAGATCTAAGAATCCGAGAGGAAATAATAGAAGGGGTTGAGGAAGGCTTTTGCTAAGCAGTGGACTATGCCACTGCATAGCATAAGCCTTATGATATTAAATTTTATTATATTTTTTATAATTATAATCATAATGCTACTTTAAAAACGGGTACCGCAAAAAGCTGTGTGGTCAAGTAGGTATTGTCCTGCCTTCCGGTTTCGAGGTAGTGGGTTCAAATCCAGTCGTGCTGCACCATTGGACTTCGGTTTTGCGGAACTTTATATGCGCATTTGGCACATGCAAATGCTCTTGAAGAAACGGTATATCTCTGGGACCAAAATCCCGAATGGCATGTACCACTGCCCAGTATTTCGCCAAGTGGCGATGGACTTGCGACATGTCACGTTTTGACTGCTAGCTACTTGCAAACCGTGGGCATGCGCCGAACGACCCTTATAAGATCTACGCAGCGAGTAGTGATCAGATGTATATCCTCGAAAGGGAAAAAGTCGTGAGTCTGTTACTGTCTACCACGCGGAGCTGCGATCAAAAGCCAGTTCATAAACATAGTATAAATATAGTAGTTCTGTAAGACCAGTAGACCTCGCGAGAGCTTATAACCATGCAATAAACGATGCTTTCCTCTTTCACTTTTCCTTTTAGACTTTTGAGCAAATTGGGGTATATTTTTTAGCGATTACTCGCGTTCCCTTGAGGAGATCAAACCTGGTGTCTAGGGATTTGTCTTGCTAAGACGGAGAGGACTGCGTAGTCTGATAAAACTAGGTATACATTTTCCGGGAGAAAAAAAAACCTACAGCAAACTACTCCCCTTTTCCCCCTCCTCACCCCTTTTTTTTTTCACAACATCTTGTGTAGTATTAATCCTTAGTGTCTTTCAAATTTAATTGAAATCCGTTGATAAATAACGCTACAGCAAACTTCTCCCCTTTTCACGACGGTCAAAAATCGCGATCGCCAAAAAAAAAAGGAACATGTGTGCCAATTTTCATCAAAATCGGTTGAGAAATGCGACCTGCAGACGAGAACAAACCGATCGACAGACAGCGGACAAAAGCATCTTTAGCCAATCTCGAAACTGAGACGTTGCGCCCGCTCGTTCAATTATTGTTTATTTTTTTTACACATCGCAATCTAGCCCCAAACTAAGCATGGCTTGCTCAAATATGGGAACTAGATTACGGACAAAATACATAAATACTTTTGTAAATACATACGTACTATATGATACAACACCCAAACACGGAACATCTATATTCATCACACAAATGTTTGTACTGGGTGGGAATTGAACCCACAGCCTACAGCGCAGAAGGCAGAGTTACTACCAACTGAGCTACGAGGCTTGTTTAATTACTTACATTGATGTCGTTGATTTTGGGCAAGATGTTGGCCCGTTCCACCACGCCGAGCGCAAACCCCGCGATGTCGTACACTCCTGGCTCGTACATGCCCGGCATCTCCGCAGTTTCACCACCTTACAAACAACGAATGAATGAATGAATGAATGAATGAACACTTTATTGTACACAGAAATAATACTACAGAACAACACCATTTTTTTTAAAATTATTTATTAAATAAATATAACAGGACATATATTTTACACAGCGCCATCTTGCCCCAAACTAAGCATAGCTTGTAATATGGGAACAAGATTACGGATAGAATACTTAAATACTTTTAGTAAATACATACGTACTATGTGATACAACACCCAAACACAGAACAAACATCTATATTCAACACACAAATGTTTGTCCTGGGTGGGGATCGAACCCACAGTCTACAGCGCCTACTACCAACTGAGCTATGAGGCTTAGGGTTTGTTCAAAACTGAACATGTCACAACACAAGCATTTAGTAACAATAGTTTTTAAGTGCAATGGGCGGCCTTATCGCTAAACATAACATTATACGCTATAGGCACCTTTTACATAAGCCGCCGACGTGAGCGTACGGCACATATTTTATTTATGACAAATTCAGAATCATAAATGGATAAATAATTCTGATTCCGAGGTTGATATTATATTCGAGATAGCCAAAGATTTGTTCTCTTTCTAGAAATGTATAATACATTGCTCACCTTATGCGACCCAAGAATAGATCTTAAAATTTGAATCTCACTAAAATAGTTACAAAATAAACGCAGCAGACTCGCTTACTATGATTTTTACCCTTATATCTATAAGAATAAGACTCACTAATGAGTGTAGCGGAAACCTGCCTGCGCCTTTTGGGCAGACACGACGTCACACAAGAATGAGAGGAATCACTACAACTTTACATCTATAGCATCGAGACCAATCCGACCAATCTCGTTCTTCAATTTGGAACCTTACAGCTATGGTAATAACACTCACCAATGAGCGCAGCAGGTACACCTACAGCATCAAGACTCACAAATCCGCACCTTACCACTTTCTTCAATTTAGACCCTTACAGCTATGGCAATAAGACTCACCAATGAGCGCAGCAGATACACCTATAGCATCAAGACTCACCAATCGCTTTCTTCAATTTGGAACCTTACATCTATAGCAATAAGACTCACCAATGAGCGCAGCAGATACACCTATAGCATCAAGACTCACCAATCGCTTTCTTCAATTTGGAACCTTACAGCTATAGCTATAAGACTCACCAATGAGCGCAGCAGGTACACCTACAGCATCAAGACTCACCAATCGCTTTCTTCAATTTGGAACCTTACAGCTATAGCTATAAGACTCACCAATGAGCGCAGCAGGTACACCTACAGCATCAAGACTCACCAATCGCTTTCTTCAATTTGGAACCTTACATCTATAGCAATAAGACTCACCAATGAGCGCAGCAGATACACCTATAGCATCAAGACTCACCAATCGCTTTCTTCAATTTGGAACCTTACAGCTATAGCTATAAGACTCACCAATGAGCGCAGCGGAGGCCTGCCGGCAGCCCTCGGCGACCCCGGCGACCACGTTCCTCGCCACGTTCACGTCCAGCGAGCCGCACGCGAAGTAGTCGAGGAACGTGAGCGGAGTCGCGCCGTTGCACAGTATGTCGTTGACGCACATGGCGACCAGGTCGATGCCGATCGAGTTGTGGTGGTTGATCTTCTGTGCGACGCGTAGCTTGGTCCCGACCCCGTCCGCTGCCAGTACCAACACCGGGTCCTGAAGGACACACTTGCAATAGAATACCAATTTAGATTAGCAAGTAATGTAACAACACATACCAAACACAGGCCATTAGTGTCCCGTGTGCCCACACTGTTCATACGTGGGGGCAGATAGCCATAAGTGCTACCGTCTGCCCCCACGTGGGGGTCGTTCGTGGGGGCAGACGGTAACAATTCCCTGGACAGAGCCTCCTACAAAGCTGGTGGATCGCATTAAAGCAGATAATACACAGAAGGAAGCTGCTGTCATTCCTTTGGTGATCTCATGGATGTCTTAAAAGCCGACTAAGGAGTCGGCTTTTAAGACATCCATGGGCTGAGTTGGAGGGGTCGATTCTCATGTTTGTATTTTTTGCAAGTAGATTGTTTTATTATGATTATTCAAAATTGGTATAGGAAGAGAGCGATCAGAAATAAACCTACCAGGTGCAAGTCGGCGGGTGCACCACGCGGGTCATAATTAATAGAACTGTTTTGTTGATCGAATAATATATGCCGATAATATTACCATACCTTATATTCCTGTTCAACGGCCTTCAATTGGAAGCACCCGCCGAACCCGCCGAGGCCACCCAATACTCCCGACCGGGTTGTGGATCTGAAAAAATGTTGTTTTAGGACTTTTAAACTAATACTACATTTTTGTTATATAAATAATGGGCCTAGAGAGCTATCTCTAGGTTTGATAGAAATCTATCAAAAATTTTGGATCTTTTTTTTTTGACAAAAAATTCCGTTTCACTGTCATTTTAATAAGCTTTAAATTCAAATCATCACGCTAGCAATACTGGGCCAAAACGTTTTCCGTGTTCAGTCGGTGTGCGGCAGACCTAGTGCTTTTTGGGAAAGCTTTCCCCATCAACCTGGCTACTTACCAACATATTTTTTTTTAATTGTACGACGGGTTAGCTCTTGGCCTTCATCTCACATGGTTACAAGTTAAGATAAAGCCGAAGTTGGAAGCGCACTTCACCCGGAATCCTCATCAAACTGAGGAACTGGCCATCTTACTTTTATATGCCGGAACACAACCCTTTTAGAATTGTTGTTATGGCGACAGCATTAGGTATGATGGTGGTAGCTAGCCAGACAGACTTAAACAAAGTCCTACCACCAACCAAACCAAACACAATATTGTACTCCCCCTGGGGATTGAACACGGAACCTCTGGACCTGAAATCGGTGGGTTGAACCACTAGACCACAGAGGCGGTTATATATTAGAATAACTACATCATTAGTCATTAGTTATATATCCCTCATTACTCATTAGTCTCTTTGGACTACCATGGATACAGTTATCAGTCCTTACGAAAACTTGAGAGAGTAAATCTTTTACGGCGCGCGCACACCGACACCATGAAGTTGGTTGGTAATTGCAACCAACTTCATGGTGTCGCTTTTAGGTGTTGGTGTGCGCGCGCCGTAAAAGATTTACTCTCATATTTTTTCCCATACGCGTCAAAAGAAGTGTAACTTCATAAACTGTTTTGTCCTAGAGCTAGTTATGCCAATAAGATCAAAAGCATGCCATAATTATGTACTAAAGAGCCTCACCTCGCCAAAGGTTTGATCATGGAGACGAGAGAATCGCCCGCCTCGATGTCGACCCCGCTGTCCTTGTACGAGAGCGACTTGATTGGGGCGCAGGGACCAACGCTGTACGGCGCTACCAGTGGGGACATCGCCTCTTTAAAGTTTTCTACCACCACTTGATGACCTCCTAAAGAAAAATAAAAACAAATAATCTATGTACTCGCAGGGTGGAATCGCGAGGCAACAATTCTTAAAAAAAATGTGTTCCGGCATTTAGAGGTAAGATAGCCAGCTCCTCAGTTTGTTGAGGATTCCGGGTGAAGTGCGCTTTCTCCTTCGGCCTTATCATAACTTAGATGAAGGCAAAGCATATATCCGTCGTTCAATAAAAAAAAAGTCAATTTATTTTATCATTCGTATAAAACCAATACAGACAACTATTGATTGAATTGGGAGAGAGAATAATCCTTTTGTCTCTAGCTGTCATTATAGTTCCAACAGTATAAAAACAAATAGAAAGAAAGAAAAATCATCAAAATTATTTGACACTTATACACACAAGTAGGCAGCACATAAAAACATAACAAGATATATATTTAAAAGTAAGAAAAAGTACAAAGGTAAATAAATGAAGAAAAAATTGTTTGTATCAAAGTAATAATTGTATTGTGTAATTCGAACCGGTGAAATTACCTCTTTTATATTACAATATACAATGGAGAACGTACAAAAGCTATAACAATAAAAATGAAAATATTTGACATTGCCAGTAAAACACAAAAAAATCTATGTTAAACACAGATCAAGGCATATTGGGTTTTGCTTTGTGGTATTGCTGGCGCTTCGTTTTTTTTTTATTCAAAAAGGGGAAGCGCCTGGGCTTCATCTCACCTGTTATTGTGGAGGCACACTTCACCCGGAATCCTCAACGAACTGAGGAACTGGCTATCTTACCACTAAATGCCGGAACACAATTTTTTAAATTGTTATGGCGACAGAATTCGGTAAGATGGTGGTAGAAATCCAGGCGGACTTAAACAAAGTCCTTCCACCAACAAAACCAAGCACAATATTGTACTCCCCCTGGGGATCGAACCCGGGACTTTTGGATCTGAAATCACTTGAACTACTAGATCGTAGAGGCGGTTAAAATGTATCTATGGCCGAGCCAACAACTGCCGCCCAACCCACCTCAATTCTCTCACTGGCGACCCCTGCCCCGAGAAATACTGGGCACACCTGACTCTCCATAGAATAGGAGCGTCCTAAACGCAACGGATGGCCCGCGACAACTACGAGTAGTTGTAGCCACATGACTTGATGCTAAGGTAAATAGCGCAGCTAGATAAAGAAAACTTGCAGACCACCCGATTGATGTTGTATAGTTCAAATAAAAAAAAACAGTATAATAATAATAAATATTACAGGACATTAATTTTACATAGCGCCATCTAGCCCCAAACTATATGCTTAGTTTGGGGCTAGATGGCGCTGTGGCTTGTAATATGGGAACTCGACTACGGATAGAATACTTAAATACTTTTGTAAATACATACGCACTATATTATACAACACCCAAACATAGAACAAACATCTATATTCATGAGCTATGAGGCTTGTTAATACAGTTACAGATACCACTAATTACAATAGTTACCAATAGTTACAGTATGGACGGGCGGACCTATTTGGGTACGGAACGCAAAGAGTGCAATGATACGCACTTGACCCACCTTCCCGGCCCATGTCTTCCACAGCGCCGACGACCACCAACCCGTCGACCGTGGCCAGTAAGTCCTCCACGGCCGCTGACGACGCGATCACCACCATGCCGACGCCGCAGTTGAATGTACGCAGCATTTCGAAGTCTGACACTAGACCTGCCGACGAGAAACCTCATTTTTTAATAAGCAATTTTTTTTTATAGGACATAAATTTTACTCAATGCCATCTAGCTCCGAACTAAGCAAAGCTGCTGTGTGGAATCTAGAATACGGATGGAATACATAAATCCTATTTTTTATGAAATAGTTAGCGTAGATTAGATAAGGTGTTCACATTTTTTTATCCGTTGCTATTTGTGAAGACCTGTAATTGACTGTCTATGTCTATTAGAGACATTGTATATCAGCTGTTGGTTTTCCAAATTGTAAGAAATAAAAAAATACATACTCATTAGACGGTATAACTACCAAACAAAACATATTTTCATCACACAAATGTTTGTCCCGGGTGGCAATCGAGCCTACAGCGAAGAAGGCAATGATCTTACCAACTGAGCTGAACAAGGCTTCTGGTAAAGGGAAATTTGCTAGTTCCTACTTCTAAATCCTTTTGAACTCAACCAGTTTTAGAGAGATCAGCGATCGGGGTTTTCTGTCTATATCTCATATAATATGGCCGAAGCACACAATTTGATTTCAGTCTATAGAGCGATTTGAGCTATAGACTTCAAAACTAGCTCATACAAGGATGAGGTCTATGAACGAACTATATTCTCCACAAACCTCCTCCAGTATTTGAGTCAGTCTAATGACCAGTATTTTACCTAAAAAATCATGTTTTTTTTATATACAACTAGGAGACGGAACAAGCAAATAGCCCACCTGGTATTAAGTGCGTCTCTTGCCTATAACAATGCCTTACTGCCCTATATACTATAGGTTCCATCCACAAAGAACATAGCCTACACGGTACTGCATGTCAAACTAACCTTTAGCTTGCAGCCATCCGAAAATGGGTTTTATCTTGAACTGCAAAGCGTCCAATTTGACTCTAGTCCCAGGTAGTAGAATCCTCGGAATATTCTCCAACAGCCCTCCCCCGGTGATGTGGGCCAGTCCTTTGATGAGTCCGCTTTTGACAGCCGGCAACAATTCCCGTACGTAGAGGCCGGTTGGTTCGAGGAATTCGTCGCCGAACGATTTGTTTGTGGTACTGAAGGGAGCTTTCTCGTTGTATCTGAGGGAATAAGATTGATTTGTTCAAAGGCCTAACCACACCGTCTTATAGCGTTCTCGTTTTGATATAACATTACTTTTGACTCGTTTTTGCACTCTGGATAGATAGTGACAAAAGTAAAGTAATATCAAAACAAGAATACTATAAGAACTCGTGGTTAATTTCCCCAGAAATAATAACCTTTCCGCTTCAAAGCGTTACCCTCGGTATCGCCTTCGGCCATTCCTATCCTCCCCCATCAAATGGCCACAGCCGAGGTCGAGGTAGCCGTACCTAAGTGGTGCCCTTGCGCTTGTGGCCTCAAAAATCAATTTTTGGGCTCGCGCCTTCAGCGCCAGCCAGGTCCGCGCAAAGCTGTCGCCCTCCAGGTTTAGAACCAGGCCAGCGTATTGTCCTTTCATAAAAAAAACCCAGGAATAATTTATCAAAACAATATTTTATCAAGCCTAACCGCGGAAATGTTACTGTTACGCACTGAGGATTTTTATTGAACAACTCCTCACTCGTGAGGTAGGCTTACTGTCACCTGAAAATTTTTGTTGAAGTGTTGAACAGCTACTTACTGACTCCATCAAATCAGCTTGCTTTTAATAAACGAAGTTCCAATTACAAGTGATTCAAACTATTGATAATTACAAGAATACAGCTAATTCGAGCTTAGGTTATATTCTTTGTCGTTTTGAGACATGATTTTCTGGTAATCTTACTCGAAATAGTCAGTTATCAAGTGTTTTATAATTAACACTTACTTTATACTAAGGTGTCTTTTCGGTTTTATCCCATATGAATTTTGTCGGTACATTAAAAACACTACATTCACTAAAAAAAAAAAAAACACAGTTTCTCTAGGAAGCGAGATCAAACATGTGGTCAAAATAAAATCTGAAAACAGAAAAAATATTTAGTAATAAATCCGCCAAATCTCTCTGAAAAAATCAAAACGACACGTGTTTCGCCTTTACACGAGGCATCCTCAGGAAATATAGTCTCGCTGCTAACTGACTAGCCCTCTGTGGACGTGTTGTCGCTCCGAGCTCTGCGCTGCAAGTACTCACTCCACTTGCAGCGCAGCGCAGAGGCGAAACACGTGTCGATTTGATTTTTTCAGAGAGATTTGTCGGATTTATTACCAAATATTTTTTTTGTTTTCAGATTTTATTTTGAAATACGGATCTCCACAAAATAACGCCTGAATCAATTAGCTATGTGGTCAAAAGTGATGAACTAAAAGATGTCGGCTACGCCTATAGCCTAGGTGTAACTTGCTTACCAGTTATCGAGTGTTTTATAATGAATACTTACTTTATACTAAGGTGTCTTTTCGAGTTTGTCCCTTTGGTATAGACAAAATTTATGAAACGGTACATTAAAAAAGACTACATTCACTAAAAAAAAAAAAACAGTTTTCTCTAGGAAGCGAGGGTTCAAAAGTCATGAACTAAAACATGTCAGCTATATGTGTAACATTCTTACTTATAGCCGCCTTGAGACATGATTTTCTGCACCAGACTGTATCCGTTGCTGTGCACGCCGGTAGAGGGCATGGCGAGCACGATATCCCCGGCCGTTATCTCACACGAGCGAGGCAGTTGTTTCGTGTTATCGACGACGCCTACCGCGAACCCAGCTAAGTCGTATTTGCCTATGTCGTACATTGACGGCATTTCGGCTGTTTCACCGCCTGCCGAACGAAAATGAATGAATGAAAAATCTTTATTGTACACCAAAAACATATAGAACAATTTTCAATTTAAAACTAAAGTAAACAGTTCAATGGGCGGTCTTATCGCTCTAAAAAATGAGTTACGGTATCGTCAGATTCAGATTCAGATATATTTATTCCATTCCGATACATTACAGTACACTTGGAAAAGTCACAAAAAGGTAAACATAATAAAAAAAAAAAAAGTGAAAAAAAATATGAAGTCACTATAAGGTTTAAGCATCATCGTTGGTTTCATGACTAACGTTACCCGTCTTCTTTCTTTCACGTTGTCGACACAACACAATACAACTGTTGTCTCCCTCCCACTCACCGAGCAAGGCACACCCGGACATGAGACAGGCATCAGCTATCCCTTTCACGATGGAAGCGGCGACATCCACCTGCAGTCTCC
This sequence comes from Venusia cambrica, assembly GCA_951394065.1. Lineage (NCBI taxonomy): Eukaryota > Metazoa > Arthropoda > Insecta > Lepidoptera > Geometridae > Venusia > Venusia cambrica. Next base: position 9,432,764 of record OX596056.1, read on the forward strand.
CACACGCCATGTAGTCAAGGAACGCGAATGGCTCAGCGCCGGCGCACAGGATGTCATTCACACACATAGCCACGAGGTCTTGGCCGATCGTGTCGTATTTCTCCATTATTTCTGCAATCTGGAAACTTCGATGCATGAAAATATACCCCTGGTCACAGTTATCAGAGTACTAAACATGGTATAATGGTATGTCATTCAATGTTTGTGACTTTACGTCATATTTTGTCATTACCGGTAGGAAAGTCTATAAATAAAAATTTTCGGCACATTTTACGCAGCATCTTTGAGAATCTTTCCAGCTCCTCTTTTCTATGCATCCCAGTCGCGAGAGTCCCAGTTGAGCAACCTCGAGCCTATTGCTCCAGGTTCGAGATGATTCTTCTTTCAGACCATTAGCATAGTCTAGGGTCTATAGCACGACGTACCTTGAGCTTAGTCCCAACACCATCAGTTCCCTGCACTAGAACCGGATCTTTGAGGCTGGGGTCCATAGCAGACAGTTGGAACAGACCGCTAAAGCAGCCCAGTCTACCCAGCACCCCTTTCCTATGGGTCCCGGTCGCGATAGGCTCGATTTGACGTACAAGAGTAGCCGCTGCATCGATGTCTACGCCACTTTGTAAGTAGGAGAGACCGTTGACTCTGAAACCAGGTGAAGCTTGAGTTTTGCGTCCAGTTCCTAGTTCTAGTGGTCTACCATGGATAATGGCCTTTGCTAGCTGTTACTGTTGATCACAACACTTGTAAAGACCAGTAAAGGACCACCGATTTCAGATCCAGAGGGGACCTCGAGGGTTCGATCCCCATGGGGAGTACAATATATTGTGCTTGGTTTGGTTGGTGGTAGGACTTTGTTTGAGTCCGCCTGGCTAGCTACCACCATCTTACCTAATTCTGTCGCCATTATAACAATTCTAAAATTGTTGTGTTCCGGCATTTAGAGGTAAGATAGCCAGTTCCTCAGTTTGTTGAGGATTCCGGGTGAGGTGCGCCTCCACCTTCGGCCTTATCAACTTGTAACCAGGTGAGATGAAAGCAAAAAAAACCCTCCTGCCGATGATCGGCACTAAACGGCTTGCTGTGTTCCGTTCCGACCTTCCGACGATGTGCGGGAGAGCCAGTAATTACTGGGAAAGCTCGCTCTTAGACATCATCCTTGGTCTGGCCTCGAGGTCAAGATCTAGCCAATCATTTATATAAAAGTCGGCATTCATGGTACTCAAGGGTGTATGAGTGATTGTATGAGACCCATAGGCCTGACATAGTCGATATCAATTTAAATCTATATGTCTCAATGTCTATAAAAACAACACATAATTTTTATAATCCAATTGTACGAATGCGCCGCCATTATAATGATTTACTGGATAGCCATGGTGACGCAATTGATATATTTAATGGTGGGCATCTGCATAAGTTTAAAAAACTTGCTGATGTCGCTCTGCATAATCATTAATTTTCTTCTTGTTATGCTTGTACCTAAATTTGTTTAATCGTGATGTATACACATGCTTTGGAATACCACCTAGTTTAAAATTTATATGTTTCCTTTTTTGTATCTGATTGTTTGGTTGTATTCTGTTTTGTGTGCCATATGTAATAAAATAAAAAATAAAAAGTCCCTGAACCAAATAAGAAAAAAAAAGGTAGGCCTGTTGTGGGTGCTTAAAACGGTTATCAGGATTAAATTTAGACTATTCCAAGATGTTTAAAGTTTCTCTCTGCGGAAGAAATACTAATTGTTGTGTTCCAGCATTTAGTGGGAAGATAGCCAGTTCCACGGTCTGTTGAGGATTCCGGGTCAAGTGCGCTTCAACCCAGCCTTATCGGGTCAGATGAAGGCCAAGTGCATCCCTGTCGTTGGATAAAAAATTACTAGTATGGCCGTTCGAAGAAGGTTAATTATTTAGCAATGCAGAGCATTTGATTTATTGGCTTATCGATTGTGAGTTGGGTCAGCTCTTGACCTCGGGGCTTGGCAAGGATGAGGTCATGGTGAGGGATTTTAATACAAAAGCCAAACATTCATATTAAAAAAAATGCCGGAATACTTACTAGTTAAGAATAGCTGAGGCCTTAGGATGAGTTTCTGACAGCTAACTGAAACTATTTTCGTTTTCGTATAGGGCGCTTAGGTCCATACATTTCATTCCGAAACTCATACTAAGGCCTCTGTATACACTCTTATTCTAGACAAAGTTACTGTTTTTTATTAAAGCCACCCCGACCTTTTGAGGATATAGTTCCTGTTTTCCCCTTGACTGTGTGTTTTTCTTTTTACAAATTTCCTTGGTCAGAGTAAGGTAATTAATTCATCAAAAAAATCTGACCCATTCGTTTGTTTATTTGGCTAGATGGCGTTGCGTGAAAAAATGTCCTGTAATGTTCGGTCCTGTTTAATTATTACTTAGAAGTGATAGAATTAATTGATTATCTATCCTATATTAATTTATATTGATTACATTATCTTGTATATTGTTATAAGTAATATCTTTCTGTTAGATTAATTGTGTATCAACTGTGTCTATATTGTAATTCAAGTGTTTGTCTTACTTGTAAAATTTATATTTTATTACTTTAAAAAAAAACATAACTACAAAGTTCAGTATTTTTGTATTATACCGTTTATACAGCTTTCCAAGCTCCCTCCGATTTTGTTGCCAGTTATTACGATCTCATATAAAATGTTATTTTTGAGGAATTTAGCTAAAAATGCTTAGAGATTCCTGAGTTACTTACATAAAAAAAAACATATTTTTGTCTGAAAATCCCAACCAGAAATTCAATTTTATTTTATTTTTAGAAAAGGTTACAACCATAGACAGATTATTATACCAATCCGATTATACATGCTAACTTTCAATTGAATCGGGCCTGCCATTTCTAAATAATCCATAAAACTTTTGTATGGGAGAGCGAATATCAGGGGGTTTGAGAGGATCTTCTCGAAAAAAAAAAAAAAAAAAGACTCCATATTATAGTTTTAGAACCACGCTGCCAAACAAACATTTAAAGCACAACACAAATCTTATTTCAAAGGATGAAATGAAAGCATACAACTTTAAAACCATGCATGACAATGTTTTATTTACACGAAATACAACAATGTTCTTACCAAGCAATATTCCTCAGAAAACGCAGACTACGACAAATACAAATACATAAATTAGTAATGGAATGGAATTAAACGTTAAACCCCCAAGCGCCGTGATAGTTACAAGCTGAAACAAAACCAACATTTAGCACCAGAATGTACGAATGAAAAGGAAAATGAAAATTATTTTTATTTCAGTAACGAATTTGACAATATTTAGGTAAAGCGTTGGGGTCATCATTTAAGTAAACAAACAATACTTGTGTTAGAAGACCCCGCTCTTCCATATGCAATACGAATGGCTTATGAAAATGATATGGAAGGATAAATGAGGACAGTACACACAAAGAAAACCAACTTTTTTATAAGAGATGTATTAGCTCCAGATCTTTAGGCTTGTCTAACTGTAGGCTAGAGTTTTCCCGGACGGTACTGGCTTTCCACGCACGGCAAACCGTTTGGGGCCGGACTTCGGCAGGGGGGTGTTCGCTAGCAGACGGAGATTTAAAGGTCCTAACCACCAGTGTTATGGGGGTGTTGTTTGCCTACCGGAGTCAGATCCAGAGGTCCCGGGTTCGATCCCCAGCGTAGCACAATGTTGTGCTTCGTTTGGTATATGGGAGGACGGTGTTTAAGTCCGCTGGCTAGTTACAACCACCTTACCTAAGTATGTCACCATAACAACAATTCTAAATTGTTGTGTTCCGGCAATTAGAAGATGATAGCCTTTCCTCAGACTTCTGAGGATTCTGGGTGAAGTGCGTTTTCACATTCGGCCTTATCATAACTTGAAACCTCGTATAATATACTAAAACAAAACTCCATTGCCTCCATCCTAATTTGATGCAATTACATGACGCGCGCTTTTTTATACTAAATATTAAAGGACATTAATATCACACAGCACCATCTAGCCCCAAACTAAACAAAGCTTGTAATATGAATACAAAGTTTTTTTATCTCTACTATGTAAGCATATTTCATTTCCAATCTTGTGTATTTTGTTTTGCATTATATTTTTAATAGATATAATATACCTATAACATAATATACCTATAACTTTTATTTTAATCTTAACTTCTCTACCTCAGCTCCTTTAGTACACCGCTTTGTCTGATCTTATCTATCCTTTCCATCCGAAGGTAGTCTGGAAGAAGCTTTTAGCGATGAGGCCGCCCACTGTCTCTAGTTTAAGTGTTGTTATCACTTTGTTTTGTTATGTTCCTTGGTGTATAATAAAAAGTGTCATCTAGTGTGTATAGTACTGACTTGGAGAACGCTCTGTGCGCTATGTCCTTCCTGTACTGAGCGCCCGGGAAGTCGATGACGCCAGCCGCCGCGGTGGCCGCCGCCGCCGCCGCCCGCAGCGAGCCCGCCCGCGCGCACACTAGCAACACGCGCCCCCCCGCCGTCACCAGCGAGCCATTCGCGCCGCGGGATACCCCGCTGTGGAACACCATTAGGCCCGGGTTTGACTGCACCTGGGATAAACCTAAACACCGGAATAGAACGTCAATTTATCATCATCTTTCTGCCCGTTATCCCATACTAGGTATTTTAACTCTGTCGCCGTAATAACAATTCTTAAAAAAAATTGTTGCGTTCCGGCATTCAGAGGTAAGATAGCCAGTTCCTCAGTTTGTTGAGGATTCCGGGTGAAGTGCGCCTCCACCTTCGGCCTTATCTCAACTTGTTACCAGGTGAGATAAAGGCCAAGTGCTTCCCCGTTGTATAATAATAAAAAAAAAAGGTCGGCCCAACTTGTCTACTGCCTCCACTCTGCTCTATCGGACATTTCACTAAAACCGTTCTTGTCCATATCATCCCTTAAACAATCCATCCTTCTTTTCTTCGGCCTACTCTACCCCTATACCATCCATACTCATATTCAACACTCTTTTCGTTACATTATGGCCATACCATTTTAACCTATTACTTCTCAACCTATCTGTCACAGGCGCCACTTTCAGGCTCCTTCCAAGTGTACTCGTGCTTTATTTTTAACCAACTCCAAAAAAAGGAGGAGGTTCTCAATTAGCCGGAATCTTTTTTTTTTATGTATGTTCCCCGATTACTCGAAGACGCCAGGACCGATTTGGAAAATTATTTTTTTTGTTTGAATTTTGGATGTAATTCACAGGTGGTCCCATCGTTATCAGGTCAGGATCTAGGTATTTTTAGAGTGTATTACCCCAAAAGTAAGGAAAAAACGGTCCCCTTATAGTCACACGTCTGTCTGTCCGTCCATCCATCTGTCATACAGATGACAATGATGATGTCAAAATAATTGGAAAAAAATGTCTTCCAGCTAAATTGTATCATATTCTTTATTGAAGTCCGTTTTCTTTTTAGTTTTTAAAACGTAATTAAATCCATTTTCGTTTCTCCAAACACCCGTCTCAACAGTATCATCTTATCTGCGTGCACTTTCATAAATATACGCTTCTCAAATTGAAACTTCACGAGCTGCATTTGTTGATTGTCCTTATCACAATTTACAGCAAATGACCCTGCACTATGTCGAGTAGAGACTAAGGCCCATTACTTAAAGCCGCTGAAAGGTCCCTGCTTCAGCAGAGATTTAAACCAATCAAAGATATATATCTTCTTAGTCTCTGTTTAAGCAGATTATAAGACTTAAGTGGATTTTAAGGATACGGGCTATCCCTAGAATAGAGCTTATGATCCTGTACTGTGCGGAACCCGAAACTGCCAAAGGTCAAAAGACGTATATAACATTGGGAGCTCAATAAGCTGGGACCGTAAGGTTTCTCCCGTTTAAACGTAGTTACTTACGAGACTGGTTCTAATACTAGATATAACTTAAACCGGGGACATCCAGGGAAGTCTGTGCCAGCATCAGCGAGCGGAGGCCTTCACGGAGGACATCGGGTGGCTGGACTAACAAGAACCCACCCATCGCGCAGAGTAGCAACACAAACAAGCCTTTAAGTTCAGTTGGTAGTAACTCTGCCATCTGCGCTGGAGGTTGTGGGTTCGATTCCCACCCAGGACCAACATTTGTGTGGTGAATATAGATGTTTGTTCTGTGTTTGGGTGTTGTATTGTATGATAAGTATGAATAAAAAAAAAGTATTTAAGTATTCTATCCGTAATCTAGTTGTCATATTACAAGCTATGCTTAGTTTGGGGCTAGATGGCGCTGTGTGAATTTAATATCCTATCCTGTATAGTGACCACAGGTTGCTAAATGTGGAAACCGTACCAAGTACATACGCTAGCACCAACACTCCTGCAAGTAAATAGAAATACAGAGAAAAAGCTCACCACTGATGACACATCCCTTTGTAGACGTTTCAGGGTATCCCTTGGAAGCGATGACCACCCCGACTGAAGCTAGTTTGGTGTTCCACAATATTTGTTGTTGTTTTAGAGTGCCATTCACGCAAGCCTGGAGATAGAGAGGTAGATAGATAGATATTAACATTTATTCACCTAACTAGCACACTACACAACATCACAAAACGATAAAAACATAGTAGGTACAAACATATATTATGGTAAAAAATAACAATATTTTAAGCAACAGGAAATGAAGAAGGTATGTAGGTACTTAAAAATAAATGAAACACAACGGCAATAGCATGTGTTTGTGTGCTACAGTAGCAAAAAAGTCTCGGCTCAGCATTAATGTCCGCTGTACACAGAGGGCGCTGTTTAGAAAATAACCGATACTGAGTACCTATAGTCTACGCCACAAATAGACAATTAAGGCTCGTTGCACTAGAATCGGTCGTATATATATCCTCCCGAAAGTGAATGAAATTCAGTAAACCTTTTGTTAAAAAATTTGCTTATTTTTGACCGTGAACCAGGGTGAAGCCAGCTAGCAGATATTTCACGTCGAAGTCACGATAATAATATTTTATTTATTTGACCCCTTGTCTCTCAATAAAGTAGGGGTATCTCGTGGGCTTTCTGCCTAATAAAATGCGTAGTTACAAATCCTTTGTCAATCTTAACTCTATAATGTGTTTGCTTTAAATACTTTAAGACATTGAAAAATGGCTTATTCCGAGATATGTTTGTGCATGTATCATTCAGTACATCGATTACTTTCGGTGACCCAGAATAACCCCCCTATCCCAGCTGTGGGAACGCTAAGTCGATATGAAAATCAATGACCCCTTATCTAATAAAATTTTAAGCTACAACTTTCACAGACCCGTGGTGCGTGGTGCGTAGCAACAGATAAGTCCGTCGTGAATTCGGCAACAGATGGTATCGTTCAAGGGTCAAACATTGCAATTATCTTTTTTTTTGACGTTTCATCATTTCTGTTTTGATGACGACATCAGAAAGATCTGAGGATAGTTCAATAGAACTTAAGTGCCTACATCTTGTCGGTTAAAATAACATTGGAACACAACCGGGGAACCTTTTCTTTAACTGGCTCATGTAATAAGGCCTCGATAGACCGCTTTGGTGCAGCTTCGACCACCATAAAACATATCAACTGTTATTTATATCATAGACTTAACTCATACACCACATGTTCAATTGATCTTCAATAGGTAGATCCTGTTTATTATTTAATCTGAAACTGCCTCAAACATGATTAAATATATATTCCACAAAAGATGCACAAACCCATGTTATCCGTCTGTCTTTTACATATCTTCTTGAAAACATCAGGGTCGTGAAACAATGGAAACGAAAATATAGAAGACACTGGACCTAGAGGAAAATCAAAAAACAATACCTGCATGATACTGTAGAGATCAGACTCCAATAGCGTCATCAGAACCTGGGTTTCAGGGTCACCGAAGCGGCAGTTGAACTCAATGGTCATCGGCCCGGATTTTGTGACCATCAGGCCCGCGTAAAGGACTCCTGTGGATAAAGGAGGTTCACATAAAAATTTTACTCAGGCCACGTTTCAAATAATACGTAAAATGAGCCATAATCGAAAGTTGTGTTTTGCCAGTTGTGATGCCAAAATTATCCGAAAATTTCTTCCTTGGCATTTTTTTATTTTTTTATTGTACGACGGGGAAGCGCTTGGCCTTCATCTCACCTGGTAACAAGTTAAGATAAGGCCGAAGGTGGAGGCGCACTTCACCCGGAATCCTCAACAAACTTAGGAACTGGCTATCTTACCTCTGAATGCCGGAACACAACAATTTTAGAATTGTTATTAATGGCGACAGAATTAGGTAAGATGGTGGTAGCTAGCCAGGTGGACTTCAACGAAGTCCTACCACCAACTGAAGCTATGTTTAATTTACAACAGTCCTCTTTGTAGATATAATGGTACATATAGACGTGGAAGACTGTGGAAGTTGTGCTGACCTCATTTAGGGTCGGCACAACATTTCTTCTTCCTACATTAGGTAGATAGGTAATAATCAATGTTTTAAGTTAATATTCAGTATTTAGGTTTATGATTTATATTTAGTTATTAAATTATTATAAACTCTGTATTATATAAATGTTGAATGGACCATCAAAAAAATTAACCAGCCCGAGGTTCTTGCCTTTCTCCTTGTGTGCTGGTAGCGATTCCGAACAGGCAGTAAATTTGACGTTTCAAAATGATCCTAAAAATCTTAATGAGTAAAAATATTTGACTTTGACTACATTATCTTCAACCTAACGTCATCTCATCATTCACACTTTTCTTGCCCCTATCATACTTTTTTTTTGAATGGGGTAGGCTTGATACGATAATGATATTTTTGATCCGTCAAACAATCCATCCATCACTTCTTCGGTCTACCTATACTCCTACCATTTTATATCCATTCACCCTCAACAAATCACGTTACATTACTTTCATCACGCAGTCTTAGCCAGGGGTTAAAAATAAAATCCGGTTGATTTTTCAACTACGTAATCCCTTACGCCTTTTCTTGGTGACTGGTTACAGCCAGTTTAAACCGCATTGCACATATTTTACATTATCTGAGCTGTAGTAACTAGAACTGTATTAGCATAAACATACGATTATCACGTTAATTATCAGGGCTAGGAAACAAAGAAAGCATATCTGGACACGTGGCTATGATAAATGTTCTGGTCCGTATTACTAGGCGCGTGTAATATGGCTCGTTATCGTTCTGAGGTCAGCAGGACTTTCAATCTAAGACATAATCATGCTTGAATTCAAACTCAAAAACCGTTTTCATATAATATGATAATATCTAAATACTACAATATTAAGCTGCTGATTAACTGACATCGAATCAACACACAGCTCAAATCACAAGACGGCTTAAAACTGTTTTTTTTTATTGTGCGACGGGGTAGCGCTTGGCCTTCATCTCACCTGGTTACAGTTTGAGATAAGGCCGAAGGTGGACGCGCACTTCACCCGGAATCCTCAACAAGCTGAGGAACTGGCTATCTTACCCCTTAATGCCGGAACACAACAATTTTAGAATTGTTATTATGGCGACAGAATTAGGTAAGATGGTGGTAGCTAGCCAGGCGGACCCAAACAAAGTCCTACCACCAACCAAACCAAGCACAATATATTGTACTCCCCATGGGGATCGAACCCGGGGCCGCTGGACCCGAAATCGGTGGGTTGAACCACTAGACCACAGAAGCGGTTATTTTTTTTTTGTTGCCGACCTTGAAACTTGCACATGCAAGGATAAGGTACTAGGGATCATCAGCAGTGCGATTTCGTAACTCTAATTAAAATGTGTCTCAATGAATTTCTTAATGAAATCCAAGAAAATGGCGGCTTTGCGATTACGTAACCACCTTCTCCCTCAATCAAAGCATCATTGAGGGAGAAACCACATTTGAAAGAAACATCTATCGATTCAAAATAAGAAACAGCTTGGGTGTTGTATCTGTCCAACAAAATATAAGTATTTTCATGTGTTTTCGTGGCTTAGTTCAGAATTAGATAAAAATGTATGTACCTACCATTTACCTTATCAATTCTATTCACATTATATTACCATTATATTATTATATTACTACTTGGAATTGCAATACAAATCAATTTTACAAGCCACGCGATAATCGTTTTTTCATTGTAGCTTGAGATGTCGCGTCAATATTTATTGTATATGGCGGAGGAGCAGCGTCGGAAAAATGCGTTGGTCAGCTCTAGGAGACTGATGCGAGACGCCAGCGACCCACTAATGCTCCCGAACAGAGAGTTTGTAGCACAATTCCGGCTCACTAAGGAGGTGTTTGCTACTCTTTGCTAGGAAGTTGTGCCACTTCTTCCCCAAAAAACCCGCTCAACAGCCATTCGAGACGACCTCTAAGTAAGTTATCTATTGTAGTAGTAAAGTTTTCTTGATTTCATGTAGGTGCTTTTTGAGAGGTTATAAGTACCTATTTAGAGAGGAACAAGGATCTCTGGGGAATAATAATAACCCAAAAAATAGGCTACCTATTTTTTGATTCATATCAATCATAGATTTGTGTTGATACCTACCTATTATCTAATTACTTGGCTATTTTTTTTAGGTTCTTGCAGCCTTGGCTTTCTACAGCCAAGGTTCTTACCAGCGAGGAGTAGGTGCCTCCTACCTTCATAACCTGTCTCCATAACTCTCCATAACCTGATATACGAACCTTTAAATTTCTATTTTTAAATTCTGTTCAAGATTATTATAATTTTATCCGAAGACATTAGGGTAGTAACACAGCGGAAAAACCGAGTTTTGTCATAGTATTGTTGATTTGTGTGAGAATATAAACAGATAGATTAGTAGGAATAGAGGAACAAAGATTATATAAAACGTCGGCAATGCAAGCTTAGCATGATGCAATTTTCCTATGTGATGTAAGTTTTTCACAGAAGTTTCATGGTTCTTGAGCTCGTACTAACAATACGAGCAAAAAACAAACGTATTTATAATACAAACAAGGCTCTATTCCGTCTGACTCGACACATGTTTTCGATGTGTATGCTCATTCGCATTATCACGTAAGATTACTGTAGATATGTAAACAGTAGGGTCAGGGGGCAATGACATACGTATATTAATGTGACGTGAGCAAGATCAGAGATTAAATTGTTTATTGTGATCGGCTAAAGGGACATTGAAAAGGTACACCCTTTTACCAGACTAGACGCCCTGGGTTGCGCCACGCTTAATAGTAAGTAGGTTTACCTACTTTGTCTAAGTTGGCTTTTGCGAATAGCACAACATCGGAAAGAGTAAAGAAAAGCCTATCCAACAGTAGCTAAAGCAATCTTATGCGCTGTTTTCTCCCAGTTATATAGGTGTTAAGAGAATTGGGCCTTAACAGGCTTAACCCAAGTTTTTTTATAAAGCGAGCGAACATAATTTTTCAAAGAGTATAGGAAATTATAGTCAAGCAGAAAAGCTTATATTAATACCACTATCCCAGACATTTCCAAGAAGACGGTATGTATCGTGACTATAGAATTAGAATATCGTATTCTAGTTTAGGTCATTAATATGATTCACTGACGCGGAAGCAAATATGACCATTAATAACTGAATTGCCTACCAAGGCAAGGCGTTAGACTCATAATTCAGACACAATGTAGCCCCACCTAGATTTATAGGGTTTAAAGTTCTATGCACCCTGACGGCCACAAGATCGACCCTGGCATAATAAAGATTGTTTTATCCTGACAAGGTGAAGCGATAGTGTGCACGCGTCCAAGTGTCGCAGTATCAATTATCAGAGGGATTTTATCGCCATTTCTAAAGAAAGGTCACTATATATATATATATATATATATATATATATATATATATATATATATATATATATATATATATGCAGGAAGCGATCTGACGTCTTCTGAAGGAAAAAGTGCATTTAAAGTGGCGTCCACCGGCATTTGACGTCCGCATACCGGACGCCACTTTGATGAGCGGTGGTACTTGAGTCCTTTTGGTCCTAAGTAACTGCAGAAAAGAAATCGATGGAAGCCAAAAAATCGATCCAATGCCTACATTTATATAACGGGTAGTTCCGCAAAACTCCTCAGTGACGATGCAGCGCTGCGGGCGCGCGTATATCTGCAGGCGTATTTGTTTGACGACGACACCGCGTATTTGACGTCCACCATCCGCCCGCGCGCCCGAGTGTTGCGACGTTGCCAGTTCGTGCAATTTTATTTACACTTGTCAGGCAGAGGCACTCGTACTTTCGATGTTGCGAAATATACACGTATCGCGCTGCGTATTATTTGACGCTCAGCTTAAAAACTACAAGTAGGTAATAGGTACGTGCTTCGTTTGAGTGAAATGAGTTTCCGTAATACACGTAGCAGAAACATACTAAAGCTGTGCAATGAAAACCGAATGGCTACAGGCAAGTATGATTTTCTTCTAACTAGCTTATTAATTTAGTAGTACCTACCTACCTGCCTAGTTATATGTATTGTCTTTTGTTAGATGAATGAAATCCTACAGTGTAGATTTTTTACCCGACTGCTTAAGAAAGAGGGTAATGAATTTTAATGTGTACCTACCTGTGTAAGTTTGTCTGATTCTAAACGGCTTGACCGATTTGGAAATGCGAGTTGTCTCGTTCTCCAGAATGTCATAGGCTACATTTTATGTTTAAACACGTACTTTTACCATATTACATTAAAATTAAAAAAGATTTGTAACGTCAGTTCGAGTTAAATGAGTAATTATATTATATAGGTACCTACGTCTAACAGCTGCCAAGCAGTAGTGTGAAAACACTTCTATTTTTTTTATATCAATTCATAGTCTTGACTTCATTTTATAAGTACCTACTATAGGTACTTATACCTAAATACTTTAAAACTTATTGGAACCAACTCATCAATGTGGCGTCCGGTAGGTAGGTAGGTATATTGCGGCAAATGCGGAGGACGCCACTTTGAATGCGCTTTTACCTCCAGAGGATGTCAGTTTGTTTGCTTATTGGATAAATATTAATATACAAATGTAATAAACACTTTTCCTATAATTATGCTTATGTTTGCCCTATGCACCTACCTACCTATTGCTTGGCGTCTGTAATTCATATTAATGTGTCTACTAAATTTATTTGTCTATCTGTCGGTATGTTTGTTTGTTACGTTTTCACGGCTGAACGGATCTTGATGAAATTTGGTAAAAAGATGTATTACATTCGGGGGAAGAACATAGGCTACCCATTTTTATCCGGGTAGGTAGGGAGGTACCACGTGACCAACGCCGCAGGCGGATACTAGTACGTTAATAATTGTATACTAATATTTATCCAATAAGCAAACAAACTGACTTCCTCTGGAGGTAAAAGCGCATTCAAAGTGGCGTCCTCCGCATTTGCCGCAATATACCTACCTACCTACCTACCGGACGCCACATTGATGAGTTGGTTCCAATAAGTTTTGAAATAATTAGGTATACCTATTCAGTAGGTACTTAGAGAATTAAGTCAAGACTAAGAATTGATGTAAAAAAAATGGTTGTCTCATACAAAGTGGCGTCCACCGGCGGCATTAGACCTAACGGTCGCTACTTTGCTTCTTTAGATAAACAAATAGGTGTAGTATTCTTATGAGCTATATTCTTTTTCTAGAACTAGGTTAATATGCAACATGAATTAAAAAGTTTTTTTTTGCATTATTAGAGGCATAGATTTGGCTCATTCACATTTATATTTTTCTTCATAAGCCATAAACAGCTACGAGCGTTGCATGAAAAGTATGATTTGGCCACACTGTAGAAAAAATATGATACAAAATCACTCAGGCCGCGAGCTGGATGACAGCGACGAAGACGCGGCGACGCCTCTAGGTTAGGTATGCCACTCGCCGCGCCGGCCGGGGCGCCCGCGCCTCTGCCATCCAAGACACTACATTGCAAATGTATGCATTCAAACGCGCCGCTATCATCCAATTCGCGGTCGGGAGCATTTACCTTAGATCTGCGCTTACCGAACACTGCGCAAGGAGGGTCACCTATGTTTCTCAAGGGTATGTACGTTATGTAAGTTTAAGTGATAGGAATAAGACAAGTAATAGTCTAATCCTTTTCTTACTAATATTATAAACGCGAAAGTTTGTATGGACGTATGGATGTTTGTTACTCTTTCTCGCAAAAACTACTGAATAGATTTTAATGAAACTTGAAATGTACATAGCTTGGGCCCTAACGTTTAACGTTTACGTGTTTGTTCGTTAAGGTTTAACGAACAAAGGCTCTGTCCAGCAGTGGACACTAATCGGCTGTAAAAGAAGAATAAAGAAACGAAAAATTGTTTTTTGACTATTTTTAAACCCCGATCTTCGCCCCCGATTTAAAAAGAGGGGTATTATAAGTTTGACCGTTATGTGTGTGTGTTTGACGGTATGTCTGTCTGTAGCACCGTAGCTCTTAAACGGGTGGACTGATCCAGATGCAACTTTTCTATTTGAAAGCAGGTTTTTTATCGGTGGTTTTTAAACATGTTTTATCAAAATCGGTTTAGCCGTTTCAAGTTCTGGTGATATTCATCAACTCTGTACTCTAAGTACTTAAGTTTGATCTTTAGTAAATTAGTAGTAATTTAGTAATTAATTACCTAATATATACTTCATTCATTCTTCATCATCATTATCTTCACAGCCCAAAAAGTCCATGGGCCTCTCCTAAAGTATAGGTACAATTGGGAATAGATCAATTATTTCATGATGAAATATCGGGGTTATTAATTTTTTTTACTTGTTATTTTAAAACGCAGTCCGGTTCTATATTTTTTAACAATTTAATGTATTCCTACACCGCTCGTAGCTGATTACGCTTATTTTACAAACATTTGTTGAAATATTTTTAACATAATAGGATTCTTCTGAAGGACCAATAGCATTATACTATGCGGATATTTTTAATTGTGAAAAACTAATAATACGCGACAACTTGAAACACGCTTTAGGTACTTTTAATCAATAATGTAATTATTTTTAGGTGAAAGGCAAAAAGAAAAAAAGAGAAAAGCAAACTCAAAAGATCTATCGCCATTTGATGATTCTTCGCCATGTGATGATCCTCCGCCATTTGACGATCCTCTGCCAATGGATGATCCTCCGCCATTTGATGATTCATCGCCATGTGATGATCCTCCGCCAATTGATAATTCTACGCGATTCGATGATCCTCCAACATATGAATATCCTTTAGGAGATTCCACATTTTTAAACAATATATCTGAATCGCCGATACCAAATTTCGACTTTATCAGTGACGTTAGCGAAGGATCTAATGACCAAAATTATACACCATCATCGAATGGCGATGAAACGTCATCAGATGACGATCATGAGCCGGATGACCCGGCAGAAACTGAGTGCTTCGATAGGTCCTACAAGGTAAATATAGAATTAATATTCCTAGCGATTCCAATCTTTACTTTTATATATTTTTAACTAGCCGCGCTTTGCGGTTTCACCCACGCAAAAATAGTTTCTTATGTGCTTTAAGTCTTCCTTATCTTTTAAAGTATATTTTTCCCTTTCATTAAAATCTGTTCAGCCGTTTAGTCGTGTTTCACTTTTACACATTAAGTAGGAAGTTTTAGTTGTTGTTTTATGTCCTATGTAACTAGCATAATAAATCCAGTATTTATATTTAGCATTGTGTAGGTCTAGGTATCATCTCATTGTCACTTATATTTAAATAAAATTAGTTTTAGCCTGTTAAACATAATAATTTATTAAAATTTATTTTGAAATATTTTAGGATACCAAAACATCAGATAAAGAAAATGAAATGGCATCAGAGGAACATTTAGAAGCTGGAGAAAAGGTGGTAAGGAAAGAACAAGATTCAGGCACACCGTCAGAAGATACGAAAGGTAAACGCATTCGAGAAAGAGATTTCTGTTTTTATTGTGAAACCTTTGTTCTAAATTTTGCAAGACATATGGTCCGCAACCATGTATCAGAACCCGAAGTTCAATTTGCAATCGCTAAGCCCAAAAATAGCTTGGCGCGTAAAAATACATTTGCAGACTTAAGAAAAAAAGGTAATTTTGTAAGTAATTCACAAACTGGGTTCAAACCTGTGAAGAAGTGTAGGTTTTCTGATAAAAATGACTATTTACCATGCTCAAAATGTTTAGGATTTTATGTCAAAAAACAATTGTGGCGACACGTAAAAAAATGCGATGATAGTACACCGTCAAACAACGCACAAGTTAAGGCACAAAACTTTCTTGTACGTCATGTGAAAGTTGACAAAAACTTGATTAATAATGTATTTCCACGTATGAAACCAGATAAAACTTCATTGGTTGCAAAAAAAGACAAATTGATTTGTATGTTCGGAGCACAGTATTTGAGGACACACCGTGAAGAACATTTTGCAACTGTTGTTTCACGTAAAATGAGGGAATTGGCGAAATTGCTAATGGAAGTGACTAAATTGAAGCCGGATATTACCAGCCTTGAACAAGTACTAAAACCGCAATACTATGACACTTTAGTACATGCGACCAAAGTCGTAGCCCGGTTCAATGAAGAAAAGAGACAATTTGACGCACCGACCTACGCGATGAACATTGCAACATCTATAAAGCAATGTTGTAGTATAGCTTTACTGGAGAGTTGTAAAAAGGAAGCCACCATTGGCACGGCAAGTGTTCAAGCTGATCTAAATACACTTTCGAAATTAATTACAGAAAATTGGAAGTTTGATATATCTAGCCAGGCTGCTGATGATCTGAATGTCAAAAAATGGAACAAAACAACAATTGTTCCACTTGCTGCTGATTTAAAATTATTCAAAGATTATCTGCGGGGTGTCTCAAAACGGTCATCAGAAAATTTAACACAATCGAAGGAAAAAATGAATGTTGAAGCTTTTAACAGCTTGGTAGAGAGTACATATTGTCGCGTGCTCCTTCTTAATAGACGTCGACCCGGTGAACTTCAACGTTTAAAATTAAGTGATTACAAGGAACACGGGAACGAAAGCAATAAATATGAAGAATTTGACAAAGTTCTTTCTGCGACAGAAAAGATTTTAGTAGATAAATTAAAAAGAATTGTGATCCGTGGTAAAAGAGGAAGAGGAGTTCCAGTCCTATTTAGTACAGATGTTCAAGATGACATAGAAAAAATATTATCAGTGAGACATATGTACATTAAAAATGACAACAATTTTCTTTTTGTAAAAGTAGGTGGAGGAACTGTTTGTGGCTACAAAATTTTAAAAAAGTATGCTCAAGCATGCGGAGCTAAAAATTTCCAAGCTCTTACGTCTACGCGGCTTCGTAAACACTTAGCCACGATGACTCAATTATTTACCATGACTGAAACAGAGCTAGAGCAACTAGCTAACTTTATGGGTCACACTTTAAGTGTACATAGAGATAATTATCGTTTACCAAGCGATGTTTATCAAACAGCAAAAATCTCTAAGCTTTTACTTTTAATGGAAGATGGAAAAGCAGATAAATATCAAGGGAAAACTTTAGACGAAATAGACTTAAACATGAATGAAGAAGTTATAGGAGACGAAATAGAAAACCAGGAAGTTCTTGAGTTTGAATTAGAAGAAGAAGCTGAACTATTACAAAATATGAATCCAAAGCGAAATACTAATTTGAGTAATACCGATCAAGTGATTTTACAAGAGTCGACTAATAAAATATCTACGGACATTAACAAAAAAAAAAAAAGAACACTTGTTCCTTGGACTGCAGAACAAAAAAATGTAGTGGTAAAATACTTTAAAGATCATATCAAGCACAAAAAACCCCCAAAACGTGCAGAATGTGACGAATTAACAGCAAAAAATCCTACACTTCTTCACAATAAAGACTGGCTAAAAATTAAAGTGTTTGTTCAAAACACTTATACCAAAAATTGATTATTTTAGAATGAACAATTAAGAACGGATTAATGCCAATTTACCTTCTTGATTTTGTTATATGGTAAAAGCAAATCTTTTTGTTTGAACTTATCCCCTAAGTGTGCGGTTGACACTATAAAAATATAAATTTATGTTTTAATACATTTTTTACATTAAATGGAAGCCAACCCGTCATACTCAACTCTTTTCTTAACCTACAACCTACAACCCTCGTAGCTGATTTGGGCATTGTTACATACGTTTATTTTAGATATTATGGTACACCTGTGCCTGTACCACCATATTCCGATCGCGGTCGCTTTAACTTTCTAAAGTTCGATTTACTACAAATTTAAATTATATTTTCTCTATAAATAAGCAGTTTTACCATTGTACTAAAGTACTATAGTAAAACTGTTCAAGTCGCAACTAAACAATCTGTAATTTGGATTTGATATAAACAGAATTTTTAAAAGAGAAAGCGATCGCGTTGGTTATACGGTGGTAGGTACGCCCCCTGATCTCATTATAATAAAATATGTTAGTTTTAAGTTATTGCCAAAAATAATCCTGTTTCAAAACAATAGAGAATTATACTGTACCTATTACATAATTATACCTGTGCCTGTACTGTACCACCGTATTCCGATCGCAGTCGCTTTCGCTCTTTAAAGTTCGATTTACTACAAATTTAAAGTATATTTTCTCCATAAATAAACAGTTTTAGTATTGTACTTTACGAAAGTTCAAGTCGCAACAAAGCAATCACTTGGATATCTTTGGATTTGATATAAATCGAAATTTTAAAAGCAAAAGCGATCGCGATGGGATTACGGTAGTACGCCCCCGATCTCATTATAATAAAATATGTTAGTTTTAAGTTATTGCCAAAAAGAGTCCTATTTCAAAATAATAGAGAATTATACTGTACCTATTACTTTATGTTCATAAGCTAATATTTTATGAAGATTATCGTCTCCTTTTCCATTTAATAGTAATAATATTGTCATCGTATTCACGTTGCACGCTTGCACGAAACTGACTGATATTCTTCATTGTGTGAGCGAGATACCTAAGTATTCCAAGCCTTAAATATTTTATACAACAACAAGGCTTCATGTTTGTGACAATTCAATCGCACAGACCTACGCATAATTTTTCTCGAAATTAATATTAAGTACCTACCTACCTACCTTTAAAATATTCTTCGGTTTTCTCCGCAATGCGGGCTATCCCTTAGATTTATATACTTAGATTATTTTGACGAAATATATTATTTCTCATAAGATAATGCTCAAAACAGATTTGTTTCAAAACGGCTAGTTATATAATGAAAAATGTAACAATGAGAGTGAACACTTGACAATAATAAAACAGTGATTACCAAAAAATCTTTTATTTGAAGTAGGTAGATAGAAATTAAATATTATGAAAACATGGTCCGTCCTAGCGTGCCGATGAATGTTAGGTAGGTAACTGCAACGAGTATTTTTCTGAAACAAGACGATAGGTTCATTAGAAAACGCTCACACCGACCAATAAATTATAGACGGGCGAAGTAGCAAACAATAGCTAGTGTTATAAGTAATAGGTACGCTCTGTGCGTATGACCGAGGCAGATGGTACCTAGGCTAGTTAGGTACCTACTTACCTACAGCGATATAAGTAGAGAGACATGCCCTCCCCTCCCTACACAATGGGGACTTGCCCTAATCACCACGCTTGGCAGGCGGTTGGTGATATGCAGCAGCATCGACCTGAGTCTCTATAGATATAGAGACTCAGGTCGATGCAGCTGCATATCTCCTGTTATAGTCCTGTAGTCGCCTCTTACGACATCTACGGTAGGTAAGGGAGGGGCCCATATGCCGGGGTTGCCACGGCGAATGTAGAAAGAAGGTCACCTGCCTAGGTATTTTTTGGTTTTATAACACGTAGGAGGAATAGGAACATAGGTAAGTTCATTATAATAGCACATCAAGAGTGTAAGCTTGCACTGAGCTTACCAGTCTGTAGGTATATTTAAGTAGGTAGGTTTTAACTAATTAATATAAGCGAGCAGGTACTTACCAATTATTTACAAAAACATTCATCCTCTGGGTATTCTTCTTCTGGTATATTCATTCATTATATGGTGGGTATATTTCTTGTGGTGGTCGTAGATTGCGTGTTGGCAAATATTGCACCAGAAAAAGGCACTGTGGTTATAGGTTTTGTATGTTATTACGATTCATGGATCGCACAAAATGATACGGAATTATATATTATCATAATTTATTAGTTTACCACAAATACATTTTTTCACTAACATAAAGTGGGTAGACTTGTGATATATATATGACTTGTGATAAAGTGGGTACCATCTTTGAGAAACATTTTAAAGTCCTTTTTTTTAAAACATGTCCACATCCAAAATTACAACCATGATTGTCACGCGACAAGTGAGTGACGAATTCACCGACTGTCTAGTTACACTTACTACCTACCGTAACTATACATATAACTCATGACGGTTAACATATTAATGCTCGAGGTAGGTTAGCTAAAAGAAAGAGATAGATCGTAAGTAAATGCTTGCAACGTCGCATTTCCACGCACACACACACAAGGACGTCAAATAATCGATGCAATAGATAAAAAATGATGAATATATGAAGGAAACCAGAATGTCATCATTATGGTTCGGGGTTCACATATGCTTGTGCATGACTGTAAGAAGAATATTTTTGCAAATCAAGTCACATGAAAATGACAGATTCCACGGAGTAGGCTATCATTAAACTAAGCAATATATGCATAGAAATTCATAAAAATGTAAACAGAACTGGGGGACGTCATACCGATGCACAACATGCATGACGCCAAAAGTGACGCTGGATGTATATATATATATATATATATATATATATATATATATATATATATATATATATATATATATATATATATATATATATATATATATATATATAGTAATATATACATTTCTTTATCATTTGTATGTTTAACTTTGATTTCTTATTAATTATTAACTTATCTTAAATTGCTATGTATATTATTATTATGTATATTCATATATATAGTATTATTACGATATATATTATTATTATGTTCCTACCTAACTACATTCAAATACGATTTGTGAAATTGTTTGTGAAAAAAAAAAAACAATTTCAGTTGAAATATATGTACTTATACCTACATTATGTACTGTACGTGATTTTCAAATAACATCATCTTCTATCAATTTGAGCTAAGATCCAAAGGTTTGTATGGATTGATGGCAATGTCTTTGCTAATGTATGGTGTACAATAAAAACAGTTTCATTTTTTATTTAATTCATTCTGAGAAAATAGTCGGAACCACTAACGTGCAATGTATAAAATTCTCCCAATTATGATGCAGTAGGAAATTTCCTATCGCCCAATAAAGACGATTACTTAGCAAATTAATTCGATTAAAAATATAGTTCTACAATAACAAGTGACAGATAAGGGCAATGTCAATGTCGAGCTGCTCAAGTAATCTTGAGTCTTTAAAAAATACTCTCAAGCGAACGTGGACTCGTTTCGTTCGAGCGCCGGGTATTTATTTCTATATTATAAAGCAGTACACTTCAGCGAGAAAAAATATAGTTTGATTGAATTGCGGGAGGACTACAACTTTAATGAATGTCTCTTAAATAACTTGTCAATATGCACATGCACCATGGTTCACTTTTGAAGTATCAATAAAACCGTGGTGGTGATGATATTGGTAAATCATGAAATGTAACCGAAACTTTAAATTTATTGCCTTTATTCTACTTCCATAAACTTCATTATTGTCTCATGTCAAGTCAGAAGTGTACCTATCATCTTTATCGCCAGGTTACCGTCAAGTAAAATGTGTTGTTTATTACACTAGAGATTTTTGTGACTAATTAAAACTATCGATGTAGTAAACAAGAGCGATAACCAAAAACGTAGTTCAAGTATTGTTGACAGGCAAAATATTTATAAAACATTAAGAGCCGAATCCATTGCATTAATTGTTATAATTACAAATAGTTATTTAAAAAAATTGGATGCAACTTCACTATAAAATTATTATATGAGTTAGCAATTTAGGCTTGCCGATAATAAGTAAGATATCTCATTTCATTACATAACGCACGACCTTGCAAAACATATGAACTTAAAATTAACTAACCATAGAATTATTCTTATTTTTTAGTGAAATCTATTCCAATTGCTTTAAACTACTGTTACTGTTGTCTGAGTGATGAGTGATTTAATTTTAAAAATATTTTCCACCAACAAGTAATTGGTGTTCGGCCGGAATAGAAACCATAACCACCAAATTTATTTGAAACCAATATTTATCGCAATAAAATAAAAATAATCATGCAAATAGGACCTTTGTAAAAAAGAAAATTGGCGCATATATAATTTATGTTTTTCTGTTGTCCGTCACCAAATTAAAATGGCACCAATTTCAGACATATCGATCAAAAATTTAATTTCGCAATCGGTTGAGAACTCGCGGAGAAATTAGTTGAACACTCTCGGTGAAATCAGTTAGACATAAGAAAATACCGACCGTATTAAGAACCTCCTCTTTATTAAGTCTGATAGAAAGTCTCTTTTACCTTTTCACGACTAATCGTACTGAATAGATCTGAATGAAATTTGGATCTGAACGAAATTTAGCATGGATATAAACATACTAGCTTGCCTACTTATATACGAGTACCACGCGCACGAAGCCGCGAAAAGTTATTATTAAAATTAAAGAAGATTATTAAACCGTTGTAACAAAGTGTGTGGACAAAGGCGAGCTAAAATGTAGCTTGTTTTAATTATTATTGGTGTATTTTTTAAGAACTTTAGAAGATTTAAGAGGTCTGGATTGCTATTAAGATATTTGATGAAATTAAATCTTTAGTTCCCGACTGTCACGTATTCTAACGAAAAAACTGAATACAAACCAGGAAATCATGTACCTAAAAAAAAACATGAAGTATTTGGAATAACTTCCACTTTTGACACAAGTTTATGAACAGTAGTTCATCCCTCAGGGCTCCGATGCTACTAAGACAATAGGTACTCTATGACAATGGTATCATCGTACAATAGCCACTAGAATACATAAAGACACCTATAATAAAGTGAAGCAATTGGTTTGGTAGAATCGGGGCCCTGATAAATGATATAGACCACTATAACATTTATCAGTGCTATAAACAGTCTGGCTATCACAACTCAGCTATCGTAGTCTGTATCCATTTTTTTTTTAAGTCCGAAGGTGGAGGCGTTCTTCAACTGGAATGCTCAACAAACTGAGGAACTGGCTATCTTACCTCTGAATGCCGGAACACAACAATTTTAGAGATGTTATTATGGCGACAGAATTAAGTAAGATAGTGGTAGCTAGCCAGGCAGACTTAACCAAAGTCCTACCACCAACCAAACCGGACACAATATTGTACTCCCCTTGGGGATCAAAGACCTCTGGATCTGAAATCGGTGGGTTGAACCACTAGAGCCAGTAACACTTACCGACATATTTGATGCCCTCTGCCTTCAGACCGTCCACAGCTCGTTGTAACACCTGGTCTTTCACATCGGCCAGCTGATCCGGCGTGATGACAGGGCAGGGCGAGTAGGCCCCCATGCCGCCGGTGTTAGGACCGGTGTCGCCGTCACCGATTCGTTTGTGATCCTGGGCTGGAGGCATCATTGAGACAGTCTCGCCATCTGTGAAGGCTAAGACCTGGAAGCAAAGGATTCTTTTATAAAAAGCTACCTAGAGGCTCGCGGCTTCACCTGCGTGGTACCAGGATAAAAAGCCTACCACAACCCTCAAATTTTAAAATATCCTAGCCTTTGAAATGTATTTTCAGTATGTTTTCCTGATAACTTATGATGATGATGATGCTGGTGATTTGGACCACATAAAAAACGGTTTAATTGATTTACGTATGATACAAATGATGTAATTTATTAGTATAATTACTTGTAAGAGATCAGTAATAGCATTATTATTTTTATTGGTTGAAAACGATTGGGTTATCAAGCTATTATTTTATTTCTCACGACGATCATTACCTACACATTTTATCAGGCATTTTTATTTCAACTAGCGGCCGTGGCTGTCAAGTGGTCGAAATTCGGACATTTTTGTTTACTTTCTGCATACCCATACACACTTTAACTAAATCTCACATTATTCTGCTTAGCGGAGTACTAGTCAGACACAAGCCATTTTGATTTTTGGGTCCAAGTGACATGCCGGCTTCCTTACTATGTGAACTTCAAAGTCAGAATAATATGCATGTGTCAAATGCGCACATAAACTTTCGAAAAACTGAAAAGTCCATTGATAGGTGCACGACTGGATTTGAACCCTAAACCTCCAGATCGAAGTGGGGAAGAAATTGGGCCCTACCCACACAACTCGTAATATGGAAACTAAGGCTATTAAATTTAGTTTCTCATGTATAAGAGTTATTATGTAGGCTACGATAACTAATAAGGGTAATCGATCCGAGCTACGAGTACTTGTATGACTAACAAGAATTATCAGTGTAACCAATCAGATATCTTAAAAGTTCTAGTGTTTTTACTTTAAATTTTTTGTAAGACGGCAAATCTCAAGAAATGTATAAATATTTCGTACCGCAACCAAGTCTTAAAAAACGTTATGCTTTTACATTCGCTTAGGGTCGACCTGTCACCGTATCTACGTTCCGAAATAATTTATAGATTAACCGAACCATCCGAAACGAAAATATAACATGCCAACATAGTACTTTTTTGTGGGAGAGCGGTGCTGGCATTCTTAAGGTTGACAGACAACAAAATATTCTATCATTCCATATCAAGGAACCCCAGCGAACCCAGTACTTTTAAACCTTAGCATGTTATCAAACCCACTAATGATTCGTTAATATTATATGTTCATGTTAATAATATACAAAACTAGTGAATCGCCTGTGTCTTCGTTCCCGCCAATTTCTTAAATCCTTTTTTAGTTCTTCTCTACGAAACAAAGCTACCCTGAAAATTCGTCGATTGTCAGTCGGGCAGTCAGTCAGTCAGTCGGTCAGTCTGTCAGCTACACGACAATTGTATTAAGATGATTGATGCGGTTGTTTGTCTCGGTTTTGCACGTGTTTACGCGATGAGCTGACTGACTGATATTCAGAGTAGATACCGGCTTATTTGTTAGTATTTAGGAGCCGTTGGCCAGAGGTCAAGAGATTGGCCTCGAGTCGAGTATCAGCGGATGGTGGATAGTGGGAAGAGGTTTCGTCACATGCTCGCTTGGGGGTCGAAACCATGGGGTCGCCCATGCCCTAGACTAGAGAATCTTTGATCGTTTTCTACAAAGCCCAAGGAAAACGTGTATCTCATGGTAAATGACGATGAAGATAGATTATTATCAATTTTTCCCTTCGCTTCTTCACTTTTGGCTCAAACTCTGAATGACGACCCGATCACTCTGGTCGGGTCATTATTCAGATTTTCGGAAGAACGCTTTACAATCCCGCCATTCTTGAATTATCAATTTTTCTTCGTAAATACGAAATAATCTAAATAGATTATTAGTCATATAAACGACAAAACAAATCGCTTTCATTTTATTTTATTCAAGCAATAGAGTCCCGTTCCCACCTTTTTGGGTACAGAATACTAAAAATGCAAATTTCGTAGTCCTTACCGAAACTTCATCTCCATCCAGCAGTTCCTCGATCACCACGGTTTGACCCGCGAGTCCATACTTGGCGTCTGTGAGTATTTCGTCCACCGCTTGGCACGCTTCTTCCTTGGACGTGGCTACGACTACTCCTTTACCGGCGGCGAGCCCTGCCGCCTTTACTACAAGGGCTTGGTAGGGTGCACTGTTGAAGAAAATTATCTGTGCTGTGTGAATTTTGTTGAGTTTATTTTTTTATCGTTGACGGGAGGTGCTTGACCTTCGTCTTACCTGATTTTTCAAATTATGATACGGCCGAAGGTCTTCACCTGGAATCTTCCCTCTTAATGTGCGAACATAACAATTTAAGAATTGTTGTTATGGCGACAGAACCAAGCGGACTAAAGTGTACTTCTACCAACCAAACCAAGCACAAATATTATGTATTCCCCCTGGGGATCGAACCCGGGACCTGTGGATCTGAGTCTCGTAGACTTTAGTAAGTAACTTAGTAGGAAGCCTTATAATTTAAATGCTGTATTGTAATGGTGTGGTTCACTCTTGTACACAATTTGTAGGTGCCTTGAGTAATTGCACTAAAAAAATATTTTATGAGCTAGATAGAACTAGATGAAGGAAACAATTACTACGCACCTGACCTGCTTTAAACTTTAAACATTCCTTAGACCACAAGCAAAAACATGTCTTTCAATAAAGATCACCAAGTTCAATGATTCGATATCAAGGATCAAGTAAATAACTTAAATATAGCTGACATTGCTCCAGATTCTTTTAAAAACATGAATCAATCATTTACTTAAACTGGGATCCATTTATTTACATCAATTGTTATCAAGGCCTGTGAAACGCTCTTGGTTCTCCAAGAGCGTTTCACAGGCCTTATTTATATCCAAATAAGCTACCCTAGTTGTAGGTAGTATATGTCTAAAGACTTATCTTTCTAAACAGTGTCTATCCTGTCATGACAAACGGAGCCGAAACGTAGACACTAACGGTAGGACGGAACGGTTTTAAGTCGCTCAGAAAACAGTGGAGAGGGCTATGCTCGAATTTTCTATATCGACTAAGATCCGAAATTAACATATTCTTCAGAGAACCATTGTTAACGACATACTCCAGAGGATTAAGGTACAAGTTCGTAGCCGATAACTGGTACCTTTAGCAGGCTGAACATGATAACGCTCCACGGCTCTCTGGCTTGGACTTCTGTGCCTCAGTCAATGACCGGGTTACCATAGGTTAGAACGGGCAGAATACACATATCTATGAGTTGGCGTATCAGAGTGAAAATTCGAAGTGTTCTTTCGTGGACGAGTAGCTCTTCCACGCGTTTTGAAAACGGCAATCAATTTCGCGATCTTGTTGGATTTG
Organism: Venusia cambrica; assembly: GCA_951394065.1. NCBI lineage: Eukaryota > Metazoa > Arthropoda > Insecta > Lepidoptera > Geometridae > Venusia > Venusia cambrica. The sequence continues at coordinate 9,459,696 of OX596056.1, forward strand.
AAACCTTACTATCTGGCCCATGTGATGATGTGTACTCAAAATATTGTACCTCCATATTAAAATATTTGCACAAATTGTATGAAAATCCTAACATAAAAAAGACAGGATTTTGGATTTCTATTGTTATGGAACCCCAAAACGTAATAAATGACCCCTGCTGTGGCCAAGACCCAAAGCTAGCACTTTAATAGGGTGTATAGATCAATTTAGATGCTACACACTGTGATTATGTCCAGCTGATAAAGCCAATGGCTGTTCATTATGGATTTGAATTTAAATTATATGAGCTTAGTTAATGTGGGCTAGTTTTAATAGAGTCTAAGGCCTGAATTCTGTGGATGCTTATATCTGCACTCTTTGAGGTAGGCCAACACCGGCAACCTACATTGCAGAAAGCAGAGTTACTACCAACTGAGCCCAGAGGCAAGTTAAAATGAATTTATCTTCATTGTTAAATTGCCAATATGCATTCATTGGAGAACTCTTGGAGATACATTGGGGTTATAATTAGCAGTTTTGCTTCTAGATCTCAGTAAATTGTTTAATTGGAACCACATGTTTGATTATTATATGTGAAATTTACACAAGCATTTTACACAATTAGTTTAACTATCTTCAACATAAATTGGTTTGTACATGGTTACTTACGTATTAATAAATTCCTTCGCGGCATTTGCATTTGTGAATGACTTATGCCTAGCAGTTGGTATTTGATATTTGTTCATGAATGTCTTCGACCAGTCTTTGTTGGCTTCAATCTGAGCTCCTGCTTTCGTGGGTCCAAAGCACTTGATGCCGAGAGGTGTGAGCGCATTGACTATGCCATTTGCCAGTGGGTCTTCGGGGCCGATTATGACTAGTTCTATAGAGTGATCTTTGCACCATTTTGCAAGGGTCTGGAATAGAAAGGCTATATTATATAAATTATGTATGAATTGTTGTGTTGGTACTTATTATGACTTTTTATTTTATACAACTATCAACATCTATATGATAATGATATTGATAAGGTATTGTTAAAGGCAAGAGATGTTAAGTGCATCTCTTGCCTATAACATTGCCTTACTGCGTAGGTCACATCCACAAAGAACATAGCATAACAAATACATGGCACTGCATTGCGCCCGTCAACTTGAGGCATAAAGGTGTTAAGCCTTGTATGCCTGTAATTTTACTGGCAACCATACCTTCAAACCGGAACACAGCATTGCTGCTTGGCGGATGAAATAGGTATGGTGGTAGTACTTCCCCGGACAAGCCCTTTCACATGGGGCACTACTACTCTTGCTTGTTTGTTAGCAAGCGGTAATACCCTGATAGGACAAAAAGGCCTAATTCTATAGGACATTATGCAAGAATTTATGGATTATTGGGATTTATTGTGTGTTTTATTGTATGACAAGTATGTATTTACAAAAAAAAAGTATATAAGTTCTCTAGCTTATAAACTTTTTTTTTTTAATACAACTAATAAAAATAAGATCTAAAAAAACTAAAAATGTTTTATGTTGATATGACACACCAGCTTTTGTGAGCAGCCTCACTCAGAGTTTGGTACCCAGATCATGAGTAACATATTATGTTGTTCCCCATTGCATACACTATATCCATAAACCATTAAGCCATTTCGTCATTGTCATTTTTCAAAAGGTAACAAACCAAATGTACAAACAGAGTTCACTTTCAAATTTCTTATGTTGGTATGGAGGACATTACAAAGATAAACCACTTTTCGAGAAATACATAATTTCTTCGGTTGTTCACTACAGCTAGATAAATTTGGGTAAATACAGACCAATCGGTATGAAGCCAGGAAATGGTCGACTAACAGCTAAGGCCAAACATATTATGTACCTATGTCAGGCAGATGGAAGATTTCTGTGTCCCACTGGCAATTTTTGGGCACTGATCCTTTAACAGCCCTATAACACGACGCAAACCAGCTATTTCTACTTAGGTACCTACTTTTAGTAACCCATGTTACTTTTACTTTCAGTTATTCGATATTACATAATTTGTTTACTTGCTTACTCAAATAGGCATGCCCCTTGTAGATATCAGGGCTAGCAAAGGTTATCACATTGAGAATATATTTCGAAATTATAGCGATCCGTGCAATATTGTCATGAGATTTGTATTGTCATTATTAGGAGCACATATTGAAAGATTTATTAGTAATAATGTTAATATTGAATTTTTTGTTTCTAGCACCTTAGTCATTTGATAATTTAAAACAGAATGTCTAGACAACATGGGTTGTGCATATTATCATAAATTTGCTATAAAATCTCAAAATCAAGTGCTCCTCTAATACACACAACATGTGTTAAATATTATGGTGAGCTAGTAGTCACCTAAATTAATATCAAACGAAGAACTTATATTACGAGTAGGTATACATTTTCAGATCAAAATGTAACTAAATTTATTATCTATAAATCTATTAACTATTTAAGTGTTATTATTATATTGTTTCCTAAGCATATGGCTGGTCATTTATTCATGAGCCTCAAATTCAGTCTCTCAGTGTAAATCTTTAGATGTTCACCAAATGTGAGCAAAGCAAAGCCATGTTCAAACCTATTGTTCATTCCATTCCTAGCTACCTTACCACCTAGTATCCATAACATTCAAGCAGGATTTACAGTTATCACAAGTAATTTTGACATTGGGTAAACATTCATCTAGATATCTCGAACTAAATATAAGCGGAGGAAATAGGTACCTACAAATAAATTAAAAACAACTACTTAGGTAATAACACAAAAAACTCACGGGATAATTGTTGATGTTGACATCGACGCATTCCACTTTAGCCGCAGTAGAGATCCCTACACTGCCTGGAGCGCAGTATATCTTTGACACTATAGTGGACTCAGCCAGTTTCCAGCACAAAGCGTGCTCCCGGCCTCCGCTGCCGACCACCAGAACATTACATTGCTTCATCTTTGGACAATGCGAAGCGGAAACTGTTCACGTGTCTGACAAGTATATCAATGTGCAGTCCAGGTTTCGATTGATTTAATTGAGGAATGTTTATGGAACGATCGAGCTATAAACAGTGAAAATTTTAAATTGAATTTCTAAAAAAATAAAAAAATAACAACGCGACCAACAACAACCACGCGTAAACACTCAATCACCACTCAATCAAAGCAATCAAATCAAATCGACCAATTTCATTCAACTCAATCAATCACTCAAGTCTTCAAGTGTTGCCAGCTGGGTTTTGGCAAAAGTAACCTGAAGTCCCTGAAGTAGATAAATAACCTTAATCTTTTGTATAAAATCCTTGTTTTTTTTTATTTAGCTTTACCTTCGACCTTATCATAACTTAAAACCAGGTGAGATGAAAGCCAAGAGCTACCGTTGTACATTAAACAGATTGATTGGCCCGCTGGCCATCAATCTTATCGGTCAATCGTATGGTTCTGTGCCAAGCTGATTAGCGAATCAGAACCGTAGGGTACGGAACCCTAAAAAGTGGTAGAGGTTAGCAAACTGTCTGCCGATATCTTGTCGGTGACTGAATAAGGTATGGTAAGATAGCTTCAGACTGTTGAGGATTCCAGGTGATGTGTTTTTCTACCTTCGGCCTTATCGAACTATAAACAAAGTGAGATAAAGGCCAAGCGCTTTATCGTCATTCTGTCACCGTAACAACAATTCAAAAATTGTTGTGTTCCGGCGTTTAGAGGTAATATAGCCAGTTCCTCAGTTTGTTGAGAATTCCGGATGAAGTGCTCCTCCACCTTCGGCCTTATCTCAACTTGCAACCAGGTGAGATGAAGGCCAAGTGCTTCCCCGTCGTACATAAAAAAAAGGTTAGGTAGGTACTTCTGAGCGCTGTTACGATACTAAACGTATTAGCCAGACGTACCTAACCTTGTATTAGTTAGGGTACCTGGTACCTACACTGTGTTTTATCTTCTACATTCCTATGTAATTCGATCGAATGAGACAACACGCGTTGTAATTGTAACTACTCCAAGGATACGCTGGATTTATTCGTTACCATTTAAAAGTAAGTAAGTACCTGTAGGTACCTATTTGATCACGCTGTTATTCGAGTGAGCGAAGCGAACGAGATCTCTTAGTTAAGTTAGGAAATCTGGCACTGTATGTATGTTTGTATGTATATATGTATGTATGTAAGTATGTGGAAATGTTTGTGACGGCATAACTCTCGAACGGGTTTAACGATTTTCATGAAATTTAAGCTGCGAAGAGATAACGTAAATAAAATTTGATTGTCGCGGGGGATTTTCGAAATGTATTATTTATATTATAGAATTATATTATAATATTTATATTATATTATAATATAATTCGATTTTTATGAGATATTGGGGTGAAAAGAAATTCAATTTTTCACCCATATCTTATGAATGGCTGATCCGATAAATTCAAAATTTATAATGTGCAGAGATTATAAAATTACTAATCGATAGGTATAAGATTTTTTTTTACAATTGGGCAGTTTTTGAGAAATAGGGGTGTGAAGCTTTTTGGCGTGTTGGGTATCATTTGAAAGAGTATCAGCTGCACATAAATAAAATCTAGAATTAACTTTTCAATAGGGGTGGTTTTTTGTTAGAAAGGGTTGCGTCATAAGGTAAAACGCATAATGATGTTTCGTAAGATATACTGTTAAAGGGGGTTGACTTCACAATTAACTTGTTTTTTTATTTGCTGAAACCACACCTGTTTTAACTTTAAGGGTTGCAAAAGGGGTGAATAAGATAAAAGTCTTGAAAATGTGTGAAAACTTGAAATATAATTTGAAACGGGGGTTGAGACTGCAGATTTCAAAATCAGTTTATTTTTGCCCTTAATAGGGGTGTTTTTTAAAGATGAAGGGGCAAAAGATGATCATCAGGTCTTGAAAGATAAGAGAGGGTATTAAAAATCTCATGAAAACTGGTCTATTTATTTGTTGTAATTCACTCAACAGGGTTGTCAAACCAAGGGTGTCGATAAAATCCAAGAATTACTTTTACAAGGGGTTTGACTGCGCATATCACACATCATCGGGGATGTCGGTACATCCCGAATTTAAGACCTGGGTATTGTATATACTATATGTGTATATATAAAAGTAGATACTTAAGTGCCTAGTATTTATTCCTGATGTTTTCGTCTGTATTTAGTGTGTTGCGCCGTTACCGTAATCCATCGGAATCAGAAAATTCGAGCAGTGGTTTGTGTGCCTTAGAAGCCTTGTAGTTGCAGGAAACAAGAAAACAGGAACTTCGTTCGCACATTACAACGTACAGAGATCTTATTGCCCACTGTGCGGACAATGATTTTAAAAGTAGTTTTAGATAGGAACCAATTGATATCACATACTTATTTCTTATTTCCCTTGCAAATATTGATACTTACCTACCTAACTACTCGGAGCCAGGTAGCCCTCGCCTCGCCTTTACACACAAGTTTTAACTTTGTAAGAGCACGGAACTCCCAACGAATGTTGCCTCTAGGTCTTATATTTGTAAATACAGACTTTGTCTAGCTAGGAGATAACTGTAATTTGTAACTGTGAAACCTAGCTGTAAACTACAGTGAGTCCTAGCTATATGTATTAGCATGTTTAGTACTTAGTTATGGAAATAAAACAGCATTGTTTTGGTTTATTTAACAATATTTTTACTTGGTACATAATTAGGATATTAGTGTTCTGTGGATTGAGCTATGTATGTATGGTGCGAAGGAAAGGAACAGAACTAGAATATATAGTTATTATTGATCTGTGCTGCTGTGAACAGAACACAGGAATGCAGCAAATGCAAAGTGGTCGTTGTGTATTTTACGTTATTCATATAAATTATTTATTGAACAAATATATAATATAGGTAGTGATTTTATTAATGATATGACTTTCGTCCAAGTAAAATCATTTTCCGGTTAAAGTAAACAGTTTAACGTCGACAATGGTGCTAACAGTTGAAGAAGTTAGTCGCCGCTATCCGATCCACTGGTTTGTGTGGAATAACCAACATGAGGAGCTTCGAATGACATTGGAATGTAACAAGGTACCTTAGCAATTCCCTATTTGGATTCTGAAAACATAGTTTTATAAATAATAACGATTGTATTCATTGGTGTTTTTTGTGCCATCGGGCTAAGGAGTATGAAGTACCTACCAATACCAATATTAATTTACTACACTGGTGGTACTATGATAATCTTCTTGGCCCTAATCAAAATCAGTTAGTTGTATGCTATCTATTGTGGTCATTTATCTTTATTGTGCCTCTTTGGGAACCCACACAATGAACACATCAAATTCAATTTGAAACATATTTTGACATAAGGGTAGGTACATACCTACTCTCTGTTTGTTTGACCTGCCAATTATCTAGGTAATCTGATGAATCATAATTTGTTTTGAAAATTATTTTTACTGTATGTATGTTACATGTACCTATAGGCAAATAACTCGACATGCCAGTTTCATATTGATAACAAAATTGATAAAAAATAATATCATAAAAATCCATTGTTAGTTGGATAAAGTCTATTGGGTTGATAACAATACCTTTTTTATTAGGTTATTAATTTTTAAACAATTATTTTTTATTTGTTTATAAACAGTAGTAATTCTACTGTGTAAATAAAAAAAATGAATCCCACTAGATGATTAGAACAAAGTTTTATCCACCAATGAATAGAAGTATACATTCTCTCTCTTGCAAATTCCTTTTATCCCTTGTATTTTCTCCCTTTATTTGTGTTCATTATGTAAATTTGTTAGTGTGAATGAAATGAAATGAATTAATTGGAAATATTATGTTTTCATCTAGGTATTTGAATAAAACTGATATGAGTAATTCTTTATATAAATACTCATAGTATCATATGAATGCATGTTAGTATAATATTCTATTGTGTTGTCTGGTCCAGTTCAGAATCAATCTTGCACATACCTTATCTTTGTATGTCCTCTATGGACTGTACATTAATTGTTCACAGACCCCCAGCACAGGGTTGGCGCTATGGCAATTAAATCACTTGACCAGCGTCAAAAAGTCGTCAGATATGTGAAAAATCTAGCTAAATGTCGCAATTATTTTTATGGAGAATAAAAGTTGATGAAATACTTGTTTATAAGTTTTCATTATTTCTAAATACAGGTGCACATAACAGTAAGGTACAAACAATATTCAAAATTCAATGAACTGCAACATTTCATCATCTAAAACATCATTCTCATCACAAACATTGGCCATGGAAGTTGATAGTCCTGGTTCTGTTTCTGTTGAGGTTCCGTTTGTTTTTTTTAATGATTTTTGACAGGACGTCTTCAGGCAAAACAAAGCTGTGGTTCTGAATTTTTTACCTGGTTTGGCAGTTAAAAATCCCCTAGATCTAGGGACAAAGTCGCTAAAACGGCAACGCTGCACCTGCATCTTTTTGGTTACATGTCTAGTAAAAACATACATTGGCAAACTCTTGGATGTCCCATATGGACCACTGAACACGCCATATAAAGAAGAAGAAGAAAATTAAAACATTGTTCCAGTCATCTAGTACTGCCTTAGTTAAATACAGTACAGATGCAATGATTCTAAATTTTTGAGCAGAGTTAGTAGTTCTTCTTAATGGAAATTGGTCTTTATCTAATATATAAAAGGATAGGTCCTGAGTGACTGAGTGTCTGACTGACTGACTGACTGACTGATTGAACTAGATACAACGCACCTAAACCGCTGGTTGTGCAACCAGCGGTTTAGGCGACCCTCCAAATTTCAAGTCTGTTCAGACTGGAATGGATGTAGGTATGTTTGTCTTGGTGTGAAGAAAGAAGTGTCTGTTAAAAAGGAAAATTTGAAAATTTGCACTGCACCAGGTAGCAGGTTGATTATCACACTGAATAACCTGAAATATTATCATAAATAAAAAAAAATAAAAGGGTGTCCCCATACAAGGAACATTTTCATAAATTGTTATTATAGCTCTGACATAAAAATGTAATACCTATCTTTTTAAAACTTGGTGTGATTATAGTGCTTTCTTCAAAGTATACCAATAAAGCTGGCCAAGCGTGAGTCAGCACTGAGGCTTCAGAACTAACTGCATAAAACGGGCATCGTTTTGCCTGGAAATGTGGGTCAACATCTTCAGTGTACGTTACAATAGCGGGAAAAGGACATAGCGGGCTAATTGACGAACCGGGAAAAGGAAGGAAAAGTTTTGATTAACTAACTGAATCAACTAGATACAACGCACAGCCGAAACCGCTGGTCGTACAGACTTTAAATTTCGATGGCATGTTTGTATTGGTGCATAGATGCCTGCTTAGAAAGTAGTTTTAAAAAATTGCATCCTAAAGTGTTTAAAATGGGCTTCAAAGTTCAGAGTACAATGTTGCATATCGCTGGAACCACACATGGTACCATGTGTGGTTCCAGCGAATATGCGGAATTTCCAGCAAAACGAATATGCGGAAGAAGTCGCGGGTAAAAGCTAGTAAATTATAAATGAATACTACTGTTACAGTTAGTATTCATTAATAGTAAGTAATTGGTACTAAATCTGCTCAGCAAAAATTTTGAATCATTGCATCTGTTTTTCCACTAGCATAAGAATACCTTCAGAGATAAAAGGCTTTTTCTGTCAAGTCTAGCATAATCTCATGTCCTTGAAAACAATGTTGTCAAATCAAAAGTCAATGCTGTAGCCCACACATCTACATGTGTGCCATTTAAGAAGCCAAAAAAGATTAAAAATAATCCTGTTTGTTCAGAAACCTTACAGTGCAAGTCAATAGTTTGCTTACCAAATAATATGTTGATTCATTGAAATCTGAGACATATTAGAGTTTTGTCAGGTTATATTGAGCTAGGTACCTACTAATGTTGAACTTCCATTGTTGAAATTCGTAGGAGAATAACAGGATGCTGATAGAGATGGAAACATTAGTGATTTGTTCTGACAAACCACAATGTCTCATTCAACTTCACTATCCTATTAATACCAGTCCACATTGTGTTTATATACTGCTGAACACAGGCCTCTCCCAAACAAATAAACATACTTAAATGTTTCTAGCTAAAGTTTCAAGGTAATTGAGTTACTATCAAGAAGTTAAAGCATCTTTGTACCTAAGTAATTAGTTACCATGTGTTTTTTTTCGTACAACATCTTACCTGGTTTCACAAGTCATGATAAGTCTGAAGGTGGAAGGTCCTTTCACCTGGAATCCTTAACAGTCTGAGGAACAAACCTAACATACCTCAAAATGCTAGAATACAACAATTTAGAATTATTTGTATAACACCTTAGGCCCATAATAATGTATTGCTTGTACAGCTTAGTACTTAATAATAACACTAAGGTAACCAAATCACCTGCAAACAGCGATAATTAAAATTAAATTTGCAGTCTTTGGAGGAGGCTCATGTCATGAAGACTTTTGTGAAAATGAAACATTTACATACCTTTGCACAGCAGTATCACATAAACCTAATCTTCATCATCTTCCCACATTTTTATTTACTATTCAATTTTATTAGATTTTCAACAGTATAATTCTTTGTATGAAATGTAAAAAAAAAATGTTTTGAAGATTACATACCATCTAATGTCTATTCCATGAAATATGGCCTAAAATCTGTTTGCTGTAAGTGCTCTGTGGCACTTCTAGTATGATAAATTGGTAGATATTATATTTAATGAATTATTTAATGGTTATGTTTGCACATACAGTTGAGTATGACCTCGTGAATTTTTTTATTGGTGGCTAAGCATTTGACCATCAGCTAAAGTGCTTATTACACCTTCATAAATTAAGGATGCTAGTGACCTAGCATCCTAGCCATCTGAATGGATGCAAGTGTAATAGCACTTAGCCACCTAGCATCCTAAATTGCATCCGTAATTGGATGCTAACTAGGAGCTAGGACGGTAGCCACATTTTTCTTGCTAACTAGGATGCTAGCCAGCTAAGTGCTATTACACTTGCATTAGTTCAGATGGCTAGATGACCTAGCATCCTTAATATTGGATGGTGTAATAAGCAGTTAAGATGGCCTAAGATGGACTATGCTCAGGTTTTTAGAGATAAATAAAAGAAATAAAGCAGCACAAACCTAGATTATGCCTGATTGATTATACCTGCAAAATTTATTCTCAGTTGACATGCCCTTTAGAAATTAATGGTGTTCCATGGTATTATGGAGCCTTCTTAATGTCATTATATAATTTCAACATTGTTTGTCTCCAGTTTACAGTAGAAGACATTGAGCTAAGAGACCCCAGAGGCCGCACTGCCCTACTACTGGCCGTGACACTTGCACACACTGAGAGTGTCCAGGTGCTGCTGGATGCAGGGGCTGATGTCAACTGCGAGAAGGATGGATGGACAGGTCAATCATTATTCTTGTTAGACTTAACTAATTAAATAAATAAATATTACAGGACATTAATTTTACACAGCACCATCTAGCCCCAAACTAAGCATAGCTTGTAATATGGGAACTAGATTACGGATAGAATACTTATACAGGTGAGTTTTTTTCCTGGGCCACTGAGGCAAAGACTGAAACCGTGAGAGTTATCAAAAAGTCATGTTAGGAGTTATGTGCTCGATTTAAAAAAAAAGTCAATTCTTTTCAGATGAAACAGAAAAAGTTTTTCCATCGCATTTTACACATCTTTGGATTAAAATTCTTTCTTTTACTCCATATAGGACAATAGTCAATTTTAAAACTTTAGGGTGGCCTAAGGATGTCTGGAAGAGATCGCTTTAAGCGATAAGACCGCCCATTGTACTGTTAACTTGAGTTAACAATTACTTGTACTATCCTCTCTATAGAGAATAGTAAAAGTACGGATGATGGTACATAATAAAATAAAACAAGTAAATATTTATATTCACAATACAAAACATAACTTAATTGATTTATTTACGTATTAATAATTTAAATGATATAGCATATGTTCCTTCTTACTTGCCTATATACCAGGAAGATAAATATGGTTACAAAAAATAATGAATAATTATGAAAAAAATATTTATAATGAACAATATTATTCTCTCAAAATTATAAGTTTGTTGATAAACCTTTCTGAATCTGAGTCCTTCAATTTCCAGCCGTCCAAGAAGCGACAGCAACCGGCGACATGGATCTCCTCTCGCTGGTCCTATCTCGTCGCGACCACCAACGTTACCAGTTCCGGTCGCGAGTTATCCCCGACCTTCTCCACAAGCTGAGCCTCGCGCCAGACTTCTACGTTGAGATGCGGTGGGAGTTCACTAGTTGGAGTGAGTTGTAGACAGTATGACAGTGAGTTGTAGAGAGTGAGACAGGGAGTGGTAGATAGTGAGACAGTGAGTGGTAGAGAGTGAGACAGTGAGTGGTAGAGAGTGAGACAGTGAGTGGTAGATAGTAAAACAGTGAAGTAAATTGTTGTGTTCCGGCATTTAGAGGTAACTAGCCAGTTCCCCAGTTTGTTGAGGATTCCGGGTGAAGTGCGCCTCCAGCTTCGGCCTTATCTCAACTTGTTACCAGGTGAGATGGAGGCCAAGCGCTTCCCTGTCGTACAATAAAAAAAAATGTAGAGTAGTGGAGAACGAGACATTGCAAAGTAGAGAGTGAGACAGTGAGTGGTGGAGAGAGATGGATACAATGTAAGTTTACTATTTGGAGTGAGCCATGCATAGGGGTGAGTCTAGAATAAATAAAAACTTAATTGCTCTGATTTAGGGCACATTCACACAAAAGGTCCATATTTACTAGATCGTTCTTAAAAGAACACTCGAGCCTGTGGTGCTGAGTGACGGAACAGCAAAATGGCGGACCACTTGCGAAATAGTTCTTTCGTGAAATTGATTCTTTATTTCCAATAAATTTGCTTTTTTTATGATTAAAAATTTTCAACACACATTTCCCCCTTTTCCTCTCTTTCTAACTCCAAAGCCAAATAAGTGCTTTTTTTTATTGTACGACGGGGAAACGCTTGGCCTTCATCTCACCTGGTAACAAGTTAAGATAAGGCCGAAGGTGTAGGCGCACTTCAACTGGAATTCTCAACCAACTGAGGAACTGGCTATCTTACCTCTGAATGCCGGTACAAAACAATATTAGAATTGTTATTATGGCAACAGAATTAGGTAAGATGGTGATAGCTAGCCAGGTGGACTTCAAACAAGTCCTACCACCAACCAAACCGAGCACAATATTGTACTCCCCTGGGGAACGAACCCGTGACCTCTGGATCTAAAATCTGTGATACTAGATCACAGATTTTAGATCCAGAGGTCCCGGGTTGAACCACTAGATCACAGAGGCGGTTGGCAGAGTGCACCCAAAAGTGCACTTTTTCTACATTCTAGAAGAAAATAAAATAAATGTCATATTATTTCATTTTCAATAAATTCGTTTCTTCGCCAAATGTTTTACCTATTACTCGAGTATCAACCAATGTAAGATGTTATTATTTATTAACGCATATTGGTTGATATAATCCCCTTTATCATTCCAGTGCCACTAATATCGCGCGTATGCCCGTCCGATACATACAAAGTATATAAGCGAGGAGCCAACGTCAGAGTGGACACCACACTCATCGGGTTTGAGAACAGGAGCTGGCTTAGAGGAGACACTAGCTATATCTTCAAAGGAGAAGGTAATAGGTAATTTGTTTTAAGTATAGCGAAGCCCTATAAAGTATGTTTATCAGCCATTTGTGAAATCTGAAATAATTAATTGTTCAATCTCATTGGAATTTGATAGTAAATAGCAATATACTTATTCACGAGTCAGTGACCTGCTGGCATATTACTTAACTCTGTTTCATTTGGGTTTCAATTAAATGTAGATATTTTAATTTAAACCGATTGTAACTCAAATGAAACAGTTAGGTAATAGGCCAGCTGAAGTGGATCTTGGCCTCCAATACAAGATTTCTCCAAGTCTCACGCCAGCTGGTAGCGTATACAGCGGTACCTGGGGCCCTACTATGAAAATCGAACGTCGTGAAATCCGAAAGAACTTCTGTCATTTTTGAATAGAATAACGTGCAATCCGTCAACGCATCCGTAATGTTTCGTTTTTCGTAGTAGACCTACTGGGGCGACCGACTGGTTTTCGCCCCTGGTTTGCTCTGATAATCTTTATTGACAGCACGATCTTCGCCCAAGGTTGACGTAGTGACGTGGCCAATGCGTCAACCCTTAGGCTGATAAGCTTCATGAACGAGGATTTGCACTGGCAACCCTCCTTTTTAAAATCCTGACCTGGTGCTCACATGATACGTGAGTGCATGATGGCTTGTAGCATTGCTCTGACGTGACATAAAAATGAAGTTTTAGGTACACTTTGAGGTAAAAAAACCAACCAACTGTTCATTGTGCTCAGGAACATCATCAAAGTTCATGGAAGTAAACCACGAGGCCGGCACGATATCGACGGAGGTGATAGACGGAACAGATCTGTGGTCTAACCAGGTGCCGCGGCGGCGGGCTCTGCTAAGGCGACTAGAGGAGCCGCTGGCTATCAATTATTTGGACACAGACAAAATCAGCTTCGAACGGTGAGAGCTTTACTTTTTAACCGACTTCAAAAAAAGGAGGAGGTTCTCAATTCGGTTGTATATATTTTTTTAAATGTTTGTTACCGCAGAACTCCGTCATTTCTCAACCGATTTGAAAAAAATATTTATTTGTTTGAAAGGATATGTTTCCAAATTGGTCCCATAGAAGTATTTTCAAAATTGGTCCAGTAGTTAAATACATGTGTATTTAAAAGTAAATTTATTTATAATATAATAGACATAGTGCACACACCAGGGGTGCAAAACACCATAGTATGTATAGTATGAACAGATTCTTAACTTTATTTTTATGAAAGGACAATACGCTGGCCTGGTTCTGAACCTGGAGGGCGACAGCTTTGCGCGGACCTGAAGATTCTTAACATTTGTTTAGGTCATCTGTATTTATTTTAGTTCCCATCATTGAATACATATTTTCCAAAATCCCGTACTATTGTACCCTCACAACTCTCAAATTGGGTGTCGTAGATGTCGTGGTGTACGATGAAACAAGCTAAAAATAATTTACTTTTGAAAAGAAAAATGGAAGCAACTTCACCACTTAATACTTACAAATAACTCTAATATTAACTTAACCCTAAGTTCTTAATTATAATTTGAAGGCGGTGCCATACAAAAAACATGTGGTTTTACTTGGCAATTCGGCACCAACTTCAAATTATATGAACTTTAAGTGTTTAGTGGTGAAGTTGATTCCATTTTTTTTTCGAAAATAACTTATGTCACTATTTGTTCAGTATACAGGTGAGTTTTTTCCAGGGCCACTGAGGCCAATTCTGAAACCGTGAGAGTTATCGAAAAGTCATGTTAGGTTAGTTACGTGCTCGATTAAAAAAAAAAAAGTTCTGCATTAAAGAACATCTAATTTTTTCTAGTTTTTCTGGAAAAGTGAATTAAAAAAAAAAAAAAAATGCATTGATGTGTTCTTTGTTTGATAATAAAAAAAAAATGTATGATGACTGATGATGTGCCCAAAGTTGTTGGAACGCTTTCAAAATTAAAAATTTAGAAATTCAACTTTATGCATTTAGTAAAGGTTGTAGGTTCAGACTATGCGTAAGCTAAGCTATTAAATCCTCTTTTGCTGTATTTTTTGTTTCATTGAGGATTCCGGGTGAAGTGCACCTCCACCTTCGGCCTTATCTCAACTTGTAACCAGCAGGCCTATTACCTAACTCTGTTTCATTTGGGTTTCAATTAAAATGCCTGCATTTCTGATTGAAACCGATTGAAACCCAAATGAAACAGAGTTAGGTAATAGGCCTGCAGGTGGAAATAAAATAAATTATATATAGTATTTTTTATTTCCACATTCCATTCGCAGTAACAAAAGCGGCATCTGGGGCTGGCGGCAAGACAAAACCGAAGTGGTCAACGGCTACGAGTGCAAAGTGTTCAGCGCGAATAACGTGGAGATAGTCTCCAAGACGAGATGTGAGCATCTACCCGCGGGGGCGAAGCGCACCCCGCGCGCCGCGCCCATCGTCGGCCTTCTAGGGCTCCCGGAGCCCGAGGACAGTACTGAACCGGTGATGGACGAGCAACAACTGAAGGTAAACAATACAACGATCGGTCCATCGCCAGACAAAAGCAGCCGAATTCGCATACGAATAACAATCCTAAATCTATTGTTATAACGGCTACTTTTCGGTATTAAGACTGATGTTTCCAGAGATGTGCATAAATTATATCACTACAAATAATTTCGCCATAACCTTATGGGGCTGATAAGGAACATAACCAAAAAACTATAGCAACAACGGATGCAAATGTAGATACAGTTATAGTCCTTCTAAACAGACGGACTACGTTCAGCAAGTAGGCGGGAACTCCTCCGGGTTGCCTCCACCCACCGTGTGCCCGGCCAAGTCTAAAGGTCTCAAAAAGGAACGCAGGAAGTCCAAGAGCGAAGGATCGGAGGAATCCTTGACCGATGACGACGAAATTGGCCGATGTTTCGCGGTTCGTGAACTATTAGTTTAGGATGACTTAACCGCGAGCTAAGTACCAAATAACCAATAGTAGCCTCAATCAACCAATCCAAGTCAGCCCATGGATGTCGTAAAAGCGGACTAAGGGATCTCACCAGGAGGTTAGCCAGTTTATGATCACAAATCTGCCTACCAAGCGTGGTGATGGCAAAACCAAAGCTTTGGAGGAGACTCTGTCCAGCAGTGGACACGAATGGCCTGTTGATGTGAATAGTACCAAAAACTATACCGGCAAACTACTTAGCTAGTTTGGAATTGATTCTATGTAGTGATTTTATTGAGCAAAGTGCATATTTTAGTTTTGAGTAGAACACATTTTGTGAGTCTCGTCCTCTTAAATACAAGTTATATACTTATGTTAGAGAGCCCGCTCTTATGTACCTACTGATAATGTATTATATTAGTAGTACAAACGACGCTTCCACATAGACAAGGTAACAATAACAATAAATCAAATAAGAACAATAATTTCACACAGTTCCATCTAGCCCCAAACAAAGCAAAACTTGTGCTATGGAATATATATTAGATAACGGCTAGTAATGTTTTATTTTTTAAATAAAATATATAAAATTATATGAATCAAAGTGAATACGAACTTAATTTGGATTTGGAATTTAAAAAAAAAATCCGTTCAAAATAATAAAAAAAAAATTGATCGAGTTCGAAGCTATACTTGGTACTTACTTATAGCTAAAAGAAGTACCTAGAAAATCATAAAAATAAATTAAATGCTAATCGCGATAAAGTCATCCTAAGTAATATCCTTTATTATTTTTTAACACTTTTTTATACTATATTGTATTCTGAACTTTCTGTAACTTTGTAAACATTTTTGTTGTAATTTTTCGTATAATGTGAATATGCAGGCAACACGTACAGTCAGAGAGATAATTGTCTTGTACCCAACGACTTCAACTCGTTATTGTTAGGATGTTATGCTTATCAAGACGTTTTTTTATAAGGGTTGTCCCTTTTTTAATATTAAAAAAAAAAGGTTTTAGTGATGAATATTAATGAAGTTACCTGGGTGTGATGACAATATGTCCCTGACTTTGCACCTGTTTATATGTTATGCACGAGTATGAATAAAATACAAAACAAAAGAAACACCGGATTTGTTTTTTATTTATTATACAGATCTAACGTGTGTGCTTCGTGGCTTATTCAATAAGTTTCCTTTCAATATGTTTTTTTTATCACGTGCTTTGTCTTGAATGTTATGTCAATGTTTTCTTCGTGGATGAGTAATTATAGTTGAGATGTACTGTTGTGCAAGTGAATAATAAGATATACATCGTTAGCTTTAATTTAGTCAATATCACCGCATTGAACCGCCTCTGTGGTGTAGTGGTTCGCCCACCGGTGTCCGATCCAGCGGTCCCGGGTTCGATCCCCAGGGCGAATACAATATTATGCTTTTTTTTTCTTGTACGACGGGGAAGCGCTTGGCCTTCATCTCACCTGGTTAGAAGTTGAGATAAGGCCGAAGGTGAAGGCGCACTTCACCCGGAATCCTCAACAAACTTAGGAACTGGCTATCTTACCTCTGAATGCCGGAACACAACAATTTCAGAATTGTTGTTATGGCGACAGAATCAGGTAAGATGGTGGTAGCTAGCCAGGCGGACCCAAGCAAAGTCCTACCACCAACCAAACCATGCACAATATATAATTGTACTCCCCATGGGGATCGAACCCGGGACCTCTGGATCTGAAATCGGTGGGTTGAACCACTGGACCACAGAGGCGGGTGCTTGGTTGGGTGGTAGGTATTTTGTTTAAGTCCGTATGGCTAGATACCACCATCTTACCTGATTCTGTTGCCATAACAACTATTATTATATATTGTGATCCGGCATTTAGAGGTAAGATAGCCAGTTCCTCAGTTGGTTGAGAATGCCTTAATTATTGTTCTGGACCAGTAAAACATGGGCTACTTTTTATGCGGATACCATGCTAGCTAAGCTGCAAGCAAAAGCTGGGATCGCTCCATCGTATTTTAAGGTCAAAAGCTGTCACTTTTTTTTGTTCTTATGAAACCAAGATCAATGATCTAACATTTCAGGAAGAAGACAATTTGATTACTCCAGAAGAGGCGATGCTACCGCCGGCAGAGGTCTTGTGGCAGGAATACTTCTCAGGGGAGCCCATGGCGGCTGATATAGGTCGGCCCAAGAACATGACGACCAAAGTGCAGAAATTCAAGGCTACGCTCAGCTTATGTGAGGATTATCCTCTTGAAGTAAGTAAAACTAGTCTTCAAGATAATATTTTATCGGTACCTTCCAGGTAAGCTCGGTCTATCGTAGTCCACATTCTATCATGTGCGAATTTCGAGGTCTCTTGACCTCGAAATTCGCACATGATAGAATGTGTCAAGAGAAAAAAAAAAAAAGAAAAATGGTGAAAGGGTCAAGAGGTCAATATTACAAATGTCACTGTTTGTTTATTTGTTCGTTTGTTTTCTCTTTTTCAAAACTAAACGGTTGTACGGATATTATTGAAATTTGGCATGGATAGAGCTCTAAAGATATGAGCCACTTGGTTTACCATGGTGTAACATGGTGTAGCTAGCCAGGCGAACTTAAACAAAGTCTTACCACCAACCAAACCAAGTACAATATTGTACCTCTGGAGATCGATCCCGGGACCTCTAGATCAGAGACCGAAAGGCCACTAGACCACAGAGGAATTTAAAAGCGTCTTATCTTACAAGCGGTAAAAGCTTGTCTGGCGATTATATTAGTTATTTTCTTGAACAGACTGTTATCTCGCATTCAAATTCAAATTCATTTATTCAGTATGATATTTAAAGGATAATTTTTGATTGCCAACTATACAACCTGTAGGAATCGCGAGTAGCACACAAGAATGAAAGAATGTCATGAATCGACCCCTTCAACTAATCGTGGTGTCGTAAAAGCTGACTAACGGATCTCGTCAAAGGAAAAGCAGTAGCTTCCTTCTATGTTTCATCTGGTACAATTATTGCGATCACTAATCCGTCTCCCAAGCGTTAAGATTACTTTTGCTATAAGTCCACCCTCCAATTTCGGAGGAGTCAGTCCAGCAATGAACACTAACAAGATGTTGATGAGAGAAGAGTAAAAATGTGTAATTGCATAAATACATATTATACTGACCTTAAAATACCTTTGTTTCAGCTACAAGAACAGATAATGCCCATCTTGGATCTGATGACGGCCATCGCGTCGCCGCACTTCGCCAAGCTAAAGGATTTCATTCAAATGCAGCTGCCTGCCGGATTTCCGGTCAAAATAGGTACTCGGCTTTGGTATATAATAAGTACAAAGTTGTACAGATACCACTCCATATGTTATAAACATCTGCTTACTAGAATAGCAAAATTCCCTTTCGCTCACGATCGTCAATGGCGTCTAAAGTCTTAGGCGCAAATTGGACTGAACTTTGTCCAGAATTTAGCTATGACTTTTCTTTGAATTCTAACAATTCGGTCTAAATATTCTAGTCTTAGGATAAGAGATTGATGTTATACATTTTATGCTTCTAGAACTATCGTAAGGGCTGTGCGTTACGTCAGTCACTTTTAAGAAGGCCTAGTTGTGTCGCTCTCCCATACAAACGTAGTTTGTCATTGATTTCGGAACATCACGTCTGATTTAAATGATATTTTGCAGGTATAGTCGGATATTGTGTCTATGGCGCTTTACTTTTTATAAAAACTTTTTGAGAGAAAATTGGCGGTATTCCTTGGCCTTCTTAATAGATTAGATTCCGGACTTACAATGTCTTCTGCCTTATCATGACTTGAAAAATCAGGCGAGATGAAGACCAAGCACCTCCCGTCGTACAATAAAAAAAAAGTTAAAGTACGGTCTTAAGGTCTACTAGGTGTCTAAAAATATTTGTTTTAAGACCTCTAGTAGGGATTTGGAATACATCCATCTATCCGTACTTACTTGGGGGATAGATGTTAGATGAAATAAAGTAAATGTGAACAAAATTCCTTTCAGAGATCCCTTTATTCCACGTGATGAACGCTCGCATAACGTTCGGCAACATATTCGCGACCGAGTCTCCCGTCTCGCTCGTCGAGAGCATACAAGAGGGAGATAGACTATCGTGTGTCATCGACGACCAGTGCTTCGATATCGGCAGGTCAGCCCCCGCTGATAAAATCCACTTTGCTTTGGCGTTAACTCTTGCGGAAAGTCAATATCGCAGAAGTCACGTGACATATCTGATTTTAATGTCAAATACATACAATTTGATCTTTGCGAAGGCGTTAACGCCATAGGTTTGTAGATTTTGTCTCCCTTGCGCTTATGTGTCCTCTCGCTTGCATGTTGAATTTCTTAACTCGTTGCTTGCCACACTACGTCCAATACGTCCATGTCTATGTTCGCATTCAACGTGCTAAAGTGCTAGTAAATTGTAGTTTTTTATTGACGACTAGCTTTTGCCAGCTGCTTCGCTCGCGTTGTACATACACGGATGAGAATTAAGCTATGTCCTTCCCGGCGTACACTACATTCATGCTAATACATTGAGCCGTTAAGTCTTGTCAAGTGGTAAATACACAAACTTCCAAATTAATAATATTAGTATGGAAAGCCAAGCGTTTGGTTACCATCACAACGATACTTGAAAGCAATAAGTATAATATAAATATTACAGGACAAATCATTTCACACAGCGCCATCTAGCGCCAAAATAAATACCTACCCTATTTACACTAAATAACCTATTTCCACTGGACTTTAGTCATGCCACAGAAAGTATTGTGATAATAAATATAAATACAAATTGGAAGTCTATAAATGAGCAATCCGGGCCGTGCCGTTGCCGTGGCGACCTTTCTAACTCAGCCCATGTCGTAAAGGTCGACTAAAGAATCTCACCAGAAGATGGGCAGCAGCATCCTTCTGTGTATTATCTACAACTTTACTGCAATCACCAATCCCAATCCGCCTGACAAGCGTGGTGATTATGGCAATACCTTCCACTGGACACTAATGGGCTATTGTTGTGATGTATGTGAAATGAGCAATTGAAATTGATGCAGTTTTAAATTTTATCTAGAGGCATATATTGATCTGAGTGTTAACAGATAAAATTATGTGATTATAAAGATAGCCATTTTCGACTTTACTATACAGGTAACATTATTTTAATTCGAGAAACGGGTATTTATCGCGTATTTTACCAATATTTATCACGACGTTTCTATAGGTAAAATACGCGATAAATACCCGTTTCTCGAATTAAAATAATGTGTTCTAATCGCGAAAGTTTAAAAAGACTAGTATACAGGTATGCATAGTAATGGACAGTTTGTAACCTTTTCACGACTTATTGGCTGAACGGGTCCACGCGGGAGAAGCCGCGGGCAAAAGCTAATGAGTACGAGCTTGTAGATGTACCAAACAAAACTACTAATCTATACTAATACATTAGTAGTTTGCATGAGGTCCTGTGAAGAGATTGGTCCTTAGAATCTGGGCCCAGGTTGATATAACGATAGCAAACCGATGTCAAAAAAATTTTACGTTTTTTCAAAATGCTATTTCATTGGTATATTTTGTCGGATATAAAATAAATATTACAAGACAAGATATTTATTTATTATTTATTTAATTATTCCCTTCAACATTCGACCTTGTGGTTAATTGATTCAGGCGTCAGTTTTCGGAGATCCTTTTCTATATTAACCTGAAAACAGAGAAATATTTAGTATCAAATCCACTAGGTTCCTTTGAAATAGTCAAATTAATAACAAGAATATACTTTTTGATGGAAAAAGAAGTTTCTATTTTTTTTCTTTTATCAGTTTACTATCAAAATCACTGGGTAAGCAATTAAGCACCTTAATTGTGCATTGTGACACAAGCCCCCTTGTTATATCTACCGCTTATCTATCGCCTTAGCTTAGTTCTTAGTGTAGTACTTGTAGTACCACCAAACATCTTCAGCCAGTTCCTCTCTCAGGTTAGTGCCTAGTTTTCTTAGTACCTTTCAGCCGACCTCCATAACGCTGGCCCGTCTCTGATGAGATCACACAAGTAAGAAACCTTTATACATCCCGCATCATAACCGATTGTAAAGCGCTAACGGCTGTACTAACTATAGGGTATGGTCGCACATGGCTCTTGCACAAAATTTAATCAGCACGGTGCTTGCCAGTTTATATTGCTCAAAGCCTATTAATTTTGGGGTAGATTCATCATGAAATGATTTGATGATGAATTCTCATAACAAACTGTAATATCTACATAATCTTAATGTTTGATATGCAAATGTATAGCACAAACTTTAAGAGCCTATTCACGGTGTAATTCTAACGCACGATAATGCGCTTGAAACGAAATTCAGATGCAGACATTAGACCTTTGCACACGTCGTACTTTTACGCGCCGACGCGCAGATGACGCACGTTAACGCGCTTTAAACGAAATTCAGACGCAGACAGTAGACTTTTGCGCACGTTCAAATGCACACGGCGTATTTTTATTCGCAGACGCTCATATGACGCTCTTTGACACGCTTTGTACGAAATTCAGACGCAGACAGTAGACTTTTGCACACGTTTAAATGCACACGGCGTATTTTTACGCGCAGACGCTCAGATGACGCTCTTTGACGCACTTTATACGATATTCAGACGCAGACAGTAGACTTTTGCACACGTTTAAATGCACACGGTGTATTTTTACGCGCAGACGCTCAGAAGACGCTCTTTGACGCGCTTTATACGAAATTCAGACGCAGACAGTAGACTTTTGCACACGTTTAAATGCACACGGCGTATTTTTAAGCGCCGACGCGCAGATGACGCTCGTTAACGCTCTTTAAACGAAATGCAGACGCAGACAGTAGACTTTTGCGCACGTTCAAATGCACACGGCGTATTTTTACGCGCAGACGCTCAGATGACGCTCTTTGACGCGCTTTATACGATATTCAGACGCAGACTGAAACTGTGACAGCTTGTCACAGGCTGTGACAAGCTGTGAGGCTTGTCACAGCTCATGTTGTTGATATATATCCCTTTTGTTTAAACATTACAAATAAATCATTTAATAACAATAAACTTTACCTCAATTTTAATTGGGTTTACCCAATATTATCCATATTGGTAATATATTTTAATAATATTAAAAGTCATTATTGAGCACATAATACACTTTAACAAGTGAACTTCTTATTTTTTTTCCAAAAAAAGGTACTACAGGATTTTATAACAAGCTTTCCCATAATCCTGAAGAGTCAATTCTCTGCACACAACATAATAGACTCGAAAAGGTTAAGGACTCATGGAAAAACGGATTTATTTACCGTTTTTTCAAAAAGTATAACTCAAGTTCCGCGTCAAAGCAATATTCAAATCCGGCAAAACGATTTTTTTTACTGTTATTCCAAAAAATACGACCCGAGTTCCG
This sequence comes from Venusia cambrica, assembly GCA_951394065.1. Classification (NCBI taxonomy): domain Eukaryota; kingdom Metazoa; phylum Arthropoda; class Insecta; order Lepidoptera; family Geometridae; genus Venusia; species Venusia cambrica. The sequence continues at coordinate 9,482,671 of OX596056.1, forward strand.
CGCCAAAGTTACCACAAGCAATATTCAAATCTGGCATTTAATACAGAAAAATTGATTTTTTTTTACCATGTCCAGGCCTCCACGATAGGCCATAAAAAACAGTTAGTCAGCAGAACGGGGAGGTAGCCGGCGCGGCTCAATAGTTTTATTTTTTCAGAGGGTACAAAGATGCAGGAAGTGACGATAGATTAGGTGCCGATGGTGAGGAAGGGCTCCTACAGTACGCGATACAACAGAGCCTTATGGAGGCCGGCACGCATGACGACCAGGTAATATGCTGCTTATGGTGTTAGTTATACGGGTTAGATTTGCTTGTACTAATTGATATGATGTTTGTCCGGGTGCTTTTAGCGTGGGGTGTACGGGCCAATTTTGTTGTCTCGCTTTCTCACGTTGTAATTTAACAACAGTGCAAGATATGAAGATAATCGTGTAGCGCGATGCGTTTAAATATGTGTGTATCTCTTTCTATCAATATAAATTACAGCGTGAGATAGCAATATAGAGCAAACTACATCAATACACAATGATTCGTGATGTCCCAAGACTCAATTATGGCATACACAACAGTAAATCTATATGTCTGTTGGTAACTGTTCGGTAATAAAATGCTTTGGATCAAGCCCCTCATAGTTGTAGAGGAACCCAAAGTCTTGATCCGGTATGTTAATAGCTAGGCTGACTACACTATACTATATCACACACGGCGGGTCGCTGACTGTCTGTTTCTACAATTTCCACTTGATGAATATGTGCAACACATTTTTAACCTAATCCCTCCTTCCCAATCAGCACCGAAACAGCAGACAAATCTACTGCAAGCTATGCACCACCCATAACTTGTAGATGGTCCACTGTGCCGAACTTAAAGATTCATCTCCTATCTATTTTACAGTCCAGAGTCGAGAGGTTCCTTTTAGACAAGTTTTCACCTTAAGTGCTTTTTACACCATCCGATATAAAGGATGCTAGGTCATCTAGCCATCTGAATTAATGCAAGTGTATACACTTAGCCAGCTAGCATCCTAGTTGGCAAGAAAAATGTGGCTACCGTCCTAGCTCCTAGCTCCATTCGATATTCAGATGGTATAATAAGTTAGCTTTCTAATACACCTTTCAACATTCAGTGGTCCTAGTTAGGATCTAGGAAGGTTTTTAGACGTTTCTTATTACACCGTCCTAAATTGTATCCGTAATATCGGATGCTAGGATGGTAGCCACCTTGCTTGCTAGCTAGGCTGCTATCGGTGGCTAAGTGCACACTTGCATTCATCCAGATGGCTAGATGACATTTATGAAGGTGTAGACTTTAGACTTCTCTACTTGCTACTAAGTGAGCTTGTGGTGTTAAAATTGTCAGATGAAACGAAAAAAAAGGAGAAGAGTGAAAACGTTACTGTATGTAGGTTGATGTGTGGGAAGCCCTACGCGGTGCTCGGCCGGCGTCGCCGGCGCCGCCGCCGCCAGCGCGCCCGCACCAAGACCTGCTAGCACATGAGGAGCGCCAGCTACAGCGGTATGTACCCTTCACTTTGTTTGTCTGTTTACCTGTCTGTATGTCTGTTAAGACGTCTTGTCTTTCGTTTTTATTCCTAGGAACACTTGGTGGTATCAAGTAAAAGATCAAGCTTCTCCGTCAGGATATAGGGCCATTTATGCCGTTTATTTTTTCCAATATACGAGTACTTATTGGGTACTTTCAGTTTGGTTTAAATTCATCGGACAAATGCCACTTACACAAAAAAACTTTCTCTGTCAGTGCAATCAGGATATAGGGTCATTTATGCCGTTTATTTTTTCCAATATACGAGTACTAATTGGGTACTTTCAGTTTGGTTGAAATTCTTCGGACAAATGCCACTTACACAAAAAAAACTTCGTATATAAAATAGTATATCGTATATGAAATATTCCAAGAAACTTGGTCTTGCTGCTTTGATTGGCGCAGCAATTTTACTTAGCTAACGAATTATCTGGCCCAGTTTCTCTATAGTTTTATAAGCCTACCTTTCACTTAACGTGTTATAGTTACTTACCTCGATAAAGTATTTATTATATATATATTCGATATATATGAAATACTAGTCTCTCTAAATCTCTATGTCCATTATAACTTGTTTGGATCATTTTATTTAAACAAGGTATTTTATGATATATTTGCAGGCGTTGGCGATGGTAGATTAGATTTGTGTGTGCTTTTATTTATACATTTTGTGATTTTGTGTGTGCCGATTAGTCTAACATTCACAAAATAAAATATGGTACATACTTCCTTGTAACTAGGTGAATTATATTTCTTATCTTTATTTGTATGTGCTAGTAATTTTATCGAGATCTAAAATGGCAGTAATCCAATTCCATTGAAATTCCAGTGGTTTAATTATTTTACATAAATAATATGTTATGTGTTGGCCTTTTTGCTTATATATTATTTGTTTAAGGACGGAATTAAATTTTTGACGCGCTCGAATTTAGGTGTCTAACCAGCACACTACTAGCAAAGCCCACGCACACGTCGAAACCGCTTTACGTCGATTTATGCATTAACAAACTAATCTTGATACTTGATGGTTAAGTAAAATTCATAAGTAGAATGTGGTGCTACACGACTAGTTATCTTCTACTTCTTTCTATTCTATTGAAATTATATACCAGTGATCGGAATATGTGGCGCCAATGCTTATAGAATAGAGACAAAAAGTGGAGACTTTTTGTCTCTGTTCAATGAACTTTATTAACACTGAAAACTGTGTTCCGGGTAAATATTGGTTAATAAAAATATGATATAATATAGTATAAATAAAATATGGGTAAACTACCATAGCTTACACATGTTTTTTTTCTGCCATGATGTTTTTGCTAATGTGTGTGCTATGATCTCGAAGATTCGTAGTGCATAACGAGGGTCGACAAGTTCAGGTAGTAAACAGTTATTGTAGAATTTAACTAGATACCCTTCCTTGTTTTCCGTCCAGAACTGGTGGTCTCTTTTAATAAATTCATATTTTATTTTGCCGTCACCAGTCCAAACGGTAAACACACACATATTTGTTACATGTAATTAATTGGCCCTGAACTGATGATGATGATGATGATGATGAGGGGGGCACAGTTGGTACTTGCACGCCGCTTGCAGACTGTGGCAAACCAAGAAGCGGTTAATAATTCTCTTCTGGTTTCTAGTCAGAGCGGGCTAGCACTTTGCAATACAGTGCTCCTCTCAATACTATTCTTCTCCTCTGTAGACCTTTCTAACGTTTTTAAAAATCTATCTTTGGCTTGAGCATATTCATTAACATCCATGTTAGGTTTCTGACAAATTTCACCATAGTGAGCATCTTTTGTCGTCACAGTTTTAAACGCCTTCTTCTTTTTAATATTTCTCCTATTTAAGTTTTTTTCTTGACGTCTTTTTTCTAGCTGATATATTTCTGGATTTGCATCAGCGCCAAAGATGAATTTGTGAACGTAAGATTGTAAAATGCCAGTATTGAAAGATATAACTATGTAAGACTATGTGTAAGACCCTGCTTTTGATGCATAATTCACTCTTTTGCCTCCCACAACTATTGCATTGAAACTTTCAACTAAGTTGTCAGTTACGTTATACGCAAAGAAAGTCTATGGGCCAAATCCATTATTTTTTGAAAAATTCCAAAAGCAATTCTTGGACAAAATTCTCATTGTTAGATTTTATAAGGCTATCTAAATACATACTTATCATACAATACAACACCCAAACACAGAACAAACATCTACATTCATCACACAAATGTTTGTCCTGGGTGGGAATCTAACCCACAGCCTACAGCGCAGAAGGCAGAGTTACTACCAACTGAGCTATGGGGCTTGTTAAATATTGATCACTATTTATTTATAGTTACATGTTTTTATTGTTTGACCTCTGATTTTTACTTAATTATTTTACAAATAAATAGTTGAATTCGCAATTTCACGATAAATATAACCCTCCTGAGCCATTCGGCTAAAGCATGTTTAATTTTACCAGCAGCCCGTAACCGTCTATGTTGAATACAGGCTAAAAACCGGAGGGTTTTGGCCAAATTCTCTGAACCCGGAGGGTTTGCTAGGTTCTGCCATTATCTCCTCTTAGTAGGTCGCAGTAAAGCCACTCATCCATTAAATTAAATAATTCGAGGTAATATCCCGTTGATATGGATCATAGAGCTAAGAACCATAATCGTTTCAAACCCATTTCAGACCCATTTCAGACCCATTTCTTAGTGATATCGTTTTGTAAATGACATCCACATGTTGAGATGGAAAGTCTTATGATGTGCCTATCCTACCGAAGTTATTTTCTGAAGTCCTTTCTAGATGCAGCCCTACACTACGTGGAAGCAACTTTATTGACTTTTACTTTCTAGGACTTTTGTTTTGGGCTCTACCTTGACTGTCAATTAGTAGTTAATCGCATCACGGTTTTATATAGATATATGTATATTGAACCGACACACAATGTTAAGGGCACAGACGTTTTTATATCAATCGATAACGCGTATTGTCGATATGATTTCTTCTCTTGATTTCTTTGGCCTCTGACATCAGACACCAGACTTTTAACCGCCCCTGTGGTCTAGTGGTTCAACCCACCGATTTCAGATCCAGAGGTCCCGGGTTCGATCCCCAGGGGGAGCAATATTGTGCTTGGTTTGGTTGTTGGTAGCATTTTGTTTAAGTCCGCCTGGCTAGCTATCACCATCTTACCTAATTCTGTCGCCATAATAACAATTCTAAAAATTGTTGTGTTCCGGCATTTAGAGGTAAGATAGCCAGTTCCTTGAGTTAGTTGTGAATTCTGTGTGAAGTGTGCCTCCACCTTCGGCCTTATCTCAACTTGTAACCTGGTGAGACGAAGGCCAAGTGCTTACTCGTCGTTTAAAAAAAGGGCATTTTAAGCCTTTAATCCCTATATAGTAGTAATCATTAAGTGCCATGTCAGACGCCTCCTATAGTCTGTCACCTACACAAAATCCACTTTCCTTGCGGAAAGTCAAATAAGTTTGCAAAAGTCACGTGACTACTGTGATGCCAAAGGAAAGTAGATTTCGTCTCACCCCGAGTGCGTAGGCTAGGTACGTAGGTTGCGATCAACGCATTTTTGGAATTGATTTGCATGTAGATCAGTAGTGAATTGACACACACGTAGAGAGCACTGTACGCTAGTCGCTAACCGCTAATATTCCATAGAGCGATCGAGGCGTCGCTCGCGTCGATATCCAGTAGCGAGCCGCCGTCCTTCCCACCGATGGCCGTGGCCGTGGGCGTGGACGACACCGAAGTGGACGACGACTTGCAAGCGGCGCTGGCTATGTCCGAGGCGGAGCAAAGCGCGAGGAATGACCAACTTGAGGCGGAGCAGAGAGCCTTGGATGCGGCGCTGAAGCTCTCGCTCATAGATAAGTAGCGGTACGTATTTTTTGCTGTGCATCATTACGTTTTACTGTCGTATTTTTAGGTTATTTCTGCTCGTCCCCAAGTTTCATCCCTAATGGAATCCAATGGGATTTTTTTAGTGGCGTTCGTCTCCGAAGGGGCCAGCGGGAAGTTATTGTAGCGTTCGTCGCAACTAAAATAATTAACGGATTAAAGAAGGAAGGGTTTGTAACATGTTCCCGGTTCATGGGCCGCCACACCCTAACCTCATGTCGATACAAACATTGTTTTTTTTTTGTATAGACTTTACGAAGTGCCCAGTGACTTAAAAAAAACCATGTAAATAAATGTTGGGACTAACATAATTTCATTTTTTGAAAGTCACTGGGCATTACTTCTTCATTTACTTCTAAATGCCGGAACGCAACAATTTTTGAATTGTTGTTATGGCGACAGAATTAGGTAAGATGGTGATGGCTAGCCAGGCGGACTAAAAACAAGTCCTACCACCAACCAAACTGTACAATATTGTACTCCCCTGGGGATCGAACCCGGGACCTCTGGATCTGAAATCGGTGGGTTGAACCACTACACCACAGAGGCGGTTAAGGTGCACATAGAAAGGATTTTTAAGTTATTCCCACAGATGACGTGGGAATTTGACGATTCACCAGTAATATATTGCTATTGTGTTTTTTTTAAATCTATAAATGCAATATCATGGCTAATTGATATTCTTTCTCATTTTCAGATCTCACTAGACAATGTAAGATTAGCATCCAACCAAAACAATAATAAGTGACTGCTAGAGTATGCCATTCCTTAAAAGGTGAGCTAATTTTCTGTACCTTGTCATGTAATTTACCGGTTTCCAATCGCACTGTATTATATTCCGATATTATTAGATTTTGGACCAAAAGACGTTGCGTATATTTTAGTTTACATAGCCTTCAGTATCATTTTTAAATCAGTAGCGTCTATAGAACAAAATACAGATATTTTTCATTTCTAAAAAAGTGTAAAAAAGTAGTATTTACAGCCAGAGACATAACTTTTACACCCAATGAACTTCATCCATAATTTATTCACAAAAACATTCATACAATAACGAGATGATTTTCGTTGGGTTGAGTTTAAAGACAATTATGTCCTTGACTGTACATTAACGTTGAAACGCATACTGTGTGCTGTTTCAACTTATTTTTGTATATAAATAAAGTACATTTTGTATGTATGATACATTATTATAATCGCTCTGTATGAGTATACGATAAAGGTATTATCGATAATATTTAAGATTTGTTTACTAGATGATGACTAAATTGCAGTTTTTAATTGCTATATATGCATTAATAACATAATTTTTTGCGTGAAATTTATGACAAGAATGTTTAACACGTGACCCTATAAAATAACCAATGGAACGACAAATCTTTCATAGTTAACACTTAAAAAAAAAATGTACGTCGGGGTAGCGCTTGGCCTTTATTTCACCTGGTTACAAGTTGGGATAAAGCCGAAGGTGGAAGCGCACTTCACCCGGAATCCTCAACAAACTGAGGAACTGACTATTTACCTCTAAATGCCGGAACACAACAATTTTTAAAATTGTTGCTATGGCTACAGATCTTGGTATGATGGTGGTAGCTAGCCAGGCGGACTTAAAGTCCTACCACCAACTAAAACTCCACTTACACTTACCCTTCAAAACTCAGCTTCTAAGACCTCTGGTTTAGGCTGGTATGTCAGATAGTCAGACATGATAATTTGCCATCTTCTAATGTATTTAAGTGGTTCAGTTGTGCATTTCAGATGAGCAAATTTCTATAATATCACTTGTTACACGGGATTTTCGTACAGTTTTTTTACAATCACTGTAAAGATAAACCTCTATTACAATAGAGAGGTTTATCTTTGTTTATTTTTTTGGTCTATACATTATCTTTGGATGTGCGCGTAACCTCTGTCGAGGGCGTTAGTTTTAGAGTGGTTTATCTGTAAATTATAATGTTAACTTTGCAGGATTTATCCTGTAAAAGAATTTCATGTAACCAATATTGATCGAGTAAAATACAGTATTGTAAAGTGGCGCCCTTTTAGCGTAGTACTTTTAACCGCCTCCTTGGTCTAGTGGTTTGTCCACCGGTATCAGAACAAGAGGTCCCGGGTTCGATCCCTAGGAGAGTACAAATTTGTGCTAGATTTGGTTGGTGGTAGGACATGTTTCAATTCCGCCTGGCTAGCTACCACCATCCAAGTCTGTCGCATAGCAACAATTGTTATTTGTTGTGTACTGGCATTTATATGTGGCCTTATCATAACTTGACAACAGATGAGATGAAAACCAAGCGCTTCCCTGTCGTTTAACTTAACTACTACGTCATTAAACTAAAAGTACTTAGGTGGCCCTCTGCGTTAAAAACGGAAGTTTTAAAATAACATTTTCGGGATCGTTCTTTGTTGGTACCGCATGCTTTGTGATATATAGGTAATATTATAAAACGCTAATTTTAGCTTTTACTAACAAAAGTATTCGATTATGTTGTGTTGAAGGAATTGTGATTATTATTTAGATCAATTGTGTTATGTAATAATTGTAAGAACGGTACTTATTTGATTAGCGCACGATCTCAACTTTTAATGAGTTCCTTACCTGTATGGCGTTTGTCTTTGATATCATTGTACATCACACATAATATTGTGCTATAATCGCACTATCGGGCGTTATTACTACCCGAAAAAGTCCCCAGCAGGACCTGAACTCCCCCAAAATACCCTAAAAGTGTAATACAGCGCCATCTAACTTCAAACGAAGCAAAGCTTGTTATAGTTATAAAGGAGCTAGATCACGGATAGAACACTTATTAACTTGTATGTTATAAATACTAATAATAAAAAAAACGACCAAACTCGGAAATCAACCAGAACTTAGGTTCTAAGGTTAGATTAGTAGCTAGGCTTGTTGGCAATGGAAAGGTTTGCCATAATTATAATGATGCTGCTGCGCATCCCCTGTTGTAACCTTTTACGACACCCACGGGGTGTATAGGGTGTGTGTTACAGAACCCTGTTGAACTAGAGCCTCCTTCGAAAATGATGTTGCTATATTGAGTGGTCTATATACCTCTCATTATATTTACCTAGATAAATTGCACCTGGATTGACTGTTGTTATCAAAGATATAGATCGCTTGTTAACTGAGTACAGAGGCCCAAAACAACGAGATCTCTACTACCAAAGTACTTTAAAATTGTATTATTTTTATTATTAAAAGTAATATTGGCTGTAATATTTATTTCACAGTATTTTCTACTGTAAACTTTGTAATCTAAACGTGTCTGCGCAATTGTGGCGCTACTTTCTATGAAATTAGCAAATTTTCTGAAGTGATGCCGTTAGTTCCGTATTCTGCCACGTTCATTGAGATCACAGTAATGTTTTCCTTTGAGACGCTGCTATCAACATTAAGCTATCATGACTTGAACAAGAATTTTGTGAGAGAAATTGATAAAGTAGCTCTTTTCTCATTCATTGATTCGCTTGAGTGATAAATTAAATCATTTGCGATAACCTTATGTTTGTTCCTCAGGTTTAGGACAGCTTTTTATGCTCTTTGGTAAATTGTAGCTTCAAAACACAACTAATTAATTTCACACAGCGTCATCTAGCCCCAAACGAAGCATAGCTTGTAATATGGGAACTAGATTACGGGTAGTATACTTAAATACTCTTTCTTTGTAAATACAAACATATTATACAATACCACACCCAGACACGGAACAAACATCTATATTCATCATACAATATTTTTCCTGTGTGGGAATCGGACCCACACGACAAAGTATTATTTATATAATACGACGTAAAAAAAAAAGTCATTGAGTGTTTTTTTATTACATTGGTATGAATTATCGCGTATTTTATCACCTATATTCATCTCGACGTTTCGGGAGGTTGCTCCAGAAGACAGAAGTTGTTAAAAATTAGAACATATAACTTATAAAAAAAAATATTGTATGGTTAAATAAATCACAATACTATCTGTATTTTAACCAACTTTGAAAAGGTGATATTCCTTGTTCAAGAATGTATATTTTAATGAATGTTAAATTAATTATTATTATTGTAAATCCTGTGCATACGTCCCATTGACTTAAATGTAGGTATTGTTATTATAATAATTATAAAACTGTAATTATTATAATAAGTATCGTGTAATTAAATATATTCAAATGTATATGTAATCTTAAAAGGTGTAAAATGTTAATATATCTGTATAATTGTTTTTTATTATGTTTGTTTTAATCAATCTACAAAATCCCGTACATTTGTAATTACTTGGCGACGCGACGTGAGTTATAGAGTCTTTATATATATATCTTTGCTTGCTGAGTTGTAGCCACACCTCTGACTTTATTATCTCCTAAACCATTGGAGCAGTAATATTGTGCTTTGGTCACTAATTGCACACAAAAATTTGTATTTTAGATGGTCAATACCACAAACTTATGGTATGGCTGCTAATTTGACGGCCACTACCATTGGAGCACGTGGGGGCCGATAGTCAAAGCTGGCACTGGTACCAAGGGCAGCTTTGACTATCGGTCTGCTTTACTTATCTTTATGACTATCGACCTGAGTCTGAATGTGTCGACTGCGCAGTTGCAGACGGTAGTAATGTATTACCGTGTGCCCCCATTGCTCATACGTGGGCAGATAGCCAAGTGTTACCGTCTGCCACCGCGTGAGGATCGTTTGTGGGGGCAAACGGTAACAATTCACATAAACTTGCCCGTTTGTTTCATAAGGGAAGGCAGACGGCGGATTTCTGCTTGCACACGCTTAATGCCTTTACTTTAGTTGAAAGAGAACAATCGTAGATTTGTTTGTCACAAGGATCCTAAATCTTGTGGCAATCTCGTTCCCTTTTTGACCAACATGACTGCTTCTATCTCAGAACCCACTATAATACCAAGACACAAGCTTCATACAGATTTCCTCATGGTTTAGGCCTTCATCGTCATTAGTAAATTTTAATGTCCTCTCGATTCAAACGTTTCTAAACTTTAAATCTTACTCGAACAGTACTAAGCAACCTCTACGGCTCCGACTGCCGCCTCTATCAGGGTGTGCAAGTCATAGCGGGCAAGAAAGTAGGTGGGCCATATTCTGTACCGGAGCTCCAGACTGGCAATGTGCGCGCAGAGTACCTATTTAACTTCGATACTGCAACAACCAATCCGTTCTATGCGTGTTTGAAAATTTTCAAAGGGCGTCTGATGGCTCGTTATCGACCACGCCGGTAGCAGTGGGTGCCCGGGACCGATGACGGCCTTAATAATTCGTTCTTTTTTTATTCCTTTTAGTTGTTTCAATGTAATTCTAGCCTTTAATGTCCGAAGAAAACGGCGCGGAGAACGAACCTCACAAAGGAATGCCGCACCAGTGAATCGAACCTAGGACTGCTAAAACACTAGACAGGTGCGATTCTCTATTGCGCTGAAGATTCTAAATACAATTTTCTGTTGTGTTTTGAATTTCAAATACAATGATACCAACCTAACCTAAGCCTACTACCAACCTAATGTATGCACTATATAGGTTTTCTTTGCTCTATATTATTATCATATTATAAATAATAGGATCTGGACATAGGTTTCAGAATTACTGGGTCGGGCCGTGTATGTAGAAACTAGGAACCCTGTCGTTCTTTACCCCTGTATTAGAGTCGTACAATCTACAGCCGTTCTGTTTTTCTTATTTTACTGTAGCACGGGTACTTTCAGCTTGTAGCTAATAACCTAATAACTGGCATCCTCCAACGAGGAGGAATATACTCTGATCAGCTATCTTGGCCTCACAGGAAAGCGGAAAGGCCAAAAAGCTGTTGCACATACCGAACCATTGAAGTGACCACGTAACCTGCGTTGTACCGCGCTCTGAACACATTCCATCAACATGTGATGATATGTTACATATTTTCCCATAGACGCTAGCCAGTAGTTTTCAAAAACGCATGGTACATGCATTTAATAGTTCTCAATTTTTCAATCTGTTCTCTATGAAATCTAAAAAAGGATATTTAATAAACTTTTTTTGAAAAAAATGGAACCGAGTTCACCACTAAAAACTTTTCAAAAAAAGTTTATTTTCAGCTTTTTTTTGCTGTAAAACCTACGACACCACGACGTCTCCGACACCCTGTTTAAGAGTTTTTATATTTTCAGAGTTCTGAGGTAATGCTAGTAGTCGTTAATGACTTATGTTAGACGCCTATAGCGGCGGCTCGTAAATTTTGATACCATAACTTACACAGTTCACACGAAGAAAGAAATAATGAAAATATGTATTTTCAAAAAAAAGTAAAAGTACCTATCATTACTGCGATCACCAACACGCCTGCCAAGCGTAGTGATTATGTCAAAACCCTGTTTCAGTAGGTCTACTCTAGTGACCGCAAACACGTCAGGAAAGCAAAATACGCAATTTCGTTTACTTGGACATACTTTTTCCAGTTATTTTGATATAAAAATCAAACTGCAGTAGTTTTGATCTTGATTAAATTTCTATGGGAACACCTCGAATGTATGGCCTATCAAACATAACAAGAATTATCAAAATCTATTGCGAATTGGCGGAGAAATCAAGTAACAAAAGAAAAAAAAACACAGCCGAATTGAGAACCTCCTCCTTTTTTTGAAGTGGGTTAAAAAAAGGTTGGTGAAATGAAAAAGTGAATACGCACAATGATTATCTATGTATTTAAAATTTAATTTTCATTACTTATATACAAATTACAACATTCACTATTATAATAGGTATTAGTTTGTCCTATATTTACACAGTAACAGTACACTTTAGAAGCGTCATTGATTTAGTCAATAAATTATTATTACATCAGAATAGTTTTGGAATAGACACGAAAGATAGCGTAGCTTGTTTGACGGGGATGGAATTTACAGGACAACTGAATGATTACTGAACAACTGGGTTTTTGTTAAGCAACCTAATATTGAAATTTTGAAAATTGGCTTTTTATTTAGACAACTGGGTTCTTATCAGACAGCAAGATTTTAAAAGACCATTAGGTTATAAATTTGACTTCTTATGACTTTAACATGCAACTGGGTTTATATAGGGCGATTGGATTCTTATACAATTAGGTACCTACCTATGTACTTTTCGGACATTTGTTCCTTAATTATCTAACAATTGGGGCACATAAAATAAAATGATAACACGTTTTATAATAGGGTGTTGCAGAACTTTTAGGACTCAGTCTCACAAAATTAGAGCAGTATTGCTCTAATTGCTAAATACGACACTTGATATGAACTACACACAACGTTTAGAAGAGAAAAGGAAAAGCGTGATTTACATCAGAAATGGTTTCATAGTATTCAATCCCCGTCTTAATTAATTGTACTTATTAGAAAATACTCTACATTAAAGACTCCCAAGGAAAGTAACAAGAACAATTAAATAATAGAAAACTTATAACAATAACAAAATAAATAGCGATTTCATTTTGAAAAATTAACGTATACAGTAATCAGCGTCCACAATACTAACATTAAATATCCATAGTTACTATAAAGGATGATATTTTACAGTTTGCAATATGACTAATATCTTAAGTTTGTGAAAATATAACTTATCTGATCGGATATAAAATGTTGATTTAAACGATATCTTGGAGTAGGTATAGGTATATAACGACGCTAAACAGACTTATATATTGGCTAAAATGAGAACAAACAACTGTATTATATTTACTTTATAACCGCGAAACAAGGAACCTATTTAAGTTTTTTTCTATTTTCGTACTACGAAATTCGTAGTTTTGGTCAAATTTCACAACCAATTTTACTAAGGCTGTATATAAGTCTTTTCGCTGTTTTCATCAATGTATTTACATATTTCATTCTGTGCAGTTGATTGTTGATTATGCTTTAGACACATGACATGACGACATGATCTATGGGCACACAAATGTCGACACTAATATGTAGTATATAGTGATTTACGCATTTGAGAGAAAGAGAGATAAGACCGCCCATTGTCCTGTCAGCCCAATTATTGAAATAGATATTTCTCGGAACTCTTTGGTGTAGAGTAGAGTGTTCCATTCATTGATTTGGAACTTCGATACTTGATGTCTGAAATGGGGTTTCTGGTGCCTTGTAACGTCGCGCTATCAACATTAATACGATAAAGTTATTATCTAGTATTACCATACCTATTAGTACATAATATGTCCACAAAAACTTAAACCTTGCACAGAATCTACAAGAATGACCATTATAAAGTAAATACAATACAGTTTCCTAAACTATAGTAAATGTCATGTAAATAAGTGCATAGAGATCATAACACTGCCTCTACTACTCTCATTTTAACCAGAGATGATTATTATTATGTCGTACCAACAACTCTATATATATATTGAGAGTTGCAGTTATGACTACCATTTTGCAGAATGGATTTGAAATTTTACTACAATTCTAACTTGCTTTGTATTTAATTTTAATACTGCTATAGATATTCCTAATACTTTGACGAGTTTTTTCATATCATATGACGTTAATCTTGCCAACGGTTGACGAGACCGACCAAATTTCTGGGCTGTGTGTTTTACCAGTAGCTATCTGAAACTTATAGCTGGAAGGCTAGACACGGATTGTGCTTTTATGAAGCACTGGACGCGCACACATCATGTAATGCGTCTGTGAAGGCTGATTGTGTGTCCCTTCCAGTTAAAAAGTTTTATTAAATTTTCTTTAATTAATTTTAATTTAACCTATGGCTGAAATAATGTACCTACCTACTTATTAAGCTGAAATAAACGTATTGAATTGAATTGAATTTGCAAGGATTTAAAATGTTAAGTTAATAATTACAAAACAAAATTGCTAACTAATCAGCGGTAGGTAGTAGTACCTACTGTAAAAGTAACAGTAACAAAATAGAAAGTAAACTCATTTCCGCAAAAAGTGGAATTCTCAAGATAATGAACGGATTTAAATTTCAAATCCAAACTGCATTCGCCTACATACATAAATTAAATGCATCGTATCTCCACTTAACTTTCCTAACTACTATAATATACATTGCAGCCTGTCTGCTACCCGGCATCCATTGACAGAGGATAATTTAAACACCATACTGTTGTAACTACTATGTTCTTATAAATAGGGCACAATATCGAGTATTTCTATGCTAAGTACTTTGAGAAAAAAATAGTTTCGTTTCTGTGATTATGATAGCAAGTACCTACTTAATCTATTCTACTTGACTTATTAGGTAATACAGTTTATGTAGGTAACTTATTGACTGTGCCAATGGATACTGGGCATAGGATCTTAAATCTTTCAATAAACAATATATGACAGAGATGAAGCTAACATTGTCTCTCTCTGTTATATTTTGGTATATTTGATGTTTGGAACCAGGATTGCACATTTTGGAACTATGCGCCCGCCTAGCGCTTGTAGTTCTATATCACAACTAAAATAAATAAACTACACATTCCGAACTGTACTTCACGCACCTTATAAGTTAGGATATGGTGTTCAGAGCATCTTCATTGGCGCGGTGTCGTGAAAGCTAGGTTTTCCAAGATACCTTAGTATTGACTCATAATCTAAAATTCATATTATTCAGTTTATAAATGGTATCTTGGCAAACAAGAGCTCAGAGATACGGAAAAACTATAGCTATGTTAGAGCTGAGTCTCGCATTACACTTATTTTTAAAAACATAAATTATTCACTAAGTGGTTGTGACAACGCGCCGATACTGTAGATGCTCTAGGTGGGTTAGAATCGCAATTCCAGATGCTGAGACTAGGGTGGAAGCCCAGATGCATTTCGTAATCAAAATCTGTAGCCGAAATCTACGGAGCTTATCTTTCTAATGGAAAGACCGGGAAAATTGATACTTGTGAGTAAATTCCCAATCGATTTACACATTAGTGTGATTTTTTTGTAGATTTCGAGACGCAGAAAGGTCACCACCCCGGTATCTAACAGTCAAAGCTCGGCTAAACCTATCGTACATTGGCATCATAAGAATGAGGAGGCCAGATGAATAGTTCATAGGCTAACACTTCCAAATCCAGAAGGTGCCAAAGCCAAGAGAAACTGGCCATATCTGGCTAGAACTGTACGAAAAGTTATAAGGTCCTGGTCAAGTCCCCTGACTAGTTTCTCGACTTGGCACGTGCTGGATTTACGTTCTGTCCACTTGGACGGCCGCATTGAGGCCGCGACTCGGGGGTCTAACATCATCGGACGGATAATTTCGTTACCTTTCGGGGCTTAGTGAGGTTACTGGTCAAGAAGGAACCTTTAAAATAACAGCTTTATAATTTATGATAAATAATTGTAAATATCAATTTATCACTTTGAACTCAAACGTTTAATTTACAGCATAATTGTGTCGATTCATTCGGACGCGACATTTGGTGTTACCGTTTTGAAAGATCTTGGTTTTTATATGTTGCCTAGATAATGATTAACCATTTGAATTTGACTTTAATGCCGCATTAGATCTGTGTAAGGCTTTATCAATTAGTAATTCCAAATTGAAATTTAACGTCAAAGGCTTACCAGTTTAAAGAAGCTACGACTACCAAGTACCTGTTTTTGTATTTTTTCTGAATCGGTAAACAAAAAAATCACATATTTATATATGTGATTTTTTTGTTTACCGTCTCAGAAAAAATACGTTCATTAAGGTAGGTTCTACGGATATATGTGTTTAATTTATTTTATTTTATTTCAAACCACGGAACACCGAGTTCCTTCCGACTCTCACACAAGATGTAATTTTAGTTTCATGAATAAATCGTGGTATCTCGCGACCAAAAGTCGCGTCCGAAACGTCCACAATACACAATGTCATGGAGGTCGTTTGCATCAGCAACAGGTGTCAAGAGGTGCTGCCTTGACCGGGATTCGCGTAAAATGCATTCCTATTCCCAAGAAAACGTCGTAAAAGCTGTTCAGTTAAAAGTTAGCCATGGTATAGGTACCTATGTAAGGTAGTAACGAGCATAAAACACTTTGTAGCACCTATGTACCCTATGAATAACTTCTCTTTTATTTACATAGAACCTCTGTGGTATATCTGATGATATACTTATTATTTTAAAATTATAAAGTTTCTTTGTGTCTCAACTCAAGGTCTACTGTCATTTAAAGCGCGCAATGCATTGCCGCGTCAGCTAATATTACTCATAAAGAGATAAAGTTTAGATGTAGGAGGAGATTATCCAAATGCGATTCGAAATCGGACGAGTATCTACACCTCGTCCGAATCCTAATTATTTTTCTAAAATAAAGTAGCTGCAGCTTAAGTTACTCCTTATAACATCAGCTATCTGCCAGTGTCATAAGTCTTAAGTCCCATCCAAATCGGTCCTGCCCTTTTGAAGTCCATATGGAACATAGGTACATACATCATAAAGTAGCTGCAGCTTAAGTTACTCCTTATAACATCAGCTATCTGCCAGTGTCATAAGTCTTAAGTCCCATCCAAATCGGTCCTGCCCTTTTGAAGTCCATATGGAACATAGGTACATACATCGACATCTATATACTTATAAGATTCAATCCTAGGCACAAGGCAAAACCTCTTGAAGTCTAGACATTATAACACAAATTAAGATAAACACTTTGATATTGCACGTAAAATAACACAGCTAAATATAAAACAACTTTCTTAGTAAAAAACGTAACAGTAAGATAGCAAGATAATATTTTTCCCGTAATTAATATATTGAATAATTTTGCTTCACTTTTGATAGCAGGTAAAGTTTAAAGTTTCGTTGAAAAGTAATTTCGGTTCTAGTGGGATTCATATCGATATCTAGCTAATAAGTATACCTACGTGTTACATATGGACTGGACACAACATCACCAAGCACGTTAAAATAAGGGTATATTATGATTTAATATTTTGTTAATTAAATAGTATTATGAAAGATAAAATAATATACACAAAAGCGAGTTGATAGTCATATTCTGGGAAGGCTTGTTCAATCGTAGACCTCATGCCTCCCAATTCTCGAGGTAAAAACTGACCCATCGTATATTAAAATATATTCCTAATATACCCATATTCATCCATGTACACTTGATTAGACTCATTAGGTACAAGATGGCGTCACACATCAATAAAAATGTTTATGTGGTTTTCAATTATAAAACAAAGTTTCCTGAGTCTTAGATTAGATATGTGAATCAGCTTACTCTTGCCGTATTAGGCAAGCGATGGTAACAAAAAAAAATCAGTGTCACTCGCTGACCAATTGTAAAATTGAAAAAAGTCAAGTCCCTCATATGTAGACTTCAACGTATTAACTAACAGTATCGATACCAACCCCGCCATCCCTCTAGAAGGTACTCCATCCCCCCTTCGCCCCCCCTCTCTCCCCGGGTCGCGCTCAATGCGGGTGCGCGGGCGCCGGCCCACGCGGTCCCCTGGGTCAGTCGCCCGTTGCCGTCACCGTCGTCCAACTCCACGGGCTCCCGTAGTCTTTCTGGCTGAAAAGAGAGAGAAAGAGCGTTAGACTAGTTGAAATCTCAACTAACAGCCAGAATCATTGGTAGTCGATTGACAGTGCACCTCCTATAAGGAATAGAGTTCTAACATTTCCAGTTACGGGACCACTGGAAATATAGAACAGTAGGTACCTACCTATACAAATTTTGTAATGACACAAAAGTTCACAACCCGCGACGGGTCTCGAACCCGCATCTTTTCCTAAAGCCGGAAACGGTCTAACCAATTGAGTAACGAGGGTCCTGACGCAGATTCCGAGTTTTGTGTCATATCCATACTCAGCTTGATCGTTGATCCTACCTAGTTTAGTTAGTAGGTATACATTTGGATTCTAGACTTTTATGAAGGATTAAATTTTGATAATGAAACAAAAAGACGCAAGCCGCAACAGGACTCGAACCCTCATCTACCAAAGCCGGAAACGCTCTACCAATTGAGCTAAGAGGCTAATGGCGCGATCTGCGATTTTCCTGTCATTCAGATCGGTGCTTATTTAATAGGTAGCTTCTACCTATTACAAGTGTATAGTAGGTTCTTGACTTGTGATATTATGTGTCACACAGGGATTTATTACTTATTTATCGTGATCCGAGTTTTTTTTATGATTATGGAGGTAGGTATAATTATAGGCAATACCTATAAGTTAAAAGTAATTAAGTCATTCTGATAACTACCTCGTACCGGATGAGAGTAATACAGAATTAGATTGTAAGCAACATGTAAGAATGAAGCACTTACACACTTTACATAAAGGTGCATGTAAACGGGAATTAAATAAGAAAATATTACTGGACATTTAAATTTTTCTATGTTAGTTACTATTATGCTATTGTAACGCCTTAGAATATAATTCTGTTATGTTGCAATTTTTAGATATAAACAAATAAACCTCCACCGCGCCATTTAGCCTCAAACTAGGCACATCTTGTAGGTAGGTACCTAATATGGGCAAATACCTTTATTTATGTACCTACTTATGTAATAACAACACCTAAAGAACAAGCCTGATTCATTCGTCCCACAATTATATGTCCTGAGTGGGAATCGAACCATCTACAAAGTAAAAAGCAGAGCTACTACCAACTAAGCTGTGCGGTCAGCCAAAACCAAAATATTTTACCAAAATGTTACCTTCTCACATTTAGCCTAAATTAACGCTACCATATTTGGGTCATTATAGGAGTGCATATATATAATATTTTGATCATGACCTATACGACGGGGAAGCTCTTGGCCTTTGCCTCTCGGTTTCATTATGATAAGGCCGAAGGTGTACCCGGTGTAGTTGTACTTCACTCAGAATCCTCAACAGTCTGAGGAACAGGCCTCTAAATGCCGGAACACAACAATTTAGAATTGTTGTTATTGCGACAGAATTAAGTAAGATGGTGGTAGCCAGACGGACAATCAAAAGTATTGTCATTGGGCGATGTTTTCGTTTGCACCAATTAACAATAGATGTCGCTTGTATCGGACTGTTCGATTTGATTGGATGATCCTTTCGATTTATTCATTTCATTTATTCTGGTTTTTTTTTTCTTTATTTCGTCCTTAATTTTCTGCCTAATACACACTCATTCTTTCACTTATGTTAACTTGATCATCTTATGGCAGATTATTTAGGTTATAGGTACTTGGTTGCGGTTCTTTCAGTCCGTGGAGTGAGCAGACCTGGTGCCTCGTAATACAGGTTTTTTTTTTAAAACCTATCTCTGGCACCAGTCTCTTACTAAACAGGTTTAATGTCACCTGAGCCAATTTTATGTAATGGCTGTTTTTACCTGTGAGAAACAATAAATAAATATTATTATTCGGCTTTGGCAAGTTAGATATATGAATGTGGATGGGCGGAGAAGTAGGGGTAGACCGTGGAAGAAGTGGATGGATTGTGTGAGTGACGATATGCATTTGAGAGGAGTGGATGCTGAGTTGACAGGTGTCAGCGAAGAGTGGACGAGGAGAAAGGAGAAGAATAATAACTGACAAGATTCAAAAATCTTGCGTTGCCATTGATTGAGGTGATACGTGACCCCAAGGGCTGGCTCTTATTTAGGCCAGCGAATTAGCATAGCTATTCAGCGTGGCAATGCAGCCAGTGTCTTGGGCACGCTTACGTCTGGGTACTGGTCTGGAACAGTTGAGTTTGTAACGGTCTTACGGTCCTTAGGTAATCTGACTGATTCCTTTGTACATAGTTAAATTGTACATTTCATGGTATAAATATATACCAAAAAAAAAGTTTAAAGATTAATAGATTTTTAGTTTACATGCGCCTTTACAGAGGAAATTTCCACACACGAGACGTATTAAGCACGGTATTTATGTTGAAGGAAGTACTACAATGTACCTAATGCCTACCAATTTACATATTATAGCTTCATCAATTGCAAATTGTCTAGTTCAAGACTAAAACACTCATTACAGAACTATATAGATACGCAAGGTAGATTAGCCAGTCGTTTGATTAAATGTGAGTTTTAAAAATTCTTTTCTACCACGATTACGTTTGAATTAATTGTGTTTAATGTGTATGAGGGTATGCGTAAGGTTACCTGCCAGTAATAGCATTTGCCATCCACTATTGGACCGTAACACTAAAAAATATCCAAGTAAATATTATCCGCGTTTGGTTGGGTCATATTAGATCGCAGTAGGTACATGATTAAAATACGTAAGTTATTATTTTTTATAAGAGACAGCGAGAAAAGTAAGTCGCAGATATAATTTGTCGTATCATATCGACATCTGCGATGACGTTATTCAACTTGTACGACACTCGAGTAGAAGGGGCTAACCCATTCATTCTGCTTAAATATTTATTATTGTTTGATTAATGCTGTTGAAAATGTGGGTAGTACATTTGCTCAAGATTTAAATCGTCTTCCCATGCAATCGAATGCCATTAGCCAAAAAGGAATCTTACCTGTAATATTGTAATTGGATTTTAGGGCGCTTGTTTCATACAAGCGCCCTAAAATCCAATTACAATTAATCCAAGCACAACAACGCCCCCATAACTTAGATTATCTTTCCTGTTTATTATAGTGAAACTTTTTATGCGAGGGTTTTGAAATTCTGATACGCAACCTTTATGCGACTTTACGACACACCCTGTTTTTATTTTATTTGATTGAACATAAATATATTGTGA
Organism: Venusia cambrica; assembly: GCA_951394065.1. Classification (NCBI taxonomy): domain Eukaryota; kingdom Metazoa; phylum Arthropoda; class Insecta; order Lepidoptera; family Geometridae; genus Venusia; species Venusia cambrica. Next base: position 9,503,786 of record OX596056.1, read on the forward strand.
TTGATGTATTTTCTAAGCACATGTGGCTTTCCGATGCGCTTTCTTAGTTTGCTTCTAAGGAATTAGCTCCATGTATTCATTTACCCATTATCGTGTGGTTTATATTAATTCTAGAGCGAATTTATAATGCTTTTGCCTCTCGATAAACAGTAGCAACAAGATTAGTGCTGAATGTTGACTGTTTCAATAGTTACAACGAATTTTTGTAATTTCTTCTTTATTTTCTGTATTATCCTATAAATGTATATCTTACATATCTTGAGGGTCCAGATTTAAAGTTATGACAAGGCTGAAGATGGAAGTTCACTTCATCCGGAATTCTCAACATCTTACCATTTAAACAGGTACCGGAACACAAACTTTAGTATATTGTTGTTACGACGCTTGCTTTCCATGACAGTGGCTATTTTGTAAACATTTTTTGTCTTCTCTCTTTTATCTTATGTTTCTTTCTTAATTGATTTGGTAACATCTCGCACCAAGCAGCCATCGAGCGTCCGTCATACCTTGACGTAAATATGCTATTTTGAAGGTTGTGTTTTTGTGTCATTTGAGATCCAGGCTACAGATAACTTTTGTGGAGCAACACTGCAAGACGCTACTTTTGACACTTTTTAACTTTTGTGGCTACCTACTTGTACTATCGGATGCTCCTCCGTAACACTTGGAAACTTTGTTCTATAAAAGTAACTGCGGAGTGGATGAACCGGCTTGTGAACAAATGTAACACGTAAAAATATATATTTTAATACGCCTCACGCTAATTGGCTCATGAATGAAAATTGCCGTAGACCACATCGCTGATTTGGTGATCTTTCATATTTTTTTTTAATTAAATTTTTGATCATCAGAAAATCAGAGGAGGCTAGGAGTGTGATCAATAATAAGCTTCGTCGCTTCCGCCTTCCTATGTTTTTCCTCTGCCATTCCGTTCCGGAGACATGTCTCGTGCATGCGCATACCAAGACAAGACACTCTCAAACTTGACCTACTTCGTTATGAATTATTAGCCAACATTAATTCTCACTCACGCACGCTGTACCTACCTTTTAGCTCGTATCTAGCAAGTGTGATACTGGGAACATTGAGGTGGAAACATATATAGAGATCTGTAATCTCGACAAAATATTTTGAGCTCTCATTGTTATGATTTCACAGTTCATTACGCACCAAAAGTGCGCGAAAAGTATTTTTTTATTATTTTTTATTCACAATTCCATTCGCTTCAAATACATCGTAGATTCAAAAATATGAGATTCGTTATACCTACAGGCTACAATTAACGAACAACAATATTTTTAAATTGAATGTTTAGATTTTCCATATTGGTTCCATGTTCGCTCGGAAGGCAACAATGTGGAAAATCCATACATTGAAATTCTAATATACTTATTGTTGTTATTAGTTACATACCTATATAACACTAGATAGGTCGGTATGTGTTTTTAACCGAAAACTTAGTGTGCGTCCCTGAGGAACCAAAATAAAATAATGAGCGGCCCAATTTTTTTTTTTTATTGTAGGACGGGGAAGCTCTTGCGCCTTCATCTCACCTGGTAACACGTTGAGATAAGGCCGAAGGTTGAGGCGCACTTCACACGGAATCCTCAACCAACTGAGACAACAACTATCTTACCTCTAAATACCGGAACACATTTTCTTTTTTGAAGAATTGTTATTATGGCGACAGAATTAGGTAAGATGGTGGTAGCTAGCCAGGCGGACTTAAACAAATCCTACCACCAACCAAACCAAGCACAATATTGCTCCCCTGGGGATCGAACCCGAGACTTCTGGATCGGAAATCGGTTGGTTGAACCACTAGACGACGTAGACGGTTAAATAGCGAAAAGGGCTGACATTTTAATTTAAAAAAAGACCTACAGGTCACCCGGTCGCGTGATTTATCGCGTAGTACCTACACTTCGTTGCATGGCTACGGCTGCTAAGCCCTAGTGCTGCGCAAGCGACAGATAATGTCATCATAAGCCCGCAGATTATTCGTAGCGGAGTCTAAGTAATTAGGTAAGGTAGGTACTGAGGTGTATAACCAAAGAGGAGGCTGCCCACGTTGTCTTGATATGCATGGGAGTCAGCTCAACGATACCGGGACACCTTCGTGAAGCCTGCGAAGACCCCACGAGTATGATGCGCTTCTGGTTGGTGTTGGACTGCTTATACGAATCGGACATTACTCTCGCAACTTGGAGTCTACAAGGTGAAACAGAATATGTGTACTAAGCAGTGGGGGGGCTTTTCGGACCAGGAAAAGTATTTGTTGTGGTGGGGAGATAATAGTGATTTTCAGTTCCCCATACAAATCTTTTCATTTTCTCAATGACAATTAATAGTGACGACCCTATTCCTTTACCGCACTATGCATGTAGGTAGGTAGGTATCAGTTGGTGCAATTGTCTGTGTCAAAGAGTATTAAGGACAGATGAACCAATTTTAGTGAGAACTTGGAGTCATCTCGTGAAAGTTGGTTATTAGATAGAACATACACATTGATAAATTACATAGGCACCTACAGTTACAAAAAGACGATAAATGCGATATTGGACGAACAAAAGTACATTATAGGAACGATTATTTTGTATTTTAGCTAACAGATAGATACAATTCTTATTGATTTGACAAATTAAACCTTCTAGTAATGGGTTGTCTCGTTAGAAGCCCAGGCTTTTCGATGATTTTCCTCTGTTAGTGAAAGCGCTTTTCGTTCTTTGTGATTGTGACCTTCTGCTATGTTGCCTCATCTGTCTAGAGCTGAGGTCATTGACGCGAGTTAAGAAACAGCTGATTTTAGGGTAGTCTCAACTTAAAGAACCAGCTGTTGGTGTCAGAACTTTGATCTTGTTTTAACAAAAACTTTGAACCAAAATTCAAAAAGTCGTAAAACAAACGTTGTTCCACGAGTCGGGTCGGATAACTCCGTTTCGGCATAGTACACATATTCTGTTACAGGTTGTATAGATACAGGTAGGTATGTACCCTGACAAGGACGGCCTGTCCGCATGTACCTCTGAACTAGCTAATGAGTCAGAGCTCAAAAAAGATTATCTATATATGCTCTAATAACGTACCTACCTCAGTCGGACTACCCATGCCGCTGTATGTACCTATAACATTAAAGATAACCCTGTAATCAATAGGTACCGGTATAATGACAACCCCGTCTCCCTAACAATTAAATCCGACACAATAGGGGGAAGGAAGTCTTCATTATCCCGGTGACTTACATTCGGCGATGAGCTCGAGGGCGATGACGTCAGAGGGCGTAGCTGACGTCATGCCAGAGATCTCAATCTTACTTTGCCAGAACCTGAATTGCGTGTATTGAACGCTTTTATCGATAAAGCGAATTTACCCGACTTCCTCAGGAGGAGGTATTGTTTTTCGAGAGAACATAATCTGTACAATAGACAGGTATATACACAGGATATATATAACCGCCTCTGTGGTCTAGTGGTTCAACCCACCGATTTCAGATCCAGAGGTCCCGGGTTCCATCCCCAGGGGGAGTACAATATATTGTGCTTGGTTTGGTTGGTGGTTGGACTTTGTAGCTTGTTACCAGGTGAGATGAACTTCCCCGCCACGCTTCCCCGTCGTACAATAAAAAAAAAGTATGTCTATTTCATTGAAAAGCTTTGCAGCCTAGTCGACTTGATGGATTTGACATGTCAGGATTGTGAGGTGTCGTTTGTAAATAAGTTTTATTAAAACCAAAAGAATAATTACGTATTAAAAACTAAAAAGAAAACCGACTTCAATCAAGAATATGATACAATTTCGTTTACCTGGATAACGTATTTTTTCCAATTATTTTGAGGGCAGACAGACAGACAGACGCGTGATCCTATATGGGGTCCGTTTTTTCAGGTAGATACACTCTAATAAATCGCTTCAAGTGTGCCTATAATATTTGAAGAGTTCCCTCGATTTTTCCAGGATCCCACCATCAGATCCTGACCTGATGACGATGGGATCACCTGGGATGTATACCGACCCTAAAAATACCCAAATCACTTCAAGTGTGCATATAATATTTGAAGAGTTCTTTTGATTTCTCCAGGATCCCATCATCAGATCCTGACCTGATGTCAATGGGACAACCTGTGAAGTATACCCTTTCAAACAAAAAAATATTTTTCCAAATCGGTCTAGGCGTCTTCAAGTAATCGGGGAACATACATCAAAAAAAAGATTTCTACGAATTAAGAACCTCCTCTTATTTTTGAAAGTCGTCTAATAAGTAGGGTATCAAAAGAAAAGTAATAACATGCCGATTCTAATTATACCAAAATATATTCAAAATAAAAAAATCAGACATTCGCAGTCGGGTTTTAGTTTATCAACTTCCAACTTGTTTCCTTCATTATCTTTTTATAAATTTCCATGAATAATATTAATAACAAAATCTGTAAATGGTATGACCTACATAATTTATAATTTGTACATAAAACCTACCTATGTTAATTCTAAGATGAGGAAGCGCTGGTCGATAACTTATAGGTCGTCTGAGGAATGTAGCGTCCCACGATTTCATGTCATCAGTCTACCCGTTGTCCACCCCAAGGTTCACCCTTATATAGAACCTACTCAAACAAGCCTCATAGCTCAGTTGGTAGTAACTCTGCCTTCTGCGCTGTGAGGCTGTAGGCTGTGGGTCGATTCCCACCCAGGACAAACATTTGTGTTGATAAATATAGATGTTTGTTCTGTGATTGGGTGTTGTATTGTATGTTATCATATATATTTACAAAAAAAAAGTGTTTCAGTATATTATCCGTAATCTAGTTCCCATATTACAAGCTATGCTTAGTTTGGGGCTAGATAGCGCCGTTTGAAATCAATGTCCTGTAATATTTATTTAATTATAAATGATAGGAGATTGCACTAAAGGAGAAAAAATGCCCTGATGTATTATTTCTCATTAGTTATCCTAATTATCTATACATTCGTTAATATAAAACTTCGAGCCCCTTTTCCCGTGTGAGATTGACATAATTAAAGTTAATACGGAGGAGAAGTCCAGAAAGATATTGTATTTCACAAATATCTGACGTTTTTTTCAGGTTAGGTATTTTTAGGTCTGGGTATTTGTTACCTAATTGTAGGTGATGGATGTGCCATTTCGAAATGAACGACCAACTTCGTTTGTATGGGAGCGCGGTAGGTACCTATTACTATATTTCATAAGCGCTCCGTTTCTCTCCTTCATGTGTTCCTTCACGCTGTTTTTGGGGTTCCGTACCGAAAGTGTGCTAACGGGACTCTACTAAACCTCCGGTAACCGTCCGTTCATCCGTCTGTCTGTCAGTGGGCTGTATCTCCAATATATATACCTATGTAAACTGTCTAACTAGACAGTCTCAATTTTCAGTGTGTACTTAAGAAAGAAATAGAAAGAAAAATATTTATTTGGCACCAAGAACAAACACAACGCATAAACACACACAGGTAGGTACTAACTTAAATCTAGTAACAATAGGTAAAGAAAAAATAATATAAAATGAGTAGGTAAGTACGTAGGTAAACACATATTATACTGCGCCGGGCGGCCTGGGCCAAAAAGGTACCACCTCAGCAAAAAGCCACTCCACCATGGAGTGAAGAGGTGCTGATTTTCAGGTGGAACCCTCTCGAGCGAAATCACGCATAACAATAGCAATTTAAATAAGATATGAATACTTGTATTGCCGCTATAACAACAAATATAGTAAGTAGTACTAAGAGTGGTAGAGTACTATAGAGTAGTAGTGCTCCGTATGATAGGGCTCGTCCGAGAAAGTACTACCAGCATACCTATTTCGGCCGCCAAGCAGCATAGTTGTTGCTTGTAGGGTATGGTGGCCGGTTAAATTACGGACACGCGAGGCTTAGCACCTTTATGCTGTGTGAAATTAACGTCCTGTAATATTTATTTATTTATGCCTCAAGATGACGGGCGCAATGCAGTGCCGCGTAGTTCATATTATTTGTGGATGTGTCCTATGCAGTAAGGCTTTGATTATTAGGCAAAAGGTGCACTTTGGGCTGCTCATATGTTCTGTCTCCAGGTTGTTTAAAAAATACTTAATATGTATAGAGGGCTCCAATACAAGAAACGTGTATTTTTGTCTTGAAATGTGTGTCGCAATTGGAACCTTCGGTGATCGTGACCGTGCTTGGCAGGTTTTGTAGTTCACCTAGCGAGTCTATTAAAAAGCATTTAGTGTCCTGTGAATAGTGCGAACGCGATAGCTGTGTACTCTAGTTCACACAGACAACACATCGTGAAACAGTGTTTCTTTGCAAAATCGTACCTAAACGCCTTGAGTGCGAAGTCATAGTTGGATGCGTTGGAGCTTACACCATTTCCAAAGCGATCTCGGGGTCCAGTAGCTCTTTAGGCCTAGGACTGGTCCTATGAAAATGTGTACATAAGTACGTTAAAGAAACAATAAAATTAAAAATGGAAGTAGATGCCAAGAGTATGTTCTGGATCTCGAAAACATAAAAAATGTGACGGTCGTTTTCAATAAAATTTTCTGCAAGGCTTACTATTATAAATTTTCGTTCAAAATTGAAAGTTTTCGATGCGATCGATGAAAAAAATGATCTAAGGATGCAGTGAAATGTTATCTTGTACCGAGACGGCCGTACCGTACCTAATGTCAAGATCAAAACGTGGTGTACTTCAGAATTTAAATTAATTAATTAATGACATTTTCTAGTAAAACATAAAAAACACTGTAACCTTATTTTATTGAAGTTCAGACGAACTTACCACGAAGTTCATTCGAAGACATGAGATACGTATCACGACGTGTGTGCGCTAAGGCTGTGGATATTATTTTCAGTATTGAATGTCTGTAGGTATCTCATAAGACATTTTGTTCCTGCACGTGTACCTACCTCTGGGACACAACTCATGTCGTCTGAGTAGAGCACTCCTTCGTAGGTACTACAGAACATTTTTCTGATTCCAAAATAAATATTTTTACACAGTCTGAAAAACCTTTGGTCCACGAACTTTACATTGCTAAAATAATTAATTTTCTTAATCATAGTCGTGGATTGTGGACCGCAGTCCGAAGCCATGTAAACGTAGAGGACGTTCAGTGAAGGAGAGTTGGTAGGTAATAATAGGATCCAACCACCACAACCCCCTTAAGTAACGGCTCGCTTTAAGTAACGGCTTTGCTCTAAAAAACTACCTATCTAGGGAACTACTACTAGGGAAGGGAATATTTGGAACCTTTTTATGTGTACAATTTCTTTGAATTTAAGCCTCCATCTTGAAAACATGGTATGGCGGTTGTTTAGCTACTCAATTCACGCTTTATCCAAAGGTAATTACGAAAATAAAATATAAAATAGTGCCTTCTGGGTAAGCTCGCTCCACCATCCTTGCTCTAGCCTACCTCACGCACAATGGACCACTTAGGAGTCTGAGTGCGGAAACGGTAGTCTTTTTACATTTACATTTAGACTTAGCTAGACGAGCCTAGAAGTCAAGAACCCATCAATTATAAAAAAAAGTAAAGGATCCTACTATTTCGAATTAAGAGCCGAAACCCAATTGCAAATGAATGCCTAAATTGAAGATGATAGAGACCTTGTGAATGCCAAAAAAAAAAAAATCGTTTGTTTATTTACAATTTACATTTATTTACGCTGAATTTATTTCGTTGTACCTACCGAATCTCTGGTCCATTTTTAGATTAGCATCCGGCTGACGTGTTTGGCATAAAGGTTGGTTTTAATTTAATTCATCATATCCCTACTTTACTAGGTAAGTACTTCTACCTACGTCCCTTTAACATCCCCACCAATAACTACCCCCAACATAAACCGACGTCTTTACGTATAAATAGCGCAGTTTCTGTGTTAATGTTATGAATAAAAACTCCTTTTATCGCAGACCATTAAATTTATCGCTGATAACAGATGTTGGTTGCCTGAGTGACTCACGAAACTGAAATGATGCCCTGTTTACACGAGCCAAGTCTAGTCTACTTGTAACACGTACATACATACACTAAATTAATTATTCCTTGTTTATCTTGTTTGTTTGCTCGCAAGTCTAGTTCACTTTCACCTACCTATACAACTGTACTGAAATTAATACCGGAAAGTGAGTTCAAATTCTCGTTTCTTACCCGTTTCTCCCAGAAACCAATGATGACCTAGACTCTCTACTATCCTGTGGTATATGATGTACATTTGTGTAGGTACTAGGTAGGTACAACATATCCCACAGGATATGTTAATGAAATCTATATGTATTACTTATAAACATACACTACAGGTGAATTTATTTCACTTCCCTGGGTTAGCATCTACCTAGGTTTCTGTTCAGGGTAAAAGGGTTTACTACCCAAGAAAAAACATGGCTGAGAGATTTATACAAGTTTTTTATGACAAAAACCGATAATACGTACTTGTATATGAAACTAGACATGCAGCTAGAAGGGTATGGCAGTGGTAGAGCTCTGACGTAAATATCCTTTAACTTTATAGCCTTTGAAATGTTGGCAGGTCGGTAATTTAGCAGTTACCCACATTATAAGGTCGGCTGTAACGTTGGTACATAGTGGTATTTCACGCTAATGTCATAATAAAGTCAGCTTGGCCGCATTCACTGGAAGCAGGTGAGAAAAACTGTTGATAAACCAGTAACTAGGTGTCTTACCTACTCATACGTTACCTACCAACCAGCATATAAGAGAGATTGGTAAGTACTAGAGACGGTGAGGGTGAAGGCTGAGAACAGCCTTAGATTATAATGTTTCTAGTTTCCACGATTTGACCAAAGTCTGATTTGTTGGTTGAAGGGCTTGTTATAAGCTGTTTAATTATTTAGAATTGTTGTTGTCAACTTCATCGGTGTGCTACGTTAATTATTATTTTTCTACAAAATAGGTACTTACATGTACTGAAATTATTTAATTTTGTAAAATCATCTACAAAAGCAGGGTAACTGGTAACCTGGTTCCTCCCTGACATGCTACAAGAAAGTACACGAACACTCACCATTAAAGACCTACTAGCAGTTATAGTAGGTAAGTAACCTATATGTAGGTTACTAGCTACAGTACAGGTACCTAAAGCTATAGGTATACTTAGTACCTGCAACAAATGCCAGTACTCAACCGTGCCTATCAATCTAAGGCTATTGTTCTGTGACCTATGGGTTGATATTTAATTCTATTGACAGAATTCGTGTAAAGTAGTTACTGGGGGTACTGGGTCATCTAGGTACCTACCTATATATTATTAGCTAAGTTTACGAAGGCGTGTACATAGTTACAGGACATTAATTTCACACGCAGCGCCATCTAGCCCCAAACTAAGTAAAACAAGTTTTTTTTATTATACGACAGGGAAGCGCTTGCCGCCTGGTCTTCATTTCACCTAGTTTCAAGTGCACTTCACCTGGAATCCTTAACAGGCTGAGGAACTGGATATTTTACCTCTAATGCCGGAACACAACATTTTACAATTACTGTTGTTATGGCGACAGACTTAGGTGAGATGAAGGTCAAGCGCTTCCCCGTGGCACAATAAAAAAAAACAACCTACAGCGAAGGCAGAACCAAGTAGGTTGGTACTTAATTCCAAGTGAACTATGAGGCTTGTATGGCACCCGTCCGTTATTGGGGTAGGTATACTCTGTAGGACAGTTCGGCTTCACCTCACGCTAGATGAATTCCATTTTATCTTTTCATAGAGGTTTGTTTCATTTTACTTGTAGGTATAGGTATACAAAAACAATGCAACCAGTTCACGGACATTGAATTCGATAAAGTTATCAATATTTTTAATTAGTTGGGGAAGAAGTATGAAATCTAAATTTTCACCAGCACGAATCAATGATAAATACACCTTCAGGCTTGTACTGGAATTAGCGTAAGTATAGTATATAAAGCGTCATATATTACGCTTTATATACTATAGTAACTCTAATTCCACACAATTGAGCACAAAAGTGCACGCAGGGATAAGAATTTTGAGATGGATGCGTGGAGTAACTAGAATGGATAAGATTAAGAAGTGTAAGTATAAAAAATTGAAGTGTACATTAGAGAAAGGGGTAAAGTGCACCAGTGACAGGTTGAGAAGTAATAGGTTAGGATGGTGTGGTCATGTAATAAGGAGGGATGAAAGCCAAGTAACGAGAAGGGTGTTGTTGAATATGAGTGGAGGTTGAATGGGAATATACGGGTAGAGGTAGGTCGATGAAGTGATGGATGGATCGTTTGAGGAATGACATGGGTATCAATCTGAAGGAGTGAGTGATGAGAATGGAGGAAGAAAACATGCTGTGCCGACCATAGAACGATAGATAGGTAGATGCGATGCGATGGCCCCTTTGAATTGGTTCCTTTTAGACAGTGAATATTCCTTTTAGATAAGTGTGCTCCATCTTTAGACCACATCTTTAATTGGTTTATAAGTGAGCTGGTAAGGCTTAGCTGTCATCAGCAGTAAATAAAAAATGATGGCACATGGCCTAGGAACATTACCCATGCCTAAAAGGTCTACCATAGATTAAGCTTTCTCAGAAAGCTTGGGAAGCTCGATCCATGGTTCTCCACCGCCCCTACGAAAAACATCAAACCGTTTGGCACCGGACTAAGGCATAAGGGTGGTCGCTAGCCAACTACTTCCAGTGTTGTGATCATTCAACCATAACCGCTATCAAAAGCCAGCGATTCCATTAACCAGAGTAGACGAATAGACGGTATTTTACACCATCTCAAACATTTAACCGCCTCTGTGGTCTAGTCGTTCAACCCACCGATTTCAGATCCAGAGGTCCCGGGTTCGATCCCTGGGGAAGCACAATATTGTGCTTAGTTTGGTTGGTGGTAGGACTTTGTTTAAGTCCGCCTGGCTAGCTACCACCATCTTACCTAATTCTGTCGACATGACAACTAGGTAAGATAGCCTGTTCCTCAGTTTGTTGAGGATTCCGGGTGAAGTGCGTCTCAACCTTCGGCTTGGTGAGATGAAGGCCAAGCGTTTCCCCGTCGTACAATATTTAAATAAAAACAGTCTATACTTACTCGTATAGGCTATAGCCATGAGTGCACTAGTGAATTGATGATACGAGGGCCATCATTCCCAACTGCACCGTTGCCGGTCTCACACAAGGCAATTGATTCAATTGGCGACGACCCTGGGATCAGGATGATGTCAATAGGGTCCTATCTGCCTCATTATGCTGTTATTGTTCGGAGGGACTGTGCGAAAATTGTGCCAAAAAACTGCCTGGTATTACAAATTGTAAAGGTGAGTTCTCAGAAGTGTGAAAATGAAGAGGCAAAGCCTATTTTCCAGACCGCCAGTATTAGTCGCCATGTATGACGCGGGAGTAAAAGGGGCTAGCTCTGTCTACATTAACATAAACTGCCTCACTGCTATATACACACTATTTTACAATATAAATTTAAAAATATAAAATCGTCGATTAGCTGAGTTACTGACTGATTAACAATCAATAAACAGACGAGAGGTTTTAGAGACTTGTCATTTTCATTTTCCTTTTGTAGTGTCCTAGTGTAGGGGTACACTATTTTTTCTTTAAGAAATTCCCACGGGATTATGGGAACGAAGACCCGGTCGTTTCACTAGTATTACACAATCTTATCAAACATAACCATTAAAAATATGATTGATGAAATAACTCTACGAAATATGTTCAATACTAGGTTCATATTATTATTTATTAACGTAATAAAAAAAAAGGAGCAGGATCTCAATTCGTCGGAATCTTGTTTTTTTTATGTATGTTCCCCGATTACTTGAAGACGTCTGGACATATTTGTATTTTTTTTGGGATCCTGGAGAAATCGAGGTCACTCTTCATATATAATAGGCATATTTGAAGCGATTTGGGTATTTTTAGGGTGTATTACCTCAAAAGTAACGAAAAAAAGGACCCCTGTCATCAGGTCAGGACCTGATAATGGGATCCTGGAGAAGTCGATTAAACTATTCAAATTTTATAGGCACACTTGAAGCGATTTGGGTATTTTTAGGGTGTACTACCTCAAAAGTAAAGAAAAAACGGATCACTTATACACGCGTCTGTCTGTCTGTCCTTCCATCTGTCATCAAAATAATTGGAAAAATACGTCACCCAGGTAAATGAAATTGTATATATTCTGCATTGAAGTCGGTTTTCTTTTTAGTTTTGAAAACGTAATAAAGTATTCGTTTTTAAAACGTAATTATTGATTTGCGATGCGAGTTATAGAATTCATGAATTTACAAAAAAGTGCTGAACATTTTGTCAGTATTTTCCTTCATTCTGTTCAGTCAGAGAAATTTTACGTAGGTTAGTTTACCATAGCCATACTTACCTAGTGGTAAGTTACATGTATGGCTATATCGAAAAGCGCTACAAACATTTATAAACATACCTAAAATGACTTCTTATTCTTATCTTCTGAATTAAAAACATGAAAATAGCATTTCTTGTCTTGCCTTGTCGTCCTTGAGAATAGATAAAATGGTCAATGTGAAAGACGAACACATTCGAATTGAGTTATCTGTAGACAATTTGTAGATAACTAGGCTGATCTCTAAGAAAGAAAGTAAGAAATTAGTTTGTAAATGTCGTCTCTGTATTCATACACGTATTTGAAGACGAATAAAGAACAATAAAATATAATCTTGTTTTTTTGATAGATTGAGGTGAGGTACCGAACGTTTCTAAGATTTAATATATATATATATAATATATAGATATAAGATAGGCACTTTTTTCAAGAAAATGTTTAGAAGATTTTAGCATTAACATTTTCACGAATTACGCAAGCCTTACGTAACGCCGACCCAATCGAACGTATACGTACGTAACCAACCCACGACACTTGTTACTTCGAGTTCTAACAACCCCAACAAAAAAAGGTAATTTCAAGAAATTCCGACAAAAAATTCAGAGAATGAAGGAGGGCGTTCAATTCGTACACGCGTAGGGGTGGCAACCCCCGGACTAACGAGGGGTGGCGCCACCCCCTGACCCAAAAAAGTGTGCGTACCGCCTTACGAACGAAACCTGTGGTCCTATTGACAGCGAATATCAGAAAAAGATATACTAAATGATCATAGCGATTTAACGAAGTTTACTGAATAAAAAGTTTACTTTTTGACTATGAATGCAATTTAGCTCTTTGTGATTAGATTTATAATTGGGTACATTGTTAATGTACCTAATTATAAATTATAAAAAAAAACAATGTTAAAAGTATAGAGCTATAACTATTATTATTCTTAGCCTATCGTAAATAAGAATACTACCAAGAGAAAATGGAGTAAATATACTATGAAAACTAAGTAGCAGAGAGTCTTCTTACTTTTTTTTTCACTGTAGGACGGGAAAGCGCTTGGCCTTTACCCACTTGGTTTATAAGTTATGATAAGTCCGAAGGTGGAAGCGCACTTCACCCGGAATCCTCAACCTCTAATGCCGGAACACAACAATTTTAGAATTGTTGCTATGGCGACAGAATAAGGTAAGATGGTGGTAGCTAGCCAGGTGGACTTAAAAAAAGTCCTACCACCAACAAAACCAAGCACTATATTGTATTCCTCCTGGGATCAAACCCGGTACCTCTGGATTTGACACCGGTGGGCGAACAACTAGACTGATAAGGCGGTCATAACTTACTCCATATTACATGATGATGAGTAAGGAAATCGCTGGTCGTTGTTAGTGAGGCCAAACCTTTACGGCTGTTACGAATAGTGCACAATATCAACAGAGGTTTTTTTTAAGGCTAATGGAAACACTTTGTGATATCCGTCGAAAGGAAATGAGAGCCAGTGGAAGAGTGTATTTTACGGAAAAATCTCAACGCTTCTAGTCAGGCACACGCATAGTACATATTCAACAGTTTCCTATACGCTACTAGTGAAACGTCCGGAATTTTTCGTCATTCTATGTACTATGTTTTATCCTTTCTTTGAAAGGAAGCTTCACCGAAAATTGCAATTTTAAATACGATGCTTACCTATGAAAAAAAAACCCAGTTAAATAAAAGTTCCTACATGTTTGGTCAATTATTTACACAGGACTAACCATACATTTTATTTTTTATGATTATACGATGATGAAATTATAAATGTATATGAAATTAACGTCCTGTAATATTTATTTATTATTATTTATGATAGGTATGTTATATCTTCAACACTCTTACAAAAAGGAAAAAAGGCTTAAGGTATAGAGGTTATAGAGGAGCAGAAGGCACAAAGTAGTGGTGCCGGCTCATCGGAAAGTTAGTTATAAAAAATAAGTGATTGTTATATCGGCTTCATACAGAGTATTACCAACCTACTTGTCTCAGCGAATGAATCTTGATTAAAGCAGGAATTAGCTTACATCGTCTGCGCCAGGCTTTAGTATCATTTGCGGCACGTATCTACGTAACAGGATTACGTAGGTTTCTACGTGACTGATCTACCTAAATGGTAGCAGTGTGCGCACGCACGCCTTTACATTCTAATTAATTAATTTGCTCCTTTTGTTTTATTCCTTGAAAGGCTTGTAATTTAGATTGATGATATAAGTAATCCTTTGTGCAAAGCGCTATAATCCTGTAGTAAGTAATATTTGTGTAATTTTATTTGATTGTAGCCATAGCTACAATACTTACTCCATAGAGTACGAAATATATATTATGTAATATACTAACAAATAAATTAACAAAAATACATAATACTATATTTTTGTTTCTAACGTAACACTTTTGGCAGTGATGTTACGTAGATACCAATACTAACTTGAAGTTCTTTTGTTATTTTAACTGGTAGGTATATTTTATGGCTTAAGACAAATTTAAAATAAGCTTGTAATATGTAATACGATGGCTATTACGTAGGTAGATGGTAAGAAATACCTACAATATATTTATAGACTAGCGTATACAATAGGTATATACCTATTAACATAAATATTTGTTTGTGTTTGGGCGTACTGTATCGGTACGTTATGTATTTACAAAAAAACGTAAAGACAAAACGTCTACATCGGTATTCTAGTTCCTTTATTACAAGGTTAGCGTTGGCGTTTTGTAAAATGACAAATTTATTCATATACGTAGGGTACTTGTAGGTATGATGAATATATATTTATGCTAGGTATGGGTTTATGTCAGTATTTCCATTTTAATCTTGTTTACATTGTGTTTTGTGTTCCATTATGGAAATGTGATCAGAAACTGACAAACTGTGTTCAGGACCGATTGATCACGACACATTGAACAAATGTGATAAAATATACACCTTCTTAAATTGTTATTCGTTGTAGCTATATTCGCTAAACAAAGTTCATTATCATTGATTTTCTTTCTCCCGCGAACCTTTTAAGTAATTGAGCGTTAGGTATGCTTCTGGTGCGACGGTGCGAGCGTCGAAAAGACGGTAGCTGTCTATGTGTACCATGAGGTGGACCGTATGCCTGTTTGTCATTGCCGAACAGGTTTTAAAAAAGGGCGTTTTTAAAATGTGAGTGTAAAGCGCAAGTTTTGTTACTGGTAAGGACGGTAGCTGTCTATGTGTACCATGAGGTGACCGTATGCCTGTTTGTCATTGCCGAACAGGTTTTAAAAAGGGCGTTTTTAAAATGTGAGTGTAAAGCGCAAGTGATGTTACTGGTAAGGACGGTAGCTGTCTATGTGTACCATGAGGTGACCGTATGCCTGTTTGTCATTGCCGAACAGGTTTTAAAAAGGGCGTTTTTAAAATGTGAGTGTAAAGCGCAAGTAATGTTACTGGTAAGGACGGTAGCTGTCTATGTCTACCATGAGGTGGACCGTATGCCTGTTTGTCTTTGCCATCTCAGTGGTAAAAAAGTACCATCTCAACTCGCTCATCATAGATACGAATATGTCTGGTTAAAAATCAGGTTCCAGTCCCAAGCGGGACGTTATTACACCTCCGCTGTCGCTCCGCCTATCCGTCTGTCTGTCAGCAGGTTGTATCTCATGAATCGTTCTAGGTAGGTACCTATATATGTAGTTGTACAACAAATAATTAAAATACCATTAAAGGGCCCTATACAAGAGCATTATATTTTTTGAAAACCCTCAGTGTGCGTTGGCATTTTGCATTTGGCCGGTTAAAATTTATGATTTTTCATGATAGTTTTGAACATCAGTTGAGGTGCAGCTTGAACTTTCTATGTGAGGTAATTTTTGGGACACCATGTATATGTTTTGACTTTGTAGGAAAAGGAAAAAGCAGAGGACGCGAGAGTGAAACATTAATAAATATTGAAACTGTTGCACAATCTATGGCAACGGAAACGGATGTCATTTATAATGCGGGTTATCTCATGGGAAAACTAGCGCTGCCCTGCGGCGTGGTTCGCAATAAATATGCATGACTAGCATATGCTACAATGCAATGCTAGCCATAGCTACAATAAGCCCCACTACAGCAATATTGCTGTAGTGG
Organism: Venusia cambrica; assembly: GCA_951394065.1. Classification (NCBI taxonomy): domain Eukaryota; kingdom Metazoa; phylum Arthropoda; class Insecta; order Lepidoptera; family Geometridae; genus Venusia; species Venusia cambrica. The sequence continues at coordinate 9,520,244 of OX596056.1, forward strand.
GGCTTATTGTAGCTATGGCTTGTAGAAATACACGTATTTTTATTTTTGATGGGGGACCTTAGCTCCTGACCTCAAAGCTGGCCCAAGCAAGGTTGACAATGAGGCGAACTTTTCAAGGTGCATTTTATAACCATATTCTTGGGCTGTGGGAAGATGGAACACACCACAGTTTAATGCAAACTACAGTCACTAGCGAGGACCAGTAGAGACAATTTTTAAAAACATATACAACACCTCTAGCGTATAGAAAAGGAAGAAAATTTGGCAGTACAGTCAGTTAACTGTCCTACGTCACGTATTAAGTTAACTACTGTGATCCTGTGGTAGCACACAGACGATTCTAAAAGTTTCCTATAAATTTGTCACTAACCTGTATGGAAAACTATTCGTAAAAATATAGTTTTTTTTTATGCAACTAGGCGACGGAACAAGCACGTAGCCCACCTGATGTTAAGTGCATTTCATACCTATAACAATGCCTTTCTGCGTAGGTCACATCCACATAGAACAAAGCCTACACGGCACTGCATTGCGCCCGTCAACTTGAGGCGTAAAGGTGCTAAGCCTCACGTGCATGTAATTTCACCGGCGACCATACCCTTCAAACCGGAACACAGCATTGCTGCTTGGCGGCTGAAATAGGTATGGTGGTAGTAAAATTGGTATAGGTATAGTTCCTGTGTTGCCATTTTATGTAAGAACAAGTAACCCGTTATGTGATCTTAGAGCCGAAATAAATAAAATAAACTGCTTATTAAATTCATTAATCTTCTTTTTCATACCTATTTACGGTAAGGTCATAAAAATGACCTGCAGGTCAATTCTTTAGGGGCCCACTTAACCATAAAATGATGAATGGTCGACCTATATTCCACCCTACTATTAACTACAGGTAGTTTATTATTTCGCCTAACGTTACACAACATCAATTTATTTCTTGTCCGATGCACGTGGCCGCCAATCCCGCGGGAATTGATCCCCCGAGGCACAGAGGCTTAGGGGATCTGGTGGTCTATGCGAAGCGGAGATAGAATGTTGTGTTTCTACTGATAGATTTATGGTTCATCTGACCTAAGTCTGCGCTACTAGGGATAGGGATAGCACTTCGTTTCTGATGACCTTGAAAGTTTCCCAAGATATAACATTTTGTGATGCATAAATGATAGCATGCTGCGCATTGATTTATTTATTATGAGACGGCGATATTAGAAGACAAGATATTAGATATTTATTTACAGAAGTAAATCAATCGCATTGTGTCCGATGTATTTTCCTTATTGTTTCCTCTGAGAAACAGACGTGAGTCTGTGTCTATAATAAACTGTCACATTTATCATATCAGTGGGATTCAGACATTTCCTTTTGGGATATAATGACCTAGGTATATTATAATGTACGTATATGAAAATGCGCCTGCCTAAGCAAGAAACCTATGATTACATTTTCACCACATTTAAACAAACTGTTATCTGAACGCAGGGGCGTATTTACCCTAGGGCCAAGGGGGCCATGGCCCGGGGCGGTTAACAACCCAAGCAATTGTTTACAATACCGTCAATACCTACCACATCTATCGTGGTATCAAAACCAATACTTTCAAAACAGGGGGCCAGCGAACTAAGATTATCTCAGTTCGCTGCGCGGGGCACACAAACAGTGCAGCGCATGCGCAAGGCGGCGCGGTGGCGCGGGCGGCGGTGTCGGCGGGGTGGTGACGGTTTCAAATTAACGAATAGTTGATCGAGTGAGCGAAGCGAACAAGATCTCGAGTTAATTTGGGAAATCTGGCACTGTATATATGTTTGTATGTGGCAATGTTTGTGATGGTATAAATGTCGAACGGTTTATCCGATTTTGATGAAATTGTAATGAGATAAGTAACATAATTTTAAATTGGGGTAGTTTTTGAGATATTGGAGTGGAAAGTAATTAAATTTTTCGTCCATCGCTTATGAATGGTTAATCCGATCAATTCAAAATTTTGAATATGCAGAGAATAGGCTTTTTTTTCTTGACCACGAAACTTACACAGGTAAGAATGAGATCTACGATGGAGCGAGCCTACCCAGAAAGTGCCTATTAACCCTCTTCTTGAAGATATTATATATATAGGTATATTAATACTCATCAATCGGTGTAAGGATTTTTTGACACTAGGGTAGTTTTTTAAAAATAGGGGTTTTAAGCGTGACAAGAAGATTTTTGACTTGTGGGGTCCAACACATTTTTTTAAGAACTACTTCGTAAACTGTAAAAATGGCCAAACCATAATCACCAAGCTTGGCAGACAGATTGATGCTCACAGTTAAAGTTTTGTTTAAGCACAGAAAAAAAGCAGCTGCCTTTTTGGCTGACTTTACGACATCCGTGGGCTGGAAGGTCCCTTTTCAGAAATACATCTATCTTTCATGTTAGAAGGGGTGACTTATTCACTTATTGTGTTCTGCTTACCCACTATGACGTACAGTCTGCTTTGTTGAGAGCAAAAGAGAGCCTCTTAGTTGAATAAAGAGAGATTGAGAAGAAAGTAAGAAAAAAAAGTGAAGTTACTTTATTACGTTCTTTTTAAGAAAGAATTCCGTAATTAAATACCTAATACAAACCAGACATCACGAGATCTCAGTTCAGGGCGAATTACTACCTAGTTACCTATGTTTTAATTTGTCTCGGTGAAAACTTATCTACCGGTGCTTAGTTTTAGTTTAATACAAAATGATTATTACCTTTGCGGTTAGTGGTTGAATTACATAATGTACTTAGTTACTGTAACTCTTTACTCTTTACTTCTTTTTTTACACCTCAGTAACGAATTGCAGTGCAGAACGTTAGTTTTCTGTACTCAAAAGAATTATTTACTTTCCACTATAAGTCAAGAACGTTTAACAGCTTAGCTGTTCTGAATAAGAAGCTGAGTTGACAAACGCCATTAGCTACGACAGCGTCATTGACGATTTTCTCAACCAATTCGTATATAGAAAAAAAAACCTACCAATTGAAGTGTATAAATGGTTCATATTTAAGTTTTTTTTTGAGATTTTTAATTTCACACCACACAGCAGGTTTTTTTCTGAAAAATGGGGCGGCAAAACGAACTGGCCCGGGGCGCCAAATGTTTAAATACGCCTCTGTCTGAACGCTGTAACCGTACAGTGTAATAACAGTAATGCATGCCTCGTGATTGCGAACTGGGTTAAGTGTTAGACGAAAGGTAATCACTCATTAGTAGTGTGGCCACCTGACTCGCATTTACGGGACTGTCCTAAGACCAAGCCTAGACCGATTGATTTAATCTATAAGGTAGCTAGGTAACTAATTGCTACCTTCAGGCTATGTCTATAAAGGCATTGTTTAGCGATGGTATAGTTGAATTTAAATGGTAAATGGGACAATGGATTTGTTGTGATTAAAAGAGACATGTAGGTATGTAGTATTTATGGTCTTGAGGGCTAAGTACTTTTTTATTCAGTGAGTCTATTGGTAGTTCTTGTCCTTACGACGTTGACGTTCGATGAATTCAATTCTCCATTTAATTGTACATGTGTTTATCCTTTTCTACATTTTATCCGATCAGAAAACCACGCCATCAGAGCCGCAGGGCTCGAATATAATTTAAGTAATAGAGATGTAAATGTTTTTAACCGTCAAAAGTAATTATTTTTAATGGACTTGCCCCATTTTATATCCCTTTGAGCCGCGAGGATCGTGAATGCAATCTGGGTTACAGTCCTGTCAGAAAATGCATGTCTCTTTGACAAATTATGCAACCGCGTGCATTCCCTGAAAGATTTCAACTGCTGAAGTGCATCACTTGGTGAGATTTTTTAGGCCTTTATGGAACGCGACAGCTGAGTTCATCATTTCAATCCACATACGTCCACTGCTGAACATAGGCCTCCGCTAAAAGACGCCACAAATAGTAATATTGAGTCATCTCCACCCATCGACTCTCCACAACCGCCACTATGTCGACGGTTCCTCGAGAGATGTCATCCCACACTCTATTTTGCGTTTAAATTTTGCTCCCCAGCGGGTATCGGTTCTGCGAGCACTTCAGCTTCCTAATTATGAGAACTATGCCAGTAACTTTAATTCTCGAGCTCGTTTGATATCTTTACGCCGGATTTTATCACGTAGTGAAATTCACTCACGAAGAAACGCTTTGTGAGGAATAGAGGATCTCACTGCTTCGTTGGCATAAATGATGATATAAATGCTGCGCAAACCAAACCTACCACTATCCTAATGTAAACCTGTGTCCCGTCTAAAGTGAGGAATGTGGTTGGGCCACAAGACGCTGTAAAGTCAAACTATATACGCACATAGATGATATAAATTATCACATAGATCATTATTTACCTGAAGACTCACAGTTTACCATCACGTGTTCAAGATTCAAATAATGTATTGTGGAATGGACTCCGTTTTCCCTGGTAGCTACACTACTGTTTCAAAATGGGCGTATTTTTTTTAAAGCGACGGCTACGCGCTTTTTGTGCTGGTAACATTAACCACTTATCATCGGGTGGGCCTCAAGCCTGTTAACCACCTTAGTGATATAAAAAACCGTCAAAATGGGCTCTTACAGTGCTGTAAGCTAGAAGTTATTTGTTCATTACCGACAACCTAGTTCTAGGCCTGCCCTACTTGCAATAATCCTGTGAACGGGATTACCGCTGCACTCAGACGCTAATTGCTCATTAAATAGGCGCATATATTTTTAAAACTGTACCTTTCCTGCATAGATGGTATAATATTCGTTGCGAAGGTGATTAATTAAAAATAAAAGTCTACTCTTTGACATACCGTGTCAACTTTCAAATAGTAGGTAGGTAATCAAAATGAGATGGAACAAAATTCCTTTGTAGGAATTTTTCCTTGTTCACATTATAGTACGGTCATTCTAGTAATTACCGGCTTGCTAACAAAATCTCTACTAATTAGTGTGGATATATTTGTGTTTGCTAGAAACAATTGTAGGGTAACCCTAACAAGTTTCGGAAAAAGTACAGTCAGTCTGTCTGTACTTCATATAGTTTTCATAATATGTACCTATACCTACCTTCTTACTTTAGTGTGGTCTAGATTATAATAACTATGTTCGGGTCTGCCTAATTGTAGTACCTACCTAGGAAGGTTGCCTGGCACTCTCTTATGCTTTGACAGACGGACAGTCAGACATGCTTAGTGATCCTAATCAAAGTGCCGTTTTGTGATCGGACATACGGAATACCCTATAGGTATCTATACCTTCATCTTGCAACTTGCCCAATGGTGTAGAAAGACCAACATCCGACAAAATGAAAAATATGGCGTCCGCTCCTTATGTAAAATTTTGTTCGGAAACATTTTGTAATACCTACACGAAACCTCCTTGTAATAGGAATTCTTCGCGCGGGTCAGTGACCGAGCGCTCGTCTCCATTCCACCACGACAAACCTACGTAGTGTACGTAGTAGCACGGCACGTCATTGCATGTGGCGAGGTGAGAAACGCGGAAGGAACGGTATTAGGAATTTAATTTTCATTATTTTGCGGCACTGAAGAAATGTGGACGCTGGAGAATTTGTCTCATAAATAGCAAACACTGCTTTCGCCGTTGAGTGGGAGTGGCAGTTGCGTATTTTTCATTTGCATGGAAGACAACTCGTAAAGAAACAATTTACACTTTATATTACTTTAATAAGCCTGATGGCTCAGTTGGTAGTAGCTCTGCCTTTTGCGCTGTAGGCTGTGGGTTCGATTCCCACCCCGGACAAACATTTGTGTGATGAATAGATGTTTATTGTGTGTTTGGGTGTTGTATCATATAGTAAGTATGTATTTCCAAAAGTATTTAAGTATTCTATCCGTAATCTAGTTCCCATATTAAAATCTATGCTTAGCTTGGGGCTAGATGGTGCTGTGTAAAATTGATGTCCTGTAATATTTATTTATTTATTTATTTAAATTGTAGCAAATTACATGGATAAGGAAATGGGAGAGTTTGTACCTAGATACATTATAATAAACACCATTATTACATTGAATCTGCTCTCAATAGTATGAGTATAACATGGATTGTTTATTTTTTGCTGAAAATCGACTTGCATCCGATTGAAGAGGATCTGATAAATCTGGTTAGCGCGGGCGAAACTGCAGTCTTGTAAAGAAATAAATCATGTTATTTCACTCGAAAGAACGCAGGTATAAAAGATGTGGCAATGTTGCACGTGCCAAGAAATATAACAAAAGTAGTTTCCTTTCAAAACAGAAAGGAAACAACTTTTGGTATGGCTCTTACAAAAACATCATGGAAAATTCTTAGAAAAGTCACGTAAGGTAAAACTATTGCTGTTTCTGTTTTATATCACTGCCAAATTTTCAAACTATCTTGGAAATCACATATGTTACATTATGTTACGGGTACGCAATCCCGGACCTAGAGCAGTCTGCTAGTGTCATACTCACTATTACCCTGGACCATGAGTATCCCTAAATCCTCATCCCTCAGTATCCACCAATATCCCACAGTATCTCAGTATACTCAATCATTATCCCCATGTTGTGCCGAGTCTACCTAGTATGGGCAGGAAGATGATGATGAGCTATTCTACATAACTACATTTATTTAACATGCAGTGTGTGGTTCAATTACTACAGATTTTAGAAGATCAAAATGTATTTAACTACTTAGTATTTCATAAAATCTAAATTAGTTATATATTTAGTTCATTAATGTGGATTGATCACTACAAAGCTCCTGCCAAGCGTGGATAAGGCGAAACCTTCCTGTGCGTTTAGTAACCTACATCGATAAATTACGGGCTGTTAGTGATGTTGGTTCTGAAAACCATATTGACAAACTAAAAAAAAAAACCAAGATGCGCAATAATGTCCAATTCAAGCTTAATTATCACGGAACGAACATTAAAGCAAAACAGGATATGAAACAGCAGTCCATCATGTTTTACAGCCGACCACGGCGCGGCCGCTCGACGCCATGCATTTTGTGAAACCGCGACCGCTGTCCGCAGCTCTTGCCGCTACCGTATGTATCTCAAATAATGACAGCTGCGTATGGAACTGTCACTTTTAATTTAACCGGCATCGACTTTAAGCCCTCTGTGACTCCAAAAACCAATTGTTGTTCGAATACTTAGTAGGCCGACTTACGATAGGTTAATGAGTAGGTATGTGGAAGGGTTGTAGACACCGTAAATAAATGTAACTAGAAACCGAGTTTTTTTATTATACGGGGATGTGCTTGGCATTTATTGCACCTGATTATCAGTTAGAATAAGGCCAAAGGTGGAGGCTCACTTCACCCGGAATCCTCGACAAACTGAGGAACTGGCTATCTTACCTCTTAATGCCGGAACACCAAAATTTTAGAATTTTTGTTATGGCGACAGAATTAGGTAAGATAGTTGTAGCTAGCCAGGCAGACTTAATCAAACCAACCAAACCATGAACAATATTGTACTCGCTCTGGAGATCAAACCCGGGACCTCTGGATCTGAAATCGGTGGTGTTTCGTAACCGTCCCTATCTGAGTTCAAAGTGGTCTTGTCTCGATTGATGTCTGTTCTGATCTTGGAATTTGAACCAATAGCAGAGCCGTATTTCAAAAGCTCGTACGTTCTGCCGAATTACGAGCCTTCATTTTATCACACTTCACCGCGTAAAAACGTTTGACAGTCGTCATCGTCAGTACTAAGAAAAACACCGGTGAATTCACATAGCTGATATAGCGTCCAGGACACTCATCCTAATAAAAATATCTATGTAGAATTCTAACCTGCTAAACTTCGCGTGTGTAGTGTAAAGCCCTGTTGGATAAGATAAAACTACTCGTGAAATCATTAACTGTGGTGAAGTGTAGGTACCTATCAAGTGTATGACGTATACCTACCTAACTTTGCAAGCGCTTGCAGTCCAAAAAGATCCTCATCTCCTCTCGGCGTCCTGATCAGCTAGACGAACGTATGTATGCTAAAGGTAAGGATTCCAGGGCAGATTCTTAATCGCGTCAGCCCCCAGTTTGAATCAGATGGCAGTTCCAAATGTGTCATAGCTTGGTCTGTGCACAGATGGGTTAAACCACTAGACCACAGAGGAGGTTAATTAGATCATGGTCTGTGGCTGGTTGTAGACGTCTTACTGTGTATTGTCGTGGTGGATCAACCCTCATAACTCAACCCGCGTATGTCTTAAAAGTTGACCAAGGGATCTCATCAATAGAGCTTACTTCTGTGTACTTATAAACTTAACTATATTCACAAATCCTGCTTAGCGTGGTAACTATGGCAAAATCATGCAGATTTGGAGGAGGCGCCGGGCTGTTGATGATAATGAGCTGTGAATAATATTTTGAGGAGAACGTGTAAAATGTACGTGCAAAAGTTTTATGCGTTAGTGCCTTTATTTAGTTAGGTTAGAAATGAAGACGTCGTCAACGACACGTCACTTTATTGAGTATAGGAATTAAGGGAAGCTCTTTCCGCATTTACTTTTGAAATCCTGATTAGGTACGAGTGGTTTTCTGAAGAATGTAAAGGAAAGGAAATTTCAAATTTGATTTATACTTACTTCAGGTTATAGTTTACAATTTTACTAAAAAAGTACTTTACAGTTCTTTTTAAATGTTTGTTGATAAAACAAAGAGTCCTGTGACCTTGCTATACATACAGGCTACCAGTACGAGGAGCAGAGTCTTTCTGTAGTACTATTAAATACCAAGTGATTCAATAACCTATGTATTTACTAAAGTAAGAACCAAAATGTATTTTTTTTTAGTAGTAAATGATTATTACGATAGTTCACTTCTGATAAAAACGTACATATAATTTGTCAGTTTGTGTTTTATCCTCTGCCATAGCAATACATGTAAAAGTTACAGTAAACAAAGCAGTTTCGCATCTACGCCCAGAATATTCTATTATTTATTTCCTGACACTTTCGACTGGCCCCAGCTGTGGTACCTATATCTACGTATCTAGGTAGTGTACCTACGTATATAGGTAGCTGTTAGCTACAGCGTTGGGTGGACACATGAAAATGGTATCAGAAATTTTTCATGCTTTTAAAAGCTTTGTGAAGAACTTTTTGTTATGAAAGAGTAAAATGTCCATTCCACTCTGCTGGGGTGAAACGTGCAGGGCAAAAAAGGCTTCAGCCCTTGTTTTGTACGTAGGGAGTCCTATAACATTTGCTTTTTGTAAAGGTTCAAAGGAAACATTCAATTGAATTGTGAGCACAAAGTTGTTGAATTGAAATAGTAAAGTTATGAGGTACAGTAAAATTATCGTTCCGTTTCATAGAAGGAATGGATGATATTTTGTAAGACTCCGCCGAACATCTTTGTTGTATGGAATAGCTGCATTCGTAACATTTTATGTACATACAAAAATATTACGAGTATATGAAGTGTCTGTTTGTCATGTCAAAATAACAGTTTTTTACTAAATGTATTTGAAAGTATATACGGCACTTATAACATAAAAAATATGTTTAAAATCTTTGTCTGTCTTTCTGTTTGTTCCAGCTTATCTCCGAAACGGCTGGACCGATTTTAACGGGACTTTCACTGGCAGATATGAAAATGTTATAAGGAGCAACTCAAGTTACTATTATTTTTGAAAAAATAAATAAACCACGAAACAAAATATAGAGACGATATTTTTTGAATTTCACCTTTTGTGGGATATGCAATAAGAAAAGATTTTCGGAAATTTCTACGGGATGGCGGGAACAAAATCCTAGGAGTTTGCTTGTGTAAAACAATTTTATAATTCACAGTCATTGGATTCAACAACTGCTTTCTTTCACTATGTGTGTATAATGATTGAATACATTTTTATACACGTGGAGTGCAATAAGAAAAGATTTTCGGAAATTTCTACGGGATGGCGGGAACAAAATCCTAGGAGTTTGCTTGTGTAGAACAATTTTATAATTCATAGTCATTGGATTCAACAACTCCTTTCTTTCACTATGTGTGAATAATGATTGAATACATTTTTATAATTTATATTTCTGAGCAAAAATGTTTATTTATAAATCTGGTACATGATTGTTACATGCCTAGTCCATATCGTAACAGTCGACTAATGGGTATGAGCCTCCTCCATGAATAGTTTTTGAAAGTGTATTACAAATTAAACAAGTTATTTTTGAAAAAAAAGATGGACCAACTTCACCACTAAAAACTTTAAAATAACCCAATAATTAACTTAATAAGTTGGTGCCGAATTGCAAAGCAAAACAACATGTTTATTGTATGGCACCGCCTTCAAAAATTATATGAACTTATATATGAACCCTCAGAGATTTTAAAGTTTTTAGTGGTGAAGTCGTTTCCATTTTGTTTCAAAAATAACTTATTTTTAGCCTTTTTCCTTATAAAACCTACGACATCCTATTTCAGAGTCGTGTAAGGGTTCAATAATACAGGATTCTGGGAAATATCTACGTAATGATGAGAACGAAGATAAATTCAGATGACCAAATCAAATGTTAAGAATCGGTTCCTACTATGGTGCAGTGTAGAGGTGCACTATGTCAGGATATTGGGTACGATTTTTCGTCCTCCTGTATTTCTGTTTTTTGTTTTAAAAGCCAAACTACTATTTTGATTAAATTTCTTGGGAACAATCTGGAATTATTTATGCTTTCAAACAAAAAGTCATAATTAAATCGGTTGAGAAATTACGGCGTTCTGAGGTAACAAACATAAAAAAATACAACCGAATTGAGAACTTCAACCATAATCGGTGAACATATAACCTACCAATACAGTGTATTAATGAAATACTGTTTACTTTTTATGTTTTCAATAGCCATACCACGAATTTTTCACATACAATTTCGTTCAGCTCCCGTCCAAATAGCAAGCTAGTCTAAAAGTGTGCCAAAGCCTTTAACTCTTCAATAGAGTTAAGTACCGAGTAGCCTCACTCTAAATTATAGATGCGAAGTGCTTGGGTTAATCCATCTTCAGGCTTCGATCATAATTTTAAGTTGAGCATCACTCAGGGCCTCGATTTGCTTTCAATCTATCATCGGCCCAATTACTAAAGATACCACTCTTCTTTGTTGCGATCGCTCAAAGCGACAATGAAGTGCCAGCATAGTGGTCGTGGCTGTCAATTATCATGTGGTGGATGTAGCAAGTTTGACAATCCAGCGCCATTCCCACCTGATTGCTGTTTTTCTGTTGCACTAGTGTAGGGAAGCATCCAAAAATAGCAGTGGGGAGAAACCACTTACAGTGAGAATAATAAAATCAACAATATCAAATACAGTTTCGTCTACATCTAGATTTAAAGATAGCAATAACAAAAAGCGCATGTTATTCGGTAGAGCCAACTTTGCCTCCTACCACTCACGGGTATCGTACAAGGTATTTCTATTTGTAATATTAGTATTGTTCATATTATTTATTCAATAAAAAGTACAATTAAACTAACTATGTTACAAAGGAATCAGTCAGATTACCTAAGGACCGTTACAAACGGCCTATAGGTAACTCAACTGTTCCAGACCAGTACCAGACGGTAGCGTGCCCAAGACACTGGCTGCATTGCCACGCTGAATGACTATGCTAATTCGCTGGCCTAATAAAAGCCAGCCCTTGGGTCACGTGTCGCCTCAATCAAAAAGCCCCGCATATTATTAATATTATAATAATGTATTCATACACTAGTAGGTAGGTATTTGATATCACTATCATCAGAATTCAGTGATTTATACTTTATAGAGACGGAAACGGAGAAAATACATCAAAGTTGGTATCCTCATATCAGACCGTTCGTAGAATAGAAAAAAACATGTTTTCATAGGTATATACAGAAAAGTGGCCAGGCTAACAAGCTCCACTCATAATTGTATACAATACCAACTAAATACAGGTACTTGAAAATCTGCATAATTTTCTGCATTTAAAATGCAAATTAGACCATAAAAATAAACAGCTGTAGTTATGCATTTCGCCATATTGTCATTAAAGTTACCAATAAACGTGTCATAAAAAGAGCGTTATTATTATAATTGCCGTGCCGTGTCTGGAAATGGGAACGAGATTACGAGAAGTGCAGAACTTCTTACATTCATTCCCTGTTCAATCATCATTATTATAGTTATTTCGATTTTTGACACATCTATGTCCGCATATGTTTGATGCGTATGACAATTGGTGTGGCGCAGTGGCTGTGGCCGTGGTGTAACTTGGCTGTAGGTCACAAGGTTCGATTCCCGATGGGGACATTTTTTTCAAATTGGTCTGTTATGAGCAAGTTGCATATGCGACAGATCGCATCGCAAGTCTGCAGTTTGCACACAAACATGGCCCGTGCAGCACGATTTTGTAACTGCCACCTTAAGGCATAGTGTTTTTAAAATTTCAACGGCTCCCAAAGCCTTCATACCGAAACTGCAATGATGATGAAAGCTCAAATAAATAGATATTTTGAACCATAATTTACTTTAACTTTTTAACCGCTGATACCTCGGTGGTTTAGTGGGTTCGCCCACCGGTACCCAGAGGTCCCGGGTTCGATACCCAGATGGGTACAATTTGTTTTTGGTTTGGTTGGTGGTAGGGCTCTGGCTAATCAAACACTATCTTACCTATGGCTGACGCGGTAACAACAAATCTAATTGTTGTGTTGCGGGATTTAGAGGTAAGGCCAGTTCCTCGAATTGTTAAAGATTCCGGATGAATTGCGCCTCCACCGCCTTATCATAGCTACTTGACAGATGTGATGACGCCAACAAAACGCATGGCTCCATGTTTGATTGGCGTCATCGTCGTAAAAAAGTTTTTTGAGAAGTGGGTAATTATTTAGGTAAGTAGCCTTCTTTGGGTTCCTTCCTTGTGCATTCTTTTTTTATAGACTTAAAAAGAAAAGGTTAAATTTTCGACATAAGTACCAAGGTCATTTATCCCATAAGACTTTCAAAACAAAACTCAAGAAACGAGTAAGTGCTTCTTAACCCTATTATTTTATCGTCTTACGTTCATTATTCTCTTCAGAACTGGGTTACAGTAGGCACTACAAGTCAAAGACCTTATCCATAGATTACGTGACAGTTTGTACGACCTCGATAAGCGATTTTCAACATCAATAAGTGAAGAAAACCAATATAAATTCTGGATATTTATAAAATTTTAACCGAATTATTCATTTAAATATACTACTGATTTTGCTACAACTAAAATGACTAGATACGAGAAGTTAAAATCATTATTATGAACAGCTAATTTACATCATAGCAGTAATAGGTATCTTAATAGGTACCTCCATTTTTTTGATGGAACAGCTATTGCTTTGAAACTTGCATGGGCAAGAATGAGGTTTACGATGGAGCAAACCTACCAAGAACTACAAGACATTATAGGGTCTTAACACAGCGGAAATATACATATTGTAAGGTCTGTTCGATATTTGCCACCTATCGGAGTTTGTCCCCTAATTCTAAATTCCTTACATTGGTAGATATCTTTTTCCCTTTTGGAATGCTTAAGATTTTCACTTACTTTGCCTTATTTTTCCAAGCTCGATCTCTTTCAATTGGTTTTAGTACTGGTTCAACTCATGAATTTATCGACAGAATCCGAGAAAAAATCCATTGATGTTTCTTTTTAGACACATGAATGCAGAGAACTGTTTAAAAAACAATTGGTTTTTATCTTTTTATAGACCTCAACTTTTTGACTAGCTTCTATGGACCCTTAGCAAAGAAAACGTTTTAATTTTATAACCAAGTGGTTTACCTGTGTGTTAAAAAAACATTAAACAAACAGTTATTTTTCATCGATTAAATTGGGTGTTTGCACAATTTGATACGTACATGTGTGCACTTCATAAAGACTCGCACTATATAATATGTATCATTATAAATATAAATAAATCCCATGTAATGTTATTCAGAAAGTTAAGGCTATATTTTATTGTTGTATTATATTTTTGTAATAACCTACTCAAGTAAAATGATTAAAAAATATATTCCTAGTAGTTTATTTCAGCTTTCATTGAATGAATTTACTTTGAATTGAATTGAATATTATATTGTTGTATGGTTTAAGGCCATATAATCAGGCATATGTCCGTACCGCACATATAACCAACAGATAAGTACCTTAGTAAAGTACAGATGCAGGCTAGCAACAACCTTGGTAGGCTCCGTTGAACTTACGTCGTGTACACATAAATATGTATGATTTCGGCGAGCCTCGATCGACTGACCGGGAAAGGCAGTTTTACATTCAAATAATGTACTTATTTTACACATCTAGGTTTAAAAGTAATATCGGTGCCTTTCCCATTTTTTTTGTACGACGGGTAAGCACTTGGCCTTCATCTCACCTGGTTACAAGTTGAGATAAGGCCGAAGGTACAGGCTTACTTCACCCGGAATCTTCAACAATCTGAGGAACTGGCTATCTTACTTCTAAATGCCAGAACACAACAATTTTAGAAATGTTATTATGGCGACAGAATTAGGAAAATGGTGGTAGCTAGCCAGGCGGACTTAAACAGTCCTACTACCAACCAAACCAAACACAATATATTGTACTCTCCATGAGATCGAACCCCGGAGGGTTGAACCACTAGACCACAGAGGCGGTTAAAATGTGATGATATAATTTGATTATTCTACCTACAACGTCAACCCATACCTGAGGCATATTCTTTATTTTGTGTCTTAGCTAGGTATTCACATCTAAACAAGAACATGTTGACTTTAACCCTTAGTTTAGCACACCCGACAAGCCTTTGTCCTTTCTATTCTCGCGCGCTTATTTATTTCAACAAAGCAAAAAATAGTTTCAAAACATTAAAACGTTGTCTTTCTGGTAGGTACAGAACTTTGAAATAATTTCCTCTCAAGGCACGAGCGACAGCTGTCAAGATAACAGCATAAGACAGAAATGTCTACCCGAATTAGTCCAAAGTAAAGAGTCGCCTAAGAATCGATTCCTGCAACTTATTCCGTAGATGTTGTAATAGCCAGCTAAAGGATCTCAACAGAAGAAAGGCAGGAGTATCATCGCCAGACCTACCGTTTCAGAGGACGCTCTATCTAGCAGTGTACCAGTTGTCTTCAACAGCCTACCGTCAGTCAGTCGTCAGTCTACCGGAAATACAGTCCTACCACGATTTTAATGAACGTAAGTAAGGGGAAAAGGACGTTCTTGCCTCGGGCTATACGTTATATGTAAAGTAGTTCCTTTTTCTGCCACGTACACTTAAATTGTGGGCACCCTGTACTGCATCATTGCTGCTAAGAAAACAAATAAGTACCTATGTGAATTGGCTAAAATATTTATTGTCTAGGGTTATACGTTATATGTAATGTAGTTCCTTTTTCTGCCACGTACATTTAAATTGTGGGCACCCTGTACTGCATTATTGCTGCTAAGAAAACAAATAAGTATGTGAATTCGCTAAAACATTAAACAAACTAAATAAATAAAAGCAGAAATCTAATTAGCTGTGTTGTTTGTGTTTGATAAACAAAATCCGATCTGGTTCTGAACGATGTTTACTTTAGCATCGAAGGAAAATATCTAGGTACTTTTAGAACGTCTACGTTTGCTAAGAAAAAAAACAATAGATTCAGTCGCTCAGGTAAATAAAAAATAATAATTACAAACAAATTGAAAGCAATCGCAGGCGTCTGCGATTTCAAAGAGCTTGTTCTAATCATAGTAATATTGGGTGTTTGTGTTGCACAAAAACATACTAAAACGAATATTTTACGGAAAGGGTCCTTCCATTTTTGACCGGTATGTATGTAAGTATGTTTATCTGTTCCCTCATAGGAAATTACTAAACTATATATTTCACAAATGAGGTATTGTTGAAAGCGTCTGGATTGTCTGGTAGTTACAGGCCATTCCATGTTAGGTCATATTAACTAGCCTCATAGCTCAGTTGGTAGTAGCTCTGCCTTCTGCGCTGAAGGTTGTGGGTTCGATTCCCACCAAGGACAAACATTCTGTGATAAATATTGATGATTGTTCTGTGTTTGGGTGTTGTATTATATGATATGTATGTATTTTCCATATTACAAGCTATGCTTAGTTTGGGGTTAGATGGCGCTGTGTGAAACGAATGTCCTGTATATTAGTCCTGTAAATTAAATTGAATGTGGCGCCCTCTAGGCGACCTAAAGTTACGTACTAAAAAATATTTTTATTGACTCCGTGTTGGATATAAAAAGAAAGTACATAATTAGCACATTTATCATATGGAAGTACATAGTTTGCAGCTGCGCGTGGTTTTCCTGGCGTACACTCGATAATTGGGAATCATTTCTAAAAACACGCCTCAGATGTGCGCCAAATAGAAATAAAAAGTAAGATTAAAAACCCCGAGTTCTGAAAAATCCCGCATTAAAAAGTATGGCCTGAAGAAGGAGGCCTGCTACCATGCTCTGCCATCCAACTCAATATTCAAAATTGAGGAAAGGGTGCACCCTTTCCTGAGTTATGAATATTGAGTTGGATATAATGGAATATAGATATATCTTTATTATGTTGTCTATGCCTTCCACCAGCACATAGTGTTTCCACAGTTGACACATTGTAAAACATAAGTAAATTATGGTACAAAAAGGAAAAAAAATATGTTAATGAGAGTTGACTTTGGAAAGTCTGACCTACATAAAATTTTGAATTTTGTCGCTGTGTTGTTTACTCTTATCTACGACAGTAATATTTTAACTTGACCGCTGATTCTTGTGTTATTATAACATTTGTAAATATTGTGACAAAGTGCGATCACTTGAAATACAAAAAAAAATGTAATATTTAAAGTCTCGATCTTTTGAATAATTGAATTTCTATCCAAACAGTTGTGTCTGAAATGTAAAGAGCACATTTAGAAAAATTTAGTTCTAAGCCAATTTGCCGATATTTTTAATTGCACATTTTTTTATTTCAGGCGCTTTATAATTGAGTGAATGGCACGGCTAAAAATGGCCGGGCCAAAAGGGTCACCACAGCCAACTGCAGTCCAAATAGTGGTGTTCCTGTAGATAAATTTAGATACATACCAAAATAATAGGATATATTTTGGGAATTAATTTAGCAAGGTGCTTCTGCCAACCGAATCAATTGTATTTTTGATATCTCCCCGTATTTTTTTTTCTAAAAAGGTTCCTAAAGAATGGCCCGCGGTCTCACAAACGCCACCGTACACGACTTTTTTCCGTCAGCAGGCTTTAGTCTTATCCCGCAACACTTTTTTTAGCAAAAAGGTCACACTATTTCAATAATCTCGTCGTTGACTCTTTTTTTTTTATTGATAATAGTCTAGCGTTTGACCACCAGCTTACATGTAAAACAAGTTAAGATGTGGCCTAAGATGGAGCACGCTTGCCTAAAAGGAACCTATTTACTCTGGACTTGAAGACTCCAAGATTGTACTCGTGCGGAAAAACAGACGAAGGCAAGGAATTCCATTCTTTACCAGTATTTATGATAAAGGTAGAAGCGAAACGATGTGTTCTTTTTTTTATTGATAATAGTCTAGCGTTTGACCACCAGCTTACATGTAAAACAAGTTAAGATGTGGCCTATGATAAAGCACGCTTGCCTAAAAGGAATCTATTTACTCTGGACTTGAAGACTCCAAGATTGTACTCGTGCAGAAAAACAGATGAAGGCAAGGAATTCCATTCTTTACCAGTATTAATGATAAAGGTAGAGGCGAAACGATGTGTTCGACCCGACAACATGATCAATGTCGTCAGTTGTACCAAAAAGACGTCACCCGCATGGCCAGACCCACCAGATAGCAGGCCGTCCATCAGTTCACAATCCAGGTCACCAAGTTACGTGTAATTTGTTTATTCAAAAGATGATAAATATTGTATAGTTGGTATATCACAATTTCAGATGAGAGTATTTCTTGTTTCATACTTTTTAGTCTACTAAATGAAAATCACACTCTACTACGTCGCAGTAGTAGGGCAGTAGTTAGCAGAAGTCGGGCTACTGAAAAATCATACTCTAAAAAGTTTAGCTTTTAGTTTCTGAAATTACTTTTTATCGAGTATAAAAATCGAAAATATAATATCGAAAATATGGGACGAGTATGTATGGTGAGGAATGGTATTAAATGTGACGCATTGATCAACCACCTTCCACTCATTTACCAAAATCATCATTTAAGTCATCTTCTATGACATCAACGGCTATACGTATATTAAGTTCAGAAGATAATTTAATCAGGTGCCTTACCTTTAACAATCTGTGGTGCCAGTACTTTACTCATATATAAATCATCTGCAATAGATGGCCAAGGCCAATGACGATGATGATACTCGTATTCAAAAAAAATGTTAAGACATAACATGACTACAACCGTTAGGGAAAACTGTAAAATAATCGATCATATTGTAACAGTTAAAAAATAACACAAAATGCAAGTACAAATCTCATAAATTGTGTTGTCCGACGTGAGATAACTTTTTTTACGTTCCTACCATCAAAGAGATTATAAAAGAAAAAAAAATGTGCGCGGTCATCAAATGACTGTCGAGAAAAAAGATGAAACAAAACCGGCAACTGCGAGCTTTAATTAAACAGGAGGGTTCCGGATAAAATGACACAAAGATCTATAAAGATATTCTAACAATAGGTTTTTATTAGGTTTTCTTTTTAATAGACTGCCTTATTATACAACTAGTGGGGCAGCAGTGGTTGATTTCACTGATTCTCAAGAGGTTGTTTTTTTTCCTTTATGGAACAATACACAAATTATACAAAATTGACAAAAGAAGATACCTATCGTGCGAATGCAAATTTAATAATAATAATGAAAAAATGAATAAAATTGCCAGCGAATTAGCATAGCTATTCAGCGTGGCAATGCAGCCAGTGTCTTGGGCACGCTACCATCTGGTACTGGTCTGGAACAGTTGAGTTACCTATAGGCCGTTTGTAACGGTCCTTAGGTAATCTGACGGATTCCTTTGTACATAGTTAGTTTAATTGTACTTTTTATTGAATAAATTTATGTAAATAAAAAAAATTAACAAATTTTTATTTTTTAATATTTATTTTTATTTTTTAATTATTATCTATTTTATAAAAGAATTCATTGAATTGAAAACATCAATATTTCTGGAAGTAAATTGTGAGATTTCATTTAGTTCCTGAATTGAACTGCTCTCAAATGATAGGATGCTTTCAGAAGGAAAGGATTTTGTAGACAGATAGTTTGACACCATAACTTTAGTGGTTTTTATTTCAGAAAATTACACGGTTTCTGTGGCATCGCTGCACCGAAGCCGGTAGGTAAAAGGAAGGTAGTATAAATAAGTTATTTATTTTTCTACGGACCCCTAAATTGGCCTGCTCTAATCCGCGGTGCGTGCGGTTGCGATGCCAGTTACAGTGCGGAGAATTACTTCTTTCATTTTTATTTTTCACGAAATCCGTCCTTTTATTTTTGTAACAGCGTGAAATCTTTTTGATGTGGTATTTATAAAATAGCTTGTCTTTCTATATGACAGATTTCGATAAAAGTCGTGAACTTGTTTTATAAGTAGATGTTTATTTTCCTACGCTATTACCTAGCTATGCCTAAATCTTAGAAGTCAATTTAGTATTTAAATTATCCTTGTATATCGGTTGACGAAACTAAAATTTGGTATCTTGGAACTGATCCCTTAGGCTCGTATATAGAAAGCAAGAAGTCCTACCATGCCCTCTCCTCCTCTCCTCTTCTAATCTATCATTATTATAAAGATTTCACGCTTCTTTAGCTATACTAGACTATAATATATATAATATAATATAATAGACTATATCTAGACTACATTCGTTGTGTTTCTATTCCCGGGACTAGAATTGGAAATTCGCGAGAATTATGTCATTCTCTGAGTCGAGATATACTGGCGATTCCCCGGACATTCCCGGGAACTATTTTGTGTGATTATTTGCTACACTATGCTAACCTGTTAATCTTATCTAATTGAACGAAAAGCTCTCAAAATAAGAAGCTGTAGATCGGCCATCCAGTAGCCTAATTGTGTAACTTTAAACCAGTGAAATACATGTCGATTACCAGTGGTCAACCAAGTCAGAATTTGACAAAAATAAAGATGATAGTGACAGTTGAAGTTGGCTATGTTTCAAATGTCAAAAATGAAGTCGATGTCGGTTACCAGTTGACTTACACAATAAGCAGGTGGCGGTACTTCGTTATGGGAATCCTCTGAACTAAGTACGCGAAATTTGTTTTATGGTTTAATATAGCTTCAAAACACATTGTGGATTCAAAAAAGACGAATTTGACATAACAGACATTACCAGTAATAACGATATTAAAATAAAATTGTTTTAATATAGTTATTTTCCATTTTCCATATTGGTTTCCTAATTGAAATTTGCTCGTAAAGATATTCTTTTCTAAATTTACATTTCCTAAGTTCAATAGCTATCGTAAGGATTTGGCCAGATTGGCAACCAATATACTGTGATTGATAAGATATTTTTTACTACTCATATCGGTGTATAACTAGACTTTACGGAGGACCATTTTTAAATAGCAGAAATAACAACAAAAAAAAACGATTCCCAAGTATTCAAATTTTCGTATTCCCGCTGCCGGCAATGAAAAATGTCGCGTAAAAAATTTAATTTTACGGCAAAATTATACCCTTTACTTAACCAAAACCTAAACCACAGATAGGCTGCGTTTTCAGTAAGTATTGTATTTTCAACAACGTGAAGTCATAATAAAATCCAATAATGACGGAACTTCACCACAAATAACTGCTCTACACTACTGCTCGCTGCGTGTTTATGAGTCAAACCGGAAGTTATCAAAGTTGAGATCCCCTTTTGACGTGACACGTGAATCGGAACAATGGGCACGCGCCACGACACTACAAATTGCCACTAATCACCCTCAATTTAAACCCAAACACCTTCACACAGCGTTTAAATTTCTTTGACACCTTGGTTAATTTTACTTGTTTATTTCTCCAAGTCACATGCAGCACAACTTCTATTGCTTAAGAAATAAGGGATATACTGGTGTGATTTTTGTTTCTGGCACTGTTAAGAAATAGCGGTATTTAATGAGCAGTATTAGCACTTATTTTCGACGCCATAAGGTATATTTTAGGTGAGGTTTTTGTAAGTATCATTCTCATAGAGTTACGATTGCGAGTGGTATGATGTTTATACAGCTCTTATTGTAATAGCTGTAAAGTTCATTTTAGCATAGATTTTGATGATAAAAAATTCTAAAGATCGTGCTGGTATCGAGTGGGGTCCCATTTAATTGATAAAAACATGGGGTGCGTGGTTGCTATGCGGTGTTTGACCTTGATCGATATGTCTTAATTTAAAACAGGTTTCCACTTGTTTGCAAGTATAATGAGCCCGTTTGTTGTGAATAAAGATGAGTACTCTTGTTCTTGATATTTGTTTCAACAATTTTATTGTGCTGTCATGAATGATGCCTTTGGATTTTATATTGAAATAATTAGGTTTAAAAACTAAAAAGGAAACCGTCTTCAATGAAGAGTATGATACAATTTCGTTTACCTGGATGACGTATTTTTTTAATTATTTTGTTTTGAAAACTAAACTACTGAACAATTGTGATGAAATGTCTATGGGAACCATATAAAAGTACAGTTATATTAGCGTTTTTTAAATTATTGCGATTATTATATCTATATAATTATTAACAAAAACGGGTCTTCATCGCGTGGGAATATAAAAAGGTACTCGATGACGACCCGTTTTTGTTAATAATCATAGATCTCAATTTAACAATATTTACAATCGGTTGAAAAAACACGGAGTTCTAAGGTAAACATAATGAGGGATCCGTTTTTTTTCTTACATTTCAGGTAATACATTAAAAATACCCAAATCGCTTCAAGCGTGCCAATAATATTTGAAGAGTTCCCTCGATTTCTCCAGGATCCCATCACCAGATCCTGACCTGATGGGATAATTTTCCAAATCGGTCCAGTATTCAGTATTTAAGAAATCGGGGAATATACATTGATAAAAATATTCCGACTAATTGCGACCTTCCTCCTTTTTTGAAGTCGGTTAAAAATGACACTAGTGGCTCTGTGAGCTGTAGACCTCGCAAGTCTGTCTTTGCATAGTTTAAAACTGAATAAATGTTCACCTTAATAAAAAACTGAGATACATTTGTTAAAAAAGCTCCTTCAATCTATTTGTTTACTTATTTTTATTTATACATATTCATTCGATTATTTCTCACTCTAATAAGGAGTATCTAACGCTTTAGGTCTTTAAAATGTCTCGTTAGTAAGACCTATTTATTACTCGACTATTTATCTAACACACTAGTATTATATAAAGTAGCTAGAAAAAGCTATGGGGACACCAACATTTCAAAAATCATAGCTAGTTTTTTTCCGAAAGCTGATGAATTTGGCTTGTGATTTGATGTGACACAGGAATTTTGTGTTCTTTTTCATTATTTTCCACAACACACACTTTTTTGTGATGAATTTGATAAAAATCTGTCAAAAAAGTTGTTTGGACAAAAAAGTTACGTCTTATGCCCTAGCATATTTACCTAATAGAAAAGGGTACAGACCGCACAGTTATCCGAATTCTAACATCAAACAAAAATGTTTGGTGACACTTTTGAACATTTTTAGAAATGGCTGAAATATGTTTTATTTTTTACGTTTTTACGTTATCGTCGTTTTGAAAAAATCAAAAAGACTTCAAAGAAAAATCGAGAAAAAGTTTGTAAAGAAAAGACTTGAAAGAAAAATCGAGAATAAGATTGAAAAGAAAAGACTTGAAAGAGAAAATCTAAATCGACAAAAAAAATAGTATTATTAAACCAGAAATTTCACGAGAATCGTTTGAGACCGGTAAAGGAGACATATGAAATCATTTTAGCTCAAGCTTAAACAAATATTACCGGACATTAATTATTTAAATAGAGACGCTTCGCTTGCACTTCATGCTCGCTCGATCCAATAAATATAACTATTATTTGATTATCTTTTAAATTTAAGGTTAAATACCTTACGCAAACCACACATCACGAGATCTCAGTTCTTGGCGAACTAATAACTAAATAAATACAAGTTAGATATCCATATCACTTCAAAATAACTTTTGAAACTATAAACACAAATTTGACAGTCATGGGTGATTAGTTATCATAACCGTAATTAGGAGCTTTTCAAAAACGATTTTTTGCATTGGCTTACAGATACATGGTACTGTACTGTAGGCAAGTTTAAGTAGGTACGCTTATCACGAAGCATTTTTCACCCACAGTTATCGCCATTTGCCCACGCAAAAATAACAAGCTCTAAAATATGATCAAGTATTTTCGTAGACGGTGCTACGCTCGTAGCACTATCGTAGCACTTGTAACAGCTCGTAGCACTTGCTAATTTATTACTGTTTTTTACCGATGTCTGCTCAGGATTTGGAAGTATTGTGATTTGTTTTCCATGACCTCCACGAGCATTCTATTATTTATTCATATGCCTTCACTCCACTACAGTCTAAATTATATGACGGATTTTGGAAATTTAATGAATTGATTACTCCAAAATAGCGACTGTCAGTAGCTTAATGAATCGAATGGAGCCCATCAAAGAAAAACTTAAGGGATTGTGGCATATGATAATTATTACTACTATACACCACGTGAACTGAATGTGTATTGGTAAATGAGGTATTAAATAGTCCTCAGAATAATAATAATTGATATCTTCGTATATCAGAATGCTTTTACAAGCTACAATAGAATACACTAACACACATATATATATCTTCTTTCTCCGGTAGTTTCCGATGCATTGTTTGTCTGTTTGTCACCAAATAGAGGAACAAAGGGGACGGGATGCGAGCTTTTGTTGATATAAGTAGTTCTATTGTGTAAAGCGGACCTCCGTAAATAGTGAGTCATCTCAACAGTACATATGCGATCTGAAAACTATAAGTGAATTTGGTGTAAGCTACGTGGGTAATAATGCTTTTGCTTGTGTAATTGGCAAATTACTCTTAGCGTGCTTAGATCATACTGTTTTTTCTTCAACATTATAGATTTACGAAAGAGTTAGAAAGGATACCGTTTTTGAAACACTCGGGCGTTCGTTCCCGTTATCCTGAAGGTTTTTTTTTTTACTGAACGTCGTTGAAGTGTTTGTAAAAAATTTTTGTATATCAAGTGATTGCACTTGGTCACATTTTACAAATGTTATAATGACACAAAAGTTCACAACCCACGATGGGACTCGAACCCGCATATTTTACTAAAGAGCTTTTATGAGCGTTTTAGCTGAGAGATATGACACAAAAATTCGGAATCTGCGTATGGACCCCGTAGCTCAGTTGGTTCGTTTCCAGCTTTTGGAAAAGATGCGGGTTCGTGTCCCGTCGTGGGTTGTGAATTTTTGTGTCAATATAACATTTGATTTCTGAAAATCACTTATGATTATATTAATCATTACGATACAAAACGAAGCGACCCTGAAGTTTTCAAGTTTCTAAGGCCTCTGGCATGGGCTTTGCGTTAATTATCCAGGTTCACGACGATTTCATATTATGCTGTAACTTGATTGTTTTCTTAAAGTACCTACTTGTAAATAGGAAAACTTATTTTAAGGAAAATACTTCTCGTCGATGGTAAAGTTTATTATTAAAAACGTTATTCTCTAGATGCCAACCAGACAGATGTTATTAAAGTGCCTTATATAGTTAGGGATCAGGGTCTGTCGCCAAACCATTGGATAACAAGTTTTGCAGTTTAATGTTATTTATGTTCAGATAGCCCATTACCGTCCACGATATGGCCATGAGGAACGTTTAGATGTTATTTGAAGATATATGTGAAATTAAGGTATAATATTTTCATAATCTCCACGGTTGAGAGGAGGATTGGTGCTCGTAGTGTAATTGGAGGATCTTGTTGCCCATTACTCAGAGAGAATCCCTAGTCTTACCTAGTTCTACTATATACACAGGTTTACGGGCTCGGCAGTAGGATGGGCCTTATTTTTATGCCGAAACTATTTCTTCGTATCAAGCGTGTATCGTGCCGTGATCGGTTGCGAGCCAATATAAGCTTTATTCAAAGAATATGCCCAATTTTTATTTGGCTATAACTTTGAAATTAAACTCTAATAAGAGAAATATACTACCCAAATTTTACTTGTAACGTTAACATAACATATTTGATATTTTTGAATTAACAGGTAAGAAAATATCCACAAAAATACTTCAGCGTTCGTTTTTCCACAAACTTACAACCTTTCCCAAGTCATAAAAAATATTTAATCGGCCTTTTTTGCGAAGGCTCGCTTCATCGTAGACCACATCCTTGCCCCGGCAAGATTCGAAGTCAAGCATAGCGACAACCAAAATAGACACTTCAATTCCGTCCTCAGACCGTTTCCATCAACCGTGGAGGAAGTTTAAAAAGCAATAACCTGGGAAAACGGAGAAAAACGAGCATTTCTAGATAGTAATTTATTAAATTGTATCTAGCGAGTTAGCGAGGTTTTCAATAACGTGCTTCTGTCCCCCTCTGTTATTTGTATCAGTTGACTTGTCTGTCGTTCGTTGTACGTTGGTATTCTGATATTATATGACTGTACGAAGCTTGCGGGTTGGTATAATGCATTGCCATGTCGGTCGGACACCTTCTGTAGATTTTGTAAATCGCGACGAAGAGAGACAAGCAATTATGGCAAAAACTTCCATTGCACACTTTGGGGACCATAATGTACTGCAGATTTTTTATAAAACTCACTGCTTATTATGCTGTTTACTTAGTTGTTCCATGAATTAGGACTTTACGCTTTTATTTTTGCAGTGGCGGTCGCGACTAAAGAATCGACCCCTCCAACTCAGCCAAGCATGTCGTAAAGCTGACTAAGCGATCTCACCAGAAGAAGGGCAGCAGCTTCCTTCTGTTCTGTATTATCTACCTTTACCGCGATCACCAATTCGCCTGCCACGCGTGCTTATGGCAAAATCCTCAAATTTTGTTGATGTGTTTCATTTATTAGGACTAAACGCTTGTAAAATATCAATGCGCACTGCAAAGACTGCGGAATGGGACTGAGAAATTTGTTTCAATCATTTCTTATTTCTTTTTGTCACGACCCGAGTATCTTCAAGAATAGAATAAATAGACACATGCTCCATCTTGCCTGTGCAAGCCTTTGATATTATTATTTTTTAATTGTACGACGGGGAAGCGCTTGGCCTTCATCTCGCCTGGTAACAAGTTAAGATAAGGCTGAAGGCGGAGGCGCACTTCACCCGGGATCCTCAACAAACTGAGACCTCGAGGTCAAGAGTGTGATGTTGATGGTAGTAGTGTAATCATTGATCGCCTCCTTTGTTCTTCGGTTCAGACCATTATTTCCATGCCAAATACCGGTATTTATCGCGTATAACCTTTTGCGTATCAACCCGACATTTCGGCGGAGTTAGACCAGCCGTGGTCGTTGGTGGACTGGGACTTAGAAGCTACCGACGTAAGTTTTTAACAACTACCCTCGGATTAGTCTTAATTATTAGACGAGTTCACCATATACTTCACATTTCACACTTACGGCTCAGACCATAATTAGTACTGCCAGTACATATAGGCAGTACTGGAACGATACATCTTTTTATGAACATTGCCTATTTTGGAATGCACATAATTTCCTACTATTTTAGTACAATGTATTACTTACAAAGTCATTATATTATTTATGTCTCGTACAGCAGAAGCGTCAAGTATTCAAAAATATAAATGCTTTATTTGTCCGGAACACAGAAAGTTATTATATATTTCTAGTTTGCTCGGCCATGTTCCGGCTTTAACTACGCATTTAAATATTAATTAATTAAGTAGAACTTCAAACAGAACATTAAGAAATTCATCCAACCAATGTACTCACAGTTCAGCTGGTAGCTCTGCATTCTGCGCTGCAGGTTTTGGGTTAGATTCCCAATCGGGACAAACACTTGTGTGGTCAATATAAATACTATTGTGTAGATTTGTATTATAATATTTTTAGGGTGTGGCTCGCCTTTGTCAAACTTTTAATTTTTTGTTTGTATTATAATATTTATGTGTGTGTAAGTGTGCAATAAAATATAAGTAAATGAGTATCTATAGATGTTTTTTCTTTGTTTCGGTGTTATCTTCTAGAGATGAATATACGAAAAAAAAGTAGGTACTTAAGTTTTCATATTCTCGTGATCTAGTGTCCATTCAAGGTTTTCTTAGGTTGGGCCAACACTGCGCTGTGTAAAATGTCAACTAATATTTATTTGCTTATTTCGAGTTCGAATATCGATTGCGATCGATTTTAGATTCGAATCGAGTTTTATCAATTCCTGCGATAGAGCGCGCTTAGTCCGCATAAGTGGAATATCAATGAAGTGGTGATTATAATTGGCTGTACGTCTGAAATTCCTATTAAAGAAAGGTGAAGACGGAATAAGTTCGTGGAGCTCCTGGACAAACTCACCGAAGTATTTATTATTTACTCTGTGCCCATTATAGAAAATAATAGTTACACGTAACCTCTTTTCTTTTCCCGTACACTGAACATTGTAAAAGCTTTTCCCAGAGCAACTATAAATAAGTTTAGAAGTAAGTTTACGGTTCGCAGGCAGACTCGGGCATGCAATAGTTTAATGCCTACGAGACCTAGGTACCTATAAACCACCCGAAGAGGGATGTAACTAGGGAGAGTTTAGAAAAAACCACTGATAAAATCTCACATACAGAAACCATGTCATAACCATTTAATTAACAGTAATACGCTCTCTGAAGACAAAGGCACTACGAACGGTATACGGACCACGGATATTCAGACGGGAGTCACACCGCACCTGAGTCCAGCCCTGTCACTAAGTGGAATGCTATATAAATAAAGCCATATTAGCCGTAAGCGGTTCGACATGCGAAGATATTGTGTGCGCCTTTAACTAAAATTATGATCACGTCTTTCAGTTCTTTTTTGCCCATAAATATTAACTAGAAGGCACAGAGAGGTGGCAAGTTCAAATCTAGACCTATAACAAAAATAACCCTTCTCGCAGCAGACAATTGAGCAGGTACCTTCTCTAACAGCCCTTTAATGTACATTGGACAGAGCCTATTTGAAGTTGGAGGTTTTTTTATTAACACCACGCTTGGCAAGCGTATTGGTGATCGCAGTTTAAATGTTGGTGTAATAACACAGAAGTAAGTTGCTGACCTTCCACTGGTGATTCTAACTAAGGCGATCCCTTAGTCAGATTTTACGACATTCTCGGGCTGAATCTTGTAGTTGTCGCACTGACTGACCCTCAACGCAAACCCCAAGTCCTAGAGACTTTAAGTTTTCAGAATATCTTCCTTTTTTTGTGTAGGGTTAATTTGAGGAGATTCCCTCGGAATAGTCCTTAGAAGAAAGAAGCTTTAGAGTTATAAAAATTACAGTAGCTACCTCATTCGGATCTGGTTCAAAATTAATAAACCTAGTAACCAATTTTTTGCACGTGAAAGATGGTCGACTATTATTTGTTCGTAAACAGTCCATCAAAACGAAATATTCCTTAGTTTAGGAATCTACAAATCCTACTTGGAAAACTTAATTCTGGTTGTTTCGGCGGTCTGGTTTAGTAATATTCCAGGGGGAGGTTTGTGAAGAATGAATGCTTCCCTAGATAACGTAAGAAAACCTAAAAATCTTTCATTTCTTGAGAAATCTGTCTGTCGGATAGTAGCCTCATGGGATACTCGGCTTCATTATACCAAGATCATAAAAACGCCGGCATTATACCAACGGTTCTAGGATAGATAGCCATTGATATATATACTGTAAGAGAAGGTCGAATATGGCCAGCCGATACCTTACTGCAATATGCAAAGTACCTAAGACTAAAAATTGCCTATTAATAATTACATTCATAACCATATAATAAAACTGTCTTCATATTCGACTCTGGTACCTTATTTATATTATAGGACATTCATTTCACACAGCGCCATCTAGCCCTAAAAGAAAACTAAGCATACCTTGTAATATGGGAACTAGATTACGGATATAGAATACTTTTTGTTTTGTACATACGTACTATATTATACAACACCCAAACACAGAACAAGCATCTAAATTCATCACACAAATATTTGTCCTGCGTGGGAATCGAACCCACAACCTACAGCACAAAAGGCAGTCACTACCTGAGCTGTGAGGCTTGGAAAATTTGTATTTTGGTTGCTTGTGCAGATTTTTTTATTGTACGACGGGGATGCGCTTGGCCTTCATCTCACCAGGTAACAAGTTGAGATAAGGCCGAAGGTGGAGGCGCACTTCACCCGGAATCCTCAACAAACTGAGGAACTGGCTATCTTACCTCTGAATGCAGGTACACAACATTTTTTTTAGGAATTGTTATTATGGCGACAGAATTAGGTAGGTGGTGGTAGCTAGCCAGGACGGACTTCAAAATCCTACCACCAACCAAACCAAGCACAATATTGCACCCCCTGGGGATCGAACCCAGGACCTCTGGATGTGAAATCGGTGGGTTGAACCACTAGACTACAGAGGCGGTTAAATTAAGATGATGTCTTTCATTTTGGACCAGATATACCTATAATTGCATGATGGTGCTAGGTCCGCGCTAAGCCTTTGCAGGGCTTACACCCATCTAGTACCTAAAACAGACAACAGAGAACAGTAAATTCACTTATTATTTATCAGAGCCAGCTCATGTTCAATTATCAAAGAGAAAGAAAAAAAAACTACATGCCGGTTTCTGGTGCTACCCACAGATTGTGATATATGTATATATGTGATATATATATATCTTCTCATCTTCGGAGTCTTGAGCTTTGTGATGTAGCGATGTAGACACATTTTAGATTCTGTTGACTCTATGGTTTGCAGGCACTCAGCACTCAGCTAAAGTAAACGTCACTCGTCAGACGCCGGCTTTCTAGCACTTTCTACTTTTCTTTTCTACTTTGTTTGGAGATTATCTTTCGCACCAAAGATGGCGGATAAGCCACGTAGTTTTGTAGAAAATGGGGATCAGCTGCAGAGGAGTAGCTAACTGAATATTCCATACACATTACCTATGAAATCTAACATTCTTTTTTCATGTGGCTGCTGTATGCGTATGATTTGCTTCTTTAGCGACTACCTACAGTATAACCCAAGTAGGTAAAGTACCCTGGACCGACAGCTTAGCCGAGTCCGTTCCGTTCCATGTACCTGAGGGCACGTCCTCAGGTGCATGGAACGGAATCATTTTACTTATGACAATCAGGTGATTTAAGCATGTAATGTCCTTACCAAACGAGCTAGAACTAACTAGAAGGTGCCTAATAACTCTCTTCTTGAAGACATTAGGGTCGTAACACAGCGGAATAACAGACGCTTATTCCAAGTTCTTGCAGCGCGCACAATAAAAGATTCACATTAAAAGATGAACTGCATCCGATATTTGTAGCTGCTAGAAGTCCTAGGACCTTACCTACCTGCTACATTTTACAAAATAACAATAAATTCAATCAATAAACTATGCTACGCCACATTCTTCTGGCCATTACCAATCTAACAAGGACTACTTCCCATTTGATGCGAGAAATATTAGATTAGAAGGCAGATTTCTTGCTAATATTTATAAAACGAAAAAATAATAGTGACTTATTTATGAAATGGGAATTAATCACCCTCCCATATTGTTCACGACACGACGGTACTCTTCTGAAAACTATTTAATTTTCTCTACAAAAATAGATTGAAAAAAAACTAGCTTTTTCAATACCAGCCTAGCCCAGAAAAATAAATAAAAATATGTCGCGCATGTTTTACTGGAGTTATTATCCAAATAATTGAGACAACAAAAATAATTCTGAACGTGTTGTAAACTGCGATGTTGCTGTACCCTAGTATCTGAGAAATATTTTCCGTCAAAGCCCAGAATATCTAATAAATAGTCAGATTCAACCGTAACCCTGCAAAAGTGTAACAATTCCAAAATACCTAATTGTAGCATGAATGGAGTAGCGTGCGCGCGAGGCAGTGACCTTGTGGGCTACTCAGCTCAGGCTATTGCACTACCCCCCTCCCAGAACCCGCGGAGGGTGCCCCCTCCACGCAAATTATTGAGCAGTCCCCTGCACTTCCTTCCGAGGGAATGGAGTGTGGTACGGGATGATGTAAGAAGGTCGTTTCAAGGTTTTCTAGTTTTGCTTAGGTTAGCGAGATGTGTAGTTGGGTACCTACTGGACCTGTTATCTAGGCTTCTAGGATATGTGTAACCAGTTGAGTACCTAGATACCTTATTGTTGTAAAATAAAAAGGTTTCATAGTCTTGCGCTATGCTTGCTTAGAGTCCACAGTAAAATGTATAATAGTGACCACTTGGTAGGTAGGTACCTTTATACAATGGATGGGCACTAATGATTGCAAGTTCTGATGCCACTCTGCTTACTCGCAAAAATTTGGGAATTTTGAGCTATCATTATGTCAAAGTCTGTCACTTTGACATATTGATAGCTCAAAATTCCGACGTAGGTCAATTTCATTGTTGATATGACCTACGCAGGGCTTTGTTATACACAAAGTTGAATTCAACATCAGGTAGGATGCTTGCTTGTTCAGTCACTATGTACCTCGTAAACATAAAATAATACACATATCAAGCACCCTTTATGATGTTATTATGACAAAAAAATGCACAACCCGTGACGGGACTCGAAGCCGCATCTTTCTCTAAAGCCGGAAACGCTCTAACCAACTGAGCCACGAGGGTTCGACGCAGATTCCGAATTTTGTGTCATATCGATACTCAGCTTGAGCGCTGAATGGAGAGCTGATATTATGTTTTGACCAAGTACGATCACTTGAAATACAAAATTTGACCCTTGATGATGCACCGAGGATATTCTAGCAGGTGTAATTAATCGATGGAGGCTAGTTTTGAGGATAATTTTGTGTTTTTCGTTCTTTGTACGATTAATTTGTTTGAAATACATAGGAAATTCACATTTGAGAATTCCATTTGAAAATAAATTCTAGACTAAACATCAAACAATCACTCATAATGATAGCGTTTTATATCCCTTTGCTCTGATCAATCTAAATAGCTTGGTAAAGCGGCAGAGGCATTCATTGCTTATCGCAACTGGCTTCTGTGTTTCATCAAAGTTCTCGCAAATAGTCATTCAAGAAAAGTGGTAATACGATACCGGAATATTGAAGCACATAATACAACGGTAAGTATTTCATCTTCGTAGGCAATTCGCATATTCCACGCACTGAAAATCATCCGCGCGAGAGATCTCATTTTCACCGGCTGGGTACCGTTGACGTGATCATTTTCCCCCAATGCGGTGTCCCCACATGGCCCACTTTGGGACACGCGAGGCGGCACGTTTTGCGGGCTGTTTTGAATTTATAAAGTGGTCCGGGCAACAGCTGATGCGGCGTTGCCGGCCCGCTCCGCCGCGCCGGTCCGCGACGTTGCCGCTTCGTGCCGCCAGTCTAGAGGCGATCGACCGGGCACCCTCCCTCCATTTTCCGCCATCACTGTACCCTTTAGAAGTGTCAAGACTGTTTTTGGGAGTAAATTTTCCGCATGTCTTATTGAGGTTAGGCGGTCGATGGCTGGGGAAAGGCACGAATAGATCTATCGGAATGGGGCTTTCTTTATATAGGGAGAGCAATGTCGGCTAGAATCCAGTTCAGACATACGCCGAGATCGATTTGCAGATAGCAGAGAAATGTTCGTATTACAATAGCTACTCTTACAGCTACGTATACGTTGATGTTGAGACTTGCGTCGTTAGGGGCTGCTAATGATGCATCTGTTGCCAAAGACACAGAATATATAGTAGGTAACATGCTAAAGATGAAATGGTTCTTGGAGGCGTATACTTTTCATCTATTTGAGAGCGTACAAGTCATTGCACTAGGAAGGCGAATATTGTAAATTATAAAGCTCTAAAGAGGTCTTTCAGAGTTATTCCAATATAGAACCTAACTTTCCTCACTCAATCATTAGAAGCATGGGTAGCTATAGCTATCTACCAGTATTTGCGTACACCATCAATTTATATTTTATGATTTAAGGACTCTTAATAATTAATAAATCTGTAAGGAAAATATTATCAATGCTTGCCGAATTTACGCTAATATTGTGGTGAAACCACATTTTTTTTATTAAACATGAAGATGGAACAAGCAAGCAGCACATACTCTTGCCTATAACGAAGCCTTACTGCGTAGGACATATCCAAAATGAACATGAAGGTGTTAAGCCCCGTGTGGCCGTAACTTCACTGGCAACCATATCCTTCAAACGGAAACACAATAATGCTGCTTGGCGGCTGAAATAGGTATGGTGGTAGTACTTCTCCGGCCGAGACTTACAAAACTCATACTAATGCCATCTAAAGAGCAACTTGAAAGTAAACGTAGAATTGAACGCATTATTTAGATTAGAATCGACAGTGCAACGTCCGAGCTGACACCGACACGAATGCATTTGTAGGACTCATATACTTTTGCAATACCTCATAATTGAATATAGCAATACTTTTAAAAGTAAAGGCGGAATTCTTTACGAGCAAAGCTTTTTCAGCTAGGAAACCAATATCAAAAATTCAACAATTATTTTTAAAAATAAGTTTTTAGATGTACCATCATCAAACCTTCCGGCTTGACACCGCAAGTGCGATTTTTTCTGTGAAGTGACCTTTTGCCACCTCCGACTTGCACAATTTCTTTTGTTTTTGCCAATAGGAGCTTAGCTTCCATTTTTATTCCAAATTCCAAATAAGACTAAACTTAAAACATTTGTCATAAAAAAATGAAACTATTGTTCTACATTGCTGTAACTAGTACTAGTAGTGACAAATTTTACTATTTTAAATAAACAACCCGGATGAACCACCCTATCTCGTTGGGTGCTGAGCCACTTTCTGTCAATGAAGAGTGTTATAAGAGTCCCTACAACACATTAGCACACAACAACCCGCTTGTTCCGAAATTGTCGGTAAATAACCAAACGAGAGGGGTCAATTTAAAAAAAAACTTAGATCTTCGTCTGCAACAGGTCTCAGGTAACCCGACCGTTTCCCTTGTAACTAGTTAATGTAATAGTTTAAATTGTACATAATTGTTTGTGTTTTAGTAGATAATATTAAAATAGTAGATTATACATCGAGGGGATAAAGCACTGTTTTATGTCACGGGCGCAATATTGAATTCTGAACGTAACGAAGGACTCCATATTTAACTCCCGAGCGCAGCGAGGGTGTTATGAATTAATTCCCGAGCGAAGCGAGGGAATTAAGACGAGTCTTGAGCGCAGTGAGGGGTTCAAGCGCGCCCAAGACAAAAACAGCTTCATCCCGAGGAGTATAAAGCACAACCAGTGACTCTACTTTTCTCACCTTTTGCGAAGAAAAAAGCAAGACTACTAAAAACAGCGTTTTTTTATAGTAAATTAAAATTATAAGTGAAAATTGATGCTTGAGACATTAGTCAAGTTGTGGAAAGACAAACTTATATTTTTATTTGGTACGTTTATCGAAGTTGAGGTATAGTTTATTTGAGTACCTATTGTTCACCGTTTCAGAAACTTGCGTCTGAGGGTCGTTTTGTCATTTTAACAGAACTTTTCTTCTATTGTGATATATTTTAATAAAATCTCTACAGTTATTACGTATATTATTGCAGCGTCTTACAATACTCGCGGCTTTTGTTTAATTACAAATGTGTTCCATTCAGCTTGTCGTGGCCAGCTCGATTTTAGAAAAAGTTCGATTTTCTAATAAGTTCGACGCGGCGTCGGCTCCGGCCTTCGAGTATTAGTCTGTTGATCTATTATTACGACATTAGACTTTAAGGCAATTGCAATAAGAACTATGAAAAGTAAAAATATTCAAACCCAGCGGGTTATCATAAGATTCAGTCCAACATTACACCCCGGCTAAAGCGAAGGGCTTTTTGGTTGGCATGATATGTAATTTGGCATTGTCGAGCAGGTGGTGTGCAAAATATTTTATTAAAGTAATTATTGGTGATAGTCAAGTATTTGACCACCAGCTCACTAGAAAAACAAGTAAAGATGTGGCCCAGACCACAAATATTGTATTTGAATATTATCATAAAATTCAGCGTTTCCACCAGTCATACACAAAGAGCAGCCTGGAGCACCTTTGATCTCTCACCTCGACTAAGACAGGCAACGTACCTACAAGGATTCACGCCTTCGTCGTGTATTTGAATAGAAGGCCGTTTGACTTTGTTAGTATAGTAGTGTATAAATTTGTACAACATTTACAGTTGTTTTGATCAGTTTATGAAACAAAAATAATTAAAAAAAACCGTAACGGACGTCATGTCGTTCTTTAGGCGAAAACCAGACCGCATAATATTTTTGCTAAAGCGCTTATTACACTGTCCTAAATTCAGTCGTCTGAGCTAGGATCTAGGATAGAAAGCTATTCAGATGGTTCTTATTACACCGTCCTTAGTTCAGGATGCTAATAATAAGCTACGTTGTGGATAGTTATCCCTGGCTGTTGTACGCCTAACTAACTCTAAGGCCTGTCAGCCCAAACTCTTAGCTCGTAGCTGCTGTGCTGTGCGTCCCGCTCTCAATGTCTAAAAACACCTTGAGTGTTTAACAGCACCCATCAACCTAACTCGTTGGGTTCTGCACATCAACCCGTCACTAAATTACAGGACAGGATAGGACAATAATTTCACACAGCGCCATCTAGCCCCAAACTAAGCTTAGCTTGTTATATGGGAACTAGATTCCGGATAGAATACTCAAATATATATATATATTTTCGTAAATACATACTTATCATACAATACAACACCCAAACATAGAACAAATATCTGTATTCATCACACAAATGTTTGTCCTGGGCGGGAATCGAACCCAAAACCTACAGGGCAGAAGGCAGAGTTACTACCAACTGTGCTTGTCAATTTAATCAAACATTTTTTTTGTCCTTAAAATTTTTACACATTTTGAAACCTCTCTGTTTCTACATTTATTCTTAATCTGTTTAAACTACGAACCATCATATTTTTGCCAAGAGAACCATTATGCAACTATCACCTACAAGTTCTTACATAGGGTTCACGCTTCAATAAGACTATGCTACCACTCGGATTACCCTTGATAAGTTCAAGAATAGTTTAACCCAAGCGGCTTACCTCTGACGTAACTTTCAGCTTGAGAATTATTTTGATGCTAGAAATTCCAGGCACGTAGTAAAGTATTTGCAGCAAAACTTTTTCAGAAAGAGCTATGAAATAATTAATATAATCTTATGTTAAAGCTTAACGGGTCAAATATATACGTTAAAAATATAAAAAAGAAACTTAAATTGGAGGAAACATATTTCTTTATTTTATGTTGTAACAAAATGTGTTTTGAAAAAAAAATCCCCTCTTCCATTTCACTTAGCTATGTGTATATATTATATGTATATGTATAGAGCCATTTTGGGCAGCTAGGGTCACCTAGACTCGGACTCGTCGCGCAAACCGACAGCTCTTATTAAAAAAAAAAGTTCCGTGTTTTTAAATATCCTAATTTTGTATATTATTTAGATCCTCGATCCTACGTGAAAAAAAAAATGACAGACCGTGGTATAAGAATTATTCCAAAGTTAAGTTTTTACTTGATCTCGACAATCCCTATGACTGCCTATTTTTTCAGAAAACAATCCTGTAAATGTCCATAATTTAAATAGCTCCTCTGAGACGGTTTTTGGTAAATTTAGCAACACATAGAATTAAAAAAAATCTAAATTCGCCATCATAGGATGAAACTAGTAACCAAATCTTTATTTGAATTCAGAGTTTAGATTTCCTATATTAACTCTCTAACTGACTGCACAGACAAAGTTTGCGGGGATAGTTTTCTCAGTTAGGAAACCACTATGGATAATTTAAGCATAAAATTTCAATAATATTGTTATAACTTGTTACATTGAAATCATAAATCAATAATAATTGATTCGGTAAGATTTTAATGATAATTTTGAATCGATAAATCTACCGCCTGTCGGAATCGCAACCAACAAGACGTAAGGCAAGAACCTCGGGCTAGTTACTTTTTTTGTATGTGGTGAATTTCACTATTGAATCCACCATGTTTCTAAAAGCTACAATACATATAACCAAAAGCTATATCACACGTAATACCTAAAGGCAAGTGAGGCACCACCTTTATTTCGGGTTTGAAGCTACAATTAAATAAAATCATTTTATGCTTAGGTACATAGCCCAGAGGATCTTTGCTTGATTTGATGAAACCATTGAATTATAAAATAGGCTTATAGCTAAAATGTTGGAAAGTACCAGACAGCCGTATGATCAGGATCGGAACTCGCAACGGCTTCTATTTCCTATCGGATTTAA
The DNA here is from genome assembly GCA_951394065.1 of Venusia cambrica. Classification (NCBI taxonomy): domain Eukaryota; kingdom Metazoa; phylum Arthropoda; class Insecta; order Lepidoptera; family Geometridae; genus Venusia; species Venusia cambrica. The sequence continues at coordinate 9,557,666 of OX596056.1, forward strand.
AAAGTAATTTAGAATGAGAGTAAGAGGATCAAGATATTATGAGACCGCCTCTGTGGTCTAGTTCGCCCACCGGTATCAAACCCAGTGATCCCGAGTTCGGTCCCCAGGGAAGTACAAATTTGGTGCTTGGTTTGGTTTGGGTCTTGTTACAAGTCCGCCTGACTAGCTACCACCATCTTACCTAAGTCTGTCATCATAACAACAATTCTGAAGTAACTGGAACACATCCGGCGGTTGCCTGGAAGAGATCGCTTTCAACGATAAGGCCGCCCATTGTTTTACCAGTGACGCTTAGATTAAGTTTCCACTATCTGTATTTTGTTATGTTATTTGTAAATGGTGAACAATAAAGAGTTATCTATCTATCTATCCGGCATTTAGAGGTAAGATAGGCAGTTCCTCAGTCTGTTGAGGATTTCGGGTGAACTGCGTTTCCACCTTCGGCTTTATCTTCACTGCACAGCAGCACCCTTATTCTGTAGGTATGACCAATCGTGTCTTAACGCGCCCGCGTTATGATATGTCAATACGATAATTCCATGCGGATATCATACCGATAAGACACGATTGGTCATAGTGAATACGGGCCCAGATGAAAGCCATTATTTTTGTCAGTTGTTGCAGAGACGTTGGTCATAGTGAATAAGGGCTATACCATATACTATACTAATCTTAAATACCCTACACAAAGTGGCAATGGTAAAAAAAGGGCCCTATACGGATGTTTGTCTCTCGTACCTACAAGTCATATTTTTTAACTAATCTTGATGAAACTACAGGTACAAAACATTTTTCGATATGTGTTTAAAATAAATGTTTGTCGTCTGCAATGTTGGATTGCAGTGGTATTCTCCCCAAAAAGTGAACCTTTGCAACTTATTATTTAAAATATTGGCAGAAACATTCGGTACCTATACTCAATACCTAAAAATAGTTTCTGATTCTGATTTATACATACCTCTACAAATTGCTTACGAAAAATCAGTAGACATGTTTTCGAGATAGAAGGTCATGAGGTCTCAGTACGGGGACGAATATTTAAAATTTTTACACACATACTTACTGAACACAAGTGTTGCAAAAAAGTTTGTGCTCGCGAGGTCTTCTATTCACAGAACTACTATCTAACAATAGTAAGATGTGTTGTGTCTAGTTCTGTGACCAGAAAACTATATGGGTACATTTAGCTACATAGGTAATAATCTATGTAGCTTCGAGAGGACCCGAGACCTCGTACACATCTATGTGAAACTTAAGATGAATGTTTGAAAGAATGTTTTAGAAGGACCTAGTGTGAACCAGTCGTAGACTGAAGACTATGTAAGTAAATTAATACGGAAATACAATTTCACACAGCGCCATCTAGAGCCCCATACTGATAATGTAGTATGGGAACTAGATAACGATAGCATACTTATACCTATAACGTTTTTGTTAATACGTTTGTATTGATACATTATACTATATAGCACCCCAACACAGAACCGAACATGAACTAAAACAAACTATATTTATCACACAGATTAATGTCCTGGGAGCGAATCGAGTCCACTACCTACAGCATTTATACAATAATATAACATATTACCTTTTTATATACTGTATCTGTGTGTTTCCCGAATAAAATAAAAATAAATATCGGGCACTATTGCAGTGTTTCCAGCACAAACCAACCACACTCGGCACTTCCAGAATTACATTTATTTTCTTTTCAAATTGAATCCCTCAGAGTTTCTAAATAGGTTACCCTAACTTTTCTGTACGAGTGAGCCACTCTGTCACGTTACAATATAAATTGAGCTTTATTCGCGTTTCTCAAAAATTCAATATTCGACGCTCTGTTTAGAGTTAACTAGAGTTACTAGATTCGCCTGTAAAAAGGTTTACAAACATAGTTTGTTGTTTTACACAATACCTACTAGCTAAATTCGAATAAAGGGGTCAACTGGCACGCTATAACCCGGGACTCGTGCCAGTTTACCTATTTATGAATTTAGGCTCTAATTATTTTTCACACATTATTGATTGGTTACTACTAAAAATAATTTTTCGATTATTATCTGAAATAGTGTCGTAGAGAAAGGTAGAAGGTAGGTAAGTATCAATTTACAAAGCACACACACCCTCACCCTCAATTTAAACGTCATTTTGCGACATTAGGTATAAATAATACCTAGGTAGGTACTTAGTTGTCGACTAAACATGCAATTTAGGGTAATTTCAACAATGACTTGACAAATACAGGCAAAGCGTTCTGTCTGTGTCATTATTATGTGAATATTTAAAGATAATTCCTATTATTGGAAGACATAATGGAAATGACATTTATTTGGTGCGGTTAAACTCGGAATCGTCAATAAACTGAGGAACTGGCTATCTTACCTATAAATGCCGGAACACAACTTTCTTTAAGAATTGTTATTATGGCGACTAAATTAGGTAAGATGGTGGTAGCTAGCCAGTCGGGCTTAAACAAAGTCCTACCAACTAAACCAAGCACAATTTTTTACTTATGGGATCGAACCCGCGATCTCTGGATCTGACACTGGTAGGCGAACCACTAGACTACTTGAGTTAAAAATGTTTTTATAAAAAGCAACGCACTGCAGATTATCCCTTTTCTCGATTCGATATTGCGGCGAAATTTCTCTTGAATCGGACGTGCCATATCGCAATGAGCGATAAACTACGCTTGTACTTCTGGGCCCCGATTCTACTAAACCAATCGCTTCACTAACGACAACTGTATCGTCGCAAAAGGGCCACTAGAATACCAAAAGGCACCTGTAGTCTATAGTATATTAGAATCGTGGCCCTGGGCTTTCCTAAGAACGTAAGCGGATCAAAGTATTACCTACATGTTAACAAAAGATACGATCGATAGAGCCCAACTTTCTGGAGAACAATAGAACAACCCAAGACGCTGCGCTATCTCCATCTCCAGAGAGTCTACATATCTACAAAACGTAAACCAAACACTGCATCATCATCATTTACTTGCTGGATGATGTACCTACCTACTAAAATACTCACGTGGTGAGCTAAGAACTCAGCACCCGTCAGCTCGTTAGGTGCTGTAAAAAACTCACGGAATGTTTTTCATTTCTTTTTACTTTTTTTATTAGCATTAACCTCCTCTGTGGCGTAGTGGTTCGCCCACCGGTCTCAGATCCAGATGTCCCCAATATTGTTGAGGTTTGGTTGGTGGTAAGACTATGTTTATGCCCGCCTGGTTAGCTACCATTAGCTTACCTAAGTCTGTCACCATAACTACAACTCTAAATTGTTGTGTTCCGGCATTTAGAGGTAAGATACCCAGTTCCTCAGACTGTTTAGGATTCCGGGTGAAGTGCGCATTCACCTTTTTCAAACACAATTTTAGAATTGTTATTATGGCGACAGAATTAGGTAAGATGGTGGTAGCTAGCCAGGCGGACTAAACAAAGTCCTACCACCAACCAAACCAAGCACAATATATTGTACTCCCCCTGGGGATCGAACCCGGGACCTCTGGATCTGAAATCGGTGGGTTGAGCCACTAGACCACAGATACTAGACAAATTTTATCAAAAACGAAGAAAAGACAAACTTTTTGAAGGCTAGAAGCCTACCTGTGGTGCTGCTTAACATGAAGGGTTATCATTAACGGTTACAAAAACCATTATGTAAGTGCTACTAGGTGCTAGTAGGTGCTATTATGCCCCTCAATTGTGTAATTAAATACCCTAGTAATATAAAAAAAAGCCAGTGCCTTTTGGGAAAGCTCACTCAATCGTAGACCTCATCTTTACTTTAGCAAAGAGGTCAAGAGCGAATTCAAGGTTTATCTTAAAAAACAGCACTACTCGTAAAATGTATAAAATAGCGTTGGTGTATGCCATACACCAACTGTATGGTGTTGGTAAAGTTTTTATATGTTTTGTGACGAAAGCATTACGTGAATGCCAAGTTCATTGTATGCATTAGCTGATAAGGAATATAAAACCACTCGTTATCTAGATGTTAGCACGTGATCAAATTACACGAATTATTTCACAATACCACTCAAAATATTACCCGGCTGATTGCGAAAGTTAAAGTTACAGGATCTGAGCGAAGAAGCCGTTGAAGTGAGCAACTACGATATTATAACAAGTTATCAAAGTGTTTCTCACATAATAAACTTCCACGTTTTTTGTGCAACAATTTCTTCATCAACTCTGGCAAGTTGTTCAGGGGACTTACCTGAACACCGCGAGAAGAGTCTGTCACGTGCGTTGTCGTGGCGTAGCACTGCTACGGCGGATAAACTCAGTGCTACGCGTGGACACATGACAAGACATGAGGCGTGTCGCGGTGGTTCATCATAGGACAGAACACGTTTGCCCCCGGATTTGCGCGCACTTTTACGAAATTTATATTTATTTTTGGGAACCCTTGAGCCCGTTAGGTTTGATGAGCGATATTACAAGTATTATTGTCTCTGACATAATGTATCTTTTTTTTATAGTACTACGATGATCCCGTTAAATCTGTAATTTCTATATCTCTAGTTGTGCTAAAGATCCTTAGTACCTAACAGTTAAATGTGTTCAATGGTCATAATCATTATGTACCTATGTATCCTACATAAACATACATATATCAGCAACCTACTATCTTTGTGACTTATGATCAAAAACCAAGGAGTGTGTGTGATCTTCCCCGGGTAACGAAATCGTTGGCCAACACAACCAACAATTTTTTTTTTAAATATGCACTAAGAAGTTTGATATCAAGTGCGGTGTCCTTACAGCCAATTACTTCTATAAAAAGTAGTAGTAGTTAAAATACCAACTTACTTCTATAAAAAGTAGTTATAATACCAACTCGCTATAGAACCATTTATACCCAGGACCCTCAGAATCCCCTTTGTTCGAAATATGAATATGCATCAACATTGTGGAACCGGGGCAGAGCGGAATTAACTATTCTAATAAGGTAAAATAGGTTCATGAAAATATATAAAAAAGTACTTACTATGGTAATTCTTGTGCACCTGTGCCTGATGAAATGAAGGCGATAACATTATTTTAGGTTCTGAACTTCGCTATCGCAATAAAGACATCATTACACACAGCCCATCAATGTCCACTGTTGGGTACAATCGTATGACGCCATAACATTGATTCTAATTGAATTAAAACGTAACGCAACGTTCCAGGTGATGGGCGCTTCTACTTTAGGACTTATCATAACTTGACACCAGGTGAGATGAAGACCAAGTGCTTTTGAACATCATAGATGATAAGTGAAGATATTTAACGAGTACCTCTAGATATATCATCTACCTCAACTATCGCTCTGGTTGACCGTGCCTGTATGTTTAAAAGTGGAATTTTGAGATAGAATGCTGAAGAGCGTGTAGCTGGCATACTCAAATCCTGGTACATGTGCCAGTTCACAACAATGTGATACTGTACTGTGTCAAGTTATGATAAGTGCTCAGGTATTGATCGTGGATATAATTAGAAAAATGTACTATTTCAAAAGGATTACCTACCGCGGAACTTATTGAGCGATTTTTGCAGAAACCCATGATTTCATGACACTTTCAAAAACCACTTTTACGTCACAATGCTCTGAGTAAAGTAAACATCTTGAGTGGATATCAGGAAATTGAGATTAAAAATAGTTAGGAATAAATTTGTTTTTAATAATTTTAAATTAGGCGCAACAACTAACACAGATGAGAAGGCTTTGGCATCCTAATGTACTAAGTATTTATTTTAATAAAAAATAATTCGTAAAATCTTAATCACTCCGAAAAACTACTAGACTCCAAAACGACATACGATCGATTTTGACGGGACTTTCACTGCAGATAGCTGATGTTATAAGGTAACTTAGGATTTCTCTAAAATACAAGTTTACTTTTGAAAATGAACTAGGGTTCCAAAATCCAAAAAAAAAACAAAGAATGATGAGAATGAAGTCCCGGGTGTTCCAAGAGTGAATTATAATGAATTCATATGGGGCCCATTATAATGTGCAACTATTCGTTTTGTCCTTACAAAACGAATATTTTGTAGAATATAAATAATACCACTTCTTTTGCATCTCTACGTAGGTTCGTTTTGAAGGCAGATTTTTTCTCATTGTAGTAAAATACTCGTAGCCGTACCTTGTAAAGATAAAGGTCACTTGCACCCAGCACTGTCGTAGTCGTATTCCCGCCTTTTGTTCAGACCATGAATATGCATTGACGCTTATGGCCCAAAGGTCGCGGACTGCGGGCAACGACCCCCTACACACCAAGTTTTTATACCGAGCCCTCGTCCCGCTTTGTCCACCTGGACCAAACGAATCCCTAAAAACTTTGCAAAATAACCGGCCTGACAGCTCAATAGCTCTGCCTTCTGCGTTGATTGTGAGTTCGATTCCCACCCTTGACAAATATTTGTAAGTACAGTGAATGTAGATGTTTGTTGTACCACCCTGGGGATCGAAGCCGGGTCCTCTGTGTCTGAAGCCGACGAACCCACAAAAGCAGTATCTAAGCTTGGAGACGCTTATTGTGTAGTAAAGCTAACTGTTACATGGATAAAGATCGCTAAGCAATTACGGGACTTTTTCGTTGGCTGATAAAAAGTATGGTTACCGCAAAAACTGAGGTGAACGACCGCGTACTGCCAAAGTTGTAGATTTTCAGAGAAAGCACTCAAGGTTTAGTCAGAAGGGAATATAATAAAACCGAACAAGTACGGACACGCATACAATTTTAGATTTATAATTCTAAAGAAGCAACCGCCTCTGTGATCAACCATCAGATCCCGGGTTCGATCCCCAGGGAGCAATATTATGCTTGGTTTGGTTGGTGGTAGGATTTTGTTTAAGTCCACCTGGCTAGCTACCATCATCTTACCTAATTCTGTCGCCATAATAACAATTCTTAAAAAAAATGTGTTCCGGCATTTAGAGGTACCTAAGATTAGAGGCACTGGCTGCCTCAGTTTATTGAGGATTCCGGATGAAGTGCGCCTCCACCTTCGGCCTTGTCTCAACTTGTAACTAGGTGAGATGAAGGCCAAGCGATTCCCCGTCGTACAATAAAAAAAAAAACAGTATTAGGGTATCATTCGGGTTGAACGGTCTTTAGGTAAATCTACTGATCCCAGTACCAGAGAGAAGCGTGCCTAAGAAACTGGCTGCATTGTCACGCAATAGCAAAGCTGATTAACCAGCTGGCCGAAGTAATAGCCAGCCTTTGGGTCTTGCATCGCCTCGATCAAAAGCCCCGAGAGAATATTGGAAAATTAATCATCTTTTCCCTGCATTATATCATACACTCACTATATGGTGTCGGATCCACGTCAATTTACATTCTCCCCAATCAAACGTCATTTCAACGTTAGATTTTTGCTTTCAAAAGTGAATGTGAAAGGTAGGTACTAGTCCTGATTGTGTTTCACAAAATTATTGAAACAAAAAACAAAATCCGCTTGTTTTCTCGTGGACCCACTACTCGGACGGTATCACATGGGAAACTTATTACTTTTAGTTCCACTGCAGCAAAAAGGGGGCTAAAATCACATGAAACATTCTAAATTGTCTTAGGTTAGGTCATATCCCCTAAGCCAACGATCGCAATTCTGTAAATAACCCAAATAAATGATGTAAGAGTTGAACGAACTGCTCCTATGCCGGGTCGGACTTGAACCCTTGACCTCCAATTCACGCCGGCTGGTCACAAGTCACAATGAGCTCTCATTTGTTCCAGATGAGGTAGCGACGGGTGGACATGCCTTTTATGTTTTACATGAACACCGATACGTGATTTTGTCGCCATAACAACAACTCTAAAATCCACCACCTTCGGCCTTATCATAAGACCGACGGTGGAAGCGCACTTCAACCGGAATCCTCAACAAACTGAAGAACTGGCTATTTTGCCTCGGAATGCCGGAACACAACAATAACTTGAAATAATCAGGTGAGAAGAAGGCCAAGTACTTCCCCGTAGCACAATTCAAAAACATCCAACCCGCTTGCCAAGCTGAAAATCCATTTCCAAGTCTATTTTTGTTTACAATTAGGTACGTACCTACCTACCTGCTTATGATACAGATAGAGGCAAATCGATGAGATCGGCACAAAGGAACATGATGTTGTATTGTAGGTAGGTAGTTTCTTTGTGCCGAACCTTCTCTTTATTTACTTTATGATTATAAATCTTGGCTGATTTCAGAGTAAGTACCTTCTACCAAGGCTAGTAGGTACAACCATGAACCAATAGTATAGGTCGGTAGGTATAGTGAATTTTGAGACTGGAATGGACACGAAAGGCAGTATTGGACGATTCAAAAAGATTCTAAAAAATATTAAACAAATTACCCGATGAGGTTGAAACTAGCTTTCCTAGAAAAGGCCTATTCACTCTCTGTCAGTCGCTGGTAGCTAATTGTAAGATATACGATATATGATTGTATTTTATGATTGTATGATTATAAGATAGTATGTAGTGCTTTCATAAATATTATGATGATTATTTAATTCCTTATTCCGCCGTCACCGTTCAATAATTCAAATTTCAGACGCACAGCATCGTCCACATTTTTATGATTATCCATTTATTAGGACTAAGCGCTGTCAAAAATTATATTATAATGAGCACTGTAAAGATTGGAATTACCTGCCAGCGTCTGTTTTCCCACTGACTTACGACCCAAACATTTACAATTCAGTATTCTGGGAAGGCTTGCTCCATCATAGACAAATCTATGCCCAGGCAAGCCTCATGACGAGCTAACCCGTCGTTAGAAAAAAACCGGTCAAGAGCGAACATGCACACGGAGGATTTGAACTTTTCAACACGCATTTCAAGGCAAAATAAAATATCACGTGTTTTGTATATCTCTTTCAATTTATTTTTTGTTCATATACCTACTTATTTAAATATTTCAGATCAAGTAGGTAGTTTGTCTACATTCAGTTTCAAAAGAAGATTCTATATTCTGTATCTGAATCAAGTTTGTACAGCTTAATTATTTTTCATTTAAAATTGAAACCAGGTTTCCTAAAATGAAATAAATACATCTGTTTTATGAACTGATTTCGAACCTTTGGTTTCGAAAGTGGCCGAAAGGTATGGCGGCGATAGAAATACATACCGAAAATTTCAAAATTTTAAGCTATTACGGTTTCTAGGATACAGCCCGCTGGCGTCATCTATCGCTGACCAAAAGGAGGCTCACAGCTTCTTTGCTATGCCGATAGTTGGCGCTATTACCTAACAACAAATTTCAAATTACATCTTTGAGATAAATATTTCGATAAAAAAAATATCACAAATAATATCGCACGATTGTTTTTTTTAAGCCAGAAAAAAGCAATGCTATTTGGCTGTAGAAAATAAAAATCTCTAGTAAAATTACCTACTGAATGAGTCGGGGAACCTTACATTTGTAAGACTCAGACGACACAGCGTCCAGGGTGTCGCAATAACAGCAAATCTTATTTAAATAATTATAAACAAGAGTGATAGAAGAGTCACTGGACTGGGGCTCGATTCTACTAAATAAATCGCTTCACAATGACAATGGTAATTATCGCAGAATGGCCACTAGAATACCGTCAGGCACCTATAGTGGCAATTCTGCGACATTGCCATTGTCATAGTGAATCCATTGGTTTAGTAGAACTTACTAGCTAGCCAATAAGCCAAGAAGAAATAAGAAAGGATAAATTGGAAGTATTCTGCCACATTAGTTAGGCAATGGACCTATACCTACTACTTAATCTAATCTTGATAAGTTGTAGTTGAAGCAAGTAGGTAACTAAGTAAGTACCTACTTTTGTACCTACGCAACACCTTATTTTATACATTGAATTGAATTTATTTATAAAACAGTAGTCAATATACAAATATATACTAATTTGATACCGTCTGAGTGCTAATAGAAATCTGAAGGTTTAGGTAACCTAGGTAATTCAAACTGAATTTCGTTCGATACGCGCAGAAACTGTGATGCTGTGCCGAACATCACACAATTTCATTAGACGTGACGAGTACGGTGCAGTAAAATTTGTTACGCTTCAATAAAATCAGCATCCATCCCTGTCTGCACTCTAGAATACTGTATATCCGTCTCGTTCTCTCCCGGCTCCCTAGATACAGCCTTCAGTCCAAGGGTTTGAGAGCTACATTGATTTTAACGGGTCCGGGAACCGAGGTATACCTATAGTGCGTATAGCTACGTAGATACACATGTTACTAGTATACCTATATGTTGGTACATGTCTATGGCTCGATTCAATCAGATGTATTTGTACCTATGTCTGTATCGGACATTTGACGCCCGCAGTAGCAAAGGGGATGTTGGATGCGGCCTCCGGCTTTAATGAAACACAGAGTAATTTGTGGTGATGAATAATCTATACTGACATGCAGGCTAGGGGTAGGGACATGAAAGTGTTCGCTTTAAAGCGAAATGCGTTGTTGACTTTACCCTTATTGCGTCTAGTCTAGTAGGGTGATTGTAAAGCGAATATGGTGGCAACTCTAATGTGAAACGCAATATTGGAATTGGACAGGCATGTTTTAATTGAGTAGGCTTGCCAAGCGATACTATCCTTTCAACTAATGAATTTGGCAAGTTTATTTTTCGTATATTTTTGTCTGCAATTAAAATCGCTTGTGTCTAAAAGTTATTTTGACAGCATAGAATTAATGCCGGACGGAGAACGTCGTAGGTTTTTTTTGCAACCAGAAATACCATGCTTTTTTAAATCACTTTGCTTGCTGACCTTTCAATTTAAGTAAACATTAAATTTATCTATTTTCATAATTATATATTATTAGGCTGACGTTTAAGCTTCATAAAGATTTTTTTTTAAAGGATCTAAAAAAATATGTAAATACATAGAAACTATCGATGATCTTTACATCTAATATCTACTAAAACATGTTTATTTATGGATAAAAAACTGTTTTGATTGGCAGCCATTTAAATTGATTAATTGTGGACCGATTTAACAGTCACCAATCACAAACTCCAATTAACTTAATGGTTCATAAAAATGATCGTGAAATCTTTTTAAAAGAAATATTTTTCCGTTTGATGGACAAGCCAGCTCTTTTAGTGTCGTGTATTTTAGATTCCCTCTTTGTGCTTAAAACATTGGGAAATTGTCATGGGATGATGGAAATGAAAACGTAAGTTAAGTAGGTGAAATTGTTCCGACGTTTCTTTAATTATTCTTCACTATACTAATTAAGTAGTTACCTGGTACAAAACTAACCGCCATGCTAGTCGCAGTTTAAAAGTCAACCCCTCCAACTCAGCCCGCAGATGTCGTAGAAGGCAACAAATGGATCTCACCACACCAAAAGCAGCTTCTTTCTGTGTACCATTTAACACCTTCACAGCAATATACAATCCGCTTGCCAAGCGTACGGTATCATAAGGCAATTCCATCTTGTTTTGGAGGAGGCTCTGCCCACCAGTGGACACTAATAGGCTGTTGATGTGTGTGATGTATGATTGATGGCACAATAAACACAATACGTTGTAGAAAGGCAAAAATGGCTTCCGGTTTTGATGGAGGCCCTATCAGTTAGTAAAGATGATGATGATGTCTTTAAAATATTTGATTAAGTAAAAAAATACCTATGATATTCATAGATTTTTATGAGATTCGTAAACCTTAATAAACAAAAAAAAACTTGAGTAAATTGTTGAAGCGAAATTGGTTTTAATCAATTGTGACAGCGATACTAAGAAACTTTGAGATAATCTCTCTTTAGGACCTGATTTTATCAAACTAATATATTTTCTCACTTAATTTTGCTTACAACATTTCATCTCTCGAATCCATTCATACAATACGGAACAAGATATCGTAATTTCGTTAAATTTCGAGGCCCTGACCTCAGCCTCTCCCGACCTACTAAAGACCTCAAGGTCTTCCCGAAAGCTTTGCGGGAAACCGAATTTTAGAGTTGTTATATTCAATTGCCTGTAACTTTGGAAATTACGTGATTTAACCCGAAAAAGTTCGCAAGCAGCTTGGCTGTGTGATAAGGATGAGTAACAGACAACTAGTGGAAAAAAAAGATAGTAATAGTAACTGTCAACCGAACTACTGGGAAAGACGCGTGATCAGCGTAGGTATATTTTTGAAGTGAAACCTTTTATGGGAGTGTTTCAAAATTCTGATGCGCAACCTTTTGAGTGACGAAAATTGACCCTATTTTCGCACTGTCGGCTAGAGTGGGACATAATTAAATCATTTTGCGTCAGCACCAATTTCTTATTTCGAGTTTGATCTCGAACACATTTTTCACCAATGTTGAGTCCATAACCCCAAGGCATGCGTAAGGTTTTTAAAAGTATTTTGCTCCAGATAATAAATTGGGATTAGTATCGATTTTGTAATGGTTCAAAAAAAAACTATCCCGAGGTTCTTGCCTTTCTCCTTGTGTGCTGGTCGCGATTCCGAACAGGCGGAAGATATATACAAAAAAAATGTGCAACATTTATTCATATACGTTACAAGAAACATGGTCAAAAAAACAAAATAGCATAAGAAGTAATAATTTGACCTTTCAAAGTGATCCTAAAAAAATCTTACTGAATAAAATTTTTTGACTTGACTTGACTTGAGGGAGCGAACCGAGAGTCTACTAAGGTCAAAGCTTATAGTAAGAAAGAGATTTCAAGTCAACAAGTCTAATAAAGTTCGCCATTTATGTTAGGTATAACCTTAAAGTAATTTCCGATAAAAGGCACTTTACAAGAGAAATATTCGGAAAGAGGTTGGAATTAAGAATTTAGGTTTCCTAATTCTTATTGTAAAGAAAGCTTTAGCCCCGTGGAATCTAGTGAACGTAGACTTTTCAAATATTTATGACCATGAGGGTAGAGTTATAAATGTCTTCGCCTCTCGACGCTATCTCCCGACTTCCAGTGTGCCCGCGACCACGGCTGGTGCAACACAGCCGAAACTTCGGGAACAATGAAAATGTGAATAACACGATAAACGTCCGCAATAACAGTTTTTAATAATGAATTTTAATCAAAGAGCTCGAAATCGTCCTCTTTTGGTAGTTTTATTCGTCCACGTGTCTCGTCATTATTAATTCCCTTTATTCATTTGATTCGTTTCCTCGAACGAAGCTATTACCACATTTATTATTTACAAACGAATGACGTTCAAATTCTAGGTCTTACGTGCACGGGCGATACTAGGTTTCCTTCCATCAATAATTAAATATGTATATCATTTAAACGGTCAGATAATTAAATAAACGGTTATCTTATTCAATAAACGGATAGCTAATTAAAGATGTTTTCATCTGGTCCAAAATATAGGTACCTATTTTATCGGATACAAAGTAAATTAAAAGAGCAAGGCCTTAAAAGATATTAAGGCCTCAAAAAAAAACGTTACAACCTACTGACGTACCTACTCCGCTACAAGTTCGAATTTAGTATAATTATGGCTGTCAAAATAACTTTTAACTGAGCGAACATTATAATATTTATATTTGACATTACTTTGAATTTTTGGCATTTACATTCTGACGAAAGTGTGGAGCTGTGATCTGTACCTATAGCTATTTTCAAACATTTGGAAAGCCTTATCGCATCGAATTATAGGAAGCTTCCGATGGAGATTCCGAGAACGCTATTCTTAACTGTGAAATCTAAATATTTTGACATTAGAATCCTATGCTTCCCACAGAAGATTTCATAAATAGTTTGAGAGTAGCGTAGAAATCTCTCGGATTTTATGGCGGATCCGAAAAAAAGTGATGTTTCCGATCCGAAAACTTGCCGTGTGTTTAAAAATCGCTATGATTGTAAAACGCTTGGCTACTTGGCTTTTTTGTTGAAAATCATCAAACGGCAACTTTAGCGCACGTTTTGTTTTTTTTAAGGTAAGAGTCGGTAATAATTATTTGACAAACAGCGACGGCCATTTTCTTTATAGCAGTAGTACAAGAAATCGATGTAGAAACTATTTATAAGTGCTATTACTTTATGTGGAGCACAAATGTTCCGTCTCACACCATATATAATTCAAAGTAGGTTCGATTTCTAGGCAATCTATAGCAATTATTTATTGTAACAAGCGGATAAGGAGTTAGGTACTCCATTTTGCTGCGCATTTTAAATTAAATAAGGTTCAAACAATTTGAATATGGTGTTTAAAAACAATAGAATAAAATACATTATTTAATTTAAAAAGATAAAGGTACTTACTTACATAAATTAAGTATATTTTTTTTGTAGGTTCTGAAAGAAAACTACGTTCTTATCTTTTTTTTCAAGGATTAGGTTTACGATGGAGCAAGCTTCAGAAGAATAGTTTCTTCTGGGAAGACTCGTTCCAATGGTATGATAGTAGGCACCTAGATCTGCTCTCTTCCCGTACCGACGCAACGGAACACGGCAATCCGTTTGGCCCCGGACATCGGCAAGAGAGTGGTCACAAGCCAGGTGGACAAAGGCTTAGATAAGGCCAGACTCCCCAGGGGGAGTACAATGTTTGGTGTGTTTGGTGGTAGGACTTTGTTTAAGTTCGTCTGGCTATCTTACCTAATTCTAACTTCCGCTTAACAACAATTCTTTAATTTTTGTCAGGCATTTTAGAGTTAAGATAGCCAGTTCCTCAGATTGTTGGGGATTCCGGGTGATGTGTGCTTCCACCTCCGGCCTTATAATTACTTGAAAATCAGGTGAGATAAAGGCTAAGAATTATACGACGGGGAAGTATCCCCGTCGTATAATAAAAAAAGCTAGCTGTAAAGACAGCTGTTCTATTATCTAAGAAAATTTCATATTGGTTTCAATAAAAATGGCGGCTTTTCTTCTGAACATATCGGTTTCATTGAGAATTCAAAGACAAGTTGGCATTTTTATTAATTACCGATTAAAACCCAAGTGAAACAGATTTAAGTAATACGCCAAAAGCTGGCCTATTACCAAACTAACCAAAAATTGTTTAATTTGGCTTTCAGTCGGTTTAAATTGGAGAAGCAAACATTTTCATTGAAACTGATTGAAATCCAAATGAAACAGGGTTAGGTAATAGGCCTGCAGGTCCTACCATTAGTGCTGTGATCATTCAGCCGTAACTGCAAGCAAAAGCCAGCGACGAAAAGCCGTTGCCCGGGGTAGACCACTAGAAGGTAGATCACACCTATCCTAACCTAACTTAAACGTTATTTTCCCGTTATTTCCTTCCAGTTTGAAATCCCCACTTTTATACCAACTACTTACTACTTATAATATACGTCGTTCCTCGATACCTACTTACTACAGTTTGTTGATTTAAACATGGCAATCTCAACGTGAAACATGAAACGGTAACTTCCTCGAGTCTTAACTTTCCTAATTTACTGGTTGAGCTATTTCGGTTTCCTTTGATTTTCAAAACGGCACGAATCGATCTTGCAAACAAGAAATCATATAAAATCAAAATAAGAGTTGTTAAAAACAGCAACTTTACTAGGAAATTACCTATGGCAGTATTAAAATGCTCCAGTCGGTTAGGTGCCGTGCCTTAGAACACTTTGAATTAAACGGGAAAAGGAGTTTTGGAAGAGAGAGTAGTAAGAGTTGAGACGATGCCATGGAGGACAACGTTGAGCGGTCGCGAGAAGTCAGCGGATGGAAGCGGCTCAAGATCGGCTCTTTGACGGCCTAGTTTTGGTGACGTAGGTTGAATAAACGAAATAAATTCTTCTTCGACTGAATTGGCTGTCTCTCCTGGACCTACTATATTTAAAGGTATTTAAAAATCGTAATAAGTAAAATAGTAAAATCGTATTAAAAAAGCTGTTTAAAAAAAATGGTGTATACTACAATTAAGATGATTCAATCTTTTAATAACTCTATCAAAATGTTGCACACTCTGATAATAGTCTAGCCAATGTCTATTCTGAAAGTTCTAATTTTCGGTTGCCTTAAATCGATATGTCGGCGACTATCTGACCCAATAACATGTTTACCAAAAACTGTCTGTCGTCTAGCCAACTCCAAAAATAAGGAAAGGTGACCGAGATTGGTCTTTCACTGGTATTAATTGGTAACGCAACTAATTAATTGGTTGTCATAGGCTCCGGCAAAAAAACAAAGCGATGTAGCGGCGGCCTGGGTGAAGCACGGGTACTTGTAAGGTTCCGTGCTCCAACTGATGACGTTATTCATAACATAACGTACGTGTGGGAGTTTATTAGCTACTACATCTAATAACTACAACTAATAGGTAGGTACGGTCAGTAGGTAGGTACTTGGTAGGTCCTGCGCTGGCGCTATGTAGAGGAGAAAATAGCTGCAACGGTGCTCGCGTTCTTCTATTAGTTTGACGTCGTAAGGTCATCAATGTGGGAGTTTATTAGCTACATCTAATAGAATTAGAGTCACTCTTTTAGGTAGGTATCACGTTTATTTATATCCATTTATCTTACAAAGCCTAGCTGAATCCCGACGTAATAAGTCCCGTCCAAAGAATATCTATCTATCACCGAGAATACTCTGTTAGGGAGGGGACCTCCTTCTTGTGATGGGACACGATTAGTGTCGCCACATAGGTACTTATACAGTCCTAATCCTAACCAACGAATTAATTACAGTGAAAGACCAATCTCGGTCACCTTTCATTATGTTTAGATTTTGTCAGACGCAAGACAGTTTTAGTGCACAGGGTGTGACATGGCTGACTAGAAGAGTTATCCTGTCGATCATGTTATGGCGACGAAGTACCTACCTGCAGGGCAGGTAATAAAAGCTATTATTACGTCATAGTAATAGCGTTGGGACTGGGAGTCGTTGACATCAAATTCTCAGCGCATGGGAAAACATAGTGCAAGCACTGACCTAGGGCAACAGCGAGTCGATTGAGATTTTACGTTCCTTCATGTGTAGGTACCTACGCTCCACGTTGGTGGCAATCCACTGAATCTTTTGCTTAAAAAACGGGCACAAAGGTACAAGGGATGCTATGATAGTACCTAGATCTGCTGCATTTAGATAATATCATACAACTTTTATCAGAAGGTTGTCCTAAGAATAAGATGCACATTAATGAATACGATATCGACATAGACTTACTTGCTAAACAGCGGATGCCAGATGGGGAAGGCCGCAGGGTCGTGGGGATGCGGCGGCATCGGCAGGTGTGGCGGCAGCATCGGTGTCTCGCCGGTGCTTGTGGTGGATCCCACTTCAGGCTCGTCACGTCGGCGGGCCGGCGGCGGCACGGGATGCGCCCGGCGCGAGGCCGCCGCAGCTGACGCCGCCGCCGACGCGGACGCCGATGCCAAAGCAGTTTGCTGCAGCTCTTGTAGAGATTTAACACTGATCCGCGGTCGCGGCGAGCCCTGTCCACGGCCTCGATCCGCCTGCTTTGCCGTCTGCAGGTAGTTATTGTTCGGAAAGTACGGCGATGTCGGACTTTTCGCTTGCGACGCGCGCGGCTCTCGAGCACCACCAGGATTGTAGTACGGGATCTGTATATGCGGCGGTGGCGGCCGCAGCGACTGCACCCCGGGGTACATACTTTGCATAAAGTGAGCGTGCGCTGCGGCAGCAGCGTGAGCGCGTTGCCCGCTTGCGTAGTTGTTTGCGATGGGTGAAGTCCGCGCAGTCGTGTGTTTGCTCGCCGTTGCTTGTTGGCTTTTAGCGAAATGCGCGTACGGGTTCGCGAAGTCTGCTGAGGCTTCCTTCAGCAAATCGGCGGCACTACGCTCGGCAGCAGCTTGCTTGTGCCTCTGCGCTTGAGCCGCGCTCGCGTTCACTGCCTCTTGCCACATAGCGAGTTGCATGCGATTTTCGTAATCCATAGGCGACATCGGCATATTCATAAACCGCGACGGATGGAACATCTGCGATAGGTTGCCATAATTGGAGCCACCGTAGCCGGAGGAGCCGAGAGCTTTTAGAAAATCAGGGTTTTGCGAGCAGGCCGCGACCGCTTCGAGCTGACTCATCTGGCTCAGGTGATTGAGGTACGCGGGAAGCCAGCTCATCTGGTAAGCAGTTGCGGAGTTGGCAGCATCGATATCGTCGGCCAGATGGCCCATCGAGGGGATCGGTCGGGACTGTGCTGTGGTTGGCTCGGTGGTGGACTGGGGCGTACTGGTCGTAGGAGTCTGAGTTCGGTCAGAACTCGGTGGTTTGCTGTGATCTGAACTTTTTGATGTTAGTTTAGCACTGGACTGATCTCTCTCACTGTCTGTCTCAGATGATTTCTTACCCTTTTCGGTATACGTTTTGTCATTGTGAATAATGAGCTGCCCAATTTGATCTATAGATATAACCATGAGTTCGGGGTCTCCCATAAAATTAGGATCCTGCAGTATGTCGGATATGTTAAGTTGAGGCCTTTCCATGAGTAGCGCAGGTATCTCTTTACCAGGAGCTGCTATAATTCTTTTCAATCTATCTCTAGGCACTAGCAAATGATCAGGCAAATTGAAATTTTTATTGGATTTCAGTAGTTCTATTTGTTTTAATGGCGGCAACTGATCTATTTCAGGCTGTTTTTTCTTTTGTTTATTAGCCTCAAAAAGTTTATTTTCGTTGTGTTTCTTTAACATATTGCATATTTTTGCCAAATCGTGCGAGTCTCTTCTAACTCTCTTCTCTTGGGGTTCACCTGCATCTTTACTGGCGCTCCTTATTTCATCCGAACAACTGGATACAGTGGGGCTAGCAGATTTTCTATGTTTGCCTAAATTTAGGGGTACACATTGTTGTATAGTAACTTCCGATGTGTACATTTTCGGAGATGTAGAGGCATATAGAGATTCTAGGAATGATGGTTGTTTACTCTTGTTCGTAGGTGTAGTAAATACTTCTGGGGAGGAGATAGCGGGGATCCCGCTCGGCTGAGGAGACTGCATCGCGTCGGACTCGCGGGATGGCGCTCGCGGGATGTCTATTCTCCTCGGGGACGCGTATGAGAGCCTCCTATGAATGGTAAGATCTTTAGGCAAGTCGTCATTTTTATCCGAAGGTTCACTTTCGGGGAATGCCAATGTCTCAAGTGCGGTCGGCAGTTCTGTAGTCGGCGGTGCGACGTCCGTATCGATCTCGAGCACTGCACTTAGATCGGTGGCCTTTTCAACCTCCTCCGTCGGCTCCTTATTTTCGGGCTTTAGCCCCGATACGTCTAACTTGAAAGCGATACCTTCCATTTCAGTCGATAAAATGTCAAGTTTTATATCCGTGAGATCATTTTCTTCGTTCTTGAGCTTGAGCTCGGTCTCGACCGCAGGCTCGACCGCAGCCGCATCCTCGGAGGAGATCGCGTCCGTCCGCACCGGCGTCATCTCCGCTCGCCGAGCGATATCCTCGTAGTCTTCGTAGTCAAATTCATCCGGTAGATCGGGCACCTGCTCGTCATTCACATCGTACATTACTGCATCCTGCTCATCGTCACCGCAATGACTCTCGGATTGGGACTGCGCGGTTTCAAGCCCTCGGTCCAGGCCGTCACCAGAGGCGAAGGGGTCGCGCGCGGGCGTCGGCAGATGGTGCAGGTGCAGAAGACCTTGCGCGGCGCTGCGGCTCGGCGACTCGAGCGATTCGAACCGGTCGATGATGTCAGCGACTGGCGCACCCACCAGCAGCTCCTCTGCGTACTCAGGCGCAACGTCCAGTGTCGCCGAAAGACGGTCAAGCCGCCCAACGATCTGGTTGTCCTCGCAGCCCTTCTCCACGAGCGACTCGAGCAGCGATTCGTCATGCTGGCCGAGCTCCGGCAGGTAGTGCGCTTCGCTGATCGACTCGAAGAGGTCGTCGTGCGCGCCAAGCGAGCGAAACGCCTCCTCGGCGTCCGCAGCCACCTTCCCGTCGCCCAGGTCGAACATTGCGCCCGGAGCCTCTTCTGGCGGCAGGAACGCGAACCGCGCGCCTGTCTCCGCGCACAGCTCCATCTCCAGCTCGGAGCGCCGGTGCTGCTGGTGGAACTCCAGCTCTGCCACCGCCAGCAGGCTGTCGAGCGGCGTTGGTTCCGGCGGCGCCGGCGGCTGTGGGGAGGGCGCAATCGTAGACGTCAGCTCGGATACTGGCGCTGGTGACTCCGGTGGTGAGCCCAACGGAGGCGGTACAGCGGACGACGAGGGGGACTCCGGCACCTGGTCGGGAAGCGACGGTGGCGGCGTCGGCGGCCGCGGTAGTATATCTATCCTGTGCGAAGGAATGTGAGATTCGAGGTCGGGTGCGAGCCACGCGGGGCTCGGCTCGGTCGCGCACCGCTTAGCGCGGCGGGTGCGCCGGCGCCGGTCGCACGGGGCCGGAGGCGGCGGCGGCGGGGACGGCAGCGGTGGATCCGGTGGCTCGGCGCCGCGGCGGATCGCGTCAAAAGTATCTGTCTTTGGGAAGGCTCTCCAACCGCTCTGCGTTCGCGTCAGCAAGATGCGGTTGCGCGGGTCGTAGTCCTCAACGCAGATGCGCTGCACGGCACCGTCCCGCTCGGCACTCGCCCACAGAAATAGGGGCCTCAGACGCGGGGCGGAGGCGGCGGAGCTGCGTGCGCGGCGTCGCCGGCTAGCGGGGGGCGCGGGGTGAGGCGCGCTGCGGCTGCGGCCGGCGACGGCGTTGCTGCGGGGGCGCGCGGCGCGAGGCGAGCCGCCGCCGCCGGGCGCCCGCGGGGACACTCCGGCGCGCCGCAACGCGGGAACGAGCGACGACCGCGCGGACGCGGCCCCGAAACGGACTGGCGACCGAAGCGCGCGAGCCCCGCCCCGCGCTCCCCCTCCCGCGCGCCGCCCCGCCTGCCGCCGTCGATCGATCCCCGCCCGCTGCACCGCCGCCGCCGCCGCTTGCACCCGCAAGTAAACACCCGCCCCGCCAGGGGGTGCGCGGTCCCCCGGCGCCGCGCCAAACCTCGTCCCGGCCCGGTCTCGGTGTCAGCGCCCGGCGACGGCACGCCCCCGCGACGCGTATCCGGTATTGTACGCCGACCGACGTTCTCGTATCCGTATATCCGTAGCTATGCTAGGGATCCTGCAGCCATATTATAATTAAGGTTTGTCTCAGTTTTCGCAATTAACAATAGAACAAAGTAGGTTTATTTACATTGGTAGGTATAATAAAAATTCAGTAGGCAGGTACCTACGACTTAGGTAGATAGACAGCGGGTGAGGATTCGAGTTTAAAAGTCAGAAGAGATAAAAACATTCCCTTATCACCACAAATATATATAACTTATTTTTTCTGATTAAGTAGGTATCTACCTACAATTTTATCAAATCCTACCAACAAAATGTATCGCAGAAGAACTGTCTTGTCTCCTTGGCTTGATTAGTAAATTACGTAGAATCAGATAGTGCTGCCTCTACGTTGCAACCGCCACATTCGGAACCATGCAGTGCAGACTATAGAGGTGTGTTTGTCTACGTAAACGAAGCTCTCGCTCACCGCACCATCGTACGCTTACCTTACAGTTTAGTTTTTTAGAAACATCATAGATGGCGATCGCGCTCACATTTTTGATCACATTGATAGGAACTATTTCAACCTAAACCAAACCTTAATCGCAGGGAATAAAGCCAGAATTGAGATGTAACCCCGTCCGTTCATCGCAGAAGAACTGTCTTGTCTCCTTGGCTTGATTAGTAAATTACGTAGAATCAGATATAGAGTAATAATCAGATAATAGTGCTGCCTCTACGTTGGAACCGCCACATTCGGAACCATGCAGCGCAGACTATAGAGGTGTGTTTGTCTACGTAAACGAAACTCTCGCTCACCGCACCATCGTACGCTTACCTTACAGTTTAGTTTTTTAGAAACATCATAGATGGCGATCGCGCTCACACTTTTGACCACATTGATAGGAACTATTTCAACCTAAACTAAACCTTAATTGCAGGGAATAAAGCTAGAATGAAGATGTAACCCCGTCCGTTCATTCACTCCGCATCCGTAGTCCGCACCCGCCCGCTTATAGACGATAATTTTACAGTCCGGCCGTCACGCCACGCCAGCGTCAGTCATTGTCTCGGATGTGTTGATTGTTGGCAGTTTATTGGACTGGCTGGCTGGAGTGCCGTGCGTGGCGATAGTCAGACCAACCAAGAAAGTATTGTGTTATTATTTTTTCAAGATGGCAAAGAAGTTTACTCCCCAACAAACGCTACGCCTGGTAACTTTGTACCGGGACCATGAGTGCCTGTGGAACATATATTCTTCTGACTACCAAAATCATTCTCATAAGCAACTTGCTCTGAAACAAATGTGTTCCAACATGGACATAGAAGGGTTCACAGTTGAAGATCTGCGGATGAAAATAAAGACCATTCGGTCTACGTACTGCATCGAGCTGGATAAGATAGAGAAATCGCTTGACACGGACCATGTTTACACACCCAAGGTTATCTGGTTCGACACCATCAACTCCTACATAAAAGATGTTACGATGAGAAAGAAAAAGGTAGGTACCTATCACTATCGAACGGCACTTTCGGACCACAATCACAAAGCCAGTAGCCTAGCCAGTTGATAGACATATCTAGCCAATGAATTTGACTATTCATTGGCCATGCCAATGCATTGTTGCTAAATAATATAGGTACTTACTTAACTATATATAGGTATAGGTACCTACCTACCTATTATATTCTTTGGGTTGGGACACAATTTCTGAGTAATAGTAGTTCTATGGACTCCTCAACACAACCCATAATACCTAGTGCGCTATCATCTGATTGTTTACTCAGGTAGGTACCTATCCAACGTTCTCCTTTAAAGGTTGCCTGAAAGCTTTTTTTTTGTACGACGAGGATGCGCTTGCCCTTCATCTCACGTGGTAACAATTTAAGATAAAGGCCGAAGGTGGAGGTGCACTTCACCCGGAATCCTCAACAAACTGAGGAACTGGCAATCTTACCTCTATATGCCAGATCACAACAATTTTAGAATTGTTATTATGGCGACAGAATTAGGTAATATGGTGGTAGCTAGCCAGGCGGACTTCATCAAAGTCCTACCACCAATCAAACCGAGCACAATATTGTACTCCACCTGAGGATCGAACCCGGGACCTCTGGAACTGAAATCGTCGGGTTGAACCAGTAGACCACACAGAGGCGGTTGGTTGCTAGGCTATCGTGCCACCAATTGCAGATAGGTACTTATACACGAGGTTTGTCTGGATTTTTTTATACGCCATGGAGACGGAACAACCAAGCAACCCACCTGATGTTAGGTGGAACTTCTGCATAAAACAAAGCCTTACTGCGTAGGTCATATCAACAAAGAACATGACCTACGCTGCATTGCATTGCGCCCGACAACTTGAGGCATGAAGTTGTTAAGCACCGTGCCCTTAAATTCACCGGCAAGCATAGCCTTCAAGCCGAAACACGGAAACGCTGTTTGGTGGCCGAAATAGGTACCCATGGTGGTAGTACTTCCCCGGACGAGCCCTTTCACAAGGAACTCTACGACTCTTGTTGTATTTTAGGATGTCATTTTTATGCACAATTAGGTGTTCATTCATTCATTCATTCAATGGTCATCCCTTTTTCGACTTGTTCTGATCATCATAAAGTGAGACTTTCAATGTTCACAGGTACCCGTATTAAAAACCTACAAATATAGTGACGACGAGGCCTCAGACTTCAATGTAGAGGAACAGGACGACCAAGAATTAGACCTAAAAGACTTCACAGAAGAGTATATCACAGAGAGCAGTATTGAGCCAGAAACAAAGAAGCCCAAAGTGTACCAAATTGACACCGCTACCAACACTGTCAAATTGGTGAATGATACTGAAGATGATTTTGAATCTATCAGCACGCCAAAATCTTCAAACCGAAGGGCTTCAAGACTGAGTTCACAGTCAAAAATCAAAAGTAACACTTATGAAATAGGCCTGCCGGATGCTCCTGATGAATTTGATGTCTTCGGCAAACATGTTGCCAGCCAACTAAGGCAGCTATCTACTCTACATTATGTAATGGCACAGGAGGAAATTCAAAGCACATTAACTAAATTCCGCATGGAAGATATGGCTTATAATATTTAGGAAAATAGGTACCTTACAAATAAATAAACATTGACAAATCTTAAAAAATTTAAACCAAACAAACTTATCACTGTGTCTATATAGTGTTTTTATTTTCCATCAAATTACTTACATTTTATGTATACTTCATTTAAATATCCTTGTATGCAAGACTAGATTTGGAATGTTATAGGTTTTTAAGATTTTCACGCATAAACAACTACCTACAAATGTAAGATGACAGAAATAGCATAAGGCTCCAAACCATTGATTGTGACACAAACGTTTGCTATATGTAAATTACTTACATTTTATGTATCCTTAATTTAAATATCTTTGTATGCAAGACTAGATTTAGAATGTCATTGGTTTTTAAGATTTTCACTCATACCATATACAATTACAAATTTATTTATGAATTAGCATGATTAAAAATAACCAATTACACTAATTAAATATAGAACCAAATAAATATTTGCAATAAAGAACATACCTATTTTAAAACAATTACTAATCAAATTTTAAAACTTAAAATTATTGTATGATGAAAAACTAGCATGAGGCACCAAACCATTGATTTGTGATATAAATGTTTGCTATTATGTTACATGTAGGCTGTAAGTAGTAAATATTACTTTTATACATAATCAGTTTTGAAGCTCATTACAAATTTACCATACTTGTACTATTACGTATTCTGTGCTCATACAGTCAAAAACATAATTTTCTTGATTTGATGTACTATCAACATATTTTATTAAATTACCTGGACCAAATTAACGAGATGTCATTAATTGAATGTATTTTGTGAAATATATTATTGATAAAGTTAGTTAGGTGTAAAAACAATTATGTCTCAAACTTTACCTAAAATGATTTGAATGCTCCGGGCATTCCAATCATAAACATGATTTGCAAACCTATATAATTATAGTGTATGTACTGCCATTTCAAAAATTTTACATCAATTTAGTGCCATTTTGTAATCATGTAGAGTCTTCATGAGGTATAAAGAGAAACTCATTATAATGAAGGAAGTTACGGCGACCACTAAAAGGTAGGAAGATATATTTCCAACAGGCACGACCAGGGATAGAGTGGGAGTCACCTGGAAAAAAATATCAACATCAATGTCACATAATATATATGTTAGCGTTAGATTATAAGCATCGTCCGTTTGTAATATGCCTCGGCATATTGTAAACGGTCGAGAAAATTGGTGATCGATGATGAACCCTTCGGGACCTGACCTCTCCACCCCGACAGAAGTCGTCCTGTATCAGTTAACTCAATTTCTGATGGAACTAGATCGAGAAAGGGGGCACCAAGTGAAGGATAACCACCAGACTTGCGTTACAGGATTCGATTGTACATTCCTGTAAGGCCATTTGCTCACCTCACCCGCTTGAGGTGAGAGTGAGGCAGGTCTGTGTCTATTATGCTAAAGCAAGCGGCAGACAAGAGAAGCTAGAAATAATGCGTGAAATTGAAAATGTTAGTTGCTGTTGACAATTTGCCGACTGTTTGCCGACGAGGCATATTACAAACGGACGATGTTTACAATATCACGGTGACATATAGGTATACAAAAATAAAGATGAATTGAGGAGCTCCTTACTTGAGGCGACTGACGAACCAGCAAAAGATATGGTGTTATTCCTTAGTCGCCTAATACACGACATAACTATCATCGTGTATCTGGTGAATAACAAATAACACCATGATATGAGCAGTCCGCAGATCGAAACAACAGCACTGCGATCACTATCTGACCTGCCAAGCGTGGTGATTACGTCAAACTTGCACTTGTTGGTGGGTCCTGCGGTGGACTTTTTTAGATGATGATTATGATGACAGTTTATTTTCTACAAGCTTTTGCGTGTGGCTTCTCCCACTATGTACCCGGATGAAAACCTTGTATACCTAAAAAATATATTTTCTTAGCAAATTTCTTCAAGATCTTTAAGGTTTTACAAAACCTTGATCTTTTCTTGATCATGATTCAGGAATGTTGTGTTTCAAGCTTGTAAAAACATTATAATTCGTACCTTTCAAAACATTATTGTTTTATTCCTGTGTAGAGATACATATTTTATATTACTGCACTATGAGAGAGCTACGGGGGGCACATTCCAAAATACGTTTTTTCTTCAAAATGGTACCATATTACCGTATTCCATAAATTGTGTATTATCAAACACCTATATGGCAAACCTTCCAATTTTTTCAAGTAGGCAACAGTAGAGTATTTACTATATATATTTACTATACACCACAAATTGGCTTGTGATGATTATGTACTGGCACAGATCACTGCTACGATAATAGAGTAAGCTTTACAAAATTAATGATAATGCTTTAGGAGGTCATAGTTGGCCCCCAGTTCTGCCATTGAGCTGTGCAAACCTAACAGAGAGACAAAGACTCTTTCGTTTATTATATTGAGAATGAATATAAAGACAAGCTAAAATATTAGTACCATGTACTTAATCACAAGCATTCAACTTACCACATTGAAGGGTACTCCTCTCCATATGCACTGCCTCTTGTAGCCCACATTGCATAGAACTAACGCGTCAGCAGGGTTCTTGTCACACTGGTCTAGTCTGTGGTCTCGACAGCGGAGGTATAGCCGGGGCGCTTGGATTATGTTTTTGACATAACTAGTTTAAAAAAAATACTTTAATGAAAGTTGGGAAAAAAGTACACAGACTGTGAATAAGCATAAATTAAGCATGTGAGAGGAATCCTGAGTTTTTAATTAACCTGAATCAGCTCTAGGCTTGCCTGAACAAGGTATTATATGATTGAAAGAGTCTACCCAAAAAGCAAATTGACTCTTTTTTTTGAAGGTCTTTTTTTTCAGGGTTGTAAATCAGGTGGAAAAAAGATTACAAGTTTTGCTGTGAGCATGATGTTTGGCTACTCCCAAAATGTGAATAGAAGGGGAGTTTAGTAAGTAAATTAATAGCAGGCTATTTTTGATTTGACCAAATACTATCTGACCCTGAATAATGCAGTTACACTAAGGTTTTGAGTTCACTATAATTTTAGCCCATACAAGCCCACTGCTGAACAAAGCATTTTCTGCGAAGGCTAGCTGGTTTGATCCCCAGGGCAGTACATATTGTGCTGGGTTTGGTTAGTGGTAGGACATTAAGTCTGCCTGGCTAACTTCGACCACCTTACAACAATTCTAAATAGTTTTAGCTTTTAGAGGCATTTAGAGGTAAGATAGCCAGTTCCTTAAGAGTCAACTAAGCAATCTCATCAGAAGGGTTTCTTATATTTACTACATCAATCCACCTGCCAAATTCTAGTGATTATGGCAAGAGTACTCCAGTCTTGGAAGAGGCTCTGTCCACAGATGAATGGGCTGTTGACGTGTGTGTGTGTGTGTGTGATGAGTATGTAAGTAGTAATACTAGCATAAAAGATACCAACTAAAAGATAGAAAAGATACCTACCCTCCTTTAAAATTGGCATGGTGGTACCGAGCATGCACAGGTAGCCAAGTGGATACCTGGCCTTCATTGAGTTGGCTGATTATGTACACACTGGATGGGTAAGACTCTTCTTTTAGCAATTCTACATTCACCCGGGTCAATGGTTGAGCACTGAGCTGAAATATTATGGATTACGATTAATACTACGTCTAATTCAAGGTGTACTGTACACATTCACAGCGTTTAGTGCCTTGTTGGGATCAAGATATATGAGTATCAGGACTATCCCCAATTTCTAATTATAAACTACTAGAAAATAAAAGTCATACAGGCAGGATCATTGAAGGCAATTTAGTTTTAAAAGTAAAAGGAGAAGTCCTAAGTGACCAACTGATTCAACTAGATACAAACTATAACCAAGATTTTTGAAAATTCACACCTCAAGGGGTACTAAATGGGGTTCAATGTTTGAAGTGAAATGTTGCACCAATGTGCAACCAAATGTGAAACCATACATGATAGACGATTCAAAATGTGTATGTAGATTGCCCATATTAAATAAGCAATGGCATAATTGAGGGTATCACAGAATTTTCAAAATTAAAAGGAAGGGGTCCAATATTTAAGGAAACAACCTTTAAAGAGCTATATTTTCAGAGTATATTATTTACTATTAAACCAAATAACCTAAACTATATTTATAAATTACCATTATAAACATAATATATACTAGAAACATTTTTATAAATTAATTAGATAAAAAAAATAATTAAAATACGGTAATAACCTATCCATTACAAACTTGGTGTGAATATAGTGTTTGCTTTAAAGTTATATCAATTAATAATAAAAAACTGCCCAAGCGTGCGCATGCAATAAGGCTTTGGTGTGCATTACAATTGAGAGAATAGGACATAGTGGGCTAAATGACATAGCAGGAAAAGGAGGGAAAAGTCCAGACTCCATGATTGAATGACTGATTCAACTAGATACAATGCACAGCCTTTATACCATTGGTCCTATACAGACTTATAGTATCGAGGGTATGTTTTTCTTTGTGTGTAGACACTTGCTAACAAAGGAATTTAGAAAATTGGTTCCCTAAGGGCTTCTAAATGGAGTTCAAAGTTCGGAGTGAAACATGAACATATTATCTCTGAAGCCACACATGATGGGCATTAGAAAATTGGTAAGTATGTCGATTGCCCATATGATATAAGCAATGGTATATTTAGGGGTTTCCAAAACTAGAGGGTAAAGAGTCTAATATTTAAGGAAAACCTCTCTAAGATAACTAAATAAGAATACTTATAACAAATACCTTCTGCACTCTTCTATAGTCTCTGAGCTCATCAGGGTTAGCAAATACTCCAGCAGGCAGCTGTTGTTCTAGTCCTATGATGCAGTTTTCATACAGATGGTGGTTTACACTGTTATTAAAGACTATTGTGTAGGTAATGTTTCTGAAATTAAACAGAGTATCAGTGTTACGGCTGTTTTTTCGACAGTTAATGTATTTTTAAACAGGTTTTCTATGGGTGGATGAAACTATGACTTGTACCTATGAAAGCCTCTATTCATAAGATTTTGTTCAAGTTTCACGGCGAATTCACAGTTGTTTGCGGATAAGCCTGCAGCACATGTTGCCACGAGCAACAAGCACACACGTATACGGAACATCGTTTACAGGTACCCTGCAGAGTACTAGAAACAATTAATTTACGTTTTTTACTTCAAGCGCTTCACATTCGCAATTGTAGCTATTTTCTTAGAATTTTACGCTACACACACTGCGCGCGCCTCTGCGGCCACAGATCAATAACTATGTATTACAATACAACTGCGGCGGACAGATTGGGAATTGGGTTGGGTGGGATAGATCAATATATAAAAGTTCCTCTGTGATCAATACTATACAAAATCGTCAAGCAGTGTCTCCACTCCATATGAAAATAGAAAATTACCGTGTTGCTAGGGTAAAAATACGGTGTTTTTACAGTAAATTACGGTGTATCTAAAACTAGTCGTTCGCCCCGAACGAACTAAGTTCTCGTGATGTCTGGTTTGTGACGGAGATTATTACTCAACTGAAACGTTATTAACAAACGACAAAAGTGTGCTTTCATTACACTTAATTTGAGCACTTTTTTCTCGAACTCTATTCACTTGAGTGTTCGAGGCTCTCTCTTGTAGCTAACGTAATGTAATATCCTTTCTAACATGAAAAAAAATTGATGTTGTTTTGAAAAGTGCTCTCAAAACAGTTGCCATATTAGTCGTGGTTTAAAAATCTACCCCTCCAGTCCACGGATGTCGTAAAGTCAACCAAAAAGGCAGCCACTTTTTTCTTTGTGTAAACAAAACTTGTGTAAACTGTGAGCACCAATCTGTCTGCTTAGCGTGGTGATCACAGATAAGTGGCCGTACCTAACAGTTATAGAGGAAGTTTTTTCCACATTGTATTGGACAATAATGTACTGTTGATATGGAATTTGTGACCCGTGAAACCCGTGCATGAAACCACAAAAGAAATTCTCGGGTTTTATCGACTCCCTTCCCTGTTGAGTGAATAACAATAGATACCTAACTAGACCAGTTTTAATCAAATTTTGAATACCCTCTCTTATCTTATTTATAAGACCTGATGATCATTATTTGCCCCTTAATCTTAAAAACCACCCCTAATAAGGGCAAAAATAAACTACTTTTGAAATCTGCAGTCTAACTCCAATTTATTTCATATGATATTTAATGTTTTGACATATTTTCAAGACTTCAATCTTATTTACCCCTTCTGCAACCCTTAATGTTAATACAGGGGTGGTTTAAGCAAATTAAAAGAACGTTAATTGTGAAGTCAACGCCCTTTAACAGTCTTTCTTACAAGACATAGCTTAGGTTAAAAAAGATTTAACCCCTTCACGCATCGCTTTGTTACGAAAACTACCCTTAATAAAAAGTAAAATTTATATTTTATCAATGCGCAATCGATAATCTTTCAAGTGACACCCCACAAGCCAAAAATCTTCTCGTCTCACTTAAAGGCAAAAATTGCATTTCTTTTCACCCCAATTTACTATAAACATACATACATACAGTGCCGGTTTTCCCAACTTAACTCGGAGTTCTCGTTCGCTTCGCTCACTCGATCAATAAAATACCTTGTAAAGTGTACAAAGTATTTACCCAAAGAACCTGTCTGCACTACTCGATTTTGAACTTTTGCTTGTTATGTCTCCTTTTAACAGACTTTAAAAAAAAAGAGGAGGTTTTCAATTCGTTGGTTTTGTTTTTTATAATAATGAATGGAATATAATAGAGTTTGATTTGCATCAACAATTAATTATTACACAAAAAAAAAATGTATTAAGAAGTGTCGCTGGTCTTCCGTAAGGACCGTTTCAGCTAAGCAGAAGCAATTTTTATGTATGTTACCCGATTATTCGAAGACGCCTAGACCGATTTGAAAAATAATAATAGATATACAGATTAACTCGAAAATGTTGTTACGTAACAATAGCTCATTCTGCCCGCGACCTGCGACCACGTCTGGTGCAGAAGCTTTGGGACAAACATAGGTAGGTAAAATACGCCATAAAAACACGTTTCTTTTTCGACTAGGTACTTTGTTTACATAGTGGTTTTTAATATGAAGGGGCAAAGGATGATCATCAGGCTTTGCAAGATAAGAGAGGGTATTTGGAATCTATGAATATTTATCAATTTCTATTTGTTATTCACTCAATAACATATTGAAATAAATTTCGCTCTGCATTTATTTATCTTAATATTATAAATGGCTGATATTTTATGGTATTTGCAAGTAATTGTTAAACTCCTAACTCTCACACTCGTAGGTGTATAACTCTCTCCTCTCAACTTACCTCAATATCAACAATGGACCTGTATGCCAAGCTGGCATCTATTATCGAAGAATTGTCTGGGGCTTTTGAATTCAAGTACAAACATATGGAGGAAGATATCAGAAAGATGTCAAACACAGACCCCAAAGCACTGGAGGCATCTTAAGCACCACACTTCAGACATATAATTGGTATTGACTATACTATCCAACCAATTTAAGATGCCACATATTTCACCCGAACACATATCTGCTTACCATCGCCTTGGTCCTAAGACCAATATAACAAGGCCGAATCTAACCAATAGGTTAGATTCGCCAACTATACGCTGCGCTCCAAGGTATATAACTCCAAAACACTTCTAAAGGGTACAGATTTCTCCGTGTCAGAGTTTCTGACTAAATCCAGACATGATGTATTCATGATGGCGCGCAAGCATTTTGGTGTTCGACGTTGTTGAACCTCGGAAGGCAGAGTTGTCGTCTTTCTTTCGGAAGATAAGCGCAGGAAACACTATCGGAGCTAAAACCGCTGCTGGCTGAGCATCCCGCAGTAGAGTCCTTTGGGGGCTCCAAGCTCGTCGCAGGTTAAAGGAAAGGCCTCTGCAGCCAAACCAAGTTCCAGCTTGGAGATGTCCACCAGGCGGCCTCGTTGAAGTGATTTTCTCACAATGAATTAGTTCTATTGATACCGTGTGTCGAAACTTCTCATAATCTTATTCGTGGGGCACTTCGTATTTTAGCATCGTAACAGTCATAAATTTCTTGGCTATCAACATAAAATTTGTTTTTGTATTTAGAAAGATAATTTTCTAGCTTGTCAATTCGACCTATCAGTCAAATCGATCACGGAACAAAATTAGAATTCTATGTTCCTCGAGCTAATAACATTATTTTTTGTTTGTATACCTAATTATTGATACCTATTGCAGTTGTAGCTTAATTTTAATATTTTTTCAATTTTGTTTGAGTGCCAACACGAAATATTGATTTGTTTTGTGTTAATTTTTATGTATGTCTCCAAACTAGCGAGTTTAAGAGGGAGGTATTACAACAGCTTTGCAGTTTTATTAGTACAATTTTATTATATGAGGTTAATTAGCTAATGAGTACCTATGTGTTTATTTAAAATAAAAAATATTTTTTTCGTGCTCTTCATCGGGTAATTCTGACATTGAATACCATAGCGCAAGTGATGATGAAGTGTTGACAGTGGATACACCGCACTACGGGTTTTACTTGAACGTAATTTTTGAGAAATGCAACCAAAATCACAATATTTTTCCTTTGAATGCGCGAAGCATTCCCTCCCATTTTCCAGTTATGCTCTCTGCTTTCGATTATAAAATTTTTGATGCAGTTCTTATATCAGAGTCTTTACTTAAGCCATCACTGCCTCTCATAAGGAATCTTCTCTTATTAGGAATTACGTCTACTCCATAGAGTAAATAAAACCAGGTTTAGCTGATTTTTTTCACATTATAAGCCATTCCTTAATCACATGCGGTTTTCCTAATACGTGGAAATCGGTATATATAATTCCTCTTCCTAAAATCTCTAATCCAACTGAAGTCTCTCGATTTAGACCTATCTCCATTCTTCCCGTCCTCTCCAAAATCCTTGAAAACGTGGTTCATAAGCCACGGTCTCTATTCCTTTCTTAATCGTAACTGTCTTTTGAGACATTTCAGTTGAGCTCTCGCCCGGGCCTCAGCACGGTAAAGGGGGACTATATGTGTACAATAAAGAATAAAGAACAATATGGTTGCAAACCAAGAGAGTCGATAAAGTAAAATAAAAAATTAGGATGTAATGAGGGGTTAGATTGCGAATATCCCATATTAACAGCACATTATTCCACCTTATTGTGGAAAGAACTTCCTCCAAAACTATAAGGTTTGGTCGTAATCACCACACTTGGCAGACAGATTGGTGCTCACAGTTAATGTTTTATTGATACAAAAAAAACTGCTGCCTTCTTGGTGAAGCTCCTTGGTTGACTTTACGACATCCATGGGCTGGAGGGGTAGATTTTAAAACGACGACTAAGGCAACATAAAATCTGAAAACAGAAAAAATATTTAGTAACAAATCCGCCAAATCGCTGTGAAAAAAAACAAATCAACACATCATCGCCTGTACACGAGGTAACCTCAGGAAAAAGTAGTCTTACTGCTAAACTGAAACAGAGATTTGGCGTATTATTTTCATTTCATTTCATGTTTATTCGCTTACTGTATTCTGCCCACCCACTATGGCGTACGGTCGGTGCTTTGCTCTCATTCTGGCTTTGCATAGAATTCGAGTTAGTAACGAGAGAGAATCAGAATCAGAATCAGAATCAGAAATTATTTATTTACTGTTAAGACACACATATAAAAAAGAACATAATGACATTACACACAAAAGAAAATCTAAACAATCTAAATACAAATAAAAAAAATTGAAAGTAAAATGAAAACATTATTAGAAACACGAAAAAAATAACCTAGAAAATTACATAAAGTAGGTAGGTAATACAATTGTGTGCCACAACAGCAAAAAGGCACCGGCTCAGCATGAATGCCTTACTACTGAGAAGAAGAAAGGCGCTGGTATTCTGCCGAAACCTTGACGAGGGTTGCTAGACCTCGCGAGATTAGCAATTTTGTGAAGTGTATAGTGAGTGTGTTTTGTATTGGGTGTGTACAGTGTGAAAATATAACATATACTTATGATTATATACCTCTATATATAGTTACTTACTACTTACACTTAATTATACAAAAAAAAAATACATTCAATAAGTTACTTACATAAACATCATAATAAATTTTATAAAAAATACCATAAATCACAAAAACAATAAACAAATAAATATATACCATTGTATTGTAACCAACCTAGCAAGCAAAAGGCGCACTAAGGCGATTCGCACCAGACAACCCCGTTTTTTGTTGTTCAAGTATGAAACATTTATGTCGCTTTTTAAAAGTGTACTTACATTTTAACAGTCGAAGTGGTGGAGGGATGTTGATCCAACATTTGGTTGCCTGGTAGCGAAAACTGCCCCTGAACGCAACCGTTTTGTACTTGCAAAATATGTTATAGTGCAAAAGGTTTTTTGTGGGCCTTGAACTATACTTACTTTGGTACTTACTAAGTTTAGAAAACAAGTTAAGAAAATTAAAAAAGTTGAGAGAGAGCCTCGGACACATCAGATGAATTAAGATAGATTGAGAACTTAAAAACGATCTGTGTCTAAGTGAGGTAAGTAAAGTGTTATGATAGCACACTTTTATCATTTGTTTTTTACGTTCTTTTTGAGAAAGAATTCCGTAGTTAATTCTTAATACAAATAAGACATCACGAGACCTCAGTTCAGGCCAAACTACTAGTATTTTAAAGTCAGTGAAAATAACCTACCTAGTTAGTTACGTGTTTTTATATGTTTTGTGTATGTTTGGCTTTTGATTAATTTGTGTTCTAAAGCTGTGTTTCATAACAAGTAATTTGCTAAACCAAAAATGCTACACAATAACAATTCACGGTAATTCTTATGTCACGGTACACGGTAATGCGTCTTTACTGTAGACTGTAGATTACACAAGACGTAATCTTGTGTAATATCTTCTCTATCTACCGAAATTGCCGTGTCTATGGGGACACTGCAGTCTATCACAGATCAATAACTATGTCATTACATTACACTCGAAACCTTCTTGTCCTAAGCTCTGCTTCCGACAGGTCCAAAGCTCGGAAATCTCTCCTTATTTTGTCTCTGCGGCTTATTTCTCTGTAAGACCGTTTTGCATTTGTTTTAATGCAAAACGGTCTTACAGAGAAAACGGGTAATAAGTGTCTGAATAAATACACAGCTTATTGAAGAACGCTTTCATAGACTTAACTAATTATTAAGCATAAAAGCATACTTTACCCTTCTTTTTCGGATACTTCTCTGTCTGCCTCAAGCAAATTACCTTTTACCACCAGAGGGCGCTACGATGACCTGTGTTTAGCGCCTGTCAAAGACATTATATATTACTATAAGTATATCACAGTATATTATAAGTGTATCATAGATTTGCAGTTTTATTTCTTAATCAAATCTAAATGATCAAATCACAATTATTGTTAAACCGAGAACTAAAAACTAATCAGTTTTAGTTGATTATTAAATTGCTAAAAAATACTTTCTTCGTAATTGAAGTTTAATTATACATTTTATAATTGTAGTAAGTACTAAATCACATTTTAACTAGCCAAACTAACTATGGTGGCTATATGATCAACTGGTATTGCTTAAATAACATGTGTAGGTACCTACCTATTTTAAATTATGTTAAGGTGTACCTACTTATGTAATGAAAAAAATTTAAAAATCTTGATAAAGATTAGAAAGGGAGAATCAACACATACTAAGTTATAAACCCATAACATAACATCAAGTTTCAGGTTTTAAGAAATTATTTATCAGCTGATCAGTACAACTAGCATTTTGACTTTTAACTGCTCGACAGTAAAATTTACGAAATGTCTGGGAACTTCTCCAATTAGGTACCTCGCTTAAGAATCTCTTCAATGGATCTGTTTTCCAGAAAACTCAACAGGCAACAGCTGATCTAATGCTCCCCGGAGGTGCATGGATTCCAACCTCTTTCAGAAGGGGTTAGGTCTAACCCATCCAGCTATTATTGTTCGTGTTGCTGGTTTGACTTTTCCTGTTACTGTTATAAATATATTTGTTAGACAATCTGTAGAGCGTCTATCTTTTGTAGCCTCTAACAATTTATTATTATGTATAAAAGGTGCCCCCCCACCCCGCATATCGCCTGTAGCACTTCTCTGGGGCGGCTTCCCCACCCCATCTGCTCGCGGTTTGCACATGCCACTGTGTGGACGAACCCGGGACCTCTAAATCTGAAATCGGTGGGTTGAACCTCTAGACTCTGAGTCTTCCCGTAACCCACCGGTTCACGGAAAGAGGCCATCTTCCTCCACGACTACGTTAACAGAAAACGACACTTATTTTAAAGTTTTAACTCAAACTAAAAGAAATTCAATACTAGGTACCTATTAAGAAGCGGAGGAATATGTAATGGCCTGCGATAGGTATATAAGTATTTCAAGCAAGATATATGTTTCTATAACTGAGTAAGACCGATAAAAATCGAAACAATATGATTTGAAGTTTATGGCAGGTAACTGAAAAATCAAGCTCAAAAAGCAGTGGAGACGAAAAGACCCAAGTGTTTCTTGAGATTTTTGAGTCTTTTTCAAGTGTTTTTGAGTCATTTTTATCAAAATCAATCATCATCATGTATCTACAGCTAAAGGTCTCTCCCAAGATCCGCCAATGAATCGAAATCCATAACACTTGAGAATAAGCACAAACAGCAGCAGTGCGAACATTTTTTTGTGTTATACAAGCAAATGTGGGCTTGTGTCCACATTTAAAATGTCTAAGGTCAGTGCATAAATTATAGGCATCGAACGGATACCTGCCAACCATACTCTTTAAACTGTAAAATACTAACATTCCCCTGCATTTATATTTTTGAATCAGTTATGTTTATAAAGCAAAATAGAAGTGGGTTCCAAAAAATAAATGAAAATATACAGGCTGAACAAAATTAAAATATCAAATTATAAAGTTAACTAAAGGTTGGTGTCGTCGCCGCCGCGACGAGACTATGACGACCAATGATGACAATTAAATATATAGGCGAAGTCTAAAACAAGTCTGAAAAATAACTAATTTGATAGTTGTGCATTGTGGTACAGTCGCACACAAAAAATAATTTGTTAGTGAAATTATACACCGAACAATTTAGGTAGGTAGTAAGACTTAGTAGTTTTGTTACTGCCAGCTCAGAATGTCATTCAAAAGTCTTGTTCAATATCTCCGTTCCTATAAGAGCAATCATTATGAAATTTTGTATAGCTCGGGCACTATTTGTGCTCTATTTTTGTGTGTAAACTTCGTTGCTATAGTATAAGCAATTTTTGAGTACGGCCATGTGTATGCTAGCTTGATCGTTATGCTGGCGTACCCACTAAGAATGGTCATAATTGCTAAAACCAATGAGGCACTAAGTATTTGTTTTATTTTTGCACTAATTATGGCTCTATTTAGTGACGTCACGAGTACCGGTGAATGCGAAGGAGTGACGTCACGAGTACCGGTGAATGCGAAGCTGTGTGAAACAAATTAATATTTACAAATTTATAAATAGAGTGTATCGAGTTGAAGTGGATAATTTCCTCACTGCCTGAGTGTTGTTTATCTTACGTGATAATTTTCGGACAAAAATAGTAAGCGGACAACGTTTTATTGTGTAAACTAATCTGTTACCGGATTGTCGCAATCAGATACCCTCATACAGGTATGTGTGAGAGTAAAAACAATAAATAACTTACATTACATAATTTATTGATCAGTGTCTCGTCTGGGTTTACATAAAAATTTTAGAAAATAACAGAACAATCTAGTTATTTTAGTGATCTTGCTGTAATCCTAAGAATTATCTGCCTGCATAGAATATCGACCGCCATCTTGCGTCGAGTAGCGCAAATAAATAAACAGATATGGTCAAGTGCGTAGCCTGCGGTAAATTCATCCGAGGTGGGATCCCATGCCCACAGTGCGACTCGCGGACCCACCACGAGTGCCTCGGTGTCTCCGCCGACACATTTTACGGACACTAGTGAAACTCTGATTGATGTGATATGTACAGACGCCCGTGTCAGAAGTGTCACTGTAAAATATACCCCTGATCTTGGACGCCACGCTATGATTGTTGCTGAACTTGATATTAAGAAGGACATTCCAAAGCCCCGAACGATAACATATAGACCTCTCAAGAGTATTGTCTTAGATCTCTTCAACAATGACCTTAATTACATTCAATGGAATAACTTTGATGTCTCAGTTGAAGTTAATACCCTTCTAAGATCCCTCACATATGCTCTTAAGACTCTATTTGACATACATGCTCCACTGAAGACCACCAGATTCAAGGATCCCCCCCACCCCTGGATTACAGACACAGTCAAGACGATGATCCGTATACGTGATGTATACATTACCATGGTAAGTTCAGAAGTACAAAGTTGATGATCCACAAATCATGTTATAAGGAAATGAAACTTTTAGTTGGTGCAGCTATAGAAAATGAAAAAATAGCTTTCATTTTTTGCTTCTCTCAACACACAACAATGTTAAAAACCCCAAGAAGCTATGGAAGAATCTTAAATCCACAACCTTCTTACCCAATAAAAGGCAAACAGATGAGCTCCCACAGCACTTCAATAATCCAAATGTAATCAACTCTTTCTTCCTTAATGTGCCTGGAGAGGATTCTGTTTCCATATCACAGCTCACTTTCTATGAGCACCATAGGCATGGCTCCGAAACTTTCTCCCTGCATCCTGTAAGTGAAAGAACAGTATTGTTAATCATAAACAGTCTTCAGTAAAAGTCTAATGCACAGGGTATAGATGGTGTCACTTTAGATATGATTTTACTTACTCTGCCTGAATCTTTAGAAGCAGTGACAAACATCATCAACAGCTCAATCATGTCTGGTGTTTTCCCGGATGACTGGAAGGTTGCTGCCGTCAGGCAAGCATTCCTAAAATCAATAATCCCTCTTCTTATCAGGATCTTAGGCCTATTAGTATTTTACCATGCTTCTCCAAAGTTTTGGAGAAGGTAGTCAGCCTACAACTAACCAAATATCTTGAAGACAACAATATCCTCCCACTTGTACAGTCAGGATTTAGGAAAGGTCATAGCACTACAACATCCCTTCTGGATGTTGTGGACAGTCTTCTTTCTGCCCAAGACCAGGGTAAGGTTAGCTTCCTGGTGCTCCTAGACT
Organism: Venusia cambrica; assembly: GCA_951394065.1. Taxonomy (NCBI): domain Eukaryota; kingdom Metazoa; phylum Arthropoda; class Insecta; order Lepidoptera; family Geometridae; genus Venusia; species Venusia cambrica. Next base: position 9,596,818 of record OX596056.1, read on the forward strand.
TTTCCCGGGCATTTGATTCCATTAACATCTCACTTTTACTTTCTAAACTCTCATACTATGGTTTTGATGCCCATACTCTTAAATGGTTCCATAGTTACTTGGAGAATAGGTCTCAATATGTTGAGCTCCCAATGGCAAACGGTTCTAAAAGACTTTCATCTCCATTACCTGTGGCTCGTGGTGTGCTCCAGGGTTAAATTTTGGGTCCAATTCTTTTCATCCTCTATAGTGCTGACATTATAAAATCTATAGTTCACTGTGGTTAACACTTGTATGCCGATGATCTGCAGCTGTTTTTACCGTTTCAATCACCTGATCTTGCCAGTGCTGTAAATAAGATAAACTCTGATCTTCTTGAGATATCTTAATGGTCTAAGCAAAACTGTCTCATTATAAACCCCAAAAAATCTAAGTTCTTGTTAATGGGTACAAGACAGAAGCTGAATGAGCTACAGTCCTCATGCATAGTGATCGCAGTTGATGGGGAAAATGTGGAATGTGTCTCTGAAGCAAGAAACTTGGGGCTGATCATGGATAGCCACCTCAGATTTGAAAACCAATGTGCTGAATGTGTTCGCAATTGTTTTTATCGTCTGAAGCTGCTATATAAAATAAGACCTTTCTTAAGTGAGGCGATCAGAATCAATCTATGTGAAACCCTTGTCCTGTCTAAATTATATTATGGTGATGCAGTCTATGGGTTGTGCCTACTCAGTAGGACTATAAAGTTAATTCAACGTGACTAAAATGCATGTGCTCGTTTCTGTTTCCATGTCCCTCCCCGTTCACACATCACCCCATACTTGATTTCCTCCAACATGCTCAAGATGGAAACTCGCAGAAAGTTCCACCTATCTGTACTTCTCTTTAGTATTGTTAAAAATTAGTCCCCTAGATATTTGTTTGAAAAGCTAAACTGGGCTAAGGCTAAGTCAAGGTACCCTAGTCGGAAATGTACCAATGTATTTGAGACTCCTAAGCACAGGTCGATGGCTTTCAGAGGTTCCTTCAAATACGCTGCATCAAAATGTTGGAACAATTTACCCCCCCCATTGCGTATGCTGAAAAGTTTAAATGTTTTCAAGCACAAATGTAAAAAGCTTTTACTTGAAATCCAATTAGAGGAACTAATCATTTTCAGATAGGTAGGCATGAAAGTATGTACCTCTCTAACCTCATCCAAAGCCATCTTTAGTTGACATCGTTCGGTTCCAGGATGTCCAAGATCCTTGGCCTTTGTCATGTCGCGTGCCTACTTATTGGCAATGCATTATGTCACTTGGCAAGATACTCTCTTTATTTATAGTCTGTTCGTGTACTTACAATAACATTTCCCTTTGATAGGTACCCTCTGTATGTGTCGCCGTCCTATTGCAGGTACGCAATTTCACAATTTATTTTCCGTTAGAACCAGTCTGTCTGTACGCCACGTGCAATTACAGATTCTCACCGTTCCTTATCTACATTTCACTTCACACTTCACAGCACAGAACAATAATGTAATCATGTAATATCCTGTAAGCAGTATTAGGAATAGAAACAGAAAAGTACTGTAGGAGTATTATCCTGCACTGCATTTATTTGTAAATCGGTAGCTAAGTACTTCGCTCGCTCGCATCGCAGTAGGTAGATTAGATAGCTCGACACAAGGAAAGGAGAGAGAATACAATGGCTAGGTACTCATAACGTGTTGCTTCTTTGGACGAGTTTAATGATAACTCGACCACAGACGCGACAGTAATTCTTAATTTTTTGTCATGCTGTATGAATGTTATAATTACTCATCTGTGTATATATTTTGTACTAGATATCATTTATTAGATGTATTATTAGATATAGTATTAATGCATGGCTATCATGGCTGGTTCTCGTGATGTAGTCACTCCCAAACTGGATCCTGTCTGAAAACCAGCGTTGCACCGTTAACCCCGGCGCAATTGAATGCTGAGACAGCGACCTTTTTAGCCCACATATAATTATTGTTACGCGTAGGTAGGTAATTCTTTTTTATGACTTATTGTGTAGGTACGTAATGATGTTGGTAGGTAGGTAAATTTATTTGTTGGTGTGTTTTTTGTTCATTTCATTAATTAAGTAGGTATCTATTTGGTTGGTGTCGCGGCAACCGCGAAGTTTCAGGTGTGTCCATAGACAAATGTCTTGTTTTATCCTATATTCTGCGTGCATAGGAACGTCGAGTTGTCTATGGATAAACTGACAGATGGCAGCTTACAGAAGGCTCTTGCCGCGCAATGTGAAGCACCTACAGACGCCATTAATCTTTAGAGTTTGTGACTTGTGATTGTGAATAATCTTCAAGGCAGAGGTGTGAGAATCCTGTTGCTACATGGGATCACCATCTGCAGCAGCTTTAAGTTGAGTATCTCTTAGCTTCCCCACAGCACTTCTTGTTCTGATGTACTTGTATTCATAATGTGTTTTTATCCCTGTCCTAGCTGATGGCAACTGGATGCATGCTCATACAAGCGTATGAGATCCATCATTGTCAAGGAAGTTTACTGAGCTATATTTTATTCCCAAAGGGACTTTTAGTCCATGGGTCTTGAGTGTGTTGCACCCGGGGTTGCGACGGGTCTCTTGCTGCGGTATTGAGATTTGCCCGGGGTTATTTAGAATCTCAGAATGCATTGACTGAGTACTGGTGAGGCGTGTGAGATGCTGAGAGACGTCTTATAACTCTCCACGCCATTGCGAAGAGAGTATCCTGAAACGTCGGGTCATAAGGAATGATAGAGACGTCTGTCTTCTGGTTCACAGAAAGAGCTGATGTAAACTATATAACTGTTACTAAATGTTTTGATGTAATATGCAATGTTCTAGAGTAACAGGTGTGGGACAATAGATGTTGTGGGAGGTACAGAGATGCTCATGTACGTTTAATCACAGGAGGTGACAAATGCGAAGCAGTAAGAAATACCAGCAGAATACCAACTAACCACAAAGGTTAGACTTCCAAGACAGAGCATACATGAACCCAAGGTATGTACCAGATTGAGTCGGATTCGGAGCTAATAATAAAATCCCACATAAGAAAAAGAGTTACATCCCCCCGTTCCGACATGGTGGATATGCTGGTCAAAATATAATTGTTGCCTGTCTTGGAGAGATGGATATGCTGGTAAAAATATAATTGTTATCTGTCTATGAGAGATTGATATGATGGTAAAAACATGATGTTGCCTGTCTTGACATACTGAAATAGCTTGAGAACCATAATATCACTGAAAGTGAAATGGTAAAAATGTGCTGGAGAAAATAGGATATTCATTATCATCATAGAAACAGCAAGAGAAATTATCATTATGTATTTCGGTGTCTGGAGCTGGTTGAAAATATTTGTGTGTGTCATATTTTCTTTTCTTTTCTTTTCCTCTTCCTTCCCGGGGGACTGTCCGATCGACTATTGTTTGTTATGTTGGCAAAACCGATCGGAAGTCATCGTCTCACCGTAGGCTGTTTGTTAATTTCGGGACTAGATGGCGCTGTGACTAATTAATGTCCTGTCCTTCAATATGTCGGCAAAACCATTCGGAAGTCAACAAGTTGGTTATAAAGCTAGAAGCAAGCAAGAAGATGTCAATTATAAGGAGTCTTTATTGTAATAATAGTCTATCAGGTATTTTTATATCACGTACATAATTTTACGTAAACAATTGAACAATTTCAAAGTAAATAGATATACTATCGATTGGGACGAACATCCCGATGAGTACAAATATCATTACAAGATGGCGCTACCTGTACTATGGAATGGATTATTGATATCGAATTTTCTACTTTTTAACGTATTTCGAGGTATCTCAAAATTATTTCGGTCTTTTTACATAATATAATAATTGAAACGGTCAATTATACGCCTAGAATATAAGTTAAGTTATATGTAAATACAAAATATACACAATTTGAATTTCGCGGATAATGGAGAAAAACGGATGTTATTTTACCCCCGACGTGAACGTGATACCTACGGCACGGCAACCATATTGGAAGATTGTCAGTTGTTTTGTTACCTGGTTCCCTACTGAAATTTGATTGAATTGAAAGGCAAACACGACAGTCGGTTATTCTAGTGAGATTTCAAGTGTAATTGTCAGTGTTATGTAAAAAGTACTTAGAAACAGTGCAAATACCTACATACAAACATTTGTACCTACGTTAATACGAAGACAGTCTCCATTGCATGTAAGTAGTAAGTGAAGAATAAGTTCGTGTTATCAATTTGTCTTGTTATTGTATACATGTCGTTGTGAACATTCAAGTTGATCGAAGTAATACCCAACGAACCGACAACCGGCGGCGTCTTGGATCGTCGTCCTAAAACCAGTTGGAGTTATTATTATTTTAGACTCTGACTTTAGATACCTACTGTAACCTGTCCAAGGTTGAGCCTATGCGAAATCAGGAGATGTAATCCAATAAGCACATCTACCTACATGCGAGAGCTTCTACATATACCTAGGATTAGTAGAATTCAAAAGAATTTCAATCAATAATATATATATATATATATCTACCTATGTACCTTCATACGATTAGTAGTAAAGTAAATATTTGATTCTATATCTAAGTTCGCAATAAATTAATTGCAGAAAATGGAGAGTGACGAAAAGGAAGTAAATAGCCCTTTAGAGGATATTATAAAATTCAGACTAAACCAGATAATTTCCCGAATAAGACAATACAAAACAGAAGCAGAAGCTTATTGTAAAGATGGTAGTGATTCTAGCGAGAATATACAAAAAGCACAAATATGTGCCTCAAAACTAGAAAGCAGTTTGAAAAGATTCACGACAGAATTAAATGAATATTTTAGATATTCAAACAATCCTTCAGCGGATGATATATCAGATATGAGTACCATACAGTTAGATGGTGAAGACATTTTAGCAGAGCTGAAATGTATACTAGACAAAAGAAACTACAAAAATACTATACAAGAACCTGATCACAAACGTACATTTTCTGCAAAATTACCCACTCTTACATTACCAGAGTTTAGCGGAGACATACTAATATGGTGTGAATACTTTGACATATTCAATTCAAACATTCATGAACATTCTATTTCGGATGTGGATAAATTACTTTATTTAAAATCCACATTAAAAGGAGAACCACGAAAAATTATAGATGGACTAGAAACAACAAACAGTAACTATATGATAGCCATTCAAATACTAAAAGAAAGATATGGTAAACAATCCCAAATTATAGATGCACATTACAGTGCACTCAACAAAGTAAAGATTGCAAGTAAATCAATTAATGAAAGTCGCATTGCATTAGATGAGATAGAGAGACACCTCAGGGTGTTACAATCACTTGGAGAAGACACTAAGCACAACCATCTGAGACATCTGATTAGAGGAAAATTCCCAGAGGACCATCGATGATTGGAGATCTGGTGGCACTACTTATTCAATTCAGGACGCATGAAGTAGAAATAAAAATAAAGTGGGATACAACATTACCAGAAGATTTACAGAAAAAATGGGAAGACCTAGTTGATCAATTAAAGGACATAAGACAAATAGAGATACCACGCTTCATGGGAGTCATAGGAAGACCAGAAAGTACAACGTATGAACTACATGGATTTAGCGATGCGTCAAAATACGCTTATGGAGTGGTAGTTTATTTAAAGTCAAAGAACAAAGACAGAAATAATATAGCTTTCGTTATGGCAAAGTCTAAAGTAACACCAAAAGAAGAAAGACAAAATCTGCGAATGCCCAGACTAGAATTGCTTGGTTGCTACTTGGGCAGCAGATTAATGACATATGTTAAGAATATTATAGAGATTCCAATTAGTAAAGAATACCTATGGACAGATAGTCAAATTGTACTAAGTTGGATAAAATCCAACAAATTACTTCCCCCTTTCATTGAAAGAAGAATAAACGCTATTAAAGAAAATAAAAAACTTGAGATACGGTATATAAATACATCAATTAATCCAGCAGACTTAGCAACACGTCCAGATTTATGGAACAAGAAGAAGTCACTGTGGTTCAACGGTCCTGAATTTCTAAAACATGAAAAAGACAATTGGTTTAACAACTCTGTATTTGAAAATCCAGAATCTTTGTTTGGGCAGGGTCCTTCGGATACTACAAACTTAATGGAAATTGATGAGTTGATACCGGTACAGACATTTCAAAGAGACATTGAAACAGTAAAAGACATGAATAAAATGAAGCTGATTGAGAACTTACAAAAGCAACATTTTCCTCGAGAGAGTGAAGGAAAGAAAACAAGCTTATCAATCAATTTGGATTTATTCAAGGATGTGGATGGACTTTTAAGATGTAATGGCCGTATGAAAAATGCAGACTGGTCATTTGATAAACGACATCCCGTATTAATTCCTAGAGAGGATAACTTTACAGAAAATCTTATCATAAAGACACACAAAGAAAATTATCACGTAGGAGCAAATCAAACGCTAAGTAAAATAAGAGAACAGTATTGGATCCCGAAAGGAAAAAGCTATGTACAAAGGATACTGAAGAAATGTCCAGAATGCATCAAACATAGTGGATGTCCTTTCAAATTGCCACCTGCCCCAGCTATACCTCCAGAAAGAGTAAACTATGCAGCACCATTCTCATATGTTGGAGTGGATTATATGGGTCCTATCTTGGTAAATAACAGGAGCAGTAAGAGGTGGATATGTCTATTCACTTGCTTAGTAGTCCGAGCCGTACATCTGGAAGTAGTACAAGATCTTACTGCAGAAGAAGGATTGTTGGCACTAAGAAGAATGATTTCTGCAAGAGGTATACCAATATTAATAACTTCAGATAATGCCCAACATTTCAAACTGATAGCAGAAATAATTGAAAACCAATATTGTATTGATAAGGAAATAAAATGGCGATTCATAAACCCACTGTCCCCATGGGCAGGCGGATTTTACGAAAGGCTTATAGCTATAGTAAAAAACTGTATGAAGAAGACTCTAGATAAACATAAGTTTAATGACGCTATGCTCTTAACCGTCATAAAAGAAATAGAAGCAGTAGTAAACTCACGACCTCTTACTAACGTCGACTCTGAACTAGATTATATAGGTATTGAAACCATCAGACTTTCTAACAGTAGGAAGAGTAATCACGTTAGATGAATCATCAAAAGAATATGATCCTCAAAGTACATGTACAACAACGAAAACAGAATTAATACAAGGATGGAAACGAGCACTTAACATACTACAGGAATTCAAACATATGTTCACGAATAGATATTTAGTAAGTCTTCGAGAAAGATATGTTCAGCTACTCAAGGAACCTCGAATCACATCTAAAATATCCCCTATGCCTGGTCAAATAGTTCAAATTAAAGGTGATTCCAAAGATAGGAATGAATGGAAAACAGGGAAGATTATATCATTAATCCCAAGTGTGGACGGACTGTGTAGAGCAGCTAAAGTTCAGGTGGGAAAAAGCATATATACACGTTCTATTGCCCATCTCTATCCACTTGAAATAGAAGATAGCTCAGCTCCCGTCGAAAACCTAAGTGAAATAGAACCTCGTACTTCGAAACCTGATATTACAGAAATAGATAAAAAAGAAAATGACTTACAAATAACCGCTGATCAGATGCCAAGTGAAGTAAATCTTCAACCTGAAGAGATTCCTTCAATAGGAGTAAATCTTCAACCTGAAGAGATTCCTTCAATAGGAGTAAATCTTCAACCTGAAGAGATTCCTTCAATAGGAGTAAACCTTCAACCTGAAGAAATTCCTTCAGTAGATGTAAACATTCAACCCGCAGAAACTACTTCATCAGAATCCATTGAAGATCATATAATAGAAACACAGGATCAAGAATCATCATCGCTAGAATCAGATAAAGAATCGCTACCTAATAAAACTGATGAAATGAACATATCTCAAAAACCAAGAAGAGAAGCAGCAATTAGAGCAACCATGAAAATCAAGGAATGGACCAAACAACTCACGGCGCTTCTACTTCAATCTAGTTCTTCGGCCCCGCCCGGGAGTGTCGCGGCAACCGCGAAGTTTCAGGTGTGTCCATAGACAAATGTCTTGTTTTATCCTATATTCTGCGTGCATAGGAACGTCGAGTTGTCTATGGATAAACTGACAGATGGCAGCTTACAGAAGGCTCTTGCCGCGCAATGTGAAGCACCTACAGACGCCATTAATCTTTAGAGTTTGTGACTTGTGATTGTGAATAATCTTCAAGGCAGAGGTGTGAGAATCCTGTTGCTACATGGGATCACCATCTGCAGCAGCTTTAAGTTGAGTATCTCTTAGCTTCCCCACAGCACTTCTTGTTCTGATGTACTTGTATTCATAATGTGTTTTTATCCCTGTCCTAGCTGATGGCAACTGGATGCATGCTCATACAAGCGTATGAGATCCATCATTGTCAAGGAAGTTTACTGAGCTATATTTTATTCCCAAAGGGACTTTTAGTCCATGGGTCTTGAGTGTGTTGCACCCGGGGTTGCGACGGGTCTCTTGCTGCGGTATTGAGATTTGCCCGGGGTTATTTAGAATCTCAGAATGCATTGACTGAGTACTGGTGAGGCGTGTGAGATGCTGAGAGACGTCTTATAACTCTCCACGCCATTGCGAAGAGAGTATCCTGAAACGTCGGGTCATAAGGAATGATAGAGACGTCTGTCTTCTGGTTCACAGAAAGAGCTGATGTAAACTATATAACTGTTACTAAATGTTTTGATGTAATATGCAATGTTCTAGAGTAACAGGTGTGGGACAATAGATGTTGTGGGAGGTACAGAGATGCTCATGTACGTTTAATCACAGGAGGTGACAAATGCGAAGCAGTAAGAAATACCAGCAGAATACCAACTAACCACAAAGGTTAGACTTCCAAGACAGAGCATACATGAACCCAAGGTATGTACCAGATTGAGTCGGATTCGGAGCTAATAATAAAATCCCACATAAGAAAAGTTACATCCCCCCGTTCCGACAGTTGGTACCTAATTGTTTCTACTTATACCTACCTTTATATAATCTAGTTTATGTGGGATAAATAAATGTGTCTTTCTTTCTTTCTTTCTTCTTTCTATTTACGCAGAGTTTTTGAGGCATAACCACGAACGTGAATTCGATTATGTGTACGCTACCATAACGGACACAAACATTTGATTTTTTTTTTCGAATAGATAGGTATTTGAAAAGAAAGACGAAAATCTCATATTATTTTCAAGCCCACACACAATAATGTTTACGCGGTCTTTGTCAGTTTTAAAAAAAAAATTAATAATTGCACATTCAGCCTACAAACTATAGTGTACCTAGCTGAAAATCTTTACATAAAATAGTAGGGCTCTAAAAATAGCCGATCTAATGTCCAGCTAATTCAGCAATCTTAAAAAATACAATAAAAAATGTGTCCAGCACAATTTTTTTTTAAATTAATATAATTTTATTAATGTTTGAAAATTTCAACATAATTTACATGCTCATAGTTTCTCGTAGTGTTGCATGCTCATAGAAGACATTATGCTCGGTTCGTACCGGGAACTGAGCATTTTAAGGAACCAAGCAGGGACAAAGCCGCGGCAAAGTAGTATGCAAAAAAATAAAATAATCATTAGCTAAAATAAATATAAATCTATCAAATCATATCATAAATGAATCTATCCAAGTTACCTATAGGTAATTTTTCAGCATAGCCCGTTGTCTTGAAGTACCTAGTTATTGTCAAAAAACTGTCCGACGACAACGCGCAGGTTGTCGGCGCGGCGGCGGCGGCGAGTCTCGCGATACGAGTTATTCGATACCAGTACCTTCCAGCGAGGTGTTATAGGTACCAATGTAGGCTAGGTACCTATAGACATCTACCTGTATCATCTACTCCGCCTTGAGTCACTAGAGACTTACGGGCGGTGACCATGCTTTGTGTAATTCGTACGGGGTAAATTAATCGAATCGAAACCTTATTGTCCTCTCACATACAATTACATGAATATTATGATTGGTATAATCTCCGAGTTAAGTTGGGAAATCCGACACTGTATGTATGTGTGTGGCAATGTTTGTGACGGCATAACTCTCGAATGGATAATCCGATTTTCTTGAAAATGTAACTGTAAAGAGATAACGTAAATATAAATTGATTGTCGCAGGGGATTTTTGATAAGTAGAGTAGTTTTTGAGATATTGGGGTGAAAATACATACTTACAATTTTTCGCCCATATTTTTTGAATGGCTGATCCGATCAGTTCCAAATTTTGAAATTGCAGTGATAACATTAATATTCATCGTTGACAACGAGGATTTTTTTGAAACGAGGGTAGTTTTTGAGAAATAGGGTAATATTTAACTTTTATTTTGGGGGGTTTTCGTTAGGGGTGCGTTAAGGCCCTAAATCACTTGGTATATCTTGTAGGATAGACTGTTAAAGGGGGTTGACTTCATAATTAACATTCTTTTGATTTGCTGAAACCACCCCTGTATTTATATTAAGGGTTGCAAAAGGAGAAAATAAGATTGAAGTCTTGAAATTCTATATTAAAACATGTAATAGGGGTTGAGACTTCAGATTTTAAAATAAGTTTATTTTTGCCCTTATTTGGGGTGGTTTTTAAGATGAAGGGGCAAAGGATAATCATCACGTTTTGTAAAATAAAATAAATACATTAAAAGTGGTCTATTTGTCTATTGTTATTCACTCAATAGGGAAGAGAGTCGATAAAATTCGAGAATCTCTTTTGTAGTTTCATGCAAAGGAAAACTCTTATCGACGCATATTCCTTATCAACAGTATATTATTGTCCAATCCGTCTCACGTCCTATATAGAAATAACTTCCGCTATAACTGTAAGGTACGGCCATTATCACCACGCTAAGCAGACAGATTGGTGCTCACAGTCGCGTTTACACAAGTTTGGTTTGCATAAAGAAAACAGCTGCTGCCTTTTTGGTTGACTTTACGACATCCGTGAAGTGGAGGGGTGGATTTTTAAACCACGACTACTAAGGCAACAGTTTTGAGAGCACTTTTCAAAACGTAATCAACCTTTGTTTCATGTTAGAAAGGATATTACATTACGTTAGCAAAAAGAGAGAGTCTCGAACACTCAGGTGAATAAAGAGAGTTCGAGAAAAAAGTGCTTGAGTAAAGTGAGAAAGGTGTGATGAAAGTACACTTTTATCGTTTGTTAATTACGTTCTATTTGAGAAGTAATCTCCGTCACAAACCAGACACCACGAGATGTCAGTTCGGGGCGAACTACTAGTAATACCTGTACTAAATCTATCGTATAGGTAAGATAGGTACTAGGTAGTTGTTCATTTTCCTAATCTCTGCACATCTCAATGACTCTGCTCTTGACTTCGAAACTTGGCAATGATGAGGTCTACGAACTACGATGGACCGAGCATACCCAGAAGGTCTCTTTGAATACAGTTTTTTTATGTAACTAACCTACCCTACCTTTATAGGTAGGGTATACTATGTTATATTGGTACCTTACCTGTACCTAACAGGTAAGGTACCAATATAACATAGTATTACTTTGGTAGGTTCCTACCTATTATATTTATTCTAGTTTAAATTATCCAGGAAACATACATTTGTTACCTACAAATGAGTAGAGAATACAATATTATGAAAAGGTTAAAAATAATTCCTAATCCAACATACTTCCCACTTCTAAGTAGGTACCTGCTTACCTACTACCTAGGTACTTAACTAGGTACCAACTACCTAGTTCGTTTTGTCCTGTAGCTAGGAAGGTAGGTAGTACCTACCTAGCTACTTCGAATGTCAGTATCAGTCCTTCTTTGATCAATCAATCATTGCGTACCTAGATGAGCAGTGACCAGATCTATAAAAAAACCCCAATAGATACCTACTTACCTTTTGATTGAAATTCGATTTTAAATTCCATGCTTTAGGTGCCGGATAAAGACTGTCAATTCAACCTGCAAAGGATCCGTAAAACAACTGACTTGATGGTCATCGGTCGACACACAAACATAACAACAAAACTCACAATCAAGCAAGTGAAGCCGCCAGCCACTCAGCCAGGCAAGGCAGGCCAGCCCAGCCGGTTACCTCAGTTTACGTATACGGTCACAGCAGGCCGCTTGTGTTTTGCGAAATAAAACTTTTTATTTCCGACTTCTTACTTTTCACGTGTTTGCCGCCAAATCAACATCCAGTGACAGAATAAGCAAGGACAATTAAACACATACACGGTAAGTGCTAATGCAGATATTAATCTTTATTGAAGGCACGCGTTGAGTAACGGTGTGCTTCAAGTGTGGGACGCTGCATTTGTTGTTTTCTAAAGTTTGAAAATTTGAAATGCTTGTTATAGGTACCTACATCTGCTTCTAATAGGTATATACATATACACTATATACGTACCTTCTACCGTGAATTGTTGTGAATGTTTAGCTATGATTTTTAGCAACAATGTTCTTGGACAAAAATAAGGCTTAATAAATATACGATTAGAAGCCGCGCAGATGCTTATACTTATTATTACCTACTTATTATATATATTTTATTGGTAGTTACTCTTTTTCTAGAAATTTTTAATTATTTTAACTCAATAAAAATGCAACTAAACCCTGATGCAATAAAACTGTTGAATATTAATATTTACTTACATATCAATATTTAAGAATTTGGCAAGAGATGGAGAGAATCCAATGAAAGAAAAATCACAGCCTTCCTACTTGATGTCATTTATTTACATTTAAGTGTATGATCAAATTTCTTAATCATAGATACCTAAGTATATGATTATGAAGTTGGAGTTGATTTACAATTGTAATGTAAGTATTTTTTTTTTATTGTACGACGGGGAAGCGCTTGGCCTTTATCTCACCTGGTAACAAGTTAAGATAAGGCCGAAGGTGGAGGCGCACTTCACCCGGAATCCTCAACAAACTGAGGAACTGAAATTAATTAGCCGCTTCTTTGGTCTATTGGTTCGCCTTCCGTGTCAGATTTAAAGGTCCCGGGCTCGATCCCCAGAGGGAGTTGCTCGGTGGAAGGACTTTGTTTAATTCCGTTTGGCTAGTTACCACCATCTTATCTAATTCTGTCGCCATAGTGACAATTCTAAAATTGTTGTGTTCCGACGTTTAGAGGTAAGATAGCCAGTTCCTGTTTGTTGAAGATTCCGAGTAATGTGCCACCTTCGGCCTTATCATAACTTGAAAATAAGATGAGATGAAAGCCAAGCAACTAATCGTCAAACAATAAAAAAAAAAAAGAACCAGGTAGGCTGGTACCTATGTTATATACAAATAATCTTTAACTTAGTTTAACACCGTTCCGCTTTGGGTTTCTCTGATATATGATTATTAATTCGCTAAAGGACCCCTTAACTACCTACAACATAATATTTTTCATATCGTCTTCAACGATAAAATTAATCAATTCCCTACCATTCAATCTATTCATTAAAATGCTAACGTAGGTTAAACTAAATGTGCTAACTTAAATTAATAGGCATGTGGTGTATTTAAAAGAGGCACTAAGCACCACCTTAATCGGTTATTCAGTTGTTGGCATAATTTATTAATATTTGCTACAATTTATTTCATAAGTAAACATGTATCTGCAAGTAACTATAGAGACTACCATTTTTATCTTCACTTTTCCAAATCTGTGCAATCCTTTCAAAATTCCTTGACTGAAAGTTACCAGACCGAAAATAATGACTTAATTGTATTTTAATATAATGCACTGACTACGTAGGTACGTACCTAACAGCCTTGTTACTGATTATAATACAAGTGGTGTACCTACTTACATAAATAACTACACACTTTTATTTTACCACGGTCTATCAAGCTACAAATCGTTTTGGTCACACAAGGTATCTACCATGTGTAGTCATTCGAAATAATATTCTCATAAATATTCTATTGAAATTGTGAAATACTTTCTTGGAATTATCATTGTATTTATTCTATTCATATGTAAGTAAATGACAAATTAGTGTTGGTTGGGAGGTGTTAACTAAATAAAGCCATTCTCTTCGTTCGCTCTTTGTTCTGGTCGCAATTCCGAAATGGCGGTAGATGTGACGGTCATAATGATCCTAAAAAATCCTACTGAACATATTTTGACTTTTGACTTTGACATTGACTTTCAGAGATTGATTGATCATTGCTACATAGTGTTTCTTTGTACGCTAAATTAGATTAAAATATTCTTAAACGTGCTTCTCTTTTTAACCGACTTCAAAAAAAGGCCTCCCCCTTTTTTTTTTTTTTCTCAATTCGAAGGAATATTTTTGTTTTATGTTTGTACCCCGATAACTCGACGACGTCTGGACCGATTTGGATTTTTTTTTGTTTGAAAGGGTATTATACTTTACTGGTGGTCCTATCGTCATCAGATCAGGATCTGATGGTGGGATCCTGGAGAAATCGAGGGATCTCGTCAAATATTATAGGCACACTTGATTTGGGTATTTTTAAGATTTATTACCTCAAAAGTAAGGAAAAATGGACCACTGTCAGCAGGTCAGGATCTGATGATGAGATCCTGGAAAAATCGAGGAAACTTCAAATATTATAGGCACACTTGAAGCGATTTGGGTATTTTAAGGGTGTATTACCTCAAAAGTAAGGAAAAAATGGACCTCTTATAAGATCACACGTCTGTCTGTCTATCTGTCCGTCCATCTGTCATCAAAATAATTATAAAAAAGACGTCATCCAGGTAACGAAATTGTATCATATTGTTCATTGAAGTCGTTTTTTAGTTTTAAAACGAAAGTATCTCTATTCATCTTGACTTGTTCAAGGAGGTTTTGGTACCTACCAAAACCTCCTTGAACATGTCAAGATAGATAGACTAGGTACCTACCTAGCTTAATTGTAATTAATATTGTCTACATCCAAACATAGTGGAATATACATGGTTGATGCGGTACTTAACACCTACCTACCAACTTACCATCCCAAATGATTACAAAATTTACACTTATTCGTAATTCACCTACAGTTGAAATATATTGTTTATTTTGTATACTTATGTACGACAGATAATAAATATAGTTATTAATGAATTTGCAAAAAACATGTTTCTTGTAAAGTGGTGTTTTGCCCTTTACGCCAATTGAGATTTCCGTCGACGATATGCTACCCCTGGGTATGTAAGGTAGATATTTAGAGTAACTATATAACTACATCTACCTGCATAAGTATAGATACCTAACCTACTTATACAAGTAACCGCGCGTTAGAAAACTCTCGACAGTTTTGTCTATTTTAAAAACGAGTAAGTAACATGGCTATGCGCGAGCCCAATTTGTAGGTCACGGTATTCCAGTGCCTAGCCTCAATATTGCCTCACTGTCGCATGTCGCTAGAACTGACGGTAGGTCGACGGTAACTACAACCTATAAGGTAAAATACCTACTGGTTACCTTCTCAACTCTCACAGCTAAGCTGGATCTTGTCTCGCTTCATTTGGGTAATTTTTACCCCATATCCGTCCTTAATAAACGGGCTAAATAATGCAATTTATTTTTGACGCGATACTTCTTTATATTTGGTCTGAGATGTGAACCGAAAGGTACTTAATATTTTTAAAGTTCTAATGTCTTCCGCGTCTATCGGGGTTGCGGCACCTTTTGTCACCACCGTTTGTTTGCACAACAGATTAGTGTTGGCATTTCTGGAAATTTAAGTACCTACTTATAGGAAGGTACGTAAGTATAATAGGTAAAAAAATATATAATAAATTAATCCATCCTTCCCCTTTCCACCACCGAACTAGCAGACGTACCCTACGTACGGGAGGTTATACCCGTAAATTGTAGATGTTTCATTCTATCGAACAACAGGTAGGTAGATATTCTGATGATTTTGCAATATTCGTCCCGAGAAATTTTGGCCCACATAAAAAAATCTGCTTTCGTCCTGTTCTGTATGCCGTATACGGCCCATAGCATATTTGAATATCTGTGGTATTGGTAAGGAATGGAACTGCCTATTTGTCGTCGCTTATAATCTTATACATTCAAGTTCAATAGGTTAATTTTCAGGCCACATCTTTAGATACTTGTTTTTTCAAGTGGTGGGCAAGCCCTTGGTTAGCCGATAAAAAAAGTATTTCTCTTCCACTTTCCACCCTTATTTCAGCTGGACTTGATAAATTAGGTATATATGAGAGTGAAATGCCTAGAAACATACAAATAATTAGTTCTAAATCTATGTAAATGCGTTCTGGTTCACCTTGAGTTTGGTCCAGTTCCGGCCATAGGTACCTGGAAAATTTTAACACGTTTGCTTGTGTGTTAAATTTTGAAGGCCGACATTTTATTTTGCACAATGCAAAGTTTTATTTTATAATACGGCTCATAAATTAATTAAGTACATTAGCCAGTTAGCTAATAAAGTAACACAGTAACATTATAAGTACTCAAAATGTGCAACTGGGTAGTAAAAATAAATAGTTGACCGGTTCTCAGTATGCTGATCTCCAAGAATATATTATGTACAGTCCTAGCTTTCATTGGACCGTGCCACATTATCTACCAAGTAGGTTAGGTTCTTATTTCGAAACGTGAAATAACAAGGCACAAAAAAAACAAGCGTAGCACCGAAGCCGAAGACATGAGAAGAAAAAGGCAGAGATAGTGGCATCGTCGGTGTCAATGGCACATTGAAAATCTCGCACTAGTTCCAGTTGACCTCTTCTATAGTGATAAACTGGCACTAATATCTAAACGAAACATTGCCACAATACCGCACTATATGAATGGGGTTCCTAACTGGCACGATCTACTCATATAGTCGTAATTGTTAACTTAGGTACTAAGAGGGTAACCTCTTCAACCAACGGGTGCCTGGAAGATATCGCTTCCTAGCGCTAGGACCACTCATTTTAATAGCAGCAACTGCCCAACCATTGAATGAATATTACCACTCAATCATATCACAATGAATACATTTACAAGATGTTTTGATATCTATTTAATAACCATGTGTTTTTTTTATCGGGACCTGTAGTAGCTCATTGGATGAAAAAGTAAGTTTAACCGCCTCTGTGGTTCAACCCACCGATTTAAGATCCAGAGGTCCCGGGTTCGATCCCCATGGGGAGCACATCATATTGTGCTTGGTTTGGTTGGTGGTAGGACTTTATTTAAGTCCGCCTGACTAGCTCGTAGTCAACAAGCCTCATAGCTCAGTTGGTAGTAACTCTGCCTTCTGCGCTGTAGGTTGTGGGTTCGATTCCCACCCAGGACAAACATTTATGTGATGAATATAGATGTTTGTTCTGTGTTTGGGTGTGTATTGTATGATAAGTATGTATTTACAAATAAAAAAAAAATGTATTTAAGTATTATATCCGTATTCTAGTTCCCATATTACAAGCTATGCTTAGTTTGGGGCTAGATGGCGCTGTGTGAAATTAATGTCCTGTAATATTTATTTATTTATTTATTTATTTAGCTACCACCATCTTACCTATAAGTCTGTCGCCATAATAACAATTCTAAATATTGTTGTGTTCCGGCATTTAGAGGTAAGATAGCCAGTTCCTCAGTTTGTTGAGGATTCCGGCTGAAGTGCGCCTCCACCTTCGGCCTTATTTCAACTTGTATTGTAACCAGGTGAAATGAAGGCCAAGAAGTGCTAACCCGTCGTGCAATAAAAAAAAAAGTAAAGAAGTAGCCTGAGCTGAACACGCTTGTTTAAAAGGAACTTATTCATTGGACTAGAAATGGTCCGGCTTGGAACGCTAGTCCTATTTTTTTTAGCTTCAATAAAAGACAACCAGACTACATTAAACAATTCACAAATATATATACAAATACAACATATAATATAATCAAAAATTTCAAGGTTTTCATAAATTCATATTAATTATCTAAGAAGTTTCAAGATTGACTGATGAAAGGTTATCGTTAAACATCAGACAGTCTTGGCTCTTTATACCATATCATTCCATAGTTTGTTTTTCACATTTAAAAGGTCATAGAGTTAAATAAACAATGATCTAATTAAAGAGGTTTTGGTCGGCTCCAAAAAGTAATTTGTCAGCAAACAATGAATTTAAATGCGAGGTGGTACCTATATGGATACAGAAATAAACAACTGTCATGAAATCAAATTAAAATAATATGCTGTCAATATCTGTCACTTTTAAGCATATATTTCTAGCTCAACTAATACAAACAAATCTATTTAATTAGGCACATGCCGTTATTTACTTAGGTACTATCCACATTACGTCAGACAAGATGTCTGTCAATAAGTAATTTAAATTCACAGAAGAAACGTTACTTAACCCGTGATAACACAATTATTTACTTCGCGAATCACTAATTAGTCCTTGCGACCGTCACGACCTATTGTAACCTATTAATTGATAATCGTAGACTATTGTCAGGGTTCTTCGACAGTTGTATCGTCATCATCCTTGGAGTGTGTGGCTTTTTATGCTGAGGTCTTGGGTTCGAAAACCGGGTGGGGTACATCTCTTTATGACTTTGTTTTATGTTTGGTTGACTTGTAGGCTAGAATCATCGGGTCTGATTGTTTTTTTTTTATCATTGTACGACGGGGAAGCGCTTGGCCTTTTATCTCACCTGGTGTCAAATGAATGGCTGGTGAAAGCGCACTGCACCCGTAGATTCCGAGCGGTGAGGCCATCAGCATCATCACAACATTTCGGAGAACTGGGCCCCGATCCTAAACCAATCGCTTTACTATGACAATGATATCGTTGCAAAATGGCCACTAGAATATCAAAAGGCACCTATAGGCTATTCTATCCTGCCTATAAGTAGTGACGGCTCTAGCCTATTGATTGTATGTTTTTTTTTTTGTTTAGGACTGAGCATTTCCAAGCATGACAATATTATAAACTTGAAAGTGGGTACCCACTCGTAACTTTGTAAGTAACTTATTAACTTGATTGTTTTATATCTTTTCACGACTAAACAGCTGATTTTGATGAAATTTGGCAATGAGGTAGATGGTATACTGCGAAAGAACATCGGCTTCTATTTATCTGGGTACACACTGGTATTGCGCGGGTGAGGGCGCAGGCACGAGGTAGTCAAAGCACAACTTAAAACATGGAATTGGCCGCCTGTGTCTATGTATCATTTGGCTTGTATCTTCATGAAGTTTCCTGGGTAAGCTCGCTCCAACACAGACCTCGTCTCGTCTGTGTGGCCCGAGCTTTAATGTTTTTCTGATCGCATAGCTGAATAAATAACCATACCGATTACGTTCTAGGTCTCAACTCAAGGTTGTTATTGCGAAATGCACGCAATCAATTGTTGATTAAATTGGTTTTCTAGAGCCTACAGAGGTGTTTTAAAACAGGGCCTCGATTGTTCTAAACCAATCGCTTCTCTATGACAATGGTATCGTCACAGAATGGCTACTATTGTTGCCTTTTGGTATTTCAGTACAGAATCGGGAGAAATTACAAGAATCAGGGGTTTTAAAATTTATATTAAAAGGTCAAGCGAGTGATGCCTTGTGTTACAAGCGTCCATTGTCCATAGGCTACGCTAACTGCTACATAAGCGGGAGGGCACTCAGGCGGGCTTGCTACTTTGCCACCACAGTAATACTTACCTATAAATAACACCAGTAGGTAGATATAGTATACATATTTTATACATACATTTTTTTTTTTATGATTGAAAAAATTTCAGCGATTTATACACAGTTTAAGAAACACTAGGTAAAGGTATAGTATTTAATCTAGTAATGAAAAACTAAGTATCATATAAAATAAAGTAAAAAATCATATAAAAAATTCTAAAACATATGGAAGTATGAGAGAAAAGTGTATGCTATATCTACATCGCAAAAAATATGATTAATACAAAATGCGCCAAACATTGCACGAAAAAAAATAGTTTGAATGATCTTCCTACCATTCCATTCATTGTATGTATTATATGTCCATGTATTGTATGTCCATGTGTATGAAGGACCTGTAGTACGCTCTAACCGAAAATGATGTTCACGTGACATTTCGTTCGAATTTCGATATGTGATGATTTTATGTGGAAATGTACGACAAATTACGATTGGGATAGCGGCACTACTGGCCAGAACCTTTTTAGAGTTAACAAGATATTTTTAGATCCCGCGTTGACGAAATTGACAGAAAAAACTTCCTAGGATATCACCCTGCTGGGCTTGTCTGAATATTACCTGGAAATTTCATCAACATTTGGTTCAGCTATATAGCACATACACGCACATATGAACTTGTGTGTGGGATAAGAATACGGATAAGGAGGGGTGAGGATGCTAATTTCACGGGATAATGGTGGGTGTGAAGCACCGAGAGCAGTCCGGGTAGAACCACCCTCTGGACTTAAATATTAAGTATCAATATTCGATACAGAAGGTAATGAAATTATATTATAGCTGATCAGCATAACTATTCAGCGTGGAAATGCAGCCAGTGTCTAGGTCACGCTTCCGTCTGGTACTGGGCTGGAACAGTTGAGTTACCTATGGCCGTTTGTCCTTAGGTAATCCGGCTCGCCTTGTACACATTAGTTTATTGTACGCATTATTTTAGTTTTTTGTAAGTAAAGGTTTTTTTCTTTTAATTGTACGACAGGGATGTACTTAGCCTTCATCTCACCTGATTTTCAAGTTATGATAAGGCCTTAGTTGGAAGCGCACTTCACCCGAAATCCTCAACCAACTGAGGAACTGGCTATCTTACCTCTAAATGCCTAAATCCCTAAATCTCAATTAAAGAATTGTTATTATGGCGATAGAATTTGGTAAGATGGTGGCAGGCGGACTTAAATAAAATCCTACAACCAACCAACACCCAGGTACTTATAATAAGTAGTATAGATACCTTACCTCTTCTTATGTACTTAGGTACCTGCTCTGCTCTGACCTTCACACTGTGACCTCTGATACTCTTTCGATGCCTTTGTTTGATGATTCCCACTGTTGTTTTTGAACTGAGAACTCACGCATTCGTTCATTCTTCAAAATAATTACCTTAAAAATTTAACTTCACTAGTCAAACACCCGGGATTTCGTTACCGTCAATCTTTGTTTTCTTTGGGTTTTATTGTTTGATCGCGGAGCTGCTCGTTCTTTTTCTAAAATAGAATAAGCCTAAGGGTTTTTTCTATTATAATATATATTATTAACTAACAGTACTTACAAGGCGTAACTTATTACTTGTTGTAATAATTACATTTTAAAAACTAAAAAGAAAACCGACTTCAATGAAGAATATGATACAATTACGTTTACCTGGATGACGCATATTTTCCAATTATTTTGATGACAGATGGAGGGAAAGACAGACAGACGCGTGATCCTATTATGAGGTCCGTTTTTTCCTTACTTTTGAGGTAATTCACCCAAATCGCTTCAAGTGTGCCTATAATGTTTGAAGAGTTCCCTCGATTTTCCGACCCGATCATCAGTTTCGGAACCGATGACGATGGAATCATCTGGGAACTATGCTGACCCTTAAATACCCAAATCATTTCAAGTGTGCTAATAATATTTGAAGAGTTTCCCATCGTCAGATCCTGATCTGATGTATAAAAAAAAAGAAGTCCATGGGAACATTACATACATAGTCACATCACATACACACATACACTACACACATCGACTTTTATGTTATTAGATAGACGAGTTTTTCAGTAAAAAAAAACAGAAAATATATATATAGGCAACTATCGTTACGGCTATAGTTATCTCTTCTAGATCGCCGTCAGCATAAACCCATTCATAATAGGCTTATGTACACAAACCTATACACCAATATTGATTAAGACGAATCCATAAACCGACATTCCAACTCACTGAAATGTGCTATTCAACCAGTTCACGCCCAACCTTATCATAGTCGAACCATATTGGAATGCAGTCGTAAAGCTTGCAATTTACTTGAACTTCTTGGTTGATTACAGACTACATTAGGTACATAGCACCTAACTGCACCAATGATTGCCCCTGGCCTCACAGTCACAGCTCAGTTAGTAGCTGTTATTTCTGCGCTGTAGGTTGTTGGTTCGAATCCCACCCGGGTCAAATATTTGTTACTACCAACTGAGCTATAATATTTGATATCTATAATCACATAAATCATAAAAACATAGGTAGGTAGGTACTAATAAAAAAAAAAAAACTTTAACCTACATAAGATGAAAAAGATAGCTAGGTACTAAACGAACTCAACTTCCAAACAGCCACATCCATTCTTAACCTAATCCTTGTAAATACAATGGTTTTGTCTTGTATCAAACTAAATAAAACTACCCACATATTTTATTAGATTTAAAATGTTATACACTGTTTATATGAAATAAATAAATATTACAGGACATTAATTTTACACAGCGCCATCTAGCCCCAAACTAAGCATAGCTTGTAATATGGGAACTAGATTACGGATAAAATCCTTAATCCTTGTAAATACAATGGTTTTGTCTTGTATCAAACTAAACAAAACTACCCACATATTTTATTAGATTTAAAATGTTATGCACTGTTTATATGAAAAAAAAAATAAAAAAAATATTACAGGACATTAATTTTACACAGCGCCATCTAGCCCCAAACTAAGCATAGCTTGTAATATGGGAACTAGATTACGGATAAAATACTTAAATACTTTTTGTAAATACATTACGTGTGTATGATACAACACCCAAACACAGAACAAACATCTATATTCATCACACAAATGTTTGTCCTGGTTGGGAATCGAACCCACAGCCTACAGCGCCGAAGGCAGAGTTACTACCAACTGAGCTATGAGGCTTGTCTAATTGGTACATTCATTTTGAGAATAAAGCATCTATAAACCTAATGCGTCAGATGTTTATTCTGTGCAGAACACAGAATAAAAAGGGTCTAAAATGTTCTCTTAGCGTATTAATATACAGATAAACCTAGTGTGCAGTAGGCACTAGTAGGTACCATATAAAATCAACAATTTATTGATTTGGAAAACAATGAACGCAACATCAGTCTGCGTTTGTTGAATTTAAATGTGTGGGTTATGTAATTTGAAACCACTCGGTTGGGTCGTTGCTATAACTTAAAAGTTATTGGTTGTTTATATTAGTTGTAAGTATTTATGTGTGTAACCTAAGTGTTTTATGCGATACCCCTGTACCTGTACGGCAAGGTTAATAATATAAAACGGACCATACCGCATTGTCAAAAGATGTTTGTGATATAAAATAATGATAAGCAAAAATGTATTTATATCGAACCTCTAAAGCGTTTTTTTTTTAATTTTTTGTTGTACGACAGGTAAGCACTTGGCCTTCATCTCACCTGATTACAAGTTGATATAAGGCCGGAGGTGGAAGCGCACTTCACCCGGAATCCTCCTATTTGGAATTTGTGTTGATTGTCAGTCAGCCAGACAGTCAGTTAGGTTTCACGACGAATAATGTAGATAACTATATCGTAATGAGCGTGTTTAATCAATTGTATAAAAATGATGTATGAATAATTTGGGGCAACGACCATAACATTTTTGGAATTTAATATTATTTTATTCATACCTACTTATTTCATCTGTATAATTCTTGCCTGGTTACGCATAGATCGTTTGTAACGGTCCTTAGGTACCATAGGTAGCACGTTTTAGCATAGTTGTTTGTTTATTCCAAATAAAATGAAATTGTTAGATTACATTGCACATATTGTTTCTGTTTAAGTATACAATTAAATATTTTCTTACGTACTTATATAAGTATTTAACCAGTTTATGGGTGTGCTAGTACCATTGCACATAACTCCTACAGATTGCATTTTGAAGTAGGTACTTTTAGGAAGAGCGCTACAATTATGTGTAGATTGCTTATACGGCATTCATCCAACTATTTCGCACAGTACATAATGATGGTAAAGACCATTTTCCTCAACCGGCTATCAATAAGTCAAGGTGTTCATTTTCCCCCAGGGTCGAGAGAAAGACACTACTTCCTGGCATTTCGAGGTGGACCGGTTAAATTCGGTGGCGGCCTCTACCAAGGTCTGACTTACCTTTTACTTGAGGCCTGCTGGGTTCAACAGTTCAGTGTTTCAAAACTAAGTTGACATATACAATTTACAAAAAACAAGAGAGTTTTTGATTTTATCGCGTACATGTACTCTTGTATATACTTTGCGTTCTAGCTTAGTTTAGCTTCTCTAAGATTAAAATCTCATGAGCTGAGGCTAATGATGCTTACAGTAGATGTTTACTGGCAGTTGACTTCCACCACCTCTCTTTAACATAATAATATATAAGTAGGTACATAATATAGGTTTGCTGGAAGAAACAAATCAAAGGCTCGCCTATTACATACCCGATTTTATATATTTTTTGCAAATGGTCTCGTATGTGCTATAAAGAATAACAGAATATTATTATAATACTTATATATATTTTTATAAATGAGGTTTTGAACTCTAGGCTTGTCTTGCTCTAGGCCAGAACAAAGATGAAGTCAACGATAAAATGAGCATTCCCAAAGACACTGGTTCTCCCAGGTACCAACGGAACACAGCAAATCGTTGGGCACCGGGCTTTAGCAGGAGGCGTTGCTAACAATGCGGAAAAATCAGAAATTCCGTTGTCCGGGAAGAACACTAGGTAGATCACACTTACCGCATAAATAACCATCTGAAAAGGCCTTATTTTTATAACAGACTAGTAGATAAGGTACTAGTTAAAATACTTAGCTTTTACGTCACAGAAAAAAATATTCCCAAGCAACAAAGCATGTTATAATTGCTCGTATTATAACTACAAGGACTATAATGTTTTCCCCCTGTTATCTTAATAGTTCTTATAACTGCGGCTCAATGTATTTCTTCCGCCCCCTATTTGATTCTCGCTAAGCTATAATAGCCTCTAAGAAAGATAGTTTCTTAGTAAACATACCGATTTACTTTTTTATCGCACCCACAATAATTATATCAGCATACAAACATTTAATTTAAAAATAATAATAAAAAAGATAAAATATTATATAAAAGGTTATAATTTAATCCGGGTTTTCAAAATTCTTACGGACTTTTGATTGAGGTGACGCTTGACCCAAGGGCTGGCTCTTATTTAGGCCAGCAATAAAGCATTAAGTATTATTTCATTGTCGCTTTGGTTGTTACTGTAAAGGCAATGTAAATGTAAAATTAAATGTTTCTTCCAGAGGTATTTTTAGTTCTCGGCTGCATTTTGTTCCTACTAACAAATTGAATGTGGAATAAACTAACACCTCACTGTAACATTTTAACCGCCTCTGTGATCTAGTGGTTTGCCTTCGGGTGTCAGATCCAGAGGTCTCGGGCTCGATCATGGGATTATGGTTGGCAATGGTTTGGTTGGTGGTAGGACTTTCTTTAATTTCGCCTGGCTAGCTACTACCATCTTACCTAATTCTGTCGCCATAACAACAATTCTTAAATTGTTGTGTTCCGACATTTAGAGGTAAGATAGCCAGTTCCTTAGTTTGTTGAGGAATCCGGGTGAAGTGCGCTTCCACCTTCGTTCTTATCATAACTTGAAACTCAGGTGAGATGAAGGCCAAGCAACTCCCCGTTGTCGTGCAGCAATAAAAAAATGTATACGAAAATACGGCAAATAATGAAATATTGTTTTTTTATATATGCCCAGTAAGCAAAATCAGCTAGATACAAGTTATTGTGACGACATCGAACTTAAAGCGGAGTACGTCAGTAGATTTTTCACATTACATTCACGTTACGGTAATTCAGTTTGTTTGCTGACAAAATACATTTTGGAGATGACCAAAACCTCCTTAACCGTTAGCGCATAGCTGACCGTTTTAATTATATCTTTAAAATTATACATATAGAAAAGATCATCATCACCATTTCAGCACACATATGTCCAAAGCTGCACATCGGCCTCTCCCAACCGACGACGCCACATATTACCGACCTGAGTCAACGACAAAAAATATTATAAGGATATCGACATTCAATTCAATCTAAAACTAAACATTTGCTCAATTCACAGCTGTGACAAAGGTCGACCAATATGCGTACCTCATACCCAAATGTATTTTGGTCCATTGGCACCTACCCACTCATAATTATACAAATATTATAAATTTAGCGTGTGCTTTCGTATAAATATTTATACAAATACAGCCAGTAATCGAATAACGTTCTCGTGACGAATCACTTTGGATGGTCACAAGGTTTTTTTATTAATTGTATGACGGGGAAGCGCTTGCGCCTTCATCTCACCTGGTTACAAGTTATAGACCGAAGGTGGAGGCGCACTTCACACAGAATCCTCAACAAACTGAGATTTCTGATATGGTGGTCCTCATGGTTCATCATAAACGCACTCCACTGCTGGATGAAGGCCTATCTCAAAGCACCACTGAGCCCGAGGCCTTTATCATCCACTCGCTGCCCGCCACTGTAGGAGGTCGTAACTCCTTCTAGCCGGAGGACGTCCAACACCAGACGTGGACTGAAGGACTCGTTGACCCAACCGGTTGTCGGTCCTTCGACAAATATGGCAAGCCCACTGCTACTTTAGCCTGCAAACTCTTTGAGCGACCACCCTGGCTCTCTGTCGGGTATATAATTATGTCCTCAGAGTTATGTAATCCTGAAGACACCATATTACGCGCAATCACGCGCATATCAAAGCAAGTTTCAAAACGCATCGTAGATAAAAACAAAAACAGGCTTCAAGATTTAATACTGATATTTTTGTGATTTGATGTTTATGTTTTCTACATTGGTTCCTTACATGAACGAACTTTGCTCGTAGAAATTTGGCTAGATTGGGACCAATGAAAACCAAGTATTCGCTTTTAGGTTTTTTTAGGGTGACTTGATTGTGGTTGTGGCTCAAATAATGTGAATTGGTGTGACTGTTGTCTATCTTCCTAATACTAATTGTATCACTGTAGTCGAAATAAATGAAAGGGAATTGATTTTAAACATATATGTATAATAATTATTGCAAGTTCGTGCTTATGTCGCTTAGTAGTTACTCACGATCACGAGGTACGAGGTACTAAATAGTTAGTTAGCGAAGGCTTTTCAGAGTTTAAACGCTTTTGACTTATGTACGATGTTACAAAAAAATATTTTGAATGCTTCTTTGAGCGGCACAAAACCTTAATGCGCCTAAAAATATGTATGTTAGGTAATTTAATGCAAGGTAAATAGTTTCATTTATTACTACACATTTTATAAAACGCCAAAAACGCCTTCTAGCTTCAAACAAAAGCAAAGCTTGTGATATGTAACTTTATTTTGTTGTCAATACATACATTATTTTACAATTAATCACAAACGTAATACGAACATTCATCACACCGTTTACTTTGAAAATCAGCTTGACAGTGTATTGGAATAAAAAAATTATTTTTTTTTAAATAAAATTATTACTAATATTAATTAAAATTAAATATAATTAACAATTATTATTAATATTAGGAATATTGTAGCGAGCACATCGCTTCACCTCTCAGGCCACGTTTTAGCTTGATTGTCTAACACCAATAAAAGTAATATAAAAATTCGTAAAGTTAGTGTTTTAGTAAAATAGTGGTAAATAGTTATTTTCAAAACTTTCAGAATTGATCATCGCAGTAAATGCGCAGTAAATCGTCGATATAATCACTAATTTTGTAGTAGGCACTTTTAATTATAATAAAGACAGCTAGCGTAGGCTCAGTAATAGGGTCCCTTCGGGACCCTTTAGGTACGGAACCAAAAAAAATAAATACATAAATACTTTGATTTTCTGCTACCAATTTCTTAAACCAGAATCATTTCCGTAATGTGAATTATGTCAAAATCTACGTTCAAAAGATTTCAACGCGCTCTCTGAATCATTGACTAAAAATTACCAGTTTTCAAATGAGTTCTTTGCCATCACCACTTATAGATCTCTTAACTAATTACCCACTGAAAGTGGTAAGTATATGGTACCGACTAGCTTAATTGAAAAGCAAAATTTCAATAGACTTCTATTTTTTCTACTTTTGGAATAAGATTATTGTGTGAATAATGTTTAAATGAAGTTCAATACTCCTCAGTTTGTGAGTCCAGCCAGCTCTAGTCTTATGTGAAAACGGGAATCGAAACAAGGCAAATGATCAAAAGAGGATCATTTGCCACGTCGAACAAGTGACTGATCCTTTGACCGAATGGAACAATCAAGCTATTTACATAATACATGATATTATCATCCTTTTGCTTTCAAATATAGCATTAGGTTCACAACAATAGCATTATACCTTCCTATTTATATCTACGTTATCGAAGTGTTTAACTCATGAATGAAATGACTTGTCATATGCCTGACCTGGGGTCTAAGGTTATCTAATATCTAGCTAGAGCAGAGAGAGGCGCAATTGTTTCAACTTTTTGAAGCATTTTCCTTTAGCCACAGATATAAGAATACTAAAGTAACTTTAGCATTGCTTTACAACGTGGCAATGATACCAGTGTCTTGTGTACGCATCCGTTTAGTACTGGCACAGAATAACTAATAGTACTAGTCTAGATCAGTTGAGCTACCCATACTTACTGTTTTCCCTTGTAAGAAGTTAGTTAACATTGTACATTTTATTTCTGTATTATTAAATGTACTTATTGAGTATAATATATATTGTTAGTATTAGAAAATATACATCTTTAAATTAAACTAAACTAGCTAATAACTTATGAACATTCATTTATTCAATAAAAAGTACAATTGAACTAACTATGTACAAAGGAATCAGTCAGATTATCTAAGGACCGTTACAAACGGCCTGTAGGTAACTCAACTGTTCGAGACCAGTACCCAGACGTAAGCGTGCCCAAGACACTGGCTGCATTGCCACGCTGAATAGCTATGTTAATTCGCTGGCCTAAATAAGAGCCAGCCCTTGGGTCACGTGTCACCTCAATCAAAAGCCCCGCAAGATTTGTGAAAACCCGGAGGGCACCGGCTCCCGGTGCCCTCCGGACTTAAGAACTAACATAAAATATCAAGTGGATTATCCATAAAAATAATATTCCATAGGTAACCTAGTGTTTTCGAAACCTTTTTGAATATCTGTTTGTGCTATAGGTTTTGTTGGCGAACTTTACCTTTAGTACCAATAATGCAAAAAAATAATTTAAATATAGATTGTAAGGAGTTGTTTCCCGGTCTATAGTGTAACTCACACCTACGAAGTTCTTGGAATGTTGATAGAGGTGTAGTTTTTCTGTTTTCACAATTTTTCTTCGGATCCATTTTCATCTACCATTTTGTTTCCGAGACCTGAAATTCATAGAAATATTTAATTCCACTGTCGCGCAGGCGAAGGAGCTTCCAGAAACAGGTACCTACGTATATCCTGAAAATTAAAACATGGGCCTTTTTAGGCACAAGTGAGAGTATCTAGAAGTAATATGCTATTGCTTCATCACTATCCACATTCCGCTGGAAGCTGGATGTAGATAGAGACCTGCAATCAGCTGTGGACTGTGGATAGCTACTGCTATCCACAGTCCATTTGGGATTGGGAAAGGCGCTTTGGGAAAGCCGAAGGTGTGCTGAGCCTTGCAGCTTATACATTAGGTAGCTACCTTTCTAACTTGTTCAGACCAAAGCACAATTTTTCAAATTTTTTTTTTTGTATATACAAAGTTTTTACTTAAATGTTAGAACACACCACACATAGAAGAATTGTTTGATAAATAGAAGGGCTTTGACGCTGTTCGACCACACAATTGTTAGATTATTTTTGTAGAAAACATAGTCGTAGTATTTTAAAATGAAAACGGGTATTTATTGCGTATCTTTACATTAATTTTGTTGCAACTAACAAGCCTCACAGCTCAGTAACAAGCCTCACAGCTCAGTTGGTAGTAGCTCTGCCTTCTGCGCTGTAGGTAGTGGGTTCGATTCCCACCCAGGACAAACATTTATGTGATGAATGTAGATGTTTGTTCTGTGTTTGGGTGTTGTATTGTATGATAAGTATGTATTTACAAAAAAAAAAGTATTTATGTATTCTATCCGTAATCTAGTTCCCATATTACAAGCTATGCTTAGTTTGGGACTAGATGGCGCTGTGTGAAATTAATGTCCTGTAATGTCCTGTAATATTTAAGGTCGCGTTCGGACATACATATAAGTAGGTATAAGGTTAAATACCAGTTTTTAGGGTTCTGTAACCAAAGTGTGCCGACGGGTCCCGATTACTAACCCTCCGCTGTCCGTCCGCCTGCCTTCGGTTATCTGTCAACGGGCCGTATCTATGTTATGAACCGTAATGGTGAGACAGTTGACATTTTAACTATGTATGTAATTCTGTACTAAAATAAAAAAATGAGCTATAGTACTATATATTACTATAGCGGCTTATTTTAATAACAGATCATTCGAAAATTATGATTTAAATATTTATTACAAAAGTCATTGCAAATTATAAAATTAATAAATAAATATTACAATACATTAATTTTACACAGCGCCATCTAGCCCCAAACTAAGCATAGCATGTTATATGGGAACTAGATTACGGATATCATAATTATATACTTTTTTAAATATATACGTACTATATGATACAACAACCAAACACAGAACAAACAAAAATTTAAATTTGAACAAATATTCGTAACACATATGTTTGCCTTGGGTGGGAATCAAACCCACAGCCTATAGCGTAGAAGGCAGAGTTACTATCAACTGAGCTATGAGGCTTGTCAATATTATTACGGGTGTTGTTCGATTTTTTTCCCTAAAATGTGTATTGGAACCCGTAGAGTGTGTGTCCGCACTCAGCCGGTTTAATTATAAAAATAAATGTGTTTTAATCACGAAGGTTGTAAAAAGACCAGGCGTAGTACTTAGTACTTTACCGAATACGGAACCAAACATTTTTCGGAGTACTGAAAACGAAAATAATGTTTTATTTTCATATGTACCTACTTATTTTATTCTCTGACATCAAATTTAAATAAAAAACCTGTCTTTTTCAGGTCCAAAATGGAGGCCTTAAAGACGCTTTTCCTGTTCCACCTGGTTTACCTTTCCGCTTGCATGGACCAGTTGCACATCATATACGAATGGAAGGCCATCGACTACAAGTTTGACAGCCAAGCGGCGAGACAGGAGGCTCTGGACTCTAGGAAATACATCCCGGAGAACAATCTGCCGATGGGCTTAGAGGTGTATGAGGATAGGCTGTTTGTAACTGTGCCACGGTGGAAGCCAGGAGTGCCGTCGTCACTGAACTATATCGATTTGAAAGGTAATATTTTTAGATAACTGTTTTTTTTACCTCGAGGTCATGAGCTGACCTATTAATATAGTTCCTTGGTCGTCGAATCTTCTTCGAATCTAGAATCCTCTTCACAAGCAAGAACATAGTTAACAATAACAATTCCAAAGCATTGATTATTGTAGGCTGTGGCAAACCGAATCCCTTCACCCCGATATATATAAAATAATAATACTTACGCTGATGTTGTATGTTCATCATTATAATTCAAACACTGCTGAGCAAAGCGTTTTTTTGGGAGGTTTGCTTCATTGCAGATAAACATTTTTGGTTAGCTAAGCTTCGAGATCCAGGGCTGATCCTACGTTTATAAAAACTGGCTTCGTCAGTGATCATATGCCGGCTCTATCCATCAACTTGACCGTCGATCACAACACAGCCCCCACTGGGGACAGGGCCACTTACTCTACTCAGTTTGGTTTTCATGGCCAATGATATACCTAGTTCAAGAGCTCACTCACGTAAAATAAAATTCATTTTTACGGAATTGCGAAACAATTAAATTCATAATTTATTGTCATAGGTTACGGTTACGCCTTAACCGGTTCGTACCAGCTCCGCAAATACGCAAGCAAACCATGCCTAAACAGTTTTCTCAACACATTTCCGATTAATGATCTGCACTTTAGCTAATGAAGACCTTAGAAACCGTTGACATTTGGAGAAATCTATTGGCAAATAGTCGCTCGAAATATCACAGAACTAAGTGAAAGTTCTTCCACACGTAACACCCAAGGTAGTTGCATTATTTATTTGCTTATTAACAAAGTAGGCACCATGCATAACGATCGTATTGTCAAGAACATAAGATACTAGTATAAAATAACTACATATATACCTGCTCTACCTAGTATTGAAACACTTGGTAAGTGCATCCATATATAATAAAATGTAGTTACAAGATTTCAAACATACGTGGCTGTGGCTCAAATGTATTCCCATATAGCTTTCCCATCCTTAATCCCTATATTCAATGAAAAGTTATTACGTCAACTAACGTGGATTACACGCATAATGACACATTTAGGTGGTCATACGCATAATGACATACGCGAATTGTCACATAAATGCTATACGCGAAATGACACATCGTGAACTATTACGCGAAATGACATACAAATATGGACTTATCCTTTAGGATCAGAAAGGTGAATTCTCATAAAATTTAATTCCCAAAATGTTAATTTCCCAGAACGTTGATTAATTTTTGATTCGCAAAATGTTGAATTCTTACAATGTCGAGTTCTTTAAAAGTTTTATTCCCATAATGTTGACTTTTTTGGGAACACATAGTTTTATCAATCCCATCATAAAAATATTCTTCAGGCAACGAAAGTTTCCTGAAGGGAAATATTTAGGTACCTTTGATGACAGCTGTCAAACTTCAAGTGGCCATATCTCTGAAAGTACTCGTCCTAGACTCTCCTTTCTTAATTCAAATGAAAGCTATGACCAAGATCTATATTTTCAATGACAGCTGTCAAACTTCAAGTGGCCATATCTCTGAAAGTACTCGTCCTAGACTCTTCGTTCATAGTTCAAATGAAAGCTATGACCAAGATCTATATTTTCAATGACAGCTGTCAAACTTCAAATGGCCATATCTCTGAAAGTACTCATCCTAGGCACTCCGTTCATAGTATTTCGATGAAACTTTTTTGTAATAACTTAGAACTGGTGCAACTTTAGAAGAATACAAATCACTATGCTATGATACTTATGAGTTGGGCAGAGACACATAATATAATGTACAGATATGATTTTTTGGACGGATTTAGACGATTGTGTTTTAAATTTTGTAGCTGTGATAACTGCAGTTGAAGTCGCTCGGCGGAAAACTAGTGTTCAATACCTCGTGTTTCAATATGCGTATAAGTCAATATGCGTGTAAGTCAATATGCGTGTATGTCAATATGCGTGTATGTTAATATGCGTGTATGTCAATATGCGTATACATCAATAAAGCTTGTACGTCAATATGCGTGCACGTCAATATGCATATACGTCAATATGCGTAAGAGTTAGATCCGTCAGGCGTGATTATAAGTCTGTCAGTATGTATTTATAAGCATAGAAAATCTTGTCTTCTTTTATTCTCTTTACTAGATTAACTGAGACAAGAGTTCTCTTGCTGCAAACCTGAGGAAGGAAAAAACACCAAATACATACCACTATGCTTAGTTTGGGGCTGGATGGCGCTGTGCGATAATGTCCTGTAATATTTATAAAAAAAAAAACTGTTTTCCAGATAAGTCTACCACGTCACCGGTGCTGATACCCTATCCGAACTGGGCAGCCAATACTGCGAGCGGGGATTCCCCTCCAGAGATCATCTCAACTTTCCGGATCCGCGCCGACCGCTGCGGCCGGCTCTGGGTCCTCGACAATGGAAAGATCAAAAACGACAACGGCACCGCTGTAGGAAAACATTCCCCCTCCCTCATCATCTACGACCTCAAAACCGACAGCTTACTACGAAAATATCCTTTCCCTGCTGATCAAGTAAAGGAAGATTCAGGCTTCGCTAACATTGCCGTTGAAGATTCGGATTGCGAGAAGACTTTCGCGTATTCCGCAGATCTAGGGAAAGCAGGCTTAATTGTCTATTCCTGGGAGAAAAACGAGTCACGCCGGGTAACACATCACTACTTTAATCTGGACCCATTATCTTGTGACTTTAGCGTCAAAGGACTAAACTTCACTTGGGATGACGCCCTATTCGGACTGAGTCTTTCATCTGCAAACGAGAACAACTATTCTACTCTGTACTTCCATCCGATGACGAGCTTCAAAGAGTTCTCTGTTTCTACCGAGTATCTGAGGAGTCAGGATATCGCAGATACTAATTTCAACGGTTTCAAAGTCTTAGGAGACAGAGGTCGGAACGCGCAATCGGGTGCTTCATTCTTGGACCCGAAAACTGGCGTCCTTTTCTACTCTCTGCTGAATTTGAACGCTGTGGCGTGTTGGAAGACTTCAAATAAGGATTATACGATGAAGAACCAAGGCAGGATTTACATGAATGAGACCACAATGGTCTACCCCAGCGATATCAAGGTAGATTACGATGACAATCTTTGGATTCTGTCGAATAGAATGCCTCTTTGGAAGTACGGAAACTGGGACATGAACGATGTAAACTTCAGGATATTTTCCGCGCCCGTTGTAGATGCTATCAGCCATACTGCTTGCGATATTACTCCTAGGACGGATATCCTGGACAAGTTGCATAAGGGCAATACTTCGGCATCAGGCATGACAGGAACGGCTGTGAACGCTGCTCCGTTTGCTGGCGTTTTATTATTGAGCTGGTTTTTAGCTTGTATTTTGTTCTAGATTTGTAAGGATCATCCATACTTAATCCTTAATTGGTAGCTACAAATTTTATGTCGAAAGAACGAAATTGATTATGATTATGACTGGACTGAGCGAGGCAAACGCCTAAAGCTGCCTCGGTGAGGCTCGGTCAGCCTTGACAAGGCACGTCAAGAATGAACGATCATTTGGCACACGAGGCAGCCTCGGGCGGTTGGATTAATTTTGCTAATAAGCTCAGCCGAGAAAGGTTGATGAAAAAAACAATATCATGGTATGATAACGGGAAAATTTTGTAACTTTTTTTCACACGTAAATTGATTACAGGAAGACAGTTCAACACTTGATCGAATTGTAAGCTCGTACTATACTAGGTATTCGTCATCTGCCTATTAATGTGATAATTATAATGCTTGGTAAGCTTATGAGCATATCGGCTGATTCTGAAATTTATCTAGATCGATTGCACCTACATTTGTATTTGTTTTGCAGACTAGTTGGACCAATTAATGTTGCTAGTGAGTCAGTCTTTTTCCTTATGTTAAGATTTCATATTTGTGTAGGATGATGTTGGTCTTGATGTGCTTCACGTGTTGCCAGCGTTTGGCATTTTGATTGTGATTTACAAGTTTCAAGCCATTTCAGTGTATTTATACTGAGCTTTGTAACACCACGGATGTTACCGCTTAATTTATTGTGATTATTTTTTAAACTTTTATCGATGAATGTACTTATCCTATAGTAGGTATGTGCCTTAAAAGTGATATTTTGTGTTAAGCTAACGTAGTTATTAAAACTTATTGATTATACATTGTAAATACTTAATTTTATTCATTAAAATGCTAAAAGCAATTGTTTTATTATTGCACGATGCGGCAGCGCTTGGCCTTCATCTCACTGGTGTCAAGTTGTGATAAGCCCGTAGGTGGAATCGCACTTCACTCGGAATCCTCAGTATACTGAAGAACTGGCTTTTTTACCTATAGCTGCCGGAACACAACACTTTAGAATTGTTCCGGCAGATAAAGAAACGCCCGCTGGGTGAACCACTAGCACACAAACGCGTTGTTTTAATTTTACTACTCTTACTGGTAGCGCCATCTAGTAAGATTGATTGAACAACGACACTTCCAAGAAAACATGAGAGATGTCGCTAATGCGTTTTATTTCCTTACAATGCATCTATCAGTCTGTCTACACTCTAGTCACCCGGACCGTTAGGATAATTATTAGTGTTATGTGACCTAGACTACAATAATAATCTGAACTATATGATTAGATTAAACGAAATAGAAAGATATATTTCCATGGGGAAGGATTTCGATTACCTTCGAAAGTTTGCCTTGTCGATGTAGTTTGATCAAATTTACCTACCTATTGGCTAAATATCAAATATAGATTGGCGTAGACACTAGCGCCACACCTTTTACTTAATAAAATATTCCTAACATAACAACCTAGCTGCCCATCTAGCTGCTTTCGATACCCGTTCCTTGGAAGCCATTCAGTCATCTCCTTGCTCCATCTATTCTCTTTCCTTCTCGCCAACTCCTCATGCTCCAATAAGCGATGGGCCAGCCCCTTCTTATGGCTCTGTATAAGCTGGGGATTGACGCTTACCCTCATGGATGAGAGTCCATGTTTCGGCACCATAGGTCATAGTGGGTAGAACACACGGACAAACAGTTGGGATTTTAAAGCATTGTGCGATATCATTATGCCTTGAGAATGTCATCCAATATTATCAGACACAGCCAAACATAACAGAATTCTTCGTGCGATCTCTTTACTTTGATGATCTATGCCAAAAGATAAAGTAGGTATGTCCATTTTTATTAAAATAACTATCGTGGATCAACGAATTCATTTTTGGACTTACGGGAATTTCCACGAACCTTATTATTGATGTAAAAAACCACCAACGTTTCGTACTTGACCGAAGGACATCATCAGGGTGAGTACGGTTCACGACGCACGCGTTCACGACGTGTTTTACATCAATAATAAGGTTCGTGGAAATTCCCGTATGTCCAAAAAAGGTATGTCCATGATGCCCGTCCACCACCACTTATCTCTCGTTTCCAACTATTAGGTATGTTGGGATCTGGAAAACCAACATAGCTACCTACTATGAATATTAATTGGTTGGTTGGTATGTGTGTGTTTATGACAAGGGTGGTCAGATCCGTTCCATTAGATTTATTGTCTCAATTATGCATTTCATGTTACCGCCACTTGAGATAAGTGCCGGCAATTTGTTAGCCAAATTACTCGGACGTGGTATTCTATTAGTAAAGTGGAGACGTTCTACTAAATAATTTGAATCTTGATGCGGAGTGATCGGCAGTAACCCCTACAGGTAATGTCAGAATGTCACATCTTTATTCTTCTACTCAAGAAGCAACTTGTACCTTTCTAACCTACCACTGCGAACATTTCGACGATTCGGCAAACGTGGTGATAATTGAGAACAGTGGTGATGAACCAGCTAAGTAGGTGGACACGCACACCCAGGACTTGGACCCAAATTTAATTCTGGTGTTTAGTATTTCGTTCTGAAGCATGACAGCCCAGTTGGTAGTAGCTCTGTCACCTGCGCTGTAGGTTGTGTTCGATTGCCATTCAGGACAAACATTTGTGTAATTAATATTGATGTTTGGGTGTTATATTGTATGATAAGTATGTATTTAAAAAAAAAGTAGGTATGTAAAATCCGTAATCTAGGTATATGGGAATATTACAAGTCTTATTAATTTATTTGTTTATTTATTTGGTACACAAAACAACATACAATCGATACATGATAAAACTATGGAATACAAAAATAATTATGAACTAGATCGTGTTCCAAAACATGTGTACACAACGTGAAAACGTGCTTTGCTTAGTACCTACTAGATGATAGACTTAGAACTAGATGGCACTGTGTAAAATTAATGTCCCGTAACATTTATTTATTTGGTTCTAACTCACGCTTGGAAAGTTATTAGTATTTCTAACATTATGATAAGGAGTATTATTTGCAACACGTTTCTTGTATGGTTCCCATAATCTCCATACTATTACATATTCATCAAGAAACAGACAGACAGTGTAGGCTTAGTAATAGGTTCTTGTTGGACCCTACCCTATCCATACCCTAAAAACCAACACAAAACTCCTAAAACGAGGTTCTTGCCCTCTCCTTTTGGGTTGGTCGTGATTCCAAACAACACGAATCAATCCTAAATAAACTTTTTACTAAAGCTGCTCACCTTTTGCGTCTATCGATGGATGGGGTGGGGTTTTATTTAATTGAGAATGGGTCAGTTCGTGACCTTAGAACTTGCACAGGTAAAGATGACTTCTTTGATGGAGTTAGTCTACCTAGAAGGTGCTGATCAACTCTCTCCTTGCAGAAATTAGGATCACAATAACACAGCAGATATACAGACGTTAAAAACTGATAAAGATGGGTCAAGATGGTTTTAACGTGGCGTCGTTTTGAGGAGGTCTAAATATATTCTAAATCCTTCTAATAATATATTATTAGCAGGATTATTGGAAACGATGGACTTATTATAAAATAAACGTGCAAGCTTCACTCTGCTTTAACGGGACCGCACCTTTACAAGTCATATCTATATAAATTTATAGCAGGTAAATACCTACGTGTTGTGTTTATGATGTATGGTAGCGAAGGTAATGGATACACAGTTTAGAAGTGGAAGGCACCAGTTATGGAGTAAAATATGACGGCGGATAGTATGGTGAGAACTCAGTGCAGTTTCCAGGTTTATAGTGTCTTCACAAGGGACTAAAGAAAATAGAATTGAATACCTATAAATGGGTTTTAGTCCCGCGTTAAATGTGCATTCATGTCTATGTGATGTAATAAATCAAAAGATTTCACGGCGATAAAAACTTTTTTTTTAATTCTTGTTGACAAATGCACTGAAAGCAAGAAACCAACGATCATCAAGAACGCTCAAAGAGTATAACAGCAATAGGTGTAACATAGAGCAACTGACTGAGAGCACTGGCCAGCGGCAGGAATGTCACTCCCAGTTTCCTAAAAAAATTTGAACTGACTTGATTGAAAGCGAATGAAACAGAGTTAGGTAATAGGCCAGCTGGTGTGACAAACAGGAGCAGTGACTAATTTTAACTTGTCGCTCGTTATTTTTGTTTATAGCCGTTTCATAATTGCGAAGGTAATTGAAAATGTAGATGAAGCACATTTGCATGATAGTGTTAAACCTTTGTTTAAGACCGCCTGGCTAGCTACCACCATCTTATCTATTTCTGTCGCCATAACAACATTTTAAAAAATTGTTGTGTTCCGGCATTTAGAGATAAGATAGCCAGTTTCTCAGTTAGTTGAGGATTCCGGGTGAAGTGCGCCTCCACATTCGGCCTTATCTCAACTTGTTACTAGGTGAGGTGAAGGCCAACAGAATAACTAGAAATGTATTACCTATTGCATGTCTATCAGAATCAAGATGAAGAACCAGAAATGATCAAGAAGAAGGTCTTGGGCTGTTTCAAAGGCATAAAATTGTTGAAGACAGTGATCATATTGATATGCTTCGGAGTGCTAATTCAACAAGTGAGTTACCATCGATTCATTCATTCTATAAAATATAATTCATTGAAATCGAATAACGTTAGGATATTAGTGGTCTGTGTGACTACACCTACATGACGGTGGAGAAGTTGGTAGGTGGTTGAGAAAAGTGGGTCGAGGTGATCAAATAAAAG
The DNA here is from genome assembly GCA_951394065.1 of Venusia cambrica. NCBI lineage: Eukaryota > Metazoa > Arthropoda > Insecta > Lepidoptera > Geometridae > Venusia > Venusia cambrica. The sequence continues at coordinate 9,636,165 of OX596056.1, forward strand.
AACAAACTAACTTCTGCTTTCATAACACATAATGGGACTCTTATGTGAATGAATGTTTAAAACCTGTTGTAAACCGGAACATGTAATGTGGAATATAAGACAGGAAGATGATGGTAAACTAATATAATATAATATTCTTTTTTCAGATCACCACATGCATTTCAAAGCTAATCTACATTCCTGTCACGACGTACACCCACTTCGATTTCAACAAAACCATTCAGTACCCGAGTATCACCTTCTGCAAAGAGCCGGCATACAAGTTCGAGAAGATGTTGGTATGTTTTTGCTATTCTTGACAGCAGCGTGTTTCAGTTAATCTGTTTTTTTTTTGTTGTACCACGGGGAAGTGCTTGGCCTTCATCTCACCTGGTTACAAGTTGAGATAAGATTACACTTCGCCCGGAATCCTCAACAAACTGAGGAACTGGCTATCTTACCTCTAAATGCCGGAACACAACAATTTTTAAAATTATTATTATGGCGACAGAATTAAGTAAGAAGGTGGTTGCTAGCCAGGCGGACCCAAACAAAGTCCTACCACCAACCAAACCAAGCACAATATATTGTACTCCCCATAAGGATCAAACTCGAGACCTCTGGATCTGAAATCGGTGGGTTGAACCACTAGACCACAGAGGCGGTAAAAAAAAAAAGCAAAGCAACTATACTGCGATCACCTGCCAAGCTTGGCGATAAAAGAAAAACTGGCCTGTTTTGGAGGAAGCCCTGTCTAGCAGTTTATATAAATGGGCTGTTGATGCTGTGGTACCAGTTCTAGAGTTCTCGATCTGGAGGTTCTACAGAAAAAAATCACTGCTTAAGGCCCTGTCAGTAGATGTTTCCTCTTTTTCAAATGGAAAATTATAGTACTCCTGAACAAGTCACGAAACACATTTATATATATATATTTATTACTTCAGGTACCTATCTACATTAAAGGTAAGCTAAAAACATAATAGCAAAAAAAATCTCGATAAAAATATTGATTGCAAAATGGTACGTTTCAAAATTTACAAGCGAAATATTTTGATACCTATAATGAATATTGACTTACGATTTATTTTAAATGATAGGTTACATGTTGATCTACATTAAAGGTAAGCTAGTTTTTTTTAAATAGATTCAAATTTAATTTTAAACATGAATTATTTGAAAAACTACAGGCGCACCGCGCGCCCACCTTTCAATCAGTACCTGTGTGACCACTGTCGACGTTGGACGTGTGCTTGTCGTCCTCGCAGCGGTCAGACAATACCTAGACTCAGAATAAATATTAGGACGAATGTAAATAAGCTATTTGTTGTGAGCCAGTAAAGGTACCATCATATAGTCACATTACCTACCTACATACAAACAACGCGATCTCAGAATAAAAATTATCAAAAGGTTTTATTTACGTTACGCTTGCGCCACCGACAGCTTGCCGTTGTCAACTCTCATAATCGTTTCTGCCGTGATTTTAGCTGCATAGAGCGCCTTAACGAGACTGTCAGCCAGGTCGCGCGATCTTCTAGAGTTCTCAAGTTTTTTTTGTTTCTATAAATAAACGGCTTCCATTTGAACAATCAGCTAATCAAAGACTTTTTGATCAGCTCTAAAATGTATGTACAGCAAACAATGGTAATGAAGCAAGGAATTTCTGAGTGCAAAAAAAGCACTTAACAATCTACTGACAAACTCTGCCAACAGTTTGCTGCCAAATAACTTCTTATCTGATTTAGTAATGAAAAAAAACAAACAAACGAAAAAAACGTTTAATAACTAGATGGTGACTTCTATACTAGCTAAGATTAAAACCGAGTAAAAAGGCGCCATCTTGACTTGTAGCGAAAGACAAATTAAATCTAGTTGGTAACTATGTATTTGTATTTCCAACGTAAGAAGCATCGCGTATCATCTAAACAAAAGGTCTTAGAAACCTTAAATGTTGAGGGTTTTTATATATTGTGTAAAACACTATGAAAGGATTTAAGGGAAATTCTACGGCATAGCGGGAAACAAGTAGGTAACTGGCATGGTAACGTCGGCCAAGTGCTCGTCAACTCGGCAGCCGGAATCATTTTCCTGAGGGTGGCACCAGGAGTAACAATCAATCAATTTGTTAGAAAAATACGTTGTGGATTTGTACGTTTTTTTTTCTGTTTACATAAATAAAACTTTCAGGACATTCGTATTCATTGTTTTATACATCCAATATTAACATAAAATATGGCTATCTAGCTCCAAACTAAGCAATGCTTGTATGTAAAATGGGAACTAGTTTACGCATATAATACTCGTACTAACATACTCTATTACTATTACATAATTTTTTTTGTAAATACATATATGTAAAACAAGCCTCATAGCTCAGTTGGTAGTAACTCTGCCTTTTGCGCTGTAGGTTGTGGGTTCGATTCCCACCCAGAAAAAAACATCTGTGTGATGAATATAGATGTTTATTCTGTGTTTGGGTGTTGTATCATATAGTACGTATGTATTTACAAAAGTATTTAAGTATTCTATCCGTTATCTAGTTCCCATATTACAAGCTATGCTTAGTTTGGGGCTAGATGGCGCTGTGTGAAATTAACATCCTTTAAAATATTTATTATTTAACAACACAACACCCAAACACAGAACAAACGTCTATATTCATCACAAAAATGTTGGTCCTTGAAGGGAATCGAATCCACAATCTACGGAAGGTAGAGCTAGTACTGACTGAGCTGTGGGATTTGTTAAAGGCTTGTTTTCAAGTTAATATTAAAATGGATCCCCGCAAAACCAATTTGACTAGCTTAATTATTTTTCCAGGACTACAACCTATACTTGCACCCTCAATACACGTCAGTGTGGACCGGTTTCAACTACTCCATTAGCCTGGATCAGCTCTGGGAAGACATCACGTACAACGACAGCGATATGTTCGTTCAGTATGGACTGGATTCATCTAAGGACAGTAAGTTTACATATATGATCTGCTCTTAAATATTTTACAATTATTGCTGCCTTCGTGATGAGGGGAAGCAGTACCTTACTTTTTTTATATATAATATAGTTTTTCAAGTGAGCTGGTAGTCAAACGCTTGGCAATCACCAATAAAATTACGATACAATAATTAAAGGATGATGGACTTTGGATATAGTTTATCACTGGCCTAAAGATGCGTGATGCGTGGCATCTAAGAAACAACCACCACATAGGCACATTTTAAATTGGTCATCGATATGGAGGACCAATTTCCAATTTTAATTCAACATAAATACAAAAATTAGATTAAATAATATAATATCATCATAAAATGTAATACATCATAAGTCTACACCGGAGTACAGAATAAAATAACTAATGGGCCGTGTATGGCATAAAACGCGGGACGAAAGCAGATTTTTTTATGAGGCCCGTTTCTCGGAACGAATATGGCATGGATAAATTTTGATTATTAACATAATGATCAGGAATTATAATTAAAAAACAAATGCATTCCAATGTCAGCACTCTGCAAAGTTTGCTGGTTGCAAACTAAAAGCTAAGCTGTGTTAGCTTATAAAGCTCAGGTAATTTTTCAGACTAGTAAATGCTAACGAATCTTCGTCGGTCTACAAGTAGCTGTTTGTAGCAACGCCTGATACAATATCAAAAACCAATGGTTACCAACTCTCAATTATAGATGTGCAACTGATTCCAACAACCGGGTTCACATACGGCCGTTGCTACACCATGGTCCCGAAGACACAAGCAACCAAAGCCAGCAAGACCACTGGCTTCTCCGTAACCCTCAAACACAGCGCTGATGACGTGCAATCGGCGAATGGGATGATCCCACCCGGGTTTCACGTCTATGTGCATTACTCCAGGGAGCCGTTTACAGGTTAATTTCCCGCTCTCAAGTTATACCACTGGGGAGTAAAGGTATTACATCTCTCTGTGCATCGTTTTCTCAGGGTAGATCTTTTATAATGATCTTTTTCACTCAGCTCGATAGTTGGCGGTTTGAAAGGCGTCACGAAGTTGGATGTCCAATGCGGACGCAAAACTAAAAGTAGGAAGAACCCTTGATGAACTAACAACAGGAACTATTTTTTTTTTGTTGTACGACGGGGAAGCGCGTGGCCTTCATTTTGTTAACAAGTTGATATAAGGCCGAAGGTGGTAGCGCATTTCACCCGGGATCCTCAACAAACTGAAGAACTGGCTATCTTACCTCTAAATGGCGGAACACAACAAATTTAGAATTGTTGTTATGGCGACAGAATTAAGTAAGATGGTGGTAGCTAGCCAGGCGGACTCAAAGAAAGTCCTACCACCAACCAAACCGAGCACAAAATATTGTACTACGCTTAGCTTTCATCTCACTTGGATCTAAGTTATGTTCAGGCCGAAGGTCGAAGCACACTTCATATGGAATTCTCAACATACTGAAGAACTGGCTCTTATAGGTATATCTCTATAGGTAAATGCAGGAACACAACAAATTAGGAATTGAAGTTATGGCAACAGACTTAGGTAAGATGTATAGTAGGTAGGCGTACTTAAACAAAGTACTACCACCAACCAAAACAAGCAGAAATTTGTACTGGCCTGGGGTCCCAGATTCGACTCCTCTTTGTAGTAGACCACAGATGAGATTCACAGATCTTGGAGTTACAGCACGGTTGCAAATATGTTATCGGCTTACTAATACGTCTGTTTTAGAAGTGGAGGTCTACAACGGTGGCTTGGTCCAGTACCTGTACATAAGCGTCGGAGAAACCATGGATGTTAAACTGACAGTAGACGAGTATCTAAAGATCAGCAAAGAAGACGATTCCTGCACCCACAAGGAAGACTACAGCGCTAACCACGTTAGTTCTCGCTTGTAAAGAACTTACGAAGTTTGAGCAAAAACATACAGTATTTTATAAGTTAAAATACGCGCTCCCTTTTATTTTTGCATTTGCTTGTTTTGACTTTTCTACTAAATGTTTACTTTTGTCATGCGTGAAACTTGGACGAAGCTTCGTGAGCTTTGTTACGAAGCCAATTTCAAAATGTCAAATTCGTGTTATAATACCACTAGAATTACTACATAATCTTTTATATTTTATTAGTGATGGCCAAGCGTTTAACTATGCATCATTTCACATAAATAAAACAAGTAAAGATGTAGCGTAAGATGGTGCACGCATGTCTTAAAGGACCTATCTTGGATTGAAGACACAAAGATTGTACTGCGGCCAAACAAGGGCAAAAAGTTCCATTCCTTACCAGTACGTATTATCAGCTTTATACTGTTCCTATCTGTTCTAGTAGGTAGGTACTAGCTATACTAGCGAGGTTGATTAGGATCATCATCTTTTATACGGACTCACTTCTCTCTTCACTCACTCCACTTCGGTTTAGTGGATTGCATGTCCTAAAACTTGGACGTTCAAAAAAGTGCTAGTTTCCACATACATAAACTTTCTGAAACAAAGATTCAATTGGTGTACGACCCGACAAAACAATTAACCTCTGGTTCGGTAGGTAGGCCGATTCACAGGTTTAATGTTTTCATACAATATCGTTAGATACTTATATTGGCTCTTATTATGTCACAAGGTGATACAAGGTAAATCATCCAATCTAGTAATTAACACCAGAACTGCGAATACCCGTCTACAAAGCGTGCTGATTATGGTAAATATTGCACTTTCTGCAGGCATAGCATGGACTGGAGACAACTCTCCCCGGGGAGAGGATAAAAATCTATTCCCCTGAGACAAAATTGTCTACTCTCCGAGCACGGGCTGGGGATATTCATATCCACGGTGGAGAAACCCTTTCTCTCGGTCGTTGTTGCCATACAAAGAAAATTAAATAAAAATGTCATTACATTCACTCAATTTTGAATAATCGTACGTTCATTTGCTTTATCATCAATTAATTTTATCATACGTCTAAATTTAAAATGATGCTATTGATGTGAGAGTCTTAGCAGACATTTTATTTTAGTAGTGCTGCTGGAGGTCTTTATATTATTGACTTCAACTTCTTTGTTTTGGTTTTGGCGTGTTGATGTTACTGATCAGGAATTCAATTCAGTAATAGTATGTATGTATTTTTATGTGTTACAATGAGTGGTTAGAAGTAAGTAATGTGGTAATTTGAATTAATACTTAAAGGCGGAAGAAATATATCGACATGTGTGCAGTCAATAGCGCCGATTACCTATATCAGGAAGACATACTTTTGTTGGAATCCATGAGATACCTTCTGCTTTGCACTCTCCGTTCCCGGAAAAACAATCCACTTTGGCATGAGTCTAGTATAATTAAATGAAGTAGTTTTTAATGAAGCTCTATTTTGATGATAATAAACAACTAAATCAGTTACATACATTCTAACGATGGCACCACTAACTTGGCTCAGATATTTACTTATACTAAGAGCTGGAACGAATTAGGTTAGAATTCAACAATTAAACAAATTGTTATAATACTAGGTAGGTAGGTAGGTACTAACCTTCACATGCACCGGCAAACCATCCCTAGTATTAATCGGTTTCAACGCGCTATTAAGCTCCTTACTCAAATAAATAAATAAATATTATAGGACATTAATTTTACACGGCGCCATCTAGTCCCAAACTAAGCAACGCTTGTAATATGGCAACTAGATTACGGATATAATACTAATATACTTTATGTTTTATATTTTTTAGTACATACCTACCTACTTATCATACAATACACGTCCAAACACAGACAAACATCTATATTCATCACACAAATGTTTGTCCTGGGTGGGAATCGCACCCAAAACCTACAGTGCAGCAGGCAGAGCTACTAACAACTGAGCTGTGAGGCTTGTTAAATACAGGGCCATATCCTTATTTACACGAAACATTTTCTGGAATTCGTTGTACGAAAGCTCGAACGAATGCTCTAATAATATATCTTCGGTGCTGTTTCCGCTCCATTATTTGCATTTATCGCGTCAAAGGGTAATTAAAGTATTCTCGAGATATCTATTTTTCGTGAAATAATAATTAATCCCCACCTCATAGGATCGTGGATAGCCTGCCTCACCTTTTCTTATGTCAAACGGGGACTATTTTTATCCACGGTGGAAATATATTAAAAGGGGATAAATTTATCTTCTCCTCTGTTGCCGTGCTCTACATGGTAGAGAAGATAATTTTATCTCTCGAAGGTGGATAAAAACAGGGGACAATTTTTTTATCCCCGGCCCGTGTTGAGGGGGCTGGGACGTTTTGAAAATATATTCTATAATACACTGTTACATTATTATAGTGCACATCACAATGCGTGTGGGACTTTGTGGGTGGAGAAGTGGGTTGCTCCGGACCCTGGATGAACAGCAACCTTCCACGATGCAGTAACTACACAGCCATGAGGGATCTTATCGTCTCTTATACTAAGTAAGTCCTCAGAATACCCATCGTAAAATGAATAAATTTTTCGAGGCTCTATGGTTCTGATCTTGACCCTTGAGGGGTGAGGCTTACGATAGAGCGAGCCTTTTTGAAGGGGTCCGATGTCCATGGGGTGTCAGATATCTGAATCTTCAATTCTCAATTCAATCATCAATCAATCAATTCAATCTCAAATCAATTCTTAAATTGTTGTGTTCCTGCATTTCAAGGTATGATAGCCAGTTCCTCAGTTTGTTGAGGATTCCGGGTGAAGTGCAACTACCTTCGGCCTTATCTCAACTTGTAACCAGGTGAGTTGAAGGCGAAGTGCTTACCCGTCGTACAATTAAAAAAATAAAAAATAAACTGTTCACGCGAAAAAGAAAAAAAAACACCATTTACAGGCTTGTCGTGTTAGCATACGTACTAAATGGTAATCTTGCAACTGAATTTTAGACCAGTTCCCCCAAACTGAATGGGCTGGAATTTGAAACACATTATTTATCTCGTAATTTAATGGAATGGGTTATATGGTGATAGCGAGCTGATCTAATAATGGAGTCAGGAGCTGTTTAAGAGAACACCTCAGTCAATAAATGTAAACATTTTGTAAAAAGGCTTTTGTAACCCAACTGCTTACCATATAATGTAATTCATTTTATATTTGTGCTAATAAAATATAGTTCTCAAGAGCTCGTTCTTTATGAAAGTCTTTTTAGAAATGTCTAAGAAACTTTTTTCAGTGCTTATCAGTCTCACGAATGCAGCTCCTGTGTTCGCTTTTGCAAGTCCTACATGTACAATACTTTCGTGACGGACAGGAAGACTATGTACTCATGGGACCATAACGATAACCAGTGGAGGTTCAACTCCTTAGAGGCTTCCTTGCAGAGTCAGGTGAGTCAGAAACTGGACACCCGTGAAGTCTACCGTTTCAAGTGATAATCAATTTATATTAGAGAACCATCCTCTAGATTAGAAAATGTAAAGCGCAATAAATCTTGATTATCCCTATCTGATTGAACCTGCAACATTTAATTTGACTTGGACATACCATTTCTAGATGAACGACATACTACGTTTGCATGGGAGAGCTGGTACCTGGGCCTTCTTAAGAAGTTGCAAATGATTAGATTTCTTTGAATTGTTGACAGATCTACATCTTCTTCAATAGTATGATGGTATCCGTGTATGAGGAACGCTACAATTACGACTGGAATCTTTTCCTATCCGACCTTGGTGGGAGCGTTGTAAGTATTTTAGGGTAACATTTTTGTTCTAAATGGGACAAAAGATGTGATATTTAGGGGTCCCAGGGCAAATAATCGTTGACCTTCAGTCAACAGTTACGGTTAAATAATCGAATCACTGGTGGTAGAACCTGTAATGGCCCATCTTGCTTTCGACCGCCATCCGGTCAAAGCCCGATGCCAAGCAGTTTGCTGTGTTCCATCAGTGCACGGGAGTGCCAGTGCATTTTATAAGCAGCTTCTGGAGAAGCTCGCTCCATCATAGACCTAGGCTCATCCTCGCCCAGATAATCGCCCAGACAACCTTTGAGGTCAAGAGTTTGAACAACAAATAAGAACTGACTGAAGTAGTGATCAGAGAAATCATTGAAAGGGAATGAAGAGCAGTTCATTAACTTTTATTTTTCCAATAATAATTTTCATGGACTGACTTCGTATTGAATTGATGAATTTGAATTGAAATTGATGGGATTTCCACAACCTCAACTAAATGGCCTCATAGTTCGACTGGCCTACTGTAAATGACTCTGTTTCATTTAGGCTTCAATAAAAATGGCGGCTTTTTTTCTGAACATTTTTTTCGGTTTCATTGATAAGTATATAAAATAAACGCGGTCATTTCTATTGAAACCAAAATGAATCAGAGAATTATGTAATAAACCAGTTGGTAGAAGTTCTGCCTGCTGCGCTGTAGGTGGTGGTTTCAATTCCCACCGAGACAAATATTTGTGTGATGCATTATAAATGTTTATGTTGTGTAAGGGTGTGTTTTATACAATCTCAAATGAAAAAAGACGAAAATTTATTTGCTAACGTAAGACGTAAGCCGTACGTAATGTCATATGATTATTTATATATCAATTATTAAATTATAAAAAAACAAATCGAAAAATATTCCATCCGTATCTAATTCCATTATATATGATGGAATATATATAATGCTATGCTCAGTTTGAAACTATATGGTGCTGTCTTAAAATTAAATACCCCATATGTAAAAAAAACATACTTTCACACATCTGGATTTTACACACATACCTTCTCAGGAGAATACTTGACAGCAGCCACATCATTCTAAAATACTATTACCAAAATACAGAAGACCAAATCCGTGTATTAGTACTTAACCTATTATAATTTGTTAGATTGGTGACTCAAACGCATTTCTCATCGGTATGCTGATTAACTACTAAACCGATTTAGATTCTGGAATTATGCACAAGCTGATTTTCGAAATCAATCCTTTGGGTAACCCGAACAGCGTGGTAAAGTTTCTATGGAAATTGGTACCTACTTTAGGTAACCGGGTACCACGCTGGTGAAATTACGGGGCTTATGTGCGCTAGACAGACATGCCTTTCATTTTTTTTTTCTTTGATAGCCCCTTTCAAAATTTTACCTTTAACATTGTATAAACTCACTGCATTGGTGCTAACTGACGCAATTTGAAGCAAATTGGTGCATCTTTGGAGATGATCATGTAAATCGGCCACTGATTACGCCAGTTGGCTCAAAGCCAAGCTTGACGCTCTGTTTCCTTATAGACAAATAGCTATTTTCGGCACGATTTCACATCCTTTCGCTATGCTTGCTTGATAGACTATTTCTGATTGTTGGTGTCTTGGCCAGGTCATTGATGTTATTTTAGCTTAAAAATAATATTGAGCGGTTGCAATTACAAAATCACGTTTCATTCATTTTTTTTTTATTTTATTCTCATTTAACGTGAACATTGATATTTCATATATAACATTATCTACTATCCGTCTGCCAAGCGGGGTAATAAGGTATATCAAAACTTTTTTGTTTTCAAGGAAGCCTTTTCTTTTTAGTTATCTTCTAAAAAGCTGCTACCCTTCTTCTGGAGGGATCACTTAGTCGTGCTTTACGACATCCATGGGCTTAGTTGGAGAAGTCAACAACCTATATTATGTTATAAGACTTCTTTTAATTCCAGGGTTTTCTCCTTGGCCTCTCCGTCATCAGTCTCTTGAAGATCAGTGGTAAGATCTGGCAGTTGATCAGGCCCTGCCTTCAGTCTGGGAAGTGTAAGAGAGCGAGCGTCTCAGGGTCTACTGCGACTGTGAATGTTGCCACGGTCAGATATCCTGATATGAAGGATAAAATGATAACCAACTACACTAGTAATGGCAGAATACACGAGACTTGAAGTAGACAAGATATACTATGTCGTTGCTGGATTGTATTAAACCCATCTATATTATAGGTTCAGACTATTAATAAAAATATATTTCTTAATCGAGCATACTGTTGGCTTGTTTCTTAACATCACAACACGAAAAAGTCTACTCAAAGTCAAAGTCAGAAAAATATATTTATTCAGTAAGATTTTTTTAGGATCGCTTTGAAACGTCAAATCTACCGCCTGTTCGGAATCGCGACCAGCACACAAGGAGAAAGGCAAGAACCTCGGGCTAGTTTTTTTTATGATCCATTACAATAGCTTAAAATTATCTAATACTAATTACAATTTATTCACTGGAGCAAATTTTTTTTTAATGCCAGGCTTTCTTATCTTCTAGGTAATCTGAAATTTTATAATAAGCTTTCCTGGATATCTTTTGTTTAACACAATTTTTGTTTTATTTGACAAGCTTAGCACATCACTTGGTAATTTATTATAAAAGCGTACAGTTTGCCCTATGAACGATTTATTAACCTTATGGAGCCTAGTTGTGGGAACAGCGAGTTTATTTTTATTTCTAGTATTATAATTATGTTTATCATAGTTTTAGTCAAATAAGCTTATGTTTTTACGCGCGTACATAATATTTTCATAAATATATTGGCAACTGAACTTGGGACTTCTCCAACATGCATGTTAAATTATTTGCTATAATCATTGCGCTCATCTGGTGGATTGGTGAACAAACATTATGTTAGGTGAAAGGAGTCCCGAAAACCTCGTTTTGACTGTACGGAAAATCTATTTGAAGGTATATAACATCAAATTTTCAATATTTTTTTTAATGAAAATCATATGTTTAGGATTCTAGTTAGTAATGGGGGTCGAAACACAATTGACAAAACTTGACTCGATTCAATAAAATCAATTAAGTTTCATCTAAATCTTAATTTTTACACAGATTTTACTTTAATTTGCTAGTTATTTAACATTTTTCAATTAAATCGTCTCCGTGTACCATAATAAATATTTTAGACGATTACCGCTTTATTTTATCGCGAAATTGTGAAGTTTTGTAACAAAAAATACATTAATAATTAATGTCCAGTGAAATCAATGCCATATTGCTTGAGTAATAAATTTAGTATAGGTAAGATAGCTAAGTAAGAATCCATACACATGTATCCAAAATAATATAGGTATATTATTATTACTTATAACTTACCTGTATTATTTTGTATTTTGCAGTAGCCCCCACTTTTTTTCTATGTTTTTCATATTGTAGATTGCTATTTATTTAAAGAGTTTAAAGCAATAGCCAATTCTAAACAATTAGTTATGAATTGGAGATACTACTTGGCAAATGTAAACATATCTAATTGCATCACGGTGACGCATGTGTCAATTGATTTTGTATACAGTCATAAGAGTGAGCGACTTTTTGAACTCTTATTAGAGTTAGTTAGTCAAGAGGAAGCGTCGAAAACTCAAGTGAATAAAGAGATATTGAGAAAAAGAGTGCATGAGTAAGGTAATTATGGTGTAATGAAAGCACACTTATAGAGAGATACAGAGAGATTTGGCGGATTTATTACTAAACATTTTTTCTGTTTTCAGATTTTATTTTCAAACCAGACAGCACGAAATCTCAGTTTGGGGCGAACTACTAGTAAATAATCAACTAGTTTTCAAGTTATGATGAGGTCGAAGGTGGAAGCGCACTTCACCCAGAATCCTCAACAGACTGAGGGATGACTGTTAATGTTAACATTTTAACAGCTGATGTACTCACGGTCGGTTGATAATTTTTGATGAAGCCAGAATTAATAACAGTACGTAACGTAACTCATGAATGTTTTCCATATTTCTAACTAGATGACGCTGCTAAAAACGACCGTTCCTAAATCATGCTATCTTTGCGTTTTAGATTATGCATGGCCCCAGCTCGTGGGTTGTACGGTTTGTGGGTGAGCTTTTACGTTTAAGTTTTTGAGAGACACTCTGAGTGCCCTTCAAAAAGTTAATCGTAAAAGCTTATCCATGATTAAAAAATAATTTATTACTGGAATAAGAATCTATGTATGTTATGTTTGTTAATGTGATTTTTAGATGTGATGTGAATGAGAGCTTGAAAATGTGGACTCGGCGTAATATTTGACATCTATCAAACTTTAAATGCCCACATATCTCGGAAGCTTCTCATGCCTGACTCAGTAAAATTTTTCTATGCTTCTAGCTCAAAAAAAAATAAAAGATATGATCAACAAATGCATTCCGATAACAGTTGTCAAAATGACATCTGTCATACATACATTCATTTTTGTATCTGCACCAAAAATATTATAGGCATTATTGTAGGTACATATAAATTCTTTTCTATTAAATAATGGTTTATATATTTTGAATCCTAAAAGGAAAACAATTTACTGATTCTCTGTACAATAACGTCATCAGCTGGAGGGGTTGGAGCACGGGACTTTATAAGTCCCCGTGCTTCACCTAGGTTTTCCACCTGTCCTGACCCTTTTATTTCTGCCATACGTAAGTAAGGCTTAGGTTTCTATTAGGCTAGTAACTTAGCTTCATATTATTATCTCATTTACACCCGGGAGCTGTCCAGAGTTGGACAGGTGCCTCCCGGACTAAAGGAATTTATAATTGTAGCACTATCGAATTCATGCAGTGGTTGAAATTCGACCGAACTGTGCATTACACTATTTTTGTACTTTAATGAAAAATAATGTACACAAAATAAACTTTTAGCTTTCTGCACTCCTGCATCTAAACTTTAACATGCTTAATCTCACACTCATTTGTGCGTGCTATTTGCGAAAGGAGTCCGGAAGTTTTATCTTAGCGTTTAAAAGTTTGGTAAAAGCAACGCCGGAGGGTCTGGATCTGTGGACAAAATTCTCAACATTGAAGCGATTGGTTCGAGTTGTTGCATATTGCAGACGATTCTTAAAATATAAGCGAAGCAAAGCACTTGAACCTTACTTGACAGTCAATGAAATCAGTGAGGCTGAGGAGGTATGCATCAGACATTGCCAATTAAAGCTGCATGAGGACAAAGCAAAGCTCAAGCCGTTGAGTCCTTACCTGGATAACAAAGGGATTATTAGAGTGGGCGGTCGTATCCAAAAGTCAGATTTGCCCGAGGACACAAAACATCCGATAATCCTTCCCCAGAAGAGTCATTTCACTGATTTAATTATCGATGAAGCCCATAAGAAGACGCTGCACGGTGGTCCAACTCTAATGCTGATCCATTTGCGCACAAGATTTTGGATTATCGCAGTCAAGAGTCTTGTGAAGTCACACGTGCGCAAATGTATCACTTGTACGAGACATGCGGCGGCAACCAAACATCCTTTTATGGGTCAGTTGCCAACCAGTAGAGTAACCGCAGCAAGACCGTTCTTACATAGCGGTGTTGATTTTGCAGGCCCAATTAATGTCCGGATGTCGAAAGGTCGAGGCAGTAAGTCATATAAAGGCTATATTAGTATTTTTGTTTGTATGGCAACTAAGGCGATACATTTGGAAGCCGTAAGCGACCTTACCGCACAAGGGTTTATTGAGTGCTTCAAACGGTTTGTCGCAAGGAGAGGCCACGTAAGCGAAATGTGGAGTGATAATGGGACAAATTTTGTAGGAGCGTCAAATAAAAATAATAAATAAATGTTTTTATTTACATAACCAAACCACTTTCTACAGTAACGGGTTTTAAGGCCCTCTTTTAAGTATTAAGTATACTTGTGCTAGAGAGCCTTGCTCTTGCATAACAGTATTAGTGGTTACCAAAAATACAGTTCTTATAGTTAAGTTTAGTATTAAATTAAATATTTTTACTATGCGAGGGTGGGTAGGTACGAGTGTGTGTGTGCGTGTGCGTGTGTGTGTGTGTGTGTGTGTGTGTGTGTGTGTGTGTGTGTGCGTTTGTGCGAGTAATGTTGTTAGGACTCCCGATAACACCGGTCTCTTAAGAGTCCGGGCAACAGGAGTATCCAATTATGTGTGATGGTGTGTGCGTGTGTGGGTGAGGATTTATGTACATTTAAGAGTACAATATGGGTTAAGTTATAAAGTTCAGGAGGCTCTCTGTCTCCTCATAATTCTTTGATAATAGCCAATCTATTAGAACCGTTTTGCAGTCGTAGTATTTTTTGATGTATATATCTAAGGTTCTATTTATTGTATTATATAAGTGAGCTGATTTTTTAGTGTATTGGTTACTGGCATATGTGGTTTTTACTGCATGAACATTAATGGCTTTGTATTTCCTTCTGTTTTTAGTAATCTCTGGGTCATACACAAGGTTTCCATGCTGTCTTAGTATTATTTGTAGAATATAAATCTTTCTTACTGTAAGTAAATTGCTCGTGGCGTAGAGGCTTTCCGTAGAAAATCTGTATGGTCTAAAGTACATAACTTTAATAAGTAAACGTTGTGCCCTCTCTATTTCTATGAATCTACTCTTTGCAGCCCCACCCCATACAGGGATACAATATCTAAGAACAGATTCAGCTAATGCGGTATATATTTTTTTTTTTTTTTTTTCTCAAAGGAATTGGCAAAACTTGTTGCTGCAGAAAAATCATCAGTCGCTCTAGAAATACGGGACTGGTTGAGTTCAAACCGCGTATCCTGGCATTTCATCCCTGCTCACGCACCAAACTTCGGCGGGTTATGGGAGGCCGGGGTAAAAGCGACCAAGTTCCATCTCAAGAGGGTTGTTGGTGATTCCACACTCACTTTTGAGGAGTTGACAACAGTTCTCACTCAGGTAGAGGCATGTCTCAACTCAAGACCTTTGTCTGTATTACCGGATTCTCCCAGTGATCCCGAGCCGTTAACACCGGGACACTTTCTCGTAGGTGAGCCTTTAGTGACGGTTCCTGAACACAGTTACGAACACTGCAGTATGGGATCCTTGAGGCGTTGGCAAGTTACGCAAAAAATTGTACAGGACTTTTGGCGAAGGTGGTCCAGCGAATATTTAGCGTATTGCGTTCAGCGATACAAGTGGACAAAGGTTACCCCTGAACCTAAGGTTGGAGATGTGGTTCTTGTAAAAGAGGACAACCTTCCTCCAGCTCGGTGGATGCTGGGCAGAGTGGTGACTACCCATCCTGGATCAGACCAGATTACCAGAGTAGTGACCTTGAAGTGTGGTAAACTATTGCTAAACAGGCCCACTTCAAAATTATGTGTCTTACCGGTCACGAATTGATTAATGTTTTATTATTTGTATTAGGTTATATAGTTAATGAGTTAAAAGCTGTGTGTTAAATATAAGCTAGTGGTAGCTCATGGTAGGTGGCCGGTATAATGAAGAACGTTCAATGTCGTTCTTGGTGGGCGGTATGTATAATCGATTTAGTAAAAAATGTACATTTGATTGTTAAAGACACAGTACCTATGTATCAGCGTTATGACCAAAGTTGACGATTTTGTAACTAGATGTCGCTAGTATGCGCAGATCACTTTTCTAGATCGCGCTGACGAAAATCAACGCGCTTTATCAAGGTCGCCGTGCTGTGTTTAATATATGAGAGATTTAACTGCACTTACAAAGTCTTTGATTTCTCGAATACCCCTTACAACAATTTTTGGCTTGGAAGATTTGTGCTTTGTACATGGTTTTTATTTGGATAAAAAAGATTGTCACTACATACGCACTTTAACTGACTGGTATTTCTATATTTCTAAAGATTATTGAAATGTGATGTTTAATGTATCTCTAAATTTTAAACTGACTTCCTTAAATAGCAAGAAGATCTACATTCCTCGCTCAAGTATTTCTTGTATGTTCATTAATATTGATATACGAGTATATTACGTTGCCTCTTCCCAAACCATCGACACGAAGAAGGAGAAGATGGCTGATATCGCTCGCTCGTGCACCATAAAACAATATAGAAATATTAGTCACTTCACGCGTCGAAATGTTTTAATTGGACTGGCTATTTAAATGATCTCTCAGCGATTAAGGTATTGATATATTGGTATACATTTTCTCGTTAAAGGACGTCTTATTATTAAATTATTATTTTAACATCAAACGTGTACGTACCACACCCTTGCTTTCAAAATGAGAGTAAAATTAGAATTTTCTACATGAAGGCCCGTAGTGCCGTCGACTTTCGCATTGTCATTTTGAAAAGGTCTGTCCGATACAAATAACATTTTGAAGATAAAACTTTTCTTGAAGCATAACTAAAACAGACTCAAATTATCCCAATCCAATGGTAACTGCAATAATTTAATTTTAATCAGACAAAAATGTCATACATTTTGAAACTAACGACAAGCTTCTTTTGAAATGGTACAGTGGTTTAGTTGCATTTCATGTGAAAATTCTATGTTACCATTTCTTATTTTTTATTTCACTTTTATTATTATTTTTAGTCCGTTTTTATGGCATATATAATAAACATGAATATAAGAAGCCCTGAATCCTGAAATACAGCCTAGGCTAGTTCAGGATCCTACAGATTCAATATGTTATACTGTAACACTGTTTTTGTGTCATTTAAAATGATTTATTATTATTGTTATTATTATCATTTTCGCTCAGACCGTTGAGGATTTTGTATGAAGTGCGCTTCCACCTTCGGCCTTATCATATTTTGAAACCAGATGAGATGAATGCCAAGTATGTCCCTGTCGTGCAATAAAAACGCCTCGTTTCATCCATACCCACCCTGTGTCTGATAGGCCCTGACTGGAGCAACATCGCGGCAGCGCCTGGAGCAGACAGATAAGCAATAGTGTGTCTTACTAGTGGTTTATTTTAATACAGGTTATTTCTTAAGGTCAGGGTTAATTAGACAGTTTTTGGTGAATTGTAGCTTCAACACACATTTTGGAAACAATAACAATAATATTATTGAATTCTTACGTTTAGATTTCCATATTGGTTATATAACGAGAAACTTGCGCTCAACTGAGCATTCTAGTTTAGTTGATATGAGATATCGCACAGCCAAGAAGAACCACTTGATCATCGACTTATATACAACTTATATAAAAGCAGCATGATCCGTCGTAGTCGAGCTTTCTTAAGAATATACACTAACTTTTATGGGTACGAGAATATGAGTTGGCAAGTATGGAAACAGTTATAAAAGGGATAAAATGCAATATTTAAGGTTTATTTGTCTGGTAATTTTTGTAAATCTCACAATATGACATTGTGTTTTTATAAACAGCTGGGCCGTTTGGCGGACGGTTGCGTGATTCACGAAACTGGATCGTAAAGCAGAAATATTTTGTCTTGTGCGCGCGCACCGTGTAATATACGGCTGCGTGGGATGAAACCTTCCGTGTTCAATCGGTTTTCAAATGCTCTTTGATAAAATACACGTTTACATATTGAAATTCACAGACATTAACCACCTCTGTTGTCTAGTGGTCCACCCACCGGTGTTAGATCCAGAGGTCCCGGGTTCGATACCCAAGGGGAGTATAATATTGTGCTAGGTTTTGTTATGGTAGGACTTAGTTCAAGTCCGCCTGGCTAGCTAGCACCATCTTACCTAATTCTGTCACCATAACAACCATTCTTAAATTGTTGTGTTCCGGCATTCAGAGTTAAGATAGCCAGTTCCTCAGTTTGTTGAGGATTCCGGGTGAAGTGCGCTTCCACCTTCGGCCTTATCATAACTTAAAAAAATCAGGTGATATGAAGGCCAAGCACATCTTCGTCGTAAAAAAAGTATCATCAAAACTGTGGTGTAAGACTGGTCTTACGATCCGAAAAATGTGTAAAAAGATGCTGATGATGCAAAGCAATTAGATGGTGGAAGGAGGTTGACAGCCAGAGCGGTTGATAAAAATATGAAGAGAATGAGTTGCGATAAGAAAGAAAGTCTATTCCAAATTGTAAAGCTAACGAACTATATGCAAAGCTATTCGTAATCTATTTCGGCGTACTCTGCAGGCATCTACGTCTATTTATATTGATCCATGTTAACAGGAAATACGTTTTCGTTAAATGTACCGACAGATTTAGTATTTTTCACAAATCACCTTCATATATCTTATCGTTTGTTATAACTATAGGGTGTTGGTGGGACCTATCACTAAGCCTGCGCTGTCTGTCTGTCCATCCGTCTGTTTGTCAGCTGGTTGAATGAATGAATGAATGAATGAAAATAAAGATAAAGATAAAGATAAAAATGGGCTGTCTTATCATTTAAAAGCGTCATCAGATAATCAAAAAATCTCTTCCAGATAATCTTATGATGGAAAGGATAGTACAAATACGGTTGATGGTAGGATATGTACATAATAAAAGAGAATAAGTAAATGTTGATTTTTAATGTAAAATGACGGCGGGTTGTACATTATGTACCGTGAAAGCTAGACTAAAGGTAGTAAAGGTAATTGAAATTATCACAGAATTGAACATTTAGTATGTTTCTTATTTTAAATATGCATTTTTTTTATAGTACGACGGGGAAGCGCTCTACCTTCATCTCACCTGGTTACAAGTTGAGATAAGGCTGAAGTTGGAGGCGCACTTCACCCGGAATCCTCAACAAACTGAGGAACTGGCCATCAACCTCTCAATGCCGGAACACAACAATTTTTAGAACTCAACAATTCTAAAATTGTTATGTTCCGGCAAGAGATGAGACAGTAAACCCTGGGCCAACTTTGGCCTTATCATGATTTGAAAACCAGGTGAGATGAAGGTTTAAAATTTTAAAAAAGTCAGCTCCAGAAGCCACGTCTAAAGTTCCATAGACCTAATAGCCGTTAGACAGACATACAGATTTATAACTTGCAAAACAATACACTTATTACATCTAATTAGTGCTTTTACTAATGTTACCTTATTTAGCGTCTTACCTACTTCGTAAGACAACTTTGTCGGGGACTAAAAATAAATATGAAAAAAATGTGATCTTCAATCTACCAATAACACCAAAAATATTAAAACAGCTTTTGATGCATTGCAGTTATAAGAAGAATTCAAAGGAAACATAACTTTTCGGTTTAAAATTGCACAACCTGATGACAAAGCTTGCGCCCGCGCCGAAAACAGGTGATTTACAATCTATAATTATAGAAGGTCGCCACGACTGGACGCGGTATTATACAAGGTGCACGTATAAAACTGAGACATATCGCCTCACAGCTCAGTCGGTAATAGCTCTGACTTCTGTACTGTAGGACGTGGGTTCCATTTCCACCCTTGGAAAAATATTTATGTAATAAATAATTTGGTTCTGTGGTTGGGTTAACCACACCACAGAACCAACATTATTTATTATTTGTACCTTTATATTAACTTTTAGACTGAGAAACAGGTTATCTGATCTCTAAACGCCGGAACATAACAATCAGCAATGTCGATAAGATGGAAGCTACCGAACAAACTGAGCACAAATTTGGCCTCAGTCCCTTGGGATCGAACCCGGGACCTCTGAGTCTGTGGTAGCCTTTTTACATGGTGGTCGTTGGAAATAGAATCCTATGCAACATTACATTTTCGTCATTCACACCTATAAATAGCGACACGCATTAAGTAGAGACACCTAAGTCCCTTAATATATCTTTAGTAAAAATAGTTTTGTTTGCTCGTAAATCAGCCTGTATAATCTGCAGCTGTATTTAAACGCATGCAAAGTGGACCACAATCCAGTCCAGATGTGGATTCCGAGTAGAAATCATTAGCGTTCTGAAAACTCAAGGCGACGGTAGAACTAATAGCTAAATTAGAACTGTAGATTCTATTTAGTATTCTGTGTGTAATATAAGATCACTTATACTCACGTTCGCTAGTACTACTTAGGTATTAGTTATTCTGTGCTCACGGGTGTCAAATAACGTCTTAGACTGTCTAGAATCAGACCAAACAATCGGCAACAGAGTTATAGCTTACATAAATTAACACACATACCTCTCAACTCTGTGTTCTTGAATCCACCTTCTGGAGTATATAGCACAATTTTTTCATCCCCAATTTTTATTCTAACAAGGCAATCTGTTTTCCTATTAGGATATATAATCACACTATGTTGGCTTAGAACACAAACGTAATATGTGTATTGTAGACTTATTCATGCTCACAACTATCTGCCCGAACTTAATCGCTTGTTGTTTGACAATTTCGCCGTAGGTATCATTTTCGAATAGATTTGTTTATTGTACGACGGGAAAACGCTTGGCCTTCATCTCACCTGGAGTCAAGCCATGATAAGGCCGAAGGTGGAAGCGCACTTCACACGGAATCCTCAACAGACTGAGGAACTTACCTCTTAATGCCGGAACACAAAGATTAAAATTCCTTTGATTATTTTAGATCGTTCTTGTTTTAGTTTGAGTGAATGTAATCATGATTTTCCAGCATGATTGTATGAAAAACATACTAAACGATACCACACACCAAAACAATATAGAAGATATTAGTCTCTTTTCTACCTCAAAGGTTAATCAGATACCAGTTCCCCATGACTTTGAGAACATTCCACTAAGATCGATTACGTTCGAACACAGAACCATCTTTCAGTCAGCGATACGCGACTCTATTTGAAACTTCATCACCCACAACCCAATTTCAATTGTATCTTTTCCGTTTAAAGTTCAAATTTCTGTATCACAGCGTTGGTAGATCATGATAATTGATTTTGATGTTTACGACGTAGGTAATACGACGTAGAATTGTTTGTGGGTTCGTGCACCTGGTTGAGAATAGACTTGGCAGGGAGCTTTGCGAGGATACTGTATCGCTGACGTGGGACGGTACCGGTGACTCACACTTTGACAGGTCAGCTAACTAGACCCGTCTTCTGGCACAGAAAAAGTAGTACAATGTACTTGGTCTACCTACAGTGCGAGAACCCAGATTTGTTGGTCTATCATCGACCTAATCCGTCAGTTTTTATTCTATTCTGGTGTGATAAGAATACTAAAATTAATATCATTTAACAGTTTCGTAAGAATGAGTATTAGCTTAGTCAAAATCTAAAATAATTTTATCACGAGACCGCCTCTATGGTCTAGTGGTAGGTGGTCTAGTTCAACACACCAATTTCAGATCTGGAGGTCCCGGGTTCGAGCCCCAGGTGGAGTACAATATTGTGCTTGGTTCCTCTTGGTTTGTTGAGGATGAGGATTTCGGGTGAAGTGCGCCTCCAATTTCGGCTTTATCTCTATCTTAATTTGTATGATAACTATCTTAATTTGTAACCAGGTGAGATGAAGGCTCGGTAGGAGCCTTCACCTCGGAGGAAGTCGTACTCTAAAAAAAATAAGAAGAAAAAATAAGAAGAATTTTTGTTTGTACTAAAAAAACTCAAAAAATACATGAATACAAAATATATTTTGTATCAAGTTATATTAGGGATTCTTATGAAAACTCTAATAATGTAAGCCAAGGTGAGGTAAATGATATCATTAAATTATATCGCGTGGGCTGCGAAAACTTTTTGATATAAATCTAATAGTGTTCTTTAAACCTAATGGAATGTCTGATTTGAATAATCAAATCAGAAATTTCATTTTAAAACATAAGACATCCAGGTTAAAATAAATTTATTCTCAAAAATACTTCTTCGTCACTTACATGAGAATAGTTGTTTGTCTTAGAGTAGACTGTTACATAAGTTGTTGATCATTCGATTGTGTTGGGTTTCGTTGTTTTGATAAGTAAGTACAAATTTCGATAGGTAGGTAGGGTGTTCTTATAACCGTTCCACGCATCCAGCCTAACGATATCATGTTAAAAATATAATAATTTGTAAGTAGTACTAGGTACATACACACAGTATGTATGTAGGTAGGTATTTTATATCAGTAGTTGTCAATAATAAATTCAGATAACCAAATGAAATTTGTATCGATTTTTTTCCCGGTAAGAAGTTGTCCAAATTCTGGAAAAAGTAGAAGTCAGTAGGAGCAAGGTCTGGTGAGTACGGCGGACGGAGAGCTTCCAGCCCCAGCTCTGTATCGTGGAGACGGTCTGTTGTGTGGTGTGAGGTCGCGCTCTGTCATGCAGCAGTAACGGGATTGATCGATTTACCAAAGCTGGTTGGCGTTGTGCGAGTTTCTCCATCATTGTGTTCAGTTCTTCACAGTACATATCTGCAGTAATGCTCGTACTGTTTGGTAAGAAGCTGTGATGAATCACACCGGTGCTAGACCACCAAACAGTGATCATCACTTTTTTAGGTATAATTTTTCGTTTAGGGCAATTTTTTAGGTGCTGATCCAGGATCTAACCAACTCGATGAGTGCTTACGATTGTCGATAAACAATGTGATTAAAAATTCCTGAAAACATTTTCATTTGAAATAATACTATTAGTTTATTGATGAAAATGAAAATGTTATGTAAAGAAAATTTAAATTGGTGAGCTCTTGAACTGGGTATAGTATTGGCCATAACACCACATATTGTAGACGAATTGGCCGCAACTACCGGGGGCTGCGGTGGGCTTTTATGGGCTGAAATTATAGTGATAAGGTCGTCATGGGGTCGACTAGCTTTTTTTTTTACTAAACGAATAAATCTTCGTTCACGACATCTATAAAAGGATTAGGGCATTTTCCAAAATCCTGTCCATATATACTTTAAATGGAGGCTACTTAAAACCGACCAAGTGCGAGTCATGTTCAAAATATTGGGGTGAAAAGAAAAACGAATTTTCGTCCATATTTCGAATTACATATGATATATTATTTAAATATTTTCGAATTGTTGATCCAATCTATTTAAAATATTGGATAAAACATTCGAAAGATATGAGCGAAAAATTTTATTTTTTTCACGCCAATATCTCAAAAAACTACCCCACTTATCAAAAATCCCCCGCGACAATCAAATTCTATTTACGTTATCTCTATTTAGTTTAAATTACATGAAAATCGGATAATCTGTTCGAGAGTTATGTCGTCACAAACATTGCCACATACATACATAGATACATACATACAGTGCTAGATTTCCCAACTTAACTCAGAGATCTTGTTCGCTTCGCTCACTCGATCAATAAAAATAAAAGATCAATTAAACTTACCGTCAAACCATTTTGTTACACCATTGTGGAACGGAAAGTACGTTTTTCTTCCGTACCAAAGATACTATCTGGATAATTTAGTAAAATTTATACATGTATAGATAAATATTTGGTTTTTAAGTGTCACTCAAGTTGTATTTTGATTTTTAAATTTGACGTACAACCTAGATTAAAATAAATTATTTTTATTACAACATTCTATAGAAACATTCGAATTCAAGGCTAGCCTAGGCAAGAAAGAGATCCGTATAAGTAGGATCTGTTCCCAGGCATGACTCGCAATAAATTGTTGTGGGCTAGACATGGCGGTTTTAAATCATTATGATTATGTTTGCCTAATTCACTTCACACTACTTTGTTTAAACCCACTTTTAACAAAAACTGTGTATTTATTAATTCTCAAAACCTTTATTGGCAACAGAATATACTAAGTATTCCGAGATCTTATGACTGAAATGTATATACTGAAGTGAATAATTCAATTGACTGACGGCAAGCAGGATACGACAGGAGATGCCTTCAGAAATGATAATGGGGTACCAATTTCGGAACAGTTCACTCCGCGGTTTATCCTAATGAATCCTTTCTCTCCCCATTTTTCACTCCATGAGTTTTTGATTATCCAGTAATCAACGCCACCCTCTGAAAAAGAGAAAATTGTCTTTCTTTAGTGATGCAGAATACTCGCTAGTATAACTTATTCCGTCTTCGCCATTCTTAAGTATTAATTAAAAATACACTGATTACTTAATAATCAATTTATAATTAATTAAATAAAAATTTATTAAATAAAAATTAATAAGTTTAAATTGTAAAATTAGTTTTACAAATTAAAATAAAACCGGTCTAGTGCGAGTCGGACTCGCGTGGAGAGACTTCCTTCCTTTATGCAGGTTCTTTACACTAGAGGAGCCATGGGGTTTATTTAACAGATAAAAAAATATATATGGAAAGGAAAATATAGAGCAAACGTCTATTCAGAATCGTTTAATAAAAGACAAGATCACATTAAATGTATTTCGATCGATAAATGCTTTCTCGCATTTATCGATCGTAGAATTTTAAGACCAACAAAGTGTATTTAAGTTTTCCTATGTAATAAATGACGGCCAGTATTATTATTTATTTTCTAAAATGTTGCCCTAAAAATATTTTTAGACGAAACTTACCCATTACCCATATGGGTAATGAAAAATTTACCCATCAGCCACATGGCTAATGGGTAAATAATAACATGCTACATTTGATACGCTACACTATGAAATTCGGCAAAGAAATTTTTATTTTGTTTTACTTTATCCCACAAAATCCACCTCTTATACCTATTATTTACTTATTTACGCAACTAGTGTTATGATATCGTCACCAAATTCTATGTAGGTATATTTGTTCCAAATTTCTACTTTTTCGATTCAGAGACAATGGGGTGTGACTATTTTTACTTAATAGTATTTTTGTGTGATTTGTTGTTATAGCGACAATAAATACAAACAGTGAAAATTTCAACTGTCTATTTATTACGGTTCATAAAATCCAGTCCACTGAAAGACAGGTAGACGATCGGACAACGGAGGGCCTATTGCATAATAGGCTCCCGTTGGCACACTCTAAGTACGGAACCCAAAAATACACACTTCTAGCGTCCATATATCCACTGCCTTGCGACTATAATGTCTTCAATAGACTATTAGGCACAATCTGAGCAAGCCGACTCCATCGTAGACTCCATACAATGTGCCAGTTTCCTTTCGAATGCGAGTTATAAGGCAGGTCAAGAAGCCTGATTAGTAGGTACTTAAGTATGTGACTCACGATAGCACAAGGTTAAGTTAGGATGTCGTTCGTTCGATGCTCAGATCAATCTTTTAAAAAGCTACATAAAGAGCAAAATAACCCGTGTTTTTAGAACCTCAATAAAAAAAAAGGTTTTTTTTTTAAATGTAATATAAAATATAAAATGTTTTTTATTTACATAACCAAACCACTTTTTACAGTAACGAGTTTTAAGGCCCTCTTTTAAGTATTAAGTATACTTGTGCTAGAGAGCCTTGCTCTTGCATAACAGTGTTAGTGGTTACCAAAAATACAGTTCTTACAGTTAAGTTTAGTATTAAATTAAATATTTTTACTATGCGAGGGTGGGTAGGTACGAGTGTGTGTGTGTGTGTGTGTGTGTGTGTGTGTGTGTGTGTGTGTGTGTGCGTGTGTGTTGGTGTGTGTGTGTGTGTGCGTGTGTGTGCGTTTGTGCGAGTAATGTTGTTAGGACTCCCGATAACACCGGTCTCTTAAGAGTCCGAGCAACAGGAGTACCCAATTATGTGTGATGGTGTGTGCGTGTGTGGGTGAGGATTTATGTATATTTCAGAGTACATTATGGGTTAAGTTATAAAGTTCAGGAGGCTCTCTGTCTCCTCATAATTCTTTGATAATAACCAATCTTAATTCGAGAAACGGGTATTTATCGCGTATTTTACCTCTATATTTATCCCGACGTTTCGGCAGGGTTGCACCAGCCGTGGTCGCGGGCAGACTGGAACTTTGGAGCCACCGTCGAGAAGTGAAGGCGTTTTTAACAACTACCCTCAGCTTGGTCTTGATTATTAGAATAGGCCACATTTACACCAGCACGACAAACAACACTGACAGTATCAAAACAATTTTTCTTAGGATCACACCTAGTGCACCGTGCTACCACTGGATTCCAAGAGGCAGAGAGTCTGAAACCGTCTTCGCGATTAAAATTAGGATATTTTTTAATCTCAATCGCTTCCCGAACCATCCTCTTATAGTAATGCCGTTCATTGGAAATTACTTTCGGGCTATGCAGCTCTATCCAGTGATTAGGACCTGAGTCCACTAAGTGCTCCGCGATAGCTGACTTGTTGACCTGGCGATTTTTCACAGCGGCTATGTGTTCCTTCACGCGTTCAGCTATAGTACGCTTCGTTTGTCCTATATAAGAACGACCACAGCTACAATCTATCTTATACACACCAGGTACTTGCAAGGGCATAACATCCTTCGGTGTCCGTAGCTGCTTAGCAACCTTAGTGAGTGGGGTGTACACCGACTTAATTGAAAATCTCTTTAGGATGTTTCCAATTTTATCCGTCACCCCTTTCACATAAGGCAAAAACGCTGGTTGCCTACTAGCCTCAGTCAGTATATTTTTGCGTCCATGGTTATTTTTCCACCTACGCGGTTCATAGCCATTACGTTTAAGTACCTCCTGAACATGTTTTAACTCCAGTTGCAAATGTTCAGGGTCACAAAGGTCGTAGGCTCTGTTCACGAGGGATGATACCACTGACTGCAAATGACGCGGATGATGATGTGATGCAGCGTTAAGGTATCTGTCCGTATGTGTCGGTTTTCTATATACAGTGTGGGACAAGGTACCATCCACTCTAACCATAACTTTCATGTCCAGAAAAGCTAACGATCTGTTTTCTTCTAACTCATACGTGAATCTTATCTTTGGATGTATGGAGTTCAGGTATTTAGTTAGCAGCTCAACTTCAGGCTTACCTCCATTCAACACACAGAAAACGTCGTCGACATACCTTTTCCACAATTTTATACCGTAGGTTGTATAATCTATGTAAGTTTCAAAATGCTCCATCCAGATGTTAGCGAGTACAGGAGCCACAGGACTACCCATAGCCACGCCATCAACCTGAAGGTAATGTTGCCCTTGGTATAAAAAGTAATTTCCGTCCAGACAATTTTCTAGAAGAAACAGCAGTTGATCAGGAAGTTCATGGTCACAAAAAACGTCTTTGACCACATCAAGACAATCTTTTAGGGGAACATTTGTGAAAAGTGACTCAACGTCAAAACTCACCATCACATCATTTGGTTCCAACTTCATGCTCTTGATAATGGTAACAAAATGGCGAGTGTCTTTCACATAAGATGAAGTGTTTCCCGTTAGAGGCTGCAATATTCCAGCGACATATTTTGCCAAATTGTAAGTCGGTGAGTCTATTTGACTTACTATAGGTCGTAAGGGTACATTCGGTTTATGCACCTTTGGCAAACCATAAAATTTCGGTGACTGCACG
Organism: Venusia cambrica; assembly: GCA_951394065.1. Taxonomy (NCBI): domain Eukaryota; kingdom Metazoa; phylum Arthropoda; class Insecta; order Lepidoptera; family Geometridae; genus Venusia; species Venusia cambrica. Next base: position 9,664,037 of record OX596056.1, read on the forward strand.
ATCACTGGTCTATGCAAACGCTCAAAATCATCTCCTGAAAATAGGTCTCTATAGTCCTGTATAAGTGCCCTTATGCGCTTCGTAACTCTAGCCGTCGGATTGTATGACACCGGCTTATACACCTTTGTATCAGTCAACAAACAACGTACTTTATTGTCATAATCCGTGGTGTTCATAACGACGGTGGCATTACCCTTGTCAGCCTTAAGTACTAGGATCTCCCTATTTTCTCTCAGGGCCTTAAGTGCTTGACGCTCACCCGCAGTTACATTATGTTTAGGGAGTCGACTTTTACGCAAAATAATAGAAACATCTTGCCTCAGTGTTTCTGCGTCAGTGGGTGGTATTTTATTTCGCAAAATAGTCTCCTCAACACTACTGACAATATCTTCGTACGGTATTCTTGTAGGTGTAAGAGCAAAGTTCAAACCTTTTTCCAGAATGCTTTGCGTATTTCTGTCAAATTGAGCATCAGTTAAATTAATAACGGTTTCCGTAACTTTATGCACTGACTGTACCTGATCATGTACTTTACTACTACGGGCCAACAATCTTTCAAATTTCTTTTCATGTCGCCCAGTACAACACTCGTACGTCCATTGAGCTTGATTAAACGTTATACGGTCACATAAATCAAAATCACTCTTCGACAAAACTGCACTGCATTCCATATGACGGTTATACAGGTCACACTGCACTGTATTTAAATAACACTGGTCATTTCTAATTACTTGTTTTAGAAGACGGACACTCGCGTTCCTCAGAATTCTATCGGAATGTTCAATGTTACTACGCGGCTTTATTCTGCAACACGTAGGTATTAAGTCCCAATCGCGACATTTCTCTAAGAAATGCAACGATGATAAAAGACGAACTTTTTTATTCCGTAGAAATTCTAGCTGACACACTTTTCTTACTATTTCCGGCCCGTACCGGTTAGCAATAGTCTTTTTTAAACTTTCGCGATTAGAACACATAATTTTAATTCGAGAAACGGGTATTTATCGCGTATTTTACCTCTATATTTATCCCGACGTTTCGGCAGGGTTGCACCAGCCGTGGTCGCGGGCAGACTGGAACTTTGGAGCCACCGTCGAGAAGTGAAGGCGTTTTTAACAACTACCCTCAGCTTGGTCTTGATTATTAGAATAGGCCACATTTACACCAGCACGACAAACAACACTGACAGTATCAAAACAATTTTTCTTAGGATCACACCTAGTGCACCGTGCTACCACTGGATTCCAAGAGGCTTTGAACTTTGCTCTTACACCTACAAGAATACCGTACGAAGATATTGTCAGTAGTGTTGAGGAGACTATTTTGCGAAATAAAATACCACCCACTGACGCAGAAACACTGAGGCAAGATGTTTCTATTATTTTGCGTAAAAGTCGACTCCCTAAACATAATGTAACTGCGGGTGAGCGTCAAGCACTTAAGGCCCTGAGAGAAAATAGGGAGATCCTAGTACTTAAGGCTGACAAGGGTAATGCCACCGTCGTTATGAACACCACGGATTATGACAATAAAGTACGTTGTTTGTTGACTGATACAAAGGTGTATAAGCCGGTGTCATACAATCCGACGGCTAGAGTTACGAAGCGCATAAGGGCACTTATACAGGACTATAGAGACCTATTTTCAGGAGATGATTTTGAGCGTTTGCATAGACCAGTGATCGTGCAGTCACCGAAATTTTATGGTTTGCCAAAGGTGCATAAACCGAATGTACCCTTACGACCTATAGTAAGTCAAATAGACTCACCGACTTACAATTTGGCAAAATATGTCGCTGGAATATTGCAGCCTCTAACGGGAAACACTTCATCTTATGTGAAAGACACTCGCCATTTTGTTACCATTATCAAGAGCATGAAGTTGGAACCAAATGATGTGATGGTGAGTTTTGACGTTGAGTCACTTTTCACAAATGTTCCCCTAAAAGATTGTCTTGATGTGGTCAAAGACGTTTTTTGTGACCATGAACTTCCTGATCAACTGCTGTTTCTTCTAGAAAATTGTCTGGACGGAAATTACTTTTTATACCAAGGGCAACATTACCTTCAGGTTGATGGCGTGGCTATGGGTAGTCCTGTGGCTCCTGTACTCGCTAACATCTGGATGGAGCATTTTGAAACTTTCATAGATTATACAACCTACGGTATAAAATTGTGGAAAAGGTATGTCGACGACGTTTTCTGTGTGTTGAATGGAGGTAAGCCTGAAGTTGAGCTGCTAACTAAATACCTGAACTCCATACATCCAAAGATAAGATTCACGTATGAGTTAGAAGAAAACAGATCGTTAGCTTTTCTGGACATGAAAGTTATGGTTAGAGTGGATGGTACCTTGTCCCACACTGTATATAGAAAACCGACACATACGGACAGATACCTTAACGCTGCATCACATCATCATCCGCGTCATTTGCAGTCAGTGGTATCATCCCTCGTGAACAGAGCCTACGACCTTTGTGACCCTGAACATTTGCAACTGGAGTTAAAACATGTTCAGGAGGTACTTAAACGTAATGGCTATGAACCGCGTAGGTGGAAAAATAACCATGGACGCAAAAATATACTGACTGAGGCTAGTAGGCAACCAGCGTTTTTGCCTTATGTGAAAGGGGTGACGGATAAAATTGGAAACATCCTAAAGAGATTTTCAATTAAGTCGGTGTACACCCCACTCACTAAGGTTGCTAAGCAGCTACGGACACCGAAGGATGTTATGCCCTTGCAAGTACCTGGTGTGTATAAGATAGATTGTAGCTGTGGTCGTTCTTATATAGGACAAACGAAGCGTACTATAGCTGAACGCGTGAAGGAACACATAGCCGCTGTGAAAAATCGCCAGGTCAACAAGTCAGCTATCGCGGAGCACTTAGTGGACTCAGGTCCTAATCACTGGATAGAGCTGCATAGCCCGAAAGTAATTTCCAATGAACGGCATTACTATAAGAGGATGGTTCGGGAAGCGATTGAGATTAAAAAATATCCTAATTTTAATCGCGAAGACGGTTTCAGACTCTCTGCCTCTTGGAATCCAGTGGTAGCACGGTGCACTAGGTGTGATCCTAAGAAAAATTGTTTTGATACTGTCAGTGTTGTTTGTCGTGCTGGTGTAAATGTGGCCTATTCTAATAATCAAGACCAAGCTGAGGGTAGTTGTTAAAAACGCCTTCACTTCTCGACGGTGGCTCCAAAGTTCCAGTCTGCCCGCGACCACGGCTGGTGCAACCCTGCCGAAACGTCGGGATAAATATAGAAGTAAAATACGCGATAAATACCCGTTTCTCGAATTAAAATTATGTGTTCTAATCGCGAAAGTTTAAAAAAGACTAATAACCAATCTATTAGAACCGTTTTGCAGTCGTAGTATTTTTTGGTGTATATATTCTATTTATTGTATTATATAAGTGAGCTGATTTTTTAGTGTATTGGTTACTGGCATATGTGGTTTTTACTGCATGGACATTAATGGCTTTGTATTTCCTTCTGTTTTTAGTAATCTCTGGGTCATACACAAGGTTTCCGTGCTGTCTTAGTATTATTTGTAGAATATAAATCTTTCTTACTGTAAGTAAATTGCTCGTGGCGTAGAGGATTTCCGTAGAAAATCTGTATGGTCTAAAGTACATAACTTTAATAAGTAAACGATGTGCCCTTTCTATTTCTATGAATCTACTCTTTGCAGCCCCACCCCATACAGGGATACAATATCTAAAAACAGATTCTGCTAATGCGGTATATATTTTTTTTAACAAGGCTTTGGGAGCCACATGTCTTAGTATTTTAAATATCCAAATTAACTTTCTAATTCTTGTTGAGATGGCTTCAATTTGGGGGTACCACGTCATATTTTGATCTATGTTTACACCCAGGTACTTGGTTGAGTATACCTTTTGGATGGTGGGACAGTTGCATTTAAGATGGTTACCTAAAATGTGTTGAGAAGAATGTATTTTTATTTGATAATTAATGTTTGGTTGGGTTATATTATAAATTGAATAGCACATGTAATTTGTTTTTGAAGCATTAAGAGTTAAATAGTTTGTTCTCAGCCATTGATAGACTTTTGTAAGTCCTAGTTCAGCTGTAACACGAACTTTATCCCATGACGTACTTGAAAAAACCACTGCTGTGTCGTCAGCATAAGCGAAAATTCGTGCATTGTCAAATTTCATGTCGCACAAGTTATTTATATATATGAGGAATAGCGTTGGACCTAATACGCTTCCTTGAGGGACGCCATAGGAGAATAATTTTTCACCGAATTTTATGATTATTATTGAGTAATTACTGTCTGTTATCGTTTGTTAGATGTTAATCTGGTGAGATGAAGGCCAAGCACATCCCCATGGTACAAAAATAAAAAAAATGCGAGGGCACTCGATTACATACAGAGTGAGTTTTTTTTCAGGGCCATTGGGGCGTAATCAGAAACCGTGAGAGTTATCAAAAAGTCTTGTCAGGAGTTACGTGCTCGATTTCAATAAAAAAAAGTTCTGTAACAAACTATTGTGCATAGCTCTTATTCGGTATGGAACCCAAAATACTCGACCACGTACCTGAACCATACCCGACTAGCAAAACCGCATGGTTTATTCCTCGAGACTCACAAGTCTTGAAGATGCCTCCGGTATAGTGAAACCATGTGTTATCAGCAGAAATCGCTGCAAATATTAACAAATTAATCAATAATCAATGATCATAAAAATGATATGTACAAACAAACTAACATTGTACAAACGAAGCAGTCGGATTAGCTTAGGACCGTTACAAACGGTCTATAGGAAACTCAACTGTTCCAGACCAGTACCAGATGGAATAATCAAGTTACAGGATGAAAACCTACAACCCGCCTGAATAATTTCATAGCTTTACGAAAATACTGCCTTATAAAGTATTTCATAAATGGATGTATATTTTCCATAGTTGACTAATATTTTTTTCGATTTAATGTAAGTATATTGTTTATATAAGGTTTTTATAACAAAACCAAAACCAATTGTGATTCTCAATTTTGGTTAACGCAAACGCAAACGCAAGCTACTATAAATTTTTTTTTTGGGACATCTTTCGTCGTCCGAATATGCCAGTCCCGTAGTGGCTTATTATCAATTTAAAATTTACCAACCTAATCAGTTTTCAAATCATCATACACTCACACATACATTGTGTATAACAACAAAAAAATTGCGCATCAGAATTTAAAAAACCCTCCTATCCACTATACCCGACACAGTGCCCCACCACTTTCCTTTACACAAAAAAGTTGTGGATCAGAATTTCAAAAACCCTCCTATCCACTATACCCGACACAGTGCCCCACCACTTTCCTTTACACAAAAAAGTTGTGGATCAGAATTTCAAAAACCCTCCTATCCACTATACCCGACACAGTGCCCCACCACTTTCCTTTACACAAAAAAGTTGTGGATCAGAATTTCAAAAACCCTCCTATCCACTATACCCGACACAGTGCCCCACCACTTTCCTTTACACAAAAAAGTTGTGGATCAGAATTTCAAAAACCCTCCTATCCACTATACCCGACACAGTGCCCCACCACTTTCCTTTACACAAAAAAGTTGTGGATCAAAATTTCAAAATTCTCCTATCCACTATACCTGCCACAGTGTCCACCACTTTTCTTAACACAAAAAGGTTGTTGATAAGAATTTCAAAACTCTCCTAACCACTATTACCCGACACAGTGCCCCACCACTTTTCGTTACACAAAAAGATTGCGGATGAGAATTACAAAAAGGTTATCTTCATAAATAATTAAGTAAGAGAGAATCATAGTCAAACAAGCGTACCTATTGACAAAGGTCCTTCTTTGAACAGGACTTCTTTGAGCATGTCTTCACTTGTTAGGCCATAAGAACTGCAATTGGTAACTTTAACCACTATCTTGTTTTCGTCAAAGCGGCATTCTCCATTGAGAGCCTCATAAGGGTATTCAGCTTCTGATTCTACCCCGCCGTAATCCATTAAATTCCTGTATAGGAGAAAATAATAATGAATGATTTTTTCAATATCGACTGGTTGTCAAATGATCCTTTATATCCTAGGTTTCCATACATGAACGTTGCATTTGTATTCTGTCTCATATCTGTGTAATATTTTTTATACGTCATGGAGACTGAAAAAGCAAGCAGTCCACCTGATGTTAAGTGCAGCTCTTGTCTTTAAAAAAGCCTTACTGCGTGGTTCATATCCACAATGAACATGACCTACGATGCGCTGCATTATGCCCATCAACTTGAGGCATAAAGGTGTTAAGGCCCGTATACCCTTAATTTCACCGGGAATCATAACCTTCACACCAAAACACAGCAATACTGCTTGGCATCTGAAATAGGTATGTTCCCGAGGAAGTTCTAGAACTTCCCCGGATGAATCCTTCATACTAATTCGTCCAACAGCAAGTTTGACAGGTGGTAACGTTATCCCACAAGAACAGGCAGGGCCCCGATTCTACTAAAGCAATCGCTTCACGATGACAATGTTATATTACATAATGTTATTATATTGACGATACTATTGTCATAGTGAAGCGATTGCTTTAGTAGAATCGGGGCCCTGCCTGTTCTTGTGGGATAACGTTACCACCTGTCAAACTTGCTGTTGGACGAATTAGTATGAAGGATTCATCCGGCCATCACCACCAACCAAACCAAGCACAACATTGTATCCCCTTGGGGATTGAACCCGAGACCTCTGGATTTGATAACGGTAGGCCAAACGCTAGACCACAGAGAAGGTCAAAACTCACCCCTGATAATGTGTTTTGTAGATACCAAGGCTTTACTTTTGGCCCTGTTGTCTGGGAAAAATGTTATTCTACAGTTTTTACTAAATGATTTACAATATTTGACAAAGTTAAGTTAAACGGACAATGATCCGCCAGCTACTAGATAGCTAGCGGATCATTCAACGTACGTAACGTACGTAGGTACTTAGCAAATGAAAACTACGATTTATAGATGAGCAATCTTCATTCCTTCGCAATTTTAAAAAGTGATACAGTAAAAATCTATGTCAAAATAGATTTGTTCTGTAGGTTTTAAGTCGTGTTATCACTTAACACGACTCCATCACGACGTCGGGAATGACAGCTAAAGTGCCACAGACGGAGCGACCAACTCATAGTTATCTAGTTTTTCGTCAGCGGTTACATAAAAACTTACGAAAAAGCTGCAGTAAATAAACCTCCACCGCAGCTACCGGAGTTCCTGTCGCAATCCAACACTTGCTGTTCAGACAAGCTGACGGAGTGGCCTTTCATCAAATAACGGCTCTCCACGGCAGCTAAGCAAGGCAATAATCATTACCTAAAATATATGTATATATCCTCCATTCTACGGAACACTGTGCTGCAAAGTAGGCCTTCTCTCCAAGAGACTTGCGTAGTGAGTATAGTATGAGTTTTGAATAAGGAACAGATCAAACCCAAATGGGTTTGATCTGTTCCTTATTGATTCTGATTCTAAGGAACAAGTTACTGGCTGGTTATCAAGATAGTGCACCGACTGTTTTTATTTTATTTTACACATCACAGGGTGGGTAAATTTGTCAACCATACTGCCTCGAATGACGTAGATTGATTTAAAAACGTAGAATAAAGGCTCTTTTATAAAAAAACATGTAAAAAACGCACGAACCAACTCTTGCATTATTATTGCAAATAATTTCGAAAAAATCTTTCATTAAGTAGCAAGTACCTATTGATTTTCAGTTGTTCCATGGAGGATGTTTCATAGATTTGTTTTTTTAAGGTCAATGTTAATTTGTAACGAAGCATAATGATAATACCTATTGCACTGAATGCCCAACACGAGCCGCATGCTAATTGATCCTTGACTGGTGACACCATCTGTTTATCTCGCCAGTCAAAAGCATCTGGAGCATCATTAGTCGTGGGGTCTCCGTTCACCTAAACAACATTTAAGTTTTAGAAAGGGCACAAGGCTCTGATATGTATGTTCTTTTTTGTTATACGGCGTGCATGCGCATGGCCTTCATCTCACCTAGTATCGAGTTACGATAAGGCCGAAAGTGGAAGCGCACTTCACCCAGAATCCTCAACTGTCTGAAAAACTGGCTATCTTACCTCTAAATGCCGGATCACAACAATATAAAATTGTTGTTATGGCGACAGTCTTTGGTAAAATGGTGTTATCTAGCCAGGCGGACTTACCAAGCCAAACAAAACCAACCAACTAAATCAGTTCTGTACACAACTATGTCAAATTAACTTCGTATCTTTTATGTACTAATTTTTGTGCCACTAAATGATTGATATTAGTATTCTTAGTCCGTACCGTACAATCACCATCCAAATCACCGGACCAAACCGCTCGGAATCCAGATAGGTATTGTTCACTCTCTTCCATTGACATATCGGCGAATTTATTGATACCTACAACATAACACAATTGTAAAAGATCAAGGCCCCAACATGATTACAATCCTTTAAAAAATACACACCGAAAGTGCTTCCATATTCCATATTCAACTCATTGATTCTTCTCAAACTCTCAGAAAAGTAATTCAGTCTTAGGATCTTTTCTGGCCCAACGTAAGTCTTCTTGTGTTCCTCGATGAACTTTTCGAATAAACGATTGACAGCATTAATGTCGTCTACATCATAATAAACCGGATCGGCTATAGTTGTATAACATAATATAAGAATTATAAGTTGTATAAACATCTTGGTCAAGTTAGCGGTAACTCAGTGCGAAAACCATTCGAGACAACTAATAAACACTGAGTGCTATTGTTCATAAAATGAAAAATGCGTTGAACATTCAAAGTACCTACATACCTATACATATTTTTTTGATAAGGTATACTCGTAAATTAAAACATTGCTAGATACTGTTGTTATTTATGATGATTTTTTATGTTTCGCATAGTTTTGCTTTAGTTGGTGACGTGGTCACGGTTTAGAAAACGATGTATTCCAACTCAGCACGCGGAACTTGTCAAACTTGTCTACCATAGAATCTTACCGGAAGAAGGGCCGCCGCTTATGTCCGTGTTATATCTAACACCTGAAACGATCACCAATCCGTGTACCAAGAAAACACAATATAATAAAGAATATTTGATTCTTTACCAGCTGATCCTGCGCAGTTTTAATTGCTCAAAGTTCATCACAAATGTTCATAGAAATAGCTTTCTACAAATGAGACTATAACAATATAACGAAATATGTGGAGAATTTAGTGCGATGATACGAAGCTGATGACCTATGACAGTGTGAAACCCAGACGCCACCCCACACAAGAATACAATACAAGCATACATTATTGTGTGGGGGTGGCTTGAACATCTATCTATTAGCATATTATATTATTAGTATATTAGTTTTATCACACACCTAACTCGCGTTTCATTTACACACGCTTGTACATGTCCACTATTAAAAAGTAACTTTTATTAAACTAGAGGTGTATAAAAATTACCATTAACATATGTTTTGTATTTGAAATTTTTCGCAGCGCACGCGATAATTTTTTGCTATTTCTTTTAGGATGCTGTTGTTGCTCGCGCGCACTCTGTTCAGTAGTGAGGCCGTCTTTTTTCGGCAGATGGCGTCAAAAGTATCTGTGCGCGGATCGGCGAACATGCCAGAAGCACTACAGAAGCGCGGGAGCCGCAACAGCGTCCTAAAAGCATTATTGAATTGGACCCGCAGAGCATTGTAATCCTTTTGTTTATGCTGAAACCATAGACTCCCAGAGTACATGGATGTACAGAACGCATTAAAGAGAGTAATCTTAACAGCGTCCGTACACCGTGCGAACCTGCGGGCCAGCATAATATGCTCTGACTGACAATGCTCTGACTGACAATGCTCTGCGTTCTAGTTCCATATCGGCGTCGTCTTGTAGGTTATCGGTTACCAAATGTCCGAGGTATTTAAATTGCGACACCCTTTTAAGGGGATGACCATATATAGTTATAGGAGGAACAAAACTGGGACATTTGGTACCCGTCCCGAAAACCATAAACTCTTTCACATTATAAACAAGCCCGTGTAAGGCTACATATGACTCTCATACGGCAAGTAGTTTTCGGAGTGCACTAACTGAGGGAAAAAGAAAGTGAAGCATCTAAAGAGCTCATCGATTTCAAATGAAAAATAAAAGTTTTCATACCTCTGAATCTTAGGTTAGCTTAAATCACTGCTAACATTTGTAAAAAATATGAATATTCTCATATTCATAATTTGAATATGGGAGATTCTATATTTTTTTTTTCAAAATGATTAAAAATTCAAAATTATGCTATAACCATCCAGCTGAGACTATATTAGATATATTGTCAAAAAAATATAATGAGGACCTTAAACGTTTCTGCGGTCTAGTGGTTCACCCACCGGTGTCAGATCCAGAGGTCCCGGGTTCGATCCCCAGAGTAGCACAATATTGTGCTTGGTTTGGTTGGTGGCAGGACTTTGTTCAAGTCCGTCTGGCTAGCTAACACCATCTTATCTAATTCTGTCGACATAACAACAATTCTAATATTGTTGTGTTCCGGCATTCAGAGGTAAGATAGCCAGTCCCTCACAGACTGTTGAGGATTTTGGGAGAAATGCGCTTTCACCTTCGGCCTTATCATTACTTGAAATGCAAGTGAGATGCAGGACAAGGGCAAAAAGTTTTTTTTTTACCATAAAAAATATTATATCTCCAAATTTAATATTTCGAGTTATATGATTACATGATGTACAACTAACAGTTAAGTTTGAAGTTTAACATTATTTAATCCAGCAGTTTCAACAGTCAGAAAAAAATGGAAGCATCAGTTGTTTCGGCTTCAGTATTGACTATAGTGTTTCCTCTATTTGACATTTTCAAAATTTATTTTATTATAGTTTTATTATACGTATTAGATTAGATAGAAGGCTCTTCTATCCCGCGGGATCAGTTGAATGAATGTTTTGAATCGGGCAACTGATCCCATTGACATATTAGAAGATATAGTGTAGGTACTTACATCTTCCAAAAACAAAAATGCCACGGTAGATATGCCACAAACGTTTAATCTTCCTGATGATATTATGGTATATTCAAGTTCACATTGATTCGCGTCTCCTATCCTATACTCGCAACATGCACTTCAACAGACCATTAATGTTCGTAAATCAAAAAAAGATTTTTTATAATCACCACGCAATCAAGCGGGTTAAAATAGGTGCGCGATGAAATTGACTCTCTTTTGTAGAGAATACACTCGCTTGTGTTTTGGTAACGTTAAACCATATAAATTTTGAGTTACTCTATTTTGACACAAAGCCTTAGGTTCAAACGCTCCACCATCTCCTTAAGGAGGCTGAAAATTTCATCCTTTCATTTCATAGCACGCAGTCTGGATAAATATATATCAACAACGCGGTGTACGCAGATGACAGCACAGTTATATATTCGCGTATCTATATACGCTGGTATTAGCAGATCGTTGATGTAAAGGAATAGAGTTGCTGATAGAACACCACCTTGAGGTACTCACGAATTGATAGCCAGTAGATCGGACGAACAGCTAAAACTAAAAGTACCCTCGGATCGGGGATGTCGTAACAGTCAACTTTTCATCATCAACGACTTAGTTTGTCGTCTTAGTTTGGGGCATAACACCTCGACATTATACCGACTTACTCATAAAATAAAAGCCAAATGAGTAAAATTTATTAATACGTTTATTGTTTTAAAAAAGTGATGTTACAAAGTAAAAAAAGCATTTTATCTTACAATATTATTTTAATTTTATTTCACTACCAAGGCATCACCTGAGCGAATAAAGTTTAGTATGCAGTGTACTTAATGCACCCGGAAATTACCTAGGTGAATCAAGTTTCTAAATATAGTACCTACTCAAGGCACCCGGGTGAACAAAACCAGGTGAATAATATATATTATAATAATACAGTCCCTAATGTTCGTATTTGACACACAAAACACAATCGATACCTAAGACGTCTAGGGCATACAACGATTTTGAGCTATTGTGTTCCAAAATATGCATAACGAAATTCCAGAAATAAGCAGTATTTTTCGATTCTTAAGCTGCGACCGTCACGGCAACCTTATACATAGTTCGTTTTCATTGTAGGTAGATATTATTATATATATTTTTATTGATTGATTGATTGATCATGATTTCATGGCAAAACATGCTGATTTTGCAATTCGTTTTAGAGCGTTCGTGAGGGTCCAACTCACGCTTGACCAATTTAATTGTAATATATTGAAATACACGCGCTGTGATTTTGATTGTCTGCCCTTTACGGTGCATGAATTTTCTTTTTACTTGTGATTGGCTTGCGTTTGACTGCTTTCTCGCCTGGATGTTGAGCAATGAAAGCCTACGATGGAACACGCTTGCCAAAAAAGGTACCAATTTACTTTTGACTTCAAGACTTGTTGTAATGTTCGGGAAACATAGACTCGGGCAAAGCGTTCCATTCCTTGGTTGTGCGCATTAAAAATGTGAAAGTAAATCGCTTATTGCGCGAGGATGGTGTATCCTATTTATGCCTTTAACAGAACAAAGATTGAAGAATTTGTTCTATTGTATGAAATATTTATTTATTTTACCGGAATCTTTATTTCCTATAGAGACTTCGAATTCAAGTTTTCGGAAAAAAAATGTGTGCATTTGACACATGCAGATGCTCTGACAGTGAAGGTCACCTCGTAAACAGCCGGCATGCACATGGAATCAAAAATCCGAATGGCATGTGTCATGAGATACTGGCTAGTATTATGCTAAAAGGCGATGGGCTTCCAACCTGTATTTACGTATACAAAACTAGCTACTTGTAAACCGTGGGAATGTGCCGAAGTCAATATGGACGTCCTAATTAAGTAGTGACCAGTGGTGACTCTTCGTAGAGGAAAAAGTCGTGAGTCAGTTAACCGCCTCTGTGGTCAACATACTCTAATGGTTCAACCCACCGATTTCACATCGGGAGTACAATATTTTGTGCTTGGTTTGGTTGGTGGTAGGATTTGTTTAAGTCCGCCTGGCTAGCTATCACCATCTTACCTAATTCTGTCGCCATAATAACAATTCTTAAAACATGTTGTGTTCTGGCATTCAGAGGTAAGATAGCCAGTTCCTCGCTTTTTTGAGGATTTCGGGTGAAGTGCGCCTCCATCTTCGGCCTTATCTCAACTTGTTACCAGGTGAGATGAAGGCCGAGCGCTTCCTCGTCGTACAATAAAAAAAAGGTGTGATAAATGTAATAAAAACCTAAAATTCCAATAACACAGTATCTTTATTCCCAAAACCATAAACAACAGTTACAATTTAATAATTATTCGCAGCAGTATATACAATTATAATACAACCTCTCTGTGAGTCCATTTTACCATAGTACCATAGACTCATTGTATTATACTTGTAGTTGAGTATCTAGCCCACGACAGCAGACACCTTGGTATACGATTGATCGTCATTAATGCCAGCACAATTAACTCCTCTCTTCAGCTTGATGTAGCCATTCTCACCCCAATCCTCGCCCCATGAGTTCTTGATAATCCAGAAATCTGTGCCGTTCTCTGAAAGTAAAATGTGGGTTATTAGATGGTCGTCATGGTTGGCTTAAGTCATGTTCTGCTCTAGTCATATTCTGCTTTCGTCATGTTCTGATTTAGTCTTATTTTCTTTATGTCGTATTCTCTTTTATTCCTGTTCTCCTTTTGTCTTGCTTTGCCCTTGTCATATTCCGCTTTTGTCATATTTTTTGTCATTATTCTGCTTGCGTCATATTCTGCTTTTGTCATATTTTTTGTCATTATTCTGCTTGCGTCATATTCTGCTTTTGTCATTAAGAAAAAAATACGGAAAAAACTGTTCTTCTCATGTTCCAAGGCGGGAATTGAACCCAAAATCTACATCACCGAATTAAGTGATGAAGCTTAGTAATATCAGAGACATAGTAAGCAGTGTTGACTACATCCAGTGATGTTGTCAAAGGCTACTCAGTAGATTATGAGATTTCAGAGCAAAATACAACTGATTCAGCTAGATGCAACGCACAGCCTAAGCCGCTGGTCGTATACATACTTGAAATTTTGAGGATAAGTGTGTCCTGTGTAGACGCCTGGTAAAGAAATGAATTTTGAAAATATGTACCCTAAGGGGCTCAAACTGGGGTTCAAAGTTCGGAGTGAAATGTTTGCATATCTTGAAACTACACATGATAGGCACTTGAAAATTAGTAGGTATGTAGATTGCCCATATTAAGTAAGCAGTGGTATGTTTTAGGGTTTTTAAGAATTTTCAAAAATAAAGGTTCAATGTTTAAAGAAAATACATTTAAAAAGAAGAAAGATTTTTATCTTTAGCACTGTAACTGGTATCAGGTTGAAATTTTCATACAAATAATGCGGTGCAGTGTAAGGGTGCACTATGTCAAGATAATGGGAACGATATGTCGTTCGCATTTTTCTGTTTATTTATTATTTTATTTTATATTTATTATTAATTTATTAAGCCAAACATCTGGACCGTTTTGATAAAAAAATCTATGGGACCAATCTGAAATCATATCCTTTTACACAAAAAAAAATATTTCAAATCGGTTGAGAAATGACAATGAGTTATGAGATAACAAAAAAAACAACCGGAACCTTCTTCTTTTTTTAAAGTCGGTTAAAAACGTAGATAACAAGTACGGAAATATTTTCATCTGAAATTGTTCTGTCCAAACTATTAAATTAATATATATGGGCTATTTATATGAACAACCTAACACGTTATTATACTTCAACGCATCTGTAACATGTCCATAGTGATGTCAGAGAATAGTTGTGTTTTTTTTCCAACAACTTGGAGATGGAACAAATAGCTCACCTGATGTTTGGTGCATCCTTGCCTCACTGCGTAGGTCACATCCACAAAGAACATAGCCTACACGGCACTGCATTGCACCCGTCAACTTGAGTCATAATGGCTTATTGCCCGTAATTTCACAGGCAGCCATACCCTTCAAACCAGAACACATCAATGCTGCTTGGCGGCTGAAATAGGTATGGTCGTACACGTACCTGAACCATATCCGACGAGCAAGACTCCATGGGTAAGGAATTTATCATCACATTTATCCATTATGCCTCCTTCGTACACCTGCCAGTTGTCATCAGCAGCTACCGCTGTAAAATAACATTCAGACTTACATGAAGACAGTTTTGTGGCCAAGCCAAGCCGGCAATCCTAGTTGAACTGGGATCAATCCCCGCAACGCTCACCCTTTAACCGTCTCTGCGGTTTAGTGGTTCGTCCACTGGTGTTAAATTCAGAGGTCTCGGGTTCGATTCCAAGAGGAGTACAGCATTGCGCTTGGTTAGGTTAGACTTGGTTGGACTTTGTCCTCTTTCCCGTTTAAGTCCACCTGGCTAGCTCACACCATCTGTGTCATTGTGGACTGTTAAGCCAATATATTTTTTTACCTGGCAGTGACATCATAATAATATTTGATCTATCTTTTGTGTTCTAATACGGTTTCCATCACTGGTTTAAGAGAGCATACAAAGGGATCTTTGGGTCCAACAGTTTTCTTGAAAAGAGTGAGTAGGATCTGCGTGGGATCTCTCTGTCATAGACCTTATTACCGCCTAGCAATTTCAACGCACAAGAAGAGATGACTTCTTTTTGTTTTTTTTTAATACAACAAGGAGACGGAACAAGCAAGTAGCCCACCTGATGTTAAGTGCATCTGCTATATCTATGCCTTACTATGCTGCTTGGCGGCTGAAATAGGTATGGTGGTAGTACTTCCCCCGACTAGTCCTTTCATTAGGGGCTCTACTACTCTTATATTACATTCTATTATATTACCAATTGACAAAGGTCCTTCTTTGAACAGTAGTTCTTTGAGTGCGTCTTCGCTTTTGATCTCGTAGGAGCTACAACTTTTGACTTTAGCCACTATCTTCGTTTTGTCAAAGTGGCATTTTCCAGAAACAGCTTTATACGGGTAGTCGTCATCAGATTGCTGGCCGCCATCCTTGATAATTTCGCTGTAAGAAGTTGTCTAAATCTTATCAGCCGATCTTAGTCAGCCTTGAATCCAGAAGTAAGTTTTAGTTAATAATTAGATAGTTATCAATATCTTATATTATCTATCTTTACTTATAATAAACCCGTAAGAGGTCAATATCGGTGCATAAAATACATTTTGAAAATTTCAATTGGAGGAAATACTATTATCGATACAGCCGAAACAATATTTTTTTCAGTTATTGGGTGTCTGTCTGTCTGTATCTAAAACTCACATCACGCTGAAACTACTGTATGAATTTGAATGAATCTTTGCACAATAATATATTACTATTAATATTATCTAGGTACTTGTAGACCTTTAATCTTCCTCCTTTCTGAAAGTGGGGTAAAATCGTGGGTACATTACTGGTATCAGACCCAAAGGTCTCGGGCTCAATTCCCAGAAGGCTACAAATTTGTGCTCGGTTTGGTTTGTTTTAAATTCACCTGGTTAGCTGCTACCATTTTACTAAAGAAGCCGCTGTAACAAAAATAGAATTGTTGTGTTCTAGCATTAATGATAGTCAGTTTTTTTTAATTTATTGAGGATTTCCAGTGGCTTTTTATTTTTTTATTGGTGATAGTCAAGCGTTTGACCACCAGCTTACATGTAAAACAAGTAAAGATAATATTACTAATAATATTACTAATATTACTAATAAAATAAATAAATATTACAGGACATTAATTTTACACAGCGCCATTTAGCCCCAAACTAAGCATAGCTTGTAATATGGGAACTAGATTACGGATAGAATACTTAAATACTTTTTGTAAATATGATACATACGTACTATATGATACAACACCCAAACACAGAACAAACATCTATATTCATCACACAAATGTTTGCTCTGGGTGGGAATCGAACCCACAGCCTACAGCGCAGAAGGCAGAGTTACTACCAACTGAGCTATGAGGCTTGTTAAAAAAATTGTAAAGATGTGGCCTAAGATGGAGCACGCTTGCCTAAAAGGTACTTATTTACTCTGGAACATTTACAAGGTACTCGTACGTTTGCTAGTCCAATGGTGGAAAGGGGATGGAGGGATTAAGTCAAATATATCGTGCGCACACTTGCCGAAGTGGAATTTATAGCACACAAACATCTTAGCATCACGCCGTCCATGTTCTAGGCTCTGAAAATTGGCTTTAAGAAGCGAATCATCACCTATGAGCCTTGCAGCACGACGCACAATAAATCTTGATAGCTGATACTTGGCTGAGCTATCCCTTAGATGGCAGTAGTACTCCAGACAAGATCGGACCTGAGTTTTGTACAAACTTAAAAGCTGTCCCGGTGTGAAGTACTGCTGAACCTTAGCAAGAATACCCAGCTTCATAGCAGCGAATTTGGCCTTAAACTCGAAATGAGAACCACAGTTCAAGTTCGATGAAAGTTCAACGCCTTAAAGGGTCGAACTATCATTGAACTGGAGCGAAGTGCCGTTAAAAATAGGTACGGGATAAGTTTGGCTTTTTTGCAGAGAACACGCACGCCTGAGTTTTGAAAGCGTTAAACCGTACAAGATTTGCGTTCAGACACAAAGTTAAGCTTGAGGTTCAAACGCGCCACCTTACGGACCTGAAAATTTCGTCCGTTTTATAACCAGTATATCGATTTACAAACACACGGGAAGATTTCGGATCGGAATCATCACTTTTTGTCGGATCCGACATAGAATCCGATAGATTTAAACGCTATTCACAAACCATTTCCAAAAAATATTCAGTGGGAAGCATCGAATTCTAATGTTTTTAAATATTTAGATTCCGGAGTTAAGAATAGCGTTCCTGGAATCTCCATCGGAAGCTTCCGAATTCAATCCAATAAGGCTTTCCAAATGTTTGAAAATAGCTATACAGGTGAGAGAGATGAAGGACAAGCATTTCATCTTAGTAAAATAAAAAAACCCTACGAACTACCACAAGATGTGATCTTGTATTAATTTACTTTTGACTGTTAATTTACTATAGGCTTCGTAGGAAGGCCAGTTTACTTCACTGACTGTGTACAACCCGCGCGACTTATCTGTGCACTTTTCTGGATCCACTCCCAGGTTCGTCACAATTCGTCACAGTGCGAGTTGCACAGTTAAATCGCGTGGGCTATACTTTCAAATGTATTTATTTATTTACCACAGCAATACATCTATCCTTATAGGCATATCCATATAGCCTAATGCAATAGAGTAGTCATCAAATTAGTAATACTCATGTCAAACATAATAATAATGATTCATTTTCAAATTTAAAATTGATTACATATTCTAGCTAGTATATGTACTCCATTTACTAGCATCACATGATAAAAATATATGTATAGCTAGTTTGTATTGGCAAATTATGCCACTATACTCGCAGTGCTTGATTGCTTGCGATATCCTTTGTTTTCGTATCTGAGCGCTGTAGAGGCATCTATTTGCTAGTGAGTGTAGGTGGTATAAAAGAAAGGTAGTCACACAAGGCCTATGTATGTATCGTAACGAACACCTAAATATCTACCACTAACGTATATAACCAACTGGATGTTTAATAGCTGGTTAAAAATATACTTACGACAATCCATTGGTCATTAGACCTCCATTGCAGCCCTTGGAGTCCTGGTCGCAATCTACCATTTGCTGCTCCGATAGCACCAGCTTCTTATTCTGAGCCAAGTAGCGACTTTCTACGAGAGCTATTAAGAAAAATCAGTGTTATTGTCCAAGAAGAAACTAGGCATGTTCTTTCAAATCCATGTTTAAACACTCATGCTAGCTTACCTATTTAACTAACCTATAGGCAATATCGGTATGCACTGTAATATAAATATTCGCCGTGTATATCAAATTAGAATCTAAAAGTACAGAACATATTTCGTCTGAGTACAAAATATGGGATGATTTGGACTTCAGATGAACTACACGACATTTAAAAGGTCAAAATTACTGATCCTGACGTAAAACCAGCCGTGGCTGTTAGATGCAGAACAGTTAACATAAATGGGCTGTTGTTGTGTGATTGGAATTACCTGTGGCAGAAAAAGCCCAGCATGAGCCGCAGTTCCCCTGATCCTTGACTGGAGATACGAGATTCTTATCTCTCCAGTCGAGTGCGGCCGGAGCATCTTTGCTGGTAGGTTCTCCGTTAACCTGACAAAGTAAATAAAACGATTTTTACAGTACATTTCACACAGCGCCCTTTTTTTAAGTGTACGAAGGGGAAGCGCTTGGCCTTCATCTCGCCTGTACGATGGTGGGTGGTACGATGAAAATACCGAGCTCTTATCATCTTACTCTATCTCAAATCTGGATCAATATGCTCCAAACTTTTTGAGAAATGTTGTATTTTTTTAATTTAACCTTTTTATGGGAGGGTGTTGAAATTCTGATCCGTCATATTTTTGTGTAACGAAAAGTGGTGGGACACTGCGTCATGTAGAGATAATTAAAAAGTTTCCCTGTAACACAAAATTATCACGTCCGTCGTGTCTTTCCTACACACCCTGTTTTCTTTAGTTAAATGCAGTAGAATACTGCATTCTATTTATACAACATTCATCAGACTGATCTGAAAATGTCTGGACTGCTATTTCACGTATACTAGAAGCTCCACTTCTAAATGTAACAATCAGAGGCTTTTTTTTATACAACTAGGAGACGGAACGAGCAAGTAGCCCAACTGATGTTAAGTGTCTCTTGCCTATAACAACGCCTTACTGCTTAGATCACTTCCACAAATAAGAAAACCTACACAGCACTGCATTGCGCCCGTCAACTTGAGGCATAAAGGTGTTAAGCCTCACGTGCCTGCAATTTCACCGATGACCATAACCTTCGAACCGGAACACAATAATGCGGCTTGGCTGAAATAGGTATGGTGGTAGTACTTCCCCGGACGAGCCCAACAATGGCCAATGGGCTCTACTACTCTTCAAGGATAAGTGTCGTACCTTACAAAGGCCATCATCGTTGACACCGACCATTTTGAACCCGGAGTGGAGGTGAGCTCTTTGCTCCCTTGACATGTCAGTGAAGCGGTTGATACCTTAAACATACCAAGTTGAAAGTTAATAAACTAAAACTCGACAGTAAAACTTCAAACGAAAAGGTTTTACGAGAACACGGCCTTAAAAAGTATTACAACAAATATTGTTTAATAAATAAATTTGCATACATTTTTTCGTGGCGGTAGCGGCTTAAAAATCGAGCCCTCCAACTCAGCCTATGCATATCATAAAAACCGACTAAGATATCTCAACAGAAGAAGGGCAGCAGCATCCTTCTGTGTATTATCTAAAAGCTTTGGAGGCTCTGGCCAGCAGTGGATACTAATGGGCTGTTGATGCGTGTGTGATGCTTTTTGAATCGGCATGATTCTAACCTTTCGATTTTACCAAAAGGGTATGTAATATTTTCCAGTTATGGACTATTCGGTTTATATTAGTTTATGTGCACATTTGACACATGAACAAACTTAGTGATCCTCATAAGATCCACGCTTTGAATATTGATCAGAGGTCCTCGAAGGCGAGAGTTTTTCTACAGAACGTTACAATGAAATAAACATGCATGGATTCTTGAAAAAAAAATACTCCTAAGACGGTTGGGTTAAAACATAAAATTTATATATCTAAGAAAATATCAATAGATACATTTGAGCAACAGCCCTACACCAGGTTTTAGAGTACTATTCGTTATTCCGTGCTCTAGGAATGCATCAACCATTACACATAAATTAATAAATCATTTACTATTGATGAGAAACGATTGCTTATAGCATTAGGGTAAATCCGGGATATATGCCCAACTTTTTTTATTTTACTCATATCTCCTAACATACAAATAATATGCACATGATTTTCATATGTGCACTTACTTTAGTCTTATATTTAATCGCTTTGTAGTGCTTTTTGTAGACTATTCAATAAATAAATCGTATATTTTGAGTTAAAAATAAAACTACGTAACGGGATAGATGCCTCGCAAGCGGTATATATGCCCAAGAGCAAATTATTTGGAGGGGATAGATGCCCTTTGCAAGAAAACAAATATTTTGATTAAACGTTTTAATCAATATTATTATTTATTAAATACATAAATTCTTTTCAGCTATTTATATAAAAATGATAATTAAAAACTAGTGTTTTTAATTAAAAATTGTGTATAAGAGATCAATAAGTTTAGGTACAAAAATATAATCCTATTAAAAACGGCAAGCCTAATTATTAGCCATTGGATGACGTGACTAATTTATTAACCATAGACAATTTCAATTATAACACTAAAGAGATCAATTATCTACAACATCAAAACATAATCATCTAGACAAAAATAAAAAAATCAATTACAACACTAAAGAGATCAATCATCTTAGTTACAAAAATGTAATCATTTTAAAAACTGCAAAACTGACGACCCATTTTGGCAGTAATAATTTTTAGGCGCCCACATGTATTGCAGTAATTGCGATACAATGTACATGATTCATGAAGCCACTTGAGGCACATAACACAACGGATCCAATCTACTTTGGATTTGGTGTTACTATAATAGTCAAGACATTCCACGCAATAATCTTCACCTAGATTCATATCATTTACTCCACTATTTTCATCACTAGAACTATATATTCGAACAGGTTTTGCCTTTTTAGACGTTTCTTTGGTTTTTAAACATAATTTGTCGTGTTTTTGTTTTTTCATTTCTTCAACTTCAAAACTGCTGTCCTCATTCTCTTTATTATCATCGTCACTAGAACTGTAAATTTCTAAGTCTATTCTTTTTGTTAGTTTCTTTTTCACTTTTTTCACTTTCAATACTATTCTCAGTAATATCTGTATCGCTTGACTTATAATCACGTGAATTATTTCTTTTTTGCTTCTTTGTTTTGGTTCTTTTCAAATTACCTTTTTCTTTACCTTCTTGCTGATCTTTTTTCGTTTTTTCACCTTGTTTACCCCTTTTTGAAAGGGGCGTCGGAAGCGTAGGAATTCATGAAGCAGTTTCGATGGAGTTTCTTTTTCCGTAGTAGTAGCAATATAACCAATAACTGACGGATTGTCTGCATCAATTGAATTATTCGTAGCTGCCGGATTGCCTGCATCTACCAAATCATCGGCAAGTTCAACGTCCTAGATGGTATACCGGTATACCGTGCAGTTTTACTATATCATTGACGCTAATAAGTTTATTCGTCATTTCTGCCATAGCTGCAGCCAATGTGTCCTCGGTCCAAGTAATGACACGCGGTTGGACGCCGGCTTTACGCTTGTATTTCCAGTTCATTTCCAATCTGAATCATATAACATAGTATGTACACTAAAGTACGGCAAGGGATAGATGCCCTTAGGGGCGAATACCCCAAAACTTATTGGAGCATATATCCCTTTTCACAGGGATAGATGCCTCTGAAAAAAAAATGGTTAATACGTTTATTTTATAGGAAAAATGTAACTCATAATAATATATATACATTACTCCTTATTCAGAAGCAAAATACAAAAAAACTTACTTATTAACTCCAAAGTTATAAAGGGCTGAAAATCATCCATCAAGTAAAATCACGACTGTTTGACTCGTAACTGTAACTAGCGCTTCTACGCACAACCGCACGCGCCAACTCTTTGTGGCAGACTGATGTGAGGGAGTGGCACGTTCGTATTATAAGGTATTCTTTTGATCACATGTCTCATATTTCACACAATTGCACTGCGGCGTCTATCCCGCTTGGGCGTATATCCCGGAATTACCCTACATCCAAATAATAACTATCTACTTAGTAATTATATCCTAACCAATGGCATCATTATTTGTATGGCCTGAAACCAGAATTACATGTCTCTCACTTAGTGGAAATCCTGGCTAAAGCAACACACATAAATAACTTACTGGAAGAATCTACCTAAAAAGCGCTTAGCGAGCTAAGCACAATCTTTATTAACCGATTAATAGGTACATTGTTGCTAATACTCACAGCTTAGTTGGTAGTAGCTCTGCCTGCTGCGCTGTAGGTTGTGGGTTCGATTCCCACTCAGGATAAGCATTTATGTGATTAATGTAGATGTTTGTTCTGTGTTTGGGTGTTGTATTGAATGATAAGTGTGTATTTACAAAAAAAAAGTATTTATTTATTCTATCCGTAATCTAGTTCCCATATTACAAGCTATGCTTAGTTTGGGACTAGATGGCGCTGTGTGAAATTAATGTCCTGTAATATATTAGGTCCTTACATATAAAATTGGCGTTTTGTCGTACTGGCCACTTTGATCTTAAATATCTCCTCTCTGGTTAGGAATTCCAAATTCAAATTTAAACAGCTATTTACTCATGCATTTGTGTTTCGAAAACCGTAATTCATTTGTTTTTTTCTCTTTTGCTTTTTTTTTTCTGCGTCACTCATTTCACAAAATGGAAAACTTAAAATATAGCATTATTTACGAGTACGAGTTCCACCGTGGCACCAGTGCTGCAGAAACGGCTCGAAGGATTAATGATATGTATGGTGGTGGTGTCGCAAAAGAAAACACGGTGCGTTTTTGGTTTCAACGCTTTCATTCTGGAAATTTTGACCTGCAGAACAAGTACCGTGGACGGCCGGAGACCAAGGTCGATAATGATGAATTGAAGGCTATTGTGGAAGCAGATCCATCGCAAACCACATCACAGTTAGCTGCAGGCTGCGGTGTTAGTGACAAAACCGTTTTAATCCACTTGAAGCAAATTGGGAAGGTGAAAAAGCTTGAAAGGTGGGTACCTCATGAATTGAGTGAATCAAACCGACAAACGCGCGTCGACTGCTGCGTTACATTACTCAACCGGCACAATAATGAAGGAATTTTAAATCGGATCATTACATGTGATGAAAAGTGGATCCTGTACGATAATCGTAAACGCTCATCGCAATGGCTAAACCCTGGTGAACCAGCAAAATCTTGCCCCAAGCGAAAATTGACTCAAAAAAAGTTACTTGTAAGCGTTTGGTGGACTAGTGCCGGTGTCGTACACTATAGCTTTCTTAAATCTGGTCAGACGATTACGGCTGATGTCTATTGTCAGCAACTGCAAACCATGATGGAAAAGCTCGCTGTTAAACAACCGAGACTTTTCAATCGCTCTACGCCACTGCTGCTTCAAGACAACGCTAGACCACACACGGCCCAACAGACGACTACCAAATTAGAGGAGCTTCAATTGGAATGTCTAAGACATAAACCGTACTCTCCGGACCTTGCTCCAACAGATTACCATTTTTTTCGAAATTTGGATAACTTCTTGCAAGGAAAAAAATTCAATTCCGATGAGGCAGTCCAAACCGCTTTCAAAGATTTCATTGATTCCCGTCCGAATGGTTTTTTTAGTAAAGGGATCAATGAACTACCTATAAGATGGCAAAAGTGTATAGATAGCAATGGTACATACTTTGATTAATAAAATATATTTTAATATGAAAAAATTACCTTTATGTTCCTCCCATACAAAACGCCAATTTCATATGTAAGGACCTAATATATTTATTATTTTTTATTTAATACATACCGAATGTAGCTTCATATTTTTGATTTAGTTCGTTGATATTCTTCAAATTTGCAACAAAATATTCAAATCTTTCAAATTTTTCGGCGCCACTGTAAGTTCTTTTGTGATCTTTCATGAACTTTTCAAATAGTTGACCGAGAGCTTCAAAGCTTTCTACTTCGTATACCGGCTTATTATTAATTGGATCAGCGGCGATTGTATAAAACAAAGCAAGAAATAATACTTGGGCTAACATCTTGATCGTCTTGAAGAGACGGACTCAATGCAAACATATTCAAACATTGTCTTTATATACCAAACTTGGTGCAAATACACTTGAAATAAAATATGCGTTTAAAATTTCAAAATTACTTAAGGTATTTGTTGGTTCATTTTTGTATTATTGTAAAATTAGCGGAATCCGCTATCATTTAATGTATAAACTATACATGCCTCGTAAAATAAGGTGATTACTATTATTGCTGCTATTCAAATAATTTGTCTCTAGACTACATAATTGAAATGTTCAGCGTAACAAAACCTATGAAACTCTTCATTCGTAGTAAAACCTTACAAGAGTTTTGTCGTCAAAAGCTAAATCCACGTAGTTACACTTGCGCCAAGGTTCTAAATTCATATCTGTAATTTCAGCCTATAGAAGCACACTCCTGAACAAATCATTTTCTGGGAAAGATCGCTCCATTGTAGACCTCATTCCTGCCCAATGCGTCTGCTAAGTGTGGTGTTGGCCTTCGTGTGCGTCTGTCGTATTCAAAAGCAAATCCTATATTACCTATTTCAAATAAAAACAAGGATTAAGTTTGATCACGCAACGCCACTGTATAAAGAGTTCAATCAATTAGAAGATTTGGTGTGACAATTGAAATGAAGCTTCTTTTTGATCAACACGTGGACCATATTGTCAAAAAAACCTCTGGCTCTAGGATTCGCGCTTAGAATGTCATCTGTGTTAACCAAAAATTCTAAAATTGTTTACTGTTCATATGTCTGCAGCCATTTGGAATACGTCTCGCGGGTTCGGAATGCTTATGGCCTTGATATTTCTATAGAATTAAAGGAATCCAAAACGTTTTCTGCGCTATCTTCAGTTCAGAGCTGATTTACTTTAATGATAATAATGATGAGTACATTTCACTTAATAACACTAAAAAAGCGCAGATAATTATATTATCGTTATCTTTACTATCTCATTAATAATAATAAATAATAAATAATAAATAATAAATAATAAATAATAAATAATAAATAATAAATAATAAATAATAAATAATAAATAATAAATAATAAATAATAAATAATAAATAATAAATAATAAATAATAAATAATAAATAATAAATAATAAATAATAAATAATAAATAATAAATAATAAATAATAAATAATAAATAATAAATAATAAATAATAAATAATAAATAATAAATAATAAATAATAAATAATAAATAATAAATAATAAATAATAAATAATAAATAATAAATAATAAATAATAAATAATAAATAATAAATAATAAATAATAAATAATAAATAATAAATAATAAATAATAAATAATAAATAATAAATAATAAATAATAAATAATAAATAATAAATAATAAATAATAAATAATAAATAATAAATAATAAATAATAAATAATAAATAATAAATAATAAATAATAAATAATAAATAATAAATAATAAATAATAAATAATAAATAATAAATAATAAATAATAAATAATAAATAATAAATAATAAATAATAAATAATAAATAATAAATAATAAATAATAAATAATAAATAATAAATAATAAATAATAAATAATAAATAATAAATAATAAATAATAAATAATAAATAATAAATAATAAATAATAAATAATAAATAATAAATAATAAATAATAAATAATAAATAATAAATAATAAATAATAAATAATAAATAATAAATAATAAATAATAAATAATAAATAATAAATAATAAATAATAAATAATAAATAATAAATAATAAATAATAAATAATAAATAATAAATAATAAATAATAAATAATAAATAATAAATAATAAATAATAAATAATAAATAATAAATAATAAATAATAAATAATAAATAATAAATAATAAATAATAAATAATAAATAATAAATAATAAATAATAAATAATAAATAATAAATAATAAATAATAAATAATAAATAATAAATAATAAATAATAAATAATCAATAATAAATAATAAATAATCAATAATAAATAATAAATAATAAATAATAAATAATAAATAATAAATAATAAATAATAAATAATAAATAATAAATAATAAATAATAAATAATAAATAATAAATAATAAATAATAAATAATAATGGTACGATGGGCTGTCTGGAGCTTCTACAACTGAAATGCTTGCGTTCAAATACAGCCGTATTGCGTAGGCATAATTTCCTCCATGTTCCTAGGGTAAACACGAACTACAGGCCAAATTCGTTTATACGAGTAATAGGGCAAGCAGATATTTCAATATTGTAGCAAATATAAGTTACGTGGCGGGTTTTCGAAACCTTGCGGGGCTTTTGATTGAGACAACACGTGAAATTGGGTCTGCGGCTGACGTTGTAGTTGACTCTTATTAAGGACAGCGAATTAGCATAGCCATTCTGCGTTGCAATGCGGTCATAATCTTGGGCACATTTTCGTCTTGTAGAGTAAGTTATCTATTGACCGATGTAACGGTCTTTAAGTAAACTGACTCCATCACTTTTATGTAGTAATATGTAGTTTATATTATATATATATATATGTATAGATAATAATTGTACATGGATGTACAGTACGCATTAATCTTAACAGCGTCCGTACACCGTGCGAACCTGCGGGCCAGCATAATATGCTCTGACTGACAATGCTCTGCGTTCTAGTTCCATATCGGCGTCGTCTTGCAGGTTATCGGTTACCAAATGTCCGAGGTATTTAAATTGCGACACCCTTTTAAGGGGATGACCATATATAGTTATAGGAGGAACAAAACTGGGACATTTGGTACCCGTCCCGAAAACCATAAACTCTTTCACATTATAAACAAGCCCATGTGAGGCTACATATGACTCTCATACGGCAAGTAGTTTTCGGAGTGCACTAACTGAGGGAAAAAGAAAGTGAAGCATCTAAAGAGCTCATCGATTTCAAATGAAAAATAAAAGTTTTCATACCTCTGAATCTTAGGTTAGCTTAAATAACTGCTAATATTCGTAAAAATATATATATTCCTATATTTATAATTTGAATATGGGAATATTATATATTGTTTTTTTTTTAAATGAATAAAAATTCAAAATTATGCTATAACCATCCAGCTGAGACTATATTAGGTAGGACCTTAAACGTTTCTGCGGTCTAGTGGTTCACCCATTGGTGTCAGATCCAGAGGTCCAGGGTTCGATCCCCAGAGTAGCACAATATTGTGCTTGGTTTGGTTGGTGGCAGGACTTTGTTCAAGTCCGCCTGGCTAGCTACCACCATCTTATCTAATTCTGTCGACATAACAGCAATTCTAATATTGTTGTGTTCCGGCATTCAGAGGTAAGATAGCCAGTCCCTCACAGATTGTTGAGGATTTTGGGAGAAATGCGCTTTCACCTTCGGCCTTATCATTACTTGAAATGCAAGTGAGATGCAGGACAAGGGCTTTCCCATCGTGAAAAAAAAAGTTTTTTTTTACCATCAAAAATATTATACCTCCAAATTTCATATTTCGAGTAAATAGTTGCAAAAAACGTTTTAACCCGCTTAGAGATGATGGGGGGGGAGATTATAGGATTACATGATGTATAACTAACAGTTAAGTTTGAAGTTTAACATTAAACGGCTTCAGTATTGACTATAGTGTTTCCTCTATTTGACATTTTCAAAATTTATTTTATTATAGTTTTATTATACGTATTAGATTAGATAGAAGGCTCTTCTATCCCGCGGGATCAGTTGAATGAATATTTTGAATCGGGCAACTGATCCCATTGACATATTAGAAGATATATTGTAGGTACTTACATCTTCCAAAAACAAAAATGCCATGGTAGATATGCCACAAACGTTTAATCTCCCTGATGATATTAAGGTATATTCAAGTTCACATCGATTCGCGTCTCCTATCCTATACTCGCAACATGCACTTCAACAGACCATTAATGTTCGTAAATCAAAAAAAGTTTTTTTATAATCACCATGCAATCAAGCGGGTTAAAATAGGTGCGCGATGAAATTGACTCTTTTTTGTAGAGAACACACTCGCTTGTGTTTTGAAAACGTTAAACCATATAAATTTTTAGTTACTCTTTTTAGACACAAAGCCTGAGGTTCAAACGCTCCACCATCTCCTTAAGAAGGCTGAAAATTTCATCCTTTCATTTCATAGCACGCAGTCTGGATAAATATATATCAACAACGCGGTGTACGCAGATGACAGCACAGTTATATAACCGCGTATCTATATACGCGGGTATTAGCAGATCGTTGATGTGAAGGAATAGAGTTGCTGATAGAACACCACCTTGAGGTACTCACGAATTGATAGCCGGTAGATCGGACGAACAGTTAAAAATAAAAGTACCCTCTGATTGGGGATGTCGTAACAGTCAACTTTTCATCATCAACGACTTAGTTTGTCGTCTTAGTTTCGGGCATAACACCTCGACATTATACCGACTTACTCATAAAATAAAAGCCAAAAGTAAAATTTATTAATACGTTTATTGTTTTAAAAAAGTGATGTTACAAAGTAAAACAAGCATTTTATCTTACAATATTATTTTAATTTTATTTCACTACCAAGGCATCACCTGAGCGAATAAAGTTTAGTATGCAGTGTACCTAATGCACTCGGAAATTACCTGGGTGAATCAAGTTTCTAAATATAGTACCTACTCAAGGCACCCGGGTGAACAAAACCAGTTGAATCATATATATTTTAATAATACAGTCCCTAATGTTCGTATTTGACACACAAAACACAATCGATACCTAAGACGTCTAGGGCATACAACGATTTTGAGCTATTGTGTTCCAAAATATGCATAACGAAATTCCAGAAATAAGCAGTATTTTTCGATTCTTAAGCTGCGACCGTCACGGCAACCTTATACATAGTTCGTTTTCATTGTAGGTAGATATTATTATATATATTTTTATTGATTGATTGATTGATCATGATTTCATGGCAAAACATGCTGATTTTGCAATTCGTTTTAGAGCGTTCGTGAGGGTCCAACTCACGCTTGACCAATTTAATTGTAATATATTGAAATACACGCGCTGTGATTTTGATTGTCTGCCCTTTACGGTGCATGAATTTTCTTTTTACTTGTGATTGGCTTGCGTTTGACTGCTTTCTCGCCTGGATGTTGAGCAATGAAAGCCTACGATGGAACACGCTTGCCAAAAAAGGTACCAATTTACTTTTGACTTCAAGACTTGTTGTTATGTTCGGGAAACATAGACTCGGGCAAAGCGTTCCATTCCTTGGTTGTGCGCATTAAAAATGTGAAAGTAAATCGCTTATTGCGCGAGGATGGTGTATCCTATTTATGCCTTTAACAGAACAAAGATTGAAGAATTTGTTCTATTGTATGAAATATTTATTTATTTTACCGGAATCTTTATTTCCTATAGAGACTTCGAATTCAAGTTTTCGGAAAAAAAATGTGTGCATTTGACACATGCAGATGCTCTGACAGTGAAGGTCACCTCGTAAACAGCCGGCATGCACATGGAATCAAAAATCCGAATGGCATGTGTCATGAGACACTGGCTAGTATTATGCTAAAAGGCGATGGGCTTCCAACCTGTATTTACGTATACAAAACTAGCTACTTGGAAACCGTGGGCATGTGCCGAAGTCAATATGGACGTCCTAATTAAGTAGAGACCAGTGGTTACTCTTCGTAGAGGAAAAAGTCGTGAGTCTGTTAACCGTCTCTGTGGTTCAACCCACCGATTTCAAATCCAGAGGTCCCGGGTTCGATCCCCATGGGGAGTACAATATATTGTGCTTGGTTTGGTTGGTGGTAGGATTTGTTTAAGTCCGCCTGGCTAGCTATCACCATCTTACCTAATTCTGTCGCCATAATAACAATTCTTAAAAAATGTTGTGATCTGGCATTCAGAGGTAAGATAGCCAGTTCCTCGCTTTATTGAGGATTTCAGGTGAAGTGCGCCTCCATCTTCGGCCTTATCTCAACTTGTTACCAGGTTAGATGAAGGCCGAGCGCTTCCTCGTCGTACAATAAAAAAAAAAGTATGATAAATGTAATAAAAACCTGAAATTCCAATAACACAGTATCTTTATTCCCAAAACCAGAAATAACTGTTTCATTTTAATAATTTTTCGCAGCAGTATATACAATTATAATACAACCTCTCTGTGAGTCCATTTTACCATAGTACCCATTGTATTATATTTGTAGATGAGTATCTAGCCCACGACAGCAGACACCTTGGTATACGATTGATCGTCATTAATGCCAGCACAATTAACTCCTCTCTTCAGCTTGATGTAGCCATTCTCACCCCAACCCTCGCCCCATGAGTTCTTGATAATCCAGAAATCTGTGCCGTTCTCTGAAAGTAAGATGGTCGTCATGGTTGGCTTAAGTCATGATCTGATTTAGTCATGAATTAGTCAAGTTTTCTTTTTGTCATATTCTCTTTTATTCATGTTCTCCTTTTGTCTTGCTTTGCCTTTGTCATATTCCGCTTTTGTCATTAAGAAAAAATACGGAAAAAACTGTTCTTCTCTTGGTCCAGAGCGGGAATCGAACCCAAAATCTACATCACCGAATTAAGTGATGAAGCTTAGTAATATCAGAGACATAATAAGCAGTGTTGACTACATCCAGTGATGTTGTCAAAGGCTACTCAGTAGATTATGAGATTTCAGAGCAAAATACAACTGATTCAGCTAGATGCAACGCACAGCCTAAGCCGCTAGTCGTACATACTTGAAATTTGGAGGATACATGTGTACTGTGTAGACGCCTGGTAAAGAAATGAATTTTGATAATACGTACCCTAAGGGGTTCAAACTGGGGTTCAAAGTTCGGAGTGAAATGTTTGCACATCTTGAAACTACACATGATAGGCACTTGAAAATTAGTAGGTTTGTAGATTGCCCATATAAAGTAAGCAGTGATATGTTATAGGGTTTTTAAGAATTTAAAAAAATAAAGGTTCAATGTTTAAAGAAAATACATTTAAAGAGAAGAAAGATTTTTATCTTTAGCACTGTAACTGATATCAGGTTGAAATTTTCATCAAAATAATGCGGTGCAGTGTAAGGGTGCACTATGTCAAGATAATGGGAACGATATATGTCGTTCGCATTATACTGTTTATTTATTATTTGATTTTATATATATTATTAATTTATTAAGCCAAACTTCTGGACCGTTTTGATAAAAAAATCTATGGGACCAATCTGAAATCATATCCTTTTACACAAAAAAAAATATTTCAAATCAGTTGAGAAATGACAATGAGTTATGAGATAACAAAAAAAACAACCGACTTGGGAACCTTCTTCTTTTTTTAAAGTCGGTTAAAAACGTAGATAACAAGTACGGAAATATTTTCATCTGAAATTGTTCTGTCCAAACTATTAAATTAATATATATGGGCTATTTATATGAACAACCTAACACGTTATTATACTTCAACGCATCTGTAACATGTCCATAGTGATGTCAGAGAATAGTTGTGTTTTTTTTCCAACAACTTGGAGATGGAACAAATAGCTCACCTGATGTTTGGTGCATCCTTGCCTTACTGCGTAAGTCACATCCACAAAGAACATAGCCTACACGGCACTGCATTGCACCCGTCAACTTGAGTCATAATGGCAGCCATACCCTTCAAACCAGAACACATCAATGCTGCTTGGCAGCTGAAATAGGTTTGGTCGTACGCGTACCTGAACCATATCCGACGAGCAAGACTCCATGGGTAAGGAATTTATCATCACATTTATCCATTATGCCTCCTTCGTACTTCTGCCAGTTGTGATCAGCAGCTACCGCTGTAAAATAACATTCAAACTTACATGAAGCCAGTTTTGTGGCCAAGCCAAGCCGGCAATCCTAGTTGAACTGGGATCAATCCTCGCAACGCTCACTCTTTAACCGCCTCTGTGGTCTAGTGGTTCGTCCACTGGTGTTGAATCCAGAGGTCTCGGGTTCGATTCCCAAGGGGACTGTACTCCCCTTAGGAATCGAATCATTGCGCTTGATTAGGTTAGTGGTTGGACTTTGTCCTCTTTCCCGTTTAAGTCCACCTGGCTAGCTAACACCATCTGTGTCATTTTGGACTGTTAACCCAACATCTTTTTTTACCTGGCAGTAACATCATAATAATATTTGATCTACCTTTTGTGTTCTTATATGGTTTCCATCACTGGTTTAAGAGAGCATACAAAGGGATCTTTGGGTCCAACAGTTTTCTTGAAAAGAGTGAGTAGGATCTGGGTGGGATCTCTCTGTCATAGACCTCATTACCGCCTAGCAATTTCAACGCACAAGAAGAAGAGACTTCTTTTTGTTTTTTTTAATGCAACAAGGAGACGGAACAAGCAAGTAGCCCACCTGATGTTAAGTGCATCTGCTATATCTATGCCTTACTATACCTTAGTACTTCCCCCGACGAGTCTTTTCATTAGGGGCTCTACTACTCTTATATTACATTCTATTATATTACCAATTGACAAAGGTCCTTCTTTGAACAGTAGTTCTTTGAGTGCGTCTTCGCTTTTGATCTCGTAGGAGCTACAACTTTTGACTTTAGCCACTATCTTCGTTTTGTCAAAGTGGCATTTTCCAGAAACAGCTTTATACGGGTAGTCGTCATCAGATCGCTGGCCGCCATCCTTGATAATTTCGCTGTAAGAAGTTGTCTAAATCTTATCAGCCGATCTTAGTCAGCCTTGAATCCAGAAGTAGGTTTTAGTTAATAATTAGATAGTTATCAATATCTTTTATCTATCTTTACTTATAATAAACCCGTAAGAGGTCAATATCGGTGCATAAAATACATTTTGAAAATTTCAATTGGAGGAAATACTATTATCGATACAGCCGAAACAATATTTTTTTCAGTTATTGGGTGTCTGTCTGTATCTAAAACTCACATCACGCTGAAACTACTGTATGAATTTGAATGAATCTTTGCAAAATAATATAAGACTATTAATATTATCTAGGTACTTGTAGACCTTATATCTTCCTCCTTTCTGAAAAGGGGTAAAATCGTGGGTATATATACTGGTATCAGACCCAAAGGTCTCGGGCTCAATTCTAAGAAGGCTACAAATTTGTGCTCGGTTTGATTTGTTTTAAATTCACCTGGTTAGCTGCTACCATTTTACTAAAGAAGCCGCTGTAACAAAAAGTAGAATTGTTGTGTTCTAGCATTCTTGATAGTCAGTTTTTTTTAGTTTATTGAGGATTTCCAGTGGCTTTTTATTTTTTTATTGGTGATAGTCAAGCGTTTGACCACCAGCTTACATGTAAAACAAGTAAAGATGTGGCCTAAGAGGGAGCACGCTTGCCTTAAAGTTACTTATTTACTCTGGAACATTTACAAGGTACGTTTGTGCCAAAGTGGAATTTATAGTACACAAACATCCTAGCAACACGCCGTCCATGTTCTAGGCTCTGCAAATTGGCTTTAAGAAGCGAATCATCACCTATGAGCCTTGCAGCACGACGCACAATAAATCCAGCGCTACGAGCTGATACTTAAAAAAAAAAAAAACTTGGCTGAGCTATCCCTTAGATGGCAGTAGTACTCCAGACAAAAATTGAGTTTTGTACAAACTTAAAAGCTGTCCCGGTGTGAAGTACTGCTGAACCTTAGCAAGAATACCCAGCTTCATAGCAGCGAATTTGGCCTTATAGTCGAAATGAGAAATGAGAAAGCGTTAAGCCGTACAAGATTTGCGTGCCCCCCATTCAGACACAAAGTTTTCAAACACGCGGGAATATTTCGGATCGGAATCATCACTTTTTGTCGGATCCGACATAGAATCCGATAGATTTAAACGCTATTCACAAACCATTTCAAAAAATATTCTGTTGGAAGCATCGAATTCTAATGTTTTTAAATATTTAGATTCCGGAGTTAAGAATAGCGTTCTCGGAATCTCCATCGGAAGCTTCCGACTTAAGCTTGAGGTTCAAACGCGCCACCTTACGGACCTGAAAATTTCGTCCGTTTTATAACCAGTATATCGATTTTCAAACACACGGGAAGATTTCGGATCGGAATCATCACTTTTTGTCGGATGCGACATAGAATCCGATAGATTTAAACGCTATTCACAAACCATTTTCAAAAAATATTCTGTGGGAAGCATCGAATTCTAATGTTTTTAAATATTTAGATTCCGGAGTTAAGAATAGCGTTCCCGGAATCTCCATCGGAAGCTTCCGAATTCAATCCAATAAGGCTTTCCAAATGTTTGAAAATAGCTATAGGTGAGATGAAGGACAAGCATTTCATCTTAGTAAAATAAAAAAAACCCTACGAACTACCACAAGATGTGATCTTGTATTAATTTACTTTTGACTGTTAATTTACTATAGGCTTAATTTACGTAGGAAGGCCAGTTTACTTCACTGACTGTGTACAACCCGCGCGACTTATCTGTGCACTTATCTGGATCCACTCCCAGGTTCGTCACGATTCGTCACAGTGCGAGTTGCATAGTTAAATCGCGTGGGCTATACTTTCAAATGTATTTATTTACCACAGCAATACATCTATCCTTATAGGCATATCCATATAACCTAATGCAATAGGGTAGTCATCAAATTAGTAATACGCAAGTCAAACATAATAATAAAGATTCATTTTCAAATATCAAATTGATTGCATATTCTAGCTAGTATATGTACTCAATTTACTAGCATTACATGATAAAAATAGGTGTTTAGCTAGTTTGTATTGGCAAATTATGCCACTATAACGAGCCGTTAATATCTTCCACTAACGCATATAACCAACTGGATGTTTAATAGCTGGTTAAAAATATACTTACGACAATCCAGTGGTCATTAGACCTCCTTTGCAGCCCTCGGAGTCCAAATCGCAATCTACCATTTGTTGCTCCGATAGCACCAGCTTCTTATTCTGAGCCAAGTAGCGACTTTCTACGAGAGCTATTAAGAAAAATCAGTGTTATTGTCCAAGAAGAAACTAGGCATGTTCTTTCAAATCCATGTTCAAAAACTCATGCTAGCCTACCTATTTATCTAACCTTTAGGCGATTTCGGTATGCACGGTTCATGGCGGAAAATAAAAATAAGAAATATTTGCCGTGTTTATCAAATAAGAATCTAAAAGTACAGAACATATTTCGTCAGAGTACCAAATATGGGATGATTTGGACTTCAGATGAACTACACGACATTTAAAAGGTCAAAATTACTGATCCTGACGTAAAACCAGCCGTGGCTGTTAGATGCAGAACAGTTAACATAAATGGGCTGTTGTTGTGTGATTGGAATTACCTGTGGCAGAAAAAGCCCAGCATGAGGCGCAGTGCCCCTGATCCTTGACTGGAGACACGACATTCTTATCTCTCCAGTCGAATGCGGCCGGAGCATCTTTACTGGTAGGTTCTCCGTTAACCTGACAAAGTAAATACATCGATTTTTACAGTACATTTCACACAGCGCCCTTTTTTTTTAAGTATACGAAGGGGAAGCGCTTGGCCTTCATCTCGCCTATACGATGGTGGTAGCTAGTCAGGTGGACATAAACTTAGTTCTATCACCAACCAAACCACGCACAATATTGAACTCCCCCTGGGGATCGAAGCCGGGATCTCGGAATCTGAAATCGGTGAATTGAACCACTAGACCACAGAGGCGGTTCTAGCCCTAAACTCAGTAAAACTTGTAATATTAAACGAGACTACGAAGAATACCTTAGATAGGTACTACAGTTTTTTTTTAATTTATGTTTATGATACAAACAAAGACTCTGTGTTCCCGCAATATATTATTGTAGTTATTCAATGTCTATTTTCAAAAGCAGTCGGGTAAATCATTATCATAATCAATACATCCCACGCTCGCCCACGGCTGAGCATTAGCCATTCCAAGTTGACGCCACATCACATCGCCAGTCAGCTATGTTAACTACATGAAAATACCGAGCTCTAATCATCTTACTCTATCTCAAATCTGGATCAATATGCTCCAAACTTTTTGAGAAATGTTGTATTTTTTTAATTTCAGCTTTTTATGGGAGGGTTTTGAAATTCTGATCCGTCATCTTTTTGTGTGACGAAAAGTGGTGGGGCACTGCGTCATGTAGAGATAATTAAAAAAATTCCCTGGAACACAAAATTTTCACGTCCGTCGTGTCTTTCCTACACACCCTGTTTTCTTTAGTTAAATGCAGTAGAATACTGCATTCTATTTGTACAACATTCATCAGACTGATCTGAAAATGTCTGGACTGCTATTTCACGTATACTAGAAGCTCCACTTCTAAATGTAACAATCAGAGGCTTTTTTTTATACAACTAGGAGACGGAACGAGCAAGTAGCCCAACTGATGTTAAGTGTCTCTTGCCTATAACAATGCCTTACTGCGTAGATCACTTCCACAAATAACAAAACCTACACAGCACTGCATTGCGCCCGTCAACTTGAGGCATAAAGGTGTTATGCCTTACGTGCCTGCAATTTCACCGATGACCATAACCTTCGAACCGGAACACAGTAATGCGGCTTGGCTGAAAAAGGTATGGTGGTAGTACTTCCCCGAACGAGCCCAACAATGGCCAATGGGCTCTACTACTCTTCAATGCCTTACTGCGTAGATCACTTCCACAAATAACAAAACCTACACAGCACTGCATTGCGCCCGTCAACTTGAGGCATAAAGGTGTTATGCCTTACGTGCCTGCAATTTCACCGATGACCATAACCTTCGAACCGGAACACAGTAATGCGGCTTGGCTGAAAAAGGTATGGTGGTAGTACTTCCCCGAACGAGCCCAACAATGGCCAATGGGCTCTACTACTCTTCAAGGATAAGTGTCGTACCTTACAAAGGCCATCATCGTTGCCACCGACCATTTTGAACCCGGAGTGGAGGTGAGCTCCTTGCTCCCTTGACATGTCAGTGAAGCGGTTGATACCTTAAACATACCAAGTTGAAAGTTAACAAACTAAAACTCGACAGTAAAACTTCAAACGAAAAGGTTTTACGAGAACACGGCGTTAAAAAGTATTACAACAAATATTGTTTGATAAATAAATTTGGATACATTTTTTCGTGGCGGTAGCGGCTTAAAAATCGAGCCCTCCAACTCAGCCTATGCATATCATAAAAACCGACTAAGATATCTCAACAGAAGAAGGGCAGCAGCATCCTTCTGTGTATTATCTAAAAGCTTTGGAGGCTCTGGCCAGCAGTGGATACTAATGGGCTGTTGATGCGTGTGTGATGCTTTTTGAATCAGCATAATTCTAACCTTTCGATTTTACCAAAAGGGTATGTACTATTTTCCAGTTATGGACTATTCGGTTTATATTAGTTTATGTGCACATTTGACACATGAACAAACTTAGTGATCCTCATAAGATCCACGCTTTGAATATTGATCAGAGGTCCTCGAAGGCGAGAGTTTTTCTGCAGAGCGTTACAATGAAATAAACATGCATGGATTCTTGAAAAAAAATACTCCTAAGACGGTTGGGTTAAAACATAAAATTTATATATCTAAGAAAATATCAATAGATACATTTGAGCAACAGCCCTACACCAGGTTTTAGAGTACTATTCGTTATTCCGTGCTCTAGGAACGCATCAACCATTACACATAAATTAATAAATCATTTACTATTGATGAGAAACGATTGCTTATAGCATTACATCCAAATAATAACTATCTACTTAATAATTATATCCTAACCAATGGCATCATTATTTGTATGGCCTGAAACCAGAATTACATGTCTCTCACTTAGTGGAAATCCTGGCTAAAGCAACACACATAAATAACTTCCTGGAAGAATCTACCTAAAAAGCGCTTAGCGAGCTAAGCACAATCTTTATTAACCGATTAATAGGTACATTGTTGCTAATACTCACAGCTTAGTTGGTAGTAGCTCTGCCTGCTGCGCTGTAGGTTGTGGGTTCGATTCCCACTCAGGATAAGCATTTATGTGATTAATGTAGATGTTTGTTCTGTGTTTGGGTGTTGTATTGAATGATAAGTGTGTATTTACAAAAAAAAAGTATTTATTTATTCTATCCGTAATCTAGTTCCCATATTACAAGCTATGCTTAGTTTGGGACTAGATGGCGCTGTGTGAAATTAATGTCCTGTCATATATATTTATTATTTTTTATTTAATACATACCGAATGTAGCTTCATATTTTTGATTAAGTTCGTTGATATTCTTCAAATTTGCAACAAAATATTCAAATCTTTCAAATTTTTCGGCGCCACTGTAAGTTCTTTTGTGATCTTTCATGAACTTTTCAAATAGTTGACCGAGAGCTTCAAAGCTTTCTACTTCGTATACCGGCTTATTATTAATTGGATCAGCGGCGATTGTATAAAACAAAGCAAGAAATAATACTTGGGCTAACATCTTGATCGGCTTGAAGAGACGGACTCAATGCAAACATATTCAAACATTGTCTTTATATACCAAACTTGGTGCAAATACACTTGAAATAAAATATGCGATTAAAATTTCAAAATTACTTGAGGTATTTGTTGGTTCATTTTTGTATAATTGTAAAATTAGCGGAATCCGTTATCTATAACATTTAATGTATAAACTATACATGCCTCGTAAAATAAGGTGCTTACTATTATTGCTGCTATTCAAATAATTTGTCTCTAGACTACATAATTGAAATGTGCAGCGTAACAAAACCTATGAAACTCTTCATTCGTAGTAAAACCTTACAAGAGTTTTGTCGTCAAAAGCTAAATCCACGTAGTTACACTTGCGCCAAGGTTCTAAATTCATAACTGTAATTTCAGCCTATAGAAGCACACTCCTGAACAAATCATTTTCTGGGAAAGATCGCTCCATTGTAGACCTCATTCCTGCCCAATGCGTCTGTTAAGTGTGGTGTTGGCCTTCGTGTGCGTATGTCGTATTCAAAAGCAAATCCTATATTACCTATTTCAAATAAAAACAAGGATTAAGTTAGATCACGCAACGCCACTGTATAAAATGACTAGAATGAGAATGTCATCTGTGTTAACCAAGAATTCTAAAATTGTTTACTGTGCATATGTCTGCAGCCATTTGGAATACGCCTCGCGGGTTCGAAATGCTTATGGCTTTGAAATTTCTATAGAATTGAAGGAATCCAAAACGTTTTCTGCGCTATCTTTAGTTCAGAGCTGATTTACTTTAATGATAATAATGATAAGTACATTTCACTTAATAACACTAAAAAAGCGCAGATAATTATATTATCATTATCTATATTATCTCATGAATAAAGATAACGGTACGATGGGCTGTCTGGAGCTTCTACAACTGATATGCTTGCGTTCAAATACAGCCGTATTGCGTAGGCATAATTTCCTCCATGTTCCTAGGGTAAACACGAACTACAGGCCAAATTCGTTTATACGAGTAATAGAGCAAGTAGATATTTCAATATTGTAGCAAATATAAGTTACGTGGCGGGTTTTCGAAACCTTGCTTTTTTGGGGCTTTTGATTGAGACAACACGTGAAATTGGGTCTGCGGCTGACGTTGTAGTTGACTCTTATTTAGGACAGCGAATTAGCATAGCAATTCTGCATTGCAATGCGGTCATAATCTTGGGCACACTTTCGTCTTGTAGAGTGAGTTATCTATTGACCGATGTAACGGTCTTTAGGTAAACTGACTCCATCCCTTTTATGTAGTAATATGTAGTTTATATTATATATATATATGTATATAGTTAATAATTGTACATGGATGTACAGTACGCATTAATCTTAACAGCGTCCGTACACCGTGCGAACCTGCGGGCCAGCATAATATGCTCTGACTGACAATGCTCTGCGTTCTAGTTCCATATCGGCGTCGTCTTGCAGGTTATCGGTTACCAAATGTCCGAGGTATTTAAATTGCGACACCTTTTAAGGGGATGACCATATATAGTTATAGGAGGAACAAAACTGGGACATTTGGTACCCGTCCCGAAAACCATAAACTCTTTCACATTATAAACAAGCCCATGTGAGGCTACATATGACTCTCATACGGCAAGTAGTTTTCGGAGTGCACTAACTGAGGGAAAAAGAAAGTGAAGCATCTAAAGAGCTCATTGATTTCAAATGAAAAATAAAAGTTTTCATACCTCTGAATCTTAGGTTAGCTTAAATAACTGCTAATATTCGTAAAAAATATATATATTCCTATATTCATAATTTGAATATGGGAATATTCTATATTGTTTTTTTTCAAAATGAATAAAAATTCAAAATTATGCTATAACCATCCAGCTGAGACTATATTAGGTATATTGTCAAAAAAATATAATGAGGGCCTTAAACGTTTCTGCGGTCTAGTGGTTCACCCACCGGTGTCAGATCCAGAGGTCCCGGGTTCGATGCCCAGAGTAGTACAATATTGTGCTTAGTTTGGTTGGCGGCAGGACTTTGTTCAAGTCCGCCTGGCTAGCTACCACCATCTTATCTAATTCTGTCGACATAACAGCAATTCTAATATTGTTGTGTTCCGGCATTCAGAGGTAAGATAGCCAGTCCTTCACAGACTGTTGAGGATTTTGGGAGAAATGCGCTTTCACCTTCGGCCTTATCATTACTTGAAATGCAAGTGAGATGCAAGACAAGGGTTTTCCCGTCGTACAAAAAAAAAAGTTTTTTTTTTACCATAAAAAATATTCATCATCATCATCCGCAGCCTGATTTCACCCACTGCTGGGTATAGGCCTCCCTATGCATATGCCACGCCCAACGGTCTTGTGCCAGTCTCATCCAGGTGAGGTTTGCGATGCTGGTAATATCGTCGGCCCATCTTGCTGCTGGACGTTACTAAAAATATTATACCTCCAAATTTCATATTTCGAGTAAATAGTTGCAAAAAACGTTTTTACCCGCTTAGAGATGATGGGGGGGAGATCACATGATTACATGATGTATACTAACAGTTAAGTTTTAAGTTTAACATTATTTAATCCAGCAGTTTCAACAGTCAGAAAAAAATTGAAGCATCAGTTGTTTCGGCTTCAGTATTGATTATAGTGTTTCCTCTATTTGACATTTTCAAAATGTATTAGATGTAGATGATTTTTACCCGTACAGTTTTATTATACGTATTAGATTAGATAGAAGGCTCTTCTATCCCACGGGATCAGTTGAATGAATATTTATATATCCGCGTATCTATATACGCGGGTATTAGCAGATCGTTGATGTGAAGGAATAGAGTTGCTGATAGAACACCACCTTGAGGTACTCACGAATTGATAGCCAGTAGATCGGACGAACAGTTAAAAATAAAAGTACCCTCGGATCGGGGATGTCGTAACAGTCATGTGTCAACTTTTCATCATCAACGACTTAGTTTGTCGTCTTAGTTTCGGGCATAACACCTCGACATTATACCGACTTACTCATAAAATAAAAGCCATATGAGTAAAATTTATTAATACGTTTATTGTTTTAAAAAAGTGATGTTACAAAGTAAAACAAGCATTTTATCTTACAATATTATTTTAATTTTATTTCACTACCAAGGCATCACCTGAGCGAATAAAGTTTAGTATGCAGTTGTTGTACCTAATGCACCCGGAAATTACCTGGGTGAATCAAGTTTCTAAATATAGTACCTACTCAAGGTACCCGGGTGAACAAAACCAGTTGAATAATATATATTTTAATAATACAGTCCCTAATGTTCGTATTTGACACACAAAACACAATCGATACCTAAGACGTCTAGGGCATACAACGATTTTGAGCTATTGTGTTCCAAAATATGCTTAACGAAATTCCAGAAATAAGCAGTATTTTTCGATTCTTAAGCTGCGACCGTCACGGCAACCTTATACATAGTTCGTTTTCATTGTAGGTAGATATTATTATATATATTTTTATTGATTGATTGATTGATCATGATTTCATGGCAAAACATGCTGATTTTGCAATTCGTTTTAGAGCGTTCGTGAGGGTCCAACTCACGCTTGACCAATTTATTTGTAATATATTGAAATACACGCTCTGTGATTTTAATTGTCTGATATGTGCATGAGTTTTTTTTTAATTGTGATTGGCTTGCGTTTGACTGCTTTCTCGCCTGGATGTTGAGCAATGAAAGCCTACGATGGAACACGCTTGCCAAAAAAGGTACCAATTTACTTTTGACTTCAAGACTTGTTGTAATGTTCGGGAAACATAGACTCGGGCAAAGCGTTCCATTCCTTGGTTGTGCGCATTAAAAATGTGAAAGTAAATCGCTTATTGCGCGAGGATGGTGTATCCTATTTATGCCTTTAACAGAACAAAGATTGAAGAATTTGTTCTATCGTATGAAATATTTATTTATTTTACCGGAATCTTTATTTCCTATAGAGACTTCAAATTCAAGTTTTCGGAAAAAAAATGTGTGCATTTGACACATGCAGATGCTCTGACAGTGAAGGTCACCTCGTAAACAGCCGGCATGCACATGGAACCAAAAATCCGAATGGCATGTGTCATGAGACACTGGCTAGTATTATGCTAAAAGGCGATGGGCCTGTATTTACGTATACAAAACTAGCTACTTGGAAACCGTGGGCATGTGCTGAAGTCAATATGGACGTCCTAATTAAGTAGAGACCAGTGGTTACTCTTCGTAGAGGAAAAAGTCGTGAGTCTGTTAACCGTCTCTGTGGTTCAACCCACCGATTTCAAATCCAGAGGTCCCGGGTTCGATCCCCATGGGGAGTACAATATATTGTGCTTGGTTTGGTTGGTGGTAGGATTTGTTTAAGTCCGCCTGGCTAGCTATCACCATCTTACCTAATTCTGTCGCCATAATAACAATTCTTAAAAAATGTTGTGATCTGGCATTCAGAGGTAAGATAGCCTCGCTTTATTGAGGATTTCAGGTGAAGTGCGCCTCCATCTTCGGCCTTATCTCAACTTGTTACCAGGTTAGATGAAGGCCGAGCGCTTCCTCGTCGTACAATAAAAAAAAAGTATGATAAATGTAATAAAAACCTGAAATTCCAATAACACAGTATCTTTATTCCCAAAACCAGAAATAACTGTTTCATTTTAATAATTTTTCGCAGCAGTATATACAATTATAATACAACCTCTCTGTGAGTCCATTTTACCATAGTACCCATTGTATTATATTTGTAGATGAGTATCTAGCCCACGACAGCAGACACCTTGGTATACGATTGATCGTCATTAATGCCAGCACAATTAACTCCTCTCTTCAGCTTGATGTAGCCATTCTCACCCCAA
Organism: Venusia cambrica; assembly: GCA_951394065.1. Lineage (NCBI taxonomy): Eukaryota > Metazoa > Arthropoda > Insecta > Lepidoptera > Geometridae > Venusia > Venusia cambrica. The sequence goes on from OX596056.1 coordinate 9,708,102, forward strand.
TCCTCGCCCCATGAGTTCTTGATAATCCAGAAATCTGTGCCGTTCTCTGAAAGTAAGATGGTCGTCATGGTTGGCTTAAGTCATGTTCTGCTCTAGTCAAATTCTGCTTTCGTCATGATCTGATTTAGTCATGAATTAGTCAAGTTTTCTTTTTGTCATATTCTCTTTTATTCATGTTCTCCTTTTGTCTTGCTTTGCCTTTGTCATATTCCGCTTTTGTCATTAAGAAAAAATACGGAAAAAACTGTTCTTCTCTTGGTCCAGAGCGGGAATCGAACCCAAAATCTACATCACCGAATTAAGTGATGAAGCTTAGTAATATCAGAGACATAATAAGCAGTGTTGACTACATCCAGTGATGTTGTCAAAGGCTACTCAGTAGATTATGAGATTTCAGAGCAAAATACAACTGATTCAGCTAGATGCAACGCACAGCCTAAGCCGCTGGTCGTACATACTTGAAATTTGGAGGATACATGTGTACTGTGTAGACGCCTGGTAAAGAAATGAATTTTGAAAATACGTACCCTAAGGGGTTCAAACTGGGGTTCAAAGTTCGGAGTGAAATGTTTGCACATCTTGAAACTACACATGATAGGCACTTGAAAATTAGTAGGTTTGTAGATTGCCCATATAAAGTAAGCAGTGATATGTTTTAGGGTTTTTAGGAATTTTCAAAAATAAAGGTTCAATGTTTAAAGAAAATACATTTAAAGAGAAGAAAGATTTTTATCTTTAGCACTGTAACTGGTATCAGGTTGAAATTTTCATCCAAATAATGCGGTGCAGTGTAAGGGTGCACTATGTCAAGATAATGGGAACGATATGTCGTTCGCATTATACTGTTTATTTATTATTTGATTTTATATATATTATTAATTTATTAAGCCAAACTTCTGGACCGATTTTGATAAAAAAATCTATGGAACCAATCTGGAATCATATCCTTTTACAGAAAAAATATTATTTCAAATCGGTTGAGAAATGACAATGAGTTATGAGGTAACAAAAAAAAACCGACTTGAGAACCTTCTCCTTTTTTTAAAGTCAGTTAAAAACGTAGATAATAAGTACGGAAATATTTACATCGGAAATTGTTCTGTACAAACTATTAAATTAATACATATGTGCTATTTATATGAACAACTTACACGTTATTATACTTCAACGTATCTATATTATGTCCATAGTGATGTCAGAGAATAGTTGTGTTTTTTTTCCAACAACTTGGAGATGGAACAAATAGCTCACCTGATGTTTGGTGCATCCTTGCCTTACTGCGTAAGTCACATCCACAAAGAACATAGCCTACACGGCACTGCATTGCACCCGTCAACTTGAGTCATAATGGCAGCCATACCCTTCAAACCAGAACACATCAATGCTGCTTGGCAGCTGAAATAGGTTTGGTCGTACGCGTACCTGAACCATATCCGACGAGCAAGACTCCATGGGTAAGGAATTTATCATCACATTTATCCATTATGCCTCCTTCGTACTTCTGCCAGTTGTGATCAGCAGCTACCGCTGTAAAATAACATTCAAACTTACATGAAGCCAGTTTTGTGGCCAAGCCAAGCCGGCAATCCTAGTTGAACTGGGATCAATCCTCGCAACGCTCACTCTTTAACCGCCTCTGTGGTCTAGTGGTTCGTCCACTGGTGTTGAATCCAGAGGTCTCGGGTTCGATTCCCAAGGGGACTGTACTCCCCTTAGGAATCGAATCATTGCGCTTGATTAGGTTAGTGGTTGGACTTTGTCCTCTTTCCCGTTTAAGTCCACCTGGCTAGCTAACACCATCTGTGTCATTTTGGACTGTTAACCCAACATATTTTTTTACCTGGCAGTAACATCATAATAATATTTGATCTACCTTTTGTGTTCTTATATGGTTTCCATCACTGGTTTAAGAGAGCATACAAAGGGATCTTTGGGTCCAACAGTTTTCTTGAAAAGAGTGAGTAGGATCTGGGTGGGATCTCTCTGTCATAGACCTCATTACCGCCTAGCAATTTCAACGCACAAGAAGAGAAGTTTTCTTTTTGTTTTTTTTAATACAACAAGGAGACGGAACAAGCAAGTAGCCCACCTGATGTTAAGTGCATCTGCTATATCTATGCCTTACTATACCTTAGTACTTCCCCCGACGAGTCTTTTCATTAGGGCCTCTACTACTCTTATATTACATTCTATTATATTACCAATTGACAAAGGTCCTTCTTTGAACAGTAGTTCTTTGAGTGCGTCTTCGCTTTTGATCTCGTAGGAGCTACAACTTTTGACTTTAGCCACTATCTTCGTTTTGTCAAAGTGGCATTTTCCAGAAACAGCTTTATACGGGTAGTCCTCATCAGATTGCTGACCGCCATCCTTGATAATTTCGCTGTAAGAAGTTGTCTAAATCTTATCAGCCGATCTTAGTCAGCCTTGAATCCAGAAGTAGGTTTTAGTTAATAATTAGATAGTTATCAATATCTTATATTATCTATCTTTACTTATAATAAACCCGTAAGAGGTCAATATCGGTGCATAAAATACATTTTGAAAATTTCAATTGGAGGAAATACTATTATCGATACAGCCGAAACAATATTTTTTTCAGTTATTGGGTGTCTGTCTGTCTGTATCTAAAACTCACATCACGCTGAAACTACTGTATGAATTTGAATGAATCTTTGCAAAATAATATAAGACTATTAATATTATCTAGGTACTTGTAGACCTTATATCTTCCTCCTTTCTGAAAAGGGATAAAATCGTGGGTACATATACTGGTATCAGACCCAAAGGTCTCGGGCTCAATTCTAAGAAGGCTACAAATTTGTGCTCGGTTTGATTTGTTTTAAATTCACCTGGTTAGCTGCTACCATTTTACTAAAGAAGCCGCTGTAACAAAAAGTAGAATTGTTGTGTTCTAGCATTCTTGATAGTCAGTTTTTTTTAGTTTATTGAGGATTTCCAGTGGCTTTTTATTTTTTTATTGGTGATAGTCAAGCGTTTGACCACCAGCTTACATGTAAAACAAGTAAAGATGTGGCCTAAGAGGGAGCACGCTTGCCTTAAAGTTACTTATTTACTCTGGAACATTTACAAGGTACGTTTGCTAGTCTAGTGGTGGAAAGGGGATGGAGGGATTAAGTCAAATATATCGTGCGCACACTTGCCAAAGTGGAATTTATAGTACACAAACATCCTAGCAACACGCCGTCCATGTTCTAGGCTCTGCAAATTGGCTTTAAGAAGCGAATCATCACCTATGAGCCTTGCAGCACGACGCACAATAAATCCAGCGCTACGAGCTGATACTTAAAAAAAAAAAAACTTGGCTGAGCTATCCCTTAGATGGCAGTAGTACTCCAGACAAAAATTGAGTTTTGTACAAACTTAAAAGCTGTCCCGGTGTGAAGTACTGCTGAACCTTAGCAAGAATACCCAGCTTCATAGCAGCGAATTTGGCCTTATAGTCGAAATGAGAAATGAGAAAGCGTTAAGCCGTACAAGATTTGCGTCCCCCCATTCAGACACAAAGTTTTCAAACACGCGGGAATATTTCGGATCGGAATCATCACTTTTTGTCGGATCCGACATAGAATCCGATAGATTTAAACGCTATTCACAAACCATTTCAAAAAATATTCTGTGGGAAGCATCGAATTCTAATGTTTTTAAATATTTAGATTCCGGAGTTAAGAATAGAGTTTTCGGAATCTCCATCGGAAGCTTCCGACTTAAGCTTGAGGTTCAAACGCGCCACCTTACGGACCTGAAAATTTCGTCCGTTTTATAACCAGTATATCGATTTTCAAACACACGGGAAGATTTCGGATCGGAATCATCACTTTTTGTCGGATGCGACATAGAATCCGATAGATTTAAACGCTATTCACAAACCATTTTCAAAAAATATTCTGTGGGAAGCATCGAATTCTAATGTTTTTAAATATTTAGATTCCGGAGTTAAGAATAGCGTTCCCGGAATCTCCATCGGAAGCTTCCGAATTCAATCCAATAAGGCTTTCCAAATGTTTGAAAATAGCTATAGGTGAGATGAAGGACAAGCATTTCATCTTAGTAAAATAAAAAAAACCCTACGAACTACCACAAGATGTGATCTTGTATTAATTTACTTTTGACTGTTAATTTACTATAGGCTTAATTTACGTAGGAAGGCCAGTTTACTTCACTGACTGTGTACAACCCGCGCGACTTATCTGTGCACTTATCTGGATCCACTCCCAGGTTCGTCACGATTCGTCACAGTGCGAGTTGCACAGTTAAATCGCGTGGGCTATACTTTCAAATGTATTTATTTATTTACCACAGCAATACATCTATCCTTATAGGCATATCCATATAACCTAATGCAATAGGGTAGTCATCAAATTAGTAATACGCAAGTCAAACATAATAATAAAGATTCATTTTCAAATATCAAATTGATTACATATTCTAGCTAGTATATGTACTCAATTTACTAGCATTACATGATAAAAATAGGTGTTTAGCTAGTTTGTATTGGCAAATTATGCCACTATAACGAGCCGTTAATATCTTCCACTAACGCATATAACCAACTGGATGTTTAATAGCTGGTTAAAAATATACTTACGACAATCCAGTGGTCATTAGACCTCCTTTGCAGCCCTCGGAGTCCAAATCGCAATCTACCATTTGTTGCTCCGATAGCACCAGCTTCTTATTCTGAGCCAAGTAGCGACTTTCTACGAGAGCTATTAAGAAAAATCAGTGTTATTGTCCAAGAAGAAACTAGGCATGTTCTTTCAAATCCATGTTCAAAAACTCATGCTAGCCTACCTATTTATCTAACCTATAGGCGATTTCGGTATGCACGGTTCATGGCGGAAAATAAAAATAAGAAATATTTGCCGTGTATATCAAATAAGAATCTAAAAGTACAGAACATATTTCGTCAGAGTACCAAATATGGGATGATTTGGACTTCAGATGAACTACACGACATTTAAAAGGTCAAAATTACTGATCCTGACGTAAAACCAGCCGTGGCTGTTAGATGCAGAACAGTTAACATAAATGGGCTGTTGTTGTGTGATTGGAATTACCTGTGGCAGAAAAAGCCCAGCATGAGGCGCAGTGCCCCTGATCCTTGACTGGAGACACGACATTCTTATCTCTCCAGTCGAATGCGGCCGGAGCATCTTTACTGGTAGGTTCTCCGTTAACCTGACAAAGTAAATAAATCGATTTTTACAGTACATTTCACACAGCGCCCTTTTTTTTAAGTATACGAAGGGGAAGCGCTTGGCCTTCATCTCGCCTATACGATGGTGGTAGCTAGTCAGGTGGACATAAACTTAGTTCTATCACCAACCAAACCACGCACAATATTGAACTCCCCCTGGGGATCGAAGCCGGGATCTCGGAATCTGAAATCGGTGAATTGAACCACTAGACCACAGAGGCGGTTCTAGCCCTAAACTCAGTAAAACTTGTAATATTAAACGAGACTACGAAGAATACCTTAGATAGGTACTACAGTTTTTTTTTAATTTATGTTTATGATACAAACAAAGACTCTGTGTTCCCGCAATATATTATTGTAGTTATTCAATGTCTATTTTCAAAAGCAGTCGGGTAAATCATTATCATAATCAATACATCCCACGCTCGCCCACGGCTGAGCATTAGCCATTCCAAGTTGACGCCACATCACATCGCCAGTCAGCTATGTTAACTACATGAAAATACCGAGCTCTAATCATCTTACTCTATCTCAAATCTGGATCAATATGCTCCAAACTTTTTGAGAAATGTTGTATTTTTTTAATTTCAGCTTTGTATGGGAGGGTTTTGAAATTCTGATCCGTCATCTTTTTGTGTGACGAAAAGTGGTGGGGCACTGCGTCATGTAGAGATAATTAAAAAAATTCCCTGGAACACAAAATTTTCACGTCCGTCGTGTCTTTCCTACACACCCTGTTTTCTTTAGTTAAATGCAGTAGAATACTGCATTCTATTTGTACAACATTCATCAGACTGATCTGAAAATGTCTGGACTGCTATTTCACGTATACTAGAAGCTCCACTTCTAAATGTAACAATCAGAGGCTTTTTTTTATACAACTAGGAGACGGAGCGAGCAAGTAGCCCAACTGATGTTAAGTGTCTCTTGCCTATAACAACGCCTTACTGCTTAGATCACTTCCACAAATAACAAAACCTACACAGCACTGCATTGCGCCCGTCAACTTGAGGCATAAAGGTGTTAAGCCTCACGTGCCTGCAATTTCACCGATGACCATAACCTTCGAACCGGAACACAGTAATGCGGCTTGGCTGAAATAGGTATGGTGGTAGTACTTCCCCGGACGAGCCCAACAATGGCCAATGGGCTCTACTACTCTTCAAGGATAAGTGTCGTACCTTACAAAGGCCATCATCGTTGCCACCGACCATTTTGAACCCGGAGTGGAGGTGAGCTCCTTGCTCCCTTGACATGTCAGTGAAGCGGTTGATACCTTAAACATACTAAGTTGAAAGTTAACAAACTAAAACTCGACAGTAAAACTTCAAACGAAAAGGTTTTACGAGAACACGGCGTTAAAAAGTATTACAACAAATATTGTTTGATAAATAAATTTGGATACATTTTTTCGTGGCGGTAGCGGCTTAAAAATCGAGCCCTCCAACTCAGCCTATGCATATCATAAAAACCGACTATGATATCTCAACAGAAGAAGGGCAGCAGCATCCTTCTGTGTATTATCTAAAAGCTTTGGAGGCTCTGGCCAGCAGTGGATACTAATGGGCTGTTGATGCGTGTGTGATGCTTTTTGAATCAGCATAATTCTAACCTTTCGATTTTACCAAAAGGGTATGTACTATTTTCCAGTTATGGACTATTCGGTTTATATTAGTTTATGTGCACATTTGACACATGAACAAACTTAGTGATCCTCATAAGATCCACGCTTTGAATATTGATCAGAGGTCCTCGAAGGCGAGAGTTTTTCTGCAGAGCGTTACAATGAAATAAACATGCATGGATTCTTGAAAAAAAATACTCCTAAGACGGTTGGGTTACAACATAAAATTTATATATCTAAGAAAATATCAATAGATACATTTGAGCAACAGCCCTACACCAGGTTTTAGAGTAATATTCGTTATTCCGTGCTCTAGGAACGCGTCAACCATTACAAATAAAATAATAAAACATTTACTATTGATGAGAAACGATTGCTAAGCTAGCATTACATCCAAATAATAACTATCTACTTAGTAATTATATCCTAACCAATGGCATCATTATTTGTATGGCCTGAAACCAGAATTACATGTCTCTCACTTAGTGGAAATCCTGGCTAAAGCAACACACATAAATAACTTCCTGGAAGAATCTACCTAAAAAGCGCTTAGCGAGCTAAGCACAATCTTTATTAACCGATTAATAGGTACATTGTTGCTAATACTCACAGCTTAGTTGGTAGTAGCTCTGCCTGCTGCGCTGTAGGTTGTGGGTTCGATTCCCACTCAGGATAAGCATTTATGTGATTAATGTAGATGTTTGTTCTGTGTTTGGGTGTTGTATTGAATGATTAGTGTGTATTTACAAAAAAAAAGTATTTATTTATTCTATCCGTAATCTAGTTCCCATATTACAAGCTATGCTTAGTTTGGGACTAGATGGCGCTGTGTGAAATTAATGTCCTGTCATATATATTTATTATTTTTTATTTAATACATACCGAATGTAGCTTCATATTTTTGATTAAGTTCGTTGATATTCTTCAAATTTGCAACAAAATTTTCAAATCTCTCAAATTTTTCGGCGCCACTGTAAGTTCTTTTGTGATCTTTCATGAACTTTTCAAATAGTTGACCGAGAGCTTCAAAGCTTTCTACTTCGTATACCGGCTTATTATTAATTGGATCAGCGGCGATTGTATAAAACAAAGCAAGAAATAATACTTGGGCTAACATCTTGATCGGCTTGAAGAGACGGACTCAATGCAAACATATTCAAACATTGTCTTTATATACCAAACTTGGTGCAAATACACTTGAAATAAAATATGCGATTAAAATTTCAAAATTACTTGAGGTATTTGTTGGTTCATTTTTGTATAATTGTAAAATTAGCGGAATCCGTTATCTATAACATTTAATGTATAAACTATACATGCCTCGTAAAATAAGGTGCTTACTATTATTGCTGCTATTCAAATAATTTGTCTCTAGACTACATAATTGAAATGTTCAGCGTAACAAAACCTATGAAACTCTTCATTCGTAGTAAAACCTTACAAGAGTTTTGTCGTCAAAAGCTAAATCCACGTAGTTACACTTGCGCCAAGGTTCTAAATTCATAACTGTAATTTCAGCCTATAGAAGCACACTCCTGAACAAATCATTTTCTGGGAAAGATCGCTCCATTGTAGACCTCATTCCTGCCCAATGCGTCTGTTAAGTGTGGTGTTGGCCTTCGTGTGCGTATGTCGTATTCAAAAGCAAATCCTATATTACCTATTTCAAATAAAAACAAGGATTAAGTTAGATCACGCAACGCCACTGTATAAAATGACTAGAATGAGAATGTCATCTGTGTTAACCAAGAATTCTAAAATTGTTTACTGTGCATATGTCTGCAGCCATTTGGAATACGCCTCGCGGGTTCGAAATGCTTATGGCCTTGAAATTTCTATAGAATTGAAGGAATCCAAAACGTTTTCTGCGCTATCTTTAGTTCAGAGCTGATTTACTTTAATGATAATAATGATAAGTACATTTCACTTAATAACACTAAAAAAGCGCAGATAATTATATTATCATTATCTATATTATCTCATGAATAAAGATAACGGTACGATGGGCTGTCTGGAGCTTCTACAACTGATATGCTTGCGTTCAAATACAGCCGTATTGCGTAGGCATAATTTCCTTCATGTTCCTAGGGTAAACACGAACTACAGGCCAAATTCGTTTATACGAGTAATAGAGAAAGTAGATATTTCAATATTGTAGCAAATATAAGTTACGTGGCGGGTTTTCGAAACCTTGCGGGGCTTTTGATTGAGACAACACGTGAAATTGGGTCTGCGGCTGACGTTGTAGTTGACTCTTATTTAGGACAGCGAATTAGCATAGCAATTCTGCATTGCAATGCGGTCATAATCTTGGGCACACTTTCGTCTTGTAGAGTGAGTTATCTATTGACCGATGTAACGGTCTTTAGGTAAACTGACTCCATCCCTTTTATGTAGTAATATGTAGTTTATATTATATATATATATATATGTATATAGTTAATAATTGTACATGGATGTACAGTACGCATTAATCTTAACAGCGTCCGTACACCGTGCGAACCTGCGGGCCAGCATAATATGCTCTGACTGACAATGCTCTGCGTTCTAGTTCCATATCGGCGTCGTATTGCAGGTTATCGGTTACCAAATGTCCGAGGTATTTAAATTGCGACACCCTTTTAAGGGGATGACCATATATAGTTATAGGAGGAACAAAACTGGGACATTTGGTACCCGTCCCGAAAACCATAAACTCTTTCACATTATAAACAAGCCCATGTGAGGCTACATATGACTCTCATACGGCAAGTAGTTTTCGGAGTGCACTAACTGAGGGAAAAAGAAAGTGAAGCATCTAAAGAGCTCATCGATTTCAAATGAAAAATAAAAGTTTTCATACCTCTGAATCTTAGGTTAGCTTAAATAACTGCTAATATTCGTAAAAAATATATATATTCCTATATTCATAATTTGAATATGGGAATATTCTATATTGTTTTTTTTCAAAATGAATAAAAATTCAAAATTATGCTATAACCATCCAGCTGAGACTATATTAGGTAGGACCTTAAACGTTTCTGCGGTCTAGTGGTTCACCCATTGGTGTCAGATCCAGAGGTCCCGGGTTCGATCCCCAGAGTAGCACAATATTGTGCTTGGTTTGGTTGGTGGCAGGACTTTGTTCAAGTCCGCCTGGCTAGCTACCACCATCTTATCTAATTCTGTCGACATAACAGCAATTCTAATATTGTTGTGTTCCGGCATTCAGAGGTAAGATAGCCAGTCCCTCACAGACTGTTGAGGATTTTGGGAGTAATGCGCTTTCACCTTCGGCCTTATCATTACTTGAAATGCAAGTGAGATGCAGGACAAGGGCTTTCCCATCGTAAAAAAAAAATTTTTTTTTACCATAAAAAATATTATACCTCCAAATTTCATATTTCGAGTAAATAGTTGCAAAAAACGTTTTTACCCGCTTAGAGATGATGGGGGGGAGATCATATGATTACATGATGTATACTAACAGTTAAGTTTGAAGTTTAACATTATTTAATCCAGCAGTTTCAACAGTCAGAAAAAAATGGAAGAATCAGATGTTTCGGCTTCAGTATTGACTATAGTGTATCCTCTATTTGACATTTTCAAAATTTATTTTATTATAGTTTTATTATACGTATTAGATTAGATAGAAGGCTCTTCTATCCCGCGGGATCAGTTGAATGAATATTTTGAATCGGGCAACTGATCCCATTGACATATTAGAAGATATATTGTAGGTACTTACATCTTCCAAAAACAAAAATGCCATGGTAGATATGCCACAAACGTTTAATCTCCCTGATGATATTAAGGTATATTCAAGTTCACATTGATTCGCGTCTCCTATCCTATACTCGCAACATGCACTTCAACAGACCATTAATGTTCGTAAATCGATGAAAGTTTTTTATAATCACCACGCAAGCAAGCGGGTTAAAATAGGTGCGCGATGAAATTGACTCTTTTTTGTAGAGAACACACTCGCTTGTGTTTTGAAAACGTTAAACCATATAAATTTTTAGTTACTCTATTTAGACACAAAGCCTGAGGTTCAAACGCTCCACCATCTCCTTAAGAAGGCTGAAAATTTCGTCCTTTCATTTCATAGCACGCAGTCTGGATAAATATATATCAACAACGCGGTGTACGCAGATGACAGCACAGTTATATAACCGCGTATCTATATACGCAGGTATTAGCAGATCGTTGATGTGAAGGAATAGAGTTGCTGATAGAACACCACCTTGAGGTACTCACGAATTGATAGCCGGTAGATCGGACGAACAGTTAAAAATAAAAGTACCCTCTGATTGGGGATGTCGTAACAGTCAACTTTTCATCATCAACGACTTAGTTTTTCGTCTTAGTTTGGGGCATAACACCTCGACATTATACCGACTTACTCATAAAATAAAAGCCAAATGAGTAAAATTTATTAATACGTTTATTGTTTTAAAAAAGTGATGTTACAAAGTAAAACAAGCATTTTATCTTACAATATTATTTTAATTTTATTTCACTACCAAGGCATCACCTGAGCGAATAAAGTTTAGTATGCAGTGTACCTAATGCACTCGGAAATTACCTGGGTGAATCAAGTTTCTAAATATAGTACCTACTCAAGGCACCGGGTGAACAAAACCAGGTGAATAATATATATTTTAATAATACAGTCCCTAATGTTCGTATTTGACACACAAAACACAATCGATACCTAAGACGTCTAGGGCATACAACGATTTTGAGCTATTGTGTTCCAAAATATGCTTAACGAAATTCCAGAAATAAGCTGTATTTTTCGATTCTTAAGCTGCGACCGTCACGGCAACCTTATACATAGTTCGTTTTCATTGTAGGTAGATATTATTATATATTTTTATTGATTGATTGATTGATCATGATTTCATGGCAAAACATGCTGATTTTGCAATTCGTTTTAGAGCGTTCGTGAGGGTCCAACTCACGCTTGACCAATTTAATTGTAATATATTGAAATACACGCTCTGTAATTTTAATTGTCTGCCCGTTACGGTGCATGAGTTTTCTTTTTACTTGTGATTGGCTTGCGTTTGACTGCTTTCTCGCCTGGATGTTGAGCAATGAAAGCCTACGATGGAACACGCTTGCCAAAAAAGGTACCAATTTACTTTTGACTTCAAGACTTGTTGTAATGTTCGGGAAACATAGACTCGGGCAAAGCGTTCCATTCCTTGGTTGTGCGCATTAAAAATGTGAAAGTAAATCGCTTATTGCGCGAGGATGGTGTATCCTATTGATGCCTTTAACAGAACAAAGATTGAAGAATTTGTTCTATTGTATGAAATATTTATTTATTTTACCGGAATCTTTATTTACTACAGAGACTTCGAATTCAAGGTTTCGGAAAAAAAAATGTGTGCTTTTGACACATGCAGATGCTCTGACAGTGAAGGTCACCTCGTAAACAGCCGGCATGTACATGGAACCAAAAATCCGAATGGCATGTGTCATGAGACACTGATTAGTATTATGCTAAAAGGCGATGGGCTTCCAACCTGTATTTACGTATACAAAACTAGCTACTTGTAAACCGTGGGCATGCCGAAGTCAATATGGACGTCCTAATTAAGTAGAGACCAGTGGTTACTCTTCGTAGAGGAAAAAGTCGTGAGTCTGTTAACCGTCTCTGTGGTTCAACCCACCGATTTCAAATCCAGAGGTCCCGGGTTCGATCCCCATGGGGAGTACAATATATTGTGCTTGGTTTGGTTAGTGGTAGGATTTGTTTAAGTCCGCCTGGCTAGCTATCACCATCTTACCTAATTCTGTCGCCATAATAACAATTCTTAAAAAATGTTGTGATCTGGCATTCAGAGGTAAGATAGCCAGTTCCTCGCTTTATTGAGGATTTCAGGTGAAGTGCGCCTCCATCTTCGGGCTTATCTCAACTTGTTACCAGGTTAGATGAAGGCCGAGCGCTTCCTCGTCGTACAATAAAAAAAAAGTATGATAAATGTAATAAAAACCTGAAATTCCAATAACACAGTATCTTTATTCCCAAAACCAGAAATAACTGTTTCATTTTAATAATTTTTCGCAGCAGTATATACAATTATAATACAACCTCTCTGTGAGTCCATTTTACCATAGTACCCATTGTATTATATTTGTAGATGAGTATCTAGCCCACGACAGCAGACACCTTGGTATACGATTGATCGTCATTAATGCCAGCACAATTAACTCCTCTCTTCAGCTTGATGTAGCCATTCTCACCCCAATCCTCGCCCCATGAGTTCTTGATAATCCAGAAATCTGTGCCGTTCTCTGAAAGTAAGATGGTCGTCATGGTTGGCTTAAGTCATGTTCTGCTCTAGTCAAATTCTGCTTTCGTCATGATCTGATTTAGTCATGAATTAGTCAAGTTTTCTTTTTGTCATATTCTCTTTTATTCATGTTCTCCTTTTGTCTTGCTTTGCCTTTGGCATATTCCGCTTTTGTCATTAAGAAAAAATACGGAAAAAACTGTTCTTCTCTTGGTCCAGAGCGGGAATCGAACCCAAAATCTACATCACCGAATTAAGTGATGAAGCTTAGTAATATCAGAGACATAATAAGCAGTGTTGACTACATCCAGTGATGTTGTCAAAGGCTACTCAGTAGATTATGAGATTTCAGAGCAAAATACAACTGATTCAGCTAGATGCAACGCACAGCCTAAGCCGCTGGTCGTACATACTTGAAATTTGGAGGATACATGTGTACTGTGTAGACGCCTGGTAAAGAAATGAATTTTGAAAATACGTACCCTAAGGGGTTCAAACTGGGGTTCAAAGTTCGGAGTGAAATGTTTGCACATCTTGAAACTACACATGACAGGCACTTGAAAATTAGTAGGTTTGTAGATTGCCCATATAAAGTAAGCAGTGATATGTTTTAGGGTTTTTAAGAATTTTCAAAAATAAAGGTTCAATGTTTAAAGAAAATACATTTAAAGAGAAGAAAGATTTTTATCTTTAGCACTGTAACTGATATCAGGTTGAAATTTTCATCCAAATAATGCGATGCAGTGTAAGGGTGCACTATGTCAAGATAATGGGAAGGATATGTCGTTCGCATTATACTGTTTATTTATTATTTGATTTTATATATATTATTAATTTATTAAGCCAAACTTCTGGACCGATTTTGATAAAAAAATCTATGGAACCAATCTGGAATCATATCCTTTTACACAAAAAATATTATTTCAAATCGGTTGAGAAATGACAATGAGTTATGAGGTAACAAAAAAAAACCGACTTGAGAACCTTCTCCTTTTTTTAAAGTCAGTTAAAAACGTAGATAACAAGTACGGAAGTATTTACATCTGAAATTGTTCTGTACAAACTATTAAATTAATACATATGTGCTATTAATATGAACAACTTACACGTTATTATACTTCAACGTATCTATAACATGTCCATAGTGATGTCAGAGAATAGTTGTGTTTTTTTTCCAACAACTTGGAGATGGAACAAATAGCTCACCTGATGTTTGGTGCATCCTTGCCTTACTGCGTAAGTCACATCCACAAAGAACATAGCCTACACGGCACTGCATTGCACCCGTCAACTTGAGTCATAATGGCAGCCATACCCTTCAAACCAGAACACATCAATGCTGCTTGGCAGCTGAAAAAGGTTTGGTCGTACGCGTACCTGAACCATATCCGACGAGCAAGACTCCATGGGTAAGGAATTTATCATCACATTTATCCATTATGCCTCCTTCGTACTTCTGCCAGTTGTGATCAGCAGCTACCGCTGTAAAATAACATTCAAACTTACATGAAGCCAGTTTTGTGGCCAAGCCAAGCCGGCAATCCTAGTTGAACTGGGATCAATCCTCGCAACGCTCACTCTTTAACCGCCTCTGTGGTCTAGTGGTTCGTCCACTGGTGTTGAATCCAGAGGTCTCGGGTTCGATTCCCAAGGGGACTGTACTCCCCTTAGGAATCGAATCATTGCGCTTGATTAGGTTAGTGGTTGGACTTTGTCCTCTTTCCCGTTTAAGTCCACCTGGCTAGCTAACACCATCTGTGTCATTTTGGACTGTTAACCCAACATCTTTTTTTACCTGGCAGTAACATCATAATAATATTTGATCTACCTTTTGTGTTCTTATATGGTTTCCATCACTGGTTTAAGAGAGCATACAAAGGGATCTTTGGGTCCAACAGTTTTCTTGAAAAGAGTGAGTAGGATCTGGGTGGGATCTCTCTGTCATAGACCTCATTACCGCCTAGCAATTTCAACGCACAAGAAGAAGAGACTTCTTTTTGTTTTTTTTTAATACAACAAGGAGACGGAACAAGCAAGTAGCCCACCTGATGTTAAGTGCATCTGCTATATCTATGCCTTACTATACCTTAGTACTTCCCCCGACGAGTCTTTTCATTAGGGGCTCTACTACTCTTATATTACATTCTATTATATTACCAATTGACAAAGGTCCTTCTTTGAACAGTAGTTCTTTGAGTGCGTCTTCGCTTTTGATCTCGTAGGAGCTACAACTTTTGACTTTAGCCACTATCTTCGTTTTGTCAAAGTGGCATTTTCCAGAAACAGCTTTATACGGGTAGTCCTCATCAGATTGCTGACCGCCATCCTTGATAATTTCGCTGTAAGAAGTTGTCTAAATCTTATCAGCCGATCTTAGTCAGCCTTGAATCCAGAAGTAGGTTTTAGTTAATAATTAGATAGTTATCAATATCTATTATCTATCTTTACTTATAATAAACCCGTAAGAGGTCAATATCGGTGCATAAAATACATTTTGAAAATTTCAATTGGAGGAAATACTATTATCGATACAGCCGAAACAATATTTTTTTTAGTTATTGGGTGTCTGTCTGTATCTAAAACTCACATCACGCTGAAACTACTGTATGAATTTGAATGAATCTTTGCAAAATAATATAAGACTATTAATATTATCTAGGTACTTGTAGACCTTATATCTTCCTCCTTTCTGAAAAGGGGTAAAATCGTGGGTATATATACTGGTATCAGACCCAAAGGTCTCGGGCTCAATTCTAAGAAGGCTACAAATTTGTGCTCGGTTTGATTTGTTTTAAATTCACCTGGTTAGCTGCTACCATTTTACTAAAGAAGCCGCTGTAACAAAAATAGAATTGTTGTGTTCTAGCATTCTTGATAGTCAGTTTTTTTTAGTTTATTGAGGATTTCCAGTGGCTTTTTATTTTTTTATTGGTGATAGTCAAGCGTTTGACCACCAGCTTACATGTAAAACAAGTAAAGATGTGGCCTAAGAGGGAGCACGCTTGCCTTAAAGTTACTTATTTACTCTGGAATATTTACAAGGTACGTTTGCTAGTCTAGTGGTGGAAAGGGGATGGAGGGACTAAGTCAAATATATCGTGCGCACACTTGCCAAAGTGGAATTTATAGTACACAAACATCCTAGCATCACGCCGTCCATGTTCTAGGCTCTGCAAATTGGCTTTAAGAAGCGAATCATCACCTATGAGCCTTGCAGCACGACGCACAATAAATCCAGCGCTACGAGCTGATACTTAAAAAAAAAAAAAACTTGGCTGAGCTATCCCTTAGATGGCAGTAGTACTCCAGACAAAAATTGAGTTTTGTACAAACTTAAAAGCTGTCCCGGTGTGAAGTACTGCTGAACCTTAGCAAGAATACCCAGCTTCATAGCAGCGAATTTGGCCTTATAGTCGAAATGAGAAATGAGAAAGCGTTAAGCCGTACAAGATTTGCGTCCCCCCATTCAGACACAAAGTTTTCAAACACGCGGGAATATTTCGGATCGGAATCATCACTTTTTGTCGGATCCGACATAGAATCCGATAGATTTAAACGCTATTCACAAACCATTTCAAAAAATATTCTGTGGGAAGCATCGAATTCTAATGTTTTTAAATATTTAGATTCCGGAGTTAAGAATAGCGTTCTCGGAATCTCCATCGGAAGCTTCCGACTTAAGCTTGAGGTTCAAACGCGCCACCTTACGGACCTGAAAATTTCGTCCGTTTTATAACCAGTATATCGATTTTCAAACACACGGGAAGATTTCGGATCGGAATCATCACTTTTTGTCGGATGCGACATAGAATCCGATAGATTTAAACGCTATTCACAAACCATTTCCAAAAAATATTCTGTGGGAAGCATCGAATTCTAATGTTTTTAAATATTTAGATTCCGGAGTTAAGAATAAAGTTCCCGGAATCTCCATCGGAAGCTTCCGAATTCAATCCAATAAGGCTTTCCAAATGTTTGAAAATAGCTATAGGTGAGATGAAGGACAAGCATTTCATCTTAGTAAAATAAAAAAAACCCTACGAACTACCACAAGATGTGATCTTGTATTAATTTACTTTTGACTGTTAATTTACTATAGGCTTAATTTACGTAGGAAGGCCAGTTTACTTCACTGACTGTGTACAACCCGCGCGACTTATCTGTGCACTTATCTGGATCCACTCCCAGGTTCGTCACGATTCGTCACAGTGCGAGTTGCACAGTTAAATCGCGTGGGCTATACTTTCAAATGTATTTATTTATTTACCACAGCAATACATCTATCCTTATAGGCATATCCATATAACCTAATGCAATAGGGTAGTCATCAAATTAGTAATACGCAAGTCAAACATAATAATAAAGATTCATTTTCAAATATCAAATTGATTACATATTCTAGCTAGTATATGTACTCAATTTACTAGCATTACATGATAAAAATAGGTGTTTAGCTAGTTTGTATTGGCAAATTATGCCACTATAACGAGCCGTTAATATCTTCCACTAACGCATATAACCAACTGGATGTTTAATAGCTGGTTAAAAATATACTTACGACAATCCAGTGGTCATTAGACCTCCTTTGCAGCCCTCGGAGTCCAAATCGCAATCTACCATTTGTTGCTCCGATAGTACCAGCTTCTTATTCTGAGCCAAGTAGCGACTTTCTACGAGAGCTATTAAGAAAAATCAGTGTTATTGTCCAAGAAGAAACTAGGCATGTTCTTTCAAATCCATGTTCAAAAA
This sequence comes from Venusia cambrica, assembly GCA_951394065.1. Classification (NCBI taxonomy): domain Eukaryota; kingdom Metazoa; phylum Arthropoda; class Insecta; order Lepidoptera; family Geometridae; genus Venusia; species Venusia cambrica. Next base: position 9,725,983 of record OX596056.1, read on the forward strand.
CTCATGCTAGCCTACCTATTTATCTAACCTTTAGGCGATTTCGGTATGCACGGTTCATGGCGGAAAATAAAAATAAGAAATATTTGCCGTGTTTATCAAATAAGAATCTAAAAGTACAGAACATATTTCGTCAGAGTACCAAATATGGGATGATTTGGACTTCAGATGAACTACACGACATTTAAAAGGTCAAAATTACTGATCCTGACGTAAAACCAGCCGTGGCTGTTAGATGCAGAACAGTTAACATAAATGGGCTGTTGTTGTGTGATTGGAATTACCTGTGGCAGAAAAAGCCCAGCATGAGGCGCAGTGCCCCTGATCCTTGACTGGAGACACGACATTCTTATCTCTCCAGTCGAATGCGGCCGGAGCATCTTTACTGGTAGGTTCTCCGTTAACCTGACAAAGTAAATACATCGATTTTTACAGTACATTTCACACAGCGCCCTTTTTTTTTAAGTATACGAAGGGGAAGCGCTTGGCCTTCATCTCGCCTATACGATGGTGGTAGCTAGTCAGGTGGACATAAACTTAGTTCTATCACCAACCAAACCACGCACAATATTGAACTCCCCCTGGGGATCGAAGCCGGGATCTCGGAATCTGAAATCGGTGAATTGAACCACTAGACCACAGAGGCGGTTCTAGCCCTAAACTCAGTAAAACTTGTAATATTAAACGAGACTACGAAGAATACCTTAGATAGGTACTACAGTTTTTTTTTAATTTATGTTTATGATACAAACAAAGACTCTGTGTTCCCGCAATATATTATTGTAGTTATTCAATGTCTATTTTCAAAAGCAGTCGGGTAAATCATTATCATAATCAATACATCCCACGCTCGCCCACGGCTGAGCATTAGCCATTCCAAGTTGACGCCACATCACATCGCCAGTCAGCTATGTTAACTACATGAAAATACCGAGCTCTAATCATCTTACTCTATCTCAAATCTGGATCAATATGCTCCAAACTTTTTGAGAAATGTTGTATTGTTTTAATTTCAGCTTTTTATGGGAGGGTTTTGAAATTCTGATCCGTCATCTTTTTGTGTGACGAAAAGTGGTGGGGCACTGCGTCATGTAGAGATAATTAAAAAAATTCCCTGGAACACAAAATTTTCACGTCCGTCGTGTCTTTCCTACACACCCTGTTTTCTTTAGTTAAATGCAGTAGAATACTGCATTCTATTTGTACAACATTCATCAGACTGATCTGAAAATGTCTGGACTGCTATTTCACGTATACTAGAAGCTCCACTTCTAAATGTAACAATCAGAGGCTTTTTTTTATACAACTAGGAGACGGAACGAGCAAGTAGCCCAACTGATGTTAAGTGTCTCTTGCCTATAACAATGCCTTACTGCGTAGATCACTTCCACAAATAACAAAACCTACACAGCACTGCATTGCGCCCGTCAACTTGAGGCATAAAGGTGTTATGCCTTACGTGCCTGCAATTTCACCGATGACCATAACCTTCGAACCGGAACACAGTAATGCGGCTTGGCTGAAAAAGGTATGGTGGTAGTACTTCCCCGGACGAGCCCAACAATGGCCAATGGGCTCTACTACTCTTCAAGGATAAGTGTCGTACCTTACAAAGGCCATCATCGTTGCCACCGACCATTTTGAACCCGGAGTGGAGGTGAGCTCCTTGCTCCCTTGACATGTCAGTGAAGCGGTTGATACCTTAAACATACCAAGTTGAAAGTTAACAAACTAAAACTCGACAGTAAAACTTCAAACGAAAAGGTTTTACGAGAACACGGCGTTAAAAAGTATTACAACAAATATTGTTTGATAAATAAATTTGGATACATTTTTTCGTGGCGGTAGCGGCTTAAAAATCGAGCCCTCCAACTCAGCCTATGCATATCATAAAAACTGACTAAGATATCTCAACAGAAGAAGGGCAGCAGCATCCTTCTGTGTATTATCTAAAAGCTTTGGAGGCTCTGGCCAGCAGTGGATACTAATGGGCTGTTGATGCGTGTGTGATGCTTTTTGAATCAGCATAATTCTAACCTTTCGATTTTACCAAAAGGGTATGTACTATTTTCCAGTTATGGACTATTCGGTTTATATTAGTTTATGTGCACATTTGACACATGAACAAACTTAGTGATCCTCATAAGATCCACGCTTTGAATATTGATCAGAGGTCCTCGAAGGCGAGAGTTTTTCTGCAGAGCGTTACAATGAAATAAACATGCATGGATTCTTGAAAAAAAATACTCCTAAGACGGTTGGGTTAAAACATAAAATTTATATATCTAAGAAAATATCAATAGATACATTTGAGCAACAGCCCTACACCAGGTTTTAGAGTACTATTCGTTATTCCGTGCTCTAGGAACGCATCAACCATTACACATAAATTAATAAATCATTTACTATTGATGAGAAACGATTGCTTATAGCATTACATCCAAATAATAACTATCTACTTAATAATTATATCCTAACCAATGGCATCATTATTTGTATGGCCTGAAACCAGAATTACATGTCTCTCACTTAGTGGAAATCCTGGCTAAAGCAACACACATAAATAACTTCCTGGAAGAATCTACCTAAAAAGCCCTTAGCGAGCTAAGCACAATCTTTATTAACCGATTAATAGGTACATTGTTGCTAATACTCACAGCTTAGTTGGTAGTAGCTCTGCCTGCTGCGCTGTAGGTTGTGGGTTCGATTCCCACTCAGGATACGCATTTATGTGATTAATGTAGATGTTTGTTCTGTGTTTGGGTGTTGTATTGAATGATAAGTGTGTATTTACAAAAAAAAAGTATTTATTTATTCTATCCGTAATCTAGTTCCCATATTACAAGCTATGCTTAGTTTGGGACTAGATGGCGCTGTGTGAAATTAATGTCCTGTCATATATATTTATTATTTTTTATTTAATACATACCGAATGTAGCTTCATATTTTTGATTAAGTTCGTTGATATTCTTCAAATTTGCAACAAAATATTCAAATCTCTCAAATTTTTCGGCGCCACTGTAAGTTCTTTTGTGATCTTTCATGAACTTTTCAAATAGTTGACCGAGAGCTTCAAAGCTTTCTACTTCGTATACCGGCTTATTATTAATTGGATCAGCGGCGATTGTATAAAACAAAGCAAGAAATAATACTTGGGCTAACATCTTGATCGGCTTGAAGAGACGGACTCAATGCAAACATATTCAAACATTGTCTTTATATACCAAACTTGGTGCAAATACACTTGAAATAAAATATGCGATTAAAATTTCAAAATTACTTGAGGTATTTGTTGGTTCATTTTTGTATGATTGTAAAATTAGCGGAATCCGTTATCTATAACATTTAATGTATAAACTATACATGCCTCGTAAAATAAGGTGCTTACTATTATTGCTGCTATTCAAATAATTTGTCTCTAGACTACATAATTGAAATGTTCAGCGTAACAAAACCTATGAAACTCTTCATTCGTAGTAAAACCTTACAAGAGTTTTGTCGTCAAAAGCTAAATCCACGTAGTTACACTTGCGCCAAGGTTCTAAATTCATAACTGTAATTTCAGCCTATAGAAGCACACTCCTGAACAAATCATTTTCTGGGAAAGATCGCTCCATTGTAGACCTCATTCCTGCCCAATGCGTCTGCTAAGTGTGGTGTTGGCCTTCGTGTGCCTATGTCGTATTCAAGAGCAAATCCTATATGACCTATTTCAAATAAAAACAAGGATTGAGTTAGATCACGCAACGCCACTGTATAAAATGACTAGAATGAGAATGTCATCTGTGTTAACCAAGAATTCTAAAATTGTTTACTGTACATATGTCTGCAGCCATTTGGTATACGCCTCGCGGGTTCGAAATGCTTATGGCCTTGAAATTTATATAGAATTGAAGGGATCCAAAACGTTTTCTGCGCTATCTTCAGTTCAGAGCTGATTTACTTTAATGATAATAATGATAAGTACATTTGACTTAATAACACTAAAAAAGCGCAGATAATTATATTATCATTATCTATATTATCTCATTATCTATATTATCTCATTAATAAAGATAACGGTACGATGGGCTGTCTGGAGCTTCTACAACTGATATGCTTGCGTTCAAATACAGCCGTATTGCGTAGGCATAATTTCCTCCATGTTCCTAGGGTAAACACGAACTACAGGCCAAATTCGTTTATACGAGTAATAGGGCAAGTAGATATTTCAATATTGTAGCAAATATAAGTTACGTGGCGGGTTTTCGAAACCTTGCAGGGCTTTTGATTGAGACAACACGTGAAATTGGGTCTGCGGCTGACGTTGTAGTTGACTCTTATTTAGGACAGCGAATTAGCATAGCAATTCTGCGTTGCAATGCGGTCATAATCTAGGGCACACTTTCGTCTTGTAGAGTGAGTTATCTATTGACCGATGTAACGGTCTTTAGGTAAACTGACTCCATCCCTTTTATGTAGTAATATGTAGTTTATATTATATATATATATATATATAGTTAATAATTGTACATGGATGTACAGTACGCATTAAAGAGAGTAATCTTAACAGCGTCCGTACACCGTGCGAACCTGCGGGCCAGCATAATATGCTCTGACTGACAATGCTCTGCGTTCTAGTTCCATATCGGCGTCGTCTTGCAGGTTATCGGTTACCAAATGTCCGAGGTATTTAAATTGCGACACCCTTTTAAGGGGATGACCATATATAGTAATAGGAGGAACAAAACTGGGACATTTGGTACCCGTCCCGAAAACCATAAACTCTTTCACATTATCAACAGGCCCGTGTGAGGCTACATATGACTCTCATACGGCAAGTAGTTTTCGGAGTGCACTAACTGAGGGAAAAAGAAAGTGAAGCATCTAAAGAGCTCATTGATTTCAAATGAAAAATAAAAGTTTTCATACCTCTGAATCTTAGGTTAGCTTAAATAACTGCTAATATTCGTAAAAAATATATATATTCTTATATTCATAATTTGAATATGGGAATATTCTATATTGTATTTTTTCAAAATGAATAAAAATTCAAAATTATGCTATAACCATCCAGCTGAGACTATATGAGGTATATTGTCAAAAAAATATAATGAGGGCCTTAAACGTTTCTGCGGTCTAGTGGTTCACCCACCGGTGTCAGATCCAGAGGTCCCGGGTTCGATGCCCAGAGTAGCACAATATTGTGCTTAGTTTGGTTGGCGGCAGGACTTTGTTCAAGTCCGCCTGGCTAACTACCACCATCTTATCTAATTCTGTTGACATAACAGCAATTCTAATATTGTTGTGTTCCGGCATTCAGAGGTAAGATAGCCAGTCCTTCACAGACTGTTGAGGATTTTGGGAGAAATGCGCTTTCACCTTCGGCCTTATCATTACTTGAAATGCAAGTGAGATGCAAGACAAGGGTTTTCCCGTCGTACGAAAAAAAAAGTTTTTTTTTTACCATAAAAAATATTATACCTCCAAATTTCATATTTCGAGGAAATAGTTGCAAAAAGCGTTTTTACCCGCTTAGAGATGATTGGGGGGAGATCATATGATTATATGATGTATACTAACAGTTAAGTTTTAAGTTTAACATTATTTAATCCAGCAGTTTCAACAGTCAGAAAAAAAATGGAAGCATCAGTTGTTTCGGCTTCAGTATTGATTATAGTGTTTCCTCTATTTGACATTTTCAAAATGTATTAGATGTAGATGATTTTTACCCGTACAGTTTTATTATACGTATTAGATTAGATAGAAGGCTCTTCTATCCCACGGGATCAGTTGAATGAATATTTATATATCCGCGTATCTATAACGCGGGTATTAGCAGCTCGTTGATGTGAAGGAATAGAGTTGCTGATAGAACACCACCTTGAGGTACTCACGAATTGATAGCCAGTAGATCGGACGAACAGTTAAAAATAAAAGTACCCTCGGATCGGGGATGTCGTAACAGTCATGTGTCAACTTTTCATCATCAACGACTTAGTTTGTCGTCTTAGTTTCGGGCATAACACCTCGACATTATACCGACTTACTCATAAAATAAAAGCCAAATGAGTAAAATTTATTAATACGTTTATTGTTTTAAAAAAGTGATGTTACAAAGTAAAACAAGCATTTTATCTTACAATATTATTTTAATTTTATTTCACTACCAAGGCATCACCTGAGCGAATAAAGTTTAGTATGCAGTTGTTGTACCTAATGCACCCGGAAATTACCTGGGTGAATCAAGTTTCTAAATATAGTACCTACTCAAGGTACCCGGGTGAACAAAACCAGTTGAATAATATATATTTGAATAATACAGTCCCTAATGTTCGTATTTGACACACAAAACACAATCGATACCTAAGACGTCTAGGGCATACAACGATTTTGAGCTATTGTGTTCCAAAATATGCATAACGAAATTCCAGAAATAAGCAGTATTTTTCGATTCTTAAGCTGCGACCGTCACGGCAACCTTATACATGGTTCGTTTTCATTGTAGGTAGATATTATTATTCATATATTTTTATTGATTGATTGATTGATCATGATTTCATGGCAAAACATGCTGATTTTGCAATTCGTTTTAGAGCGTTCGTGAGGGTCCAACTCACGCTTGACCAATTTATTTGTAATATATTGAAATACACGCTCTGTGATTTTAATTGTCTGATATGTGCATGAGTTTTTTTTTAATTGTGATTGGCTTGCGTTTGACTGCTTTCTCGCCTGGATGTTGAGCAATGAAAGCCTACGATGGAACACGCTTGCCAAAAAAGGTACCAATTTACTTTTGACTTCAAGACTTGTTGTAATGTTCGGGAAACATAGACTCGGGCAAAGCGTTCCATTCCTTGGTTGTGCGCATTAAACATGTGAAAGTAAATCGCTTATTGCGCGAGGATGGTGTATCCTATTGATGCCTTTAACAGAACAAAGATTGAAGAATTTGTTCTATTGTATGAAATATTTATTTATTTTACCGGAATCTTTATTTACTACAGAGACTTCGAATTCAAGGTTTCGGAAAAAAAATGTGTGCTTTTGACACAAGCAGATGCTCTGACAGTGAAAGTCACCTCGTAAACAGCCGGCATGTACATGGAACCAAAAATCCGAATGGCATGTGTCATGAGTCACTGATTAGTATTATGCTAAGCGGCAATGGGCTTCCAACCTGTATTTACGTATAGAAAACTAGCTACTTGTAAACCGTGGGCATGTGCCGAAGTCAATATGGACGTCCTAATTAAGTAGTGATCAGTGGTGACTCTTCGTAGAGGAAAAAGTCGTGAGTCTGTTAACCGTCTCTGTGGTCTAGTGGTTCAACCCACCGATTTCAGATCCAGAGATCCCGGGTTCGATCTCCATGGGGAGTACAATATATTGTGCTTGGTTTGGTTGGTGGTAGGATTTGTTTAAGTCCGCCTGGCTAGCTATCACCATCTTACCTAATTCTGTCGCCATAATAAAAAATCTTAAAAAATGTTGTGTTCTGCCAGTTCCTCGCTTTATTGAGGATTTCGGGTGAAGTGCGCCTCCATCTTCGGCCTTATCTCAACTTGTTACCAGGTGAGATGAAGGCCGAGCGCTTCCTTGTCGTACAATAAAAAAAAAAGTGTGATAAATATAATAAAAACCTGAAATTCCAATTACACAGTATCTTTATTCCCAAAACCATAAATAACTGTTACATTTTAATAATTATTCGCAGCAGTATATACAATTATAATACAACCTCTCTGTGAGTCCATTTTACCATAGTACCATAGACCCATTGTATTATATTTGTAGATGAGTATCTAGCCCACGACAGCAGACACCTTGGTAATCGATTGCTCGTCATTAATGTCAGCACAATTAACTCCTCTCTTCAGCTTGATGTAGCCATTCTCACCCCAACCCTCGCCCCATGAGTTCTTGATAATCCAGAAATCTGTGCCGTTCTCTGAAAGTAAGATGGTCGTCATGGTTGGCTTAAGTCATGTTCTGCTCTAGTCATATTCTGCTTTCGTCATGTTCTGATTTAGTCATGAATTAGTCAAGTTTTATTTTTGTCATATTCTCTTTTTTTCATGTTCTCCTTTTGTCTTGCTTTGCCTTTGTCATATTCCGCTTTTGTCATTAAGAAAAAATACGGAAAAAACTGTTCTTCTCTTGGTCCAGAGCGGGAATCGAACCCAAAATCTACATCACCGAATTAAGTGATGAAGCTTAGTAATATCAGAGACATAATAAGCAGTGTTGACTACATCCAGTGATGTTGTCAAAGGCTACTCAGTAGATTATGAGATTTCAGAGCAAAATACAACTGATTCAGCTAGATGCAACGCACAGCCTAAGCCGCTGGTCGTACATACTTGAAATTTGGAGGATACATGTGTACTGTGTAGACGCCTGGTAAAGAAATGAATTTTGAAAATACGTACCCTAAGGGGTTCAAACTGGGGTTCAAAGTTCGGAGTGAAATGTTTGCACATCTTGAAACTACACATGATAGGCACTTGAAAATTAGTAGGTTTGTAGATTGCCCATATAAAGTAAGCAGTGATATGTTATAGGGTTTTTAAGAATTTAAAAAAATAAAGGTTCAATGTTTAAAGAAAATACATTTAAAGAGAAGAAATATTTTTCTCTTTAGCACTGTAACTGGTATCAGGTTGAAATTTTCAGACAAATAATGCGGTGCAAGTGTAAGGGTGCACTATGTCAAGATAATGGGAACGATATGTCGTTCGCATTATACTGTTTATTTATTATTTTATTTTATATATATATTATTAATTTATTAAGCCAAACTTCTGGACCGATTTTGATAAAAAAAACTATGGGACCAATCTGGAATAATATCCTTTTAAACAAAAATGTTATTTCAAATCGGTTGAGAAAATGAGTTATGAGGTAACAAAAAAAAACAACCCGAAAAAAAGAACACGATGATATTTTCCCATTACTAACGTGTAAAGATAAATCTGGCTCTGTGTTTGCAGACTGGGACCGGTATCTATAAAAGTAGGAATAGACTATATGAACTCTACGCAGAGAGAGAGTTAAGGCTAAATGATTTGAATGAATGGCCATTTATTAGTTTCGTCAAAAAATACTCTAAAATCATTAAACAGGTATGTCATTCAGCAAAATCTTTGCAAATAAAAAGGAAAAAAGAGAACTCAACAAATAAAATAAAGGCTACTTGGATATGATTAATAATGAAACCGGTAAAACAAAACCTTTAAAAAAACCAATAGCTTTAAAAGTAGATGATACAATTGTAATTGATAATTTAAAAGTTGCTAATGAATTTATCCTTTTTTTCTCTAGCATACCTATTGTTACTCGGCCACTTAACACATCTGTTGATTGTGCGGTGGCTCTACTTGAAACAAGTGTTGAAAAGTGTCATGTTGCCTTTAGTTTTAGACACGTCAACTCTGACTGTATTGTAAAAGCATTTAAGTCAATGAATATAAAAAAATCCGAAGACCTTTGGGGGATTTCCGTAAAAATATTAAGTACGATAGTTATTGATATTGCACCATGTCTGGCATACATATTCAATAGAAGCATCGACGAAGGAATTTTTCCTGATCTGATGAAACATAGCAAACTGATCCCTTTATTCAAGTCTGGAAATGAAAAGGATCCAGCAAACTATCGACCAATATCGATTCTGCCTGCATGTAGAAAAATATTTGAAAAACTGATTCTTATTCAGTTACAGTCACATTTTAACTGCAACAGGCTTTTGCATGAAAAACAATTTGGGTTTACTAAAGGCCGTTCAACGACCGACGCTGGTTCTATGCTGTTGAAGTACGTCTTTAAAGCCTGGGAGGGAAAACAGGATGCCATTGGAGTATTCTGTGATCTATCTAAGGCTTTTGACTGCGTAGATCATGACACCCTGATCTCAAAGCTTGAACACTACGGCATCCAGAATCAGGCAATAAACCTCATGCATAGTTACCTATCAAATCGCATTCAAAAAGTGGATATTAGCGGTATCAGATCTAAGGGAACCTCCACTAACATAGGTGTACCACAAGGATCGATCTTTGGGCCTTTTCTGTCTCTAATCTACGCCAATGATCTACCATCCTATGTAGGGGACCTACGTTGTTTGCTGACGATACTTCAATAATATTTAGGGTCGATGGGCTAAAGATAACTATGATTGTGTAAATGCTTCTCTAGCTAAAGTTCTTGATTGGTTTACAGTTAACAACCTCCTACTAAATGAGAAAAAAACAAAATGCATCCGATTCACCTTGCCTAATGTTCAAGTCAGCAATGCTAACATTATCTTAAATGGGGAAATACTTAACTTTATTGAAGCAACTATTTTCTTAGGTTTAAATATTGATGCAAAGTTGCAATGGGGTATTCATATTGAGTCATTAGCTAGCAGATTAAGCTCGGCTGCATACGCTGTACGTACAATAAGGCATCTTACTGATGAAGCTACGGAGAGGTTAGTTTATTTTAGTTACTTTTACAGTATTATGTCTTATGGCATATTTTTATGGGGAAGTGCAGCTGATATTGAAAGCATTTTTATTCTACAGAAGAGAGCTGTACGGGCAATTTATAAAATGAAAACTCGTGACTCTCTTAGGGAACGTTTAAAAGAGATTGGTATTCTTACAGTCAGCTCCCAATACATTTATGAAAACCTAATGCACGCTCACAGAAACATTGATGAGTTTAGTAAAATAAGTGATGTACACAGTGTTAATACTAGAAATAAAATTAAACTTGAGATACCTAAGTTTCGCTCAGGAAAAGTAAATAATTCATTCTTAGGAAACTGTGTGAGATTCTATAATAAGCTTCCTCAAAGCGCCACCAAACTCTCTGCTCGTAAATTCAAATTGTATATAAAGAATAATTTAATTAAAAGTGCCTACTACAAAGTTAGTGATTATATCGACGATAAGAACGTGTGGCCCGATGTTGCTATACCAGTTGACAGCAAAATGGTGATTTCTCAATGTTAACAAATTGCCCATTAGGTAGATAGGTAATAACAAATGTTTTAAGATTAAGTATTTAGGTTTTTGTTGTATCGACTTAGAATATAATAACAAATTGTGTATTAAAATGTTGAATGGATCATCAAAAAAATTAATCGGCCCGAGGTTCTTGCCTTTCTCCTTGTGTGCTGGTCGCGATTCCGAACAGGCGGTAAATTTGACGTTTCAAAATGATCCTAAAAAATCTTAAAGAATAAAGAAATTTTGACTTTGACTTTGACTTTGACTAACCGACTTGAGAACCTTCTCCTTTTTTTAAAGTCAGTTAAAAACGTAGATAACAAGTACGGAAATATTTTCATCTGAAATTGTTCTGTACAAACTATTAAATTAATATATATGGGCTATTTATATGAACAACTTACACGTTATTATACTTCAACGTATCTATAACATGTCCATAGTGATGTCAGAGAATAGTTGTGTTTTTTTTCCAACAACTTGGAGATAGAACAAATAGCTCACCTGATGTTTGGTGCATCCTTGCCTTACTGCGTAGGTCACATCCACAAATAACATGCCTGCACGGCACTGCATTGCACCCGTCAACTTGAGTCATAATGGTTTATTGCCCGTAATTTCACAGGCAGCCATACCCTTCAAATCAGAACACATCAATGCTGCTTGGCGGCTGAAATAGGTATGGTCGTACACGTACCTGAACCATATCCGACGAGCAAGACTCCATGGTTGAGGTTTTTAGTATCACATTTATCCATTATGCCTCCTTCGTACTCCTGCCAGTTGTAATCAGCAGCTACCGCTGTAAAATAACATTCAGACTTACATGAAGACAGTTTTGTGGCCAAGCCAAGCCGGCAATCCTAGTTGAACTGGGATCAATCCCCGCAACGCTCACCCTTTAACCGTCTCTGCGGTTTAGTGGTTCGTCCACTGGTGTTAAATTCAGAGGTCTCGGGTTCGATTCCAAGAGAAGTACAGCATTGCGCTTGGTTAGGTTAGTGGTTGGACTTTTTCCTCTTTCCCGTTTAAGTCCACCTGGCTAGCTCACACTATCTGTGTCATTTTGGACTGTTAAGCCAATATCTTTTTTTACCTGGCAGTGACATCATAATAATATTTGATCTTTTGTGTTCTAATATGGTTTCCATCACTGTTTTAAGAGAGCATACAAAGGGATCTTTGGGTCCAACAGTTTTCTTGAAAAGAGTGAGTAGGATCTGGGTGGGATCTCTCTGTCATAGACCTCATTACCGCCTAGCAATTTCAACGCACAAGAAGAGATGACTTCTATTTGTTTTTTTTTAATACAACAAGGAGACGGAACAAGCAAGTAGCCCACCTGATGTTAAGTGCATCTGCTATATCTATGCCTTACTATGCTGCTTGGCGGCTGAAATAGGTATGGTGGTAGTACTTCCCCCGACGAGTCCTTTCATTAGGGGCTCTACTACTCGTATATAACATTATTTTATATTACCAATTGACAAAGGTCCTTCTTTGAACAGTAGTTCTTTGAGTGCGTCTTCGCTTTTGATCTCGTAGGAGCTACAACTTTTGACTTTAGCCACTATCTTCGTTTTGTCAAAGTGGCATTTTCCAGAAACAGCTTTATACGGGTAGTCGTCATCAGATTGCTGGCCGCCATCCTTGATAATTTCGCTGTAAGAAGTTGTCTAAATCTTATCAGCCGATCTTAGTCAGCCGATCTTAGTCAGCCTTGAATCCAGAAGTAGGTTTTAGTTAATAATTAGATAGTTATCAATATCTTATATTATCTATCTTTACTTATAATAAACCCGTAAGAGGTCAATATCGGTGCATAAAATACATTTAGAAAATTTCAATTGGAGGAAATACTATTATCGATACAGCCGAAACAATATTTTTTTCAGTTATTGGGTGTCTATCTGTCTGTATCTAAAACTCACATCACGCTGAAACTACTGTATGAATTTGAATGAATCTTTGCACAATAATATAAGACTATTAATATTATCTAGGTACTTGTAGACCTTTAATCTTCCTCCTTTCTGAAAATTAGGTAAAATCGTGGGTACATTACTGGTATCAGACCCAAAGGTCTCGGGCTCAATTCCCAGAAGGCTACAAATTTGTGCTCGGTTTGGTTTGTTTTAAATTCACCTGGTTAGCTGCTACCATTTTACTAAAGAAGCCGCTGTAACAAAAAGTAGAATTGTTGTGTTCTAGCATTAATGATAGTCAGTTTTTTTTAGTTTATTGAGGATTTCCAGTGGCTTTTTATTTTTTTATTGGTGATAGTCAAGCGTTTGACCACCAGCTTACATGTAAAACAAGTAAAGATGTGGCCTAAGATGGAGCACGCTTGCCTAAAAGGTACTTATTTACTCTGGAACATTTACAAGGTACTCGTACGTTTGCTAGTCCAGTGGTGGAAAGAGGATGGAGGGATTAAGCTGAAAGCTGTCCCGGTGTGAAGTACTGCTGAATCTTAGAAAGAATACTCAGCTTCATAGCAGCGAATTTGGCCTTAGACTCGAAATGAGAACCAAAGTTCAAGTTTGATGAAAGTTCAACGCCTAAAAGGGTCAAACTATCATTGAACTAGAGCGAAGTGCCGTTAAAAATAGGTACGGAATAAGATTGGCTTTTTTGCAGAGAACACACACGCCTGAGTTTTGAAAGCGTTAAACCGTACAAGATTTGCGTCCGCAAACACAAAGTTAAGCTTGAAGTTCAAACGCGCCACCTTACGGACCTGAAAATTTCGTCCGTTTTATAACCAGTATATCTATTTTCAAAATATTAGGAAGGCCTGTTTACTTCACTGACTGTGTATAACCCGCGCGACTTATCTGTGCAATTTTCTGGATCCACTCCCAGCTTCGTCACAATTCGTCACAGTGCGAGTTGCACAGTTAAATCTCGTGGGCTATACTTTCAAATTTATTTATTTATTTACCACAGCAATACATCTATCCTTATAGGCATATCCATATAACCTAATGCAATAGAGTAGTCATCAAATTAGTAATACGCATGTCAAACATAATAATCATGTTTCATATTCAAATTTCAAATTGATTACATATTCTAGCTAGTATATGTACTCAATTTACTAGCATTACATGATAAAAATAGATGTATAGCTAGTTTGTATTGGCAAATTATGCCACTATACTCGCAGTGCTTGATTGCTTGCGATATCCTTTGTTTTCGTATCTGAGCGCTCTAGAGGCATCTATTTCCTAGTGAGTGTAGGTGGTATAAAAGAATGGTAGTCACACAAGACCTATGTTTGTATCGTAACGAGCACCTAAATATCTACCACTAACGCATATAACCAACTGGATGTTTAATAGCTGGTTAAAAATATACTTACGACAATCCTTTGGTCATTAGACCTCCATTGCAGCCCTTGGACTCCTGGTCGCAATCTACCATTTGCTGCTCCGATAGCACCAGCTTCTTATTCTGAGCCAAGTAGCGACTTTCTACGAGAGCTATTAAGAAAAATCAGTGTTATTGTCCAAGAAGAAACTAGGCATGTTCTTTCAAATACATGTTTAAAAACTCATGCTAGCCTACCTATTTAACTAACCTATATATCAATATCAGTATGTAGGCAATATCGGTATGCACGGTACATGGCGGAAAATAAAAGAAGAAATATTCGCCGTGTATATCAAATTAGAATCTAAAAGTACAGAACATATTTCGTCAGAGTACAAAATATGGGATGATTTGGACTTCAAATGAACGACACGACATTTAAAAGGTCAAAATTACTGATCCTGACGTAAAACCAGCCGTGGCTGTTAGATGCAGAACAGTTAACATAAATGGGCTGTTGTTGCGTGATTGGAATAACCTGTGGCAGAAAAAGCCCAGCATGAGCCGCAGTTCCTCTGATCCTTGACTGGAGATACGAGATTCTTATCTCTCCAGTCGAGTGCGGCCGGTGCATCTTTGCTGGTAGGTTCTCCGTTAACCTGAAAAAGTAAATAAAACGAATTTTACAGTACATTTCACACAGCGCCCTTTTTTTAAGTGTACGAAGGGGAAGCGCTTGGCCTTCATTTCGCCTGTACGATGGTGGGTGGTACGATGAATACCGAGCTCTAATCATCTTACTCTATCTCAAATCTGGATCAATATGCTCCAAACTTTTTGAGAAATGTTGTATATTTTTAATTTAAGCTTTTTATGGGAGGGTTTTGAAATTCTGATCCGTCATATTTTTGTGTGACGAAAAGTGGTGGGACACTGCGTCATGTAGAGATAATTAAAAAGTTTCCCTGTAACACAAAATTTTTACGTCCGTCGTGTCTTTCCTACACACCCTGTTTTCTTTAGTTAAATGCAGTAGAATACTGCATTCTATTTGTACAACATTCATCAGACTGATCTGAAAATGTCTGGACTGCTATTTCACGTATACTAGAAGCTCCACTTCTAAATGTAACAATCAGAGGCTTTTTTTTATACAATTAGGAGACGGAACGAGCAAGTAGCCCATCTGATGTTAAGTGTTTCTTGCCTATAACAACGCCTTACTGCGTAGATCACTTCCACAAATAACAAAACCTACACAGCACTGCATTGCGCCCGTCAACTTGAGGCATAAAGGTGTTAAGCCTCACGTGCCTGCAATTTCACCGATGACCATAACCTTCGAACCGGAACACAGTAATGCGGCTTGGCTGAAATAGGTATGGTGGTAGTACTTCCCCGGACGAGCCCAACAATGGCCAATGGGCTCTACTACTCTTCAAGGATAAGTGTCGTACCTTACAAAGGCCATCATCGTTGACACCGACCATTTTGAACCCGGAGTGGAGGTGAGCTCTTTGCTCCCTTGACATGTCAGTGAAGCGGTTGATGCCTTAAACATACCAAGTTAAAAGTTAACAAACTAAAACTCGACAGTAAAACTTCAAACGAAAAGGTTTGACGAGAACACGGCCCTTAAAAAGTATTACAACAAATATTGTTTGATAAATAAATTTGGATAAATTTTTTCGTGGTGGTAGCGGCTTAAAAATCGAGCCCTCCAACTCAGCCTATGCATATCATAAAAACCGACTAAGATATCTCAACAGAAGAAGGGCAGCAGCATCCAGTGTATTATCTAAAAGCTTTGGAGGCTCTGGCCAGCAGTGGATACTAATGGGCTGTTGATGCGTATGTGATGCTTTTTGAATCAGCATGATTCTAATCTTTCGATTTTACCAAAAGGGTATGTACTATTTTCCAGTTATGGACTATTCGGTTTATATTAGTTTATGTGCACATTTGACACATGAACAAACTTAGTGATCCTCATAAGATCCACGCTTTGAATATTGATCAGAGGTCCTCGAAGGCGAGAGTTTTTCTGCAGAGCGTTACAATTAAATAAACATGCATGGATTCTTGAATAAAAAATATCCTAAGACGGTTGGGTTAAAACATAAAATTTATATATCTAAGAAAATATCAATAGATACATTTGAGCAACAGCCCTACTATTCGTTATTCCGTGCTCTAGGAACGCGTCAACCATTACACATAAATTAATAAATCATTTACTATTGATGAGAAACGATTGCTTATAGCATTACATCCAAATAATAACTATCTACTTAGTAATTGTATCCTAACCACTGGCATCATTATTTGTATGGCCTGAAACCAGAATTACATGTCTCTCACTTAGTGGAAATCCTGGCTGAAGCAACACACATAAATTCATATTTGTTCTGTGTTTGGGTGTTGTATTGTATGATAAGTGTGTATTTACAAAAAAAAGAATTTATGTATTCTATCCGTAATCTAGTTCCCATATTACAAGCTATGCTTAGTTTGGGACTAGATGGCGCTGTGTGAAATTAATGTCCTGTAATATATATTTATTATTTTTTATTTAATACATACCGAATTTAGCTTCATATTTTTGATTAAGTTCGTTGATATTCTTCAAATTTGCAACAAAATATTCAAATCTTTCAAATTTTTCGGCGCCACTGTAAGTTCTTTTGTGATCTTTCATGAACTTTTCAAATAGTTGACCGAGAGCTTCAAAGTTTTCTACTTCGTATACCGGCTTATTATTAATTGGATCAGCGGCGATTGTATAAAACAAAGCAAGAAATAATATTTGGGCTAACATCTTGATCGGCTTGAAGAGACGGACTCAATGCAAACATATTCAAACATTGTCTTTATATACCAAACTAGGTGCAAATACACTTGAAATAAAATATGCGTTTAAAATTTCAAAATTACTTAAGGTATTTGTTGGTTCATTTTTGTATGATTGTAAAATTAGCGGAATCCGTTATCATTTAATGTATAAACTATACATGCCTCGTAAAATAAGGTGCTTACTATTATTGCTTCTATTCAAATAATTTGTCCCTAGACTACATAATTGAAATGTTCAGCGTAACAAAACCTATGAAACTCTTCATTCGTAGTAAAACCTTACAAGAGTTTTGTCGTCAAAAGCTAACTCCACGTAGTTACACTTGCGCCAAGGTTCTAAATTCATAACTGTAATTTCAGCCCATAGGAGCATACTCCTTTACAAATCATTTTCTGGGAAAGATCGCTCCATTGTAGACCTCATTCCTGCCCAATGCGGCTGCTAAGTGTGGTGTTTGCCTTCGTGTGCGTATGTCGTATTCAAGAGCAAATCCTATATTACCTATCTCAAATAAGAATAAGGATTAAGTTTGATCACGCAACGCCACTGTATAAAGAGTTCAATCAATTAGAGATTTGGTGTGACAATTGAAATGAAGCTTTTTTTTGATCAACACGTGGACCACATTGTCAAAAAAGCCTCGGGCTCTAGGTTTCGCGCTTAGAATGTCATCTGTGTTAACCAAGAATTCTAAAATTGTTTACTGTGCATATGTCTGCAGCCATTTGGAATTCGTCTCGCGGGTTCGGAATGCTTATAGCCTTGATATTTCTATAGAATTGAAGGAATCCAAAACGTTTTCTGCGCTATCTAATTATATTATTGTTATCTATATTATCTCATGAATATAGATAACGGTACGATGGGCTGTCTGGAGCTGATTCTACTATTTATTCTATAACTGATATGCTTGCGTTCAAATACAGCAGTATTGCGTAGGCATAATTTCCTCCATGTTCCTAGGGTAAACACGAACTACAGGCCAAATTCGTTTATACGAGTAATAGGGCAAACAGGTATTTCTATATTGTAGCAAATATAAGTTACGTGGCGGGTTTTCGAAACCTTGCGGGGCTTTTGTTTGAGACAATTCGTGAAATTGGGTCTGCGGCTGATGTTGTAGCGGCTGACTCTTATTTAGGACAGCTAATTAGCATAGCAATTCTGCGTTGCAATGCGGTCATAATTTTGGGCACACTTTCGTCTTGTAGAGTGAGTTATCTATTGACCGATGTAACGGTCTTTAGGTAAACTGACTCCATCCCTTATATGTAGTTAATTTAATTGTACACATCAATTTAATTTTATTTCTCTTGTTTGGTTGTGTTGGTTGCTTTTTAAAGTCTTTTAAACGATGATTATCATGACTCGCTGATCAAATGTTTCATATTTTTCAATTTATAAAGAAAATCTTTGCAACCCTGTGGAGCTCCACAGGGTCAGTTACAGCAGTAACAGGGTAGGGTAAATATATCTTTAACCATATAAAAAACTTATATCTGACTTCGTGTTCCAAATCCTTTCCAGTTAAAGTTTCATTACAATATGTTTACCCCTTTTCACCACAACTTTTTACTTATTTACCAGTAGACCCCCTCTGAAGAGAGATAAGAAATTTATATAATTCATGCGAATGATAGTTGTCACTAATAGTTACAAAAAGTTCCATTTAAATATATCCAGTTGTTTCAGCGCGATGTACGTTCAAAAACAGACAGACAGACAGACAAAAATGGAAAAACTATTGTTTTGATTTCATTATCGATTACAATGCTTCCTCCAATTGATATTTTCAAGAAATATTTTATGCACAGATTTTGACCCGTTAGAGATATATTGATGATGATGATGTATAATAAAATCCAATAGATAAAGATAGAAGTTATATAGATATAGATGAACAGGAGATTTAGAGTTATGTACTGCATTGTTTCAAAACCTTCTGTTAGTTTTATTGTTTTTTTAAACTATCTTCAAGGTTCGGTATGAGTGAGGTAGAAAGGAGGAAAGTTGGAAATGTGCTTTACGTTTGAAATTCCAATTAAAAAATGGTGAGAGCTGTGTAGCCAAGTGGGTAAGAACCCGCTTTATGATCAGGAAATTTTAGAAAATTTGTAGATTGAAAATCAGTTCCTGTGAGATGGTAACGAACAAACATCGCAAAACGGATACAAAATGGATTTGTCCTTTATTGCTCCTTCACGCAAAAACTACAAAACAGATACAAAACTGCCTCTGTGGTCTACCCACTGATTTCAGATGCAGAGGTCCCGGGTTCGATCCCCAGGAGAAGCAATATTGTGCTTGGTTTGGTTGGTGGTAGGATTTTTTTTAAGTCCGCCTGGCTAGCTTCCACCATCTTACCTAATTCTGACTCTGCCATAATAACAAATATTAAAGAAAAATTGTGTTTCGGCATTTAGAGGTAATAAATAGCCAGTTCCTCAGTTTGTTGAGGTTTCCGGGTTAAGTGCGAAAAAGAAAAAAAAAAGATTGAGCTAAAATTTTGTATACGTATTGTTCTGTACCAGGAAAACATATAAGCTACTATTTATCCGGGTACCATGCGGGCGAAGCCGCGAGCAGAAGCTAGAATCATATTATAATATCAACTCATATGCAATCTAATGAACTCTTAGACTTACATACAAAACCAATCAATTACAAGGAGCAACAAAGGGTAGATGAAGAAGTACGTGGATTCGATATATCAATAGATCTATACACAGATATAACAAAAGATCCGATCGATTCGGTTAGTGTAAAATCTCATAAATACAGGACATCACAGGACAGCAGATATTGCACTTTATACTTATACTAGCTTTTGCTCGCGGCTTCGCTCGCGTTAAGAAGCATTATTATTAATTAGGTATAGTTTTTGCGGCTTTACTTTTGTTTAGCATGTGTTAAAATTAGGGCCTACAAAACATAAAAACGACAGTACATTCTTCAACTTCTCCATTAACGTTCAGATTTTCTTTAGCCATTTTAAAAAAGTCTAACCGGAAATCTCAAAATCCTTTCTTAGCGGATGCCTACGTCATAACATCTACCTGCATGCCAAATTTCAGACCGATCCGTCCAGTGGTTTGGGCTGTGCGTTGATAGATCACTATGTCAGTCAGTCAGTCACCTTTGAGTTATATATATTTAGATAGGTAGGTCCATCCTGAAATTTAGTTTTTTTTTAAGTTTATGTGCGCATTTGACACATACACATTAAATATACTTATCGATTTCAGATGAGAATAGCAAATTCAACATTGTAGGATTTAACATGCTACATTTTAGGAATTCAACTTTCTGATCCTAAAGGATATTTTCTTGTTTCACACTTTTTAGAGCGTGATTTTTCAGTAGTCGGGTTTTCGTTTTTGAACTTATTTTTTATAAAATGTGAACGTTTTCACCATCTTAATAATTTTCCAAATATCCTGCTTAATTATCTCCTCTCAAATCCCTCCAGCCATTTTGATCCTTCGCAACTCCCACCACTCTGTAGAATATAATCAATTAAACATCATTATATAGAAAATACCTGCGTTTAAACGCATTCACCTGATGGGAGGCGATAAAAATGGCCTATGATTTAGCACACCGGTCTAAAAGACACCTATCCACTTGCACGTGATGCCCAGGTTGTAATTTTATGTATTTGTTATTGCTGTTGTGGAAGGAAGATAAGGAAAAAGATCGGATCCTAGAGCACTTGTGCATTATCTCCAAAACGAAGCCTATTTTCGACGGTGCTCAAATCGTAAGATAATAGCCAAATCTACGACGGTTTCCCAAACGTGGACCATTATTAAGACCCCAGCTTTAGGTTTTTTTTTTTTATTGTACGACGAGGAAGCGCTTGGCCTTCATCTCACCTACGTAGCCCGTATGTAGTGGCGAACTACGTTTTTGAATGAACGATGTGAGTTGAAGATACATGTTGAACAGAAACCGTCCGGTGCGTGCTTGGCTTGAGGTTCCACCTTAATGAGGAAAATACTTGCAAGCGCATTCATCAAGCACCGTCGAACAGAGGCGCCGTAGCGACAATCGAACGAGACCAGATCTAAATCGGTCGTGGGCCCTGCCGGCTATTTCAGCTGTACTAATAATACCCACAAAGATCGCTACTGGATGTGGGTCGAGATTCCTTTTGCTTTTCTCATATGTCCGCACGTGTACACCTTGCATAATATTTTAAGACTCATGAAACATGCATTATTTCTATGTTTCATATATATCAATACTCATATCAATATAATCACGTCTTATAAACTAAAAAGAAAACCGACTTCAATGGAGAATGTGAAACAATTCCAATTTCCAATTATTTTCATGATAGATGGACAGGCAGACAGACAGATGCGTGATCTTATTAGGGATCCGTTTTTTTTGTACTTTTGAGGTGATATACCCTAAAAATACCCAAATCTCTTCAAATGTGCTCATAATATTTGAAGACTTTGCTTGATTTCTCTAGGATCCCATCATTAGATCCTAACTTGATGATGATGGGACCACTTGTGAAGTAAAACCCTTTAAAAAAAAAAAGATTTTTTCAATTCAGTCCAGGTGTCTTCGAGTAATCGGGGAACATACATGAAAAAAAAAAGATTCCGACGAATTGAGAACCTCCTGTTTTTGAAGTCGACTAAAAATAACATCTACCTACTTTATTTAACTGCTATTACGCCTATTATTATTAATTTTGTTATTTTCCTTCGTAATAATAGTACCGACGATCGTTTCTGGCAACAATAATACCGATTTCTTCGGTACAGGCCTAGCCCAGTGAGGTAATCATTGGATTTTGTATTTGTAATTAACTCCTGTAAAACTACAACATACTTTCCTTGATATTTGAGTTTTTTTTTTATTGTACGACGGTTAAGCACTTGGCCTTCATCTCACCTGGTAACAAGTTGAGACAAGGCCGAGGGTGGAGGCGCACTTCACCCGGAATCCTCAACAAACTGAGGAACTGGCTTTCCTACCTCTAAATGCCGGAACACAACAATTTTAGAATTGTTATTATGGCGACAGAATTAGGTAAGATGATGGTAGCTAGCCAGGCGGACCTAAACAAAGTCCTACCACCAACCAAACCAAGCACAATATATTGTACTCCCCATGGGAATCGAACCCGGGACCTCTGGATCGGTGGCTTGAACCACTAGACCACAGAGGCGGTTAAAAATAGTTGAGTATGTTTAAAACTTAACTTAGTCTAGTTAGTTTTAGATTTTACTTAATTGTAGTTTTACTGATCATTTTTACTTTACCTTACTTTACTTTGATTCTGTGTTATTTGCAACCGTTTGCATCCACTGTCTGTCCTGAACGTCTCACGGTCTCCTTTCAATAGCATTAATCAATATAATCTATTCAATGTCGAGCGTGATACATATGTTGTTGTGAGTGCATCAATCTCCACTCCAGCGACGAGCATTTGTTAAGCCCAATCATCCACCAATTCAGAATCAGGATCAGAATAGAAGAAGAATCAGAATTTTGTTTATTTCTTACTATTTCCATTAATCAATTCAACAACTCATCTTTTATTTGGGTGACTTTTGTAGTGTTTACAATTAAATATTTCACTCCATTTTCACTCCATCTAGCCCCAAACTAGCCCAAAACTAAGCGAAGCTTGCATCATGGGAACTAGATTATGGATATAATTTAATATAATTTTATTACACAGTACAGCATCGAAACACTATATTAATCACAAACATATATGCAATGGGTGGGATGCCACCATCTTACAGCGCAGAAAACAACTCAACACAGGCTGAGAGGTTTTTGAGAGTAAATTAGTATCGAAAAGAGATTTGCTTGGAGAATTGATTATACAAATTGCACGTCATGATATTAATAAAGATTAGGGATTGTAAAGTAGAACCTTCAATAAGGGATAAGTTACATTAAGGTTGAGAACAAGATATCTCCCCAAACTAAGTAAAACTACGGATATAATTATATATAGTTATATTGTTTTTTCAAAATATAGAGCTAAAAGTTTTAAAAGCCTATCCACAAAATGGTTTTTTACATATTAAACCTTTTCATTTGAATTTTTTGTTTCTTATCAGTAATCGATATGTAAACAATTATGAAAAAAGTTCCACCCACAACGACTAAAGCGACCGTTCAAAATGTGAGCCAAACCTGTGTTCCCTCGCTCCTTGCCAAGAATGCGATTGTTCACTCACTACTACCATGATGTTTATTTTAGTGAACAGAAAATTACTTTTTATTTTTCACGCCGAACAGCTGACTAGCAGCGATTTGAATAGAGGTTTGTTTATTTGTTCCGTCGTCATACCAAATCGGCATTGCGATCCCTCATTGTGATTTTTATGAGCTGGCATGTGATGTTCCTAAAAAATATGTCTTTATCTAACGGAAAACATTAAAAATAATATGTACAATTAAACGAACTATGTACAAAAGGAAGCAGTCAGATTACCTTAGCACCGTTACAAACGGCATACGGAAGCATAACCAAGACACTGGCTGCATTGCCAGGCTAAATAGCTATGATAATTCGCTGGAATAAATATGAGTCAGCCCTTGATTCACGTGTCGTTTCAATGAAAAGCCCCGCAAGATTTTTGAAAACCCGGATGGCACTGGCTCTCCACGAACTCAAAATCTGGACCCGGCTTCGTCGAGACCACTAGAGGCGCCTTTTGTGATCCTCGGCCAAATCAGAAAAAAAAATCAGAATACATAAATTTAATAATCCATACCTACATAAAAAATAAAAATATTATGCTAGATGTTACCCATCTATTACAAATCCTTATATAAACACTCATAATAGGACTTTTGCTTTTCTAATGCTTTTCTGCATATTCTCCATGTATACAAACAGACACAGTTGACACTGGCAAATGATACAGCAAAGACTAAATCCCAGAATCATTACCATATCTCTCTATTAGCAGAATCGAACGTACTAACACATGTAAATTTTGATACTAGTTTACTAAAAAATAAGAAGTATGGCAAATGCAACCTTATGTAACCCTAATAAGAGTTTTCTTCCAGCAAACCTAGGTAGATATATAACGGACACTACCTGTGATCAACTCATAGTTATGTACCTGTGATCTGCGGTCAATCATCTTTCAACAACCTTATATAAGCTATTAATTAACCTTCATCCATTCCAAGTCCCTATCCAATCGGATAAGTCCAGGCTGTCTCCAGGCCTGAATGGAGGTAACATACCAACTGGCGTCATGCCAAATACAACTAACTGTATCGGTTTGAGTTATTTGAATAATCAGATTTCAGGTGACGTATCGATCAAAAGTAAATCAAAGGACTAAAGATATTTTCGGAGCTTAGTGCTGACTTTTGCAGTATCAATACAGATAACTGCGAAGGACGAATAGAGCCTATTATATCTGCTTTTCCATGGATGCTATTATTATAATATATATATTCAGGGTGCTATTACCCCTATTCTATACCATTAGCTCAATACAAGAGTGTACTAGTGTAACCCTTGTTTATATCTATTCGATTTTGTTCATTCAAAGGTTGGCTGGAATATATTATTCGTAGCGATAAGATTAACCGTTTGAGCGTTAAAGACTATGAGTTACGTTTACCACCCGTGGGAATACTTCTCCTTTTTAAAATAAAATGTAGCCTATATATTGATCCATTATCTATGTATATTCCAATTTTCAGCGAATCCGATCAGATTTAGGTCCGCGCAAAGCTGTCGCCCTCCCGGCTTAGGACCAGACCAGCGTATTGTTCTTTAAAAAAAAAATACAGTCAGCCGTTGAGCGTGAAAGTTTATGAAACATACAATGAGTTACGTTTGCCATCCTACGGGAATAATTTACTTTTTCGGGATAATAAGTAGGCTATATCCAGGGTATCAGCTACCTTCATAACAAATTTCCTATAAAATCTTCAACTAACTGAGGAACTGGCTATCATATACCTAAATGCTGGAACACAACAATTAAAAAAAAATGAATCTTGGAACCCGAGAATACCTACGTACGTATTTATCTACGTCACGACCTACTTGGTACTTATATACACAAAATACGCGGCTGTCCTGTGAATCACTTTCTATTTAACTCCAGCCGCTATAAATAACGTATTATTTTGAGAGCAAACTCGCCATCTGCATATGGGATAATTCTTGATTCAAATGTAACAAAACGCGAGCAGATGTTATAATAGCAGTAGTTTTTTTTTTAACTTGTACTAGCAATCGAGGCCACTTTAGCGCTTTTTAGTATTAACCATGACAAACGCCTATGCCGGCAGCTCGTAAAGTCTTACACTACTGTGGATACAAAGTCCTCACGAAGTATGTTAATAACCTACTGCCATAAAGACAGTTCTCTTTTTTTAATTCATATCGTACCTATCTTTTTAAAAAATCCTCAACCTTTTTATGCGAACTTTTATACAATTTGTGTGATTTCCCTCAATTTCCCATCATGAATTTAAATACTGCTCACATTTCAAATTAAAAGCTTGAGTATTTAAAATATAATTTTAAAGTTGAAGCTTTTTTAGAATTCTTAGTTTTCAACTTTATATTTATTGTAAGTCAGAGTATAGGTCCCATTTGTTCATGGAACCTAACGTCATCGAACAAAATGAGACATTTTCTTCCCATTTTTTTTCCGCTTAGTCTTAGTTTTTGAGCTTAGACTTTATCACGACTGGTGTCAAGCCATGATTAGGCCGAAAGTGGAAGCGCACTTCAACCGGAATCCTTAACAGACTCAGGGACTATTTCACCTCGAAATGCCGAAACACAACAATTTCGAATTGTTGTTATGGCAACAAACGTAGGTAAGATGGTGGTAGCTAGCCAGGTGGACTTGAAACAAGTCCAAACATTATCACGCATCCTACAAATGAAAGTGGCTTCGAACAATTCATGCTTAGCGTGTGCTTTGATCAGTCAGTCAGCCAATAAACTGTTCTGGCTGCCAAAGATTTCATATATTACATATCTATTCCACAGATACAATTTTTCTGCTATATCCATTATGTATCAGTTGTCATGAAACTATTTTTCATATTTAGTTAGGGCTGGTGTGGTGTCCTCTGTGTTTTAAAAAATCTTGCAGGGCTTTTTATTCAGGTGACACGTGACCGGACTGGTTATTTTTTAGACCAGTGAATAAGCTGGGCAATGAAGCCATGTATTTGCTGTTTTCTGCGCCGTTTTATGTTTTTATCATGGTACTTCTAGAACATTTATTATAATTATTATCCATCTAAGTAAATACATATATAAATATATATTTATATTTGTGTATCATATTTGTATAGTAATGTATGTAAAGTACATAGTATGTAAGCACATAGTGCATAATATGTAGGTATTTATATTTATATTACATAAGTAGTGTGTATATTTGTAGCATAGCTTTACTTATACTGTATGATATACGTATGGTTAATTTAGCTAGACCCTAATTAATATGTGCACCACCAACCATATTTTTAGCCATGAAATCCTCTCCATCCAAAGGTTGTCTGGAAGAAATAGCTTCTTAGCGATAAGACCACCCATTGTATATACATTTATTTTTAAGTTATCCAGTTTTTATTTTAAAGGTGTGCAATAAAGTATTTTTCATTCATTTCATTAATTAATTCATTCTATGTCTTTATTATTTAACATAAATAACTAAAATAATTCTTATAAATTGTTATCGAATTAAAGATGTTATGTCATAATTTACCTGAAAACAAAAATAAGAATACATCTATTGACGATAAAATTAGTATCAGGCATATTATAGATGCCGGATTCAAAATGCCGGATCTTTTAGATAACATAATCAAATAGTATACAGTAGATATCACCCCAGTACACCTCGTAATCAGCCGACTTAAAGATACGTCCAATAATTTATTCTAACTCATATAAATATCATAAAATGTCAAATTACTATCACTATTCACAATATTTTTTTGCATATTTTGTATTAAGATTCATACTATGCAGTAGTAAAGGTACGTCATTAATTTAGTTCAATGATAAATGGTAGTGATTGCGGCAAATTACACAGGACATTCATTTCACACAGCGCCATCTAGCCCCAAACTAAGCATAGCTTGTAATATGGAAACTAAGATTACGGATAGAATACTTAAATACTTTTTTTTTTGTAAATACATACTTATCATACAACACCCAAACACAGATCAAACATCTATATTCATCGCACTAATGTTTGTCCTGGGTAAGAATCGAACCCACAACATACAGCGCAGAAGGCAGAGTTACTACCAACTGAGCTATGAGGCTTGTTTGTGTGTAAAGTAAATTTATTCCAGCTAAACTTTATACAATTAAGTCTAGGTACATGCTTATATAGTTAAGATTAACTGTAGTTTTAAGTAGGCGTTAGGAGTTCCTCGCTCTGAGTGAAAAATTGTATGTAGTTTTTAACCGCCTCTGCGGTGTAGTGGTTCATCCACCGGTGTCAGATCCAGAGGTCTCGGGATCAATCCCCAAGGGTAGCACAATATTGTGCTTGGTTTGGTAGGTGGTAGGATTTTGTTAATGTCCGCCTGGCTAGCTACCACCATCTTACCTGATTCTATCAGCATAACAATTATAAGAGAAGGTAAAATAGCCAGTTCCTTAGTTTTTTGAGCATTCCGGGTGAAGTGCACTTCCACCTTCGGCTTTATCATAACTTGAAAAACCAGGTGAAATAAAGGCTAAACACATCCTCGTCGACAAATAAAAAAAAATATGGAGACTTGCCGGGCTCTTGCTCTGGCTCCTGGCCCCTGGCTCCTGACTGAGTGACACTAAAGAGAAATCTGTACACCACTAAAGATTTGCATGTCCATGAAGAGAGATGCCACACCATGCTTTTTTATATCATACCATTCAAAGGAACTAAAATAAGAACTGTAGAATTATTAACATTTCGCAAAGTGTAGGCTTTACGTATGCGCACTTTTTTATTGTACGACCGGGAAGCACTTGGCCTTCAATTTGAATATATTAATGCTATAGCGTAATCTTAATTTTATTGAACACAAAAAATACATTGAATAATACAAACTTATGGTAAAAAAGTGACAAATTGTTGTCATGGCCGGTAAAAAATGGTTTGCCTGCCTGGTTTTTTTTTAACCAGTCAAGTGCAGATAACATCAACTTCTAAAATATATGAAGAGACTAAACTAATGAACTTAAAACAGTTGTACAAATACAATACATGCATCTTAGTCAGAAAAATATTAAACAAAACTATTCATACTAACATATCATTCGTAAAAAAATCCGAAATAACAAAGCGAAGTATGCGACGAGCCAGCTATCTTGTTTTACCTAGACCTCGGACAAACTATGGCAAACAAATTATTACCTTTGAAGGCGCAAAGCTTTACAACAATCTACCCTCTGAAATAAAAAATGTACACGCATTTAACGCATTTAAATCTAAACTCTCTACACATATTATGCAAGACCACTCTTTGCTTATGAAATAATTGCGTTAGATACGTTTAGTCGACGACATACCTACCCACTGTATATTGTTACCTAAGATCATACTGTTCATAAGTAAGTGACATTTGTCTTTTTATGAATAAATGTATTAAACCTAGATACGCACACCGAGTGTTCCAAACCATATTTAAGACAAAATAACACGTTTCTTGTATGGAACCCTTACATTGTTGTTTATTTTTATTTTAAATATATATATAAAGTTAACAAAAATATGCACTAAGAAAAACTTTACTTTTACGTTTCAAGAGATACTGCCTGCTGACAGCGGATAGGCGGATGGACGGAAGGCTTAGTAGCTTAGCTTTTGCCCATTGGGTATAGAGCCCTACAAATGTGTTGGAAGATCCAGATTTTTTTACAAACGTTGATTTACTAATCAAATATGAATCAATAGGTATTCCATTAAATTTTACTAATACTTAAAGGGTAATAATCTTGGTAATAAACCACAGGTTCTTTAGTAGCTTGCTAAGAAATTGCACTACAAAATGGTGAGTACATACCACAATATATAAGTATCCCATAAATATCGTAGCGAAATCGTAGACCTTTGGCGTAGCAACTGCGTAGACGCGTAGCAGCATAGCCTGTAGCAATGACCATAGAATGTACAAAATAACACCATGACAATGTTTCTTCTTCAACAGTCCATTAATATCTACTACTGGACAGAACCTCCTTCAAAATTGGAAGCTTTTGGAACAATAACCATGCTTAGCAGGTAGATTAGTGATCGCACTAATTATGTTATTTTATACACAGTTGAAAACTTCTTCTGGAGAGACTTCTTAGGCTTAACCGTGACATCTGATATCCACGGGTTGAGTTGAAGAGGATGATTCTCAAGCTGATATAAGACAGCAGGACAATAGTTTCACACAGAGCCATCTTGTCCTAAACTGAGCAGAGCTTGTAATATGTATATATTTTTTTATTTTTTTCTATTGTAAATACATACCTACATGTCATACAATATGTTCAACACCAAGAACAAACATCAATCATCACTCAAATGTTTGTCCTGGGTGCGAATCAAGCCCACAACCTACTACCAACTAAGCTGTGAGGCTTGTTAAAACTTGTGTGGCTATGCAACATAATTAAATAAATGAAACGGTTATTACCACAAAATTTATACGTCGATTTGCTGACGTTTCGAGATCATTTTGAGACCCCTTCTTCACGAGCTTCGCCCGCGCGCACGTTCGTCGGTCGCGCGGCGCAAAGTGAAGAAGGGGTCTCAAAATGATCTCGAAACGTCAGCAAATCGACGTATACATTTTGTGGTAATAACCGTTTCATTTATTTAATTTTGTTAAAACTATATTACATATAGAATATTTTTTTATACTTTATAAATATAATTTGATTAATGTTTATTACTGATGAGGATTCTGGGTGAAGTGGCCTCCACCTTCAGCCTTATCCTTGAAACAAGGTGAGATGAAAGCCAAGCGCTTTCCCGTCCACACCGTAACGTAACGGATTAAGTGAAAATAACCAAAACAGACACAATTAACGTATTACGTGACTGATACATCTAAGTTAAGTTAACAAGCCTCATAGCTCAGTTGGTAATAGCTCTGCCTCCTGCGCTGTAGGCTGTGGGTTCGATTCCCACCCAGGACAAACATTTGTGTGATGAATATAGATGTTTGTTCTGTGTTTGGGTGTTGTATCATATAGTACGTATGTATTTACAAAAAGTATTTAAGTATTCTATCCGTAATCTAGTTCCCATATTACAAGCTATGCTTAGTTTGGGGCAAGATGGCGCTGTGTAAAAAAAAAAAATGTCCTGTAATATTTATTTATAATTCTCTGCTCATCAGTCTTCGTATTGAGGTTGCCCTAGTGTAAAACAGGCCCAAATCAGCCTACTAAGCTTATGTAAATTGTCACTTTCTCGCCAAAGATACGAGATTGATAGTTTATGGAAAAGAATGGTATGGTAACGGCTAATCTTGTTAAATTAAGTAGGGTGTTCAAATTAATTTTGTTTATTAATTCAGCGTCATCGATGATGTCGTCTCTACCCAGGATCGCAATCGTGAATCACTGTTGATTTACTAGTTTGATCACTTGAGGAAATAGCCGTAATAAAACTAACGAAGGCTTTTAATTCATCGATCAGTCAATGATCAAACATACGTAAACAGATAACGTAAACTCGTTTCAGATAGAGCTTTTCAATTAAACCGATAAGCGTATCCAGAGCTCGTTACATGCTTTATTTTGTAAACATTCGCCTGGAGTCAGGAACCGAGCCTTTCTCTGGAAACTGGAGGCATGAATTTAATTTTCAATTTCGAATTCGTACGCGGCGGCGCGCGCGCCGGCCTAGTGAAAGCTAAGCTCGGCTGAAAGTGTAGCTGCGCCCGGCTCGCATCCGCCTAAAATGGGGTGATGGAGCGCGATGGTATCGTATTGCGCGTATAAAAAGAATCTTAGCGCCCCGCCGCCGGTCAGAACGGCTTCCAACGTGAGTACGCACGCACGCCCCGTGCGCTTTGTCTTGTGAGTGCAACCCGCGAGTGCATAGTGACGTCAAACGGATCCGCTTATCGTGATTGGATTGATTGTGAAGTGTCAGCTTGGACAGTGAGCTTCCTGGTGTTTGGTTAATGGTTTATTGGAACCGTTGATTGTGGAGCGCACTGGTGGTCGGATCGATTGGTAATGCTAGAGCTTTCAAGTTTAATTTGCAATTGAAACATGTGATAATTTAAATTCAATATTGATAGAAGTGTTTTTTGCATCACCAAATTAAAATCAGTCAAAGCTTTAAGTAAAGAAAACTTTGACGCAAGTAGTTGGTTTAACATAAGCTATCAGCACAAAGTTTGAAGCAAGCTTTTGATTTTGATGTTAATCTTGAATTCAATGAAGTGAATTGAATTTATTGATTCCAACAATTTTAAGTAAAAAAAATATCAACGAATCATTTATACGGTGAGCGTTACTATCGTGAAATTTTAGAGAACAAGTGAATATAGCCACAAATATAAATTAAAGTAACAAAAGTTTGTTAGTAGAGCAAGTGAGCAGTCAATCCCAGTGACCCATCAACCATCACCATAAAAGACAATAAACAATCCAGCACGGTATTCGGTTGGCGCGCGTCCAGCGTCCAGCGTCCGTGACGTAACATCCGCGAAGGGCCGAGCCGCTCGGGACAGCTAATAAAAACGCTCATATCGCGTATTACGTAAACCGCTGGCAGCGATCCCGGGCGGCCGCGACTCGGGTTACACCCACAAATAGAGCGGCGCCCGCGCACTCCGTCTCGCACTCTCCGCCGCTCACCACCGGTGTTCTTACAGGAAGGCTGAAGGGCAACGTTCTCGTGTCTCGAATAGCCCGAAAGTCTCGTTAGCCCTCCGAAAATGCCGAAGCCCGTAGCACAAGTCGGGGACGACCCCGATCCGACCCCGTACCTGTTCGTTTCCCTGGAGACGAAGCGTGCGGATCAGAGCAAACCGTACGATGGCAAGAAGGCATGCTGGGTGCCTGATGACAAGGACGGGTTTCTGCAGGGAGAGATCAAGGCCACCAAGGGCGAACTGGTGACCGTCAACCTTCCCGGAGGCGAGGTAATGCATTCGTAGCAAAGTTTGATAACTCGGGGAGGCCCTGCGGTGTGGGCTGATGATGGATGATGTGCTTATGTCAATAGTCATGATTGATAATGGCAGATTGTTATTGAATATAATACAATTTTATATACAAACTTTATATTAGAAATAAATTTAACTTTACTTTGATTCATTAATTAGATAACTGTGTTAACAAATTTCATATTGGACATAAGAATTTCTCGGTTGATTCGTGTTTGAAGAATGATGAATCTGAATGAAATTCATTCATTCGCAATTATTCAAAAGTTACTAATGATGATGAATGGGACTTTGATATGGGCCAAGTACATGTACTTTGACATAACCTATAAATATGCAACGATGAATGATGGTAATACATGTTTAGTTTTAACAATAACTTTACTATAGTTTATTGTTAGTTACATAGCAGTTATTAAACTTTTATCTAAATGAGCAGGAAAAGACACTTAAAAAGGAGCTCATCTCTCAAGTGAACCCTCCGAAATTCGAGAAAGTCGAGGACATGGCTGACTTGACGTACCTTAACGACGCTGCCGTGCTCCACAACCTTCGGCAACGATACTATGCGAAACTTATCTACGTAAGTAGGCGCCGAAGCGCCTTTACCATAACTTAATCTAATGTAACCATCTCTCCCGCAGACAAAAGACTTCAAGAAAGACCTTGTAGGTCAAGTGAACCCACCTAAGTACGAGAAATGCGAGGACATGTCCAACTTGACATACCTCAACGACGCTTCAGTTTTGTATAACTTGAAGCAGAGATATTACCACCAGCTTATTTACGTAAGTCGACGGTCCGAGAGTAGCTGCGGCCTTGCTGAGTGACCTGTGCGACTTGCATGCCTCGCCTCCCCTATCTCTCAACGCTGTAGACACATTTTTCGATAATATTGGATACACACCAAGAATTAAAGTGCAATAGATGTCCGTGAACGGCGCAGTTGATATTGGATTAATATCTCATTTCGATATAAATAGTCATTGGTATGCCAGAGCTGGCTATTTCAGTGCATTTATTTATCATGAGGATATTTTTATAACAATCGATCAAGAAGTTTCTCCGTCTTTAGACTAATTGCCCAACATTGTGGGCAGCGATTCAAATACAGTTTATTTGCGTTTGACTATAAGAAGTCAATGCCTCATCTTTTATCACTCAATTATATTCACGGTATAAACTTTGCAGAAAATGTGTCTACTGATCCATGTCCTTTAATCCGTCTTGTGACTAAACAGGGACCTTATTGAAACCGGTCTTGAACCCTTTTACACAGGACAAGTCGGTGCAAAGGACTCAACGGCGTCCAGAGGATTTCTTCTGTTTTTCTGTTTCAGTTCTTCTTAGAAAAGGTTTTCCATGTTTTAGAATAGTTTTGTGTTGTGTTTAGAGTTTACTTTCTCAAGTAAACAATAAAAGTTTTGTTTGTTTTTTTGTGAAGCAAAAAGGTATCATTACTGTACCGAGCTCGACTTATTTTGATTTTGTTTTTCAATAGGATACTATTTTCAATTAACGATAAGATACTATTCTATGGTTTTGGCACAGCTTTTTGTATTCTTGGCAACTTAACTGAATCAAAATACAGAACAATGTAAGTTAGCAAAAAGACGATCGCTTTAGATTACTTACAAAACAGTTCTGCCAAAGCATGGATAAAACTCAGAGGCTAAAGTATCAGAACTGTACTCTCTTTGTGTACGTGTGTTTAATTAGTAAGTGATTACCGTAAGACCTACTATCCCTTCTTGTCCTAATATCTTTAGCAAAACTTCACTACATTTCCTAAGTATCTATACGACGTCTTATACTCGTACTACTTATCCGTCACTATTAGCTTGTCATTTTAAAATCTCTCCAATATCAACTTTGAATAAACTCTGTAACCTAAAAACTAGTATTTTTGTTAGTTTTGTTGAATTTTGAGATAGCTTGCTCTTGTTTTACACCGTGTACAGGTCCTGGATTTTGTATCTTTGGATGCAGACATAGTCGTAAATGCAAGATTTAAAACAATGGCGGCATTTATGAATATTTTATTATAACGTACTTTAACGGACGAGAGCACACCGTAAATAAAATATCCTGTCCCTAGGTTCAGATCATTTGATAAGCCGCATCTACGTCAAAAACATTCCCATCACCTCCTTTACCGCTTTTTTTCTCCCAACTGTATAAAGCTCCACCGTTCTTTGCCTAATCTTTGAGTAACCCACAGACGTACTCCGGTCTCTTCTGTGTGGCTATCAACCCTTACAAGAGATTCCCGGTGTACACGACAAGATGCGCCCGGCTATACAGAGGCAAGCGTCGTTCAGAGGTGCCTCCCCACATCTTCGCCATTTCCGATGGAGCTTACGTCAACATGTTGACCAACCACGAGAATCAATCTATGTTGATTACGTAAGTACTTGATTATCATTGATGTTCTAAAAAGTAGGTTTCCTTGTGATAGGGCTTGTCTGGGGAAGTTCTACTACTACTATACCTATTTTTGCCGTCAGGTGGATTGAAGGGTATGTTGCCGGTGAAATTACGGGTACACTGGCTACCACCATTATGCCTCAAGTTAATGGGCGCAATGTAGTGTAGCGTAGGTCATGGTCTTTGTGGATACGCGGTAGGACTTTGTTATAGGCAAGAGTGCTTGCTTGTTTCGTCTCCATGTTGTATAAAAATATGACTTTTTTGTATCGACAAACCGACGAACAATATTACATTTTTATGGCCTGTAAACGGGTAATTTTCCTGAATACTATATAAACCAATCTTAATTGATGAAGTATTCATGTTTTACATTTAATTATACTTAGATTTCAACATTTGGTAAAAAAATGCTCAGTCATCAGCAATTTAAAGTATAGAATTCCAAAAATCCCAATGTGTTTAAAAGCAGAATGTAACCAAAACCATTTAGCGCTCACCTAGTCTTAATGAATCCTTTTAATAACGTTTTTTGGGACAATATGTAAATCATAATATAATATATGTCATTATGTCAAAATATCATATTATGGTAATTTTTATCCGGATGAATAAGGAAAATTGAATGAGTAGGTACACTACGTAGATGTGAAAAATAATTTCTCCTCAGTGTCTAACAAAATGGTATCTTACCTTCCAGCGGAGAGTCTGGTGCCGGAAAGACTGAGAACACGAAGAAGGTAATTGCGTACTTTGCCACCGTCGGTGCCTCCACCAAGAAGGACCCTGACGCGGAGAAGAAGGGATCCCTGGAGGACCAAGTCGTCCAGACTAACCCTGTGCTTGAAGCCTTTGGTAACGCCAAGACCGTGCGTAACGACAACTCTTCCCGTTTCGTAAGTATCTTTTTCTATTACAACCATTTTTAGTTTATTTATACAAGTAACGTAAGTTCACTTTCTAATTTGCATTGATTTAAATTTAAAACTTCAAATTCATAAAATGAATGCCTACATGAAACAATGCTACGGATAATGAAGCTAGCCACTTGACAGACATTTATTAAAAATCGTTTGCTCGATTCAAGCTACGAGTATTTCCTTGTATTACGTTTAGATTTGTACTCGAATTGAGAAAAGTATTGTATCCTAAGACACAATGACTTACTTGGGTGGTATGTATGACGTTGCTTTCTTCCATCCTCAGGGTAAATTCATCCGTATCCACTTTGGACCTTCCGGTAAACTGGCTGGTGCCGACATTGAGACTTGTAAGTACATATTTGTTACATACCCTCTTATTGTTTTATTGTTCTTATATTACTATTTGATGTTTTAATCCTTTCATCATTTAAATATCACAAGAATAGCACATAATAGACAGATGTGCGATAGGATAGTTTGAATATACTCATTTAGCAATTCAAGTTTTTATAAAAAAAAAAAAAGGTTTATTTTTCATGTACTCTAATGCTAATAAATAACTGCAAATTTTTACATATTTCCAGAATAAACGATGTGATTTTTTTTTCACTATTGACATTTAGACTTTTTTATACTCAGGACCTTTTTATAATTTTACCACCAGACCTGCTCGAGAAGGCTCGTGTCATCTCCCAGCAGACACTTGAGCGTTCTTACCACATCTTCTACCAGATGATGTCCGGCTCAGTCCCCGGACTGAAGGGTGCGTATTATTTACACATGAAAGTATTCAGCCAGAAACTGAAGAGTGTTTTTATTCAAATTATTATCAATATTTGGAACCTTTGAAGGTACAATCAAGTCAACATATTTGTTTATTCACCATTGGATTTTTAGTGTGAGGCCCATTTTGGTTAGCATTGGACAATGATTTCTATTTTAGTTTGTTTTGACCAAATTTAAACACAATCCTTTTACAAACTGCGGTACATCACTTTATTATTCGGACATACTATTTTTATTATGCTACGGGGAAGTGCTTGGCCTTCATCTCACCTAGTTTCAATTTATGATAAGGCCTAAGGTGTTGGCGCACTTGGAATGAAGACCTCAACTGTTAAAGGAAATAGCTTACAATTTAGAACTGTTGTTATGGCGACAGACTTAGGTAAGATGGTCAAGACGTATGAGTTATTCAAGCGGACTTAAACAAAGTCTCACTACCAACCGAACAAGGCATAAAGACCCTACAACACCAGGGGAGTACAATAACTCCCCTGGTTATCGCGCCCGAAACCTCTGGATCTGACACCGGTGATCAAACCTTATGTTATTTTTAGGTTTTAAGAACTTTATTCTCATAAGAACACATGGTTAACTTAAAATGAGATGCAATGAGAAACAAATTAAGATAGGTTTTAACAATGAAAGTAACTTCAATGTCCTTCAATATATTTTTTTACTATTATAATATTTTGTCAAGATCCACTACAAAACACAAAAACTCGTACACACAATGGTAACTAACATTGATTTCACCTATTTAGAGAGTTGTTTGCTGTCAAACGACATCTATGACTATCACATCGTATCGCAAGGCAAGACTACAATTCCCGGCGTAGATGATGCTGAGGAATGTACTCTTACCGATGTAAGTTCAGCCCTCGAGAACAATCGGCTGTGGTGTTACCCATACAATTAGTTCGGACTCGGCGACCGCAAACAACCGGCCCGCAGGAGACCCATCTCGTCATATACCGACAGAGATCTAGCCCTTGAAACCCCTTAGATACTCCAACATTCATGGAGTTGGCATGTTGTTTTAGACCTAGTGTAAGCGCACCATCGAATATGACTGTGATTGGTGTCGTTTTATAGCCATCTGTCTCTTGTCGAACGACATCAACGACTACCACATCGTTGCGCAAGGCAAGACGGTCATTCCCGGTGTTGACGACGGCGAGGAAATGAAACTTACCGACGTGAGTCCAGAAATCGACTACTGGCTCTCATCTTTCTTTCTGTCTCTATAATCTCTTTCTTATGGCTAACTGCTTGTTGCTTCAGGCCGAGGTGTGTCTCGGTCGTGCATGTGTATGTCAGAAGATTTTGGTGTTCGCAGAGATAACGATGCTAAGCAACCGCATCTCGGACTATCCCCTCATATGTCAAGGGAAGACACGGATACCTGGAGTGAACGACGCTCAGGACCTCGAACTGACGGTCGTAAGTCGCAGACTGGCATGGAGCGTGCGACTGCTTCAGATATCCGTGACATGCTCTGCAACAAAATATCTGACACACACTGCCCGTTCCCTGCAAGAGTTCCAAAGGGCTTTATGCACAGGTTTTATTGGAACCCAAAAGCACCAGCACCTCCACAGACTAATACACTACACGGCAGGATCGGCCACGTTTTTAGGGTCTCATGCGAAAACAAACTTAATAAGTAAAACGTGGTGATTTCATCGACAGATAAGTGTTTGTTGTCCAACGACATCTACGATTACCATAACGTCTCTCAGGGTAAGATTACCATCCCCAATATGGATGACGGCGAGGAATGCATGTTGACCGATGTAAGTGAAGTCAAACATTAGGAAGGTGTGATCTCGTATACCCATTCCAAACACGGATCATGTATTGTGATATTCAAAACCTTTGGCATCGAAGAGCACCATTATTGAAGACATTAATGGATAGAAGTATCACTTATTTTAGAAGATGCTACCCCAAAATATTGAACGCGATATATGCATCGTATATTCCACCCATTCGTTTTTTCTTTTAAATTGAATCCCTTGATCCATCGATCCTTCAGTCACTTCTGAGACAGTAGCCGCTGCAGATCGAAGAAATGTTTTAAGTATTTATTCATAATTTGTAAAGTGCATATTCTTTACACCGAATTGCGCAAAGAATCAAAACAGCCAACCTGTGCACCAAACCTGAGAAATCAAATGCTTGCTCTCATACCTAACGCTTCAACCTTTTTAAACTAATTGTTTTCATTTTAGTTAAATAAGTTCATCGATATATTATATTTAACGTATTCTCGGACCAAAATGTAGATTCCTAATTTGTGCTCTTCGTTTTATACATTGGATAATTTACTATATGAATAATGTATTTCACGTAGGTACTTTTAAATTCTAATTTAATTGTTTATGCTTTTGTAAATTTGTCTGCAAATTTCAATGTCTGTATTTGCACAACGTAACATTATACTTTCCATGCATTGATATTATTCAAAACGGTCAGAGAATACTCCACCGCATCCTTATCTTGATGTGTAATATATGTATGGCATTGTAGCAAGCCTTCGACATCCTGGGTTTCACCCAAGAAGAGAAGGACAACGTTTACAAGATCACAGCCGCTGTCATGCACATGGGAGGCATGAAGTTCAAGCAGAGGGGTCGTGAGGAACAGGCTGAAGCTGATGGTGTTGAGGTAATTATTCTAAAATACCCTATCTTCCTTTTCATACCGCCACTGTAAAATTACTTATATCACGAAAGGCATTGCCGCCATAAACGTAGTTACGATGTTAAATAATATTCGTATATTTCGGAATATAAATCCATATAAAAACAATTAAAAATTATAAAAATTTGACAAAAAATCAATACTGCACACCTTACAGGAAATAAAGCGACTCTGAAAGCCATTTGTATGGCATTTCATTTCAGCATGACAGGACAGTCTACCTTGTCGTGAATGGGGACTAGAAAGCCGTTGGTGCTACTTCGTATGAGGCACTACAAGGAGGCAACACAACATTTTTCGTGTCCTAATGATTAGCATTTGTTTCATAGGATGGTGAGAAGGTCGCCAAGCTCCTCGGTATCGACACCCAGGACTTGTACAAAAACTTGCTGAAGCCCCGCATCAAGGTCGGAAACGAGTTCGTGACCCAGGGTCGTAACAAGGATCAAGTCAGCAACTCGGTCGGTGCTCTCTGCAAGGGCATGTTCGATCGTCTCTTCAAGTGGCTCGTCAAGAAGTGTAACGAGACCCTAGACACCAAGCAAAAGAGGCAGCACTTCATCGGTGTGCTGGATATTGCTGGTTTCGAAATCTTCGACGTGAGTATCTGTTTTGGGACTTGGAATTGACTTGAAACAATGATGTTTACATACAGTTTTTTACAATTTAATTTTGTCTCTTATCATATTTTATGACAATGTAATAACAATTTTGTACATGACATGACTCACTGTCATACGTATGTACGTATGTACATATGTGTTATATACCATGTCGAGCCAATACAAACCTTTTATAAAGGCAACTCGAGGCTTATCTACTAGAAGTTAACTTTCTTTTGTAATCATTATTAAATATTGATACATTATACTACTGATTGATTTTAGTATGATAAATTCTTATTTTGAATTCCTCGTTATACTCGTAATTATTTAAAAAAATAATATATTTGACCTTATCGTTTTTCAAAGAAAGATGTACAATCAATACTGTTAATAATTATATTTTTTTTCAGATCCTTAGAATTAAGTGATATAACATATGTACGACTTGGTATATTTTACGTAATTATCTGGATGACCATTAAGCACTTTCGAGCAGTGTAACTACGCCATAATAACGCTAATTTGTTTTCTTAGTTCAACGGTTTTGAGCAACTTTGCATTAACTTCACCAATGAGAAACTCCAACAATTCTTCAACCACCACATGTTTGTGCTGGAACAAGAAGAGTACACAAAAGAGGGCATCCACTGGGAGTTCATTGATTTCGGAATGGACTTGCTCGCCTGCATTGATCTCATTGAGAAGGTATACCAGCAGCGCGACACTCTCGGTTGACTGGGCCATCTAGTAGTCTATAGATACGTGTTAGTTTTCAGCTACAAAAACCCGCTACTAATTATAAAGTGATTAACACTGTGTTTCGATGTCTACTTAACAATTTCGATTATTTTCGTCAAAAGTTCAACGGTTTCGAGCAACTGTGCATCAACTTCACCAACGAAAAGCTGCAGCAGTTCTTTAACCATCACATGTTCGTACTTGAGCAAGAGGAGTACAAGAGGGAAGGCATCAACTGGGTCTTCATTGATTTTGGAATGGACTTGCTTGCTTGTATCGATCTCATCGAGAAGGTAACGTCGAAATGCAAGCAGCTGATGGTTCCTGAAGTGTTGTTCGTCGTCGTATCGTGAGCCAGAAGGGACAGGCTCGCTTTACGTTTGGAACGAACCTTGTCGGTGCCTGGAGCAGTCTCGACTGGGTTTCGTTTCTCCACGTGTTCGTACTCTGGGCCAGAAGAGACAGGCTCTTGTACATAGGTTGCGGTTCAAATGGTCAGCAGACTCGTCCGCACTCTCGTTAGGTTTTCTATAGGGACTAACTACGGAACAAAATCCGTAGCCGCTATATGTTTTGCCCT
The DNA here is from genome assembly GCA_951394065.1 of Venusia cambrica. Classification (NCBI taxonomy): domain Eukaryota; kingdom Metazoa; phylum Arthropoda; class Insecta; order Lepidoptera; family Geometridae; genus Venusia; species Venusia cambrica. The sequence continues at coordinate 9,767,043 of OX596056.1, forward strand.
TACCTAACCCTTACCCTGATTATCCATGCAGTTCAATGGTTTCGAGCAACTCTGCATTAACTTCACAAACGAGAAACTGCAGCAGTTCTTTAACCATCACATGTTCGTGTTGGAGCAAGAAGAGTACCAACGCGAAGGCATCGAATGGACTTTCATTGATTTTGGCATGGATCTCCAAAATTGCATTGACCTTATTGAAAAGGTAGATGGCGTATAAGCAACGATGAACGCTTGCCTCACGCCATCGGGTCCTAGAATAGGGTCGTCTCTAATCTATGTATTTACATTGTCCAATTCACTTATTTTGACGACTTTATTCCAGTGACTTGATCAATGCTCTAATGCTCTGTGTTTTTGTGTGATTTCTATCATGTGTGTCTTTCTGTTTTAGTTATAAAATAGGTACCGTAACCATCAACCGACACATTCAAATCAATGTCTAATGAGACAATCTTGATTATTTCCATGTACCGAGATGCAGATGAACGGGTTTAACCAACTCTGTATTAACTTTACGAACGAGAGATTGCAACAATACTTTAACCATTTCATGTTCGTACTCGAGCAAGAGGAATATGAGAGAGAAGGGATCCAATGGGTCTTTATAGATTTTGGTATGGATCTCCAACCAACAATAGATTTGATAGAAAAGGTATTAGTCAAAGCTTTTAAGCTGTAGGAGCCGGGCTTTGAGCTACGCCATCGCCTGCAGCAAAAGTGAAATGGCTGCATCCCTCCCCGGTAATGCGTAAACAAAGACGCTTAGACCATCACGCGCAATCCCAGCAAGCAAGCCTATCTCATATACTTGTCTTAAATCCATAGAATTAGAATCAGGCTTCCGCGGAAAAAAACACAAGTACCCTAAACACTTCCTCAAATTATGATTGTACAACTTAACTTTTAATTTAAACAATTTTCGCGACAGTTTAATTAGTGTATAACATATCCATACCAGCTGATATGCAATAATGCTTACAAAGTAACTATTTGGTAATATATCAAGGTATTTAGCTGATTATAAATTATGTTGTTATGATTCAATAGGCTTTTTAAACAAATAAAATCTAAAATTGCTACGACGTACCAACACTATTTCATATGCATGGGTGTGGCTTCAAAAAATAACGCATAACGTACTCTTCAATCGTACATCACACATAAAGTCATCCCTGTTCAATTTGATTTCAGCATTATGGCTAATATAACTTTAATACTCTTTTTATCAGCTCAATTCTTTATATCTTTTCACGATAAACTTTTGACTAGTACTTATATTAGAAACAGTATACATGTTTCCATATTAATTTAATTGAAAAATTTCAGATCAACGTAATTTATTACTTTTTGCAACGAGACTTTTGATTCAGAAACATCATCATAATTATCAGCACGCACGTAAACGTTCTCGGACTAATCTTACCGGTCCGTTTCCAGCCTATGGGTATCCTCTCCATCCTTGAGGAAGAGTCTATGTTCCCGAAAGCCACTGACCTGACCTTCGTTGAGAAGTTGAACAACAACCACTTAGGCAAGTCTCCTCCGTACCTGAAGCCGAAGCCCCCCAAGCCCGGTTGCCAGGCTGCTCACTTTGCCATTGGTCACTACGCCGGAAACGTAAGTATCACCAACATTTGTTGTTATTTCGTGCACAAAACTTTTGTAAACATGAGATAAAAATAGCGATCGTGTGTTAGACGTCTACATAAGGCTCTGTTGGTAGCTGTGTTTGGTGCAAACCAAACATGTTAAATCGGTCACATACTCCACCATGACCGATTTGACATGTCTAACCATTTTATCGGTGAGCGGCCACCAGATCTTTTGACACTTGACACACCATTTCTTTACATACGTTATATTCAAGCAAAGTGCAAAGTATTCACAAAACTTGCTTCAAAATATTTGAGATTGCTCAAATTACATTTCTCCACTATTTTTAAACGCTTAAAAGCTATTATTTTGTCAAACAGGTCGGTTACAACATCTCCGGATGGCTAGAGAAGAACAAGGACCCCCTTAACGACACCGTCGTTGACCAATTCAAGAAGGGTCAGAACAAGCTGCTGATCGAGATCTTCGCTGACCACCCTGGTCAGTCCGGAGATGCCAACGCGGCTAAGGGTATGTATCTTCTCACTCTCATACTCTTGACATTACAATATTTGTATTTTAATAGAATGTACTTTATATTTACAGTATCAATTATTAATTTGTTACAGAAAATTACTTTAGGTTTTGTAAACTGAATTTTCCCAGTCGGAAGGTGTGAGCTGTAATACTTCTTCTGTGAACATACATATTGGCATTTAACATTCTCAAATTTTTACCGACGCAAACTTTACCATCAATCACTCTGAGCATACTACTTCTACTCAGATAAACTAACACACATAAATTAAAATATCATAGATCTTTTTGTTGCAAAGCAGAAAGGTCTTGTTATGAATTCTTTACTGACATTTGTTTCAAAATAGGCGCTGGTGGCAAACGCGCTAAGGGGTCTGCCTTCCAGACCGTATCTTCACTCTACAGGGTAAACTGACAATACAATGTCAATGATTTGCTTCTGTGCCTTCCACGTGGCTTTATTGTCTTCGTCTATCAACTCGCTTAGGCTGGCATCTATCGCATCATATCTACATCTGTACATTGCCGCTATAGGTCCAGCCTCACACGCTATTAAATAAATGTCATCGTCAATGTATAGTTTACAGCACAGCTCATGTCGCCGAACTTGCAAGTCACATCGGGTATTGTCCTGGCACCTCCGCCAATTGTCGCTCTGTGATTGTCCTCGTACTAATATGCGCATGTTAATGTAATCCGTAGGAGGTCGCGGTAAGAAGGGAGGTGGTTTCGCCACTGTGTCTTCCGCTTACAAGGTATATCGAACAAAGTGTTTAAGATGGTTTTGTTTTTGATCACCGTTGATGTTATAGCTACGTGATGATGTGGATGTGGATGTCTATTATAAAGAGCCAGATCCAAACCATCATGGATATTATCTAAAAATACTTTTTTGTTTTCAAAGAGAGGATCATATGTGCCTTCTCTCATTATCATACATTCTAATGAGTCAATTTTGTTTTCACTTTCACTCATTAGTCGACGCACAAAACTGACCAAGTGTGTCTATCGTAATTAGTATAATCAACAGTTTTAGTATTGTAGTTATTGTTTAGCGCTCCTACTATATCAGCTAAGCAAAGCATAACAACTGTTTTTTGTGTGGCTGTTTTTGTTTTAACCAAAATTCTGTGTGTTTTATGTTTTTGTCTCATGAAATCATTAAACTACTATTATACGTTTCCGTCACATTATGTGTTACATAAACAATAATAATTAAGCTGCACAACGTTTGTAAAAGCTTTTCTAAATCGTATTTACATAGACTGTTTTAACATTTTGTTTTACCTACAGGAACAACTTAACAACCTGATGACCACTCTGAGATCCACTCAGCCTCACTTCGTACGTTGTATCATCCCCAACGAGTTGAAACAGCCTGGTAAGTAATATGCTTTAAAAAACCTTATCTCATAGGTAACTTTGAACATATATGTACAACAGTATCCGAAAGTAGTTTCTCACAATTAAAACATGATAAACTTTGTAGACAATCTGCTTACAGATTCAACAACTTTAAAGTTTCTTGCATTACAGGTAGCTCAGTTAAAAAGTATTACAAACCTTTTTATTTAAAACCAAAAATATTCCAACTTGTCGCACATAATCTGAATCACGTGTTTTTTTTCGTTTAGGTCTCATCGACTCTCACCTTGTGATGCACCAGCTGACCTGTAACGGTGTGTTGGAAGGCATCCGTATTTGCCGTAAAGGTTTCCCCAACAGGATGGTCTACCCTGACTTCAAGCTCCGGTAAGAATCTAAAACCAGAAGCAAACTTCTTTATCTAAATATAAAAATAAACAGTATTATTGCCAGACGACTCATCAAACAGCCAGTTTATCTGAGGTTTACATATTATTTTGATTCATCGGACTATTATATTTCTGGATCGTGAGTCTAAACAAAATTATTTCGCCTCCAGAATATTCAGGTCGATTTTATTGATTGCAGTGTTGACGTCATGCTAGTTCACCAGAACTGAGTAATAGTCTAAAAATATTTCGATGACTCGTCAACACTTCCCCTTTCAGGTGTTACATAGTAAAGGACTTCACATATAATTTGATTTTAGTAGGTACATAAAGAATGGATAACGATTGTTGATTAATTATTTGATGAACAGTTACATGATTCTTGCGCCAGCCATCATGACCGCAGAAAAAGAGCCTAAAGTAGCCGCAGCTAAATGTTTGGAAGCAGTCGCGCTCGATCCTGAGAGCTATCGTATTGGCCACACTAAGGCAAGATGGGACCCCTATCCCACGTGGTTATAGCATGTCATAGAATGTTATAAACATCGGACCAACGATATTGCTCTAAAGAATAGAGATCGTTTTTACCCTTTCCGTATCCAAATATAGATGAACTGTCGTTATAATTTTCAATGCATTCTTCAATTTCCAACCCCCAAAGATGTGCTAAAACACAAACTGTACCCCTATCCAAACGTTGTTAGTTTTCCTTCGTATTTGGTAGTTAGGCGTGAATTTGGAGTTTCAACCCTTTCCATCGAATTCTTGGTAGCCTTTTACCGAACCAAAAACGTATCAAACTGTTCCTTTCTTGCATTTTGATACCATACCCACCCTCATTGTGTGTACATATTTGATAAATAGTTACAAGATCCTGGCCCCTCAAGCTGTGGAGAAGGAATCCGATCCTAAGAAGGTCGCCCAAGTGATCCTGGATGCTACGGGCTTGGATCCCGAATCGTACCGTCTCGGTCACACCAAGGCATGTCATGTACCCTAGTAGTTAGTGTTCCAGTTTGCGGCGAGCGATCCCAACCCACAACGCGGATCGCTAGGCTTTCTACTTGCTTGTCAAATTATATCAGCACCCAATGAGACTGGTGTCACATAATAATTTGACGTAGAAGTATACGCTTACCCTTAAGAGTCCACACTACTTGACTCTCTGTTTTATTCCTCTTCCTTATCCTTCATTAAACACACCACTGTTATTGTGCTTCTTGAACGCAGATACAAAATTCTGTGCCCGAAACAACTCAAAGAACCCATTACACCTGAAAAAGCCGCTGAAAAAATTCTCGAACATACCGGCTTGGATTCGGAGTCTTTCCGCCTTGGAAAGACCAAGGTAGACAAGCATGCCACACATTGTACACGTCCTTCTAAATTATTCTTCACTTCTGCATGTTTGTAACTCGATATCTTCTTTCCAATTTATGTGTGCTTTATCTAAATGTATTTTTATGAGGTATTTGACATCTGAAACGCTTTACTAACCAGTATTCTTTGTTTTTCTTTGTCATATCTGTTGTTTTCTACATGAAATTAAAATTCTGAGCATAATATTGTCGAGACTCGGATAGGATATGTCCTAACACTTCAATATGCGAGCAGGTATTCTTCCGTGCCGGAGTCTTGGGTCAGATGGAGGAGCTCCGTGACGACAGGCTGTCCAAGATTGTATCTTGGCTCCAGGCCTACATCCGTGGTTACCTTTCCCGTAAGGAGTACACCAAGCTGCAGGAACAGAGGTAAATAGACGTCACAATATTATGTTGTAGTGTTTTTATATTCAAATTTTCTGATATGCGTGAAATAAACCAATTTTATTTTATTTTATGCATTTTATTTCTACTTTCAAAAACTTGGTTGTTCTCATAAAAATCGTTCTTACAGAATGGCTCTCCAAGTTGTCCAGCGCAACTTGCGCAAGTACCTGCAGCTGCGCACCTGGCCCTGGTGGAAGATGTGGCAGAAGGTCAAGCCCCTCCTCAACGTCACTCGCGTCGAGGATGAGCTCGCGGTGAGTGTATGAAAGGTGTCCTACACCGATTATTCTCGCTATTAATTAGATCAAGCACTCTGACCTAATAGCGCAAGGTGGGCGATGAATCAGAACCGCAAATAGAACCAACCGCACCCACCTGTCGGTTACGCGACACCAAAGCACCTGCTGAGCCATTTCTGGAATGGTGCGCCGCCCGTACCCCTCGCCTTTTTTCCAGGCAGCGTGGGCGGCCGCCGCCGCTGGAAAACTCCAGCCGGAGGCTCAGTACTGGAGCGGTCGGCCGCGCGCGCACCCCTCCTAACTCGAACGAACCGAATCGTGCATTCCTTTTTTATATTTATGTTTTAATCAATAACCAAATACAGTGAAAATGGCGTCTTTACAAACATCTGAGTGGGACGGAATCGATGAAAGTGACAAATTATTCCAGAAACTCGAGGAGAAGGCACAGAAGGCCCAGGAGGCTTTCGAGAAGGAAGAGAAACTCCGTAAGGAGGTTCAGGCTCAGGCCGCCAAGTTGCTGGAGGAGAAGACCGCCCTGCTTGCTAAGCTTGAGGGAGAACAGGGCTCTCTGTCCGAGACCCAGGAGCGTGCTTCCAAGCTCAACGCCCAGAAGGTCGACCTCGAAAACCAACTCAGGGTAAGTACTCAACAATTACTTTGGTTACGGATTGTGATTCGTCATCGACATAGGTATAAAAAAAATATAGTTAGAATCAATGAAATCATTTTCCGGGATGTGACAAGCGGAACAGTTGATCTTTAATTTAAATAGTAAGAGTTATGCGTCTAAAGAATCTCGGTTGATGAGCCTATCATTAAACGAGTTGAAAATCTTATTGAAAAGACATCTAATGCAACATTTAGTTTCAGCTATGCAATACTGTATTGATTTACCTCGCAGTAGGGTACTCGACTTGATTAGTTAAATAAACATTGACTTTGTTTATACGGGAAATAGTCGATGAGTTAAAAATACATAGTGAGTCTGCTGCTTGCATGGTTTTATTGCAAATCAGTAATTGCTGTAAGGTGTCGATGGACATGAACCAGATCCGAACAATGACGTAGGCACACAAATTTATTTCAACACCTTTGCTGACTTTATTTTTTTTCATAGGACACCCAAGACCGCCTTACCCAGGAGGAAGATGCCCGCAACCAGCTGTTCCAGGCTAAGAAGAAGCTTGAACAGGAGGTTTCTGGCCTCAAAAAGGATGTCGAGGACCTAGAACTTAGCGTCCAGAAGTCTGAACAAGACAAGGCCACCAAGGATCACCAGATCCGCAACTTGAACGATGAGATCGCCCACCAGGACGAACTCATTAACAAGCTCAACAAGGAGAAGAAGATGCAGGGAGAGACCACTCAGAAGACCTCCGAGGAACTCCAGGCTGCTGAGGACAAGGTTAACCACCTCAACAAGGTTAAGCAGAAGCTCGAACAGACCCTTGACGAGCTCGAGGACTCCCTCGAGCGCGAGAAGAAACTGCGCGCTGACGTCGAGAAGCAGAGGAGGAAGGTTGAGGGCGACCTCAAGCTCACCCAAGAAGCTGTCGCCGACCTCGAACGCAACAAGAAGGAGCTCGAGCAGACCGTCCAGCGCAAGGACAAGGAGATCAGCTCGCTCACCGCCAAGCTCGAGGACGAGCAATCTCTTGTCAGCAAGCTCCAGAAGCAAATCAAGGAGCTGCAGGGACGCATCGAGGAGCTGGAGGAGGAGGTCGAGTCCGAGCGCCAGGCTCGCGCTAAGGCTGAGAAGCAGCGTGCGGACCTTGCTCGTGAACTTGAGGAGCTCGGCGAACGTCTGGAGGAGGCCGGTGGTGCCACCTCTGCTCAAATTGAGCTCAACAAGAAGCGTGAAGCTGAGCTCAGCAAGCTGCGTCGCGACCTCGAGGAGGCTAATATCCAGCACGAGTCGACCCTCGCCAACCTGCGCAAGAAGCACAACGACGCTGTCGGTGAGATGGGCGAGCAACTCGACCAGCTCAACAAACTCAAGGCTAAGTGAGTAATCAATTGTTATCTATCTTAGTCTATTATTTGCATTACATAAAATTCTCGGTTAACTGCCGGCATCTGTGGTTTTATAGACGAGTTTGTTTCCCAAAATAAGTTTTTAGATATTTTTTATTGAATTGAATGCAAAATCCAGGGCAGAGCACGACCGTGCGTCCTGCTACAGCGAGCTTAACAACACCCGCGCGGCTGTCGATCAAGTAGCGAGGGAGAAGGTAACATGTCATCCTTAGAGGCATGGTACCGCACGAGATGTACCCTGCATGGAACCTTTCTATACGCGACATTCCACACACTCGACATAAGACATATTTTATCTTAGCTAGCTCCTCGAAACTGTTTTCCTAGTAAAATACTATAATATTCTGTCATCTATCCATCCAGGGCTGAGAAAGAGCGCTCTCAATACTTTAGCGAAGTCAATGACCTTCGCGCCGGAGTCGACCACTTGTCCAACGAGAAGGTAGACAGATGTTATGAAATGTATTTACAGCCTTGCAGGATAGACCATGCTTTGCAGCTTATAGCAAATGAAGGAATAGGACATGAAACACATCGAAACATAATAAAACCTACCCAACTTCATTAACATTAACAAATCAGCACCTAAACCATTCGTTACAATGAGATAAAAAGCTAAAACTGCTTCGAAAGTGTGAAAACTAACTTATAATTTTAAAATAAACTATAAAAAAATACCATAATAGGTAACCAGTGACCATAACCAAACGTGCATGAAAAAATATATTTTGAAACGTAATCAGATTGTATTTTAAGCTATTGACTAACCTAAAATATTTGAATATTCAAAATCATTCTAATCAAACGAACCAAAACGTTTAAACTTATATTTAATACCTTGTATTATAAACCTGTCATCAAGACTGTATAGTTAATTCTTATACTCGTATAATCTTATCTAACTCTTATCTCAAAAATACTCAACATGCTTATGAACTCGAAAATTAACAGGCTGCACAAGAGAAGATCGTCAAGCAGCTGCAGCACCAGCTCAACGAGGTGCAGTCCAAGGCTGACGAGGCCAACCGCACCCTCAACGACCTGGATGCCGCCAAGAAGAAGCTGTCCATCGAGAACTCTGACCTTCTCCGCCAGTTGGAGGAGGCCGAGTCACAGGTGTCTCAGCTCTCCAAGATCAAGGTGTCACTCACCACACAGCTCGAGGACACCAAGAGGCTCGCCGACGAGGAATCCAGGGTAAGTTTTCAAATGTAACTACCAAATCATTAAAATTGTTTTTGGATTTGTTGGATGAACAATTAATGATACAATTATTTGTCTATAGGAACGCGCCACACTTCTTGGCAAGTTCCGTAACCTGGAACATGACCTCGACAACATTCGCGAACAAGTGGAAGAGGAAGCCGAAGGCAAGGCTGACCTGCAACGCCAATTGTCCAAGGCTAACGCTGAGGCCCAGATTTGGCGTTCCAAGTACGAGTCCGAGGGCGTCGCCCGCTCTGAGGAACTCGAGGAGGCCAAGCGCAAGCTCCAGGCTCGCCTCGCCGAGGCCGAGGAGACCATCGAGTCCCTCAACCAGAAGGTCGTTGCCCTCGAGAAGACCAAGCAACGCCTCGCCACCGAGGTCGAGGACCTGCAGCTCGAGGTCGACCGTGCCACCGCTATCGCCAACGCTGCCGAGAAGAAGCAGAAGGCGTTCGACAAGATCATTGGAGAATGGAAGCTCAAGGTCGACGATCTGGCCGCCGAGCTCGATGCCAGCCAGAAGGAATGCCGCAACTACTCTACCGAACTGTTCCGTCTCAAGGGAGCCTACGAGGAAGGCCAGGAACAACTCGAGGCCGTGCGTCGCGAGAACAAGAACCTCGCCGACGAGGTCAAGGACTTGCTTGACCAGATCGGAGAGGGTGGCCGCAACATCCACGAGATCGAGAAGGCCAGGAAACGTCTAGAGGCAGAGAAGGACGAGCTCCAGGCCGCCCTCGAAGAAGCCGAAGCAGCCCTAGAACAGGAAGAGAACAAGGTTCTGCGCGCTCAGCTTGAGCTGTCCCAGGTCAGACAAGAAATTGACAGGCGCATCCAAGAGAAGGAGGAGGAATTCGAAAACACTCGCAAGAACCACCAGCGTGCTCTCGACTCCATGCAGGCTTCTCTTGAAGCTGAAGCTAAGGGCAAGGCTGAGGCCCTGCGTATGAAGAAGAAGCTTGAGGCAGACATCAATGAGCTTGAAATCGCTCTTGACCACGCCAACAAGGCTAACGCTGAGGCTCAGAAGAACATCAAGCGCTACCAAGCCCAGATCAAGGACCTCCAGACCGCCCTCGAGGAGGAACAGCGCGCTCGCGACGATGCTCGCGAGCAGCTCGGCATCTCCGAACGCCGTGCCAACGCACTCCAGAACGAACTCGAAGAGTCCCGCACGCTCTTGGAACAGGCTGACCGCGCTCGTCGCCAAGCCGAACAGGAGCTGGGAGACGCGCACGAACAGCTCAACGAGCTTTCCGCCCAGAGCGCATCTCTCTCCGCTGCCAAGAGGAAACTCGAATCCGAGCTCCAGACCTTGCACTCCGACCTCGACGAACTCCTCAACGAGGCTAAGAACTCCGAAGAGAAGGCAAAGAAGGCTATGGTGGACGCTGCCCGTCTTGCCGACGAGCTGCGCGCTGAACAAGAACACGCCCAGACCCAGGAGAAACTCCGCAAGGCCCTCGAACAGCAAATCAAGGAACTGCAGGTCAGGCTTGACGAGGCTGAGGCTAATGCGCTCAAGGGAGGCAAGAAGGCTATCCAGAAACTTGAACAGAGAGTCAGAGAGCTCGAGAACGAGCTTGACGGTGAACAGAGGAGACACGCTGACGCACAGAAGAACCTCCGCAAATCTGAGAGGCGTATCAAGGAGCTCAGCTTCCAGGCTGAGGAAGACCGCAAGAACCACGAACGCATGCAGGACCTTGTTGACAAACTGCAGCAGAAGATCAAGACCTACAAGAGGCAGATCGAAGAAGCGGAAGAGATTGCCGCGCTCAACTTGGCTAAGTTCCGCAAGGCGCAGCAGGAGTTGGAAGAGGCAGAGGAGAGAGCCGACCTTGCCGAGCAGGCCATCAGCAAATTCCGCGGCAAGGGACGCGCGGGATCCACAGCGAGAGGAGTCAGTCCGGCGGTAAGTTCATCCCATTACTAAACCAAAGCATTCCCATTCGGGATAATCTCTCTATCCGGAAGACGCATTTTCAGTTGTTATATATATTTATATATATAATGTTTTTATATATATTGTAGACACTAAAGCAGCTTTCTTTCGTTCAGGCGTCCATTAAAGGGCGTCCATAAATCAGCACTGGAGATTTATGTAAGTTGGCAACGTTTTGTTGCACGCTACCTATAGCACCGGGAATAGTGCACTCCTGTAGAAAATAGAACCTTGGAGATATCCCCATAACTTCTTGATGAACGATACTGTTATGTAATCCTTACTACAACCAGGTTACTTTTATTCATGCTCACTTGAGCAAACGGAGAATAATGTTTTGTACCGAATTGAAAGTAGCATTGTCGTTCTCAACCCTATTGAACAATTATTATGTATTTAACTTCAGCATGACTAGCATGACCCCCCCCCCCCACTTGAAGTGCGTACGAGCCCTTGATTTTCATATTTGTATAATTCCAAATCTGCGACAAAGAATCTGTGCGTTTAGTCGAATGTTTAGAACCATTTCAGTATTTGAGAGTCAAGGCTCAATGAAGTGATGTAGGAAGCTTATATTTTGCATTTGTTTTCAGCCCCAGCGCACGCGCCCCGGTTTTAGCGACGGTTTCGGCACCTTCCCACCTAGGTTCGACCTGGCGCCTGAAGATTTCTAAACGTTCCAAACCAAAAACAAACGGACTGTACAGATTTTTCGTTAATGTAACTTTTTATACATAACAGTTGTTAACGTGTTACGAAGCGTGAAACGAGAAAACTGTAAAAATTTTTGTAAGCCAATATAAAAAATATACACTGTTAGGGTCAATCTTTTTACGAAAGGATATTTTGTAACTTGTTAATATTTATTTATTTATTACCGTGGAGTATGTATCGATATGTGCGGGTGTTAAGATGCGCGCGCGCTACTGACGCGTGATCCAAGAGACACATCCACCACCCCCGCACCGCGAGTGGGGCGCCCGCCTCTTGACACCCCTTGTTGACATCTAATAAAGCGATATCGTTGTCATAAAATACTTTAAAAAGTAGTTTTATTTGTAGAATGACTAAAAACCCAAACCTTTTTGATAATGATAATAATTATTCAAATTAATTTACAAGATAACTGTGTACAAAGGAAGCAGTCGGATTAACTAAGGACCGTTACAAACGGCCTATAGGTAACTCGAATGTTCCAGAGCAGTACCAGACGGGAGCGTGCCCAAGACACTGGCTGCAGTGCCACATATTTAAAAGAACAGCACTATTTAATCTGCAGTTCGCTGTAGCAAGGTGACCCTCTTGGCCCGGCCATTTTTAGCATTCACCCAATTATTCAACATACATAAAATTTTTCTTTTTGTCACAATTACAATGTTACCAACTGTGGGAACAGTGAGCTGGTGAAAGGCTTAGGTAAGTAAGTTAGTAAATGTGCTTGGTTTGGCTGGTAGTAGGACTTTGATTAAGTCCGCCTGGATACCATCAATCCTTAAATTGTTGTGTTCCGGCATTCAGAGGTAAGATAGCTACTTCTTCAGTTTGTAGAGGATTTTGGGTTAAGTGCGCTTCCACCTTCGCCCTATACGTAACATGAAAATTCAGGTGAGATGAAGGCCAAGCACCTCCCCGACGAACAATAAAATTAAAATGACAAATACATTGGTCTCGGCTGAGCTTACTTATTTGAGCCTTTTGAGGTTTGTGTTTGGGTTTGTTGAGAACCGGTACACTCAGAGTTTTCAAAAAATTTACTCAATGGAAATGCAGCCAGTGCCTGGGCACAAGTCCGTATGATACTGCAAAGCCATTCTGTAAACACATTTCGAACCTCAAAGCGCTGTATCCACAGTGAGATTATGGTTTCGTATTCTGTAAATCTCGATTATACCTGTGGCGCCGCAGTGATTAGCGTAGCTATGAAATTAACTATGTTGAGTGAAATTTTGACTCTACGAATATAGAATGTAAACATGAAGTATAGAACATACAATTGGTATTCTGTAAGGGGATTTCCGAATCATTCAAGCACTCGACACTCAAATTCACCTGTCAAATAAAAAGTTACAAAAAAGTAATCGAAGCACAAATTTTCTATAGCTAGTACCTACGTTGTAGGTACTTAGGAATCTATACTCTAGCCAAATTCGAAATTGAATATTTACCAACAAAGCATTGCTAGGCAACCGCATGACAAGATCTAGACAGTTTTTAAGGCATAGATAAAGGTTCTTTGGCTATTAGGCCCTTAATTTTGATTACTGACAAGTTTTATTCATTTTTACGCAACAACAATAATATATCTATTGTAATGAGTTTTCATTGTGAATAATACGTTTCGTCACTTTATTGTGTAAAACCCATAAGAGGTTTGATCGATTTGTCGACTACAGTTGTAACGCATAGGTTCAATCCCTATCTCATTTCGCTACTCACACTTCACTTGTGCTCCGAAACATTAGGTATACCTACAGAATACAAATTCAAGATGAACCGAGTTTGCGTTCGAAGTGAGCTCGGTCACTTGAGTGAATTCTAGTTTGGGTTCGAATTTTTACTGAATGTGTCTACTGGTCTGGAACAGTTGAGTTACCTAAATACCACTTGTAACGGTAGTCAGGTAACCCGACTGCTTCCCCTGTGTATGAAGTTATTTTGAATGAACATCTAGATGGCGCTGTGTAAAAATGTATGTCCTGTAATATATAGGTATTATTATGATTTATTATATACATAATCATAACCAATAAAAAAATATTCATTTGGTTGGTGGTAGGACTTTGTTTGGGTCCGCCTGGCTAGCTAAAACCATCTTACCTAATTCTGTCGACATAATAACAATTTAAAAAATTGTGTTCTGGCATTTAGAGGTAAGATAGCCAGTTCCTCAGTTTGTTATCTCAACTTGTAACCAGGTGAGAAGGCCAATCGCTTCCCCGGCGTTCAATAAAAAAAACCCTCTTCCCATGAATACCTAACACGTGTTGAGAGAAGCCCCTAAAGATAAATCTATTTCGCATTCAATTAATAGTAACGAAAAGGGGTCACGTAAGTGCACAATAGATTAAACGCAATTTGAAGGGCATACTTCATTTGCTAAACTGTTCAAATGAGTTATCACCATAATCACATCCAACAAAGCTGGCGGCCTCGAAACGTAGTAGGGTGAGCGCGCTCATCACAGAACCAGTCTATCAAACACTTATGTGTCGGCTTTAAAAGAAAACGAGTTAATCAGCATAAATCAGATTTTAATGAATTTACACAACTAGGTATATCAAGCAAGACAAAGAACACAAAGAATTGTCTAGACTAGAATATTCAGCAGATCACATATTGGCATCAATCACTACACTTTTGGCTCAAAGCGACTATAGGAAGATGATAAACTGTTAGGAACCGCCTCTGTGGTCTATTGGTTCTTACAGCGGTGTTAAATGCAGAGGTCCCGGATTAAATCCCCAGGGCAATACAATAATGCGCTTGGTTTGGTTGGTGATAGGACTTTGTTTACGTCTATCTCGATAGTTACCACCACCATCATCTATACCTTTATGCAATGAAACTGTAACGGGTCAAAATCTGTACAATATTTTTATTGTTATAAAAAAATAAATAATATTGGTGTTAAAAAAGTGGACGAAACACTATTACCGTTACTAAAGCCAAAAACATAGTTTTCTGTCTGTCTGTTTGTTTCTTGAACATCACGCTAAAACTACTGGATGGATCAGAATTAAACATTGAATAATTATTACTGATATCATTGGCAAGGATCATGTAAACGTATTATCTCCCTTCACCCCATCTAAAGGGTTTTGAAAAAAATGCCCAACGCGCCTAAAGAAGTTTACACTTCAAAAAGTCGTGCACAAATTGACTTTTCGATGTTTCTGAAAGTTTATATGCTTACTTGACACATGTTAATGACGATGAAGGTCATTTCATGTCCGCATGTATTTTTTTTTGTACTACGGAGAGGTGCTTGACCTTCATCTCACCTGATTTTCAGGTTATCCTCAACCAAATAGGAATCCTCAACCAAATGAGAAACTGGTTATCTTACTTCTCAATTCCGTAACATAACATTTTTTATTAAGAATTGCTGTTATGGCGACATTCAGCTTGCAAAATTTGACCTAAGCAAATTAATTCACTAACATATGTACATTTGAGCAAATTAAACAAAAACTTGTATAAATAAACTTTTATTAAAAGAGATTAAAACTGTAAACAATAACTTCGCTGCACTTACTTAACAATTCACTTTCATTCTACTTCAGTCTTTGCTTAGCACAGACGATCAAATCAGCGCCATAATTTCATCAGAGCCATTATAGCCACCACTAGTGGTGGAGCTCCAGCTGTCGTGAAAGCACTACTGGTCTGATCAATGACTTCTGGCCCTCTGTATTCCATACTGCAAAAGTCTAGGTTAGTGGATGTAAACCGCTGGAACTTTTCGACGAACTGCTGCCATGTGCAGCCTTCGAGAGGGCATATCTCTGTCTCCTGTTCATTGATGAAGAATTGCACGCGGTAAGTTTCTGAACCAGAGTCCTGGCACCTGAAAAATGATTGTTTTTATTAAGTAGGTACCGAACTACAGACGAAATGGACTGAATGTCTAAAATTGAACTAACACCACGAAAATGAGGGTATACGGTGGGTTTCAGGTAGTAGTACCTACTCAGAAAGTACTGCTGCCCGATACAATGATATCCTTTAGTCGCTTTTATTCGTAGTAGGTATTAGCATGTCGGTAAACTTATATCAGGTACGTTTTAGGATATTTTTATCAACATTAGTACCTACCTAAAGTATATTTTTATAAAAATAAAAAATAAATAGCTGCAAAATAATAAAGATAAATAGCAATTGACTAAGTTTATGTGTAAGATAAGTTAAATAACTTATTCTAGACTCGAAGAGGCGTGATAACGTTTCTGTTCATAATTGTGTTCATGTCCAACGATTTCTCCGCGTGTACTAGACTGATTTCCAAAATATTTTTTTTGATGTAGGTCTGTAATTGGCACTTTGTTATAAACTATTAATTAATTTCTTGGGCACGCTTCCGACTGGTACTGGTCTAGAGCAGTTGAGTTACCTATAGGCCATATATGATTTCATTGTTTCCTGTATTTGATGACATTTTTGATTAAAATTTAATATAGCTTATTTTTAATTACAATATAGATACAATTGAGTTTAATTTATATTTATGTAAACTTTGCATGCTCTTTTAAGGCAGATCATAATTGATACTAATTGATAACACATATATTTAAGATCTATGTTACATTATGTTCGAGCAAATAAAAATATCCTTATCTTTGTCTTTATCTTTAGTTTGGTGAAAATCAGATGGAGATCATAGGATCTGGGGACCAACATTTTTCAACGGACAACAGCAAATTATTGATATCTCTGCCGATTGAGGTCCGATTTGCGTGATTCTATTTTTATTTGATTGGATACTTTCTAGTTTGGGTCAGTCAAAAGTCAAATTTCCAAATTCATTAAGATTTTTATATATATCTTAACCGACTTTACTTTAAAATTAGCAATTCCAATAGTTTCTTCTAATTTTGAGTATCAGCCTGCCTTAAAAATGTGCGCAAATAGCATGTAGGTAGGTACCTCGTAAGACAGAGTGAAGTGTGAGAAAAACCGAGTTTGCCTTGCGTGTTTCCCGATGAAAACAACATAGGAGTAATGGCTTTTGATATGATTGAATTAAAAGTCAACATAAAATAAACGTAACAACTCACTTATTCAAAACAGCGACAAAGTTCACTGAAAAAGCCCCAATGAAGCTCGTCCTCCACACACGGCTAGGGTTTCTAAAAGACGCCTGCAAAGGGCTGGGATCTTTGAAAATTCCCAAAGCACACCACACCATTTCAAGCATGGTATCGTGGGAAAAGTAGGCCGTCAGTTTCCTGCCCTGACCCTGGACTACGGCTTCGAAGTTCTCGAATAAGTCTTTTAGTGCTGGTTCTCCTAGTCTCACGTTGACCTGCACAGAAATTAGGTCATTAAAGTCAAAGGTATGTAATATCTAATATAAGTATGGTAAAATACGGCACCATCTTGATACACAAAACAAGAAGTTCAAATTTAGCTCTGTACCCCACAACTCGTACTAGGAATTCCTTTCTATTTTTTCTTGTACTTGAAATAAAGATTATTTTCTTCCTGTTGAGGTGACATGGTATGCATTTTACTGGATGTCATCAAGGCAATGCTTACCCAAGATCCATATCCATTCCTATAATAGTGCCTGGCATCGTCTCTGTACTCCAGCACCACCAGATCCTGGTTGGACAGGGCGGCGCACCACGGTGACTGGTGGTCATCGGCCCATGAACGATCGAATCGGCAGAGCTCGTACAAGGAGTAGATGTCGTCGGCAGTCAGCTGGGTGGTGATGCCCAGCCGTTGCTGAACTGCTCGTTGGACCTGGAAGGAATATAACCTTTTTGAATTATTGTATGACAACCAGATTCAACGGGACCTTATTATTTAAGCCTCCTCCGTTGTAATTTTTAGGTCATTGATAATTTGCTATACATAAATGTCTGTCACAGATATTATTGTTATTGTTCTAAACGGCATAAGTTAGAGAATTGTTACAGGGCATTGTGCACTTTCATATTTTCTCCATCTTTAACTTTAATTTATCCCTTTACACCCTGTAAAGGGGTAAATCATTTTTTTTCGATCTACACTATTTTTAAACCAAACATGGAAAAAAAGGCACTTAGTGTGTTCCAAAGATTTTTTCAGAATTTTTCTTGTTATTATAAAACACTAAAATCTCTAAAACATCTACATGAAGCACAAATAATCATGAATCTGACTTACCAATATATATTCAGGAGTGTTGGAATAATCCGTCATTTGATCATCGAGTAGCTGGCTTGTCTTCACCAGCTCCTGGTACCTATCGCAGTTCGAGTAAGGCTAAAACATAAAACTAGTATGTTCAGAATACATAGTTATTGATCTGTGAGTATGTTGACGAGGCATGTCTAACGATTCAAAAGCAGGGTTTCTTAAGATGTTATCGAATCAGAATCGTCAGTGTCTGATGTCTAATCAGCCAAAGTAACAGTGACGTGTTGAGTGACAGTTGTCAAAGTGAAAACTGTCATTATTAAGCAGTCAGTGTTCTGAGGGCTACTCTTGTTCTTAGCAAACGAAATTGCGGCACGTAACGAAGTACGACCGCAAAACGTAATTACACATTACGTTTTGCGGTCATACTACTCTTGTTTACTTTCTTATCCGCATCTTCCGGTGCGGTGATCCAGAGGCAATCGTCAAGAACGATAAGTTCCGAATGAATCTACAGAAGTTATGAATTGCTGTAATGTATGATTTTTTTTTCAAATATTTAGCATACTGGAGGTATACTACGTTATAAAAGATGGGACTTCTTTATACAAAACGGGGCTTCCTAGGGAAGTGAGTGAGATAACAATATTCGCCATAAAAAATCTGCCTTGTTTCATACATCGTTTTTTTGTATGAAATAGCGACAGGCTTTTGGGTTTTTTTGTTCTGGCGGGATGTGGACTTCTAATGGCTTTGTTTGCCAGTCCTTGCTATTATAAATGACTGCTCCACAGGTAAGCAGCTAAAAATTGCAGAAGCACATTGCTTCTGCAATTTTTAGAAGAACACACAGAATTAGGCCCAAGACACTAGCAGCATTCATGGCAACTATGCAACTCTACATAGTTGCATAGTTGCTATGATAGTTTTCTAACATAAAAAAGAGTGGGTCTCGTGTCGCCTCTATAAAAAGAGTTTTAAGAATTAAACGAAATAAAACGAATAAAACTCTCATAAATCAGTTGCTACAAAGCTTTACACCAAATTGAATTTTATTTGAAGATAACCGATGAGAAAGTCGCTTGAGGCACCAATCAAACAAATCAACGAATGTGACTAAAGTGACTTACCCTGATAACATCCTCCCGAACCCTTACTTCATCCACTGGCATGGTCAAATTGGTTCCATCAGAAAAACCATGAGCAAATGCTAATGCGCTTGTTATGGTTCGCTGCTCATTGGTAGGCCTGAAGTAGTAATCTTCTTCATTTCCCTGGAGGAGGTGGGGGTATTTTTGCCGGATCCTCTGAGCTATGTCGAAGAGTTCTTCGTACCCTTTGCCCGTGAGGAAGGATTGGGAAACGTCTAGTGTGCTATTCCAGGACCATCTTCTAAAGTTGTCAATATCCTGGAATAAGGAAAATATTTTGTTTTAAAATAACTTGGCTATTCTGTCGGGGTAGATTAAAAAAAACCGATACAACAAACAACAATAAACGGTACTAAGTTTCATGTTCCAAATCCTTTCCAGTAAAAAATAACAGACAAAAATGTTTTCCCCTGTTCGTCCTTTAAGAGAGGGGAAGAAAAAAAATACTTTTATCATAATCCTATGATACAATAATTCTTGCCAGTGATATGAGTAATAATTATGCAAAGATTCATTCAAATCCATCTAGTATCCGCAGTAATTATGCAAAGTTTAGTTCAAATCCATATTTTTATTTGATAATATTTAAAATTTACGATATCATCTTTAATTGGGATGTTCGATTTGAATAATTCAAAAATACAGGTATTAAAACAGCTTTACCTACAACTAAAGTTATGTATTTGGATGAGGATTAATACCAAGTTACAATTCACGCAGTGTAGTTCCTACCGGCGCGGGGCGGCGTTTATAATAACTATTTGAAGCATTCAAAAGTAACCTATATAATATAGTAAACTTTAGTGACCGCCTCTGTGGTCTAGTGGTTCAACCCACCGATTTCGGATCCAAAGGTCCCGGGTTCGATCCCCAAGGGGAGTACAATATATTGTGCTTGGTTTGGTTGGTGGTAGGATTTTGTTTAAGTCCACCTGGCTAGCTACAACCATCTTACCTAATTCTGTCGCCATAATAACAATTCTTAAAAAAATGTTGTGTTCCGTCATTCAGAGGTAAGATAGCCAGTTCCTCAGTTTGTTGAGGATTCCGGGTGAAGTGCGCCTCCATCTTCGACCTTATCTCAATCAACTTGTTACCAGGTGAGATGGAGGCCAAGTACTTCCTCGTCGTACAATAAAAAAAAAAGTGACATAACTATAATAGTTTGACGTAGCTACTATATTTTTATCTTTTTTCCAAATAAAGTACATATATATATACATATACTAGTTTTATAGTAATAGAGAAATCTAGATGTTAGAGGAAACATCAAGATTTCTCTATTACTATAAAACAGTAGGTACCTAATTTGTTCAATCATCAATTGTTTTCACAGCGCACACATTTTCCTTCACCTCGGGTTACATAATTAGAGTTTTGGTAAACATCCCGAATGATATCCAGATGAAAAATATAGCCTATGATTAGTGGTACTAAAGTTTTAATTGATATATTTTTTTTATTGGTCTTTTAGTTTTTGAGTCTATTTAATACAAACAAAAAAAAAACTGTTTATAGTGTATAGTATTTATATAGCCTAGTGTATCAAAAAATGCTCTTAATGGTAGTCCTACTAAGTCCGCACTAGTACAGCTTTGAAGTATTCAAGTCCAGAGTGAATACATTCTTTATAGACAAGCGTGCTCCATCTTAGGCCACATCTTAAACTGTTTGTCAAGCGAGCTAGTGGTCAAACGCTTGGTTATCACCAATTAAAAGATGAGTCCATTTACCTTTATAAGCAATCTCTCATAATTTCTGAAGATTACCGCCTCTGTGGTCTAGTGATTCAACCCACCGATTAACCGCCTCTGTGACCTAGTAGTTCAACCCACCGATTTCAGATCCAGAGATCCCGGGTTTGTTCCCCAGGGGGAGCATTATTATGCTAAGTTTGGTTGGTGGTAGAATTTTGTTTAAGTCCGCCTGGCTAGCTACCACCACCTAATGCTATCGCCATATTAACGATTCTTAAAAAAATGTTGTGTTCCGGCATTTAGAGGTAAGATAGTCAGTTTCTCAGTTTGTTGAGGATTCCGGGTGAAATGCGCCTCCACCTTCGGCCTTATCTCAACTTGTAATCAGGTGATATGAAAACCAAGCGCTTCCCCGTCAAACAATAAAAAAAAATGACCAAGTATCAGAAACCATGCCTTACCTGAGTACAAAGCTCTCCTCTCCCAGCCTCAAAACTAGAAATAATCTCGTCTTTCAACGAGGCGATATATCTGATCGCCTCGGTTACACTGTCACCAGGGTTCCTGTTGCCATGACGATTCAGTGTCCATACACTAACCGCTTCGCAATCTGTAGGACAAAACCATGCTACCGTAAGCAAACTTAAACAAAATGTATTTGTAAAGTATAGACCCAAATATTTTGATGTTTGGCACAAATAACATAATAATGAATCCCTTGTTATGACACGATGTCCTGTTATAATTTTTATACAAAACTTTAATTTATAGCCACGGTATTTACGCACGTACGAAATGTTAAATGTGATTAAATACTCCTATTCTGTTATAGTGACAGGTTTTGCCAAATATTACATCGATAAAATTTTACGACGAATACTTAGGTATATGTTCATACACAAGCGAGTCACGTCATGTCACAATAGGTATAATAACACCTGTTCTGTAGAGTAATGAACCTTGGATTATAAAAATACCATAGACGTAAACTAAGCCGAAATAAAGTAATTGTTATTTTACACATCATTTCTTTTAAAACTATTAGAAAATCATTATTATTAACGATACAACTTTCGACAGACGATTATTTCGATGTTTTTCAGAGTACCGTTGTTTTCGATTATATGGAAGACTATCGTATCGTTTCGAATATATCGCAATCGGTTTGTACACAACCAGGCGCTCCTTTTCTTTTTTTCAAAGGTGTGTCTATACCAAGTTGAATAGTCTGCCCTAGGTAGACGAATTCATGCACAGTTATGCAAGTTCACACAGCCAAATAATCTTCCAGAGATTTCTAGAAGAGTATTGTGGATTGTGATCGGCTGTGGATCGGAAAACATAGTGTTGGACGACCACCGGTGCGATGATGGAGCGATGACTCAGTAGCAGTAGCTCTCTCATACTGGATAGGGAGGGCCGAACACCGGGCTTAGTGGCAAAATTCGGGATAGACCTATGTCCAGCAGTGGACTGCAGGTTGATGATGTGCAACCTATAGTTATGTCAATTGAACGAATATAGACGAATGCAAACGAGTATGTGGTTTGTCTCATTTAGGAAGGTCTCTATTCTGTTTTGTGCATCGTTTAATATTATTGTAAAATAATTAAAACTTAATGTTAGCATTTGTA
Source organism: Venusia cambrica (assembly GCA_951394065.1). Lineage (NCBI taxonomy): Eukaryota > Metazoa > Arthropoda > Insecta > Lepidoptera > Geometridae > Venusia > Venusia cambrica. The sequence continues at coordinate 9,789,451 of OX596056.1, forward strand.
AGTAGTGTGAATTTACTATGAGTAGGTTAGTATGTGTTCCTATCAATAATGTCCCATTTATTCATTGTTGTGTAATTTATAATATGTATATATGGCTCTATAGTCAGCTGATTCCGCTCTTAGCTTATCCCACGGGATGAGTAAACTAAATAATTGTTTAAACAATAACAATAACTAGCCATGTGCAAGAGAAGTCAACAAGGAAACTCAACTTTTCCAGACCTGTACCAGACGGAAGCGTGCACTGAAGACACTAGCTGAATTGCTATAACATTTATTAAGTGTATCAATGGGATGAAAACCTAGCTATAAGTAGGTACCTATAAAATTATTATTTTTGTGTACTTGGTATAACGAGTTGGTAAAATTATTAATGAGATAACGATGATGATGAGACATAATTGTGTGGGAAAAGAGGAAGTCGTTTGTGCTTTTTATTATTATAACCATCGTAGCACCATAGCACAATGGTATAACGCTTGGTCATGCTCTTTAATGGTGTAGATATATTTATAACCATTTTGGACAAAACAGACAGATAAGACCAAACGGGCGAATCACAACGCATCCTACCGTCATAGCCAACCCGCATGCTAGGGTGGCTATTACGGTGGTCATTGGATTTTTTTTACTTGAGTAGTTGTTAAAAAAATATATAATTTAACAGAATAACTTACTTTGTGGCGTTGGATGGTCCCGGATATCCCCTCTGATGGTGTCATAGGGGGTTTTTGTGGAGTGCAGCAGGAAGGGACACTCTCTGTTCCAGTAGCATGCGCGCGCGCAGGTTAGCACACATAGCAGTAACAAAACGCGGCCCGCCATCTTGTATTACAAACTGTATAATGTGCTCAGTGATGAGACTATTTATTATCCCCACTTGTATATCGTGGTAAAGGTTGGTTCAGAACAATTATACCTAAAATTTGAATGTTCGTAGAATATTGTGCTTGGTCTGTTTGGTTTTTTGGTGGTAGGACTTTGCTTAAGTCCGCTTGAAAAGCTACCAATATCTTCGTAGTAAATATGTAAGTTAGTAAGTCTGTCGCCACAGTTATAACTATTCTAAATTGTTGTGTTCTGGCTTCTTATTGCAGTTCCTCAGTCTGTTGAGGATTGCGGGTGCAGTACGCTTCCACTTTCGAAAGTGGAAGTTATGATAGGGTCGACCCTATCAAAACTTGAAACCAGGTAAGATGATGGCCAAATGTGTCGTACAATAAAAATATTAAATTGACCAATTAAGACGATACCTACCTCCATTTTGAAGCGAAAGGAGAAACTTTTGAAGGGAGTGTTGGTATTAGAAACTTATTCTCACGGTCTTCTCCAGGCAATGTAATCGTTGACCTGCAGATGTTCATCTGAGTCGCGACTGCAGGAGTTTGGTAGGAGCCTTCCTGCTGCGCCAAGAATTTCGCTCGTCGGTGCACAGAAGGGTCTGTTCCTTTAATTGACAGTTTCTGGGTAGGCTCACACCATTGTAAACACAGCCTTGAGGCTTGCCTGAACATTACCTGGTCCAGGCAAGCCTCAAGGCAGGAACTCCATTAAAATAAAAAATAAACCCTTTCAGAACCATATTTTTGTTCATTTTAATTTATATGAGCAGCGGCGGACACGTCTTGAGAATCGAACACTCCAACTCTGTCAATAGATATCGTAAATATTATCTACACCTTTAATGCGATCACCAATCTGCCTGTCAAGCGTGGAGCGTGGCTCTTTCCAGCAATGGAGATTAACGGGCTGTTGATGTGATATCTATTCATTCTCTTACAATTATAATACAAAGGCTGTTTTTTCTTGCTTTGGACAGTGCCCAATCATATTTTAGGTTTGATGGCCACTTGGAACCAAATCAGCAATGGTCGATCTGGTTTGTATCTATAATTCATTTTTTTTATTTTTGTACCTACAAGCGTCAACTTGGCACACTTGTGTTTACAATATTTTAAGTAAGTGTAACACAAATGAAGGTGCGGCCAAGTGTGAGATGGACCCGGGCTAAGAATCCGGGATGAAATTAAAAAAAATAACGCGATTTTTAATGCTTATGAAATCTCTAGGTAAACACGCCATTGAATCTCGCCTTTGTTATTAATCAAGAGGATCTTATCTTTGGACTCATCGATATGTTAAATTCTCCATATGCGTAGGCATACTACATTTATCTTTAATATCAGATCGGTATCAGTGAAGTATTACTATTTGCGATTCGCAACATACTTGTAGGCATGATATCCACGCCTTCGGTGTGTGTATCGCTATTGGCTGATATATTTTGTGACGAGTCGCTTGTAGTAGCTATTTATTTATTTATAAGTTATCTACGCATGGCACTTCCACTTATAAAGAAACTAGCACACAAAAATAACGTTTTTCAAGACACATGATTTTTGCATTGATATCTCATGTTTTTTTTATTTTGTATTTATTATTTTAGAGGTCTGTGCGGCAATTCAGTGTTTATTGAGAACTAATAGTTAGACCATGTTCACCATGTTTTTAACTTAACAACTTTAAAAATATGTTGACACGAAAGCGTAACATTTATGAAACCAAGACTAAGAAGATGTAAGGACATTCTATGTCCATGAAAAAGTCAGTCCTACAAGATGTATACCTAAGACCTTTTAGAACGGACCAAGAACGGTTACGTATCGTTTGGTCTACATTTCGATATGTCTATGTAGCCAGTAAGTCTATATACGATACAATTAGGTCTCGATTCGACTTGTCATCGTGATGTCTCTTGAAACAACTTGTAAAACCAAATCGCAATAGAAATACACAATGTGAAAACAATAACCTTTTACGGTTCATGAGAAACTGCCTGCTGCCTGCCAGACAGACAGGCGGATAGCGGAGGCTTAGAGAAAGGATCCCGTTAGTATCCTTTGGGTTTCTTTGGGGTCTATCATCTTAAACAGGGCCATTTAAAGACATCTCGTTGTGTACAGTTATTTTTCTGGGATTGATCCGTATTTTCAATTTGATCAGTCTGACTAAGAACAATCTCTCACTAACTAGTGCCATCATATAATCCATGGGATGAATACCAATTTTAAAATGTATCTATGTATGACAGGCCTCAGCAAAATAATAAAAAACTCTACGCTTATGCTACGCTTTATATTTGACACACATTTTGAATGTACGCACGATTTTTTGGAACCACTCTTCTAACGGACAAGTAGACGTACGGCAGTCTACAACCATACCATGTAGACGGAACTCAAAATAACGCTACCGATCCATCATAGTACAACCGTTATGCTTAACCAAGTGTACCAAGAAGACGTCTGCCCATGGTTCAGAATCGTGTGCTTCACGCGTCTGAAATGTGGGCTCGACAAATCTAGAGATTATTATGAAAAGACGTTTTATTACCTAATAAAACAACTAATTTTATTTAGGCAGTAAACATAAATTGGTGCTGATAATATTTATACGATGTGCTATCTACAACTTCATAGAGTTACAATAAGGCTATAATCAGTCGTCAGATGACTCCGCTCAAGCTCAAGGTGCAGGAGCTTGAGCAAGGATGAGGTCTACGATGGAGCGATTCTCAGAAAAAGCCTAGTAACATTTTTCAAGGCCATCATAAAGGGTTACAAAAATACAAAGCCTCTCAAAGGGTGCAATGAGTTTTTGCCATAATCACTACGCTTGGCAGGCGGGTTGGTGATCCCAGTATCTAGGAAAAAGTAACTTAAATAGATGCGTTTGGCGGTGCGAAGGGTGGGTAGTATAATTGTATATACTATGTAATTGAGCCCTTAGTTGACATCCACGAGTAGATATAGATTATGTCTTTCTATTCTCCAGTGTGCACAATGTGTACGCTTTGATGATCTGAAAAATGAAAAGTAACTATGAGTCATCAAAGAAAAGATCGCTTCTCAGCAATAAGACCAACCGATTTAATCTTTTTTCCGTTTATTTAGTTGATTGTCACTAAAGTGTATACTGTATTTTCATTCAATAATTAGTCACCGTTACTGTATAGACATGAGCCTTTTTACCATTTCTCGTGTGGAAATCGAGTTGTTTTCATCACTGTTAAAATTGGACGGGTCGTGATAAAAATCGGCATTCGGAATAGTGTTTACCATGGGACACAACATAGGCTTCTTTTCTCGTGTGGAAATCGAGTTGTTTTCATCACTGTTAAAATTGGACGGGTCGTGATAAAAATCGGCATTCGGAATAGTGTTTACCATGGGACACAACATAGGCTTCTTTTCATCTGGTAATTTATTCAATCATCGCTCAATTGCCAAGCAGTGGTGAACTATCCATTATTCAGCGCCTAGTGGTGCAGGGAAAAGTCGATGATTTTGACGGATTTTTCACGCCATGTAATGGATGGACCAGATCCAAGGCTTCACTGGATGATCGCCTTCACGAGTGCACTAGGCTAACAGCATTTAGAGAGAAATAGCGCCAGATTGGCAAACTTGCTACAAACTAACCACGATCACTCTAGTAAGAGTGTAGCGACGTAGAAGAAAGGTAAGAAAAAGAAGAGTAATTTACGTATATCTCTCACCGCAGTGAACGTGGAAAGCGAGAGTGTCGCGATGCCACCGGCTGTGAGCACCGATTCGACGAGACTGCAGCATCACGACCAGCAAAGAGCGACGGAACTGGACCGAGCACAGGTACTATGGACGTTGGTACGCGGAAGGCATTAGTTAAAAAAATACGATTGCTGCAACAATCTGAGTGTTTTTACTGAGTAAAAAAGTTATACTATAAGTTGATTTTATCATATTTAATAATAGTAAAACTCTAATTAGGTAATAGTTTTGCCAAAAATTTGAATATAAATATAATGAAATTTTGCTGTTGTACCTAGATGCCATAAAATTTGTTTGTTATATTTTATATTTTTTAGTAAATAATTATTTATTAATACACTTATCGTTGATCGTTTGTGATATTCGTCAATTGTTGCATGTTGAAGACTGTAAATGAATCATTGTGATTTGTTGTAAAAGCTTCAGATTTTAACATGTAGGTACTTATGTAATTACGTATGACATGTGTTATTATATTAATGATCCAAACGTTTTCCTACAATACTATAATTTGTTGATAAGACATTTAACAAATAAACACTACTTAAAACCATATTTTCAAGCATTTTTATTACTGACTGTATCTCGTACCATATAACTTGTTATGTTATTCGTTAATGAGTGGTATTCGTTTGGAATAGGAAATTGTCTATAAGTATGATTTCTAATACCAAAAAAAAATGTCATTTGTATTAGATTTTAATATTAGAAAGGAATAGATCGCTATTTCAAAACTCTGTACTTGGAGGAGCGACGAAAGAAATAAAATAAACCGGCCAAGTGCGGACACGCTCATCAAGTGTTCCGACCCACATTTCAAAGTAATCACGTGTCTTGAATGAAATCAAATTTTTTTTACACGATAGTTAAACATATTATTGGTGGCTATGTAAATAAATTCCTGCACACTGTAGATTTGTCTAACTATTACAGTTAATGAGATACAGTCTACTGACAGAAAGATGGACTAACAGCAGAGGCTTAGTAATAATTACTTGGTAATAGATGAAGGCAAAGTGCTTACCCGTCGTACAAAAAAAAAACGGTCCCATTGGCACCCGATGGGTAGGTATGGTCCCTAAAAAGAAACAAGTTGAAAGTAAGTAGACCTGAAATGTTCTGGTGGACACACCAGAACATTTCAGGTCTACTTAGCAAAGCAGACTCACTTATGGTCAACATAGAAGAATTTAAGGACCACAAAGGGGTTGTTGACGTATTTTGTATCACTGAACACAACATGAAAACAGAACGTGAGCAGCATCGAGATATCTATAATTTTTCTCTTGCCGCATGCTTTAGCAGAAATGACATAAATAACGGTGGGTCTTGCATATTAGTTAAGAAAGGACATGAGTGGAAAGAACTACATGATATTAGGAAAATCTCACTGATTAATTTATTTTAATGTTGTGATTTTAATGAGTTTATTGAATATAAAGTGATAATTGTATGTATCTATAGGTTACCTAAAAATAACTGTGAACGTTTTAATATATTTTTTAATAAACTGGATAAAATATTGACTTATACTAATAAATCTAAATATAATAACATAATTATAGCAGGGACTTTAACATAGATATGCTAAAAAACAATAAACAAACAAGAAATTTTGAATGTATCCTACTAAATTATAACATGAAACTGACAGACAGTAAATGAACCAACACGTTTAATTTTATTTATTTTAGGAAAACTTACAGCTAAACATACATAGTAGTAAATTAAATAGTGTATGTAGCCATAGATGCTACATGCAAGAAGGCCAACTAAAAATTTCCACATATAGATAAATGAAGTGAATTTGTAATAAAATAAACAGACAGTAGACGACAGATATAAAAGAATAAGTTATAATAATGAAAATAAAAACAATAAATTAAAGTATGCACATACATAAAAAACACACACAACAAAGATGGGCCTCTAATCTTATGCGTTAAAGTACTTATCACTAAGTAAGCGTTTAAGCTTACTTGTTTTTGTATTGAATAGATCAATATCTAAATTACCCTTAGCCAATTAATTAAACGAGCTATCAGCAATCAACAAATATGAATTTTGCCTATAATTAGTCCTAACTTTTAGTATTGGAACAAAAAGAGTATTAGGGTTCCTCAATGTAGCCCTAGTAGCACGCATACCTATTAGCTCAAGAATAAACTCAAAAACGTGTATTGACAACATTGCACATGACTATAAAAAGAAATGTGAGACTGAAGATTTTGAATTTGGCTTATCACACTGCACAATCGATAAAAATACAGAATGACTCCACCACAGCTTACCGACACTTTATTGAAACCTTTAAGCTGTTTTATGACCTTTGTTTCCCAAACAAACAGATAATAATCAGAACTATAAGTAAACCAAAATGGATCTCACGGGGCATAAAGATCTGCAGCAAAAAGAAAAGATAATTATTATGAAATTTAAGATCAAAACCTAACGTCGAAAATAGACAAAATTACTTAAACTACAAAACACGCTTTAAAGAAATTATATCACTGACAAAAAGAGCTCAAAACAATCATAAAATAATGACGTCAGATAATACATTCAAAACTTCTTGGGAAATTATTAATAAGGCACGATCAAATTTCCCTAAAGAACCAATATAAAACATTAGCAGTTGTAATACAGACTGTCTATTAACGAACCCTACAGATAATACAAATAATTTTAATGACTACTTTATAGACAAAATCAAACCTATTCCAGGAAATGGTAATAATGTAACATCTTTTATGAGCAAGCATGGAAAATCGATGTTTATGTAACCATGTTTGCCACAACATGTATATAAAATTATCGTCAATTTAAAAAAACACTAATACCACCCCGGTTATGACCGGATAACAACAAAAGTAATAAAAGCAGTCAATGAAATAATTTCTCCCCATCTCAGCTACTTGATTAATCTAAGTATAACATCAGGCACATTTCCAGATGACCTCAAACTGGTTATTGTGAAGCCAATATTCAAGAAAGGCAATAGGTAGCAAACAGAGTGTTATAGGCTAATTGCTCTAGTATCAATATTCTCCAAAATATTTGAGAAATATCTATATGGCGAATTTGGATGGAGGTGATTTTATGGCTCAAGAGGCAAACTACATTTATCTACATAACAAATTCTTCCAAGATTTTTTACAAGTTTTTCTAAGTAGTAAATCACACATACTCTATGTGAGATTTAATTGTATCATCCGATCCGAAAGTTTAGATCAAATTCAAAATTCAAGAAAAAATATCTTAGACGTTTCGATGTTTCTGAAAATTTACGCGCGCACTTGACCCATGTAAATGTATTAATGACGATGAAGGCCTTAAGCACGTGGCATGTCTCTAGGACTAAAATTATTTCACTGACTTTACTGACTTTACTGGTTTTTTACCGACTTAAAAAAAAGGAGGAGGTTCTAAATTCGTATACCCATCTAAATGGGAATTGAAAAAAAATGTAATTAATCCGCCATCTTGGAGCGGCTCCCATATTGAATTTAGCGTGATGACTGACTTTATTATTTTCTACCTTTCAAGCCCTTTCATTTCATGGCGACGGTCACTTTTAAAGTATAACGTTCTTGAATATGTCATATTTTTTTGTTTCTAGACCTGTACGTATGCAAAATATCTGCTAAATCGGATTTCAAGAAGTGGTTCTAATTCAGGTTCCAAGATTTTACCTGAGCAAATAAACTCAATAACATAGGTATATTGCAAGTTAAATAAAAGCTTGTATGTATAAACTTTTATTTTAAGAGATTAAAACTGCAAACACTGTGACTTAACAATTCACTTTCATTCTACCTACTTCAGTCTTTATTTAACACAGACGATCAAATCAGCTCCATAATTTCATCAGAGCCATCTTGGTCACCACTAATGGTACAGCTCCAGCTGCCGCGAAAGCACTACTGGTCTGATCAGCGACTTCTGACCCTCTGTATTCCATACTGCAGAAATCTAGGTTAGTGGATGTATACCGCTGGAACTTTTCGACGAACTGCTGCCACGTGCACCCTTCGAGCGGGCATATCTCTGTCACCCGTTCATTGATGAAGAATTGCACGCGGTACGTTTCTGACTCAGATTCCTGGCACCTGGAAAATGTTTGTTTTTATTACGAGTTGCAGACGAATATTTACGGATTCAATGTCCAAAACTGAACTAGATACCACGAAAATAAGGTATCAATAAGTACTACTTCCCATCCTACAATGATTGATATAATGTCCTTTAATCGATTTTACTCGTTGAACTTATCATATCTGGTCGGTTTTAGAACTTTTTTATCATTACATACACCTGTAGTACAGTTTATTTGTATGAAAAGAAGGCTATAAATAGCTGCAAAGTAATGAACACAACTAACAATCGACAAAATGTATGTGTAAGTTAAGCGAAATAACTTATTGCAGACATCAGAGTGATATGTGATAACTTTTAAATGTTTATAATATTATAATATATATTATATATATATATTATATATAATAAAATTAATTTCTCGAGTTTTTAATGTGAATGGTTTTTTTTCTATGTCCAACAATTTCTCCGCGAGTTCTTAACCGATTACCCAAATTGTTTTTATGATTGATAGACAATCTGAAATTGGTACTATTTTTATTTGGTGAAAATGCAATAAATATTGAAATAGGACCTGGGGACCAAAATTCCTCAACGGACAAACGGACTACAGAAAATCATTGATCTCTGGCAATTGATGTTCGATTTGCATGATTATTATTTTTTTGATTTGGTACTTTTCAAAGTCAAAAGCATTTTTTATACAATTATATTCTTTAGGATCATTTTGAAACGTCAAATCTACCTCAGGTTACTTTCTTGTAAGTTTTGTGGTCGTGGGTTAGATTCCGGCTAGACACCAACGACTTTTTTGTGGTACATCGTGATAGATGCAAGAGATACAATCATGTTATCTATATATATTATATATATTTTTTTATATTTTGACCGATTTCAGTAAAAAACTTGAAAATTTGCAATTCCCGTAATTTCTTATAATTTTGAGTTCAGCCTGCCACAAAAATGGCTCTTTTCCACTATGTTCAACTCAATGTTTAACTCGATGAACTAATTGGATTTTTTTTCCAATTATTTCAAATAAATATGGGAGAAATGACTATTGATCTGATTCAATTAAAAGTTAACATTAGACAAACGTAACAACTCACTTATTCAAAACAGCGACAAAGTTCACCGAAAAAGGCCCAATGAAGCTCGTCCTCCACACACGACTAGGGTTTCTAAAAGACGCCTGCAAAGGGTTTGGGTCCTTGAAGATTCCCAAAGCACACCATACCATTTCTAGCATGGCATTGTGGGTAAAATAGGCCGTCATTTTCCTGCCCTGACCCTGGACTACGGCTTCGAAGTTCTCGAATAAGTCTTTAAGTGCTGGTTCTCCTAGTCTCACGTTGACCTGCACAGAAATAAGGTTATTAAAGGCCAAGGTATGGTAAATACAGCGCCACCCTGGTGGCATTGGTGGTATTGCTTCTTTATATTTTTGTATTGCTTAATTTAAATTTCTTAAGTCTAGTAGTTTCTATTGTAGCTTATGGCTCTGTACCTACAACTCGTGATAGTAATTATTTTCTTTGCTTAATTGTACTTGAAATAAATATTCCGATTTTATCTCTTTTTGATGCCTACTGAGGTGACATAGTATGCATTAAACAGAATGTCATCAAGGCTATGCTTACCCAAGATCCATATCCATTCCTATAATAGTGCCTGACATCGTCTCTGTACTCCAGCACTACCAGATCCTGGTTGGACAGGGCGGCGCACCACGGTGACTGGTGGTCATCGGCCCATGAACGATCGAATCGGCAGAGCTCGTACAAGGAGTAGATGTCGTCGGCAGTCAGCTGGGTGGTGATGCCCAGGCGTTGCTGAACTGCTCGTTGGACCTGGAAGGGTATAACTTTAGTTTATTGGTGTGACAGGTAGATTCAATGGTACCTTATTACTAAAATCTCCGCTGTACTTTTTACGGTACCGAACGGAAGACTGCCTATATCGGTACCCATATAAGATCACCATAATAAATGTCTATCGCAGACATTTATCTTCCAAACGATATAACTTGTTATTTGGCATTGTGCGCATCCATATTTCATCAAACAAAATGTCAAAATATAGATAGTTTTTTTTAAATAAACCATCCATTTATTTTTATTTGAAGGTACATACGGTTTTTTCTGGATTTCAGATCATTTTTTATCATCATAATCATTGCATTTTAACCGCCTCTGTGGTAAAGTGGTTCGCCCACAGGTGTTAGATCCAGAGGTCCCGGGTTCGATCCCCAAGGGAGAAATATATAAATATAATAATTACTTTTATTTTTCAAAAACTTTGTGCATACAAAGCAATTCACCTATAGGTACCTAGTTAGTCGCAAGCATGTATTTTAAGATTTTAAGTAGACAATAAATAAAGGACATTTATTCAATAAAAAGTACAATTAAACTAACTATGTACAAAGGAATCAGTCAGATTACCTAAGGACCGTTACAAACGGCCTATAGGTAACTCAACTGTTCCAGACCAGTACCAGACGGAAGCGTGCCCAAGACACTGGCTGCATTGCCACGCTGAATAGCTATGCTAATTCGCTGGCCTAAATAAGAGCCAGCCCTTGGGTCACGTGTCGCCTCAATCAAAAGCCCCGCAATAGTAGACAATTGTAATAATTAAACACTAAAATATTGTACATAAAATCAAGCACAAGCAAACATTGTTCTTACTTACCAATATATATTCAGGAGTGTTGGAATAATCCGCCAATTGATCATCGAGTAGCTGGCTTGCTTTCACCAGTTCCTGGTACCTATCGCAGTTCGAGTAAGGCTAAAACATAAAACTAGTATGCTGACAAGGCATGTCTAACAATTCAAGAACAGGGTATTGTTATCCTTTAGGATCAGAAAGTTGAATTCTCATAAAGTTGAATTCCTGTAATGTTGACTTTTTTGGGATCACATTGTTTTATCAATCGCATTATACAAATTTAAGTTTTTATGCCCAGCGTGGGCGTGTAACCTTTTTCGCCTTCAGAAATATCCCCTATAGTTTTCCTCAAGAGAATTAATTTCATCAAATTGACACATGGTTTTTAATACAAAGCTAGGAAAAATAATATTATTCAATAATTTCAAGCTACATTTTATGGTAAGCTGGTCCTAAAGTGAGGGTGTTTTGATATAAGTAGGTACCTTTGATGACAGCTGTCATACTTCAATCGGCCACATCTTTGAAAGTACTCGTCCTAGACTCTCCGTTATTAGTTCAAATGAAAGCTATGACCTAGATCTATATTTTCAATAACACCTGTCAAACTTCAAATAGCCATATCTCTAAAACTACTCGTCCTAGACTCTCCGTTCTTAGTTCTCCGTTCTTAGAAATTAGAATAAAAATGTATCCTCGCATTCGGCGATACCAAGCTTTTTGAAGACGTTCCAATTTTCAAAAGTTCTACACGCGAACAGCAAAAGAGAATTTAATACCTTCGCTTACGCATTTCAGACTATATACGTACAACTTGTACTAAATTCATAAATTTTCAATTTTGAAAGTCTATCATATTTATATGACACAAGGTAAATAAATATTTTATTGATTTTATTTAAATTTAATAAGCACGGACAAACCAATTACTGTTAAAAATTATGGATCTTAAAAACTATAACAGAAAATAAATAATTATCGATATCGATTTGTATTATGGTCTGAAGATCATAATTATTAAAAATACAAATCGCAAAAAAAACAATTAAATAATTAAAATATCGAAATGAATGTGGACAAAACAATATAATTCTAAAATAACATTATCAATTTCATCCATCCATCTCACAGTAACTAAAGCGCAAAGTATTAAAAAAAAATCTTTAATGCAGAACTTCGATCGAGCATGTAACTCCTTACATGACTTTTAGAATACTCTCACGGTTGCAGACTTGGCCTCAGTGGCCCTGGAAAAAACTCGCCCTGGAAAAATCTCACCCTGTATAGTGAAAATGATGATGTAGTTTATGATATCTCTTTAAAATACCTTCTTAGTCTTATACCTTCTACTACTACTTCTTATACTTCTACTTCTTGTTATAGGTTTCCTGAACTATTTTTGTGTATATTATTTATGTATAAGGATTTGTCCCCATAGTGACGTCATCCTTCGTAAGGCTCTGCCTGAAAATCAGCGCTGTCCTGCAAGGGGTAGCATTAAGCTGAGGCAGGACCAATTTGACAGACTCAGCACAGAGCGGATCCTATATATTATTATGTTATGTTATACTTGTACCTATTTATGTTTTTAAAACTAGTTACCTAACCTACTTGTGATTGAGATTGTGACATAAGTAGTCGTATATTGTATCTATGTACCTAAATGTGTAATGCTCTGTATGTTGTTTGTCAAATAAATGTATTTCTTTCTTTCTTTCTTTCTTTCTTTCTTTCTTTCTTTTTTTAGTGAGCGTGGACTTTTCAAAAGTCGGCTGAGCCGTCTGAAATCAAAAAGAATATGACTGAAGATACTAACCCTGATAACATCCTCCCGATCCCTTGCTTCATCCACTGACATGGTCAAGTTGGTTCCATCAGAAAAACCATGAGCAAATGCTATCGCGCTTGCTATAGTTCTCTGCACATTGGTAGGCCTGAAGTAGTAATCTTCTTCATTTCCCTGGAGGAGGTGGGGGTATTTTTGCCGGAGCCTCTGAGCTATGTCGAAGAGTTCTTCGTACCCTGTGCCAGTGAGGAAGGATTGGGAAACGTCTAGTGTGCTGTTCCAAGACCATCTTCTAAAGTTGTCGATATCCTGGAATATGAAAAATAGTTTCAGCTAGTGATTACAAAAAAACAACTTTTTATAATATAAAAACAACTTTTTATAATCACTTGCTGACCCCGCGCAGTTAGGTTCACTTGTGCCAAAGTACCAAGCGCATCACATTCAATACATTAAAAAAACTTTGCGACAATGTAGTAATCCAACGGGGTGCATAAAAAAAATTACAGGGTGTTACTATCGCATGCCATAAATAATATTTACCACTCTTCGCGCACTAGATATGCTAGTTTACAAGCACATCAAAGCCTCTGCCTTCTGCGCTGTAGGTCGTGGGTTCACTTCCCACCCAGGACAAACATTGGTGTGTATCGATTTTTGTTCTGTATTTATGTGTTGTATCATATAGTACGTATATAGCCATTAAAAAAAAAAGATACAAGTATTCCATCCGTAATCTAGTTCCTTAGTTTGGAGTTTAATAGCGCATTGTGAAATTAACGTCCTGTAATATTGATTTATTTATTTCTTAAAGAATTCAGGGGTAGCAAATGAAAACCTTCGTACTGAACTAAGCCCTAGCCATCTGGCCAACTGGAATCTTAACCGCTGAATGAAAACAAAGCCAACTATTTGGCTGAATGCCTCGAATCCCAATGATCTCCAAGTATAAAACTAGTCAACTCTGTCCACCTTGCCAACGTGAACAGGAAATTCGTGCGCCTCTACCTCTCACCTTCCCACCCTCATTCTAAAAAAGCGTGCAATTCGTGCTGACCCGCTCATATTCATTGATATAGTGAAAACATTCGATAAAGGCACAATGGCTTGATCTACAAGCTATTTGAGTTTGGACTACCAGATCATAAGACACTCATCACTACCTTCACGCTTTCAGCGTTTCAGAAGCTTTTGATACGTGACGTGAGTCGAAGGATCACTCTCTACCCCCAGACCAATCTAAGCCAGAGTCCCCCAGGGCTTCATTCGCGGTCTCCTTCTCTTTACGCTGTACACCAGCGATATGCCTTGTACCTATCTGGTAGAATTAACCCTCTTCGCGGATGACATAACCTTGTACACTTCCGGTCGAAATACCGACCGGAAATATAATCATTAATCAAATTAATTCCTAAAATATAATGAGTATAGAGAATATGGAGTATAGTGTAAATGTCACAAACCATAAAAAAATAGACAAGTTTGCAGAAGGAACGACTTAATTTTATTTTTAAAGATTGTTCGCCTATGTATGATTGATTTTAATTCCAAGGGCAACCTACTGATAATCTCTACCGCTTGATACTTCGTACTGTGCTTCATTATATATAGATTATGAGTTATTTTACAAGTATGCTTTACCCCTTACTAGCCATTCTTATGTAGAATTCTTCAGCAGGTGTCACAAATTCATGAAGGTATTTGGCGAGGTAGTTCATGAGCACAATATCATAGAGATTTGGTACTGTTAATATACCTAATATAACGAAATGCTCTCTGCATCAATCTCGTTGAGAGATTCTGACAATTGTTCTTATGCTTCTATATTATAAAAGACTTTTGAATGTTATAATCGAAGTAAAACCCTTAAAATAAGTCCCTTAAAATAAAGCGACACTTCACAAGCTTGCGTCCGTCCCATTATGACAGTGGTGTTTGCTCACAGTCCAAATATCCCACGCCTCCAAATTGTCCAAAATTGTTTCCTTCGCAAAGCCACTGGCGCGCCATGGTACATGCGTAATAACGATCTCCACCAATACCTAGATCTCGATTCCGTCGCCTATTTTATGAAGCGCGCTTCCCAGCGACATTATAAAGTAGCTGCCAATCATTAGAATCTTCTGATACGAGTGATCTTTACCTACCCAACTGATCAGTCGTCAGATCGGTCCCTCCGTCCAGTCGGCCAAGAGACGTACTTGGAGACCCCGTATGACCCACTCACCACCGCTTGCCCAGAGGTGACGGCATCCATTTATTAATTATCTCGTCAACCAGAGAAAACACTACACAGATACACCGACTCCACCGGTGGAGTCAATGAACCTTTCCGCCTCAAAGCATTACCCTCGGTATCGCCTTCGGCCATTCCTATACCCACCAAATGTCAATAGCCCAAGCTGAAGTCCGTACCTTAGTGGTGCCCTTGCGCTTGTTGCCACTATAATCAATTATTGATATTCGCGCAAAGCTGTCGCCCTCCCGGCTTAGCACCAGGCCAGGGGAATTGTCCTTTGTAAAAAAAAACCTCGGGGCAGCATCGTGCCAGCCGTTGAAGAGTGAACAACTCGCTATTTTGGCGTTATTAAGGCGTTACTATGTCAACATTGGATTTAAGGTCGCAATTTTTCTAAAAAAATATATTTAGATGTCGCATATTTTTTTGGAATGGAATGTCCGATTTGAATAATTCAAAAATACAGGTTAAGTTCTAAAACAGCCTTGACAACTACAAAAGTTATGTATTTGGATGCGGATTAATACCAAGTTACAATTAACGTGGTGAAGTTCCTACTGGCGCTTATGTTAGCCTTATAAACATTATTATTAGAAAGTAGGTATAGTAATATAAATGTAATAGTTGGACGTATGCTACCCACTTTTTTGTTTTCTCTAAAACTGTGCGTAAACATCGATGTAAAGGATTTTATCAGTAATTTTCATTCGCCTTGGGTTACATCATCAAAATTCTGGTAACAATCGCTATTTATCCACATACAAAATAAAAGCTATCTTACTCAATGATCGGATAAAATTATTTTGGAAATATTATTTTTAAATTGGTCCAGTTAGTTTGAGACTATTCAATACAAACAAAAATACAAAATACAAATATTTTCCCTTCATAGTGTATTGATTAGTATTATAATCTTGTTAGCCTAGCTATATAGTATCAAGAAAGGCTCTTCTCTATTTTAGTCTTAATTAGTAGATCCTCTTTGTTTTCCGCACTAGTACAATTTTGAAGTCTTAAGTCCAGAGTGAAAAAGCTCCTATAGACTTGTCTATAAGGAGCGATGGAGGATGGAGGATTTATTGTCGTGCTCCATCTTTTTCCACATCTTTAATTGTTTTATACACGAGCTACTTTTCAAACGCTTGGCTATCACAAATAAGTCCATTGACCCGTAAATAATGTGTAATCATATCACAAGATCAGTTTTTCTTAATAATTTTTTGATCAAGCTCATCTACAAAGCCAAAGTATACCATTCCTTACCTGAGTACAAAGCTCTCCTCTCCCAGCCTCAAAACTAGCAATAATCTCGTCTTTCAACGAGGCGATATACCTGATCGCCTCCGTTGAACTGCTGCCAGGATTCCTGTTGCCATGGCGATTCAGCGACCATATGCTGACCGCTTCGCAATCTATGGGACAAAGCCATGCTACCGTAAAATATATTTGTTAAGTATGGACTTTAAAATATTAAAATGTTTGGCACAAATCACATTATTAATCCCTTTAAGCGACACGATGTCTTGTTATGGACATTTGTTGCGAAATTTTCAGCCACTGTAAAATGTGCGTGCGTAAAGTGCGTAAGGCGCACGTGCGTAACTTATGATTAAAAACCTAATCTGGTATTTCAGTTATCTGGTATGGTGTTATGACAGTTTTTCCAAATATTACAACGATTAAATATATCGGAAGAATACTTATCAGACAAGTGAGTCACATAGTCGCAATAAGTATATACACCATAAATGTGTAGGGTAGGCAATGGACTTCGGATTATGTAAAATTATATCTATACGTAAACTTAGCTATCCGTAATAGAGTTTCTGTTACACATAATTTATTAAAAAAAAAACATAAAGAATATAAACTCAAATAAAAACAGCAATGGTGAACCCACAAAACGCCGGACAAGGTCCGAGTTGGCCAATTGGCTAGAACTGTAGAGAGAGGAACCTTTATAGAAGTTGACTGTGATCAGCTCTGGGTCGGCAAACGCAGTGTTGGATGACCACCGTCGCGATGGAGTACTTAATAGCAGTAGCTATCTCAAACTGGATGGTGAGGGCTGAGGACCGGGCTCAGTGGCGTAACATGGGAGATACCTATGTCCAGCAGGCGACTGCATAGGTTGATGATGTGAAACCTATAGTGATATCAGCTAACCTAATATCTGGTTTGTCCCATTTAGTAAGGACTCTATTCTATTTTGTGCATCGTTTTATATATTGTAAAATAATTTGTGTGTGTGATGTACCTAACAATAACATCAAATTGTTTCATTGTAATTCGTAAATGTTATATAACTGATGCTACATTATAAATTGACTGAATGACTACCCATGTTTTTGTTTAGGATTAATGCAAACAATAACAAAAACTCATTTCTACCACCTCTTTATATACAATGTTTTGGGCAGAACGGACAGACTAGATCAAAGAGAATGGACGGGAGAATGGACAAAAGATCTTAAATGTTCACTAAAGAACATGGGTCTATCGCAAAACATCGTGAGTGAGATGGGTAAGAATCTTATAATCACCAGGTACGTATATAGGTGTTAAATTGGTCTGACTCTGTCAATAAGTTGGTAATTTGTTAACAAATTGTAAAATAAATCATGTAAGATAGAATAACTTACTCTGTGGCGTTGGATGGTCTCGGATATCTCCTCTAATGGTGTCATATGGGGTTTTAGTTGAGTGCAGCAGGAAGGGACACTCTCTGTTCCAGTAGCATGCGCGCGCGCAGGTTAGCACACATAGTAGTAGCAACACGCGGCCCGCCATCGTGTACGAGTATTACAAGCTGTTTAATGTGCTTAGTGATGCGACTATTTATCCCCACCTATGTATCGTGGTAAAGGCAATTTCAGAACAATTATACCTAAAATTAGAATATTTGTAGAAGATTATGCTTGGTTAGTTTGGTGGTAGGACTTTGTTTAAATCCGTCTGGCTGGCTACCGCCACTTTACCTAAGTTTGTGATAACAATTACATATTGTTGTGTTCCGGCATTTAGAGGTGATGTAGTCAGTTACTCAGTCTGTTGAGGATTCCGGGTGAAGTGCGCTTCCACCTTCGGCCTTATCACAGCTTGAAACCTGGTTTGATGACAGCCAAGTGCTTCCGCCGTCGAACTATAAAAAAATGACCAATTAAAACGATTCCTTTATTTAATAAAGTGGTTAACAACGATGGAAGACCTTGCCTAGCAACACTATTAACATCCAACAGTTTTCAATGGTAAACCATGACTGAAATTACATGTGGTGAAAAGATAAACTTTATAAAGGAGAGTTGAGGTGGAAATTTAATTCTAGTGGTCTACCCCGGGCAACGTTATTATTCACATTAAGTCCACGGTTACGATTGAATGATACGACTGCTGGATGTAGGACCTGCAGGGGTTCGAATGTATCGCGACCGCAGGAGTTCGGCAGAAGCCCTCCTGCAGAAGTGCCGATGCCTTTTATTGGAAGCTTCTGGTAAGGCTCGCACTATTGTAAAACTCAACTTTGGCTTGGCTGAACATTACCTCATCCAGGCAAGCCTCAAAACAGGAGATTAACCTGTTGAAACGTTGTTTTTGTTAATTTAAATGTATTTGAGCTGTGACGGTCGCGGCTCAAAAGTCTACCCCTTCAACTGTCCCATGGATGTCGTAAAAGCCGACTAAGGCGTCTCAGCAAAAGAAGGGCAGCAGCTTCCTTCTGAGAATTATCTACATCTTAACAAAGATCACCAATCCGCCTGCCAAAAATGGTGATTATGACAAAACCTTTAGCTTTGGAGGCTCTTTCCAGGAGGCTCTTTCCAGATGTTTGTATTTGTGCCCAATAGGCTGTTGATATGATGTTATGAGATGTGAATTTATTTATTCTCTTAAAATTATAATGCCTTATCAAACTTTGGGTTTGATGACCTCTTGGTCCCATAGTAGCAATTGTCGATCTGGTTTGTATATGTAAATCATTTATTTTTCATTTTTGTACCTACAAGCATCAAACTTGCAGTGTTTATAATATTTTAAGTAAGTATAAGAAACTCGCCTTTGTTATTAATCAAGGTAATCTTATCTTTCGACTCATTGTTAAGTTAAAGTCTCCATATGCCTACTCTATTAATATAATAATTAATTTTATGGTATAAAATCGATACCAGCGAAGTATTCCTATCCGCGATCCGCGATATACTTGTAGGCATGATATCCACGCCTTTGGTGTGTGTATCGCTATTGGCTGATTTCTTTTATGACGAGTCGCTTATAGTAGCTATTTATTTATAAGTTATCTTCGCAAAGCACTTCCACTTATTATGAAACAATTTTATAGATTACTAGTATCGTACCAGTGCAGTTTCACTTGCATTTATTCAAATTCATATTCATTTATTCGGAATTAAAAACACATTGTCCATAAAAACTAGTGACAACGATGCTGACCGCTATTATACTGTGTATTATACTGGCCGCGAGTATTGCCCGTGTGAAAGTTAATTATACTACATATCCGTAAAGATACCTGCAGATGTGAAGTTAATGACGTAGGTGAATGAGAGTTGCAGGTAAATGGTACTCCTGATGACACCAGTCTCACAGGAGTCTGGGTAACAGAAGATACCGTATGTATCCGTGAGCGAGTGTGTTTATGATATTGAGTGAGTAGATTGCCTGTTTCATGTTATACGGGACACCGTTAATACATTTTTTTTTTATATAAACTTGGATCTCTCCGGCATACTCACAGACAAAAAGTATAATTTTATATTACCGACATGAAATAAGTACCTATTTCTAGTTTGTGGCGTTGGTGGCTCAGAATCATTGTAAGTCCCAAGCAGAGGCAGCGGTTATCATAGAGATTTCAACACTACAATTATAGACTCGCTTGCTACGCAGAACCCATGTTCTGTAGTAATACTTCTTGAATCATACACACATACATAGACTCATGCCTGTTTCTCAAAGGGGTAGGCAGAGACAACGGAATCCATTGACTATGCTCTTTGCACACCTCTTTTGCCCCATTCACTCTCATTACTTTCTTCATACATGCTCGTCGGTTTAGGGTACTACTGACATGGCCTTTCTCAAGAACGTCTCCAATTTGATCAGAGAACGTCCGCCGAGGTCTTCCCCTCCCAACTTCACCATTCACACTCGACATATATACTTGCTTTCCTCTCTCACTTATCCTCTCTATATGTCCAAACCATTTTAGCATGCTTTTCTCAATCTTTGTCACTACATCCTCTTTCACACCACACTGTTCTCTCACCTCACTGTTTTCGTCTTCTTGAATCATGATGATGATAATGATGATTACGACGCCAGAAAATTGTTTTCATATGTATAAACCTAAATTATCTTTAGTTCGTATACGCAGTGGCAACGTCCTATCAACAGTATCAGACTCCAAAATTGCTACATAACCAATGTTAAGAAACCTTGCATTTGAACGTGAACGGGTACCCGTGCAGTATCACTTGCACATAAAATAGGACGCTAAGAGGGCAAGCAGGCATAAAAGACATTCGTAATTTCTTGTGATTTTACATCACTGACATCATTGTCTTCTAATGCAAGCTTAGCAGATTTTTCCATCTAAAAATGCAAGGTTTATAGATTACGGTGACAGCCCCGCAAATAATATGTGTCCCTCTGCTAATTGTTCGTCAATTGAAATATATTTGACTATGGGATTTCACGAGTAAAGCACAGCAGTTTTCATGTATCTTAGTACCTATCTAAAACAGATACTGTGATCACTGACTCACCTGCCAAGCATAGTGGCTATGACAAAAACCCCGTTACTCTTGATGGGTATCTAGTTAAGCTGCAACATTCACTTAAGTACTAAATACCAACACTTTGATTACCGAATCGTTTGCCAAGCTTGTAGTGGTACTTTTTTATTGTATGTACGACCTGATTTACAAGCTATGATAAGGCTGAAATAAAACATCTTTATCAACTATTCCCCTGCCTGTATCCCTCACTATGTAGGTGGGTCATCATCATTATCATCATCATCGTAGTTAAAAAATGATTGTCATAATCACCATGCTGGGCAGGTGGGTGGTTGGTCGTAGTGATTTCGTTAAGTTACTAGATAGATACTACTGCTTATCTCCACATTGCATTCACGCTGGCATAATCCTAAAAACTCATTATCTCACCTCATGTTATAACTTCTGCATCGCGAGTGCAGTAGCCCTTATAGGTAGTGTTACTGATTCTGTATGCATAGGCATGAAAAACATTTTTTTTATTGACAAGACTATGGGTGCTGTCCTTGCTTTGAAACGAATGACAGTCATTGCCACCGCGATACGTAAACGTTGGTACTTACTAGAGATATTATGAGCCATTATTATCTAGTGTAATTTTTGAGGAAATCGCATTATAATCATAACCCAAAAGCTTTAAACGTGTCAGATCCAGAGGTCCCGGATTCGATCCCCAGCGGAAGTACAATATTGTGCTTGGTTTGGTTGGTGGTAGGACTTTGTTTAAGTCCGCCTGGCTCTAACTACCACAATATTACCAATTTTTTTTTTTTTTTGGGTTCCGGCATTTAGAGGTATGATATCCAAGTTCCTCAGATTTTTGAATATTTGTGTGATGTGCGCTTGCAAATTTTATAACAATTGCAAACTGAAAAGCTACCCCTCAGAAGAATGTACCGTGATGTTCCGTGGCCAAGTCCTAGAAACAATAATACACAGAGACTCTGCATTTTTATGTTCAATATTAGGTACCTACCTTTTACGCTTTTACGTTTTGCACAGATAATATAAAGTTTATATTCTAATCTCCAAGGAGCTTATAAACCTCACTACATATAGCCATCAACTTATCAATAGTCATCAACGTTTTGCTTTAGCATTAAAGCAACATTAAGAAGTTTCTAGTGTGTTTACATTACACGCGTCACGCCGAAAACGACAAGATGACTACCTTGAGCTCCGCAGATACCGAACCTGTTTCAAAGATTTGTTCCATGGTGTAAACACTTGAGTTAACATTGAACAATGTTAACCCAAGTATTAATAGTAATACTTGGTTGAAACAACCTTGGTAGGAAAAATAAAAAAAAATTGACCAACTAAACGTAAGATTTATGAAACCAAGACTAAGGAGAAATATAGGAAAATAGTCAGTCCTACAAGAACTGTACCTAATAGTTTTAACGAATGAGACCTTTTAGAACGGACCAAAAACGGGTCCGTATTTTTAGGTCTTGATTGGACCTGTTATCTTAACGTTTACATCAAGTAAGACCAAATCGCAAAAAAAATACACAAAAAAAAAATTATCTCTTTCTTATGTGCCATTGTCTGCCTATTACGGTTCATGAGAAACTGCCCACTGCCAGCCAGACAGACAGCCGGATAGCGGAGGCTTAGTGATTGGATCGATCACCTCAGTACACGTAGGGCGTAAAAACGGCCGTTTTGCGACTATTCCATCGTTTGTGTATAGTTTGTTGCTTTTCTGGGTAACGTTGTTATGGATTGCTCCGAATTATCAATTTTTGATACGTCAAAGCCTGACTAACAACAACTTCTAACTAACTGGTGCCATCTTATGATCAATTGGATGAATATCAACATATTATCGATTTCAAATCCAGAGGTCCTGGATTCGATCCCCAGGGGGAGCAATATTGTGCTTGGTTTGGTTGGTGGTAGGATTTTATTTAAGTCCGACTGGAGGTGGAGGTGGTAGCTAGTACCACAATCTTTCGTAATTCTGTCGACACAGTAACAATTCTTAGAAAATGTCGAGTTCCGGCATTTAGAGGTGGGATAGCTAGTTCTTCAGTTTGTTGAGGATTCCGGGTGAAGTGCGCTTTCAACTTCGGCCTTATTTCAAATTGTAACCAGGTGAGATGATGGCTAAGCGCTTCCCCGTCGTTCAATAAAAATAATAATAATAATAATAAGAGCCTCAAGTTCAAAACGGTTTGTGTCAAAACACACATGGCAAATGTATATACGCACGACTTCTGTAACTTGAACCCCTGTATGACTAATCGTGACTTAACGCGCCCGCGTTACGATATATCAATACGATGATTCCATGCAGATATCATATAGCGCGGACGCGTTAAGACACGATTGGTCATACATAATAAGGGTTCAGATATCGTAACGCGGGCGCGTTAAGACACGATTGGTCATAAAGGTGCAGATCGTCTGCCCATGGTTTAGAATCGTGTGCTTCACGCGTCTGAAATATGGGCTCGTCCAATCTAGAGATTATAATGAAAATACGTTTTATTAGGTACACCTAATTTTATTTCTGCAGTGAACATTAATTGGTGCTGATAATATCTATACAATGTGCTTACTACAACTTCCTTGAGTTATTAGTAGGTTAGCCATCACTCCGTCAGTAGTGATAGATAATATTTCTGTGATGTGTGAGCTATGGACCTTGGTGCTTGCTTGAGCAAGGATGAAGTCTACGATGGAGCGAGGATTCCCAGAAAAGGCGTATTAACATTTTTGAAGGCCATCATAATAAATATTACAGGACATTATAGGACATATAGGGATTATGTCTCTCTATTTTCCACTTGCTGCAATACTGTGAAGAATGTGTAAGACGCTTTGATGATCTGAAAAATAAAAAGTAAGCTATGAGTCATCATCAATCCCTTTATGTACTATTCAAAGGATGTCTGGAAAATATTGCTTCTCAGCAATGAGACCAACCAGTTTTATATTTTTTTCGTTAATTCAGTTGTTTTGTCACTAAAGTGTACAAATACTGTATTTTCATTCAATAATTGGTCACTATTACTGTAGACATGAGTCTCTTTTACCATTTTTCGTGTGGCAGTCGAGTCAAAGTTCATCACTGTTAAAATTCTTCAGCGCAAAGGTTCATTGTCTAATGATAGGCCTCCCTAGATGGACTTCGTTATATTTGTTACCGGCTGAACGGGACGTGATAAAATTCGGCATGGATATAGTGTCATGGGACACAACATAGGCTCGCTGATTTTCACGGAAGGCAGATCTCCCATGAAATGGACGGACCAAATCAACGTAGCACTGGATGGGACTACACGAGTGTACAGGCAAACGGCATTTAGAGAGGAATAGCGCCGGATTGCTACAAACCAACTACGACCACTCTAATAAGAGAGTAGCGACGTAGAAGACAGGATACGAGTAATTTACGTATGTCTCTCACCGCAGTGAACGTGGAAAGCGAGAGAGTCGCGATCCCACCGGCTGTAAGCTTGGCGATTCGACGAGACCGCAGCATCACGACCAGCAGAGAGCGACGGAACTGGACCGAGCACAGGTACCACGGACATTGGTACGCGGCATACGCTATCTCTGAACTCTGTAATTGGAGGAGAGATGAAAGAAACAAAATAAACCGGTCAAGTGTGGGCACGCTTACCGAGGGTTCCGACCCACATTTCAAAGTAAATCACGTGTCTTGAGTTGAATCCCTTCTTTTGTTTGTCGGTTAAACATTTAATGCCACCATTAACCAATGTAAATAAATTCCTACACACGGTAGATTTGTCTACCTATTACATGTTCATGAGAAACAGTCCACTGACAGATCAACGGACGGACAGTAGAGGCTTAGTAATACGGTCCCACTGGCACCCGAACCTAAGAAAAAAGAAAATGTTAAAAATAACTAAAACGACTGTTAAAACTGTTAATTGTATAAGTTAATAACTATTGCTTTTTTCCAAAAAACCGTCATTAAAAAGTACTTTAATCGATATAAATTTATAATTGGCATGCTACATTTTATTTGATACTCACATTGTCATCATAAATATTTCTTTAAATATATTTTTAACGTATTAAAAACATAGTCCATGTCATTCTTACAACAAAGACGAATATAAACAAAACCTTTCACTCCAAATGAAATTAGCCATTGTAGAGCGTGCCAAATAAATAGAAAATGCTTATTTATAAACATACCTTCGAAAGTACTTCAAAAATACTCATAATAGTTTGACCATGAGGTAGAACCCCATAAGAAGCAGTCAAGTCATAGAAAAAAAACAGTAATAGTATATTTTATGAGTGTAGGTTAGTTGTACCTCTATGGACAACTGGTTTCCTTGGTAGCAGTAAAGGAACACTTGCAGTATCATGCAGAACAGGTAACTGATCATTCCGATGATGCTGAACACGTTTTTAGGTGTATGGTGAAACTCCTGCATAAGAAATGACTTCTATTATTTTTTTTATTTTACGAAAAACCTTTTTATAATTTTCTAATTGATATCCTATCATATCTAAGAAACTTTCGTTTGCTTGTCATCTTGCATTGATTTGTACATTATTTTGAATTTGGTGGCCTTTTGAGTTCAGGTAGGTTTGTAGACAGCCTTACCTTGTCCTGTAAGGATATCATCGATTCTTCACAAGATAAAGACACACAAAAGTGTGTAGATCATAAAATTTGCCATCAGCCAAAACTCACAACAGCTAGCTGATAAGCAGTGACGCAGATGATGACCATAGATACAGCAAATTGTCCTAGAATGGGCTCCGTGAAGCAGATCTGGATCTCATCTGCCGTTCGCAGCACCGCCTGGTGACGCTGCACGCTTATTCGAAGATTCGATTGCACTATCTTCTCTTGGGCTGGCGTCAGGCAATGCTACAAAAATAAGGTAATAGTACTGGAGTCTTCAAATGAGTTTACTGTCGTTTATAAATATTTCTTCAAAAAATCATCTGGTCTAAACAACGCCATAGTAGCAACAATCATCGATAGTTCAGAGAAAGAACTCTCGCCTGCCATGCTGGTCAAGTTGCATACTCAACACGGGAAGTATTTTAGCTCTTTTCTGTATTCCTAAGTAAAACATGAATTTTCTAAACAAAAAAAAAATGTGTTTAAAAGTTTGCATTCAAAATCCACATTAGACAGCCATTTATCAACTTGCGTGAGTGGAAGGGTACTCCCGTATACGATTATGTTAATGTAGGCACCAACGGTTTCGATTCAACAGGTGAATCATCATCAGGGTGACTGTGTCTTCATCAGTGCTCTCATCGCCGTTGCTAGCAATATTGGAGGCATTCAAACACACAGCACTAACCTTATCTAAACCAGGTTCAACTGGATCACTACACACCATTCTTTGTAGACACGGTTTCCAAGGCGGTGGTAAAAACCACCCCTTATCCCTATTAAAATTTGGAGTCCGGCCTATTTCAATGGCTTGTAAAACATGTGTGTGAGAGGCTCTTGCGTGTAAATGTGTGTGTGAGCCATTTATTTATTCTATAACACACATAGGTATGTACCCATACTTAAAACGGAACGAGAACAAGCTAAAGAAAATAATAAAAACTACTAAGAAACAATTAGACAAATAGAACCAGTGAATAAACGTAGAGCTGTTTGGCCAATCGGGTGTGGGTCCGCCTTCCGATCTGGAGGTTGTGGTGTCGAATCAAGTCCCCCAATAGACTTTTTATATAATTTGATAGAATTTGACACATGCTTTTCCTCCAACGGTGAAGGTCACATTGTGAGGAAACCGGCATGTCTTTTTGTCAAAAAATCCAAATGGCACGGGCCACTGGCTACTATTCAGCTAATCGTTGATGGGTTTGCAACTTGTCACGTATTGATTACAAGAATCTTAAAAATCCGAGGGTATGTGCCAAAATTGGATGTACCTCAGTAGAGTTCTTATAAGATACGAGCTCTTAGTAATCATCGGAGGTAAATCATCAAAGGGGAATAGTCGAGAGGCCGTTACTGTAACTGTTTTACTGTACCCCAGTGATTTTGATTCCAGAGCAGAGATTCTGTAGAGTCAACGCAGTAAGCCGGAGCCGACAGCGGCATAATGCTATTAACGTGGTTATTGTGATGTCCAGACTCACGTTGATAGAAGCTGCTATCAACAATGCTAAGCTCTGTTGATGAAATATTAATAGGTATATAAAATCACTGACTGATTGATATCTAACGCACAGCCTACAACAAGCTTTAAAAGGTTCTTCAGGCTCTGCAATTACATGTAAAATGTAATTGCAGAGCCTGAAGATCGCTTCCTTTTGTAGACCAGTGCACTAAGATATGCGTTTGAACACAGAACAGCGGGTATGAAGTCCTTTATTCACTGAAGGTATAACATAAGCATAAACTGGATTGCTAAAAAAGCCACGTTCCGCAAGTCATACTTCGCAGATAATCGATTACTCATATCTCAAGTAGACTTTCTATTACTTTTAGCGATACCATCATTAAGAAACGGCTTATGAATTTTGATTGAGTTCGGCAACAAACGGAAGTAAATAAGCTCTTTAAATGCGTAGTAGCGGGTGTGGAATTCACGAGTAATAATAAGTTATACGTAAAAACATTGTCCTAAAAAGTCGTTAACTTTACTAGGAATACGTATTATTACTCGCCGTGCAAAACAGGGCCTGCAGTAAAAACCTGACCTATGGGCTAGCGAACGCCCGCGACTTTATTCCCTTCATCCCGTAAGAATTTTACAAAATCCCATAACTTCTGTATCGATAATAGTGTTTCCTCCAATTTATTAAATTTTTTTTATTGAATATACAGATTTTGACCTGTTACAGTTTAATTTTAAGTATAGATAGATTATTTGTTATAGATTAATACCTGATGAGCGTAGGTCAGTTGGTACGCTGGAGACTTGTACTCGTTGTAGGGGTACCTGCACATCCCAAAATCGAAATTGTACATACACGCCTGTTTCCTTAGCAAGGAGCGTAGTATACGGATTTCCATTTACTGCGCTCTTTGCACACCTCTTGCATCATTCACTCTCATCACATTATTCATATATGTTCGTCGGTTTAGGGTAATTTGGACCTGGCTTTTACTGGATTTTCTACAAAATATGTCCGACTTGCTCAGAAAACCCTTGCCGAGGTCTTCTCCTCCCAAATGCACCGTTCACACTCGACATGTATGCTTTGTCAACATGCTTTTATCCATCCTCTCTATGTTTCTTCTTAGCGTAGCAACCAATAGCATTGACTATTAAGCTTCACGACCTAATTTCGCCCTCACCATTCTTTCATGAGAACACTCAGACGTACTGCAAATTATCAGCCGCACCTGATTTTTATTCCATTTATATGGACTATAATATTCTCTCTGTAGGTACAGGCCTGCCTGGCTTGCGACCAAGTCTAGCGTTAAGAAGTTGTTGGTGCGCGGGAGAGCCAGTGCTTTTAATAGGCAGCTTCTGGAAAAGCTCGCTCCTTTGTAGACCTCATCCTTGTCCAGGGTAATGTCCTGGCCAGTTTCGAGGTAAACTGCTTACCTATTTCAAATAATAAAAAAAGCAATACAGGGTCAGGTACCTGAATCTGTTTTTCCGTTCCTGATGTTTTCAAGAAGAGCTAACAGTTACTTCGTTGCCTGCACGTATTTCGGGCTCACCCATTCAACAGATTTTCAAAACATTCAAAACATGCTTGACCAGCAGGTGAATTATATCAATGTTAGTGAAAGCTATCGCAATGGGGATCTTGCCAAGCGTGCTTGCGCCCTAGCAGACTAGTCGCGGCCACTGGGTACTTCCTGACAGGCTGCCCAGGTTTATATGTAGTGAAGATACGTGTAAACCCCAAACATGTTAATAATTTGACGACAATTTGCTTTTTTCGCCTTCTAATATGTTTTTAAATTTTTCCAGTTTGCCATTTTGCCAGTTTGCCTTGGAGATGAGGTCTACAAAGGAGCGAGTTTTATGGGCGTAATGTTTGGCACTAGCTTTCGTCAGGAGTTTCTAGTAGTTGACAACTTACCATGCTCTCAAGGGAAGCAGGTTCTTCTCAGCACTTGCTGCCCACCCTAGGACGGTAATAGCTGATAGGACCGAATAAACGACGAAAAGGAGACTCGTTTCTCGATGGCACCTATATCATAAAAAAATTGAAATCATAGTGAACTACGTTTCTTTTCATTTAACCTACCCAGGCTGTAATGTATTCATACACACGGCCATGTTGTACTGTAAACACAACCTTGATTACACCATGATCAATATGGCTATTTAACAAATAATGAGAATAGTAGTTACCAATAACACGTAGTTTTTGTAATGGAAACACAGTGTGCAAACTCTATTTTCACTCTGATGTTGGGTAAACGTGTCATTGCGTATGTCAGTGGCCTGTTCAGCTGGGTGATTTTGGTTTTGTTACAAAACGCTGGCTGAGAACTAAATCTAATAGCCTATAGTTAACTGGTGGATTTGGATTCGCTTGCTAAATATTTTTAAATAATATTTATTAGGTACCAGCCTCTCACAAAACACGACTAAGCCTTTACACTATTTTGTATTCTTCGTATAACCTAGTATACAATTGGTTTGGGGCTGTTGTGATCTACCTAGTCCTAGTAATCTTCAGCAACCAGGGCAACGGATTCACTGGTTTTTGCCAGCGGTTACGGTTGAATGATCACACTGAGATAGGACGTCTAAAGGTCCACCTGGCTAGCGACCACAAAGTTGATCCAGGTCCACATGATGGCACTTTCCTTTTTTTTCGGCGGAATTGCTGGTACCTCAACGCATCCTTGCTCCGGCTCAGAGCTGGACAAATTTAGGGGACAAGAGCTAACTCAAAATAGTACCTATATTCAAATGAGAAAGTAAATAAATTGCCAGAATATTAATGTGCACTTACTTCTTTATAATCAGCCTCCCTTCCTCCGTCTCCTCACTCTTGATATCCTGGTCGCCCTCATCAATGATCCGCTGTACCAGCGCACTTCTGCAATGGACTACGATGATTTTCGAAGCCAGTGCGAAGTTGGTGAACAGCAGAAACGATGTAGATACCATGAGGGGAAGGTTGCCCCAGATTTGGATCAAGTCACCCAGTTGGACTATTATGTAGATTCCTGTGTTTTTCAAATGCAATCTACTAAGCAGCGGAAAATTTTGAATAGCAAGCGAGGCGAGACTTGAAAAGGTTTGGAAAAATGACACTTATAGATAAAAGTCACAAAAAAATGTGAATCAAGTTATCTGAATAAGTAAATTTAAAAAAGTAACAACCTAACAACTGTTCGCCTTCGAGGATTCCTCTGATCACTACTAACAGTTTGAATCACATGAGGAACACCTTCTAGGGAGTAATCAGAGGCACGTCCAAACTTACATACGTTTATTACATGGCCATGTACTAAACGTATACTTTTTATTTAAACGATGTATCATAATTGTGCCATAGTCCACACTAAAATACGTATTATCTATGCTTTTTGTGTAGGTTTGGAGAAAATATATGTTTAGATCACATCCGAATGCCAGCATATATATTTAATTGAATGAAAAGTGCTAAATAAGCCCTTTCATTTGCCAAGTACATTACATAATTTTATTTTATGTTAAATTAGATGACTTAATAAATATAGAGAATAATAGAGGGTGCCATATTTAATTTATTATGATGTTAGTACGTTAGCGGACAATTATGACGCTCCCAAAAATACTCCTTTGTTAAAATATGGCAAGTAGATTTAGTAGGTTATGAGGGGCAAATGAACACACATACACATCGGTCAAGATCATAAATATTTTTTTTGTAGTTGGGTAAAATTTAGAATAGAGCTAACCAATTATTTCTAAAATATAAACAATACCTAACAAATAAAATACTCACCATTGAGGAACAAGAATGTAAATAGCCAATAAGCTTTCAAAATTATCTGCTGAGCCTTAGAATGTTTACCGGGAATAAGAAACCCAAATATTTTCAGCATGTTCAGGCATATGTAAAGAGGCCAGTTCTCATTTTTCACAAGATATTTCATGATAACAGTCGTGATATCGTTGTTGTGTATGTGTTGAAAACTGTTTGAGTTGTCCGTTAACTTGTTTTCTAGACTTTATATCAACACCGTTCAGGGGAAGGCAAACTTTTCAGTGTTTGTGTGACTATTTTCTTTTTTATTAAAAGTTGGTCAACTCTTTAATGAAAATAATAAATGTAACAGGACATTTATTTCACACAACGCCATCTAGCCCCAAACTAAGCATAGCTTGTAATATCGGGACTAGATTACGGATAGAATACTTGTAAATACATACGTACTATATGATACAACACCCAAACACAGAGCAAGTATCTATATTTATCATTCAAATGTTTGTCCTGGGTCGGAAGTGAAACTACAACCTACAGCGCAGAAGTCAGAGTTACAACTAACTGAGCAATGAGGCTTGTTTGCCTCGAAGCTTCCATAAAATGAAGCTTTTATACAACCAGTAAAACTTAACCTTGACCACAGTCACGATGAAGTTCTACCTACTGGTTCTACGAGGGAGCACTCCTACCTAGATGGTGCCTTTAAATTATCTTCTTCACATAACGGCCATTATGACAGCGAAATCACATGTAAGCAGATTCCAAGTAATCAATGACTACGTTATCATTCAATTATAATATCAATTACAAAGTTATCATCAGTTGCTGAAATATCTTACTGAGGATTGAGTGGTTGGAACAATTTGCCTTAAAACAAGAATGTGGATAACCAATAACGGTAATTACCATCTTGTTCCTCAATGGTGAGTATTTATATATATTAGTTATTGAAGGTGTTAATTATAACTGAAGTATTTGATCGGTATGCATTCATCTGCTACCTCATAGCTTCAAAACTAAATTGATTTCATCTTTTTATTTTTACTTCTTGATATATATATATATTTTAAAAATTAATAATGTATTTTGAAGAGCTTTAAAATAAAAGTGTGTGTTATAACATCAGTTATCGAACCGATCTTGAATAAAAACGGTTTGGCAACTCATAACAATTAAAACCGATTAACACCTTAACAAATATTTTCCTCACAAAAATCCACCTCACTATTAAGCTATTAAGTTAATTAACACCTTTCTATGTTACGTCTGTCCCACAGTAGTTTATAAATGTTTTCTTTTAATTGACGCTATTAAAGAAAAACCATAAGTCTCACCGCTGAGTTGAAACTGATGCGCTAAACCAAATCTTGTTTTAATCTAATACGTACTGTTGAAAAAACTTTGTTAAGATTGCAATATTACCTTTACCACTAATACTTGTTGATTTATGAGTACAACCTTTCTTTTAAAGTATGTGCTTTTTATCTTACATTTTTTTCAATCCCTTCAGATTTGGAGGAATTCCCAAACATTTCCACCCGTAAAAAAAAATAGGGTTGATTTATTTTTTAAAGATCTCTGTTACATTATAACAAGCTGCGCCATCTATAACCTCGTAGACTCTTTAAAGCTCGTTTCTATCTGTCTACGAACATGCATCGCCGTAGTATGGAAAATATAGCAACAATATTAAGACAACGAATTGTCGCTAGATGTCACTATCCAAACCAAAATAATTATCATCAGTAGTATTGTGCGGATACACACATATCAAGGCTTAAATCACGTTTTTGGAATGGCATTACCATTACGTATCGTCTGTATCTTGTAGTTATTCTTTCACTTTTTGATTAATTATATTATATTATAACATTTCCCAGTGCAGTACAAACGCATGTGTGGTCTAGTGGTTCAACCCACTGATTTCAGATCCAGAGGTCCAGGGTTTGATCCCCAGGGTGAGTACAATATTGTGCTTGGTTTGGTTGGTGGTAGAACTTTGTTTGAGTCTGCCTGGCACCACCATCTTACCTAATTTTGTCGCCATAACAACAGTTCTAAAATTGTCGTGTTCCGGCATTTAAATGTAAGATAGTCAGTTCCTCAGACTGTTGAGGATTCCGGATAAGCACGCCTAAAAAAAAGTATCACTTGCACATAAAATAGGACACCAAAATTACATATTTTCTATATGTAAAATTAAAATATATGATATAAAATTGGATTTCTCCTGCAAACGTTTTCTGTGAAAACGAAGTTAATTTTACATCACTGATATTAAATATTATCATATCTAATGCAAAGTTTTTAGTTCGTGGCGCATGGCGGCGGGCGGCAGCATGGCATATGAGGCCTAGCAAAGTTATATTGACTAAGGAATTCCACCAGGACACGGGCTATAGCTTTCATGTAACTTATTAACTAGGTACCTAACATCGATACTGTATACACTTACCTTATTCTTACCTGCCAAGCATAGTGTTATGCCGAAACCACCACAACTCATGTTGGGTGTCAACATTCACTTAAGTACTAAATACCAGCGGTGAGATTGCTGAATTGCTTTCAAAGACAAAATTGACTGCGAAATAAATAATAGGTTTACAAATATAACATTTTTAGGTGCTTGCCCGACATTGTTCTTTGGCTAACGTGCGAAGTGTAGAAGTTTTAACCGCCTGTGTGGTCCAGTGGTTCAACCCACCGATATCCAGATCCAGAGGTCCCGGGTTCGATACCCAGGGGGAGTACAATATTGTGTTCGGCTTAGATGGTGGTAGGACTTTGTTTAAGTCTGCCTGGCTAGCTACCACCATCTTACCTAATTCTGTCGCCATAATAACAATTCTAAAATTGATGTGAACCTGCATTTAGAGGTAAGATAGCCATTTCCCCAGTTTGTTGAGGATTCTGGGTGAAGTGCGCGTCCACTTGCGGCCTTATCTCAACTTGTTACCAGGTGAGAGGAAGGCCAAGCGCTTCCCCGTTATACAATAAAAAAAAATGCATAAGCCATGAAGAGGTGTTCTACCTTGCAACCTGGGAACTTGACTCTTTTGTGAATCTACAGCGTAATACCTCTCTATCGTTTCTGCAATGTTTGGTACCTACCTGATATCTGATATCGACTTAATGCCTGTTTTACAATTCATGGAAGGTACATATTTTTTTTTAACTGTTACTGTTATTAATAAAGATATTGTGATTGACCTTATTGCAACGTTCAGTCCAAGTTGTTCAACAATTTTTCATAAAAAAAATGGCGGAAAGTTATCCATTATGTTCAACTGGTTGTAAATATAATAGTTAAACATATAAAATTAGACGATTAGAAATACACACTGTGGAAGTTTCAACAGTCTACATCTTAAGGTTCATGAGTCACAGTCCGCTGACAGACAGACGGATGTACGAATGCACAGCGGAAGCTTAGTGATTGGGTCTCGTTGGCACCCATTGGGTACGGAACCCTTAAAACTAACTACATTAACTAAGTACTTAAGGTTCTAAAGTGGGACCGTACACAGGTAAAAAGTAAATACACAACTGATAGTGAAAGGATTTTAAAGAGATAGTAATGATACTTCAGCACTCAATAAACATTTTATTGTGTTATTATCAAGTAGTTCAATCACTTATCTAATAATCATATTATCTAGTATCACAAATCGGAGCCGATCCGACACTGTCGTGTAGAAGAAAAACACACTTAAACATTAAGAAAGTAGGACGAACACATCGCATTGAATTTACTAAAATTTCTTCGAAATAGTTCTACGTAAATTGAATGAGCAGTACCTATTGTTTGACCATTTTACTAAATCACTACGTAAAGTGCTACGACTTGGCAATGCAGCATGACATAATTTAATACTTGTTTGATCCGTGAAAAAATCAATCTTAAGATTATGAATTGATGGATTGGAGTTGAGAGGCTAATTACGCTACAGACCAGTTTAGAGATTATTTTTCTCAAATTATTACTACAATCTATAAATTAAGCTCCCCCTTTGCTTTATCTGTAAGTATAGGAATGTATCGAATATTCATTCTTTTTCAGATTTTATGCCAATACCAATGACTTATGATATAAATACTGAACGACGTTACAACGAAATCAAAAGTCACACACTTTTCAATCAAAATTCAAAGCTAATTGGGTTGTCCGCGAAAAGAAGACTCAACGAATTTGTGTCTTTTACTTTTCGTGAAAGTTTTGACTACTTTGTCTCAATAATTAAACCTCTAAGGAAACATAAGCTCTGTTGATGGTTGTCGGTGATTTAGCGTTAACTAAAGACACAGAAACAGTACTGGCGATCGTTGCAAACGTGAAGCGGTTTGGTTACGCATAAGTCTGCTAACGTCACACATTATCTGTGTAACAGCATGGTAAAGTTCACATTTACTTTTGACTATAAAAAATTAGAAACATAAAGCTTTATAAACAGTAGTCATGGTCACACAAGCACCGGCACGCGCGGCCGGCGGCACCGCGCGCGCTCCCCGCGCTATAACGCAATCTCTGCGCCGACGATAGCAACAGCAACCGCCACAGGCGCCGGTGCCCGCCGCGGCCCCATCGGCGGCAACCGACCCCCCAGCTCACGAAGTCGCCGAGCGTCTAGACAGAGCCCGTTCTCAACGGGTTCCGTGAGCCGCGGGTACAGTGCCGAGTCTTCTGTTTGGACTTGGCGATCGGTTGACGCGCGCTCTGTAACGTTAATTTTAAAAGAATCCGAAAAAATGCTATTAAATGTGACCTTTAAATGGTTATTTGATTTTTTTATATTTGGCACCAACACGTTCATATCCCCGATGGTCTTGCTAATACTGAATAAAATAGAAAAACTTGTTTTGGTTGAGTTCTGAACAGAAAAAAATTGGTACCGATCTATGTTTTTGGGCTATTGAACGTCACAGATGTTGCATTAAAAAGCGCATTTTTTAGACGAATCATCTGTGAAGTCAAAATTATGAGCAATTAATGGTATAAATGTAACACAGCTGGGATGATGGTCAATAAAAGAAGACTTTTTTACCTGTATCATTCAGTGTAGAAAGGTCAGTCGATTGTGTCAAGTCTCGATCGATGCGCGGTGGCGGCGCGTGCGCAGTCCCTACGAATGCAGCGCACACTGCACCCCCTGCGCCTGCAGCTGCCATCCCACCGCCTCCCCGCCACCGTCCTGGCATCAGGCTTGCACGGACGTTACGTTCCGGACGACACACAATTATGTACAGCTGGAATAAAGACATTTGGATAGATGGATTATTTGCTTATGAACTACTGGTCAATCTCGTCATTAGTCTAGAATTCCGACAAGAGACACATACTACTCCAGCCTGCTACTACTCTAGGCTATATCAAAAACATTGATTCTCTGATAAATAACCAATTATTATAAATTGTTCATTTTGACTTATTTTAGACAAAAAGAGCCAGGCGAGCGTGACTCGCTCTGAGCGAGATGGTGACCGCCATAGAGGTGACCCGCAACGGCACGTGGCTTGCCTTCCAAAGAACAGCGGCACGAACGCCGGCCAGATCACGCATGTCTGTACTGACCTTTGGAGAGAAGAGACAGACAAGCGTGACACTAGCGCTGAGTGAGATGGTGACGGCCATGGAGGTGACTCGTAGCGGCACGTGACTCGCCGTTCCGAAGTATAGCGGCACAAACGCCAGCCAGATCACGCATGTCGTGTACATTGTGAACCCTGGGAACGCGTAAGTGTGATCAATCAATCCTTGACATATATTTTGTGGTTGTCCACGCTGTATGATCCAACTACTGGTATAAAAAGATAGGTACCAATGTGTTTGCTCTCGTTAAACGCCTCTGGTATCTTGCGTGTCAGCACGGCATAGACAGTGCACGTGAGGATAAGTAGCACGGGGTAGAAGAAAGCGATAGTGTAGGACGCGTCAACGTACGAATCACATACTAGCATGTTGTCAGACCGAGATGGATAGTGGTGGACTGCTCGCGCCGGGGATACCACCTGCCATACTCCTACTATCACTACCTGGAACGAGAACACATTTTAGTGAAAGGAAACCGTAAGTTTTTAAAAGAAGGAACATACATAGCGTCTATATGCTCAGTACCTGTATTGAAACGAGAGCAGTGCAGATGCAAAGTTGCGATTTGGGGGAGATGAGCTCAGGACGGCGCGCTGAGTGCTTGCTTGCTGCAAAAATGCGTGCAATGCGGTTTGTCTTCGTCAGTAGTGACGCATACACTACTGTGAAGCAAAAGCCCGTGCCAAACCTGCGGACAGAGAGCCACTTGAGCATGTGACAACATACTTGTAATAGCTTTTTAGAAGAAACACTTACCGCTGCACAGCACAAAGGATGTCGGTAGGCCGCAGAACGAGCGCGAATGTGACCAGGTAGCACAGCATGATACCACCGAGTAGGACCAACGACAATTCACGCCCACTAGCACGCACCACCGGCGTATCACCTCTTACCAGCCACACGTAGCACACCAATCTGAAATACGTTACTTTTAACCCCTGCATATCGATGGATCTTATTTGATAAAATTTTGGGACTTACGCCGTAAGCAACACGCCCGTGGCGCTAAAAGCCATGGCACCGATGGCGGCAGGTTCAGATGGTCGAAGGTACAGCTCAGGCACTGGCGCGCAACGAACGCGACGCGCGTCAGGCAGCGTGCCTCGTGGGCATGCGACACACGCTGTTTCCACCCGGGGTGAGCGTATCTCGTACTGCGTGCAGTTGAAGCAGTGCCAGCAACATGATTCGCCTTCTACGTACTGCTTAGCCTGCCCTAGCTCGCACTCCGCACTGCACACAGACTCTGGAGGTGATGGTGACTCTAGTTTGAACTGGATCTCTGAAACGAGAATTAGAAGCTGAAAAGTCTGTTGTCTGTTGTGATAGTTACTCAACTTTGACGTTCGCGTTTTTTGTATTTTTTAGCAAAGCCATTAGCTTCAGTTGTATTTCTTACTATCCATGTCAAGTTCCAGCTCGCCATCGAGATAGCGGCCCACTTTCAGCCAGCGGTAGAAACCTGGCTCGACCTGCTTGAAGTGCAAGATATTGTAGCGCGCGGGTCCGTCACCAGCACTGTCAAATCGGAACTCATCCCCGCTTAGACCGGTGAAGTTAACGCGCCGTAGGTAGCGCAGAAGTGACGCGCCTGCCGCTGGCCTCATGCGACTGCAAAGTCCCGGTGATCCACCGCACAGCTCCAAATGCATATCTCTGGAAAATTGAGCATTGTAAGCCACTTCTTGCTTGCATTAAAACACTAGGATAGTAAAATTGGGGATTCTGATCGAGTTATAAAAATTGACTTACTTCAGTGCGACAACGAAAGCGAGTACGGCGTCTGTGACAAACTGGAGCTGTGCTTCGAACTCAATGTTTTCTGCGCTAAGACGCTCGTAGCCGCTGCATGCGTTTGTATACTGCTCGTTGTATGGCGTTCGCGCTGCGCCTGGATAGCGGCACTTGAAGTGATCCTCCCAGAACTCTGCGCAACAAGAATGTAATTATGCAACGTATATCTTGTATCAACAAAGAGTAAAGTCAGAAAGCTTTTGAAATGTCTCACTTTTTCCTAGGAAAAACTACATGTTGCGTATGAATTTTTGCTATTATTTTAAAAGTTTTTGTCTGAAATGAATAAGTAGATTTCTTTTGGGAAAGCGTCTTCCATTCTTTGTCACTTCGTCACAAAAGATCAAATTTTATCGATTATAGGATAGGGGAATTACCGACAAACCAGGGATTCCTTTTATTGTTCTCGACGGTAAGGTTGAGGAAGTACTCCTTGAAGCCACGCACAGGGTTGGCTTGTGGCTGTACCGAGATGGTGCCTTCCACGGCCTCTTCGTTCCCAGCAGAAACGAGCGCGCGAGCAGACCATCCGTCCGACCCCACCCAGCCAAACCAGCGCGTAGCTCCCAGGCGCCCAGCTGCTGACATCACACCCGCCACCTCTTGATCTGACCCGAATACTATCACACCTGTGGCAAGACATATTATAATGGTAGGTAATTTTACGTTTTATCCTAGTTGATTCAGGCGTTATTTTCCGGAAATCTATAGTTATTTAGTTATTTCTATATATATTTTCGTTTGAAAATTTTCAAACGAATTTTCTTTTGAAAATTTTCAAATCGACATGTGTTTCGACTCTACACGTCTTATTCTAGTCCGCCTTCGGTTTACGTTATCTGCGATTACAGATTCAACTAAACGTTGTGTATTTGGCAAATTCTTCAATTTAATAGGATATAGGGGCCGTTTATGTACCTAATGTGTGCATCAAAAATTTTTATTATTGATTACAATGCGAGGTGTCAGTATATTCATTGTGAATTACCATTAAAGATAATATGAATACTATACCTTTACCATATTTTATCAACTTTAACGGAACCTGCTCAGAATTATTGGGTCGTACATTATAGTCAAGTGTTGATATTGCACGACATGATGATTTTAATTTTATGGCGGCACTCGGAAATACTTTGCTTCCTAACTTTCAATGGGCAAATTGAGACCGTTTCAAGGAAACACCTAGTCTAAGTTTTGCCACTGTAATGTCCACGATAAGTAATCAAAATACACCCTTTATACAGTGACTTTTTCAGAATGTATTGAATAACGAACTTACCTCTGGCTCGTGGTCGCGCTAGGAGGCGCGTGACGATGTCATCGTAAGCTTTCTCGTCAGCCTCACCGGAATCCTTTACAAGACGCTCCTTTACAGCTATGCAAATATCACTGCGCGCCAGTAGTGTCTCTAGCTCCTCAAATGCCTTTAAAACGAAAAAAATAAACCTGTATCTTGTATTTTTTTTCTTATTATGTGTATTAGTGGCAATAGAAATACACACTATTTATGTGAAAATTTCAAATGTCCACCTTAAACAGTTTATGAGATACAGCCCGCTGACAGACATACAGATGGACAGCAAAGGCTTTGTAGTAGGATAAACTTGGCACCCTTCAGGTAAGGAACACTGACGGCTTGATTAATTAATTGGTACTAAAATACGAACACTGACGAGTGGACACTTGGAAAAGTCACAAAAAAGGAAAACATAATAAAAACAAAAAATAAAAATATTGTAGGTAGATAACCTAAGATCGAGCAATAATAATAAAATTTTAATATAATATTGCAAAAACATCATCATACACAATGTCAACCTAATTTATCAGCAAGTGCTTCGTCAAGAGAATAGTAAGATTTTTACATTAGCAAATTTCTGATCCGGGTACTGAAATCACTAGCGTTCATATTTCGTATCTGAGACATTATGCCGATAAAAATCGCTATATTTTGTCATCTGCGGATAGGTGGCGCTATTAACAAAAAAATTAATATATTTTTGAAATATTATTTTCTGATAATAATAGGAAAAG
Organism: Venusia cambrica; assembly: GCA_951394065.1. Taxonomy (NCBI): domain Eukaryota; kingdom Metazoa; phylum Arthropoda; class Insecta; order Lepidoptera; family Geometridae; genus Venusia; species Venusia cambrica. The sequence continues at coordinate 9,829,910 of OX596056.1, forward strand.
GATCAATAGAGTAGCTTACTTTCTTGATATTAAAGACTGTCTAATCAATAAATCCTAAGAAAATCAAGATCGTAACTAAAAGAATATGAATACACTTAGCCTTATTTTTAACAAAGATATTAAAAAAGCAGGTCAATATCTTCAAGATGATTTCACAGAAATTTGTAAGTGGGCTCATGATATAGGTATTGTTTTAATTGCAAGTAAAACCAAAATCATTCGAGTACACTCTCGTAATAAAACAATTAATGATACGTTTAATGTAGTTGCACACAATCACGACTGTCTACACAATCCCGCAGCTGGTGGTTCTAAATGTTCATGTGATGCTATAGAATTAGTATCGCACTTTCGTTATTTAGGACTTATAATCGAAAATAGATTCAATTGGCGTCATCATGTTGAAAATGTTTGCGACAAGTTAAGGGCTGTACTAGCCAAAATAAAGATAATTAAATATAAAATGCCAACTAATGTACTAGTGAATCTATATAAGTCACTGGGAGAATCAATAATATCATACGGTATTACTTCTTACGGCCGCACATTCAAAACATATCTAGATAAAATATATCATATACAATATAGGATCTTAAAAACCATAACCCCCCGTTTTATTAAAATTAAATACGAAGATAACCCATCAGGTCTTTTTAAATTCTGTCACATTCTGCCGGTTCAAGATAAATTCAAAGTACATTTATTGACTGAACAATTCAATAATAATGAAATATTAGTACCAGTGACACATAAAATTATCACTAGAAAAATAACTCAACGGAAATATGATATTCCTAAAACAAGCAATTATTACGGTAGACGTACAATTGAATATATTATACCTAATATGATCAATGCGATGCCCCGTAAAACTTTAGATGATATAAATTATAAGAACTGTAAATATAAATATAAAAAATATTTCTTAGACTCCCTATAGTTAGGTATAAAGTGAACAACCTGTATGTGCCATTTCGTGTTTGTTTTATGAGTTGATTGCATTTTTGTGAATAGGAACATGTATTTGTTTAGCTTTGTTTTTTGTTATAATGTGTTCTTTGCTAGTAAGTAAGTTAGTAGTAGTATTAGTATATTAGTATAAGTACCTAAATATTTAAGGAAGAGTGTCACAGTGGCGACTAAGGATGCTAGCACAAACCAATATTGGTTTTTTAGTGTCTACATATTGTTATTGTTTGTAAACGTTTTAAATAAATAAATAAATAAACCAACTTCAAAAAAAAGGAGGAGGTTCTCAATTCGTCGGAATCTTTTTTTTTGTTTTAACTAGTAGATGTTAACTAATGATGGTAACTAGCCAGGTGAACTTAGACAAAGTCTTACCACCAACCAAGCCAAGCACAATATTGTACCTACTCCCCATAGGGATAGAACTCGGGACCTCTGGACGTGACACCGGTGGGGAAAAACAAAAGTCAACTAGTACACATACCAACTCAGCCGGATTGAAACAGTTACGCTCTAAACTTTGCAATGTGTGTCACTAGAATACATTTAGGAGTCACCTTGATACCGTAGTTTGACTCCTCGTATACGATGGAGACGTATCTCCAGCCCAGCCGCTTTACGATTTCGACCATAGCTGCCACCTGGTGCAAGTCCGAGGGTATGGTCCGCGTGAAGTACTCGAACCGCGCCTTGTTCGACAGCTCCGGGGATGTGGAGAAGAACGATACCTGTCGATCGCAAGCTGCTGGTAGATTTGATTGGATCTATAACTTACATTATATAGGCTAAAGTTTGTTTGGATGTTTATACGGATGTTCCTTCTCGCCAAAAATACTGAACGTATTCCATTGTGAGCTGAAACTTTATATCATACCAGCTGCGTCCCGCGGGTTCGTCCGCGTGGAAATTTATGTGTCAAATGTAGAACAATCCGACTGACGAAAAGCATTAAATTTTATATAAGAAAGAAAATAGCTTCAGACATTTTGTTTTGTTTCTGGAATTTATGATTTTTTCTCGGTTGAAACTGTCATGGAAGGGCACATTTTGGATTGCTTCAGTAAATGTAATATTTCAGAAATTTATTGCACACTACCTAGGGATAGTCTTGTAAAAATAACGAACTTCATTTTAATCGTTTACTTTATTGTTTATTTAAACCGACTTTTGAGTGAATCGAACCAAGGAATATTTTTTCAAACCAATTTCAGAAATTTATTGCACGCCTCCTACGGGTAGTTGTAATACTGTTATCATAATTTCCTTCGTAGTTCATTTAAACCCATTTTTTTATAGAAACTATACCCTTTATAGCCCCCTATGGGGTTAATTTTCAAAAATTGTATTAGCCTCTGTAGTATTCTAGAACCTAAACTATCTTTTTGTTATTATCGTTTGTATCGTTTTGTCTTTGTTTTGTATCTTATCGTTTTGTAGTTAGGGAGATTAGTGGTAACAAACATTCACAGAACTTTCGAATTTATAATATTAGTGAGATTTTGCATAAGACCGTTATTATGATATTTAATTTTTTATTTTTTTTATTGTACTACGGGGAAGCGCTTGGCCTTCATCTCACCTGGTAACAAGTTGAGATAGGGCCGAAGGTGGAGGCGCACTTCACATACATTTTATGCCATTAATCAGTCTCCGAGGAATGGAAATGTTAATCAAAGATGTGTAATTAAAGCTTTATTAAACTGTTGAAACACAACAATTTCAGAATTGACTTTATGGCGAAAGAATTAAGTAAGATGGGGGTAGCTAGTCAGGCGGACTTAAACAAAGACCTATACCACCAACCAAACCAAGCACAATATTGTACTCCCCTCGGGATCGAACCTGGGACCGAACATCTGGATCTGACACCGGTAGGTGAACCACTATACCACAGAGGCAGTTTTTCACCCATCAACCAGCTTCATCATCAACCATTCTCTCAAGGTTTGTGATTTTCTAAATCAATTTAAAATTTTCTGTTGAGTTACCTGTGGTATCCTGAAGAGTCTAAGCAGGTTGGCGACCTGTACCGACGTGACAGAGGAGGCTGCGCCCACGACGCCGGAAATGACAGTGCGCAGCGCACGCGCAGATGCGTTGCAGCTAAACTCCGCATCATCAATGTTGCTGATGGAACCTACGAAATACTCATTCAGAAACATAATAGACATTTCGGCTTTTTCTTATTGTATCAATGGATTTACTCCACTTTTTGTGCCAGCAAATTTCATGCGGTGAGGTTGGTGGAGCCTGTGTTGAGGTGGTCCAGTTGCTCCATAGTTTAAGCATGCATGCCAAAGTCATATCGTTTTTTTATTTTTGTATTTTTTATTTAATAAAAGGGTATTTTGATAAAAAAAGCCATGACAGACCCATCGTACCATAATACATTTTTATGTAAACACATCATTGAAAACAAAACTTTTGATATAATTCATTAGAATCATATTATAATACTAGCTGTACCCGTGCAGTATCACTTGCACTTAAAATATAACGCCAAGAAATAAGCTTTGATCTATCCTGCTTGCCCTTCAGGAGCAAGTAACTACGTAGTATAATTTAACACCACTGACATCGTGAATTTCTAACGCAAGCTTTGGTCAGTTTTTAAATCTTGGAGTAAAATTTCGTATTAGCAATGACTGTTGTTCTGTTTAGATCAAGGCCAGTGCATAGTCTAGTAAAAAAATAGTTGTACACGCCTTTGCCCACAGAATCAGCAGCACTACCTATAAGGCAAACGCGATGCAGAAGTAATGAAATGGGATGAGATAATGGCAAGAGTATGGGATATGCCATCTTAAATGTCGCAAAAGGACCAGAGTCGACCAGCTTAACGATATACAGCAAGACTAATCACCCGCCTGCCCAGCATGGTGATTATGACAAACTTTTTCGGTAACGATGATGAAGACTGACCCACCCCTATAATGAGGGAAACGGGCAGGAGAATAACAGTTGTTGATGCTAAACTAATATTTAAGGACTGCATACGTGAAAACTCACTTGAGCACAAAACTTGAACAGTTCAATTGAACTCATTTTGTCAAATAGCTCCATTTACTTTTCAAAGTCAATGACGAACACCGAACAACAATATTTTTTGCCGCATTAAAGTGTTCATTTGTTTTTTTCAATTTATTTAATTATTTGCAAGCCAGTTCGAAATTTAAATAAAACCTTTGATAAGGTTTTATTAACCTCTTTTGTTGCCATGTTTCTAAGTAAAATATCGTTCCATTTTTAAATAACACGACACATATGAGTTTACAAGGTTTGTAATTTATGTAAACACACATGTTAACAACCGCTAACACACGACAGATATGGATTTTCATATAAGTTTTGCAGGCCGCTGCTCGCATGTGTATTTGGACAGTACAGCAATTTCGATTTATCTCAAAGAAGTGTGTCGAAATAATGTTCAAACTTCCAAGCATGTTTGAGAAAATATAATTATACGCTACTTTTCATCCGGGTGATAATAACGTATATCTGAAATTATGTCAAACAACTCTCGATAAAATATAGTCTTTGCTACCTTTGATAAAGTCGAGCGCCATCTCAAGCCCGTAGGTATCATTATCGCAGTCGTCAAGCACGAGTGCGCCTATCGCCACTCCAGGCGGGCCGAGCATCTCAGAGCGAGCTACATCCAGAGCGAACAGCATGGCTTCCAACGCCTGCACGCCTCCTTGCGCCATCACCGGACCGCAAGTACGCGTTTCTGAACGACTGTGGACCTGTGTACAACATTTAAGATGAATTTATGATGGTATAAAGTTATCAGTCATTATTGTATAACTCGTAATAAAATAATCATTTTGTGGCATATCTTTACGATGTTTATTTCAGGCATGAATCACCGATTATCACATAAGAAAGATTCCTGTGCTTACATTATGAGACTACAATTAGCGATCGGTCTACTGCATACTGGTAAAACTTGTCAAGTCTTACCAGTATGCAGTAAAATCACGCTACAGAAAACTTCTCCCCTTTCTCCCCTTATTTCCCCCCCAATCAAAAATTACGATAAAATAAAAAAAGTATTAAATCAAGGAACATGTGTGTAAATGTTCATCAAAATCAGTTGAAAAATACGACCCGTAGGGGAGAACAAAACGACAGCCGACAGCCGACAGACAGCGGAAAAAAGTATTTTTGGCCAATCTCGAAGGAGACGCTTCGTCGCAGTACGGTCAATTATACTAGCTGCGTCCCGCGGCTTCGCCCGCGTGGAAATTTATGTGTAAAATGTGGTACAATATGGATATAATAAATATCTATCGGTGTGTGGTCATTCGTTCATGCTATAAATACATCAAACATACATGTTTCATCAATTACTTTATCGTTTATTCAATAAACCGACTTTTGAGTGAATCGAACCAAGGAATATGTTTCAGAATTTTATTGCACGCCTCCTTGGGGTAGTTTCGTAAACACAAAAATACTGTTTTTATTGTTTACTTTATAGTTTATTTAAACTGAGTTTTGAGTGAATCGAAGGAAATATTTTTTCCATAGAAACTTTACCAACCTTATTTAACCCCATTACATAGTGTAGTTTTTCGTATACCTATACTGTGTATTTAATAATGTTGTTGTACTTTTGCTTTCTATTTAATCTGGTTTATCTTCACGTACGTTTTATGGAAAAAAACACTTTTTACTAATTTTAAGCTCGCCTTTGTATAATTATAAAATGTAACATTTAATTTTTTACATCATAAGTATAAATGAAATATATACAAAAATTTTTGCTGACGGTGATTTTTAATCAGAATCTGTTAACGCAGAAACCAATTTCTCCATAAGAGAGTTAGTCTCCTTGCAACGATTTTAGGTCAAACCCGATGTTCGGGGAGCTACTCCTTAAGCTCCCTTTAAACCACTCCGTAAAGATGCATTTGAAAATGATAAATATTATTTACTAACCTCACACTAACACAACGAAAGTGTAAGCTTCAGCCTGGCCAGGATTTGTCTTACAGCGTGACAAAGGATTTCTAGTAATTCTTTATCATACACATACATTTTATAAAAAACAGTGGTATAAGAATACAACAGTACTAAAATACAAAGGCGAGCTTTAAGAGTTTTTTACCAGCAAATCTTTGAGAGAGATAGCGATGCACGGAATATGTTGAAACGAACGCATTGTCATCCGTTCAATTTCTCAATACGTTCAATTCTCTGTTTTTACAAGTTACCAATTCGATTATTGAGCGATTGGTACAATTTAGCCATTTGCTCAATCTGTCTGTCCACATAAATGATCAGGAGACAATAACGCATACCATCATAAGTCCTCCAAGGATGATGTCTCCATCGACAGTAGCAGCATGTTTGACCGGCCACACCAGCGTTACTGCAGCCGAGCTATTGGAGTGCACTACATCTGGGCGTGACAATCGTCGTGGCATTAGCGATACGCTCGTAGCGTTCTCGTTTACGGAGAACGTCTCCGATTCACTCTCAAGCCGTAAAAAGCTCGACGAGTTTGGATAAACATATGGCTCGGTTTTAAGCGCATCCTGGATGATTTCTGTCGTCGGCCGAGACAAATAGCGTACTGTAGAGCTTACGGGTATATTTGGCGCAATTCCTGAACTCTCAGCGTCAGTGACGGCTGTGGAGCTGATGGTATTTGAGATTACGGGTCGCAACGCACTTGCCACTTGCTCTGAGCGGAGCGATGAAAAACTAGGCGCGGTTGCTTCTGATTTGACTTTCGTTTTCTTTTTCCACATCTTGGAGATGTCAAATGGCGCGATAAGTGAGCTGGAGCCGCGGCGATCACGAGCGAGTGACACCGGTTCTCTCGATGAATAACTGGTGGGAAAAAAAGATGACACGCTCGACACTGGTGAGTATTGAGCATCGTCGTCGGGGCATGCTGCTGGAGCCAGCATCAGCACCAGCAGTGCCAGCGCCGCTAACCGCATGCCTCGCTACAATCCGCTCCACCCAGGCAACATTCTTATACACACATTTTTACACAAAGCACCTTAAAACAATGCCAATGTAAGAAAATCCAGCCATATTTAGCATTCACTTTCACATAGTTTTGTTTCAGTTAAGTTGGGTAGTCGCGATGTTTTTCGCGTAGTTTGATTTGCAAATAGGCGTGGAAGCGACGCGCAACGTTGCCTTGAACTGCCGCCACCGCTGTCATTTGCCGCCGCGCAGCCAGCGACGGGGGATGAAATCAGAGTGCGGGGGATGAAAACAGCCAGTTCTGTGGATGCATGTCGTTCGCTTTGCGGCCACGACGCCATACTACCCAGTCCCTAACGAGTTCGAGGACCTCTTAAAAAGTAGAGCAGTTGAGCAATATTTAAAAGACTATCTGGCTGACGATTCAGAACCTTATTATGAGAATGCATTTTGACGGGGTTTTCTGTAGAAAAAAATACATACTTGCTCAGCCAGAAGTACTGATACCTTATCACCGTTCATTTGGTTGCCGGATGTTTTGTAACACATTACGTTAGCATTTCCGATGGGTTTTTCAGTTTATTACATTTTTGCGAGCACCATACGGGTAAAATCGGGGCGCACCTCGCGGTAAGTGCTCGTTATGTGCTTCGTAAAACTGAAAACATTGTTATACTTTTGAGCATTAATCCAACGTAATTAATGAAGCATTTTCAGCTTTTATCGAGAAATATCAAAAAGAAATTTACTGTGAAGGTGAAACGATAAACTAAACGAGATAATGTGAATTTATGCTTGTATCAGTAAATTTGGCCGCAGGTTGACGATAAATGGAGGTACTCAAACTAGCTATTTGTGGCGTTAGCTTGTATGGCAGGTAGGGTTTCTCATGATTATTGTAATTTTTACCAAATATCGTGCATGGAAGCTGCTCATAATTACTATTTGTGAGGTCAAATGTTCAGCATTGGACGTATATGGCCTCAAATAAAAATGTAAGTATAATCCATAACCAAATCGAAAAGCGAAATAAATGACAAGTCCCTATGAGTGTAGGTCCTACTTGTAATTAATTACGCTTTTTTTATTGAATCAAGAATTCATTTGACAATTGTGTCAAATTAATTCTCGATTCTATAGTAAAACATCTTGAATTTAATAGGTCGTTTTAGTATTTCGTTGAACATTTACTTTATTCAATGAGTAGACATATGAATACACGGTGTATTCTGAATTTAAATTATAAACCCAAGCAATTTTTTGCGTATACTGCTTAGCATATCCCCCATAATGTCTTTATTCTTCATGTCTAGAACTTAGACATGTGGCGTCGCCTAGTCCCGATTGTCACGTTCCACGCCGTGCCTCGTCCCGCCTGTCACGTCAGTCCCAATTGTGTCTGGACGGATCGCGACAGCGCAAATCACAGTCAAATTGCTTTCTTCCGCTGAAAAGGGATAGTTAGGAGCTCTTCACTTCCTTATGACGACTCTTGACGTCCTATGAATAATAAGGTGACCTTTTCAGGAATATCGATATTTCAACGCGACGTTTTATGAAGTTTATAATTTTGTATTCAATTGAGGAATTTGATGAAAGCGCAAAACAAATCTTGATAGGTTTTTGATTGTGGTGATGCGTGATAAATAACACCAAGAACTGGCGTTATTTATGCCAGTGAATTAGGATTGCTATTCAGCGTAGTAATGTAGCCAGTACCTTGGGTACCCTTCGATCTGGGACTGGTCTGGGTCAGTTGAGTTAACTATAGAACGTTTGTAACGGTCATTAGGTAGCTCAACTGCTTTCCTTATATATTGTTAGTTTATAAAATGTCGAAACCAAATTGTGCTCTTAAAATAATATTTGGGTAGCCATAGGTGATTGGGTAAACTAAATACACTACTACCCGTAAAATAGAAGGGATAAGGATTTCATTTTTGTGATTGTACGGTTTGATTTTCCTCTGAAAACAAAAAATAATAAATGAATACTCAGGTCAAAAAAAAAATATGCTCATTGCGCGCACTAGCAGAACAGTATACTTAGTTCTTCATTTTGAGAGTTCAGTGTTAAAACGCTTTGAAAACCGCCGACATAGACATCTAACATGGCCTTTTAAAGGTGGTGGGTAAAGTGACTAAGGTCGAAACGTGCTAAAACGTTCTTAGCCATGACAACCATTAAAGTTCCGAATCAGGGTAACGACTGTTTTTGGAGCTGTCGCCTAAAAGCTACTGCAAATCTTTTGGTTGACTTTTTTAACAGATAGTAGGTACAACTGAAAATTAAAAAAATACTCAAAAGCACCTATTTAAATAGGACTGACTGACCTTTCGCGGTTAATGCCCTCCATCGGACCCATTTACTCGAGAGCTTAAAAGGTCTCAAGCAGGAATTTTCAGTTAATGTGTTTATTTATCCAGTAAGAGTTTTTACTTACCTTTATTACAGAGCAAAATTTAAATGAGATTATACGTTTCAGTGCAGTTTTTATAGGAATACATTAAAAAATCCAAACTGACATTTTCCTTCACCTCAGATCACTATGCAGAGCACATATTGTAAATCACCTGCTAGAGGGTAGTCAAATGCATGTCTACATATTACACTCAGCTCATCAACTCATGTCGGCTTGAGAAAAAGGCTGAACGAACACAAGTAGCTAGTACCTGTATATTTTGACAGGATTTTTTTCCACTAGATACAAAAAATCACATATCCGACGACAAACAACGTATTTTGATTTAAATTTCGCACAGCCTAAGCTAAAGGACCTAGAGACAATATTTTCAGAGTAGCTGCCGTATAAATTGTGTGGACTAACCAAGAATTTTTAACATTTCACGGCATAACGGGTACAAAGACCCAGACGTTTCGTTACTTAGGCTATATACGTTTATGTAGATGTTTTTTATAATAAAACTTCTAATATCTACAACAGTTACAGATAATGTAAGTTCCATAAAAACCTGACGCCATTTTTCTACGACATCAGTTACTGATGTCCTAGAAAAATAGCGTTAGGTTTTGATTATTTGCCGGTCTGGGGATGGCGACAGTCATCCAGAGGGAAAAATGTTTACGCGTTCCGAATCCCTAATGAAGGAATTCTCGAATATTGACGTGTCACCAAGAGATTTACGTTTTACCTTCATAGACAGCGGTTCCAAAGACATTCGCTGACTACAGGGCTCAGTTTCAAATAGATCTGTGGTTTGGAGAGTTTTTTGCTGATAGCTGTCTACCTCCTCCGTCATTCCCTCATTACTGAGGGTCGTGACCCCTTTGTTGCAGTCCATTTACGACCTGATTCCATCGAAGTCTTAATCAGCTTATTATTTTTCTCCAGGTTATCCGAGTTTCGGACTAGAACTTGATACAGTATTTCGACATCCACAGTTGTGATGCAATCCCTTATTAAATGAAACAAAAGAGAAGACTCCATACGAAGTAAACATCGAAAACCCGAATAATTATCTAATAAGTACAATAAATTAAATTTTGTAGGCTTATTAGTAATAGACAAAAAAATACCCTAGGGCTTACACTTTAAGCCCTGCTACGCTAGGTTGTAATGACACATTTTTCTAGCAAGAGAAGTGAAAGTACTTTTTATGTATACATACTAATTCTCATAACAATAAAACTTAGTTACTAATTGACTAAACCGTTCTCTCGAGGCTTTTCAATTTTCATGACCTTAAAAACATTTTATTTTAGCTCGTTTTTCTGCACGTGCTATGTTCCAATCTAGACTCAACAGTAAACTTTATTGTGGCATCAACTTATTTTACCGAAAACTACGTGACTATATACATTGGTTACAGTGTGACCTTTCTTACATCCTTCCACATTGTTTGGCATCTTATGATAACATTTTTTGAGGTTATTTTCCGCACAACGATCCGCTCTGAGCTCGATATCGTGACTCAAAACAATGACCGCATCGCGAGAATAAGATTCAAGCTTTAATAAATACAATAACTAGTAGTTCACTTCGAACTGATATCTCGAAATGTCTAGGTATTTAGACACGGAGATTGTCATACAAAAAGTTAGCTATTAACACTATAATAATAGTGTGCTCTCTGTGAACCTTTTGTAATGACCCCGCCTACCAAGCCACCAAAACCTGATGCCTCAGCGGATGGGTCTTATATGTAGTAAATTATAATTGGCCTGATAAATAAATATAACCAGAGTTTGAGTGAATAATTGAATTATTAGCGTTCTATGAGCTAGCGAGATTGATCCTTTGCTTGACTATGTTTCTTGTCCTATTATTTATGAGTTACAAAGATACCTCCGTACAGGTATCTTTGTCATCGTGCGCTCAAATTTGTATTAAATATTATAGTGATCCTCAAAATACTGTAGTGATTTCGTGATTGTTATCCGAACCCGGTTTCCCCGTCTCAAGTATCTTGGGAATATTAAATTCTTCTTTAAACTTGCAGGAATCATGTGATGATGCAAATATCGGTATTTATGGCAATCGAACTGTGCTTAATTTACCCGACCGGAAGTAATTGCTCGTTCATATCTGATGCCCACGCTATTATTCTGACTATACCCAAGACTCTAGGTGTGATTATATGTAAGAACAATAAGTTCACATACGCGATTCGTTGTATAACGATCGACATGTTTTGTGGGGCCCCATTTGTATTTTCATACGCCTCTGTGAGTCGAGATCAGGTCAGGATAATACCTATAGTTCCCTATCAGGAAGCTATAAAGTCAATACTTTTCTATTGACTGCAAAGAGCTTACAACTTTAACTCAATACTATTGGAAGTTAATTCAACACTTTCATCGTATTAATTTGAAGAAGCTTATGTGGATTTATAGTAGTTCACGAGGTAATACTGGCTCTTATTATAGAGTCTTGAATTCAAGGTTCTATTCCTGACTTGATGGGTAGAGGTAATTATGATAGAAAACCAACTTTTATCAAATAATTCAGTACTTGTATTATCAGAAAATGCACACACATGACATATAACAAAGCTTGAAGCTATTCTTTACTGTGGTGGAAATTTATAGGTTGTTGATGTGAATATTCGCTGTCAAAACCCCTTGCATGTCAATCCAAAACTTATCAACACCCTTGGCTTGACAACCGTAATAAGTTGAAAATAAATAAATAAAAATTCCAGTTTTAATAAGAAGCCAGATAATTTCGCGAGATTATTGTTTAGCTGTGGTCATCAAAACCTTTGCGATCCTTAATCTTAAAAACCATCTCTAATAAGGACAACAATAAACTCATTTTTAAATCTGGGTCTAAGCCCAGTTATCTAACATTAAACAAGACTTCAATATTCCTTTTTATCATAAATCTGGATGATGATGGATAGAAGCGGCTTATGATCGGTGGCGAGTTCTGATATTTAAATTTACGTTAGATGATCTCGGGTTAGCCTAGGCAATTCATTCAGCAGTAAAATGATATAGTGTCACTTAGTTACATAGGCTTCATTTTTTATAAGACTTACCATAGCTCTAATTATGTAGCCCAAGGTGAAGGAAAATTACCGATAAAATTCCTCACATTTCGTGCGCTGCGAAAACTATTGATGATAGAAAAAAGTACAGTTTTAGAGAACACATCAATATGAAAAAATAAAAACCGGAATCCATTTACTTGGTACCACTATTATAGTGATATCGCATAAACTACTTTTTATGTTTAAAATGTTAGTAGAAATGCAGGTAAAAACAACAACACTGTGAGAATTAATCCTTATTATTATTATTAATTACAGTATTAGACTACGAAGTGATTTATTTGGATAAGGATTAATACCGATAAGGATGAATAGCATAGACGCTAAGCTATGTTCTGTTTCAAAAATACAAGAGCAATATATACAAGGGTCGATCGGGGTGAGGGATGTGGGGTATTTCAAAGCGTTCGTAATTGGCATTTTCAGTTTCAATTTCAAAAGACATTGCACAAAACCTTTTCATAAAGAAGAAGATATCGTGACCAAGAGACTGCTCTGCAGAAACTCGTTATCAAAGATGTATGGGTAAAATGAGCTAGATATCGCAAATTTAGGATAAAGCCCGCCTATCTTATGTTACCCATAAACATTTTTTATTTTTGAGTGAGCGAAGCGATTGAGATCCCCGAGTTAAGTTGGGAACAGATTTTCCACTGTATGTATGTATGTATGTATGTGGCGGCATAACTCTCGAGGGGGCTATCCGTCTTGCATGAAATTTAAACTGTATGGAGATAACGTACATAAAAATTGACAGTCGCGGGGGATTTTTAATAAATAGGGTAGTTTTTGAGATATTGGGATCTCAAATCAAAATTTTGAATAAGCAGAGAATATCTAAATATCCTTTAATTTGGTTGGGTAATAGCGTACCTTCATCTCCTTTTCTCCTGTTAAGTAAAGGTTACAGCAAAATAATTTAGATCGTTTCCAGCAGAACTATAAGATACATCTCTAAATTAAACTACGGAATATGCATTAGAACTAATAGTCAACATCATTACAGCGAGAAAATATCAACTGGCGGGCAAAGGTCAAGATATTTTTATTGACCGAGCGAGCGAAGCGTTTCAATTTCGAGCTTGGCCAAAAATGCTTTTGTCTAATGTCTGTCGGCTGTCGGTTTGTTCTCTCCTACATGTCGCATTTATCAACCGATATTGATGAAAATTGGCACACATGTTAGACGATTTATAATTTTTTTTAGTCAATCGCGATTTTTGTCCGGGGAGAAAATAGGGCGTAAAAGAAGGGGGAAGTTTGCTGTAGCGTTATTTATCGACAGATATCAAATAAACTTTAACAACACACTAAGGATTTAATTATAAACAAGATGTGAAAAAAAAAATCGAAAAAGCGAAGTCATAAAGGGAGATGTTTGCTGTAGGATTTTTTTATTTTATTTTGATCGGAAATTTTATACCTACGTTTACTAATCAGACTACGCAGTCCTCTCCGCCTTTGCAAGACAAATACATATACACTCGGTTTGATCTCCTCCGACCGAAGGAAACGAGAGTAATCGCTAAAACATAAACCCCTATTTGCTCAAAAGCCTAAAAGGAAAAGTGAAAGAGGAAAGCATCGGTCATTGCATGGTTATAAGGGATCGCGAGGTCTACTATACGTACAGAACCACTAGTTTTAAATGGGTTAGCCCTTGAACTCAGAACTTGCATAGGTAAGGTAATCTAACGAGCTTTTCTATAGTATGTCTTCGAAGCTTCCCAGAAGGTACCTGCTATATATGCATGCTCACCACGCTTGGCAGGCGGAATCATAATTCCAGTACCTATACACTTCGATGGATGTTGGTGATCCATGGTGTAAACCTTTTGTCGCCTCTGCACCGCCCCTTCGTCTACTACAGGTGAAAAATCAAAATCTCTATCGCCCTCGTGTTATTAGAGTCTTAGTCTGTTAAGTCAATAAAATTATTTCAATCAATCAAATTCGTGTACGTAGGTACCTATGTACTGTACTTAAAGAAAATCGAATTTTGTTAATTATTGCGAAGAAGGTTGTTTTGCTCCGTTGAGTGCGGGGAATACGATATTAGGTATCGAGAGGCTGTTTTCTCCAAATAAGATTTATTCCAATTGATATGAGACCCCGCCTGATCTTCATTCATTTGAATTCATCATTTGGTTGTTCGAAAGCTTTATGATGTACCTTGTCAAAATTTATTTTTAATTTAGAATGGGATGGGATCCAGCAATGGGACACTCCTATTGCTGGGCCTCATCCCATTCTTTCCAGACTTTTCGATATTGGTCATAATTCCTTGTCTTGTCTTAGAGAAATGCTTAATTGGTATACCGCGACGCCCAAGAAACTAATTTTCCGGGTAATGGCTAGCCTAGTTCCATTTAGACATTACATCTCTCGGCGCTAAAACATGGATTTTATTTTTGAACCCTGGTATGTGTTGGTTCCTATTTCATTGCTTGATATTTTTTGAATTTAACATTTGACCACCGGTTGCCTAGCCTAGCGAGGTTATGACAAAATCAATTAAGATCGAGGCTCTGACGAGCAGTGGGCATAATATGTGGACTGTTAAAGTACCAGTAATAGAAGTTGAGTCCTATAAACAGGTCGTAGACATGAGTCTCTTCCAAGTTACTATCCTGACGTTTCAGTGAGTTGACACCAGCGGCCAGACAATGCATTTTTAATGAGCTATCCTTAGTTTTTCTCGCATTTTTGGTAAGGTATTGTTGTTGGTATTTGTATAGTGAGTATGTGGAGGTTCGTTTGTTGACACACGCAATGAAGTTAACCTTTGTGCTTTGTTACAAGCGAGGTGGGGAGGATTTTCCTTGTGAAATAAGATATTTTTAGGACATCAAAATACAGAAAGACCTTTGGGTATATTTTTTCATTTTCCTTCCAAGATTTTTTCTGACTGAAAATCATAGTACGTCGTAAATTTGAAATTTTGACCAAAAATCTATACCTACATTGTATTGGTCTCAAAACAATTTATTTTTTCAATTAAAACTTAATTATTAAATTGATTACGGTTCCATATCGAGATCCCAAAGTTTCCAAGCAATTAGTTGACATCCTTTTTAAGCCGTAATGATACGTACATTGTAATTGTATTAACGTACATTTTCGTATTTATCCGATTCATTAAGAACATACTACTCGGTGTGAATCTTGGGTAGTTTACTTCGTTACTATACCTATATATTAAGGGGATAGTGGCCCACATTCAGCTTAGCTTCCCTACCACTACACTGTGTCCAGAGTGTGTTAAATGGGTCACGGCCCTGAAGGCAAGTTTCCCCTGAGCCGAACATCTGAAACTCACTCTTGCAAAATACTGCGAAACTTAAAACACGTAGACAGTTATCGGGTTTGTTTTCCAATGTGATTATGTGATAGACACCATTATGTGTAGAATTAATAAATATTCCATCATACAATTAAAAAAGTGTTATTATTTTGTTAGTTCTCTTTTATATTTTTTGTTTTTTTGACTATCGAGTATGTATGTACTTACTCTCTGAAAACATTACCCTCCTGAGGCAGTTGGGTAAAAATGTGTAATCATTTGGTCAATTATTCGATTTACTCAACCATCTAGGACCTAAATCTCGGTGTAGTGTCTACAGTGCCTAAATTCGTAAATTGTAATTGGATAACGTTGTCGACGCTCTTGCTTTAATATGGTAATCCTGTTGCAGCTCAGCAGGGATACTTATGCAGAATAGAATATTAATGAACGAGGTACGCCGTCTCAAAAATAATCATACTGATAAAATAATGATAAAACGATCCTATATCACATATAATATTAATATATATGACCTTACTAACGTTTCAATAACCTAGACTTGTCCAAAGTCACAGCAACATTAGTTTAAACATCAGCCTTCTCAGTATTTAACTGTACTAAGCTAGTAAAGAGTTTATTCTGGTATTTACACTTCATTTCTAATTTCTAATTAATTCCGAGAGAATCCAGTATGGCACGTCGTGAATCATTTGAGTACTAATTTGCTTGAATATTGAACCTACGATTGAAGTTCAAAGTCCAAGGCTCGTAATTAGTTTAACAGACTAAACATTTTTGAAATTACGGTTCTTGACAAGTTAAATTAATTTGTCAAGAACTTTTCCAAAAAAAAGTGCTAATACTATTATGCCGCGTTATTAGGACGAAAAACACATTTCCTAAATAGTTACTCTGCTTCTAAGATATATATTTATAAATTTAAGATTATGTATATGAACATTATGTTATGTATTTTTTTATATATATGTTTAATCTTTAATCTTTGACAAGCGTCATAGCTCAGTTGGTAGTAACTTTGCCATCTGCGCTGTAGGTTGTGGGTTCGATTCCCACCCAGGACAAACATTCGTGTAAAGAATATAGATGTTTGTTCTGTGTTTGGGGGCTGTATTGTATGATAACTATGTAGTCACAAAAAAAAAACATTCAAGTATTCTATCCGTAATCTAGTTCACATATTACAAGCTATGCATAGTTTGGGACGAGATAGCGCTGTGTGAAATGAATGTCCTGTAATATTTATTTTTTAATTTTTAAATATCAGCTCTCTATACAAGGAGTTATATATGTATAACTAGCATATGATTCAGTAACAAGTTGTGTTTTTTTTGTACATTTGAAATGACTGTCCTCGTGATATGTGTATAACATTCACCTTAAACAACACACTTAGCAGTACGAAGCAGCTGTATCATCATTTTACGCATCTAAAAAACATTTAGTTCAGCACAATATAATCGCAGAAAATTAATTACAACAAAAATGTACCTATATATATTATCTTCGATAGAAAAGGCAATTAACGAAGAAAAAAAATGCAAGGAATGAATTTTAATTAGGGTTTTGAATTGTTGATATTTATAACCCCATGACTTCTTTCTGTTAGATAAAAATAAGTAATACATTATATCCAACCTGTTTAATAATACGTTGCCTACCTTGTACCTACATAATTTGTGAATTTTATATTTTATTGAGGGCGACGACGAATACCTACCAATTTCTCCATATTCCCTAAAGTCAAAGTGAAAGTCAAAATGTCTTTATTCATTAAGATTTTTTCTCTGTTCTCTGATCTGTTCGGAATCGCGATCAACACACAAGGAGAAAGGCAAGAACCTCGGGCTGGTTAATTTTTTGATGATCCATTCAACATTTAGATATACAGTTTTAAATTATATTCTAAGTAAACCTAAATACTTACTACTACCTTAAAACATTTGTTATTACATATCTACCTAATGAGCAGTTTGTTAACATTGAGAAATCACCATCACATCGGGCCACGCGTTCTTATCGTCGATATAGTCACTTATTTTGTGTTAGGCACATTTAATTAAATTGTATATTAAGGTATACACAATTTGAATTTACGAGCAGAGTTTATGGCGCTTTGAGGAAGCTTATTATAGAATCTCACATAGTTTCCTAAGAATTAATTATTTACCTTTCCTAGCGATACCTAGGTATATCAAGTTTATTTTTATTTCTAGCATTACCACTGTGTACATCAGTTCTTTTACTAAAATCATCAATGTTTCTGTCAGCGTGCATTAAATTTTCATAATGTATTATGTATTGGGAGCTGACTGTAAGATTACCAATCTCTTTAACTCTCTTCCCTATATTTAAATATGTAATCGCATAAGTGACAACTAATCTTTGTTGATAATAAAGTTCTAATAGCTAAACCTTAGCGGAAAAATTGGGCACGAACTAACCGGGGTCTATGTTGTGATCGACGGTCACGTGGAGATGATAGATGGAGGCGACTCATGATTATGTAAGGGGCTAGCTCTGAACCACAAGGTTTGTCTGGAAAGCGCTTATAAATCCATAAAAAATAACGTTTAGTATAATTCTTAGTTAGACGCACTAGCTTCCAAAATCCATAGCACATAGATAATAAAATACTAAGCCAAACATCTGAGTTTGGTAATGGAATTGCCCACTCTCCTATATCCTGTTAAAACAAAGCCAGTTACAAAACATCCGTTATAAATAAGCCTCAGCGTGCTGCTAACAAATTCCATTAAAAAGTAGCGTAACCATGGGTTTCTGGCAACTTTTAGGGGTCCAGGGGCGCACAAACTTCGCAACAACTCTTTGCGACCCTAAGCATCTACGCACACAGACACAGTCATTGAATACCTGAGCTAATGCCACTCGTTTTTTTTGCCGTTTTATTTCACAAGCCTCATAGCTCAGTTGGTAGTAGCTCTGCTTTCCGCGCTGTAGGTTGTGGGCTCGATTCCCACACGGGAAAAAACATTTGTGTGATGAATATATATGTTTATATGTTTGTTCTGTGTTTGGGTGTTGTATTGTATGATATACCAACGTATGTATTTACAAAACAAAAAAATGCAAGTATGTTATCTGTATCTGTTATCTAGTTCCCATATTACAAGCTTTGCTTAGTTTAGGGCTAGCCCCAAACTAATGACGCTGTGTGAAAATAATGTTATGAAAAAATTATATATTCGTTTGTGAATGTTAAACGTCACTCTGGTGATTAAACGCGAAACGGAGTGTGGGAAGTCCCTTCATTCGATGGACCGATGACATTGTGGCTGTTGCGGGGAGTCGATGGATAGAGGCGGCTCAGGGTCGCTATTGTCGCTGTGGCGTCTATTGGGGGAGGCCGATGTTCAGCAGTGGACGTATGTGTGTTGAAATGATGATGATGACTCTGGCGATAAACACATCGCAGCACTGTTTTTTTTTAAATTAAGGGTTGGCTCTTGACCTCTAGACCTGTGCATGGATTAGGTCTACGATGGTAGGAGCTCTCCAGTGCACTGACATAACATGGCTAACAGGAGTTTTCGACAAGAGGGTCGCCAGGTGAACTGTTACAGGTATCTGTAACAGTCCACCAGTGTTGTGAGCATTCAGCCGCAATTAAAAGCCAGCGATTAATTTATCCGGAATAGACCGCTAGGAGGTTGATCACACCTACCGTAAATGACGTTGTAAGCTTTAACTGATTGCATAACCAAGATGATTTTGTACTTCGGAGGGCACAAGCTATCGATGTAACTACGACGGGGTAGGGCTTGGTATTCATGTCACCTGGCTTACAAGTTAGAATAAGGCCGAAGGTGAAAGCAAACTTCACCTGGAATTCTCAACGGTCTGAGCAACTGGCTATCTTACCTCTAAATGAAAATAAAAAACACCACAAATTTTTAAAGTTGTTATGGTGACACAACTAGGTAAGATGGTGGTAGCAAGCCAGGAGGACTTAAACTAAGTCCTACCACCAACAAAACCAACCTCAACATTGTACTCCCCCTGAGGATCGACCCCCGACCTCTGGATCGGACATCGGTGGGTTGAACCACTAAATCACAGAGGCGGTTAAGCTTTCCGAAGACGGTCGTGTTAGACAACCGGATTTGACCTCCGGATCGGAAGGCGGATATCTATCCACTTTACCACACAGCTCTTTGTCTTGCTAGTAGTCTGTAAAGGGGATAATTATATTCAAGTATTTTACATTAACCCTTCGCTGGGAATTCGAATTAAGCCGCTTACATCAAACAAGTAGTTTGCGATCCATTTAGCGTTCTTCGTCGTATGGACGGCCTTGACTTGGTTGACACACTTTGATTTAGGTGATTATTCTAACTTCTTTAACCTTTAAAATAAACAATTTTTGTTACACCTGCTACGTTAGATCATCCATGCCATTTAAAAATAAACAACCAAAAATGTTTGTATAGGAGAGTGGAACTACTGGGCTCTAAAAAAATAATCAAATAACTCTCATACAGGAACCCTATTATAAGTTGATGTTATCATTGTGCTTACAAAATCATATTTTCCGCTTACTTGACAACAGTAGAATGTTTTATTCGAAATCCCTTTGAAGAATATGAGACGTGCCCTTGTGTATTCGACCCTTTTTGAACAAGAATAAATTATAATATTTACACAGCACTAAGGATCGCTTTCAAGATCATTGCGGTACATGCTGTTGGTATTCAGGTTATATTCTAGCTAATTGGACATTTTTGTTGATGATTTGGTGGAAGAAAAATTAAACACGTGTTATTTATGTACAGAAATATCACTACACTGACAACAATATCCATGAGATGTTCTTCTAATATAATATTATTTATATCGACGCAGTTGCGCAATGATATACTGAAATTACTTATTCTTACTTTATAAAATTTACTTTTAATATTTATTACATTATTTGTCAAAAGTAAATCTTATAAAAGTATGTTATAAAATGATATATAAAAAGCTTTAATATTTGATCGAGTGAGCGAAGCAAACGAGATCTCCGAGTTTTGTTGGAAAATCCGGCACTCCTCCTAAACAATACAAAAACTCCTCAACGGAAAATAGTAAATCATAGATAACTCCGCCTATTTTTTATTGATTGATGAACCAACATTTATCAACAGGTATATACTACTACTGTACCTATAAATAAATGTTGGTTTTCAATAAATATTATGTGGTCGTTGGTTCGATTTTCAAGTTTTCAGTGAAGTCTGGTCCATTTTTGTCTCTAATAACTTATTAAGATAAATGATTGCATTGGTTTGGAGAGGGTAAATAGAAAAAATAGTGTGGAATATCGATAATCTTTCACTATTTTGTGATAATTATTAGCAAAGCAGTACTAGGCGGTTATTCCGGCTGTCCATCCATTTTACTGCGGAAAGTTTGAATTATACTCGCGGATTAGAATAATAAATAATCTGACATGATTAAAGTCATATATGCCGAAATTAATCATGTATCGCTTGGCCGAGTTGGTGTAAATAATGTACTCAAGTGGATGCTGTACAACATAGATAGCAAACAAGCATACGGCCCACCTCATGGTAAGCGGAAAGGCATCACTTGCGCGTTACTTAAATCCACTAGGTGCCCCATCTAATCCTTTTGTCTCATCATTTGATCTGCAAAAACTTGCCAAGCTTATGATTGAGATGACACATGACCCAAGAGCTGGTTCAGTGGCTGTACAGTATTAATTTTACCTATCCATGACATTTTGTTTGACACTAGCTAGCATTACAGTAAACATTTTGTCCCATCAGTACAATTATAACAAAAGGACCACGAGGATCGCCACCGCGGCCCAGAAGACAGTCGCTAAGCACTCCCGTTTAATTAGTAAATGAGTTGTCCCTCTGCATTAAGATAAATGGAACATCTTGGCGCGGAGGGTGAGATCGTGTTGGAATTCTAATTAAACGAATGGAAAATGAATAATACACTAATTTGAATGAGCAGCTTAATTTTAAGAGTAGAGCCCCTTGTGAAAGGGCTCGTCCGGGGAAGTACAACCACCATACCTATTTCAGACGCCAAGCAGCATTGTTATTCTGGTTTGAAGGGTATGGTTGCCGGTGAAATTATGGACAACCTTTATGCTTCAAGTTGACGGGCGCAATGCAATGCCGTGTAGGCTATGTTCTTTTTTGATTTGACCTACGCAGTAAGGCATTGTAATAGGATAGAGTGCACTTAACATCAGGTGGGCTACTTGCTCGTTCCGTCTCCTAGTTGTTTAAAAAAATATATAGTACAGCGACTATTGTTGCTTTGCATTGTATTTGCAATTTTTAACAAATGGTCATGACATCTTAGGCTGGAGGGATTAACCATATGTTCACTCCTGGTATGCGGGTTCATTTCAGTGAAGGTACATACGTTTGTCAATAGGATGTGCTGGAGAGAGATGCCTTTGTCACTTTCTATAATTACGATTCAAAATAGGTTAACTCTTGACCTAGGCTTGCCTGGACATTACCTTTAAGGGAATGCGATTTACGCTATAGAGAGTTTTCCCAGAAGCTGCCTGTCAAAGGTTTAGCCAATCCTACGCACTGACGGCACGCAGCTCACTGGTTGTCACAAAACACGGGCAGGCCCTCCTACCACAAGGATCACAAGACAGTTGGGCCTTTACAGCTGCCAGCGATAAAATCATTCAGCCGTAACCTTTGTTCATAGGACAATATTTGACATACCACGCATTTTACCACCTCGGTGGTCTAGTGATTCCTTCCGGTGTCAGAGCCCAAAGGTCCCGGGTTCGATCCCCATGGTGAGTACAATATTGTGTTTGGTTTGGTTGGTGGTAGGACTTTGTTTAAGTCCGCCTGGCTAGCTACCACTATCTTGTTTAATTCTGTCAGTATAACATCAATGCTAAAATGGTTGTGTTCTGGCATTCAGAGATTAGATTTCCAGTTCCTGTGATTCGAATGTTTTGCTATCGTCATTGAAGCCCAGAGCTTGCAACCCGAGTCAGCGACGTGTGGTAGTCACCACGCCACAATACCGAGTGCCTCTTGACTCGAAACAAAGACTCGTAGCTCTGTTGATTTTGAAATTTCCCAGTGTGTTTATTGATAAGTGGCCTATGGATGAATATTTGTGTTGAATGTCGTAGTTTAAATTTTTGGATGTGAATACGGCATTTGGCAAAGAAAAATTTGAATATTACTTTTTAAATTGAAACGTATTACTACATCCGCGATTACTACGACTACGACCGCGATTGGGCGACATACCATTTCCATAACATGCATACATAGTTTGCTCTATTATAGAAAAAACCGTAAGAAGAACTCCGTTCCTCAGACTGTTAAAGATTTTGGGTGAAGTGCGCCTGCACCTTCGGCCTTATAAGAACTTGAAACTACAGTACAGTACTGTAGGTAAGATGAAGATCAAGCATTTGGCTATCATCTCATATCATTTTTCAAAATATGATAAGGTCGAAGGTGGAAGCTTACTTCACCCGAAATCCTCAACAAACTGAGGAACTGGCTATCTTACCTCTAAATGGCGAAACACAATCGCCTCTGTGGTGTAGTGGTTTAACCCACCGATTTCAGATCCAGAGGTCCTGGGTTCGATCCCCATGGGGAGTACAATATATTGTGCTTGGTTTGGTTTGTGGTAGGATTTTGTTTAAGTCCGCCTGGCTAGCTACCACCATCTTACCTAATTCTGTCGCCATAATAACAATTCTAAAAAAAATGTTGTGTTCCGGCATTCAGAGGTAAGATAGCCAGTTCCTCGGTTTGTTGAGGATTCCGGGTGAAGTGCGCCTCCATCTTCGGCCTTATCCCAACACCAGGTGAGATGAAGGCCAAGCGCTTTCTCATCGTACAATAAAAAAAAAGCAACTACTAAATAATTGTTTTTATGGCGACAGACGTTAAATTAAATTCTGGGCTAAGATGGTTTTCTTCTAGATCAAAATAAAAGTCAAAGTAAATTAAAAATTGTTATGATTTAGTAACATTTTTAAGGATCACTTTATATCGATAATGTAGGTTGTGTAAAGTAAAAACGAGAAAGACAAAACAAGGCACGAAAAAGAGACAATAATGTCACGAGTAAGCCATTGTTCATAAAACTAGTGACAGAATATTGTATATCAAACTTGAAGAGTCTGATCTCTGGCTTCATTTTCACTATTACCTGGTGATTAGACATAATTTTTACAACATTAATATTTAGACATAAATAAACTAGTAAAGCAATTTTCATACACATGGAAAGTTTTTGGAACGGAAATATCACTTTTTGTCCGAATCCGATAGATTTCCACGCTATTTCACACCAATTATGAAGATCTTCTGTGGGAAGTATCGTATGTCAAAATATTTTGATTTAGGAGTTAAGAATAGATTTCTCAGAATCTCCATCGGAAGCTTCCGAATTCAATCCGATAAGGCTTTCCGAATGTTTGAAAATAGCTTTACAGATCTCTGATGATATTGAGACACAAGATGCATCTCAATATTGTGTAACAATACTATCTCCTCGAATTTTGCAAAAAATGTGCGCAGTCGAATTTCCTTATTAAGTTTACGGAAGCACTTTGGCCATAGTATTATGTAACCATATAGAACCGGTGAACGAGGCAAAATATAGATACAGTACAGTACGGCCAATCTAAGGCGGTTATAGCTTGATAGATTTAATGGCTTGATTACAAAAATTGATACGTCTGAGTGACGAGATAGTACAACGAGGTAGTGGTCCTACAACCAAGTAATCTCTTAGATAACCGCTGTGAAGTTGAACCGAGGACCAGGCAAATTAACGCAGAACTCCACATAATGGACCAACGGTATTGTAGCGTTTCTGAGAATTATGGAGGAACAGAATTGCGTTTTTTGGTCTTCGCATAGGAGTTCATGAATTCGAACAGGCTTATAATAATGTTATAACATAATAATGTGATTCAAACGTAAGAACGGATTCTTACGTTTGAATCACATTACACACCTGCTTAGGTGGATTAGTGATCGCAGTAGTGGTGATTATGGCTACTTACGGGCTGTTATGGTGAAATGATGGGTTAGCTATTGACCAGATGTCAAGCTCTAGGATGAGGTCTCCGATGGGGCGACCTTTCCCATACAGCCGATGGGCGCTGGACTTTGGAATAGTCAGCGATTGCTCTGCCCGGGGTAGACACTAGAGATTTAGATATTATAGAGTTCTGAAAAAGAGTAGAAATATAGAAGGTGGTTTTCACGGGGCTAAAGAATAATCAAGCTTTCGATAAAACTGTTTTGTCATGGTATAAACATTTTCAACAATTTTGTAATCCGTTTGTTCTTTCGCAATGGAATAAAGTAGGCTCACAAAAATGAAGGGCTGATAAAATGTTGTATTTTATTACATAATGTTAACAGATACACGCACATATGTTTTGTTTAAGCCTCGAGACCTTTAAACCTTGAAAGGGTCTTAAACAAGTTGACAAACACAGCTGTATGAATTTTAGCGTGGGAAATAGTAATAAACTCTAGATAATATTATACCTCTACATACGACAATCCATTCTATAAATATAACAGTAGTAATGAAATAACTTTTTTTTCGTCTTGCATGATATGTTAAGAGGCTTTAAATTTCCATTATGATTTTTGAACACATTAATCAAAAAAACATGTTTGCATGTTTTTTCGGTTGAAGTATAAAAATTTAAGCGGCTTTGGTAGTTTACTACATTCATTTTTATTCGTTTAACATATACAGCTCAAGGCGACAGTAGCAAAATAGTAATAGTAATTACATTAGTAATTCTATTCAATTCCCACCCAGGACAAACATTTGTGCCCGACGTACGCACATGTGATGTATGGTGCAGATGCAACTGATTAGTTACATCTGCACCATTGATGGTGCTAGTCAATGGTGCAATCGGTACGACGGGAATTCGTGTGATGAATATTGATGTTTTCTATGTTTGGGTTTGGATTATATAATAAGCATGTGTTTACAAAAAATAAGTACATAAGTAATCCGTAATCTAGTTCCTATTTTATAAGCTATGCTTAATTGATGTCCTTTAATATTAATTCCCTATTGCTGGGAATAGGACCTGTAAAAGCTCCGGGCCAAGCTGTTCGTTGTGTTCCGTGAGTGACAGTGCCTTTTTTAGGCGGTTTCTCAGAGAGCTCACTTCACACCGGGTTAAGACCACGCAAACCTTAGGTTAAGAGCTAGAATAGAATAGAAATAGAAGAGCAAGAGATAAAATGATCATCTTTAATTCAGACGTAGTTATGATGGAGTGTGCTAGCTGACGTCCACTAAACTACGGCATACGAGGATCGAGACAGATCGGTTTCACGGCTTCCAAACTGTCACATGGTAACGAATGATCCCAACGTATCTTACTTTGTGTAAACATTTTTTTGTGTGAACACTTTTTATTTACTTGCCATTTCTGCGTCTGCAGAAATGGAATCCTTCTACAGATTTTGCTAAGTCGCGTGGAATTGGTTTTCAACGGAGACGGAACAATTGTAATAAAACTTCTGAATGTTCTCTTGAGACAAAATGTAGATTGAGTCTTGAAGTAAGCCGGTAGTAAGTAAAACCTCTATTGCCAGCCTTAATTTATTGCCATGCCTATACAACGGCATAGCCTCGATCGGAGAGAGATTGGTTCTTAATCCAGTTTATTGCAATGCGGTACAACGTGCTCATTCCCGCACGATATTTTTCTAACATAACATTTTTGCCTTTATGGGAAAATAGTAAAGTAAGCATTCGTCAATCGACTAACTCGGCGGTAAGCTTGAAGGCAATCACGTGTGTAAATATCCACGTCGCTCGACATTTTCATGTGAAATACCTATATCGAATCAAAATATTCTATCGCATTTTTCAAATATTTATGAAAAAAACATTTCTTTATCGAGCCTCATCGTCACGCGCTGGTATAGTTTCAAGGTTTCGGTTTAGGTTTCACTCTTTTTGGATAAGATTTTGGACAAGGATGAGGTCTGCTATGGAACGAGCTAAACCCAGTCTATGAACTCTCATAGTGTTAGGGTCGTAACACAGCGTAAACAAATAAATGATTGATTGATTGATTAAATGTTTTTTTTTTTTGTTAATTTGGAAACTGTCTTCAAGTTTTTCATGTGCGCACAATGTAAAATTTTTGATAGCGCTTAGTCGTTATAAATGGAATATCGACCATTGTATAATTCGTGGCGTTTATAATAAATTTATAAGCTGTGCGTCGGAAATTTTAATTAAAAAAAGGTGAAGACGGAATCAGGTCGTGGATCTCCTGGTTACACTCACCGAAGTGGATTCAATATTCAATCATTCAATACATCTCATCAATTCAATCCAAAGTGGAAAAAATATTCCAATTACCCCATATATTCAACACATATAATGAGGTAAGTGAGATCTACATCCTATTGGTCTTCCCTGGGCAACAGAATCATTGGCATTTGCTATCGGTTACAGCTGAATTACCCCAACTCTAGTGGTAGGACCTTTAAAGGCCCTCCTGGGAAGCGAATACCGAGGTCTAGTGCCGAACAGTTGATATAGACGAAATCGGTGAAGATTTTTTCCGCTGCACGGAAAAGCCAGTGCTTTCTGGGTAAGCTCGTAAATCGTATACTTAACCTAGCGTGTTCTAGTCCCTTTTAAGGTCAATAGCTTCCCATTAAAGTAAAATAAAAAAAAATAAAAAAAACAGCCACTAACTGGCAGGATCGACGGTCCATGAAAAACGTTTTTTTTCCTTTTTGGGGTCGAGACTTTGGGTCCGTGGGAAGCCGGTGCCCTAAGTTTTTTCATAAATCTTGATTGGGGTTTTTGATTAAAGTGACACGAGATCCAAGGCGAGGTACTATTTAAGCCAGCGAATGAACATAGCTATTCATGGAGGCGATGCAGCCAATGTCGTGGGCACGCTTCCGTCTAGTACTGGTTTGGAACATTTGAGTTACATGTAGACCGATTGTAGCGGTAATTTATATTTGTTTTTCATGATAGAGCTATGGAACTCAACAATTTTACAAACTCTGTGATTCTGCAGTAAACAAAATATATATATATATATATGTCTACAACAGTTTCATCATAGCACACTAACTTATTATTAACTTCATTATTTTAACACATCTGGTCATCTGTAAATATGTTATTAATTTGGAATTCAAGCGTAATATGTTATATCAGTCTTGAATACAAAAGTTATTAGATAATTTACTAAGCATAAATATCAAATGTATGGTTTAATTTTGAAAAATATGAAATGCAGGTGAATGTGCAAGTATCCATGCGTAACCTCAGAGCCAGCAATACTTGCCATTGTATTTATTACTGTTGCATTTTTTTTATTGTTTCGTTGTATCATGAATGTGTGTCATATTGGTGAATACTTTTTTTTCTTTAAACAATACTCATCGTGTTATATAATCGTGATACGAAATTTAGTCAGGTCATAAATTTATAGCGTGTGTTACTATGGACTAGTGTTCTACTGGCTTGCTACCAGTCACCAGTGGAAAATCACCCTTCCCTATTTTTAAATAGAATCGATTTCCCTATACCAGTTTCCCAAGCCGAAGTTCCGTTGCAGCAGCTCATTATCACATTAAAGATACCATCTTATCATCTGTTAATGTTGAGGAAACTTAAGCAGTTAAGTGGAGGGTTCTCATGTTTAGATACGGCGTGATGGAAGCGCATTATCTAAAATTGATCTTAGCCTGAGCTTAGTCTTATGCTGTTTACTGTGCGATGAACACAACGCACAGTAGTATTTATTTATTTTTCTTACAATAAACATATTGTACGAAAAATAAATAAATATGATCAGTAAGTATTACTTTATAAGGATTCACGATGCGATTTAAAACTTATTTAATAATAATGTCATATACTTATTATATCTGTATACTTATTATGATTACCTTCCACAAATAATATAGTGAATTTATCTGCTTTAGCCACATAATACAGGCATCCCCATATTAATGATATGTTTGTTTTACATCATTCAATCCAAATTTAGTGACACTATATGCAAAGACGCAATAAGGCTTTGTTATAGGCAAGGGTTGCATCACCTAGGCTGCTTGCTTATTCCATCACTATGTTTCATAAAAAAGAGACTAAAAAACTGAGAGCAAAATCTTGTATTGGCCAAGATCCACTTTGGGCCACAGAGTATGTATCCATAGTTCTCTAAAAAAAACAACAGACTGATGGTGATAATATTTCTGTATAGCTAGGAAATTGAAGCAATCTTAACGGTGGAATTTTACTATGTACATATTTCTTGCACATCAACAATACACAACTTGTAATTAGCCATTAGTTTTCTATAGTCTTAATATAAACTCTGTGTTAGCTGTAAGTTTTCCAAAAATGATAAAATAAAATAAAATAAAATAAATCTCTGGAAGCCTCATGGCCCGCTTGCATCATCAGTGTTATTTGAAATTGGAGCAGTGTCTTCCAATTGCCACTATAATAAGGATCATGTATTCATAATTTTTTTACGTATGTATTTACAAAAAGTACCTATTTAAGTATTTTACCGTAATCTAGTTCCTATAGCTATGCTTAATTTGGGGCTAGGTGGCGCTGTGTAAAATTAATCTCATGTAATATTTATTAATTTATTTTATTTATTTATCATCGTTAGTATTGACTAGCAATAGCTCACTTCAACATATTATATACCTATAGATATTAGGATTATTACCAGTTTGATGAAACAGCCTGCGTAAAAGCTGACTCAAATTGGGTGAAGAAACTTGAGTTCAACATTACTGGGGAAAGTTCGATCAGATCACGAACTCTAAAGTAGGTTCATGACTTCAGTATTCGAAGGTCTAGTGATACAGTACTTCAAGAAAAGTGTCCATTACGTTAGTAGTGTTTACCCAGAGATCTAAATTTGACCGTAGAAATTATAGTTTTATGCACTGATCCATACCAATATAATAAGTTAGAAAATAGACTCTGTGGTCTAGTGGTTCAACCCACCGATTTTACATCCAGAGGTCCCGGGTTCGATCCCCATGGGGTGTATAATATATTGTGCTTGGTTTGGTTGGTGGTAGGACTTTGTTTGGGTCCGCCTGGCTAGCAACCACCACCTTACCTTATTCTGTCGCCGTAACAACAATTCTAAAATTGTTGAGTTCCGGCATTTAGAGGTTAGATAGCTTGTTCAAGATTACACAGCTAAGTGGACCTTGATGAGATTTAGCAAAATATGTTATATGCTGTGGCGAGTACGTGGATAAAAAGAAGCCGATGTTGGCTACATTTTTATTGACAGGTGCGAACAACGTGGGCGAAGCCGTTGGGAAAAACTAGTTTACCAAACATGAGCTAGATCAAAATTGTACTCCTTTCATATCTATTACATTCATTTAAATTACACAACAAGTACAAGTACATTATATTTAAAACTATATTTTTAGTAAGTATATTAAGAATTATTGACAAATATAATATAATTTTTGTGTCTTAGTTATATGTAACTTATTAAACTTTATTAAATTGATATGTTTATCTATCTTTTCTCTCTCCTCATCACTGGTTTGCTTCAAGAAAACTCTTTTTAGGGTTAAGCTCGCCTTTTTAATTTTTAGTTTTTCTATGTATTTATGTTTCTGTGTGCAATAAAGTATAAGTAATCTATATCAGTATCTATGTTATAAAAAAGGTTTATGAATATGAATATCTAAATGTTAAATGGGTCATCAAAAAAATTTACCAGCCCGAGTAGTAGTCGCGATTCCGAACAGGCGGTAGATTTGACGTTTCAAAATGGTCCTAAAAATGTAATGAATAAATAAATATTGACTTAGACTTTGACTTTGGATCCAACTTTTTCTCTGAGTAAGTATGAATAGGAATGAGAAAAAAAAACGCAATACTTTACACCCTATACTTGTCTAATTTAGCTAGGTACCTTACCTCCTGTACAAATATAATATAAAGCAAAGCAAGGGTTTATTGCTTCTGTTATTAATTTACGACAGAACAAAACAATGGTTTCGATGCCTTTCATACCTTCCTCGCAGACAATGGTCCCGGCTCTCAATCACTCGAACCCATTCCCTAAAGGATGCTGATATTGGTAAATTGGTACCTACCCCATGAAAGGAGTGTTGTAAACAATTAATTGTGGATCTGAATCAACCTCCAGTGTATTGATTTTAAGATACGCTATAAAATAACCGCTTACTTCAGATCCTTATAGAACATATAATACAGGGGGCTTTAGTATGAAAATGATAATGGTCAGGGGTTGTATTTATCTTAATTTGTTTGTGCACGTCTTTGACATCAGATTTTAGGATGTTAATTACTAGCAAATCGTGCAGTAAAGAAGAATATAATGTTTTTTTTAATCAAACCCACAAACCACAGCTCCGAAGGTAGAGTTTAGCTGACTGATCTTTGAGGTCTGTGACATGAGATTAAACCCTTCAAAATGGACAAGTGTTTTTTTCTACTTAAGGTTCTGAATTCAAACTAAGTAAGCAAGAAAACTTAATCTTACATTTTTATAGAAAGTTGAATCGTAAAGGTTTCTCGAAGACTGAAGCGGATTCGTTTTCTAGGAACCCTCTATAATAAAGTTAAAACACTACAAGAATATTAAGATTACAAAATCCCGCCCGCTAGAGTTACTAAACATTAAAAGGCTGAAGGTGTAACCAACATTTTACAATGCATTTATTATATTATATATATATTAATTTTTAAAATGTCAAGGATCTCTGTTTTCGGTGCTTAAACTGTCAGCTTGCCAGCTATTAACTAAGTTCTCAAATCAACGGCATATTAAACAGCAAAAACTCTTCTTTGTATCCATACCTCAGAACACTAATTACAATTATAATGTTGTAACCGGGGAGTGACAAAGTGTACCTACTTAGGTAAGACACCTAAATTATTTAAGTTTATTTAAGGCACTAATTATAAGACCTATAATATTAAGTTTCAAAGAATTGTACCTACATCTTAGTCAAACCTGTAAAGGTTTATTAGGTGTGTTCTAATAATTGAGTAACAATTTTGTACATACGAAATACAAAAATAAAAAAACTATTTTTGGGGACTTCTTCTTCATCCTACTTTTTTGTCCTACTGTTCTCACGGTGATAGCCATTTAAAACAAAGGCTGCTCCAAAATAACGTTTCACTGGAATCAGGCGTTGTCTATAATAAACAGTTTTTTGACAAAGCACCTTTATCGAATGATCAGTCGAAGTGGTAAACGAAGCCAGCCCACGCATCATATCACGTTGCATTGTGTCGCAGGCGTGTCGGCGCGAGGAGTATCGCCATAGCTCAGTACCCATTTGCCACACTATCGCTAACAAGATCCTGAGCTGCTGAGCCGCGATATTTACAAACGCCAGCGGCGCACGGAAATGCCGGCCGATTTCAACAGAGTCTTACCACGAATTTGCGTATTCGCAACCCTTTTTTTTATTGTACGGGAAGTGCTTAGCCGTAATCTCAACTTATTTTTTAGCAAATCCATGCAGACAAAAGTACCGTAGTAATAGCTCCTTTTGTATAGTTAGTTAAATATAGGGTAACATACATCATGTGATCTGGCAAGAATAAACACCCTGTAAACTTGTGTGTGACAAAATTTATTCAAACCGCTTCTTGAATTTAAACTCTTTAATGAATTACTCAAACTTATCTTGTTAAACTTCTGAGCTTTGGAAGTTAAATTCTTCTTTGAATGTTTCAATATGCATAAGAATTATTTAGAATAAGTTAAAATTGAATTTTCAGATTCCTTTTTGCTCCTTTGCAACCTCAGACCAAGAAATTTGTTACCTATTCAGGTCAATCACAGATATAGATACATAAGTTTTACGTTTAGAAATTCAATAGATTGATTTAGAATATTGGATATATATTAAATCTAAAGAGATAGAAGAAGATAGAATAACTAGCAAGAATAGATAGAACTACTAGATAGAATAACTATATTTTATTATATTTTAACTGCTTTTAAGAAAATTAGGAACGAAGAAGAACGACACTGCCTTGTCTTGGGAATATTGGTATGCAATATGTCTACGTCCAACTACTTATAAAATGTATGTAGATAGATAGATAGAAAAATACTAATTGTATACCAATAACACAAAAAACAAACAAGGAGAACAATCAAAATAGTCTGACAATGGGCGGTCTTATCACTTGAAACACGATCTCTGCCAAACAACCTTTGGATGGAATGGACTATTGTAGCAATTTTATCATTTTTTAAATCCTCAATGAGGAATTCCAAAATTGAGTGGATGAGATGTGATTGATTCTCCAAATTGAGGGCGTTTTAGCTACAATTTTACAAAAAACTATTACGCCAACCTTATTCATCAGAATAAGGTTGGCACAGATATCAATCTGTGCAGAGAAGCAACCAAAACTGTTTAAAATTTTTAGGGTTCTTGGGCTATAGTAAAACACAGATAACAGATCACTATCGATGGGTTTCATAACCACGCTTAGGGTTCTCTCACCCTCAAAAGCTTCGTAAGCATAAAGTGCCAAACTGATACCAAAAACCGCATCTAAGACGAAGACTAAAATTAGAACTTCTTTTGATCTAGCAGTTCTAACTATTACTCTCTGAGTAATTATATTACAAGTTCAAGTAGCGCCTAAAACTTAAACAATGCGGTCAAATTCCATTACAAGACAACCGTAATTAAGATTAAGGTACAACCCACCGTTTTCCTAAGGACTGCTGCGAACTAGATGGCCGATGATTGCAGCCAAGGAATGGATACTTTTCATGGCTGTCTTCTGACTATTTGGGCCATAATTTACTAAAAACCATTTAAAAATATAGTGTACCTACATATTGTTATTATTCAGTATTATAGTATAGTTCAATAAGATCGACTCAGTGGCGCACTTTTGGAGAGACCTACGTCCTGCAGTGAACTGCGATAAGTTGTTGCAGATGATGATGATGATGATGATGATGATGATGATGATGATGATGATGATGATGATGATAAACATTGATGATCGATTATAATGTTACTGATTAATTTTGATATCACCATGTAGGACGCGAGTAATTGTAAGAGATTATAAATTCGCAAGTAAAATTTCTTTGATTATTTAAATGATTACTTATCTGATTATCAATTCATAATAAATAAATACTCAACATTCTTACTTGTAGTTCTGAAATCCTGTCAGGTATTGTGTTTACGTTTGGTTATTTATTACAATAATATATTTCAACTCAATCAATCAATTTATTTACAGAGCTCGGGGCTAGTCATCAATCACCTGAAACCCAAGTATAATAATTACAAAAACAAAGTACTATTTTAAAATGAAGGGGAAGCGCTTGGTCTTCATCTCACCTGATGTCAAGTTATGATATGGCCAAAATTGAAAACGAAATTAACCTGGAATTCTCAACAAGCTGAAAAAAAATCTGAATATTGAATGCCAGAACACATGTCTGGTTGTTTGTTTGCTATAGCGGTACTAAGGTAATATGGTGGTAGCAAAGTGAAATTAAAATAAGCCCTCTCTTCAACATATAGCCACCTAATGCTTAGTTGAAGTATCTATCAATGCTTGCCATCTTTCTCGATCTTGTGCCCTCTGCATCCATTTGGTCCCCGCTATTTTGACCAGATCATCGCGCCACCTAGTCCATGACTATATTTCTGTAAACAATACAAGCCCTAACACCAACGAAATTGAGTACAATTTTGCACTCCTCTGGGATCGAACCAGGGGCCTCAGGATCTGATATCGGTGAGTGACCCACTAGATCACAGACGTATCTTGAAGTAACATTATATTTTGACGGAGCATTTCAATTTAAATAGTCAGTATTTCACCATTTAGCATTCATCTTTGTGCTTATTTCTAAGAAGAATGATTAAAAAAAACCGTGAACTAGATTCCTGAGCTCGAACTAATGTAAATAACTAGCACGTAACGCAAACGTGAAGGAAAATAAACATCCCCAGTTTCAGTTTCCCACGCGTATATTTGATTTGCATACACGTAATACTTGAGGTGCTTAGGAATAGCGGCTTTTTGGTATCAAAAAGCTGTCACAAACACAAATTGCTTTCGAATAATTCCGTTTTTCATTGTATATCAGGGCCATGACAACAACACACGGGTGATTATAACTGCGCGTTATCTAGTACCACATCTACCAATTTTGAAGGGAGGCTTTTTTAATTATACGACGGAGATGCGCTTAGGCCTCATGTCAAGTTATGGTAAGGCCGAAGGTGGAAGCGCATTTCACCCGGAATCCTCAACAAACTGAGGAACTGGCTACTTTACCTCTGAATGCCGAAACACAACATTTTTTTAAGAATTGTTATTATGGCCGCAGAATTAGGTAAGATTTATTTAGGTAATTTATTTAGCCAGTATTGTAGCCAGGCGGACTTAAACAAAATCCTTCCATCAACCAAACCAAGCACTATATTGCTCCCACTGGGTATCGAACCCGGGACCTCTGGATCTGGAATCGGTGTGTTGAACCACTAGACCACAGAGGCGGTTACTACCAACTGATGTGATGATCTATAATGTTACTCCCACAGCTAAGTCAAAATAAACGGCACACTTTTAAATCAAATCGTTGCTGCTAATAAAATACAAATATACGAGTATAATACAAACAAACAAATGAAAACATAACTTGAAAAAATAACTTTCCTTCTGAGATATTCGGGTGTAAAACCACACATTGCTTGATCCGGTGTACAACCATCTCAATAGTAAGCTTGGTAACTGGGTGAAGGTAAGGTGGAAGTGTGCTCCATGAGTGCTTTCAACTCGTTAAAGGTTTCTAGTGACGTGGCTTATATGTGGTAAATTTTTGCTTACATTCAATTTAAGATGGAGAGCAAGTCCTCGAAAATTACGCTTGTTAAAGTCTACCGATAACTTTGTTACCTATGATTTTTCAGCTTGCCGCTTGTTTGCAAAAGTGAGATTTGGAATCATAGATTTCTTTACTTTGAAACTGAAAACGTCTGATGTTTGACTAAGATCTCACAATGGGAAGCGATATGGTTGGAATGAACTTAAATATCACGCTTGTTTAGTGTCTTAATTAAGAGTTGTAACACCGTTGGCAATATACTATTTCAGACCATTATGTCACAATCACCTCTAATGTCACCTAAAGTCAGCGGAACTACAAATGCTTCGTAAACAAAATTATGGGTAAGTACCATAAACTTTGAATTGCATTTTAAGCACTCGTCAGGTATGACTTACACCTTTAAAAATAAAAAAATAAAACGATTTTGAAGTACATATTTGATGTTTTACAGTGTCAGTAAGTTGAGTCATTGTAATAGTATATATATATATATATTGTAATGTACAAATTATTGATTGAATAAATTTATATTATAAAATAATTAAATAAGGCTGATTGAAAAGAAAAATAATGTCATCTAGTTATACAGAAACAACCTAGGTACAGTCTGTAACACATGCTGACGTGCGCCTGTTTGGATCCGGCACTGAATACCTTTGCCTAGCTAATATGAGCCATTCCTTGAGCAAAGCTCAAAGAAAAGCTCTGCATCTTTTCTTAACCCGCCGCTTTACGCAAAGAGGCCACCTTTCTCTATGACCGCTGTCGGCAAGCGAAAATACTTGGGAGCAGACCTTCTGTTCACCCCTGTCCAAACTGGTGCCATGCCCTTTGGCTGGGCATCCAGGAACCACCGTCCAAATGATGAATCCTGATCCTTTCCCTCTTCTCTCCAGTTGGAAACTATCTCCTGCCCGCCCCACGATAGTTTTGAGATACTTATCGAGAGAGAAACACCGTCACCGTCTCACAGCTACCGAAGGACTCTGTTCTCTGCGAAGACGAAAGAATCGCCTGAGGACTCCCCAGTGTTTTGTCCGCGCCAGAGTTCCGATAACTCTTATCTGAAACAACCGGTATACCAGAACCCCTATCCATATCTCGCAACCCGGGGACGCCACGTTGGAGTATACCTCTCCGCCCACCGAGACAACTA
This sequence comes from Venusia cambrica, assembly GCA_951394065.1. Lineage (NCBI taxonomy): Eukaryota > Metazoa > Arthropoda > Insecta > Lepidoptera > Geometridae > Venusia > Venusia cambrica. The sequence continues at coordinate 9,866,722 of OX596056.1, forward strand.
AGCAAGTCCATAGGATCTCACCAAACTCAACTGCTCAAGACCAGTACCAGACAGCGTGACCAAGACAGCGGGGCTATGCTGAACAGCAATGCTAATTCGCTGGAATAAATATGAGCCAGCCCACGGGTCATGCGGCGCCTTAATAAAAAGCCCGCATATTTTAAAAAACCGGATGCTACCCGCTCCCTACGGACTCAAGGTTTTAACCCCAACAAGCTTTGTCGAGACCACTACATTTAGCGGTTTTTGCGCTATAATTAATTTAAATTGTATAAACAAAGGAAACGGAAGTTTAATTTGGGCATTCCGTCAACATCCGGTGTTTCATTATTCAATGAGTACGGAATTTTACGAGAATTGAATTAAACTTACCTACACTAGGTAAATTAATTTTCAGATGCTTTCTCAGGTATAATGTCCAAATATCATAAAGTACTGTCTGTACAGAAATTGTTTACGAGAGGATTTTGAAACGATTTTATTAAGGTACTCCATTCTAAGAAGCAGTCTCCTCTCTTACACGTATGTGCTAATATTTCAATCGATTTAAACTAGTTATAAACTAATTATATATAACAGAACTTCCTAACTGACTTGGAACTCTACAAAATTGAACTTTTAACTCATTTTCTTGTTTGTCAGATTATTTGTTTGTCCAATGACTTAAACATTATCTTCATGTTGGTAAAAAAAAATCCGAAAATTTTCATTAACGAATAAATGTTGTTGTATTTGTTAACTAAGTATCAAACAATACGGGTGGGTAAAAAGTAAAAGGTAGTATGTTATATATTACATTCATTATAACGCATTCCACCTAATCTAGGCCACTTAAATAAAGATGCTATACCACCGAGCCAGCATAACTTTTTTTTTATAGTACGACGGGGATGTGTTTCACCTTCATCTCACCTGATTTTTGAAGTTATGATAAGGCCTAAGGTGGAAGCGCACTTCAATCGAAATCCTCAATAAACTGAGAAACTGGCTATATTACCTCTAAATGCCGGAACACAACAATATAAGTATTGTTGTGATGGCGACAGAATTAGGTAAAATGGTGGTAGCTAGCCAGGCGGACTGAAACAAAGTCCTACCACCAACCAAACCAAGCACACATTGTACTCCCCCTGGATATCGAACCCGGGACCTCTGGATCTAACACCGGTATGCAAACCTCCAGACCACAGAGGCAGTAAAAAACTACGCAATCAAATTGTAAATAGAGGAATATGTTTGCTCAAGGTTAGAAGCAGCAGAGCTATAAAATTATGTCGGGGAAATTCGTTAAGATTGTCACAACATAAAAGCCCGAAGCCATTTTACCCAAAACAGAATAATAAAAGTAAGTAAGTGTATTTCATAAGGAAATTCAGATCCCGGGAGAATGTCGTTAGTCGCCGGCTATCGGGAACAATGACCGGGAAACTACATAGGTATACACCAAGAGTAAAGGCAGTCTAATAAAATATTCAAAACGTACGATGAACACAGATAAAGTTAACTGCCTCCGTGGTTTAGTAGTTCACCCACCAATTTCAGATCTAGAGGTCCTGGGTTCTCTGGCTAGCTACCACCAAATTCCACTTACCTAATTCTGTCACCATAGTAACAATTCAAAAATTGTTGTGTTCCGGCATTTAGAGATTAATATAGCCATTTCGTCAGTTTGTTGAGGATTTTGGGAGAAATGAAAACCAAGCGCTTCCCCGTCGCACAATTACAAAATAAAATGCTACAACACGTACTTTACCATAAAATCACAGAACGTATGGTATGGTATATTACCGATTGTGATTTCATTACTAAATACTTTGATGACAAGGGTTAGTGTTCAATTTCCACGGTCAAAAGCTGACTTTATAAAATCAAATAAATTAGATAAGGTTATATAAAATTAAAGTCACAAAAGGATTTTGAAAAATTCGTTGTTGTTTTTATTTCATGTTACGTTCAAAAATAGATCCAAGAAATGTCAAACCCAAAGGGTTTGCCGGAGTATGACTACTGTTTTATTTGGTTGTATTGTGTTTAGAACTATCGTATCGATGTGTCGCATCTGAATAACAGAACGAAACGATTCTTGCAGGAAAATAACATAAATACAATTACAAACAATTCACAAGGCGAGTTGTGTTTCTGGCGCGCCCGTCTTCCATACTTCCGTAGTTTCCGTACCGGCAAGCCAATTGTGCAAGTGCGTTTTACACAACGCAGCTATTTCTACAACTTAATTTGCTTTTACGTTTATTCCCAACTGTCTTAGAAGGAGGGTTAAGTATATTTTTTGAGAGTATGTATATATTTATTTATTTACTGGTTAAGGAAATGGTTTACGATAGAGCAAGCCTTCCCTGAAACGTACGTAAGTGGAAAAACTGACCTGGCACCTCATTCCATGCTATGTAAGCTTGTATGAAAGTTTGTCTAATTTGTTTATTCATCAGCAGCAGCCTTGATGGAATTTGACGATTAATGTTAAATGTCGTTTGGAAAAAACTTTTGAATTATGAGAGTGACAAATGCAATGGAATTTCAATATGACACATTGGCACATTGTCCAAATCAAATAGATAAGAAAACAGTTTCATAATAATAATAATAATAATGTAAAACTTTTGAAGGATTTAATTACGAGCCTTCATTTATCGCACTTCACGCGTAAAAACGTTTGACAGTCGTTATCGTCAGTACGAAGAAAAAAACCGGTGATTTCACACAGCTGATGTAGCCTCCTGCAAGGCTATTACGTAACTCTCTTTTCATTCATAAATCTATCAATTTAGTAATGCAACATATAATCGCAAAACCGCCATTTCCATATGTTGTATTTCAGTAATTATTACGTTAATTATGAACGTATCAGCGAACGAATTAATATTGATGCCCATAAACCGTTCCAATGGGATATGAGCAACGTCATTATCAGAATCACTGGAACGATTATTTACTTTACGTGATATTATCACTAATAATAAAGTAATGGTATCCATCTATCATGTATTTTAAATGTAATTTGCTACAAAGAAATATACGATTAATTGATGAATGTTATCTTTGTCCTAACCCCTCCTTCCATTTACACCAATGGAGTAGCAGACGTACGGAAGGTTACAATCCGTACCTTGTAGAATGTTTCACTGTGCTAAGAATATAAATTTGCCTTTACCGTAATGAGAGTACTAGTACTGTTAATAAATAGAGCTTGTTGCCCTCATCTAGTTTTTAGCGATAGATTAATCTTGAAGTTTTCAGATCCACAGTGAATACGTTTCTTTTAGACAAGTCTGCTCCAACTTAGGTCAGATCTTTACTTGTTTAAAAAAACTAAAACAAAAAACGTTCGACAAATGTTTTTTATTTTTTTATTGTAAAAAATCTTCTAGTAAAGATTTAAATATTGTTTCCGAGTTTCAGAGAACAGTACTGCTTTATAGTATTTTTACGATACTAAAGCTATGAAGCCATTTTCCGAGGCCGGGGTCGCAAAATGATCAATTTTATGCTTGAATATTTTGTGTTACTGAGATTTCTCGTTCTAAAACCCGGGCTTTTGCCAAAATAAAACAAAGGCCAAAGCCTGTTTCAGCCGTCGTAAAGCATCGGAGTCGAGACTCTGGCTGAAGCCAAATTATTTCCTTTTAAATACAAATGAATCAAATTTGTCCGATTTTTTGATCGCCCCTTTTTCCTATACAGGAGGATACAGATGGGTTAACGGATTTCATTCATCAATGTTTTACATTGATCGCATTGTCACGACCAGCCCACAACCAAAAATCGATGTTTAGCCTATTAGTGCCATCTGTTACCAATAGTGCACATATTTTTTGCTAAAATAGATAATTGACCTTGATTAACCTCCAACATATCCTTTATAGTTTCCTCACAGTACAGTTTGTTTTCGTGATACGATTTGGCTACCAGCCATGGAATAAGGCGGGCTCTGCGCATGAGATGCCGATATGCTGATGAGGAATTTGTAAATACATAAGCATTCAGACGCCCGGCCCCAAGCGAGCTTTTTAGTAATTTGATAGCTTGTTCGTCCTCAATGTTAAGAAATTAACAAACTGTTGTTTTTTACATGTTTATTACAACTTTAAATTTTGAATGAGTTTGATTGTTAGATAGAAGTAGGATTTATAGGTAAAATTAGTGCACGCGTCGCGGTGTCTCGATTGGGTCTGTGCGCCCGCGTTCTTCCGCCGCCCGCTCCCCGCGTGCTTCCCCTCTGAGGCATTAGTGTTGGGCTTGAAGCGTAGACATACTCCGGGGCCTTGAAAGCATTGCTTTCAAGGGTTAAGTTGTGTCCTAATTTTCTGCTGCAACCGTAGTCTCGTGGGCAGGATCTAGATCTGTCTTCCTGATTGGATAGTCATCAGACGGCTCCTCATTAACGCCAGCCATCTTGGCATCATCACTGGTTGGTAGTAAACACATCTTGTTGATGGCCCTCCTTCTGATGCCACTTGTTGTTACCACATCCGCTACTCTGCTGATCCCGTCGCTGCCAGGGTATAGCTTGCTGACACGTACTAGTCGCCATTGCAGTGGGGGAAGATTTTCTTCTTTTAGAATGACTAGGTCTCCGATCCGAAGCTCTTGTTGTTTGGTTCTCAATTTAGTTCGTTGCTGAAGCTCCGCGATATACTCCCGGCGCCACCTCTCCCAGAAGTGTTGCCTTAGTTGCTCGATGAGCTGGAATCGGTTGGGGTGCTTCGACGTGATTGGAAGTGAAGGGACGCTGCTGAGCGGTCGTCCGATCAGAAAGTGCCCTGGAGTCAAAGGAGAAGGATCGTTCGGGTTCGGGAGAAAGAGGGGTTAACGGACGAGAATTCAAAATCGCTTCTATTTGTGCAAACAATGTAGCTAGTTCCTCAAACGTTAAGGAAGCATTACCAGCTACACGGCGCAAATGGTGCTTGGCGGATTTCACCCCACTCTCAAATATACCTCCAAAATGCGGTGAATAAGCGGGACTAAAGATAAATTTAAAGCCTTCATTAGAGGCGAAGCTACCGATAGGTTCACGGCTGGATTTGAGAATCCTACTCATTTCACTGTTAGCGCCTCTAAAGTTGCTCCAATCATTTTCAAGCACTATCACTTTCGGCTTAATATTGACATTGGCATTGATTTTCGTTAGCCGAAAGTGATAGTGCTTGAAAATGATGATTGTATGACATGATATGGTAATTGAGGCAGATAATGTGGAACAAGTAAGAGTAAAAAAAAAGCAAAGTAAGGGAATGTAGGTAATAAACATTTTTTCTATAATTATAAATATGACTTATCTGTTTATCTTTATAACAAGTCGGCTTGTTATTTGTGAGTCTATGTATGTATGTATGTTTATGTGCATATATATACACTTTTGGAGGTTTTACGTCGAGACTTACGTACGAGATAAGACGTCGATAGAAGTGATAAACAAGAAAGCGTTTAAATTATTCCATAACAAAGCAATGTGCAATCATTATGTTTTCATTTCATATATTTATATACGAGAATGTTTCAGTTTGAGTGAACCGAACACTCGGACCAGTGAACTACCATTGTACAATGTTGTGACCCAATAATTCAATCAGATTAAGTAGTCTTAGGGCCTGGTACTATTTTATGGACGATATTGTTTGAAGCTGCGTAAGGTATTGTGGTAATGCAATCTACTTTACGCAAAGTCACCTGGAAGGCGCATGCCCGCAATCACATCACACTTACCCTGATGATAGTACCCTTGGAAAACCGAAAACAGATAATAAGGTGGATGCGCACTTAATCTTTAAAGATCTGAGGAACTATTTTACCTCTAAATACTGAAACCCAATAATTAAAGAAGTGTTGTCATGGCAACAGAGTTAAGTATGACGGTTGTCAGGCCAAACGGACTTGAACAAAGTCCTACCACCAACCAAACCATGCACAATATTTGTAGTACCCCCGATATCTCTCTATCTGACACCGGTAGGCGAACCACTAGACCACAGAGGCGGTTATAACTATATAACCTTTGAATAATGTGAGTAAATTCCGTGATTAAATATGTATACGATATATAACAACATATACACGAAAGCTTTGAAAGTGGACTACTATCAACTAGCATCTGTTCACGACTTCGCCCACTAATTACCTGTGTGAAAGGTAGCCTAAGTAATTACCATTGCTTACATACGCGTATATCCACTACAAATTTGTATAACATCCGATAGCCGTTTACTCGTGAGAATCAACAAATAAACCAACAGCTAATTTAACATTTTAAAATAAATTAGTACCTAGAAAGGGTCGCTCCATTGTAAACGGCATGTTTGTCTTATGTAGAATCCATGCTCCTTGAGCTTAATTCTCGACCACCTCGAGGTTAAGCCCAAGGAGTATGGAAGTATAGATAGGAAAGAAGCTTACACAAAACATTTTAACAATTGATATTATTGTTTCATTGGGTGAGAGATGTCAAAACCAATCTTTTAGAGATTTTATCGAAGAAAAATAAAAGTAATCAGATAAACCGAAGTAGTTCTACGGCTCCAATGATTAATTTCAAGCTACCTATAAAATCATAGCAAGCAGTTCTCAAACCTTGTCACGAAGAAACAATAAAAGTAGCTAGGCTCTCAGACGACCTGTAACGAGTCGTGTGTCTTTGGGATTAACATTAGCCATTTCACCCAAACAATAAAACGAATATATACTTTTTTTTATCTCGGTAGTATAATGGATGCGGAAACGATATATAAATAAAACATATATTTTCAAAATAGTGAACGAACGCTTTTAAATGTAGAACGTAGTTATGAACGGTAGAAAGTTTTTAACCATTGATCGAGTGTGTTTAAATAGTGAAATTGATTTTAATTTAATTTACGGGGATATCAATTTCTCTTGGGTTTAGTAATCCGTGTAAACTGTATTCAATAATATACCATTTGGTACAATGCAATAAAAAATAGTTAGGGAGCTCCATTGTTTAGAAAGTATGGACTTTCTAAGCATTATGATCGTAACCGACTACTCGTACATTGGAACGCCTAGTCCGTACAATGCTATAGGAATCCATTGGTATACATCAACTACCACGACCTACTAATCTGGCCTATAAATATTTAGCCATTTGTCTTGCTTCGAGTGGCCTGAAAATATCAGTATTTTCAGCCACTCGGGTAACCGAGTGGCTGAAAAGCCTTTGCAGGCTTCAAGTCCAAGCAAACATCATCATCATCATATCACAGCCCGAAAAGTATTTATACGAACCATATAATTCAGAGAGGGATTTCCTATAATGATTACTACGTATTATTAGTACGTGAGGTAGGCAGATCCTCAATTGCATATCTTCATGCTTTTTTTTTTAATGTACGACGGGGAAGCCCTTGGCCTTCATCTCACCTTGTAACAAGTTGAGATAAGGCCGAAGTTGGAGGCGCACTTCACCCGGAATCCTCAACAAACTGATGAACTGGCTATCTTACCTCTAAATGCCGGAACACAACAATTTTTAGAATTGTTATTATGGCGACCGAATTGGGTAAGATGATGGTAGCTAGCCAGGCGGACATAAACAAAGTCCTGCCACCAACCAAACCAAGCACAATATATTATACTCCCCATGGGGATCGAACCCGGGAAATCTGGATCTGAAATCGGTGGGTTGAACCTCTAGACCACAGAGGCGTTTAATCTCTTAGTAGACTTTTACAAAATCCATGGGGTTAAAGGAGTACAATACACTTCTAAATTAGGTGCGTGAATATATTTTTGATATTTAGATTGCATTTCTTATTTGTAGATGCCAGGCATATAACGACATTGTTGTTATATAGCCCAACGCATAATTCATGAGCTAGCAAATAAATTTGGAACCACAAGCAACTTCATTACTTTAGCAATACTAGTACTCATATTCTCGGACGACAGCCAAATATACAGCGAATAAATAACAAAATGTGATAACTTTCACCCAGATTTTATGATTGAGATCTTCTCGAACAAACATGCTTAGATAATGAAACATACCATGTGTATCGTCTTTATGTAACCTGACTGTTTCTTGAAAAATAAGTAAAGACGTGTACTAAGATGGAGCACGCACGTATTAAAGGAACCTATTCATCGGGGACTTGAATACTCAAAGTTTGTATAAGACTGTTTTCTTGTGATTTTGTAGTTGAAAAAATTGAGAACAATCCTGGTAGTAGCTCTGCCTTCTACGCCGTAGGTTGTGGACTTAATTCCCAACCTCATAAACTCTTGTGTGATGTGTTTCATCTATATGTTTGTTCTGTATTTAAGTGTTATATTGTCTGATAAGTTATTTACAAAACATAAAGTTTTCTATATCCGCAATTAAGTTCCCATATTACGAGCTATGTCTAGCTTAGAGGAGCTTAGGGCTAGTTGGCGCTAAATGTAATTGATGTCCTGTTATATATCATTATTTTGTATCGCATTATAGTACGTAAACCTATTGTTACCTATTGTACATTCAATATTCATTTGTTTGAACAGAAACGTAATTCAATTACCGGAGAGTGGCGCGGATGTGCAATGAGTCGACAACGGATACTCTCCTGGGAATTGAATCGACACTCGCATTACGCACTGATGCAAATCAAAACAAGGAAACAAATAGACTTGTATCATCGAAATACATTATTTAACTCGTTGGGTACTGTAAAACACTCACGGCGTGTTCTTTGTAGAACAGCGAGTGGTCAGCGCCCAACTAGTTAAACGGCTCGTAAAATGATTTTGACTCCTCTCAATGCTATTATGGATATATTTATTTTATAATATATTCGGAAAAGAGGTGACTAAAGGAGGTGACACCAGAAGACTAAAGATAGAGATAAATATATATTTTTATTTGCTCGAATGTATTGTGTAGTTTTTCTAGTGGATCTGAACCAGATGTCGGAGGAGGAGAAGGAAAAGGGTAACCAACATTGTGGTTACCCTTTTAAAATATCATCCAAGCAAACCTTTAGCAAAGTCTCACTACAATGGCTAACCTGCGCAGAACGCTGGAGGCAAGCAACATTGTCTTGATCCAGGAGCCGTGGATCAGGGTAGGGCGCGTGTGTGGTCTCAACAACATGAATGGTAAGTTAGTATACGACAGCACTTGCACGAACCCGCGTAAGTTCATATACATACCACAAAATAGCAACATTACCTCTCACGAGTTCTGTATCTTGCACTTGTGTGAGGGAATCAGAAGAAATGACGTTTGCGTCGGCGTACTACCCTCTGACGAGGACATCTCATCGAGGGACATAGGATCTGGTAAGAAAATGTGAAGTAAATAACTTTAAACTCATAACTCAGTGGATACAAACGCTTACCACCCCATTTGTGGATGCCAATATCCAACAGCAGAGGAGATGATCTAGTAAATCTTTGTATTGAAACGATGCATTGTTAGATCATGATGAAACATGATCTAACAATGATGTCAGGCTGCGTTTTCTCTGAGCGGAACTGGAAGGTATCAAACGAAACCTCCTGCCCCGACCATAGGAACTGTCATTACACACAACAACACCAGTACCCAGTCGCAACCCGCAAATAACCACCAAGGGACTGTTTGCAATCTCCCTGAAGCAGCACCTAGGTACAGGTATAGTTGGACTAAACATAATAAATACAGCAAATATAGAAGAGGCAGCCGAACACCTTCCAAGGTCCAATACCGTCGAACACCAAATTGCTTGCGCGCGAGAAGACTCCTGTACCTTGGAATCGGTGTTAGACATCATTTTGATGTTCTCTTCCATGTGTTTGAACTTGGATTCAAAAGTCCCAGCCAATTCCTCCATATTATATGCCAGCTTGGCATACAGGTCCATTATTAAATGGATAAGCCGAAAGGTGAAAATTAAACACCAATGAGTGTGAGAGTTTGGAGTTTAACAATTAGTTGCACTTTTCAAAAAATATCAGCTATTGATTATATTTTAAATTAATAAATGCCGAGCAAAATTTGTTTTAGCCAAAGTGTAAACATCAAAACATAATTGTTCATATAATTATAGAACATAATTTTCCATACAACATCCGATTACCTGAGCTACCTTTTCCCTCTTGCATCCATCAGCCTATTGGTGGTAGTATATTGGATGAACTACCCCCATTCGCCAAATGTATGAAAACATTTTTGTAATTTTTTGAGGTCTATCAATTTGTGGACCAGCCTCATTATACCTATATGGTATTGAAGTTTCAGCAGCGTAGGTTTTCTGTGTCATTTTTTTTTTCTTATCCAGTTGATCCCTTTGGTGAAGCTGAAAACGACGATGGAAATCTTACATTTAGGACATTTTCATCGTCGTTTCCAACTTCTTATTATACAATTATATTCATATGATACAATTTTTGTTACAAAATTCATTGCCATCGGCTTCGCCTTGGCCGCCAGAGTCCTTGTTCGTCCTCTAGTAGTGAACTTTATCAGGCTGTGATTCGTTTAAAGGGTAATTCAATTATAATGTACACAAGACAAAATTACTATATAATTGGATTTACTTGTCTCTTAAGAAAGTAAGGGCGGAGAGATACAAATGAGTTGCTCAGGATAATGTAATTACAAACACAGAAAGGATATTGCTATCTCTGATCTTAGTCTATCTATATAGATGTAGATCCAAGAATCTTTCACGTGCGTCAGATACGTTGAATTTGGATAATTCTTATGTGCCCTTCTTTTTTTTGGTGATAGCTAACCGTTCGAACACTGAGCTGGTGTTCGAACGGTAACCAGAAAAAAAGTAATGAGTTGGTCTAATAAACTAGTAGAAGTATCATAGAATACTTATCTATTAGATAAAATCGATTTACCACTGACGTGATAGGTAGGTAGGTAGGTATAATCACGCTAGCGCTTAAACTGTAAGACCTACAGACTTGAAATTTTATCAGGGTGTTCATTATGATACCTAGGTGCTCACTAAGAACGGATTTTAGGAAATTCCTCCACAAAGGGGGTGAAATGGGGTGAAATAATTAGTATGCAAAATAATATTTATTTATGATCCGATTGAGTTGAAAATTCGAACGTGCATTTATATAACTATGAAATGTTAAAAATAGCTTGGTAATTCTTCCTCATATTAACAATATTTATATTTGATCAGATCTAATTGAAATTTTGTTTACGTGTATTCATTATAGCTTCATGCTTATTTACACAACATGTTACAGAAAATCTTACTATTAAAGGGTGAAACGGGGCAAAACATGCATCTAAAATCTTTATAATTCGATTTAGGTTAAATGTTTCATGTAGGTACCTACATATTTGTGTTTCAAAGACTATTGAAATACTTAATTTTTTTTTATGATTCCTCTAAAAGGGTGAGATGGGGAAAAATTCTTGAAATGTTTCTTGAAAATTCAAAATCGTTAGTTTTATTCGTTTAAAAATGTGCATGTAGGTATGTAGTAACTTTGAAATGCTAATTATTTAAAAAAGTTATTTGAGATTCTTCCTCTTATAGAGTGACATGGGGCAATCTTTTTATTTGATCCGAACCAGTTGAAATTTAGTGTGTCTTTTTAGTATAATTGAATGCCTATTTAGAAAAAAGTAAGTCTTGCTATCAAAACTCGATACATCTATAATCTCTATAATTTGATTAAGTAAATATGTAAACTATTGAGAATATAATACATTTTTTATCAATACTGCTATATAATGATCCATCACAAAAAACTGAAAAGAATTTTATATGTAGGTAATTAATCATGTGAGTAAGTACATAGGCTGAAATCATGATGATGATGTTATTATTACTTTTTACCGCTTAACAAACGACATCCACCCAAATACCTAGGAACCTACGGTAGGTATTTAACATCAAGACAGCGATAACCAATCCGTTTAAGAGTGTTTGAGATTTTTCATGTGGGCTATGTAACAATCCTGGTTTTAGACCTTACGAGCCGCCGTCATAGGCGTCTGACACGACTCTTTGACGACCATTACCAGTGACAGTAGGTGCCCAGGACTGACGACGGGCTTCCAAAGAAATCATGTAATTCAAGCCTGCAATGTACATACAAAACGGCCCGGCGGCGACCAAACCTCAAAGAAATGCCACCACCCGTGAATCAGAGCTAGGACTGCTAAAAACACTAGAAAGGTGCTCTCTAATGCGCTGAGGATTCCAAAGATTATTTTCTATTGTGCTTTTCAAAATTCAATGATACCTATGCCTACTACCAACCAAATAAACACCAGGTTCTCCTTATTCTACATACTATATTTTTGTACCTAATATTATGTATGTATATATATTTTTTATCGGTAATTTATTCAATAAAAAGTACAATTAAACTAAATAAATAAATAAATATTACAGGACATTAATTTCACACAGCGCCATCTAGCCCCAAACTAATCATAGCTTGTAATATGGGTACTAGATTACGGATAGAATACTTAAATACTTTTTGTAAATACATACGTACTATATGATACTACACCCAAACACAGAACAAACATCTATATTCATCACACAAATGTTTGTTCTGGGTGGGAATCGAACCCACAGCCTACAGCGCAGAAGGCAGAGCTACTACCAACTGAGCTATGAGGCTTGTAAAAACTAACTATGTACAAAGGAATCAGTCAGATTACCTAAGGACCGTTACAAACGGCCTATAGGTAACTATGTATAATAGGATCATTAATAGGATCTGGATTTAAGTTTTCAGCATTACCGGTACGGGCCATGTAAAAACTGGAAACCCTGTCGTTCTATACCCCTATAGCCAGTTATTACAGCCATTCCGTTTTACTTATTTTTCCGTAGCGAAGCACGGGTATTTTCAGCTAGTTAAATATGTATATATTTTGAAAAAATCTCCAGCAGCATGAAGCAAACATGGCAACATATTTTTAATGTTTGTTGTGTAATGAAAGAAAATAAAAATTTAGACACTCAAATTCAATTGTGAACCATCTCCTTTTACGGAGTCAGTGAATTACGTGAACCCTAATGTGTATTCGTAAGCCGGAACAACTAGAAACATGTAAACGTAAAGTTACAACCCACTCCCGACGAACATCCCTACCTACACCTTTGAGGTATGTACGTACTAGAGAAAGCACCTCAACTCCATTTTCTGTAACACGAGTTAGAGCGCTTACACTTTAACTCTACACCATGTGCCAAACTCAATTTCTTGCTATGTTTTGAACAATATGTCTTCGTGTTTATTTACTCATCAGATGGGGGAATTCCCGCTCGTAACTCATGGTGTGTGTTTATTAGCACTTAGAGAGGAAAAGGTGCTGTAGTTTTTTTTCGTGACATGAAAAATGTAACAGTACATTATGTATAGTAAATCTAGCATGGCGACCACGAATAAGCGCGAAACGGAGTGTCGGAAGACCCCTACTTGATGGATCGACATTGTGGCGGTTTCGGGGAGATTTAGGCTATTGGAGGAGTTATGTGGCGTCGGTTGGGCAGCAGTGGACCTATGTGGGCTGAAATTATGGCCTAAAAGACCTATAACCTAAAGGGTGTAAACGGGACCCTATTTATGTCCGTCCATCCTTCGATCTGTCTGTCAGTGGGCTGTATCTCATTAACTAATATAACAGGTAGACAGTTGAACTTTCACGGTAAGTAATTTATATTGCCACTATACGAAATAAACGTGTTTTTTTTGCCATGAAAAGGACGGAATCTCTTGGTGTGCTTGTCTGCACTTGGCTTGTTTTAGTTTTTTTTTTAACAAAAAAACTGATCAAGTTTTTAGATCATTATACCTCAATGACAACGTTGCGGTTAGGGAAAGAGTATGTGGGTTTTGTAGGTAATGGGATTCAGGAAAGCCTCTCCTTTGTTTAAAGAAAGCTCACTAATTGTATTTATTTACAACTTACTCGGCTCATGGCTGCCAGTGTTTTGTGTTGGATTGAGGAGACTAAAAAGTAGGCAGATAGACCCGATCGAGTTTTATGAAATAAAGACACTGATTGTGTGTTTATGCAATACTGGACGGGAAGGCACATTTTGCTTTATTTTATTTTTCAACCGTCTCTGTGGTCTAGTGGTTCAACCCAACGATTTCAGATCCAGAGTTCCCGGGTTCGATCCCAAGAAGTAGTACAATATTGTGCTTGGTTTGGTTTGGTGGTAGAACCTTTTTTAAGTCCGTCTGGCTTACTACCACCATCTTACCTGATTCTGTCGCCATAACAACAATTCGTAAATTGTTGTGTTCCGGCGTTAAAAGGTAAGAAAGCCAGTTAATCAGTTTGTAGAGGATCCCGCGTAAAGCGCGCCTCCACTGGCCTTATCTTAACTTGTAACCAGGTGAGATGAAGGTCAAGCGCTTTCTAGTCATACAATAAAAAAAAAAGCCAACATGATATTTGATTACTGTATTATAACATTTTTTTATTTTCATCAGCTTTTCATTCTGATTGTTATTTTTAGTATGAACGTGTACATGTTTAATGGACTGTCTGAATAAAAAAAAAAAAAACTGTTCTCCTAATGCGTTAAGGACACAAGGATAGGAAAAGTTACACGTGGGCGCGTTTGACAACGAGTGATAATAATTCACAACATAATAACCAAAGTTTTTCCTTTCAATTACTTAATAGCCCTTTTTCGACTAGTTAAAGTGATGGAGCCATAACTCACACTCACAAGTAATTCCTCTCGATAACTAAGACCCATTTATTATGTATTATATAAAGATAAAGATAAAGATAAAAAAATATTTATTTATAAAAAGGTGGAGCTGGTACATATTTTATATATTCTATTGTAAAATATTAAGGAAGTTCTTGTCCCCTACACTAGGACTAAAACCTGTATTGTAGGGTCTATGGGTCCTTCTACATTAAAACTTATATTATGTATGTAAACTAGTGATAGTGGCAGAGTTGTACCCTAGGTATTTCTGTTCCTCATACGAGGACAAAACCTGTATTATGAGGTCACAGATATGTTTGTTATATATCTTTAATTATATATATTCTGTAATATAGGTACCTAAAAATGGTATCCCTATATTTACATGATCTGTAAATTGTTTGTCGTGTCGTCTTCGTGACGCCACTTGTTAATATGGACCTGGGACGCTACCGCCGACGGCGAAGCCGATCTCCATTGGCTTAAAATTAGCTTCATGAGAACTAGAAACGATTTTTACCGTCAAATGTACTGAACGGATAGGTTTCATAAAATGTGTACATTTTTGTGATGGGAAACGCCATTTTGGATATGACACATACCCGGTAGTAAAAATCGTTTCTAGTTCTCATGAAGCTAATTTTAAGCCATTGGAGATCGGCTTCGCCGTCGGCGGTAGCGTCCCTGGCTGAAAACCAGCGCATCACCGTTGCATTGTGCTCGATGCTGCGATAAAGATGAGTCAGAGTACCTTATTACCCAAATTAAAATTTTGTAGATACCTATTAATTGTGTTCGTCATAGTGTAGCTTTGATTATGTTAGTTTAAAAGTATAGGTTTATATTTTTTATTGGATAAATACATTTATATTCTTTCTTTCTTTCTTTCTTTCTTTCTTTCTTTCTTTCCTTTTGACTAGTTAAAATGCTTGAATCATAATCGTACCTTATTCAAAGACCAACGATGTTCGGTTCGATTACTTGGGAAAAACTCCGTACACGCAATCTACTTCAAGTGGATTGCGTCAATTGCTTCAGTGGGTACGGGTCTTATCAACAATTTGGAAGTTTAAGAAAATGCCCTTGAGAGTAGGATTACACCAAAGCGTGGGTTTAAAAGAACATGCTCGTGAGTAGTGAGCAGGATTACTTGGTATCGTAGGTTTAAAGGAACATCTTCCTGAAAAGGATAACATCGTGTCATAGGTTTAAAAGATGTAGTCGGATTTACCTGAGATCGCATTGTAGAACAAACAAAATTTAAGTTTTATTAGCAAAAAGTGCTTCAAAACACATATATTTTTGCTAAAATTACTATTGAACGCATTTTTACGAACCTAAATATTAATTTGTAGTTCGTGGAAATCCCGTTAAATAAGGTGCCTACTACCATTAATAATTATCACTTCATTCCCGCCAACCCAAGTGAATTTCTTAAATCCATTTCTCAGAGCACCCCCATTCTACGAAAGACCGATATACTGAAATTTCGCAGGAATTATATCTAGATCTGTGATTTAGGCCGTGCGGTTATTTACAGTCAGTCGGCTACTGATTGTATTCACGGTTTTTCTTCGTATTTATATTTTTATATTATTTATTATTATTTATATAATAAATATTTACAAATGCTATATTGGCATAATAATTAACAGCCCGCGATGGGTCTCAAGTCTCTTAACCCGCATCTCTTCCTCAAGTTGGAATCGCTCTTCAGCAATTGAGCCACCAGGATCCTGACGCAGTAAGCGAATTATAATTATATTCCTGCTCGAGGGAAAGATGCGGGTTTGAGTCCCATCACGGGTTGTGAAGTTTTGAGTCATTATAACATTGTATATCATATTATTGTGAACCTTGTAAATGTTCCATCGTTTTGCTTCTACTTTTAAATTAATATTGGTAAGGAATGGAATTCATTGCCTTCGTCTGTCTTTCGGCACGAGTGTAATTTTGAAGTCTTCAAGTCCAGAGAAAATAGGTTCCTTTTAGGCAAGCCTGCTCCATCTTAGGTCACATTTTTACTTGTTTTACATGTGAGCTGTTGGTCAAACGGTTGTCTCAAGTTTTTGTAATTCAAGTGATCGCACTTGGTCATAACATTTATAGAATGTTATAATGACACAAAAATTTACTCACTTGAAATACAAAAATTTGGTTAAAAAGCAAAAATGCCATATCTTTAGCTTATTTACTATTACTCGCTAGTGATTTTGTGTGTAATTTCAAACACTAGGGCAGATCACAGTTCATTGAATCTCTGCTAGATGGCGTGATCAGCGCTCAAGCTGAGTATCAATATGACACAACATTTTGTAATCTGCGTCAGGATACAGCTCAGTTATCAGCGTCAGCGTTTCTGGCTTTAGGAAAAGATGCGGGTTCGAGTCCTGTCGCGGGTTGTGATTGTTTGTATCATGATAACATTTGTTAATGATTATCACAAAATATATATATATATATATATATATATATATATTTGGTATGTGGTGAACGTAAGAGTTTTTTGTACGATGTTGAAGCGCTTTGCCTTTATCTCACCTGATTTCATGTTATGATAAGGCTAAGGTAGAAGCCCACTTCACCCGGAATCCTACACCGTCTGAGGAACTGGCTATCTTATATCTAAATGCCATTTCAAATTTCAGGAAGACACTCATTTCAGAATCGTTGTTATGGCGACAGACTAAGGTAATATGGCAGAAGCTAGCCAGGCGGACCTAAACTAAGTCCTACCGCCAACCAAACCAAACGCAATATTACTCCACTGGAGGGTCGAATCCGGGATCTCTGTATCTAACACCGGTGGAAGAATCACTAGACCGCAGGGGCTGGTAAAAATAGATCTATCTATCTATGTAACTGTTTATCCTTCCAACCAAGGCTGAAAATTAAACAAACATTCTAAAAATATAATGGGAGTCAAAAATCTTAGGCACTCGTAGTTCAATGAACTTGAAATCTAATTCGTTGCAAATAAAGTTTCACCAATTTATTCCAATCATGAGCAGATGAAAATTCGCTACTATTAAATGAAATTATATTCTATTTGCATACTAAATTCATTTAGGTGTCACTGATGAATATTTATTACATGTTTTTGTTGAGCAGATAAATTACCAAACTTGAATCAGTAAATCAAAACGTTTAACTGTGCAATTTATATTTGTTGGATTTTTAGTAGTATGCATGATATATTTTAACAGTGAGGGGTGTTTGAGACCAGGAAAAGGAACTTGTTGCGGTGGAGATTGTATCTCCTATTTTAAGTCCTAATTAAATTTTTTTTGACAAATAAGTGACAACCCTATCCCTTAACCAACTATATTAGTATTAAAACATCCTCGTTAGCGGTTACGGCTTAAGAATCGAACCCCCCACCTCAGCCCGCGGATGTCGTTAAAGCCGACTAAGGGATCTCACTAGCTAGAAGAAGGGCAGCAGCTTTCTTCTTTTTAATATCTAACGCCTTTAATGTGATCACCATTCCACTTGCCAAGCGTAGTGATTATGAGAAAACCCTTCAGTTTTGGAAGAAACTACAAAAATGTACGGCAGTGGACTTAAAAAGTCTGAAGTCCCACAGTCCAGTGCAGTGTTTCCTTATGATAAACATATTAAACAGTGTTTTATTATATAACTTTTTCATTTCGCTTCCGTCTGGTACTGGTCTGGAGCAGTTGAGTTACCTATAGGCCGGTTGTAACGGTCCTTAGGTAATCTGACTCGATTCCTTTGTATATAGTTAGTTTAATTGTACTTTTTATTGAATAAATGTATACTTTTTCATTATCATACATATATTATGATAATGAAAAAATAATATATATAATAAATGTTAATCTTTCGAACAAACATTTTACACAACGCTATCTAGCCCTGAATTAGGCAAATAGTGAAATACTGTTATATGCAAACTAGATTTCAGAGAATACGAATGTTAATACCTTTTTTTACTAAAGACATACATATGATACAAAAAACACCCATACACAGAACTAACATCTATATTTATGACACACATTCCTGGGGAAGCGCTTGGCCTTTATCTCACTTGGTAACAAGATAAGATAAAGCCGATGATGGAGGCGCACTTCACCCGGAATCCTCAAAAAACTGGGGGACTGGCTATCTTACCTCTAAAAGCCGGAATTTTGTCATTTTATTATAGCGACAGAATTAGGTAAGATGGTGGTAGACAGATTTTAGCAAAGTCCTACCACCAACCATACCAAGAACAATATTGTACTTCCCCTGGGAATCAAACCTGGGACCTCTGAAATCGGTTGATTGAACCACTAGACCACGAAGGCGGTTAAATTATCTTATTAGAAAGAAGTTTGTGAAATTTCCGACATGAAATGAATAAAGTTTCTTAGTAAAGGTAACAAGAGGATGTTTCACTTAACAAAACTTAATTGGCATCCTGTCTGTCAGTTCCCTTTGTTTAACAAAAGACCGTCTCGGAGACAAAGCTCTTTTTATTTGAACGTGACCGGAACATAGCTTATACTAAAATCAAGCGATTTATTTATAGAAATGTGAAATAGCTACCTGCAACAGTCCAGGATGCTGTCCAGACTAGCTCAAATTCTGTAGAATAGGGATGCTGTTTTTGTGAATGATTGCGTGAAACTAATCAGCTTGATACTCAACAAACATCCCCGACGCTAACATAAACGAAGCAATCCCAACATCGCACTAAAGAATGATACGGGCTCCTAGAAGGGCATGCAGAACGCGAAGGATATCTTTCCTGAAACATGCATCCTGCAGGCAGTAATAGATGGGACGAGTACATGTATGAGTACATGTGCTATTGACTGGCTTCTAAACCAGGACTATAACTCTACTGAAATGTTATTGCATATACAAGAATAAAATAAAATAGTAGTAAGTATGTTTCTTAGTATACAATTGCTTTTATGGATTTGCTTCTATTGTTAATTTAAATAACTACTGTTGTAATCTTAATAATGTAAAAAAAACATCGTTTTTATGTCACTTTATTATATATGTAGTTTTTTATCACATAGATAACATTTAAAGATTTTGTGACACTGTTATTATTTTGATATACATACATCTCTTCACCCGGCGGAGGGCATTGGTACGCCATCACACAGGTTGTCCTAGCTTGAGTACCAATGTCACCATCAAGGATTAATTGTATGACCAGGTACATCACTTCTTTGTATAATTAAAATGTGTTACTGTAATGTTTGTTATTATCAAATAAATTTTCATTTCATGTTGCAAGGTATTTTTATATGATAAAGATCCTGCATGAAAGTAGTAAGATTTGATACAATGCTTACCAAGACAACGTATGGGCCGTCTGAGTACCTGAATATCATGCACAGTTAACAAGCTTGCGTGCTAAACGTGGTGGTCAAAAATCCACGTAGCACTCTTTAGCACACCTTTGGAAGGCCCGTTTTAGACTGTTTTGCCCTATGTGAAGACATTATAAAGTGACGTGGTCCAGTTAAGTACCTATCGAGAGTTTTAGTTTAGCAAAGAAAAAAGCTATTATGCCGACCTGATAAATCTGCTTAATTCTGTGGTTATGATAATATTATATTATATAAGTTAACATAGGTATAATCTCATATTTGTCGATTATATAATAGGTATATATTACCACGATTTGTTTGTCTGAACATGAAGTAATTGGTGTGTATTAAGAAAATATTACTTATTATATGTAACTATATCCGTTTAATAGTTTTTTTTTGTACCAAGGCCATAAGCCCCATTTCATCTTAATGTATACCTCTACATCCAAAGGTTGTCTGGTAGAGACATTATCTAATGAGCGGTCTTATCACTGCTTTAGCGATAACACCGTCAATTGTAACCAATAAGTTTGAGGAGTTTTTATGTTAAGCATCCTGTTGTGCTTATTACCTACTATGTATTATATTTGTATAATATAATGTAGTATTATGTGAGTATACGATAAATTTGTATTAGATACAGCATAGTATTTTCTATCTTTCTACGTAAGTTAGTAATTAGTTTTACGCAATAGTACCTACTATTTCCAATAAACAAACCTAGACATTATTGAATTGATTTGGCCACAAACGTTGTACGTTATGTTAAGGTTGTATTTAAAAGAGATTCATAATATTTGTATTGGCAATGCTATAAAATGGATTGTTAACATTTTGATGGCACATGGGAATGGCCTGTATTTACAGAGTAAAATGAAACATTTTTTTCTTACTTTATCGTTGGAAAAATATTGAAATGTGAAGGTTCAGTACTCAAGGACTAATCAATGAATACTAAGTACTAACAACGCAAGTACTTTTACCTCTGCAATCAAAATAACCTGGTAGCAAAATATTATCTTATCTAATTAACATTATATACTAATATAAAATGCTAACTGACTCACTGATAACAACGCACAGCCTAAACGGCTAATCGTAAAGACACAAAATTTGGAGGGTATGTTTGACTTGATGCGAAAATAAGTGCTGAGTGAAGGGAATTTTTAAAATAAGTACCCCCTAAGGGGTTCAAAAAGGGGTTGAAAGTTTTCATTAAAAGTATGTCATATTCAACTATGTCCTAACTCTGAAACCGTGCATGATAGAAGGTCAAAAAGGAAGGTTTTTTCAGTAAATAACAGTCATATATACGAGTATTAAGAGCGTTGCGCATTTAAAATGATTGTATGTAAATTTTAATATAATTTCCTTAACTAATTTTCCTAAAATTTTGTGTTCCGGCATTTAAAGGTTAGATAGCCAGGTCCTCAGACTGTTGAGGATTCCAGCTGAAGTGCGCCTCCACCTTTGGCCGTACCTTGACTTGTGACTTTGACCAGAAGAAGTGAAGGCCAAGCGCTTCCCCGTCGAACGATAAAAAAGCGGTACAGTATGCCCTTATGCTAATTACATTGTAAGAATATGCCAAAAACATATCGCGCCTATATAAACTTCGAAAAAATCCATGGCTTTTGTAGTTTCTTCATGTACCTACTTTTTTTTATACAACAGTATGATGGAACAAGCAAGTAGCCCAGCTGATTTTAAGAGCATCTCTTGCCAATAGTAATGCCTACACAGCACTTCTTTGCGCCCGACAACTTCAGGCTTATTGGTGTTAAGCCTCACGTGCCTGTAATTTCACCGGCGACCATACTCTTCGAACTGACACACAACAATGCTACCTGGCAGCTGAAATATGTATGGTGTTAGTACTCACCCGAACGAGCCCTTTCAATTTTTATCAATTAATTATTTTTAATTTTTTTACCAAGACTAAAAAATTGCTCGTTTAATGATAAAATTAGATTTCTTCAGAACTTCTTGACTAGCCTTACCTAAATATTAAAAATACAGTACTCATAGAATGTCCGAATATTCCTTTTCATTACTTAGGCGCTCCTTCGGGCCCGTAACTTCTGGGTTTTATTAAATTTACCTTTGAACGTAAGTTGAACAAACTTTTCTTTAGTTTAATATTGTGCCTTTAAAGTCTTTGAATTTTAGCTATATTCCGACTTAATGATTAAAATAAAATAAAGTCAATACTCAGACTAAAAGAAAAAAAATGGCGAATAAAGATGTCAAAAGATTTGTTACTAGGAATATAATATCAAATATCGTAAAAATCCTCTAAAAGATACAATATTTCACCTCAAAGTAGCACCCATGTAGCACCATAATACATCCCGTGACATCTTCTTATGAATTTGAAATGCTCGAATTTGAAATTTAAGTTTGATATGTACCAACAAAAAGTTTTGTTTTCTTGTTCAGTCAGCTATAACGTGTCAGCCAAGATATTTTTGATCCATTGAAATCATGAAACCATTTCGATTTATTGATTCCCGCAAAGTTGCGATGGGACTTTACAAAGTTTTACATTATTATTCTTATACGTATTCATCACTTTCGACAGGAAAATGGAGAGCCGAGTTTTCAGTTGTATATTTTCAACATTCATAATGACAAGCTAAATGAATGGATGCCCTATCAATTGAGGTGAGTTCAAGTCAGGTCATGCACCAAATACACCCTCAAGTTTGATGACAGTTTTTGAGAGCATATTTTCATTATATCCTGTCACATTTTAAATGTTTTTGCGATATTGATCAGCTGACAGCATCCATTTACCCCAACACCTTAAAAAGGGATGTCATTTTCTGGAAGGCGCGTTCGCAGACCGCATTCTTGTCCAGGCAAGCTTCGAGCCGACTACTCGTTAACTAAAAAAAATGTTCCCATACTTTTTCGTATTTTTTGTACATATTATGATATATTAAGTATGGGAACATTTTTTTTAGTTAACGAGTAGTCGGCTCGAAGCTTGCCTGGACAAGAATGCGGTCTACGAACGCGCCTTCCAGAAAATGACATCCCTTTTTAATGTGTTGGGGTAAATGGATGCTGTCAGCTGATCAATATTGTATGACTGTTATGACATGGTGCAATAAAATGTGATCACTCTGAAATTGCTGTTGTTATAACATTAGATTTTTTTTAACATAAAGGCCTCATCGCATGGTTACCTAAATAATGGCTAAGTAATATATAAATGTACTACTGTTAGCAGTGGAATACTGATCAGGCTTGAAAAAGTCTATTCTAATCTATTAAATGCTAACTCTCATCTCAGTTCGTAATAATTAAGCTAGTGTATTTTATAATGTTGTAGTATAACAAACATTTCATTCATGAATATTAATAATTGATCTGTATTTGGGTGTTATAATGTATGATATAAGTATAAGAAAACTGAGCATGTGCGAACGTGCGTGACTATAAAAATCGCCAAGATGAAAAATACAGGTTTGGGGCAAGTGTGACCTAGACCTAGTGGTTTTCTCTGGGCAACTGAATCGTTGACTATTGGTCTTGGTTACCGTTTGATCAATACTGGTGCCAGGACCTGTAAAGGCGCACCTTACTAGAAACCAAACTAACGCCTACAGATGAAAGTCGCTCTGTCGTAGACCTCATCCTTGCGCTAGCCTAGGCTAGTATAGCTCTTATAGGTATAGCTCTAGATCTAGATAAGCCTTGAAGGCAAGAACTATTACCCCATTATTATATTACTAGCTTTTGCTCGCGGCTTCGCTCGCGTTATGAAGTATTATTATTAATTAGGTATAGTTTTTGCGGCTTTACTTTTGTTTAGCGTGTGTAAAAAATTAGGGCCTACAAAACTTAAAAACGACAGTACATTCTTCAACTTCTCGTTGATAGATCACTATGTCAGTCAGTCAGTCACCTTTGAGTTATATATATTTAGATAACTAAAAAACGTGTATTTATCGCGTATTTTATCTACAATTTTCATATACAAGCCTCATAGCTCAGTTGGTAGTAGCTTTGTCTTCGGCGCTGTAGGTTGTGGGTTCGATTCGCACCCAGGACAAACATTTTGTGAGATGTTTGTTCTGTGTTGTAACATCTAGGACGTTTTTTTTTTAAAAAAAAGTATTAAAGTATTCTATCCGTAATCTTGTTCCCATATTACAACCTATGCTTAGTTTGGGGCTAGATATCGCTGTGTAAAATGAATGTACTGTAATTATCTCGATTTTTCAGCGTTGTTACATCAGCCGTGGTCATGGCAAGACTGATACGCGATTTATATTCATTGTGTATCAAACTAATGTGTTCTAATCGCGAATGTTAAAAAAACATTATTACTCACCATTTACGAAAAACAGGTATAATATTAAAATACTCGTGTTTATGTTTATTTATTAAAACATACAAACAAATCTGCAAAGCGTTTTCTTCGCCGAAAGCGCCAGCCTGTCTCAAAGTGTGCGCAGACTGTGTTTATCTCAAAATGTTTATGTTCCGTTTGACAAGGTCTATCTCGCAAGAATGTTTATGTTTACATTCACTGCGTAACGAGCGCTTTTCACTTTGGGTCCTATATATTCCAGAGACTTTTTCCTTATGAAGGTTTTAGAAATCGTTCTTATTCTGCAATATCCATACAATTTAACGCGACGCAGTAAGAGCGAAACAAAGACAATGAGTGCTTTTTGATGATTCTCGTTTCATATACTTCATCAATCTTGGTTTTTCATTTAAGACCCGTGGACTTGTATATTCCAAACTTGTCTTTACCAAAAACTAAAGTTCTAGGCATACAATTGACAAAATGCTGACGAGTTGTGTGCAGATAAATAATTTCTCAGAACCCACCACAAATACCCTTCGTGGTAGATTATTTTTAAGCTACTGCCTCACATGGAGCGTTATGTTTTTCGAGAATATGTTTGTAAATATGAATATATCTATTTCATTGATACGCTCCACAGCCTATACGGCTTGATGGATTTTAACATATGAAAGTATTAATTGGTTTTTTTTTTTAAACTTAATGGGGTCCAATTTAGAAAGTTCCCATTAACTTGCAACCGCTTATCAATGTCTTACGCCAAGCAGTTTGATGTGTTTCATTGGTGTATGGAAGTGTCAGTGGCTTTAATAAGCAACTTCTGGCGAATCTCACTGTCGCAAGCCGCATCCTTGCCTCAAAGTCAAGAACTTTCCCATTAAAAAAACAGTGGCACTTCGTAAGTGCCGAGAGAAGTGAGAACGTGAAGTTTGTCGTCTAAAGGTAGAGGCAGTCTTCGAAGAGTCCTTACCCGTACCTCTTAGGATCGTAAAGATAACATGACAAAATGTGCTCAAAGTCAAATGTGTCAAGAGTGGTGTCGGTAAGGTGTATGGTGTCGCGAGTACAATGTTTTTTCCTCCAAAAATGCCCAACGCGTCTAAAGAACTTTTCACTCAAAAAGGCAAGGATGAGTAGAGAAGGCAACTGCTACCGTACAGCAAACATAATAATACACGCAATGTTTGGTTATCTGAAGCTGATTTGTCGTTTGTAATTATAACGTACGCCATCCATCTTGTTTGTCAAAGACAGCGTGTCTCGCAAACCTATCACAGTTGTTTTCGTTCGAATTACGCAGTTGAATAAGTTTACGGTCGAGTGGAGAGCAAATTAATTGCTTAGTCAATGTTGCTGGCAGAGAGCGATTACAATTACTTTGAAAAATATTAGCTACTGACATAAAATATTTTTAAACGTTTCTAGCCTGATAGTCTCTAGCTTATGGCTTTTGGAATGGATGGAGATTTAATTCACAATATGGACTTAAAAGAGCGAATAGATTAATTAATTTACATTGAAGTTATTTCATCGTCCTAATCCTGTTGTTCAAGACTGTTGTAGACCGAAGGGCCCATCACGTTACTGCGCAAGGAACGGTCAGCGTTTATACCACAACGCTGGAACAGGCCCAAATTACAGTGGGTAAATAAGGCTACCTGGTAAATAAGCTCCCCAGGTAACGTCATGATCATGAGCTCTTTAAACAGCTCCCTCCAGGAGACATCGTCCGGGACACCGACCAACGCACGCACTGCTCTCTTTTGCAGAACAAAGGCTCGTTGCGTGTCGGCGGCGCGCGCCCATAGCTCCACACCGTAGGTGAGTGCGCTATGGACGGTTGCGTAGTAGCACGATCGTACCACGTCATGAGACGCGGTGTTCGCCAGCCTTTGCAATGCAAAACAGGTGCAAAACCTAGCTTCGCACAGAGTTTATCGATGTGAGTGTCCCATACAAGAGAACTGTCCAAGTGGAAACCTAGTAATTTGTGGATTGGACCTGTTCCAGCATCGTTTTTCCTGCGGTGTCTTTCAGCCGGGGGCTTTTGCCATTTAAGTTAAAGCTCATGAGGCAGGTTTTGTCAAAAGCTGACTTTATAAAATCAAATAAATTAGATAAGGTTATATAAAATTAAAGTCACAAAAGGATTTTGAAAAATTCGTTGTTGTTTTTATTTCATGTTACGTTCAAAAATAGATCCAAGAAATGTCAAACCCAAAGGGTTTGCCGGAGTATGACTACTGTTTTATTTGGTTGTATTGTGTTTAGAACTATCGTATCGATGTGTCGCATCTGAATAACAGAACGAAACGATTCTTGCAGGAAAATAACATAAATACAATTACAAACAATTCACAAGGCGAGTTGTGTTTCTGGCGCGCCCGTCTTCCATACTTCCGTAGTTTCCGTACCGGCAAGCCAATTGTGCAAGTGCGTTTTACACAACGCAGCTATTTCTACAACTTAATTTGCTTTTACGTTTATTCCCAACTGTCTTAGAAGGAGGGTTAAGTATATTTTTTGAGAGTATGTATATATTTATTTATTTACTGGTTAAGGAAATGGTTTACGATAGAGCAAGCCTTCCCTGAAACGTACGTAAGTGGAAAAACTGACCTGGCACCTCATTCCATGCTATGTAAGCTTGTATGAAAGTTTGTCTAATTTGTTTATTCATCAGCAGCAGCCTTGATGGAATTTGACGATTAATGTTAAATGTCGTTTGGAAAAAACTTTTGAATTATGAGAGTGACAAATGCAATGGAATTTCAATATGACACATTGGCACATTGTCCAAATCAAATAGATAAGAAAACAGTTTCATAATAATAATAATAATAATGTAAAACTTTTGAAGGATTTAATTACGAGCCTTCATTTATCGCACTTCACGCGTAAAAACGTTTGACAGTCGTTATCGTCAGTACGAAGAAAAAAACCGGTGATTTCACACAGCTGATGTAGCCTCCTGCAAGGCTATTACGTAACTCTCTTTTCATTCATAAATCTATCAATTTAGTAATGCAACATATAATCGCAAAACCGCCATTTCCATATGTTGTATTTCAGTAATTATTACGTTAATTATGAACGTATCAGCGAACGAATTAATATTGATGCCCATAAACCGTTCCAATGGGATATGAGCAACGTCATTATCAGAATCACTGGAACGATTATTTACTTTACGTGATATTATCACTAATAATAAAGTAATGGTATCCATCTATCATGTATTTTAAATGTAATTTGCTACAAAGAAATATACGATTAATTGATGAATGTTATCTTTGTCCTAACCCCTCCTTCCATTTACACCAATGGAGTAGCAGACGTACGGAAGGTTACAATCCGTACCTTGTAGAATGTTTCACTGTGCTAAGAATATAAATTTGCCTTTACCGTAATGAGAGTACTAGTACTGTTAATAAATAGAGCTTGTTGCCCTCATCTAGTTTTTAGCGATAGATTAATCTTGAAGTTTTCAGATCCACAGTGAATACGTTTCTTTTAGACAAGTCTGCTCCAACTTAGGTCAGATCTTTACTTGTTTAAAAAAACTAAAACAAAAAACGTTCGACAAATGTTTTTTATTTTTTTATTGTAAAAAATCTTCTAGTAAAGATTTAAATATTGTTTCCGAGTTTCAGAGAACAGTACTGCTTTATAGTATTTTTACGATACTAAAGCTATGAAGCCATTTTCCGAGGCCGGGGTCGCAAAATGATCAATTTTATGCTTGAATATTTTGTGTTACTGAGATTTCTCGTTCTAAAACCCGGGCTTTTGCCAAAATAAAACAAAGGCCAAAGCCTGTTTCAGCCGTCGTAAAGCATCGGAGTCGAGACTCTGGCTGAAGCCAAATTATTTCCTTTTAAATACAAATGAATCAAATTTGTCCGATTTTTTGATCGCCCCTTTTTCCTATACAGGAGGATACAGATGGGTTAACGGATTTCATTCATCAATGTTTTACATTGATCGCATTGTCACGACCAGCCCACAACCAAAAATCGATGTTTAGCCTATTAGTGCCATCTGTTACCAATAGTGCACATATTTTTTGCTAAAATAGATAATTGACCTTGATTAACCTCCAACATATCCTTTATAGTTTCCTCACAGTACAGTTTGTTTTCGTGATACGATTTGGCTACCAGCCATGGAATAAGGCGGGCTCTGCGCATGAGATGCCGATATGCTGATGAGGAATTTGTAAATACATAAGCATTCAGACGCCCGGCCCCAAGCGAGCTTTTTAGTAATTTGATAGCTTGTTCGTCCTCAATGTTAAGAAATTAACAAACTGTTGTTTTTTACATGTTTATTACAACTTTAAATTTTGAATGAGTTTGATTGTTAGATAGAAGTAGGATTTATAGGTAAAATTAGTGCACGCGTCGCGGTGTCTCGATTGGGTCTGTGCGCCCGCGTTCTTCCGCCGCCCGCTCCCCGCGTGCTTCCCCTCTGAGGCATTAGTGTTGGGCTTGAAGCGTAGACATACTCCGGGGCCTTGAAAGCATTGCTTTCAAGGGTTAAGTTGTGTCCTAATTTTCTGCTGCAACCGTAGTCTCGTGGGCAGGATCTAGATCTGTCTTCCTGATTGGATAGTCATCAGACGGCTCCTCATTAACGCCAGCCATCTTGGCATCATCACTGGTTGGTAGTAAACACATCTTGTTGATGGCCCTCCTTCTGATGCCACTTGTTGTTACCACATCCGCTACTCTGCTGATCCCGTCGCTGCCAGGGTATAGCTTGCTGACACGTACTAGTCGCCATTGCAGTGGGGGAAGATTTTCTTCTTTTAGAATGACTAGGTCTCCGATCCGAAGCTCTTGTTGTTTGGTTCTCAATTTAGTTCGTTGCTGAAGCTCCGCGATATACTCCCGGCGCCACCTCTCCCAGAAGTGTTGCCTTAGTTGCTCGATGAGCTGGAATCGGTTGGGGTGCTTCGACGTGATTGGAAGTGAAGGGACGCTGCTGAGCGGTCGTCCGATCAGAAAGTGCCCTGGAGTCAAAGGAGAAGGATCGTTCGGGTTCGGGAGAAAGAGGGGTTAACGGACGAGAATTCAAAATCGCTTCTATTTGTGCAAACAATGTAGCTAGTTCCTCAAACGTTAAGGAAGCATTACCAGCTACACGGCGCAAATGGTGCTTGGCGGATTTCACCCCACTCTCAAATATACCTCCAAAATGCGGTGAATAAGCGGGACTAAAGATAAATTTAAAGCCTTCATTAGAGGCGAAGCTACCGATAGGTTCACGGCTGGATTTGAGAATCCTACTCATTTCACTGTTAGCGCCTCTAAAGTTGCTCCAATCATTTTCAAGCACTATCACTTTCGGCTTAATATTGACATTGGCATTGATTTTCGTTAGCCGAAAGTGATAGTGCTTGAAAATGATGATTGTATGACATGATATGGTAATTGAGGCAGATAATGTGGAACAAGTAAGAGTAAAAAAAAAGCAAAGTAAGGGAATGTAGGTAATAAACATTTTTTCTATAATTATAAATATGACTTATCTGTTTATCTTTATAACAAGTCGGCTTGTTATTTGTGAGTCTATGTATGTATGTTTATGTGCATATATATACACTTTTGGAGGTTTTACGTCGAGACTTACGTACGAGATAAGACGTCGATAGAAGTGATAAACAAGAAAGCGTTTAAATTATTCCATAACAAAGCAATGTGCAATCATTATGTTTTCATTTCATATATTTATATACGAGAATGTTTCAGTTTGAGTGAACCGAACACTCGGACCAGTGAACTACCATTGTACAATGTTGTGACCCAATAATTCAATCAGATTAAGTAGTCTTAGGGCCTGGTACTATTTTATGGACGATATTGTTTGAAGCTGCGTAAGGTATTGTGGTAATGCAATCTACTTTACGCAAAGTCACCTGGAAGGCGCATGCCCGCAATCACATCACACTTACCCTGATGATAGTACCCTTGGAAAACCGAAAACAGATAATAAGGTGGATGCGCACTTAATCTTTAAAGATCTGAGGAACTATTTTACCTCTAAATACTGAAACCCAATAATTAAAGAAGTGTTGTCATGGCAACAGAGTTAAGTATGACGGTTGTCAGGCCAAACGGACTTGAACAAAGTCCTACCACCAACCAAACCATGCACAATATTTGTAGTACCCCCGATATCTCTCTATCTGACACCGGTAGGCGAACCACTAGACCACAGAGGCGGTTATAACTATATAACCTTTGAATAATGTGAGTAAATTCCGTGATTAAATATGTATACGATATATAACAACATATACACGAAAGCTTTGAAAGTGGACTACTATCAACTAGCATCTGTTCACGACTTCGCCCACTAATTACCTGTGTGAAAGGTAGCCTAAGTAATTACCATTGCTTACATACGCGTATATCCACTACAAATTTGTATAACATCCGATAGCCGTTTACTCGTGAGAATCAACAAATAAACCAACAGCTAATTTAACATTTTAAAATAAATTAGTACCTAGAAAGGGTCGCTCCATTGTAAACGGCATGTTTGTCTTATGTAGAATCCATGCTCCTTGAGCTTAATTCTCGACCACCTCGAGGTTAAGCCCAAGGAGTATGGAAGTATAGATAGGAAAGAAGCTTACACAAAACATTTTAACAATTGATATTATTGTTTCATTGGGTGAGAGATGTCAAAACCAATCTTTTAGAGATTTTATCGAAGAAAAATAAAAGTAATCAGATAAACCGAAGTAGTTCTACGGCTCCAATGATTAATTTCAAGCTACCTATAAAATCATAGCAAGCAGTTCTCAAACCTTGTCACGAAGAAACAATAAAAGTAGCTAGGCTCTCAGACGACCTGTAACGAGTCGTGTGTCTTTGGGATTAACATTAGCCATTTCACCCAAACAATAAAACGAATATATACTTTTTTTTATCTCGGTAGTATAATGGATGCGGAAACGATATATAAATAAAACATATATTTTCAAAATAGTGAACGAACGCTTTTAAATGTAGAACGTAGTTATGAACGGTAGAAAGTTTTTAACCATTGATCGAGTGTGTTTAAATAGTGAAATTGATTTTAATTTAATTTACGGGGATATCAATTTCTCTTGGGTTTAGTAATCCGTGTAAACTGTATTCAATAATATACCATTTGGTACAATGCAATAAAAAATAGTTAGGGAGCTCCATTGTTTAGAAAGTATGGACTTTCTAAGCATTATGATCGTAACCGACTACTCGTACATTGGAACGCCTAGTCCGTACAATGCTATAGGAATCCATTGGTATACATCAACTACCACGACCTACTAATCTGGCCTATAAATATTTAGCCATTTGTCTTGCTTCGAGTGGCCTGAAAATATCAGTATTTTCAGCCACTCGGGTAACCGAGTGGCTGAAAAGCCTTTGCAGGCTTCAAGTCCAAGCAAACATCATCATCATCATATCACAGCCCGAAAAGTATTTATACGAACCATATAATTCAGAGAGGGATTTCCTATAATGATTACTACGTATTATTAGTACGTGAGGTAGGCAGATCCTCAATTGCATATCTTCATGCTTTTTTTTTTAATGTACGACGGGGAAGCCCTTGGCCTTCATCTCACCTTGTAACAAGTTGAGATAAGGCCGAAGTTGGAGGCGCACTTCACCCGGAATCCTCAACAAACTGATGAACTGGCTATCTTACCTCTAAATGCCGGAACACAACAATTTTTAGAATTGTTATTATGGCGACCGAATTGGGTAAGATGATGGTAGCTAGCCAGGCGGACATAAACAAAGTCCTGCCACCAACCAAACCAAGCACAATATATTATACTCCCCATGGGGATCGAACCCGGGAAATCTGGATCTGAAATCGGTGGGTTGAACCTCTAGACCACAGAGGCGTTTAATCTCTTAGTAGACTTTTACAAAATCCATGGGGTTAAAGGAGTACAATACACTTCTAAATTAGGTGCGTGAATATATTTTTGATATTTAGATTGCATTTCTTATTTGTAGATGCCAGGCATATAACGACATTGTTGTTATATAGCCCAACGCATAATTCATGAGCTAGCAAATAAATTTGGAACCACAAGCAACTTCATTACTTTAGCAATACTAGTACTCATATTCTCGGACGACAGCCAAATATACAGCGAATAAATAACAAAATGTGATAACTTTCACCCAGATTTTATGATTGAGATCTTCTCGAACAAACATGCTTAGATAATGAAACATACCATGTGTATCGTCTTTATGTAACCTGACTGTTTCTTGAAAAATAAGTAAAGACGTGTACTAAGATGGAGCACGCACGTATTAAAGGAACCTATTCATCGGGGACTTGAATACTCAAAGTTTGTATAAGACTGTTTTCTTGTGATTTTGTAGTTGAAAAAATTGAGAACAATCCTGGTAGTAGCTCTGCCTTCTACGCCGTAGGTTGTGGACTTAATTCCCAACCTCATAAACTCTTGTGTGATGTGTTTCATCTATATGTTTGTTCTGTATTTAAGTGTTATATTGTCTGATAAGTTATTTACAAAACATAAAGTTTTCTATATCCGCAATTAAGTTCCCATATTACGAGCTATGTCTAGCTTAGAGGAGCTTAGGGCTAGTTGGCGCTAAATGTAATTGATGTCCTGTTATATATCATTATTTTGTATCGCATTATAGTACGTAAACCTATTGTTACCTATTGTACATTCAATATTCATTTGTTTGAACAGAAACGTAATTCAATTACCGGAGAGTGGCGCGGATGTGCAATGAGTCGACAACGGATACTCTCCTGGGAATTGAATCGACACTCGCATTACGCACTGATGCAAATCAAAACAAGGAAACAAATAGACTTGTATCATCGAAATACATTATTTAACTCGTTGGGTACTGTAAAACACTCACGGCGTGTTCTTTGTAGAACAGCGAGTGGTCAGCGCCCAACTAGTTAAACGGCTCGTAAAATGATTTTGACTCCTCTCAATGCTATTATGGATATATTTATTTTATAATATATTCGGAAAAGAGGTGACTAAAGGAGGTGACACCAGAAGACTAAAGATAGAGATAAATATATATTTTTATTTGCTCGAATGTATTGTGTAGTTTTTCTAGTGGATCTGAACCAGATGTCGGAGGAGGAGAAGGAAAAGGGTAACCAACATTGTGGTTACCCTTTTAAAATATCATCCAAGCAAACCTTTAGCAAAGTCTCACTACAATGGCTAACCTGCGCAGAACGCTGGAGGCAAGCAACATTGTCTTGATCCAGGAGCCGTGGATCAGGGTAGGGCGCGTGTGTGGTCTCAACAACATGAATGGTAAGTTAGTATACGACAGCACTTGCACGAACCCGCGTAAGTTCATATACATACCACAAAATAGCAACATTACCTCTCACGAGTTCTGTATCTTGCACTTGTGTGAGGGAATCAGAAGAAATGACGTTTGCGTCGGCGTACTACCCTCTGACGAGGACATCTCATCGAGGGACATAGGATCTGGTAAGAAAATGTGAAGTAAATAACTTTAAACTCATAACTCAGTGGATACAAACGCTTACCACCCCATTTGTGGATGCCAATATCCAACAGCAGAGGAGATGATCTAGTAAATCTTTGTATTGAAACGATGCATTGTTAGATCATGATGAAACATGATCTAACAATGATGTCAGGCTGCGTTTTCTCTGAGCGGAACTGGAAGGTATCAAACGAAACCTCCTGCCCCGACCATAGGAACTGTCATTACACACAACAACACCAGTACCCAGTCGCAACCCGCAAATAACCACCAAGGGACTGTTTGCAATCTCCCTGAAGCAGCACCTAGGTACAGGTATAGTTGGACTAAACATAATAAATACAGCAAATATAGAAGAGGCAGCCGAACACCTTCCAAGGTCCAATACCGTCGAACACCAAATTGCTTGCGCGCGAGAAGACTCCTGTACCTTGGAATCGGTGTTAGACATCATTTTGATGTTCTCTTCCATGTGTTTGAACTTGGATTCAAAAGTCCCAGCCAATTCCTCCATATTATATGCCAGCTTGGCATACAGGTCCATTATTAAATGGATAAGCCGAAAGGTGAAAATTAAACACCAATGAGTGTGAGAGTTTGGAGTTTAACAATTAGTTGCACTTTTCAAAAAATATCAGCTATTGATTATATTTTAAATTAATAAATGCCGAGCAAAATTTGTTTTAGCCAAAGTGTAAACATCAAAACATAATTGTTCATATAATTATAGAACATAATTTTCCATACAACATCCGATTACCTGAGCTACCTTTTCCCTCTTGCATCCATCAGCCTATTGGTGGTAGTATATTGGATGAACTACCCCCATTCGCCAAATGTATGAAAACATTTTTGTAATTTTTTGAGGTCTATCAATTTGTGGACCAGCCTCATTATACCTATATGGTATTGAAGTTTCAGCAGCGTAGGTTTTCTGTGTCATTTTTTTTTTCTTATCCAGTTGATCCCTTTGGTGAAGCTGAAAACGACGATGGAAATCTTACATTTAGGACATTTTCATCGTCGTTTCCAACTTCTTATTATACAATTATATTCATATGATACAATTTTTGTTACAAAATTCATTGCCATCGGCTTCGCCTTGGCCGCCAGAGTCCTTGTTCGTCCTCTAGTAGTGAACTTTATCAGGCTGTGATTCGTTTAAAGGGTAATTCAATTATAATGTACACAAGACAAAATTACTATATAATTGGATTTACTTGTCTCTTAAGAAAGTAAGGGCGGAGAGATACAAATGAGTTGCTCAGGATAATGTAATTACAAACACAGAAAGGATATTGCTATCTCTGATCTTAGTCTATCTATATAGATGTAGATCCAAGAATCTTTCACGTGCGTCAGATACGTTGAATTTGGATAATTCTTATGTGCCCTTCTTTTTTTTGGTGATAGCTAACCGTTCGAACACTGAGCTGGTGTTCGAACGGTAACCAGAAAAAAAGTAATGAGTTGGTCTAATAAACTAGTAGAAGTATCATAGAATACTTATCTATTAGATAAAATCGATTTACCACTGACGTGATAGGTAGGTAGGTAGGTATAATCACGCTAGCGCTTAAACTGTAAGACCTACAGACTTGAAATTTTATCAGGGTGTTCATTATGATACCTAGGTGCTCACTAAGAACGGATTTTAGGAAATTCCTCCACAAAGGGGGTGAAATGGGGTGAAATAATTAGTATGCAAAATAATATTTATTTATGATCCGATTGAGTTGAAAATTCGAACGTGCATTTATATAACTATGAAATGTTAAAAATAGCTTGGTAATTCTTCCTCATATTAACAATATTTATATTTGATCAGATCTAATTGAAATTTTGTTTACGTGTATTCATTATAGCTTCATGCTTATTTACACAACATGTTACAGAAAATCTTACTATTAAAGGGTGAAACGGGGCAAAACATGCATCTAAAATCTTTATAATTCGATTTAGGTTAAATGTTTCATGTAGGTACCTACATATTTGTGTTTCAAAGACTATTGAAATACTTAATTTTTTTTTATGATTCCTCTAAAAGGGTGAGATGGGGAAAAATTCTTGAAATGTTTCTTGAAAATTCAAAATCGTTAGTTTTATTCGTTTAAAAATGTGCATGTAGGTATGTAGTAACTTTGAAATGCTAATTATTTAAAAAAGTTATTTGAGATTCTTCCTCTTATAGAGTGACATGGGGCAATCTTTTTATTTGATCCGAACCAGTTGAAATTTAGTGTGTCTTTTTAGTATAATTGAATGCCTATTTAGAAAAAAGTAAGTCTTGCTATCAAAACTCGATACATCTATAATCTCTATAATTTGATTAAGTAAATATGTAAACTATTGAGAATATAATACATTTTTTATCAATACTGCTATATAATGATCCATCACAAAAAACTGAAAAGAATTTTATATGTAGGTAATTAATCATGTGAGTAAGTACATAGGCTGAAATCATGATGATGATGTTATTATTACTTTTTACCGCTTAACAAACGACATCCACCCAAATACCTAGGAACCTACGGTAGGTATTTAACATCAAGACAGCGATAACCAATCCGTTTAAGAGTGTTTGAGATTTTTCATGTGGGCTATGTAACAATCCTGGTTTTAGACCTTACGAGCCGCCGTCATAGGCGTCTGACACGACTCTTTGACGACCATTACCAGTGACAGTAGGTGCCCAGGACTGACGACGGGCTTCCAAAGAAATCATGTAATTCAAGCCTGCAATGTACATACAAAACGGCCCGGCGGCGACCAAACCTCAAAGAAATGCCACCACCCGTGAATCAGAGCTAGGACTGCTAAAAACACTAGAAAGGTGCTCTCTAATGCGCTGAGGATTCCAAAGATTATTTTCTATTGTGCTTTTCAAAATTCAATGATACCTATGCCTACTACCAACCAAATAAACACCAGGTTCTCCTTATTCTACATACTATATTTTTGTACCTAATATTATGTATGTATATATATTTTTTATCGGTAATTTATTCAATAAAAAGTACAATTAAACTAAATAAATAAATAAATATTACAGGACATTAATTTCACACAGCGCCATCTAGCCCCAAACTAATCATAGCTTGTAATATGGGTACTAGATTACGGATAGAATACTTAAATACTTTTTGTAAATACATACGTACTATATGATACTACACCCAAACACAGAACAAACATCTATATTCATCACACAAATGTTTGTTCTGGGTGGGAATCGAACCCACAGCCTACAGCGCAGAAGGCAGAGCTACTACCAACTGAGCTATGAGGCTTGTAAAAACTAACTATGTACAAAGGAATCAGTCAGATTACCTAAGGACCGTTACAAACGGCCTATAGGTAACTATGTATAATAGGATCATTAATAGGATCTGGATTTAAGTTTTCAGCATTACCGGTACGGGCCATGTAAAAACTGGAAACCCTGTCGTTCTATACCCCTATAGCCAGTTATTACAGCCATTCCGTTTTACTTATTTTTCCGTAGCGAAGCACGGGTATTTTCAGCTAGTTAAATATGTATATATTTTGAAAAAATCTCCAGCAGCATGAAGCAAACATGGCAACATATTTTTAATGTTTGTTGTGTAATGAAAGAAAATAAAAATTTAGACACTCAAATTCAATTGTGAACCATCTCCTTTTACGGAGTCAGTGAATTACGTGAACCCTAATGTGTATTCGTAAGCCGGAACAACTAGAAACATGTAAACGTAAAGTTACAACCCACTCCCGACGAACATCCCTACCTACACCTTTGAGGTATGTACGTACTAGAGAAAGCACCTCAACTCCATTTTCTGTAACACGAGTTAGAGCGCTTACACTTTAACTCTACACCATGTGCCAAACTCAATTTCTTGCTATGTTTTGAACAATATGTCTTCGTGTTTATTTACTCATCAGATGGGGGAATTCCCGCTCGTAACTCATGGTGTGTGTTTATTAGCACTTAGAGAGGAAAAGGTGCTGTAGTTTTTTTTCGTGACATGAAAAATGTAACAGTACATTATGTATAGTAAATCTAGCATGGCGACCACGAATAAGCGCGAAACGGAGTGTCGGAAGACCCCTACTTGATGGATCGACATTGTGGCGGTTTCGGGGAGATTTAGGCTATTGGAGGAGTTATGTGGCGTCGGTTGGGCAGCAGTGGACCTATGTGGGCTGAAATTATGGCCTAAAAGACCTATAACCTAAAGGGTGTAAACGGGACCCTATTTATGTCCGTCCATCCTTCGATCTGTCTGTCAGTGGGCTGTATCTCATTAACTAATATAACAGGTAGACAGTTGAACTTTCACGGTAAGTAATTTATATTGCCACTATACGAAATAAACGTGTTTTTTTTGCCATGAAAAGGACGGAATCTCTTGGTGTGCTTGTCTGCACTTGGCTTGTTTTAGTTTTTTTTTTAACAAAAAAACTGATCAAGTTTTTAGATCATTATACCTCAATGACAACGTTGCGGTTAGGGAAAGAGTATGTGGGTTTTGTAGGTAATGGGATTCAGGAAAGCCTCTCCTTTGTTTAAAGAAAGCTCACTAATTGTATTTATTTACAACTTACTCGGCTCATGGCTGCCAGTGTTTTGTGTTGGATTGAGGAGACTAAAAAGTAGGCAGATAGACCCGATCGAGTTTTATGAAATAAAGACACTGATTGTGTGTTTATGCAATACTGGACGGGAAGGCACATTTTGCTTTATTTTATTTTTCAACCGTCTCTGTGGTCTAGTGGTTCAACCCAACGATTTCAGATCCAGAGTTCCCGGGTTCGATCCCAAGAAGTAGTACAATATTGTGCTTGGTTTGGTTTGGTGGTAGAACCTTTTTTAAGTCCGTCTGGCTTACTACCACCATCTTACCTGATTCTGTCGCCATAACAACAATTCGTAAATTGTTGTGTTCCGGCGTTAAAAGGTAAGAAAGCCAGTTAATCAGTTTGTAGAGGATCCCGCGTAAAGCGCGCCTCCACTGGCCTTATCTTAACTTGTAACCAGGTGAGATGAAGGTCAAGCGCTTTCTAGTCATACAATAAAAAAAAAAGCCAACATGATATTTGATTACTGTATTATAACATTTTTTTATTTTCATCAGCTTTTCATTCTGATTGTTATTTTTAGTATGAACGTGTACATGTTTAATGGACTGTCTGAATAAAAAAAAAAAAAACTGTTCTCCTAATGCGTTAAGGACACAAGGATAGGAAAAGTTACACGTGGGCGCGTTTGACAACGAGTGATAATAATTCACAACATAATAACCAAAGTTTTTCCTTTCAATTACTTAATAGCCCTTTTTCGACTAGTTAAAGTGATGGAGCCATAA
This sequence comes from Venusia cambrica, assembly GCA_951394065.1. NCBI lineage: Eukaryota > Metazoa > Arthropoda > Insecta > Lepidoptera > Geometridae > Venusia > Venusia cambrica. The sequence goes on from OX596056.1 coordinate 9,905,932, forward strand.
CTCACACTCACAAGTAATTCCTCTCGATAACTAAGACCCATTTATTATGTATTATATAAAGATAAAGATAAAGATAAAAAAATATTTATTTATAAAAAGGTGGAGCTGGTACATATTTTATATATTCTATTGTAAAATATTAAGGAAGTTCTTGTCCCCTACACTAGGACTAAAACCTGTATTGTAGGGTCTATGGGTCCTTCTACATTAAAACTTATATTATGTATGTAAACTAGTGATAGTGGCAGAGTTGTACCCTAGGTATTTCTGTTCCTCATACGAGGACAAAACCTGTATTATGAGGTCACAGATATGTTTGTTATATATCTTTAATTATATATATTCTGTAATATAGGTACCTAAAAATGGTATCCCTATATTTACATGATCTGTAAATTGTTTGTCGTGTCGTCTTCGTGACGCCACTTGTTAATATGGACCTGGGACGCTACCGCCGACGGCGAAGCCGATCTCCATTGGCTTAAAATTAGCTTCATGAGAACTAGAAACGATTTTTACCGTCAAATGTACTGAACGGATAGGTTTCATAAAATGTGTACATTTTTGTGATGGGAAACGCCATTTTGGATATGACACATACCCGGTAGTAAAAATCGTTTCTAGTTCTCATGAAGCTAATTTTAAGCCATTGGAGATCGGCTTCGCCGTCGGCGGTAGCGTCCCTGGCTGAAAACCAGCGCATCACCGTTGCATTGTGCTCGATGCTGCGATAAAGATGAGTCAGAGTACCTTATTACCCAAATTAAAATTTTGTAGATACCTATTAATTGTGTTCGTCATAGTGTAGCTTTGATTATGTTAGTTTAAAAGTATAGGTTTATATTTTTTATTGGATAAATACATTTATATTCTTTCTTTCTTTCTTTCTTTCTTTCTTTCTTTCTTTCCTTTTGACTAGTTAAAATGCTTGAATCATAATCGTACCTTATTCAAAGACCAACGATGTTCGGTTCGATTACTTGGGAAAAACTCCGTACACGCAATCTACTTCAAGTGGATTGCGTCAATTGCTTCAGTGGGTACGGGTCTTATCAACAATTTGGAAGTTTAAGAAAATGCCCTTGAGAGTAGGATTACACCAAAGCGTGGGTTTAAAAGAACATGCTCGTGAGTAGTGAGCAGGATTACTTGGTATCGTAGGTTTAAAGGAACATCTTCCTGAAAAGGATAACATCGTGTCATAGGTTTAAAAGATGTAGTCGGATTTACCTGAGATCGCATTGTAGAACAAACAAAATTTAAGTTTTATTAGCAAAAAGTGCTTCAAAACACATATATTTTTGCTAAAATTACTATTGAACGCATTTTTACGAACCTAAATATTAATTTGTAGTTCGTGGAAATCCCGTTAAATAAGGTGCCTACTACCATTAATAATTATCACTTCATTCCCGCCAACCCAAGTGAATTTCTTAAATCCATTTCTCAGAGCACCCCCATTCTACGAAAGACCGATATACTGAAATTTCGCAGGAATTATATCTAGATCTGTGATTTAGGCCGTGCGGTTATTTACAGTCAGTCGGCTACTGATTGTATTCACGGTTTTTCTTCGTATTTATATTTTTATATTATTTATTATTATTTATATAATAAATATTTACAAATGCTATATTGGCATAATAATTAACAGCCCGCGATGGGTCTCAAGTCTCTTAACCCGCATCTCTTCCTCAAGTTGGAATCGCTCTTCAGCAATTGAGCCACCAGGATCCTGACGCAGTAAGCGAATTATAATTATATTCCTGCTCGAGGGAAAGATGCGGGTTTGAGTCCCATCACGGGTTGTGAAGTTTTGAGTCATTATAACATTGTATATCATATTATTGTGAACCTTGTAAATGTTCCATCGTTTTGCTTCTACTTTTAAATTAATATTGGTAAGGAATGGAATTCATTGCCTTCGTCTGTCTTTCGGCACGAGTGTAATTTTGAAGTCTTCAAGTCCAGAGAAAATAGGTTCCTTTTAGGCAAGCCTGCTCCATCTTAGGTCACATTTTTACTTGTTTTACATGTGAGCTGTTGGTCAAACGGTTGTCTCAAGTTTTTGTAATTCAAGTGATCGCACTTGGTCATAACATTTATAGAATGTTATAATGACACAAAAATTTACTCACTTGAAATACAAAAATTTGGTTAAAAAGCAAAAATGCCATATCTTTAGCTTATTTACTATTACTCGCTAGTGATTTTGTGTGTAATTTCAAACACTAGGGCAGATCACAGTTCATTGAATCTCTGCTAGATGGCGTGATCAGCGCTCAAGCTGAGTATCAATATGACACAACATTTTGTAATCTGCGTCAGGATACAGCTCAGTTATCAGCGTCAGCGTTTCTGGCTTTAGGAAAAGATGCGGGTTCGAGTCCTGTCGCGGGTTGTGATTGTTTGTATCATGATAACATTTGTTAATGATTATCACAAAATATATATATATATATATATATATATATATATTTGGTATGTGGTGAACGTAAGAGTTTTTTGTACGATGTTGAAGCGCTTTGCCTTTATCTCACCTGATTTCATGTTATGATAAGGCTAAGGTAGAAGCCCACTTCACCCGGAATCCTACACCGTCTGAGGAACTGGCTATCTTATATCTAAATGCCATTTCAAATTTCAGGAAGACACTCATTTCAGAATCGTTGTTATGGCGACAGACTAAGGTAATATGGCAGAAGCTAGCCAGGCGGACCTAAACTAAGTCCTACCGCCAACCAAACCAAACGCAATATTACTCCACTGGAGGGTCGAATCCGGGATCTCTGTATCTAACACCGGTGGAAGAATCACTAGACCGCAGGGGCTGGTAAAAATAGATCTATCTATCTATGTAACTGTTTATCCTTCCAACCAAGGCTGAAAATTAAACAAACATTCTAAAAATATAATGGGAGTCAAAAATCTTAGGCACTCGTAGTTCAATGAACTTGAAATCTAATTCGTTGCAAATAAAGTTTCACCAATTTATTCCAATCATGAGCAGATGAAAATTCGCTACTATTAAATGAAATTATATTCTATTTGCATACTAAATTCATTTAGGTGTCACTGATGAATATTTATTACATGTTTTTGTTGAGCAGATAAATTACCAAACTTGAATCAGTAAATCAAAACGTTTAACTGTGCAATTTATATTTGTTGGATTTTTAGTAGTATGCATGATATATTTTAACAGTGAGGGGTGTTTGAGACCAGGAAAAGGAACTTGTTGCGGTGGAGATTGTATCTCCTATTTTAAGTCCTAATTAAATTTTTTTTGACAAATAAGTGACAACCCTATCCCTTAACCAACTATATTAGTATTAAAACATCCTCGTTAGCGGTTACGGCTTAAGAATCGAACCCCCCACCTCAGCCCGCGGATGTCGTTAAAGCCGACTAAGGGATCTCACTAGCTAGAAGAAGGGCAGCAGCTTTCTTCTTTTTAATATCTAACGCCTTTAATGTGATCACCATTCCACTTGCCAAGCGTAGTGATTATGAGAAAACCCTTCAGTTTTGGAAGAAACTACAAAAATGTACGGCAGTGGACTTAAAAAGTCTGAAGTCCCACAGTCCAGTGCAGTGTTTCCTTATGATAAACATATTAAACAGTGTTTTATTATATAACTTTTTCATTTCGCTTCCGTCTGGTACTGGTCTGGAGCAGTTGAGTTACCTATAGGCCGGTTGTAACGGTCCTTAGGTAATCTGACTCGATTCCTTTGTATATAGTTAGTTTAATTGTACTTTTTATTGAATAAATGTATACTTTTTCATTATCATACATATATTATGATAATGAAAAAATAATATATATAATAAATGTTAATCTTTCGAACAAACATTTTACACAACGCTATCTAGCCCTGAATTAGGCAAATAGTGAAATACTGTTATATGCAAACTAGATTTCAGAGAATACGAATGTTAATACCTTTTTTTACTAAAGACATACATATGATACAAAAAACACCCATACACAGAACTAACATCTATATTTATGACACACATTCCTGGGGAAGCGCTTGGCCTTTATCTCACTTGGTAACAAGATAAGATAAAGCCGATGATGGAGGCGCACTTCACCCGGAATCCTCAAAAAACTGGGGGACTGGCTATCTTACCTCTAAAAGCCGGAATTTTGTCATTTTATTATAGCGACAGAATTAGGTAAGATGGTGGTAGACAGATTTTAGCAAAGTCCTACCACCAACCATACCAAGAACAATATTGTACTTCCCCTGGGAATCAAACCTGGGACCTCTGAAATCGGTTGATTGAACCACTAGACCACGAAGGCGGTTAAATTATCTTATTAGAAAGAAGTTTGTGAAATTTCCGACATGAAATGAATAAAGTTTCTTAGTAAAGGTAACAAGAGGATGTTTCACTTAACAAAACTTAATTGGCATCCTGTCTGTCAGTTCCCTTTGTTTAACAAAAGACCGTCTCGGAGACAAAGCTCTTTTTATTTGAACGTGACCGGAACATAGCTTATACTAAAATCAAGCGATTTATTTATAGAAATGTGAAATAGCTACCTGCAACAGTCCAGGATGCTGTCCAGACTAGCTCAAATTCTGTAGAATAGGGATGCTGTTTTTGTGAATGATTGCGTGAAACTAATCAGCTTGATACTCAACAAACATCCCCGACGCTAACATAAACGAAGCAATCCCAACATCGCACTAAAGAATGATACGGGCTCCTAGAAGGGCATGCAGAACGCGAAGGATATCTTTCCTGAAACATGCATCCTGCAGGCAGTAATAGATGGGACGAGTACATGTATGAGTACATGTGCTATTGACTGGCTTCTAAACCAGGACTATAACTCTACTGAAATGTTATTGCATATACAAGAATAAAATAAAATAGTAGTAAGTATGTTTCTTAGTATACAATTGCTTTTATGGATTTGCTTCTATTGTTAATTTAAATAACTACTGTTGTAATCTTAATAATGTAAAAAAAACATCGTTTTTATGTCACTTTATTATATATGTAGTTTTTTATCACATAGATAACATTTAAAGATTTTGTGACACTGTTATTATTTTGATATACATACATCTCTTCACCCGGCGGAGGGCATTGGTACGCCATCACACAGGTTGTCCTAGCTTGAGTACCAATGTCACCATCAAGGATTAATTGTATGACCAGGTACATCACTTCTTTGTATAATTAAAATGTGTTACTGTAATGTTTGTTATTATCAAATAAATTTTCATTTCATGTTGCAAGGTATTTTTATATGATAAAGATCCTGCATGAAAGTAGTAAGATTTGATACAATGCTTACCAAGACAACGTATGGGCCGTCTGAGTACCTGAATATCATGCACAGTTAACAAGCTTGCGTGCTAAACGTGGTGGTCAAAAATCCACGTAGCACTCTTTAGCACACCTTTGGAAGGCCCGTTTTAGACTGTTTTGCCCTATGTGAAGACATTATAAAGTGACGTGGTCCAGTTAAGTACCTATCGAGAGTTTTAGTTTAGCAAAGAAAAAAGCTATTATGCCGACCTGATAAATCTGCTTAATTCTGTGGTTATGATAATATTATATTATATAAGTTAACATAGGTATAATCTCATATTTGTCGATTATATAATAGGTATATATTACCACGATTTGTTTGTCTGAACATGAAGTAATTGGTGTGTATTAAGAAAATATTACTTATTATATGTAACTATATCCGTTTAATAGTTTTTTTTTGTACCAAGGCCATAAGCCCCATTTCATCTTAATGTATACCTCTACATCCAAAGGTTGTCTGGTAGAGACATTATCTAATGAGCGGTCTTATCACTGCTTTAGCGATAACACCGTCAATTGTAACCAATAAGTTTGAGGAGTTTTTATGTTAAGCATCCTGTTGTGCTTATTACCTACTATGTATTATATTTGTATAATATAATGTAGTATTATGTGAGTATACGATAAATTTGTATTAGATACAGCATAGTATTTTCTATCTTTCTACGTAAGTTAGTAATTAGTTTTACGCAATAGTACCTACTATTTCCAATAAACAAACCTAGACATTATTGAATTGATTTGGCCACAAACGTTGTACGTTATGTTAAGGTTGTATTTAAAAGAGATTCATAATATTTGTATTGGCAATGCTATAAAATGGATTGTTAACATTTTGATGGCACATGGGAATGGCCTGTATTTACAGAGTAAAATGAAACATTTTTTTCTTACTTTATCGTTGGAAAAATATTGAAATGTGAAGGTTCAGTACTCAAGGACTAATCAATGAATACTAAGTACTAACAACGCAAGTACTTTTACCTCTGCAATCAAAATAACCTGGTAGCAAAATATTATCTTATCTAATTAACATTATATACTAATATAAAATGCTAACTGACTCACTGATAACAACGCACAGCCTAAACGGCTAATCGTAAAGACACAAAATTTGGAGGGTATGTTTGACTTGATGCGAAAATAAGTGCTGAGTGAAGGGAATTTTTAAAATAAGTACCCCCTAAGGGGTTCAAAAAGGGGTTGAAAGTTTTCATTAAAAGTATGTCATATTCAACTATGTCCTAACTCTGAAACCGTGCATGATAGAAGGTCAAAAAGGAAGGTTTTTTCAGTAAATAACAGTCATATATACGAGTATTAAGAGCGTTGCGCATTTAAAATGATTGTATGTAAATTTTAATATAATTTCCTTAACTAATTTTCCTAAAATTTTGTGTTCCGGCATTTAAAGGTTAGATAGCCAGGTCCTCAGACTGTTGAGGATTCCAGCTGAAGTGCGCCTCCACCTTTGGCCGTACCTTGACTTGTGACTTTGACCAGAAGAAGTGAAGGCCAAGCGCTTCCCCGTCGAACGATAAAAAAGCGGTACAGTATGCCCTTATGCTAATTACATTGTAAGAATATGCCAAAAACATATCGCGCCTATATAAACTTCGAAAAAATCCATGGCTTTTGTAGTTTCTTCATGTACCTACTTTTTTTTATACAACAGTATGATGGAACAAGCAAGTAGCCCAGCTGATTTTAAGAGCATCTCTTGCCAATAGTAATGCCTACACAGCACTTCTTTGCGCCCGACAACTTCAGGCTTATTGGTGTTAAGCCTCACGTGCCTGTAATTTCACCGGCGACCATACTCTTCGAACTGACACACAACAATGCTACCTGGCAGCTGAAATATGTATGGTGTTAGTACTCACCCGAACGAGCCCTTTCAATTTTTATCAATTAATTATTTTTAATTTTTTTACCAAGACTAAAAAATTGCTCGTTTAATGATAAAATTAGATTTCTTCAGAACTTCTTGACTAGCCTTACCTAAATATTAAAAATACAGTACTCATAGAATGTCCGAATATTCCTTTTCATTACTTAGGCGCTCCTTCGGGCCCGTAACTTCTGGGTTTTATTAAATTTACCTTTGAACGTAAGTTGAACAAACTTTTCTTTAGTTTAATATTGTGCCTTTAAAGTCTTTGAATTTTAGCTATATTCCGACTTAATGATTAAAATAAAATAAAGTCAATACTCAGACTAAAAGAAAAAAAATGGCGAATAAAGATGTCAAAAGATTTGTTACTAGGAATATAATATCAAATATCGTAAAAATCCTCTAAAAGATACAATATTTCACCTCAAAGTAGCACCCATGTAGCACCATAATACATCCCGTGACATCTTCTTATGAATTTGAAATGCTCGAATTTGAAATTTAAGTTTGATATGTACCAACAAAAAGTTTTGTTTTCTTGTTCAGTCAGCTATAACGTGTCAGCCAAGATATTTTTGATCCATTGAAATCATGAAACCATTTCGATTTATTGATTCCCGCAAAGTTGCGATGGGACTTTACAAAGTTTTACATTATTATTCTTATACGTATTCATCACTTTCGACAGGAAAATGGAGAGCCGAGTTTTCAGTTGTATATTTTCAACATTCATAATGACAAGCTAAATGAATGGATGCCCTATCAATTGAGGTGAGTTCAAGTCAGGTCATGCACCAAATACACCCTCAAGTTTGATGACAGTTTTTGAGAGCATATTTTCATTATATCCTGTCACATTTTAAATGTTTTTGCGATATTGATCAGCTGACAGCATCCATTTACCCCAACACCTTAAAAAGGGATGTCATTTTCTGGAAGGCGCGTTCGCAGACCGCATTCTTGTCCAGGCAAGCTTCGAGCCGACTACTCGTTAACTAAAAAAAATGTTCCCATACTTTTTCGTATTTTTTGTACATATTATGATATATTAAGTATGGGAACATTTTTTTTAGTTAACGAGTAGTCGGCTCGAAGCTTGCCTGGACAAGAATGCGGTCTACGAACGCGCCTTCCAGAAAATGACATCCCTTTTTAATGTGTTGGGGTAAATGGATGCTGTCAGCTGATCAATATTGTATGACTGTTATGACATGGTGCAATAAAATGTGATCACTCTGAAATTGCTGTTGTTATAACATTAGATTTTTTTTAACATAAAGGCCTCATCGCATGGTTACCTAAATAATGGCTAAGTAATATATAAATGTACTACTGTTAGCAGTGGAATACTGATCAGGCTTGAAAAAGTCTATTCTAATCTATTAAATGCTAACTCTCATCTCAGTTCGTAATAATTAAGCTAGTGTATTTTATAATGTTGTAGTATAACAAACATTTCATTCATGAATATTAATAATTGATCTGTATTTGGGTGTTATAATGTATGATATAAGTATAAGAAAACTGAGCATGTGCGAACGTGCGTGACTATAAAAATCGCCAAGATGAAAAATACAGGTTTGGGGCAAGTGTGACCTAGACCTAGTGGTTTTCTCTGGGCAACTGAATCGTTGACTATTGGTCTTGGTTACCGTTTGATCAATACTGGTGCCAGGACCTGTAAAGGCGCACCTTACTAGAAACCAAACTAACGCCTACAGATGAAAGTCGCTCTGTCGTAGACCTCATCCTTGCGCTAGCCTAGGCTAGTATAGCTCTTATAGGTATAGCTCTAGATCTAGATAAGCCTTGAAGGCAAGAACTATTACCCCATTATTATATTACTAGCTTTTGCTCGCGGCTTCGCTCGCGTTATGAAGTATTATTATTAATTAGGTATAGTTTTTGCGGCTTTACTTTTGTTTAGCGTGTGTAAAAAATTAGGGCCTACAAAACTTAAAAACGACAGTACATTCTTCAACTTCTCGTTGATAGATCACTATGTCAGTCAGTCAGTCACCTTTGAGTTATATATATTTAGATAACTAAAAAACGTGTATTTATCGCGTATTTTATCTACAATTTTCATATACAAGCCTCATAGCTCAGTTGGTAGTAGCTTTGTCTTCGGCGCTGTAGGTTGTGGGTTCGATTCGCACCCAGGACAAACATTTTGTGAGATGTTTGTTCTGTGTTGTAACATCTAGGACGTTTTTTTTTTAAAAAAAAGTATTAAAGTATTCTATCCGTAATCTTGTTCCCATATTACAACCTATGCTTAGTTTGGGGCTAGATATCGCTGTGTAAAATGAATGTACTGTAATTATCTCGATTTTTCAGCGTTGTTACATCAGCCGTGGTCATGGCAAGACTGATACGCGATTTATATTCATTGTGTATCAAACTAATGTGTTCTAATCGCGAATGTTAAAAAAACATTATTACTCACCATTTACGAAAAACAGGTATAATATTAAAATACTCGTGTTTATGTTTATTTATTAAAACATACAAACAAATCTGCAAAGCGTTTTCTTCGCCGAAAGCGCCAGCCTGTCTCAAAGTGTGCGCAGACTGTGTTTATCTCAAAATGTTTATGTTCCGTTTGACAAGGTCTATCTCGCAAGAATGTTTATGTTTACATTCACTGCGTAACGAGCGCTTTTCACTTTGGGTCCTATATATTCCAGAGACTTTTTCCTTATGAAGGTTTTAGAAATCGTTCTTATTCTGCAATATCCATACAATTTAACGCGACGCAGTAAGAGCGAAACAAAGACAATGAGTGCTTTTTGATGATTCTCGTTTCATATACTTCATCAATCTTGGTTTTTCATTTAAGACCCGTGGACTTGTATATTCCAAACTTGTCTTTACCAAAAACTAAAGTTCTAGGCATACAATTGACAAAATGCTGACGAGTTGTGTGCAGATAAATAATTTCTCAGAACCCACCACAAATACCCTTCGTGGTAGATTATTTTTAAGCTACTGCCTCACATGGAGCGTTATGTTTTTCGAGAATATGTTTGTAAATATGAATATATCTATTTCATTGATACGCTCCACAGCCTATACGGCTTGATGGATTTTAACATATGAAAGTATTAATTGGTTTTTTTTTTTAAACTTAATGGGGTCCAATTTAGAAAGTTCCCATTAACTTGCAACCGCTTATCAATGTCTTACGCCAAGCAGTTTGATGTGTTTCATTGGTGTATGGAAGTGTCAGTGGCTTTAATAAGCAACTTCTGGCGAATCTCACTGTCGCAAGCCGCATCCTTGCCTCAAAGTCAAGAACTTTCCCATTAAAAAAACAGTGGCACTTCGTAAGTGCCGAGAGAAGTGAGAACGTGAAGTTTGTCGTCTAAAGGTAGAGGCAGTCTTCGAAGAGTCCTTACCCGTACCTCTTAGGATCGTAAAGATAACATGACAAAATGTGCTCAAAGTCAAATGTGTCAAGAGTGGTGTCGGTAAGGTGTATGGTGTCGCGAGTACAATGTTTTTTCCTCCAAAAATGCCCAACGCGTCTAAAGAACTTTTCACTCAAAAAGGCAAGGATGAGTAGAGAAGGCAACTGCTACCGTACAGCAAACATAATAATACACGCAATGTTTGGTTATCTGAAGCTGATTTGTCGTTTGTAATTATAACGTACGCCATCCATCTTGTTTGTCAAAGACAGCGTGTCTCGCAAACCTATCACAGTTGTTTTCGTTCGAATTACGCAGTTGAATAAGTTTACGGTCGAGTGGAGAGCAAATTAATTGCTTAGTCAATGTTGCTGGCAGAGAGCGATTACAATTACTTTGAAAAATATTAGCTACTGACATAAAATATTTTTAAACGTTTCTAGCCTGATAGTCTCTAGCTTATGGCTTTTGGAATGGATGGAGATTTAATTCACAATATGGACTTAAAAGAGCGAATAGATTAATTAATTTACATTGAAGTTATTTCATCGTCCTAATCCTGTTGTTCAAGACTGTTGTAGACCGAAGGGCCCATCACGTTACTGCGCAAGGAACGGTCAGCGTTTATACCACAACGCTGGAACAGGCCCAAATTACAGTGGGTAAATAAGGCTACCTGGTAAATAAGCTCCCCAGGTAACGTCATGATCATGAGCTCTTTAAACAGCTCCCTCCAGGAGACATCGTCCGGGACACCGACCAACGCACGCACTGCTCTCTTTTGCAGAACAAAGGCTCGTTGCGTGTCGGCGGCGCGCGCCCATAGCTCCACACCGTAGGTGAGTGCGCTATGGACGGTTGCGTAGTAGCACGATCGTACCACGTCATGAGACGCGGTGTTCGCCAGCCTTTGCAATGCAAAACAGGTGCAAAACCTAGCTTCGCACAGAGTTTATCGATGTGAGTGTCCCATACAAGAGAACTGTCCAAGTGGAAACCTAGTAATTTGTGGATTGGACCTGTTCCAGCATCGTTTTTCCTGCGGTGTCTTTCAGCCGGGGGCTTTTGCCATTTAAGTTAAAGCTCATGAGGCAGGTTTTGTCCCTATTTAACCGGAGACCGTTTGACCGGAACCACGATTCCAGTTGGTTGACAACCGAGTTCAGTCTGCATTCCAACTCGCTATTTGTAGATGCCGTGACTACCGCGGCTACGTCGTCTGCGTACATATAAATATCAGCGTAGTCGATTATGCCGGGTAGGTTGTTGAGAAGCAGACTAAACAAGGTGTTCGACAAACAGGACTCCTGCGGAACCCCCATTACGTTCATCAGTTCGGATGACTTCACACGGCCCCTGTCACCTACGACTACTTGTGACCTGTTTGTCATAAACGAGGCTAGGAGGGACATTGCTGGCCCGCGAATTCCGTGAAACTCGAGTTTCTTTTGGATAAGGGTGTGATCTGCTGTATCGAAAGCACGTGAGAGATCGTAGCTTAGCAGAGCCACGCAACCTTGGCTTGCCTCATGCGCACTCAGCACACCGCACACCACCTCCCGTACCAGATCTGTTGTGGACCGGATGCAGTGCTACATTGGTTCGTGCAAGAAGGCTTCACATTTTTCCTCATCACCTTCGTGAAGCGCTTTGCATCACAAGGCTCCTTCCGCGGAGGCCTAGCGGATGCAGCGCTGCGAACAAGTTTACAGCTCTGCTTCTTCCCCTTTGTTTGAGGGACTGCAGGGGTGCTGGCCGCTGCAGCTGCGTAATCACTTTGTCGGGGAAACGTTACCGGTGTCGGCTGACCTTTGGCCGGTGCGGGGTTGCGGGCGGCGGCGCGCGGGCTCGTGTTTGTTGCATTCGGGGCAGCGACATGCAACTCGTGGGATTCCGCACATTCCGCTGACTCAAAACTGCACATCGAAGCGTTTTGCACGCCGCGGCGTGTGTTGACATTATTAGAGGCCACAGGTGACCTACATACCGAATCAGTGTTACGTAGTGACACCAACCATCCCTCCTGCGGGATGGCATCTGGGCAGCTTTGCATTTCCCACTGCAAATCTCGGCCTTATGCATTGCATAAACAAGTTCATCCTTATTTGATTCTTTTAAAAAGAGCTGTGTGGCCAAGTAAATATAGGTACACCTTCCAATACGGAGGTTGTGGGTTCAATTCCAATGAAATGAAAAACAAGAAGTAATGTTACCTACCTACAGTTTTATGTGTTTTAATCTTAGCTTCGAAGGCTTCTGAGCAAAACATTCTGAGTGAAAGCCAATCACGCTTTGAGCTCGTTTGAGCGCCTTTCATCCAGGATTTACCATTGAATCCTGCAAAGTCGAATACTTTGAATAAATCTCAATCGAATGGTGAGTTTTACAAGCTCCCAATCGATCTGCTTTAGGAATTTAAATATACACAGCCTATTGAGCATAGAATGGTTTGTAATGAAAATGAATGGAAGAGTTTTAGAAATTATCATCAATTTATTAATCTTTGCGTAAAGATTAAATTGGTGAATATAGTTAGATTATAAACACAATAATATTAATTAAATTTGGATATAACTTAAATTCAACTTGAACATCTTAAGAATGTTGGTGAATTAAAAATAAACTTATATAGCGGCGTATTTAACTATTACGTCATCTTTAACATATTTTTAAGACGCTTTCATTATTAATTTATTGCTTCACTTGTACCTACCTACCTACCAGACAAATTAAAACAGTATTGGAAGTAAACGTATTATACATACCCTGCCTACTCTAAAATTATACCATCATTATTTTCAATTATGCGCTCAAAGTTTTCTTTATTTTTCTCTTCATAATCCTGACATAACTTCAAATAAATATAGAAAAGTTCCTGTGATCACAGCTAAAGATGAGATCAACTGGTCGATTTTTGACATTTTAAGACTGACAATTGAATTTGCTATTTAACAGTGAGTTTAGAGATTTAATGTATCTGTTATATACATCAATATATATTATATATTGTAGTATATTAATTTCAAATAGCGCCATCTTGCCCTAAACTAATTAATTAATAATCAATTAATAGGCGCAAATATAGTGGATTCGACAGAGCTTACTTATTTGAGCCTTTTGGGGTGGAGACCTTGGGTCCGTGGAGAGCCGGTGCCCTCCGAGTTTTCAAAAATCTTGCGGGGCTTTTGATTGAGGTGATACGTGACCTAAGGGCTGGCCTAAATAAGAAAGTGCTCTTATTTAGGCCAGCGAATTAGCATAGCTATTCAGCGTGTCAATGCAGCCAGTATCTTGGGCATGCTTCCGTCTGGTACTGGTCTGGAACAGTTGAGTTACCTATTGGCCGTTTGTAACGGTCCTTAAGTAATCTGACTGATTCCTTTGTACATAGTTAGTTTAATTGTACTTTTTATTGAATAAATTGTATTATCTATAATCAATAAATATGATATCCAGGGATTGATTTCAAACAGCTCCAACTAGAAAGCTTTTATTATAAGAACAGGAATATTTATATATTTATTTGTATTTATCATGAAATCCTATATCATATCATACATCATACAATACAAAACCAAAATAGAAATCTAAATTCATTACACACATATTGCCCGACTCACAACTTATAAAAAAAATGTGATGCATAAATATATAATGATGTGCCGTGGGTTTACATATAAAACGGAAATTTATTCCGAAGGATTTATTTTTGGGACTATGTAAGACAATCTATACACCTGACTATTGGTTATCTATACTTCAATAATATCAATTGAAAGATATAAAAATACGATCCTATCTTGTAAAATAATATAAATCGTATAAACTGTACGCTTCTAAATCATGTGGTAATTTATTACGTATCCTTATGCAACAATAATTCATTAAATATTTGTTAATAGAAGATTTTATGGTATGGTCATCTTTTAATTCTTCGGTTAAATCATTAGAACCTGACCCAAACCTTGGTAGTACCATGGGTAGATGGTTACTTGAGTTACAACAATCTAAAGCAAGCTTTATATATAAAAAAAAATCGTTGTGCCGGTAATTTATTTGATAATTTGCAAGTACTTGCTTCCTTGAGCTACACTGAAGTCTAACAGTAACAAATCACAATGAACATATTACCAATGCAATGAATTTTCGTGAATTTATTTATGGGGAAAAATGGTAATCTTATAATTGTTTGTGTGTTATTTAAAGTACACCTAAACTTTTCATTTGATATTTTATATTTGAAATGGGTCTGTTCCTGACATTGAAAGTTGCATAGGCAGGAATGAGGTCAAATTAAACGGGCCTACCCAGAAAGTCATATAATTATTTGTTTGAAGACATTTTTCTGAACTTTTACGGTTCATGCCAGCTGGTATCTCGTTAAGCTGCACCGGCACCCCACAAAGCTTATAAATCGCGAAGGGCTTTACCTGTAGACTTTAATTGAACACATTAGCGTCGGTTGAACTCGACCGTATGTTATAATGGATGAATTATTGTTAGATAAGAGCTTTTAGCGCCTTTAAATGGAATAATTGTTTATTTCACACAAAATGGTGCTCAGAAAAACTGCATCCTAAAATTTTTGGTTCCAACGTACTAAAACGTAGGTACCCTATAAATATAATAAGTTTAAGGAAAAAATATATCGGTAGTTTTAAGGTGGATCTTCCGGGTTAAGTAGGCTCGAGACGGCTATAGTTAAATTTTAGCTTCAAAACACATTTTGGACTAGCAGCAAATTAAGCCCAAATTAAAAACCCAAATTAAGCAGGCAAGGGCTTTTGTTAACTGCAACCCACACAATAGTTGACTAGCATTGATAATGCTACTCTAACGCAGATACGTTTTCGTGAAAAGATTAATTACCATGAGTTTTTGAAGCTGTACTTGCAATTGGTGAGCAGCAAAAAGTAATGCAAATGTGTATCTAGTAATATATAATGACATACGAGTATCTAGTTTGTTAGTACAGATCAAAGGACTAAATCACAAATACAAACAATTCTCAAACCGTATATATAGTTAAGTTATGATTACTTCAGCGAGTACACAAACGGGCATAATAGTCTGGTGTCCCAGTTTAGTGATCAAACAATATAAGTGCGTAACTTAAAGCTTGGTTATTGTGTTTGTGTATGCTCCCTAATGTGCTACTCACGACGTAAGAGTTGCTTGGCAATATTATTTGCCCTATCTGTTAATTATGATTTATTAACAAGAATGTATTTACAATCAATTTAATATAATATGTTCAATTAAACTATTACAACGGAAGCAGTAGGAGTGCGCTATTTAGCTGTTCCAGACCAGTATCAGATGGAAACGCAAGACTCTGGCTGCATTGCTATTAATTCGCTGGCCTAAATAAGAGCCAGCCTTTGACTCATGTGTGGCCTCAATCAAAAGCCCCTTCTATAATATAATATGTCATGTAATAGTGAAAATATTAAATAAAATTGACGTGTTGCCAAGTGGCTGACTGATAATCTACGCGCAGCCTTGAAACTTGAATTTTTGTAAGAGCACTTGTAGGAACACATAAAAATTCCTATCGGATGACGGGATCAAATTCCCACGCGTTCCACTATTTTCAAATCAAAGTTTTTGCTGAATATAGGTTTCTTTCAAACGACGCAAAAAATATATATCCGTACAAGTCTTACAATAACACGAAACAATAAGTCATGTTTGTTTTATGTTTGTAATCAAAAATGCCTTTAAGCTTAGTGCGTATTTTGTTATAGAAGGCAACAGAGATGTCACGGGTGAATCGGTAATTTCATTTCGACCAACTGAATCGGATGTAAGAATTTTCTTTCTCAACGAACCAATTATTTGGTCGGTTAATCTTTGTATATAATTTAATTAAAACCTTATTTCCGATCCAACCTACTGGTGTTTGAAAGTTTCTAAATTCTTTGTATGACACTGTTTCAAGATGATAGAAATTGATCAATTAAAATGTGTAAGACATTGATTTCACCATGAGAATACACCTGCAACGCAACGTTATTTATTGTAGATGTTGCGTAGCGTTATTCTACGGCGTAGCACCCCGTAGCACGTGGCTACGACGTAGCATACTCGTAGCGAATTAACTGGGTTCGAACATAACAATGATCACAACAGGATCATTATTGTTTTTTGAATGTGATCTTAACCAACCTTGATCACATGAGACATGAGTCTCCTACAAAAAAAAAAAAACATTGGTTCAATAGTGCTGCAGCGGCAATGAAAAAAAAATCTCATTAGGTACCAATAATATCAGCAAACTTAATTGTTAGTTGTAGTGTTGTAAATATATAATAATGTACCTACGTACATTATTATATATTTACAACACATTAATCCATCGTGATACGCCATCAATACGTTGCGAATAACAAGTGTAGAGCCTTATCGTAGGTATATACGTTGTTAAGGTACGGTCTTATTATGTAGTGATTTCTTAAATCGACGTATCGTAAAGTCTGTCTATCAGATTTGTTAGACAGCTTTCAGATTTAAAAACAAAGTGAACGGGCGATGAATTTACTGTACCTATATGGCATTTTCTGGGAAGTATCACTCCATCGTAGACTCATCCTTGTTCGTGCAAGCTTTAAAGTCATGTGACATAAAAAAAAACCTTAAATTTAATTCTACAGGTCTAAATCTTCAAGTTGTTACATTAACAAAAGTATAAAAATATACTAATTTTTGCTCGAAAGAGCGTCGTAGAAAGTGACTAAGGGATATTATTAGACTGACTTTAAGTAAACTGCATACATGATTGTGTCTACTTTTTAAAAACACTCTATATATAAATCAGATGATGATGATGATGGCTAATTATTTATAAATTTTAGCGCTAAGCTTAGCATAATAAAGTAATTTAGAACCTAGATTAAAGAGACTACGGATTCCGGATGAAGTGCGCTTCCACTTTCGGCCTTATCATGCTTAAAAATCAAGTGATATGAAGGGCAAGCAACTCCCCATCTTACAGTAAAAAAAAAAACATGTGTATTTTATTTGGAAATACGTGTTTTTTTTATACGGAGAGGAACCGCTTGGTTTAAATAAGGCCGAAGGTGTGTGATACAATATAACATCCAAACACGATACTAAATGATCCTCTTTATTCAACACTTCAATTCCACAGCGCAAAAGGTAGGGCTACTATTATCTGAGTTGTAAGCTAAACGAGATGTTCCGGTGGCTGACACTGATGTTGGGACTGCACCTTAACGTAATGTATGGAGGGTTGGTCGCGGTTCAGCAAATACTTTGAATTTTTGCGAAATGAATATGCTCTTACATTTTAATTTATATTTCAACATATTGGTTTGCTTTTAGTCGTTTTTTAATTTAAAAAAAATTCAAATAAAGATACATCATCCATTGTAAAAAAGATTATTTATTTTATTTTAAAATTTCAAGAAAATTTACAGCTGTCGGGACTTCATTTCCTTGTCTCAAGGGATTTCTGAAAATTGTTTCATATCATGATGACCACGTTACGAAGTCTGAAGCAATATGGCTCTATAATTGCTTTCGTTTGAGATTTGCGTTATTTTCGCCACTTCGGTTAGTAATACGGCTAGTTTACATAAACTAGTGATATAACCAAAAACTGAAGAGTTATTTTATGGAGCTATCTTTGGCTGGGTTTGGTTACTGCAAGCGAGAAGTGATTATATCAAAACATAGGCATATTGATCGTTACAGTGACCATTAATATGAATTATTAATTTTAGTATGTAATGTACTATGTAATAGTGATACATTTAAGTTAGCAGTTAACGATTCCAAACAGGCGGTAGATTTGACCTTTCAAAATGATCCTAAAAATCTTAATGAATAAAAAAACATTTACTTTGACTTTGACAGTAACAATTCCTACGTAGCGAATAAAAAAAATTGACTAGTCGTGAATTGTAGGTGTCTACAATTCACGACTAGTAAATTTTTTTGATTGCACGTTATGATTTTGATAATTGCCTATGGTCACACACGCCTTGGCAACTGGCACTGACGACACCTTTAAAATCGATGATATCTGAAATGGCTTGGCTTCAGCGTTCATATCTTCCCCAACACTGAAGCATTAAGTTATAGTTAAGAATTGACGCTTGAACGCTAGACAAAAACACAATTACATAAAGAAACTTATTAGAAAATAAATCCAAAAATGACTCTAATTTGTACCGAATATGATCGCCGTTCATTAAATATTTACCTCTTTTTAAGTCTTGTAACGTTGTTCGTACGTTCAGTAAATAAACAAACAGTATATAGCAGATAGTTATGGTATCACCTCACCCTTCTGCCCTAGATTAAGGATATAATAGTGTTTTTGCTTCATTGACAATGCTTTTCTCAGTAACTAAGTTTTGCTGATACAGCCGTCTCCATGTCGACCGGCTGCATCCGCCCATCCATTGGCAAGCCAGATTAAATGCACCTCTAAATCGGTGTAGACGTCTCTATTAGTTTTATTTTAGAAATAATTAAAATTAATCTTTTTAAAAACCCGTTTCCACGTTCCCAAACCAAAGGTGGCGCAGCCGGAGCGGATTTCCCTAGTTTTCACGGGTTTTTCACACCTTTTTCCGACGTCCAAATTCGTTAGGAAAGTGTACAAAAATAAAAATCCACGAAAAAGTGAAGTCCGTCGAACTAAATAAATTTCTTTTGAGTGACGGGTAAAGCAAAGCAGTATGGGAGTAGCGGTCGGTTGGTGAGTAAATTTTTTCGCCATTCCTTTCCCTCATCCTCCTATATTTTGCGAAAAGTGTGTAAACATAATTTTGTTATACTTGAGATAGGAACTCTCTCATTATAACTTACTGATCTGGTCAACTTGTATGAAATATTATCAAGTCAAACCATGTTCTAAGAATTGAATGTTATATGGAGTAACAAAAAAAATAGATACGGCAGATTGATTATAAAAATCTTTTTGTAATAAGGTAAATTAATTTGTATTAATCTAAGATTATCTGATCTATAAATCGATCCATATATAATTAGTTATAAAAAATAAAAATAAAATAGTTTTACAAAAATATTTTACAAATTAAATTAGAATAATCCCCTTTATTATTGCTTATTTTCGTGTTACTTTATGTGTGATTTCTTTTATTTTATTGTGTGTTAATTTTGTCTTATTGTGTAATTGTGTTATAAAAGTGAGTTGCCTCCTCTGATTATTTCATAGCTCGCGATGGCAGAGCCCGTAATTATAATTATACCGAGAGAAGTCTCACAGTTAGTTCCTTTATTTAAAGGAGACAAGAGACAACTAAATTTGTATCTGAGAAAATGTCAATATATAATTGATCGATATGGTAGGGATGGCAATGAGGCCCAGAATCTTTATGTTTATAACGTTTTGACGAGTAAACTCACAGAGGATGCAGCGGCGCTCTTATCAGAACGAGAAGATATAGTGACTTGGTCAGAATTAAAACAGTTACTTATACAACACTTTGGAGACCCGCGTAATGAAGAGTGTATAAACATCGAACTCGAATCTTTAAAAATCAAATCGGGCGAAAGTTATTTGGATTTTTGCAATCGAATCCAAAGTGTTCGATCGTTATTGATATCTAAGGTGAACACGAATGAAAATAACGAATTAAAGCGTGCCAAACTGATAATTTATAATAATACGGCTCTGAATGTATTTTTGTACAACCTCACTGAAAATATGGTTCGGATAGTGCGACTGAAAGCACCCTCGACGTTAGAGGAAGCTTTGAGCGTAGTCCTTGAAGAAGTCAACTTCTTAGAACAATACCATATGAGAAATCGGATTCATGGTAGTAGTCAGATTACAGGGTCAAGGCCACCGATAACTCAGCCGACTGGGTTCAAGCCCTTATTCCAAGGTAGTAATAACGTCCCGCCTAAATTTAATTTTGGCATACCCCAAAACACAAATAATAGGATGCTAGGTCAACCACAAAATAACGGTGCATTCCGTCAACCAACATTTGGGTACAGACCACAATTTGGCCTTCAGCCACAACAACAAAACGGTTTGCAACAATTTGGTTATAGACCACCTCAACAGTTCGGTTATAGACCACCCCAACAATTCGGTTATAGACCACCACAGCAATCATTTGGTTACAAACCACCGCAACCATTTGGTTACAGACCACCTCAATCGTTTGGTTATAAGCCGGAATCTAAACCAATTCAGATACAACAGCCTCGTTTACAAACTAGTGATGTAACAATGAGGACAGCAGTCCCTCATGCACCACAACAAGGTTTCAAATTGAACGAACTTGACACGGACGAGTATGAACCTTACTATGACGGAAGTTATAACTACGACGATTATAACAATGAATATTATGACGCGAACGGATTGAACTACTATAGTGACGAATATAACTACTTGGAAAGTGACGTACAGGATCAAGAGACTGGACAGACTGACGAAACTCAAACTCAGGATTTTCAGATAACAGCCTCTTTAAACAAGAAATCTTAGAACTTAATTGCGATCCAAATTTAAAGCTTCCATATGTAATTATCAAGGAAATAAATGCTAAAATGATGATAGATACTGGAAGTATGCGATCTTTCTTCAGCCCCCGCATTGCGTACAAACATTTTGGTAATTTTATTCAAAAGGAACCATTTCAAGTGGTGAGCACCCACGCAACTAGTAGACACGATGAAGTGATGGAAATCCCTCTCTTACCTACTTTTGCTAGTAACAATTGGCATAAATTCTATGTATATGACGTCGACCCACGCTACGACGGCTTAATTGGAAATGATCTTTTACAGGAATTAGGTGCTATTATTGATTTAAAAGCTAACCTTTTGAAGACAAATTCTTCTTGCATTCCAATAATCAATAATAACCTAAATTACACCATAGACATTCCAGCGAGAACAGAGAAACGAGTCAAGTTGCCGATTGACCAACACTCAGGCGAAGCTATCATTGACTTTAGAGAATTTTCCGATGGGTTAAGAATGCCTAGTGCAATAGTAAACTGTGTAAATGGTTACGCATCTACGGTTATTCAAAACACATTAGACCAACCAAAACAACTGACGATCAAACAGCCCTTTACTGTGACTAGATTTGAAAGTACAGACTGTGACCTAAATTTTACTAAAAATAACACTAACGACATTGAGATTGACCAACTATTAGAAAACAATTTAAATAGAATCAGACTTGAACATACAAATGATGAAGAACGTGAGAAGATTCATAGACTCTGTCAAGAATACAAGGACATATTCTATTGCGACCAAATTCCCTTGACATTTACCAATCAGGTAAAACATCAAATTAGAACCAAAAACGAAGACCCTATATACATAAGACCTTATAGACAGGCTCCGTTTTTACAGAACGAAATTAGTAGACAGGTAGAAACACTATTAAAGGACAACATTATTCAGGAATCTCATTCTCCTTGGAGTGCACCCGTGCATCTTGTGCCAAAGAAGATGGATGCATCTGGCGAAGTGAAGTATAGGATGGTAATAGACTACAGACGACTCAATGACATAACTATTAACGACAAGTATCCTTTACCGAATATAACAGACCTGTTTGACAAGTTAGGAAAGTGTTCTTATTTTAGTACACTTGATTTAGCAAGTGGATATCATCAGATAGAAGTGGAAAAGAATGACAGACAAAAAACAGCCTTCAGCACCCAAAATGGACATTATGAATTCCTTAGAATGCCATTTGGCTCTAAAACAGCACCAGCAACATTTCAAAGGGCAATGGATAACGTTTTACGAGGACTACAAGGACTACACTGTATGGTATACTTAGATGACATAATAATTTATTCAAACAGCCTAGACGAACACGTAATTAAATTGAGAATGATATTTGACAGACTCAGACAGACCAACCTGAAAATACAACTAGACAAATCTGAATTTTTACGTAAAGAAGTTCTTTACTTAGGGCACACGATTACTAAAGACGGGTTGAAACCTAACAACGACAAAATTGACGCTGTATTGAAATATCCCTTACCTAAAACAACGACTGAGATTAAGAGTTTCTTAGGACTTGTAGGATACTACAGACGATTTATAAAGGACTTTGCAAAAATTACTCAACCGTTGACGGCTTGCTTGAAGAAACGTAACGGAATAGTAATAAACCAAAATTATATTGACGCATTTAATAAATGCAAGGAACTTTTGACCCATGCCCCTCTATTGCAATATCCCGATCATGACAAACCTTTTGTACTTACGACTGACGCGTCGAACGTAGCAGTAGGTGCAGTACTATCCCAAGGAAAAATTGGTAGTGACAAACCTGTAGCATATGCTAGTCGTACACTGAGTGATACCGAAGCTCGCTACAGCACGATTGAACGTGAACTGCTCGCTATAATCTGGGCAGTGAAACACTTTAGACCATATCTATACGGTAAAAAGTTTATCATATACACAGATCATCGCCCATTAATATGGCTTCGATCTCTTAAAGATCCGAGTAGTAAACTCACTCGATGGAGGTTGCGTTTACAAGATTATGACTACGAAATGATACATAAAAACGGCAAGCAAAATACCAACGCTGATGCCTTGTCTAGGATAAAGATCAATGCTTTAGATTCTGATGACGAAAATCAATCGATGGCAGTTAATGTGGATGAGAAAGAAGAAAAACTTAGAAAACACTTAGACAGTGTAGTTAAAAGTATAGGAAAGTTAACAGCTGAAAAAAAACGATAAGAAACGACTCATCCACGACAACTATATCAGATTCAAGTAGGACAGCTACAGCAAGTCCTATTGCAATTTCAGATACCGTATCAATACAAAGCATCAACAATGATGAATACCCAGTGCGATCAGAATCCAGTAAATCAGGAACAGTTCATTCTGCTATAGAATTAGAATCAGTAGGAATACCAATTTTACATGAAGCAGTAGATACAAAGCCTAACCAAATCATAGTATACTCATGGTTTAAAAATGAAATGCAAGTGAAAAACCTCTCCCGAGAAAAACATAAGGTTTTAGAAGTTTTTCTTCCAATAGATAACGCGGAATTAGTAAAGGAATTTTTGAAACAGTACATAAAGCCAAAATTAAAATATTATATTTACTTTGAAGAAAATTCACATCGTAGGTTATTTGGAAACATAATAATACAATTATTTAAGAAAGATATGATTAATTTTTATGAATGTACTGAACGAGTTATTACCATTGAATGCGAAAGTGAACAAAAGGCAGTGATAGTTAAACATCACGAAGGAAAAACATGCCACCGAGGTATAAAAGAAACCTTAGTTAGGATACGTAGAAATTACTATTGGGACAGAATGCAGGAAACAGTAACAGCGGTTATAAATGCTTGTGAAGCATGCCAAATAATGAAATACGATAGAAAACCTATCAAACCTCTCTTACAGTTAACGCAAACACAGGATTCCCCCTTTCAAGAAACATTCATAGATCTCTTTAGTATTGAAGGAAAATATTACTTAACTCTTATCGATGCTTTCAGTAAATTAGGACAGGCCATTGAGATTCAAAACAAGTCAACCCCTGAGGTTATTCGAGCTCTGATGAAGTATTTCTCATTTTACGGAATACCCAAAAAAATTAGTTCAGATCCTGGTACTGAGTTCAATAATGAATTAATGAAAGAGTTTTTAAGCTTGCATAAAATTGAACTTCATATTGGAACACCTAATAATCCTAATTCAATGGGATTAATAGAACGATTTCATTCCACTATAATTGAAATTTACAGATTAGCTAAATATGAAAAACGGTGTACAGATGCAGCATCCACGATGACATATTCAGTTATGGCTTACAATCACGCCATTCATTCAGTTACAGAACTCACTCCATTCGAAGTTGTGTTTGGACACACAGACAGCAGCAGCCCTTATGGCATTGAATTAGAAAAGCGTTATTTCCAGAAACTGGTTAAAGATCATGCTAAGCGTACTAAGGTTTTGTATGAAAATTTGGCAGATAAGATGTTAGCGATGAAAGAAAAGAATAGACAAAAGAAAGGTGGTGAATGTGACGTAGAATTTTCTATAGGAAAAACAGTTTTTGCAAAAGACATTAATAAGCGTAAAAGCAAGGATAAACCACGTTATGTCAAAGCGAAAGTAGTAGGTGAACCGGTAAGGAATGTATTGCCTATACAAATAGGTGAAAGGAAAACTAAGGCTCCTATTAAAAACATCAAACGCCCTCCGCAGGTGCAGCCTACTGCTAATAGCGATGCCGTCGCTGGCCCTTCATCTACAAACACTTGAAGGAAATCCAGGATTACTTCCGATTAAAGAAGGACAAGCGTATATCCAAACTGATTATTGGACTATAGTTAAGGTTATTAGTTTGGAAAGGATCTACAACGACTTAAATTATGTATCTGCAAATTATGAAGAATTGTGTAAATTAATTCATTGGAATTCATCATATTCACATGAATTTAATAGTGTGAAATTACATACAGAGTTTATTCGCGATATAACTAAAGAAAAATACCGACAACTTGTTCCACAACAGCGCTTTCGAAGAGGTCTCATTAATCCATTGGGTTCTTTGATAAAAATAGTAACAGGAAATCTTGATCATGAAGATGCAATAAGATTCGATAAACTTACCTCGAAATTGAGTGACAATGAAATTAAAATATCTAAGAAATTGACTCTGGTCTCTAAAATGTTTGATAGTTTTATAAATATAAGTGAAATCATTAATCAGAATACTGTCGATTTAGATAACCGTCTAAAAAGAGCTGAATCTATGTTAAAAGGTTTAGCTGCTAAAGAAAACAGTTGGATTTTCTTTACATACGTTTTTGGAATATTTAACGTAATAACAAGCAGTTTCCGTACTATATTTATTAGGCTTAGTGAAATCGAAACTGCTCTAGCATTAAGTAAAGCCTCTATACTACATCAATCTATCGTGAATTCTACTGAACTCTTGTATCATTTAAAATTGATCTCTAATTCTGAGACTTTAATGTATCCACCTATCGAAGAAAACTTGTTAAAATTAGAGGAAACTATGTGTGTAAAATCCTATATTAAGAAAAACCAGATCACATTTATTATGGAAGTTCCTTTAACAGATAATCATACTTACAATTACTATAAATTGTATTCCTTACCAATTTTCCATCAATCTGAAAGTAAGACCTTATCCATTTTTCCCAAATACCCTTACCTTCTGGCGAAAGGAATGAAATACCTACCGATAGTAAAACCGTGCCGCCCTCTATCAGCTGGCGATCATTTCCTGTGTAACGCAGACAACCGAGCTTTGTACCATGAGCTTACCTGTATGGAGCAGCTCATGACATTCAATGATGACACCACTCGCTGTACGCAGCATCAGGTCCAAATTGAAGAGGTCAAGGTCCAGCAAGTCAACTCCGACAGTTGGATTCTGTTTACCAGGTTGAAAACGACGCTTACCAAGCATTGCGAAAACGACATCAGCAAGCTGTCCGTATTCGGTACCTATCTTATGACAATCAACGAACCATGTGATTTGGAAATCAATGGAATTCGCATAAGCCACCGCATCTATACAGAAACGGACGATGTGCAGCCGATTCCAATCGTCACCCTACCACAGTTACGTGTGAACGCGAGTCTATCCAGTGCACGCGCACTCAATATGAAAGGCGTTAGTTTAGATGAAGTTAAATATATGGCGTACTCTCTAAAACATAGTTCAGTGATTGAAAGTGTTTTAAGTGAGAGAAATGACTCTCACTACAGTGAAAATTTAGGATACGTGACTTTAGGCTTAGTTATCTTTTGTTTTATTGTGTTATTATTTTATGTGTATCAACTCAAATTGTTGAATAAATTTTCATGTATGAAAAATTATCG
Organism: Venusia cambrica; assembly: GCA_951394065.1. Taxonomy (NCBI): domain Eukaryota; kingdom Metazoa; phylum Arthropoda; class Insecta; order Lepidoptera; family Geometridae; genus Venusia; species Venusia cambrica. The sequence goes on from OX596056.1 coordinate 9,932,457, forward strand.
GAACCAATCTCAAATTGATCGTACCGATAATTTTCCTCTTGGGGATGGAGGAGTTATGGTATCACCTCACCCTTCTGCCCTAGATTAAGGATATAATAGTGTTTTTGCTTCATTGACAATGCTTTTCTCAGTAACTAAGTTTTGCTGATACAGCCGTCTCCATGTCGACCGGCTGCATCCGCCCATCCATTGGCAAGCCAGATTAAATGCACCTCTAAATCGGTGTAGACGTCTCTATTAGTTTTATTTTAGAAATAATTAAAATTAATCTTTTTAAAAACCCGTTTCCACGTTCCCAAACCAAAGGTAGATACTCTGCGTTTTAGATTGTCATTTTTTTTAATTTCATTTTGTTTACTTACGAAACACATTAAAGATAGTATTCAATTAGACTTCTCAAGTTGGCGTATTTGAGCCTAATTTCTATGAACTGATGAGACTGAAAACTGGTTCACACTGAAGCAAAACTGTAATAATAAAATTTGGTAGTCAAAATTATCATCTTGTGTCAAAAAAAAATTTACCGCCTCTGTGGTCTAGTGGTTCAACCCACCGATTTCAGATCCAGAGGTCCCGGGTTCACTCCCCATGGGGAGTACAATATATTGTGCTTGGTTTGGTTGGTAGGACTTTATTTAAGCCCGCTTGGCTAGCTACCACCATCTTATCTATTTCTGTCGCCATAATAACAATTCTAAAATTGTTGTGTTCCGGCATCTAGAGGTAAAATAGCCAGTTCTTCAGTTTGTTGAGGATTCCGGGTGAAGTGCACCTCCACCTTCGGCTTTATCTCAACTTGTAACCAGGTGAGATGAAGACCAAGTGATTACCCGTCGTACAATAAAAAAAAAGTGCGCGATAAAAATATATACATCAATTTTTTGTTGTCTTAAAGTAATGTGACACTGGCAAAGTGGTTAATCCAATTGCCACAAAAGTCAGACGTGGGGATTGCCGACAGAAGTAAAAACTTTAAATTTGGAATCACCCTAATGCAACCGTCCGAAGACTTGAATTTTTATATAACATTACTTTCCGTAAAGTAATTTTATCGAAATGTAATGATTGGACAAAGAAACATTATTTTGTTAAATTTTATATAAAATCATATCGATTTTTTTTATCTGCGTCATACTAGAAATCTATTTTTCCATGCCGCCAGCCGCCAGTCTGGCATCTCGCTACATTAGAATACAGGTTTTTTTTTTTATACAACTAGGAGACGGGACAAGCAAGTAGCTCACCTGGTGTTAAGTGCATCTCTTGCCTATGATAATGCCATACTGCATAGGTCACATTCACAAAGAACATAGCCTACACGGCACGGCATTGCGCCCGTCAACTTGAGGCAAAAAGGTGTTATGCCTCGCGTGCCCGTCATTTCACCGGAAATCACACCCTTAAAACCCAAACACAACAACGCTGCTTGGCGGCCGAAATAGGTATGATGGTAGTAATATCCTGGAAATGTTCAGTCCCTAAGACCTCTGTTTTGGACTGTGCGTTGATTTAACATATTTAGACCAAAACAAGCAGATATAACACAAACAAGGCTTACATGTTGGCCCTGGTGGGGATAGCCGGGGTAGGGGTAGGATAGATGGAGTAGGCTGTAAATTTTAATATATCTGGGTTTAATTTATTTAGATACAGTGAGTGTTTACATAAATTGAGACCGAAGCTCAAACATTGCCCTATGTTTAGTTTTGTTACTAAGCGGGAGCTTAAAGCTCTTTGTTTATTTAGATTTAGATTTAGATATTAGGTATAATCTACATATCTAGTACATCTACATTTGCGTGTAAGTTGAAAGAAGCGCGTACTATTTTTACTCCTGATTATCTGAAATTGTCTGCTGTGAAGTATTATACTATATATATATATATAGATATGAGGTATACGTGCTTCAAGTAGCAGTCATCATACACATCAACATGTCCATTAGTGTCCACTGCTGGACAGAGCCTCCTCCAAAGCTGGAGGGTATTGCCATAATCACCACGCATGGCATGCGGATTGGTTATCGCAGTAAAGGTATAAAAACAAAAGGAAGCTGCAATTCTTCTGTCGAGATCTCTTAGTTGACTTTTACGACATCCATGGGCATGAGTTGGAGGGGTCGATTCTTTAACCACAACAACCACGGCAAAGAAAGTGAAGTAGCAGTATTCCGATACAACTTCCAAACATGAAAAGGCTGTAAATATGAAATAATATATAAAAATATGGATGCTTCTCCCCATCACCTGGTGTCACTACAAAAAGGCGGGTCTATGATCTTAACATAGTTTAGTATACATTCCATTTTCTCAATTTATGAGATTCTTGATAACATATTAAGTTTTAAGCATACATGCATATACCGCTCTCATCGCAAACATTCTTAGTACTGATTGCTTAGCACTGTGTACTTTCAAACATGTACCTTTTTAATCTGAACTCGCAAAATAATCATGCCAAGGAATTCTAAACTTTATTGCATGGTGATAGAGTCGCCGTATATCTTATCTTCACTGATTTACGTATAACTTTTCACCACAGGGACTCGTGTATGAGAATATTTCAAACTTGTATTTCAAATGAAATTTTATGTTGGCATTCGGTTAAGCTTGGATTTAAGGCTAGTGTTTAATGCTCTGTTTTCAGTGATTTTCTTTTAGTTATTATAAAAATTCTTACCGAAAATTGTGATTGTGAATTGTGATCTAGTCTTGTTTAAAATGAAACGGGCTAACAACTTTTGCTCTATCAAACATACACCTTTCACCGTTCAGAGCGTCTTTTTTATTGTACGTCAGGGAGTTGCTTGGTCTTTATTTCACCTGATTTTCAAGTTAAGATAAGGCCGAAGGTGGAAGCGTACTTGTCTCAAAGTTTTTTTATTGTACGACGGGCTCGCAATAAAAAAAAATTGAGACATACCGATATCCTCAAAATGTGACCGTCAATGTCAAAGCATGTGTACTTGATAAACGCGCTCATTATTTATCCGCAAAATCGTACAATCCATTTGGTGGATTATAAGATTTTTCCACTCTACAACCGGACAAAATTTTAAGCGATAAATCAAATTTTCATCTATTTTGTCCTGATATCTAAACTGTACTTACAGTCATGAACAAGTTTTTCAATGGATCATCTCAATAATATGTATAACGTGAAAGTAATTTTAAAATCAGTTGTAGGTAAATCTTTGAGTGGTAATCAGAGTTTAATCGTCAAAGTGCAGAAGTGTTTTCTTGTATCACCGGGACAAGGCACGCATCCCTCAGTTTAGTTCTTAGTTTGATATTACGCATTCTTACTTTAATATTTTAAACGTTTTTTTTTGTAGCTTACTGAATTTTCAGTCTTTGTAGATTCAAGTAAGATAAATGTTCACTTTTTTATTGTTGATTTGTTACTAATAGTGAATATTTAAATATTTCTTACCATTTTAAGCTTCAAATGGGTTTAAATAGTAACTCCATTTAGCCCCAAACAAAGCAAAGCTTGTAATATGTACTAAATGAAGTAGAATAATGAACACTTATGTATGGCAGAGTGATGGGCATCAATCATTATCTATTTGGCCCGATGACCATTCGAGTCACTCTTTTTTTCCGTCCAAGTAAAAAAAAAAGTCGGGGTAACGGTCACTGGCGCAGGTTGCATAGCTATTAAGTCGAAAAAAAAAACTCGAAACATATGGAATAACACCCAGTAGCATGCCTTGCAAAGGGTTTTTCTTCGATTTTTTTTTTATTTGTACATTCGATACTAAACAATTCCTGTTCACTTGCTGTGCGACCATTTGCCACGGATGTTTTTATTCCCATTTTACAACACATATCCCGTTAGGGTCTACAGCTGTTAAAAGCAATTCATTGTAAATAAATATTACAGGACATTCAGGACATTCATTTTACACAGCGCCATCTAGCCCCAAACTAAGCATAGCTTGTAATATGGGAACTAGATTACGGATAAAATACTTAAATACTTTTTGTAAATACATACGTACTATATGATACAACACCCAAACACAGAACAAACATCTATATTCATCACGTAAATATAGCTATCGACACAGCATCACCGGTCGGCGGCCTTTAGAGGCAGTTTTCGATACGCTGCTTCAAAATGCTGGAATAACATTCCACCGCCTATTAGAGATCTCCAGGGCATTGTCAGTTTCAGGTTTCAAATTAAGAAGTTTCTGATTGACAATCAGAAAGCTTGTGAAGACCTTAGAAGCGAGGTATCTCTCCTCTAAAGATTATACCCATACCATTTCCTTGTTTAATTGTCACTAAGTACTTTTTGCATGTGTTATGTTATTTTACCCATATACCTACACCATTTTTATACCATTAAGTTAACTATAAAAAATTGTTTTGTTTTTTTGTCTCTATGTATTTTCTTTATATGTAAAGGTTACAAGTTTTAATATAAATAAAATATAAGTTTATATTATATAAGGTTAAGAATCTTTATTTTGCTTCTTTTGAATCATGTTTTATAGTTACCTATTTATCTATCTTGTTAATTGTTAGTATTTGTTGTGTTATTTGTTTGTATAATTTTAATGTAAGTAAGTGTGTTCTCGTTCGCGATGCATTCAACTGGTTTCGACGGAAGACCAGCGTTGTGTTATAATTTATATTACAACACAGCATATTGCTGAGTCGAACGCCAATTTGATGCATTTCTATGCCTCAAATAAATGAATTTTCTTTCTTTCTTTCTTTACAAATGTTTGTCCTGGGTGGGAATCGAACCCACAGCCTACAGTGCCGAAGGCAGAGTTACTACCAACTGAGCTATGAGGCTTGTCAAAGTATAAAGATATAGATTTTTATTCCAACCTAACATTGCCGGCCGTGGACCGAACATTCCATTAATGACATAATATTGCATATCTATGCATTTTGAACTTAAATTGCAGTAGGTATTAACTGCAATAAAATATTATTAGCTACCAAACTGTGCAATAACTTTGAGATCTAAGTCACATAAGCTGCAGCTATCTCCGAATTTGATAGTAAACATATTTATTATTTTAATTCTAGTTCAAAGAAAAAAAAAAGGTTTGAAAACGTGTACTTAGTGTTAGTTAAAATTTAGTTTTATTTACTTAGTTTGATATTTTCAAATAAAATAAAATCACGAAAACTGTTTTGTTTATACTTTTTTACAGTTTTTGTCCGTAAAAACTGAAAAATATCTGTAACGGTACCTACTTTGACTTTATATTGAATATCTAGGATAACAATAACAATAATAATTTTACAGTAAGATAGCCAATTTTCTTAAGGTTCTATCGACATAAGTATTTTCACAGGTAGACATACAATAACAGAAAGAAATTGACAATTTTATTAGCACCCTCAATGCTTCGCCGACCACCCGCCACATTATGTCACGTGCACAAGATGGAGACCACCATTTGACAAAATAATTGTAATTGGCTTTCTATTAATGTTTTAATGAAATTATAACTCGTTCGGCGCTGTAAAACGCTACTTGATACAAGCTCAGCACCCTACAAGGTAAAATAAATAATTCTTAGATATCCAATTCAGATTTAGTAGATTAGATTCAGTCGATATTTTGCGGAAATCAATTATTTCACATTTATAACCTAAATGTATAAAAATAATTAACAATTCATTCTTGATCATTTAAGTTAATGAAGTCGAGATTAGGCATATTTCCATTTCATTTCAAAGATCCGAGCGTACTCAATAGTACCTAACTATATTTTTCTAGTGCTTCTAAGAACGGATGCTAGTGATAGTAAGCTGTTATCTGTAAGGGTTCATTGTTAAATTTATAATTGTTATTTCAACAGCCCTTGCTCCAAATCTGACAAAAGGTGAGACTACTAACAAACTAACCCTCGTAAATCTTGAGCTCTACTGTGTGTGGTGAATTTACGACGTTGTATGGCCAACTACGAAAATTTCTTCCTCGAAGCACTGACCGTCGGATTTTATTAATTGCTATTCGATCTGCCACATAACATGTGAACAGTGGACAATTGCCGATGTGCTTGGTAATAGTTCGTGAGAAGTGAGAATAATAAACTTAAATTAGTATTTATACCTATTTGTATTTCAATTGCAGTGGCAAATGAGCATTTTCTAGGAAGGCTCGATTCATCGTAGACCTTCTTGCCCAGGCTAACCTCGTAAGTTGACCCATCCTATTGACTGTTACTCCATTTGATAGTAATATATTTCATGTATTAGACTATATCCTAGCTCTTTGAAAGATCCATGGTCTGGGTAGTGACATGAAACTTCAAACAAAAAAAGTAATAACTGAACTAACGACTTTTTTCAATTTTAGTTTTCACCTCAGATCACTACTCAGAGCGTGAACCGTATGTGGGTTACTTACTAGGGAGTAGTCAGAGGCACGTTTAAGCTTATATTCACAGGCTCATGACCACAGTTCGCAAGCTGGCATTCAATACAATCCCATCACCAAATAACGCAATACTGACCGTCACATATCAATCGAATTTTGTATATTTAGATTCTTATATAACTTTCATAGTGATTATTATTCGTTTATACATACCGCTGAGTTGGTAGCTCTACCTTATGCGCCATCAGTTGATGGTTCGATTCTCATCCGGAACAAACATGTGTGTGATGAATAGTTTGTTATATGTTTAGGTGTTGTATTGTATGATAGTAATATTAATAAAAAAATAAAGCATGAGTCTAATAATGTTTATTATTATTGTTATTAATTCGAATAATAAGTTTCCAAAGCTGAATACACTACTCAAACAAATTAATTACATTAAAAACGGGAGGCGAAGATCCACTTCGGGTTGCTGAATCAGAGGAGTAGGTAAGTAAGTAATACCATTACTCCCCAAATACACTTATAGCTGAAAAATTGTTCAAGAACATTTTATAAGTCACAAGTTTAGTAACTGTGTTAGTAAAACTGTCGTTAAAGAAGACTAATGCCTATTAAACAATTAGCGAAAACGGTATCATCGTTTAAATTTTATTATTCATGAAGTTATTCTGCCTTATTCGTTTGAAGACATTTCAGCCGCACAGCATATTATCATCTATATCTAGTTTCGTTATAAGTAATATCACTGTATCATGTACATTTACTACTAGATAATGTATATAGGTATTATGTGCACAGCAAAATCTTGGAACTAGTTGAACAAAGTCTGATTTTCCACTAACATACGATCCTTACATGCAAATAGAGTAATTAGGCATTTTGTGGGAAGGTTCGCTTAATTAAATTAAATTCAAAATTAATCGAATTGCCTCGCCCAAGAAATTGTTCGTATGAATTTACCAACATGTATTTCTAACCCTCACACAATAGAAATCTTGAAAGATTTAAGTCTATGCTCTATGCCTATAAATGCATAGCATATAATATAGAGAAAAAAATCCGAATTCTGACTTACTGATCAACGGATCAGTCAGTCAGAATTCGGTAATTTTTTTGCAAGTGAGCAAACAGATTCCATTGAGCTAAAATTTAATAGATTTTACTGGCTTAATATACCATATCACTTCGTTCCGTGTATTTTTGATCACATTTTACTTAACTGTACTTTTACCAAAATATCTTATTTCATTTTTACCAAATTTGATACAGAACTCTGAAAAACCCAATTTAGGCTGCTTTTTCTTTTTTTTCAATGGAACAATATGCCTCAAGAGGACCCTCAAGTATTTATTGTTGTTTTATGAATTCGGTGATTTGTCTCTTGCCTGTAAGAAATGCTTAAGTGAGCAATAATATTTTTCGTAATGAAAACGTAAATTTTTGGGCTCGTTTTGCATTAATTAAAAAATTAAGCATAAAAAGACTTGAGCCTAGTAGATTTGCGAAAATCGTTTCGCTAAGCAGGTTAGTTGTATACCGCTATGAAGGTATTGTGTTGAAGGTTATATTGAATTGTTCTAGATTGTTCTGAAGAGGATACTTCAACTCAAAGTCAAAGTCAAAGTCAAATATTTTTAATCAGTAAGATTCAGTAAGATCACTTTTAAACGGTAAATCTACCGCCTGTTCGGAATCGCGACCAGCACACAAAGAGAAAGGCCAGAACCTCGGGCTAGTTTTTTTTCATGATCAATTACAATAGCTTAAAATTATCTAATACCAATTACAATTTATTCAATGGAGAAAAATATTTTTTTTAAATGACAGGCTTTCTTATCTTACGTAATCTGAAATTTAATTTTAAGCTTTCCTGGATAGCTTTAGTTTTAATTTTTTTTTAATTTTATTATTTGACAAGTACAAGTAACACTTAGCATATCACTTGTAAATGTATTAATGTATTATAAATGCACACAGTTTGCCCTATCAACGATAAGGCGAGTTTATTCTTATTTCTAGTATTATATTATAACAAGTAGTTCGCCCCGTACTGAGATTTCATGATGTCTGGTTTGTGACGGAGATTATTGCTTTCAATAGACACCTTACTTACCTTAAGTGTTCGAGGCTTTCTCTTGTTGCTAACTAATTATAATATCCTTACTACCATGAAACAAAGGTTGATCACGATTTGAAGGTGCTCTCAAAAACGTTGCCTTAGTAGTCATGGTTTAAAAATCTACCCCTCCAACCTACGCATGTCGTAAAGTCAACCAAAAAGCTTCTTTCTGTGTGTTAACAAAACTTTTACTGTGAGCACCAATATGTCTGCCAAGCGTGATGGTTATGGCGTTCTTGAAGTTCTTTTTCACATTCTGGTGGACAATTTACTGATGATATGGAATATGCGCAGTCAAACTACTTGAATGACACCCAAAAGTAATTCTTGGATTTTATCGACACCCTTCCCTATTGAGTGAATAACAAAAAATAAATATACCAGTTTTACCGAGATTCCGAATACCCTTTCTTATCTAAGAAGACCTGATGATCATCCTTTGCACCCTTCATCTTAATAACCACCCACTTATAAGGGCAAAAATAATTTAAAATCTTATTAATTTGAAATCTTCCAAAGTAAAATATTATTCAAATTTCAAAGTATTATTTCAAATATCCTATTTCAAAGTATCATATATGTTATGTATGTGCAGCCGATACTCTTTTAAATGATACCCAAAAATATTATTGTCTCACTTAACACCCTTATTTCTCAAAAACTACCCTTGTGTCAAAAAATCTTCGTGACGATTGATACGTATTATTATATAATCTCTGCATTCAAAATTTTGAACTGATCGGACCAGCCATTCAAAAGATATGGGCGAGAAATTGTATTTAATTTCACCCCAATATTTCACTACAAGTTTTTACTAAGATTTTACTAAGTTTTTACGCGCGTACATAATATTTTCATTAATATATGTTATATATTATGTTATATTAAGCAGGGAAATAGTCAATATATTGTCTCCTAATGAATCTCTGGGACCCATTTTGAAAATAGTGCGAACAGCCCTCTTCTGCAATACGAATATGGTGTATATCTGCAGCACTACCCTACAATATTATGTCATGTGACATAAATATACATACGACATAATACTGTGAAAGTAACTGAAGTAAAAGAGTCTTGCTGTAGCAACGTCTGCGAGAAGACGTATCTTCTTTACAGCATATGCTGCAGATCTAAGTCTCTTCGTCAGTTTATCTATGTGTGGGCCACATTGAAGTTTATTATCCAAGTTTTATCCCAAAAATACAGTGGTACTGACTAATTCTATGTTTACATTTGGTAAAATAAATCGAATACATTTGGTCTTTTTCTGATTGAGGACTAAATTATTAATATTAAAATAAATAACAATTTTTACTCATCTTTTAGTCTTGAGTTTCAGGTTGTGTTAACTACATTTATCACTATTCCAATAAAACATTGCAAACAGAGCACAAAGCAATTTCTATCCATCAAAGTCGCCGACCAACGTTAGTTTTTCAGAATTTCATTTATTGTGAGCAAATAGCTCGGTTTCGTTGCACGCTCCATAAATCTAAAGCACAAAATGAAGCTAGATTTAGTGTACAAATTGCTTTAGAATCTTTCCTAAACCCTTTGTCGGATAACAAAATTTGAGAAAATGTGCTCTATACATTTTGTATGTTTATCGTGAAGGAGTAGGTATAACTCTTGCAAAATAATGTTGGATGCATGTGTCGCCTTGGAATGAAAGATAACAATACCACGCGACGTGTCGAGAATAAATGTATATAAAACGATGAAGGTTAGTATGACATCTTAACACAAAACAAACATCATCATCCCGATGCATCCTACTAGATGGGGGACATATTTTAATGACGACAAACATAATAATTATGACATATATTTTTTTTTTTTTTGTAACAAGCTGAATATTAACTACCGATGAAGTTACCGTATAGTACTTAGAGTAAAGTAGAGATTTTACATCGTGGAAAACATTTTGAGAAGATCCTAATACAATGGATTACTCATAATTTATTGATGTAGTTACTCTAGTATATTTAGTTAGACTTTTAGGATACTTAGTTGGCACTGGAACGTTTAAAGTGAATATTTTTGAAATCATTGAACATTCATTATTATTTTACATTCTCACAGTGCACACACTATGAAATAAGCTTAGTTCGGGGTTAAATAGGGCATTTATATGTTTTGATACATTCTTTTGATACAATTATTCAATAACTATTTTATTTATGCTAGCATTTTAAAATGTTACTCCCTGCTACTTTAATTTCAATTTCATAATTTTATGTAATGCAAGTAAACAAAATTATACTCTTACGAATTCACGGCACGTCGATTACCGTAATAACGATTCTAAACATGCCTACAGGAAATGCGAAAATGCTTTCAGGGCAAAAGACAATTTAATTTTAGGATCGAATTACCCCCAACAAAAGTGGAGTAAAGTAGAGATTTTACATCGTGGAAAACATTTTGAGAAGATCCTAATACAATGGATTACTCATAATTTATTGATGTAGTTACTCTAGTATATTTAGTTAGACTTTTAGGATACTTAGTTGGCACTGGAACGTTTAAAGTGAATATTTTTGAAGTCATTGAACATTCATTATTATTTTACATTCTCACAGTGCACACACTATGAAATAAGCTTAGTTCGGGGTTAAATAGGGCATTTATATGTTTTGATACATTCTTTTGATACAATTATTCAATAACTATTTTATTTATGCTAGCATTTTAAAATGTTACTCCCTGCTACTTTAATTTCAATTTCATAATTTTATGTAATGCAAGTAAACAAAATTATACTCTTACGAATTCACGGCACGTCGATTACCGTAATAACGATTCTAAACATGCCTACAGGAAATGCGAAAATGCTTTCAGGGCAAAAGACAATTTAATTTTAGGATCGAATTACCCCCAACAAAAGTGGCTATGTTTACTTCTTCATCGTACAATGCTTCACAGCCCATACGAAGAAAATAAAAACGTTACTAAACTACAAGTAGAACTCCCTTTGGTTCTATAAGGTGACCTTATAGTCCATGAAGGGCATTCATAATGTACCGTATAGTAAAATAAATCCCATACCCAGACATAAAGTAAAAATATTACTCCCACTATGAAATCTGAACCTGTGACCTCTAGCTTTGATACTAGTAACAAGCCGAAAACGATATTGTTCTTGAAATATTTATAAATTAAATTATTCGCGTTAAATATTAAAGGTGGATTTAAGCTTTTGATTATTAAAGTTAATTACGAGTCTCTTTTAAATTTCATACGAAAACGTGTTTAATTTGGCTTTTCTGTTTTATTATACCTGTTAAGTTCGTGTTAAAACGTGGTACAACGTCCATCGTCTTATTTAACGTTTTGCAGGGCTACACCCATGTAATGGTCTTTGAGCCTTACCGAATAACAAATTATGCAGAACAAAACTTTTTTCACTTTAGTCTTTTTCATTTTAGTTTAGTAGTAGAAAAAGTCGAAAAAACAGCTTCCTTTCGAAAAAGCTACTGCTCGCGGCTTCGCCTACGTGCTACCTAGATAAAATGACCTAAAAGTAATTCCTGGCATAGAACAAAATCTGTGAAACATTTCAGCTTAAGTCGCTGATTAGTTTAGTCGAGAAAACGAGTAAAAAATCCTTTGTCGTTTAGCAAATAAAGGAACGAGTCAAGATTATTAATGTAAATGGTACCTATACAGAATGAGTTTCTACCAGGGCCACTGAGGCCAAATTTGACACCGTGAGAGTTATCGAAAAGTCATGTATAAATTTAAATTTAGATTTTCTTTAACGCAGAACTTGTTTTTTTTTTAATCGAGCTCGTAACTCCTAACATTACTTTTTGATAGCTCTCACGGCTTCAGACTTGGCCTCAGTGGCCCCGAAAAAGTCTCACGCTGTATATAGGTCAAAAAATAATTTTCGATAAAGTCTAAACTTTCATAGTCGATAGTGAAATTCACATCTACATACAAATCACACGTTACTAAAAACAACTATATATTTAAAATTGAATAACTATATTTTACTGACATGTAGTGGTAGTGGCAAATTTCTCATTTTTGAATCCACGATATATTTTGAACTTAAAGCCGATGAACAACCTTAGTAGCAACGTAATAGATTGATGATTGGTAAGTGCCGAAATGTATTTTGGATCTTAATCTTTATGTTACGTACTCATCCTCTGGTGAGGACTTTTAGTTGGTTTTTAACATATCCACGGACTAAGTTGGAGGTGTCGATTTTAAATATTTAAACTAAATGTACTAGAAAATGTTTTACGTGTGTGTATGAGTATGGGTTTAGAGCTACAAAGTATGCCTATACCCGGTAACAATCAATTACTTGTTATTTTTCTCGTTAATTGAAAGCGAGTGCGGAGTTGAAAAATAATTTTCAATCTCTAAACACCGGTTTAACAGTAAATAATAAAACCTTTAATTCAGCTCACCCGCCCAAATAATGACAAGTATTTAGCTGGTAATGAGCGAGGCTTAAAAAACCCCACCTAACACTTTTTGTTTATTTACACGCTGTGTTACAGTTTGTGGAATTTGGGATAAAAACGTCTTTGTCCTGAAGGAATGTGAATAACAAGCAAGCGTAGCGAGACGGGTTTAGAACTAGCCCAGAATATGAAGCGTTATGATGAGTTGAGTAAGGAATTGCTGATTACGGTGGCGATATATTTTGAAATAGCATATCGTGGCATCACCCATGTTGATCATAAGTAATTCTACTCAACTGAATAATAACCAGTTTATTTATTTGAATGATGGGTTGCCTAGTTGATCGTGAGTCGATCATCGCCATGGCTCTCTCGCGTATCATCAGATCAGAGCAAACGGCATGGTGCCGGACTTTAGTAGACGGTCACTAGCAAGGTAAGCATTTACAGGTCCTACCACTCTCTCTCACTCACGATTAGCTAGGCAACCCAAGAGGTCAATAGCTAACTCATCATACATATGTCTGCGATGTAGCGGTTGTTCTGTGAGCGCCGACAACAAGTAAAAGTCAAATGAAAAATTCCCATATTTTGCGGATAAATACAATTTCCTGTGACCTTTGCCCGGAGTCAGTGGCCCCAGGGTCCTTGCCTTGCTCATAAACTTAAATGACGCTACATTTATATCGTAGTAATAAAACATGTGATAAGAGTGTTTTTTTATAACACTCTCTGCTTTTTTTCGGTTATATTTGTTTATGTCCGAATAGACTGAACATTAAACTAATTATTACTAATATAAAATGGCTAACGTTTATTTTTATTCTATGACGGGGAAGTGCTTGGCTTTCATTATACCTGATTCCTACTGCCAAACAAAACGTTTTAACAGTCAGCAATGTAAAAGGTTTTGGTCAGCCCAATGTATTTTGTCAGCAAAAAAACGAATTCAGCAAAACTAAAACCTAGTAACGTGATGACGTACTCTACCTCAATTTTGAATTTAATGCTGTCAAAATAATTTATCAGCTTTTTTCTTGCGGACCAAAAATAAAAAATGCCAGTAAACTCCTATATTTCAGGTACCACGTAGACAAATCCAGCGTGACATAAAAAAATTGCAAGGAGTTCTATTGGCCTTTTTTATCCATGCCGAATTTCATTTTGCCATTTAGAGATTATATGCAAAAAGCTGAACATCGGGCTCAGTCAGTACAGTAGCACCGTACCTGCAGGATATCATCCTGCAGGTACGGTTGATAATGACAAAGTTAATTTAGATCCATTGAGTTGTTTAGTTTTGAGAAGTAACAAACAAACAAACGAACAATAAAACAAATAAGATATCATTCTTTAGATCTCTTTTAGGAATCTCTAGATTATAGACATAGATTAGATATAGATGGATATATTATACCTATTGTTGAGTTAAAATAAAGATTCGGCGCATCAGTCTGTTGAGGATTCCGAGAAAAAATCACTTCTTACTTTAGCCTTACCATACACCAGGTGAGTTTGAAGGCCATCCCCTTCCCCGTCGTGCAATATGAATATATATATTTAATTTATACAATAATCAACCTAGACGATATGCTTAAATATTTCGTGAAACTCTGTTGACCATGCTCATTGTCTTTGGACAATGAGCATGGTTGATAGAGTTTCACGTCAACACAGCAACGACACAATTTCACGGGCTACTAGTGAGGACTTGTTGATTAAGTAGGAATCAGACTACAGTTTAATCTTTTTGCGTAGAAATGCAAATTTAAATGAAAACCTTCATAAGCAAGAGCGTTCCGTGATATGTTAATATGAGTTTGTTACGTATAAACCGGATTCATGAAACGCCCCAAGCGTTTCATAGTCCGCAGGGAAAAGATAAGTAATATGGGCACTTTCGTCTAAAAACTAGGAAATATTTTGTCTGAATATCTTAGGAATAAAATTAAATTCAGCTCTTTCCGAGCACAACATAGCAAATTGATTTAATTTAAATCTAAGAAAATACATTGAAGCCTAAAAAAATTTTTACTGGTGCCCTTATTCTGATGAGATCGACTTGTGACATCCGCCAGCTGATTTGCAGGATTTGATTCTTAAGTAAACAATAAAAACATGTAATCGAATCAATTTGGCAAGCTCATTCTCTCTTACTGATGAATAACCATTTAAAACACATCTCAGTGAAAGGTAATTATTTAAGAAAAAGCTATGACGCGTCCTTGAATGGATTATTAATCACTCACTCCGATGGAAGTACGTTAGAGCTAAAAAAAACATCATTTCAGGTGATGCTCACTAAGTTATATTTTATCACATTTGATAAAAAATATACCTTTGAATATCGCACAAAGCGAGAATCGCCTTCGATCTCTTTCAATATGTCATATTGTAAGATACAATCGATATAATTGTATTAATACACATTGTGTATTAATAAAAATGTATCCAAGTCCTGAAGTGATTAATTTTAAGTGGCATGGTATCTTCATCAAAATCCTAAGCGCAGCCTCAAAGCTTGAGGGATAAGCCATAATCACACATAATTGGTGGGCTGATTGGTAAACGCACTAATGATGTAATACAATACACTAAAAGAAGTTGCTGCTTTATTTCTGGCGAGATTATTTAGTCGGTTTATAACGGTCGGCTCTTGGCCTACATACTTGCACAGACAAGGACAAGGTATATGGAATGAAGTGAGTGAAAGTGCTCTCTTATTGAAGACATAAAGGTAGCACAGCGGAAATACAGACGCTTACAGCTGAATCCAAGTTTGTTTAGATAAAAATTCATACACCCGACGGTGTATGAACTTTTATCTGAACACTCTCCATAATATTTTCACTTTACACGCATTACCATATTAGTATCATCTGTATATTCGGAAAGGAGACAAGCAATCTCACTACCCGGAATCAGCTAACCCTGTGTCCTAATACTAAGCTGCAATATCTAGAGTGCCTCGGGAATGTTTGAAGATGCAAGTTGCACTGAAGGTTTTGCTGCCATTGTTCGCAAACGGATAGTTTCATTGCTGAGAAGAGTCCGAGAAAGTACTAACAGCCTTCTTAATGCCAATTAGAAATAAATGTTGAATACATTTAATTTATGAAAAAATCTTTAACATTTTTCTATTGTAATTGTAACAATTTGCCGCCTCTATAACATTCTGGAAAGCAATGGTGACTCATCTGATATTATTAATCTTCACAAATATAAAAATCTTGCTCAAGTAGCTCTTCAGAAAGAGTGAGTGATAATTTCCGATTTGTAATGCTTGTAAACTTGTTCGATCACGATTTGTAAACAAACTTAACCGCCTCTGTGGCCTAGCGGTTAAACCGCCTCTGTGGTCTAGTGGTTCAACCCACCGATTTCAGATCCAGAGGTCCAGGGTTCGATCCCCATGGGGAGTTCAATATTGTGCTTGATTTGGTTGGTGGTAGGACTTTGTTTAAGTCCACCTGGCTAGCTATCACCATGTTACCGAATTCCGTCGCCATAACAACAATTCAAAAATTGTTGTGTTCCGACATTTATAGACGTTCAGTTAGTTGAGGATTCCGGGTGAAGTGCGCATCCACCTTTTGGCCTTCTTTTAACTGGTTACCAGGTAAGATATAAGAAGCGCTTACCCGTCGTATAGTGAAAAATATATAGAAAATGAAATAACACCTAGTATTTTTTTTTTTAATGTACTTACCTATTTTGTATCTAATTATATGGTTGTGGTTGTGTTATGTTTTGTGTGCCTTATGTTATAATAAAATAATTTATGACTGTTTACTTTGAATCACTACATTTTGTACAGGCATTTAAATAAAATCATCAAATGCAGACATTTAATGACAGACGAGATAATCCGTAACGCTTGTTTAAATAGCTGACAATGGGTGAAAGTGGCTAAAACATTCAATATCAAGCTTGTTGCAAATGGTATCGTCCTAACCTGTTTCATTTTAATTTTAAATTTGTCAACAAACAAATATTGCACTTAAAATAGCGCTTAATTATAATACTATAATTAAATATTATTACATGATAAACTGAAGAGCCATAAAATGATCTCCATAGATAGAAAAACGTTAAGCTATATTTATCGCAACGCGCATATATTGGCGCAAAAAATAGAACTGTTATTTTATGAGGAGTGCATTTATGCCTAACATTGCTTAGCATCGCATAGCCCATACCTATTGTAAATACTTTTATGTACGTAGGACAAGTCACTGCAAAAAACTGGACACAAATATTCAGAACAGTAAATGTGCCAACCGCGAAAGAAATATATTTTCCGGAAGCTTGTAAAAGAGACAAACGTAGCTGTATTTTAGTAGGTATGTGTGCTGTGAAAAATAAATAAATAGTTTCAATGTATTAAATCGTCCATAAAACTTGTCAAAGTAACTAAGTCAAAGGAAAACAAAAACCCTCGTAACTAACAACTCACAAAGGAACTAGAGAATACGATAAAAGCTCTTTGGTAACTCCATACAATTGTCACAATGTGATCGCACTGTTGATAAGTCGACTAACAAGTCTTCGGCTTACCGTCGTCAGATCTCCTAATTGTGAATTACTTACATTGGACATTTTGAAAACCTGCTATGCACCAGAGAAAATTAACTTATTTATTTAATTTTACTTCTTAGGGTAGTAATTTTATACTTTATTGCATACACATGTTAAATCATACAAACATAGAAATAAAAGGTATGGTAAACCTAGGTAGAGAGAGAAACAAGATTAAATAGAGGGAAAAGTATACAACAGTAATAAGTAACACACCTTACATAGAAGTAATACGATAAATTACATTATATTATACATGGAATGGTAGGGCAAGAGCTGTTCCTATGGACGCTTGTACCTGTGGACTCAATCGATTTCAACGAAACTAGCAGCCCTAAAATTCTAGTTTGAACGCGACTGTAAAGCTTTGACTATGGTTGACGGTTTTGACGTATTATTTTTTGCGCTAAAAAGTTAGTTATTTTACTTAGTTTAAATGTGTTTTAGCATGCAATAACCTTCGATATCGGTTTGTTCGTATTTGCAGCATGATTTGTGTTGTTTATTATTTAGTAAGTGTCTTTTCCCCTGTCTGTAAGTTGGTTTAATCCTCATAATTAGATCAGTTTTATCGTTTATGTCCGAATTTATACCTGTAGACAGTAAATGTGTAAGTAAAAACTTATGTAAACTTATGAATAGTCTACAGGTACAAAAGTGTCATCATATTTTAAAACAAAATCTGATCAGTTGTTTCGTTGATTTTTTTCAGTGCTGAGCTAAAACTGGTGTAAAATGTTGAGTCGAAGATTTCTTACGCTCAGTGATCAGGTATAGTCCAGACGTAAGGAGATTGCCTTTTTCGTAGCTAGTTATAAAAAACAGTTTTGAAAATGGACCAAAGAAACATAACATATATTCAGCCCTACTGACCTTTTGGAAAAAAAGCCGGTCTGGTAAATTTGGCAGTACGCCAAATTGGTCCATATATATCATTGGCGAATAGCATTAGTTTATTGAGCTACAGTAATGTATAGTACAGATATAGATATAGATACAGTTGATATTTAATAATTTGAGACGTAATTTTGAAAAAAAAAACACTAGTGGAAACTCGGGACCGCCAACAGAAGTGAAAACTTGAAGTGATGAAGTGATTGTTTGTACTTGAATTTCAATATTATCGCGTTGGTCGCGATATTAATGAATGCAGGTTGTTTTTGAAACACAACTAACACAGTAATTTCTTAGAACTGACGTTGATAGACATCTGTCACGGCTTTTTTTTTATTGTACAACGGGTAAGCACTTGGCCTTCATCTCACCTGGTAACAAGTTGAGATAAAGCCGAAGGTGGAGAATCACTTCACCCGGAATCCTCAACAAACTGAGGAACTGGCTATCTTACCTCTGAATACCGGAACACAGCAATTTTAGAATTGTTATTATGGCGACAGAATTAGGTAAGATGGTGGTAGCTAGCCAGGCGGACGTAAACATAGTCCTACCACCAACCAAACCAAGCACAATATATTGTACTCCCCATGGGGATCGAACCTGGGACCTCTGGATCTGAAATAGGTGGCTTGAACCACTAAACCACAGAAGCGGCTGTCAACCGTCTGTCTAGTATAGTTAGAGGCAGTCTTCGAATGGGCCTGACCCGTACCTCTTAGAATCGTAATTATAGGTTGACAATGTGCTTAAAGTCAAATAAGTCAAAAGTGGTGTCGGTATGGTGTCGCGAGTTCCATGGTTTCATCTCAAAAAATGCCCAACGTGCCTGAAGCAGAATCAGATG
Organism: Venusia cambrica; assembly: GCA_951394065.1. Classification (NCBI taxonomy): domain Eukaryota; kingdom Metazoa; phylum Arthropoda; class Insecta; order Lepidoptera; family Geometridae; genus Venusia; species Venusia cambrica. The sequence continues at coordinate 9,951,676 of OX596056.1, forward strand.
ACAGATGTGGGCATTGCTACGGATTTAATTTGTTTGAACGTTTAACCTATAAAACAATACTTTTTTACCTATTTCAGCCATGACGCAGATGATATCAGCAAAAGTAAAGTACTTTTGCTCATAATGAAGAGTTCCGTTGATCTACTACTCTACATGATCGAGATACCAAATTTTCGCTGTAAATGTGCGAATAATAATGTCAAACAAGCTAAGAAGGCGTTTCCTGTTTGATCTCTTTGCGTTGCTTGTCTAGGTCACGCATTCTGTTTACTTCGAAGAATCAAACGTTTTGTTTATTTTATTTTATTTATTTTGGACAAAAAAACAGTCATACATTGTGTATTGTAAACTAGTATAGAACTAAGTAGGTAAATAAATATATGACCCACAACTTTATCCACGGGTTGAGACTTGTTGCACAAGTTTTCACCTAAAAAGTCCTCTGCAAAACTTAGTTGGTGTCTCTATCTACAAAAGTACTTTTTTTCTCTTCATAATATTAGGGTAGATGAATTTGGAAAAAACCCTAGGTGTTTCTTCAATATTTAAGCAGTGTATAGCTAAACAAAGATTCAGTGATGAGTTATGAAAACATTTTTTTATTTTTATTGATAATAGTCAAGCGTTTGACCACCAGCTTACATGTAAAACAAGTAAAGATGTGGCCTAAGATGGAGCACGAATGCCTAAAAGGAACCTATTTACTCTAATCTTGAAGACTCCAAGATTGTACTCGTGCGGAAAAATATTATTTTCATTTAAAATGGATGAACTCTTAAACTGGGTATAACATCCACAATAAACATCAAACTGAGCTGACGAATTGGCCGGGATCTCACTGGGCTCAGTGTTGTGAACAGCGTTCACGTGGAGTTGATAAGCGTTTGACATGATTATATACAGAACCCTGGATCTCGAGACTTGAGAGAGAATGAGGTCTGAAATGGAGTGAGCCTTCCGAGAAAATGCTTTTTTTTTATTGTACGACGGGGGAGCGCTTGGCGTTCATCTCACCTGGTTACAATTTAAGATCAGGCCGAAGGTGGAGGCGCACTTCACCCGGAATCCTCAAGAAACTGAGGAACTGGCTATCTTAGAGGCAAATGTAATGCCGGAACACAACAATTTCAGAAGGTAAGATGGTGGTAGCTAGCCATGCGGACTTAAACAAAGTCCTACCACCAACCAAACCAAGCACGATAATGTACTCCCTCTGTAGATTGAACCCGGAACTTCTGGATCTGAAATCGGTGGGTTGAACCACTAGACCAGAGAGGCGGTTAAAATGTAATCAGCAGTGTGTATTATATGGCCTTATTGTATAAACTTAGGACCTTGGCGCGTGAGGTCAACAAGTATGATATAATAATACCATGTAACCATCACCCGAAGCCAGGTGTTATCTACTGCTACATATAACAGGCTTCTACTTGTTGTTATGGCTTGCACGAGTCTGCTGTGACCTACGCAGTACCTAACTATTATCTAATATGTACTTATCTCAATTGTTCCTGGTAATATCGTTGTTTCATTTTGTCGCATGGCGACCTTACCGTAACTGATGGTTACCGTACAGCAAAACCAATCATGTATTACAAGCAGCCAATCAGTTATTGGGCTGTTCTCATTTGCATACAAATGGTAATGGAACACTTTAACTCATACAGCAGAATTACGCGATTGCCAATAAAATGTAACAGAGGGTGTCGTTACACGGAATGTGCCTGCTCACTACTTATGTAAACAATTTATGTTGTTAACACAATATGTATGGCATGTCCTACGCGAAGCTTCACACCTTTGACCACTGACTGGACGACCAGCTAGGTAATTAGTAACGCATGAAGGCATTGAAGTATAATCGTTACCATGCCTTACAATGAATTGGTTAAGGTTGAACCTCAGAGATAAATAAGCTTGAGACGGCCGGTCAAGGAAGTTGTTAGACAGCAAAATGTGCTCACCCATTTCATGAAGTATAAAGGTTGTCTCTCAGCTTTAGGTACGCGTTATATGGTGTTTGGAAAATTGAAGCATCAAAACACATTGTGGATTAAAAAACTTGAATTTCGCCACGACATACGGGCTACATGGCACAAATTACAATAAACTTTTTAAGATTCAATGTTTATATATTCCATAATGGTTTCTTAACTGATATAATCTTTACCAGCAAAGTTTTGCTTAGTACTAAGAGTACCTACCTATTACAGAAATCATAAGATAATCAATCAAATTCGAAATAAGAGCTCTATTCATCATAATGAGTATTCCATTGGAACCTTGGAAATGAAGAAGTGCAAGTATGATTTAATAATAATACTTGCACTTCTTAATTTTCACGAATGTGCAGGCAATATGCCTCTGTCACAGTTCGATTGTAAACACCGTCCGTTTGTAATATGCCTCGTCATATTGCAAACGGTCAGCAAATTATCAACAGCAACTAACATTTACAATTTTACGCATTATTTCAAGCTTCTCTAGTTCTGCCGCTTGCTTTAGCATAGACACAGACCTGCCTCACTCTCTCCTCAAGAGGGTGAGGCGAGCAAATGGCCTTACAGGAATGTACAATCGAATCCTGTAACGCAAGCCTATTGGTTATCCTTCACGCGGTACCCCCCGTTCTCGATATAGTTCCATCAAAAATAGAGTTAACTGAAACCACAGGACGACTTTTATCGGGATGGAAAGGTTATGTCCCGACGGGTTCATCATCGATCACCATTTTTGCCGACCGTTTACAATATACCGAGGCATATAACATATGGACGGTGCTTAGAATCTTTGACATGTGTACAATATGCCGAGGCATATTAGAAACGGACGGTGCTTACAATCTAACGCTGACATATACATAAAGAACAATAATAGGTTACTAAAAAAATACAATGAACAGAAATAAAAAAATGAAATTATATAATTTTTATACTACCGACGTAATATTTTTTATTATTTTACTATACGAGAAAGCGCTTGGCTGTTATCTTACCTGATTGTAAGTTGTGATAAAGCCGAAGGTGGAAGCGCACTTCAGAATCTTTCACGCCAGAATCCATGCTGTTAAACATAATCAAAGAAAAATAATAACATACTGTAACGTTGCGTCTAGCGCCGTTACCTATAATTAGAATATGCATACGGAACCACAAAAATATTATTTAAAAACAAAGGATCTTCTGCGCGACCATAGAAGCGGTGCGGAACGCCATCTCAAACCGGCCTCGGTGTACCACGTGACACTACCAGTTGATTGCCAATGCACTGAGAGATCGCTCACTACCGCCTTCGCGTGTGCACGTATATAAAATTATTTAAAGTACCTACCTACGACCTACCAAATTTACTCAGGATCCCTCTAGGGTGAGTTTTTAATAAATGTAACCCCTTCACTATCACCTGCCGTAGCGCTTTAGCAATTGTAGATTAATATACCATTGTAAAGCTGTCTGAACGAGTCATGCTAAACTGCCGGTAGTTTCACCCTCACCGAATCGTTGGACCTTGCACCCACGCTACTGAGGATCAGCTGTCCTTCCGGTGACTCGCAGGCCTCCTAAAGAGCAGGCATTAAGTCTCTCCTTGTTCCAGGATTCCAGTACGGGAGTTTGAGGGATACAACTAATTGGTTGCCCTACTTACCTACCTACCTACCTACCTGCCTGCCAATCTCGTAGTCGCTACCGACACGACTGCTGGACTTTACTACAAATATTTCCTCATCCCTGAGAGCTGGAGCGTCTACCCACTACCGGAAGCAGCCTACTGGGGACTCGCGTGCTCAGGCCAGTGATTTGGTGTAAATAACTGTTGAGTGCGCAATTTGTGCGGCTGTGTAATTTTATAAGGACATTAAAAGTGAGGCTGCTAAACCCTCTTTTAATACCCACTATACCTCCTACCTATCTGCGACCCTAACGTCACAATACTTATACGAGAAAAACAGTTAGTACTACCGGCATTTCGACTGTCAGCAGTCTGAGGAGCTAGATATCACACCCTTAGAGCCCTTAAATGCCGGTAGTACTAAATGTTTTTCTCGTATAAGTATGTTATATTTTTCTTTGATTATTTTTAACACTTTTTCTGAAATAGGTTTCGCATTGGGGCATACATAACCCATGTTTCTGATCTTCTCTATCAAATTTATCGCATCTTGTCTGTATTTATATGACTTGCTTTGCTTTGTTCTTATTATTTAGGATACGTAAAACATTCGTGTTCCGAACATTTATTTACCCATGTAAGTAAAAAACAGTCAGCTTAACCCATACAAACATGCTTAAAATGTCAACTTGATGCTATCAAGAAATTTAATTATTTCCACATTCTTTGGAAATGCTCACCTAAATAAGTAAATCGTCGTAAAGAGTCGGATGGACCATTGTAAACAGCACTAAGATACACCAAGCAACCGTCGTCGGCAAACAACACTTGTTACACAATGGATACACTGATAATACCTACATTTAGCAATGTCCCTTCATCTTTATGAAGGGATCAAATTGGTTTGGTTGGTGGTAGGGTAGGACTCTGATAAGGTCCGCCTGGCTAGCTACCACCATCACCACTTCAAAAAGCCTGATAGCTCAGTTGGTAGTCACTCTGCCTTCTGAATTGTAGGCTGTTGGTTCGATTCCCACCCAGGATAAACATTTGTGTGATGAATATAGATGTTTGTTCTGTGTTTGGGTGTTGTATTATAAAATACGTATGTATTTGCAAAAGTATTTAAGTAAGTATTCTATCCGTAATCTAGTTCCCATATAACAAGCTATGCTTAGTTTTGGGCTAAATGGCGCTGTGTAAAAATAATGTCCTGTTATATTTATTTATATTTTTATCTTACCTAATTCTGTCTCCATAATATAAATGATTAAATTGTTGTGCTCTGGCATTTAGAGGTAAGATAGCCAGTTACTCAGTTTATTGAGGATTCCGGGTGAAGTGCGCGTCCACCTTCGGTCTTGTCATAACTTGAAAAATCAGATGAGATGAAGGCCAAGAATCTCCCCGTCGTACAATAAAAAAATTGTGGCATAAACGGTGTGCTTGGATCGTAAAAAGTGGAAATCGTCTCTGCGTACCCGTTTTAAAAACAGGAGTGAATCTATGTATGAATATATTAATATGTTCCATGGTTTGGCGAAAACAAAATCCTGGTTGTTTGAATAAGTAATTAATTAATGATATTACAGGACTTCAATTTAAAGTTCACACTGCGCCATCCTCTAAAGTAAACAGAGCTTGTAATAAGTACCAAATTACCTAATTATGGAAAGATTATCAAGCAGGTTCCGGGTTCTGTGTGTGACCCTGTGTGTCGTAGCCATAATGCAAATCTACACAAGATAAACAAGCGACTACACTGCCCCAGATTCCAACGCTTTGTCATGGTCGCTCTGTCGCCACCGCTTCATAACCATTGTTCTGTGACATCCACTGGAACGTAGAGTACATGCTTATTTGTTGGTGGTTTAAAATGCTGCTAATAGACTAAACTCATATCAAACAACAGGAAAAAAACTCTGCATAGATGAAGGAGAAATGATTTCAAGTAAAAGGTTCAAGAAGTTGATTGGAGTAGCTTTAGTAGCTAGTATTAATTCTTTGCAGAAATAAACGATGTAAAAACGTTGGTTTAGATAATAAATGTGACTCGAATTATGTTTCGGTCTCGGGACTTCTGTGTAGGCTATTCGAACTTTGAATCCAAAATAGATAGCGTAAATGGCGTTATTTTATTTTCAAGATTTCTGTGAAAAGGCGATGTAGAGATCATTTTGTATATAAAAACTTCTAAAAATACTTCTAGTCTCATACATTAACTTTTATTTGTAGATCTGTCCGCGACATAGTAAATTGAGCGAAAAAACCCCAATTTATAGAACGATGTCACAGGAGCGGTAAAAAAGCGATTTATTAGACGTAAGGTCACATCGCCCATAAAACATCGTAATGAACGCATGCGGTACAACCGAACCCAGTCGTGAATAAATACACGAGTCTGCATATACCCGAGGAATTGGAATCGAAATCATCATCAACATAAGCATCAACTTATATACTATATACATCAACAACTATAATCCGCCTGGCTAGCTACCACCATCTTACCTAATTCTGTCGCCATAATAACAATTCGTAAAAAAAAATGTTGTGTTCCGGCATTCAGAGGTAAGATAGCCAGTTCCTCAGTTTGTTGAGGATTCCGGGTGAAGTGTGCCTCCATCTTCGGCCTTATCTCAACTTGTTACCAGGTGAGATGAAGGCCAAGCGCTTCCTCGTCGTACAATAAAAAAAAAAAAACTTCTATTAACTTTATTGAATTATTTTCGAATATTAAATAAACCTCCTCTGTTGTCTCGTGGTTCGCCTACGGGTGTCAGATCCAGAGGTCCCGCGTCCAATCCTCAGGGGAGTACAATTTTGTGCTTGGTTTGGTTGTTTGTAGGACTTTGTTTAAGTTCGCCTTCGTTGCTTACCTATCTTACCTAATTCTGTCGCCATAATAATAATTTATTCTTAAATTGTTGTTTCAGCATTTAGAGGTAAAATAGCCAGTTCCTTGGTTTGTTGAGGATTCTGGGTGAAGTGCGCTTCCAAATTCGGCCTTATCATGGTGATCACTAATTTTGTATGTGTTACTACCAAATATTTGATTCTGATGTCCAAAATAAAAAAATGTGAGCTACATTTTTTTTATTTTACTTCTAATATTTTACAATGTTGTGTGAAATGTCTTGTAATATTTATTTTACTTTATTTAATCATCATTAGCCTATCGCAGTCCACTGCTGGACTAAGTTTCTCCCAAGATGCGCCACTGAGCCCGATCTTCGGCCGTTCGCATAACACTAATTATGTTAAGGAAATTATCAACATTATATATGCAACATGAACGCAGTGGCAGACAGTAGTAATGTATTACCGTGTGCCCCCATTGTTCGTACGTGGGGCAGATAGCGCGTGGGGGTCGTTTGTGGGGGCAGACGATAACAATTATTTTTTATTTGAGTAGTTCTATTCCGTCAGTTGACAGAACCCATTTGATCAACATAAGTGACCAAAATGCTTTTTACAAGGAAATCCAAACTTAAATCAGCATGTAACAACTAAGCTAAACCAACAAGGAATTTAAAACAAAATATTGTTTTAAATACCTATTTTTACACTTCTTATTGTCCTGGAATCAGGTTTTTCATATTTTTTCATGAAAATAATGCTACATTATAATATTATACCTAGGTTTGCTTTAGCTTTCATATATTTAAGCATAAGGCATGCTTAAATATACAGGGTCCTTTTGGGAACTTTGTCCAAGAAAAAGCCCTATGCTTTGGAAAATTAATATGAAACCTACTTATAAATATTTCAGTAATATTGTTTACTGTGTACTGTAATTGTGAATGGGGTGAGCAATGTAAGCATGACTAATTTAATGTGACCACATGCTACAAATGATGCATGGCTTCCTACGCGTTACGCATGGCAAAATAAGTAATAATTACCAAATAAGCTTATTTGGTAACTAGACATTTTATAAGACGCCATGTAGCCCTTAACGAAGAAAAGCTAGTAATATGGGAATTAGATTACGGAGAATTTACTGCCTCTGTATGGTCTAGTGGTGCTATATCAGACTAGATAGGGATTTAAAACAAGCCTTACCAACAAGTCTTCACTTGTTTTAAGACCACCTGGCTAGATACTACCATCTTACATAAGTATGACGACACAAAAACAATTCTAATTGTTGTGTTTCGGAATTTATATGTCAATAACAAGCCTCATAGCTCAGTTGGTAGTAACTATGCCTTCTGCGCTGTAGGCTGTGGGTTCAATTCCCATTTGTGTGATGAATATATAATGATATATAGATGTTTGTTCCCACCCAGAAACATATTTACACATATTTAACACGCAAAAGTTAGTACAGGGTGGGATTCAAGCACACAATCTCCAACGCAGAAGGCAGAACTCCTAACAACTGAGCTGTGAGGCTTGTTGAAACAACCTCGGTGTGCTACGTGTTGAATATGCCGTCATGGTACCAGCTCGACGTCCTAGGCCTGAATGAGCGTCCATCTTAAGCGATGACTAGTTTGTTGAGTTCATTTACCCTTTTACACAGACGGTGGGTTGCAAGACTGCCAATGTTCTATAAATTCCACTTTGGATATTGTGTGCATGAAAGTCTTTTCTAATGATTCACATGACTTTCCCGATTAGAACATATATTCATGAGACGAAAAAAGAGGTTAATATTACCATGCATTTTACCATTAAATCTATAGCGCGCATGATATCAATGATGTCATACTTTTTTCTCTTTCCCGGAATAACAGACGCATGGCAACAACATTGTAGATGTATCATTGTACATAATCTGCTCTGTCTAGCAGTGGAAACTAATGGGCTGTTGATGTGATTCTATCTTCATTTATTTTTCAAATTTGTTGGTGTTCAAACGATTGGCTATCCAACATCCTTAACCAATATTAAAAAATATATGTTCAATATGACATAAAATCACTCGAATAATGTAGTCTTTTAAAACTAGTTGCCCCGTTCGCAATTTGTAATCAGGAGAGAGAACAAGTATCACGCCCGGCTCGTACAATTGGACGTAGGAAAACGGGTGCCTAGATGGTATATAATGCCACTATTAAGAGCCAGTTTTAGCCCTTATCCAAAAATAATTACGAATACGTCAGCATTATCGCCAGAACATCGATTGGGGAGACTTTCATTATTTTTCTACATTGAGCTTCATACTACTCTTTTTATTTTTTTGAAAAGCTTGTCAATAGGAGTTTTATTATTTTACTTTGAAATCATGAATAGAAAACAGAAACCATAAATCAGCTAACAAGAATAATAAAATATGCATTGATGACGTAGTCTAGTGTCAACATACCAAAATATTGACCGTTATATCAATTTCAGAATATCGATTTAAAGATAGCTGGTATCTATACTTGATATCAGTCCAGTGAGTAAATTTAATACTAATATGATTTCTCCAAAGCCGATTAGTTGTAAGTTTTAAGTAACGAGTAAATTCCTAGTATAAATATTAATTTCGTTGTGTTTGCAAGCATATGCCTTCGCCCCCGCTGCTGTCTTATCGAGTGTTAAAAGAGGAGGTGCGTATTATAACAAACTTTGCATAGTTTGGGACTAGATGGCGCTGTGTAAAATTAATGTCCTGTAATATGCATGGTTATTTTCATTATTAATTATTATTATTATGCATGGTCGCAGGCCTCATTGCCTGTTCGATTGGGCGGCTTAGGTATACGCAAAATTTCTAGTGTTGCTTGGCCAGCGTTCTTGTCTTCCGTCTATAGTACACATTCTTTGGTTGAAAAAATTCTAACACCATCAATTTCGGCTGTTCCTGGCAATATGCTCGAAATTTCTTATCTTGACGAGGCTCGAAATGCTTGGCATAGTGCTTGTCCTAATACCGATCCCCAAAACACCTTTCGGCACAATGGCAGTGGGACGGGCCTCTGTGCGAGTTGACACGGAATTATCTATTACGTGTAATTATATACGTGCTCAACCTCCACAGATCGTGCTCGTCTCTTAGCTGTTTCAAAATGGGAATGAGGTCTTTGGCTGCAAGCACATCCATCTTACAATACCGGTACACTAATGGATCCTGTACCTTTCCGTATTGCCACTTGTCTTCGGTTGGGATGCTGTGCCTCTCACCAGTGCCGGTGCGGTGCGGCCGTAGATCAATTTGGTTTTCACGGACTATCGTGCACAAGGTCTGCCGGCAGGATTTTGCGCCACGCAAGAGTTAATGACATTATCCGTCGAGCTTTTACCAGTGTCAATGTGCCAGCCGTTCTTGAACCGAATGGTCTGTTACGTGATGATGGTAAGCGGCCCGACGGTATGACTCTTGTCTCTTGGGAAATGGGTAGGCCTTTGGTGTGGAACGCTACCTGCGTCGACACCCTAGCACCATCTCATCTGCCTGGGACATCAGTTAGGGCTGGTACGGCGGCTGATTCGGCCGAGGATCACAAAAGGCGCAAATATAGTGGTCTCTACAGAGCTTACCAATTTGAGCCTTTTGGGGTGGAGACCTTGGGTCCGTGGGGAGCCGGTGCCCTCCGGGTTTTCAAAAATCTTGCGGGGCTTTTGATTGAGGCGACACGTGACCCAAGGGCTGGCTCTTATTTGGGCCAGCGAATTAGCATAGCTATTCAGCGTGGCAATGCAGCCAGTGTCTTAGGTCTTAGCCTCAGGTAATCTGACTGATTACTTTGTACAAAGTTAGTTTAATTGTACTTTTTATTGAATAAATAAATATTTCTTATTATATGAAATCATTTATGATATGAAATCTTCTGTCGCCACTTTCAGCTAAGATGGTTTTTGGTAAATTGTAGCTTTAAAACACATTGGTGACTTATTAATGGATATCATAGGCTATGGATAGAATAAAACACAGCACTTGGGATCACAATCAAATTAGCTATAATATCCCATTTATCGAAATAAACACAAGAAAGCAAAGCTCAGACTACAGCGAATAACTACATAATTAGCGCAACAAACGAGTATAAGCAAATATATTGAGTTACGCAGTGTGAGACGCTAAATCAAACGAGAGAGTTTCGCGCTCTGCGGTTGCAGTTGCAGAATGTTTACTTTAACTGCAAGTAACACTCACCCAGTTTATGGTAAGATAGTGCCTTGTGATAGTTCTTTAGTGTATTCATCAACAATGACGTATCCTTGAGTTTTACCCGTGTTTTTATTTGTAAAGTTTATTTCCTTAGAATTATTTTTCTAATTATCAAGAAATATAACAAAATAAAACAATAAACATGCAGATTTTTATCTTTGCAGGTATTGTCTTCGTACAGGCACAGAATAAATAGCAGTAACTTAAGCTACAGTTTCAATCCGTCGTCATAACACATAATATATCTTCTTAAACCAAGTGAAATGGCGAAGTAAGTACCTCATCTTCATTTGAACTGCGTAGTGAGGTAATTCAGTGACATTATTAAAATTTGATTTTTCACCAAGTTATTACTACTACTACATCAGTTGTTTGAATCTTCAATCGATCAAGCACGGAATTCACGGACAGAATCGTCGAAAATCGTCGTAATGAACGAAAATGATGCCTATAATATCATATAACAAGAACCTCACTCAGGAATCGAGCCCAGAAACTGGCTGGATCTAGATACATAATAGGCATACCACTAGAGCATACATAGGTATTATTAAAAAAGTGAGAATAAATTGTCACTGAATTCATAGTTCTTCTTTTGGTTAATGTATCATAACTATGTGTTTTATAAAAACAAAAAAATACATATTTTGCAGCGCAGTGCTTGAAGCGAAACGACGGAAATTTCATTTTGAGTTCAAATTTATGATTAAATCTCCTAACGTTGCTCGTGTAGAGGAAAAACATGACTTTATCGATTTAACAGTTTTAAAGGATAACCTACACGATTTGTCTGACTAATTACTAAAAGTAGATCAGAGTCAATATGAATACAGAAATTCATATTGAAATAGATCTGCACGAATTGACGCCTGAATCAATCAACTAACGAATATCTGTTCCAGCTCCAGCTTCCAGGTCCGGAAGGCGATCGTGACAGGGACCAAGCTGAAAAGTGTGTTTCTTGTTTTTTGTGGACATATAACTCCAAGCTCAATCAACAAGCCTGAAAGACTTTATAGCGATGAATATTTAATCACAGACACACTCTTTCAAGTGAAGGTTTTTGTCAGCTATAGTAAATACTTGTATAATGGTACCTGGAGTTATTCGTATCATAGTTTAATATTCGTAAAATTTATGAAAACGAAAGCTAGCAATAATTACGGTTTACAATTAAGCAGTGAGACATTGAAAATCTCAGAAAAAAACATCTTAGCTGATGATGATGGGGATTATCGTTTAATAGGCGAGACGCATTTACGGGAATTTGAACTGGATATTGAGATTCAAATAGAGCTTGTAGAGCCAACAAATCACTTTGCTGAGCTTTATGATGACAATGTACTGACGGACTTTGAATTACGTGGAGCTGATGGTTCTGTTCGCATCCATGAGGTAGTTTTAGCTGCTTTTAGTCCAGTTTTTAATAAAATGCTACGTGGAAAAAGTAAAACAACTACGGAAGGGTATCTGGTGCTACAAGGAGTCTCACATATGACATTACAGAACCTTAAGAACTACATGTATTGTGATATTTTGCCTGAAGAGGGATTGGAACCACTATCACAGCTCGCTTCTCGATATATGATGAAAATATTGGAACTTAGATGCGCAAGTAAATTAAGAGAGAGTATTACTGCTTAAAATACGTTAGCATCTAGAATTTTCTGTGTATAATAATATAAAGCAGTTGACGTTGGTAATACTTAAAGATCTGTAAATGAAACTTAAAAATAACCTATAGAAACCGAGACGGATAGTAACCATTTAAAGTTTCCTGGCGTCGAATGATGAAATTTCATAAAATAAAATTCTACAGATAGATTTTTACGTTTTAAAAACTAAAAAAAAAACCGACTTCAATTAAAGATTATCATACAATTTCGTTTACCTGGAGGACGTATTTTTTTCGAATTATTTTGATGACAGATAGATGGGCAGACAGACGCGTGTTCCTATATGGAGTCCGTGTTATCTTTTCTTTTTGAGGTCATACACCCAAATCGCTTTTATAATATTTGAAGAGTTCCCTCGATTGTTTCAAGATCCTATCATCAGATCCTGACTTGATGACGACGGGATCACCTGGAAGTATACCCTTTCAAACAAAAAAATAATTTTCGAAATCGGTCAAAGCGTCTTCGAGTAATGGGGGATATAACAAACATAAAAAAAATAAAGATTCCGACGAATTGAAAATCTCCTCCTTTTTTTTGAAGTCGGTTAAAAACACAATTCCTTACTGTCATTTACTTCTTTATTATGACTGACACTTAGACCAAGCGCATTCTAGACCATTATGTATTAGGGCTAATGCAATGGCAAATGCAAAAGCCGGTTTCAACATCTGCCGGCTTTGGCTGTGCTGGGGATAGCTTATTCATACATTTTGATATTTTTAAGAAAAATATGCGGAAATTGGTGTTTATGCTTCTGTTTATTAATCTATGTCAATTGTATCAGTGCCTTTGAAAATGTATTTCATTGCGGTTGCATTAGGGAGTAAAAATATAAAAGTCTGTTTTGAAATGAATGAGATATTAAGGTGAATGAAACGACAATTTGTAGCCCATTTCTATTTAATTGTTGATACGATTAATTTCGCAAATAAATTGATACGATTAGCGGTTTCGCAATAAAAAACAAGAAATAGGAAACATTTGTCATCAGCTTTTACTGTTTATTCAAACTTTGTGCGTACCTCCTACTTAAACGTATCGATTTATTCGTGATAGTTAAAAATAATGAAAGTCAGTAAACAAATGACTAATTCTATTACTCACATTACAAAGTGTACGTAAATTGTATCTAGAGGTAAAAGGTTGAAACGTGATCTAAACGGAACTTATAAATTAGTTTATTGTTTCATTTCTAATGAGATCTACCTCCTAGTGGGCAAAGCAAAACCCAGGCAAAGGACTCGTTAACCTTTAGTCATCGGTTGAATGATCATATCGCTGGTTGCAGGACCTGTTACGGTCCACCTGGCTCAAAACCACCCTACTGCTGAGGTCCAGTTCCTGTGCAGCAGCTTGCAGTTGGCTGTGTTCCATCGGTGACCGGGCTAGTGCTCTTATTATGCAGCTTCTGGTGAAGCTCCTGGTAATGTCCAGACAAGCTTCGAAGTCAAGCGTTTACCTATTTGAAAAAAATAAGGTATTCATTCACAGAAGTACCGTGAGACACGGCTTAAGTAAGACCCCTCCAACTCAGCCTACGGATATCGTAAAAACCGACAAGAGATCTCAGGAAAAGAAGGGCCAGCAGTTTTCTTCTGTGTATAATCTACACCTTTACTGCGATCAATCCGCATGCTAAGTGTGGTGATTATAGCAAAACCCTCCAGCTTTGGAGGAAGATCTGTTCACCAGAGGATAATAATTGGCTGTTGATGTGAATTATGGCTTAATTCTATCAAGTCTCAACAGGCTGCTGTCATCGGTTCCCACATATTAATTGATGATGTAGAATTGTAGTGTCACATAATCAACCGTCGTATCTCAGAATATCTAGCTGGGGCAATATTTATAGATAACTGTTATCTACTATTATCTATACTTACCATGATATCAGTCCAGTGTGCAACAGGCAGGCTTCAAAATCAAGCGTTTACCTATTTCAAATAAAATCCTTTTATAGATTCACTCTAAGAAGTCTCAACAGGCCGCTGTCATCGGTTTCGCCATATAAAATCATGATGTAGAGTTTGTAAAGTGTAGCATAGGTACTCAACGGTCGTATCTTAGAATATCTAGCTGACGCAATATTTAGAGATAGCTGTATCTACGGTTATCTATACTTACCATGATATCAGTGTGTTAATTTCTTATTTATTTGATTTATTTAATGCCGATCAGTTTAAATTTTTGAGTAATCAGAAAAAATTTTTTGTTTTCTGATTTCTAATGTACTTATTTTTTTTGTGCTGTGCATTTTGATGTGCTAACACGCGTGTGCTAATGCCACTGCGGTCCTGTCGAGTTTTAAAAGAGGAGGTAATTTTTTTTTTTTACGATTAGGAAGCGCTTGGCCTTCATCTCACCTAGTTACGAGTTAAGATAAGACCGAATGTGGAGACGCCCTTCACCTGGCATTCTCACCAAAATGAGGAACTGAGGCTATCTTACATCTAAATGCCGAAACACAATTATTTTAAGAATTGTTGTTATGGCGACAGAATTAGGTACGATAGTGGTAGCTAGCCAGGCGGGCACAATATGGCGGATATAAATATATGAACAAAGTCCTACCACCAACCAAACCAAGCACAATATTCCCCCTGGGGATCGAACCCGGAAATTGTTCATACCTTTTTTGGTTGCCACTCGCCAACCCTTTAACTAAGCCTCTGCTGTCAGACAGACTAACAGATCCTATCTCAAAAATCAGACGCTTCGCTCGCTCGGCTTACAACGGCTTTTAGGCAACTTGTTTTTTTATTATTTATTGTTGTATCTAATATCGTATTAAATACATGCCTATTTAAATAGCGTTGAAATATTATAGCTTTATAACTTTTTATACAAAGTAAAAAAAACAGTCAGGCTTACAATATATACAATTTTAGAACTAAACATGCAGATTATAATATTTTTATTTGCAGGTACCTAGTGTCTTGTTATAGCCACGGAGATAATAACAGTAACGTACGTTACAGCTTCAACCATCGCCATACCACATTAACAATTTATATTATCCAGTGCAATGGCGAAGTAAGTACCTTGTGCGTAGCGGCCTATAATACTGTTACGAGCTGGGGTTCGTAAGAATTAAAGCAACCGGTTATTACTCAAAATAAGACACGTTTATTCAGCACTAAACTAATTACTCTAAAACACAAATATCATTTATTGTTAACTCGCTGTATATATATCGAATACTGACTTGCTTCCGAATCGCGCGTCAATTTATATCCAACTTTATCGAAAGTTCTAGTAAGCGCGGGAATGGTCGCGCCGCTAACTGTTGCGTAATCTGGCACGGCGGTCATAAATCATCTTTTTGTGTTATTGATAAACAAGTTGTTATTGTCTTATTTTCTCGGAAGTATGCGAAGGCTCGCGAATATTCTAGACATTTCTGACTGGCGTAACACTGCTCCTTTCTTAGACATGCTCGCCCCGAGCATTCTCAGCTCTAGAATATCGCGCCAAACAATCTTCTTAACTGCGAACTAGATTATGTAAAACCTTCTTAGAATCTTTTGCTGTGCCTCTTGTAGTCCCCCCGTGATCGTAGTCCTGAAGATCCAAGTCATCTCGCGATAAGTCAATTTGACCTGCCTGGCTGTAGTATTTCTTCAAATTGTCACTTCGATCCTTTTTGTCGCTGCACAAGTATCCCTCTTGTTTGTCATAACGCCTGGATCTGCTACAGCGATCTCTGTAAGTTACTAGTCTCGACTTCTCTTTCTTTTGCGCCATTGGTCTTCATTCTCATGTTTCTTGATAGCAGTGAAAACCAACTTCGCGGCTTCACAACTCTTCTCAGAAGTCACCGGCTTGGCTATTTCTACAGGTTTCTTAGCCTCCATATCTACACTGTCTACCAGCTTGCTGCTCATTTCGGTGTCGTGTGGTACTATACGACGCTGTAAACTCAGTTTCGGACGCTCCCGTGGTCTGACATCTTCTCGTGGTAGATCACCATCACAGTCTCCGAGATCCCGACTTTCAATTCCAGAGCCTCTGCTTTCCTGGACACGAAAGTCAACCCCTGCATGCTCCAATCGATCAGCAGTGCAGTCAATATGTCAGCCGCTGTACCCGTGATCCTTCCCGCCACGATTCCAATCTTCCACGAAGCACTCTGGTCCGTACGAGTCACGATTCCTGTAGGGCGTCCAGCCTTTTTTCGGTGCCACTCGCTTGCCATTTGTAGCTAGCTTGGGATTCGCTGTCCATGTAGTTTATTTCAAACTTAATGATCAGGCTGTTACCATTATTGTTTTCTGAGACCAAAACCCTTGGGGTTTCTTGAACCTCAGCCAGCACCCACCCAGTCCTGGCTTTTACTCGTTTCCCTGCTGTTGCGGGGCGTTACTGATAGCAACCCCCCCGCCCGAGTCCGGTTTTCTTCTCTCTCTGCGCTTTGCTTTGGACAACTAGATCGAAGATGGTCACGATCTTGCGATGAGATAACCTCCCTGATGCGGTGTGAACGATGGTCTTGCTTTACAGCTTCTACCTCCAAAGCATGAGCTAAGGCATCTTTCAACGTGTCGTGGTGCCCGAGTCTTACAGAGGCCCTCACTTCAAGATCACGGATTCCGTCGATAAATACTTGCACAAGATTTCCATCTATGAGTGCAGGTACTGACTGGTATGCTTTTCGAACCAGTTTCTCCACTTTCAAGGCCCACTGTTGTAAGTTTTCACCAGTGCGTTAAACACGATCCTTTAATTGTGCTCGTAAAACGTGTTCTAGATGGGCGTCACCGTATCTAGCTTCCAGTGCCTCCAGTAGCTGCTCGCATGTTACCTCTTTACCAAGGGCTTCGAGTATGGTTAAGGCTTGATCGTGGAGGCCCAAGGTAAGCGCGGTCATCGCCTGACCTTTATTCCATCCATTTGCCTTCATAACGGCCTCAAATTGTATTTTGTAGGCCTTCCACAAAGATGTTCCGTCAAATGGCGGCACTTTGAATACACGTCCTGAAGGTGCAGAACTTTTGGAGTTGCAATCCCCTCTCCAGCTTTGATGCTTCCCAACTCTTTCTTCACGTCCGCAATCTGTGATTCAGCTTCAATGAGGCGGTTTTCATGTTGATGCACTTGGTCTTCACTTTGATCTCCTTGCCGAATGTGGCGTGCAGATCTTTCATAAGGACCATCTGCTCCTCTTGGCGACGGGTCTGCTCCTCCTTGTCACGCTGCAGTTGCTCTTCCAACCGACGGGCCTGCTCCTCCTGGCGACGGGTTTGCTCCTCCTTGTCACGCTGCAGCTGCTCTTCCAACCGACGAGCCTGTTCCTCCTGGCGACGGGTCTGCTCCTAATTGTCACGCTGCAATTGTTCTCCCAACCGGCGGGCCTGTTCTGCCTGGCAACGAGCCTGCTCTTGGAGCATGGCCATTAGCGCAGCAAGGTCTGGGGCTGCTGACGCCGCAGGTGTGGCGGAAAGACCCGGGTTGGCTTCTCGTGGTGGCAGTTGTTGATCTGCCGTTGACTGTGTCGGCCGTGGTGAGGTTTCTCCAAACCTCCGCTGGTCCAGATCTTTCTGACGGATCTGACTCCTGGTGCGGATTCCTTCCACGCCATCCTTGGGTAGAACCGGCATACTTGAAATCCACTCTTTTGACACCAATTGTAACAAGCTGGGGTTCGTAAGAATTAAAAGTAACCGGTTATTATTTAAAAAAAAGACACGTTTATTCAGCACCAAAACTTATTACTCTCTAACACTTAGTTATACTACCGATTCACTAAACACTGTTATCGCACTCAAATATCACATGATGTTAACTCGCTATATCGTAATCGAATACTGACTTGCTTCCGAATCGCGCGTCAATTTATATACAACTTTATCAAAAGTTCTAGTAAGCGCGGGAATGGTCGCGCCGCTAACTGTTGCGTAATCTGGCACGGCGGTCATAAATCATCCTTTTGTTAATAAACAAATTGTTGATAAACAAGTTGTTATTGTCTGCAACTTTACTCTAGTTTCGAACTAAGATATAGTTATAGTAAAGGTGACATTGCTGTGCGCTCAACCATGGCGCTTATGACCACCAGATGACAAAACTACGCGCAAATTTCTACGTTTTAATTTTTACGGTAAAACAAATATAATAATTATTTTGAAAACCTAAAACACAGACCGTCTGCTGTATACTGTGTTTATTTACTGTACAAATGTCAAGGCCTAATTGGGCGTATTTATTGAATGGCGAACATTTTAGGTACAAATTAGAGTTAACTTAGGATTTTTTTTTCTACCAGGAAAATTTGATGTAATCGTGTTTTTGCAACACTAGCGTTTTAACATCAATCCTGAACTATTATCAAATTCTAGAAATTAATCATCAGAGAAATTACTTCTCGACCTGTTCTTAAAGGTTATTAGAAAAATAGCGACCTCGATACCGATTTGGGCATATTATAACCAAATGTAACAAAATAGCGAGTAGTTCACTCTTCTACGACTGGCTCGATACTGCCCTGCGACGAGAGCGCGCACTGATTTTATAGGGCGAGTGACGTCACGCAAGTTGTTTACTCGTCGGCACCTCAATTTAAACGAAACAATATATTAATTTCCAACTGAATGCTACAGTGTTGAAGAAGATATGATCACTGAAGCTAAGCCAATTCAGATATCATAGACTGTTAATGAAGAAATTCAGAGAAATTATAAAAAACTTTGATTGTACACCAAGTAATTAAAACTATACAACAGCTGATAACAACTAACATTAACATGGGCGGCCATTTGTAAAGATATATATGTCGTAATGTAAAGGAGTTAATTAGATATAGTTTTAATGTGGGTTCCAATTCCTGCCGAGCACTTTTTATTTCGAAAAGCACATGTAACATCTACATCTACAAGCGATCTCTTTCGGTGAAGAAAAACATCGTGTGGAGACGTGTTTTTTATTGTGCGTATTACACAATGGACCTTCTGAGAATTTGATTCATCGTAGGTGGCATCATCATTAACCATCAGGTTTTTTTTGTACGACGGGGAAGCCTGCTTCTCACCTGGTTACAAGTTAAGATAAGGCCGCAGTGGGAAGTAAGGTTAGGTAAGATTGCAGACAAACGTTTGTCGACGTATATCGAAATGGATATAACGGCTACTAAATATAAATATCCTAAAAATTGTCCCAGGTGCATCCCCGGCAGTCGAGACCAATGGGCTCACGTGGCTTCCAAAACACGAGATTGTCTTTCATAACGGACAAAATAAGTGCCTGTAATGTTGAAAAAAGCCTAGAACCTCTGGATCGAGAGCCATATGTTCTACTGCTTGACCAATAAGTAAAAAAAAATAATTTAATAATTAGCTACCAAAAAGTTCATAATACCAACTCTTTAAGTAAATATTTCTTTATGAAAATTGAAAAATTTCATGCTTGTAACACTGAAAATGCTGACACAATTTTATTATTAGTTTAAGACCTACATAATGTACCTACCCATTTATCGCAATAAATTATTTGAATTTGAATTTGAAAAATACACAATTAGTACGTTGGATGTATTCGTGTCCCCGTCAAATGAGCATTAGAAAATTTCATGAGCCTTGTGTAGAGGAAAAATACATGTTGATTTTATAATTTAAAAGGAACCAAGTGGATTTAGAATGGGTCTGCGCAATGTGACGTCTGAATCAATAAATGTATGTATCTTTGTTTCAGCTTGGTAGTTCGCGACGCGACCGTGACAGGGACTAAGTTGCAAAGTAATTTTCTAGTTACTTGTGGACAAATCACTCCAAGTTCAATCAACAAGCCTGAAAAACTTTATAGCGATGAATATTTAATCAAAGACACACTTTTTCAAGTGAAGGTTTTTATCAGCTATAGTAAACACCTGTATAACGGTAACTGGAATTGTTCGTTTAATAGTTTAATATTTATAAAATTCATGAAAACGAAAGCTGGCAAGAATTACGTTTCAGAATTTTGCAGTAAGGCATTGCAAATCTCAGAAAAATATATCTCAGCTGATGATGATGGGGATTATCGTTTAATAGGCGAAACGCATTTACGGGAATTTGAAATGGATATTGAGATTAAAATAGAGCTTGTAGAGCCAATAAATCACTTTGCTAAGCTTTATGATGACAATGAACTGACGGACTTTGAATTACGTGGAGCTGATGGTTCTATTCGCATACATAAAGTAGTATTAGCTGCTTTTAGTCCAGTTCTTAATAAAATGCTACGTGGAAAATGGAAAGAAGTTACAGAAGGCTATATGGTGCTACGAGGTGTGTCACAAATGACATTACAGAACCTTAAGAACTACATGTATTGTGATATTTTGCCCACAGAAGGATTGGAACCACTTCTACTGCTCGCTTCTCAATATATGATGAATTTATTGGAACATAGATGCCTAAATGAAATAAGAATGAGTATTACTGCTGAAAATGCATTTGGGCTTCTGGAATTTGCTGTAAAAAATAATATAAGGCAGTTGACGCTGTTTATACTCAAACTTTTACAAAATAAAAGTATATCAGTTGATGATATGATGAATGAAACAAAAAAGTTAACTCTAGAAACCGAAAATGATGATGATTTGGAATCCCGTGACGCTAATTGATGAACAATCTGAAAATAATTTAGAAGGTCGTAACTAGACTAGGTGTAAGGTAATAATCAGGTTTTTTTTCTGCGTCGATTGGTCTGGACCTCGTTGCTCTACGACGACATCAAATTGAAAAATGAGACAGTATTTTGAAAATTGTGTTCAGTTGTTTTTGGTGTAACTGCCCAAAAAACCGCGAATTTAAACTTTTAAGAGTTACGCCGAGTAGAAGTTTGTGTTTTTAATAAAAATGTAGTTACGCTGTTACTGTGTGTATGCACCACAACTGCTACGATCTTCTTGCGTTATGCATTTTTTGATACCTCACTGCTTACGACATTTTTACGGTAAGTATTTTTCTAAAGACCTTTAATAACCTTTCATATACTTAAATTTTGTGGGTGACTGAACTTGAAATCAAATCAAACCATGATAAAACAATATATCCAGAATCAATATTTGTACTTTAGGTAGTTAGGACGAATAATAGGTCCCGTCGTTTCTGGAACGTTCCGGTTTTTTCTTGCTTACGCCCTAGAAACCAGAAACGCAGCGATTGAGGTAGCTTACCTCAATCGCTGCGCGGATGCCATTATGAAAGGTTGTGTCTGTTTTCTTCAGTCAAATCGTGTTGTAAAAATTAGATTTAACTTGATTAATATTATAGGTAAACCATGTATTTCTTGCTTGATAATAATAAATAATAATAATATCAGTACATAAATTTTATTTTATATGCCTATTTCGTTTGTATTTACTAAGACTTTATTGCACACACACATAACAAATAGTTCGCCCCGAACTGAGATCTTGTGATGTCTGGTTTGTGACGGAGATTATTTCTCAAATAGAACGTAATTAACAAACGATAAAAGTGTGCTTTTATTACACCTTTCTCACCTTACTTGCATGACACCTCTGAAGTAATCCTCATATTTTATCGACACCCTTCCCTATTGAGTGAATAAGAATAGATAAATAGACCAGTTTTCATGAAATGTCGAATACCTTCTCTTATTTTACAAGACATTACTTATTTTACAAGGAGAGCCTTTAGATTAATAAGATAAGATTAATTTGCGATGACGAGATCGTCAAGGCAAGGCTTCAAAGCTTCGATCATCGTCGCAAAGTTGCAAGCTTATCAGTTTTTTATCGGATACAATTCGGAGAGTGTATCCGATAAAAGTAGTGCAGCGGAACTACACAATCTAATTCCGCCATCCCCATTTTTTTCGCTTAACTATGTCTAAACAAAATCGGAACAGGTCATTTTACCGATGTACACTCTTGGATATGAACAAGTACACCTAGTTACGTATAATCATATCAACTTATATAAATTTAACCAAGTAGTATTAGTTTGAAATTAAATACTTACTTGTTTGTTAATAAATATGAGAGCTTAACTATGTCTAAACGAAATCATAACAGATTACTTTTACTGAGGCACTCACTTGGAAATAATCAATTACTCAGTTATTAATACCAAGAAAATTTAACAAAACTTGCTTGTTTAGTGTTAACAGAGCTTAATTGTACGCTTTAAATAATATTTGGCTATAAGTAATAGCACAAAAAAAAAACAAAGAAAAATTGGTACTTTGTTAGAGCTCCTTTTTTTCCGTGTACAACGGCCGTGGTCACGGGGTCTGTCGGAAATATAAAAATTTACGCGATGAGGACCCGTTCTTGCTACTATTTAAGTGATACAGATATCAATCACATAGGAAAAATTATCTCGCGTTAATTTTGAGACACACAAACATGGAACCAACTGCCAGCGTTTATTTTCCACTTAGGTACTTACGTTTCTGAGAGGTATAGGGCCTAGGCTATCATAGACCTCATCCTTGCCCAGACAAGTCTCAAGTACAAGAAATCACTCTTAGATAAATAAATTATGCTTATGACAAAACCGCCACTGTGGTCTAGTGGTTCAACTCTCCAATTTTAAAACCCAGAGGTCCCGGGTTCGTTCCCTATGGGGGAGTTCAATATTGTGCTTGGTTTGGTTAGTGGTAGGACTTTGTTTAAGTGCGCCTGGCAAGCTACCACTGCCATCTTACCTAATTCTGTCACCATAACAACAATTCTAAAATTGTTGTGTTCCGGCATTGTTAAGGGTAAGATAGCCAGCTCCTCAGTTGTTTGAGGATTCCGGGTGAAGTGCACCTCCACCTTCGGCCTTCTCTTAACTTGTTGCAAGGTGAGATGAAGGCCAAGCGCGTCCCCGACGTACTATAAAAAATTAAAACGCTCAAAAAAGCGTTTTCACATTTTCGATATAGTGGAGATGAGTGGAAAAGTATCCTCCCCTTCCGTAAACGGGAATAGACCAGTAAGGATATTATGTAGTGTGATAGCATCCACACAACATACTTTCCAGATCCGCGCAAAGCTGTCGCCCTCCTGCTTTAGAAACAGGCCAGCGTATTGTCCTTGCAAAAAAAAAAAACAACGTACTCGCACAATTCGCTTCTATGCAAGTAGTGAAACGTGTAAGAAGTCGCGACGACCCGATTCAACTTTTAAATGGTACCTTAATGTACTGATGTTATTTTTCAGCATAAGTGCATGACTGACCCTAACGGTAACGGTAATAGCTGTTATGGTATCAAGGGTTCGGAAAAACGGATGAGGGCAACGAGTTCCGTTGCTTACCAGTACTTATTGTTAAGATAGAGGCGAATTGACATGCACGTACGGCACGATGGAACATCAACAAGGGTTGTGAAGGTCAAATGAAAGTTAAAAGAAAAACCGGAGTTTGGTAGTTAACATTGAGCATTTATGATTCTACTATCGAATTTAATGTGATTAAAAAAAATGCATACTTTTTCCAATATTTGATTTGTATACAATAAAGAATTAATAATAATAATAAATCATTTATTAGTCTCTCACAAAAGGTAAGGTATCTTAATCCTAACACAGTAACATAATATATCTTTTTAATACCTGCTTTGTGAGAGACTGGTGCCTGAGATAGGTTTAATAAAACCTGTATTACAGGTCACCAGTGCTCTCGCTCCGCGGATAAGAAATAAGAAAAGAAAAGGGGACAATAAAAGAACAAATAAAATACAATATGATCAATCAGAACAAAAGCATGAAATAACAATAATTATTGTTTCACGATTACAGTGTGTGTGTACGGGTGTGTGTGTGGGTGGGTGGGTGTTTGGTGTGTGTGTGGGCGGGTGTGTGTGTGTGTGTGGGTGGGTGTGTGTGTGAGAGAGATGAGAGGATGTGTGATGGTAGATGTAGAGTTTAAAATAGATTGTTTTTTGATTTTAACTTATTGAGAGGGGGAAAGTAAATCTTCCGTTTCCTGGTAATTCAATGTTTTGATCCATTTAGTAATTTCTAACTTACATTCTTTTTTTACTAGATGATATATGGGGAAATTACTATTAACTGAATTGTAGATATAGGGGCCCAGAAAGCAACTGAAATTGTGGGAGAAGCTTGTTTTAAATGCTCTAGTTGGACATACCTTGCCTTGTCTTCGTCTGTCCCTTAATAGATTTTGGTCATACTGTAGCTGGGAATGTTGGGAGAGGATAATTTGCAGTATAAAATACTGACGGACAGTCAAAACATCCCATTTTGTATAAAGTTCGGCTGTTCGGAATCTCCACGGAAGCCCTGCACTAACCTTTAGGATTGCTCTTTGAGCTCTTACTTTTAGCTCTAGAATTCAAGAATTAAACCTTTTGACATCTGTAAAATGATCCACTCCGCGACGGGTTTTCTTTACAGGAAGCTAAAAATAAACAAAGAGCAAGAAGCCGTTGGTTTTGCATGTAAATTGTTGTCGGTCAAATCTACATGCAAACAGAGCGTCCGCGAAAAGAGTATCCGAAGTCAAATACAGAGAAACAGGAATGTAATACGAGCGATAAATATTCATGACGGATCGACAGCAGGAAGATGCTGTAAGACGGCACACAGAAATTTGCTGCCTATTTTTTATGCAGGAGACATTTTCAATTGACAAGTTTTTAAGTCCACGCTCTAATAATGACTGGGATTTAAAAGATACGAAAAAAAAACCGACCATTGGACGCCTATGCGTTGCGAAAATAGTGGCATATTTTGTCATAATTATGGCAGTAAGAGAAAGTAACATTATAATTATTACAAAGTAAGCTACTGTTTGTTACAACTGACAACTTAACTGACAGCGAGTAACAATGAAAAGTGCTTAACAAGAGCATCCTGCTCCAGAGCTTTAATAATAGCGATCAACTAAATTTTGTATTTTGACATTCACAGGTAAACTACCAGTTCCTGTCTGTTGAGGATTCCGGGTGAAGTGCGCATCCACCTTTGGCCTTATCATATAATGTGATTATTTTATTTATTTAATCTGATGTGAATATAAAGAGATAAAGACAAGCATTTCAAAATCACAACCGGTTATGCGAAATATCGATGTCAATATTGATAATGCGGACGTGAGCGATCGCGCAAGCCGGAGCTTGATCTCATTCTGTTTTATTTGAGTGAAAATATCGCATTCGACAATTTTTCAACGCCAATTTGCGGATCCCGCTTGATTGGTGGCGGAAGCTATGAAACCAAACCCTTCTCTCGGATTATTAATCACGAGACGTTGTAAAAACACTGCCGTAGACACAAAACTACAATATTTTATAAGGGATGATAATCAGCTTAACCTGCCTGAAAATGGACAACGAAGTCGAGGCAACAAAATGACTGCATTTAACCTGGACTGGTGGGAAACGGTAGATGACTGCAAGTCCTGGAAGTTAGGGGGGTCCTTTGCCCTGCAGTGGGACAGTATAAGTTAAAAAACACAGCTTCACGAACTAAATAATGATAATAAATATTACCGGACATTATAAAAGAAAACTCATATTTGTTGTAAGCAACTGCGACACGTTCTTGATTTTAATTCTATAAGGAATGTTTACCTAAGTCTGGCAGGGTCTATCTTGACTTACTGTTATAAAGCATGTATTTTACCGCCAAAACGCATTTGATTACGTTGGAAACTGCTCAAAGAGCTCTTTTAAAATCAATGACTTTTAAACCGAGGCGGTACCCTAAAGAACTGCTCTATCAAGAGTGCTCTGTCCTTAACGTTCGATAGCTGTTTATCAGGGCAGTAGTGGTAAAACAACACTCACTCGTAGATTAAATAATTCTAGATAAGCTAAAAACTCAACGCAGGAAAGATAGATTTTTCACCACTACTAGCACCCATACAAAGACAAATTTCGGACGATAGTCTTTAGATACAATAGGACCATGGTTATATAATACGAGTAGAATCAGCAAAGATAAAACATTAGCGACACTTAATTATAATCAACTAAAAAAAAAAGATTACTGCTTATCTATTAAACTTAAATTATCATGATACTGAAAACCTGTTACAAACTATTGAATTACACACACTCACACACACATTCAACTTTCATTCAATATACAACACATGCTCACACTCATGCCCAAACTCACGCATTTAGCACTCTAACACTACTCACCGCAAAATACAAACACTCACTTTACATCGGCAAAATCTATATTCTGGAATATGTATAATTTTAGAATATTAGATATAGGTAATAGAAGCAACAGCAACAAACAAACAAACATATCTGTGACCTCATAATACAGGCTTTGTCCTAGTATGAGGAACAGAAATACCTAGGGTACAACTCTGCCACTATCACTAGTTTATATACATAATATATGTTATAATGTAGAAAGACCCATGGACCCTACAAAACAGGCTTTAGTCCTAGTGTAGGGGACAAGAACTTCCTTAAGATTTTACAATAGAATATATAAATATGTACCAGCTCTACCTTTCTATAAATTAATAAATTTTCTATGAATATATATATTTTTTAATTTATTATTTTCACACAGCGCCATCTCGCCCCAAACTAAGCATAGCTTGTAATATGGGAACTAGATTACGGATAGAATTACTTAAATAGGTACTTATTTTTTTTTAAATACATACGCACTTTATGATACAACACCCAAACACAGAACAAACATCATCACACAAATGTTTGTCCTGGGTGGGAATTGAACCAACAGCCTACAGCGCAACAAATGTTATTATTGATTAGAAAAGTCAGAATCAGAACCTATTCTCAAATTTAAAGAGGAGATATGTCGCTTGTGAACTTTCTTTCCACTAAGAATACTTATGACGAAGGATAGAAAAATTACCATTAATTTTATTAAATATTTCACCCAATTTTCTTTTACGAATCTTGTTTCAAATTAAATGCATGTCGTATTCATCTTGTTACAAGAATTGACCCCACTATACCATTAAAATGACAAACGAGACAGCCTGTTCTATTTTCCGTTATGCTCAGAATGGTTATCGTTTAAATGCATAATGCACAGATATTCTATAAAACTCAGATAATGTTACTAGTTCCACGGCTCATAAACTCTGTCGTTTGTATGTATTGTCGTAAAATGTTGATGTTGATGTTGACATGTGTATCTAGATTGAGAGCCCATTCTTGCAAAAGGAAATAAGACTGAGGAAATTAGTTAACTAGTAGTTCGCCCGAACTGAGATCTCGTGATGTCTTGTTTGTGTTAGGTACGAGTAATTAACCACTGATATTGTTTCTCAAATAGAACGTATGTAACAAATTATTATTTTATATATTTCATTACACCTTACTTACCCAACTTTTAAGCACTGTTTTTCTCAATCTCACTTTATTCATTTATTATTTATTTATTAGGTGTTTGAGGCTCTCCATCATTGCCGACTTATTATAATATCCTAACTAACTAACAAAGGTTGATGTCGTTTTGAAAAGTGTTCTCAAAACCGAGAAATAGGGGTATTAAGTGAGACAAGAAGATTTTTGGCTGTCTCAATAAATTTGAAACATATCGGCATAAAATATATATTCTTTTTTTTTTCTTTTTTTTATTGTACTACGGGGAAGTACTTGGCCTGCAACTAACCTGATTTTTTTAAAGTTACAAAAACACCGAATGTGGAAGCGCACTTCACCCGGAATCCTCAACAATCTGAGGAGTTTCTTAACTCTTATTGGCAATTGTTGTGTTTCAACAATTTTAGAATTGTTGTTATGGCGATTTTTTAATAAGAGTTGTTTTTATAACAAAGGGTTGCGCTGAGAGGTTAAAATGCTTGGCATGCCTTGAAATATAAACTGTCAAAGAGGGTTGACTTCAAAATAAACTTTTTTTATTCGCTGAAACCACCTCTGTATTTACAATAAGGGTTACAAAAGGGGTATATAAGATTGAAGCCTTGAAAATGTGTGAAAACATGAAATATCATATGAAATGGGGGTTGAGACTGCAGATTTCAAAATTTGATTATTTTTGCCCTTAATTGTTTATTATGCCTCTAAATCTTAAAAACCATCCCTATGGTACTTTACAATTTTACAAAATTTTACCATCCCTATGGTTTTTAAGATGAAGGATGACCATCAGGTCTTGTCAGATAAGACAGGGTATTCTTGCAGTATTCTTGGTGTGGGTTTCTACTCTTCTTTTTAAATTTTCATATTTTTACAGAAAGCGTAACTATGTCGATTTCTGTAAAAATATGAAAATTTACAATGTACAAATATTGTTACATATTTAAACAGTTGTTTAGTTTAGTTGTTTTTTCTTCGTGTGGGTGTTTTTTTGACAACCCTGGTGTCAGACTTGTGTCAGACAGCCGCCGTCATAGGCGACTATGGCATGACTCTTCAACGACCACTACAAATGCAGTACCCGGCACAACAGCTTAACGTTCCCTCAAAACATAATATAACAGTGATTTAGGTACTTACTTCGATATCACAAAATGAAAACACTGATGATAATTATGAATTTATACTGCACTATTGAATTATCATATCACACAAAACACAATCGCTGCCGACAGCTAAAGCAACAAATAAATTTACTTAGTCGCTTAACAATGATATTGTACTGCTTATGATTAAATCTTATGACGTGTAACTTTAACACGAGCTTTGATAAAAGTAGCAATAACTGCGTGCTGGACACGTATAGGTTCACAAACGGTTCCAATTCATATTTAATATTTTTTATTTATGCGATCTTTCTTCACTCTTTACGATCAAACTTAGTTATAACTTTACCTATTTCACGATATAGCTAAATTTAAAGTAAAAAAACACGTTTCTTTGAACCCCCTTAATAATTTTTTGATTATTTTTTCATACCTACGTGAAATTAGCGCCGCTGTTCTAGAACACAACGTAATTGTTTTCCACCGCCAAAAAAGTTGATAATTGTCAGGTAGTCTGTTAATATTGACACAAATTCTCAGAAAATAACAACTAGCACCTGGTTCTAAAAATAAAATACAGCTATTTAAAGGTCGGATATAGATATACAAACGGTCAGACATCTTTTTTTAAACTGTACGACGGGAAGCGCTTGTCCTTTATCTCACCTGGTAACAAGTTGAGGTTATACCGATGTTGGAGGCGGACTTCACCCGGAATCCTCAACAAACTGAGGACTTATCTCTTAATGCCAGAACACAACATTTTTAAGAATTTTTATTATGGCGACAGAATTAGGTAAGAAGGTGGTAGCTAGCCAGGCGGACTTATACACAATCCTACCACCCACCAATCCAAGCACAATATTGATCCCCTGGGGATCGAACCCGGAACCTCTGGATCTGAAATCGCTGGGTTGAACCACTAGACTACAGAGGCGGTTAATCAAAGTACTCTCGTTCCCGTTGGCACCTTTTGGGTACGGAACCATATAAAACTAGATGTAATATTAGCTTACCTAATGTTACATTCCAAGATGCCTTCGAGCTGTTAATATCAAAGGCTGTAATTATTTTAAAGTAACCTACCTACTTCACAACACAAAAGCTCTCTAATATGAATTGTTCTTTTGGTTATTTCTAAAAAAACATAGTACCATTTATCACTTCCGTCAATTATGAGACATCGGAAGAGCATTCCGGTATTTTATGCGGCTAACTCAGATAATGGTTATTAGATTGTTACAATATTTTGCAGGATCAATTGTATCGTTATTTTTTCTCTAGGTAGGTTTGGTTATTGCCGTGGTTGTCACGGTGGCTTATGAATATGCTTATGAATAAACCCCCTCGAACTCAGCCCGCGGATGTCGTAAAAGCCAACTAAAGGATCTCACCAGATAGACCGCATCATACATATGATGTATTAAATATATAATATATTTACTGCGATTACCAATTCATCTGCCAAGCGCTGTGATTATGTCAAAACTCTTACATTCTGGAGCTGGCCAGCAATGGGCATTTGTGGGTTGTTGGAGTAGTATTTATGAAGGTACAGAAACAAATCTCATTTTATTCAAATATCTAGTCGGCGGGTCCGTAGTTCTTGATTGAACCATCGTTATTTCTCCGAAATGCGACGCTGTCGATTCGTTTTTGTGCTTGCAAGTGAAAGGGTGGTCGGTTAAGAAAAAAAATATCAACCGACAAACCAGGTTGTCGGTTAAGAAAATAAATTACCAACCAACCAACTAGGTGGACAGCCTGGTTTGTCGGTTAGTAATAGACGGACCTAATAGCCCCCCTCCCTTTTCTACAGTAAAGTAAGTTTATAAAGTTTGTGAGGCGCGCCCGCAAAAGACCGCTAAATGAGAAGCATTTTGTGATTGTGATACATCGAACTGAACAAACCACGACCTCTCAATGATTTATTATAATATATAAAATTTATTATATACTGTTACTTTTATTGTGTATTATGTAAAAATCTTAGTGAAAATGTACATTCTAGGAAGAAAGAAATATCATTACCTATCATATGAATGCGAGTAAGGTTTTTCTCCAATTATTTTACGGTATAGATAGATAAAACCTGATATTGCTAATGATTTTAAAGCACTGTGTACTTACACAACATTTATAATATAAAGAATGAAATCTAGTAGTTCGCCCCGAACTGAGATCTCGTGATATCTGGTTTATGTTAGGTATTTAACCACGGTAATTAGTTCCGTTTATTCGGTGAATGGCAGATTCTGGAAATGTCAGATTCTTGAAATGGCAGATTCTGGATTTGAATGATTCAAAGAAAGTAACCAACAAACGATAAAAGTGTGCTTTCATACTCTTTACTCTGAGCACACTTTTTCTGAATCGCTTTTTATTTGCGCATGAGTGTTTGAGACTCTCTCGCTGCTAACTCTCATTCTATGCAAAGCCAGAATGAGAGTAGTGTATTTTTTTTTTATAATATGGAATTTATAAAAAGTGCTCTTATAACCGTTACCTTTGTAATATTGGTTTAAAAAACTACGACTCCAGCCCACGGAAAAAACGTTTTGAAATCTTCAGGTGAAAATAAATACCTAAAATTTTTTGCTACTCAGCAATCTTTAAAATATGCATCATCAGGTAAGAGATGGTTTAGATTTATCCTAGTTTGCATTTTTGCTCAGCAACGAGTAGTTTTAAGTTATTTCCTTAGAAGTCTATATTCGTTATGCAAGGATTAAATTTTAGATATTTTTTTTTTTATTAAATCGGAGATTCCGATTTCTTTACCGCCTAAGAGTTCCCGGGTTCGATCCCCCAGGGGGGAGTACACATTTGTGCTTGGTTTGGTTGCTCTCAGTACTTGTTTCTAGTCTGCCTGGCTAGCTACCACTATATAAACTGAGACTAAATTCATCTTTTAACAAGCCCCATAGCTCAGTTGGTAGTAACTCTGCCTTCTACGCTGTAGGCTGTGGGTTCGATTCCCATCCAGGACAAACATTTGTGTGATTTAAATAGATGTTTGTTCTGTGTTTAGGTGTTGTATCATATAGTATGTAGGTATTTACAAAAAGTATTTAAGTATTTTATCCGTAATCTAGTTCCCATATTACAAGCTATGATTAGTTTGGGGCTAGATTGCGCTGTGTGAAAATTAATGTCCTGTAATATATAAAAAAAAATATGAATTTTAGCATTTAAAGATAATAAAGCCAGTTCAGGATTTCGAGAGAAGTGCGCTTCCACCTCCAGCCTTATCGTAGCTTGACACCAGATGAGATGAATGCGTTGCACTTTCCAATCATACGATCAAAATAAAACCAACCAATGAATATAAAATCCAAAAACAGCAAAATCAGTTCATAACTTTTCAAGTTTTCAATAAATTCTTGGTCCTCCCTCACCCAACTGGGTTATTCCAAAAATCACCATCAAACCTACATCGATATTTTTCTGTGTGTGGGTGTTAATTTTTACGAAATAAATTAAGTATTCTACCGGCTATCTGGTTTTCTTACAAGAAAATTTGTTTATTTTCGGTTGGATTATAAAATTATTGTCGTGTAATGTTTATTTTCATTTATTTAGAGTAATCATCATTACATGACCATTTTTTCAACGTTCAAAACACAATAGATGCGTGTCATCTGTATAGTCATGCACTTGAATCTTCCTGTCAGCGTCGCGCGCTGGTGTTGCACGCACGCGCGCTTCCACGCCGCACCACTCACGTGCACCGCACGTCGCCGCAACGTGCACGCTGCCTTCTTCTGGGGCTCCGCACCATCTGTAGCCACAACTAGATGTTAGACGCTTCTTTTTTAACTGAAACCGCCCTTTCTATCTATCAAAGGTTTTGGAGCTGTTGTTTTATAAGTTCGATGATTTTTTGGTCTCTCCTAAGGTGCGCCACTGAGCTCGATCTTCCGCCTTCCTCATCCACTCTCTGCCCGTTACTGTAGTGCCATTATCAAACAAATAACCGGGAATAACTAATAAATTTATTTCATGATCGGAACAATGTACGACTACTTTGCAAAAAGCATGCGTAATATTTCACAGTTGCACTAACCTGGCGGTATACTGTATGTAGACCCTCTCCCGGCCACCTGGCTGGAGTGAGAAGTCACGCGGCCACAGCCTAAAGCCAGGCCCTCCGACCCACTCCGTCATCATGTCTATTGTCACAGTTCCTGGACAAGCAACATTATATTCCTATATACAATTATAACATATCTACAACTAGTGGCTCTGTGAGCTGTAGACCTCTTCAGTCTGGCTTTGCATAGCATAAAACTGAATAAATGTTCACCCTAAAACACTGTAATACATAATAACATATACGAGTATAATGTATAACGCTGAGTTTTTTAATACAGGCGCCTTTCTGTTAAAAGTTTCTTCAATCCATTCATATTTCAATTAGACGAAAAGACATTCGTTAATGTGGGGCAAGCGAGACATGAACCTATCAAAGCTTCTTCAAGTACGCCACACCTACTGATGTCATTCATTCTTAATTGAAATCAAAAGCTAACAAAAATTTTAAGTATTGCTCCGAGTTACATTTTGTAGTTTTCGTAAATTAGGATTGAATGGTATGTATAAATACTATATATTTATGTCTATATATTTCTCTATATAGTTATATAAATACATACATGTATTTATATATATATATACAAAAATAGGTACATAAAGTATTATATTCGTAATCTAGTTCTCATATGATAAGCTTTGCTTAGTTTGGGATTAGATGGCGCTGTGTAAAATGAATGTCCTGTAATATTGTATAATATTATTGTTAATACAATTAGAAGCAAAAGGAGACTAACGGCTAGAATGAGAGACGGTGAAATAGCTCTTTCGAGTATCCCCATCGGTGACGAACCCGAAGTCTACAAGTACTGGTTCAATGCTGATGATCGGATACTCCAACTCCAAGTGCAAGGGAAGGGTCTGCAACCAATCGATTGATTAAGAACTTCTGTAATGGTCTTACATGTAGCTATTCTAATACTTATGTAAAAATATATGATAGATGAAAGTAGAAAAGAACCGGTTTTTCACTTGAAACTGGTTAGGGTTAAGTCTTCCGATTGACAACGCATAAGTATAAAATACTTAGATGCTAGTTATGGATATATGCAAGTTATGCCGTGGTAGTTTCTGCCTCTGAATATTTCCCCCCAATATCGTGAAAGGTGACTTAGATCTCACTTTCAGGCAGCAACCAACTCCTGAGTAAAGTTCCTCAGACTGGATGAAGTGCGCTTCCAGGCATTTCATCCAGACTGAGGAACTGACTATCATAACATAACGTGACACCAGGTGAGCGGTAACCGTTATCATGTCGTAGAATATTAAAATACACGTTGTAATTTTAGGTAGTTGATATGGGTCAAAGCATACCAGTAAGACATTGTCGGTGTCATAGAAACGCATCTTGGTAAGAGTCCGCTTCCACTGGTCATACGGAGTCGAGTGGCTCGGCACGGGCGGTATGGCCCCCGCGGACGAAGGGTTGACGACCACTGAGGGCTCCGCTGCGATGGTGGATGGCCACACTTCATCAGTGCATACATGTACCTCCACACATAGCTGCGGAGTAAGAATATGCGTTTATGCTATTCTACAGCACTGTTTGTTTTGTTTTGTTTTTTTTAATCAGTTCCTGGTTATGGACGATTCCGAGTTTCTTTTTTTATTTTATTGGTGATAGTCAAGCGTTTGACCACCAACTTACATGTAAACAAGTAAAGATGTGGCCTAAGATGGAGCACGCTTGCCTAATCCTTTTAGGCAAGCATGCTATTATATTATATATACCCATTTACTCTGGACTTGAAGACTCCAATATTGTACTCGTGCGGAAAAACAGACGCAGGCAAGGAATTCTATTCCCTACCAGTATTATTAATAAAGGTAAGAAAAGCGCTTCCACTTTCGGCCTTATCATAACTTGAAAATCAGGTGAGATGAAGGCCAAGCTCCTCCCCATAGTACAATTAAAGAAACTGTTTGGTAAAGGTACCGAAACATTTCAAAACTATTGGGTATGCTACATTCTAGAATTAGGTGTGAGCTGAGCTCATCCTGCCGTCTCAATCTTCAACGCGTTCCGCCGCGTGTTGATAAAGACACGCACTGTTTAAG
This sequence comes from Venusia cambrica, assembly GCA_951394065.1. Classification (NCBI taxonomy): domain Eukaryota; kingdom Metazoa; phylum Arthropoda; class Insecta; order Lepidoptera; family Geometridae; genus Venusia; species Venusia cambrica. Next base: position 9,986,598 of record OX596056.1, read on the forward strand.
ATCGGAAATAGTGGCGTATATCGGTGATAGCCAATCAAAGCATACTACCTCATGTTTGATAGCTTTAAACTCGTTACTACCTCCATGGAGCTCCGCGGCAGTAGATACAAAGGCACTTGACACTCGCGATGCGGTTCATGCCTACCACACGCGCAGCCGGCGCCACACGCCGCACTCTCCTCCCCCATCACCAGCGACCACGGGACCTTCGTGCGTGTCATCATGTCTAGAGGGCCGTTACCAATGTTCTGGATACGGAATCGTTTGCGGACTCTGTGGAAGCAATCGCTGATCAGAGACCTGTTCTGTCTGAAATGCTCATGATTTTACAAAGATCCCGTCAACAATTTTTATTCATCATCATGCAACAGGTGATTTCAGAACACTGGTCTTCATCGATTCTCTCGATACATACATTGCGCTCTCTGTTTTCAGGGCGTAGACAATGATAACGGATTTCCACTTACTACGATTCTAATTCTACATTTCTCATCAATACATGCTCGTTGATAAACGTTATTACAGACAAGATATTCATAATCAGTGACCTTAACACGTCTTTATAGGGCAGGTCCAAAGCGCACAGCTTGACGTGAATCTCGCAACTGGACACCTTCAGTCGGCCGAAGCGCTCTGACTGCCGAAGTAGCACGATCTTGGGGAGGGGATCGGGTCGGAACCATCCTTCCCTGAAACAAAGTACTGATCAAGTCAAAGTCTTACCTTTACTCTCTCTCTTTCTCAAAGGTTTGCTGGTAGAAAACTCTTTAAGGGTTAAGCTCGTCTCTGTTCATATGTTTTCCTATGACACGTTTAAATCATATTTATGTGTACAATAAACATTTACAAGAATTACCTTGGACCAACTATCCTATCTTTAACAACCATACATTGATTTCAAAAGTGAGTAAGTAAAAGTTTGTTGTACGTACCAATTTGCTTAGAACAGACTACTGTCGTTTATTTTATAGCTGTGATTTACAGTAGAATATGGCAACCGCAATTGTGATATAATACATGCTATAAAAATAAGGACCTACTAACCTACGGTTGCCAGCACGTAAGGTACTATCCACGATTGACAGCAAGTAAGGTACTAACCCACGATTGGCATCAGGTAATGTTCTAAACACAACGACGGTATGAGGAGCAAGTTCAGACGGCGGTGGTTCCACCAACTCTACTTTCCACTCCGCCCACGATCCTTTCGGAACCGTTGATATTTCCGGACTAATCTGGAACAAAATATTACAATGTCTCCTTCTTATATGTAAGACACGTGATCAAACCAAGCTCATATAGTATGAATTTTGATTAAATTTAAACTATCTCTCGAGTATACTGGCCAATAACCGAGTAGATAAGGGTAGGTACTGACAGAATGAACATGAAATAACTTCAAAAAATATAAAAATCAAACAATAGTCGTCCTGCAGCAAAATGGACTGACACAATTCCTTACAATATTTAGATGTTTGCATGAATCCGAGACAAGATCGTTTAGCGTAGAACATACAAAATCGACCAGCCTGGTATGGGATAAATAAGGCAGACCATAAAGGCAGTCGAGTTGAAAATTGTTTCTCTGGGCATCGTTCAAGTTTATAATCATTTTATGTGTGACATTAAATAGTTACCTTAAAATATGATTCTCCCTGGCGTCCATAATCTGGACTCAAGAATATTTCGAATCCTGTGTCCATTTCCTCTTCATACGAGGATGATACGCTCGCAGACGCCACAGAGTCCTCACCGATGATACTTCCTGCTGAAGGTTTGATAGTAAATCAATATCTTAAATATACCTCGAAAGTAATATCCGTGTTGGCCCGGAAAATGCTATAAACCCCTCTTAATCTAATAATAAATTATACCAAGAGATGGGTTGAGCATCTACTTTACTTATTACACCAACATTGCGATGATTTGTCAGAGCACGATGCTTGATGCTGTTGGCAGTATTATAATAAAATAATAATTATCTTATTTTACCTTAAATATCTTATTTTATTTTATCTTATTTTTTAATTATCTTATTTTATCTAAAATAAAATAATTATTAGGATTACTACGAGTATGTTTTGCACTGTTACCTAAACTATGAAATCCTGTACTATTGATGACAGTTTTGACACAAGGCATGACAATTTACACCATAATCACACGCACTGGTGAAGGACCATCCTCGTTTTGGGCTGTGATGGAGATGAGATATATCGTCTGTTAGCACATTAAAACGTTGAAGAACACCCCTTTGGGTATAAAACTGGTATAAACTGATAAAACCATTGTTTTTTTTTGTTTAGTAGTCTTGGAGAAATAAATCTAAAATAACTTACAATTCCGCGCGGTGACACAGGGGCAAGTCCGTGGAAGTACATCAAAAAATCTGAGATACAGTCGAAACGGCAGTACATCTTGCACATATTCTGTAGGGAGAAAAAAAATCTGTTCATGGGCCGCCTTCATTCATCGAACATGATATAAATAAACCAAGTAAGGAGACGTAGTAAAATTTCAACTGTCTACCTAATTGAATACGGAACCCTCATATTATGATCTAAAAGAAGTTACCTACTAAATAATAAGGAATCTTTCATCTTAGCGGTTTGCATATTTAGTGATTGCGGAGAAGTTGCGTGAAGAATCTTAGGTTCTCTCGACTATTTCGTTAGACTTCCAGCGTCCTCATTAATTCAGACTACATACGTCCACTGCTGAACATAGGCCTCCCCCAATCGACACCACAAATAGCGACCTGAGCTACTCCCACCGACCGCCAAAATGTCAACGGTCCATGGAGGGTTTTCCCATATTGCGTTTTGTGTTAAATCGAGGTCACGATGCGAGAACCTTTGCTAGAAATTGAAATCTATACATTTTCAACATTTTAACTTTTTATGATAGTGTTTTATTTAAGCTATTTTGTACATTCAGTAACTTATTACAACACTGGCTGACCCCGAGCAGTTATACTTGCGCCAAGGTTCTATATTTATCTTATACTAATATGCTAACTGACTCACTGATAACAACGTACAGCCTAAACGGCTAATTGTAGAGACATGAAATTTTGATGATATGTTTGTCTTGATGCGAAAATGAGTGCTAAGAAGGGTTTTTGAAAATTCGTACCCTAAAGGGTTCAAAAAGGGGTTGAAAGTTTTCATTAAAAGTATGCCCTAACTTTGAAACCGAGCATGATAGAAGGTCAAAATTGTCATTATAGATTCCTCATATGAAGTAGATAAGAACGTGATTCATGGTTTTTTGTTTATTTTATTATTGAAGGGCAGGGGGTCCTTTTACTAGAAAAAAAATCAAAAAACATTGTTATTTAACAGCAAAAAGCGCGACATACACGTGGATTCTATAATAAACTGGTGTATTTTGAGTGCTCTTTATGCAATGGATTAATGACAAAACTAACAAAGTCTTATGATGGAGTGGAATTAATATAAAGGGGTTTTATCACTAAATAACAGTTATACATATTAAGAGCGTTGCACGTTTTAAATGATTGTATGTGTGATACTTTTCTACGAATCATGTCTCCTGGTCTACTCCTGAATAATGCATGGTCGTGCTTATACTTTTTTGAATCGAGGCATTTTAAGACAAATGATTTTTTTAATGTACTCGGCCGTAGCAGTCGCGGCTTAAGAATCGACCCAGCCCTCAACTCAGCCCGCGGATGTCGTAAAAGCCGATTTAAGGGATCTCACCAGAAGAAGCGGCAGCTTCCTGCTGTATGTTACATAACACCTTTACTGTGATCACCAACCCACCTGCCAAGTGTGGTTATTATAGCAAAACCCTCCCGTTTTTGGAGGAGGCTCTGTCCAATATCCAATTAACCACTACATAAATGGGCTGTTGACGTGACTGTATTTACGACCCTTGACTAATGAAACTTGACTACTTGATACACAGTAATCTTCTAATGTATAAAAGGACAAGTCCTGAGTGACTGACTGACTGATTCAACTAGACACAACGCACAGCCTAAGCCGCTGGGCGTACAGACTTGAAATTTCAAGGGCATGTGTGTCTAGGTGTGTAAACGCCTGTTAAGAAAGGAATTTTGAAAATTCGCTCCCTTAGGGTTCAAAGTGGGGTTCAAAGTTCGGAGTAAAATGTTGCATATCCCTGAAACCACAAATGATAGGCACTTTAAAATTTGAATGTTGATTGCCCATAAGGAATTAGTTATATTTTCGGTATTTAATAATTTTCAGAAATAAAGGGTGGTGTGTCCAATATTCAGACCTGACTAATAATAAACAAAAAAAATAGGGGGTTCCCATACATGAAACGTTTTAATAAATTATTATTTTTGACCTGTATAATAACAAAGTTGGTGTGAGTATAGTGCTTACTTTATGTTTAATAAATAAATGAATGATAAAATCTGGCCAAACGTGAGTCGGACCGGCACTAAGACTTCAAAAATCATTTTTGTCTGGGAATGTGGGTCAGAACCCTCGGTGTGCGTGTATCCACACCATGTAGGAGCTAATCAGTCAAATGTATCCAGATATCCAACAAATATATATATTTATAATATAATACTTGCACCTATTTCAAAAAACCAATACGCGGACGAAGTCGCGAGTAAAACCTAGTAGCCCATATAAGCCCTCTGATGACCAAATCATTTTTTGGAAGTCTCGCTCCATTGCAGACCTCATTCTTACCCAAGCAAGCCTCGAAATCCAGGGCCGACCCTACGTATATAAAAACACCTCGCCAGGTGAACTGAACTGAACAACTGATCATGAGCCGCGTCTATCCATCAACTCCAGGTGACCGTTGGTACAGCTTCGGGTGAAGTCGTAGCTAGTTAGTTATTCGTCAGCTAAGTAAAAAAAAAAACTTTTGTAGTAGTTTACTACTTATAACACTGAAGGAAAACTTCAGTAGATATCGATAACAGTGTTTCCTCCAGTATTCATTTTCAATATATTTTAATGTACATATTTTGACCTTTTACAGTTTTACTGTAAGATTTATAGATTACGAAATGGTAAGAAACGTGCCTTATCCAAAATCACTGAGATGAAACCAATTATAGCTGGAAACTTAAAAGGTTCAGCCTTGAAACTTCCTCCCAAACAATTTAGGTAAACACTTTCGGGCTTTTCTGTTTTTCAGCACAAAATGGTGGCAAGTGAAAATTTTAATCGTAGCATCCCAGACTGGTAACATCTGAGTTTGAACGAACAGTGATTCGAAGTTGGAAAATAAACTGCCCTTTCAATGGAGTGAAGAACGCTCCATTGAAATCCAATGCGAGATTAATTAACTTTTTACAGCCTGATAAATTTTAGAGATATGTAAAGCACAGTGACACGTTACTTAACTAGATAACATTGTGTGTTTTCATCAACACCCAACGAGTTTAGAATTTGGCTTTGAATTGAACGAGGGCAAACTGCATAAACCTTAATCTATACTTATTAATATATCTGTAACGGGTAAAAATCTTATCATAAATTAAATTTTTAGAAAATTTCGATTGCCAGAGAAGACACTTATTATTGATACATACTAACGCCAAAACCATCGTTTTTTTTAAATCAATTTATCCGTCTGTTTGTAATATCTCTTTGAAACTACCGGATCGATCCAAATTGTTTACCACTATAATACTAAAAGGTACATAAAAATCCTTACACATCCCTCATACCTCATCACTAAGATATCATGCATAACAGAAATTGATTTTATTGTACAGGATATCACACAAAAAAAACGTTTACGACAGTAGCTTTTCCTGTTCAATTGAACCTTTGTTTCTTTTGTTATTCGCCAGCGAGCTAATCAAACACCAACTTTCTACTGATCATAATAATTATCATGAATGCGAAAGTTTGTTAGTTACAACGACAAAACTTCTTTTAAAATATCAGCTATTTTAATAAGAAGAGAAGAGATATTTTATGAGAAATCGTGAGAAACCAGGAATTATGCTATTCCTGATCACAAACAACTGTTTTTGATAAACTTCTTTTTATCTGTGTACCACGTGGATAAACTATTAAAGTAAAGTGAGACGAAAATGTGTATCTTTGATTTCATTTATCTCTTCAAACCAGTAACAACAGTAGGAGACACAAAATGAGAGGGACAGTGCTATACATAATCGCACGAAGCCAAAAATCAGTGTTCTTAAGACCCTATTTACATAGCATATATATTAATATCTTAAAATAGCCCTGCAAAAACTATGTTACCACATGTCCTGTGGTACTGTGGTCAACCATATCAAAAGGTCTCAAAAGCTACGATAGAATTCCCAAAACCATTTCCGTTTGTAGCGTACGACGGCAAAGTGATTTATGTACCCGAAACAAATTACACTTTATCAACTAAGCGTCCAGTTGCCAAACCAGCCCTTGCTCGCCGCATGTTAAGCATGTAAGGATATTTTGTATTCCACACATTTTGTCGTAGGGTTTATTACATGACATGTTATCAAAGTGACTAAATAAATAATATAATATGTGAACAACGTACAACACGTCAATAGCCCATTAGTTTCCATTGTTGGACATAGCCTCCTCCAAACCATTTTAGGCTTTGCCATAACCACCAGGAATGGCAGGCGCATTGGGGATCGGGATTGTAGTGACAGTACTCCCCGTAGTGAGACGCGATCTAAACACACTCGTAATCGTAGGCTTCGCGTTGTTAAGACTCGACGTCTTAGTGCTCTCGCCCTCAAGCAAAGTGACTCGACGTTTTACGTCTCGCTAACAAGTGGCTCGCTAAACTGATCAAGTAGTGCTACGGGAACCATACATCGCGACTAGCACATAAGGAGAACGGTGTAAGCCTCAGGCTAATTTGTTTTTTTTTATGATTCATTCACTGTCTTTTAAATTGAAAGGTAAAATAAAGAACAGAGCATCGTAATCGATGGCTTTTACTGGTGGTAGGATCTGTAAAGATCCACCTGGCTAGCAACCACTTTCCTGCCGAAGTCTAGTGTCAAAAGGTTTGCTAGTGAGGTAGCACTTACACGGGTCGGGTAAGTGTTGTTTTATGTTTTTAAAACAGGGTATAAAATATTGAATATCATACGGAACATTTGTTGCAAACTAAAAAATAATGTACACGGAACTTTTACGATGATGGATTTTTACGCTATGATACGCAGCCAGTCGGTAACAATGACAAGTACATGATTTCCCAATCTGTATTCCAATCTGTCGAGGCTCTAAAAAGTCAATTGAATGATAGTTTTTTTTATTTTTACTATACGACGGGGAAGCGCTTGGCCCTTATCTGACCTGGTTGCAACTTAAAATAAAGCCGAAGGGCGAGGCGCACTTCACCCGGAATCCTCAACAAACTGAGGATATGTAATTAATATTTTATCTTTTAGGCTAAGCTGAGATGAGAGTACCTATGGTATAGTGTCTAGGGAAGTCTATCATATGCATAACCGAGACGATACAGTATCATCTGATGCAGGTAAAAGTTACCCCTGGGGCCTAACCACAACGTCTTATAGCATTCTCGTTTTGATCTTACAATACTATTGTCTCGTTTTTTCTACACAGGACAGATAATGACAAAAGTAAAGTAATATCAAAACAAGAACGCTTTAAGAGGTTGTGGTAACCCTCCTGACCTGATATTCAGCGTAAATCATTTGCAAATAGTGTAAGGCCTAACTTACTTTTACTACTTTATGTTTAATGGTATCAACGTCCGTTCGATAGCGATCGTGAGTAATGGCGGACCGCTGTCTTGGCATAGTTTTCGCCATTTTCTGTTGCGTGGCCAAAACCATTTTATCTGGTCGCAATCCGGAACCAATGTAGCGTTTTCTGTGTTCTTCTTAGATATCCAACTGATTTGTGAAGGTCTACCGATAGTAATAAAACATGAGGCGTAGCTGGTTCTTTATCAGAGGAGGTTTTAAACCCGACTCGTAGACTATTACAATAACCAGGGGAGTCAAAATCACTATCTAGTTTATTTTACTAGACTAAATCTTTACATTTATTCAATATAATGTACCTACAGTCAGAGCTATGAGTCAGATTACCTAAGGACCGTTACAAACTGTCTTTAGGTAACTCAACTGTTCCAGACCAGTATCAGACGGAAGCGTGCCCAAGACACTGGCTGCCACGCTGAATAGCTATGCTAATTCACTGGCCTAAATAAGAGCCAGCCCTTGAGTCAATAATGCCTCAATCAAAAGCCCCGCAAGATTTTTGAAAACCCGGAGGGCACTGACTTTCCATGGACCCAAGATCTCGACCCAAAAAAACTCAAATAGTAAAAGTAAGCTCTGACGAAACCACTATATTTGTGCCTTTTGTGATTCACGGCCGGATCAGCCGCCGCACCAGCCCTAACTGATGTCTCAGGCAGATGAGATGGCGCTAGGGTGTCGATTTATTTTATGAACTACAGAACCATTCAAACAGTCACTCTAGTACCGTGAGAGAACAACTGGAACTCTAGTACCAGTTGTTCCATCTCACGGTGATCATCTCACATCTCACGGCGGGTTGGTCTTTATTGTGTGTGTAGATGCACATGCACGTTGTCTCTGTGTGCGTAAGCTCGGGAGCGCTCAGTATCGGCCGGGCTGCTGGGCTGGGCGTGCAAATTGTTTCGCTGTGCGAGACCAGAATTAATTTAGAATGGCTTTAATTGTAAGGATGGAACCGCTGCTGAGGTACGCGTAAAGATCGACGGTTAGAAAAAGGTAAGGTTTCCATTTTTCTATTGAATGTAATCACTCACATTCAACGAAAAATTGGACAACAGTTTTGATCTAAATGTTTCCATTTAGAACACAAGTATAAAAGGTCAACATGTAAAATTGAGTTAGGTGTGAACGTTTACAGGGTGACAAATCGGTAAATATCAATATCAGAGAACAATAATTATGTATATTATATCACAGGGAAAACATTGAGCTTTTTAGTAATTAATCTAACGAGATTATAAACTGTCGAAATATCTTAATCGGGCATTAAAAACATACAACATAGGTACACATTTTCGATAACCGAGACAATTGTAAATCTGCTTGAAGCAAAACACAAGGTATGCGTCAACAGGATCGCAGTTATTTACTTTACTTTATACACTTCATGTGGGCAAGTATACTTTACAGACTTAGTACTACCAAATTTAGTACCTTTTCAGTGGATAAGTAAATGCATAAGAATGTATAAGTTTTTTTAAGTGAAAACTTCTTGTGAAACGCTTTCTATGGGCTATATTTGTATACTGTGTATACTTTTTGGGTGAACAAAAAGCGTGAAACTCGCGTCATCGTCGAGCTATTAGATTATTATTTTCGAATTCATTTTGGTTGATAAATAAGTGTTAATAATCAAGGATTAAAATTTAAATTGGTCATTAACACTTCTTTACATACCAAAAATAATTTAATAGCCCGACGATACAATTCACAAGTAACTTAGTTTTCACTTCAATCGGCAGGCCCCAAAGACTGCCCCGCACTTTTTTTTTATTGTCTGACGTTGAAGTGCTTGGCCGGTGGAAGCGCACTACATCCGGAACCCTTAACAAACTGAGGAACTGACTATCTCACCTCTAAATGCCGATACACAACAATTTTGGAATTGTTGTTTTGACGACAGAATTAGGTAAGATGGTGGTAGATAGCCAGGTGGACTTAAACACAGTTCTACCACTATCCAAACCAAGCACAATATTGTACTCCTACTAGGATCGAACCCGGGACCACTATATCTGACACCGGTTTGCGAACCACTAGACCACGGAGGTGGTCAAAAAACTACACTAGAGACTGTGTTTTGGATTAAAACTAAAGTAGTTATACTAATAATTATGGCTAAAACCATAACCTGTATGTCATTATAAGAAATAGAAGTGTCTATGTTGTTGTAAATATTACCATTCTCGGTGACCATGTAGCATTGTACGGTTACTTCTGTGCGCGAGTTGTTTTTAACCCGCAGAGTGCGTTTTGGGTCCGAAGCCGACATCCTGAAACATTCACGAATATATTTTTTGTTCAGGAGAGAAGAATAGCAAATATATGTCGTTTATTTTTCTTATGATACATTTTGATAGCACTATTTATTACGGTGGTACTCGATATATTTTACGAAACATTACATAGCAGTTCATATGTTTAACTTTTATTAGGAAAGAATATTCCACAATATGCACAGATCAAATATGGGTTCAATTCCCAAACCCAAAACCTACAGCATAGAAAGCAGGTCCACCAATAAAACTGTGAGGCTAGTGATTGTTAGATATGACTATAATGCTCATGGAGTTCCTGCGCACACTCACCAAAGTACGATCTTAAATTAATCTCTTCTCTCAAATTATTAAGCATTCTTTAGAGCCGCAAGCATCGTAACTGAAAAACAATATCATAATGATACGATAACAGAAAGACGCCGATTTGATATGTTACTTTACCGGTAATTTTATCATAACCCGAGAAACAGCCATGCTTCGGCAGAATTAGCTACCAATAGTTCCAAGAAACTTGTCAAACAAACAAGCAGTCCGCACCAAAAACATATATAATTAGACCGAAGTCTTTGGCGTGCGGTCAGGCATATTCAGAGTTCCGTCTATTTCCGTGTCCATATTCTACCCGGAATTCAAATCGGCATTCAACTTGGTATGTTGTATTCTGAGTATGTATTGTAAGAGGCCTGGATGTCAATTCGACATTATAAGCAGCTTCTGATTTTGGTGGCCATTTTATCTATTGGCATTATTTTTTTATCCAGTAGGAGAAGAAACTAAGAGTATGTCGACGGTACGGCTAGGTTTTGTAATGATTGTGATTTTTTTTTGTAAAAATCTACTCGGCTCTCGCAAAAATGAAAGAAAACTTGCCACAATTTATCATCTGATTTTCATTAGCATAATTAGCCACGATTTTTGGTGGCAATCAGTACTTTTTTTTTATTTATAAAAAATAATACTGTAATAAACATAATTATAATACGCTGGTCCCACAAATCGTTAATATGGAAAACTATACACTTTTTTAGTAATTACCAAGTGGCGTGATTAGCAATTCAAACAATAAATTATTAAATAAAGTATGAACAACAAAAGCAATCTAGGCAAGCTCTTTACAACATTTCTGATTACCTAGAAGAAGCCTGACATCTAAACATCTAAAATAACCTGCTCCAGCGAAACAATTGTCATTATTATAAAATAATTTAAGCCTTTCAATATTGCATCATACTATCATTAAAATAAAAGCCCGAGGTTCTTGCGTTTCTCCTTGTGTGCCTAATTCTTGGGCCAACTTGACATAAGGTCGAATCCAAAATATTTTTATCAATATGTCGACCTAGACCTAGTTCTAGGTCTACGAAAAAGTCAGATATCAACAAAACCGATTTCTCGTGATACATTGACCAAAAATTATGCGACATTTTTGTGACTTTAATACAATACCGTTCTCTCACAAGAAATTACAAAGTAAAAAACAGGTAAATTTTCGTAAATAAGACATTTTTGCAAAAAGGATTAAGAAGTGCTTCATAGATTCATAATCTCATAGATTAGTTATTTTGATTCTTTGTGTTTTTGAAAACGCAGAAGCTATTGATTTTGGACGGTTAAAATTAAGCAAAATCTTTTATGATGAATCACAGAGTTTTAAATCAATTTTGTTAAAATGGCAAGTATTTCAGTGTCAGTGCCAGACCAGACACCAGACAATCAAAAACCCTGACGGCCCCTGCCTGCTACATCCTGGGTACACCAGATTATCTACGGGAGTGCAGTCGGAGTGGTGTAAACTGAAGCGAAGCCTGAAAAATGAATGTACATATTTATTGCGAAATAAATGTTATTTATAATATTGTTGACTTTTGTCTAGTAGTGACTTCTCAAGAATGCCAATATTACTAGTTCGATAAATAAAATGGCGGTTTCTCGATTGATTTTACTTTTTCTCAATTGGACTACAAGAATCAGAAAAGTGGCGATTCCTAACAGGTAGATTTGACGATTTGAGGTAATCGTAAAAAAAAACAGCATTTACAATAAATGAATTAGTATTTTTTTCATATCGAACTTTTAACTGATTTCAAATGTTTATGCCCCATAGTACTTGACTTGACACAGAGTGATATAAATATTGTCGATTCAACCTAAGTCGATTTGACCAGAGAATTAGGCTCCTGGTTTTATCAATTTGTGCGAGTGACATAGAGCGCAAGCCCACGGCGACTTTTTGCAGCGATACTGTCGCGCGTTTGGTAAACGCGCAACGGCATCTCTACTATCGCGCGTCAGTTGAATTTGCAACGCGCGACAGAAGCGATGCAAAACGTGCGATAATAAGTAGTTAAAAACAGTACCAAATACAACTTGACCAATGGTGTCTCAACGGATACCTTCTAGCAACTATAGCGTTTACAGGCATTTCTGTATCGATGAAGAATCGCGACTTAAGTGCCACAGCATTGCGATAGTATATATACAGAATCGTGGTTCCGTGGGCGCAGGTACACAGCCGGTGACAGCATCGCGACTGTATCGATGCAAACGCACGACAGCATCGCTACTGCATAGATACATAAAGTCGCCGTGGGCGACGGGCTGCATTTTTTATATACCGATGGTGCAAAAAAAGCGAAACAAATATTGATCGAGGGTAATGAAAAATATGTTTAAGTACTACAACATTAATCAAACGCACTGATTATAAATTAACTTGACTTTGTAGGGCTTGTTTTTGTAAAACGATGAAAAAACAAACAGTAGTGTTTAAACTTTTTCAACTTTCAACTTCACTCATGGACATAATTAGAGGAACTAAACAAAGAGTTGATTCATCTTCATCATCTTCTTCCAGTGCACTTTGAGATCTAATTGTAACGTTTGCCGACACTGGAATAGTGGTGAGGACACAAAACGAGGTACAAGGTTGCAAGAGTCTCGAGACGATTGATTTTTGTTGAGCAGTGTTCTAAGAAAACGCACTTTCACTCATCCAGAGGTCAGAACTACGCATCAGGAAGTTCGGCAAGAGATAGCATTAAACCAGAAGAAAAATACTTATAGAGGCTGGTATAGGGACACACAGCCAGATGCCCTTTACTTACCACAGCTTATCGAGTAGCTCGGGACAACTTAAAGGTTATACTATTTTTTGATTAAACTGAAACTGGGATGAAGATCCTTGGTCAAAAGTACTGTTCACAAACGAATCCCAGTTCTGGCACAAGCCACACAATAAAATGAAGGGTTAAAGTTTGGAGAAGACCCGTAGAAAGGTACGCTCATTGTAATATTGACGTACGAGAGCCATATAGCGGAAGCTCAGTTCTTGTTGCGTTCTGCTAATTATGTCCATGAGCGTAGTTGTGGAAAACAAATATCCTGTGTAT